>CM070627.1:46334094-56334094 GCA_036346255.1 Ampelocalamus luodianensis | reverse complement strand
TTCATAGCCATCCTCCACAACCTGTGCAGAGAAGATTCAAGTATAAAACAGTGAACAGCAAATAACAACAGTGTCTCTAACAAGAATTCACAATAGCACATCCCTAAAACACAATGGAGTAAACCAAGATAATTCAATTTGATTATTCTAGAAGGGGAAAAGTGTCAGCGTGTGAGCGTGTTTAGATTGACGGTTAACATTCAAACTGTATGGATTAGACCTTATTATACCAGGCAATTTTATTGCATTTGAGTCCACAGTAAGTCTTAACCAAGTTTACGACCCATGGCCTGCACACCATAAATGGATCAAACAATTCACAAGAGTGCTGGCACGATGAATAAAAAAAAAATCATCTGATGCCTCCAATACCTAATGACAAATTCACCCTAAATAAGAACATACATGTCGTTCCTATTCCTATTATAGATTAGATTTTTTTGCAACAATAAAAAGTATATTTTGCTATAATGTCAATGTTCTGAAACAATGTACTGCTGTACTTTCAACGAAATACATGCTCAACATAGACCAAAAGTTATGGCATCTTTACAAAAGGTCACCAAATTTTTTTAAAAAATGGGAACATCTTACATAAAGAGCCTTTAATTAAATGGAGAACATTTTAACTCAAAAATTCAAGAAATGGTTATTAGCCGTTTAATCAGGGATTGAACAATTCTGGATACAACAGTTACTTGTTGTGGAAACATCATTAATTGAGATGTCACATCGAAATATGCACTAAGTCAAATGATGAACAAATTCACAGGTGAAACAACTGTTGTTACTTGCTTGAAAAATGTACTTCAAGATCAGTATGAATACCTGGTGAGCCCTGCAGATCAGATCCAAATCATGTTTTTGAAGAAACTCAGCAACCTTATCAGCTCCGAAAGTATAAGACACGCCCCTGTCATTCTCACCCCACCCTTCAGTTTCTTTATCAGGGTCTGACCATAGCAGATCACAGAGCAGACCATGGTCCGGAACATCCACAGGGCGGGCAATGCTACGTATTTGGTCCATGTTCTTTAACTCAGGAGATAAACCCCCATGCATGCATAAGATTTTATCATCAATAAGTGCAGACACCGGGAGGCAGTTAAAACAATCGGTGAAAACCTTCCAAACACGGACATTAAACCTCCTCTTGCATTCGTCAAAGAATCCATAGATTCGATTGATAGAGGCGCACTCATGGTTTCCCCTAAGGAGAAAGAAATTCTCAGGGTACTTTATCTTATACGCAAGGAGAAGGCATATTGTTTCTATACTCTGTTTGCCACGATCAACATAATCCCCAAGAAACAAATAGTTTGCCTCCGGTGGGAAGCCACCATACTCAAATAATCGAAGAAGATCAGAATACTGGCCATGTATATCCCCTGTCAGTGAGTAAAGAGGCAGTTAAATGCTGAGCGTGATTTCAAATCATTATATCATGTACATTACAAATTGCTTACAAGGACAAGTTTAGACAGCATATTTGGGATCAGTGTTTAGCATCTTAACCTTGAGGTGAAATTATGAGTCTATTCACAAGAGCAAAGAAGGGTAATGCACTTAATATAGCACACTAACAGGGTACTGTATTCACTGTAAAGTTATCTAACCTTTAGATGACAATATCAATACCATCATATATTAGATGAAGCTAATTCCAAATGTTACAACAAAGTATGTCCAGTCAACACCGAGTATTCTTTGAAACACAGACCTCAGCTGCAAATTTCCAAATAGACAAACCAAATCTGGCTTTTGCAGTGTGGTGCAAACAGATTGTCTGATCCCTACTTGTAATCTCCGAACTCCAGTACTCCACCCACTGCAGCAGCGGTTTCACGATATGGAATGGCTACATATGGTTGACAAATATTACAACACCATTGTGAATTTGTGATTAGGTGGTGAAACCTTACCATCTTGATACATGTCTGTCTAGTATATGGTATGGTTTATGTCACTCTATTGGCGAAGAGATAGCTTAATTTGTTGCCTCTATATGGCATGTACAATGTTTTGAGATAGCTTAATTTGATGCCTCTATATGGCATGTACAGTGTTTTAACAGATCATCACTCACTCAGGCAGCCGCACATAAGACAAGACAGAACAGCCTAAAGAGAACAACGATTTCTAACACCATCTGCTAGCAACAAATATAAGAGGCGACAAGCGGCGCGCTAATTAGGGTTTCTTGGGGAGCAGGCCTTACCGCAGATTTTGATGGGGGCCTCGAGCTCGAGCAGGTTGGGCTGGGAGAGGAAGACGTCCTTGGCGGCGACGCAGAGCCGCCGGATCTCCGCGTCGGAGAGCTGCGCGGAGCGCGCCGTGCGGCCGCCGCGGGCCTCGAGGAGCCGCCGGATGACGTCGTCGAGCGCCGCCGCGTCCATCGGTCGGGAGCGGGGGAAACCCTAGCGGCTGCGAGCGAGCCTGGGAGAGCAGAGCGGCTAAACCCTAGCTGACCACTATCCGAGCCGATCGACGGAAAGGCGACAAGGGAGGGAGAAACGCGCAGCGACTCAGCTAGACCTAGACGAGAGAATTTGGTGCGGCTCTGCGAGTGGTTTGGGATATTATTTGCATCGTGTCCCCGCACGTTGCACCAGAATTATGGGGTTTAGACTTGGGATTGCTCTACAAAATAGTAGAGTGAATCCGGCAGAGCTGGCCACATGGGTCGTGCAAATCAGTCGCCCGAGGTATGGCACTGTTGGTTCAGTTCAAGCACGGTGCGATCTGAACTATTCATAGACCAGACCTGCACGACACGAAAGGCTGGGCCGCCACCTCGGCACAATGGACTAGCGGCCAAGACGCCCACGCGCACGCGTGCGGGGCGGCAAGGAAGCGTGGAGGCAACCGGCCGAGGAGGCGAGAGAGGAGGGTGGAACGACGCGGCGCCGAAAGAAGGAGGAGAGCCGAGGCCGGCGGGGCGGGCGGCGCCGTGGCGGGCGGAGGAGGAGAGGCGGGCGCCGCGGAGGAAGGACCGAGAGGGGGCGTTGCCGGCAAGGAGTGAGAGGACCGGGAGCGGGCGGTGTCGGTGTGGAGGCAGGCGCCAGGCGGAGGCGGGCATGCGTCGTCTTGCTGCCGCCAGCATGCGCGATCGCATGCCGCAGCCGCAAGCGGGTAAGTGGGCATGGGAAAAGAGGAGAGGGAGGCGATCGGACGAGGCGGTGGGCGGTGGGCGTCAGGCGGCGATGCGCGGCGGCGATGTCGGTGAAGCGGCGGGTAGGCGCAGAGCGCGCGCGGGCACGTGGGCTAAATGGGTTGTCCTTGGCCCAGCGGCCCAAACAGGCTCGTGCCGGCCCGACATGACACGATTGGCCGACGGAACGTGCTTGGGCCGCCACCTCCCCCGGTACATGGGCCGGCCTGGCACGGCACGAATAGTAGTCGGACCAGAATGGACCGTGCCCACATGGGCCCGTGCCGCCCGTTTGGCCAGGTCAGGTGGACAGTGGTGCAAGGGAGACCGATTTTGAAAATTGATCGATCAAGAAGGTTTGAAAGACAATTTTATTCTGATATTTATATTCCATAATTGATAACATGGGATAAAATATTCAGGAAGAGTTGATTGAAATACCATTATCAAAATTTTATGAGTAAATTTCACAAAGATATAACTTTACTAGTAAAATTATTGGTTCGCTACAACTTTAAGCGAGGATTTTGGGTAGCTGCACCATTAAGAGGTCAACTTTTCATCGCAAAAAAAAAGAGATCAACTTTTCGGAAGAACTGCAAAGTGCAACTCCGTCACGAATGAGTCATCCTAGCAAGTCGTACTCACATATCATACACATATACGGTACTAAGGCCGTTACGGGGTGCCATGCAAACACCAATTAGGACGTCACGGAAGTGACAACATGGCTCAGATATCAGCAGCACAAAAGTTGCAATTTATTGATGGGGTTTGCTTCAAAACACCTATTTTAGAAATGTTTGCGAATCTTAAACAAAATAGTTAATATTAGATAATGACAAATATGTACCAGCCTATAAAAATTAAATCAAACCGAAGATCATATATGAATTTATACTTGAATATTAGTTAGGGCAAATATTCATTTTGATTTTTTTATGTACCCACCTAATATTAACTACTTTGCTTTAACATTCGTACTTTTTAAAAAAAGGTGAACCGAAGCATACCTAGTTTATTAGTAGTTTGGACAGAAAAGTTAAAGTTTATGCGAAATTTACTCTAAATGAAGCTAATATGTGCGACTACCGGTTAGCGACCCATTTCTTTTAACTGGTTTTTAAACCAAACCGACATGTGGGCCCTCCTTGGTAGACCTATTCAAGTCTCGGGCCAGACCGGGCTTCGGGTCGGGCTTGGGAAAACTTATTCCTAAACAGACAGACCTGAGCTCAGCCTACATAGGCTAGGCCCGAAGCCCAAAATTCGTGTTTCCCCATTAAAATATTATTATTATATTTTTTTTGGAATAAATATTAATAATTAATTCATTTCGAGAAATAAAAACATTTAAATTTTATTGCAATTGTCGGGCTTAGCCGGGGCTTCGAGCCGAAAAATCGAGGCCCGAGCCCGGTCCTACTTCAGGCCCGGCCCAGCCCGGCCTGAGCCTAAAAAAATTGGGCCGATCTCAGGGGTAGGCTGCACATGAACAGGTCTACTCCTTGGCAGTGAGGCATGGTCATGCGCGTGGGCGAAGTTGCCGATGACAGGCAAAGTTGCCGATGACAGGCAAAGCTCGGGGAGGTGGTGTCAAGGCCAGAGATGGAAAGACGGGAATGAGAGGATTCACTAGGCGCAGAGCCTCAACATGGCAGCGCAGAAGTGAAGAGGTTAGGCGCAAAGGACAAGCATAGTGCATGTTGTCCCGAGGCCACATGTAACAACGGGTTCGCGACAGGCGACTGCAACATGCTACGGTGGTGCAGAGCTTGTGAGTAAAATTTACATACCTGCAACTTTACTATCCAAACTACCAATAAACATCAACTTTTGTGCCGCTAACGTGTGAGCCTTGTTGGCTCTTGTGTGGCGTCCTGTAATGGCCTCGGCATCGTATGTGTGTATGACATGTTACCCTTGCTTGTCAGAGCGGCTCGTTATGACAGAGTTGCAATTTTGTGGAAAAAAATGTTCACTTAAATGTGCAGCTACCCAAAATCCTAGTTAAATTTGTAGCAAACATATAGTTTATCCACTGAAAGTTATAGTTTTGCGAAACTTACTCAATTTTTATACTAAGAAGGATAATGTAAATTTTTGACAGATCAAAATGACAGAATTATACCTAAAGTATATAATCATATTTGCCTTTCATGCGATTTTAAGCGAAGATTATCGAGAGTTTATCACTTATGTCTTTTCAGACTCGCCGTACGCATAGCTAGAAATTTAGGTCCGAACTTCATACATATATGTCCTATAAAAAACATCTTCTCGGTTTGCATATCTACGATTGGTTTTCATGCTCTAGACTTTATATTTCTTGTACGCACGTAAAAGCTAAATGTTAGGCATAGCTAAGGGCATCTTCAATAGTGTCATGTCAGCCGTTGGTTAGCTCTTCCATGTCAGTAAAATCCTAGGTTGAAGAGAGAGAAGCATGCGAGAGAAGAAAAGCTGTCACTTCCTCATACAACTATCTCTACACATAAATTAAGACAGAATAACCAATGCATGTGAGATAGAGGTGAAGGAGTGTGAATATTATAAGTTTAGCATGAAAGTTAGAGACAACTTGTCAGAGACACTTATTGGAGGTGTTGTTTCTAAATCTGTCTTTCGGTGACGTGGAATTGATATAGCAAAATTAGATACGACACTATTGGAGATGCCCTAAGATAATTTTGTTTTTTTTATATAAAATCAATTATAAAGTGAACTACATAAATTGGTAGCATGGTTATCGTCAGCAATCAATTTAATGGTATAGTAAAGTTCTCATATATATGTTTTTATCTGTAGTTCATTTTCTTTCAAACTGTTTATCGAGTTTCATGCGGTTATCTTTAATAAAAAGCAAAGCTTTCGAGACAAAAAAAACTAGAACGAAAAACAATCAACATGCTATACCACAAAGACGCCGACACAAGTCTTCTACATAACTGAACTCGGCATTAGAGGTGACCAAATGGGCGTGCGTGGCCGGGCTAGCCCGAGGCATGACACTGTTGACCCAGTCCAGGCATGGCACAACCCACACTGTTTATGGGCCAAGCCGACACAGCACGATGGCCTGGGCCATGTTTGGGTTGCCCCTCGGCACGGTGACCCAACCTGGTATGGTACGCATAGTGTCAGACCGTGCCAGGTACGGCACAGCCCATGTGGTCCACACAGAGGTGAGGGGGAGCCGAGGAGCCCGGAGTGGGGAGGAAAGCCAGAGGGTGGCGGCGGGGCGGCGAGGAGGAGGCTGCTGGCGCCGATAAGGAGGAGGAGGATGTCGGTGTGGGCGCGGGGCAGCGCGGAGGGAGGAGAGAGAACTGGACAAGAGAAGAGGGAGGAAGAAGGCGAGGAGCCACCGCCCACCAGGGAGGGAGACGAGGAAGGGTGGGGTGTGACGACCCGGAATATTTAACTAGTAACACTTAACCTCCAAATGGTTCTAGCGTCACTAATTAAACATTCTAAGCCTCGATAGACATATGCTTCCCAGAATTGCAGCATATGCACATCATCACAAAATTACACATCATTTCCATACACATACAACACTAAGTTCAACAACGACATACATAAATTTAAGTTATTACAAAAGAGCCGACCGACCAAATAGAACAATATACAAGAATGACAGCGGAAGCAAAATGTGCCATAAGATGGCTAGAACAAAAGTCGACCGGTTAGCCACACAACCCACAAGGCAACCGACCGGGCCGCCAAGCTAGTCGCCCCACAAGCTACCACAACACAGCTCACAAAAGTGAGGCCCTTCAAGCTCACCTTCTTCCTCTGCAGCAATTATATTTAAGCAAGATAACTGAGTACACAAAGGTACTCACAAGACTGGCGTGTGGAATAGCAGACCTATTCATAAACTACATGCAAGCTTATTTAGGTGGAGGTTGTATGTCTCATTTTGCATAAAAGCCAACTTTATTTGCAATAATGTAATACATTTAAAAGCAAGTTTGCAAATCTGTTTTGTTATCAAAATAACAGCAAGTAAAGGTACATACAAGTAACCACCTGGAAGTGACTATCCCAATAGTCACCACAATATAGCACTAATCCCGATTCGCACTCACCCCTCAAGTTTTAATTAAAAGGTTGTAGTCTAACTCTTGAAAGACTTTTGCCAAGCGTGTCCATAACCTAGACGAGGCTATTCGAATAGTTTTAACCTGCAGAGTGTACCAATGTACCCACACCCGGATCGCCTTTAAGCCACAAGCACACTAGAAGGTATGCTGCACGACTAAGTCCTACGAGACTTTTTCCAATATTGTGTATCAACCACGAGCCGCTCGTATGGATAGAAACCCATACGCTTACATTGCAAGCCGAAAGACGACAAATCCCATCACGGGTGAAGTCTTTCGGACACTACAATGCTCCCAACACCATCCCTCCTGCGACTCCCTGCGACCCGAAGCCAATACACGCCAAAGTACTAAGTCAAGAGAGGTCTCATACCCTCTAGTGCGGTTAGCACGCTAAAATGCTTGGTTTAGTGTAACAAGATGTTCGGTCCTTGTTGACCCGGGCACTATTCCAGTCACACCCAAAATCACACCATCTTACCATTGTGCCCAAGTCTAAATCATTTTGTTTTCAGTTTTAGTTTTCATAAGTAGACATGACACAAAGCTGAAATCATAAGAGATAATGAGTTTTATGTGATCAAGGTTATCGACAAGTCGATAACCGTCCATTTCTATCGGAAGCTAAGCATGGCTAAGCAATTTATTCGCAACTACTAAGTGACAAGAGCTCATCCGCGAACTCTAAATCACAGCAATAACCTAGGCTCAATGGTAGTAAAGGATAATCATTTGCCTAAGGAAATGCATCTACTAGGTCAACTATCGACAATAGTTTAACACAAAGTAGCAATGCGTACATAGAATTTGTAATCAACATAAATACTTAAAATACTGGGATTAACATGATCAAACTGCTTGCCTTGCTGGTCTTGCTCTTGCTGGAGAGGGGGATTCTCAGATTCAATATATTCTTCGGAACATAACGCGAAAATGCGACAAAACCAAATAAGAACGAAGAACACCAAACAAAACTCAACAACAAAAGACATCCAAATCCCACAAAATTTATACAGCAGCTAGAGGTTGATTTTAGACAATTTTAGAAACAAGAATCACTTCATTTGGACTAAGCATGAAAAAGTTATGGCTAAAACTGGTTCTCTCAGCCTATATATTCCCTAAATTAATTATTGGTACTGTTCAAGGCGAAAATTTCTACAATGATCTAAGCTCTGAAATTTTTATAGCAAGTAGATTATGACATCCTAATGACAGCAAAGTTGAGTTTACTAAATTTAGAGTTATAATGATTTACTTATGATTTTCCTAAGTTGTAAGCCTAGCACATTACATTTTCCAGAATCATAAACAGGTGCAAAACCTATTTCATATTAAAGTATGCCAACAGAGAGATTTTCAAAGATCAATTTTATATATTTAGGATTTACAGGAATTACTTGTGTCTTTACAAAGATTAAATAAAATTTTAAATGCTACCAATAAGGTTAAATCTATTAACATATTTTTTCTGTAATGTGATTGGGCCTACAACCATTTTTAGATTAAAGTTTAGTTAATAACAAATTTATCAAAGTTAAAACCATTCAATTTATAGATACACGAGAAAAGATATGCATTTTACAATTTTAATTCTATTTTGGGATAATCAAAATTGTCAAAAATCAAGTTATTTGAGTTATAATTTTTTTTTGTGTGAAACATGCCCAAATGCATTTTTATATTAAACTACCGAGGCATAGAAATTTATTACGATTGGAAACATCCAAAAGGATTTAAAATGAATTAGTTATGAATTTCTAAAGTTTTAATACAATTTTGGTTGGTAAGTAAATACTTACGTAAATAAACAACACTTAATGTAAAAGAAACAGCGTGGACAATCATGGGCCCTTGATTTGGAATCTAACGGGCGCGAGCGAAGTGCGAGAGCGGCGAACGCCCAAACCATCGCGACCGTCGATCGAAGATCGATGGTCAAGAGCGAGAAGGTTCGGACTTCGCGACGGCGCAAGAATCGGACCGCAGATCAACAAATGAACGCCCACGACGAATGGGTGGATCGGGTGACCGATCACCCATTGATCTGGGCCACGATCACAAAATGGACGGTGGCCAATGAACGAAGTTCAAAATGAAGCCGACATGTGGGTCGCATGTGAGTGACCGGAGTCACACATGCAAGCTTTAACCCACGTGCACGGGCTCGAGGCCCACATGGCGCGACTTAAGGAGGATTCTTAGGACAACTAATTAATTACTAATAACCAATGATTAATGATGATTAGCAATCAATGAGTCCTAACGATTTTGAACAGAGGTGATTTAAGTGATTGGGGGCCCACCTGGTAGTGGCACAAAGGGACAGTTTAGGACCAATTAAATGCTAACAATGATTAACATTTAATGAATCCAGAAATTAGTCCTAATGACCCTGAGACTGAGGTTTAAGGCCTACGGGCCCACACGTTAGTGACCCAAAAGACCATTTCGGGCACATTAATGCTAAGACAGGGATTTAATGATAATCATTAGTATTAATGATGTCCGAAAGCATCAGTTAGCGCCAGTGGGTGATTACAGAGGGTTGGACCAACATGTCAGTGAGACATTTAGGCCAGATTAAGACACAATTAATACTTCTAATGATTGACGATGATTGTGCATTAACTGTGTCCTAATAATCTGACGAAAATGGGAGCTTCTCAACTGACAAAACCGAGTGCTTTCTACGGCATGTCGCCGGCGACTCTGGTCGCGGCGGTGCCAACCAAATATCAAAATGGGTTCGCAATAGTGTCGCGGACCCAAAGGTGATGACCTCGCCGTGATGGAGGTCTAGAACGCCACAGCCAGGAAAACTAAGATGGAGCCAATTTCGGCAAAAACATGAAAATTGCAAAATGCTCCGCTGCAGTCCACGAAAGCGAGTGCCCACACTTCTAGGGACTAATAAGAGGCTACCTTAATGCAGATGAGCTTCAAAGATGGCCGGGGAAGACTTGAACACGATGAAGTCCACCGGAGCCGAGGAAGATGAAGAAGAAAATGACAACTTGAGCAAGATGAACACCAATGGGTGATCAAAATAGCTCCATTAAGGTTCCCACGAGCTCCATAAGTAAGCAATTGCAAAAAGAACCACTTACCGGAGTTGGAGAAGAAAGGGGGTGAAATCAGCCGAAAATCTCCAAACTTAAAATTGAGTGATTCCTGTGAATGCAACCCAAAATTAAGTTAGAGGAAATATAAAGGAAGTTGAGGAGCTCAAAAGGGTGCAAGAAATATTGAAGTTGAACCACTGGACACCCAGATCCACATTGGAGCTCCTCGGGTCAACAATGGTGCCAAGTTGATTTGAAGTGGTTTTGAGCTCAAACACAGAGAAGAGCTAGGGGTGGTGTAAAAGAACACCAGGATGAACCAAGGGGTTATTTATAGAGGAAGGATTAGGGTTTTGAGCAAGAACAAGAGCTCACGGTGAGCTCGGTTCATGGTGCGGTCATGGACCAAGAAATGATGGGGGCAAGTGAGACTCGGGATGGAGGAGTCGAAGCACAGGGTGCATTAAATGCCCCACAGAGTGATGTTGACGAGGCACGCTCGAAGTGACACAACAAGCCTCCCTCCCTATCTCTTTCTTCCTACCATGGATGCACGCGCGCACGGAGACACAAAGGAGGAAGAAGAACAGAAAAGAAATCAGGGCCGTTGGATTGAAAATGGACGGTCACGATTCAAAGGGTCCAGTGAGGGTTTTAACACTCTAGCGATCGAGAGGTCCGATCAAGAACCAACGGCTGCGATTAACCGGGATGTTCGGTGACCCAAACAACCCAATCAATAGAGACGGCGGATCTAAATCTAACGGCTCAAAGGATGGGTTCGATCGCGGTGGCGAGCGGCACCGGCGACGCGGCGAGCGATTAAAATCAACGGCCGAGAACAACGCGCGCGTTGAAAAGGCTCGGTCGCGATTAGTTGGTCGAGTCGAGTCAAGTGGCTCGAGCGAGTCCGACTCAAACCCAAGGCGATGAATCGACTTTAGGTTTTGAATTAAGTGAGACTTTTGAGGATTTATTAGAGGTAGCAAAATAACTCCAAAAATTCTGAAATTTTTACAGGAGCTTGCTTACTTAGACATTGACCTTGTGTAAAATTTTCAGAGGTTTTTATGCATTGCATTTTTCTCCAAAAATTCTACAAGGTACTGGTTCAAGGTTTGACTGAGAGTCAAGTAGGTTTGACTACCCTCTAAAAGTATTCAAACAATTTTTGGATATTGTGCGAATATTTTCAGAGGGGCCACATACCATCCCAAGAACTTAGGAAAAATATTTCCAGGAGATGATCAAGAGGTTTGACAAGATTGTTTTTGAAGGATCAAGATTTGGATCAAAGACTTGTGGCTTTGTATTTCCATGGCTCTTGTACAATAATTGTGTAGTACACACGGGAAATACATGATGTAAGAAAATGTTTTAATTTCTACTCATTTTCTTACATTTTAAACACAAGCCCGAAATTGAGATGTTACATGGGGGAGGCAGCGATGGTTTGAATAGGTTGAATTTGTATATTAAAGCTTTTCGCTATGCAATATCTTACTTGAATAATTCTAACGTAAGAATAGCGGCATATAAGAACTTATGCAAGGTGATGGTGTACATCTAAGAAAGTTCGGTTTAGACATGCCAGTAAGATAGAACTCTATGTCTAAGAAAGTCTTTTATCATATAAGAGCATTTTTCTGTTTTTATTCAAACGCAATATCAGAGCACTGACGGTAGTATACCATTGACTGAGCAACATTAGCTCGTTGCTAAGAAGATACTTTAATTTTTAGAATTTTTTACGAGGCTACTATTGCTTTGTCCGCTATCTATTATCCAACATCTCGTATTATTATGCATAGTATCTTATAGATTGCTAGTCATTTAAAGAACTATGAAAATGATATAGTTTTAAGAGAGATTGTTTTTGCTATGAAAACTAAATACCTTAAATATTGGAAATAAATCCTTTTTCCTATATTCATTTGCATTTATTTTAGATTCTAGAGCTAAAATTGATGAATTTACTAATATTTTCGATCTTCTTAGTGATGCTACAAGGCAAGATTATTCTAGCTATTTTGTAGATGTTCGTTCTCGATTACATAAGGTTTTCCAAAGGTACGAAAATAAGTTCCAGGAAGTCCGTTTGCAACGACCTCTAGTAGCACCCACCTCAAGTAACAAGACAAATATGTGGGACAAGATCTGGGGTGCATGTTATTCCTCTAGATTCAGGTCTTCTTCTTCTACAGTGACACCTTCATAATAAAGTCCAAGACCAACCTTCCACCCAAGGAGTGGAGAACTATCCGTCTATCTGGACAGTGATACATTGGATTTTAACGCAAAAACTTTGAAAATTTGCAGTGGTGTCATGCCCATAAATTAGCATATCCCGTACTATCTATACTTGCGTGTGATGTGTTAATTGTTTCTGTCTCGACAGTTCCCTCCAAGTCTGACTTCAGTCTTTCTGGAAGAATATTGGAGGAGAGAAGAACATGTCTCACAAGCGAGATGGTAAAGATACTTCTAACTGTGAATGACTGGGAACAAACTGATTCATGAACACAACACTCTGTGGAAAATTTAGAGTTGTCGGATGTGTTCAAAAATCTATACCTAGACAACGACACATAGAACAAGAATGTATGTAGAGTTATAGATTATACTCTATTTCTTTTGCCAAAGTTTTCTCATGTTGAGCCTGGCAAAGGTTTTAACAAGATAGCCATTTGAATATTAATAAAGTTCTTTATTATATTTTTAATATGTTTGTCTCATTTTTTTAATATAATTTTCATATATATTTCTGAATTCTACATACTTTCCTATTTTTGAGGTGTTTTTTTATTTTTCAAGCCTAACAGGCTAAGTGGGCTGCAACCATCTCGTCGGACCAAATGAGTTCGTCTGGAAACACGACATGGAGGGGGCCGGGCGTGCTTGGATGCCACCGACACACGCGGCACGGCACGGCGCGACCGTTTCATTCGTGCACACAGGCGGGCCATGCCGAGATGGGTTGTGCCTCATCGTGCCTGTGTCGGGCCGGACCGTGCCGTCCATTTGGTCACCACTACTCAGCATCCCAAACCCGCACACAACCGAAAGCCAACGTAAATGCACCCTCGCTGCACAAACCCGGAGGAAGAACGAAGGAAAGAGACAAACGCACTAGCTGACACCGCCAAAACCTAAACCCAAACGAAAACACCATGCACCGGAAATAGATTCTTTGCATCGAAGGTCTCAATGCAGAGGATCTACGACGCTACGCATTAGAATGTTGTCTCCACCGTTCGATAAAAAAGCAAAAATCCATATCAATAAATACAGTGTTTTTGGTAAAACCAATACATCAAATATTTCACCGTTGATGCACTATTTGCTACAGCACACTGCTAGTACTATTTACCTACACAGAAATCACTGTTTATACAGTGTGCTCTGCGTTACAGATTGCAGCAGAGGCTCCGTATCCGCCGGCACCGCACGCACCCAACAAAAGCTGGCGAAACCACAAATAAAACGCCCCCCGAAACCCCAAAAAAAAACGGACCAAAGCGGGCAAGCAGCGGGCGGGCGCGCGCAAGCCACCACCCACCGCGCTCGCCTCAGCTCGGTAGCTGCAAGGCATGGGCGCAACACTTAAAAAGAAGCGGCCGCACCTCCCCAAACCCACCACCACCTCCTCCTCCCCTTCTCTCTCTCCCCTCCGCTCCTCTCCTCCCCCAACCTTCCCCCTCTCCTTCCTGTGGTGGTAACAGTGAGACAGCGCGCGCTGTGCTTGGCCGCTGTTTTCTTGGCTGTGTGAGTGGTGAGGTGTGGGCGCGCTAGATGGACGAGCAGGATCGCGGGTTCGATGGGGGTGGCGCCGCCGTGCAGGAGCTGGTGTTCCTGCAGCGGCGGCGGCCGGAGGAGGAGGTGCGCCGCCAGATGTTTGGGCCCGTCGGTGGGGTGGCGTTCCCGGCGGCGGGTCTGGGCCAGCAGCAGGTGGACTACGGGGAGGTGGGTGGGTTCTGCGAGAGCGAGACGGACGGGTCGTCGGAGCCCGAGACGATGGCGCCGGCGCGGCCGTGCGGTGGGTCCGGCAGCAAACGGAGCCGCGCCGCCGAGGTGCACAACCTCTCCGAGAAGGTGGTGGCCGGCCTTGCCGTCGTGAACTGTTCTTTGCTTCGCTTCGCTTTGCTCACCCAGTGCAGGTGTTAATTGTTGCTTGCTTCTTTGTTTGGTTGGCTGGTTTTGGGTGCAGAGGAGGAGGAGCAGGATCAACGAGAAGATGAAGGCGTTGCAGAGCCTGATACCGGATTCCAACAAGGTCAGGAAGGAAAAACCAAGAACCCCTTTCCTTTCATGTTGAATTCGGGGTTGTTGAGTTGTGTTTGTGCTGGAAATTCACGGGTTCGTGTTTGTGTTGGTTTATGGGGTGCAGACTGACAAGGCGTCCATGCTTGACGAGGCCATTGAGTATCTGAAGCAACTACAGCTCCAAGTGCAGGTGAGCAGATACATGCCTGGTTGATGCTAAATTGCTAATGCATTTGGTTTGATTGATCCAAACTGCAAACATTAACATAGAGTTGTAATGAGAGTTGGTTTGATTGATCCAAACTGCAAACATTAACATAGAGTTGTAATGAGAGTATCTGCCCTTATTGATTTTTCATCCAATCTGCGCCGATTAGGACACGTAATCTCATTACTTTGGCTGACCCCGAGACAAATGATAAAACTGGTGGACTGCCACGGTATGGACAAGTCCGTATGATGCTGCAAAACATGAAAGATGAAATATGTCTCATCCAATGTGTACAACTGAATATTTCAGAGCTACCTCCTGTTTTGCTAAAAGTAGTTGAATTGTGGAAGGATGGGGTTCAAAGATGGTTTGCAACAGTTTAAGGTGCTAAATAGTCCATATGCTAAAGAAATGCTGGGTCAGGACTAGAATGTCAGTGACAATATGTGGCAATATAGATGGCTGGTTTTAAGCCAAGAACGCTGCCTATTTTCTATACTCCACAAAAACGTCAAACTCATTGAGACAGTGAGCAGTAATGTACTAACGATTAGTGTTAGGAGATTTTTCCAAATAGTTTTACAACAGTGGTTATTACCTGTTGAGTATTTTTAATTAGAACCTGACTGTTGATGACATTTAGGATTTATATTGTTGATTTGCTTAGATTCATCGTGAGATTTGCTGGACATGCTGATTTATACTTCTGAACAAGATGTTGATATGTTAGGACTAGTTTCCGATGGTTAATGCATTTTGGCAAATCTCATGTCAATTGACATATGCTAGCTAACTATATTCTACTGGTAGGTGTTAAATAGCTAAACTGCAGTTACAAATATGGAGCTTTTGGTCTGAGATTTTGTTGCAGATGTTGTCTATGAGAAATGGTGTTTACTTGAACCCATCATGTTTATCTGGAGCACTTGAGCCTGTGCAAGCATCACAAATGTTCGCGGCACTTGCTGGAAGCTATGTCACAGCATCAAACTCGGGGGCAGTGATGCCACCTGTAAACCAAAGTTCAGGAGCTCATCATTCATTTGGTCCAATAAATTCTCCTCCACAAAATCAACCACCACCTCTTGTGTTACCAAGTTGTCCTAACACAACCATTCCAGAGCATCTGTTTCACTTGGAGTTGTCACAGTCCCAACTTCGATCATTTCAGCTGCCTGAATCCTCCGAGGTAATAGAGCAGAAAATTTATCCGAACCTTACTGTTTGTAAATATGGTATTGCGGTTTCACATGAGTTTTTTTTAACATGTATTCTTCTATTTAAAAGATGATGTTTCGAGGGGAGATAATGCCAAAACACCACCTAACATCAGCTCATGAAAGAGCTAACCTGCCAGGTTTGTGACAATTTATTTAAATAGCTATTTGCCAGCATTTTCGTTTGTCTCACTGACACCACTCCTTTTCTTTTCATCTTTTGCTGACATATCCCTTCATCCTCTGAAAGGAAACGAGATGAACTCCATTAGGCAAGAACCACCCATGTTGAACACTGATCATTTTGATGGATGCTCACATAGCAAAGAGCAATCACAGGATATGGTACCAAAAAATACAAGGCATGCGTAGGTAAGCTTCTCTTGCATGTTTGAAGAGACCAGCAGATACTATTTAAAAATATATTGTTGTGAACCTTGATTCACATTGGGATAACTACTGTATATGTTGCCCTGATATGCGATACCTGCACGGCGATATGGATACAACGTATATATATATATATATATATATATATATATATATATATATATATATTTATATATATATATATATATATATATATATATATATATATATATATATATATATATATATATAATGTAAGGAGGCTACAAGAGATTGAGATAATGAGATTACCTTGATGAAAACTATGTATTTCTTGCGTCCTAGTCAATAGCCATTTTTCAGGCCGGTCGAGCTGCTCAGTTCATCCTCACTCTATGCAAATAAGTCATGTAGAGTGGAGTATCGCTGTATCGATGCAGGAACGACTGCTGAGTGAAGTATCGGGGTATTATAGACTACCGTATAGATGAAGGCTAGACGACATGACTTGAAGATTAGGGTATTAGAATGGGGAGATAGACATAGATTGGGATGAGAGAATATTTGGGGGAGAATAGATTGTTTCTTTCTTGCTTTCCTTCTAAAGATTACATGCGGCTCTCAATATAGAGGGAAAAAAAAATATGTCACTGCAAATATTCCGAATCACTAATATGCCATTACAAAGTGACCTCTCCCTTACATGCTACTACAAAATCGAAACCATATTCTTTTATACCACTGTTGTCGACTCTGTTAGATTTTTTCCGTTAATTTTTTTGTCCATATTACCCTCTTCTTCTTCCTCCACACTCCCCATCCTCTCCCTTTCCTCTTCTTGGCAGAGTAGATTGCTTCATTGCACCTACGCCTTATAAATGCCCGTCTCCTCTCCTCTCCTTTGCATCTTCTTCGTATCCTCCTCGCTTGCTAGTTGCTAACTTTCCAAGTCTTGGCCGTTTTGCCTCCCACCTCCTACGCCCATAGGTTTCGCTTGGCCTCATGTTTGCCCACCGCCGCGCTCACGGTGACGTTGTTCGTCCACCGCTCCACCAACCGTGTGAACCGTGACACCATTGACTTCCTCTTCTCCCTCCTCGCCATGCCGTTCGACGTCGCGGTCGGACTGCTGCTCGAGGCGGACCCGGCGTCTGCCGCGGACGGCTGGTTCGGCAACCACTTGTGGGCCGCCGAGACCAAGGCCCTCGTCCATCCCACCTCCCTAGCGCTGTTGGCAATGGCATGCCCGCTTCGGTGTCGGTGGTCAGCCGGCGCGGTCATGTGCATCATGTCCAAGAAGTTGTTCCAGTGTGATCACCTCGGCTGCCGGTACAACAATGTCGTCTCGCGGGCGGCCGACATGCTCTGCGCGTGCTGCGGTGGCGCGAGAGCCACAAAGCTGCATTTCCTGGAGGCCGCCTTCTACCGGTGCCTCGACGGCTCCACCGCGGCCAGCTTTGGCGTCGACCGGGACGAGGACACGTTTTACCGGTGTCCCGCGCGCGATTAGCAGCGGGACATCTTCGTGTGCCAACTTCTGCCTACTCGCGGAGGCCGACCTCGATGTCGTTGCCGAGCTCCACTTCCTTGCCTCGCGCTCCAAGGCCGAGGTCGCCGACGTGCTCCACAAGCACACCTACTTCGACGAGCTCGCCCAGAGCAGGCGTGCCTTCATCGCCTCCGCCCCTCCTTAGTCCCCACCACCTCGCTCCTCGATGTGAGCACCTCTTCGACAAGACGGTCACCCTAGTGACGTGGTCTAGCTCAACAGGTTGGAGAAGAAGGAAGAAGAAGATAACAATGGCAAAATGGTATTTTCACAGCTACTTCACGGCTTGACTGGTCAACAATGGCATAAAAAGGTATGGTTTCGAGTTTGCAATAGCAGATTAGGGATCTGGAACATTTGCAGTGACATAAAATTTTTGCCCTATATAGAGCTTCTGATTTGACCCGTACGACCTCAATTCCTTCTAGGACTCCTTAACTCCTTAAGCTCTTTCTAGAACATGACTCAACTTCTATTATAATTCCTTTCTATTTCTGCTCTTCCTAGCCGATCCTACCTCCTAGCCTTCCTGGACTCCTGGTGTGCCGCCTGCGGCTTCCTTGCTCTGGCCTCTGAACGCAGCACTATGCATGTCGGTGTCCGTGTGCGTGTGGCCCTCTTCGCCGCTATCCTTGTCCAGTGTTAGAATAGGACTCTTGTATATGGTTTCCTTATCTGTATATGGTAACCCCCCTTTGTACTCCCTGTATATATTGCCCATTGGGCCTCTTGAATAGATGAACACATTATTCCTAACATGGTATCAGAGCGAGGTTTCTAACCTAGCTCTCCTTCCACTTCCGCTGCTGTCGCCGCCGCCCCGTGTTCCCGGTCGTCCGACGCCAAGCATCACCGCCGATCAAGGCCTTCCGCCGTCGGATCCGTCAGCGCGCGCCATCGATCTGCCGCGCCACCGAGCCCCGTCGTCGCCGTCGCTGTCGCGAGGGCGCGTGGTTGCCGTCGCCGCCGCTGATTGGGAACTCGACGAGCGCCGCCGCCGTTGGTTGCCGCCGCTGCCGCCGACGCCGCCGCCGGGATCCGACGCGAGGCCGCCTCCGCTCGTTGATTGGTCGCGCCGCCGCTCGTTGGTGGACCGCCGCCGCCACTCGTTAGTCGCCGGCGACGCTGTAAAGCCGCCATCGCCGCCGCCGCAAGGCGCCGGCAAGGCCGCCGCAGCGCGCCGCCGCCGCCTTCGCCGCCATGCAAGAAGGGAACTAGGGTTCCCGTGCGTTGCGTCTTACGCCGCCGGCCGGGCAAGCTTTTAGCCCACCGAGAGAAAAGAAAAAAGGAAAAAAAGAAAAAACCCGTAGATCTAACATTGCGCGAGTCGCCGCGCCGTTAGACATCGTTGTTTTGGTCGCCGCGCCGGCGCCGCCACCGATGGCTTCCGTTCCATCCGCCGCGATCCCATTCTGGGAACAAAGCTTCGTGGGACGAACTACGAGTTGTGGTCTTCACTCATGGAGATCACGCTCGATGGTCTCCGCCTGGGACATGTCATCTGGTGCTCGACCTTGTCCGCCATCGCGATTCCGCCTCCTCCCAGACGACCTACTTACACGCACTGCGAAGATGAGGTTGCCAAGAAGGCGGATGCCATTATTCTGCTGCTGACGCTGGCGATGAGGCCTTCAAGATGCCATCGATGCTTTTGAGCGTGTGTGCCGACGAGGCCGTGTTGGGCCATCCCGTGGTCGGCGTCGACGACTCCATTCACCGGACATTGTTGGTCCGCGTTCTACTCGTCAGTGCAGGAGTACTTGCGCGGCGATACCAGCAGAGCGGCGATGCTCGATTCTTTTCGCCCGGCGTGAGTTGGAGACGCCGCCAGATGACTCCTCGTCGGCGACTTCTTCCGAGCCTGGCGGTCTTTGGCGCCACCGACGAGCTCGCTTCTCCACTTTGTCGAGTGTCATAAAGCTGCAGAAGCGGATCGTGATCGCCGCTTTATGACTTCGTCTGCCGTCTGCGCCGAGTTTGAGCTCGTCGAGGCTCGATTCGAGCCGCCACCACGACCGACAGTTACCGAGGCTCTTTCGACGCTTCGTGCTGAGGAGCTTCGCCGCGGGTTAGCAGCACAGTTTGTTCCGACTGTGCTTGCTACCCCTTCTTCTTCGACTACACCGTCGGTTTCTGCTTCGACTACAGGATCTTCTCAGTTGTCTGTTTCTGCTCCTGCTTTTGCACCAACTGGGGTTCAGTGCAATTATTGCAAGAACTTCGGGCACGACTACGGCGTTATGCGGTGCGCAGCGCGAACAAAGCGCGTGGGCGATCAGAAGGGGGGGGCGCCCTTCCTCGGCGGGAGGACGGACCAAAGACGTCAGACCTTCTCGCCGAGGTGACTCGTTGGCAGATTCGCGGGCTCTACTTCACAGCTCTCTCACGGCTCGGCGAGTTACGCGGTCTAGCTCAAACGTCTCCTCCAGGTACATCTTGGGTTCTGGATTCTGGTGTCTCTTTCCACATGACACCGGACTCCACATCTCTCACGTCAGTCGGACGCACGCCCACATCTTGCCCTGCCGCTGCATGTTCGATCTGCTGCTGCTGCTGCTGCAGTGATGCTCCTATTGCTTGGGCTTTTGTCCACAACATATACATTGGTAAGGTTTAAAACAGGAGGACAAGCATGTTTTAAGTATGATTACAGCATATGATTTCTCGAACTTGACCTTTTGGACTATGAAGTTGGATTATGGTTCAATTTCATGCTGGAGCAAAAAATGATTGGTTTAAACTAACTTGTCTCGTTTACTAGCATGTTATCTAGCATGTGTTTGGAACATGGATGTTAAAATGTGAAGATTATTGATACGTCAAGTTTTAGTCCCACACTTCCTTAAAAAAAGGATTTAGTCCCAGACTTCCTGTAAAAAAATATACTGCAGTCGAGAATGAATATTTAGACATGCAGTAGATTGACAAAAGGTTATTTGGCCTAATTTATAATTCGTTCCATGACTTCCATCATAACATGAAAAAGCACATTCCTTCAGATAGGTGAACTAACCAATCTACTCAATATAGTACTAGTATTTCATAACATCATCAACTTTTTTTTCCATGGAACTACCTGCTACAAATCCTAAGTTAGATCGAAAGAGCAAAGCAACTCTGTAGCTCACTTGTTTACTGACATACATTGATGTCTTCTTTTTCTTTTTATGCCAGGTCTTTTCTTTTTCAGTGTGTTCTGCTATATGTTACTGAAATCTTGATGAATATCAGTTAACATTTTGTTTGTTTAAATCCATGACAGCTTAGGAAATGGTTATCAGTAACACTGAAGTCAGGTGCGAAGGCAGGATGATGTGACGTATTTCAGTAATCCAACTGACAGGCAGGCTTTCCGAATTATTTACCTCCATTACTGCTATAGTACTATTATTTTTGAAGCGGCCTGAACGCTTCACTTAGTAGTTAGTAGGGCAGGTACTAGAAAACCATGTAATCTGTCATTAGTTGCTCCTTTTCCAGTCCATTCGAAAGCTAGAAGGTAAAGTCTACTATGAAATGTTTTCTGAAGAGCAGCACAAGCCAAGCTGCTTGTAAGCAACGATCCCCTTTATGAGGCAAGTAGCTAGCAATTCCTGTCAAAATTGTAGCTCAGAGATTCAGAATATAATCTATTTGAGAACTTTTTAGGACTGAAAATTCTTCATGGTCTGCTTTTTCAAATAATGTTATGTGATTCTCTGCCTCCCTGGTGAACCACCTCGACATTGAACTGAGTCCGGAACCAAAGCAATGAAGCGCCGGTGAACCAATTACAAAGCACGAATCAGCAGCAGAAACCTAGGGCAGCGAAGGACTTAAATTCTATTGCATATTCTACGTTTTGTTTTGGAATGCCCATTACACTCAATCTGAATCGAAAGCACTCATCAGAGTAGCTATCCATATCCCCAGTGTGAATGTTTTGGCCTTTGGGATAAGTTTTCAGTCATGGCCATCAGGCCAATGTCAATATTAAAAGGAGTCGTACCAAGCCCGGATGAGAAGAATACAGACCTGTTTGAAATGCATGAATTCCATAAAAAGTTCTGCGGGGATTTAATTCCCTGTTCCAACAGGAAATGAACTGATTCTTGTAAAATCCATGCAAAAATCCCACGTTCTAGTCAGACTCAGAAATGTTTCTGTAAAATTTTGCATTCTGATGCCCCGTTTGGAACGCTGAAATTAAAAAAAAAACAGTTTAATTCCTATAGAAATCGGACAAAATTCCCGCAAGCGAGACTAGTTAAAACTTGAGGTATTTTCCAAGCCGTGAGGTGAGGGAGAGGGGGACCCGAGTGGGGCGAATACGACCGTGCACGGAAACGGCCGGACGGCATCAACGTCGCGTCCCTGCGATCGCCTCCCTTCCATACAAAATCCCCCCGTATTTCGAAACACCGACAGCACAACCACCACCACCATGCGCTCCCGCCGATGACGCCCCCACCCCCCCTCCTCCTCACCCACTTCACCGCCGCCGTCGCCGCGCTCCTCCTACTCCTCCTCGACCCCGCCGCCGCCGCCACCTTCCGCGCCCGCAAGCGCAAGCGCAGCGACGACGACGGCGACGGCGACGGCCCCGTCCCGCCTCCTCCCGCACAGCAGCCGCTGCCTCTCCCGCCGACGAGCCCCGACCACTTCCCCCTCGCGTTCCGCGTCTCCGCGTCCACCTTCCACTTCCTCTCCGGCCTCCTCGACCCGCTCCTCTCCCACCCCTTCCTCCCGTCCCCGATCCTCCTCGCGCTCGCGCTCGCGCGCCTCGCGTCGGGGCTGCCCTACCCGGCCCTCGCCTCGCTCTTCCGCGTGCCCCCTCCGCCCCGCGCGCCGCATCCCGACGCCTCCGCCGCGTCCTCCTCGCTAACTTCCGCTTCTGGCTCGCCTTCCTCCGACCCGACCAACACCTCCTCCTCCCCGCTCCCCTCTTGCCGCGGCGCTCTCGCCTGCGCTCGCTTCGCCGGCCCGGACGGCCCCCTATCCGCGCAGCTCGTGGCCGGCGCCTCCTCCCGCATCCTCTCCCTCGCCGCCGGCTTCCGCGGCGACCGCGCAGACCTCGAAGTTCTCAGGCTGTCGTCTTTGTACCAGGAGCTGGAGCAGGGGAGGTGCTTGACCCCGCGCAGTTCTTGGTTGGGGATGGCGGCGGGTACCCACTGTTGCCCTGGCTCATGGTGCCGTTCCCGGGGCCGGTGGTGGCCGGCTCGCCGGAGGCGGAGTTCAACGCTGCGCACAAGGCAATGTGCCGCCCGGTGAGGCGCGCCGTCCGGAGCTTGATGGGGTGGGGGGCCATCGCGCGGCTCCGCGAGGAGGAGAGCCCTCGCGCGGCCGTGGCTTGCATTGGGACATGCGCAATGCTTCACAATGTATTGCTGGCGAGGGAGGATTACTCTGCATTGGCACCGGAGGAAGAGGTGGAGACAGAGAGTGATTTGGGGGCAATGCCGAGCCGGAGAGATGATGCCGCAGTGGAAGGGTTCGAGGTTGATGGGCGTGCATTGGCATTGCGGAGCGCATTGGTGACAACGACAAGGGACTGGCGAAGGGATGCTTAGCACCGGTGATTGTTTAACAATTCCTGTCATCGTTGATTCTTTTGGATCATATAGTTTGTATAGTGCTGAATATTTGGTTCCATTGGGTTCTTTAGTTTGTTACCTTCTCAATAAACCAAGTAATAAAAAGAAATTAGACTACCAGTTTGCAC
Organism: Ampelocalamus luodianensis; assembly: GCA_036346255.1. NCBI lineage: Eukaryota > Viridiplantae > Streptophyta > Magnoliopsida > Poales > Poaceae > Ampelocalamus > Ampelocalamus luodianensis. The sequence continues at coordinate 56,310,483 of CM070627.1, read as the reverse complement.
ATCTTACTAGTGTTGACAACTTGTCATGTTCGCATTAGATTCGATATATGTCAGTATGACAGTATGCAATCATCTTGTTTGTTAGAATCCAAGCATTCCTTTATCAAATAATGTAAAGGTGTCCTGGAAGTGGATGCATCTTATGTAGACTGAAGTATCCGATTGTTGAATCCGAGAGCAAAAGGATCTCGAATTATCTGTGTTTTCACACTAGTCCAGAAACAATTAGTGTACACAGTTCAATAAAAATGATAGTAAGTCTATATCACCTATTTTATTTATATTATCAGAGTTTTATCACAAAATGGTACAAGGCCTAAAAAAAAGTACAGCAGAAACATAAATTAGTAGTAGGTCACACGATGCGCCACAGACAATCGTCTGGGGTGTAGTCTAGTCGTCCAAGTCCTCACCAATCACATAGTACTCCTCCTTTGATAAACAATTTTATTAAGTAAGGTGGGTACGAAACGTACTCCACAAGTTACACCCAATAAAAAGATATAATGCATGAAGATATAGTAAGAGATGGCTTATATGGTTAAGTTTGCATAAGGCGACATTTTTAGTTTAAAAATCTTTACCAAGTTTCAAGGCAATTATACAATATCTAGAAATTGATTTAAATTTCTTATTCATTATTTTGAGTGTAGGATAAATCTCCATACACGATTGGTGAAGGAACAACCCCCTTAACACCAGGCTGACTGCCCAATTTTCCTATTTGGATAAACTATCCAAAAACATTGTGTTTAAATTATTTTAAAAATCAAAAATCAAAATCTTACTTTGAGTGACTTTGCTCAATATATCCATGACCGTGAAAACGGTTATTCGAATAGTTTTTTTTATTCTGCAGAGTTTGTACAACTTTACCCATAAGAGATAACATGCTCAATATGTCGGCCAAGGCACGCTTCGTAGGCATGCGACTAAGCGACTATTATGAGGCCTTTACCCTACACTACCTCAACGTAGTTATGCCCGCTAAGGTTTTGTTACTATAGGTTTCACGCCAAACGGTAACCCCATCTCACGCCTATGTGGGTACTAAAAGTAGATCTTCATAGCACCCACACTTCAAAATAACACAACCACGATGAAATATTGTAGTTTAGTTAGCCAGATATGTCTCATTCCAGACTTGTGGTAGTACGATGGAACTTAGCAAAAAGTGGCTCTTAGACCGATCCATATTTAATTAGGCAACTTCCAACTAACCCTTGGGTCTCAACCATTCGCTGAATTGATCCGTGCATAAACTTGCACCCACCATCTAACCAAATTAGCCCAGTCTAAATAGGTTTTTAGTTTATTTTGTTCCGCAAATCATTTGCAAACCTCTATGGCAAAACAATGCCATATACTCATTTTAAAACTAAGTAGAAGATTTGGCTAAATTCCCAAATTAAATATTTTTTGGTTTAAGCATGTATTTGCATAATTTTTTCAAATGTTCCTAGTTCATACTATTACATCAACTAGGCTTTATCTACTGTGACAAATATATTCAATTCAATGTCAATATTGGTCATACAAAGGATATAGTCATAACAATAAATTTAAAACATGAGTTTGAATTAAACTGAATATAAATAAGCATACAATAATAATTTAAAATATTGGGATCAAACATGATCAAAGAATTTAACTTGCCTTGCTCAAATTGTTGTTGATTGGACTTGTCAAAGAATTCTAGCTTTTTTGGAGTCGTCAAAGTCTATACGTGAAAATAAGCTAAATTCAAATAAAATTCAAATAAACTTCAAATTTTATAATTTTAGTATAGTTAGCTAGATTATAATTTTAGATGAATTTAGAAATTTGAAACACTGGAATCGGAGCTCGTATGGAGGAGAACGAGTCCTCGGAAGTTTGAATTCTAAAGAAATTACCTTAAATTCAATTTTCCAGAAATAATGACTTATTGTTCTAAAGGAAAAATCTAAATATTACGCAAGCATGACATCAGTAGATGAATTTCCATTTTTGGTCAAATTATTTTTCTTAAGGAAATATAATTCCAGAGTGACATGTGGGCCCTGGTCTATGGACCAGGTCCACGGGATTGCGTTGGTCCATGGTGGACCAGGCGCATATAATTGTAGCGGCTGCCACGCAAGCGCACACGTGGATGCTGACTAGGACGGAGTGGCTAAGGTGGCTTGATGTGGCGGACAAGTGGTGGCCACGTCAGCTCGAGACGACAGCGGCGCTCGGGAACTGACGGTTCTGGCAAACGGCGGCGGACGACGAGGGGCGGAATAGAGAGAGGGGACGACAGGGAGTGTTTCTACCTCACGCTGGCAGCTGGAGGAGGACGAAGGCGACCGGTGGCGAGGAGAGAGTGGCGGCGTGGTTCGGTCGACGGTGGCGACGACATTCCGGCAATGCTCCAGCGATGAGGTGAGTACGACGTAGAACGCGACGAGACAAAGCTGATGGTGAAGACAATGACATCGTAGCTCCTTTGATGGCAGCACAATCGATGGCGGAGAGGCTCGGATGCCGATGGCGAAGAAGACGAATTGCAGGGTGGAGAGAGGGAGAGAGAAGTTTAGCTTCGTCGGGATGGGCTCCCGGTGCTCCCTTTTATAGGGTGAGGGGGCATGGGAAAGGGAGATCATGCGCGACGGTTACACGCTAGCGCGGGTAGCGACGAAAGTGCGCTTTAACGCAAGTTACGTGGGGAGAAACCGGCCGGAATTGATTGCGAGAGAGAGTGGAAAGTTAAGGGACTTGAATGCGCGAGAAAAGAGGAAGAAACGATCGAGTTTAAGAGCTCCACGACGCTCGGCAATGGCGGCGAGGGCTGGAGGTAGGGGACGACCCTGACAAGCGGGCCCCACTTGGCGGAGAGAAGGGGGGAGAGGGAGGGGTGGCTAGGCCGGCGCGGGAGAAACATGCCGCGAAAAGTGGGCCGCGCGGGGAAAAGAAAATTGCCGGGGGAAAAGTAATTAGGTCTGAAGTGAAATCCGTATTTTCAATTGATTTTTTATTAACAGAAATTGAAAGAATTCAAATAAGCTTTAGAAAATAGCAAATAAAGTTCAAAAATTTTGGCAAAAATCACATAAATTTTCTGAATTATTTTGAACTTAATAAAATTATTTTTAACTCTAAATTGGTATTCAGAATTGTAAATAATTTATTTTGGCTTTAAAATAAATAGGGAAAAACTTTTAAAAATCCAGAAAATTCAAGAAAATTAATTAAATTTTCTTTTTAACAGAAATGGAATTTTGGGATGTTACACCAACTGAATAAAGGAAATACTACTACTCTGTGTTAAGATGATTGGGTGTTCATACAAGTCTGTAGACTTGTTACATAAGACATGCATAAGGCTCTCGGTAACTTTTCTATGCAATAGAACACCATATTATTTTCTCACAGTACAGACATCATCTAAGATAAAAACAATGACAATTCTAGAAATGGACATTATTCCACTAGTGAAAGCAGAGTTTCAACAACATGGCTCATGCTTGGCCTTCTGCTCCTCTCCTCTTCCACACATAACACTGCTATCTCAAGCATCATTTCAACCTCCTCGCCCTCAACCACCCATATGGAAACCCGAATCCCCTCCATTAACTCAAGAAGAACTACTCCGTAGCTGTAAACGTCGGCCTTGCCGGTAATTGGAAGATTTAGAGCCCATTCTGGTGCAATGTACCCTCTAGTCCCATGCACTCTTGACTGTTAGGAATAATGTGTTCATCTATTCAAGAGGCCCAATAGGCAATATATACAGGGAGTACAAAGGAGGGTTACCATATTGTCGGGACCCAGAATTACGATTCTGGAACCCTTTGTGTATACTACACTAGTCCAGGATCACGCTAGTGCACACAGGGTTAACATAGGTAAATACCGATCCACACAAGCGATAAATAAAGTAAACGATTAGTTTGAATAACAAATAAGTGTTTTGACCTTATGGTCGAGTTTACACTTATTAAGCCACGCAGGGCTAACAATGAATAAAGCAAACAGCTAACGGAAATAACTCCAACGTAGATCCCACCAATTCACCACAGCAACCGGCGGGATCCGGACATAACGTTCAACAACCTTGGCGAACTCCTCCTCGAAAGCGGCGTGACTCCTCCTCTTCAGTAGGTTTGGGCGCAAGTTTTACAACAAGCGTGAGTACACAAGCATCGCAAATCATACCACGAATGCAATGTATATATGCAAGCTTATTCCAAAGAAAAGGCTTCTGTGGTTCTTTTGCATAAAAGCAACATTTGCAATTGAATACGAACAATAGATTGAAAGCATAATTCAAAACAAATAAACAATATTAATTTAACAGTGGTTTTCACAAAGACACACATCTAAGCAGATTATTTCACATAGCCATATGATTGAGGTCACACAGCTCCCATCCCAAATATTTTATGAAAACTACCCCGTGTGAAATTCAGAGCATGTCCATGATCATGACGCGCTATTCGAATAGATTGCTTAACACTCTGCAGAGGTTGTACACTTTACCCACAAGATACAACTAGTGTAGCAAGCACTAATTGTAACAAAGCAGTTCGAAACTTCATCTCAAACATTGACATTCCCGATGTGCTTTCCGCTATACCACTCACATAGAATTAGTATAACACACACCATTGGACGGGAAGCGACGAATCGTCGCGATGCAACCACCAAGTAGTCACACCTCCACCCTGTCACATAGCCTAACCTATCCACACGAACATCAATGCGAGAATCCATAACTTACTAAGTTAGGCCCGTCCCATACCGGGCATGTGGTCGCATGATGAAGGCTCGATTCAATGGCGCACAAAGTTAAGTCCTTAATTGACCAAGGCAAGACTTCCATGTTCTAACTAAGCCACACGATTTATCATTCCCAAGCACACTGACTTCCACCATATCACACAGCTTTCCACCACTTTCCTCGGTCCAAATCCTTTACCACCTGGGCTTGGTTTTAGTGCAACACATCCCATCACGAAGTAATAACACATAGCACAGTTTTACACGAAGTTCCATAGTCACTTAGTCATATTTAATAATTGCAACTTTCATGAGATGTGAGACTCGTAGCATGGCTAAGCAATTGTACTCGCATCTAACCAACCCACGTTGGTGCTATAATATTATCAACTAATAAACCAACCTAGGGTGACAAGGAAGTATGACATACAAGACCAAGGTGTGATAACAATTTGGATAATAACTATGCCCAAAGTATTTAAATAAATAATTAAAGTAGAATGCAATACTTTGAAACAAAGTAATTTGAAAACTGGTTCAAGATGATCAAAGGTATGACTTGCCTTGGAAAAGGTCTATGTCTTGGTCTTGATCTTGGGGTGCTCCTTCTTCCACAAAATTCCCGACGATCGACGTCTACTCGCATAAACGAGACACAAACAAACAAAACAAATAAATAACAGGGGCAAAACAAGCTCCAAAAATTAAATAAAAATCTCAGATAAATAGAGCTTGAATTTAGATAAATTTAAAAATTTGAATGGGCTCAATCGGAGTTAGGATGCAAAAGTTATGGGCTTTGGAAGATTGGAAATCTAAAAGAAACCCTAATTTAGATTTTCCAGAATTTCTGAATTATTTCTCTGAAGAAAAATCGGATTATTGCGCAATGCTGACGTCATCAGAGGGCGTTCGGACGGGGTGACAAGCCCGGTCCGGCAGTGGGACCCACATGTCGATGACACGGCTCCACGGTAGACTAGGGCTACCGAGCCTCGGACTGGGTGCAGTGGACTAAGCCACGCGGCTCGGCGTGGACCAATCAGCGGCGACACATCGGCGGATGGCGGCCGAGATCTTGACTTCGGCGCGACACGCCGCAGTGGCCGCGGGCTCGAGCGCGGCGCCACGCGGCGACACACTGCGCACACGGCCGAGGTGGCGAGCCACGCGCATGACACGTCGAATCGGCAGCGGCGGTGCTTTAAACAAGCAGCAGCGGCAGCGCGTGAGTGGTGCGGCGTGTAGAGGGCGCTATTGAGAACCTCTTGGTGCAACACCGGTGCTTAGGGTAGACGGTGGTGGCCGCGACGAGCTTCAGGCAGCGGAGCAACCTCTGGTTTTGTTCGGACGAGGCTCCGCGAGGTTTAGGCGGCGTGGGTGGTCTCTCGAGGTAGCCCGTGGTAGCGGTGATGGCGGTGCACTCCACGGGCAGGGCGTCACCGGCGGAAGACAAAACAGAGAAAAAGGCCGGCGGTGAAAACCCTAAAACTCCGTTGCGGCGGCGCTAGGCTCTCGGGCGAGGTGGGTGGCGGCTGCTGGGTTGCGGTCGAGAGGCGAACCGGGGTGCCTTTTATAGGGCCGGGCGGCGCGGGATAAGGAATCCTCAAATCGAGTCAGAAGAACACGAAACCGATTTCGAATCCGGATAGGATTTGATTCAAGATCGATTTTAAGAAAACAGTGCGAGAGGTTAGGGATAGGATTTGGCACGTTTTCTAGAAGGGCTTTAGTTGGAAAGGAGCGTTGTCGGACGGAGCTTTGAGCTCGGAATGGCGGACGACTTCGCGCTCGCGAGAAGACGATGACGCGGGAAGGCGATGACGACACACGGGCCCACACGTCAGCACGGGAGGCGGGGCGTGCGGGGAGCCAGGCTTCAGCGGGAGATGGGCAACACGGCGAGAGATGGGCGAGCTTGAAATTCGGCGAAATGATTTACGAGATTTTAATAGCTTTTCTATTTGAGAAAATATCGGAAAAATCAAATAAGCAAAAGAAAATAGCAAATGAACTCAGAAAAATTCTAGAAAAATCTAGAAAATGTATCTAAGCACATAGAACCCAAATAAAATAGTTTTGGCTAATGTTCATGTTGGGATTATTCACATTAAATGTTTTTGATTGTAAAGTCCAATATTAAGCTTTTGAATTTAAATTCAAATAAATCCAAATGGTGAATTTTCTTCCTACTAACTCTTAAAAGATTTTTTAAAACTCAGAAAATTGGGATGTTACACATATACAGATAAGGAAACCATATACAAGAGTCCTATTCTAACACCCCCCTCAAACTCATGGTGGATCACACACACTGAGTTTGGAGAGAAAATACAAATGTTGTGCCATAGTGCGTGGCCGTGAAGAAGTCAACAACTGTAACTCGATGGCACAAGCGTAAAGCAAGTACTCCTCCCGCACTTTGTGGCGAGTGTATGAAGCATCCACACCAATGTGCTTGGTGAGCTCATGCTTCACCTGGATCCCGAGCAATCTTGATCGCACTGTCTTGTCGGACAAAAGAGGCGTGGGTCCTATCACGGGCACTCCAAAATGCGTAAGTAACCACCTCAACCAAGTAACCTCTGCTTTGTCATGCTGCCATAGCTCTCAACTCGACCTCTGCGCTCGAACAGCGCAATCGCTTTTAGTCTTCTAGGCAATCGAGGAGGAGCCAAGAAAAACTGAGAAGCGAGAAGAGAACGGCGATCGGAAGGATCACTAGCCCAGTCGCATCGGATGCGCTGAAGGCAGTAGTGAGGTGGAGCTAGGGAAAAACAAGCGACGAGAGATAGTCGCGCAAGTAGCGAAGAACACGAAGAAGATGGTAGAGTGAAGATGGGTAGGACGAGCCATGAACTGGCTCAAGATATGAATAGCATAAGCAATATCAGGACGAGTGCTCACAAGGTACACCAAACTCCCAACAAGATGACGATATCGAGTAGGGTCCTCAAGAGGATCGCTATCAGTGACACGAAGCTGGAGGGATAGCTCCATGGGAGTCTCAGCGGTGCGAGTGTCAGTCAGACCAGACCAGTCAAGAAGATCTGGACATACTTCGGGAGAGGTAGTAGCCCTCACGCCTGCGGAAGAGACCTCAATCCCAAGGAAGTATGTAAGAGAACCAAGATCGGTCATCAAAAATTTAAGATCGAGGTGCTTCTTCACATATGTGATGAAGGAGGAATCATCACGATGATGAGCATGTCATCAACATCTGAAGAAGCGATGTCCTACCCAGAGATGAGATATGGACAAAAAGCGAGATCGTGAGGCGGCGGTGAAACCGGCGGTAATCATCGAGGTAAAGCGCGCAAACCAAGCACGAAGAGCCATTTGAGGCCATAAAGAACACGGCGAATACGGCGGACATGCCCATCAGAATAGAATACCCGGTGGTGGTTGCATGTAGACCTCCTCATGCAAAACACCATTAAGAAAGGTATTCTTAACATCGAGCTGAGAGATAGACCACCGACGAGCGAAGCAACCGCAACAAGAGTGCGAGCGGTGGTCATATGGGCAACAGAGCAAAAGTCTCGTCGTGTCACGACCATACTCTGGCGAAAGCCACGAGCCACAAGGCGAGCCTTGTGGCGCTCGATAGTACCATCAAATCGGGTCTTAATCTTGTACACCCACTTGCGTGATCGGATGAGCATGCACGGTGTTGGTACAATATCCCAAGTCTCCGTCGTCGAAGAGCATCAAGCTCCTTCGCCATAGCGAGTGCCGCTCAGAATGAGGAGACCTCACGATAAGAACTAGGCTCGATGGTGAGAGAGCATGAGCTATCTGAGCAAATCCAAGGCGATCGGGAGGTCGAAGGATGTCCGGTCATGAAGGGCGTAACGAGGAGCATCATCGGAGGATCGAGATGTGGGTGTCGGCAAGATACCGGAGAGGAGGCGGTAAATGACAAGGGCGTGCAGGTAGTGAATACGAGAAACGAGGCGGTGGTGGTGCAGGAACAAGAGCGGTCTTTGGAGGCAGCACGGAGAAGCGGAGGTGCGAAGGAACCGAGGAACAGGACTAGGGAAGGCGTGATAGTGGAGAAATAGGTGAAGAAGTCGAAAGAGACAACCACGAAATCGACTCAGCGGTGGAAAATAGGAGGAGCCGAATCTCGATAGAAGAAAGGTCGAGATTCGTCAAAGACAACGTCTCGTGAAACCCCGATCCGGCGGCGAAGGATCGGCAACGATAACCCTTATGCTCGAACTATATCCAAGAAACACGCACTCAACCGATCGGGTGACGGTTTAGTGCGCTCACGAGGCCTGTGAGAACAAAACCGGTACAACCAAAAACACGAAGGTGAGTGTATTGGGGGCTCGAGTAGAGAGCGCTCTATAGGGTGACACCCTTAAGAGCGGTGGAAAGGCTGCATATTAATGAGATATGCGGCCGTAGAAACGAATTTCTCACCTAGAAGCGTGGTGGGCGTGAGGCAAGGAGAAGAAGTGCGGGCGATCTCAATCGGATAGCGATGTTTGCGCTCGGCAACCCCATTCGAGCATGGGCACGGGACAAGAAGGCGGTAAAGTGTGCCTGCTCGGAAAGAAAGCGTCTAAAAGCGCGAGCGGTGCTCGTCGGCGAGAATCACGGCGAAAAATGCGGATGAGAGAATCAAGCGAGTACGAACCATCGTTGCAAAGCTACGATAGATCGCAAGAAACTGACCACGATTAGACATAGGGAAAATCCATGTAAAGCGGGAATAATCATCAATGAAGATCACATAAAGTTTATGCCCGCCTTTAGAGATAATAAGCGCAGGTCCCCATACATCTGAATGAACTAAGTCAAAAGAACGAGAAGATAAGGACTCACTAGAATGATAAGGAAGCGTAGGCGCTGCCCGACTTACAACCACGACAAAACATGGTCGTGTCAACGTGAATACGTCCAAGAACACCCTTACGAACTAATGAAGAAAGACGGGACCCACACAAGTGACCTAAGCGGTGATGCCACTGCGCAAAAACTCCAGTGGTGGCGGCGATGGCGGTGGAAGTAGTCGTGAGAGTGTGAGGAGCAGCGAAGTGGGCGGAAGGTGGAGGCGATCAGGATGTAGAGACCACGGCGATCCCTACGGCGTCGGCGGTCCCAAGTACCGCCACATGCATCGGTCTGAACAAAACAGTGTGAGAGTCAAAACCAACCTACGGTGAGATCGGTGGTGACCCACCGAGAGAAGCCGCATGGCAAGTCGGGAACATGAGAAGCATTTGGAGCAGAAAAGTCGATGGACAAAGAGTGCCCGACGGTGATGGACAAAGGAGTACCGTCGGTATCACGAGCAGAGATAGGAAAAAGCAGAGGTCCGACGTGAGAGATGTGGAGTCAGGTGTCATGTGGAAAGAGGCACTAGAATCGTAACCCAAGAAGTACACGGAGAGCGTTTGAGCTAGGCGATGAGAACCTGTGAGTTGTGAGAGAGCTGCCGAAGTAGAGCACAGCGAGCTGGCGACGAGTCACCTCGAGAAGGTCTCGGCGTGGCCGTGCATCCTCCCGTCGAGAAGGGCCTCCTGCCCCCTTTGATCGTCCACGCGCCTTTATTCGCTTTGCGCACCGCATAACGCCGTAGTCGTGCGAAGTTCTTGCAATAATTGCTGAACCCGATTAGTGCAAAAGTAGGAGCGTAAAGACAAGCGAGAAGATCACGTAGTCGAAGCCGAGCGGTGTAGTCGAAGAAGAAGGGGTAGCAAGCACATCGGAACAAAGCGTCTTTGCTAACCCGCGCGGCAACTCAAGCCTGGCGTCGAAAGAGCCTCGTAGCGATCGATCGTGGTGAGCGGCTCAAAGAATCGAGCCACGATAGGCTCAAACTGGCGCGACGGCGACCGAAGTCATAAAGGCGGCGATCACGATCCGCTTCTGCGCACTTTATGACACTCGACAAAGTGGAGAAGCGAGCTCGTCGGTGGCGCCAAAGACGGCCAGGGCTCGGAAGAAGTCGTCGACGGAGGAGTCATCTGCGCGGCGTCTCCAACTCACGGCCGGGCGAAAGAACTGAGCATCATTGCTCTGCTGGTGTAACATCCCAATTTTGGGCTTGTGTTTCAAATGTAAGAAAATGAGTAGAAATTAAAACTTTTTCTTACATCATGTGTTTCTGTTTATCTTGGACAAGTATTGTACAAGACTTATGGAAATGCAAAGTCACAAGTCTTTTGATCCAAATCTTGTTCCTTCAAAAACAATCTTGTCAAACCTTTTGATCATCCTCTGAAATATTTTTCCTAAGTTCTTGGGATGATATGTGACCCTCTGAAAAATTTCACAATTTTTAGAAATTGTTTGAATATTTTAGAGGGCGATCAAACTGTTTGACTCTCAGTCAAACCTAAAACCAGTACCTTGTGGAATTTTTGGAGAAAAATACAATGCATAAAAACCTCTGAAAATTTTACACAAGGTCAATGTCTCGATCAACAAGCTCTGTAAAATTTTTAGAATTTTTGGAGTTATTTTGCTACCCAAATAAATCCTAAAAGTCTCAGCATATTTAAAACCTAAAACCAATTTCACTATTCATTGGGTTCGAGTCGGGCTCGAGTCCGAGCCACTTGACTTGGTTGAACCACCTAAGCGCACCGAGCGCGTTTTAAAGCGCGCGTGCAATATCGGCCGTTGATTCAAATCGCTCGACCAGCGTTCGTGTGAGCATTCGGACCCTCGGTTGCGTTAATCAATTGGGACGTTAGATCTCAATCCAGCCGTCAGATCCACGAGGGCAATCGGTTGTCGGCGAACTCGTTTAATCGTGACCGCCCATTTTCAATCAACGGTCATTGTTCGCTTTACCGTTCTTCTTCCTCCTCGGCTTTTTCGTGTGCGGCGTTCATGGCGAGAAAAAGAGAGCATGGGGGCTTGTTGTGTCACCGAGCGTGCCTCGTCAACGTCTCTGCAAGGCATTTAATGCGCAATGTGCTTTCTCCTCCATGGTCACTTGTGCTCGCTTGCTCCCATCATTTCTTGGTCCATGGCCGAGCATGAACCGAGCCGACCATGGACTCGGGTTCTCGCTCGAAACCTAATTCCTTTCCTATAAATTGGCCTCTAGGTCCTCACGGTGTTCTTTGCACCACACCTAGCTACTCTGCGTTTGAGCTCAAATCTATCTCAAACCTTCAATCCACCATTGTTGACAGGGCTCCAATGGCGGCCTTAGTGTCGGTGGTTCATCTTCAACATTTCTTGCACCCTTTGAACTCCTCAACCTCCTTTATATTTCCCCTAACTTGATTTTGGGTTGCATTCACAGAATCACTCAATTTTAAGTTTGGAGATTTTGATTGGTTTCACCCTTTCTTCTCCTCATTAAGTGGTTCTTTTTGCAATTATTTGCTTTGGAGCCTCTTTGAGCTATAATGAAGCTGTGGTGATGATTTGGTTCCACTCATTTTGCTCAGAACCTCATCTTCCACTTCATCTTCTTCGGCTCGGTGGACTTCATCGTGTTCAAGTCTTCCCGGCCATCTTTGAAGCTCCTCTCGGTTAAGGTAGCTTCTATGTAGTCCTAGAAGTCATGGCACTCGCTTCCTTGGACCGCGCAGAGCATCTTGCTATTTTCGTGTTTCTGCCGTGTCGGCTTCTTTCTTGTTTTCCGGCTCATGGCGTCCAGAACCTCCACCGCCGCGAGGTCACCACCGTTGGGTCCGCAACACTATTGCGAACCCATTTTGATAGTTTGTGGCGCCGCATGCGATCGAGTCGCCGGCGACAAGCCGTGGTAGCCACTCGGGACTTTGCGCGTAGCTCCGTTGTCGTCAAATAATTAGGACCTGATTAATACCCAATCATTAGAAGTATTAATGGTGTCTTAATCGCCTAATGTCTCACTCGACATGTGGGTCCGACCCCTTAAATCACCCGTGGCTTTTATCGATGCGTTTAGGCATCATTAATGCTAATCATGGGTTAATTAAAGTGTCGGCACTATTGGCTGTCGGAAATAACCCCTGTGCCACTGCCAGGTGGGCCCATAAGCTCAAAACCGAAAACCAGAAGTCATTAGGGCTGATTTTGGGTTATTTATTGCTAATCATTGTTAGCAATAAATGTGTCTGAAATACCTTTTGGGTCAGCGGCGTGTGGGCCTCGGTCCCTAAAATCACCGCTTTATTCAAAATCGTTAGGACACATTAAGTGCTAATCATCATTAATCATTGGTCATTAGTAATTAATTAGCCGCCCTAAAACCTCCTTTAAGTCAGCGACAGTGGGTCCACGTCTTGCGTGCGTGTGTTAAGACTCGCATGTGTGACTCTCAGTCACTGACATGCGGCCCCACGTGTCAGTATTCCTGTTTGCACTTCAATCTTGGACCGCCGTCCATTTTGCGATCTGCGGCCCAGATCTTGTATGCATTCGGACCATCCGGTTCCCCTCATCATTCTTGGCCGTCCATCGTTTGATCTGCGGCCCTGATCATGCGTGCAATCGGACCTTCCGACGGGAAGTGCTCTCCGTGCCGTTCATCTTGAGATCTCACGGTGTGGCGGCCAAGGCAACCGCACCGTCCGGTTGCATTCGTCCTCGTGGCCGTTGGATCTTGATCCAACGGTGGGCTCTGTTGAATCGCAGCGCGCTGTTGTTCTCGCGCGTGTGGCTCGTTGGATATTGCATCAACGCCCACGAGCGTCCACGTCGCTTATTTTCGGTTGGGTTGGTTTTATTTACGTAAGTATTTATTTATCAACCAAAATTGTATCAAAACTTTAGAAATTCATAACTAATTCAAGATAAATCCTTTTACATGAAACCAAGTGTAATAAATTTGTAATTCACTAAAGTTTAATATAAAAATGCTTTTAACTACGCTACAGTAGTAGAAAATTCTGTAATCTTTTATAGCTTGTTTTCGCTATTTTTATATATTCGAATTGTATTAAAACTTGGATAATGCATATCTTTTACGTATATCCGATAATTGTACGATTTTAACTTTGATAAATTTGTTATTAACTAAACTTTAATCTAAAAATGGTGGTAGGCTAAATCACTGAGAAAAATATGTTAGTAGATTTAACCTTATTAGTAGCACTTAAAAATTCATTTAATGATGTAATAGACACGATAATTCCTTGTAAATCCTAAAAATAGAAATTTGATGTTAGAAATCCTCTGTTATCATACTATAATGTGAAATAGGTTACGCACATATTTATATTTCGGAAAATGCATTATGCTAGTTTTGCATCTTAGAAAAATCATAACTAAATCATTTTAACTCCAAATGACCTGAAATTTTATATGGGTTACCTCTATGCAGTAGATAGCTACCATAAAAATTTCAGCTTCAAAATCTTTCTAGAAAATGTTTTGCTACAGTGCTAATTGTGGTAGAAAATGAGTTTTTAGGTAATATCTTTGCACCACAAATCCAAATTAGGTTTTCCAGTTTCTATGTCTAGGTATATTCAGATTCTGCCTTATGTGTAAATTTTGTAGCATTTGGATAATTTTTGCTTGCTCGTTTGTTTAAGCGCGGCTCGTCTTATTGGTTGTTCTTGGTTCTTTTGCCTTTTCGCTAGGATTCGACATTTGCGGTAATCCCAGAGCGACCCTCCACAACAATTTGAGCAACAACAAGAAGGCAAGCGGTTTGATCATGTTAATCCCAGTATTTTAAGTATTTATGTTGATTACAAATTCTATGTATGCATTGCTACTTTGTGTTAATAGTTGGCCTAGTAGATGCATTCCTTAGCAAATGATTATCCTCTACTACCATGAGCCTAGGTTACTTGCGTGATTTAGAGTTCATGGATGGGCTCTTGTCACTTAGTAGTTGCGAATTAATTGCTTAGCCATGCTTAACCGGTAGAAATGGGCGGTTATCGACTTGTCGATAACCTTGATCACATCAAACTTATTATGATTATGATTTCCACCTTGTGCTATGTCTACTTATGAAAACTAAAACGAAAACAAAATGATTTAGACTTGGGCACAATGGTATGATGGTGTGATTTGTGGGTGTGGATGGAATGGTGCCCGGTCAACAAGGACCGAACATCTTGTTACACTAAACCAAGCATTTTAGCGTGCTAACCACATTAGAGGGTATGGGACCTCTCTTGACTTAGTATTTTGGCGTGTATTGGCTCCGAGTCGCAGGAGTCGCGGGAGGGATGGTGTTGGGAGCATTGTAGTGTCAGAAAGACTTCACCCGTGATGGGATTTGTTGTCTTTCGCTTGCAATGTAAGCATATGGGTTTCTATCCATATGGCGGCTCGTAGTTAATACACAAGATTGGAAATGTCTCGTAGGACTTAGCAGTGCCAGCATACCTTGATGAGTGTGCTTGTGGCTTGAAGGCGATGCGAAGTGTGGGTACATTGGTACACCCTGCGTGGTTAAAACTATTCGAATAGCCTCGCCCTAGGTTATGGACACGCTTGGCAAGGTCTTTCAAGAGTTAGACTACAACCTTTTAAATTAAAACTTGATGGGTAGTGCGAATCGGGATTCGTGCTATGTTGTGGTGGCTATTGGGATAGTCACTTCGGTGGCTACTTTATGTATCTTTACTTATGTTACTTTGATAACAAAAACATTTGCAAACTTGCTTTTAAAATGTATTACATTATTGCAAATAAAGTTGGCTTCATGCAAAATGAGACATATAACCTCCACCTAAATAAGCTTGCATGTAGTTTATGAATAGGTCCGCTATTCCACACGTCGATCTTAAGTGTACAAAGACAATCTTGTACTCGGATGCTATGCTTAATTGTTCATTGCAGAGGAAGAAGGTGAGCTCGAGGGCCTCACTTTTGTGAGTTGTGTTGTGGTAGCTATGGGCGACTAGCTTAGCGGCCGGTCGATTTGCCTTGTGGGTGTATGGCTAACCAGGTCGACTTTTGTTCTAGCCATCTTGTGGCACCTTTGCTTCATTGTCATTCTTGTATATTGTTCTATTTGGCGGTCGGCTCTCTTTGTAATAACTTTACTTTATGTATGTCGTTGTTGAACTTAGTGTTGTATGTTGTATGGAAATGATGTGTAATTTTGTGATGATGTGCATATGTTGCAGTGCAGGAAACATATGCCCATCGAGAACTTAGAATGCTTAATTAGTAACGCTAGAACCATTTGGAGGTTAAGTGTTACTAGTTAAATATTCCGGGTCCTCACAAAGTTGGTATCAGAGCCATACTGACCGTAGAAACCCCTAGCTTGGTCGCCTCTAGGATATTTTGAAAACTTACTTTCAAAAGGTTGGTAAAACTTAAGTAAGTTCTCTAATTTTGCTCCTTACCTGTCTTAGCTTGCTCATCTCACCTCTTACTCTCACTTAAGTTCGAAAAAGTTGTTCCTCTCTTCCCTTCAAAAATTAGCCTCTATCGATTAACTTGGTTTTGGGAGAAACATGAGAGCTTGGAGAAAGGAATTTGGACAGCTAGCTAGTGGTTAGTAGTTGTGGTAGGAAATGAGAGGTAAATTCAACTAAAACTTGTGGGAATGAAAGGGTAAGAAGTGATATGAGATTAGCTAATGCCTATACTCTATTAGGTGGTTATGCCTTGATTTTTGGACTATTTTGAGCTAGAATTTAGTTCTGGAAATTTTGGGTTTTCTCACACGATTACTCGTTCTTCCATACGGGTTAGTCATTTGGGAAGTCGATTTGGTGATTTTTGGTCTGTGCTCTTGGTGGTTATTCACGAGCCCTTTTTCTTGAGTTTGGATTCCTTTGCTTTCTTTTATCTCGGCTTGTAGCTAACTCATCTTAGTGAATCGGGATGGTGGTGGGACACGAGCGGCGAAATCGGTAGGTAGTCTGATGAGGAGCTTCCTCCTCCGACCATGGCGGAAGTCCTCATGCATCGAACGAAATCGTTCGGGGACCGTAGGGTGTTGGAGGTTATCGCAAGGAACACCTCTACTCCCTCTGGTGCCTCGGATGGAGGTGACCACCGATCTCGTGGGGACTTGCGGAGTTCCTTCGTGCTCGACCTCCTACCTTCTCGGTCAGGATCCCTTGGGCGCAGACGCAGTTTGCGCGTCGATTGAGCGAAGCTCAGCGTTGCTCGGTGCTAGGAGCGGAGGCGGGCGCTTTTCGCATCTCATCGGTGGAGGTGCGGCACTCTCATGGTGGGAGAATTTCCTCGCCATGCGGCCAGCGGGACACGTGGTCTCGTGGGAGGAGTTCGGTCGACTTTCCGTCGGGCCCATGTCCTGTTGGCACGATGAAGTGAAGAAGGAATTCCTTGCGCTCAAGCGGGCGCAAATGCTGTGACGGAGTACCTCCATGAGTTCAACCATTTGGCGAGTGCGCTCCTGGTGAGTGGCCACCGTGAGGCCAAGCGGAGAAGTTCATGGAGGTTTGTGCGAGGAGCCGGGACAAGCTCTCTATTGTGGATTTCCCACTTCGGACCTTGGTGGACAAGGCCATCATCGCCGAGCACAAAGCGAGAGCGCTAGGCGAGTCCCATAGCGCAAGTGGGAGGCCCACGGTCTGCGCAGTGGTCTCGTTCGTCCCGTGTTGGGCTGCACGGTGGCCCGTTCTTTGGCTTCGCGCGCGAGGCCTTGGCACGGCTCCACGTCCTCCGCGAGCCGTGGCTCGATCCACGTCGCTGCGACCAGCAGCAGTGTTCCCGCAACCCGCGGCCGGCGTCACACCGCTTCATCGCCACAACAAGGGCCACTACGAGTAGTTGTCCTAAGAAGCTGGGCGGCCCTCGTCCTAATGGAGGACGCGGGCAAGGAGTAGTCACCCACTTTGACCGAGAAGACCCGGGCTTGAGGAGCGGCCGAGTCAACCACATCTCGGCGGAGGAGGCACAGAGGCGCGGCGTGGTGTTGGGTGCGCTCCTTGTTAATTTGCATCCTGCTACTGATTTTATTTGACTCGGGAGCTTCGCATTCTTTTATTTGAAGTCTTTGCCGTTGATTGTGGACTTCACCGTGTTCCTCTGGAGATTCCACTTGATTCGTTCTCAGAGTTCGGAATTGAGAGTCGACCAAGTATGCTTGGAATGTTCCTATCCACATCGAAGGAGTGGGATTCTTGGCGAATCTTATCCTACTCGACTCGGCGCTTGGATGTGATTCTTGGCATGGATTGGTTGTCCCAACACTTGGGGCAAATCGATTGTGCGGGAAGATTGTCTACCTCACGATCCTTCAGGTGAGCAGGTTGGAGTTTTCACCGCGATTGCGAGAACCCCATCTTTATGTCCTTGAAGCAAAGCCCGACGTGGAGATTCACGCGTCCCAGCGGTGTGCGACTTCGCGGATGTCTTTCTGAAGACTTGCCAGGATGCCTCCTGTTCGAGATCTGGAGTTTGTGATATAGTTCTTTGCCGCACCGCTCCTATTTCTAAGAGGCCGTATCGCATGCCTCCTAATGAGTTGGAGGAGTGAAGAAGCAAGCTGGTGTGGCTGCAAGAGAAGGGTTTTATCCGTCCTAGCTCATCTCCTTGGGGTTGTCGATTATCTTTGTGAAGAAGAAGGACAAGACCTTGCGCATGTGTGTTGATTACCGTCAGCTTAATGAGGTGTGGAAAGAACAAGTATCCTTTGCCCGTATTGATGATCTTTTCGATCAGTTGACAGAGCACGAGTCTTCTCAAGATTGACTTGAGGTGGGCTATCATCAAGTCGGGATCGAGTGAGGATATTCCTAAGACGGCCTTTGCTACTCGTTATGGCCTTTACGAGTACACCGTCATGTCTTTTGGTTTGACTAATGCTCTCGCTTTATTCATGAATCTTATGAACTCGAGTATTCATGGAGTATTTGGATAGGTTTGTGGTGGTATTTATCGATGATATTCTTATCTACTCCAAGAGTGAAGAAGAGCATCTTTGAGCATCTTAGGCTTGTGTTGGGCAAGGCTGCGTGAGCACCATTGTATGCCAAATTCGGCAAGTGCGAGTTACGTTGAAGGAAGTGACATTCTTGGGCCATGTTCTTTGTGAGGAGGTGTGGTTGTGGATCCTAGCAAGGTCGGTGATGTGCTATCTTGGGGTCACCAAGTCGAGTCCACCGATGTGCGGAGTTTTCTTGGTTTGGTGGCTACTATCGCCGTTTATCGAGAATTTCTCCAAGATTTGAAGCCTATGACCGAATTGCTTAAGAAAGACAAGAAGTTTGTGTGGTCCACTGCTTGCGATGTGAGTTTTCAGGAACTCAAGAAGCGGTTGACCTCAGCCCCAGTGCTTGTTCTCACGATATTCACAAGAGTTTTGATATCTTTTGTGATGCTTCTCGTCGTGGTCTTGGTTGTGTTCTTATGCAAGAGGGCAAGGTTGTGGCCTATGCATCGCGGCAATTGAGGCCTCATGAACTCAACTATCCTACTCATGACTTGGAGTTGGCTGCGGTGGTCCATGCACTCAAGATTTGGCGGCATTATCGATTGGTAACCGTTGTGAGGTGTATTCGACCACAAGAGCTTGAAGTACTTGTTCACCCGACAGGTCTGAACCTCGAGCGAGAAGATGGTTGGAATTGATCAAGGATTATGACATGGGTATTGGTATCATCGGGCAAGGCCAATGTCGTGGTGATGCACTCGGTGGAAGGTGTATTGTAACATGTTGATGCTCCGGAGGCGTGACTGCTCTTATTTGAATTCTAGCGCCTCAATTTGGGTGCGATCGAGCACGGTTCTCTTGCTACATTGGTTGTGCAACCAACCTTGGTGGACCAAATCAAGGCGGCCACAATGACAGAGCGAGATGTTGGTGTGAGCCAAATCAAGCGAACATCAAGGATGGGATAGCCAAGTGCTTTTGGAGAGGGCGAGCATGGCGTTGTGTGGTTTGGGCGGCGTCTTGTGGTTCCTAAGGTCATGGAATTGCGAATTTGATTCTCGCGAAGCCCATGATTCTCCTTTGTCTATTCACCGGGGCTACCAAGATGTATCGGGACCTTCATCGAGAGATGCAGTGGACCCGAATGAAGCGTGAGATTGCTAAGTTCGTTCGAGTGCGGCGTGTCTTTGTCGTGTGAAGGCCGAGCATCGGCGTCAGCGAGTCTTCTTCAAGCCTTTGCCGGTGCGAGAATGGAAGTGGGATTCCGTTGGCATGGACTTCATCACGGATTGCCCGCTTCGTCCAAAGGGAATGATGCTATTTGGGTCGTGATCGACGAGGTTGACTAAAGTGGCACATTTCCTTCTGTCAAGACTCGGCCGTGTGGGGCCTTTGGCGAACTTTATGTCTCGAGGATTGTGAGTCTTCACGGATGTGCAGAAGACGATTATTTACGATCGTGGTGCACTTTTCACCTCGCGTTTTGGCATAGTCTGCAAGAGGCTATGGGGACCCGCCTCCACTTGTCTGACCTTTCATCCTCGGGATCGATGGTCGAGCGAGCGAGTCAACCAAGTGTTGGAAGATATGCTCGTGCTTGTGTTCTTTCCTATGGGAAGAAGTGGGAGAAATGCCTACCATTTCTTTGAGTTCTCCTACAACAACGACTTCGAGCGATCTTGGCGTGGCACCATTTGAGGCTTTGTATGGGAGAGATCACAGAACCCCATTGAATTAGTCGAGGCGGTGGCGGCGATTTTTGGCCGGATTCGATCAATGAGGCGAAAGTCAAGTTCGTTGATCCGCGAGCATCTGCGCTGCGCCGATCCGCATAAAAGAGCTATGCGGATCGTCGTCGCCGTGAGTTGAGCTTTGAGCCCAATGACTTTGTGTATCTCAAAGTCTCACCCAAGGGCCATCAGCGTTTTGGCATCAAGGGCAAGTTGGCTCCTCGATATGTTGGGCCTTACCGTATCATCGAGAGAGTTGGAGCGATTGCATCTGATTGGAGCTACCGCACTTGAGGGTGTGCATGATGTGTTCCATGTTTCACACTGAAGAAGTGCCTCAGTGTCCTAAGCGAGGAAACTCGTTGGAAACTCTCGATGTGCGGGAGGATTTGACCTCACCGCGAGCATCTGTTCGTATTCTTGAGGAATCGAGCGGAGAACAAGGAACCGTGTCATCAAGTTCCTTAAGGTTCGATGGTCAAACCATTCGAAGATGAGGCAACTTGGGAGCGAAGATCGCCGCCGCATGCATTTTCCTTCTTTCTTCTCAGGAGTAAGCGGAATCTCGGTCGAGATTCTTGTAAGGGAGAGTTGTAACATCCCAATTTTGGGCTTGTGTTTCAAATGTAAGAAAATGAGTAGAAATTAAAACTTTTCTTACATCATGTGTTTCTGTTTGTCTTGGACAAGTATTGTACAAGACTTATGGAAATGCAAAGTCACAAGTCTTTTGATCCAAATCTTGTTCCTTCAAAAACAATCTTGTTAAACCTTTTTGATCATCCTCTGGAAATATTTTCCTAAGTTCTTGGGATGATATGTGACCCTCTGAAAAATTTCACAATTTTTAGAAATTGTTTGAATATTTTAGAGAGGCGATCAAACTGTTTGACTCTCATCAAACCTAAAACCAGTACCTTGTGGAATTTTTGGAGAAAAATACAATGCATAAAAACCTCTGAAAATTTTACACAAGGTCAATGTCTCAGTCAGCAAGCTCCTGTAAAATTTTTAGAATTTTTGGAGTTATTTTGCTACCCCAAATAAATCCTAAAAAGTCACAGCATATTTAAAACCTAAAAACCAATTTCACTATTCATTAGGTTCGAGTCGGGCTCGAGTCCGAGCCACTTGACTTGGTTGAACAACCTAACTGCACCGAGCCGCGTTTTAAAACGCGCGTGCAATATCAGCCGTTGGATTCAAATCGCTCGGCCACGTTCGTGTGAGCATTCGGACCCTCTGGTTGCGTTAATCAATTGGGACCGTTAGATCTCAATCCAACCGTCCAGATTCCTGAGGGCAATCGGACTGTCCGGCGAACTCGTTTAATCGTGACCGTCCATTTTCAATCCAACGGTCATTGTTCGCTTTTCTGTTCTTCTTCCTCCTCGGCTTTTTCATGCGCGCGGGCGTTCATGGCAGAGAGAAAGAGAGAGCATGGGGGGGCTTGTTGTGTCACTTCGAGCGTGCCTCGTCAACGTCTCTCTGCAAGGCATTTAATGCGCAACAGGCTTTCTCCTCCATGGTCACTGTGCTCACTTGCTCCCATCATTTCTTGGTCCATGACCGGAGCATGAACCGAGCCGACCATGGACTCGGGTTCTCGCTCGAAACCCTAATTCCTTTCCTATAAATTGGCCCTCTAGGTCCTCCTGGTGTTCTTTTGCACCACACCTAGCTACTCTCTGCGTTTGAGCTCAAATCTATCTCAAACCTTCAATCCACCATTGTTGACCCGAGGGCTCCAATGGCGGCCTTGGTGTCCAGTGGTTCATCTTCAACATTTCTTGCACCCTTTTGAACTCCTCAACCTCCTTTATATTTCCCCTAACTTGATTTTGGGTTGCATTCACAGGAATCACTCAATTTTAAGTTTGGAGATTTTCGGTTGGTTTCACCCCCTTTCTTCTCCAGCTCCGGTAAGTGGTTCTTTTTGCAATTATTTGCTTTTGGAGCCTCTTTGAGCTATAATGAAGCTGTGGTGATGATTTGGTTCCACTCATTTTGCTCAGAACCTCATCTTCCACTTCATCTTCTTGGCTCAGGTGGACTTCATCGTGTTCAAGTCTTCCCGGCCATCTTTGAAGCTCCTCGGTTAAGGTAGCTTCTATGTAGTCCCTAGAAGTCATGGCACTTTCGCTTCCTTGGACCGCGTGAGCATCTTGCTATTTTCGTGTTTTGCCGTGTCGGCTTCTTTCTTGTTTTCCGGCATGGCGTCCCGAACCTCCACCGTCGGCGAGGTCACCACCATTGGGTCGCAACACTATTGCGAACCCATTTTGATAGTTTGTGGCGCGCGCATGCGATCGAGTCGCCGGCGACAAGCGTGGTAGCCACTCGGGACTTTGCCTTACGTAGCTCCCGTTGTCGTCAAATAATTAGGACACAGTTAATACCCAATCATTAGAAGTATTAATGGTGTCTTAATCTGGCCTAATGTCTCACTGACATGTGGGTCCAGCCCCCTTAAATCACCCGGCTTTTATCCGTGCGTTTAGGCATCATTAATGCTAATCATGGGTTAATTAAAGTGTCGGCACTATTGGTTGTCGGAAATAACCCCTATGCCAGCGCCGGTGGGCCATAAGCTAAAACCGAAAACGAAGTCATTAGGGCTGATTTTGGGATTATTTATTGCTAATCATTGTTAGCAATAAATGTGTCTGAAATTACCTTTTGGAGTCAGCGGCGTGTGGGCCCTCGGTCCTAAAATCACCATCGATCAAAATCGTTAGGACACATTAAGTGCTAATCATCATTAATCATTGGTCATTAGTAATTAATTCGCGCCTAAAAACCTCCTTTAAGTCAGCGACAGTGGGTCCACGTCTTGCGTGCGTGTGTTAAGACTCGCATGTGTGACTCTCGATCCACCGACATGCGGTCCCACGTGTCGGTATTCTGTTGCACTTCAATCTTGGACCGCCGTCCATTTTGCGTCTGCGGCCCGGATCTTGTATGCATTCGGACCATCCGGTTCCCCTCGTCATTCTTGGCCGTCCATCGTTTGATCTGCGGCCACGATCATGCGTCTGTCGGACCTTCCGACGGGAAGTGCTCTCCGTCGCCGTTCATCTTGAGATCTACGGTGTGGCGGCCAAGGCAACCGCGCCGTCGGTTGCATTCGTCCTCGTGGCCGTTGGATCTTGATCCAACGGTGGGCTCTGTTGAATCGCGCGCGCGGCTGTTCTCGTGCGTGTGGCTCGTTGGATATTGCATCAACGGCCACGGCGTCCACGTCGTTTATTTTCGGTTGGGTTGGTTTTATTTACGTAAGTATTTATTTATCAACGAAAATTGTATCAAAACTTTAGAAATTCATAACTAATTCAAGATAAATCCTTTTTACATGAAACCAAGCGTAATAAATTTGTAATTCACTAAAGTTTAATATAAAAATGCTTTTAACTACGCTACGTAGTAGAAAATTATGTAATCTTTTATAGCTTGTTTTCTGCTATTTTTATATATTCGAATTGTATTAAAACTTGGATAATGCATATCTTTTACGTATATCGATAATTGTACGATTTTAACTTTGATAAATTTGTTATTAACTAAACTTTAATCTAAAAATGGTGGTAGGCCTAAATCAGCACTGAGAAAAATATGTTAGTAGATTTAACCTTATTAGTAGCACTTAAAAATTCATTTAATGATGTAATAGACACGATAATTCATGTAAATCCTAAAAATAGAAATTTGATGTTAGGAAATCCCTCTGTTATCATACTATAATGTGAAATAGGTTACGCACATATTTATATTTACGGAAAATGCATTATGCTAGTTTTGCATCTTAGAAAAATCATAACTAAATCATTTTAACTCCAAATGACCTGAAATTTTATATGGGTTACCTCTATGCAGTAGATAGCTACCATAAAAATTTCAGCTTCAAAATCTTTCGAGAAAATGTTTTGCTACAATGCTAATTGTGGTAGAAAATGAGTTTTTAGGTAATATCTTTTGCACCACAAATCCAAATTAGGTTTTCAGTTTCTATGTCTAGGTATATTCGTATTACGCCTTATGTGTAAATTTTGTAGCATTTGGATAATTTTTGCTTGCTCGTTTGTTTAAGTGCGGCTCGTCTTATTGGTTGTTCTTGGTTCTTTTGCCTTTTAGCTTAGGATTTGACATTTGCGGTAATCCAGAGCGACCCTCCACAACAATTTGAGCAACGACAAGAAGGCAAGCGGTTTGATCATGTTAATCCCAGTATTTTAAGTATTTATGTTGATTACAAATTCTATGTATGCATTGCTACTTTGTGTTAATAGTTGGCCTAGTAGATGCATTCCTTAGCAAATGATTATCCTCTACTACCATGAGCCTAGGTTACTTGCTGTGATTTAGAGTTCATGGATGGGCTCTTGTCACTTAGTAGTTGCGAATTAATTGCTTAGCCATGCTTAGCCGGTAGAAATGGGCGGTTATCGACTTGTCGATAACCTTGATCTATCAAACTTATTATGATTATGATTTCCACCTTGTGCTATGTCTACTTATGAAAACTAAAGCGAAAACAAAATGACTTGGGCACAATGGTATGATGGTGTGATTTGTGGGTGTGGTGGAATGGTGCCAGGTCAACAAGGACCGAACATCTTGTTACACTAAACCAAGCATTTTAGCGTGCTAACCACATTAGAGGTATGGGACCTCTCTTGACTTAGTACTTTGGCGTGTATTGGCTCAGTCGCAGGAGTCGCGGGAGGATGGTGTTGGGAGCATTGTAGTGTCAGAAAGACTTCACCGTGATGGGATTTGTTGTCTTCGGCTTGCAATGTAAGCATATGGGTTTCTATCCATATGAGCGGCTCGTAGTTAATACACAAGATTGGAAATGTCTCGTAGGACTTAGCGTGTAGGCATACCTTGATAGTGTGCTTGTGGCTTGAAGGCGATGCAAGTGTGGGTACATTGGTACACCTGCGGGGTTAAAACTATTCGAATAGCCTCGTCCTAGGTTATGGACACGCGCAGCAAGGTCTTTCAAGAGTTAGACTACAACCTTTTAAATTAAAACTTGATGGGTGAGTGCGAATCGGGATTCGTGCTATGTTGTGGTGGCTATTGGGATAGTCACTTCCGGTGGCTACTTGTATGTATCTTTACTTACATTACTTTGATAACAAAACAGATTTGCAAACTTGCTTTTAAAATGTATTACATTATTGCAAATAAAGTTGGCTTCATGCAAAATGAGACATATAACCTCCACCTAAATAAGCTTGCATGTAGTTTATGAATAGTGCTGCTATTCCACACGTCGATCTTGCGGGTACAAAGACAATCTTTGTACTCGGATGCTATGCTTAATTGTTACATTGCGAGAGGAAGAAGGTGAGCTGAGGGCCTCACTTTTGTGAGTGTGTTGTGGTAACTTGCAGGCGACTAGCTTAGCGGCCCGGTCGGTTTGCCTTGTGGGTGTATGGCTAACGCGGTCGACTTTTGTTCTAGCCATCTTATGGCACCTTTGCTTCATTGTCATTCTTGTATATTGTTCTATTTGGCAGTCGGCTCTCTTTGTAATAACTTTACTTTATGTATGTCGTTGTTGAACTTAGTGTTGTATGTTGTATGGAAATGATGTGTAATTTTGTGATGATGTGCATATGTTGCAGTGCAGGAAACATATGCCCATCGAGGCTTAGAATGCTTAATTAGTAACGCTAGAACCATTTGGAGGTTAAGTGTTACTAGTTAAATATTCGGGTCCTCACACATTTGGTATCGCTCGCGCAAGTAGTCCCGGACTGACGAGTAGAGCGGACCAACAATGTCCGGGTGGATGGAGTAAATCGACAGCGACCACGGGATGGCGAACACGAGCCTCGTCGGCACACGGCGCTCAAAGCATCGATGACGTACTGAAAGGCCTCATCAGCAGCATCAGCAGCAGCAACAGTGGCATCTGCCTCCTTCTTGGCAACCTTATCTTCTGCAGGGGTTGCAGAAGTAGGCTGTCTGGGAGGAGGCGGAATCGGCGATGGCGGACAAGGTCGAGCACGGCGACATGTCCCGAGCGGAGAGACCATTGGCGTGATCTCCATGAGTGAAGACCACAACACTGTAGTTCGTCCCATGAAGCTTTGTTCGAGAATAGGATCGCGGCGGATGGAGCGGAAGCCATCGGTAGCGGCGGGCGGCGCGGCGACCAAACAACGATGTCTAACGGCGGCGGCTGGGCGGCGCAGCGATTAGATCTCGGTTTTTTCTCGGGCGGGCTAAAAGCTGCGCCCGGCGGCGAAGACGCATAAGCGCGCAGGGAACCTAGTTCCCCGCAGCATGGCGGCGGCAGGCGGCGTGGCGGCGGCGGCGTGGCGTGGCGGCCGCGCGGCGACGCTTGTGGCAGCGGCCAACAAGCGGCGGCGGCTTTGCAACGTCGGGCAACCAGCGAGTGGCGGCGGCGTCGGTCCACCGGCGGCGGCGGCGACCAATCAACAGCGGAGGCGGCCTGCGTCGGGATCGGCGGCGGCGTCGTGCGGACGAGCGGCGGCGCCAACGAGCGGTGGCGGCCTCGCGTCGGGTTCCCAATCAGCGGCGGCGGCAACGCGGCCCCCTGCGGCGGCGGCGGCGGCGGCGGGCTCGGGGTGGCGCGGCGAATCGATGGCGGCGGCGGATCCGCGGCGGGAAGGCCTTGATCGGCGGTGATGTTTGGCGTCAGACGACCGGGAACACGGGGCGGCGGCGACAGCAACGGAAGCGGAAGGAGAGCTAGGTTAGAAACCTCGCTCTGATACCATGTTAAAAATAATGTGTTCATCTATTCAAGAGGTCCAATGGGCAATATATACATGGAGTACCAAGGGGGGTTACCATATACATAAAAGGAAACCATATACAAGAGTCATATTCTAACATTGACAACATTTGTGCACTTGCTCCAGGATCTAGTAGTTTCACCAATCCAAAATCTGCGATCTTCGGCTCAAAGTCTTTATCTAACAATATGTTCTCTAGTTTGACATCGCAATGTACGTTCCATTCAAGACACTCATGGTGGAGATAGGCCAGTCCTTTTGCTACCCCAAGTGCAATGTTGTACCTTTGGCTCCATTGCAGCACTGGAGATGAGCTCTAGGGGTGCAAGTTGGTAATGGATAATCCGAAATATTCGACATCCGAATCCGATAAAATCCTTATATGGTATGAATTTCAGCATCCGAATACTCAATCGAATTCGAATACGATATGTATTTCAGCATCCGAATACTTAATCGAATTCGAATATGGTAGGGCACACCCTGTCAAATTCGAATTCGAATTCGAATATCCGAATGATTTCCGACTTAATAACACTCATCGGGTACTCCCAAAATGGCCAATTGCCGGTGCAGCTGTGCCATGTCTCCAGTGGACTGCGTCCTCTTATGGCTCGGTGTGGCCTAGCGAGAGAGATGTGCGTTTATACGCTTTCGGGGCCACTCGGTGCGATGCAGTGCGGCCCAATAAGCGCAAAAACGGTGGTGGAGCGCTTGTGCGTGTGTGTTGTTATTTTGGAACCTGGATGGCTGCATGTAGGAACTAACATATATTATGCCCTCTTGTTATGTCATCAATTAATCACCACACGGTTGGATTAGTGGTGATACTATAATGTTGCTCTCATGAAACATTGCCTCTAATAGTTATAGTCATCTAGTGATACATTTTATTAGCTCTCATGATACAATTGCAATGCTCCAGAAAAATCCTTTCAATTTGTTCTAAAACATGAAAGGCATTCGAATTCGATCGAATTGAGTCCAAAATCCGATTCGAATTCGTATTCGGTGCACATTCGATTCGAACTCGAATTCGGTGTACATCCGATTAACATTCGAATCCGACTAAAGTTATATGGAAACGAATATGGTTTGACCAACATCCGATCCGAATTCGACCGTTTACACCCCTAATGAGCTCTGGTAATCAAACAGAACTCTGTCTAAAGAACCATTCTCAATGAACTCAGAAATCAAGAGCTTGTGCATCTTCTCGGTACAAAACCCTCAAATTCTGACCAGATTCATATGATACGTTCTTCCTGTGACACTTAGCTCAGACCTGAACTCCTGCTCTCCTTGGATCACATCATTTAGCGACGTCACAGCAACCTTCCTTTCATCATCGAGAACTCCCTTGTAAACTGATCCTGATCCGCCACTTCCTAGTTGTTCTTGGAAACAACCAGTTGCCTTCTGTAACTCCTTGTAGCTGAACCTTCGGAACTGGCTGGAAATTATTGTGTAGCCTTCATCTGTAATCTCTGGTCCTCTCTCCCATTTATAAACAACCCAACACCCGACTATGATTAAAGTCACTTCAATGACAAGCAATGTCAATGCAGAAGAAAGGAAGTATCCAAACTTGAACTTGGAAGTGCCACCCTTGAACATTTGCGATGAAGGACATGACTCTTTTTCAGCAACTTTGCAAGCATGGGTTAGCCTAGAAGCCAATTGTTGCGAAGACAACACCGCCTTGGGAACTTTCAGATAGATGTCATTGTATGGATCTGGGAAACTCTTTCCATTGAAAAGCAAAACCTTTGAATAACACTGGCCTACTCCCTCCCGGTAACCGAAAGCTTGGCGGTGATCATTCTCTGAGCATATTTTCCTGCACCTCCACAATGTTACCGCCTCGGTGTAGTTGACGGCATACCCCCAGAATTCAGTTCCGGGGAGCTTCCTGAATGAGAAGTCCTGGCTAGCCATTGTGTCTGCTCCCTTTGTCCCTGTTGGCTGTGATGTTTGCCTTGCGCCTGCACCCTTTGCTTCAGTCACTTGGATCAATCACCTCGAAGCCTTCGAGGCAACAACTCTCGAGCTTTGGTGTGTACGTGCCATCCAAGAGACCAACCAATTGCCGCTGGTTGCGTTTAGGCTATACAGCCTAAAGGTGGCCATCGTAACCGAGAGTCAACCTCCTTATGCCTGTAAACGGAGGGGATAATTTCCGTCGGATCCACTGGTTGAAGGCTTGTGGAGCGAATACGGAAGAGATAAATAGGTATTTGACACTATCTATGTCTAATTCCAACTCCGAAGAAAAAAATATAAAATAAGATACTGAATTAGCGATATCTGTTTGTATATGTCCGTTTGTCCGGTGGTATAAGGAAAGTTTGTTATGACTTCACTTAGAAATATGATAACAGATAAGTGAGTTGGTGCATCTAAGCTAGCAGGGGATACTGAGTGTTTTTTTCGACATCTCAGTGATTAATCTCTCCGTGTTCGCACTGATTGCACTTCTACTGTCTAATGTCCTGTGTAGAGGTGCAAAAGAAGCAGATAATTTCTGTCCGACCAAAGGCTCGCGGAGCGAATATGGGATAGAGAAATGAGTATCTGATATAATTCGTGTTCGATTCCGACTCCGATAAAAAAAAACGGAATAGGATACAGGATGAGCGGTATCCGTTCGTATTCGCTTCGATTGCACCTCTAAACCTTCTTATGACCTTATCACCAAGATCAGAAGCTTCAAAATTAGGGTCTGTTTGGTTCATGGCCCCAATGAACCAAATCAAAATTTGGCACAAAGAACGTTGTTTGGATTACAGCCAAGCCAAATTTTGGTATTACCAATTTTTGATGAGCGGTTTCCTTGCTCTCAGATTGCCCATATGCAATATCGTATTTTATTGGCGTTACCAAATTTTTGTTGGCACTATTAAATATTGGTAGCAAACTAAACTATAACCATTTTTATTACCGTTTCTAAAATTTGGTTTAGTTGACATGAGCAACAAACCAAACAAACCCTTAAACTGGTCACTCGTGACAAACTGGCCTTTGTGGTCAGAAACCCCACATTGGCTACTGTTATAAGTAGATCTATTATTATCGCACGGTTTGTCGTAAGGGTTGGGCCAAAATATGCTACTAATCTCAGGGCCATGGTAGATTACAGTCAGCATATTGTTACTGTCAAATTAAAAGGTGTAGGAGCCTGAATACAGCAAACCCCCTGGCTGACGCAGATACCAGCGTTGGATGATTTTTTTTTTTGCTGAAATAGCACCGTTCCAGGCGGCATTAGCAAAAATAGCATTATCGCCAATGTTTTTGCAAATTTGGCACTTGATACCATCCGTGGGTGGCACGGACAGCTGCCGTGCCACCACGTGGCCTCATCCGCACCACCCTAGGACGGGCGTCTCATCCCTCCCTTCCTAGGATGGATCCGCCACAAGCTGCAGGACGAACGCGCCACCTCGCCGCCTCGTCTGTCCCTCCCTGGGATGGATCCGCCCCACAGCACCAACGAGGACGGAGGTGCTCGGCCTGACATGGTCGTCGGCGCTAGGGTTCGAGGCGGCGTGTGTGGAGGAACAAAATAGGGAGAGGACGATGAGGTGAAGGTGGTGACGCGGACGCGGACACCGGAGGTGATCAAAGTTGGCGCGCGAGCTCCAAGCAGCGGTGCGGATCGATTCACGGTGGCGAGATGGTTCCAGCGACACTCCATGGAAAAGGACACACGCATGAGGTAGAACACGACGCTAGGATGAAGAACGTGGGGTCGATGAGCGGCGGAACCCACTGGAGGAGCGAGGAACGGGTGGTGGCTGGAGAGGAGATAAATGAAGTTGATCTCGATGCACGGTGATCCAAACTCAAAATCGCAAGAGGGGAAGTGTAGATTAGGGACTAGAACATGGGATGACGCGAGGGGATTGGCGAGGAACTCGCAGAGGCGGCAAGGAACGTGAAGACGAGGTGTCACCGTCGCGGGCGCCCTTTTCATCTGTTTCGTCTCCGGCCGCACCGTATCGCGTTCATTCCTCCATCGATGAAGCTCCTCGTGATGACCTGTCCGCGTCACTGGTTCCACCTCGACATCCTCCTCCATGTGCTGCCATCCATTGGAGTCCCCGAGCTCCAGATTGACAGCGTCGTCTTCATCTTCCTTGTGCGTGGCCGAGCCAGCGAAACCTGAAATGCCTCTTTCGCGTTCCCTATCACTCCGGTGAGCCTCTCGCGGATTGGACCGTGTCACCTTGTGTCCCATCGCCTGATCTACAATTCCCACATCTTGATTTCGTGTTTCTTCCTTCGGGCACCGAGATCTTCTTCTTCTTCTACCTCTTCGGCCACCGCCCTTCGTCGTCTGTTCCTCACTCCTTCAGTGAGTTCCGTCGCTCATCGGCCCCATGTTCTTCATCCCGCTCCGCGTTCTACCTCATGCGCGTGTCCTTTTCCACGGAGCGTCGCCGGAACCATCTTACCACCGTGAACCGATCCGTGCCGCCGGCCAACTCCGACTGCCTCCTGTGTCGGCGTCCGCGTCACCACCTTCGCCTTGTCGTCCTCTCCACGTTTTGCTCCTCCACGCACACCGCCTCGAACCCTAGCGGCGGCGACCATATCAGGCCGAGCGCCTCCGTCCTTGTTGCTACCACGGGGCGGATCTGTCCCAGGGAGGGCGAACGATGTGGTGAGGTGGCGTGTCCGTCGCAACAAGGGACAGATGAGGCGACGAGGTGGCAGCTCATGGTGGATCCGTCCTAGGGAGGGACAGACGAGGCGCCTCCATCCTAGGGTGCTGCGAACAAGGCCATGTGGCAGTACGGTAGCCGTCTGTGCCATCCATGGACGGTATCGAGTGCCAAATGCAAAAATGTGGGAGAGGGCGCCATTTTTGCTAATGTCACCCGAAACAATGCTATTTCTGCCAAAAAAAAAAATCGCGCTGCATGCCGAGCCATCGGCTGCGTTGGCAGAAGTGTTAGTAATTTTTGTGCATATGGTATATCTATATTTTTTAAGGAGAGTTTGTTTACATAGTCCTATAGTATTTAGGTAATATTCATTATATATTCTAGAGTTTGTGGGTATCCTTTCAGGATACGTAAAATCCGTTTCGAATACGAATAGTCATTTACTGTTAATAAAAAGGCACCCTGTAATCAGTTTTAAGCGAGCAATAGCAAAAAGAAAAATAGGAAACGCTGCGCTGCAGTGCAGCAGCAAAAATCCTTTCTGTCGCTTCTTCCGTTCATGAGTTCCCGCGCATGTTTGTGTATTGCTTCCAGTACGTTCGCACAAGGATCAGCTTCACGTACACGTGTGACGTGTGCTTCATCCAAGGATCGACGTCCGGCGTACATGTGCATATGTGTTCATCTGTTGGAACTTGCTGCTTGCGTGGAAAGAAGAAGCCAACCGAAGGCCAAAAGCATCGCCAAGAACAACCGTTCTGCAGAGCGTCAGGTTCCGCCGAGCGAGCGTTTCGTTTTCGGTTTGGGCCAACAAGAAACGTATCGGTTGGCGAGTCGGAGCTCCTCCAGAGGCATTGGCCGTCTGGATACGACGACAAGGTTGCCGGTGTCGAGAAGCTGTGCACGGCTGGCACGAGTCGCACTTGTGTTGGTGCTCCATTCCGGTGGTGCACGTCAATGATATATAGAATCCGTGACACCGCAGGGCGTGTGGGTCGTTGCCACATTCCGTATGAGTCGAGCGAGAGCTAGAAAGCACCGACACGTCCTTACATTGCTGCTGTATAGTTTGTAGCCTTGTGGCTAGGACAGAACCAAGACAGCCTGTCAAGGACGGCAGTACCGAACCGGACAAAGATGGTCATGGTGCATAATGCCTTGGCTCATTCTGTTGAGAATAAGAGCATTTTTCGAATTACTTTAATCCAAAAATATAGTAGATAAAACATGATGAATATTCTAGCCACTTTCATAAAGCAAGTAGCAAGAACACTATAGACATACTAATATCAGACGAACGAACTAGCATATCTATCAACGTGTTCAAGGTAACAACTAGTAATATTACTAACCAAGAAGTACATATGAAATAGACATACCGGATCCGGTGGAAGGAGCAGGCGAGTGGAAGAAGCGGCGGTGGAGTCTTTGTGAGATCGTCGTTTGTCATGGCGTAGTGGTAAGTAGTCGTGCGATGGGCGTCGCGGTAGTGTCGCATTCGTGCGGTTGTAGGCGTAGAGTCGAATGGAGAGGAAGCGGCGAGCGCGCGCGTAACGCTCCCAAAACCTTATTCGCCTTGCTCGTGCAAGCCTTCAGGGCGAGGTTCGGAGGCTGCTCTCCGGTCGCGATCATTACACGCGCCTTGCCGGGATGGAGATCGCGGGAGAGCGACAACAAAGAAGCGTGGTGTCTTTCGTGGAGAAATTGGAGAACATGACTCGTTCCGGATAATGACTATATATAACAACGGACGAAAACACCACCATCACTCACTAATAACGGCGGTAATTCTTGCCTAGTCAAGAGGCGAAGCGGTCACCATTATTCACTAGTAACGGCGGCCGCTTCGCCTAGTCAAGAGGCGAAGCGGTCGCCATTACTCGCTAATGCGACAGCGAATTCTCGCCGACCATTATTTGAATCGATTACCTTTGTTCTTTTAATTTGCAAAAATGAAGAGACCGAAAGCGATGCCAATTATTGCCCGGTAGTTTATTGCGAGTCGGTGCGTTCGATTTTCGAATAGATAAAGAAAACGCGCGCGCACGCCCGACTGCGCTGTATCGCTTTGCGCGCAAGCGCCGCGACCGCCGCACCCGCACGACGCGGCACGCGGCTCGGCTCGGCCGCGGCTTCGCGGCGGCGGCGGCGGCAACGCGTGTATTAGCTCTCTCCAATTCCACAAGAGGACTCCCGTTCCACCTTATAAATTGGTGTAACTCCTTTAACTCTCCATATGGGACTAAAAGGTTTAGCACATGCACATGGGCCTTTGGGATTTTCGAGATTTAATTAGAATTAAAGTTTTGGGCCTAGCCCATATTAAATCAACAATCCCCACCGAGATCCCAAGGGCACATGTCAAATTCCTTGATCCACGATATTGTTTTAATATATCGATGTTTCGATGGAGACCAGGTTAGGTTGAACATCCATCTAAACGAAGCTACACTTATCCACAAGCGCACAATGGACTAAGCCTTGAATTGGCGGTTTGTGTGAATAAGTTTCACTTAAGTCCTTAAGCGATACTAGGTGCCAGGCATCCCGCGGGTTGGAGCATATAAGTCATACTCTGGCCTATTCATGAGCTTCCTAGAGATTACCTATCTCATAGGCGTGACTAGCATCGGGCTCATATAGGTGTGTTCTTTCAAGGCGCTCTGTAGAGAATGACATCTTTGCTTAAATAAGCCACAGAACACATTAAGATAAAATCAACCTACCATCTGATTTAGGAGAGAATTGCATCTCCAATGGGTGGGTCTATAAAGGTACTCTCCTCCCGATTAACCAAAAGCTTGTTTCGCCAATCCTACTTCACGGGATCTCGATCATATAGGATGGGTTACCACTATGGTATAACTCACGTGGGTCTCAAACCCATCTCCTTGATGCATTGTCTATCACATTAGTGATAAACCCTTTGTGAAGGATCGCGATTCTTAGTTTGTTTGGATATAATCCAAAGCTATTACTCGGAGTTTCTCATTTTCTGACAGACTTGATCTTCTCTTCACATGTCTTGATGATTTCATATTATCCTTAGAAGCTGTTCACCTTGGCGATCACGATCGATTGTCACGATTCATCGAATAGCGTGCAGGTTTATCAACCACCGCGAGTCCATCAAAGCTCACGAAGCCATTCGGCTTCAACGATGTGATATCTAATCTTTGTGAGTTACGCTTCCATTGTTGACCTCGTTAAGATGGTGCGCTTGCAAGACTTCTATGAAACAGCGCCACCTCCAAGTGTGAAGACATATCCACTTGTGGCCTTAATCTCATCGACATCGATATCGGTTTGAATCACTATAACCCTCTAGTACCTAGGGTACAGGTATAGTGAATGCCATAACTCATATTACCCTTTAGATAGCGCATTACCCTCTCAAGAGCATGCCAATGATCATCTCGGATTAGAAACAAACCGGCTTAGTTTGCTCACACAAACGAGATGTCGAGCACAGTACCGCTTAGCTAAATACATAAGTGAACCAATTATCGAGAATATCTCAATTGGTCTCGGCTATTCTCGATTCTTCCTAAGCAACACGCTAGGATCATAAGGTGTTGGAGAAGGTTTGCGATCGCTATAACCAAAGCGACTCGAACCTTTTCCACATAATGAGATTGCAACAATGTAATCCCACCATCATCACCTCTCAACGACTTGATGTTCAAGATAACATCGGCTACTCCCGGATCTTTCATCTCAAAATTCGAGACAAGAAATCCTTGACCTCCTTAATCACATTAAGGTTGGTCCCAAAGATCGATATGTCATCAACATACGGATATAGAATGACTCCTCGCCCCACCATGGCGATAATACACACATCATCGACTTCATTTACAATAAAGCTGCGGATGTTAAGGTCTGTCGAATTTTTCATGCCACCGCTTAGGTGCTTGTTTAAGACCATACAAAGATTTCAACAACTTGCACACCTTTCCTTCTTGACCATTTACTACAAATCCATCCGGTTGTTCCATGTAAATTTCCTCGTCCAACTCTCCATTTAGAAAAGCCGTCTTAACATCCATCGATGAATGAGAAGACCGTGTGAGGCGACGAGAGATAGTAGTACTCGAATAGTGGTCAATCTAGCCACAGTGAATAAGTATCAAAGAAATCTTCGCCTTCCTTTAGGTATAACCCTTGGCCAAGCCGTGCCTTATACTTCTCGATAGTACCATCGGGCCTAAGCTTCTTTTTGAACACCCACTTACATCCTACGGGTTTACAACCATAAGGACGCCTGGTGATCTCCCAAGTTCCATTAAAGATAATGGAATCCATTTCACTCTGGTTGCTTCCTTCCGGTATTCGCATCCGGAGAAGCATATGCTTGAAATGGTACTTGGAGTATCATCCACAAGGTACACAATGAAATCAGAACCAAAAGACTGCAGTCCTTTGTCTTTTACTCTTCCTCGAGTTTCATTGTCTTCCTCCTCGGGAATTTGATCACGGGTTTGCTCAAAATATTCCATTGGAATGGCGAGTTCGGGAGTTGTATCGGGCTCGACTCGATAAACTAGGCATATCTTTCATCGGAAAAATATCCTCAAAGAAAGTAGCATCTCTGGACTCCATAATTGTACCGACATGCACGTCGGTACTCGATTTCACCACTAAAAATCTATATCCAACGCTATGATGAGCATAGCCTAAAAAGCGCAATCCACGGTTTTTGGTCCAAGCTTACGCTTTTGGAAATTGCACGTTGACTTTCGCCAAACAACCCCAAGTGCGCAAGTATGAAAGTGATAGTCTTTTCTTCTCCCATTGTTCAAATGGAGTTATCTCTTTATTCTTTGTGGGAACCCTATTTAGGACATGACATGAAGTCAATATAGCCTCCCCACCATGCCTTGGAAAGACCCGATGTGTCTAGCATGGCGTTAACCAAATCGATTAGAGTACGGTTCTTTCTTTCGGCAATCCCATTTGTTGGGGTGAATAGGGGCGTCCTCTCATGGATTATACCATGTTCCTCAGAATAAATTGAACTCATTAGAAAAGTACTACGCCACGATCGGACCTAACCCTTTTGATTTTCTTTTCAAGTTGGTTCTCAACACGCCTTATAGATTTTAAAGTAGTGAAAAGCTTCATCTTTAGTTTTTAAAGATACACATAGCGAGAACCTAGTGGAATCATCAATCAAAGTCATGAAATATCTCTTACCACCTTTTGTCAACACACCATTCATCTCACAGATCTGAATGTATGAGTTCTAATGGTGCCAAGTTTCTTATCTCCGCGGCCTTGTGAGGCTTACGAGGTGCTTTGATTGCACACAAACTTGACATTTAGAACCTTTGGCAAGGGTGAATTTCGGGATTAACTCTAAAGCGGCTAACGCGTCATGCAACCAAAATTTATGTGACAAAGTCGTGAATGCCAAATAGTAGTCTCATTACCACGAAAATATGATTCACAACATTATTACACAAATCGAAAGAGATAGGCGAAACAAGCCTCCGCACACATAGCCTTTACCAACAAATTGTCCACATTTGGACATTACAAATTTATTGGACTCAAATACGGTCTAAAGCCATCTCTACACGAAGAGATCCGCTCACGAGATTCTTATTGATGGATGGCACATGATGCACGTTCTTGATTGCACAATCTTTCCGGTAAACTTGGATCGACCGTGCCAACACCATGAGCGAAGTGGCATGTGACCCGTTCCCCATTAGAACGGTGAATCGAGTGACCACGAAGTTCCCGTCTCGATGGTACCAACAACAACATTGGCGGACTTGGAATTCGCCCTTGCGATTCTTCACACCCTTGCGTTGATCGCAATCCTTGGCCCAATGACCGATTCGCCACACACAAAGCAAAGGCCATCCTTTGTGTTCTTCTTCTTCTTTTTAAAGCTTGTTGTTTGTGCAGTCTTGTTTTTGCCTTTGAACTTTTGAGCTTGGCCATTCTTTTTCTGCACCACATTGGCACTAGAATGTCCCTCATTTCCTCTAGTGTGTGTATCTTTTGCCCTTGCCTTTTCTTCAACATCAAGAGACCCAATGAGATTTTCAACGAGAAAACTCTTGTCTCTTGTGTTTGAAGAAGTAACAAAATTCCTCCACGAAGGAGGAAGCTTGGCAATAATGCCTCCGCGACAAACTTGTCGGTAACACACACTTGAAATGCTCAAGTTCTTTGGCCATGGATTGTATCTCATGAGCTGCTCAACTCTGAGCGGCCATCAACCATTCTATAGTCATGGTATTGCTCCATGAGATACGATTCCACTGCTGCATCCGAAACCCCAAACTTGGCCTCGAGTGCATCCACATATCTTTTCCATTTGTAATCACCATGTATGCATCAACTAACTTCTCACCAAGAAGCGATCACGGCACCTTTAAAAGGTTATCGTGACCTCGAGCGCTTGCTCTGTTCGGAGTAAGTGTTCCTTGAGCTGCCTTTGCCACATGAAAACGTTCATGGCGATTAGCAAAGCACCATCTTGGTGCGCCACCTCTTATAATTCGCACCATCGAATTGAGAGGGCTTAAGCGCGGCAACAAAGCCGATTGATGAAAAATGCCTATTACCATAAGGTTTTGGATTGTTGAGAATAAGAGCATTTTTGAATTACTTTAATCCGAAATATAGTAGATAAAACATGATGAATATTCTAGCCACTTTCATAAAGCAAGTAAGCAAGAACACTATAGACATACTAATATCGGACGAACGAAACTAGCATATCTATCAACGTGTTCAAGGTAACAACTAGTAATATTACTAACCAAGAAGTACATATGAAATAGACATACCGGATCCGATGGAAGGAAGCAGATAGTGGAAGAAGCGGCGGTGGAGTCTTTGTGAGATAAATCGTTTGTCATGGCGTAGTGGTAAGTAGTCGTGCGATGGGCGTCGCGGTAGTAGTCGCATGCGGTTGTAGGCGTAGCGTAGAGTCGAATGGAGGAGGCGGCGGCGATCGCGCGACGCTCCCAAAACCTTATTCGCCCTTGCTCGTGCAAGCCTTCAGGGCGAGGTTCCGGAGGCCTGCTCTCCGGTCGCGATCGTACACGCGCTTTGGGATGGAGATCGCGGAGACGACAACAAAGAAGCGTGGTGTCTTTCGTGGGAGAATTGGAGAACATGGCGCTGTGTGTGCGCGCACAAGCACGCGCGCGCCGCCGCACCGCACCGCACCGCGCGGCACGCACGCGGCACGGCACGGCTCGGCGCGGCGGCGGCGCGCGCGTGTATTGGCTCTCCAATTCCACAAGAGGACTCCCACGTTCCACCTTATAAATTGGTGTAACTCCTTTAACTCTCCATATGGGACTAAAAAGGTTTAGCACATGCACATGGGCCTTTGGGATTTTCCAGGATTTAATTAGAATTAAAGTTTTGGGCCTAGCCCATATTAAATCCAACACATTCCGTGTCGCTTCATTGCTACATTTTGTCTACGACGAGCAAGAGGTAACAACAATATGCGACCTCAAGTTGATTTGCCCTGTTTGGAACGCAACATTCCCACGATAATTTTATAGGAAACCCAATGTCCGATAAAAGTGGATTGCCTTTTGCTCTCTATAAAATTCTCGCGTTTCAGACGGCTTTAACTCATACCGTAGTAACACTAACACGTAATATCTAGGGCCGAGACTAACCAAAGCATCGATTAGGTCCAAGCTAACGAGGGAGCACCGCCCCCTGGGGTGTATACTGATTTCGTTGTACACTTGTACTGTGTAACTTGTGCTCCGTAATTCAGCTCGCAGAAACCGGACGAAGGGTCGTCGACCTGCTCAAAGTCTCCTTTCCCGCTCGTTGCATGCACACAGCGCGCGCCGCCGTGCCGCCCTCCTATCTCATCGGCCAGTAGCGGATCCAGGATTTTCAAAATAGGTGTTCAAAGTTATAAAAATATTGTTCAATGTAAAATATAAAGGTGCACAGTAGTAAAAACCAAAATACAAATTATTCGTACTAATGACAACATCTCAAATAATTTAGTGAAATTACAAAATAATCAAGAAAAGACACCAATCACAATTCAATCTAACACAAACAAAATTATTGATTTGGGCATTTGAGTTTACTCTTTGTTGATTTGTGAATTGAGGATCTAGTAATTTGGATTGAACTCACCTCTACGCTGTTCGGAATTTGGGTACCGCGGCCATACGCTGGCGCGTTACCTTCTTGTCAAGAGCTGCGCGAGATGTCGGTTCGCTACCGTCGGCTGTAGACGACTCGGAGGGCTACCCAATCGCACTCCCCGCTCGGCGCCCCAACGGCAACGACCCGATCGGGGGCTGGTGCCCGACCTTGCTCCTCGGATCTCCGCCCTGCCGCCATGTTTGGCTTTGTCGTGGCCGCGACACCGCATCAAGAGAGAGAGGAAGAGATATGAGAGCCGATTATTGTCTGTTGATTGATAGAATTAGAGAAAGACGAGAGGGAATGACCTTATTGTGGTTGGACTGAATGGTCCAATGCCCAAAGGGCAAAGGTCGAATGGTGTGTGACCATGAGCTGGCCACCACATGTGCCAATTTGAGGTTGTGGAACAGGAGTGAAACATGGTTTGATGGTTAGAGAGGATTGTAGTCTGGTTGACCCAATTAAGAGCATATTTTATTATATATATAATACACATACTATACAATGAATTTTTTGTAAAAAAATAATAGGTGTTCAGCTGAACACCCTAGACCCTAACAGGGTC
Source organism: Ampelocalamus luodianensis (assembly GCA_036346255.1). Lineage (NCBI taxonomy): Eukaryota > Viridiplantae > Streptophyta > Magnoliopsida > Poales > Poaceae > Ampelocalamus > Ampelocalamus luodianensis. The sequence continues at coordinate 56,270,068 of CM070627.1, read as the reverse complement.
CGCCCATGTCACCAGCGCTCGCACGTGGGCGCGTGGCATAGCCGCCGCCTCCTCGCCACGCGCGATCGATTGGTCGCCGAGCAGGCTGGGCCTCTCCACACGCCGCGGCTTCCTGGGTCGTCGTCGTAGCCGCATTCTCCTGCGCGCACGGCTCGCTCGTTGGCCGTTGCACGGAAGCCAAACTAAAGACCTGTTTAGTACGGCTGTAGCTTTTTTAGAAAACAGCTTTTGACCAAACTAACCAGACTAAGCTGAAGAGGTTTAGTGTTTGATAATCTAATTTTTTTGGTAGGCTGGCTAGAACTTTTAAGTTAGGATATGTCTGAAATGCCCATAAGGCAAATGATGGCTTGTTTGATGCCGTTTAATGGCAATTAACGAGAACTAACAACAATTATCGGCAATTTGCACACAAGTAAATCTTAACGACAATTAACGCAATTGACAACAATTAACTATATTTAATGACAACTAATAATAATTAACGACAATCGATGTCAATTTACACACAAGTAATCTTAACGACAATTAACACAATTGATGGCAACTAACGACGTTTAACGACAACTAATGACAATTGATGGCATTTTATGCACAAGTAAATCTTAACGACAATTAACGCAATCGACGATAATTAATGGTAATTAACAATAATAAACGACATTCAATAATTATATAAATGATTCATTTATAACAAAAAAAAGTAAAAAAAAGAACAATTTTTTTATTAAAAAAGAAGCCAACAGCTAGGGTTGGGGGCAACGACGGCGGGGAGGAGGAGGAGGAGGCGGAGGCGGCGCGGGCCGAGGAGGTACAGAGGGAGGCAGGCGGCGACGCGGGCCTGTGAGGGAGGGGAGGGAGGCGGTCGGGGTGGAGGAGGGAGGGCAGCGTCATCGACGCGGGAGGAGGAGGGCGTCGAGAGGAGGGAGCCGAGGGAGGAGGATGAAGGAAGGAGGAGGGAGGCAGCTAGGGTTTCGAGCGGACAGGTGGGGAAGGAGGGGGGTTTGTTCAATGGTAAAAGACGGGTAATTACCCATAACTTTAGGGACAAAGTCAGAAGTCAATCACGCGAAAGCGCGGAAGCTGCCCCAAACGACTTCTAGCTTTCGGTTTTCCTAAATTATAAATGGCTTCCAGCTTCTGACTTTTCGAAAAGCTGAAGAAATCCCAAGCCTGTCTCGCTCTCCAGGCATGGCCGCATCCGGTGCTTTAGGGTTTGTTTGGATTGAGACTTGGGCTTCATGCCTGAAAAAAAAATAGTGCCTGAAGGTAGCTTGAAAAGTAGATAATTTTTGTTTTGCCAGACAAGTCTAGGATTGTGATGTTTGGTTGAAGACTTGGACTTGGAGAAAATATAAAGTTAAAAAATAGCATGAAAAATAAATTATATTAGCCCAACAGATGATTTGAAAATAAATAGTATAAAAACAATTCATTAACTAACTTCTAATCTCAATTTGCTAGCTAATAGCTAGCATTAGCTGCTGCTGGTTGAGAAGCCTGGCCCAGATGTTCATTTTGTCCGCCTAGCTTGGAGGAGGTGCCTGGACTTAGGAGGTAAGCAGGACTGCAACCAAACACCTTCCTGACAGTCACTCGGCGTAGCTCCCGGCCAGGCAAATCTCTCAGGCTTCCAACCAAGCAGGCGCTTAGACTCGCTTAAGCGCTACTGGTTCGAGCGCAGCTGGCCACGGGTTTTCTCTGGTACCAGCAACTGGCCGCCCTCATGCCCATCTTCATATCATTGGGTCAAGACTCAAGAGACAGAGATACACTTTTTTTTCTTCTTTTTGGCGGGGGATACTAATTCTGCAGAACTGCAGTCAACGTTACACTGACGGCTGACCAGACTCCAGAGGGGTAGCTACCGTGTCAGGTTGGCGGATTTGGACCCAGATGGTATTTTTCTACGTCCAACCGAGTGGTCCTTTGCATGGCACGATCAATTCATCGAGGCCATGTTTCTCCTATAATCCTTAATTTAACATCGCATATCCAGGTACTCGGCTAGACAAATATCACAACAGAGCAGTGACGGATCCAGAATGAAAATAATTAGGGGTCCTTATTCCTTATACATGTTTAATTATCAAGTAAGATGAACCACGTTCGGCTAGACTGTAGCTTGAGGTGTTCTCTCATGTTGAAGTAAGCGTGTCCACACTATATATACATGATTATATTCAAAAAAAAAGACTTGATGTTCTGTGCTCCTGTTGGGTTACTGTAGATCCACTACGGAGCACACACATCACCTCATGCAACATATCTAACAACCTCTACTGATCTAGGTGTTACTTAAATTGGTTGTTCGCGAATTGCCTGAGTTTTAACATAACGAAAAAGGGAATTTTACCGAATTTGTGACAAACCGACATAACCGGGCGGAGGAGGGGGAGGCTCGGCCTCCCAATGACGCTAATCTGACATTAGGGGCGGAGTGATGACAGTTGTTAAGATGGTTTTAACTCTTCCAATATAAACATAGTATCGAGAGAATCTTTTCAGAATGAAGGTTATGAAGACGCGTCTTGAACTACAATGGGAGATGGATTTGCACGAGATTGTTTGGTAATTTATATTGAGAAGGCAATGGCTAAAAGATTAGTAATGATGATATCATTAATGAATATGATCGTCTTAGTAGTCGTAGATCTAAGTTTAAATTAATACAGATGTAATCTTATTCGTATTTTGCATAGCATTATTGCCTTGATATGTATGGTTATAACTATGAGATCGGTGAATCAAACTTGGTTCTATTTTGCTTGTTATTTGTGCCGCCCCTCTATGTCGGATTCCTGGCTCCGCCTCTGGACATAACATCCAATTTGATCACCAAACTTATCGAATTTCAGTTGAGCAAAAGTTGGCATCCACCGATTTCAAATGTGTGTGAAGGCGTCTATACGCCTCTGCAGAGTAGTGGTCCTAATTAATTAGCCGGTGCATGCTGCAGGAGGAGTATCGCGCTCGCATTTCCGTTCCAGAGAGCGGAGAATATCTCCCGCCAGCAGCGAATGAACGGAAAAGCAGGGTTGGTGGGCGGGCACCACCAAGTTGGGGGCTTTACGGTGGGCCCCACCACCCCTCTTCACCCTCCCGACGACCGTCCCGGAAAGCCACCACCACCCCAACCATCCCTTTCCCACCAACCCTCCTCCTCATCCTCCCATTCGCCAAACCCAACGTGGCCACCCGCGCAGCGTATAGACGCGGTCCACGCAACGCGGTGGTTGGTGGTGCAGAGTTTTTGGGTTAACTAACAATGTTTGTCAGGATAGCAAAACTTGTCTCTTCGGAGAATATTTTATTTTATTTTATTTTATTTAATAATATTTTAAAGTTAACTAATCGTTAACTTTATTTTTAATTCTGAAATTTTTGGTCACATCATAATTTGCGGTGTGGCTAAATCATTCTATCATACTATTTTTCTCAGCGTAGCCAAACCTGCCATGCAAGCCGTCGTACGCACGCTGTGCCAACGTGGAGGGCATGCGTGGCCCAGTTCTTACCGTTGTCACGCTAGTACTCATAGCGTGACAAACCTGCCTTGTCACGCCAACGCATGTAACGTGATAGATGTGACTTTGGGATGAACATTATTTACTGAATTTGTATATCGTATAAGCCCAAGATCTCAGCTCACATGGCTGGAAAGGATTCCCAGATGAAGAAATCTTGCTATAGTTGCTAAAAGTACATGGACCATTTGAGTGAAAAGATGAGTTTTTCCTCAAGCACATACCTACCAATTGTAAACATAGCATGTAATCACTTCACAAGTTCACTGTTTTTCTATGCCCATGTATATCATATTTAGCATTTGATTTTTCATGATCAATTGGTCAAAAATTATAAATCTGATTTGAGCTAGCAAGAAATAAACAGTGCTAACTGAGTGCCTAACCCTAGGCAGTAGATCTTTTTCAAACTGCGTTGTTCTTAGTTTGAATCAAGAGATGGATGAATAGCCAGCCACATCCTATTCCAATGATTGGTAGTGCTCGTCGTCGCTTAGGGGTCAAAGACCATTTAATGCCTCTTTTCTAGAACACGCCTTTTGGACTTTTCTAGAACACGTCTTTTGGACCTTTATTTTTTATGTTGCACATTGCCTTTTGTTTGGCGCTGTTGAGTATACCTTGCCACGTCAAGAATTGAATGCAAAAAGAGAACAAAATTTGAAATAAACTTTTATAATGTAGTTGTGAATTATATGGCACGCAGGGTTTAGTTACGTGTATAAGGAACGACATCATGCATGACTCAACAAACTGAAATATACCTACGGTACATGTGCGCCTTTTTTGAATCGAAAAAGGTTGGTTGAACAAAGTTAATTAGCTTTGGCAGCCCATCGCTCCCTTCCCCTTGTCTCCTGACTACCCGCGGTGGCAGCTAGTCTTAAAGTCAACCATGTTCCGCTGAACGGGTTGGATGATTGAATGATATTGGGATAACACAACGCATGGTCAAATTAATAATTAGGATGCAATTGAACATAACTTATCTCTTCGATCCGGACTGCTCATGGGCGACGGGGAGCGCTAGTACGCCCGTCGGTCTCACTAGCAGGAGCATTCCCCTTATCCGCCGTGCGCTTGGCCCAGTCGTACTCAGCTTTCTGTTCGGTTGTCCTCCACCACCACTGTGCTTTCTTGGGGGTCCTCTGGTGCATTTTCAATTGGGTCAGATACGTAAGATGTCCAGTGTTTAAAGGTCTCGGCTCCCATCGCATAGTTCAACATACACTTGCTCGATGAACACCCTATCGTACCTGTCTAGACCGCCGATCCATTGGAAGAAGTTGCATCGCATCTCCGGCTACCATTATACATAGATGTAGTTAGGGATCTGTAGAATAGAACATAAGATGTGAAAAATCTATGTGTGTACAAGATTTGCTTACGAGGACATTCTTGCACGTGTAGTACACCCGATCGGCGATCATCGAGTGTGTGGACTGGTCTTTTTCATCATAAAGGCATGAAATCAAAGTAGGAACCAAGAAAAGAAACAACTCATCGTCCTCCTCTTCTTCCTCAAGCATAAATTTCCTAATGAGCTCATTTCTAGTGTTCATTTGCTAATACATGCAAATGTAACATATTGTGAATTAGCGTATTGAGTAAAACATTTCTCATGCAAGATGTCGACAAGAAGTTTTTAAGTTGACATGACAAGAAAAAAAAAACATGACTACAGAGCATTTTATTTGACTTGTAGTTGGTAGTAGAACCCAATTATTAATGCACTTTTAGTGATCATTCATTGTCCTGCAATAATAATAATTATAATAAATAATTCAGCATTGGTCTCTCCATGCAAAGATTGAACTACTAGCAAGTTGTAACATGATAGGAAAGCAATGTTATCTCAATCAAGGGGAAAAGAAACAACGGAAAACTAATGAAACAAGCACACTTGAAAGATCTGGAAAGCTACTACAGGAAACATGAAAACAAACACTAAAGCTGAAAACAAACATGGTGTTCAAGCACTAGACATGATACGCTCAAAACCAGGTATAGATATCTCACCTCAAATGTAAAAAAAACATGAGGGTAGTGTGTCTAATGGCATTTCGGTGGTACCGGCGCATCCTTCGTAGAACAATCCGGGTAGGGTTTAGCCCTCTTGGTAAGCCACTTGCGTTTTCGCAACATCTTCGCATAAAAGTTCATTGAAGTATTAGGTGTGGTGGTGTAGTGTTCTTCTCCAGCTCTCTTGCACCTCTTTTTATAAGCAGATAGGGTGTAATGCTGATGGTGGAGGGAGAGCAGGCAAGACACCGATCTGAAAAGGTGGTGTGGCAGGGTGTGTTCATTTCTGTCTGGGTAGGCAGCGTCACAGTATGTTGTTACTTCGGTCTGAAAAGGTGACGTGGGATAGTGTGGTCATTTATTTCTGACAAGCTAGCATCGAAGTGTATTGTCTTTTTGGTTTGAAATGCTGGCAAGGCAGAGTGGTTATTTCGATTTGAAAAGCTGGCAGGCAGTGTGTGGTCTTTTCAGCCTGCAAAGGTAGGAGTGCGTGGCGTGACAGGGTGCAAAGGTGGGAGTGTGTGGTATTTTCATCTGTCACACCATGGTCACTAGCGTGGCATAATCGTGCTGCCACGCTGGTGCTTGGACAATTTCAAAGGCGTTGCAAGCCCTGCTCTGGTTCTAGGGCCGAGTCCTACCACGCCGCCACCCGTGGCGTGACAGTACTAAGCTGTCATGCCATAGTCACTGGCGTGGCGTAACTGTGCCGCCATGCTAGTGCTTGGACAATTCCATGATCACTGGCGTGGCAGTACTAAGCTATCGTCGACATTGTATGCATCCCTTGCGCGGGTCCACCAATCCACAAAGTAAATGAGTACTCCACGATGGCCGATACTGGCATAGCACGGATGCCCTTCAGATCGTTGTTGAACACCTTTGAGATGTTCGTGGTCATCATTCCATACCTACATCCACCTTCATCATATGTTTGTGTCCATTTCCTCTTGTGCTGCAAGATCCCGTCCAACCACTTATTCCCTCATTGGTTGGTCAGTCCACTCAACTTTGTCAGCTTGCCCTTGAAGTCCCTCTTCTCCAAACATCCACACAACAGCTTGAACTTTTTTTTTGTAAGATCTTTCCTACTGTATTGCTTAAAAAAATCGCCAAGTGACGCTTGCACCATCTATGCAACACATCCGGGTGTCCATCAAGTTTGCTCTTCACAGCGTTCATAATGCCGTGGTGCCTATCCGAGATAATGCAAACCTTTCATCCAGGCCCAACAAGGCGTAGACGAACTATATTGATAAACCATTGCCAGCTTGCATTGTTCTCACCCTCAGTAAGTGCGAATGCGAATCAGCTGATCCTCTGCATCAATACCCACGCCGACCATCAAGGCACTATAGTACTTTTTTATTAGGAATGTGGCGTCAACTGATAAGATAGGCCTGCTGTGCTTGAAGGTCTCTTTGTATTGCCTAAAAGACCAATATATCCACCCGAGAACATGTTCCATAACTCCTTCATTTGGTTTCGTTCGGTTCCCGTGCCAAGGATAAAACTCTATGCCCGGGTTCTTGGCCTGCATAGTGCTTAGGATCTGAGAAAGCAACCCATAAGCCTCCTTTCAATCTCCCCACAGTAATTGCATCGCTCTCTGCTTCACCCTCCATGCTTTTCCGTACTTCACGTAGTACTTAATTAACACAAATATAGCCTCAATAAGGACGACGACGGTCACACCAGGGTCGTCAGCCACAACCCCAGTTATGCGTCTTGTAATGAAATTAGCGGTCACCTGAAGGTGCTCCCCAGACACTCGTGCAGTCCCACAAGAGCGAGGCTCTTCACATTCGGTATTTTCCATCGCTTGTCCGTAGTTTTTCCGCCCCCATACCTTCCATCCGCACCCCCTTCGCACCCCCACGGTATATCTCTTATTCACATCAGAGAGTTGTACTACAAACAAATGATGGTGCCTCACGGAGTATTCTTGCAGCTAAACCTTCATATCCTCCATGCTTGAAAACAACATATCCTTGTGTGTGACATCATTCTCTGGGTTTGCAATGCCATCTCTGCTCTTGAACCTATTTGTACAGACAACGTTACCAACCATTCTAACATCCTCGAATGCATGCACCGACAAGATCTTACCCATTACACTATGAAGAACCCGACCTTCCTTAGGGGAGAAAAGCGGAGCGGATGCTTCGTTTTCGGTCGAGCTCCAACCTTTGTTGGACTCAACGCCACGAATTGTTCCATCTCAAAACACCTCCTCGTCAAGCTTGTTGTTTAGTACAGCTCCATTGAAATCAGTCACGGGGTCACTAACATGGTGCGACGAAAAAGCAAACACATATGACAAATCCACCAACGGGTGGCATCGTTCTTAAGACCGACGCCAATGGCCTCTTGGGATGGTTGCTCCTCCATTAGGGGGGTTTGCGAAAGTTCCACAACGGATTCAAGTTCCTCAATAGTGTCGTTCACCACATCCACATTCATTCGCATATCCTCGTTAACGATTGTCCTCTCCATCACAACCTTCAACGACCACACTTGAGATGTGGGCACAACCTCCTTGTACGTGTCCTAATCATCGTTGCACGAGATTGTCATCAACAAGACGTGCACTTTTGAACCCAGCCCAACATCATACCGCCCCTCCATTCCGACAACGACTCCGGACTCATCCCATCCAATGGTCAACCAATTCTGCTCAAACATGCAATTCGGGTAAAACCAAACCCCAAAGTGACCAATCTAATCGATTTTATCTAAAATAAATAGAGAGAATGGATGAGATTACCTTAGAGAATGATCTCCATGGGCTTACGGACTCCGAATCGGCTCCAAATCGACGGATTTGGGGAGATTGGGGACGGGGAGGAGAGAGGGCGTGTGGGAGGAAGAGAGGATGATTGAGGAAAAAAATGAACAACTGGGTGGGCCAACGGTACCTAAGTCACATCTGTCACGCCACGCAGGTTGGCACCTGCGTGACAAGCCTCCACGCTGGCACGGCGTGCTCACGAAAGTTTGTGTGGCAGGTTTGGCACGCCAAAAGGTCAGAATTGAAAATAAAGTTAGCGATGATTAACTTTAAATAATATTAAAAATGATTAAATAATAAAAATATCTTCAGGACGAAAGTGAAAAAATAGCACCACGGACATGCCGATCCCACTGTCCGGATCCCCAGCGCGGTGAGGGCACGGTAGGGGGCATATGTCGTATACCAATGTGTCTACGGTGTTATTTTTATCGATTCGCTCGTAGAAAATCTATTTTTACTATTACGCTCTGAAAAGTGTTTTTTAAAAGCAAAAACTCGGTGCACCAACCAGCGAAGCCAGAGAGGCCGGAGGGAGGACAAATTATTTGGACCGATCGCAGTCCACCACCCACCCCCACCAACCCCCGGGGGGGGGGGAGATTGCTCACCAATTGCCATGTGGCGGCCAACCATAAACTACACCAGCTCACCAACCCAAAGACCAAAGCTGTGTGTATAGTACCGACAAGCTCGAGTCCCTGACACGCCGGGCCCATCGGCTGCTGCACACGGCCATTTCTCTATTACTTTTTTTTTTTTTTCCATACTAGTGGTCGTCACATCTAGTACCTGGTTTTCCTACGCGCAAGGCCACACCACATGCCTCTCCCAATCAATCCACCGCGCCGCGTTATATAAACCGCCCGTTGCTTCCTCATCTCCGCAAGGTCAATCGAGCGGGCAAAGCAAGTGCGCACTACTGCCACATCCGGATCTCGTTTCCTCTCAGATCAGCAGCAATGGCCACCGCGACAGCCGAGGCGACCGCGGAGACGACCGCCGCAAAGGAGCAGACCAACGGCGGCGGCGAGCAGAAGACGCGCCACTCCGAGGTCGGCCACAAGAGCCTGCTCCAGAGCGATGCGCTCTACCAGTACATCCTGGAGACGAGCGTGTACCCGCGCGAGCACGAGTGCATGAAGGAGCTCCGCGAGGTCACCGCCAAGCACCCATGGTATATATGCTGCTTGTTATCCTCCCATCTTCTTCGGTTCTTCTTGATCTGAATCTGGTGTGATCTGATCTGCAAGATCGCTGAGATCAATCACTGGCTACAGCATGTGGCTTATATTTGATTCGTGGGATCTTGCCTGCTGTTTTGGCTGTAGGAACCTGATGACGACGTCGGCGGACGAGGGGCAGTTCCTGAACATGCTGCTCAAGCTCATCGGCGCCAAGAAGACCATGGAGATCGGCGTCTACACCGGCTACTCCCTCCTCGCCACTGCACTCGCCATCCCCGAGGACGGCACGGTAAGTCCATCGATCAGCTAGCTATTACTTCCGCCCGCACCGCAGATTCGCAGATCTGGCAAGCTGAAATGGTCGATATATGCAGATCTTGGCCATGGACATCAACCGCGATAACTACGAGCTCGGCCTGCCCTGCATCGAGAAGGCCGGCGTCGCCCACAAGATCGACTTCCGCGAGGGCCCCGCCCTCCCCGTCCTCGACCAGCTCCTCGAGGACGAGAGCAACCACGGCTCCTTCGACTTCGTCTTCGTGGACGCCGACAAGGACAACTACCTCAACTACCACGAGCGGCTGATGAAACTGGTCAAGGTCGGCGGCCTCGTCGGCTACGACAACACGCTCTGGAACGGCTCCGTCGTGCTCCCCGCCGACGCGCCCATGCGCAAGTACATCCGCTACTACCGGGACTTCGTGCTCGAGCTCAACAAGGCCCTCGCCGCCGACGAGCGCGTCGAGATCTGCCAGCTCCCCGTCGGCGACGGCATCACCCTCTGCCGCCGCGCCAAGTGAACCGTCCCTCCCGCCGTCCTGGTCGCTCGACGGCGCGCCCGCGCGCGCGCCTTATGCCATCATCTGCTCCTCCTTCCATAGATGCGAATTGAAGACGGATTAATTATCGTTTTGGCTTTCTTGTTTTTTTTTTTGTTGTATCTTATTGGAAAACGTCGTCGTTTCATACGTAAAAAAATGTCGAGACAATAATATTATAAGATGACCCGGTGTTTGTTAGCTTGCCTTGCGTTGCGTGTGCGAATGGCGACTGCTGCTGATGAATCGATGATGATAATACTTTTGGAAATCGGAATGTTCCCTTTTGTTCTCTTGTACAACCTGTTAAAATTTGGCGACTTTGTTGCTTATAGTATATAACTGAAATTTGGCAACATTGTCGAAGCTGTTCTGAATTCTTTAAATCCTTTCAATATATTTGGCCTTATGAATTTAACCAAATTTGGTGCCTGTGTTTTTCGCTGTCATCTGAAATTGAATTCTTCTACGCGTGGACACTGGACAGGGGATAGTGAAGTTTTACTCCATTCGTTGAAGATTTCCACTGGACAGGGGATAGTGAAGTTTTACTCCATTCGTTGAAGATTTCCATCTTTTGACAGAGATGACTCCCTGTTCTTCAGTGGTTCGTGGACAGCGACCACTGTGTGTGCAGATATTTGCTGGCTTTTATTCCAAGAGTAGACGTCTGAACGACAACAAACGCTTCGCCAAATAATCTCTCGGTCTGAAGTCTGCAGTAAGTAGGGTTGAAGTTTCGTCTCAAGGCGCTAAGGATTTGTTGAGCTGTTCATGTGAAGACTACATGTTTCCTCTAAAGTGGATGCTTGATAAGGATTAAGTTGGGCCTACCAAGGTTGTCGGATCACAATCCTATGTAAGATCGATTTTCTGTGAGCAGGACCGGACGGTGGAATCACGATCCTATGAGATTTTATAATATTAAGTATAATAAAATTATGTATTATACAAAAAAATGACTTACATGGATTGCCGATCACAATCCTATATAAAAACAGGTAATATAAAGTATATAATAATATCATTACTCAGAAATAGGATAATATCTGTCACAACTCGCAACAAACAAATACTACACACTAACGGTGTCATTAAAGATGGACTCCTAATGTACAGGCTACAGACAAACACTGAAAGTCTGAAACGCATACAAAGTTCAGAGTTCTGACGTTGAAGAGCTGAACTAGCAGCACTACAGCATATTAATCAGAAAGGTTACACCAACGCAACAATAAGCAGTCAAGTATGCACATTTTTCTCCTGCCTGTGGTAGCACTAGCAATATTAGTGTTGCCTCCCATTGATATTTTCCCTTTATCCCCAATTCCTGAATGAATAGAAACACATGATTTGAGAGAGTTTCCTTGTGAGATTATGACTACTATCTAACTTCTTAATCCAAATTACTTGGGCAGACTGCAGATGAACCTTGTTTCTCTAAAGACAAGAATCGAAACACATATAATTGCTATAGACAAGAGTGCAGAGTTCAGTACTGAAAAGAGTGAAGGATGTGGAGAATCTGGAGATGAAGATGTGGAGTTGTGGGAGCCTGGGGATACAGGCACGAAGAATGTGCAGCGCCGAGGCCCTCGGTTACTATGCAGGCTGCAGCAGGCCAGCAGCTCCGGTGAGGCCATGAAGTACGTCGTGCGGCGCAGGGATCCGGTGAGGAAGCTCCAGATCTGACAGCCCATCAAGATGGAGAGCATGTGGCACACGGCGGTGCATGGTGGAGATGGAGCCGCCGGCTGCCGTGAAGAAAATCGCTCCCACCCGCTCTGCCATCGCCGCCGCCTCCCTCGTCCTTCTCTCTCTCCGTTCAAGGTTTCTAACGAGACTATGTGTCTAAACAGTGATGCGATATGAAGCATTGGATCCCAATCGAATGGGTGATTTTTGCCCCCAGCGTGAGGTCGCACAGAATCTTCTTTGTGTCGCGATGCTAGCAATTCTAAGAATTGGATCGCGATACAACTGAGATACCACCAAATTCTGATCCACACTGTCGTCCGCGTCGTTTGTCTATTCTAGAATCTTGGAATAGTATGATACTACGATCCGTATCGCGATGCTAACAATCTTGGACCTTCGTCTTTGAATTCCTACCAGTTGGAATGGGCTCTACGAGCCCTATGTTGTGTATCCACACTGGTCAATCCGGTTGGATAATTGCTATAATTGGAAATGATTTGGCTTTGTTTGCTTCAAGCATGCACATGGAAATTTTCTAGAAATTTTAATGGAAGGGGTAAGTTCTTTCTCGCCGGATGAGGTGTTTCCTAAAATGTTTTGTGAGAATTATGAGTTCCAGATTAGGCCTTAATAACTATAGCATCTTCGATGCCAGAAGTATAGCATCTTCGACACCAGAAGTGCTCTGAGATGGTGGCGGTCGGCGGAGACTAGGGGGAGGCGACCGGCGCGGAGGGCTGCTCGGCCGGTGGGCGCCCGGGCACGCGACATCATGGGTAGGGCCGCGGGCGCGGGCGGGGCCGCAGGGGCTAGCGACGCAGAGGGCTGCTCAGCCGGTGGGCGCCTGGGCGCGCGGCAGCGCAGGCAGGGCCGAGGGGGCTGCGGGGGCCGGCGGTGACTAGGGGAGGCGGCCGATGCGAAGGGCTGTGCCTATGCGGTGGTCCGACGGTGGCGTCGTCATCAGTCATCACCGTCATTACCAGCCACTCCTCTCTAGCGCTTGCTTTCATGATCTGTTATTGTCACCCGTTCTTATTTCCTTTCATGATCTAGAAAGTGTGGGAATTTCTTCAGCATTGAATAGATGTTTTTCAAGTACATTGATTCACTATGTTTCCTCAAGAAAATATCTGATCAAATTAACTTGATCATCTACTTCCATCAGTTCCACGTAAAAACAGGGAATAGCTGTTTCACAGGTAGAAAACTTTCTTGCATGCACAGAAGGGTTGCAAACTTGCAATTAGTAACTAGAAAATTGCCGGTAGGTGGCGGCGGCAGGGTGGTACTAAATTTATTGTATTATATATTTTTAATTTGTTTTATTTCTTTTTATGTATACATTTGGTATTTCGATAGCAAAAGACCGATAGATATACATTTGGTATGTATATCTTATACTATAGTCTCAACAATAGAGTTTTCCTTCTATTTTCATCTTAGGTTCGCCACTTAGCGGAGCGGTGCTTATTGCTTAGATTATCTCGTAACCTCACACGTGCGCATGCAAGCATAGGCTCTTATCTAAACATTGAGTCAGGTATTGATACTTTTATCTCTCCAATATGGCAAACTTGCTGCTTCATACACCCTCCACCTTGTAGCATTCGATATGCTCATGCATGTTGGATCAGGTGATCTAACCAGTTTGGTCCAATCCTTAAAATAATTATATATAAAAAAACTGTTTGCTCCATGCCTCCATTAGACTCCACTCATTGGATGTGTGTCTATGGCGTGCAACCTAATCAATCCATCGAAGTTGGCTCCTCTAGGACAGTGAGACCGAAGCAGCCAGCAGAGTTGGGTTCGCGTCCTTGTCTCACAAGTTGGTGAATGGTTGTTGAGACGTTTCCATCTGGAAGGTTATCTTGATGGAAACAAGGTCTGAGTGAGACCAAACAATCCTTACGAGTAATGATTAAAAAAGAAAAAGAATTCCCCAAAGAAAACATTCAGATATCTGTTCCCAATCTACCGTGCAATCTAGGTCAACGAATTCTTACCAAATCACACCATTTTACCTATTAAAATGAATGGCACTGTAACTGTTAAGTAACAACAATTCAGCATCCAGCTTCTTGAACAGGCCGTGTAATTTTGTAGAGTAACTTAACTGTATACATAGCAGATAGTCACACACCCTTCCTAGTTCCTACCACTACCTGTGGTGGTAAATGTATATTTATTCTTTGTAATATGTACAAGTGAAAATCCTCCGGTATAAACGGAGCGAAACTGAAGACGTCAATCGGCAGTCAACGTCGCCCCGAATGTTTTTGCGCGTCTGATCACGAGCGGCTTAGTATACACAATACACCAACACAATAAGGACTAAGAATAGCACAGATCCCTTTTCATGAATCTTTCTTTAATCATGGCAGGGCATTTTTCTTCCTTCATGAGACCTGCACATTGGCATTGAGGATCTGTGGGATGGACCTGATCTGCAGGGCGGGGCTGATGGAAAGCAGGTTGACGAAGCTCTCCGGCGGCACCCTCATCCCGCCGACGTTGATGCACTCGAGCTTCCTGCACTTGTTGACGAGCACGACGAGGCCGGCCTCCGTCACATGGCGGCAGCTCCACAGGATGATGCTCTGAGGAAGAAAGTGTTGAAAATAATCACAGAAAAAAAAAAGAACGGGAAAACGAATTTTATGTGAAAAATTCTTTTCAAAAACCACACACGTACGAAGTCAATATCACTATATAGGGAGATGTTTACAATAAAACTCTTGTATTTCCCTCTGGACCTACAGAGATATATTTATAGAGATACATGAAAAACTCCGTGTGAGAGTAGAACTATTAGTTAAGTAAAAAACTCAATTCGTATCACACTCAAACTTAATAATCTCAATTTTGAGACGAATTTCTCCTGTAGCCAAAACAAAGCGTGATCTCTCGAAACAGATTAGCATTAACATCTTGTACGCCGAACGTCCACATGACTACTGAATGATGCCAACTAAGTCCGAGCAAAACTCAAACTTAGCGGTAGGAACTAACTTTGTCATTATATCAGCTGGATTACTATGAGTACTTATCTTGCTAACTTTAATATCACCTTTAGCAATGACACCTCGAATGTAATGATATCTGATGTCAATATGCTTCGTTCTTTTATAAAACATTTGATCCTTTGTAAGGCAAATACCATTTTGACTGTCACAAAATATTATAGTGCAAGATGTACTTCCACAAAACTCTCTTTACAAGCTTCAGAAATAGTCATATACTCGGCTTCTGTAGTGGACAAAGCAACAGTAACTTGCATGCTTGTTTTCCAACTAACGACACATCATACAACAATGGACACATAACCAGTAAGAGATCTTCGTATCCAAATCTCCAGCAAAATATGAGTCTATATAATCAACGATTCCATCTTTAGTCTTTTCAAACTGTAAACAAGCATCAGATATGCCCCGCAAGTATATGAAAATCCATTGAACTAATTTTCAATGCTCTTTGCCGGGATTAGTCAGGTATCCACTAAGTTAACACCTGCTTAACGGATCCAAAAATGTAATTACCTTGCAAAGGTCGATTGTACCTCTCACTTGTACTTATAGAATAGTCATCCCCTAAGGAGTATTTTGGTTATTTGTACAGGCCCAAAAGCCTATAAATATCTCATATATCCCTCATTTCAAGAGTGAGGTTCTCTTGAGCAATAAAAAAGCATATTCAAACTGGTGAGCCCTCGGGGGGCTCTCTCATAGGAGGTAACCCCCCGTTGGCTCACCAACAGAAGTAAGACGATCCTCTCGGACCCCTAAACTTGTATAAGTCCTTGTGTCATTTTTTACTCTCATAGATGATGGCCCGTCAAACGGCCGACGTCCACTCCCTCACTTGTGTTTGGGTTTAACACCTACAACAAACATATATGAAATCAATACATGGGATTCAGCTTTATCTTTTAGCAACGAGCCTTACCTTGTATCTTACCTCTTCGGTTGGTGAAATACCTTTTTTTTTGAAGATCCATTTACAGCGAATAGTCCTCTTAACAATTGACAACTTCACTAGCTCCCAAGTATCATTCTTCTCAAAAGATTGGATCTCTTCAAGCATGACAGCTATCCATCTCTCTGAAATACTAGAAGAGATAGCCACTGAATAAGTGGAAGGTTCGTAAGTGTCTTCAATTTCTTCTGCTACATTCAAAGCATAAGCAACAACACCAGCTTCTACAATCAATGTCTTGGGAGCTTGAATATTCTTTTTAGATCTGTCGGTTGTAATGGAACATTGTGGTGGTTGAAACACAACAGGAACATCATGTATATTCTCGTTTTCGGCTTCTGGTGTAGATCCTAAATTAATAACATGCTACACATACACACTTGATTTGTTTCGCTTCTCAATGGGAACATCAATAGATGGTTTATCACGCAACATAGAAGATTCATCGAAAGTAACACTTCTGCTAATAACCACATTTTTAGTTTCAGGTTTCTACAATATATATATTTTCACACTATGTTTATAACAAAAAAAAATGCACTTAGCAGCTCTTGACTTCAATTTACTATTATTAACATGAACATAAGCAGGACATCCAAATATTCTCATTTTAATAATCTGCTAGAGAACCAGACCATATCTCAATTGGAGTCTTCTTATCAATGATCAGGTTGGGTGACTGATTAATCAAATAACAAGCAGTGGACGCGGCTTTAGCCCAATAACTCCTAGATAAGTCGAATTTAGATAACATGCAACACCTTCTCCATAATGGCTCTGTTCATGCGTTCGACCATACCATTTTGTTGAGGGGTACCTGAAACAGTGTAATATCTCACAATCCCCTCTGATCTATATAAAATTTCAAATTCTCTAGTATGTAGCTTCTAAATATGCTTGTTAGCTTGCTTTTCAATCATAATCTTCCGTTCCTTAAATGTCTTGAACACATTCGATTTGTGCTTCATGAAATATAGACAAACTCTTCTTGAGTAATCATCAACGATGGATAACATGTAGCCAGCACCTCCAAGCGACGGAACGTGGGATTCTACCCACAAATCAAAGTGAACATAATATAATATGTCTTTTGTAGAGTGAATTGATGTGCTGAACTTCACCATCTTTTGCTTGTCGAAGACACAGTGTTCACAAAAACTTTAACTTGTCGATGCTTTGACCATCAAGGAGTCTCTTTTTGCATAACTCCATCATACAAATTTCACTCATTTGCCCAGACGCATATACAAAAGATTAGTAGTAACAGAATCGAATGATTTATTTGATGCAATCGTAGTATTACCTGAAATTATAGTACCTTGCAGATGATATAAGTTGGCAGCTTTCATATCACATTTTATCCTAACAAGTGAGCCTTTGGAGATGTTCATAACTCACCTCCACCTGAATACTTATACCCTTTAGCATCAGAGTACTCAGCGAGATAAGATTGCTCTTCAAACCCAGAATGTGTCAAACATCCGACAAAGTTTTGATGGTGCTATCAAATATCTTGATCTGGATAGAACCAATAGTTGCAATCTTACATGGTGAATTATCACCTGTCAACATAGAACTACTTTGTGTAGCTTCATAATTCACGAACCAATCTCAGTTCGGACTCATGTGGAAAGTGCATGTCGTATCAGGAATCCAATGATCACCGACTTTAAAATTACTGGCAAAGGCAACAAGAACATCTCCATCGGATTTTTTGTTAGTAACAATAGTGACTTTAGTATCATCCTCTTGTTAACATTTCTTCAAATTGTTGTTCATTTTCTCATTTTTCTTTACCCATCAACACTCAGATATGTCGTGTCCATCTTTCTTACAATATTTGTACGACTTGTACATGCCTATGGATTTTGACCCGTCTTTGTAATTTCTGCTCGAGTTTTTGCCTCTTGAATCGCCGTTTAAACTCCTCACCCGTTGTCTGTCATGGACAACTAGACCTTCTGCATGCGAATTGGAATTTTTGTTCGGAGTTATGAGTTTCATCTTTTTCTTCGCAATAATATTTCATAGACTTTATTGAGTGTAAGAGTATCTCGGCTATATAGAATAATATCTCCAAACATAGAGTATGAATTAGGCAGTGAGCATAAAAGAATAAGACCCAAATCTTTATCACCATATTTTATCTCCATAGACTCAAAATCCGAGACTACTTCTTTGAACGTTGTCAGGTAGTTCAATAATGACCCATCTTCCGCCATCTTGTACGAATAAATCTTCTGCTTCTAATGCATCTTACTAGTCAGGTCTTCAGTCATACAAATATGCTCCAATTTCAACCATAATGTGGCGGTGGTCTTGTCCTTCAAAACCTCATGCGAAATATTATTTGATAAATAAAGATGAATATGAAATATGATCTTACGATCTTTTCTTTGCTTCTCCTCAAGAGACCATGCAACGGGCATCTTATCGATCCCCAATAAAGTATCATAAAAATCGAGTTGTGCAAGAACAACTCGCATTTTGACTTGCCATAGAGAAAACATCGTGCCTCGATCCAGCAGTGAAAGATCATACTTCAAAGTCGCTACACAGAATAAATCCTAAATTTGCCAATGCAAGTCTATGTGTACCTAGCAAAAAATTCTTGGAAACTTAGGTACACTTTTGTGTACGCGAAGCAATGAAGACCTGAGTTGCTAGTACGCTTGCTTGTATGCGCTTAGCAAATCGCTTGGTGCGTTACATTGCAATTCCCGCTGGGATGAATTCAGGAACTGAAGCCGACCGACGAAATCTCTACCAGTTCCTTTTTGGGTTTAATGTTTTTCTTTGCAATCAATGTTGTTGTGTTGCCTTTTCACTTTCTAGCAATCAACATTGTTGTTGCTTTGCTCGCCTAGTGATATGTCTGTTGTGCTTCTTGCTTTATTCCGCGCAGAGAAACAGCTGCTCCTTTTCTTCGACGCGGAGATGGCCTCGAATTCGACGCCGATTCAGATTGCAACTCGCGAGACGCGAGAAGAGTAGTTCTTCGAATCTCCTGTGCTCTCATACTGCTTGTTGTAAATAATGCACAGAAAAATATAAACGGGAGACACAAATTTTACGTAGAGAACCCTTTTGGGAAAAACCGCGGACACACAAAGGCAATATCATTATATGATGAGATATTTACTATGAAATTCTTACTCTTCTCTATAGACTACAGAGATATATTTATAAGAGTATATGAAAGACTCCGTGTTGAAGTAGAACTATGGGTTGAAGTAGAAAATAAAATTTGTATCACACTCAAACTCAATGTGTATCACACTCCTTGTTGTAAATAATGCGATAGACACGAATTTTACATAGAAAACCCTTTCGGAAAAAACCACTAGCGCATGAAAGCTATATCACTGTATAATGAGATGTTTACAATTGAGCTCTTACACTTCCCTTTAGACTGCATGAATATAATTATAGTGATACATGAAGACTCTGTGTAGGAGTAGTATTATGAGTTAGAGTAGGAAATAAAATTCGTATCACACTCAAACTCAACAGAAAGTCCACCGTGAGCATTGAAATCATGTGCATTTTTCTAATATGTGTACCTTTTGTACTTGAGTTAATCTAAACGTGTAGATGACTATCACATTGCAATATTTCTACGTTTCTGACTATGTTCATGACGACATTGCATTAGGAAACTTGGCCTTGTGTGACAGTGATGGCATATATAGTTCTTGTGGAGTCTTTATCTAGTTTGTGGATTTGTGCAGAATAGTAAAACTTGTGCTGCAGGTATATGCAGTAAAGAGCAGCTGTTTTGTTGGTTTTGGATTCAAGAATGTCCAATTAATAGCACTTGTATTTCAAATCTTTCATTAGTTGAAGATTTGAAGTAATCACACACAGGAAGTGTTCAGTAGCCTAGAATGTAGTGACCGTCTTGGAGTCATCTGTAGTAAAGATAGCTTCTTTTCTGAAGGAGGTAAACTCATGTTCTATTGATACCATAGTTATCATATTCGCTATAAAACCCCACGAATCGTGAACCGGATTAGTCGAACCCGAACCGGTTTAGAGTACGGGGTTCATGTTCACAGTGAAAATTGAAAGAAAAAATGGCGAACTATAAACCCGAATCTTGTACCGCGACTCGGACGAATCGTTTCTGTAACTATGATTGAAACAAAAATTGCTTCAAAACAGGGCCATACATAGTTCTCAAATCATACTATGACCCTACAACATCCTGAAATTAGAAATAGCTGCAGCTGACATTACTATGAATAAGGTTATTAGGCTCTTTCCTCTTTGGTTGGCTTTGCTATAGTTTACTGAAACTACAAAAAATAAGATTCCCATTTTCTCCTCCAAGAATTAACATGTTCAGTCTCTGATCTATGGAGGCTGGAATCTTCTCAAACCCATGACTTTCCAATGAAGTGCTCACACAGAACTGAGCATTGCAACTAGAACAATTCCAATCTACTTCCCATGCTATTCCACTGAAAGCTAACTAAACTCCACAAAGCCCTAAAGAGCCTTATTATTCTCTCAACCTAAACTGCAAACTTCAACAAGTATGAAAAAAGTCGCTCAGATGTAAAAGCACCCAAGCCTGTACTCATGAACCTATCTTCATCCAAGAGGTTGAGCTTAAATAAAGACAACTAGTACAGCACCAAGTATTTAGGCAATCATGACAGACAAATAATTCCAACACTACAGCTAACAGCCCCCTGTTTGTGCTGAACGCAGGGCATGATCTGCAAGCCACCATGCAGAAACAGCAGCAGCAATAACACAATCTGCCCCAGCTAGTATCCGCGAACCGTACCCAAATGAGTCACTGTTCTATGACAGGTCCAACAAACCTAGTTCTGTAATATGTTCGAGTTCGACTGTCTCCTTTCTTCATGAACTATCTCACTTCAAACTACCAAAAGAATGCTGCCAATGCAAACCTTGTCTTTTAGAAATACAGTAACACTGTAGATTGGACTGTTCTTAGACCCTTTTCATGGTCTTCGTCAGGTTTAGTTTGCTACATCAGAGCTGTTCCGAAAGGAACCACTAAAGGTTAGAAAGAGAAACATACCTTCAGATTTGTACAACTGTTTGCAACTGCATACAATGATTCATCTGTGATCAATGTTCCACCAATATTCAGGTGCTGCAAAGAATGAGCTCTTGAAACCTGCAGGGAAGTTTGACAAAAGCAAATTATTATAACAAAGTAAAGGTGTCCTTGGCAGTGTAGATTAAATTGTCAAAAGTTTTTTTTTGCAGATAAACAAGTGGATTCATGAAATATTAAAATATGGTTGCCCTAAAATAAAATGTGTTCAGAATGAAAATTACTGCAACTCTTAGACCTGAATAATGAATTGTTCCAACAAGCATGGTGCACTTCCTAGACCTGCATAATGAATTATTCTGAAAGCAACAACTTAATAATACATGGCGACATCCTGCAACTTTACAATTCCCAATCCAAATCCTTCAGTAGGCCACTAATTGACACGCCATCAAGTTTGCAGAGAAGAAACATCAAGACAGTTGTATCGAAAAATGATGAGAACATAACATGATCAGCAAGTTACTCTAACACCAAACACCACAAATTTTGCATCTGTTCTTAATATGTACAAGAAAGGTAATTGACTTAAATTTGATTAGAGACAAGAAAACATCTAATTTCATCCTTACCAGATGAACGACGCCCTTGTCAGTGATCCCAGCCAATCCCCACAGCGATATGGAGGTCAGATTCCTGACGCACTCCGCTGAGGAAATCTTGAGCAAACCTTCGTCGGTGATCTGGCAGCCCCAGCAGCTTCGTGAACTCCAAGAATGGGGTAAACACAGTTAGAAAAAGATTGGAAATTTAGCCGCAAGAATCTTGCACCCGATTGATCAAGGCTGCGAGACAACCGATCGATCAACTGATCAGAGACTCACATATCGAGGTCGCGGAGGTTGACGGCTGCGCGGACTAGGCGCGCGGCGGAATCATCGCCGGTGCGCTGCCCCGCGCAGCTCAGCCGCCGTCGCCCCGCCAGCGACCGCTCCACCGCCCGCCGCCACCGCCGGCTCACTCCTTCCACCCTGACGACGACCAAAGCAAATTAAGCAAGTCACACAACGGCATACATACACATCAATCATCCCAGCGGCGCGTTCTGTTGTACATACATGGCCAGGTCGTGGAAGGAGGAGAGGAGGGAGAGGACGTGCGCGAGGAGGTCGGCGGGCAGCCGCTCAACGTGCGGCTCCTCCTCCGCCACCACCACCGAGCCGCCAACTCCGCCGTCGGTCCGCGCTTCTCCTCCCTCTCCCTGCTGCTTCTCCATTTCTTGCTTCCTTCTTTCGCTCTCCTCTCGTTCGTCGTGCGGACTGCGGAGAAAGGCACGGCCGGCTTATATCAGCATCGTCACGATTCACGTGAAGCTGATGCGTACGCCACGCGCCAGTGGACGCAAGCGGCCGCGCTTCGCTTGGAGTTTTGCTGCGCGCGCGGTTGGAGTTGGGACTAGCGGCCGGGCGGATCGTGTGGACGCCGTCGCGCCGTGGAGGCCCTCACCCGCTACGATTTCAGAGAGTACAACGCAGAAGCACACACTTAACCGCACACCACACTCGTATCACCCACACATATGCACATGTGCGCGTTTCCTACCCACGTTAGGAAGAAAAAAATTCCTATAGTATATGGTCAACAACTCCATCAATGTAGATTAATTTCACCATATGACACGTGTCTTTTTACGAATTTCAAAACGTTACATACTAGTCTTCAGTATTCAATTCGTGAAAATTCACATCAGTGATTTATAACGTTGTACGCTTTGATATTAGTAAAAATACACATGTCACGTGATGGAGTTCGTCTATAGGATTTTTTCCGTTAGAAACAGTGACAGAACCAAAAAATCTAGCTTGGGGATGCACATTGAGGCTTTGCAATAGAGTATTACACAAGTAACAACTGATACCAGTTAAGAATAGCACTAACTGATTACAATAAGCAAAAGTTTACCTGTAGCCAAAATAGTTATCACATATTTATGGAGTGATAACAAGTCGTAACATTGATAAATACATTATTATAAATATATAATTGCTTAGTAGTATCCTATTATTCCTGCAAAAAAAAAACATAAACCATCCTTTACTGTACTGATGCTTAGTACGGAAGTACTGATGGTCGTATAGGTATGAATTTTCATATAAGATATCCAATATTGGTCTTGATTCAATGCACTTATCGTGGTGATCACAGCGACATAAATGAATGGAGATTCAAAACTCGGTTTTTTAGTTGAAAGCCGAAGAGGTTTGTATAAGTGATAAAAGAACAAAATATTTTATCTATCAATTGTACAGTGCCACATGGCTGCTAGGTAGGTTGAGAAAAAAAGTCCAGGGACCTCTGCAACTCTGAGGCATGGAATGTACTCGTTACCTAAGTCCTTTAACTATTATTAAATTACATTGAAGTCCAAATGCATTGAGATCTCTACTAGCAAGGGTATATCTAGATTTTTCAAAATGTCAGGGGTTTCCACCTTTGGTTAGGAATTTATCTGAGGCACACAATGCCACACAAAGCATAGACATGTGCTTTCCCACTGAACACATATGTGTGTAAAAAAGGGCTAAACTGCACATACAAATCCTTAAACTTGTACTTAGGTCCTTTTAACTTAAGAATTGCACATTTACCAAATGCAACTAAGTGAGAAAGCACATGCTCCAGCTCAATGAGGTCATAGATTCATTCCTGACCTCCGCAATTTCAAACGTGTGCAACTGTGTGTATTCCCTATGCATGTGTGTTGTGGTGGTGTACGTGTGTGGGGTGTGTCCGTTTGTGCATATATTGTACTTAAGAAAAACATATTTCTAAACTTGTATGAGTGAGTTATTGTGGATATAAACCTACATAATCGAGAACTAAAGATGATATGACATTTGGCTCGTTCTATATTGTTGTCTGACCATATAATCCTCACGGGAAATCAATGGAGTGTTGATTTATTTGTATTGGACGAAAATTTTAAAATATGTCTGAACATATTTCATTAGTTTTACATTGATATTATTTAGCAATAGCTTTGTGCCCTATCATCACTGATTTTCTGTTGCTAATTAAGTTCGTTTTGGATATATTTTGACCCGGTTATATAAAGTTGGGGCCTACGGCCCCACTTGGAACAAAGAAACAATATTGCAGGAATTTTCTAGGATGGAATCCTATGGAAATTTGTTAATATTTCCCTTTAAAAGAAAGAAATGAGTAGCTAGAGTCCCTATGAATTTCTTAGGGAATGACTCCATCTATAGGAATTTTAAATATAATATGTGGTTGAACCCTACGTAAATTTTCTTGTGTCTTCTCTCTTCAAAATCATGTGCTTTTCCTACAACGAATCCAAAATCTTCAATTTAATAATTCTCGCAATACAGAATTTCTAAGGATTCAACTACAAAAATTCCATCCCGATTCTGTTGTTTTTTCTCTTCTTTTATATTTTTTTTAAATTCACGTGTTCCAAAATGACCCCTAATGTGCACTTCTCATGTTTAATGAGACTACCTTCCATTTTTGGGACTTGCGATCCAGGAAAGACTCGAGTTTGACTTGTCGAGGGCTTTTTTTAAGTACACGACGGATGCACTTGTGCACACACACCATACGAACACTCTCACACACACATGTGGATGCGACTTTAACACACGCCTAATCTAGAGCGGAGGTCTTAAACCTCACGTAGCGTGGGCACGTGCTTTGATCATTAAACGAATCTTACGTGTGCGTGTACTATTCTGAACCCCTGGAAATTCCCACCTGGTGAGACAACCCGAGCTTGCACTCGGGCGAGCAGTGCCCTCACCTGGCGGTGCCACCAACCGAGCTACGCTCGATCCTCGACTTGTCGAGAGTTTGTGGTGTTGCTGCTATGTCACTCAATCGTAGTGTCTTTATGTAAGTGTTACGTAAGGGAATGTACAATGGTATAGACAACTGTTGTCTATAGTACATCTTCATGTCATCTATAGACAACACTAAAGACAGCTTCTACGTACAATGGACTGTCTTTTTATATGTCTCTATAGACAACTCCTTCATGTATAATATGTCTTGTTTATCGTGTTACAGTCGACTACTGCATGAGAGACAGTCCAATTCTCTATGCTCCCTCTCTCTCATCCACGTCATCTAATGTCATACGTGACAAGTCTTACAGACAGCTGACGTCACACTATTGTACATGCTCTAAAGCGACGTGAGTCGAATGTTACGAGTAAAACGAGGTTAAATCTGGTTTGATATGAGCAGTTTAGGCATAATTGTTGCTCATAAATACGACAAGGAGATCTATGTGGTGGTATACGAGTAGTATTTAGTGAAGGAATTTAGGATCAGAGTTTCGTCAATGATACCATCGTGGCCATGCTTGTATTATTGATCACAACAGTGGCGACGACAGACCATGCCCTAACCACATATGATAAGGACGTGAACACATGGATACGATAGAGATGATCAACCACTCTCGTCTCAATCTCATACTCTCATGCACGACGGCCTTGCAAATGTAGGTAGTTTCTCAACAAAATACGTGGCAGCTTGAGATAGTAGAGTAGTTGTTTTCCTTCTTGTTTGGACTTGACAAACTCTACTTTCTTCTTTAATGAAATGACACGTAAAACTTTCGTGTGTTTGAGAGAGAGAGAGAGAGAGAGAGAAATAGTGGCTAGAATCCAACTTTATCGAGAGCAAACTAGTTCGAGGATAATGTGTGATTTCAAAGGAATTGGAATTTGCAGATGGGATGGAGCATGACATAGATTTCAGTAGCCGGGCATGGGGGAAGATGGAGCATACGCATTTCCTGTTGGATGTAGACATCCATGTCAAAGTCCAAAATAGATTATTTTGTGTGTGTGAGAGAGAGTCCAACATAGACTTATGTTTTCTCTCTTTTTTATGAGCAAGTATAAACTGTTCTAGAGAAAGAAGAAGCCCAACATAGACTTAAGTTTCTCTCTTTTATATTTGACATATTTGAGGGGAAGTATAAATCGGAGATACTTTTAGTTAGAGGTGTGTGTTTTAGAGGAAGTATGGAAGATTCTTTTTATAAGAGAGAAATGATCCTAGATAATAATTTTTTGAGACAAAGATCCTAGATATACAATTTTTTAGAGGAAGATCCTAGATAATTAGACAGCAAATGGATGTACTACGGTTTGGACCTTGTAACAGTACTCCAGTTGGGCCCGACCGACACCCCAACCTCAACCTACCAACAAGACAACAAGAACATTTATAATTAGTTGCTGCCTAGTGGATGTCCAATGGGCTCGTTTAGGCTACACTACGTGGGCCCATGAAGCCCAGTCGTTGACCCATCTCCAGCCCAATTTACCCAGCAATTAAATTAACCTCTCCCTTCGATTCCATTCCAGCCTTTCCAGGTGAAGGTAAAAAAGCTGGAAACACCGGGTTCAGGCAGCGGGCGCCCCCACTCCCGTTGGACCAGTTCCACCATCTCGGTCGTAGACCGCACAACCCAACCCATCCCCGCGCCCGCCCGTCGCCGTGCTCCGGCGAGACCGCCGGCGTCTCGTGGGGGCGCGCTGACTTCGCCGCCTCGTACCCCCTCCTCGGCCCCTCCTCCCTCATCGCCGCCCGGCTAGGGGTCTAGCCCTAGAGGTCAGCGGTTTGCTGCTAACTAGGGTAAGTAAGAGGCGTCATGATTTGTCTAGAGCAACTTAGTGTGTGCCACTACGTGAGTGCTCGTGATGGTTGGAACTTGCAAGTGTAGGTGATATCCAATTTGGCATTTCGACCAATTTTTCGCGTTAAAAACGGGATTTGTCGAGTTAAAAATGGGCTTTTTTTTAATGGAATCGTTAGTGTTCTTGGGTTGGTGTTAGCGTAATGAATTAAGTAGCGCCTTGGAGTGAGGAACTATGCTTGCTTTTCTTTCTGAAAATTTCAGTTCGGCTCTGAATAAAATAGGATCGCTTCCTCTTCTTGATGAAGGCGATGCTAAGAATGTGGTTGCTCTAGATGGTGTGTATCGTGTCCTTTCTTTAATGTTCTCATGTATTAGTACATTTTTGGCTTATACTGTTATGCTGCATAGTAAATGTTTCCACTTGAAAGACCCGACAACTTTAAAAATTCCTCAAAATCAACTAACAATTTATGCATTCATGTCTTAACAAAATGCACTCGAGACAAATGGCAGGCTGTTACGCACTTACGCTGTTTACAGTCTGTGTCCTTGCTGATAGTGCTCCTCATGTAAAACTCGACAGAGAAGCAAGCCAACAATTCTCCCCTAATATTCGGACACTTATGCTTCCCTTCGCGAAGCGAGTGTGTTATTTGACCATGAGCATTGATCACATTTACTATGTGTTTAGAGTTTGGACCTATACCTGGCAGATTGTTTCTTGTGCTGAGCAAAACAATTGTTGGAAAGACTTTGTTGGTTCCATTCTTTTTGGGAATGAACCATATCTCATCACTGCATTTAGTCATTTTGTTTGAACCATTGCCTTATTTTTTTTCAGCTAGGAACTTGGTATAAATCATCGCAGAGGAGCCTTAGATTGACCATTATTGAATTTGACATCTTACATAGAATAGGGGACTTCATTGCAATTTCCATTCTGCAAATTTCTTCCTTCTTATTGGTCTAATGATTTTCTTGTAATTTATGCATTTTTAAGAGAAATAGTTTGTTTGTTTTTTTTTGCTTTGCAGCAGTTGAGTCAAAATACTTCTATGCTGTTTATGCAAATACTGATGGAACTACTTGAGTAGAAATGGATAACAGTCAAGATCCTCAAGAAGAAAGGCTTCAAAGGAAGGAAAATGGTGAAGAAGCAGAAAAAGAGGAAGATTACAGAAATGCTTTGAGCCGCAAGGAGGCAACCAAAGAGCTTATCGGTTGTGTTGTCCATAGTGAGGAAGAGGCATACAAGCTGTATTGTGACTATGGGCATCGAATTGGTTTTAGTGTCCGGAAGGGCAAACAGTCTTACTTCATTGGTACCAAGAATATTCGGACAAAAGATTACTACTGCTCAAAGGAAGGGCTTAAATATGATGAGCCTGTTACAGAAGCAAACTTTAATCGACCAGACACAAGAACTAATTGCAAAGCAATGATCCGTTTTAGAGTTGATGAGAAAGGACAATGGACGGTCATACGCTTTGTTCCCGTGCATAATCACCAGTTGGCTAAACCCGGGGAAAGGCACATGTTGAGATCGGCAAAGTCGCTTGCTGTTGGAAAATCAGGTGTTATAGATCCAGCAGCATCTGCTGAACCACGTCTAATAAATGGTTTCTCTGATATGACTGAAGGTGGTATTGCTGAGCCTCCAGGATATACTATAAGGGATTGCTACAATCATGTGAACATGCAGGGGATAACAACGATTGATGCCGGAGACTGCCAAAGTCTTGTAAGTTATTTCAAGCGTAGAACCAACGAGGAAGGCATGTTTTATTGGGACGTCCAAGTTGATCAAGAAGGCCGCTTGACTAACTTTTTCTTCAGGGATGGTAAAAGTAGAAATGATTATGACTGCTTTGGAGATGCTGTTATATTTGACACAACCTACCGTACAAATAAATATAGCCTGATATGTGCCCCTTTTGTTGGAGTTAACCACCATTGGCAGAATGTTGTTTTTGGTTGTGCATTCTTGTTAGATGAATCCACAGCTTCCTATGTTTGGCTATTTAAATCATTCTTGGAATCAATGGGTGGCCGATCACCAAAATCAATTTTCACTGATCAGGATGAGGCTATTATGCAGGCAATCGAGCAGGTGTTTCCTAACACACAGCATTGCTTTTCCTACTGGCATATTTTGAAGAATGCACAGTCTCATTTAGGCACAGTAAATACTTCTCAAACATTTCAGAATATGTTTATGAAGTGCATGCAAGGATCTGACACAGAAATGGAGCTTGAGGATTCTTGGGCAGCTATGCTTCATGAATACAAACTACATGATAATAATTGGCTTAATGACCTCCGTAGGTTCAATAATAGATGGTGCTCAGCATTTAACAAAGAAACTTTTGATGGTGGGATCAATTCATCTCAGTGGGGGGAGGTATCAAACAACATCCTCACTGGAATTTTTGATGAATCTACTTCTCTTACACGATTTGCCCTCCTGCTAGAAAAGGTTGTCAAGGCTCTACGTAGAAATGAATCTGAGGAGGATTTTCGCTGTAGCCAAACTGCTCCAGTTCGTGCAATTAAGCATAGTACAGTTCTGAAGCAGGCTGCGGAATCCTATACACACCGGATCTACAAATTATTTGAGGCAGAATTTCTGGATGGATGTGGAGCAACTTCATGCCATGAAAGTTCTTGCGGTGGAAACTTATTGAGGTTTGAAATAACGATGCAGGGGAGGGGTTCAAAAGTGTGGACTGTTCTTCTTGATACCTCTACAATGGAAATCTCTTGTGGTTGCAGAAAGTTTGAAAGGATGGGACTTCTTTGTTCCCATTCCCTGAAAGCCTTCAGCCTGCAGAATGTGGACACAATTCCTGAAAAGTACATTTTGAAACGCTGGACAAAAGATGCCAGGAGAAGCATGTATAAGCTTAGTCAAGACGATTCAACACAACAGGAATGTACCGAGGCTGAACTTGCGTATCGCAATCGGGCAATGCAGTACGCATATAACCTTATAGCGAAGAGCCAGGAACTGGAAGAATCAAGAAAAATATTCTGGGACTCCCTTGAAACAGGAGAGAAGGCACTGGAAGTATTCTTCGAAATGAGAAATTTGCGCACTCAAGGTGCAAAAGATGCCAGTAAAAGGGAGAAAA
The DNA here is from genome assembly GCA_036346255.1 of Ampelocalamus luodianensis. NCBI lineage: Eukaryota > Viridiplantae > Streptophyta > Magnoliopsida > Poales > Poaceae > Ampelocalamus > Ampelocalamus luodianensis. The sequence continues at coordinate 56,240,210 of CM070627.1, read as the reverse complement.
AGAAGAAAAAATCATCTAAAGGACCAAGCTCCAGTGAGTAGCAACTTTAAGTTCCCTCATGCTTATAAAACACCATTTTGTTAATATTTATACTATGATGCAGAAAGAGCAAAACAAGCCCCAGCATCTTCCTCAGCTGTTCCCGAACTACTTGCCCAAACTAATGAGCATCAGTTTCAATCTGCACAAGATGCACAGGGTAATGCAACAGTTGGAAGGCCATTTTACTATCAGGTACACAGAAATATGTACTAGGAATTTTTCTTTCCTTCTGTCACCGATCTTATACCAGCATGCTTATGTTTTGCAGGGTTTTCCAACTACCCCTATGCAACCAAACCAGATCTACATGCATCCGAATTTGCACACGATGCCTCTTTGTGCACCACAGGTATTCTGGCAGTCAGATTGGCCTGAACAAAATTTCTTTCATCCGTTATTCAAGTTGCGCATCATCAATATTGCTTCACAAATGGGGAAAAAAAGAGTAAAGCATATAAATTTGAACAATGTTGCTAAGCAAAAGTACAAGACCCTGTAGATTAAACTGTGCAAACCTTTACCACAACTATCATTCTATTTGCATTTTCTGCTATTAGACCCGGTAACACTTATGCCATCTCTTAACTGATTCGAATAGTTCCAAGAAGATAACGAATTCCTGACCCATGCAGAACATATATGAACTCAGTAGATGGGTTTAGGATTTCACTATCATTATGGGCATAGGGGCAATAAAAAGGTTATTGACTTGTGCTCTGTGAACTTATTTGCCATTCATTTACTTATGGCCAACAGGATTTCTCAGCATATTCCGCAATGCGTCCCAATTCGAATTTTGGTGGGGCAAAGAACATCTAAAGGACACTAAGGTATACAATTTCCTAGTAATTTTTGTTTCCATGCAACCATATGAAACTACTTTCATTAGCATATTGCTTTTGCTGCCACTGGTGGCAAGAGGGTACTACTTTGTGCAGAACTAAGATGGTAGGGCCAGACATGTATCTCCCTTTCATTTTCCCAAATATGTTGGGCATCATAACTGGATATGATTTTATGCTAAGTTTTGTCACTCCTAACTTTCAGGATCTGCTAGTTGTCTTTGGTGAAACTTGCTTGGAGATGGCTGCTACCAACCGCCAGTGTGAATTTTGTCAACCATTACGGAGGCCTCTTGGTGCTTTGCATTTTGGTTTGACTTGCTGCTCTTGCGGGAAGTAGCTATTCTGGCTTCTGCCGTTTCTGTTCTACTGAAGAGAAATTCTAGGATTATGTATCCCATTGCTGTGCTCTCTCTCCTACATAGCTTGTTATTAATCTCATCTCAAGTAGGCAATTGTAGGCATGTAAGTTGTAACTATGACAGTAGCCATTAGCTATTTAACAGGATCAGAATCCAATTGCAAACTATCGATGTAGGGAGGAGCGTGTTCCCTTGGCCGAAAAGTTGTTTTCTGAGCTCAAGCATAATCAGGGGGCACCCTGCTCACCTCATGACGTGGTGTAATTGAGCGGAGTACCTCATTTCCTGCGTGAGTTGAGCAGCAGAAATGGAAGCAATCAAACCTGTTGACCCAGCATCCGGTTCCAGCGAGTTCGTCAACTCTGCATGGGAATCGATCCTTCCAAAGTGACAATGATTTCTAATGTTCTTAACATGGATCAAATTTAGAGTACCTGTGTATGTAATCTAACCCCCTGATTGAGATGGCAACTTCGGTTGATCCTATAAACATGGAGCTGCTATATTTGACTGGCGCGTGCATATTGGATTTGAAGTTACCAGCCTTGTGTTCACGACATCCATGTTCCATCTTGTGTTTTCCATGTATGTAGGATGTAGCCTTCTTTTTCCATGCGTGATATGTTATACATAGGGTGCAAAGAGCGAATAATTTCTAACCTACCAAAAGTTTGCCCATCGAATATGGAAGAGGTAAATAGTTATTTAGTATTATTTGTGTCCGATTCTAAAGGGATAATATGGAATAAGATATAGGATAAATGATATTTATCCGTATGTATTCATATATCAGGTGGTATAAAAAAATATGTTGTGATTTCACTTAAAAACAAGATAACAAATAGATGAATTGTTACATCTAAACAGGTAAAGGATAAAGGATACACATCTCAACGATTGATCTCTCCGTATTCGCTATGATTACACACCTAATGTCTAATATCTTGTGTAGAAGTGCAAAAGAAGCGGATCATATCCATCTGACTAACAAAGATTCGCGGAGCGAATACGAGATAAATAAATAGATATCCAACACTATCCATATCTAACTATGAGAAAAAAAAATACAAAATATAACACAGAAACAACAATATCCAACCGTATCCACTCAGATTGCACCCTTAGTTATACGCATATGTTTGTGAATTTTCCAGGCCAATTGCTCACTCCTTTACCACAAGATTCGCCGTGTGATAACAGAAAATACCACAAGAATATCGAAAAGAAAAGAAAAAAGGAACCCATACCACTGAAGGCAAGCACAGCTGCGCTGGGGCAACGATACTGATTCAGGCAACTATTCAAGTTCCATTGAGTGAGTTCTGATACAACAGGGGTTAATTAAAATCAGGGGCCAATGAATGACAGGCTTAATTCAGGTGCTAATGACTGTCGAGTTTTGGCCCCTCGACAAAAGAATCAACCTTTGATGCTTCAGTGGGCAAGCTTCTTTGCTCGCCCACTGGAAGGTTGCGCGTCGTCTTTCGCTCCAGAGGCCTCGGGCTTCCGAGCCCACGCCGGGGCTCGGTCAGGCTCGTAGCGGTAATCATAAAACAGCTCCTCGCCTGCGCTGATCCGTTCTTTGGCAAATATGCCTACCCTATGATCACCTGCTACCATGATAACCTTGGCATAGCAATTTGGATCTGGGGAATGGTTGGCAAACTTGAGCTTGTCACCCATTCTGTAGGCATCAAGAACAAACTGCATCCAAAAGAGTAGCGTAAGCACGTGGTACAAAACACAACAGGTCAAATATAAAAGGCAGGATGTTGAACAAAGTGAGTTGAGCAGGAGAATAACTCAGCTCATGCAAAAGCACGAGACCAGGCTGGTCAAATCAAGCAACCAGTCCAGCGTGTAACTGGTATTTTTGCACACCTACCTCGTTATTCAAGTTGAAAAGGAACGACGAATTCTCACGATCATATATCTTTCCACGCTTGTCTGCTTCCTTGTGGGAGATAAGCTCCCCAGTGTACTCGCCAAGATATTCATGCTTGCCAACACTATTCTGAAGATTGAGGAAAAGACAAATAAGATGGGATAAAGGGGAGGAGGATCAAAGCAGCAATTTTACCTTGAGGAATGCTCCCCAGCCAGAAACATCAGATCTCCCAAGTAAGACCTGAAAAGAAGTAATACCCCCAGCTTAACAATACAAGTCTAATTATTCTCATAATATAAGTCCACTGATAAAATAAAAAGGGGTTTCGTGCATTTTCCCCTGCTTTGCACTTCATAATCTCTTCCAATTAATGGGAAGATTGTTGTCTCCATATCTATTAATCCCAATTTTACAAAGGGGTGGCACGGGCTAACTTCATGTTTCCTTCATTTCAGAGCCCCCCCGCAAGCGGGTGCCACAAGGCTTGCTGAACCTGACGTGATGTATGGTTCTCTCTGAAAAAGCACCTAGTGTACATCCATTTTTATGATCCAGTTTAACACGGTTATTGTTTTGATATCCTAATTGGCCCAGAATTGGCTGGGGACAGCTGTTAAGGAATCAGTTCCTAAAGGGTTAACTTTCAGCTTAAATCATTGCTACACCAGAATTAGGCAAACTTAGCTTAAAGAGATTTAGACCCTTGCACTTACATCATGTGTAAGGCTACTGAGGAAACAATTGGACCTCAGTCTCCTCACAAAAGAACTTACGGTTCTTTTTTCCTTTGGTAAACAACAGAAGCGCCAAAGAAATCAAGTACTGATCATTCGATTCAATGCAATTATAACCAACATGGCAACAACAGGCGATAAATTAAAACATAATATATTTACCCTTTGTTGTTGTTTAAGAAGCAGTTTCATGTTCCGGCATTCATAATTATCACCTCTTTGGTTGGGGACTCCCAATGTACCATCACCACACCTGTAGGTTAGAAAATAGAAGTGGAAAGGAGTGGTTCAGTGTACTGATGATTTATTCTAGAAAATTAATGGATGAGTCGAGACTCAGAGAGAAAGTATTTAAAGTTTGAACAACAAAGAAAACTACGTGCATAAGGTTCTAATGGAGCACCTTTTTAAGCATGCATGTAATGGAAAAGGACCATAATTGGATTTTGACATTGGTCAGATATACAATAATTCTTTGGTTTCTATGTAACTACATAAGTGCATATAGTGCCCAAAAAAATCCCTTTTAATTATTTATCAATGCATAACAAATTCAAATTAAACTTTAGAAGATTTCCAATCATTGATACAAGCTTTCATAATGCAACTTTAGGTAAATACTCATGTACAAATCAGGTATTGTTCAGATGAGTTTAGATAAAGTATACCATTTTGTCAGATTTGAGTCCCGAGTTTAATAAAGTGAACAGTCAATAGGAAAACCAAATCTATTTTAAGCCCCTTTGAATAATGCACTTGCACACATTACTACATTAGCATATGTCAGCACAAGGCACAGTAAGATCATGTCCAATTGCAATGCTTGATGACTGTGGGATGTAACTGATGACTAAACTATTGATTATTATTATCTTTAAAAAAAATCAACATATGATTATCTTAAAATCAATCCCCTTGTTTAGACTTTAAGCTGTAGAACTCAGTATCTTGCGATTCTACACTATAAACAAGCAAGATTCCTCCTGCATTTCTAGGAATATATCCAACATCCATCAAAGGTCATCATGAATAGATGAGAAAATTGCATAGCTCACACCCGTACTTACAACCTGCAGTTTTACTTCGATTGCACACGCTACCTAGTCTCCAAACCTCAGATGGTAAAATATAAGCAACGTGCAAAATTTTCAAGGTACAGGTGAAAGCAAAGGTATCAGGGGTGCAATTTTCTTTAAATAATACATAATTGTGAATTAATTAGATTCCTCAGGTCATCAAATACATACCCTACCCAGCAGTTTCTGCACACATCAGGATCACACTCCCTGTCAGCAGCAAAGCATGGACATTGGCGGCTGCGACACTGACTCTTTGCACAATGACAACCTCGAAAATGATTCTTGCACGTTTTAGGACACCTGGAATGCAGAAGGCATAAGCTTTGACACCAGTAACATGAGCAATCACTGAATTATGACAGCAGGATAAGGGTAACAGATTATTCGCATGCTAGTGTCTGTGTGTTCATGTGTTTGTATAGTTTATTCCAGTCAATACTTCAAAATTCTCAAAGTAATAACCAACAAAATATCCACCACCAAAAAGTAGCTATCCTATTTGATTCTCTAATGAGAGTTGTTCACCATTTGTGTTCCTTTTGTACTGTGTGTAAGGTGTTCTTTGCACATTGACATACACATGTAACTTGTATATGTTGACCTTTAGGCTGATTGGAATAGACAAATGTTCATTCCAACACGGTATCAGAGCAATGAAACCCTAACCCTAGCTGCCGCCGCCCGAGAAATACTACTATGTTTCCTCTTATTTGCTCCCGAGAGACCTCCTTTGTTGTTTTCTCGTCCCTGACGCTGATCCAACCGCCGGATCGGCGCTGCCGCCACCCCAGAGCCCCTCCTCTGCACCGTCGTGCCCCGGATTCGCATCGCCGTCTCTGGATCTGTTCCGTCGGCTGCTCCCGAGCTCCTCCTGGCCGACCCCTACTTCGAGCTCCCACCGCGGCTCTGGTACGCCACCCATCAATGGCTACCGCCAGTGGCTCATTCGCCATCCCGCTCCCCCCTGTTCGGTTTGATAGGACAAATTTCCAGGAGCGGGTTGTTCACCTGAGGATTCACCTCAATAGCCGGCGCCTCTGAGGTCACCTCACCGGCAAGCACCCCTGTCCGCCTCACCCTACGCCACCAGTTTTGCCTGCTGGTGCGGATTAGGCTGCTCAGGAGGATGTCAATGCTGCACTAGAGGAGGCTCTGGAACTCTACCAGTCAAAGTTGCATGTCTATGAGATGGCAGGATGCCGAAACTCGCGCTACCGCCATCCTGGTGGGTAGCAATGCCCGTGGCCATATCCATGGACGTGGCGGAGCTGCTGACAACTCAGCTGATGTGGGCGCCCGAGCTCACTACCAGCCGACGAGTGATGTTATATACCTGTCCGTCGTGCACCAAGCGCACTCCCTTGAGCAGCTCGAGGCCACCATGGACGACTTCCACCAGCAGATGTCTGAGGTGTGGCGTCAGCTCGACTCTCTGAGGCCGGATGTCTGCCGGACCTGTCCCTGCTGTGTGCGACTCCATACTCACCAGGAGACTCACCAACTCTACGACTACCTAACGTGTCTCCGACCTGAGTTTGAGACTGTGCGTGCTAGCCTCCTGATTCGTCACCCGTGCCCGAGCTTGGTGTTGGCCCTCACAGGTGTTTGTGTTGAGGAGACTCGTCATCGTGGCGTGGCTCAGATGCAGGTTGTCTTATCTGTTTTAGCGCATACTCCTTCGGCACCAACCATGGTCCCTCCGCTCCGCGCTGCACGGTGGTTGTTGCTCTCTGCGGATCTCCACCGCACCTCTGCGGTGTGGCGACCACAGTATCGGATCTGCTACAGCGGAGGACCGAGTGGTCGCCGGGGTGGACGTCCCCAAAAGAGCTCTAGAGGTACTTCCCACTCAGGAGCTGGTGCCCCTTGCTAGGGCTCCTCCAGTAACGCCACGCAACAACTCCTCTCCCTACTCCAACGCATCGATGTCGGCTCGTCCTTAGACTCCTCAGGTTCTACTCGTCTGGCTCTTGCTTCTCAATAGTCTTCCTCGCCTCCACCTCCGCCTCCTCCCTCATTAGGTATCTTGTCTCCGTGGATCTTGAACACTAGTACTTCTTTTCACATGACACCAGATTCTACCCACCTCACTTCTGTGAGTCCCACAGCTCTTTCCTTCCACTGCTTAGACTACAGATGGTACATCTTCCTGTTGCAGGCCGATGCGCCCTTTCCACTTCTTCTTTTCATGTTCATGTAGTCTTTGATGTTCCTCAGCTTACTATGCAGTTTATGTCAGCTAATCAGATTATTGATCACGACTGTCGTGTTGTTCTTGAGTCTAACTCTTGTTGTATCCAAGACCGTCGCACAGGGACTCTGCTTGGTACTGGCCCTCGGCACCGTGATTTACAGCGTCTTTAGGAGCTCGACTGGCTAAACCTTCTTTCCATTTGTCTCCACTGACCAATACCATTACCACGCTACATTTTTTCTGCGTCCTCTCTTATACGCTTTCGCTTTGTGCCTCATCGCTTCCTTCGCTCAGTGGCACTATCATTTGGATCATCTTTGTGGATCTCATCTGTCGTCACTAGTAGGTCATAGTGTTCTTGGTTCTGTTTATAGGGGTATCTCCTTACATTATATGGGTTACAAGCTTAGTAAGCAGCTGCAACTCCCTTATCCCTCTAGTGATTCTATTTCTACTCGTCCTTTTGATCTTGTTCACTCTGATGTTTGGGGTCCAGCTCCCTTCGTTTCAAAAAGGGTCATCGATACTATGTGACCTTTATTGATGATTATACTCGTCATACTTGGATCTATTTCATATCTTCTCGCAGTCAGGTTCTCTCTATTTACCATATATTCGCCACCATGGTTGGCACTCAATTTGATTCGGTCTTTCACGTGTTTCGTGCAAACTCTACTGGTGAGTACCTGCTTACTACTTTGAGCAGGGTACTCTTCCCTAGTGTAATAGCATATGAAATCAGAGTACATCTACAAATATACAATCATTTTTTCATAAGCAATGCTATTAATATCCGGGATGACCATTCTCGATCAAGTGAGTGTGTTTTCTTGATTACTGAGCATAAGGGTTATCATGCTGCATGCGCAATAAGACTAAACAAGCAGTCTAAACAAAGGATGAGTATCTACTCTCTAGCAGAGTGGGGAAAGTATATATGGAACCAGCAAAAGTAGGTTAAAGCATAGAAGAGATTGATGCATAGTCATTATTCAATAACTAAAATAAATCCATAGCAAACATACAAAAAAATATTGCGCAGTGGCGTGAAAATCGAGATTTCATCATCAAGGCACATACTAGAGCTCTGCACAGTTTTTAACTCTCCAAACTCGGTGTTGTTGATCCACCGTGAGTTTGAGGGGGGTGTTTGATATGATTTGTATATGGTGTTTTTTGCATATTGACATACACATATAACTTGTATATGTTGGCCTTTAAGCCCCATTGGAATAGACAAGGGTTCATTCCAATAAATTTAACTTGGATGTTTTCTGTAAAGAATAAAAGGATGAAATACAGCTCAACAATTTGATTAAAACCATTCAAAATTCAGAAAATTAAATTTTAATTTTCATAAAATGCTATTAAAACCAGGACAGATTTCAGTTTTTTCTGTCTGCAATAAGACTAAACAAGCAGTTAAACAAAGGATGAGTATCTAAGCAGAGGGGAAAGTATATATGGAACCAGCAAAAGTAGGTTTTTGTTTCCATGCTTCCATGCATAGAAATGTATGCTTAATAATGCAACTTTTGCAAAGAAAAGCAAGTAACTCACCCACAGTATTTCTCACAGCATGTTCCATTTGTGAGACATGGGCACTGCTTCCCACATGCAGATTGACAGCCACAAGGATTGTACTGCCGACAAGGCTGATCCTTCCTTTCTGTAATCCTTTTCCTTATAAAATTGTAGCCTGCGGATTTCCAGGTGTACTTCAAACGACGGACTCTTCCTCTTCTTCTAACGTACCTTGCTCTCGTACGCAATTCATTACCCTGGGTAGTCAACATCGAAAATACTAAAATAAGATACCACTTGGAGGAAAATATATGAGGGCTCAAGTGAAACCTACCTTTATATATCCTTTAACAAGAGAATCAACACCACTGAGGGCTCCAGATGCACTACTGTTTTCGATATAATTCATATATTGAAAAACATCCCTGCATGTTTTCATTCCACCAAGAAGGTTCCGAGCAATTAAACAGCTGCATGAAAGAAATCATGGGTTCAGTATAACTATTGAAATTAGGGAAAGCAAGGTGAACTTACGATTATAATTACAATAAAGAAGATCCCCAATATGCTTATAACACATCCCAAGGGGAAGGGGAATTATGAGTTTAAAGGAAAAAATCCTTCTACATGGAACACCATGCTCCAATGCAACTATGTGCTAAATGATGCAGAAATATTCCCATTCCGCATTCAGATACTCAATTAATGACCCTTCATCAATACATGGGCGGAAGTGCGAAACTACATTGGGGACCCGGTGTCACAGGACACCGGGTCAAAAAAAAAAATCAGTAGGGATTAGCATATATATACTACGTGTGCACTCTTTGGTCTAAAAGTTGTGCACCCCGATTTAGCCCAATTTTCAATCAAATGATGCATTTTGCCAATTTTTGCCGCATAAATGACTATTTAGATTACGTCTCGGTGAAATGGTGAACCCCGATCATTTTCGTTCTAGTTCCGCCCCTGCATCAATATATCTTCGTGTTTGAGAGAAGAGAAGTTGAATCTATAAAGGGGGGTGTGAAAATTTCGGTCACATAATATAATATAGTTTTGGCATGTCTAACAACGATGCATCTACTTTTGCTTGAAAATCAGTAATTTGTTGCAACATGTCAAGTGTCATGATGCATTAGATATACAAATTTGTTTGCATGTATTACAATACTTTTGTACAATAGTTGCAGTGTCCTGTTAAAATATTGCACTCCAAATATGATACTGTAGTGTTGTGCTGTAATGTTTTTTTGTAACTACTGCTTTTTTACAAGTAATGCAACACTGCAACTTTTTTTAACTGTTTCAGTACAGCATGTGATTGCAAGATAACAAAATATTAAAAATCAGACATCCAACTTTCAGCAATTCTGTTCATTTAAAGGTATTAAGTTAGGGAACTTAAAATTATCAAACAACAATAAATATCTTATTTTCCATTTTCTCTCTTCTCCATTTTTATGATTAAGTCCGCTCTTCATACGTAGACTTGAAATCCACTAAAATTCTTCTCTAGTTGCTCAATAAATGTGCATTCCAGAAATGCAGCATCGTAAGGTAAAGTTGAGTATGAAATTACACACAACAACTTTACTCTGTTCAGAAACATGAGTACAGGTTATGCAAAGCTAGACAGGAAATTCCACCTGACTACTTGTATAATATTCAGCAACACATTAAGATTAAGTGTAAGGGCATGTTTGGATTGGGAAGATTTGGATTCAAATCCTTACGGTTTAGTTCAAATTTGAACTCTGTCCCAAAAATTCCCAAAGAAAATTCCCTCATCAAAACACCCCAAAAAAGGTAATGAAATCATTGATATAAAGTTGGTCACTAGGAGAAGGGACCAACCTGTTCCTTCCAAATATCTCTAAACCTTTCACTAAAAGCCCTTGCTCAATCACCTTCCAAGATCTACCATTATCTTCTTGCTTGCATATATTCTCATCAACGAACTCCTCTTTCCTTGAACTACCATAACCATCTGTTGCTGAATGTTCGTTATTTGTTTCCTCCATTGAATCATTCAGAGCTTCCGCAAAAACAGAGTTATCCTCGATTTGAGGCGCACCCTTCTTTCTAGAACTTCTTGTGCTTGGAGCATTGTATTGTGAGGATGCAACTGAATCTTTATTTCTGTTCCGTGTATCAGATCTAAGCTTCATATCCCTTGGCCAAAGGAATCCACTTACAATAGAAATAGAATCCGATGGCGCCATCTCTCTTTGTCCTTTTTTCACACTCATAAGAATTCGCTCAGCAATTCTTTTATTAGTACTTTTCTTGATTCCACCTTTTGGGCCAATTTTAACTTTTGAGGAGCAAGGAGAGTGTTGTGGAGATTTATTGCTTATTGGGTGAACTTCTGACTCACTGCTTTCTGAGGCAACCCTTGCAGTTGAAGAGCTTTCACTTTGTTGAGATTTGGTTTTCCTTCCACTAGAACCATGCTTTTTCTTATTTGAGCCTAGCTGGTTCCTTGCATTGTCGAATGAGTGAGTTGGCTCCTCAACATCAAGAAGCATGTCAGAATCAATTGCAGTAACAGCATCTGGTTTAGAGGCCTGGCAAAATATGGTTTACAAAACAAATATCAATGCAAAGTCATGTGCTTGTGTTTCAGAAGTTTAAATCGCTACACAAGACAAGCTGCTTTTCAGAAGTCATCCACCATAAAATACAAACCAGTTTATGACAATGAATACCACATGGTATACCATCATCCATGCTGCTCCAAGGTGGTTGCTTTTCTGTCTGTATGAAGAAGACACAAATTAGAACACGCAATTTGGGAAATAATTCTTCAATTTGAAAACTTACAGGAAATACTAAATCTTGAGAACACCCATGTACTTTGCAATCAAAAACCTGCCAATATCAAAATGAGCAGAATGTTCATCAGCAAACCAGAAGTATTAAAAAGACATATGACAGTTGACAGATGAACATACTAGGCATCGTCGACAAAAGAGATTGTCAAAGGAATCCAATGCTGCATCCAAATCTTTATCACAGTACACATCTTCTCCTTTGATATTAACTTCAGCCACTTTGTTAAAAGAATCCTCAGTTTTCTCCCCATGTAGGATCTCATATCTCGCCTGTAAAATAGGCCGATGTATCTTAATTTTCCAAAGTAAAAAAGATGAATTGGAAAAGGAAAAGCCCAAATTGGCCAAATGCTCATGTGAGATTAAATGAATGCCATATGAACAGAAAACTAACCTTTATATCATCAGCAGCCCTCTCAAGACATTGAGCTAGCGTTTCCAGCACTGCATCAGACATGCCACATTCCTGAATGGTCATCCTAACATAGCAGAGGAACACAATCATTAGATAAAATCACCCATCAAGTGGGAAAAGAGCACACAGCAGAAGCCAAAATCCAAATTCATCCACAAATTACTCAGATTAAAACTGGACGACGTAAACTCCATATTTTAGTTGCTTGAACAATATGCTATGAACAAACCTTGCAGCAAAAACAAAAAACAATTTTCAAAATATGAGATCACCTACTACATATACGAGCTATGATAGAAAAATATTTACAAAAATAACATAATCCTTAATCCGATCAGGACAGATAAATCAAGGATAGGCTCGATTTTGATATATAGCCTGACTCTATCAGAATTACTGTTGGTGGAATTTTTCTCTACATGTATCTTTATTCCTTGTGAAACTTTTTTCAGCAATTGGAAATATTTGTGTAGTGGACATATGCGTGCATATGTGCATTGTATGGGACATGTATTGGCAGACTTTTTCTTGTAGTGCAAATCATGATGGATGGTCTGCATCTAAATAGCAGATCTATTCTACTTAGTCAGATGGAGGTAATCCCACCCACAAGGCAAAATGGTGAACGTATCTCTTCTGGCAAGAAGTTCCAAACAAGCAACCAAGAATTCTTGCCAGTAAAAGCAAGCTTTGAGAAAGGATACCAAACACCTTGTTAAGTAATCTTGCTCGCCGTAGCAAAAGAACCAAACAATAACCTTGCTAGGCATAGCCTTACCTAGCTAGGCTAGTTTGCCCATAGAAGCAAGGCAAGGATGAGCAAGGGAACAAAGTATGCCCATAATCTTCATCATCTGCCTGTTTAAGTAAAATAAGCTTACTGTCTAGTCTCTAGAGGTCCATGCTAGCCTAATCCTATTATCCAATATAGAAAAATATTTATAAAAATAGCACAATCCTTAATCTGATCATGACAAATAATTCAAGGATCAGCATAATACCATAATGACATAATATTCATCATCTGGCTGTTCAAGTAAAATAAGCTTATGTCTTGAGGAGTTGAGGTTCATGCTAGCCTAATCCCATTATCCAATCCAATCAAACTTTTTGAAGAAATAACACTTAAACAACATAACAGCAACCATGAGTAAACAAAGAAGAAAAGAAAGCCTCGCTATAGTATTAGCTATGAAAGTACTCTACTACATTAAATGAAATAAAGATATGCATAACATAATATTTACTTGAGTAAAGTACACTATAGGTCCCTAAACTTAGCAGGTGGGTTCACTTGGGTCCAATATATTTGAAAGTGTCCAATCCGGTACCTAATCTATTAAGTGTGTCAAACAGGTCCAAAACAATCCAAGCTGACAATTGACCGGTGACGTGGACACTCCAGCACACTCCAGTGTGGCTCCACCTCACCTCACTAAACCTCTCCCTCCACCACCTTTCCCCTCCTCTCTCTCTCCCCTCTCTTCCCAAATCGAGCCGCATCGCCGCCCACGCCCGCTCCACCTTCTCCGGCGCCCTCTCCCGCCATGTCTGCTCTGCTCCGTGGCGCCAAGCCCCCTTCCTCGCCTCCCTCAACCTCCACTGCTCCTCCACCCCTGCGCTCGGTCCTCCGACGCATCCCCGGCTGCGCCTCGCTCCTCCCGCCCCATGGCGCGCGCGCTCACCTCCGCGCGTGCGGTTCGGCCCGGCTCGGGTCGGCCGAGGTGGTGCCGCGCATGAGCGAGTCGTCGACGACGACCACGCTCTTGCCCGTGATGACGCCGCGCACGAGCGCGAGCTTGAGCTTGAGCTTGAGCTTGACGGCGAGGTCGCGGATGGCCTGCGACAACTGGATGAACACGACCGTAGGCTCCACCACGTGCGAGTAGGCAACATCGATGAGGTCCAGCGCGCAGGTCGGGGCGGCAGCGGTGGTGGCAACGGCTGCCATTCGTGGTGTGCGGGTAGTATTGGAGTTTGGGATCCGAAGCGTAACTGGAGGCAGTACTCGAAGGCCTCGCGGCGGACGTCGTCGACCATGTTGAGCACCTCGTTGACGAACAGCTGCGGGCTCAGCCCTAGTGCCGCCTCCGCCGCCTTGCTCTCGTCGTCCCCTTCCATACTTCCCATCCCGGCTCCTATAGTCTTGACTAGTGGGCGTGGGTCTTGAGTGGTGGGAAGGCGGTGAGGGGAGCTGCAGCGGATTGGATTGGAGTCGGGGGGTGGTTCGGTCGCTGGTGCCGGGACGGTGGATTGGATGCCCTCCCGAACGCACGGGAAGAGGGCGGTGCGGATCTCGGCTGCCGCGAGCACGACCAACGGGATGCGACACACCACCTCCTACCTCCGTCAACGAGCAGTCCGGCCAGGTGTTCGACCCGCGTGGCTCACGCTCCTACGGCGACGGCTCCATCACCACTGGGGACTTCACCACCGAGACCCTCACCTTCACTGACGGCTCCCGCATGGCGCGCGTGGCCCTCGGGTGCGGCCTCGTGGACCGTACCTCCTCGTCGGCCAACCCCCTCCGCGTCCTTCACCCCGATGGTCAAGAACCCCAAGATGGAGACGTTCTACTACGTGCAGCTCATCGGCATCAGCGTGGGCGGCGCCCGCGTCCCGGGCGTGGCCGAGTCCGACCTCCGCCTGGACCCTTCCACTGCCGCGGCGGCGTCATGGAGAGGTGACGCGAACGGCGCGCCCGGAGAACGCGCGCGCCACCATATCCTCCGCCAGCTTCACCTGCACGTGGGCCTGCAAGCCAGGCTGGCGAGTCCACGTCACGGTCAGCGCTCCACGTCACCGGTCAATTGCTAGCTTGGGCTATTTTGGACCTGTTTGACACACTTAAATAGATTAGGTACCGGATTGGACACTTTCAAAGATGTTGGATCCAAGTGAACCCACCTGCCAAGTTTAGGGACCTACAGTGTACTTTACTCTATTTACTTAACTGACATATTTTTATTACTTTACGAGTCCTGATGTATTATGTTTTCTGAAAGAAAATTATGAGTTATGACAAACCTTTTACTCTAAAGTAAAGTGTGTGCAATAATATTTCTTCTAGAAACTATGAATTGTAAAATCATCAAATCCCATATTAGTGCAAAAGTTAAGCAGAAGGTGTTGGACACAGAGGCAAAAATAAAGAGAAAATTGATTATTTGAAACTGAATAACTCT
This sequence comes from Ampelocalamus luodianensis, assembly GCA_036346255.1. Classification (NCBI taxonomy): domain Eukaryota; kingdom Viridiplantae; phylum Streptophyta; class Magnoliopsida; order Poales; family Poaceae; genus Ampelocalamus; species Ampelocalamus luodianensis. The sequence continues at coordinate 56,225,108 of CM070627.1, read as the reverse complement.
CTTTCACGATTTGCCATCGAATGATTGCATATTCATTCTATGCCATCCCTTTTCAAGTTTTTTCCCCTCCATGCCATCGCCGTCACTTTGCCATCCAAACCCATATGTCAACCTTGTCGTTTTTTCCGAAATGACCAAAATGCCCCTACCTTCTTTCTTTCCCCATCTTCTCTCTCTGTCTTTCTCGCTCCGCCCCGTAACCCCATGACCTCCACGCCACATCCATGCCCACCCCCATCCCTCGCGCCACTCCACCCATCCCCACCTCCTCCAACCGCCAAGCCTAATTCTCCTCCGCCTCCGCTTCCCACTTTAACGCCTCCGCCTCGCGGCCACGGTCACCGCCATGGCGACCGTCGCCCCCAACGACATCTCCCAGCTCAACCACCAACTACGTGCGCTCGTCCGCGGCCGCGACACCAACTCCACCCCATCCGCCTCCTCCGCCGTGGACCCGGCCTAGATGGAGGCCCGCGCGTGCGACGGCAGGCGCGGCAGACAACGCCTTCTCATGCTAAGCCTGCAACGCCTTCGTCCACTCGGCCAACCCACTCGCACGGCCCCACCACCGCGTGCGCCTCCCCTCGGTGTCGTCGTCTCTGACCTCGTCCCCTCCCCGTGTCATCAATCCCGATGTGCCAGCGTGGCTGCACGGGCTCAAGCATCGACCGCGCCCGCCCCGGTCAAAGCCCGAGGGCGCCAAGCACGAGGTGTCCATCTCGGCGGCGGCGGCCGTCCTGGACCTCAAGGCAGAGGAGTCCGGATTGTGGGCGACAATGAAGTGGAGGACGACGATGAGGACCTCTTGTACCGTATCCCGGTGTTCGACCCCAGGCTTGCCGAGCTCTACAACCCCGTGTCCGATGAGGGGGGCCGCTCAAGCAGAAGTCGGCCTGCCTCACGTCGCTTGTGGAGCCGTCGCCGGAGTTCGCCTCCGGATCGGCAGAGACGGACGACCTCTCCGGGTTCGACGTGCCTGACATGGAGCTCGCCGGAACTTGGTTGTTACTCACATGTTCACGAGGGTAATATAGTCTTTGCACACTCCTAACAGCAAGCAATTAACAGGATAGTTAACGGCGATGGCATGGAGTGAAGAAAATTTGAAAAGCGATGGCATAGAATGAATATGCAGTTATTCGATGGCAAATCGTGAAAGAGGGAGCTATTCAGTGGCAAATAATCAATTTTCTCAAAATAAAATATCAAACTTAATATTTCAAGCTTCTTTACCAAATAATGAAACTAACAGCACCCGTAAACTCTTTTTTCATTCATCCTCCACAACACCATCTTCACTATCGCCGCAATTTAAAAGTGCTAAACTATTTATACCTATGGAAGTTCTCCACTACACAAAGAGGGTGAACCTGCATACTACGCATACCCTAATATTTAATTATCATGCTTATATCGACTAACTATCTCAAGCTTCTTTACCGAATAATAATATTTTCAACATATGTAAATTCTTCCCTTTTTTTCTTTATCCTCCACAACACCGTATACATCATTGCTGCAAATTAGAACTGCTAGGTCTAGGCTATTTATACCTATGATTCTCCACTACATAAAAAAAAAAAAGAGGCAAAAATATGCACACTATAATATTTACTTCATTGTGGTAAAAAATGATCGCTAAGGTTGATTAACCGGCCAATCAATCGTTGGCAACGGGTAAACTGCATTACAAAATAGATTTCGTCCTCGAATGCGTGCAGTCTAATTTTTAAACTTTGGGCCACTAATATTCTTAAAAGTATTTAAAATTGTCACATGGATATGATACTAACAGATTTGTCATCAAAAGTACTTCCAAATCATTATATTTTATATTTTCTGCTACTATATAATTAGGAAAAATCATGGTCAAAGATGTGTATTAGAGACTGTGACAATGTCCAAAATGACATATACTTTTGAACAGAGCTAGAATTTCTTAGTCTCTCGGTGGAACAGTGTACACAATATGTACCTTGAAGATGAAACATAAACAATATTACAAATTAGGAGCATGATGCACTGTTTCGAAAATCCCCACAAAATTCATGGATGTATCATGTACTACATATAATGTTATCTGCAATTCATGCACATGTGAAATTTCTATATCAAATTTATCCATAACCATAACGTAGAATAGCACCGCTGCCCTGCTTCTCAATTTTGGTATTGTATGATATGAATTAGTTTGACCTTGAAATTTAGCATGAGCACACAATTTCACAAATAAGGGAGTCAGTACCCATAGAACCACCAAACTAGCTCACTTACGGGTTATCATATTTTATGGAATGTTAACATATCATGACCTTGATATGTAAATTATTTTAAATATATATGAATAATTACCCTTTAATAAATTCCAATTAATCAATTGGCGGTACCCTACCGTCCGACAAGCGCATAACTTTTTATCGTGCTGATTTCTTAACCGTCATATTTGTGTTGTTTAAGTATCTTGATGTATTGTGTTTTCAAAAGGAAAATATGATGAACTTTTACTTTAAAGAAAAGTAAGTGCAGTAGCATTTCTTCAGGAAACTATGATCGTAAAATCAGCACATCCATCAATCACAAATCAGAGCAGAAATTAAGCATAAGGTAATGTACATTAAGGCAAAACAAAACAAATGAAACTAACTATACCAAGCTTCTTTACCGAATAATACAGTCTTCAGAATTTTTGAACTCCTTTCTCTCCTCTTCATCCTCAACAGCTTCGTCTTCACTATCGCTGCAAATTAAAGCTTCACCACAATTTGCATCATAGTAAATCCTTCGCCTACCAAGTACAGATTGGTCCTCATTCATCCTCTGGTTCCTGCATGAAACCCCAGAAACCTTACATCTCACGGAACCTTATGAGACCTTACTCTTGCACATTGGAAAAACATTGGATTTTCATCTTCTGCGTGCATGTTTGCAATTGTTTTTTAGAAAAATAAAACTTTTTTGTAGGTAATATACTGCAAAAAAAACATATTAGCAAAAAATTCAATGGAAAGCATTTTTTCAATCAGATCATTTGCTGTTGCTGCTGCTCTCCACCCTCCCTCCTCGACTGCACAGCAGCAGCAGTGGTGGCAGCGGCAAGAGCATCGAGCAGCAAACAACGGATTTTGGGGATATATTTCTATGATCAATATACGATGGAGGTATGCAGGAGTTTTGGGGATGTTGAGAAATGCCTATGATTAAAGAGACCTGTCCAAAAATATCCATGTTGTATAAGGTGGAAGCTTTGGCACTTCTGGTAGTTTAATCGGCCGAATGGCATTCTTTGCACCTAGATTTCCACCAAAAATAACAATCGATGTGGCATATGAACTTTCTTCTTGACAACTGCCACCATCTTTCTCAGGAGACACCTCAAGACTATGCAAGGAACACAGTGCATCGTCTTGCCTTCTTGTGAGCAAATTCGAGACTAAATCAGTACCATTTGATGTATTAATTTGTCTGAATTTTGACAAATTGTAATTGTTTTGTGTAAAGGTGCTGAGCTTAATCCTGTTCTCCTCTATCCTATTCTGGAAAAAGATTATAACAATAAGAAATAGTTAACGACAGGAATAACTGGTAAAAATACTGTGGAAAGGACAGAATGTTTAACTTTGAAGCACCTTAATGTAAGTAAAACGATCTGCTGTAACTTTCTTCTTCAATGAGTCAATAACACATAAAACATGTCGGGAGGTATTGCTTTCTTCTTCAGCTGACATAGCCTGATTATTGTGAGTAACCTAAGCAAGCATGTATAGTAACTTTATCAAAATTCACATAGTAGTTATATGATTGAAGGGTATAAAGCTCAAAGCCAAAAACAAGAGCCCAACTATTAGTTCTTCTCAACACTTGCAGCTCCTGGATAAGAACATGCACAACACAAGAGTATATGACCATTTTGTAAAGCTAGTAAAAAGTTAAAAAGAAAAACTCTAAACTGTTTATCACGAAGTAAACTGGAACAGGAGATAAGGTAGTAAAAAGTAAAAATAAATGCATTATAAAAGAAAAAACAAAACTAAAGGTACACATTTCTACTAAATCTCTGAGTTGTTATGTAGTGAGTTAATGTTATTCATTAGATGAGCAAAATATAGGCCCACACTTCTTTTTGGGCCCAGCATGATTTTGACTTCAGAACAAAGTGTTAGCTTCAATAGTAGTAAGCTATTATTTTGCCCTTGATAAAACCAGCTCTGGTCCAGTTTCCATTCATCTTACATAACTATAATTTTTAGAATGTGCAACACTATTTGCATGAGATCTTCTGCAAGCATCACTTTCTTTTAGCTTTGCATTCTTACATAATCAAACTATGCAAATTATGGCATTGATTCTTAAAATGTTTTAAATGAAAAGGGCGTAAATTGATAAGAAAATGCCCACGCAAATTTGCAATAACCAAGTAGTCATAACCAAGAGACCACAAGTTTTTCTTCTGTTTCTTAAGTAAAATTTTAGACATAATTACATATAATGGCATCATGATTACTGATTATAAGCATGCAATGTCAATATACCGTAGAGAACTGATAATCTACTATATAAGAAACAGGAAGAGTGATTTTGTTATATTTTAGTCTCCATTCTTGTGTGGGCTACGGTACTTTTCCCAATGGTCGCAATCCAGAACCCCCTTCTATGTGAAAAATGCAATAGGTTCCGCAAAATATAAGCAATACTTCAGAAAAGGGGCAGAACATCGCATAACTCAATTCTTAGCTCACCAAACTGCAAGCATGTAGCTTTGATGCCAAATTCCCTGAATACAAGAAAAATACAATATAACGGACAAAAAGCGAACTCAAACACCAACATTTTAGCTCAAGAAAGCGTAACTATGCAAATATCAAACGCACATTCCGTGATATGAGTCTAACAGGACGAAATAACCTAGCCATTCCCCTATCTCGTGCTGAAATCATCCGGAACAAAACTTAATCGCCTATTCGCCTCAAAAACACCGAGAACGAGCGCACCCGCCGCAGCCGCAAACACCACAAACTCCCCGCCGGAGAGCACGCACGAAACAGCACAAACCAAGCAACCAACTCAAAGCTCCACCTCCAAATCTAACACCCTCACCAGCAAGGTCCCCAAGAACATCACCAGATCTCTCCCCCAGACCCCTAGAATACACCGATCGGCGCCCCCAACGACCGCAAATTCCCACCCGCATTGCCCCCTCGACCCACGCAGGCCACCAACCGACCCGCGCTCCACGAGCACACGAGACCGCCGCGGGAGGGAGGAACAGACCTGGGCGGCGACGGCGGAGGGCTGGGAGCGGCTCGCGGACGCGGACGCGGACGCGGAGGCCGACGACGACGCCTCCATGGCGAGCGGGCGAAACCCTAGCCCAGCGCGCGCGCGCTCCCCCGAATCGGGCGCCGAGTTGTTTCGCTAGAGGGGAAAAAATGCGGAGGGATTTGGTGGGCGAGGGGGCGAGGAGGGGAGAGGGGTTTTGAAATGGGCGGCCGTGAGACCTGTGGTCAACCCTGTAGAGGCAGCGGTCGCGGTGGGGACGAGGGCGCGGGTGCGCGACCGGTTTTTGAGCGTTTTGTAGTCTCTGTCAGGTGGGGCCTGGTTTGCTGGTGTAAGGGGTTGGTAAAGTTTTGGGTAAAGTGACGCCGCGGGGTGGGTCAGGTTAGAACGGTGTGGGCCCCCCCGGCTGCGTGCGGCGGGTGGGGTGTAAACTCCACAGTGTGAACTTTTGTCATTTTATGCAAACCGAAGCGTTCGTCCTTTTCTTTTCTCAAGAAATATTCTATTTTTTAACAGGGGAAGGAATTTGCCGCTTCGCAGGCCTGCCCTCTACGTGCGCTCCTCCTGTTTGCTTGGCCTGCTCACCGCACCGGCCACGCGTCTGTGCTTGCGTTGCCGTCACGCGTGTCGGCAGCTCGGCTAGGCCCTCGCTGCTCTGTTGTGCCGCTGTTTGCCGTTCGCTTGGTTGTTGACTCGTAGGTTTCCTCGCGTATGGCACGTAGGCCTTTGGTTTTTGTGGGTCGTCCACCGAACAGCAACGCTTGTGTGGGTATGTTTTCTGGTTGCCGCTGTTTACTGCCTCCGTCCACACCCAAACCGACTGCCTTGGCCTTGAATCGACGAAGCTCGCGAGAAAGACCGGTTCCTGTTTCCTCTGCCTAGTGTAGTGCCTGCCTACCTTCCGCCCGCGACTCAGTTACCTACCTCAGGCCACGACTGAGGCCTTGACCCGATTGGTAGTTCGTGAGGCTTCTTCTCATGGGCTTCGCCCGGGTGCGCTGAACTCGGACTCGGGGCGGAGACGGCGAGGAGAAGGGGGGCTTCGTTCCCTTTCTTGCGCCGCTTCTGAGCTCGGTGGAGGGTTTCCTTGAGATGGGTTACTCCGGCATCGGCGAGGTCAGCTGCTCCGGCGCGGCAGACCATTCCTGGTTGTGGTTTTGTTCTTTGCGTTCGTTCGTGCTTTTTTGGGGTTCTAATTAATTATTCCGAGTTGGTTTGCTTGCATTGACAGGTTCGTTCGTCCTTGGAGCCCACTCGGCAAGTCGACGACACTTCTAGCTCCTTTGGGCATGCTCTCTTGGCTCTACACGAGACGCACCTTCCTGCATCTCCCACGGCTCCAGCTCGGGAGGGATGCTTCCTGCCCCTTCGTCCGATGAGCCTGGTCCTTGCGAAATTTTTTTTAGAAATAATATATTTTTAAAAAATATTTACAAAACTAGGTCATCACTCTCAAAAATTGTGAAAATAGGTTTATGTCGCCGGTTCATAAGGGGGCAGTCGTAATAGTTCGAGCGATAGAATCTATGAATTTTTAAATATAGAAAATAAACTAAAAAAATTATAAAAAATTTTGTGAAGCATCCTGATAAAGTGTTCTTACTTGTGTAATTTTTTTTATAATTTTATTCATTATAAATTTGTCTCTAAAATTCATTTAATTATACTATTTGTAGAATTTTTAAATATACCAGATGAGATCCAAAAATTATGAAATTTTTTGTAAACTCTCTTTACATAGTTTAAATGTTTCTGTAATTTTTTCAAAATTTTATATGCTCTGAAATTGTCTCTAAAATTCTGAATTTAGGTTTCCGATACAGTGTATTTGATAGTATACCCTTATTTTTAGAGACAATTTCAGAGCATATAAAATTATGAAAAAATTACATAAATAATTAAACTATTTAAGGAGAGTTCACAAAAACATTCATAATTTTTGAACCTCATCTGGTATATTTAAAAATTCTACAAATAGTATACTTAAATGAATTTTAGAGACAAATTCATAATGTATAAAATTATGAAAAAATTACACAAGCCAGAACACTCTATTAGGATGCTCCAAAAAAAATTTGTAATTTTTCGAGTTAATTTGCTATATTTAAAAATTCATAGATTCCTGTCGCCAGTTGAACTGACGACAGGAACCGATAGGAACTTGTCGCCAGATGAACTGGCGACAGGAACCTATTTTGTAATTTTTTTGAGATGATAACCTAGTTTTGTAATTTGTTTTAAAAAAATATATTATTTCAAAAAAAATTCTGATCGTTGCCACCGCCTAGTGAGTTTTTTCCACCTCTCCTATTCACACATAATCTTTCAGTCTCCCTCTTATTTCTCGCTCTCAGAGATTTGTGTGATTTTATTTTATGGTTTGCCCGCTGATTTTTCTTTGTAGGTTACTCCATTGTTCGTACTTCCTGTGCGGGCAGTTATTGACTTGTTGCAACTGATTACTCCATTGTGCATGTGTGCCTTTCACTGTTGCTGCAACCACACTACAAGTGCATGCATGTATGCCTTTCGCTGATTTCATCCGTCTAATATTCCCCTGTTGTTGCAGATCGTGCCACTCTAAGACGATTTGCAGACAGAGTTGCTTCACTAATTTTGTGGTCTTCTCTACCCACAGGTTTGCTCGGTCATGTTATTTGCATCCTTTATCATCCATAGCTAAAGCAAAACGAAGCTACTTATGTTATATGAAGCTTCTGTTATGCAATCCTTCACTATCCAGGGAGAAATAACAGCCTAGAGTGCTTCTTGCTAGATTTTGTGTGTTTGGTGAGAACACATTGCAATTGATTGAAAGGGTTAACTATAAGCAAGATTTCTAGATGTTTATGTCGGCTGATATATGCAAGTTCATAGATGACCCAGTCTCTTTCTGCTGCAGAACCATCACTGTTTCTTTTACAAATTAGATTAGCACATGTATTTCAAACTTGAAACGCTGTGAAACTTGAAACCCGATGAAATCTTATGAAACTCCATGAAACTGCTATAGCGTTGGAGTGCATTCCAACGCTATAGTGTGAGCTAGCAGCACTTAATATTTTGGCAGATGGGAAGCATCTTGTTTCTATGCTCTCCCATGTACGTGATAGTTCATGTTTCAATCTATCAAGTTTTATTGCATTAATCCATTGTGCAGCTTGGGACTTCTAATACTATGATGTTTCTTTGTGGTGGTTGGTTGCAGACTTCAATCAGGATTAGCATTGAAAAGATGAAGTGCATGTAGATGCCCACCCTTTGCTGCATTGTTTCTATTGTTGAAGCTATCATATATGTTTTACTGTTCTTTCTATTTCTTGCATTGTATAAATGGTAGACATCGATGGTGAGTGAAGAGGGTCAACTTCCTCTCCATGTTACAAGTCTCTTTACATCCCAAAAGAAGAAAAAGAACCATCTCGGTTTCAGAAGAAGACTTCACTTTAGACATGTTTCTCTCTCTTTGGTTTTGTCTTTTCCTTTTTTTTTACAAATTTCTTATGGATTTGTCTGATTTGCTTCAAGCTCAGTCAGGTTCATGTCATGTAAAGCTCAAAGTATAATTCAGATGTTCTAGGTGATGTGTTTATTCTGGCTGGAGCACCTGTCCTACTTATGTACTACTGCAAAAGCGCCGAAACGATCTATCTTTTAGCGATGCTTACTTTTTTGGGATTACTAAGGTCAGCTTCCATGGTGCATGCGCAAATGTTTTTCTAGATGCAGTTTAACATTTGAAGTTATTGATATTAATGAAGTCAATTAGAATGTTTACGGAAACTACATATATGTGTTTTGCACATCAGGGATATGATTTGTTCATATGTAGATTCTAGAAGCATTATTATGCGGATATATGCTGCTATAAGCATTAGCATGTACACATTTGTTCAATGTTCAGTACCTAATCTAAAGATATAATTTACTATTGAAAACTGTTTTACTGTTGTTTATTGTCTTACAATAGGATAGATATCTCCCTATCTCCAAATCGCCTATCTCCGGTTTGTTGTTTATTGTCTTACCATCTTTGCAAACTATTCTATGATTAGTTGTTGGATACTTTCATACAACGGTGCCACCATCAATGTTTTCATGTTATCGTATTTTTGAATTTGTTTTCTATCCATTGATATTGACTACTTCGTATACTACAAAAGGATTATGCGATCTGACACTGCTGATTTTGGAATGGAAAGCCAATTAATATGTTAAGCAATCCAATTTTTTCCTGATATACATAGAAATATCTGAGTATCCTGGGAAAGACTATTGATCGGTCCGTGATCGGAGCTGAGCAATTAGCTGCTTTTCCACTCAGGCCACCTGACTTTCTTTTTTAAGAACCAAAGAGCCAAGGATCCAGTTCCAATTTCAATGGGCCTCCTGTGTTTCAGAAATAGAATAATAGTACAAATGATTCTCTCACAATCTTTTCAAATTTATGTGAGTTGACCATTTCCTCTTCTTGGCCTGTTCATCTTTAAGCTTATCTAATATTATTGTAGATTGTTGATTCTTTTATCTAGGATCCATCTTCCCATCCCAAAGAACTTGTTTTTTTCCCAAACATGGTTCTTTCTTATGACAATGTCATTTTCCACTTCTTGTTGCTTGAGATTTATGACGCGCTTAGATTTTTTGCCCGTTTAATTTCATTAGTTATAGCTTATAAGAGAACTGAGGTTTCTCTGTTCTTTTATGAGACTATACCATAGCTGTGAGCTTTTCTTAACTGTTAATTATACTTGATTAATCCAAATATTGTGATAGCCGTACATGTTACGCTTCATCGAAATAGCGTATCAGTATTACCGTGTAAATCTATATTGTGCACCAAATAGGCTTGGTGCTACCTAGGTTTGATGTGTAGAATTTAACTCAGATGTCACTATGTCAGTTTTTTCACATAGTTATTTTTTGTTGAGCTACTTTAGTGTGGTATTTCAGCCTTCCTTGTATACCCCAAGAGTTTGTTGGACTATCAAACTGGCGCTTGCTCCTATGGTGTGTCATATCGTTCTTCTTATCATGAGGATAGTACAATTTGAATCATTTACTTAGGTCTACTTGGCGCTTGCTCCTATGGTGTCTCATATCGTTCTTCTTATCATGAGGATAGTACAATTTGAATCATTTACTTAGGTCTACTTGCAGTGGAAGAGGTATTATGTCATAAAGGCCAAAGCGAGACGATTGAATTGAGTTTTTGGCATATAGTAGAAATTCAGTCTTAGGTGTCCTTTGTTTATTGCTATCTTGCAAGACATTTTCTGTACCTAGATTAAATTTCTTTATCTTTTGTTGGTTGTTGTAGTTGCATCTCTTGCCATCTCTCTAAACTACCTCTTGATCAGCTGCAAACCGGAAAGAAGTCTAGATGGATGATCGGGCTATGGAATATGATAATATTAGAAGAGACCAGAGGAATATATGAACACTCATTTGTTTGGATTCTTCTGAACATGCAGATAGTATGTGTTTGCTCTGGTTATCATCTGTTGTACCAGATTTATTTGTGTGTTCACTGAATTGGATTGGTGTGAGTTCATCTGTAGCTTCAGCACACAATGTTTATCCTTGCAATTCACTTTATCTATATCGTTCTTTAAAAAAATGCCTTCATCTACAAAATATGCAGATTCTTTTAGTTGACACTGTATGATCTTATGAATAAACTAGATCTTCCTTCGTTTGTTTCCTACAGGAATAATTGTAGATAGGCAAATGAAACACATTACTCTTAGACAAATACGTTGTTTTGATTTGATTTGGTTGACACACTTTTTATTGGCAGAATTTGTTATGAATTCGCTTCTTCGTTGATCATACCATGGTGCAATGCAGTAGGATGTTACAATGCACGAGTATTTTTGTATTGAATGAACCCATGTCCATTCAGCATATCAGATGTTAACCCACATGTTGATTTCATTCCAACCCAGTCTATTGGAAAGTCCTAAATTAGACCAAAGGAATTCCGTCTGCTAGAATAAGAAAAAGCGAGTCTAAAATATGTCGATTCTTGATGTAAATGATCTAGCCTGAAAATAGGTTTGCAAAACAAACTACGTTAGCTGCTGGTGATATATTAGCATAACCAGCTCATTAGTTTAAAACAATGCATTATTTCATTCATCTATTTATTTGGTGTGTCTACATAATTAAGAGGACATCAACTGATATTATATGATACCATGTCATGTGTTTTCATAATACACGTCGTGAATCACCCTATCTATTCATCGTTGTTCTTAGCATTTTTTCTTCCCATAGCCGATAATGCACATGTCGTCAGCGCGGCATGGCTTCTACTGTGGAGATAGCATGTAATTGTGACTCAACATTAGTTCTATTAATCACATGCAATTGTGACTTCTACTACGGAGATAACATATATCTTCCTCATGGTATTGACTACCATATAATATTTATACTCTCCCTGATAAATCTTTGTAGGTAATGCATGATACACAAAGCGATGTCATCATGCCTTTTCTCCCACGAGGCATCGTTTATAACACGAATGGATATGAACATACAACTACTTTTGTACAACCATCAATCATCATGAACCATCACCCTTTTGCTATGCCACAGGTGACCTAGTTTACCATGCGATGTACCTATGATGCTCATCGCCAGACACAATTAGGCTTCTCTTTTATGCAACAGTTATCTGCCAGTGTAACTTTCTCTGTGTAAAGAATATTTAGAATCGGTTAATCGACTGCCTGTCTATGAATACTATAGATTCCTTGCATGCACACAATCTATTAGAGATGCTAAATAAACTCAAGTTCGGTTGAAACTGTTGTTTCTATAAACTACAAAGTATACATTGCATCCAGAACCAAGTTATTTCCTACATGATACTTTTATTTTTGTATACAATGATGCCCTGAATAATGTGCTTAAAAAGGCATTTTGTTCCTTTCCAAACAATGACTAATTTCCCGCAGACGTTGCATCACAACAACTGAAAATCCTTTGCTATTTCTTCCGACGCAGCGTAGCTCACATTCCATACTAGTTCCATTTACATCTTCTACGAAGCCAAACATTTATTTCAAAGGCATATTACATAAAATAGATGTGAATGATCAGTTCTGTGGTAACCAGATTTAAATTATGTTACGCTTGGTATTTTCACGCCAACGTATAGAGTTGTTTTGCTCGGCGTGATAGCCTATTTCATGATATAATTGACTAGGCTTGGATAACGGAAGAACAAATGTGTTTTAAATGCTCGAGTTATCTTGTTGATTGGATACTAAAGTTAATTCCTTTTATTATGGATCATATTCTATGAACAGAATTTCGAGATGGCCATATTTAGGCTGCGTTACACTTGGCATTTTCACACAATGTACGGAGTTGTGTTTGCTTGGCGTGACAACCTATTCCAGACTAGAATCGACTAAGCCTAGATAACACGAGCAAATGCGTTTTAAATGCCCTTGAGTTATCTTGTCGATTGAATACTAAGGTTAATTCCTTTTATTATGGAACGCATTCTCTTAACACAAATTTGAGATGGCCAGATTTAGGTTACGGTACACTTGACATTTTCACACGCTATACAAAGTTGTTTTGCTCGGTGTGATAGCTTCCGAGTTGGGATCTACTAACCTTGGATAACTCAAGAGCAATGTGTTTTCAATGATATTATCTCGTCGGTTGAATACTAAAGTTAATTCCTTTTATTACGGATCACGTTCATCAAGCCATACAAGGTGAAGGCATCAAAGGGTTATCTCTCTTGACGCCAAGGCTCCCCAATGCTCAGGAGTGAGGTGGTAGAGCCAACCCAAAGAAAAGGGAATCAATACGAGGCCCTTGTGTTCTTAGCCATGTTTCACATAACTCTTACAACCTTTGAAGCTTCATGACGAAGAATGGTGGTAAATATCACTCTACATACCAATGGTACCATTTCTTCAATCTTTTGTCATCTTACCTGATGGAGTTTGTGTCCTCCTCAAACTTCATTGAAGGTTACTCCAGATTCATCGGATATAATAAGGGCCACATGGATATATTGCTTCAACGATATTTGGACATGTGTTTTTGGGCTCTCTTGTTGGAATGGCGTCATTGTATTTTGCTATAAAGCTAAGGGCAAAGTTGTTATTCACTGGGATATTGTACTCTATTTTCTTTAACAAAAATCAAGAGTGTTTTCTCCGGTGACTATTCCATCCTTAATAAACACAAACCAAGTTATGTGTGGTCGCCGTGCACACAATAGTATGAACCTTTCATAAAGTGTGGAACGATGCTATAACACAACCACTAAAAAGGTTAAGCTTAATTCACTAAAAAAACCATAGAGACACTTCTCAATTTGTCACTAAAATAAGGAATTATATAGTCTAGAGGTGCTTTTTAGAGACAAATTAAAAGCCACTACAAAATTTTGTATGCTAGAGACCACACGTGGCCAAATGGGCGGCACGACCCGGCCCGGTACGGGCACGACTGGCGGCCCAAGCATGGCCCAAAGGGCGGTCATGCTATGCCTGCACGAGCCCGTTTGGCCTGTCGGCCCGTTTACAGCCCACTTAGCTCGATTTTTTTAAAAGCAAAAAAATAGAAAATAGAAAAATGTGTAGAATTCATAAATACATATGAAAGTTGTAAAAAAATGAGACAAGCATATTCTTCTGCAGAGTATTGTGTTCGCGAATCAGCTTGTTCCTAGTTCTTCACGGTTAGAAGTATCTCCACCATCTCACTCGTGAGACGTGTTTTTCTCTCATCTAATATTCTTCCAAAAAGACTAAAAGCAGACTCGAAGAAAACCGTCGAGCAGAACAGTTAACACATCATGTGCAAGTATAGATAGCACGGGATATGTTAACTTATGGGCATGCCACCATTGCAAAATTTCAAAGTCTTCTGAGTTGAAATCATCGTATTGATGTCCAGATAGGTGAATAGTTTCCCACTCCTTTGAGTTGTTCTTGGTTGAATAAGCATCATTATAGAAGAAGAAGACCTGAACCTGGAGGAAGAGCCACCGAAGATATTGCCCCACATATTTGTTACGTTGCTGCTTATTTAATTATTGTCAGCTCTGCGAGGCTTAATAAATGTAAACTCGACCATAATGTCAAAACCATTATTTTCTATTCAGATTAATCATTTATGTTATTATTCGACTTGTGTGGATCGATATTTACCTATGTTAACACTGTGTGCACTAGCGTGATCATGGATTAGTGCAGAATACACGGAAGGTACAGAATTACATTTTTGGGTCCCGACACCATCCCAGCATAGAGGGCATGTGTGGTTGTTGTCACACTAGTACTTATGGAGTGACAAGCATGCCTTGCCACGCCAACACGTGTGGCGTGACAGGGGTGACTTAGGTTCCGCTGGCCCGCCCAGCTCTTTATTTTTTTCCCAATACTCCCCTCTTCCTCCCGCGCGCCCTCTCTCCTCTCCGCCCCCAACCTCCCCAAATCCATCGATATGGAGCCGATTCGGAGTCTGTAAACCTATGGAGATCATTCCCCAATGTAATCTCACCCATTCCCTCCATTTATTTCAGATAAAATTGGTTAGATTGGTGGATTTAGGGTTTTGTCCGAATTGCATGTTTGAGCGGAATTAGTTTGAATCGTTGCACTCCAGAGTGAATTGGATAGCATTAGTATGCAATAATACTTGAATGTGTGCATATTTTGTTGTGTTCATGCGATTTTTAGCGATTTATGGATAAAATTGGATATCGTGGGTAGAATTTATGGATGAAATAGGATACGCCATCGTAGTTTCATATAGTTGTGATGAAAATGGCTGGAGCACCATTAATTAGCATTATTAAGCACCGCAAAGGGAAAATCATGTACTTCTGTGTATGTTCTAGTACCTTTTTCCACCTTTTGTGCATTTCCCCCATCCTTTTTATTTAGACTTGTTTATTTGTGCGCAAGGGCATTGGAATCGATTTTGCTGCTCCAACTAGGAACTCACCAACTCGATCAGTGTCATGAGCAGGACATTTGACTGGCTTAAATGTTTAGTAATGTTTAAGGTACTCGATTTTTTTAAAAGCTGCTTCATGATTCCAACCCAGCTGCTCGAAGACGAACTACTCGAATGAATTATTGACTTCAGCAAATTAGCGACATCATGTGGATTAAATATTAGCTATTTCCTGTCTTATTAGCTCTGTCATGATACACCAGATGGATGATCGATGCCTGAGTTAGTGGATCCGGTCATTTTCTAACAGCTACAGCTATGCTACGAGACACTAATCAGCTAGGCACCAATTGTTCTGGATGGAACATCATTATGCGTCCTAAAGCTGATCAGTAATACAAGTGGCAGCTTAGAAAAGATTAGCTGATCATCACAGGAGTAGTTTTATTATTATTGCGAAAAATTTGGATATGTCATTGTAGTTTCATTTTAGGGTTTTGGTCGGATTTTATATTTGAGCGGAATTTGGTTGCCACACCCGGGTGGCGGCGTGGCGAAGAGGGTCAGATTGGAAAATATAGTTGGCGGGGAGTTAGTAATAAAACCTTTCTTCCAGAAATGCCTATTTAGTTCAAAATTCCAATTCTCGGACCTTTTGCCATAGTAGTCGACGAATTTTGTATTTTGACATAGTAGTCGACGAATTTTGTATTTGTTGTAAACCGGTCAGCATTAGTTATATATGGAATGGTTAGTACTACTTTGGAGCGTAGTTGTTCATCAGTAGTATGTGTGGTAGTTGGTACCTATGGCATACAATTGATTTTGCAATGTTTTATTCGTATTATTGGATGTAGATAGATAAATTTGTACGTGTTTTTAGAGATAATTCATTATTTGCCACTGCAATAGAGTAAATTTCAGGATTTGCCACTGTATGTCATACTCACAATAGTGGCAAATCATGAATTACGCACGAAAGTACAGTGACAAATAATTGAACCTCCCGTGTTTTTACTAGTGGGTTGGTTAACCAAACGGGTAGTGGTGTTGATTTTGTTGGCATGGAAGTGATTGTACTTGTATTTCGAGAATCACTAGCCAGAGAAGGCCCCTATTAATCCCTACCGCGTGAGTTAATTTTAGCCCCTTGGAAATTTTCCATGTCATGGTTGACGAAGTTATTTACATTGTTTACCAATTCAAAAGGAAGGCAGCTGGCACGCGTAAGCAACGAGGTTGGTGAGATGCTTATGTTACCTGAGGGTTTGGAGGGGAGTTACAGCTGCATGAGGAACTTCGTTGAGGTATCATTTTCATTTACCATCGATGAGAAGAAATGGAAGCACTAAGTTCCAATGAGCCACATTATGTTCATGTCACACGGTTAAACATACAGTCTAAGTCTTGATTACATTCGTTCAAATTAGGAAGTATTACATTTATTAAATGACAAAGAACCCTAGGACTCATTTTGAAGAATTAAGCAAAATAGTAATCGCTACTACCAACTACGAACTTTGCACTTGTAATGTTGAGAATTATATGATTCTCCTGATGGATTTATACAATTTAATATTAAGTGTACCTTTTGTCCATAATTTGGCAAAGGCTGGTCATTTATGGCATCATGTATTGTGACATCCTCCTTGATGTTTACATCATCCACCGTCAGTTTTCTTATGCACCCATCATCAATTTTCAATGTTGGGCATATGTTCTGGATCGAATTGTATTTGAACCTGTGATAAAACGTAATTGCACCCTGAATTAAATTTCGTACATTTCAGTTTTGTTCATGTTCTCCACACCATACTTTCGCACAATTGTAACTTTGTGTGGCTATTCCTAACTCTTTTATTGTTTGTCCTGGTAGATAGTTCGCCGCCAACGCAGGCAAATCACAACTAAAATGAACTGCACCGTCGTGAGGGATGTGTCCCGGCTAGGAGTGTCTCATCGCGTTCTACATCATCGCGGGCTACATCTTCGCGAGCAACAACATCCACTATTGTGGCACGACATGACAACGACGACGTGGATGCCAGATTGCCCGACTAGATGGTCCTCTCCGACCTTGTTGGTGCACCTACCACGACGCAACCAACTCAGGCCACGCCTCCGCGCCCTAAACGCCGTGATTGCGCAGACATTAGTAGCATCAATTTCATGTGGGCACCCGTGGCGAGCATCCGGCTGCTAGGTTCAAACCAGGCACGGGTCCGACCTACAAGCACAAGTGATGTAATTTAGTGTAGTACCGGCACCTTTCTAATATGGGATGAATGCATGCATAAATGAATGAATGAATGATTGAATGAATGATTGAAAAAATGGGTTAGCCACGGCAGCGACTATGGCGTGACAACTTAGTATTATCACGTCACAGGTGGTGTCGTGGTAGGACTTATCCCTAGAACCAGGGCTGGGCTTGCGAAGCCTCTAGAATTGTCCAATAATTGGCGTGGTGGCACGGCTACGCCACGCCAGTGACCATGTTGTGACAGCTTAGTACTGTCATACTACGGGTGCGGTGTGTCAGGACTTAGCCCCAGAATCAGCATCAGGGCTTGCAATGCCTCTGAAATTGTCCAAACACTGCCGTGGCGGTATGGTTACGCCATGCCAGTGACTATGGTGTGACAGATTGTCACGCCAAGGGTGGCGGTGTGGCAGGGCTCAGATCGAAATGAACACGGTCTGTCATGCCACCAATTCAGGCAAAAAATATCTCACCCTGTCACACAACGCACTCCCACCTTTGCAGGTCGAAAAGACCACACACTGCCTTGCCAGCTTTTCATATTGAAATGACCACACTCTGCCTCGCCAACTTTTCAAATCGAAAAGATAACACACTTCGATGCTAGCTTGTCAGATATAAATGACAACACTATCCCACGCCACATTTTCAGACCTAAGTAACAACATGTTGTGACGCTACCTACTTAGACACAGATGAACACACTCTGCCATGCCATCCTTTCAGACCGGTGTCTTGTCTGTTCTCCATCTACCATCAACATTACACCCTGTACGCTTATAAAAAGAGGTGGAAGAACTGGAGGAGAACACTACACCACCACACACAACACTTCGCCAAAGCTTGGTTCACTCAACGCAAAGGAAGGAGATATCAAACTCATCAGCAAACTTTTACGCAAATATGCTGCAGAAGCACAAGTGGCTTGCTGAGAGGGCTAAACCCTACCCGGATTGTTCTAGGAAGAATGCGTTAGTACCATCAGAGTTACCACGTCCGCAACATATGTGCGAAGAACCGGCTAAGATCATCCAGTCCACACACCCTATGACCGCCGCCCGTACTACACGTACAGAACGTTCTCATAAGCGAACCTTGCACACACATAGATTTTTCAAATATTCCATTCCATTCCACAAATCTCTAACTACATCTACGCGTAATGGCAGCCGGAGATACGATGCAACTTCTCCTAATTGATCGACGACATAGATAGGTACGATAGGGCGTTCATCGAGCAGACGTATATGCTGAACTATATGATGCGAGCTGAGACCTTCAAATGCTGGACACCTTACGTACCCAACCTAATTAAAAAAGCACCAGAGGAGCCCAAAAAAGTAGGATGGTGGTGGAGGACACCCGAACAAGAAGCTGAGTATGACCGGGCCAAACGCGCGACAGACAAGGATAAAGCTTCTACTAGTGAGACTGGTGGTCGTACTAGCGCTCCCTGTCACCCGGGTGTAGTTCGGATTAAAGAGGTAAGTTATGTCCAATTTTGCATCCTGATTATTAATTTGCTCATGTGTTGTGTTATCATAACATCATTCAATCGTCCAGCCCATCTCGCAGAATATAGCTGACTTCGAGACTGGTCGCCGCCGCCGCTGTGGGCAGTCAGGAGACAAGGGGGAGGGAGCAATGGGCCGCCAAAACCAATTAACTTCGTTCCAATCGACCTTTTTTTCGATTCCAAAAAGGCGCAGATGTATCGTAAGTATATTTTGGTTTGTTGAGTCATGCATGATGTCGCTCCTTATTTACGTAATCAAACCCTGCGCGCCATGTAATTCGCAACTACAATATAAAGTTTATTTCAAATTTCGTTCTCGTTTTGCATTAAATTCTTGGCGTGGCAATGCATGCTCAGCAGCGTCAAACAAATGGTAGGACACAACATAAAAAAAGGTCCAAAAGGCGTGCTCTAGAAAATAAAATGCACTAAATGGTCTTCAACCCCTAAGTGACGACGAACACCATCAATCATTCCAATGGGATATGGTTGGCTATTCATCCATCTCTTGATTCAAACTAGAAACAACACATGTTTGAAAAACAGATCTACTGCCTATGGTTGACATTCAGCTAGGACCGTTTATTTCTTGCTAACTCAAATCATGTTTATAATTTTTGACCAATTGTCCATGTGAAATCAAATACTAAATACGATGTACATGGACACAAAAAATAGTGAACTTTTGAAGTGATTACCTTGCAATGTTTACAATTGGCAATCATACACCTAAGGAAAAGTTCATCTTTCTAACCAAATGATCTATGTATCTTTTGTAACAATCGTAAAATTTCTTTATCTGGGATAGCTATGTGAGCTGAAATTTTTGGTATATATGATATGTAAATTCAATAAATAACATGCACCCCTAAAGTCACATTTATCACGCCACACGCGTTGACTTGACAAGACAGGCTTGTCACGCCATAAGTACTAGCGTGACAACGACGACGATTTACGTGGCAGGTTTGCCCACTTTGAGGAAAGTAACGTGGCAGAATGATTTGGCCACGTCACGAGTTATGGTGCGACCAAAGATGTCAGAATTTAAAATAAAGTTAGCGAAAATAACTTTAAAATATTATTAAAAAATTAAATAAAAAATATTCACACATAAACGCAAATATCTTTGAAAAGGTTATCCGTCTTCTCCAAAGTACACGAAATCCATCGGCCGTCCTCTTCCCTCTTCTTCACTCCCCTCCTATCCATCAACCCCAGCGAAGCCCGACCTGACCACACTCGCCATGCCGCCTCCACTCTCCTTCCTCCACCTCCCTCCCAGCCCACCTCCCCTACACCCCGCCCCCCTCCACCACCGCGCCCACCACCGCCTCTCCCTCCGCACCGACCCCCCACAGCGACACGCGGCGGCGGCCGAGAACCCGTACACCGCGCCCCTTCCCGCGGACGTTGATATGGTCCGAGGCAAGGACGGCGTGTGGACGGCGCGGTCCCCTACGGTGGTGGTGCTGTGGGACCTCGACAACAAGCCCCCGCGCGGGCAGCCCTTCCCAGCGGCCACCTCCGTCCGCGAGGTGGCCTCTCTCCTCGGCCGGGTCGTTTCCGTATCCGCCTTCGCCAACCGCCACGCGTTCTCCCACCTCCCCATCTGGGTCGCCGCCGAGCGACGCGACCGCCGTGCGCTCGACCGCGCCGAGCGCGCGGGCGTCGCCGCCCCGCCCGTCCCGTACTCGTGCACCGTCTGCGGCCGCCGCTTCCCCACCCGCCCCGACCTCGCCCGCCACTTCCGCCAGCTCCACCAGCGCGAGCGCAACAAGAAGCTCGCCCGCCTCCGCTCCCTCAAGGGCAAGAAGCGGCAGAAGTTCCACGAGCGGTTCATCTCCAGCAACACCAAGTACGACGAGGCAGCGCGCGAGCTCCTCACACCCAAGGTTGGGTACGGACTCGCCTCCGAGCTCCGCCGCGCTGGCGTCCACGTCCGCACCGTCTCCGACAAGCCGCAGGCTGCCGACCACGCGCTCAAGCGCCAGGTGAAGCACTCTGTCGCCTGCGGCGTCGACTGGGTGGTGCTCGTCTCCGATGACTCCGACTTCACCGATACAGTTCGCAAGGCACGCGCTGCGGACTTGAGGACGGTCGTGATTGGGGACGGGTGCCGCTCGCTCGGTAATGTAGCTGACATTTGGTTGCCATGGGACCGCGTTGAGAACGGGGAGGTTGACGAGGAGATGCTGTGGAGTGGGACACGTCCAGAATTAGGAGAGGAAGATGAGCAAGATGATGAGTTCATAGTGGATTGGGATACGAGTGAATTGGATGATGTTGTTGATGACATTGTTGCAACAAAGACTAAATTGTTTGGTGGCGCCACACCAATGTCTGCATTTGCTGATGAGGACATTGTGGATGGTGTATTAGGGCAAGGGCTAAACGGGGACGACATGTTTTGGAGTAGCGACGATGAGGATGAGGATGGTTATTTGTGAGGTTCACAGGGGTTGGCAGGTAAACAATAGGATATATACACGTTTCTTTTGTGTTCCATACATGATATACCATGGTCAGTTGGTCATGTAGCAAACTGTTGTAGAATTAGTAACAAGATGGTGAACGTTGCATACAGTTTACTTCGGCCTTCAGTTACTGCCTGCACTATGTGTTGCAGTCCTGCAGATATGTTTGGCAATTGAACTGAACCAGTTTCCCTTTTTATTTTTTGAGATTCAAGCTAGCTGCCTTGCTAATTTATAGTGATTACTCTTGTTCATTATAGCATTCTCCTGAATATCAGGAGAAACATATAAACAAGTAGTTATGTCGTTGTCAGCACTGCCGAATTTCGCCAACTTGGCGGCACCTTCTTTCGCTACTCACCTGATTTTGTCAGGCGCCAGGAGGGAAGACTCCATACCACACTGATCAAACACGACAATACCGTTGGCTTGTGTCCTTGTATTCTTTTCATTTCTGTAGCACGGTTTGACTCCAGAACCAACTTTTAGACCCAACCTCGATTGCTTTCCTCAGTGCCATTCTGCATGCAAGTAGCTCCAGCATTTCAGGATCCCTCATTTCCTCAAAAAAATTCCGGTTGTTCCCACTTGAAATTTCCCTGTTTGGTCTCAGAAGATCGTCATCCACCTCCTCAGTAAAGAGAGCACTATCACCCAGCCTTCTTCAGGTAGATTCGGTCTCTCTGGCACAGCTGTCCTTCCTAGGGCTTGTAACTTACCCCCTTACTAATCTGCTGAGTTGAAGATCATAGCTTCAGCTGTCCTTTTTGGCAATTCCATCTTCTCACCTCGATAAGCAGCATTGTGCACGCTACATATTTCACAGATCACCACTATTTTGATCTTCATGTCAGCATCATTCATCCTCTACATTTCTCTCATCACTTGTTCTCGAATTAATGTCATTTGCCAGGCTTTTGCTAATTTCTGCAGTTGATGTCCTTGATTTCTTTGAAGATGTTGCCAAACCTCTATAGGCTATAGCATAG
Organism: Ampelocalamus luodianensis; assembly: GCA_036346255.1. Classification (NCBI taxonomy): domain Eukaryota; kingdom Viridiplantae; phylum Streptophyta; class Magnoliopsida; order Poales; family Poaceae; genus Ampelocalamus; species Ampelocalamus luodianensis. The sequence continues at coordinate 56,202,650 of CM070627.1, read as the reverse complement.
GCACATTGTCAGAACGCATGTTCAATTGTTTCATGCTGACCAAAGCGGGGGCACAAAAACTCCTCTTTCGATGCTTCCGCGCAGCAATTAATTTCCCACCACTAAACCCTTTTGAAATTTGAACATTTTTTTAAATTATTATCACAGCAAATGTCCTTATAGATTTTTGGAACACATGCTTATTGTTGATTGGAGCAGTGTTGTAATGGAAGACAGGTTGATAATAGTTGCTTCACCTGTTGGTTATGTGCAATTGCTAACTTGAGGCACAAATTTTGCAGCATACAGAACTTAGGAGCCTGTGCAATGGTCATGGGCTATACAAATTCTTCAATGCATTTATCTTCAAGAAGTTTCAAATACCATCTGAGAAACAGTAGGTTCTTTAATGCATTTACCTTCAAGAAGTTTCAAATACCATTTGAGCAATGAGAAACAGTAGGGCAGGACCAAAACACTTACTTTATAGCTGTAATTCTCTGAAACCTCGAAAGTTGGCTGATAGAATCGTACTATCTTATCTGCTCAAGTCTTAGCCTGTTTGGCTGAGGAGTATTTGGTTGGGATTTAGTTCAAAATCAAATTTGAACTAAATCCCAGCCAAATACCCCTCATTTAGCAAAGGATCTATCAGTCTCTTTTTTCCCTACCAAGTACTTCAGTAATGAACCAGGTGTAGTGGCATTTTATCCTGTACGTCTTGTGGTGGTACCAATTGTTGTACACGAGAAAAAAAAATCTATTAGGCTATAAAGTCCCATTAAGAGCATTCATTCATCTGCTTCTTTTGCTTTTCAGGACCTGTGTTTCCCAAAAGATCATCAGATTTGAATCTGAAGGAGAACGGCCATTTGTTCTGACATTCATGATTCACTTTGTGGATAATAACATCCTGTTAGGGCGGTAGCTGAAGCTGGAAGGGGCTCATGGTTGGAGAAGGTTTAACCAGGCACATAACTTTACCGTCCAGCCGATCTGAAGGAACAAAAAACAGTGTTTGCATGGGTGCGAGTGGATGCTTGATTGCAAAGCTGCTACTTGAGTTGAGTGGGCGTGTGAAGATTGGCATGCATGGCATGTGCTGCAAAGGGTGAGTGGCATTGTCAGATGAAAACATGAGATAATGCTTGGATGGCATTGGTAGATGTGTATGCCTGAGATAATGCGAGGGCGCATGTTCATTGTTCAACTATTTGTGTTGGCGAGTTGGCAATGCCGGTGGGGGCTTGTCAAGTCAAGTGTCAACCAGAGCCATCAGCGCGGGGTGCGCAGCGAGCCGGTGAGGCAAGGAAACTAGGGGTCTTTGGTCAACGTTTGCGACTCACTTTACCTAAAATTTTGTCTTGAGTCCGCCCCTGTACGTGTGTATATATATACATATATGTATACACATAGAGAATCTTATGATAATATGTTTATGCGTATCAGAACTTCTATTTCTCGTGAAGATGTCGTCCGCTCATTCTTCATCATCGTCGCCTTATATGTCTAATGTGTCGTCCTCTGGAAAATCCAAGCGCAAGGAAAGAGGAATATCGAAAATGCTCAATGGCCGATTTAACATCACGAGAGTCGATGTGTCGGGACTCCTCTGAGTCCTCGCCGAGCAGCATTCGCATTCGAACAACGGTTGGAATAGTTGCACGTCAACGGGTCAGGATCACCTACGATTCGTGGAAGGAGTTGACCGATGTTGAGAAAACTGAGCTGGTAGCAGAAATTTTACAATCGTTTCAGATCCCGAAACAACACTAGGCCTTCGTGCAACGATATATGTTGCTTGCGGCGTGCAAAGCATGGAGGAACTTTAAGAGCACACTTATCAAGAATTATGTGGAGAAGGATTTGATGTCCTTCCATAAGTACCCGTTCGTGGAATAGTACTAGAAAGACTTTGTGGCGAAGAAAATGATAATTGATTTTAGGAGTGAGTGCGGCGCACAGGGCCCTCTAGGCAAAAAAAACACGCACTCTCACAGACTTGGCACCGCTGAGTATGCGGGTAAAATCCCGAAATGGAGGGATCAGGACGAGCATGCAAGATGGTTAGACGCCTTCCGCCATTTGTCGAGATCGCTGATGAGCGCGCCCGAAACTGGCTATTAGCGAGGTTAGCTACCGTGTCTTCGGGGGCCATCTCCTTTTCAAACCCCGTAGGCGAGGGAGTGTCCCGGCGCCTGGTAAGATATCGAATTACCTAGTTTGTAATTAGTCGATAACTTCATAGGAAGTGAAATAACATATCAGGCTTTTGCAGGAAGAGCTAAGTACTGCACAATGTTCCCAATACTCATTCCAGGCAGACAGGGAGAAAGATATACTCTCCGCGGCCTTGGTGTAAGATCGAGGAGGCCGACTAGAGGGGGGGTGAATAGGCGTTTTAAAAACTTCTATGCGCTAAAACCGATTTCAAATGCGGAAGCTAAATATCAATTCGGTTTAGCACAATTAACGCCTAAAACAACTAGGTGCACCAACAATACAAGTTAATAATAAATAGAGCAATTTAGCAACGACTTGTAAGCTATCAACTAATGATATGATCAATCAAGCACATACAAGATAGCAATCATAAAAATTAATAAGCAATTATACAATAAATGTAAATTGCACAATGTAAAGCATATGAAAGCTAATCACAAGAAGCACACGTGACACATCGATGTTTTATCAGTGGTGGTCGGAGACTTGCGGTCTCCCATAATCCACGTTGAGGTAAGTTCAACCTTTTGGATCGGCTCCAAAACGCGAGGCAACACCTCCGAGGTAAGTCCAAACAACTTGGACCGGTTCCAACCGAACCAACACCTCTAAGTGAGTTCAACCGCTTGAACCGACTCCAACTTGAACTTATCACCCCAATCCACTAGGGTTGCTCTTACTCCGCTCGAGATGGCGAGCACCAAGCCACTCACAAATCGCCGGGTCTTCTCACAAGCTTCACTTGAGAAGATCACCGACGCACAACGTCTCCACGCCGCCTAGGTGTCGGCAAACACCAAGAGTAACAAGACTCAACTTTCACTTGAACCAATCAAGTGCCAAAGCTCTATGGATAAGCAATCTACAACCTAATGCAACACATGCACTTAGGGTTTGCTCTCAATCACTCACTAAGTGCAACACATGCACACTAGAGTATGAGAGGCTTGCTCTTAGCTCAATAGAAAGTATATGGCACCAGCAACCTTGCCCTCACACGGCCAAGGTGGGTATATATAGCCCACACACAAAAACTAGCCGTTGAGGCAAAGTCTGCTGAAAAATCAGCACATGCGGTACTACGCCAACTAAGTTACTGCATGCGACCGCACCTCCTCCAACGGTCGAAAACTAGCCGTTGGGCACCTGTGCGATACGACCGCCAACCAACATGCGGTACTACCGCATCTCCCGGTCATACCGCTCAAGGAGCGCGGTACAACCGCTCGCAGGGTTTTCAACTCAACCCGAAAAGCACGCTCTCTGGAAAATACGTACCGCCATACAAAATCCGGTACGACCGCAGGCCGGTAGTACCGCGCACATAACGCCCATTACCACACCTCCAAAGAACCCAAAGCGCACGAAATGCAATGGTTCTGGAAAAAGCATACCGTCAACCAACGCTGGTACTACCGCACCACGGTCATACCGCGTGGTACTTTCCGGTACTACCGCACCACCACAGAGCAACGCATGCTCAACAGGTGTGGTAGTTCCGCCAAGGAACCACCGGTCATACCGCACTGCGGTTATACCGCGTAGTACATGCCGGTACTACCGTTTTTCCTGAGAGAGCAGCAGTTTGCATCCAAAACAAATCCAATTGCAAAACACATTTGACAATTGATATGTGATGCAAGCAAGGGTTCAAAATGAGATTCTCAACAAGTTGCAAAACACATTTGCCAACTTTTAGAATCACACCACAAATTGCACTTCGCTTCAACTTAATTTGTAAAACACATTTGCACAATTGACAAGCGATGCAAACAACGATAAAAGCGAGATTCTCAACAAGTTGCAAAACACATTTGCCAACTATTAGAATCAACGCCACAAGGAATAAGGTACATGGACTTAAACCATTTGCAAAACACATTTGCAAACTCAAGTCACATGCTACAAGGATTAACCATGAGCCACAACTATTTGCAAAACGCATTCGCAAATATAGGCAACATGTTAAGTTGAGCTAGAGCAAACACAATGAGCTATCAACACATGACTAACTCAAGTTACTAATTAAGACCCCTCTTAATAGTACGGCAACCTATTCTAGCAATCCGATCTCTCAACCAAACACCGAGATCGGTAAAAGACTAGGAACACATCCTTAGTCCTAGCTAGTCATACCTTTTCCTTGCGCAACCACTTGAAGCTTGATGACGCATATCCTTGCTTCAAGTCTTGACATACATCAACTCATGATGCACTCTTCACTTGACTCGATGATCAACCAATGACCATCTCATCTTCTTGAACTTGACACGCATCAACTCATGATGCATCCTTTACTTCAAGCTCTTCACTTCAATATCATCAACCCATGATGATCATCCTTTTCTTGAACATCATCAACACATGATGACTTCTTCTTCTTCAAGAATTACGACTTGATGACAATCAACTCATGATGTCATTCAAAGTGTTCAACCACCTGGAACATAACCTATTCATCCAACTCAAGGAGAAACGTTAGTTCCACAATGTGATTATCATTAATTACCACAACATACCATTAACTCATAATGGTTGGGACAAGATACCAAAATCTTTCCTCTTTGGTAATTGATGATAACCAACACAATTAGATAATTGAATGTAATTGGTATGAGTATATATAAACTACATAAGTTATATATATACTCAAGAGTTATGTTTCAAAGTAGATCACAAAGATCAATACTAATGAAACAACAAGGTCATGAGTATATATGAACTATGCAAGTTATATATACCAAATATGAGTGTATACAAACTACACAAGTTGTATATACTCATATGAATATATTAACTACACAAGTTAAATATATTCAAAGATATGTTTCAAAGTAAAGATCCTTAATGTATGTGGAAAGAGAATATGGATCAATACTATTGAAACTACAAAATATAGAATGAACTCCCCCTAAATGTGTGCATACACAAATGTGTAATGGAAACATATGCACATATCCAAGTTAACCTTTTTGGTGGAGTTTAACCTATATTTTGGATTCGAGGAATGCAACAAGATATAATAATAAGAAGTAGAATGCATACCTCTTGTATTTTCATCTTTATATCCAAACGAGACTAAGCAATAGATAATCAATAGAATTGTTGGTCTCACAAATAGATTTGTCATTAATGAATACATACATGTTTGGATTTTTGCTTTTATATCCAAGCTGAGACTAAACTTGATATAACAATAGGAGTGTTAGTCTCACAAGTGCATTTGTCATTAATCACTTAATCACTTTGCATGCCTTCATGATTTTCACCTTTATATCCAAATAAGACTACACAATATGTATATCAATAAAGGTGTTAGTCTCCCAATTAGATTTATCATTAATCACCAAAACTCCATTACCACATAATGGCGGGTCTAGATCTTTCACTTGGGAAACAAGGAGCATCCGGATCGGATGAGAGGCATTGGTCTTTATGTTCCATGAAAAGATGAATTCACAGAGAACTCTGGGACGTACCGGAGTAGGAAGAGAGCCAAAGCCGAGCGCGAAGCACAGCTACGAGAGGAGATTCGTGCATCCCTCAAAGAAGAGATGCGGGATGTCGCACGAGAGGAGATTCATGCATCCCTCACAGAGGAAAGACTTAGGGAAATCAGTTAGAAGCCCCCACCGCTACTGTGCTAGCCAAATTGATAACAAATTTTCTATTGATGACATCCTGGTAATAATTATTATCCCTAGAATACTCGATCCATTAATAGGCCTGTTGGAGTAGCTAATTTTGTATCGTTATGTAGGTGGCTACGAAGTGCAAGCTTCAAGTGAGATGTGCCTCCGTTACCCTGGATGCTGCTTGGGGCCAGGCGTATCCATCCGGTGTCGGGGCTTGCTGCACGGTGTAAATATAGCGTCAGGTTTCGCAAAGGTGAATATAGACGGTGTTTATGCCAATTTCGAGGTCATCCAGCTGGAGATGCCCACAAACGATGAGGTCGTGACTTCAGGGCAAACCATTGGAGCATTCATCTAGTGCCCAGAGAGACATCTGCCTGGAGCTACCTGCACCGATGTCAACTTCACGAGAAGTATCTGCACCAGAGCTACCTATATCAATGCGGCAAGGACCGATGCATTAGATGCATCTACACCTCGTGCCTGGTCGACCTCTAAAAAGTGAGGCAACATGGGCAAAACGAAGAAGCTCGGTGATATTTCATTCTTGTCGTTGGCCCATAAATTCATGCTAGGCGAGCTGTTGGTCGAGACGGTAGAGCGCCACCCTACCCTAGGAATAGCTTGCACGAGATTGCATCTATGGTACATGAAACAAGCCAACAAGACGGATGAACAACGACACTCGGGTGTCAATGTCAAGTTCAAGAAGGATCATCTTAACCACGTGGTTCAAGACTATGTCTTCACGGTGATCTTCGAGGACTTGCTCTTCCTCTTCAATCTCAACGCCTCACTCATGCGATGTTGGACACTATAAGTGTGTACAATCACGGTCAACGCTCGTGTAATACCGATAAATGTTATATATAACTCCTTGCTTTTGTGTGTGTGTATATATATAGATCGATACATGATTTCTGAAGCCGAATTAAGGAAATCACTGGTAGGTTTCTTCAACCCACACTTGGTCTCCTTGCAAAACATCAAGGAGGACGCAAAATTCGTCGAGGATTACATGACAGAGTCATTGCTGACTCACTGCGACAAGAAATTCATACATTTGCCCTACAACCAGGAGTAAGTGTTGCACTAGTGGCTGTACTTGTTGATTTGTACTTTATAAGCAACACAAACTTAGGTTTAATGACCACGACGAAATACCTGTGTAGTTTTCACTGGATTCTAATTGTAATTATACCAAAATGGAACAAGGTAATATACCTTGATTCCTTACGGAGTGCCAAATACGACTTCACAATTATCCGACATTTAATCGACAGGGTAAATACATTTTCTCCATAGATAACTCTATTGTAGTCTTTCCTTCCTTTGCAATGGCTAAGGCTAACTTTTTGGAATCACGTAATTCGTTTATCGTGTACTATGCTTCTGGAGGGAAATGCAAGGGAGGGACCTTGCGACACGATCTAAAATTCCCAGTATTCGCTAGTACACATTAATCCTACATAACACTTCATAGTAATGCTTCTCGAACTAACTAATTATATTTTTGCAGTGCCACCAAGAACGGGTAACACCTGTGGATACTATATTTACCACAACATGACACTACTCGTCGGTTCCGCGACGACCAATGATCCTCAGGTTTGTCAATCTTGCAATAATTATTTCATTGTTCGTCCTGAGGAGGAGGTCCTGAGGGGGAGGAGGTCCTAAGGGAAAGAGGTCCAGGAGGAGGAGCAGCGGAAAGCGGAGCAGAGAAAGGGAAAGGTACGGATAACTCCAATAAACTCAAAACAAACCAAATTTGGAGCAACGGGAAAACGGAGCGAACAGAGAAAGGGGATTCCGAGTACCAGATAACTCCAATAAACTCAAAACAAACCAAATTTGAATTAATTGAAGTTTGATTAATTTATATTAAATTGATTTTAACTTCTAAAATTTTAAGTTAAGCTTTAGAAATTCAACAAACCGAATGGTTATTTTTATTTTGAAAATTTTCGGAAACTCATGAAAACTTGGATGTTACATTTATTCATTTAGCAGTACCATAAATGTTGTGAAATTCATGTGTGTATGCCAAAAGACTTAAGAATTGTATTGTATTGCGCTGACCAAAATGCATGTGATGCTCCCAACAAACAAAGTAACTTCTAACAAATTTATTTCTTATCCCATGCAACAACATCCTTCCTCTCACAAATTCCTTTTTTTTTGCTCCCTATTGTTCCCTCATCCAATATCGGTGGGGCCCAATTTTAACGCGAGCAGCACGTTGCGAGGACGACGGCATAGGCCGATCAAGGCGGGTCAATGATGCGGAGGACAGTGCTGGGTGCGGCACAGCCGAGAGCATGAGCACTGGGTAAGCCCCACGACACTGCTCACCGTGCTAGGGTAATACTCCCTCCGTTTCAAAATATAAAGTCATATAGTTTTTACAAAATTGTTTCTTAATATAAGGCGTGCATGCAAATTTATTGATGTTTTTCCTTGTCTACCCTTATTTATCACACCTTCTCATGCATTTATAAGTAACTCTCTCACAAACTATTCTCTCGTATTTCCAAAGTATTTATAACATGGGTAGCGTGATCATTTCCTGTAATCTTTCTCTTGGTTTTACAAGCTTTTTAATCCCTATGCGGCTATGCCTAGCCAAAATACGTCTTATAAAAAGAAATTGATGGAGTGTGATTTCTTGTCTACCCTTATTTATCACACCTTCTCATGCATTTATAAGTAACTCTCTCACAAACTATTCTCTCGTATTTCCAAAGTATTTATAACATGGGTAGCGTGATCATTTCTTGTAATCTTTCTCTTGGTTTTACAAGCTTTTTAATCCCTATGCGGCTATGCCTAGCCAAAATACGTCTTATAAAAAGAAATTGATGGAGTGTGATTTTTGTTATCCGTAGCAAAGCACAGGGATCTAACTAGTAAGAGATAGAAATAGTAGTTGTGAGAAAGCAAAAGGGGAATGAATAGAGTAATAGAGAGGTCGGGAAAGTTTTCAGTAAGAAGGCAATAAAAAGGTTTGCTTAACTATTTATCTCACATAAGATTGATTTTCTTGAGATATTAACACGTAGTAATCGAAGGTTAAATCAAAATTAGAGTCCCCTACCTTTTGGGGCAATATACTGTTGAGCACTCTGCTCTGCCCTTGGTACAGGCCGTTTACGCAGTCAAAACGCTTAAAAAAAACGGAAATTTCACGTTTAACAGATGCTCCCCTACGTAGCGTCAATGATCTCGATGACCCGGTGCGTCTGCTCCGTTTTATATTTTTCTCTCTTTTAAGCAAAAGAAAATCAAGTACATCGGCCGCCCAACAAGCGCGCGCCTCCGTCCAACACCAGCCGCTCGAGAAATAAACAAACCAGACCCGCCAACGCGGGACGGGGTACGTACCAAACAAAACCGAACCGTTCGCCCCAGTTGACGAGGAAAAGAAGGGGAAAAAACGAAGCTGGCCAGCGGGATGGCACCGCACCGAAGCGGATAACAACGCCGTCGCGGTCGATCGCGCCACGGCCCTCGCTTCTCCTCCCCTCCACTTCGCGTTTCCGTATCCCAGGCGGGAACTGTCCACGTCGGCGGCCGTCGCCCTCCCCCCGCCCGCCACGTGGCAACCGCCCTCCCGCGCATGTCGGCGAGGCCCCCTTGGCCCGTCCGCCTCCCTGGCTCTCTCCTCCTGCTCTTCCCTGCACCTGGTCCATGTTTGTGACCAGTAGTCTTCCCTCCGTGGGTCTTCGTACGCTACGCGACGCGACGCGACGCCACGCGTGGCGCCGCCTCGGGCCGACATGGGCGCCTGGACGCGCGCGACTGGCTGATCGATCCATCCAGCCGAACCACTGCTTTCTCTCGATTAGACGGTCGCGCTCGTGGGGGCTGGGGATCTAGCTAGCGCAGCGCGGCAGGTCTCTACTTGCTTAATCGTGATAGTGCGCGCGGCGGCGGGTCAGGTACTCAGGTGCGGGGTAACTTGTAACCACGGTTGCGACGCTGCCGCGCCGTGCTATTGTTGGTGTGTTTTCTCGTAGCTTTCAGGTGTTGAAGGCCTAGCTAGTAGCAAGACTAACAACACATCACGTTTCCAGGGAGACTAGAAACTCAACATACACCATAATCACTATCTACCTGCGTACATATGCTATAAATTTATCAGAGACATTTAATACATCACAGAGCGTAGACACATGTTTCTCACATTAACGTTATCTTTGTTGCATCAAAGGGGAAGAACACTCTGGTTCAGAATTTCATATCATAGACGGTTCTTAACAATAACTATTAGTGATAATCAATTATCACATAATCGTATGTGAAATTGCATTAATTAATTTTATAAAACTTCTAGAAAAATTTATATAAGGAGCGTGAAAAAATAATTTCATAATGTTTGAACATCATTTTCTATATTAGAAAATCCCTACAAATAGTATACTTAAATAAATTTTAGAGACAAAATCAGAATGTATAATTTTTTGAAAAAAATACAACAAGCAATTGAACTTTGTCGGAAGGCTCCCACAAAAAATGATAATTTTTTGAGCTAAGTTTATATATTTAAAAAATTATGCAAACGGAAGTAATTGACGGCGATGTCATTCGGCATAATTTTTGGTGTTCGCGATGTTATTTTCTAGTGCGTCACGAACGAGTGTCGTTCCTCTAATTACATCTCAACGTGATGTCATTGAGCTAATTTCCCCTTTCCCTTGTTGTGGTCGTTCAACTTGTCGGATCTTACCTGTAAAATATTTGCTTTCTATTTTAATGAAAAGGAAAAAAATATATAAACACCCCCATAAGTCATCGGTCTTTTCAATTTGTCTCCTATCTCATTTTGTTTACTTTGTCCCCTATAAGTTAAGTTGGCTTGAAAATACCTCTAAGTCACATGTTCACACTGTTTTAACGTGGTTTAATTATCTTTGATAGTTATTTCAATAATTTTAGTAATTATGCAAGTGATATCAATACTTGTCTCAATGACCAAAGTGATTTCGGTATTTGCAATACATGATTTTAACACTGAAACATTGGTAATGAAATGATGCATTACAAGTACCAAGATCACCCAAATAATTAAAATAAATATTAGCATAATTGAAATAAATATTGGCACCACAAAAACAAGTGCCAAAGATAACGAAAACCGCAAAAAATAGTGCTAATGTGCGGCTTGGGGGATTATTTGTATGTCAACTTAACTTATGGGGCAAAAGTAAACGATGATTAGATATGAAGGCAAATTTAAAAGTAAGTGACTTATTTTGGGTGTTTATGATTTTTTCCATAATGAAAAAGAGACACAAATTTTTTGTATGTTCTCGAAAAAGATAACAATCTCAAATCACATGGTGGTGATAGTACATGTACCTGAGTGCAAGTGGGAATTCTCAAAACAAGTAAGTAGCTAGTTTGAGACTTCAAGTATAACCAGATAGTTTGGGCTCTGACAAGTTTCGCGCTCGTTTACCCTCCTGAGTCTTTGAAATCTAGAGTCAAAACGGTCCTTAGTACATATGTGTTGTTTGCTACTTTTACAGTAGTACTACTAATGTTAGTTAGAGTCCGATTCCTATCCTCTATTTTATCTTGGGTCTACGTCCGATTTTATTTTGTTAGGAGTAACTAACGCTAAGACATACGATGAGAGTCTTTTCATAGTATGTCTGAAAAAAAAAAAAAGAAGAATATGTTTATATTTGGGAGGTGAAGTATCCGATGTAATCGGACATGAGCTTACAAATGGACTTTGGCAAGATAAAAATTTCACGTCCACAATGCATTGTGAACGAATATGTGTAGTGGCCAATGGGTGGTCGTCCAAGCGTAACACGTCCTATCGGATGTCAGCTCATAGGATTATCCTTTTGTTAGGGGTAAATCAAATTACGTTCACAGAATTATACGAATAGCTGAAGCTCAGATATCTCCGAGCGCACCCAACAACACCTGTAATTACCTAAACCATTTATATGCACATGATTAACCAAACACTAATCTAGTAATTTAGAGCTTAAGTTGAAGATGCAAGTAGAGCCACATGATTCACCGATCCAGGAAACTCCCACACACTCCACATCCAGCGAGCGCCGACCATCAATTATTCCAAGCACCCCAATTAGTACACTTGTACCTCAGTGACCTCACCCGTCACACCAAAACCTAACTAGAGAAAATCAACTCCCCCGCCGGCGATAAGCTCGCTCGTAAGCCCCGCACGTCGCTGTCGCCGTGACACAAAACCGCACGCACCGACTCGAGCGAGCCCGCTAAAAATCCAGCGCCTCGCCGCCCTCCCACGCCTAATCACCCTCCCACCAACTCACCTCACCCCCGCGCTAATCCGTAATCCCCACCGCGCCACGCACTTAATCCCCTCTATTTATAGACCCCACCACTCCCAGAAAAGAGAGGGGGGAGACCAGCGCAGGAGTCGCAGCAGTAGAGGAGTTGGGGGGATGGAGAGGAACGCCACCGCCTTCTACCCGCCGCCGCAGCCCGCGCCGGCAGCGGCGAACGGGCCCGCGGGTGCCGGTGGGGCCGGGCGCGGGGGAGGGGGAGCGGGGAGGCAGTACCGCGGCGTGCGGATGCGGAAGTGGGGCAAGTGGGTGGCCGAGATCCGCGAGCCCAACAAGCGGTCGCGGATCTGGCTCGGGTCCTACTCCACCGCCGTCGCCGCCGCGCGGGCGTACGACACGGCGGTGTTCTACCTCCGCGGCCGCTCCGCGCGGCTCAACTTCCCCGACCAGCTCGACGGCGCCGCGGCCGCGGGGGGGCCCGAGGACCACAAGGAGGGCGGCGCCGCCCTCACCGCCGCCGCCATCCGCAAGAAGGCGGCCGAGGTCGGCGCCCGCGTCGACGCTCAACACTCCGGCGGGGGAGGCGTCGGCGCCCCTCCTCCGCCGCCCCCGCGCCGCCGGGCCAAGAACCCCGATCTCAACCGCGAGCCCACCCCGGACACCTCCGACGACGAGTAAACCGTGCTGATTTTGGCTTCTTCCATCATCTAGTTCCTAGTACTTAGGCAGCCAGGCGAGGAGTAGCACCTAGCTAGCTAGTAGTAGCGGTAAGCAAGCAGATAGGGCTAAACGGGTGGACGCAAGGTGTTCGGTGAAATGCGGATGAGCTCGGAGATACCCAATAATGGAGCCGCGACGTCGCCGTCAAAGCCGGGAAGGGGTTAGTAAGTAGGGGTCTAGGGTCGCGAGAGCTATGCGGCCGGATGCAACGGCGACTGTAGTAGGAGATACAGGCGCGCGCGTCAGTGTGTCGGCATGTAGCTAAGCAAGATGGCTATGTCCTTCACATAAGAATGTTTGTAAAGAAAGATACCGGGCAAGCAAGATTAAAAAAAGCTTCGAATGATTTTCAAAGCTTCCCTTCTCCTTGTTTTGTGATCTTAATCTTTACGGCATGGTTGGAATTTGGAAATCAGCTGCATGCTCTTGTAAGAAAAAAATGGTTACGGTCTTGAATCTTGGAGCATTGTTTTGTTTGGCTCAAAAGAATCAGCAACGATGCAAATCATGCAAGGACGGAAGCCGCTGAGCATCTTGCCGCACAGCACAGCAATAGACGACCGACCGGTGGTGCGTCCCGGAGGCGTCGCGTCGCCCTGTGAAGGAAGAAAGGATGAGACCAGACGAGGCTGGCTGATGCGACGGCGCACGCTGCGGTGCCGCGCGGGGATTGGCGACGAGGCCGGCGGGGTTGGACTTCGCCTGCCGCCGTGGGAAGCGTACCTGTCGCTCGAATGTTACGGCAATGTGAAGCGTACTGCGTGCGAGGTTTCGCACGAAATTTGTACAAATGATACCGTGACAGTTTAGGAAGGTCGCACCGAAACGCTCTAGTCGGTGGAACCTACTTACCTGCCGCGGAAGCATAGTTTGTTGTCTTTTAGTGATTAAGTTGTATGTCCTTCGGTGACCAAGTGATTAAGTATGTAAGGAAAGCTATTTTTACTTATTACTAATAAGAAACACGTGTCAATCCAGCCAAAATCTCGTTGGCCGTGGAGACGGCGTGGGCCGTGGACACTAGTACGTTGGTCTTATCCGCTAATGATTCGTGTGCCGGTAATTGATTACGCTGCTTGTGAGCCGTCCTGGTGGATTCGTGATTTTTTTTGGGGGGTGGGGAATACCAGTGGTCCGACGTCTGCAGGTCTGGTCCACCAGATGTCGATTGCACTAGCACTACGTGTCAGTACGTTACAGACTTACGGTTCGCAAGTATTGCAACGTCGTAGTTGAAGTGAGATTCGCCTTTTGTATCACCGGCCACGGAGTATAGCGATAGTGGACAGAACTGATGGTGTTTTGACGAACTGTGATTTTTAGGTGGGAAATTGAATACTAACCTCTTCATGTTTTATTATATCAGTACTCTTGCGTGAAACTGTATTTGTCCATGGTCTCGAAGGTCTCTGTTTTAAAGTATGTCTATCGAATAAAACAAGAGTAGTTATTGTAATATTTTCATTCTCTATTCCTACTTAAAATACTTTGGAAAAGACTAAGTAGTTGTAGTATGCCGTTTAATAAGATATATTGTGAAACCGAGGAGTGACATTTTAATCGGAATCGCAGCTAGAAGCGCGGACAAGCGGGAAATTAAATACTGAGCTCACATATCTTTAAGTATTATTAAGAAAAGAATGAGTCGTGTCAAATTTTTATCGCGCTAGTGTAAAATTGTTAGAGCATCTACAATAGTCCATGTCACTTATTACTAAAGAGTGTACACATCAGTATTTAGGTGATGTGGATGAAAAAAGGTGAGGAAAGAATGTGAGCTTATTTCTAGATGAAAAAACAAGCAAGTTGTTTATATCAAGACACAAAAAAACAATAAAATAGCTATTGGAGATTTGCTTGTTATCTAAAAACCTGTTTTGTGTATAACAATTCAAGTAGGAATTAAAGTCTTAGATACAAACTCAAAAAATAATCCATTGAAAGATTTGTTTCTTTCTATTAGATTAAGTACTATCTTTTCTCTTAGTAACAAGCTAAGAAACAAACTATTGTAAATGTTCTTACAACTCTAATCATAGCAGTTTTACATTTATTTTTCTGAGAGAAAAAAAGAGCTCTATTCATTAAACATGGTAATTCTTACGCTATGTAGCAGTTTTACATGTGTGCTACAATATTCTAAGTGAACTACAGCAACAAAGCGAGTACGGACACCAACGACCCCATATCTTCCCTTTAAGAAAACGAAAAGTTTCACATGATTTGAGAACTCATCTGAGTCAACATCAGGTTTTGCGCAAATAAAAAAAAAAATCAAAACTTTTGTAACGAAGTGAGTGCTGGCTGCTGAGTACTACCAGGGCAACTCTTTGCTGATTTGGAAAGAAATTGAGCCAGCAGGCCGGGACCGTTGTTTTACTGGTCCATGGGTGCATAAACTTGCATTTGTGAGCTATCAAAAGCAATAAAGCAAATCGATGTGAAATATATTTCGAAAACAACACATGTTTATTGTTTCAAAAACCCATACTACCTCCACTTCACTATGATTGTCTGTAGCCTCGGGAATCTCTATTTAAAAATGTTTGTCCATAGAAGAAATTAAGAGTGTAGTTAGAGCATCTACAACCGTCCACGTCAGCTGTTACTAAGGGATTGCCACATCAACATTTAGATGATGCGGAGAAGAGAATGTAAGGTTGTTTCTAGATGAAGAAACTATCAAATTGTTAATACCAAGATACAAGAAACAACCAAATACTTTATTGTAGACTTACTTGTTACTTAAAAACGCGTTTTGTGAGTCCCACTGTCTTAAAGCAAAATATTCACCCGATCATTTGCGCAATTCAACTTTATTATTGATATGATAAATGAGCTAAAATATGTAGGCCACAAAGTTGTACTTCATTATTGATCATCAAGAATCATGCACATTTTTAACAATTAAAATTTTAGACACAAACTCAAGGAATAATCTATGGAAAAACTTGTTTCTTTTTATTAGATTAAGCACTCTCTCTCCTCTTAGTAACAAAATAAGAAATAATCAATTGTAGATGCTCTTATTGTAATGTCTTCACTCTGTACCCCTACTTAAGTACTTTAAAAGAGGTTAAATGGTTGTAATATGTCATTTAATACGGATATATGTGGTCATTTATAATTAACTTTTCTCAGTTTATGCGTATAGTGGGGCGTAAACAAATATTGTGAAATAGAGGGAGTATAGTATAAGATTTGCATACTACATAATTTATTGGACATAGCCGTATTTGTTTACTTGGATCATGATAGATTGATAAATCGTAGACTTGTCGGTTCCAGATTATTTGAACCTTACCGAAGGCACGATCCAGTGCGACTCACTTAAGTGGTGGTGGGGTCCTGAGCCACTTAGGGTCAATTACCCCTGCTGGATTTGGAAATTAGCTTAAGTTATCCACTGCCAGTAATCATATATTATTAAAACCTCTTCAAGAACAAAAACTTCGCACATTAACATCATGTCAGAAATGTTAGAAGAATTCTGGAGTGCTTTCTGGTGGTGAAATGTGAAGAATGGATCAAAATGACTAGTTTAGCCACTGCTCGGTATCCTTGTCTGGCTTAGTTGTTTTACTTGTTATATTTGCTTTGTCGTCGTTTAGCTTTAGTTGATCTCGGCGTTGTGGTGCTTTTGTTAAACTGAGCTTTCACGACTGCTGGTAATCCCAGCCTGGTGTCTTTGCAATCTTGTAAGAATCTGGTTATTTGCTTTATATAAAAGCAGGATTTGACCCTTTTTTTAAAAAAAAGAAGCATTCATGCCAACCGTTGAATCAGCACAGCCCTGTGTCTAAAGACCACAGTTTTAGTTTTACAAACTACACGTTATGTTGATTTATTTGTTGACTTTTAATGATTCAATCTCGTAATATCTTGATTGAAAAGCCTTAAAGATAACTGTATTAACCAATTGCACTTTTTTTTTTCAAAACCCCAAAATACTGTTAAAAACCATGCCTAAACCAAATGCCACTTCCATTTGTTCTGAAAAGAAAACTGCAAGACTACAACATTACGATCTTCTTTCACCCTGCTTCCGTGAAGCATGATGAACTGTAGCGTCTTCTGCTTCGAAGTTGAGAGTGGAGTCGCAGCTACATGTGGGAAATCTCTTAAAAGGAGACGAGATATTCTTCACTGTTTGTAGCTGCCTGAAAAGACCAGTTATACAGTTAAAATCATGGTTGCAAAAGCAGAGTGAACAACAGCCATCGGAGGACAGCTGCTTGAAACTGCTTAATCAGTTGCACCTCCAAAATTAACCAAAAAGCTCCGAGGACACATGGTGTACCTCAAATGACAAAATGAAGTACCTAGGAGATCTAGTACAGTAGTACTGTAGGAGGGCCTACTACTAAAGTTATGTGATACCTTGGAAAAAAAAGAAGTTGTGTGATTACTGATAGCTAGTACTTTTTATAAGAGTAAATTGCATTGAAACTCTCTAAATTTGTGCGTCTGTGTTTCACCTAGCCTCCGAAACTTGCATTTTACTTTATGTGCCCCTAGACTTGCTTCAGTATGCACCATTGCTGACATGGCTTCCCTTGTGGCTGAGTTGGCAATGGAGGTCACTGACATGGCTTCTTTTGTGGCATGCCTGTTGCAGCCGGATGATCCAAGGCAAAACACAGTAACACACCATCTGTAGAACCCTATAGAAATAAACGCAAATGCCTTCTTCAATTTATCTACTTCTCACCCAAATTATTATAATTTGCTAACAGTTGGTGATTTCCGTGTCAACTTGCGCGATCTGGGCAACACATGGGGAGAAGTTTCTGCCTTGCAATTTGTTATCAATTCCTGAGATCCGCAAAGGGAGATGGCGCAGTCTCACCAGGAACTGGTTGCTGCCTCATTGTGGCCGCTGTGGAGACCGGACTGTACGCGATGTCGTGGCCATCGTCATTGCCAGATCTCGACGAAGCGGACGAATCAGAAGTGGACCAACAAAAATCCACAAAAGGAAGCACCCAAACATACCAAGATGAAATGTTTAGGCCAAAGGGGGGGAGTCCATGGTGGATTGCCATCCCCCGTCATTCCATTGCCACTATCACGGTACTACAGTGTCATGATATTCGGCGGATCTAAGTCATCCGATCCAGGAAGAACGACGCAGATTAATAAATACAGCGATGCTGCAGTGTTCATGAACAGTAAGGTATTTTTGCTACGGTTGCAACACGCAGTTTCGTCCTTTTTTTGTCGATCCGACGGCTCGTACAAAATGTCAGAGGATTCATTTCCGTCCATAGCCTCTTCCATGATGAGTGAGAGAAGAGCAGCGCATCGGTCTAGCTTGTGCCAGGACTCCATGAGGTCGCTTAGGAGGAACTTGAGTAGCGCAGAGATAGCCGAGATGTGGGAGGAAGTCATGCTCACGAAGGAGTGCAAGGAGCACGCAACGGCGGAGGGTGGTGACGACGATGTGAGGGGGACAGAGAACAAAGTGTAGAGAAGGGAGTCAATGGAATTCTTTCCCCACTGATAGGTGGGGCTATCTTTATTCTCTTACTATTTCACCGTATCATCATCCACATCAGCAAAATCTGTTAGGAAATAGCAGGTGTGACGGTGTAGAAGCAAGTGTAGAGGACCCATAAAATAAAATGCAAATTCATAGGACTAGTGACAGCTCTAAGTTTAGGAGCTCCAATGTAATTTACTCAGCAGAAAAGTAATTGTTGAGAAACCGTCGCTGGCAAATCCAGTACGATCGATCACCTCGTACACAAGCGTAGAATCGCTTAGAATAATGCAAGAACAAATAATAAATTAAACACGGAGAGATAAAGGTGTAGGGGGTATTCTTCTTCCTTTATTCCTTCATCAAGCGATCAACCTTTTATAATGAATAGTACCCCTATTTATAGTCTAGAGACCCTGCTAGGGTTTGGGATGGGGCGCCCACCCATGAGGCAACTACTAGGCCAAGCCCATGGTTTTCCAACAGGAATTACGTGCAAACCTGAAGGCGAAAATCCTTGGTTCGGCGGCTATGCAAAGGATGTGTTGGAGACAGCACTCCCGAATCACATGGCTGAAACTGGGAGATGTGAACACGAAGTATTTTGACCTGAAAGCAAACTCAAGGAGGAGGAAAAACTACATTTGTTTTCTCACGAAAAATAGCAGATCATTCACACATCATGAGGAAAAGGAGGCTGCATTGTATAACCACTTCAAAGATCATTATGTTTATGTTCCTAAAGAGCATTATGTAGTTTTATGCTGTTAGAACATACTGCTTATAACAATAAAAAAAAATATGTTGCGTAATTATAAACTTAAAGTTTAATGATTCGAATTATTTAAAATAAGGTATGAGTAATTGGATCAAAACTTGGGCAAATAATAAAGAAGCTAGTCTATAGAATAAATCTGTCAACTCTCAGACCCCTGTATAGGACATTCGTCGCAGATTAATAACCAACCAGAAGTTAAAATATCCTACATAATTTTAGGATCTTGCAGTTTTCTTGCCACGTCACTGATAAAAGTCTAGCTCACTGCATATAATTATCAAACTTCTTATTGAAATAAGTATGTGTTGGAGGAATCAAATATTTTCCACATGTTATCACCACTGTAGCATACACCTTTGGGCCACCACCAGTTGTTGGAGCTCATGTTGGATCTAAAATTCAATCAATCATGTGCCCATGATAGGGGAATTGTGTGGTATGCCATTAATAAAGATCGAATATCGCCATTAGGGGGAGAGAAATGCCCAAAAGTTCGAATGTTGTCGTATTTTCTTGAAGGAAAAGATATTTAGTCCTAAGATACACGCACTAGTCAAGCTAAACTTAAAGTTTAGTTCATACTCCTATATGCCAGAAGCAGGGAGCCTGTCAGATACTTTTCAATTATAGATGAGTTACCACAGCGTTTACTTGCAGTAAATACGTCGCTAAGAGTGAAATACCCAGTTGAATAGTATATCCACCTCTACGAAATTGACTTATTGGTTCTTGATCTTAAATTTGTGGGGACGCCTGCAGGTCTAAGATATAATGACACTAGTTAAAATAATTATTAATCACTCCTTTAACTCTCTTAAAGAGAACTCACATTGAAGGTAAAATACATCATGAAGAGGTTCATCATGAAGATGAAAGCCCCAACAACTTGATATGTGCATATTACAACGCTGGGAATGCAAACGACGAAGAATCTTTTGTTTGGAAAATGATAAAGATCTGGTCAACACTAAGATACCCTCAAGTTAGAGATATGGGAGAAAAGTTGTCGACAACCATTGTACCTTAACAATTGCTAAAGTTTCTCTTATGAGACCACGGATCCGGAACCAAAGTCCATGGCCGAGCGCTTGAAGCGGTATATCGGGTCACGTAATGAAAGCATATGAGGCTGAACCATAATTGCTCAATAAAAGTCTTGGAACCAGATAGTTCAGACTTGATGGGTCATTATGAATATAATGAAGTGATGAAAGTTATGGTTCAAAGGTCCTCGTAGAGACTATTACTCTTCTATTATGAATGATATAATGTTCCGTTGCACAATAAGTCTCGCAAATAGCATGAACGAATAAAGAAAATATGCAGTCAATGAGTTATGAAAATCCTTGATGATATCCTCGAATAACTCAAAATTCCTAGTAAGAAAGGAAATAAAATCATAATATATATATATAATTTATACCCAATAGTCTCTTACCTGTAGTAAGAGCAATCTCTTAATCACACTAATGATTATATGATCCCTATAAGTGGATAAGGACTTATCAAAACCCAAAAGAATGAAATGAAAAACCTAAAGACCAGAAGTGCGCCACACAGACACTTATAAAGTGCATCTTCCACTAGAAGTTAGTGGAATGGTGGTTTTCTCTAATACCACAAAGGTGCGGCATACATTGGTGATATTGGCAATTAATCCCCTAATCGCTAAAATTAAGACTGATTATATTTTACTCTAAAGTGGTACAACTATACTTTATAGTTCTACATAACATACTATTAGTTGTAACTTTAACCACTTAGAGATAGTTACAAAATATTAAGACACTGAAAGGTTTTGATAAATCGTATTCGAAAGGCACACGATTTTATAACTAGTATTACCACATATCCTCTACAAGGATAATCTGCTTGTGTTGCACAATCAAATAGTGATATTTGATAAGTTAAGCATGTTACTCCTGAATAGTGTTTATCTTAAAATCTCCAGATGAGTAATAGGAGATCTGTATGTAAAACTATGCATTGTGGTAATTCAGTTGATTTGATCACAATATACTTACCTATATTCTTTTTCGAAAAATGTATGAAAGGCATTAGAGCAACAAGACTTCAATAGAAGTTGTCCTCGAGAGAGCATTTGCTAAACACTGTTCATCATACTTGAGATTTAAAATTCTTAGTCAAGTCTAGAAGGTGTTGATACGATAATTACTGCTTAAATTTACCTTGAATGTTTTTACCACTTAACTTTTTAGATCTAGTTGGCCGACAATGCAAAGATCATGAAGATTGCGCATAGATCCTGATGATTATTACTAAATCCGGAAGATATCTGTTAAATTCCTATAGTGCAAAATCACATAATAGATTTATATTACTTTGTGGTGGTGCAACCATCTCTTAGCGGTCATCTTAAGCAAACCTTGGTAGCTATTTCTACTAACTACTCAGAAATTATTGCACTATATGAAGCTTCACGTGAATGTTTTTGGGTCAAACGTGTGATTAGCCATATCCAAAAGTCATGCGGCATTAACATCGTCAATACCCCTACAATTATTTTATGAAGATAATGTTGCTTGTGTTGCACAAATGTAAATAGGTTATGTTAAAAATAATATCACGAATCACATTGCTCCCAAATTCTTCTATCCTCATAAATTCCAGAAGAACGATAAGGTGAAGATCCTGCAAACTAGATCATGTGAAAATCCAGTTGATTTATCCACTAAGTCTCTGTCTGCATCCAGTTTCCAAAGATACATTCATAGTATTGAAATAAAGTAGCTTGAAGAGTTGCGGGACTCAGGGTAGAATCCCCCTAATCATAATCTAATTAAAGTCCTGAAGTTTTACCTTAATCCTACAGATTAATCCAGAAGGTAGAGATGTTGTACTCTTTTTTCCTTAGTGAGTTTTTCTTGAAGATTTCTCACATAAAGGTTTTTAACAAGATAACAATGCAATGCAACTTGTGGATGCAAAGTACTCTTTTCTTCGATCCCTTTTTTCTCACTAAGTTTTTAATAAGATATGTACATGACACGGTATTCGCTAAAAAGGGAGTGCTAAGAAACCCTGGATTAGGAGTTGATGGGCATAATCCCGAAAACACCATCGGTAGGTTTAAGTCTTTAAATATAACCTCTTTGTACTAAAAAGGAGACCGATCAATTAATAAAGATGTTCTCCATATTATGTCTTCATCTATTGTCTCCTTGATTGATTGTTTGTTATTTGATGATTGGTTGATTCCTACAACTACTAAGTTGTCTTTTTTTTATATACTTTCCAAAACCGTCTTGTTCGTTGTACACTTAGCGTGCAAAAATTTGTACTGTATCTTCTTAAAGAGAAAAGACAAAAAAGAGTAAAAAACCGAGTTTGGAGATGCGGGGTATCGATCCCCGTACCTCTCGCATGCTAAGCGAGCGCTCTACCATCTGAGCTACATCCCCTTGTGCGGTATCGCAAGTGATAGACATTTCTTTAATGTTAAATGTATTGAATGGCGTGGCGTCGGACAGGATCGGCTAACAGTAGCACAGAGCGAGAAACGCACGACGGCGTTGCACGCACCGGTTCGGTCCCGGGCTCCCGCCCCAGGTCGATAACGTCGCCGCATGCGACGAAGCCATGCCACGCCGTGGATCTCGTGCTGGCGTCTCGTTGAAACTACATGGGCTCGCAAAGCCCAGACCGTAAGATGGCCTGATCTCATCTCACTTTTTAGCGGGCTCCTTCCATGTTGGGCCTTTCGCATCCCGGGTAGATCTTTCCCCTGTCCGATTTCCAAGAGCCCACGTAGGCTGCGACTTCAGTTGATCATTTCAGACTTCAGATGCCAATAGGAGATTAGTTCACATGCGCATGTTATTCAAGCTGAATCATCCGCTCAAAAAGAAAAATCTGAATCAATACTGCATCACTGCTTGTGAGCAATCTGCTCATATGCAAACAAATATCATGTGTCTCACTTATATCTTCTTGTGATGCTCTAAGCCTCACGTACCCAAACAAAATAAATGAATTACGTCATTGCCTCTCCTCTTAAAAAGGGAGGGAAAAAGGCTTCCCCAGCCCTCTCCTCTCCGTGAGTGTTATTTCCGACCCAATTGTTAGCAGAAACACAACATTTGCTACTATAATTGTAACGGCAGAGGAGCACAACATCATGGTGTTCACCTACTTTTAACTATTTCATCCACCGTTGCTCCGTCAGATGCTGCGTTTCCTGCTATTCTGGCGAGTCAATTGCCTATTTTCCAACGCTTTTTTTTTTTGAATGGCTTATTTTCCAACGTTACTGTTCCATCTGACAGCCAAGACTCAAAACTCAAGAGAAGTAGGAACATCGCCCTGCCCGTTGGCAGCCGTATGGCCGCGTGTCCAGAAACCACGGGAGAGGGAGGGGAGCACGGGGAACAAACACGGTTTGAACTGCACGGCAAGCGTGGTTGCCAACACCAACAGCCAGTAGTAGCAGCACAGTGCGGAGAGAATCGGGGAAAAAGGGAGAGAGGAGAGAAGCCATCGCCGAAAGCGCAGCTGCGAGGCTGTTCTCCTCCGCGGTTACGTCAAGTCTCTCTCTTTCCCCCGTCGTCTTCTCCTCCCCCCCTCCTCACCCCACCACTCCTCTCACCCTTCCCTTCTCAACAACAACTCCTCCTCCGCCGCGCCCCATCCCACCGGAACGGGGAGGCCACTGGCCCGCGGGCTCCGATGCACCACAAGCTCTCGCGGGTGGCCCGCAGGCTCCTGTGCTGCACCAGGGCCGCATCCGGGGAGGATCTGTAAGTGGCACGCTTTCCTGGCCGCGTTGCTTCTCTTCTCCCCCTTTCGCTTTCTTGGGCTTGCTGGGTCGGTGCGGGTGCGTCGGATTCGGCGCGTGAGGTGAGCCGCGAGATTGGTGTGCGCGTTTGGCGTTCGCTCTTGGCTAGGGTGGCAATTTCGCCATGCCCGCTTGCTCGGTTCTTGGGTGGTTTTGATTAGATGGTACAGGATGCCATCTAGGATGCCCCGAGTCAAGTAATTTTGTTAGATACCGTGAGGATGGTGCCAAAAAGGTGTCTGCTTGGTGCTCAATTTGATGGAAAAAGGGGGCATCTTGGTTCGATTTGGGAACCGGTTTGTACAAGCGATGGCGTTAGCGGCGAAGTTAGTGGGGATTTGAGTGCTACAATTTACGATTTTGGGCGATAATCTCCTGTTGGGGAAGGTCTAAATGTGTTACGTTAGTTTGCTATTGGAGGATGCATCTGCTTTTCTAAGCTTTCTTCTCTCTTTGTGCTGTTAATATTTTCACAAATGGTGCCACAGACTGAAGGGAAGTGTATTATGCTTAGATGTAGACATAGTATGAAGTGGCGTGTTGGTTTGGTTTTGATGCATCATCCTAGCATGCCTGGTTGATTTTCTATGATTGGATTAGGCAAAATTGTTTTAGGAGCAGAAGTGATTTTTCTGTTTCTATACTTGGAAAGTTGAAAAGTTCATTGGTGGTAACTCATCATGTATTTAATGGCTTTGGTTTGTCAGGACCGATGAGGGGAGCGGATCACTGAGGTGGGTATTCTCGTTGAGGGAGCTTCGGTCAGCGACAAATAGCTTCAATTACGATAACAAGATCGGAGAAGGGCCGCTCGGGAGTGTCTATTGGGGACAAGTTTGGGATGGTTCTCAGGTTTCGGCTCTTTACATCTCGATCCATTTGATCTATTTCCCATATTGAGAATTAAAATATCAACAATCGCTTGTAGGTCTCTTGCTTTGTTGTTGGTCCAGTCATCATTATTTTGCACCGTTGGACAAATCCTATTGCTAGCTCTCACTAAACAACCAAGCAACTACCAGCTATAATTTTTATTTTGTTCTCGAACATTGATTTTTGATTGCATTAGCATTGGGTAGGTAGGATATCTTGTCATAGGAAGGTGAACTTATACAAAAGTTTGAATATGAACTGGTTACAGGTTTGCAAATCTGTATCTTGTAAATACAAAATAAATATTTCCGCACATGCCTTGTCATGGCTGCAACTATGTGACATGTCTTTAAAAAAAATGACTAAAAGTGGCAACCTACCTATTAGCATATATTCCATGGTACCTTATTGCCATCCTTTCATTGTTGGTTCCGCTTTACAGCAAAGCTTATTAATTAATTGGCATTTTGCTAATCTTTTTGGATGCAGATTGCTGTTAAGAAATTGAAAAATGCAAAAAAGGGGACAGAAATGGAATTTGCTTCAGAAGTCGAGAATTTGGGAAGAGTAAGACACAAAAACCTCCTGAGTTTACGTGGGTATTGTGCTGATGGACCTGAACGCATTCTTGTGTATGACTATATGCCAAACTCAAGTCTTTTTGCACATCTCCATGGAACACATTCTGCGGAGTGCCTTCTTGACTGGCGGAGGAGAACATTTATTGCCATCGGTGCTGCTCGGGCTCTCGCGTTAGTAAACATCCTCATTATCTTTGTTAGCATAGCATAGATAATTCATTTTTTTTTCCTTTCGATAAGCAATATGACATATGCACTTCCTCACAGGTATCTTCACCACCATGCGACACCTCAGATAATCCATGGGAGCATCAAGGCCACCAATATGCTACTAGATTCAGATTTCCAGGCACACGTTGGTGACTTTGGCCTTATAAGGCTCATTCCAGATGGAATGGACAATGAAAAGATAATCGGTGAAAACCAACGAGGTTATCTTGCTCCTGAGTACATTATGTTTGGCAAACCTACAGTAGGTTGTGATGTCTATAGCTTTGGAATAATACTATTGGAGCTTACTAGTGGGAGAAAGCCAATAGAAAAATCAGGCTCTGTTAAATTGTATGGGATTCGAAACTGGGTGCTCCCATTGGCAAAGGAGGGCAGATACGATGAAATTGCAGACTCAAAACTCAACGACAAGTATTCTGAATCTGAATTAAAAAGAGTGGTGCTGATTGGGCTAGCATGCACGCACCGAGAACCTGAAAAGAGACCGACAATGCTTGAAGTCGTGTCCTTACTGAAAGGTGAATCGAAAGAGACGCTTCCGAGGCTTGAAAGTGACGAGTTGTTCAGGCCAGATTCGACGGTGAGTTCCCATGGAACGCCGACTCCAGAGGGTAGCTCAGACTGTGTGCCTAAGAATGACCAAGAGTTGATTGGGACATGATGGAAGCAATGGTAGAATGCATATTCTGTGGGATTGGTGCTTGGTCTGCTTGGTTTGACATGAATGAAATGTACAGGCATTGTTATTTATGAAGTTTGTCCCCCTTATTTTTAAGAGGGTTAGAGATAGAGAGAGAAATGAGATGGCTGTTATACATGGTGCTTTTTTATGTTTGGGTATGTTTGATCATGTTGTCCACATTAATTCTTCTAGAATATTTCCGCTTTTGGTTGCATATATTTGAATGCAGATATCTAGATGATTGAATTGTGTTTGTAATTATCTCTTGTGACTGGAACTTCCGGTTTGTCCTATTTCCTGTTACCAGCTTGTGTCCTAACCTCCCTAAGACAGTTAACATGCTCTAGCAAAATTGCTGGCCGCTAGAAAAAGGGAGCCGAGCACCATGCTGCGTTGCTCTTGCAGCCATTGTCATTTGCACGAGGACCTCGCCGAGCACAATAACTAAACCACTAAACGAGAACCCCACGATTGGGTACGGATTATCTATTTTATTCGACTACCGTATTCGATAGGATATGAATATGATTTATATTTTTCTATCCGATTAACAATCTCTCTTCTATTTGTATTTACATAAAAAAAAATATGGATAAAAATATGTAATATTATTTTATCCGCACTATTCGTATTCGAATTCAATAAAATAATCTACATATTTTATTACAGTATGGCTAATTAGTTGGATGAGTATTTTTAGTTTAATATGAATTCAAGTTTTTAGATGAAATAGATAAATTAGAATGATTAGATGTGTTATGTACGAGGATAAAATAACATAAATATTTTGCTATTACGAAAGTTATGAAGATATCTGGATCCAACCGAATTGAGTAGGTATTCGATTTGTACTCATGTTCATTTAGAAAATACGAATACAAAAATACCGCTATTATTCAATCCGTTGACACCTCTACCCACTGTAAAGGGAAAAAATGGTTGGGGAAAGACAAGGGGTTCACACACGTACCGCGTTTTCGTTCTATATGGAATTTCAAACGACAACGCAAGTGTTGGTGCGTTCGTTGAAAAGCTTCTCATTCTGTATCTGTCCAACCATGCTGGCCCAGCCAATAAGAGTATAAGACTAAGCCAATATTCTTTTCTTGGCTGAAAGAACGGAGCTCGGAGGTTCGAAGATGCAGTCAGCTAGTCCCACAGCCAAAGCTCATGCACTACGACCAGTACTGCTTTAAGATTAGCGCGATTTAGTATATCAGAGTGCACATATGCGCAGGTCAGACTAAATATAGACATAATTCTGCATGGCGAAGAACAAATAACTGGGGTCTACAAACTACAATAGCATTACCACCGAGAGAAGTTATCACGGCGTGCACTTGTACAATACCCCGTCTAAAGGGCAGGCTACAACAAAAGGTATACAATCTTAAGCAACTGACAAACATCATGCCACCTGTTGCGTCAAGTTACAGGTTGCAGGTCTCAATTCAAAACAGAGCAAAGTTGGTTGCAGATTAGATTACGCTAACACGGGGGCGCCTACGAGAAGGTGTCCTCCCTATCCCCCTCGGCGACCTCGCCCTCGTCGATGTTGCTGAACTCCAGGAAGTGCGTCGGCCTGTGGTCCTCGTGGTAGAAGTCCCGGGGCGTGCCTAGCTTCATGTTGTACTTCATCAGCGGGTCATGCTTTACTCCCATGAAATTGAAGTTCCAAGGAACGTTGTCTGGATCCTGGAGGAGAGAGAAAAGCAAAGTGAGACTTGGACGGCGGAGTAATTTTGAAGCACAAGATGAAGGTCTGGAAATAGCATTAGAGATCGATGCATACCATGTAGAATCCAAGGAAGCGGTCGCTAAGAAGCATCTGGACCTTCTCGTAGTGAGTAGGGAGATATCCATGTGGGTTGCTTCCGGTGTCCTTGTTGCTACGGCCCCACTCATAACCACTTGGTGTCAACTTGTACGCTGTCAACGAGCAAGACCCCGGGGTAAAGCTGCATGTCAAAATGATGCACTTCTCGCCATCCCATTGTTTGTTATTCTCTAAAATCTTCGCATGTGACGTCAAATCCTGCAAGAAAACATAACCAACAGTTCAGTCACGAGACACAGTTCACAGGCTAAAAAAGCAAACACCCTATTACAGCTTTCTATCCTTTTGCAACAGCGAAAAAGAGCCAGCTCGAGATCTAACCTGTGGTGATAGCTGAGGAGCTTCGTTTGGCTGGGTATGCATCCATCCCAGTGGTTCCAAGTCATTAAGGAACTCATGCTCAGGAAGATTTGCTGGCAGTGTAACCATCTGGTGAGTTCCATGCTGTGGAGGAATGGCTATGCATCTGATCTCCTTCACTTGGGGGTTATCCTGTGGACTCAGTCCGTACAGGAAACCCGCAATCTGTGTCCGTAGATCTGCTATGCATATGAACTTCTTCAATATATTCTTTGGCATAATGTAAGTGTAGCCAGTCTCCTGCAGGCAGAATAGATGCAGTCTTGGTCAGTAACCATTCAACATTTGTGATTTTGCAATTTCGTGTGTTATCAAGGAAAAGGAATTACTGTACTGACCTTTATATCATCTGAGTTAACATAAATGTGATTGACACGAAGGTATAAGTTTGTGGCAGAGATGGCTCTGACACGCCAATCAGTCTTCGATGCAAATGCTTGCTGCTCGTATGGACTGGTTGTCGTGATGATGAGCTCATCTCCATGCACATTAGTTGTCCTTGTTGTAACTGCAGTTAACTGAGTTGTCTCTCTAGACTGCAAAATCAGGTAAAACCAAGAGTGAGCAAAACTTACATGATACTTTCTGAAGAAAAACTAAACAAAAGTGCTATCATAGAGAGCTTCACCTGTTTCTCAATTTCAGCGATCTGTTGCCTCTGCTGTGATGGTGGAGCTATTTCAGCACCAAGTATTATATCACGAATTTCAGATTGCGTCAGTGCAGAAGTATTAACATTGTTTTTCTTTGCATAATCAGAAAGAATGAGGTCCCTGAGTGCGCATTCAACTTTCAGCCATTGCTCATCATTCAAAGTTGGCCAGATATGATGTGGTTCCGTAACAATTGTCTTGTCAGGCTTGAGCAACATCTTTGCCTTCTCATTATTGACATGTAGCGCCCGCAATATAAGTACGATACGAGAAAATGCTGTGTATGATGAGATACTTTTCAACCAATCATCGTATATGTTATAGAGAACCATCTGTGGTTCTGTAGCCTTGAGAATAAGATCACCAAACTTCTCAATCTTCAAGCAAGCCTGGAATGGCAGCTGCAACTCACTACCCTTGATGACAATATTGGGGAAGTCAAGCAGATGGACCTCCAAAGGATCCAACATGCCCTTCCTTGTCACAATAATTTGCTTTGGCTGCTCTTCTACAGGAAGAGATCGAACTAATGCAGCAACCTCCTCAGCTGTTTTCCACTTGGCCAACTGCCCAAGACGCTTTTGTCCAGCCCATACACTTGTGTGGATGACCTGCAGGTTATTATACATATTCATTAAGTTTATAGAGCCAATATTACAAGAAAACTAGAGCTAAAGAAAAAAGAACCAACCTTCAGAAATAGTTGACCAGTTCTTGGATTGAAAATGAAAATAGCACCATTGATTGGTTTGGTGGTCAGGTTACCCTCAAATGTTTTGTGAATGGTAACTCGGTAGACATTTGTGTCATCCACAAACCATATAATTTGATTGCTGAATATCTCTCCATAGTTCTGTGAAGACAGATATGGTTCGGTGGGTTCAGATGAATATAACTGCAGACCCTTCCTTATCCTCTCTCTCAGGACATACAGAGCAGGATTTGACTGTCCAAAAAAACAAGCAGGTTATTTAAATTGAACATTTAATACAATATAGAGAGATCATAATGTCAAGTAGAGCTAGATTTGTTACAGTTAACGTGATTATATTACCTTCATGATCTTGTTCATTGCTTGCTGGAGGAGGGGCTTCGACCCAGGGAACCAGTTGCCAAAAACGGAGTGCAAATTGTATGCTAGATCAAATCCAATCATCACCCCTGCAAAGAAAATATTAATCAACATTAGCTATGAACAATTCAGACAATAGGACAAATTATGAAACTGGCAGTTCATGGATACTCGAAGCATACCAGTTGGAGATGGGTAGATGGACATATTGTCTGTTGTGTAGTCCATGAACTTGGCCCTTGTATAACGTTCTATGTCATGCGAATCGTAGTCTCCCCAGCGTAGTTGCACATCAATCCAGTACTTGTTACTTGCTTTCTGATCGAAGACATCCTTTGACTCGGAAACTAAGCTAGGCTTGGACATCTGCCACCGATGTGCAGCAAAAAGGAGGATATCTGCGCAGGAACTGTTCATCTTGTAACTCTTCCTGGGATGTATTGTCTCTTTCTGCACTGTCTCAATCTCCAGTGCATCCAACTCCTGATCCAAAACCTGGCAAAGATCCATAACAACACTCTCATGGATCTTCTGCCACAGATGTGCGCGGAAGATCTGGATCAGAGATATCTTAAGGGTTGGGATTTTCCCATGCATGAATATCCCTGTAAGATCTAGCTGGACCTGGAAACCAACATACACATTTGCGCGATTAATGGTTGGTGACCACCACAGGGTAAATCTTCGATTGGGAATTTGATTGAGCCCAGAACGTTGTGCATTTGTCAGCTTCTTGTATTTCATTGACTCCTCAAAACCTGATGCCTTCTCCCAAAACAGACCCTCCCAAGTAGGGAAATATGTTCCTTTAAATAAGGTATGTTCCAAGATACCTTCAACACCACCAAGAGCTTGGATGACATCAGTTCTGTAGTTATTTAGGTTCCATAGCTTTCCATCATGTCGCTGATGCGTCCACCAGAATGGGTTTTGTTTCAGCACTTGATACTGCTTAAAGTCAGTTCTCACTCTCCATCCTTTGTCATATGCCAAAGTGTGGCGGTCTTTTTGGAAAAGAGTGTTGATACGAGGTATACCTCTATCCCATGAATCTTCAAGATCCTCGAGTGTTAAGCGTCTGTTCTGCGATTGAGCTTCCTGCCTCTTCAACGCATATTCAGCCCACACACGCTGTGAATCAATAAACTCACTCTCCCATGGCTGGATGTAGCGATACAAGTTAGGGATAAGCTGGTCCTCTTCGTGGCTCATACCACTTCGAAAATGTGTCACACCAACATCTGTCTGTTTGCTATACCTGAGATCACTCTGTGGTATCAAGATGTGACCCATCGACAACATTCCCAGACCTCCAATTTCCTTGGGTGTATAGAAGATAACAGGTGGAAACCTGCTAGGCATCTTTGAGTTCAGACCAATCTTTATACGAGTCTGGATCTTGTTTTCACATTTGACAAGCAAATCCAAGAGCTCCTGTGTATGAACAGTTGCTTCACGGAAATATGTCATAAGGCCAATGAGAGCAGTATTCCACTTATTGACAATCTTGGTAAATGTTGTTGACCCTGAAGACATAAGGATTTGCCTGACACGGTTCTCGAACACTTTCATATGCTCATCATCAACCCTCAGAAAGGCAATAGCCGTCCTTTCTTTTGTCTGCTCATTCTGCAAATTCCATACTCCATCTTTTGTGTTGCTGAATGCCTCTTGAGTCATTCGTATCTTTGGCAGTATACGGACCTCAAACCCGCACATGCTAAAAAGCAAGTTTGGGTTGTCCTTGCTGTACACAGATACAAAGCTATTCTCCCATTCTAAGGTCGTAATGCTCCTTGGGAGGCGGTTCTTCATATCCCAAAAGACACTTCTTCCAAGATTTACATCATGCTTCATGAGCCTCATTCTTGCATCTCTAGGCCAACATTTTTTGTTATTGTAACCAACCATGTTCTCGTTGTTAGGATCAGGATGCTCTGTCAAGTAACGCTGAATTAAATCTCGTGCTTCCTCATGAGTGAAGCGGAACATTATATGCACCTTGTCAATATATCGAGAATATAGCCTGATGGGATGCCTTGTCTCAACTTTAGTGTCAGCATATGTAAGGAACTCATTTGGCATCTGAGGCGGCCCAGCAATCTCACTTGCACGTGTTAAACCAAGAAGCAGGAGATCCAGCACCAGTCCATAGTATTGCACAACAAAAGATGCAAACTGAAGACCTCGAATGAGACCATAAGAATTTGTATGACTCATATCCTTGTAAGACAACACAACATTGTTCTTTGCAGTGACATAATCAGCGATGTTATGGTCCAAGACCAACCGTAGAAGCCTGTTCAACAGAGTCAGATCAATTTTTTCAAAAAACTTCTCAAACTTTGTCTGCAGCATCACAACACACTGTCCATCGCTTGTGTCCCATATATCTTGTAAATTATTTATGCCTTGGCACCATTTGTAAACCAGTAAAGGAGGTGGTTCTGAATCAGCAGGCTTGACCCAATTTGGGAATAGGTGTCGTTTGTCCCCCTCATACCACAAGTACTGGTCAAGGTATGCATCGGTGATTTTCTCAAGAGGCTCAATTTCATAGACTGGAATCAAGTAGCTATACAGGTCCATAAATTCAATGCCAACTTCTTTAAAAGCACGCTGAGTAAGAAGATGTCGTTTTATCCTTGACAATGCCTCATGTGGATTATCATACGCTTGTTCTATCAAGCCCAGTTCCTCTCGTTGCAGTTGATTTAACCTAACTGCCACACTATAGGACTCCTTTAGCCTTTCCAAGGATAATATAAGAAGTTTGGTATCATGCTTGTATGACAGTGGAGGAAAAGGAATCGGGGAGAACTTTCTTGATTCCAGCCAGTGAACTGTTGTTGTATAAATAGCAACTGCTTCTTCAGGAGTCACATATGGCCCATCTTTCAAGTAGTTGTGCTGCCTCTCCTGTTCTGCCTTGAGCCACAAGCGAGTTAACCTTCCAAGATTTTTGCGACAAACAGTCTTGTCAACTGTAGCACCACGCCTGATACGCTCACGGTTGTAGTGAGCAACGTTAGTCCACCAATCAGCTTTGGACTTCACGTAACGAAGAATCATGTTCTCAATAGGAACCGGCAGGCCAGGGACCTTCCATGGGATATTTGCCTTCCAGCAGCGCCATGCCTCACTAAGATGCTGTAATATAGTTCGGGCCTTGTTTTGCTTGATGCCCTCTGGCATAGCATCCAGGACATCATGCATAACCGCAGCTCGCAGTTCCAGATCAAAGTGAGACTCAACACGTTGCTTGGTTACAGTTTTAGCAACTCCCTTTGAATGTCGACCTTCAAACTGCCTGGCCAGCAAATTACCTAACCACCTCTCAAGTAGTGGCACAATACCACGGAGGAAAAACAGCCACACTCTCCACATTGGAGCCCAAATTCCGCAGCCAGGTCCTTTTCCAACAGGGCCAGTGTTGAAACGATAATATATCAAGTGCTTCAGATCCTTGCACATCCTGATTTGCCGCATCAGACGATACTTGTAACGGTACATACCAGTCAACTGACCAACATGAGAGAATATGTATTGCAAACCATCAGCCAGCTGGAAAGCGTCAACATTTCCTAAGCGGAACTGGATGTTTGCATCAACAACCAACTTAGTAAGTCGTAATATCTCACGGCATAAATGGAATGCATTCCCAAAACGAGATTTCTTCCTTTCCTTCGTTGTAAGAGTCTTCACAGGTTTCAAATTGAAATTGTAGTCTAAGTGAAGATAGTTAAGATTCTTCCTGTGGATCAACAAGTTTAACATGTTGTAGCCCTGCTTGCAAACTTGCAAACCTGCTTCTGCCCAGTCAAGCTCTGTAGTTTGAAAAAACTTTGTTGCTTGGAGTGAACGGAACAGATGTTTCTTCTTCTGTGCCTTGGGAGGCCTGTGATGCAGCTCATTGAGCACATAGCACTTCAGCAGCTTCTGATAGCTCACACGAACTTTCACTGGATAAGCTGGTGGGCTACAAAACAGAGATAAATGCAATTAGAATTGAAAATCCCCGTGCACCAAGTGGAAATTGATGCAAAGAAAACAAGAAGTAGGTATCAAAGGTGTCAATATGGCACTCACCAGTGCTCCTTGTACCACTCAGATACAAGAGGAATGTCCTCAGCACGGCGTGTTCTGCCAGATCTCATGTTAAAAGGCTTTGGAGCAAAAAGTAATGAAATGCCAGCTGCTGTTGTATCAGTGTAGAGTTCAGTTCCTTTCAAGAGAGGCTCCACATCTTCTGGAAGGCAAAAGTCTTCATCTTCTATCTCTTCAGTTGTTTTCCTTTCCCGACGATCAACCTTGTTAGTCGAAGTGATGGGATTTATCAGCGGATCATAGTAGAATGCAGGCAAATCTGGATCCTCTGTCTTGATATACATTATCATAGGAGTGTGGTACACCCCAAGTTTCACTTTCCTTGGTCTGTTATTGTACAAATGTGGGAAAGCGATTCTGTAATCAGTCCTAAGTGGTTGACGGATGATGAGTTTATTGATGTCATTAAATTCATTCCAGTCCTCATCCCCCTTCTCCATATCACGGTACAAAGGCTCAAACTTTGGACCTCCTGCAATAAAACAACAACATTAGTGCCTCACAACAAAACATACACTGTAGCAAAAACCATGGTACCAATCAGGGAAAAAAATTCCCGGCCGGTTACCGGCTACCGCCGAGGTCCGGGTGAACAGTAACCAGCCGAAAATTTTCAAATTTGATTTTGGATTGCATAATACACCTCCTAGATTGGTTTAGGCATTTTTTGTGCTAGATTACGTATTGTATGAGCTAAATATGCTTGAAATACCTATTTCAAGTCATGGCTAGCAAGGTTTTCTCTGTTTTTTGCAATTGCTACTTCATTAAACACTCTACAATTGGTATTTAACAATTTTCCTTTGTTTTCCGGTTTTACCGGTTTTTTCCGGTTACCGGACGGTTACCGGTCCGGTAACCGGCCGGGAGAAATTCATATTCAAATTTCGTTTGCCAAATTTTGTCCGGTTTTTAGCCGGTTTTTCCTGTTACCGGCCGGGAACCGTTACCGGGCCCCGAGCGGGATTTTGCCCGGTAACGTTTCTTTGATCCTTGGTACCAATACTTCTAGTCTTCTACTATCTTCCCTCTTTTGATAAAGCAAAAGATAATACATTAAAGAAAATACAAAGTTCCACTGCCCACATTTCCACAAAATAAATCTTGCCAAAAGTCAAATATCAGATTGGATATATTTTGATGTAGCCATCTCAAAAGGTAAAACTATTATGCTAATGGTGTTGATGTCGTAAGGTTGTTAAAATTGCTAAAGTGAACATGGCTTACTAAAGAAAAGGCAAATATACCTGGGATACACATGTTGAGTGCTTTGGCAGTAAAGAAAGACTCCATGTCAAACAAATAGAAATAATTCCGGTCAATCAAGTCTGACAAAGTTGGCCGGCAAGGCGATAGAGTGTCGCCATTATGGGAAGCGATAGATGCCACTTCCTGTAGCTAGGGCCATTTATAAGCATAGTCTTCACAAGAGGCTTATGATCATAAAACCATTTACATACGGCTCCATCTTCCTCCTCATCCAACTCCAATTGTATAGCCTCCAGTGGTTCAACATCCAACAAATTATCAGCATAGTCTAGTGGAGGTTCCTCGTCATCAAATGGAGGAAAGCGCATTCTTTTGAAATGTCGCCTATCTCTCTTCTCTCGTCGCATCATGATCCACATTGTACCCCACTGTAGAAAGCACATGATAAGAGAGAAATTTTAAGCATAAAAGGGAATGGAAAATACAAGGCTGAAAGATCTAGTTGAATATGCTACCTACCAAATGTTACACACAGATTCAAAGAACTAGCAATTGTTATAATAACAGGGACAGCTTAACTCACAGCTATGAAGACAACAGAAAAATGAAGTCTAGATCATCACCTGTGCCAAATAAATGGGCTCGACCACCCATGGAATCTCATTTACGAAGGTTATGGCGCCAGTGATATGGTACAAGATCTTCACATGGCGAACCTGAAAACAAGAGTTCTGTTATTCATTTGCCACGGAATAGGTAATATCAACAATGACGATATTTTAAATGCTCATATCTATATCTATGAGAGAGTCGCAATTCAACGATTTACCTGTTCCCATGGCATCGGCATATTCTCAAGTAGTTTGTAAACAGCATGAGGCACAAATTTGAGTGCTCCAAGATATACACGCTTGTCGTGCCTATACTTCTTTGAAGACATGTCCCCATGGTCCCTGTTCAACAGAACAAAGAAGCATAAATTGAGTGCAGCGTAAACAGGATCTACAATCTAGACCACAGGAAGGCTTTAGATTTTGATTGTGCTGGACGGATAACAAAATGTATTTACAGCATGAACACAACGTATACATAGAATCTTCATTATTCAAGTCATCATAAACTCGCTCTTAGACTTGTAGTTTGCATCTCTGGCCATGTACATGTTCAAAGCAGAAAGAAGGATTTGTTCATGGATTACACAAGTCAAAGCATTAACCACATCACAAAACATAATACAAATAACTGAGAAATGGAACCATGTGTTTTCCAAAGAGAAAAGACAAATAAACAATAAACAGAAACCAACACACACCAATGGCACTCACCGAGACCCCAACCACAAAGCTTCATAAAGCAACTACCAAATCAAAACATTAACAGTAACTAACGCATCAAAATATATAGAATCCTGACTCCTAAAATCTAGAGTTGGGGCAACTAGCAAATCAAAACAATCACCATAACTAGCGCATCAAAATATCTAGAATCCTGACTCCTAAAATCTAGAGTTGGGGCAACTAGCAAATCAAAACAATCACCATAACTAGCGCATCAAAATATCTAGAATCCTGACTCCTAAAATCTAGAGTTGGGGCAACTAGCAAATCAAAACAATCACCATAACTAGCGCATCAAAATATCTAGAATCCTGACTTCTAAAATCTAGAGTTGGAGACCACAACCTTTTGCCTAAATTCAGCAACCACAGATCATACGCAAAAATATAGTAAGAAGCAAAAAATGCCGAGCAGATAATAACGCAGCTAAATCCAAACCAAAACACTACACATAGCGCAGTTATAACCACAAACTCAAAACATTACATCAAAATACATACTCGCACCACAAGTACCATCGATCGAGACGCCATCCAAAGCTACAAACAACTACAAAACGACCTAAAACCTTAAGCATCAGAGCCCGACATGAACACCAAAGCACCAAAACTTAGTCATAGGCATAAGGCAAAGCCTGAAACACCCTGAGGCCGTGCGGATCTGGAGGTTACTTTATGATTTTCCGGACATGCTCGGGGGGCATGTCCTCCTTCTGCGCCTCGACGAACCCGAACTTGCGCTTGTCGCCGTAGCGCTTGGAGTTGAGCTGGTGCCACTTGCGGGCCTTCTCCACCAGCTGCGCCTCCAGCTCCGCCGGCGTCAGCGGCTTGACGCCCTGCGGCGCGGCGGCCGGCGGTGGGGGCGGGGCCGCGCCGGTCGTGCCCGGGGGAGGCGGCGCGGCCGCCATCGGAGGCGGCGGCGGAGGCGGCGCGCCGTTCCACATCGGCGGCGATGGGTTGGGCGAGGCGCGGCGGCCTCCCGCTGCTGCTGCCGCTAGGGTTTAAGTGCCGTCGAGTCGGCTGGGTGCGGGTTCGAGAGGGGTCGGGATTAAAAAAGAACAAAAGAAGAGGAGGGGGAAGGAGAGGAACCGATGAGATCGGATGGATCGGGAGATTTTTATAGGTGGGGCTCGGCCGCAGTCTATGGCGGCCTGGCGATGAGGCGGGACTGAGACTGGAGCCGACTTTGGTGGTTTTGGACCGGGCCGTGAGTGTCTCTATGGGCCTTGTTTCTTCAGTCGGCCGTGCAGTACGTAATGGGATGAACGGCCATCACTCGTTCAGAATCTTTTATTTAAAAAAATAATGTTTTAAAAAAAGAATTACAGAAATAAATAGTAAAAAAGAAAAATTATAAAACTAGACTTCTGCGATATGGACTTCTCCAATGGTATATGCCCCCTTCAAATAGGAGTCATCTGAGGAATTGATGACGGGAAGCTGAATTGGTGACAGGTCTTTGTTCCATGGGCCACAAAGCCCCATCGCCGATCGAAATGCTGACAGGTGAGGTTTAGTTTTGTAAAAATGACTATTTATTTCTATAATATTTTTATAAATATATTATTAAAAACAGTGGTGAGAATTTGAATTTTAACCAGAATCAGCTAACCAATTCGACCACACACCTAGAAAGTTTGCTTTGAGGTTGGTCGTACATAGGGTTTTCTCGAGTTAATGAATTTGTTAAGCCCACCTAAAAGTTAAATTATACAAGCTAGATATGTAATATAAACCGGTTAGAAACTTTTTTTTTGAGTGGGGTTAAAAACTTGCAATGATAGTTAAAATCAAAATGCTATAATGTATTGTATCATACCACTGATAACTTTCCCACCCAGTTGAATTCATACTAGATAACTACGAACTAAGCGCCGATAACAAAATGCTTCACTTTTGATGCCTGATTTTGTTATATTAACATTTGCAGCATATGCTATGCGATCACATTTATAGTGCACTCGTGCGATCCTTTTTGGTCTTCACCAAATCAACATGGAAAATCTCTAGATGTACTTCTCAATTTTTCTTCGTACGTATATGACGAGGATCTAATAATCCTCAGTTAATTAAGTTATTTATCTATAATATTTATTATAGATGATAATATCTTTTATACAATCTTAAAGGGTACTCTCTCAATATCAACAATGAAGGAGATTATAAACACCTATTAGCCTTAAGTTTTTTTATGACCACCCTATATGGTCGTAAGTCATCCTACTAACACTTAATGGTCGTAAGTTCTTCTATAACTACTTATTGATCGTAAGTCCTACCACGATCAACTTATGGTTGTAAGCTTTACTACGATCAAGTCATTTACGATCACCTATAGTCGATAAGAAACCACAGACATGTGAGCACAATCGACTAGAGACATTTGTACGATATGTTTAATATACGTAATAGTTAATATGTGCCGTTATTTTCTGAGATAACTGCATATATTAAACCTCTGTCTCTGACATAACTGCAAGGCGATGCGAGGGGTATGTCTGACAATAACCGCAATTGAATGTGCACATTGCAGCAAATGTTAAAGCGCCTCTTGACATAGACAATTATCATCTCTTTGTGCGCTATATAAGAAGTAAAGTCGGTGGACAGAGGAGAGAAGAAATTCGACAAACACAATGAGATACTGAAGTTATTAATCCCTAATTTTAGTGACTTTCTTCTTATTGTAAACACAATCAATACAGAAACACATGAGTATGTGTATTATTATCTCAGGAGAAGACATGGTCATGCATAAAATTCTCTTGTTATTTTATGTATGGTTTCACTTTAGGAGAGCCCTAACATTCATTCATAAGATCGATACTAAAACATCGATAGTATAAATTTCAAGTCGGTTCGTGTTAAGAGTAACAACAATGATAGAAATCTGGCAACTCGTAAATCAAAAAAATTAAAAATCTAAAAGAAAAGGACAAATGGCACTGTTTACAACAAAGCTATCGTTTTTGCTTCTTCCGAAACATATTTTGAATTTGAAGTTGAGATTTTAAAGGGTGGTAACTTATAGACGACGTCATCATTTTTTCGCAATTTTCAAAGTCGATATGGTGCCAGAACCTAAAGTTTATTTTTAAACCCAATGCCAAAACTGAAATATCGTATCACCAAAAGATGATTGCATATAATATGTTGCCAACATTCCATTAACATTGGGGTGAATTCTTAGTCTTGTGTTTGCAGCAAGTTCTTACAATCATAGAAGCATTTCCCCTTAATTAGTGAAACATATACACGATAATGCTGCACTGGATGCTACTTAGTTCAATTTCTTGTTGCTTCAGTCTATTTCCTTTTTTAACGAAGCGTTATCAGGAAAACAAGAAAAAAAAAATCTATTTGTATGTCATTGAATCAACCAATAGTTATATTTCGCTTGCAGTTGCATGCAACTCTTTTACGTTTATTGCTACATTTTCTATTGGACTGAAGCAATAAGCATTCCACCTTATGCTCCTTATTCTTATCATTCCACCTTAGGGGTAAATAGAATAACGGGTATCAGGAGCGGTGCTTATGAGGGCCAACGCATCCATTAATTTTTGCAAGTCTTTTAGAGAAAATAATGGACATTAGGCCTAAAAAGTGCTTGAGCATGTAGTGGACATCAAGCCTAAGAAGCTCTGCTACTGATCGAAATTATCCACACAAGCGAAGTCACTATTATGCAAACAGCAAAATCATAAGAAATGACTAATATATTTTTGTTAGGGAAAGGCAACAAGATTTTTAAAGGGGTAATGCTGGAATTAACCACAATGCTTAGCACTAACACCAGAAAAGATGAGAAAATTTAGCATTTGCCATTCCAAAGACCGGTCTTCTAGCATTTGCCACTTGAAAGATTGAAATAGTTGCTTCATTATTTTGCCCTTTGTGATCAGTTTACTCCTCTTATTCCTCCTACTCCACCACAAAGGCCCTCGGTTGGAGCCAGAGCCCACGCCACAGGCAGCCTCACCCCCGTTCCATATCCGAGCGATCCACCGCAAGCCGAGAGCACAAGATGGCCCACTTGATGGTCGGCGGCGGCGGTGGGCAGCCACCTGTGGTGTCGCTCAACTGCCTCGACGACACTTTGCTGGAGCAGCATGTCCCTCTCTCCGCCATCACATCCGGCCATGTGGAAAGCCACCGCTGTCGTGTTGCTCCTCCCTTGCGTCGCGCAGCGCCGCCTCCGCCTATGGTAGCTCCTGCTCTGCCTCGGCTCCCTCGACCATGCCGCTAACACCATCGTGCCTGCCGACTCGGGACTCCACCTGGTCCACGTAGACGCCAACCGTGTCAGGAGTTGGCCGACACCGTCATGGCACTCCACTTCGTCCGCCCCGATCGTCGTGGCAAGTCAGCCATGTACAGTGTGGTTGGAAGGGGAAAGTGGGAGGAAGGAGAGGGGTAAAATGGTCATAAATGATAAATAATGAAGCAATCAGCAGATCTATCTTTGGAGTGTCAAATGCTAGCAGATCAATCTTCAGAGCGGCGAATACTCAATTTTCTCGAAAAGGATTAGGACGCAGTGAGATTAGACCCCAAATGCCCAACTAATCCTC
The DNA here is from genome assembly GCA_036346255.1 of Ampelocalamus luodianensis. Taxonomy (NCBI): domain Eukaryota; kingdom Viridiplantae; phylum Streptophyta; class Magnoliopsida; order Poales; family Poaceae; genus Ampelocalamus; species Ampelocalamus luodianensis. The sequence continues at coordinate 56,161,233 of CM070627.1, read as the reverse complement.
AATGGACTAAAATAAACAAAAGCAGGGGCCTCTTCGCAATTCCCACCACCACCACCACCGCCCACTCCCGGATCCACCCGGCCGTCGTCGTCGTCGTCTTCCTCCTCCACTCCGCTCCGCTCCTCTCCCCTGCCCCACGACGACGAGAGACCCCGCTGCCTCGCCCTGGATTCCGTCGAGAAGATCGTCGAGGACTTCGCCATGGACCTCGCCATCAACCCCTTCTCCTCCGGCACCCGCCTCCGGTCAGCCTCGGATCGCACCCAGCCCCCTCGCTCCCCTCAGATCTGTGCGTTGTGTAATTGATACGTGTGTGACGCTGCTGCAGGGACATGATACGGGCGATACGAGCGTGCAAGACGGCGGCGGAGGAGCGGGCGGTGGTGCGGCGGGAGTGCGCGGCGATACGGGCGGCCATCAGCGAGGGCGACCAGGACTACCGGCACCGGAACATGGCCAAGCTCATGTTCATCCACATGCTCGGCTACCCCACCCACTTCGGTCAGATGGAGTGCCTCAAGCTCATCGCCGCCGCGGGGTTCCCGGAGAAGCGCATTGGATACCTCGGACTCATGCTGCTGCTCGACGAGCGGCAGGAGGTCCTCATGCTCGTCACCAACTCCCTCAAGCAGTATCCGCCCCGCCTATGCTTATGCTCTGCATTTGCCGCTTCTGTTCTGTGCAGTTATTTATTTTGATAATGCTATACCGAGTTTTGAATAATCCGTAGTACTTAACGTGGGCAGAGATCTTAACCACTCGAACCAGTTCATTGTGGGGCTTGCGCTCTGTGCCCTGGGGAACATTTGTTCCGCTGAAATGGCGCGCGATCTGGCACCTGAGGTAGAGAGGCTGTTGCAAAGTAGGGAACCGAATACTAAGAAGAAGGTACTCGTTTTGACATGATAATTTAGTCCCAATTCACTATGCAAGTATTTCTTTTGACATGATAATTTAGTCCCAATTCACTATGCAAGTATTTCCATTCCAGGAGTCTCTTTCTTCTGCTTTTACAGATGAAAGACTTACTGTTTGGATGCTTCAAATATTGCAATGATCATTTCATCATTTACCCTAGATTTCTACCAAAACTATGTTTTAGTAGTAAGTGGCAAAGCTCGAAAAGCATAATGATAGCATATATTCTGGGTAGTTTAGTATCGATAAATTTGCACTTGAGCAACCATTCTTTACTTTTGGGGTGTTCTTATCGATACCATCAATATTTCAAGGCTTAAATGCTGAGCATTTTTTTGCTTGCCATTTTCATCCTGCACAGGTGTTCTTTTTTTGGTTAGCTGTGAAATACGTGTTGTGGAGAAGTATTATTGATTGTATAACTCTTACTGTTTGTAGGCTGCCTTGTGCTCTATAAGGATTGTAAGAAAAGTTCCAGATTTGTCAGAGAACTTTATGGGTTCTGCTGCATCATTACTGAAGGAAAAACATAATGGGGTTCTGATATCTGCTGTTCAGCTCTGCACAGAACTCTGTAAAGCCAGCAAAGATGCCCTGGAGTACTTGAGAAAGGTACAGTACATGCTAGGAGCAGTGAATTTTTATTGGAGAGTGCTGTACACATATTTTGTTTGTATTCTCGAAGTTGAACTATAACTACTAATAAATATTCGCTACATCTTTCATGTTAACTGTTTCAGCTAGTTGTATTCCGTATATTAGCTTATGTGTGAGAAACTTGATCGTTCTTGTTTTCATATAAGCCCTTGAAAGAAAATTTGTTAAAAGAATTTCAAAATTGTACCCTTAGTTTAAACTGTTTCAGCCTTTTGCCATGGGCAGGCTCTTGATTTATAGTTGATGCCAACCATGTTTTTCTGGAGTACCACATTTCTGTTGTCTAGACTCTTGAGCAATTTTTGATCATGAACAGGCTGAACATTTTTTCTAAAAAATTATTGAAACATGCCATCCCAAGTGTCCCAAATGGTTTATTTGAAAACTGTATTTTTCCTATTGTCATGTTTGAAGATATCTGGTTTTGTTGATTTAGTTGTGCCGCACCGTTCTTTGCTTGCCTCAGTGGGTTGTCTACGCCCGACAGTGTTTGAACTCCCTGGCATGCATCTGTAGGCACACACAGTAGTATATCTGGGAATATACCAACAGCGTTTGCTACATTTTCTTGCACCCATCTAGTTTAGCCTGTGTACTGTGTGATAGCCTCATTGATAGGTGTCAGGCTGTCAGCAAAGAATGCAGCACAGTCCTTAATTTCCTATGATTGATTAGGAAGAGGAGATGTAATGTTGAACAAATGCTGGAAGCACAGAGATAGGCAGTAACAGTCTTTCTTTCTAGATGGGAAGCTATTCCCAAAGAAATGTTGGAATCAGTACTGTAGAATTTCCAAATTCATCAGATGACTTTACAGTTGACTCTGACAACCTCTGGCCAAAACCCTGCTTATTTAGCATGAAGAAGCATTAACCTCGGTCCCAATCCCTGCTCCTTTAGACCATTTATTTGGTGATGCGTTGACACAATAATGTCATTTAAAAACATTGCTATAATAGTGTGACCATTGTTTTTATGTAACAGTTGTTTCCCCTGTTGTCTTCATTGAAAGAAGCAAAATTTTTCTTCTGTTCTGCCTCATAGCTGTATTCATCAACATTGTTATTACATAACTGCAAGATCATTGCAAACTGTCATATTCATTTGTGGTTTGTGGTAGTATTGTTCTTACAAAAATTTGCTGTTGCAGAACTGCCTTGAAGGTTTGGTCCGAATACTTAGGGATGTGTCCAATAGTTCATATGCTCCTGAATATGACATTGCTGGCATTACGGATCCATTCTTGCATATCCGAGTGCTTAAACTCATGCGGGTGTTGGGTCAAGGAGATGAAGATTGCAGTGAGTATGTGAATGATATTCTTGCCCAGGTGATTTCTTCATCCTTGGTTTTACATGCAAAGCTAAAATTCTCCATGCAAAGCACATATGCTCTCATCAATTTCGAGAACCAGATTCTTGATTATTACCAGTGTACATATTGCAATATTATTCAGGTCTTGCTTGGGGCACTATTACACTTGAATTTTAAAACCTGTGTGATACAAATGTTTTTCTCTTTGTTGAGGTACTTTTTTAGTAACATGTTTTTTGGTTATATTTTGCACTTGCGCTTTTGTGTATCTTATGGTGGATAACTAACACTTCTATTGCATTTCCAGGTTGCAACTAAAACCGAGTCAAATAAGAATGCCGGAAATGCTATTTTGTATGAATGTGCTGAGACCATAATGGGCATCGAAGCTACTAGTGGTTTACGCGTGCTGGCGATCAATATTTTGGGTAGATTCTTGTCCAACCGTGATAACAACATTAGGTAAAAATTTACTCTTTCTCTTGGACAATTGATATGGCAAACCTCTTTCCTTTGTTGAAAAAGGGGTTAAAATAGTTTTTTTCCTCTGTTGAGTAAGTTCGTCTACCCTGACTTGTTCCTGTAGTATATGAGGATTGTTCTACTACTACTTATGGGTGACTAACTGAATATAAATGAATATTCTTGAATAACAAGAATGGATGGGATACTTGTATGATTGAGTTGTTTTTTTACTAGTAAAATGTCCTTCCATATATGATAAATAAAATACTTACTGTGCATACTGTGTTTTCAGATATGTTGCTCTGAATATGCTAATGAAGGCCATGGCGATAGATACACAAGCAGTGCAGAGGCACAGGGCAACAATATTAGAGTGTGTCAAGGTATCCAAGTATACAATTATCCAGTATAATGCGCCTGGGTTTATCCTCTTTCTTATGGTGAAGTAAAAAAAATGCTCATGCATGTACAAGTGTACAACTTTGAGATAATCTTCACCTACTATAGTTTCCTGGTAAAATGGTTTGTTCTTTTCTGCATATCTTGAGAAAATTATTAAACATAACTAGTGACAAATGCAGATTCTCTTACTTTCCTGCATTTCTCTCCTAGTTAGGCTCAATTCATGAAGACTATTGTCTCCTTTTTTCCAGTGTTACCAGGACATGCGTGTCCAAAAATTTTTGCCGCGTCGACACGCGTCCCCATGTCGACGCGTGTTAGACTCCTCGCGACACGTATCGGACACCCCATGGAGAGTCCTTGTGAGGAGCAGAAGGGAAGAACTAGCTCAATGCCGGTGTTTAGATAGATCTATTGCAGAAGGAAGAGAGGAGAAAGATGCCAGTGCTCTGGCATGATTTAAAGAGCTGTTAGAGGAAGGATAGTCGGGGGTGGAGTGGTAGTGCTTAGTTGAATGAGCATCTGAATGAGAGTGAGGCTGGTCTGATGAGAAGAGAGGGAGAAGAAGGCTAGAAGAGCTACGAGAGACCTCAGCTGTAGTACTTCTTGTTGAAGTATAAGTGAATTGTCCACCTTTCCTCATCAGCTTAAGTTTTTGGGTGAACTGGTTGGTGCATGCAACTCAATATGGTATCAAAGCCAAGAGGTCTTGAGTTCAAGACCCGGTTGGTGCAATTAAAAAATAATAATTGCAGCCCACTTCTATTCCACGTCTTAGGCCTGAGGGAGCCATGTTGAAGTATAAGTGAATTGTCCGTCTTTCCTCATAAGCTTAAGTTTTTGGGTGAACTGATTGGTGCATGCAACTCAATATGGTATCAGAGCCAAGAGGTCTTGGTCCGAGGGAGCCTACACGTGAGGGGGAGTGTTGAAGTATAAGTGAATTGTCCACCTTTCTTCATAAGCTTAAGCTTTTGGGTGAACTGGTTGGTGCATGCAACTCAATACTTCTTTATTCATTTTTACATCTAATGAGGCATTGGACAGGACAGCTTTTGACACCATTTTTAAAAGGGTGAGTGGTGTGTGGCTGGTGTTTCTTGTGACTAGGTGATGTCAACGGTGGTTAGGATCTTTTGTGGTAGTTATATAGTGTTGTGGTAGTGCACCTAAATCAAATATTTCATTGCATAAATCATTTTATTTTATTTTTTAAAGATAAAATAATATATATTAGACGAATCCTATTTTCTAGAGCTTGCCGAATCCGAGTCGGAATCCGACACTCGTGTCTGTGTCCAAGTAACACTGCTTTTCTGCTTTGTATTCCTTCCTCCCCTTAAGTGATATGTGAAACAAGAGAAAAATGACTATACCATATTCTTCTCCTTTCTCACCTTTTTGCCCATTAGGGCTTGTTGGCTTGATTGGGTGCATGGGGATTAGGTCCAATCCCTTCGGATGGACAGGGAAATTGAACTAAAATCCCTGCCAATCTGAAGGGATTGGGTCCTATCCAAGCCTATCCAAACAAGCCCATAGAGAAGTTATTGATCCCTGAGCAAGTGATTGTGTATATTTTCTTTCATGCAATGAAAAAGCTACCTTAACGTACTTTTGACTTTTTATCGCAGTTTTCCCTGTTTATGGGTTGTGCTATTCACCTGTCACTTGTGACAAGATTCCTAGCTCCTTTTATTTTGCACTTAAAAATTTGCAATCACATATGCACTTTCAGGATGCAGATGTCTCTATTCGCAAAAGGGCCCTTGAACTTGTTTACCTACTTGTCAATGATGCAAACGTAAAGCCTTTGACTAAGGAGCTTGTTGATCACCTAGAAGTAAGTGATCAGGACTTCAAGGAAGACCTCACAGCTAAGATATGCTCAATAGTTGAAAAGTAAGTCTAGTCACAATTAATTCTGAATGAGGCATTTCCCCGTTATAGCTGACTTATGATTCATGGCATATTCTTTTATTCATCATCTCAACTGGCTTTTCGAAGAACATCTGATTTGCATGTTTCATAGTTGCTCCAAAGGTTCTTGTACATCACTGTTGTTACATGTATCTTGAAAGGATGTTCAGGCGCACTAAATGGCGAAATTTTCCTTATGGCACATTATTTTTTCTCCTCCCAGATGGAGAAAAAGGAAGTAGAAATAAGGGGAAACGATTTGGTTAACAACAGGGTACGATTTGGTTAGGCCTTTTCTTGTCATGTCCTCTTTCTTCTTACCCATCAGAATGAAGCAAAAGGCTTCAAGCATGGTTTTGTCAGGATCATATCATCATGTCAACTTAATTTTCTGGATGCTGTTAGAATATACTATAAATTAGCATTTTCAATATATTTTCTTTTGCATTGTGTTATTTAACAGGCTGTAACAGCAGTGTTTCAGTTTACAACATTCTTCTGTGTTTTCCCTTGAATCTTGATGCATAACTGCTGCGTGACTTTGTCTTTTGCTGCATTTCCATGCTTTTTCTTCCTTTTTGACAATCACATGAAGCTGCATTTCCACTACTGCTTAACCGCACCACATGTGAATTATCAACGTATTTTTAGATCCATATGTGTGCTTGATGAGATGTTTACAATTTTGCACTGGCTTTGAATATGTTTGTCTCCTGTTGTCTGTTGATTTACGGGGCATTAACAGCTTGGCATTTCTAATAGGTTTTCCCAGGATAAGCTTTGGTACTTAGACCAGATGTTCAAGGTTTTATCTCTGGTATGTAGAGAAACACAACTATGAGACATTTTTCTCTTGCTTTGGCCAATAAAGATATAAATTTATGTTACACCCTTCTATTTCCACAGGCTGGGAATTATGTGAAGGATGATGTATGGCATGCTCTTATAGTTCTAATAAGCAATGCATCTGATCTTCAAGGATACTCAGTCAGATCATTGTACAAGGCATTGCAAGCATATGGTGAACAGGTATGGAGAAATAATTAGTATTCTTTGTAATGTATGTCATTGAATTGCATCCTATCTGATGTCACTGAATCTCTTCTACATTGAATTGTTTAGGAAAGTTTAGTTAGGGTAGCTGTTTGGTGCATTGGTGAATATGGTGAAATGCTGGTCAACAATATTAGTATGCTGGAAGTGGAGGAACCAATCACAGTGAGTTGAAAATTCTTGCCAGCCATCCTCATTTGCTGATACACTTTGTCCCAAGAATTCACTATGCAATGGGAAATTCATTTTGTGGCATTACATATTCTTGTTACATTCTTCAAGCAAACAGCATTCATTGTGTCTGAACTGCTCCAAACTTAGTCCGTATATAATGCTGATAAGTGATAACTCTTAGATCTACTAAAATTTTCATTACATTATCCTCCCTGAGCTCCCTTATGACCACCTTGCAATTACCAATATTAGCTGTAATAATTGTCACCAAGAAAAGCTACATGATCATTCATTTAGTCACACACACACACATGTCTGCATACATGGTTCACTGCTGAATTTTGGGTTTATACTTTTATAGTGTGTCAGTTCATTGTTTCTATGCTCTTCCAGAGCATGTTGGCATTTCTCTCAATGTATTTCATTTAGTAGCATTGCTCTTCCATTTTACTATTGTCAAACGGCTTGGTCAATTTCTGGACATGTTCAGGTAACAGAATCTGATGCCGTGGATGCTGTAGAGCTCGCTCTTAAACGCTACTCTGCAGATGTTACAACTCGGGCTATGTGTCTCGTTGCTCTTTTGAAGCTCTCCTCCCGATTTCCACCAACTTCAGAGTAAGTATTATTCAACTTGACCTTGTATGTTGTTGGATAGCCTACAAAATGACTCAAATGTGCATTGCTTTTTAGCAAGAACTAGCAGAATTTGATTATCTCAGTTGTACTGATATCATCGGGTTCTGATTGACCTGAGGTTTGTTGTAAACCAGACCCAGCTATGGTCGCATGATCATCATATTCTAATTTTCATCTCTAAACTTGCACATGAACTATATGTGCTTACTGATTATACAAGCTTTCTATGAAGAAAAGCAATTTGACGGCAAAAAAAAGGTTATTAAGTTGAAAATGTTGTAATAACAGATCATTAGCTCCCATTTTTCAACTTTTTTGTTTACTAATCATGGGTCACTGAATTTCGTATGATCTGGTTTCTTGTCATGAACTCATTGAATAAAAACTGAGTGTTGATGAGCATATTACCATACTTTGATATACTATTCATTCTTCATTTAACTTTACCTTTGGTTACAAGCATACAATGTTAGAATGGGAGCATCAACTTTTCTCATAATGGAAACTAAGGCTAATATGTTAGCTATTTGTTTCAAATTTATGTTCATATTACACCTTGAGGAGGTTTCATTCCTAGCCTACCCCAACTTGTTTGGGATCAAAGGCTTTGTTGTTGTTGTTATGTTCATATTACCTTTTTTGTATGCCTTGAAACTAGTACCTTTTCGCTTAATCATATCTTCATGCAGTTTTGTGTTATCTTTTGCATTTTTTTATTTCATCATCCTCTTTTGTTATTGTGTTGCTAGGAGGATAAAAGAAATAGTTGTGCAGAATAAAGGGAATACTGTGCTTGAATTACAGCAAAGATCAATCGAATTCAGCTCCATTATACAAAGACATCAGTCTATAAAGTGGGTGTCAGCTTTTATCCCTTATTGTGTAAACTTTCTTTAATATCATAGTTTTTGTAAAAATATATTAATCTTGAGAATGCTGGTGTATGTGCAGACCATCTTTGCTTGAGCGGATGCCTGTATTGGATGAAGCTAGTTATTTGGTGAAGAGAGCTGCTTCTACACAAGCAACTGTTTCACTTTCATCAGCTAAATCTGCTCCAGCAGTCACACCTGGAGGCTCACTTAAGCTTCCAAATGGTGTAGCTAAACCACCAGCAGCTCCTTTAGCTGATTTGCTTGATTTAAGTTCTGATGACGCTCCAGCAACTACTTCTGCCCCTACTACAGCACCGAATGATTTTCTACAGGATCTTTTGGGCATTGGCTTGACTGATTCATCTACTGCAGGTTTTGACTCTTTACTATTTTCCTTTCATATAGATTCAGTTCTGTTGCTTCTGTGTTGGCACAAACTAAGTAAGTGATGCCTTATCACCAATTCACCTGTTTAGTGTAATAGTGCTTTTGGGTATGCACTCACATTTCACATTTATCGAGGTTAGTAACGCATGCTTTGTCTCCTGTTTAGTGTTTGGGACGGCTTAAGATCATGGAAGTTCTAAGCTTGTTTAAGCTCTCCTAAACTGGCCATTGTATTAATTCCTTAATTATACTGTTTATGGTGCACACTGTTAGTTCGAGTCTTGTTTATGAGTTTGCTTCTGGTTTATGTTAAGGTGGATCCCCATCTGCAAGCACAGATATTCTGATGGATCTTCTATCTATTGGTACATCTCCTGTACAAAATGGCCCACCACCAACATCAAACTTTAGCCCTCCTGGCCAAGGTAAAAGTAACTGATGATAATATTTACATCTTTTCCCCCGGTTTGTTATCCATGCTTAACTATTTAACACCATGCAGCAGAGACTAAACCTGCTCCTGTTACACCTCAAGTTGTTGATCTTCTCGATGGTTTGTCCTCAAGCACACCTCTTCCTGGTCAGCTCCTATCACTTGATTATCTAACACCATGCAGCATTCCTAATCATTATGAAATTCACTGTTGCTGTACTTGTTTGCTCACCAGATGAGAATACAGCTTACCCATCAATCACAGCTTTCCAGAGTGCAACTTTGAAGATCACCTTCAATTTTAAAAAGCAGCCTGGAAAACCTCAGGAGACTACAATCCATGCTACCTTTACAAATTTGACATCTAATACATTCGCGGATTTCATCTTTCAGGCAGCTGTACCAAAGGTAGTCATTTGAACTGTTGTTTTTCTGATTACTTCTGATAGTCATAGTCATACTCCCTTTCCAGCAATGGAATTCTTCATAAATATTTAAGATTTAAGAACCAACTATTTTTGTCTGTTTTATTTTCTATGGCAAATCTATAATTATTTAACTCGAATGTTATTGGGTCAAAAGCCATCTATGTGACTGGTCACTTATTTACCTTTTGTTTTTGCTGATAGAGTTTGAATACTAGGTGTTTCATCTTAAAAGAGTATTTTAATCTCTACTCTTAAGTGTCATCATCATGGCTGATATGCAGTTCAGTTTTCTTTTGGGTCCCTTCAAGATCATTAATTAAAATGTGTATAAAATATTGTTTGCAAATGTCAAGGGGGTGACAGGATGCTTTTAGTTTGGGTATTTGCTTTGATATTGATATTCAAACAAGGTTGCAGTCTGGGAGTGACAGTTTGCATCATCATCATGGTTGTTGTTTGTTTTAATGGTTACAGAACTTAAAAAATATTACTTTGTTTCTCTGTCCAAATCTGCATTTCAGTTCATCCAGCTGTGTTTGGACCCAGCTAGCAGCAGCATTCTTCCGGCCAGTGGAAATGGTTCTGTTACACAAAGCCTCGGTGTTACTAATAACCAACATGGACAGGTATTTGGATATATGTGCCCTTCAGAAGGGATTTTGACCTTTTTCAGGTTTTATTTGGCTACTGGTATTTGATAAGCTTGAAAGAGCCTATGTAACCATTAACTCAATTTCTGCATGGCCCTGCTAAATTATTATAAATCAAGAGCTCACCCATGTTTGCCAAGGCTACCTGCTTTTGGCATGTCCCCTGCTTATCCATTACACTTTTGCCTGTGTCATTCATATGTCTAGTTTAGTAATATTTCAGCTCTTTCTTTTTTGGAAAGCCTGTGTTACATGTATCAAATAATGAAACAAAAAAAAATATTAAAAAAGAAAAATATAGTACCACTACTAGGTGTAGCGTGCTGTGCGCATGTGGCTAGCCAATGTGGTTCATTCGCTGATTCGCACAACCACCATGGGCAGTTGTCAGTTTGGAATATACTTCTGTTTCTGTATGATACTATGATCCATAAGTACCTTGCCCTGTTTGTTACCTTGGTTTTGCTCACTTCCTAGTTCTATTTGATATACATCAAGGCTGAGTAAAAATCTGTTCCTCCTTGATGTGCAAATCAGTTCTATCTTCTATGTTGGTGTCTCTGGAATTAGTTTTGTTTTCTGTACACAGTCCAATGCTCTATACAATGGCAGGCAAGCATTCAATCCATTACTAAAGGTTGCCATAGTCAACCCTACCATCTTTCCATATAGACGACTGTTTAATACACCAACAGGGTCCTTGAAACATTGAGGATTCTTTTCTAAACATGGCTTATGTTGCAAGTTCACGGTTCTGTTCTGTTTTGTTCCCATTTTGAGATCTGATATTGAATTTTTACTCCACAGAAACCACTTGCGATGCGTATCCGGATGTCTTACAAAGTGAATGGTGAGGACAGGCTGGAACAAGGGCAAATCAACAATTTTCCTGCTGGATTGTAGTGCCACCTGTGTCTATAATGTTGTGATAGCTCTTTCAAAGTGCTGGAGGCAAAGGCGAGTTTTCCTTTTCTTCTTCACAATTGCTTTCCCTTTTGCTTGCCAATTAGTGAGTTATGTACACTACTAGTTGGTTTTGGCCATTCATTCTTCCTTTATATTGTATAGTAACTGGCAGCTATTAATGATATATCAGCAGTTTTGCCAAAATGTTTTCATATGTTGGTGTATATCACACTTGAGGATAACCAAAAATTTCAGCCTCCCTCTCATTTCAGGCAGCAAAGGAATATGTTTTCTTCTTAAATGTAATTATTTGTTTTTGTTTAATCGAGCTCATAGCCTCGTACAGGCTTATTATGCGCACAGTTCAATCTTTTGTTGGAACATTACGCAATTATGCGCACAGTTCAGGCTTACTTTTTGCACAAAATTTGCCAACCCTTTCAAATTCAACACCTGGTCGTGGTTTATTCGGTGTCCGATTGCACATTACACAATTATTCAGGTGCAGTTTACCATTTACATCTTTGACAAACTACCTGGAATGAGAACTTTGTTAACTATGCACGGATTAACTTGGTCCCGATTTGATGCCCCTCGAGTTTCTCTGGATGCTCGATAAATATGATCTGGTAAGCACTCGAGCTTTTCCTGGGTACATCCTGTGAAAGTTGATGCCCTATCCATGACCATCCATGAGAGTCTCAGCATGACACTGATTGCACACTGCAGCGTGGTAGCATCAGCACCATTCCAGAATAGTTGGTCCCACTGCTCCAGTGGTAAAAGCGTTCAGAAGCCTTTATTGTCATTTGTCACCTCGCGTTGCGTTGCCTTTGCCTAATGTATGTTAGTGTGCGTTAGTGTTTGGTTGGTTGCTAAGAGTAGTAAACAATTGTTACCTCTTTCCGTCCAAAATAGATAACATTTTAGCAAGATAATTTTGCTTTGCAAACGCTTGTGTGCGTGTTTTTACGCGTCTTTTTTAAAAAAAAAATAATTTTGGGCCAGAGGGAGTACACGACGATCAATCACTTGCACCTGCATCACGGGGGTAGAATTGGCTTTTCATAACAAGGACTAACAAAATCATGCAAAAAGCATATTGAATGCACAGTGTGATGGGCGAGGGATCCTGCCATCTCATTGAAGATTGGTACTCCTGTTCAAGAATGTTTAAGAACGCACGACGTTTTGGACAGAATGTTGACGTTTTGGACAGAGTGTTCAAGAATGTACGAAGTTTTAGATATTGGTATGATCTTTAATATCTAACTTTGATGATTACTTTTCATATGATTGTGTTAGTAAAAGTTGCTAAAATTATTATATTACAAAAATATTTATCATGACAAATCTAAACCAATTTAAACAACGTTTCATATATTATTAGTCGGAGTGAGATAAATTTGACTACATCATATATTTATGAACGATGGGAGTGTTGTAGTTCATTTAATAGCAGATACAGACGCATAACCACGAACACTTGGGACCAGTGCCACATCTTGCCGATACGTTTTGAACCGTAATTACACTTATGACCATGTTTACCCCGTATTTACAAAAATAGCAGGTAGGCGCACGGCAGTTCGCGCATGTTGAAGGGAGCGGCAGCGTAGCGCTTATGACCACGTTACCGTATTTACAAAAATAGCGGAAAGGCGCCAAGTCGGCCGCGCCATTGGCGGAAGGCGGCAGCGTGGCAGGTGAAGTAGCGAGCTCGCGCGCGCCGCGCAGTTATCGGCTTCGTGGCGCGAGCTCGCTGCGTGCGCGCCAACTCTTTCGGCTCGCGTCGGCCACCTCATTGCCCCACGCGTCGTTGCTCCGTGCGAGCTCACTGCGCCCAACCCGTGTGGCGTCTCCCCGCCAAGGAAAAAGAAAAGCACTATTGCGGGTAGTGCCCTAGGTTGCCGGCTAGGTAGGGTTAGGATTAGGTTAGGTTTAGTAATTAGGTTAGGTTAATTAGATAATTAGTTAGAGTCTGAAATTTAAAGGAATTTTAAAATATAGCAAATGAGTTCTAAAATTATGAAATTTTTGTGTAGCTCTTGACATCGTACTTTTTGTGTAAATTTTCGTAATTTTATCCATTCGAAATTGTTATCGCTCTTCAGTATGAATTGTTATCCGTGTACTCGCTTGTTTCGGAGATTAAGGTTTCATAATTTCATGTTACTTTAAATGTATTTGAGATTTGCCGGACTTGGAATGTATTTGAGATTTGCCGGACTGTTATGCGGAGAATTAAAAAACCTCGTAGTGGACATCTTTTCATCGTCCCTCCTCCTCCTCCACATCTGTCGCCTCGTCGAGAAATTTCGGTGCCAATGTTTACGAATTCCGCGCCAACGCCGCGACTCCTTCTCGCTCGACGATAAATACCGAACTCGGCACTCGCTCTTCGCTCATATCAATTGCGTTTGATTCTCGTTCTTGCGCCGTCGAGAACTCGAGAACGTAATTGATACGAGCGCAAGAACGAATCAAACGCAATTGATATGAGCGAAGAGCGAGTGCGAGTTCGGTATTTATAGTCGAGCGGAGAAGAGCGCGGCGTTGGCGCCGGAATTCCGTAAACATTGGCACCAAATTTCGGATGAGGCGACAGACGGAGGAGGAGGAGGGCGGTGGAAAAGATGTCCACTACGAGGTTTTTAATTCTCCGCATAACGATCAAGAAATCTCAAATACATTCCAAGTTGACAAATCTCAAATACATTTAAAGTAACATGAAATTATGAAACCTTAATCTTCAAACAAGCGAGTACACTGATAACAATTCATGCAATAGCGATAACAATTCGAATGGATAAAATTACGAAAAATTTACACAAATAAGTACACGGTCTCAAAGAGCTACACAAAAATTTCATAATTTTAGAACTCATTGCTATATTTTAAAATTCCTTTAAATTTCAGACTCTAACTAATTATCTAATTAACCTAACCCTAAACCTAACCTAATCCTAACCCTACCTAGCCAGGCAACCTAGGGCACTATCATGAGGCGGGGTGGCAACGCCCCGCAATAGTGCTTTTCTTTTTCCGGCGGGGAGACGCCACGTGGTTGGGCGAGGTGAGCTGCTGGCACGGAGCACCGACGCGGGGGCGTGGTGGCGGCGCAGGAGAGTTGGCGCGGCGCGCGGTGAGCCTACGCCCAGCCGAGTTGGCGGGCGAGCGCGGGGTGAGCTGCGCCACGCTCTGCGTCGCTCGCCTTCAGCATGTGGCGTGGCCGGCGCTCACCGCTATTTTTGTAAATACACGGTAAAGATGATCATAAGTGTAATTACAGTTCAAAAAGTGACCGTATTGGCAAAAAATTCCCAGCCACAGTTGCAACGATTTAAGCCGTGGAGACTAAACGATAAATACGTCTTGTACGGGAACGAGTAGAATATACTCCTATCTATCGCTTTCGGGCGTTTCGAAACGCTCCAGTCCAAGCAATAAGCCAAGACATGGTAAAGTAATTAATTAATCCATATTCTTGCAGCTTTAATGTGGCCTTGAATCTTGACCACCAGCAGAGTCCGCCCAATTTGGCTGATGCGTCCACCCTACCTGTCCGGGAGCCATTACTTCTCCAATAACATCGCATTACTTGCACTGTCAGTTAAGGCTCGAGACATTTCTGTCAAGTTTCAATTCTGAATTTTAGTAGACTTAAACTGGTACAACTATGTGCTTTCAATTCGTCATCATCAGCCAATAAGCAGGTTCTAAAAAAACTGAAGCCACTAGAAGATGGGTCTATTGGATGTAGTTAGGCAGGAAAATTGCAAAGCTAATATAGTACAGAAGACCTGAATTCTGAACCGAACTATGGGTGCAAATAAACGATCGCTTCTGTTTTACAAATCTTGGAGATCACTTGAAGATAAAGCAAGAGTACCACTACAATATACAAGCACTTGCTTTGCTTGCTAAGACAAGAATCTACCAGTAAAACAGATTCTTAATTCCATCAGTTCTAGCAAATGTGGCCCGGAAGCTGAAAGTAATTAACTAATTATCACTGTTGAAGTGTTGATGTAGACTTCGCTTTTGGAATTGCTAGTTCCAAATTTCTGCCAATAATTCTACAGGGATTTATTATTACAAAATAAGTCAAGTTATAATCAGAAGACGCGAAGTTTATCGTGAACCTAGAAGCTGAAATCAAGTGATCAACAGCACAATCACATGTAAACGAATGGCTATGAACAAATTAATAAGCAGTTAAAAAGACGAACAAATTAGCTCAAGATAGTTTGCAACACACACCACAACAAAAACAGCATTGCCCACGTATAATCGTTGTGTCACGAATCCCCAATACTTCTCCTCGGCCACTGCAACCTGCCGTCCACAGCCGGCGAGTCGTCGGACGCGAGCACCGGGAGCTTCCCCTTGCCGTTCCGCGGCCACTGCCAAATCTTGGACACCGAGAAGCTGTCGCCTTTGCTCCCCGCGCCGATCTTCTTCCCCTCGACGGCCTCGTTGCCGGCCGGATTGGCGCCGATCCCTCGCAGCCTCACCGCCGCCCTGCCATTGCCGTCGCCGTGCCGCCTATGAACGGACACCTGCAAGCTGGATTCAGCGAGGACGTACTGGTAGGAGCCCATGGAGTAGCACCTCCTGGCGTCCAAGCTGCCGCTGCTCGTCTTGCCCTCCTCTCTCGTGACGATGCCGCCGCCAACTCCGGCGTTGACGTCGTGGACGGGGCCGGCCACCCTGGACAGGTTCTTGAACTTGCCGAGGCGCACCGGGAACACGGTGTCCTCCTGATTCCGGTCCTCCTCGGCCATCTCGTCGAACGCGGCGTCGGACAGGGCGGCGGCGTCCGCGCCGAGCGCGCACCGGCAGAGCGGGCACGTGGAGTTGGAGAGCAGCCAGGTGTCGATGCAGTCGATGTGGAACGCGTGACCGCACAGGGGCAGCAGCCGGAGCTGGTCGTCGCCGGCGAACTCGCACAGGCAGACCGCGCAGTCGAACGGCTCCTTGGCGCCGGCGCCGGCGCCAACCACCTCCCGGTAGAGGAACACCGGGAGGGCGTCGATGACGGCCTGGTCCAGCCCGGCGTCGTGCAGGTGGAACAGCTGCTGCAGCTGCCGCTGCAGCGCGGACTCGGCCGCGCCTCCGCCGGCCGCCTCCACCTCCGCGGAGCCAGCCTCCGTGCGCGCGCGCGCACGGGCGCGCCTGAGCAAGAACCGGACAAGGAGGTGCAGCAGCCCAGAGATGAACAGCACCACGGCCAATATCACCACGACGAACACCACCGCAGGGCTAATCCTCAAAGCACCGGTCGCCGTCGAGCCGTCGTTCCCGCCGCCGCCGCCGTCCTGGTTCTTGATTTCTTGGACGAGGAAGCAGCAACCCGCGGCTAACATCTTCTCCTCCTCCTTGTTGTCCGGTTTGCTCCCAGCAATGCGCTGCTCATTTCGCGCAATAAAGTTCAATGCTGTTGAGCTGAACACTAGTAGTTAGCTTCTTGGTTTCTTGCAACTTGCAACAAGTGCAACAAGGATCCAAGCTACTAGGCGATGGGGGAAAGGCCAAACCAAAGGCTTGGGAAGCGTGACAAACCCATGTTTATATGCAACTGGGGTGCAGAAGCATGGGCGAAAACGGGTGGGTTATTGCTTTTTTTTCTTCGTATTTTAATCTATATTTTTACTTCAGATTTAGAGTCGGATACAAATATGAATTTGTTGGGAGCACGACGGATTCAGATCGGATTTAAATCGGTCACAGATAACTTGATGGATAGGGTACACATAAAAAGATATAACTTCATAAACGAAAGTGACAAATTATACTAGCTATTAGATAATTATTTATCTTACTTAATAACATAAACATAATCAAATATGAATTTGTATTACATATTAGTCAATTACTAGAAAACCATAGAGGGTATTAAATAATATTGATTTTTATCGGATATCTTCTGGATATCCTTAAAATACAGATCGGATATTGCTTTTCCCATATTCCATTAGATTTTCAGATATCAGATGCGGGTCGGAACTAGAAAATGATACCCTGGATGGATTTTTCCGGATGCAACATCGAATCGAGCGAGTTGCTCCTGCTTTGTTAGCCAAAAGGTGAAAGGACTGAACTGAATGAAGGCTACTAGTAGAGTAGTAGTGTAGTAGTAGTAGATAGGGGTGGATAACGAGTTGGCTCAACTCATCTTGTTAAGACTCGTTAAGAAAATGAGTTTAGCTCGGCTCATTAAGCTAACGAGCAGAATACCAGGCTTGGGTCGTTAAAAAGCTTGAACTCGGCTCGTTATGCTCGTTTAAATATGATTTTGAATTTTCAAACGAAATCCGGCCAAAATTTGAGTGAAATTATTCAAACGAGTGCGGCCGTGCGGTACTGCGGGGATTAGGGTTGGTACAACAGAGCGCACCATGGCACTGCGCACAGTGGGCTGAGCCTGATTTTCTTATCGAGCTAAATGGGTAACTCACGAGCGTCTCGTTAAGAGACCGAGTTCGAGCCGGATCCTTAACGAGCCGAGCTAGTTCGCGAGTTTTGACCTTTTTTTTTCTCACCCTAGAGTTCTTGTCTTTTTGAACCTTTCCGCGCCGTGCTTTTCTCTCTTCTTTTGAGTTTCATTTCAGACTTTCGATTTTGGCCTTGGATTTGGAATATTGTGGGGGTGTTTCAGCAGTTAGGGGGCCATTTTCTTGTGCATCAACAAGCCAAGGCGCCGGTGCAAGGAACCCGGGCCTATTGGGCTAGTTTGTGATTTTGTGCTTTCCTATGGTCCCTCGTGTGATGTAAACAAAGGGGTGAGAGCAAAAAAAAAGTGGGAAATGATTGTGATTGGGGGCTGAGTGATTTTTGTGCAATGTAGCTTGCTTGCTCTGGCTAGCCATGGCAGTTGTTATCGTTTTCCCTGAAAATTGGTGAAGATTCTCA
Source organism: Ampelocalamus luodianensis (assembly GCA_036346255.1). Lineage (NCBI taxonomy): Eukaryota > Viridiplantae > Streptophyta > Magnoliopsida > Poales > Poaceae > Ampelocalamus > Ampelocalamus luodianensis. The sequence goes on along the minus strand of CM070627.1, from coordinate 56,143,097 downwards.
TGTCATATGAAATCAGTAGCATCACGACATTATCCAACGAAGATTAGAATTGTGAGATGGACAGATGGAGTGGTTGTGTACTACTATTGCAGAAATAGATCATTTGTATTGAAGTATTAGGGAGTGATTTTCACTGTCTAATAAAAAATTAAAGATCGATACAATAACGGTAATGTTTTGGTATATATTTTACTGTTGCTACAGTATTATTAAAATATCCTCTACAATACTGTTTATGCAGCAGATCTTTGCAAGGAATCTGGATCCTTCTGCTACCTCAATTTCTCGTCCGCCTTAAACTGTCCAATAAAATGGTTCATGCGTTGGGGACGTGACACCCATATATGGTTACGGGTCCAGATGACCAGATCCAGCCCATGTGGCTATCAATCAACCTCGGAACTGACACCACGTCATAAAGAGCTCAAAGAGACCCCCTTCAAGATTGATTCTCATAATCTTGTCCGAGTTCAAAATGCACTCTTAAACTCATTCTTTGACTGTATAATTCATTATGTACTCTTTACTTGCTACTATTACTATTCAGGTCCCGTGCGGAACGCAAAAAAAACTTCACCGAAAAATTACATGAATCAGTTCAATTCCTGTGTTCCAAACCTGACTATACTAAAATCAATCAAATTCTCCCGGTAGGAAAAGAAAGATATTCCAACCAAGACACACCTACCTAGCATAAATTATCGGATGCGCTCAAACGCGTAGGAAGGAGATCAAATCATGGTACTACCCCTACCGTGGTTGTGTGGACTTGTGGTGTTCCCGGTTCCGGCACGTTGACGACTGTGTCAGGACTCGGGCAGGCGGCGGCGGCGGCGGCCACACGGTGATTGGGTGGGCCGCCTCGTGTCGCGTCGTCCATCAAGTGCGATCGAACCCACCACCATCCATCCATCCATCCGCTTGTTGTTTGCGGCTTTTGCTTTCTCCCTTTTTCACTGCAAAAGACGCCTTTTTCGCCTCGTCTCGCTGCCTGCCGCTCTGCCGAGCGCCACGGAAAACGAGGGGCGGGGCGGGGCGCAGCGCGCGAGGCGTGCGGCAAGCGTGACGCACGGCTGCCGCGGCGGGCCGGAGGCGACGTGCGAGGGATCGTTTTTCTCGCCTCGTCGAGCAGGCCCGGTGATGCGAGTGAGGGACGGTTTTTTTCCCGTATCGGCGTTAATCGTGATATAACTGTAGCGTTAATCGTGAGTATAACTATAGCCACGTTATAAGTATTTATGTAAAAATTATTTCCTCCAATATAATTATTTTTTAAAGTACTTTTATACACACACATAAGCACATGTTAAACACCGGTGTCTAATTAAGCATCGATGGTTCAAAATAAACACATTATATATTCTATGTGGTAAGAAAAATCAGTTTTTATTTACTAAACACATTATACATCCTATGTGGCAAGAAAAATCAGTTTTTATTTGCTAAACATATCTTTTAGTACTTGTGTTGTACATGCTCTTAGTGGTGTCCAAATGGACCGCTCGGCACAGCACGGACCCAATTAGACATGGCATGGCAAGCCCGACTAACTAATCGGATCATGTCGTGTCGTGCCAACTCGGCAACCGCCGCCACCTCCGTGCCCGGCCGCCGCCGCCATCTCCACACCTGGCTACCTCTGCGCCCGATTGTTGCCTCGCTCGCCCACCGCCACCACCTCCTCCTCCTTGGTCGCCGGTCGTGCCCCATGCCATGTCGTGCCTCGGGCCGTGCTAGCCTACCGTGTCGACCCAAGCACGACACGGCCAGTCAAGCTATGCCGGTCGAGCCGAGTCAATAGTTATGTGCTTCAGGCTGACCCATTTGGACGGAAAAAAATTCTATGAGGGAAGGTCTCAGTGAGATCCTCCTCCACGATCATTGGATCTCTCCCACACATATATGCTGATGATATTTCAGATCCATGTTTGGTCGGCTCCCCGACGATTGGATAAAAATCAATGTGGATGGCGCAACGTCGAGCTCGGACGATGTTGGACCTCGAGGTGGTAGCAAGAAACAGAGAGGATGGTTGTAGGATTAGCGGTCTCTCCTACCAGTTGGGATTCTCAAATATAGTTACGCAAATTGATTGCCAGAACCGGTAAACATATGGGAGGCGGATGCAAGATAAGTCCTTGATCGCTAGTATTTTGTCGAAGTTGCTTGAGCTTTACGAGAATTTTATATTTCGTTTTGTTCCTAGGGAGGCGAATATTGTTGCACATGTTTGTGATCGCTTTGTTTGTTCTCATGCCTGTGGAGTGGTGTGGCGGAGCATGTGTCCCAATTTCCTTGTTGCGGTGTACGAGATTGCAACTCCACACCACACCCCCAAAAAAAAAAAAATCATATCGTGCGCTTGTCACTTGGAATTCGGATCGTGGACATTAATTCGCATGGAGTACAAGAAAACAATTATCGTGACTGCGAGGGGAGTGAGGGCTTCACAAACAAATTTGCACTACAATAATGTATATCTTATTTTAACTAATAAAAAAAATCTTCGTGCAGCTGAAGGACCATCCCACCTCTACGTACGTAAAAAAACCTAGCGAGACCTTCGACGTGTCCCTAACGTAGCCGCTCCTCGCATCTGCGTCATCGCCGCCCTGCTCTTTTTCCTCCGATTAATCGCTTGCCCCCGCCTCATACCCACGTCGGCGCTGCCGCGGCCCTTAATTCACGCTCCTTCGACCTCGTTGTCGCCAAAACCACTAACGCCACCGCCGTCCGCATGCTCCCTGTCCATCGGCGCTTGTAGAGCCCTCTACGTCGTATTCCTCGTCTCCCTCTCTCGTTCTAGGTTCCGTCGCCGACGCTCCACCCACTCTCCGTCCCCACTTTCTCTCTCACTTTCCCATCTCGTGAAAAAGTTTGTGTTTTCATTGTAATGCACGGACACTCTACTATTGAGAAATATTACCGTCGTTAGTACTATTTGGCTTCCTCGTTAAATAAAATTACATTGTATAGCTTATTTAGCTCTCCTCAACCTTAAATCTCGCTCTCATACAGCGACCTTAATTGGCCGATTCTCGCAAATTGTCGTGCGTTCGTGCTCGCTCGCTCGCTCGCCCACGCTGACCTGACTGTTGCGGTTGGCCTTGGCTCACCTCTGCCGCGATTGCGTGCAATGATCGTGGCGGATGAAGAGGCGCGTTGCCTCGTCTGGCGTGGGCGATGGAGCGCTCGTCGAGCACGGCCACCGAGTTGTCCGATGGACTGGGCTTGCTCGACTGGGGAAACCACGAGTCCAGACTCCAGCGTGGGCTTGTCTTTGTGTGGACTAATCGTTGGCGGGCTGTGTCCACAATGGCTCCGTGGGCCAGTTTACGAACCATCGCACTTGGTTTGGCATTTGGTGTGCTTTCCGTGATTCGGCTCTTTAGGGTTAGTAAATCGTATGCTTGATGACTTGGAGATTGCTCCAGGATTCCAAATTACCCTGCGTCTGCATTACCTTGTTTCAGGTCTCAAAAGAACATTACCTTATTTGAGAAACGTTACCCAGGGTGTGTTTGGATGGAGTGTACGAAGTGGAATGGAATAAGATGGATAAGATGATCCTAAATGGAATGATACAAGAGTGTGTTTGGTTGCTCAGATGGGATGATACAAGGTTTTGTTTGGTTGAAGAATGAAGTTGGCCACACAGAGAGACACACGAAGAGAAGGGATGCAGGTAGAGAAGAAACATAAGAGGCGTAAAGACAGGTCGGGTGAGCTCGCCGGCAGCGAGGGAGTTGCCGAGAGGATGGGGCGATCCACAAAATGGGTCCCCGTGGGGAAGAGGAGTCCAGGGGTAGCGGTGGCGCGGCAGAAGGCAGACCATAGCGGCGGCATAGCTACTCCCAGCGGCGACGGTGGTGTTGTGTCCATGGTGGTGGTACTGGAGGGAAGGAGGGGGAAAGATAGCACATGCACGGGTGAGGGGGAGGTGAGGGGATGTCATTGGTGGAGACGGTGACGACGAGGGTGGACTAAGTCGGCTAGCGACCGGAACCCGTGGCGGCACGGCGGGTCCGTCGTGGCGGCGGCGGCGCTGCAGGGAGGGGGAACCGGAGCAGGGGGGAAGGAAAGGGGTGACCTAGGGATGCTCGAGTAAAGGGGAATCGAGAAGGAGCTCACCGGGTGACGAACGACAATGGTGGCAGCGGTTTCGGTCAAACGTGGGGAAGAAGACCGTGACGCGGGTTCCTGTGCACGATAACCGAAATTGGTTGGGGGGTTTTGCACGACGTGCCTGTGGAACATAAGGTGATGCAGGTGGCGGTGGATGAAGCTCGCCGGGTTGGCTTAAACATCACATGAGTTGGCGCAGGCGTTGCCGGAGATGGGAGTGAGAGGGTGAACCATGTGGTTCGATCGATTTCATCGAATGAGATGATACTAAAATAAAAAGAGAATATTATCCTAGCTCGAACTATTTCATTCAAGATCATTTGATATGATTCAACCAACTAAACACTCGGATAAACTTATTTCTTGCGCTGAATCATCTCGTTCAACTTATTTGAGTAGCTTGGTGGCGCGTTTCCGCGAGCTTAAGTCTCATGTGTCGTCTTAAAAAACACATTTTGAACCAATACATCGAGATAAAGGCTACGGTTTTATCCGTGTTCTCTTCCCTGCAACTTACACGGTTCTCTATGCTCTATAGTGCGGTACAATCACGCGTTCCATCGATCACAATCACCAACTCCACTAGCCCAATCCATGTGCGCGAGGCGCGGCTGTGCGCTGCGATGCGGCCGCCGGTCGCTCGCGCGGTCGAGCGAGCAGCCGCGCGCGATCCGATGCCGCTTCTAGCCGCGTTTGGCGTATTTTACTCGTGGCGAGAGTAGGCGAGTGGTGGTGCGCGAGGCGCTTCGGCCGCCGAACGAGCGCTGCACGGAGCACGACAAGGAAAAAGGAATCTTCACGAGTTCTTCGTGGCACGCTGACGCTGCCTCCCACTCGCTAGCCCGGACGGGTACAAAATCGCCTCGGGTTTCTTACCCACCACCACCAGCTCTGCTCCTCCCCCAGATCTCTCCTCGCCGCTCTCCTCCCGAGTCCTGACGGCTGACGCCCCCCCGCTCTCCGCCCCTGACCCCGCAGGTTAGTTGAATCTTTCTGTACTCGCTCCACGGATCACGATCGAGTTCTTGCTTCGCTTCTCAACGCTTGCTCACCATGTCCATGTGTTCGATGGAATAGCTCTGAGGTGTAAGTACGTGTGGTGGTTCTGGTTTTGGGCCGATTCGAGACGGTGGTTTGATTGATACTAATCCAGTAGTGAGTTGCTGCTAGTTGTGTGGCTGGTTTGAGTATCTATGAGTGCTGGTTTAGAAGCTCGTTGCTAAAAGTCCCAGTTCTTTTTTTGTGCAAAAGTTATGGAAGCTTCTTCTTACCTAAAAAAGCAGTACGAATCTGAGCCGGTGAAAAAGTGCTTTATGCTGCTGCATAATCTCGTACAACGCATGGGTGATGGGTGTCCTCAGTGGTCGTTTCATCCTGCACCTAGACAAGCCATTCAAGGCACTGTTTAAGTTTCCACTCTTCGTGGTTTGAATGGATCCCACGACTGATTTTTGCACTTCAATCTAACGTTTTTTCATACGAACCCTACATTTACATAAATTACATTTTACTCTACAATCTTCCATTAAAAACCTGACCAAAAAAAACTAATTCCAACCAAACCCTCAGGGCCCACTATCGGAGAATTCCCCCGACCTCTCGCTACCTGTCGATCCCATCGATCTCATTCCCATCCCTTCTTCCCACACCAAATTCGTCGCCGGCCTCGGCTCGCCTTGCCGCCGGCGACCACCGGAGGCATCCTCTCGACGCCGAGTCCTTGTTCGACCTAGCGCCCGTCGTCGCCGATCTCCCCGCATCCTGGTGCCCACTGCCGCCGATCTTCCTCTCCTCTCATTTCTTCACTCCCCATCACCGATGCACTCGCTGCCCCGCCGTGTATCTCCCCGACGCCGCCCGTCGGCCGGAGGTCTCCACCGTCCGGATCCAGGCTTCACCGCGCTCGCCTGGCCCGGATCCTCCAAGCATCCGAGCCTAGGTGGACCTGCGAGGCACCCACCCCAAGCATTGCATTGAGCATGCTCTGTTCCTGAGGTGTTTTGAATGTTGTCTTGATTCTCAACACTGTCCTTCAGAGCAAAAAAAAGTTGTCTTTCCCCCTTTTTCCATCATGTGTGTCAGCATGTAGGAAACTGACACACTTCAATGTTTGAAGTCGGAACCCTGGATAGATAGTCAAGTTGCAGCAGATTTTGAACCCCAATGTATCATCTTTCGGTCACATAAGAAATTGTGCAGTCGAGTCAGTTAAAATCTAGTGATGCAAATCCTGAAGGCTATCATTTCCTGTTCCGTTTTCTTTACAGTAATCTCCTAGTCTCTCTGCAAGCTTCACTCCTGTAAGGAATTCTATTTGGTAGTTTCAGTTCTCATCAGAGAGATCTTTCATGGTCTGAGAGACCGCGACGCTTCTTGTTTTCCACATAAAAAGGTCTGAGTTGTTCCCAGAATTTTAATTGGGTACAAGTTTGATGCATGTTCATATAACCCTTAGCACGTACCTTTTCTTTCTTGAAAAGTATGGTGCATCAATTGTTGCCTGATGTTCTTTTTCTCCCAGTGTATATCTCACTTTATTCTGCACTAGTGCTGTGTTATATATCTCGTATGCAAATTCTGATGGCGAACATTCGCTTTTTTCTTGATCCGTGCAAGAAAGTCTGAAACCTTGTGTCTTTTCCTGTTTGCAGCTTTGGTATTGTTTGCTCGGACCCTCGTCAAAATGCTTGACTACTCACCTTCGGTGGTAAGATCTAGATTCATAAACAGTGGCATATAGATCAATCTCTCTATGAAAAACAAGCATTCGGGTGGCAGGTTGTTAGGCATGTAAAGAACTTCAAAGAGCTGTAACTTTTGTTGTGCGGACATATGCAAATCTGCTGACACTTTGCAAGGTACTGATCAGTTCTGCTCTATTTTGTTGGTCTAGGATCCGAAGATGGAGAAGAAGCCTGATGAGATAGTTACAACTGGTGTTCTGGCAAGTCTGCAGAATTTTCTACGCAAATGCCTCATAGCTGTCCTCTCATATGGCCCAATGCCTAAACACATTGCATTTATAATGGACGGTAACCGTAGATATGCTAAATTCAGAAGTATCAAGGAACACACTGGTCACAGGGTGGGCTTCTCCGCTCTAATTGCAAGCCTTCTCTACTGCTATGAAATGGGCGTGAAGTATATTACGGTGTATGCATTCAGTATCGATAATTTCAAGCGAGACCCAAGTGAGGTGCAGTCTTTGATGGAGTTAATGGAGGAAAAGATCAACGAACTATTGGAAAACAGAAATGTCATCAACAAGGTTAACTGTAAGATCAACTTCTGGGGGAACTTGGACCTGTTAAGCGAACCGGTGAAGTTAGCAGCTCAGAAGCTGATGGCAAGCACTGCTGAAAACACAGGGTTGGTCTTCTCTGTTTGCATGCCATACAACTCGACTTCTGAGATTGTCAATGCTGTCAATGAGCTCTGTGCAGAAAGGAGGGATGTGATACAGAGAGAGCACGCTGGCAACTGTAATGGTCAAGCTGCAAATAATGGTGTGCATTCAGAGATTTCGGTGGCCGATTTGGATCACCATATGTACAGCACTGGCTGCCCAGATCCTGACATTGTGATCCGGACTTCAGGTGAGACTCGACTGAGCAATTTCCTTCTGTGGCAGACGACGTTTAGCCATTTGCAGAATCCAGACCCTCTGTGGCCTGAGTTCTCTTTTAGGCACCTTGTTTGGGCCATATTACAGTACCAGAGAGTTCACCCTTATCTAGAGCAAAGCAGAAAGCTGGCTAAGAAGCAGCTGTGAATGCTGTGATATCTTCTTTGGAAAATCGGAAGAAGATACCAAGAAGATTATAGCTATAAAGGAGATTCCTCTCTTATTTTTCGAATATAAAGTGCCATAAGGAATATAGTTATGACATTACGGACGTGTGAAAAAAATGTGCATTACGGATGCTTCAGTTTGCCACTGTATAGCTTATTCAAGCTTGTACGTACTGTTGTACTAATGTAACAACTCCCGATAGTTACAGCCTTACAGGCTTCCTGGGGGCCATGATCTAAATATCAGATTGGATGTTAACATTTGGTCTCTCTCTCACTGAAGCAAGTGTCGTGGAGAGGGTGGTGTTTCCCTGGGTTTAGGGCATGGACAATAGGGTGACATCCATCATCTATAATACTTGTTATGTAAGATTTTTTTGACATGGATGAGAGAGGAGGTGAGGTAGAAGCCATCTGGTATATACCAACAAACGGTCTATAAGGTCCTTATAGACATCACTTTTATTGTTGTATCTATACCGTCTGTAACCTACATGTTTTGTGATCTCATTTTATGAGAGATATTTATAGACAACTTATTGTATGAGTTATATTTAGTTTTGTCTACAGATGACATGAAAGATACTACAGATAACCACTATCTATACCACTGTTCCTTACAGAACATGCATGCAAACAAAAACGAGAAAAATTACGAAGCATCCGTACCCACTGTTTTGTGCCAGCACATGTATAACCTTAAAAAATTTAACTGTTATTTGTAATTTATAGATTGAGGTCTAGTTTGAAACACAGGAATTTTACGACAATTCTGCAAGAATTTCTCAATAAACGGTATAATCCCTTCATGAATTGTACCAGCCTTCACACAAATTTCGTCCACGGGCGTCCGTTACAGGCAGAGGGCTGTTTTTGTTGTCCTCTTCACTCGTTCTGCAGTGGTCACTACCGAAACTAGCGCAGCTGGTCCGTCGCATCTCCCGCTACCGGCCGGAGTCTCCCGCTCGCCGCCCAGCCACGTCAGAGGCGGACCATGATTTTCAAAATGAGTATTCGAAGTTACAAAAATATTGATCAGTACAGAGCATAAAGAAGTCAAATTATCACTAAAAAAACCAATGAAATACATATATCCAAAAATACTGGACAAACATTATGTGCTTAAACTTGTCCCCTAATTCTAAATAAAAAATATGAAGTCAAAGGTGATAGTAGTACTTAACCCAATACCAAACCCAAAACAAATGTTCAACGGATATAACTAGACCTCCTCATGCAAGTAGTACAAATATCTTGATACAATTAAACCAGTTGGAAATCTTGCCAGAAGACGGCAGAATTCCTAGGATGTTCACAGAAAGCACTAGCAAGTGTATGCCTTTGTGAAGAATTAAAATCAGTAATTTACGAAAGAGTAACACCTCGTAGAAAGGAAATGTCATTGGTTTAGTTCTACTAGCTAGTTCCAGTCATACATACATTGGCTATGAAACTGTAAACTCGTTAAAAGCATAAGTTAAGACACAGAAATTTGGCAACAACTTACCCCAGCCTCATTGAAATTGAACTCATTCCGCAACCCAATCATCTCCGCAACCTGATGTGCATAATCCTCCACACCGTCGGTCACAACACTACAAATTCGTCACCGGGATGAGCTAAGTCACTGAAGTCAAGAAAGCAAAAACAACCCCTTTCTTGCATTTCACAAATCACAAGTTCACTTCACAACACAGTCAACACTACAACAAGACTGCACTCGATGCATAGCCGAGCGAGTCGACCACCGAGCAAGCCGGCGATCGCCGATCGGCGAGCAGCCGCCGTCGCCCGCAGCGCTCCTCCACCTCCGCCCTCCGATCCTCGCCTTCTTCGGTTCTCCTTGGCCCCAGGAGTCCGCATCCGCGACTACGCCCCTGGCGTGACCCCGCCGCCGACTCGCCGCCACGTCCTCCGTGGCTCCGCCTCCGCCCTCCGATCCTTGCCTTCCCCTTCTCCAGTTCTCCCCAACCCTGGGAGTTCGCGTCCATGACTCTGCGACGCCGCGACGGCACGTGACCCCGCCGACCCGAACACCGCACGGCCGCACTCGCCGTCAACCCGCCGCCACCGCCGCGCTCAGTGTGGAGCCGCTGAGTGTCTGAGCCGCACAAGGATGGAGCCATTTAGGGTTGGGAGTTGGGTGCGCGTGCGTCCGTGAGATTGATTGGGCATTTGCCATTTGGGTGGTTGGGCCATTCCATTCCGGCATTGGGCTCGCGAGCGTGCTGTGGGCTGGGCTGGGATGCGAGGCGCGAGCGGTTGGCATTCGAGCGTGCTGTGGTGCTCTATGTGAGGCTGCGAGCGCGACTAAGGATGATACGTGCATATTTAACTTGCCTTCCAGTATATACATGTATTATACCCTAAATATACATAATTTTTACCCAAAGAATTTGGGTGTTTAGCTGAACACCTATGAACCTAGGTGGGTCCGCCCACGAAGTCGCGCCCACGCCACCCAACGTAGGGTGTCAACGGATCGAATAGTGGTCTTTTCATATTCGAATATTGTCGAATACGAATCGAATGTTATAACGAATACGAATACGAATCAAATACCTACTCAATTATGTCGGATTCGAATATCCTCATAATTTACGTAATTGCAAGGTATTTATGATAATTTATCCTCATACATAGCACATCTAATCATTCTAGTTTACCACTTTCACCTAAAAACATGAATTCATTTTAAACTAAAAATACTCATCAACTAACTAGCCATACCGCAATAAAATATGTATATTGTTTACTGAATTCGAATACGAATAGTGCGGATAAAATAACATTTTGGATGGTAAAAATCCATATCATATTCATATCTATTTTTTATGCGAATACGATTACGAATAGAGGAGAAATTGTTAATCGGATGGGGAAAAAATCTAAACCATATTCGTTACCAACCGAATTCGAATACCGGAAAAAATAGATAATTTGAATTTGATTTGCACCCCAACGACCCCGTCTTGTTTCCAGAAACACATGTCACGGTGCTACGACATTGCATAGCAGCTGTCGGATCAGGAAGCAAAGTATCAGATCGAGATTTTCACTGTATCAAACATATTGTAGCAATTGATCTGAGTTGTTCTTCTTGGATCGAACGGCTCATATCTATCGAATATCACGGTACTGTAACAATGTGACATTGCCAATGAAATGGAATGGCAGAGGATGCCAATCCCTGTCTTCGCCCCTGCCCCCAAACCACCGTGCGCCGTCAACTCCAAAACCCCACCGATGGTCCCACCCTTGCCCCCAAACCACCGTGCGCCGTCAACTCCAAACCCCACCCCCCAATGGTCCCACCCCTCCCCAAGTCAACCCCCGCGGCCACCCCACGGCCATGGCTCTCCCTCCTCGTACTCCCTACCCTCGCCGCTGTGCCAGCAGCAATAGCCCCCCCCGGAACATCTCTGACTCCGACGGTATCGATTTCTCACTTCTTCTGAAGTAGTCTAATCACGGCGAGTAAGTTAGCATCGAGCACTCGTAGAATCAAAGTCACAGATGATATGGATCCAACTAGCAAGCTAGTGGGATCGTGTTGTTTGGCCCTGATCTTTCACAATACACCTTGATCGTAGCCTCCTAACCCTTGCGTAGCACAAGAACAATAAGACCTCCTTGATAATACTTCTCCCACGCACACCACAGCATGTAAACAAAGGGTAGTAGAACCGAAGTTCCAACGAATAAAATCCAACATCTCAATTGGATTCAACACATTAAAGAGCAATTCCTCTGAAAATCTCAAGAACACGATAACCTTGCCACTAAAACTATAGTGATTTTCGATATCTATTTCTTAACTTATAGCATAACTTTCAACCCCCTTTTTACAATAGGCTATGCTCTAGCCTTATATTAGCACCTAAGGGTGCGGCCAAACACACACGACGTAAGGTCGAAACCAACACACGAACGGCACAAAGCCGATTCTATCTCTAAATGCACACAATTCAAACTTTTCTATTTTGGACTGCTAAATAAAATAGAACGCGCAGGTGCCAGTACTCTCTGATTCAAAAACTAGAATTTCTCCTCCCATCGAGTACTATTCCTGCCGAGTACTGTTCCCAACGAATGCTCCTTCCACCGATGACTGGTCGTAGACCTTACGATTCTCTCCTTTGGTCTTGGATCAAAACAACACCACATTGGGTAGAAGCCTTAGTTTGTAATGCTGAAACACTAACCGAAGTAACAATGCTACTTGGTGCCGCATCATCATATCTCCTCCCGTCACCGCAGCGGCTGCCCTGAAAGCGGTGTTCAAGCAGTGGGTCCTGGAGGATGGCGCGGCGGCGGGGGAGGACCCCTGCGGGAAGCGCGTCTGGTTCGAGTCCGCGAGGAACGCGTCCAACAACTGCAGCTGCTCCGACTCGCCCAACGAGTGCCGCATAACGCACCTTTGCGCGTCTTCCTCGCCCGAGGTCTCTGCTCTTTTGTTTTTTCCGGCGCCTCTGTGCGTGGTTTTTTTGGGGCGAACTGTGCGTGGGGATTGATGCGTGGCTCTGGATGATGCAGGAACATGGCCAGATTGGGTATACAAGTCCAGGAAGACGTTTATTCAGCATTGATATTCAGGTTTGATCTCTCTCTCTCTCTCTCTCTCTCTGAAAAAGACAAAGCAAACAAATATTTTGACACATCCAGTCCATGTGAGCCAAAAAGAACTGTCTCATTAACTGCAGGATCAGAATATCAGGACAGGTTTCGACATTATTAAGGAAGCAGGGGTTCCAGAAGAGCCACTAACATAACTCATTAAGTGACTGGGGGCAACTCGATGCTCAAAATACATCTGTATTGGAATGGACGAGGCACATGTTGCGTTCCGTATGGAGCTTATGGGCCTCTGGTGTCAGCAATAAGATGTAATTACAGTACAAGCACTGCCCTTTGATGATATATTTTTCTGTTTATGGGAAACGCATTGGCTGATAAGGAAATGCTCAATTTTGTAGCTTTCCGCCCCCCAAGACTCGAACAGCCCACCACCGGCGTCACATTCAGCACAACAGGATGAAAAGCGAGAAATAACCGAGTTTTTCCAACATTTTGATATGCATATACCAGTTCTATACAATCAGATTCAGAGCTTAATCAATCTTTGGACTCACCGGTTAAAGCCTAAGTATCAACTAGGTCTAGTGCAATAGAGCCAGCTTTTATTGTAACCCAATACGTTTGTATATTTTGTTATCTGCTCCTCCCACCTTTTTCTTTCTTTCTTTCTGCTACCTCTTTCCTTCCTTTTTTATTTTCTTTTTGTAACTCTTGTTCGACTACCATTTAAATATAATGGTTATAAGGTAGAGAATTTTCTACCTTCTTACGTCAAAACAAAAGAAAAGCGAAGAGGAGTGGTTGCAGGCGTTACAGCCCTTTGCACAGCTACCGCAGTGATTTCTTCATCCGTCGTTTACCTCTGGTGGAAATGGATTTCACTTGTGGAGTATCCAAAGACATGATGAGTTCAAATGTGTATTACTGGTTGTTCATCTTGTTTTCTTAGCATGTGAATGAGCCTCTATGTATTGTATGTGCGTTGAGCTTTGTTGGAACATGGACGCCTGTACAGGAAAAGGTTCTGCATAACGTGAAGAGGAAAAAAATAGCATTGATGTACAGTTCGGTTTGTGGTCAGGATCTTTAGATCTGCACTTCTGCAGTTTCGTTTATCAATCATCGATTATAAGTTTGTAACCAGTGAAGTTATCTCAAGATTTCCTGCAGGTGTTGCACGCCTGTTCATTTGTTCATTAATCAAACTCGTTTTTTTTCCATTGTCGCAGTCTTATTGGATTGCTATTACATCTTTAATGCTTGATGTTTTCTGCATGTGGTTCGAACCGAAAGTTTTCAGACTTCCATCTAGAATTGGAATACTTTCATCTGGATTTTTGTGCTTTCAACTGTGATAATTGGAAAGTGGATTTTTTTTCAACTTTCAATCGCAAAATTTCAACTCAGCGCATGCGTGTCTTCGTCTGACGGTTGAGATTATTATTGAGGCGACTTGGACAAGGACGCATATGTCCACGCGATAAGTTCCATGGTCCACAAAATAACATTTTTGTTTTTTTTATGATTACAAGAAAAAACGCACACATGTGTACACAATCACACATGCATACCAGGCGACTTGGACAAGGACGCATATGTCCACGTGATAAGTTCCATAGTCCACAAAATAACATTTCTGTTTTTTTTATGATTACAAGAAAAAACGCACACATGTGTACACAATCACACATGCATACCACACACACCCTTCAGCACATGCCTAAAGATGCGAAGGCCTCGCATTCACCTACGAAGAATACAGGCGTTTCAAGGCTCTCCTATAAATAAAAGTCACGTTTTCTTGAAACACATTTTTGATGTGCCTAATTTGCAACTATCTATTAACCTCTTTAAGATTTGTGAAATTAGTTTATATAGAATACACAAACACTTTTAGGAATATGATTATTTTCCCTCATATATTTAGCTTGAATTTTTGAATTTTGAGATAAATTCACATCTAACATATAAGGACTTGTATAATTTTTCCTCTCCTCGCTACCCGATTTAGCTTTGTGTATAATTTTTTTTGTTTCCATCCCTGACCTAAATAAAACACAAATACGAGTTAAAAAACTTTACTACTTAAAAATAACGTAGCGGTGACGGGTGATTCTTCTTCCTCTCCCCCCTCCTCTCTAAAATTCAACGACGCTGACCAGGCTCCATGTTCGTTCTTATGCAATAATATCTTGTTATGGTTGTTTTCAACTAATAACCAAAGGGGAAAAAATCAGGGGAAAGAAAAGATAGGAAACATGCTTGGTCCATTTTACTCATAAAAGGTGACAATGGCGGGTTGAGGGTGCGGCGTAGGCTTAGCACGGTGGCAGAGGCGAGACACGGGCCACAACGGAGCTTGGCAGGGTACGCAGTGCTGGAGCCGAGTGAGTGATCCAGGCCGAGCGTGGTAGCGAAGGCGTGATCGATGTGGGCTTTAACGGAGCTCATCCAATAGTAGCAATGGAGCCGAGGGCGTGGTGCAGGTTGAACATCGCAGTGGAGGCATGAAGCAGGCCGAGCGTGGAGCTCGATCGACTATATATTCTAATTAAGCATCGATGGTTCAAAATAAACACATTATATATTCTATGTGGTAAGAAAAATCAGTTTTTATTTACTAAACACATTATACATCCTATGTGGCAAGAAAAATCAGTTTTTATTTGCTAAACATATCTTTTAGTACTTGTGTTGTACATGCTCTTAGTGGTGTCCAAATGGACCGCTCGGCACAGCACGGACCCAATTAGACATGGTATGGCAAGCCCGACTAACTAATCGGATCATGTCGTGTCGTGCCAACTCGGCAACCGCCGCCACCTCCGTGCCCGGCCGCCGCCGCCATCTCCACACCTGGCTACCTCTGCGCCCGATTGTTGCCTCGCTCGCCCACCGCCACCACCTCCTCCTCCTTGGTCGCCGGTCGTGCCCCATGCCATGTCGTGCCTCGGGCCGTGCTAGCCTACCGTGTCGACCCAAGCACGACACGGCCAGTCAAGCTATGCCGGTCGAGCCGAGTCAATAGTTATGTGCTTCAGGCTGACCTATTTGGACGGAAAAAAATTCTATGAGGGAAGGTCTCAGTGAGATCCTCCTCCACGGTCATTGGATCTCTCTCCCACACATATATACTACAGTGATATTTCAGGATCCATGTTTGGTCAGCTCCCCCTGACGATTGGATAAAAATCAATGTGGATGGCGCAACGTCGAGCTCGGACGATGTTGCAGCCTCAGGGGTGGTAGCAAGAAACAGGAGAGGGATGGTTGTAGGATTAGCAGGTCTCTCCTACCAGGTTGGGGATTCTCAAATATAGTTCTGCAAATTGACTGCCAGGAACTGGTAAACATATGGGAGCGGCGGATGCAAGATAAGTCCGTGATCGCTAGTATTTTGTCTGAAGTTGCTGAGCTTTCTGAGAATTTTATATTTCGTTTTGTTCCTAGGGAGGCGAATATTGTTGCACATGTTTGTGATCGCTTTGTTTGTTCTCATGCCTGTGGAGTGGTGTGGCGGAGCATGTGTCCCAATTTCCTTGTTGCGGCGGTGTACGAGGATTGCAACTCCACACACACCACCCCCAAAAAAATAAAAATCATATCGTGCGTTTGTCACTGGGAATTCGGGACTGTGGACATTAATTCAGAAGTGGAGTACAAGAAAACAATTACTGTGACCTGCAGGGGCGGAGTGAGGGGCTTCACAGCAAATTTGCACTACAATAATGTATATCTTATTTTAACTAATAAAAAAAAATCTTCGTGCAGCTGAAGGACCATCCCACCTCTACGTACGTAAAAAAACCTAGCGAGACCTTCGACGTGTCCCTAACGTAGCCGCTCCTCGCATCTGCGTCATCGCCGCCCTGCTCTTTTTCCTCCGATTCATCGCTTGCCCCCGCCTCGTACCCACGTCGGCGCTGCCGCGGCCCTTAATTCACGCTCCTTCGACCTCGTTGTTGCCAAAACCACTCACGCCACCACTGTCCGCATGCTCCCTGTCCATCGAGGATTGTAGAGCCCTCTACGTCGTATTCCTCGTCTCCCTCTCTCGTTCTAGGTTCCGTCGCCGACGCTCCACCCACTCTCGTCCCCACTTTCTCTCTCACTTTCCCATCTCGTGAAAAAGTTTGTGTTTCCATTGTAATGCACGGACACTCTACTATTGAGAAATATTGCCGTCGTTAGTACTATTTCGCTTCCTCGTTAAATAAAATTACATTGTATAGCTTATTTAGCTCTCCTCAACCTTAAATCCTGGCTCCGCCCACGGCGACCTTAATTGGCCGATTCTCACAAATTGCCGTGCGTTCGTGCTCGCTCGCTCGCTCGCCCACGCTGACCTAACTGTTGCGGTTGGCCTGGGCTCACCTCTGCCGCGCGGTTGCAGGCAATGATCGTGGCCAGATGAAGAGGCCACGCGTTGCCTACGTACGGCGTGGACAGTAGCCGGCTCGTTTGGCTACCGGCTGCCGAGTTGTCCGATGGACTGGGCTTGCTCGAGTGGGGAAACCACGAGTCCAGACTCCAACGTGGGCTTGTCTTTGTGTGGACTAATCGTTGGCGGGCTGTGTCCACAATGGCTCCGTGGGCCGGTTTACGAACCATCGCACTTGGTTTGGCATTTGGTGTGCTTTCCGTGATTCGGCTCTTTAGGGTTAGTAAATCGTATGCTTGATGACTTGGAGATTGCTCCAGGATTCCAAATTACCCTGCGTCTGCATTACCTTGTTTTAGGTCTCAAAAGAACATTACCTTATTTGAGAAACGTTACCCAGGGTGTGTTTGGATGGAGTGTACGAAGTGGAATGGAATAAGATGGATAAGATGATCCTAAATGGAATGATACAAGAGTGTGTTTGGTTGCTCAGATGGGATGATACAAGGTTTTGTTTGGTTGAAGAATGAAGTTGGCCACACAGAGAGACACGGAGAGAAGGGATGCAGGTAGAGAAGAAACATAGGAGGCGTAAAGACAGGTCGGGTGAGCTCGCCGGCAGCGAGGGAGTTGCCGAGAGGATGGGGCGACCCAAAAAATGGGTCCCCGTGGGGGAAGAGGAGTCCAGGGGTAGCGGTGGCGCGGCAGAAGGCAGACCATAGCGGCGACATAGCTACTCGCAGCGGCGACGGTGGTGTTGTGTCCATGGTGGCGGTACTGGAGGGAAGGAGGGGGAAAGATAGCACATGCACGGGTGAGGGAGAGGTGAGGGGATGTCATTGGTGGAGACGGTGACGACGAGGGTGGACTGAGTCGGCTAGCGACCGGAACCCGTGGCGGCACTGGTCCGTCTGTCGTGGCGGCGCCGGCAGGAGGGGGAGCCGGAGCGGGGAGGAAAGGGTGACACGGGATGCTCGAGTAAAGGGGAATCGAGAAGGGGCTCACCGGGTGACGAACGACAATGGTGGCAGCGGTTTCGGTCAGACGTGGGGAAGAAGACCGTGACGTGGGTTCCTGTGCACGATAACCGAAATTGGTTGGGGGGTTTTGCACGACGTGCCCGTGGAACATAAGGTGATGCAGGTGACGGTGGATGAAGCTCGCCGGGTTGGCTGAAACATCACATGAGTTGGCGCAGGCGTTGCCGGAGATGGGAGTGAGAGGGTGAACCATGTGGTTCGATCGATTTCATCGAATGAGATGATACTAAAATAAAAAGAGAATATTATCCTAGCTCGAACTATTTCATTCAAGATCATTTGATATGATTCAACCAACTAAACACTCGGATAAACTTATTTCTTGCGCTGAATCATCTCGTTCAACTTATTTGAGTAGCTTGGTGGCGCCCGTTTCCCGCGAGGCTTAAGTCTCATGTGTCGTCTTAAAGAAACACATTTTGAACCAATACATCGAGATAAAGGCTACGGTTTTATCCGTGTTCTCTTCCCTGCAACTTACACGGTTCTCTATGCTCTATAGTGCGGTACAATCACGCGTTCCATCGATCACAATCACCAACTCCACTAGCCCAATCCATGTGCCGCCAGGGAGCGCAGCTGCGCTGCAGTGCGAGCCGCCGAATTCGCTCGCGCGGTCAGGCAGGCAACCCACCCGCGATCCCGATGCCGCTTCTAGCCGTTTCGGCCGTATTTTACTCGTGGCGCGAGGGAGTAGACGAGTGGTGGTGCCGCGGGGAGGCGCTCGGTCCCGCCGAACCAGGCGCCTGCACGGAGCACGACAAGGAAAAAGGAATCTTCACGAGTTCTTCGTGGCACGCTGACGCTGCCTCCCACTCGCTAGCCCGGACGGGTACAAAATCGCCTCGGGTTTCTTACCCACCACCACCAGCTCTGCTCCTCCCCCAGATCTCTCCTCGCCGCTCTCCTCCCGAGTCCTGACGGCTGACGCCCCCCCGCTCTCCGCCCCTGACCCCGCAGGTTAGTTGAATCTTTCTGTACTCGCTCCACGGATCACGATCGAGTTCTTGCTTCGCTTCTCAACGCTTGCTCACCATGTCCATGTGTTCGATGGAATAGCTCTGAGGTGTAAGTACGTGTGGTGGTTCTGGTTTTGGGCCGATTCGAGACGGTGGTTTGATTGATACTAATCCAGTAGTGAGTTGCTGCTAGTTGTGTGGCTGGTTTGAGTATCTATGAGTGCTGGTTTAGAAGCTCGTTGCTAAAAGTCCCAGTTCTTTTTTTGTGCAAAAGTTATGGAAGCTTCTTCTTACCTAAAAAAGCAGTACGAATCTGAGCCGGTGAAAAAGTGCTTTATGCTGCTGCATAATCTCGTACAACGCATGGGTGATGGGTGTCCTCAGTGGTCGTTTCATCCTGCACCTAGACAAGCCATTCAAGGCACTGTTTAAGTTTCCACTCTTCGTGGTTTGAATGGATCCCACGACTGATTTTTGCACTTCAATCTAACGTTTTTTTTCATACGAACCCCTACATTTACATAAATTACATTTTACTCTACAATCTTCCATTAAAAACCTGACCAAAAAAAACTAATTCCAACCAAACCCTCAGGGCCCACTATCGGAGAATTCCCCCGACCTCTCGCTACCTGTCGATCCCATCGATCTCATTCCCATCCCTTCTTCCCACACCAAATTCGTCGCCGGCCTCGGCTCGCCTTGCCGCCGGCGACCACCGGAGGCATCCTCTCGACGCCGAGTCCTTGTTCGACCTAGCGCCCGTCGTCGCCGATCTCCCCGCATCCTGGTGCCCACTGCCGCCGATCTTCCTCTCCTCTCATTTCTTCACTCCCCATCACCGATGCACTCGCTGCCCCGCCGTGTATCTCCCCGACGCCGCCCGTCGGCCGGAGGTCTCCACCGTCCGGATCCAGGCTTCACTGCGCTCGCCTGGCCCGGATCCTCCAAGCATCCGAGCCTAGGTGGACCTGCGAGGCACCCACCCCAAGCATTGCATTGAGCATGCTCTGTTCCTGAGGTGTTTTGAATGTTGTCTTGATTCTCAACACTGTCCTTCAGAGCAAAAAAGTTGTCTTTCCCCTTTTTCCATCATGTGTGTCAGCATGTAGGAAACTGACACACTTCAATGTTTGAAGTCGGAACCCTGGATAGATAGTCAAGTTGCAGCAGATTTTGAACCCCAATGTATCATCTTTCGGTCACATAAGAAATTGTGCAGTCGAGTCAGTTAAAATCTAGTGATGCAAATCCTGAAGGCTATCATTTCCTGTTCCGTTTTCTTTACAGTAATCTCCTAGTCTCTCTGCAAGCTTCACTCCTGTAAGGAATTCTATTTGGTAGTTTCAGTTCTCATCAGAGAGATCTTTCATGGTCTGAGAGACCGCGACGCTTCTTGTTTTCCACATAAAAAGGTCTGAGTTGTTCCCAGAATTTTAATTGGGTACAAGTTTGATGCATGTTCATATAACCCTTAGCACGTACCTTTTCTTTCTTGAAAAGTATGGTGCATCAATTGTTGCCTGATGTTCTTTTTCTCCCAGTGTATATCTCACTTTATTCTGCACTAGTGCTGTGTTATATATCTCGTATGCAAATTCTGATGGCGAACATTCGCTTTTTTCTTGATCCGTGCAAGAAAGTCTGAAACCTTGTGTCTTTTCCTGTTTGCAGCTTTGGTATTGTTTGCTCGGACCCTCGTCAAAATGCTTGACTACTCACCTTCGGTGGTAAGATCTAGATTCATAAACAGTGGCATATAGATCAATCTCTCTATGAAAAACAAGCATTCGGGTGGCAGGTTGTTAGGCATGTAAAGAACTTCAAAGAGCTGTAACTTTTGTTGTGCGGACATATGCAAATCTGCTGACACTTTGCAAGGTACTGATCAGTTCTGCTCTATTTTGTTGGTCTAGGATCCGAAGATGGAGAAGAAGCCTGATGAGATAGTTACAACTGGTGTTCTGGCAAGTCTGCAGAATTTTCTACGCAAATGCCTCATAGCTGTCCTCTCATATGGCCCAATGCCTAAACACATTGCATTTATAATGGACGGTAACCGTAGATATGCTAAATTCAGAAGTATCAAGGAACACACTGGTCACAGGGTGGGCTTCTCCGCTCTAATTGCAAGCCTTCTCTACTGCTATGAAATGGGCGTGAAGTATATTACGGTGTATGCATTCAGTATCGATAATTTCAAGCGAGACCCAAGTGAGGTGCAGTCTTTGATGGAGTTAATGGAGGAAAAGATCAACGAACTATTGGAAAACAGAAATGTCATCAACAAGGTTAACTGTAAGATCAACTTCTGGGGAACTTGGACCTGTTAGCGAACCGGTGAAGTTAGCAGCTCAGAAGCTGATGGCAAGCACTGCTGAAAACACAGGGTTGGTCTTCTCTGTTTGCATGCCATACAACTCGACTTCTGAGATTGTCAATGCTGTCAATGAGCTCTGTGCAGAAAGGAGGGATGTGATACAGAGAGAGCACGCTGGCAACTGTAATGGTCAAGCTGCAAATAATGGTGTGCATTCAGAGATTTCGTGGCGATTTGGATCACCATATGTACAGCACTGGCTGCCCAGATCCTGACATTGTGATCCGGACTTCAGGTGAGACTCGACTGAGCAATTTCCTTCTGTGGCAGACGACGTTTAGCCATTTGCAGAATCCAGACCCTCTGTGGCCTGAGTTCTCTTTAGGCACCTTGTTTGGGCCATATTACAGTACCAGAGAGTTCACCCTTATCTAGAGCAAAGCAGAAAGCTGGCTAAGAAGCAGCTGTGAATGCTGTGATATCTTCTTTGGAAAATCGGAAGAAGATACCAAGAAGATTATAGCTATAAAGGAGATTCCTCTCTTATTTTTCGAATATAAAGTGCCATAAGGAATATAGTTATGACATTACGGACGTGTGAAAAAAATGTGCATTACGGATGCTTCAGTTTGCCACTGTATAGCTTATTCAAGCTTGTACGTACTGTTGTACTAATGTAACAACTCCCGATAGTTACAGCCTTACAGGCTTCCTGGGGGCCATGATCTAAATATCAGATTGGATGTTAACATTTGGTCTCTCTCTCACTGAAGCAAGTGTCGTGGAGAGGGTGGTGTTTCCCTGGGTTTAGGGCATGGACAATAGGGTGACATCCATCATCTATAATACTTGTTATGTAAGATTTTTTGTGACATGGATGAGAGAGGAGGTGAGGTAGAAGCCATCTGGTATATACCAACAAACGGTCTATAAGGTCCTTATAGACATCACTTTTATTGTTGTATCTATACCGTCTGTAACCTACATGTTTTGTGATCTCATTTTATGAGAGATATTTATAGACAACTTATTGTATGAGTTATATTTAGTTTTGTCTACAGATGACATGAAAGATACTACAGATAACCACTATCTATACCATTGTTCCTTCATGAACATGCATGCAAACAAAAACGAGAAAAATTACGAAGCATCCGTACCCACTGTTTTGTGCCAGCACATGTATAACCTTAAAAAATTTAACTGTTATTTGTAATTTATAGATTGAGGTCTAGTTTGAAACACAGGAATTTTACGACAATTCTGCAAGAATTTCTCAATAAACGGTATAATCCCTTCATGAATTGTACCAGCCTTCACACAAATTTCGTCCACGGGCGTCCGTTACAGGCAGAGGGCTGTTTTTGTTGTCCTCTTCACTCGTTCTGCAGTGGTCACTACCGAAACTAGCGCAGCTGGTCCGTCGCATCTCCCGCTACCGGCCGGAGTCTCCCGCTCGCCGCCCAGCCACGTCAGAGGCGGACCATGATTTTCAAAATGAGTATTCGAAGTTACAAAAATATTGATCAGTACAGAGCATAAAGAAGTCAAATTATCACTAAAAAAACCAATGAAATACATATATCCAAAAATACTGGACAAACATTATGTGCTTAAACTTGTCCCTAATTCTAAATAAAAAATATGAAGTCAAAGGTGATAGTAGTACTTAACCCAATACCAAACCCAAAACAAATGTTCAACGGATATAACTAGACCTCCTCATGCAAGTAGTACAAATATCTTGATACAATTAAACCAGTTGGAAATCTTGCGAAGGCAATGAGATTCCTAGGATGTTCACAGAAAGCACTAGCAAGTGTATGCCTTTGTGAAGAATTAAAATCAGTAATTTACGAAAGAGTAACACCTCGTAGAAAGGAAATGTCATTGGTTTAGTTCTACTAGCTAGTTCCAGTCATACATACATTGGCTATGAAACTGTAAACTCGTTAAAAGCATAAGTTAAGACACAGAAATTTGGCAACAACTTACCCCAGCCTCATTGAAATTGAACTCATTCCGCAACCCAATCATCTCCGCAACCTGATGTGCATAATCCTCCACACCGTCGGTCACAACACTACAAATTCGTCACCGGGATGAGCTAAGTCACTGAAGTCAAGAAAGCAAAAACAACCCCTTTCTTGCATTTCACAAATCACAAGTTCACTTCACAACACAGTCAACACTACAACAGTACCTGCAATTCGATGCATAGCCGACAGAGTCGGAGCACTGGAGCAAGCTGGCGACTGCCGACTGGCGAGCAAGCTGCCGTCGGCCCGCAGCGCTCCTCCACCTCCGCCCTCCGATCCTCGCCTTCTTCGGTTCTCCTTGGCCCGTGAGTCGCATCGCGATTACGCCTGGCGTGACCCGCGCCGACTCGCCGCCACGTCCTCCGTGGCTCCGCCTCCGCCCTCCGATCCTTGCCTTCCCCTTCTCCAGTTCTCCCCAACCCTGGGAGTTCGCGTCCATGACTCTGCGACGCCGCGACGGCACGTGACCCCGCCGACCCGAACACCGCACGGCCGCACTCGCCGTCAACCCGCCGCCACCGCCGCGCTCAGTGTGGAGCCGCTGAGTGTCTGAGCCGCACAAGGATGGAGCCATTTAGGGTTGGGAGTTGGGTGCGCGTGCGTCCGTGAGATTGATTGGGCATTTGCCATTTGGGTGGTTGGGCCATTCCATTCCGGCATTGGGCTCGCGAGCGTGCTGTGGGCTGGGCTGGGATGCGAGGCGCGAGCGGTTGGCATTCGAGCGTGCTGTGGTGCTCTATGTGAGGCTGCGAGCGCGACTAAGGATGATACGTGCATATTTAACTTGCCTTCCAGTATATACATGTATTATACCCTAAATATACATAATTTTTACCCAAAGAATTTGGGTGTTTAGCTGAACACCTATGAACCTAGGTGGGTCCGCCCCTGAGTCGCGTCCACGCCACCCAACGTAGGGTGTCAACGGATCGAATAGTGGTCTTTTCATATTCGAATATTGTCGAATACGAATCGAATGTTATAACGAATACGAATACGAATCAAATACCTACTCAATTATGTCGGATTCGAATATCCTCATAATTTACGTAATTGCAAGGTATTTATGATAATTTATCCTCATACATAGCACATCTAATCATTCTAGTTTACCACTTTCACCTAAAAACATGAATTCATTTTAAACTAAAAATACTCATCAACTAACTAGCCATACCGCAATAAAATATGTATATTGTTTTACTGAATTCGAATACGAATAGTGCGGATAAAATAACATTTTGGATGGTAAAAATCCATATCATATTCATATCTATTTTTTTATGCGAATACGATTACGAATAGAGGAGAAATTGTTAATCGGATGGGGAAAAAATCTAAACCATATTCGTTACCAACCGAATTCGAATACCGAAAAAAATAGATAATTTGAATTTGATTTGCACCCCAACGACCCCGTCTTGTTTCCAGAAACACATGTCACGGTGCTACGACATTGCATAGCAGCTGTCGGATCAGGAAGCAAAGTATCAGATCGAGATTTTCACTGTATCAAACATATTGTAGCAATTGATCTGAGTTGTTCTTCTTGGATCGAACGGCTCATATCTATCGAATATCACGGTACTGTAACAATGTGACATTGCCAATGAAATGGAATGGCAGAGGATGCCAATCCCTGTCTTCGCCCCTGCCCCCAAACCACCGTGCGCCGTCAACTCCAAAACCCCACCAATGGTCCCACCCTTGCCCCCAAACCACCGTGCGCCGTCAACTCCAAACCCCACCCCCCAATGGTCCCACCCCTCCCCAAGTCAACCGCGGCCACCCCACGCCATGGCTCTCCCTCCTCGTACTCCCTACCTCGCTTGCGTGTGCGGCGACAATAGCCCCCCCGGAACATCTCTGACTCCGACGGTATCGATTTCTCACTTCTTCTGAAGTAGTCTAATCACGGCGAGTAAGTTAGCATCGAGCACTCGTAGAATCAAAGTCACAGATGATATGGATCCAACTAGCAAGCTAGTGGGATCGTGTTGTTTGGCCCTGATCTTTCACAATACACCTTGATCGTAGCCTCCTAACCCTTGCGTAGCACAAGAACAATAAGACCTCCTTGATAATACTTCTCCCACGCACACCACAGCATGTAAACAAAGGGTAGTAGAACCGAAGTTCCAACGAATAAAATCCAACATCTCAATTGGATTCAACACATTAAAGAGCAATTCCTCGCGAAAATCTCAAGAACACGATAACCTTGCCACTAAAACTATAGTGATTTTCTGATATCTATTTCTTAACTTATAGCATAACTTTCAACCCCCTTTTTACAATAGGCTATGCTCTAGCCTTATATTAGCACCTAAGGGTGCGGCCAAACACACACGACGTAAGGTCGAAACCAACACACGAACGGCACAAAGCCGATTCTATCTCTAAATGCACACAATTCAAACTTTTCTATTTTGGACTGCTAAATAAAATAGAACGCGCAGGTGCCAGTACTCTCTGATTCAAAAACTAGAATTTCTCCTCCCATCGAGTACTATTCCTGCCGAGTACTGTTCCCAACGAATGCTCCTTCCACCGATGACTGGTCGTAGACCTTACGATTCTCTCCTTTGGTCTTGGATCAAAACAACACCACATTGGGTAGAAGCCTTAGTTTGTAATGCTGAAACACTAACCGGAAATAACAATGCTACTTGGTGCGCATCATCATATCTCCTCCCGTCACCGCGGCGCCGCCACGAAGCGGTGTTCAGCGATGGGTCTGGAGGATGGCGCGCGGCGGGGAGGACCCCTGCGGGAAGCGCGTCTGGTTCGAGTCCGCGAGGAACGCGTCCAACAACTGCAGCTGCTCCGACTCGCCCAACGAGTGCCGCATAACGCACCTTTGCGCGTCTTCCTCGCCCGAGGTCTCGCTCTTTTTTTTTCGGCGCCTCGTGCGTGGTTTTTGGGGCGAAGCGTGCGTGGGGATTGATGCGTGGCTCGGATGATGCAGAACATGGCCAGATTGGGTATACAAGTCCAGGAAGACGTTTATTCAGCATTGATATTCAGGTTTGATCTCTCTCTCTCTCTCTCTCTGAAAAAGACAAAGCAAACAAATATTTTGACACATCCAGTCCATGTGAGCCAAAAAGAACTGTCTCATTAACTGCAGGATCGTAATATCGGATGTGTTTCGACATTATTAAGGAAGCGGGGTTCGGAAGAGCCACTAACATAACTCATTAAGTGGTGGGGCAACTCGATGCTCAAAATACATCTGTATTGGAATGGACGAGGCACATGTTGCGTTCCGTATGGAGCTTATGGGCCTCTGGTGTCAGCAATAAG
The DNA here is from genome assembly GCA_036346255.1 of Ampelocalamus luodianensis. NCBI lineage: Eukaryota > Viridiplantae > Streptophyta > Magnoliopsida > Poales > Poaceae > Ampelocalamus > Ampelocalamus luodianensis. The sequence continues at coordinate 56,116,557 of CM070627.1, read as the reverse complement.
ATGTAATTACAGTACAAGCACTGCCCTTTGATGATATATTTTTCTGTTTATGGGAAAAGCATTGGCTGATAAGGAAATGCTCAATTTTGTAGCTTTCGCCCCCACAAGACTCGAAGCGACCCACCTGCCGTCACATTCAAAGACAACAGATGGCGAGAAATAACCGAGTTTTTTCAACATTTTGATATGCATATGCCAGTTCTATACAATCAGATGCAGAGCTTAATCAATCTTTGGACTCACCGGTTAAAGCCTAAGTATCAACTAGGTCTAGTGCAATGGAGCCATCTTTTATTGTAACCCAATACGTTTGTATATTTTGTTATCTGCTCCTCCCACCTTTTTCTTTCTTTCTTTCTGTTACCTCTTTCCTTCCTTTTTTATTTTCTTTTTGTAACTCTTGTTTGACTACCATTTAAATATAATGATTATAAGGTAGAGAATTTTCTACCTTCATACGTCAAAACAAAAGAAAAGCGAAGAGGAGTGGTTGCAAGGCGTTACAGCCCTTTGCACAGCTACCGCAGTGATTTCTTCATCCGTCGTTTACCTCGGTGGAAATGGATTTCACTTGTGGAGTATCCAAAGACATGATGAGTTCAAATGTGTATTACTGGTTGTTCATCTTGTTTTCTTAGCATGTGAATGAGCCTCTATGTATTGTATGTGCGTTGAGCTTTGTTGGAACATGGACGCCTGTACAGGAAAAGGTTCTGCATAACGTGAAGAGGAAAAAAATAGCATTGATGTACAGTTCGGTTTGTGGTCAGGATCTTTAGATCTGCACTTCTGCAGTTTCGTTTATCAATCATCGATTATAAGTTTGTAACCAGTGAAGTTATCTCAAGATTTCCTGCAGGTGTTGCACGCCTGTTTATTTGTTCATTAATCAAACTCGTTTTTTTTCCATTGTCGCAGTCTTATTGGATTGCTATTACATCTTTAATGCTTGATGTTTTCTGCATGTGGTTCGAACCGAAAGTTTTCAGACTTCCATCTAGAATTGGAATACTTTCATCTGGATTTTTGTGCTTTCAACTGTGATAATTGGAAAGTGGATTTTTTTCAACTTTCAATCGCAAAATTTCAACTCAGCGCATGCGTGTCTTCGTCTGACGGTTGAGATTATTATTGAGGCGACTTGGACAAGGACGCATATGTCCACGTGATAAGTTCCATAGTCCACAAAATAACATTTCTGTTTTTTTTATGATTACAAGAAAAAACGCACACATGTGTACACAATCACACATGCATACCAGGCGACTTGGACAAGGACGCATATGTCCACGTGATAAGTTCCATGGTCCACAAAATAACATTTCTGTTTTTTTTATGATTACAAGAAAAAACGCACACATGTGTACACAATCACACATGCATACCGCACACACCCTTCAGCACATGCCTAAAGATGCGAAGGCCTCACATTCACCTACGAAGAATACATGCGTTTCAAGGCTCTCCTATAAATAAAAGTCACATTTTCTTGAAACACATTTTTGATGTGCCTAATTTGCAACTATCTATTAACCTCTTTAAGATTTGTGAAATTAGTTTATATAGAATACACAAACACTTTTAGGAATATGATTATTTTCCCTCATATATTTAGCTTGAATTTTTGAATTTTGAGATAAATTCACATCTAACATATAAGGACTTGTATAATTTTTCCTCTCCTCGCTACCCGATTTAGCTTTGTGTAGAATTTTTTTTGTTTCCATCCCTGACCTAAATAAAACACAAATACGAGTTAAAAAACTTTACTACTTAAAAATAACGTAGCGGTGACGGGTGATTCTTCTTCCTCTCCCCCCTCCTCTCTAAAATTCAACGACGCTGACCAGGCTCCATGTTCGTTCTTATGCAATAATATCTTGTTATGGTTGTTTTCAACTAATAACCAAAGGGGAAAAAATCAGGGGAAAGAAAAGATAGGAAACATGCTTGGTCCATTTTACTCATAAAAGGTGACAATGGCGGGTTGAGGGTGCGGCGTAGGCTTAGCACGGTGGCAGAGGCGAGACACGGGCCACAACGGAGCTTGGCGAGTGCGCGATCTTTCGAGCCGAGTGAGTGATCCGAGCCGAGCGTGGTAGCGGCGTGATCGATGTGGGCTTTAACGGAGCTCATCCAATAGTAGCAATGGAGCCGAGGGCGTGGTGCAGGTTGAACATCGCAGTGGAGGCATGAAGCAGGCCGAGCGTGGAGCTCGATCGGCCGCCTCGACGAAGTTGATGGTGTGGTGGAGGCCGAGCTGACGACGACGACGGCTTGACATGCTGGCATGATGGGCATTCAGTGACGACGACCTTGTCGTTGTCTGTGGCAGTAACAATAAGGATCATGGTTGCAGTGAGGCCAAACATGGTCGTAGAGACACGACGTGGGCTAGTGCCGAACTCGGCCGGTTGCTTCGATGGAGTCGATGGCGTGGTATAAGAACGGGCGACTCGACGTGCTGGGCAATATTGAAATAACCCAAAATTCGGATTTTCAAAAGTTTTTGAAGTTTTTGTTGGATTTTCGAATTCCTTCCCAATTCGGCAAAACTCATCTCCATTCCGCTTTCCATTTTCGGCTTTCCGCCTTCTCCTCCTGAAAACGTCTTCCCTCCGGCGCCTTCTTCCTTTCTTCCTTCCCTTTCCCCCCGACGCCAGCGCCGTCGCCATCGCCTTGAGTTTGCGGCGCCGCAATCGTTGACTGCCGCGCCACCTCGCCACCTCCAGCGCCTTCCACCGCCTTCGCCGCCACCGCGACGCCGCCGTACGCACGCCCATGCCTCAACCCTGACCCTATCCGGCGCGAGCTCCTCCCGTCCAACCACGTCGCCCCCGATCTCTGCTCCCACCGCCTCATCCTCGCCCTATAAGAGGCCCCCTAGAGCACCCCTCATCACCTTTCCGCCTTCGCACCTCCCCTTCACTCCTTCCGCTCCAGAGCCGGCGTAATTCCGAGAATCGCCGCCGCCTCCCCTTTCATCCCCGACGAGCCCGCGAGGTAAAACCGCCGCCTCCCATCCTTTCCTTCCTTTCCCAGCCCGGCTCAAGCTTCCCCTCGCCGCCGCCTACCTTTCCTCCACCATCTTCTACCCCAAAACCCGCCGGAGCCTCAACGACACCGCTCCTCCCCGCCGCCTTCTCCACGGTCACCGTCGCCGGCACGTCACAGCAATCCCCGAGCCCCATCTTCACCACCCCGAACTCCCCTACCTCCACTGATGCTCAAGCATCCCTCCTCTTAGCCCGGGCGGCACTCTAACGCCGCCGGCTTCATCCCTGCTCCGGCCGGCCGCCACCCGCGCCGCCACTCCATTCCCGAGACTCATCATCCCTGGCAAAGCCCAAAAATGGGTTCACCTTGACTCCCTGAAGCTTCCCGCACCACCCACCATCGTCGCCGGCCACCGGAGCTGCCGGAGCGCCGCCGGTCTCCACCTCCTCCGCTCGGCAGCGGCAGCGGCTCGACCACTTTGTAACTGCCCCAAGTTTATAAACAAGTACTAAACCGAACTCAAAGATCGTAGCGACTCAAGTCATGTGGTTGGGTCCAACCGAATCAATTTGGTCAGCTCACGTCACGTTCGGCGCAAGCCCAACTCTCACGCGTGATATGAGCGGCTGATATTCAATCGAGCAGCGGCTTATAACACCGCAAACCGCCCACGTGTGCATCTTAATCTCCGCCGTTGGATCTTGATCTAACGAGCGAGATCGATGTGTGCAATCGGACAACTCCGATCCTTTTCAATCTCCACCGTTCATTCTCGATCCAACGGCGCACCCTTTCGTTTTAAACTTAAAGCGCGCTTTTATCCGAGCCGTTAGATTCAAATCCTACCGCTTTTCCTTTTACCGCGTGTTATAAAGCCCGCACTGCGGGCCGCTGATCTTCATCGTGGTCCAGTTGGTGTATGCATTGGACGACTCGGATCCCCTCACGATCGCAGACCATTCATTATTGATCTAACGCGCCGCTTATTCCAATTTGAAATCGAGCGCGTTTATGCGCGCCTTGATTTCAATCTCCACGCTCCTTTTTGACCGTGGCCTTTAAAGCCCAAAATCGGTGGATCGTTGGATTTCAATCGTAAGGTCCACATGAGTGTATGCTGTCGGACCATCCGGTTCAATTTTCCATCGACCGAGAAATCGGATCCAGCGGTGTTGTGCTATCGCATCTAAGCGGGCGACGTGTATCTTTAATCGATCGTTGGATTTTAATCCAGCGTCTCTCTTTGAGCGGAGCCCCATGACCCGCCGGGATTTCGATTAGATCTCGATCAACCGATCTAGATCGTGCGGTCCATATTAATCGGTACCGATTCAAATCATTTAATCTCTATTTATCACACCGCCATTTCCAATCGGACGGCCGACATTCGTTGAGCCTTTGTGAGCGTGCTACGTGTCGTGGATCGCAATGGGACCCACATGTCGATGGTTCTTATCATCTTCCTCGTCTCTCATGCACGTGACTCTCTCTCGGAAATCAAGGAGAGGTTTATCCCAAAGTTTTTGCAACTAATTTTTGGGATAATTAGCCCTAAATGGACACCTCATCAAGCTCTAGACTTTTCCCAATTGTCCTGTAGCTCAACTCCCTATATATAAACCTAGCTTTTTGAGTCTGCACCATTGTTGACCATCAAGCTCACTTTCTTCCTTCTTGCCCATGGGATTTTGCTCCTATCCTTTGCTTATCCATCCTTAATCGGTTTTACCTTGCATTAAAGATTTGATATCTTTGCAAAGTTAAATCGAATTTATCTCTCTGTCGATCAACTTTGAGTTTTGGAATCTTGGTATCTTTCCTATCTTTGGTAAGCCAAAAACCCTAGTTATGATATCTTGAGCATCTTAAGGACTTAAGAAGCTCCTCTGAATCATTCTTTAAGCATCAGAGCTTCAACTTGCTTCAAGTGAAAAGTTGATATTATACCTTTCGGTTTTCCATGTCATTTTCAAAACCTAGGTTCTTCTTGTCAACTTACCATCTTATTTAGGTTTTGACTAAACCCTAGCAAACATAACAAGTTGATCTTTCAATTCTTGTCATCATCTATTTTGACTTCTAGTTGAGATTTGTCTCTGATTCTTTTGTCTGCTTAACCGACAAAAATGAATTTCTTCTAGTTGATGTAATCTAACTAGTTAGGTTAGACTAAGGTTGGTTTGGGATATTAATTACCCTAAAAGATCATGCTAAGTTTCATTTATGAACTTTTGCATGTTCTATATTCCTTTTAGAAACTTGCAACTGTCTGTTTTGACTCTTTTCAAATCAAATCGACTTTGCACTAAACTCTAGTTTCGTCTTTTGAAAACAAGAAGCTATATTATGGGTTATTATCACTAATATGGGTAGTTATGGCTTAAGCATGCTGTAATCATGCATTTCAAATTGATCATGCCAGTTTCCTTCATTTTGAGCTTACTGTCAGATTTGGCATTTATTGGATTTATTTGTTTTCTATAGAATCTGGTTCATTTGAAGTTTTTGAATCTACCTCGTATTGATCAACTCGCAATGTAGTATACTACTACCAAGGCAAGCATCCTCTTTGCACCATATTGTTCCCAAATTTTGTACAATAGCTTTTACAAATCCAGTGATATCTGTGTATGCTATTTTTCTGAAAATACAAAATGTGATCTGTTAGTAGTTAGCTATGACCAAACATGATGGATTACCTCAATTGTCACCATACACTTAACCCTAGCATAGTACTGTATATCATAAGCTATATTTTTAGTTTTAGCTTAGACATGAAGTTTAGAGATTTTAGAGTTTGACAAGCATATCTTGTCAAACATGGGAATCACAATCGAACTATTGTTATTTTAAACTCTTTGTCCGTTTCTTTAAATCGGTCTTGTATTTGAAATTCAAATTGATCTGGACAAGAGGAAGCTAGTGATGATGCTTTCGGCACGAGATTGGGTTTTGTGGTGGACTTGTCCGGGTTAATTAAGGACCGAACTCGACTATTCATTCAAGTCCCCACGCACTTCCACATGCAAATGTATGGGTATTGTTTGGTTAAGTAAAATGTTGAGACTATTGAGTTGGAAACAGAGAGTAAGGATATGTGTATTGACCTTGTATGGCATAGATGCTTTGGTCTGAGGACTGCGTTTTATGCCATGTGAGCTTGTATGTCAGTATCAGATGTTCTTAGGAGGGTGAGGCGTATATGTGCCTCGCCGCATATACGATACCTTAATGGTGCCGATAGCATTCTACTATGGGTAGGGAACCCAATTCGCATTAAATTGTTTGGATAGGCATTACTGACGCAACATGTGTGCCCCGATTAAGCAGATGCTATCAGTCGTTGTTTAAGCGGGATCAGTTCACACATGGGGGTCCAACTCAATAGTGTTGGCTTGTTGAAAATACCAAATCTTAGTTTCCTGGCCGGCATACCAAAGGAAGTATGTCATCATTCGGAGGCATCCGAAGGCAGCGCTAGCTAAGTCATGTGGGTAAGATGTACACCCCTGCAGGTATAAACCATTCGAATAGCGTGTCCACTGGTCATGGACGATAACTAATGGTCATTGATCCTCCGAACCTATTCAAACAAAATCAACCATCTGCTTTGGAATTGTTACTTGTTGAATTTATACCTTTAGCATGATCTTTAATTGCCATTAATAATCATGAGCTGAATTTTTAAGTACATTTCACCCGGAGCCCAAAAACAAGAACGGCTGCCACTATTCACTCATTTTGTTTGCCAAGCTCATTTCTTCATTCACCCGAAAATACACTGTTCATCTCGAAAATTATTCACAACCCAAAATACACTGCTTCCCGAAAATTCCAAATCAAGAAAAATGCACGAGAAATTCTTTTACTGTTCATTTTCACCCAAAAACAGTGAAACCCCTTAATGTTCAGACTATTTGCTGTTCATTAACCAAAAATAATAAATCCTATTATTGCCCATTGACTCATCTTCGGGCATGAATAGTAAGATAGTACTATTCATCAACCGACCATTTTTCGCCCAAAACCCTAATTTGACATTATATGTCAATTTTGATCATCTCGAACCCCGAAAACCCCTTTCACTGTATATTCTTTTAAATCAACCCAAACGCTGGCTATTGCACAGTAGCTATTTACTGTTCGCCCGACAAATCAAAACACTATTTATAACCCGAAAATGAGATCCCCTATTCCTTTCCGACCGAAACGGTAAACCCTAATTACTATTCAAAAACCAAAACAATAAATCTAGTTACTATTCAGATCCAATATTTGTAGATGAATAGTAAAAATACTACTATTCATTACCCGACCCTATTTTCGCCTGAAACCCTAATTCGACACTTTATACTCTTCTCGACCGTTTCGATCCCGTGAATCCAAAACTCAACTCCGTTCAGTCCAAACAAGTGCCAGATAAATCTCCAGCATCCCACACACCACCTTCCTTTATGATTATTTATTCATTTACAATATTTTTGTTGTACTTGGATTCAAATCTCAACTCCATTTAATCCAATTAAACACCAAATAATCTCCACTACACCACCCACCTTTCTTTGTGTTTCTTTTCTAGTTTTATTTACTTGCATGTTGTTCCCAGCTCATTCCTTGTCGAGCCGGATTTTATTTGAATTGTTTTATTGTTTTGTTTCGCGCTAGGTCACGACTTTGACGACCAGACTCCGGAAGACGCCGGACAAAACCAGTATCCAGAAGACTTGGTACAAGAAGGCAAGTCGCATTCTTTGATCATTTTGAACCTACATTTCATCTATGTATTATTACTTTCATTACTGTATTTGTGCCAATTACTTTAAATATTAAAATAATACTTTTGAATGCCATGACAATTAGTTAAATCCTAAATACCCCACAAACAAACCCATCCAACTTTTGTAGGCCATATTCACCTTGACAAGTTTAGTCCACATAAAATATTATCTATACAAGGTAGCTTTGTCACCAAAACTGTGTTCATCAATCAAAAGAGAGCATTGGCTTTTCGCCAATGGTTTTGGTGGTGAGTTGAGGGTTGGATCCAGGAAGTTGGACAACCCAATAGACTCGAGTTAAAAGTGTGTCATCAGTGAGATCTGGAGGTGGACAGCCACGAGTTGGTGTTGGATCATCGCCTCACTAGATGACAAGTAAGGACAAGAACATTGTGCTAAAGTAACAGACATAGAATCCGCTCAATCACAAGCGTGGTCATTACTCCCTAGCTTAGTACACTGCTCTTCCGATTGAATATCTGCAAGTATCATCTGTTGCTTGTATGATAGGACAGAGGAGCTTGGTGTGGGACGGGAGTGGCCGGAAGTGGACACTCGCTGGTTTCCGCCTCGGTATGGGCCCATCAGCGTCGGAGTACGAATTCCACTTTTGGCCGGTGGTCTCCCGAGCTGTATGGATTAAGACCTACTATGTAGAGACTAGAAAGGTTAAGCAGTGAAAAGGCTTTGTTATCTCAGCTCAGTCGCACGCTAACGTGTTGCGTGTCTATGTACTGACAGTATGAGCATGAGATATCTTGTGGGTAAAGTTGGGCAACTCTGCAGAGTGAATAATCAAAGGTATTCGAATACGCTGTGCTTTCGGTTAATGAAGCTGTGTTAATGGGTGATTCCAGTACAACGGCATAAGTAGAGTTTTTGAGATGTTAAGTTGGTAATCAAGTTTGTTGATAAACCCCTGATGCTATTACTTATTATTATTTTACTGTTTTATAAATTGTTTTAAATGCAAAGTGCATCCACATATATCAGGTATGGTAAACCCTAACCATCCATTGAAACTCCATGCATGTAATTATTTAGCATTTCCATGCGGCTTGTTGAGTACGGTGGTAGTACTCATTCTTGCAATTTGCAAAACATCTACAGAAGAAACTTGGGGAAATGCAGAGGACCCTTGTGAGCAAGATTTTGGTGGACCCCCAGAAGGCATCGACTACTATTATTAGGTCTCGACTACGCTCAAGCGTACCTGTGGTTTAAAGTTCTTTTGTTTTGTATTATATTAACTTTGGGCTTGGATGCCCGCGTCAGGTCAAAACAGGTTGTTAAACCTTAACTTTGTTTAATAAAAGTCTGATTTTTGTTGCAATCGGAAGCTTGCTTGAGATACTATTTACTTCACAACTGTACATCCTGGGCGGTTGCGAAGGGTTTAGCAGTCCCGAAAATCGGGGCTGTCACAAATATGATCTTTTTTTTGGATAATGCTATGGATCTTGCGTCCAATTAGGATGCTTCTTATCGTACGCACCCAAGTGCATTTACCATCTGCGTGGGTGAAGTTATTTAATTTTGCTACAGCCATTGGCCATGCATGCGTAATTGAGATCTTATTACGTACACTACCGGAATTTTATTGTCCTTGCACTCGAAGCGGAGCAATGCAACGCGGCAGAACCCGGGCGTCCGATCGTAGCCTCTAAATCGGACGTCCGGGTGCTAGTATCATAATGCTATGGATCTTGCGTCCGATTAGGACGTTGCGTATCAGACACTCAATCCAACTCTCTTAGCAAATAAATAGCTTGTATGCACATCATATATTTTTTGGAACACGAATCATTCTTTTCAGCAACAAGCCATAATGCAAGCTCACATCCGTAGCAGCGCCTCTTCTTTGTTCTCCTCTGCTCCTGTTAGAAATCGACAGACAAATAACAATGTAGACCAAGAACAAGGAGACACCGATTTTTACGTGGAAAACCATTTCGGGGGGAAAAAAACCACAGACGCACGAAGGCGATCCTCACTATATCGGAAAAAGTGTTTACAAAATGCAGGGATTTTCGTGAGTCGTCAACTCTTCCCGTATGGCTTACAAGGGGTATATATGATGTCACCGTCCACGACTCCATGGAGGGGAGGAGGATGATTGCGTTGCGTGCGGGAGGTCATCGACATCAACGTGATCACGTGAGGGCCACCTCGACGTCGTTGGCGCCTCCGAAGCGCATTACGTCGGTTCTGATATTGTTTTCAAATAGTTATCATCTGTTGTTTCTGCTGATGTTGCGGTCCGTTGAAAACAATGTTGCGGTCTGTTGAAAATAATATTGCATACTGTTCTTTGGAATATTGCATCTGTAGAAAAAAAAATGTTGCATACTGTTCATGACGATGTTGTAATTTTTTCCAATGCGTTTTTTTTACAAATATTTTGTTTTTTGATTTATGATGTTGCAACCGTTATCCAGGGATAATGCAATCATTGTCTTAGGATGTTGCAACCGTTGTCCTGGAATGTTGCAAGTGCTGCATCTGTAGAAAAAAATTGTTGCACATGTAGAAAAAAATATCGCATACTGTTTACGACAATGTTGTAATTTTTTTCAACGTGCTTTTTTCAGATGCTTTTTTTTATATGTGATGTTGCAACCGTTGTCCGAAGATGTTACAACTATTGTTCTAAGATGTTGTAACCGTTGTCTGGGGATATTGCAAGTGTTGTATTTGTAGAAAAAAAGTATTATATCCATAAAAAAAATATTATATACTATTCACGGCGACTGCATGTGTGAAGTGATGTGCATTTACCAGCCATGGCCATGCATGCATAATTGAGATCTTATTACATACCCTACTAGAATTTTATTATCCTTGCACTCTAAGTGGAGCAATGCAGCGCGGCAGAACTCGGGTGCCCAACCTTAGCCCTCAAATCGGACTTCAGGTGCTAGTATCAACTTTTTTTTTTTTTTTTTTAGCAACGGACAAGCACCTAGCTAATTATAAAAGAAAAAAAAACGCACGAGGTTTTTTCTCTTCTTGCATCACAAGTAGATCGCTCGTTAACCTCACCCGAGTCACTTCCCCACTTCCCCCAAATCCCCAATCTAACCAAGAACTCCCCAATCTCTCGCCGCCGCTGCGATGTCTCGCCGGTACGACAGCCGCACCACGATCTTCTCGCCGGAGGGCCGGCTGTACCAGGTGGAGTACGCGATGGAGGCGATCGGCAACGCCGGCTCGGCCCTCGGCGTCCTGGCGGCCGACGGCGTGGTCCTCGTCGGCGAGAAGAAGGTCACCTCCAAGCTCCTCCACACCTCCCGCTCCGCCGAGAAGATGTACAAGATCGACTCCCACCTTGCCTGCGCGGTCGCCGGGATCATGTCCGATGCCAACATCCTCCTCAACACCGCCCGCCTCCACGCCCAGCGCTACGCCCTCGCCTACCAGGAGCCCATCCCCGTCGAGCAGCTCGTCCAGTCCCTCTGCGACACCAAGCAGGGCTACACCCAGTTCGGCGGCCTCCGCCCCTTCGGCGTCTCCTTCCTCTTCGCCGGGTGGGACAAGAACCACGGGTTCCAGCTCTACATGAGCGACCCCTCGGGGAACTACGGTGGCTGGAAGGCCGCCGCCGTTGGGGCCAACAGCCAGGCCGCTCAATCCATGCTCAAGCAGGACTACCGCGACGGCCTGACCCGCGAGGAGGCCGTCGCCCTCGCGCTCAAGGTCCTGAGCAAGACCATGGATTCCACCAGTTTAACTGCTGAGAAGCTGGAGCTGGCCGAGGTGTTCCTGCAGCCCGGCACCGGGGAGGTGCAGTACCAGGTGCGCTCCCCTGAGGCGCTGGGGAAGCTGCTCGCCAAGTCCGGGCTCACGCAGCCGGCGCCTGAGGCGTGATGTGCTGGTTTGTTGCGTCTGTTGATGCCTACTGCTCCTAGATGGCTTAATCAGTTATCCTTCTGCTGTTGTCTAATCTAAACTATTCGACAATTATATGTTTTAATTTTACATCGAACATGCTTGATCAAGTTATGCTTTATCGATAACAGTGGATCGCCTTAAAATTTAATGGAAATTGCGATTTTTGTCTGCTATGCTTGATTGTTGTTGTGATTAGGGAATATGGGAAACAAGTGCATAGGAAAACTAAGTTGAGATCTATGTATTTTACCATGTTTTCATCAAGTGTGCTTAGTGATTCAACTTAAATTGTAAGATGATTTTGGTGTTTGGGATTACCTAGAAGGCTTATGTTTATAATGTTAAGCATCTTGGATATTTTCAATTTTCAATTCACCATGTAGTTTGTCGACGGAAAGGTTGATAGTTTTGTACAAAACATGGTTTAAGATTGTAGGTTCGAACCTTGGTTGATACAAATTTTCTTGTTGCCTATGGGCTACACAAGATGACAATAGATAACAGTGATCAGTTAAGAACAAAAGATGATGGAAATATGACAGGCACCATATTAGGAGCTTACCTTGTGTTGTCTTCTCTCTATTTTTCTGGCAGAGTTGCCTCCAACAATAAGACATGAATCTTTGGGCGAAGTATGAACTAGAGGGCATTTTTTGGATGATTTAGTCACCATGAATGTATCTTGGTCCAAATTTTGGGTGGTTCCTGTTACAGGTTTATCTTGTACCTTGATTGGAATTTTATTGATTTCTCTTATGTACTGGACTAGTTTGTTATGTTATGTTTAATAACTTGGGAGGATAACGTGCTGCTATACAGTCTTAACTATTGTACAATTCAATTAGTTCTAATGATTTTTTTAATCAGAGTATGGTTATTTCTTTTGGATTTAAACTGCAATTTGAATCTAGATCTGGTGTTCAGCACTTTAAATTTAGTAAAACATTCTATGGGTTCTATGCCAACAAAGAATTGTAGATCTAGTTCGGTTTAGAAAATTTGTGCTGGTTGTCTCCTTTTTCCAATGTTGTAGTGCTTGTATTCATCTAGAAAATATGATAATGAACTGTAGTTGTGATTACTCAATTAAACCTTGGGTGAGCAAGCCAATACTGTGAGCCTGTGACTTCCCCATTTAGCTTAACACTAGCTAGGATTCTTTTGAGGTTGTAGCTTTGGTACTGTCTAGGATTCTTCTTTTGATATTGCCTGAGAGGCCCTGTATTTCAAGTCTCCAATGAAAAAATATGTTTTTTTAAGTCAAGAAATTAAATCTGTTCAGAGAAAGGGTGTCACTTGTGAATTATGATGATCATTCAAGTTGGCTGGAGATATACTGGTGGCTTGCCCTTAGCATGATTGGTAGGATGGTGCTTCTTATTTGGTTGCAGTAGTACTTTTATAATCAGTTTTTTGAACAATATAAACAGGCTTTGAGGCAATATATTCAGGTTGTTCTTCGAAATACTGTGAATGCATAATATTCTGCTATGGGGGAATTGATTATTTACTCTTCGCTTAGATGTGTTTTGAGATTTTATTCCCTCTTCCCGATGTAATTGATATTTTACCCTCCTCTTAGTCTGTTGCTTGATTAAATACTCCGTTTTGATTATTTTAATATTATATGTTGCTTTTTCCATTTTGGGCATGCGAAATGTCCGAATTATCCTCCTCCTCTCTCTCTCTCTCTCTCTCTCTCTCTCTCTCTCTCGCAATGCCGCCGCCGCTCCTCTCCCTCACCCCGGAGCTCTGCGACCTCCTTCGCCACCAGCTCGTGTCCTCCCCCGATGAGGCCTCCGTCCTCGCCACGACGCCCTCCCTGCCTGTCTCCGCTTCCCCGCTACCACACCCCCATTGCCTCAGTCCGTGTCCAAGGAAGGCCGCCTCCACCTCCCCTCCTCAACCGCAGCAAGATGGTGAGATGGTCCGCGTCACGAAGGCGGCCAACGAGCAGAGGGGCTGAGGCGGCAGCAGTGTTGTGCCTCGTCGGTGGTTTGCGTCTATCTCATCTGCGGCTTCCTCGCCTCGCCGTTGTTGTTATCGCCACCTCGGTGGTCTTCTCCGTCGCCGACCAAGATGGTGGAGGGGGACCGGATCCAGCAGATCCTGTTGCCAAAGACTACGGCAACCGCGCCCCCTCTCGCGCTGTCCTCGCGCACAAGCGCTGCCTACGCATCAACGCTGGCGTCAGCCACGTTGAGGAGGTCGAGGAGCCCCTCGATCCCGCCCTTGCCCTCGCCTACGCCGAAGACCCCACCCGCTGCGGAGGAGGTCGCGAGCTCCGGGGTGAGGGAGAGGAGCAGCGACGGCGTTGCGGATGGGGAACTGCGAGAGAGAGAGAGGAAGAAGGGGGTAATTCGGACATTTTGTGTGCCCGAAACGGGAAAAAAGCAACAAATATTATTAAAATAATCAAAACAGGGTATTTAATAAAGCAACAAACTAAGAGGAGGGTAAAATATCAATTACATTGGGAAGAAGGGTAAAATCTTAAAAACGCATCTAATCGGAGGGTAAATAATCAATTCTCTCTTCTTCTATTGCCACTGTAGATCCATCCTTGTTCATTGTTTGACACGTGCTGCAATTTTATTTTGGAAATTATATATTTTGCATGAGGAGTATTCTGCTTGTATGTAATGCACTAGTTATTTACTTGGTTTGGTCATAGGAATCATATTACCCTAAGCCTGTAACAGCCAAGAAGTAAAATCGATTTGATTGTACGAGTGATTGAATGCTGTTAAATTTGTAGTTTGTACTAAAGTCTCATCTTGCCTGCTACTTCTACATTATGGTTTCCTCTTTGGAACCTTGCTGTGTTCATTGGGCATGTTTCATTCATGGTCAGACTCGTTAATAAATTAGTCTTAATAGGACTGCCGGAGTGCTGGGTTTTTAAACAGTTTCTCCAGCTCGCTTTGTCTTCTGGAGTGCCAGGTCCAATCTGTTAAGAAACCGGGCCTATGACCGGGAGTCCTAGCCTAAGTGGGCTCCTCATCCCAAACCCTAGAATGGTCGTAGCCTATAAATAGAGGGTGCTATTCATTGTAAACGACTGATCGATGGATAAATGAATAAAGAGAAGCAAGAAGTCCCCTACATCTTTGCTTTCTATCTCTTATTATGTTCTTGTGTTCATGTATTGTTCTTACGATTCTGAGTTTGTCTACGAGGTTATCGATCGGACTGGACTCGCCAGCGACGGTTTCTCAATACGTTATCAACACGATCGACTCTCCTCGTATCGAAAAGGTAATCGTCGATGAACGACACTCGTATATTAAATCGTTTTTCTAGATTACTTTCAATTCGCAATTGTTGCTTTCTAGATTGGTTTTTCTACGATGCAAATCCGCTCTAATCTACCGCGAGCCGACTTGAAGTCACCGGCCAAGCCGATCGGTAGGTTGCATGAAAGAGCGGATGTTGATTGCACCATAGATTGTTTGCATGAACAAGAAAAGAAAAGAAATAAAAGAGTGCGCCGGCCAAGAAGCGTCGCGTGCATCACAGATCTGTGTCGCCCGCATGCGCGCACTTCTCAACTACTCGACGTTGTACGTCGTCGTCTTGGTGTGTGTGCCAGAATGCGCCGTCGAAAATCGATCTTCACCCGTATGATCGTGAGTATTACATAAAGCGATGGCTCGAAGAAAAAAATCGACCAAAGGCCTCAGACGGCCGCGGCAAGCCGAAACTACCATCGCCCCGCATGGCCGCCACATCGCGACGGCAACGCGCTCGCTCGCGAACACGGCGAACGCCGCCGGCGCGCCCGCGTCGGCCATTCGAATCTGCGCCGCGCGCACCCGACACCGCCGTGCTACCCGTACGCAAGAAAGAAGAAAAAAACGCGCGTGGCCCGTCGCGACCACGGTGCCCGTACGGGCCGCTGCCTCCATCTTGGCTCATCGAAGCGTAGCCCTCCTGGAGCTCGTCGCGCCGCCAATGGGCACTTGAAGCCGCGTCGCCACCTCGGGCTAGAAGCGCGCGCGCCGCCGCGCGCGCCGTCCTCACGCCGCGCGGCGCGCTGAAGTCGTGCGCGCCACGCCGCCGCGTGTGCTCGCCGCGTCGCCGGCCCGCGCCATCGCCGGGCTCGCGACGGCCGCCCCCCGGCGCGGCTTCCTCTCGACGCCGGCCCCGCATGGCCCCCACGCGGCACGCCGCCGCCGCATGACGCCTAGGGAGGAGCCGTCGCCGTTTCCGGTGTACAGAGGGTAGGAAAACCCTACCCCCATTTCCTCTTGAAACAGCCACACGGGCCGGGGACCAAATTGGCCATGTAGGCCGGAAAAAGAAAGAAGGCCAGCCCAAAGAAAGGGGGGGATCGGCGAGAGAGAAAAAAAAAGGCACAGTGGAAAATCCTGAAATTTGCACAAAGGACCCTCGTGATTCTGAAAATTACGAGGATAAGTATGCGGTGATGAAATTTTGCAACAAGGTCCTTGTAATTCTGAAAATTACAAGAATTCTTCGCTGATCTAGAAATTTTACGAAAACCCCCTGGAATTGGGGAATATACGGGATTATATACATTCTTGCAGAATACTCCCCCAGAAATCTGAAAATTGCGCATAAATTTTTCTCTGTATTGAAATTTGCGTGTTAACCCTGAAGTTGCAGAATTTACCGAAAGTCATTTTTCCAGCAGAAAATGGCATCGGGAATCCAATTTTTTTGCATATTTTTTAATTTTGAAGCATGTTTAACTTTGTTATTGTTATTTATATGCAATTTATTTATTGTATTTACTGTTTTGATTATCTGTGATTGTTTATATTGCTTTTAATCACTGAAAATAGCAGTAAATCATGAAAATACATAGAAAAATACGGGATCATGAACCGGAGGTTCGAAGAGCATTGTGAGAATTTTTGCAACCATTTTATGCAGATTACTAGCAGTAATCCTTTGAACTATTTACATGAATATGAAGATGACTGGCATCACGAATCAGAAATTCGAAGAACTGACCCAGCATGGTCAGATTTTGTATAAAATTTGTATTAGTCTTCAATTCTGTGGTAATGGAATCACGGATGAGCAGAAGATGGAGAAGACTCTCTACCTTTCACCCAAACGCGATGCAATCCGCACGCAACTATCGTCAATACGGTACAAGTAGTATGCCGAATTAATTGACATCATGCAAGTTGCGGAAGTTCAAGATGATGTTCTAAGGAAGAACTACATCTCACAGTCATCTAGTAGCAATGTTGGCCATGAAGCCCTACTAGTAGCTACAAAGGTGAGAAAACCTCTCACGAATGAGAGGAGCAAGAAGGGTAAAGTCGTGCGCCGCACGTTATTGATGATTTCCAGTCTAAAAAGAAGGGCAAATGATAGCATGAGGCACACCTCGCCATTGCAGGCACAGAGGATCCACATCCATTAGTTGCACTCTTATGAATGTGGACAGCCCAGTAACAGCCCCATCATCCCTCATTTGGACATCGCAGCGGCCGCAGTCATAGTTGCCCAAGAGGAGAAGATCGCCATGGAGCAGATTAAGGCAGAAGTTCCTAAATACTTCGCCGATTCGATCTAGTGCACGCATTGCATTTGGATTCTTTATAAAAACTTGCAGTTTGTAATTAAAGTAGAATTTTGAATTATTGAATAATGGTTGCAAGCTCTAGGATAGCAAAGCATTAAATTCTTATTATGAGTCATGCAAGACTTATTTTCCGTCTTTATAATAGCAAGTTATGTTCTGATATTTGAAGTATTTTATTTATGTGTTGCTTGCTTTCTGCTACATATTAATAAAGTACATTATATTAGAACGCGTGTGGTGCCCTATGGAGGAAGTGTGCTTAGCATGTAGCGGCACAATGAAAATCATCCTGAGAGAAACGAAATTTTTTTCAGTCGATCAGCAAGAATGCTGGTAATCTTACGACAATCGCAGGCAGCGATACTTGTATAATAGGCTCCGGAAGGACCACAATTATACTCCCAATGGGCACAACTTTGATCATTGAAGAAGACTTGTTGTACCCAGAATCGACTACAACTCTCAAAGATATTTGCGCTAACAATTTCCGTGTAGAGACTGAAGAAGAGTATGGTACAGAATACTTGCTCATTACAAAGCGTAAAGAAAGTGAAAAATAGCATTAGAATGTCTTTCTTCATATAAAACTGGGCTATACTACACTAATATTAAGGCACCTGCAGCCTATACTGCCTTGAAAACCATATTTAGAAGCTCTGAACTTTTCTATCTCTGGCATGATAGATTATGTCGTCTAGGTCTTAAGATAATGAGAGATATAATTAACAATACACAAGGACATAATATGAATGTAAAGAATTTCCTGAATCTGGAAGATTTTGTGTGCCCCGCATGTACCACTGGGAAATTAATTATTAGACCTTTTGCTCTGAAAGCGAAGGATGAAGTCCCTGCATTCCTGGACCGTATCTAGGGAGACTTTTGCGGTCCTATACAGCCCCTGTAAGGGTCATTTAGGTATTTTATGGTGCTCATCGATGCTTCCTCAGAATGGTCGTATATATATTTATTGTCTATGAGAAACCATGCTTTTGCAAAGCTAAATCTCGCAGATAATTAACAATTGAAAAAATAATTTCCTTGATCATCACGTGAAGTCCATCTGAATGGACAACGCTGAAGAATGTACTCCGAAGGCATCTGATGATTATTGTATGAAAATGAGAATTAAAGTTGAGCATTTTATACCGCACATCCGCACTCAGAATGGACTAGCAGAACTTTGAAGAATTGTAATTTACCAACTATATGTTGGGGACACGCATGATCTGCTCGTAGTGACTCTCATCAATTTTAGACCGTCGGCCTATAACATCCATCCAACTATGCAACTAGCGCAAGGGTCAGAACTGAAAACTTCTCATCTTCGCAGGTTGGTTTGCAAGGGTTATATACCTATACCACCACCGCAGCAAACTACAATGGGTCTTCTCCGAAAGTCTGGGATATACGTTGGTTATGAGACAACATCCATAATAAAGTATTTGGACCATATGACTGGAGATTTGTATAATGCCCAATTTGCTGATAGTACATTAGATGAGGTTAGTTTCCCGTCATTAGGGGGAGGAAATCAACCCTTGATAATAATGTCAGGAAACAATTGAAGTCTAGAAGACAATTGAAGTCCAGAAGATAATTGAAATCTATGCATATGACCGCGCACTAGTAAAGCAAATAGAAGTCCGAAGATAATTGAATTGAAGTCTAGAAGACAATTGAAGTCAGAAGATAATTGATTCGCAAGTATTAGCGAATCAAGCGCCGACTACTTTAGTGATTTGAAGAGCGTGAATAAGTAGCATTTGCACGCAAGCAATGCAGGAGAGGTTGAAATACCATTGAAGGTATCCTAATCCCGCCCGAGTCCTCGAATAAAGGGCGAGAACTCCGGTCCCTCGAATCAAAGTGCCGGGGCGCTCGGTGAAAAAGGATAAGAAGGACTTGACACACCGATCACCGAAGTGCCCGAACGGAAGGGAGCGGTTGAGACAGTATCGGTATGAAACCTTCAGAAAAGGCATACCAGAATTGAACATCCCAATGAAGGGAGACATTAGCATGGATGTGTGCGCACACATCGGAGCTGAAAAACTAAAAGGACTTGCCCTGAAATTGGAAGCAGCGGTGAGCAAGTAGAAGCATTAAAAGAATCGCCCCTTGAAGAAATAGCTATAAACTTTATGACATCGGGAGAACCTTTGAATATTACAACAGCCAATGTCGACACTTACTTTGCAAAAAAACTTGCCACAATCATCAATCTTGATCCAGAGCCTGCATCGCTCGGTAAATGAAAGAAAAGATCAGATTGAGAAGATTGGGAGAAGGCAATCGAAACTGAATTATTCTCTCCGGATAAAAGAAAGACGTTTGGGCCTGTAAGCCGCATGTCTCCCCTTATGCACCCCGTAGGGTATAAGTGGGTGTTTGTTCGAAAGAGAAATGAAAAGAAGCAAGGCTCGTTGTACAAGGTTTCACTGGACATCCAGAAGATGATTATGAAGAAACCCATTCCCCGATCATGGGTGGACCTCCCTTTTTAAATATTTATCTCAATGGCAGTGAACTTGAAGTTAGAAGTGAAATTGATGGATGGGGTACCAGCATACCTTTATGAAATATTGGATTCGGACATTTATATGAAGATACCTGAATGTATTACTGTCCCGAATCAAAACAGAGCAAATAGAAATATGTACAGTGTGAAACTCAGAAAATCATTGTACAAACTTAATCAATCAGACAGAATGTGGTATAATCGCTTGAAGCGACTTTCTATGCAAGAAAGGCTACACGAAAAATGAGAATAATCTCTGTGTATTTATATGATGATCCCAGAATGGATTTTGTATGATCTCAGTGTATGAAAATGATCTGAATTTCATTGGAACCCTGAAGGATATTAAGAAAGTAAGCTCTTACCTGAAGTCGGAGTTCGAAATGAAAGATTTCGGTGAAAACCAAATATTGCCTAGGCTTGCAGCTTGGGCATGCCCCTGAAGGGATATTAGTACATCAGTCAACCTACACTCACAAGGTGTTAGAAAGGTTTGACTTTGGAAAGGCATACCCTTTGAAAGTGCCAATGGTCGGGAGATCTTTGCAGCAAGACAAGGACCCGTACAGACCTAGAGAAGAGGGGGAGGAAGTCCTGGGACCAGAATTCTCATACTTAAGTGTGATCGAAACACCCATGTATTGAACAAACTGTACTAGACCGGGCATTGCATTTGCCGTGAACCTATTAGCAAGGTATAGTACAGAACCTACCAAAGGCATTGGCATGGAATGAAGGACATCTTCCGATACCTCCAAGGAAGCAAAGAATTTGGTCTGTTCTATAGAAAAAACCAAGACCTAACTATGAATGGCAATGCAAATAACGGATACCTGTAGGATCCGCATACAACCAAATAGCGAACATGCTATGTATTCCTATGTGGTGGAACATCAATTCCATGAAAATCATCTAAGCAGAGTCTTGCATCGACTTCAACAAACCACTCGGAAATAATGGCATTGTACGAGGCCTCACGAGAATGTGCTTGGCTTCGGCGGATGATTCACTACATCCGGCAGTTATGTGGATTGAATACCGCACAAACCCCAACTGTTATCTATGAAGATAATGTAGCTTGTGTTGCACAAATGCAGATGGGTTATGTGAAGAATCCTTTCACAAAGTATATCAATCCCGAGTCCTTCTATGCTCATGAATTGCAAAAGATGGACGAAATTAAAGTATTGCATACTAAGTCATGTGAAAATCTTGCAGATTTATTCACTAAGTCACTTCCAGCATCTAGCTTTGAAAGGTGCATACGTGGAATTGGAATGATGAGATTTAGAGAAGTGCAGAATTCAGGGGGAGAATCTTCACAAACTCATTAATAAAGCTTGATCACGAAGATCGAGTACCCAAAAGGTAAATCCCGGAAATTAAATGAAATTGGGTGGATTGTAGTTTTTTTTTTCCCTTGACGAGTTTTTCCTGAAGTTTCTCGGCTAAGGTTTTTAATGAGGCAATTCGTGCAGCATAGCAGAACATGATTCATGTACTCTTTCTCCAAATTTTTCCCACTGGATTTTTATGGAGTTTTGATGAGACATGGATATGAAGGATGAGTGCCCAAGGGGGGTGTTAAGAAACCGGGCCCAGGACCGGGAGTCCTGGCCCAAGGTGGGCTCTTCATCCCAAACCCTAGAAGTGTCGTAGCCTATAAATAGGGGGTGCTATTCATTGTAAACGACTGATCGATGGATAAATGAATAAAGAGAAGCAAGAAGTCCCCTTACATCTCTGTGTTCTATCTCTTATTCTGTTCTTGTGTTCATGCATTGTTCTTACGATTCTGAGTTTGTCTACAAGGTTATCGATCGGACTGGACTCGCCAGCGACGGTTCCTCAATACAGTCTATGTTCTTTGGCTGTTGCAAACATGCAACAGGTTTTCCCCTCACCGAGGATTCAAAAACCGGTTACGGCAAAAACGCCGGACCTGGCTGGTACTGGTAACCGGTCTTCCACCGAACGGTTTCAGTTACCAAATTTGAATTTGAACGGTTTTCGGTCGGTTACTGCCCAGTTAGACCTGTCACCGCTCGAAAAATACTATTCATCAATTCAAATTTAAAATTTGAAACTTTTTGGACCGATTTTTTTACTGGTCCAGGCCAGTATGCCCGGTTACCGCGGATATTTTTATCCTTGCTCCTCACCAAGGCCTGAAGAATCTGGGGTTTGGCATGATAGATTTTGGTTGGATGTTGTGATCGTGAGATGATTTAGGAGTATGTTTGTGTGACCGGCTGTCTTCCATGGCATTTTTGTTATTATGAGTCGCATGCTAATTGTGACAATGATATATGTGGACGATGCTTTTGGTTCCCTTGCCTGGCCTTGCTACATCGCTACATGCCCTTGTCTCCTTTGAATTATCAAAAAAATTGCCAATTACGAGGGTTGCCTATAAGACAAACACAAATTCACAATTGCTCGACGTCTACTATCTCGGAAACGCCATGATTTCGTTGGAGAAGCAAACACAAACATCAGACATTGCTCGACGAGCAGCAGCGCCACCACCGCCGCATCACAATTCACACCCCCACCACCGTGCAAACGGCCGCGCGCACGGCGTACTCACCGTCGGCTCGGTTGGCCTCTACGGCACGCGGCGTGGGCTGGATCGCGTCGTTTTGGTTTCGGATCGAGATGTTGGTTGGGCTGAGACGAGCCCACGAGCCGATGTATACGTTGGCACGTCGGGAATAAGAGGGGGGCCGGCGAGGCGAAGGCAAAGCAACCAACCCATAAACCCTTTTTTCTTCTTTACCCAAACCCCCTCGTCCTTTCCCGAAACCCCAACAAACTCTCCCGGCGATGGCGGCGGCGGCGGAGTGGGAGGCGGCGGCGCGGAAGGTGCTGGTGGCGAGGAAGGCCGGTTTCGGGCTCCCCACCGCCTGCCCGACCTGCCTGCCCGTCCTCCTCTACCTCCGCATGTCCCAGATCCCCTTCGACATCCACGTCGACACGTCCTTCCCCGACGCCGGTGAGCCTCTTGCCTCTGCCTGTGCCATCTCTTACCATACTGCGTAAACTACAAGCCCTGAAACCGCTTGGTTCGCCCTGCGGCGCCATGCTAATATCTCTCTGCTCCAAGCATCTCCGTTCGGCGTCAGTTGGTGTTGAGTTGCGGGGGCTTGATGTTGATGTGCTGGGTTCTGTTTTTGGGTTGCGTGGGATGGTTACTTTGCTTGGCGTCGTATAAATGTTGTGAACCCTTTGCGCTTGTGCTGCTGCATTCCGTGTATGTCCTCAAGTGCGCAGAGATCAGGCACAATGATCCATGAGATGCAAGCTGAGCTCTGCATGTCTTCTCTTAGATTCAGAACTTTTATTTTCATGGAAGGGTTAGTAATCCAGTTTGATTAGGCAAATAGGATAGAAATCCTGTACCTAAAATAGCGCAAAATCAGATGCATAGATAGGTCTGTTTTTTATGAACTACTATGTGTGCCTGTAAATGGCTTTATTTCCACAATAATGTAGCATCAGATAACCGAATGTCCTAAACAGTTCTGCTGCACAGACTGCTTCTAAGACTGGCTTGGAATTGTAGTCTTTTATAGCGTCAAGCTGAAATTTCAAGCATGGTTGTGTAATTGACTGAAGCAGCTTGCAGTAATAAAGAGCTGTATCAGATGTTCTACTGTGTCTTTTGTAGTCCTACTTCATACAGTGAAGGGCAAATTTTTTGTTTCATACGGATCATGAGGGTGAGTTAACTATGAAAGTTCTAGTAAGCCTTTTATGGTTCAATGTGTGCCTTTTGTCATCAGTGATACTGTAATAAGGATATAGAACTGGATGAATGGCTCCGGTTGCACTGCTGAAGTTTTTTATGCTTCTTTATGGTGTGTTTTGGGCTGGCACAGCATTCTACATGGTGCTGGGCCCATAATCGCAAGCCACGTTATTTATTTACTGGTCAAAGGTTTGCACATTGTTGCAGACATTCAAAACCATTTCAATAGGTAACAGAAGAAATTCTCTTCATTATCGAATTCGTAGCTAAACCACCTTTTGAAGCATCCTAAGCACTTGTCCTTGGGAGTTTAGAGAATTCTGAATGACAAGACCAATGCATGCCATTTTGCCAAACAAACTTGCTGTCATCAGAGTAGAACTCTACCCGACAAAGAATTAAATTAGATGAGCCTCCATACAAATGGATATGTGACCTTCATAAATGGTTAATTGAAGCAATTTAAAGTACCACCACAGGTGTTTACAGTTGTTATGCAATTATGTTAGGATATGCGACCATGATTTGGCTTAGAGGTTTCACTTACTTGTGCTGCCTAAATTCAATACCTCCTACATAATTTGTTGCCATAGTTTTTTTTTTTTACAAAAAGAAAATACATCTTATCTCTAATCGGAAGGATGCCAAACTTTCTACAGCAAGACAATTATTTTTCATGAACACATGCTAGAAACTTTATATGCAGATTACCTTACCAATAAGGTTGGAGGTGATAGCAAAGGGGGGCACCTCATGGCTGGCAGTGGTGGAGGGTGATGGTGATTGGAGGATGGCAGATTGGGAGCGAAGCAGCAGCATAGAGCCATGGATGGCCAGCATTAGCTGCATTGGACTCGCCTCAGAGCTTGCTCCTCCCTTCCCCTGTCTTTTCTGGCGATGTTGGCACCTACGTGACTGAGCGGCGGCAGCAGGATCCGGGCTCATCAGGGACAGATGTGGGTGAGATGTGGGTAGGAGGCAGACAACTCAGTAGAGGGGGAGGCTGGGATCTTTTCTTTCTTTATTGTCGGGGTGGGGGGATTCAAAGGAGGAGGGAGGCAGCTAGGACAGGTTTGGGTGCAGTGAACTGGGGAGGTCTACTATAGCAACTAAAGAGGGGAAGAAGTGGGTCCCACCTGCCAGTTCATAAATTAAGGGGATAGGAGGACAGACAAAAGAAAGAGCGAAGAACATACCACTACACTCTTTTTGTAGAGACTAGAGATACTTCTTTTCTTTGTACTATTTGTGAAGTATATCTCCTGCTCTGCTGTTCTTACACCTTAATTTTTGTTCCACAGATCACATACCATATGTTGAATTTGGTGAGTGTGTCGCATTCAACAATGAAAAAGGAGGTGTAATTGAATATTTCAAGGAGGAGAAAATTGTTGACTTGAACTCAAAGCACCCAAGCGTCTCTTACTCTGATGTACTATCCACAAAGGCCATGGTTTTGTCCTGGCTTGCAGATGCTTTGCAATATGAACTCTGGGTGGTTACTGATGGAAGCATTGCACATGATATCTACTTTTCTGACCTCCCCTGGCCCATTGGAAAGATACTCCATTGGAAGAAAACTAGAAATGTGAAGCAACTCCTGGGTATAACAAAGCTTAATGCTGCAGAAAAAGAAGAGGAGGTTGCTACTTCCCTACTCATTTGCAGGCTTTATTTTTTGTCACACGCTGGTAGCTTATGATGCACTTATAATTTCTTGCGTGAACAGATATACCAGAAGGCAAGTGCTGCTTACGATGCTTTATCTATGCGATTAGGGGATCAAGTCTTTCTTTTTGACAATAGGTATACTATCGTTTTCTTGTTTTCTGGCTTATATGCAACATATTTCTTTGTATTAAGTTTATATTCTTAGTGTCTCTTGATATTATATAACATTTACAGAACACTAACTGTTCTTTATTTCGATTTGCGCAGCCCTACAGATGTTGATGCTCTTTTCCTTGGACATGCTCTTTTTGTCCTTAATGCATTGCCTGTGAGTTTTCCTCAATACTCAGCTTTACCTACCCAAAACGCAGGCATTGATATTTGAGCGTCTAATTGCATAGATAAATAGATCAGAAACACAGATGCACATTGATATTTGACAAGCATTTGCACATACTCCTGGAAGCACAAGTCCACATCTCAAATGCTTCAGAACAATAGGGTTCTTTATGTGCTATGGAGAAATTTTCCTAACAATAAACTTAGCTGTCAAGCACATCCCCAAAAACATGGACTCAGTTATGTTTTGACAAACTTTGGAACATGTTCTGATCTTACTTCTGCTTCTTAGGATACTTCTGTGCTGCGAAGCTATTTGCAGAAGCATGACAACTTGGTAAACTTTGCCGAGCATCTCAAGGTCCAATTGCTGGAAGTCGGTTCATCAGCAGCAGGATTAGGATCATCAACTGTATTGTCCTCCTCCACACCCAGGAAAAGAGCATCTTCTGGCCGAAGTAAGTTATTAGATTTCCTTATTATAGTTCAGATCGTGATTCAGGTAGTACTACTAGTTCTCATATTTGTTGGTTGCTTCATATTGGGAACATGTCTTCGCAGTTACATTTTTCTTTCTTTCTATTCATGTATATAATATCATTTTCTGCGCTTCGTGTTCAAAGATTCTGATCGAAATTCAGAGTTTGCTAGTTATATAGTAATAGTATACTTCATTAGATGAACTTTTGAAAACATTTTTTAAAAAAGCTAAAGAGATCCAATGAACCATTTTCTTGTCTAACTCTACGTGGCAGACTAGCAGCATAGTTGTATTTGTTTTGGGTCAGGTAAGACCAAGACATATCAGTTTTAGCAATCTTAGTTTTTGCACGAGATTGCTACTCATAAGTACGATAAGCCTGGAGCTCCCTATGCTTTCAAACTTTCTTCATTGTTCGTCAATCTGTCGAATTTGATGTGGGCATTACAGCGTGTTTCATTCAAAAAATTTGTGAGGCCTGATTAGGATTTAGGAGTGTAAGACATACTTGTCTGAAAATTCTTATTGTGGATGTGTTATTGCCATCATAGCCATCATATGACAGAAGCGTCCTGTATACTTAAGGCCAACTGTATTCAACTCTATTGGCATTTAGCCATAATATTTGTGCATCAGCTGATGACTTGACCCCTTTCTTGTAGCAACAATAGGAAACTGCAATTAATTACAAAGCAACACTGAAGAACATTTAATTCAATGGGTCCCTTATGTAATTCCATCATAAGATTCGTAACATCCATGCTGCTGTTTTTTCAGCTTAAACCAGTTGTTGATTTCACTATATTGGGTAGTTGTTCCAAGGGAAATGGTGTCAACTGTTAGATGTTAGATATGTCTCTTGTATAGGGTTCTATTTACATATTTACCTACACATGTAACTTATATATTTTGGACTTTGGCCTATTGGAATAGAATCAAAGGTTCATTCCAACATCAACAAGCGCTTGCATTTACTTATTTAGGATAAGAATGGAAAATGAGTACTTATAGTTATACATTGCTTACATATGGCAAGGCCTCCACAAACGGTAATGCTATTGGGGCATGTCCTGTAAAATGAATTTTTAGATGCACTTGTTTCGGAAGACTTGGCCAAAGAAAATTCATGTCCAAGGGGAAATAGTTGTTCTGGTAGTTAGCAGGACTTAAATGCATTTTCATTCGAAAGGGAGATAAATAAGGCGGTAATATGGAGATAAAATCAACCAAAACAATAGTAATGAGTTTTACTTGAACTTCAACTGGTTATCTTTTTTTCTTCTGTTGTTGTGTCATGGCACTTGTATATTTCACTTATATTCCTGATTGTTTTAAACATTTCTTTGCCATTGTGAGTTCTTATTGACCTGATCTTTTCTAGGTTATAAGCCGAAACCCAGAGCTAAGAAGGAACGGACAGAGGAGGAAAAGACATTCAGGCGAAGATCAAAGTATTTCCTTGCGACACAGCTTGTTGCGGTTCTTGTCTTCCTATCACTCATGGGCGGGGTTGATAGTTCCGAGCTAGATGATGACGACGCTGTAGATTATGAGGATTAAATCCTTCCTTTGTTGTACCAGAATATTCTTTCTGAAGGACTAATTTGCCAAAGCGCTGGTTCCGGTGCTTTGAAAATTTGTTCCCTCGGCTAGTCAGAGATCGCATACTTCATATTGTAGCTAGGAATAAACTGAGTTGGTTAGCAACCAGCAGTTTCATAATTTCAGATACTTAAGATGTGAAGCATACTTGTCGAATTTTGTATGGCTTCATGGAAAGCTACTAAAAGCATATTCAAAAGTACTTGTGTCGATTGCTCTCCCTTCTGTAGTTAAAATATTTGGTATAAGAATTTTGAATATTTAGAGATTTGCCAAATAAAGAGTACTATTGGAAGTAAATGGCAGTTTATTAGTAGACCACAAGTTGTATTCGACAAGACGTAAATTCTTGTGTTTTCGTCATGCTGCTTGATTGAACCAAATCGTTGGCTCCCAAGCGCTAAAATAATTCTCATGAAGCTTTTATGTATAGGAGTAGGACATTCTGAGTACAAAAGTAAGTCGTTCAGCTAAATAAAAAAGGCGACAAAAAGTTTATAACACACGCCTCTTGGTCTTGAAAATAATCTATTAAACTTAGCATGAAATTTCCAACACAAGTTTCTGGTACAAATCTCCAAAAGAGGCTTTCTCCCAAAATAAAACCCAAGAGAAGCTTGAAGCCTGGAATCATCATTATTAAAAGTGTCATCACAGCTAGAAATAACCACCAATTGCATTAGGCAGACACAATCTGTAGACAAAACCAGGATAGGAATAATCACAAAAAATGAAGAAAGGCTATGAACTGAAGAATAAGAATTTCCTGAAATCATTCCTTTCCATAGATGTATCTTAGACAAGTTTACAACGTCAATGTCAGAGTTTGCTACACAATTCATTAAGTGCATAGCAAGTGGGATACCCAGCAAGCAGGTATGCAGTTCATAAGAAAAGTAGCAAGTGGTATTGACTGTATCTACACTCGAAGATGAAAGCATGTAGTTGCCATTCACATCATCTACCATTGTTTCTGACTTTCTACTGAGTAGCCAGTGATTCATATTCGAAACAAAAAAAAATACTACTTATCCTATGATAGCTCAATCATTAACTCGATCTTGAGTAGATTAATTAGTTGTAGTTGACTCTTCAAGCATATTCAAAATAAGCATATACTTCTTTAATCCAACCACATCAAAGGGTCCAGGATATCTCTCATATGAAAGAGAAAGAGTAAATTTCGTCTTAATCACTTACATTTCTCCGCATGTTTATAGTAAACCGAAAGCTAAATTTATAACTGCTCATTTTGATAATCCTTAAGTAAACTATTACACTTATTAAAATCATGACGATCTCAGTCTAAGAATCTCACATACACTTAAGAATAAGTGTCTCAAGACAGAACAATCTAACACTATATTTTTCAACATATATCCATATTATTGATTCGATATTTCATATTCATGATCCGTAAAATATGATCATCAATCAATATATGTTTTGATCTATAAATCATTAATGTTCAACATAATAACGTAAGATTAGAGATGTTTAGAATTACATCAAGCATAAATAGAGAGTTTCACAAACAAATCACATACTCTCCAATCAATATAAATAATATTTCATTCAATTGACAAAATAATATATTATTCAAAAGTTTATAAACATAAAAACGATACAATTATCTCTATGATTATCTCTAGAACATATCACTAACACACGTCAATAACATTAACGGTAGTACATATATACATTAGGTATTTCGATGGTACAATACAAGCCAAAGGTGAAATTCAGCGAAAAGTCAACATATTACACCAAACACTCCCTTTCAGTTATTGAACTCCAATGATAAGACGGTTGTATAATGTTATTGTCTTGGTTAAAAATAGATAAGTGTGACGTTGGACGCATCTAGCTTCCGCATGCCAAGCACTCTTCCCGGTTGTTCAAGGAACAAACGACTTGCGCCATTTTAGCTTCAACATCCTCTTCCACTGTAGGCTTGGTGTCACTATCCTGCACATGAAGTGTGTTTCATGGTGAGTTGTGTTTGAGCAGCTGACTGGAAAAAAGCGTAAAACAAATATGGAATCAAGGGCCAGAACACGTACCCCATTCTCCTTCAGAAGGGTAGTATCCACTGTAAACTTGATTGCATCAGCAGCTGCTCGTGTTCTTAGATAATACATCCCAGTTTTCAGGCCCTGACAACAACCAATATTAGAGCATGCGATTACTTGTCACTGAGAGACTTGTTTGAGGAAGAAGCATTATAACAACGATGTTTCCTCACAGTACCACGATTAAAAACTGAGTATGAACTGCTTAATGTTCAAGAAAATTGCTTCAAAATAGCTCAAGGCTAATTACCTTGGACCAAGCATGGAAATGCAGCGAAGTTAGCTTCCCAAAGTTTGGTTGTTCCATGTGGACATTAAGGCTCTGGCTCTGATCAATATAGCATCCACGATCAACAGCCATGTCAACTAGAGTTTTCTGCTTGATCTCCCAAACCGTTCTGAAGCAATAATTGAGTAGAAACTTTTATATGCATGAACAGTAACTGCATCCAGTAGAGTATAATAATAGGAGGATGAACTACATACTTGTAAATTGCTTTAAGATCATCTGGAATTTCTGTCATTTTTTGCACAGAACCATCTTCATAAATTATCTTGTTTTTCAGGGTGGGAGTCCAAATACCCATTTCAGTCAAATCATGGAGAAGATGCTTGTTAACCACAACAAACTCCCCACTGGAAGAAATATTAAACAAATCAATCGTATGCACCATTAATTCAGAACGTGGGCACTATTGAGTATAGTTACAAACCTTAGAACCCGTCGACTGTATATGTTAGATGTGTAGGGTTCAAAGCACTCATTGTTGCCAAGAATTTGACTAGTGGAAGCAGTGGGCATTGGAGCAACAAGAAGAGAGTTTCTCAATCCAACTTTAGAAATACTCTCCCTTAGAGCTGGCCAGTTCCATCTGTTAGATGGCACCACGTTCCACATGTCAGGTTGGAGAATGCCCTACGAATTTAGTCAGTATGGTCAATGAATAGAAATTTGAGAAGAAAAATAAACAGAAAACTACACCAAGAAAAAAATTGGCAAACATTACACAGTATCAGCAATAAAAAAAGGGAACATTTGTAGGGGAAAACCTTGCTGACAGGGCATCCTTCATATGTTTCGTAAGGACCTTCTTTAGCAGCAAGTTCCGCAGAAGCTTTCAGAGCATGATAGTAAATAGTTTCAAAAATATCCTTATTCAACTGCTGAGCCTGGAAAAGAGATTCCATTTGTTACATATCAGCTAAGTATAGAAAGGAACAGGTGCCAGCAATGAACAGGGACAAAGTACCTCTGGTGAATCAAATGGCATGCCAAGTAATATGAAAGTATCTGCCAAGCCTTGAACACCTATGCCAATTGGCCTGTGCCGCATATTTGATCTCTTTGCGGTTTCAACAGGGTAATAATTAATATCAATTATTTTGTTGAGATTGTATGTGACAGTTGAAGTAACCTGGTAAAATCAACAATCTATCAGAACATCAGGCATAGGCCAGAATTGAGGATCTAAATTAAGTAGGATCTGAGCAAACCTCAGCCAACTTGTCAAAGTCAAAATATCTATTTTTTGAATCACTGCTACCCACAAGCTTAGATGGATGGGACTCTATAGGGACACCCTGCAACAGAAGTTTATCATAAGACATGTAAGAATACAACCATCATGATTGAATTCAGACAAAGCATTGACAAGATATACCTTTTCCCTTACAAAACGTGGTAAAGCAATAGATGCTAGGTTGCAGACAGCAGTTTCAGTTGGACTTGTGAACTCAATTATCTCAGTGCACAAGTTTGAAGATTTGATTGTGCCCAGATTCTGCTGGTTACTTTTCCTATTGCATGTATCCTGCACGCAATTAAGAATGTTAGAAACATCCTTGGAACCTGATCATTACCAGTAGCAAAAATTGGAGAAGGAATCATGAGTCCATAAGCAAGTACTCATATTTGTTTTGCTACCAAATGTACCTTGTAAAGCATATATGGTGTACCAGTTTCTATCTGTGCCTTCAAAATTTCAAACCAGAGGGCCTGTGCTGGAACAACTTTCTTTGCCTTGCCCTGAAACCAGAAAGCTAGGTTACTGAAGTCTGTTACCATTTCAATAGATTTCATATCTAAAATACAATTTCCAGCTTACTTCTCTCTCATATTTCTTGTACAAATTCTCGAACTCATCGCCCCAGCAATCAGCCAAACCTGGAGCTTCATTAGGACAAAAGAATGACCATTCCTCATTACTTTGGACTCTTTGCATGAATAGATCAGGAACCCAGAGCGCATAGAAAAGATCCCTTGCACGATGCTCCTCCTGTTAAGTTGTCATTAACAATAACAAAACTTTTAGAGTTTTTCCCGGCTAAGCCTTTTAAAAGTTAGAAGAAATGGAATATGTTTCTAACATATATAGCAGGCAAATCACATACGCTAATTCCATGATCACAGTAAACAGACAAAATATTGAAAAGCTTCTTGTAAGGGAAACTAGGACTTGAAAAGCCATATGTAAGGTATGACACCCATTACAGGTAAGGAACCAAATTCAGGTGCAGGAATCGAGATTGATGTAAACCCACATTTAAATCAGTTTATTATCACAGAGAGTATAGAAGGTTTGGACTGTTACAGCTGTCCTAAGCCAAAAAATAAATAAATAAAGGAGTTAAATATCGTTTGGTTGAGATCTTACCTTCCCATGATTCTTCCTCAGATCGAGGAACTCAAAAATATCAGCATGCCAAGGCTCCAAGTATACAGCAAATGCACCTAGTTTTTAGGAGATTGTAAGAATTTCTGGAGACTACGGAATCAGATTTTCTTAAAAATGATCATAGAGCCTACCCTTTCTCTTGCCTCCACCTTGATCAACATAACGAGCAGTATCATTGAAAACACGTAACATAGGAACAATCCCATTGGAGGCTCCATTTGTCCCTCGAATATAACTCCCAGTAGCTCGGATATTGTGAACTGAGACACCAATTCCTCCAGCAGATTTGCTTATGACAGCACATTCTTTCAGAGTATCATAGATTCCTTCAATGCTGTCATCTTTCATGCAAATAAGGAAGCAGCTACTTAACTGCATCATAGAGAATGAAACAGTAAATAAACAATTTCATTATCCAAACTTGGGATTTTCTGGTGTCAAAATGCACAGTACTTGGGGCCTTGGAGTGCCGGCATTGAAAAGGGTTGGCGAAGCATGAGTAAACCAGCGCTGGGACATCAGATGGTACGTTCTGATGGCAGATTCAATGTCATCCTTGTGTATCCCCACTGAAACCCTCATTAGCATGTGCTGTGGCCTTTCGACGACCTTCCCACCAAGCTTCAAGAGGTAAGACCTCTCCAGAGTCTTGAAACCAAAGTAGTCATAATCAAAGTCCCTATCGTAAATTATCTCACTATCCAAGCGAGCAGCATTCTGAAATCAAATGTCACAACATGAGAAGCCGCATAAGGCGCAACGTACATCAAGGAGCATACAGAGCAGAGCAGGCACATTGGAGTACATCAATAATACTATGAAGAGTAAATACTCCAATGGAACAGTTAATTTAACCACCAGAAGAAGACCAACAACAGTTATCTACAGAGAATTCCTGTCAGAAACACGTCACGGCTGATCAGCATCTCACCTTCATGATGACTTCATATACATCGTCAGCAATCAGAGGAGCCATCAGCCCAGATCTCTCGTTGTAGTGCCCATACATGTCCTTAATCCTGTATCCACAGCAACCGCATCACCGCACAATTCACAACCCAGTCCATGAATCCAACCGAACTAATTAGAGCAATAGGCAGCCATAGCTTACGTCTCCGAGAAGGACTTCTTGGTGTTCTTGTTCAGGTTCGACACCGCAATCCGCGCCGCAAGCTTCACGACAGCAAAGCATATGTCAGGAGCGAAGATCGAAAGGGGAAAGAAACCAGTTGGATGTGACGTAATGTTTCATCGGTGGTATTTTGCGGTTGTTACCGAGGCGTAGTCGGGATGCGAGGCGGTCATGGCCGCGGCGGTCTCAGCGGCGAGCTCGTCGAGCTGGCTGGTGGTGACGCCCTTGTACACCCCGCGCAGACCTTCTGCGCGACGAGCACGGGGTCGCAGTGCTCCTGGCTGAGCCCGTAGCTCAGCTTCTTGAGCCGCGCGGTGATCTTGTCGAAGTGCACCGTCTCCTGCCGCCCGTCCCGCTTCACCACGTACATCTTCGCCGCCGCCGCCGCCGGTGAGGCCTTTCGCCGAACAGGTGGTGCGCGCGCCGCCCGAGGATTGGTTGGATGAGAGAGAGGCGCGGATGGATGCGGTAGGGTTTGGGAAGCTCGCGTGCGGCGATTTAAATGCCTTCCTGGCGAGGACGAAGTGTTTGGATTTTGGAATTGGGCTTGGCGCGCGGGCGCGGGCGCGGTGCCGTTTCCCGCGCGGTTTTGGCGTCGTGGGGCTCGGCTGGGGTTCGGTGGGGAGGCGCGCGCCCCGACGCATGCTCACCACTCGCCATCACACGCGCCACCGACGTGTGGGCCCCATCGCTCGCTCGGTTCATGTGGAGCCCGGGGCTCTGCGCGGCTACCGTATGGCGAGGTGTCACGTGGAGATTGGTGGGCGGACGGGTGGTGCATCAAAGCCCTCAGGGTGCGTTTGGTTTGTCGAATCATTTGGTCTTGAATCGTTCGGTACGAGAAATGAGTTCGTTTAGGTGTTTGGTTGGTTGAATGGAATCAAATCGTTCAGGATGAGATGATTCAAGAAATGAGAATATTCCATGTTTATACTTTATCATCCCGTTCGGGAAAAAATCCTGAACCACACCGTTCACTCGAATTCCAAGGCGTGTACGGAAAAAAAAGGCATGATTTACGAGTTTCAAATGACTATATTTTCTAAATTGAGTATCCGATTTGCGATCCGATTGAACCGTTGTGTTCCTTGTCATTTAATCAACAAAACAAGACCACTCTTGGCATATTTTACTGCAAAAAATATTATTCATGTATCATCCTATCCCACCAACCAAACACCATCTTGAACCATCCAGAACCATCATATCCCACCAACCAAACAAAATCATATATCATCATATCCCACCAACCAAACACTATACTTGAATCATCTCATCCATGACGATCACATCCTACCTGTACCATCTCATCCCATTCAACCTTATCCCACCAACCAAACGCACCCTTAGCGTGGTGGCGGCGCGTGGGCGTGAGGGAGGGGGTAGTGCTGCAAATGGAGCAAAAGTTGGTGGAGTGAATATGGAAGAGATATTTCGGTTATGCGATAATATCTGTGTTCGATTCCGTCTCCAAGGATAAAATGTGAAATAGGATATGAAATGATCAATATTCGTCTGTATGTATCCGTATATCAAGTGGTATGAGGAAATGTTGTCGTGTGACTTCATTTAGAAACATGATAACAAGATAAGTGGGTTGTTGCATTTGAGTAGATAGGAGATACTGAGTGTTTTTCTTTAACATCTCAGTGATTAGCTTCTTCTTGTTCACTTTGATTGCACCTTTTACTGCCTAATATCCTGCGTAGGGGTGCAAAAGGAACATACAATATCTATCCAACCGATCGATCAAAAGCTCGTTTAGCACATACAGAATAAAGAAATAGATATCCAATACTATTTATATCCGAAGAAAAAAAAATACATAATAAGCTACAGGACGGTCGATATGCTCAGTTTCCACCACCAGTGAGGGGAAAAGGCGGGAACTCGGGAGCGTGCCGTGCAAGCTTTATCGGGTCTCGAGTTCGCCCACGGAACGGCCCGCTGATTTTGAGGCGGCGGCGTGGACTTTTGGGGACCGTGTGATTGGCTGGTCGCGTCATCGCGCGCGTACGGTACGGACTCTCGGTGTTTCTTCCGGGAGAAGATGCTGCTGTGATGCGATGATGATGCTGCGTCCGGTGCTCGACCGTTGAGGAGATCTGGAGGGCTAGAACGAGTTTGAAATTCGAGAGGGAAGTGTGCAGGGGAAGGGAGCGAATGCAGATGCAGCACCACGGCAGCTGCTGCCTTTTAAAATTTCACTAATCTTGGAGCAAACGTTGAGGTGCAAATGTGCAATGCCTAGGCAACGTAGACTACTGGACAATGTTTTACACATGAAAATATCGGTTTTGTCATTCTTACGTTGCTCATTTCGTTTTTGTCACTCTTTCGCCGGTGCACACTTTGTTTTTGCCACTCATCTAATTTTTTGTCAAGTCAAAGTGTTTGACCGTTAAGATATATGCAAAAAAAAACCAAACAAATGCCAAAAAAACAGAACAAAATTAAATAAAACTACCAAAAAATATAGAAGAATTTAAGGGTAACGTTTGAACATTTTTTTTCAAAACTTTTTTAAAAAAACAGCCCCAAAAAAATTCCTTACAAAAATTACAATATGGAAAATTATTCAATCTTCCTCAACTTTTATGGAACATTGCTAAAATTTTCCTAATGTAAAACTTTTATGTGATTTTAAATGTTTGTTTAAAAGTGACCCCTGAAGTTTCTATATTTTATGGTATTTTACTTGATTTGTTTTATCAAATTTTGTATTTTTTACAAAAATATTTTCGTATATTTTTTAACGGTCAAACACGTTGACTTGACGAAAAATTGGACGAAGTGACAAAAAAAAATACATATTTTCGGCGGCATGAACAAAATGTTCCCATTACTTTAAGCATATACTCACTCTACATACAACGGGTACAAAAAGGTTTTCTCTTACATGGCAATTTGCATAATTGCTGTCAGCGTTGGAAAGAAAGCCATGCTACGTTTACATCAGTTTTGCTGATATGCTGTAGTTCACGTTGGGAGATGCGCATATATGTCGTCCCATATGACAAAAAGATTGCTTCACAGTGCGCCTGGTTGCTCCTTGCTGTCAACCCTGCTGTGTTAAGAAGTTATTCTCCTTAATCTAAAAAAAGAAGTCTTTTTTATTTAAGAATTCGGAAATATGATATAGGTATTATTAATGTACTGACGCTTTGCCAAAGCACATGTATTATGAAACACGGCGAATCTTATGAGGAGAACTATATACTTTAAACGACCTAGCAATTTGCAGTATGTATGTAATGAAATCAAATGAAATCCATCGATCTTTTCCTAATATATGTCGAGGTAAACATCACAACGTGTTCGGTGCATTTTTTTAAAGAAATAGTAGCTGGATCGATGTAGCTAGCAAATTGACGTCAGATCGATGTGCTGGATACATGCAGCAGGCATATGATCGTCTGCTGCGTGTTGATTTCTGGCGATGGCTAGCTAAGCAAAATGGTTATATTTCAATTCTGCTGGGGAAAAACAATATCAAGAGGGAAATAAAACTTACAACCCGTGACCCGTCAACTTAAAACAACTAAATATAGATTGAAACAATCCATGGATCATAAGAGGCTCTTTTTTCCATCCTTCATTCCTTCTTAATGAAAATTGGCAGAGCTCCTGCCATTTGATTCAAAAAAACTGAACTATATATAGATTAATTTTCAGTTTTTCGCACGAGTAAAATAACTTGATCGATCTGTTCTTTTTCCCAATCTGCAAGCATGCATATCACTGGGCAATGAGAATAGCAAGGCCTCGCTGTCGCTGAAAAGATTGCAGAGAAATAAGAAACTTCTGTAAAAACTACAAAACAAATGGGAATATGGTTCATATATATATTATTGTACACATCCAATTGGCACGACGGGCTCCAACCGTCCAAGTAACACAATGTTATGATATTCATTTATAATCTAGAGGAGCAATTTCTAAGCAACAAAAATGTGTGGAACATCACATTTTTCTTAAGCAAGCATTATAAAATAAGGGAATCTACACCTAAGACTTGCAATTTTACAAAAAAAAAAGTCCATAATAACCAATTTCCGTACCATATTCCTGTGCAAAAAAAAAGAATTTTTTTAATAATCTATATTTTATTATAAATTACAAATTTATTCTTGCATTTTTATTACGAGAATATATCGCGATCGCCTATGATTAGGCGACAGGACCGGCCGCCAACCGTTGGTCGACTGCATATCTGCCGCCCAACCATTAGGCGAAGTCGCCCAACCGATAGGCGACAGGGGCTCTCCTTGATGTTTTTTTTAAATAATATTTTTTGTAAGAATCAATTACAAAATATACATAGTCGCTAAAAAAATACAAAAATATGGAACATATCGCTAGTTGAGCGTCAATGGATGTACCAGTCGCAATATCACTTATCTTTCCGTTTACGAATCGTTCGTACCTCAAACGTTGTCGACTTATTCTCCAAAATTTAACCGTAGTACAAGAACATACTAGATGACAAAGTGTTATTGCGAGTCCAAAAGATTTGATACCGTTTAAATTTTATGAAAATCAAAAACTGGCTAAGTGGAACATGAAAAATGAAAAAGCGGCTAGGTATATCGAATATATTTTTAAAATATGTCGTGTATTCTTTGTAGTAAGGTGAATATTGCAAGAATTTTTGAGGACGATTGCGGTTTTAATGATTAAATGCGTCTGAAGGCAAGCGATATTACAATAAGAACGAGCGTTTCATCGAGCAGGGGTTACATAGCTCGCGGGACAACGAACGAGGACGGTACACGCATGCCTTTAGGAAATAGAAATACATGGGATATGTGGGCGAGTAGGGTAGAACTCGATGGACCAATAGGGTAGAACTATCGAGTGGAGCAGGGCCATTTGCCCTTGCCGCCTGGCTTGGCGTTGTACTCCTCGCCTTGCGCCTTAGCTCTCGCCACGATGGCCCTCTTCCGCTCCCTCTCGGCCTCCGTCTTTGGCATGCTCACGCTCTCGCTCCTCGCGCTGCCTGTCCAGCCTACATTGCTCTGCCTGCTCAGCTTTCACCTCTTTGAGGCGCCTTTCACGGGTCTCGATGTCCTCCCTGGCCCAACTCTTCCGTGTCAGCAACCACCACATGTCGTAGGGGTGGATCTTGTCGTCGATCCACTGGTGGAAGTCGCATAGGGGTGGCGAAGATCTGGGATGTTAATCCCGGGGTCTGACAAAGTGGTATCAGAGCCATATCGACTGTAGGTCTAACCTAGTTAGAATGGTCGTTAGATTAAAACTTCAAAACTTATTTTATAAACAAGAAAAATAATGTGTTTTCTTCTCATCTTGGTCGTCTATCTATAGCTTCCTTATAGAAACTCTCACCCAATTCTTTCTTCACCATTTTATAATATAAATGGATCCTCTTTCCTTACAAACTTCTATAGATGGTCAAACCCTTACGTTCAAAACCACGGGACATGAAGCTATCAAGGAAGCATCGTCATCAAAGACCGCGAACAAAAGATGCCTTGTCAGCCAAGCCATACAGTTAAGTTGCCAAGACTCATTCCGTGTATTGAGTCATTCCACCCAATTAAAAGAGTCTCGATCGATAGAACGTTATGTCGAGTTTATCTGAAAAGCTTTTTAAGATTTGGTTCTTTCGTTTGGAAGGGTTGTTTTACTCTATCCCTTAATTACGCTCATTTGTCTCTTCCTATCCTTTGTCTCCTTCCTAACCCTCGGAGTAAAATGCAGATGGTGAACCCTCGTCACCAGAAGTGGAGCCAACGCCAACAACAATGGAAGTGCCCCAATCAATGAACGAGTGGCGGCGGTTGATGGCCAATCAAAACCGTCGATCGAATCGCTCTCTCAGTCCATTAACAATAATCAAGCCCGACAAGCTACAGCTTCCCAAGCTCCAACTCCAACTCCACCACCCCAAAGAACCAGTATGTCAGAATTTATGATGATGCATCCACCAACTTTTTCAAGCGATCGAGCCCATGGATGCGGATGATTGGCTCGGAAATTAGTAAGAAGTTGGATATTGCTCAGTGCACCGATCGTGAGAGGGTGTTGTTTGCTTCGCACCAGCTCATGGGTCCAGCTTCCGAATGGTGGGACAATTTCAGTATCTCGTATGCTAATGCTCAAGGCATCACCTGGAATGAATTTGTGCGAGCTTTCCGTCATGCACATATTCTTGCAGGCATGATGACTCTCAAGAAGAAGGAGTTTCATTCATTACGCCAAGGCAACCTCTCTGTGAATGAGTACCTGCACAAGTTCAATCAGCTGGCACGATATGCACCTAACGATGTTGTTAAGGATGAAGACAAGCAGGAAAGATTCCTAGAAGGACTCAATGATGATTTGTCTGTACAACTGATTTCTCAGGATTATACTGACTTCCAGCAGCTAGTCTACAAGGCGATTCGTCAAGAAGGAAAACACCGAGAGATGGAGAATCGTAAGAGAAGAATGGCTGCACAGAAGTTCAACTCGGGAAGTTTTTCTAGAGCGAGAGGGACTTCATCATATCAAGGCAAATCCCAGCCAACAGCAGACAACCCAGTCAACTTGGAGTCCTCCAACACATCTGGTGGTGATCAGGCACAAAAGGACTCATCCTATGTTGCAGGCATCACGTGCTTCAAATGCCATGAGGTTGGGCATTTCGCTAGTAAATGTCCAAAGAAGCAGCAGGCAGCAAATCCAGCCAACCCTGAAGTCAACAACATACAAGCACACAGGAAGCCGCAAAATTCTGGACAAGGACGTCTATACAATGTCACAACTCAAATTCTGTCAGATGATGAGCAGGATGTAGACGACAACAACTCCAGTTGAAGACCTAGCATTTCCTAGCTTTCTTTCTAGCCACTCCGAATCTCGGGGACGAGATTCCTTTTAAGGGGGGAGTTTTGTAACATCCCAAGGTTATGTTACCAAAATAAAATAAAATAAAGTTATTGTTTTATTAGATTTTCTGATATTTGTTACAGTTTCATTGCTTTATTTGAATTTCTGAAGTTTTAAAAGTCAAAATTTAAAATTTATTTGAAGTTCTTGAAGTTTTATTAGATTAAAATTGAAAAATAAAAATTTACTTAATTTCTAAAATTTTCTGAGTTTTTAAAAGCTTTTTCTTAAATATTTTAAAGCCAAAACAATTTAATTGCAAAACTAAAAGCCAACATTTAGTTGGAAATAATTTTATTAAGTCCTAAATAAGTATGGAAATTTCTGTGAATTTTTCCATAATTTTTTGAATTTAATTTGCTATTTTATAAAGCCCAAAAGAATTACTAGCATTATTTAAATTAGGAAATCAATTAAAAATCAACAAATTTCCTTTGGGCCAAAACCTACTCGACCCATTTCCTCCTCGCGCGCTTTCGGCCCAATCTAGCCCGCCCGCCTTCCCTCTCTCTCTCACTCATGCGCGCTTGACCTCAACCGCTCGCGCCAAGTGGGCGTGCCCGCTTCGCCCCCGCTTCCTTCTTCCCAACGCGCGAGCGGCGCCATTTTCGGCGCGCTGAGCTCGATCAAAGCGGCGTGCTCAACCGCCCACCTCCCACGCGACGTGCGAAAGATTCCGCGCTCCACCTCGCCTCCACCCCCACCTTCTCCCTTCTCGCGCACGTCTTCGCGCGAGCCTCGCAACGACCGCGCCGCCCGAGCACGACCTCCTCATCCGTGCTCCTCCGGCCTATAAAGCGCACCGGGACCGCCTCCTCCTCCTCCCCCAACGCCCGACCCACTCCTCCTCTCGCCTCTCTCCGTGCGTATTTCGTGGTTGAAGGATTCGGCGCGGCGCTTCCTTCTTCGATTCCGCGACCGACACCGCCGCCGCGTCCACGCCGCCACCACCATCGGTTCGCGAGATCTCGCGCACCGGTGCTCACCTCACCTGCACCGGAGCATCGGCTGAGCCCCATCGCCGCCACAAGCCGCAACTCGCCGCCGCTCCTCTCCTCGCCGCCGGCGTTCCTCCCATGCTCAACGGCCGTTCGGTGAGCCACGAGATCTCGCGATCCCCTCTGCTCGTGGATGTCCTCGCCTCCGGCGTGCCGTGCTGCCGTTCGCCGGATCATCGGCTCCCGTGCGCCACCACGCACCGGCGTGACGTGGCACTGCCACGCAGCGCCACCTCGACGCCACCTGGCGTCATGTTGCCACCTGTTGCCCATGTGGCGTCCAAGTCAAGGCCGACGTGGCATAGTCCACCCTTCCCCAAAATCAATCGTCCACAGACCCAGTCCACCATACACCGTGTCAGCGACTTATGGGTCCCACATGTCGGTTTTCTTTAAATCCTTTTAATTTCCAAAAATCATACTGATGTCGAGATTGCGCAATAAAAGGGTTTTTCTTTAGAAAAATAATTCAAGAATTCTGTTAAAATCAGATTTAGAGTTTCTACTAGATTTAAACTTAGAAAATTCATATCTTTTGAATCCCAACTCCAAATTGGGTGTTTCAAATTGCAAAATTTGTATAAAATTATTATCTAGATAACTAAAGCAAAATTATTTAATTTTGGGTTCATTTTACCAATAATTTCTTTAAACCCTAAATTCTATCATTTCATGTAATTTCAAACTTCGAAAGCTCATATCTTTTTCATCCAAACTCCGATTGAACCCATTCAAATTTCTAAATTTATCTAAATTCTAGATCTGGCCAACCAAACCAAATTTATTCAATTTGGAGTTCATTTGAATTGTTATTTGAATTTATTTGAATTTGGCTTATTTCGCGTATAGATTTCGACGACTTCGGAGAGTCAGATTTCAACGCCGTTTGAGAGCAACTATTTGAGCAAGGCAATTTACATTCTTGATCATATTTGTACCTATTATTTAAAATTATTTAAATTCTGTTTCAAATTATTTCTGCATGCTTATTTATATTCAGTAATTTAAATCCCTGTTTTAAATTTATAGTTATGCCTAAAATCCTTTATATGGCCAATTTTGAATATCAAATCAAACATGTTGTCACCCTAGATAAAAACCTAGTTGATACAATAGTATGGACTAGGGTCATTTGGAAAATATTGTGCTTAGCCATGCTTATAGATCACGTATGTTTCATTTGGGGAAAATCAGCCAAAAGTCAAATGTTGTTTAAATTGTACCCTTGGCATTGGTGTGTCATGGGAGTTTTACAAATGCTTGAAAAATAAAATAAAATGATGGTTTGGACTTGGGAGAAATGGTTGTCTGGTGGGTGCAGGTTTATGCACGGGCTCAACCTGGTAGGTTGAGGCCCAGGGTTATGTTGGTTGCCGCCAGTCGATTGAGGACCGGTCTTGGTGCATCTTGCTAAGCCACATCGTACTACCACATGTCTGTATGGGCGGGACTCGTTGAATAATTTGTAAAGTTCCATCATGGTCGTTCCTGTGATGCGGTGGGTAGTCTTTCATGACTTTTGTTAGTCCCACCTGGCGCAAGAGGGGGCCTGAACTCTGCGAGCGGGTAGTCAAAGGGCGAAACCTCGGCGAGGAGGACTATGGTGGAATAGTGCATTGTAAAGGCCTCGTGGCGATCACTTAGTCGCACACCTTGGAAGTGTGTCGACGGACATTAAAGTTGATTATCTCGTGTGGGTAAAGTTGTACAACCTCTGCGAGTGTAAAACTATTGAATAGCCGTGTCCACGGTCATGGACATCTTGGCAAAGCCACTCAAAGTTAGACTTCGATTTCAAAATATTTTTGTAAAGCAGTTTGACATGGATGGGTGTCCATGAGAAAAGTTATGGGTTGAAGCCCCGGGTTGGTGCCCGTGTTTATGTTGGTGTTAGGTCGGTGCCTACACTATCTT
This sequence comes from Ampelocalamus luodianensis, assembly GCA_036346255.1. Classification (NCBI taxonomy): domain Eukaryota; kingdom Viridiplantae; phylum Streptophyta; class Magnoliopsida; order Poales; family Poaceae; genus Ampelocalamus; species Ampelocalamus luodianensis. Next base: position 56,073,278 of record CM070627.1, on the reverse strand, counting down.
TATCAATTCAAGATCAATTTTAGATTTTATAAAACTTGAGCTTTTGAACTTAGTATGGTATTTAATGTCAAATGTTGTTTTGCACAAATAACCTATAAGTCATCCTATGTTACATCCATTTATGCATGTCATTCTGTTATTTTGGCGGTGTAACTTGCAAGCACGGAAGTTGTGCTCATTCTTGCTTAATGCAAACAAATTTCAGAGGAGAAGGACTTGCGCCAAGTGTGGATCGTGACAACTAGGCGCTACGATCGATTGCACGTGGCGGTGCTTTGGACCCTACTACTTCTTCATCGTCTTCCATTGTGTTTATTTATTGTTGCCCTGTAAGGTTATCTTGTAATCAACTCTGTTGTTATTTAATAACTTTAACGTTTATGGTTGTGTTATCACATTTGTTTCTTGTGTGAGCTAGCCGCGATCATGGGACTAGTTCGATTATGCACGAAGATGCGGGATGTTAATCCGAGTGCGACAGAGCACCTCACCCGAAGTGGGCTGAGGTGCCGGGTCGTCGTCCACCAAGAAGTCGTGGGCTTCCGCGAAGCCTGGGAAGGACCCTCCGTCATAGGGAATTGGACCTGCACAGTAAAGTATTGATAGTTAATTAAGAAAAACACGATGCGTGCTGACAAACAGAAATGTTACGTACTCTCGCCACTGAGCATAGCGCGTGCGGCGCCCGTAGGGAAGTATGGCACGCCGTACGGGCCCTATGTGTACTGAGTGTGGAAGGCGAAGGGGTGTGGAGGACCGACGTAGTGCGACGCTGCCGGTGTATGGGGCTGTGCCCAGGCGGACCCTCCAGCCTAGTCAGGCCTCGGCGGGCGAGTGTCGGTGTCGGGCGTGGTCGCCCGACCCTCCCGCCGCTTGGCTTTCTTCTTTGGGCGATGCGGTGCGGTGGGCGTGGGACTCGCCGACCGAGCAACCCACTGGTATGAACCTCCGGGAGCCTGGTGCACGACAATAGGCCGAAAATACGTGTGGCTTGATCAGCCACACGACGGATAGCCTGGACCGTCTCCTCGCATGTGCCCTCGACACCGTCTGTCAACCTCTGAAGCCATGACCGACAATCCGTCGTAATCTCAACAGCGATGCTCGCCTACATCGAAAACAAGACCTCGTGAAAATTGTAATGGCAGAGGCCACAACTGAAGTATTCGAAGTAGGATGTAACGTACCGCGCTGTGGACATCCTGTGCGAGCACAGGGTATGTGTCTGTCGGTGCCGGGACACGCCGTGCGGGCTCATCTGTAGCAAGTATGAGCCTGGTACGTGTCCTAGGAGCGTACCAGCGGAGGTACGCGTCGTAGGTCGTAGGGTCGTAAAGGGTGTCCTCCTGCACACGGTCTGTAGGCCGCCCCACCGCCCACCCCGGTCATTCATCCTACCACCCAGTTCGTACCGCGGCGAACTCCCTTCCTACTGAACCTGCAAGACGTAACATGTAGTTAGAAGTCATGCTTAGTAGACGACAGCAAATAACAGGGCATGTATGCCGATTACTCACGCGTGCACCGCCGTGCGCCGCCGCCGAATGTATCGAACCTCTGCCAGAGGCGAATCGGGCGCATCACACGATGTGCCGCGTAGTCCTCAACGAAGACGTCGAAGACGAGCACCCTGCGGGTGAGCGGTGAGTCCCGATCGCGCAGTACGCGAGAAAGCCGTGAGGAGCGCGGCAGCTAACTCCTCGAGGAGTATGACTCCCAACGAACGTCGTCCGCCGTGAGCTGGTCGAACAGCTCCACGAACAGCTCGTACGCCTGTGTGACATGCACGTGCGCAAACTGTACCTGCGAGGAAAACAACACAACATATTAGATTGAACGATCGATTGTATTAAAAGATAAGTCAGAGAAAGGAATATGTACCCGTCGCCGACACCAAAGCGAGCCCATAGTCGGCCGATCAACCTCGCCTGCGTTGTACATCTCCTGCCCGTAGGGAGAGCTGTCGTCCAACAAGGGTCGTCCGAGGCTAAAGCGCTCGAACGACCACAACTGCAGCAGGAGAGGACACCGTGAGGACGGAGTTCGCCGCGACCTGAAGCACGAGTCGCACAAACCGCGATACGTGGCAGCAAGTCTGATCGACCCCGCTGATCTGCGGGGCCTCTCCGTCGGCGATGGCCCTGGCGTACGCGATGAGCCGCGCGTCGACGGTGTCGCCGTGGCTGGTGGTGAATAGGACCCAACCGAATAGCCACTGCAAGTACGCCTCGAGGTGGCGTGACACCCACTGGTCGTCCGCGGCAGGGTCCATCCGCTCGAGCTGTGTACAACAAAAAGAAAGTAAGAACATAGTACGAATAGGAGAGCGCAGTGGTTCGAACGGGAACGTCGTCGAACACGTGCCGAATCGCGCGAAGCCACCGCAAGGATCGCCGTGCCTCGTGTCTCGGAAGATGTAGTCGCGGCGCGGCGCGGCGAAGGACTCCTAAAACCGGCGGAAGGTCCGACGCGCGATTCCCGGAGGCTCTTGTGGGAAAGCAGCACCTCCCGCGATAGGGAGACCAAGAAGCATGGAGACGTCCCCAGAGTAGGGCCATCTCCGAACGGAGATGGAATGTGCGCGTCTCCGCCGCCACCGGTCCACAAGAGCCGTCGGCAGGACCGGTCGAATGGGAAGCGCGGGGCCGCTCTGGCGGCATGGGCGTCTCGTCGTCGCCGCCGCGGTGCCGCCGCTCGTCCTCGTCCGTGGCCTACACCATCCGGGCGAGTGGTAGTATACTGGCAGCGCTGAGCCTGCAAAGCAACAAAAGGTTAGTACGAGATGTGCGTGTGGCGAGAAGATAGTGCCAACGAATGCTAACTCGACCGTCGGCGTGGGTCTAGCCTCCAGCCACCCGAGGTGTCGCGTCGCGAATCACCCCCAACACGATCGCTACCGCACTCCGCGGATGAGGACACGACGCGACGCGCGATGTAGCCGGTCGATGCGCTCGTCCAAGAGACGAAACTCCAGTCCGATCCGTGAGCCATACCTGCAAAACAAATTGAAGGTACGAAATACGTGCAAATATAACATCGAATGTAAGCAAACAAACAATACTTTCGAAATTAGAGAGTGACACGACATTTACGCAAACAATACATAGGACACATGACAATACAAGTTATATTGTAGCAGAACAGTTACATAAACAATACAAAGTCCATAGTGGCAGAACAGTTACATAAATAATACAACGTACACACGGTCCCACTTTGCACACTGCAAGAAGTGGTGCCGCAAGCCATGGCAGAGCCTACTCCTCAGCTGGTGCCTTGCATCGTCTGGCTGTGTGGCCCTCCTGGCCGCAGAGCCCGCAGCGTTGACCCAACGCCCCGGCTTGTGCTTCGTCCATATCATTGGTAATACGCCGACTCTGCCGACGACCCTTCCCACCCTTCAGCATGTCAATATCCGGAATCCAGATCCTGTTTGCAATGTCCAAGGTGGCGAAGTTACCCACAACCTGAAGCCCCTAAGCTCGCCAGTCCAAGCCTGCACCACCCTGTCCTTCAAGAAGTACTCGGACACAAAGTTCGACGGGTCCATGCGCACAATCCCGCATGCGGCGAGGACATGGGAGCATGGCTTGTGTAATAGCCTCGGTTTGTTGCATGTACAGCTAGGTTCGTTCGCATGATCTCCAAGCCGTACCTCCTGCGTGACTAGAGAACGAGCCGTCCCAAATCCGGCTCTATCCCGGAGGAGCACTGATGAGGACATGACACCTATGGGTACAATCATATTTGCTATGTTTACTGTTCCAAGTATAAGAACTCGTACGCTTCACTTAAATTATCAGGTGAGCTTGTTTTTAGGAGTGTCTTTATATTATATGAATTATATGATGCTACCTAATGATGAAATATATATATGTGCAGCGCCATGTCACTTTTGGTCCAAGACAAGCAAGCAGTTCGAGCTGGACCCGTTTTGGAATCCAGTTCGGCCTCCAGAATCAACCTGACAACACCAACTTAAAATAGGAATAACTTTCACATACTGAGTCCACGAGTACTTGATTGAAAGATTATTTCGTTCTCTTTCCAACGGATCCGGCCTCACCTCCAAATTCCTTCTGGGCTGATCGCAATCATCAAAAGAAGACGTCATATCACTTGTTTGGGCCAATTTGGGCTTTGTAATCATCTTGAACTTGACCCATCCGGGCGCCCACTTGGGGTGTGGTTACTGCTCACATGAACAGTAACCCATAAATTTAGTCCCGCCCACTGTTCTATTAGATGTGCGGCTCCTCCCTATATAAGGAGGCGCACCTCTAGTTTTTCTTGGATTTTGTTTAGTTAAAAGTTAGCCTTGTTGCAACTTCGTGTATTGGCTTGTGTCGACTAGACCAACCATAATACCGCTTCAAAATCCCAACTCAATTCAATATTTCAATTCCTATTTGCAATTTCAGATTGCTTTATCTTTTTCTTGCGTGCTTCTTCGGTGTATGCAGAATCGACCTTCGTGGTCGTCATCCGGTATTCATGTACGATTGATAACGACTTGTCAATCGGTTCGGCGATTGCGTGGTTTCGAACCTTGCGTGTTCGTAGCCAGGATCGTGAGAGTTGAGCGACGACTACCGAACTTATCGTTCTCATTGGAAGATCGGACCAACAATCAGACCTTCGGGTTCATCAAGCACGTCGAAACGATGCTCCGTATTGCCCATCACGTGCACCGTGTGCGACTGGCCCTTCGCAGTCTTCGCCTGTATGTAGGCCATAATCTTCGAGCAGTACGGTGTTTGAGGGTTGGTGGCATGAAGTGCGCATTTGAATGCCTCTCACGAAATAACCGACTTTGTGCGAGAACACTTTCGACGATGGCGACGAGGGTCGAGCGGAGGCCCTAAGAACCCGCTTGTACACCTCGCAAGGTTAGTCGTCATTATGCCATACCTCGCCCGTCGGTGTCGTGCAAAGAATGACCACTTCTCCAATGGCACGGCCTCGATCCAGTGCGAGAAGCACTCGATGTTCCCCAAGGTCCTCCGCCTCGCTCCAAGCCAGTGCGGACTCGGTCCGTGGTTCCTCCGCCCACGTGTTTCCCTCGTGTTCATCTAGTAGCATCCATAAGGCGTCAAATTTTATTGTTGGTTCGCATAGCCGACCTCTTGAATAGCTTCACACGGTTGCTTCGGTACTTCTTAAAGAAGTTCGCCCCTAAATGCCGAATGCACCATCTACTCCTCATATCCGACCAAGGAACGGCTCGTCGGGTCTTCTTGAAGTTTTCTTATGGCCTTAAGTATCCGTGGTGGATCATGGATCACGCACACACCAGGACGAGCTCCAACAACTCCCACCCTTAGATGTCGAAGGAACCACAACCAGCTGTCGTAATTCTCACCTTCGACGAATGCGATGGCCAATGGCAGAATTTGATTATTCCCGTCAACACCTATGGCTGTTAGGATTTGCCCCTTGTATTTCCCAGTCAAAAAGGTTCCGTCAAGCGATAGCAGGCGGCATATACCTCAAAGCCTCGATGCACGAGGACCGAAGGCTAAGAAGGCCCTTTGCAAGATTAAAAAACCTCGCGGTTTTTTAGATGGCATGTCCTTCACAAGCAATGTACGTTCGGGTTTCTCTCTGCAAAGCACCAAAGATACGAGGAAGGTTGTTGACGCCTCAAAAGATCCAAACCGTCTTTGCAAAGCCTTTTGCCGCACGCCACGCCTTTGCGTGGTGATCTTGTACTTGAATTTCTTCTCGATAGCCACCATAATGTGCTTGGCCTCCACATCCCTCTTCTCTACTATCTCTCTATACATCAAATTGGCTACGAAGGTCGACGTTAGGTTACGATGTCTCGACAAAACGGTGTTGAGCATGCAGGAGTGCGCCTCTACCTTCGAGACAATCCAGTGAGTCTCGTACTTTAGTCTATGTGCGTGCACTCGCCAAGGACAACTGGATTGCTCGCACTTCACAGTGTACTGCTCCTGGCTAGATTTGATGACCCGAAACGTCCGCTGCATGGACATAGCCCACAACTTAATGGCATCCTGCAAGGATGTCTTATCAGCAAACATTGAGTGCAACTGAACCTCACTAGTATGGTACTCCCACGGTGATTCGTGCTCGTCATGCGTAGTTACACCCTCAACCTCAAATCTATTCCATTCCTGGGGGATAGGAGCTCTGTCCTCATCGGAACTATCATCGTCGTCCTCCTGTAGAGCTTCCTCTTCAGCTAAGGCCATCCGGTCATCGCTATCCATTTGACGCAATATGTACTCCATGTGCTCTCCTTCATCAGCCTGTCCTGTAGGCTCACCATGCGGTGACCGATCTTCCTCTTCTGTATGTACCGCGTCGGGGTTATCACAAGCGACATCCTTCGAACCCTTCCAAGCGCCGCCCTCCACCTTCTCTTCTTCACCAACATGCTGAGAACCCGAGCTGCTCCCACCACCAGGATGATATCCGCCAACGGGTCCCTGCACAGCTTCTTTTCGTCATGGTTGAACAAGCACTACACACTCATATCCACGCCGCCTACAGCCTTCTATAAAGCCCTTCCACACAGCGGTGCGCATCAGTGTTCTCAACTCCCATCTGATGTCCGTGGGAGACCGGCTCCAAAGCCCTTGTATGAAGACGCTACACACCTCAGGGTCCAGGGAGAAGCTACGGGTGAGCCAGTACATCACATCTGCAATTTGTGCATTCTCGCCGTCAGGGTGTACCTGAGTGGTTTGAGAAAAACTACTCAGGTCAACACCGCACGGACCTTCACGAACGGTGCCAACACCGTAATGCACTTTCAGTGTAGTGGGTACAGGCATGACTTACTGCATATGTCTGCAAATATTTTTAATATTGCAACTAGTCAGATCGCAACGCACGACATGCAAGCACTGCTACATTGTATTTTACATTTGTCAGGCTCTTCGTCTATCGACGACAACTACACTACATCATGATGAAGACCCCGTTCATTCCCTAAGGCAGAGACCACAATGAACGTGCAGTGTATATTCGGATTCAACATAAAAACAGATTCAATATTCCATAGAAGTCATCATCTAATTCTGACGCTAACTTGCAATCCGAAATGCTACAAGTGGCGTTCCGGAAATATTTGTTCATACTAATTTACGTCTACTAATTTGTTCATACACCTAATTCATCGTCTCTATGCGTTCGGTCACGCATTATTTGTGCAATGATAGTCGTCGGTCACACGTGCACCAAGACAACTTTAATATTTCTCATAAACATCAATTATTTTTCTATCGATCGCTACTACGGTTTTGTCTCTAACTACAGTTTTCTATCGCTGCTACTTACGTAAAACTGAATAACATTTTGATTTTCTAATTTTTCCTCTAACTCTAATTTCCTACAGATGTTACTTATATTTCTTTTTTTAACTACATCAACTATTTTTCTATCGATCGCTACTACTTATATACAAATTAACTATGTTTTCATTTTCTAATTTTTCCTCTATCTAAAATCCTAATTTTTTTCCTCTACCTAAAATCTCTTACAGATACTACTAATCAAACTACATAAACTAATTACTTACTACAAAATATACATTACAAAATCAAAATACTCACCTCACAAAAGAAGTCTTCTTCTTCCTCCCTCTTTCCCTCTTTCTCTCTTCTGTTCCCACGAAGCAAGCGCAGGGTCACGGGGGGACCGCGCGCAGGCTATATAAAGCCCTCCAGTCACCCAACGGTTCGGCGACTGGAGGCACCTGTCGCCCAACCGTTGGGCGACTGCATTCATTGCCCAACGGTTGGGCGACCGCAATTATGGAGCACTTAGGCTAGAGGATCCAGTCGCCCAACCGTTAGGCGACTGACGTATATTCCTGTAATAAAAAAAAGGCAAGAATAAATTTGTAATTTATAATAAAATATAGATTATTAAAAAAATTCAAAAAAACCCGTACCATATCGTCATAGCGGATTCAAGGTTTCGGGCATCAAATTGAAAAGGACCGGGCGCGCGAGCCCACCTACTCTCTCAAAGAAGGAGAAGAAGAAGATTACCTGGTCACTAAACGGGGTTGGATACTTGGATCCACTATATATGCTGCACACTTGGCACCTTATTAGGGCACCTAAGCATGTCCCAAATCAACCCGACACCGGAGGTCCCACCGGGTTTACTATATTTTGACTATTTTTTGGAGCTCTTAGGCCCAGTTTGGATGAGGGTAATTTCTTGAAAGGTTTTAGGATGTAGTTCATATTTAAACTAGATTCAAAAACTTTCTAATGATGTACCTGTAATCCAAACACCCTTTAATATATTTCGGTTTGATTCTACAGCCTCCTTTTCAGCAGAGGGTTTGGGTACAAATTTTAGGGTCTAGTTGGAACGTGGAAATTTGATACGATTTCTGTGGGAATTATATTGTTTCCTGTAAAAATTTCTGCGTTCCAGATAAGATTTCACAGGAAGCTCCCGTCTGTCAGTATTCCAGATACACTGTGAGCTAATGGGCTTAGGGGCCTTTGTCACCATGCCACACGAGTTATGCACGTTGTCAGTACCTTACGTTCCAACCTGCTTTCCCTGGACCATCTAACTTTGAAAAGCCCAACACCCCAGCGCAGCCCACAGTAATCGTTACGAATTCGATTGAACATATATAGCGGCCCAAGCAGCACAGGACCGAGCGTAGCTCGGTTGGCGCGCTTCGCCGTCGAGCAGACAACTTGTCTGGGATTGATCCTAGGTCGCCTCACCATTTAGGTGGTTTAGGACCATTTAGGTGGGTTTAGTACATACGTGGATGTGTTCAGTGGTTGAAATGCGTACTCGTGTTCTATAGGTTTAGTGACCCTTCTAGATTAGACGTGTATTAAGACGCACTCACGTGTTGAGGGGTTGTGTGCATGTGAGTGCATATAGTAGCTTTTTTTTTCTAAAAAAAACGGTAGCTTAGGTAGCACATGTTCTTAATTAAACTACACTTGGTCGAAGAAAAAAGTACACACGTACGCGAATACTGGAGAAATTTGAGATGCAAATTGCAGACACACACGCACGCACTGATTATCATATCATGCATACATTAAGCGTACAGCTAGCCATGGCTAATTAAGCTTTCAGAGTAAGATCGTAGTGGCCTTGATTAACCAGCTAGGTGTAGAGCGGCGGGCACTTGAACCCGGGTGGCGGGTGCTTGCCGCAGGTGATGAGCAGCTCGAGCGCGACGGGGAGGTAGATGTTGATGTTGAGGAGGCGCGCGCGGATGGTGGTGCACAGGCACAGCGCTGCGTCCAGGTCCGCCACCCCCTGCACCAGCGGGCAGCACTTGGACCGCGCCTCCCGCCCGATCACCAGGTGGATCAGCCCCCCCAGCACGTCCACGCACGCGTTAAGCTTCAGCGCGTCGATCGGGCACGTCTTCCCCGCCGGCGCAGGCGGACTCGGCGGCGGCACGTACGGCGGTGAAGGCGGCGTCGGCGGCTCGTACGGTGGAGTCGGCGGCACGTACGGCGGTGGAAGCGGAGTTGGCGGGACGTACGGTGGAGTCGGCGGCACGTAGGGCGGCGGCCGCGGAGTCGGTGGCACGTACGGCGGAAACGGGGTTGGAGGGACGTACGGTGGAGTCGGCGGCACGTAGGGCGGCGGCCGCGGAGTCGGTGGCACGTACGGCGGAAACGGGGTTGGAGGGACGTATGGTGGAGTTGGCGGGACATAGGGCGGTGGCCGTGGCGTCGGCGGGACGTAGGGTGGGTGGCACGGGGGGCATTTGATCGGGGGTTTGTCGCGGTGGTGCTTGGGCGGCTTGCCGTGGGAGGGCGGGTAGTGGCCTGTTCCGGGGGGAGGTTTACTTGGGTCCCTGCTGGGCGGCGGGTACCACGGGCGGCCCCCGTGGCCGGGCGCCGGCGGCGGGCAGTACCATGCGTACGAGCTGGGGAGGACGACAAGGAAGAGGAGTAGGAGGGAAAGGCAAGTCAGGGTGGCCATGGCTCGTGCTGCTCTGGAGCCTTAAGTTAACAGTGGTCGATGGCGTGACGGGGTTGCTGCCTTTTATAGAGGGACACGGCCGGTGGTCAAGCCCAGCTCTAGCTCTAGCACATGCGCAGACGATAATTCCCGTAGTGTTCAGACATACCACATACATAGGCAAATAGTTGAACCAATCTGCACCGTAAACTCATTACTAATCAGGATGAGTCGGCCAAATTTTCCTTGGTAATGCAGCTCTATTTCGAGCGGATATATGGAGCACTGCGTGCTGCACTGCTGCTGCGTAGCGTGCGTAGATGGATGGGCGCCAGGTGTTGGCCGCGAGCCAGGCCCCGGGCGACCACCTGGCGCCCGGAGAGGACGCGCGCGCAAGAGGCCACGGCGCGGGCTCACGGGCCGGCACAAGCTTGCGCAGAGGCGTTGCTTCCAGTTCTATCTACGCCATGCACGCACGGTAGGAGACGATAAGCCCGAGACGACGCCGCAGGGGAGGAGACTGAGGTTGCTGTCCTCTGAGAAACGCCATGCCCGCCCGTGACCTGCTACGGCTTGGAGCCTTTCTTTCCAGTCGTCGGCATGCGTCGTGCGTGCGTGCACCTGGACGGCCGGATCGGCTTCGCATGCATTGCGTTGCGTGCCACCTTATCGGGATCATACATATGTTATCGTGATCTCTAGCTAATTCTTAAGCTCAGTATGATCTCCGTGCGCGGACAACAGCTAGCTACGCATGTGACCCGGCGGCACGGCGAGACAGGGGTGCCAGTGCCAGTGCCCTGGTGCTCCAATTGTGTACGCACGGAAGTGCTAGATAAAAATAGGGTCTGTCTATCTAATTTCCAACTGTTTTTGGAGTAAAAAACATTTGGATTCTCAGCCGTTGGATAGAGATCCAAAGGCCATCCCCTCCTCCAACTTTCTTATTAAAGCAGCGCAACCCTAATCTCTCCTCCCGTCTCCCTCCCACCCCGCCGCCACCAGACTCGCCACCACACCGCCACCTTGCTGCTTCCGCCGCCGGCCTCCTCCTCTCCTGCCTCTCCCACAGCCGCCTTTTCCCCGTCTCCGACGGCTACCGCCACCCTCACTTCCTAATTTCTAGTTGATTCCCTTGCTCCCTTGCCGGCCTCCTCCTCGTCTGCCTCCCCCACAGCCGCCTTCTTCCCCGTCTCCGGCGGCTACCGCCGTCGGATCCGCCACCGCTACCTCTGCCTCCTAATTTCTAGTTGATTCCCTTGCTCCCCCGCCGACCTCCACCACCCACCACCACCCTCCTTCGACCCGCGGCCGGCTGCGCCACTGCCACCCACCGCTGTGCCTCCGCCGCCCCTCCCTCCCTCTATAGTTGGGCCCGGTGAACCCTAGCCCTAATCCGGTGAAGCCCCGTCCTAACTCTCCGTCGCCAGAGAAGACGACGTTACCGGCCGAGCACAAATCTCCACATAAAGCATCAAAGGTCAGAAATTTGACTGTTTTACCTAAAAAAAAACATTAGACTGTTTTTTAGCAATTCCGATAAAAATAACAAAGTTCTATTTAGTCCATTCAACGAAAAAAATGTTACTAATTGATCCCCTCATTATATTTTTCTAGCTCCGTATGCCTCGTCGTGACGATATTTGTATGGAGAAAATCATAAGGATTCCATCACCTTTAGATCTATATTAGACCATTTCAATCTCATAACACATAGCAAAATAAATCAACCATTCCTTTTCTGGTTTGGCTTGCTGTGTGGACTGCGCCACTAGCAAGCCAAATTCAGCAAAGTAGATATACAATGGAGGAGTACATGTTCTGGGAAGTACAATAGTCACAATCTGAAACAAACACGCGTGCATGTTCCATTCGGGCTTGCCTTGCTTTCGTGTCGGGTTTCCTGGGATTTGGAAGGCGAAGGGAAGAAGAATCCATTAAGATGTACATTGTTGAAGAAGACACCAATGGAATATGGATACAGACGGAAGGTATTCACAATTGGGAAAATTATGGTGAGATAATGTGAGCATCTATCTGTACCTCCTCTACTTGCCCTCATCCAAGCATCAAACACAAAGCAGAACCAGAAGGGCAACCATTTGTTCCCATGAACTCCATCAAGACTACTACTGGGCCTGGGTATACACCACCAAGCATTCTCATAGTCATTGATCTCATCGACCCCCATCAGAAATTAACTTATTATTACATATTGCAATCAGATACGTCGTTATTTCGCTTGTGCAATAAGCCAAACTGAGTGAGTGATCTAAGCGAGACATCTGGTGGGTGTCACATCTCCAGGTAATGGTGATGAACATCAAACCTAGTTTTGCTATACAATAAAAACAAAAACAATCATCCGGCAATGCGAAGAATCATGAAAATGCCGCTTCTGTTGCAATGGAACCGGCCATTACCGGCGTGCCTTCCCTGTCATGAAAAAACACTTGCAGTTAGCTTCATTAGCTAGTGCAAATATTTCCTCTTTCAATCAGTCCTCTTGAGTTCTTGACTATTTTAAAAAATAAAATAAAAATAAAAAATAGTCATCTTGATGCTTCCAAACCACTACGACAAAAAAAAAAGATACTTCGTTCTTGCTTCTGAATTGTTATCTTTGCAAACAAAAAAAAAATTTGCAGTTCAAAACCAAATTAGGGTGACTTCAGTGACAATGAGTTCTTTGTTCATATGTTACTCACCGCGCTGAGATGATCGAGGCCTGTATGATGCAGAGGCCATGTCATCTAGGTCCTGCAATGGTGTCAGATGCTTGATAACTTCATCCATCGACAGACGAGACTTAGTATCACGACTAAGGCAGTGGTAGCAGATCTGAGCAACCTTTTGCACCCCTTTGATAGAATAGTTTAGCCCCAAGCGAGGATCTACGAGCTGATAGAGCCTTCGCCGATCACTTAGACATGGCCTTGCCCATGCGACTAGGTTCTGCTCTCCGGTAGGCCGCTTCTTGTCCATTGATCTTCTACCAGTTAACATCTCGAGTAACACAACTCCAAAGCTATAGACATCACTCTTAGATGTCAAATGCCCTGAACAGTGTATTTGACATGAGCTATGGAACTTGGCATGTCTGTAGCTAAAAGAAAGAATCATAAACGGATGTCTGGCATTGCAATTTTTCTTTCTTCTTTTAGTTATTAGGCAGTCAATATAGATCCTGTAGAATGTAACCTTATGGAATGCATACAGTAGTAATGTTAATTTAGAAATGTAAAAAGAAACAATCAATACCAAAGTACCAAACAAGTTCCAGCTATCCGCGTTTTTATGGTTAGTCACACAAATTCAGGACCATCAAATCATGCTACGAAAGCAAGCATCAGTAGTTTAGTGCCAATACCAATACTGCATGCATGAAGAAGAGTGCTCTAAACCACCGGCTTTCAATATCACTATATCCAAACAAAACGATATAATAACATATAACAGAAACACAATAGGCACACATAAAAGTTCTCCATACCACTAGTAATCATTTGTCACTTTAGTATAATTATCAGTTGTTTTCCTTCAATGCTATTGCAATAGTAATAAGTTTCAGTATTCATGTCTAGGTACTGCAGTGTATTAAGAGTAAAACATATCACAGAATCCCAAAAAGAAGAAGAAATGTGGGATGGACTACAGTAGGGGAAACGTCAGAGGCAGAGCATATGAGAATGAACTTTAGGTTGAATGAAATTTTATGCCTTTAAAGAAAATCCTAAGCCATCTTAATATCCAATTTAGTAAGAAAATCATTATGTATTCTTGAGTTCTGAAAAGATAAATCAAGCCAATGTCATATAATCAGAAACCAAGTTGATATTATCACAGCTTAGAGGCTCAGAGAAACATTGTAAAGTACCAACTAGTGACTGCATGTCGAAGAAACTTTTAGCCAAGTAGCTACAGAAACCAAAAGTTTCTGCTCGATACCTGTCATTACATACTCAGGTGCAGCATAACCATAGGTGCCAACAACCCGAGTAGAGACATGAGTTTTATCACCTTGAGGGCCAGCTTTTGCTAACCCAAAATCTGAAAGTTTTGCATTATAATCCTGTAGAAGCAGAACTCCACTGTTATTAAAGTAACAAGCAACATATAAGTATGAGATGAAACAAATTGACGAGAGATATTACCGAATCAAGAAGAATGTTCGATGTCTTAAAATCCCTGTAAATAACTGGTCTGGGACCTCCATGGAGGAAGGCTAGACCTTTAGCAGCACCAAGAGCAACCTTCATTCTGCAGGACCAAGGTAGGGGAAGAGCCCCTTCAAGATTAAACAAAGTAAGATGACAGGAGCATAAGAGGAGGAAAATAATATAAGATCTTACAAATCAAGAAACTTGACAATAATGTATAAACAGTAAAATTGGTTAGGCAGGGATGGCCGGATGACCCAATAGATAGGTACAATAGGAGAAATGGGCAATTTGCTCATTAACACCACACAGATACCACAAGTTGAAAAATAATATTGATGTGTCACTAACATGTGACCCATAGTCCACCTATCATCCTCACATTGGATGTTATTTTTCAATTTATACATCATAGCAATATTACTGAGCAAATTTTCCCTAGGAGAAACCCTATAGAGACCATCGTTGATGTAATGATGAACCAAAGGTCCTAGACTTCTAGTTTTCAATAACAGTTAGTAATTGAATGGGCAGCACCTGAATAAGTAGAGAAGTCAAGTCTTAGGGTTCACCGGTTCAACAACAGGGATTCTAAAACTTTATTGCTATAACTATTGTGAAGTTTGAATTGCAAAAAACAATTCAGCATATCACCTTGAGATAAAAACAGATAAACATCCAAAGGGTCACCCCTTCAGACTATTTTTTCCCATTTTGGGAAAAGTTATTGATTTTTTTTTAAATAATTTCAATATGTTTAAATTCGGCAAGAAAGGTTCCCCAAGATATGATAATATCTAAATGCTCAGTATTCATTTTCTTATGAAATGAATGGTCATGCTAATACAATGGCACATGAAAGTACACATATATAGCCCACATGAATTAAAAGTATGATGTCAGTCTCATTTCAAATGAAAATTTCCAATTTTCAGGACTAAATATAGTAACACTAAATCTAAAAACACTAGCATTAAAATACTAACGAATGTAGTTGATTGCCTACTTCTGAAAAGATGATTTTCAAGACTTCCTCGTGCCATGAATTCATATACAAGCAGCCTTTGATCATCCTCAATACAATACCCAATCAGCTTAACAAGGTGTTTGTGATGCAATTGTCCCAGAAAGTCAACTTCTGCCTGCATATATGAATTATTTGGAAGTTACAACTCCTACTAAATAAAGATATTTATGAGGCATGCAAAATGCTTACCACCCATTCTCTATGACCTTGAAGAGCATCCGGCTTCAAACTTTTGACAGCTACAGTAAGACCAGTGCCGGGTTTTGCAGGAGCTGTGCTGTTCGGCTCAATCCACCCCTTGAAAACGTACCCAAACCCACCCTCTCCAAGAATACTGTCTGGCCTAAAGTTAACAGTGGCAGATTTCAACTCTTGGAAAGTAAATTGAAGTAGCTTGGGTGATGTTTTCTTTTCAGTTGTTGCATTAACACCATTTTCATCATCAAGATTTGTCTGAAAATGATCAGCAAGATCTCGATTGCTAGCATTTAGATATCTCGTATCCGCTGCTACAGAGAGGGAAAAAAATGCTTGAGCATTTCACCAAAAAACTGGAAATTTACCAACAGAAACTACTAAGTAGATATCATGTCTATACCCTCCAAAATGCACTTAGAGAATACTATTCGCAAATTAAGCTTTAATGTATATAAGCTAAGATGGAACATATCTACCAAGGCCAATATTTATTATCTCTTGGGCTCCCCCACATATCCAAAATGGTCGACCAAGTAGATAGACATTGATCCAAGAGTATTATATACAAGGCAAATAATCCAAAATGGTCATTCTCAGCTTTTAATATAGGACAAAACACATCCAGTTGACTTGGAGACTATATTTCTTATATTATCCAGGTTAATCATCTGCAGTGTCAATGTCAGCCAATATGATCAGCATAACAGGAAGCAACATAATTATATGTATTTTGCTCCTGAACAAAAGGATCAAAGACTTGCTTCATGCTTCTGTCGTATTTACCACATGTTCTTCTTAAGTTATTGCACAAGGATCAGAAAACCTCATTTGACAATTGAAATGCATCGTAATGAATTGCATAACACAATTGGCATTAAAATATGAGGAGCAAAATCCATTGATCGGAAGAGGATTTCACATAAAACATAACTTTTCTTTGCCCAACAATAAATCATACCATCCCTCTTATTGAAGAACATGCACTGTTTACATAACTCTGCTCAATATCATATATATGCTATGGCACAAGTTGTTTAAGATTACGACAATCGTGTCTACTGTAACTTAGTGAAATAAGCGAGGTTCAATCACTAGGTTTCCCAGGTGCCCCATTGTCAGCTCCGTACCAAATTAACACATTCCAATTCCATGTAGAAGGTCCATGCCACCCACCTTTAAGAAGGAAAAAAAAAACGTAAATGCCACCCAATGCTGTGTTAGAAATCAGTGCCTTATCACCATCTTGTGACAAGCTGGCCACTACATTGGCATGCTTTGACACCACTAGTAAGGTCATGAATACGATACTTCTACTGATAAAAAAAAGAGCACTCTACTACTATCTGGTCTGAATTTCTATTGCAAGCCAAGATCGAAACTTTATTCCCAATTTCCCATTTAACCTTTCGATATTTCCATGTCAACTACATCATGACAGCACTAAGCAAAACCATCCGATAAAATACACAACAGATCAGTCACGAATGAACACGAATCCAAGGATTAAACCTGGGAAACAGAAAGAAGCTCCCCTTCGAGGAACATCATATCAATCGCAGATCACATCATCACAGTAGCAATCGTCAACCAAGAATCCGCTCACTAACGAACAAACAAGCAAAATCTTTCCCAGAACCGAACAAAAGATCCCAATCCCAATCCCACCAACCCACCAACCAAAAACAAAACCAGGGAAAAAAACAGGGGAGAAAAGAACAAGAAACCACTTGCGTCGTGGACGTGGCTGCCCTTGGCCACGCTGCCCCCGGCCTCGGCGCCCGCCGCAGCCGCCGGGCGGAAGCAGGCCCCCCTGAGGCCGCGCGCGACGGCGGCCCAGCACCCGCCGCGCTCCGCCCGGTGCCGGGGAGGAGGCATCTTCTCCCTGTCCGTCCAGGCGGCGAGGCCAAAAACTGCTTCTTGCGGCTACTACTCTCCTACCACTACTACATCCAACCACACGACCGGTTCTTCGCTGTGCTTTTCTTCCCCCCTCCTCCCCGTCGCCGTCCAAACCCTCCAATAGATAAGTGTGCGCGGTGCGGTTGCGCAAAAGCGAAAGGGTGAGAGAGAGAGAGGTCAGAGGTGACGCCTGGTGCGTGGTGGGACTTGGTAGTACACAAGTAGGAGAAGCAAGCGATAGCGCGGGAGAAAGAAATGCGCGGGTGAGCGAGTGGGAACGGAGTGGAGTGGCCAGGTCAGTGGGCCGTCACCACGGCCACCACCAGCACTGGCACTGGCACTACCAGCGCAATGGATCGCCGTCGTCGCCGTCATGATGACGGCGATGGCCCGTAGCGGCAGATGCGGCCGAGGGGGGAAAGGTGCCTTTTGCGCCGATATTTTTGCTGCTGCCGCTGCCCGCCTCACTCGCTGCATCCGCTTTAGCCGTGTAGTCTCTCTCACTCTGCCTGCGGGCGGAAATGGAGGTTGGCCAACGAACGATGAGGCGGCCGAATTGACCGTCCTGTGAGCTTCCTTTTCCCAGTGGATTGATTCGATTCCCTGGGGTGGGAGTGGGAAGTGGGAACCTACACAGCACAGCCCACCAGCAGGAGACGGATCAGGTGGCAGCCTTGTCGTAGCATAGGAGACTATACAATATCCTTTGTCTCGAGGTGTCGAGAGACACGGAGCCAAATTTATTAGTTGTATTAATAGATTAGTGAGTAAAATTAGAGAATGAGTGAGAATAGAGAAACATCTTCTTATATATCTTTGGAGCCATGTGTATATATATAAGTGGGATTTGCTATTTCTAAGTCGTCTGTAATTTTCTCAAATCTCGACACTTGAATCTAAGGTTGTCTGATTGCGATATAAGTAGGATTGTTTTCGTGTCATGGGATCAGGATTGCAGGGTCAGACCTAAAGATCATGTTGCGATTGTGCCTCAAAAATCATAATTTTAAAGGTCGTAAGGTCTACCTATCATCCTATCATCCTATGTATAATAACTAACGAGGATCGAAATGGTTCGGCGGGATAGTAGGTTCGTACAATGCTACGCTATACTGATCGTGATGTTAATAACTTAGCTTTGATCCCTCGTAAAAAGTGATAAAACTAGAAGAGAAAATTGCACCGTATGTTTATGAACTTGTGAGGATGTTATTTAGTTATCTGAACTTGCATTTTACTTTTCCAGTCTTCTGAAATTGCGAGGTTATATCATTTAGCTCATTGAACTTGTATTTTACTTTCTTGCCGATCTGAACTTGCGAGGTTGTGTCACTTAGCTCTCTAAACTTACATTTTACTTTCTCAGCCTCTAAACTTGCGAGATTGTGCCACTTAGTTCCCTGAATTTGCTTTGACACGAAGTTCATCGGATGCGATACCGGCGACTTCGTCCCTTCCGAGTCTACTGGACTCGTCGCTGCTCCATTCTGGCCGTGTTCATTGTCCCTGTCACCTCACACCGACAAAAACTAATTCTCCAGGCTCGAGAACGCACCGTACTCGTGTTTTCACCGGAGCTCCATCATCATCCTCATCCTGCCTCCTCTGAGTTGGCCGAGAGAGAGAGAGAGAGAGAGAGAGAGAGAGAGAGAGAGAGAGAGAGAGAGAAGTACATTCCTAATGTCAAAGCAGGGGCACAACACTTCTCTCTCCCACGGTGATTCATCAGCTCAGCCTTTCTGTTAGCAAACGACCAAATGGACTTCATTCAAGGTGAGTAGCTTCTGCTCTAGCACTGGGAATGTACTTCTCTCTCTCACGGTCGACTCAGAGGAGGCGAGGGTGAGGGCAGCGACAAGCGGCGGCGGTGGAGCTCCGGCGAAGACGTGAGCATGGTGCGTTCTCGCCCCCAAGGAATCTGCTTTTATCGGCGTGAGGTAACGGAGACGATGAATACGACC
The DNA here is from genome assembly GCA_036346255.1 of Ampelocalamus luodianensis. Classification (NCBI taxonomy): domain Eukaryota; kingdom Viridiplantae; phylum Streptophyta; class Magnoliopsida; order Poales; family Poaceae; genus Ampelocalamus; species Ampelocalamus luodianensis. The sequence continues at coordinate 56,054,097 of CM070627.1, read as the reverse complement.
GGAACAGGGCGGCGGCAAGTCCACCGGACTCGGAGGGGATGAAGTCGCCGGCATCGCATCCGATGAACTTTGCTTCAACGCAAGTTCAGAGGGTTGAGAAAGTAAAGTATAAGTTCAGGGAGCTAAGTGGCGCAACCTCGTAAATTCAGGGGCTGAGAAAATATGCAAGTTCAGAGAGCTAAGCGGCACAATCTCGTAAGTTTAGGAACCTACAATGCAATTTTCTCAAACTAAAAAAATACTATTCGACTACTGCAAATAAAATTATACTCACACGGTTAGTTTTGGACCATTATGGCATGTACAATGCAAGATGATTATATATGTGTGCTTAAGGAGAGAGAATATAGCCACATCGCCAAGTACCTATATAAAAGTCATTTCCTCTGATACAACTATCTTTTTTTGTAAGTGCTTAGACGATTATATTATTTTTTAGGGATATTCTATTCGTAAGGTGACTGAAATTTTATTGAGCATAAGTCATATGTTTTATCTATTAGATCAATATCTAATCATATAACATATCAATATCTATATAAATTTAATGGTCACAACAATTGACTTAAACTTAAGAAAATTTCAGACGACTTAGAAATAGCAAATCCATATTTTTTATTAGATATAAGTATATACATAAGCATCTGTTAAGCACTGGTGTCTAATTAAGCATCAATGTTATAAAATAAGCACCATATCTATCTTCTGCGGCAAAAAAAAAATAGTTTTTATTTGCTAAGCATCTCCTTAATCACCATATCTAGCCTGTTGCTCCTTTCCGCCCTTGCTTACAAAAGCTAACTTCTTGAGCGGCTAGTGTTTTGAGCTTTTCCAATATAAACCCTAAAGCTAGGTTTTTTTCAAGGAACTAAAAAGGCTAGATTCCTGGAGAGGCTGAAGCTGGAAGAAAAAAAAGGTTAGTTGGAGGAGCTTACGCTTTAAGCTCAAGCTTCAGCCAGCGATGGTCCGGTGGTCGGTGGCCCCTTATAGCACGTTAATTGCCGTAGATCATCGGCCCCATGACCATTCTCTAGCCCACATCCCTCGAACGGGTAGAAAAGAGAACAGCAAAAACAAGCCATCCAGCATTCAGATAATCACATTTCACTATTCCTGGGAAGAAAAAGTGAAAGGACAGGGGATCAAAAAATAGGAGCCAAAAGAGAAACTTTTCTTCCACAATAACGAAAGAGCAAAAGCGACGAACGATCTAGTTACAGCAAACCGCTATTAGTGGTAACCACTAACCAAGCAAACACTTCTCCCAAAGCAATGGAAGTATATACATACACACAAGATGATCACTATAATCTGCTGAAAAGAGAGAGAGAGAAAAGAGATGGTCACTATGATATGATGAGGTCAAGTGAGTCTTAACACCCGGATTGCAGAAGGCCTCGAACAACTCTCTTTCTCCATGCTGAAATTTCAGGTGCTAACCATCTCCAAGCCGGCCATGGACGACTCCCCGAGCAAGGTCTCCATCTCTTCCGGATTGTGCTGCGCCCACGGGTGCTGCATGACCTTCCTCAACCTGTCAAGCTTCTCTGCGACATCTTTCATCGCCGACCGCTTCTCGACGGTCATCTCCAGGCACTGCTTCGCAAGCTCCGCGACCTCCTCAAGCAGCCCAGCATTCTCATCACTCTTGATGTGATCATCTATCACGTCCATCAGTCTGTCCTCCTTCACAGCGCACAAGAAGCTCAGCGAAAGGCTCCTATCGTTTTCAGGCCCTTCAAGGTTGAATGCCTTCTTGCCGGTGATCACCTCTACGAAAACAACGCCGAAGCTGTACACATCACTCTTGTCCAGGTACCCACAGATCCCTTGCACCAAGGTCATTGACATGCACCGTAGCTCGAAAAAGTGACAAACTACGAACCCGAATCTCATACTATAACTCGGACGAATCGCGTTTCTGGTAACTATGAGTTGGACGCTTAACTGATTAGTTTTTTTTATGCAAATTAGGTGATTACTTCGTCATGTTTTGATGACTCGGCCAACACATGCTATAGCTTCAACAAACTCTGTACCCGCGCCGCCTAATATTTTTTGAGATGATTGCGTATTGCGACATTGACAATTACATTGACTCTCCCTATACATTCTTTAATCCATTGCATTGAAGAAGTAAAACTTGCAAGTTGCAACTAGAAACAAAAAATGTATATTTCCTTTTCATTCAGCTACTCATCAAAACATACTTTGCATTTAACTGGATCTGACGAGACCGGCAACCCCTTAATTGGGGGTTTCAGTCAAATTGTGCAGTACTGAATGTACAGGCAGGGTCCTAGGGGATAAATTTATTAGAAAGTAGCAACCAGTGGCGGACGGAGGGAGAGGCCAGCAGGAGCCATGGCTACCCCCAGCCTGCCAAGAATTTTTTTTACCCACTTAATTTTATATACCAAAATAATTTATAAGATGTGTATGACCTCCTCTAAGGATTAGCATATATACCTTGTGCTTATATATATTTATTCACATTGGATCCTACTAAATTTTTGTCAGGAGAGAACTTTGACTTTATTGTCCCATCTGCCGTCCCATGTACTGCTAATTTAGAAAAGCCTCTCCTCTCCTTCTTCCAACAACCCTAATCCTTTTTACTCTCTTCTTTGGCGCATATCAAAAACTGGTACAAAGATCTATTCCCCAAATAGCATGTTGTCACAACTCTTACTGCCAACTAGATTACTACTTTAGCTAATGTAAGTAGTATCGATCTAACATTATGTTAGTTCCTCTATCTTCTATTGGTCTACATTTTGTGTTTGTACATTATGCAATTGTAAATTGTAATGTTATCAATGTTTAATGTATGCCTAATAGGCAAATATTTTGTCACAGATATATTGGATCTCTATGTTTTCTTCTACATGTATAGTACGAGAAGACCAACTTGTTCATCGGGCTCTCCTATATTTATTTTCTAGCTCCACCACCGGTAGCAACTACACTTGCTCGATATACCTAAGCACCGAAGTAAGCAAAAAGGGTTCAAGCACCATATGGCCGTTTAGCAAGAGGCTAAATTGGGGGATTAATTGCACAAATACTTCGAATCCACTGACCATCTCGATATCTTCCTCACATGATGAGGGACTACCTGGATTGGAGTGCTCGGACGCTTACCTTGCTATTGGACTAGGCGGATCCCTCCGACGCGAGTGAACTGCTCCCATCGTCTCTTCCTTGTGCCGCAGACCTTCCCCCCTCCTTCGTCTTTCTCTTGCCGCTTCCATGGCGGCATGGTGTGCCCTAGCCTCGCTTGCGCAGGGCTCAGCCAACACTCGACTCGCACTTGATCGGCTTTGGTTCGACCGTGTTTCGTTTAGCTGTGATAGTCGCGCTTGGCTCTAACTCGAGGGAATTTGATATTTTTTGAAATAATATTAATTTAAAGGAATAAGCCCACTTTACTCTCTCTAACTATCAGAAAAGTCCAATTTTCACCATAAACTACAAAACCGGTTATTTAACCCCCTAAACTTGCGCAATCCGGGCATTAAACACCTCGGGCCGATTTTGAAGGGTGGTTTTGCTCACGTGACAACGATTTTGCTGATGTGGCACAAATTTTGCCACATGGACATCCACGTCACCCTCTCTCTTCACTCCACGTCTCCCTCTTTATCTTCTCTTATCTTCTCTTATTTTCTTCTCATCTTCCTTCCCCAACTCCGTTCCCTGCGCCCCGACGCCGTTGGCTTGCGCCTCCAACCGCCCCTTGCTCCCGGCACAATCGGATGGCCCGGCGCCGCTGCATCCACCGACTCCACCACCTCCGGCTCCTTGCACCCCGACGCCGCCGGCCTGTGTCTCCAGCCGCCCCTTCTTCATGCGCCTGTTATTTGCTTCGGTCGAATGCTCCCATGGCACCATGGCGTTGCCCAACTGCCGGTCCGTCGCCACCACCTCCTGCGCTGCCACCATCGGCGGCGCCGGTGCTCCTGCCGCGCCCAGTCCCCCCTCGTGCACTGGTCCTCAGCCCGGTCATGGCTTCTTCTTCCGAGCTTGCTCCGGCCGCACCTCCCTATGGCGCCTTCTTCATCGGGTTGCGTCGCTAGCCTTTTGCTCCACGCTGCCTTCGCCGCTGGCTCCCTGCCGCCGGTTCTTCCTCAGGTTCCACCGGCCGTGCGCACCTCCTTTGGCTCAGCCCCGGCCCGGTCCGCTCCCTTGGCGGCGGCGCTCGGCTTCCCCCTATGCAGCTTGGGCTCAGCTCGCTGGTCGTGTGGGTGAAGGCCGAATGGTTTCTTTTTTCCCCCCTTTTGTTCTTTGTTATACCGATTTTTAGCGCTAGAGGTTGAATCGAGTCCTGATGCGGTCGAACCGGCGCCAGGGAGCCAGTGACGAAGACGGCGTGGGGGTGAAAGGTCGATGGCACTGGCGACGGCACCCGAGGAAGAAGGTGCCATGGGGAGGTGTGGCCGGAGCAAGCACGGGCGTGCACGGGAGCCAGAGGCGCGACACCGGTGACGGCAGGCCAGCACATGGTTAAGGGGAGGCGCGTGGCCGAGCTGGGGAGGAGCCGGGGTGTAGGGCGGCCATGGCGCGGCCGCCGAGGCGGCGCCGGTGGCGCCGGAGGGAGGTGGTGCCAGCAGAGAGGCTTGCGACGCCGGAAGGAGGTGGAGAAGAAGAGATAGAAGAAGAAGAAGAAGAAATGGGAGGTGAGGAGATGACTAGGACACATATATGTTGATTGGGACAAAACTGCTGCCACGTGTGCAAAACCACCCATTGAAACCGGCCCGAGGTGTTTAATATCCGGATTGCGCAAGTTTAGGGGGTTAAATAACTGGTTTTGTAGTTCAGGGTGAAAATCAGACTTTTCTGATAGTTGGAAGGAGTAAAATGGACTTATTCCTAATTTAAAAGGTAATTACAAAAATAAATAGTCAATTTTTTTTTACAAAACTAGATTCCTGTCGCCAATTGAAATGGCGACAAGAACCTAGACACTGGCGAAAGGGGGCTGAACAGTAGAGGTAGGTACCTGTCACCAGATGAATTGGCGACAGGTACCTGTCGCTACTCCATGACGATAGGAGCCCTAAATTTTTTAATATTTAAATTTGAAAAATCATCATTTCAAATGGTGATAGGGATCCCGCAAGCTTTCTGTTGCCATTCCAAATGGCGATAGAGATTTGCCCTATAAAAGAACCCAAAATTCAAGCATAACTCCACTTTATTCAAAAAAAAGAGAAAGAGTGGAGGGAAGGGAAAGAAGCTAGCGAAGCGCTGCCCATCTGGTCGTCCACCTTTCAAGTAATTTTGTTTAACTGAATGGATTATATAGTTTTAGATGTACGGTTACGTAGTGTAGTATGCCATACATAATCTTTTTCGGTTGGTAGTTTAGTTTTAGATATGTGGTTAATCATGGCAATCTTGTTTACGGTGTAGTACGTCAAATATGTCAGACGCCCCCCAAGCATTGCTAAAGCTACTCACAGATGGTCCTAGTATGGCGAGGAAGATGTGGGCACGGGTGAAATACTTCTCGGTCTGGATTGAGCACGAACCTAAGGAGAAGTGGTCGCTGCTACATGACATGGGTAGTGCTCGATATGATTTCATAACAACTAATCTAGCCGAGGTGTATAACTGGATCATACGCGGCGTAAGGTGTCTCTCTTTGGTTGGTATTGTGGAGACAATTCTCCGCAATATCGCAAATTATTTTGTTGATAGAAGCAATAACACATCGCTCGCTGTGGTAAATGGCAGAGTACTCTACTCCACAATGATCACCAAGAATATGGAGGAGAAGAGCAAGAAGGATGAGATGCACCGAGCATTCAAAATGGGCACAAGGGAGCTTCGCTTCGAGAGATTGTGCATGGATAAAGGACTTCGCGAGACGAACCACGAGAGGATCACCAATGAGTGCACCCTACGCCACGCTAGTTGCGTATGCACTTGCAATAAGCCTATTCTTCTGCATAGGTCCTGCTCTCATGTCATGGTCACATGTTCGACGGTAGCGTAGCATCCCGGCCAGTACCTATGACTATTTCAACAAGGAGGTGGTGCAACCTGGAGTGCAAAGATTTATGGTTACAGCGTGGTTGGCCATTTCACTGGTCATCCGACCTAGGAGCAACTTATCTGAGCCGCAGACATTGATAGGCTGAAAGGGAAAGATTGGCTGGTGATAGGCACGGCGCATTAGGAATGATATGGACAAAGCAGAAATCAGACGTCGTACGAAGAAGTGCTCCGTTTGGAAGGAGTCTGAGCACACCTTCAAGAAATTCCATACGAGAAATCCATAGGATGAAGGAGACATGGGCAGTCCGGATGTCGTTGCGGGGACCTCATCCGACCGCCACACTCGAGGCGGTCCACATGGCGGATGTGGAGGTCGCGGTCACAGAAAAGGTTCGTCCTGTTGTAATATGTGGTGTCCAAGGATTTGTAATATCACTTTGATCTATCGAAAAACTAGGTGTAACATCATTGTGCTTTGTCAACAAAAATATGTGCTTGCAAATAGTAAAAAAATGGGCAAGTTTCTGTCGCCAATTGAACTAGCGATAGTTCTCACTCCGTTCTAATTGGCGACAGGGACCTAGTTTTATATTTTTTTTCAACTATTTATTTTTGTAATTATCTTTTAAATTAATATTATTTCAAAAAAAATCGAGGAAATCTAGTCTTTTCGCCCAGTTTGAGCTACCAATGAAGCATACTCATCAATACCACTCCGGATGTCATACTTGTTTAACTCTTGAAATGATACATTTCGGTGCCGATCTATATCGGTGTACCGTTCCAGAGTTTAATATAATAATATATATATTTATAAGTATATAAATGTTTAATTGTATGCACACTAAATTTTACTTGTAATGTTACTCCAAATATATAGTAGTATGATCAAATATAACATATACTTTAATGAGTTCAATATACAATATTTTTAATTCTACCGATGTGGCCTGCATTGTCCGATATCGAAACCGATATGACTGATATCAAACCGGTATGGCCGATATTGACCGATATCGAGGCTGGTATGGAACGTAAGGCTACTATATACCGTTTTAGGTGTCGGAATGGTATATACCAGTCATATTGCCCGGTACCGAAACGGTTTTGATAAGTTTGTAATGAAGCCTCGACGATCCATGGACCACGTGGCACCGTGTCATGCCAACTTGGCATATGGAAACAACCACATCTTCGAGGGCTAATTTGGAACGCAGGATTCTCACCGGGACAATTCAATTTCTGCATAATTTTAAAGAAAAAAAAACCCGCATTCCAGACAGAACGTTAACTTATGCCAAAAAAAATCACGGTTATTTGGTACATGGATTAACCATTCAACAAATTGTTAGCTTGGTTTAGAGAACCGTCTGCTGGCCGGTTTGATAGTCACATGAATTAAAGTCTACCTACTTGATACATGGTTGCCTACATTACGCACACTAGTGTGCGTGCGTAGCGTGTGTTCACTTTTGTGTAATCTAAACAACAATAATTAGTTTGGTTTAGGTATGTTTAAAAAGTTTACGAGCCATCCGTACCTATTCAACTAAACATGTTCAATTCCTCCCAAGTTGCCGGTTCCTGCCTCAGCAGTAGTTGAAGTTTGTTCATTGTGTTTTCATCGAATAATTATTTATCAGAGACAAGTAGGTCAACGTTTTTGGAGAGGTTTTGACAAACATGCGTTATAAGAACAGGTCGTACAAAATAAGTAATTTCGATTATCCTAAGATCAGTGGAACTACTTGACACTTGTTGTAGGGACAGTTCACCGTCCCCAATGACTCGAAGAGCCAAAAGAATTATCACCTTCAACATACACGAAGGGGGAAGGACTCCACTTGGTATTCACCCGAAAGGGGTTTTCAAGGGAAAGACGAAGGGGGGAGGTCGAGGCCCCGCAATGATCAAGGAAGGTGACATGATAGACACCACCTACAGGAGTCCATCGTGCACCGAAGCTACCAACAAAATAGGAAAAGATCATGATACTCCTATAATCGTAGGGTCTTTATAGGAGTACTATTGTAATCTCTTACCTCATAATTTATAATAATATAAATAAACCATCTTACGTATCAAGCGAGGTGAATTTAATATAAATAAAGATACCATTGTCCATATGTACTATTTTTCATACTTCAGAGACTTAAGATCTTTATCCCCTCGCAATGGGTAATAGCCCCGAAACCCTCTATTTTCTACGTTTGGTTTGTAGCCACAACAACACTCGTACATGTTTGTCCATGTGCCTGAGCACAGCGTGTTTTCTGACAGTATACTTGCGACAAGTGCAGTGCTGTTTCATTTTATACAGGCGTCGATTATAAGCCGATCTTACTAATGAAGTGACCAGTAATAACTGCACTAATGTTTTTACACCTGGGCTGGTAATTTAATCTGAAATACAAGATGTCTTGGGGGTTATTCTTTGCATCTCAGTGATACAGACAAGAAGACATGGGAGTAACTAAAGTGCAGTTTCTACTTGACAAAATCTGAAGGCTGGATAAATCCAGTAAAGCTGTCAGTTTTAGATTCAGATAAGCAATACCGCAAAGTTTTACTGACTTAATCACAAATTAGGAAATACAAAAGCTGGTAACCAACTCAAGGGTTACAATCACCAGCAGAACGGAGTCCAGGAATACGACAGTAGCAATATTCGACGTCTTGTAAGGACTTCAGTTCTGGGTTGGCTGCTGCTGAGCTGGTGGAGGGCCTTGAGCCTGCTGCTGCCCTGCTGGTGCTGGTTGTTGGGATGAACTTGCTTGTGACTGTGCTGGTGGCGCTAGCATCGGCTGATATGGTGGATACTGCGGTGGGTACGGCATGCGAGGTGGAGGCATGTAACCGCCGTATGGTGGGTAGTATGGTGGGTACTGACCATGGTAGTATGGCGGGGGCGCAGGATAGCTCTGTCCTGAGCTGCTTGATGGCTGACCTTGCCCTGCCTGCTGTAGCCCTGGTTTGCCGTCGCCCTCCTGTGACTTGACCAGAGCACCCATTCTCTGGGGGTCCATTGAAGGGTACATTGTCCGCTCTGCGGCAGGTGGTGCTGGGATGTTGAAGTAGTATGATGCTGGTGCTGCTTGCTGTTGGCCCTCCATCCCAGGAGGTTGAGGCTGGTCGCTGCTCTGCTGCTGAGATATAACAGCCCTAGGGAGCATTCCTCCATGGGCAACATGCCCTTGCTTCGCAGCCTCATCCTCCTCTGGCTTTGGTGCTTGAGGCTTGCCCCACATGAGCTTCAGGCGCACACCCTTGATAACTAGCTTGTTAGCAAGCTCCTCTGCAGCTTTCTCAGCGCCTTCTCTTGTTGTGTATGTCACAAATGCACAAGCACGTTGGAGTACCATCCTGATGGATTCAATCTCACCATGTGCATAAAACTGATCCCTCAAATCCTGCTCAGTGACTCGGCTATCAAGGCCACCAATGTAGAGGGTCCTTATACTCTCATCATCTGGTGGTGCCAGGGATGGCATCTCACCTGCCTTACCCAAAAGTTTCAGAGCAACCGGATCATTAACTCTGCAAAGAGTAAGAAGAGTCTGTCAGAAACCAACGTAGAGGAAAGAGTACACAGAAGAGAAGATTAAGTAAAGCGGATTGACCCAAGAGTTTGCAACAAGGAATAAATCAGTCCAACTCATGAACTTGATTTATGGAATATCAGTGCTTGGTATAACTACAGCTCAATTAGGTTGAGATACCATGTTTCACAAAACAGCAGCAAACTCTGTTTTTCATTTATGTTTGAATGGTTTTATGGCCAAAATAGATGAAAATATATGAAGATTTCCTTCACTTCGTACATTCACATACATTAGAATTGTAATTCATATTCAAAGGTACAAATATTAATCCCACAGACGCTGGTTTCCATCCTCAGAAACTACGAAGAGATTTTTTCGGCAGCACCATCTTAAAGTCAAAATGAAACTAAAAATTACAGGTCTAAACAATATAGATAAAAGGTTAATATGCTCCTTTGGACATGTCAGCTAAAATCCAAGCTACTACGGTCAAAGCATTGTATGATATGTAACCATCAGATGGTTCTCGCCAGGCACTCCAAATGGACTTTACGAACACATGAATGTAATATACTGATATGAAGTATTAAGGTTAAATGAAATGTAACAAATCCTTTAGACTCCATAATGTAACAACTGGCAAGCGTTGAAATATATCCAAGATTTCAAGGATATTCAATATCAGAAAACAGGGTAAATCAACAAGGTTATCAATGTCAAAAAGCTAGTCCCAGGTTCATATGCACGTGAAAGTTTTAACTCACATATGATTATCATTAATAATTACCTCTGAATGTGATGTAATCATACCTGTAGAGAACTAAAAGCATGTAACTCATAATTTTGTATGCACAATCACAACCACATACCCGTAGTAACGATCTTTGATGTTCTGCTGAGATAACTCCCCAGTTTCAGGCATCTCATGTCGATATGGACACTCAGCACCTCTTGTACATTCACCACGCACATAGAAACTGCAAACATGAGCCCGGTTCCTCTTGTAATATGGTGCTGTCCTCTGAAGCTTCAGAATGGTGTCGTTTGGGCGGGTCTTCCCGTAGGAAGACTCGTAGTCTATGCCAGCTCTGGCCTACATTTATATAAAGCATGAAGCCATGAACTCCCATTAGGAACAACTAATCATATATTAGAGAGACATGAACAAGAGTAAGTTGATCATGGACGATATATGCAGAGAATCAACGCAGAGGGCATTATGGCAGATCGGAGTACAATTTTTTTTATTTTTATAAAAAGTATTGTTTGTTATCAATATACTTTAAGTGCATCAATCTCATATATTTTTATTATATTATGGTAGGCCACATAGCTCATTGATTTCTTTATTGTGATATCCTATCATAAAACTATTGGATAGGCATGCTCACACCAGTAAAAAAAATGAAAATATAATATAAGGATAATTAGTAGCTAGTTATGAGCATTATCAAATTTAGTTAACGATGGCAAAAAGATTCAGTGATGAAAAACAAAACATACCTTGCGATCATGCTCTTCTGCGAAGTACTCGCGGTTCACGTCACTCCTTGGAATTGCATCATTTGAATTGACTGCGAGTGCTGTATCCCGAACCTGAACCGGTAGACCATATTCAAGATCAAGCAGGCATACCTGGCAGACATTTTTCAGCTTGCAACATGTCTGGCAGATCTCTGTCTTCTTGTACCTTGCATCCCGACCAGGTCGCCAACGGAAGACAGTAAAAGGACGTGCACATATTTTGCACTCTTTGTCATATTCTGCCCTTAACTGCCAAGACAAACAAGAAAACCACTAAATATTGTGCCTACACGAAGAACTGAAGCAAACTAAATGTGAAAATAAAGAGCATCTGATTACAGTAATAAACGTTTAACCGTAAAGGTATTCCCATCCATGTCTCTTTGCATGGACCCCCGCACCATACACTTTATTCTGCTTGATAACGTTCTTCTATTATTGCCAGCTATCTTAACTTACTTGAATCTAATTATCCTACTGTATTAATATGATAGATCATAGAACCACACAACACATGAAGCCAAGCAGCTCAATTCACCCAGAGTAATCACAGAACCATCAACAACCAGAGCATCTTTTCTTCGAATGCTTCTCAGCAGTTTTTTTTAGAACGAAACAGTTACAGTAACACACGTATTGCAATGCATGCCACCGGAACAGACACCAAACTTTGTCTCCGATCTACCCCCAGCACACAAACAACAATCGCGCCAAGCAGATCACCGCGGCGCACATCGAATCGCACCGCCGCCACCACACCAACCAACCAACCACACGAATCAATCAGATGAGATAGGGTTAGGGTTTGGGGCACGATACGGTACCATGCGGACGTAGGGGTTGTCGCCGAGGCAGGACTCGCAGATGATGGGGAAGTCCGACCGCTCCCACCCGTCCGCCTGCGCGTCCCGCAGCAGCCGGTGCGCCATCTCCGCCGCCGCCGCCGCCGCCGAGAGGCCGAGATGATAGAGAGAGAAGCGACCGCACGGAACGAGACCTCGAATAGACGACGCGCTATCGGGCTTGCTCTCCTCGGTTCGGCTTCGCCGCCTCTCTTAAGTGGGCTTTTATGGGCCATTCCTCATGTGCGCATTCAACGTGGGCCCCATGTGGGCCCGGGCCACCACGTAGATGGCCAGTAACCTTAGTTTCCTTAGTCAACGACTCGACCGGCAGAGCGCATCGAGCTGCGAGCTGCGAGGAGATGGAGAGCGGCGGCGGGAGGAGGAGGGAGGCGATAGCGGGGGAGCTCGAGAGACTACGGGCGGAGAGGGAGGATCTCGATAGCCGCATACGGCTGCTGGAGTCGCAGCTCGAGACGACTTCCGCCGCTCCGCCTCCTCTCGCGGAAGAGAGCGAGGCGGTTGTGGTAGGAGACGGCTGGTGCGGCGGCGGCGCGTGCCAGAACCTCCGTGGAAATGGTTTTACGCCGGAAGCTGGGCTCCCTGCCGACATGATCTATCGGTACAGCCGCCACCTCCTCCTCCCCGACTTCGGAGTTGAAGGTTAGCCAGTTCAGTGCTGCACTATCGTCGGTTCAGCTCAGTGGAGTTTCTGATACATTGTTAACTATGTGGCAGGCCAGCGGAAGCTATCCCAGTCATCGATTTTGGTGGTCGGCGCTGGAGGATTGGGCTCGCCGGTGGCATTGTATCTAGCAGCCTGTGGTGTTGGTAATATTACTGTCTGTTGCTGAAGCTGTGTTTAGTAACTTAGTTTTTAGTTTCATGAGGAAGCAGTTAGATTGTTCTGAACTTATAAGTTGCTCTTTAGGCAAGGTGCTTCACCTTGTTGAGAGGAACTATTCCTTTGGGCTGTATATAAGTATACCTGATGCTGAAATTGGATGAACTGCTGGGTTGTGGTCCCCTGACTTTCTTGCAGTTACTAACACATTGGTTGCTTATAACCTGCTATCCTCCTAGGCTGCTTGGGCATTGTTGACGGTGATGTTGTTGAACTTAACAACCTTCATCGACAGGTACAAATAATTTAGAATGTGTTTTGTCCCTCTCATCTCCTGTTCTCTAATTTTTATATTCTTCTCCCTTCTGAATTATCTAGATGATGTTTTATTTTGATTGATAGTAGTAGGAAAAATGTTTGCATTCACTCGTTGGCTAGCAAATTCATAGTCACTTGGGGAGTTTTGCTTGATAAATGTGAAATCATTTCTAACATAATTGCCAAATAATAATTGGTTATTTGAATCTCTAATAGTCAAGTGGCATATCATCACTCATATTAAATCTTTTTTCTTGAATGCTCTCTTAGATAATCCACAAAGAAGAATACGTTGGACGACCAAAAGTGAAGTCAGCGGCTGATACTTGCCGTGCGTAAGATACCGCCCTATCAACAGATTCTCTATATACATGTCTCTCCTTTCGAAAAGTGTTTATGCTGCAAAGATTTTTTTTGGGTCATATTAGAGTCTACTGTTGAACTAATTTCACATATATTATTTAAAAATCAGGATTAATTCCTCTATTAAGGTGGTAGAACATCATCATACTTTGAAGCCAAGCAATGCTTTGGGGATTGTGAGAAAGTATCCTTTTGGATTCTGATATGATTAACAGAAAAAAATACTATGGCCCGTTTGGTTTGTTACCAACGTGAGCCAAACCAAATTTTGGTAACGTCAATGAAAATTGGTTATCATTTGGTTTGCTGCCAATATTTGGTAATGCCGGCAAAAATTTGGTAACGACAACGAAATCCAATGTCACACGTGGGCAATCCGAGGGTGAGGAAATTGCTCACCAAAATTTGGCTTGGCCGTAATCCAAACAACGTTCTTTTTGCCAAATTTTGGTGTTGCCTAAGTTTTGGCTATGCCAAATTTTGGCTTGGTTCATTAGGGCCATGAACCAAACAGCCCCATGTCTTTTTAAAAATTCAATACTCTTGTTTTCAGCACTAAACTACCACAGATATGATATAGTTGTTGATGCAACCGACAATCTTCCTACTCGGTACATGATCAGCGATTGTTGTGTACTGCTAAACAAGGTAACTGTTTTTGTTTTTGTTATCATTGATAATGTTGTGTTGGCTTATTAGTTACAAAGTTTTCCCTTAGGTTGTTAGGCTATTAGGCATTAGCTGGTGACTTCAATAGCTTTCTGTTGATTTCACTTGCATTGGTTTTCATTGATCAAATGCTGAGATATATTATTTAATTCTTGCAGCCTCTTATATCTGGTGCAGCATTAGGTTTAGAAGGACAGGTAAAGTTTTTTCTTGCAAAATATGTTGTGTTCTTGTGGTTCACCTTAGTAATTTTTATTCATTCATTGGCTTCTCTAACAGTTGACTGTTTATCATCATAACGGAAGTCCATGCTACCGGTGTCTTTTTCCAAATCCACCGCCAGTGGCAGCCTGCCAGAGATGCTCAGACAGTGGTGTTCTTGGGGTTGGTAAGCAATGTTGTAACTGATGCTTCTTGGCCATAACAAATATCCCACAGAAAGTGAAATATGAACAAGGATATTTATTGTGAAATTTGTTCTGGGGCATACACAAAGTTCTTTGTTGTTGTATCCTAGGGTTTATCCCCAAGCTGAATTCTAAAAGTATGAATAAGTTGCTCAAATACTACGCAATTTGAATTTTGGTGTTGCCCACGCAGACGCAGCCCAGCTTAACTGTTGAGTGGCTACAGCTTTTGGTTGGTTGACTACAACAATGTTTCTGTTCTAGATAGAGCATCCATTTACAACTGCGTGTGTAAAAAATATTGGTACTAAATAGGATAGTCAATAATTTGTACAATGTACTTGTCATAAATCACTATATGTCATATAGGCTTCATATCTTGGTTCCATCATTTTGCACAATTAGTTTCGCATTGGTGGACTAACTACTCTTTGTTTACTAGTTCCCGGAGTGATTGGTTGCCTACAAGCTCTAGAGGCTGTAAAGGTTGCAACTGATGTTGGTGAACCCCTATGTGGAAGAATGCTACTCTTTGATGCACTATCTGCTCGTATTAGAATTGTACGTCACTAAAATTTGGACATTTGCTGTGTTGTTATGCATGATGGCAACAGTGGTGCTTTCTTTTTCCCAACTATACTGTACACAGTGGGGTAAATATGTTTACTAATTGAACTACCTATTTCACAAATTAGTAAGTTTAATGAGAAAATGCACATTTCCATTTGAGTAATTGGTGATATGTATATTGTACATAATATGCATTTTGCACGATGAACTTGCTGTCCATTCCTCATAGTACTTGCAAATTTTGTCATGATTGAATACGATAGGGTATATATTTGCAGCTGTTGCAGCACAGTCAATGGGCACAAGTGCCATATGCAGTCTAGTCCAGCTTGCATGTTCCTTTATTATCTTTTATTATAGAAGCAGACTACTATCTGGGACTATAATATGTCAATTGGGGTAGCCATATAGAGAATCATGTTCACTGACTCCAATCCTTAAAATGGTACTCGGAATAATGTAATGTTTCTGTGGTGTATGTTGTAACAGGATTGGACTGGGAAACACATATTAGATTGTTGACATTTTGTGCTAGAACCTTTGTAATGTCTTAGACTCGGTTGTGTTCATGCAGTTTATCTATTTTTGCTTTCAACCAATATATAACTTAAAACAATTGGATTTCTTGGAACATAGTAGTTAAAGGATGACCCACTTGCTGACTTGCGTGTGGCCCATCAGTGAAGTGGATTATGACCATTAAGGCAGTTTTGTTTGACCTTTGCAAGTCATAACCATTGCCTTATAGGATAGACTTCAAACATGTTTATAATTTGCTTTTACTTTTTAGCATGCCCTGCTTTCTGATGTTCTTTCTTCCAGTCTCTTCACAGAGTTCATTGTCAAGTCTACATATTTCTGCAGGTTAAGATTCGTGGAAGCTCGCCAGTTTGCACCATTTGTGGAGAAAATTCAGTTTTCACACAAGAAGATTTTCAGGCATTTGATTATGAGAACTTTACGCAGTCCCCAATGTCTGATAAGGTATGTTTTTCCTTTTTTGTGTGTGATTTTGACTTCTAATAACTTAAGATGGCCTCAGATCATCGACTCCATGATTTGTCTTTCATATGATTTAGAATTTTCTGTAAACCAAGGGAGCTCTGAATTGTAAAATTCGCCTTTCTTAATCTGTTCACATGCGAGTTTGAGTACTAAAAAGGACTGGACTTTAATTATATGCTAACCATTTAGCAAGTCTTTTAGAAAATGTACCTCGCAATATAAATCAACTATAGTATTTGATTAGGCAAAATTTGGCTAATCCATAGTATTCCATTAAGCAAAATTTGGCTCATCCATAGTCACACAAAAATTGACAAAGTTCCAGTGCCCAATGCAATCATGCAAACCCAGTTTCATCAGTACTGGATCACCTAGCTGGAAGCCTGGAAATGTTAGTCTAAGTGTCAGACATAACCATGCTGCAATCCTTTTCCTCGGAGTTCAGTCTCAAACTGTCCTGAAATTCGGTGCCAAAGTTGTGTCCTTCCTCCTGAGAGGTTAAAGGTTAGACCGTTAGAGGTCTCATGCTGCATCGGTTGCTAAAAAGAAAAAGGAAAGAGAGAGTGGAGCTATCTTGCTACATGCATATATTTCTTTCGACAGTATGCATTTCCAGACTACCTATCGTATAATAGTTAATACCATTGTTTTCTATGCAATACTGCCGTTGTTGCCTTGAATTCCTTGCGAGTTGATACAGTGAATGCCAATGAAATTTATGTTGCTTCACTTACTGTTATGTTTAATGCAGTCCGCACCAAGTCTGAACATACTTCCAGTGAGTGCCCGGATCACTTGCAGAGATTACAAAAGGCTGATTGATAATGGTGAACCTCATGTATTGTTGGATGTACGACCTGCGCATCACTTCCAAATAACTTCAATTCCTCAATCTCTCAATATCCCGCTCACCAAGTTGGAGGAGAAGCTGCCTATGCTCGAAACCTCACTGAAGGAAACAAAGGATACAAACGCCGCAGATAAACAGCCTTCCTTGTATGTCGTATGCAGAAGAGGCAATGACTCGCAGAGAGCCGTCCAGCTTCTCCGCAAGAAGGGATTCCTTTCAGCGAAAGATATAATTGGTGGCTTGCAGTCGTGGGCACAGGATGTTGATCCTGATTTCCCCGTTTACTAGTGAAAAATGGATGTAAAAACTGGCCCTTAACACTAGTCTTCATGTTCAAGTTTCAATGTTCTTGACATGAGACTCGGGGTGAGTTTGGGGATTATGTAGTATTTTTGTTGTCCTCACCAGAAGATACGCGTGGGTTATTTGAGCCACCTTGTAACGGGTTCAATCCGTTGTTGCAAGAACTGAACCTCTTGAGTGTTATTAATCTTTGAGCATTGTCTTGTGGCCAGATGACTACAACTATATGGACGCGTACTGATTTTGTGTAACGGTACGTAGGTCCGATCCGTAGCGGTATACACTGAATTTCTGTAGATAACTATATGAATTCATCTTTTTTTTTGTTGTTGTTTGGGATGGGAAGCTGAGCTCGAGTTAGCTCAGACCCGAGTTGGGCACAGGCCTGAGCATGATTTGCGCTTAGATGGTTTCGTACGACGGCCGCCGGTGCTACCACCACGAGCCGCCGAGCGTCGATGTCACTCTCGTAGTCTCGTTCGTTCCCATGCTTGTTCACTGATTGGCTGCGCGCGCAGTTCCAAATCAATTCACCCCGCCGCTCGAGCAGCGCTCGATCTCGCTCCCCTCCCGATTCGCCGCTGCTGGGCGCCACGGCGTGTTGCCGCACGTACGTGATGGACAGCGCGCGGCCGCACCAAACTGATCGGGCAGAATTCATTATTTACCCTTCTGTTGAATCGTATTTGGAAAATACATTCCTTCTCGACGTAATTTATTTCTTACCCCCACTTACTGTTTTGCTTCATTAAATACACTCTTTGTAATTTTTTAATCATTTCTTGGCGTGTTTCTCAAACTCACGTGCAGGAAGAGGGCAAACACGGGGAAGCTATTCTACCAGCAAAATGTAAGTAGGGTTTCGTCAAACTATTGATTTGGGTCTTTTCAATTAGAGTTTGGTTTGGTCAATTTGTGAGTTGCTTCATTTGTTCTTGGGATCCCTTTGTTATTTGGTTTGCTGTAGGACTGAAAAACTTGCTCGTTCTTCATGTGGACCAAAGAATATGTAGAGTTCCTAACCGAGAAGGAGGTGATTTAAGAGGACACCAGTTCCCCTGAAGATGTAATTCCAGATTTAGTTGAATTGACATCTACTTTGAAGACTGATTTTGAGATTATGAAAGCAGAGCTCGCGGAGTTGAAGGCTTGCAATGGTAACACTAATGCCACCATGTGCAAGGTGCTGAAGCAAGGGAGAGTTTCTATCATAATTGATGCTCTCAACTTGTTGGCGATTGCTTTAGTTGTCATGGCTGTCATTATTGTACTGGGGAAGTAGTTTATCACTTTTACCTGGTAGTTGAATCATTTTGTAATGAAATAGAAACTTGATGTGTAATAGGTTGGACTAGTTAGTATTAAAATCTTAGTTGCTTAGTTTTAGGAAGGTGTGGATCATTTTGTATGGAAATGTGAATATCATGTGTAATTTCATCAGTTGAAAATGGCAAGCATTATGGGGATCATTTCATCTGTGACATGGTGACTGTTCTCTCTTCTGTATATGTGTGTTGATCTGTACTATCCAGATCAGTTCACTGTGTGATCAGATTTTTGACATGGTGATTGTGGATCATCTTGTATGTGTGTGTGTTGATTGAAAATCTGTGTTCATAACAAACTAGAGACTTGCATACATACATGATCAATTATCAGGACATACATTTTCAGAACAAATCCAGAACAAACATGTCGAGCTGGCATACCTTTTCAGAACAAGTCCAGTTCTCTAATTCCAGTTGAAGACTTGGCAATTGGCATACATGTCCTGAACATAAATGTCCAGAACACAAAATACGAGTAAATTGACATAGCAAATATAGTCCATGACTTGGCAATTGGCATACATAGCAAATATACCAGTAAACACAGGATATGGTCCAGAACTTGGTAATTGACATACATAACAAATATACAAGTAACTACATAATATGGTCCAGAACACAGAATATGTCTAGAACTTGGCAATTGGCATATATAGCAAACTGCCATAGCAAATATGGTCCAGAACACAGAATACAAGTCCAGAACACAATATGCTGACATGAAAAATCCATCATTGCATGGTTTCACTCAAGTATGGTCTACAACAAGCACATACTGACAAAATACAAGTCCATACATATTGACAAAATACAAGTCCATACATACTGATATTAGGAGTCCATACATAATGTGATCAAGTCCATACATGCTAACAAAATACAAGTTCATAATACAAAATACAAGTCCAAAACACAAAATATTGACTTTTGCTCATTTCAGCTTCCTGATTGGTGTCAACTTCTTCCTGGGAGTAGTCTTTGCTGGGACTATTGTTGTGGCTTGGCTGTCAACTCCTCCCATTGCTAATGCTAGCTGCCTATATACATATTATATCCATTATGAGATGTTAGTTGCCTACAAACAAGCAAGGTGTAACTTGTGTACAAACATATTACCTCCTAGTAACAGGCCCAAGGCTGTTATTCACAGGTGCTGGCTGCAATGTGACAGGGGGTCTTGATGGTGTACCAACAGACACATTTGCAGTTCCTTTCTTAGTAGACTTTCTCTTCCTATTGTATAGAGTAATTACACAAGGCAACAAGGAAATATATAATGTAAATAATACACATGCATCCATCATGATGTTACCTTTTTTTTGTTTCTATTGAGATGGTAGTCGTCAGCACGTTGGCCAACCTCCCCACACCTGCTGTATTTGCACTGCCTTTTACTTGTACTTGTTTTCCCCTTCTCAGGGAATCATGGAAACCTACTCTTTCGAGGTCTTCCAGTTGATCTCTTCCTAAGTGGTGGAAGCAACTTAAAGCCCAGGTCAACTTTGGGCCATTGGTTCTTACCTGTTATTAGCTGAACAACCCCTTCATATGCATCTTTGAACTTAGCAATTGAGTAGTAATTGTGTACGTATCCCTCTATATTTGCATTTCTTTCAGTTGTAATAAATATCAATGCATGAGTGCATGGTTTGCCAGTTAACTGCCACTCCCCATAGGTGCACTCATGTATAAGGATGTAAACAACATGTATGTGAACTTTATGATTGTTGTCAATATCAGTTACCTCTGCAAACTCATGTGATGATGTACCCACCTTCAAATGACTAAAATTCCTAGTCTTCATATTGAGTTGGTGTATTATGGTTGGGATAATCCCCCCTGCAACCTCTCTCCAATTCTTCTCCTCTTATAAAATATTTTCATTATCTTTTCTCTCAACTTGTCTCCTAGTTCCACAACAGGCAAGTCCTTCAGCCCTTTAATCCAATTATTGAAACCCTCTACCAAATTGTTGTTGATGTAATCACATTTAATTTTATTTGCGAATCTACTCCTCATCCATAGTAAATTGTGGTGCTTCTTCAAGTAGACTTCCACCGCAGGACTTGCTTCGAGTATTCTGCCCATGCAATGGTCAAATCTATCTGCTCTGTATGTCCTAGCAGCTGGATACATGTTACAAAAAACAGGACCATAAAATTTCTTCACAAAATTCTGCATAAGGTACCTAAAGCACTATCTTTGCTTAGCTAAAGGGAATACATTCTGCACAGCCTTTTCTAGACCTTTACAAGCATCAGAGCATATAGTAAGGGTGGGAGGATTACCTATTGTTTTCTTCAACTGCTGCATGAACCAAGTCCAATTCTCAGTTGTCTCAAAGTCTATAAAACCAAATACAACTAGGAACATCTAATTATGCCCATCTAAAGTAGTCACTGCAGCTAGCTGTCCATTCCATTTGCCATTTAGAGCTGTTGAGTCAACACTCAAGTATGATCTGTAGCCTCTTAGAAACCTATCAATGCATAATTTTAGTGCCATGAAAAATCTATGAAAGTATGTCTTGTCACCTATTTGCCTATTTGCTATCTCAAGAATAGTACCAGGTGACCTCAGATCAATATCTGTCTTGAATCTATACAACTCTTCAAAACTGCCCCCCGAGGAACCAAATATCCTATCCACTGTTTTCTGCCCACCAGCCCACGTTGTCTTATATTGCAAAGTGACTTTTTACTCATCCTGCAACCTCTATTGGATTTCTTTGGCCTCTAGATGTGGGTTCTTCCTCAAGGTCCCCATAACCTTGTCAGCCACCATACCTTGAGATGCCATACTGGTCTTCATCCTACTAGTCTATGAACATGTATGATCAAATGGCTTCTTGGTCACCTGCAAATACAAAAAAAAGACAGTTAGCTACATGATATGTGCATTACTTATCAAATATAGTTAGCAACGATGGTTAGTACCATGATGGTTTCGCCTTGCTTGTTTCTACGAGCATTAATTCTCCATGGGCAGCGGACATCCCTGCATATACCCTTGAATCTTGTTTTGTTAGATTGAATGGTATGGATGTCAAATTGCATATTAATTGTAAACTTTCTGATAGCCAGCCTGAAAGCTTTCATGTTTGATAAGACGTCGCCAACACTCATTGTTGGATTATCCTGATCAATCACATTCCCAGTCTCTCTAGGTATGTCATCATCCACTGCAATTGCTACCTCAGCAATATCTTCCTCAATTCTAGTAGAAAGAGGACTAACCATTGGTGCTGTTATTCTAAAATTGACCCTATCATCATCATCAGCACTCAAGCCAAGTAAGATGTACATGTCATCCTCACCATAGCAACATCTCTGTCATCCTTATCGGATGGAGAACTTTGTGTAATTTCAATAGTTGTCCAATCCAATCTGCCTTCTAATGCCCAAATATTGCAGGGATTGTTGGAGGTACCCTCAACTGGCTGTGATACAAAAATGGGAGTAGGAGAATGAGATGTATTGGAGGCACAAGGTCCATCTGCACTGATATCAATGTTTGTTGCAATTCGATCATTACCTTTAACAACTTCATCAAGGTCGGTAATACTAGACTGACTGCACTGGTATCCAGGTTTGTGGACAACCTCTACAAACAAGAACAAGTATTTAAGGTTCTAGCGGTCCATTAATACCTCCTGCAACTCATGTGTGTACATGAACTTCACATTGTTATTGGTTATCTTATCAACTCCGTATGCAAATGCCTCCTGAGAAGGTCCCCAAATAATCCTTTTTCCAAAATCAATATAGAACTTGCCAATCGTGTACCCCTTAATATCCACTATCCACTCCAGATCTCTACATTGCATAACTATCGTGCTACCATCATTGAACACCGCAATGTAATCGCCAACTCTAATGTTTATCCTAAACGCCATTTCAGGGTCAATCCTACCGGAATTGCAAGAGAGAAAAAAAGAAATTTTGAGTTAGCGCAACTAAATCGTTCCAAACTACTTGTTTACACGCATCAAGCAAAACAAAAAGGATAGAGGTCAAGGAAGCAACATACCTGACTGAGATCTCCTTTGAATCCATAGCACGCTACTAGCTTGCTCTGCTGCCATACCCAATCCACATCTAGCAGTGTTGCGCCGCCGCCTTTGAGTGCTGTCGGGGGCGTGGGAGCAGAGAAGAGAATGGGGGGGAGGAGATTTCGAGAGTGAACCAAAGCGAGTCGGACTTGGGTGCAAGCAGGGGTTAGGTTAGGTGCGAATAAGGGCTAGGAACCCTAGAGTCAGGTGTGAACCGGAACGTGCGAAGGGAACCGAGGGGGCTAAAAATGTCTTTTCGCGTGGCGTATAATGGGAAACGCCCAGAAATGATTAAAAAATTGAAAAGATGGTATATAATGAAGCAACACAATAAGTGGGGGTAAAAAATGAATTATATCGGGAAGGAGGGTATTTTCTGAATATAGACCTAACGGAAGGATAAATAATGAATTCTCCCAATTGATGAGGCAGCGGGAAGAAAACGTTCACCACCCCAGTCGACACCTTGACCCGGAGGCCCACATGGCCGCACAAACACGTAGCTTATGACAGCGCGCGCACCGGCCCGTCGACATTGCGGCTGCTCGTGCGACGTCGGCCTAGTGGAGCCCAACCGTGCTTGCATTTCTGCGCTTTGATATTTTGGTGCACGCAGCTCAGTTGGCTAGTACCGTTGCCACCCGCCGGTGGCGCGTGTAAAAACTAAAAACGGGTGCACGGCATGGGCACGCGAGCAAGATCATCGTGCGTGTAGATTAATGGGTGGCATTGAGCCATCAACTTCTTCTGGCAACTTTGCTCAAGCGAGTCAGGACACAACCTTTCACCAGCAGTTTTTCTGGAAGCAGGCTGAGAGAACAGTTGTTTCTTCAGGAAAAGGATGGGTCTCGTACTTTCTAGGCATAACTTCCTTTGCCAACTTCTACCAAGAGCATGTATAATAGTATAGACAGTGAATGTTTGTAGTATAGTATAGACAATGGTTATTTGTAGTACCTTCCATGTCATCTATAAACACAACTCATATAATAGATTGTATCTAAGTTGTCTATATATAACCCTCATAAAATAAAGCCACAAAACATGTAGGTTACAGACAGCATGGATATAACAAAAAAATAATGTCTATAAGGGTCTTATAGACCGTCTGTTGCATACCAAACAGTTTCTACCTCTCTCCTTCTTATCCATATCATAAAAAATCTTACGTAACAAGAATTATAGACGGCTGATGTCACCCTACTGTACATACCCTAACAGTACTTCCTTACAACAACCTATATAACTAACTGAGCAAGTAATCAACTATTCGGCTAAAAGTTTCCAGATCACAAACTTCCTACAGTCTACTTCATCACCCACTATTTTTGAGCTCCTAAAGCATTATCATTTGTGCGCATGTAGATGGTATATATTAGAAAGATCGCTTTGGGGATTGTAATGGCCAGGGTTGACAGTAGTACAAGCTATATACTCCTGTCAGGATCACCTCCATAATTAGATATTGTTGCAGACAAAAGAGATTCCTTGAGATGCATCTTATGCCATGTCACCAAGTAGTCCCTTGAGGAAAGTTTCTGCAAACAAACCATTGATATGCTTAATGACTACGATATGAACAATCTCTATGAACAATGAAGCTACTTTGCATACATAGAATTCATTCTGAGAACCTGTGTAATCAACGCGTGCACCTATGATACCACTTTCCACCAAGTGTCTGCCTAATAGGGCACCCCACCCTTTGTAGATGATGTACAAAGTCAAGACAAAATGTAAAATCTTGATGGAATTTTATATAAGATCATATACCCACGTTAGTCAAAACATGCATCACGCAACACATATACACTAATCCTATGACTTTGGCCAATTCACAAACTTAAGCACAACTCACAGTGTTGAAACTAGACCTATTCATGAGCGGCTCGGCCCGAGCCCGACTATGTCCGGGACGGACTAGGGAATGGAAGCCCGGCCCGACTCGAAATAAAAAAAACAATAAAAAATGGAAATATATTATTTTAATCCTAGAAATGAATTAAATAATACTTTTTTATTCTGAAAAAGATTAAAATAATGTATTTTAATAGGAAATTCAATTTTTCGGGTCGGGCTCGGGACTACCGATTTTAGACCGGGCTTTTCAAGCTCGGCCCAGCCCGGCCCGACATTTGAACAGGTCTAGTTGAAACAGCCATTGCCGGTCAGACCGCTACCACCAGGTCGGTCTGGACCAGTCTGACGGCCAACCAATGGCCGGTCTAACAGCTTCCCAAAACCAAAAAAACACCATTCTCTAGATTTATCAATTAAATTCTATCTAGTTTCGTATTCATACTCTATTTTCAATGACATCTGGTGCAAACACTCGCACACAAGTGTTTGGTGTCCATTTGGCACAAACTTGCACCATCGGTCTGACCGGCCATAGGGGGCGGGGCGGTCAGACCGCCCGGCCACAGCTAGTCAAACCGTCTGATGCTTGACAACAATACGATAAATTGCAAAACTGAGAGTTTACTCTCCAAACTCTTCAACAACGATGTCAATTATTCATCACCTAGATTATGACTAAACCATATGGTCTCTACACCATGAAAAGGACAGTAGAAATATAACATTAACATTGTCTATCAAAATTGCCCAAAGCAGATAAATTGTTTTAAAGATGAGCTACTACCTTGCCTAGAACTGTTGCGGCACAAACGTTCGTCTTCAACCCTAAGTTACATTCAGTCCCATAATCCATGAACTCACTCAGAGGTGTCCAAATGGGCTATGCCGGTCGGCCGGCCCACAGCACGGGACTGTTGGCCCGATCGGCACGCCTCCTCAGCTCCTCCCCTTCGCTAAGTTCAACAGCCAGAGGCGCGCAGCGGCGGGCGCTACCGACCCGTCGGGCTAATCATGCCTGGCGCGACACGGCATGACCCGTGAGCTCGGCATACCGTGTCTGGGTCAGCGATCGAGCCCATAGACCAGCATGACATGATCCATTTAGTTAGCCGTGTTGTGCTAGGCCGAGCCGCCCATTTAACCACCTCTAAACTCACTGATATGTCATCATAGATTCATGGGCATAGCTCTGCATCGACCTCTGCTGCTGATGCAGCGGCAGCCGGCTCCATCGGGGCAGAGCTTCATGCGACGGCGAGGCCTCCAGGAGGGAGGAGATGGATGGGCGGAGCTCCGACGGACAGCGGTGGCGAGGAGACGTTTTTGCGACTAGGCCGTTGGCAGGTGGGTCCTCCACAGCCTACGCTACATGTCGGTGACGTGTATTTTTTTCCCCAAACGTGTTTTTGTGTTACCGTTTTGCGTCCACCGTTGATCGAGATTAAGATTCGCGATCCAAATCTCGACCCGTGCTGACCGTTCGATCGGTTTGAGCGGGTCTAGTTCGAGTTGGGAGGGCAGCTGTTGTAGTTTTTTTTCCTATGGGCCCTTCTTTAATTTCGGTTTTCGTTTTGATCCCACTGCCCCTTGTGATCGGTGCACCGACTTGTGTGGGTCGAAAGAATGGCGGGCCTACATGTCAGAGGGGGTAACTTTTTGCAAAGGAGACTTTTTTTTGTGTTACGATCTGCGTCCACCAAGGATTGCTATGGAAATGAGCGATCCAAGTCTCGACCTGCTTTAACCGTTCGATCTGATTGAGCGGCCCAGATCGAGTATTGGAACGTGGCTGATGTGTAATGTTTCCATGGAGACCCTTTTTATATGTCATATTTTCGTTTACAACTATCCTGGACTCTGCTCGGGAAGGAGAGGCGAGCTAGACGACGGTCCAAGGGCGGCCGAACTCCGGCGAGCGGCGGCCGGCCCGTGTTGTTCTTGCTATCGGCGCGCTGGCTGTCGAAGCTTCAGAACCCACGCCATTCCCCTTCGGGCGGGCGCGATCGTCGACTACCCGACAACGGCCGGCGTCCTCCTCCTCACCTCCATGGCGCCCTCCTCGTTTTCGCGAGAGCAAGCGCCGTGTGCATGCATGACTATCATGAGCAGCTTCTATTTGTCTGCAGATGGTACTCTCTTAGAACGCAGTGGAACTGAAGTATGCCTTTGCCTGTCAGATGAAGCTGATGTTGATGACAATATCATGGTTGTTCGGCTTTGCCCGTAAGGTGTCAGCCTTGGTTTTATTTCACTAAATTTCCTGCATGCTCAACCTTAGCCAACATTGTCTTCGATTTGATTCAGGTTCTTGCGCTTTGATCAAATGTGTGTGAGAATCTGCTTTTGTCTAGCATGTCATTTCTAGGCTAAAAATTTTAGCCTGCCCCAGAACTCAGCTGTTAACGCGAGGTGCTGAAATTGAAAAAGGCAGCAGATTCAAGAATTGCAATTATATTTATTGCATTTGATCAGACTTGACTGGTCTCCAGGCTGTGATGGTAAATCATCCCAACTGCATTTGATCAGAGGCATTTACAGATTCAACAGCACCCCAGTTTAAAGTCTACACCAGAGCTAGAGTGGTTGCTAAAATTGCTACATCGAGTGTGCTGGCAAAAAGGGCTTAGTGTTAGCATTACCGCACCGTTATCTTTATTCCATTGGCAACACGCTGCGACTTGCGTTCGATATGAACATGTTATATTCAGGTTCTTGACAAATGGCTGCATGATAATAACCAAAAACTGTAGCCAAACTCTTCATTTAGGCAGATGGCTACGTGGATCACCGTCGAATCTTTAGGTATCCAAATTTGCCAGCACCTATTGATTAGCCCTCAAAAACAATCGGTAGGTACCCGGCAACAGCTGTTTCTTCAGGTGTAGAAATGCATTAGATTTGGGATGGTTTCTTTCCAAGAATCCAAGGCCATTAATTTGTTACTTCATCTTGGAGATCTGGGATGGTTGGTTTTGCAGTTTGTCGCAGTTGCTATTACTGAGCTATCTGCTCCTTCCATGGTCTTGTGGGCAATGCATAATGTACGTAGGTTTAGGGCCATCATTCCATCAAGCAATTAACAGAAACTGCATCTGTTCTCTACATTTTTCCCCTCAAGGGATTAGTTCTCAATATCAGAATATCTTAGTTGGCTTCCGCCATAAGCAAATCAAATACGGTGATTCTCCAGAACTCGAATCGGAAGATCCTCAAACAAAAATCGGATTCAAAGAGCTATGAAATAAATGTTGAATCAACACCAGATTGTGTATTTATACATCACTGACTAAATGTATTTTGCGCAGTGTATTCTTACTCTACAAAATTTGAAGCGCCTATATTCCCAAGACCTCAAGTCACTGCAGAGGTAATAACGACTGCACTCCCGACTCCTAGTCTCGGAGGATGTTAGGACTCAAGCATCATAGAAGTGCTGGATTGCACAAAACGAACAGCATGCAGGGGGTAGCATCGTGCCATTGCCAATGTCTGATTTCAAATTTCTTCTGAAGCTAGATTTTGGAAATTTTCCAAGGATGGACTATGATTTGCTGACTAGGAATGAGGGATTTAAACTGCCAAACAAACCTTGTGTTGATGTCAAAAAAGCAATATGTTGCCTCCACCTGACTGATCTTTTCAGGTCTGGTAGTTCAATGTTCTGCTGACTTCGGTTGATCTTCTATTGCATCCTCGCATTCCTTCACAAGTCTCTCAACGGAAGGATCATAAGCAACAGCTCGTCGCAGGTAATTGGCAGCCTCAGATTTCCGCCCTTCTTCAGATAATACACTGCAAACCAATGTCAGCTACATCAGTAACCATATAGTACGTTAGGTTTCTCTTCCCAAAAGGAAGGGCAAAAAAAGGAAAGTTTAGTTATAAGTTCACAAGCTGAATTGTCAGTGGAGTTAAACTACGTTACATAAGTTAGCTATAAGTCCACAACCTGAATTAATAGTGGAGTTAAACTACGTTAACGTTACATAAGTTAGCTACATGCAGTTGAAAGTATGACACAACAGAATTCGAGTGTTCAACACAAAGTCCCAAACACCATATGTGAATTTAGTTTCCAAGGTTTCAACAAGCACCGTGTGACACATGACACACACAAACAAGCCACGGACTGCAATGGGGCCAGACTTATGCTGCTTACAAAATGTACAGAATGGAAAACAATTGGCAAGCATTCCTATTTCGTTTTGCAGCAATTAATACTTAAAAGTATGCAGACTCTTGTCAGCTGTCACCCTACGAAAGCCTCTCTTGATAAAATGATCTGAAAAGGGATTGTTTTACCTTCCTAGAAGAACCAGACCTTGGAAATAACATGTTTTGTTAATGGATTTTTCTGGTTCCTTGAGCTCTGCTAATCTTCGCAGGAGTTTGATTGCCATCTCGTTATCACCCTACAATAGAAAATCATAATGTGCTTATGTTGTTCACTGTTATTTCTAATGTTTTTAAAAACCAGGTCCGAATGTAATACTTTACCTGCTGTATACGTGAAAGACCTGCCCCAAAGTATGCAAGCACAAGAAGAGGATCCTGTTCTTCAATCTAACACAACAGAGAGCAATGAGTCTTAAATCGCTGTCCTTTATATTGCCTCAAACCATAATCTTCAAAGTACTAAAAACATCTGAGGTTACAACAGACCTTTGGTATAGCATGTTCAAAACACTCTGTGGCTTCAGGAAACAACCTGTTTGAGAACAAGGTCTGTCCCATTCCAATCAATGCTGTAAATAGATCTGGGTTTTTCTCTATTGCTGTTCTGTGGGAAAACAGTTATTCATCAACTTCTATTGTTTGCAAATGGAGATGCTAGATAACTGAAGAAGTAATCAGACACAGCTTAACACCAACTTACCTGATCAGTGGAATAGCTCGATCTCGGCAGCCAGTTCCCAAATACTGTAATGCTTGCTATTAAAAAAAAGATATATGCTTCAGAATTCATATCAGAATAATATTCCATGACAAAGATTATGTAGATTGTAGTCATTCATACTTCAAGAAGCTCCTCAGGTGAACTGGACTCAGATACATTTCTTTCCATAATGCTACTACTCTCCAGCGTAAAATTTGGAGTTGTATTCTCACTGGCAGTTCCATTATCAGATGATGTCAATTTCGTTTGCTTGTGAGCATCTCCAAGGGTCCAACGCTACAAGTTTCATTATAAGAAGAAAAAAAAAACAGACTTCAGCAGCATAACTGGCATGTGTTCAAGAGAAAGAATAAATGCAATGAAGTCGTCTAGTTGGGGTGATAGTGGATGGAATACTAACAAATTAACAGTTTGATTAGCATGATGACAACTGCACATAATGCATATAATTAGAACAGCCAATGGCTACAATGCAACATACTGCAGATGGTTCTACCTGCATCATCTTATGACCATCAAGACGAGAATTTTGTGCTGTATAACCAAGGCGAGCTTTAATATCAGGCAATCCCAACATCTTCTGGACAACAACATTTCTGAGGGACAATTGCTGCATTTTTATCACTTGAAAATTAGAATGCAATACAAAATACATAATGTTGACTTCATCACAACGAGTTTGTTTAAAGTAAAATATATGAAAACCTGGTCTAGTCATTTTATTAGCTATTGGAGCAGTATTATTTTATTAAAAAAAACAAGGGCAGGAGCTCTGCCATTCATCTCAAGGAAAAGAGAAATACACCAACTCCGAAGGAGCTGTTGGAATGAACCTTAATATATCATGTACAGGGTAGGTTATATGCAAAGAACACTCTAAGCTATAGAAACTGTGCTGAACTCTAGTCTATGCCTTGATGAAGAAATCTGCTAACTGAAGCTCTGAAGGCACATACTGAAGAGCAATAACTTGATCCTGCACCTGCGATCTCATGTACGAAGCAACTACTCCAATGTGCTTGGTGAGTTCATGCTTCACTGAATCTCGAACAATGCTAATCGCACCAGTACTGTCTGATAAGAGAGGAGTCGATGCAGAACTGAAACACCGAAATCCTCAAGTAACCACCGAAGCAAGGTGATCTCAGTTGTCAACGATGTCATGGCTCTCAACTCAGCCTTAGCACTCGAACAAAAAACGGCAGTCTGTTTCTTGGTTTTCCAAGTAATCAAGGAGGAACCAAGAAAAACATAATAGGTAGAAAAAGACCAGTGATCAGAATGATCGCTAGCCGAGGTCACATCAGAATACGCCGGAAGCTACTGAGAACTGGAGCGAAGAAAGAAAACTTGACGAGTGATGGTCCCACGAAGATATCGCAGAATACGAAGAAGATGACTATAGTGGAGCTGAGTGGGAGCAGAAACGAATTGACTCAGGGTGTGAACTGGGTGAGAAATGTCAGGTCGAGTGATCCCAAGGTAGACAAGGCTCCCGACAAGATGCCAGTTGCGAGTGGGGTCCTCAAGAGGCTCACCATCAGTAGGCCGAAGATGAACACCAAGCTCTACAGGAGTATCCACTACGCGTTGATCAGTGAGACAAGCGCGAACAATGATATCCTGAATGTACTTCTCCTGGAAGAGGTAGTAGTCCGGCGTAGAAGTGGCATCAATCCCAAGAAAGTAACGAAGAAGACCCAAATCAAACATCAATAACTACTCACTGAGACACTCCTTCACAAAGGCAATGTACTGAGAGCCATCCCTAGTAATGATCATATCATTCACATAGAGGAGGAGCGTTCGACCGCGAGGGGAGGTGTGTACAAAGAGGGTAGGGTCGTGATCACTGGCGAAGAAGCCGATAGCAGTGACAACAGAGAAGCAGTCAAACCAAACACGAGGGGCTTGTTTGAGCCCATAGAGAACGACGAACAAATCATACCATCAGGGACATAATACCCAGGGGCGGCTGCATGTAGACCTCACGCAGCGCACCATTGAGAAATGCATTCTTAACATCCAGCTGAGAGAGGGGCCACTGTCGAACAGAGGCCACAACAAGGAGAGTGCGAACAATGGTCATGTAGGCGATAGGAGCGAAGGTCCCCTCGTAATCACGACTCACGACCATGCTCCTACTGAAAATCACGCGCCACAAGATGAGTCTTGTAGCGCTCAAGGGAACTATCCGAGAGGGTCTTGATCTTGTACACTCACTTGCATGTAATAGGAGTGACACGCAGGTAAGGGCACCAGATCCCAAGTGTCAGTACGCTCCAAAGCAGCAATCTCCTCAGACATCGCGAGCTGTCACTCAGAGTGGGCAACAGCCTCACGGTAGGTCGTAGGCTCAGAAAGAGCAGCGCCTGCAAAACCATAGCGCTCTGGTGCCTGACAGTGTGACGATCACGAAGATCGTATCTGAGAGAAGGTGGAGCAGGACCCAGCAAGGACGGAGGAGAGCTGGGAACAGGGCTCAGCAAAGGCAAAAGCTCAACTGGAGGAGTAGGCCGAGGGCGACGAGAGTAGTGCAGGGGAAAGGGAAGAATCTCAACAAAAGAGCTGGGAGGAAACTCTGGCGGAGGGGGAACAGGTGGAGCCAGAGGAGAGGGAAGCGAAGGTGGAGGCGGAAGAGAAACAAAAGTGGAAAGCTTAGTGTTAGAAAAAGTCGGAAAGGAGATCGACTCAACAAGAGACTCTGAGCTGACAGCAGAGGGACGAGGGTAGTAAGGCCGGGACTCATCGAAGGTGACGTCCCGAGAGATC
The DNA here is from genome assembly GCA_036346255.1 of Ampelocalamus luodianensis. Lineage (NCBI taxonomy): Eukaryota > Viridiplantae > Streptophyta > Magnoliopsida > Poales > Poaceae > Ampelocalamus > Ampelocalamus luodianensis. The sequence goes on along the minus strand of CM070627.1, from coordinate 56,021,946 downwards.
CTCTTCCGGCGAGTAACTGGGTTGTAGCAGCTATAACCCTTACGCTCAAGACTAGCTAAGAAACACACACTCAACTAACTGAGCAGTCAGCTTTGTGCGCTTACGAGTTGGAAGAAGAACGAAACAGACACAACCGAAACAGCGAAGGTGACTGTACTCAGGAGCCCGACCGTAGAGACGCTCGACAGGAGTAGAACCCTGAAGAGCAGTGGAAGGTTGCATGTTGACGAGGAAAGCAGCAGTGGAGACAGCCTCAGCCCGAAAGTGAAGTGGAATAGAAGAGACAAGCATGAAAGCGCGAGCTATCTCAAACAAGTGACGATGCTTACGTTCAGAGACACCGTTTTGAGCGTGAGCACCGGGACAATAGTACTGGGGAAGAGTACCCTGCTAAGTGAGAAAACGACACAAAGCAGCAGATAGGTACTCGCCAGCAGAATCAGCACAAAAAACACGAATGGCCGAATCAAACTAAGTGCAAACCATGATGGCAAACCTCTGGTAAATAGAGAGAACCTGACTGCGAGAAGACATAAAGTAGATCCAAGTATGACGAGAATAATCATCAATAAATATCACATAGTATCGATGACCCCTTTTGAAACGAAGGGAGCCGGACCCCAAACGTCAGAGTGAACAAGATCAAAAGGACGAGATGAGACAGAATCACGAGAGGGATAGGGGAGCTGTAGCTGCTTGCCAAGCTTACAACCCATATAAGGTAAAGAGGTATCACCAGAGATAGACCCAAGAAGACCACGACCTACTAGAGAAGACCATCGCGATCCACAGAGATGACCCAAACAATGGTGCCACTGAGCAAAAGAAGCAGTAGAGGACACGGCAAAAATAAAGACAGATGTAGTGACTGACTGGTTGATGGAGACAGTGGAAGGAAAATGCAGCCAGTGGGGCTCCCAAAGACGCTGCGAATCACGGCGCCGAGGGCTAGCACCAAGCAGAGTCCACATGCAGCGGTCCTGGACACAACAAGAGTCAGACTCAAGAATAACACGACAGTCGTGATCAGTGATCTGACCGGCCGACATAAGCTGCATGTAAGCTCGGGAACATGAGAGACAGCAGGAACATGAAAGGAAGAAATGGAAAGGATGCTTTGGCCTACAACAGGAAGAGAGGTATCATTTGTAGTCTGAACGGTGCAAGGAAGGGATGTGGGACTTGTAGAAATTAGGCGAGTAGAATCTAATGTCATGTGAAAAGAAGCACCATAATCCAAGATCCACGGAGACAAGATACTGGACGAGGGAGGCGGCGGAGGCGAGGACTACTTTGAAGCAAGAGCCGGAAGAGCAGAGCCAGGCACAGGGACAGCGGCGACGGCCCGTGGCAGAGGCAGTGGTGGCTACCCGAGGCAGGGGTAGCGGCCCGAGGCAGGACCGACGGTCGGCGTTGCCTGGGCGCGTAGCTACTAGAAGCGCGGAGAGGAGCTCGTTGCGCTCGAGCCACTCGACGCGGCCCCGCAGCGCAGTGGCCTCCTTCCAGGAGTCGCGGTGGCCAGCAAAGATCGCTCGGGGTGGCGGACGGATGGCGAGCATCTCCGCGGCAACCCATTCCGCCTTGCGGAGCTTCTTGGCGCGGTCAAGGTGGGGTCCCATGTGCTGCCGGCGGGCTGCTTGAGGCGGCGGGATCCAGTGGCAACGTCGGGGCTGTGGACAACGAGATCCAGCTGGCGGGATGCCTGAGGCGGCGGGATCCGATGACGGGGTGCAGGGTGTCGAGATCCGACGCAGGCTGCCCAAGGTGGCGGGAGCGCGCCGACGGCTTCGGGCAGCGAGCTCGGGCGTCGAGAGGCTCCAGGCAACCTGGCGGGTGGCGATCGCGGCGGTGCGAGGCGTTGAGGCAAAGCTGAGACCCCGACAATGGAGCCATGGCAGTGGGATCTAGGGCGGCTTCGGTCTGATCCGAGGCGACGGCGCCGATCCGGAGCGGCGGCGCGAGCTCTGGGCAGCCGCACAAGAGGCAGCGCGCTTTGCTGCGCGCGCGGAGCCCCTAGCGATGTCCTCAGGAGGCCGCGCGATGTCGAGTGGGCACACGGGAGGCGACGCGGCGGCGGGAGGAGCAGAGCAGGGACGCAGCGAGGCGTCAGGACGAATCTGGCAACGGGGTCGGCTGCGGCGGCTGTCAAGTGGGAAACCCCAACCCTAGCTCTGATACCATGTTGGAATGAACTTTAATCTTTTCCAATAGGTCTAAAGGCCAATATATCATGTATCATGTACAGGGTAGGTCATATGCAAAGAACACCCTAAGCTATATACATATCTAAGAGGAGCTACACCATACAAGTACAACAACACCGACCCCAAGAGGAGGGGGCGCAAACACCAGGGAAGGAATCCCAAATTGGAACTCCTACCAAAGCACCAATGAACAGTAATGTAAAAACAGGTGCTACAGAGCAACCGTGTAACACATGGCTAACTCTTTGATATTGGAACATATATTGGACTAATAGCAAATTGGCAAAAAGGAAAGAGAAAACTCTACCAGACCTATTATGACCCATCTTCCTCTATTTTCTACGTAAGGTGTAAATTAGTCCCTATCGTGTGATTTTGTTTACATCTCTAGAAAAAAAACTGCAACAGAACTGGTGGGTCTTACAAGCTTTCCTTGTATTCATCAAATATATACAAATATGTAAGCATGGAGTTGCTAGAAAAACAGGTGCTGCAATATCCCAAGTTGACAAAGAGATGGCTTTGATAACACAAGTAATTAACTACAGTTCTGACCTGAGCTACAGTAAATAAACTATTTGTAGTCCAGTAGACCAGGCTCCCCTGCCAATCAAAGATACATGAGTAAATGGAATGCATAACTATGACCCGAATTGAGATCTGAACGAAACAAAGTTGCGATAAATTGTGATTCTTCTTCTTTCGCAGTCTCTTTGGATGATGATAAGCATGCTTGTTTTTAAGATTAAAAAAACACCTACTGAACAATTTTGTGTAAATTACTTCACAGGTACCTTAATTTAACATCATCATTCTTATATTAGCTTCAAGCCCTGCTCCAAAAAATTAATGTTTCTAAAACAAATCAGATCAACCACAGTTCCACACAATATGTTTTTCCCCTCCAATTGCAATATCTTAATTCATCCAATGGACTAGTTTGTCCAGTTTGCTTGTGAGTTGTGAGTTGTGACAGCACATTAGGGAATAAGTGAAGCTAATTTTCATTATTGTGACACTGCAAAGATTGTAATGTGAAGGAACAATATGCCAAACAGAGCATGTTGCTGCAAAATTTTGCAAATACTGAGCATCTGCAATAGTTATGAACCTTCAAGATAATAATTAGACCAGATTCTTTTAGTTCCCTCTATCTACTAAAATGGAGCATAGAAAGATAGTCATATACTTTGTAAATATTAATTAATCTGGTGCGCACAATACTCATCTCTAACCAAATAAAACAAATTGCAAGGAACTGACCTGAGGAACCACATATGCGATAAGAAACAAAGGGATAGCCAGGATGTCAAGGTATAACTTGTAGTACTGCAAACAAGACAGAAATAATTTCAGAACATAAAAAGAGTGCCGATTCACATAAAAATAGGGGGGGGGGGGGGCGGACAACAGCTACAAGTGAACAATCATCCCAGAGTTAAATTCACAGGCACATCGATGAACCTTAATGGAGCATTTTTTAAATAATAATAATAATCTAATGCCCTATTACAGATAGCTAGGTCAAGAGTGCTGGACCACCAAACATAATCCATGCCTCTCAGCAAGGTTTTCTGCATCTTTATAGGTAGGTAGAGATCGTAGCTTGTACTTGATTATATTAGACCAGAAAGTCAGCATAGCAGCTCAGCAATGGCAACACTCGTGGATTGAAGATTTTGAACCTGTGCGATCTAACTACATAGAGAAAACATGTGGGGTATATTCTTAGTAATATTTGCCAAATCCCATAAGTGTATACATCAGTCCACCACTACTTGTTGCCACCAAACAAGTCAAAACCACGCAGTTACCTGATTGAGTTGCCAATCATTCATGTTCTTCACAACAAGATCTTAGTAATGGGACAGTTACTTGTGCCAGTAATTTAAACTTGTGACAACTAGCAACTTGTATCCAATCTGCCATTGGTTTTAGGAACATACCTTTGCTAGTAAGCCAAAAATTCCTGGATGATGCTTGATCTGGGATGTCTGGAAAGAAATCTGAGGCAACAAATCAAACAGTCAGGATAATTTACTCCAAACAGGCTCCTAGTCCTAGCTTCACAAAACCTACAAACTACTGTTGCTGATCCAGTTAGCAACAAAAAGAACAGACAATCTTCCAAATTTTATTGGGAAATATTTTATAATTGTTAAGAAAATGTAGTTTTCATCAGAACACGGTCAAAACTAAGTAACCGATTGCCACCCTGGTTCTAGGTCAATTCACGGGTGGGCTGATCTCTTGAACTTTGACACTGTGCTCCCTCCACTATGAGACCGATGATTATCAGCAACCAACCAGAAACCAAAACCGCCACTAACTTACAATCGGTCCAACACTAGTAAAACCCTAATTGCAATAGCTCCATCTATGCTCACATGAATTCACAAAGTTGCTACTCCCAGGTATTTAGCAGCAGATGCCATCATGTGACTTGCAAAATTTAAATACTCGTCGTCCCAAGACACATCAACTTGTTTGCAAGATTCGGTAACCAAAGGATATGTGCAACATTCAAATTAATGATCACATAGTGCAAGCCTACCAGAAGGAAATTGAAGCAATCATGACCTTCAACCTTTTACAACTTGTGTGTGTTGGCCAGGCACTAGGCTTACATGATAAAAGGTATCTCACCAAAAACGAAAAAACTTGTAAACAAACCTTAGAGAACAAAAAATGGATAGAGATTAGTACTTAGTAGAGTACCTGAACATTTAAATAATGGAGACCGGCAACTAAGATAGGAAAAACAGGACCTAAAGCACCATGTGAAAACTCGGTCAAGTTATGAAACCACAGAATACCACCCTGTATAGTTGTCAAGAAATAACAACAGAAAGTTCAATTTAAATTGAGTCAAAACAAAATTAACTAAGTGTAAATGTGTAATAATATGAACATATGTATGCATCACGAACTAGAAACCCTGGAACATTTGCAATCACACAATGTATATCCGATAAATAAAGATGCAGGAAGTTTTTTATCACAAAAAAACACTGATTTTGTTGAAACATTTTTTTTTTTAAAAAAATCTTATATGACACAGAAAATATCAAATTTGCCTCGCTCATCAGTTATGTACTTTTTGTGTTCACCAAACTTCTTTCATTTAAATATGAAAACGTCTCATTCATCGTTTCATAAATATTGCTGAAATGTATTACACAATTCCACTACTCCATCCTTACCTATTAACATCAGAACTTAAACAAACCATGGCTAACCAATCCTTTCACCAGATGCTGCCCCTGACTCCTATAATCACCAATGCCAAGATTATACTATATTATCAATACCTACAATAGAACTGCTGCTACCACCAAACAAGCAATTTTACTAAATATGTTGAGCTAACTCTTGTAGCTCATTTAACAGAGTAGTGCCTTTGTCACCTTACACAACACGGTACCAATCATGTACTTCACACTTCGACATCTGCCATTTCAGTGCTAGATGTCCCAAAGTGTTTGTAACAGCATTAATCAACTGTACTCTATTCAATCCGGGCAACCATGCCAAAGTCATTCTAGGACTGAAATCTGTTAATTACATTTCATGAAATGGAAACGGGTGGCATCATCGTTTGGTCGACATTAGTTGCCCTGGTGTATCTCCCAGAGTTTTATTCTCATAATTTAAAATTTTAAATAAGTTGCATCGTAATTGCAATTAATAAAAATGTTTTTTTCAATACAAAGCATTGTCTGTAACATAATTTTCAGCTTTTCAGCTGCAAAACAAAACTAAAATGAGCATAGCTCGTGAATGCCTACAAAACAGAAAAACACTATCAATAAAAAAAATGGTTACTAACACCATGACCTTCACAGACCATACTCTTTGAGGAAACTTGAGACTAGAAGGAATGTAATAAAAGAAAATTGAGTACAGAGATACCTTGAACATACATTATCAAATCCAGAGTGATTACTAAGGCACATACTCCGGATGCTTGTCATCCACAGTATAAAGCAAGGGAACTGCATATACGACCAAACACATGAGTGAAAAGACAACAGAGGGGAAATTAGTTTGGTGTTGAATGTTCTTTTAAATCTTAAATGCTTTTGAAACAACAGATGGGTGGGGGGGGGGGGTTAGGAACAACAAACAATAGAAGAAATACTAATACTTTGGAAAATTAATTTTGATGTCAACATAAGATTCATGACTATTATTAGATTACGTGAATGATAGAAGATCTTATCACAAGATTTTATGATTACCTGGACTGAAAAGTAGGCCAAATTCCAAAGAAAGGACGGGCAACCAAGCTCTCGCCTTTTCTTCTGGAAGAGAGAGTATTGGTCACGAAAGCTCCTTCCTGATAGACGAGGGGGCAATGGAGGGGGCACTTTAAAAGGAGATATATGAGAATAAAATCAGAAACACATAAACAGAAAAGAGAAAAAAATATAAACAATCTAAATTCAACCAGACAACTGTATGGTTGAAATCAAGGATCACCTAAAATAAACATTTTGACTTAAAGAATGGAATAGGCCCTGGAAGGGGTATTCTCCATAAATTAATTTTACTAGATGGTAAATATATATAAACCCATGTTTAAGAATAAATTTCTAATAAATTTCTGAAAGATAAACCATAATATTAATTGGATATTTTCTGGGCACCAGTTAGCCAATGCATTGCAAACATTTTATTACAAAATGAAAAAGGACAGTAAGAAGTTTGCAGAACTTACATTTTGGAAACAGTTCACCAATTTTAGCAGACTTCTTAATTTGCAGTATAAGGGCAGGAAGTATCAATAGTCTCATGGCCACAGTTGAAAAGGAAATTGTTATCCACCTGCAATGAAAATTAGTGGTTATATTCATACAGACATGTTGTTCTTACTTCTTATAAAATAAAGGATCCGGTGTATTCTGTCAAGTCAAGATCCTTAACAAGTCACAACACTGCAAATACCAAACAAGAATGATTCAAAAGCGCAAGAATAACCTAATTACTTCGATAGAACATGTTGTGATCAAAACCTCATGAAATACAGTTGCAAATGGCTGTGTCAATTTGGAGGTTCCTCACATGGAAACAGAGCTCAACAGAACTCTGAAGAAGATTCACCAATCCCCCGCAAAACGAAATTTCACGGCACAAAGGTGAGGGATGGCTCATGATCAGAATCATAACCGGAATTGTAAGTTAGACTCAGCATGCAGCACAGCATACCACACAGGAGCCATGTAAGTGCATGGAAAATGCCAAATGACCTCAAACCTATTAAAGTTTGCTCTAATGGCGGCGGGGACAGTAGCAGCAATAACAACAGTAAAGGAAAAATGGGAAGCTTTCCACCGCAGGAAGCCTACCATGGTAGTCCGGTGAGACTATGAAATCCGTCGAGGGCGTCGACTACTGTACCGATAGCCAAACCCGACACGCCGCCTCCATCGCCACTGGCGACCACACTCACGGTCGCCTCAGCGCCACCTGCCGCGCTGGCGAGCCCTTCCCCGTAATCAACACCACTCACATCATCCAAGTGGACGCTTTCCCTCTCGGTGTACGCGTCCTCGTCAGGATCCTCCGCGGCGGCGGGGCCGGTGGGGGAGGGCGAGGGGGAGCCGGAGCGGGAGTACCAGGAGAAGCTTCGCGCGGGGACGGAAAAGGTGAGCACGCGAGGGGGCAAAGGGAGCGGAGGAATGGGAGTGGGGGGGTGCTGACTAGGGTTTTGGGCCGAGGAGGAGAGGTGAGAGAGGACGACGGGCGGCGGCGGTAGGCGGCGGCGGCCGCCGAGGCGGCAGAGGAGGCGAATCGGAAGTGCCATGGGGTTTGTGACGTGGAGATGCAAGGGACAAGAGGATCTAAACAGGTGTCACGTCTCACGTGCAAAGGTGATCCGTTTGATCGGGAATGGGCAGCTCAGATCCACTCCACGTGAAATGTACTTTTTTCGCGGAGCACCCTGACTTTTACGAAATTGTAGTTCGGGCCTATGCTTCTTCCCCCTTTCTCTTCCCGTCCGAACCCTAGTCACCTTCCTCTCCTCCCAGTTCAAACCTGACACGGCGCGACTCCACGGCAGCTAAGCCTGCGGTTCAGGCGGCGGCGGCGGCCCCGATATGGTGATGGCATCCGGCGGTGGCGGGAACGCGTGGGCGAAGGAGATGACCATCCGCCGCAGGATGGCCAGCATGTGCGCTCTCCACCCTGAACCCCTCAGGTTATTTTTTGTTCCAACTTTCGCTGTCAAGCTGCTAAGTCTGATTCTTTGTGTGGATACGAGTTCAGATTCAACAAGACGCAGGAGCATTTCCCGTCGCTGAAAGATTACAACGATTATCTAGAAGAAGTTGAGGATATGAGTAAGTTGTTCTTCCTGTTTATTGGTTGGTCAATCTTGAATTGTAGGAAGGCAAGGATTTTGATCAAGGATTGTTTGTTTCACATTCGTTTTTTTGAAGCTTTCAACCTAATTGAAGGAATAGATGTCGATGCGATTGAAGCTCAAATTGCCAGGTACCAACAGGAAAATGCTGAACAGATATACTTGTCCCGAGCTAAAAGGGTATGTTGTTCTTTGCTGCGGGGCCTGATGAAGTAAAAAAAAGTTCAGTAAAGATGTTTGTTCTTCATATTTCCATTATATTTCTTATCATCTTATGCAGGCTGAAGATCTTGCCGCAGCACTTAAAGCAAGCAGAATGAACCTCGTAAAGGCTGATGCCAATGATACGGTTAGTTGATGATTAGCAAACTGGATAATACATTTCATATATGTTTGTAGAAATATATGTCTGACCTCTTCAACGGTACCATTGAGGTTTGATAGTTGGATGTGTCTTACATGTACAATCCCATTAACTTTGGATGATTGCATATGGAGAATATTTATTACTACTATTGTCTAAAAAAAGCATTCATTACTACTATTTAATCTTAATAGGTTTTTAACTATACAAAAGTTAGTATTTTTTTTTCAGAAAATGGTGCTGATGAAATGCTAAATTGTGATGTGCCAACTTTTAGATTTTTCACCTTGACAACGTATCAAATATTTTTGATAGGTGACTGTGAATGCAATAAAATATTCACAGCAAGTTAATCTAGTTGAAACATGACCACGGTAGCAATTACGGTTTGGCGATGGGAAAGCCAAACTTTGGCAACTTGAATCCTTCGCCAGCAACATTTCAGTTGACAGTGAATATGCATTTGATCAACAATTTAAGTTTGCTTAGAGGCCTTGCAGCTTTAATATTAGCTGCTTAGTTTTCTGACCGCATATCATGGCAGCAATGTCCAAGATTTAGGAATATAGGCTATTAGCCTATTATCATGTTCACTTTGCGGCCTTAGTTTCTAGTCACTAATCATGTTCAATTATTTAATTTCATCTGGTTTGAGTACACACTTGTGAGGCATAAAGAACTTACTGAAATCTTTTCATTTCTTCCCTCTGTTTCTTTGTTCTGTACTGCTTGAAGTTGATCCGTTGATGCAATGCATTTATGTCTGTTTTAGGTGCTTCTGATGTTTATGTGGTATAAATGCCAATGTTTGCTACATTTGCAACTTGTAACAGGCTGCTGGAAGCTCCCAGGGCATTAGCAGTGGGGTGGGAGTTCAAGGCCAGTATGCACCAGCTGCCGTCCCTGGTGGGCTGGCTCAGCCACGTCCAACAGGTATGGCCCCCCAACCAATTGGTGGTTCATCAGATCTTCTTCAAGGAGACGATGAGGAGACCATGAGACTACGTGCGGAGAGAGGAGCTCGAGCAGGTGGGTGGACTGTTGAATTGGGTAAGAAAAGAGCATTAGAGGAGGCATTTAGCAGCATATTCATCTAAAGGTCAGATCAGACGCAGCACCTGGCCTAGAGGTTGCCTGTTAAACTTATGACGACCATGACCCTCGGACCAGCACATAATATTTGTTAAGCTATAACACGGTCAGCTGTGGCCCGCATCTGGACTTCAACAAGGGGATTGAAATATCAATCAGCATCAAGTGGCCCGGTGATTGGAAAACATTCTTTCTTTGCAAGCTGGGGACTTGCAATATTGATGTACCTTTGCCTATAGCAATGACAGCTATGTACGTGCCAGTCTCTCAGTACATCATGATGGTGAAACTCGTGATTATTCCTCTGTAATGACATGATTTGTTGATTTCAAGCCTCACCTCTTCATAAATATAATATCAATTTGTGCATGTAACATTACTTCTTCGTTGGAGTTTTTAGTTAAACCCAGTTCCTGGTGAGGATCATGCTTATCAGCCTGTGGTCTTTCAGATGATAAACTGGAAACATATGAACCCCAACATAACCAAAATTACGATTGTATCAGATCCGTCCACTCTAGCATGTCTTCTGGCTTAGGAGTGTATCCAGTTTCCAGACAAGTTTTGCATATTAACAAGCCATTTGCTGATCTGCAACCGAGTGCAACCTATTGGCCAGTCGGAGGTGGATTACTTCAGCAACCTGAAGAAAATTACCAAAACTGGGGACACAAATTGACAAATCATTAGTTTGTCAGTCCCGAGCTTTCCGAGATCCGGATACAATAGTTTTGTTAGACGGATTTGTTAATTTTCAGGTATCTGAAATTTTCTTATCCATCAGTCATCTATTATTGCACAGTACTAAACTTAAAATTGTAGTACCAAGTGATGTACAATTTTAACATAGCTCTACTGTAACTTTTAGTTCTGTTTGTTTTTGTATTTGTAGGAGTCACCTAGATTTACTTTTGTCTAGTTTAGATTATTTTTTTTGTATTTTTCTTGTAACGTTTTTCTCATGCCGTTAGATGAAAATCTAAAGGTGGGAATAAGTTATTGAAGAATAACAAATTTTTAGACAACTTACAGATAAACAATCCCTTTGTTAGAATGATACTGTACAAACAAGCAGTAAGAATGTTTTCACTTTTAGACAACATCAGTGCAGGCTTCAACTTAGAACAACGTTGCTTTTTACATGTTACAGTTTTTTGTCTTTTAATCCATTGAATACTTTGCGCACAAGTGATCAATAAAATGAAATTATTACATCAGGTATAACTTTGAATGGGGGAGCTATCTCCGCTTAGAAACTGGGCTCACTTTGCAAACTTCCACATCAAATCCAAAATCCATGAGAACAAGAATCCAAGCAGGTTTTTGCTCGGATATCTGATCCCTTGGTCCTCTGACCTCCACGAGTTCAGCTTCACCGTCACCTCGTTCATCGAGGAAACGAAATAGCAGCAAATCGGGCATCCCGCTAGACCAGCTCCTGTAATTAAGGGCTAGATCCCGGAGAAGTAATGCCAAGCGATGCCAACCAACGCATGCAACGGCAGCACGTAGATCAGTCAATGAATGCCGGTCCCGATTGATTAAGCATCTCTTCAGCCATTCCAACTTGTATCCTTTTCCACTGGGATTCTATAAGGTCCTTCCTTGACTTGTAGAAGTCATCTGTTTCCAAATCAAGAGGGGCTATCTGCAAGAGCACGCAATCAAGCCAGTGGCGGATTCAGCGCCCCTCCAGCCCGGGCAGCTGCCCGGGCTTTGCTCGACGCGCCATGGGCTAGCTGCTCCCGATCGTGTTGCTGGGCCACGCCCGCATGTGCGTGTCCAACCCCAGCTGCCCGGGCTTTGCAGCCTTTGCTCGACGTGCCATGGCCAGCTGCTCCCGAGGGAGGAGAAGGGAAATGGGGAGTGAGGAGGGAGGAGAAGCCAGCGCCAAAAATAAATCATCAGGAGAGGAAATGGAGATAGGAGAGAAGAAGCAAAGCAATGGGAAGCATGGGAACTAGAAGCCTCAGCCATGGCAAATAAGAGAGAGAAAATAGGAATGGGGAAGAAGCAAAGAAGAAATGGCCTGAGAGCATTCGGCTGGAAGCCAATAGAGGAGAGAGAGGAGGGTGTTGAAATGAGTGGGTAGGAGTGGTCTCAGCCCAGTGAGGAAAAAGGGGAGGAAAGAGAGAAAGGTGATTTGGTGGGTGAGATTAGGATTAGGTTTAAAAAATAGGAATTAGGGAAAGGGTATATAGGTAAATTCTAGTAAAAATTAATAGCAATAGATTTAGCCGTATAAAAATAAGCTTTATTAATAGGAAGTGTCGACCCTGTATAATTGTTGAACCTAATAAAATTGTTTAAGCCACGTAAGATTAAATAGCAGTAGACTGATTGGTAAAAAAATAAAAACTAGAAAATAATGCAATATTAATCTGAGACCTTATATAAGCTAAAATAATCATCGGTAGCACTCACAAAAATTATACTAATTATTCGAAGTGTTAGAAAATAATTTAAGCAAAATAAAGTAATTAAATTAGACAGCACCGGCGGCCGACGGGAGCAGCCCGAGCGTGAGAGAGGCCGGCGGGAGCAGCTCGAGCGAGTGCGAGCGGTGGCCGATGGTAGCAGCAGCATGAGCGGCGATAAGCTTGCCCAGGCTTCAAAAATTTTCTGGCTCCGCCACTGAATCAAGCTATGCTAAAGCGTTGTAGGGAAGCCAAGTAAAAGATCGTGACGAGGTTCAACAACCTATCAAAAGATATTAACAGGGATTTCACATCTGGAATCTACTACAAGAGAGTTTGTGGTCACCTTTCAGAACGAAAAAAAAAGACAGCATTCACCATTGACTCAAAACATGCAAGCAATAGAATAACGAAAAGCATAATGATTGCCAGAGTTGCGCCGGCATAATGCATATGGTTATGCACCTCTAATAAATAAAGCATATTCCATAGGTCATGTACCTGAAATTTAGACTGGAAAACATCCCGTACGTCTGAAAATATTACATCCCACATTAGAAGGCCAAAGAAGGTCATCCAAATGCCACCTTGCCAACCGCCTCCTTCATCAGCATAATATTGTAGAGCCAGCTGCTCTACCCCTCAAAGTTCGCCATCATAACCATAAAATACATTCTTTGCTCCTGTTTCACAATTCAATGGCCGTTCTTGGATGTTCACCTGATAATAGAATAGATTATTTAGCATAGTCCATGTTACAACCTTGATCCAATAGACCAGAAAGAAAGTGCGAAGTTTGTCCCCAGTGAGAAACATCAGAGCGATATATGTACCTCTTTTATATTTATCTTAACAGAATCGGCATAACTGGGAACATTCCAGCACGGACCCATGGATCAATTGCTCCTCCTTCCGCTACTGAAAGGCTCGCATTTGGACGACCCATATGCTCCAAATCAACAGATAGCCTCAGTGTCCAGTATCCTCGCCGTCTACCAGAAGCAACTTTACTAAGTAGTCTCTTTAGAATCCTTATTGCATCTGCATACCTGCAACATATAGTCAGCATAAAATCTGGTTCCCCAAAAATTAACAAAATTGCTAACAGGAACATGCTCATCCCATGGAAAGAAGCTAATGAACCTTTACAATCTAAAAGAAACTAAGAGAAAATATTCTCCCCTCAACAATTGAGCAGAGTGTGTGCCTAAAAAAAGAGTATGAGGTGTGAAGCGATGGCTATGTGGTTTTTTAAAAAATAATCATTACAATTTACAATGTGAAATTCAAATCATTGCTTCTTTTTATCAAAAGCAAGAGTTAGAGTTCAGTTAAAAACTTCAATAAATATCACAAGTTAGCATTTAGTAACATGTGATTTCAACAGCACAAGATGCATTCAATAAGGATATGCATAGATGTAAGTTATAGACTTGCCCCAAATTTGTTAAAAATAATAATTTTACATTAAAAAGGAAAGTTATAAGGAAATTATGGAATATTGAGTAAAAAGGCACTACAGGGGATTTAGACTTAAAGTTCTTTATAATTATAAATTTCAACGAAGAAAGAAAATGGTCCTTCATGTGGATGCATTTATATCTTCCATCAATTTACAGTCAAAGAGGACGAAAGAAAAAGGGAAACTGCTCCCGTAGCACTCCTTAATTCAATTAGGTTTCCTCATGAAAATGCACAGCATCAATGCAAAAGTTTACATTTAATTTACAATTTACATTCAAGGTTAGAGTTTACAGCCTGCCTAGTAAAAGTGTATCTGCAAGACTGCAACCAAAGTGCCAAATATCTAACAACTGTAAGTGTATAACACCGAGGCATCCTACACTACTACAGAATAGGCTATACTGGACGTCTTATCACAAACGGTTCCCTAGAACCGTCTGTGTTGTAATTATCATAGACGGTTTTACAAGAGTGACCGTCTATGTTATTAGCAATGGCTAGAACCGTTTGTTATATATAATTATCACCGACGGTTTTTAATAAGAACCGTCTGTGATAATTCACAAACGGTTCTTAACAAGAACCGTCTGTGATAATTGTAGACGTCACAAACGGTTCTTGCTAATTACTATCACAGACAGTTTGTGGTTGGAAGTGTCTATGATATGTCTCTTTGTCTCTCCGAATGCATAGAGAGATATATGGACCAGAAGATGCAGAATGCTCGAATGCACGACATCCGATCGATGGCCTTAGGGGGGAGTACGAGATAAGACTGAGACAAAAATATATCAACAGTCATGCTAGAGGGAAAGAAAACATGCACGCACACTGGTTGATGTGGCTACTTGCACCTACAGCAAGCCGAAGCTCCTGCACTAGCCATGCTCGTATGTGTACAAGGCATGTGCACAACTGAGGTAGATGTATACGCTGTATATCTCCGAGTACCACGACATGCGGCATCTTTTTGGTACATGGAGTGCAGAGTTTCACTCGTATGGCGTGAACATGGACTATAGGGATCTTTGAGCGGACAGGGTGAAATGGGGCCCGAACAAAGCCTTGAAGTCAACTGGGAAGAGACGATGGTAGACGCGACGCTTCCGAAATGACATGGATAACAACCAGCATGGGGGCCTGAGCCGCACGACGAAGTGCATGATATGCAAGACCATTGGCCATTGTTTGCCCGTACGGGGACCGTCATGTCATGTAAATGGGTAGTCTGCTCATATTTGTGCATTTCTGCGCATCATTCTTTCTTAACGCCTACATATCTCGACATTCTATTTATTCCGAACTGCCCCACCCTTATTTTGTGCACAACAGCAAAACATTAGGTCGACCTTTAATATGTCGGACTCGTCGTCGAAATTTTATGTGAAGATACTGTAGAAGCGCAAGTGGCTTGCGAAGAGGGCTAAACCCTACCCAGATTTTGCTATGAAGGATGCGCCGATACTACCAGAGTTCCCACGTCCGTAATGTGTTTGCAAAGAACCGACGAAGATCATTCAGTCCACACACCTGGCCACCACTGCCCAGGTGTACTACATATGCAAGAACATCCTCGTAAGGTAATGTTACGCACACATCGATTTTTCATACCTTACGTTACATTTGACAAATTTCTAACTTCATCCACGCGTAATGGCAGCCCGAGCTGCGTTACAACTTCTTCCAATGGATCAACAGCCTAGAAATGTACGATAAGGCGTTCATCCAGCAAAAGTGCATGTTGAATTACGCGATGCGAGCCGAGATCTTTCAGGGATGGAAACCTTACGTATCAGACCCTATTGAAAAAGCACCGGAGGAGCCTAGGATAGTAGGGTGGTGGTGGAGGACCCCTCGAACAGGAAGTTGAGTACGATTGGGCACAGCGTGTGACAGACAAGAGGAAGGCTACTGCTACTGAGACCGGTGGCCATCATAGCTTTTCCTGTCGCCCGGACACTCCATATCGAAGTGATGAGTTATGTACAATTTGCATCTTGATTATGTACTTGGCCTTTCGTTTTGCTAATATCATACAATCGTTGAGCCTATCTCGTAGAATATGGATGACTTCGACACTCATCGCCGATGTGGGCAGTCTCGAGACAAGGAGAAGGTTCCTGCTACTGAGACCGCCAGCCGTCGTAGTGTTTCCAGTCGTCTAGGCGCTCTCCATCTCAAAGATGTGAGTTATATACAATTTACATCCTGATTATGTATTTGCCCTTACGTTCTGCTAACATCATGCAATCGTCCAGCCCGTCTCCGAGAACATGGATGACTTGGACACTCACTACCGCCGTGGGCAGTCATGAGACAAGGGGAAGGGGCTAATGCGGCGCGAAGACTAATTTCGATCCTCCTTTTTTCCGATTCCAAAAATGTTGCGTGTGTATCTTAGGTGTACCAAATCATGCACGACATTTAATTCACAAATTACAAAGTATTTTCCTAAATTTCATGTGAACCTCGGTGTTTTCTGATTTTATGTTAATCTGGAACTGATCTACTCCGACAATACACACATAACATACAAAATATGCATATAAATATAGCACAACAAACGTGCATAACATCTATGCAATGCAATTACACATGAGATACAATATGACTCACTTGTCTGAGCCACTGTATGCTCGCTGCTCTGCGTACACGTCTTGGTTTTGCGTTGAGCATGTCCTGTGGGATACGTTAACCGGTCTGGAGAGCTCGTATCAGTTCGAAGGGGTCTGGAGATCGTTGAGTAGGCGGAGGTGCATCAGCAAGCTGACTCTCGCCAGCTGAGTCTGTCCAATGTCAATGTCATCCAACTAAGTCATGCCAAACTAGTTACCACCTACAATCATGTCATTAATGAAGAAATCAAGAAATCCATGCTCGGATTGCCCGCCCCCAGGTACAATGTTTGCAAGTCCCTTGGTGTGGAGGAGCTCTGGCCTTGACCGTTCAGAGGATGCAAGATGGAATAGTGTTCAGGACCTAAACTAAACATCTTGTACCTCCCGGATGTGCAGTGCGGATGACCAAGGCAAGTGCCAGTCTGAGTACGGGGTGTAGACGGCAGAAGTGATGCATCCTGACGGACATGCGACTGGAAGATAACATGATGTTAGCACAACCTAAGGCGTAATAAAAAACAGAACATAAATTTGTACATAATTTTCCTCCCCGTCGATCTACAGCGCGGATGACAAATGGGGAGCACTACGACGCCAACCGGATTGATTAGGCCATGCCGACCTAGTAGGTGAGCATGGTCGGACCACCCGGTGTGCAGTGTGTAGGGCGTCGTCTCTTTACCGACCGCAACTCATGTTCTTTATTATATTCTTCGTCTCCGCGAAGATGTACTTCATAGTGCTCAAAAGCCCCAGTACGGTGTGCTTTGGGTTGCAGATGGCAGTCTCAAATGCGCTTACGATCCGCTGCTGCCATTCAAACTGAAATGACAGACAACACTTATATAGTAACAAATAGTATAAATATCATCAATGAAATGAGCAAATGTTGTTAGTGTTTTATGGTGTCGTCACGTCTCGAAGCATTGTGTCGATCGAATGAGTGACAAACTCTTTTGGTGCGTGACCTCCTCCGGACGCTCTAGTGGAGGACGGGTGAGTCTGGTGCATGACCGTGGTACGTATCACTCAATGTACTGATGGTATATCTGTAAGTCGTACAATTGCTGCTCCTATAGGACCTCGATGTGTGTCGTCTCCGTCCAAGCCATAACCTACACATGCTGGACTGCTTGCCAGTCCTCAGCATGTCAGCCCGCCCTCGATTGCTTGCATTCAAGAAGGATTGATGTTATAACAACGGATGTATGTATGAAGTGTAAACCTGACTCGAATGGAGTTGGACTCACAAGTGGATGGCTCGCTGTAGGACCCTACTGTCGGGAGGGGGCACAAGCTGGTACAAATTGAACGGTCGCATTACACATTGCGGCACGTAAGGCTCCACCATATGAGCAAACACCAGGTGGCAGGTTGTCGCCCATAATCTGGCGTCCTGCATGCATTGCACGGACAGTCCGTGTGATGCTACCATGTTCACGAAATCTGGGCTCCAGAGAGCCCATATGATGCTATTATCGTGTAATGACTCGAACTCATTGTGGAACAACGAGCAGCACATCATCGGTCTGTCCTTGGCCTTGTGTAACTAGGCAGTAGTCCATCGGTAGCCATCATGGGCCCGTCTATCGGGTCGTGCAACTCGGAGTACAGGTGCACTGCTTTCCTGAAGAAGGATCACCCAATAGGGAAGTACTCCCAACTCTACAGTTGCAGGAGCACGTAGCAGACGATAATAATCGGTTTCACACTGGTGTTGCATCACGAAGCATCACACAACCCTCTGTATGTAGTGTAAAGGACGATTGATCCCCAACTGTACTAAGACATCGCCCCAGCCTCCGCGTCAGCCAAAGACTCGATAATGCCGATGAAGATGGGGTACACCCAATCACCCTGTGTGGTGGGAAACAGGGCCGAACCCAAGAGATGAAGAAGGTAAGTGATGAGGTGTGTCCTAACAACCTTGTCTGGTGCATTGTAACAGCCCAAATTTTAAATTCCAGTTGAAAATAAAGTTTAATGATTTTTGTGGATTTTTGTGGAATTTTCAAAAGCTTTTCCTTAATTAATTTATGGCTAAACAAATTTATTTGCAAAATCTATTACCAAGTAATAGCTGGAAATATTTTAATTAAGTCCTAAATGCCTCAAAGAATTTCTGTGAATTTTCTCAAAATTTTTGGACTCAATTTGCTATATTCTAAAGCTTAAATGAATTGTCAGCAATTATTTAAAATCGAAAATCAAAAGAAAATCCTAAACAACCAATGGGCCGAAACCCACTCGGCCCAGTTCTTTTCTCGCGCGCGCACAGCCCACGCGGCCCGCCCCATCCGCGCCTTCCCTCCCTCTCTCGCTGACAGCGGGGTCCACTTGTCAGTCTCTCTCTCCCCTCTCTCTCTCTCATGCCCACACCGAGGCATCTCAACCGTTGGATAAAATCCAACGGCCAGAACTCCGGGATGTATTCAGAAGTTCCGAACGTCCCACTCAACGGTGACCGTTAGATCTAGATCGAACGGCTCCCATAAGACCTAGCACTTAAACACTCCCCGCACCCCGCGATCTATTTCAACCGTTGGATCAAGATCCAACGGCTACACCCAACCCCAACTTACCGGTTCGCACATTTTGTTTCCACCGTCCGATCAAAATCGGATGGCCCACCGTCATCTTCCTCCTTTCCTTTCTTCTTCCTTCACTTTCCTTCTTCTTCCCCGCGATTCCGCCATGGACGCCGACTCGGGACCTTCCAAAACCGAGCGAATCAGGCTGTATCTCTTGATTTGATGTGCGCATTTAAACCCTTGATTCCCTCCGCCCCTGACACGGCCATCACTTTCCTTTCCGGCGCCCTAAATCCCCAAAATCTCACCGCCGTGACCGCGCGGACCTTCGTGCTCTCCACGGCAGCTCGGCCACGCCCGCACCCTATAAATAGGTGCGCTGGGACCGCCGCATCCTCCACAACACACCGCCACCAACCACAGCTCGCCTCCGTCACCGTAGCGCCCTAAATTCGAAGATCCCCGCCGGTGAAAACCTTTGATTCTTCTCCGTTTCCGGCGCCGCCGTAGCCCCTCTGTCCCCGCCGTCGGCACCATCGTCATCGCCTCACCCGTGCTAAGCCACTGCCACCATCCACTTCGCCGGAGAACCTCGGGATCGTCTTCTTCGTCGACGACCGCACGCCGCCGCCGCCAAACTTCGTCGCCGACGACCTTCCGGCCACGCTCCGTCGCCGTTTTGGTAACCCACGAGTTCGCAATTGTCTCCTCTCCAATATGCGTGTAACAGTCCCAATTTTATGAACAGTAATAAAATGTTTCTGAATAGTAATGAGGTGCTGTTCATAGCATCACTGTTCATTTTTACAGATTGGGCATTATGTTGCAAATAAAAACTTTCTTTTTCTAGCCAAAAATCCAAAGCCCTTCCTAAAGTTCAAAGGGAATGCAAGCCAATGCTTGTATTTTGACTGGGAAATATTTTCATTAAAACCTAGATCAATTATCTTGGTTAAAAATAATTTGTGTTAAATTTTTAGAAATTATCTTGACTTGAAGGAAAATATTTGGCTTTAAATAAACCTATTCGGGTTAAGTTAATTATTTATGAGTTTTAAAAGTGAAACTGTGGATTTTAAATTTTATTTGGGAAATACATCATCCCAGAGCCTCCGCAAAATTTCATGATTTTACAAATTTATTTACTATTTCTAAAGCCAGTCAAACCTTTAAACTTTGAATTTAGAGTTTGGTCAACTCTTCCGCCTAAACCCAAGCCCTAGCATCAGAGCGACTCGAACCCCATGAGGTTGGGTCCAACCGTGCAATGTGGTCCAGCTCACCACGCGCGCGCGAGCCCAAATCCCACACGTGACGCGAGCCGTTGATCTCCAATCGAAGCGGGTGGGTGCGGATCACGCGGCCGCCCACGATGCGCATTAATATCCACCCTTGATCTTGATCGAGCGACCAAGAGGCGCGAAACAATCGGACCATCCGGATCCCTTCTTAATCTCCACCGTCGGTTTTAGATCCAACGCGCCGCTCTTTTTGTTTTGAACTTAAAGGCGCAGGCCGTCGCTGACCGTTGATTCAAATCCTACGTGCACCTTTTTGACGCGTGCATTTAGGGCCCAAATTCATTGGACCGTTGGATTTCAATCGGAGAGTCCCTATTGAGATAGCATTCGGACCATCCGGATCCCGCGTCAATCCTGACCGTAGAAAGCCAATCTGAAGGTGTCGCGTCATCTCATTTAAAAGTGACGTGTATCCTTTTTGATTGATCGTTGGATTTCAATCCAACGCCCATCTTTGAATGTAAACCCCCGAAATCCCGTAGGACTCCTTTAAATCTTCATCCTCCGTTTGAGATCGCACGGTCCATATTAAATGGTGCCGATTAGATTTTCTTAATGTCTATTTCCATCGCGGCCGCCCATCTCTAATCGAACGGTCGACGATTCTTGTAGCTTTAAGAGGCGCGCGCGACTGTGGCTGACAAAGGGACCCACACGTGAGGTGTTTGCCTCTCTTCCTCCTTGCCTCTGTGCGCCGCCACCGGCTCTGTAAACAGAGTAGAGGAGTTATCCAAGAATTATGCAGCTAATTTTTGGATATTTAGCACTAAGTGGACACCTCATCAACTCTAGACACTTCCCCTGTGCCCTGTAGCTCAACCTCTATATATATACCCTAGCTTTTTGGCTGCTGCCATTGTTGACCACTGGAGCTCTTCATCTTCATTACCATTCCAGTGGAGTTTCTTGTTCCTATCAATTGCTTATCCATCTTAAACGTTTGTTTCACCTTGCATTAAGGATTTAGCATCTTTTTGTAGGATAACCCAGAGTTTAATTCTCTGTTGATCAGAACCGGTTTTCAACACCTTCGGTGTTTATCTCATCCTGGTAAGATAAGCCCTTAGTTTTTGTCATCTTGAGCACCTTAAGGACCTCAGCACTCATATGCACCATTCCTTTGTACATATACTACTCCAACCTTCTTTAAACCGAAAAGTTGTTTTTATAACTTTTCGGTCTTTCATATCGCTTTCAAGAACTAGGTTTCTCCGTCAACTTATCATCCTGTGTAGGTTTTAACTGAACCTTAGTAGCATAATAAGTTGTTCTTTTGATCCTTCTTGTCATCTATTTAACTTTATAGCAGAGGTTCATTTATGTCATCTGTTGTCGGCCCAACCGACAACGTTGGTTTTTCTTTCGCTTCTGTAATCTAACCGATTAGGGTTAGGTTAGGGTTAGCTTGGGGTGTTAATTACCCTAAAAGATCAGGCTAAGCTTCATTTCAGAATCTTTGCTTGACCTATTTTCCTTTAACCCGAAATCTGTAGTATGCCCTGTTTCTGTTCTTTTCAAAATCTGAAAACTGTAACTTTGACTTAAATTCTAGTTTCTGTTATTTAAAGGCTGTAGATGCTAATATGTGTTATTATCTTTACTGGGGTAGGTATAGCTTAAGCATGCTGTTAAACATGCATTTCCATATTGATCATACATTTTTCTTTCATTCTGTACTTGTTGTCAACTTTGGTATTTATCGGATTTTATTGTCTCTTTTAGAATCTGGTTCTTCTGAGGTGTTTGAATCTCTTTCTAAGCAACCTGGGCCTGCACAAGAAGTCTATTATTATCAAGGCAAGCATCCTCTTTGCACCATGTTGATCCCAAAGTTTTGTACAATAGATTTTCCAAATACAGTGATAACTGTTGCATGCTACTTTTCTGAAAATACAATTGTGATCTGTAGTAGTTAGCTATGACCTAACATTGTGGATTACCTTAATTCTAACCATACACTCAAACTTAGAGTAGCATCAGATAATCTGTAAGCTTTAGTTTGAGTTTGCTTAGCCATGCATCTAGATAACTCTAAAGTTTGACAAGATTATCTTGTCAAACATGGGAATCCCAATTGAATTTCAGCTATTTTAAACTCTTTGTCCAGTTTATTTACACGTAAATGAATTTTACATTTAAATTGATCTCGACAAGAGGAAGCTAGTGGTGGTGCCTTCGTACGAGATTGGGAATTGTGGTGGACTTGTCCGACCAATTAAGGACCGAACTCGACTATTCAATTCAAGTCCTCACGCATTTCCACACGCGGTGTATGGGCGCTGTTTGGTTAAGTGAAGAGTTAATGCTATTGAGTTGGAGACAGGGGAGTAAGGATATGTGTATTGGTCTTGTATGACATAGATGCTTTGGTCTTTGGGCTGCGTTTTATGTCATGTGAGTTTTATATCAATATCAGATATTCTTAGAAGGGTGAGGGCGTATTTGTGTTCCATCGCATGTACGTACCTTAAAGATGTCGATTGCAATCTAATATGGGTAGCGAACCCGTCAGTATTTCTTTTGTTTGGGTCGGCATTCTCGACGCAACATGTGTGCCCTGTTATGAGATGCTATCGATCGTTGTTTAAGCGAGATCGGTTCACACATGGGTATCCAACTCAATAGTGTCAACTTGTTGAAAAATACCAAATCTTAGTTTCCCCGGTCGGCATACCGAGGGAAGTGTGTCATCATTCGGAGGCATCCGAAGGCAACAGGCTAACTAAGTCGTGTGGGTAAAGATGTACACCCCTGCAGGGTATTGAACTATTCGAATAGTCGTGTCCACGGTCATGGACGACAACTTGAGTTGATGTCACCTGTATAGAGTTTTGATTTAAACTTTTGTTTTGGTTTCTGGTTCAGCATGAGGGAATTCATGCATTGTATTGTTTACATTTATTCTCATTTACTTACTATTTTAACCCAACTTTGATTTATTAAATTGCTTTATCAAAACTTAGCAATTGTAGGTTAAGATGTACTGCTTTATGCAAAATTGAACCAATATGCCTTCCTGTTGCAACCTTATGCATGTACCAATTCTAATCCTTTGAATAGGTCCTATCAAATACTTTCTTTTGTTAGTTTGTATAAGTCTTGCTGAGTACCTTCCGTACTCAAGGTGCTATAACATATTGTTGCAGGTGAGGATGGTTATCTTTATGAAGTGCCCGTTAGCGCCGATCAGGGTGACACTAACGAGTAACACTATTTCTTTCCTCCACGCAATCGCCTGCGGGTGGATGGGGCCATTGGTGGCTTTTGTGTTTTATTTTGCTTCCGCTGTTACTCTTTTGTAGTGACCAAGTCACTTGGTATTGTAATACTCAACCGAATTGTAAACTTATGTTTAATTAGGTAAATGTATGACTTGTATGTGTATGATGCAATGTTGTTTTAAGATATATATGCAATGGTCACTGATCCTGGGAACCATTGTGAGACATATATCTGGGATGCCTAAATATTGGGTTTGTTGCTTATTAAATTTATGCTTCTAGCATGATCTTTAATAAAAGAGCAGCACTGTTCCTTAATTAATAATTGTGCTACAGTATAACTTTAATTAAGTACATTTCCAATATTCTGGGGCGTCCACAATACGCATATCCGCTTAGCTCGCCGCGGCGTGGACCGCCGGCGAGACCGCTCACCGGAGCTCCACCAGGCTCGGTCCTACGTGGCCTTGCCACGCACGCGCCAGCTCTCCGCCACCAGGGCGCCACATCACCAGATTTGCCGCGTGTCGGCCACATCGACCGCGTCCACCCCATCCTTCTGAGCCAAAAGCCCGTAGGCTTGGTTCACATGGACCGTGTCTATGACACGTGGGGCCCGTATGTCAGGAATTAATTTAATTCCTTTAATTTCCGGAAATTCTCAAGGCCAAGATTGCGCAATAAATTGATTTTTCAGTAGAAAATTAATTCGAGGAATTCAATTAAATTCCAGATTTAGGTTTAAAACTTCTAAAATTCATATCTTTTGCATCTGAACTCCAAATTGGGTGTTTCAAATTGCAAAATTTATATAAAATTATAATCTAGCTAATTAAACCAAAATATTTCAATTTGGAGTTATTTTGATCTATATTTTTGAATTTATTTGAATTTGAATATTGAATTTATCGTATTTTCGCGTATAGACCTCGACGACTCCGGAGAGTTAGATCCTTCCGACGATTTAGAGTTTCAAGACTTCAACGAAGACAAGTTACACTATTGATCATGTTGATCCCAGTATTTTAAATTATTTAATTCCTGTTTTTAAATTACTGTTGCATGCATATGTTTATATAAGTATTGGAATGTCCTGTTTTGTATATAGTTATTCCAATTTCCATTGTATGGCCAATTTGATTATCGATTACGAATGCCTTGCCACCTTAGGTAAAAATTTGATAATATGCTTAGCCATGCTAAGGTCATATTTATAAATTTGGGAAGGTTTAGCCAAATCATTTACAATTTGATGTAAATTTGATTATGTGGTATTGTTTTACCACGAAAGGTTATAAAGAGGTTTTTACTCTAAATAAAATAAAATAGGTTAGGACTTGGGCGAGATGGATGTATGGTGGGTGCAGTTCATGCGGGCCTAACTGTTAGGATTAAGGCCCATGGGTTTATTTAAATGGAAAGTCGCCAAGTCGATTAAGGACCGGTTTTGAGCGTATTTTGCTACGCCTACCATACCACCACATGTCCCGTATGGGCGTGGTTTGGCTAAATAATTTGTGGGGTTTTAGTGTTATTTGTGCTATGTTGTATGTGTGGGTATTGGTTAGACATTAGTCCCTTTGGCGCAAGAGGGGCTTCCGGGATGGTTAGTCCAATGGTAGCTAAACCTTAGCGGACATAAATACACTAGGACATCGCTTTTAATAAATTTCATGATAATTGCTTAGTCACACGCCTTCTAAGCGTGCTTTGGCCGACATTAAAAGCATATTATCTCGTGTGGGTAAAGTCGCACAAACTCGCAGAGTAGAAACTATTCGAATAGCGCGTCATGGTCATGGACATGCTAGCAAAGCCACTCTAAGTTAGACTTGTTTTTGGTTTATAAAATATTTTCCACGGATGATTTTAGGATGGATAATCCTATGGTAAAATTTGGGCGGTTAGCCAAGTGATAGGAGGGTATCCTTCACCATTCATTTAATGGAGGTTATCCACTATTCATTGTCATTTTAATCACGGATTTTAGTTATAATATTAAAACTGGCCTTAGAAAATTAATATTGGTATTTAACCTAAAAATATTGTTTATGCAAAACAACCCTACCATTATCCTTTGTTTACCTTATGCATGCATAAACTTTCAATATTGGGTATAACTTGCAAGCACAGAAGTTGTGCTTACTCTTGCTGAATAATCTTTATTCAGGAGAAGATCTCTATCAGGACGGTGAGGATGTGGACGAATAGGCTACGCCCTAGACGATTGTCTGTGGCAAGTCGTGTGGTCTACCACTATTTTTTCCGCTGTGTTATCTCTTTTCTTTTGGCCTCAGGCCCTTTTGTAATAAACTCAGAAATTATTATTAATAAAGTGCGTGATATGATTTTGCTATCACTTTTGTTTGACTGTGTGCACTAGAAATCCTGGACTAGTGTATAAACACAGAGAATTCGGAATCCTTCGCTTCCGGGTTCAACATGCATCCGCCGGGCATTGACTGAAATTCCTCAGCCATGTCCGAGGGACACCACAAGCGCTATCCAGGATAGGTGCGTCGAACCAATGCCCTAACTGGGCCATCCAGTCCACCGACGGACAGCCTAGGACAAGTGGCTCGCCACTGATTGGGTGATCAGTCAAGAATGAGACATCCTGAAGAGTGAATGTCATCTCTCCCCACCGAAAGTGTAAGGTGTGCGTCCTGGGTCTCTACCTGTCAACAAGTGCCGACATTAGACTGTCGTCCAAAGTGAAGTAGCTTCTGACTCAGAGCAGCCTCGCAAAGAGCAACAAACTCGTATCCCGAAAGATTGGGATGTAGCAATCGTCGAGCTGCCAGTAATGTCTCTCGGACCGAAGCACAAGGGGTGGAGGGCCATCCGTGCCCCCGGTGATCCACAATTTACACCGGTGATGCTCGTCGTAAAAGGGTTCCAGTAGCTCCGGTAAAGGCATGTTTTGCAAGAGATGAAAGACACAGATTATTACTAAATATATTAATAGTGACAATGAATTACTAGAAATTAAAATTTACAACAAAATACAAACAACAAAGTAATATACACTAATCAATTACGACTAATTAAGTACGGCCAATTAATTAATACTTGATTAATTACGATTAAATAATTATGACTAATTAAGTACGACTAAATTATTTCTGATTAAATTAATACGAGTAATTAAATACCACTAAATTAATTAGGAATAATTAATTACCACAAATGAATTACAAAAAAAAAAGAATTATGACTTAATAATGACAACTATATTATTTAGGACAAAATTATTTACGATGAATTAAATACCACTAAATTAATTAAGACTAATTAATTACCACATATTAATTATAAATAAATAATTATGACTTAATAAGGCGTCCAAATTAATTACAACTTGTATATGTCACTAAATGAATTATGACCGACTAACTATGACTAATTAAGCACGACTAATTAATTAAGACTTAATTAACTACGACTAATTAATTGCTACTAATTAATTAACTAACACTAACTACTTATGACTAATTAATTTGTAACTAATTAACTATGCCACGAATAAATACGTAAGATTAATTTAATTATGACTAATTAATTGCAACTAATTAACTAACACAAATTTAATTATGCCTAAATGATAACAACTAAATTAATTATGCCTAAATAACTACAAATAATTAAGTATGACTAATTAACTAACACACAGTTAATAAAGAAAATACATACGGGGAAAAATTACTTGCTAATATGACTGCTAATGATGACTCTAAACAATCCTTAATCGTCTACGGAAACAAAATCGACCGAGGCTGCGAATGAGAGAGCGAGCGAGGATGAGAGTGAGCGAAGTGTCTCGTAGTCAACTTGGAATTTATAGTTGCCCAATGCAAATCGCGGCCAACCGCGAAGCGACAGGAGGAATTGGATTCCCTCTCGCACGCGGCTTGCATGCAGAAAAATGCATGGGGTGATGGATGGACATGACAACTGGTGACAAGATAGAACAGGGGGGCTGTGGCGAGTCCGGGCGTGGGAGGAGGGGACCTGGCGACGTGGCGGCGTGTCCGTGCAGCAAGGGAGTGGCCCAGCCACAAGAGGAGCGGAGCCGGGACATGTGGCCCGTCCAGGCGAGGAGGGACAAGCAGACCCGTATCTTCGCGCGCCACGCGTGCAGTCGAGATGCGTTCGGGCTAAGGGCGCCCGGACAAGCCTTATCCGGGCTAGAGGCGAGCGGTACTGTGACATCCGGGCTAGGCGCGACCGGCAGCGTGACATCCATGCTAGGGAGGTGCGGAGGCGACCACATGGCGGGAGGAGGGAAGTCCAGGCTAGGGATATGCGGCGGAGATTAAATCCGGGCGCGGGAGGCACGGTATTGGACACGTGTCGACTACCAGCACGTCTGTGGTGTCATTTTTAGCAACACGGTGCTGCAACAACCACTTCTGTAAATACCGCCGCCAACAGTACCATTTAGGCCAAAAACTCATACTGGCTCTAATCCTATATGTATGGCATTTACCGTGTATAGCTTCCAAAACTCTTTTATTTTGGTCTGTTAAGTGATTTTTATAAAATTATATCAACTTTTTTTTATATAAAATTAGTAAATATTGTCCACGATCCTCTATCTCTATTATTTAAAAATTGGAGTTGGTGGTCGTCCATCCTCCCTACTCTTTTCGGTGTTCGTTGGATCGGCGAGTAGGGCACCGACAGTCCAGATCACGTCGCTGAGCACGGTTGACGACATGATGAAACTATGATTTTTTTAACTCGTACCAAAGCATGGACATTAAGCTAGTAGCTATATAAGTTATAACAGAGGCTATTGTAGACCAGAATAGGAAGCTAAAAGTTTTTTTAGTCGGGTCTAATGAAGAGTGCATGAAAACAAAAACTGTTACGATGATAGGTATGCAAAAGAAGATGTACTTTACGTACTAAACTAGAAATGTACAACCTCAACTAAATGTGATCTTCTTCTCTCTTTTTTTTTTTTTGTAAACTTGAGTTCCAATTTTGCATTCACAAGATCTACCCTTTTTTCAGAAAAGTTATACAAAGAGATGTTTAGCATAATTATACACTGCATTTTAAAGTTAGATCTTCAGTCTTTCGTACATAGCCATAATTTCTCTGCAATATAAGCTAAAGTAAAAAAAGTTGGTTGGGTATAAGTAATTACATCAAAATCATTCATTACAAACGCAAAAGTTTATTTTATATTGGGCTTGTAGAAAAAACAGACAAATTGGACGTGAGATATTCTGGCATTAGTAAGGGTACATATTTATCTGTTTTGCATAAACATTCCTGAAGAGGTTTATGAACTATCTAATCAACGAGAGATGAGTTGGGTTTCTAGGTCTCGTTTTTTGAAAGATACGGCATGAGCTTCCCCATGCATCCTACTGGGTAAAAGGAGGGAGTTTTGGGACGAGCTCACACAGGCCACGTCGCCCCGAAATACCTTTCCCATCCGATCCCGCGCGTCTCTGTGTCTTAGCCGTGCGATATTTTTTTGGTTTTGCGTGCCTTCGGAGCCTTCGCGTCCTCATCCTCTTGGCCTCTTCTATTCCTTCCCCTCTCTCGTCTTTGCTTCTCACGCAGTTGGGATCCTTCATAGCTTAGCTTACTTAGCCCATGGCGCCGTCCCAGATCCGCTTCGGCCACCAGATCCCCCTCTCCCGCTGCGACGCCGACAAGGAGGAAGAGGACGAGGAAGAGGAGGGGAAGGAAGAGACGGAGGGCGAGGTGGCCTTCTCGTCGCCGCTGATGCTGTCGGCAGCGAGGGGAGGGGTGTCCGTGGTGGAGATGGTGGCGGCGGTGCTGCGGACGTCGTTCTTCTGCAGGCAAAGATCATGCCCGCGCGGAGGAGGAGAACCGTGGCCGCGGCCGAGGATGCAGATAGGCGGCCCACCGACGCGGCGCCACGCCTCGCGCACCTTCGACCGCTTCGCCGGCTTCCTCGCCTCCTCGCCGACTCGAGCCCAAGGTGCCCCGCCCGCGCCCGGCCGCCAGTCGATCTGCGCACCCATGCTCTTACTTGGCCTTTTAGCTAATTTGGCCTTCTACATACGCTCGCGCCCGTAGATTTGCAGATGATTCGGTGGCGTAACTCAGTAATTGGGATTCCACCCCAGAGATTGAGAATTTCCTGTGTTACTGTTTGTGGAAGAGGCCGAATTTTGCGTTTCTTCTGTTTCTCATTTTCGAATTAGTCACATGATGTCCAGCTACTTAGCAGTGCCACCTAACTAAAAAAACTCATAGGATAGTAGTTGTTTGTCTCGAGCCCCGCTGGTTTGTAAACTCGTTTTCCGTAATCGTTGCAATGACATTTTTAGTTAGATGAGCAGTTGGCGATCTTGAAACAGCGACTGCACGAGGTCAGCTTATATTAATTTGCACGATTATTATGTCTATCGACAGTCTCCACTCTCTTCCCTGCTACGATGTGAGTTCTCATCAGACACTCAAAATTGTGTCTATTCGCTTTACATTTTGGTACAACAGCTACACTGATTTACATTTTATGATCCTGCTCGATGTCTTTGCAAAAAAATGCCATGGAGCACAGGCTATTGGATTCCAGTGTCTTGTGTCCTCACCGTGCTCCAACAGATGATCAAATGTTCATAAAGCTTTGTAAGAGGAGCTCCGGAATTATGTGAGCATTTAGTATTAGAAAGTTGATGTCTCCTTGATGGTTGTAGCTGATACTATGTGAATGTTTGATGGCATGTTTGTTTGTTTCTTGTACTCAGTAAGTGGGTTTAGGGTTTGATGACGAGAACCGCAGGCATGTTGGATGGCATGCTATGGTGTTTTAGTGCTATTGTTGGTTCTTTAGAGCATAGATCGCATCAATTATTTTGTAATGTGTAATACAATGTTCCTAAAAACTCCCTACAGACAAATATAAGTTCTGTACAATAGTTGTTACATTTTGTCCACTTTGGATTTGGTTCCAAAAAAAAAGCATTCTGTAAATAAAAATGGCCTCTACGACCCGCAAATCTCATGATTAGAAATTACTGATTTTGTTCAGTAAGCAGTTTTCCGAAAGGTGCTTCTTAGAAAATACTGTCCTGTAGGTCTGTGGCCGGTAGATTTTTACCATTTTGATCTCTTCCTTTCGTGCTAATGCCTGGAAGGTTGGTTTGTACTATTCTCCAACTCCAAACCTGTTCTTTTCATTAGTCATAAGGAATAAGATATCTAATTATCAGATATGTGGGTAATGTTTTAGAGTGATCTACTTATCTGAAATGTTGGTTGTTCTTAATCTTGCAATCAGATGTTGGAGCTCAGGTGGTAGTCAACCATAGATGCAATGGAGGCAGAGGAGGACCCTTTTCTGCCTAATAATGCCAAGGTACCATCTTCTATTGTATTTTTTAGGGGAGTCCTTAACTTCATATTCTCTGTGACTCTGTTTTCCTTAGTATAAAATATTACCATGACAGTTAGGCTGATTTCTTCCCTGTAATGTTCAGATGTACCATAGATGTGTACAAAATCACGTCGTGCTTATGCTCCAACAGAGAAGGATTGAGAAGACATAAAGTTTGGCATTGAAAACGGTGCTGATTTCTATGATGTTTCCTTTGTGAAGCATGCCAAAGTTATTCATGAACTCAAGGACTACCTACAAAGTAATGTTCTCTCTATCATGTATGAAAGTCTTGGATATCTATAGTGGGAATTACATTAATGTGTTCTTTGCTCTTTTTATATCAAGGTGCTAATGCAGATATACATGTCATTGCAAGAACTGAGGGTGCAGATTCATTGCCAAATCTCTAGACTATTATTGACACATTACATAGGTTAAGACCATGAGCGCCGTCTGTGTCAGTTCTTTTATATTAAAAAGACATTACCAAATGTCAACTTCTTTCAATATTTAGATGTCCTTCATATAGTTATCATGTGAATTGTACCAGACAACGTGTGTTGGAGGTTTTGTGGAAGTTTAAACACATAGAATTTATGTTCATAATTCTACTGTTCTATTTCTGCCTGCATGTATCCTGTATGTGTCTGCATGCAGGTCTTGTTCTATGTCTGGTAAATGAAAAAAAATAACTATTTGTCACCTTCATGGACTTCTTTATTAGGTCTAGACAATGACCTTCTTTAAATGCTTATAGTCAATCTTGGCCATTTATTACAATCTTGGCCATTTATTACATTTCCTTCCGTCTTTAGTTTATTCATACGACCTTTTATTTCTTTAATTCCATAGCCTCCACGCAATACAGTTTTTTAGGCTCTCCTATAGGGTGCATACAATTATACACATTGTTTTGTTGTTCCACTAGCTTAGTCAAAATGTGTTCATTGTGACGTTGGCTCGGCGTGCTAATGCGCGCGCAGGGCTACTAGTTAGTACAAAAGTAGGTACCAGGGCAACATGGGAAAAAAGAGCAAGGAGAAGCAAATATTGAAACCAGACTAACAGTAGCAGGTGCAATTCCCCCTTCATCGCCTGCTTCAGAACAGAAAGCGATCCTTCTTTGGGCATTACACCTAAGAAGGGATTTTTTTATTAAAAAAATCTATTTTTTTTTATTCTGAAACACAGTAATATACTTCCGTTTTTTTATTTTACACAAATAATACTTTGTTGTTCCACCGTTGAGCAACCTGGGCTAGTCGCCTAATAGTTGCGCGCCAATTGTACTAGTCGCTCAGCGGTTGAACGACTTAGTCCCTTTAGCTACTAGTCATTCAACTGTTGGGTGACTAGGGGCATATAACCCCCGCGCGTGCGCTGGCCCTCGCCATTTCCCTCGGTCCTTCACCATTTTCACCGAGTAGAGCTCTGCTGAGGAGAATAGAGGAAGGGAAAGAGGAGAAGAGAGAGGAGAGGGGGGAGAAAGAGAGGAGAGGGTGCTGAGGAGAATAGAGGAAGGGAAAGAGGAGAAGAGAGAGGAGAGGGAGGGAAATAGAGGAGGAAAGGTCTGCGCATCGACGATGGTGAGTCCCCTCCACTTCTTTGTATATTTATTGTCGATACCATGGTAGGTTAGCAACTAAAATGATTAGATATGTAGTTATGTCGGGTATGTCGCATATTGTTAATAGTTGTAAGTAGTGTAGTCGTAGAACTAACATCAGTTTAGTTGTTAATAGTTGTACTTTCAAAACCATGGTAGGTTAGCAACTAAAATTATCAGATGTGTAGTTGTGTCGGGTACGTCGTATATTGTTAATAGTTTTAAATAGTGTAGTCGTAGAACTAACGTCTGTTTAGTTGTTAATAGTTGCACTTTCGAAACCATGGTAGGTTCGCAACTAAAATAATTAGATGTGTAGTTGTGTCGGGTACGTCGCATATTGTTAATAGTTGTAAATAGTTTAGTCGTAGAACTAACGCCAATTTAGTTGATAATAGTTGTACTTTCAAAAACCATGGTAGGTTAGCAACTAAAATAATTAGATATGTAGTTGTGTCGGGTACGTCGCATATTGTTAATAGTTGTAAATAATGTAGTCGTAGAATTAACTCCAATTTAGTTGTTAGTTGTAATGCGGCTATGGCTATACCCTAACCCTAACCTCTTAACCCCATACCCTAACCGTAACCCATAAATCCTGAAACCCTAAACCATAAAACCCTAATATCGAAATATGACTATGGCTATATATGTGGAGGAATATGCGGTTTATGCAAAAATACAACTAAATTTTTGGAATTTCCGAAGCTACGCTATAAATAATTAAAGCACTAATTGTGTTGTAATTGCTAACTTGAATTGATTTACAGGTATAGCTCATGACCTTGGTGGTTCGGACTGGCCTTTCGGTCTACTGGATTGGTGCGTCGACGTGCAGCACTGCGCCAGTTGTCGTGTCCCGCATTCTGAGGGCGGGGATGAGGCGACTTACTTGGGGGTGGTCCGTACGCGGACACCACAACGGGCTTGGAGACTAGATCCACGCTGGAGAGACAAGTTTGTCTGCAAACTGTTTCACTTTTTTTTGTCATATGTCCGCTATGTACTTACTTCTTCGTGCTTTGCAGGCCAAACGATGCCGGCCTTCTACCTCTCGCACAGATGGTGGAGGCCACCGACGAGGATGGCGCTCCGATCGAGGACGACGGGGAGGTCCATGCCAGCCCGGAGCGATTACGATGGTTCTCGTTCGACCGGTCGCTGCTGACAGCTCTGGTGGACCGGTGGCGGCCCAAGACACACACTTTCCACCTCCCATTCGGGGAGATGGCCCCCACTCTGCAGGACGTCGTGGTGCTGCTTGGCTTGCCTATCGCGGGAGCTGCTGCCTCCCCGCCGGACACGCTTGTCGGCTGGCACGACAACCTGCTGGGCAGGTTTGGCATGACGATGCGTACGCCGAGGTCGGCACATCCTACAGCCGATCCAGCCATGTGCACGTGCCCCACCAGCGCCTGACTAGGTTGGAGGGTCAGGGTGGGCACGTGGCTACCCACCGCCACCGCCAACGTTAGAGCGATACCCGTTCTTCCCCAGCCTGTTCGGGTAGGGTGGGTACGGCGGGTATGACACTTGGACTCGCGCCATGTCCCACGCCGAAGGTACGTTTCATCTCTTCAAGTTAGTTCGCGTCGATATATTGCACGAATAAATAATATTTGTTCTGCAGGTTTCATGCCCCAGCCGGGAGTTGAGCTATCCCTGCACGAGGAGCCTCCAGAGCACGTGGACGACTTCTTCGCGGATGGCCTGGGGGAGGTCAGGGGAGCACCTCAGCCCGCACCTGTCGACGTTCTTTCCGGGACGTAGCTCAGCAGTGCCCCAGTAGCCACGCACGCACAGGTGGAGTCGACCCCCAAGCCCCTTGGGAGCATGGGTCAGCAAGGCTCCTGAACGCCTCACCCTGTCGGGGCGCCAACACCCCGCGATGAGGAAGGCCAAGTGGGGCTGTACGGGTGGCCACCGACCGGGGGTGGGATGTGACGATGACGGAGGAGGTGCTGTGGGTGGTGTAGTGGGCAGCGAGCAGGGAGTCTTTGTTGTGCTTTGTGTACCTGTATTCCTTGTGTACGTATTTTACTTCATAGTTACTATGACATGGTTGTGTATGAATCCCCTCGTGTATTGTAATATAACTTATCTTACTACTAGCCAATTGTTCCTACCTCCGTCGCTCCACCGTGTATGAATTCCCTATCGCATCGCAATATCCCTTTCCTTCCTACTTACGAATTATTGGTACCTCAATCGTCCTCACAAAATTCTTTAAAAATTTACCGCACTACAACAATATACGATGATCACAAAATATTATTGTGAGTCTAACAGATTTTGTACCATTGAGAATTTACGAAAATCACAAATGGACCAACCAACCTTGTCTGCTCTTTTATTTCCAAAAAAATAACAACCTACAAACAAGATTTGCTAAATATATTACCTACAAAAATTGTCATTTATTCCCCCACAATTATTTCCATCGGATTAATAAAATATTATTATTATTATTTCAAATCGCCCAACCGTTAAGCAACTCTGACTAGTCACTCAACCACTGGGTGACTAGTACACTTGGTGTGCAACTATTGGGCGACTACTCTGTCGCTCAACGATGGAGCGACATAGTATTATTTGTGTAAAATAAAAAGCATTGGTATATTACTGTATTTTGGAATAAAAATATATTATTTTTTAAAAAAAATCCCTTGGATGGCATCAATTTGCTCCTGCTGAAAAAATATTATATTCCAGTCTTTCTAGATATTCCACGGTTCCACCAAGAATTTATAACTGCTCCAGCTCCACCGAAAAACCACACATATGTTGAACATCTCAAAGCAGGGTTGGCATGCTTACAAGACCCATTTTGCGATGGTTTAAAAATTAGACATCTTGACATGTACAATAAGGTGATTGAGACAAGAAATTGTATATGAAGATACGGCTACCCAAGAGAAATTGATCGGCTCGACAAGTACAGGAAACACATTACATAATCAAGAATCAAGATGCACACAATATTGTACCCCTTGCAAAATATCATCGGTGTTGTGCCTCCTCGAGAGCTCCTTTATAGCTAGCCCCGTCGCTCTCATCACATTTTCGGATCGAGCTTGGTGGGCAAAACTGGATACACGCCACTCCAAAAGATGACACTTTTTCCTGTAAAAAAAGATGACACTTTGAAAAACATCACTCTAAAACATGAAACTGAAAATTTGTCACTCTAAAACTTGTCTCTTTGGATTTTTGCCACACTTGGACACTTTTGCCCTTGCAACCCTTCTTCCTCTCGGTTGGCCGTTGCCTCCGCTTCTCCGGTGAGCAAGTCAATTTTTGGAACCACTGGGTCCCCGAGGTTGGGGAGATGATGCCGCGACGTGAGATGGAGGAGTGCGTCCATGTTCTTCGCTGCGACGACGATTGCCTCGCTCCTGGAGATGGCGGCAGAGCGACTCATGGTCGGAGGGGAGGTGACAACGGTGGTTGACTCGCACCCGAAGGATGACCGCGGAGCAGCTCGTGGCCGGAGGAAGACAACAAGATGACATTACTCGCGGCCGAGCAACGAAGGAGGCGATGTGGTGAGGGAGGTGGCCGGCGAGGGATTGTGGAGACACGACATGACTTATGGCAGCCGAAGGAGGCGCACGTGCGTGGCTCACAACAGCCCGTGGAGGTGGCGCAACTCAATTGGACGAGGCAGACAGCGGGGCGGAGGAGGCCTGAGCTCACCAGAGAAGTGGAGATCATGACCAGTTGGGAGAAAGAAAGGGATGTGATGGCCGGTCGGGAGGAAGAAGAGAGGAGCAAGGGCAAAAGTGTCCAAGAGTTGCAAAAATCCAAAGAGTCAAAGTTTTGGAGTGGCAAATTTCCAATTCAATGTTTTAGAGTGGCATTTTTCAAAGTGTCATATTTTGGAGTGGCATATATCCAATTTTGTCGAGCTTGGCGTCTAGAACCTCATTTTGTCGCCTTCGAGATATGCTATTCTAAAACATGGCACTTCGAGATATGTCACCCATTTTTATAAAATTGGATATATGGCATTCCAATTTCTTGTGCCTTTGAAATATGTCATTTTCTATATGTTTTCCCCATTTTCTTTTCTTTTCTCTTATTTTCCCATATATTCTCTAGTGAACTACCCATTTTTCCCCTCTTCTATTTGGATCGACCCAACCCCTATGACCGATTGAACCACATCCTACCAAACTCGAACAGATCCCCATCCAATTAGCACAACAGCCGCCAAGGAGGAAAAGAAGACCAGGGATGACACATCCCATCCAAGGCACGGAGATGACTCTTGGCGATGATGATGGTGGACTAACTTGGTATGTGATCCCCTTACTGTCCTCCCTCCTTAACATCCATAGATTTTTCGTGTGATTTCGTTTGTTTTTTTTATTACAAAAACCCTAGTTTGATTGATTTGATGTAAGGATTCGTTATGGTGTGAAAATGGAACAATCCTATTGTAGCAGCGGGTAAATCTCCTTTTTTTGTCATATTGTGGACTATGTGTGGTGGAAGAAGACTCGTAGTTGTAGCTAACCTTTTCTTGTCATTTCATTTAATCTTTTGGCGCATGGTTGAGAGTGGTACAGTAGATAGAGTAGTTGCCAACTTTGTTCACGGCTTGATGATAGCAGCACCAAATCATATGCAGTTGCAGCTCACGTTTTGATGATGGCTCTTGTGATGTCAAACTTGGTGGATGTGATACGTTTGTGATGATAGACTTGATGCATGTTCCTATGTAATGACTAACTCGGTGCATGTTACTTTATTTTGTTTTTGTCATTCCCTTATGTATGGTTCAGACTTAATGTAAGACTTCAATCGGTCATATCTATGCATGTCAGAAGAATTGAATCATATCTTTGCAATTCCAGGAATTCACAACATTGTGTACAATGTTAACGCTTATCAGCAATTCCAGGAATGCATATCTCTGCATGTCACAACAATCTCACATTTCACAAACATTACAACCATGTATCTTCCTTGACGCCGGGGGGGGGGGAGGGGGACAGTGAGGAGCTCGAGGGCGTCGAGCTCAAGGGGAGGCTGCTGATGTCGGGATCCAGGATGGCTTCGCTCGACCTGTGTTATGTTATGTTTGAGTAGTCTGACTGGTTAGGGTCAATCCAAATAGAATAGGGGCAAAGCGAGAGGTTCCCTAGGGAATAGATGGAAATAAATAAGAGAAAAGAAAAGGGAACAAGAAAAAGTAGAGAAAATGTCATATTTCGAAGGTACTAGCAGGGTGACCGTCACATACAATGGAATCCCGAATGAGAGTGATACATATCAGTAGAATGGATTCTAAACTACATAATAAATATAAAAAATTCACACATATATAAACAGAAATATTAACTCTACCTATTAAGCCGACTTCCCTCCCTAACGAGCTACCCATTTTCAGCCATTGCCGCCCAGCAAGGAAGAGGGCTACGCATTGATGGTCACATTCTTCCACCCTGAACCCAAACCGCGACTCAGTTCTTACAGCCATTGGCCTCTGCAACCCTTGCCGGACACATCACAGTAAGGAGGTGCGAGGCCAGGGAGGAGGCGGTGGCGGTGGCGACGACGCGGTGGTAAGCGAGGAGGAGGTGACAATGCTTGCTCGACTGGCGTGGAGCAAAAGGCGGCAGCGGCATAGTGAAGGATTAGGATGAAGAGAACGCGATACGGTGAACTCGAGATGGTGGAGTTGTGAGGAAAGGACGCCTTCGTCTCTGCCTCTTCCTCGTGCGCCGTCGCTGCCTCGCCTCCCACCGCTTCTCCTCCAAAGTACCGTCGTCTCCTCTTCTCCTCCCCCCGGTGCCTCATCCCATTCCTAACACCGTCTTATTGCGTCGTTGCCTACAAGGTTTGCCAAGAGCATTGTATTTACCAATTACTCACTTCACAACTATTGCACCAGCACAGAGGCTCACCGCCGCACTGCCATAGGTATACTGCCTTGCCGACTGCTCCCCTACCGCAACCATGTCGTGTAGCAGATGCAGCTCCTCCACCAACTGCATAAAGGCCAGCTCTGACAGATCAACACGGAGACATAGGGGTGGATTTGGTGGTGATTAGATGGAGATCGGAGAGGGAGCATATGGAGGCTTGCCGCCGCCGGGAGCTCGGTAGAGATGCGTCGTCGCTAGATCTGGTCACCAGGATCTCGGTGGAGGCGTGCCGCCGCCGAATCTAGATGTCAAGAGCTTAGTGGAGGCGCGCTGCTGTCGATTTCGGATGCCACTGTCAGCTTCCATCATGAGAGAGAGGGGGTCCGTGAGAGAGAGGACCGGTGTGGTCACGGAGAGGGCGACACGGTAAGCCGGTGAGGACGGGTGGGAAAAAAGGTGAGAGGCTGGGGAAGAGGGCGGGTGGCCGGCTGGGGTGGAAAGAGGAGATCGTGGGAGCTGGTCTTTTCAGTTTTCCCGGAGATCATGGGAGAGAACCCGTGGACCAGGCAAGGCACCAACAGTTTTATAGAGAAGCAAACGCACCCGGTCATGAGTTGACTTCCTAGTGAGTAGAAGAGGAGAAGAGGCGAATATTTTTTTCATAGTGGGACAGAGAGAGACGATTCGTCCCGTTGCGTGGGAGTAAATTCTTTGTTTTATGAGAGATCTGATTATTTGCCACTGTTAAAGATATACAATTCAAGATTTGCCACTGATGTGTCTATGACATATGACTTCGAGATCCAGATGTCATTCATATATGAAGTGGTAAATCCTAAAATCTACATCTTTACGGTGACAAATAATTAATTATTTTTATTTTTATTAGTTAAGATAAGATAAAAAAAACCGGAGGCATGTATATCCAGTTTCGTGAAACCGAGCGTCGTATCCGGAGGTGCCATGTTTTAGAGCGACACATACGTCGGAGAGAGAGCAGCAGCGATTCAGCGAAAGGACGCGCCGTGTTGCCCTCCTCCCCTCCACACGTTTGCTCTCCTTCCGATCCGCAGCAGTAGCAGCCGACGACGACGACACAGCTCCTTCCCCATCCCCCTTCCCTTCCTCCCCTCCCGCTCTCCATTCTAAGTGTCTCTAACCCTCCCCAATCCACGCCACCTCGATCCTTATCCTACTCCTGGTGGTTGCTCTGCGCCCGCTCCGCTTAGGTGCGGTGCTTGCTTCTCGCGAGGTGCGTGCGTGTGATCGTCTGGGCCTTTGGGTGTGGGTGTGTGTGTGTGTGTGTGTGATCTGAGTGGTTGGTTGGTGCGTGCAGGGAGCGGCGATGGCGGCGAGCGTGCGGGACGGCGCCGCGGCGGCGGCGGGACACGTGGTGGATGCTAATGATGGCGGGGCGTCGGACGGCGAGATGGATGTGGAGGTGGGCAGGGAGTACCAAGCCCACGACGCCGACCGGAGGGACGGCGAGGGTGACGACGAGTACGCGCTGGTCGGTACGACGTTCCTTGGTGGTGGTTGCTTTGGTTGTTTTCGAGTTCGGAAATCTGAGCCGACGCGTGATGGTTCCGTTTAGGCTCTCGATTGATTATCTAAGGTTTCGTTTTCTTTATTGTCCTGCGAAATCGAGCATGGGATTGTTTAGGGATTAGTGGGTAGCCTGTCGCGATGAGTGTCGGAGCGAGCTCTTTAAAACTGCTTTATGGACCCAGGCTGATCTTTCACTACCAATTCCTGATCGCAAGCAAAAGTTGATAGTGTCGAGTTTCAGGCTTAGTTTTCCGGCGTGGTGGAAGTGCTACTGCTAGGGTGAAGAACCATGTGGTAAAGCACATGTGGAAAACTAGTTAAAAAAAGCAATTAATTATTTTCTTATGACAAAGTAGAAAATTTTAACTTGCCATCTACTGACCTACAGAACAACTATATCATGAAAAGCGGGTAATCTACTTAATTCAAAACGCATGTTGATCGCAGGGGGAGCTTTAGTCCAGTGATATAATCAAATAAGTGTATACTGTATAGAGCTACTTTTAGTTCCTGGCTAGATTACATGGCTGAGTTTTCCACATTTAGTCATTGGCTGCTGAATTCTTTATGATAAGAGGAGGCTTGATGTCAACGGTGCTTGTGGAGCCGATTAGTTTTGCCCAATCATGCAGCCCTAGATTGCTACTACCTAGTTGTGCTTATCTTCAGCCAATAATGACTTGGCATGCCGTTCTCTCTGTTAGGTCGTTTTCATACCAGGGGTCGTTTTCATACCAGGGATATAGTGCATGATTTTCTATGACCATGTTGGCCCGTCATTGCAGATGCATTGTTTCAGTGATGTTTGAATTGGCTAAGACCATAGAACATAAAACATGGTTTTCTACTAGGAAATAGGACTGATGTCTTGTCCTTGTTAATCAGGGTTGGGCCAATTTACCTGTTGAATTAATTGCACACTCTGCTGAGGCCATGTTTGACATATGCTGATATGCATAAGAACTGTTTAGTGCTTATGCGGCTCTACATGAGCTTATTAATGAAATATATATTTTTTGAATTATTTGTGCTGTTTCTCTGCTCTTTTTCATATTTGAAACCTAAATAAAGTCATGTTGAATTTGCTTCAAATCTTAAGATTGTTCGGATCTACTTGTTCATTAAGTGGTCTGTTTTTTTAGTTAAAGTCTATTGATAATTGGCCATTTTCTACAGCCCACTAGGATAACTGACACATCAGCAGCTGAAGCAAGAGCAGGAAAGGATATACAAGGAATACCATGGGAGAGGTTACAAACAACCAGACAGGATTACAGAAAAGCTAGGTTGGAACAGTACAAAAACTATGAAAACTTCCCTCAATCCGGAGAGCTCATGGATAAGGTGAAGTACCATGAAGTTGTATTTGTCAATGTTTGGTTTTTTGTTCTAGATTATCAAATTTCCTAAAGATTTTTTAATATTTTTTTAGTTGTGCAAGCAAGTGGAGAAGAGCAGCAAGTATTATGAATTTCAGTACAACACTGGATTAGTGAAACCATCAATTCTCCATTTTCAGGTGAGTTGCATTATGTCTTCCGTTTGATGCAGGATATGTAGTACTAAGTATACATTTTTTCATGAGTAAAAGTTACCATGGATAAGCTATTTTCCTTCTTTCTTGTTAGCATTTATTGTGCTTTCTTCGCGAAGGTGTTACACTTCATTTAATTGTTTGAGTATCTTTTGTGTCTTATTTGTATTCATATTAGTAAGAAGTTTGAAAAGGAAAACTTAGTTCCATTGTTTAGTGGGAGCACTGTTTCAAGGATGTCACTAAAATGGTTTTATTTTAGAATGGTATCGAAATATTGCAAATGAAATGTTGTAGTGATTATATAGTTTTTTTACATGAAACTGTTAAAAGAATGTAATGATGTCTGGTATAATCCTGAAAATGAAAAATAAAGGTTACAGTGGTTTATATAAAGCACTGTTTTAACTATGGCTTGATGTAAGTAACCAATGGTGTAAACTTATTATATTTGTCTGCACTGCATTACTGCCAGCTTCATTCTCCACTATAGAGGCCAGTTGAGTGTATCTTGTCTTGTCATATAATTCCCAAGGCTGCTCCATACTGACTACCTGTTTCGTTCTGTAGCTTAGGAATTTATTATGGGCAACTTCGAAGCATGATGTCTATTTCATGTCAAATTCCATAGTAGGCCACTGGTCATCATTGTCTCACAGTTTGTCAGAGGTTCTCGATTTCTCAGGGCATGTTGCTCCAGCGCAGGTTTTCTTCTTTTTAATTTCCTGCTTGCAACCTTCTGATCAAATATTCACATTTTCTCATTAATACTTTTACTCCCAAGTTCGATGCAAGACCAACAATGCAAGTCATATGAGTTAATTTGTTGGTTACGCAGAAACATCCTGGCAGTTTACTAGAAGGGTTCACTGGGGTTCAAGTTAGCACACTTGCAGTAAATGAGGGTTTATTGGTTGCTGGCGGTTTTCAAGGAGAACTAGTTTGCAAGGTAGGGTGTTAGCCATTGTTAGTGTTATCGTAACTTTCACTCAAACTAGCTTTACCTGCTGCATTTTTTGTTTCAGTTTTCTCCTATTCATGTTCAGTATTTCATATGGTTGAAGTTATACAATTGTTGATGGAAGACAAAGTGAAAACATCCTTTGTCTCCTTTTGTTCTTCATCTGAGATGTAATTTATGAACAGCAGGCTTTCTTTAATTTTTCTTTAATAAAACCCCTGATTTAAAATAAAGGGTAAACCATGAATAGCAGGCTTACATGCTCAGCATTTCTCTGTCTTGGTACAGGTTTTGGGAGACCGTGATGTTAAGTTCTGTACACGGACTACTTTAAGCGACAATGCTATCACAAATGCCATAGATATACACAGATCTACAAGGTAAAAAACTAACTTGTAAACATCTCTCTGAAGATATACATTTTGTTATAGAAATCTAAAGGCCTACAAAATACCCATGTAGTGGAAGCTTGCACATTACAGTATCCAATAATGATTGTGGTATTCGTGAATTTGACATGGAAAGATTTCAGCTCTTGAATCACTTCCGTTATAACTGGCCAGTGAACGTAAGTTCTCTCTCTTCAAGATCCACACAAAGATTTCTGGTTCTTTCACCCTTGTTCGAATGTTCCCCTTACTTTGCTCTCTCCCACAATGACAGCACACATCTGTGAGCCCGGATAGAAAACTTTTGGCAGTAGTTGGAGATGATCGGGACGCTCTTCTCGTTGATTCACGAAATGGGAAGGTATTTGGCTAGTATATGTTTGTTCTCAGCTATTGTTTTTTAGGGATCTCAGCTATTGTTATTATATTGATGCAGTTCTGTCATTGTCTACTAATAGTGAGATTTAACACCTTAATTATATCTATGACTATATTGAAAAGGTATCTTGGTGCACTTTTCTCACCCCTCTTGGCTTCCTCTATTCCTGCTGTGGAGAAGGATCGGAAGGCATCAGACCTTCTTGTCTCCATGCATAGGGCATGAAGTCCTTCATTTTACCTTTATCTTTATAAGACTTCACGGGCCCTTGGTTTTTGTCAAAATTACACGTCATCAAACATACTGTGCCATGGCAAGGCCTAGTTTGGACTTCAGAGACATTGCAATCTTGTTTGTTATCTGGACAGTAATTAAGCATTGAATATTTGTTCTGTGCAGGTAACCTCTACCCTGGTTGGCCATCTGGACTACTCATTCGCTTCGGCATGGCACCCTGACGGGTGCACCTTCGCGACCGGGAACCAGGACAAGACCTGCCGCGTCTGGGACATCCGAAACCTCTCGACTTCCCTCTCGGTCCTGAGGGGCAACATCGGGGCGATCCGGTGCATCCGCTACTCCTCCGACGGCCGGTTCATGCTCTTCTCGGAGCCCGCCGACTTCGTGCACGTCTACGACTCTGCCTCGGGCTACAGGAAGCGGCAGGAGATTGACTTCTTCGGCGAGATCTCCGGGATCTCGCTCAGCCCGGACGACGAGTCATTGTTCGTCGGAGTGTGCGACCGTGTCTACGCCAGCTTGCTGAACTACAGAATGATCCCTGCGTTCGAGTACCTGGACTCGTACATGTGAAGAAAGAAACTTGGTGTTTTGTTGGGCGTGTTGGCTTTTAGCCTGTGTAGGTCACTGGCTTCGGTGACCATTCTGGTGTGCGGTTCAGGGAATGTATCTGCCTGTTCAAGTGCACTAGTCCTATGCGAGTCTGCCTTGTGAATAGTTTAGCTAGCCAGTAGATCGTTGTATCAGGGACCAGTAATGTCTGAACATATAGCCAGAGTAATTTGTGTCTTGAATGGTTAGTTCCGGCCTCCAGTATGCAAGCAAATACGTCTCGCAGCCAATTTTTTGGTTGCCATTGGGCGCTCCTCCGGGGTTTGCAAATACTTACTCCCAGTTCTCTGCTGAGTGGCTGTTAGACGTAGTACATCGGATTAATCATTTTATGGTTACTTTGGAGACGTATCAAATGAGGACTACCTTTGAAACGAGAGAATGTGAACTTTGGTAAGAACTGTTCAATCCTGCTAGGAAAGATTTTGCCCCTAGAAAAAATTGCTCAGTAATGTGGAAAAGATGTTCAAATTGAAAAATAATATTTAATGTGAGGATGACGGGTCACAGGACTGCATGTCATTTATATACCTATATGTTATTTTTTAACCTGTGAGATCATTATGGTGTTAGCAAATGAACCTTTGTTGGTGGAAGCTAATGTTGCCAACGTCCTTAGAAAA
This sequence comes from Ampelocalamus luodianensis, assembly GCA_036346255.1. Taxonomy (NCBI): domain Eukaryota; kingdom Viridiplantae; phylum Streptophyta; class Magnoliopsida; order Poales; family Poaceae; genus Ampelocalamus; species Ampelocalamus luodianensis. The sequence continues at coordinate 55,977,233 of CM070627.1, read as the reverse complement.
GCAGCGACACTGTTCCGAGGTTCCTGCACTAATTGGACGGTCAAGATTATGGTTTGCATTTTCATATTTTATTTCTACTTTCTACCAGAGTAGTGCCTATGTTACAATACGAGAGATCTCAAACGTTGTTTTCTAATCCAACGGTCGATGGAGTCCCTGCTCGTTAATCGTTGCTCGCACTCTCATCCACATCCAGTCCCTCTCCGCGCCGCGTCGGCCTCAGGGGTCAGGGCGGACAAAAATCTCTTATCACTCTCCACCGCAACTGCGGCGAGCTCCCTCCAATTCCGAGCCGCGCAATGGCCGCCACGCCGGTGGCCTCCCCCTTCCCCGCGCTTCCCTCCTCCTCCATCACGACCACCGCGCGCCGTCGCCACGACCGCCCGCTCCCACCACCAGCCGCCGCGTCCCGCGAGCCGCGCACCAGGGGCGTTCCGATCGCGGCCGACGCGGGGGAGAGGCAGCGGCGGGATGAGGATAAGGAGGAGGCTGAAGCGGAGGAGGCGGAGAGGCGGCGGAAGGAGGAGGTGAACCGGAAGATCGCCTCCCGGAAGGCGCTCTCCATCATCCTCCGGCGCGAGGCCACCAAGGCTGTCCTCGACAAGCGCAAGCCCGGCAGGGGCACCCGTCGCCTCCTCCCCTGCACCGTCCTTGAGGCCCTCCACGAGCGCATCGCCGCCCTCCGCTGGGACTCCGCCCTCAAGGTCCTCCCCCCTCTCACTCACCCTAACCACCGCCTCCATTGCAGTTGCAGCATAGGCGATAGGCCCTCCCTTTAATCTTGCTGTGTCCATTGCCGCCCAGGTGTTCGAGCTAATGCGGGACCAGGTGTGGTACAGGCCTCACGTCGGCATATACATCAAGCTCATCACCATGCTTGGCAAGTGCAAGCAGCCGGAGAAGGCGCACGAGCTCTTCCAGGCCATGCTCGACGAAGGCTGCGCCCCCAACCTCGAGTCTTACACGGCCCTTGTCTCTGCGTACAGCAGGAGTGGCCGCTTCGACAAGGCGTTCTCCTTGCTTGATCAGATGAAGGCCACCCCTGGTTGCCGGCCCGATGTCCAGACCTACTCCATTCTCATCAAGTCCTGCTTGCACGCCTATGATTTTGAGAAAGTGAAGCATTTGCTGGCGGATATGGCGCAAGGGCGTATCCGCCCCAACACCGTGACTTATAATACGCTGATTGATGCTTATGGGAAGGCAGGAAGGTAATTGGCACTAAGAACCTATGCTTAGATAATCTAAACATGTAATATTCTATCTCCTTATATTGGTTATTAAATGTGTCTTCAAAATGTTACGAGTTTTCAATTCACAATGGTGCACTAGATCATCCTGAAATTTCTAGTTTATGCTAAGAAGTTATTTCCATGACAAAGTAATTAAGCTAATGCTGTTTTATGTTAAAGGTTTGCTGAGATGGAATCAACTCTTCTGGAGATGTTGTCTGAAAATTGCAAACCTGATGTGTGGACAATGAATTCTACTCTGAGAGCTTTCGGTGGCAGTGGTCAGATTGAGACTATGGAAAACTGCTATGAGAAGTTCCAGGCCTCTGGTATCTCACCAAACATTAAGACCTACAATATTTTGCTTGATTCCTATGGTAAAGCTAAAATGTATGAGAAGATGGGAGCTGTGATGGAGTACATGCAGAAGTATTACTATTCTTGGACAATAGTCACATACAATGTAGTTATTGATGCATTCGGAAGGGCCGGGGACCTTGAACAGATGGAATATATATTTAGATTGATGAAATCTGAGCGTATAAAGCCCAACTGTGTTACACTCTGTTCATTGATTAGAGCATATGGAAGGGCTGGGGAAGTTAAGAAAATAAAGACAGTGCTGAGAATTGTTGAGAATTCAGACATAACATTGGATATTGTGTTCTTCAACTGTTTGGTGGATGCATACGGGAGGGTGGGGTGCTTGGCAGAGATGTGGGATGTTCTCGATATGATGAAGTTACAACGATGCAAACCAGACAAGGTAACCTGCACCACGATGATTAAATGGTTTCTCATCAAAGGGATTGATGATCATCGTGTTCAGTACCTACGTGACCTAAAAGATGGGCGGTCTACAGATAATATGTAGGTGTGAACACTAAAGCAGCTAATGAACTGATGGCTCTTGTCCTCTGCATGTTTTTCCAAGGAGATGGAACAACTTGTGTCGGAGCCTTAGTTTTCAGAGATGCATCAATCACAACCTGCTCTTTAATGTCCTTAATGAGTAACTTGAATGTTACTGAATCGAACATTTTGAATATATGCAACAGCGATAGTTTTTGAGAGGCATTAACAAACTTTGCTTTACGAGTTCAACAGCAGAGCTACCGATAGCATCTGTTGTTTAACAAAGCTTCCTATGGTTACGGCATCCCAAGAATAAAGTAATGTCTGTAAAGGATCCGAGCAAGTTTTCGCGATTGAAGAAAACTGGACAAGAGAGAGGAATACAAAGAAAACCTTGGGGAACAGTTATTTTTTTGTCAATCAAATGGAACAATTAATGCTTGTGGCATTAGTCGGATTTTGCCTTGCTGTTGTGGCCTGATGTATTGATTGTGCAGCTGTACATGACGTGTGCTATTGACTTAGGCAAAGATGGAGAGAAACTGAATCTGTTACCAAAACTACATGTTGTAGTGTTGTACTTTTTTAATTCTAGGAAATGACTCTTAGGTGATTATTTGGTATGTCACCTAACATTGTTGCTACCATTGTCCTGGAAAAAATGAGAACGTCCACCTAACATATGGACCAAGGAATTAGTCTGAAAGGAGATTCTCCTTGGCCTTTATTCAACAAGGGCCTCAAAGGTTATGGAATCAAATATGGTTTGTGGAACTGTCATTCTCTTCGTTTAAATAACTGCTCAAATACTTTGCATGATATCTTAAAAAAATCAATTACTTGACATTTTTAGTTTCAGTATTTTATAACTATCAGTCTAGGATAGTTGTTCTGTTAATAAAGTTCTAAATCTTGTAATAAAAAAAAAACCAATAGTGTTATGGAGTCCCTTTTACTGTACATGATCTAATGCTTTCATTTTCAAGTAATTTGGTTCGACACATGTGAGCCAATCAACAGCTCCAGGAAGAGTTGTTCATAGCTTGTCAGACTTGGGAATTTCAAATTCATAGATGTGACAGTGGTACATGAATTGCTACAGCAAGCTGCTGCTTATTTAACTATATCGCGTGCTTTAGCCTGTTGTTTTCAACTCTAGTGATAGCAGAAACTAGAAATCTACAGTAGGAAGTTCAAAGCCAGTTACGAGTAAAAAAGGAAAATCAAATTATAGCCTTGTAGTAACTTAGAAGTGACTGCAGAGGTTCTTTATTTTGAAAGATTAACTAACACGCAAATTGTGTGTTGCTGTGGCCTGATGTCTACTCTGGTTTGCATGTTTCTGTGGCCTGATATCTACTCTGGGTGTTTTTCCATACTTTAGCAATGGCTGAAGAGCCTGTTGGCCTGTATATTTCTTGCAAAATATATTAACATCCAGTCATCAGTCTTGGTTAAGCTTCAACCAGTTGCACCTGTCCAAAATTTTATCTTGATACTCAGATCTTGTGGTGGTGTATGAACATTCATTATTCAGTGCTGCTCTGATCTGGGATCTGTGCATGTGAGCCATCCAAAGCAAAGCCACTGACAGTGAACAGCCTGATCAGGGTGTCTGTTTGTGCTACTATTTTCTGGTACTTATCTGATGGTATGTCTAAATTTTGATCCAAGTTAGTAGTATCTGTAAGAAAGTATAAACCATGAAACCTTTCTGTTTTCTGATTTTTCTGATGTACTCTGAACTTTGCCATTTTCTGGGAGTTTTTTTTTTATTCCAAAACCAGTGTGATTTTGGCAGTTTGGCACTGAACTGGAGTAGCTTATTTTCAACGACATTTGTTGCTAGTTGCTACTGCCTGGGCCCTACTGTTGTGTAGTGTAAGACTGTGAGCACCAACATCTTCCAGCTTTCACAAAGAATCGGTGCTACTATATACATGAACTGTACAGCAGTTATGCCAATCTCTGGGTTTGTCGGTGGCGATGCAGCCAGAGCAACCGCAACCGTGCCGGGCCAAACACAGCTAAGTGCTAGCTAAAATGCACAAGAACTGGTCTAATCATCCACAGTATCGTGGCATTTGGTATAGTGGGCAAATATCTAATGCCAGTATGCCACCACACCACATGAATCGCAGAAAATTTCAAGAAATAGAGGTAGAAGGTACCATAATGATCTGCTGCTGAGGTTAATTAAACTGCTGATTCGAATTTTATATATAAAAGAGAGGATAAATGACTTTATTTACTACAATGTGATTCTGTTACTTCCTTGGTTGGATTAAAAGATTAAAACATGCTATAGCTACTTGTTTTTAGAGAGAATTTATTACAAGCGGACAATATCTGATCCGTGGCTATGCAACACACACCCAACTCACACCACCACATCCGCACATGCTCATTTTCTGATACAAGCCAATAGACACACAGGAAAACAAAAGGTGCTAAGCCTTCACGGTTAGTGTACTATAGGTCGTCTAGTGGCTGTTAGAATGATGCTTTAAATAAATGGTTGGCCTAATATTCTGTTAGGAATTCGTAGTTAGGACTTGGACCATTCCAGTAAGCAACTAACTTAGCGTGGGGGCAAACTAATGACTCGTGGAGAACACAATTGGGTGCAGGAGAACGCAAAGGCGAACAAGCATCGATCCTTTCTTTCTTTCCAGTGTTTACCGGTCGGTCAGTCCAGTGCGTTTGTCTCTTACCTTTCGCGACTTCGCAGAGAAGATCAGCAGTTGCTGAAAGAAGAAGCAAAGGCAGCTAAACTGGCATCTAATCTTCCCTGATTCCCTCTCTAGATTGCGACGAAAAATACCTAGACTTGTATTGCGAATTTGCGATTGAGTTCCAGGCCAAAATAATGAACGGGCTTATTTGCTTATAAATTGGAACCCAAAATGAACGGTCTTTGACTGCGCTTGTGTCTCGTTGGGGGTGGTTTGAGGACTGAGGTAAGGCTCAGGTGGCAAAAACCTGCCACGGTTCGAGCGCAGACTACTATGTGCGCCTCGCGAGTTAGGATGCTCTTCTTCTTTAATGTAGGTTAGATGAGGAAAATTCCGGACATCAAAAAAAAAAAAACTGGCTTTCCGGAGAAGTTTCAGCAAGGTCAAATAAGCCCTTAAATTAGTCCCTTTTTTTAATCCCTAAGCTAGTTAAATTCTAGTTTAGTATGCTGAGATGCTTGTAACCATTTTGAAGGACAAGTGGTTCAGCTATTGCTCCCTAATAAGGTAACCCTAATCATTATACAAATCATACTATAGCAGTGCCTATAGCAAACAAGAAAAGTAGTATACAAATGAGCACGGCATGTTTTTAAAATTTAAAATCCTAGAAAAGTATAGATAACATTTTTTTTAAAAAATGAAAAGAAAAAGGAAAAACAGCATTAGTCACAATTTAATCCTCTACCCTGATACACAGGCAACTACGGTTGCCAGAAAAATTGCACAAGAATGTTTCAAAGACTACGATACACCTACTACTAATCTGCCATCTGTCTGCGTCTGATTTCTGTGTTATTTATTCCAGGACGAAGACGAAGAAGTCAGTATATTAAACCAAATCACTGGCTGCGTTAACTTCCTAATTAGAACGACTTGTTCTTGTGACCGCTGATTTGTCAAATCCTCTCAGAAAGGACTGGATACTGCATTGCATAAAGCTTCAGGTCCGAGCAGTACGTGACTACGTGGTCGCTGGGGCACCATCTCTGAACACGGGTCACTGTAAAATGTTGTTTGTTCAAACAAGCCACCAGTCTATTCTAGTTGTACTTCAGTTTTAATTGCTGTAATTTTTTGTGCTTCCTGGTTGTACCTGCTGTGCAACAAGGGAGCATTCATCAAAATGTGCTGTTGTTGTCAAACTGTTTCCTTGGGCAGAAGTTACCAAGCTAGTTTGTGGCCAGGAAGGCCCAGAGTTAGATTTTTTTTTAACTGCAAATGATGTGAACCTGTGGTGATGAGTTTGACATCTACAGGCAAATCCTTGCGAGTTTCCCTCAAAATCAGCGGGCAGAGGAGACTAGACACATTTCCTACCGTCTGATATCAAACAGACGACGGTCCATACAGCATGTTCGAAAAAGAAAAACAAAACTGTATGGACGCAAGAACGCATCGATCAATCTGAATCGTCCATTTTCCATGGAAGAACAACGTTAACCTGCATGCGTATCACTCATGGACTTCAGTCCGGTAGCTCACTACCAGTCTAGGTTAAAAGCCAACCTTAACCGTCGAAAGCCGCAGGTACGGAGTCTGAGCTACCGTTGGCGCGTCATCTCGTCGGTTAGTCGTCAGGGCATGGCATCGTCGTTCGCCGAGACCAGACGGACAATGCCGTTGGTGCCACTGGCCGCTCGCCCGCTTTAAAAAACGGCTGCTCGTCTGCGAATTACGGGGGCGATGGGCTGCAGATGCGGTGCCGGCCCGGAATTTTTTTTTTTATGGCACGAGTCTGGATGCATTTAAATCCTCCGATCAAATTTTTAGGTGTCATATAACAAATATTAGACGTCGTGAATCTAGGTGTCATGAATCTAGTTCCGATGTTAAGGTCGTGTACAATATGCTTGTATTAGCTATCTATTGCTTCTATCACATAAAATTTAAGTTGATGTGGATAAAAAAGCATAAAGGGAGAAATATATTGTCTACAATTCTGTAGTCGACTATATCACCAGAACCAAGGAGAAAATGTCTTAGGTCCATAAAAATATTAAAAGATTATGTCATCTATAAAGACAAGTAAAAAAACACCTCATTATACGAATTGTTTAGAGGTAATATAGAAAGTTACTATGTATGCGGTATGCATGCATTTATCGCGCTTATCGTCGGCGCCATAAAATTTGTTTCCGTGCAGTGCAGGCCCCCCATCCGTCCGTCCGTTTTTTTATTTATGGCCGACTTCACGCGTCGTTCGGCGGCACCAACGCGCTTCCACCACGGCACGATCGCGTCCCCCCTTTTAATATGTCCCGCACTCCCGCTGATTCAGAACGAGGTGGATTACAAATTGCCCCGTGGAGTTATTCAAATTCTGCGGAAACCCTTCGTGTGAGGGGCATATATGAAACATTTTTTTCACACAAACCCCGAATTCTTTGGGGCACGTTCTTCGTCAACCAAATTATTGTGGGTGCTGCACGATCGGCAACTGACCAACTCTTCTTTCTTCTTCCTCAGTCGTCATCATCTCCTCATAAATTAACTACTCCGTCTTCTCCAGATCGCACGCACATTCACACACACACACACACAAACGCACGCGCGCTCACACGCACGCAAAGCCAGCCTCCGTCCATGGTGCCTCTCCTCCTGCTCGCCCTCCTCGGCGGCCTCTGCGCCCTCTTCTCCCTCGCCTCCTCACGGGCCAACAAGAAGTGCGACGGCGGCGGCCACGGCGCCGAGGAAGCCAAGAACTACCGGGAGCAAGAAGAGGGGGCTAAGATGAAGCAGGAGAGGAAGGGCCGGCCGGACCCGGAGGCGGACCTGGGGATCGTGTTCTCGACGTTCGACCACGACGGCGATGGGTTCATCACGGCGGGGGAGCTGGAGGAGTCGCTGAAGCGGCTCGGCATCGCCGTGTGCGCCGCCGAGGCCGCGGCCATGGTGGCGCGCGTCGACGCCAACAGCGACGGGCTCATCGACATCCACGAGTTCCGCGAGCTCTACGACTCCATCCCCAAGAAGAGGAGGCAGCAGCTCCCCGCCGCCGGCGATGGCTGCGGCAAGGAGGACGCGGGGGCGGAAGAAGCCGAGGAGGAAGAGGAGGAGAGGGACCTGAGAGATGCGTTCGACGTGTTCGACGGCAACAAGGACGGGCTCATCTCGGCCGAGGAGCTCGGCACCGTGCTGGGCTCGCTCGGCCTGCGCCGGCCCGGCGGCCGGCCGGCCGTGGCCGAGTGCCGCGACATGATACGCCTCGTCGACAGCGACGGCGACGGCATGGTCAGCTTCGAGGAGTTCAAGCGCATGATGACCGTCGTTAAGGCATAGCTCCTCCTCCTCCTCCTCAAAGATCACACACGAACCCAACACGGGTCAAAAAACAAAATTTGGAGCGGATTCGCGAAGGCAACTAACGTTGATTTGTTCTTGGATTGGAAGAGACGACGGAGAGGTAGAAGAAGCGATCAATTAACACCAAGGTCGCGTGCTTGTTTATCGGGGGTTGAAAGCTAAATCTGCTTCTTGCTCTGTGTTTCTCCCCTGTTCTTCATTACGACAGTTTCTTTCGCTTCTTTCTTCTCTTCCTTTTTTGCAGTCTAATTAATTCCGTACTTTTGACGATTGACAAGTACTCTGCCAATTATGCATGTAAATATTAGTTCTTGCTCGCTGTCTGGTTAATTCTTGGATGAATGCAAGTCTCACTGGATAATAGTTGTCAATTTGGTGTTGTGTACTTGTGTTTTGAGACTTTGAGAGTTGCTTACTGATTTGCAATTCTATGTGCCATTTTTCTGGGGTCAAAATTTGAAAATTTTAACCGTGGACAGTTAGGTCCTAGTATTGTAAAGTTCGCTTCTTCATGAAGAAAGACAGAACGAAAGAAAGTTCTTGTCTTTGTGTGCAAGGTATGGTTTTTAACTATGTTTTTAAAGATCATAAGGCTGAATTCCATGGACTTGTATGACATATAGTTTCATATGTGTTCCTTGTTTGGATGTGTTTTCCTTGAAAAATTCAATGGGCAGAAATTTGTGGTGGTCTTTGGCCATTTTTACCTGGTCAGAGTCTCGGGGAAGAACTAATCTCGAAGGGCCAACTTTCTAAAAATAAAAAAGTAAAAGAATCCAGGAGTAGACTTCTCCTTTGTTTTTCTCTGCAGAAAGCTTTGATCCATGAACATCCCAACGAAATGCCAAAATTTTTGTGTGAAAACATTTGCGACGAATTATTTTGTCCTTCTCATCTTGTGCAAACAACCCACTACTTGTCTACTACAACCTAGTTTGAAACTATCAATACACACTGCATAATGTTCTGCAAAATATGTGAAGCAGCTATCGTCAGTGTGAAACCTGTAAGAAGACAAAACCTAAAAGGCCAAAACTACGTGCAAGAAACTGACTTGCCCATTTTTCCAGAAAGCCTCACCTTGTCTCGTTCTGATCATAGTCGGCTAGACCAGTTAAAAAGTTAAGACTGCCCCCCAGGTCAATGAGATGACATTTCAAAGCGACACTGAAGATGTTTTACGTTTCAGATCTCTATCACGGTTTAAGAATTCCATGCTTGGATTGGATCTAGGGCCTGCAATATTATACAATCCATGAATCCGTCTGTGTAAGAAAATGCCAGACATGAGCAGGTGAGAAACTGATGGGCAGAAATTGATGTGTGAAGCTAGACACCAGTTAACTAATTAAGGTCTTTTTCTTGAGCTCTTTTACTGTAAACTCAATTTAATTGATGTTTTGCATGGTTGACATTAATGGATCGGTGTAATCATGCAGGGTTTTTAAGCTGGACCTACGCACGGTCTCAACCTAACTCACTGTCACGCTCCAACAGTCGACAGAAGTTAAGTTATAAAAACTTATCTATCTAGTACTTCCTTAGGTTAATATTTATTGCTCCGTCTCTCCTCAGCCCTTGTGCCTTGTGCCGTTGTGCACGGTCACAATACGCTCCATATATTTTGCAACGGAGGAAGTACTTACGTTTATTTGATTCGTTAACCTGTTTAGACTTTGTGAGACTATGATAATCGTGAATTTCTTTGATTAATTAGTTGGCGGCAAGCATAACTGCATCAGCAATAACGGCAATTTAAGTCGATAGAAAAACAACATCGACAGCAAGATTCGCGACAGTCGTGCAACACAGAAGCAAAGCATGTGCTTGGCACCAATCGCGAAACAGGTGATGGGAAATGGACGCATCAAATAGCATACATACATCAGTTAAAACGAGATGCGGATTCCGAGACAGGTGGAATATGGTTCGATTCCATATTCATCGCCTCCCTTCGTTTTGCGGCGCCGTGTCATTACTCACTTAAGCAAACGGATTACTATTTATCTGTTCGGTAGGACATCGCTCCGATGAATAGTAAGTATTATCACAATCAACACAGCAGAACAATAAGATAGCAACTGTATATCTTCATTACAGTAGTAGCCACTCAAGGCTATTGTCTTAATACAAATATTATACAACTGCAAAATGAGACTACAACACCCCTCTTGCCTGCCCTGATGTATCAGCCGCCTACTCATCCTACTCGTCGTATAGGGAGTCCATCTCACCCTACTCATCACAACAAGTGCCTCGTCTTTTGCGGCCTCATCTGTACCTGTGTGTCCCTCGTTACACTCGGGATAACTCCCAGCCATATTAGAATCTAACAAAGGTGAATAATAGCAAGGTTGAGTACTGGTGTACTCAACAAGTATTAATAGCAAAAATGCATTGTGTGACTCATCTCTTGTTCTTTACATCATTTTCTAGTTCATCTCTATTTCTGAAAATAAATAACTCATTAAAATATTAGGTGGCAAATTTTAATTCTGAAAAAGAATACTAGTCAAAAGAAGATAGACCCCTAGCGGTTCCCGCAGACTCCAATCTAGAAGACCGGCATGAATTCATAATTTTGTATAGCATTACGCTGGCTTGTACCACTTTACCCATAGCTATTATAAGCTCTTTATGCACTAGGTCCATCGCATTTCCTTGGATTCGACTTCGAGTTCATAATACAGAATATTTTCCAGGTTACGTGATTAATTTCTCCACGCATTACTTTCCGTCAGTGCTGGCCTCGCCACCACTAAGTTCTGGTAATGTTGGTTGGGTCGGTTCTTCCTCTTCGCACCCAACACTCCACCTAATGCTATAGCGTCTGTTTCTTGCATCACACGCATACATATTACTTATTCGATGTGGAGAGCATAATTACGTAACAAGATAGCATGTTCTGCCCGTCGAAGTGGGAAAATGGTTAGTACTCAAATACGGTCTCTGACCGAGTAAGAGTTTTGTTTACCCTTATATTTTAACCATATATAAAGGGTTCCACCTCTTCCCTTATCGTTTCCTGCCCCGGATCCTTCTTTACCAGCTATAATATTACTCTGTTCTCATTTCATTGGTCATTCATCAATTCTTTTCATCATCTTCTTCTTCTGATTAACCGATTTGGATTTTGAGATATAGTTTTATGTAATATGTATAATAGTGCCAAATGTAACCTTTTACATTTAATATAACTATATTGATGTTCAAGAAATAAGCTTGCCTTCAGAATTATAGAAAAGATCGTCGCCGAGAAAATCTGTATCAACTACTCCTGCCTACGTCGGTTCGCTTGCTGCAATTACGCGACGGGGCGAAGAATAAATAAATAACTAAATACTTAGTGATATTTGTGTGCTATTAGGTGTGCAATAGTCGATTAGTTCTCCTTTTTGGCATATTTTAATTTGATAACATTTTTTTGGACTCCTACTAGGTTAGCATTCCCCAATTACGGTTGTTCTACGGTCTACTGGCTTTAGGGTCGAAGTTGCCGAAGCTCGCGTTAAATCGCACGAGAATAAAATAATACTCGCACTATCAAGTCACTAAGTTTATCAAATTTTATTCATGCAAAAATGCCTAAATAATTTTATTCAGCATGCAGAGCATTCGACATGGAATGATGACATTGAGTGGCAGCTATTAAGAAGCATCCATCATTGTCTCTGAGTACCGCGCCTGTCACTCCCTGAAGGGAGTTACAGTCGAACGTGTCATCCACATTTAGCTTGTAAATTCCGACCAGAGGTGGAACCCAAGCATTAGAAACCTAAGGAAGTGCATGTTTCTCCTTCGATCTTGCCGCATGCATCAAGTCCAGTGCAATATCTTTAGCTCAAACAACTGTTTGTGGGAGTTTCATTAGACTTTCCCCATGTCTTCTTCTGTTTCTGGCGGTCCAAAGAGACCACATGCCACACAAGATGATACCAGCGTCCTCCATGCGACAAAGATTATTATCCAATAGATCAACAGCCCAATTAGAAGGATGGAGTTCATGTAGTTTGACATGAGCTAATCTAATTTATTTTTATTTTTTATTTTTTTAGAAATAGAAGTACAACTCCCGGCCTCTGTACCAACTAAAGATGCACACAGCCATAATAGACACCTAAATCCGCCCTGAAGAGGACTTGAACCTGAGTGGTAGGGGTGTACAACCACACCTTTCCCACCAACTGAGGTAGGCTCTAATGGGCTATCTCTTTCATTGCCGCCCAAAAAGATCTTGCATATGTGCATTCAACAAGAATGTGAAAAGTGGTTTCTTCTCTCGCTCCACAGACTTCACAGAAGGCCATCTTATCAATATTTCTCTTGCGAAGATTAACTCTCGATGGCATAAATTCGTTCAAGACCATCCACCAGAAAACCTTAATTTTCGGAGGAACTTGCAAATTCCAAATCGCTTTCCAGATGGGATTAGCAGCAGACATAGAAGACGATGGGGGCTCTTGTTTTTGTATCCTGCTCACCACAATACCAGTCCATCAGTAAATGGTACGTTGACTTCACTGAGCAGTTCTCATGCTTCTCTGCTGACCAAGCCCAAACATCTTCTTCCAGCCTTCCGAGCGGAACACATGAAATAGCTTGGAAATCAAAAAGAATAAAATTAGCATGGAGAGCATCCAAGTTCCAACTAATGCCGCCATCAGAGATTAGTTCAGACACTTTTGTTGCTGACGCACTTGGTAACCTACACAGAGGTTTATGATTCACAGCCTTCGGTATCCATTTGTCTTTCCAGATATTAGTACTAGTACCATCCCCAATTCTACGAATTAGGCAGAGTTCAAGGGCCTTTCCGCCTGCTAGAAGTGCTTGCCAAGTATGTGAGGAATGTTTCTTGTTTGCAGATAGGAAACCTCCGTTCGGATAGTATTTTCCTTTAACTACTCTTGCACATAACGAATCTGGGTTTGAAAGAAGCTGCCGCCATTGTTTTCCCAACATTGCAATGTTGAGCTTTTGGAGATCTTTGAACCCTAAACCACCTTTGAGCTTACAACCAATTAGATCCTCCCATTTACGCCAACGAGTCTTACGGCTATCCACCGCGCTTCCCCACCAAAAATTTGTGATATAACACGTGATCCTCTTACATGTCGTCACAGACAACTGGGAGCAACTCATAGAGTAAGTTGGAACAGCCTGCGCAAAAGACTTGATGAGAATTTCTCTGCCAGCGCAAGAGAGCTTCTTTTCACTGCAACTGCCCATTAGACTTCTGATTTTGTTAGGACTACGTTCAAAAGCCTCCTTTGTACTGCGACCAAGTGCTGTAGGAAGTCCCAAGTAGTTTTCTCCCAACACTTCATTCAGAATACCCAATCTTTGGCGTACCTCATCCTTCACGACATCACTGCAGTTAGTACTGAAGAAAACTATAGACTTGGCTTTGTTTACCATCTGTCTCAAACCAGATTGGTATCTCTCCAAAAACTCCGCCAGTCTGTCAGCACCTCGAAAGGAGGCCTAAGTAAAAATCAAGCAGTCATCAGCGAAAAGAAGATGAGATGTCCAAGGAGCATGGATAGCAACTCGAATTCCCTGTGCCAAATAATGAGGGCCTGAACACTTGAGCATAGACGATAATCCCTCGGCACAACGCAGTAACAAGTACGGGGACATTGGGTCCCCTGGTCGAATACCTCGGGAAGGAGTAAACGGTTCAGAGAAACAACCATTAACTCTGACCGACAACTCAACTGTCTCTACACATTTCATGATCAGATTAACCCATTGCCCTCGAAACCCCAACTTGAGCATGATATTCCTCAAATATTCCCATTCCACCCTGTCATACACCTTCGCCATATCAAGCTTAATAGCAAGAACCTCGTTAGTGATTCTCTCCTATATAGGAAGGAATGATTATAAGTTAGTATTTAAATAAAATAAAGTTGTAATGTATAAGTTTGGTAACTTTGTTGGCAAAAACTATAAAAGCAGTGTGGCAAGATGGGATAACAAAATAACAAAAGAAGCGGATTGATCTTTCCCGAGCAAAGGAGAAAAAGACTTTCTTGTCCTACGTAAATAGGATAACCGATAACTGTACTGCACAGTATCAGTTTAATGGAATCTAGCTAGTTACCATGTATTGACCTTAATCATCGAAAAAACCAAGGAGGAACAAGTGGGCAACACTAGATGTGGTGCGTGAATTAATCTATCTAAACACGGCTGTCTTTGAAGATTAATTAATAAAAGCTACTTGTCCGGTGAAATTGCATAATTAATGGGGCCGGACGACGGAGGAGAGGACACTTGCGCGAGCCCATAGCATTAGGCCCACACAAGCCCAAGCAACTGGTAAACACAACCCCAAACTTTCAGACCCATTTGCTGCCCAAACTTACCAGGCCCACTTATCCAAGCAACTTCCGCTCGCACCCAAATAACCGGGCGTCTATAAAAGCCCTGACACTCGCCTAGGGTTTCCTCTCCCCTCCCCCACGACCGCCGCCTCGCCGCAGCTCCTCCGCGCCCTCGCCCTCGCCCTCGAAGCCGCCGCCGACATGGGTAACCTCCTCCTCCTCTCGAAACCATTCTCATTCTACCTGTCGTGGATTTCTTTTTAATTGACGGGATCTTCGTGTTGCTTGTGGGTGGATGGCGCGCAGGTAAGGTGCATGGATCGCTGGCTCGCGCCGGGAAGGTTCGCGGCCAGACGCCCAAGGTGGCGAAGCAGGACAAGAAGAAGAAGCCCCGCGGCCGCGCGCACAAGAGGATGCAGTACAACCGCCGCTTCGTCACCGCCGTCGTCGGCTTCGGCAAGAAGCGCGGGCCCAACTCCTCCGAGAAGTAGGCGCGCCGCCGTCGCTTCGCCCTGGTTCCGTTTCGATCTTGATGTGCCTATGATCTTCTTGGTAGTAGTAGTTTCGTTAAGTATTATGCAATGAAAGGAAGAACCTTTTGTGGTAGTATGAGTTAGCTGTTCGTGTGATGGATGGGATCGAACTGAAGTGTTGAAGTATGCCTGCTTCGTGTAGTTGAGAATTTGACATATGATGATATGAGTTCATGTCTTAGATTTGATTATGGTCGCATGTTTTGGCTGTCTTTGATGTGGAAAATATGCATATTTGTGCCTGGTTTGGTTCTATGTGGTTCATCGGTTCATGTCTGTCTGACATTGTTGGGTTGTATCTATACACTATTCTAGTCATCGCGAACTTCAGGTTCATAGAATTCATTGATTAATAAATGCCCATTTGTGTAGAGTAGTAATGCCCATCATTTGATCAATCATGTCCGGTGTTTGTGCATGATGTCCTGCAATGGCTGCAGTACGCATGCTGTTTGTGCACTTGGGTTGCGGTAATGGTGAAATAGGCCAGCTATTCCATTGATGGGACCAATGAATTCTAGTTCTAGAAAGTAGGAGCCCTCCCTGGCAGCATATCAATGTGAAATTAGTACGCATGTTGTTTGTGCACTTGGGTTGCGGTAATGGTGAAATAAGCCTGCTATTCCATTGATGGGACCAATGAATTATAGTTCTAGAAAGTAGAAGCCCTCCCTGGCAGCTTATCAATGTGAAATTAGAATGCATTGTGATTTGAAGTGTATGGCCAGTGAAATATTAATGCATTGTTTTGGATAGTTGTTATTTTTTGGCTGATGGAATGATATTTGCAAGATTTGTTTGTTTGAAAATTAGATGGCACGCCTGAAGTAGGGTGAAAAATGCATCTCATCCTCGATCATCTCTGATCTCTGAACTACTATTCCATTGATGGGAGCACTGAATTCTAGTTCTAGAAAGTAGAAGCCCTCCCTGTCAGCATATCAATGTGAAATTAGAATGCATTGCGATTTGAAGTGTATGGCCAGTGAAAGATTAATGCATTGTTTTGGATAGGTGTTCTTTTTAGGTTGATGGAATGATATTTGCAAGATTTGTGTGATTGAAAATTAGATGGCATGCCTGTAGTAGGGTGAAAAATGCATCTCATTCTTAATCATCTCTGATCTCAGAACTATTATAGGGTAGTAGCGCTTTTGTTTCTTCAGTAGTGTAGGATGCAAATTTCTGTCGCTTAGAAGTTACCCCGTCACCAAAAATGAGTTGATGTTGTTGATCATCTCTGAATACTGGCAGGAATGCCAGTCCTGAAACTTTTGTGTGTAGCTGCACTTCTACTCCCAAGATATTATATATCTAGAGTTTATTGACCATATCATCTTTGTTCTGTAAGCAGTCTGGCTGGAAAGCAAGTCAGCCCAGCCTGAGCGAAACATGAGAAGCATTTATTGCTGACTTTGTGTTTGTTCACTCCAGAACTGGTTACTAGAATGCTTGTTGTAATCATACACTGCTATTCTGGCTGGAATGCTTCATGCCCTTTTTTTTTATTGAATTATGATTTCGATCAACTCTCCGCATTCCATTCCCCGCTCAACTGTATCCATGGAATGATGTGCTCCAGAAGCTTGGTTTGGTTGTAAAGCAGATTGCATGACTGAAGTGAAAACTGATATAACAACTGAACCCCCCCCCCCCAATTATCTGTTGAACTAAACCATACACCTAATCACTGATATAACTTGTATAGTGTTCTGTTCGTGCATCACTTACTGTGCAGTATGCAAAATATCTGTTGTTTGTAACCCTGCCACCAAAAATTAGCTCGGGCGACCTTGTTAAACACAATTCAACTATTGGCGTTCTTCCCCATGATAATTGAGAGCTTATTGAACAACTCTCTGTAAGGAGCTGTGCCTTGTGCAGCAGCTTTTCTCTGTAAGCTAGAATCTACCTTGTTCATTGCGTAGTCCAGCTTGAATTTTGGCGATGTTTTTTTCTGCCTGAGCCTGAGAGAAACGCTCTGCTAGCCTGAGAGGAAATCGCTGCCTACATGTGCCTGGTAATTTCCGTGTCAATTTTGCAGCAGCTAGTTATGCCAGCAGGTTGCCGGCGGAGGGAGCCATGGCTCGTTTCGTTCCTATCACAGCGATCGACAGCACACCACCGTATGGAATGCGTTCTTTGTTAGCGCGCGCTCTTCCTGCAAGTCACAACAACAGTTCAGGCAGGAAACCGGCTACAGCAGCTAGTTACAGTCTCAGAAGCAGGTGGTAGGTAGTAGACAGTCATGGCTTACGGCTCGTTATGTTTGTATCGCTGTCAACAAAAGCCCACTGCAAATTCGTTAGCAGTTTAGCGCGCACACAAGATTTATGCCGTTGCATCGTTACACAGCTCAGTCGGTGGCTGAACGAATCGGCCATTCGGCCCTGACATCACCTCCTTGCAGTGTCAGAAACGGGGAGCGAGCGGTGTGGCAGTGGCAGTGGCAGGCAGCTGTGATGGGCCGAGAAGTGCAATAGTGCATGTGCTGCTCGTGCGCCACAGCTCACCTCCATCTGGGAATGTGTTGGGCCCGTCCTCTGTGGCGTGTTCGCTTAAAATCACGGGGCCTGCAAGCCGGGGGTCGCGCATGCGATTTGGACCCATCCAGGGACAATTTGCGCTGCCGATCCCGGTCTCGGCACGCGCAGGAGCGAAATCCACCTACTACGCCCGTGCGTGCACATGTGTTTGGACCGCGTGTGGTCTGTTCGGGTGCTTACGGAGCACCGCGGACGCTCGACAGCAGTAGGGCCAACACAAAGGGGCCAACGTAGCTACAAGCATCTAGACCCTTAATTCGTTGATTACGCGGTTTTGGTGATTAATAACCTCCTAAATCATTCTAACAAACTTTAGTGTGAGTGTTGTTAATATTAGTTAGGTCTTAATGATAAATATGGAGTGTTCTTGGACTTTTATGGATCCCCATGTATGCAAACGATGGCAAAGCGTGTTTTGCACGAAGATTAAGGGCCTTGTGGCTAGGAATGATCCAAGGAGTCGAGTGTGGATCATTCTAGTTGATGGGATTTTTGTTTTTGCTTTGGACGGACTATTAAAGGGGTTCAAGGCTAGTAGTTTGAGATTGGTTTGGTTGAGTAACTAGCTGTGGTGTACATTAGGTTTTTCTAGTTCAGTTATAGTAAAAGAGTGCCAATAATCAAGTTATAGTTGAGAGGTTATCAAATTTGAATCAAATTTCAGCTGTCAGAAAAATCAAATTTCAGCTGTCAGAAACATCAATAGAGGTGAATTATCCAGGTCAGGCGTACCATCTGTCCAGAGAGAGTATTCTCTGTGCTTTTGAAAATTTACACAGAGGTGGATAATCCAGGTCAACTCGTACCATTGAGGTGTATCATCTCTCCAAAGAGGTTTGTCGTAGTGGTGAGACTAGACAGTGGAAAAGGGGAGGCCCCCTGCGTCAGAAGAACAGGGGGTCCTAGAAAAAGGGGTTCGGATTTCACTTATCCCAGGAAAAAAAACCTCTCCTTTACATGGTTCCGGGGGAGGCTATTTATAGCCTCTTGGTAAGGTATCTGAAAGTATAAAAACACCCCTAGCTAAGTACACTGGTCGTAGGGGTGGCAGGGTCTTTTGCACCCTACTTGTAGCCTCCGGTGTATGACGTGTTCTCTGGACACGGTGTATCGTGGGGAATAGACCGGCTTATGGTTCGTCTTGGCCTCGCGCCCCCTTGGCGCTCCACCTTCTTCGGAGAGAGTCCCGGGATCCTCCGAGGTCTTGAGTGTCCTTGGGGGGGCGTCGGGCCACTCGCAAGGCCGGGCCATCCTTCGGAGTGCTCGGGGCCACTCCGAAGGGTCTTCGGTTTCCACGGAGGGTCTCGGTGACCTCCGAGGGTCTTGGTTTCTCCGGAGGGTCTTTGGCTACCTCCGAGGGTCTTGGCTTCCACGGAGGTCCTCGTGACCTCGGAGGTCTTGGCCGCCTTGCCGCCCGGTCGTGGGGCGGTGTGGCGCCCCACGACAAGCCCCTCGCGATCGAGGTGCGCCGCCATGGTCGAAACCGCGCCGCTCTCTGTAAGGTCCAGCGCACCGTCCCCTGCGGCGTGAAGCCGCGCCGGCGAAGGCTTTGTCGCATTAGTTATTTGCGGCGCCTTGGGCGCCGCGCGTCTGGGTGGTGGTGCTGCCGCTATTGATGGCAACGGTGGGGCCATTATGCGCCGCCGCTCTTGGGCGCCTGCGCCGTTATGGGCTTTGATGACGGCATTGTTCGTGTGTCTTGCGTCGCCTCGACTTGGTGCCGTTGCATTGATGACGGGTGGCAGCGGTTGAGCTATCTTCCGCTCTTATAAATAGTCGCCTCGCCTCCCCTTAGGCCTTACTCTCTTTTCTAGTTGTGCATTCTTCTCTCTTTGTTGTTGTGATGCGAAGAGAGCGAGAGATGCGATGGAGAGGCGTCCTACGGCGACACGGGAGATCTCACGGTGACTGAGGCGGCGCTCGGACCCTCGTGGGCGAGGCAAGTTAGAGAGTTTCTGGGTGGTGCGGGTTCCGGCGCAGTGCCATCGCCTCGCACGAGCGGCGGTGGTTTTTGTCGCGTTTTCGGCGCCGCCTGCGGATCCCTGCGTTGGCTTGGTGAAGGGCGTCCTACGATTGTATGGCGTAGAACTAGCGCAGCTACGCCCAACTCTGTTGTCAAGTTGGGCGTCTTGAGTGGATGCTTGGCACCGAGCAATGGTGAAGGTCGTGTCTTCGCCTTTTTGCACGATGCCATTGTCACCAAAGAAGAACAACGGCGGAAGCGCTAAATTTTGGCGATGTAAACTTTCACCGAAGTCGCGACGCCAAATGTATCTACCCGCCCGGCCGCCGGAATCCGGGAAGCGGCTTGACACGGAGGTGGTTCTACCATACCTCAGTCCACGAAGACGACTGCGATCCGGGGTGGGCGGTCTGACCATCGCGAGTCCCGACATCGAGCTCACGCGTCGTGAGGAGTCTCACTGCGGCTTCTCACGGGCGTGACGGCGCTTCTCCACCGCGACTGGTGGAGGAATTTTGCGCCGAATCGTCACGCCCGGCGGATCGCGGTCGGCGCGGTTCCGCGCTCGGGCACCCTCTTCTTACCGTCACGGGGCACGAGGTAAGGCTCTGGCGCCGTTTGCTTGTCGGTGGCGCGCATATGTA
This sequence comes from Ampelocalamus luodianensis, assembly GCA_036346255.1. Lineage (NCBI taxonomy): Eukaryota > Viridiplantae > Streptophyta > Magnoliopsida > Poales > Poaceae > Ampelocalamus > Ampelocalamus luodianensis. The sequence goes on along the minus strand of CM070627.1, from coordinate 55,957,090 downwards.
CACTTTGTGCTCTTGCGAACAGATATCGCATATAACGTTCTTTTATATTTTTGGCTATTGTGCCCATTGCCGAGGCAAGCCGTCTTGCAGAAGCTGCTCCTGGTCCGTGACACGGGGGAGGAGCACTCAAAGCGTGGTTTGGTGGTGCGCGAGGGCCGACTGAACCGCGCATATCCTGCGTCCGTTCGCCTCGTCGAGCGTCCTGACCCGGAGGTCAGGAAGAAGAAACGGGCCCGCCCGGTAGAGGCTGAGGGGGGCGGCCCGATTCTAGTCGCTCCGCTGCGCGTAGCTGCGCCCATGACGGTGTCTTGCCGCACGCCTGCGGTGTAACGCCGCCCGTCTAAGGGGTCGGTGGCGGACTTCTCGGATGGGGTGGAAGTTTGGGCGGCCGAATCTTTGGTCCCGGCCTTCGGGTGTTAGTAGCGCCGGGAGTCATGCGGTGGTTGGCGAAACGGCGTCGCGAGTGCAACAAGCGATGGGCTCGTTCGATGTTATTGGCTGGACTCGAGGCCTCCTTGGAGAAAAGTACTCCTCGAGCGTCTCACGCGGGCCGGGATCTGCGGACGAGGTTCCTCCCACTCGCGGGTGCCTCGCGGTAAGTTGCGGTTCGTGCTAGTCTTGTGTTTGTTTTGCTTTGTCCGACGCCAAAGGCCTCGATTTTCTGTGGGTGAGGCCGGGGAGGATGGCTCGGTGGTGGTGGGTGTGGCGTCTTGTTGGCGGTTCTAGCCCTATTGTTTCGTCGATGTGCGGTCGAGGAACGGGGCCCGCCCGTAGCCTGTGACGGTGGGCGTGGGGCCCGTGTGCCGCGCGACTCCGAAGTTAGCGAGGTGCCTCGCGGTGCAGGTGTGGCCGACTTCGCCCGCCACCTGCGCTCGGGAGCTCTTTTCGCGGATGCCTTTACGAGATGCTTCGAGGTGTTGAGGCTAACGCCGCAAGGTCAACCGATGGGTTTTTTGTTGTTGTTGCTCCGTGATTGGAGTTGGTTATGCGAGCATAATGTTGGTGAGGGCCATTGCGGACGATGTCGCGTCGGCTTTGCCGAGATTCAAAAGCGGTCGAGGATGGACATGCTCGAGCGGCGCAAGGGCGCGGCGCTCTGGCCGCGCGAAGTGCGGGCCTTAAGCGGTTAGCGGCGCGCGACGCTACGCCGCCAAGGTGCGAGCTTGGAGGATCGTGTGAAGACTCTTCAGCGCGAGAAAGCTGTGCTTGAGGAGGAGGTCTGCACCGAGCGCGAGTTGTCGTCGTCCGTTGCACAGGCTGCTTGGCGAGCCATGGAGGTTATTGAGGGGGCCGTGTCGCAGCTAGGCGTCGTGCCCCCGGCGAGGGTTCACCGTCCGTCGGAGATGGACATCACCCTCGGGAGGCTTTGCCGCGCTGGGGAAGTGTGCCTCCCGGCCGCCCGCTCGTACGGAGACCATTGTGCGAAGGCCGCCTGGTCCGCGACCCTTGCCTCGCTCGACAAAGCCGGATGCGCGCACATTGATGGCCTCGCCGCACGGTCTGTTGCGGTGGCCACGCCGGAGGAGGTAGTGGCCGCTCGGAACCGAACCAGGAAGGCCGGGAGGGTTCTGTTACAAGATTACTGGTCTCTCCGGGGTCATGATGACGCGACGGAGTCCTTCCGGGTTGCGCAGGCGCAGAAGGAGAAGAGGAAGGCCCCGGCGGAGGACACGAGGGCCGACAAGCGGGGATCCACCCCACGGGATAAGGTGTGACCCCCCGCCTTTTGGGTTATAGCGTTGTTAGGGGTTTTCTCTTTTTTTTTTCTTGAGTGCCCCGCTTTGCTTTGGTTGTAAGGGCGTTTTGTATGAGAAACTCTTTTGTGTAACACCCTCTTGTTTTTAAATGGAAAAGGAAAGGGTTCGCTAGCATGGTGTGATTTGTATTTGTGATTATGCTCCGTATGTACAGAGCGGTTTTGGTGAAACGAAGGCGTCGGGCGGGTCTCGCTCCTTGGGGGCGCGGCGTCAAAAGAAGCGCTGTCGCCGAGGCTTGAAAGATGGCGGCGTGCGATGCCCATCCGCCTGCGGTTGTGCTATCGGGGTGGTGTACCATGGTGCGAAGTGGAGGCGGCTGAAATGGCGAACCCGATCGGCTCGATGAGGACTTTCATCGTGCGCGGAAGAGGAAGGCGGCGGCGGCGCGCGAGATTCGTGCATTTTGGGCGCCACGAGGCTATGCTCGGCTGGTCCGGGCGGCCGAGTCCGCGCTCGCGCGGCCGTGTCGGCGGCGGCTCGTCCGAGTCCTTGGGCGCGTCACGAGGTCGCAGCGGCGGAGGCGTCGGAGTTGCTAGCATGCGACGCGTCGGATGAGGAGCTGCTAGCGTGGGCGACGCGTGTGGAGGAATGGGACTTCGTTCCGCAAGCTTGAGTCCGCTTGGCCCTGCTGTACTGCGTTTGTATGAGTTGTCTTTGTTATGTGCGGAGCCTGTAATCTGTTGAGCTTGAAGCAATAAGATTGTGAAGCGTTCTTTGAGAGGCCCATGTGTACGTACGTGTATATGTTTTGTTTTTGGTAAGGCTCGGCCGAACCCTGTCTGTACAATTCTTCCGAGGGAGGAGCGGCGAAGCCGCGTGCCGTCCCCCTGCCTTCTTTGATAGTGCTTCGGAAGAGCCCTGTATATGTAATTTTTCCGGAGGGGGGAGCGGTGAAGCCGCGTGCCGTCCCCCTACCTTTTTTTGATAGGGCTTCGGGGGAGCCCTGTATATGTAGTTTTTCCGAAGGGTGGAGCGGCGAAGCCGCGTGCCGTCCCCCTACCTTTTTTTGATAGGGCTTCGGGGGAGCCCTGTGTATGTAGTTTTTCCAAGGGGGGAGCGGTGAAGCCGCCTGCCGTCCCCCTACCTTTTTTGATAGGGCCGGGAGCCACAGATATGTAGTTTTTAGAAGGGGGAGCGCGGCGCGTGCCGCCCCCTACCTTTTTTGATAGGGCTTGGGAGCCACAGATATGTAGTTTTTCCGATGGGTGGAGCGGCGAAGCCGCGTGCCGTCCCCCTACCTTTTTTTGATAGGGCTTCGGGGGAGCCCTGTATATGTAATTTTATATATATGTATACATGGACCCGCGGAGGGTTTCGTCATGTGTACCGGGGCTGAAGGCCATGCGCGGCGTCGTTTTTTTTATATATATACATGGACCCGCGGGGGTTTTCCATGTGCACCGGGGCCGAAGGCCAAGCGCGGTGTCGTTTGTTTTTTATACATGGACCCGCGGAGGGTTTCCATGTGCCGGGCGAAGGCCATGCGCGATGTCGTTTTTATACATGGACCCACGGAGGTTTCCATGTGCACCGGGCGAAGGCCATGCGCGATGTCGTTTTTTTATACATGGACCCGCGAAGGGTTTCCATGTGCACCGGGGCCAAATGCCATGCGCGGTGTCGTTTTTTTTATACATGGACCCGCGGAGGGTTTCCATGTGCACGGGGCGAAGGCCATGCGCGGTGTCGTTTTTTATACATGGACCCGCGGAGGGTTTCCATGTGCACCAGGCCAAGGCCATGCGCGTGTCGTTTTTCCTCGAGTCGTCAGGGCATCTGAGGTCTTTCATTTCATTGGCGCAAAATGTCCAAAAGAAAGGGTGTTCTGGTGGTTTATTACAAGTCCCCTCACTTGTGGGTTAGGATTGTTGTCCGGTCGCAGCAGGGTTTTGTTTTTGTTTGTACAATACACCTCCTAAGGGTAGAACTTGCGAAGACTCTTTGCGTTCCATGTATGGTCAGCTGCTTGTCATCAGGGTGGCTAAGTGGTAGGAGCTGCTCGGTCTTGTGGGTGATGATGTAGGGCCCTTCCCATTTGGATGCAGCTTGCCGGTGTTGCGGGGTTTGCTACTCGCCAGGACCATATCTCCGGGGCTAGGTAGCGGATCAGGACCTTCTTGTTGTAAGCCCTCGCGACTCCATTGCGTAGCTTGCCATGTTTGATATGGCTCGCACGCGGTGTTCTTCTAACGCGCCCGAGGACACTTGTCGTTCTTCTTGGTTATCGCTTTGGCCCACACGGAGGACACGGCGTGAGCTCCTCGGGTGTCATCGCCGTCTCCAAAGAGGAGTTTGAAGGAGAAAACCGGTTGCTCTAGTTGGCGTGGTCGAATTGCCCGCTGTGGCCTTCGAAGTTCTTCGGGCCAGAGCCCTTTTGGTAAGCCCACTAAGCGCCTATTGAGTCCTGCCATTATGTTGCCATTTGCCCTTTCGACTGCTCCGTTGGACTCCGGGTGGCCCACGGATGCGAAGCATATAGCGGTGCCCAGGCCTTGGCAGAATGATCTGAAGGCTGCGGAGTTGAACTGCGTGCCATTGTCGGTGACTATCTCCCGAGGTACTCCGTATCTGCAAATAATGTTTTTCCAAAGGAAACGCTGGGCCGCGGCTGATGTTATCTTTGGGACTGGCTCGGCTTCTACCCATCTTGAGAAATACTCGATAGCAGCGAAGGCGAACGAAGGTTGCCCTTCTTGTTGGGAAGGGGCCGATGATGTCGAGGCCCCATCTTGCGAAGGCCAAACCGTGAGAGGTGTAGTGGAATTGGAGGTGCCTTTGGGTTGTGATCGCCCCTTGCTGGCAACCACGGCATCGTTGGACGAGTGTTGCGCGTCCGCGGCTGTTGGCCAATAGAAACGTTCTTGGAAGGCTTTGCTCTGATGCACCTTGAGCTGGTGTGCTCCGCGATTCCTCGTGTATTTTCTCAAGGAGGCGCCGACCCTCTTCTGCGAAATGCACCGAAGAAAGGTCTGACACCTCCTTGTATGCGTGTCTCCTCCGACGAGGTGGTAGTTCCTAGCGCGGTGCTGAGCCGCTTTGCCGATAGGGTCGTCGGGCTCTCCGCTTGTTAAGTAGGCGATGATGACGTCGCGCCAGCCCGGGGCTTTGATGTGGGCCACATGGCGCCCTGCGACCTGGGCTATCTTGGTGCCTTTGGCGTTGGCCACCTTTTTGGCTCGTGGGGCTTCGGGTGGAGCCCCTAGTGCCCCGGATGGAGCCTCGGGCGCTTCGGACGTAGCCCCTGGTGCTCTGAGCGGAGCCCCTGGTGCTTCGTGCGGAGCGGCGGAGCTTTGTGCAGGTGGACGGTTTGGTCAGTATCTCGTAGAAAACTTCGGGCGGTGGTCTTTCGTTGGCACTGGCCATCTTTGCGAGGCGGTCGGCCGCTTCGTTGGCGCTTCTGGGGATCGTCTAGATGGTGATCCCGAGGAACCCCTTGGCCACGGCTCGTGCGTGGCGGTCTGAGCCATTCGTGGTCCCTTGTCTCGAAAGTTTTGTCGAAATGGCCCGCTATGAGGCGCGAGTCGCTTTGACTATGACGCTTTACTCCTAGTGCCTTCGCCGGAGGCCTAGGAGGAGTGCTCGTACTCGGCGCGTTGTTTGTGGTGGTGAAGTCGAGCCGCGGCGTGTGAGATGCTTCGTCCGTCGGGGCGCGAGAATGGCGCTGCGCCGCTGCGCGCGGCACACGAGAGCCGTCGGTTTGCGCGTCCATGGCGTTTCGACCGTCTTGGCGGTTGCTCCATCAGGGAGTCGCTCGGCGACAAAGTCCGCCCAAAGAAGCGAGATTTTATGGCGGTGCGGCGGCGAACGTAATGTCAAAGGTGCCGGCTCGCGGCCCATTTGCCAACTTCGTCCGAAGCATCGCTTGCTGCGTAGCATCGAGCTAGTGGGTGCGATGTTGGTATAGTGATTGGGTGGCGAGAAATAATGGCGAAGCTTGCGCGAGGCCATCGGGAGGCGTATGCTAGCTTTTCCGGCTCGCATATCTTGTCTTGGCTCCTTGGAGTGCTTGAGCGTAGTAGACGGGCGTTGCCGTCTTCCCGGCGAGGATCGCACGCGGATGGAGGCGGACGCGGCAGTACAAGAGAAGTCGCGAGTCCCGGTGGGGGCGGCGACTTAGTAGTCGGGCGAGTACTTCTTGAGCTCTTGAATGCATCTTGTGATCTGCTCGCCCACCGAATGGCTCGCGCCTCGAGGGTTTTGAAGAAGGGCGGCTTTCGTTCACCGATTTTGACAAACCAGCCGAGTGGCGCAGGCGGCTGTGAGCTTTGCACTTCGGTGGCTGCGGGTGGTTGCATTTCTTGTATTGCCCGATCTTTTCGGGTTTGCCTCGATTCCTCTATTCGAGACGAGGAAGCCTAGGGCTTTCTGCCTTGACACCGGCGCGCACTTTTTAGGTTGAGCTTTATGCCTTCGCTCGAAGGTGGCGAAGGTTTCTTGTAGGTCTGCGTGGTGTGAGCCCGCGATCTTGCTTTCACCACAATGTCGCCGACATATGCTTCGGACGTTCTGCCCGGTGCCTCGCGAGAACTCCCGAGATGAGGCGTGTGAAGGTGGCCCCGCATTTTTGAGCCCGAAGGGCATGCGCGTAGCGATATGTGCCAATAGGGTGATGAAGGCGGTTTGGCCGTCTTCCTTAGCCATGAATATCGATGATATCCGGGTATGCGTCCAAAAACTCATGAGCTCGCATCTCGATGTGGCGTCGACGGTTGGTCGATGCGTGGTAATGGGAAATCATCCTTTGGGCATGCCTTGTTGAGGTCGGTGAAGTCGCGCACATGCGCCATTGGCGGAGCTTTTGGGCGAGGCTGGATTGGCGAGCCATTCGAGTGCTTGATTTCGCGGATCACGCCGCTTTTAAGAGCTTGGCGATTTCCTTCTTTGCCGCTTCAAGGCGTTGGTCGTCATACGCCTAAGCTTTTGCTTTACGGGGTTGCGTCGGCGGGCGCTAATCGATGCTCGATTGTGTCCCTAGCTATCTTGGGATATCCTCCGCTCCATGCGAAGACGTCGGCGTTGTCGCGAGCACGTGGAGGATCTTCTTTGTCTTTGTTCCTCTGTGAGGTCCGCGCCGGGACACCGCTTTTTCGGCGAGTGTCCGGAGGCACTCTCGTAAGCCGCCCGCCGGGCCTTGCTTTGGGCCCATTTGCCTCTCGGGCCACCGCTTGTGGCTCCGAGTGGTGTCAACCTCGTGAACCAGCCGGGCGTGCGAGCCAGGCTCCATCTCGGCCCGACGGGCGAGTTGCTGATCTGCTCGGATCGTGATGACTCCTTCTGGGGCGGGGATCTTCATGCATAGGTAATTATGATGGGCTATGGCAGAAGGTGTTGAGTGTGGCCCTTCCGAGGATGGCGTTATGCGATATGGCATCTCGACGGCGTCGAAGGTGATTGTCTCGGTGCGGGATGCGGTGTCGCCGAAAGTGGCAGTAGGTTTATCTCGGCGAGGCGTGATGGGCCTTCCCGAAGCCCATCAGGGGGATGCTGGTGGTGATAGACGATCCCTGGGGATCATCATCTTGTCGAATGCCTCGGCAAAGAGGAGGTCCGCCGAGCTTCCGCCATCTACGAGGACACGCCTGACTTCGTAGTTGGCGATGTTAGTGGAAATGACGAGGGGATCTTGGTGGGGAAAACTTATCCCCCGGGCGTCGCTAGGTCCGAATGTTATGGGCACCTCGGCGTAGCGGGGTGGCTGGGAGGCTGGTTGAGTAGCCACGTGGTGGATTTGCCGGACGTAGGCTCGGCGTTGGCGTTTTGACGCTAAACCTAGCGAGGATCCTCCTGTGATCATGTTGATGATCCTGGGGGGTGGCCCTCCGTGGTCCCCTCGATGCGTGGTCGCGGTGGGGCGAGCAAGAGGTTGCTGCCTCCTGCGCTCGTCCACCCCGCCATGGCTGCGGTGCATGTAGTCTTGCATGGCGCAATGGTGCGCGCATTCTGCCGTTGTGTGTGACCGCCGCCGTGAAGGTCACGCGAATAATGACGGCTTGCTGTTCCTCCTCGGGTGTCGTGGTGCCGCGCGGCGTTCGGCGCGACTCGCCGCGGCCATGGCTGGGCCGCCCGCCCTCCCGCTGCGTCGGGGCATCCTTCGTCGGCGTGGTACACGCCTCGGCCCTCGCCGTGGTTTATGCGTGACTTGTTAGTGACCGAGGTGGCGGCGCATCCTCCTTAGGTTGCCTTTCCGCGGGGTGGCGCTGTTTCCTCGGTGCTATCTTCCTCCGCTCGGGCGTATTCTTCTATTTTGTCGAAAAGTTCCGCCACTGTGCGGGGTGGTTTGCGCGCCAGTTTTTCCGATAGGGAGCCTTTTTGCAAGCCGCAAGTTGCGGCGTTTATGATGGTCGTCTCGTTGACCTCCTTGACTTGGCACTTCACTTCTGCGAACTTTCTAAAGAAGCTTCGGAGGGTTTCGCCTGGTGCCTGCTTCACTGCGAACAGGTGTCCTGCGTCCTTGGGCTCGCTGTAACTCCCTTGGAAGTTGTTGCGTATCTGGTCACGCAGCTGCTCCCAGGCGTAGATGGAGCGGGGGGGTATAGTGAAGAACCATGTCAAGGCGGCGCCTAAGGGCAAGCGTGATGCTTTTGCCTTCGTTGTGTCGTCTCCTCCGCGCCTCATTGCCAGAACGCTGCAGAGAATTCGAGGTCCGCATCGCCTCGAAGGTGTGACTTAGGCATTTTGAAGTTTCTTGGCCATCGCGCGGCTTCGGTCCGTGCTCAGCGGGAGTTAGGGTCTCCGGGCTGCGGGTTTGCGCTTGCTTCGGCTGGGCCTCCCGCTTCGGGAGCGTCTTGCTGCGGTTGATTTGTAGTGACGATGCCTCCTGTTGTTTGCCGGAGGCTAAGCATTTCTGGCGAGGTCCCTATCTCGTGTTGGAGTGCTTCATACGCTTCGAGTGACACCGGGGCTGTGTATTTGGTAGAGGCGCCGGTGGGGGTGCGTCGCCTCCCACTATGCCTCCGTGGGTGGAGTTATTCGCTTCTTCTCGGCTACTCGCGTGGCGTGGCGGGCGAGGCAGCCGCCGCTTTGATTTTGGGGTGCTCGGGGCGCGGCGGCTGCACGCGGGCCGGTTGCTATGAGACTTTGGGCGATGCCCTTGGCGGGGCCATTGTATTGTGTGTTTTTTGTGACCTTGGCCGAACCCACGGACGGTGCCAAGCCAATCGTAGTGGTGAGACTAGACGATGAAAAGGAGGCCTGCGTCGGAGAACAACGGGTCCTAGAAAAGGGGTTCGGATTTCACTTATCCCGGAAAAAACCTCTCCTTTACATGGTTCCGGGGGAGGCTATTTATAGCCTCTTGGTAAGGTATCTGAAAGTATAAAAACACCCCTAGCTAAGTACACTGGTCGTAGGGGTGGCAGGGTCTTTTGCACGCTACTTGTAGCCTCCGGTGTATGACGTGTTCTCCTGGACACGGTGTATCGTGGGGGGGGGGGAATAGACCCGGCTTATGGTTCGTGCGGGCCCCGCGCCCCTTCGCTGGCGCTCCACCTTCTTCCCGGAGAGGAGTCCCCGGGATCCTCCGGAGGGTCTTCGGAGTGTCCTTCGGGGGAAGGCGTCGGGGCCACTCTCATGAGGCCGGGCCATCCTTCGGAGTGCTCCGGGGCCACTCCGAAGGGTCTTCGGTTTCCACCGGAGGGTCTCTGGTGACCTCCGGAGGGTCTTCGGTTTCCTCCGGAGGGTCTTCGGTTTCCTCCGGAGGGTCTTTGGCTACCTCCGGAGGGTCTTCGGTTTCCACCGGAGGTCCACGACCTCGGAGGGTCTTGATCGCCTTTAGCCGCCAGTCGTGGGGCCGGTGTGGCGCCCCTACGACAAGGTTGTTTTGGATAAGTTGAAAGGCGGATGATACGGCTCGAGCCATACCATTGGTCCAGAAGGTTTCAATTTGAGCAATGCATTGAGGCGAATGATTCAGGTCAAGGCATACCATTGACCCGTATAATTGTTCCAGAGAGGTTCCACGGTGTGAGTTCACTGAGGTGGATGATACGTCTCACACGGATTATTCGGATCGAGGCGTATGATTCAGGTCAGTATAATGGCTAGTTTTAAAACCGTTGAAGCTAAGGAACATTGAACTTATGCGTGTGATCTGAATCGAGGTAGATAATCCGGGTTTGCATACACTTTTTCAAAAAAAAAATGTCAAACTGCTAGTTTATGAATAGAGAGGCTATATAAGTGGACCATGGACGCTCAAGATAGTATCTTTGTGACTCCAAAACAGTAGCTTGCATATTGAGGAGTTCAAGGGCACTCAAGAGCTCCAAGTTGAGATTTTGAGTGTGAGAGAGTATATTATGCCTTACTGCCTTAGTGTGCATCACTCTTAGTTGCTTGACCATGCTGGGTTCAAGTGACATCTTTGGTCTTATTACTCTTGGAATTCAGTGATTCATAACAGCTTGGTATCATACTCTTGGTGGCCTTTCAAGGAGGAGCTTGTGGAAGGCACCCAGAGGGTTGTGAAGGTTTGGAGTTTACCTATTCGGAGAGGAGAATGACTACTATGAGTTGAATGCTTGGATCCTTGCGTGGGTTCAAGAGATTTTTAAATCTCCAAGACCTTGGTAAAAAAAAAACTGGTTGCCTCTGGTCCCTTTTACGTTTTCACACTTAATTTCTCATTCTTTCAATTACTAGATAACTAGACTTGTGCAGGATTAGAACTTATGTTGCAAAACTTCACTAGCATGCTTAGGAGTTGATTGAGCATAGTAGCAAAACATAGGCACTTAGGTTGAGTGTAGTTTCTAGGTTGTTCTAAATTTGTTAATTTTGATTTAGTTCGAAAAGATACCCAATTCAACTCTCCCCTTGGGCATCCGATCCATTTCAATTGGTATAAGAGCAAGGTGCTCAATTTAGGGCTTAACCGCCTTTGAATAGATGGCGGGAGCGGATGTGAACCCCGGTAGAGTACCTACTTTTGATGGAACAAATTATACTTATTGGGAGGTCCGCATGGAGTGTTACCTCAAGGTATGAGCTTATATGTTTGGCGCGTTGTTGAGATTGGGTTTCCAACACTGCTTAATCCACTTGCACCCACCCACGGATTTTGAGGCCAAGAACCTTCAATTCATTTCCCAAGCAAAGAACACATTTTTGGCTCCTTGAGTATTGATGTCTTCAATCGAGTGAGCAATCTTTCGACGACTCATGAGATTTTGACTACTCTTCATGAGATTCACGAGGGCACGTCTAATGCGCGAAGCCAAATAATGTATGTTATAAAGAGCAACTTGACCCCTTTACTATGCTACCTCACGAGACCGTAAACGATATGTATTCTTGTATGAAAAGCATAGTGGCCTGTTTGGCGCCTACTAAGCGCTGTGGACGCTCGGCAGCAGTCGGGCCAGCACGAAGGGGTCAGCGCAGCGTTAATGCCCGGCACCGGGGCCCATCGATAACGGATACGCACCAAATAAAAAGCATGTTCGAGTAAGCTGTCTAATTCTCCGGAAGGATTAGTTGAAATCCTCTAATTGTTTTTGCAAGACTAACATACTTTCCTGCATAACCGGTAAATACCTTTTTTTCCATTTTAAAGAGTGACATTCTATGTCCAATATCTTGATCGAAGTATGGAGGTCGGAGTAATAGAATAACGATGAACGGAACAAATAGAAAAATCCTTTAGCTGAATGAGGGGTGGATGTATCCAAGTGGATCAATGCAGTGGATCGTGAGTCCTCCATGTGCGAGTTCAATTCCCATTTGTGCCGCGCGTGGCTTGTTCGGGCGCCTACGGAGCACACCGCGGATGCTCGGCAGCGGTCGGGCCAACACGAAAGGGCCATCGCTGCGTCGACGGTATTTTTTTGTCAACGACCGTCGGGGTGTTTAACTGCTGATATCATTGCTTCGCTTAGTGTGGTCTCCAACGCCAATTTAGTCCCAAATTCCTAGCGGCCGCAGGCCGGCGGACCTCCTATGAACCCCTGTCTAGGAGCACAATTTGGAGAAAAAGTTACCGTGTGCAGATGTTTTGTATTATCCTGGATGAAACGGAGAGATCAACACTAGTGATTTTTTAGTGTCCGTAACCCCCCCTGATTCGAGGGCATGCGCGCTGGATGCCATGCCGCGACAGACAGCGCACAAGCTGCCCCTGCTCCTCCATGGCTGGCAAGCAGCCAAGCGGGCGGTGGTCGTGGGCTCGTGGTGGGACATCGCCCCCTGTCGTTACCTGCTAGCGTCCAAGATTCGTTGCACGGGCGCTACCCCCTGCGCGCCCTGTTCGGCTGCTCCCTTCCCCTGCCCGGACTTGGTTGGATCTGACTGCAACTCCGCCTGCACGCCCCGGCCGTCCACCCCACCTCTCCTGTCAGCCGATAGCCCGTGTTTGTTACCAAATCACATCGCTTTGACGATCGCAACCACCGCGTCGCTAACCAAATCCGACATGCCGGGGCACGCGCGCACGGCCTCGCGAACGATCCATGCTGCACTGCCGCCGCAATGCCATGCATCCAAGACCAGCTGGTCTTCCATGACCAAGTTGCTCCCAGCGGTTGGTCTCTGTAATGTAATCACCGGGCCGGGTCCGTGACCGACCCCAGTGCAGTGAGATCCTCTTTTAGTCCTTTAACGTAGAAAAAGATAGGGGTATTTGTTACTACTTACTAGTAGTGTATGGTGACCCTTGCTTGGATCCGCCCCTGACTGTTCTAGCGGTCTACTGGTTCCTTCAAGGTAAGAGGCCACCTACCTTCATCTTAGCCTATGTGGTCCTAAGATGCTAGCCTTCAGGTTAAATTCAAGTGATCAAGCACCAAAGCAATTGATCAAACACCAAAGCATCATCGAGTCAGTCAGAAAGTCACCATGGTCCATGCTGTTCCGTAGAGAAAGGACTGACATTCTGACAGGTTAATTTGCTTCCAAACAACGTCAAACTGACTGACTGACTAAGAAGCTAGGCCGGCCGGCCTTGGAATGAAAACTCTAGTCGTCCGTGGTCAGAGGACACGCATGTCCCCCGGGCAGCGCTCAGGCCGCCGTCTGATCCGGGCGTCGGAGAGAATCACGGCCCTCCGATCCGCGCGCCTCCTTCCCGATCGAGGCCTCTCAGCTCTGATCTGCTCTGACACCGTTCTGCCACCGCATGCACGCACAGGCCAGCCTCGAAAGGGAGGAGATGAGAGAGAGTGTGTGTCAGAAACCCGAAAGAAACATTGAACTTGCAGATATAAGCCAAGCTCGATCGTTGTAGCTTTCACAGGTCGCTACTACCACAAACATCTGTACTACCGCATGTCTGCATCTTGCTGTTCCATTAGATCGCTGCTGGTCAAATTAAAGAGAACTAATAGGCCAGACCAGAGGATAGTAAATTACTACCACAAACATCTGTACTACTGCATGTCTGCATCTTGCTGTTCCATTAGATCGCTGCTGGTCAAATTAAAGAGAACTAATAGGCCAGACCAGAGGAAAGTAAATTAACCTTTTTCTTGAGCACATCGCAGATGCATGCATGCATGGATGGACCAGTAGATCGATCATGTTGGAGTTGATGTAGTAGTAGCTGCGAAGGAAGCTAGCATTGGTGGTGTTAGCCCCAAGATCTTCTCTTCTTTTGAGACCGAGACTGCTTGATGCGAGCCCCAAGAAGGGCCAAGAGATGGCAGGCACACAGGCAGGCCTCTGTTATTGTGTCATGGCAGATCGGTTTGACCTTCGCCTCGAGACGGACCAGGTTAACTCGGGTGTCAAACACCACAATGAGCACGTTCTCAAACCATCGCACTTTTGGAAACGGATCTTCTGCATTGCATTAGCCTAATGCAGAGGAGCAGTGACATGTATCAGGATATTATCAGAGGAGCATGTATCAAGATATTGTCTTTCTACACGATCTAAAATAAACGAACCAGCATGAAGGGAGTAAAAAAAAATGCTACAGTATTTGCACTGTTTCTGCACGAGTGTGCTATAGTGCCGCTCGAGAGTACTGTACACCCAGCCTCGAAACATTGTTCGTATAGTATGTACCAACAGAGAATCCGGATCTGTGTCAATATAGAGGTAGTCAATGTATGCATGTTTTTCTTTGTCCGAGTTTAGATATCGATCGTGCAATTTCACCCTCACTACCACCAGAATCTAAGCCAATCTCAGAGGTAACCAATGCTCAAGACCGCACGACGATAACAAAGAACCTTTTATTTTGAAAAAAAAAAGTACTAGAGACGATCAAGATCATTGCCTACATATTTTAAGCGATCAAATCAAGTAGGATCTCCAAGGACCCATGCAAATCTTGCTTTAGAATTGTTCTACAAAATATCCGCACATTATCACTGGTGAACTGTACCCCACTTAATTGCTGATCACCTGTCTGTGGGTTAAGTTGCGCTTATACTACCATTAAGGCAGAAAAGCTCCATCTTTCCACTGCTTTGAGCATCGTCTCAAGCATGTTTTGTGCACCCGCCTCAAAACCACCAACCGGAAGAAAACAAAAGCATTAGCCATTTTTTCTAAGCAGCCAGTGGCACATTTGCTCCAAGTGTCAAATGAAGTATCTGGCCCCTGTCTCCCCTCTGATTTACAGCCTCCCATGGATTCATGTGCCCAAAAAAAGTCTCCCTCTTGAGAGAGAGAGAGGAAAAGGAGGGGCTTGGAGTAGTGTTCAGGCTCTATATTCTTCTTGGGATTGGGTCCTTAACCTCTCACCAACCCCATGCTGCCCTCCTCCTCCTCCTCTCCTCATCCTGCTGGTATAAATAGCCCTAAAGTCTCCCTCTTCTTCCTCAACCCCCTTGTATGCTCCTCTGAAGCCTAGAAGAAACACCTGCTAGCTTCTTGCATTTTCATTAAGTGATTCAGCCTTCAGCTTCCTCCAGTATATGAGCTACAAGAAGTCAAGAACCATTAGCTTCTTGCCCTTCCTCTAAATAGTTGGTTAATTGCATGTTTGTGGTTGTGCACATATCTAGAAAGAGATGGCCCTCTTTGCGGTCTTCCACAGCTTTCTTGAACTGCATCTGCAATGGATAGTAGTACTCTTCTGGCTTCTACGTGCAATAGTGCAGTTCAATAAAGTTGTGGGAAATTGCAGAGAGAGACCAATTGGGCAGCCTGGGCCTTGGTGGAGCATTCATCAACTTCAGGTTGTAGATGGGTGGTGCCTAGAGAGAATTCTACAATATGAGAAGGTATACACTGAGATACATAAGGATCTCTCTCTATTATGCCACAAGATTTAGTTTCTATACTTTAATTTCTTACTATATCTTGTTTGTTCCCGTTGTTTGTCAATTAACTACGGTCGAGCTAGTTTGTTCTATTTCTACATGTTGCCTTTTTAATTGCTATTTTCCCAATAAGTTGGTATAATCAATTCTGAATAATGCATTTATATACAAAAACGGAGGGAGTATATAAATGCATTCTTGTTAAAAAAAAATTCCTCAAGACAATATGTTATACACTTATACTTTGGATGATGCATAAACTAAATTAGCTAGCTTTCTTGAAATTTCCTGCTGTCTTCACACATTTTTCAAAACCACAGTATTTGCAGTGGCACTATACTGATTTCCCCTATTTGCTATTGTTATTTCTTTACATCAGTAAATGTTTTTGCAAGTAGTAAAAGAAATAAAAAGGAAAGCAGCTTTCTGAAAACAACTGATGGCCATGCTGGCCTGGTGAAACTTGAAAGATGTTCCTGAGGGGATGCAATGAGTAGATCTTTTGGTGGTGAAAGAAAAAGATGTTGCCAAAGAGCATGCATGAAACCTCAAATCATACCAGTACTTGTTTCCCCATAACGTGCTGTAAGAGAGAGGAGAGAGTCTTATAGTGATCCACCCATATGCCTAGTGGGCAAGCAAGGCCACTGATGGGACTTGTATTCCTGGAGATGCCACTGCCATGGCCGCACCCTCACCCCAAACACTGGTGAGGTCAAGGAGGTTTCCTTAAATAGTCATGCACTGCATGCCGTCGCCATTGATTGTTCTTTTCACTGCCTCTGTGTGCTGAGCTTTGTGTGTGGTCTTGGGCAACACTGACATGGCATCTTACCCCTGAACAGTCTGCATTCTTAGTCATAAGATCTGATGTCGTGGGAGACGCATGTGTCTGTGATCTGGTTCAGTATGGATGCATCTTGTCACCCTGAAGTACTGTAGCCATCCACAGAAAGACGGTGCAGAAACTGGCAAGTGGTGTTTCAGGATGGCCATTTAGGATTCAGGAGCATATGTCAGCTGCATATCATTTGGTTCAATTATTGCGGTAATATATGGAGTGGGAAATGTGCGGTCAGTTTGATGCAGACAGTGGTGCACTGTGTTTACATGAGGGCCCCTGTCTTCCGTGCGTGTACAGATTAGCATTTGGTCTCTTGTAGTGAGTGCTAATTTAGCCTGAACAATGGCTTCAAAAAATTAAAAGTCTGAACTTGGTATGCATGCTTTCATGTGATATTAGGATTTAGGACCCATGTAGAGAAGCAGGTAGCAATACTGCAACGCCAAGTTGGCATGTATGTTCATGCTATTGGTGGAAGTAAAAGTGAGAGCAATGGTTTACTGCTGAAGATGACAGCACACTGAAGTGTATTATAGTGAAGTAGATAGCATATATACTGACGTTAATGCGCTATGAGGATTATTTGTATCCATGATTAGATAATACATACTCTCCTGAAAGCGAACTCAGACACCATGCATGAAGCTAGCTAGTACCTGTTGTTTCTTACTAACAGTGTTGTGTATTCCATTCTCTGAACTCCCTAACTTTATGATTTGTTCAGTTTTCCGAGACGCAACTAGCATTGCAACATTTATTGTTGTTCGAAATGTATGCGAAATATATAAGGTAACTGCAATACATTATACTGACCGTATCTAGAATAAATCATGAATCTCATCACCTATCCTGCTTGAAATGACAAACTGGTCAGCCTGATTCCCCCTTCCGGGCCTAAATTGTTCAGACACAAAGCATCTGCATCGGCTAACCCCACAGGCCACATCTCATCACATATACTAATTCTATATATACACTAATTAATCTCTATTCCCTCCAATTATATATTCTTGAGCCACAACTCCAAACTTCTTACTGGAAATAACCACAATATTCCAAACTTCAAACAAATTGGTGTGCACAAAAGTACAGAGATCTTTACCACTTGTGCTTGCCCAGCAGGCCACCAGTGGGATTGTGGGAACAACGTTCCATCACGTCAATAGCATAAAGGCCACCTACCATACATGGTTTAGCCACCAACTAGTTTTTGTAGGAAGATTTGTGCAGTTAATTCAGCAGTGCGTGAGCAAATGATAAGAACGCATGCTAAAACAAGATGTCCAAGCTACGACTATATTGTCAAAGAAGTGATTTTTCAACTTGACAAAGCCCGGAAGCATCGAGCCCTCTCACAGCAATAGTTTCTCTTGCGACGTAGACTTAAAGCGACGTGTCTAGGTCTAGCGACCATATAAAAGGCAAGAATCAAGTAAAGGTCCCAACTAACTTGGATCAAGCAGGGGATACCAACATAAATTTTTTTCCAAATTCGAGCAAACAATACAAAGAGGAAAAACTATATCCAAATAATGCAAACCGATAGATGGCCTGTCACCATGGGCGGATCTACAGTACCCCACAGGGATGCACAAGACACCGGGTCAAAAATTATTTTTCTTTATATATGGCCATGTATATATAGTATGAA
This sequence comes from Ampelocalamus luodianensis, assembly GCA_036346255.1. Classification (NCBI taxonomy): domain Eukaryota; kingdom Viridiplantae; phylum Streptophyta; class Magnoliopsida; order Poales; family Poaceae; genus Ampelocalamus; species Ampelocalamus luodianensis. The sequence continues at coordinate 55,939,633 of CM070627.1, read as the reverse complement.
CACTCCTAACCCAAGATAAAAGGACACCCAAGCCACAACCCAACATAACCCAAAATATGTATGGGGAGTGGGGACCTCCGGCCATTTTCGTTCTGGATCCGCCACTGCGTGTCACTACACAACAAGACAAGGAAGATGAAAGCTTTAGATATTTCAGCTCACACATTGGAACCACCCAAACAAAGACGATATCCTTGGACTGGAGCCGCCTTGGATACCAACATCAGGACCTGCATCACTTAGAAACCCCGTTAAATGTAGATGAGATCAAAGAAACCATCTTCTCCATGCCACCGGATAAAGCACCGGACCCTGATGGCTTCACATACTCAAGAACGACATGGTGGCATCCTTCCAACAACTGTATGAATTGCATGCAGAACACTTTGACCTCACAAACATGGACAACATTGTCCTCGTTCCTAAAAAAAAGATTCATCCAGAATTATAGATTTTCATACCATTAGCCTAATCCACAACGTCAACAAAATTTTCTGCAAGCTATTGGCGAACCGTCTGGCCCCGCGTTTGGATTCCATCATTTCCCCTTGCCAAAGCGCCTTCATCAAGAAAAGATGCATTCAAGATAACTTCTTATACACTCAAGATGAGATAAGGGACTTGTACAAAATCAAGACACCCTCCCTGTTCCTCAAGTTGGACATTGCAAAAGCTTTTGACTCCATCCATTGGGGGTATCTACCAGAAGTCCAGAAGTGCTGGAGTAGCTTGGTTTCAATCCTAGATGGAGGGAGTGGATATCAATCTTGTTCGCTACCTCATCATCCAAGGTCTTTATTAATGGCAAGCCGGGGAAAAGCTTCCACCATCTTAGAGGGGTCTACCAAGGGGATCCCCTATCACCAATGCTTTTCATCATAACGTTCAACCCATTGGCAAAAATCTTCGATCGTGCAACCCAAGAGGACATCCTTTCCCCGATTCACTCAAAGACAATTTGGATGAGAACCTCACTATATGCGGATGATGCCGCTATCTTCATGAACCAATAAAGATCGAAATCCAAGCCATTTAACAAATCTTGCAACTATTTGGTCAAGCCACGGGCCTAGTAACAAACCTTCATAAAAGCGTTGTCTACCCAATTAGATGTGGGGAGCTTGACCTCTAAGAAATTCTTCAACCATTCCGGGGAGAGTGCAAGGAATTCCCCTGCAAATATCTAGGCTTGCCACTACACACGCGCAAACTGAGGAAAATCCACGTCATGACTCTCATAGAAAAGATAGCCTCAAGGCCCCTGAAATGGAAAGGAAAGCTTCTATCCAAAGCGGGCAGGTTAACCCTCATCAACTTAGTGCTATCTTCACTTCCGACCTACCATCTCACCATTTTCCCATTAGCGAAGTGGGCAAGGAAGAAACTGGACAGAACTAGACGATCATTCCTATGGAGGACATTCCTTAGTCAAATGGGAGAGCGTCTGTCGACCAAAGAAGCTTGGCGGCTTAGGAATTTTCGACGATAAATTTGGCCGAGCTCTAAAATTAAGATGGATGTGGTATGAATGGAAGAATAACTCTAAACCTTGGGCCAGAACAAAGGTTCCTTGCGACACAACCGATAAACAACTGTTCTGTGCGGCTACAGTTGTGTTGTTATGAAATGGCCAAAAGGCGAAATTCTGGCATGATTGTTTGCTATCAAACACGACACCAAAATACATGGCACCGAACCTATTCAAAATAGCAACAAGAAAAAAATAGACCGGTCTTCAAGTAACCACAAAACAATTGGATCCGTTCGGTGAGATCTCTCAACACATCTCAACAACGCATGAATTCATAGCCCTTTAGACCAAAATTCAGCATGTCAACCTCAATCCAAACAGCCAAGACGACATTGTATGGACACAGACGTTGAACGATGAATACTCTTCTAAATCAGCCTACCTAATGCAATTCCATAGCAGCATTCAATGTCCATGTGGAAAGCTGATCTGGAAGGCTCAGACGGAGAACAAATGTGAGTTTTTTTGCTTGGATTTTAGGCCACGACAAAATCTTAACGGCTAATAACTTAGCAAAAAGAGGATGGCCACACCAACCTTTGTGTAACCTTTGCAGCCAAGCCCCGAAAACATCGTCAAACCTATGCCTACTGTGCCCCTACACAATTGAGACATGGTCTACGGTGTTTAGTTTGACAAATTGCAACATATTAAGTCGTGTACCACCTCAAAATTTCAGCAACTTAATGACATGGTGGCAATAAGCTAGCCAACAAACGTCGAAAGGGGCTAGAAAAACTTCAATGGAATAATCATTTACATAGCTTGGAACATTTGGAAGGGGAGAAATAGGAGGATATTTCAAAATATAGAAATGAACTCGCAGCAACTCGCCTTCAAAATCAAATAGGACATCCAATTCTGGGAGCATGCTCTCTTTGATTAATTTTCTCTTTCTAGGTGTACCATGCGGCTTTAGTCACGAGTCCTGTTTACTTTGAGTAGCTGTGTTCCTTCTAATTGTGTTTTTCCTCTCTCTTGTTAATTCTTGAACTTGCTTTATCCTCTCTTTAATAAAATTGGCAGAGCTCACAAGCATAGTTTTCCTCTCCTACCTTATCGTTAAAAAAAATGTCCTCCCCTCACAAGCATAGTTTTCTGGTGAAACCCTAACGTTCGTTCTGTCCCTACGCCATGTTTCTGCACAGAATTTTTTTTTACTGAACTTACTGATTTCTTGCCACTGCCACTGCCATTGCCATTGCCACAGCTGCCTGGCAGTGAAACTTACTGTGAAAGTGAAAGAAACCCAGGAACTGCCACAAGATCCGAAGAGGCTGGAAGGTAAAAGCGAGTCAAAGTAACACTAACCTCTGACGAAAGAACCAACCAATTAACCTACCTGTCAGATCGAGCAAGAGCTGCCGCACTGCATGTGGTGGCCCAGGAGTCAGCCACTCAGCCCCCAGAGTCGTCCTCTCTCCAATAGGGCAAGCATGCATGTGCCGTCGTCCTAGCCTGTGTCCTGGCAGGTGGGGCCCTTGGCCTGCCACTGACTGATGGACGGGGCATGAAAGTTTTTGTGCAGTGTGTGACGGGAGGATGAAAGCTGCCTTGTGTCACTGCCTGCGTGGGCAGGCGGGCATGGATGAACGATCGAGCAGTTGCAAAAGCAGAGCTTGACAGACAGGGCATGGAAGGAGCTGGCCATTCGCCTGCGTGCATGCGCCAGCCTTTCAGATTGTGCCTGGCTACTGATGAATGCATGGTCCTCTACTGTTTGTCTCTACCAGGCAGGGCGGACCGTCCCACGTGGGTCAGCCGGCCACCCAGCTCCAGCTCCAGCCCCTCCCCCTCCCCCTCCCCTGCCTTGGACCCTACCATCCATTGGCGAGGAGCATGCCGAGTCGAAGTAGATAAAGAATAGGACCGTGTTGCCCTTTTATTGATTTAAATATGTGGCTCTCTTTGTTGATTTGGGCATGGTCCGATTGGTCCAATAGAAGCATTGGCTATAGGGGAGATAACCATTGCACCACTGATCGAGACATCGAGTCTAACTCACATTCCGCTCACGGCCTCACGCCTCTTCCTCCACCTTCTAACCCTAGAGCGAGCTGCGACGGGCCTAGGGTGCGCGTGGCGGCCGGCGGACGACAACCAGAGCGGCAAGTTGACGAGGTGAGGTGTTGATGTCGCGGCAGCCAAGGGTGCGGGTGGCAGGGGCATAGGACGGCAGGAGACAACCGAGAGTAAAAGGCGTAAGCAGCAGCAACAACTAGAGAAGGAGCCCAACAGGTGTGGCTTTCGTGGCTTTCGTTCAGTAGAATCTCTTTTGGTGTGGTTCGTGTATAATTTGCTTGTTTTATTGACTTATTTTTTATTGAGAACTGCTATACATCTTGCGATTTTAGCACTCTGTGATTGGTGAGAGAGAGGGAGAGAAGGTGGGAAGTGAGATTGGGTTAAGGATATAGGGGTGAGGGTGATATCTGAGGCATTGAATCTCCATCTAATGACTCAAAAAGTGACTGATTTTCAAGAAAAAATCAGTCGCATGTTGTATAGACACTCCCTTTTTTATTTATGTGTTACAGTTTTAAAATATGTGTGATGCAGACTATCTGATTGATGATATACCAAATTGCCAACGCTTGGATATATTACCACCAATAGCTAAGTGTGCATATGTGATAATGGATCATAGAAAGTAATCAGTAGTCAATACAAGTAGAAATTGACTACTTGCATATAACTTAGAAGATGCTGACCACCTAGCAAATAGCGAGTGGTGGGTGGTGGAGCAGAGATGCGTAGCATTGCGGGTGCGGAGATGCGGAATTGGGGATACGATGTCCAGCGAGGCGGTGGTGAGTCTTATAGTTCGAAGACGGCTTATGGCTTGGTCAGATAAATTTAGTACTGGATCGGCCACCGTAACCAGGTATGCATCAGATGCATGTAATTAATCCGCCAAGCGTGGTTACTTACAGAGTGGCTAAGCTTGATTACGAGTTTGACAGGACAGGAGCAGCAGAGGTACGTACGTAGAGGTATATATACACTGCAATCTTTTCTTCAGGCACTGTGCAGGACACGAGGGTTTCCGTGAACGCCTCCCTCCGTCTCCGTTCACGGTCACGCCCCAGTTGGAGCGTGAGAGAGAGGGGGCACACAGAGAGAGTACGTGTGCAGGGGCGCAAGTAGCTCAGGCAGGCGCACACGCAACGCATGCGAAGGTGGAGCCGGCCAGGGACGTAGGATCGCTGGCTCGGCCGGCCGGCCGGGCTTGCTTGCTTACGCCGGGTTCCTGCGTATGCGCGCGCGGCCGGGGCCGGATCAGTGGCGCGCCGTACGTGCGTCACGCGAACGAACCGGAGAGGAGCGGCCGCCGGCCAGCCGCTACCACGGACCACCGGCTGGCTGGTGGCGCCGCGCGGGGGAGATGCGCACTGATAACCCGAAATGAATGGGAAATGGGCTAACGTGTTCTGATCTTGGGCCATGATTAATTATTGGGCTCAAATTGCGATTTTTACAGGACGGAGCGGCGTCGTCGCAGCTGATTCTTTCCAGAACAATAGCAAAAGCACTGCACATCTGGCGGTAAAAAATCGATTAGAACCCAAACAGAATTGTGTGTGATGGTGTATAGAAACTCCGTGGAATAAGATCTTAGTAACGAGGCTCTATCCATTAGTATTGTACATAAAAAATTCATTGTAGAAATTAATACAATTAGATTGGTTCTTTATAGATAAACTGGGTTTACGAGCCAAGGTACGGTTCGAGATCATAGGACCCTTTTCTATTAGATAGGAGAGGCTCTCGTACAAAATAGACTTCTAAGTAATAAAGATAAAGAGGCAATTGTGTCAGGAAGTTCTTTTTCACAAGAGGACAACATCTTCATGGATGTTGATGCGCATACTGTATATGTAACTGAAGAGTGTCGATCAGTTATTATGGACAGGTTTGTTGTTTAATTGTAAGTTGCACGCAGCGGCAGATCCAGGCTCAGGGAGCCCTGGGTCTAGGACCTAAATCTCAGGAAGAAATTACCAAAAATACAGAAAACCGTAGGCTCAACTAAGGAATGTAACTCTAAGTCGATTTTTTTTTTGCGTGAGGGAACTCTAAGTAGAGTTTTCTAGCCTTTGAATTAGCTATAAGAAGTGTGTATATCAAATTCCGATTTTTATTCGATGGTTAAAAAATATGACTTATACTTTATGTACACTTTTATATGTGTGTGCTCGTGCGTCTCCATTTCAATCGCAAAAAAGTGTACATCCCCTGTTCTGAAAGCTAACCATTTAATCATTCTAAAATGTGACGATCTAGCTTCTGACGTGCTTTATGTAACAAAAAGAACTGTACAAATCAGCTGCTTTCGGATCCCACCTGGTGTCAAACAGAGGACTTGCGAAGTCGGCATAGAGCTAGCTAGCAGTCGAAGCCGCGGGACGGCGGCGAAGCTGGCACTGCAGGAGTTGTACGGTGTTGGTATGGCGCCTCTTCGTGAGCACGGCCGGCGGCCATGGCGCACGCACGCGGGGAGGCGACGGCAGCCGCACTTCACCCTGGTCGGTGATGATTCGAGAAAAAAAAGCAAGAAAATAAAACTCTGGTCGGTGAATACTACACCACCGACAGCCCCGGGTTCCAGATAAACCGTCGAATCAAACTCTGCGGCTCAGATCGAAGCTGGTACGGTAGAGGAGATGCGATTTCCGAACAGACCCTCTGGTTAGAGATCATTGTTCTACTGTTCAATCAAATTTCAACGGCCAAAATTTAAGATTTGTTGCCAATGCTTTTTTTTTTTTTCTTTTTTTTTTTTGCAAAATCGACCCTTCAGTTACTTTCTTTTACATTCCTAAGCAATCACCTATAGTGTAAGTAGGGTGAAATCCTATTCGACCGAAACAACGACTAGGGGGATGCGGTTGAATATGAGTTATACTCTTTTTCGACATTTGACCGATTTCAACTCCTCCTCCTCGATAGCTATAGAAGCTATGAAGATCAGAATACAATCACAGCGGAAGTATTGTGTTGAAATCGACGAACCAAGAGATAAAAACACACAAACATCTCACAAGGCACTAGGCCGGTCTGGCACCGTGGCTGCCCAGTATGACTAGGCTCCAGTTAGTCTGACCGCTAGGTATGGTCGGTCTGACCTTTGTTGCCTGGGAGTAGGGGTGAAAACGGATCGAATCGTTTTCGACCGATTCGGATGACAATGAATTCGGATTGTCTCGGATCGGATTTTTCTCTGATAATTCTCAGATCAAAAATGGATATAGTTTTTTTTACGGAAACGAATATGAATACGGTAGCCCTATTATCCATCGAATACGAATACGGATTATCCAGATAATAATAGGGTCGAATATCTGGCATTTCAGCTCACGGCCCTACAATCCTTAGGGTTCCACCGCTCTTTCCTCAATCCTCACAGCCTCAAGGGCACCGTCACCACGTCACCACTGGCACTCGCTCATTCCTCAAGCCATGCGGCGTCAGGCCGAACCCTCCTCGCTGGCCACCTCGCCAGCCTCTGCCAGCTCCCCCTCGCGGCCCCCTCACCTGCCTCCACCAGCTCCCTTGCACCTGCTCGGATCCCCCTCGCCAGCCTCCGCCGGCCATCTCTCCCTACTCATCGAATCCGACGCCCAGTCCGGGAGCCTGCCCTAGAAGAAGCGGGCATTGACACCGAGGAGCTGGTCGAACCAGGGGGAGGAAGCATGGAGGTTGAAGGACCGAACCTCCCGGGCTCTGCGGCAGAGCAGCTCCAGGCAGAGGGCGTCGTGTTCTCCCCTGTTGCACCTGTGCCGTCGCTGCCACCTCCACCGGGTGCACCGCTGGCTACTCGCCCACATCTGCCCCTTACCTCACAGAGAGAGAGGGCGTCGTGCTTGGCGAAGATGCTCGCCGCCGCACCATAGATGGAAGCCCTCCGCCACCGAATTGAGGCCTGTCGCAATCGAATCGAGGAAGGGTGCCACTATGCGCTGCATCCGTGGCTCCGCTCGCCGGCGAAGCTTCCGCAGTCGTGCTCTTTTGCCGAGATGGAACGATTTGTAGAGATAGAGAAGAGAGAGATTGGTTTCCTATTGTTTTTTGGTGACCCGTGAAGAAGATGGGATGGGTATAAATAAGGATAAGGATGGCCTATTGGCCCTTCTGTCAATGAGAATAATGATTATTTGTTAACCTCCCAAGGACGAAGTCACTGTGTATTTCCGGTTAAAAAAAGCTAACGTGAATTCTCACCTACTTTTGATTCTTGCATTCCAAGCGCCTCTTCATATATTTTTTTTCTATGTTTTTCATTTCTCTGTTTTGTCACTGTATTTCTATACATTTTGTGCATTTTTTTGTTCCTCTGTTTTCTATTCCTGTGTTCCAAAGAGGCCCTTGGAGACTAGAGAGGGTTGGGAGGAAGAAGAGGAGAGGAGCTCGAGGAATGTGGGAGAACGAGGGCATACAACCGGTGTCTCTCTTTGCCCTTTCTATTTTTTCTTGTTTCCTTGGTCACTCTCGATGGTGGGTGGAACCAACTAGTGGAATTATGGAAAAAGAGTCCACTTGTGAATCTACCACCTGGATTCCCAATACAAGAACATGTGTGCACTATCAACAGAAATCAACAATAAATTTCATAAACTAAGTGTTATATTTGTGATGAACTAATTGGTGCAGTTTGCAAATGCCAATGTTACGTATGTGTGGTTGCTAAAAATATGAACAATTCATGAATATTTAGATCAAATAAACTAGATATATGCTTATATTAATTTTTGGTGAATAATTTAAGGGGTTTTCATGTTCCAAAAAATATTCATGTCCGTATTCGTTTCGATTCGTATTCGCCCCGTATTTGTATTTGACATTATTAGTATTCGTATTCATATCCTAGGTATTCGTATTTGTATCTACAACCGACAAAAAATATAAAACAAATATGGCAAAGCCATTATCCGTCCGTATTCGATCCGTTTTCAGCCTTATCTGGGAGCAGCCCGAGGAGATTACAAAACGACTCAACGCTTGATCCGATGATCCAAATCCTCAGAAATTTTAACCATAACTCATCAAGAAGGCCAGGAGCCTAATCCAATCAACAATTAGGAGGATCGAAGCCATAGTTCCATGAATTTCTTAGATGATGGCAATAAGACACAAGAACCGAAGAAATTCAAACTTTGACAAAAAAACTTGCTCGTAAGTGGATGGTGATCAAGATGTATTCCCACATGTCCTACCAAGCTAGATCACAACATGAACATCAAGAAAACCAAAGAAACGGGCAAAAACTCAAATTACATCAAAGAGAGAGCAAGAACAAGAAGAAACTCATCTTAAGGAAAACTTGCTTGGATTGATTTAAGAAGATTGTTTATTTACAACCACTCTACGTGGAGGATAAAAGCTCAACACTTGAGCATTCAATCAATCCATCTCTCACAAACCATAGCCTCTTTCTACTACATTTTCTCCTAAATCATAAATTAGGATTTTTCACTTAGAAGATTTTTCACTTGACCTAAACCATATCTCCTTGCACCGTCTTGCGTCGTGGTTTTGCCAAAGGTCACCAAGGCGGTATTTTGGTAAAGATACCAAAATACCCCTTCTCAATATCTCCAAAGAACAAGTCCAATCGTTATGAAGCAATCCCATGCTTCGCCACGTGTAGGTTGATCAACGACTCTCTTCATGTCGGCAAGTCTCTCACATCCAACTCCCACCGAAATTACTATAGCACTTGCACTGACCCCGCAGGCCGCAGCGCTTGATGCAATCCGCTGCACCAAACTTCGTTCGGTCATCGTTGTCCATCTTGCGCCATGCTTAAGTCCAATGACTTCACCCGGCATCCTTGATCGTTTTGGACCTCAGTTCTCCTAACATAATCCCGATCAACCTCGTTGTTGATCTACAAGCCTCCTGCACAACAAAAGTCAAGAAATCAATTTCAGGCACAAGTTCTTTGCAACTTGACCCACGTTAGTGAAAACATGTATCATGCAACAAGTATGCATTGGCATCCATGAATTTGACCTAACCCATGATTATCAACGCCTTGATGGCAAATGATCAGAGCCTGGCCGGTCTAACCGTCGTTTAATCAGTCTGACTTGGCCGGCCAGACCGCCCACCGGTTTGATCGCCAACTGGTGGCCGGTCAGACCGCTCTAGTACTTAGCTAAAATTTCGAGGCTCAAGTCTACAAACTCTCTAGAAATGAAACTTGAATAGGACTTTTGACTAGATGCACAAAAAATTATGGGACAAAGTGCAAATGAATTATCTCACTTGCCTACACCTTCTATTTTGGCCTAGCTCAAAATTCCAAAGTTTAACTTTTGGCCGATTAGACCGCCACTCTTGGCTGGTCTGACTGCCAGCCCTTCGGCCAAAGGCATGGCCGATCAGATTGTCGCCGGTCAAATCACCACTTTGGCCAGTATGACCTCATGATGTCTAAAAGCAGTTTGAATTTTACCGAAAATGTGGGGTTTCGCCAAACGTCTTGACGCTATTGCCAATTGTTTATCACACTAAGAATAGGAGCATATCCCCATGACATCCACAAATCCAGACAAATAATTCCCGCCCAATCTGGAGCCAAATCCAGTCAGGATCGGATTCGGTCGGACCCGGGACCGAATCCGGATAGTTAAATTCGGATTGGGGTGAATCTGGAGCGACTACTATCCATCGAATCTGGATTTTTCTCTCTCCATATTATGTCGTATAGTTTTTCCTGTACTGTAAACTAGATAGTTTTCTGTATGTGTGGGAAGAAGAAGAAAAATCCCAGAAAATTTTTTTAGGCTATGAACAATAGCAAAAAAATGCTAAAAAGTTCTAGAAAAATTCACAGAGGTGTTTTAGAATATTTGGAACCCAAGTAAAATATTTTCATACTGCGATTTTTTTTTCTTAATTCGGTAAGAATGCTTTTAGTCTCAGGAAAATAGGAAGAAGCTTTTATAAAATCAGTTTTTAAAAAATGAATCTAAAATTCAATAATGGATAAAATAGGTATTTTATGCTGGAATTTGAAAATTGAGGCTGTTACACCTTATGTCAGTGTGATCGTGTCAAATTTCTGTGTGGACTTTTGTTGAAGCGTACTATGCCATTATGTCGATGTCATTTGAGTATACGTGTGAGACTAATATATGTACTCATATTGAAAAGTTGAAGTTGTGGCGGTATGGTTCAACGTATATTCTTCATGTGTGTGTGCAACTGTGTACTATCCTACTATTTTATTTGTTTCTGATCCGAACCATGTCTGTATCTTGAATATTCTGAGTTTGTGCTCCTGTCAGTCTCCGAATCCGGGAAAAATATAGATTGGGATACGGGACGAACAATATCCACCCATATCCGATCCGTTTTCACCATAGGTGCAACCATACCCTTCCTCCGATCATCCAGCCTCCATTGCTGCGGCCTCCTATCGAGGAGGAGGCCATCAAGAGGGATGCATTGGATGGCCGGACGGCGGCCGTGATCCAGAAACTGGCGGCAGTGCCGGCGTCGGCCGTGCTAGGAGGACAACTAAACGAGCCGAGGGATACGTAACTGGTCGCCCTGTTCTTGGATTGGCACTTGTCTATGGCTCCGTAGGTTTCGGATTAACAAGAGCAGAGATCTTTGCAGCGTCCATGATGTGTTTATAGCCTATAGGATTTAATGGAATAACTAATGGAGTATATCCCTGCATCAGGCCTAGGTCACATGGAAGCTGGCCTTTCTGCAATGCCAACCTGACATGACACTGCATGTATTACTACCTCAATCCTGCCATCTCTGAAATTTGTTCTGTTACGCCTCGCCCATCCATCAGATGAATTAAGCCATGATGACAATGCACACATAAAGATCATGAGATAGGCCAAACCAACAAGAAGGCCTAATCAACGCAACAACCATTATGCATTACTACAATGGGGGCATGATAGTAACATGCTCCAGATCTCGACTGGACGACTGCATCCTTCCAAATCAGCTCTGAAAAAAGGTGAAAATATATGAAGCGAAGATGATATTTAGTGTTTTGACTCTTTTTCAGCTCCATGTGGTGTTGAGCTCACCGTCTTCTGAAGCTCTACTGTGAAGCTTACTTGGCTGTTCTCTGTAACCCTGTGGTGCAGTTCCTAGCGAAAAATCAGCCTTAAGAAAGTGTCCTACTTCTGTCATTTGTCCCCTATACATGTGCTTTCTCTGTAACCAATGAGCAGCTCACCAACAGAAAAATCAGTATTGGTTCAGAGCCATAGAGCTGCTGGTCTGCTACACCATGTGCCCAATACTGAAGGGTTCAGAAACGAACAATTACTTCGTCAGAGAATCAAGGCACACACACAAACATGATTCTGAAGGCCACTTGTTACTTTAGACTACTAGCAGTAGTAGATTGATTAATTCAACATTGTCACCTTATATTCCTTCCTTCAATGGAATCAAGAATCAGATGTGCACTACCAAATCCTACCCCTCTCCAATCCCTACCACCAACCGTGCTACTAACACTCATCAGAGTGGACATAAATCATAATTCATGGACTTATAGTTTGACATTCTGAATTTCTGATGTACTGATGCTACCTAAAACTCAACAATAATCTTGTGGACCCTTTCCTTGGGCATGGTCTCCAGCTGAAGGATCAGCAGACCAGAGGAGGAATCGTAGGAGAAATCCACTTGAGCTGAACCCAGTATGCATTTCCTTGGCCTGACTGAAGAGTAGACGCCGAACCTTCCACATCCTCTCACTTCCATGCAGACCAATCCGACGGCCTCGGAGATTATGTTGTGTAGGTCTGTCAAGGTAGAAGTTGAGCCGTTGTTGAGCAACTTTGCGCCGTCGAGAAGATGGTAGGTGAGGCCTTCCACCGCCGCCCCGCTGTTGAACATGCCAATGAGGCCGATCGGCGCAAACCGGAATCCAGGTGCTAAATCCTGAAATGACATGAAGTCCAAAGATGTCAATTTTCTTTTGTGCTATAAGTATAGATCAGACTGGACATAACAAAAGTGGTTGAGGCAATGTGCTGCTGACCTTGATCGGCGACACGGTGAGGATATCATGTTCCAAGACCTTCAGGGAGATGGGCAATGCCGCACCGTTTGGAAGGACAACAAGGTCACCACTAGCATGACGGTACACGGTGCAATCGCCATTCCATTCGGGGTCAGTCGCTGCATCAGAGATAAGATGGACGTCGCTGCCCTTGACGCCGCAAGTCAGAGCCTCGGCGCCAGTCTGGTGGAAGATGTTCTTCTTCTCAACAGAGCTCCAGGCCGCGCCCTGGCAATTGTACACGCCGAGGACGCCAGTGAACTTGTTCATGTTCCAAATCTTCAGCAAGCTGCAGAAACCAAGACACAGCATAGCATTATCAGAAACATGCTCCAAACAGCATTTGCACCATGAACGAATCAAGAATTCAGTGAAGGGGGTTGAGCTTACCTGACACCATCGCGTGCCGGATCGGTGAACAGGCAATCCTTGGTCGGCCGGCCAGGCAACCGTGCGCGAAGTACGGAGCCGTCAGGCAAGACCATCTTCTTCAGCAGCTCAAAGTTGTGCTTCCCTGGGGCATCACTGCAAAGTCCGTCACCAAGAACACAATTCAGCTACTGGTTCACCAAACACAGGCACCACAATTGCTCAGGAGTCTGAAGTCTGAACGAAGGTTGGAATGAATTGAACAACCTGACATAGACGGGGCCGCCGCTGATTGCCCGGGCCGAGCCGTGGTAGTCGCCTGCCGGGTGGAGAGAGTGGAACATGTCCCAATCCGGGAGCATGAACTCCCCAAGGAATACGCTGTTGTACGCCACCGCGGCGATGTGGATCGTGTGTGACACGGGGTCCCTCGGGAAGAAATCATCCGATCCTCTCACCACTGCCGTCTGCTTAGAACTGCAAATTCGACACATCACAGTCGAATTCAGTGTCATTCCAAGTGAAATCGAATCTTTTTAATGGAAGGGAGGAAGGAGACGGACGAAATGGATTCGTGTACCAGTAGAGGGCGTCGGTGTTGTGGCTCATGCAGGCGATGATGCCGTTCTCCGGGAAGTTCTTGGCGATGGAGGAGTCGAGCGCCTGGTGGTACTGCCTAGTGAGCTGCACACGGCCGCCGTGGCCGGTGCCGAGCGTCTCGAGGATGCACTGCACGTCCACCTTGACGCCGTCGACCCCGGCGGCGGCGAGGTACGCGTGGAGGTCGTCGTAGAAGCGGTACACGGCGCGCGGGTGCATGAGGCCGAGCCCCTGCGTGGTGAGCACGTCGGTCTCCATGCCGGGCTCGTTCTCGGCGACCCCCGGTGAGATCTTGGGGAACTGCATGTTGGAGTGGTAGCCCTCCATCCCGGCGACGCCCGGTCGGACGCCGCCCCAGTAGCCGGTGATGGCGTGCCAGACGTACACGTACTTGAGCCCGTACTTCTCCTTCGCCGCGCGCACCACCGTCTTGATGCCGGCGGCGGGCTCCTCGTCGTTCTGGAACTTCGTGTTCTCCTTGATGCCGGTGAGCCGGGGCAGGCGCGGCGGCTTGTCCTTCGCGTCGGCGGCCTCGTCTGCGGGGTCTTCGGGGTTCGATTGGTCGGTGCCGACGGACTGCCAGCCGTCGTCGATGATGGCGAACTTGGGGGGCGCGCCGCCGGCGGTGAGGCTGTGGAGCCCGGCCTCGAAGCCCTCCTGGGTGACGTCCTGGTAGAAGGCGTCCCAGGTGCACCACCCGAAGTAGTCAACGATGCCGGGGAGCTTCTTCTCAGCGCGGAGCCGGAATGTCTTGAGGCAGGACTTGGCCGCGGCGACGGCGCCGGCGATGGCGGCGAACGGGTCGGCCTCCGCGGCGCCCACGAAGAGCGCGCGCTCGAACGACTGTGCGCGCGTGTCGGCGTCGCCGCTCTCGATGCAGAGCTCGAGCTCGTCGCGCGCGCCGCCCCGGAGGCTGGCCCGGAACGCGCCCTCCACGAGCGGGAGGAAGACGACGTACGCGTCGTCGCCGCCATCCACGGCCTTGGACTCCACCAGCAGGAACTGCGTCTCGTGCGGGACGTCGCCCCCCTTCTCCCCCATCCTCTGCGCCATCCACCACAGCTTGAACCGGAAGCACGCCATGAACCGCACGCCCCTGCACACCCACCAAATCCACCAATCCCACAAAGGCAAATCAATGCCGAGACGAGCCAATCATCAATGGACGAAAAGGATCGGATCTTTCTTGCGTTCTCAAATCCCAAGATCGAATCGAACTTTTACCTCAAGGTGCCGAGGGAGACGACGTGGCGGGAGGCCGACTCGGAGAAGTCGGCGCCGAGGAAGACCCCGTCGACCGGGCCCCCCGCCGCCGCGCACGACGCCACCACCGCGTCCGGCACGCCGGACAGCACCGTCCGCCCGTGAACCGTCAGCGCCCCGCCGGCGACCTTGACGGACGACGTGATCGTCATCTCTTCTCCCTCTTTCGCCCTCTGGGATGAAAGATTGCTCAACTGCGCCGACCCCTCGGTTGCCGCAAGAGTCCTAAACAAACACCTGCTGTGGAATCCGCCACACAGAACAGAGCAACCACAAGAACAAGAAGGCAAGAACAATTAACAACCCATGGAAACAACGAGACTGCAACAACAACAGCAACCACAACAAGAACACGAGAGGATGAGACTGTAGGTAACCTGGGAGGATTGGGAGGAGAAGGGCGGAGGCAGAGAGGTGATGAAGAGTGTGATACGGATGCGAGGAGCAATGGGCGGGAAGGGCGGGTATATATACGCGGCATGGGAGAGGGGGAGGAAGAGGACGCGGCGGCCCTGCAGCTGGAGCTCATCAGCCTCCGCGCCGTCACGGACATCGGAGGCTGGCTGTTAAATCTGCTGCGTTATGGATGGGATTGGAGTTGGTAGGTGGGCGAGTGACCAGGCTCTGACACTGCGCATGCTGGGTTGGGGTTCGTCCGTGTCGCCAGTATTAATCCGGTACGGTTCCGTTTAGGATCGTCTCAGGCTACCAGCCCAATCAAACTAGTAGTAGTAAATTGTGAATGTTAAACACGTTCTTTGCCCCCTCTTTGAGACGATCTGGTACGAGGTTAAGATGGTCATTAGCCAGCTGCGTCCTGCCAGGAGCGTGTGTGAGGCGAGGCGACTGGGGCGGGCGAAGATTAGGGGCATTCAAGAAAGTGACCTCGTCTACGATTTCTGCGGCATAAGCGGATGCTGAAGCCGTTCCTCAAACCATACGGTTGAGAATTCGGGGATTGGACGATGAATCGATGAAAGAAAAGACTGAATCGATCCCTATACTAAACAGCCCGTTAGACCGGCCAGGGAATCAATTAGTGCTCTCCATGTTATTTCACGGTATTTGTATGTGTCCGTTGAGTGAACCGAGAGAGTAGTTATTGTAGTTCTACTCTCTTCTGTCCATGCTATCAGTAACGTGAAAGATGTAAACTCATCAAAATATGTCATTTCAATAGGAGTAAGGTGGCCCGATTCAATTAACAATTATCCAGTTCCTGCCTCCTCAGCGCGCACGCAGAGTAATGAAATATCGCAAGCAACAGCTGACACGTACCGTTGTATATGCTGATAAGCCGGAAACGAGGAACGGCCCAAGATCTGCCCACGCGAACATGCGACGCGGTTGCCCGTGCACGAACCGACTCGCGCGGGTGGGCGGCGGACCATACGTCGCGATCCGATGAAACGGGGAACCGAGCTGGGGACGAGGCGATCGACGCGGTGCTGACGTGCGGTACCTGCGACGTGATGAGGCCGAGGCTGACACGGCGGATCCACGCCAACCCGGGAGCCGCGGAACGAGTGCCGTGCTGCCGATTGGCTTGCGTGCGTGGACGTGAGCTGCCGCGCCGATCGGCCCAGCGCGACAACCACCAACCAGTCAGCCGTCGGCCCGTGACCACCAATAGCGGGGCGGGGACGCGACGCCATGCGTGACATGGGTAAACCCTTGCCGATTTCCAATTTTCAGGTCGTCAAGAGCCCGGCAGTTTCCTAGCTTGCCCTCGCAAGAAACCCCGATGCATTCTAATCGGGTGTAAAGCGTGTGCGGGGACGGAAACAACGGACTAGTGAGAGCTCTGGATGTCTTATGGTTGAAGAAATTCTTTATGTAGTTTTTAATTTTCTCACGTAGAATAGTTAAATATTTATACTTACCATCACTCGATATTTAGTTATCACTATATGACCCTTTAGATAAAAACTTTCTAGATCCGTCCCTGCGTGTGTGCATGTAAAGCAAACATGGATTCAGACTGCTCTGGTATATCCGTAGGAGCAAAGCAACGATGGATTGTTATTCCGTTAGACGAGATTAAAATGTTATAGAATTTTCTAGCTTTTTCCGTATTTATCGCGTGGCAATAATGCAGTGAGCGAGACGTCTGAAAGATACCACGCTAATAGTGCAATTTAATATGGTGTTTCCAGAGAAATAAGCATGCACGCATGACGTTGGATAGGGGGATCTGATCTTGACGACTGATGTGTACACGAGCTGGATACAGAGCAGGTCCCTGTAATCAGTCAAGATGGAGATTGTAGCAGGGCATTATGGATTCAATTCATGAGACCCATCTATAAAAATGTATCTAAATACATTTTTCTCTCAATGTAAGCAAAACCAAGAAAGAAAATATTCATTCTTATCCCCAATATATGTGACTTCCCTCATTCATTTACGACTCTCTCAATACAACAAATTCATACTTCTTATACTTTTAGCTTGTCTACTGTTCAGTTCTTCTATGACTAAAGGGTACTCTGTACCCCGACGCTACGATAGAGATGATGATGTGGATGCGCTTCTTTTCTCATCTCTTCTAGTCTTCTAGAGCTACCAATGAATGCTCATCAGTGTAAAAAATATGTTACCATCAGTGTTTCTACGAGCTTCTACATATAAGCTCATCATTGATTCCGCCTCAATCGTTTGAGCCTGACCAAGTATACTACCCACTTATCGTAATCATCTTACGCTTTTAATTAGTTGAATTGGTGAAAGTCAATTGAGCCTTCAGATAGCTATGCTAATTAACCCTTTGTTCTGCTCCTCCCCCCGCCACACACACACAACAAAAAAATAAGAACGCACATAACGCTGGCCTGAGATGTGTATGCAGTACACTGGATCAGTGTCAGAAGAGTCTGCTTAAAGCTTTTTCTTATGCGAATAATGTATCATGGATCCATGGCATCGCATGTTCCTGCCTTCTCTCTCCCACACACACACACACAAAAACTGGCTCAAATAAGAACGCACATAATGCTGGCCTGGGATGCGTATGCAGTGCACTGGAACAGTGTTGGAAGAGTCTGCTTAAAGCCTGTCTTATGCGAATAATGTATCATGGATCCATGGCATCGCACACTTTCAAGCCTGAAAGGTATGTTACATAGAGATCATGCGTAGATAATCCCAATCTTAATGTGTTTAACAATTAGCAATGGTATTGAGTCGTTTGGAGAAACCATCTTTTTCGGAAAGTTTAGCCGACTGTCAGCAAGAGACGATATGATCGACCACATGTGGCGGTCAGACTGGCAAAAAATGAAAAGTGATATTTTTAGAATCGGCCAAAAATCACGTATGTAGAAAGGTGTATCATAACCATACCCACCCCTAGGGGTCATCGAGAATACCTAGCATGCTCTAGTGAATATAGATATGTACATAAGCTATGTATATAGCTATACCCACTAGAATGTACCGTGATGCCCTTTCTTCATCATTGTAAGGCAGGGGTAGAAGGAAAATATCCCTTCTTGCCCCTATATGTATAGCCCCAAGGGCATGTATGAGGGAAGAGGGCTCATTCTCTTATTTACTCACCACTCTCTCAACACAACCAATACATTTAGCTCCTCTCATGATAAAGGGTATTCACTACCCACTGTCTAGTTTTGTAACCACGACAAGGTGGGGAGGATGTGTTTGCACTTGATCTCATTGAAAATGGAGTTTCGAGAAAAACTAGATGATAATTTGAATTTTCTAGAGAGAGTGGAGTTTTCATACTTGGGAAAAATTCCTAAGTCCCAGACGGTATGACCAGTCGTTGGTTGACAGTGAACTTCGTGGAATTAGCCAAAGTCATGGGTTTTGGTGCATAGGTATTACATGATGTATGTTTTATCTAACGCGGGTCAAACTATGAAGAACTTGTACTCAAAATTGATTTTTTGGTCTATTGTTGTGCAAGTGGCTTAGAGTCAACGATGAGGATGATCGGGACTAGGTAGGAAAGCTGAGGTCCAGAACGATCAAGAACAGTGGATGAAGTGATTGGACTCAAGCATGACGCAAGATGAATAAGAGCGACCGAACAACGAGTTTTGTGCAATGGGTTGCATTAAGTGGCCTGGGAGTCGGTGTAAGTGCTATGGTGATTCTGGTGGGAGCTGAATGGGAGAGACTTGTCGACAAGAAGAGCGCCATTGATCGGTTTTAATGAAGCATGGGATTACTTCAAAGATGAAGATTGAGAAAGAGTATTTTAATATCTTCACCGTCACCGTAGTTTGCAAGGCGTGGGCGAGAGACGGAGTGAAAATATGAAGATCCCGTTTGAGTGTGTGGGAGTGTAAACATGGGCTTAACGGGCACCGATAAAGTTTTATCTCTAGATCTAGCCTCCAGTATAAAAGGAAGAGGTGCAATATTTGCACCTTGAATCCTTCCAAGTTAAGAAACCCTAATTTGTGATTTAGGGAAGTGGAAATAGAGAAGGCTAGGGTTTGAGAAAGATGAATTGATTGAGTGTTTAGGTGTTTGGCTTTTGTCCTCCATAGTGGAGTGATTGTGAACCAACAGTCTTTTGAATTAATCCAAGTAAGGTTTACCCCCAAGATGAGTTCTATTTTGTTCTTACTCTCTCTTTGATACTTTTAGGATTTGGGGTGTTCATTTGGTTTTCCTTAGGTCTTTTGTTGTGATCCAGCTTATTAGGACCAATTGATTTAGGGTTATCTTGACCATCTTCCACTCACGAGTAAGTTTTTTTGGATCAAAGTTTGAATTTCCCCAGTTTTCATGCCATTTTGTCTCATCCAAGAAAATCGTGGAACCTTGGCTTCGATCGTCGATTGGAGTAGGTTTTGGACCTTCTTAATGAGCCATGTTTGAAATTTGATGGGATTTGTATATCAAAATCAAAAGATAGATCAATTTGATCACTTCGAGTTGTTTGCCCTATAGCAGGCAGTCAGACCGCCAGCAGGTCTTTACCTTGGGATTTTTGGTTTTAACGCAAGACTTCCGATGTGCTTGTTTATCTGATCTTCATAGTTTTCATAACTACTAAAATGAAAAAAAGTTGAATAACGTCGAAGCTGAAAAAGAGTAGATGATTCTATTCGCCCCTCTAGTCATCTTCTCGGTCCAACACATTAGTCACTTAAAGTACTATAAACTAAGCGCAAGTGGCCGCTCCGTGATAGCTCCATCTGCGGCCGAAACCAAAAGATCTTCAAAAGCTTGTCCTGATCAGAATTCAGAACACAATTAACATACGAAACAAACAGCTCAAAACTTGCGGTCGGACATGCACAGTCGCTGTAAGACTACGGCAGTTTACATGTTACTTGGAAAATCTTAAGAAAAAATCTCGGCGATTAGTTTGCCAGTTGGCCCTGTACGAAAATGACATCTTCCCAATTCTGTTTTGTCTGTTGCAGCGTCCATGCCTGCATCAGTGTGAGGCGTACGTGAAGACAAGCTTAAAGGTTGCCATTACCGATCGATCTCTGAATCTCTGATGGCGATTGTTGAATACATACATACACGGTGAGACAGCTAAGCTCGTGATGGGCCTGCGTGTTGGCTCGATCAGATTAGGTCAGATATTTCGCCAATGGCACACGAGCAGTGGATCGCACATGGATCACTTCACACGGAGGAATGCAGTGCTACGACAAATAGTGGCTCGCTAAGGTCATGCAGTGATATGATATAGGGACGAATCATGCAATTAACAATGGAGACAATACAGTAGGGTCAATCAGTGTTCTGGTGATGCTATTGCTGCTGTACTTTACACTGCATTGTTGCTATCAGCATATACTTCAACTGAAAATGACTAAATGAGCACCTTTGTAGCAAGATAAGCGTTTAGTATACGCTAATTTAGCACCTTTTCCCTGAGGGGATATGCTAGTTCAACTAGGAATGGAATCTTGCTTATATGCTGTCTTCATTTTCAGTGATCAATCTTACCGGATGCAGGCATTCAGTTGCCTCTCGTGCCCATAATAGCATTTTTCTACTGAGGGGCAAAAAGTTCAGAACTTCAGATACCTCTGAAAAGCACGGTTCACTCTGATAAAATTTGACCTGTATTACAGTATTAGCGCCCTGCTTTGCCAATGGATTGCAAGTGTTCCTAATATCCTCAGATCTGGCAATGAGTGAGACAGTGATCCCTCCAGCTTTTTGCGCATTTGTCAGTCAGTGGCTTTAGCTTGAGACTTGAACTTTCTTACTTGAGCAGGATGGATTATGTCTCACCAACATTGGCTGAAACACTTGGAAATGCCTTGCCTTGTACAAGCATCGTGGGGAGATGCATATATGGTAAACCAACCAAGTCACCTCCCTGAAATCACCACTGAAATCACCAGACAGCCTGGACTAGTTTGGTTATGTTTTTTTTAAAAAAATAAAAAAATCAAGACTAGTTTGGTTATGTGAGTTGGTGTTTTATACACCAACGCCATGTCACGGGCTGGGTAGTGTTCATGGCATGAACAGTATAAATGCTACCGTAGTATCACGCACTATTCACAGCAGGCTCCACGGTGCATTAGTTAGGAAATAAAGATAGAATAATTAGTTTTCTTATTAGTTGGGTTTCTTAGACATAAAGATTGTTTCTTAGAGGTTAAGCCGGGTCATCCCTATAAAAGGGATAACATGTATCCATTATCAAAGAAGAAAGCAAAGATGAATAGACAAGTTCTTAGTCTCTAAAGTCCAGCTGTGGTCGTTGTCTTGACCGGGTATTCTAAATCTATTCCTCCCAAATCGGTGCTCTCCTTCACCTAGCACCGTTCTACATCAATTTGTCGCCGTCCGACCTCCCTCCGACGGATGTTTACCCCATTATGAACTAAGGTTCATAACATTTGGTATCAGAGTCACTCACCATGGCTTCCGGTACTGCACTATTTCTCTTGGAGAAGTTGAATGCTAACAGCGAAGAGCAGAAGGTCCTACTCAACAACATGATTATTGTTCATTGAAGCTTCGTTGATCCTCGTCCACATGACGCGATGTCGTCATCATACCTTCTCATCAACATAGGCCACCAAGAACTTCAACCGTGGCCACCACCACAGCTCGAGGACGAGGCCGCCGTGAAGGTGTAATGTCACGGGCGCATCTTTGTCACATACATATGGATGTACTGTAGCATCACGCACTATTCACACTAGCAGTTGCATTAGTTAGAAATAAAGATAGAATATAGTTTCCTTATTATTTGAGTTTACTACTTTAGAGATATATTCCATCTAATAGAGAATATATTATTCATATGCAACAATTCATAAATGTATAAATTATCCATTATAAAAAAACAAGCAAAGATGAATAACATTCCTAGTCTACCTAGTGTTTGCATACTTGATCGGCTATTCTAAATCTATTCCTCCCAAATCGGTGCCCTCCTTCACCTAACACCGTTCTACATCGAGTCGTCGCCGTCCGACCTCCCTCCGACGGATGTTTACCCTATTATGAACTAAGATTCATAACACGCCCCATTTAGAACGCAGGAATTTCACAAGAAACAGTTTAATTCCCATAAGAGTCGGGAAGACTCCCCCGTTTTCCAAACGGGACTAGAAATTGAATGGTGTTTGATGAAACTGTACTCTCATTGACTCATTAATTGGCTATCTCAAATCTACATCCTCCTACGTATACCCAAAACAAAGCCATATCATTTGTATCACTGCTCAAGTGATCTAGTAACAAGAATTCGCATACAAACGTTTGGCTCGGCTTCAGCTTCATCTTCATCTTCTTCTTAAAAGTCAATGGAACAACTGTGACATCTGAAATGACCAAAACGGCACGACCGCATGAGCATCCCATTTCCATGCACCCGTGTCAGATAGAGTACATACGTACATACATAAACCGTTTCGGCTTCTGCCTTGGCGTAATTCCAGATAGCACATTCGCATCTTTCCCTCGGGATGACCCCCGCACCCCCCCCCCAACTGTCACTTCGGCCACTCCCCCAAATTTATAGAGCGCGCGCGAACGCCGCCGCTTCCACTTCGCGCCAAAAAAAGGGAGAAAAACCTAGGTCTCCACCTCCGCCTCCATGCGGCCGCCGCCGCCGTCCGTGGAGCGGCAGGTTGCGGAGATCGCGGCCGAGCCCGACCGCGCCGCCGCGTACGCGCGCCTCCTTCACCTGCAGCGCGGCTGCGCCGACGACCCACTCTCCGCCGCCGACCTAGCCGCCGCCTCCCCTTCCGCCATCCTCCCGCTTCTCATCCGCGACGCTGCTGCTGATGACGAGGCCGTCGCCGCCTCAGCCCTCAAGTGCCTGGGCTTCGCGCTCTACCACCCCGTCCTCGTCTCCACCATCCCAGGTAGTGGTGCTGCCCCGTATCCGCATCTCGTCTGTTAAATGCGCAGTTTTGGTTGGGCTGAGTTTGGGTTAGTGAAGAAATCAAGGTGGAGCTTATTCGATTCCGCATGATTCGTGCACAGTTTTAGACTTCCATCGTGTGATTTAGTCATTTAGGTTCTTCCGACGAAGCCTACCAGGTGATTTTTACGTTTAATTGTAAAATAACTCCCGCAAATTGGACTTTAACCGTGCGATTTAGCCGCAAAACTTGCACCTTGGCCTACACATATTAAGATCCTGAGTTTGAACTCCACCGGCATGATTGTCAATTCGACATTTTACAGGCTGTAACTCTGCATTATACTGGTGCCCTGGAGATTGATTTAGATACTTCAATTAAGACCGTTTTTTCATTGTTCATACTGGCATGCCCTTGGTGCTAAAATTCAAACATTATGTCCTTCTGTCCGTCCATCTCCTTGCACGGTTGTAGGTTCATCCTCCATTAATATATGGTTAATAAACTATTTTGTCAAAATCCATTTTCCTCTGATCTAGTAGTATCTTGTCCACAAATTGGCCCTTTTATGAAAATTGACAATTTTGATTCTGTCCTGTTAAGTATTCTAAGTACATGATGTTAGGGCTGATAAACTTCCGTTTTTCGTAGTTCATGCTTTTCTAAAATCAAAGGGGTTCTAAAAAAATTCGTTCTTGCTATTTTGTAAATCATTATTCATTGCCATCCCTTACTAGTTCACTGCCCCTCTCAACTTATTCAATGTGCTCATAGTCATACATGCCTTTGATACTGTTTGTTGGTTTGAAGGACAGTGATAATATTTATTTATTTCTGTCCTGCAGGACAGATGGCTCAATTGGTATTGGATAGTTTGATTCAGCTGATCATGGCTACTGGGATGAAGGTTGATTGCGCTTACTATTCTTCTGTTTCTAAGTGTTTCTGTGGTTCAATTTTAGTGTGGAGAATTCGTCTACGTTCTTTCGGTAATTTGGTTCTTATGTTCTCCTTTTTAATTTGATATTACAGGCTATTTGTAATCTGGGAGTCTGGTGCATTTCTGTTCAACAATTGGAGGCTTTGATTATAGAGGATAGAGTAACTCCCTTGTTGACTGCTATTGTTTATGGCCTTGACAATCCATTTGGTTCTTTGTCTACAACATTTGAGGCCGCTCAGGTTATTCTGCACAAACTGTGCTCTACTTCATTACCTATCATTGGTTTGGTGAACACAGTAAATTAATCTGAGCATATGATTCTTGCAAGATCAAAGTTGTTTAGGAATTATGTCATAGTAACAGCAACAAAATAATTAATGTAAATGATTTCTTTGCAGCATGATGTGATGTCAGTGACCAAATAATCAACATCTTTCACAGTTTTCTATTTGATAGAAGTTTACCTCAAACTCTGCAAAAATCATATAGATTGGAACATCTGTATAACTTTCCCTCCTGGACTAAAGATTGCTAGGCTACTAATTAATAGATGCATTATATCTCTTTTCTTGTGAAATTTTAGGCGAATTTATTTATTTTTGTATTCACATATACTCTTGCAGTGGCAACAGCGTTGCTTAAGAAATATGTCCATTTACAATATGTCTGCCATCATTAGAGGTCATTACTCCTATATCTCATTTTTCTCTCAATATAGTAGGACAATAAATTGCTCATAGATTACCTCATTAGCTTTTTTCCTTGTCGGCTTCACGCCAATTAGACAATCATCTAAGTCAGAGGATTTTACTTGTTAATATGAGCACTTTTGGCCTGAGTATCAAGCATGTACTTGATTCTTGTTCCTTTTGTCTTGTTATGTATTACCTGCTAATACTACTTGAGCTAACACTGCTTTTGAAAACTCCTACTGAAGGCTACCATGAAACTTGCTAGTCAAAATCCGGAAAGAATGAGGGACCTATCATGCATATGGGTTCCACCGATATACCGAAGACTCTTAAGTGCTGATAAGACAGAAAGGGATATGGCGGAAAGATGCCTCACTAAAGTGTCATCCGTTGTTCTACCACCCCAGTCTCCTCTTTCTAAGGTAACCAAAAAATTGCTCCTATTGTGAATGTCTCACGAGCTGCTTCTAATTGGTGATATATTATTGTCCTGGTTGTCACACATTACAGTACCCAGATTGTGTCTTTGGTAGCCATAAGCCCATAAGTGTGATCTCACATAACTTATTTGCCACCAACCACTTAGCATACTGACTTTGAAAATATTTTACATCGAGTTGGTACTGATATGCCTTGGAAGCTTCATAGGCAAACAAAAGCCAACATTGGCCTACCTGTGTAGTACTGAAATGACCTGCAGTTCTATTTGGTATGAAATGATTATAGAAGCCATTCACCAAAGCACACTGAAAGTTATTAACAGATTAATTTAGGCTAATGTATATCTGGCACAGGACAACAGTGCTTCACCGTTACGTTAATGTTTGTGTGGCATTTGACATGTGAATATTTACATAATTTTTGTGATCCCTAGATTTGTCTCATTAAATGATTTGGTGCCATCTCCCTGCAACTTCGCATGTTGCAATGCTGCTTGTGTTATTTACCAACCACTTGTCGTACCATTTTACTTGCTAGTGTAATCCAATTTCCAGTCCTCTACGTATCGATAGCTTCTCAATCTAGTTTTACTCTGATGCTTTCTGTGTAGGCAGTAGCTTCAGACCTTGAGCAAAAGCTACTCTCTCGTATGATGAATATGCTTGATGATCCTTTAAAGAAAGTTCAAGCAGTGAAGTCATGGGGATGGTTCATATCCTTACTTGGCTCAAGTGCAGTGAGTGCTAGACCTCTACTTAATAAAATCCTTAAGGTCCCTGAGAAGATGTTTATTGATCCTGATCCACAAGTTCAGATTGCCATAATAGTGAGTTTTTTTTTCTTCTGAAGTACAATTGTTTTCTGGTAAGTCAAAATTCATTCCATTATAATATGATAATATTGTCAGATTTACAGGGTACCTGGAGAAATTTGGTGGATGCATTTTTTGCGCATCAGGCTTCAGAGACTATGGATCAAGAGAAAATGGTTTCTCCCATTGAACCCAGAGCACATGCAAGTGCTCAGCTGAAAAAGATAAGGCTAATTATGATGCCTTTATGCCGAGTTCTGTCAACAAGTCGTAATATTGCTTTGAGTTCTTCCTGTTTGAGCACATGGCATTACCTTCTATATAAACTTGGTGATTTGATAAGCCATATATCTATTCTGGAGGCTGCTTTTATGCCGGTACTCAAAATAATTTTCTCCATTGGACCTGATAACGCGAACAAGCCACTCTGGTCATTTTGCATCAATCTGTTTCATGATTTTATTTCAGTAAAATTTAGACATATGGCCTCACCTGGAGAGTATTTGTTCGTTCCACTGAATCAGAACTTGCTATCCCAATCTTGTATGCATCTCAAGGCCTTGTTGGATGTTCAGCATATCAAATGGTTACCATGGGATGTTACTTCCTTTGATTTTCAGTTGGAGATCCTTGGCTCAATTTTGAATCCAGAGCTACTTCAGAACATGACTCTTGAAATGACGGTGACTGTTATGGATTCTGCAACACAGATTTTCCGGTTGCTTCTACAGGGAGTTCGAGTTGACTGTAAAGCAAAGTTTACTTGTAACAACGTCCAGATATGCATTACTAAAGCATGCCAGTTTGTAAAGAAGGTGTTTCTGGATCTTGTAGGAAAGCAAAAGGGTGACAGTTGTGCAGTGTTAGTGCAATTTGGTCTTCAGTTTATGAAAGTTACTGTAGAGGAATTGGATCATTCATTGTTGGCTTCTGGAAAGTATGAGATATGCTTAGACATCGAACACATAAAGGAGATGCAAGATGCAGAATGCAGTCCAAAGGTATCTTATCCAGAAATCAGGCCACTTTCTTACATGGAGATGGTTTCTCCAGCAGTTTACATGACTGCAGTATCTCTGTCAATGGTAGCTCAGTTTACTGGAGAGCTGTCACATGGGCATGCTGATCAATTAGTTTTAGTTTTCTGTTCATCGGATGATTTCCCGGAGAATTTTCATGCTGCTGTTGCTTTTTTGTATATGCAGATCTTGCGTCCAGTAGATAATAGACTAAGAACAAAATGGTTGATGGTGTGGAATAAAATTGCAAAATGCTTGAATGAGCTAATTATCCCTTACTTGAAACATAACTGTGGTGCAAGTGGCCATGAAGTACTCTATCAGTTCTTCTGTTATCCATTTTTCGCTTTCCTATCCTCTGGGAGGATATCTACTCTTTGGAATGCTCAAAATAGTTCCGAGTCATACCTTCCTGTGACACAAGACCTAGAGGTGGGACTGGCTATTGAGGTTTATAGATCCCTTTGTGTATACTCCAATTGTGGTTCAGAGGCTGCTTACAAGGTTTTCCTAGAGCGCTTTTATGAATATTTGGTTAGCATAATTGATGAAAACATGTCCTCATTCCAAGCCAACCTTGAGTATTGCTCAGAGAAGAAATTTAAAAGCATTGCTATCCTTTCTGCTGTTGGCGAAGTTGTTATTGGACTATTAGAGAATGCCCGAATTTTGAACCATGCTAACCGTGAGTTGAAAGAAACAAATGAAGAGTCTGCTGGACGCGGACAACCTAACCTTTTCCTGAGTTGCTTGAAGCTTGTTAACAGGTTGAATTACATTTCTAGATGAAACATATGCAATATGTCCTGCCTAGCATTAGAAAAATGGAAACCACGGCGATGATTTCAAGCTTTTTCAATAATCTCCAACCATTTCATGATATATGCAGGTTTATGAGGCTGTCACGTTTTGGTTTCAAAGCAAATCCAGCTGAACAGCACCAAGTCACAAGCAGGTAAGTAACAGGATTTACAATAATTGCAATCTTGTAGGTTAATTTCAATGGCAGTAAGCTGCTTTTGGTTCTTTTTGTAATGTATATCATTCCTTTCTTTTACTTTGGCTATGCTTCAGGTTTTTTTCATCGTTGTCTACTTTTGTTGGGCATCTTATATTGAAGAAAGACATTCTTCTACTCTTTGAGGTTTGTGGCATCTTTCCAGTACAAACTGCATGCGTAGTTTATGTATCTAAGCGCATCAACTTCATCTTTGTTATAATACAAGCACATAGACTATGCTAACTGCATGAAAAACATCATCTCGTCCTTGCAGATTATTGGGGATCAACTTACTGAATGGCTCTCTTTATCTGGCACTCTGTACTTTGAAATGAAACAAGGAGAAACCATTGGTCAGCTTGAGAAACTTTGGCTCAAGACTGTCGGCTGCCTGAAGATGAGCCAGCTCCTCAGTGATGGTTCCTTTCTTCAGAAGCAGCGTCCGCTTTTCCAAGCAGCAGTTGATCACCCACATAACCTCATTTCAGTTGCAACTACTTCAATTTGGAGAGCATTAAGATCTGGCAACACAAGCTTGAAGCACTCTGGATGCTCAGTGTCTAAGTTGGACGAATTATTGATGGATAGAAGGAAGGGTCTTGATGGCTCCAGCGATGCTGACAGAGCCATTGCAATCGAAGAACTCGACATTTCAAGGAAGTTTGCATTGCCAACGTCGGAGAAAAGAATTATCACATCAAATTCAACTGAGCACACCGATAGGAATGGTGAATCTCTCAAGATCTCTGCGGGTCTGGGGAGGAAGAGGCTGAAGATTATGAAGTACTCAACTGAGCCGAAGCTTGGCAAAAATACAGTTCATCGTGGCGGTTCTAGCTCTAAGACAGATACCGGTGCATTCTCACCGCACCATGTAGAAAGTAAAGTGTGTAGGAAACCAGAATTAATACTGGAAATGCTTAAGAGAAAGAGATAGTACCGTGCTAGCCGTGTTGCCCGCTTAATAATCTTATTTGTTATACAATAATATCTTTTTTTGAACGATAGTTATACAATAATATCTATCGTTATAATTTTGTCTTACCAAAATATATGGCGTAGATCCTTCTCTTTTTCTCTGATGACAGTTTATTGGATATTTTAATGGGTTATATGGAAATTTCTAGCTCTCAGCGAGTAGGTTATAGCCATCCTATGGGAAGATCAACTTACCAATTAATTGCTACAATAGATGCTATGAACTTTAAACTACTACATTATCAAATAGACCCATGACTTCATTTTTTCGATCCTAAGTCTTTGACCGAGAATGTACTGAGCATCCATCATTCATGAATCAATTTAGCATAACTTAATTGAGTAACCTGAACCATCTTCAACATAACTTAATTGGGCATCCATCATGCATGAACAATCCGTGACTCAAAGGATACATGGATGTAACAACAGTGCTAACAGTTACAGATAACTAGCAAAAAAGGGGGCGAGTAGCAACTCACGCACTACACTACTATGTTAAACGCACAAGGCTGAAGATAAATTGAGATTCAAGTCTTCATCAACACACTTCAATCTAGCCTGGGTTCATGAGGTACCTCCTTCACCGCAAGCAGCTTGGTACTGTTCATGATGATGAGTTGGGACGCAACATTCTCGAAGGATGCAAGATCTTTCGATGAAATTTCGAAATCACCGATAGCAAAATCATTGTAATTT
This sequence comes from Ampelocalamus luodianensis, assembly GCA_036346255.1. Lineage (NCBI taxonomy): Eukaryota > Viridiplantae > Streptophyta > Magnoliopsida > Poales > Poaceae > Ampelocalamus > Ampelocalamus luodianensis. The sequence continues at coordinate 55,909,910 of CM070627.1, read as the reverse complement.
TCTATCACGAAAACTGCAAAATTAAAAAAATACATTATTAATTATTTCACCTTATTATAACAAATGAGAACAATAAAAATCTACAAAAAATCAGTATTATACCTCTTTTCCTAACTGCTTGATTTCAAAATTTCAAATATTTGGCAAAAACATTTCAAATTTGGCCAAATTATCACAAAAGAGATTCAAATTTTTACCACATAATTCAGAGAAGAAAGTGAAGATTGGATGGTGGCTGAATGAGGAGGGTATGCTACCTATTTATAGAAAAAAGATGAGTTTTTTTAAAAAACTTTTTTCGTATTTTTAAGCTCCTCAACAACTATTTTTTTTTTTAAAAAAAATCCAACATTCACTGTACCTAACGGCCTAACCGTGACGCGCCCGTACCAAGCACAGTACTAAGTGTGTCATGCCGGACTAGCCCACCGGACCGAGGTCACAACCCGTGTCATCGGGCCATTCCGGCCCGGACCGGCCCGTTTAGCTGTTGGGCCGTGCCTCTAGGCCCAGAGAACTCGCAGTTGATCGCCTCCTTTGTGTCGAGAACACTTTCCCACCCGACGTGCGCGAGCGTGCGAAGCAACCGAAACCCTTGGCCGATGTCTTCATCCGGGTCCCCGCCGCTGGCGGCGGCGGCGATGGCCGTGGACGACGCGGAGGACGACCAGCTCGCGTCCATGTCCACGGATGACATCGTCCGGGCCTCCCGCCTCATCGACAACGAGATCCGCGTCCTCAAGGCAAGCCGCGCACTCCTAACCCTAGATCCCCTCGAGGTCTACCTCCACGGGAGCGAGGGATCTCGCGGGATTTCGAATTTTTGTCTGGTAGGGTTTTGGTTGGGTCTGGGTCTGATTAGTGGTTTTTTTGTCGACGCGCAGGACGAGCTGCAGCGGACGAACCTTGAGCTGGAATCGTTCAAGGATAAGATTAAGGAGAACCAGGAGAAGATTAAGCTCAACAAGCAGCTGCCCTACCTCGTCGGCAACATCGTTGAGGTAGAAATATATCCATCCTGTAGCGTCCGCGGGTTCTTCTCTTTTATTTTCCTCTCTATCTTGTTAGATTGCATCTTCTGATGTGTTTAACCGTCTCTTAGGTTAATCTGAGATCATGGGAAGTGCATAAGTGAATTTTTATGTGTGTTACTCTGGTGCTTTAGTATGTCACGGTTTGGTATAAGCTTCAGCATACTAGTAGAACTGATTTTTGCCTCATTTATTCTGATTTTAATCAGCGTTAATTTGTGATTTATCTTAGCTCGTTATGTGCAGAAGCAATTCTTTGCAAGAAAATACTTGTTACTTTTGTTCACTTATAATTTTGCTTCTGTGATTTCTGGTGTTATTTCCTTCGCATTAACTAGTAGTTAGTTCGTCTATGCAGTAGTAATGCTTTAATTGTGTGACTTTGATAGTTAAAAATTGACCTGATTATACTAACATTCAATTACGTTGGAACTTGATTACTGGTTTATTTCAACACCTTTTAACTTTGATGACTTTCAAGGTCCATAATGAGTTCGTCTTGAGTAGATTGACATAAACTTGCATAAGCTAGTTTATCACTGATAGTTTTATAGAGACTGTGACCTACAAGGCATTCAAGTATGTCAAATCTTCAAAAATACCGCACTGCTATTTGACTTACAATATGGTATGGCTAGTAGCTGAAGTATTAAAATATACTGCACTCCTCTTGACTTGGACAATGTGATAATGTTATTTACAGAAATTGCCGTTTCCCTATGCTTTGGCATTTGATCAGGGTATTGATGATTTGATGGAACTTTTTATTTTGGAATAGTTTGTGTACGGTCTACTCAAGTGGTTTATACTTTCCTCAACTATTTTAGATTTTGGAAATGAACCCTGAGGATGAAGCTGAGGAGGATGGTGCTAACATTGATTTAGACTCGCAAAGGAAAGGAAAATGTGTTGTTCTGAAGACCTCTACGAGACAAGTAAGAAATTTGTTCGCCTATTCATTTGGTTCCTAGCTTTTACATCATATGAAAATGAACTGCTTCCTTTTTTTCGGCAAAATAGTTACATTTGTTTAACTATTGAGAAGCCTCTAACATATTAGTTCTTGGAATGGAATAGTTTGGGTGCAAAAGTGATGCCATTAAAGGAATGTAATTGCAAAGCACAATATGCTGAATCAAGTGTAGTTTCTATACAACAATTTTATGCTTATCCAGCAAGCAGAATGTGCTCTCAATCAATGTCTTTGCCTTGGTACAATAGTGAGCTTTGCATGTGTGGGATTGTGAATCTTTTACTGTCTCAACTGTTAACTTCCACATCTGCATGAATTTTTAGGTTCATACTAAAAGAAACCAACCATTTTACAAACTGCATTTTGAAGCATGATTTTTAGTTCAAGAAAATAAGAAATCAAACTCATTTTTGCAAAATCTCCTTTGTTTATACCTTGATTGCAGACTATATTCCTTCCTGTGGTTGGGCTAGTTGACCCTGACAAGCTCAAGCCTGGTGATTTGGTTGGAGTCAACAAAGATAGCTACCTTATACTAGATACACTGCCTTCAGAGTACGATTCACGAGTAAAGGCAATGGAGGTGGATGAAAAACCCACTGAGGATTACAATGATATTGGTGGTCTTGAAAAGCAGGTACTTTACTGAATAGCTGTTGAAAGTTTTTAGGTTTATCTGGTAAATGCCAAGTGTATAACCGAATTGTTGGCCTTTTACGGAATGGTAGGGTAATTTGCATCGCTTCATACATCGAGAATGTTATGTTTCCGTGCTCATTTGCTTTTCTTATATCTCTTATCCTTTGCATCTTATATTATCGAATATAGATTCAAGAGCTTGTGGAGGCAATTGTATTGCCCATGACGCACAAAGATCGGTTCCAAAAGTTGGGTATTCGTCCACCAAAAGGGGTTCTTTTATATGGACCACCAGGAACTGGGAAGACATTAATGGCCCGTGCATGTGCTGCACAGACTAATGCGACATTCCTGAAATTAGCTGGTCCGCAGCTCGTCCAGGTAATATTTCACTTGAGAAGCTCCATGTATCATTGTGTGGTTTCTTTTTGTATGACCATAATACCATATTGATGCTTGCAACTTCTCATTTCTGTTTGTTCATTCCTGGAGTTATCTCTAAAATAACAATACATGTCTTCACTGTGTCTTCCATATGATTGCATTTCTATGTGTGCATGAATGGTCATTTGCTCGTTTTCAGTTGTCACTTTACAAAATGTGCAAACCCGTTGCTGGCATGCAACTTTTTTTATATACAATTTTTTTACAAAAAGTTTTCTGTGTTTATCTAAAGGTAGTTTGTTGGGGATAGCTATGGCCTATGGTACATACAACTTTTTTTTACACTTTTTACTCCCACAACATTTGTTTCCACTCCCCACTGTAGTCAAAACACATATACATACACATCTGCGGTAGTCACTCCCCACCGTAGTCAAAACACGTACTCTTGTAGGGTGATTAGTGGATGGCGGGAAAAGTGTTCGTAAAGTGCATAAAACACATGCACATTTACCGTAGTCACTCTCAAGTTTATTTACTGCATGAAGGATCTAGGAAAACTAGTTATTCTAAATGGAAACATCTTCTTTCTTGTGCAGCATTGGATTTTCAGCAGAACATGTTTCTTGTAATGTAGCTGGCTGGGTCCTAGAGCAAAACTTTTCTAATGTAAAGATTCTCAAAAACTAGTTCTTGAATGTCTTGATACCTTTTGGACAGAGATACAAATATGTGTTGTTTTATGTGCTAAGGTAGAGTATATGTTACCGAATCTCTTAGAAGCATCTTTTGCATATAATATTGTTATTGTCCCGACCAGTGGTTTTCATCTTTCTGTCATTTAAGAGTTTTCATTCGTTAGTTTTGGTGTTGAAGTTTTTTCAGTTCTGTGATGCTTTTGATGTATTGATTCAGGGTGTTGCCTCATCTATTTGCCTCATTGTTTTTCTTTCTTTAATGTTTGCATTCTATGTATTGAAAGTTGAAGCATAAGTTAAATGGTTTAGCATTGTTTAGTGGTTTGGTTAAAATGCCAACTTGATTTGTATTACCATTTGATCCGTCTTCACTCAAGAATCACATATGAAATATTGTCTTGTCATGCATAAGTCTGTTTTATTTATTCTGTAGTTCGCTTGGATATAGTTTCTAGTAGAGGAATAATGGTATTCTTATGGGCTCGTTCAGATGTTCATTGGTGATGGAGCCAAGCTTGTTCGCGATGCTTTTCAGCTCGCGAAAGAGAAAGCTCCTTGCATTATTTTTATTGACGAGATTGATGCAATTGGGACCAAGAGGTTTGACAGGTATGTCTTATATGATGATTGTACCCCTTTACTTGGTTTTTATTCCTGCATTATTTTTGGTTGATGGTTTTACTCCTTATGTGATGAAGACATGTTAATTTTCTGCATAAGACTGAAGAAGCTAGAATTCTCGTTGGCCTTTTAATTTAGTATAAACAAAACATTCTTATTGGAAACATACATTTCTGCTGTATGGTGACAAGAAGTTTGCTTTATTTTATGACAGTGAAGTTAGTGGTGATAGAGAAGTTCAGCGGACTATGTTGGAATTGCTGAATCAATTGGATGGATTTAGCAGCGACGAGAGAATAAAGGTTAGGATGTGTTAATATTTGTTTCTTGGTTGCATGCTGCTGTGCATCACCCGATTGTTCCTGCCCTGATGGTTTGGTTGAGCTTTTCAATTTGTTGATCTAATTCAAGAATGGACGGTGTTGCATTGTAAATGGAGAAGCGAAATCCGTTGCACTATGATATAGGAAAGCAAATACTGTCATGATTCTACAACATCTGGAGAGGTTCAAGAAGATTCTTTAGCTGGAGATCCAAAACATACTCGAGCAGTAGATGTGTTGCCATAATTTTATTGAGCTTCTTGAAATTGCATATATTAGTACCTTTTTGCTAGCAATACTTTGAATCTGTTTTTGAAGCTAGTTTATCAGTGTTTTCTTTTTAATAATCTCATTCGCTTGATGGTGTATTATTGGTTAACTTGCAGGTCATAGCTGCAACAAACCGTGCTGACATCCTTGATCCTGCTCTGATGCGGTCTGGTCGTTTGGACCGAAAGATCGAGTTCCCTCATCCATCTGAGGAAGCAAGAGCTAGAATCTTACAAGTAAGTTTCCAGGACTTGTTATGTCTAATTTCCTGAAGTTTGTTTGTTCACCCGTTTGCTTTACTCAGTAAATTATGCTTTAACTAATGTGTTATGTATGGTGCTCTGTAGATTCACTCAAGAAAAATGAATGTAAATCCAGATGTGAATTTTGAAGAGTTGGCTCGCTCAACCGATGATTTCAATGGAGCGCAGCTGAAGGCTGTTTGTGTGGAAGCTGGTATGCTCGCACTACGGCGAGATGCTACAGAGGTGTGACTTCCTTTTTTTTGTTCTCATAATTCCGTCATATGTGCTTGTTATGGTTATGGAAGCACCACAACACTGATAATTAGATAACGACCCATAGCTTTAAGATGTCAATACTGGCAAGGCAAAATAAATGAGTGATATGCTAGTTATCAAGGTTGTCACGGCGCGGCCTGACCAGCGCTTCAGTGAGGAAAAAGTTCCAGAGGTGTTTGGTTTCCAATCTCATTTTTTAGGCACTGACCATGTTTTGACGTTTTTCAAACACCCCATCGTTTTAAAACCTTTTGAACTTGTGACCACGTATTGTTAAGATGTGACAGGTGGACTGAGTAAAAGCTAAAATGTGAATGTTTGCATAATTGGCTAGAATTCACAGGCCGATTAATCGCTGCCTACTCAAAATCGAACTGCCTCAGTCCTATCGTTCATGTTCGTGTGTTGTCACTCAAGGTAGCATTCTACTTCCGGCCTTGTGCTGCTTTGTCCTTGCATGCATGGCCCTTGCAAAGTGTATCATGGTTTATGATTTCTGCTCACAGGAAATAGTTTTTACAAGGCCAATACCTGTGATGATTGTCCTTTCACGTAATCCAAACTAGAATCCAGACTTACATCCAGTTCCACAGCATGTTGAGTTTCTTTCTGGCAGTTCATCACAGGAAATTGTGGTGCTCTACTTTTCATTCTTAGATGAGCTTTATGGGCAGAACTTCTGATTACCTTTTTGTTGATCATTGTCCGTGGTTTCTGATCCTGATCGTTTCTTGCGCAGGTGACGCATGAGGATTTCAATGAAGGGATTATCCAAGTGCAGGCCAAGAAAAAGTCGAGCTTAAACTACTACGCTTAATAAGTTGTGCTAGAAATTCCAGGACCCTGTAGTTGTTTGTAACAGTACTGTTTGGATAATCTAAGGTACGGATTTACGTTTGATTTGAGATGCAAGTTTTGACACTGTCAGATCTTTACATCGGCATCTTATTTGTCTTAAAAAAATGTTTGCTTATTTACCATGGATGTTGGGCGAGAAATGAATTAATTGATACAAGGGGCACCCACGTTGACGTTGTATTGGCTTTGACACCACGAGTACGGATGAATGAAGCGAATAAGAGGCACAGCGATGTGCATGCTACTTGTCATGTCATGGACTCGCGAGGCATGAAAGGAAGGCACCAAACATGAAATATACATGCTACAGGTCAAGATTATCATGAACTTCACTCGCGAGACTTGCGAAATGAAATGCACCATACGTACGTAGTAGTATACATGTTACATGTCATGAATCATGATGGCCACGAACCTACAAGACTCGTGAACTGAAGGTCCTGACCCTGCATTGCAGTAAAACACAGACATGTAATGGGAATACATCAATTCTTCATCTCTTATTGCAATGTTTATAGTTCATACAAACAAACTTATGAAATTAAAGGTGCCAAACAAGTACTCTCTCCGTTTTTAAATACATGACGTTTGACCAAGCGTGCAGTTAAACTTATCTAACTTTGACTAATAATATATGAAAAACTATTTAGATTGATCATGAGTGGATAGTATCATTAGATTTGTCATGATAAATATTTTTATAATATAATAATTTTGTAATTTTTTACTAACAAAATCATATAAAAAATAATAGTCAAAGTTATATAAATTTTACTGTACGTTTGGTTAAACATCATGTATTTAAAAATAGAGGGAGTAGTAAGATAAAAACACTAACATATAACGAGAACACATAGATGTTTGATGCTGCAGTGTTCAGAGAAACGAAACTGTCGACTTCCCAAATCCCAACACTACTACTTGTCACATCGTCTTCAACGAAGTTTCCATCTTCGGGAGGCCAAACCACACCAGCTAGTACATGCTGCTCGTCCATTGCTGAGGAAGAGAAGCTCCATGACCAGCGGCCACGGAGTTCCCTGCCCCTTCCGTCGGAGCAGTAGCAGCAGGAGAAACCATCACCTGCTGACCCCATGCCTGACTCGCCTGAGGGCAATACAGCAAAGGCGGCTGAGGAAGAGAAGCACCATGGCCAGCAGCCACGAAGCTCCCCGCCCCTTCCATCGCAGCAGCAGCAGCAGGAGCAGGAGCAGAAACCATCAGCTGCTGACCCCATGCCTGACTGGCCCGAGGGCGGTGTAGCAAAGGCGGCCGAGGAAGAGAAGCTCCATGGCCAGCAGCCACGGAGCTCCCCGCCCCTTCCATCGGAGCAGCAGGAGCAGAAACCATCAGCTGCTGACCCCATGCCTGACTGGCCCGAGGGCGGTGTAGCAAAGGCGGCCGAGGAAGAGAAGCTCCATGGCCAGCAGCCACGGAGCTCCCCCCCTTCCATCGGAGCAGCAGGAGCAGAAACCATCACCTGCTCACCCCATGCCTGACTGGCCTGAGGGCAATACAGCAAAGGCGCCCAGATCTTCGCAAGATTCTCCAAGAAGGAGGGGCTCGGAGGCAGGTCGAGGGCCTCGAGGCACGGGTCGTAGTTGACGCCGGCAAAGGCGAACGCCCGCGCGGCGAACTCGACGTTCCTCATACAGAGGTCGCGTCGGCTGCCGGCCTCGTCGACGACGCTGCAGCGCTGCTCTCCGCAGCGGCGGCGTTCTTCATCGAGGGGTTGCCGGCCTCTTCCACGACGCTGCAGCGCTGCCTCTTGGCAGCGCGGGCGGTGTTTTTCTCCATCTTCTGGAAGTACTTCTGCGCGTGGCTGGAGATTTGGACCGGAGTCCTGGTGGTGACGAAGTGCTTGGATATGCTCTTCCATTTGCCGCGCCCGAAGACGCGCAGCCCTTGGACAAACAGGCTGCAATGTCATCCAAGTTGAACAAGTGCAAGTCAGTTAACTTGTTGATCGAAAGAGCAACGGATTGTTTACTTTTTTTTTTCTTTTGTTTTGTTGAAGCAAGTAACTGGTTATGAATAGGAAGTATGTTCACCCAAGATTTTTTTGAACGGGTGTGTCTGGATAACATTCGCATGTTTTATTGGGACAAACCAGTCATATTTTTGAGTGTTCGACGTACGCATTCTCCACTCCTAACACATTCCATCTCCCACAGCCACAGCCGCACGAAGCAGTTCAGTGCCACCGTCACCTGCCACCCCTGCTCCTCCCGTGCTCCCCCGTCCCCACCTTCTCCGGCGGCTACCGCCGCCGGATCTGCCATCGCCATCCCTGCCTTCTAATTTCTAATCGGTTTCCCGTCGCCCCGCCAACTTCCACCACCCACCGCCCTCCTCCGACCTGCGGCCGGCTGGGCCACCGCCGCCTCGCCGCCCCTCCGCCCACCGCCATGCCTCCATCGCCCCTCCCTCTCTCTAGCCGGCCCCGTAAACCCAAAACCAAACCCGGTTTCCCGTCGCCCCGCCGACCTCCACCACCCATCGCCCTCCTCCGACCCGCGGCCAGCTACGCCACCGCCGCCTCGCTGCCCCTCCGCCACCCCCCCCTCTATAGCCGGGCTCTGGTGAACTCAAAACCTAACCCAGTGAGCCCTAGGCCTAATCCGGCGAAGCCCAGTCCTAACTCGCTGCTGCTGCCGCCAGAGAAGACAACCATGCTGCCGGCCAGAGCATGAATCATGGCACGGATCTAAAGGTTAGAAATTTGACTGATTTCCTAAAAAATTAGTCGACTGATGTATAGAAGTTTCGATAGCAAAAAAACTACACACGAATAACACATTAATTTCATGACAACCATGATCATAGTATATATAACCATGACCAAGTAAACGTGCTGTCCTACGATAAACAATTGGTTCCTCGCCAAAAAAAAGACGGTTACTACCGGTTAACAATCTTACCGATTAATTAGGGCTATTGTAGACTCTCGCAAAAAGAAGCATAATATAAATATTACTATAATTTATTAACATTAATTTAATGGAGCACTACACCCACGTATTATTTAAAGCCGAGAAAAAAAAGTTGAGATCAAAGGCACAAAAAAATGGGAAAAAGAAAGTTGACCTCCTGGTCATACGATAAAGGACTAGTATATCCACGAAAGCGGGAAATACCGCAAAAACTAAACAATCAATTTCTTGATTAATACCGACTGCATGCTTAATCAATATACATGAAAGACGCATCATGCATCTCCAAAACAATGCAAAACAAACAGACAAATAAAAAACATAATTAAGGAGAAGGATAGCATGCAAATGAAGAACCTGTGTTCCTCCGTTGTCCATGGCATCCCCTTTTGAGGCACCATCGGTCGGTGATCGGCTCGATTCTCCGCCACCTCCACCTCTTTCTCCATGACCACTTGCACCTCATGCGTCTCCATCTCTGCCTCCACCTCATTCTCCTCAACCACCGGTGCCTCCGTGTCTCCATCCCTATCTCCATCTCCTCTAATGGATAATCATACAACAAGTCCTCGACATCTAGCATGGCTTCCTCCCCCTCGGAAATCCCAAACTTGTCACTTACGAGGGTACTCTTAGGGTCAACGCCGTGCATGGCGCTGGCGCCACCGCTCTTCTCTTGGCTCTGCATCATACGCCTCTCCACAATGAGCTCAACGTACAAGCCTGTTACCTCTTGTATGGTCTTCCAAGGGAACAATTTAAGGAGATTCTCCATGATGCCGTTGTGCTTCATGCTCATCTCATCCCCGTCGTCATTGTTGTTGCAATTGTCATTGAGACCAGCGATGAATGACCTAGCTTCTTCTATCTCAGAGATGGTCCATTCCTTAGCCACTGTGAATCCATGAGAGAGTTTTGAATACCACACAAAGAGTTAATAGTATGGAGGGTTGGGATGGGAGAATGAGTAGTAGGGTGAGGTATTTATAGGCCGTGTGGCGCATCCATTTGTCCCGACTAATTAAATTGGAAACTATAAGTGCTAGCGGTATATATAGCGAATCTTTAATTGTAATATGTATATCAAAGATATCGGCTATTTGATATTCATATCTAGGCATATAAATTGCGGAGATATAGAAATGGCATAAGCATCACTCTCATTAGTGTGGTGCCATTCGATCGTTTGATCTAGCATTACGACTTAGCTAGATCAATGATAGAGATCTTAAGAGCAAGTCTCACTGCTCACCACTGTGGATGTTTGCTGCGGCAAGGATACTGTAGCAGTCAATCTCGGCCATCTACCTTTTGATCGATCGGCTGGATAAAAATGGTGTAAAGGCACAACACTATTGCTCTCTGCCGTTATTGAGCAAAGGCAGAGGGTCTGCTTCCAACAGTCCCACATGTGTGATCCTTTGGGAGGACACACATGAAAGTAATTTAGGGTGATCTCACCATTTGTGTTAATTCAGCAGTGCAAACGAGTGTTGCCACTGGTCTCCATGGGCACGCTAGGGCTAGATGATCAAGAAAATTGGGATGGTTCCATCATTCCATGGGCATGCCATGCACTATATATGTTCCTCTTATCAGAATGTTATATTGGAAATACCCCTAATTAAGCTGGCTGAATTCTATTAATCACCAGGCTTGTCATGCATAAATAGTTGCATGCTTATTTTGTAACGAACATATGTATCTCTGCTATTAATTAAACACCCTATGTTACAAATATAAATGATCCATGAATGTAGTGAGGTATATATATCTTGTTCTCAAGATATAGTACACATTAATTTGGCTTCCTGCATACGAGCCAACGCTGGAGAGGAACGTTTGAGCAATATATTCTGGTCTGCAGCAGTCCATGCATGGTTGAACTTGTTTTTATTTTATTTATTTTTATTAAAAATCTATTAATTATTTTTTGAAACCAAGGGCAGAAGCTCTGTCATTCATTTGAAAGAGAAGATAAATACACCACACCGACCTACACCACACCGGCCCCGAAGAGCTACACCAAAAACACCGACCTCGAGGGCGGGGACACTTACACCAGGCAAGAGTGTAAAAATAGAACTCCTACCAAAGCACCAACTGCATTCACAAGGCAAACACCTAATGGAGCAACAACAACATGACCCTCCTCCTACAAACAACGAAGCCTATGGCTTGCCATCCATGAGGCAAAGCACAGAGCTGGAGAAACCACAACTCTTGTAGGGGCTTGAGATGCAGCTGTCAACACCAGGGTGCTCACCACGACACACCACACCATTGACTACGCCAGAACTAGCTCAACACCAGTCGGCAAAGCATGAAAAACCACAAACAAAAGCATGTGGAGCCAAAGCTAGCACAAAGCAACAACAGGACAACCGGCAAGACAACTTCGAGAAGAAGGAGGACACCATGCCGCCGTAGCACCGATGCGCCGCTCGCGACTTGCTGTGGCAACATCGGGCCACTCACCCTCGTGCGGTCGTGGCCAGGTCTAGCCAGCCCACGCACACCCACACATGGCCAAGACCAAGACCAGCCAACCATGCCGAGGAGGACACCCGAACCATTGGAGCTGCCGACACGCGGCCCGCCGAGACGCAGATCCCTGCGCACATGTGACAAGACCTAGCCAGTCAAGCGCACACCCACGCGCGGCCAAGACCAAGCCTGGCCAGCCACGATGAGGAGGACTCCCCTACCTTTGTAGCCACCAGCTGCTGAGTCACTCACCCCTCGTGCGACAGCGACTGAGCCAGACCAGTCACGTACAAACCCACGCACGGCCGAGACTAGGCCCGGCCGGCCACACCGAGGAGGACGTCCAATTCGTTGGACCCACCTATGCGATACCCGACGAGACGCACCTTCCCACAGCCACAACCAGGCCTGGCCAGCCACGCTGAGGAGGACATCCATTCCTCTGCAGCCATCAACATGCCGCCTGTCGGTCGAGTGCGAGGAAGATAGCAAAGCAGCAGCTGCACCGGATCTAGAAACTATCGCCGTCGCCGGTCCGGATCCAACGCCTCACTTCCACCGACTTGAATGTCGGCAACCTCGGGTTAATGCTGCGTTGTAGCCCAGTTGACCACTATGCCTCCCTAGCGACACACTAGAGTTGCCTCAACCTTGACCGCCGACCCACGCTGGCCCGCTTCACCGACGCGTGCGCTCAACGCTGCCCGTGCTCGTGTCGGAGGGCGTCCGGGCGCCCTGCGGGAAAGGAGCAGTTGGGGAAGGTCCGCCGCTGCCGTCGCACCAGCAACGGCGATGGCAGGGGGAGGGGAGGAGGGAGGCCTCTCAGGGAGGGGGCCTCCTGGGTTACCCAAGAGCGACACGTGAGTCAGTCTTATCTTCGGAGTGACAACTCACACTACTCTTCAAATAATCCATTAATGACAATGTGAATGATCTTTTCTCAAGATTTTCTATGAGTCTTAAAAAAAGATTTTTCATGGGACACTGATATATACGCACAATAGGCATACGTAATTAAATTTGGAGACCTATGAAGTTACCAAACATGCATATATAATTGTAGACAATATGGCATACATGGTAGCCATGAATTTGGGAACATGAAATGAAGGGACCGAGTAAGAGCTTTTTTTTACAGTACACTTGGAAACTTGGGGCTCCTCTAACTGACAACACCTAAAAATTAAATCTAACCACTGATTAGGGGTAATACACATGGTCATTCCATTTCAACTCAAAATTATTTATAGAGGTAATATGTATGGACTTTATATGTAAAGCCTAAAATTATCCTATCTAAACCAACGTAGCTTAATCTGACGTGGTGGTCTCAAGACTCAAGTCTCGACACCATTGCCTCTACACCTCATCAATCCTTGCCTTTCGGGTTATTAATTAGATGCATGTCTAGAATTTCTATTACAGCTAGCAACAGCTTTGGTGCGTATTGAGCATGTAATTAAGCTCGATCCGAAGAGATCAAGTAGAACAGTCGTGTATATGCATGCAATATATATTAAAAGAACAAAAGATCAAACAAGATATTTTTTATCTTTAAAAAAGTAGAAGCAGAGAGAGCTTTGAACACCAGCACAGATTATCACTAAACTAGTATATTACAACAATTTCGTCAAATCTGAGAAATCTTATTTTTTTTTACAATAATCGAATCAGAAGCTTCTACCGTTATGCTACTCGCGTTACCGTCTTTGGATAATATTGCAGTCCAGAATGACGGCATCGAACATGTATTTACAGTAAAACATGCATAGATAGGTATTGAGAACAGGGAACACTATTTCATTTTGGGAAAAATTTCAGATGGGGGCGAAATCACCAAAGTGACCGAAATTTCGGAATTCCGGTTCAAAATTTCGGCGGGGTTTTCAAACCGGACGAAATTTGACCTAATTTTGTCCAAATTCAAATTTAGAATGTAATTTGTCCAAATTCAAATATTTCCGATTTTTTCGAACGAAACATAAAAATTGGGGGGGGGGGGGGGTTGGGCAAAATCACCGAAATTTCCGTGAAATTTCGGCAAAATTATTTTCCATGATTGAGAATACATCTATGCTCATTGTATTGTTCATACAACCATAATGCATATTTTTACGAAATGAAAGGTTATGAAATTAACAGGCATTACAATATAATAGGGGAATTACACAATTATTGACTCCCCAAACACAAACTACTTGAGCCGCATTGTCTTCAACAAGGTTGCCAACATGCTAAACCAAACCATGCATCTAATGCATGCTGTTCATCCATTGTTCAGCAGGAAGATAAGCTCCCTGTTGAACATCAGGCACAAAGTTCCCTGCCCCCTCCATTGGAGCTGCATCAGAAACCACCATCTGCTGCTGTTCACTCCCTGCCGGCTGGCTCGCCTGGGGACAGTACAGGAGAGGCGACCAGAACTGAGCAATGTTGTTCATGGTGACGAAGGAGCTCGCCGGAGCCTGGCCCAAGGTTGGGTCGAGGTGGCCGCCGGCGGAGGCGAGCGCTTGCCAGCTGTTCTCCATCATCCATGGGTCGGCGTCGTGGAGCCCGACATCGTTGATGCTGTAGCGCTGACTCCCGGACGTAGCGCGGCTCTCCAGCCTCCTGAAGTACTTCTGCGCGTGGCTCGAGACTTGGACTGGAGTTCTTGTTTTGACGAAGTACTTAGATATGTTCTTCCAGTCGCCGCGGCCGTAGACATGCAGTCCGCGGAGAAAGTGCCTGCAGTGATCGGGTTCAAGATGAACTATTTAGTCTAATTGTTGATTGAAAGAGAAAATGATTAGTTTGTTTTATTGAAGCAAATAATTTTTGGGGGACACTGAAGAAACTGAATTTTTTAGAGAGGTCGAATCAACTAAATTGATTGATGGTTCTGGAGAGGTAGTACATATGTTCTCCCAAGAAAAGAGTTTGAAACTTAGTAAACGAAACAGTGTTAGATAATTTTCATCTAGAAAGAATTGCACAAATTTCTAATCATTTCAACAACTCCTGTTTATTTTTTGTTGATTTTATGGTATTGAATATATGTATAAGAAAAATCTATGCATGAATAAACATTTGATAATAACCGTCGTCATATTGATAACCGTAAGCATGACTATATTTGCAACCATAACCATAAACTTATTTTTCTATGGTAAAAAGATGTAGTACACAGGTATCTTATCGGTTAGGATATTTTTGTGGAAGATTACGCCTGCCTATTATTTTACGGTCAATGGGGGAGGGGGGTTGACCATCAACCACAAACATATATACCTGTATGGATCATATTTCAGACAGAAATGGAAAAATGGATCTTGTCCATATATACTATGAAGTACAGTTACAGCAAAAAGTTAACATCCCCATCTGATAATAATCAATACCCACAGCATGCATAATTAGTACATTTACATGAAAGATACATCATGCATCTCCAGAAGAGCGAAACATAACCAACAAATAAAAGTTAATGATAAAGAAGGATAGCAAATTAAGAACCTGTGTTCCTCCGTGGTCCAATACCTCCCTGTATGTGGTGCAGCCGGTTGATGCACAGTCTGGTTCTCCAACATTACCACCTTGTTCTCCTCGACCATTGGCGCCTCATGCATCTTCATGATACCCATATTCTCTGATGGGCAATCAAACACCAAGCCCTTATTGCCCATGGCTTCCTCCTCCGGATTCCCAAAGCTATCGTTCATGAGGTCACTCACAAGGCAGGCGTCGTGCATGTTGTTGGCGCCACTCTCCCCCTGCCACTTCATCACATGCATCTCCACGACAAGATCGACGTACAAGCTGGTTACCTGTTGCATGGTCTTCCAAGGAAACCATACGTGGAGCATATCCACAATGTCGTTGTGCTTCTTGTTCTTGTCGTTACCATCTTCGCAGTTGCCGCCGTTGCTAAGGCTAGCGACGAGTGACCTTGCCTCCTCTATCTCAGAGGAGCTCCACTCCTGGTTGACTCTTGGATCCATGGGAGAGAGAGAGAAGAGGGTTGGGATGGGGAGACTGAGCAGTAGGGCAGGGTATTTATAGCCTGGCTGTGTAGCAGGCCTGCTTGTCCTTTGAGTAACCACTTTAATTGCTAGTGAAATAGCAGGTGTACAGTCATCAAATGGAAGATATCGAGTCTTGCAAATCTACACCTAGTAACAGCATAAACATCACTCTCGTGCCATTAGTCTGCACCTAGCACTGACCACTTAGATCAGTGTCAGTGAGATACCCAGGGTCTCGATCGGTTGTTGTTCATGAGATCGATATCGAGAGCTTAATTTCCCCCTATACAAGTCCATGACAATCATATATAGACGTTAATTTAAAACACGATCAAACGTTTAAGTACGTCAAGGAGCCTATATATAACAGCGTGCAAATGCCATCTCTAACCCCAGGCAGGGGATCCGATTCCACTCATGTCGAAGTAGCAACCGCTGACATTGACGACCCGTACGTACGGACGTAGGTTCAAGCGTAATTAAGCTTGAGCGTGCATGTCGGCATCTCGTTAATTTCGCAGTGCGAACAATTGCCGCAGGCCTCCACGGACACACAGACGCTAGGGACAATCAGACGTACGTACGGCACCTGCAGCCAAGTTTTAATTTTGAGTCTTTGGTGCAGATGAGGTAGTGTACATGTGATGCCTGGCTCTGGCTGCGCGCACACCTACGTACATTTGCTAGAGAATTAATACGTGCGGTGTGGATGTGCATGCTCATGCCGCCTTCCCTTAGCACACAGGATTCTATCGTCGTACGTGGTTTTGGTCGCGACCCGTTAATGCAGAGAAGCATAGTATCATGCAATTAAGGAGTATCATGCAATTAAGGATGTATCTTAACTGTTCGATCTGTATTACTGCAGCGGATTCGGATCCGGAGTTTCGCGCTTCCTACAATTGATATCCCTCGCTGAATACCTACTTTTACATAAATATATATGGTCCATGAGTTACTAACGACGCGAAGCATATCGTATCCTTTTCCATGGTGCGTCTGCGTCGCACATAGATTTGACCTGCCGCATGCATGCGTGACCGTCAGTACGATAGTCAGCGTTTGACGACGGATACATATATATATATATATAGATGTCGTTCTTGTTTTAGCATCGATCTTTAATTTCTGGCGATTAATTTCTCTGTGATATATGCACATTAATTAATTTGGTGTGCTGCACAAACGTTATCGTATATCTACCAACCTGCACAGTTGACAAGCGAATGGTTGCATGTACGACTACGAGTGCGTGGTCGATGCATGCGTCATCTATCATGGACTGCGTGCTCACGGTCAACCACTCAGCAGCAGCCCTCGAATTAATGGTCTTTGCTTTCAAAATCAAATGCTGTAAATACTCGTATTAGCTGACACGATATATATACAGGAGCCGCTTGTACATACTATATATCAACATTTTAGACACGTAGAGCAGTTTCTCACGGAGACTAGCATATGCATGTAGGAGTATTAATTTTCCAAGGGAAATTGCAACGGATTTTTTTTTAAAAAAATAAAGGCAACGAATTATAAACATTAAAACACCTAAAAAAATTCAGGTTGTTTTGACAAATAACCTAGCTAGTCGTCATCAATGCTCACACCATGCATAGCCATCGCCACTGTCATCCCCGAGTACGGAAAATAATTCTATGGCACCTGGGTCTTTCACCCCTATGAACTATAAATATGATGACTCCATATATTATATCTCTTAGTATTTATGTGATTGCTCATGTATAGATTAATCTACGAGTCAACAATATGATGACTACCCTATTTCTCAACAATACTATCACACATGGTGGTGGGCTAGCTAGCTTGCTGGTCATTTACACGTCACTAGGTTTCTTTAGTGCGTAAGTAATACGTGTTGGATCGTACGCATAGCACCCCATATGACCTGGGTAGCGGGCACGTCTCAGGTGGAAAAAAAACCACGTCTTTAAATAAACCCCAATCCGTACACCACAAAGCGTATCTTTTTCTCGGTGTGTACACATTGATTGTGATCTAGTCCATTGAGATTTTTCTTTAATGTTTCTTCGGAAAGTCCCAAATTCTCGTATATCTAGTGACGCGACATACACAAGGCTGAGGGGGCTGATATATATATATGCATGAGTCTGTCCCTCCGTATCTTGGAGCCGAATCATGAAGATACGCAAATAAATGCACTAACTTGCAATGTATTTGAAATCTATTAAATGCAACCAATTATCGAAACTAAGATGAAACTTTTTAAAAACTGAAGATGCAGGTGGTAGCTTACAAAAGAAAAGAAAAAATGGGGGAATTTAGGGGAAACCGGGTTGTTCTGGTTTAGTACTTGCACGACCTGGCCTAGTAAATGTATAGCTGCTGGGCCTAATAGGGCGAAGAAATCCTGATGGATCAAGCAGCCGCTGACGCAGCCCAATAAGCCTAGATAAAGCCCAGCGAATTCCTCTGCCTACAGGTGGTCAGATATGCCGTGTCGTCAGGGCTGGTCCAAAGCATAGAACTGTTGACTCAGCGTAGACACGGTATGGTATGATGTGAACGGACAGCGTACTTGGATCGGTAGATCCCGTTGGACAAGATCCGGAGGCCGCTAATGCGAACACGTGCCGTGCCAATGATCCTGCCAAGGTGCAAGAGCCCATGGACAGTATCCGTGTCATCGGCCTCCAAGTACCTGTCGGTAGGGGTGAAAACGGATCGAATATGGACGGATAATGGCTCTGCCATATTTGTTTTCATTTTTTTTTCGGATTCGGAAACGAATACGAATACCTCGGATACGAATACAGATACGAATAATATCGAATACGAATACGAAGCGAATACGAATCAAGCGAATACGGTCGCGGATATTTTTCGAACATGAAAACCCCTTAAATTGTATACGTAAATTAACAAAAATATATAACTAGTTTATTTGATGCAAACATTCATGAATTGTTCATATTTTCAAGAACTACACGTAACATTGGCACTAGCAAGTTGTATTAACTAGTTCATCACAAATAAAATACTTAGTTTACCATATTTAGCTCATAAAGTCATAAGTCATAACTCACAAAGTCACAAATCATCACGTATTCATACTTAGTTCATCACATCCATAAACTTAATTCACACTAATATCGATCAAAGCTAGATAGTTAGTTTATACACAAATGACTATAACATCCCAAAGTATATTACCAAAAATAAAATTAATAAAGTTATTATTTTATTAGATTTTCCGATATTTAAAAGAGTTTTTTTGTTAAAAGAAAAATAATAAAATAAAGTTAATTATTTAATTTCCTAGTTTTTAATGTAAAAATAAAATTTATTGAGTTTTCTGGGATTTTATTTGATTTAAAGTGAAAAATAATTAATTTCTTGATTTTTCTAGAATTTAAAAAGGTTTTTATTATTTTTTAGAAATTAAAATAATTTATGTGCAAAAATAAAAACCAATTTTAAGTTGAAATTAATTTTATTAAGTTCAAAATCATTCAAGGAATTTTTGTGATTTTTTCTAGAATTTTTGAACTCTATTTGCTATTTTTCTAAAAGGCTATTTGATTTGTTGCATTTTCAAATTTAGAAATCAATTAAAATCTCATTTTCTCTTTTGGGCCAAAATCCTCTTTGGGCTGAAACCGATATCCGCCTTCGCCTTATCCGGATAATCCGTATTCGCTTCGTATCCGCCGGATAACATGGCTACCGTATTCGTTTCCGTTTCCGGCAAAAAAATCCGAATTCGTTTCCGATCCGAGAATTATCCGAGAAAAATCCGATCCGATACAATCCGAATCCGTTTTCGTCCGGATCGGTCGGAAACTATCCGATCCGTTTTCACCCCTACCTGTCGGTATCTATACATATATCTTTGCCTTCCACATTCCCTTTTCCACAAGTAAAATTGTTTGTTTAGCTCATGATCTAGTAGGATAGGTTCTGTCGGAACTGTATTTTTCTTATTTGGAATTGGGCAGAGGTGAATCAAATTATATCTGAACTCATACTTGCCAAATGTGGTCTACTGAATCCAGTGAGTTCCAAACAGTTTTCTGATCAGGTTTGACTAATGGTTGGTTGAACTTACACATGATATTTCCTCCATGAAATGCATGCCAAAATAGGTGCCAGTTCGCTTAAGTATGGGTATATATTTCATCCAAGATGCTACTCCTTACTGTTGAACTATTATTGGGAAAACGCTCAAGTTAGACACGCTAATGTTCACCTCAGATTGTTTAGATTCGTGTTTTGTATACAACATCGGAGAATTATGATCCATTTGTTCTCCAACAGGAGCTGCACTATTATGTCTAGAATGAGCTTTACTAAGCTTAGTTGACTTGTGAAGTGTGTTATCCTACAGCAATAATGATGGGTTTATGAGCTCTGCTGTGCTCTGAACCTGGTATTAGTTTAATGGGAACGTGCCATATCCTGGAATCAACTTTTTCTGATAGCAATATTGCCGGTTTTATGAGCATCCACCAGAAATGAGAGATCAATGCGCATTTTAGTGTTGGTGCTGTTGAATAAGATGCTTGTTGCTACACTTGATCAATGTGAAATCAATGTATAATATTGAACTAGTTGTGCAAAAAAACTTACTTTCTTTTCTTTTTGTGATCTGGGCAATATAGCCAATTGATGTGCATTTAGCACCGTTCTCCACTTGTCATATTGGTATATCAGTATCAACTTTTTTTGCTTGTCTGGTTCTTGGGGACTATGTTTGTTTTTAGTGATTCCAACTTCAGTGAGTCAAAGTAATACCACACTTATTTTCCTTAAAGGAACAAAAGAAAATACTTGGATTTCATTCATCAGATCATGGTATGAGATTGAAAACTCGAAAGGTCTTCTTGATCATAGTTATGTGCCATAGGATACATAATCATGCGCTGCAAAGAATATACACTTTGTTTCTTAATATTGTGGTACCATTTGCAATGCTGCTTACTGGGCTCGATTTCTTGAATACAGATTGATGTGCTGGAGGTCGATGGAGTCTACTATGGTAAGTCCAGATCCGAACCGGTCAATTCCCCTCTTACCACTTCAAAACTTATACCCGTTTTCCTTATGCTGTATATGGTCCCAACATGATCTTCAGGTTTTTCTGGATGCCATCGCTACGAGGCTCACCAGCGCCTAGGCCTCCCGATCATCCGCTGCAAAGTCCGTCGAGGGACGAAAGAAATACTGAGGTGAGCCCATCTTCCTTGAGTTTGGATGGTCCATTGTAAATTTGAATAATGTGTTGCACTCAAGCTTGAGTCTTCTTTTTCAGGCACCATATGCGATGAATTGGAGGGTAGTGATGATTAATGAACTACTTCAGCTGGAAAGTGTTCTCTGTGTATCTAGTGCTAAAAAGACCTTCCTTGTTCCGCTCCTTCTGTAATCCTCTATACATGTAAATACTACCCAATCAAATATGTCAAGTAGTATTCTTGATTCTTCAGCTGCTTCTGCAAATGGAAATGTCGGTGTAGAACTTTCTTTTACATGGAGCAGGGTGACTGTATGAGTAATCGGATGCAATTAAGGTGCTGGGTGGATGAGTAGCCAGACAGTCAGGAAGGCATTCAGCATTCTATTGGTCCCTGAAGCTTAATTGCTCAATTTTAAGGGTGGAAATTGGGGTGTAAAGTTTAGGTGTCTGTGCAAGTACCAATTCATGATCCAAGTGAGTCTCAAACCCCGGGGGGGGCGGAAGCATGATCCAAGTGAAGATTTTTGTATGTCTATCCCCCCAGGAGATCTGAAACTTTGAAACCAGCATCCTACTCCTAACACTAGGATTAGATCCCCAAGATAAAAAAAAAATATTCTAGAAAGAGAAATACAAAGAAAAAGAAGCAGTTCTATTCTATGTTCATGGGTACTTGGGCCAGAAGAGGGATGTGGCCTAGTGGGCTGTATTAGGCTGGAGGCAGAAATTTCAATTTTTTCAATTGGGCCCACCAACAGATCATTTCTTCTTCTCAAAGACACACTCCGACAAAACCACAACAACTGCACAGAGAGCAGCGGCTTTAGGACGCGCGCACCCAGCACGACTCGCACCGGAGGAGACGGAGATGGAGGCGGTGGCGGAGGCTGAAGGGAGGAGGGGGAAGGACCGGGAGGCGGTGGTGGGACACGCCGAGATGGAAATGGAGGTGGATGCGGGCGCGGAGGCGGAGGAAGCGAGAGAGGAGGGAGAGATCGAGGGGGAAGGCGATCGAGCGGAGGAGGAGATGGTGGCGGTGGAAGGGAATGGAGACGCGAGCAAGCGCGGGGAGGACGGCGCGGTCAGCCGGAATGGAGGGAAGAAGAGGAAGCAGATGCAACAGCCGCAGCCGCAGCCGCAGCCGCGCACGCCGGGCTCGGCGGGGAGCCGCTCGTCCTGGAGGGGGAGAGACGGGAGGGGGAGGGGAGGGTTCCACCACCGCCCTTGGTACGGTGCTAAGTAATGGCCTTGCCCACCTCTTCTTGATTTTTACTTCGATTGAGCACGTTCTTGGATATAACTGGTCTAGTTTCCAGGCTATTTGTGCCGGGGGATTGGATCATATACCCTCTTTGAATTTCAGGATTTCAGGATTTACCCTCCCACCTCAATGACACGTGGGGTCACCATAGGTCAATGACACGTGGGTCAGGAGGGTAAATCCTGAATTTTCATCTAAGAGGAGGGTATATGATCAATTTTTCCATTTGTGCCTGATGTTTTATCGAAGCATTTCTTGGTTCGTGCTGCATCGATGCAAATGTATGTTGGTTTAGGAGGATGTTTACACATGGCGCCACCTTGGGTTGTAGAACAGCATATGCTTGCAATCATCCTAGAGATATTACAGTTTATGGAACCGCAAATTGTATTATTGGTACAGGTTGGGTTAGTTTAGTTTCTTGGTAATGTTAGGACTGAAGAAGAGAGGCACCGCCAGGATCTAGGGAGGTTTGATTCATCTACTGACATTTTTTCTGTTGTTATTGGGATCAGGGATAATTGTTCCCAGTTCTGCTGGAGAAACTGAACCACATTATTTGTTCTTTTCATAGTTTTTGTCCCAGTTTTCATGCTTGCTCTCTTGGAACACCTCTACTAGTTTTGGAGATTGAGAAGCGCTAGTACTTGGTCGATGTTTGTTCTGCTAGCATTTTTTGAGTTGTTTCTCAGGCTCCTTCAAGGGGAGGAAAGCTGACGATATTTTTGGCGTCAATGCAATCTTCTATGCTTTTGTTTCGTTAATCCTGTCACTGTTCCCCCTGGATATTGATCATTCTTAATATGAGTTAAAATGCCAAGACTAAATATGAGTCGCTGACTCATTATTACTTTATTACTGCCAAATCTTCTGGAATTTAGCAATTGCACGTGTTCTTTGAATATATTTGGTTTCTGAGCAGTGAATTTTCCCATTGTCGCATTATCTTTGTTTTCGTTTTATAGGAATCTGCAACACCACCAACAGAACACATTTAACAAACCTGGAGTATATGGTGGTGCTATTATGCTCTGCAATCGTGTGACTAAGCGGGAGTCCTTCCAGCATAAACTTTTTGGCCTTCCGGGTTATGCTGCAACATTTATAAAGAAGATCAGAGCTGGTATGCTTCTCTTTGTGTTTGAGCGTGAGGAGAGAAAACTTTATGGAGTGTTTGAAGCAACTTCAGATGGAGCACTGAACATTCTTCCAAATGCATTTCCTTCATTACTGAAGTTACGACCAGCCCAGGTAAGTATGCTTTTGGTATTGGTTTATTTCTCATAGTTTTATTGGTCTACATGATCTGGTCCATATTCTTTCTTAGGTTGAAGTTCATTGCTTTACGATTTCCTTCTTATTGATCTTTTTAGCGAATTGATAGTATTATTTGTTGTTTCTTTTTTAGTTTATCATGTGGCAAAATACTGATAAAGGTTCTTTTATTTTTCTACCTTGTCACTGACATTCAGGTTTGTTTCAGAAGAGTGTGGTTCTGTAAGCCGCTGACTGAAGCTGAATTTTCTGATGCCATCAAAGGACTCCAACCCCATATGTCCTTCTTTGGTATATCATACCAACAGGTTTGCTATTTCAAATTTGTGATTGGATTTCTTTAGTGTCTTTAGAACTTGCTTGCTGCTGATCTGAGGTTTTTCTTAGTACAGGTTTTAAATCTTGTGCACCTGTTTTATCAAAAGCGGATCAGACTGCAGCCTTACCAGAAACCAAAATCAAGAGTTATATGGGATTACAAGATCTCTCTGGCTCATACTGGTCTAGAGTCCAGTTTACACACTCATAGTCATGCCTGCCCTAGTTCTTCTATGTTTTGCAATAGCAGAATCTCATTGCCACACAGTTCCTTCATGTATGCCAAACAGAATGCCAAGCACGCTGCTTATAAATATGAATCTCCCTTGCGCCCTCGGCCTAAGTCTGTGATCTTCAAAGCACCGGATATCAAAGAAAAAAGCTTAGAGCTAAATGCTGATTATATACCACTTGAACTAGATGATCTAGATGATTGTAAGTCCGACAGCGATGCAGTTCTGTCAGATATGTTGGGAACTGTAAGCTTCTATTCAGCATTACTGAGTAGCATTAGCTATGAAGATCGAGATCCCAAACCTTTCAATGGAAAACGCGACGAGGGTGATGGGTATCATTCACCTGTGCTGAACCGAAGGTTCATTTCTGAAAGTGAAACGGGTCGAAACAGTGCAATTGCTCACATTATGAAAGAGAGTCTATCAAGCATGCAGGGCAAGAGGTGCAAACGCAAGGTCCAGTTTGATGAACACTCAGATCTCTCATCCACAAGTTGTACTATGGCAAAAAAGGTGTTCTTTAACTTTGGTGGTGATGAAATTTCGGTTACTTCTGATAAAGCATTGCAGAGGCCTGCACATGCTGAACTAGAAGAGAACAGAGAGGCAATTATCGAAAAAAGAAGGCAAGAAGTTGGTTGCTTGGTTCAAGACATTCAGAGCAAGGGGGGAGATGTTTCAGCAAAGAGGAGTAAGCTGATGAACCTATCTTTCCCAGAAGGACTTACTAATCAACGTGTCCAGAGCTGCTCCAGGAATAGCCAGTGACTGGTGACTCAATCAGGTATCAAGCTGACCCACACACTTCTCACTGATGAGGGATGAAAAAAGAAGAACAGTTCTTAATTCAATGGTGAACAGGTAGTAAGATTGGCTTTTTCACAAGCTGACGATGACAGTTTGTAGCACCAATGCTTTCGCCTCAAGAGGGTGTTTTAGAGGGAACTTTTTAGTAGTATATCCAAGGATGGCACCAATATGCGTATGCCTCACGATGCTCGAGCTGCTGTAAATATGGCTTATCAGTTATATCACTGTTTATCTTCCAATTCAACAAAATTCAGGCATGAGTGCTATTTCCACTTTGTAAAGAGATCTGAGTAAAACTAATATTTGTCTAGCATTTCCTGGGCACTCTGCTGAATAGATGGTCTCTGCTACATGAATGTTTACTTGCAAGTTGTTTTCATGGATTTTTTTAAAAAGGGAAATCATATGGTTACTCTACTGTAATATCCCAAATTTTGGTTTGTTTTTTAAGTTTTTAAAAGAAAAAAAAACCATTTGATTTTTCTTGTTTAAGTCAAAGTTTAATTTGAATTTTCAGAAATTAAAACAATTTAATGTGATTAATTTAAACCTAAGTTAAATTAAAAAAATATATTTGGGTTCTTTGAGTTCCACAGAATTTTCTGAAATTTTCTGGGAATTTTTGGAATTTATTTGCTATTTATTTGAGCTTGGTTTTTATTTAATTCAATTTCTAAAATTCGAAAATCATTAAAATCCGGATTTTTTCCATTCAGACTGCATTTCCTTTCCTTTGGCCCATCTTCTTTTCTTTCGGCCCATCCTTTTTTTCTCTTTTTCCTTCTCCTTTTCTTTCCTTTTCCCTACCTCGGTCCACTTTTGCTTTTGGTTACGACCTCCTATTGGTCACAACCTCCTTCTCACGACCACACTTTCTGTCTTGATCACCCAGTTGGTCACGACTTTCTCCTCATGACCACCTTCTTGCTTTTGATCAAGCCTCATCTGTCAGCCCCTCTGCTCACTTTCGTCTTCCTCTCGTCGCGTCACGGCTGTCGTGAAAGTTTTCGTGCATTAAATACTATTGCGTTGCATTAAATGTTGTCGCTTCCACAGTACTTGTTCCCCCTCTTGTCTCCTCTCTTACTTGCCCCAATCCCCTCCTCGCTCACCTGCCAGCCGTGTGCCCATGTTGTGTCGCCGCGAATCCCGCCGCTACATCTTGGTCACCCAGTTTTCCTTCCTTTCTAAATAAAGCACCAGGGGAGCCTTTGCCCCCTTGTTTACCCTTAGCTCCCAGGTTCTCCCTCTCTTTCTTGCCCTCGCCCCTTTCATCGTGCTTCAGGTCTTGCAGCCTCCTCCATTCGGGCTCCGGTTTGAGTGAACCCAATCTCTCTATTTTGTACCTTTTCTCTTGGCTCTAGTGTGGTGTTTTCGTAAGAGCCTTGGTGTTCTTGTTTTGTTTATTTGGTTTTGTTCGCACGTGTAGATTCCGGCTTCTCTAAAGAGTTTGCGGACCTGACGACCTCGACCGAAGCACTCCAACACTTCAGCGAAGGCAAGTCGTAGATCGTTGATAATTTTAAACCCATTTTTACAAAAGTATATTATTTTATATCAACATGCATGTCTAGTTGTATAAAAATAGTTTGGGAGATAGCTAAACCCCTACTTGACAGTATGACTCCTTGAATAAATTTTGTTCGACATGTTGACATGTATCCTTGGTCGCCATAGGATGGGTATTCTTAGTTGGACATTATTGTTATACCAACTTGAGTGCGTATTATGCTTAGACATGCTTTAGTTATGCAATATCGCTCGATCACTTAAATCTTTGATGTTAAACTTGAGTAATGATATATGGAATTGTAGCGCGACTATTGTTGTTAAAATTTGTTGTGCTATGGCATGGGCTACCATTTGGTCAGGTTGACCCAAAAAATATTTTATTATTCAGGCGAGTGGTCGTGCAGTAAAGGGGGTGTCTTTGGGATGTGGATATCTCGCCTGAGTAGTCACTAAGGATTTAACCTTGTGTGCCATTGATCTGGGCCAAACCATGCAACCACATGTCCAGGATGGGATGGACCTGACCAACTAACTAACAATGCTTTGGTTCGGTTCTGTTTTGGTGGAAGTGCGAACCCTGTGATTGACATTCACACTTGGTGCAAGAGGGGGCCGGTCGACTGGGGTGTGGTTTTTGTGAGGTGGATGTTGGGAGTTGTGAAACCAGTCGGAGGTGAAACTTTAGCGAACAGAACCAGGTCAAAACAGAGCTTCGTAAAGGCCTTGTGATAATCTCTTAGTCGCACACTTCGGAAATGTGTGAGCGGACAATATAAGATGATTATCTCTTGTGGGTAAAGCTGTACAACCTCTGCAGAGTATAAAACTATTCGAATAGCCGTGTCCCCGGTTATGGACAATGCGTGGTGATTTCAAACGAGGGGTAGATTTTTTCCAAAAGAAGTTGTGGTTGGTTACGAGCAGCGACCTGGTCGTGGGGTGCGACCTAGTCGTGGGAATGGCTGCTCGTGGGTGCTCACGGGTGATCGTGGGTGCTCACGGGTTGTTTTAAAGAACTTGTTTACTTATGTATTACTCTTTCAACTTGTGCTTTCAATCTACTTACAGTATTATCAATCAATCTTTTTTTCGCAAATTAAATCTAAAGCCATCCTTGTCAAGCCGTGCATGAATATTAACTACATAACATTTATCTGCGACTTGTTGAGTACATTCAAAGTAATCATGGCTTTGTGCCCTCTGGTTGATCAACAGTCGAAGAAGAAGAACTGGTGAACTCAGGGTTCTTTGAAGAGGAGTTCTATGAGGACCAAGCGATCTAGGGAATGTCCTCCACTCGATAGCTTATGGGCAAGTCAAATGGCTTCCATGAGTTATTTGTTCCGCTGTTCTCTTTTGTTGTAAGCCTGTGTAGCAGTCCTTGTAAACAACCTTGACCGTAAGGTATTTAGTTATTAATATTAATTTGTCTGCTTCATCTTTAAGTTTGTTGTGTGGTTATGATTTCATCTATGTTGCAACTGTGCGAGCTAGCTACTGATCTTAGGACTAGTTCATAATGCACAGAGGGTCCCGGGGCTGCATTACTCGGGGTCCCGACACAAAAGGAAGTTCCAAGGGGACTTCAAATCCAAGAAAAAATTGTACTTCTCCCCTAATTCAGATAAGTTAGGGTCTAAGATGCACAATGCTCTTAAGCCCCATGTTGCTCCCGCTGGAGCACTTAATGGGAATGAATGTCACTTCTATAAGCAGCTAGGGCATTTCCAGAAGGATTGTGTCGGTTTTCTGAAGTGACTCGCCAAAAGGGGTAATGATTCAGTAACGTTTATTGATGAAACACTTTATGCTGATTTCTCCCTTAATTCTTGGTGGATTGACTCAGGTGCAACTGTGCACGTTACCAACTCTTTATAGGGATTACTTACCGCGAGAACACTAAGAAAGGGGGAGCGAAGTCTTAGAGTCGCGAATGAAAAAGAAGCCGAAGTAGAATTAGTTGGATCTGTTTTATTAGTTTTATATAGTGGTTTCATACTTCATCTTAATAATGTAGTCTATGTTCCTTCCATCAGGAGGAATTTGATTTCGGTTTCTTTATTGGACGATGATGGTTTTAAATGTAATTTTAGTAACAATAAATGCATTATTACATTTAATTCAAATGATGTTGGTATTGCTTTTAGACAAGACAAGATCTATATACTTTCTCTTAATAAATATCATATATCTTTGAATGTGTGTGATGCTAAGCGTAAAATGAATTATGAGACTTCTCCAAAACTGTGGCACTGTCGTTTAGGCCACATTTCGAGGGGGAGAATAGAGCGTCTCATTAAGGAAGAAATTCTCCGCCCATTAGATTTCTCTGACTCTGACCACTGCATTGATTGCATTAAAGGAAAATATGTAAAGCAAATAAAGAAGGGA
Organism: Ampelocalamus luodianensis; assembly: GCA_036346255.1. Taxonomy (NCBI): domain Eukaryota; kingdom Viridiplantae; phylum Streptophyta; class Magnoliopsida; order Poales; family Poaceae; genus Ampelocalamus; species Ampelocalamus luodianensis. The sequence goes on along the minus strand of CM070627.1, from coordinate 55,881,150 downwards.
GCTACTCGCAGTATAGGACTCTTAGAATTAATTCATACTGATATTTTTGGTCCTTTTCCTGTGACATCAGTGGATGGTTTTGATTCCTTCATCACATTCACTGATGATTTCTTCCGTTATAGTTATATCTTTCCCATTAAAGACCGATCTGAGTCACTTGATAAATTCAAGATATTTAAGGCTGAAGTTGAAAATCAGCACAACCTAAGAAATAAAGTGGTAAGATCGGACCGTGGGAGAGAATATTATATGAGACATGCCTCTTATTGGCAAATTCCAGACCCTTTCGCTAAGTTCCTTCAGGAAAATGGTATTGTTGCCCAGTATTCTACACCAAGTGAACCTTAGCAGAATGGAGTAGCTGAGAGACGTAACCGTGCACTTATGAATATGGTACGGGGTATGCTTAGCTATTCTAGTTTACCAACTGGTTTGTGGATAGAAGCACTAAAGACAGCCGCACATATTCTTAATCGGGTTCCTAGTAAATCAGTGTCTAAGACACCTTATGAATTATGGACTAGGAGGAAACTAAATTTGAAATATTTATGAGTGTGGGGTTGTCGTGCTGAAGCTAAGATATTTAATCCACATATTGAAAAATTAGATCCTAAGACAGTAAGTTGCTATTTTATCGGGTACCCTGAGAGATCCAAAGGATATCGATTTTACTGTCCTGATAGGATAACTAAGTTTGTAAAAATAAGGCACGACTGTGTTCTTAGATAATAACGAGGACCTGGAGCCAAGAAAAATAGATCTTGAGGAGAAGCGGGTTTATGTTCCTTTACCGCTTATCCCAGAGACCTTTATTCCTGTGCCTCAGATGGTTGCACCTCCAGTACAGAATACTGTTGTTGCACCCACTGTTGAGGTCTCTGAAATTCCTAATATCGCACGTAATGATGAGTCTCAGCAGTCTCCTGCAATAGCTGATGAACCTATTAGAAGATCACAGTGGGAGAGAAGATCTGTCATCCCAAATGATTATGTTGTCTATATGAATGAGGATATTAATGATATAGGGAAGGTAGATGATCCCACCTCTTATAAGGAGGTCATGATGAGTGAACATTTTCCTAAGTGGCTTGATGCCATGAAGGATAAACTAAAGTCTATGAGCACTAATAATGTATGGGACTTAGTAGAAATTTCTGACAGAGTCAAAACAGTAGATTGTAAATGGGTCTACAAAACCAAGCATGACTCTAAGGGAAATGTCGAAAGGTTCAAAGTAAGGCTTGTAGCAAAAGGCTTCTCACAAAGAGAGGGGATTGACTATAAATACATTTTTTCTCCTGTCTCAACTAAAGATTCATTCAGAATCGTTATGGCACTTGTATCTCATTATGATTTAGAGCTGCATCAGATAGATTTTAAGACGATATTTCTTAATGGCGACTTGCAAGAAAACGTTTACATAGCTCAACCGGAAAGTTTTGTCGTGGAAGGCAAGGAGCATATGGGATGTCAACTTAAGAAATCGATTTATGGCTTAAATCAAGCGTCGAGGCAGTGGTACCTCAAATTCGATAAAGTCATAAGGAATTTTGGATTTAAGGAAAATAAAGTTGATAAATGCATATATCTTAAGTTCAAGGGAAGTAAATTCACTATCTTAGTGCTTTATATGGATGATATCTTATTGGCCAGTAGTGATAAGGATATATTGTTTGAGGTCAAGAGATTTCTTTCATCTAATTTTGATATGAAGGATCTTGGTGATGCCTCTTCGTTCTTGGCATTGAGATTCACCGAGATAGGTCCAAAGGAATATTATGTTTATCTCAGAAGGCATACATTGACATAGTACTGAAGAGATATAATATGCATAAGTGCTCTGGCTCATCTGCTCCTATTGTTAAGGGCGATAAGCTTGAGACATTTCAATGTCCAAGGAACCAATATGAAACTGATCAGATGAAGTCGGTTCCTTATGCTTCAGCTGTCAGAAGTATTATGTATGTTCTGTCGTAGGGGCGCCACACCGGCCCCACGACCCGGCGAAGCAAGGCTGCTCCGGAGGGTCACCGAAGACCCTCCGGAAGACTTCAGAAGACCCTTCGGAGGGGCCCGAAGCTCCTCCGAACGAGGCCCCCGGAGACCCTTCGGAGTGGCCCGAAGCCCTCCGAAGGATGCCCCCGAAGACCCTTCGGAGTGGCCCCGAAGACCCTTCGGGGTGGCCCCGATGCCCCTCCGAAGGATGTCCCGAAGGCCCTCCGGAGGATCCCGGGGACCCCGAGAAGGCGAAGGACCAGCGAGGGGACGCGGGGCCCGCACGAACCATAAGCCGGGCGTACCCCCATGGTGCACCGCGTCCACAAGAGCACGCCATACACCGAAGGCTACGAGTAGGGTGCAAAAGACCCTGCAGCCCCTATGATTAGCGTACTTAGCTAGGGGTGCTTATGTACTTTCAGATACCTTATCAAGAGGCTATAAATAGCCCCCTTCACCATGTAATGAGAGAGGCTTTTTTCTTTGGAAACAAGAAGTAAAACCGAACCCCCTTTCCAGGTCCCCTTTGTTCTTCTAACGCAAGGGGCCTCCACTTTCTACTGTCTAGCCTTCTCACTACGACAGTTGGCGCCGTCCGTGGGGTTCGGCTAGAAGGTCACACAAAAACACAATGGCCCCCCGAAGGGCACTACCCAAAGTCTCCGCAACCGAAGCTGCAGCAGCGGCCGCGGCCCCGAACACCCCCAAAGCAAAGCGGGGGCGGGTCGCCTCGACCACTGCCGCTGCACGAGCCACAGAGGAAGAGGCGAATAATTCCACCCACGGAGATATAGTGGGAGGCGACGCCCCACCGAAGCATCCTTACCGAATACGCAGGCCCCGGGCGTCACTCGGGAAGCCTACGAAGCGCTCCAGCGGGAATTAGGGGACCTTCGTCGGGAAATGCTTAGCCTCCGGCAACCAACAGGAGGCACCGTCACTACCAGTCAGCCACAGCCAGACGCTCCCGAAGCCGGAGCCCCGGCCGAAACAAACGCAAACCCGCAGCTCCGGGGAGACCCCAACTCCCCGTTGAGCACGGGACTGGAAGCCGCACGCTGGCCAAGAAACTTCAAAATGCCGGAAGTCACACCCTTCGAGGGCGGCACAGACCCCTCGGAATTTCTGCGCGTATACGAAACGGCAGTCGAGGCGGCAGGGGGAGATGACACAACCAAGGCAAAAAGCATCACGCTCGCCCTTAGGGGTGTCTCCTTGACGTGGTTCTTCACTATACCCCCCCGCTCCATCTACGCCTGGGAACAGCTGCGCAACCAAATACGCAACAACTTCCAAGGGAGCTATAGCGAGCCGAAGGACGCAGGACACCTGTTCGCAGTGAAACAAGCACCAGGCGAAACCCTCCGAAGCTTCTTTAGAAAATTCGCAGAGGTAAAATGCCAAGTCAAGGGGGTCAACGAGACCACCATTATAAACGCCGCGACCTGCGGCTTGCAGAAAGGCCCCCTATCGGAGAAACTGGCACGCAAGCCAGCCCGCACAGTGGCGGAACTCTTCGACAAAATCGAAGAATACGCCCGAGCGGAGGAGGATAGCACCAGGAGGAACAGCGCTGCCCCGGAGGACAGGCCACCAAAGGAGGATGCAACCACTACCCCGGCCACCAACAAATCACGCATTAACTATCGGCAGAAGGGCCGAAGCATTTATCACGTTGACGAAGGGCACCCCTCCGACGCAGGCAGGAGGGGTGGCCGGACCAACCGCGGCCACGGCAGGAGTCGCAGCCGTAACGGCGGGCGGCACCACGACACCCGAGGAGGAACATCAGCGGCCCCATCATACTGTGACCTCCACGGCGAAGGGTCACACACAACAGCGGAGTGCCGCACCATCGCGGCCATGCAGGACTACATGCACCACAGCCATCAACCAGTTGAGCTTGAAGATCGAAAGGAGGCAGGCAATCATCGCTGCTCGCCGCGATCCAGCGATCAAAGCGCCACGGTGGGCCGCCCCCGAGGGTCATCAACATGATCACGGGAGGATCCTCGCTGGGTATAGTGTCAAAGCGCCAACGTCGGGCCTACGTCCGGCAAATCCACCACGTGGATACACAATCGGCCTCCCAGCCACCCCGCTACGCCGAGGTGCCCATCACATTCGGACCCAACGACGCACGGGGAATAAACTTTCCTCACCAGGACCCCCTCGTCATTTCTACCAACATCGCTAGCTACGAGGTCAGGCGTGTCCTCGTGGATGGCGGAAGCTCGGCGGACCTCCTTTTTGCCGAAGCCTTCGACAAAATGATGATCCACAGGGATCGCCTATCACCACCAGGCACCCCACTGGTGGGCTTCGGAGGAAGGCCCATCACGGCCCTCGGTCAGATAGCCCTGCCTGTCACTTTCGGTGACAGCCTGGCGTCCCGCACCGAGACAATCACCTTCGACGTCGTCGAGATGCCATACCAGTACAACGCCATCCTCGGGAGGGCTACACTTAATGCCTTCGGCGCCATAACCCATCATAACTACCTATGCATGAAGGTCCCCGCCCCCGAAGGAGTCATCACAATACGAGCAAACCAACAACTGGCTCGTCGGGCCGAGATGGAGCCTGGCTCGCACGCCCGGTGTGTTCACGCAGTTGACACCAACTCCGAACCACAAGGCAGGGCCCCAATAGGCAAATGGGCCCCAAAGGCCAGGCCTGAAGGGCAGCAATGAAGAGTGCCCCTCCGGGACACCTCGCCAGAAAAAACGGTGGCCCTCGGCGCAGAGCTCACGGAGGAACAACACAGCAACATCCTCCGGGTGCTCTGCGACAACGCTGACATCTTCGCATGCAGCTCGGAGGATATCCCCGGCATAGCCAGGGATACAATCGAACACCGATTAGCAATCCGGGCGGACGCAACCCCCAGGAAGCAAAAGCTCAGGCGTATGACGGCCGAACGCCTCGAAGCGGCAAAGAAGGAAATCACCAAGCTCCTAAAAGCCGGTGTGATTCGTGAGATCAAACACTCCGAATGGCTCGCCAATCCGGTCCTCGTCCAAAAAAGCTCCGGCCAATGGCGCATGTGCGTCGACTTTACCGACCTCAACAAAGCATGCCCAAAGGATGACTTCCCATTACCACGCATCGATCAGTTAGTAGACGCCACATCGGGGTGCGAGCTCATGAGCTTTTTGGACGCATACTCCGGATATCATCAGATATTCATGGCCAAGGAAGACGAAGCCAAAACCGCCTTCATCACCCCTATTGGCACATACTGCTACCGCCGCATGCCCTTCGGGCTCAAAAATGCAGGAGCCACCTTCACACGCCTCATCTCAGGAGTCCTCGCCAAGCAGCTGGGCAGGAACGTCGAGGCATATGTCGACGACATCGTGGTGAAAAGCAAGATCGCGGGCTCACACCACGCGGACTTACAAGAAACTTTCGCCAACCTCCGAGCGGAAGGAATAAAGCTCAACCCAGAAAAATGCGCCTTCGGCGTCAGGGCAGGAAAGCTCCTAGGTTTCCTCGTCTCGAACAGAGGAATCGAAGCAAACCCAGAAAAGATCAGGGCCATACAAGAAATGCAGCCTCCCCGCAGCGCCCGAGAAGTACAAAAGCTCACAGGCCGCCTCGCTGCCCTTAGCCGGTTTTTGTCAAAATCGGCGGAACGGGCGCTGCCCTTCTTCAAAACCCTTCGGGGTGTGGAGCCATTCCGCTGGACAGAAGAGTGCCAGCACGCATTCGAAGAACTCAAGGAGTACCTCGCCCACCTACCAAGCCTTGCCAGCCTAGCGCGGGACGCGCAACTTCTTTTGTACCTTGCTGCGTCCACCTCGGCGGTCAGCGCAGTCCTTGTCCAAGAGGACGGGCAGCGGCCCGTCTACTACGTTTCCGAAGCACTTCAAGGAGCCAAGACTAGATATGCGGAGCTGGAGAAGCTAGCTTACGCCCTTCTGATGGCCTCACGCAAGCTTCGCCACTATTTCCTCGCCCACCCAATCACCATACCAACTTTGTACCCACTAGCTCTGATGCTACGCAGCAAAGATGCTTCAGGACGAGTGGGCAAATGGGCTGCGGAACTCGCACCTTTTGACATCACGTTCGCCCCGCGCACCGCCATAAAATCTCAGTCATTGGCTGACTTCGTCGCCGAATGGACCCCTCAGATGGACCAGCCGGCCAATACCGTCGAAACGCCATGGACGCTGCAAACCGATGGCTCCTGGTGTGCTGCGGGGGCATGCGCAGCAGCCATCCTCGTGGCCCCAGACGGTCGGAGCATCTCACACGCCGCGCGACTCAACTTCCCCACCACAAACAATGCTGCCGAGTACGAAGCGCTCCTCCTAGGCCTCCGCAAAGCGAAGGCGCTAGGAGTGAAACGGGTAGTAGTCAAAAGAGATTCACGCCTTATGGCGGGCCACTTCGACAAAACATTCGAGGCAAGGGACCCCGAAATGGCTCAATACCTCGCAGCGGTACGAGCCGTGGCCAAGGGGTTCCTCGGGATCACCGTCCAGACGATCCCCAGAAGCGCCAACGAAGCAGCTGACCGCCTCGCAAAGATGGCCAGCTCCAACGACCGACCCCCGCCCGAAGTCTTCTACGAGATATTGACCAAACCTTCCGCCTCAACAAAGGTGCCCATCGTCCCGTCCGGTGCACTAGGGGCTCCGCCCGGAGCACTACGGGCTCCGCCCGAGGCGCCAGATGTCCCGCCCCGCAAACAGGCCGCCAACGCCGAGGGCGCCAAGCCAATCAGAACAACCCAAGTGGCAGGGCACCATGTAGCGCACATCGAAGCCACAGACTGGCGCGACGTCATCATTGCTTACTTGACAAGTGGTGAACCTGATGACCCGATCGAAGCAAAGCGGCTCAGGCACCGCGCTAGGAACTACCGCCTCGTCGGAAGAGATCTGTACAAAGGAGGTGTCTGTACCCCCTTCCTTCGATGCATTTCACAACAAGAGGGTCAGCACCTCCTCAGGGAAATACATGAGGGGGCCTGCGGAGCACATCAGGCTCCACGATGCATTGTAGCCAAAGCCTTTGGCAAGGCTTCTATTGGCCGACGGCGCTGCGAGACGCACAACAGCTCGTTCAGCGATGCCAGGGTTGCCAATGGGCCAGTCACAACCCAAAGGCACCTCCCATCCCACTACAGCCCTTACCGCCGGTCTGGCTCTTCACAAGGTGGGGCCTCGACATCGTCGGCCCCTTCCCGGCGGCAAAAGGCAACCTTCGTTTTGCCTTCGTTGCTATCGAATATTTCTCAAGATGGGTAGAAGCCGAGCCAGTTCCAAAGATAACATCAGCCATAGCCCAACGCTTTCTCTGGAAAAATATTATTTGCAGATACGGAGTACCTCGGGAGATAGTCACCGACAACGGCGCCCAGTTCAACTCCGCAGCCTTCAGATCATTTTGCCAAGACCTGGGGACCACCATATGCTTCGCATCCGTGGGCCACCCGGAGTCCAACGGGGCAGTCGAAAGGGCGAATGGGAACATAATAGCAGGGCTCAACAAGCGCCTAGTGGGCTTACCAAAAGGGCTGTGGCCCGAAGAGCTCCAGAAGGCCCTCTGGGCAATCCGAACCTCGCCAACCAGAGCAACTGGTTTCTCTCCCTTCAAACTCCTCTTCGGAGACGAAGCAATGACACCCGAAGAGCTCGCTGTCAAGTCCTTCCGAGCAGGCCAGAGCGACAATCCGCGAGAACGGGAAGTGTCCCTAGACACGATAGAAGAACACCGCGTACAGGCCATATCAAACATGGCAAGCTACGCAGCGGGAGTCGCGAGGGCGTACAACAAGAGGATCCGGACTCGCCCCCTCGCACCAGGAGACATGGTCCTCAAACGGGTGGCAAACCCCACAACAGTTGGCAAGCTACAGTCCAAATGGGAAGGACCATACATCATCACTCACAGCACCAGAGCAGGCTCCTACCACATAGCCACACCAGAAGGACACTAGTTAGGCCATACATGGAACGCCAAGAGTCTCCGCAAGTTCTACCCTTAGGTATATTGTAAAAAACCCGGCTGCGACCGGTCAACAGTCCAGACCTACAAGTGAGGGGGGACTTGTACTATACCACCTGTAGACCTTTTTTGGACGTTTGTGCTAATGAAATGCAAGCCCCGTGCACATGGAAACCCTAGCCTTCGGCCCCGGTGCACATGGAAACCCCCCGCGGGCCCATGTATAAGAACGACACCGCGCATGGCCTTCGGCCCCGGTACACATAAAAAAATATATATACAGGGCTCCTCGGAGCCCTATCAAAAGGTAGGGTAGTGACGCGCCACGCCTTGCCAAAAATATATATATATATATATATATATATATATATATATATATATATATATATATATATATATATATATATATATATATATATATATATATATATATATGTGGCTCCTCGGAGCCCTATCGAAAAAGGTAGAGGACGCACGGCACGCCCCTCGCAAAAAAATATATATATACAGTGGCTCCTCTGAGCCCTATCGAAAAAAGGTAGGGGATGCACGCGGCTTAGCCGCCCCTTATAAATATATATATATATATATATATATATATATATATATATATATATATATATATATATATATATATATACAGGGCTCCTCCGAGCCCTATCAAAAAAGGTAGGGGGACGGCACGCGGCTTCGCCGCCCCCCTTCGCCAAAAAAAATATATATATACAGGACTCCTCGGAGCCCTATCGAAAAAGGTAGGGGGACGGCACGCGGTTTCGCCGCCCCTTCGCAAAAAAAAATATATATATATATAGCCCTATCGAAAAAGGTAGGGGGCGACTCTGAGCCCTATCAAAAAATATATATATATATATACACGCGGCTCCTTGGAGCCCTATCAAAAGGTATATATATATATATATATATATATATATATATATATATATATATATATATATATATATATATATACACACATACACTTCTCAAAGCACACCTCACAATTTTATTAGTCAAATCTCAACAGATTACAACTTCCGCGCATAACAAATGCAACACATGCGAATACAATACAGTACAGTGGCAAGCAGACTCAAGCCTGCGGAGCAAAGTCCCATTCCTCCACGCGAGTCGCCCACTCTAGCAGCTCCTCATCCGACGCGTCGCGCGCTATCAACTCCGACAACTCCCGCACCGCGACTTCGTACGCGTCCAAGGACTCAGACGAGCTATCACTCGACACAGCCTCAGGCGGAGGCGCAGACTCGGCGCAAGACTTAAGCGGATCTGCGTCAACACCAGCAACCATCGCCTCCCGACGCCTCCAAAACGCACGAATCTCCGCGCGTGCCTCCGCCGCCTTCCTTTTCCGTGCACGATGAAAGTCCTTCATCGAGCCGGTCGGGTTCGCCAACTTCCAGCGCTACCACTTCGCACCATGATACACAACCCCCCGATAGCACAGTTGTAAAGGCCAAATGGGCACCACACACCGCTCATCTTTCAAACCGCGGCGACCAGCGCTTCTTTTAACGCCTCGCGGTCCGGGGGGAGCGGGACCTCGCCCAGCGGTTCGTTTCATCAAATAGCGTTCCTGTACATACGAAGCACAATCTCAAAAACAAACCACACCATCATAACAAACCTTTTTTCTTTCCTTTCCATTTAAAAACAGGAGGGTGTTACACAAAAAGAGGTTCCCCTCCTACAAAACGCCCCTTAACACCAACAAAAGCGGAGCACTAACCAAAAAAAAAACCCTAACACCACTATAACCCAAAAGGGGGTCACACCTTATCCTGTGGGGTGGACCCCCGCTTGTCGACCCGCACATCTTCCGCCGGGGCCTTCCCCTTCTCCCTCTGCGCCTGCGCAGCTCGGAAGGACTCCGTCGCATCGTCATGGCCCCGTAGGGACTAGTAATCTTGCAACAGAACCCTCCGGCCTTCCTGGTATGGTTCCGCGCGGCCACCACCTCCTCCGCCGTGGCCACCGCAACGGACCGGGCAGTGAGACCATCAATGTGTGCGCACCCGGCCTTGTCAAGCAAAGCAAGTGTCGCGGACCAGGGGGCCTTCGCACAGTGATCACCGTACGAGCGGGCGGCCGGGAGACACACTTCTCCGGCGCGGCGAAGCCGCCCGAAGGTGATGTCCATCTCTGACGGACGGTGAACCCTCGGCGGGGGCACAGCGCCAAGTTGCGACACGGCCCCCTCGATGACCTCCATGGCTTGCCAAGCAGCCTGCCCAATGGAGGATGACAGCTCGCGCTCGGTGCAGACCTCCTCCTCAAGCACAGCCTTCTCGCACCGGAAGGCCTTCACCTGCTCTTCCGTGGCTCGCACCTAGCGCCGGGCGTCGCGCCGCCATCGAGCACCTCCAAGGCTCGCCTAGCAGCCAGAGCATCGCGCTCGCCTCTAAGCTCCTCGCTCCGGGCGTGCTCAACCTCAACTCGCCACAATCTCGCGAAGCTGAACACGACGTCGTCGTGCGGCCTCGCCAACATTATAGTCTGCATAACCAACTCCGATCAGCGAGGCGCTAAAAAAAATGACAAAAGTATCAATCACAAAGAAACAGCGCAAGCTTTGACCTTGGCGGCATTCGCCTCGACACCTCGAAGCATCTCGGACAAAGGCATTCGCGCAAAGAGCTCCCGAAGCAGAGGGGGCGAAGCAAAGTCAGCCACAGCCCCGCAAACCCGCGAGGCACCCTCGCTGACCCGGAAGTCGGCACGGCACATGGGCCCCACGTCCACCGTCCCAGGGCCGCGGGCAGGCCCCCGCTCCCCCGACCGCCCATCACCAGACATAGCGGGGCTGGAACCACCAACAGCAAGGCCGCAGCTACCACCACCACCGGAACCGTCCTTCCCCTCGGCGTCACCCGCTGCAAAACCAAAGCCTTTAGCAGCATCAGCACAAAGCAAAAACAAGCACCAGCAAACTCGCGCGAACTACAACTTACCGTGCGGCACCCGCGGAGTAGGAGGGACCTCGCCCATAGCATCCTGGCCAGCGTAAATGTTCGAGGGCGTGCTTTTCTCCGAGGAATCCTCTGAGTCCAGCCCGATGATGTCAAAAGATCCCACCGCTCGCTGCACCTGCGAGGTTGTTCTACCAACCGCCACGACGGGGCTTCCCCCGGCGCTAGAAACACCGCGAAGACCAAAAGGATCAGCGTTTGAGGCTGACCCTGAAGCTTCCATCCCATCCGAGAGGTCCGCCGCGGAAGGATCTGCCACCGGCCTCTTCGACGGCCAAGCGTTACCCCCCGCGCTGTGCGAAGCAGCACCAACATCGCGGGGCCCAGCAACGCGTAGGGGAGCCACCAGGATCGGGCCGCCCTCGTCAGCTTCTACCGGTCGGGCCCGCTTCTTTTTCTTGCCCTCCGGGTCGGGGCGTTCGGCGAGACGAACCGACGCAGGGTACGCCCGGTTCAATCGACCCTCACGCACCACCAAACCGCGCCTCGAGTGCTCTTCCCCCGTATATGGGCCAAGAAGCAGCTCCGCGGCACGGCTGGCCTCGGCAATAGGCACAACTGAAAAAAAAAGTTCACAAAAACATAAATATGCCCGCAAAACCAGCAAACGAAGCTGGGCCAGGAGCCATACCTTCGCGCCCCCGCGCGGTGAGGGTGGGATGCCCGAAACCAGAGGAACCACACTCGACGTGCCAGTCCCGGGCCAGCGGCCAAATACCGAAGGCACAAAACTCCTCCACCAAGTCGCGGGTGGAGAAGCGCCTCGTCACGTCCAGGAGAAGCCGCAGATGAGCCTCCTCACGAGGGGTGAGCTCGATGTCAGGGCTCGCGATGGGCTGTATTTGTCCGCCCCGGGACCGTAGGCCATCTTCGGGGACGGAGGTGTGATAGAACCACCTCCGTGTCCAAGCCGTCTCCCAGCGGTTCCGAGCAGCCGGGGCGGGTAGATACATTTGGCAGCGCGACTTTGGTTGGAAGTTTACGCTACCAAAATTCAGCGTGTCCCCGCCACTGTTCTTCTTCGGCTAACAGCGGGCATCGTGCAAGAAGGCGAAGACACGACCCTCGCCCGCAGCTCCGGCCGCCCAAAGCATCCATTCGAAGACTCCCAACTTGACAACGGAGTTGGGCGTAAGTTGCGCTAGTTCTACGCCATACAGCTGTAGAACGTCCTTCACCAAATCAACGCACGGGATCCGTAACCCGGCGTCAAAAAACGCGACAAAAACTACCGCCTCGTCCGCCCGGGGCGACGGCACCGTTTCCGCTCCGGGAACCCGGACCACCCGCAAACTCTCCAATTTACCCTCATCCACAAGCGTCCGGAGCGTCGCCTCCGTCACCGTGGATCTCCCCAGGTCGCTCGTGTACGACGCCTCTCCCGCCGCGTCTTTGCCTCGCTTAGTCATCACAACCACAACGTAGCAAAATTCGCGCAAGCCAGAAGAGTAAAGCCCTAATAGGGGGGCAGAGGAAGCTATTTATAGCCGCCAAGCCAACCCAACCGCCGCCACCTGTCATCAATACAACGGGCACCAGGTACGAGGCGACGCCGGCACACACAACAACAGCACCATCATCACGGCTCATAACGGCGCACGACGCCCCAAGCGTCGTTACGACGCATGACGGCCCCAGCCGCCATTATCATAAATTGCAGGACAGCACCATCCAAAATGCACGGCGCCCAAGGCGCCGCATCAAGCAGTGCTTGTGGGACAAAAGCCTTCGCTGTAGACGAAGCTTCGCCACGTCAGAGGGGACGGTGCGCCTGGACCTTACAGGAGAATGGCGCGGTTTCAGCCATGGCGAAGCAGACCTCGACCGCGAGGGGCTTGTCGTAGGGGCGCCACACCGACCCCACGACCCGGCGAAGCAAGGCTGCTCCGGAGGGTCACCGAAGACCCTCCGGAAGACTTCAGAAGACCCTTCGGAGGGGGCCCGAAGCTCCTCCGAACGAGGCCCCCGGAGACCCTTCGGAGTGGCCCGAAGCCCTCCGAAGGATGCCCCCGAAGACCCTTCGGAGTGGCCCCGAAGGCCCCCGAAGGATGCCCCGAAGACCCTTCGGGGTGGCCCCGAAGCCCCTCCGAAGGATGTCCCGAAGGCCCTCCGGAGGATCCCGGGACCCCCCCCGAGAAGGCGAAGGACCAGCGAGGGGACGCGGGGCCCGCACGAACCATAAGCCGGGCGTACCCCCATGGTGCACCGCGTCCACAAGAGCACGCCATACACCGAAGGCTACGAGTAGGGTGCAAAAGACCCTGCAGCCCCTATGATTAGCGTACTTAGCTAGGGGTGCTTATGTACTTTCAGATACCTTATCAGGAGGCTATAAATAGCCCCCTTCACCATGTAATGAGAGAGGCTTTTTTCTTTGGAAACAAGAAGTAAAACCGAACCCCCTTTCCAGGTCCCCTTTGTTCTTCTAACGCAAGGGGCCTCCACTTTCTACTGTCTAGTCTTCTCACTACGACATGTTCAAGTATGCACGCGTCCTGATTTAGTTTTTGTAACTAGGATGCTTGACAGATATCAGTCAAATTCAGGACCGGACCACTGGAAGGCCGTTAAGAAAGTCTTGCGCTATATACAAGCTACTAAGCATTTCATGCTCACATATAAGAATTCTGATAACCTTGAAGTTGTTGGTTATTCAGATTTAGATTTTGCAGGATATGTTGATACTAAGAAATCCACGTCATGTTATATCTTCACACTCGCTAGGGGAGCTATCTCGTAGAAAAGCTCCAAACAAACCCTTACAGCATCTTCAACGATGTAAGCTGAGTTTGTGGCATGTTATAAGGCTACCAGGCAGGCTGTATGGCTTAAAAACTTTATCCTGAGACTTAGAGTGGTAGATAGCATCTCTGAACCACTCACCTTATACTACGATAACGAACCCGCAGGTTTTTTATGCGAGTAACAATAAGTCAAGTGGTGCTGTCAAACACATTGACATTAAGTACTATATTGTGAAAGACATAATCGAGGATCAAACCATTAGTATCAAGCATATTAGTACTAAGTCAATGCTTGCGAATCCGCTTACTAAAGGCTTACCACCCAATATCTTTTGTGATCATGTTGCCAGCATGGGTTTATTGGAAAGCCTCTGATTCTGGATAAAATGACCTTAAAGCAAACCAACTCCCATTAAGTATAATGAATATCCATTTTAAGATGGGATAGTACACTATAGGTACTGGGGTTGTATGACACTTCATTGGCCATACGACACATTACCTTGGTATGCTGTTTTATTGAGAATTGACTTATGATTTTAGACTTACGATCAAAGGAGTGAATGTTGGGTTAATCTAGGCTAACAATCCCCGAGATCCAAGGGGGCAACGCCCCATTCGCGCTCTGATCGGGAGTGCAACCAACACGTTGGTTTCGGTCTCGTTCACCTAGCGCTATATGAGAAAAGGAACTCGGGAGGCCTTATCCAAGTGTGGTTCTAGGCTACGAAAAACCCAACAAACCGGATCTATTACGAGCGCTGTGGTGGCGAAGACCGAAGGCCGCCGATGTCACCGCGACATCGCCGTCCTCGTCCACGCCACCTCTGCGGCAGCCGATCGGATCTACAAGGCATAATGGCATCTTCAAGTTTGGGTATGTAAATCTTGTCTCTGCTCTAAGGATTAGGCTACGTGTTACCGTCTAGATCAAGTTTAGCTTTAGTTTATGCACAACAACATGGATTTCTCAAATATCCTCGTTGATTGGTAAATACGCGCATCACATAGTCATGTCTGGCTTTGCAGTTCCATGACCCCAGCTTACTGGGCTCCCCGAGTCCGCGTCCTCTTGGCTCCTGCACACGACCCGTCGACACTGGGCTACCGGTGCGGCGGTGCCTAGCACCGCAGTGACGCCCGCCGCACGGCACGCGCGTGGCGCGTGGAGGGGTGAGACGACCCAGGCGGACACGCGCGGTGTGACCCCGCGTGAGGCGCGGGAAAAATAGAATAGAGGGCGGCGGCGCGACCGCGTGCGCGGGATGGGATCTGGCTCTCGAGGTCGAGGGACGCGCGGGCCGTGGCTGCCACGCCGTCGTCTGTCTGTTCGCTACGCCGCGCCGCGCGCGCCGCGGCAACGTGGGAGGGTGGGGGGAGCGGGAGGCGCGCGCGGCGCGGGCGTGGTTAGGAGGGCGGCAAGCGGCAGGTCAGCATCCGACGCGCATTCCGCCTGGATGAACCGCCGCCGCCGAGCGATCCTTTTCGAGAAAAAACACGTTCCAAGACAAACTATCTCCACACATACCGTGTATGATCTTGTCAGCTTCAACGGTTAACATTAGGCTGTAGGGTAGTGCTGCTCGGATGTTGAGTAGAGTAGTACAGGTAACTGAGCTCATGTACAGCCGCGAGAATAATACTATCTACAGAATACAGACAACATGAATATAGTTCTCTCAGAGCTACGCGTTAGCCACAAACCACAAGGTGCAGAGCATGCAGACGCAGCTGCAGCGACAGTGAAGGGTGAAGAACATTGAGCACTGGTAGTGTTATTGGGAGGTTTGTATGGTCGTACAACTTCCAAATGACGGGTTTATGGGGCAAGATTATACATCTTTCATAGAGTTCTTCACAATCAACCCAGCACAATTACATGATAAATAGCAAGTTCCCTTCTCTACAAAAAAAAAAAACAATTGCAATGGTATTGCAATAGTTGCTCCCCTGGAGGAAACAAGCTAAAAACAAGCACACCACAAGACTGGATGTGCAGATCTTACCTTACCGAATACAAGTCGGTAAGGTGAAGCCATGGCACACAAAGACGAGAACAACGTATATGATTACCAGGAGTAGGAATATCAATGCGGCCCTGCAAAAAAGAAAAGCCATGTTTATTGCAAATGAAAGGCTCAAACAGCAGTCAAGTAAACAAAACATCATACTAAGAGTTCACCACAATAGAGATAATTTGGTACTCTGATGGTTAAGGTATACACCCTTCACATATATTCAATATTCAGAAGTGTAAGCCAGGTTAGAACGATGCTTGACATAATAAAAATGGGAAACAGATTAAACCTATGATTGAAATTCATAGAGCACAAGACTACATGCATCCCCCCATTGTAAGACAAAGAGTTGATTCAGAACATACAATCAACAACAGCTCCCCAGAAGTAAGACCAAATTTCAGAGATCAGAATGGCCTCGTTATTCACATACAACAATTGTCCCCACTTTTTTATTATTATGTATCTCATCAACGCAGTTGACAATTTGCAAACTTTGCTTTAGCCAGAGGATAATCTATGTTTGAATCTTTGTTGCTCGAACTAATATCGACAAAACTAACAAGACAAGTACATGGATGCACTTATCGAAAATTGTACAGAACTATGAAAATCATAACTGATGACCTACATATAGGTCAATATTTATTGCACACAACACGCAATATATCATATCCATATATTTGCATCCAAATCTACTGCATGAAACCGTGTTGGAAAGCGCTTACTTCTTAGTGCATTATTTTTTACAGAAAATTACAGCTGTCAATAATTATAAATTTAGGTCGTCAATATATACACAATTAAGCCAGGTTTACGGTGGATGTAAAAATTCAGCGTAAAGAAATTCATGAACCAAAACAATAGTACTCTACTCATGGAAGGAAACAGAAAAGGAAACACCGAGATACAAGCTAAAAGTGATATCAAATGATTCTTAGTAGGAAGATTACGTACGTGAGTTTAACATTTCTCCACCAAACAGTGTTTCTGAAACGGCGAGCTTGCCGTTTAAATCGAACAGTATTTCCTTGCATATTTGCAGTCTTGTCAACCAGCAGTTCCAAACGATCGCCCCTTTCAAGGACTTTATCAATATTATCAATCATAACACTACGGACCTGCAAGAGAACAATGAACAGTAAATGCCATTTTGATGCTATTGGCAATATGCTTCTGTTGTAGTCTTGTAGAAGTAATGCAGGATCTTCACGATCTGTGACTTTGTTTTTATGGTTTTACCTAAAACAACAGTATGTAGAAACATTGAGCAATTTTAAAAAGATGCCAGTTCTTGTACTCCATGCATGAATCCATGATCACTCCACTTTTAGTTTACAAGATTGGAAAACACAGCATGTGCATATTTTAAATTTTATGATAAAATGTTTTGCAGGATTGTACTCCAGAAAATGTTCACACAAGAACAACCAAAGAAAAGGAGGAGTGAAATACCTGGTTGATTTCGCCTCTCATGCGGTTTATTCTGTCTGCATTAGGGTCATTTGAATAGTAGTCCATTTGTTGACTCAGGACCCTTGAGAACTCGTCATTCATCGCATAAGCAGGAGCTGTCAGTGCAGCACGAGCATATGTCTTCACAAATCTTCCATGAATATCCTCAAGGAACGCGAAGGGGATTCGCCCTGCAATAAAACAAAGGTAATAAGGTCGTTGTTATGCAATTGACACCACAAGAGAAGCTAATAAGATCGTTGTTAATGCTTAAGGCGCAACAGGATTAGAAAACTCTCATGTACACACAACAGAACAAATTTGCTCTTGGTTTCCGCAAATCGCTCTCGGCGGGAGCTAGAGTATATAGCCCAGCTCTGGTTTAGTAGCACTTTTGCTGCATCAAAAGCGTTTGATCCCAAGGTCAACAGCTACAAAACTCGGGCAGCCAGTCCAAAAGCTCAACTCGTCCGACCGCATCTCCCCGGTTCGTCCCATTGTACCAATCCCCTGAGGCCACCTTGTAAGCAGCAGCAGACATCGGAGCGGAGACGCACATACTGACAAACCCCCCATTAACTCCTCCGGATCTCCAAGATTCCTCCCGCCTATGAAGCCCGAACCCCAACCAAGTTAAAAAAAAATTACCCCCTCCGATCATTTCAAGAAACGCGCGGTACAGAGCAGAGAGGGGGGGGGGGGGGGGGGAATAGGAGGGAATAGGGGTGGGTGGTGGTGGCGTTCTTACGTCCGGCGGCGTCGTCGGCCATGCAGAGCGCGGTGATGCCGTCGGTGCGCTTAGCGTGGAAGACGTAGCGGTCCTGGGTGTAGGAGACGTGGCTGTCGGCGCCGCCGTCGGGGAGGCGCTCGAGGACCTGCCGCGCGACGGCGCCGGCGTTGGTCGCGGCTGCGCTGTGCTCCGCCAGCACCACCGTGGCCCGTGCCACCAGCGCGTACAGGATCGCCATCCCCCTCCTCCTCCTTCCCCTCCGCCGCGTCCGCGCGGACTCCTCCTCGGGGCCGGGTCGGGGAGGGAGGAGGAAAGGTTAATAATAGGAGGACGACGGCTGCGGAAAAGAAAAGGGCGAGGTATGATCTGGCAGAGACAGGTTGGGCTCTGGGATGGGGTGGGTGGTGGTGAGATGGTATCGCTGTTTAACTGGCGGTGGGGCCCACATCGGCCGTTTGGATCTGAGCTGGCTGGTCTGGTCTGGGTTCGTTGCGTTGCTGACGGTAGCGGTCGTTTCTTTGGGAGACGGAGTCGGGCTCTCGTGCCGCCGCGCGCGGTTGGGTTGGGCTGGGCGTTTGATCGTTTCGTTCCCGACTGTCCCAGCTGCACACGGTATGGCCTCTAGACTATACTGTTAGGAAACCGGGCCGGGACCGAGTCGCAGTCGAAGCCGCGCCTCATCCCAAACCCTGAAAGTGCGTAATTTATAAATAGTGGGTCTATTCATTTGTAATTGAGGATCGATGGATGAAGGAATAAAGAAGCAAGAAGTCCCTACATCTCGTGTTCATCTCTTATTACGCTTTGTTGTTCATGCATTGTTCTTACGATTCTACGCTTGTCTCACGCAGGTAATCGCTTCGATTTGGACTCGCCAATGACGGTTCCTCAACACGTTATCGCGACGATCGACTCTCCTCACATCGAAAAGGTAACCGTCGATGAGCGACACTCGTATATTGAATCGTTTTTCTAGATTGCTTTCAATCCCGCAAATTTGGCTTTACGGATTTGTTTTCACGATTGCAAATTTGCTCTAATCTGTCCATGAGCCGATTTGAAGTCGCCAAGACAATGCCGATCAGCAGTTGCGAGGAAAGAGCGGATGTCGATTATGCAGTAGATTGAAAATTGCAAATCCGTTCTAACCTACCACAAGTCGACTCGAAGTCGCAAAAGCCGATCGGTGGTTGCATGAAAGAACCGATGTCGATTGCATCATATTACATCGCATTGCATTGCATACACATGAATGAGCGAGTAATTTTGAAAGAAAATTTTTCTTGTTGCTGCCATGAAGAGCAAGCGCGCGCCATTGCTGCGCTCGGCCCGCATGGCCCCCATGCCGCGACTCGCCCCGCATGGCCCCACTGCCGACTCGCGCCAAGACACCGCCGGCCGGCCACGCGCCGCTGAAGTGGCATCCCCGCCCTTCGGCCGCCGGCCATGGCAAGAAGAAAAAGGAGGAAAGGGGAGAGGCGCACTCCGGCCGGCCTCTGCCGCCGCCGCTCTGCTGGCTGCCGTCGCCACACGCGCCCCGACCGCCTACTCGCTCGCCGGCAGCTCGCTTAGGTGCCGTGCGCGCGCCGATGAGCAACCGCTTGTGGACGGTCGCGCGCCACCTCGGTCGAAACCGCCGGACTCAGCGCCGCTGCCGCCGCGCTCCATGCCGGATCCGCTCGCCGTCGGCCGGGCTAGCCGCGCCACTCTCGCCTTGAAGCCTCGCGACGAGGCCGGCATCGCCGCAAGAAGCGCCGCGCGCCGCGCTTTGACCGCCGGCCTCCGCGCCCCAGTGGCGCGTTGCCGCGCCGCCGCGCCGCCGGTTTTGCCTCGCGCCACGACTTGTGTGGCGCCGCCACCACCGGATAAACGGTAGGGAAACCCTACCCCATGACCCTTTGTAGCGCCAGAATGGGCCGGGCCACTTGGGCGGTTCTTTCTTTGGGCAGTAGGTGAAAAAGAAAAAGAAATGGGAAAAGGGGACCGCCAAGAAAAAATGATGAGAAGCGCACGGTGGAAGTTTTGCAATAAGGCCCTTCGTGATTTTGAAAATCACGGATCCTTGTAAGTAATGAAATGTTGCGAAAAGACCTCCAAAATATGAAAATTACACGCAAATTTTTGAATCGAGATTTCGCGTTTAACCCCTAAAACTTGCGTTTTTGACGAAAGTCATTTTCCGTGAGAAAAGGCCTCGAGAATTCAATTTTGAATCGATTTTTGCATATTTTTGAACTTTGAAGCATGTTTAACTTTGTTATTATTATTTCTATGCGATTTATTTACGTGATTCTTGTTTTGATTATCTCGTGATTGTTTATATTGCTTTAATCACGAAAATTGCGTAAATCATGAAAAATGCATAGAAAAATACGGAACACTGAACATGGAGTTCGAAGAGCATTGTGAGAATTTTGCAACCATTTTTTGCAGATTACCAGTAGTAATCCTTTGAAATTTTTGTATGAATATGAATATGACTAGCATCACGAACGATGGATTCGAATAACTGACCTAGCATGGCCAGAATTTGTATAGAATTTGTATCAGTCTTCAATTTTGAGCAGAAGATGGAGAAGAATTTCTACCTTTCACCCGAACGCGGTGTAATCCGCACGCGACTATCGTCAAGACGGCTACATGCAGTATGCCAAATTAATTGACATTATGCAAGTTGCGGAAGCTCAAGATGATGTTCTAAGAAAGAACTACATATTGCGACCACCTAGTAGCAAAGTTAGCCATGAAGCCACTACTAGCACTACAAGTGATGAAGCCTCTCACGAATGAGAGGAGCAAGAAGGGTAAGGTCGTACGCCGCACGTTATTGATGCTTTTCGGTCTAAGAAGAAGGGCAAAGAACATCATGAGGCATACCTCGTAATTACAGGCACAAAGGATTCACATCCATTATTTGTACTTATGAATGTGGACAACCCAGTAGGAGCCCCCATCATCCCTCCTTTGGACATCGCAGCCACAGCCGTAGCTGGCCAAGAGGAGAAGATCGCACATGGAGCCGATTTAGGCAGAAGTTCCTGAATACTTCGCCTATTAGATCCAATGCACGCATTGCACTCGGACCTTTTATAGAAACTTGCAGTTTGTAATGGAAGTAGAATTTTAAATTATTGAATAATGGTTGCAAGCTCTAGCAGAGCAAAACATTAAATTCTTATCATGAGTCCTGCAAGGCTTATTTTCCCGTCTTTATAATAGCAAGTTATGTTCTGATATTTGAAGTATTTTTATTTATGTGTTGCTTGCTTTCTGCTACATATTAATAAAGTACATTATATTAGAACGCGTGTGGCGCCCTATGGAGGAAGTGTGCTTAGCAGGTAGCGGCAC
The DNA here is from genome assembly GCA_036346255.1 of Ampelocalamus luodianensis. Classification (NCBI taxonomy): domain Eukaryota; kingdom Viridiplantae; phylum Streptophyta; class Magnoliopsida; order Poales; family Poaceae; genus Ampelocalamus; species Ampelocalamus luodianensis. The sequence continues at coordinate 55,859,906 of CM070627.1, read as the reverse complement.
AACTAATACCATCCTGAGAGAAATGGAAATTTTTCCAGTCCATCAACAAGAATGCTGGTAGTCTTACGACAATCGCAGGCAGCGATACTTGTATAATAGGCTCAGGAAGGGCCATAATTATACTCCCAATGGGCACAACTTTGGTTATTGAAGAAGACTTGTTGTACCCAAAATCGACTAGAACTCTCAAGGATATTTGCGCTAACAGTTTCCGTGTAGAGACTGAAAAAGAGTATGGTACAGAATACCTGCTCATTACAAAGCGTGAAGAAAGTGAAAAATAGCATTAGAATGTCTTCCTTCATATGAAACTGGGCTATACTACACTAATATTAAGGCACCTGCAGCCTGTACTGTCTTGAAAATCATATTTTAGAAGCTCTGAACTTTGCTATCTCTGGCATGATAGATTATGCCGCCTAGGTCTTAGGATAATGAGAGATATAATTAACAATTCACAGGGACATAATATGAATATAAAGAATTTCCCGAATCTGGAAGATTTTGTGTGCCCCGCATGTGCCACCGGGAAATTAATTATTAGACCTTTTGCTCTGAAAGCGAAAGATGAACATTCCTGGACCGTATCCAGGGAGACTTTTTGCGGTCCTATATAGCCCCTGTAAGGGTCATTTTAGGTATTTTATGGTGCTCATCGATGCTTCCTCGGAATGGTCGCATATATATTTATTGTCTACGAGAAATCATGCTACAGATAGCTAAATCTCGCAGATAATTAAATTAGAAATATTTTTTCCCTGATCATTATGAGAAGTCCACCTGAATGGACAACGCTGGAGAACTTACTCTGAAAACATTTAATGATTATTGCATGAAAATGGGAATTAAAGTTGAGCATTCATGCATCGCATGTCACTTTGAATAGACTAATGAACTTTGAAGAATTGTAATTTACCAACTATATGTTGGGGACACGCGATCCTTTCGGCACCTCTCATCATTTTTAGACCGTCGGCTTATAACATCCATCCAACTATACAACTAGCGCAAGGGTCAGCAAAGAAAACTACTCATCTCCGCAGGATTGGTTGCAAGGGGTATATACCTATACCACCACCACAGCGAACTGCAATTGGTCTTCTCCGAAAGTCTGGGATATCCGTTGGTTATGAGACAGCATCCATAATCAAGTATTTGGATCATATGACTGGAGATTTGAATAATGCCCGATTCGCTGATAATACATTAGATGAGGTTAGTTTCCCGTCATTAGGGGGAGGAAATCAACCCTTGATGATAATGTCGGGAAATAATTGAAGTCTAGAAGACAATTGAAGTCCAGAAGATAATTGAAATCTATGCATATGACCCGCGCACTAGTAAAGCAAATAGAAGTCGTAAGATAATTGCGATCCAGTAAGATAAGCGAATTGAAGTCTAGAAGACAATTGAAGTCCAGAAGATAATTGATTTGCAAGTATTAGCGAATCAACTGCCAGACTACTTTAGTGATTTGAAGAGCGTGAATAAGTAGCATTTGCCTGCAAGCAATGCACCGGAGAGGGTTGAAATACCATTGAAGGTATCCCTAATCCCGTCCATAGGCCTCGGAACAAAGGGCGAGAACTCCGGTCCCTCGAATCTGAAATGCAACCGGGGCGCTGGTGAAAAAGGATAAGAAGGACTTGACATGACCGATCACCAAGTGCCGAACGGAAGGAGCGGTTGAGACGACATCGGTATGGAACCTTGAAAAGGCATACGAATTGAACATCCCCAAGAAGGAGACATCGGCATGGATGTGTGCGCACACATCGGAGCTGAAAAACTAAAGGGACTTGCCCCGCAATTGGAAGCAGCGGTGAGCAAGTAGAAGCATTAAAAGAATCGCCCCTTGAAGAAATAGTTATAAACTTTATGACCTCGGGAGAACCTTTGAATATGACAACAGCCAATGTCGACATTTACTTTGCAAAGAAACTTGCCACAATCATCAATCTTGATCCAGAGCCTGCATCGCTCGATAAATGAAAGAAAAAATCAGATTGGAAGAAGACAATAGAAATTGAATTATTCTCTCCGAATAAAAGAAAGACGTTTGGGCCTGTAAGCCGCACGCCTCCTCTTGTGCACCCCGCAGGGCATAAGTGGGTATTTGTTCAAAAGAGAGATTAAAAGAAGCAAGGCTTGTTGCATAAGGTTTCACCGCGTCCGTAAGATGTTTATGAAGAAACCTATTCCCGGTCATGGCGGAACTCCCTTTTAATATTTATCTCAATGGCGATGAACTTGAAGTTAGAAGTGAAATTGATGGATGGGGTACCAAACATACCTTTATGAAATATTGGATTCGGACATTTATATGAAGATACAGATGTATCAACGTCCGAACCAAAAGCAGAGCAAATAGAAATATATGCGATGTGAAACTTCGAGAAAGTCATTGTACGAACTTAAGCAATCAAAGCGAATGTGGTATTTATCGACGATCCTGAATGGATTTAGTATGATCTCGGTGTATGAAGATGATCCGAATATCATCGAACCACGAAGGATATTAAGAAAGCAAGCTCTTACCGAGTCTGAGTTCGAAATGAAAGGTTTAGGTAAAACCAAATATTGCTTAGGCTTGCGGCTTGAGCATGCCCTGAAGGGATATTAGTGCATCGGTCACCTACACTCGAGAAGGTGTTAGAAAGGTTCGACTTTGCGAAGGCATACCCTTTGAAAGTGCCAATGGTCGGAGATCTTTGCGACAAGACAAAGACCAGTATAGACCTAGAAAAGAGGGGAGGAAGTCATGGGACCGGTATTCCCATATTTAAGTGTGATAGAAACACTCATGTATTGAACAAAGCATGCTAGACCGGGCATTGCATTTGCCGTGAACCTATTAGCAAGGTATAGTACGAGAACCTACCAAAGGCATTGGCGAGGGACGAAGGACATCTTCCGATACCTCCAAGGAAGCAAAGAACTTGGTCATTCTACGAAAGAACTAAGACTTAACTATGAATGGCAATGCAGATAATGGGTACTTGTAGGACCCATATACAGCCAAATAGCAAACAGGCTATGTATTCCTATGTGGTGGAACTGCAATTCCATGAAAATCATCTAAGCAGAGTCTTGTATCGACTTCGACAAACCACTCGGAAATAATAGCATTATACGAGGCCTCACAAGAATGTGTTTGGCTTGTGGGTGATTCACCACATCCAGTGATCATGTGGATTGAATGTCGCACTAACCCCCACTATTATCTATGAAGATAAATGCAGCTTGTGTTGCACAAGTACAGATGGGTTATGTGAAGAATCCCCTCACAAAGTATATCAACCACAAGTTCTTCTATGCTCATGGAATGCAAAAGATGGACGAAATTAAGGTACTGCATACCAAGTCATGTGAAAATCTTGCAGATTTGTTCACTAAGTCACTTCCAGCATCTAACTTTGAAAGGTGCATATGTGGAAATTGGAATGATGAGACTTAGAGAAGTGAAGAATTCAGGGGGAGAATCTTCACAAACTCATTACTAAAGCTTGATCACGAAGATCGAGTACCCAAAGAGCAAATCCTGAAGATTAAATGAAATTGGGTGGATTGTACTCTTTTTCCCTTGACGAGTTTTCCTGAAGTTTCTCGGCTAAGGTTTTTAATGAGGCAATTCGTGCAGCATAGCAGAACATGATTCATGTACTCTTTCTCCAAATTTTTCCCACTGGGTTTTTATGGAGTTTTGACGAGGCATGGGCATGAAGGATGAGTGCCCAAGGGGGAGTGTTAGGAAACCGGCCCAGACTGTGAGTCCGGCCCAAGGTGGGCTCCTCATCCCAAACCCTAGAAGGGTCGTAGCCTATAAATAGTGGGTGCTATTCATTGTAATTGAGGGATCGATGGATGAAGGAATAAAGAGAAGCAAGAAGTCCCCCTACATCTCTGTGTTCTATCTCTTATTCTGTTCTTGTTGTTCATGCATTGTTCTTACGATTCTACGCTTGTCTACGAGGTAATCGCTCGGACTGGACTCGCCAGCGACGGTTCCTCAACATATACTACACCACCACGGCACCACCGCCAATAAGCATTGCAGGTATATCAACAAACCAGAGTATGTCTAGGAACATGTGTGTAACAGCCCTTTTTTTTAATATTTTGAAATTTGCATGAAATTTACGAGATTTCAAAAAACTTTTGTTGCATTTTGAGAATTTCTAAAAACTTGGCTTGCATTTCAAAAGGGAGAATCAAATTTCTTGCTCTAAGCCGGAAGTATAAAAATCTACACGTCAAGTAATGTGTTAAATCTCCTCATAATTTGAATTTCAAATTCAAATTCAGCTATGAGATCCAAATCTAAAAGTTCAAACCCTTTTATGTCTCTCTCTCTCCCCCTCGGGCCAATTCTTCCCTGTCGACCCCGCCTTTCTCTCCCCCTCGGGTCGTTCCCACGCGCCTTGGCCCACCCACACGCCTACGCCTGCCTTCTCCCTTGCAGCTCAGCCCAGCCTCGTTGGCCATCTCTGCATGCACTACGCCGTAGCCCAGCTCACTCGTGTTCGCTGACATATGGGTCTCACCTATCAGGGCATATTACCGTGCATCTTCCCCGTGCGCCAACTCGCCCGCTCGCCGCCCGTTGCACCGTACACTCGCTGTAGAGCCACGTCAGCTCGCCTCAAGTGTTGTAGCCATGCCTTGAGCCTCTTGCCCTCTCTCGCGACGCCACGACCTTGTCCCATCCTCACGCTAGGCCCTGCATGCCCTCTGCTCAGGTGTCCACGCCCATGCCACGTTTCCATCATCTGTTCTCCACCGCTCCTCGCTATTGAAGTCCTAGGCGGCGTGTCACCGTGCTCACCAACCTCCCCACTGCCTATCCCCAGCTTTTCCATCTTCTTTGCCTCGAGTGGTCAAGAAATCGTCTTCTTTCCCAAATTCGACCGCCGAATTCGCCGTTGGATTCCAGTCACCAGAGTGAATCCCCGACTTCATCATTTGTGCGCATTGTGGTCGTCTTGACTCCCTCTTCCTCAAGCTCACTTCCTCTATGCTTCTTCCCTCATAGAGACGAAAGTAGCCGTCGCCACCGCAGAGCTCGCCAAAGCACGCCGCGTCGTTGCCACCTTCTCCCGCCTTGTCCGGTGAGCAATTTCTTTCATCATCTCGCGCATCTTGATCTCCTCTCTCTAATGCGCGACTCCTTTTTCCGTTCCATGCACCAGAGCCGCCGACAAGCCTTTGTCCCCGTCGTCGGCACGAAGCTCCGCCGCACTGATCCCCTTCCTCGCTTGGCTTCCCGGTAAGCCCTTCCATTCCCGTAACCATTTTCGTCTCGCAAACCCTCTAGTCTAGTCAATGAGGCTCGTAGATGGTCATAGAATAGCCACATTGTTGACCTCGTTGTGCCGCCGCATGTCGTCGTGGAAGAACTAGTTGTGCCACCGCATTTTGAGCACTGAGTGCACGTTTAGCACTGTTGTACCCTGTAGTTAGTAGTCTAGAATTCTTTTGCTAGTTTCTAGCAGACTGAGTAGTTGCCTGTGTGCATAATAACATTGCGAACGATCTCATCGTCGCATTGCCACCTCGATCCATCTCCCGCCACATCACTGCGGCCGTTAAAGTCGCCATAGACCCCACAGCCCATTTTGCTAGTCGCTGGAGTCTCCTCCGTCGGTACCGAGCTCACCCGAGAGCCAGCAATGGCACCTTTGTTTTGTCCTCTGCTATGAAGACAATGGTAGAGGTGATGACACGTGGCCCGGTAGTAAGTTAGTGTTGATTAAATAGTTAATTTCTGTATGGCATGTGGACCCTCACAATTAGGAAAACTAATTTAACCATAGGTTAAAAGTTGAGTCTATGACATGTGGCCCCACCTTTAGTTTATCAGTGCGCAGACCTAGTCTGTAGACTAAGGCAATACCATGCAGGCCCTTGGCCCTATGCGCCGTTGAGTGGACCATGGTCTCATCTATCGGTCTCTCGGGGTCTCCTGAATAAAAATGAATAGAAAAGAAATTAAAAACCTGGTCAACCCACCTGCCAGTTAAAGGAGTTTTCCTTAATAAAAATAAAAATAAAAAGGAAATCCAGTCGGGCCAACTTGTCAGAAGTTTCATATTTTCTGGAATTTCTCTCAGATCAAACTTTAGAGAGCTCATTCTCCCTCATTTTAAGTCCAGATGATTTGATTTTTGTTTCTAAATTTATATAAATTCAAGATCTTTCTATCAGTCTCAAAATAATAATTTTTAGAGTTCATTTGAATTTATTTGAGTTATTCATATTTATTTGAAGTCGTCATTTTGCGCTTAAATATATTCTAATGTTGTCGAAGACTTTGTCACTACTTAGGACACTTCGGGCCAACTCTCACCCAAAGGGTGGCGCCTCCTGGTAGACTTCGTCATGCTCTACCACCACGCCAATGCATCGTCGTTGTTGGCCTTGTTCTGACACTTCTTCACAGTGTGCACATCGCATCTCAAGGTTTGCTACTCCTTCCTAGATGTGGCAGTCGGGGGAGGCCCGTGCCGGCACAACACAGCCATGATAGGCCTCGGGCCATTACGGGGCATGACGGCACAACACGAAGAGCTCTTCGGGTCGTGTCGGCACTGATAGTTGTTGGCGAGGCCCAGCACGGGCACGAAACACACCGCCTGTAGCTCACACGTCTCGCCCGACGCCGCGTACCTCCGCTGCCTCGGTTGCCAGTGTCAAGGGAGAAGGAGGAAGTGAGGGTGGCCACCGATGCCGAGGGAGTGAGGGAGAGCTGGAGAGGGAAGGAGGGACCGAGGTGTAACATCCCAGTTTTTCTGAGCTTTAAAAATAAAAATAACCATTCGGTTTGGTTGAATTTCTAAAGCTTAACTTGAATTTTGGAAGTTAAAAGCAATTTAATATGAATTAATCAAACTTCAACTAATTCGCTTTGGTTTGTCTTAAGTTTATTGGAGTTCTTTGGTACTCGAAATCCCCTTTCTTCGTTCGCTCTGTTTTCCCATTGCCCCTCCTCCTCAGGACCTCCCCTCTCTAGGACCCCCTCCTCAGGACCTCCCCCTCCTCAGGACTCCCCTCCTCCTTAAGACCTCTTCCTCAGGACCTCCTCCTCAGGACCTCATCTTGGTCACGACCAGCCTCTCGGTCACGACCACCCCCTCGATCACCACCCTCTAGGTCTCGATCAGTCCCTCCGACCCGGTTTTGACCAGCCCCGCCCTGGCCATCTTCCACCTGAAGGATCTAGACCCGTCATTATGTATTACTAGAGTATTTTGGTGATTAATGACAAATGCACTTGTAAGACTAACACTCTTATTGTTATATCATGTTTAGTCTCAGCTTGGATATAAAAGCAAAAATCCAAACAGGTATGCATTCATTAATGACAAATTTATTTGTGAGACTAACAATTTTATTGATTATCTATTGCTTAGCCTCGTTTGGATATAAAGATAAAAATACAAGAGGTATGCATTCTACTTCTTCTTATTATATCTTGTTGCATTCCTCGGATTCAAAATATAGGTTAAACTCCACCAAAAAGGTTAACTTGGATATGTGCATATATTTCTATTACACATTTATGTATGCACACATTTAGGGGGAGTTCATTCTATATTTTATGGTTTCGTTAGTGTTGATCCATATTTTCTTTCCACATATATTAAGGATCTTTCTTTTGAAACATATCCTTGAATATATTTAACTTGTGTAGTTAATATATTCATATGAGTATATGAGAGCATATGAGACTTGTGTAGTTCATTAATGCTCATATATCCTTAATATATTTAACTTGTGTAGTTAATATATTCATATGAGTATATATAACTTGTGTAGTTCGTATACACTCATATTTAGTATATACAACTTGTAATTCGTATATACTCATGGTATATATAACTTGTGTAGTTCATATATACTCATATTGCTTTATATTCAATTATTTACAATTGTGTTATGGGACTAATGGGTGTGCTAAAATGTTTTCGAGGCTTAGTCCCAGAGTTTGACTGGTGACTTGAAAAGGAAATACAAAGGTGATAAAAGATCGACATGGCACAAGACAAAGGAGTCATGCATTGCATTTTGAAAAGCTTCTGGAAGAACTTAAGTGAAAATCGGTACGACCGCATTTGGTAAGCGGTACTACCGATGTACGGTAGTACCGGGTTTTACATGGCGGTATGTTTATTCCAGAGAGCTTGTTTTTTGTGTTCTGTTTTTCTCAGCAGTATCGATAGTACTAGAGTTATCTTGGCGGAACTACCGCATCACGGTAGTACCGCAGTTCCTTGAGAGGAACTATCGCACACCGTTGTACCGAACCTTAGTGGCGGTATATATATTTTTTTCAAAGAATGTGTTTCTCTGGATTGGTTTGCTCTTTTGTGGAACGGTAGTACCGATGCTGTTGTGCGAAACTACTGGAGAACGGAACTATCGCATGATCAACGGCGGTAGTACCACACCTGAAAGTAATGGCTTGTTTAGAAGTATTTATGCAGGTATATCCTGTTAATTAATGTCAATGACATTGTGGGACTAACATTTTCCATGAGTTGGATGAATATGTTATGTTCCAGGGTGATGAAGACTTTGGATGGCATCATGAGTTGATTGTCATCGAGTCAAGGTTCAAGAAGAAGATGTATCATATGTTGATACATATCAAGATCTCGAAGAAGACATGATCATGAGTTGATCATCAAGTCAAGAGAAGATCCATTATGTATTGATGGAGGTCAAGATTGCATCATGTGTTGATGCATATCAAGACTCGGGATGAAGGATGTCATCATGTGTTGATGGGTATCAAGTCAAGATCCCGAAGCAAAGAAAGTCATCATGTGTTGATGAGCTTTCAAGTCAAGAACCCGAAGTTGAAGTGGGGATGTGCGTCATCAAGCTTCAAGAAGATGCTCAAAGCAAATGTATGACTAGCTAGGGCTAAGAGTGTGTTCCTAGTCTTTTACCAGTCTTGGTGTTTAGTTGGAAGACCGGATTGCTAGTATAGGTTGTCGTACTATTAAGAGAGGTCTCGTCTAGTAGCTTGAGTCTCATCATGTGTTAATAGATAAATCTCACTTGCTCTAGCTCTCCGTGGCATGATGCTATTATTTGCAAATGTGTTTTACAAATAGTTGAGGTTCATGCATCTAATCCTTGTAGCATGTGACTATACTTTGCAAATGTGTTTTGCAAATGGTTGAAATCCATGTACCTACTCCTTGTGGCATGATCTAAGTTTGCAAATGTGTTTTGCAAATTGTTGGGATTCATGTGTATTCCCTTGACATGGTGTAAGATTGCTTGTTGCTATTTTCTTGGACTTAGACCATGATTATGACTCTCTGAAGTTATTGTGCTTTCTGCATTGATCTAATGTGTTTGAGATTATGCAATCAAGTGGGTTATGTAGCCCTCTGAATAAGCTTTCAATAGAGTCCAAGATCACTCAATTCGACATCGGAGTCAAAAGTTATGACTTTTTTACCGAGTATCGTCTGTGCTGATTTTGAGCTGCGGTACGACCGCCATGAAAAGAGAGGTACGACCGTCCAGAACGGTAGTACCGGCCCTTGTGAGTGCGGTACGACCGTACCAAAGTTTTAACGACTAGTTTTTAGCCGTTAATGCACCCTTTTCGACCGTTGAGTGAAAAACGGTAGTACCGGCCTTTGTGAGTGTGGTACGACCGCTTTTGGCGAATTTGTTGTTTTCTCTTCCAACAGTTAGTTTTTTGTGTGTGAGTTATAAATACTCATCTTGGCCAGTTGGAGGACAACCTTTGGCATTCCATTTCACTCTCTTGAGCTAGTATAAGCTTCTCCTCTTAGTTGTGCATGTGTTGCACCTTGTGAGCAAGGAGAGAAGTCTCTAGTTGCATGTGTTGCATCTAGATGTGGATTTCATATCCACTTGAGTTTGTGCATTCGTTGCATGTGGTGAGAGTCAAGCAAGGGGCTTGGCTTATTACTCTTGGTGTTTGCCAACACCTAGATGGCGTGGAGGCGTCGTGGTCCGGTGATATTCTCAAGTGAAGCTTGTGAGAAGGCCCGGTGTTTGTGAGTGGCTTGATGTTCGCCATCTCCGGAGTGGAGTAAGAGCAACCCTAGTGGAGCGAGATATTGATACCTCGGAGGAAGGTTTAATTCGTGGAGCCGATCCAATTGGTTTGGGTTTCCTTCAACGTGGATTAGGGGAGACCAGTAAGTCTCCGATCACTACGGTAAAACATCGTCGTGTCTTTTGTGGTTTGCATTCTATTGCTTTACATTGTGCAATCTATAATTCTTGTATTAAATTGCTTATTCATTGTGTATGAATGCTTGCGTTGCTTTATGTTATTTACATTGCTATAACTGAATATCTTACAAGTCTTTGCTTAATTGCAATATTCATCATTTGACTTATACTGTTGGTGTACTTAGTTGAACCTAGTTGATTTAGGCTTTATTTGTGCAAAATCGTATTGTTATAAGCTTCGCATTAGAAATCGGTTTTAGCGCATAGAAGTTTTAAAACGCCTATTCACCCCCTCTAGTCGGCCTCCTTAATCTTACACCACCTCCGCCTGCGTCAGCGTCATACGCGTGTGCCGCTCGGGTCAGTGTCGTGCGCGCATTTTACACTTGCTCACCTGCCCCATCATGCGCATTCAATGCACCTGTCACCGTCGCCTCTGGCACCTCCTGGCTCCTCTACCATCCGTGTGTGCCCTCTGAGCCGCCCTGCTTCGCCTTGTCCCCTCAACCGCACACACGCCCGTGCCTCCCTCTTTCTTGCGCACGCCACCGCCTGGCCTGCCAGCCCAGAGCTCCGCTCGTGCGCCCCGTCCGTTGATCTTTCTCTCCTCCTCCTCGGTTACTAAATAGATAACCTAGGAGCCCTCACCCTACTCTTGTTTTCCCCTCAACTCTTTCTCTCTCTGTCTTGGAGAGTTTCCCCGTGCTCTGACCTCCCTCTCGGTCGAACCTCCTTCCGAGAGCCCGTTCTTCTCCATTCGAACTCCGATTCGAGTGATTCCTTTTTTCAAACTCTTCTAGTTTCTTTCTCTTGCTGTTTGTGCTAATTTGGTATTTATTGGGATTTTATTTAGAGTTGTTTTATTTATTTGACTTTGTTCGAACGTGTAGATTCCGGTGTTTCCGAGAAGTTCTTGGACTCGACGACCTCGACCGAAGCCTCTCAACTCTTCAATGAAGGCAAGTCGTAGACCTTTGATCATGTCATACCCAGTTTATAAAATTATATTATTTTATATCAACATACATAGCTAGTTATATAAAAATAGTTTGGGAAGTAGTTAAGTGCCGACTCGATAGTATGACTCTTTGAATAATTATGAATGACATGTTGACATGTTCACATAGGTTGGGTATTCCTAGTTGGACATTATTGCTATACCAACATGGGTGCATATTATGCTTAGTCCTGCTTTAGTTATGCGATGATCTCGATCTCATGATTCAATGATGATGAACTTGACTAGTGAAATATGGAATTGTGGTGCGGCCACTGTTATTAAAAGTTGTTGTGCCATGGCAAGGGCTGCCATTTGGTCGGGTTGAACCAAAAATGATTTCATACTCAAGCGAATGATTGTGCAATAAAGGGGTACTAGAAGCACATTGGGATGATGATGTTTCTCCTGAGTAGCCACTAAGAACTTAACGTTGTGCGCCATTTATCTGGGCCTTACCGTGCAACCACAAGTCCATTTATGGAATGGACCTGGCCGAAAAACTAGTAATACTTTGATTCGGTTCTGTTTTGGTGGAAGTGTGAACCCTGGGATTGACATTCACACTTGGCGCAAGAGGGGGACGGTCGACTGAGGTGTTGTTTTGTAAGGTGGATGTTGGGAGTTGTGGAGCCAGTCGAAGGCAAAACATTAGCGTACATAACTGGGTTAAAACAGGGCTTCGTAAAGGCCTTGTGATAATCTCTTAGTCGCACACCACGGAGGTGTGTGAGCGGACAATATAAGATGATTATCTCTTGTGGGTCAAACTATACAACCTCTGCAGAATGTAAAACTATTCGAATAGCCGTGTCCCTTGTTATGGACAATGCTTGGTAATTTCACACGAGGGTAGATTTTCCTCAAAAAAGGTGGTTGTGGTTGGTTCCGAGTACCACGTCTTGGTCGTGGGAGTGGTCTGGGAAGTGAATAGGGTAGGGGTGTTCACGAGCTGTTTCAAAGAAACTTATTAGTTATGTATTAATCTTTCAACTTGTACTTTCAATCTACTTACTGTATTTCCAGTCAATACTGCTTTTTGTAAAGTAACCATAAAGCTATCCTTGTCAAGCCCTACATGAATACTATTTGTATACATTTCTCTATGATTTGCTGAGTACATTCAAAGTACTCGCAGCTTTATGTCTTCTAGTTGATTAGTCGCTGAAGAGGACCCAGAGAGCTCAGAGTTTTATGAAGAAGAGTACTTTGAAGATTGTGCGATCTAGGGGGATGTCCTCCACTCGATAGCATGTGGGCGTGTCGAATGGCTTCCACGAGTTGTTTTAGATCCACTGCAAGTTCTTTTTCGTTGTAAGCCCTGTGCGGCAGACTTGTAAGACTTGACCATAAGATCTTTTGCTTTTATAAATATTAATTTGTCTGCTTCGTCTTTAGTTTGTTGTATGAATATAATTTCATCTATGTGGCAACTGTGCAAGTTAGCTGCTAATCATAGGACTAGTTCGGAATACACAGAGAGTCCTAGGGTTGCATACCGGTGTCCCGACACAAAGGAGGGAGAGGGAGGATGTGAGGGCGGGCACATTGGCGTCGACGTGAGGAGGGACCGAGGGGGAGGGAGAGGCAAAGGCGACGCCCGAGAGGGGTTGGGGATTGGGAGGAGAGGCTGGGAAGAAGGGGTTTGGGATTGGGGGAGGCTAGGGAGGGGGGTTGCGTTGGGCCATTAGAGGGAGGCTAGGGATTGGGCATAGGAGGAGATCGGGCTCTTTTGTGTCAGACCAGATCGAACACGGTCCAACTGACTGTATACCAACCGTGCCTTAGGACGGCCTAGAAAAGCACGAGCCAAGTCCATATCTACTCCTTCCGCCGCATGACACCGCCGCCTTGCTCTTCGTCAGTCTGCACAACATCAAGGTCAGGGATTGGAAAGAGGAGTTCTTCTTCCTGTCGTCGCCGGCGCCGTGGCAGTGCCTTGAGTAGTGGGGGGAGCCCTCCAGGTCCGGCACCCTCCAGAAGGTGCTCACCGGCGCGGAGAAGGACATGGCGACTAAGTTGCTCCGTGTTCGCGGCAATTCCTTGATTGATCTCACGTCGTATCTCCACAAGGACAACTTGACCGCAGCCAAGATCATCCGCGCGTCACCGCCGCAGCCGCAGACTCCTAGTACCAAACTACCAATCGCAAAGGTAAGCCTTGAGGAATTCGCTAAGGAAAGAACTTGTAAATTGAAGGAACATTTGTAAATTGCAGATGCTTTGTGGTAGGGATGGACGCATCTGTCAATGCCATGATGAGTGATGTCCGGGCAGAGAAGGCGGCCGCGGCGGCGCACGCATTGGCGGAGTTGGTGGCCGCTAAGAGCGAGCCTGGACGCAACGGACCGCTGTTAGAAATAATACACAGATCAACAGGGACAAGAGACACGAATTTTACGTGGAAAACCCTTGCGGGAAAAAACCACGGGCGCCAACCGGCGATGATCACTATATGTGGAGTGATTACAGAACGCCGGGGATTACAATGAGGTATGAGGTGTCAAGCGTCAACTCTCCCCGTACGGCTTACAAGAAGTATATAAAGGGACAAAAGGACTTAGAGTCCAAGTAGGAAACTAATCCGCTAATATGGTAACTAATCCGGACACTTCCATATTAGAAATTCGGATCACAATATATCCCTTATTTCAACAATCTCCACCTTGAGGCGAATTTCCTCTTGCGACATAATGAAGAATCATCAATCATCAAATATCTCCATAATAAGATAAAAATCACGTGCGCCAACTAGTCTCTAGGACTAGATCGTAATACCAACTAAGCAGAGCAAAGCTCAAACTTAGCAGCAGGAAGCAGCTTTGTCATCATATCAGCTGGATTATCATGAGTACTTATCTTGCACACTTTGACATCACCTTGAGCAATAACACCTCGAATAAAGTGATATCTCACATCAATGTGCTTTGTTCTCTCATGGAACATCTGATCCTTTGTAAGGCATATAGCACTCTGACTATCACAAAATATAGTAGTGCAAGAATTATCTCCACAAAGCTCAGTATACAAACCTCTCAACCAAATAGCTTCTTTACAAGCTTCAGAAATAGCCATATATTCTGCTTCAGTGGTAGATAAGGCAACAGTAGATTGTAAACTTGCCTTCCAACTAACAGCACAACCACCAATGGTGAAAACATAACCTGTGAGAGACCTCCTCTTGTCCAAATCACCAAAGATAATCGGAATCAACATAGCCAACAAGTCCATCTCTAGAATTCCCAAGCGCAAACAAGCATTAGATGTGCCACGCAAATATCCGAATATCCACCGAATCGCTTTCAATGCTCTTTTCGGGATTAGCCATATATCTACCGACAACACTCGATTGCATGAGATAAATCAGGACGAGAACAAATCATGGCATACATAAGAGAACCAACTGCGCTGGAATATGGAATTCTAGACATGTACTCAATATCATAATCTGACTTCGGACATAAGGCTGAAGATAATCTGAAATGCGTAGCTAATGGAGTACTCACTGGTTTTGCATCATGCATATTAAAACGACGAAGGACTTTCTCAATATAACCTTTTTGACTAAGATATAACTTGCCAGATTTTCTCTCTCTAGTAATCTCCATGCCGAGAATTTTCTTTGCTGCACCTAGATCCTTCATCTCAAATTCATTACTCAATTGTGCTTTCGGTTTGCTATTTCGACTTATCTTTTGCAGCAATCAACATATCATCAACATAGAGAAGCAAATAAATGGTGAACCATTATGATCTTTAAATAGACACAACTATCATAATCAGAGCTTAAAATCATGAGAGAGCATAAAAGAGTCAAATCTCTTGTACCATTGCCTAGAGACTGCTTCAAACCATAAAGAGATTTCTTTAATCTACAAACAAGGTTTTCTTTTCAGAATAACAAAACCCTCGAGTTGGTCCATATAAATGTCCTCTTCCAACTCCCCATGTAAGAATGCGGTTTAACATCTAATTGCTCAAGTTCATAATCATGCATGGCAACAATCTTGAGTAAAGTGCGAATAGAGCTATGCTTCACAACCGGGAAAAGACATCATTAAAATCAATACGGAATTTGACTATAGCCTTTAGCAACCAACCTTGCTTTATACCTTCTTTGGTTGTAGAAGAAATACCTTCCTTTCTTTTGAAAATCCACTTGCAACGAGCAGGCTTCTTCTCCTTTGGCAATTTTACTAATTCCCAAGTGTTATTCTTTCAAGTGACTCCATCTCATCATGCATAGCGATTATCCACTTCTTACAATCAGTGGAGCTAATAGCCTCAGTATGATGAAGGTTCGCATTACCTTCAATTTCTTCGCTACACTTAAAGCATAAGCAACAATGTTAGCTTCTTCAATCAACCTCTGGGTGGATTAATCTCTCTCCTAGGCACATTAAGCGCAATAGACTGTTGTGGTGGCTGCTCAACAATAGGTGCATCATGAACAATGGTATTCTCTTTATCGATGTGTTACAGAACCAGCAGAGTGCTCCACTGAACACTTGAATTACCTTACTCTCAACAGGAGCGTTAGTAGGCGGTTTATCGGGAAGCATAGCGATTCATTAAAGACAACATTTCGCTAATCACAACCTTCCTTGTTTGAGATTCTACAACTTATATCCTTTAACACAGATTTATAACCAAGAAAGATGCACTTAATAGCTCTAGGCTCTAATTTTCCATTATCAACATGAGCATAAGCGGTACAACCAAAAACTCTTAATTGAATAATTTCTTTGGGAACGGACCATACCTCAATTGGAGTCTTCTTTTCAATTGCAATATTGGGTGACCGATTAATGAGATAGCAAGCGATGGGGCGGCTTGACACAAAAACGCCTATGCAAACCTGCATTAGACAACATGCAACGGGCCTTGGAAATGATGGTTCTGTTCATACGCTCAGCTACACCGTTTTGTTGAGGAGTACCAGGAACGGTGTAATGCCTAACAATGCCTTCAGCTTTGCAATATGATTCAAATTCATCAGAACAGAATTCCATCCCATTATCAGTGCGAAGTTTCTTTACCTTCTTTTCAGTTTGCCTTTCAATCATAGTCTTCCACTCTTTAAATGCTGAAAATGCTTCTGACTTATACTTCAAGAAATAAGGCCACACTCTTCTAGAATAATCATCAATAATTGTTAACATATAACGAGCACCTCCTAGAGATGTCTTACGAGATGGCCCCCATAAATCAGAATGCACATAATCTAAAATACCTTACGTAGTATGGTGAGGTATTAAATCTCACCCTCTTGTGTTTGCCAAACACGCAATGCTCACGAAATTTCAACTTGCGATGCTATGTCCATCAAGAAGTCCTCTCTTACTCAATTCTCGCCAAACCAAGTTCACTCATATGCCCAAGACGCATATGCCAAAGATTAGTAGCATCAATCGGATAATGAACTTGAAATTATAGCAACATTACGATATTGTAGTACCTCATGGATGGTACAAATTGGCGATTTAATATCGACTTTCATCACAATAAGAGAGCCTTTTGATACCTTTAAAACTCCACCTTCACGAATACTTGTACCCTTTAGTATCAAGAGTACTCAAAGAGATGAGGTTTCTTTTCAAATGCGGAATGTGCCTCACATCATCAAAGTTCGACAATACCATCAAACATCTTGATCTGAATTGAACCAATTCTGCAACCTTACAAGATGAGTTATCACCCATCAACACGGTACCACCTTCAGCAAGGTTCATAGGTGGCAAACCAATCCTTATTATGACACATATGAAAGATGCAGGCGAATCAAGAATCCATTCATCATTGGTCTTAGCACATCCAGCCAAAGGCAACAAGGATTTCTCCATTAGGACTATCATAAGCAGCAAGAGAGGCTTTACCTTCATCATCTGTTTTACCTTTTGGCTTATAATGGCCGGTTCTCTTTTCTTTATTTTGCAGCTTCCAGCATTCAGAGATGTCGCGCCCACTTTTCTTGCAATATTTGCACGACTTGTACTTGCCTCTAGATTTTGACCGGCTCTTGTAGCCATTCGGACTTTTGCCTCGAGGTCCATTGTTTGAGTTCTTCTCCTTTTGCACGCCACGAATAAACAAGCCTTCTCCTTTCGAACTTGTATTTTGAAGGTACCATCTGTTTCATCTTTTCCTTAGCATGCAAAGCTTCATAAACTTCATTAAGAGTGAGAGTATCTCTACTATATAATATGGTATCTCTGAAATTTGAAAATGAACTAGGCGGTGAACACAAAGAATAAGACCCAAATCCTCATCCTCATATTTTACCTCCATCGACTCTAGGTCGAAGAACAATCTCCTTAAGCGTCGAAAGATGATCAAACACGATTCTCCTTTTTGCAATTTATGAGAGTACAACTTACGCTTGAGATGCATCTTCTGGTAAGATCCTTTGTCATGCAAATTTGTTCCAACTTGACCATAATCGAAATTGTCTTCTCCTTCAAAACATCTGTAAAATATTATTTGATAGATGAAGGTGAATCTGAGATAAAGCCTTACGGTCTTTACGCTTGTCATCTGCGGTCCATGCAATAGATTCTTTTGCAAAACCTTCCAATGCATCATCCAAATCCATCTGTGCCAACACAGCTCTCATCTTGACTTGCCACAGCGAAAATCTTGTGTCACGATCCAGGAGTGGAAGATCATACTTCAAAGTCGCCATGAGGAATAAAACCTGAAAATTGCTAGTAATGATCTGTGTAAACCTAGCAAAAATCACGACCTGTATGGTACACCTTCTGTGTACACGAATCAAAAATCTTTGGAACTCCTGGTATGCTTTGGGTGGACGTAGCAAAGGTGGCCAAAGAAAATTTAATCTCCAACTCAAACAACAGCAACACGTGTGTGAATCTTCACGTGAATCAATGGAGGCCTTGCTTGGTGATTTAATAAAGAAAGGATAATAGCACACTTGATTGGTGAATTAATAAAGAAAGGATTTTACTTGGAATCTGTGACTTGACCTGAGACGGCTGCTTTTGGATTGATGGAAAAATCGATCTGACACGCGTGTGAAGACGTTCGACTGTGACGAATAATCGAACGAGACAGCGAAAAAAAAAACACCGAGACGTGCTGGCTTCCTGTGCTGGACGCGGATCGATCTTTGCGCGACGAGGCCTCGGTTGGCGACGCTTGGACCGAGGAGCTGGATGCTATCGCCGCTTGGAAGACGACGCGCCAATGGACGCTGCGGGCGACGGCTTCAGATGCTCGCGCGAGACGGCGGCCGAAGATGCGCTGGAGGACGGCGGCGCCAGACAAGACAGCGAACCGATCTGTTATTTTTTTTTTCAGTATCTCTCCTCCAAACCCTAATCTCCTGTGCTCTGATACCACTTGTTAGAAATAATACACAGATCAACAGGCAAGAGACACGAATTTTACGTGGAAACCCGCGCGGAAAAACCACGGGCGCCACCGGCGATGATTACTATATGTGGAGTGATTACGAGCGCGGGATTCAATGGTATGAGCGTCGGCGTCAACTCTCCCGTCGACACAAGAAGTATATAAAGGACAAAGGACTTAGAGTCCAAGTAGGAAACTAATCCGCTAATATGGTAACTAATCCGAACACTTCCATATTAGAAATTCAGATCACAATATATCCTTTATTTCAACAACCGCCTTGCGCACCGTTGTTTGGGAAGAAGAGGAAGCTGGAGGAGGGCAATGCAAACGATGGGCCACCTCGCCGCCCTGAGTTCAACGTACCGTCCGGTCACGGTGGCGTCGGGAGCACGGCGTCGTACCCGTCTTGCCCACCGGGCTTGTCCACCCAGAAGCCGCCGCCGGCGAGAAGCAAAGATGGAAAGCCATTGTGCGTTCCGCGTCAGCACGAGGTGGGCACGGGTGACTGACTGACTGGAGGGCCGCGAGGGCAGCTGCTGCAGGGCATCGTCACGCCGTCGCGGGAGCGCAGGTTCGCGGCATCCAGGCCGACCGATGTCGTCGCCTCGGGCTACCTATCATTTCTCCAGGTAAGTTAACGAAAATGGCTAGCTTTGTACGTGCACGCACGATTTGTGTCGGCTTGATGCAATGCATTTGCATGGCAGGCCGCGAACCATGTGTCGTTCGCGTTCGGCCACGCATTGGAGCTCGAGGAGAGGCTGAGGGCGCGCGGGAGCGCGACGCGGCGGAGGCGGACGCGCTGCGGGAGGAGCTGGGCATGGTGAAGACCGCGAGCGCGGCGGCGGTGCGAGAGTTCTTGGGCTCCAAGGAGTACGCGCGCGCTCGCGGAGCACGCGCTGGAGGGGTACGAGCGCGGCATGGAGGACATGAAGCGCGTCGTGCTGCGCCGCTACCCGCGCCTCGACCCGGCGCGGCTCGTCGTGCCGCCGGACGGACCTCCTTGGCGCGTGCGCGCGCGCCGTGATGCCGTCCAATGTCCACGTTAATTTGCAATTCTTTGGGATGCGCTGCTAGGCTAATCTCAGACGTTTTCGCCTTCGGCGTGCTCATCGCTATCAGCTGCATTTGATCAGTTGGATCTTTTTATTGTGAAGTTTTTCTTTAATATATCATCTGATATACCGATGGTGAGACAACTAAACCCTTGATTGGATTTGCCAGTGTTGTGATCTCAGTTGCAAGCAAACTACAAGAGCGATGCGCCCGAACTGAAGAGTTCTCAGAAACCCACCAGGCCACCACAATGCGTAGTTGGCCACACATGCAACATACGGTATGGAACACAAATTTTTCACAGTAGGGAGACCAGTAACCTAGCCTCACTCTTGACATATCCATCACAATTTTCATATGTTACAGCATGTGAGATGTGAGGATATACTCAAGATACATATAGAGATATATGCACACAACGTGATAATAATATATTGGTAAAATTTTTATCCTGGATCACTGGCACCACCTGAAGGTCGTCATTTACAAACCAGGTGAAGGGTAGGGAAACAAAGAAAAATAGAAGGATAAACAGCCCAGAGATCGTAAAGATCTCTGTTACTAACTGTCAAGTATCTCAAACTCTGAATCTTCAATGACATCCCATGATTCCTTCTTCGACAGCGATGCAGGCTGGGTAGGTTGTGGAGGCCGGTGGCTATAGTCAGTAGAGGAGGCATGTTTTCTTCTTACTGAGTCCCGTCGGACAGAGGAGCTAGCATATGGGAGATTCCTGTGATCTGACAAAAGTGAATCCATGTATTTGTCCATGACAACAACATTGGCACTATCAACGTCGCTCAGGTCCTCGCTGCTAAGGTATCTTTTACCTTCTCTAAAAGATTCTACATCAGAAGGAATTTCGGACCACTGATCCATGCTTTGCTCAGATTTTGACTTTGCAAACACCCACTGGTCAATGCTTTGCTCAGATCTTGTTTTGATCAAAGCACGACCATCGGAAGATTGATAACCCTCGTGAATGCTTTTCTCACTTTCTATCTCACAGACATGAGGCGCAGAATCTGACTCTATCTCATTGACGTGATGCACAGAACCTGTCACATTCTGGTTATCTTCCTGCAAGTACAATTTGGTAAGACTAACAAGCGATACAATTAGCATATCCATAAAAGACAGCTCAGTGGATTATTAATGTTTCTTTAAAAATGTACTTAAGCCCCAAAATTACAGGGACCATATTCAGCACTTCAGTCTAACCTTAAGGCAAAAATGGGTAGGATAAATCACACGAACAAGTAAATACAATCAGATCAGAAATAATCCTCTATGCTTAAATGTTTTTTGCTGCCCAAGGCCCCAAACTAGAAGCTTAACTATATAGATGACCAACAAGCTTGCGGGATATGCCAAGCAATTGTAGCAGCTCAACCTAATGTGCTCCAGAATCCAGAGCGCAATACAAAGATTTGCTACATATTTTGACTTGTGAACTCACAACGATGGTTCCCAAGTATATAAAATGAGGTATTGATATCCCTAGTTCAAAAGGAACAACATGACTTGTGAAAGAGTATGTCTAGTAATTTAGGCTTATTTTGAAGTTGGAGATTTCCGTAATAACAATACAAGAGTATGTCTAGTATTTAGACTTCTTTAGAAGTAGGGGTTTTACATAATAACAACAATAGAAGAATATGTCTAGTATATATTAACTAAAAAAAGGAAAAGATAACTAGTCTAAACATGCTTCTAGTTCTATTTGCTTGCAGGCCATGCTGCAATAACATCTTAGTTCAAAACAAGAAACTGATGAAATTAAAACTAGCATAGAAAATCTGTTCTACTATGGAAAGTATGTTAGTAGAGATCAATGCATAGAAAACGTATGGCCTAACATACCTCTGAATTATGCTCATTTAGGTTCGACTCAAGCAGCCTAAAGTATATCTTCCAGAATACATCTTCATCCATATAAGAAGGGCAGAGCCTAGCTCGTAGATATGCTAAATCAGGGATAAGTTTTTCAATGGCTTCCACATGTTCTCTTTGGATATCAGAGATTGTAGAATCTGCAAACAGTAAAGAACACAAAATGATGGTCATAGCGCAGCAAAACAATAGCCGCAAATGATTCTTACAAGGGGGAGCTAAATAAAACAACTTACAGTAATAGTAAACCTACATTCAAGATTTCAAAAATTACGACATGATTCTGTCAAACTTAAGTGATCCTAAGGAGGAGAAAAGGCAAGCACAGCACAAACAAGATATGTTTATTATCTGTAATTATAACAAATCATTAAATGCTACTTGCTGTCTATATTTGAACATTCCCTGTTATAGCTATAAAGTATAAACATTATTATTAAACCATTCTTCAATTCTATAATAATGCATCTAATTTATAAAAAGTCTAGCTATATTAATGAGAAGTTAAACCCCTTACGACCTGTATTCCCTTGTACTATTCTTCTCACTCTGCGTTCTTTGTATTAATGAACCTGTGTGTTCTTAAATGAGTAACTGATTTTCTTCAATTTAGCTGAGGCAACATAAATGATTTCCTTCTATTCACCTATAGTCATCAAAGTTTGACACAGAAAGCATGCAAACATTCTGATTATTCTAAGCAATCATGGATAGCACATGGATCAGAACAAAACCATGAGGGCTTTGAGGAACCTGTAATCAATAGCATTAAAAACACACTCCCTACACCTAATCATAGTACATTATAAGAGTTTATTCAGTTTGTTCCAGCTTATTCCAAGCAACTTTTTGAAGTCCTTTAGCATAACCTAAGCATCAAAAAGTGCTACCACACTCCCAGCTCTAAATAAACTTAAGAAGCCCACTTGGCTTCAATCCACGCTTCTCATTGCATTCTTCACTTCATGACATCCACTGGGAAACTACTACACCCCGAAACCGACATAAACAACAAAAATATGAGTAAACTTGAAATATGAAGCCAAATCAATCATAACACCTCAATGGTTTAGACTTTATCCTTTCTCTGATCCGTTCCATTGACGCACTATTATCCCATCACACATAGCACTGAAGTTCGGCCTCCCTAGTCCTAGTTGACTTCCTGAGTTAGTTCCCTTCCCTCTCAATTTGACTAAAATCACAGCTCTAAATCCCACAACTCTAAAATCAGCAACATTTACACTCATCTCCACTTAGCCAACGTTGACACCACAAATCCACACCAAGACACCCGCAATTTATGGACAATAGCTACTGATATTTGCGCAATTAGCAACGATGACATCAGAATCCAGAAAAGAGAATTACTCTCGTCGAGCGCGAGCACGGGGAAGTCCATCCACGCCTCGGGCCGCGCCGCAAGGGCGCGCGCTGCTCCCACGACATCATCTGCGACACTACCAGCAGCGGGCGGCGGGGACGCAGGCGGGGACGAAGTCTGAGGAGACTCCACGGCGGCGGCGGAGGCGGGGAGTGGCAGGCGCTGCGGGTGGTCGGGGAGGGTCCGGCGGGAGAAGCCGCCGATCTCGGCGAGGTCGGCGAGGATGCCGGCGAGGAGGGAGGGGGAGGGCGGCGTGGCTGGGCGCGGGGAGGGGGAGCGGCGGTGGCGGCGGCGGGTGGGGGTCGCGGGCGGGGAGTCCGTGTGCGCGGGGCCGAGGAGCGGGTGGAGGAAGCAGGCGATGTCAAGCAGGTGGCGCCCCAGCTCCGACAGGTCGTCGCGGACGCCGCGCAGCC
Organism: Ampelocalamus luodianensis; assembly: GCA_036346255.1. NCBI lineage: Eukaryota > Viridiplantae > Streptophyta > Magnoliopsida > Poales > Poaceae > Ampelocalamus > Ampelocalamus luodianensis. The sequence goes on along the minus strand of CM070627.1, from coordinate 55,836,562 downwards.
CGCGCGCCATCCGCTAGGGTTCCGTCCGGCACGACGCTCGCGGTGCGGGGGGTGGTGGCTGCGGCCGCCCGGTTCGCTTTCGCTTTTCCTTTCGCTTTTGCTCGCGGGGCTGTTCGTTTGCTTCGCTCGCTCGGGTGGGGGAGGCCAATGATTGGGACTTGTGGGGGAGGCCTCCGTTCCGTCTCGCCGTCTCGGTTTGCACTTCGCTGTCAGTTTCCGCTCGCTTCCCGTGCCGTGCGGCTCTCGGGTTCGTGCCGCCTTGGAGTGTTGGTTGGGTGACGCGGGCGATGCCGAGGCCGGGTTGCTCTCGGTTTCTGGAGCCGCCGCGCGGTAGAAGCGAAGCGACGAGCGAACGGTGGGCTCGCGTCGTACTGTCGTGCCGGCGCGTGCGCGGCGCGGGTGGGATGGCTGTCAAGTGGCGTGGGCGCAGGTGGGATGGCTGTCAAGTGGCGTGGCGGCAGGTGAGATTCTGGTGCGGTGCGGTGCGATCCAAGGCCGCGATTCTAGTTATTGATGTGATATCCCACCCGTGGAGAGAGCTCGTCCTGGGTGCGTTCCCAAATGCTCCCGGTGGTTGTACGACGCAGACGGACAGACGCGTACATACCTAGGTTATGTCTCCATCACGAACGGTGAACGCGTTAACACCGTGTAGACTACCAAGAGCTCTTCTCCACGACCAACAAGCATGATCGAACGGTGCGGATCCACACTGTTGGCTGATCGAACTGTTCGCGCACACATCAATATGGGATGGATGGTTGCACTACAAAGAATTGTCGCATTATTATTTATCGTGTCCAATGTCCATGAATAATCCAATCCCGACGTATCCCTCTCTCGCTCCACGAACGACACTCACCTGCACATGAAAAACGCCATATACAATACGCAAGCACCTAACCCCGATCCAATGACAGACACCACTGCACAGATCACCTATACTCTCGTTCTTCACGATCGACGCTATAACTCGGGTCCCTTTCTTCTACCTGTGCTACAAACCATCACAATGGCAACAAGAAAAACAGAGGGCGAAAAAGAAAGGAACATGGAAGAATCACAGATGACCGGGCCTGCTGCCTAGATCAGCCCCGTGTACGCGTTGCCCGGCCCGGCGTGGAGGGGCATCCCGCCGCCGTAAGGGTGGGCGCCGGCGGGCGCGAACGGGTTCGCTGGGGCTTGGATTTGGTGGACCTGAGGGCCGGCCATCATCATCTGCTGCTGGAGCATGAAGGCTTGCTGCTGCTGGGCCATGGCGGCCATCTGCACGACGTGGGGCGCCGCGAACCCGTTCGAGGCGTAGAACGGATGGTGCATTGGTGGCTGCATCGTTGGGGCGGCAGCGGCTGGGGTGACCTCCCAGGGGTTGTAGCTTGTGGGCTGGCTCGCTCGTCGGTTCGCGTCGTCGTATAAGCTGTCAAGGGTGAGTAAGTCCAGTCCACCAGCCTGCAGGGAGCCATAGTGATAGTGTTAGTGTTGATGCTTCTATCTGAAAATGCTGCTTATCAAGAATTCAAGTGTCGAGTACCGTACCAGCTTTTTGCTTGAAGTAATAGCAGTTTCGTTTGAACTGGGGGCAGTGACAAGGGCCAGTTCCCAGCCTGTGACTCCATTTTCGGCAACAAATGGAGCAGCTTTAGGTGCATCATCTGCCACAATAAGCAAGAGTTAAGGGCATGCCCTTCACTTGACCAACTTCAAGTGGTGAAAAAAGTGGCAGATTTTCTTTCACGAGAAATTTACCTATTGGAACAATTGCCAGTGCTAAAGCATTCTTCTCATCTATCTCAGCTACAGAGGGGTTCGTTTCATTCAGACCCTAACAAGATAAAGAAGTATTAGCAGGAGAATACATGACTAGTGACTGCTTGTGAATAGCACAGAATGTTACCAGCAAATCCGTTGGTTCAGCTACAGGTTCTTCCTCTTTTACTGGTTCTGGTTCTGGCTCCGGTTCTTGTTCGGGTTCGGGTTCTGGAGCGGGAGGAGGTGAAGTTGGCTTTTCTTCCTCTGGCTCTTTTTTGTATTCTATCGCCAGTACGGCCTAAAAACAAATAAAATGTGCTCAGAGCAAACTCAATGAGGAACAAAAATGAAAAACTAACTGAACAAGATGGTTAAACGGCCTCCTGAAAGACTCCATGAAACATATTTTAAGAGTTAACTGCACAAAGTATACATAACTAACTAGCAATCCCTGATAACAGCAGTACACAAACAATGCATAGTTAGTTTGCTAGAACTGGTTTGAACTACATTCATCATCTTCTTGATTGTGGGCATTCTAATATTTCAATGAAGATGTCTTATTTGAGCTCTAAACATCATTATCCATAACTGAGTACAGGTTTTAACAGTTTGCAAACCTTTTCTTTTGTTGCAGGAGCATCTCTCACATATTCCTCCATAGTTTGTACGAAAGATGCTGGGGGCTGCAGAAGTTATCGATAGAATGCTGTCAGTAGCTTGCTAACTTAAGATAACAAATACCAATGACTTGCAAATAAAATATTTACCGAACCTGTTCAATTTTTAAGAACTTCTCACCACGCCCAACATGTATAGTTTTACACACTTCAAAAAATTCTGATAGTCGTTCAGCCTGGTAAACGGAAATTTAAAAAGATAAAAACCCAGCAATATCAGTCAGCCTACATTTCCCAGCAACAGAAAAGGGATAGCAATTCACCTGGTTAGTTGCTCTTTTGTATATATCAAGTGCCCTAATAGCATCATTTCTTTGCATCTCAAAGAACTGCAATAGGGAATAAGGTGTAAGTTGGATGAGCAAAATAAACAAAAATAGCTAGTGATTTGCAGGTTTACAAACATATCCTAAGTGGTAAGCACAAGAAAGTTCACCTTGTCAACAAGATTGATCGTCCCATCACTAATGGCGGTGTAGATCTTTACACTCTCTAAAGCAACCTTCCAGTAATGCATAAAACAAAGTAAATGAATGCCAAACCACTCATATACTGCTTAAAAATGAAAGAGGCATGTGGTCTCAGAAGAAGGAAGGAAGCAGGCATGCTACTTACCATTGAAAGTGCGTGCTGGATTATAATATTGTAAGATGACGCCCCTTGTGGCTATAAAAATTGCAGTAACACACATTTAACATGTCAATGACATCACATGAAGACAGAAACTAATGAAATTGAAGACATGGTGGTAGGCAAAAAGGCTAATTACCTGGCAAGCAAGAAGTCGAAAAAGAAGTTGCTGCAATGGTGGCAGATGATCAAGCAAATCAACAGTCTCAAGATCCCGAGTCCTCTGCAGAGATCGGAATTGTTCATAAACTACAGTTAGCACTTAATATCTCATGCTAACTAACTTCAATTCCATAAAAAAAAAAAATCAAAACTACTAAGTTAGCTTTATGCAAGAAATGTTCCAGGAGGAAGAAAAAAAAAGGAAATATGAACAAAATTAATAAAAGTTTACCAAGGATCTCATGAAGTACAACAGTATAAAATCACATGGTTTCCTTACTGCGGCACAATCGCACAAGTTCAATTAAGTTGCTCAAAAAGACATGGCTGGTATTTCTTACACTCAGATGTGAAATTAAATTGCTGTAAAATAGTAACTGCAACACAATCATTTTCTGTGGTAGCATATGCTGCATGTGGTGCAAATAAACGAATTTGACTTCAGGGCATATGCATCCATAGGGCCTAAAGTGAAACCAGATCAGGGCAGAGCTGGAGCATTCAAATAAAAAAAATTGTGTATATGGTGTCATTCAACACTATATTATGCAGTGACATTTTTGGTCTAGTAACAATCCAAACACATGTAACATGTTCGACGTGATTATATGGACTGAATCAAAATTTAAAATGGAAATTCAAGAGCATTGGATTACATACCGGGGGATCTGTCTCCACATCATACTTCAGCACTCGGAAGCATTCAAGCCTCTCTTCTAAATATAAAGCATAAGTACGTATCCATGAAGAATAATCCCAAGCTGAATGCACAAGTCGAGAGCAAATAATCATGATAAATTCTAATTAGAATTTCTAATACAAGCGACAGCAATAGGATCAAACTAGCAACTAGTACCTCCTGCACTAGAATCATCCTTAAAGTAGGCCAGGTTTAGCATATGGGATCTAGATCTGCCATAATTAATAAGCTCTTCACGGAAAGTGGGATCAACTTCACGAAGGGCACGATGTATGACAATTAATGTCTTGAGTGCAACCTAAGGGATAAATAATCAAGCAAAGAATGTTCATAAGTTCTTCATAACTTCCATCACCCATGAAAAGCATTATCAATAAAAGAAGTAAAAGGAAATCATTCACAATTTAAATGAAAGCTTAAGTAGTGTTGTGGCAAACTATCAATCCTTCTAATCATATAAATATTTGACATTGTGAATCTTCAAACGCATATATAGACCCCAGAATATATCATGTCATTCAAAATTGATAAGTTGTTTCAACAAAAAAAAGGGTCCATTCCTGAATTTGAAACTAAATTTGGAAAAGTTTGTAGAGAGTCATTTTACATGATGAAATTACAATAAAATTCCAGCATGCTAGACCTAATAATCAATTCCAGTATGCAATTTATATCAGAAAGTTGTGCATCTCCTTTTCATACGGTCAAGTAAATGTAGTAATCTACAGAAAAAGGACTAGACTTGTACACCCATGAGAGTTGCACACAAAAATGAAACAGTAACAACGGAACTAATGGCCTAAGATGTTTATAGTTCAGCAAATTGCATAGAAAGTATATGTGCTTTTATAATGACTTCACATCAGCTAGATGCTTCTTATAGAAAAGATTGTGTGTAGTTCATAGAGAAAATACACAAAGCATTGAAAAACAGCTATGCAGGAGTCGTAGACAAAGAATGAAAGAATGTATGCTGTCAGAGAATGTCATCGACAAAGCAACTAGGTTGATGTACAATGTTAAGTCTATAAATTTTAGCATAGTTCCATGAACAACAAAGAACCAAAAATTTTAAGAAGGTTCCTGAGACAAAAAGAGAACCACTAAATTCTAACCAGAATTGCATTAGAAAACGAAGACGACAACATTGTTTTTGACTTTAGTACTATAATAAATGGGGGGAAATCCATACCGCCCAGTTGTGTGTCTTTGAAAGACGTCTGGCAAGGGCATGAATGCAGTAAGCTACATCTGCCCGCGGCCTTGCAGCAGAAATGGAATGAAAAATTTCTGCAAACCAATAATTATGTGAATTACGGCAGTAACAAAAGATGATGAGACAAGTATTAACAATCTGAAAGAAAATTAATACGGAGCCAATACAATGCCAGATTTCCTCCAACAAAAGTTCATAGTGTTTAAAAATAGTTTATTCTGACATAAGTTCAGTTGGATTTGCAGTAGTGCAAATTTCAAAAAATTAGGAGACGAGTCGAAGGATGCAGTGCTAGGTTTTGCACTAGTATTTCCCCTAGGAGACAGGATAAACAACCACCTCTTATGTACTTTTCCTTTGATGGACGCTCAACATGGTTTGTGGCTTTCACAATTGCAATGTCCAATTCCTGTTGTAGAGCAGTAGACAATGATAAGTCCGTAGCAAGTGAAGCAAATAATAGTAAAGGTCTGAACATGAAAACTTCCAAATATCATTCAGAGGAGTCACAAAAATGTTTTGACCTTATAATCACTGTTCACTTTTGCTAAGCTCACAGTTGTTGTGTCCTTGAGAGCACCTAGGTACTTCCTGAGGCTCTGCTGAGTGCCACCACCCGCCATTCTCCTCAACTCACAGTTGATATCCTAGTTGACCTGATTAAGCAGCAAAGAACCAAATATGAGATGTCCGATTTAAACCGAAATGCTACGCGTCACAGGCTGAAACAAGCAGAACATCTCCTGAATCTTAATCCGTCCAATTAAATCTACAGTTGAAACTTACGATAACAGAAATAACTAACTGCAAGGTAACAGTTGGATGATAAATGCATGGGGCCTAAAAACTTTCCAGCTTTGTTTCAGCAAACAAGAGTGGAGGAGCAGGAAAGGCACTACTGCCGTACTGCGCATCAAACTAATAATCCTTAAAATCAACCAAAACACTGAAACATTTGCAAAGAAGGGATCTCCCATGTATCAAATTAAGACAAATATGATTTCCCGCATTGCACATGCAACCGCAGACACTGAAACTTGCAGAAGATCAAATCGACAGAGATCGAAGGACTTCCTAAATTCATTAAAGCAAACGTATGAAAGATCTGTACAACAATGGATCCAAATGAGCTTCACCTAAAAAAGATTGGATCCAAATGAGCTGCAAACAGAGGTGGACGAAACAGACGAACAAACACCACCAAAATCTCTGACCACCCCAAATGGATACATTCGGCAAGATAAACGGGAATAGGATCGCACAGTGAGCTTTCGTAATGTACCGAATTCTTGCGCAGATCAATTGAGTTAAAATGGTGGGGGGGAAATGCTCAAGACCATCAATCGTACCAAGGTCCAGCAAGACACTACTCACCTACAGAGCAGAATCACAAGAACATCTACAGAACAAAGTACAGCTGTTGTAATTGCAAAAGGCTATTGAGACGAAGATAGATCGCTTCAAGCCTTGGCCAATTTTGGTCGAAACAACCATACAAAGAAAAGAAATGGATCAAAATAGCATAAATGGATTCCCTAAATTGAATATGGCAAGGCAAGAATCACGTCCGGATTCTCCGGGAAAGCACCTAAAGTTCAAAACTATCCCAGAAAAAGAAGGAAATAAATTCAGACATTAAATCAAAGCAATGGATAATTCAGCGTCTACCAAGAATTCCGAAAGCAATCCCAAGGGCACCAGCAAACAATAGTTCCTGGGACTGAAGCAGGCAAGACTAGCTCTTACTGTGATCCTAATTCGATCCCAAAGCGCACACAGCACACTCACCCAATCCCCACGAGGTTGGATCCAATTGAGCAACCACGAATCAAGAAACGACCGGAGACCAGCAATCCTTAGGAGGACAAAAACACCAAGAACAGAATTCAAACTGACCTCGGGCAAGCAAGCAAGCAAACAAACAAACAAATAAACAATAAGATTATTACTCTACTCGCCTTCACGACACCCCAGAAAAAGAAAGTTTTAGCCGCCAGAATCATCAAAAGCAGCGTTCTTGCCACAACACAGCATCCCAATTCCCAAGCAAGACAAAGAAAAAAAAACTCTTATCTACAACGGTAGACCTGCTCTTGACCCGTACAAAACTAAGCAGCGACAAACCAAACGAGCTCGAAATGAGCTGCGAGGAAGAAGAAGAACGCAGCACCCACCTCCGCACAGCAAGAATCTCCGGAAGAAAGAACCAGGATGACGGGTCAGGGGGCGGAAAGGGAGAGCCTTTCCTGCACGGAGGCGATAGGAGCACGAGGATGTGGACTGAGTTCTTTGCGAGGAGAGGAGGAGGAGAAGAGTAGGAGGCGGCGGAGGGGCGGTCGCTTTCGCAGCTCGCCAAACCCGGAACTGAACCACCACCCGGTGGCCGGACAGGGACGCGATACCAATTAAACAAAGCGAGCCGCTGCTGCTGCACAGCCCAGCCACAGCCACAGCCACAGACACAGACACAGCCAGATTAGCGTACAAGCTTAGCTGATTACTAGCGCCGAGTACAGGTCAATTATTAGCGCACATTAGCTTGTACACCAACCTCCCTTTGCGTTGTTTAATTGTTCGGTTAATTTCGTCCTCCTTTTCTTTGCACCGCCCTCTTAGTTTATTCTCCTACCCTCGTCGGTGGAGAGGAATACTTGAGGAATTTAATTTGATTATTGAGATTTCTGCAAAAGAAGATAATGATTAGTCGTCCTTCCCGGCTATTAATACTAAAGGTACGTTGTTTTACGTTTTAGAACGAGCGAATTGAAATATTTTCTGTTAATTTCTAGCGTTTCAAACATGCCTTAGAACGTGGCGGACAACTTTTGAAAATTTTAGATACTAATTAGAAAACATTTAGTTTTCTAAAACAGAAATGCCATTAGTAAATTGGTCTTTTGAAATATTTTCTCTTTTATAAATCTTATTTCATATGCTCAGATAAGGTAGTGACAGATGGAGTATCTACCAAATGGATAGAATACTACTTTATCTGTTTCGCTATATTTATCTATAGTCTCGATACTATCTGTTTCAATATATACGTCCATGAAAAGAATCTATAGTGTAGTTATTGTAATTTTTCTTTTCTCTAACCTATTTAAATAGTAATTTGAAAGAGGTTAAGTAGTTATGATATACCATTTAATAGATGCATGTATGTTCATTTCTCATTAAATATTTTTAAAATTTAGTAATTTTTTGTCTGTGGGTACGATGGACTACGCACAGATATATGGAAACGGAGATAATAAGTCGTGTACTCGCATGATTAGAAGGAGAAACCGGCGACGCACGAGGGACAACGAATATGGAAGTGGCAGGGGATTGGGTTGGCCAGGTAATTAATTAGCCAGAATTACGCTCCTAATTTATTCTTCCATGGGTGTATGGATATGGAGTACTTTATTGTTGGTCCACCGTAGCCGTCAGTTGAGGGAGTGGAATAATAATTGGGGGGAGATTGTGGGTGCTGAGTAGGACTTACTTGTCTGGGCTTTCTTTTTTCCATTTCCACCGGCGGGCTTGCCTTTTTTTTTTACACACAAGTGCTGCACGTTTCGCCATCTCGGTACACGCACATGTATGGTCTTTTCTACTACAGTGCTACGGCAGAGTTGCACATAAGTCCTCGCGTTACTGCAGTTGTACATCTTAGCTTAGTATATGAATGAGCTGTATGTATGCGGAGGCGAACCGGTAAATTTTTGTCTAGAGGGTCATACAGTGAAAACTAAATATTGAGATATGTTAAGTATAAATATTTTACTATTCTACCTATACTTTATTAATCACGGAGACAAACCAATGCTCTCTCCCTGTCTGTATGAATTGCTAGGCCCGTTTAGAAAGTATGAATTCCGTAGTTATTTTGTAGGAGCAACATTGCTTCTGGCAGGGTTCATGTTAGGTGCCCTCTAGAATGCAGGAATTGCGGAGTACGCTTGATCATGCATAATTCATGCGAAGCTCTTGCGTCGAAAAAAGGCCCTGAATTTGCATTTGCACACGCATTACTCGCTAGTGTAACCATGAATTTAAGAAAGCATATGGCATAGCTGCTGATATTCCTAGTCCAGGAGATCACTTTTAACTTGGATGGGAAGGAAGGAATACATTTTTGGCAACTTTCCTTCTGCACTTCATCACACATATTCTATGCTTCCAGATGACCTTTCTCTCCATTTCACCAAGTAACATGCTTCAAAGAGTTCTGGTAAACTTGAACTGCAGTGGTTTCTGATTATTATTTTTTTCATTGAAAAATTTACGGTACATTCTATTAGTAGTATATAGTGGTAATATAAATCAAATATAATCATTGATTTGTTAAGAGTATAATATATTTTTCTTTATATTTATATTTTTTTTCGTGGAAGTATTATGGCTTTTCCGGCTATGATTAAAAATATTACTTTTGTGGCATGTATCCTCACGTAGACAATTACAATTCAATCTCAGACGTAGTATAACTAAATCATAACTAATTTGAATCATTGGATCAAAGATAATGAAAAACTCGTATTAAATTGGGTGTATCGCGAGAGAGCTCTTTTCTTGTTCCTACGCTTGGCTCAAGGTGTTGAATGTTTGTAACAAAAAAAATTCCGAATGCGAAAACCCCACCTTTACCCAACTCCAGTTGTCCCTTGCGCCTATAATTTGCACTGTGAGTTGGCCAGATCATTAACCGAATAAACAAACGGGAGGCTGGCTACCGTGGCAAGGAAACGATGGAGATGGGATCATGGGAGAGAATGTGGGGGAGGAAGATGCAGAGAAAGAAAAAGAAAAGGAAGGAAGGGACACAAAAGTCAAAATTGGGTGAAGCATCCATCCTAGTTCAGCATCAGCTGCCAGAGCGAGCAGCAGGATGCAGTGCAGTGTGCCGACGTTCTCTGATGGAGTTGTCTGCTCGCTCCATTTGCATCTGCGTACAATGATGCCGGCTTCACTTTCTCTCATGATTCTTCTTAAGCTGGTACCACCTGTGGCAAAAGTCATCTGCATGTGTTATCATGAACTATGTCGAAGCATAACACATGTAGCCTTGGAGAGCAGTGGCGACACTAAGATTATATTTTAGGTAAGACGGAATCACAAGCACCAACCAACTTGGGCAGATGGAGGTTAACGTGTTCGATCGGTCCAAACTGGTGTCGACGATGGCAGACTCTGTCCGTGCGAAACGAAGCAAAATAAATAATAGAAAAATAAATAAAAATCCAAAAATTATAAAATTAGTACCAATAGAGAGATGTTGAATTTAGATGAATTTAGAAATAAGAATCGACGGAATTGGAGGTCGTATGAAGAAGAACGAGCATCCAAAAGTTTATCGGATTTGAAAAATCCTGAAAATCGGAAGAGATGGAATATTCTTGGAATATTTCTTTTTCAGATTAAAGGATTAAAAGAAATGGCCGACATATGGGTCTCATTTGTAAGTGAGGTAAGAAGAGATTAGAAGGAAACAGAGCAGAAGTAGAGGAGGCAGGCGGCAGTTCTGGGCTGCGGCGGCGACGACGAGCGACGGCATGGGAGGTTCGACCGGCTCCCAAAATGGGTCACCGGCCCTACTAGGAGGCGGTAGGAGGTGGTGGCGCCGGTGCGGGTGGAGACGCACGAGCGGTAGCGCTCCGGCGGCCAGTGGCGCGAGCACCGGCAATGGCGAGGATGCGGTTGGCGAGGTCGTGGCGGCGCGGCGGCGGTGGCGATGGCGAGCAAGAGTGGCGTGAGCACGGCCGAAGCGATGGCGAGGATCGGTGGCGGTCGGCGCGCGGCGGTGGCGTGGCGAGGATGATGGTGCGGTGGCGACGCTATGCTCCGGCGATGGGAATTCCAAAATTGAGGAGGGGGATTGAAAGATGACTAGGAACACGATGTGACGTGGTCAATTTGGATGAAAGCTCATCGGAGAAGAAGATCGATGCACTCTCGCTCGCTTCCTCACTCAGGCTGGCCGGCTGCTTGTCTACTTCGCCAATTAGAGTTGGAGTCTCGAGGCTTCCATGTACGTAATTTGGATGGCCCACGGGCGACGGAAAAGGATGGGCCACAGCCCAGCAACTCCAGCCCACGGCCGGTGATGAGGATATCAACCATTCGGATACGATCGCTACTCCACCTCCAACCAAGCTACTCTACTTCCACCGATTCGGATGTGTCAAACTCTTCTCCAATAGGCTGACGAATTTACTTCACTTATATATGGTACTGCGTCACTTCACATTGGGCTGAGGGCCTTGTATCAATTATTGGGCCCAAAGGGCAGCCATCACTTTAGGTTATTTTGGCTGGCCTCCTCCTTAGCTGCCCCCTCTCCTGGGCCGCTAGTCCAAGACCAAGTTTAGGCACCCGTATTGTTCATGTATGAATTGCTAGAAACAGTACCACCTCACCTATCCTAGCTATGTGCGGCTACCTCCCCCTATTTAAGGTGGTCACACCCCTTTAGTCTACTTAGGTTTTGTTAGATTGAAGTTTAGCTTTGCTACTTTATGTTTTGTCCTCTTGTTCAACAAGTTCAACAGCAACATTGTATTCAAAACCCCACTTATCAATACAAGTTTAATTCCTATTCGCAATTTCAGATTACTTATTTATTATGTTCTTGCTTGTTCTTCGATTGCATCTAGGAATAGACCTTTGTGGTCAGGTCGATCGTGCTTCTAGCAAGGTCGATAATAATAATGGAGTTGGTTCGGCGATTGTAGGCATATTGGTCGTGTACGATTGGTAGCCGAATCGTGAGAGTCGTCTCCACTCAAATCAAATTATCCATCTCATCGAAAGATCGGGACACCCATGGTCGCATCATTCAGGACTCAGGAGGCACGGAGGAACAGAGCTCCTCCCCGGCGCGGCGACACCGGTACTATGGAGCCAAAGCTCGAAGGCAGGGAAGAAAGATAGAGGATATCAGGGTAGAGGCATTCCAGACCAATGGGAACTCTGGCGGACGCCAGAGCTCGCCAGAATGGTAGGTCCGCTTAGAGGTGGGAGTCGGGCCGGGCTATTCCGTGCCCGCCCGAGGCCCGATCGGCTCAGCACGGCCCAAGCACGGCCCAGGCATGCCACGTGGCGGGCTGGGCTGGCACGACACGGACGACGGGTCGAGCTAGGCCTAGGAAGCCGGTACGACGGGCGGCACGGCATGGCCCGGTGTGGAGTCCGCGCTTTCGGGCGGCCCAAACACGCCAAGACGGCGGGCACTCTCGGCACGCCGCCGCGCTGGCGTCGGCGGCGCTCGCCTCCTGGCCGCCGCGCTCGCCTCCCGAAGTAAGAAGAGAAACAAAGGAGGAGAAGAGGAGAGCCGAGCTGCCGGGAGGGAGGTCGGCGCGGCACCGCCATGCACGAGGCCGAGGCGGCCGCCCGAGGCCGGCCGGTGCACGTAGGGCGAGGCGAGAGCCGCGCCAGAGGCGGCGAGAACGAGGCCGAGCTGCAAGCGAGGAGAGCACGGGCGCGGCGCCAGTGGGATCGAGCCGCGGGAAGCGAGCCACGGCGGTGAGGGGCGCTCCACCGCCGCGCCGCTCGGCCTCTCGCGCCTCCTCGCCTCCCTTGCGGCTCGGCCTCCTCGCCGCACCTCCGCGCCGCTCGGCCTCCGCCGCGCGCCTCCTCGCCTCCCACGGTCCGCCTCCGCGCACGCTCGGCCATGTGGTGTGGGGATGGGGATTGAGGCCGGTGAGGGCCTTGTATCAATTATTGGGCCCAAAGGGCAGCCATCACTTTAGATTATTTTGGCTGGCCTCCTCCCTAGCTGCCCCCTCTCCTGGGCCGCTAGTCCAAGACCAAGTTTAGGCACCCGTACTGTTCATGTATGAATTGCTAGAAACAGTACCACCTCGCCTATCCTAGCTATGTGCGGCTACCTCCCCCTATTTAAGGTGGTCGCACCCCTTTAGTCTACTTAGGTTTTGTTAGATTGAAGTTTAGCTTTACTACTTTATGCTTTGTCCTCTTGTTCAACAAGATCAACAACAACATTGTCTTCAAAACCCCACTTATCAATACAATTTTAATTCCTATTCGCAATTTCAGATTACTTATTTATTGTGTTCTTACTTGTTCTTCGATTGCATCTAGGAATAGACCTTTGTTGTCAGGTCGATCGTGCTTCTAGCAAGGTCGATAACAATAATGGAGTTGGTTCAGCGATTGTAGGCATATTGGTCGTGTACGATTGGTAGCCGAATCGTGAGAGTCGTCTCCACTCAAATCAAATTATTCATCTCACCGAAAGATCGGGACACCTATGGTCGCATCATTCAGGACTCAGGAGGCACGGAGGAACGGAGTTCCTCCCCGGTGCGGCGACACCGGTACTATGGAGCCGAAGCTCGAAGGCAGGGAAGAAAGATAGAGGATATCAGGGTAGAGAGATTCCGGACCAGCGGGAGCTCTGGCGTCCGCCAGAGCTCGCCAGAATGGTAGGTCCGCTTAGAGGTGGGAGTCGGGCAGGGCTATTTCGTGCCCGCCCGAGGCCCGATCGGCTCAAGACGACCAAGCACGCCGGGCATGCCACGTGGCGGGCCGGCCGCACGCACGACGACGGTCGGGCTGGGCCTGGAAGCCGGATGACGACGGCGCGCGACGGACGCCCGGTGTGGAGTCTTGTGCTCGGCCGGCCAAGACGCCAAAGACGGCGGCACTCTCGGCACGCGACGGCGACGTCGGCGTCGGCGGCCGCCACCTCTCGCGCCGCCGCTCGCCTCCCGTGAAGTAAGAAGAGAAACAAAGGAGGGAGAAGAGGAGAGCCAGCACAGTGAGGAGGAGAGCGCGGCACCGCCATGCACGGAGGACCGAGGCGGCCGGCCCGGAGGCTGAGCCGGTGCACGTAGGACCGAGGCGAGAGCCGCGCCAGAGGCAGCGGCGAGAACCAGAGGCCGAGCTGCACGCAGGGGAGGAGCACGGCCGCGGCGCCATGGGATCGAGCCACGGGAAGCAGCCACGGCGCGTGAGGCCGCTCCACCTTCCGCCGCGCGCTCGGCCTCTCCTCGCGCGCCTCACCTCTCCGCGCAGCTCGGCCTCTCCGCCGCACCTCCCACCACGCCGCTCGGCCTCCTTCGCCGCGCCTCCTCGCCCTCCCACGGTCCCGTCTCCCACGCACGCTCGGCCATGTGGTGTGGGGATGGGGCTCTGGCGGCCGGTAGGTGGGGGGATTGGAGGCCCTGATGGCCGGTAGGGGGGATTGGAGGCCCTGATGGCCGATAGGTGGGGGGATGGGACTCCATCTCCATGGGTTGGCGATGAGGAGTGAAGCAAATGTTGCAGCGTCGTGGATGGGAGCTGTTCGGTAGATGGAGTCATGGGGATGGTGATAAGGACAAAAGTAAAAAGGAAGATGAGAATATGCAGTGGTGACTGGTGAGGACTGGGGAGTGAAAGGAAAGATGAGAGCTGACATGACAAAATTAAAAATAAATAAATGAAAGGAAGAGAGGACCATGGCCGTTGGTGCTAGGAAAGATAGGAAGAGGGAATCACGGGAAAAAGATAGTGAGAGGCAACGTTCAGAAGCTCAACGATCATAAGTAACATTCGGAAGCTTAACGTTCGGAAGCAACTCACCGAGCCTATAAAACTGTACTCTCACCGAGCATTTGCCATCCACTCTCATTTCTTCTTCATTCATTTACTCTTCTCATTTCTTCAACATTGATGAGTAGTTAGTATGTATGTATGTTGTTATTGTACTTTTTTCTTACTCAGGGAACCCCACTCTAGGGCGTAAGGTTTTTAACGAGGCAGTAATATTGTATCTGTAAAATATTAATAAAATTTTACTTTTTCTCCAAATATTTACGTGTCTATGTTTTTACGCAATTAATTCAATTTTAACTAGGTTTTTAACGAGATGGGTATAAGAGAAATGAAGATGGTGGTCGTCGCCACCATCGTCGCCTCCGCTGTCTATAGTTACTTAGGACTAGGCTTGGGTTGGCACGGCACGGCTCCAGCACGACGCGCTTTGAGCCGTGCCTGGGCCTGGCCGCAGGCGAGGTTGGCTGGCACGACACGATGGGGTGACCGAGCCGACACGGCACGACGTGACACGAAGCACGACGGGGCCAGGCCGTGCCGACACGACATGACCCAATGCCCACTTCTAGGTCCGCCCCTGTTGGAGAGAGAAAAATAGTCTATAGTACATTGACTGACCCTTTCTCTAACAAATCATTTATCTTCGTCGATGTGGGTGAAAATTTTTAGACACAAGCTGAAAATCTGTTGGTCAGTGGTCACCATGCAATGTATTGTGGGTGCAGCATTTCCTCTTTGAAGAGTCAGTGAAACAACCCAAGAAATTCAAAATTTCAAAAGTTTTTGGAGTTTTGGTTCAAATTTGATTTTTACTAAATTCAAAAGGTTTCCCTCCGTTTCCTCTTTTCCCTTTTCGGTTTTTTGTTTTCCCTACCCAAATGCGCATGTTCCCTCATGGACCTCTCCACTGTTCTTCATCCTCACCGTGTCGCCTCGTTGTTCACCCGCGCCACGCACCGCCTTCGTCCTCGTCAACCCTTCCACTACCTTCACCCGTGCCACCTCACCTCGCCGCATGCTTTCCCCTTCCCCGGTGCCGAATGCGCGCAACTGCACGCGTCGTCGCGACACGCCGTGTGCACTCCGCTCTGCTACTGGCGCCACTGCCTTCCTCGGCTATAAAAACCCGAGCAGCCGCACCACCTTCATCCACAACCTCAAGCTAACACAATCACCACCACCTTTCTTCCCCAACGCCGGCAAATCATGGGAATTTCCACCGCCCAATTTTCTTCCCCAACGAGCCCGAAGGCAATCCTACCGCCACCAACTCGCCCTTCACCTCCCAACCCCGTCACAACCACCGCGTCTCCACCCGAAACTTCCTCCCAACCCCTCTGCCCCTATCCTCACCGGCATCATCCTCCACCGCTGTGCCACCCACGGTTCACGTGGCTAGGCCGCATCACTGTCACCTTCCCCGAGCTCCTATTCAACCACCGGTGCTCACATGCTGGCCAATTTGCCCAGAGCATCGCCGGATTGCCATCGCCACCTTCCTTTGCTCTGCCCTTGTGCCACCGCCGACGACCACCCCTCCCCGAGGTACCACCGCCGCGAAAAGCCCAAAAATGGGTTACACACGTTGTAGTGATGCTCACAGTGCCTCGCCGGTGTCATTTTCTTTGGCTCAAGAGCGCAGCTCAAGCCGCACCTGCGTTGGGCCTTTTGGCCTGGCTCAGTGGCTTTGAGCCCAGCCACGTGTTGTGCTTGGCCCAACATCGTGCTCTTGCACTGTTCAAAGCCCAACACTATTTAGCCCAAAACCTATTACTATTCACCAACCTGATCCACAATAAACAGTACCACCCGATACCATTCATCCAACTGTTTAAACACACACACACACACACACACACACACACACACACATTTTGACCGTTTCGAGCCCGTGAATCACATTTTCAACTCCGTTTGCCTAAATCAATCACCAAAAAATTCCAACCACCTACCTTTTCAATTCTTTATGAATGTATTTATTCCGTGTTGTTTCCAGCTCGCCTCTTGTTGAGCCTAGACTTATTTATTGATTTTCTTCCACGTTAGAACCCGAATATGTTGCTCAAACTACAGAAGGAGATGATCGAGACGCAAGAAAAGTAAGTCCAGTCAAGGACCACGAATATGGAGACAAGTCACATTCATTTGATCATTTTGAATCTATATTTCATGTACTTATATTATTAATTTTATTATCATATTTATGCCAATTATTTTAATATTGAAATAATATTTTTGAATGGCATGATGAGTAGATAGATCCTATCACCCCACATACAAGCCCACCTATTCTTTGTAGATCATATTCACCTTGACAAGTTTATATTACATAAAATGATACTAAATATTTAGCATTGTCACACAATATGTTTGTAAATTCTGAAAAAGAGTATTGGTTAACCGCCAATGGTTTGGTGGAGAGGTAAGGGTTGAAACCAGGAGGTTGTACAACCCAATAAATTTGATAAAAAGTGAGTTGAAGGTGGGGCTGAGAAGGTGGAGAGCCATAGGTTGGTTGTGGTCCATCTCCTCACCGGAGACAGATAAGGACTAGAACCTTGTGCTAAGTATCAGCACATAAATCGTTCAACCACGGGTTTGGTATATCCAACTTGGCTTAGTACACTGCTCTTCGGATTGAATATCTACAGGATAAAGACCTGCCCTTGTGTACAAAGTAGCCGCAGTTTTGGGGGTGGGACAAGAGTGGGCTTGGAGGGACACACGCTGGTCTGCACAACGGTAGGTATCGTCAGCATCGGACCGCACATTCTACTATTGGCCAGTGGTCTCTCGATGGTTGTATGGTCCAAGAACCTACCCGGTAGAGGCTAGAAAGGTTGAACATTGAAAATGTCTTGTTATCTCAACTAGTCGCACACTATCGTGTTGTGTGTTTATAGCTTGACAGTATAAGTTTGAGGTATCTTGTAGGTAAAGGCAACTATGCAGAGTATAATCAATTATATTCAGATACGCTGTGCTTCTGGTTAATGAAGTTGTGTTCATGGGTGATTCTAAAAATATGAGGCATAAGTAGAGATTTTGAGATGTTAAGATGGTAATTACAATTGTTGACTAAACTCCTGATGTTATATTAGTATAATTTTACTGTTTTAAAGATAAGCTATTTTAACTCAAACGATGCATCCACATATACCTGATATAGTAAATCCTAAACAATCCATTGAATTTCTAGGCTGTAGTTCAATAGCTTTTCCATGTGACTTGTTGAGTACGTTGTGTACTCAGTCTTGTTAAGTTTTCATCAGAAGACATATAGAAAATCGAAGGACACCTTGGAGAACGTGTTAAGGTTGCGTCTGCACTCAAGCTTTCTTGTGTAAGCCTTTGATTCTTTTGAGTGTAAGTCAAAGTTTTTGGTTTAAGACACCAATTTTGTTGCTGTAAAATAGCCGTTAAACCATAATTTAATTAAAATAATGATTTTTAATTGTTTATAAGCAGATTTAATTATATTTCGGTTTGCAACTGAAATCCTGGACGGCTGCACAAATCGGGCGCACTCTGTTTAAAAAATGAGGTCCTTACAGTCAGATTGTTGAATCGCCGGTCAAAACAATGCAACACCATGTTGTGTTCTTCTTTCCACATCCCTGTTGTATTTCCAGGACGTACTGTAACCCATCCAATCATCCAGCTCAGGGCAAGAATCAAGAAGAACAGCCTGATTACGACTCTTCAAAACCAGAAACTCTGGGTGAACGCCATTCTTTTTATGAGAACAGCGGGAAAGGATCCTAATGAGCATATATTAAATATTTAAGCAAATTAAACTTATGTACAAATACATGGCAAAATGTCACACAAATTAACCAAAATTAGCTAGCCAGTAACTTATTGAAAGATTATATTTATTTTTTGCTCTATGGACAACCAAGGCGAATTCCACTTTGAAGATAGCTCGCCAACGCTCCAAAGAAGGCGTGATATTGAAAAATCTTGTTATTTCTCACTGTCCAAATGCTCCAACAGGCCAACACGATAATCTCCATGAAATAAGGTACTTGAAAGCTGATCCAAAATTCCAGAAATTGAGAAATTGATATTCAAATGTACCCTTGGCTCATTCCAACAGGCCAAGCTGAATTGACAACCAAAGAATAGATGAAATAAAGTCTCCTCGTGTTGATCACATAGAACACAACTGTAGTCATTCCCTTCGATGTGAAAGTTTTTTTCTCTCCATCAGATTTCTTGTATTCAGCCTCTCACGAACGACCAAACATCCTTCTCTTCAGAATTAGTAATATTCTCAACCAGTACTGGGAGTTGATTATACTGAGCAAACCCTTGAACTGATAAAGACAAGTGAAATAGAGCATGTAGGTCTTCAGTTTCTAGATGGGTGAACGCCATTGACTCACAAGTCTTCTTCAGAAGCTGTCGTAGAAATTTAAGCAGAGGCGTACCTCTAAAACGTGAAGCTATCGCCCACTGCAATTGACGCCCTGCTTCAGTGAAGCGAAACATCACCAAGCGGATAGATTCTCCAGAAGCCTGAAGATTTTACCGAAACAGCAACAAATTCTTCAGTTCTGAACTCATCTTTGATAGCTACATCACCCCGTGTTTATGCACAAGGTGAGCACTGATCCGATAGATTCAGTCACTCTTCGTCTCCTCGAGATAAACTCGCTGATACTTTTTAGCTCCGACAGCTTTGTACGCCAGCCATTATGGTTTTACTTGGATGAAGTTTTTACTGCAAGTCTGCTTCAGTCTTACTAGGATAAAATGTAACTCAAGTCTGAAACCTTGCTTCGTCAGAGGTTAACAGTAACACTCATGCACGCTAAGCAACAAGCGATGTGACGATAGCATTGCCTGTACCCATGTGCTTGCATCAAAATCGTTAAATCGTTTGTGTAGGGTGGAGATAAAAAACATTGGTTAACACACTTCACATTTGGTGTCTAGGTTGCTAAGATGGTGGTGAATATGTCATCTACCATCCCCATCTTATGAGTTGGTATGATTTTATATGGCTAGATATGTGTATACAAACATGCGTGTGTTACTATAAGGATATTCTATGGACAATTAGATCATATGCACATTTGATTTATGATCTCTTTGTGGCTTGTTGATCGGATGTGAATTTTGTATGTAATTTTTAGATACAAGGATAATTACCTCATGCATATTGATTTTTCAAGTTTAAAATATATATGTGTTTATTTGAGATTCACTGCAACGCACGAGCACTCGGCTAGTGTACTCATGTGAGCCGGTTGTCTCGTTTCTTTAATGAAATAAGTGCAATCCAGTTTATTACTCGAGATAAACTTAACCTTGTAGTTCTAAATTTAGATAAATGGTGTACATTTATAAGTGCAAATATGTGCGAAGAGTTACTAGAGCAGGAAATCACTCTTTGTATTCACTTTGGGTACCGAATTACCAAGTCTTTCACGTTCTTAAGAACAACGAGCTGTGACACTGGTCCTCGACCCCACCTGTCAGTTACTCTAATCCGTCATATTTCAGTACCACGCTCCTGCTTGGAAAAAAAATTCTATAGACCCTCCCTCACAACCGTTGGCGGCTGTGGGAAGAGAATTTTTTTCCCTCCCGCTTCCCCACTCTTGCCGGTCATGGCCGCCGCCGCCTCTCGCCCGCCTCTTCCTCCTCCACTCCAACCCAACCCCGTCGCACCCATACCCAAACCCTAGTGCCGTCCCCACCCAGACCCTCCGCTTCCCCTCCCCCCGCCTCACGCTCTCCCACCGCATGGCGGCCGCCCCGCCGACCGGATCCTCCGGCGACTCCGAGCGCGACTTGAGCGCGTCCGCGGTCTCCGCGGAGGCCCTGGGGGCCGTCGGCTCTTCGGATTCTGGTGGGTTTGTGGGGTTTTAAGACGGGGTTTTGCTGTGGTTTTGGTGGAATTGTGATTGATGTTTATGGGTTTGTAGATTTGGGGAGGAAGGAGCCGAGCGTGGCGACCATGCTGACGAGCTTCGAGAATTCGTTCGATGTGTATGGGGCTCTGAGCACGCCGCTGTACCAGACCGCCACGTTCAAGCAGGTAATTAGGGTTACAAACAGATGGTGGCAACTGTCAACCATGGAAAATTAAAAGCCATCGATGTTTTGCCAATGTACTTCGTTTGCTGTTTGGAAGCGCATTGTTTCTCTCTTCCTACTTCTGATGATGTTTCATAGTAGGTGGTGGTACCAAGTGTAATCAATTGAGATTGTAGGATTTTAGTTTGCATTCTTACTGTTTGGAGAGAGATGTATATTCGGGTATTTGTGGGAATTGTTGGTGGGGTGCAATTGTTTGAAAGTTATCAAATTTATAATACAAATACAAATCCAAATTCTGTGGAAGTCTGAAGAGCTCTAGTAGCCTAGAAGTTGCTGACTTGTGCTTAAATGCAAGGTTCAAGAAAGCACTAGGCGCTAGTCGGGCGGTGGCCCAGCGAGGCGAGCAGCCTATCTCTCCTCTCTCACTTCTCTCCCCTTTTCCTCTCCCTACCAATCTCTCTCGCCACAAATCTCATCCTCTCCCACTGTGCTGCCAGCCTACCACCTGTTCCTCGCCTCCTCCTCTCCCAATGTGACTCCGGCTCCTTGCGCCTCCTCTCCCACTACACCGCCACCTTCCTCAACGACGGCGAGCTCTGTTTGGCGGCGGAGATGGCGAGAGCGACGTTGATTCAGCGGCGACCAGCTCGATTTGGCGTCAGAGATGGTGGGAGTGACCTCGATCCGACAACAGGGATGGCCGGAACCCCTCAGGGCCCGCCTCGTCGCCACCTCACGCCGCCTCGACGAGCGCTGCCCAAGCCGCCTTGGACCGTCTTTGACCGACTAGCCGGTCCTAGGCGGCAAACCCGCCTAGCTCGCCGACTTTGTCGAAGTCGCGGCAGCAGGGCACCGCTGACCACCTAGGCGGCGCCTAGGTCCTAGGTCCGATTTCTGGAATCTTGCATAAATGTTGCACACTAAGTATACCAGGTTATGGAAATCATAGTTTGACAAACCTTTGATTCACGTTTGCTAGTTTTAGCAGTTAAGACACAACTTTGTTATCTTGATTTGCTAATTATGTCATCTGTCTTGGTTGTAATTGAAAAAACACCATGATGTAATTTTTGAATGAAATCGTTGCATTTTCCTCTGTTTTGTCTGAGGAGAAATTAATCATGTGGAGTCTTCATTGATCTCTTAATTATATAGGAATGAGGGTATGCAGATATCAGTGTTGTAATATTGTGTGGGAATCATTGTTGTTCAGTTTGGCTGCGAAGAACTATAGTATACACCTTGTAAGTTTAGGATGGCTCATGATTTGCACTTTTGACATTTCTTTGTTTGTTTCCTGGTGTATAGCTTACTCCTAAAAGTTATTTTTCAGCCTTCAGCAACAGACTATGGAACTTATGATTACACTAGGAGTGGCAACCCTACTCGTGATGTTCTCCAGAGGTTAGTTTAACTGCTTATTCTTTTTTACTGTGTGTGGCGTAAATATATGCATTCATTAGTGGTATCGATAAATTTGAGCATGCATTCAGCCTTATGGCTAAGCTTGAGAAGGCGGATCAAGCATTCTGCTTCACCAGTGGGATGGCAGCACTAGCTGCAGTAACACACCTCCTTCAGTGTGGTAAGCACTTGGCATTTGTTTTGTTGGCTCTTATTATTCACACTTATTGTTGTTGAATCTTGTATGCATTTATGAGTTTATTGGGAAACACACATCTCTCAGGACAAGAAATAGTTGCCGGAGAAGACATATATGGTGGCTCTGATCGTCTGCTCGCACAAGTTGTCCCAAGAAATGGAATTGTAGTAAAGTAAGTGTGGTCTGCATTTTTCAGTGGAAATTATTCTGTCGTTGTTCTTTTGCCGCTCATTTACAAGTGTCATATGTATTCTGGCGTGATAGACGAGTGGATACAACGAAAATTAGTGAGGTGACTTCTGCAATTGGACCCTTGACTAAACTAGTTTGGCTTGAAAGTCCCACCAATCCTCGTCAACAAATTACTGATATAAAGGTAATCCTGTTGATCTATGCGTGGCAGTGATCACAATGAATATATCTAAAATTTGATTTATCCAAGTATATACTCTCTTAGTAATATTCTTAGTCCATCCACTGTTTTCTTTACTTCACAGAAAATCTCAGAGTTAGCTCATTCTCATGGTTCTCTTGTTTTGGTGGACAACAGCATCATGTCTCCAGTGCTCTCCCAGCCTATAGAACTTGGAGCAGGTATAGAATCATACATTTACTTAACTAGAACTTGGAGCAGGTATAGAACTTGGAGCAGGTATAGAAACTACATCAATCCATCTCATGCATCTTCCATTAGTCTACTTCACAATATTATGTTGTCTTGTCTGCAGATATTGTTATGCACTCTGCTACCAAATTTATAGCCGGACATAGTGATCTTATGGCTGGAATTCTTGCAGTAAAGGGTGAAAGGTCTGTTCTATGGTCCTCCCTTGTTACTAATGATCATATTGACTCTTTTGAATGATAAGTGTTTTCATTTTATCCTCGGTTGTGTTTCCTGTCTGTGTGATAGTCAATACTAATGATTTCCCACATATGCTTACATGTTAGTGTCTCCTTGTAAGCACTACTTCCTGCTACTCTTCTTTTCTTGAAATAAACTCTGTATTACCTTTTTCCCTGTCTATTACTGTGCGACATGAATACTTGTGAGCTGCTGGCCTAAGCACTAATAGGATGTTTCTCTATTTATTTTTAATACAGCTACTAAATACACCTTAAAATTGATATATTATAGATCTTTCTCTTTAATTGAAATAGTTGTGAACTGCCGGAGTAATACTTGCTCCAACTGCTAACAGCTTGGCTAAGGAGATTGCATTTCTACAAAATGCCGAAGGATCAGGTTTGGCACCTTTTGATTGCTGGCTTTGCTTGAGAGGAATCAAAACCATGGCTTTACGGGTGGAAAAACAACAGGTGAAACTTTTCTGTAATACAATAACCTGTATGTCATGTATATATTGATTGTTGTCAAATTTTCGAGGGCTTCATAACATGCCTGCTATTAACTTCGTATTGATTTGACCCATTACATTCATTC
Source organism: Ampelocalamus luodianensis (assembly GCA_036346255.1). NCBI lineage: Eukaryota > Viridiplantae > Streptophyta > Magnoliopsida > Poales > Poaceae > Ampelocalamus > Ampelocalamus luodianensis. The sequence continues at coordinate 55,812,784 of CM070627.1, read as the reverse complement.
CAGACTTCCAGTATTTGTAGTAATTTCAATTTCTGAAGAGGCTGATAATTATTTTATTATTGGTAGGCTAATGCCCAGAAGATTGCTGAATTCCTAGCTTCTCATCCAAGGGTCAAGCAAGTGAACTATGCGGGACTTCCTGATCATCCTGGACGATTTGTACACTATTCTCAGGTACTTTTCAATTTTCATGTTCCCTACATTAAGTACCTTAAGCGATCAGCATTGGACCTTCAGGACACTTTCTAAGCAGTTATGGTTGTAACATTTTTTCCCTTTGCTTCTTCGCAGGCAAAGGGAGCGGGCTCTGTTCTCAGTTTCCTAACTGGTTCATTGGCTCTCTCGAAGCATGTTGTCGAGACAACAAAGTACTTCAACGTTACAGTTAGCTTTGGTGAGCATTCAGACGACTAATATTTATTATCTTCTCTGTTTGTTTCCGTCATATATCTGCTCCGCCCGTCCTTCAGGAATCAGCTTACTCTAAAACACATTCATTATTATCCAATACTCCAACCAGAAAGGCAGAAACCTTAGTGAAACCGATCCATTAAAAAAAAAAACTTACCTTGATCGTTTTCTGACCAAATTCTTCAGTGACTACTAACAGAGTCTTGTGCAATTTGGTTCATTTTTGCTCACCCAATCTACACTCTAATGCAGGAAGTGTGAAGTCGCTCATCAGCTTGCCCTGCTTCATGTCGCATGCAAGCATTCCTTCCGCGGTTCGTGAGGAGCGCGGCTTAACTGATGATCTAGTTCGTCTATCGGTTGGCATCGAGGATGTGGACGACCTCATAGCCGATCTTGATCATGCGCTCAGGTCCGGTCCAGCGTAGAGCCTACAGAATCCGTGGCCTCATTCATAATGCTGTAGATGTGAATGTGATTTGTCCTGGTGATTCATTGTTGAACCTGCAGCAGTATTGTGTTGCGAGGGAACAAATACATTCTACAACAATCCCAAAATTTTGAACGTCTGTGATCCTTGTAAAAGCTTTCCTCGAGCTGCATTTTACAATTTGTGATGATGATGCAGGGAATTTGTTGTGCCAAAATAAGCTTATTTCCTTTGAAAATGGTATGGTACTTATGGGAGTAAATACTCTTATTTTTTATATACCACTTAAATCGTATGATGATAACTCATTATCTATTTGAGTGTATTTCAATAATGATTATAAGATATCTTGAAGTGGGTTTTATGAAAAATTTCATTAAAGTTCACTTTTTATAACAAATTTGTGTGTGTATATATATATATATATATGTATATATATATATATATATATATATATATATATATATATATATATATATATATATATATATATAGGAAGCCTTTTTCCTACTCCCAAGAGTAGTTACTCCCTATTTCGTATCTCACATATCTCACAACGTAGGGAGTATCTTGCACAACCGAGAGTATGTATGTGTAGTATACGAGTATATAAGACCATATATGTGGTATTTACACCTTTTCAGGGGTGGTATGTACAATTTTTTAGACATACTCCTTTTTATATGCGAATATGAACGTATTTACAAAATATGCTAAAAACTATAGACTCTCTTGCAAATTTTTCGTGTAATTCACATTGGAGTATCTTATAATTAGTATATGAGTATACCCAAAGTGATAATGGAGTATGTCAAGTTCTTTTAGGTGGTATTTCAGATGTGGGAGTAACTACTCCCGGGAGTAGAAAGTATTTTTCCTATATATATATATATATATATATATATATATAGGTGTATAGCAAAAATAAAAGACCCAAATGATTTTTTAATCAAGTTGCATTGGAGTATCTATAATTGGTCTTTAAGTATATTGAAAGTGATAACAAAGTATAATATATTCGTTTAAGTAGTATGTTGAAAGTGAGAGTACGTGCTCGGAAAAAACTTCCTATAATCTACAAAGCCAGACACGTGGCAACCTTTAAATATACCTTGCAAAATACCCAAGGCCAATTCAACTCAGTTTTTATTCGACGTGATGTGTAGTTTATTTTTGCTCAAAATACCCTCTTTTTTTTTAACCACGGTGGCAGCAGTTTATGACACAAGGTGGTTTTTGCTGATTAGGTTTTTATGTCATCCAAAATAAGCTTATGGCCAAAAACCACTTATACTTACACGTACGCGTCACATGAGGGCAAAACCGGGGTAGAAGCGCTTGCGCCATGCCTCAACCCCACCCCGCGCACGCCTCACACTCGCCGCCTCCTCCTCCTCCCGCACGCCTCTTCTCCTTCCCACCCGCCCGCATGCCTCCTCTCCCGGCACCTCCTCTCCCCGGCGTCCTCCTCTTGGCGCCTCCTCCTCCTCCCGCGGCCACCACCTTTCCTCGTGCCTCCTCCTCCTCCCCGCCTCCTCCCGTCGGCCTCAACCGGATCCAGATCTGATCCGACCTCCTCGCCGCCGCCTCGGCTCCTCCCGACGCCGACTCTACCTTCCTCCCGCGATGTGTCTTCCTCAGCTCTCTCCCGACGCCGGCTCCACCTCCTCCGCGCGCGTCTTCCTGCTCTCTCTCCGCGGCACCTCCTGCTCCTCCTCGCGCCTCTCCCTGCTCTCTCCGGCGTGGCGTTCTCCCCGAACCACCGGCCTCCTCCATCCTCCCGGCTCTCTCTATCGCTGCTCTCTCCTCCCGACGCAGCCGGCTGCCCATTCTCCTCCCGAGGCACCGCGCATCTCCTCTCCCGACGCCAACTCCTTCGCCTCGCGCCTCGCCTCCCTCGTGAGCTCTCACCCCACCTCACGCTGAGCGAGCCTAACCTAGCTTTCTTTTTCTTTTCTTTTCCTTTTTTCTGTAATGATTATTATTAAATGTAATTGTAATAATTGTTAATTACAATAATAGTTATTTATTATATTTATTTATGTAATAATTGTTTATTTTAATAATTATGTGTTGTAATAATTGCTAATTGTAACAATTATCGTTAATTGTTGTTAATCGCGTAATTGTGCTAAATTACGTATATTGCAATAGTAAATACGTCAAATGCGATCAATTGCCCCGATTGCGATATTCGCCATTAATTATTGTTAATTACGGTAGTTATCGTCAATTGTGTTAGTTCTTCATTGTCTTTAAATGTCGTTAATTATCGTCAACTATCGTTAGTTTCGTTAAATGTTGTCAATAGCGTTAAACGACATTAAACAAGTCATATCTGTTCTCGTGGGTAATAATATGTATGGTATTGATTGATACTTAGAAAAACAATCTACACTTAAACGTAGGCGCCACATGAGAGCAAAACCGAGGTGGAAGCGCCTGGGGTAATATGCAGAATTGGTTTTCTCAAAATAAACTAATTTTTAACTATTTTACACAAATAAACTATATTTTAATATTTTTACAAAAATAATCCACAATAGATGAGCCCACTGCGCGGTTGGGCACAATCGCTCCGTGACCCAGCAATTAGTTGACGTGGGAGGCCCATTCACACGACGGAAATGCGGATGAGGCCCTGGTATACCACGTGTCTTAGTCGTGATCTGGTGGCACGACTGAAGCCTATATCCGCACAATCGCTATGCTAGAATGCGACTGAGGCCAATCGCAGATCAAGCTGGCGACTGAGCCAAGTCGTGTTCTGGCCCAGCGACAGTAGGCTATTTGTTTTAAGAAATAATTTAAACAAACTTAGTTTTAATTTTACAAAATTAAATGGTTGGAAGAGTTGTTTGTGAATAATTGTTAGTGATAAAAAGCTGAAATTGTTTGTGGACACTTTAATTATTTGTAAATAAATCATGTTTTAATCATTTTATGTGAAAGTTCACTATTGTATGTTTTTACACCAATAACGCAAGATTTAGCAATTTTTTTTGTAAGCTTGTGTTTGAGTGAGATGAGAATGGAACAACAAAGATGAGATTGTAAGCCCGGCATAATACTTGACTATGAGAGTCTGAATTACATGACACGTAGGATATCTGGTTAGGTGCATATGTTTACTTGGCTATTCCTACTGTACAAATAGCTACATGCACAAACCTTTGACCCAAACTACAACAATGATAAAAACACATCTTTTGGAAACAAAAATATTTGACGAGTGGAAATCAAGTAAAGCTTGAGGACATACGTTCTACTCCCCTGGTCCAATGCTTGTTCTTCGGCCCTGGCCCTCCGGTCTTCCCACTCCAAATCATCCACTATGAATTTAATGTCCTCCCATTCGTTCGCCTATCCACTTGGATCGACATGCCTATCTGCTGCTAGAACTACATTTGCACCATGATCCTCTGTCCCACTATCCTCAACTTCTACCTGCATACCCGCACTACTCTTCCCCACTTTACGGACATTGCAAAGTGTACTCGGACACGCTTGCACCAACAACACCCATTTATAGCCATGATGTATGTACGCTTCCAACCAGGTCTGCCATGACTTCACTCACTTCATGGGCCTCAACTCCCAACGGACCACTTTTGGCGAGCGACTCCATAAGCATTGAACGGTGAAACCATATAGTGCTGGGTACAACAAGAAGCTACATGTCAGCCAATGCAACAACTCCCAGATTTAAAGATTATCCAAGTTTTGGTGATACATTGTGGTATGCAAAACACTGCTCAAATCAACCCCATATGACCCTCACGAACTTCTCTCTGTCCGTAAAACACTAAAAAATGTTGACATGATATACCTATCACACGACTCAAGATATTTAGAACGGATGCTAATTAAGCATGTTACGTCGAGTCTAACGAAAACCAAATTGCACCATGCATATCATTTCAATGAAATTATAAAAAATGTGATTGCAAATGTTCAATTCAATTAAAAATTATGAATAACCTAAACCGATAAATGTAGGTCTTGCAGATCTAAACCTAAGCAGCCTAGGTCTTCTAATAATTGATATACTAATAGAGGTACCCCTCGTTTTACGCTATAATAAATACATAATTATCCTACATTGTAACACTATACACGATATTAACCCTAAAATTGCCGAGCTACAACTATAAACCCTAGTTCTACCACTAAGCTACGTTTATTGTTGCTAACCTAACATGTTTCTATCGAGTAATCAACAAATTACATGAGTACAACAAACTCACTGCAAGAGAATGAATACACGGGGGCACTTTGAGTCGAGAGCAAAGTTTCCCCTCCCGCTCATCTCCCTTCTTCTCCTCTCCCCTCTCCTCTCCTTTCCTCACATTTCTTCTTCTCGCCATCGCTCTCCTTCCTTCCCATCTTTTTGTCGCGCGAGTGGGAATTGGAATCCAACTATATTGGCCCTCAGTCTTGATAGAGTGACACGACTGGTGTCAGACGCCTACCAATCGTGCTACGGAGGCGAGACTAGGCGACGTGGCTTAACGTTATCCACTCGTAGCACGACGTGTCCGTGATTGTTGGCCTGCTAGGCTCAAATTGTTGACCAGTGCACGATTGGGTCTAGTTGCCCAACAAGCCACCGACTGAGAGTTATTTTCTGTGAATAAATAAGTCATGATTTATTTGTGTAAATGATTAAAAAATAGTTTATTTAAAAAAATTCTAATATGCATGGTATTGTTTGATACTTAAGGGTCAAGTACTTGGTTTTTAGTTAGGTTGAAATCAACACTTTCACAACAGTTAAGGGGGTCGAATATACTTTTTCCCTTTATTTAGGGTTTTTACTAGGGCCTCTCCAGAGATAAAAATGGTTTGTAATATAATTGGGCTAGGCCTAAGGCAAGGCTACTGGCATGGGTTCGACCCTGTAGGTGTCGATATCAAACTTATCAATATTGTTCTGGTACTAGCCAATATGTACTATTTCACCACCTAAATCGGTATAGAGCAGGTGTACGTTCCGTACCGCCCTCGATACCGGTCAATATCGGATAATACTGGCCATACCGACAGAATTGATAATGTCGTCTATTGTACTCATTGAACTATAAGTTATACTTAATCCTACTATTGTGTATTTGGAATAATATTATAAGTAAAATTTGTTGTGCATATAATTAAACATATATGCACTTAAAGATTTATATATTATTACATTAAAATCTAAAACGGTACATCGGTATGGACCGGTACCAAAATGTCCTTCCAAAAGCCAATCCAGTATGGACTCTGAAAGGGTATAACTAACGCCTGGACGTACGATGAGAACTTCCCGTCATACACTCGGGAGCAGCATAAGTGAACCATCTCTACAATACTTGTAATCAACGCATGTAGCAAAACCGAAGAATTGCGGCAACAATGTCAAAAAATTTTGAAAATTCTATTTTTACACTAAAAATGGATGAAACTATGAGTATACAATTTAGTAGTATTTTAAAACTAGTTTAGGAATCCCATACAAAACAAATTTACACTGTTACAACATCAGATCATTTTATAATTACTTATGCAACAATTAGAGACAATGTTTACAACAAATCGAAGAAAATATCATAATATTTCCATAATTTATACCCCAAGTTTTTCATCAAGTTCTTGCACAACAAATTTGGAACCCAAGTGCAACAAAAAAAATCTTGTGCAACAAATCCGCAACCCAACTGTAGCAAAAACCTTTTGCTATAACATTTGAGAAAACATATTGCAGCAAAACGAAACACCTCATGCAACAATTTGAGCAAGTTGTTGCAACAAATCCATAAAATACTTGCAAAAAGGAGGGAGGGAGATGAGGCTAGCGAGGGGAGGGGTGGTGCCGCGCGGGCACCTGTGACCGTGGAGTGAGGAGAAGAAGCTCTGAGCACTCACCGGCGGGTGGCGATGGGGGGGTCAAGGAGCAGCAGCCTGTCCCCCGCCGCATCGGCGCTGTGATGCTGTCGCCAGAGAGCAGCAGCTGCTCAATGGCCACGGTGGCTCCCCGCTCCTTCTCGCGGTGGTGCATCTTGAGGAAGAGCGCGAGCTCCTCGTCCTTCTCCTTGATGACCGCCCCGAGTATCCTCCCCTCCTCTCGTCGTCCGCATGGCAACCCGATGCATAAGAGATCCAGAAGGCTGCTCTGCCCGCCCGCTCGCGCTGGTCACTGCCCGAGGACTAGCATTGCAGGGCTAGGGTTTGGGCGAGATATAGCGAGTGCACGTGGGTTTAGTGGGGAGTAGCAGTGGAAGTGAAGCAAACGGCAGCAAGGTGGTGGACTAGAGATGAATAGGGGATAGTGGATGAGAAAGAAGCAGTGTAGAAGTAGAAAGGGATGGAAAAGATATGAGCGGTGAAGTTGGTTTAGCGAGTGGGAGCATTCGAAAAGGTGCCTAGCATTGTCCCTTCCGAAATGGTATCGACAAGTATGGTGATATTACTCATCTCGTTGGCCCACGAAAGCCCAACCCAACGCCGGCTCTATTCTATGAACTTTTTTTTAATCATTTTTTAAATTATATTTTAAAATTAACCCATCGCGAACTTTATTTCTAATTCTAACTTCTTTAATCACGCCATCATCAGTGACGTGACAAAACAACACTGTCACGCGTCAGGATAAGTCCGTTAAATAGCATTAGCGTAACAAGAGTTTGACAAGATACAGGTGACGTGACAGTGTTGTTTTGTCACGTCACTGGTGGTGACGTGATTAAAAGGGTCAGAATTGAAAATAAAATTTGCTATAGATTAACTTTAAAATAAAATTTAAAAAAATAAATAATTTTTTTCCTATCCTATATACCGAACCCTAGCTGTGGAACGATCCAGAAGCCACTCCATCAGCGCGAGGTGATCGGAGCCGTAGCAACCCCGAGAAGGAAGGAGAGGAAGGCGAAGCGGCGAGGATGGGGAAGACGCCGGTGCGGATGAAGGCGGTGGTGTACGCGCTGTCGCCGTTCCAGCAGAAGGTGATGCCGGGGCTGTGGAAGGACATCACCACCAAGATCCACCACAAGGTGTCGGAGAACTGGATCTCCGCCACGCTCCTCCTCGCCCCCGTCGTCGGCACCTACGAGTACGCACCGCGCCCGTCCCCCCCTCCTTCTTCTTGTATTGTGCAGATCTGATCGAATCTAGTGTTGTTCGTTTGTGGCTTCGCTTGGCTGTGTGATCTGTTTAGGGTTTGATCGGTTCCGCATATTATTAGTTTCGATTGCGTGGTAAAGGTCTAGGTTTGATTGCAACGCGAGCTATTTATTCTGTTTCGGCTCCATTTCATTAGAATTATTAGGCAGGTTTGGTGTGTTTTTCCATTGGTCGTAGTGATTCTGACGGTCTCCTCGAGGCATCGAGCTATCAGGTTGCCTCTTGAAACTGCTAGTGTGTCCACATTGACCCGACAAGTCAGGCATAATTTTGGGACTAAAAATAATGTCAAGGGAATTTAGGCGCAGTTGATTCGATGTGAATTGTTCGTGCCGCGAGATGGTATATGTAGCGTGAATTTTTTCTTTACCACGATGGCTGTTTCAATGGAACCATCAACTATTTGGTATTTGGTGGGTCTTGACTCTTGATGCCAGGTAATAATATGGGCACAGATAATACTTGTCTTCCACCGGGTTGTTTAGTTGATGTACTTCAAATTCCAATGATCTTCATTTGAAGGCTAGATGGATTAGAGCCAAATTTAATTGATTATTGTTGCCGAGCTGAATGTTTGGGGCCCTTCTGGTGAATGGTAGTCTTGTCTTTCACAAGGTTCATGGATAGTCTCTATGACATTGTAGCTTCGAATTTGCAAACTAGCTTAAGTGTATGAATGATCAAATTAGCCTATTATCCTTCCAACCTGGATTTTTCAGAAATTTAATTTTAGGTGGTCTTGTTAACCTGCACAATTTCCAATCTCTTTGGCAGTAAAAACTCAGTAAGTAGGAGAAGCCCTCAAAACTCATTTGAGGGGTGTTTACCTTTTTGCACCTAGCTAGCTTTTTGAGGAAACCGTCCTAATTTGATGCACTGTTATGTTTGGATTATTCTTAAGCCTATCCAATCAAGCAAAGCCAGGCGAAGCGTTGACTAGCTCAAGTATACTAAGGATATGTCTCAGGGTGCTTTTGCAACTCTTGACAATATACCTCCTAGAAACTACCATGAGTTTGGGCTTAGTAGTGCTGAAGTCCGAAACCTTTCTTTGCCTTGCATGGTAGACATGCTTGTTTTCAAATACCAGGACACCCTCACCTCAGAATGTGAATTAGCGACAGCACCTCAGAATGTGAATTAGCGACAGCATGAGTTCTGATAGTAATGTTGGCAGCAAAATTGTCCTCTTACAAATTCAGTGTGTAAACTGGAAAGAAAAGAATATTTTCTGTGTGGCTAATGCATTAAGTAGAGAATGAACTGGAGTTAGTGTTGAAATGTCGATCTATGGTTGCCTGAAGAAAATATAATTTACAAAATGCAGTTTGAACAATTGAACTTACTTTTTTTCTACAAGTGACTTACACATTTCAAGCAATTGAACTCTATTTTTAATAAATGGGTTGCACATTTCAAACATTTGACACGTTTGTTGCCTCTTATGTTTTGATGTGGCTATGCAGGTATGCAATGTACTACAAGGAGCAGGAGAAGCTATCCCACAGATACTAAATGTGAGGCCCAGCAGTTGTAATTTTTACGATGTTCTATAATTCTACAAGAATGATATAACATTTTTGGTTCAGTTCCTAGTCCTTGTACTCTTCTCCATCTTTCCATGCATATGCAATATGTATGACTCGCAAACTTATTTTGAGGTTTGCTACAAATGGTGGCATTCTGTCACTGAAGTGATTGTTAAATAAAGCAAATTAACTGGATGTTTCGAATATGTTTTTCACGACTTAGGTCGCTGGGTTTACCAGATGTTTCGCCTGTGCTTGTTTGCTTTGGCATTGACGTAAAACAATACATTTGTCATCGTCTTGGAAGAGTTACTTTTGCTTGTTTCAGGAATACTTTTTTACTATGCTTATGTGTGGGCTAATGTTTGTACCTCCGTGGGCACAACACTAGTGAAATATGATGTGTTATGTGATTCTATATCTACTATGTTGTCAAGTCTCACTCTCACTCATACTGTGAGGTTCATTTTCGTCTCTCCTTATCTAGAGTAGTCATTTACGATTTTTTCCCCAAAGTTATATTCCATGTTGATATTACCTAATACGTTCGTCGTGTCAAGCAGTGTATGTCGATCTGAGGGCATGTCCAAGGGTACAACCCATTGTGTCTTGGTTATGTCTTAAGAGGGGAAGGAGAGTACTACCAAACTTCACCTTAAACACGACCTGAGACATATCACAATTATACAACCACTCAAATGCCCTATCTCTTAAGTTACCTCATGCATTTATTTTTGAGTGATGGAAAACACGAATACCTCCAAGGCATTTCTCTCTCTCCCCACTTGCCCTTTCTCCAATTTAGTCTTTTTTTTTTTTTTTTTTTTTTTTTTTTTACAATTTAGCCAAACAATTTATACAGATTTAGACATAGCCTAGGTGTAGCATTGGAGATGCCCTAATCGTGCAATCCTAAGCATGCTGTGCGTCTTGGCGTACTCAGTAGAGATTTAGACATGGCTATGTTATGGCATGTTGTGCGTCTTGGCGTACTCAGCAGGGATTTAGACATGACTATGTTGTGCGTACTCGGCAGAGATTTAGACATGGTTGAAGTATACCATTGGAGATGCCTTATTGTTCAATCGTTGTTCTCCGTGGCAGCGACAGTGACATCATGCCAAAAGCTTGAATTACTACGATGGCTTCTTTGGGAAGCCCAGATTCCCGGCCCATCCACTACAACTTGCGGAGGTGAGGTACTTGAAATAGAAGTGAGGAAAAGAAAGGAAGGGGAATAAAGAAAAGAGTGGATCGCAAGGAAAAAACTCAACGAAGAAGATGGTGAGAGCAAAAGCACTATGATTTAAATAAGAGCATCAGCAGTGTATGGAATAGAGGGTATGCTAAGAGAATCTTTCTATCTTGGAATCGGTACTACACACACTATAGAGCAGAGGAAGCCAAGGATAAAGGAGAAGAACCGACACTTCACTTGGACATAAGTACCTCAATTAAAAAAACAATTTTTCAGAGACGGCAGGTGGCCGTTGTTGGTGGCTATTGCCCACCAGTTGGCTAGCTTAGTAGTTGTTGCCACCAAGTTCATATAAACACAGCATAATTTAACATTCTCATTTCGCAAACTTTATCATTGGAGATGCCCTATTCGTGCAATCGTTGTTCTCTATGGCAGTGATGGTGATATTGTGCCAAAAGCTCGAATTACTACGAAAATTTGTTTGAAAGCCCAAATTCCCGGCCCATCCACTAAGACTTGTGGAGGCGAGATACTTGAAATGGAAGCGAGGAAGAGAAAGGTAGGGGAGTAAAAGAAAAGAGAGGAGCACAAGGAAAAAACTCACCAAAGAAGAGGGTGAGAGCAAAAGCACTATGATTTAAATAAGAGCATCCGTAGTGTATGAAATAGAGGGTGTGCTAAAAGAATATTTCTACCTTGAAATCGATACTACACACTACAAAGCAGGGGAAACCAAGGATAAAGGAGAAGAGCCGGCACTTCACTTGAACACAAGTACCTATTGCTCACCAGTTGGCTAGCTGAGTAGTGGTTGCCACAAGTTCATATAAACACAACATAATTTAACATTCCCATTTCGTAAACTTTACAAAATTTTCCAATGGATCCCACGTTCTTATTTCCAAGGGGGGCTATACATTGTGATGCTCTAGGAAAGCTGTTTAAAGTGGTATCACGTTTACGTTCTGAATGAATTCAGTGGTATTTCAGCAGGTCTAAACATTTGAGTGGTATCTTAATGAACACAAAAAATTGTATAATAATAATGGTACTAAAGTAGCAGTACTCAGGTCAGGTGGAACATGTAATTCGTGTCAGGTTTGTACCGGAGTGAGTCTTTCGACTCTTCTACAGTTCTACTTATCCCATTAAATAAGCCCAAACAAGCAGCAGCCTTTCTTGCACCTTGCAAACCGATATAGATCTCTCGCCTTCGTCCCCTCGAATCCCCAACAACTCGCCGCCGCCGCCGCGATGTCTCGCCGGTACGACAGCCGCACGACCATCTTCTCGCCGGAGGGCCGGCTGTACCAGGTGGAGTACGCGATGGAGGCGATCGGCAACGCCGGCTCGGCCCTCGGCGTCCTGGCGGGCGACGGCGTGGTCCTCGTCGGTGAGAAGAAGGTCACCTCCAAGCTCCTCCAGACCTCCCGCTCCGCCGAGAAGATGTACAAGATCGACTCCCACCTCGCCTGCGCCGTCGCCGGAATCATGTCCGACGCCAACATCCTCCTCAACACCGCGCGCCTCCACGCGCAGCGCTACGCCCTCTCCTACCAGGAGCCCATCCCCGTAGAGCAGCTCGTCCAATCCCTCTGCGACACCAAGCAGGGCTACACCCAGTTCGGCGGCCTCCGCCCCTTCGGGGTCTCCTTCCTCTTCGCCGGGTGGGACAAGAACCACGGGTTCCAGCTCTACATGAGCGACCCGTCGGGGAACTACGGCGGCTGGAAGGCCGCCGCCGTCGGGGCCAACAGCCAGGCGGCACAGTCCATGCTCAAGCAGGACTACCGCGACGGCATGACCCGCGAGGAGGCTGTCGCCCTCGCGCTCAAGGTCCTGAGCAAGACCATGGATTCGACCAGTTTAACTGCTGAGAAGCTGGAGCTGGCTGAGGTGTTCCTGCAGCCTGGCACCGGGGAGGTGCAGTACCAGGTGTGCTCCCCTGAGGCGCTGGGGAAGCTGCTCGCCAAGTCCGGCCTCACACAGCCGGTGCCCGAGGCATGATCAACTGTGCTGGTTTGCTGTTGTTTTCAAAATTGGGTTGGTATTATCCATGAGATGGTGAACAATTGATAAATTAGGATATAGTTTCGCAAGAGTTGTCATCAACTATGGTTGGAAATTGATCCAAATTGTTATGTGTTTATTCCATCTGGTATTAGCGAGATGCCCTTGTTGTCGCTTTTTATAATTTCATGAAATTGTTACGGTTGCCATCAACTGTGGTTGGAAATTGGTCCAAATTATTATGTGATTATCCTATCCAGTATAAGCGAGAACACTTGTTACTGGTTACAAAACCGAGTTACCATTGACATATCCATTTCACTATCTAGCTTGCTCTAGAACAGCCTGATCGTTGTGTATGGAATATGTTCTATCTCAAGAATTTATAGGTTTGAATTGTGATCCAGATATATAATTTGATAGGTCAGGGTACTTCGGCTAAGAGGTATTCCTGTACCACAGATGATTGGCCCAGTTATTGGGTGTACTGGATGTATGGATCAACAGTAAAATACCTGCTGCTTCGGGGTTCACCAGTTTGACCGCTAATGTTCACAGGGACTGTTCATCTTTTGCGTTTTTGGTGTGCTTCGGGGTTTTGATTGAATTCAATACAAGTCTTCCGTTATGCTTGTGTATTGATCTTCGTAACTCTCATATCTATTGGAGTGAAAATCATATTGAATCCGTTCTATGTGAAATAGAGATCGTACTTCTATTCACCCTCCTTTAGTCGTCGTTTCGGTCCAACAATATGTAAATCATCATTTGAAATTGCTAAAGATATTTTGTGATGTAGAGAAATTCATTTTTTTTTTTACTTGGTTGCATATATACTGGTAATGGGGCATCCCATGATTTGTAGGAATATGCTGTTTAATTTGTTGATGTTATATGTATTTTTAGATAATACAATGAGGCTTTTGAAGCTTTTGGTCACAACCAAGACCCGGGTTTCTCAAGTTGTGGCTAGATTTCCTGATTTCCAAACACCTTTTCTGTATACTCTAGACTGTCGTTAGGTTGTGCCCACAGGCGGAGTTTCATGGATATTTGCCTTTCCATGCTATTTGCCTTCCCTAGCAAAGGACTAATACAAAATCCACTAGCTTGGCACCCTCTTAATTTTTGTTGGTGCTCCGCCTCTGGTTCTGCCCGTAGCATCATTGCTGATTTGATAGTTTTCCTGCAATGATAATTAAAGACATTTGAATTTGGTATAGGAGATATTCTGCGTACTGTTAACTAAATCCAATCATAGAACAGGAGGTATTATCCAAAGCAATCCACGTTTCAATATAATCTTGAGCTTTTGTACTTTTAAAATTCTCATATTACCTGTTATTTCTACCAGTAACATCATGGTTTGTAGAATTTTTGGGGCACAGAGCATGATAAGATACTTTGCAGTCAATCCTAATGGGACTGAGATGCACGGTCGAACGCTACTTGTATTGTTCAAGCTGCAAGTATGAATTCTACGTTTTTGCTCGTTGGCTTTTGCTGACAATTGCTAGGTTTCTAATGACTATGTAAGACCTGAAGATATCAAAGTCAGGAAATACGTTAATAAATGGTTAACGAGGTTGTGTACTAGACAATACCTTTCCCCCTGGGATCATACTAGACTATGTTTGTAATTGTATGACCTTTTCTTGCATGTCGTTTTTGCTTCTCCTGGTATTATTATTGTGGATCATACTTGCCTGGCTTGAAAGTCTGAATATCGATATCAAAGGAAGAAAATCCTATGAGACCTCATCACCTTTAGACCTATATCAGACCATTTCAATCTCATGACACATGACAAAATAAATCAAACATCTCTTTGTATGTCCACGTGTCATGATTTGAAAGGGATCAAAGCAAAGGTCTAAAAGTAAGTAGGTCTAATAGGATTTATTTCCAGTATCAAAGAGCAACAGCTGACACACTGGTATTCTTTTCTGTGTGCAAAGGCTAATAAATACATGCACCCACCGCACTTGTGATGATGTTAATTCATTTGTCAAATCGTATTCGCTAAATTGGGAGTCGGGAGAGCTCCCTCTATGTAGAGTTGTGGTTTAGTAGTTCAGTCTCTGTTTAGCCTTCTGAGCCAGACAGAATGCCGAATCATGTGGAACATGTCCAGCCTCTCCGGCGGCTGGTGCAGCACGAAGTGCTGCTTCACCAGCCGCTCCGCCTCCGGCGCCGGTATCCGCTCCAGCACCTCCCTCAGCCTTGGGATGTCGGCGACCACCAGACACTGAGAACGCCTCCCACCGCAGCATGTCGATGAAGGGCTATTGGAAATTAATCTAGACTTGCCTAGTAATAGGGTGTTAGAATTCCGATGCAATCAACATTAGATCAAATTAGTTTGTTTTCTTTGTTAGGCTTTCTATATTTAGTAGTTGGCATGGTTAGCAAGTTGATTAGGTAGTATTTAAAAAAACGTATAATCAGACGTGTTTTACGAGAGAATAGAGAAAACAGAAAAGCTTTGGCTAGACAGGTTGTAGCCGAGCACCAAAGTTCTTGTGTGCATTTTTTATTCTCTTCCACCGTGAATCCGTGTGCGTATTCAGGTGCTTGTGTGAATTGTGTCTATGGGCTTGCGTGTGCGCTTTTTTTTTCATTCGAGAAACGAGGAGCACGATTGAAGTGGCTATACATACAAATCCATTTACGGATCTATATGCTCCGATTAGAATATCTGATATGTGTTAACAAGTGCTATCAGAGCGCGAGGTGTAGCACGTCATGCCGAAACAGATGTTGAACCTGCTCAAGTCCGTGGGCAGTAGTGACACCCCGGACACGGCGGTGTCCAAGGCACCGGTGAAGGAGGGATCGGCGACCCTCCAATACCCAATGCTCAGTGAGACCAACTATATCTCTTGGGAGGTGAAGATGAATGTGTTCATGCGTGCACAAGAGGTGTGAGCAACGGTGGAGGGCAAAGAGCTGGTCGACGAGTGCAAGAACTAGATGGCTCTCGCTGCCAATATTCTAAGCCGTGCTTGAGGCCATGATGATGGTCTTGACCGAAAATGAGACGGTCAAGGAGGCTTGGGACACCCTGAAAGCGAGGTACGTTGGTGCTGATCGCGTCAAAGAGGCGGGAGTACAGAGCTTGAAGAGAGAGTTCGAGGTGATGTATATGAAGGAGACGGAGTCTATCAACGACTTCGCTATGAAACTGACCACCATCGTCAACGAAATTTGTGTCCTTATAGACAAGATGGATGAGTGCACCATCGTGAAGAAGTTTCTCTATGCCGTCCTCAACAAATTCCTGCAGATCGTCTCCACCATTGAGCAATTTAGTGATATCAAGGTAATGACAATTATGGAGGTTGTTGGCGTCTGAAAGCGTACGAGGAACGCATAAAGGGATAGCGGCATGACGAGGAAGTGGAGCACCTGTTGCTCACTCGTGCCGAGTGGGAGTTTAAGGCCAAGAAGAAAGAGGGCGCCAACAACTCTGGCAAGAAGAATCGCAAGTTTGACAAGGCGAAAGTTCGCTGCTTCAGTTGTCAGGACTACATGTACTTCGCTTCCGAATGTCATAAGCCGAGGAAGGAGAAAGTAGAGACACATTTAATTGAGGCAGATGCTGAAGATGAACTGACGTTGCTTTGATGCTGAAGTAACAACAATAAGATTAAGAGGTTATCGTCTTAATGTTTTTTTTTTGCATGTTAGTCAAGTTAGAGTCCTTGCATGTAGATTAACGTGTACCAGTTGAGTTGATTATGCACGCAGCTATTTGCGTTTAGTTTGCTTATAGACCGCTTCATGTGGAGGTGTAGCTGGTAGTCTGGATCATACGTTGAGTCTAAAGTCATCAACTAGTAGAAGACAAATCTGGATTAGGAGGAGATTGTTGGAAATTAATCTAGACTTGCAAAGTAATAGTGTTAGGATCCTGATGCAATCAACATCGGATCAAATTAGTTTGTTTCCTTTGTTAGGCTTTTTATGTTTAGTTGTTGGCTTGGTTAGCAAGTTGATTAGCACCAAAGTTCTTGTGTGCGTTTTTTATTCTCTTCCACCATGAATTTGTATGTATATCCATGTGCTCGTGTGAATTGTGTCCACGAATTCACATGCGTGAATATCTAATATGTGCCAACAAGGGCAGCGTGTACCTGTCCGCCACGACCACAGGGATGCACTCGGCGTGGATGGCCTCCACCACGCGTGGGCTCGCCACCTTGTGCCCGCTCGGGCACATGCAGAAGCGCGCCCCTGCATGAAGGAGTAGTAGTCGCCGCTGGTGGGGATGTCATGCTCGTACACCGGGAAGCTGTCCGGGTCATGGGCTCGCGGCCAGTGACGGATCTGGAACGAAATCTACTAGGTGTTACTATACATATCACCACATGTATGTAGAGTGAATATGTATAAACTACGGAGTGTATATCTATACGTAAATGAATTTTGATAAGGTAAAACGATATTGAACTCGGTGTCCGTGTACCTCTGAAGCTTCACTTAAATCCGTCTCTGCTCGCGGCCCTTCCAGTGCCGGAGGAGGAGGTCGCGGACGTGCCGTGCCGCCCGCCAGCGAAGAAAGCCAGGTAGGGGCGCGAAGCCATCCCCGGCGCTGGCACCAGGAGCTGCCGCGGCGTGTCGCCGTCGTAGAGGTGGGGTTTCCTACAAACAAAATTCTTGGAAATTATGTATGAAAAGAAACATTGACTTCCTCAGCAGACGTGGGGTTTCCTACAAACAAAATTCTTGGAAATTCTGCGTTTCAAACTGGGTCTAAGACATTTTCGTGTGCTTACCCAGTCATGGCAGGAGAGCATGAAGTGGTCGGCGCCGGCGCCGGCGGAGCGATTCCAGAAGGGGTGGCGGGAAGCGACGACGCGGAGATAGTCGGCGACGAGGGCGCGGAGCGGGGTGACGTCGTAGGAGAGGGGCCGGTATGCGAACTGCACCATCTAGGAGACGCTGAACGGCAGGAAGAGGGCGTGCGCGCGCGCGCGGCGCGGGGTCCCACGTCCTTACTCCACCGCCGCCGTCCTTGCTCCACCGCCGCCGTTGCCGGACGCTGGCGGCGCCATGAGGTCGAGCTGCTCGATGAAGCAGCCCTCGATGGTGTAGATGTATTTGCACGGCCCCGCGTGCAGGATCGGCCGCTCGCCTTCCTCGTACACGTACACCTCGAACCGCCTCTCCATCTCCATGTAGCTCCTGCACGTACGCCCGTGTCGTGTCGTACCGTGCGTACGTGCAAAACAAAACCAATAGAGAGGCGAGTGACCAGTGTGGAGCTGAAGAACGAGTCTGGTTTTAGCATCGCGGTAGTGGCTGACGCCTCACCGGTAAAATGCTGCCGGATTGCGGTACACGCTGGCCAGGCGAGCGTAGAACCAATCCGCCGTGCTGACATTTCCCTTGCTGCCACCGCCGCCGTGATCACCGTGGCGCCTTCGCTCCACGCTTGGCCTCCGCGTCTCCACCCTCCCGGGTGTTTCCAAAGGAAATTGATGATGTGCCATGCCGGTCTGCAACCTTCTTTGCGTATGTACGTACAGTGGCGAGATCGGCGGACAGTGGACGTGCCGGCGTGTAGTGAGAAGAGGAAGAGGTGATCAGAGCCTCCGTGCCGGAGACCGGAGACGGAGAATCACGCGCACGGAGCTCAGATCGAGCCATCTGTTCATTCCCCGTTTTGTAAGGCAGGTCGACTCATACATTTATTTTGTCTCGGCCTTTCGGGTGCAAACCTTGCATTATTCTGTTGGGTTCTGGGTTAGTGGATTGATAATTGAAATGGCAAATGAGGCTTCAAATCATTAAACGCCATAGCCGGTCGAGCTTGATCAGCAGCTTATCCATGGATTCTCTCGCAAATAGAAATAAGCAAACAACAATCATTAAACAATATCATTTTTTTTCGTAATTAAATAATTAATTAATAAGCAAATAATAATCATTAGACAATACCATTTGTTCCGTAATTAAATAATTAATTTGCCTAAGCAACAAGTTCAACTGTTGTAAAAAACGACGTACACTTGTCATTGATCATTTAGTAAGCTGGTGTTATATGTGTAGAGGCAATGTCCTTAGCGATTTCCTCATCACCAGGCAACGTCTATGGGTCGTGGCAATTGAAGCAAGAAAATTTTATTTGTGACATCCATGCAGTGACGAAGAACCTGGGTTCAATAATTCAATTTTTCTTTATTTCAACTTTTGCATTGGTCCCAGGCTCCCAGTACATGCACTACAGAGTACAGACCAGAAGCAAGATTCAGTAAGTGCTTAAATAACAAGGTATAAATCAGGCTATGCTAATTTAATTATGGAGGCTCGGTTTCAAGAAATAAGTGCAGGAATGGAGTCGTTAACAAGGAATTTCTATGACCGGGTCAAGACGATGTTTTATCTGGTAGTATCTTTTTGCATTCACAAAGCCTCCTCTGTTTATACAAAAATGGCAAATATACAACACCACCATCTCTTCGTTAGGACACCACTGTCAGAACCAGTCCTTCGGCGTAACTCATGCATTGGAACATACTTTCTCTGGAAAGGACAGTAGAAATATAGCATTAGCAAAGCAAAAAAGGCCATCAAAATTGCCCAAAGCAGATAAATTGTTTTAAAGATGAGCTTCTACCTTGTCTAGAATTGCTGCAGCATAAACGGTCGTCATCAACATAAGTTGCATTCAGTCCCATCATCCATGAACCTACTGATATGTCATCATGGGCATAGCTCTGCAGCGACGCACTGCATGTTGAATAGAACAGTTGTATGTGAATCAAAACCTTCGGTTATGAGAAACCTGGTTTGCAGAAATAGAAGACCAGAATGAAACATTTTGGTCCTAAAATTTTTTGGCAGCATATTTTTTACTTGAAATATCTATTGCTCTACTTTTGAAGAGGGAACTAAACAGCATTCTTATGTCTTCAAGATCAACCAATAGACGGCACATGAAGTTCTTTACGTGTCAGGCAGTAATAGCATTTCAATGAATGGTACTTCTCAAATACAATAAATGCATTCAACCCTATAGGACAATCAGGGATAATTATTTGGCTAAAATGCTAAAGATACCATTAGTGATGGATTTGGCACGTTGTCATTAATGTCATGCACAGATTACCGTGGAGTGTCTTCAGGAAATTAGATATAAGAGAGTAAACTCCAACAAGCAAATTAACTGATCTTTCAAGACACCAAGATTCAACTTAATTGCAACATTCAATCTGCAGTAATCCATATCACATTGAGTAAATTCAAAAAACAGATAGATACAAACCAATTACCTGTTTATGTTGATGTAGCGGGCCAAATTGTTTGAGAGGATGAACAAAGAACCAGAAGCATGGCGAAAATACCTGAGAATTAAAAATCAGTCAATGAAAATAAAAAACAATAAGCTAGAAAATGAAACATAGTGGGGAAAAAAGCACAGACTTCTTTTCCTCATACATAAGAGTATCATCCAGAAAAGGTACATACAGTCTAAAAATGTCCCTTTACCAAACAAAAACCAAAGAATATCACTGAATATCAGCAATTACAACTTAAAAGTGTAGGGTGCAAAATGTAATGTAACTTATATTTCTTATAGGTCTATTAAGTTTAAACATGAACAAGAATGGACTTCACAAGATTGGCAAGGCTTATAGTCCACAGAACACAGGGCAACTTGATCTGAGTGGAGGAGCTCCTGTTATTACTTATTAGCACTAAACAGAGTTCTGGTGAAATTGTCTGCCAAGCAACACAGGTCACAGGGTCACGACAATGGGTATGACACGAGTACCACCGAAGCTTCATTCTTAGGTTCATATCACAGGTTGAAACAGAAACTAAAAGAATTTTTTTTATGAGTGTTGCCTCCTGTTCCTGGTTCCAGATGACCAGATCAATAATAAAAAAACATTGTGCTGGTCCAACATAATCTGTAGCATATGAACTTTTTTAGCACTACTTCATCTAGCCAGGATATCAGGACGTTGACTAGCTTTTCGTCTGTATGCTAGCATTAGACTCAAGTCACCCAGATCCTCAGGAACAAAATGAGGTCAGATGTTTTCTTATCAACATCCACGTCATCTTTAGTCATTTACTCCAGGCACAGAGTTATTATCAGTCACCCAGCATGATGCTAATAAAGTACTCCCTCCAATCACAAATACATGTCATTTTGTAATAAGTGCAGTCAAACTTTCAAAACTTTGGCTATCGATATCTTTTTAAATATTCAGATTAATACATGAAAACATATGTATAGATTTGTCTTGAAAAATACTTTCATAATATTATAATTTTATTGGATGTTATAACTATATTATAATAGAAATCAATGATCAAGGTTGCGTTCTGGGGATCATGTCAATGCCCAAAACATAGTCACCAGAAACTAGGGTCGACCGGGTCGAGGAACGGGGTCACGGGTCGCAGGTGGCTAAAAATGTGGGTCGAAGGGGGGTAGTGTTCTTTGGGACGCTAGTTCGGGACATGGGACGTGACCCCGATGAATCCGGGTCGATGACCCAATGATAAAGCCATTTGTTATAATGTAATCTAAGAATGTTTGAAAAAGAAAAGAGAAAAAGGGAGGAAAAGAAAAATGAACAAGGAGAAGCAAAGGAATAGGCCAACCACAGAGGATCCTAGATGGTGTGAATCAGCAGACAGCAAAGGAAAAGCTGGAGTAAAGCTCCACCTACTGTTAAAAAAATTACTATATCAATCTCTCTCCTCCTATTTACTGCTCTCACCCTCTCTCAGCTATCCTAGAGCAGGTGACTCTCTTTCTCTTCTTCCTCACCACGAATCAACGCTGCTTCTCTCTCCTCCTCCTGTCCTCCATGAGAGCTCAGCTTGTGCTCTTCGTATCTTCCTCCTCTAGTCTCCTACTCACCTCCGAGATGATTGGCCCGAAGCAGCTCTTCCACCCTCTCTTCCTCCTCCATCTCCCCTCTCCCCTCCTCTTGTCTCTCGCCATTCTCACTGTGTGACCCGGCGGCATCCTGGCGGCGAACCAGATCGCCGGTGACCCATGATTCGGAACGCCGATTCTGGGTCGTGGATCGTGGGGGCAACCCGCGATCCCGGTGACTATGGTCCAAAACGACATGTATTTGTGACTAGAGGGAGTAATAAGAGTATAAGACACAACTAGGCTAATTGCCAAATGGCAAGAACATGGTATGAACTCCAGAAAAGAGATCTAACTAGTCCAAGGAAACAAGAATACAGAGTATGAATATGTCAGTTTACTCACGATTTTGAATCTCCAAATTTCCACCATTCGGGTTCATACCATTGTTGGCTCCTAAAATTAAAACATCAGAATTGATTTAATGGTTGATTAACAAAGGGGGGCAAAGCAATCCAAAATTCAAAATGCAATATTATCCCTCAATATAACAATGAAGCAATGCAATTAAGAGTGTACAACACACATATTTTCTAAAGTTCATGGAACGGTAACACCAAGGTATTAGCTATTCCTCAAAATCATAAGTTAATTAATCAAACTGAACTCAAAAGCTTCTCACCATAACATGGTTCCTGCATCGGAGAAAATGCTTCAGGTGCTCAATGCACTCCACTACATGTCCAAAACTTAGGAAGGATGTCGGCATGGAAGAATCACTGCTAAATTAACCCCCAAAAGTAGAAGCTACTTCCACTTATGAATGGATGGTCTAGTTGGAGTTTAAGAGATGCCATACGTGTTGTCCAAAAAATAAACACCTAATGATGATGGGAAGGAAAGCACGTACTCTTCACTTACGACAACTCCTGATTTCATGCAACCCATGTACAGCCCTTGGTTACCTCGACGGCCTTCAAGCATCTCAATTAACCCAGCTAATGGACAATTGCAAGGAGTAAAAAAAGGAGCTGAAATCAACAATAGGTATAACAATTTCTAAAAAAAATGAAAAAACAAGTTACCCAAGTCAAGATTAATGTTATCGTCAACTTTGACATAGAACTCTGCATCCCAAGCTTCAATTGCTGCGCTGAAGAAAAATTTAACTTTGCTAGGTAATTCCTCTGCAGCTTCCTCGTGGCTTTCCTGAATGGTCATTTGTTGATTATTTAAATTCAAACATTCTGTTATCCACAAATACAAGCTATTTATTTACAAGTCACATTAATATCTTTGACAAATGAACGTCACAAAATGTTTTTGAGATCTTCTCAAGCTATATGAATTTATGTGACACATTCAAAACAACATTCAGATGAAACAGGAAAATATGAGAATTAACATAGGTCTTTTGTGTTATTACAGGTACATTAATAAAAGAAATGCATAAGATTTCAAGGATGCAACATAGTCTTCCATGCCAGCAAGCAAGCAATGGCAAAAGTCTTGTGCAGGTACTACACATTGTGAAGGATAATTGAAAATAGTTATAATATTAGGTATTAGCAGAACCTTACAAGAATAAAAAAATCCTTTGTCCGGCGATTTTCATCATCAATATTACGGTCCAAGCTATCACCTCGATTTGCACTGCAGGGTCCAAACAGTACATTTCAGCAGGAAAAAATGCACAGAAAAGAGAGAAAATTTAATACAAAAAAAAAACATGACTGCATGAGAATAACAAAGCCAAATTCTAAACTAAGAACTTAGAGATGCTATGATCCAGAAGAAAACCTCCGACCAATAACAAAACGAATAACCACACCCTTTTCCTCAAGCTTCTTCAAAGCGTCACCTGCAATTTACAGTGAGGTAGAAGAATAGAGTTATCATATGGGTTGAAGGGGACCCTAGTTTACATTCAGCAATTTTAGTTAGAGAAACTAAGTTGGAACCCCAGTTTGCATTCAGCAATTTCGACCATTCTCACCTATTACTTTAACTCGCGGTCTCAAATTAGCGCAGTTATCGATCACAATCAGTCTTATTTTTTTGTCAGTGAGAACTGGAAAACAAAAAGAGCAAGACGAGCAAACCTCTTGGCATCCACGAGCCACGGAAGATGTTCCTCTTGAGCCGAGACCCAAAACCAGTATAAACTCCAATGACGGCAAGAAGCTTCTTCTTGTCGAAATCCCTAGGACCAGTCCCATTCCCCCACAAGTACCCCTCGTTCTTCGCCTTCGTAAGGTCCATCTCCGCCTCAGCTATCTTCCTCCCGACCTCACTGCCACCAAACGACCCATTCCGAATCAAGAAACCAGAACCGACAAAGCGAAACCAAAAATCCTCAGTAGAGAACCAAGAAATTACGTGCATCCAAGATTCCTCAGCTTGTCCTCCACCGAGAGCACCTTCGGGAGCTGCAATTAGGCGCCGATGTCAGGGCAAATCAAGAAAAACGAGAGATAGGCGGAGGGGAAAAAAAAGGAGAGATCCGCACATTGCCGGTGTTCTTCTCGAGGAGGCTGGACAGGACCATCCGGGTCTGCGCGTCCTGCCATAACCTGCGCCCCAATCGATAAAAGATCAGGGAACTCGACGGAGCCAAGAAACCGGGGGCGGTTGGGATCTGAGCGGGTGGGTGCGTACCGGCCGGCGATGTAGAGCCACGCGAGGCAGGAGAGGAAGGCCATGACGAGCGGAGCCCTACCCGAGGAGGCAGCGGCGGAGGAGGAGGACGGGAGCTTGAAGCGGCGGTTCTCCCGCCGCATGGCGCTGGCCAGCGTCTCCATGGCGATCTCCGAGCCTGGCCTCGCCGCCTACCTGCCGTTAATGGAAAGCTTCGCTGCACACCGCGGCGTGTGTTCTGTGTATTAATCAATGAGAAAAAAAATCGAAGGGGTTGGGGGCACCCAATCATGGGCCGTAGAAGTCCAAATGGGCCAAGTTTAGTACGTCAAGATCTATTTAGCAAATTTTCAAGGAAAGAAAAGATTGAAAGGGAGCCCAATCATGGCCCGCCGCTTGGACAGAACTGGGCCGAGTGCAGAAGTTGAGTTGGGTAAGCTCTGGCTCCTAGCTTCTGGGGAGAAGCCAGAGCCGACCGGCCGAACACTTTGGTTTGGGCTCTAATCGTTGAGTCCAATTTGTACTATGAGGATGGAAGAAGCCCAAAGTGAGCAAATTCTTATGGAGCCGGATTCTTCTAAAGCAATCTCTTGGAGCCCGAAAGTTACAGCCAGAGTCTGGCCAAACATGACCATAATAGCTAGGTAAAAACAGGCAACACATGTTTACTTAGCTAGGTAAAAATGATCAACACATGACGAGCAACTGATAAACGTCTGAATACCTGATTATGCGATCACTGGACTCACTGCCAGCCTAGTGCACTAGCAACTACCCCGGTTTCCTCTCTACCTTGCCCCGTCCGTCCATGCGAATGCGATACGCTCGTGTAACGGTGTGCCAAACTTTGCATCCGTGAGATCCCACAACCAAGGAACGCCGCGCGCGGCCGGCTGGAGGCTGATGCCGGGACGCACGCAACGAGTGAAGATTTCGCGGGCGGTTCGCGTTTTTGGGACGATTTGCACGAGCCGCCAGAAAGCCGCGCCGGTGCGCCCCGTCCCTCCCGTAGCCGTAGGCCGTAGTCCCGTTCCCTTTCGGTTGCCGAGGCGGACGGCGCCAACCAACGGTGAGGCGAAACTCTCCGAACCTCCGAACGGCGGACGAGGATGATGGCCGCGCACCCGTCCCGCTCTCGGGTGCCGGCGCGGAATGCGCTGATCAAGCCAGCCAGCCAGCGCCGTGCCGCGCGTGCGCGCCCGCTCTGAAGCCATCTTTGCCAAACATCTCCAAACCAACCGCGCCGAGTGGAGAAATCGCCCGCCGCGCCGGTGCGGAACCACCTCCCCGACGTTAGCGTGGCGTCCCCCAAAAACCCACTAAACCACACCAAAGCCACGCCTTTCTCCTCCTCCACCCCACCCCACCCCACCCCACCACCGGCCATGGCGCTCCTCCGCCTCCGCCACAAACCCCTCCTCCCGCGCCCCTTCTCCTCCTCCGCCCCTTTCCCCTCTCCGCCCTCCGACCCCACCTCCACCGCCGATACGCCCCCGCCTCCCAGCCCCTCCCCCTTCGCCGACATCCGTAACCACCTCAAGTCCTCCTCTTCCACCTCCCCGCCGCACCGCATCCCCACCTCCCCTCCACGCCCCGCCTCCGCCTCCTCCCCCTCCCTCGACGACGTCCGTCGCAGCCTCAACCTCTTCCGCAACTCCCAACCCGCCGCATCCTCCACCTCCTCCCCCACTCCTTCCTTCCTCGACATCTTTACTAGTAAACCCACCCCGGCCAACTGCGCCACCGGCGCGAACGCGGCATCCTCCCCCTTTCCCTTCGCCGCGCTCCGCGAGAGCCTCCACAAGCTGGACCCCGCGGCCAACCTCCTCCCCGGCGCCAAACGGATCGACTGGAAGTCCGTCAACTCGCAGCGGCAGGGGCCTGGGGCCCAACCGCCGCCGGAGAGGGTGTTCGGGAGGGAGCTGAAGGAGAGGGTGGGGAAGGGCCATGGCGGTGCGGAGGAGGGCCTCCAGTTTCTGCGGTCGTACTGTTATGACGAGCTGGGGAAGAGGCTTGGGGACTTGCGGCCGGCGGGGGCGGGCAAGGAGGGGGAGTGGTCCTCGCTGGAGGAGCTGAGTGGGCGGCTCGGGAGGCTGCGGGAGATGGACAAGGAGGAGAGGGAGAGGGCCGCGCAGTCTGGCATGGGCGTGGATGTGCTGCGGGATGCGCTCGTGGTGCTGCAGACCAAGGATCAGAAGAAGACTAACAATTGTAATGATAGATCGTGCTGTTGCTTTGATCATTTCTTGTTTAGTTGCGCTTGTTGATGGTACTGATGAGTGATATTTGTGTGGTTACCATTGATGCTGCGCTTGCGTTTGGTTCGCAGTGTCAGTTCAGAGTATGTCGGTTTTGATGGGCTATGGTGGCCAGGCCATGCCGGTGTGCTTTCTGGGAAAGCCGCAGGAGGAGTTACTTGAGAGGGTGAGTTTCAAGTAGATTGTACTTTTGATAATGCGGGGTTACCTTGTTTAGAGGATGTGATATTGTGAGTTGCTATCTGCAGTATTTCCATCCCGACCACATCATCAGCTGAGAAGATGAAGCTGGAGCTCCAGAGGGTAAGGGACGAGTCCAAAATGTCCGAGAATGACTGCGGTTCTGCAGGAGTTCAAGGTAATTTCTAGATCTTTCGTCGCCATGGAAGCATGACATACTGAGCTTTTTGGTTGTGAGGAATTAATAACAGTAGCAATGTTCTGATTGCTGTCATAATCGAAGAATCAACGGCTCAACGGCCACCTCAAATTTCTGCTGCCACCTTTTAGAAATAGTCTGTTTCTGTTCCTTATAGCTGAATCCCTGTGGTATAATGCCTTACCATGTGTTGCCTTGTACATTCTAAGAGTAAAAAAATTACAATTCTAATTAGCTGATTGATGAGGAGCAGCTTTCCCCCCTGAGAAATGGTAATGTTACATATACTTTTACAATAGATGAAGCTTCGTAGACTGCAAGGATTGATTTTGTGAGTTAAAAGGGTATTATGTAATCTGAGTAATTCAATCAATAGTAGTATAATATTATAGTAGAATCATATTTATCTGCTTTTGGCTATCTGACAATTTATAAACTTGTCCCACTAAACTTCTGGCTTCGTTCATTTAATCATCTGATGAGTCACGTTCTAGGCTGGGCTATTTTATGTTTATTATATAAGGGGCTATGTTATAGTCTGTACTCTGTAGATCAGAAACAATGTCCGTCTACATTATTTCTGACAATTTTTAAAATTGATTTATTTGGTCTCCATATTCTTTTCGTGGTAATTAGTTTGCTTGAGTTGTGACTATGTGAAGAGTCAAAGGATTCCCCCCCCCCTAGCTTCTGGAAAACCCTACCAACCTTCAAGTTCTTGTGGTTCTGCATGTGCTATTAGTCCACATAAATGATCAGTGTGAACTTTATAAGAAATTGACCTGGAAATTGCTGAGCCCCAAATGTTGCTTAGGGAGTTTGCTATATAACATTTTATGGCTTTTGTATCCAGATCCTAGTCTTATCCTCCAAATTTTGAAGGCTTCTCTGTCGAGACCAAGGTTGTCACGACGCTCTGGCCAGTCGCTGTGACCCCAAGGCACCAGGATGTCCAGGTGCCTAGGTGCATGCCTAGACGGTGATTAGACGATGACATATATTAGTCAAATCTGCACAGATAACAGAGAAAAAAGAAGAACAGACGAGAGATGGGCCACTACCCACTCAGCCCACAACCCCACTCAGGCCCGAAAACCCATCTAAGTCATTCACTCCCTCCTCCCGTGTCCTAATTGCACCAGGCCGCCACCTCATCCTGTCCATGGGTGAGTAGCTGAGGAGGGTGAGCAGCACCATCCATTTATCAGTCATCAAGCTTTCCGAGCAGCAGAGGAGAGATGTGAGCAGCAAAGAGGACGGCGATGAGCAGCAGAGCAGATCAGGGGAGAGGGAGGAGCAGAGAAGAGAGGAGAAGGAGGGATAGTACTTGCGAAGCGATGGCTGAAGGCAGGGAGACTACTGCAGACGGCGGCGGTGGATGCGGATGCAAGCTGGAGAGGGTCAACAACCGGTGGCAACAACTAGGGATCCCTCCGAGGCCTGGGCCCTCTCACCTCTCTCTCGAGTCGCCCAGAACCAGTTCTGAGCCCCTCTCTCTCCTAAACCACTCCCAGTCTAGGCAAGCAGCCATGCCGTCCGCTGCTGGCCGACTGGACGACATGTCGTTGACTAGGTGACGCCGTGACAACCATGGTCCAGACCCTAGGTAGTCTTTCCCAGGCCCTGTTTTTGGTTGGCAAATTTAGTTATTTACTTGAAGGTTTTGTCAGGAGCAAGTGACCTGGGATGTACTAACTCTAATGTTTACTCAATAATATCCCCACTCGGGATTTATTCTTGCTGAATGAATCTAATAGATACATAGTCTGATTTGGATTCACATTTTTGGTTCACTTGGGAGATCATTGGTAATTTGGAATATTGCGCAATGTGTATTTCATTAAAAAAACTAAAATATAATTCAGTATTTATTATCTGTGAGTAATTTTAATACTTCTTAGTGTTAAGGACGCCTAAATAAATTAACCACTTTACTCCTTAACCGATTAAATAAATTAACCACTTTACTCCTTAACACTAAGAAGTAAAAAAGGTGATATTTATATATCAAATTTGCACTACAATCATTTGTGTTTCATCAACACTTGATTCAAACATTACTTCTATGAGGTATTATCTGATTTTTTTTTCAGTTGAGCAGCTAGTAAAAACTCCAGTGTCTACATTTCAGTGTGTTAATGTGTTTTTGACTGAACTGGTGTACTTGAACAAACCACTATACCTTTGGACCCCTGTTGTGATTAATGTTTTTTAAAAATGTTTCTTGGTTGAAATTCAACATTTTAATGATTTTTTTTCATAGTGGATAGAGTTGCAGGACGACTGTTGTGCTACCTTTGACATCTTTAAAATAGTTCAAAAAGTATAGACATACTACCAAGGGAACACAAAATCTCACATTTTTATCTTACCTTTTCGGCTCAGCAGATCCATTTCTGTTGTTATTGAAAAAAGCTTCTTCAGTGTACCGGGTTCCATTAATGTGAAGTTCCAATGTTCCCAAGGCATTGGATGAAGCTTTGATGCATATTTCTATTAAGTTCTGCCTGCTCCCTCTTTTGTAAATATTCTTTTGCAGTTTTGCAAGTATGTATATGTGCAACTGATGCTCATCTATGTTTTGCAGTGGCACAACTTACCACAAAAATCAAGCATTTGTCAGCTAGTCTGCATAAGAAGGTACTTTACAAATGCATCTTCGCATGCTATAATGGTTTACCTTCACATATCTGGTGATGATATTTTTGTTGGATTCAACTGGATTTTATTTTGGTGAAAGTGATCCGTGTACTTTGGTGTGATGCAGGACAAGCATTCTCGGAAGGGACTTCAGGAGATGGTCCAAAGGAGGAAGAAATACCTCAAATACTTGCGTAGAACTGACTGGGATTCGTATTACCTTGTTTTGTCAAAATTAGGCCTTCGTGACGTGCCGGAGTACAAGGCCCCTGATTACAAGAGCAAGAGCGGTACCAAGACCAAAAGCAAGAGAAAGAGCAAAAGAAAAATGAAGGCATTGTGTTCAACTCAAGATTTTCCTCCCTTTGCTTAGAATTTCGTGACCATAAATTGAGAGATAGAATAGCAGCCCAGGCTCCGGATAGATCAGTACATGCGGGCACAGTTGTAAATTTCCCCCATTCGCCCTTTTGTGAGAATCATTTCTTCTGATTCAATTGCAGTTTTCTTGTTGCTTTTGTAGGAGCCTCCTTCGGCCCTTTCTTACGATTTGTTTGCTAATGCTTCCTTCCCCTGATCACAGGGAGTACTTCCCTTCGTATTTATTCTTACATAAGTTTTAACAACTGTTGTAGCGTGTGTAGCAACAAAATAATAGTAACAATAACTATATTGGACGAGTTAATTTTTCAATGTTTGCCGTATTCGGACATTGTATATCACTAGTTAAGTGCCGTTGTGTTGTTACGAAATATTTTATGAATGTAATAATTTATCAATTAAAGTAGATATAATATATCTTAATCCGTCAAGGCGCATGGAGCATAACAGAAGAGCGAAGACGAAGAGGAGAAAGTGAGACTCGTCTAGATCCGGCCGATAGAAGTAGCAACATGGGATGGGGCGAAGGCGTGCGGAGTAGAGTAGAAGAGCAGGGGTGGAGGTGAGAGGAGTAGGGAGTGCACGATGCGAGGGGATAATTTGCTGATAACGTGATCTACATATCAATAGCGAGGGACAAAGGTGGGAGGGTGGGGAAGACGGACGACCACTAACTCTACTTTTTAAGTAATAGAAATTGGAGAAAAAAATATTTTATTCCCGTCATCTACGTTTCACTACTTCTGTGTCCATGTATGGCTTGATCTAAAAGATAGAACAATCTAAAAATAGCCATGCAATAGTGGTAGGGCATGACTTGTATAGCACTGAACAATGCATCACTTCTGCAAGCCATACCTGTACCACTTTAGATCCTACTTCTGCCGATAATCTGAAATTACATTAGGAAAGTGTTTTGCTAGTAGATTGGCTCCAAAAACCATAAGAGAGAATTAAAGATAAATAGACTGTGCTAAAACTGGTTGTAATACCTTCGTTGTATTTGTGTCTTTCTCCTCTCTCTTTCCTATATATATATATATATATATATATATATATATATATATATATATATATATATATATAAATATAATTTTCAACGGACACCACATTATACATATGATCTTGTTTTCCTTCTAATTTTCTGTACGTCAATTGTGCAGTGCATATGCTCATACCAATCATCCAAAAATGGGATTTGGTCCTTGTGTCCAACTGATGCATTCGGACGTTACATTTATTCAATTTTCATCGACTAACAAGATACTTTCGTATTGTACAGAGGTTGACAAAAGGATACAAAATATTTGAAGAGTAAAGCCGGCTTGGTTGCAGTGATATCATGACTTGGAAACAATGGCATTTAGGGCTATGAACTGATTATATGCAGCCCATGGCCAACCACTTCGGTGAACCACTAAACCACATTTTTTTTTTTGTGTACTGCTGAAAACACCTTGCAAGTTCACCTCTATGACATGTACAATTGCACATACATTGGAATGAATGTATGTATCATGTCCAGGCGAGGCACCAAGTCACACTTTAAATTTTGTGAACCCTAAACCTCATTGAAGATACTTTCATATAACAAGATACCTTTATTCAATTTTCATCGACTAACAAGATACTTTCATATTATGTAAGTGTTCAAACGACAATTGAGTGCTATTACGTACAAGTATTTAAAGGATAAATGGTGTTAACAAAAGACCGTAAAATATCACAAGCAGTGTGTCCATCATCTAGATTGAGCAATTGTACTTGCAATGTTATTACGGAAACTATCCATAGATATCTAGCATTCGTTTGCGACGTTGACGCATTCGATGCATCCTGAGAAATGAAATATTTGCGGGCACATGATTAGGATCCCAATCAAACCTATGAAAATGCATATCCGTCGAAGCATGTTCATGTATGAAGTTGTAGATTCTCATGATTGCCGCAACAATCATCTTTTGCTTGGACACGTGAAAGTTCGACATCTTAAGAAGAATTCTTCATTTCACCTTCCATACACCAAAGGACTTCTCAATTATGGTGTTTGGGGAACGGCGACGGTGAAGAAGTTGGGGAAAAGGTAGCAACGATGTCTAGGGCTTCTGGGGTCGGCTGGCAGAGGGTGAGGAACGACGACAAAGAAGTCGGGTGCTAGCGGCGTCGCACTCCAGGGCCTGCGGCGACGCACTCGAGGGCCA
This sequence comes from Ampelocalamus luodianensis, assembly GCA_036346255.1. Taxonomy (NCBI): domain Eukaryota; kingdom Viridiplantae; phylum Streptophyta; class Magnoliopsida; order Poales; family Poaceae; genus Ampelocalamus; species Ampelocalamus luodianensis. Next base: position 55,780,707 of record CM070627.1, on the reverse strand, counting down.
GAGGCAGCGCGAGTGGGAAAGGAGAGGAATTGGGGAGGCCTCACGGTGGTGGGAAAAAAGAGCGAAGGGGTATGCAGGGTGCGTTTGAGGCTGGGAGGAGGATGAGGGTAGTTGAGTGGCATTTTATGGGTAATAAATCTGAATTTTTTTAGGGCATTTCTATTGTACGGATTGGCTCCCACGAGGATCCATCAAAAGGTCATTCCTCGCCCGTAGTTTTTTTTTTTAAATCCGATGATTCTCCGGAGTTGAGTGATTGGATCGGTCCTTCGAATCACACCCCACCGAAAAGGTCAGATTATAAGTTGTCCCAACTAGGACCGAAATGTCCCCTCCAAGAACTGACACGCCATTGTGGCTGAAATATCTTAGCACGTGCTAGCTTCCCGTTGGAAAAACCGAATAATATCTCATCTTTTTGTCTCTACTCCGTGTCACTCTTATCTTCATAGTGCAGGTCGCAATCGCCCAGCAATAATTAAGTCCTGCCAACCGGTGGCCGTATCTTTTTCTTCCTGCCACCGGTGAAGGTGTATCAGATCGTATCGTCGGTTCCAACAGTTGCCATCCAACACATGAACAGTTGTAGAAACTTGGCTGCAACGATCTACAGAAACCACAAGTTGCATTACATAAACCGATATAAATTTGAAAGCTACATGTGATCCGGCGAGGTCACTCAACAATTCGTAAGGGAACAAATACAACTAATACTAGTATAGACCATAGAGTGGTCTAAAAAAAATCCTACTATGTAGGGTGATCTAAAAAATATACAGATAGTTATCGGTGGACTCACCGAAAGATATACACAAAAAAAGAAGACACAACTATACACCACCACCTTTACACGGAAGCACCCGGATCGAGCCTATGTGAAGTTGAGAAATGCATGGGTGTACCTAGATCGTGGGAAGACACGGTTGTATTTTGTTGTTTGTATCAAGTGGTACATGCATGAATTGGTTCAAGAAAAAAAATTATTCATGTGTTCTGTTGCTTAAATGAAATCATCACATCCTCGATGATGGGATACAATTTTGTAAAATATTCTGTTTAAATACTTAACCATCTTATTCACCCAAAATAATGGAATCACATGGTACACGACAATCCCACCAACCAAACACACCTCAAATCCATCGATTCGCACTGTATAGAAGAAGGGGTGTGTATTCTTTGCTTTCTTACATTAAAAAAAAACACAATATATCAATTTTTATGCACCCCCACGCTGAATGGTACACATGTGATGAGTTTTTGACCCATTTAGCCTTTTTTTAAATAAAATAGCAAAACTACCTTACATGCGAATGAAATGATAAAAATGGCACCCCTATCGCGCTATTTAGCCACGGCAGGACGGCATGCCAGCGTGATAGGTGGCATGCACACGTTGCTACCGCGGTTTGGGTGCGCGACAGGTTGTCTGGCGCAATCAGGGTGCGCAGCATATGACTTTTGTAACAAAATAGGACAGTAGGGATGTCATATTTATCATTTTATTTACGAGAGGAGGTTAGTTTTGCTATTGCAACTATAAATGTACCATTTCTGCTAAAGACTCCACATGTGACATAATCGATTGGTGGGGAGTGAACTCTCCTCTTTCGATGCACTAAGCTATTCAAAATTTTAAACTTGACAGCATGTGGATCGTTGGGAGTGAACTCTTTCTTAAGGTGAGATAATTAATTAGTTCATTTGCTACGTTAAGTTGAGCTTAAGCTAATGAAGATGATGCTTCTGGAATGTCCTCGCCCCTCCAAATGTGCCCAGCGCCACCAAAAGGTCCTCACCACAATCCAAATGTGCCGGCAGCGGGGGAGGTGGGGGACGGGGTGGTGCCGGAGTGGGAGAGGAGATGCCGTGAGAGATAAAGTCACAGGAGGGAGAGAGAATAGATCTGTTATATCACTAAAAAATCTAGTTAAAGAAAAGAGAATATGAAAAAAGAGAATATGTTATCTTTTATATAAGAGATAAGTTAGGCACACAAATCAACGTAAATGGTGAGTGAGTAATGAGAAAAGCTGTGTTAAAAATGATGATTTTATAGATAAATTATTGGAGATGTTATCTCTAAGACTGCCTGTAGATTAGTTAAAATATTTAGAGATAATCTAAGAAACAAATTGTTGAACATGCCCTCGGATGGAAAGAGACGCTAGTAGTAGTAGAGAATCCGTTCACGTGTGAGCTAGCTCCCCTGACCGTCTATAAGTAATGCACCGTAGCACCACCCTGAAGTAGACGCACAAGTGAAGTCCGAGAGATAATTTGTAGAAGCCCACCACAACTACTACAAGCGTGTCAGTACTCAGTATCAGCATGGTGCATCGGGCTCAGGGGCAGCTGGTGCAGGAGTTGGCGGCCGCCGCCGGCGGTCTTCCTGCGCCGCCGAGCCGGTACGTGCTGAGGGAGGAGGCTCGTCCCACCGGCGCCGTCGCCCAGCCGGCAGAGCTGGCCATCCCCACCGTGGACGTGAGCCGGCTGGCCGAGCCCGGCGACGTCGAGGAGGCCGGCAAGCTCCGGTCGGCGCTCCAGTCGTGGGGCCTCTTCGTGGTACGCATCGCGCGCCATGCATATAGGTTGTTTTAGGCATGACTTTCAAGTACGAGCAACAACTCTTCAGGTGACCGGCCATGGCATGCCGGAGGCGTTCCTGGACGCGATCCTCGACGCGACGAGGGAGTTCTTCCACCTCCCGTGTTAGAATTTTCCCTGCAATTTTTGCACGTTGCACTGTTACTGCTTCGGTTCCAGAGAACCAAAGTCGCCCAGTCCTTGTCGTAGCTTCGTCCAGAAAAGAAACGGCCGAGTCTTTCCTCGAGTCTTTCCTCCACGAGACCCACTGGTCTTTGCTTTTGATGTGACCTCTCTGCTCCAAGTTGTATTTACGTGATGCAGCCCTCCTGGCTCCTACGTGATGAGCAACTCCCCTGCTCTCTTGACTTCACGTGAGATAGACTGCGCTCGTTGCTTCTTCAGAACGAATCACAGAGAACACGAAACAACCGAGAATAGAAACGATTTCTTCCGGGAGCACAACAGCTCCTCTTTTTGATCTTTTCTTATTTCTTCTCACCCTGGACACACCTTTACATTGTACTGGCCTTGGCCTTTTATACACACGCATCTACCAGACCAAAACCGACTCACACATCTAAACCAAACAAGACTCGGACTCCAACTCCAAAAACAGAACGGACTGCATACATGCTTTCCAAAAGAAACTAACTAAACAAGATTAATCCTAACATCCCGGTGGGGGAGAAGCAGAAATACAGCAACATGGTCGACGACGACAAGTTCCAGTACGAAGGCTACGACATCGACCGCGTCGACACCGACGAGCAGATCCTCGACTGGTGCGACCGGCTGTATCTCCAGGTCCAGCCGGAGGATGAGAGGCAGCTCCAATTCTGGCCAAATCACCCACCCTCTCTTAGGTACTGTACATAATATTGTTCTCTCAAATACAATACGACGTTACTGATCCAAATATATCTTCTTCTCGAAAAGTGAAAAACACAAATTTTAAAACAGATGTTTTGCAATCGCACACTTCTCCACTACTAACAATACTGCTTCAAGATTTACACTATGAACGCAACTAGCGCTCGGTCGTACGATAGGAAGCTTCTCATCGTATGCTCCGACGCAACATTTGGACACAACATTTGTAACAAAAATAATCCATATATACTACAAAATGTGCAAATGATAAATACAATGGCAGGAAAAAATTGAAAAAAAATAATATCAAATTCTCATAAAAAAAATACGTGAAACTATCGGTATAGAATATGACTGTGCTTTTAAAAACTAGTTCAAATATCTAAAAACAAATAAAATTTGATGTTATAACATTACAACATTTGAAAATTTTGAAAATAACAGTAAAAATATCTGAAAATAATTGTTACAGTATCAAGAAATTTACAACATTTACAACATACTTATGAAATATTTTGATTTCATATGTGCAACAATCGGCGACAATAGTTGCAACAAAATCCTACAAGATTGCAGGAATATGTATTGCAACAAACCAAATCACTTTCTTCAAACAATGGAGAAAAGCTGCTGCAACAATTCGAGAGAAATACGTGCAACAATTAAATGGTGAAGGAGCTGCAACAAAATGTTTAATCTTGTGCAACAAATCAAAAACACCATAGCAATAAAAAATACATTTTACCGCAACAACATCGCAACAATAAAAAAGTACTCGATGCAACACTTCGAGCTAACTGTTGCAAAAAATTTAGCAAATATCTGCAACAAAAATTATACCTGAAGGCTGAGTCTGGGGGGCACCGTGAACACGGCCGCCACTGCTGCGGCCCCTAGTGGCAGCGTCGCATCTCCCCGTCTCCACCTCATGCTGCACAAGCTCCAGCTTCTCCGGCCTTGGTCCTACCAAATCCAACGAGCTTCGGCCACGATAGAGACAAATCCGGTTAACCGGTTAACTGTGGCAGCTCTGTGAAAAAAGAGACCATGGTGGCCTTGTGTGAGCTCAACCGGGGTTGAACTGAGTTGATAGGATAAAGTAAGTAGTTGCAAAATGAGTGTTGTGTTGAACTTATGTGGTAGCCTGATAGAATAGCGTGGGATAGCTGGATGAAGTAGTGCTCTGTTTTGCTTTATCAAATTTCATTAGATGGATTACCTACAGGTTTTGCTTTGTCAAATTTCGCAGGTGGACATATGCGTATCGACGGGAGTCTTTAATATCGGACCTCCTACTGAATCATTACCCTTGCATTATTCAATATTTTGAGAGCTAGAAGCACTACTCAATCCGTTAACTTGACGTGCAGGGAGCTTCTGCACGAGTACACCCTGAAGCGTGAACAGGTGGCTAAGCATGTGCTGAGGGCCATGGCCAAGATCCTGGACTTCAAGGAGGAGTTCTTCGTCGATCAGGTCGGCGAGAGGATCGCGACGTACGCGAGATTCACCTACTACCCTCCCTGCCCACGCCCAGACCTCGTCTACGGGCTGAAACCCCACACCGACAACTCCGTCGTCACCGTCCTCCTCCTCGACAAGGACGTCGGCGGCCTCCAGGTGCTCAAGGACGGCCACTGGGTGGACGTGCCCGTGCTCGGTCACGACCTGCTGGTCGTCGTAGGCGAGGAAATGGAGGTATACATATAAGCTTCTGTTTTTTTTTCTTCAAAGAAAACCACACATCCTGAAACTGTTTAACGCCTGTACGCGCGTAGATCATGACCAATGCGGTGTTCAAGGCGCCGATACACCGGGTGGTGACGAGCGAGAAGGAGAGGATGTCGCTGGTGCTGTTCTACCAGCCGGAGCCGCACAAGGATCTGGAGCCGTCCGAGGAGCTGGTCGACGAGAAGCGGCCGGCGCTGTACAAGAAGCTCAAGGCCAAGACCTTCGCCGACGGATTCTGGGACGCGTTCGCGCTTGGCGAACGGACCATCGACTTCCTCAAGGTGAAGGTGGAACAGGAGGCGGCGGTTTCCAGAGCTTGAAGCCTCCACGAACAATAACCGCATGCGGTTTGGGTGCATCCGTGCATGAAAAATTATACTGTCCTAGCTTCTACATGTAAATTACATGTGTTGCCACTATGCTTGAGTCAGTGGGTCGTGTCAGTGCCATGAACAACGCATGTTACGTATCCGTGTTGTTCATCTCTCGTTCCCATTATCGGAGTAGTAAAAACATTAAGAGTTCTCGTTAAAAAAAAAAAACAGTAAGAGTTGCTGTACATCAAGCAAGCCGAATGGAGCTGATGAAATGAAATAGATTCAGAAAACAACGGTGGTAGCTAGGCTGATGGCAAACTGTAGGATGTGAACAGCACTCCATTATTGATGTGCAATTGCACTTGCCTGTCCCTTCACAAATACGATATGCACACAATAATCAATCACCAAGCATTGGACGAGCTGACGGACGCGACGTCAAGATCGAGGTGTTTCAGCCAACCAACCGCCTGAAGAAGCGAAGCAAGAACGAACACGCCGTCTTGGCCGCCGGCAAGAACCCATGCAGAATTCCCTTGAGTTCCCCGGAGCCGGTGCAAACGATCCTCTTTCAGCCTCTGCTCTGCTTCTTCCGTTCGGCGCCCATGGCGATCGATCGGGCCCCGGGGAAGAAAGAATGACACTGGCCCAAGTTTCAGGTACGCACGGACAGGCCAACGGCCCATGTATCCCAGGCGGACTAGACGGGCCAGATAAGACCACGCGCACCCAACCAAAAAAATTGTGAAAACTCACTCACTCTGTTTTCGAATATGAAAACGTCCATTTTTTCAACATTCAAGTATCGTTCGAGTCCGGTTTAAAACCTCAAACTCTAAGTAGCACAGGGGAATCCTCCTGCATGGGGTTGGCAAGGCATTTGGATCTCTTACCATCGTTGCCCGCGGTGGTGGCGCCCTCGCAGCAAAACCAGGGTGTCCCGGTAGTAGTGGCTGCGAACCTATGAAATATACGTCTGTGTGGAGGCACGTATCTTGGCTTGTCGAGCTTCCTCCTCTTGTTGGAGGCGTTCCCGCTCTTCCCGTTCCTGGCGTTGCCCTGATGTTTCGGGGTCATCGTCGGCATTGGATTGACTGTTACCGATGGCGGTGACCTAACGGCCGCCGGAACAGGCAGAAGGGTTTAACATGTCGTCATCCTCTGAGGAAGAGGATGAGGTGTACTGTAGGGTGAAGAGAAGATTCTCCCCAGATGTTCTCTCCAAACCCTCAACGTGGAGGCTGCCAGCGAGATCATCATGACATGTTGGGCTCCAGGAATCTTCCGAATCTCCTGCTCTATAGGAGACAGGCTCTGGATATTACTCGTCCAAGGTGGCACTTGCGGACGAAGGCACGGTCGGCGTAGAGCCAGCGGTGCAGACTCGGCGGGCGATGGTGCCTTAGTAATGGCCCTGGTAGAACCACTGGCATTGCCGGATATGAGGATGAAGCTTTTCTCCATGTGGTCATCGTAGTCGGAAACGTCAAGGATACTTTCTTCTCTCCACGCTGGTAGACTTCGATTCATGTGCAAGGCACTGGATACCTTACTAGAATTGAGTTAGCGAAGATTACGACGACGATCCCCACGGACAGCACCAGCTATCAACGTTTGGGACCTTTATCACAGAATGGACAAACAAAAGTATATAAAGAAAATAGAGATTGCTATCTATTCACCAAAAAAACTCAAACAGTGATGTATATTGTAAAGGGTATGCTCTGATTAGAGGGAGGATGATTTTGAATAAATGTGGATTAGGGTCTTGATCTGGATCTGAAGAAACCTAAAGGGGAGGTCCAATAGGACGTCCAGAAGGGGTTTGAGGATGGTCTAAAGACTCTTGGGCCCATCTTCTGTCCGCTTGATTGATCTTGGGCCCAGTAAGCTAACTTGGACCCAGCAGAGGATCTGGCTTAATTACCAACAAACAAATAAAGATATACCTATATTATTGACTGGTCAACAATCCTCATCAGGCACCAAGTCACACTTTAATTTTTGTGAACCCTAGACCTCATTGAAGATACTTTCATATAACAAGATACCTTTATTCAATTTTCATCGACTAACGAGATACTTTCATATTGTATAAGTGTTCAAACGACAATTGAGTATTATTACATACAAGTATTTAAAGGATAAATGGTGGTAACAAAAGACCACAAAATATCACAAGTAGTGTGTTCATCATCCAGATTGAGCAATTGCACTTGCAAGTTCATCACGAAAACTATCCATAGATCTAGCACTCGTTTGCGACGTTGACGCATTCGAATATTCGATGTATCGTAATAAATGGAATATTTGTGGGGACATAATTAGGATTCCAATCGAACCTGTGAAAATGCATGTCCGTCGAAGCATGTTCATGGATGAAGTTGTGGATTCTCATGGTTGCCGTAACAATCATCTTTTGCTTAGACACATGAAAGTTCGGCATTTTGAGAAGAATTCTCCATTTCATCTTCCATACACGAAAGAACTTCTCAATTATGGTGCTCGGGGAACAACGGTGAAGAAGAAGTCAGGGAAAAGGCAGCGACGGTGTCTAGGGTTTCCTGGGTTAGTCGGCGGAGGGTGAGGAATGGCGGCGAAGAAGTCGGGTGCTAGCGGCATCGCACTCCGGGCCCTGCGGTGGCGCACTCGAGGGCCAGAGGCAGCGCTGAGTGTGGGAGAGGAGAGGAATTGGGGAGGCCTCGCGGTGGCGTAGGGAAAAAAGAGCGAAGGGGTATGCGGGGTGCACTCGACATTGGGAGGAGGACGAGGGCAGTTGAGTGGCATTTTGCGGGTAATAAACCCGAACTTCTCAGAGTGTTTCTATTTTACACAGGCTGGCTCCCACGGGAATCCACCAAAAGGTCACTCCTCACCCGTAGTTCTTTTTATGATTGGATCATCGCTAGAAGCAAGATCTAGTGATTCTCCAAAGCTAAGTGTTTGGGTTGGTTTCTTCGAATCGCACCAAGAAACTAGGATCAGATTGATACCAAACATGGCCAAAATGTCCCCCTCCATCCCGTTGGAAAAACCGAATAACCTCTCTTTTTTTTTCTCTACGTCCTTGTCACTCGTATCTCCATAGTTGATCACGGCAAGTTGCAAGCGCCCGGCAATAATTGAGTCCTGCCAACCGGTGGCCGTATCTTTTGCTTTCTGCCACCGGTGAAGGTGTATCGGATCGTATCGTCGGTTCCAACAGTTGCCATCCAACACATGAACAGTTGTAGAAACTTGGCTGCAACGATCTACAGAAACCACAAGTTGCATTACATAAACCGATATAAATTTGAAAGCTAAAGCTACCTGTGATCCGGCGAGGACACTCAATAATTCACAAGGGAACAAGTACAACTAATACTACTATAGACCGTAGAGTGGTCTAAAAAAAATCCTGCTATGTAGGGTGGTCTCCGTGGAGTCACGAAGGGATATATAGCATGTCTGGTTTACCACCTTAAGTAGACATACTAAAATTTTAGCAATGCTAAAACTTGGATAAAAAAAATGATGTTTGGATCGTAGCTATATCAATTCACGAGCAATACCGAAAATTGATGTGTTTGGATTGTAACCATACAAAAAATTGCCAAAAATGTGAATATGAGACATAGGTCAGTATGACATATTTTTTTGGAACCAAAATATGCCAACATGGGTCTTGTTTTGTTGATTAAATGATAAAAAAAAATAACGGTTCAAATGGATTACAAATCAGATACTCGGTTTAGAAAATATAGTTATTTGAAACTGCTTAATAAAAAAGGTTTGTATTAAATGCAGCCAATAGGCTGCTGCCACCTCATCAACATATTGACAGGAGGTGAGCTAATTAATGAGTTCATTTGCTACGTTAAGTTGGGCTTAAGCTAATGAAGATGATGCTTTTGGAATGTCCTCGCCCCTCCAAATTTGCCCAACGCCACCAAAATGTCCTCACCACAATCCAAATGTGCCGGCGGCGAGGGAGGTGGGGGACGAGGCGGTGCCGGAGTGGGAGAGGAGATGCTGTGAGAGAGAAAGTCAAAGGAGATAGATAGGGTGGGTGGGGTGGAGGGAGAATAATAGCATGTACAATGCGAGATGATTATATACGAGCGTTTAAAGAAAGAGAATATAATCACGTCATCAATAACCTATGTAAAAGTCATTTTTTCTAATGCAAGCATCTCTTTTTGTAGGTGTTTAGAAAATTATATTATCTATTGATTATATATAGTTATATACATAAACATCTTTTAAGCACTGGTGCCTAATCAAACATCGATGCTACAAAATAAGCACCTTATCTATCCTATATGGCAAGAAATATTGGTTTTTCTTTGCTAAGACCATCTCCAATGTGTTGTTTTAGCCGGTTCAAAGAAGGAGATGGAAGATATTAAATCAATTCAATACATTGGAGGGGTCGATTTCACACAAATCTCGGCCTACCAAAATGTATTTCACACCTCTCGCCTACGGGTGGGTCCATAATTCATGATGTCCCACATGTCATAAGATGCAATTCTTGGTCCCAAGATGTTCCGTATTTTGATGAGTAAGAAAAACGTATTTCTTGTTTGACTGGCATACACGCACGAATCTCGGGATGGCTTGGGATAATTGGACGTCATATCAGGTGGGAAGAGATGCTAGTAGGAGTAAAGAATCCGTTCACGTGTGAGCTAGCTCCCCTGACCCTCTATAAGTAATGCACCGTAGCACCACCCGGAAGTAGACGCACAAGTGAAGTCCAAGAGATAATTTGTAGAGAAGCCCACCACAACTACTACAAGCGTGTCGGTACTCAGTATCAGCATGGTGCATCGGGCTCAGGGGCAGCTGGTGCAGGAGTTGGCGGCCGCCGCCGGCGGTCTCCCGGCGCCGCCGAGCCGGTACGTGCTGAGGGAGGAGGCTCGTCCCACCGGCGCCGTCGCGCAGCCGGCAGAGCTGGCCATCCCCACCGTGGACGTGAGCCGGCTGGCCGAGCCCGGCGACGTCGAGGAGGCCGGCAAGCTCCGGTCGGCGCTCCAGTCGTGGGGCCTCTTCGCGGTACGCATCGCGCGCCATGCATATAGGTTGTTTTAGGCATGACTTTTAAGTACGAGCAACAACTCTTCAGGTGACCGGCCATGGCATGCCGGAGGCGTTCCTGGACGCGACCCTTGACGCGACGAGGGAGTTCTTCCACCTCCCGGTGGGGGAGAAGCAGAAATACAGCAACATGGTCGACGGCGACAAGTTCCAGAACGAAGGCTACGGCATCGACCGCGTCGACACCGACGAGCAGATCCTCGACTGGTGCGACCGGCTGTACCTCCAGGTCCAGCCGGAGGACGAGAGGAGGCTCCAATTCTGGCCAAACCACCCACCCTCTTTTAGGTACTGTGCATAATATTGTTCTCTCAAATACAGTACGACGTTACTCATCCAAATATCTCTTCTTCTCGAAAAGTGAAAAACACAAATTTTAAAACAGATGATTTGCAATCGCACACTACTCCACCACTAACAATACTGCTTCAAGATTTTGCTTTGTCAAACTTCGTGGGATGAATTAGCTACAGGAGTCTTTAATATCGGACGTCCTCACTGAATCATTGCCCTCACTGAATCATTGCCCTTACATTATTCAGTATTGTGAGAGCTAGAAGCACTACTCAATCCGTTAACTTGACGTGCAGGGAGCTTCTGCACGAGTACACCCAGAAGAGTGAACAGGTGGCTAAGCATGTGCTGAGGGCCATGGCCAAGATCCTGGACTTCAAGGAGGAGTTCTTCGTCGATCAGGTCGGCGAGAGGATCGCGACGTACGCGAGATTCACCTACTACCCTCCCTGCCCACGCCCAGACCTCGTCTACGGGCTGAAACCCCACACCGACAACTCCGTCGTCACCGTCCTCCTCCTCGACAAGGACGTCGGCGGCCTCCAGGTGCTCAAGGACGGCCACTGGGTGGACGTGCCCGTGCTCGGTCACGACCTGCTGGTCGTCGTAGGCGAGGAAATGGAGGTATACATATAAGCTTCTGTTTTTTTTTCTTCAAAGAAAACCACACATCCTGAAACTGTTTAACGCCTGTACGCGCGTAGATCATGACCAATGCGGTGTTCAAGGCGCCGATACACCGGGTGGTGACGAGCGAGAAGGAGAGGATGTCGCTGGTGCTGTTCTACCAGCCGGAGCCGCACAAGGATCTGGAGCCGTCCGAGGAGCTGGTCGACGAGAAGCGGCCGGCGCTGTACAAGAAGCTCAAGGCCAAGACCTTCGCCGACGGATTCTGGGACGCGTTCGCGCTTGGCGAACGGACCATCGACTTCCTCAAGGTGAAGGTGGAACAGGAGGCGGCGGTTTCCAGCGCTTGAAGCCTCCACGAACAATAACCGCATGCGGTTTGGGTGCATCCGTGCATGAAAAATTATACTATCCTAGCTTCTACATGTAAATTACATGTGTTGCCACTATATGCTTGAGTCAGTGGGTTGTGTCAGTGCCATGAACAACGCATGTTACGCATCCGGGTTGTTCATCTCTCGTTCCCATTATCGGAGTAGTAAAAACATTAAGAGTTCTCGTTTCAAAAAAAAAAAAACAGTAAGAGTTGCTGTACATCAAGCAAGCCGAATGGAACTGATTTTTTTAGAAAGAAAGTACAACTTTCGGCTTCTGCACTAATTAGTGATACACACAGTCAAATAGACATTCAAATCCGTTTAGAAGAGAACTAGAATCTGGATGGTTGAGGTCTACGCACACCTTTCCACTGGTAGGATGTGAACAGCACTCCATTATTGATGTGCAACTGCACTTGCCTGTCCCTTCACAAATACGATACGCACACAATAATCAATCACCAAGCATTGGACGAGCGAGCTGACGGACGCGACGTCAAGATCGAGATGTTTCAGCCAACCAACCGCCTGAAGAAGCGAAGCAAGAACGAACACGCCATCTTGGCCGCCGGCAAGAACCCATGCAGAATTCCCCGGAGCCAGTGCAGAAGATCCTCTTTCAGCCTATGCTCTGCTTCTTTCGTTCGGCGCCCATGGCGACCGGCCCGGCCCCGGGGAAGAAAGAACACGTGTTCCTGAAAATGGGCTACTAGCCCAAGTTTCCGGTACGCACGGATAGGCCTACGGCCCATGTATCCCAGGAGGACTAGACGGGCCAGGTTAGACCACGCGCACCCAACCCAAAAATCTGTGAAAACTCACTCACTCTGTTTTCGAATATGAAAACGTCCATTTTTTCGACATTCAAGTATCGTTTGAGTCCGGTTTTCAATCTCAAACTCTAAAATCGTTTAAAACACACCCTCGAACTCTCTAAACCGTCAACTTTGCCCCAACTTTGCCCCCTTCGGCCCTTCCCACCTAGTTTTATGTGATGCCCTCCACTGTGTGCTACATCCACTAATAAATCAGAAAATAAAAAAAATGATGGACCGACATGTTAGTCTCTTCACCATCTTCTTCTTCTTCTTCTTCTTCGATCGTGTCCTCTGGTGCCTCCGCCATTGCCGTTGACGACAGCCTCCTCGTGGCGTCCGCGAGCTCCATCTCCGCCTTCGATCTCCACACAGGGCGAGAACAGAGGGGGAAGAGAAACGGTTAGTGGGAAAGTTACCTTGTGGGTGACCATCCCGAGGTAGTTGGCTCATTCATCTATCAATTACAAGAACAAAGCTACGAGTTCATCTCAGAGAATGAAAAATGCACATCGATACATGCTAGAATCATTTCCCAAGAAACAAATGAATCTCATATCCTATTGACTTGGTGTTATCTTGAGAAGCTCAATGTCAAATAGGAGAGTTTTATCTATCAACCCTTGATTCCGTAGAACAAAATCCAGAGCTCTTTGTCCCTGTAAGACAAAATTGATAGAAGCACATGCAAGATTACAGAGAAGTACTAGCATTACGGAGAAAGACATAAAAGCAAATTATATCTTTGAGCTTTTGTTCACATTCCTACAAAATTTCATCTGATTTACACATTCCAACCAAGCTGAGCTATCTCTTAGTCTTTGTCTGAAATCCTGGAGTGAAGTATCCTTGTACCAAGTTGAGCTATATGTCCTGACCCACTAGAACCTGCAGGTGAAAGTAACATACATGACTTCAAGGTCAAATAGACAAGTTGACAGCCTTTTGCCACAATTTTCTTGAAAATTTTTATGGGATTTCATACAGCTAGTTAAAGATTCTATGGTATCATGGAACCATGGTTTAATGCCAAATTATACAAAAAGTAATAATTGGACTGTTACAGACAACAAAATCGTTCCACCATATAAAAAACACTGCTAAAGACAACTCCAGAAGTTAAACACAGAGTATTTCTCAATTCACTTTTTTTTGGACCTAATCACTTTCTTTAGGGCATCAAGTCCCAATTCGCCTTGACCAAAACGACAATGTTAAAAAGAAATGGATGTAAACATTAGTCATCGGAATGGACTATACAACTCTTTTCATGTTGTTAGCTAACATCCCCTCTTACATCCGTTGGTATGTAGAATTCTAACATTACCTACGATAGATGTGTTGATTTAATCTGAACTACAAATACCAGATAAGTAAACTTCCTTGTCCACTCTGACCTATCTTTGAACATCTAGGCAATCCGCATACACCTTGTCAGTTTCATGTGGCCCATGAGTGTAGAAGTTAACCTAAAAAATGAATTGGATTTCTCAGGTGATTGAACCAATGGTTCTACACATTGATACAAGAAAAATTTAATGTTGGATGCCACCCAAATTCCCCATTTACTAATAGTAGCTGTCATCCAAGTATGTGAAAAGGGCAATTCCCTGACGTTATAGTATCTTAACCCTGCTTGGATCAGGAGTATTCGTTTATTTCCCCAGGAAATTAATTGATCATGGCTAGAAGCTTTTTTGCTTGACATGTAAGATTTGCCAATCTCTCATAACGTCCACCCTTCCAAAGACCAAACAAGAATATTCTTTTTTGGGTGAAGTTTATTTCTCTATGGTTAGGGCTTAGGATTGTTCTACAACTAAAACGTCTATAATACATTTACCCTGCCGAACCTGACATGAAAGTGGAACATCTAGAAGAACAACATATAATAGAAGATGGAATATATGCTACCTCCACATGTTCAACACCATCCTCCTCATTCCAGTATAGCAAAAAATTGAAATAATTTACAGTTTTCTTTTCTACAATCATACATTGATCAACATCTGTGCCATAAAAATATCTCAGATCTAGGCAACAAAAAAAAAAGAATTATTTCATAGTGAAAGGAGGAGATTGTGTCAAGACAGAGTCAATGTTCAGACATTCGGATGAGTTAAGTTGGGCGGACGTGTCGAGTATCGAGTAGAGGAGAGGGTTCGGACGAACCGAAGTGATTCTGGGCCTGGCCCATGTAACGGATGTGTAAACAAGTTAATTCGAACCAGACAGGGTATAAGTTAGGAACTGTGCCCCATCAGACGGATTATCGAAAAAGAAAGAAAAACAACAGCAACTTTCCCCTTTCTCTCATTCTTCCGCCTCCTCTGCTATTCTTTGAATTCATCTGACCTTACCACCGGAACTCGCCGGTGATGAGGACATGACAGATGGTATCAGAGCTTGTTCGATCCGTCGTCGTTCCTAGATTCTCGCGGTCTTGATCGGTAAAATTCCGAAGGAGGGTTGGCGATTGCTTAGGCGATTGCTGTGATTCCTAACCTGAGGTTCGATCGACTTAGAGAAGGAACGCCACGGCTCCAGCAAAGCCAGGCGTCCAAGTCCGTCAGGTCGTGACGGCAATGGAGGGGATGGAGGCGCGGTTGGTAGAGTTGTGGAAAACTGAGATGCAAATGATGAGGGAAGAGATGAGCTCCCACATGGTAGCGGTGGATCAATGTCTGGAGTAGCAAGGAATGAGAGTAGACGAGATGCAGTTGAAAATGACAATGGCGATGGATTCAATCGGCAAGATACAGCAGGAGCAAGTGATGGTGGCTAAGACTCTCAAGACTGCTGCTCCTCCTCGGCTGGTGATTCCAAACCGTGATGAAACAGGAATATTAGGAGCGAGATACGAAGAATCAGGGATCCAACGAGCGGCTATACCGACAAATACTACGGCGCCGAACCTTCCTCAGGTACAATTCCCACCGCCTACCCCAGTAATCGATGAGATACAAGAGTCTAGTAGAGGGAATCAGGATCAAGGGAGAAGAAATTGGATGCCTAAGATGGATTTTCCAAAGTTTGATGGTACGGATGCTCGAATTTGGGTGGATAAGTGTCAAACCTTTTTTTTGCTATATATATGATTCCTGATGGATTTAAGGTAGCAGCAGCAACTATGTATATGAAGGAAAGTGCCGCGCATTGGTACCAGGCATACAAGATAACTCATGGATGGCATGATTGGGAGCAGTTCAAGGAAGCTGTGATATCTGAGTTTGAAGGAAACTCACACAGAGACCGAATTAGAGAGTTATTGCTTCTTAAACAGACCAGTTCTGTAGAAGATTGCAAAAAAAGGTTTGAGGCTCTAGTATATCAGATCAGATTGTTCGATCACAATATAGGAGGGTTGATGTTAGTGACAAGGTTTGTACTGGGACTAAAGGAAGAATTGAGGGCTGCTGTCGAAATACAGCTGCCTGCTACAGTGTCGATAGCTGCTTCTCTGGCTTGTGTGCAGGAAGGTGTATTAGAGAGGTCACGCAAGTATGTGCAAAAAAGCAAAAGTAATGGATATGGTGCAAACTCAGGTAGGAATGAAGGAGGATATAAAGGAGAAGAAATAGGTCAGAATGTTAAATTTGACAAAGGAGAACTCTGGAGGGCTAAGCAATTGAAAGAGTATCGGAGGACCAATGGATTGTGTTTTAAATGTGGAGAAAAATACTCACCCACACACAAATGCCCGAAAACAACTCAAGGGCAACTCAAAGCAATTCAAGTGCAAGAGATTTTATCTGATGAAGTCCTAGATGCAGTAGTGGCTGATGAAGAGGAGGAAGAGGAGGACGAAATGCATATATCAGTGAATGCTATTTCTGGTTCAGAACATCCAACAACCATAAGAGTGAGAGCCTTGGTGGGAGATCAACTAATGTTGATGTTGATCGACTCTGTGAGTTCTCACAGTTTTGTGAACACAGAACTAGTGGAGAGAATTAAAGGAAGACCACAGGTGGTTAACACCATGGCAGTTAAAGTTGTTAATGGGGAAGTATTATACTGTGACAAGGTTATGATGGACATGAAATGGTGGGTGCAGGGACATACCTTTCAACATGACATGAAGGTTCTGGATCTAGGAGGACATGATGCTATTTTAGGAGCTGACTGGTTAGAAAAATGTGGAATGATGAAGTGTCATTGGGTGGAAAAATGCATAGAGTTCGAGCACAAGGGGAAGAAGGTTAGACTTCAAGGTGTCCTCAATACAGGAGACACAGCCGAACTACAGGAGATATCGGTTGAGAAAGTGGAGAAGTGGCATAGAGGAAATGAGATTTGGGCTACTGTTGTGTTGGAAAGGGCACAAGAACCCATTGAAGAGGAAATTCCAGCATCAATTCAAGCTGTCCTGCACGAGTATAAAGATGTATTTCAAGACCAAAAAAGGCTGCCACCTCACAGAGTGTTTGATCATGTCATAACTTTATTACCAGAGATTGCTCCAGTCAACTCCAGACCCTATAGGTATTCACCATTACAAAAGGACGAGATTGAACGCCAGGTAATGGAGATGATCCAGGCCGGCATTGTAACTCCAAGCCTCAGTCCATTTGCATCTCCAGTTTTGTTGGTAAAGAAAAAAGATGGCACTTGGCGATTTTGTGTCGATTACAGGAAGCTGAATTCAGTGACAGTAAAGAGTAAATTCCCTATGCCAATTGTAGATGAGTTACTTGATGAATTGGCTGGCACTAGCTTCTTCTCAAAGTTAGATCTGAAGTCTGGATTCCATCAGATTAGAATGATAGAATCAGATGAGCATAAGACTGCCTTTAAAACCCACCATGGTCAATTCCAATTTAGGGTAATGCCCTTTGGCTTGACAAATGCTCCTGCTACATTTCAGCGCCTAATGAACTCAATTTTTGCACCTTACATGAGGAAATTCGTCCTTGTCTTCATGGATGATATTTTGGTATACAGTAAGGATATGGAAGATCATATCAAGCAATTGCACATAGTGTTGGAGACCTTGAGGAAACACCAGTTAGTAGCTAAGAGAAGTAAGTGCAGTTTTGCTCAAAGGAAGTTGGAGTATCTCGGACACATCATTTCTGAAAAAGGGGTTGCTACTGATGATGCCAAGATCCAGGTGATGTTGCAGTGGCCTATACCTAACAATGTCACTGAGCTCAGGGGTTTTTTTTAGGACTCACAGGATATTACAGGAAATTCGTTCGGCATTATGGGATAATTGCCAAACCCTTAACTGCTTTGCTTCAGAAAAAAGGGTTTCAGTGGAGTACAGAAGCTCAAGAATCATTTGACAAGTTGAAGAACGCTATGAGTTGCACACCAGTTCTTGCATTACCAGATTTCCATCAGTCTTTCACCATAGAGACCGATGCATGTGATACTGGGATTGGAGCAGTGCTAAGCCAAAAAGGTCACCCAGTAGCCTTTTACAGCAAAGCATTAGGTGTAAATAACCGAAAACTTTCAATTTATGAGAAAGAGTTTATGGCCATTATGATGGCAGTGGACAAATGGAGGCAATACCTACAAAGGGGGCCATTTGTCATCAAAACAGATCACAAAAGTCTATGTCATTTGGAGGAGCAAGTCTTACACTCAGAATTGCAGAAAAAGGCAATGACTAAACTAATTGGACTGCAGTACACATTCCAATACCAAAAAGGGGAGCACAACAAAGTGGCTGATGCCCTATCCCGAGTAGGACACTTATATCACATCCAAGCCATTTCCATGGCACAACCAGTCTGGATACAAGAAGTTATCAATTCGTATGAGGTTGATGCTCAGGCTCAAACGTTGTTGCTTCAGTTAGCAGTAACTAACACAAATGAGAAAGGATACTCTCTCAAAGAAGGCATTATCAGGCATCATGGCAGAATTTGGGTGGGGTCTAATGCAGGACTACAAACAAAGTTGATACAAGCTTTCCATACTTCTCCCATTGGAGGGCATTCAGGAATTCAAGCTACATATCAAAGAGTTCAAAAACTTTTCAGCTGGGCAGGGTTGAAACAAGATGTGGAAAATTTTGTCAAGCCATGTGTAATCTGTCAGCAAGCCAAACATGAAAATTGCAAATTACCAGGTTTGCTATGTCCCCTACCCATTCCTGATGGAGCTTGGCATGATTTGACCATGGATTTTGTGGAAGGGTTGCCTAGGTCAGAAGGATACAACACTATTTTAGTGGTGGTGGATCGATTTACAAAATATGCACATTTCTTTCCACTCAAGCACCCTTTTACTGCCATACAAGTGGCCAAGGTCATACTCAACAACATTATCAAGCTGCATGGTATCCCTCGAACAATTATCTTTGATCGCGACCGTATTTTCACAAGTTCAATGTGGAAAGAGTTGTTCAGATTGCTTGACACTAAACTGCAAATGAGTACAGCGTATCATCCGCAAACCGATGGCCAGAGTGAAAGAGTGAATCAATGTCTAGAGATGTATTTACGGTGTGCAGTGCAAGAAACCCCAACTCACTGGCATCGCTGGCTACCCCTTGTTGAATATTGGTATAACACAAGTTATCACTCTACTTTGGGTTGTACTCCCTATAAGGCCTTATATGGGACTGAACCACACTGTGGGTTGCTCCCTGATCTGAGGACAACATCAAATTCAGTGGTGATCGATATCTTGGCAGAACGAGAAGCATACTCGAAATTCTTGAAACAACAGCTTACAAAAGCACAACTGCACATGAAACAGTATGCAGATCACAAACGATCTTTCTGAGAGTTTCAAGTTGGTGAAAAGGTATTCCTGAAATTACAACCATATGCACAATCATCGGTTGTCAATCGTCCTTATCCGAAGTTGTCGTATAAATACTACGGACCATACTCTATACTGGAGAAGATAGGGGCTGCAGCCTACAAACTCCAACTGCCTGAAGGAGCACTCGTTCATCCAGTCTTCCATGTTTCGCAATTGAAGCCTCAAATACCAGATCATACCCCTGTGTACTCATTGATTCCTAACCCAGTGGATTTTTCGTTGAAGGATGTTCAACCAGAAGCAATCGTGGATCGACGACTGGTAAAGAAAGGCAACTCAGCCCACTTGCAGGTGCTCATCAAGTGGACTTCTCTGCCAGCTACTATGGCAACCTAGGAGGATTATGAGGTTGTGCGCGCCAGATTTCCAAATGCTTCAGCTTGGGGACAAGCTGACACTTGAGGCGGCGGTAGTGTCAAGACAGAGTCAATGTTCAGACATTCGGATGAGTTAAGTTGGGCGGACGTGTCGAGTATCGAGTAGAGGAGAGGGTTCGGACGAACCGAAGTGATTCTGGGCCTGGCCCATGTAACGAATGTGTAAACAAGTTAATTCGAACCAGACAGGGTATAAGTTAGGAACTGTGCCCCATCAGACGGATTATCGAAAAAGAAAGAAAAACAACAGCAACTTTCCCCTTTCTCTCGTTCTTCCGCCTCCTCTGCTATTCTTCGAATTCGTCTGACCTTACCACCGGAACTCGCCGATGATGAGGACATGACAGATTGGCTCTTACCTCCATGGGTCCGACGGAGCGCAGGGGGCCACAAGGACCGGTGAGGGGGCGCTAGGAGGAGGCTGGCGTGGGGAGGAGGTTGATGCAGGGGGCAGCGGGGGGCACGGCGGTGAGGACGCGGCTGGCGGGAGGCATGGTAGCGAGGATGGGGCCGGCGGGAGGCGTGGCGGCAGGGACCGGGCCGGCGGGAGGCACAACAGCGAGAGGGTCAAGAGCCAGGGGGGAGGAGAACGAACGACGGGATCGGGAAATGAGGGGAAAATTAGGAAAACTGGGTTTATTTGTAGTAGCAAAAGGTAGGTAAATAATCTTCAACTCTAGGGGTATCTTGGTAACCGAGAGACTGATTTTTGTGGAAAGTTAGACTAAGATCGCTCCTAATTTTCTACTAATACAACTTTGATTCTGGAGTGATCTGATTTAAAAAAATGAGTTAAGATGTTTGGCCAGACTCCGACGTGCGGTGCGGTACTCGACAAATTAACTGTTCAAGGTACACACACCGTACACCACGTGGTGACGGGCGACAAGGAGAGGTGCTCAACATACAACAGCTCACAGGCCGCAACGACGTTGCAACTCGCCAGTTGTATAATTGGCGTCGTATGAAGACGATGCGCCGGTGACCAGCTTGATAAGATCGAACCAGAAAAGGAACGACAGGCTGACGTACGGCAACACATAGGAAGAACGATCAATGCGCAACTGCAAAGTTTGTCCATTCACATGTACATCTTGTCTACATATGCAACGACACAGTAATGAAGCAGCTGCCAAGTCGTCAAAGTTGCCGTCATGCTTCTGCATCACCTGAGGCTTGTTTGGGACGGCTTTGGTTTCGACTTTTCACTCAAAAAAGCTGAAAGCTATCCCAAACGGACAGCTTTTCTCATCGGTTTTTTCTGAAGTCGGAAGCTGTGTATAACGTTAGAAAGCCAGAAGCCACCACGGGGCAGCTTCTCGTAGCCCCCGTTCAGCATTTACCCTCAAGTTCGGAGTTACTTACCCGCTTTTGCCATTGGACAAAACCTTCGTTCGGACCCAAACCCAAACCCTCCTCCTCTTGTGCGACCCTCCCTCTTCCTCCCGCACAGCGCCCCTTCCTCCTCCTCCTCCTGCGCCAACCTGCGGCACCGCCCCTCCACCCCAACTTCCTCCCGAGTCTGCCGCCGGCCTCATCCTCCTCCCACGCTCGCGCCGCTGCCACTCCTCCTCCCGCGCCGGCCCCTCTTCCTTCCCCGTCGGCGCCTTCCTCTTACCCACGCAGCGCTGCTCCTCTACCCCGAGCTCCTCCCGAGCCTAACGTTGGTGCCCCTCTTCCCTCTTCCTCTCCTGACGCCGCCACCGCCGTCGTTGTCCCCCCCCCCCCGACAACAACCCTAGCGTTTTTTTTGTTTATTTTTTTCCTTTTATTTCTATTGCAAATGATTATGTGTAATAATTGTTTATTGCAATAAATTTTTCATTGTAATAATAGGTTGTTGTAATAAAATTTTATTGCAATTATTTATGTAATAATTATTTATTGAATTAATTGTTTATTGTTAATTGTTGTTATTTGCGTTAATTGTCATAAACTCATCGCCTCTCCTCCCCTCACACCGTCAGCACCACTGCCGCCACCTCCAGCGGTAGTGTGCCATCATCTCCGCTCCTCCCCTCACACATCGCCACTCCTCCACTCACGCTGCCACCACCACCAGTCGCAGCTGCCACATGCCATCATCACTACTCTTGCCCTCACGCATCCCCGGGCTTGGCACCATGGGATCCGGTCATTCCCGGGCATGACCTTTCCCCGAGTGCGCCACCGCCACTGTCTTCCTCTACGACCTCAACATCGTCACCATCCTGCTTCCCCACCGCGTCCTCAAGTCAGCACCGTCAGAAAAGTAGAGGGTAGTAGAAGGTAGTGTTGTCAGAGTTGTAGGTAGAATCCCACTGTCGCAACCCAGCACCGGCAGGAAACATGATGTTGCCCTGCCTCTCACCAGCGTTGTCGCCACCATGTCCAATTCAATTCCGTCGGCGATGCTGAAGCAGTCATTGAGGTTGTCCACCTACACGATGTCGTACGCTCGCCAACTGCCAAGAACACGATGTCGCGGTCAGCTCACTCGACAACTGCACCATCATGCCTCTCCATGAGTGGAACAACTGCCTCTCCACTTCTCATGTTCTCCCTCCATCATACTGTTCTATGCCTCTTTTCTCTCTCTCCCGCAGTCCCTCTCCTTCCCTATCCTGAATTCCCAACAACCCGATCCACCCCGTCATGTGCTCCCTTCCTCTCTTTCCCGATTTGCATCATCCAATCTGGAGAGGATGATCGATGTGGCAGGACCAAATTGGGCTTTGGATGGCGAGGTAGGGTCTGGTGAGGCGAGACCATCGTGGGCCAGCGAGGGCAGTCGAGGGTGTGTGCGGCTCGACCGCAATGATGTGCTTGGCGACAAGGTGTGGCCGAGGAGGATGGAGGAATGGGCAATCGAGCTTTGCAGCAGTGAGACGGCCTAAAGAGAAGCAACAACGAGAGGTAGAGCCGTGGAGGCATGGGTGCAACGGTGAGGTAAGGGCAACGCAGGCCTAGGCTTGGGTTTGAGAATGACCAATCAAGCGACATGAGGCGTCACCAGTCACTACAATGGAAAAGGATTTGCACTTAGTCGTGGCCGGTCTTCCATCGTGGCAATTCTGTTCTAACCTTGCCGAGATGCATCTTCCTGAGTTGGAGGTATTATGCTTAAGCTCTACATTTGTACATGAATTTATGTCACAACTGAATTTTAAATCTCGTTAAGTACCAAATATCTCAGGTTGGATTTAGTTGTACCAAATTGCACACACCCCTGAGCTACGTAAATCTTAATGTTTTTTTTTGTCGGACTACTTTCCATGTTGATATGTCAATTAATATGTTGTTGCACAAAATGTAACTCTAGCTGATACTCACTTTACTTCCATTACAGGCCTTTCAAAAAGGTATGAAAAATATATCAATAGATAAGTTGCATTCATTTTGGTTAAGGCACCTTCAGTTAAACATATTCACCACTTGGTTTCTTTTAATGTTATTGATTAATTGCCATTGGTTCCTTCAATTGAGATGAGCACAAAACTTAAAGATGGTTAGGTTATTCTGACTCATCTCCACTCACTAACATTCTTTACCTTTCTTTGTGCAAAGCTTTGGATATTCATTTACAGGTTGTTGATTCACACCAGGTGGGAAACTTGTTTTACATTAAGCATTAGAGATATTGCAGCTGGTTTTCAATCTGCATATTGCTCCATCGCCATATGGCAACCGAGGTAATCATCTAAATTGCCCACCTTGCAATTGGTTCTCTTTTGGAATAGAGATTTGGATATGATTTCAATCTTGGCATGTGGACAGTATAGTTGCATTAACTTTGTGACATTTTTCATTTTCCAACTTTAATATGACATAATACAGGTCCTAAGTGTTGCATCATAATTGTGATTACTGCATGCTGAACCTGCTAGATGTCTAAGGCCCAATATGTTTTTAGTTTGTCCTATGGTGCATTCTATATTTCCATCCCTGGCCCCAGGGTTTTGTAAATTTTTATTTCCTTTTATTAGGACTTGGGCACCATATGTCAGTTTGTTATAGTCAAAATCTGGATGCGAAGTAACTTGTTTTGTTGACCTATGATAAACATATAAATTGATTTGATTTATCAACTTATAATTTTACTATTCTCTACATATATCAATTTAAGCTGCTCCCTGTGATCCTGCTTATGGTCGCACAAGTGAATAGCCAAGGGAGGTGAAGGAAGGTCAGGATTTGGTGCCAACAGTGCCATCGTAGAAGACACGCTTACCCCCATTGAGGTGCTCTTAGCTGCCTCAAATTCCATCTGTATATTGGGAACATCTATCATTTGTACACCAGGAGAGATGATCTCTAATGGGTTATGTTGGACCGAAACGTCGAGTAGAGGGGGGGGGTGAATAGGAGCACGATCTCTTTTTCACGCAGATCAGATTCAATATGATTATCACTCCAATAGCTATGATAGCTATGAAGATCAATACAAAAGCATGGCGAAAGATTTGTATTGAATCCAATCAAAACCCCAAAGTACGCAACCAAAAACACAAAAGATGAACAGTGCCTATGAACAGTAGCGGTCAGTTTGGTGAACAGTGCACGGTAAGTCCGGTGAATAGTGCATAATCAACCCGGTGAATAGTTCGTGGTCAACCCGGTGAACAGTGCGCGGTCGGACCGAGAATAGTAAAATCAGCACAGAATCGAAATTTCAGCAGGATTTTGAAATCGCAAATTGATCCAACTTTTGATCCACAACTCCAAACTTCATGAAACTCGAAACATACCTTCTCTAAGATGTTAGAACCTATTCCAACCAAGGATCGTGAAGATCATTGTCAAAGTTCCGACGTTTTTCTGTTTGAGCGAAGATTGCTTCAAAACCGAGTCAAAAATCAAAATATGATCTAATGCTTGCTCGTGGGTAAAGGATTATCAAGATGATCTTAGATGCACTCCCACATGTCACAGCAAGCAAGATCATCACAAGAACTCAAAGGAAAACCAACGAATCATCAAAAACCCAAAATCATCAAAGAGAGAACAAGAACAAGAATAGACTCATCTTTAAGAATCTTGCTTGGATTGATTTGAGTTTGATAGAGATTTACAGCCACTCCATCATGGAGGACAAAGACTCAACAAAAGAGCACACAATCAATCCATCTCTCCTAGAACTCTAACCTCTCTACTTTTCTCTTCCTAACCCTAAAACACAAACTAGGATTTTTTAATACAAAGGTTGAGGAGGTGCTGGCCAGCACCCCCCCTATTTATAGTAGAGGCTAGCTTCTAGAAGAGAAAACCCTAATAGGCACCCGTTAAGCCCACACACAAACGGGTTCACTTATGCACGCATTTTAAAGCATCGTCTTCATCTTCTCTTGACCTAAACCACTTCTCCTTGCGCCGTCTTGCGCCGCGGTTTAGCCAAGGGTCACTAAAGCGGTATTTAGGTGATGTTACCAAAATACCCATTCTCGATCCTTCTCTGAAGACCGAGTCCAATCTTCATGAAGCAATCACCTGCTTCGCCACGTGTAGGTTGATCAACGGCTCTCATCATGTCGGCAAGTCTCTCCCGTTCGGCTCCCACCAAAACCACCATGGCACTTGCACCGACCCCCGCGCCGCTTGATCAACCCGTCGCACCGAACTGCCTGTTCGGTCATCCTTCTCCATTTTGTGCCATACTTGAGTCCATCGACTTTACCTGGCATTCTCGATCGTTCTGAATCTCAGCTCTCCAAGCCTAGTCCCAATCATCCTCACCGTTGACCGTGGTTGACCTCCAAGCTTCCTACACAACAATAAACAAATAAATCGATTTCGAAAACAAGTTCTTCACAACTTGATCCATGTTAGTCAAAACATGCATCATGCAACACATATGCACTGAAAACCATGAACTTGATCTAAACAAGCAAACATCGCCGCTAAGATGGCCGACGAAACAAGTCACAACTGGTCAGACCGCCACCCATTGGCCGGTCTGACCGCCTACAGCCTGACAGAACTGAACTTTTGCCGAAAACACATGTTTCCATAAACCCTCAATACCATTGCCAATTGTAACATCATCATAAGATCATGAGCATATCCCCATGACATCCACAATCTCTCCCTTGATGAACACATTAGCAATTTCTCAGAAAATGTAAGTTTGAGGTTTGAGAATGAAAATATTCGACGTTTTCGCGCAAAGGCACAGTTTGGTCCAAAGGCAAGAGAATGCAATGGAAATGACCAAGTTGACTTCAGAGTAGCATAAGCAAGCGAGATAAAGCAAAAGAAAGTAAGAAAGCTTCAATTTCCAGAGAAGAGCTAAAAATCTCACTTAAGGTCTATATGAAAGAACAATTGTTCAAATTGACCTTCGATCATTATGAGGTTCCAAGAATTACAATTCAAGTTCAGAAATGACAATAAGATCACAAGAATGCAGATTAGATACTCCCCCTCACTATGATCATAATTTCTCAGAAAAAATTATTTTCTCCATTTTCCTCTAAATAGCTCCCCATCTAACATTTTTGTTATATCTTCTCTTCTTTTGACAATAGAGTCATCAAGGAATCACGTCTTCCTCTCATCCAGAGATGACAAGTGTAGAAATGAGGAAGACGCAAAAGAAAGAGTATGCATGAAATGCGATGGAGTGGCTTCATTTTTTTTTTCTAAAATTTTAGTACAAGAAACTTTGGAGATTACCTAAAAGAACAATCTAGCATTTCTATTATTACTCAATACATATCAAGCTGAAGGCGCTAGCAAGATCATGTTAAGATATATATATATATATATATATATATATATATATATATATATATATATATATATATATATATATATAGGAAAATGGTATGGTACTCACAGGAGTACGTACTCCCATTCTCTTATATACCACTTAAATCGTATGGTGATACCTCTTTATCTATTTGAGTATACTCCAATAATGATTATAAGATACCCCAAAGTGAATTCTATGAAAAAATTCATTAAAGTTCACCTTTTATTACAATATTTGTGTACATACTTCTTTTATATATGAAAAGGGTATATAGCAAAATAAAGGGTTCCAATGAAATTTTTTCAATCAAATCGCGTTGGAGTATATTATAATTGGTATTTAAGTATACTGAAAGTGATAAAGAAATATAATATATTTGTTTAAGTGGTATATTCGAAGTGAGAGTACATACTCCTGGGAGTACGAAACGGGTATATATATATATATATATATATATATATATATATAAGTAACAAACAAAAATACTTGATGCAACAATAGAGAAAATGAGTTGCAACAATTTGAGAAAACACTTGTAACATGCTACCTAGTAAGTGGAGTTGGCGCCTGATGGAGAGGCGCATAACTTCTCAGGGTAGGTCGCGTCAACACCGATGATTAGCCCACAACATTGGAGCATCGTTGGTGCTTGAGGAGGCCACACCCTGGTGGCGGCAAAGCTCATCGCGAGGCTCACGGGGGCCACTCAAGATGATGGAGATCAGAATGTCATAGGA
Source organism: Ampelocalamus luodianensis (assembly GCA_036346255.1). Lineage (NCBI taxonomy): Eukaryota > Viridiplantae > Streptophyta > Magnoliopsida > Poales > Poaceae > Ampelocalamus > Ampelocalamus luodianensis. The sequence continues at coordinate 55,753,381 of CM070627.1, read as the reverse complement.
GCTCACGAAGGCCCTGGTCGGTGTCAACGAAGTTCACCGAGCGTTGGAGGCAGAGCTCACAAAGGCGACGTCTGGGTATCGCGTAGAGCTACGAGCCCACAGTTCTGATTAGGAGTAGGGGGACAAATCGTGAATGTTCCAAGAGGAGCCCTGGAAGAGGTAGAGTCGTAGGGGGAGGGGTAGGAGGAGGAGCTACCGATGGGGTGGATTCACCGGAGAGGAGTCACTCGAAGGAGAAAGAGGAATGAGGAGGGGGAATGAAGGAGGATCCATATGGATGAGAAACGAGATGAAGAATAGAGGAGGATGTGAGGAACGTAGGGAAGATATCGTGAGAATGGGGAAAATGTATGATGTTGGGGGGATTAAGCAGGGAGACATAGCGTCTAAGTGAGAGAGAGACAGAGCATGTGGTGGGAAGTGGACATGGAGTGTGTAGCTAGGAAGCAATATCCAAAAGATATTTTTTCAGTACATCTAGCCAGCCAGTAGTGATCACTGTCATAGGTTTAACTCATCGAGTCAACATAAAAAGGAACAACTGAATGACCTAAGATCATCACGCAACGGAAGGTGTGGTATTTTTTTTTTGAGAATGTGCAAAAGCATTGCACATATTTGCATTACAAGGAAGGAGAGTCAGTACAACGTAGCGAAAATTCTACAAAAAAAGAGAAAAACGGCTTGGTCTAAACCAAGCACCAGAAACAACAAGAGAAACATTACAACAACCAGTTCTTCAAATCTTTGACGCCAATTGAGCACCAAAGGAGGCCTTCGCTTTGAATTGTCCCAACAACGACTTGAACTGAACTAACTTTGTTTTCAAACAACCTTTCATTTCTTTCTTTCCAAATTTGCCATGATGTCAAACAACCAAAGTATCAAAACTTCTAGCGTACTTCTTTGATAATCCTTTTCTAGCTGCAAGCCACCATTATAATATTTGAACATTGGTAGTTGCGACCAATCTCTCATGATGAGATAAAGAAAGGATTTCAAACCAAATTTCACGAGCAACAACGCATCCCAACACTAGATATGCCGAATGCCTTCTTCTTGATCACATAGCACACAAAGGTTTGGATGGGGAAGACCATGACGCCTTAGTCTGTCCGCCATCCAACATCTCTGATGGTCAATTAACCACATAAAATTTTGCACTTAAGAGGTGCTTTTGATTTTCCAAATCTGTTTACTGAAAGGCATCATGATTGTGCCATGAAAAAATGCCATGTAAGCGGACTTGGTAGAGTAAACAGCGGATGAAGTCTATTTCCAAAGCACTTTATCCGTTTGATCCTCCTGTAACTGAATTCTTGAGAGTTTTTCCCAAACAACCAGGTATTCTCTGATGGCGATGATTGATATGCCTCCCCTGATATCAGTAACCCAATTGTGATTGTCAAGAGTTTCTTTCACTGTTCTTCTCCTTCTCACATTTTTGCTGACTAAAAGAATTAGGTTTGGCGTCAAAAAGGCTATGCAATTGCCGTCCAACCTATAGTTTGACCAGAACAAAGTAGAAGTTCCATTACCCAAATCAATTTTTGTTGAGGCCTAAAACATAACAGACACTACATTTTCACACGGCAAAGGCATGTCAGATCACGTTCTACTACTATTAGTCTTCTTCAACCAAAACCATCTCATTCTTAGCGCCATGCCCAGCAGCCGAAGATCCTAAAAACCTAAACCTCCATATGTTGTTGGCCTGCACACCTTTTGCCAAGAGACAAGGCATTTCCCTACTTTTCCTGATTCCTCAACAGTCCAAATAAAACCACGTCTCCGTTTGTCAATGGCTCTAAGCACCCATTTAGGTAAATCCACTGACATTAATTGGTAAATAGGGATAGCAGACAAGACTGCTTTAATGACAACCATGAGTCCCCCGTTGTCAACAATGGACCTTTCCATTTAGGAAGCTTGGTAGCAACCTTATCAACAATCGGTTGTAAATGCACACACCACAATCTTTTCGTTGATACGGGGAGGCCCAAATAGGTGCAAGGAAATGACGCCAGCTGAGGTTTTGAGCTACCAACTAAATTTCATTTTCAGAACAACAAATAGGGATGGCTGAACATTTTTCCAAATTTGTCCGGAGTCCTGAAGCTGATCCAAAGACCTCCAAAATACCTCTAATGACATCATCCGCATAGAAAGAGGCCCGATATTTAATTGCCCGATGTCCCAATGTATGCAATAAATTGTCATCGGCAGCTTTCTGAATAATTTTATTAAGAACTTCCATCACAAGGATGAAAATCATAAGAGATAATGGATCTCCTTGACGAAGCCCATGCTCATTCCATATTTGATTCCCCGACTGGCGATTAAGAAGTATCTTGGTGCTAGAAGTTGATAGCAACAAAGCAATCTAGTCACGCCAATGCACACCGAACCCTCTGTATTGAAGCACCTCCAGGAGAAAAGACCAAGATACACTGTCAAAAGCCTTTGCCAGATCCAATTTCAACCAAATTCTTGCCTCCTTTTTTTGTTGTAGAAGTTTGGCTGCACACTTAGATATGAGCTTAGCGAAGCTGTGTATCAAGCAAATAGGTCGAAAGTCTTTGGGTGACATGGCATTTGTTCACTCTATGAAAGTTATTATCATTCTGGTTAAAAAAAGGCCTGAACTGTAGCCACCACGTCTTTCTTGATAAACGGCCACACAAATTTATAAAACAACCCTGTGAAACCGTCAAGCCTTGGTGATTTTTCAGTAGGTTGCTCTTTTATTGCTCTCCAAATCTCCTCTTCATCAACAGGAGCTTCAAGACCACTAAGGTCAACTATTTCCCATTTAAGAGAATCAAAATTAATAGTATGCTCTCTAGACAACGTTGATCCAATCAGGCCCTGAAAATAAAAAAAGGGTCGGTCTATACAAGATTCAACTGTTTTCTCAGCCCAAAATAGTCAAATTTTAGTTTATTTATAACTTTATTATACATAAATTACAGTAATTTAATTATATAATTTTTGTTCTTGGTCACTGTAAATATTATCGAAAGTCTTAATAACTCATATTTCCATCACATGTTCAAAAATCTAATGTATACTATGAGAGATTGAGCAAAAATAAAGATAAAAAAATAAAATAAAATTCTATGCTAATAAAATACGGCAATATGGTGAACCCGTTATGTTCCGAAGAAAAAATCATAATAAATTTGGATCCAATTCGTTTGATGAGAAGAAATGCAAATCACAAAGCATATCGGACGAATGAAAATTTAACTATTTTGACAAAAGAAAACGGTCAAATGTTGTTTAGCAAAACCGAAAAAAAAGGCTTGATGCTTGCTGTTTTGGTCGAAAACCAAATTATCGTTGACCTTGAGATAGGGTATATGATTTTTCCTTCTACGTGCACTAGCATGAAGATGAAAAACGATTGTTGGCATCTCCTCCTCCAGCTACACTAAACGGGACCTTTGTCGTGCAATCGTTTGTACCAGAGAAGCCAAATAAAGACAACTTTTTCAACTCCTTGCGCAGCCAGCTTTCTTAAGCAGACAAGATTCGGTAGTTAAGAGTCCGATCAAGCCTAAAGACTACCTCCTTGGCCATAGATAACTGTAACTTGACGTTACCGATCCTACGGGAAGGTGTGGTATGGGAAGCAAAGGAGAGGAAGCGAAAGCGGCGGCACCGCCCGTGCAGGAGCTCGACGGCCTCGGCGCGGCCGATGTGCCAGCCCGGTACGTCGTGCGTGGGAACGACAGGCCGTCCTTCGCCGCGGAGGCCACGGCGCCGGTCCCCGTCATCGACCTTGCCCGCCTGTGCCGGACGGACGGCGGTGCCGACGACGAGGCTGCGAGGCTCCAGCAAGCGATGGGGTCGTGGGGTCTCTTCCTGGTAAAATGATATTGCCGTCTGGTAGCTAGATACCATTTGTGGAGCATGATATTTCACCTTGTCACGTACGTACGTGTTATGCCCTGCATTCCTGCAGGTTACTAACCATGGCATGGAGACCTCTCTGATGGACGACATGATGAACGCGACGAGAGAATTTTTCCGGCAACCAACCGAAGAGAAGCAAAGATACACCAACCTAATAGACGGCAAGCATTTCCAGCTCGAAGGGTATGGAAACGAGCAGGTGAAATCCGAGGACCAAATCCTCGACTGGTCCGATCGGTTGTATCTCAAAGTGGAACCGGAAGACGAGAGAAACCTCCCCGTTTGGCCAGAAAACCCCAAATCTTTCAGGTAATCAATCGATCTTGCAGTGACGACGAAACCGCAGAATCGAATGCAGTGACGATTTCTGTTCAGCTTGGGGTTGTAGCATGTATCACAAAGAAAGCTTTAAAAATTTCACCTTTTTTAAGAACAGCACAGAGCCTGAAACCTATCACGGAAATCTGAACTTTTCTGCAGGGATGTTTTGCATGAGTACACCGTACAGTGCAACGGAGTGAAGAACAGACTCCTTCCTGCAATGGCGAAGCTCTTGGGGCTCAACGAGGACTACTTCATCGGACAGCTCGGCGACAGGGCTACCACTTACGCTAGACTCATCTACTACCCTCGGTGCCCGAGACCTGATCTCGTCTTTGGCATCAAGCCCCACTCCGATGCAACCGTTGTCACTGTTCTTATGGTCGACGACGACGTCGGTGGGCTGCAAGTTTTCAGAGATGGCGTCTGGTATGACGTCCCAACGAGGCCTCACGCCCTGCTGATCAACTTGGGAGATCACATGGAGGTTCATTTCTGTCCATGAACAATTGTTTTGCTTGTGTAACATCACTGCTTCACACTATCTTGGCTCTTGCTAGAACTTATTGTGAGCTTGTGACCCTCTGTCGAAGTATTGGCATGATACATCTCCAAGCTCTTGACTCATTGAACTATACTTTTATTTTATACAGATAATGAGCAATGGGATTTTTAAGAGCCCGGTGCATAGGGTTGTGACGAATGCCGCGAAAGAGAGGATATCGGTGGTGATGTTTTATTTTGGGGGTCTTGAGAAAGAGATTGGGCCAGCATCTGAGATGATAGATGAGAAGCGGCCGGCACTGTACAAGAAGGTGAAGATCAAGGACTACTTTGCCGGGCTCCTTGAACATTTCTCTAGAGGGACAAGAGTTATCGACACAGTGAAGATGTAATTGTTAGAAAGTATGTATGTCATCAAGACAACCTTGTTTCATGCAAAGTATGTATATCATCAAGAATAAAGTATGCGCTCGTGGGGTGGGTTTATCCTCTCAAGAATTAAACTATGACTCTGCAACCTGTAGAATTTTTATGCAGATATGTTATACAGACTTTGTTGTGATGCGCAGTGTGTCCTGTGATAACTGCTGATTTGTGAATTTGTAGATCATAAAAAAATAGGAAAATTTTCATAAAGATCCCCATAAGTCACGCACCTTTTCAATTCGCCAACATATCTAATTATCGTTCACTTTGCCCCCCAAGTTAAGTTGGCGTGCAAATAACAGCCCAAGCCATGTATTAGCACTATTTCTCGTGGTTTTTATTATCTTCGGTATTAGTTTCAGTGGTGTTAATACTTGTTTCCAATGATGTTAATACTTATTTCGATTATTTGGGTGATTTCGGTACTTGTAATACACTATTTTGTTACTAGTGTTCAAACATTGAAATTGTATATTACAAATACTGAAATCACTCAAATCATCGAAACAAGCATTGATATCACTTAAATAAGCACTAAAATCATTGGAAAAAGTGTCAAAGATAATTAAAACCACAAGAAAATAGTACGAACATGTGACTTAAAGGGCATTTTCAAGCGAACTTAACTTGTGGGAGACAAAGTAAACGAAAATAAGATATGTAGGGAAAATTGAAAAAAAATAGATGACTTATGGGGGTGTTTATGGATTTTTCGCTAAAAGTATTAACAACATAATTAATATATATTTTTGAAGGAAAGCATAATTAAGATCTAGAAGCACTAGAATTTTTACCCGCTTGAGCTTCTCCGGTTGTTTTCACCCCTTCTTCTAGGGCTTGTCCAATTCATCTTTTTCTCCTCCATGTCCATTCTTTTTCCAGTTTTTTTTCTTCAGTTTGTCCAGATAGTTGGTAGCTGGTCTATTCTTTGAATTACAAGGTGCAAACCTTTCTCTAGGGAAGTTGACAGAAAACACTGGCAGTATTACCACCTCAAAGGAAAGCTAGCAGCAATGGTGTTTAAATATCAAACTCAATCAACAAGATTCAAGTTAACATTGAGCCGACACCTCACGGTGGAATTTGCATATTTACATTGAAACTTAATAGGATCCGTGGTAATCAGGTGTGGTCCTTTCTCTGTATGATTTAAATCGAGCAGGCAACTCAACCAGTAGATGAGAAGAGACCGGCATTGTACAGGAAGGTCAAAATCAGGGACTATATTGCTGGGCTCTACGAATGTTTCTCGAGAGACAACGGTTATCGACACCCTAAAGATCTAAGTGTGGTGGTACATAAACATAATGGTTTCGTGCAAAGTGGTGGACATGTTGTGTTGCGACCAATGACCTAGTCTTAAAACCTGTATAACTAGTAGTATAGTTAATGACCAATGACCAATGGCCAAATTGGATCGCGCGGCGACCGACGTGCAGTGTGGAGGAAAATTTTGGAGTGTTCTGTTTGAGAGGAAATGGGTTTCTCGGAGAGGATCTAGCGGTATGGCGGTAGATATTTCAATGTTAACACTGTCGAGTGGGCACTCATAAAACATTATCGCATTACAGCAGAGGATCCGGATCCATTTTGAGAGACCACCTCATGGTAGAATAGATTGAAAATTTTGTGGATGATATCATCTTTCATTTTGTATTAATCTTATGTTTATAGGGGATGAGTTGGTGACGGACAAACCTGTTCCTTTCACTAAACCAAAAATGAGTTAGGTTCAAAGTTAAGATCGAATGATCTATTAACCGTTCCGTTCCTCGAACCAAATAAGGGTGGCAATTTCTCCATTGAGGGGGTTCTCCTGCGCAGGTTCACGAGGTCAGGGCCCGTTACTGTGTCGGGACCCCGCGGGGGCTGTGGCGCCCCGATATGTGCAATGCTTCTTCGATTTGGATCATATTTGTAAATTTAAGATCTTATATTTGTGTTTTGAGATAAAATTTTATATCATATTTGTACTTCAATCTTTAAATAATTTATTATGTATGGTTGATTATCTGGGATTTAAAACTTTTCCGAATCTTATATGAACTTTTGGCCTTGCTAGTGGATCCCTGTAGGGGTCAGGGTGGGGGGGCTCATGCATAACGGGGCGGAGCAGAGAGATGCCTAGCGACGGGGCGGAGTAGAGAGATGGCTAGCGGGGATCGAGGCAGGGTAGAAGATAAGCCCTCAGAGCCCTAGCCCGCTGCCGTCCCTAGAACCAAAAACTCCATTAACCGTTTAGGATTCACCGTGCCCGGTCGCGCGCCTGGACACCCGATTTGCAGTCGAATCGGCTGGATTTTTTCGCTTCTTCATTTTTCCTGCACGCGGCTGGGTGGAATTGAAGCTAGCGCCGTACGTGACCAACTCGCCCCCTTATCCTGATAAGCAACACGTAGGAAGAACGACCAATGTACAATGACTTGAAATTATTCAATCAAGTAACCAAATTGAGGTTGATTTCATTATATCCATGCCCCGGATACCTTGAATTAAACTTTGTCACGATGAAGATAATGGGATCTCATTGGCTATGCTCCATCCTCTGGATCGTTTGGAAGAGATTTGATCCAGCAGATGGACTGCTAGATGATAAGCTGATCGGCACTGGGAAGATGGTACTGAAATATACTTCCTGGGACACACTAGCGGAGCCAGCAAAAAAAATCTAGCCGGGACAAGTTTAACATGATCACGAACTGAGGTTCGCCGTGGTTCGATAATGCTTTGCTCTTTAACTCCGGTAGGCAGTGATGGACATAAGGTAGTGGCGAAGCCCGGACAAATGTCCGTCCTACCCGCAAGGTTGGCTCCGCCACCGCTGGACATCTAGAAAGAGAATAATTTGTTTTGCCCCGATATGTCAACTAGAACATCTCAAAGGGGATTAAGCATTGGAGTTTAACCCACTCAATCTTTTTTTTTTTATCTCGAGTGTTTCCCCTTCTTCTACATCTAGATCTTCTTTCAGTGTGTTTGGTCAAATCTCCAATTGTTTATTTCTCCGTGCCCATGTGTTAGGTCAAATCTCCAATTGTTTATTTCTCCGTGCCCATCCTTCTTCCAAATTTTTCCCACTTAGCAGCTGGCCTATTCCTTGATGATGGCTATGTGTTGATTGTGAGCAAGACAAGTTGCTGCCTAGTGCCAGTCAAGACGTACTCCAGGCTTTATAAGTGAGCAGAAGTAAGGAAAGAAATATCCAAGAACACCAATGGCTGACGAGGCATGGATGGCGCCGAGGGTAGTGCAAGAGCTGTCGGCCGGCGGCGTGGAGGAGCCGCCGAGCCGGTACGTGCTGAGGGAGCAAGACCGCGCCGGCGGCCTGCTGGTCGCCAGCGAGATGCCGGAGCCCATCCCTGTCATTGATCTCAGCCGGCTGTCCTCCGCCGACGAGGCCGACAAGCTCCGGGCGGCTCTACAGAGCTGGGGGCTCTTCCTGGTCAGCTTCTTACACCTAATTTATGTTCTGCTCATGGAATCATGGAGTGCTTGCTCTTTTGAGACGTGCAGCAGCTTATCTGGCTATCCAGGTTACTAACCATGGATTAGAAGCATCTCTGATGGATGCTGTGATGAACGCATCAAGAGACTTCTTTCGCCAGCCGATCGAAGAAAAGCAAAAATACAGCAACTTGATAGACGGCAAGCACTTCCAGGTGGAAGGGTATGGAAACGACCGGGTGATGACCCAAGATCAGATCCTGGACTGGTCCGATCGGCTGCATCTCAGAGTGGAGCCAGAGGATGAGAGAAATCTTGCTCATTGGCCCAGTCATCCTGAATCTTTCAGGTCACCTACTCACCTTCCAGTGATCGATGTTCTACTTTTCATCCATATTTTTTTTTTACGTGAATTTGAATACGAATACGAATAGGGGAGAAATTGTTAATTGAATGAGAAAATCTATATCATATTCGTATGCTATCGAATACGGTAGTCGAATAATACAAATAATTCATATATGTTTGACACCAGGCATAGAAGTAGTCAATAATACAAATCAATGTTCTACTTTTCATCCATATTTTTTTAGTGAATACAAATACGAATAGACGAGAAATTATTGATTAGACGAGAAAATCTATATCATATTCATATCCTATCGAATACGATAGTTGAATAATACGGATAATTCTCACCGCAAAAATACGGATAATTCATATCTGTTTGACACTCCTAACATGAGGCATAGAAGCAGTCAATGGTACCCCCTTTTGGAAGATTTTGTTGGGAATAGTCTCACATCGGTTGTGGGAAGGAAAAAACACAACTTATAAGTGTGAGAGAGATCTCATCTATTGAATTAGTCTTTTATAGGGAGAAGACTCAATACCACTTATAAGGTTGTTATAGAGCTTGCATACGGCAACCCGTGGGTTTAGTTGTGTTCAGCCCGTTTGGACCTATGGTGTTGGACTGAAACGACGACTAGAGGGGGTGAATAGAAGCACTATCTCCTTTTCACGTTGACTAGATTCAACAAGATTTTCACTTCAATAGCTATGAGAGTTATGAAGATCAATATACAAGTATAGCGAAGAACTTGTATTGAATCAACTCCAAACCCCAAGCACAACAACCAAAAATGTAAAGATGCGAGTATTGATGAATAGTACTAGTGAACAGTAATGGTACTACCAGATAAACAGTAGCGATACTACCGGATGAACAATAAAAGCAGACGAGAATAGGGAAAACAGCCTAAAAACGAAATCCAAAATTGGCACAACTTTCGATCCACAACTCCAAACTTCACGAAACTTGAAACATACCTTCTCTAGGATATCAGGAACCTATTCCTATCAAGGATCGTGAAGATCATTATCAAAGTTTTGACTTTTTTCCATTTGAGTAAAGATTGCTTCAAAACTGAGTCAAAATCAAAATATGATCTAAAAACTTGCTCGTAGGTAAATGATGATCAAGATGATCTTATATGCACTCCCACATGTCACAGCAAGTAAGATCACCACAAGAACCCAAAGAAAAATTAAGGGATCATCAAAAAACCAAAATCACCAAAGAAAGAGCAAGAATAAGGAGGGAGTCATCTTGATGAATCTTGCTGGGATTGATTGGAGATTGAAGTTGATTTACAGCCACTCCATCATCGAGGACAAAAACTCAACACATGAGCACACAATCAATCCAACTTTCTAGAATCTTAACCTCTCCACTTTCCTCTCTTCTCTCTAAACACAAACTAGGATTTCTCAAATGTAAGGGTTGGAGGTGCACAACCAACACCATCCCCTATTTATAGTGGAGGCTAGCTTCTAGAAGGACATCCCTAATAGGCACCCGTTAAGCCCACATACAAACGGGTTTCACTCATGCATGCATTTTAAAGTATCATCTTCATCTTCTCTTGATCTAAACCACTTCTCTTTGCGTCGTCTTGTGCCGCGGTTTAGCCAAAAATCATCAAGACAGTATTTAGGTGAAATCACCAAAATACCTCTTCTCGATCCTTTTCCAAAGACCAAGTCCGATCTTCATTAAGCAATCCCATGCTTCGCCACGTATAGGTTGATCAACGGCTCTCTTTATGTCGTAACTCTCCCATCCGGCTTCTACCGAAACCACCATGGCACTTGCACCAACCCCGCGCCGCTTGATGCAACCCGTCGCACCGAATTTCCCGTTTGGTCATCCTTATCCATTTTGCGCCATGCTTAAGTCCATTAACTTCACCCGGTATCCTCGATCGTTCTGAACCTCAGCTCTCCAAGCCTAGTCTCAATCATCCTTGCCGTTGACCTCCAAGCCTCCTGCACAACAATAGACAAAGAAATTGATTCTGAGAATAAATTCTTCGCAACTTGACCCACGCTAGTCAAAACATGCATCATGCAACACATATGCACTGAAACCTATGAACTTGACCTAACGTAAAGCCAATTCCACCAAGTTGGCCGACACTCAGAACAAAAACGGTCATACCACCATGTAAGCATCGGTACTATCGCACTGCGGTAGTACCGCTCCATAACCGCGGCCTTACCAATTCTTAGAGAAGACCAAGACTCCCAAAAACACATCATCTGGAAAAAAACATACTATAAAATCCGGTCATACCGCACTGCGGTAGTATCACTTCTTAAATGCGGTCATACCGATTTTGCCTGGTCGAAGGAGTTACGACCTTCTGCTACGACCACCTGGTTGAAAGGGCTACGACCACCTGGTCGAAAAGCTACCACCACACCTGGTCGAAAGGCTACGACCACACCTGGTCCCATCTAACAATTGGTATCAAAGCCCGGTCGTCTAACACCTCTTGGGACTTTATGGTTGCAGAAGTACACAACCGATGTGTAAGAGGGAGAATATTGGGAATAGTCCCACATCGGTTGTGGAAAGGAAAAAAAATATAATTTATAAGTGTGAGAGAGGTCTCACTCACTAGAGTAGTCTTTTAGAGGATGAAGGTCTAATATCATTTATAAAGTTGTTGCTATAGGGTTTTCATACGGCACCCTGTAGGCTTAGTTGTGTTCAGTCCATTTAGACTTGTGGTTCGACGAGTAAATCCGATTGGACCTAGGCATGTGATCAGGATCCGATCTAACAGATTTTCAGAAAGAACTGACAAAACATGACATTAGTCAGCCAAAATTGGTTTTTACTGAACTAATCTAGAGCATTTCTGCAGGGATGTTCTGCATGAGTACGCATCAAGAACCAAGAGAATAAGAGACGATATCATTCGGGCAATGGCCAAGCTTCTGGAGCTTGAGGAGGATTACTTCATCAACCAATTTACAGACAAGGCTCCCACATTTGCTAGATTCAACTACTACCCACCCTGTCCGAGGCCTGACCTTGTCTTTGGCTTCAGGCCTCACTCCGATGGCAGTGTTCTTACTTTTCTTCTCGTCGACAACGGTGTTGGTGGCCTGCAAGTTCAAAGAGATGACAAGTGGTACAATGTTCCAGCCAAGCCTTACACACTGCTGATTAACTTAGGAGACTCCATGGAGGTAGGCCGTAGCCTTCTACAAATCCAAGCTACTTCCTCTCTTGGATCTGCTGTGAAGCGTATCCAAGTTCCTGAGCCCTGGTGCTTAATTTGACTGTAACATTTTGACGCAGATAATGAACAACGGGATCTTCAGGAGCCCAGTGCACAGGGTTGTGACGAATGCCGAGAAAGAGAGGATCTCACTGGCCGTGTTCTATGGTGTGGATGCTGAGCAAGTTCTCGAGCCAGCGCCTGGTTTGCTGGATGAGAAGCGACCGGCAAGATACAGGAAGCTGAAGGCCAAGGATTTTAGAGTTGGGCTCTTTGAACATTTTTCTCGAGGAACGAGATATATCGAGTCACTGAAGATTTAAGTTTGTTATCTAAGTTTCACACCGAGGGCGCGACTACCGATTACCCATGGAGAATAAGGAACTGTTTTATCTTTGTGATTGTGGATTTTTTTACCTATCGCCTTTGTAAAGTTGCAACTCTTTATATAAGTGATGTGGCTCGAGCTCCCAGATCACACGCACAAGAACAGAAGGGGATTTGAAACACAAAAACATACAACCACAACAGAGACTCTCGGTTGGGGGCAGTTTTCTGATTTCTGTATTCTCTGAAGCAAAATGACAGCAGCCTTACTAGCTACAATTAACTCACTAAAACTAAACTAAAACAGAAAAACAGAACAGCAATCTTCAGAAACAAACTACGCTAAGAAACCGCGGACGTGCAGACTCACGTTCCACGATCCGAAAAGACTGGGCACGAAATACATTATGCCGATGGGGCGAATTTTGAAATATGCTACTCCTCAGTTTGTGGTTTTGAAATATGACACTTCTCAGTTTTTTTTTTTGAAATATGTCACTCTTCTCTTCACTGAGGAGTGACATATTTTAAAGAAAAAACCGAGGAGTGACATATTTCAAAACCACAAACTGAGGAGTGTCATATTTCAAAATATACCTATGCCGACGCACTCAAAGCCAAGATACTCGGCCAAACACTAGCCAAGTCCGGATTATTTCCAACAAGTGAGGTACTCCATATTAGTGTCATCAACTCTTGTTTGACTCCACTTTCATGCCAAACATGGTGGAATTTTGGTTAGCAAAGTGGTGGACATGTGTTGCGACCAAGGACCCAGTCTTAAACCTGTAACTAGTAGTATAGTTAATTTGTTGCATTTGCGATCCACCAGCTTAAGATATAATCTTATCTGAATATATACATAGCCTCTGGTCTTGGTGCCGCGCCGGTTAATTGGTGCTACACTGCTACGTGAGGGAGGGAGAAGAAATTAGTAAGCCGCGCGCGCATGCTTTGCAAGCCAAAAAAAAAAAACCCTGAAGAGCCGGCCGGTAGAACCTGCTCGGCTCAGTGGCTCTTCGGACCCTGTTTTTTCCATCGTTTTTTTTTTAAAGGAAGATATCCCAGTTTTTTTAAAGCATATATCAGTTTACAGAAACAGAACCAAGATCTGGAAACGTCAGATTTCGCTACAAGCCCAACCACGGAAGGACCATCTGAACCCTTACAAAGATAACAGACAAAGACCAACCTCAAAAGACCTACCAAAAATCTGAGAACAACAAAAGTCGTTGCAAGCGCTAACTTCAGGCGGGAAAACAAAGAAATTACAAGTTTCTAGAGGCAATACTGCCCGAATTACAAAAATTCCTAGCCCACTCTTCAATGTTCCTCATGAAGCTGTCCAGATTAGAGCGTTCAACCCCGGTGAGAAGGATTCGTCATCGCTGCAAACAAGATAGAAATTTGTATATCACATCCATAGGTTGCCGAAGGTAAACCCCCTCAAAAGTCACCCTGTTTCTAACACTCCAGAGAATCTAAACGGAAGCTGCAAAACTAAACAAAATAACATTGTAATCAGTAGCCCCTCCTATCTAGCCAATTTAACTGAAAATCATCGACTTTTTCCCTCGGAATTGTCCTTGGCTGAACCGCGTAAGCGAAATTGAAAGCCAGGTGTATGTGTGTCGATCCCAGGTTGCATTGCGGCCGGATTTATCTTGCCGATTCGACAGATTGGCTGAGTTAAGCAGTCGTGTTTCTCAGGGCATCTTGTTCGCCACCAGCTTGCCTCGGAGGATTAATTCAGATAGTATATATATCTGCACTCTTCCTTCGTTGAGTGTACTGCACGTACTGGTTGTCAGAGCAAGAGGTTAGTCAGTCGGACACGCCGCCGGCCGCCGCTCATCGACGGCCCGCCAAGTGGCACCAACGAATCCTCTCCCCCATGGCCTCTCTATCGCCGCAACACGAGCGAGAGAAATACTATTTACACGTAGTTACATACGGTTGTAAGTAGGCTCCCGTTTTCAGGACTCTGATTTAGGCCTAATCCAAATTTTAGATGGGCCAAATTGGATCGTTGCGGTGACCGCTGGAAGCGTGGAGGGAAATTTTGGAGTGTTATGTTTGAGAGGAAACGGGTTTCACGGAGAGGATCTAGCGGCATGACAGTAGATATTGCACTGTTGCTATTGTTGAGTAGGCACTCACAATACACTGTCATACAGCGATCCTTTGCATTACAGCAGAGAATTCGGATCCAGTTTGAGACCATCTCATGGTAGGATAGATTGAAAATTTTGTGGATGATATCATCTCTCATTTGTATTAATCTTATGTTTATAAGGGATGAGTTGGTGAGGAACAAACCCGCTCCTTTCACTAAACCAAAAATGAGTTAGGTTTAAAGTTAAGATCGAATGATCTATTAACCGATTCATTAACCGTCCCGTTCCTCAAACCAAATAGGGGTGGCAATTTCTCCGGTAGGGGCGGAGCCCCGCACAGAAATTCCCTGTTGGGGGGCGGGGGCGTTCTCCCTCCATGGGTTCGCGAGGTCAGGGCTTGTTACTGTGTTGGGATCCTGCAGGGCCATGGAACCCGACATGTACAATGCTTCTTCGATTTAGATCATATTTGTACTTTTTAAGATCTTATATTTTTGCTTTGAGATAAACTTTTATATCATATTTGTACTCCTATATTTAAGTAATGTATTATACATGATTGATTATCTGGGATTTAAAATTTTGCAGTCGAATCGGCTGGATTTTTCTCATCTTCATTTTTCCTGCGTGCGGCCGGGTGGAATTGAAGCTAGCGCCGTACGTAGGAAGAACGACCGATGTGCAACTGCAAAGTTTGTCCACTCATCACATGTTACATGTACATCTTAATATCTTATCTACGTATACATGAGCACAATAATTCAGCAACCAACTGGATGCGTATCCTCTGCCATGCAAAGGCAGAGGTAAACAGTTGTGGAGAAGATCTAAGTCAGTTGTGTACATGGTTTCCTTTAAACTATGCCATTAAGAATAAATCATGTCATTGTGGAGTTTATCCTTTGAAACAAACCGAAAAAGATTGTGAAGTTTTATCTGTGTGCACATGTTGTAACTGAGGACACAATCGTAATATTGTACTACTATGCCAAACAATTTGGTGATAGGGCGACCGTGCATTATGCTCAAACTACTACCCTTGCTGTCCAAGACCTGCTCTTGGTCTGGGCATCAAGTCTCACTCTGATGCCAGAGTTTTTCAGTTCTCACTGTTCTTCTAGAGGGCAACTGTACTGATGGACTGCAAGGTCTCAGAGAATCAACGGATGTGCTCATGAAGACTTGTTTGTGTTGTGTAACAAGTCTCACTCTGATGCCAGAGTTTTTCAGTTCTCACTGTTCTTCTAGAGGGCAACTGTACTGATGGTCTGCAACGTTACTGAGCAGAGGCACCGGACCGTTGTTGCTAATGACTTGAAATTATTCAATCAAGTAACCAAATTGAGGTTGGTTTCATTATATCCATGCCCCGGATACCTTGAATTAAACTTTGTCGCGATGAAGATAATGGGATCTCATTGGCTATGCTCCATTCTCTGGATCGTTTGGAAGAGATTTGATCCAGCAGATGGACTGCTAGATGATAAGCTGACCGGCACTAGGAAGATGGTACTGAAATATACTTCCTGGGACACACTAGCGGAGCCAGCAAAAAAAAAAAAAATCTAGCCTGAACAAGTTTAACATGATCATAGACTGAGGTTCGCCGTGGCTCGATAATGCTTTGCTCTTTAGCTCCGGTAGGCAGTGATGGACATAAGGTAGTGGTGAAGCCCGGGCAAGTGTCCGTCCTACCCGGAAGGTTGGCTCCGCCACAGCTGGGACATCTAGAAAGAGAATAATTTGTTTTGCCCCGATATGTCAACTAGAACATCTCAACGGGGATTAAGCATTGGAGTTTAACCCACTCAATCTTCTTTTTTTTTTATCTCGAGTGTTTCCCCTTCTTCTACATCTAGATCTTCTTTCATTGTGTTAGGTCAAATCTCCAATTGTTTATTTCTCCGTGCCCATCCTTCTTCCAAATTTTTCCCGCTTAGCAGCTGGCCTATTCCTTGATGATGGCTATGAGTTGATTGTGAGCAAGACAAGTTGCTGCCTAGTGCAAGTCAAGACGTACTCCAGGCTTTATAAGTGAGCAGAAGTAAGGAAAGAAATATCCAAGAACACCAATGGCTGACGAGGCATGGATGGCGCCAAGGGTAGTTGTCACGTACCCGATTGATGAACTCAAGTAGAACACGAATACTTGTCAAACAAAGGACACATATATCTCAAATCCACTCAAGATACAAGTGATTGGGGATACTAATTAGGGGAGAATAGAAGTAGTGATTGAAGAGAAGCAATTAGACTGGGAGTATGAGAAGAAATGGGGTCTGGAATCTGAGAAGAAGGGGAGTTGGAGGAAGAACAGCAGCGGAGAAAGAAGCAATCGGTTCTGTGTTTTCTTTTTTCCCCATCTTCCATTGCTGTTGCATGCTTTTGTAGTTCAGTCTCAATCCCTCACTTGCCATCTGGCCCACGGCCCAATGACGAAGCCCAACCAAGCCAGGCCGGTAAGTGACATTCCTCCCCTGTTGAAATTCGGCTTGTCCCCAAGCCGATTCCATGCATTGAAAGCCAGTTGAACTACTAACAACACTCAAATTGCAAATGGTGTCGCACTGCTCTTGTTGTGCCTGAAAATCTACACCAACAGAAGATGGACCAGCTGATACTGTTGACTGTATTACTGGCCCAAAAGTTCTGACAAGCTTCACCAACAATTTCAGTGAAACGTCTAAATGCCTGTCAGTTTTACTCTCCAGAAGGTTGGTGAGGACAGGCAGGATAGAGGTACATAAATCTAGTGTGATTGTTTCACTTTTCTCCATCAGAACACTTGCCATATCAGCCGACACAGCATGATCAGACATCTTCTCCATCGCTGTGATAACACCCCTGATGTCATTTCTTTCCCACATTTGATGAACAATCTGCAATTTTGTCAATCGAGATCGTGTTGAGCTTAGAAATAGGTCATGCTGTTCCATTAGAACAGACAGAACCTCCTCATGAGGGCTCGAACCTTTTGGACTCCATCCCATCTTCCGTCTCTGTGCCTTTGCATATATATTTGAAAGCAGGACATAATTTCCCATGTTATTTGGTTCCAACTTGAATAGGTGACTTGCTGCCACCTCCCCAATCTCTACATTTGAGTAAGTCCTACAAGCACTTAACAGAACGCCCCAAATGCCAGCATGTGGTTGGATGTCCATTGGCATCTCATGTGTGATCATTTGGCAAGCCTCATCAATGCATCCGGCACGACCAAGCAAGTTCACCATGCACGAGTAATGTTTTACAGTACGAATAATGTGATACTCATCCTTCATCATCTAAAAGTATCGGCGCCCCTCGTCCAACAGACCTGTATGATTGCAAGCATTGAGGACTGACACAAAAAAGATGTCGTCTGGGTCAAAGCCGTTGTCACACAACTCATTAAAATCTGCAATTGCATCCCTTCCCCGGCCATGCATGCCCAACGCAGAGATCTGATTCTGTAGTTCAGTATATCTTGATTGAACTCTGAATGGCGACAACACCCTTCCAGCAGAAGGTTCTCTCCTAGAATAAGAGGCCATTTCCATTCTTGAAGTTGTTCTGGAAACAATGACAGGTGCTGCATCAGCACTTTCTTTCCTTGAGTCAGTAGCAGCCTCTACCCTTCTGCTTGCCTTAGAAAGAACAGGCCAGTTCTGTGAGGTGCAATCTCTGGTAGTATTTTCAGTGTGAATGATCTTCAATTCATTACCAATCGGCGCAAATTTGGTGCTCGAATTGATTACTGTTTTCGATTCAACATTATCGATCCCGTGATTTCGGACTTGGTGATACTTCGGACATAATATGCAGAACATCCATACTATCTTCCATGAAGCCTTCATTTGTAGTTTCCAAAGAATCATTGATGCAATTAATCGTGCGAATCGTTGCATTTGTCGGCGATGACTTGAACTCGATCTTGTTGGAGGAGCATGTCCTGCATTCTACATGGTTGTCGCTTCTCCATCTTCATCAGTGGTGGCCACAATACCACCATACTCATATAAGATCTTTCTTCGAGTACCTTGTGACCAGCAGAGTCCTGGTCAAGCACTGAATCGGTGATGACCGGTGACACGGGGCTGAAGACGATGATGTCGTTCAACTTGAAGGTGGCGGTCTGCGTCGGCGAGGAGACCACAGAGTTGCCAATAGACTCCACGACATTGGAGGTGGTGTCGAGGTTGGCGTCACGGCCACCCTCGATCATGCGGTTCAGTGTGGTGAGTATCTGCTCTCACAACTCCTGGACCGTCTTTTTCGGCTCCTCCGATGTTGCCTTGGGAGCCAATTCCTTGAACTCATCACCCAGGGCTTCCTGAGCTCCGGTGGCAAGAGAAGTTGTTGTCGCGGCCGCCGAGGTCGTCGAGGTTGTGAGTGCCTCCGCCGCTGGGGTAGTCGCGGCCATCGGCATGTCAGTATCGTGGCTCGGTCCCAGTGTCGAACACGTGGCAGGTGTCGCCACGACGTTGTCTCTGGGGTCGGTTGCATGCACTGGACGTCCAACCAGCAGCAGCCATCGTAGATGTAGCGCCCATGGGTGACATCTCGAGCTCGTTCCGCGTCACGGCTCGATCGGAACCGAACAAACGCC
Organism: Ampelocalamus luodianensis; assembly: GCA_036346255.1. Lineage (NCBI taxonomy): Eukaryota > Viridiplantae > Streptophyta > Magnoliopsida > Poales > Poaceae > Ampelocalamus > Ampelocalamus luodianensis. The sequence goes on along the minus strand of CM070627.1, from coordinate 55,734,161 downwards.
TCGACATGGTCTGCCCTCCCGAGCACCACCACTTGTTCTGCCCCATAAGCATTGAAGACCTGGTGCAGCACCTCTTCATTCACCGGATACAACACATGACTCACCGTGACGCGAAGAACACCTCCCGGTGTGGCCTCCTGGTGGCTCAGCTTTTCGTCGAACTGGTGGCGGGCGCCTCCTCCATGGACACCTCCGTCGTACTGATCTGGACACCGACAACAGCTACTACCACCATGAGTCGCCCACACCATCTTCTTGCTCGAAATCCCATGAAAACCTAGCTCTGATACTATTTGTCACGTACCCGATTGATGAACTCAAGTAGAACACGAATACTTGTCAAACAAAAGATACATATATCTCAAATCCACTTAAGATACAAGTGATTGGGGATACTAATTAGGGGAGAATAGAAGTAGTGATTGAGGAGAAGCAATTAGACTGGGAGTATGAGAAGAAATGGGGACTGGAATCTGAGAAGAAGGGGAGTTGGAGGAAGAACAGCAACGGAGAAAGAAGCAATCGGTTCTGTGTTTTCTTTTTTCCCCATCTTCCGTTGCTGTCGCATGCTTTTGTAGTTCAGTCTCAATCCCTCACTTGCCATCTGGCCCACGGCCAATGACGAAGCCCAACCAAGCCAGGCTGTAAGTGACAGTAGTGCAAGAGCTGACGGCCGGCGGTGTCGAGGAGCCGCCGAGCCGGTACGTGCTGCGGGAGCAAGACCGCGCCGGCGGCCTGCTGGTCGCCGGCGAGATGCCGGAACCCATCCCTGTCATTGATCTCAGCCGGCTGTCCGCCGCCGACGAGGCCGACAAGCTCCGGGCGGCTCTGCAGAGCTGGGGCCTCTTCCTGGTCAGCTTCTTACACCTAATTTATGTTCTGCATCATGGAATCATGGAGTGCTTGTTCTTTTGAGACGTGCAGCAGCCTATCTGTGTATCCAGGTTACTAACCATGGATTAGAAGCCTCTCTGATGGATGCTGTGATGAACGCATCAAGAGAGTTCTTTCGCCAGCCGATCGAAGAAAAGCAAAAATACAGCAACTTGATAGACGGCAAGCACTTCCAGGTGGAAGGGTATGGAAACGACCGGGTGATGACCCAAGATCAGATCCTGGACTGGTCCGATCGGCTGCATCTCAGAGTGGAGCCAGAGGATGAGAGAAATCTCGCTCATTGGCCCAATCATCCTGAATCTTTCAGGTCACCTACTCACCTTCTAGTGATCGATGTTCTACTTTTCATCCATATTTTTTTATGAATACGAATACAAATAGGGGAGAAATTGTTAATTGAATAGGAAAATCTATATCATATTCGTATCCTATCGAATACGGTAGTCGAATAATATAAATAATTCATATATGTCTGACACCAGGCATAGAAGTAGTCAATGGGACTCCCTTCGGAAGATTTTCAGAACTGACAAAACCCGACAGTAGTCAGCCAAAATTGGTTTTTACTGAACTAATCTAGAGCATTTCTGCAGGGATGTTCTGCATGAGTACGCATCAAGAACCAAGAGAATAAGAGACGTTATCATTCGGGCAATGGGCAAGCTTCTGGGGCTTGAGGAGGATTACTTCATCAACCAAATTACAGACAAGGCTCCCACATTTGCTAGATTCAACTACTACCCACCCTGTCCGAGGCCTGACCTTGTCTTTGGCGCCAGGCCTCACTCCGATGGCAGCGTTCTTACGATTCTTCTCGTCGACAATGATGTTGGTGGCCTGCAAGTTCAGAGAGATGACAAGTGGTACAATGTTCCAACCAAGCCTTACACACTGCTGATTAACTTAGGAGACTGCATGGAGGTACGCCGTAGGCATCTACAAATCCAAGCTACTTCCCCTCTTGAATCGTCTGTGATGCATATCCAAGTTCCTGAACCCTGGTGCTTAATTTGACTGTGACATTTTGACGCAGATAATGAACAACGGGATCTTCAGGAGCCCAGTGCACAGGGTTGTGACGAATGCCGAGAAAGAGAGGATCTCACTGGCCGTGTTCTATGGTGTGGATGCTGAGCAAGTTCTCGAGACAGCGCCTGGTTTGCTGGTGAGAAGCGACCGGCAAGATACAGGAAGCTGAAGGTGTAACATCCAAAATCTTGGATTCGCAAAATCTTCAACGTCCAAGAACTCAAACTTCGAAGATTTCCTAAATTGCTCAAAGATTCGGATTCTTCCCCAAAAGCCCGAGCTCTTCTTCCCCCTAACCCTAACCCTAACCCTAGCCCTGCCTCCGCCATGCCCTGCTCCGCCGCCTCGGTCCTCCACCCCCGCCGGCCGCGTCAACGCCCCGGCGACCGCGCCCTCGACCCGTCCCATCCCCGCTGCCCCGCCGCGCCGTCGGCTCTTGCGCCGTGCCATCGTCAACGGCTCCTTTTCCCCCGGATCCAAAGCCCTCCGGCTATAAAAGGGCCGAGCCTCTTCCCCCTCCGGCCGAGCCAACCCCCCTCTCTTCCCCAAGCAAGACCCGAGCAAGAAAGAGATCAAGAAGAAGAGAGGAAGAAGCCGAAGCCGTACCTTGGTCGCCGTCGCCGCTCGGTGAGCCCCGCTGCCGCCGCCCTTGGCCACGCCTTCCCCGGGCTCCTCCTTCTTCGCCGCGCGCCGCCGCCGCTGTGGACCGAGCCTCGCGCGCCGCCGCCGCGTGAGCCGGAACCCTAGCCCGCCCGCCGTCTCCCTCGCGTGAGACGCGTCGGGGCTGAGTTCCCCTCGCCCCCTTTTTTTTTTTGTCCTCGGCCACGGGCCTTGCGGGCCGCGCGCACCGCGAGCTGGGCCGGGCCGCAAAACCGGCCGTGGGCCACTTTCTTCTTTTCTTTTTTTTTGTGTTTTTCTTTTCCTTTTCTGTTTTTGATTTAAATGAGAAGCTTCAAATATTTATTTCTCTCCCATTTTAGCTCCAAAAATTGTGAAGTTTGTTTCTAAAAATTTCTAAAATCAAGCTCTTTCTTTTGGTTCTAGTTTGGTTTAATTTGGAGTTCATTTGATGAGGATTGTTATTTATTTAATTTAATTGCTCGTTTATTTCTTTCCGATACGATCGATCGCGTAGAGTTCGGAGAAGCCGGAGACCCCCACTTCGATCAAGCTCAAGAATATCAAGATCATCTAGCCGTAGACCCAGGCGAGTCGACACTTTGATCATATTGAACCTACATTTTATGCAAAATATGTTCTTTTAAATATCAAATTGCATGCTTTATTTCCCTTATGCAAATGTATGTTAAATACCCTAAGGTAGTTAAATGCCATGTTGATGCTTTATTATTAATACACCATCCTTTGATAATTGAATTGCCGTACACCATTGTCACCCTAGTAAATATTTGGCAACTATACTAGTTTAGGCTATACTTAAGCATCATGCTAGTCTTGCTTAAGTATCGGGGTATTATCTACCCCATTCATCATCTTTTGAAATGAACATGATTTTGGGCAGTCATTGGGTGTAAATGACTGAGATGGTTATGATGTTGTATTTTTCCTACCTCTTAAAAACCCTAAAGAAATTGCTTGTCACATCTGGGCGGATGGTATGATGGATGGTATGTTGGTGGGTGCTAATGCAGCCCAAGGAAATGTTGGTTTGTGGATGGTATGTGGTATGAACCGCCTGATGGTCCCTAAGGACTTAATCGTGATGACCTCCCATTGTAAAACAAGACGACCACATGTCTATAATGGTGTCGACTGCTAAATAATTTGTATCCGTTAGTATGAGTTGCACCGAGCGGATGACCGCTACGCCATAAGCCTATGTGGCTATGGGTTGGGGTGTACGACTTACTGGTCTATGTGAGCGTAAGTCGTGTGGCGCAAGAGGGGTGCAGGAAAGAGTTGACGGTCTATGTGAGCGTAACTCTTCTCGGGTGAAACCTTAGCGGGTGTAACAAATCTTGATGGATGCATTGTAAAGGCCTTGTGACGATCTCCCTTGACTCACATGTCTACGAAACATGTGTAAATGTCGAATGATTGTCTCTTGTGGGTAAAGTGTACAACCTCCGCAGAGTGTAATGAACTGTTCGAATAGCCGTGCCTACGGTCAAGGCGGACATGGGAACTTACAAGAGTTAGTTACATTTATAAAACCTTGTGGGCGGGATAAAATGTGATGGGTCATTGTGGACTGGTTTTGGTTTTCCACCGGTGGATGTACCCAGTGATGTTAAGTGGTGGAGGTAACCGCTATCAAAACTAAGCATGAGGTGGAGGTAACCTCTACTGATATAAATATTGCACAAGTAATCTCTTTAACAAATGCAATTTGGTTAAAATGCTAAGTGATAGGACTTTTAATGTTGGTACTCAAATTATTGCTTTGTGCAAATAAATGAACCCGAGCCATCCTTGTTAAGCCTTGCATGTATAACATTGCATACTGTGTGTTGGCTCGCGAGCACGATGAGTTGTGCTCATCCTCGCTCTTTCCCCAACCCCGTAACCCGCAGATCATGGAGACTACGTCTACTACGAGGACCGGGACGCCGAGGAGCAAGGACATGAAGAAGAGTAGCATAGTTCAGTAGTCCGAGTCTCGCCTCATCCGTTGGCTCGTTGGTACTCGTGTACATCCTATATTATCCAAGCCTGTGGCTAATATCGGCCGTACACATGGTACTCCAGTCGCTTGCCTGTGGAGAGACTTGCTCTACCCCTTTTGCTTCCGCTATCGTACTCGAGATTTTGTAGTGAACTCATTTGGCCTGATCGGCCCTTTTGTAAACTCGACCCGACGTGGTCTATTTGAACTCTAATGCCTGTATTAATGCATGATTTGATCTACGCGATGTATGAGATGATTCAGCAATGTGTACTGTGAGCGCTATCTACTGATCCAGGGAATAGCGCAGTATTTTCACAGAGGATTCTGGATTACGAAATCCGGGTCCGACAGAGCTGGTATCAGAGCATACGACTGTAGGAGCCTTGGTTAGTTTGGTCGTTGCCTAAGGTCTTGAGTCTTATTTTCAAAACCTAAGAAAAGCTTTGGCAAAATATAGTGTATTTACTGCTCTTACTTGTCATTCCTAGTTCTGTACTTATCCTACTTCACTTTGATTTATTACACATCGACTTCCTCTTGTTTTCAAAATTTTAGATGGTGCTCAGTCGCTCGGCGGCTCTTGGGACTTTTCTCTCACGGAGAAGACCTCGGAGGCTTCAGAGGGATTTTTCGCCACCGATGCAAGATTCTGGTTACTACCATCCGCCTATCTTCATGGGCCGGATGACTCAGGTTCTGGACCGAGAGACTTGGAGCATGGAGGTTTTCCTCTATGCTAGGGAGGGTGAGTTCAATACTCACACCTTCAAGGCTGAGCACCCCAGGAGCCGTGCTTTGGATGCTGTCCAGGATGTGGCACGACTTGCCGCGTCTCGCTTGTGCCAGATGCATGGAGACCTTCGCGAGCTCGCCCTTCTACTTCCATCCGACTCTCGGGAGGAGAGCTTTACCCGGTGATCCGCCACGTCCGGGCAGATGACCCGCACCTGTCACATCAGCTCCAGCTCACGCAGGCCTTGTCGACTGCCCTCGCCAACGCCGTTGACGAGATCGGGACACTTCGATTTCTCCTCACCAGCAGCTACGAGCACTCCGACACCCTCCGTGGCAACATGTTCAGAGATGATGAAGCCCACCGCGAGGTAGAGCGGGAGAGAGACGCTGCTGTTGCAGAGTTGGCCCGCCTTAGAGCCGCCATCGCTGCCGCCGCCCAGCCTCTGCTGCGCCCGCCTCTGCCGCACGTCGTCGTTCCCAGCAACCCGGTGCCAGGCCGACGCTTTCCACCTGGAGGACCCCGCACCCTGCTCACGGCGCGCAAGAAAGTGCGTCCACCGCCGACCGACCGCAGCCTTGAGAGTCCACCGTGGACGCGACCCGATCGCCACGGATTCGACGAGTTCGACCGCGGGCGCCACCTCAGTCGTTCTCGCTCGCCGACCATCAGTCGCAGCCGTTCTCGATCCCCGGGTAACTGTACCACTTGCGGTGGTAAGCACCCATGAGAGGAGTAGTCAGGATAGCTAGGTTAACTAGCAGTGCTTGCTAGGTAGTCTTCTGGGTTGCAAGCACTTTCTTTATCTACCTTTTGTAGGCGTTGTGTTTGTATCTTGTGTCATGGCTTTGCATGGCCTATATGCTGTGTCCTAGGAGTCATGTAACACTTACCCCCCTAATATTAATGAATTGCAGCCATTCGGGCTTTGTATCGCATTTGTGTTGTTCGTTCAATTTGATTTCTTTCTTCTGTGTGTGCCTTAGAGGGCGGTGAACCCTCATATACCCTCTCTAGTTCTAAGCCTTAGTGTTTCTTGAGATGGCACCAAGGAGAGCTGCGCCCGATCAGTGGTGCTTTCGCAGCAGCCGTGGAAGAGGCCGTGGCTATGGCCGTGGTCGTGGACAAGACCTACCTCCCCACCGCCGAGCATCCAACAATGGCACAAGTTATGCACAACAAGCCCAAATCCTTCAAGCCTTGCTCGCTAATCAACAAGCGGGAGCGACGATCGTCACTCTAAGGGGCGATTTCCTCAGACAAGACCTCTTACCTTTGCCTCGGCAGATGAACCCCGAGGCGTAAGATTGGCTCGTGGATACCGAGAAGAAGCTCCGCCAGCCCGATGCTCGAGGAAGACAAGGTGGACTTTGCCACTCACCGATTGAAAGGAGCGCCGCTTGGTGGGAAAACTACCGCCGCTCAAGGTGGTGAAAGCCCGAGCGAGGAGAAGAAGAGCAAGAAGCGGCAAAGATCCGCTCATCGGAGATCAGCGAGGATCTCGCCATCGTTGAAGCAATTCTTTGAACACCGGTGGGCGAAACCGCGCTCGCATGGCGGCCAATCTCCCGAACGAGTTCAAGGCGCCAGACTAACTTTGTACTGCGGTACAATGAGGCTAAAGAAGAATGAATTTAGAACTCTCAAGCAAGGTCAAATGACATCAATGAATATCTAACCAAGTTTAACGACTTGCTCGCTACGCTCCGGTGGACGTAGCGATGCGTAAGAGAAGATAGACCGCTTTGTGGAAGGAATGCGTGGAGACATGAGAAGCCACTTATCCTCCATGATTTCTAGCTTCCACCACTTGATCAACAAAGCCCTCGTCTTTGGAAAACGAGAAGAAGATTGCGGAAGTTAGCCGCAAGAGAAAGATGGTATTCGAAGCCGCAAGGTGGCTTTCCTCATAAGTCAACATTCCACGCAACTCATCTTTTAAGCCGGTGTAGTTTCTCCACAAGGAACTCAAGCCCCACCCAGCGTACCAATGGGAATGGTTTCGCATCCTTCGTCCCGCCGGACGACTGCAACAAGCAACCCAGACTCATCTCCATTGTTTCCACTGTGGAGTGAGAGGACACTTTGCCAACCAATGCCCTCAACGCCGTAACACTCCGCCAAGTTCAACTCGGGAGCCGCACGGCTCAAGGTCGACATCGGCTCAGCAGAACCATCGGGCCCGCAAGCACCTAGATCTACCTCGACACCAAATCGCGCCATGTGAACCATGTCACGGCCGAGGAGGCTCGAGGAAGCTACAGGAGTTCTAATGGGTGCGTTCTCTGTTAAATCAAGCACAAAGACAAGTTTTGTTTGATTCGAGCTTCACATTCTTTTATATCAAGAAAATTTGTTGAAAGGCTTAAGTTGCCAACCTTTAAGCTAAAGAAACCCGTGGTACTTAGTTCACCGGGGACCCTTGACTACTATCTTAGTAAGTCCCGAGTAGAGATTGCTATGGAAAATTCGGATTCCTAGCAAACCTCTTAGTGCTTGATCCCAAACTCGGATATCATCCTAGGGATGGATTGGTTGCCCGATACCAAGGAATGATAGGCGTGCTTAACAGAAGGTGGTACTCACCAAGAACCCGGGTACCACAATCAAGGTTAATGTAGACCGCCCCTCAGGTTTGGATCGTACCATCCATAACCTCGAGAAGGTGACTCTGGAAACAACACCTGTAGTTCAAGATTACCCGGAAGTTTTTCCAGAAGAATTGTCTGGCATGCCACCAGACCGAGACATAGAATTCGTGATAAACCTAAAGCCGAGAATGTACCCCAATTGCCAAGAGGCCATATAGGATGGCAGTTGATGAGCTTGAAGAGCTTAAGGTACAAATGGAAGAATTACAGGAAAAAGGATTTATTAGACCTAGCTCATCCCCCTGGGGTTCGCCAGTACTTTTTGTAAAGAAAAAGGATGGCACCGCCAGATTGTGTGTGGATTACAGAGCCCTCAATGAGGTGACCATCAAGAACAAGTACCCCTTGCCCCGCATTGATGATCTATTCGACCAACTGTCAGGAGCAACAGTGTTCTCCAAGATAGACCTAAGGTCAGGATACCACCAGGTTAAGATTAGGGCTGAGGACATCCCTAAGACAGCTTTTACCACCCGATATGGCTTGTATGAGTTCACGGTTATGTCGTTTGGCTTGACAAATGCGCCAGCTTACTTCATGAACCTTATGAACAAAGTATTCATGGAATACCTGGATAAGTTTGTTGTCGTGTTCATCGACGACATCTTAATCTACTCCAAGACTAATGAGGAACATGCTGAACATCTGCATTTGGTCCTGGAGAAGCTTAAAGAACATCAGTTGTATGCCAAGTACAGCAAGTGTGAATTTTGGCTTCAAGAGATCGGTTTTCTCGGACATATTGTATCCTCTGGAGGAGTCGCAGTTGACCCATCCAAAGTAGAAACCGTGTTGGGATGGAAACAACCAACCTCGGTGACCGGCGCGTAGTTTTCGGAATGGCGGATACTACGACGCTTCATTGAAGGATTCTCCAAACTATCGCACAATGACCCACCCGCCAAGAAGGAAAAGAAATGCGAATGGGCGAAGCTTGTGAAAAGAGTTTCCAAGAGTTGAAGAAGAAGTTAACATCGCACGGTGTTAGTCTTGCGGACATACACAAGGACTTTGAAGTCTATTGTGATGCTTCGCGCCAAGGTCTTGGCTGCAGACTTATGCAAGGAGGAAACGTCAGAGCATATGCATCCGCACAACTCCGCCACATGAAGACAACTATCCAACTCATGATTTGGAGTTAGCAACGTAGTGCATGCCCTAAAGATTTGGCGGCATTACTTGATTGGAAATCATTGTAATATCTATACGGACCACAAGAGTCTTAAGTACATTTTCACCCGCATGCACCTCAACCTCCGACAAAGGAGATGGTTAGAAGCGATTAAGGATTACGACTTGGATGTTCATTACCATCCTGGGAAGGCTAATGTAGTGGCCGATGCATTAAGCCGTAAGTCCTACTGCAAAAATGTTATGGTTCAAGAGTATCAACCTGAGCTTTGCAAGGAATTAGAGGCACTTAACCTCGAGTTAGTAGAACAAGGCACCTTAGCACTATGGAAGTTCAACCAACCTTGGAAGAACAGTCAAGACCGCTCGAAAGGACACCCCGGAGTTCAGAAGTTTAAATATCTCATGGTCAAAGGAAAGGCCTCAAAGATGGTGGAAGACCAACAAGGAATCCTATGGTATGGGAAACGTCTATTTGTTCCCCACCAAAAGGAGCTCAAAGAATTGATTCTAAAAGAAGCCCATAGCTCAAAGATACACCATACACCCAGCGGCACCAAGATGTATCAAGATATGAAGATTCTATATTGGTGGCGCGAATGAAAAGAGACATCGCCGAGTTCGTAGCTTGTTGTGATGTGTGCCAACGGATCAAGGCGAACATCGAGAGACCGCAGATTGCCGCAACCACCGCAAATCCTCGGTGGAAGTGGGAAGAAATTGGAATGGATTTCATTACGGGTCTGCCGAGAACCAAGACCGGATATGATTCCGTATGGGTCATAATCGACAGATTAACCAAAGTTGCCCATTTCATCCCTGTGAAGACCACCTACAAGGGAGATAAATTAGCCGAGTTATACATGGCTCGTATTGTATGTCTGCATGGAGTACCCAAGAGGATAGTCTCGGATCGAGGTTCTCAGTTTACCTCGCATTTCTGGGCTAGTCTACATGATGCACTTGGAACTCACTTAAACTTCAAGACAAAGATATCATCCTCGATCGATGGATGACATGAAAGGGTAAATCGATTCTTGAAGACATGCTTCGGGCTTGTGCTTTAGAGTTTACCGTAGACTGGGAGAGGTGTCTACCATATGCAGAATTTGCCTACAACAACAGCTACCAATCCAGTTTGAAGATGTCCCCGTTTGAAGCACTCTATGGGAGAAAATGCAGAACTCCCTTGCATTGGTCAGAATCAGGAGAAGGTTATATCTTCGGACCAGATACTCTCAAGCAAGCAGAAGAGAAAGTCGGATTGATCAGAGATCGTCTACAAGCTGCGCCATCCAGCAGAAAAGTTATGCCGACAACCGTCGTAGAGAGTTAACTTTCGAAGTTGGAGATCATGTATACCTCAAAGTGTCACCCCTTCGAGGAATGCGAAGGTTTAAAGTGAAAGGCAAGCTTGCGCCAAGATACATAGGCCCGTTCCCAATCACCGCCAAGCGTGGAGAGGTAGCATATCAACTGGAATTACCAGAAATTTGTCGATGTCCACAATGTGTTTCACGCCTCTCACCAAGAAATGCCTCGAGTACCAAGAACAAGCTCCAATTGAAACCATTGCACTCGTAAAGACTTGTCGATCCGAACATCCGATCAAGATTCTTGATGTCGTGGAGAAGCAAACAAGGCGCCGATCATCCGCTATGCAAAGTGCAATGGAGCAACCACTCGAGAGAGAAGCCACGTGGGAGCGTGAAGATCGGTGAAGTTGGATTACCCTACCGTTCTTCGAGGAGCTCGAATCTCGGGTCGAGATTCTTTTAAGGTGGGTAGGTTTTGTAACATCCAAAATCTTGGATTCGCAAAATCTTCAACGCCCAAGAACTCAAACTTCAAGATTTCCTAAATTGCTCAAAGATTCGGATTCTTCCCAAAAGCCCGAGCTCTTCTTCCCTAACCCTAACCCTAACCCTAGCCCGCCTCCGCCATGCCCCCGCTCCGCGCTCGGTCCTCCACCCCGCCGGCCGCGTCAACGCCCGGCGACCGCGCCCTCGACCCGTCCCATCCCCGCTGCCCCGCCGCGCTCGGCTCTTGCGCCGTGCCATCGTCAACGGCTCCTTTTCCCCCGGATCCAAAGCCCTCCGGCTATAAAAGGGCCGAGCCTCTTCCCCCTCCGGCCGAGCCAACCCCTCTCTTCCCCAAGCAAGACCCGAGCAAGAAAGAGATCAAGAAGAAGAGAGGAAGAAGCCGAAGCCGTACCTTGGTCGCCGTCGCCGCTCGGTGAGCCCCGCTGCCGCCGCCCTTGGCCGCGCCTTCCCCGGGCTCCTCCTTCTTCGCGCGCCGCCGCCGCTGTGGACCGAGCCTCGCGCGCCGCCGCCGCGTGAGCCGGAACCCTAGCCCGCCCGCCGTCTCCCTCGCGTGAGACGCGTCGGGGCTGAGTTCCCCTCGCCCCCCCCCTTTTTTTTGTCCTCGGCCACGGGCCTTGCGGGCCGCGCGCACCGCGAGCTGGGCCGGGCCGCAAAACCGGCCGTGGGCCACTTTCTTCTTTTCTTTTTTTTGTGTTTTTCTTTTCCTTTTCTGTTTTTGATTTAAATGAGAAGCTTCAAATATTTATTTCTCTCCCATTTTAGCTCCAAAAATTGTGAAGTTTGTTTCTAAAAATTTCTAAAATCAAGCTCTTTCTTTTGGTTCTAGTTTGGTTTAATTTGGAGTTCATTTGATGAGGATTGTTATTTATTTAATTTAATTGCTCGTTTATTTCTTTCCGGTATGATCGATCGCGTAGAGTTCGGAGAAGCCGGAGACCCCCACTTCGATCAAGCTCAAGAATATCAAGATCATCTAGCCGTAGACCAAAGTAGTCGACACTTTGATCATATTGAACCTACATTTTATGCAAAATATGTTCTTTTAAATATCAAATTGCATGCTTTATTTCCTTATGCAAATGTATGTTAAATACCTAAGGTAGTTAAATGCCATGTTGATGCTTTATTATTAATACACCATCCTTTGATAATTGAATTGCCGTACACCATTGTCACCCTAGTAAATATTTGGTAACTATACTAGTTTAGGCTATACTTAAGCGCCATGCTAGTCTTGCTTAAGTATCGGGGTATTATCTACCCCATTCATCATCTTTTGAAATGAACATGATTTTGGGCAGTCATTGGGTGTAAATGACTGAGATGGTTATGATGTTGTATTTTTCCTACCTCTTAAAAACCCTAAAGAAATTGCTTGTCACATCTGGGCGGATGGTATGATGGATGGTATGTTGGTGGGTGCTAATGCACCCAAGGAAATGTTGGTTTGTGGATGGTATGTGGTATGAACCGCCTGATGGTCCCTAAGGACTTAATCGTGATGACCTCCCATTGTAAACAAAGACGACCACATGTCTATAATGGTGTCGACTGCTAAATAATTTGTATCCGTTAGTATGAGTTGCACCAGGCAGATGACCCGCTACGCCATAAGCCTATGTGGCTATGGGTTGGGGTGTACGACTTACGGGTCTATGTGAGCGTAAGTCGTGTGGCGCAAGAGGGGGTCTGGGAAAGAGTTGACGGATCTATGTGAGCGTAACTCTTCTCAGGTGAAACCTTAGCGGGTGTAACAAATACTGATGGATGCATTGTAAAGGCCTTGTGACGATCTCCCCTTGACTCACATGTCTACGGAAACATGTGTAAATGTCAGAATGATTGTCTCTTGTGGGTAAAGTGTACAACCTCTGCAGAGTGTAATGAACTGTTCGAATAGCCGTGCCCACGGTCAAGGGCGGACATGGGAACTTACAAGAGTTAGTTCTGTTTATAAAACCTTGTGGGCGGGATAAAATGTGATGGGTCGCTGTGACCCTGGTTTTGGTTTTCCCTGGGTGGATGTACCCCAGTGATGTTAAGTGGTGGAGGTAACCGCTATCAAAACTAAGCATGAGGTGGAGGTAACCTCTACTGATATAAATATTGCACAAGTAATCTCTTTAACAAATGCAATTTGGTTAAAATGCTAAGTGATAGGACTTTTTAATGTTGGTACTCAAATTATTGCTTTGTGCAAATAAATGAACCCGAGCCATCCTTGTTAAGCCTTGCATGTATAACATTGCATACTGTGTGTTGGCTCGCGAGCACGGTAGTTGTGCTCATCCTCGCTCTTTCCCCAACCCCGTAACCCGCAGATCATGGAGACTACGTCTACTACGAGGACCAGGACGCCGAGGAGCAAGGACATGAAGAAGAGTAGCATAGTTCCGTAGTCTGAGTCTCGCCTCAGTCTGGTTGGCTCCGTTGGTACTCGTGTACATCCTATATTATCCAAGCCTGTGGCTAATATCGGTCGTACACATGGTACTCCAGTCGCTTGCCTGTGGAGAGACTTGCTCTACCCCTTTTGCTTCCGCTATCGTACTCGAGATTTTGTAGTGAACTCATTTGGCCTGATCGGCCCTTTTGTAAACTCGACCCGACGTGGTCTATTTGAACTCTAATGCCTGTATTAATGCATGATTTGATCTACGCGATGTATGAGATGATTCAGCAATGTGTACTGTGAGCGCTATCTACTGATCCAGGGAATAGCGCAGTATTTTCACAGAGGATTCTGGATTACGAAATCCGGGTCCGACAGAAGGCCAAGGATTTTGGAGTTGAGCTCTCTAAACATTTTTCTCATGGAACGAGATATATCGACTCTCTGAAGATTTAAGTTTGCTATCTGAGTTTCACACCGGGGCGCGACTACCGATTACCCATGGAGAATAAGGAACTGTTCTGTTAAACGGTTGATTAGCTTTCTATAAAAGTTAGATCATATGCCTTGTTGAAAAAAAAAAGAATAAGGAACTGTTTTATCTTTGTGATTGTGGATTTTTTTACCTATCGCCTTTGTAAAAGTGAAGCACTCCATATTAGTGTCATCAACTCTTGTTTGTATTCCATCTCAAAAAAAAAAAACTCTTGTTTGTGTAACGATCAGTTAGGCGTTGCTGTAATGTCTTATAGATATTTATTAGTGCAGATAATTTTAGCAACTTTGACAGTATCTATATTTTTGTTTTGATTGGTATATCCAACACTAACAAATCAAATCAAAGTGTTGTTTTAAGATTTAAGAATTAAGACCCAGTTAACTTTTTAGCTCAAGTGTTTTCACAATTACGCTTAAGCATCGTTTACTTAGTTAGGTTAAATGTTGAATTGTTTGTTCCCCTTATTTGTTCATTCATTTCTCTATTTTCCCTCGGTTGATGTTAGTGGTTGGTAGTGTTACAATTGCCAACTTGTATTGCAAAGGGGGCCAAATGGGCCAATAAATACATATAAAAATATGTAAAAAACACCCTAAACTAGGGAAGAATAACACAACATATATATATATATATATGTGTGTATATATATATATATATAGCACCCCCCTCAAACTCATGGTGGATCAACAACACTGAGTTTGGAGAGAAAAAAGCGGTGCTAAGCTCGTGTATGTGCCTTCGTGAAGAAGTCGGCTAGCTGAATCTCCGAAGTCACGTACTGAAGAGCCACAACCTGGTCCTGCACCTGTGATCGCATATAGGAAGTATCAACGCCAACATGTTTGGTGAGTTCATGCTTCACTGGATCTCGCGTAATACTGATCGCACCCGTACTGTCAGACAAAAGAGTGGTCGGTGCGGTAACAGAGACACCAAAATCCTAAAGGAGCCACCGTAACCAAGTAACCTCAGTTGTCACCGACGCCATGGCCCTCAACTCCGCCTCAGCACTCGAGCGGGAAACAACTGTCTGCTTTTTGGTCTTTCAAGCAATCAGAGAGGATCCAAGGAAAACACAGTAGGCAGAAAGAGATCGACGATTGAAATGATCACTAGCCCAAGTCGCATCAGAGTACACCTTGAGTTGCAAGGAGCTGGATCGAGGAAAGAAAAGACAACGAGAAATGGTGCCACGAAGATAACGAAGGACACGCGGAAGGAGACTGTAGTGAAGCTGAGTGGGAGCCGAAACAAATTGGCTCAGAATGTGAACAGGGTGAGAGATGTCAGGTTGAGTGATCCCAAGATAGCAAGACTACCAACAAGGTGATGGTAGCGAGTGGGATCCTCAAGGGGCTCTCCATCAGTGAGCCGAAGGTGAACTTCAAGCTCCATAGGAGTGTCTACTGTGCGCTGATTAGTGAGACAAGCGCGAATAAGAAGGTCCTAAATATAATTCTCCTAGGAGAGGTAGTAGCCCTCAGGTGCAGAAGTGACCTCAATCCCAAGAAAGTAGCGAAGTGGACCCATGTCAGACATCAAGAACTTGTCACTAAGACGCTTCTTCACAAAAGCGATGTACTGATGATCATCACCAGTAATGATCATATCATCAACATACAGAAGAAGGAGAGTCCGACCACGAGGAGAATTGTGAACAAAGAGAGCAGGGTCATGGATACTGGCGGTGAAACCGACCTCAGTGACAACATAGGAAAATTGCTCAAACCAGGCTCGAGGAGCTTGCTTGAGCCCGTAGAGAGAACGACGAATACGACACACCATACCATCAGGGACAGAATACTCAGGGGGCGGCTGCATGTAGACCTCCTCACGCAGCTCGCCATTGAGGAAGGCATTCTTGACGTCCAACTGAGAAATAGACCACTAGCGAATAGAAGCAACTGCCAGAAGGGTCCGAACAGTGATCATGTGAGCAATAGGCGCAAAAGTCCTGTCGTAGTCACGACCATGCTCCTGTTGAAAACCACAGGCCACAAGACGAGCCTTGTAGTGCTCAAGAGAGCCATTAGGGCGAGTCTTAATCTTGTATATCCACTTGCACGTGATCGGAGTAACACGAACAGATAGAGGAACAAGATCCCAAGTCCCAGTGCGCTCCAGAGCAGCAATGCTCAGGAGGCCTGACAGTCCGGCGATCACGAAGATCATACCTGGGAGGAGAGGCTGGAGTGGGACCAAGCAAGGACGAGGTAGTGAAGGGAGTAGAAGACTCAACTAGTGGAGGAGGAGAATGTGGACGGCGAGAGTAGTATAGAAAAATAGGAGAGATCTCAACAAAAGAGCGGGTAGGAGCCTCGGGAGGAGGTGAGGAAAACGAAGGAGATGGGAGAGATGGTGGTTGAGGAGACTGTGGTGGAGGAGATGGTGGGGACTGAGACGAACGGGACGAGGATGATGGTGGGGACTGAGACGAAGAGGTCGAGGGTGGTAAGACACGAACTGGAGGAGGCGAAGTGTCAGGAAAAGTCAAAAAGGAAAACAACTCAGAGGAAGCAGAGCTAGTGGCAGAGGAACAAGGATAGTTAGGATGAGACTCATCAAAAGTGACATCTCGAGAGATCTTCATTCGTCGAGCAACAGGATCATAGCAACGATAACCCTTATGCTCAGAGCTGTAGCCAAGAAAAACACACTCGACCGACTGAGCAGTCAGCTTGGTGCGCTCACGAGGTGGAAGAAGCACATAGTAGATACAACTGAAACAACGAAGGTGACTGTACTAGGGTGGTGAACCAGTGAGACGCTCAAAAGGGGTGTATCCCTTAAGAGTAGAAGAGGGATGCCAATTGATAAGAAAAGTAGCGGTAGAGACAGCTTCAGCTCAAAAATGAGGTGGGACATGAGAAGTAAGCATGAGAGCACAAGCTGTCTCAAGAAGATGATGGTGCTTACACTCAGCGACACCATTATGAGCATACGCACCAGGACACGAATATTGAGGGAGAGTGCCCTGCTCAGCAAGAACACGACGAAGTGAAGTGGAGAGATATTCACCAGCAGAATCTGCACGAAAAATACGAATGATCGACTCAAACTGAGTGTGAACCATGGTGGTAAATTACTGGTAAATAGAAAGAATCTGTCTGCGAGAAGACATAGGATAGAGCCAAGTGTATCTCAAATAATCATCAATAAAGATCATATAATAGGTATGACCCCCTTTCGAAGTGAAGGGAGCCGATCCCCAAACATCAGAGTGAATCAAATCAAAAGGACGCTGAGACTCAGAATCACTAGAGGGATAAGGGAGTTGCAGCTGCTTGCCAAGCTTGCAACTCGTACAATGTAAAGCAGTGTCACCAGAAAACAGAACCTAGAACACCACTCCCTACTAGTGATGAAAGACGAGAACCACCAATATGACCTAACCGATAGTGCCATTGGACAAAAGTGGTGGTGGAAGAAGCAGCTGAAGCCAAGGCGGTGGTATTAGCTGACTGGCTGGTAGGGGCAGCGAAAGGAAGATGCAGCCAGTCGAGCTCCCAAAGACACTGAGAATCATGGTGCCTAGGACCAGTCCCAACCAGAATCCCCGTACGACGATCCTAAACACAACAAGAGTCAGAATCAAGAGTGATGTGACAGCCATGATCAGTGATCTGACCAGCTAACATAAGTTGCATAGTAAGACCAGGAATATGACATACAGTAGGAACACGAAAAGATGAAGTGGAAAGAGTGCATCTTCCTACAACAGGAAGAGATGTGCCATCCGCAGTCTGAACTGTGAGAGAAAGATCAAGTGGTCTCACAGAAGTAAAATGAGTGGAGTCCAGTGTCATGTGGAAAGAGACACTAGAATCTAGAATCCAAGGAGATGATATACCTGAAGGAGGAGGTGATGGTGCAGGACCAGAAGACCTAGTAGCAGAACTTGGTGCTGGGGCAGAAACAACAAGGCGTCGAAGTAACGTGAGCATCTCCCGTCCGCTCGCTCCAGGAACTCGCGTGAACTCGATCGGGAGGATCCGGTGCCCCTCGAATCGCGACCACCCGGCGAGCCTTCTGCTTCTAGCGACAGTACTGGACAATGTGCCCAGAATGGCCACAGTAGTGTAGTGAAGGCCCATGGGAGCAGCGGAGGCGACCGCAGGGGCAGAGGCAGGCGTAGACACCGGTGCTGGGGTGTGAACTGCCAAAACTGAAGAGGGCTGCTATAGAATCTCTATCGTACGAAGACAAGCCTCCTCAGCCCGAATAGTAGCAAGAGCCTCAAATATGGAGGGAAGGGGCTGTCTCATCAGCAACTAAGAGCGAGCCACCTCATACTCCAGACGAAGGCGTGTGAGGAACTCGCGGAGGCGACGAGTCTCCAAGTGAGCCTGCTGATGAACACAGCAGGTGCAGGACCGATAGACATCTAGCCCTAGAGAGTCAAGCTGATGCCAAACCGCAGCCAACTGCTGGTAGAAGGCGTCCACGGTGGCATCCTGCTACTCGAGAGGCTGCTCTTCCCGAAGAGCGAAAAGGTACAAGGCATCGCTCTTCGGCTCGTAGTGGGCACGAAGACGATCCCACATCTCCTTGGCTGTAAACCCAAGCACATTGAATGCGAGCTCAGGCTCAATGCTTGCCACCACGATGGCGGAGGCCTTAGCATCCTCATCGTTCCACACCTCGTATGCGTGGAGCTGTGTCTGGTACTCCTCGAGCGTGTCCTCAAAGGCGGCAACTGCAGCCTGCTGAACATCCTCAGTAGCATCAGTAGGGAAAACGGGCTCGGTTGGCTGGACGGGGTGGGGTGGGCAAGGTCGCTCGCCGGTGAGGTAGACCCAGAGGTGCTATCCCCATAGGTGAATTCTCATGCGCTGGACGAACTCACGGCAGTTGACGCCGTTGAAGGTGACTGGCGGCTTCGGAACCGAGACAGTACCCGTGCTCGAGGTTCTGGAGGGTGCCATCTTATGTGATGGCAGCAGCAGAGGCTTCGGAAGTGGAGAGATAGTCACCACTTCGAAAGCAGCAGTTTGAGTCTTCGGAAGCAGCAGGCTGGGTGCTCAGGCCCTTGGTGCTTCGGAAGCAGTAGAGGTAGAAGAGCTCGGGCACGTCGAGGTGCAACGGTGTGGCCTGGGGAAGTGCACAAGGTGAGCTCAAGCGCAGGGCGAGCGCGGGAGCGTCAGGGCGCAGCGGCGCCGCCTGGGGAAGTGCCGGACTTCCGGGGCGACGAAGGTGTAGGAGAGCCGACCAGGAAGAGGCTCCGTTCGGGCGGCGAGGCGAGCTCGGGTGGCACGCCCAGTGGGACGAGGCGCAGAGGTTGGTGTCCTCGAAGAGCCCGACGAGGTAGGCCTTGGCGGCCTCCTGTAGCGCGATGACGGCGGAGCTCTGGAAGCGAAGGTCGGTCTTGAAGTCCTGCGCGATCTCCCGCACCAGGCGTTGAAAGGGGAGCTTGCGAATGAGCAGCTCTGTGCTCTTCTGGTACTTGCGGATCTCCCGGAGCGCGACGGTGCCCGGGTGGAAGCGGTGGGGCTTCTTCACGTCGCCGGTCACCGGGGCCGACTTGCGCGCCGCCTTCGTCGCCAGCTGCTTCCACGACGCTCGATGCTCGGGCGGCGAGTCGACCTCAGATGCGTCGCCGGAGCAGAGGGAGCAAGGAGCAGAGGGAGCAAGGAGGCGGCGGCAGCATAGCAGAGGTGCGAGCTGCGTGAAGGTTGGGAGAGGTAGAGAGAGAGAGAGGTGGGTGGTGGCTGGATCAGGGGTTGGGTAGAAACACTAACCCTACCTGCTCGATACCATGTTACAATTGCCAGCTTGTATTGCAAAGGGGGCCAAATGGGCCAATAAATACATATACAAAGATATGTAGAAAATACCCTAAACTAGGGAAGAATAACACTGTATATATATATATATATATATATATATATATATATATATATATATATATATATATATATATATATAACAGGTAGCTGGTCTATTCTTTGATGATGGCCTTATGTGCATTATGCCCAAGGCAACCTGTGAAATAGAACTAGGAATCCCATAACCCAGTTTGCCAAGTCCAAGTCAATGACCATAAGCGCCTAACAAGTCAGTCAACTCCAACTAAAAACTCAAAGAAAGCACTTCAAGAGCACCAATGGCCAACGAATCATGGAGGACTCCAATGTTGGTGCAAGAGCTGGCGGCCAAAGTGGACGAGCCGCCAAGCCGGTACGTGCTGCGGGAGCAAGACCATCCCGGCAGCCTAGCAATTGGTGCTGAGATGCCGGAGCCCATCCCTGTCATTGATATCAGCCGGCTGTTGGTTACTGATGGCACCAAAGAGGCGGTCAGGCTCTGCCGGTTTACCCTGCAGAGCTGGGTGCTCTTCCTAGTGAGCTTGTTAGCTTTGTTCTTGCTCTTCTTGCACGTGAGTTTAATTTTACTTCATGGAGTACTTGCTCCTTTATAACATCCAGGAGCCGATGTGTATATCCAGGTTACTAACCATGAAACAAAAGCCTCTCTGATGGATGATTTGATGAACATGAAATAGGAGCCCTCAGAGCCCCTGTCCGTTGCCATCCCTAGAACCAAACACTCTATTAACCGTTTAGGATTCACTGTGCCCGGTCGCGCGGCCCAGACACCCGATTTGCAGTCGAATTGGCTGGATTTTTCTCCTCTTCTTTTTTCCTGCGCGCGTCCGGGTGGAATTGAAGCTAGCGCCGTACGTGACCAACTCGCACCCTTATCCTGATAAAGTGATAAAGGAACGGCAGGCTGACGGCAACACGTAGGAACAACGACCGATGTGCAGCTGCAACTGCAAAGTTTGTCCATTCATCACATGTTACATGTACATCTTAATATCCTATCTACGTATACATGAGCACAATAATTCAGCAACCAACTGGATGCGTATATCCTCTGCCATGCAAAGGCAGAGGTAAACAGCTGTGGAGAAGATCTAAGTCAGTTGTGTTTTATCCTTTGAAACAAACCGAAAAAGATTGTGAAATTTTATCTGTGTGCACATGTTGTAACTGAGGACATAATCGTAACATTGTACTACTATGCCAAACAATTTGGTGATAGGGTGTGTTGATGGCAAGATTTAACATCTATAATGGTCATTACCAGTGGCGAATCCAGAATGAAAAATGAGGATAGGCTGGAAGAGTTGAAGCCTCGAATGACTAAACTAATTTGTAACGAACATAGTTTTATATTCTTGTTAATCAAATTCATAGTTTCATACATAAATAAAAGTAAAACAAAAAAAGAGAAATACAATGGAGATACCTCGCTAATAGAAGGTGCATCCCCAAAACATGTAAATATGGTTCCAGTATGTAACAATCTGTATATCAAAATTAGAAAAATTAGTGATACAATAGCAAATAGTACTTAAATGATCATGAACATTCAAAATAAAAAATCATACCACTAAAACGCTAGCTTGAATCACGACTTTCGCGAGGCAAATTCATTCTACAATTTTTCATGCATTGAAAGGATTTTATGATTACATCATCATCAATAGATCTAAATATGTCTCGCTCGGTGTAACACACCATCAAATCATTTAGCCACTCATTCGATACCTTATTGCGCAAATCTGCTTTGATAATATTCATTGCCGAAAATATTCTCTCAACATGTTTATTGAAAGCATCTATAGCCACCCTTCAACAAGAAAACCCAACTTTTATAAATACATCATTACCAAATGTATTGGGTTGTGACTGTTTCTTGAAAAGAAAACAATAGAAACAAAAAACAGCGTCCTTTTCCACACTATATTCTAACCAATCAAACTTATTAAACCATGATTCTTGAAAAGATCTCCACACTTTGCCACCCAATGTCTTTGGAAAGGCATGCCCAATAGCTCGAGTTGGACCATTCAACAAATATATTCTCCTCACTTCATCTCTGATTTCATTGGCATAATCTTCTATTGGTATGCGATGCGCCGGATCGGCAATAATTTCATCCGGATTAAATTATAATCGAAACTTCTTTGGTTGAGTTACGCTCTCATCGGTTGGGGGAGTACTACTTGAATTACTTGTAAAATAATTATGTAAATTTCGTTTCTCCGTTATTGCAAACCTACGAATTAATGGCTAATTGAGTATATACTATATACCACACTATATCAAACATACTAACAAATTAAAAATTGAACAACTTACTAACAAGTTAGAAATTAAACGACGATTATATACCAACAAGCAATGCAGTGCAGCACTAGTCACTTGACTCCTCTCAGCACTTAACTCTCAGCACTTCAGCAGAGCAGGCAGGCGAGCAGCTGAGCAGCTCGGTCCCCTTCCCCCTCCCCCACCCGGCCTCCTCGGCTCCTCCCAAGTCCTAATCTCCCTAAATCACATCCGGCTCCCCTTCTTCAGCAGAGCAGGCGACTGAGGCGAGCAGAGCTCAGCTCGGGTTCCCCCTCCGACCCTCCCCCACCCGCACCCGGCAGCTCCTCCCAAGTCCCAATCCCCCCAAATCACCTCCGGCTCGGCGGCTCCCCCTCCCCACCCGGCCTCCTCCCAATCCCCAAATCACCTCCGGCTCCCCCCTCCCCTACTCGGCCACCCGGCTGCCCCGGCTGCCGCCTGCCGGCCTGCGGCCCGACCGCTCAGATCCGCCTCCGCCTCCGGCTACCCCTACCCCTGTCCTCGCCCGCGCGGCGCACCGCCTCGGCGTTGGCCCGCCACCAGATCGCCTCGGCCCGCTGTGGGCGAATCCCTTCAACCACTGGCTGCCAACCAGGCCCGACGCCCCGACAGCCTCCCTCCTCAGCCTCCTCCGGGCTCCGGCAGTCCAGCTACCGGCGGCGACGCGCGGACCGCGGTGGCTCGCCCCAGCTCCCTCCAGCTTTGGCTGCCCTCATGCCGTCACTCAGGTGCGCCTCGCTCGATTGTGTCGAATTGCTGATTGAACGGGGATTGGGGAGTTTTGGAAACGGAACTGCCGTGTGGAGTGTGGACCGGTAGATGTGAGACTGTGAGTTGGGCCTGGGCTTCGGCAATGGCAAGGCCGCAAGGGCAAAAGCCCACCTTCGATTGCTCTACTTGTCTTTGTGTAGCTCGCTGCTTTCTCCTCGTTTGGCGCAACGGCCACCGAGATTGGAAGCTGGAGGTTGACGGAGGATCGCCGGAGGGGGAGGGTCCGGCCACCAGCGGAGGGTGGGCTTCAGCCTAACGAAGCCCACCCGGTGGATTCGCCACTGGTCATTGCAGTGCTGATTGGTTTAACGATAAGAGTTTGAAGCTGCTGCTGATTCAACTATTATTAGGTTTTGAATCGGAAGGCAGAGTGCTCCTGAGAGGTCCTGGATGACCTCCTCAAAGCTCCCCTGAGAGGTCCTGAAGGACCTCCTCAAAGACCTCCTGAGAGGTCCAGAAAGGTGATCTTTGCAAAATGACCACTTCTACAAAGATCTCTTGAGAGGTCTTGTAAGACCTCCGGAGTGGTCTTGGATGACCTCTACAAAAACCTCCTGAGAGGTTCTGGAGGGTGGTCTTTGTAAAATGACCACCTCTACAAAGACTTCCTGAGAGGTCCTAGAAGACCTCCTACGTGGTCCTGAGTGACCTCCATGAAGACATCTTAGGAGGTTCTGGAGGGTGGTCTTTACAAAACAAGAAGTCTTGGCTCAAAAAGGTGATCTTTGTAAAACAGCCAAAAGGTGGTCTTTGCAAAAACAGCAGGTTATGAAGACAGAGGAAAGCTCGGCAAAGAGAAGCCATTTGATTTAGATCGGGTGGTTCAGAATGGTGTAAACGTTTGGACCATCCGAACCTTCATTTCAATCAGACTGATAAAAAATAAATCGGGTGGTTCAGAATGGTGTGAACGTTCGGACCATCCGAACTTTCATTTCAATCAGACCTTTAAAAATAAATCGGATAATTGACAACATCTGGGACCTCCTCAAGAGCACTCATGTGGTTTCATCAGGACCACCCAATACCTCCTCAAAAGCACTCACGTGGCTTCATCAAGACCACCCAAGACCTCCTCAAAAGCACTCATGTGGCTTCATCAGGACCGTTCAAGACCTCCTCAGGAGTACTCACGTGGATTCATCAAGACCGCTCAAGACCTCCCATATGGACCTCCCACAAGGATCTCCTCAAGACCTCCCACGAGGACCTCCTCAGGACCTTCTGCGAAGACCTTCTCAGGACCTCTCACGAGGACCTCCTTAGGACCTGGATTTCCCGCTAGAGCATCCAGGACCTCCCTCTAGGAGCTCCTCCAAACCACTCCAGGGAACTTACGTGATCGAATAGGAAAGATTTATCAGTTATAGAAGGTTTGGAGATCATAATCGAATCATATATGTAAATCTTGTTCGGTTTAGGAGTCCTGATTTCTTACGGCTAAGATCTGCCGCCCTTTAAATAGAAGAGGGTCATGGCCGATTGTAAATATCACCAATCGATTAATACAATTTGCATCTACTATTTTTTTCTGCCGTAATCTCCTTGTAGTCCTGTTCTTTCTTCGATCTCTTTCTACTTTCCTGGCCAGGCTTCGAAACCTAGCTAGGGTACCACCGTCGCTCAAACACCACGACTAGCTCCGCCTAGGTGTTGTGCGCTGTGGATTTCGGCCAAGTTGAATCCTAACATTGCCTGGGTTCAATTTTGCCACAAGTTGTGTGTTGGTGCTTCTTTGTGTCATATTTTTACGCCAACAGGGCGACCGTGCATACTATGCTCAAACTACTACCCTTGCTGTCCAAGACCTGGTCTTGGTCTGGGCATCAAGTCTCACTGTTCTCCTAGAGGGCAACTGTCCTGATGGACTACAAGGCCTCAGAGAATCAACGGATGTACTCATGAAGACTTGTTTGTGTTGTGTAATAACATTACTGAGCAGAGGCACCGGACCGTTGTTGCTAATGACTTGAAATTATCCAATCAAGTAACCAAATTGAGGTTGGTTTCATTATATCCATGCCCCTGATACCTTGAATTAAACTTTGTCGCAATGAAGATAATTGGATCTCATTGGCTATGCTCCATGCTCTGGATCGTTTGGAAGAGACCGGCACTAGGAAGATGGTACTGGAATATATTTTCAGGAACACACTAGTGGAGCTAGCCAAAAAAAAAAATCTAGCCTGGACAAATTTAACGTGGTCATGAACTGAGATTCGTTATGTTCCGATAATATTTTGTTCTTCAGCTTCAGTAGACAGTGACAGACATAAGGTGGTTAGTGGCAAAGCCTGGGCAAATGCCTGCACTGCCTATAAGGTTGGCTCCATCACTGCTGGGACATCTAGAAAGAGATTTTTTTTTTTGTCCCGGTAGTCAACTAGAACATCTCAAAGGTGATTAAGCATTGGAGTTTAACCCACTCAATCTTTTTTTTATCTCGAGTGTTTCCCCTTCTACATCTAGATCTTCTTTCATTGTGTTAGGTCTCTCCTCCAATTGTTTATTTCTCCATGCCCATCCTTCCTCCATGCACTTAGTAGCTGGCTTATTCCTTGATGATGGATATGTGCTGATTGCGAGCAAGACAAGTTGCTGCCTAGTGCCAGTCAAGACGTACTCCAGGCTTTATAAGTGAGCAGAAGTAAGGAAAGAAATATCCAAGAACACCAATGGCTGACGAGGCATGGATGGCGCCGAGGGTAGTGCAAGAGCTGGCGGCCGGCGGCGTCGAGGAGCCGCCGAGCCGGTACGTGCTGCGGGAGCAAGACCGCGCCGGCGGCCTGCTGGTCGCCGGCGAGATGCCGGAGCCCATCCCTGTCATTGATCTCAGCCGGCTGTCCGCCGCTGACGAGGCCGACAAGCTCCGGGCGGCTCTCCAGAGCTGGGGGCTCTTCCTGGTCAGCTTCTTACACCTAATTTATGTCCTGCCTCATGGAATCATGGAGTGCTTGCTCTTTTGAGACGTGCAGCGGCCTATCTGTGTATCCAGGTTACTAACCATGGATTAGAAGCCTCTCTGATGGATGCTGTGATGAACGCATCAAGAGAGTTCTTTCGCCAGCCGATCGAAGAAAAGCAAAAATACAGCAACTTGATAGACGGCAAGCACTTCCAGGTGGAAGGGTATGGAAACGACCGGGTGATGACCCAAGATCAGATCCTGGACTGGTCCGATCGGCTGCATCTCAGAGTGGAGCCAGAGGGTGAGAGAAACCTTGCTCATTGGCCCAATCATCCTGAATCTTTCAGGTCACCTACTCACCTTCTAGTGATCGATGTTCTACTTTTCATCCATATTTTTTTATGTGAATTCGAATACGACTACGAATAGGGGAAAAATTGTTAATTGAATGGGAAAATCTATATCATGTTTGTATCCTATCGAATATGGTAGTCAAATAATACAAATAATTCATATATGTTTGACACCAGGCATAGAAGTAGTCAATGGTACTCCCTTCGGAAGATTTTCAGAAGAACTGACAAAACCTGAGCATTTCTGCAGGGATGTTCTGCATGAGTACGCATCAAGAACCAAGAGAATAAGAGACGATATCATTCGGGCAATGGCCAAGCTTCTGGAGCTTGAGGAGGATTACTTCATCAACCAAATTACAGACAAGGCTCCCACATTTGCTAGATTCAACTACTACCCACCCTGTCCGAGGCCTGACCTTGTCTTTGGCGTCAGGCCTCACTCCGATGCCAGTGTTCTTACTTTTCTTCTCGTCGACAACGGTGTTGGTGGCCTGCAAGTTCAGAGAGATGACAAGTGGTACAATGTTCCAGCCAAGCCTTACACACTGCTGATTAACTTAGGAGACTCCATGGAGGTAGGCCGTAGGCTTCTACAAATCCAAGCTACTTCCTCTCTTGAATCTGCTGTGATGCTTAATTTGACTGTACATTTTGACGCAGATAATGAACAACGGGATCTTCAGGAGCCCAGTGCACAGGGTTGTGACGAATGCCGAGAAAGAGAGGATCTCACTGGCCGTGTTCTATGGTGTGGATGCTGAGCAAGTTCTCGAGCCAGCGCCTGGCTTGCTGGATGAGAAGCGACCGGCAAGATACAGGAAGCTGAAGGCCAAGGATTTTAGAGTTGGGTTCTTTGAACAATTTTTTCGAGGAACGAGATATATCGAGTCACTGAAGATTTAAGTTTGCTATCTGAGTTTCACACCGAGGGCGCGACTACCGATTACCCATGGAGAATAAGGAACTGTTTTATCTTTGTGATTGTAGATTTTTTTACCTATCGCCTTTGTAAAGTTGCAACTCTTTATATAAGTGAGGCACTCCGAATTAGTGTCATCAACTCTTGTTTGTATTCCATCTAAAAAAACTCTTGTTTGTATAACGATCAGTTCCGCGTTGCTGTGATGTTTTATAGATATTTATTAGTGCAAAGAATTTTAGCAATTTTGACAGTATCTATATTTTTGTTTTGGTTGGTATATCCAACGCTAACAAATCAAAGTGTTCTTTTAAAAGCTATCGTAAATCCTCGCAAAAAAAAAAAAAACTACCACAAAGACACAAATCTTAAGATCTTATTTGGTTGAGCCAAAATTTCGACTCATCTACATAGATTGATCAAAATTTTAGTTCAAATTTTTAATCCAACACGTAAATAATAATTAAGAATGGACTTACAAACAAGCGGTAAGCGAGATGGGCCTTACGGCAGTACGTGTCTATTGCAGCCTAAAGGTTCAGTCCAGTACTTTAGAGTGGGCCTGGCTGAATCTTGTGGGCCCACCCGCACCGTGTCTTCTCCCTCTCCATTCTCCAACCACCTCCTCGTGTCGCCGGGCTCCTCACCGCCGGCTGGTGGGGATACCAATGCGGCGACTGGCGGCGGTGGCGACTCCGACATTTCGGTGTTCCCTTTCGGTGCGCGCCAGCAAGAAGGGGAACTCTGATCCTTGATCGGGACAGGTGGCAGGCCATGTCGTCGCGCTCATCTTTCTGTTCGCCCATCGCCTTTCACGGCCGCGGCCGCCAACTGCTCTACGCTCGATGCCTGACTCCGGTCTTGAGTCCCAATCGCCTCCGATCATTGGTGTTTTTGGTTAGTAACTCTTCCCCTTGCTATGAACGCATTAGGTAATGCAGATACGGTGTTTGCACAAATGGCTGCAAGGAGACCATACATGTGATCAGTGGCTATGCATGAGTTTCATCATAACTTTTATTTTGGGAGAGAGGGGTTGAATTATGGATCTAGTTTTATTTTTCTGCAATCCGTGTGGCTGTGCTGGACTAGATCCCTGTTGGACCCTGGACTGGTGCTCTAAAATTTTTTAGCTATCTGCTTATGATGGTTGCAACCTTATTTGTGTTTTGTTTTCATAGATTTGCAAGTAATCTGAGCAAGTGCAGTTACAAACCAACTAAATTGACCGGTTCCTTCTCATTTTGTTCTTCTAATTGCACTAAATCAATTGATCTGTTTACCACATATGTGAATTTTATGTCCACAGTTGAAGATGTGTCCTCACTCCTCAGTTTTGATTTCTGGAAAGCTCTAGATTATAATCATATACTGATGTTTGGATCATTCTGAATTTTCATACGTCACCATTGAATTTGATTTGAGCACTTAGCTATCCAAGAAGTTGTGTAAAATGAAGATGTAGGAACTATTTGATTTACTCATATTGCAGTCCATCTTCTATGCTTTCGGCATATTGCTACCGCCTACTGATGATATTTGATATTCACGGTTCACCGATATTTTTTCCTATCTTCCTGGAACGAATTAATAACTAATTATTTGTTTAATTTGAAGTGTCTTTTTTCGAAATAAAAAATTGAAGTATCGCTCAATCAGAATAGCTTAATTCTCATGTTGCTGCAACATGCATGTTTCCAGCCGACTAAACTAGAAACCAAACATTCAAGCAAAATTATAGTGTTTTCCTCTTTGTCAGTTGTGATGGAAGTCATTGGATTAATGCACACTTGTGTGAGGCTGTCATTTTTAGGTGATAGGAGAAGTTTTCTTGAGTTGCAAGTCAGAGGAATTGCTTAAACTTAAATAGCGGATATTTTTCGTATGTTTTACTTTATGAGTTTGGTAGTGACAGCAATGACTAACCATGAGCTGCTTCTGTCATTCTGTTCTGGTCACTTTCAAAATTTCAAGTTGCTAGACTAACTTATACTTTTAAGTCTTCAGTTGATCATATTATGAAGTGTATTTATTGTCTATCCCATTTTGACGCTTTGCACACAAATTTCTTAGCATTCGGCATGCATTTTAGTCCAACCAGAAGACCACATTTCCCCAGTTTCAACTATAGAAACTTATGAAGGTTTAGTACATACTAAAAAACAGAAGTATATTTGACATACATTTCAATTATTGAATGGATGCTTCCTTTACTTCAACTATTTTTTTATATGGTTGAATGGAAATATATATTCTAAACAATGGTGGAGACTGGAGACAGGCAGTATTAAGTTTAATACATGCAGTGAACGTGCACCCGCTTATTAGCAAAAGGAAAAATTCCATTCTACCCTCTCAAGTATCGACATACGGACACCTAACCCCTTGAACTAAAAAAAATCGGCCCATTGACACCCCTAAATTGCAAAACCGGACAACCTACCCCCCTGACTGTTTCGTACGGTGGTATTGTTGATGCGGTGTTCGGGTGGTCCGATTTCGCCACGTAGACCGATGTGTGGGCTAGGTGAGCTGGCAATCATTTTTTATTTGTTCTCTGGTGCAAGCTCCTGAACATCCCAGCCGTCCACGTAACCATCCAACCAAAGAAACCGAGAAAAGTGCGGCGAAGGACGACGGCCGGTGCTCGGTCGCGGCGACGGCAGCGTTGCTAGCTGCGGCCACGAGGGCCGAGGTGGAGGCCAAGGCAGGGTTGGAGGTGACGCGCTCGCAGGAGGGGCACATGGAGAGGGTGGTGGCGGGGCGCGGCAAGTATAGGCCATGCGCGGAGAGGATGAAGTTTGGTGCTCCTGTTGCTTGATGATGAGGCGAAGAAGACGACCGATGATGAAGAGGAAACCCAGATTCGTGGCCAGCATCGATGGATGAGGCCGGATCTGGCCTGGGAACTGGACCTAGTGCGGCTTGGCCTCCATGCGTCGGAGAGGAGGCAGCTCGGTCTCCAGTCGGAGAAGAACTCGGCGACGAGCCACGTGACACAGTGGAGGAGGTCGACGTCGTGCTCTAGAGGCGGCGCGGATCCGGGAGTAGGGGCCCCGAGGCGAGGCAAAGCAGAGTCGACGGCGGCAACCTGAGGCAAGAGCGATGCTAGATCTTGCCGGGTGACGCGGCGGCCGGCTTGGAGCAGGATGACTTGAAGACACCAAGAAACGAGGAGGCCGGATCTGGACCTGGTGCGGCTCGGCCTCCAAGCGTCGGAGAGGAGGCAGCTCAGTCACCAGGCGGAGCAGAACTCGGTGACGAGCCGCGTGACATGGTGGAGGAGGCAGTTGCCCGAGGCGCGAGAAGCAAGGCCTTCTTGAGGAAGGAGGATGGGGATGGGATGAGGAGGTGGCGCCCGGGCAGGATGGGATAGGGAGGCGGTGTTCGGGCGGGATGGGGAGGCGGCATCGGGCGGGATGGAGAGTGGGCCGGAGGGAGGAGGCACCGTGAGGGAGCTTCGGCCTGGAGGAAGAAATGGCGAGAGAGAAGCAATGAGGAAAAGAGATAGAGGAAGAAGAAGCAAAAAGAAAATGCTCTAATTGATGTGGGCTCACTTACAGGTGGGCCCAAGTGCCAAAGAAGCTAGGTCACCTAGCCGACTTGGTGAAACTGGGCCACTCGGACGCCACATCAGCAATACCATCACACGAAACAGCCGGAGGGGGTAGGTTGTCCGGTTTTACAACTTATGGGTGTCAAAGGGTTGATTTTTTAGTTCAGGAGGTTAGGTGTCCGCACGTCAATACTTGAGGAGGGTAAAATGGACTTCTTCCTTAGCAAAACAAAGAGTACCATTAAGATTTAAGAATTAAGACCCAGTTAACTTTCTAGCTCAAGTGTTTTCACAATTACGCTTAAGCATCGTTTACTTAGTTAGGTTAAATGTTGAATTGTTTGTTCCCCTTATTTGTTCATTCATTTCTCTATTTTCCCTTGGTTGATGTTAGTGGTTGGTAGCTGGTCTAGTCTTTGATGATGACCTTACGTGCATTATGCCCAAGGCAACCTGTGAAATAGAATTAGGAATCCCATAATCCAGTTTGCCAAGTCCAAGTCAATGACCATAAGCGCCTAACAAGTCAGTCAACTATAACTAAAAACTCAAAGAAAGCACTTGAAGAGAACACCAATGGCCAACGAATCATGGATGGGAGGACTCCAATGTTGGTGCAAGAGCTGGCAGCCAAAGTGGACGAGTCGCCAAGCCGGTACGTGCTGCGGGAGCAAGACCATCCCGGCAGCCTAGCAATTGGTGATCCTATTAAGTTTGCATATTTACATTGAAACTTAATAGGATCGGTGGTAATCTGGTGTGGTCCTTTCTCTGTATGATTTAAATCGAGCAGGCAACTCAACCGGTAGATGAGAAGAGACCGGCATTGTACAGGAAGGTCAAAATCAGGGACTATATTGCTGGGCTCGAACGAATGTTTCTCGAGGGACAATGGTTATCGACACCCTAAAGATCTAAGTGTGGTGGTACACATAATGGCTTCGTGCAAAGTGGTGGACATGTGTTGCGACCAAGGACCTAGTCTTAAACCTGTAAGTAGTAGTATAGTTAATTTGTTGCATTTGTCATTTTGTATTAATCTTATGTTTATAAGGGATGAGTTGGTGATGGACCAACCCATTCCTTTCACTAAACCAAAATTGAGTTAGGTTCAAAGTTAAGATCGAATGATCTATTAACCGATTCATTATCCGTCCTGTTCCTCGAACCAAATAGGGGTGGCAATTTCGCCCGTAGGGGCAGGCCCCGCGGGGAAATTCTCCATGAGGGGCGGGGCCCCGCGGGTTCGTGGGGCCGCCGCCTGTTACTATGACGGGGCGGGGCTGAGGGGCAATATCACCCCGTGGCGGCCCGTGTGGACCCGACATATACAGTGCTTCTATGATTTGGATTATATTTGCACTTTTAAGACCTTATACCCCCTGTGGATCCCCGTGGGGTTGGGTCCGCGTGAAGATCAGGGTGAAGGGGGGGGGGGTGGACTCTTGCCCGGCATGCATAACAGGGCAGAGCGGGGAGATGGCTAGCGGTGATCAGGATAGGGTAGCGGAGGAGCCTCACCCTGTTGTTATCCCTAGAACCAAACACTCCATTAACCATTTAGGATTCACCGTGCCCGGTCGCGTAGCCCGGACACCCGATTTGTAGTCGAATCGGCTGGATTGTTCTCTTCTTCTTTTTTTCCTGCTCGCGGCCAGGTGGAATTGAAGCTAGCGCCACACGTGACCAACTTGCTCCCTTATCCTGATAAGAAAGGAACGGCGGGCTAACAGAAAAGCCACTTACCTTGCACGAAGTTCATTTGACCGTTTGCTAATAGAAAAGGCTGAGCTGGCGAATCACCGTGAGAGAGAGAAGTGTTGTGCCACTGCTCTGGCACTGAGAATGTACTTCTCTCTCTCACGACCGACTCAGAGTGGCATGTTGCGATGGTGGAGCTTCGGCGAAGATGTGAGCACGGTGTGTTCCCGAGTCCGAAGAATATGTTTTTATCGGCGTGATGTGATAGGGACAATGAACACGACCAAGACGAGGCAGCGATGTGCTCACCGGACTCGGAGGGGACGAAGTCATCGGCATCGCATCCGACGAACTTCGCTTCAACGCAAGTTCAGGGAGCTAAGTGGCACAACCTTGCAAATTCATAAGGCTGAGAAAGTAAAATGCAAGTTCAAAGAGCTAAGTGGCACAACATCGCAAGTTCAGGGGGCTAAGAAAGTAAATTGCAAGTTCAGGGAGCTAAGTGGCATAACCTCGCAAGTTCAGTGACCTATAGTGCAATTTTCTCTTTTAAAAAAATGATGGTCTGTGATCTTGTTTTTTTTTTTTTAAATGATGGTTGGTGATGACTGCCGTCTCTTTTATTTGCAAGTTGCAATTGCAAATTTTGGATGAGGCTAAATTATTGTTGGTGCAGGAGATGCCATGGTGTCAATACATTTTCTTCAATGACAATGTAGGTTGCCTTGAGAATTGAGCTTGGCTCAGTTGGCACGGGGGCTTCCAGGCCCCTACCCACCCGCATTCAAGGATGGCTCAGCGCGCGCACCTCACGGTGCTCCTTCTTTGATGCAGCCAGGGGGGAAAATCCTGGCCACTAAAAAAATGTAGCCTACCTTAAAAAAAATCTGTAAACCCGTGTGAATAGAATCACAGACGGCCGAAGCCCCAATCCCCAAGGGGGACGCTGTTTCATTGGCCCAACAGGACGTGAGGGATAGGGGAGGGAATCACGGGATGACAGGTTATTTTTAGAAGGGCCGCACGGGACAGAGTCAGTTTCGTTGGGCACTCGGCCCCCTCAACCTCCTCGCCTTTCCCCTTCGGGGGTTGTCCGTCATTCACATGGTACACACTTCGCCCCTTCCGACGGTAGTCATTTGTCTGCGGTTTGGTAACGGTCATGTGGCGGTGGCTGCAGGATCATCTTTCCCAGGCGGACCGCTTGGTGGCGGCACCGGGGCGGCCGACGCTTGCACTTCGGCCCTTCGGGTGTTGTTTTCCTCTGTCTGGGAGTATTCCTCCATCTTGTCGAAGAGCTCCGCCACAGTGCGAACGGGTTTGTGGGCCAACCTCTCAGACAGGGGGCCCTTTTGAAGTCCGCACGTGGCCGCGTTTCTAACGGTGGTTTCATTGACCCCTTTTACCTTACACTTGACCTCCGCGAAGGACTCGCCGAGGGCTTGTTTTATTACGAACAGGTGCGCCACATCCTTAGGTTCGGCGTAGTTTCCTTGGAAGTTGTTGCGCACGAGGTCCCACGGTTGTTCCCACGCGTATATGGAACGGGGGGATGGTGAAGAACCAGGTCAGCACCACCCCTCCGAGTGCGAGGGTGATGCTTTTGCCTTCATGGTGTCGTCTGTATTGGCCGCCTCAATGGTGGTCTCATATACCCGGAGGAATTCCGAGGGGTCCGTGTTTCCCCCGTACGACTTGATGTCCGGCATTTTGAAGCCCACCAGCCAACGAGCCGCCTCCAATCCTGCACTTAACTGGGAATTCGGGTCTCCCCCAGAACATCCTAGTGGCGTCGCCGAGGGGATCCCGCCTCCGGTGGCATGTCCTTGTGCGATGATCGCAAGCTGGGGCGGGGCCGTGGGGCCACCGCTGCTGACTGCCGGAGGCTTAGCAGTTCCTGGCGGAGGCCCACCAACTCCTTTTGAAGGGCCTCGTATGCTTCCGGGTCACGCTCGTGGCCACGGGCGGAGCTGGGCTCGCCTAGTGATGTTCGGGAAGGGACGCCTTGGTGGGCCGTGTGTCGCTCCCGACGATGTCTTCGTGCGTGGAGTTATTGGCCTTCTCCTCTACAGCTTCGTCTGCGGCTGCTACTGCTGCGGAGGTCCTACTGCGCTTGACCCTCGGGGTGCTAGGGGCAGCAACCGCCGCTATCGCCTCGGTCGTGTAGACCTTAGGTGTTCTCTTCCTCTGAGGGGACATACCGGCGCTCCGGGACTACGCTTCATGACTCTCTTGCCGCTCTCCGCGGGCGGCGCCAACTGTCGTAGCAACAGGACTAGACAGTAAAGAAAATGAGACCCCGGTCACCACGAGGGGGGCTAGGGGATCCTCGAGAGAGGGGACCGGTGCCAAGAGAAGTTAGTATGTATTAATTTTCTTGAAAAAAGTCCTCTTCGATTACATAGGGGTGGCTATTTATAGTCTTTCGACCCGAGCATGCGAGATTACAGTTCTAGCCCTAAAAGGACCCTACGCTTGTAGGAGTGTAGGGGCTGTAGGGTTTTTTCCTCCCTCCTCGCGTAGCCTTCGGTTCACGGTGGACCCTCCTGGTCCTGGTCCATCTGGGTGATACACGTGGTCCACCGGTATCTCCTCCCCTTCGCACCGTGCGAGGTGCCCCCGGGCCGAGGGGCCCCAGACACCCTTCGGTGCTTGGTTAGGTGGCCCTAGGCAGGGATCCCAGGGACTTCCTGTACCCTTCGACGCCCCTCCGAAGGTATGCTTGTGCCCTCCTGGGGCGACTGGCCACGCCTTCGGTCTTGGCCCTCGTGGGCCTTCTAATGGCCTTTGGGTGCCCGTTGGGACTCTCCCGAAGGTATGCCTGTGCTCTCTGAGGGCCGTTAGCCGCGCCTCCAGCCTTAGCCCCGTGGGCCTTCTATTGGCCCTCGTGTGCCCTTCAGCCTTGGCCCTCGGGGGCCTCCCCGTGGTCTTTGCCTGGTCGTTGGGGCCAGTGGGCCGTCCCTACGACACTTGGTCCCCTCATGACAAAGGGTATTCGCTAATCACTGTCTAATTTTGTAGCTACGACAATTCTAACTATAGATTTTATGAACTACTCCCTCTGTTCTTTTTTTACTTGATATTTAAGAATTCATGCCATCAAACTTTCTAATGTTTGGCCGTCAATATGTTTAAAACTATCTAGATTGGCTATATAAAAATTATATCACTAGATTTATCGTTAAAAATACTTTCATAGTATTATGGTTTATTAGTACATCTTAAGTCGCATCTCAGAGACCATGAAAAGTCAAAAAAAAAAAAATCAGTAAAAAACAACGGAGAGAGTATTATGTATGTAGTGGTACATTTAGGAATATCTGTGTCCATTGGATTTGTAATTGGACTGCATTGAGAATTGTGGTAGTGTAGCACTATGTAATCTCATTGTTTGCACTCAACTTTAGTAGGAACGTAGGTGAACACACACGGGAGAATATGCCATCTTATTGCAATTGTTTGATGTACAGATTGCCTTCGTAGCGGTCGACGAGGAGCGGGAATAACCATGTATCAGTATTCAGGTGGTGGTTGAGGTCACGAGTTCGAACCTATCTTCTGTCTCAATTTGAAGACTTGGAGGAGCAGCAGCCAACGGTATAATACGTTGTATGAATCTTGTGCAGTAAACCAGTAGCCAAACGCAAGATAACCAGTATGCATGTATGAGTTTGCAAGATGAAGGGCTTAGTTGTTGGCTTATGATAAACATCGATGTGTGAAAGAGAGAGGTGCCCATGACATAGTCATCCTTCTCAAAGGAACATGACAAGCAGTGGATGTTCCAGCAGGATGAATTTGTTGCCATCCTTCTTGGAAAAAAAGGACATGTCGTACCATGATTTCGCTCTCATGTACCACGCCGCGTCTTAAAGATTCTCGTGCAAAAAATGCATTGACAACGCCGCGTCCTAAAGATCCTCGTGCAAAAAATGGAATTGTGGGCATTTTTTGCCCCCTCTTTGTCCGAAAATCCAAATCTAGCACCACTGTCCCTCAAATCCCAATTCTAGCCCCTTTCTCCTGTGTGTTGCACCCGGCATCCGTAAAAAATAAAAAACATGGTATTATGTGTATGTAGTGGTACATTTAGGAATATCTGTGCCCATTAGATTTGTAATTGGACTGCATTGATAATTGTGGTGACGTAGCACTATCTAATCTCATTGTTTGCACTCAACTTTAGTAGGAACGGAGGTGAACACACACGGGAGAATTGCAATTGTTTGCTTTTACAACCATTGCAATTTGTTATTTTAAGTCTCAGGCAACCTACACTGTGTATACATTGTTCTGGTCGTTAGACTACACTTTTACCACCATCAGGTGGGCTTGGAGCTCAGAGCGCTCCTCCTCCAGCATGGCAACCTTTGCCTCGAGGGCCGACCACGCCCTCGGTGAGAGCATCGACCTCCGCCTGCTTGGCGTTGACTTGCCCCTGCACCTCGGAGTAGCTGCGGTGGAAGTCGCTCTCAAGCACCCGCGATAACATCAGGCCCTACGGAGCAAACAATCATCACGTGGGCAAGAGGTACAATATGAAGGAAAAAGGACACCGACATACCTTCACGCAGTTGGCCTCCATGGCGCAGAACAAGGCTTCCAAGTTCCAACGACATGCTCTCCAAGGTGGAGCCACGAACCGGGACACCTCGTTGAATCTCTCTCTCTCTCTCTCTCTCTCTGTCCTCGTACCCATCGGACACTGCAATTCCAAAGCAAAATTCCTACATAAATGTAATTTGAAATAAAAATTAAAGAAAAATTAGCAATTAGATTTTGATACGAATTGCAAGAAAAAGAACAGAAATTAGGAATAAAGAAATATAAGAAAAATTTGCAATTTGATTTCCATACGAATTCTAAAGTAAAATCTAAAAATAACTAAAATTCAAAATTAATTAATTAATTATTACAATTTGATTTTATACAAACTCTAATAAAAATAACTAAAATATTGAATAAAAATAAAAGATATAACGAGGATGACACTAATGGTGTCGGAGGAGACACAAAAAAGGCACCACGTTCACTCTCAAGGTCACGTTTTTCTATTGTTGTTTCCTATGAAATAAAAATAAAAAATAACTTAAATTTTGAGTAAAAAATAAAAGTTACAACGAAGATAACACGAATGGTGTGGGAGGAGACCGCAAAAGAGTGCAATGACCAGCGGATTTTCACTCTCTCCCGCCTAATTATTAACTAAGGTTAGTTTGGCGATAAAATTCTTTATCTAGGATGTATACTCCCTTCGGTACTCTTTTTCTATCCTTCTCATAAGAGAAAGAGTTGGCTTAAAAAACAAAATCTTTCAGGGGTTATAATAAAAGCCTACCTTCAAGGAGCCACCATCTTGAGTGGTCGTTGGAGCAAAAGTGGTCGGGGGCAGCGACAGGATTCGAGCTCTCGGTGAACTCGCCGCTCTCCGACCTGACCGACTGCACATTAAAAAAAGGGACGTTATGGCATACCAATCGAAAAATACATAAATGATGAAAAGATGTTATTTTTCACCTTAAGTATCTCCATCTTCTCTTTTGGAGAGGTAGCAGCCAAGATCCGGGGGACATCAGCCTTTTCACCGGTTCCTCAACACAGATCATCTTGATCCGCTCCCTAACATATTTAGGGGAAAGGGCTGTAAAAAAGAGAAGGGAAGGAGAGACTTTAAGGTTACAAAATAATTAACTAAAATAAACCTGACTAGTTAGAATTTTTCAGGACTTACGTTCCGAAGAATCCCTAATCGAATCATCCCGACCAACGTACCAAAGCATGACACGTTCCCAGGACTTCAGAGGACTTATTCAGTGCATGGAGAAATCTTTCACCACGTGCCAAGAAGTCAGACCTCTGATGCTAAGGCGGTGGATGGCCTTGATCCATCTCTCCACTTCTCCCTCCTTCTTCGAGGAGGATCGCCGCCTAGGTTTCTCGACTGCTACCCGGCCGGTGAAGCAGAGGCTATCTTCCTTGCTGAGCGTCATCTAGAACCAATACTTCTTCCATGATGACCATGAGGACTAGGAATACACACGAATGTACTCCTCAACTTTTCCATTGTGGAGGCGCAAAGTGCACTCCCCGGACAACCCCATCGATTTTCTCAATTTCGTCATCTTGTGGAAATATCTAAGGACCGTTAGATATGGTGGAATCCCCAGATATGCTTCGCAGAGATAGATGAAGATGCTAAGATTATCGATCGAATTGGGAGCAAGATTTACCAACTCAACTCCATAATATTCTAGAACTTGGGAGAGGAACGAGTGCACTGGTAATATAAACCCGCACTCGATATATGTGAGAAAAACAGGGAT
This sequence comes from Ampelocalamus luodianensis, assembly GCA_036346255.1. NCBI lineage: Eukaryota > Viridiplantae > Streptophyta > Magnoliopsida > Poales > Poaceae > Ampelocalamus > Ampelocalamus luodianensis. Next base: position 55,695,708 of record CM070627.1, on the reverse strand, counting down.
TTCTCCCTCATCGCCACGGGGAAAGTGCTCCCCAACCCTCGATCTCTAAGAGATCAAGGCCTTGTTGGGAAGCATCCCGCTTTTCTCCATAACCCCAAGCTTCTTATCGGTCAACTCAGAAGCCAGCTGGAGATGAGATCCGACATTGTTGGTTTCATGGCAAGAAGATGAAAGAAAATCGAAGGTGATTATGAGAGCGTAAAACCCCAAGGCAGCGCACTACGGGGATTTTATATGGGCTTCCCTTTAACTGCAAAAAGGGAGTTGTCCGAAGCCCAACGAACACAAATCTCTTCGGTTTACCAGGCAGTTCCTCAACTTTAAAGTGAATACAAACCACTTCGTTACTTTTGCCATTAAACGAAGGGTTTCCCGATATAGATTCCATAGGAGGAAGTTCACATTATAAATCCACATAAAAGTTCGGGGCTAGTTGATGAGGATTAAATTTCTAAATACTGCTTTAACATTTAATTAAAGACCAAGTGGCCCTTATGGTCGTAAACCCCCGTGGTTAAAGACCCCTGTGGTCATGAGAATCCCAGGGGTTACTCTATGAGTACCCTAGACGGATAGGCATTGTACCTATTGTCCGACCAGATAACTGCTCAAAGAATTTTTGAACTGGTACTTGGACCTGATTCCAAGTATATTCCTTCCGTGTGATGAATGAGACATGTGTCTTATCTGCTCCAAACCATATGATGCTCTAAGTCACTGACAATAACTACTACACAGTTTTTGCCCATGTTCGCCTCCCACTGACACTAACCGGCGATCAGGTGTTCTTCCACCGATAGCAACTGCCACCCCGACCAGACATGTCGTTTCCATAAGGTGTCTTCTCCAAGAATAACTGGCGCCTCTTCGCTAATATTTAAGGGTGGACGACGAACACATTACAAATAGAACAAGTGAAACACAACAAACAAGACGAAAGAGAAGATAAGTGATCAAATATCACTATATACAACTAAATTTCTATAAGCAATATACTCAGTATAATTAGGGCTAGTCTGTCATCTTGCCAAAGGCATCCTTGTAAAAACCAGTTCTTGTAATAAAGAGCAACCCTATTCTCCTTCAAGAATTCTCAGTGATTTTCCTGATTTTATTTCGTAAGATCGGAGACTTGATCATCAACATATTTGTTGCACAAGAGTAAACATTTTGTTGCAGCTCATTCACTATTTAAATGTTGCATGCATTCTCTCGAATTATTGCAGCAGCTTTTATCCATTGTTGAAGAAAGTGATTTGGTTTGTTGCATTACATTTTCCTGAAATTTTGTAGGAAAATGATTTTGTTGCAACCATTGTCGCCGATTGTTGCACATACGAAATCAAAATATTTCATAAGTTAGTTTTAAATATTGCAATAATTATTTTCGGATGTTACAACTATTATTTTCAAATATTGTAATGTTATAACAACGAAATTTATTTGATTGGTATATTTGAATTGATTTTTAAGCGCAGCTAGTTCTATTCGGATGGTTTCTACGCAATTTTGGTGAGAATATGTTTTTTTAATGTTTTTTCGGAGGAGATCAAGCGGAGGAGTTTTTTCTTGCGTCAGGGTGCATGATGTTGCATATAGTTACTTTCGCTTTTTTCATTAGGAGGGAAAACGCACCGAGATTGGGCGGTTGAACCTCATAGCGCGAGATCGAAAGGCAAGGCGCGGCGTACAGCAGTAGCATTTGGATCATACGTCTGAGCGCTAGTCGTATCCATATTCAAAAGATTTTTTTTTTCAATACATCTGGCCAGCCAGTAGTGATCACTGATTCACTGTCACAGATTTAACTCATCCAGTGGACGTAAAAAGGAACAACTGAATGGCCTAAGATCATCACGCAACGGAAAGGTGTGGTATGGGAAGCAGAGGAGACTGGAGAGGAAGCGAAAGCGGCGGCACCGCCCGTGCAGGAGCTCGCCGGCCTCGGCGCGGCCGACGTGCCAGCCCGGTTCGTCGCGTGTGCGAACGACAGGCCGGCCTTCGCCGCGGAAGCCGCGGCGCCGGTCCCCGTCATCGACCTTGACCGCCTGTGCCGGATGGACGGCGGTGCCGACGACGAGGCTGCGAGGCTCCGGCAAGCGATGGAGTCGTGGGGCCTCTTCCTGGTAAATGATGTTGCCACGTACCATTTTTGGAGCATGATATTTCACATTGTCACGTATGTACGTGTGGTGCCCTGCATTCCTGCAGGTTACTAACCATGGCATGGAGGCCTCTCTGATGGACGACATGATGAACGCGACGAGAGAATTTTTCCGGCAACCAACCGAAGAGAAGCGAAGATACACCAACCTAATAGACGGCAAGCATTTCCAGCTCGAAGGGTATGGAAACGAGCAGGTGAAATCCAAGGACCAAATCCTCGACTGGTCCGATCGGTTGTATCTCAAAGTGGAACCGGAAGACGAGAGAAACCGTTTCTCCCCGTTTGGCCAGAAAACCCCAAATCTTTCAGGTAATCAATCGATCTTGCAGTGACGACGAACCCGCAGAATCGAATGCAGTGACGATTTCTGTTCAGCTTGGGATTGCAGCATGTATCACAAAGAAAGATTTAAAAATTTCATTTTTTTTTAAGAACAGCACAGAGCCTGAAACCTATCACGGAAATCTGAACTTTTCTGCAGGGATGTTTTGCATGAGTACACCGTACAGTGCAACGGAGTGAAGAACAGACTCCTTCCTGCAATGGCGAAGCTCTTGGGGCTCAACGAGGACTACTTCATCGGACAGCTCGGCGACAGGGCTACCACTTACGCTAGACTCATCTACTACCCTCGGTGCCCGAGACCTGATCTCGTCTTTGGCATCAAGCCCCACTCCGATGCAACCGTTGTCACTGTTCTTATGGTCGACGACGACGTCGGTGGGCTGCAAGTTTTCAGAGATGGCGTCTGGTATGACGTCCCAACGAGGCCTCACGCCCTGCTGATCAACTTGGGAGATCACATGGAGGTTCATTTCTGTCCATGAACAATTGTTTTGCTTGTGTAACATCACTGCTTCACACTATCTTGGCTCTTGCTAGAACTTATTGTGAGCTTGTGACTGTCGGTCGAAGTATTGCCATGACACTTGATACATCCCCAAGCCCCCGCCCCAAAAAAAAACCCTGAAGAGCCGGCCAGTAGAACCTGCTCGGCTCAGTGGCTCTTCGGACCCTGTTTTTTCCCCTCGGATTTGTCCTTGGCTGAACCGCGTAAGCGAAATTGAAAGCCAGGTGTATGTGTGTCGATCCCGGGTTGCATTACGGCCAGATTTATCTTGCCGATTCGACAGATTGGCTGAGTTAAGCAGTCGTGTTTCTCAGGGCATCTTGTTCGCCACCAGCTTGCCTCGGAGGATTAATTCAGATAGTATATATATCTGCACTCTTCCTTCGTTGTGTGTACTGCACGTACTGGTTATCAAAGCAAGAGGTTAGTCCGTCTTCCACGCCGCCGGCCGCCGCTCATCGACGGCCCGCCAAGTGGCGCTAACGAATCCTCTCCCGCATGGCCGCATCCCTCTCCATCGCCGCAACGCGAGCAAGAGATAGATAGCGTAGAGTTTTTGTTCTGCAATATATACATTCATTCATAAAAGGGCTTTATGTTAAGAAATACTATTCATACATAGTTGTAAGTAGGCTCCCGTTTTCAGGCCTCTGATTTAGGCCCAATCCAAATTTTAGACGGGCCAAATTGGATCGTGGCGGCGACCGATGTGAAGCGTGGAGGAAAATTTTGGAGTGTTCGGTTTGAGAGGAAACGGGTTTCACGGAGAGGATCTAGCAGCATGGCAGTAGATATTCCACTGTTGTTATTGTCGAGTGGACATTCACTATACACTGTCGCACAGTGATCCTCTGCTATAAATAGATTGAAAATTTTGTGGATGATATCATCTCTCATTTTGTATTAATCTTATGTTTATAAGGGATGAGTTGGTGATGGACAAACCCGTCCCTTTCACTAAACCAAAAATGAGTTAGGTTTAAAGTTAAGATCGAATGATTTATTAACCGATTCATTAACCGTCCCGTTCCTCGAACCAAATTGGGGTGGCAATTCCTCCGGTAGGGGCGGGGCCCCGCACGGAAATTCCCGAGGGGGGTGTTCTCCCTCTGTGGGTTCGCAAGGTCAGGGCTCGTTACTGTGTCGGGACCCCGCGGGGCCATGGGCCCCGACATGTGCAATGCTTCTTCGAATTTGATCATATTTGTACTTTTAAGATCTTATATTTGTGCTTTAAGATAAAATTTTATATCATATTTGTACTCCTATATTTAAGTAATGTATTATGTATGATTGATTATCTGGGATTTAAAACTTTTGCAAATCTTATATAAACTTTTGGCCTTGCTAGTGGATCCCCGTGGGGGTCAGGAGGGGGGGCTCTTGCCCAGGCATGCATATAACAGGGCAAAGCAGAGAGATGGCTAGCGGGGATTGGGGCAGGGTAGCGGAGGAGCCCTCAGAGCCTCTGCCCATTGCCATTCCTAGAACCAAACACTATTTTTTTTATTTTTATTATTTTTTTAGAGGTCTGGGATTTCCCCGTCCAAACAGTCTTAAAGAAGAAGAACACCCTCACTCGCAAGGCGACCAACGGGAGCCAGCGCTCACACCGTGACGGGTTGAGAGCCTAAAGCTCCCCTGTGCCAACTGAGCCCCAACTCAGTCCTCAAACTAACCCCCTACACACACACCCCACACACACCCACACACACCCACACACGCACCCATACGAGTCACCAGGCGAGCCGAGGGCTCGAACGCTGGTCGGCAGCCCGCACACCTGCGCTGCCACCACCCGAGCAAAGCTCGGTTCGCCTAGAACCAAACACTGTTAACCGTTTAGGATTCACCATGCCCGGTCGCGCGGCCGGGACTCCCGATCTGCAGTCGAATCGGCTGGATTTTTCTCATCTTCATTTTTCCTGCGTGCGGCCGGGTGGAATTGAAGCTAGCTCCGTTATCCTGATAAGAAAGGAACAACAGGCTGACGGCAACACGTAGGAAGAACGACCGATGTGCAACTGCAAAGTTTGTCCACTCATCACATGTTACATGTAGGGGTGAAAGCGGATCGAATACGGACGGATAATGGCTCTGCCATATTTGTTTTCATATTTTCCCTGGATTCGAATATGAATACCCCGGATACGAATACGGATATGAATAATATCGAATACGAATACGGAGCGAATACGAATCGAAACGAATACGGTCGCGGATATTTTTCGGAACATGAAAACCCCTTGAATTGTATGAAGGAAATTAACGAATTAACGAAAACATATAACTAGTTTATTTGATGCAAATATTCATAAATTATTCATATTTTCAGCAACCACACATAAGATTGGCACTAGCAAGCTGCATTAACTAGTTCATCACAAAATAAAACTTAGTTTACCATATTTAGCTCATAAGTTATAACTCACAAAATCATAAATTATCACACATTCACACTTAGTTCATCACATACATAAAACTTAATTCACACTAACATCGATCAGGCCGGATAGTTAATTTATACGCAAATGATTGTAATATGTTACCAAAAATAAAATTAATGAAGTTATTATTTTATTAGATTTTCTAAGATTTAAAAGAGTTTTCTTGGTTAAAAAGAAAAAATAATAAAATAAGTCAATTATTTAACTTCCTAGTGTTTAATGTCAAAAATAATATTTATTGAGTTTTCTGGAATTTTATTGGATTTAAAGTGGAAAAAATAATTAATTTCTTGAATTTTCTGGATTTAAAGAGGTTTTTACTATTTTTCAAAAAATAAAAATAATTTATGTGCAAACATAAAAACCAACTTTAAGTTGGAATTAACTTTATTAAGTTCAAAATAATTTAAGGAATTTCTATGATTTTTTCTAGAATTTTTTAGCTCTATTTGCTATTTTCTAAAAGGCTATTTGATTTGTTGCATTTTCTGAAATTCGAAAATCAATTAAAATCTCATTTTCTCTTTTGGGCCGAAATCCGGATAATTCGTATTTGTATCCGCCGGATAGAATGTCAACCGTATCCATTTTCGAAAAAAAAAAGAATTCGTTTCCGATCCGATAATTATCCGAGACAATCCGAATCCGTTTCCGTCCGGATCGGTTGGAAACTATCCGATCCGTTTTCACCCCTAGTTACATACACATCTTAATATCTTATCTACGTATACATGAGCACAATAATTCAGCAACCAACTGGATGCGTATCCTCTGCCATGCAAAGGCAGAGGTAAACAGTTGTGGAGAAGATCTAAGTCAGTTGTGTACATGGTTTCCTTTAAACTATGCCATTAAGAATAAATCATGTCATTGTGGAGTTTATCCTTTGAAACAAACCGAAAAAGATTGTGAAGTTTTATCTGTGTGCACATGTTGTAACTGAGGACATAATCGTAATATTGTACTACTATGCCAAACAATTTGGTCATAGGGCGACCGTGCATGCTATGCTCAAACTACTACCCTTGCTGTCCAAGACCTGGTCTTGGTCTGGGCAACAAGTCTCACTCTGATGCCAGAGTTTTTCAGTTCTCACTGTTCTTCTAGAGGGCAACTATACTGATGGACTGCAAGGTCTCCGAGAATCAACGGATGTGCTCATGAAGACTTGTTTGTGTTGTGTAACGTTACTGAGCAGAGGCACCGGACCGTCGTTGCTAATGACTTGAAATTATTCAATCAAGTAACTAAATTGAGGTTGGTTTCATTATATCCATGCCCCTGATACCTTGAATTAAACTTTGTCGCGATGAAGATAATGGGATCTCATTGGCTATGCTCCATTCTCGGGATTGTTTGGAAGAGATTTGATCCAGCAGATGGACTGCTAGATGATAAGCTGACCGGCACTAGGAAGATGGTACTGAAATATACTTCCTGGGACACACTAGCGGAGCCAGCAAAAAAAATCTAGCCTAAACAAGTTTAACATGATCATGGACTGAGATTCGCCGTGGTCCGATAATGCTTTGTTCTTTAGCTCCGGCAGGCAGTGATGGACGTAAGGTAGTGGTGAAGTCCGGGCAAGTGTCCATCCTACCTGGAACGTTGGCTCCGCCACCGCTGGAACATCTAGAAAGAGAATAATTTGTTTTGCCCCGATATGTCAACTAGAACATCTCAAAGGGGATTAAGCATTGGAGTTTAACCCACATAATCTGTTTTTTATCTCGAGTGTTTCCCCTTCTTCTACATCTAGATCTTCTTTCATTGTGTAAGGTCAAATCTCCAATTGTTTATTTCGCCGTGCCCATCCTTCTTCCAAATTTTTCCCACTTAGCAGCTGGCCTATTCCTTGATGATGGTTATTAGTTGATTGTGAGCAAGACAAGTTGTGCCTAGTGCAAGTCAAGACGTACTCCAGGCTTTATAAGTGAGCAGAAGTAAGGAAAGAGATATCCAAGAACACCAATGGTTGACGAGGCATGGATGGCGCCAAGGGTAGTGCAAGAGCTGACGGCCGGCGGCGTCGAGGAGCCGCCGAGCCGGTACGTGCTGCGGGAGCAAGACCGCGCCGGCGGCCTGCTGGTCGCCAGCGAGATGCCGGAGCCCATCCCTGTCATTGATCTCAACCAGCTGTCCGCCGCCGACGAGGCCGACAAGCTCCGGGCGGCTCTGCAGAGCTGGGGGCTCTTCCTGGTCAGCTTCTTACACCTAATTTATGTTCTGCCTCATGGAATCATGGAGTGCTTGCTCTTTTGAGACGTGCAGCACCCTATCTGTGTATCCAGGTTACTAACCATGGATTAGAAGCCTCTCTGATGGATGCTGTGATGAACGCATCAAGAGAGTTCTTTCGCAAGCCGATCGAAGAAAAGCAAAAATACAGCAACTTGATAGACGGCAAGCACTTCCAGGTGGAAGGGTATGGAAACGACCGGGTGATGACCCAAGATCAGATCCTGGACTGGTCCGATCGGCTGCATCTCAGAGTGGAGCCAGAGGATGAGAGAAATCTTGCTCATTGGCCCAATCATCCTGAATCTTTCAGGTCACCTACTCACCTTCTAGTGATTGATGTTCTACTTTTCATCCATATTTTTTTATGTGAATTCGAATTCGAATACGAATACGAATAGAGGAGAAATTGTTAATTGGATAGGAAAATCTATATCATATTCGTATCCTATCGAATACGGTAGTCGAATAATACAAATAATTCATATATGTTTGACACCAGGCATAGAAGTAGTCAATGGTACTCCCTTTGGAAGATTTTCAGAACTGATAAAACCTGACAGTAGTCAGCCAAAATTGGTTTTTACTGAACTAATCTAGAGCATTTCTGCAGGGATGTTCTGCATGAGTACGCATCAAGAACCAAGAGAATAAGAGACGATATCATTCGGGCAATGGCCAAGCTTCTGGGGCTTGAGGAGGATTACTTCATCAACCAAATTACAGACAAGGCTCCCACATTTGCTAGATTCAACTACTACCCACCCTGTCCGAGGCCTGACCTTGTCTTTGGCGCCAGGCCTCACTCCGATGGCAGTGTTCTTACGATTCTTCTAGTCGACAATGTTGTTGGTGGCCTGCAAGTTCAGAGAGATGACAAGTGGTACAATGTTCCAACCAAGCCTTACACACTGCTGATTAACTTAGGAGACTGCATGGAGGTACGCCGTAGGCATCTACAAATCCAAGCTACTTCCTCTCTTGAATCGTCTGTGATGCATATCCAAGTTCCTGAACCCTGGTGCTTAATTTGACTGTGACATTTTGACGCAGATAATGAACAACGGGATCTTCAGGAGCCCAATGCACAGGGTTGTGACGAATGCCGAGAAAGAGAGGATCTCACTGGCCGTGTTCTATGCTGTGGATGCTGAGCTAGTTCTCGAGCCAGCGCCTGGTTTGCTGGATGAGAAGCGACCGGCAAGATACAGGAAGCTGAAGGCCAAGGATTTTGGAGTTGGGCTCTCTAAACATTTTTCTCGTGGAACGAGATATATCGACTCTCTGAAGATTTAAGTTTGCTATCTGAGTTTCACACCGAGGGCGCGACTACCGATTACCCATGGAGAATAAGGAACTGTTCTGTTAAACGGTTGATTAGCTTTCTATAAAAGTTAGGTCATGTGCCTTGTTGAAAAAAAAATAACGAACTGTTTTATCTTTGTGATTGTGGAATTTTTTACCTATCGCCTTTGTAAAAGTGAGGCACTCCATATTAGTGTCATCAACTCTGTATTCCATCTCAAAAAAAAAAAAACTCTTGTTTGTATAACGATCAGGAAGGTTGCACGATGAGCGTGCTGGCCTTGCATGGCTAAAGCCTTGCACGTTGAGCATGCTGGCTGGAGAGAAAAACAGAATAAGTGATCATGTGGGAAGAATGTACTGTAGCTGAGTACCGTAGGGCCGTACTGTAGCTGTGTACTGTAGCTATACACTGTAAAAGTTGTTGGTTTCATTAATTGAAATCGGGGGAGATAAGCACCTCTCTAATAAATAAAAAAAGGCGTTGCTGTGATGTCTTATAGATATTTATTAGTGCAGAGAATTTTAGCAATTTTGACAGTATCTATATTTTTGTTTTGATTGGTATATCCAACACTAACAAATCAAAGTGTTGTTTTAAGATTTAAGAATTAAGGCCCAGTTAACTTTTTAGCTCAAGTGTTTTCACAATTACGCTTAAGCATCGTTTACTTAGTTAGGTTAAATGTTGAATTGTTTGTTCCCCTTATTTGCTCATTCATTTCTCTATTTTCCCTTGGTTGATGTTAGTGGTTGGTAGTGTTACAATTGCCAGCTTGTATTGCAAAGGGGCCAAATGAGACAATAAATACATATACAAAGATATGTAGAAAACACCCTAAACTAGGGAAGAATAACACAACCTATATATATATATATATATATATATATATATATATAACACCCCCTCTCAAACTCATGGTAGATCAACAACACTGAGTTTGGAGAGAAAAAAACGATGCTAAGCTCGTGTATGTGCCTTCGTGAAGAAGTCGGCTTGCTAAAGCTCCGAAAGCACGTACTGAAGAGCCACAATCTGGTCCTACACCTGTGATCGCATATATGAAGTATCAACGTCAATGTGTTTGGTGAGTTCATGCTTTACTGGATCTCGCGCAATACTGATCGCACCCGTGTTGTCAGACAAAAGAGTGGTTGGTGCGGTAACAGAGACACCAAAATCCTGAAGGATCCACTGTAACCAAGTAACCTCAGTTGTCATCGACGCCATGGCCCTCAACTCCACCTCAGCACTCGAGCGGGAAACAACTATATGCTTTTTGGTCTTCTAAGCAATCAGAGAGGATCCAAGGAAAACATAGTAGGTAGAAAGAGATCGACAATCGGAATGATTACTAGCCTAAGTCGCATCAGAGTACACCTTGAGTTGCAAGGAGCTGGATCGAGGAAAGAAAAGGCGACAAGAAATGGTGCCACAAAGATAACTAAGAACACGCAGAAGGTGACTGTAGTGAAGCTGAGTGGGAGCCGAAACAAATTGACTCAGAATGTGAACAGAGTGAGAAATGTCAGGTCGAGTGATCCCAAGATAGACAAGACTACCAACAAGATGACGGTAGCGACTGGGATCCTCAAGGAGCTCTCCATTTGTGAGCCAAAGGTGAACTCCAAGCTCCATAGGAGTGTCCACTGTGTGCTGATCAGTGAGACAAGCACGAGCAAGAAGATCCTAAATATACTTCTCCTGGAAGAGGTAGTAGCCCTCAAGTGTAGAAGTAGCCTCAATCCCAAGAAAGTAGTGAAGTGGACCCATGTCAGACATCAAGAACTTGTCATTGAGACGCTTCTTCACAAAAGCGATGTACTGAGGATCATCACCAGTGATGATCATATCATCAACATACAGAAGAAGGAGAGTTCGACCACGAGGAGAACTATGAACAAAGAGAGCAAGGTCATGGTCACTGGCGGTGAAATCGGCCTCAGTGACAACAGAGGAAAAACACTCAAACCAGGCTCGAGGAGTTTGCTCTAGCCCGTAGAGAGAGCGACGAAGACGACACACCATACCATCAGGGATAGAATACACAGGGGGCGGCTGCATGTAAACCTTCTCACGCAGCTCGCCATTGAGGAAGACATTCTTGACTTCCAGTTGAGAAATGGACCACTGGCGAACAGAAGCAACTGCCAGAAGGGTCCGAACAGTGATCATGTGAGCAACAGGCACAAAAGTCTTATCGTAGTCATGACCATGCTCCTGTTGAAAACCACGGGCCACAAGATAAGCCTTGTAGTGCTTAAGAGAGCCATCAAAGCGAGTCTTAATCTTGTATATCCACTTGCACGTGATCGTAGTAACACAAGCAGGTAGAGGAACAAGATCCCAAGTCCCAGTGCGCTCCAGAGCAACAATCTCCTCAGCCATCGCCTGCTGCCACTCCGGATGGGCAGCAGCCTCACAATAAGTCGTAGGCTCAACAAGAGCAGCGGCCGCAAAGCCGTAATGCTCAGGAGGCCTGATAGTTCGACGATAACGAAAATCATACCTGGGGGGAGAGGCTGGAGTGGGACCAAGCAAGGACGAGGTAGTGAAGGGAGTAGAAGACTCAACTTGTGGAGGAGGAGAATGTGGACGGCGAGAGTAGTACAGCAAAAAGGAGAGATCTCAACAAAAGAGTGGGTAGGAGCCTCCAGAGGAGGTGAGGAAAACAGAGGAGATGGGAGAGATGGTGGTGTAGGAGACTATGGTGGAGGAGACGGTGGGGACTGAGACGAACGGGACGAGGGTGGTAAGACACGAACTGGAGGAGGCGAAGTGTCAGGAAAAGTCAAAAATGAAAGCAACTTAGAGGAAGCAGAGCTGGTGGCAGACGAACAAAGATAGTAAGGATGAGACTCATTAAAAGTGATATCTCGAGAAATCCTCATTCATCAAGCAACATGATCATAGCAACGATAACCCTTATGCTCAGAGCTGTAGCAAAAAAAAACACACTCGACCGACTGAGCAGTCAATTTGGTGCGCTCACGATGTGGAAGAAGCACATAGCAGATACAACCGAAACAACGAAGGTGACTGTACTAGGGTGGTGAACTAGTGAGACGCTCAAAAGGGGTGCATCCCTTAAGAGTAGAAGAGGGCTGCCAATTGATAAGAAAAGTAGCAGTAGAGATAGCTTCAGCCCAAAAATGAGGTGGGACATGAGAAGTAAGCATGAGAGCACATGCTGTCTCAAGAAGATGACGGTGCTTACGCTCAGCGACATCATTATGAGCATGCGCACCAGGACACGGATACTGAGGGAGAGTGCCCTGCTCAGCAAGAACACGACGAAGTGAAGTGGAGAGATATTCACTAGCAGAATCTACACGAAAAATACGGATGGTCGACTCAAACTGAGTGTGAACCATGGTGGTAAATTGCTGGTAAATAGAAAGAACCTGATTGCAAGAAGACATAGGATAGAGCCAAGTGTATCTTAAATAATCATCAATAAAGATCACATAATAGGTATGACCCCTTTTCGAATTGAAGGGAGCCGATCCCCAAACATCAGAGTGAATCAAATCAAAAGAACGCTGAGACTCAGAATCACTAGAGGGATAAGGGAGTTGCAGCTGCTTGCCAAGCTTACAACCCATACAATGTAAAGCAGTGTCACCAGAAACAGAACCTAGAACACCACTCCCTACTAGTGACAAAAGACGAGAACAACTAATATGACCTAACCGATAGTGTCACTGGATAAAAGTGGTGGTAGAAGAAGCAGCTGAAGCCAAGACGGTGGTATTGGCTGACTGGCTAGTAGGGGCAGCGGAAGGAAGATGCAGCAGTCGAGCTCCCAAAGACACTGAGAAACATAGCGCCTAGGACCAGTCCCAACCAGAATCCCCGTACGACGATCCTGAACACAACAAGAGTCAGAATCAAGAGTGGTGTGATAGGCATGAACAATAATCTGACCAGCTGACATAAGTTGCATAGTAAGACCAGGAATATGACATACAGTAGGAACACAAAAAGATGAAGTGGAAAGAGTGCATTTCCTACAACAGGAAGAGATGTGGCATCCGCAGTCTGAACTATGAGAGGAAGATCAGGTGGTCTCACAGAGGTAAGATGAGTGGAGTCCGGTGTCATGTGGAAAGAGGCATCAGAATTCAGAATCCAAGGAGATGATATACCTGAAGGAGGAGGTGATGGTGCAGGACCAGAAGACCTAGCAGCAGAACCTGGTACTGGGGCAGAAGCAGCAAGGCGTCGAAGTAACGTGAGCATCTCCTAGTGCTTCTGCTCTTGGGAACTCTGGTGTGAACCTGACTGGGAGGATCCAGCTCCCCCCTCGAAGTGCAGCCAATCCGACGAGCCTTCTGCTTCTAGCGACAGTACTGGACAGTGTGCCCAGAACGGTCACAGTAGTCACAGTGAAGGCCCGTGGGAGCAGCGGAGGTGACCACAGGGGCAGAGGCAGGCGTAGGCACCGGTGCTGGGGTGTGAACAACCGAAACTGAAGAGGGCTGTTGTAGAATCCCTACCGTACGAAGACAAGCCTCCTCAGCTCGAATAGCAGCAAGAGCCTCCAATATGGAGGGAAGGGGCTGTCTCATCAGCAACTGAGAGCGAGCCACCTCATACTCCGGACGAAGGCGGGTGAGGAACTCGCGGAGGTGACAAGTCTCCAAGTGAACCTGCTGACGAACACAGCAGGTGCAGGACCGACAGACATCTAGCCCCAGAGAGTCAAGCTGACGCCAAACCGCAGCCAACTGTTGGTAGAAGGCGTCCACGGTGGCATCCTGCTACTCGAGAGATTGCTCCTCCCGAAGAGCAGAAAGGTACAAGGCTTCGCTCTTCGGCTCGTAGTGGGCACGAAGACGATCCCACATCTCCTTGGCCGTAAACCCAAGCACATCGAACGCGTGCTCAGGCTCAATGCTAGCCACCACAATGGCGGAGGCCTTAACATCCTCATCATTCCACACCTTTTAGGCGTGGAGTTGTGTCTGGTACTCCTCGAGCGCGTCCTCAAAGGCGACAACCGCAGCCTGCTGAACATCCTCAGTAGCATCAGTAGGGAAAACGGACTCGGTTGGCGGGACGGGACGGGGTAGGCAAGGTTGCTTGCCAGTGAGGTAGACCCAGAGGCACTAGTCCCGCAGGTGAATTCTCATGTGCTGGACGAACTCACGGTAGTTGACGCTGTTGAAGGTGACTGGCGGCTTCGGAACCGAGACGGTACCCATGCTCGAGGTTCCGGAGGGTGCCATCTTATGTGATGGCAGCAGCAGAGGCTTCGGAGGTGGAGATAGTCACCACCGAAGCGGCGGTTTGAGTCTTGAGCGAGGCGGATCTGGCGGTGGGTGCTCGGCCCTTGGTGCCGGAACCAGCGAGAGCGAGTGAGCTCGGGCGCATCGAGGTGCGGCGGCATGGCCCGGGGAAGTGCGCAAGGTGAGCTCAGGCGTAGGGTGAGCGCGAGAGCGCCGGGGAGCAGCGGCGCCGCCCGAGGAAGTGCCAGACTTCCGGGGCGACGAAGGCGCAGGAGAGCCGACCGGGAAGAGGCTCCGCTCGAGCAGCGAGGTGAGCTCGAGTGGCACGCCTAGTGGGATGGGGCGCAGAGGTTGGTGTCCTCGTAGAGCCCAACGAGGTAGGCCTTGGAGGCCTCCTGCAGCGCGGTGACGGTGGAGCTCTGGAAGCGGAGGTCGGTCTTGAAGTCCTGCGCGATCTCCTGCACCAGGCGCTGAAAGGGGAGCTTGCGAATGAGCGGCCGTGCTCTTACGGTACTGCGGATCTCCGAGCGCGGCGGTGCGGCGAAGCGGTGGGGCTTCTTCACGCCACCGGTCGCCGGGGCCGACTTGCGCGCCGCCTTCGTCGCCAGCTGCTTTTGCGGCGCTCGGTGCTCGGGCGGTGAGTCGACCTCAGATGCATTGCCGGAGCAGAGGGAGTAGGGGAGCAGTGGCCTCCAGCAGGCGGCGGCAGCAGAGCAGAGGTGCGAGCTGCGTGAAGATTGGGGGAGGTAGAGAGAGAGAGGTGGGTGGCGGCTGGATCTGGGGTTGGGTAGAAACCCTAACCCTACCTGCTCGATACCATGTTACAATTGCCAGCTTGTATGGCAAAAGGGGCCAAATGGGCCAATAAATACATATACAAAGATATGCAGAAAACACTTTAAACTAGGGAAGAATAACACCGCCTATATATATATATATATATATATATATGTAACAGGTAGCTGGTCTATTCTTCGATGATGACCTTATGTGCATTATGCCTAAGGCAACCTGTGAAATAGAATTAGGAATCCCATAATCCAGTTTGCCAAGTCCAAGTCAATGACCATAAGCGCCTAACAAGTTAGTCAACTCTAACTAAAAACTCAAAGAAAGCACTTCAAGAGAACACCAATGGCCAACAAATCATGGAGGACTCCAATGTTGGTGCAAGAGCTGGCGGCCAAAGTGGACGAGCCGCCAAGCCGGTACGTGCTGCGGGAGCAAGACCATCCCGGCAGCCTAGCAATTGGTGCTGAGATGCCGGAGCCCATCCCTACCATTGATATCAGCCGGCTGTTGGTTACTGATGGCACCAAAGAGGCGGTCAGGCTCCGGTTGACCCTGCAGAGCTGGGGGCTCTTCCTGGTGAGATTATTAGCTTTGTTCTTGCTCTTCTTGCATGTGAGTTTAATTTTACTTCATGGAGTACTTGCTCCTTTATAACATCCAGGAGCCGATGTGTATATCAAGGTTACTAACCATGAAACAAAAGCCTCTCTGATGGATGATTTGATGAACATGAAATAGGAGCCCTCAAGCCCCTACCTGTTGCCATCCCTAGAACCAAACACTCCATTAACCGTTCAGTTCTCACTGTTCTTCTAGAGGGCAACTGTACTGATGGACTGCAAGGCCTCAGGGAATCAACGGTTGTACTGATGAAGACTTGTTTGTGTTGTGTAATAACATTACTTAGCAGAGGCACCGGACCGTTGTTGCTAATGACTAGAAATTATTCAATCAAGCAACCAAATTGAGGTTGGTTTCATTATATCCATGCCCCTGATACCTTGAATTAAACTTGTCGCAATGAAGATAATTGGATCTCATTGGCTATGCTCCATGCTCTGGATCGTTTGGAAGAGACCGGCACTAGGAAGATGGTACTGGAATATACTGTTAGAGATATAATAGGAACTCTTTTGTATTTTTTTATCTGTCTTTTGTATGGCTTTATTTGTATATGACATATACTTTTTGTACTCCTAGATATAATGTCTATTAAGCCTCTTCAATATACATACAATATTCATAACATGGTATTAGAGCAAAGGTTAGGGTAACACACCTCTTGTACTCCTAGATATAATGCCAATTAGGTCTCTTCAATATACACACAATATTCATATATACACACAATATTCATAACATGGTATTAGAGCAAAGGTTAGGGTTACTATAGCCACCGCCTCTGCCTAGCCTCTACTCATCCTTTGCTGTCGCTGCCCTCTGGAGGAGATATCTTCGCTCCCGGGGGTGGCCTCTTCCTAGTAGCAGTCGTCCACCACCAGGTACCAGTGGTCACGCAGCATCTGCATCACGGTGCGCCGGATGCGGAACAGTCGGCTCGTCTCCCACGCGCCTCCTCTGCTCCGAGTGCCTCGCTCGGATCCAGCCGCCGCCTCGCCCGACAGCGCATGGCCACTGCGCCGCCTCGATCCGGAGTCGCCCGTGGCCGCGCCGCCTCGATCCGGCGTCGCCCGTACAAGCAGCTGCGCTCGCACCTCCTCGTCATGGCCTCCTGCGTCGCTATCATCCGACGCCGCCCCGGAGCCCGCGTCAATTGGATCCGCGCCGGACTGCCTCGGATCCGGCTGCCCCGACGCCTCCTCTGCTCCGTGTGCGCCAGACCAGCAGCCCACCATCCTCTGCTCCTCCCGGCGCCTTGGATCTGGCTGCCCTGCCGTTGCCTCGGCTCCCCCGTGCAACGCATGGAGATCCCGCCTCGGCTCGGCTCGCCGCGCCGCCGACCTGCAGCCCGCGCGCTGTCGGCTCAGCACTCCACTCCTTCGAACGCCCCTTCCCGACCCATGCGCCGGTCTTCGTCCCGTGGCCATGCGCTCCTCAAGAAGAAGTCGGACTCCGACTACTTCTGCTTGGGAAGGAAAGGAGCGATGGTTGGAGTTTGATACGCCTAGTATTGGGATGGCTCGGTTGGCTATTGGGATGGAAGGCTCTGGACGGAGATTGGTTTCTCGAAGCCTTGTGACCGGACAAGGACAAGCTTTGCTAGTATCTTCGGCTGTTGCTACACTGGGGGTTGGGTGCTTTAGTCTGGTTGGAGTATTACTGCTACTTATGCGTGCTGCTGCTAGTTTTGCTAGTTATAGTCTTGAGTCTTTTCTTCCTTTGTGTCATTTCTTCCGTTGCGTCTATCCAAGTCCGTATCACTCAATCTTTGAGTTCATCTAAGCCATACGAGTTCATAAATTTATTATCAGTAATAAAAGCATAGGAATTGCCTCATGCATGGCAGCAACCGCTGCTCCTGTCTTCTTTCTGAGCTGCGTGCAGATCGTAGAAGTTGTTATGACACCACCGCTTTCTTGGCCGCCGCTCTGAGCTTCTAAGGTCGCCGTTGTCTTGGGTTTCGATCTGCGCTGTCATGCTTCCACATATTCCTATTCGGCTTGATTTGACAGCACTCTTTATTCATGTCGGTTTCATCTTCTTCGTGTTGCCGCGGTTGACTTTCTCAGCCTCTGCACCTTGTGCTTTATGAGTTGTTGCATGATCCCGGATGGGAAGAGATCTTTTGATACTCGACATATTTTTCAAGAGTTGCATGCTACGAACGATATTATCAAGACTCGGATTTTGGATTTTTTATATATCATATTTTAGTGTCAACCCTTTCCAAATGCAATGCTATTGCATACGCTTTGCATTTGAGAGTGTGTTAGAGATATGTTAGAGATAGAATAAGACATCTTTTGTATTTTCTTATCTGTCTTTTATATTGTCTTATTTATATATGACATACACCTCTTGTACTCCTATATATAATGTCCATTAGGTCTTTTCAATATACACACAATATTCATAACATATACTTCCAGAAACACACTAGTGGAGCTAGCCAAAAAAAAAATCTAACTTGGACAAGTTTAACATGGCTATGAAATGAAATTCGTTGTGTTCCGATAATATTTTGTTCTTCAGCTCCAGTAGATAGTGGCGACCGAGCAAGTGTCTGCGCTGCCTAGAAGGTTGCCTCCGCCACTGCTGGGACATCTAGAAAGAGAGTTTTTTTTTTTTTTTTTGTCCCGGTAGTCAACTAGAACATCTCAAAGGTGAATAAGCATTGGAGTTTAACCCACACAATCTTTTTTTATCTCGAGTGTTTCCCCTTCTAAATCTAGATCTTCTTTCATTGTGATAGGTCTCTCATGCCCATCCTTCTTCCAAATTTTTCCCATTTAGCAGCTGGTCTATTCCTTGATGATGGCTATGAGTTGATTGTGAGCATGACAAGTTGCTGCCTAGTGCAAGTCAAGACGTACTCCAGGCTTTATAAGTGAGCAGAAGTAAGGAAAGAAATATCCAAGAACACCAATGGCTGACGAGGCATGGATGGCGCCGAGGGTAGTGCAAGAGCTGGCGGCCGGCGGCGTCGAGGAGCCGCCGAGCCGGTACGTGCTGCGGGAGCAAGACCGCGCCGGCGGCCTGCTGGTCGCCGGCGAGATGCCGGAGCCCATCCCTGTCATTGATCTCAGCCGGCTGTCCGCCGCCGACGAGGCCGACAAGCTCCGGGTGGCTCTGCAGAGCTGGGGGCTCTTCCTGGTCAGCTTCTTACACCTAATTTATGTTCTGCATCATGGAATCATGGAGTGCTTGCTCTTTTGAGACGTGCAGCACCCTATCTGTGTATCCAGGTTACTAACCATGGATTAGAAGCCTCTCTGATGGATGCTGTGATGAACGCATCAAGAGGGTTCTTTCGCCAGCCGATCGAGGAAAAGCAAAAATACAGCAACTTGATAGACGGCAAGCACTTCCAGGTGGAAGGGTATGGAAACGACCGGGTGATGACCCAAGATCAGATCCTGGACTGGTCCGATCGGCTGCATCTCAGAGTGGAGCCAGAGGATGAGAGAAATCTTGCTTATTGGCCCAATCATCCTGAATCTTTCAGGTCACCTGCTCACCTTCTAGTGATCGATGTTCTACTTTTCATCCATATTTTTTATGTGAATTCGAATACGACTACAAATAAGGGAAAAATTGTTAATTGAATGGGAAAATCTATATCATGTCTGTATCCTATCGAATATGGTAGTCGAATAATACAAATAATTTATATATGTTTGACACCAGGCATAGAAGTAGTCAATGGTACTCCCTTTGGAAGATTTTCAGAAGAACTGACAAAACCTGACATTAGTCGGCCAAAATTGGTTTTTACTGAACTAATCTAGAGCATTTCTGCAGGGATGTTCTGCATGAGTACGCATCAAGAACCAAGAGAATAAGAGACGATATCATTCGGGCAATGGCCAAGCTTCTGGAGCTTGAGGAGGATTACTTCATCAACCAAATTACAGACAAGGCTCCCACATTTGCTAGATTCAACTACTACCCACCCTGTCCGTGGCCTGACCTTGTCTTTGGCGTCAGGCCTCACTCCGATGCCAGTGTTCTTACTTTTCTTCTCGTCGACAACGGTGTTGGTGGCCTGCAAGTTCAGAGAGATGACAAGTGGTACAATGTTCCAGCCAAGCCTTACACACTGCTGATTAACTTAGGAGACTCCATGGAGGTAGGCCGTAGGTTTCTACAAATCCAAGCTACTTCCTTTCTTGAATCTGCTGTGATGCATATCCAAGTTCCTGAACCCTGGTGCTTAATTTGACTGTAACATTTTGACGCAGATAATGAACAACGGGATCTTCAGGAGCCCAGTGCACAGGGTTGTGACGAATGCCGAGAAAGAGAGGATCTCACTGGCAATGTTCTATGGTGTGGATGCTGAGCGAGTTCTCGAGCCAGCGCCTGGTTTGCTGGATGAGAAGCGACCGGCAAGATACAGGAAGCTGAAGGCCAAGGATTTTATAGTTGGGTTCTTAGAACATTTTTCTCGACGAACGAGATATATCGAGTCACTGAAGATTTAAGTTTGCTATCTGAGTTTCACACCGAGGGCGCGACTACCGATTACCCATGGAGAATAAGGAACTGTTTTATCTTTGTGATTGTGGATTTTTTTACCTATCGCCTTTGTAAAATTGCAACTCTTTATATAAGTGAGGCACTCCATATTAGTGTCATCAACTCTTGTTTGTATTCCATCTAAAAAAAACTCTTGTTTGTATAACGATCAGTTCGGCGTTGCTGTGATGTCTTATAGATATTTATTAGTGCAAAGAATTTTAGCGATTTTGATAGTATCTATATTTTTGTTTTGGTTGGTATATCCAACACTAACAAATCAAATTGTTCTTTTAAACGCTATGGCAAATCCTCGCAAAAAAAACCTACCGCAAAGTCACAAATCTTAAGGTCTTATTTGGTTGAGTCAAAATTTAGACACAAATCTTAAAGTCTTATTTGGTTGAACCAAGATTTCGACTAATTCGTATAAATAGATGAAAATCTTAATTCAAATTTTCTGTCCATCGCGTAGATAATGGTCGAGCGAGATGCGCCTTATGGCAGTACGTGTCAATTGCAGCCTAAAGGTTCAGTCCAGTACTTCAGTGTGGGCCTGGCTTAATCTTGTGGGCCCACCCGCACCGTGTCTTCTCCCTCTCCATTCTCCAACCACCTCCTCGTGTCGCCGGGCACCTCACCGCCGGCTGGTGGGGATACCAATGCGGCGACTGGCGGCGGTGGCGACTCCGACATTTCGGTGTTCCCTTTCGGTGCGCGCCAGCAAGAAGGGAAACTCTGATCCTTGATCGGGACAGGTGGCAGGCCATGTCGTCGCGCTCATCTTTCTGTTCGCCCATCGCCTTTCACGGCCGCGGCCGCCAACCGCTCTACGCTCGCTGCCTGACTCCGGTCTTGAGTTCCAATCGCCTCCGATCATTGGTGTTTTTGGTTAGTAACTCTTCCCCTTGCTATGAACGTATTAGGTAATGCAAATACGGTGTTTGCACAAATGGCTGCAAGGAGACCATACATGTGATCGGTGGCTATGCATGAGTTTCATCATAACTTTTATTTTGAGAGAAAGGGGTTGAATTATGGATCTAGTTTTATGTTTCTGCTTCCAATCCGTGTGGCTGTGCTGGACTAGATCCCTGTTGGACCCTGGACTGGTGCTCTCAAAAATTCTAGCTATCTGCTTATGATGGTTGCAACCTTATTTTGTGTCTTGTTTTCATAGATTTGCAAGTAATCTGAGCAAGTGCAGTTACAAACCAACTAAATTGACAGGTTCCTTCTCATTTTGCTCTTGTAGTTCCACTAAATCAATTGATCTGTTTAACATATATGTGAATTTTATGTCCGCAGTTGGTTGTAGATGTGTCCTCACTCCTCAGTTTTGTTTTCTGGAAAGCTCGAGATTTTAATCATATACTGATGTTTGGATCATTCTGAATTTTCATACATCACCATTGAATTTGATTTGGGCAATTAGCTATCCAAGAAGTTGTGTAACATGAAGATGTAGGAACTATTTAATTTACTCAGATTGCAGTCCATCTTCTATGCTTTCGGCATACTGCTACCGCCTACTGATGATATTTGATGTTCACCGATATTTTTTCCTATCTTCCTGGAACGAATTAATAACTAATTATTTGTTTAATTTGAAGTGTCTTTTTTCGAAATAAAAAATTGAAGTATCGCTCAATTAGAATAGCTTAATTCTCATGTTGCTGCAACATGCATGTTTCCAGCCGACTAAACTAGAAACCAAACATTCAAAGAAAATTATAGTGTTTTCCTCTTTTTCAGTTGTGATGGAAGTCATTGGATTAATGCACACTTGTGTGAGGCTGTCATTTTTAGGTGATAGGAGAATTTCTTAAGTTGCAAGTCAGAGGAATTGCTTAAACTTAAATAGCGGATATTTTTCGTATGTTTTATTTTATGAGTTTGGTAGTGACAGCCAGGGATAAAAAACCGGAACCGGGCAATTTCCTGGTCGCTGGCCGGAAACGGTAACCGGCCGGTTACCGGAATTCCCGGAAAAAATCCGGATGAAATTCGCTTGAATTTGCTTTAAAACCAGCCGAAATTCAAAAACAAGAATTTGAGTTTGCTAAACCGGGAAAAACTGGCCGGTTTTTCCGTTCCCGGTCCCCACCGGTAAGTCTAGTTACCGCCAGTAACCGGCCGGTTTTTTTATCCATGGTGACAGCAATGACTGACCATGAGCTGCTTCTGTCATTCCATTCTGGTCACTTTCAAAATTTCAAGTTGCTAGACTCTTGTACTTTTAAGCCTTCGGTTGATCATATCATGACATGTATTTATTGTCTATCCCATTTTGACGCTTTGCACACAAATTTCTTAGCATTTGGCATGCATTTTAGTCGAACCAGAAGACCACAATTCCCCAGTTTCTACTATAGAAACTTATAAAGGTTTAGTACCTACTAAAAAACAGAAGTATATTTGACATACATTTCAATTATTGAATGGAAATGCTTCCTTTACTTCAACTATTTTTTTATATGGTTGAATGGAAATATATATTCTAAACAATGGTGGAGACTGGAGACAGGCAGTATTAAGTTTAATACGTGCAGTGAACGTGCACCCGCTTATTAGCAAAATAAAGAGTACCATTAAGATTTAAGACCCAGTTAACTTTTTAGCTCAAGTGTTTTCACAATTATGCTTAATCATCGTTTACTTAGTTTGGTTAAATGATGAATTGTTTGCTCCCCTTGTTTGTTCATTCATTTCTCTATTTTCCCTCGGTTGATGTTAGTGGTTGGTAGCTGGTCTATTCTTTGATGATGACCTTATGTGCATTACGCCCAAGGCAACCTGTGAAATAGAATTAGGAATCCCATAATCCAGTTTGCCAAGTCCAAGTCAATGACCATAAGCCAACCCCTTGAAGAGAAACAAAAATACAGCAACTTAATAGATGGCAAGCATTTTCAGGTGGAAGGGTACGGAAATGACCCAGTGAGATCTCAGGATCAAATCCTGGACTGGTCTGATCGACTGCATCTCAGAGTAGAGCCAGAAGACGAGAAATCTTGCCCGTTGGCCCAAACAACCCAGATCTTTCAGGTAATCTCTCATTGTCGTCAATTTCGCAAAATAGATTGGATTTGCTTGTTTATGTCATTAGTGATGTAGCCCGACAATGATACTGCTAATCCAAAATTGATTCTACACAAATACTTGTTGAACTGCAACAGAATAAAAGAGTGTATCCTTCGGGCAATGGCCAATAATTTGGAGCTTAATGAAGATTTCTTCCTTACCCAATTTGGCGACAAGGCTCCCAGTTATGCTAGATTCAACTACTACCCTCCCTGTCCAAGACCAGATCTTGTGTTTGGCGTCAAGCCTCACTCTGATAGCGGTGTTCTTACCATTCTTCTCATGGACAAAGATGTTGGTGGACTGCAAGTTCTTAGAGATGGCATGTGGCACAATGTTCCAACCAATCCTCACTCTTTGCTAGTTAACATAGGAGACTACACAGAGGTATGTACGAACTCCAGCTATTTACCGTCTTATATCTAATGCAAAGCCTAGTCCCTGATGCTTTTAGCTGACCACTCTTGACTGAGATAATGAGCAATGGGATCTTCAAGAGCCCAGTACACAGGGTTGTGGCAAATGCTGAGAAAGAGAGGACCTCCATAGCCATGTTCTATGGCCTGGATCCTGAGAAAGAGATTGAGCCTGCGGCTGATCTGTTACATGAAAAACAACCGACATGGTACAGGAAAGTGAAAGCCAAGGACTAAATGGCGGGGTTCTATGAACATTTTTGTCGAGGAACTAGATTTATCGACTCTGTGAAGATCTAAACAAGGTATCATGTTTCACTTTCAAACTGAGTACCCAACAGAGAACAATAGAACTGTTCTTCTCATTGTGATTGGTGATTTTAGCTGTCTCCTTTGTAAGGTTCCTATAAGTATCTTAGTTCCATCGTTAATTCGTTGGATTACGGATGGGCCTTTGTGTGGGTTGTATAACCAAACATGTTCACTGCAGCCCAAATATCCAGCTCCTGAGATGATTCAACCCATTGGTCATATCCTTTGTGTGTGTGTTTGAACTTCACCCTTCGTGTGGATGTTTTTCCGTAATTTTCACAGACGGTTCTGTTTTATTTTTCTTGTAGGCTAAGGTAAATATGGCTCTCGGGGCACGAGGAGACGTATGCTTCTGTAGTAAGTTGGCGGTGATACAAGTTTCACTTTATACAAGATTGAGAAAACAACTCAAAAGGATCATTCAGCTTCTACAGTAAGCCGGGGCTGAAGCAAGTTTCACTTTCTAAAAAAACTCTTACAACAACAAATATATCAGAAAGAATTGAGCCGCCATGGAGCAGCCGGCGGAAGAGGAAGACCGCTGCCACAGGAGACAGAACGCCGCCGCCTGAGGATTAGTGAGGAAAGTAGGGAGCGGATGTAGTTGTCAACTATGTGGCAAAGACACCCTACTGTTGTTTTGTAGCGGATGCTAACGATTGAGAGGGAGGCAAATGTTGCCTTTGAAACACGAAGTCTGCCATGTTTCTTGGAGAATTAGGATGCATGGCAACAAAGCTCTTCCTGGAGCATCCATTTCTTGCCATGTTTCTTGGATAAGGATGGCAACTATGTCATGATCGTCTCTCTTTCAACATCAATGTTCAATTGTTCATCATAGACAAAAAAACACAAATTTGTATATCATTTTAGCCAATTGCAGTGTACTGCCAAGATGAAGGCTCTCCGAGGGCAAGGGGGGAGATACGAGGGAATGGTGTTCTCTTCCGGGTGATATCTACGCAGTGATCTTAAAGGGAGAGAAAAATGCAGTGGCGGTAGAATTACATATGCCAATCTCATCTGGGAACTTTGGGCTCCACAAAAATGTAAAATCTTCGCATGGCTCACTGTCCAGGAACAGATACCAACGACAGATGTCTTATCAGCGAGACACATGCAAAAATGATTTCTAGTGCCTGCTCTGCCCAAACAATCCAGAAATAGCACGACATCTGCTAATCAATTGCGCCTACACAAAGAGGATCTGGAAGGCTATAGCATCTTGGGCTCAACATAATAGCATGTTGCCCTCGCAAGGGGACGTCCAGGCGACAGTTCTGCATTGGTGGATGGAAATGTCACAGAAAAATCAACTGAAAGGCCAAAGCTCGTTAATCATACTAACATTGTGGTATATCTGGAAAGAAAGAAATAAAAGAATTTTTCAATACCAAAGGAACGACGAGGGAGGGGTGATTGCGATAATTAAAGAGGAAGCCAGGGCCTGGATTTTCAGCTGGGCAAAAAAATTAGTGGCCTATCTACCAATGGGAGACGTGACTCTTATTTGATTGGGGCATTGTCGAGGTGGTCTGGGTTGTTTTCCGGTTTCCTTTTGGTTTCCTTTTCTTTTCTTTCCATTCGGTTCTGCTTGTTTTTTTGTTGTTTTGGGTTCCGCTTTTTCTTCAGGTTTTCTGTCTTATGACCTTTTATCTGTAATCGTTAACATTGAATTGTTTTAACCCCTCTTTAATGCAGTGTAGCAGTCCTCCTGTCATGCCTTTCAAAAAAAAAGATGGTGTGTTCTTTCTCGTATGTTCACCTACGTTTCTTTCTAATTTTCCATGATGCTTGGTGATATTCCCTTTGTCCCGCAATATAAATCCAAATTCTTGGGAAGCGTTTTCTCATAATATAAGTTCATTGCGGAGATTAAATACGTATTATTGCAACATTTGCATCATATACCTCGCCTTTAATGTTGATAAAGTGGGCGAATAGTTGTAGTATGTCATTTAACATGGTGCAATGGCATTAACTTTTTCTTAGATTTAGCGACTCTTTAGTTTGTGCGTATGGTGGGCTTCGGACTTATATTACGAGACGGATGGAGTATTATTTTAAAAAGAGAAAATTGCACCGTAGGTCTCTGAACTTGCGATGTTGTGTCACTTAACTCTTTGAACTTGTATTTTATTTTCTCGGCCCCCTGAACTTGCGAGGTTGTACCACTTAGCTATCAGAACTTGTATTTTACTTTCTCAGCTTCCTGATCTTGTAAGGTTGTACCACTTAGCTCCCTGAACTTGCGTTCAAGCGAAGTTCGTCGGATGTGATGTCTGCGACTTCATCCCCTCCGAGTTCGATGAACTTGTCGCTGCCCCATTTCGGCCGTTGTAACACCCCGATTTTCAGAATCGGGATGTTATTATTTAATTTGACGATCTTTTAAATATTTGACTCTGTTTTAAAATTTTCTCATGAGTAAGTAAGAAATTGCTTCTAAAATCACATGGAATTAATTAAAAGGATGCATTTAAAGTTAAATCGAGTTGTTCAAGAAGTTGCATAATAATAATAATAATAATCAAACAATGTTTAATCGCATTGGTTGAAAGACTGTAGTTAAAATTTAATTTTATTGATGTATTGTTCTGGCATGCATTTTAAAAACCATGATGCATGCATTAGTATCGTTGCTCTTTTTCAGTCCGACCGACCCTAGACGTAACACCTGCATACCCATTCTTTTTCCCAACTTCTCTCCTCGCAATCACTTCCAAAAATCAAGAATCCGATAACGCATGTTATACCATCGCGATCGTTGTCTCGAGAGCATTCCATTTTAGCGACTAGCTCACACATGCAAGGTCGTTGGAGCGAGCCGGAGAAAAGAGGAAGAACTGCACTGCTATTATTCTTCCGAGCAAACAGGAACTTCAAAGATTTTTAGAGAGCATCACACTTTGGATAAATTCCTGAAAATTTTACCTAAGCACCAACATTATGTCAAGTACCTCCCCTAAAAATTTCATGATTTTTGGAATTAAACTTCTATGCCCAAATATTCTTTAACTCTCTCTGCCATTTTTTTTCATTGCTGCTCACTATTCATCCGAATTGTTACTCCCAGCCATTCTCTCTCCCCAGCCGAATCACAAAGCTAGCTCACTGCCATCTTCTTGTTTTTATCCACCTCACACACTATTCAACATGCAAAGCATCCACTGCCACTTCACTTCTCAAAAAAAGCAACTCATTGCCATTCAAATTTTTACACAGCCATTCCATCCCAATTTTCTTTCTTCACAGCCAAGAACCCCTTAACACACTGCCCATTTCTTTATTCTAACCACTCTACACAGCCTCTCATCATGTACTCCCCAATGCCCACCATTTCTTTTCACCCAGCTGAACAGAGCTCTCACAGCCACTCATTCTCTCAAGCACACAACCACACCTCCTCATTTCTTTCTTGATAGTCGAGAGACCCCCTAACCCACTGCCCATTGCTTATGCCAGCTGAACCACACCTCCATACTGCCATTTTTTTCCTCTCCCCAAGACCCCAACAGAGCACTACACAGCCCTTTCCCATTCTTTATTCAAAGACCAAAGCTCTCCACGCTGCATTTTCTTCCCAATGACTCTGC
Organism: Ampelocalamus luodianensis; assembly: GCA_036346255.1. NCBI lineage: Eukaryota > Viridiplantae > Streptophyta > Magnoliopsida > Poales > Poaceae > Ampelocalamus > Ampelocalamus luodianensis. The sequence goes on along the minus strand of CM070627.1, from coordinate 55,668,130 downwards.
CCTTTTCCTCACGCCATCCTTCTTCCCCATGGCGAGCACTCTAGTCTTTCACCAAGCAAAACTTTAGAACTAGTTCATCTCTCCACCTTTTCTCCTTCCAATCCCTCCCAAAAGCGAGAATCCTTCCATGCATGTTATGCACCTTGATCCCCATCACCTAAGCTTCCCATCCATGCTCTTAGATTTCACATGCATAGACTTTTGGGCGTTCTTGAGGAGAGGCGGTGTCTTGCATGCCTTGGTTTCTTGTGGCGGACAAGAAGAAGGGAGCGGTGCATGGCAGCAGAAGAACTCCCGGCATTGTCGGCAATGCGGCGACTGGCGACTCCATGTGGTGGCCATGGCGGCTCTAGGCGCCTGGCCGGAGCTAGTAGCAGCAACCCGGCTCGGCGCAGTGTGCTTCGGGCACACACACTGGCAAGTGCAAAGAAGACGGCTTGGAGACAAGAAGGTGGCAAGGGAGCTGCGGCGACCTAGGGGAACAGCGAGCAAGAGCAAGCATGCGGCACGGTGGTGGCCGAGTGGCGGCTTCGGCATGGTGGCGCATGGTGGACGACGTGGTGGCGCCGCATCGGCGTCTCGGCCGATGGGGCGGCGAGTGAGGCCGCGGCTCCACACGATGGGCATGGCTCGCGATGTTCAAAGCCCGAGCGCCGGCGATGGCGCTGAGGCCAGCGGCTTGCGCAGCGGCATGGCGTCGGCATGTTGCGTGGCGCATGCTCGGCGTGGCACGCAGCGGTGAGGCGAGCTCGGCGAGGCAACAGCGATGCATGCATCGGCGTGGCTGAGAGCAACGGCGTCGAGGCAGAGCCGGCATGGCGTGTCGTGCTAGAGCACAACGATGGCATGGCACCGATGCGGTGTGAGACCGAGAGAGCAAGGCCGACGCATGCATGTACCATGCATGCGGCACGGCTGCCCCGGATGGCGCGTTGCGTATGTCGGCGGCTCCTTGTGGCGTGGCGGCCGGCCGGCAGAACTACGGCTTGGGACGTGGCGTCGAGGGAGAGCAATGACGGGAGACGACGCATGCATGCGGTGACACCAAGGATGCGGACAAGATCGGCGACGACTACGGTGGACGCGGACGTGGAACCGAGAATACGATGCCCGGTGACGATTCGCACGCCTCACAGTGTGGTAAAATCTTTAGTGTATATTTGTTACCACGCTATGATATTAGTCATGCATGTTGCATTTTAGTCTTGAGCATGTAATCTTTTTATACAGGTTTATAGGTAAAGAATGTTGGGTAGCTTGCGACCAGTGTAATTATCCGGTTTTGTCTTATTTGCGTGTAGGTGTGATTATGTGTTGTTATTTTGGTGAATGTCAATAATCAGTTTATTGTGGTGGGATAAGTATATTGTTGATTGGTGGAAGCTAGATTATATATATTGTTGAATTGTTAGAACGGATGATATTATTTTGGAGTCGCAGGGGAGTTAATGGTGATCTTTGGATAATACATCAATTGTTGGAACAGTAATTTTAGGAGAAAGGATGCATAAGGAGTTTATAAATTATTACTTTATGGATAACTCCTGTGATGGTATTTAGCGAAATATGGAGGTTGAGTCTGATAGTATATTTAACCATGAGCAAATTGATTGGATGTCTTAGGTAATAGTTATGTGAGTCATTGGTGCTAGAATTTGGGAAGTGGTAGAATGGATTATTTGATTGTGGATAAATAGTTGGATTGTCTTATAATTAGTGGTTAAGTCTCATGTACCGAGTTGATAGAAATGTGTCCTAAATCGAGTTAGTAGATAAATGATCCTTAGTTGATCATAGAGAGACATGTGTGATTGGATTGTTAGATGTCATACGCGACTAATCCGGTGAAATGGATATAAGTTGATTGGTTAGTGAGCTGTTAAAAGTTGGACATGCTTGTAAATTGTAAAAGCTCGCTAGGTGTCGGTTAGTCAAATAAACCTCAATCGGTGGAAATTTTGGTATATGCGAGGGTGATTTGCCGAGGCGAGACTAGTAGAGCTAGATAGTTAGCGTTAGCTTAAATAGTATATCGGAGAACGACCGATGGATTCAATCATGGTCATATGCCCATGAGTCGGTGGACTTTGTGTAATTATCGGATAGGTTGTATATTTGGAAGATCGTGAGTTCGGGCATCACTCGATGGATTGACTACCTTGATAATGTCTTAGTGGAGGTTAGTACGGGATTTAGATCAAGACGTGAGAATATAATTGGAGAGTGTTATGCATGTGATTGGATTCGACACCGGAGAATCGGTTAAGTATATGCTTATGAGAAAGTTAGATTGTTGGTAGATGTTTCCCTTTAGGAAATAAATTGAAAAGATAAGAAAATGCATAGACCCCACTTGTCATGGTAGAGGCTAGGTCATCCTACCTATAAAAATTATTTAATGTAGTAGCAAAATCAGAAAAGAATTATTTTTACACGAAAAAAATCTTTTAATTTCAATAATTCATAACTAATTCATATGAACTCCAAATGGGGTGATTCAATTTTTATTGATCTTAAATTTTAATTACCTTTCATAACATGTAAAGCTTATCCCTACCACTGTTCTACAAATTTTCGCGAAATAATTAAATTCAGATGAACAGCAACCGAACCATGATTTTTTTTTTGCATTTTCTAGAAATCTGATTTTCAAACTACTATAACTCTCTCATATAAACTCCAAATGGAATAATTTTTGTACCTAAATTCATATAAAAACATAATATAGCTACTGTATAAATTTCATGTATTTTCGAGCAATTTGAGTTTTTGGCTATTTCTCGGTGTTTATTCGATATCGTCTTTCTTTAGATTCCGAGTTGTCGGAAGTATGAGAGTAAGTAACCAAGAGTGAGCAAGTGAACTACCAGCAAGGCAAGCATCATTTGAACTTTCTTTTGCATCATATTTGATCCCAGTTTTGGTTAAGTTAGTGCAATGATAATTGCTTGCATGCTATTTTAATTATGTCAATATTTTTGTGATGTGTAGCTTAGTTATGTCTTATGCTTGAGGTTAATCTTGAATTATGCCAACTCCTATATGCTTAAGATAGGATGTGTGAATTATGGGTTATAGAATTGCTTAGCCATGCAAGTCTAGACACGGTAGTTCGATCGTCGGGAATAACCCGACGGTTTTGGGATAAACACAACTCTTACTTTATGTTTTTACTTCAGATCTTTGTAGCTGTTTTATGAGATAAATTTTATCATTTTAAATGAGCTTTTTGGTCTGGACAAGTGTTGGTTAGTGATGGTGCTTTGTGCACGAGCATTGGGTAAGTGGAAGGACTTGTCTGGACAATTGAGGACCGAACTTTGGTAACGTCGTTAATTCAAGTACACTCGTGCTGCCACACGCGGGTTGAGAGCCGTATGGTTAAGTAGGGGGAAGGTTTTGTTGTGTTGGGTCCCACGGTGGTGTAATTGTAAGGGCATAGGACCGTGAAATCCTATGTTCCTTTGGGGCCGATAGGGCATAAAGGCCGTAACGTCTTATGTTCCTAGGAGCCCAGGTTGAGGACTTAGCCAATGGAATCGTCTTGCTAAAAATGACCATATCTTGATTTACCTACCGCACACCATAGGAAGTGTGCTATATTCGGAGGCATCTCGAGGCTAACGGGCTAATCAAGTCGTGTGGGTAAAGTAGTACACCCCTGCAGGGTATCAATCTATTCGAATAGTTGTGTCCACGGTTATGGACAACCGCTTGAGTTCGGGAGTTACTATTGTTAGACTTTTAATTAAAATTGTGGTTGAACTTGGTATTCGTCATGAACGGGATGTTCATGTGTTTAATACATCAAAGTGGGCTACCACTTTGGTCTTTGTATGATTCAATTGTTTATTACTGAAATGCTTTACTATATGCTTTACTTCTACTTCAAATCTGATTTTAAATAGGCACATGAAAAACTAGTATGTGTAGGATGTTAATTGTTGCGTCTCTTTCGCAAAACTAAACCAATATGAGCCATCCTTTGAATGACCCTTATGCATAACTATTTTTATTTGTGTAAGACTTGCGGGTACACTTGTACTCAGCCAGATGTTTGCTGGCCTTTTCAGGTGAGGAAGAATATGAGTATGACGATCTCGTTAGTGTTGACTTGGGTGACACTAATGAGTAGTGTGCTATCATTTAACCCCCAGTCGGTTGCCGATGGGTGATGGGCATACCACTGCTGGTCTTTTACTTTATCTATTTACTTCCGCTGCTACTTGGTACTTTACTTGAATTTGGCGATCTACCGTATGTAATAAGTCGAGACCTTAACTATTATGCAATATGTCTTTTAATCTCGTGTTGTATGCGTTGTATGGATGTAATCAACGTTGGATGAGGGTATGAATATATTGGTCGTTGATCTTGGGAGCCAATATAAGTCATACTCGTTATTGATGAATCCCCATTTAACTCACTAAGTGTAGTGCTTCGAATCGAAAGAGAATCGACAATCATGTAGCGCTCGCAAAGGAGCAGCGCGCATGATCGTTGAGGCTCTAGTATTCGGCTAAGCCTCTCACTTGGATAGAGTTAAATTGGAATTCATTTCCCGAAGACCCGTGATTATGTCCCTAAGACCTTGTTTAATCTCGGTCTTATGGAGATAATTACCGGGGTCCCCACAGCCGTGCTCATCCTCTCCGTCACCTCTCACCGACAAAAATGGATTCTTCGGGTCCGGGAACGCACCGTGCTCACGTCTTCGCCGGAGCTCTATCGTCGCAGCTTGTCGCCACCCTCGCCCTTGCCTCCTCTGAGTCAGTAGTGTGTGTGTGAGAGAGAGAAGTACATTCCCGGTGTTAGAGCAGAAACTACTCACCCTGAACAAAATTCATTTGGTCGTTTGCTAACAGAAAAGGCTGAGCTAGCGAATCACCGTGAGAGAGAAAGCATGCACCGCTCGCACGGGAATGTACTTCTCTCTCACGGCCGACTCGAGGAGGCGAGGCGCGACAAGTCGGATGTGGAGCCGGTGAAGACGTGAGCACGATGCGTTCCCGGGCCCCAAGAATCCGTTTTTGTTGGCGTGAGGTGACAGGAACGATGAACATGGCCAGAACGGGGCGGTGACGAGTTCACCGGACTTGGAGGGGACGAAGTCGTCGGCATCGCATCCGATGAACTTCGCTTCAACGCAAGTTCAGAGAGCTAAGTGGCATATCTTCGCAAGTTCAGAGGACTGAGAAAGTAAAATACAAGTTCAGAGAGCTAAGTAGCATAACCTCACAAGTTCATTCAGTGTAACATCATTGATTCATATTATCTTGGCTTTTGCTGGAACTCATTGTGAGTTTGTAAGTACCTGTTTGTCGAGATATTTGCCCTGATGCATCCCAAGTACTTGACTGATTGAACTACACATGATTTTTTTGATACAGATAATGGGCAATGGTATTTTGAAGAGCCAAGTGCATAGGGTTGCGACGAATGCTGTGAAAGAGAGGATATCGTTGTCGATGTTTTATTCTGTGGATCTTGAGAAAGATATTGAGCCAGCATCTGAACTGATAGATGAGAAGCGTCTGGCACAGTATAAGAAAGTGAAAGCCAACGACTACTTTGCCGAGCTCTTTGAACATTTCTCTCAAGGGACTAGAGTCATCGACACAGTGAAGATCTAAGTCAGTTGTGTGCATGGTTTCCTGTAAACTATGCCATTAAGAATAAGTCGTGTCATTGTGGAGTTTATCCTTTGAAACAATCAAACAAACCGAAAAAGATTGCGAAGTTTTATGTGTGTGCACATGTTGTAACTGAGGACATAATCGTAATATTGTACAACTATGCCAGACAATTCGGTGATAGGGCGACCGTGCATGCTATATGCTCAAACTACTACCCTTGCTGTCCAAGACCTGGTCTTGGTCTGGGCATCAAGTCTCACTCAGATGCCACAGTTTCTCAGTTCTCACTGTTCTTCTAGTGGGCAACTGTACTGATGGACTTCAAAGTTTCAGAGAATCAACGGATGAACTCATGAAGACCTGTTTGTGTTGTGTAACATTACTGAGCAGAGGCACCAGACCGTTGTTGCTAATGACTTGAAATTATTCAATCAAGTAACCAAATTGAGGTTGGTTTCATTATATCCATGCCCCTGATACCTTGAATTAAACTTTGTCGCGATGAACATAATGGGATCTCATTGGCTATGCTCCATGCTCTGGATCGTTTGGAAGAGATTTGGTCCAGCAGATGGACTGCTAGATGATAAGCTGACCGGCACTAGGTGTTGTATTCTTGAGGTCTTTTTGGTAATTTCTCATTTGAGAAAAGGAAAAGAAATAGAAAAAAAAAGAATAGAATAGTGGGGCCTACCTGTGTGGATATCATGGGGATATGCTCATGATCTTAGGATGATGTGACAATTGGCAATGACGTTGAAGGTTTGCGAAAACACGAGTTTTCGGCAAAGTTCAGGTTCTGTCAGTCTCAGCGGCGCCCGCCTTGGTGGCGGTCAGACCGCCCATGCCTCGGGTGAATTAGACTGGCGGTCTGACCGGCCAGATGAGCGGTCCGACCGGTTTGTGGCGGTCTGACCGGCGTCTGATGAGCGGTCCGACCGGCCATATAAGTGGCTTTGGATTTTTGAGCTGGGCCAAAAATAGAGGGTGTAGGCAAGAGAGGAGGTTCTACTACTCTTGGTCCCATATTTTTTGGAGCCTCCAGACAAAAGTTCTATTCGTTTGAAATTTCCAGAGAGGTTGCGGATTTCAGAGTTGAAATTTTGGCTAAGTCTCAGGAGCGGTCGACCGCCGTTGGTTGGTTGGCGATCGAAGAGGCGATCGAGCCGGCCAAGGGTGGCGGTCTGACCGGTTTTCACTTAAGTCGTCGGTCCGTGTGGCGACGATGGTTGCTTGTTAGGTCAAGTTCATGGGTTTCATTGCATGTGTGTTGCATGATGCATGTTTTGACTAACGTGGGTCAAGTTGTGAAGAACTTGTTCCCGGTTTCGATTTGCTTGTCTATTGTTGTGCAGGTTGCTTGGTAGTCAACGACGGTCAACGACGAGGATGATCGGGACTAGGCTTGGAGAGCTGAGGTTCAGAATGATCGACGATGCCGGGTGAAGTCATTGGACTCAAGCATGGTGCAAGATGGACAAAAGTGACCGAACGGGTAGTTCGGTGCGACGGGTTGATCAAGCGGTGCGGGGGTCGGTGCAAGTGCCATGGTGGTTTCGGTGGGAGCCGGATGGGAGAGACTTGCCGACATGATGAGAGCCGTTGGATCAACCTACACGTGGCGGAGCAAGCGAGTGCTTCGCACAATCTGGACTCGGTCTTCGGAGAAGGACCGAGAAGGGGTATTTTGGTAATTTTACCAAATACCGCCTTGGTTACCTTTTGCCAACCCGCGGCGCAAGACGGTGCGTTGGAGAAGCGGATTAGGTCAAGAGGAGATGAAGACGGCGCTTTAAAATGCGTGCGTGTGTGACCCGTTTGTTTTGGGCCTTAACGGGAGCCCATTATGGAAACTCTTCTAGAAGGTCTAGGCCTCCACTATAAATAGAGGAGGGAGGTGGCTGCACCCCCTTAACCCTTTCATTACTTGAAAACCCTAGTTTTGCTTTGGTGCTTAGGGAGTTGATAGTTGGAGGTTAGGGTTCTAGAGAGTTGGATTTGATTTCGTGCTCATGTATTGAGTCTTTGTCCTCCATTGATGGAGTGACTGTAAACCAATACCATATCAAATCAATCCAAAGAAAGTTCTATCAAAGATGAGTTCATTTGCCTTCCTTCTCTCTATTTGGTGATTTCGAGTCTTTCTTTGATCCGTGAGTTTTTGGTTGGTTTCTTACTGTGATCTAACTTGCTGCAACATGTGGGAACCCATCTAGGATCATCTTGATCATCAATCACCCACGAGCAAGTCTTTAGATCAGATTTCGAGTTTTGCTCGGTTTTTGAACCACCTTCACTCAAATTGGAAAAGGTCTGAACTTTGGCAAGGATCTTCACGATTGTTGCTTGGAATAGGTTCCTGACATCCTTGAGAAGGTGTGTGTCAAGTTTCACGAAGTTTGGACGCACGAATCAAAAGTTAGATCAATTTGCGTTTTAGTTTTTCGGGCCGATTTCACTATTCATTGGCCTGGAGGTCTGACCGCCATGTATTGAGAGGTCAGACCGATTTCCAAAGGTCAGACCGATTTCTAGTTGGAGGTCAGACCGCCCAACTCATTTAGGTTTTGAGTTTTTATGTTTTTGAAGATTTTGCTTTGGGGTTTTGATTAGATTCAATACAAGTCTTCCGCTGTGCATGATTGATTGATCTTCATAGCTTTCATAGCTATTGGAGTGAGATTCGTATTGAATTCAATTTTGGAGAAAAAAAAGATCGTGCTCCTATTCACCCCTCTAGTCGCCTTTTCGGTCCAACAACCTGTCATTGGGAAAGAAAGGGGATAAGGTTGAGACTCAGGGGCTGTTTGGATCGTGATCCCACTGAGCCATACCAAAATTTTGGTAATGCCAAAATGCGGGCAATACCAAAACCGGAGCAAAAAAAATGTTGTTTGGATCGTACTCATACCAAAATTTTGGTAATGCTAAAATTGATGTGTTTGGATTGTAACTATACCAAATTTTGCTTTTTTGCCCCGCATAACACGTGGGTCCCGCATGACATATATTATTTTTTGCCCCCAAAATATGCCAACAATGATCTTGTTTTGTTGATAGGATGACAAGGAACACAACGATTCAAACGGATCAGAAATCGGATACTCGGTTTAGTAAATATGATCATTTGAAACTTACTAATCAAACTTATCTTGTAATTAATGCATCACTGTGTTACCAAGCCAAATTTTGGTGCCCAATTTTGCAACCAAAATTTTGCCAAAGAATTGGCTTGGCAAAGCTTGGCAATACCAAAATTTTTGGGGCAAAGCCAAATTTTGGCATTAAAACAAATGATGACCAAATTTCATAGGCATTACTAAAATTTGGTTTGATTTATTTGGGATACAATCCAAACAGCCCCTCAGTCTCAACCTGGGCAACTGATTCGGATGGGGCTTGCCCCATCAAGCCCCATCCCGAGCGGCGTTGGAGGCACGGTGATGGCGAGATTCTCGCCAGCCGTTCGCGGCGCCGGGTGAAGCCTCTTCCTCTTCCCCTTTGACTTAAGTTGGCATGGCGGTTCTGCTTTTTGCCCTTTGGAAAATTTTGTGAGTACGACTCTTCTATTTGGTTCCTCTTCCCGATCTGTTTATCGGTGGTGGAGGGATTTGCAATCTGCTGTGTTGTCGTATTCGATCTGGCGCGGTTGGCAATGAGAGCTGGTTCTTTCCTTCCTCCTACGCATCTCTGTTTCCCTCTTGCTACCTCTTCTCAATTGAGGTTTTGTGAGGGTTAGCCTTGCGTCGATTAGAGGTGAGAACTGGTTGATTTGGCTTGAACTTGAGAAGAAGATGGCATTCGCTTGGTGCTCCTTGGTGCTTTCGGCCGGAGCATCTTGTTGGTTGGTCATGTGCAGTATCTCTGTACCTCGACTTTGTGATTTTGGTGTGTCCCAAAATTGCTAATTGACATTGTATCTCTGATGACCTCGTCTGTTCTTCGTGACAGAGCTGGGCGATTGGTTTTCTAAGTCAGCGCCTTTTGGCGTGCATTGTCCGGATTTCTTCTCGTAGGCTTTGAGTGCTTCAGCTCTGTGAGTATCTCAGTATTCTATTTTGCGCATCACTTTACATATATGTATTGTACTAGTAAAAGTCTAAAATTTAACTGATTCTAGTACTGGGAGATATTGGTAGTGATTCTGTGGGTTCGGTATTATAGCTCGATGATGATTACCGTTTAATACTAAAATTGTTTTGGTAGCTAAATTAAACTTGAGCCTTTTGCTTTGCTTACTATTGTCATTTCATATCTTGTTGTCAGAGCTCTGCTATTTTCAATGGTTCAGTTGCATTTTTGTATACTCTATTGGATTGATTACTGTTTTCTGATCTTGTTGAACCTCTGTTGGGAGAAATTTCTGAACTGAGGTTCTCTTGTTCCTCTGTTTGTCGAAAGGTTGGAGTGCTGAAAGTTTACTTTCCTGTACTGTCACATTATATCAATCCTCTGTTAGGCTGAAAGTATAGCTTGTTTTTTTTTATTACAAGTCTTATAAGTCTTGACATTCTAGTAAAACAGTCTTTTGAGCTCAAAGTCTGAATTTTGGTTGTCAAATTCAATTAGTGAAGAGTATAAACATTAGTGTTGTGAAGGCCATGATTATATCTTGTACAACTTGACCTCTAAGAGCAATAATCAAATTATTAAATCTGAGCATTATGCTGATTTTAATTGTCCTTTTGTTCTATGTTTTAAGTGTTTTGTCATGTTTAAATGACATGGAAATTTTGTCGTTTAAATGCTGTAGGAAATATGCTTTAATTATTATTAATTATGTTAGAATTAATTATAAATATTTGCTAAAACTGCTATATTTACAACACTAGAAGATGATACTGAAATATACCTCCTGGGACACACTAGCGAAGCCAGCAAAAAAATCTATCCTAGACAAGTTTAACATGACCATGAATTGGGGTTCGTCATGACCCGATAATGCTTTGTTCTCCAGCTCTGGTGGGCAGCGCCGGACATAAAATGATTAGCGGCGAAGCCCAAGCAAGTGTCCACCCTGCCGGGAAGGTTGGCTTCGCCACTACTCTGACATCTAGACATATTCTTTTTTGTCCCGATATGTCAACTAGAACATCTCAAAGGGATTAAGCATTGGAGTTTAACCCACTCAAATCGTTTTTATCTCGATTGTTTCCCCTTATACGTCTAGATCTTCTTTCATTGTGTTAGGTCTCTTCTCTAATTGTTTCTTTCTCCATGCCCATCCTTCTTCCAATTTTTTTCCACTTAGTAGCTGGCCTATTCCTTGATGGCTATGTGTTGATTGTGAGCAAGACAAGTTGCCGCCTAGTGCAAGTCAAAGTCAGCAGCAGAAAGGAAATATATATCCAAGAACACCAATGGCTGACGAGGCATGGATGGCGCCGAGGGTAGTGCAAGAGCTGGCGGCCGGCGGCGTCGAGGAGCCACCGAGCCGGTACGTGCTGCGGGAGAAAGACCGCGCCGGCGGCCTGCTGGTCGCCGGCGAGATGCCGGAGCCCATCCCCGTCATTGATCTCAGTCGGCTGTCCGCCGCCGACGAGGCCGACATGCTCCGGGAGGCTCTGCAGAGCTGGGGAATCTTCCTGGTCAGCTTCTTACACCTAATTTATGTTCTGCTTCATGGAATCATGGAGTGCTTGCTCTTTTGAGACGTGCAGCAGCCGATCTGTGTATTCAGGTTACTAACCATGGATTAGAAGCCTCTCTGATGGATGCTGTGACGAACGCATCAAGAGAGTTCTTTCGCCAGCCGATCGAAGAAAAGCAAAAATACAGTAACTTGATAAACGGCAAGCACTTCCAGGTGGAAGGGTATGGAAAAGACCGGGTGATGACCCAAGATCAGATCCTGGACTGGTCCGATCGGCTGCATCTCAGAGTGGAGCCAGAGGATGAGAGAAATCTTGCTCATTGGCCCAATCATCCTGAATCTTTCAGGTCACCTACTCACCTTCTAGTGATCGATGTTCTACTTTTCATCCATATTTTTTTATGTGAAAACGAATACTAATACGAATAGCAGAGAAATTGCTAATTGGATGGGAAAATCTATATCATATTCGTATCCTATCGAATACGGTAGTCGAATAATACGGATAATTATCACCGCAAAAATACGGATAATTCATATCTGATTGACACCCTAGCATGAGTCATAGAAGCAGTCAATGGTACTCCCTTTGGAAGATTTTCAGAAAGAACTGACAAAACATGACATTAGTCAGCCAAAATTGGTTTTTACTGAACTAATCTAGAGCATTTCTGCAGGGATGTTCTGCATGAGTACGCATCAAGAACCAAGAGAATAAGAGACGATATCATTCGGGCAATGGCCAAGCTTTTGGAGCTTGAGGAGGATTACTTCATCAACCAAATTACAGACAAGGCTCCCACATTTGCTAGATTCAACTACTACCCACCCTGTCCGAGGCCTGACCTTGTCTTTGGCATCAGGCCTCACTCCGATGGTCATGTTCTTACGATTCTTCTCGTCGATAAAGGTGTTGGTGGCCTGCAAGTTCAGAGAGATGGCAAGTGGTACAATGTTCCAGCCAAGCCTTACACACTGCTGATTAACTTAGGAGACTACATGGAGGTAGGCTGTAGGCATCTCCGCATCTACAAATCCAAGTTACTTCCTCTCTTGAATCCGCTGTGATGCATATCCAAGTTCCTGAACCCTGGTGCTTAATTTGACTGTAACATTTTGACGCAGATAATGAACAACGGGATCTTCAGGAGCCCAGTGCACAGGGTTGTGACGAATGCCGAGAAAGAGAGGATCTCACTGGCCATGTTCTATGGTGTGGATGCTGAGCGAGTTCTCGAGCCAGCGCCTGGTTTGCTGGATGAGAAGCGACCGGCAAGATACAGGAAGCTGAAGGCCAAGGATTTTAGAGTTGGGTTCGATGAACATTTTTCTCGAGGAACGAGATATATCGACTCTCTGAAGATTTAAGTTGCTATCTGAGTTTCACACCGAGGGCGCGACTACCGATTACCCATGGAGAATAAGGAACTGTTTTATATAAGTGAATTGTGGATTATCTGAGTTTCACACTGAGTGATTGTGGATTTTTTTTACCTATCGCCTTTGTAAAGTTGCAACTCTTTATATAAGTAAGGCACTCCGAATTAGTGTCATCAACTCTTGTTTGTATAACGATCAGTTAGTGCAGAGAATTTTAGCAATTTTGACAGTATCTTTTAAAAGCTACCGCAAATCCTCGCCTAAAAAAAGAAAAAAAACCTACCCCAAGGCCGAAGGCGCAAATCTTAAGTGAGATGGGCCGAAAGGTTCAGTCCAGTACTTCAGTGTGGGCCTGGCTGAATCTTGCGAGCCCACCCGCAGCGTGTCTTCTCCCTCTGCATTCTCTAGCCACCTCCTCGTGTCGCGGGGCTCCTCACCGCCGGCTGGTGGGGATACCAATGCGGTGACCGGCGGCGGCGGCGACTCCGACATTTCGGTGAACCCCGTCGGTGCACGCCTGCAAGAAGGGGAACTCTGATCCTTGATCGGGACAGGTGGCAGACCATGTCGTCGCGCTCATCTTTCTGTTCGCCCATCGCCTTCCACGGCCGCTGCCGCCAACCGCTCTACGCTCGCTGCCTGACTCCGGTCTTGAGTCCCAATCGCCTCCGATCATTGGTGTTTTTGTTTAGTAACTCTTCCCCTTGCTATGAACGTATTAGGTAATGCAAATACGGTGTTTGCACAAATGGCTGCAAGGAGACCATACATGTGATCGGTGGCTATGCATGAGTTTCATCATAACTTTTATTTTGAGAGAAAGGGATTGAATTATGGATCTAGTTTTATGTTTCTGCTTGCAATCACGAATTATGGATCTAGTTTTATGTTTCTGCTTGCAATCCGTGTGGCTGTGCTGGACTAGATCCCTGTTGGACCCTGGACTGGAGCTTATGATGGTTGCAACCTTATTTTGTGTCTTGTTTTCATAGATTTGCAAGTAATCTGAGAAAGTGCAGTTACAATTTACAAACCAACTAAATTGACGGGTTCCTTCTCATTTTGCTCTTGTAGTTCCACTAAATCAATTGATCTGTTTACCATATATGTGAATTTTATGTCCACAGTTGGTTGTAGATGTGTCCTCACTCCTCAGTTTTGTTTTCTGGAAAGCTCGAGATTATAATCATATACTGATGTTTGGATCATTCTGAATTTTCACACGTCACCATTGAATTTGATTTGGGCAATTAGCTATCCAAGAAGTTGTGTAACATGAAGATGTAGGAACTATTTGATTTACTCAGATTGCAGTCCATCTTCTATGCTTACAGCATACTGCTACCGCCTACTGATGATATTTGATATTTACTGATATTTTTTCTATCTTCCTGGAACGAATTAATAACTAATTATTTGTTTAATTTGAAGTGTCTTTTGTCGAAATAAAAAATTCAAGTATCGCTCAATCAGAATAGCTTAATTCTCCTGTTGCTGCAACATGCATGTTTCCAGCCGACTAAACTAGAAACCAAACATTCAAACAAAATTATAGTGTTTTCCTCTTTTACAGTTGTGATGGAAGTCATTGGATCGATGCACACTTGTGTGAGGCTGTCGTTTTTAGGTGATAGGAGAAGTTTCTTAAGTTGCAAGTCAGAGGAATTGCTTAAACTTAAATAGCGGATATTTTTCGTATGTTTTATTTTATGAGTTTGGTAGTGACAGCAATGACTAACCATGAGCTGCTTCTGTCATTCCATTCTGGTCACTTTCAAGATTTCAAGTTGCTAGACTAACTTATACTTTTAAGTCTTCAGTTGATCATATCATGACCTGTATTTATTGTCTATCCCATTTAGACGCTTTGCACACAAATTTCTTAGCATTTGGCATGCATTTTAGTCGAACCAGAAGACCACATTTCCCAGTTTCTACTATAGAAACTTATAAAGGTTTAGTACATACTACAAAACAGAAGTATATTTGACATACATTTCAATTATTGAATGGAAATGCTTCCTTTACTTTAACTTTTTTTATATGGCTGAATGGAAATATATATTCTAAACAATGGTGGAGACTGGAGACAGGCAGTATTAAGTTTAATACGTGCAGTGAACGTGCACCCGCTTATTAGCAAAATAAAGAGTACCATTAAGATTTAAGAATTAGGACCCAGTTAACTTTTTAGCTCAAGTGTTTTCATAATTACGCTTAAGCATCGTTTACTTAGTTAGGTTAAATGTTGAATTGTTTGTTCCCCTTATTTGTTCATACATTTCTCTATTTTCCCTCGGTTGATGTTAGTGGTTGGTAGCTGGTCTATTCTTTGATGATGACCTTATGTGCATTATGCCCAAGGCAACCTGTGAAATAGAATTAGGAATCCCATAATCCAGTTTGCCAAGTCCAAGTCAATCACCATAAGCGCCTAACAAGTCAGTCAACTCTAACTAAAAACTCGAAGAAAGCACTTGAAGATAACACCAATGGCCAACGAATCATGGAGGACTCCAATGTTGGTGCAAGAGCTGGCGGCCAAAGTGGACGAGCCGCCAGGCCGGTACATGCTACGGGAGCAAGACCATCCCGGCAGACTAGCAATTGGTGCTGAGATGCCGGAGCCCATCCTATCATTGATATCAGCCGGCTGTTGGTTGGTGATGGCACCAAAGAGGCGGTCAAGCTCCGGTTGACCCTGCAGAGCTGGGGGGGGGCTCTTCCTGGTGAGCTTGTTAGCTTTGTTCTTGCTCTTCCCGCACGTGAGTTTAATTTTACTTCATGGAGTACTTGCTCCTTTATAACATCCAACAGCCGATGTGTATATCCAGGTTACTAACCATGAAATAGAAGCCTCTTTGATGGATGATTTGATGAACACGTCTAGAGAGTTCTTTCGCCAACCCCTTGAAGAGAAACAAAAATACAGCAACTTAATAGATGGCAAGCATTTCCAGGTGGAAGGGTACGGAAATGACCCAGTGAGATCTGAGGATCAAATCCTGGACTGGTCTGATCGACTGCATCTCAGAGTAGAGCCAGAAGACAAGAGAAATCCTGCCCATTGGCCCAAACATCCCAGATCTTTCAGGTAATCTCTCGTTGTCGTCAATTTCGCAAAATAGACTGGATTTGCTTGTTTATGTCATTAGTGATGTAGCCCGACAATGATACTGCTAATCCAAAATTGATTCCACTGAACTAATCTATATGTATTTGCAGGGATATTCTACACGAATACTTGTTGAACTGCAACAGAATAAAAGAGTGTATCCTTCGGGCAATGGCCAATACTTTGGAGCTTAATGAAGATTACTTCCTTACCCAATTTGGCGACAAGGCTCCCAGTTATGCTAGATTCAACTACTACCCTCCCTGTCCAAGACCAGATCTTGTGTTTGGCGTGAAGCCTCACTCTGATAGCGGTGCTCTTACCGTTCTTCTCATGGACAAAGATGTTGGTGGACTGCAAGTTCTTAGAGATGGCGTGTGGCACAATGTTCCAACCAATCCTCACTCTTTGCTAGTTAACACAGGAGACTACACAAGTACACAGAGGTATGTACGAACTCCAGCTATTTACCGTCTTATATCTAATGCAAAGCCCAGTTCCTGATGCTTTTAGCTGACCACTCTTGACTCAGATAATGAGCAATGGGATCTTCAAGAGCCCAGTACACAGGGTTGTGGCAAATGCTGAGAAAGAGAGGACCTACATAGCCATGTTCTATGGCCTGGATCCTGAGAAAGAGATTGAGCCTGCGGCTGATCTGTTACATGAAAAGCAACCGACACGGTACAGGAAAGTGAAAGCCAAGGACTACATGGCGGGGTTCTATGAACATTTTTGTCGAGGAACTAGATTTATCGACTCTGTGAAGATCTAAACAAGGTATCATGTTTCATTTTCAAAATGAGTACCCAACAGAGAACAATAGAACTGTTCTTCTCATTGTGATTGGTGATTTTAGCTGTCTCCTTTGTAAGGTTCCTATAAGTATCTTAGCTCCATCATTAATTCGTTGGAGTACGGATGGGCCTTTGTGTGGGTTGTATAACCAAACATGTTCACTGCAGCCCAAATATCCAGCTCCTGAGATGATTCAGCCCATTGGTCATATCCTTTGTGTGTGTGTTTTAACTTCACCCTTCGTGTGGATGTTTTTCCGTAATTTTCACAGACGATTCTGTTTTATTTTTCTTTTAGGCTAAGGTAAATATGGCTCTCGGGGCACGAGGAGACGTATGCTTCTGTAGTAAGTTGGCGGTGATACAAGTTTCACTTTATACAAGATTGAGAAAACAACTCAAAAAGGATCATTCAGCTTCTACAGTAAGCTGGGGCTGAAGCAAGTTTCACTTTCTAAAAAAACTCTTACAACAACAAATATCTCAGAAAGAATTGAGCCGCCATGGAGCAGCCGGCGGAAGAGGAAGACAGTCTGCCATGAAACACTGTCTGCCATGTTTCTTGGAGAATTAGGATGCATGGCAACAAAGCTCTTCCTGGAGCATCCATTTCTTGCCATGTTTCTTGGAGAAGGATGGCAACTAGTCATGACCATCTCTCTTTCAACATCAATGTTCAATTCTTCATCATAGACAAAAAACACAAATTTGTATATCATTTTAGCCAATTGCAGTGTACTGCCAAGATGACGGCTCTCCCAGGGTAAGATGGTGTGTTCACCTACATTTCTTTCTAATTTTCTGTGATTTATATTCTTGGGAAGCATCCTCCCATAATATAAGTTCATTGCGGAGATTAAATATATACTATTGCAATGTTTGCGTCATATACCTCTCCTTTAATGTAGTAGTAATATAAGTTGATAAAGTGGACGGATAGTTGTAGTATGTCATTTAATAGGGGTATACACGGTGCAATGACATTAGCTTTTTCTTAGATTTGAGAACGAGCGGGTGCTCGGCTGGTTGGTGGCGCATGTTGGAGCCGAAGGCTCGCGTCCAGCCCACGCACGTTCGAGCCCTGGCTGAGCGTGCGTGTTCTCATGGGGTTTTTCTTTGAGGTTGAGCTAGAGCTCAACTGGAGGGTGCTCTTCTTCTTTAATATGGGCCGGATGAGGTAAAATCCCAGACATCAAAAAAAAAACTTTTTCTTAGATTTAGTAACTCTTTAGTGTGCGTATGGTGGGCTTTGGACTTATATTGTGGGACGGATGGAGTATTGTTTTAAAAAGAGAAAATTGCACTGTAAGTCTCTGAATTTGTAAGGTTGTATCATTTAGCTCTCTAAACTTGTATTTTACTTTCTCAGTCCATTGAACTTGTGAGGTTGTATCACTTAGCTATCTGAACTTGCATTTTACATTCTCAACTCACTGAACTTGCATTTACTTTCTCAACTCTCTGAACTTGTGATGTTGTGCCACTTAGCTCTTTAAACTTACACTGAAACGAAGTTCGTCAGATACGATGCCGGCGGTTTTGTCCCCTCCGAGTCCAGTGGACTTGTTGCCGCCCCGTTCCGGCCGTCATCATCACCTCACGCCGACAAAAACGGATGGAAAATAGGGTAAGAATAGGGGCATGCAGCCATATGATCAATGTACGATGGAGAGCAGTTAGTTTCTAAGAACCCTAATAACTTATTACGCTTAATGATTTTCTTCCATCAAAGCGCATACTTTAATTATGTTCCTCGTACTTTATTTTACTTCAATCTTGTATTGTTATTTTCAATGTTTAGGATAATTTTAAAATCTAAATAACCTATAAGATACATGAATATATTCTCAAGCATTTATATAAATTTCGAAACAAATCTAACCATGTAAATGCGTGGACCGCCCTGCTAGTTAGAGTGAAAAAGGAGTTGAAAACCCAGAGGACAAAAGGTAAGCTAGTCTTCACCGTCTTCTCTAGTCGCCATTTCAGTCCAATAACCTCATTTGTAATTGTGATAGTTGATTTTAATTTTGTGGTGTGCAAATAGCAAGAGCGGTGTGCGAGTGTGAATAAGCAAACCAATCTCTACGACCCCATCGCCATTAAAACGTTATCAAGCGGGTTCTAGCTAGTACAGCCACGTAGTGTGTTCAATGACTTCAATCTATCGCAAAAGAACAAAAGAAGAAAATATAGGACACGGGTATGGATCATGCACCGACCGAGGAACGCGTGGCAAGATGAAGAAACCGCGAGAGTTTCCGAATACGACCAAACTGCGAGAGTTTCCGAATATGAAGAAACCGCGAGAGTTTCCGAATCACGATATGGCGTTGGTTCTGATGAATTGGATTTGCTAAAAATGCATGACCGCAGCTTTGCTACACATACTCACCGCTTGTGCACATCTAACATGCGATCTTGCAGCACCGGATAAGTATTTAAAGATGTGGTGTCTCGATCTCAAAGTTTCAGGTGATCAAAACTGTCGAAACTGCTTAAGGGAATTAGTTTCAACTTTGAATACCAACGAGAGCAGCAACGAGCAGGAATGGCAGGTGGTCAACCGTGGAAGATCCCACCGAACGTGCAAGAGCCGGCGGCGGCCGGCGTGCAGGTGCCACCGAGCCGGTACGTGCTCCGTGAGGAAGACAGTCCCGCCGAGCCCATCCCCATCATCGACCTCAGCCGCCTGTCGGCCTCCGACGGCGCCGAGGAGATGGCTAAGCTGCGGTCCTCCCTGCAGAACTGGGGCCTCCTGGTAACATAAACTGACAATTGACAGTGCGTTCTGTTGTGTCTTTGCTTTCGTTTTACATCATGGAGTGATTTTAATCACAAATCAGGCTATCTAGAGAGATTTTCGGTCTGGATTTCTCCAGGCCGTTGGGCACGGGATAGAGCCTGCTCTTCTTCTTGGTGAGGTGATGAATGTGACGAGAGGGTTTTACAAGCTCCCACTGGAAGAGAAGCAGATCACTCCAACCTGGTAGGCGGCAATAAGGAGTTCAGGATCGAAGGATACGGCGCGCGACATCGTCTTATCAGAGACACAGGTCTTGGACTGGTGCGACCGGTTCTACCTCATAGTGGAGCCCGAGTCAAAGAGACTCCACACACTGTGGCCAACACAGCCTTCTTCTTTCAGGTAGCGTTTTATCATCACTTCGCAGCTAGCTACGTGCTAAAGCCATTCGTGAGTTGCTGCTGTTGTGGTTTTCTGATCATTCGGATTTCATTTTCTGCATCCAGAGATGTCCTGCATGAGTACACCGTCAGGTGCAGGGAGATCACGATGAGTGCACCGTCGGGTGCAGGGAGATCACGATGAGTACACCGTCAGGTGCAGGGAGATCACGACTCACGAGCCGCATACTGCGAGACATCGCCAAGCTGATCGGGCTACGCGACGGCTACTTCGCGGACATGCTCGACGAGAAGGCCGTGACGTACGGCAAGCTGACCTACCACCCTCGTTGCCCCAGGCCGGACCGCGTCTTGGGCTTGAAGCCCCACTCCGACGGCTCGATGGTCACGATCCTCGATCCTCGTCGACGACAAGGTCAGTGGTCTCCAGGTGCTCAGCGACGGCGCCTTGTACAACGTGCCCATGGTCCCGAACGCGCTGCTCGTGAACCTAGGGGGCGCCATAGAGGCGTGTGTGTGTGTACGCGTGAAGTTGCAAGCTATCTTTTTCCTTTGGCGTTTGGCAAACACAATCGATTTGTATATATGCAGATAATGAGCAATGGGTTGTTCATGTTGGGAAACCATGGGCCTGACCCTGCAGTCGGCCTATTAGTGGGCGTCCCATCCCAAATCCTAGCAGGGTCGTAGCCTATAAATAGGGGGTGCTATTCATTGTAAAGGATTGATCCTGGAATGAAGGAATAAAGAGAAGCAAGAAGTCCCCCTACATCTCTGTGTTTTATCTCTTATTCTGTTCTTGTTGTTCATGCATTGTTCTTACGATTCTACGCTTGTCTACGAGGTAATCGCCGGATCGACTCGCCAATGACGGTTCCTCAACACGTTATCGCGACGATCGACTCTCCTCGCATCGAAAGGTAACCGTCGATGAACGACGCTCGTAGATTGAATCGTTTTTCTAGATTGCTTTCAATTCTGCAAATTTGGCTTTCTAGATTGGTTTCCTACGGTGCAAATCCGCTCTAATCTACCGCGAGCCGACTTGAAGTCGCCGGCCAAGCCGATCGGTGGATTGCATTAAAGAGTAGATGATGATTGTACCGTAGATAGTAGATGCAATCGCATGAAAGACATCATGTGCACGCACCGCTCGTAAGCGCGGCATTACTACCTCGCGACACGCACGGTCGGCATAGTCCACCATCACGTACCGCCACGGAGGCAACGACAGTGCCACGCCGCTAGCACGCGGCAAGCATGCACATGACGGCATGAAGCCGGGCCTCCGTTGCAATATTGTATCACATTACATTGGATTGCATCGCATACATCTGCTTTGCATGAACAGTATCAGTACGAAGAAAAATCGGCCGCCGGCCCTGTAGAGCCGCGCCGCCATCGGCTTGTAGCCGCGCCATGCTGTCGCGCACACGTAAAGCACCACGTTGCGCAGACCATGGCACCGCGCTGCGACGGCCTGGAGCCGCGCCGCCACCGCGCGATGCACGCGCTTGAAATCGAAGGCCGCCGCACGACCACCGAGCCGCGGTCCCGACGACCGCGCGAGCTCACTGCGCCTCGATGACCACCCCAGCACGGGCCTCCTCGACCACCCCGCGTGGCACCACCTCTGGCCTTGAAGCGCCGCCACTTGTCGCTGTGTGCCCGCGCCGCCTCCGGCATTGAAGTGCCGCTGCGCGTGCTCTGCTCGAAGTCATGCCCAGTGCGCCACGCCGCCGCACGGCGACCACCTCCCGCGACCGGCTCTGTCGCGCCCGCGCCGCGCGCGCCGGCGCCACCGCTCCGCTTGAAGCCGCGCCACCACGCACGGCCTCACCGCTCGCCGCGTTGGCATGCGGCGGCGACGACGCCGCCGATCCGGCCGCGGTAGCAGCGCCGCCACGCCGCCGCTTCGCCGATCGCCGCTGAGCGCGCGCCTCGCGCCGACCCATTAGCGATGCCACCTTGAAGTGGCGCCGACGCCGAGCCGTCACCCGCACGGCTCGCCGCGCCACCCACGCCGCGCCGCACGGCACCTCCCGCCTCGAGCCTCACGATCGCTGCAGCGTTGCCGGCAAGCTGCGCCGGCGCGCCACCCCATGCTCACCGGCCGCCTCCATGGAAACCGCGCGACGGCCCCATGTTCCGCCGCCTCGGCTCCTCGTAGCGCGCGCGACGCGGCGCACTCGTGACAACGCCTCCTCAAGGCGCCATGAAGCCGCCGTCACGGCCGTCGCTTGAAGCGGCCATCGCCGCCGCCGCCGGCCTTCAAGAAAGGGGCGCCGCCGCCGCCGGCCTTCAAGGAAAGGGCGCCTGGGACTGGGACTCGGTGCTAGGGTTCCTACCACCGGTTTTTTGGTGGCCACCGGATTGGGCCAATGGGCCAAGGAATTGAAGGCCCAATAAGGAAAAGAAAAGGGCATGATCCGGATAAAGAAAAAAAAAGGGGTCGGCCGAAAGAAAAAAAAAAGAGGGGAGGAAATTAGAAAATATTCTGAATTTTGCAAAAAGGCCCTCCAGAAATCTAGAAATTACGCAAAAGTTTTCTCTGAACTGAAATCTCGCGTTTTAACCCCTGAAAACTTGCAGTTTTCACCGAAAAGTCATTTTCCAGAAGAAAAGGGCCTCGGGAATCCGAATTTTGAATCAGTTTTCGCATTTGAAGCATGTTTATTCTTGTTATTATTATTTCTATGCAATTTATGTATCACATTTACTATTTTTGATTATCTGTGATTGTTTATATTGCTTTTAATCACTGAAAATAGCAGTAAATCATGAAAAATGCATAGAAAAATACGGGATCACGAACCCGAAGTTCGAATAGCATTATGAGAATTTTGCAACCATCTTACGCAAATTACCAGCAGTAATCTTATGAATTTTGGCATGAATATGAAGATGACTGGCATCACGAATCAGAAATTCGAAGAACTGACCCAGTATGGCCAGATTTTGTATAAAATTTGTATCAGTCTTCAATTCTGTGGTAATGTAATCACGGATAAGCAGAAGATGGAGAAGATTTTCTACCTTTCACCCGAATGCGGTGCCATCCGCACGCAACTACTGTCAAGACGACTACATGCAGTATGTCGAATTAATTGATATCATGCAAGTTGCGAAAACTCAGGATGATGTTCTCAGAAAGAACTACATCTCGCAGCCACCTAATAGCAATGTTGGCCATGAAGCCCGCTAGCGACTACAAGGTGATGAAGCCTCTCACGAATGAGAGGAGCAAGAAGGGTAAGGTAGTGCGTCGCACGTTATTGATGCTTTCCAGTCTAAGAAAAAGGGCAAATGATAGCATGAGGCACACCTCGCCATTGCAGGCACAGAGGATTCACATCCATTAGTTGCACTTATGAATGTGGACGACCAAAGAGCGACCCCATCAACCCTCCTTTGGACATCGCAGCGGCCGCAGCCGTAGCTGCCCAAGAGGAGAAGATCGCGCATGAAGCCGATTGAGGCCGAAGTTCCTGAATACTTCGTCTATTAGATCTAGTGCACGCATTGCACTCGAATCTTTTATAGTAACCTGCAGTTTGTAATTGAAGCAGAATTTTGAATTATTGAATAATGGTTGCAAGCTCTAGCAGAGCAAAGCATTAAATTCTTATTATGAGTCCTGCAAGGCTTATTTTCCCGTCTTTATAATAACAAGTTACGTTCTGATATCCGAAGTATTTTATTTATGTGTTGCTTGCTTTCTGCTACATATTAATAAAATACATTATATTAGAACGCGTGTGGCGCCCTTTGGAGGAAGTGTGCTTAGCATGTAGCGGCACAACGAATACCATCCTGAGAGAAACAGAATTTTTTTCAAGTCGATCGGCAAGAATGCTGATAGTCTTACGACAATCGCAGGCAGCGATACTTGTATAATAGGCTCGGGAAGGGCCATAATTATACTCCCAATGGGCACAACTTTGGTCATTGAAGAAGACTTGTTGTACCCAGAATCGACTAGAACTCTCAAGGATATTTGCGCTAACAGTTTCCGTGTAGAGACTGAAGAAGAGTATGGTACAGAATACCTGCTCAATACAAAGCATGAAGAAAGTGAAAAATAGCATTAGAATGTCTTCCTCCATATGAAACTGGGCTATACTACACTAATATTAAGGCACCTGCAGCCTATACTGCCTTGAAAACCGTATTTAGAAGCTCTGAACTTTTCTATCTCTGGCATGATAGATTATGCCGTCTAGGTCTTAGAATAATGAGAGATATAATTAACAATTCACAGGGACATAATATGAATATAAAGAATTTCCCGAATCTGGAAGATTTTGTGTGCCCCGCATGTGCCACTGAGAAATTAATTACTAGACCTTTTACTCTGAAAGCGAAGGATGAAGTCCCTACATTCCTGGATAGTATCCAGGGAGACATTTGCGGTCCTATACAGCCCCTGTAAGGGTCATTTAGGTCTTTTATAGTGCTCATCAATGCTTCCTCGGAATAGTCGCACGTATGTTTATTGTCTACGAGAAACCATGCTTTTGCAAAGCCAATCTCGTAGATAACTAAATTAGAAAAAAAATTTCCCTGATAATCATACGAAGTCCACCTGAATGGACAACGCCGGAGAATGTACTTCGAAGGCATCTGATGATTATGGGAATTAAAGTTGAGCATTCTATACCGCACATCCGCACCCAGAATGGACTAGCAGAACTTTGAAGAATTGTAATTTACCAACTATATGTTGGGGACATGCAGTCCTGCTCGTAGCAGCTCTCATCAATTTTAGACCGTCGGCCTATAACATCCATCCAACTATGCAACTAGCGCAAGGGTCAGCACTGAAAACTTCTCATCTTCGCGGGTTTTGGTTGCAAGGATGATATACCTATACCACCACCGCAGCGAACTGAAATGGGTCTTCTCCGAAAGTCTGGGATATACGTTGGTTATGAGACAACATCCATAATCAAGTATTTGGACCATATGACTGGAGATTTGTATAATGCCCGATTCGCTGATAGTACATTAGATGAGGTTAGTTTCCCGTCATTAGGGGGGGGAAATCAACCCTTGATGATAATGTCGGGAAATAATTGAAGTCCAGAAGATAATTGAAATCTATGCATATGACCCGCGCACTAGTTAAGCAAATAAAGAAGTCCAGAAGATAATTGAAGTCCAGAAGATAATTGATTTGCAAGTATTAGCGAATCAACTGCCAGACCACTTTAGTGATTTGAAGAGCGTGAATAAGTAGCATTTGCCTGCAAGTAATGCACCGGAGAGGGTTGAAATACTATTGAAGGTATCCCTAATCCCGTCCAGAGGCCTCAGAATAAAAGGACGAGAACTCCGGTCCCTCGAATCCGAAGTAACTGGGGACGCCTGGTGGAAAAGGATAAGACGGACTTGACACAGCCGATCACCGAAGTGCCCCGAACCAGAAGGGGAGCCAGTTGAGACCTGGCATCGGTATGGAACCTTCAGGAAAGACATACCAGAATTGAACATCCCCATAAAGGGAGACATCAGCATGGATGTGTGCGCACACATCGGAGCTAAAAAACTAAAGGGACTTGCCCCGCAATTGGAAGCAGCGGTGAGCAAGTAGAAGCATTAAAAGAATCGCCCCTTGAAGAAATAGCTATAAACTTTATGACCTCGGGAGAATCTTTAAATATGACAACAGCCAATGTCGACATTTGCTTTGCAAAGAAACTTGCCACAATCATCAATCTTGATTCAAAGCCTGCATCGCTCGCTGAATGAAAGAAAAGATCAGATTGAGAAGATTGAGAAAAGGCAATAGAAACTGAATTATTCTCTCCGAATAAAAGAAAGACGTTTGGGCCTATAAGCCGCACGTCTCCCGTTGTGCACCCCGTAGGGTATAAGTGGGTATTTGTTCGAAAGAGAAATGAAAAGAAGCAAGGCTCGTTGTATAAGGTTTCACTGAACATCCAGGAGATGATTATGAAGTAACCTATTCTCCGGTCATAGGCGGAATTCCCTTTTAAATATTTATCTCAATGGCAGTGAACTTGAAGTTAGAAGTGAAATTGATGGATGGGGTACCAGCATACCTTTATGAAATGTTGGATTCGGACATTTATATGAAGATACTGAATGTATCAACGTCCCGAACCAAAAGCAGAGCAAATAGAAATATGTACATGTGAAACTCGAAAGTCATTATGCGAACTTAAGCAATCAGAGAATGTTGTATAATCGCCAGGCGACTTTCTATGCAAGAAAGGCTACGAAAAATGAGAATAATCTCGTGTATTTATACGACGATCCCGAATGGATTTTATATAATCTCAGTATGAAGATGATCCGAATATCATCTAACCTGAAGGACATTAAAAAGCAAGCTCTTACCGAGTCGGAGTTGAAATGAAAGATTTGGGTAAAACCAAATATTGCCTAGGCTTGGAGCTTGAGCATGTCCCTGAAGGAATATTAGTACATCAGTCAACATACAATCAGAAGGTGTTAGAAAGGTTTGACTTTGCAATGGCATACTCTTTGAAAGTGCCAATGGTCGGGAGATCTTTGCAGCAAGACAAAGACCCGTACAGACCTAAAGAAGAGGGGGAGGAAGTCACGGGACCGAATTCCACACCAAGTGCAATAGAAGCACTAATGTATTTAGCAAACTGTACTAGAACGGACATTGTATTTGCCGTGATCCTACTAGCAAGGTATAGTGCAGAACCTACCAAAGGCATTGGCAGGGAATAAAGGACATCTCCTGATACCTCCAAAGAAGCAAAGAACTTGGTCTATTCTACAGAAAGAACAAAGACCTAACTATGAACAACCATGCAGATGACGGGTACTTGTAGGACCCGCATACAGCCAAATGACAAATAGGCTATGTATTCCTATGTGGTGGAACCGTAATTCCATGAAAATCGTCTTAGTAGAGTCTTGTGCCGACTTCGACGAACCACTCGGAAACAATAGCGTTGTACGAGGCCTCACGAGAATGTGCTTGGCTTCGGCGGATGATTCACCACATCCAGCAGTCATGTGGATTGAATACCGCACCAAACCCCACTATTATCTATGAAGATAAAGCAGCTTGTGTTGCACAAGTACAGATGGGTTATGTGAAGAATCCTCTCACAAATCATATCAACCCCAAGTTCTTCTATGCTCATGAATTGCAAAAGATGAACGTAATTAAAGTACTGCATACTAAGTCGTGTGAGAATCTTGTAGATTTATTCACTAAGTCACTTCCAGTGTCTAGCTTTGAAAGATGCATACGTGAATTGGAATGATGAGACTTAGATAAGTGCAGAATTCAAGGGGAGAACCTTCACGAATTCATTATTAAAGCTTGATCATGAAGATCGAGTACCCAAAGAATAAATCCAGGAGATTAAATGAAATTGGGTGGATTGTACTCTTTTTCCCTTGACGAGTTTTCCTGAAGTTTCTCGGCTAAGGTTTTTAATGAGGCAATTCGTGCATCACAGCAGAACGTGTATCATGTACTCTTTCTCCAAATTTTTCCCACTGGGTTTTTATGGAGTTTTGACGAGACATGGACATGAAGGATGAGTGCCCAAGGGAGTGTTGAAACCATGGGCCGACCTGCGATCGGCCCATTAGTGGGCGCCCCATCCCAAACCCTAGCAGGGTCGTAGCCTATAAATAGGGGGTGCTATTCATTGTAAATGATTGATCCTGGAATGAAGGAATAAAGAGAAGCAAGAAGTCCCCCTACATCTTTGTGTTTTATCTCTTATTCTGTTCTTGTTGTTCATGCATTGTTCTTACGATTCTACGCTTGTCTACGAGGTAATCGCTCGGACTGGACTCGCCAGCGACGGTTCCTCAACAGTTGAAGAGCCCGGTGCACAGGGTGGTAACGAACGCGGAGAGGGAGCGGGTGTCGGTGGGGATGTTCTACACGATGGCTCGGGGCTTCATTCATGTGAGCGAGCAGCCCGGTGTTGGCTGGCTGGTGCGCGCTGAGGCCCAAGACGCCTCAGCGTAGCAGTACTGCGGGGTTATATTGTGATATGCAAATAATGCAGCCGTGTGAACGCGAACTGCCGCGGGATATGCGTGCCCCTCTGTGAGCGCCCGCGTTTTTAAGACCTAACCTCGTAGCGGTAATCAGGGTTTAGCGGCGGTTAGTCCTTTCTTAGCGGCGTGTTAGCAAGAGTTTTAGATCGCTCCTAATCAGCCGAAGCATATCGTGTCATTCATTCATTCGCTCCACCATCTCAGTCACCATTCATTACAACAGTTGATCAAGTCAGAAAGTAGATTGCATATACTTTTGCATTAGACATAAATCAGCATTTGCATTTAATCAAACATCAATAGTTCATTTTACGAATCCGATTCACCAATCACAAGATTTACATTCAGCAACCTAAAAGCAGATTAGTACTATCGCCGAACCATCTCCACTACTCTCAATCATCGCAGTCTCTAGAGCACGGTCGTCCTCATCCAACCCCCCGCTAACAAAGATGAGCACCCACCTTCACTCTGCAAAAGTTACATCCAGTCTCATCGATGCGCAGCGCATTCTTATCTTCACATTTCACAACAAGCCTCTATTTCTATCGCCTCCCCGCATTCATTCACCACACCCTTTTTCACCCCATTCACTCCCGGCCCCGAACCACCCGACCATCGAGCCGAAGGTCTTGGGAGCTGGGCATCGTCGTGTGCGGAAGACATCCTCAAGCACCACCGCATCCCCATCCTCGAAGCGACCATCACAAAGACAAGCAAAGAAGAAGAAGAACCATTC
Organism: Ampelocalamus luodianensis; assembly: GCA_036346255.1. Lineage (NCBI taxonomy): Eukaryota > Viridiplantae > Streptophyta > Magnoliopsida > Poales > Poaceae > Ampelocalamus > Ampelocalamus luodianensis. The sequence continues at coordinate 55,639,698 of CM070627.1, read as the reverse complement.
CTCAGCAAGCACAACACAACCATACATTCTCATTTCAGTTCATCAGGTAAGGTAAGGAACATTGTGAACTGAAGGTGAGCATCACGCATACCTTGAGCTGCATTCTCTTCCTCCAGTGGCCCTTCCCACCTCCAGATCTCCACCTCTAACCTGCATTCATCCATAAGCACTCATCAGTAGGCATATAGAGTAGATCCGGTAAAGTAGTAGAAGGAGGAGCACTGGACTTCGGCACCGGCGGCCGGAAGGCCGAGCCGGCCGAACCCAAAACCCTAGCAGCGGAAGTGCGGCGAGAGGCGCGGCGCGCCGGCCTCGGCCGCGCCAGAGGAGGAGGCGAGAGGAGAGACCGGATCCGGCCTAGCCGTAAGGAGAAGCCGAGCCGAGCCCAGTGGCGGCGGCGCCAAGATCCGCGCAAGGGAGGAGCTTTGAAGGTCGGCGAGGCCGAGAAGGAACCGAGTAGCGCGGCGCTTGGACCTGTGGACCGGAGCCGGCGGCGAGGAGAGGCAAGAGCCGGTCGCACTGGAGAAAGCGCGCGGGCGGATCCGAGCCGGATCCGGGCGAGCAAGCGGCGGTGCTTAGAGAAGAGGGCCGAGAGAGAGAGAGAGAGAGTAGGAGAAGAAGGGAGCCGAGAGAGGAAGAGTCGAGAGGCGACCGCACCAAGGGCTAGCGCACGGGAGCTCCTAGGGGGCGGCGGCGCGTGAGGTTGAGGAAGGAAGAAGAGACCGGAGCCGGCGGTTGAGGGAGAGGCGACCGGAACCGAGCCGGATCTGGGCCAGCGCCAAGTCGGGCGCGCTAGGTTAGAGAGCGAGCCGAGAGGGGAGCAAGGCGGCGCCTGGAGCGGCCGCGAGGGAGGAGCCATGGGAGGCGGCGCCGGGATTGGAGGAGGAGGAAGGGGAATCGGGGGGAAGAGTGAGAGGTGAGGGTGTGTGCGTAGGGCTGTGGTGTGTTGCGTGCGTGTGAGTGTGCTTAGGGTGTTAGTGCGTTGTGTGCGTGTGTGTTAGGTGTGTGTTGGGCCGGGTGTGTGCGTGCGTGCTTAGGGCGTGTGTGTGTAGGCTTAGGGCAGTGCGTGTGTGGGCCGTGCGTGTGTTGTGTGCGTGTGTGTGGGTGGTGTGTTGGGCCGGGTAAGAGTAGAGAGAGAGAGAGGGATTAGAGGGTAGATTTAGTTTAGATTTAGGTTTAGTTCAATCTCGGATTAGTTTAGATTCTCGTTGCTCTGTAGTTTGGCCATTAGAATAGATTGTTTTACTTCGGTAGCCGTTAAAATAGCTGGTGGGTTTAGGCAAGTGGGCGACTGTCAGTGAGTGCTAACCTCGATTAGACCGCAAAAGCTTTTTAGTAATTAAATTGTGCTAACTTATATATCTATATTATCACTCAAATCAACTACGTATTTACTTATACTATTATTCGTTGCCGATCTTCTACAGAAGGCGAACCGGCACCGACAGGAGCAGCTGACCAGAACTTCAGCGGCACCAACTTTTCCTACTTCTACGAAGGCAAGCGATCCTCTTGAACATTAATATAGTTACTTTAAAAATATACCCTATCTTGCACTATTATATATGTATTGCATAAAAATGGTTTTCCAAAACCTAAAGAAAATGATTGAGATAAGATAAGATGATTAAGAAAGAATGAGATCTATTAGGAGGGTAAAAAGGGGGCCCTGGCTGGGGAAATGCGATGATGATGTTGAGGTAAGAGGTGGGCCCCTTTTTACATATGGTTATAATATAAGGACCAACAAACTCTTGCTCGGTCAGATGCCGTAACTCAGTGCCAACCATTTTCCCGTTTGTGGCGAGAAAATGCTACCTTGTTACGTGACTATGCTCTCCACATCGGGTAAGTAATAGGTGTGTGTGAGTGATATGGAGGAACCCAGGACCGGTGGGGGATAGTCCGGAAGTGGGGGATCCAAGGCGCTATATGCGCTAAGGTGGAGTGTTGAGTGCAGGATTGAAGCTGCCTCAACCAACCTCACCAGAACTCGGTGGATGATAAGGTCAGCAGCGTGGCTTAATCTGCACCGGCGGAAGGTGATGGGTGGAGAAATTAATCACGTAACCTGGAAAACGTTCTGTATTCTGATCTCGAATCCGCATCTAAGGCAATGCGGTGGACCCTGTTCACGGAGAGTTCAGAATAGCTATGGGTAAAGTGGTACAAAGCCTGCGCAGTGCTAAACAAAACATGAATTCATGCCAGTCTCCAGGATTGGAGTCTACGGGAACCACAGGGGGTCTTTCGTCTCTCCGAGTGACTAGTAGAGTTTTTCAGTATTAAAATCTGCCTTTTTGTCGAGATTTACTTTCTAAAGTGAGATGACTTAGAATTTGTGATAAAGAATAGAGATAGGGCATCCTTTGCATCTTTTGCTATTAATGCTTGCTGAGTACATTCAGTTGTACTCAACCTTGTTAGTATTCTCCTTTGTAGACCCTAGTCCAAAGAGGAAGTATCCCGAGTGGGGCGAGGGCACTGCAGGTACAGATGAGACCACAGGCGGCGAAGACCCTTACTACGAGGCGCAGGGCGAGATGGACACCGTATTCGACTCCTGGGACGAGTAGGAGGCCAGTGGAGTGTGGCAGGCAAGAAGAGGGATCAGTCTCATTTTGGTTATGTAAATTAATCTGTGTGCCGTAAGACCTTAGCCCTGCGTGGCTAACTGTTTGAATAAAGGACAGTTTCTATCTTATTGTTCTGATGCGCTAACTCTGGTAAGGCTTACTATTCGTTGAAGCGGTGTTCTACCGGGCAAACGAATAGTAATCCGTATGCTTAAGTGTTATTACCCCTGGGGTAATAACACGGGGCGTCACACCCTCATCTTGTCTTGTTGGAGTATTTGGACAACACGAAATGGAAAAGTTTTTGAAGATGAGAATCCAACGTTGGAGAATTGGAAGAGAAAATCCAAGCATGAATTTGCCTTTAATGCAAGAATGGCTTGAAACTCTAGTTTAATTGCTGGTTTGATTGTTTTTCTTTCTTATTTTTTTCTTTTATTATTTGTAATTACCTTTTTATATTAATATATTATAATACAGTAGGGTCAACTTGATCCTACAGTATTTCTTCGAAAAAATGCATACCCCGTGTGTAGTGTCACACAGTGTTGTGTGGCATATGCCGAGATATTCCGAGCTGGTCCGTGCCCGTGACTACCCTACGGCGGTGTAGTTTGCTTTGCAAATGTGGATAAGCAAAAGAAGCAACGAAACAAAAGTACAAGTGCGTCGCTCAAACCAATGTCAGTGACAGCCAACAGTATGGTGTCCTTCAGAAATTGGATCAACCAAAAGGAGAAGAAATAAAACGAGATATGCACTAGTCACACGATTTAAGGAGATCGCTCAGGTCAGATCGGACGGTACCCCCGGCTGGCTGTCAAGCATGATCGCGATTAATTTCTAGCTGAACTACTAGCATTTTTATATGTCAATTTCTGGGATCGATCCAGCCAACTTGCAGCAAGTTTGAACATGCAGGAGGCAGTGAGGTTACTGGATCTATACATCCAACCAGACTTTTTTTTGTTCTTACTTGCTCCTACTATGGTGGATCTAGCTGTGCAGGAATGGGATCTGATCATCTGAGGAGTGATTCTTGGGAGATCAGATGAGACCTCCACCAGAATGGCATGCCAACTTCTTTAATCAATCTATACCTTTAAAAGGCTCTTGGGTCATTGATCGTTAGTCATTTCCATGTGATTGGGACGTCTACGGTAGTTAAGAGTTGTTCAGAAAGCATGCTTACGTTTAGTCACTAGTGTAGAAAAGAAAGTGAGATATCCGGTGAACGCACAGTAGGTTCTGCAGTAGTTTACCAGTCGTCATTCAAGAATCGCGAGAGACAGAGCCAACGAAATAATGCGGGATATGAGCAAGTAGTATACCCCTTCTCATCGTCTGCGTAACAGCAGATGGTTGTCCAGTTGCTCATAACTCGGTGACACTCGTTTCATAATATTTGGCGCTGTCGTTTTTACGGTCTCTAAGATTAAACATGGCCTATTAATTTTATACTAATATATTTATAAAATATTGTGGAAGTACAATATTATGAAAGTACTTTTATGATAAATGTAACAAAATCATTTTAATACGATCACTAAATATTTAGAAAATAATTATTGATTGAAGAGTTCTAAGTCAACAGTGTCAAGTATTTTGAAACTCGTCGTGCATGGACATTGGCAGCGGCAGTGGAGAACGAGTGATTGCGTGTTTGCGTTTGTGCGCTACTGATGTAAGTATGCTGCTGCCTTTCAGCTAGCGCTCCACCAACTTACGTGCAACTTTTGCAAGTTGACGCCTCCTCTCCTCGTCGACCGTGATGTCTGTTTGGCGCTTGCGAGGTGGGAGCTGTGAGACCACGTTACCCCCGGTCAGCCTGCCCATGTCGTGTTTGGAAGCGTGTTGAGGTGGGGAGCGTCCCGGCCGGACGACGTGGATCCCCTGCAGCTTTTTTTCTTAAAAAAAAGTTCTTGTGCAGTAGCAACGGCTGCATGTTCACATCAAGAATTCGGTGTTCGAAATCAGAGTGAAAATCTAGAAAGTTCACACTGAAAACTGGCAATTCGATTTATCATGGTCGATCGATCACTCTCCAGTCTCCAGTCTCCGGTAGTAGTCCGGTACAGATAAAGAACACGCGAGGAATGAAGCACGTATATAGAATCTCATCGTAGAACGTACTACAACCTTCATGACATATATATTGGGTTTAATTATACCTAAGATCGGCAGACGTCCCCACTTGATTAGTATACATCCACCGTCCCTCAAGTTCACAAATCTCGAGTCAAGCATGTGCTGATGTGCAGTCTTGTGCTTGAGGGCTACCATCCCAACCGCAAGCGGGTTGGCAAATGAGCTCGCAAAAGATACGTACATCCACTAGCTTAAGGGAATACGTTACACGTCAACAATACTCCATTCTCGCATCATAGAAGTGCACGAAGGCTCATGAGGTCATGAACTTACAGAAATTTAACTGCACGCACAGAAAAGATCAGATCCCCCAAGTAAATTAAGATGCTCCGACCCATGATTCCATAAGCAGCTAGTACTCGAACTACTGATCAGTGGTACCACTACTAACCCCAGCCCGAGCCGAACCGGCCGGACGCATTTGTGGCGCCGTCGATCGATCCGTCACCGCCGCACGGCACCGGCACGCGCATAATTGCGGAATCCGTGGCCGCGCGCACGCATTCACGCGCGGCACATGCTCGGATGGAACCGCAAGGCCGGGCCGCGCGCGTTGTTTCGCGTCCTTTTTCCCGGCACCAACTCCAATCATGCCGTCTCGGCCGATAGCTAGCACGTCCTGTCAATCCACGCGAATTATACTACCAGCTATGGCCAGTGCGATGCCGGCATCCCAAGCTACTGGTTGTCGGTCGGTCTTTATCTGAGGGGTGTTTGGCAATGGCTGTGTTTTTTTTCTCTCTAAAAAAATAGCTTTTGGCCGGTCCGAAGGCTAAAGGATGAACGGTTGAGTTAAAGATATTTGATATTTGACAGTTTGATTTCTAGATAGGTTGACTGGAGCTTTTAAGTTGAAAAATGATTGAAATAACCCTAAGGCAAATGATGTATATCGTTTAACGGCGATTAATGATAATTGATGGCAATTAACGACAACTAACAAGATAAAAAATCTTTATGTGGTTGATGCTTAAGAAAAGCATTCTAACTAAATATAGGCTAATTAGGAGGGGTTGGAAAGGGGGATAGAAAATGTCAGTTTTGTGGCTAAGATGAAACCATAGAACATTTGTTCCTGTCTTGTCCCCTCGACAGGTTTATTTGGAATACTCTCAAGTGTGCTTTTGGTTTCAGATCCTCTCCACTAAATGTGGAATATATGTTTGAACCTTGGTTAAAACTTTTCAAGGGAGAGGACAGGGGAATGGTAACGGTTGTGTTGGCGGCAACAGTCTGGACGATTTGGAAAGCTCGGAATACAACATGTTTTAGAAATATCCTCCCGACTAACCCCATTGATTTAATCTTCACTATCTGTTACTGGTTGAATCAATGGTCCATTTTGCAAACAAAGGAGGATGCAGGAGAAACACTTCTGCTGGGAGACAAGCTACTAGGACGGGTGGCTTCTGAAGTTTTCATCGCACCTAGAGGATGATGGCCCACTGTAGCAAGAATCACTACGTGAAGGCTGAAAAAGCAGAGAAGATGGCTGGAGCAGCTAGGAAATTGTTTGATCCTCCCTAAGATGGTGTTATCTTTGCGATACTTTTCTTTGTCTAGTTAACTGTCTGCTGGTGTAACTGGTTGGCTCCTAGTATGCTACCTCTTTCACTGAGATGCTTCGCCCATCCTCGTGTGAAAATTTGGGGGTTAAAGTAGCAGAGCTAGGAGTGATCTTTCTCTCTTTTATTTTCGTTTTTGTTCGCTTTCATGTAGCAAATCAGTGATTTCTAATAATAGAAATCGGAAGGGTTTTAATTCAAGAAATTAACAATGTGACAGCATTTTACGATAACTACCGATAATTAAAGATAATTCACACACAAGTAAATCTTAACAACAATTAACGTAATTAATGACAATTTGCACACAAGTAAAATCTTAACAACAATTGACGACAATTAACGATAATTTGCACAAAGTAATCTTAACGACAATTAGCGCAATTGACGACAATTAACGGTAACTGATCTAATTCCATGATTACATGAGTGATCAATTCAATTAGATAAATAATTCATCTATATCATAAAAAAACAATTTATTTAAAAAAGAAAAGAAAGAAAGAAAATGAAGCTAGCACGGCATTGGGAGGAGGACGGAGGCGATGGAGGGAGTAGGATGGCGACGGTGCGTGAGAGCGGGCGGCGGTGGAGACAGGAGGGTGGAGGTAGGAAGGGGAGGGCGGCACTAGCGCGGGAGGAGGAGGGAGAAGGGGGTGGTGGCAGCGGCCTAGGGGCAGTGATGACGGCGTGGGAGGAGGGGCGCACGACTACGATTAGGGTTCAAGATGGGCGGCTGGTTTTGTTGAGTGGCAATGGTGGGTAAATAACCTCTAACTATAGAGGCAATCTCGAAAGGCAAATCCATTGAAGTACGAGAAGCTACCCCTATACGGCTTTCGATTTCTGCACGTTATAAATGGTTTTTGGCTTCGAAAAAATGGTTGCATAAAATCGTCCGTTTAGAATGGTTTCCAGCTTTTCCAAGCGAAAACTAAAGTTGTTCTAAATAGACTCTAAGTATCTTATGATTTCACGACTTGCTATTGAGAGTTTCCACTTGTTGTGACAGCCGGGTGTGATGAGACCTTGGGCACGAGAATGATATATCTATGTACTGCGTGATAGGGATCATGCAGCTGTATATGTATTTCTAGTGGTTTAAGGCCTTTTAAGATGGGAGGAGTTGATTGGTTGATGGAACACTGGACTTAATTTGGTGCTAGACTGTACGAGATCTCCTTGATTCAACGGTTCGATCGTGCACAATGAGGTTGTTGAAGCATGTGCGCAGTATTTTTTTCAAAAAGTTTTTAGCTCCTATGGTACTAATTGGTTGTTTCGAACATCCATACTGTCTCTAGTATGCACCTTTATTTTAATAAGGACACAACTACCGCTACGCCCGAGCTAGCGTCGTCCGCCATGCGATTCACGATGTTGTTTAGTCGTTCATCTCGCACACCCTAGACAGCAACAAAATTTTTCATAACTTCACCTGATCTCGCTCGTCACCTAAGCCTCGGACATCAACAAAATTTCCCATACAACATTGGTGAACACTGTATGCAACATTTGTAATCACTATGTGCAACAAAATGCACAAAAACAGAAAATTGATGAAAAACATCTTCTTCTCTTTAAAATTAGATTCAGCCATGAGTATAGAACTTAGCTAGATTTTAAAAATAGTTCAGAAATCACAAACAAAGAAATTTACAATATCGTAATACTGCAATTTTATGGTTACTCATGCAACAATCGGATACAATGTTTGAAACAAAATTGAAATGCTACATTTGAAAAAGAAAATGTGCCACAACAAATTCCAAATCATATGGAACAAGTCGGAGAGGAGGAAGGAGGCAACAGATAAACAACAACAATTGCAATGAGAAAAAAAAATCGACCTCAAGAATCTGCTACCGCAACATCTAAAAGATATAGTACCAACATTTCAAATCACCTATCGCCACGAAAATCTCCATTGCTACAAAAAAAACACATAACACTAACCGGCCTTTAGCCTTGGATGTCAGCGGTGGCATGCTCGGGCGGCGCTGGCTGGCGTCAAGCGGCGAGGTGCGGAAGCGAACGCGAGCGACGCGCTTGACACACGGTGAGCGGCAGTCGGCGTTGACTTGCGGCAGCGGCATACCTGGCGGGCCCAAGGGTGGCGCGGAGCCAACGAGGTTGAGGGCACATCGGCTGAGCTTGAGCGCGACAGCGCAAAGGCACGCCAGCGTCTCTAGATGACGTGGCGGCCCAACATGCGGCACGCGGCTGAGGTAGCCAGGTGTTGTGGCTTGCGCGACGCTGGGCGCAGCCGGCGGCTCGCGGTAGCCAGGGGACCAAGGCGAGGCGCGTTGCTGTAGCGGCGGCGGCGGCGCAGCCGGCAGAGGTTGGCTCGGCCGGAGGGGAGAAGGGAGAGCAGAGGGGATTGAAAGGAAAAGAGCTTCTGGTGGAAGAAGAGAAGAAAGAGAGATAAGAAAGAAATGAGGAAGAAGAAAGAGAGAAAAAAGAAATGATGAAGCTGTCGGTCGGGAGAAAAAGAAAAGAAAAGCAGCTTCTCGCGGATGATGGGCTTTAATTGCTAGTGTCTGATACCATCATACGTATGGTTACCAGTGATATCCTTTTACTAAACTTCAGTGGATTTTTTAGTTATATATTGCTAGCAATAAGAGAACGTGACATTATAAAAGTGCTTTGTGACTAATATAAACGTTTTTCTGTATATTACTGCTTACGTTTAAAGAGTTAACTACACGCTTTCTAAATATGTTCATTGTAACTGAGGAAGTAACAATTTAGGTTTTCAAAAATCAGCTAATGCTTGCTTCTTACAACTCCATTGCATCAGTGACCACATGCATCTTCGTCTTCACATCCTATACATGGTTATTTATCTTTTACTCCACTAGAAAAGTAGTGCGCTCTTGAGAAATCATTAAATGTCATAGCAGTTAAGACTGATTGATGTCTTGCGTTCTAGATGATTGGAGATCTCACACCCATAAAGACATAAAGTTAGTTTAATTAAAGGATTTCTTTTTTCTGAACAATATGCTAATTAACGGAGCTTGCAATTCTCAAGAGGGGAGGATGAGGACTAATTAACCAACTCCTCAAATAACCTGCAAATCTGTAACACAAAAAGGACATGCATGGTTGTGGTTATGTGCAACCACTGAATTATGAAGCACCAACAGCGAGCTGGTAGGATAGAAGATCCCTGTCAAGCATTAGTGCACCGAACTGCCCAGCTATAAGGGAAAGGTCTCCTTAAACTAACCAGGCAGTCCATGACGTGTACCCCATAACTTCCAAAAAATGTTGCTATTCGGATAGATTAGATACATGGCTTTTGGGAAAGAAACAAAAGCGAATTAATCCAAGTATTTTTATGCTTGCCAGTATCGAGTCTGTTCATATCAGTAACTAGGGGCCAATCTACGGGGCTTTGTGAGGTTTCAGCCTAGCTGCCCAATCGGCCATGGATGCAATGCAAGAGTTGAAGGTTGAGGGAGTTGAGCGGCGGCGCTTGCTGGATGGCGGCTGTGCAGTGGATCCGGAGGTGAGGAAGCACAGGGGGTTAAGGATTCGGGAGAGGAGAGGTGGCACGGAAGCGGAGCTATGCCAGAGTAGGAAAAGGGGAGGAAAAAGCAAGGGAGGCGAGAGAAGAAAAAGAACATAAAAAGATATAGATAGGCTACACTAACTGGTAATTCAAAAATTATATCACGTAAATCAGAAAGCCATGTAACCAAGAGATCATAGATCGTTACTTCTAGACGCGCAGTGCAGCGGAAGAAGAGTTGGAGCAGCCTGATCCAATGTCGAGCGCGTCGATGAAGTGGCCGTAATCGATCGTCCAACGTCTTCAGCACCGATCGTCTTCTTCAGTAACCTATGACATTCCTTGCGTAGGTCGCGGATCATCTTTGATCAACGCAGCAGCAATCGCAGCAGCGTCTCTATGGTATCCACACGCCCAGAGGTAGAACGTCGTACGTCGGTGTGCTAGCACTAACGCGCAAGGTAGGGCATTCGAGAAAATGGCGACTAGGATTTTTGTGGAGCAACTCACGTGCATCCCAACTGCCCCATGCATCATCCCCTTATAAAGAACCCATAACGGATCATATCCGAACTCGTTTGTTCCAATCCGTTAAGTGTGCGACCCTATATGTTCATGCGTAATCGGTTGTGACTCAAACTCCTTTCCGATTATGAGTCGTTAGCGATTCTTAGCAGGACATAACGATTCCCGAATACACATAAATATTATATCGGGCAAACATTATGAAATATGATATGCGACCAGATCCTTATCACTTACGATCAGCTCGTATCTCCATATGATCGGTTCATATTTAGTTACGACCAGTTAATGATCATGTCCGATCAATCCGTATCTCCATACGACCAGTTCGTATTTGATCGGACTGAATGACCTGCTTGCTTATTCCCCCTTTGCTTTACAATATCTGGTTGAATTCCATGTGAGATATTTTACCATCCATGGACTGTTCAATATTTTCGATCAAGTGACGGATAACTTTATGTGGTCGACTCTTCGACCACTAGTGGCACGATCTTGCACTTTCTTTATTCGGCCACATCGAGGGGCCCAAAGATATCTCTCCTGTTATGTTAGGAGAGGCAAATCCTATATCCGACTAGTCACATCCCTCTGTATATTTCGTAGCATACCGAAAGCTATCTTTATAACTACCTAGTTACGGAGTAGTGTTTAGCAACCTTAAGTGTACAATTATATATGTATATCTCAGGTCTAAGGATCATACATCATCATTGCTTGAGACCAACTGATGACACACAAAATCATAATAATCTCAATAGTGTCTCAAAATGGGGTCAATCCAACACCATGTTCTCTAATATGTATTCACATTATTGATTCGATGTTCTTATATCCAAGACCAGTGAAACATGGTCTTTAATACATGTAATGGTCGATAAGTAACTAGTGTTCCGACCAGTGACATCCGATCAAAAATACATTTAGAATGATATCTTATAAGTTAAAGAGTTTCACCAATAAGTCACACACTTGTTAATCTTTGTAAATGATAATTCATTCAAGGAATATAATAGCATTTATTCTATAACTCATAAACATAGACGTGATACAATCATCTCTATGATTGCCTCTAGGACATATCACCAACAGAACAGCGCCGAGCTCAATTCACGGGCAAGGGAAGAAGGATAATGCTTCAAGTTTTGGAAAATTACGATCAGGTCCTCCCCTTGTTGTTTTCATCCTATTGGACTCTGGAAGCTCCAATTTGATCGCGGTTTGATCCTACACCTCTGTATCAACGCGTCCATTTAAATGTATGGTGCAAATTCCGAAAGTCCAATTTTGAATATTATGTGCCTCATCGCTGGCCTACAAGAAATGAAGGAAAACATGTAAAATGTCTTTTTGGCAAGTTAATAATAGAATTATGTGTTATCAATGAAATATAGTCACAAAATATTGAAAACGATGGGTAAATGATGGGAAAATAAAAGATAAAATTAGTTTGGTACCATCGTAAAGATGTATAAATTAGAAAATACAATCGCATGTGAGGCTAACAAGTAGGCCCTGAGACCATATGTCAGTGACACACGCGATGATATTTTCCAACTTGAACGATGTTTGAGATGGTACGGAGCAATTCACCCCTAAATAATATGCAAATATGACACATGCCAAAATGGTTTTCGGTAATTTTCTAATTGATAATTTTGGATGAAGGGATGAATTTACAATTTATTCGTAGATTTACGATAATAGCGAATATATTTGCTATTTTTAGCGATTTAACTTAGTTATTTAAGCTCTCCATCCATTTTCATCGTTGTTTCGCCACTGTCGGTGACCGAAGAGGTTACTACTCCATAGCTTAACCTTTTTTTTTTACCTCGACAGACAATATTCCTCCAGCTGTAGAGATACTCTATATTATGCTTACTGGACTGCTTGACAGCATTTGTCTCTACTCTTATTTGATCATATAATATCAAGTGGAGTGGAGGTGCAGGCCTATGTCAGAATTTAGTTTAATTTTGAACTCAATCTCCTCATTCAAAAAGCACGTATATTGATACACATTAATGCAAATATAAGTCATAATTTAAGATAATATAAAAATTTAGTACCAAAACATTTTCCATGGTAGTACTATTTATAACTGGACAAGTACATGTGGTGTGAGTACTGAATAAGCTAGGTGTAGAGAAAACAGGATAGCAAGCTGCACTTTTAGGACGCTAGTGCGAAAATGAAGGCATGCTGTTATTGTGAGCCTCGTTAGTTGGACCGAACACCCCAAAGTTGACACGGATTGGCTTTTCTCTGTGCTCATGTGCAATGGTGTAGCGTCAGTTATCTAAGTTGTCTATAACTTTGGTTATGAAGAATTTTTTATGACATCAGGGAGAAAGAAGGAGGGGAGATAGTGCAGCAGTCTATCCGCGAAGAGATGACCCAAGCATATGAAATAAAGGCATATAGACAACACAAAACATCATTGTATGAGTTATTGTCCATAACAAACACCTTTTCCATGTCATAATTAAAATATTGTGGGGTCCCATGGGGATAAGCTTAAGAGACAATCTATTGTAGCAATTGTATTTGGTCTTATCTCTGTATGACATGTATGACATGGAGAAGTATATATACATCACTCGTCTCTACTATTGTACATGTTCTTAGAGCTACGCACGGCTTTCTTTCGAAACGGTGAGAGCCATTGCCCATCCCTACTTTTTAAGGCTCTGTTTAGAGCCCTAAATCTCTTTACAAGATTTCCAAATCCAAACATGTTCTATAATCGATGAAGATTTCTGAACATAAGAAGGCAATCGGAGAAGTGATGTCTTTGAGATGCACTGCGATAGAACGGAAGTATCGGACGCTTCCATGTAATGGAAAGAGAATCCATATATCTGAACGGGTGACATGTCATGACTCCATGATTTGGTTTTGATAAGGGGGAATTCTCATCTACGCGCCCATGAGTCAGCGCAACAGGGGAAGATTACCCTGCTACCTTGCACTGAAATTGAAACTAGTTGATTGGTTTCAAAATAATTGGCAACTAGTTGAATCTGGAAATGGCCACCAAATTTTGTTTTGTTTTCTACCTACAACTACCCATGAGTTTAGTTAAGTTACACGTTATAGTGCAAACTGCGCCTATTTTTTTTTCTTCAACAAATCAAATAAAAAAAGACAAGAGAATGACTATGGTGTATGATATGTAATTTGTATACTTTACATACATTTTCCGGTACCATTCAGCAATAGATAATCTTTTAACATAAATTGGAGTACAATTCAAGTACAAGCTTTGCTTGGTTCGATCTATAGCTCTCCTGCCTACCTAAGAAATAGAAAATAGAAAGATATTTATCCTCGGAGCCCACCAGCCTCGGGGTCCAGAAAAAGCGTAAAAATTCCAGCCCACTTTAGACCTCTGCCGTCAATTCAATTGGTGACAGGAATTAGCGACAGGAAGCTGTTGCCGTTTCAATTGGCGACAATAGCCCTGTTCAATTGGCGATAGAAGGTTCAATTAGTGACAGGATCATGTTCTATGGACTATAGGATCTCTATCGTCAATTGAAATGATGATAGCTCCCTTTCGATGTCTAGTTTTGTTATTTTTTTTAACTATTTATTTATGTAATTCTTTTTAAAAATATATTATTTTAAAAAAAATCGCCCTCCTTGCCCGCAAAATTACAGCAAAGTAACCACACACGAGTACACGACACAGGCATGCATTCTTACACTTAACTCCTCGAGATCCCTCACAATCGCGATTCACTCCCGTTTCTCTCTCCTCGCTACTCGCATCGCGCACACCTCCACCGCTATATAAGCACACGCCTCCCGAGCTCACAGGAGAGCGTGCAGAGGAGACGCGTCACCCCTTCCACCCTACCCCAATCCGCCGCCGCCTCCCGCTCGCGTCCGTTCCCCACGTAGGGTTAGGGTTTTCGCCGTCGCCGCCGAGCGCGCGCCATGGCGATCCTCTCGGCGCTCGCCACCGAGGTGTTCATCCCCGTCGCCGCCGTCGTCGGCATCGCCTTCGCCGTCGTGCAGTGGGTGCTCGTATCGCGGGTGAAGCTCTCGCCGGCCGCGGTCGCGCCCGGCGGCAGCAAGAACGGCGGGTACGGCGACTACCTTATCGAGGAGGAGGAGGGCCTCAACGACCACAACGTCGTCGTCAAGTGTGCCGAGATCCAGAACGCCATTTCCGAAGGTGAGTGCGGGGGGTCTCTCCCAGATCTGGGGGGCGTCGCTCGGTTCTTTTAGATCCGCGCGTTTCGTGGCCGTTTTGGCGGAGAAAGACGCGGCTTCCGCGCGTTTTTCGCGGGGATAATGCTAACCTTTTCGTATTTTAGACAGTAGAATTTTGTCCAAAGGTGGGATCTTTCAGGGGTGAATGGTTCGGATTTTGGTTGTCCAATTCTTCCATTGGTTGATTCTAATGCTGATCTGATGGGAAACTACCAAATTTTAGCTCATTGAGCACCTCAAATATTTTTGCACTTTATGGCTTTCTGGATCAAGAAATCATGAAAGAGCTGAACTGAAGTGATGTAAAAAATTGGAGTTTTTGTGCAATGGAAGCCAAATCCTTGCGTTGGAGCTTTTGATTCCTTTGTGGGGGCTGCCAAATAGTGTTGCTTTTTCTCCCAACCATGTACTTTTGCGATATTTTAGTCACGCCTGGCTTGTCCTAAATCTGTATGTTCTTAGTGGGGGCTATTGCGTTACTGTTGTTTGTTACTAGATTTTGGTTTACGCGACCCAAATGGGTGGGGCTCGCAAATCTTTTCCTCTCCCCGTCAACTTGTAAATCTGAAAATTGATTTTAGATGTTTGTGGTTGGTGCTAAATTGAGGCTTCAATAAAGTGTTATTTTAATGCTGCAAGCGGTGCTCTTGCCCTGTGTCGGCGCTGTAGTAAAGACGTAGCTTTCAGTGTACATGTTCTGGTAGAGCATTCTGTATCTTTCTGTAGGTCATAGCTTGGTAGTGGAAGGTGCGTGATGGATCTGTCAAACGTAGCAGGTTGAACACGTCGTGATTTGGCTGACTTGAGCTTACCTTAATCAATATAACTGGACTCCAGTGTCCTGGTGCTAGGTAGATCTAGACCTGAAACGCCTGGTTCTTGGATAACGACATCGGCCATCTGTCACCGATGTGTCGTTTATCCCTAGACTTGTGAGCTTGCCATCTTGATCAGTATGGATGGCCTAATTCTCATCGGATACGTGTCCCATTTGTGGGGGTTTGTTTGATTATGTGTCACCAATCTTGACCTGATCCCTTTTTTCTTTGATTGGGATGGGGACACCTGAAGAGCTATTTCTGGAAATATCTGCTAGGATTTGGGCATGGGGTTGGTTACCTTTTCCTACATGTAAAGCAGCAGTGGGTGGGGTTAACATTTGGTTGTTGAATGTGTCAGTCTGTAGGTTTACTTATGTATTTCATTATTTACTGACGTCAAAAGATAAAATTGGACCGAAGGTAATAGTGTTCAGTCTCTGTGTGCGGTTTGACAAGATAAGTTATTTTATTATCATAGTTTGTATGGGAATTGCAATCTAATATGTGCATTGTGTAATGTAATAAAGCACTTCTGCTACTGAATCTTATTGAGTTTGATCATATGATTTATATGTAACAATTGACTTTCTTCTATGAGCAGGAGCAACATCGTTTCTTCTCACTGAGTACCAATATGTTGGTATTTTCATGTCAATATTTGCTGTCGTGATCTTCCTCTTCCTTGGTTCGGTTGAGGGATTCAGCACAAAGAGCCAGCCCTGCACCTATAGCAAGGACAAGTACTGCAAGCCAGCTCTTTTCAATGCACTCTTTAGCACCGCATCTTTCTTGCTTGGAGCGATCACCTCTTTGGTGTCTGGTTTCCTTGGAATGAAGATCGCCACATATGCCAATGCGAGAACTACCCTGGAAGCAAGGAAGGGTGTTGGGAAGGCATTTATCACTGCTTTCCGCTCTGGTGCAGTTATGGGATTTTTGCTGGCATCAAGTGGTCTTATGGTTCTTTACATTACCATTAATGTATTTAAGTTGTATTACGGTGATGACTGGGAGGGTCTTTTCGAGTCCATCACTGGTTATGGTCTTGGTGGGTCTTCCATGGCTCTCTTCGGACGAGTTGGTGGAGGTATTTACACAAAGGCTGCTGATGTGGGTGCTGATCTTGTTGGCAAAGTTGAAAGGAACATTCCTGAAGATGATCCTAGGAATCCAGCTGTGAGTTTTCTTCTTTGTTTTGGGCCAACAGTTTTTAGGGAAATTAGCAAACAATCCTAGAAATTATATGACGACTATTATGGTTCGTGGCACTTCCTTCGCTGAACTCAAGTCTTGTTTTCAGGTGATTGCTGACAATGTTGGTGACAATGTTGGTGATATCGCTGGAATGGGATCAGATCTCTTCGGGTCATACGCAGAATCTTCCTGTGCTGCTCTAGTTGTTGCATCTATCTCATCTTTTGGAATTAACCATGATTTCACCGGGATGTGCTACCCACTTCTTGTGAGCTCTGTCGGCATCATCGTCTGCATGATCACTACACTCTTTGCAACCGATTTCTTTGAGATAAAGGCTGTGAAAGAAATTGAACCTGCTCTAAAGAAGCAGCTCATCATCTCCACTGCTTTAATGACTGTTGGTATTGCGATAATCAGCTGGTTGGCCCTTCCAGCTAAGTTCACAATCTTCAATTTCGGTGCTCAGAAGGAAGTGACCAACTGGTAAGTTATTTGTCATTCTTTGTTATTCGTTTGTGAAATGTACTCTCTTCTGATTAAATTGTCATGACTTCTCAGGGGCTTGTTCTTCTGTGTTGCAATTGGTCTGTGGGCTGGTCTGATCATTGGTTTTGTGACCGAATACTACACTAGCAATGCATACAGGTAATAAACCTATTAGTTTCTAATTATGTTTCTCTTTCATCATTTCTATGTTACAATGTTTTAACCCTTACATGTGTTCTTCTTTGTGGCAGCCCTGTGCAAGATGTTGCAGATTCCTGCAGAACTGGTGCTGCCACTAACGTCATATTCGGTCTTGCTCTAGGATACAAGTCGGTTATTATCCCAATTTTCGCTATTGCTGTTAGCATCTATGTCAGTTTCTCTATCGCTGCAATGTACGGCATAGCAGTTGCTGCTCTTGGCATGCTTAGCACAATAGCAACTGGCCTTGCTATTGATGCTTATGGTCCCATTAGTGACAATGCTGGTGGAATTGCTGAGATGGCTGGTATGAGCCACAGAATCCGTGAGAGAACTGATGCTCTTGATGCTGCTGGCAACACAACTGCTGCTATTGGAAAGGTAAAATTGCGCAATGTACATTTATTGGTTAAAATTATTTACTTCACTGTACTTTATTGTTGTTGATTTTTTGGCACTGCAGATAAGTTAAGCATTTGATAATACATGAGCTATTAGATTAGTAGGCATTTGGGCATTCAGAGTTTGTGGTTTCTTAAGAGAAAGTCATTGTGTTGGTTCAGTAACTCAAACCATCCATATTCTTTTGTAGGGTTTTGCCATTGGATCAGCTGCTTTGGTGTCCCTGGCACTTTTTGGCGCCTTTGTCAGCAGAGCGGGAGTGAAGGTTGTTGATGTCCTGTCTCCAAAGGTCTTCATTGGTTTGATTGTTGGAGCCATGCTTCCATACTGGTTCTCTGCCATGACCATGAAGAGTGTTGGAAGTGCTGCTCTCAAAATGGTTGAGGAGGTTCGCAGGCAGTTCAACACCATTCCTGGGCTGATGGAGGGAACTACCAGGCCTGACTATGCCACCTGTGTCAAGATCTCTACTGATGCTTCCCTCAAGGAGATGATTCCTCCTGGTGCTTTGGTCATGCTCACCCCCCTCATTGTTGGAACCCTCTTTGGTGTGGAGACTCTTTCTGGTGTGCTGGCTGGTGCTCTTGTTTCTGGAGTACAGGTATCCATCACTTCCTTTTTCTTCCCTTGTGTACTTGGTGAATCCGTTAGTTCAAGGGATTTATGTATTTCCTCTTCGACAGATTGCCATCTCTGCTTCCAACACTGGTGGTGCATGGGATAACGCAAAGAAGTACATTGAGGTAAATGTTCTGAAGTCCTGATCGATGAGTCAGCATCCATCGTGAGTCTTTGTCATCAACTTCTTCCTTGCTTGTTTCAGGCTGGTGTTAGCGACCATGCGAGGTCCCTGGGCCCTAAGGGATCAGACTGCCACAAGGCCGCTGTGATCGGTGACACCATTGGAGACCCCCTCAAGGACACATCGGGCCCATCACTCAACATCCTCATCAAGCTCATGGCTGTCGAATCCCTTGTGTTCGCACCCTTCTTCGCCACGCATGGAGGCCTGCTGTTCAAGTACCTCTAAACAAAATACCAAGGGCAGCAGAACTATGATCTACGGGCATCACGAATAACTCCCTGCCAGTTCGTATGTTGTGCGCTGTTTTTTTTTCTCACGTCGTTCCAGGATTGCTGTTTGTCTCTTCTTTGGCCTCTTGGAGGTGTTACGTTAGTCTTACTATTACGGCCTGTAGCTCCATGTAGAAGAGACCAGATGTCCGCCCTCTTTGGTATGTCTCCGGCAAATTTTCCTCCCTTGACGATGATAATGTCGAACTCTTTGAACAACGATATGATGATTGTTGCATACTTGCATGTCTATTCATTCCTCTGCATCAAATCTGCCTTGCAATTGGAGGATTGTTGCGTGTCTGTCGCGTGTAGTGTAGTTAATATTTGCTGCAAATCAAATTATCGTTATCGATTATAACCAAATTTCCGTGATACTTCCCTTTCCCTATGATTCATCTCTGTTTACCTTTTCACTATTTTTTTCATCCAAACAAGAGTGAAGGACAATGGGAAAGGGCGTTTCCCCTTTCCTCTTTTTTCACCATATCAATTTCTTTTCCAACCTTTTACAATTAAAAATAACATAAAATCACAAACTTTTCGGCCTTGCAGCTTACTTCACATCTTGGGATGGAAAGCTTAGCTACCCATCCTTCACTCACTTCACCTTTCCTATAACATTCACAACAAAAAACACACCAAAACCAAATCATGACCTAATCTAACTACAGGCAGGGGCAGAGAAATAGGGGATGTGAGCAAACACAATGGAGTGAGGAGCCACAACTATGGGCTCTGCTGCATCCACATTGACAGGCTCCAGTCTAGGGATGTTTCCATTTGCATCAGTAACCAAGGGCCTGCCATTTAGCATCATGACTTGGCTCTGCAAGTTGCCATCTTTGGGGGTGAGATGGTACTCCTCTCTCATGGCTCCAGCTGCCTTAACAAAACCAGGGATGTGCCAGATCTTTCTGTCATTCTTCTTTGCAGTGTGTGCATGGGCACCTTCACTTGTCACAGACACTTGTGTTCTGGTGTTGCCACTCAGGTTGATTAGCAGTAGAGTTATTCCTAGCTGAACATACAAGGAAAAGATTGGGCATAGATGCGATTAGTAGATGAGGTTATGTCATTACGCTAATGAAAAGGTACTGGCTTATCTGAACTGCTTACAGAATCTCGTGCGCATTGCGCATAAGCGCGAATCATGTTGGTGCCACTGAATGTTGTAGCCAGAACTTTGGTTCCCATGAGGCGATGCCATAGTAGAGCGCTGCGGCAAAAAAAAAAAAAGTGGAAAGAAAGAAAATCATGAAAATGACAGATTCCATACTTCGATTCTGCAAGATTATATGCAGTGGAACCAGTTCTTAGCTTAGCCATTAAGTAGCTATTAGATTCCAGTTATTGGGATAATTCTGCTCGTTTAGGACAGAGGATTATAGTTTGTTAGAGGCATCAAATCTTGTTTGAACTCTTACCAGGGAAGTTATTCATTTAAAGTGCTTTTACGTACTTGTTAAGGCTTCAAGAGCATCAGGTATTTTACCTGTAATAGTCGGGATTTGGTTGGAATGTTCTTGTGTTCAGCAGGCCATAGTTCCCACCAATCAAACTCTGTCTGCAGTAACTCTTTGTGTCGTACTTTGCTGACATCCCAAGTTGATCCAAGAACCTGTAAATCACAACCCACTAAGAAAAACCTCATTGAGAACAGCTACAGAATTTAACACTTCAGAAGTTCTTAGCTTACCAGAAACTGAACACAAATGCATCGGTGACAAGGTGGTGGCCACTGTTGTAAGCCCCTCCAGCCTCGCCAACCCATGCGACAGTCGATGTCCCTGCGGATTTCAGTATCCCCTGAAGATTGCTGAATGTGCTTGCCATTCCATCGAGGTAAGATGGATTGAGGATCTTTTCAATCAGATGTGTGTCCACTCCTGCGATGTTCAATGCTCGACAAGTTTATCAGTTTCCAGTTCATGCATCAAGTTATTGCCGGGTCCTATTGAGCGTACCTGGCCCTAGATTGTAGATGTGGTGTGTGATCACATTCAGTAGATTTGGCCTGGTTTTGACAATAAGCTCGGTAAACCACGCCGCATCGAAGAAGCCTCCAGGAGCAAGCACCAGTGGCTTTGATGGATTGCCTCGGTATATGCTCTCGACAACTGATTTCAGGTTGATCACGTCTGCAGCATATTGGTCAGCCCCAACTCGAGCTCCAACTCCACTGCCACTCAGTTCATTTCCTGCAAGGAGAGTCCGCAAGTTCCCAAGTTCATCATCTGATTGAATTGCACGGGGAAGTTCTTATTTGGTATGCTTGGTGATCTGAATATTAACTATACTGATGTCGACAGTATGTGTCAAAATTTGCATCTTCCTGACCAAATAGTTCCCTAATAAAGCATCTCGAAGCACTGTCAAAATGATAAGCAAGATTAAGGGACTATCAGAACATACCAAGCTCCCATCCATGAATTTTATAGCCCTTGCTCGCGGTGTAACGAATCAGTGAAGCTGCATTGGTGTAATCCCATGGCCCTCCCAAGGACCCATCCGGCAAAGGAACCCGGCCGTTCAGAGCATTCAGCCCGAACACAATCCTTGCACTGCAAGTGGGTAGCATCATCCGATTCTCACAACCCAAATAATTCAGAGGAAATGAAAACTCTTCTGCTCCAGACTGAAATTTACCCGGATTTTTGGAAGAAGGCGTTGAGCTCGTCCCACCTATGCAGGGGCAGGCAGCCCTGCGTGAAGCCGTGCATCTCCGTCGTGTTCTTGACGAACGGCGTGCACGGCCGCCGGGCGTCACCGGTACCGTAGACTACCTTGTCCTGCAGCGAGCCGCCCAGCCGGAGCTTCAGCGGCGAGAACGCTGGAAAAAAAATCACCGCATTGGCAAAGATGAGCGACTGCTACACAGGCGTGCCATGGCACTAAACCTCTAAGAAACGGCGGCTCGTCGCCTACCTCTGACGGCATTGAACAATATTTTGTTGGAAAGATCCTGCGCAAGCAAAAAAAAAAAAGAGCGTCAATTCGCCGAGTTCTTGGGTCACTGAAGAAAATTTGCGAGACGGGGCAAGAATTGTGAGGGAGGAGAAGCTGGTCACCAGGTTGAGCAGGGAGACGCGGCCCCAGCTGCAGGTGCCGTAGTCGCACTTGTCCGGCGGCCACCAGTCCAGCGTCGCGCACACGAAGTCCTCGTCCGTCGCCGCAATGGCGTACCGCCCCTCCACGGCGGCGACCGCCGCTTCCCCTTCGCCGCCGACCCCGCCGGCCGCCGCGCTCAGGCACAAGGACGCCAAGAACCAGAGGCTCCCAAGAAGACGCCCCAGCCGCAACCCGGCCGCGGCCATGCCGAGCCGAGCAAGAAACAACAGGGCAAAAGGCAATGCCTCTACTGTAGTAACAGTTTAGCTAGCCTAGCCCCCCAGGCAAGGACCAGGCGGGGGCAATGGCGCGCTGTGCCGACCACCTACCCCATGGCTAAATACTAAATGGCAAGAGGCCAGGACAAAGCATGGAGGGAGAGGAGGATAAAGGGGGTGGTGAGGGGGGCGCCGCGCTTGATACCTTGATGGTCTGGTGGGGAGAGCTAGCTCGAATTCTGACACTGACAGTGGGGAGTGCAGGAACTTCACTGTTCGATTTGATCCATGCTGTTCTTTTCTCCTTTTTTTTCACCGCCATCTTTGAGCTGCTGCTCCATGGATGACGCGGTAAGCTCGGCGGTTTGGCTGGCAAATTCGTTTTTTTTCGTTAGCAGTTAGTGCGGTTTGGTTGCAGCGTGGTGAGGTTTTGACTGAGGGGAGAGGGTGAGGTTAATTTTTGCTGTAGCAGTGCTGGAAAGTAGTGGTGGGTGGTGCAGCGGTGAGGACAAAGGGAGCAGTAATAAAAAGTTCTAAGAATCCACAGTGCTGTCCAGTTGTTGCATCGCATGCATGATGCATCTTTTATCCTTGGCATTTCAGATTTCTAGAGAGAAATTGATAAAAGGAGAGTTTGCTTTTATTCATATTAGAAATAAGGGCGCGTCTATTTCCCATGCGTCTAAAAATTCACCAAATCACAGTCACTTTTTTCCACCGTTAAATCAAAATACTGTGGCTCACATCCTATCCATGCCCACCCCACCCCCTAACCCTAACCCACTCAGCCACCGCCTCCACCCCTGCTTTTCGCTCCCGCCAACCTCCTCCGGCCCGCGGTCGAGGTGGCGCTACCCCCCCCCCCCCCGCGCTGCTGTCGTGCTTTTACCACCTTGGCCTCCCTGTAAGCCCGGGGGGCATCGATGAACCCAAACCCTAAATGGATGAACCCACGCTCTAATCCACTGACCGCCGCCATGACCGCCCGTCGTCACCGGAGAGGATGAACCGCACGAATCACGACGCAAGATCCAACGATGAGGAAATCGACTGTGATTTTTTTATATTTTCAGTCGCCTGCGAATTAGCAAACCCGTAGAAAAAAAAAGGTGTGTAAATTACAATGTAAATTAGGGTTTGCTTGGGATGGGAGCAAGAGTACCTATACCTTCAGGCTTAGACAAAACCCTATTTTTTTTTCTAGGAAAATGGTCAGGAATTGTAGCATTCACCAGAGAAAGACGATGGAGACCTTGAGCCGATCTTAGGGTTTGAACTCGGGTGACATTCGACCATAGGCCAGACCCCTAAACCCTAAAATAAGAGCGCGGAGTTTTGAGAAAATTTGCCGATCACTCAGGTTTGCATATATACATGAGAGCTCTTGGCATGTGTAGTTCAGGGGGTGTGCTGGGTATGTCAAGCACATCGAGCTAAGATCCAATCACACCTTATTTAGACTTCGTTTGAAACGAAGGATTCTAATAGAAATTTTAGAGGAAATGTATTGATTCCTGCAGAATGTATGTGTTCTGCCACAAGCCTACAACCGTCGTTCAAAGTTGGATGGGAGCTAGGGCAGGCAGTAGTTCACCACTCTCCACTGGTCCTCTCCTCTGTCTTTTTGCCATCCCTGTTGAAGTATAAGTGAATTGTCCGTCTTTTCTCATCAGCTTAAGCTTTTGGGTGAATTGGTTGGTACATGCAACTCAATATGGTATGAGTCAAGAGGTCTTGAGTTCAAGATCCGATTGGTGTAATTAAAAATAATAATTGCAGCCCACTTCTATTCCACATTTCCACGTCTTAGGCCTGATGGGGCCTACACGTGAGAGGGAGTGTTGAAGTATAAGTGAATTGTCCGCTTTTCCTCATCAGTTTAAGCTTTTAGGTGAATTAGTTGGTACATACAACTCAATAATCCCTAATTGCCCATCCAAAAACGACCAAAGCTACATGGACCTTTGCAGATGTGCTTTCCTTGTGGGCGCAAAATGACTCGTAATAATGGGTGACAAGGGCTTGGTTGGCCATGTCTATTGGTGGGGCTACCGGAGAAAGGACATGGGGTTCACACCTTGAATTGAACACCTCTTGGATTGTTGGACACCAAGGGTAAAATCTCCTGGTTTGAACAAACAAGATCTTTTGCGCAATCCTGCCTTGTACCGTCGCTTCTATTGATACTTGACTATGTAAACTTGCCACTCAAAAAAATGGCCCCGTGTAAGAATCATGTGGTAGTTCAGTGGTTAAAGACTATCTGTCGGTGTAGGAAGCAGCGTTGTCGATTTTCACCGGAGAGCAAATCTTGTGTCAAATTAACAGTGATGAGATGAGAAACAACTCTGAGCTTAAAAAACAAATGCGCATATCTTATCAGCCAAGTTAGATAGACCAAATCTAGTTGGTATGACCACCCTCTTGCGTGGTTGTATCAAAAGGCAAAGGTTAGGGTTTTCAAATATTCCTCTTTGGATCTTTTGGGTAATATAAGAATTGTTTAGCTAATTAGTTGGTGAAGCAAGTGGAACCAGGAGGAACAGACCAACAATGTCGTGCAACTACTACAGCGGCTAGCCATCCAGATATCGCTTGACGTAACGAATTTTAATAATAATAACTTATATAAGAGAGAGAGAGCAGGTCCAATGTGGATTGATCAGGTGTTTTTTGACACTGAAACTGCATTTTTTTTAAAATAAAAATGTTGAATTTGTATACCGGAAAGAAGCAATTATCATGCCCCTTCAGACTACAAGTGTCTGTTGCTGTTGTTTGTTCCATGCAAATGGATGTGTGAAATTGTTTTCATCAAGTGACAATGATAGATTGACTGATACAAAAGCCGAATGAGAAATGGTCATGTGCTTGAAAAAGCATCACAAATTGGCATTTAGTTAAGTTGGGGCACCAACATCTCAATTAATGATATTTTCAAGATGTTTATTTCAAATATAAAAAAACACAATTCGGTTTAAGGACTGTGGCAGCTCATAATTCTTGAAACTTTATAGTTTCTTGAAAACATATTTGAAGAATGGATACATGTTTTCCCCCCTTATGTAAGAAGTTTCTGCTGGCTAAGATACTATCATCTCTCTTACCATTTTATTCTTCCAATAAGAGAGAGGCCTTTGCTGGCCAAGGTAAAAGCAACAGCAGATCGAGCCATCGAGGCAATGGTTATCTCCCAAGAAACACGGTGTATTTGGGGCAATGCGCATGGCTTGGTCCAATGCAATGCAGGTAAAAAAAAAATGCATGGAAATATATACATTTAAAATATAAACGTAAGCTGTACAAAATATATACATTTACAAAAATGCATTGTACATGACATGTACCGAGAACTTTTCCTTAGCTGTTCTCCATTGCCTTTCGATTGAGTAATTCAAATTAAACAGGAACCGAGCAGCCGTGCCGTCAAGCACCCCGCCCACCCACCCTCGAATCCAAGTGCCTCCAGCCTACCCTTTCTTACAGTGAATGCTAGAGCGCCTAGCCTATTTTTAGTATAAAAAAATCAAAGTAAACATAATGGACTATTTACGGGTACAAACAGGCAGTATTCTGTTCCTGATTCTACAGTCCAAAGGAACATGTTCAGACAGCACGTTGTTGAAATGTAATTACCGAAAGTATAATTCATCCATAAATAGTTTATGTTTAAACAGTCGAAGCAAGCAAACATAGACATGTATAATCTGTTCTATCTTCACAATTATTTTATGCCATTGTGCCGCTTCTCATAAAGCAGACCATTTCCTGAGCACATAGGTGGAGCAACCAGAAAAGATAAGAGCGATCCAAAAGTAGGGTAACACTAAATTGACACATCAGTTATAAAATGTGATCTTAAATACCCAATATCCATAATACTCTATGTGCTTCCAAAATACTGGACAAGAGACTAATACATACCCAAAGAAATACATCAGAACTCACTAATTAAAACTAGGGCAAATGGGTCCTTTCGACAGACCGAGGGAAACCTCCATCCCGTGGTGCATGTCAGGTGGACGGAAATTGTCAGAATCATGAGGCACTGAACGATAGCAATATATGAAAGAAAATTTGGAAATGTATTCGTGAAGTTCCTATTAACAGAAAGAGCGCATTGACAATGCCAAACTTATGTGTATAGAAGCTAGGCAGACATGTGGAGGGTTAGAAAGATGACTCGCGAAGAATAAATGTCCCCTAAACAAAAGATACCAAGACTAGTTTAGTTAACTAAGCCAGGTAGCAGGTTGTGAGTCTATCCTCAATTAATGATTAATCAATCACTACAACAGTCTAAAATAACAACACATACAGAAAAACCTTCAAGTTATACTTCTCACTGTGCCCAAAAAAAAAACATTTCCCACTCCAGTACATGCATCTCATATTCAAACTCCCTACTGGTTAAAGTAAATCACGGTAACAAACAAACAAACAGAAAATGGAGTGCAGAAAGAACATATTGATAAATTCACTACTTGTAACTTTCATTTCCGAAAGGTGACAGTCAGATGTATTCATTTCACTTCAGCTAATTTCATTAAGAGCAAAATAAACTACTACCAGTTGGAGCTTAACAAACAAGCACATAATGGTAATCGCTAACTTCGACAGGACGCAATGAGTTGGTCCAATTGTCCAAGCATGTCAAGCAGACACATGCGCACACATAAATGTGAAAGGTAGTGCGGTGCCAAAGAAAGAAAAACAATTATGAGGATTGACGGAAATGATTGTAAGGAGATACCGCATGCACAGCAAGATTTACCATTCAAGTAATCCTCAAATCAAAAATCATCCAAGGAACCTGTCAACGCCTCATATCCTAGCATGGATGATGGCAAAGCGCCAGGGGGCCTTTGGAACCTAATGGAACAGAATTCCATCATGAGTACATACTGAGCATTAGCCTAAACGGTCAGTAAGTGCTAACCACCTAAAAACACATTGAGAAAATAAGGTTGGAGATTGAAGACAGTCTAACACAAAGTGTTTCTAAATTAGAACCATTTAAATGCAAACAACAAAGGTGTAAACTGAGAAAATAAGGTTGGAGATTGAAGGCTAACACAAAGTGTTTCTAAATTAGAACCATTTAAATGCAAACAACAAAGGTGTAAACTTCAGTCTCTTTTGAGTATTTCTGCTTGCCTGTGTGAGAATTACTATAAGAAACATTTTTTTTTTCGAAAGAAAGGAACTGTTTCCCATTATTAGAAAAAACTACAAAGTACAAACTGAGTTCAGAACAAAAACAGAACAATAGCATCAGATTGCAGACCACGCTGCCACATCTGGAAACACCACACCACTTACTCTTGACCTTTCTTAACTACCACCATATTACCAAAAAAGATCTTACTACAGCCTGGTTACTCCTAACACAACCACCTAGCTTTGTGTCATCCAACAATTCTTCCTGTCCAAGAAACATATCTGGATGTTGCATTTAAAGTTTCTGTGAATTGCAAATAACGACTTCTGACTTCTCAGTAATCAATTCTGAGAACACTATCGCATCATATGCCATGTTAGACAATCCTCTCTTTTCATGTCTGAAGCTTGAAGGTGCTTTTGACACACACTGACTGTGTTGCTTATGGAGTCAAACAAGTGAAAACCCTCGTACACCAGTTTTGGCTGGTTTCTTGTGAGACTAGGGAGACTTGGCGTATTTCTTGAATGTAGTATTCCTATCTTTTAGATAGAACATTGCAAAGTAATGTATCAACGTACAGCTATATTGCAAAAATCAGTCAAAATTGGCATCAATCGCTCAAAAAGAGGTCCGTAACTCGACCCAAATTCTGGTTTTTGGCCATGCCGGTATCACAATTCATTGTCAAATTTCCAGATTTCACATAAATCCATTCATTAATTTAGACAACACCGATAGCTAGACAGTACCACCACACTTGAGAATTTATCCTTTCTTGGCCCTGATTCCCAAATCAAATTTCAGAAACAATAGATTCTGAAGGGTTCTGCGATCACCTGGAGAGGATCTGCGCGTCGAGGTCCTTCCTGATGTTAAATGAGGAGCCGTAGATGGCCTCGTTCCCGAACCTCTTCTTCTCCTCCCAGAACTTGGCCTCCTGCGTGCAAGCGAATTAGTTTTTTCTAACTTTAGCTTACTGCTTTCTGCAGTTGCAGCTGGGAAAGAATCCAATCGCGAGTTTCGGATACTGTACCGAGACGAGGGTGGCCTGGAGCTGGTGCGCGGGGGGCGAGGCCGAACCGGAGCGCGTCGTGGCTCTCGCCGACTTGCCTCTTCATCACGCCGCCGCACGCCTGCATCTTCTGTTCCTCCGTTTCTCCTCTTTCGATCTCGTTCTCGCTGTTGTCAGAGAAGAGTTTTCGGACTCTGTGATGGTGTCACTGTGGCAGACAGTAGCGTCGTCGCGTCGATGCGAAGCGCGGTTGGTGCCGCCGCGTATGGGTTAGCTGGCTGAAGGCCCAAATTTGTCGCCGCGAACGTGTTGGTGTTTCGTCGCACGGCACAAGGCCTAAAACAGTGCGGCCGGGGGCGTTTACGCACGGCGTGGCGGCCCAAGGAAAAGGTGCTCCTCCACCCACAAAACGTGACCGTGTGAAGGCTGTGAGCATGTGAAGGGAGCTAGGATTTCGGCATTTGGAACATACACACCAAGTAACACCTGGTATCATTAGTTTAAACTATATATTATCTAACAGAGCTAGGAATTTGTCTGTTAAAAGTTAAAAGCGGCAAGTAAAAAAAGGTGGTAATAGTCTATTAGTATCTTTTCATATGTCATCACTATAGTAATAAATTTAGCAAATGACTTACATAATAATCTGAACGTTGCTCCATTTACCCATTTAGTATTGCAACTGTATTTCACTATTAAATCTTAAATCAATAGAAGAGAGGGAGAAATGAGTGAATATGACATATGAGGGACGGATCCATTCCCGTGAACTCACCACCATGCACACCTGCAAAATCGTTGCCTTAGTGAGGTCGCCGACCGTCCACTCGCTCTACTAGTTGCCCTACGTCACCTTGCTGCAATGTATTGCCGGCCGCGACGTGTGCACACCAAGGTCTCCATCTAATTTCAGTCCGACTGAATAGCATCAAGTTTAACATGAAAACAAAATCAAAGGCCCCAAAGCATGCCATTATAGCATGTGCTTCCCCCTCATTCTTTAGGGATAGATATTTTTCAATCGAAATCCATAAATTAAGCCTTAAGTTACAGTGGTGCATGTATTTGGTGAGTGTCGCACCATCTATCGTTGTTGCCAGTAGCCGCGTCGAGTCGCCTCTGCGGCTCTCAGTCTGCTGCGACTCATCGAGCCATCGAGCCATAGGGACCAAGTGGGGAGGAGAGGAGAGGATCAAGGATTTAGGGTTGGAGATTGAGAAGGAGTTGGAGTATTGCAAATGGAGATGGTTGTGGGCTGGCGAGTGGTGAGGTGGCTATGGGCTGATGGGGGCATGAGCAGGTCATGGGTTGTGAGTTGGGCTTTCAAGAGGGTACACACTAAGGAATACTACGAATATGACCCAAATACAAAACTGATCTCAGGATTGGTTTTTGATTTTTGGGTGTGCCCGGGCATACCGAACACCCCTGCTAGCTCCGCCCATCACTACTACAGAACAGACTTTTGGTCCCGGGCCTAAAGGGCCTCTAGTCCCGGTTATAGAGCCGGGACTAGGAAATCGGGACTAAATGTCTCACCTTTAGTCCCGGTCCCAAGCCGGGACTAAAGGTCGACAACTAGTCCGGTTGGTAATACCAACCGGGACTAAAATCCATGATCCAGCCACAGGTGGCCTTTTAATCCGGTTGGTATTACCAACCGGGACTAAATGTTTTTTTCTTTTTGTTTCCATTTCAATTCATTATTGATTTTGGTTTTACAATTACATTAGGTTTTCAAATGCGTATTCTTATTTGCTAATATATGTATACTGCACATATAATTTAGTTTGGAACATTATTACACACAAATAAAGTATGAAACTATATATATTATGGAGCTATATATATGTATAATATATATATATGCACAAAAAATTACAAAATTATTCATGCATCCTTGGTATTTACAACACAAATGTTGTCCTCCACTTAAATGTCATACAAATGTTCGTCTGGTTTGGCTTCAATGGTTCATCAGGTTAAAGTAGAACTCGGTGTAGGGCTTGAGGACATGCTCATTAAGAAATCTGCGATTGTCTCTTGAATTCCTTTGAGGCGGTCCATATCCAACACTGTTCCTTCAACCATATCTCCTTCAATTTGCATTAAACGAAAGAAGTATTAATATACATAAGATTTATTTAATAGCAACAAATAAATAAAATGGATTTATTATATATACTTATTACGTACTTTTCGCATCTGTAGATGGGTTCTTTTGCATACACCATGAGGAACTCGCAAAGCGTAGTATCCACACAAATTGTTGCTGGTGGCTGCCAGTAGAACCCATCATGCGATATAAAAGATTACTCGTCATCCGCGCGTGGTGAAGCATGATAAGGTAAAGACGCGGGAGCTAGTACAACTTACATCCGATCGGTGTGGATCGGAAGTGGCGCTTTGGATCCGGACGGTGTATTTGAACGAACCAAGCCCAAACCCCGCCCAATAATTGGATCGTTAATTAACTATTGCGAGTTAAAGAGCAGGAATAAATATTTAAAGATCGAAGTTACCCACGGATAATGTCTATCATATCTTGGTAATGTTCTGCGGTTTTCTCAACGAGTCATAGATTAGCAAATGGTATCGGAGAGATCGAAGACAATCGTATCGATGAAAGTTGCATTTGTTTATAGAGTCAACATATATATCTTTATGTTGGATTGAGTAAGTAAAGTAAAATGTGCACACGATAACAACACTCACCCAAAGTTGTAGGGAAGAGTATAAATCTTTTGTTCTTTTGGTTGATCAAGAACCTCAGAAAATTCCTCTCCATTTGAGGTCTCCATTGATCGTGGGAGTGTTTGGGTCCTTGAATACGATATATGGATCAACGAAACCAATGTTCTTGTCATTTCTACGTGTGAGGTCTCTCATCATGTCTCTGCATATGTATAGACATGCTAGCTAGTGTGAGGATAATTACTTATACATATACATATGCTAGAGTGAGATTATTAAAAGAAAGAATCACGTCTGCACAAAAGCGGTGATGAGAGATTTGTCTAGAGCGTCCATGTGGCATAGCTGGTGTAACTCATTAAAGCGAACCATTATAATGTCATCGCCACTAAGTAATGATGGTTTATAATTTTGACGCAAATAAAGTCATCCGCTTTTCTGCGACATGCCGCCATGTACCACTTGTTTAACAAGTACATTTGCGTCTGAAGTTCCATGAGCTTCGAGGTTGTATAGACTCTTGCCATATACATATTCCTTCTTCCAATGATCAACTTAGGAGCACTTTCGATGTGTGCTCTGCACGAGCATTTGGGAAATGCTTAGACCGATTTCGCGAAAAATTCATCAAGTTGATCCAAATGCACGTTTCGGATATCTGTTCTAGCACGTTCGTGTTTGAACCATATTCATTCCCAATAACTAGTGGGGGCGATTGCTGTGATTGTTCCCGAGTGTGCAACACCCTTCCGTGCTCTCTTCTCTTTCTTCTTCGCCTCCTCAATTGACTTGGTGAGAGTGCGGTCATAGTCCGATAGTGGCGAATCCTTACGAGCATG
This sequence comes from Ampelocalamus luodianensis, assembly GCA_036346255.1. Lineage (NCBI taxonomy): Eukaryota > Viridiplantae > Streptophyta > Magnoliopsida > Poales > Poaceae > Ampelocalamus > Ampelocalamus luodianensis. Next base: position 55,607,921 of record CM070627.1, on the reverse strand, counting down.
GCGTAACTTTTACGGTGGCGTCCACCCTTTGCCTTAGAACTTCGGGCGTGCGAAGAAGCACGGCTTCTCGTGGTTTCGCCGCTTCACTTTTAGCCTTGACTTTCGCGAAGAAAGCGTCACATCATTTTCATCAAGCATCTATTTCCTCGGCGATCTTCTCATAGGAAAGTTTCGTCGTCTTAGAAATAGTGGTGTTCTCCCGAGGCTTTCTTCTTGGCGGCGGTGGGGCCGACGCGCCGTTGTGGGGTGGGCCTCTTCTTTGGCGAGGGCGGCCGGTGTCGGCGTTGGAGCCCGCCGTGGAGGCGATGGGGCGGTGGCGGCGTTGGGCGCGCCGTGGAGGCGTGCGATGGGCGGTGTCGGCGTTGGAGCCCGCCGTGGAGGCGATGGAGCGGGCGGTGTCGGCGTTGGAGCCGCCGTGGAGGCGATGGGGCGATGGCGGCGTTGGAGCCCGCCGTGGAGGCGATGGGGCGGTGGCGGCATTGGATCCCGTCGTGGAGGAGATGGGGCGGTGGGGATGCGGCCGTGTCTTCCACTTCATTGTCATCGCCGCAACACCGTGACCGGTGGTGAATGGATAATTGGACTTAGGTTGGGGAGGTTCTGCTGTGAAAACAACGTGGTATGAGTAAACCGTTATTTAAGCCAATACATAATTAGTGAAAAATGTTTCGTTCACTTTCATCCGCACCTAGGGTTAGGTTGTTGAGGAGGAGGAGGTGGCGCCCAGAATAATGATATAGCGCTTGCGCCAACATATGAATGTCTTCTCCGCTTCTCCTAAAGTCTTCTCCCATCACCTCCTTCAATGTCAAGACGCACATTGCTATAACCTTTCACAACTCTATCCACCGATACGCTAGCATATCCGGAGGTATTAATGCCCCATGGCATCTTGGTGTCTTCGTAGGGTCGATCGAGATACAACACCGATAGCCACCATGACGGTGGCATTCCCTCTGGAATGTGCAGCTCACATGTCGTGAGAGGATCGGTGATGTCATCCACGGGAAGCGCGACCTGCGTCATCTTGAATCACGGCACCTCTGTGGAAGCGCAAGCGCTTTTCAAGCGATGAGGGGGCGATGTTGACTCCGGCTCGATGCGCTTTGCCTTTGGATGGAACTTATCGCTATCGCACTTGCCTTTTGATTTCCTCATTCATTTTGGCTTCAAGTGCTTTTTCTCATTATCTTGCTTCACGAGCCACTTCCGTGACTCAAGAACCATTTCTCCATCCTGCGCATCCGCTCTGCCTCCTCGTCCTTCTTTCTCTGGCGGCTTCTATAGGTGGCTTTGTCTTTAGGAAGGCATGCTCCCACGACACCTCCCCATAGCCTCTTGTTCGCCCACCGTGTTCGGTACTCTCCGGGCGTATGTCGGCTCATCCTTATCTCTGTTGGTGCCACTGCCACTCTCACCAAGCCTCGAGCATAAGCAAATCTTTCTCTTTGCTCTTTGGAGTTTTGCGCCATACACTATCTTTCCGGTCTCTAGGTCGGGCTTCCCCATGACCGAAAAACCAATACTTGCGCGCTCGGGCAGTTGATTGATTCGGTTCGATCCCTTGGTAAGAATCTCTGTTCCATTCTTTCCCACTTAGGAATGGCACTCCTGTAGCCACCGATCCCAAGTGATGGTGGTATTGCTTTGTCGGGCATTCTGTTGGTTCCTTCTCACCCGTGCCTCACCCTCTTCCGATGTCTTGAAGCTGTACAAACTCATCCCAAAACGGCCTCAACTTGACGTAGGCCTTAGTGTTGAAATCGCGTCGAGTTCTTCTTGATAAATGTGTTGTACAATTTCTTCTTCCAACACTGGAATTGTGTGGCCATCTTCTTCATAGCCAGTTCCTAACTCTCTCCTTCAAAGCTTCATTTTACGTATCGAGCGAAATGTTGAAGGACATCTTGCCAAACTAGTGCCTTGTCACGATCGAGAGACAAAACTAATATGAGGAGCCTCTTTCTTTTGCTTCCATTCACGAGCATTGATCGGGATCTGTCCTACAAGGCACCCGATGGTGACAAATTTCTGTGCATGTGGTCCAAGTACTTTGCTGTATCCTCCTCGAATTCGAGAGAATGAACCGACCCTCCAACGGCTTCTTGGGCCTCGTACATTTCTACTCTTCCCGTTGTTGTCGTCGATCCAGAGGGCTACGAATGTAGAAACACAAAGATTGTAGATACATAAGAGATTGTAGATACATAAGAGATTGTAGATACATAAGAGATTGTAGATAGACCTCATCTTCATAATCGGCAAAATCTCGACTCCGTCATCTACTTCTTGATTGTTGTCATCACCTTCGACTTGGGCACCTTGTAAGGCGCCATTGTTGATAATATCCATGATGGCATCGTCCATGTTGTCATTCGGTCGGCCATTTCGCAAATATATCGGCGTAATATAAAACTTATCATTCAATAATATAAAATTGTTCTTACGAAAGGAAGCACATATCCACACGCTGCGATAAATGTGATTTGGTGTTTTGCGGCAGTGTATACGTCGGGTTTAGGAACCCACCTTGAGTTCAAAGAGCGGCCTCACGGCGAAATAAGGCGGCGTTATGGGCCACGATGGTGGGCCTCACGGCTCCCTCATGAGTGGAGGCGGTGGCGATTTCGGAGCGCGCGAATTGGTCTACTACTCTTTGGACCCATGGCGATCGCTCAAGGCGATCTTTTGTTTTTGCATATTAGCCCGTAAGCTTTGGGATAATTTGAACTCTACGAACCTTCTTGCAAGGTGGACTTTTGGTGTCTAACTGGAAATACTCAAGATGGTGGATCTAGAAAATTTGTGTTAGTGGTGTATTTAAAGATAGGGTAAAAGAATGATTGTTAAGTTATTATTAGTTGATCAAATGTTAGCACTGAGTAAACCATGCATTATGAGTACTCAACGTTCGTATATAATTAGTTGGCCTTTCTTTCTAATTAATTGACTACTTTACACAATTATATGTGAAAACAACTTATTTTATGGAGTGATAAAGATAACAAACACTAACATTGATAAATAAATTTTAAATATGTGCTAACATATTATTGAAATGTATAGTCATTCCATAAATTTTTATTAGTATGCCATATGGCCCATACGATAATTTGCGTACCCTACCACCCGAGAAACATGCATGGTTTTTAGTACATACCTAAGTCACCGCGTTCCCGGGTCGACCGGGTCGAGGAACGGGGACGAGGAACATGGTACGCCAATTTTCAATACTGTTAGGAACGACGAGTATATAGCTTCAAAGACGTCCCAAATTAACATGGGCGTGATCCAAGTTAAGTTGGGACGACGTTCGAACGGCGAGAAGGAACAAGATTGATATCACTGCAGCTCTACCATTAGTCCATTACGGATATTTCGATTGAAGCTCGCATTATTTTGACATGGCGATTTCACAAAATTTCGAATGACGAGTCCTAGTAACTTAACGGTGACAAAATTTCATTGAAGCTCGCATTATTTTACCTTGAGTCGGGATGCCGCGACGCGGAGACGACGACGGGCGAGGGAGAGAGGCGGGTCGCGCGGAGAAGACGGCGGGAGCACGCCGCCGTGACGCGCGAGGTCGGCAGAGCGCGCGCGCGCGAGGAGACGGCGAGGAGAGGCGCGCGATGGGAAGTGGAGGAAGAATGGAAGACGAGCTGTTGGTTAAGTACTTGGGACCTTTAGTCCCGGCGGTTTTAGCGGGACTAAAGACCTTAGTCCCGGTGGTAATACGGACCGGGACTAAAGGTCGACCTTTAGTCCCGGTGGTTCCACGGCCGGGACTAAAGGTGAATTTTGCGCGAGGACATATTTTCGAGAGAACCTTTAGTCGGGTGGTGCCACGGCCGGGACTAAAGGTGAATTTTTGTGAGGACATATTTTCAGAGAACCTTTAGTCCCGGTGTGTTAGCAACCGGACTAAAGGTCCCCACTATTCAATTACACACAGAGAACCTTTAGTCCCGGTGTGTTAGCAACCGGGACTAAAGGTCCCACTATTCGATTCCGCCACTATTTTCAGAGAACCTTTAGTCCCGGGTGGGTTTTGTATTAAGTTTATTTGTATAAATATGCTAATTCTTGTTAAATGCATAATAAATTAAATATTAGGCATAAATTTTTTAAAAAATAATAGTTTTTTAAAAATAAAACTATTGGTTTTCGATAGGAAATTTGTTTTTGCATCATTTTAACGTTAATCTTTTGGTTTTCCATCATTCATTGTCCAAATGCGCGACAGAGAAATCCACCATCAAATAGGAATTTCATTGGAACTATAGGTGAGATTGGAACTACTACGCTACTAGTACTTTATTCGCGACTTTGCGGTTTTACTCTTCTTGTCTTCTTGATTAGCCTTTGTGCTACTTTGATCATCTTGTTTTAGGCTGTTTTAAAGTGCAAGAAATTCGACTAACCGTTTTAAAACCCCAAAAGCAATTTAATCCTTATGTAGCAATACCCACTAAGGAGAAATTTCCATTTTTTCCTTTGCATAGTAGTTGCACTTTACCATTTCGACATTATATGAGTTTACCCCCTTATGTTTGCAGATCATACCAATGTTCTTTGAGAACATTTGCGATCATGTCCCAGAAAGCAGAGATCTTATTGACATTTCAAACGACTTTTATAGTGACCACAAGTTGGGAAGTGAAGAGCCAACTATAAACAAAATGAAGGGCTCAAACCACAAGTGGAATTTCATTTGAAGGCATAAATACTTGCTAAAAAATTTCAAGTCATTTTTACACCAGTGGAGAAGACATGCTTCACAGAGGTACATGTGTCCTTTTATCGAATAGGAATTTCATTTGAAACGATAAAAAACAAGAAAAATATGATAGAAACATCTGAAGTTACAATTATTACATAAAATCTCTAATACACACTATTTATTAAACATCACTATATATCAAGCGGGCACGATGGTGAACTTCTTCTTGACGTATGACCCTTGGTTATGATCATGCCGTAACCATGGAGTGTCCTCGGCATTTAGCAGATGCTTGGGTCTTTGGTCACACTGAAGGGCGGGATTCGATCATCCCTTTCATAATCTTCTGACATGTCTGACTTGTCCTCAATTCCCACGATGTTTCTTTTCCCTGAAAGAACTATGTGGCGTTTTGGCTCATTGGTTGATTTGTCGTCATTTTTCCCTCTCTTGGGTTTTGTAGACATGTCTTTCACATAGAACACCGATTCACATCGCCAGAAGGACGAATGGTTCGTCTTTGTACCCAATATTGTTGAGGTCCTTTGTTGTCATTCCATACTCCTTGTCGATTGTTACCCGCCTCGGTCATCTTCACCCATTGCACTGGAACAAAGGGACTTTAAAATTAGGTGCGTAGTCTAGTTCCCAAATCTCTCTATGCGGCCATAATATGTTTGCCTCTTTCCATTTGGGTGCTGTGGCATCTACGCGGACACCACTGTTTTGGTTCGTGCTCCTTTTATCTTGGGCTACGGTGTAAAATGTATTTCCATTTATCTCGTACTTTTTATGCGAGGATGTGCCACGACGGTTGCCTAACCAACAAATACAGATTGCTCATCAATATTGTCATCACTCGACATTCTTTTCGCAACCAACCGCTGAAAGTTTCCATGTGATGACGCCTAATCCAAGCTTCATTCTTCCACGAAGCGGGATCGTAGGAATTCCTTGTGTACCTCGACATACGGCTCCACCACGGAGGAGTTTTGAAGAAGCGTGTAGTGCGCTTTATTGAAATAATCGTCCCCGCATCGATATATGTTTTATTCCCTAGTGTTCCCTTTCCACTAAGTCTCCCCTCGTGTCGCGATTCAGAACACCAATCGGGTCAAGGTCGGGAATGAAGTCAACACAGAACTCAATGACCTCCTCTCGTCCCGTAGCCCTTGGCGATGCTTCCTTCGGCCGAGCACGCTGGTGAACATATTTCTTCAGACTCCCATGAACCTCTCAAAGGGAACATGTTGTGTAGGAACACGGGACCGAGAATATTAATCTCCTTGACCGGGTGAACTAGGAGGTGTGTCATGATATTAAAGAAGGATGGAGGAACACCAACTCAAAGTCGACAAGACATTGAACCACATCATTTCAGAGAGTAGCTAGTTCCATTGGATTGATTGCCTTCGAGAAATTGCATTGAGGAATGCACATAGCTTCACGTTGGCGACGTACATGTGGAGGTAGAATTCCTCTTAAAGCAACCGGAAGCAATTGCGTCATAAGCACGTGGCGATCATGGGACTTTAAGTGTAGGAATTTCTTCTCGGCATTTTTATTATACGCTTTATATTGGAGGAGAATCCGGATGGGACCTTGATCTTTGTTTAGGCATTCAAACATGCTTTCCTTCTCTTCTTTGCTAAGAGTGAAGCTAGCGAGTCTTAAGTAATGGCGTCCATCGTCTGTCTTCTCTCGGATGCAGTTGTCTCGTTCTTTCATGTCGCAAGTCCCGTCGCTTCGAGTGAATCCTTAGACTTTCCATACACATCCATGAATCCTAGCGAGTTCACACAAAGATTCTTTGTCGGTGCATCACGTCGATCGCGTTGCGGACCTCTAGGACTTGCCAATAGGGTAGCTCCCAAAATATGGACTTCTTCTTCCACATGGGTGCGTGTCCCTTAGCATCTTTTGGAACACAGTTATTGCCTTGTCCCTTTCCAAAGACTACTTGCACATCCTTGACCATATCAAGTACATCCTCCCGATTCGGTTGCGAGGCTTGGTTCGGTGGTCCGCCTTACCTTTAAAATGCTTGCCTTTCTTTCTTAGTTGGTGATTCATAGGAAGAAAACGAGCGATGGCCAAGGTACACGACCTTTCGACATTTTTTCAAATATATCTTGTCAATGTCATCAAAACAGTGTGTGCATGCATTGTATCCCTTGTTTGTCTGTCTGAAAGATTACTTAGAGCGGGCCAATCATTGATTGTTACGAACAACAATGCTCGCAGTCGAAGTGTTCCTGTTTGTACTCATCCCACACACGTACACCTGGTTTGCTCCATAAAAGCAGGAGTTCCTCAACTAATGGCCTCAGGTAGACATCGATGTCGTTGCCAGGTTGCCTCGGGCCTTGGATGAGCACCGGCATCATAATGAACTTCCGCTTCATGCATAACCATGGAGGAAGGTTGTAGATACATAGAGTAATGTGAGCCAAGTGCTATGACTAGTGCTCGGTCCCCAAAAGGATTCATACCATCCGCATTTAAAGCGAACCTTAGGTTTCTTGCGTCATCTGCAAACTCCGGGAATTCTCTGTCTATTGCTCTCCACTGGGACCCATCAGCAGGGTGTCTCAACATGTTGTCTACCTTACGGTCTTCTTTGTGCCATCGCAACAACTTTGCATGGTCCTTGTTTCTGAACAGACGTTTGAGCGTGGTATTATAGGAGCATACCACATAACCTTGGCGAGGATTTTCTTCTGGGGCGTTCTTCGCCTCAACATCGCCAGGTCATCTCGCCGATCTTATATCGCGACGCTTTGCATACGGGGCATTCATCCAAATTCTCGTAGTCCTTGCCATGATACAGATGCGATCATTACGACATGCATGTATCTTACGGATTTCTAATCCCAAAGGCGACGACTGCTTTGCTTCGCACGTAGTGGCGAGCAATTCGTTAGGCTTCGGAAGCATCTTTTTTTGGATCTTCAGTAATTGCCCAAATGCCTTGTCGGATACACCATTCTGTGCCTTCCATTGTAGCAACTCCAGTGTTGTACCCAACTTTTTTTGCCCATCTTCGGCGGACGGGTATAGTAATTTCTTGTGATCGTCTAGCATGCGGTCAAACTTAGCCTTCTCCTTTTCACTTTCGCAATCTCTTTGTGCATCACGAATGACATCACCAAGAGCATCATCTTCAGCGAGTGTGTCTTCTGCCCCTGCCTCTTCTTCAGTTTCGCCCATTGCAGTATCATCGAAGTCACCGTATTGAACAATAATGTCGTCGGGTCCAATTGTTCTTCTTCACCTTCTTCCATTATAACCCGGTTTCTCCGTGCTTGGTCCAACAAATATAGTTTGGCATGAAACCCGACTTCAACAAGTGTGAGTGAAGACTCCTTGAGCTAGAATATTCCTTCAAATTCTTACAGGGCACATGGACAAAGACATGAAACCATCCCGCTTGTTTGCCTCGGCCACTCTTAAGAAATAATGCACACCATCAATGAACTCTTTGGGCGGCGATCGGCATTGTACATCCAATGGCGTGTCATCGTCGCATTATATGACATATCACATAATTAAATTTCATTTTGTAAACAAATGAAATTAAAAATACACCAAAATTCTCTATTTCTCTAATGAACTAATTGAGTAACATGCCATGGAACACCATCATGTGTCATGGCAAAACAATTTTCAGAATTTTGGATCATTAATTTAGCCTACAAAATTCATGGAATAATAATTAAATAAATAAGCATAAAATAGGTATAAATTCAACTTTGTCCAAATAGCCTCAAAATTTTTATATGGACTGTTCACAGTGTAACTTAGTGGAAAAACAAATTTCATGATTTTGGAAATTTATTGTGGCCTACAAAAATCATGAAAGTTCCATTTATGAATTAATTGGCAATTTTATAACATATAAAAATTATTCAAATTTCACATTTCATATTTTTCATAGATAGTATACATGTCAGAGAGCATACACAAAAACTTTCAGAATTTTTGAGCTCTAGATTTAATTATACAAAAATCACAAATCTCTGTACTATTCAAAAATCGAAAATAAAAGAAAAATGGGCGGCGGTGCGGTAGATGTCAAATGGACGGCGGGGTTAGCATCGAGAGCTTACCGCGAACACGCCGGTGAATACGGTTGAGTGAATGAACGGCTCGGCGGTGGTGACAAGAAGAATGCGCGGCGTGTCCGGCGGCGACCACGGCGTCCCGCTCTCGTGACGAACGCCAAACAGAGTTTAAATAGAAGGACATTTAGTCCCGGTTGGTGTTACTAACCGGGACTAAATGTCAACCTTAGTCGAGTTGGTACTACAATCCGGGACTAAAGATTTAGTCGGATTGTAGTACCAACCGACTAAAGGTTGACATTTAGTCGGTTGGTAACACCAACCGGACTAAAAGTCCCTCCGCAAAGCTCGCTACGAGCCGTTGGCGGGGACTTTTAGTCCCGGTTGGTGTTACCAACCGGGACTAAAGATATTTTTGGTCCCAGACGCAATTTTCTCCGAGACTATTGCCCATTTGGCAGTTCGACCAAAGGTCTGTTCTGTAGTAGTGCATGCGTCTGGACTCTAAAGTCTGAGCTTGCCTCCCGCGTGAACTGGAGCCCGATTCGACAGATATATTGAGGAAAGTAGTAGTAGTAGCAAATACCCCCTCCAGTTCACCCCGGTTCACATAAACAAGTCGTTTTGGAATACGTGCAGTTAAACTTTGAAAATTTGGCTTATCAGTATTTTTTAAAAATATTTAGATCAGATACATGAAAATCATATGTTTATATTTGTCTCAAAAATTACTTTCATAATATTATTATTTGGTTTGGTTTTATAAATATATTATAGTAATAATTAGTGATCAAGGTTGTATTTTAGAAACCGCTATCCAAAACGACTGTTTTTTTTACCGGAGAGAGTAGTAACGAGCCAAACGGGGCCCACCACCACCACCACCGCCGCCGAGTTCCCCACAACGATCACGCACGGCACAACATGGCCGGCTACATCAGTACACCCCGGACTGGGCATCTTCACATGCAAATCCGCCGCGCGCGCGCTCCCTATTCCTCTCGGCCCACCGATCCGCCATCCACCTCGCGCTGCCCTCCAACCATCCAACAACCTCCCCCAGTCTGTCATGCTCACTTGCTAGCGTACGCACGCACGTCGCTCCACACCAAATCACAACACCACACGCGCCGCTACTAAAACCTCGCGTCGTGCCGTCGCGCGCGCTAGCTCCTCGCCACACCACACCACCCCAACCAACGTACGCGCGCGCGTACACCATCACCTGCTGCCGCAAGCGCGCGACATGGACTGGTACGCGTGGCTCTGCAAGGCGGGGCTCGACCAGGACCTGGCCTACGAGTACGCGCTCCTCTTCGAGCGCAACGAGCTCAGTGCCGCTGACGTCCGCCACCTCGACCACGACTTCCTCGCCAGCATGGGCGTCGCCGTCGCCAAGCACCGCCTCGAGATCCTCAAGCTCGCCAGGAAGGAGTCCTCCAGGGCGGCCGCCATCACCGTCCTGCCGTGGCGCGCCACCAGGCTGCTCGCCGCGGCCGTGCACCGGTCCGCGCAGTCGCTGGCCGGGTACATCCGCTCGGTGGCGCGCCGGGACAGGGCGGCCGTCGCCGTCGCGCCGCGCCCGCCGCGGCCGCTGTGCCACCGTGGCGGCGGCAGGGGAGCGGCGCAGTGGAAGAGGAGCGCGTCGTCCGTGGCGAGGCGGAGCAGGAAGCTGGGTTTCCTGAAGCACGAGAGCAGGCCGATGCTCACGAACAGAGGCGCGACGACGGACAAGGCCGCGGCAGCGGCGGCGATAGCGGGGTGCTTCGCGGGCCCGGAGACGTGCAGCACCTACAACGACGCCGACGAGGATGACGAGGAGGAGATGGACGGCAGCGAGGAGATGCCGTGGGAGTCCATGTTCCAGGATCTGAAGCCCACTTAGGCGAGCGAGCGCTAGTTGCATGTGTGATGTGTCGGTGTACATGCCCTGCATGCTGTGAGAGAGAGGAGAGAGAGAGAGAAGACAACTAGATGAGGTACGTACATCCATGGACCATGGTGGTCGCTACTCACCACTCACCAGTGGCTACCGCGCTACGTTTGTAACTGTATATGTGCGTGTGAAAGAGCAAGAGCTTGTGTGTGTCAGTGTGTGTACCAGTTACCACTGTTCTAATTAACTTCTGGGTTTGGCGTTGAAGATACGATAGCATTTTGCTCACAATGGAGCTCGGCCGGTGCATGCATTATGCATGCAGTATTGCAGTGCCCACATACAACCATGCATTGGTCCGTCCATTTGCTTCGGTCTTATCTTGATTTTTCAAGTTAGGATTCTACGCCCAATCAGGCACGTACACTGTAGCACTTTGTTACGTAGTGCTCTGTGCTCCTACATGATATGAGCTGTACAGAGTACAGACATGAGACATTAGTATTTTTAAGGAGGAGTAGATGCAGCTGTGAAGGGCAAAGCTAACTGAGTCATGACAATCGTATACAGAGCATGCAGCACGCATGTTCACATGCAAAACAAAACAAAACAAGCTGGGGGTGATGCCAAAATTAAGGATGGTTTTAGATCTGAACGATGTGGCATTGTGCTGATTGTCTTTTTTTTTTTAATAGAAGAAAGGCACTGCCAGTCTTTTCAGAATTCAAAAAGGTAACACGACGTTTTGTGCAGGGATATAGATCTGTCGGCTTCAGTGCAGTTTAGCTGGCCAGCCCTGCTTAAATCTGAACTACTCCCGTTGAAATTAAATTTCCAGTACGCTAGCTGATGTCGGGCCGGCCATCCTCAGGAGGATTATTGTTCCCTGACTACCGTTTCCCCTAGTCCTAAACCATACAAGCTTACAGGAAACGAAAATCAACACTCGACAGTGACATGAGACTAATTGGTGGGTGGAAAGATGTAACCTGTAGGTCAATTTCGTGTGGTACATGGGCTGAAATGTTCCACATAGTTTGGATTCAGACTTCAGACTTGAGATACAGATGCCTGAGGTAAGGTTTAGGAAGGCTTCATGGCGTACGAGTTTGGTTCATGGCCAATGAATAACATGCCAATGTGTGCCAAAATTTGGTGTTACTACAAATTTTGTCAGCGATTTAGCTGTTGAACACGACCAGGTTTTCCAAATTTCGGCACCCATAGGATTCAATTGCATGCTCATCAGTTAACCAGGTTACCCCGCAAAGTCAGCCTATAGAGTGTTATTCGTTGGTTCGCTAGAGTTTTCTTGCGCAGAGGCCATCTGGAAAGCATGGCCCCAGTCAAATTCAAAAATTTTCTTTGGTCGGCAATCCGCTACCGCTGCTGGACAGCTGACTATCTACAGCGCTGGGGCCTGATAAACCAAGGTGTTTGTGTTTTTTGCGGGCATGAGCAGAAACCATTGACCACATTCTGGTGGGTTGTGCAGTAATCGGACAAGTCTAGGCGCAATTCTTAAGTCAGATCGGGTTCCAAGCCGTAGTTCCTGTTGGCCAGACCACCCTTCGGGATCATTGAATTGTAGCAAGGAATTCAAAACCAAAGCATCGCAGGAAGGATCTCGACTTGTGCATTATTCTCATCTCTTAGATGATCTGGAAAGAGCGCAACCAAAGGATTTTCAATAATATCGTCTCTCCTATCAATCAGGTTCTTATACGTATTCATGAAGAGCACCACTATTGGCGCATGGCGGCGGCGATTGGTCGGGAGGCGCCTGTAGAGCATGAGTAGTTACTTTCTTTAACATTGTTGTTTTCGGTCTGTCTTTTGTTACCATAATGTGCGCATTGTGGTGCGGCAGCCATGTCTTCCTCTCGCTTTCTTTCTTTCCTTTTTCTTCTTTGTTGGGTAATGTTTTGGTCGCCTTAGGGCGATCTGTTTTTTCCATTCTTTTTGTTTTGCTGTTGGTTTGTATGTGTTTTGTTCTTCTTAATGAAAAGTTGTGTAATGCTTTTGCGCTTCCTAAAAAAAGTTAACCAGGTTACACGTCCTGAGACAAGCTAGCTATGCTGAGCCGACCATGCCACTGAAACAATGGCCTGTGGGGATGCTCAGTTACATGCCAATTGCATGCTCAGTTAACCAGGTTACTCGTTTCTCTTAGCCAACTCTGCAGAATCATTGCGGGAGGTCATCATTCTACATGGTTGGTTTTCTCAAAACATGAAAAACATCGAGATAGCACACAATTTTTGTACCATAAGAAACTTATATAATTTACTATTCTACAAAAGTAGCAATTTCAATTATCACATCCTTGGATTCTTGCTTCAGCCCATTAACCTAGTACTAGCAGAACCAGCATCTGGCACTAGCAACACAACAAAAAGCATCCCTCTCATTCCTCGATATAGACCCAACTATTCAAGAGTCTCAGACCCATAATACCAATACAGAGCACAAAAATAAAGGGGTGTGCTCATATTTTAAGTACAATAGATTACAGAATAAGCAAGTTCTTCGTCCTCATACTACATTAACGTAAACCGAGCAATTCTGGAAACCCGATCGCCTTCCGTCAATGTGCAGAGCTCCTGGGCTGGCTGAAGGACCCACCTGCATAGAGCATCTGATATACTGGTCGAATTCTCACAGTCAGAACTATGCTCAGCAATGTACCCAAGCTAGCCATGCCAGCTAGAACACAAAATGTAAGTCTGAAACAATTAGGGCCATGGCATGCAATATCAGAGTCCATCGTTGTGGCATGCTGTTTTTCCACTTCACTATCGTAAACATACCCTGCAAGACCATTAAACAAGAGTGCGCCAAGTGGATTCCCCAATGAGATGAAATTAAATATCTTTCCAAAGTGCTTCAACCCAAACAGCTCCGATGAAGTCGACACCATCACCGAGAATTGGGCACCATAACATATGCCAAGTAAAGCCACAGAGACATGAAGTGTGGCATGGCGACCCAATGCAAAGAGCAGGTATGTAATTATCATCACCACTTGGGCGCAAGTAATCAATACTGTCCGTGGAATTGTCCTCGACCTGCAAAAGAAGCTTGGTAAACTAACTACAGAATGGCCATATCAAAATTGAAATTTAAACGAAGACATTTCAACCATGCATCCAAACAAAGAAAGTTGTTGATTAAATATTTTATATAGCCGGGACTGAGGACCTTCCCTACCCTACTGTTTATGTTCTAAAAAAAAAACTATTGGTAAGCTAGCTACCAGGTATTTCACAGTAGGCCAAAAACTCCATAAAATTGACAGAACTATATAAGCCAACTGGTGCTTGGACTGATAGATGAAAGATCCATTTTATAATTTTATTAAACTATTCATTGCAAAGAACAAATGTAATTGAGTAAAACAAGTTATTCCTTTACCTGACAAGATACTCAGAAACAGCACCACCTCCTAAACGGCCAAAAAAGTTGCAGAAACTGAAGAGAGAAAGTGAGATAGTTGTGTCGACAGCACCTGCTGCAATTCCAACTTGTGCTAGATTATTGAGAACAGTGACTCCAGATCCAACCCCAATAAAATATACTACAAAGAGAAGCCAAAAATCTGCCTTCAGCAGTGCTTCACGAAACCTGAAGTCCTCTCCCCTTTTGGGTCTTCTTCTCTTCTGCTTTACAGCTCCTTCACCCTCAGCTAAGAGAATGTCGATATCTGTGGCATCATCATCTTCTAGATTAGCAAGGTTTGATCCTGAGGAAGAAGGCAGAAATGGTTCTGTATGATCATGATCAGTGATTGGAGAGCCATCTGATGAATCCAACAGGCCTTTTCTTCGGTTACTTGGAAACAACGTCATTTTCAAGGGTATTGCAAGTGGCGCAAAAAGGAGAAGGGTCATAATCGCAACCAGAGAATAGTTCAAAGCATCAGCAAGAGTGACGACATGATCCAATATCGTGGCAGCAACAAGATAAACCCCAAGAAGGACACTTGCGATTTGTGTGAACAGAAAATGGACTTGCTCTGAAGAATTCTCCACCAGAGAGGGTTCACAAGGCCGAACAAAGTACATTGTCAGAAGGCACACAGTAGGAACTCCCAGAGCTAGAAAAAGCAAAAGGTTTGCGGATGAATCATGAAGTACTCCAGTGTATATTTCAGTGTAGACAGCAGCACTTAAACCAGCGTACCCTTTAAGAATGCCAGCAACAACACCTCTGCTGAGTGGGAAGTTCCTCATGTTGGTTACCAAAACGGCAGTCCCCAACCATGCACCACTGTTTGCAGCAAGGCATAATGCAAACCAAATCTGTAATATGACAGTACGATTACTAGTCAATTTACACTATCCGTAAAAGTAGTCAATTTACACTATCCGTAAAAGTAAAGATTGCCACCAAAAGGAGCTAGCAAAGATTACCAAGAAAATATGCCCCCGCCCAGATCCCAGGTAAAAGTAAAACTCCTCACTTTAGGACTTGATAGGTTGGAGTTGATTATTCATTTAATAGACTTGATTCAATTGGTTTTGTTTTGATCTTAGTTTATTATCTTACCATGCTTCCTAGGAATTAATCATCTATGATTGCCATATCGTTATGTTTGTGTTAGTGTGACCCGTGGACGGGTTTTATCATTGATATGTTTGCTGTAATTTTCTGTTAACTGATGTTGAAATTAATAGTTAGTGTAGTTTAGTAGCATTCCGGGCTCAGTGTTAGACCGGAGTGTTACATTTTGCTTCTAAGACCTTAGAAAGGGACACTTGTTTACCGGGAACATGTTCCTCTCTTATCATACTTCAGGAGATGTTACTTAGCACCAAGCCAAAGCGGCCACTTGGCACATAATAATGCATTTCCCCTAAAATTACACTATGATACAGTAGAGCAATTCAAGTCCTATTTCACAACCTAATATTAATGTGTATCCAATTGCAACTTTTTAACAAAAAAAGGGATCTTAAACAAATTGACCTGAGAACTGATCATGAAAGCAAGACAATCGATGCGGAGATCTCACCAGCCAGTAGGGCAGCGCCGGCGCGGCGCCGGAGACGGTGAGCCAGGCGGCGCCGTACCCGACGAGGCAAGCGGCGGCGCCTATGAGGAGGAGCAGCGCGGGGTGGAGCCGGTTGCAGAGGACCCCCGGGAGCAGCCCGAGGTTCTCCCCGACGTCGCAGGCGACCGCGAGCAGCGCGAGGCGGCGCTGGTCGGCGCCGAGCGCGACCTTGAGCGCGTGCGAGTAGAGCGCGAAGGTGGAGCTGGCGCCCCCCGCCACCTGCACCCACACCGCCGCCCCCAGCCCCACCCACGGCGGCCGGCTCCCCGCCTTCACCGCCGCCCCCCGCATCTCAACCCCCTGGTCACTTCGCGCGCACAAGCTGCCGCGGCTGGTTTTGGCGCTGGTACTGTGGGCAAAAGGAAAGAAAGCTCTGCGGGATCGCGAGTACGTGAGAGAGAGGTTGCCTTTTTCAGGTGGGGCTTGCCCGTTTGGGGTCAGGAGTTAGGACAGCGTACGCGCCGCGCGGCGGGATCGCGGCCGTCCGTGCAGCGTGAGTGTGCAATGCGGTAGGAAAATGCTGGAAGGGTAGTGTTAGGCAGGGGATTCCATGACGTTCCGATGGCGACGGCCGGCAGCGCCGGCCGGGCTGGCCAACGTGCCGACCGACCACTCAGGATTTGGTGCGAGAAAGCGAGAGATTGACTGGGCCGGCGCGACGAGCCGAGGCGGCGGAGGCTTACGGTGGGCCGAGCCGGGGGAGGCGCGGATATGTGCGATGGGCTCACCGAGCAATGTAATGATGAAGCGAGGACGTGAGATGGACTGAAGTAAATCAAGGAGTCGAGTCGAGTCCCTACTCCCTTCTCAGCCAATTATAAATACTACGGCAACTACATGAACTGATGAAAGTAACCAGTACTCGAGTTTGGTAATGAGATCCACCAACTGGTGGGTGCTCTGGCTAATGATTGCAGTATTTCTTCAGTTAATGATGATATATATTGAGACATCACTGGTGCTCCTTTCCTTTTTCATCTTTGAGATTTACTCTTAATTTATTTCTTGCCAGATTTATGGAATGAAAATGCATGTTGTGGAGTAGACAGGCATGTGTAATGGTAGCTGATGCAGACCTGATTAATGGTAACGGTAATGATAGTTATCATATCAGCAAGAGGCCAAGCGTTGCATACTGCGAGATCAATGGTACCTATGAGTACGATCTAATAGTAAACTAAAGTAGGATATATATGTCTCAGTAAGGCGCCTGTTGATGCTATCGGGCCGGCCTCAAATAATTTCAAACCAATTTTTGGTTCATTTTAGTTCTGGAACAGATTAATTGACCAACTGTATAACAATTCACAAAGACAAGCTAACATCAACAAGGCAAAAGAAATATTCAGCTTGCATAATTCTACAACCTATGCGTGCGATCTTCTCCTAGGACGCGAAAACGATCAGTTGCCATTCTAGCTACTCACTCCGGTTACAAAAAGTAACGTTTTGGACATTGGACATTGACACGGTATTTAAAACACAATTTAGACCACTAATTTGTATTGTAATATATTTATAAACCCTAATGAAAATATTATGAAAATATTTTTCGAGACGAATCTACACATATCATTTTCATATGTTTAATCTAAATACTCATATAGACATTTCAATTGCTGAAGTTAGGACATTTGACCTCACGCATCCCAAAACATCACTCTTTTGTGACTAGAGGTAGTATAACAAAGATGGGAGCTTAGCTCATTAGCTCATCAACAAATTTGATTAAAGAAACCCAGTACCATCTTTTGCATACAGTTTCTTCAATACGTTTTTGTATCTTCCTACATGACCCTCTTCATAATTATTTTTTGCTCACCTCGATCTGTCGCTACTCGCCAATTGAAAAATTAAACCTTATTAAAGAACTTAAATTATCCCATGCAATCTTCTAAACATCTTCAATAACTCGATGAAATTAAAGAAACATGACTCGTGGGGAAGGGATGACAACTCGTTGGACTATATTGTAGGAGTGAGTGTCAATTGTGTCAGTAGACATGGATGGGAATCGTAGGAACTGGCAATCGACAGGGGAAGCAGAAGAGAACCGGTTCCTGTAGTAAAATGGGTACTAGGATCGCAATGGATGTAACTCAGTTTTTATTGCAAAGTTGGAAATGTCTCGATTGTTGATGTGTGAGTAGATTGTCCAGTATTTCGAGCTTTAGTTAAGCCGAGTTGGTGCATGAAACTCAATACCAACTACGTAACACACATACCGTGGAGAATAATAACTGGACTGCGCGCGATCCACTTCCCGGATCTACTACTAGCTGAACTATCTCCAAGTCACCAATGCGAAGCACTGCCGCACGCTTGACACTGTGACACTATGATCATTGCAAATGGCCATCTTCAATATCTTAAACGGATAAGACAGCTAATTTCGCGCCCACATGCAGGTAAACAAGAACCTAATTGGCAAATAAGGTCCCGGTCTAGCTCAACTGCCAGCACTCCTGATTCACGCTTCATGTATTATAGGCAGGCATTCGATCGACTGGAAAACACTCAAGTGGCAAAGATTCTTCAGCATCATGGTCGATCTGTAATGGAGCGGTCCAAGATAGAATCAGATCAACGTCCTTTTCAGCAGAGGCGGAGCTGAGCCTCGGGCCGCCGGGACATCTGAGATCTAGAATCAAAAGATGATGTTAATTTCTATGAAAAATCAGCAAAAAATGATTTGAACCAGAAATTAGCTGGGCCGGCCGAGACGTGGCCATGGCCAGCTATGCCAGTGCTTTCCAGTCTGGTCCGTGCAGAGCAGAGACCACATTTAATTCCAATCCCATGCATCCATCAATCGGCCTGATCTGATGACTATTTTACCAATGCATCATTTGTTCATGATCACTAGTAGTATCAGTGTACGTATCACTGTCCTTGGCCGGTAGCTAGTACCAAAGTTGGTAGAAGAACTAGCTGGTTCTTGTCATCTTGTGTGCGAGTTTCGTCAGAAGTTTGGAAACTTGAGAGTTCTTATATGCTACTGCTCACAGTGTTCAGAGGCTAACTGTGGCACCAAGTGCCAACTGCCAATTTCTCTTACTTTTGGTGTTAAGACTGTAACTCTGAATTAAAGGATAGGGAGGGCACTCTAACCGGGCTCTATTTTCACAGCATCATGGAAGTAGCTACGAAGCAGAACGGGGACACTGAAAAGCCAATCTGGTCGGCATCTCTTCAACACTGGCTGTGCCCCTGCAGAAGGAAAAAGGAAAACATGTGAAAAACGGAGGACGAGACATGGCTATCGCTATGAATGGACATCAAGCGAGAGAACAACTCTCGACTTTTCAAACCAAAACAACTCCAGAAATGGGGACATCGACCAAACTGTTCTTCTTTCCACGTTTTTATCGGCATCTCTTATACTTCTATTGCTACCAACTTTACTTTATTCGTCCATTTTTTTTAAGTGAATTGACTCATGGTCCTAGAGGCGGCCCGCCGGCCCCCAACAACCTGGCGAAGGCCCAAGAAGACCTCCGAGGACGCTCCGACGCCGCCGAAAGGTACCAAGTACATCTTTGGAGGGCCGAAGGGTGTAAGGAGACCGTTAGGGGCACTGAGCTAGCGGTACGCGTCAGCCTAAGCGAGGGTGCTAGGCGCCCCCTAAGCATAGCCAAAGGGTATAAGAAGGCTGCCGAAGCAGCCCCGTCAAAAGGATACTACGAGCCTAGGAGTGAAGGAGCCCTAAGAATCCTCGCCCCAGACCACCTAGCATGGAGCGAGGGGTCTCTGGGGGCCTTCGCTTCGGGACTGCCCTACATGCAGTGAAGGGGGAGGGCCACTAGCGGACCAGGAGCACAGTCGTGATGGAATAGGCCCAGGAGGGTTCATCGTGAATCGAAGGCTATGTCTAGGACGAGGAGAAGACCCTACAGCCTCTATAGGCATATGACATTTTTAGAGGTAGAATTGTAATATCATGTACCCTGGTTGTGAGGTTATAAATAGTTTCTTCCCCTATGTAAGAAGGGAGGACTTTTCCCCTTTGCATCTGTGGGATATTTTTAGAGGAAACGGCGGGCTGTCGTTATTTCATTAAAGAGAGAAGTAAAAACAATACAAAAACAAATACAAATACAAATACAAAAACACAAAAAAAAACGCCACACAAAAACACTGCAGACAATATGTTGGCCCTTACCATACCCAACGCCGGCCAAAACTCCCTATTGGCCAACAACGCTTCCTTCACCTACCGATCTCCCTGCATATGTTGGCTCTCCGTCATTACCCCTGCAGATAGATCTGCAGCTTAGTCGCCCCACTTTGCGTCCAGGACCAAGCTTCTTCTTTGATGATCGACAGCAGCCCTGTCGGCGGCTGTCTGAGGTGTTGAAAAATCCGTCGATTTCTTTCTTTCCATATGTGCCAGAGAGTAAGAACTATGAGTGAAGCATGGTCTTTTTTGCACTTTCCCTCTCCTGAATGGAAGATATCAGTTCACCAGTCCACCATCTTCGTTCAAAGCATCCAAAGCAACGGGTTTAGATTGACATACTGCACCCAAGTAGCCACCAAGGACCAGACCAGTCTGACATAAGAACATTCAACGAACAGGTGCATAGCTGTTTCAGGGTTGTCTGTACATAATGGACACCAATGGTCATTTTGCATATGACACTCGGTTAGGACGTCTGCCATCGGTAGCCGGTGTTGTATCAAAATCCATGCAAAAAATTTGCGCTTTTGCAGTGCCCATATGTTCCAGAAAAGTTTTTGAAAAGGAGCCTCGAAAACCCCCAAGAATTACACCTCGTAAGCCGATTTTGCTGTGTAGTTTTCTGAGGCTGTCCACCTCCAACTAATGTCATCTTGCACATTTTGGGATAATGTTATGTGGCAAACCATGGCATAAACTTTAACAAAATCCTACAGTAAGTGTATGGTAATTCTTCTTCTGAGATCAGCTATCCATTTTTCTCCATGCATTGCATCGCGCACCGTTCGGTTTTTCCTCGCCGCGACACGAAAAAGCCCTGGGACCATTTCTTTTAGTGACCTTGAACCTAGCTACT
Organism: Ampelocalamus luodianensis; assembly: GCA_036346255.1. Classification (NCBI taxonomy): domain Eukaryota; kingdom Viridiplantae; phylum Streptophyta; class Magnoliopsida; order Poales; family Poaceae; genus Ampelocalamus; species Ampelocalamus luodianensis. The sequence continues at coordinate 55,587,169 of CM070627.1, read as the reverse complement.
TGTCCTTCCAAAAATTTGCTTTTTCACCATTGCCGATGATTATTGTTGTAGATGTCCGAAACAAATCTTGGTTTGTCTCGGTTATTGGTAACGGCGTCCCATTCCATTGTTTTTGGCATTTTCCATTGATACCAAAGCCATCGAAAGCGAAGCGCATGACTAAACGGTACTAGGGCCAAAACCCCTAGCCCACCAAACCTTACACCGTGGGATATCCGATCCCCCTTTTCTTTCTGAAACTGTCTAGAAAACTTGCGACTGTTTTCTTCAGTTGAAAACAGTCATATTTTGAACCGTAGGATGAGATCAGATATCACTCATCATAGAAATATGCTTTAAAAAGAAACTCAACACACATCTCAATGCATATCAAACGGTTCAAAATGTGACTGTTTTCAACCGAAGAAAACAGTCGCAAGTTTTCTAGCAAAACTCTTTCTCTATTGTCAGTTATGTTGCTACGCCACTCATCCTCTCTATTCGCTAGTATATATTACTACCATTGATCAGATTACCAAGCAACAACCAGCTGCACTTACGTAGTAGCAGTAGTGTTCGTGAAAGGCAGCAGTCACGTAGGAGTTACATAGAACTAGCAATGGCCGCCTCCGATCATCAGGCCGGCGGCAACCGGCACGGCACGCCGCTGGTGTTCGACGAGCTCCGGTGGGTGGTACAGATCCGGCACTCCCTCCAGGAGGACGCCGACGACGACGACAACGGCATCCCGGTGTCCGTGTTCAACGTGCCCAAGCAGCTGCAGGTGCACAAGCCGGAAGCCTACGTCCCACAGTTCATCGCCCTCGGACCCTACCACCACTGGCGCCCGGAGCTGTACGAGATGGAGCGCTACAAGCTCGCCGCCGCCCGCCGCGCGCAGAAGCACCTCTGCGCCGGCCTCAAGCTCGACCACCTCGTCGACCAGTTCGCGCGCCTCGAACGCAAGGTCCGCGCCTACTACCACCGGTACCTCGACTTCAGCGGTGAGACGCTGGCGTGGATGATGGTCGTGGACGGCGCGTTTCTGCTCGAGTTCCTGCAGATTTACGCCGCCGCCGATCCCGGGGGAGAGGACGGCGGCAAGGCGCTGCGGCGGGTGTCGTCGAGGATGGCGCACCTCGTCGACTTCGCCGGGAGGAAGTCGGCGCACAACCTCATACTCCGTGACATGCTCATGCTCGAGAACCAGATCCCGCTCTTCCTCCTCCGCAAGATCCTCGAGCCGCAGTGCGCGTCGGCCGACGAGGCCGGCGAGCTGCTCGCGAGGATGGTGACTGAGCTCATGAAGGAGCTCTGTCCCTTCAAGATGATGGACAACTTCCCGGCGATCGACGTCGCCAAGCACGCGCACCTGCTCGAGCTGCTCTACTACCTGCTCGTGCCGAAGCCGGCAGAGGACTCGGCGGCGGAGACCGACGCCAACGTCCACGACGAGAGCTACGACATCGAGGAGCAGCCGACGGACGGCGGAGGCGAGGGCGAGCAGAAGCCATCCGCCGGCTGCGAGTACGTGAAGCAGCTGTTCGCCGCCATGTGGGGCATCGTGTCGGGGCTCAAGAGCAGCCCGCTGCACTACGTGACGAAGCCGATCGCGTTCGCGGTCAAGGCGCCGTGGAAGATGCTCACCGTCCTGCCGGGGTTCTCGGCGATGAAGCACCCGGTGGAGTCTTTCTTCATGTCCGGCGACGGGAGCTCCTACGGCCGCGACCGGACGTCCACGGCGGGCCACATGAGCCGGCCGCCGCTGATCGAGGAGATCATGGTGCCCTCGGTGTCCGAGCTGGTCAACGCCGGCGTCCAGTTCGCCCCGACCAACGGCGACCTGTCCACCGTGGCCTTCGACGCCAAGACGGTGACCTTCCACCTCCCGGTGGTGACCCTCGACTGCAACACGGAAGTGATGCTCCGGAACCTGGTGGCCTACGAGGCGTCGGCCGCGTCCGGCCCGCTGGTCCTCGCCCGGTACACGGAGCTGATGAACGGCATCATCGACACCGACGAGGACGTGGCGCTGCTGCGGCAGCGCGGGGTGGTGCTGAACCGGATGAAGAGCGACGGCGAGGTGGCGAAGCTGTGGAACGGCATGAGCCGGTCGGTGCGGCTGACCAGGGTGGCGGCCATGGACAGGGCCGTCGAGGACGTGAACCGCTACTACAACGGGCGGTGGCGCGTCAAGGCGAAGCGGTTCATGCGCAAGTACGTCTTCAGCTCGTGGCAGCTTCTCACCTTCCTCGCCGCCATCATGATGCTGCTGCTCACCACGCTGCAGGCCTTCTGCTCCGTGTACACCTGCTCGCGGTGGTTCGGCGCCGTCTCCGTCACCAAGGCGGAGTAGCGCCTTTCTTGATTCGGCTACTCGACAGAATTTGCACGCGTTTGGTTTGGCTTCAAGTACAGTTTTTTTTGGATAAGGTTGCTGGGCTTTTTTTTTTGTTTGTTCCGATGCAAGTGAGTCTGTGAGTGGTTGTGAGATTAATTAATTTATACTTGTACGTGCGTACCATCGGTTTGACAAAATACTGTTGATGATATATACTTGTGATGATTTTTTCATGAAAATTAATGCGACAGAATACCCTCCCTCTGTTCTCTTTTACTTGTTTTTTTTATATATATCATATGGTCTTTAATATACATACATATTTGACCACTATATTTTCTAAATGTTTGTAAAAACGATAAAAAAATGTAAGGATTTTAAAGTACTTTTGATGATAAATCTAATAATAACATCACATGCTAGAGAGGTAACTAAAGATGGTCAATCTTTAAAAAAAGAGAGAGGAGTAAAGTGACTCCTGCAGAAGTTGTAAATGGTCTGATCAGCCTGACCAGCACGTAGTGGCGTACGTAGTGCTAAGTGCTTGCCCATAACGCGCGTGAAACATGCTAAATTTCCGAATTCTCCAATCATGCATGCAACTTAAAATAGTCCAAATTAAATGTCAAATCAGACATAAGGAAAGTCAACAAAGAACAGGAAAAATGAACTAGTCTCACGACCTCATCCAATCGGATAACGTTTTACAGGCAATAATCGATTTGAAATTGACATAAAAAAAAAATAATCAAAGAATCTTCACTGGCTAGCAATTCATCATGACATGGACATTTGATCGAAAAAGAGTTGCAGCTAAGCTATCCCCTTGTGCCCCCACACCAACTGCATGCTCCACGCTGCATAATTTAGAGAGGAGATGATGCTCCTCATCAAATTGTCCACTCTGTAAAGTAGCAACAGCAAATTCACTATTTCCTGCTCAAAAGGTGCAATATTAATCAAGTGCAGTAACGCAGCTGACGCTGCTAAAGAAACAGCTTCCTAATCGACAGCAAAGAATGGCATCCTCTCTTCCACTGTTCATTTTACATCCTCTAACTATCAAACTCGTGCAAATAAACCCCTTGCTCTAAACACCCCGGTTTAGCTGACATGACATCGTTTATGTTGATATCAAGGAAAAGTTAGGATCGCGATCCAACTCTTAGAGTCTTAACGAAAATTCAACATAACCAAGTTGATGGCTAGAAGCATTACGATCCAAGTCTTACGTCGATCAAAGTTGCTAACAAATGGCTAGAGTCTTAGGGCATCGAAAAAAAAATTGTAAGTTTTTTTGAGAGTTGCTTTGCTACAAACTCAATCTAAGGCTTCCATGATATTTTGTTTTAAAGCAAAATTTGTTGATATTAATTTTTAGAATGAAACTATAAATAAACAAGGAGCATGCAAAATATTATATCGAATATGTAGAAATGTTGTTCTCGGAGGAGATAAATTAAACTATATCACCCATCATGTCAACCATTATGGACAATCAATAATTTGTGTGATAAGAAGTGTTTCATCCTTTTTTGGTAATAAGTAAGTGGTAAACCTTATAAGAAATCATACAAATTTATAGTATAGATGGTAAATATGTGTATTTTTACAAATTTTAGAATCACCGATTCTAATAGGATTGAATCTACCGGAGGCAAATCGATCCGACTCGGGATCTCGACTCTGACTACCTTGGTTGATATGGCATCCTAATCAACAACAACAAAAATAAAATAGTTAGTACATTTAGGACATATGGTCCCACATGGCATACGCATCTCAGTGATGGCTTAGCATACTTGTCAACAATTTTTTTTTAAAAAAACCCTTGCCATTCTTCCTCACTGGTGATGTGGAAAAAAACCACCCCTGAAATCATCCTTAGACGCGCGTTCCAAACAGGGCCTAGGGGGAACTTGTTCTAGTTTAGATAGTTGAGGACGTAAGCAGAATTGTTTTAAAATTTATGGGAGGTTGTTTTCTAAACTCAGGTAGGGGGGGATGGGAGGGGGGTTAAGTATGGATTTCTTCCCTTCTTTTATGTAAAGGCTGAGATTGAGAACGAATGGTACCATTACGATGCAATGTCACAGGATAGGAACTTGTCTGTTTTATATACTACATCGACCCATTGCCTCATGGATTGGGATCATCTGTATTGAAAAAGAAAATGTAGATGATCTACAGTGTGTGACATTAGGTTGTGATCTCCATCGTCCGATCAAAAAGTAAAAGGTCAGATCAATCGCAACAATATTTTTGCTATAATAAAATCACGGTCGTAACTATTTTCCTGTTTCTATCATGCTTGCTGCGATACAACGTCAGAGTACTGTTTATTCTATAAGAAAATATTGTTTACACAAAGATCCTCTGTATTACAGCAGAGGATTCGGATCCCTTGCCTCATTAAGCATCAAGCCATCAACCACTCAAAGATCACATTGTTAATCATCGCTAGCTTAGAAAAATATTGGGTTGCCTTTTATTATACACCATCTGACGCAAAGTAGAGCTATTGGCGAGGAAAACTGCAGCATATCTGGCAATGCTCAGCCATACGCGAGACTGACACCTGAAGCTGCGCGTAGTATGCTGGAGTAGGTACACAACTACACGTTCTGCGGCACCATCGAGCAGGCCAAATTAGTGAAGTATACTGACTACTGAGTACTGACTAGACAATAATGATACCTCAAGTGAAACTTTGTAAAATCTACAGATGAAACTTGGAAGCCTACCAATTCATGCAGTTGTAGTTTTTTTAATTGTAATGTGGTCAGCAAGTTGCAGTTTCTTGATTGAAATGTTGTCAAGAAGTTAGTACATCAATGGTGTTCATTCCCCTCTTCAACAGGGGGGGAAAGGAAAAAAAATGAATTACATTTTGGATCTTACTATAGCAGTAGCAGGCTGCCTCATCAGGTGATGGGCTCACTAGTTAAGCACGGTTCATCTAAAGAATTAAGGGAAAAAGAATGAAAAATACAAGAAAAATCTGCTCAATGGTGTCTAGGTTTATGGCCCCTTGGGCCATAGTAATCCTCATGGATCTCAGGCAGCCTGTGGCCTACTCTATCTTTCTCTTCAGAAATGGTTTTCTCCATTTCACCTAATGGTTCACCATCAGTCTTCACTACTACTTTCTCCCCTGATTTCTGTAATCAAAGAATGCACATTAATTAGCATCAGCAGAAAGAATAATTGCACAATCTGTACCAAAACTCTCAAAATGCCAAATCACAATCGCTTACATTGACTATCTGGTTGCTGAATGCTGCATGACTCTCTTCATCCAACCGAATGCCCTGAACCGTTGCCACCACCAGGAGCAGAACCAGGACAGCGGTAACTAATGGCAAGGAGGTCTTCATTTAATCTCTGTGTAAGAATCTTGGAGGAGTTCAGACACGAGTACTTCAACTCAGATGGAATGGAACAGTGATGAGCTATGGACTTTGTTGCTTGAACCATTTGACCCAGAGATCATATATATACACCCTAGCTTCAGAACACCACCCTGGCCCCATCCAGTGATTGGTGTACTCATGTCTGCAATGAAGGGGTTACCTGAAGTACCAATGCAAAATGTGGCCATAGTTTATGTTATCTGTGCCACACTTTAGAGAAGTATGTCTGCCCAAGATCAGGACCATGTTTAGGCTATTGGCCCCTGGATTAGGTGCCAATGCCATACTTGAAAGTACCAAATGGAATTAAGAATTTCGTCAAGTACTCTACTTGGTCTCATGTATAATATACATCTGCTCCTAGAATGTTGCTGGCATGTCTCTCAAGAAATGTACAGGAATGCGTATATTTATTCGCGCATTCCTCCAAAAAGTGTACACAAACTAGTTAAATTGGGTTAGTTTACTGGCATGCGAAAAGGTTGGATTAGTTTATTATATACGTACATCCAACACTAGTCAGACGAAAAGGGTCAATGCCTGTGAAATTTGGCATTTTTCTTCCACCCTTATCAGACATTATTTTGCTCGTTTGTGTTCAGCTTCGTATTATTGTATTTTGGGACCTGGCAAGTGAATGATCATGAGACAAGAACCACAGAAAAAATGAATCAATTGGCGACAAATTTCACTCAATGATACATGATCAAATTACAATTGCACTGCTAGGCACTGACAATTTTATTTAGAGAGAAAGAGGGAAAGGTAAGCCCGGACGCTCACTTCTTTCCCAGGCCTTGCCTAGTTACAGCCACTTAGAATTCTTCGCAATTGAGGGCTCATGTTTGTTGGTTTAATTACCAACAAGAATAATACCAGGGGTCTCAACAATGGGTAACAACTAATCAACAACAATGAGGTGCCGAGATGACTGGATACAATTACAACTCGGCAATATGACATAGTACCTGATCGCAACACGAATGACGTTATTATTGGCTTCCCAGGAGTATCCTGAGGCTATTAAGCCCCTCAGCCGATATGCTGCGTGCCACCCTACCGGGCGGGTTCACTCTAATCTGAGGGACCTCAAGGTGGAAAGAAACCAACACTGCGGTTAAGTTGTCAGTGGCCCCTCGCCTTACTGCCTCCTCGACGATTTCCTTGCAGCATAGTTTCACATCGTTGTGCTCTTGGAGACGCTTCCGTGCAAAGTCCACGGCATTTTGGTTTGAGAAGACATCCCAGATTCCATCACTGCCAATTATCAAGAACTCGTCGTCCTTTGTCAGTGTCATCATCTTGAGTTCAGGTTCAGCACTCAAGGGACCTCCTGGATCACCGACTTCTTTCATGCCTTCAAGATGCCAGTCACCGAGTGCTCTAGTGACTCCTAACAAACCATTCAGGTAACCATCATCCACATAGCCACCTGCTGATTCTATGCGCAGTTTTTCACTGAGGCTGCAAGGCCTGTGGTCCATGGACATTTCGATTGCAGTGCCACACCGGGAAAGAACTGCCCTACAATCACCAGCATTAGCAACCAGAAGAGACCTGCACTAGACATGATAATAGTTAGCATTGGTCATAAGTGTTATGAATAGCGCTTGTATTCATCGTGAGGCCAATTAGCCAATATATATACAAGTATAGGTATAGCATATATGTAGATAACCCCTTAGACAACAGGAGAAATACATAGGTAATAATGCATCTAAAACCCCCCTCAAACTTATGGTGGATCAACAACATGAAGTTAGAGAGATAGAAGCTGTGTTGGGCTCTGGTTTGTGCCTTTGTGAAGAAGTCTGCCAACTAAAACTCTGAAGGCATATACTGAAGAGTAACAACCTGTTCCTGCACCTATCCGCATGTAGGAAGTATCAACACCAATATACTTTGTAAGTCTATGCTTCACCGGATCTTTAGCAATGCTAATAGCACCTGTACTATCAGACAAAAGAGGAGTGGGTACTGAAACAGAAACACCAAAATCCGCAAGTAACCACCGTAGCCAAGTAACCTCCTCAGTCAACAAAGCCATAGCTCACAACTCAGCCTTAGCACTCGAACAAGAAACTGCTGTCTGCTTCTTAATCTTCCAAGCAATGAGAGAACCACCAAGAAAAACACAATAGGCAGAGAGAGACCGGCGATCAGAGTGATCACTAGCCCAGGTGGCATCAGAATGTGCCTGGAGCTGTAAAGAGCTGGAGCGAGGGAAAAACAGACGACGAGAGATGGTTCCACGAAGATATCGTAGAACACAAAGAAGATGACTATAGTGGAACTGAGTGGGAGCAGAAATAAACCGACTCAAGTTACAGGGTATGAAATGTCAGGACGAGTGACACCCAGATAAACAAGACTCTCAACAAGGTGACGATAGTGAGTAGGATCAATAAGAGGCTCACCATCAGTGGGTCGAAGATGAACATTAAGCTCCATAGGTGTCTCAGCGGTGTGCTAATCAGTAAGAGAAGCACAACCAAGAAGATCCTAGATATCCTTTTTTCAAGACAGATAGAAGTCCTCAGGCGTAGAAATAACCTCAACCATAAGAAAGTAACGAAAAGGACCCAGATCAGACATGAGAAACTGCTCATTAAGACGCTTCTTGACAAAAGTGATGTACTGATAATCATCTCCAGTAATGATCATATCATCAACATATAAAAGGAGAAGCGTCTGGCCACGAGGCAAAGTGTGAATAAAAAGAGCAGGATCATGAGCACTGGCAGAGAAACCAACTGCAGTGACAACAGAAGAGAAACAATCGAATCCGACACGAGGAGCTTGCTTGAGGCCGTAAAGAGATCGGTGAAGTCGACAAACCATACCCTCAGGAATAGAATACCCCGGTGGTGGCTGCATATAAACCTCCTCACTGAGCTCACCATTGAGAAATGCATTCTTGACATCAAGCTGAGAGCTGGACCATGCCCGAACAGACACCACAATAAGAAGAGTGCGAACAGTGGTCATGTGAACCACATGAGCAAAAAGTCTCATCATAATCACGACCATGCTCCTGAAAACCACGTGCCACAAGACATATTTAGTCTGGAGACGGGTCAAGAAAGTCGTTTCAGATACAAAACTTAAGCTTATGAGGAAAGGTGAGATTACTTCAACACTCCATGTATAGCACTAACAAGTGTAGCAAACATAATTGCACCCAAAGAGCCAACCTCTGGCTCGATACCATGCATGCAACAATTCACAAAATTGGGCATAGAACAATTCTTATACCACATTGGCATCTCGGTGAGCCGCGATAGCACTAACAAGTGTAGCAAACATCCTCCCAAAGAGCCAATCGATTGTGAGAAAGATATAAAGAATCACCGAAAGATGGCTCACGGATGGCTCGTAGCGGTTGCGCAGATGTGTTCACATCAACTGTGCTGAAGCCAAACCAACCACATCCCCAGTGAGTTGCACCTCCAAGCTTGTAACCAGAATAGCATAGGCACAGGCATCCTTATCAATCTATGTCTTGTAGGCAGCATACTGAGTCTGAAAAGTCTCCATAGTATCCTCAAAAGCATCAGATGTCTCCTTACGAGCGTCTTCAGAAGCAGTCTTCGAGAGTACAGGCTCAGCAGGTGGAGCAGGGCAAGGCGGGCAAGGCAACTCGCCGATAAGAAACTCCCAAAGGCGCTGACCACGCATGTGCTGAAACCAGTCCCGATAATTGAAACCATCGAAGATCACCAGGCAGCGAGGAACGAAAACAGTGTCTGAAGACATTTTCTTTCTTTCTTTTTTTGCTTTGCTTTTCTTGCCGGGCCGGCTCACATAAAATAGTCGAAGGCAACTCGGCCTACTAAACAAAACACGCACATGGAACTAGGGTTCCCCCTTGGCAGCGCTAGAGGTGGCGGCGGTGGGGCGACGGCTCGGTTGCCCGAGCCCAAGACAGAGGTGGCTTGGTGGCGACGGCGGCGGTAGCACAAGCGACAGCAGCCATGGGACTGCGCAGAGGCTATGCAGCTCCGAGCTCGGGCTCAGGGCGACACAGGCAAAAGAGGCCGAGGCAGAGCGGAAGACGGCGTCGGGCGACGAGGCGACCTCCAGACGTGGCGACGCGATGAAGATGAAACGAGGCAGAGCAGAAGCCGGTGTCGGGCGACGAGGCGACGTACAGACGGGTAGAGGCACAATGTCGGTGAAGATGAGACGGCGGCGGCGACTCCCCGAGACAAACCCGGGCAGCTCGAGACAGCAACGGCTTAGGCGACCGACGATCGGCGATAGACGACAGAGATGCAACAAGCTCAAGCAGCGCGATGAAGACGTGAAGAGGAACCAGCGGCGACGGTGGAAGACGACAAGCGACGGGCAAAGCCAGGCGGCGGCCAGAAGAGAACCAGTGGCGGCTTGATAAAACAAAACCCTAGGTTTGCTCTAATACCATGTTATGAATAGCGCTTGTATTCATCATGAGGCTAATGTGCCAATATATATACAAGTATAGATATAGCATATATGCAGATAACCCCTTAGACAACAGGAGAAATACATAGGTAATAATACATCTAACAATAAGGTTTGTCCACAAGTGCAGTGAAATTTACAGGTATCAAATAATAGCAAAAGGTTAAGAGCAAGAAATGAGATGACCTCACATTGGACAAGGTTCACAATTTTATGTTTTTAGAATTATCTCTAGGGATAAATAAAGATATAAACTTCATATGCTTGTGATGATGATTTAAAACATGCAGAATCCTCTAGTATACCATAGTTACAGAACAGGCATGGTACTTGCTCTATGAAACCCAAAAGTCACACTGAATAGGCCAAAAAAAAAACTAGAAAGTTGAAACTAGAATGAATTCCGTAGTGTCAGTTGTATATGATGCATTTTCACTGTATGCCCAAGTAAAAAACATCCCTGTTTCCCATTCCATTTTATAATGCTGAATAATGAAGTTTTCTGAGGAAACCAAGTCTATTACAGGTATTATAGCTCATGGTGAGGGGCGGAGCTGGCCTCAGGTCTCCGGCTACCCAGTGTAAAATTACAACTACAATGTGAAAATGGCAAAAAAAAAAATCCACAAGAAACTGACTTTGGGCCAAAACTGGTTGGGCGGCCCAAGGCCTGGCCCAGCGCTAGCTATGCCTCTGCTCATGGTGTTGTGACCGACTAAAATAAAGATGCTATTTAAAGATGGAGAAACACAGTTCTGTGTGTCAGAAAAGTACCTTCCAAAAATCATTGCTGTAAGTGCCGTTGTGCCGGAAGATAGTGCTCTGTGGCGGGAGCATGTTTCAGCAAACTGACTATCAGTTTGCACAAAGGATCTCCTTACTACTTTCTCAAGCTCCAGAGGAAAATCAGCATCTTCCACAATGACCCTCGGTAAATTATCACGAACAAAATGGGCAGCATCTTTTCCACCATGACCATCAAATACCTAATAATAGAAATGGAGAAAAGCTTACATCACAGAAACATATTATTTTCATGATTCATACAAATGCGGAACAGCTAAAATGATGAACCAATGTCACTACACTTCCTTAATCCATACTGTTAAATAAAAATTGAACTCCGCACGTGCTACAGTACGCTACTATGTGCAGTTGTGCACAACATTCTGTGCATGAACTATATGCAAAGTTTTATTGGACGTTGGCACTGCAGAATGGAGAACATGGTTAGTAGGCCTGGATCTAGGACATGAATATAGTTTTTGAGGATGCAGGTCATGTGTTTGCACACATTTTATACAAGTTTGTTAGTACATGAAGTACTCCCGTTATACCTGAATAATTTACCAAGAGAACAAAATTGTATACTTCACAAATAAAAAGGCTTGTTTGGTAATTGGAAAAATCCATGTAGCTTGTTTATCTTCTGGTAATGCACTGCTTCTATGGTCATATGATAAAGTAGAGCAGTAAACCCCCCTCAATGTTCTACAACTAGATGTATCATGCAATTCAGATCAAATCTGCCATGAATTTCTCCTTCCTCTATGGGACATTCTAGTCTCTCTAAAACTGTCAGTTATAGACTAGCTGTAAATTTGAATAGATCTCATTTCTCAGTCAAATCAGGTAAAACTAAAAAGAGTAAGCAAGTACTTACCCCGTAAAAGGAAATAGCCTCATTATCCACTGATGGATAACCAAAGCTTTTAGCTAGGTCAGCTATGCACACATGGGTATCTTCCATGTATTGACGACTTCCAATATCTGACCAATCCCCTGATCGAATAATTGGAACAAAATTGCCAAACTTGTTCTGCTTGAAATCAGCAGCTGTTGTGTTCTCGCAAACACTCTCCATCTGTGTGTTCAAAGAAAAGGATTAGTGCATGGTATGACGGTAAGGAATGCAATAATAATACATTTGTAACACCCCGCCCTTTAGTACCACATTCCCAGTTTACATTGAATTCCACTAGCATATAATGCATGTTGGCCCAAATCATAGCACGCTCAAGTGAGATGCTACACATGCGTGGCCGCCCGGTGGGTGGGCTCGGCTTTTAGCTAATTTTGGGCCTCAGGGTGTTAGATGGTATCAGAGCATCAACCATCACTGCACGGGCCACGTGTGCATGCAACCCTGTAGCGTCACACGGCACGGGTCGTGTACTGAGGGGTGTTTCTGGGCATTTCACGTTGCCTAGGGCGGCAGCCGGCAGCCCATTAAAGGGGGAGAATGTAACACCCATCCTTTAGTACCACATTGCTAGTTTACATTCTGTTCCACTAGCATATAATGTCTGTTAGCCCCGTAGCACTTCCAGTTTAACCCTTTTGGGCGAAGGGAGGACGAAAACCCAAGTGAGGTGTTACGCATGCGTGCCCGCCCTGTGGATGGGCTAGGCTTTTAGTGAATTTTGGGTCGTAGTGTGTTACAACATTCACGCCATAAATTAATAGGAAATGACTCCGGTTTAAAAAAAAAAGGTAGCAATGCTTTGCTTTTACTAACGTTTTTATGAAGAAAAAAAGTGCGATAATCCAAACCACATGAGATGAGCAAGCAACTTGACAATAACTAGCATTAGCCAATTTGGGCAGAACATCCTATTATTAATAGCGAACTACAATACTTAATTCATTATAAATTTAATATTTGAAATGTGCCTATCATATCTACGTTAGTGCTCTTTCAATAACTCAAATGTTACTGCCAGATAGGAAATAGAAATAAGTTATAGTAAAACATCTAGTTCAACTTAGTAGGATCAATAAATGTTGCAAGTAACCAATTGACTCTTTCTACTGGGTATCAATGACCAAAATGGCAAAATGTAACACGAGATAAACAGACTAGATATGACCACTTGGGACAACATGACAAGACAAAGAAAAGATCTAGCTGTTGATGCCCGCTGATTGAATAAGCAGAACCTACATATAAATAGATAAACCATCCGAAATTACATTCTTCAGCACTATTCCATGGCACAAATTAATGCTGGCAACCACCATTACCTAGCTAAAAGGACAAGACAACCATGATAGCAACAATTATAATCCAACTATATCACTAGCCATGGATAATTAAAACCTAGCAGTTCCTATCACTGATATAATACCAAGAGCTTCAAAGTTGGTAATCAAATGGATAACTCCAGGAAAAAACATGTCCTTCACTTAGAACAGCATTAAAACCACGTTTTTTCACTTCAGTTTTAGAGGGAAATCAAGTACCATGTGCATTTTGCAAGTACTAATTCTTTTTCCTGCTCCAAAGAAAGTACTGTTTTTTCCCTGCTTGGTAGGTACAACAGTCTGAAATTAGTACCTCACTGTCGCATTACATCTCATTACAATGTGAGCAGGCAAAAGATTGGACACTGTGACTATGTTCAGTACAATTTCAGAGTACTGACGAACAATGCAATGCACAGACAAACAACAACCTGTCACCACTCACCAGAAAACTCCTACCGAACATTACAACTATTATGCAAATTACTTTACTCCGTCCTGTTGAATCATTCAAAGCATCTTCTGTTCCACACCTTCACTAGCAATAATTAACGAAACAAATCTCCCAGTTTCTTCCAGATTTCAGGGACACACCAGAGGCGTGTGCATAAAGCAAACACAACATGGTTGCTTCCCTCTCAATCCATCCTCCATTTCATGATGAAAGAAAACTCAAATGAACCAACAGAGAAGCATCCCAAACACATCGAAGATTCATCTAAGCGACCAAAGAACTACCCCCAAAATCGAGTCTTTCTGCACACAGAGAGAAGTCGGTACCCACATGAGGCAAGGGGAATTCGTCGGGTTTCTCGGCCCCCGCCTCTCCAAAATCGAGCCTTTCCGCGTCCTCCAGCCCCTCCATGCACATGACGGCGCCGGACAGGCCGCCTCTGGCGTTCTTGGCACGAAGCTAGCGCAACTGGTGCTCTGCTGGTAGGAAGAACACAAACACGAGGGCAAAAAGTACAGAGAGAGAGAAGCAAACCGAGTTAGGAGGGAGAAGAATAATAAGAGTAGGAGGAGGGGAGATAGAGAGAGAAAGAGGAATCCGAGGAGGAGAGCAATATGGAATATCTGTGGAGAAAAATCCTTCGGAAAAAGGGAAGTGTGGGCGAGGTAAGGCAAGGAAAGGGAAGCTTGAGGTGGTTATTTGTTGGAGCTCGATTTTTTTTTTTTTATGGAGAGTGAGAGCAGCGAGAAGAGAGAAACAGAGGGGAGTATTTAAGGAGGAAGAAAGGCACGTGGTGCACAAGTTCAGATCTGTGTTTGGGCTGTCCCCCTTTCCGGCTTTTCGGTGTGGATTTTGTTTCTACTCGTTAAATGTCCATAGGTTGCTATGAAACATCTCATAAATATAATAATTTATCAACTAAAATATATATATATATATATATATATTTAGTTGATAAATTATATATATATATATATATCAATTCATCAAGATGTGCGGAGTAAAGCAGAAAAGCGGGGTGAAGAGGAGGAAATAAGACATATCCAGATCCGGACGATGGAAGCGGCGACGGCGAGGGGGGGCGCGGAGCAGAGCAAAAGAGCGGGGGTGAAGGCGAGGGCGGAGAGGAGGAGGAAGCGCAGGTGGCAGCGTAGGAGATGCCGGAGAGAGGAGTAGGGAGCGCACAATGCGAAAAGATAGTTTGTTGATAACGTGGCTCACCTCTCAGTAAAGAGAGATATAAGTAGAAGGGTGGAGACGACGGACGACCACCAACTCTAATTTCTAAGCAGTAGAGATAAATTTTATTTTCTACTTGCATATATAAACGAGTAGATCTTAATGGTTCTCTTTTAGCAACCGAGAACTGTTTATGATTGAGTGTGAGAAGTCACCCAAAGCTAATATCATCTTTTTTTAAGTACTTGAGTACACGAAACACGACTGACGCATTCACGCACACATACACACGCACCACACGCACACATTCCTCGCACACATGTGGGTATGATCTTAACACACGTCTAATTTAGAGCGGGGGCTTAGACCTTACGTAGCTTGGGTATACGCTTTGACCATTGAACGAACCTACGTGTACGTATATTATTCCAAAAATCCCAAAAACCTTTACCCGCGAGATCGAGCCTAGCGACGAGGTCGAGCCACGAGCTATCGCTCGGTCCTCAAAGCTAATATCATCTTGTTACAAGCATCTACTTCAAAAGCTAATGCATGTGAATCATTTTCCTTAGCAACCATAGCAAAAAAAATTTATAACCAGTTCATCGACCGTATGTTGCTACGAATAAAAAATGTATATTACCCATAACGTCAAGTCGCCACGGTGAAACTGGGCTCTGCCTAGGCTCACATCATGCCTCCACCACTGTGCTTAGCCTACATAACACCCTCGGCGCCGCCGTGATGCCCAGTCAAGCTCCACCCCAACCCACATTGTGTCTCCCGCGGCCTCTACTTTGTCACCGCAGTCTACGTCGTGCCTCCACACCCTCTGCTCTACCTCTATGTGATAGTTTTTTAGGCAATGAATCAACATATATTTGTAATAGTATTCTCATATTTAGGTCAACCAAAAATGAAACAAAATGCAAGGTGAAAAAGCATTCCGTAATCATAAAGTACTGAGGAGGCCGGCACCATTTAACAGGAAATTAATGTCAATAGTAAAACTAAAACCAAACTGTTGAATACTTACATATTTGGAATGCAATCAATAACCCACAAGAAGGTTTTCTTCTCTTCGGCGTTGCGTTGTTTATGGAGCAGTAACCATGCAAATTGCAATGTATGCAATCTGAAATAATTAAAGTAAAAACTGCAAAATAGGATCACACCTCTGCTCCGTCTTTGAGCTTGAGAATTTTTCATTGCAAGACAGCTTCGTGGAGCTAGTAGGTACCCGAGGTTTTCGCCTAAATGGCACAGTTCCGCAGCGTATTTGTGAAAGTGGCTCTCTTAGCGTGGTATTTGCAAATATGACAGTCCGGATGAGCCTCACGCCGCTACATGTGCAATTCCGCACGGCCACCGCCCGGACACGCCTCGTCCACACCGCCACCGCCCAAACGCGTCTCCTCCGCACGGCCCCCACCTGGACTAGTGTTGTGTCATGCATGCATGCAAGCAAGCGTCCCTCCTCGCGCGGACCTCACCCATGTGTGCCTGTCACCACTACTACAAAACAAGCAATACTAGGCGTCTCATCACAGATGGTTCCCCAGAAACCGTCAGTGTTGTAATTATCACTGACGGTTTTACAGTCGTGACCGTCTATGTTACTAGCGATGGGTAGAACCGTCTGTGATACATCAGCTATCATAGATGATTTTTAATAAGAACCGTCTGTGATAATTTCCAGACAATTCTTAACAAGAATTGTTTGTGATTATTGCAGACTTCACATATGGTTTTTAAATATAACCGTCTGTAATAATTCACATACGGTTTTTAACAAGAACCATTTGTGATTATTTTTGTATGACAGACGGTTTGTGATTAAAAGTGTATGTGATATGTTCAAGCCGCTTCGACTCCCGCACGATGCGTCTCTTCATCTCGCACGCCGACGTTACGATACGTCTCTTCGTCTTGGTTTGTGATACATTTTAAAAGAATGATCATCTGCCGTCGAAGATGAATTCCCACATAGCTCTACTCTCTTTCGCATCCTCCATCAACAACCAGTAGAGTTAAAAAAAACTCACGGTATTGAAAACTCACAGACCGTCGCGCGCCACGGTGAGCTCGTGGAGCATGACGGTGAGGACCAAGGCGAGGAGGTCGGCGATCGCCGTTGCTTTTCTCACGATGTCGTCGTCTACATCATCGGCCTCGTGGCCGCGAGCTCTACTCAGCCCATGGCTAACATCTACAGCCTACGAGCCACGTACATATTTATATACCTATAAAAATACGTACTACTGTTTGTGGCGGCAACCAATCCATGCATGCATATACATGCTACTAATCTAACTAGCAACAACACCATTAATTTGGCCTTTTAATTTTCTCTTATAGAGTAATTCTTGTATTCATATTCGACATCTTGAATTGTGTACGTATATTGGAGTTGTAAGGCCATGAACAATGCGTCCAAGGAGCGCGCTGTGGGGAGATGCATGGCGATAAAGTGGCTAGACAACGAGCGCTACCTCACCGCCGTCAACCACCTGGCTGACGTTGGCAACACGGAGACCTACTTCATCATCAGCCTCACACTCGTCTTCGCACACCAAGACATGTAGCGCGGCCTCGTGTACCTCGACCGAGTGGCCGTCGCCGGCCAGAAAGTTGTGGCCTATGTGCTCGGCCTCCTCCTCTACACAGTCGAAGAGGCGCACGATGTTGGAAAGTAATACATCAGCCAAGTCGAGGGCGAGCCGACCGACGGTGGGTGCGAGACGGCCAAGAGGACCAACCGGAAGTGCAGGCGGTGCTGGAGGCTCGCAGTGGATGCGATCTGGGAGGCGACGTGGAAGAAGATGGCTGGGCTGTAGGGTCGGGTGTTGGCGCTGCCAGAGGATGGCCACCGGTGCACAAGCACAGACTACGACATGACAGAAGGGTGGGCGACTACAGCGTCTTCTGCAGCGATGGTTGTAGGATTAGGCATGAATACGCCAAGTTCTTTGCACAGGTGTTGAACTACTTGTCATAAAATTAGTAGTTTTAGCAAATATTCAGATATAATTTCAGCCAACAGAGGATCATTTGTTTAATAGTGTAAAAGGAATCACAATTTTAGCACATTAGCCTTTCGGCAAAAAGGATATCACAGTGCAAAGAGATAACATATTTTAGCACTTAAGCCTTTCGGCAAACAAGATATCACAGTACAAAGAGATCACAGAGGATCAACAAGATCACAAAATAAAATGATCAAGTTCATTTTAGTCACAAAATGATCAAGATCACTGTGCCGCGAATACCAGACGATCAGCTATCAGCATATTACTCAGATACATAAGCACATCAGCTATCACAGACGATTTTATCTACAAACCGTCTGTGGCACATTAGCTATCACAGACAGTTTTATCTATAAATCGTCTATGATAGTTAACTATCACAAACGGTTCTACTTTAGAACCACGTGTGATGTCTAACCCTATTTATATTCGGACTCTAGGGTTTGCCTGCGCCCCCACTCAAACTCAAACAATTAAGTTTATCTAACTCTCTCTCCTCCCCCTAGCCCGTCACCGCCGTCCTTGACACCGCCTCCTCCTCTAGCCCGGTGCGCCTCCTTCCCCGAGCCTGCCGCGTCCTCCCCGAGCATGAGCTATCACCTCCTCCTCTCCCCTCCTCCTCTGAGCCCGGCGCCCCTCCTCCCCGAGCACGAGTCACCGCCTCCCCAAACCCAGCACCCCTCCTTCCCTGAGCCCGACGCGCCTCGTCCTCTCCCCCGAGCACGCATCTCCTCCGGCAAGGTACCTTCGAAGTGTGTAATATGGACTTATTTGGCTGGCCGGTACATAAAATGAAAGAACGAACATATGCCATTCGGCTGGTGCCTTTTTCGGATATCGCAGAACGAATAAAATCCTCTGTGCAAACCAGTTTGCACTCTTTTCAATTCATAATCATACATGTTGGGTTAATTAGAGCGGCTCCATGATTCCATTTTATCATATATGCATCTAGAATACAGTTCTTGTTGAATTAAGTAGTACGTGCCAAGAAGATGATTTATCATATATAATTTAGTTTTTTTTTCAGAGTACACATGTTTTATTAATTAGAGTGTATACCCATACACATAGAGAATCTTATGATAATATATTCATGCATGCCAGAACTTCTATTTCTTGTGAAGATGTCGAGTGCTCATTCTCCGTCATCGTCACCCCATGCGCCTGATGCGCCGTCCTCTGATAAATCCAAGCGCGATAGAAGCGGAATATCGAAAAGGCTCGAGGGCTAATTTACCATCACAGACACTTATGATAATGGTAGGATGTTGTTGTGTATCCGAAGTGTGGTAGAGGATACGAGTCGCTTGACTAGTCTACTGCGGTGTTATTCTTGTAAGTTTGGACACGAGAAGGCAAAATTTGCTATTATATTCCAAAACAAGATCAAATGAGTCAAAAACTACTACAACACTTCTTCACCTGCTTCTCGCCATTCATTTCACTTTTGTCTGTGTAACCATATTCATGCGAGTCAAGTTCTCCTCCCTTGCGTCCTAGTGTCCTACCATTCCATTCCTGATCTCTTCTCTATAAAATCTCCAAGCAGTGGCTATTTGTGCTTTAAAATAGGCTATATATATATATATATATATATATATTATAATATATTATATATATATATATATATATATATATATATATATATATGTGTGTGTGTGTGTGTGTGTGTGTGTGTGTGTGTGTGTGTGTGTGTGTGTGTGTGTGTAGTTCGTAGTCCCTTGTTAGCTAACTCGAAGCCTGAATTCAGCTAGCTAGCTCGCTCCTTGGGAGTTCATCCTAAACGTGCAGGTGAACCACGACCTACTTCATCGAACCTGACACACTGGAGTGTGTGATTTGCTTCATGCCACGGTAGCCCAGGTTTAGGAGGATTCCACAAGCACTTAGAGGATTGACATGAAGCAAATCGTACACTTCAGTGTGTCAGGATCGATGAAGTGGGTCGTGGTTCACCTGCACGTTTAGAATGAACGTCCAAGGAGCGAGATAGCTAGCTGAATTCAGGCCTCGAGTTAGCTAACAAGAGACTACACACACACACACACATATATATATATATATAATGCTAATTTCACACTCCTAGGAGTACGTAGTGGAAAACTTGAGACCTTGTTGGTTCAACTCAATTATTTTCTTCATTCCCCTTGTTTTAGTACCCATCCCTAATGAACCACCATTCATCCACCCTTATGTTATTGCTTTCCTCTATTGCACAATCGCATGCCCTTGTCTCTAGCGCCCTTAACAATGCTATTCATGACCTCTTTTGTTCTCCTCTTAGGGCATCCATAATGTGGGGGACCTTCACAGATGCTTACGACTATACCATGGTCATAGAAAGGCTTACGACCAAGTGGTGGTTCACGACAAGACAACTGTAGGGAAATGGGTAGGCTACACTAGCGCAAATTAAAAAAATTCTACCCGTAAACCAAGATCACTGCAGTTATAGATCACGGTCTTACCACTAGACGCGCAGGTGCGGAAGTTGATGCTGGCGTCGGGGCGGTGTAGTCGTACCAAGTTGATGCGATGCGTCGGGGTAGAGTAGTCGTACTACTTCCTGCGTCCTCGTCGTGGCGCCCCACGTCTGACTCCTTTCTTGCGGTTCGTCCCAACGCCACGGATGCGGTGCCTTCAAAGGTATCCACACGTGCGGGAGAAGCGGCGACGCCGGACTACTAGATCGCGCGGCGACTAGGGCGTGGGAGGGTGGCGGCGGGGTTTGGGGATGTCACGAAAAACTCAACCCTTAACCGATGCACCCCTGCCCTCCTTTATAGGCGTCCTTATAATGGGCTTCTACGAATAGAGGCCCATTAGGACTCAATGCCCGATCTAATTCGGATCCAATCTAAATTAGGCTTCACCCTTAAGTGTGTGACCCTATAGGTTCACGTATGTTTAGACATGACGCAAGTACACATACTTGGTCAATAGTTGGTAGCGCCTCTAGCAAGGCGTGCCAACTCCTAAGCGCACGTAAAGATCATATCGGACGAACCATCACAATGTTATGTACATGCCAATCCCTTTGCCTCACGATATTCGGTCGAGCTCCAAGTCGACCACTCTTTCTCGATCGTGATCCGGAATCCCTTACTAGGTTAACTCTTAACCTTAAGTAGCATGGCCATGCATTTCGGATCCGATCACTCGAGGGCCAGAGATATCTCTCTCGGTAGAGAGGGAAAATCCCATCTCGATCGACCATGCCTCGCGACATGCTTCATGACAAACCCGAAGCTACCTTTATAACTACCCAATTCACGAGTAGCGTTTGATAGCCCCTAAGTAGGTCTATTCACATCTCAAGTACATGCGACAATCTCGAGTCTAAGGACAAGGCGTACACATTGTGTAGAGAGAACCATAAGTATAAAAGCTATGTCTCATGTTGGGTCGGTCCAACCCCATGTTCTAAACATGTGTCCACATTATTGGTTTGACATCTCCATGTCTATGACCTGTGAAACATGATCATCAACCGATACATGTGCTAATCCATCATTCACGTGTGTCCTCACATGAACTCCGACTAGGGACAACTTTAGAATAACCATACAAGTAAAGAGTTTCACAAACAAGTCACATACTTGTTAATCAACACAAAGGCAATATTCAAGGAACATTTATTAAATCATGGATACAACGAAATATCATCATCAAAATGATTGCCTCTAGGGCATATCTCCAACAACAACTTGGGTTCTCCCTTACAAGTATTAAGGGGCATGTTTAAGATTAGCATGAAGATATTAATATCTATAATAAGAATTACAGATAAATAATAATCAAATGAGGATTGCTATATCCTCGTTGGATGTGATCATGAAGATTCTATAGTCACGTTTTCCTTTGTTACCTTCACCATTGCTGTCGATGCTTGTTTTTTTTTTATAGAAGGGGAGACCCTCGATTTCTATTAAAAGAAACCATCTTACAGAAAGTTCACATGCACTCCAAAAGTAAATGACAAAACGAAAAGCAAAGATTACATACAAGATTTCCATACAAGTCTAAACTAAAAAAGACTAATCCCAGCTAAGAAAAACACACTATCAAAAGATAGGAAAAGACGCCCGAATAAACTTCCAGTAGAATCAAGTCCTCCTTTCAACTTCTTAATCCATGGCGCCCATCTTTTCTTTGCCCCAAAAACCTCTGTCGCTACTTGACTCAGGCCACGCGCGGTAGGAAAACCCCCTATATCATGGGGCGCCGCACGGCACTCGCTGGCTCACTGCTGTCGTGTTCATCACAAGATTCACAACGAGCAGCATATAGGTTCATGTTCACATTATTTTTTGAAATGAATTCTGTTCACATTATCGCATATCGTTCCTTTTAAGATTATTGTGCCAACAAGATCGCAGCACGCGAAAGTTTTATAGTCTATCAACTGTATCAGAACAAGATTTTTTTTAAAAAAAAAACTGTATCAGAACAATCCAATTGAGATTCTAAACCAAACAGGTTTCTACTTTGCAAACATGGCCATCGATCAATTGGAATGACCAAACAATAGATAACCTAAAGATAGAAAGCAACAATCATTGATTGTTGATAGGGATTGAGGAGAGATTATAGGGATAAGATATACACGCCTATAACTCTATCTGTTTCATTATCTAAAAAAACTCTATCTGTTTCAACAAGGTCAATCAGTGCCACGGATCCTTCTCATGATATACGATCTAACCATTAGTAAGTCACAGAACCTGTCCACGACTGAAAACAGTGGCCATCGCCAGCTTTTCTTGAAGTAAAGCACAACCCAGGAGGTCCATAAACTAATCACGTAGAACAACGCTGAGGGCATCTTCAATAGTGTATTTATTGTCGTCTCTTAGCTATACCACGTCAACAAAATCCTACGTAGAGGAGAGAGGGGGAGGAGAGAGAGTACAAGTCATCTCTTCTTGAAGAGACTGTCATGCATGCGAAACAAGATATGATACATTAATTTACTCTAGTTGATATGTATGCTCATTTGAAAGAAAAATTATAAAATATAAATATCGGAGAATGTGCTAGAGACTATCTATTAAAGATGTTGTCTCTAAAGATGATGTAGCATATGTTAGAGACCCTGAGCAGTCATCAGGCTACCAACTTTGTCATCCTGTTCATGTTCTTTAGGCTGAGGAATCGACGGCGTAGCAGGGCAACTCTTCAGCAGCAGCGGGCCACAGAGTTGATAGTACGTAGTTGTTCTGACCAAATATGATGAACTGACCCTTCGTACCTGTTGTAGGGCCGAACAAGTTGTTGTATGCAACTGAGAAGAACGCCAGGGACTGTAATGCTACTAGCTCTGGTGGTATTTGGCTTGACAAGTAGTTATGTGATAGATCAAAGCTCTCGAGGTCGCTTAAATTTGATATGGACTTTGGTATCGATCCATCCAAGTAGGACTTTGCGTAAATTAGACCATACTTCAAAACTTGCAAAAAGGTAAAAAAAATTTAAACAAATCGATAAATGAAACAAAAGAACGACATAATTCAAAATGTTCAAGCAAAAGAAAAGATGCATTTCAGATAAGGGCAAAAGGTAAAAGATACTAAATAAAATTGTATTAAGTATAACTAAGAAAATTAAATTACGCACCAGGTATGCATCCCTGTATGCCCATGCTGCTCAGGGACAAATTCTGCAGGTCGTGGAAGGGAAGGAACTGTTGGATATTTTGAGGGTTATTTGATATATTTTTTATTATTTTGAGAAAGAAGAAATAGAAAAGGAGAAAAAAAAGAAAATAGAGGGGCCCTCTTGTCATTGAGATGAGGAAATGGATAAGGGGATGAGACCTTATCTCCAACCTGGGGAGGTGAGGCTTTCGTGCGCTGGGCTTTTAGCCTGGTGGCGACGGGCGACTTGGGTAGGCAGGTGCGCTGGCTCGGGCGAGATGCACGCCGTCCATTGCGGTGACATCCGGTCCTCCTCCTCTTCATATGCCGGCTCTTCTCTCTTCTTTCTCCTGACCCGAAATACAGTGCGTTCTCCCCCCTCCCCTCTTTTTTTGTTAGTGTGTTCTTTTTCTCCTCCGATTGAAGCTTCGGTTTTGGGTCTTTAAGCCGCTGCGCCGTCGTGCGTATCTCGACAACGTCGCCTGTGAGGTTGGACTCCTCCTCCTTGAGCACTCCCCGTTCTGTACCTTGCACCATCTCACTATTGAGGTTGCGGTGAGGAATTTCGGGGGTTGCTCAACTGAAGCTTGAATCCGGCCGGCTCGGGATCGATTTGGGAGATAAGAACTTGGCTTTGGTGCTTGGTGCTTTTGGGTGCACTCGACTGGTGCATTTCTGTTGTTCTTGTGCGGCATCTCCTGTACCTCGGTTTTCAATATGATCCGTCTTTGATAATGCTATTTCAGCTCCCTAATGAGTCTCTTCGTCCGAGTTGGGGAAGGCTGGATCCACGAGCGTGGAGGCCAGAGAGGAGGAGCATGCACCCAGGAACTCGCCAGCAGGGAGCATTCAGGCGAGGCACGGGCTAGGGTGTTGAATTGAGGAACACGAGGAAACAAAATCGAGAGGGAAGATTGGGAGAAATAACATCAGGGAAGAATGGGGAGTGCTTATTGGTAGTCAGCTGCAAAATCGCCATCGCCGGCATCAGATTGGGTGGCAGTGACCTGGGATGTGTGGTGGGTGTAGAGCAAAGAAACGGGGAACCAAGAATTTTTTAAATAATATTAATTTAAAAGATAATTATAAAAAATAGTTGGTTTTTTTTGGCAAAAATAGGTGTCTGTCGCCATTTTAACTGGCAACAGGAACCTATTTACTGCCAGTTGCCGTTCGAGCCGCCTGTCGCTATTTTCAACTGGCGATTTGCATGGAAGAGTGTGTAAATTGCCAGTTGAAATGACGACGGGAACTAGCTTTATAAACCCCGAAAATTCGATGGAAAAGTTATTTTAATTCCGAAAAAGAGAAGAGAGCGGAGGAGAGAGGAGGAGAGACGTAGCGAAGCCCTCCCAGTTCCTAGCGGAGAGAGAGAGAGACGAAGCAGCAGATCTGGTTGCCCATTTTGCAGATAAATGTTCTTCCAACTTTGTACAAAAATTCGAAACCTTGTAGGTTAGCAAATAAAAATAGCGTTATAAAATTCAAGGTATTAGATAATTTTAGTTGTATTGCTTTCTCATGTAGTACATTATTTTAGCTGTGTATAGTTTAATTTATCGTATAGATATTATTTATGTTGTAGTACTCGAAGGATTTAGAATAAATCCACATAAATACTAAGAAAACTTTGTAGGACTTTATTTTTACATGATAAATATTTTGTTAATACCGAAAATTCTTTTAAAACTAGGAAAATAGGAAGACGCCTCTAAAAATAGCAAGATACCTATTAAAAATTTATAAAAATTACAGAGTAGCTAAATAGGGTATGCAGAGCTTAATCAAAATAATCCCAACTTAATTTTGGTTTTCATCTGTGCACAATGAATATTCTGTTAATGCCAAAATTACCTTTTAAACTAGGAAAAATAGCAAGACACCTATAAAATATCTCTAAGAAATCCAGAATAGGTACATAGGGTATGTAGAGTTGAATTAAAATATTATGAACTTAATTTTTGTTTCCATTTGTACACGATAAATATTATGTAAATGCTGGAGACACTTTTCAAACAAGGAAAGTAGGAAGATACCTATAAAAAATCTATAAAAATTGCAGAGTAGCTATACATGGTATGTATCCAAACTTAATTTTGATTTTCGTTTGTGCACGCTAAATAATTTGCAAACGATGAAAATAGTAAGGTACCTATAAAAATTATATGAAAATTGCAGAGTAGCTAAATAGGGAATGTAGACGTTAATTAAAATATTGTGAACTTAATTTTACTTTCCATCTGTACAAGCCAAGATACCCCCCCCCAAAAGAAAATATGTCAATACAGATGTGTACATACCAGTTTTCTATGTGTCGTTAATCGTGCAATAATTGAATTAATTAGATATGTCGCTTCTTATTACTTTTTGTATATGTTTCGTAGTATTTACAACGTATACACTGAATTTTCAAGTATGATGGACTTGTATTAGTACAACCACACAGTATACTTGACCGTAGGAGTGGTGAAGGATCTAGACCCGCCATTATGTGTTAATGGAGTATTTTGGTGATTAATGGCAAATGCACTTGTGAGACTAACACTCTTATTGTTATATCATGTTTAGTCCCAGCTTGGATATAAAAGTAAAAATCCAAACAGGTATGTATTCATTAATGACAAATCTATTTGTGAGACTAACAATTCTGTTGATTATCTATTGCTTAGTCTCGTTTGGATATAAAGATGAAAAATACAAGAGGTATGCATTCTACTTCTTCTTACTATATCTTGTTGCATTCATCGGATCCAAAATATAGGTTAAACTCCACCAAAAAGGTTAACTTGGATATGTGCATATGTTTTCATTACACATTTGTGTATGCACACATTTAGGGGGAGTTCATTCTATATTTTGTGGTTTCATTAGTATTGATCCATATTCTCTTTCCACATATATTAAGAATCTTTACTTTGAAACATATCCTTGAATATAGTTAACTTGTGTAGTTAATATATTCATATGAGTATATGAGAGCATATGAGACTTGTGTAGTTCATAGATGCTCATATATCCTTGAATATATTTAACTTGTGTAGTTAATATATTCATATGAGTATATACAACTTGTGTAGTTCGTATACACTCATATTTAGTATATACAACTTGTAGTTCGTATATACTCTTGGTATATATAACTTGTGTAGTTTATATATACTCGTGTTTATCTATATTCAATTATTTAAGATTATGTTGTGGGACTAACATGTGTGCTAAGATGTTTGAAGGCTTAGCCCCAGCTTATGGATGGCGACATGGTAATGAAAATGCATTTGATGAACCGACGTGTTATGGGCGGTTCGACAGCGCTACGGTTCGACCGGATCTTGGTGCGTATGACCGCACATCGGTCGTTCCGATTTCTAGTTGGCGGTTGCATAAAACCAGAACCGATGCATTTTGGCTCGGAGCTCTCTTTGTTAATCGATCGTACCGCATTTGAGAAGCGGTTGTGCGCGATGCGGTTATACCAATTTTTATGGCGGTATGAATTTTCCGAGAGCATGTCTTTTGGCTTAGTTGGAAACCACGCAATCGGTAGTACCGCTCCTTCGTGCGATGACGCCGGACCAGCGGTAATACCGCAACTTGGTTGGCGGTTGTGCGGTCGAGTTTTCAATAGCTTGTTTAGAAGCATTTTTGCAGGTATATCTTGGTAATCAATGTTAATCATTATGGGACTAACATTTTCCATGAGTTGGATGAATAGGTTATGTTCCAAGGTAATGAAGACTTCGGATGGCATCATGAGTTGATCGTCATCAAGTAAAGGTTCAAGAAGAGGATGCATCATGTGTTGATGCATATCAAGATCTCGAAGAAGAGTTGATCATGAGTTGATCATCAAGTCAGGAGAAGACTCATCATGTGTTGATTGAGGTCAAGTAAAGAATGCATCATGGGTTGATGCATGTCAAGATGATGACCCGGACTTGAAGTGAAGATGTGTGTCATCAACCTTCAAGAAGATGCTCAAGGCAAAGGTATGACTAGCTAGGGCTAAGGATGTGTTTCTAGTCTTTTACCGGTCTTGGTGTTTGGTTGGAAGACCGGATTGCTAGTATAGGTTGCCGTACTATTAAGAGAGGTCTTGTCTAGTAGCTTGAGTTTCATCATGTGTTGATAAATCAATCTCACTTGCTCTAGCTCACTCTAACATGTTGTCTATATTTGCGAATGTGTTTTGCAAATAGTTGAGGCTCATGGATAATCCTTGTAGCATGTGACTACACTTTGCAAATATGTTTCGCAAATGGTTGAAGTCCATGTACCTACTCCTTGTGGCATGATCTAAGTTTGCAAATGTATTTTGCAAATTGTTGGGATTCATGTATTTTCCCTTAGTATGGTCTAAGATTGCTTGTTGCTAACACTTTGGACTTAGACCATGGTAGTGGCTCCTTGGAATTGTGCTTTTGATTTGATAAAATGTGTTTGAGATCAAATCAAATAGGTGGGTTGTGTAGCCCACTGAATAAGCTTTCAATAGAGTCCAAGATCACTCAATTCCGACATCGGAGTCAAAAGTTATGACCTTTTTACTAAGTGTAAATGCGTGCTGATTTTGAGCTGCGGTACGACCGCCGTGTAAAGAGCGACGACCGCCAGAACAGTTGTACCGGCCCTTGTGAGGCGGTACGACCGCAAATGGTCAGTAACGACTAGTTTTGGCTGTTTCGTCTCCCAACGGCTAGTTTTGGTGTAGGGGCTATAAATACCCCTTGGCGGTTGAGAGACAACTTTGGCATCTCATTTCACTCTCTTGAGCTAGTGTGAGCTTCTCCTTTCAATTGTGCATGTGTTGCACCTTGTGAGCAAGGAGAGAGGTCTCTAGTTGCATGTGTTGCATCTAGAGGTGGATTTCATATCCACTTGAGCTTGTGCATTCGTTGCACGTGGTGAGAGTCAAGCAAGGGGCTTGGCTTATTACTCTTGGTGTTTGCCGACACCTAGACGGCGTGGAGGCGTCGTGGTCCGGTGATCTTCTCAAGTGAAGCTTGTGAGAAGGCCCGGTGTTTGTGAGTGGCTTGGTGCTCGCCATCTCCGGAGTGGAGTAAGAGTAACCCTAGTGGAGCGAGGTGTTGATACCTCGGAGGAAGGCTTAATTTGTGGAGCCGGCCCAATTGGTTTGGGCTTCCCTCAACGTGGACTAGGGGAGACCGAGCAAGTCTTCGAACACCACGGTAAAACATCGCCGTGTCATCTTGTGGTTTGCATTCTTGAGCTCTACCCTATTGCATTTACATTCATTGTGTATGAATGTTTGCTTTACATTGTGCAATTTATATACCTTGTATTAAATTGCTTATTCGTTATGTATGATTGCAATAGTATCATTTACATTGCTTAAATTGAATTGCTTACAAGTCCATGCTTGATTGATTATTATCAATAGACTTGTATTGTTGGTGCACTTAGTTGAACCTAGTTGATTTAGGCTTTAATTGTGCAAAACCGTATTTGTATTAGCTTCCACATTAGAAATTGGTTTTAGCGCATAGAAGTTTTTAAAACGCCTATTCACCCCCTCTAGTCGGCCTCCTCGATCTTACAACTGGCCACATAGTCATGTAAGTATTGGCACAGTGCACCAAGTAGCATTTCAAGTCAATTAAATCCGAATGTACATGTGGGATTGTAGAAGTAGCAGAGCAAGAGGCAGAACATTCGGTAGAACCGATCGGAGTCAAATGTAACCTTGTAAACTCAGGCAAGCCATCCTTTTAATCGTTTCGGTGGTCGTATTTTTGTACAAATTATTTTTACCCACGACAAATATTATCTACCTACATAAATTGTTTTATAATAAAATAAGATGTGCGGGTGTCGATTACGATACATATGTCTAGTGGCCAGTTGATGGAGCAGCTGGCCACGAAAGATTAGTAGGTGGGTAGAGGGTACCCTGGTTGGGTCCGATAGTGAGTGTGAGGCCCTCTACATACAGATAATATTTAAAGACGAAACCACTCTCACTGGCGTTAGTGAGCCGCAATACCCGTATCAACTACGGACACGTTAAGACCGGTTGAGCTTAGTATCCCTGTCAAGTAACAATACCTCCACAGGGAACATACTATTGTATTTTTCTTTCTTGTTTTAGCGCGAAGGGATTCCGGGCTAGGGAGTTGGGTGTTGTATATCGGCCCAGTACCGCTATATTGCGCTGGTGGAGTGGTGGGTGCGACCAAACTACAACAGTTTGGGGAGACCCAGCTGGGTGGAGGTACTAGGTACGGACATTGGGAAAAGCTTTGGACTCTGACCTATCACCGTGTTAAAACAAACACAAAAGTCTAAAGACATTTACGGTCATGGGTTACCGTGGGTAAAGCGATACAACCTCTGCAGAGTTAAAACGTGATCACGCCTGTCTCCTGGATTGGAGTTTATGGGGGCCTTTTCAGGGGCTCGAACCCACGATAGAGTGACTAGTAGATTTTTAAATTGAACTTGCTTTTCATCACATAAAAATGTATTTTTAAACTATTGTGATTTTAGGTAGGGACTGATGATAGATGGGGTTAATTATGCATAAAATCAACTTTGTTTATTAAGTGTTTGCTGAGTACTATCGTACTCACCCTTGCTATTAATCCCCCTTATTTAGAAGCGAAGAGCCAGATACATTAAAGCAATGCTAAATGACAAATTACGGTAGGGCTACTACTTGGAGGACTTCGTACCACTTCATTCATGCCAAAATCTTAGCCTTAAGGCTGACATGTAGGAATCAAAAGTAGTCCTAACTACTTCTCTGCTGCAACACTTTGATTAGAATCATTACTCAAGAAAGCATGATTTTGTCGGGTAATAATCCTTAAGCCGGTGTCATCACCAAAGGTGTGATGGCACGGCGTGACATGGCCCTACCTCTATCTAAGTATCTAACCATGGCTAGTACTACAAAGGCAATAAAACTGCTACTATTTTACGATCAAGCAATAAAACTGCTACTTTGTTGCAATCATTCAAGGTGATACAAAAGTGTGCAAAATTCTAGTGTCAATAACTGAACATTTCGTACAAGACAAGAAGAACATATCTAGTTATCTAATATTCACATATGGTGCTTCCATATGAAAGCTTCATGAAAAAAAAAAGCATAAAAAGTGGTATGTTTTAATAATAGAAGTGAGCAATGAAGCATGAAGTCTATTCGCCTCCACATGTGTAGCCTCAGGTAAAGCTCAGACCTCACCAACTTGTCAAAGATTTATATAGACATTTTATCAGAAGAATTCATACACTGAAGGATACTTTGAAGAAAAAGATGCGTCCACTATGTGCAGATGTTTGAAGTTGTAATTCATTTTAGCTGAATCGATGGCATACTTTCACGGGCTAACAGGTACATCTCCATAGCCAGCAGTTCAGAAAAACGCTGTATTGCCGTACTCGTATTGCTTATCAATGCTTCATAGATCGCAAGAAATATATACTCAGCTAGGTAAAGTTAAACTATTAAGTGCTTATTTATTTGTGCTCAAGGCATACATTAGTCACCACTCACCACTAGGCCTTAAGATTAGTTTTGAACCTTCTTCACATAGGTTTTGTGGTAGCCGTATGTATGGAAGGATGCCAGGTCAGGGAATTTGGTCAGTGTCACATCTGCCCATCTGTTAGGTACTTAGGGCACTACACGGAGTATGGTGGTGGACCTGGTGGTTAGAGAGGCTTCCCAGACAAAAAAATATCTACCTCTGTAAAGGTTAACAATATAGCAAGGACGATGCAAATTTGGCATTACCTGCTCATAGACCTCCCTAAGATTGCCCCTAATCACACCAACAAACATGGTGAGCAGTTCAGGTCCCTTCATGCTGATATAGCTGACATGGTATTCAATTTGCACATTTGCAGTGCAGCTTGATCAACAAAATTTAGCCAGAACAAGATGACCCATAGAACAGCTCTGGCGTTAAGAAGGTGAAATAAACTTTTCAGACTTCTCGAGAACCTCAACAGCAATAGAGAGTACTGTAGGGGAGGCAATACGAAGACTGAAATTATTGTTATTTATTATATAACTATTGATAAGGATATAGAACAAAAACAGCGACAATAGTCAAAGGCAAGCAAAAATACATCTTCATGTTTTCCTCATAGCATTCTCAAAATTCAAAAACAACAACACTACCCCAACTGACATTAGACCTTATAATGTGCATAACAGAAATAGCAGCAGGCCTAGTGTTATCTTTTGCCACAAAAAAGATCTATGTCTAGCATGGACATAGCAGCATAATCATAGATCAGGAATAATGATGCATCTTACAGTATCACGAAGGGTGGACAGTGACGCCATCAAGAGCTACCTTCAGATGTGATTTATGATAAGTTTTTTACTCCAGGATATATTATTAAGGACCACTGTGTCAAGTGTAAACATCTCAACCCTCAGTTTCACACATCTATCTTTTTTGCAACATCTCAACCTTCAGTTTCACACATTTATCTTTTTTGCAACACTTTGACACGGCCTTGATTCAAAGCTTGGCAAAATCAGCGATAACATACCAAAGTGTGTCCTTTGCAATTGCTCCAAAATCCAAAATAATCTGCACAGATGCAAAGAGCCAGAATCCAATTATATCCAAGCAGGAACAAAGGTAAATTTAAGTAAATCATGAAATGCATGCAGCCTGTAACATTATTAATACTTGCATATGAACACAAGAACTTCAAGACGCCCAACTTTGTTGTGCATACCTATGTCAATTTCCATGTTAAATTTCCCAAACCTTCGGAGGCATGCTCAACTTGTTGGGGTGATTGGTCACTTAGGCCGGTCTCAATGGAGAGTTTCATGGCGTTGTTTCCAAGACTGCCATGTCATATGAAATGAAATGAAACTCGAATGAAATACCCACACTCAATGGAGAGTTTCATTCTACAGTTTCATAGACATTTAATTTCATGACTCAGAGGGAGTTGGTATTCGTGCCAAGAGAGTTTCATCTAGATGAAACTCATTTCTCCTCTCTCTTCTTAAATACACTGCCATGTCATCTAAAATGCCTATGTGGCAACACATTTAATAAGAATGAAACTCTAATGAAACTCTCACTGAGACTGGCCTTAGATAGAAACAATATTGTTAGAGATATGTTAGAGATAGAATAAGGACTCTTGTGTATTGTCTTATCTGTATATGGCATACACCTCTTGTACTCCTATATATATTGCCCATTGGGCCTCTTCAATATACACACAATATTTATAACATGGTATCAGAGCGAAAGTTAGGGTTAGGGTTTACTGTTGGACCGAAAAGGCGACTAGAGGGGGGGTGAATAGGAGCACAATCTCTTTTTCTCCCAAAATCAATTCAATACGAATCTCACTCCAATAGCTATGAAAGCTATGAAGATCAATCAATCATGCACAGCGGAAGACTTGTATTGAACCAACTCAAAACCCCAAAGTAAAAACAACACAAAACCAAAACACAGATGCTCGGGCGTTCTGACCTCTCACGGGGGCGGTCAGACCGATCCAAGCGGTCAGACCGCTACCTCGGGCGGTCAGACCGATTTCACGGGAGGTCAGACCTCTCATTCGATGAACAGTAAAATTAGCCCGACCAACCGAAACGCAAATTGATCAAACTTTTGATTCGTGCGCCCAAACTTCGTGAAACTTGACACACAACTTCCTAAGGATGTCAGGAACCTATTCCAAGCAACAATTGTGATAATTCTTGCTCAGGTTTAGACCTTTTACCATTTGAGCGAAGTTAGGTCAAAAACCGAGTCAAAACGAAAATATGATCTTAAGACTTGCACGTGGGTGATTGATGATCTTGATGATCCTAGATGTATTCTCACACGTCACGACAAGCTAAATCACGTCAAGAAACTAAGCAATAACTCATGGATCAAACAAAGACTCAATTCATCAAAGAGAGAAAAAGCACATGAACTCACTTTTGAAGAAACTTTCTTTGGATTGATTTGATATGATATTGGTTCACACCACTCCATCAATGGATGACAAAGACTCAATACATGAGCACGAAATCCAATCCAACTCTCTAGAACCCTAACCTCCGCTCCTCCTCTCCTAAGCAAATTAGGGTTTCAATAACAATGAAAGGGTCGAAGGGGTGCTGCCACCTCCTCCTCTATTTATAGTGGAGGCTTAGGGTTTCTAATAGAGTCTCCTAATGGGCTCCGTTAAGGCCCAAAACAAGCGGGTGACACACGCACGCCTTTTAAAGCGCCGTGTTCATATTGTCTGGCACTCGCTTGTTCGCCACGTGTAGGTTGATCCAACGGCTCTCATCATGTCGGCAAGTCTCTCCCATCCGGCTCCCACCGAAACCACCATGGCACTTGCACCACCCGCGCCGCTAGCAGTTCAACGATCGCCGAAGCGCCGTTCGGTCACCTTTGTCCATCTTGCACCATGCTTGAGTCCAATGACTTCACCCGGCATCGTCGATCGTTTTGAACCTCGCTCTCCAAGCCTAGTCCGATCATCCTCGCCGTTGACCGTCGTTGACCACCAAGCAACTTTGCACAACAATAGACAAGCAAATCGAATTCGGGAACAAGTTCTTCACAACTTGACCCACGTTAGTCAAAACATGCATCATGCAACACATATGCCATGAAAACCACGAACTTGACCTAACAAGCAACCATCGCCGCCACACGGCGGCGACTTAAGTGAAAACCGGTCGGACACGCCGGCCTTGGCGGTCAGCATCACCGCCGCCGATCGGCCGCGTACAAGGCGGTCCGACCGCCACAAAAGGACTTAGCGAAATTTCAACGCTGAAATCCGCAACCTCTCGGAAATTTAAAGCGAATAGAACTTTTGACCGAAGCTCCAAAATTATGGGACCAAGTGCGGTAGAATCTCCTCACTTGCCTACACCTCTATTTTTGGCGACTCAAATTCCAATGCCACTCAACTTGCTTGGTCCGACCGCTCAACGAGACGCGGTCGGATCGCTACAAATCGGTCGGACCGCGACCGCACGGCGGTCGGACCGCCATCACTGAACACCGAGGCATGGCGATCCGACCGCCACTGGGCGGTCGACCGCTCGAGACTGACAGAACACGAACTTTGCCGAAAACTTGTGTTTCGCAAACCTTCAACGTCATTGCCAATTGACACATCATCCTAAGATCATGAGCATATCCCCATGATATCCACAATCTCCCCCTTGATGATCACATTGACAATTCCCAACAAATGCAAGTTTTGAGGTTTGAAAAGTAAAAAACTCAACGTTTTCGTGCAAAGGCACAACTTGGTCCATATGCAAGAAAAAGCAAAGGAAATGACCAAGCTGGCTTCAGAATAGCATCGGCAAGTGAGATAAGGCAAAAGAAAACAAGAAAAATTCAATTTCCAAAGAAGGGTCAAAAAAACTCACTTAAGGTCCATATGAAAGAACAATTGTTCGAAATGACCTTTGATCATGGTGAGGATCAAGAATTGCAATTCAAGTTCAGAAGAGCAATAAGACCATAAGAATGCAAATAAGGAACTCCCTCACTATGATCCTCAAAATTTGAAAATTTCAAATTCTCCAATTTTCTCCCTCTTTTAATGTTTTTAAAACTTCTCCCTTTACACATTTTGAAATATCTTCTCCCTTTGACAATGGAGTCATCAGGAATCACGCCTTCCTCTCGTCCAGAGATAACAAATGCAGAATGAGGAAAAAGCATAAGAAGGAGCATGCATGAAATGCAATGAAGTGGCTTCATATTTTTGAATTTTCAATTTTGGATTACAAGAAGCTTTGGAGATTACCCAAAAGAACAAGCTAGCATCTCAAATTTTGCATAAACACCATATCACTGAATGCGCTAGCAAGATCATGATAAGACATATATAACAAAGCTAAAGCAAGAAGGCTTAATATAAAGCAATGAATTTTAGCATTTTAAGCAAAGCTTCAAATCTAGCAAGTCCATCAACAGGATCCTAAGATGATATCGCCATGTCAAAATGTCAATGTGAGACCAAGACGCTAACAATGACCACATTAATAGACAAACAAGTCCTGAATTGAGTCATTTTGCTCAAATTGTCTCAAACGCCCATTTTTCAACAGATTTTCATTTGCAAAGAAATATTGAAGTTGATGAAAGGTATATCTTAGTGAAGAAGATCTGGACTAGAAGCCATCCACAAACTCTTCCTAAGCTTCTACCCATTTGATAATTCATTTTCTTATCCACGTGCTAGATCTCAAGCCTTGCGCGACCATCTTAAGCACAAAAGCTTAAAAGAATGATCTAGATCATCCAAAACTCCCCCGAGTTCATGCCTAGTGCAATGGCAAGCCGTCTCATAAGAAAGAATTGGTGAGATCAGTTTTTTCGCACAAAAGAGACCTCCTTTTTGTTCACAAGAGCGATTTAGATTCTTAAAAGAACAAGAAGCTCAAGTAATGATCAATACTAGATTCAAGAGCTAACAAGTAATTTTGACGGGCCAATGTCACAAAGGATCACTAATTGCGCAACTAGCTAAAACATCCACAAATTGCGTTTCTTAGTTCAAGTTGTCTTAAAGTTCGGCTCATTCAAAGAAAGACTTAGCTACACATGTGAAAGCATGATAATTCTAGCAAGTCAAAGAACTAGACATGACATTGAGCGAATTGAAATACTAAAAGCTCAAAGGGTAATAAGCAAAGCTTCATCAATTTTAAAAGACAAGCGAGAAAAGCTTATATAAAATGCATCTTTTGGATTTTCATATGAATGCGATATCTTTTGGATTTTCATATAAATGCGATATCTTTTGGATTTTCATATCGTGCAGTATGATATGATGAGATGCACAAAAGCTGAAAAAGCCTAAAAGATCAAAAGATCAAAAGAAAATCAAGAAAAGATCAAATGAACAAGGTAAGATCGAAAAGATCAAACTCCTCAAACCAAACCGTAGGGATAAATTACCCTAACTCACTTCTCAAGGTGGCAAACCTAGTTGGATCTAAAGGCTTGGTGAGGATATCAGCCAACTGAGCCTCGGACTCCACGAAATGTAGCACAATATCACCCTTCTCGACATGATCTCTAAGAAAGTGATAGCGAATGTCTATGTGCTTGGTCCTAGAGTGTTGCACAGGGGTTTTTAGCAATGTTAATTGAAGTGTTATCGCAGAAAAGAGGAACACTATCAAATGCCAACCCAAAATCCTTAAGAGTGGACACCATCCACAAAATCGACTACAAAGAACTAGCGTGACTACATATTCAACTTCAGATGGATTGTGCAATGTAAGATCGCTTCTAGAAGACCAAGAGACAAGAGAAGTGCCTAGGAAGTGACAAGTGCTCGAGGTACTCTTCCTATCTAGCCGACGACCCGCAAAATCGAATCGAAAACCCCGAATGGACAAAGACGAAGAGCAGAATACCAAATGCCATCTTGGAGGGTAGAGTGTAAATACACGAAGATGCGCTTAACGGCTTGGCGATGGGAAGTCCTGAGACGCCGAAACCTCGCACGCAGGCAAGCAAATGAAGTGGATGTCGGTCTTGAGGCCGTCAGTGCAGTGAACCGATCATGCTTTGTGGTACTCGCGTTGATCCACGCTTCTCCTTCCTCATCCGGATCCAAAGCGATCGAAGTCGCCATGGGAGTGGCGATCGGCTTGCGATCACCATCTCGAAGCACTTGGCGGATCCTTGGTGTGCTTGTCGATGGATGAAGATCCCTTCCTTGCATTGCTTGATTTGAAGCCCAGAAAATAATTGAGCTCTCCCATCATACTCATCTCAAATTCCTGGACATGGTCTCGTAAAAGCGGAAACAAGAGCATGAGAAGAACCACCAAAGATAATATCATCTACATAAATGAGCAAGCAGAAGTCATTGCCACGCCTAAGGATGAACAGGTCTTGTCTACCTTACACATCTCAAAATCATTCTTAAGCGAAAGGTCTTAAGTCTATCATACCAGGCTCTAGGGGCTTGCTTAAGACCATACAAGGCTTTGGATAGCTTGAAAACATGATGTGGATGCTTGGGATTCTCAAAGCCTGGGGGTTGTCTAACATACACTTCCTCCTCTATAAAACCATTCAAAAGGCACTCTTAACATCCATCGATATAATCTAAAGCCCTTAGAAGCGACAAATGCAAGCGAATGCGAATGGCTTCCAATCTAGCAACAGAGCAAATGTCTCATCAAAGTCTAACCTCTCAACTTGGCTAAAACCACGAGCTACCAATCTAGCCTTGTTTCTAACCACGAACCATCCTCATTTTGTTTATTTTTGAACACCCAACGGTTCCTATCACATTATGACCACTAGGAGGTTCTACTAGATTCCGGACCTTATTCCTCTCAAAATTCTCTAACTCCTCATGCATGGCATTAACCCGACTAGAATCGGATAACGCATGTGATATATCGCGAGGTTGAAAGAAGCAACAAATGCGGGAATGAGAGTAGAGACTTGGATCGTGATACGGAGCGAGTGACTCGCTCATTAAGATTACCAATCATCCGATCAGGAGGATGATGCCTCTGAATATGAAGTGGAGCGCCCGGGAGACAATATCTCCTCAACCTCCGCAGTGCTGGCGATGAAGAAGATCTGGCAGAGCCTCAATTGGAGGTGACGCAATGCGTGTGTGAGTTCTGGAGCTTGGACAGAGCCTCACAATGAGCGGTGGAGGACAAAATCAACCGTCATCATCTTCCTCCACAAAAATGCTTTCACACTGTGTATCACTGAAATGTCGGATCTAGCTTGGGGCTAGTCTCATCAAAAGTGACATTGCATGTCTCTGGACAATGTTAGTTTCAACATTAAAAACCGAAAACCCTCGAATGTGCGGGATAACCGGAAATAAACCATCAAAGTCCTTGATTCAAATTTATCTAGATTTCTTATCTTAAGAATGAAACACTTAGCTCAAAAACTCAAAATGAGAAAGCAGAGGTTTTCTACAAAGCGAAGCTCATATGAAGTCTTGCCCAAAGACGGTCTCAAGAAGACACGATTTGCAATATAGCAAGTTGTAGAAATAGCTTCGACCCAAAACCTCCTCGGTGTGCTATACTCATCTAGCATTGTCCTAGCCATCTCGACTAAGGTTCTGTTCTTCCTTTCCACAACGCCATTCGTTGAGGGACGTGTGAGAAGAGAAGCGATGCTCAAGTCGCGCTCGGCACAAAAAGAGGCAAGCGAGGCATTCTTGAACTCCGTGCCATTGTCATGCGGATCGCTCTCAAGGCACCGAAAATTCGAAGCCAAGCGAAGAACAAGATCACGATAAAAATCAAAAGCTTCATCCTTGAAGCAAGAAAGAACACCCAAGTGTATCTCGAAAAATCATTAACTATGACAAGAATGTACCACTTGCCACCAATTGGCCGAACCTAGCAGGACCAACGGTATCCATATGAAGCAAGCTGTCCCGGTCAGTCGGTCATGACCAAAGTCATCGAAGGGTGTGAGGCGGCAACTTGCTTGCCATGCCTACTGTGGCGCACCATACAAGATCCTTGCGGCTTTGAGTTTGGGCAAACCTCTCATGAGATCAAGGTTGCTAACTCGCGTCGGATGATCAAAACCAATGTGCCCCAAACGTCGGTGCCAAAGCCGAACTCGAAGAAGGTGTAAACAAACATTTAAGAGAACCGGCAGAGATTGGAAAAATCAGCTCCAAAGATTCTAGCAACTCTATAAATCCCAAAAGCGAGCTCACCAACAGAATCAAGCACCGACAAGCATTTTTCTTAAATATAGTCTCATAACCATCATCAAGAAGTCCGTGAGACAGAGTAAGTTAAACCTAAGCTTGTCCACAAGGGCGGCGTCCTTTAGGATGAAATTGTCATTCACCCTAATTGTTCTGTTCCTTCAATCCGCCCTTGAGTATTGTCTCCAAAGGTGATGAGGACATCACCTATCGACAGCGTGAAGGAGGTGAACCATTTTGAGTCTCCGGTCATGTGGCGTGAGCAATGAGTCGGCGAATCACGTGCCCTTCCTTCGCGGTGATCCACGAAAATCAAGGCACGGAAGAGCGAAGTGTCTCATCACGGGGTTAGTTAAACATGACTTGGGAACCCGATCTTGAGACACACGTCTGCAGTAGTATGCAAAGCGAAGTGCTATCCTTGATTCTATTTGAAATTACATTGTGAGCAATGGTTACTCTAACATGAGAGTTATCCTGTCTAGGAGCATGAGCATCATTAGCATGTGAAATAAATCCTAGACTAGGTTTCTTCCTTTCTAAATTACCATGTCTCATAAAAGCTCTAGGTTGATTAGATGACATTCTAGCAAGATTTTTCTTAGCATTTTTCAACCTCACGTGAGAACTCAACCAAATGCCCATCCTTCTTGCAATAGGTGCAATGGTACTTGGTACCTGGGAGAAGCACCTTTGACTGAGCAGATGGTTGGGCAAAACCCGCAGATTTGAAAGTGATCTTTGCGGGTTGGGTATCAAATTCAACTAAGTCATTTCTCAAAATTTGAATGTCATTAGATTTATCACGGGCAAAGTTGTATCCTAAC
Organism: Ampelocalamus luodianensis; assembly: GCA_036346255.1. NCBI lineage: Eukaryota > Viridiplantae > Streptophyta > Magnoliopsida > Poales > Poaceae > Ampelocalamus > Ampelocalamus luodianensis. Next base: position 55,547,142 of record CM070627.1, on the reverse strand, counting down.
CCTTGCTTCTTATAAGGAGTTTTGACTTGTCAAGAATCATGTTTAAGCTGTTTTTACCTTTAGAAAATCTTTCTAATGTGTCATTAAGGTAAGCAATTTCTTTTCTAAGGTTAACACATGAATCACACGTTTAGCATCAAACCTCTTCTTATAAAGAGCAACTTCAAGCTTAAGAGCTTCACATGAAGCACAAGTAGCGAATTATCTGTCCTTAAGCTTGGCATATTTAGCTCTAATTGCTTCTACAACATCATGTAATTCACGTTCACGTTCTAAGCGAGGCAGAGCAAGAGCTAGATTCAACCACATCGAAACAACCAACATGCTAGACTTTAAGCATTTTTTGCAAGGAGCATATTTAACTTCAATTAGCTCGGTTTAGCATTTTCAAGTTGTTGCAAAGCAATATCATGAGCGGTGCGTTTAGCAAATTCGAATGTAAAGCATAGCGGGATGAACATTCATCGAGTCAAGACTCTTAGCATTCACAAGTTCTAATGTGAGTTTCTTTACTTGTGACTCTAACTCCTCATTCTTAGTCATGATGAACTTTAAAGCTTTATCGACCTAGCATTTGCTCATGACAGTTTCACATCTAGCAAATAGAACATCATAAGAAGGAGATACCTCATTGTTGTCATTGATGTCGTCTGAGTCGACCATGAAGCACATGTCGGTGAAGTCCTTGGCCTTCCCTTCTTGTCTTGAGGAGCTCCTCCTCCTTGTCCTCCTCGCTCCTGAGTCCACATCACTCAAGGATCGATCTCCAAGAGCGGCAAGAACCCGGTGGCGACCTTCTGAGCTTGGCATCATCAAACTGGACTTGCGCCCCCGAGGCTTCTTCCAAGCTGGCTTTTCATCCTTGTGGTTGCTCTTACCTTTCGGCTTGGGGCAATTTGCCGGATGTGATTAAGCTCTCCACACTCATAACAAGTCACAGAGTGCCTCTCTTTTGTTTCTCATATTGTTGTAGGCCGTGTGAACTTCTTAATCAAAAGCGCCATCTCGGGCTCAGAATACTCTCAAGATCCTCTTCTTGAATTGCGGATAAAGAAGCAAGTGAAAAACGAAGAGGACTCAAACGACCCATCGAGGCTCTCTTGGCGGGTGCGCTACCAAAGCCATGTTACCCTTCTTAGAATGATGACTTACGGATCTCATGAGTCTTGAGCTTGCTATAGAGCGGCTCAAAGTCGATCGAGAGAAGTTGACATTTTCTGAATGGCGTAGCCTTTATCTCCCACTCCACGGTGTTGATTGCGGCGGGAGATGGATGGCATTTTGATGAGTAAATTCAATACCATGCAGACTTCATCCGATTTATCATTGTGTTGAAGCGTGAAAATGTCATCGATGCTCTCACCAGACGCATCTCGAATTTGTTATATTCTCTTTTATACACTGTTGACGCACTTGTTTGATTTGGGAAGAACCCTCATGATAGGTTTGAGGTCTTCCAAATTTCATGTGCGATCTCGAGATTGAAAATCATGTCATATTCTGTCTACCAAGCCCACCATCTGAAAATTCTTTGCCTTACGGTCATTAGCCAAAAGGGCTTGCTTGAGCGTAGCAACCTCGAGCAAGATTAGCGGACCTCGAACAGCCTCCCAAATACCTCGTGGTTCGCTCTCAAGAAAGACACGCATGCGGTTCTTCCAAAAGGCATAGTCGTGCCCATCGAAGATATGCGGTTTGAAGAGTACTTATCCATCGCCAAAGTTGGTGACGATTAAGATCAAGATTGAACTAACCGGCTCGATACCACTTGTTGGACCGAAAAGGCGACTAGAGGGGGTGAATAGGAGCAAGATCTCTTTTCTCCCAAAATCAATTCAATACGAATCTCACTCCAATAGCTATGAAAGCTATGAAGATCAATCAATCATGCCTGTGGAAGACTTGTATTGAACCAACTCAAAACCCCAAAATAAAAACAACACAAAACCAAAACACGAGAGCTCAGGCGGTGCGACCTCTCACGGGGCGGTCGGGATCGAGTCAAGCGATCGACCGCTACCTCGGCGTCGACCGATTTCACGGAGAGTCGGACCTCGTTCGATGACAGCGATAAAATCAGCCGACCAACCAAGCGCAAATTGATCAAACTTTTGATTCGATGCGTCCAAACTTCGTGAAACTTGACACACAACTTCCTAAGGATGTCGGAACCTATTCAAGCAACAATTGTGTTAATTCTTGCTCAGGTTCAGACCTTTTACCGTTTGGCGAAGTTAGGTCAAAACCGAGTCAAAAGCGAAAATATGATCTTAAGACTTGCGTGGGTGATTGATGATCTTGATGATCCTAGATGTATTCTCACACGTCACAGCAAGCTAAATCACGTCAAGAAACTAAGTAATAACTCGCGGATCAAACAAAGACTCAATTCATCAAAAGAGAAAAAAAGCACATGAACTCACTTTTGAAGAAACTTTCTTTGGATTGATTTGATATGATATTGGTTCACAGCCACTCCATCAATGGATGACAAAGACTCAATACATGAGCACGAAATCCAATCCAACTCTCTAGAACCCTAACCTCCGCTCCTCTCTCTCCTAAGCAAATTAGGGTTTCAATAACAATGAAAGGGTCGAAGGGGATCTTGCCACCTCCCTCCTCTATTTATAGTGGAGGCTTAGGGTTTCTAATAGAGTCTCCTAATGGGCTCCGTTAAGGCCCAAAACAAGCGGGTGACACACGCACGCCTTTAAAGCGCCGTGTTCATATTGTGCGGCACTCGCTGTTCGCCACGTGTAGGTTGATCCAACGGCTCTCATCATGTCGGCAAGTCTCTCCCATCCGGCTCCCACCGAAACCACCATGGCACTTGCAGGCCCGCGCCGCTTGATTCAACGATCGCGCACCGCGCCGTTCGGTCACCTTTGTCCATCTTGCACCATGCTTGAGTCCAATGACTTCACCGGCATCGTCGATCGTTTTGAACCTCGCTCTCCAAGCCTAGTCCGATCATCCTCGCCGTTGGCCGTCGTTGACCACCAAGCAACTTTGCACAACAATAGACAAGCAAATCGAATTAGAACAAGTTCTTCACAACTTGACCCACGTTAGTCAAAACATGCATCATGCAACACATATGCCATGAAAACCACGAACTTGACCTAACAAGCAACCATCGCGCCACACGGCGGCGACTTAAGTGAAAACCGGTCGATCGGCACTTTGGCGTCGGGCGCCACCGCCGGCCCGACCGCCAATGTAAGGCGGTCCGACCGCCCAAAAGGACTTAGCCGAAATTTCAGCGCGAAATCCAACCTCTCGGAAATTTAAAGCGAATAGAACTTTTGGTGGAAGCTCCAAAATTATGGGACCAAGTGCGGTGAATCTCCTCACTTGCCTACACCTCTATTTTTGGCCCACTCCAAATTCAATGCCACTCAACTTGCGGTCCGACCGCTCAGCGAGCGCCCGGTTAGACCGCTACCAAATCGGTCAGACCGCCGACCTGGCCGGTCAGACCGCCATCACAGAACACCCGAGGCATGGGCGGTCGAGCGCCACGAGCCGGTCGAGCGCTGAGACTCGACAGAACTGAACTTTGCCGAAAACTCGTGTTTCCGCAAACCTTCAACGTCATTGCCAATTGACACATCATCCTAAGATCATGAGCATATCCCCATGATATCCACATTTACTGTTTCCGCCGCTTCCTAACCGTCGGTCGTTCCTCATTCTTCTTGCGCCGGGAGGAGCGATCTCCACTCCGGCGGCCTCGCCCCGCGCGTCTTGCCCCGCGCAGTGCTGCCGTCTCGAGCGTCGCCTCAATCCGGAGTCGCCTGCTCGTCTGGATCCATCTCCGCCTCAGATGCATCGGCGCCGTCGAATCCGGGGATCCCGCGTGGTCTCCTGGTCCGTCCTCCCGCGCGACGTGCTCGGTGACGTCGTCCGCCGGTTGTGGTGCTCCGCCGACGGCCTTGGATCCGAGCTCTCGGAGCCACGCACCACCTCGTGCTCCCATCGGCCCCCTCACGGATCCGCGCCGCCTCGATTCGGAGTCACCCGTGGTAGCGCCGCCGACGCCGCTCCCTATCCGGCGGCCTCCATCCCCTCCGCACCCTCAAGCTACACCGTCCGAATCCGCGCCGACTCCGGTGTCGCCCGATCGTCCCCGTCGCGCCTCCTCTGCTCGACCTGCGCTGGCACTCCAGATCGGGCCTCGGATCCACGCCGACCCGAGCTCCCTGTGCCTCCTCCACCCCCGGCGCGCGCGGCGTGGTCGCCGCTGCGCGCCGCCAGTCGCGCCTCGGTCGAGCCCCTCGCGCTCGGTATGCCGCCGGATCGGGTCGTGCCCGAGCTTGCCATCGCCTCGGGCTCGTCAACGCCGCGGCCTATTTTGGCTGCTGTCGTCTCTGCCCGGATCCGGCGCTGATGGTTTCCTCCGCGCCGCCTGCGCCAGATCTTGGCGCCGCCTTGGCTCCGACGCCTCTCCAAGGCTCGCTCACGTCGGGGAGGATCTTCGTCGCGCTTCCGCCCGAGTGGAGGAGCAGCTTTGCTCGCGTCCTTCGGCTTTGGGAGCCGCCTCTCCCTTCTCTGCTTCGACTCTCGAGCCGCTGCCTCTCCTTTTGCTTTGGTGGCTGCTGCTTTGTTCGGCTGGGAGGAGCGTCTATTGGCCCGATCGGGATGGCAGTTGTTTATTGTTGCTGATGGGAACATGCCTTTTAATCTGGGCAAGTGGTGCTCTTGCTCCAGAAAGAAGCTTCTTTGCTTCGTGGTGATCTGGATGGAGGATGGAGATGGTTGGAGTGTGCAGGCTCGATTGGGAAGGCTCAGCTGTAATTGTCATCTGAGTGCTGCTAGTTTGCTAGTTGCTGCTGCTAATTAGGTTTTCCTTTGTGTCGTTGCTTCCGTTGCGTCTATCCAAGTCCATACCACTTTATCTCTGAGTTCGTATAAGCCATGCGAGTCCACAAATTTCTTGTCAGTCGTAAAAGCATAGGAATTTCTTTGCATAGCGTGAAGCATTGTTCTTTTCTTGAACATTGCAGATCTGTCGTCTCAAGCTTTTAAGGCCGGCGCGCTTCTTTCTCATTGTGTCTCCGGTGTACTTCTTGTGCCTTACGCCGCGCTTGTTCTGCACTGCGTCTCCGTCGCGCTTCTTGTGCATTGCGTCGCGCTTCTTTTGCATCTGCACATCATTTGCGCATGCGCCGTCTCTGCGCTTCACGTATCTGCGTCTCATTGCGCTTCACGTGCCTTGTATCTCTCTTGCGCTTCACGTGCCGCGTCACCGCCAACAGGTTTCGATCTGCATTTGTCATGCTTCTATCTATTCCTATTCGACTTGTGGTTTTCTCTTTTGTCGGTTTCATCATCTTCTTCGTCATGTTGTCGCGGTCGACTTTGCTCTCACACTTTATGGGCTGTCGCGGGACCTTGGATGGGAGGAGATCTTTTATCGACATTTTCCAAGAGCTGCATGCTACGACGACATTTATCAAGACTCGGACTTTGGATTTTCCATATTTTAGTGTCAACCCTTTCCAAATGCAATGCTATTGCATATACCTTGCATTTGCGCGGGGGGGGGGGGGTGTTAGAGATATGTTAGAGATAGAATAAGGACTCTTGTGTATTGCCTTGTCTGTATATGGCATACACCTCTTGTACTCCTATATATATTGCCCATTGGGCCTCTTCAATATACACACAATATTCATAACAAATATAAGCTCGACTTCCAAGCCGTAATTTAAAGTCAGCAGTTAAAGAAATAATTTTCCTCTCAAATTCCTAGCTAAGTACTCATTCCATTTCGCTATATTTGCCCACGGTCTCGGGAGTATCCGTTTTAATATATTTGTTTATTGTGAAAATATAGAATGTAGTTATTGCAATTTTTCATCTGTCTACCTCTACTTAAATGTTTTGGAAGATGTTAAGATGTTGTGGTATGTCATTTAATAGGTGTATGTATGTATGATCATCTTTTATTAAGTATTTGTTAGATTTAGCACTTCCTTCATTTATGCGTATGACAGATTGTGAACAAATATAGTGAAACGGAGGGAGTATAACCTAAACGATCATGCACAAGGGCTTTCAAATTAATGTCCGATGACACATTATAAACAACTCAGATTGCTCTCACACTCTCCATCATATTTTGACATGAATTTCTGGGGCTACGATAGAGAATAAAATTCCTTTGAATTAATAATCCGCTGCCAGCCACCAGTGCATGTGTAGCTGCAAGATTCAGATGATCATACTTCAACCACTGAGATAAATAATGTTCACCAAGAAGTGGATAGCTGTTAGCCTGTTACACAGTCATGACTTTATGGTAATCAACTTAAATCTTACAAATGTTTGGTGACCACATTCTGTCGTTATCTTACTTAATCCAGGAAAACCTTTCGTTGTTCAGCGTATTTGAGGGGGGGTGAAAAACACCTTCGGGTTTTGTAATGGTTACATTTGTAGACTTCACAGTTGCTTGCTTACATGGAGCGGTTATTTCAGCCTAGCATGGTTCTGAGACTACAGATGGCTCGAAGCATATCATGATTTGATTTCCATAGACCTCTTCTAAAGGCTCCACAAGAGGGAAAGCATCACACTCAACACGTAAACTATCTAGGGAACATTAATTATATATGTTAAAAAGATGATACTGAATTTGCTAAAGAAACTTTACCTGCAGAATTCCCTTGTTCTAGTCATTACGTGGAATAGTGTCCACAAAGGGAAAATATGCCCCCCCCCATCTTTGTTTTCCACCCATGTTCACATCACTATTGTGCTGAGAAAATGCTATAATATACCTAAACACACTGAAACCTAGCTAACAAATGTGAAATGCCCATCAAGTTATGCAACAGCTTCACGGAACGCATATTTTTAGTCGACTCAACAAGACCATCAATGCCGATTTCTTCATACTTTCCTTTTTGTTTCATTAATATTTTCAGCTAAATTACTAATTGACCATACTGTTCACCTTGGAATCTAGATGTACACACAAAAATGGATATAAAAAAAAATCGCAGATCTAAACCCCTGAGTGATGGAGAGTGGAGACAAGACAATACCTGCTGACGAGTGCCTCAAGCTCTGACACCCCTGTGCCTCCCGAAACCCTCACCGTTTGTCTTAACACAGTACACAAATATTAGAGCTCATTCCGGCCGTCCAAACGGTTTAGATCAATAGTAACATTGAGCTACAGTAATAAACAACAAAATCACTGCATAATTTCATGTGCACAGTAACATCATCACTGTTTTTGCAACACTTTCCCTACAGTATTACTGTAGGGTACTGTAGCAGCAGATTCATAATGCTATCACTATAGTTTTCCTCTGCAATACTGCAGAGACCTAGATCCCTAACTATGAACACACACTAACTATGATCTATGAACACACACACGAACGCGCCAAGAAAGCCCTAATTATCTCAAATCAGGTAAAATCAAACCAAAGCATCGTTTAATACAACAAGATGTGGAAGAGTTGGGGGTAGCACAACGCCACAACCACAACGACCACGTACGCATCAACAAAACCCTCGAAACGAACGCGCACGCGCCATGAAAACCCTAGATTATCTCAAACCGGGTAAAACCAAACCAAAACAACATCTGATACACCAAGCATCGAGGAATCGTAAGGGTCTGTTCGGTTGAACCATGTGGTCCTGAATCATCCGTACAGGAAATGAGCTCATTCAGGTGTTTGGCTGGTTGAATGGAACCAAACCATTCGAGATGAGATGATTCAAGAAATATGAATATTCCATGTTTATGATGTATCATCCCGTTCGAAAAAAATTGCCGAACCACGTGTTCACGATGGTTCCAAGGCGCGCGTGTTGGAGGCCAGGGACAGGTGAAGCAGCGCCAGGGCCCAAGCCCGTGATGTGCTCACTCGCTGCCGCCCTGGCGAGCTCCGGCCGCGCTGCCGCCAAGCCAAAGACAAGCGGCGCAAACTTGGGCGGGCTGAGCCTCCAAGCCGGTATCGATGCCGGCGGCGCCATGGGCCAGGGGCGGCGCAGGCACAGGAGGTGCCACCATGGGTGCGGACGAGCGCACGGGTCGGGCGCGCAAGGGAGTCAATGGCGGCGTAGGGAGCTGAGGGCGACCGGAGGAGCAGCGCCATGGGGACCCCGAGCCAAGGAAGGAGGAGTAGCTGACGACGAGGGCACCCAGAGGCGGCGACTTCCACGCGACGATGACGAGGGCGTGAGCAAGGAGCGGCAACGAGAAGAAGACGACGCAGCGTGACGCTAGCGGGTGGGGCCCTCACGTCACAATGATTGGGACAATCGTCCGAGCGTGCAACTCAATCGAGCCGTTCATCTTTGATCAGACAGTCCAGAACGCTTGGGAACGTTCGAACCGTCCGAACCTTCCATCTTGATCGGGCCGTCCAATCTTGATCAGACGGTCCACAAGAGAGGAAGGCACGATGCGCGAGCTGGAGCGCGGAGGTGGGTTGGCAAGCTGGGCTGCGAGGTGGCTTTCGGCCCAAAGTGAATTGGAGGCTTTTAATTGCTCTTTGAATTAAAGAAAATACAAAAAAGCAAAAAGAAAAGAAAATAGTTAATAAAGCCCAAAAATTCCAAAAGCTTTGTCTGGCAATTTCAAAAGTTAAACTCAATTCTCACAATTGTGGGAGGTGAACTCACCACCTCTAGTGAGAGGGTTATCATATCCAACTTCATCCACCAAACCAAACAACATTTTGAACCATCCAGAACCATTATATACAACTAACCAAACAAAATCATGTATCATCCCATACAACCAACCAAACAGACTGACTGTACCATCCCATACAAGATGATCTCATCCTACCTGTATTATCCCATCCCATTCAATCTCATCCAACCAACCAAACGCACCTTAAGTAAACCACATCGCCCGCACGCACATACACGAAACCCTAGACCACAACGAACCAGGCCAAATCATACAGGCACCACGTCTAGAATGAAGACGCACACTACCACACACGCACATCACACGTATATACACGTGAGTGAGTGCGTCCTCATATGTCTAGAAAGACGAACATGACCTCACAAAATTCTACTTAAACCACACTTATGTATGTAAACGTGGACACTCGGAGATGAGAACACACACTTCTTCCACGTCGCTTTGACGATCAATCACCGTAAAAACAGTATAAAGGTTCTAATCAACAATGGGATTGAACACTTTGACATAGCATAAAAGTTGCATATCACCACTAAACACTTCAAGGACATATACAACACGACAACGAACTAGTCCCCCAATTTTGATCTTGCAGAGCTCTACCCTGAGGATCAGAACCTACACTTCCTGTCGGCAGACTTCACTTGGGAAGAATATTGAAGGCGGTGATGCAATCATTGAACAATAGAAGTCCTGGCCCAGATGGCTTCACCAACGAATTCTACAAAAAAAAAATCATTAATACAATGAAACCTGACCTACTCTAGTTGTTCAAGGATTTTTGGACAACCGGTCTGGATCTCACAAGAATAAACATATCATATATCACGTTGATACCAAAAATGGAGACACCAACGGATATTAAAGATTTCAGACCAGTATCACTTTTACATAGTATACCAAAGCTGATTAGCAAAGTTCTAGCATTAAGACTGAAACAAAAAAATCTCTGACCTCATTGACCAGATGCAATCAGGTTTTATTTCCAAAAGATCAATAGCAGAAAACTTCCTCCTAGCATCTGAATTAGTACAATGTGCACTGAAAAGGAACAAACCAATGATAGTTCTCAAGCTGGACTTCCACAAAGCGTTTGACACAATTAATTGGGAGTGTCTTCTATACGTCCTACAATATAGAGGCTTTGATAGTAGATGGACCAATTGGATATGCAGCATCCTATCAACCAGCAAGGCGCACATACTCATCAACGGTGCGGTGGGCGACCAAATTCAATATAAACGAGGGGTTCGTCAGGGGGACCCTCTTTCTCCATATCTTTTCATTCTAGTAGCAGATGTCCTACAAAAATTAATAAAACAGGCTGTGGACAATGGAATCATCTCTCATCCTTTGGACATCCAAGGGAATACGCCAATCCTACAATGCGCAGATGACACTCTCATATTACTGAAAGGCACAGTTCAACAAGCGACGGTTTTAAAAGAACTACTAGATTCATTCGCTTGCTTCTCAGGACTAAAGATGAATTATCACAAGAGCACGCTAATACCAATACATATGTCAGATGAAGATGCAAATGCAGTGGCTACCACCTTACAATGTCCCATTAGCTCTCTCCCATGTAACTATCTAGGCCTCCCTCTCGCCACAAGCAGGATTCCACACAGCTTACTGCAGCCGATCATTGACAAAGTGGATAGGAGACTGGCTGGATGGATTCCGAGCCTATTGTCTTGGGGAGGTAGAGTGACAATGATAAACGCAGTGCTATCAACTATACCAACTTACTACATGAGCTGCTTCAAGTGGCAAAACCGGAGCATTGACGCTATTGTCAAATTTCGGAGAACATGCCTTTGGCGTGGAGACAGAGAAATGCATGGAGGGCACTGTCTTGTTGCCTAGACAACTGTCATTTTGCCAAAAGATCAGGGGGGCTAGGATTCAGAAACCTCAGACTTTATAACCAAGCATTGCTCATGAAATTTGCAACAAAACTATTATCTAATCATTCGGATCCTTGCTTCCATTGGTTAAGAATGCGTTATATTCAGAATGACATACCAACACAACCTCGCAATAGAGACACAACAGTTTGGAGAACAATATCGACAGTAATACAAGTGACAGTAGAATTGACCAAAGTGATCATTGGTAATGGAACAAACACAATGTTCTGGAAGGATAACTGGACGACAATGGGACGTTTTCAACTCAGCTTACCAACCTTTTTCACTTTTACAACCCATCCAAACTGCACAATCCGATCACAGTGTAGGGATAACAATTGGATGATATCACTGCAACCAGTTCTTTCACAACAAGCCGCTTCGGAATACCAAGTAGTGCGAGATTTTATATCCAACCAACAACTGCAATCGGATGTTTTGGATCGAGGATAGCTATATCAACCATGGCTGCACCAACTACATCAACTTTTTACAAAACCTTGTCATTTCATGGCCTAATCTGGCCAGCAATGGAATACACTTGGAATCAATCAATACCACACAACTGCAGAGTCTTCCTATGGCTAGCTTTCAGATGACGTTTAAACACCAAAGACAACATGACAGTAAAACATTGGACGCAAGACCCACATTGCGACATCTGCCATGCAATAGAAACGATTGATCACATTATTTTGCGTTGTAAGCCTGCAGACAATCTCTGAAAAAAATTAGGGCTTACAGGAGAAGCAAACTCATCTCAGAACATACTACAATTTCTGGAAAAGACAATGGCAGGAGATGAAGTTTTCCATAAAACATGGTCATTTTGCTTTGCGGTCCGTGCTCATGCTTAATGGATTACGAGAAATAACCGGGTATTTCAACAATCTGATGATAATGTTGCATTATTATATCATAAGATTCAAAGCTTGATCGACCTCTGGATATACCGGGCTAAACCTAAGTATCAAAGTGGTATTCGACAGTGAAGCCAACTCTTATTGTAACTCTTCACGTTGATTTGCATTGTCCTTCTTTCTTTTCGGTTTTTTTTTTCTTATTTCTTTCTCTTGTAACTCTTGTTTAACAACTATTGAAATATAATGGTTATAAGGTAGAGAAATCTCTATCTTCTTACGTAAAAAAAAAAACATAGACACTAGAATTTGAATTCGTACATCCACAACTTCACCACCCATCAAAAGATGGTTCCTGACTCCGGATCAACTCGCTGTCGCTGTCGCCGTGCGGGCCTTCCTCTCAGACGAGCAGAAATGTAGCTAGAAATAGGCTAGCACACGCTTCTTTGCTGATCCCGGCAGGGAGCTAGCTGGCGAGTGACGCTGGTGCCTGGTGGACCTTGGCGGCTCGCCGCTGCCGTCCAAGGAAAACACGCTGTTCCGGCCGGCGATTCGGGTGGTCGCCGAAGCATGGGCCACAGTCTTCTCCGATGACCGCATCATTCAGTTTCAGGTCCCAGCATTGTTCACGACAAGTTGAACTGGCCCAGTTTCTTTCCTTCATAGACCACGTACAAAAGGAGCAAGAGAAATATCTTCAAAACTTTGCGACAGTGGCAGGCTCATACCTTGTATATGGCGCTCTTCTGGTAATTGAACAGTCTAGCACTGGTTAATGGTTTGTTATAGATTCGTACTAAAAAAATTATTTGTATTCAGCCTTTGCTTTCCGGGTGTACATATGTATACTGTCATATGTATACTGTCGATTCACAACACATGCCTGACAACCAACGAATGGATATAAATACATGACACAAGAAATGGCCTCAATCTTTCAGCCAGTCAACCTACAGACTACACAGCTCTTGCTAAGCCTCTACAATTCTGAAGCATCAGCAAAATACAAACTATTGTCTTGTACTGATCTTGCTAACAATCTCATCTTTCACTATGCGTATCAAAAACATGAGGGCGAGTGATATGGAAACAATCAGCATGAAAAATACGCTGTTCCATCCTCTAGTTGAAATATACCCTGTAAGCAAGGGCCCCAAAGCTGCCCCAACAGAGCCAGTACCGTCAATTATTGCGGAAACTGTAGCCAGTGCTCGTGAGTTTCCCTTGATCGCGTTTTGAGTGCCAAGATCAGTCGCAACAGCTGTGGTGATGAGGGAGTATGGGCCATTCACAAAGTAGCCAGCCAGGAACATGAGCCCAATGTTGTGGTGCATGGATATGCTTCCAAATGTCCGGTAAACAATTAGTGCAGGGATGGAAAGCAAAAGGAACAGAGCCGAAGTTACGGCACGGGCACCTATTGCGTCTGAGAGAAAACCAGCCGAAATCCCTCCCAAAACTCCTCCAATATCAAATACAACTGACAAAATTCCTGCAGCCTTGTGTGACAAGAACTGGCCAGCTACGGCTGCAACATTGAACAGAGGTTGTTATAGAGTGAATTAAGTACTCCCTGATGTTTCATTTAAAAGTAAAAAGATGCTTGTAAATGAAATTTACAGAAATAATGCTTCCAAGAAGTAACTAAATCCCACCAACAGAAGAACTCAGATGGTTTACACTTTTTAAGCTCGATTGCTTAGCTGTGTCAACTTGTACAGTTCTACCCTATCTCTATCTGGAAAACTAGTTAGGTAAATGGTGCATGCAAATTGGTAGTATTCATTTCAATCAACAATAAAAATGGGTTTTCAACATGCAAAGTTTTAACATCTTATCAGAAACTTGTGAGCAAGCTAACACTGCAGCTTATTATCTATAGGGATAAATGTAGAGGATATTCTCTAAGAAACACTGAAAGTGCATCAATTCCAAGCATCACATTGTACAAGACCAACGTTTCCTAGAACTATTTTTTTTTCTGATTATGCTGATGTTCTCCAACTAATCAACTGATTTCAACCATACTGAGAAAGCAATAGCTGTCAGGCCACTACTGCTATAAACAAAACTCTAAAGAAGTATCTATGTCCAACAATTCAGTAAGAGCCCACGGTAAGAACCTACAATATGAGTAAGTTAAAACTAACCCGAGTTACTATCAAATTTCACCAAGTTTATGAAAACCATCATCAAGTAACAAGCTGATACTATACTGTAGTTAATGTAACATGAGGTAACAGAATGTCTAAGCACGTACCATTGTGCCGGATATAGAACGGCAACCAGTAGAGGAAGGTATAAGCAACAAGCTTGGAGAAGAAGAGGCAGAATGCATACGGCACGACACCAGGCAATCTCCATGCCTCCAAGAATCCAATGGCCCTCGGCAATTGAGACCCCATCTCCACCTCTAACTCGTCCTCATCCCCTTCAAGCTCTTTCTTCTCCTCACCAAGAAGCTCCACCTCCTCCCCACCATCCCCATTCATCTCAACCTCCATTGCATCCAGCTCCAACCCGGCATCACTCGGGTGAGCAACCAAGAACACTAGCACCACGACTCCGAGCGCGGCAATGACAAATGCGGGTACCAAGAACGACCACCCCCACCCGAACTCGAGCACGGCGGCGGCGAGGACCGAGCCGGCGATGTTGCCGACGGAGGTGTGCGAGTTCCACACCCCCATGATGGTCCCGCGACTGGAGGCGTGGCCGAACCAGTTCCCCACGACAGCGACGACGCAGGGCCATCCGGCGGACTGGACCACGCCGCTGACGACCTGGGCGGCGAGGAAGAAGGGGAGGCTGTGGACGTCCAAGAAGTACGCGGCGCCGAGCGCAGCGGACGCGGCCCCGGAGGCAAGCATGGCGGCGCCGAGGAGGCGGCGGAGGTCGCCGCGGTCGGCGAGGTGCCCCGCGGCGAACATGGCTGCGGCGTAGGCGGAGAGGAAGGCGACGTCGAGCTCGCCGAGGCGGTGCGGCCCGCGGGGCCCGGAGAAGGGCGCCCACTCCGCGGAGAGAACGGCCTTGACGATGCTGGGCGGCTTGCGGGAGGCGTGGAACGCGGCGTACGCGGCGAAGGTGAGCGCCAGCACCGCGTACTCGCGCGACCGGAGGCCCCGCGCTGCCGCGGCGGCATGGCTGCCGTGAGGGCCTGCGTGGGAAGCTGACGGCGCCGCGGCTTCCATTGGAGGGGGCGATGGAAGCTAAGGAGGAGAGGGGTTCGAGGGCATGGGAGGCAAGGGGAGGTGAGATCTGGCAGGGAAGGAGAGACGAGGAGACGACTGGGAGTTTGGGAGAAGTGAGAACAAAGGAATTGACTTTTCTTCCTTTTTGAAACATGATTTTTTTTTTCTTAAAAAAAACAAGCAGGAAAAGAATTTTATTTATGTTGTTAATTGAAAAGCAGCGCTTGATTTGGATTTTAACAACTGCAGCGTATCAGCGTCCAATTGGACTTACCAGAAACATCTAAGCTTGTTGTATAGAGCAAACCAACAGACAACAATCACTAGGACAAGCTAAGTAAATAGAGTAACTATAATACCTTTTGAAGAGTAAACATTTATATTACTCATCAGATTTGATTTATGCATTTCAGCTGCACTTCACATGGAAAACAAAGTAAATACATGATTTGTTTGTCTTGCCTAAAGGACAATCTATGCCTGACTTTTTTTTGAAAGATTCTATGCCTGACTTTTCTGAAGCAGAAAAAACCAGAATGAAGTCAGGAATCAGGATCAGAACCAGAATAGCTCAACGCACTTCTCACTCATTTACATTGCAATTTTCACCTAAAGTATATTAGTCATTGTTTCGGTAACCAAAGGGATCATGTTGCTTTGCACTAACATGGCTTTCGGCAAGGCCAAAATGCGCACTGGGAAATTCAAGCAGAAACAGATGGAGTCAGTGGCCTTGGATAAACTTGTATTTTCATCCTACTGTCATCCACCCACTTATCCATGCTTGACCAGTGATCAGGCGAACAAAATTCACGAGCCGAATATCAGATTGTAACAAGGTCAATCAGCTGCATAAGATTCCCAGTTGGGTATGTTGGCTGTTGCTTCATTAACCATTTTCACAAGTGTCACCTGTGAGCAACACAAAATCCATTATACTTTACTGGTTAATGAGTATTCCAAGAAAATGGTACAAGATATAGCAATCCGGACTGTGCAGAAGTCTGAAGCATAGCCAAGTAATCTGTCGCATTTAGATACCTCAATAACTAGAGAAAAATGAATAGGCTATGTATTTCTAATAAAGCTATCGCAAGAAACTGACAGCTGTTTTGGATGATAAATACAAAGGATTAGTATCCTCTTAATCATAATGAATGACTTATATTATTCTGCCATGAAACTGACAAAATGCCTATAACATTGTTACGTAATAGCACATATTACTGCATCAGTGATGCTTCACATTGAAACACCAATGTCTATATCAATCAACATTTTTCCCTATTGTCTTTTATGTATGATATGAGCATTGACTAACACAACTAAATAATTCCTAGCAAGACTAGATAACCAAGAAGAAATTGTTTACCACAAAAAAAATCAATATAATGTCCACTAGAAAGACAAAGAAAAAGGTCCTCAAACTGTGAAGTTGAGATTAGAAATATGCAGGCAGAGCTGAACCTACCACACTTTGAGGTACGCCATTTGGAGGTAATGGCAAATTTCTAGGAGGAGGTTTATGCTCATAGGATCTTTTGTCAAACCTCCATTTTCCGACTTTGCCATAAGTCAGTTTACCCTAGCGCACAGAAGAACATGGTGAAAGCACGAATTATAAGATGAGCCCTGAAATTCCACATCAAAAGGAGAACCATATACCTTCATATCATAATCACACCCATAAGTATAATGTATAATAAATGCATCACCAACTTCCAAGTCCCATGGTGGCTAAAACAACAGAATGAAATTATCAGCTCTGAACAGGATTGCACAAGCTCCCTAATATGCATGGTCATATGCTAATTAACCAAACACCAAACCTGAATCATAAAATCCTTGCGTAAGATGTTGCCCACTCCATGGAGAGCAGAGGCTACAGCATACGCATACCTGCTTTCCAGAAATAAGAGCACAGAAATATTAATATAAAGAATAGTTAGATATGCACTACAGCACTCGTTAGCTGGCATAAACATCAAGAAGTAGATTAGGAGCGCATATAACAAAGCCAGATCAAAAGCTTCCACAAATTGGGGAAATAAGAAACTGATTGGCAGGACTTTACATTTCAAGAACCCAGCCAAAAGCTTTATCTGCTTCAGGATCTTTCTTCATTGCTATTGAAATATTCATCCATGTAGGTGCAATCCTTGAAAGAGATCCCTAGCAAATCAGGGAGAATGTAAATGAATCAATTCCTTAATTATGAGTAGATGCTCCAAATATATTCCACAGAAGAAAAATAACCTTCTCAATGATGACAGGGGAATTGCCTATAGGATCAATATTAGTGATTGGCCCTTCATATTCGGGGAAGAATTTACGCAACACATTTTCATATTTTTTGGGCTCAATATAGAAGAAAGGGAAAGCTGCTGCATGGCCATCCCTTGATAAGTTTGGGATAGGCTTGGGAATAATATGATCTGGCTCAGCCATTAAGATATATCTGTAGAAAATAAGAAAATGAACTAAATTATTAAATCTGGAGGCTGATTTGTATTTCTTATATGAACTTACTAAACTTACTCTTCCTGTATGTCTGCCTTCTGGAGCCACTGAACAAATGCCCAGGGCCTATTCAGAACAATGTATCCCTGTGATATTAGGATGAACTCTGTTAAGAGAAAAATCCAACCAGCATCTTGGCAACACTTTACCGGTTAAAACCAAATAAGCAAGTACAAAAATAATAACACATGTCTTTGGTACTAAGGACTCAAAAACTTTGTGATATCTCGAATTGTTGATTCATCAGTATACTAGGCATTGCTACACCAAAACCGAACGATAGACTAGGATATACCTATATAGCCAAACAGTGACTATTGCATTTCACCATAGGGCGCTATGATGAGAGACCTACTGGCAGCCCACAGGATTATTAGCAGCTGGCATCTTACATCGATGGTTCTTAACTTGCTTTGGACGCCATACAATGACAAGCAGGTATCAGCAGGGTCCAAGCTTGTTTACTCAGTTGACACGGCAAACCTTTTCACCATATGGGATCCAAGTTGCAGCACATGTTTGTACTAGGTAAAGTAGGACAGCTGTTATTTGTCCAGAAGTTTTATGGTCCTGTATAATCATGTGGAATTATAATTTCTGCCTAACCTTTTCCAGTGAAGCAGGAGTGCAGGACTTAGGACATCGAATTTGTTACTGGTACTGTGGTAGTGTTATGGAGCTCAAACTTACAGCCAGAGCAAGAAAGAGGGGAAAAAAACAGTTTATAGATAGTTTCAAGAACTTCTATATGAGGCTCTTGTTTTAGAGCTATCCATACATCAACTGACATCAAGAAAACTGAAATGTGGTATGAATGGATCATATATGAGGATGGGCGGATGGCCTGCATGGATGGAATGAAGCATCAAGCAATTTACAAGAATTTGCATTAAGAAGCACTTATATTTCCCGATTTCACTTAATTTATCACGAAGAACCCACATTTCTCCAGAATTCCACTCAACCAGTAAAAACTAACAACAAACCAGGGAACCAAGAAGGCACCGAAGAACTTGGTAAAATTGCCGTTTTACCTAACAAAGCAACCGAGCGCAGTACCTGATCCGTCCCTTCGGGAAGCGGGTCGGCGACGAAGGTGGGGATCTCGTCGACGAACTCGTCGGGCTTCCCGGAGTGCAGGATCCTGGTGAACCCGCCCATGTCGGCGCCGCGCGCCTGCTGCGCCTTCTTGAACCAGTAGTACATGATGCGGCACTGCCACGTGTTGTACACGGACCCCGACGCGGTCACCGCGGTGTGGAACGCCCTCCGGCCGCCGCCGCCGCCCCCCGCGGCGAGGCGGCGGGAGGCGGTGGCGGTGGCGGTGGGGAAGGAGGCGGAAGGGAGGGGCAGGAAGGAGCGGGAGGAGAGGAGCGCGTTGTAGGTGAGGAACGCCGCGGAGAGGGAGATGAGGACAAGCGGCCGGGCGACGCGGCCGCACGGCGCGGCCATGGCCGCGTGGCGAAGGAACTGGTGGGGGTTTTTTTTTTCCTTCTCGAGCCCGTGAGTCGTGAATCGTGCTTGGAGGGACGGAGAAGAGGAGACGAGACAAGCAACTGAAGCAAGCCGAAGCCGCGGCTTGTGTCTTCCTCGTGAAGTGATCGTGTTTCCGAAAAGGCGAAAACTAGACACTACGCCAATCAACGTAACATACACATACACCTGTTTGCTTCGTGGCCCTAATGCACCGAGCTAAAATTTGGTATAGCTAATATTTGAGCGAAACCAAAACTGAGTTAAATGAATGTTGTTTGGATTGCGATCAAACCAAATTTTGGCGTTACTAAAATTTTGATGAACAGTTTCCTTACCTTCGGATTACTCGTGTGACGTTAGATTTCATTGGTGTTACCAAATTTTTGTTGACATTATCAAATATTAATAGCAAATTAAATCATAGTTAATTTTCATTGATGTTACCAAAATTTGATTTGGTTCACGTTAATAACAAACCAAACAGACCGACGGACAAGGGTGGCCAAATATAGCGTGAAAACCATCGTCTCGTCTAAACTCCGTGAATAATGTAAAAGTACCTGAAAATTCTCATAAAAAACAACACAGATAAATGACGAGATGTCACGTAGCCCTCCAAAATTTCAATAGTACACTCAATCTTATTGATAGAAGATGAATCTCCTGGTCAACATGAACTGCACACACCGTGTTGGATATGTGACAGTCTCAACGTCGTCGCGTCTACTACAACTTCTCTCCGTTCAGACCGCGGGACAGTGTTAGAAGATGAATCTCCTCGTCAACATGAACTGCGAGCACACCGTGTTGGATATGTGGCAGAAGAGAACCCCAAGCGGATTTCAGGAACTCACGTCGACGCGAACCGGACTCCAGTGCAATCACGGCGAGGAGGATGCTCTCGCCGCTGAAAAGCAAAGCGCGTCTAACAGCTGCAAAGTATTTCCTTGGAGTAACAGTTTTACATAGCGGATTAAACGGTACACGAACGTCGAAGCAAACACACATATATCTACGCACAGAGTAGAACAGTACTGAATGTATGCCGTAGCACAAGAACGGTTTTGCGTTCATGCATGGAACAATGCCACGGGCTAGAGAGCAGACAACGGAAGGAGCAATCGAGGATTCGAGGCTGATCACATCCTCGGCGGCGGGGGCGCGGTCATCGCCGTGGCCTTCATCTTGTTCGGCAGCGGCGGCGGAGGTAGCGAAGACGTCCTCTGACCCAGAGACCGCCTCGTCACAACAACCTTCTTTTCGGCTCTCTCCGCCCATATCTTCACATCACCAGCTCTAGCTGCATGCGCTAGGTTCATTCATCAGCCGTTCGAATTAAAGCTAAAAAAATTGCCGGAGGTAAACGATGCACATGTCGCGTACCTGGAGGATGTCGCGAGGAGCGGATTGGGACGGCGCAAGAACCCAGCAGGAGGGTGGCTACGAGCAACCAGGCGACGACTCTGCAATACATCACGACTCGCCCCTCTGGTTCTCTCCTCTCTCTGAGCTAGGCAAGAGTGTTTGAAGTGTGTCGATCCTCCTCAGCTTGTGATGTATATATACATGCCGATACCGATCGATGTGAGGGTCGAAGCCAATCTGGAATTGGGCAGGCCATCTGCTAGCTGTTAGGGCATCCAATAGTACCATGTCAGCTGTTGGTAAAGGTTACCACATTAGTAAAGTCTTAGGTGGAGGAGAGGGAAGGGAGGTCGTTGTCTCCTCCCACGACCGGTGCAACAAGCGAAATAACACCGAAGCAATGAGCGAACATGCTATTGGAGTGGCATCCTCTGCTCCCCACACGGTTTGTGGGGGGTCACACGACGGTGTGACCCGATGTGACGAAGGGTAGCAACTGGCAACTCGCTCGGTGACGAGGGCCAACGGAGTCGGTGACAAACGGCCACGCCTTTGGTCCCGTTGAATCCGCACGTAGGTGAGCCAGATCCGCCGGCCGCACCTTAGATACCATGAAGATCCGGCCCAATCCATTTGTTCTGGCAGCGACAAGCTCGGAGATGGCCGCCGACGGCGACAAGGGTTTCTTTGGTAGAATGATAGCTAAATTGGGAAAGTTTTGAGACCTATCGAAATGCTCTTGAATGTAAAAAATTGTGTTGCAAAGCATGCTAGAAATAATTAGGGTTGTAAACGAGCCGAGCTCGAGCGAGCCTGGCCTCCTAGGCTTGAGCTTGGTACAAGCTCGAGCCGAGCTTGAGCGATCTTGAGTTAGGGTCCGAGCTTGGACCTGGGCTCGAGCTCGACTCGGCCCAAGCTCGAGTAGGCTCGGTAACAGTCAACAACATGCATTAATTTTCAACAATTAGAAAAACTCGAGTAGGCTCGAGCTCAAGCTCGAGGGAGGCTCGATAACGGTTAACATGTAACAATTTTCAACAAGATAGAAGGATTGTTCGAGGGAAGCTCAGTAACTATCAATCGAACCATTCGAGCTGAGCACGAGCAGTTCGTGACTCTCGACTCTCGAGCTTTTTTTCACGACCCTAGAAACAATGTAATCGGAGAAGTTGTCTCTAATATTTATCTGTAGACGACCTCTAAAGATAGACTATTGCACATGTGTATAGACTATTGCACATGCCCTTGCGTGCATGGTACTACCATTAATCGTGGCTCGTGCAGAGTTTCATCGTTTGACTTGGGGGTCCTTTAGTTATCGCACCTCCACCTCGAAGCACTTGCTGATGCATATAGAAATGGCGCGGACAGTGCATGCAGTACTGTTGCTCTGCTGCGTACGTCGATTCGTTTAAATGTATCGTCGATCCATCCAACGGTTGTTAGCATCATAGACAAGTGCATGATTTTTTTAGTATACCAATGGCGCTCGTATTATGGTGGACCTTGCTGCATGATAATCACGCATTATTAAGGCCGTTCGCGATCTAACTTAAATTCTGCTGTCTGCTCCTAAGTTAACATAGCATGTGCAACAGAAGGCGGGCAGAGGCAGCGGGGGTGTACTAGCGCGCAGGGGTGGATTGGATATATCACCGTCGTCGTCGTTCTTCTGAGCGTAATGATGTTATTTTCTGTTTTGTACCAAACAAGTCGTGATTTTTGCTAGGTTTACATATCGCATACAGCAATTTTCGGTTTTATTCTCATGGCGACTTTAAAGTATGATCTTCCACTCTGGATCGTGACACAAGATTTTCATTGTGGCAAGTCAAGATGAGAGCCGTGTTGGCACAGATGGATTTGGATGATGCATTGGAAGGTTTTGCAAAAGAACCTACCGTATGGATCGCAGATGACAAGCGTAAAGACCGTAAGGCTTTATCTCAGATTCACCTTCATCTATCAAATAATATTTTACAGGATGTTTTGAAGGAGAAGACAGCTGCTGCATTATGGCTGAAGCTAGAACAAATTTGCATGACAAAGGATCTCACCAGCAAGATGCATCTCAAGCAGAAGTTGTACTCTCATAAATTGCAAGAAGGAGAATCTGTACTTGATCATCTTTCGACGTTTAAGGAGATTGTTGCCGACCTAGAGTCGATGGAGGTAAAATATGAGGATGAGGATTTGGGTCTTATTCTTTTGTGTTCACTGCCTAGTTCATTTTCAAATTTCAGAGATACCATATTATATAGTAGAGGTACTCTCACTCTTAATGAAGTTTATGAAGCTTTGCATGCTAAGGAGAAGATGAAACAGATGGTACCTTCTGAAAATTCAAGCTTGAAAGGAGAAAGCTTGTTTATTCGTGGCAGGCAAAAGGAGAAGAACTCAAACAATGGACCTCGAGGCAAAAGTCCGAATGGCTACAAGAGCCGGTCGAAATCTAACAAGTGGTATCAGAGCTATTAAGTGCATTTTTCTTGGTTATAAATCTGGTGTTAAAGGATATAAGTTGTGGAATCCTCAAACAAGGAAGGTTGTGATTAGCGAAATGTTGTCTTTAATGAATCGCTATGCTTCCGATAAACCGCCTACTAACGCCTCTGAGAGTAAGCGAAATTCAAGTGTTCAGTGGAGCACTCTGTTGGTTCAGTAACACATCGATAAAGAGAATACCATTGTTCATGATGCACCTATTGTTGAGCAGCCACCACAACGATCTATTGCGCTAATGTGCCTAGGAGAGAGATTAATCCACCCGGAGGTTGATTGAAGAAGCTAACATTGTTGCTTATGCTTTAAGTGTAGCGTAAGAAATTGAAGGTAATGCGTAACCTTCATCATACTGAGGCTATTAGCTCCACTGATTGTAAGAAGTGGATAACTGCTATGCATGATGAGATGGAGTCACTTGAAAAGAATAACACTTGGGAATTAGTAAAATTGCCAAAGGAGAAGAAGCCTGTTCGTTGCAAGTGGATTTTCAAAAGAAAGGAAGGTATTTCTTCTCTGAACCAGAAGGTATAAAGCAAGGTTGGTTGCTAAAGGCTATAGTCAAATTCGTGTATTGATTTTAATGATGTCTTTTCCCCAGTTGTGAAGCATAGCTCTATTCGCACTTTACTCAGTATTGTTGCCATGCATGATTATGAACTTGAGCAATTAGATGTTAAAACTGCATTCTTACATGGGGAGTTGGAAGAGGACATTTATATGGACCAACCTGAGGGTTTTGTTATTCCTGGAAAAGAAAACCTTGTTTGTAGATTAAAGAAATCTCTTTATGGTTTGAAGCAGTCTCCTAGGCAATGGTACAAGAGATTTGACTCTTTTATGCTCTCTCATGATTTTAAGCGGTCTGATTATGATAGTTGTGTCTATTTAAAGACTGTTAATGGTTCAACCATTTATTTGCTTCTCTATGTTGATGATATGTTGATTGCTGCAAAAGATAAGTCAGAAATAGCAAAACTGAAAGCACAATTGAGTAATGAATTTGAGATGAAGGACCTAGGTGCAGCAAAGAAAATTCTTGGCATGGAGATTATCAGAGAGAGGAAATCTGGCAAGTTATACCTTAGCCAAAAAGGTTATATTGAGAAGGTTCTTCGTCGTTTTAATATGCATGATGCAAACCGATGAGTACTCCATTAGCTTCGATTTGATTATCTTCACTTTATGTCCTAAGTCGATTATGATATTGAGTACATGTCTAGAGTTCCATATTCCAAGGCAGTTGGTTCTCTTATGTATGCCATGGTATGTTCTCGCCCGATTTATCTCATGCACCGAGTGTTGTTAGTAGATACATGGCTAATCCCGAAAAGAGCATTGGAAAGCGTTCGGTGGATATTCGGATATTTGCGTGGCACTTCTAATGCTTGTTTGCGCTTGGGAATTCTAGAGATGGACTTGTTGGTTATGTTGATTCGATTATCTTGGTGATTTGGACAAGAGGAGGTCTCTCACAGTTATGTTTTCACCATTGGTGGTTGTCTTTGTTAGTTGGAAGGCAAGTTTGCAAACCATCGTTGCTTTATCTACCACCGCAGAATACATGGCTATTTCAAGCTTGTAAAGAAGCTATTTGGTTGAGAGGTTTGTATATCGAGCTTTGTGGAGATAATTTTGCACTACTATATTTTGTGATAGTCGAGTGCTATATGCCTTACAAAGGATCAGATGTTCCATGAGAGAACAAAGCACATTGATGTGAATAAATATCATTTGTTTATGATATCTTAAAAATCTAAATAGTTACAAGATACGTAAATATATTCTGAAGCATCTAAGTTATATCATTTGTCACTACAACTTTAAAACAAATATAGCCGCGCAAATACGCGGACTAGTTTATACTACACTTAGCGAGAAGTCATTAGGGTCATAATGTCACATGCTGGATCCGCCAGCGTCAGTGCCATGCCACCAGCTACCAAAATATATCCACACGAGCTGAGCACTCGATGATGACAAGTTTATCCGCACGAGCACTCGATGATGACAAGTTTCTGGTACTACCGAAATTTGGCTTATGAGGTCCCATTGTTCCACCAGCATGACACGCAGGAATCGGCATGCATGCCAACTACCAAATCTGCTACTATCGTTGTGTTGACTTTCAGCCCAGTAGCAGTGTTCGGCTGACGTGGCTTGATCGACTCAGATTTTGCTCCCACGATCCCACCTTATGCTCATCACGTGGCATCTCTCCATTGGCTGAAATATGGTAGTGGTCCTATTTCTTTTCGTAAAACTGAAAAAAAAATCTAAATCACGCAAAACACCTGTGCACCATTGCCATCGGCGTATCCTCGAACTCAACTTAAAGCATGTATAATGGTATGATCGATTGATGTATGTTATATTTTTTATGTTATCTATAGATAAAATTATAGACAACTCATACAATGAGTTGTCTTTAAGTTATGTAAATATGATCTCATAAACTGTACAGACAATATGGATACAACAATGGAACAACCATCTATAAGGGCCTTATAGACCATCTGTTGCATGACAGACAGCTTTATTCTCTCTCATCCACATCATTAAAAATTTTACGTAGCAAAAATTATAGACTGCTGATGTCACCCCACTGTACATGCCCTTAGAGAGGTTTTGCTCTTGGGCATTGGGCAGAGGTGGTAGTTCGTCCTCCTCATCTGCATCTTCATCATCCTCGACGTATCCTCGTAAGTCGTCACTGTCATCATCCTGTTTTCACTATGAATCAGATGGGGATGGATCGCAGTATCAAACTATCATTGGCGGCCTAATTGTCCACTGGGGAAGCAAGTAAGCAAGGAGGTTGAACGGTCTGAACTGTCGAAGGATGCTCTTGTCGACTACCATTGTTGTCCAGCGGCATAGAGCCTCCTCGTCTTGCCGCTTGTGAGAACCCTAAAAATTAACTTGATCTAAATAACTATGAACAATAATTAGTAGTAAATTAAATTTATCCAAAACAAGACCAAAACATAACTTCATATTAATATTGAACACATCGCCAAACGATCTCATGCAAGATTATATTATCGAGAGTCATCATAAGAATTTACAATATGAATTATTACAACAAAAGTAAAGCTCTATTGCAATCACTGAATTAATTACATCATCAAAAGTATACAACCAGACATCCAAATCAACATACAAGATTTCATTTCAAACGAAAGCACAACAACAATACAAACTCAGAATTAATTACACGGACTCTTTACATCAAAGATTAAATAAACAGTTACAGCTTTAAGTACATTACAAAAGAAAAATAAAATCTTGCGTGCATATCACCGAAGCCTTTCCTTCCCATTGTCCGTGTATCGCCAGCCAATCAAACCCATTCCTCAGCCAATCCGAAACTCTGCCCACAGTCCATCGTCCGCCAAAAACCCAAAAGACAAGTAGTAGTCCAAAAACGATAAAGTAGAGTTAGAGTAAAGAAGTGTTGCCATCATATCGCATGAAGTTCATCGAGGTTCTTAGACCGACCAAGGTCAGTCGGCACCATCTCACTTCAGTGGATTTCATCACCCGTAGTTATAAAAATCCAACATCCACGTTATACCGACTTACCATTAATCACAGAAAATCCGACAAACAGTGGATTATAGACCAATGGTCCATAAGTTTTAACCAGCTGAACAGCACCAACAAAGGAAGAAGGGGGTAAGGAAAGGGCGGTTGGGCAAGGAACAGGGGGGCAAGGCAAGCAACCAGCCACAACAACACAGCCAAAGCCCCCAACATTCACAGCCAAATCCCAAATAAGAACACAGATCATGACCAAGCCAACCAAGCCACCGCCACACCTCATCCCTCAACACACGGCCACAACCGAGAGCAAGAAGCCCAAGCTAGCTCACTGCCACCACAAGGCTAGAACAAGCAAGCAAGCCAAAAAAAACCAAACAGCAGCCTAAGCACCCACAGCCGCAGGGGGTCAAGGAGTCCAAGAGCCAAGGGGTCAAGAAGCTAGAAGGAAGAGGGAACGACCAGTGAACAACCACAGTACCTAGTGGATGACCACGGCAAATTTACGTACCTAGAAGACTGCGATACATTGCAACGACGACGTGTTGCTCCGAACTTTACAAGTAATATATTTTGTGGAGCTTATTAAGTTTCTTTGTTTTTTATATATACCTTTTTTTATATAAAAGAAGTATATATATAAATTTTGCTATAAAAAGTAGACTTGATGATATTTTCTATGGAACTTACTTTGATGGTATTTTATGATTGTTATTGAAGTATACTTAAATTGATAAAGATATATCATCATACAATTTAAATGATATATGAGAAATAAAAGGAGCATACTACACGAGTACCGTTCCATTATATATGTGTGCGCGTGCGGGCACGCGCCCCATGGATCCGTGTGAGGAGGTTCGAACCGTCGAAGCCAAACTGGAATCGAGCAGCAGCAGATTACTACTGCTA
This sequence comes from Ampelocalamus luodianensis, assembly GCA_036346255.1. Classification (NCBI taxonomy): domain Eukaryota; kingdom Viridiplantae; phylum Streptophyta; class Magnoliopsida; order Poales; family Poaceae; genus Ampelocalamus; species Ampelocalamus luodianensis. The sequence continues at coordinate 55,520,171 of CM070627.1, read as the reverse complement.
GCTGTTAAGTGCATTGTAGTACTAAATTAATTGTACCTCATGCAAGATTTTTTTAATTGAGACTAGCTTGTGATGTTGTATTCATCGTTTGACTTGGGGGTGGGGGGTTCTTAAATAAGCTCGCCCCGACTTCGAAGCACTGATGAATAGCCGATGAAATATACTATCATGATGTATCTTAAGATGACCGGGAGTCCGGGACAGTTAATACATCTGTATATTACCTCTGGTTTTAAATATAAGTTGTTTTAGAATTTGTGTTGATAAAATATTTTAGGTTTGACCATCAATGTATAAATAATTATCAATATCGACAACATGAAAGTGATATTATTAGATCCAAAGTGAAATATACTATCATGATGTATAATTAGTTTTATTTGAAACATCATATTTTCATAGAAATTGATGATCAAAATGTTATATTGGATACTATGTCAATGATCATAATGATTTATATTTAGAATCAGAGGTAGATTAGTTGAAAAGTAGCATCGATCGATCCAACGGTTGTTAGCATCATAGACAAGTGCATGATTGTAAAAGCTTCGTGTATAAAGTATAGTAGTTGAGTTACTAGCTAAGGGCGTTGTCTTGTTATGGTGGACTTTGCTAGCTACCTGCATGATAATCACGCATTATTAAGGTCATTCGTAATCTAACTTAAATTTGCTTCGGTAAACGGGCTCTAAAACTCGTACTCCCAATGACCTATATCAGCCATGTCTTTTAACATACCACGTAGGATCGATTTTTATGGTATCTTCAATAGTGTCGTCCTTAATTTTACTATATCAACTCAACGTCACCGAAAGACAGATTCAGAGACAATACCTCCAATAAGCCATCTCTAGTAAGTTGTCTTTAATATTTATGTCAAACTTATAATATTCTCACTCCTTCACCTCCTCTCTCATATGCATTGGTTGTTTTGTCTTGGATCGTGTGTAGAGATGGTTGTTTTAGAAGAGACGGTTTTCCTTCTCTCTCATGCTTCTCTCTTCCATCCCGCCACGACGCTTGAGCTCCTTGTCGAGCCGCTCGCTCGCCACGACACCAACATCGCGCTCCATGCCGCCGCCTCGCTCCAGCCGGATCCAGGAGCCATTGGCTCAAATCCGGCCGATAGCAATGACAGAGAGGAGTGGTGGTGAGGAAGGTGATGGAGATGGAAGGTGAGAGGGGGTAGTGATGGAGGGAGGGTGATGGAAGCCGTCGGAGGCGGAGGAGATCACTGGCGAGTCGAGGGAGGGAGGAGAGGGACAGCCATGGGATGAGTGAGGAAGGAGAGGGGGAGAGAGAAACGTGGGAGAAGTGTATATTTATTGGCTGGGCCTCCTGTCAGATACTATGCACTGAGAAGCGGAAGGTATAGACATAGAATGTCCAAAAGTGCAACCGCAGGCAGGCAGCGGTATGTGTGTGTACGAGTAGTATATATGTACTGATAGGCGCCAGCGACCATCATCACACGAGCGCTGGCTCGATCGATGATGACGTGTGACTGGTCCTAACGAAATTCGACTGAGTTCCCGTGGTCCGTGGACCCGTCAGCACGAGTGCACGACACTCTGATTCTTTGGTAAGGAAAAAAAAAAAGGCGAACTGCCATGGCCACGCCAGACGTGCACTGCTGTTTCAGCTGATATCGTTGCAACAGCTAGGGAGAAGTGGAGGTACACAATTTGCAGATCCGTCGCGACGGCGTAGCATTAGCACAATACTAGCATGGTCCGCTTAAAAATAAATGAAAGAAGGCAACCTAGCATGATCTTTTTTGGAGAGAGGCTTCAGCTTATTAGCACCTATTCGCGGAGCTGTAGGGTCTATTGGGCCGTTTTTTTTTTCTTATGTGTAAATTGTCGTTAAGATTTACTTGTGTGTAAATTATCGTTAATTATCGTTAAGATTTACTTGTATGCAAATTTGATTATTATTAAAATAAAATATTAGTATATTTTATAAGAATGGATGTGAGAAAGTTCAAAACAAGGATGCCATATATGTAACGTTTTGTATTTCGTACTTGGAAATTGAAAGTGTAGTATATTTAATGCTTAAATTTACATTTCTATGCGAACATGCAAAAAAAAAAAAATCCTTTTAAATGACATCAACACAAGCTATCATTTGTCTCAGTGGCATTTAAGACATTTCCCAACTCTAAAGAGTGAGTCAACCGACCTAAAAACCAAGGTGCCAAACACCAAACGTTTTTAGCTCAATCGTTCAGCTCTAACCATACAGCTCGGTCGGAAGCTGCTTTTCAAACTTTACTACTTTAGCTTTATTGAAAGCCCCTTTACACAACTGGAAGTTAAACGACTGTCTACCAGCTTGTTTCAGAGTTGGCTTCCGGGGAAGCTAAGCTCCCAAAACAGGTCCTTAGTAAGAGGCAAACTTAATTTTCCCACAAACACATGAAGATCTACGTTTCAAACTGAAGCGAAATCTCCATCAATCAGGGCTTTTTTCACGTCGCAAGTACGGAGGACAACAAGTCTACAATTTATTCCCCAAGGATACATGGCAAATGTTACTAATACTACAACGCCCACAGCGACAATACAAACAAAAGCAACAGCTGAACTGAAAGCACAATAACCTACCTACCACTGGAGTAGTGGAGGCGGTGGCACCGACGAAGGCTTCAACCCCGTCGACTTGTTCGGGTTCGGAGGAGGCGGCGCCTTCACCGTCCTCTGCCCCAACGATCTCGTTCTCCTCACCACAGCTTTCCGTCCACGGAGTACTCCCTCCGCCGCCGCCGCCGCTGCCGCGGCGCTCCACATCTCCACGTCGCCAACTGCGCACGACACCGTACACCTTATATGCATGAGGCTGACATGACCAAATGGCCCCCGATCGAACAGCTGAAAAAACAGATATCGCGAAGTAATGCAGGCGTAGCACGTACGTACATACCTACGGAACGCGGTGAATCGGCCGAAACCGCACATGAGCATAGGAGGAGGAGAGCAACTACGAGCAGTGAAGCTGCGGCCGCCATCTTGCGACGCGTGACGATCTAGTGCGACACGCAGAGCAAGTAGATGTGCAAGTGTGCTAGTGCCAAACTGCCGGTAGTGCCCATCGACTTGAACTGTTTCGAAGTTTATATACGCGAGCTATCGGGGGGCCGAAGCTACTGTGAAACTGTGCATGTCGTCCATACACACATGCACTGTGCATCGGTAACATCGCAAGTTTTTGTTGGAAGTACACGTAAAGCTTTAATCGAGGCCGACATGTTGCCAACTTGCCACCAAACTGGTGGGCATAGGGTATCCAGACATACATAAACCGTGCACTCGGAAGCTGGGCTTCGAGGCAGGATATTGTGTAGTTTCGTTGTTGTTCGCGCCTTAAATGCAGATGAGAGTGTTTTTACGCGCGAAGAGCGCTCCGTCCTAGTACTGTAGCGAAACGCAACAAGATAGCAGGGAACGTTGCAGCGGAATTACTGTAAAAACCACTGTAGCAACTATCAAAGTTGATTCTGGTCCTAGCTTTCGATAGGTGGAGGCCGCTTCTAATGCAAATGCTCCGGTCTTCGTCTTTCGATAGATAGAGGTCACTTTTATTTTTTCGTTGTTTCAGCTCTCTCCCCCGATTCCCTTCGGTCCCCCCCCCCCACCATGCCGATGCCTCCCCTCCCCTGCCCCCACGCCGCCGCTCCCCTTCCTCTACGCCACCGCCTCCCCTCCTCTCCCCCAACGTCGTCCCCCTCGCGAGGAAGATGCCGCCGCCTCCCCTCCCCTCCCCACCACGCCGCTCCCTTCCTCTTCGCGCGCCGCCTCCTCCTCCTTCCCCACGCCGCCGCTCCCCTTCCTCTTCGCCGCCGCCTCCCCTCCCCCAACGCTGCCGCCCGCGAGCGCGACGCCGCCTCCTCCCCACGCCGCCGTTCCCTTCCTCTACACCACCGCCTCCCCTCCCCCAACGTCGTCGCCCCCGCGAGGAAGACGCCGCCGTCTCCCCTGGCTCGCCGCCGTTCCCCTTCCTCTACGCCGCCGCCTCCCCTCCCCCAACGTCGTCGCCCCCGTGAGGAAGACGCCGCCGCCTCCCTTGGCTCGCCGCCTCCTCCCGATGACCCCGACGTTGGCCCTTCCTCCTCCGACCCTGTCTCCCCCAGTGGCCAGTGAGTCTCTGTCTCCTCCCCTAGCGCTATTTTCCTGATCTTGAGAAAGCATTACTAGAGCAAAGGTTGAAGCTGACGGGTGAAAGAACTCACAAGAATTTAGCACAGAAAAGAGCAAGTATTACTGGAGCAATGCTCATTGGATGATTGAAATCAATACTTTGATGATTGAAATACTTTGATCTTGAAATTTAGCAATACTAGCATATATTGCCATAATGCTGTACAGGATGATTGAAATTTAACAATACTAGCAATACTTTGATCTTGAAATTTAGCAATACTAGCATTAATTTTGCCAGAATGCTCTACAGGATGATTGAATGCTCTACTTTGATCAATATATACTTTGATCTTGAGCAAGCATTACTAGAGCAGTGCTCACTGGAGCATTACATCAATATATACTAGTATTAATTTTTCCAGAATGCTCTACCTTGATCTTGAAATTTAACTTCCTTTTAGCAATACTAGCATTAATTTAGCAATACTAGCATATATTTTCTCCTGAAGTATCGATATATGAATTAGTATTCTGTACAGTCACCAACCAATAGGCAATGTGCTGACAAGCTGTGACATTAGTATCTAAAAGAGATACAAGCTAGAGCAGAGGAAATTGTGAAAGTGCTTCAAGGACCAACAGTGTAATGTCTGGTTGTTGATTTTACACAATAGAAGTTTTTTTCCCCAGTTTGATCATCGTTTGATGTGCCACCTGGCTAAAGCTTTTAGAATGTGGTCGCAGAGAACTAAAATAGGTATGCTTTTCTCCTTTTGGTATGCAATTGAGGGCATCAAAAGTCTATTCCATGTGTATGTATTCTTACAGTTTCTGCCTCTCAGATGTCTGATGCAGGGACCTGCTCAGACAAAGGAGGTAAAGATAATGAGAAACGGAGAGATAGAGCCAGGAGAAGTGCATAATGTCAGCATATCGCATATGCTTGTTCAGAGTGACTGCACATGCATCTCATTTGCCTAGTTTAGCATTCATCTGGAATGACTGATTTTGTTGTTGGGATGTTCCATTTTTTTTTGGGTCTGATTGATATTTGATGCCTCGCACAATCAGTTTGTCTGAGTGAAAGTTATAATATCGATACTCTAACTTGTAAATCAATTTATTCAACGATGGAAAAGATTCAGTGATGAGCTTGAGGTGTTAATAGGATGCTTGGTTATCCCGTTTTGAGCTAGCCTGTTCCTATTTGCACTTCATACAAGCCATTGATGAGCTGCTAGTGTTAACGCCTCGATGGATAATGGATCCCTTCTACAAATCCACTACTGTTACAAGTCATGATGCTAGTTCTCGTGTTACAAGCTTGACATCTCATACAAAAATAAGTTTAAATATATGATTCTTTAAACTCTCAAAGGTAATTTAGATTTTTTTTATCCTTCACAACTCAATAAACCAATATCCTATAAAAAACCAGATTACCAAACACCCAAACTTAACTTAAAAACTAAAAAACTTATAAACTAATTAAGCAAAAAACTGACTTTAAACTATAAACCAAAAAATCTAAACCTAAACAAATAGAACCTTAATCAAACAGGGCAAAGTAAGTTTAGCAATTATCCAACCAGATCAAATACTAAATACTAAATTATAGTAATTTAGATAAGATTTTTAACTAAAAGTCGCACGAACGCATTGACCCGTCCAGGTAAGTACGTTTCAAAGCCGCCCAAGCCCTGCTCATATACTCAGCTCCCCACGCCAATCTACTCAAAGTTCCGATGTGGGACTAAACGGCGTCCCCAAACAACGGCCGACGCGTCCGTTTCGGAAAGGAGAAAGGATCCCAACGGCCAGTTTTATCTGCCTACAAGGGCCGACCCAATAGCCCATTAACATCTAATCCGCAGTTTTTTTTTTTGAAACGGCAAGCTGCCGTTATTTCATTAAAGAAAGGAACAAAAACCGTACAAAAACTCAACCAAAAAAAACACACAGGAAAAAGAACCAAAAAGACATAGGAACAGTAAAAGCCACAGCACGCCACACAAGAGTACTGCAAACGGTATGCCGTCCCAAAGCATACCTAACGCCGGCCAACAACACCTTATTGGCTAACATCGCCTCCCTCACCTACATAACTCCCCGCTTATGTCGGCTCACCAACATTACCCTGCAGATAAATCCGCAGTTTTTTTTACGGGATCTAATCCGCTTTTGAGGAGACACGAGATTACACGTGCGATTGGTTGTCCCTGCTTGACACGACGAGTTAATGGCATGGATCACACAAAGCCAATCACGTTTTAAGATAAAAGGCTTCCATTATCAGCGATAAGCAAATGCGGCCTTGGAGACGATGAGTCCAGAGATTCTGCCACATTTGCACACCAACACAAATATTTAGGCGTGGGAGAGGCTTTTCACTCCACACATGACGGCGTTCCTCGTCGCGTTTTAAAATAAAAGGCTTCCATTATCAGCGATAAGCAAATGCGGCCTTGGAGACGATGAGTCCAGAGATTCTGCCACATTTGCACACCAACACAAATATTTAGGCGTGGGAGAGGCTTTTCACTCCACACATGACGGCGTTCCTCGTCGCGTTTTAAGATAAAAGGCTTCCATTATCAGCGATAAGCAAATGCGGCCTTGGAGACGATGAGTCCAGAGATTCTGCCACATTTGCACACCAACACAAATATTTAGGCGTGGGAGAGGCTTTTCGCTCCACACATGACGGCGTTCCTCGTCTGAATCGCTTTGCGAATGCGATTGCGATTGCGATTGCGTTCACTCGTAAAGCAGACTTCGTCGTCTCGCGGCGTCGCTGAGAGACGGTGATAAAGCTTCTTTTTGGTAAGCTAGCCCCGCTCTCAGCTTTTTGTTCGGATCTTTTGGAGTTGTGCTCAACACCGAAGCTATCTGGAGAGGAATTTGCAATATTTTTTTAGATTTAGTCCGGGTATCTATTAGGATACCGAATTGAACTAGTGTTCTCTTTTCTGCAGCTTGCCCCAAGTCTGCTAAAGTCCAAAGATGCTTATGTACGCCGTCTAGTTAAAGGGGAAAAGTTAGAAATAAGGGGACGGAGATATGGTGGCTCATTTGGCATGTTTTTTATTTTTTGATGAAATAGCAAATTTAGCATCTTCCTCGATGAAATAGCAAAAGTAATACCGCAGATAGATAAGTAGACAACATATGTCGCATGCAGTGCTCTAAGAGCACTTGAGGTCGGTTACCTAAAGTGCTTCCAGAGCACTGCAGGTACCTGCCAACCTGTCGCAGTCTCAATTCACGACAGGTTACCTACTGCGGTGGTTTTGTGCAGTAGGATGTTATTTTTGTCATTTCGTTTGTATATGGGCGAATTTTGCTATTTAGTTTTAAAAATAGACTAAATGAGAAGAAAAAACTCGTGACATCTGTTCAGTGACACTGTCACTGCATGAGACCCAAGAAGGTATGTTTACATACGACATCAAATGACATGAACCGCATGAATCTACCTATCAAGCAAGAATTGTATATGAGAAATCAAAGTCCAAGATCCCATCCTTGCTAATTAAGGCGCTTAATCTAGTTTTTGTCCCCCTTCGACCAGACGATCATTTGTAGATGTAGTCAACCGGGCATTACCAAATGTTACCTACCCGAACCAACCTTTTTCACTGAAATGGCACAACAGAGACCATGCACCCAAAGCATGCAAACCGGCAAGGAATTCACGACATTTTCCCACGCGTTTCCCGGTTTCCGCTACAAAGGCCATCTTCGCTACAGATCGATCCAGCGACACCAGTACACCACTAGCATGGCAATGGCCTAGATCGTGTGCCTAGCTAGCTAGCTGCTACATACCCACAGGCCGGCCGGCTGTCCACCGCATCCTGCGACGTCGGCGTACGTCGTCGATGGCCCAACGGAGCTGCTAGGAGGCGCCGGCGTGGACTGCGGCGCGGCAGAACGGGCATGAGCGGGAGGTGCCCTCGAGCCAGGGCAGCGCGCAGGCCCAGTGGAAGCGGTGGCCGCACGGCAGGTGCGCCAGGACGTCGCCGGCGCCGAACTCCTCCAGGCACACCGCGCACTCCGCCTGCTCCGCCGCCTCCCACCGCAGCCGGCTCCACCTCATCAGCTGCCTCATCACGCCCTTCTTCGAGTACACCTCCCGCTGCACGCCCAACGCCACCGTCGAACCTCCTCCGCCGCCGCCGCTTCCGTTGCCTCTATTCAACTTTATGCTTCCCGTGCTGTGATGCCTGCAAAAAGGAACTGCTTGGTCATCTCTTGTTTTGCACATCAATAATTCTGACAAAAACGTACAAATCTTTGTATCAACATCAACATACCTCTTGATGGCAGTTTCTCTCTGGCTCCTGAGCTTCTGGTCCAGCCGCTCCTTCGCCTCTCGGGCATTGCTGTCCAGCGTCCACCCGTGTATGAGCTCCATGACGCTACTCCTTTGCTGCAAATTCCCAAGAACTCAACCAATCACTCCCCATCTTATCCCATGAACAAGATCACGCCAAACAAACAAGCGAATCGATGACTGGTAAAGTCGTACCTTGCGGGAATTACCGACGCCAACGGGGTGCGCACCGTGGCCGGTCGCGTACAGGCAGAACGAGGACCGCCTCGTGCCGCCGGCCGCCTCCGCCCCGGTCCCGCCCTGTCGGAACCGGCGCCGCCGCGCGCACTCCACTCCGGGAAGCATGCCGGCCATGATGACCATATACGTACAGCCCCTCGCGGGAAGCTCAGCCACAAGTTCGCCGCAGCAACGACAACGAGTAGTATATATACCTCTACGTGGACCGACGGGCGCGCGAGCCCACACCTAACTGCGAGTGCGTTTATGTGCGGAGGATCTAGCCGCGGCAGGGAAAACTATGTGGGCGCCGGCCATTTGAGGAAGCACCAGGAGCAAGTGCTCGTCCATCTCCTCTTCTTGCCTCTGTGTGTGTGTCGCATAGCGCAGCTGGTAGTGGCTTTTATTTGCAAGGCTATTCACACTTTAACTGTCCTGGCCTGGTGCGCGCCCAACTACCTCATCAGATGCCGGGGATAGAATTATGGGATCCTGGTGGGCCCACGGGATGGCAATAAAATCCACTGGTGAGGGGAATTGTTGGGGTCAGATGCAGGTCTGGTCAATGTGATGCGACCACCGATCTACTCTAAAAATCTATCTATCTATCTATCTATCTATCTATCTGCAGTGAAAGTATGAAACTGTCCCTGTGACACCAATGAAATACAGGACTTCACATGTAATTCTGAAGGAAAAAAAACTGTATAGATTATCTGTAGGCTCTGTTTGAAACGTATAAATTTAACAGTATACGGTTCAATTCCCACGTTCTACAAGGAGTCCATAGCAACCGTTGTGTTAACCCTTTTGGACGAGCGAGGACGACCGGATAAGTTCGAACTGTCCTACAAGGATAATGGTCTGCAGTGAAATTAAACATGAGAGCAGTGTTCTGAACAGTCTACCAGAGCAATCACAAGAGCTACTCAAAGCTGATTTACAATAATGCAGTTTGAGACGATGATAACGGACAGAGTTATTAGGCCAGTTACTAAGCGCCCCCCGGTAACTGCGTGAGAGGGACCAAGCCACTTTCGCCGAAGCTTCCGGGTAGCAGCGGCAGGACATGCCGTGCCATCCGCCATTATTCGTGGCTATCATCAGCTGCCCCCCACTCGCCTTATGGTGTTGCTACCGCCGCTGTCCAAAACCCGCTGCGGTTTCGGATGCCTGCCACCACAGCGATTCCAATACAAGCAAGACATTCATTCCGCGGACGTGTCGCCAAGCGGGACGAAAACAGTAACATAATTTTGTGATTGCCCATCCAGTGGTTGATTGCGACATTGCACATCGCAAGCTGACTCGAAACTGCGTTTGTTGCTTCTGCCCGCTTCGCTTTGTCACGGCAAATCGAGTGAGTTTTTGCCTAATACAGCACTATTTGCGTGTGAAATAGTAAATTTAGCCATCTTTGGAGATCAAAGTTAAAAATTGCATCGCAAACTCACCGACGGATAACATGTGTTAAGTCTGTGTCTCAAGAGAGGTTACTTCCCAAGGCCCCTCCCTATGGGAAGTGACCTCCCTCTTCGACACAATTTAGTTATAACCGTTGACTCGCAGGCCCCACATTCTAATAGTTTATTCGTAATTAATTAGTCATAATTTATTTATTCATAATCATGTAGTCGTAATTTTCGTAATTAATGAGTTAGTTAATTAGTCGTTGTTAAATATTATTAATTAGTTAGTTAGAATTAATTTAGTCCTAATTAGTTAGTCCAAATAAATTAGTTGTACATAATTACTCGTAAGGATTACTAGTTTTTTCTTCAGGAAATTATTATTTTTATTATGCACTGATTAGGTTAAATTTGTACATAAGGATTACCGAAGTGCGATCTATTTATTTTATTGTATAATTAATTAGCGCGATCTGTTTATTTGATTGTATATAGTAAAAAAAAACGATGAATTGCTCTTAACATATGCATTGAATTGTTGTGGCTTTAGGTAATGTCAAGCATGCAAAACATGCTTATGTTTTTTAGCGACGGTCTCGTACAGAGCGAGTCGGATAGATTGGACATGACAAGATGTCTAATCAATGTCTACTTAACATGTTGTAATCCTTAACAGTTTACACTAATAAATTAACATTTCGGAAAAACCAAAAACCCGTATTCCAAATATGGCACATGAAATCGAGCGCATGAAATCATACGCTTTCCTTGTATGCCTGACTTTCTATGTATTATCACACGTACAAAAAATTTATTATCATATAAAATAATGCTCTGTATTATCACATGCACCATAAATTAGTTAAGCCCTGAAATTAGAGTGCATGAAATCCGGTTGTATTATCAATTTAGTCATAATTAATTATTAATTTAGAATTAATATTTACGACTAATTTATTTGAATTAATTAATTACAACTAATTAATTAAAAAATATTTAACTAGACTAATTAACTATGACTAATTAATTACAAAATTACAACTACTTAATTGTGATTAATTACTTACGAATAAATTAATTATGACTAATTAATTACAACAAGGTATCCAAGCCAAGGGTTACAACTAAATCATGCGGACAAGGGAAGCCCCCTCCCTTATGGCGCAGACAGTGGAAGTGATACGGGGGATGTCCGATCTTCACGACGTAGGATCGATAATAACTTTGGATCTGTGCAACCTGACGAACCGATGGCGCCAACCACTGTCAAAACAACAACCTGCGACAAAAGAATTCGCTCAACCACGCGCTCGTGATCCCGTCTACCCATTCACACCAAGTAGACGTGTCGCTGCTTCTGTAAAACACAAAGAATCACAAGAACGACGGACAGCACAACATATTAGAACTCCCTATTCTAGTGGGGGCAATATTGTTCAAACTCTAGAATCAAAAGTATATTAAAAATCTGAAAATTATGTCGTCTCCTTTAGTAGCCAGCCAAACCGTGCGCACAAAAGGAAACACCCAATACCTAACTAGTCCGGTTTGGAGTTAGCTAATTGCATGGCCAAGCCAACACGTATTCGGCCCAAGAGATGGCCGGCCGCATGCAGCACAAAGATATAGCAATATATTTCCATGTGCTGTAACCTACCAAGAACATTTAATGCTGCACTTCCTTTGCTAATCACACCACATGCATGCAGCACCTCTGTGTTCTTAAGCATCTCACGTAACATGTGTGTGCAAGCATGCATTTTAATGCACCTTTTTCCTTATGCACCTCGTAACATGTAACACACATGCATGATATGCATGCATGCATGACTCGGATGGCAGGAAACACCTCGCGTGGCACATTCGAATTTATCTTTCTGCTGCAGCTAACAAGGATCTTATTCAATACTTCTTGCTCCATTGCTCTCGGTCATCGCATGCTTCTACGTATGTATAACTGCACAAACGAATCATGGAACTATTAGGCAGTATCATATTCTCATTAGTAAGATTAAAATAATTTAAGAGTGAGTTCACCTGTTGGTTAACTAATTTAACTCGTGCTCGTGTAATAGGTCCAATCGGCGGGATGTTCTCATCAGGAAGTCATCTCCCCTGAGGCACAGACTTTACATATGTCGTCCGTCGGCGAGTCCGCGGTACTATTTTTGTCTTTGATCTCCGGAGGAGACTAGATTTGTTATTTCGTGTGTAAACAATGCAACATTAGCCAAAAACTCATCAAGTCATCAAGTGATGGCAATTCAACAGGCGTGTGTAGATATGATCTTAGGGCTAAACGTGATCTAAGAACATGACCCCTAGCTCATAACGTGAACACCTACTAAAACTTAGATGCGGAAACTTGAGTGTCACATACCCCGAACGGATGACGCCATTAGAGAGGTGATGAGTTGTCGGTGCGAGCCGGGATGGAGTAGCGGTGGTGGTCGGCGTTCGTAGATGAGCGGCGGTGTTCGGTCTTCGCCCACAGCAGACACGTTAGAGATCGGGTTGTTAGGGCGTTCTTGACCTAGAACCACACACGATTAGAGGCACGCCAAGTCCTTATTAGTGTTGCAGCTGCGTGAACGGGACCGAAAACAATTTGTTGGTTGCGCCTCCGATCATAGCGCGTGAGGCCATTGCTCCGTGACTTTCTGGAGGTCGTTAGCGAGAGATCAATCCCAACATTCTCTCCTTTGATCATAAGGCTAACATCATAAGCCCATTCTCAATAAAGCGACAAACCAAGATAATGCGTCGCATGGCCAATGAAGTGTCATACAACCTCGTACCTATAGTGTACTATCTTATCTTAAAATGGATATATATTATACTTAATGGGAGTTGGTTTACTTTAAGGTCCTTTTATCCGAATCGAGGCTTTCCAATAAACCCATGCAAACAACATGATCACGAAAAATATTAGGTGGTAAGCCTTTAGTAAGCGGATCCGCAAGCATTGACTTAGTACTAATATGCTTGATGCTAATGGTTTGATCACGGATTCTATCTTTCACAACATGATACTTAATGTCAATGTGTTTGGCAGCACCACTTGACTTGTTGTTACTTGCATAAAAGACTGCGGGTTCGTTATCGCGATATAAGGTGAGTGGTTTCAAATCATCTACCACTCTAAGTCGGGATAAAATTCTTAAGCCATACTGACTGCCGGTGGCCTCATAACATGCCACAAACTCAGCTTGCATCGTTGAAGATGTCGTAAGGGTTTGTTTGGAGCTTTCCACGAGATAGCTCCTGGCGAGTGTGAAGATATAACTGGCGTGGATTTCTTAGTATCAACACATCCCATAAAATCGAATCTGAATAACCAACAACTTCAAGGTTATCGGAATTCTTATATGTGAGCATGAAATTCTTAGTAGCTTTGCATATAGCGCAAGACTTTCTTAACGGCCTTCCGGTGGTCGGTCTGGATTTGGTGATATCCGCCAAGCATCCCGGTTACAAAAGCTAAATCGGGCGTGTACATACTTGAGCATACATAATACTTCCGACGGTGAAGCATAAGGAACCGACTTCATCGATCGGTTTCATATTGGTTCCTTGGACATTGAAATGTCCCAAACTTATCGCCCTTAACAATAGGGCGAGCGAGCGAGCACTTATGCATATTGTATTTATTGATACTCTGTCAGCGTATGCCTTCGAGATAAACCTAATATTCCTTTGGACCTATCTCGGTGAATCTCAATGCCAAGAACGTAGAGGCATCACCAAGATCCTTCATATCAAAATTAGATGAAAGAAATCTCTTGGTCTCAAACAACATATCCTTATCCTTCTTGGCCAATAAGATATCATCCACATAAAGTACTAAGATGGTGAATTTACTCCTTGAACTTAACATATATGCGATTATCAACTTCATTTTCCTTAAAACCAAAATTCCTTATTATCTTATCGAATTTGAGGTACCATTGCCTCGACGCTTGTTTCAAGCCATAAATTGATTTCTTAAGTCGACATCCCATATGCTCCTTGCCTTCCACGCAAAACCTTAGGTTGAGCCATGTAAACATTTTCTTGCAAGTCGCCATTAAGAAATACCGTTTTAACATCCATCTGATGCAACTCTAAATCATAATGAGCTACAAGTGCCATTACGATTCTGAATGAATCTTTAGTTGAGACAGGAGAAAAAGTGTCATTATAGTCAATCCCTCTCTTTGTGAGAAGCCTTTTGCTACAAGCCTTGCTTTGAACCTTTCGATATTTCCTTAGAGTCATGCTTGGTTTTGTAGACCCATTTCTGACCTCTCTTGTTTTGACTCAAATCAGAATTTCTACTAAGTCCCATACATCATTAGTGCTCATAGACTTTAGTTCATCCTTCATGGCATCAAACCACTTAGGAGAATGATCACTCATCATGGCCTCCTTATAAGAGGTGGGATCGTCTACCTTCCCTATATCATTAATATCCTCATTCATATATACAACATAATCATTCGGGATGGCAGATCTTCTCTCCCGCTGTGATCTTCTAATAGGTTCATCATATATTAGGAGACCGTGAGGCTCATCATTAGGTGCAACGTTAGGAATTTCAGAGACCTCAACAGTGGGTGCAACAACAGTATTTTCTACTGGAGGTGCAGCCACCTGAGGCACAGGAATAAAGGTCTCTGGGATGAGCGGTGAAGGAACATAAACCCGCTTCTCCTCAAGATCTATTTTCCTGGGCTCCAGCTCCTCATTATTTTCTAAGAACACAGCGTGCCTTGTTTCTACAAACTTAGTTGTCCTATTAGGACAGTAAAAACGATACCCTTTGGATCTTTCAGGGTACCCAATAAAATGACAACTTACTGTTTTAGGGTCTAATTTCCCAATATGTGGATTAAAAATCTTAGCTTCAGCACGACAACCCCACACTCGTAAATATTTCATACTCGGTTTTCTCGATTACATAATTCATAAGGTGTCTTAGGTGCTGATTTTCTGGGAACCCGATTAAGAATATGTGCAACTGTCTTTAGTGCTTCCATCCACAAACTAATGGGTAAACTAGAGTGGTGAGCATGCTCAGTACCATATCCATAAGTGTATTGCGGTTGCGTCTCTCACTACTCCATTCTGTGAGTTCACGGCATAGAATATTGAGCAACAATGCCATTTTCTTGAAGAAACTTAGCGAAAGGGCAGAATTTGTCCATAAGAGGCATGTCTTCCATAATATTCTCCCCACGGTCCGATCTTACCACTTTAATTCTTAAGTTGTGCTGATTTTCAACTTGACCTTAAATATCTTAAATTTATCAAGTGACTCGATCGGTCTTTAATGGAAAGATATAACCATAACGGAGAAATCATCGATGAAATGTGACGAAAGAATCAAAACCATCCACCGATGTCACAGAAAAGGACCACAAATATCGTATGAATTAATTCTAAGAGTCATGTCTTTGCAGTAGCTCCTTCTTTATTTGTTTCACATATTTTCCTTTAATGCAATCAATGCAGTGAGTCCGAGTCAAAGAAATCTAATGGGTGGAGAATCTCTTCCTTAATGAGGCGCTCTATTCTCCCTTGAAATGTGACCTAAGCAGCGTGCCACAATTTGAAGAAGTCTCATTATTCTTTTACCCTTAGCATCACATACATTCAAGGATACGGAGATTCATTAAGGAAAGCATATAGAGTTTGTCTCGTCTAAAGGCAAGACCAATATCATTAGAATCAAACGTAATAATACATTTATTATCACCAAAGTACACTTAAAACCTTCATCGTCCAACAAAGAGATGAAATCAAATTCCTCCTAATAGAAGGAACATAAACTACATTATTGAGACAGTGAGAAGCCGTTGTCTAAGACTAATGTAATTGATCCTATTGATTCCACTTGGCTTCCTTTCCATCCGCGACTCTAAGGCTTCGCCCCCTTTCTTAGGGTTCTCGCGGTATGGAATCCTGTAAAGAATTAGCGTGTGCAGATTGCACTGAGTCAATCCACCAGAATTAATGGAAAAATTAGCATAAAGTGTTTCATCAACAAAAGTTATTGTATCATTACCCTTCTTTGCGAGCCACTTCAGAATCAGGCAGTCCTTACAGAAAGTGCCATTGCTTGCAAAATGACATTCACCCCTTTAGGTGCTCCAGCAGGAGCTACATGAGGCTTAGGTGCAGTATGCACTTTAGGCCTCGACTTATCAACATTGAGGGAGAACGCCAACTTCTTCTTAGATTTGAAGTCCCCTTGGAACTTCCTTTTATTGGAGCCACCAACTTGAAGTGCAAGATCCTCTTTCTGTCCTAATTCTTTCCTCCTCTCGAACACACATGGCGATTAAATCGCTCATGTTCCACTTTTTTTTCGAGTATTATAGTTGATCTTGAAAGTGTATACTCGGAAGGGAGAGAAGGTCATAATGAAATGGACTAGGAAACCATCAGAAATCTCCATGTCCATTCCCTTAAGTTTTCCGGCCATATCAGTCATCATCATTATGTGTTCTCTAATCTGCCGGAACCATCATACTTAGTTGTTAAGAGCCTCAGATCGATCTTGGCATAAACTTTTGTGGAGCCCTTAAATTTTTCTTCAAGCGATGCGGATACTCTGTAGCTTTTTGAATCGGGATTGCTCCGATCCCAAGCGAAATGGAGGTTTTCATTATCATAAGTGATAGAGCGGTTGGACCGCTCCCATTTCTCGACATTAGTTTCATAAACTTTTTTTGTCATCATAATTTTCTTCACCCTCGGAGGGAATGGGAGCCGCACCCTTAAAGCATAATCGAGATCTAATACCCCAAGGACAACATGGATCCTTTCTTTCCGGGAGGAAAATTACTCCCGTAAGTTGTTCAATGTTGTCGATGGTGGCGGCGACATTTGATGCATTTATTGTTGAATATCAAAATACAGGCATAAATCGAAATATTCATAAGAAATATGTTGCATGCAATTAATCCTACGTTGGTCCGATTAATAACACACAAAACTATAGTTCTAATTCACATCACCGTTAGAGGATAATGAAAAGAACTTAAACAATTAATATGGCTACACATGATTATAAACAACGTTGGTCGAATATAATCATATGGATGTACATAATGCCAAAAACATAAAATGTAAAGTCTCTAATTAAAATATCTCGTTGGTTCAATTTTAATAAGAGATTAAGCATAATATTGGGCAATAATACATTATTCATGATATACCATAATTTTGGGCATCAAAACAATAATTAAATCGATTGCACAAAAGGGATTAATCATAAGAAAATGCTGAAATTAAACAAAAAGAAAAATCGATTGTTCAGGCGAAATCTCAAACGACCCAAAACCACGTGCGGCCCGGATACACGCGCGGCCCAAAACACTGCAGCCCAAACGATCCCGCGGCCCTCAAATCACGATCGCCGTCCGGATTTAATCGGCGGTGAGAATCATTCGCCCAAAACTCTTCGTCGGCGTGGAAAAACGATCGTTGGATCTCATCGGACGGTGATGTGCGTTCAGGCGAGATAAAACTCCGAAAACCTAACCTAACCTCATTCCCTTTCGCGAAAACGCGGAGCGGCTGTGCGCGCGGCGAAGAAAATGGCGGCGCGGCGAGGAAGCGACACCTTCGCAGCTGCCGCCCGGCGAGCACGAGGATGAGTGAAGCGGCATGAGATTTGCGTGGCGGCGCCACCTGCGACCCTCCGGCGGCGCGTGCGTGCAGCGAGGTTGCGCGCCACGGCCGTCGAGTGGGAACTACGGTGGTGCGAGACCGGGCGAAGACCGGATCTCCAAAACGTGAGTAACTTTCGCGCATTTAGATTAGGGTTTTAATTTTGGGGCTTAAGTTGGGGGAAAAGAACTTCGGGAGGTCCCGATTTGGATTTGCTCTTGAGTTCATTAGGGTTTCACATAATTTCTTGAATCCCCTCCTTCTAAGTGCTGACCCGACCCTCTATTCCTTAGATCCCGTCGTTAGACATTAGATCCGAAGCCTTAATCATTAGATCTAAGCACATTTAGGTTCGGTTCTTTGGCTAATTAGGGTTCAAGGATGAGCTAGAGCGCTCTGATACCAAATGTAGATATGATCTTAGGGCTAAACGTGATCTAAGAACATGACCCCTAGCTCATAACGTGAACACCTACTAAAACTTAGATGCGGAAACTTGAGTGTCACATACCCGAACTAGATGACGCCATTAGAGAGGTGATGAGTTGTCGGTGCGAGCCGGGATGGAGTAAGCGGTGGTGGTCGGCGTTAGTAGATGAGCGGCGGTGTTCGGTCTTCGCCACGGACACACGTTAGAGATCGGGTTGTTAGGGCGTTCTTGACCTAGAACCACACGATTAGAGGCACTGCCAAGTCCTTATTAGTGTTGCCTGCGTGAACGGGACCGAAAACAATTTGTTGGTTGCGCCTCCGATTATAGCGCGTAGAGGGCCATTGCTCCCGTGACTTTCGGAGGTCGTTAGCCGAGAGATCAATCCCAACAGCGTGATGCCATGTGAAGAAGACCACCATGGCACCTCCCTGATTTTGCTGCTCTCGCGTGCACCTTTCGCCACCTAAACTGTGATTGCGATCTCCTGGATTATTTATTTAAATACATATATCGCGATGATTGCTAAGAACGGTACCATAATCCTATATTTAAACATTTCACAATGGGATCATAATCCTATTGTTTAGTATTTTTTTTTCTGCACACAGGCTTGGCCGCATGGGAGCAGAGCGCTGTCCTCCGTGATACGCTGGACTGGGGTCCAATCTGATGAGGTCCAAAAATAAACTAGCATGGGAACTGGAAGCGGATCTTTTAGATCTGATTTTCTTTAGGTAACGTTCTAATGCTGAATCAACCGTTTTTCGCGTGAGTGAGTTAATAAACAGACGATGCTAGTTTCTGGGATTCCAAAGTATCTGAACTTCTGATGCACGGAAGCTGGACCTGAAGAAATCCTTGAGAACATCTTCAGAAGCTGGCACGAGCAGATCGAGGATAAATCGTCTTGAATGCTGATGGTTTCTGGCGCTAGCATTGAACATTAGATTTGTTTGGATGAACACTTTGTAATGTATTGCACTGCTATATTTTGAACTCAGGCTAAGTAACATCCAAACTTGTACAGTATCAGATAGAAGAATATCTGATTTGTTGTATCAAGGGGAGAACAGCACGTTACTTTGGAACAGAAAAAGAGAAACACGCATTCCACCCGGCTGCAGCACTGACCAAGGATTGGGATTGCGCCAAGATATGTCAAATTCCCAGTTCTCTATTAATTTCGATAACTGACAGGCCAATCTCTGTCAGAAATTCAGAGCTGCCATTGACAAAATGACAAGGTGATCTCAAGATTCACAATAAATTCCAAAAGGCACAAGTGTTCAGTTGCTTTCAATGTCATTTCACCCAACAACCAATTTCACTAAAGTTTTGGAGAGGCGGTAAGGCAGGTGATTGAAATAATGGTTGTCTCCACAAGATCATGGTCTCAGGTCATATGTTTGCGAATCGTGACATATTTGATGATTTGATCTACCATGATCGTGACAAACACAAAATATTTCTTCTAGCTGTTTCATGAGATAAAGAACAGTGTAACAAGGCGCCACCTCATTTTGCTTCATTACCACACTTTGCATGTGTAAACCATGGCCAATAGAAGATACATGCTTTGTGCTTACTGTGCGGCTTCTGCTAATATAGGTGCATCATGGTTCTACTTCTAACAAGGCACCATCGTAACAGGGAACCACCTTTTGGTGTGGTAATGGACGTACGACTTCGCCCACTAGGAAACCATGCTTCAATAGGAATTCTACGAGATCGCGGATTTATTCTCGGACTCTGTATGTCTATGCGTGTGCTAAAGGGCCACACTCACGTGCGTGATGGTGTGTGTGCGTGTGTGTCTTCCTTGTAATCGAAAAAAGCACCATCATAACATGGAAACGCTAATTTGCGGTCAACCTTACTGAGCGGTTCCTGCGGACACACCTCGTGTGGTCTTTGATCTGCGATGCACTGGACCGAGCTCGTGTCTCCAGATGACATGTGGAGGCTGCTCCACCACTCAACGTGTCGATGGTTTAGTATCGATCTTATAAACGAATGCTTGGGCTTTCCTAGAACGAAATCACACGAAAAAGACTTGGGAATTTTATACAGGTTCAGGTCTTTTCCTGAGAGAATAATAACAGGTAGGAAGTCACTAAAACTAGGGCTTGATGACTTATGTCTCTCGTTGTCTTTTTCGAATATGATCCTCCTATGTCTATCGACTTTACTCCTTATATAGCGCATGAAGGGATGACAGGTGTCCATGTCAAGAGACGTCTTAACATTTGATGCAATGCGTATGTTCAGTGTCAGTTATTGTCAGAGACATACCCCCCACATCGCCTTGTAGTTATGTCAGAGACAGAGGTTTAATGCGTGTAGTTATATCAGGGAATAACGACACATATTAACTACTGTGTGTATTAAACATAGCGTACAAATGTCCCTAGTCGATTAGGCTCACATGTCTGTGATTCTTATCGACTATAGGGGGTCATAAATGACATGGTCGTAGTAAAACTTACGACTATGAAGTGATCGTAGTAGGATTTACGATCAATAGATGGTTGTAGAAAAACTTACGACCATGAGGTGGTTGTAGAAGAACTTACGACCATGAGGTGATCGTAGTAGAACTTACAATCAATAGGTGATCGTAGAAGAACTTACGACCATAAAATAGTAGTAGGATGACTTACGACCATGTAGCGTCGTAGCAGAATAGCTTACGATCACTAGGTATTTATAATCTCCCTCATTGTTGATACTGAGGGGTACCCTTGAAGATTGTATAAAAGACATTATCATCTATAATAAATATTACAAATAAATAATTTTATTAATTAAGGATTATTATATTCTCATCACAACGCTCTCTCCTTCTCGTTTCGGGAGTCAAAGCAACAACCATGCTTACCAGAAAAAAATTATATGACACCGGTACTAAGCATGACTATATGTCACCACCTCTAGGATGCAAGAACGTGATAATCATAATTCTTTATGCATCTCACTGGTGCCATAAAAAAATCGTATCCCAAAGGTTAAAGAGTGAGATGCATAAAGATTTATGATTATCACGTGTTCGCATCCTAGGGGTGGTGCCATATAGTTATGAGTAGCACCGGTGTCATAGAATTATTTTTCCATGCTCGCCCGATCCCTGACGAGGAGTCTACCCTTGTGATGTGCATTGTTGCCCTTGACCCATCAGTGTCGTGCGCTCGTGCCACCGCCGGCCGTCTACGCACGCACCACCATGAAGAGATCATGTGCCACTTGTCGCCTGCCTCGGAGCCACCATTTAAAGGCTTCGTTTTTAGTTATATTTGATTTTTTCTAAAACTAAGTTGATTTTTTCGGGATCGATCGAGTCAAAATTTTGGGGATTTAGTTGATTTTTTTCAGGGTGGAGTTGAATTTTTCGCAACCAGTGATTTTTTTTTCAAACCAAGTTGAAACTCGTTTTTGAATCGTGTTGATTTTTTTTTTGATTTTGTGTGTGAGAACTCTCTGAGGCAACGAATGGAGATGGAAGGGGTGGAGGAAGGGAAGGAAGGAGGGGACAGCAGCGCGCGTAGGGGCTGTTTGGATTGAAACCTAAATGAACCAAACAAACTTTGGTAATACCCATAAAATTTGGCTATGAATTGGTTTGATGCCAAATTTTGGTACTACCTACTGAAATTTGGTAACACCTGTGTGTTTGTCTCACACTTTGTGGGCAAATTCCGAGCGAGCAAATCGCTCGCCCGCATTTTGGCGTGGCCAAGCCAAGACGACTCATCACCTCCCGTATAAAAGCGATCTGCGTTAGGGTTACCCTTTCCTTCCTTTCCCTGACCCGAATGCACAGCTCTCCCCGTCCCAAACAGCTTCACCTTCCCACTTCTCTCCACAGCTGTATGCTCATGTGCTCCTCTCCCCTTCTCTTCACAGCTTCACCTTCCAACTTCTCCTTCCCTGGTTTGGTCACACCTCCCCTGCTTGTTGTTGCCCCATCCAGAGTTGAGATGGGGTAGAAATTGGTGTGGAATCGGTTGGGGATATGGCATTCCTGGGTGTATTTTGGCGAAATCGGTTGGGGATCTGGAATTTCTTGGTGGCTTTGGCTAAAATCGGTTCGGGATGTTGGATTTCTTGGTGTATTCCGGCAAAATCGGTTGGGGTTTTGCGATTTCTCGGTGGATTTGGACATGTGAGGTATGTTGATTTCATCCCTTCTGTCTGACATGTATTGGCCGATGCATTTGTTTGTTGATTCATGTGCCTGTGATGTTAATTAGGGGGTTGTTCGTTGTTCTTCCTTGAGCTGCACCTCCATACTTCTCCTCTTCCCGATGGCACACCTCCTGCTCGTCGTCGCCTCCGTAGTTGAGGTGTGGGAGAAATTTGGGTGGTATCGGTTGGGGATTTGATTCTGCGTGGATTTAGGCGGGCTCGGTTGGGTTTTTATTTCTCGGGATTTGGGCACGTGAGGTATGTTGATTTCTCACCCTTCCATGTGACATGTATTTGTCGAGTGATGTGTTTGCTAATTCATGTGATGTTAATTAGATCCCTTCCTTGATCTTGTTGTATCATTATATTTGGTTTGTTTCTTGATGGCATGTAGTGTTTCCTCTAGAGTATTGAAGAAGTAGCAGAGAGATTGTTATGCAATTATGCGTAATAAATAATTACAAATCATCAAACTTGCAATGTGGATTGACTTCACATGTAATTCTGAAGGAAAAAACTGTATAGATTATCTGTAGGCTCTGTTTGAAACGTATAAATTTAACAGTATACGGTTCAATTCCACGTTCTACAAGGAGTCCATAGCAACCGTTGTGTTAACCCTTTTGGACGAGCGAGGACGACCGGATAAGTTCGAACTGTCCTACAAGGATAATGGTCTGCAGTGAAATTAAACATGAGAGCAGTGTTCTGAACAGTCTACCAGAGCAATCACAAGAGCTACTCAAAGCTGATTTACAATAATGCAGTTTGAGACGATGATAACGGACAGAGTTATTAGGCCAGTTACTAAGCGCCCCCAGGTAACTGCGTGAGAGGGACCAAGCCACTTTCGCCGAAGCTTCCGGGTAGCAGCGGCAGGACATGCCGTGCCATCCGCCATTATTCGTGGCTATCATCAGCTGCCCCCACTCGCCTTATGGTGTTGCTACCGCCGCTGTCCAAAACCCGCTGCGGTTTCGGATGCCTGCCACCACAGCGAATCCAATACAAGCAAGACATTCATTCCGCGGACGTGTCGCCAAGCGGGACGGTAACAGTAACATAATTTTGTGATTGCCCATCCAGTGGTTGATTGCGACATTGCACATCGCAAGCTGACTCGAAACTGCGTTTGTTGCTTCTGCCCGCTTCGCTTTGTCACGGCAAATCGAGTGAGTTTTTGCCTAATACAGCACTATTTGCGTGTGAAATAGTAAATTTAGTCATCTTTGAAGATCAAAGTTAAAAATTGCATCGCAAACTCACCGACGGATAACATGTGTTAAGTCTGTGTCTCAAGAGAGGTTACTTCCCAAGGCCCCTCCCTATGGGAAGTGACCTCCCTCTTCGACACAATTTAGTTATAACCCTTGACTCGCAGGCCCCACATTCTAATAGTTTATTCGTAATTAATTAGTCATAATTTATTTATTCATAATCATGTAGTCGTAATTTTCGTAATTAATGAGTTAGTTAATTAGTCGTTGTTAAATATTATTAATTAGTTAGTTAGAATTAATTTAGTCCTAATTAGTTAGTCCAAATAAATTAGTTGTACATAATTACTCGTAAGGATTACTAGTTTTTTCTTTAGGAAATTATTATTTTTATTATGCACTGATTAGGTTAAATTTGTACATAAGGATTACCGAAGTGCGATCTATTTATTTGATTGTATAATTAATTAGCGCGATCTGTTTATTTGATTGTATATAGTAAAAAAACGGTGAATTGCTCTTAACATATGCATTGAATTGTTGTGGCTTTAGGTAATGTCAAACATGCAAAACATGCTTATGTTTTTTAGCGACGGTCTCGTACAGAGCGAGTCGGATAGATTGGACATGACAAGATGTCTAATCAATGTCTACTTAACATGTTGTAATCCTTAACAGTTTACACTAATAATTAACATTTCGGAAAAACCAAAAACCCGTATTCCAAATATGGCACATGAAATCGAGCGCATGAAATCATACGCTTTCCTTGTATGCCTGACTTTCTATGTATTATCACACGTACCAAAAATTTATTATCATATAAAATAATGCTCTGTATTATCACATGCACCATAAATTAGTTAAGCCCTGAAATTAAAGTGCATGAAATCCGGTTGTATTATTAATTTAGTCATAATTAATTATTAATTTAGAATTAATAATTACGACTAATTTATTTGAATTAACTAACTATGATTAATTAATTAAAAAATATTTAACTAGACTAATTAACTATGACTAATTAATTACAAAATTACAACTACTTAATTGTGATTAATTACTTACGAATAAATTAATTATGACTAATTAATTACAACAAGGTATCCAAGCCTAGGGTTACAACTAAATCATGCGGACAAGGGAAGCCCCCTCCCTTATGGCGCGGACAATGGAAGTGATACGGGGGATGCCCGATCTTTACGACGTAGGATCGATAATAACTTTGGATCTGTGCAACCTGACGAACCGATGGCGCCAACCATCACAAAACAACAACTCGCGACAAAAGAATTCGCCAACCACGCGCCGTGATCCCGTCACCCGCTCACACCAAGTAGACGTGTCGCCGCCTCGCAAAACACAAAGAATCACAAGAACGACGGACAAGATTAATGCATTGGAACTCCCTATTCTAGTGGGGGCAATATTGTTCAAACCCTAGAATCAAAAGTATATTAAAAATCTGAAAATTATGTCGTCTCCTTTAGTAGCCAGCCAAACCGTGCGCACAAAAGGAAACACCCAATACCTAACTAGTCCGGTTTGTAGTTAGCTAATTGCATGGCCAAGCCAACACGTATTCGGCCCAAGAGATGGCCGGCCGCATGCAGCACAAAGATATAGCAATATATTTCCATGTGCTGTAACCTACCAAGAACATTTAATGCTGCACTTCCTTTGCTAATCACACCACATGCATGCAGCACCTCTGTGTTCTTAAGCATCTCACGTAACATGTGTGTGCAAGCATACATTTTAATGCACCTTTTTCCTTATGCACCTCCTAACATGTAACACACATGCATGATATGCATGCATGCATGACTCGGATGGCAGGAAACACCTCGCGTGGCACATTCGAATTTATCTTTCTGCTGCAGCTAACAAGGATCTTATTCAATACTTCTTGCTCCATTGCTCTCGGTCATCGCATGTTTCTACATGTGTATAATTGTACAAACAAATTATAGAGCTATTAGGCAGTATCATATTCTCATTAGTAAGATTAAAATCATTTAAGAGTGAGTTCACCTGTTGGTTAACTAATTTAACTCGTGCTCGTGTAATAGGTCCAATCGGCGGGATGTTCTCATCAGGAAGTCATCTCCCCTGAGGCACAGACTTTACATATATCGTCCGTCGGCGAGTCCGCGGTACTATTTTTGTCTTTGATCTTCGGAGGAGACTAGATTTGTTATTTCGTGTATAAACAATGCTACATTAGCCAAAAACTCATCAAGTCATCAAGTGATGGCAATTCAACAGGCGTGATGCCATGTGAAGAAGACCACCATGGCACCTCCCTGATTTTGCTGCTCTCGCGTGCACCTTTCGCCACCTAAACTGTGATTGCGATCTCCTGGATTATTTATTTAAATACATATATCGCGATGATTGCTAAGAACGGTACCATAATCCTATATTTAAACATTTCACAATGGAATCATAATCCTGTTGTTTAGTATTTTTTTTCTGCACACAGGCTTGGCCGCATGGGAGCAGAGCGCTGTCCTCCGTGATACGCTGGACTGGGGTCCAATCTGATGAGGTCCAAAAATAAACTAGCATGGGAACTGGAAGCGGATCTTTTAGATCTGATTTTCTTTAGGTAACGTTCTAATGCTGAATCAACCGTTTTTCGCGTGAGTGAGTTAATAAACAGACGATGCTAGTATCTGGGATTCCAAAGTATCTGAACTTCTGATGCACGGAAGCTGGACCTGAAGAAATCCTTGAGAACATCTTCAGAAGCTGGCACGAGCAGATCGAGGATAAATCGTCTTGAATGCTGATGGTTTCTGGCGCTAGCATTGAACATTAGATTTGTTTGGATGAACACTTTGTAATGTATTGCACTGCTATATTTTGAACTCAGGCTAAGTAACATCCAAACTTGTACAGTATCAGATAGAAGAATATCTGATTTGTTGCATCAAGGGGAGAACAGCATGTTACTTTGGAACAGAAAAAGAGAAACACGCATTCCACCCGGCTGCAGCACTGACCAAGGATTGGGATTGCGCCAAGATATGTCAAATTCCCAGTTCTCTATTAATTTCGATAACTGACAGGCCAAACTCTGTCAGAAATTCAGAGCTGCCATTGACAAAATGACAAGGTGATCTCAAGATTCACAATAAATTCCAAAAGGCACAAGTGTTCAGTTGCTTTCAATGTCATTTCACCCAACAACCAATTTCACTAAAGTTTTGGAGAGGCGGCAAGGCAGGTGATTGAAATAATGGTTGTCTCCACAAGATCATGGTCTCAGGTCATATGTTTGCGAATCGTGACATATTTGATGATTTGATCTACCATGATCGTGACAAACACAAAATATTTCTTCTAGCTGTTTCCGCGAGATAAAGAACAGTGTAACAAGGCGCCACCTCATTTTGCTTCATTACCACACTTTGCATGTGTAAACCATGGCCAATAGAAGATACATGCTTTGTGCTTACTGTGCGGCTTCTGCTAATATAGGTGCATCATGGTTCTACTTCTAACAAGGCACCATCGTAACAGGAACCACCTTTTGGTGGGGTAATGGGCGTACGACTTCGCCCACTAGGAAACCACGCTTCAATAGGAATTCTACGAGATCGCGGATTTATTCTCGGACTCTGTATGTCTATGCGTGTGCTAAAGGGCCACACTCACGTGTGTGATGGTGTGTGTGCGTGTATGTCTTCCTTGTAATCGAAAAAAGCACCATCATAACATGGAAACGCTAATTTGCGGTCAACCTTACCGAGCGGTTCCTGCGGACACACCTCGTGTGGTCTTCGATCTGCGATGCACTGGACCGAGCTCGTGTCTCCAGATGACACGTGGAGGCTGCTCCACCACTCAATATGTCGATGGTTTAGTATCGATCTTATAAACGAATGCTTGGGCTTTCCTAGAACGAAATCACACGAAAAATCGGTTCGGGATGTTGGATTTCTTGGTGTATTCCGGCAAAATCGGTTGGGGTTTTGCGATTTCTCGGTGGATTTGGGCATGTGAGGTATGTTGATTTCATCCCTTCCGTCTGACATGTATTGGCCGATGCATTTGTTTGTTGATTCATGTGCCTGTGATGTTAATTAGGGGGTTGTTCGTTGTTCTTCCTTGAGCTGCACCTCCATACTTCTCCTCTTCCCGATAGCGGCACACCTCCCCTGCTCGTCGTCGCCCCTCCGTAGTTGAGGTGTGGGAGAAATTTGGGTGGTATCGGTTGGGGATTTCAGATTTCTGCGTGGATTTAGGCGGGCTCGGTTCGGGTTTTTTTTTTATTTCTCGGCGGATTTGGGCACGTGAGGTATGTTGATTTCTCACCCCTTCCATGTGACATGTATTTGTCGAGTGATGTGTTTGCTAATTCATGTGATGTTAATTAGATCCCTTCCTTGATCTTGTTGTAATACGTATGCTGGTTTGTTTGCTGATGGCATGTAGTGTTTCCTCTAGAGGTATTGAAGAAGTAGCAGAGAGATTGTTATGCAATTGTATGTAATAAATAATTACAAATCAGTCAAACTTGCAATGTGGATTAGGATTAAAATGGTCTGCAATGAACATATAAGGATTAAAATAGGACTTGATTGATTGATCTACACGCTTTGCATTTATATTACCTGATGTCTATGCTTTGCTTGTTTGTTCCTTGTCAGTTAAACTTCTGCATGTCATCTATATCCAGATCTACCAGAATCAACTACAGGCAGAAGGCACTAGTAGTTCTTGTTCTTATGTTGATTCTTTGGTGGAGGAACAAAGATGATAGGAGGAGTAGAGGCAGAGGAGTGAAGTATGAGACACTAGTCAATAGGGATGTTTGGAGGACCAAACAAACTAATTAGGTTGATCGACACCTCATATAGGACATGTATTCATGAGTTGAGGATATCTCGGACTGTGTTCTACAAGCTTTGTGTTCGCCTTAGGGACAATAGACTACTAGCTGCCACATTTCATGTTTCAGTAGAGGAGCAAGTTGCAATGTTTCTTAAGATGGTTAGACAACATCATACAAATTCTTATGTAGAATTTTCGTTGTGGGGATCTGGTGAGACAGTGAGTAGGTATTTTAATGCCGTGCTACGTGCCATGGGTGAGTTAGCTCGTGAACTCATTTGTGTGAGATGTATCGAAATACATGTTAAGATCACTAGCAACCCGAACAGATTTTATCCCTACTTCGAGGTAATAGTCATCATTACATTAAAATAGTGCATATTCTAATGGTGTTAACTATAAGTAATATTTGACATGTGCTTTATTTTTGTACATAGGGATGTATAGGGGCACTACATGGCACCCACATCAGGGCATGTGTGCCTGCTAAAATGGTGGATAGGTTTAGAGGCCGCAAGTCATACCCTACACAAAATGTATTAACAGTTGTCAACTTTGACCTTCGATTCACCTATGTCCCGGCAGGTTGGGTGGGATATGCTCATGATTCTCTTGTGTTGCACGATGCCCTCTCTCATTCAAATGGCCTTAAAATACCTGAAGGTATTTTGACATATCCCTACAATTCACAGCTGGTCTTACATTAATAAGTTTACATTAGGGCCTACCTTGACATGGTTGTAGGAAAATTTTATTTGGCTGATGCTAGGTATGCTACGAGGTCGAGTATATTGCCGCCCTATCGTGGTGTTCGCTATCACCTACAAGAGTTCCTCGGCCCCCAAGACCCAAAATGTCCAAAAGAGCTATTCAACCATCGACATTCCTCACTTCGAACAACAGTTGAGTGAGAATTTGGTACTCTCAAGAATCGTTTCAAGATTCTTAGTAACAAGCCATTCGTACCCCTTAAATCACAAGCCAAGGTGATTGTTGCATGTTGCGCCCTTCATAATTGGATATTGGAGAATGGACCTAGTGAGTTTGTATTTGATGAGGCTACTTGGTATTCGCACCTACCAAGGAGCAGCAATCGTGTCTCTAATCGAGAGCCTGATGTACATGAGTGGGCTGCCAAGCGTGATTTACTAGCCCAACAAATGTGGAATGATAGACCGAGTGTCGCTACCAATGAGACTATGGACTGGGTTTCGATGCACCGGCAAGCAAATTTAACATTGATCCATCAGAGAAAGACCCCAAAAAAACTTGGTGTAAGTACTTCTATTACAACTAAGCATTCATCCATAAGTTCTACTACAGCAGAATGTATTGCCTTCCTTACTCTGCTTGTTTTGTCTGACAGACAGCGAAATACAACTACCTTACTAGGCCTATCAAGTTCTTCCATCTCTTGGAAGAATTATTTGCGAACTCCACCCATGCTGATGGTTCACTTGCTGTTGACCAATCCACTGTCAATGTTGCAAGTGATAGTGGTGGCAGCGAGAGCGTCAAGGAGTTGGAGACCTATTCATTGAAAGTGGAAGATGGTGGTAATGATTATGACACCATTGCTCGTGATAGTCCAGCAACTGAAGGCACCAATTCGGGTAAGAAGCGCAAGCGTATGAAATCACCAGCCAAGAAGCAGTCGAATGATAAAGGAAGTCGCGGTAAAGCATCGAATGATGATATGGCGGCTGGTATTATGAGGCTTGCAAACTCTCTTGTATGTGCTAACCCGACTGCCTCTGTTCAACAAAATACTCCATCAGACACTAATGCTAATCTTTGGAAGCGTATAGCAAGTCTCACCATCACAGCAAAGGACAAGATTGACATTGCAGCCTTTCTTGCCAAGCCAGAACAGAAACACTTCTGCGGTTACCTCAACATTGCAAGTGATGTGACTTTCCAAGTTTGGGTCATAGACGGACACAAATATGGTGGTCGAGGCAATTTTGGCTTAGTCTGAAAATGGAGATGTCAGCTGGTGGTCGAAAGTAATGCTTCATGTCGTATTTTGCATGTGTATGTAAAACTTGATGCTCATGGTGGTAGATAGGTTGGCATGGATATTTTGTGATGCATGTACAAATAGATGCTTCAGTAGCTGTGTTGTGCTGAACTCACCCTTGAAACTGAACAATGCATGTGAAAACCTATTTTTATCCCCAGCAATCTTCTCCTTTTGTTTGCTTTCACTTGCATGTTGAAAGGCAAGTACCATCCAACCAACTTATTATCTTTTATTGAAATGTGGAATTGCATACCTTGTGAATATTTATGTGTTAAACTTTTTCCCTTGTGCATATTCAGAAAACATAATTTGTTGTAGCAAAAGTGTTTTGGTTGAACCATATCCTCTTAGTGAATTTTTCAACTGAATTTTTGTACAGCTCAACCAGTAAGAACCACACGCTTCGTTTGCTTTCTTTCTTTTACTTCGCTGGAATTGCTCTTATCACATATGTGTTAATTGTTATAACTTCAAATACAGTTGGTGTTACTTTTATTCTGATGGTTTCCTCCAGTAGTTATGCTTTTTTTTTCTTTCTTTTAGTTCACACCATTTTTAAGGCCATGTATATCTGGTGCAGTTTATTGAAAGCCCTATTACCTTTGAAGATGTTTGACAGAATTAATGCTGTAGTCATCACAACATTTTAACTTTCTCCATTTGAAGTTGGCAGCTAAATCGTTTCGTGCAATGTGTCCTGTGGTATTTGGCTCTGCAAATCTGCATTGTACTCTGTACTTTCCGGTGATTGCATATTGTGTCGAGGAAGGTACTGATGATAATGGTATGGAATGAATTGCGCGGCTCTTTCATGGCATGGCTGTCGATCGCCGGATGGATCAAAGTAAAGTAGACGTGCGCTAATCTAATGTAATCTACAAGGACATGATCATGTATGTATGTATGTATGTGCGCAGAGGAAGAAGAAAGCTGTGTGCATCAGTACTGCTGATTTTGCATGTTTTGGTCAGTGCCCACACCAAAATTTGCTAAGTGTTATCATCAACCAAAGTGCTAGCTGTTTTGCATGTCACATGAGATAATCTCACCTCTTTATTGGTAAAGTAACTAGATTCAACTTTGACTCTAAACCAAACAACAAAAAACAACTCTTACAAAAAAAAATTGTAACCTATTTGGTCCCAAACCAAATAGTAGCACATGCAATTTTGCCAAACATTTGTCTCATGTTGGCCACAAACCAAACGTCATTATTTTGCCAAAAATTTATCTTTGCCCGAGTCTTGACACTACTTGTGTGCTGGTATCCGCAAATTAGCAGCCCTCCAAGTACAAGGCCCATTTAATAGTGATATATCCGAACGACGAGCGTGAGGCCCAGTTAATAATCGAAGAGCCGAACTGCGAGCGTAAGGTTGCCCGGTGGCTTTGAATTGATCTACGGAACAATGCGGCAAGAATCTAGGATCGCGGGCCTTTTTCTATGGCCCGCTATATGTTCTCCCGAATCTTAGCACACGAAACAAAACGTGAGAACTTTAGCCCAAAAAGAATACTACCTTACATGGGCCATCGCGCCCAAACAGGAACCCTTCCGTTCGGCCCAATACCAGGTCAATCACAAGAGCCCCACGCGCCGTTTCCGCCACGCGCGCTCCTGCCGCTGTCGCCGTCGCACGCACGCTGCACGCAACACCGCGCGACCGCGACGCCCTCCAAATCTCCCATCCATCTGCCACCGCCTCCACACTTCCACAGCCGCCCACGGCACGCGCGGCTCCTCCACCTCTCCCGCGCCGCGGCTAAGACTAAAAGGCTTCGCCGTTCACCGACCTAAGTAAACTGAGCTACCAACGATGCGTTAACTCGAGTTTTTTTTTTTTAAAAAAAAAAAAATTTGATACTGTTTACCGTATCAATAGCAAATCTGGCCCTCTGTCTGCTAAAATTACAAAAATAGCATTAAGTCCATGCCACAAGAGCACGAACATCTTCTCTGCGTACGATGTGTCCTGAGTCCGTGCCTCAGGCGCAAAGATGAGCCGCAAGATCGATGAGTCGATGGCCTCGCAGTCAATGGGAGAGAGGGAGAAACAGAGGAGGGGCGGCGACGGATCTAGCGCACGACACCGATGGGGAACGCGGTGCGGGAGCGTCCGGCGAGGGGCAAAATAGAACGACGACGTCTCAGGGGTCCTCTAAGTGGTGGCAACGTGGGTGGAGCAGCACGGTGGCGGCGGCGGCGACTCGGGCCACGTGATGACGCGCATAATTCGGCTTGGGTCTCACCAGCGGGGGAGATCGGGTGCGACGCGGCACGGGAGCAGGCGAGCGCGCACCGGCGTGGCACGGGCGAGTGGCGAGTCATCGCGCTTGGGGCATGGACGCAGCTCGTCCGTGCGCCTGGGGCACGGACTTGATCCATGTGACGTGCGGAAGCTCGTCTGTGCCCCCTAGGACATAGACTCGAGACACGTGACGTGCGGTAGAATATTAAATTTTTGCAATATGAGGAACATATTTTCTTTGAGATCGTAATAAATATCAAATTAGCCCAAAACTCGTTTACTCCTGATTTCCGTGTTGTTTCGCGGAACCAGATCCCCCACTCCCACCAGGCCACCACCGAATTCTCCACGTAGGCAACCGCGGCAGTACAGTATCAGGGTCGCCCCTTATCTGAAAAGGAAAACGCCGTTCGCACTCTGCTTTTTTTCTGGCGGCGTCCAAGTCCAAAAGCTAAGCTTCGGGCTTGGTTTTTGGACCTAGCCAAAAGAGAAGTGATAGGGTTTTGTGTGCAATGCAGACTTCGGCTAATCTGGCTATACGTAATCTTGATTTTGGAGAGGGGTCGGGCCCAGGCCCGAGCGATTTGGCAGTTGGTGTGTCGGCCGCTTTGGCTCGCCCGGCCGTGTCCCCCCGGGACCAGAATTAGCAAACATCATCCGTTTCCACTTGTCCGACATCATCCGTTTCCACTTGTCCAGATGGGATTCAACTGTTTCCTCGATCCGAAACTGCCGAATTTTAGTTCATTTATAATTTTGTTATACATAAATTATAGTAAATTATTTATGTAATTTTTGTTTTTATCATTATAATTATTACGGTTTTGTTAGTTTTAAGTTTCCTGAAATTTTCTTATGTTTAAGTCACTTGTTATGACCATTGGATTTGTGTAGAGATTGATGTGTCTTATAATTGACATATGATTGGATATTGATCTGAAGAGAAAAAAAAATCATAATAAATTCGGACCCAATTCATCAGATGAGAAAAAAGTGCAAATCTCAAAGCATATTGAACGAATAAAAATTCGACTATTTTGATTAAAAAAAACAGTCAAATAATGTTTAGCAAAACCGTATAAACAAATCCATGAACTACACCCACCACGGCCTCATTGAGTTGTGCGTGGAGTGATGCTAGCAAATTATACTACTGTTGGTCACTCATGGGTTACGAGGAAAGTCTTCCCCATCTTCAAACTGGGAACAAAGAAAGGTTCAACTTACAGGACGATTAGAAAGGGGGGAAAAATACCCAGAAAACTCCCTCACTGCAAACTTCTCAAGAGGATGCTTGGTCACCCACGGGTTACGAGGAAAGTACACTTTAAGGCATTTCCTTCCTATACAAAATCCAACAATTCAAGAGGATGAAGAATTAACGCAATCAAAGTTGCCGCGAACTCGGTACACGAAGCTCTAACAACACGAAAAACTTGAACAAAAAAGCAAACCCCAAGGTGCTCTGCTTGGGAAGCCGCACCGCACCGCACCGTCGGAAACCGACGCAGCGCCCACCATCCATCCAACTTGGTTCGAGCCTTCGAGGCCGTCCGGTGTTTCGCCCGTTCAGGCTTAGGACGCTACACGTATCCGCGCCAAAGCATCGACATGTCATCTACCCCTTTCTATTTTAATTTTGATCGGTACACGTCCGCAGCCACGCGCCGGCGCCTCCGAGCCTGCCTTCGAGCCGAAGCACTTTATTGCCAAATTCTATTTGACTAATTATTTTTTCAAGCTCCTTTCCTCGATTAGAGTAATGAATGAGATGTTGGTGTTCTCGTGCGTGACCGTGCCAGTGTAACGCGCGCCGTCTCCGTCTCCGTCTCCGTCTCCCTGTCGCACGCCCACGCGTTGCATGTTCCGAGGTGGTGTGAGGGGACCGTCCAGCTACTGGACGTGTTTGACCATGGGCAGGTGACGGGAGAAAGTGCATTAGCGGTCGGCTAATGTGGGGGTTAGATTTGTTTAAGCGTGATATAATGTAAAAGTTGTTTACTTTAACACAAGCATCTCCTTTATAGATGCTTAGATGATTGTGTTGTGTATTAATTATATATAGTTATATACATAAATATTTCTTAATATCGGTGTCTAATCAAGCATCGATACTACAAAATAAACACATTATCTATCCTAAGAAAAATTGGTTTTTATTTACTCTAAGCATTTTGCTCTAAGCTTGGTTTGTAAAGTGTTCCTGCAGTTTTGTTTGTCTCTATTTCTTTTTCAGATGACGACGAGCTGTTTGTGATGCCTCCTGACATGTTGTCACCTGTGCGCTTATTGTGTCCTGTAGTGATACGGCGTGTGTGCCTATATTTTTCGGACAGGAGCATTTAGCTTATTGGAGATTAGGAAGAAAATTTGGGAAATTCGAGTAGGCATTTACTAGCATATGTGCACCTGTGTACTTCAATTTTTTCAAACATTTTCCTATTTCATATATAGGTCGTGTTATTGCACATAGGCGCATAAAATCTGCAAACTCTCGTTCCATACAAATGTCATGAAGGTTGGGTTCATGCACAAGTTATACCAAAACATTTGGCAATACCATCAAAAAGAAGAGCGGTCCCATTAAACTGTGAATAAATGGTATACGGGGTGCTTTAGTCCCGTCAGGAACAGGAATCCCATATAAAAATCGCCTGAAAGGATGTCTTTTCTCCTTTGTCACTCAACTCTACTGCGCACAATGATTTGTCCGGAAAATTGAGCGGAAGCGCAAAACATAACGATGGCACAATGATGTGTTGCCAATGTCCCAATGCACGCCACAGCGAGAAGTGGTAGCTGACCCTTTCACAGTAAAATCCTTCCTCTGTCCATTGTTTCATGCCACTCAGCTCCCTAATCTGGTGTGGCGGGCACGGGTAGTACTCCTCTATATCCATATGACCATGCCTATAAGTCTAGTTTCCCCGTATATGCATGCTCGCGAAGGGTGACGGACAAAGAACCTCGCGCCATACCTATCGTCCGCAGGTTATGCCCGTGTGCCCAACACCACTCAATCCAACCAGCATCTCAGCACAAAACCAATGCACATAACAACAGACAGTAGAACACACGAAAAACAGTTCATGTACAACAATTAAGATCGAACAAGTTCAACACATAGTTCAGCACACTAACACAGATTTAGTTCAACACAGCTCACAAATATGGGAGTTCAAACACAAATCATAAGCAACAGATCGGGAATATGATAGTTCAACACAAATCATAAGCAATAGATTGGGATTTGTGAGAGGGAATGGAAGAAAAATGAATCTGGTGGCTGGCCGTGAAAGGGGTGACCGGATAAGGATGGAGGGAGCTGGGCGAGGCAATGAGCCGGTGATCATGAGGGGGGAGGACAGACCGAGGGAGCCGATCGAGTCGGTGACCGCAAGGGAGGAGGAGGGACCGAGGGAGCTAGACGAGGCAGTGATCGCGAGGGAGACAGGGCAGTCGTCGGCGTTGGCGTGAGACGATGTGCTAGTGGCAGCTTGTGGTGTGGAGGGTTGGAGGTGGTGGTGGGCATTGGGTCGTGCCGTGCTGGCACGACACAGGTCCGTCGTGCATCGGGTCGTATCGTGTAGTGTGGGCTCGGCCCGTCCACCCCGTCGTGCCGTGCCGGCGCGCCTCGCCTCTGGCCAGGCCCAGGCACGACCCAATGCCCGCCGTGCTGGGGCCGTGTTGTGCTGGCCCAAGCCCAGCCCTAAGTAACTATAGACAACGGCGGCGGCGGCGACCGCTATCTTCATTCCTCTCGTGCTTGTCTCGTTAAAACATAATTAAAACTAAATTAATTGCGTAAAAACACAGGCACGTAAATGTTTTGAGGAAAAAGTAGAATTTTCTTGATATTTTACTGATACAATGTTACCACATCGTTAAAAACCTTACGCCCCAGAGTGGAGTTTCCTAGTAAGGAAAAGAGTACAGTAACAATATGCGTACATATTAACTACTCATCAATGTCAAGATCGTTCATGCGTTCGAGGTCAACGTATGCCTGCACGATCTCAAGATCCTCCAGTTGATGTTGTTGCCGCTCTTTAGCCAATTCTTAATCCTTAGGGCATGTGATTGCCTCCACCATCCTAGGTGTGAGAGATGATCTTTTTCTTTAATTATTCTCTCTACCATGCTGAACGTTGCTTTTGAGATAGAATTTCACTTAGGGGTCGCCTGAGACTGAGAGGACAAAGAACTGGACTTTCCCTTTAGCTTCTTCCATGAGTGGGATGTCAAACTTGTCTTTTCTTGTTTGCGTCTGCTATGAGGCCTCCGATCTCGCGCTGCTACCGAATTTGTCATGATACATGAGAGTGGATGGATGGTGAAGAAATGAGATAATGAGTTGATTTTATAGCCATCCATCATGAAGAAGGTTGTTGCTCCCGAACGTTGCTAATGACCGTTGTCGCACCTTCCGAATGTAGTTAATGACCGTTGTCCGCATGCATGAAACTATGCGTGGGTGAGGGAGAGGGAGGAAGGCGGCTGGAGGAGTGGAGGGAGGGAAGCGGCCGACTGCGCGTGAGGAGGGAGAGGGAGGGAGGCTGCTAGAGGAGTGAAGGGAGGGCGGCGACCGGCGGCACGTGAGGAGTGAGAGGGAGGGCGGAGGCGCATGAGGAGTGAGAGGGAGGGAGGCGACTGGAGGAGTGGGGATTGCGTTGGGAGCCGGGACTCGGGAAGTCGAGAAGGGGTTGAGGATAGGAGAGTCGTGTGGGGAGTTGGGCCAGGTCGGGGGGGGAGTGGGGGGACGGGGTTGGTTGGGCAAGCTGGGGGGATTGGGCTAGGCCAGGGGGAACGTTTGGGCCAGGTCGGGGGATTGGGCCAGGGGATGGACCGGGCCTTTTTCGTCCCGTGCCAGCCTGGGCATAGTCCAACTGACCGTGCTGTGCCGTGCCACCCGACGGACCGCATTCTCAGGCTCAGCCCCGCCCATCGCTCATGTTGTGCTGTGCTTAGGCCGTGCCGTGCCCACCGTACCGCCCCGAAAAAAGCACAGCCCAAGTCCCAGATCTAACTGGAGGTGGATGCGGGATTGGAGAGAGGAGATGTGCAGTTGCGGGAGGGAGGGGGAGAGCGGCGACGCGTTTTGGGGAGGATGGATTGAGTAGGGTTGGAATGTTGGATGGAGTATCGGAGGGGTGGGATGGGCATTGTGCAAACATAGGGTTTTCTCAAGAGGGTCTGTCTGTCAGATAGCTGCCATGTAAACGAGCATGGCGGGCACGAGTGGGCCTCACTCATACCCTTACCCGTTTGCTTGTTGAACACAGATTTCCCTATGTTCATACCCACGGACAGAAAAGGAAGAATATAGCTACCTCCGTAGATACGCGAGTAATCATGTATAATTGCCGTCGCTATCCCCGCATGGCCATAGCATGTCGGCCCGTACTGGACTCCATGTATCACTCGGTACTCAGCGGAGTACTGTACCAGTACAATACTCCCACGATGACGAAAAGTCAACACGATCACGCACCAGCCACATGGGCATTAAGGCAAAGATAATCCCACACAATGACCTCACGCCTCACGTGGTCCCCACCGTTCAGCCACGCAGGAAAAGAATATCGCAGGTCGCAGCGCTAGATACGCACATAGCAACGCTAGCCTAACCAGATATTTCCAGATCTAAATCTCCCGGGATTTTAGCTAACGATCCAACCGCCCAGGATGATATTGATGCGCTCTTCCGCCCCCGCCCCCGCCCCCGCCTAATTTAACCCGTCGCCGTCGTCACTGCTCTAATTTTAACACTTGACTCACTCCTCTCCAATATAAGGCCGTGCCCCGCCCCGCCGTTTCCGTTAACCCGACGCACGCACGGAGCAAAACGGCGCGCGGATTCCACGCGAATCGGAGGAGGAACTTGGAACTTACCCCCCACCACCGCCCGTTCCCCACCGCCGATTCCGAAATTTCGTGCCACTTTTCGTGCCGCCACCACCGCCGCTGGGGCAGTGGAGACTGGGACTCTGGGAGGGAACCCCCCACCGCGAAAGTCCAACGCTCGCTTCGGTTCCCGTTGTCCTCGGCTGATTCTGTTTCCCTTCCCTGCTCCCGCGAGCGCGCGCGGAGGTCGGGCGAGCCCTGGGCGATGGCGAACCGGAGCGGCGGAGTGGTGGGAGTGTGGGACCCGAGCAGCCCGAGCGCGCGGGCGGGGGAGGAGGAGGCGGGGGGAGGGAAGGTGAAGCTGCTGTGCAGCTTCGGCGGCCGGATCGCGCCGAGGTCGGGGGACGGGGCGCTGCGGTACGTGGGCGGGCAGATGCGGCTCATCTCCGTGCCGCGCACTGCGTCGTTCGGGGAGCTCATGCGGAAGGTCGAGGCGGTGGACGAGGGCGCCGCTGGGTGCGGCAGCGGCGGGGTGCTCGTGAAGTACCAGCTCCCCGGGGAGGACCTCGACTCGCTCATCTCCGTATCGTGCCCGGAGGACTACGAGAACATGATGGAGGAGTACGAGAAGCTGGCCACCGCCGCCCCCGACGGCTCCGCCAAGCTCCGCGTGTTCCTGTTCCCGGCCTCCGGGAGCGAGGCGGCGGTGTCCGGCACCAGCTCGCACCTCGCGGCTACCGTGGACGAGTCGGGGCAGCGCTACATCGACGCCATCAACTGCGTCTCCGCGGAGGCCGTCGCGGCCATGCGCCGGAAAGAGAGCGTCGCCAGCGCTGTGTCCTCTGCGCACAACTCCGAGGCCTCGGAGTACAGCGGCGTCGTAGAAGGAATGTCGCCGCAGGCTGTACCACCTCCTTCTGTTCCACCTGAATATCTGTATTCGGGTGGAAATCACTACCATAGTGCCTTTCCGGAGTCGTTGGGATTCAGTGCTGTCACAGCGTCAGCTCCGTTGATGGGCATCCGGGCGCAAAATCCCATTTTGGTTAGGACAGAGCCACCACCACTGCAGTCGCATCATGTTGCTTCCTATGCTCCATCGCATCAGTCACCTCAAGCTGCTACTACTTATGCGCCGCATCAACAGCCACAAGTTGCCTCTTATGTGCCGCACCAGCAGCAGCCTCAAGCTGCTTCTTACATGCCGCAGATGCAGCAATCGTATATGGAGCCACAGCAAGTCCAATACATCAACGCGCAGCAATTTGGTCTGCATGGCGTACCCCAATCTGTCAATTTGGTGCCTGTGCAAATGAGCCAGTATGTGCCCAGTGTTCCGGCGACGAATTCCATGTCGACCTCTGCTGCTCAAGTCGGTACCTTGAGGCCTGTTTCTGCAGGTACAGAACCTGTTTCGGAGAACCTTCATTTCACAAGGCCAATGCAAACTCCAGTTGATCAGAATTACAGGGCGCTGCAGCCACTGTCACAGCTTCCACCTTTGCCTCCTATGCATTTGCAGACAAGTGATGCACAGAGATACGGCGTCCAGCAGGTCATGACAAGCACAATAAGCACACCAGTGGTGAGCAGCTCTGGGACAATTCCAGTGGCAATAAGCTCGGCTACTATGCCATCAGTGAGGTATGATGATTGCACGATGTGCCAGAAAGCACTGCCGCATGCCCATTCGGATAATATGATCCGGGAGCAGGGCAATCCTCGCGTGGTGTACAATCCTGATGCTGCTCCAATATTTTACAGCCGCCATGAAGAGAATGCAGCCAAACAACATAGTCCAGGTGCAAGTGCAGGAGCACCTGCTAATTACGTAGCAGAACCAAGAACCGAGAGCGCACCAGGGATGGCGCAATTTGAGCCAAGACTTTCTGCCAGAAAACCTATAGTCCAGGCAACGCCATCTCCAGATGCAGGTGTGTTAGCTCAACCCTCCATGTTTACTCTACCTGTTTCTAGTCCACCTGCTTCAAATGGAGTATTTGTGGGGCATCATGCGCAGTCTCGTGCTGAATATCCTTTCAAGTACCAACAGCAGCAACAACATTCTTATAGTATGCAGTCATCACAAGTCCCAGTGAATGGAGTTGGTGGCAATCCACAAGGGATTGATGCTAGTGCATTTAAGAATTCAAATCATCCGGTAGCAGACCCGCTTAGAGAATATGCCCATGATCTTCCTCATGATTATGTCAGAGCTATCGATGCCCGGATGCAAGGAGTTCATTTAGGTCCTATTGCCCCTCCAGAATCTAGTGTGCAAGGGAAGTCAGCTATTCCTCATGGTGCTATTGGTGATGGGAAAATAGAGAAGCCACCTGTGAATATGGATACTTCCATCTACAAATCTCAAGCTGGAGGGTATCACATGGGCATTACAAATGCCTTTTCTGCTCCTGCTCTGATCCCAGAGGACAATCTTGTGAGACATACTGAACAATTACCTTCCTCTTTTGATGTTGGTGCGCAAAATGTTCACTCCGACACAAGCCAGCGGCCAAATATGTTACTCAATGTGCCTGTCTCGAACAACTTTGGTGTACCCATCGAACCACCTGTTTCCAACGAAAGGTTTCTTGTGAGACCTGCTAACTCTGGTGTTCAGGTTCCTGCTGGGCCTCCTCCACTTCATCCTGGGGAAATGCTGAATCACTTGGTTTCTGCTCCCCCTAATGTTAGTAGTCAATTTCCGTTGCAGGCTACTGCTGGTATTGATTGTGTGGAAGCCACACGGGAACCAGCTTACACAGAATCTCTTTTCTCAAACCAGGATCCTTGGAAAGCAGTGGGAAATGCTTCTTTAGTGCCCCCAAGACCGAGCAAATTGGCTAAGGAACCTGTTGTTTCTGGAGGTCCACATGTGGAGGACCATGTTCCTGCCATTAACAGTTCAAATGCTGCCACACTCCTAGAAGAAGACCGTAGTTTTAAGGATGTCTACCCAGAACCTGCTCAAATGAGCAAAGGTTGGTATACTCTCTCATAGTATATAATTTGTTCTGTAGTACTAGATGGATTATTAGATAATTTGAAAACCAAAAAGGAATAATATTGTTGTTCTGTCCTTTTTCCTTGTCTTCTGAAAGGAGTTGGAGAAGAAAGTATTAAGCGACAATTACAAGCTGTTGCAGAAGGTGTGGCAGCATCTGTTCTTCAGTCACCTTTTTCTGAAAAACCAGCTGTATTCTCCGGGGATCACATAGATTCACATGGAGCTGTAGTTGATCCAAAAATTGAGGTGGACGGCGTTTCTTTCTTCCCTGGTATAATTTTTGTGCTTTAATCAGTCGTAACTTTATTTCTTTGTTGGGTTCAGGATGCGCCTAACAATCAGTTAGACAAAACAAGCCAAGGTATTCAAGTTTTAGATGACATCGATAACCTTCAGGTTGTTAACAATCTATTTGTTGATTTTTATGTACACTTTCCATTTGCAGTTTCAAATACATCATGCTTATCCCCCCCCCCCCCTTGGTTAATTGCAGATAATAAAGAACAGTGATCTTGAAGAATTGCGTGAACTGGGTTCTGGAACCTTTGGTACCGTTTACCATGGAAAATGGAGAGGTTCCGATGTTGCTATAAAGAGAATCAGTGATCGATGTTTTGCTGGGAAAGCATCTGAGGAACAGCGATTGGTCCGCATTTAACTTACTGCCTTTCTTCTTACCTTCAATTTATCATGCCCTAACTTTTTCTTTTTCTTGTGTGTGTAGAAAACTGATTTCTGGAATGAAGCTTGCAAGCTTGCATCATTGCACCAT
Organism: Ampelocalamus luodianensis; assembly: GCA_036346255.1. Classification (NCBI taxonomy): domain Eukaryota; kingdom Viridiplantae; phylum Streptophyta; class Magnoliopsida; order Poales; family Poaceae; genus Ampelocalamus; species Ampelocalamus luodianensis. The sequence goes on along the minus strand of CM070627.1, from coordinate 55,477,837 downwards.
CCAAATGTCGTAGCTTTTTATGGTGTTGTTCTGGATAGCCCAGGTGGATCTGTTGCAACAGTAACTGAGTACATGGCTAATGGTTCGCTTCGACAAGCATTGGAAAGACACGAAAAGTATACTATCTGTTCTGTGCAAAAACACGATGCTTTTCATAATGTGACACTTTTAATGTTAGTTTCTTCTGTGAACAGGATATTTGACCGGCGTAGGCGTCTACTAATTTCAATGGATGTTGCATTTGGTATGGAATATTTGCATGGGAAGAATATTGTACACTTTGACTTGAAGAGTGATAATCTGCTCGTCAACCTAAGAGATCCTCAACGCCCTATATGCAAGGTGAATGTCTTCGTACCCCCGTTTTCTGCATATCTTTGCAAATGCAGCAAATTAAACCAGACAATCCTTAAAACTGTGTTATGCAAGTGATTATGGTGTCACACAACCATAGTGTTTGTACTCTATACACACACAAAACCTTCGAAAAGTAAAAGTTCAGCTTCAATGGAAATTGCGCTGTATATAGTATGGTTCATGATACCATTGTTGTGTATTTGCGAAAATGCACATGTACTTGTTTTTTTTGTCATCACGGCAGTAAGTGGCTGAGCAAAGACTGAATCTGTTTTCACCTGTATTAATTAAAGAAGTGCACCCATACATACATATGGCTGTACTTCTATAGAAAACACAATGACACGTTTTTCAATAAAGAGAGCGGAGTTTGCCCTCCTTAACCGAGAAAACATGTGCTTGTATTTTCTAGAAACAATGTATTGCCGAGGCCTGAGAATCCTCAGGTGACTTGCATGTCCAACCGCTTTATTAGTTCAACCTGTGTCAGAAACAGTTCTACTCCTTGAAGGTCCACATCAAAGATATTTTGAAGTGCCACACCAAGGATCTAATTCTATAGAGAACTCAGACTGTTGGTTCCACATTTAAATATTGAGTATCTTTGATTTAATATCTATATCCTAGCACCTGCTTTGCATGCAGACAGCAGACATGAGGACCTTCCATTATTGTTGTAACTGTCTTACTTTTGTAGGTTGGTGATTTGGGCTTATCAAAGGTTAAATGCCAGACACTAATATCTGGTGGAGTTCGAGGAACACTTCCTTGGATGGCCCCTGAGCTGTTGAATGGCAGCAGCAACCTTGTTTCTGAAAAGGTTTGCTCCGTTGTATCCTTCGTCCCAATGCAACAGCCCCTTTCCCTGAGCCACCTCTGGAAACACACACAGTCCCCATTTCCTGAGTCACCTTCGTATGCTTTTCTTGTAGGTCGATGTTTTCTCATTTGGAATTGTGATGTGGGAGCTGCTTACTGGTGAAGAGCCTTATGCTGAATTGCATTATGGCGCCATTATAGGTATGCTTGCAACTTATACTGTAATTCACGCTGCACTAACCTCACTGGTTGAATCCAATGCCATTCTTGTTCCTGAACTGTTTGCCAACTACAATAAGGTGGGATCGTGAGCAACACGCTGCGACCTCTTGTCCCTGAGGCGTGCGATCATCAGTGGAGGTCATTGATGGAGCAGTGCTGGTCTTCTGAACCGTCAGAAAGGCCGAGCTTCACGGAGATCGTCAAGAGGCTACGGGCCATGGCAGCTTCCCCTCCCAAGGCGCAACCGCAGAAATAGACGCTCATAGCTCTCCCATCCTTCTGTTCAGCGACCTGTCTCCTCTACAAGCCGGGGGGTGTCATGGCTGGCTCTGTACATGAATAAGGTAAAGATAAAGAAGAAAATGGTAATGCTTATAGAGTTGGTGGATGCTTGATGCCTTGATACTTCCTGTGGTGCTTTCCAAAATTGTACTGTGAGCATGTACATGAGGTGTTATGGACTTATGGCAACGGTCGATGAATCTGTTATATACGGGCCCGGCGTCTATTGCGGCCTTTTTTTTTCTGGTTTAACTTGTTTCCTCTGTGTGTGTGCGTGTGTGATTACTTATGAGATGCCTGGAAAAGTTTGGGTCTGCACTCTTTCTAACTCGGATGACTAAGTTTCATATAATCTTAAAGCGACGGTCGGATCATGCATTCAGTCTGGTTCCTTTTGAGTAGAATAGAGACGTGTGTGTAAGGTGGCGGTGTCCCATCCAGGGCAACACGGCGAGCCTCCGGTGGACCTCTGGAGACACGAAGCTCCCCTTGGCCGGAGCTCGTGAGCCGCGGCCCCTCTAGAGGGCAGATCTAGATCCAGATCTAGATCTGCCGGCCCCGGCCACTAGACCTCACGGGCCGCCAGCGCCCTTCGGTCGTCGGTTGTCGCGCCACCCACCGATGCAACGTCTGACTGCGGCCTCGGGGGTACTGACGTCGAGGAGTTCGGTGTGCGGGGAGCCGTCGTCGTCCTTAGACGCGCCAAGAGCTTAGGGGCCATCATCGTCGCTACACGCCAGGTGGGCCTCGGTGCTTCACGCCGGGAAAGGTACACCCCCTGCCGATGCCGATTCATCTTGGCAACTGGGGGCGTCGTCTTGGCATCAGTGGGAGTGGCTGTCACCTCATCTGGGGCCGTCGTCTTTGCAAGTGGCAGGCGGGCCTCGGTGCTCCACGTCGGAGAAGTCCACCCCCCGCTGATGCTGACTCGGCGGCCAGAGTGGCCGCAACGGTCGTGGGCTTGTTGGGCATCGGCAGCATGGGAGTTTGTCGTCCGTCGGCCGTCGCGAGTGGAGTTGAAGTCGCGGGAAACGTTGCTGCGTAGTCCGACGCGCTGTCCCATGCTCGCCACTGCCCAACTGCTAGGGCACGACCGTCGACAATCATCAGTCGCCCGGCGTGGCTGCAGCGGCCATGTGCCTGAGACAAGCGGTGTGACTGCAGCGGCGACCGCGACGGTCTGCGTCGCGTGCTCCGTGCTCGCCACTGTCGGCATATTCATCCAGAGTTCCTTCCGCCGCAGCCAGAGAAGTCTCCTCACCCCGGCCCTAGAACCCCCGCCCCTTGTTGTGCGCTCGCCGGTCTGCGCAAGACTTAGAGGAGAAGGTCGGCTTCCATGCTGCTATGTCGTGGGCGCTCCATGTGTAGGCCGTTGTCCTGAGAAGTTGTAGGCTAGCAGTCGAAAGAGCACAGGTAGGGGGCTATGTCGTTGGAAGAGCTCGAGTAGGGAGCTATTGTCGTTGAAGGGTCGTCTCGATGCGCAAGATGACTGTCCCAGAGGCCCTATTTCGTAGCAGCTGGTCCAATTCACCTTGTATGAGCTACATGGGCGGAGGGAGAGAGGAGGCGGAGTTGTCGTCCTTCGTTTCTGTGTCATCCGTTGTTGTCGCTGAGAGCAAGAACTGCATCCTCACCCAATTCCTTCGAAGCTCCTCGCCGATGGCCCTGTTAGCGTGTGGATTAGCTTGCTTCCGCTTCTTCTTCTCTCTCAAGTCGGTGTTGCGACGATCTTCTACACTATCCGGTTCTACTAGTTCGAAGCTTCTGTGGGTTGGTGAGAGGCGTTGTCTTTCCCTTTGCTTTGATGTGTTGGTGCGACATAGCTGGTTAGGGTGTGGTTTAGAGTTGGCTAGTTGGCGTCTCTAGCTCTGGTGTTGTTGTTATTGTCGCAAGGCGTGTCTCAGTTACGGTTTCCCTCCCGCTGAGGTTTCTTCCCTTTCGGAGTGTATCTTTTTATTTTACTTGTTTTCTCTTACTCTATTAATGCAATGGGCAGCGCTCCAACCTCTTCGTTCAAAAAAAAATAAAATAATAGAAACGTGTCCAAGCTCCAAAGCGAGCTTGTACAGCACAAACAAACTATGGAGTTGCTTTGTAGCGACGTAATCTAGAATTGACAACTGGTACCATAGAATTTCTTATTAGTCTGGTAAAGTGAGACACGGTCCTACTATAAAATGCCTCAAGCTAGATATGAATGATTTTTAAAAAATTTGCCTGCCACCTTAATTAAAATAACATTCTTGCCATGAAAATTCCAAAACTAGTCCCGGGCGGAGCGCGGAATAACCGCCATGTGGCACTTCCCGTGCTTGGGGTGCGAAAAGCCGGTGGACAGTGTGGCAGACCGAGCGGGCACGAGAACCAGCGGAGCGGCGCGGAATGTCGCGGGCCCGACCGGTTTCTGCGCCACCAGAGTGCAGCAGTGACATTGCTGAATAATGCATTGTGGAGTAACTAGCAAAGGAGTACAAAACACGGTATGGATTAGCGTTTTTTAATGCTTTTGACGTCGTCCTTCCGCGAAATGGAAGCAACATTAATGCAACAGCGCCATCCTTCCATGCTCCAGTGGTGCGGAATGCGGAAGCCAGCCAGGTCCGTAACATTCCGCGTTGCTCCGTTGGTTCCCGCGCCCGTTCGGCTTGTCGCGCTATCCACCGGCTTTTCGCCCCCCATGAGTACGGGAAATACCACCCGTCAGCCTCCAGTTCTTTTGCATTCGGTATGAGGCTAGTTTTGGAATTTTCATGATAAAGGAGCTATTCTTAATTGGAGCCAATTTTTTTAAAAAAAATCGATATGAATATTACGGAGAACGTGATGGGGACCTAATTAAACTCCTAGTCACACTAGCCGCCAGACGACCAGTTTTCTAATCCCTAGGGATGCTGCCAGAATCAGGATAGAATCCTGCCCGATGCAGGTGACTCTTCAGAATGTAGTTGACCCTGGGTAACATAGAACTGGATTGCGTCCCAATCAAGAGTCTGACATTTAAAATCTAGTGATAGATATTTTACTACTACTCCCTTGTCTTGTTTGGACTGGTAGTGAATTGTGTGCTCTAAGCAAATGGGATCGAGTAGGTTTTGACATCAATCGTGTGCCAACGGCAATAAGCATATTGGGTAGTGAAAAACAGTGAAAGTTAGGAATTCGATCAGAAAAGTCTCAAGGGAAAGGTAATCGAGTGGATCACCTTCGTTCGTGCGCTTGCTCTGGTATTTGACTTACCAACACAACAATCGACTGACTAATGCGGCAACATGTCTTGTCTGCGTAAGAATGTTGATAGTGAAGCAAAATTTGCATGCATAATTTAACCACACCCGTATTTGTGAGTTACACAACATGCCTGAGGTCGAGAAAACAGTACAATAGCCTGTTTACTATACCGAAATTTCATGAAGAGGTCTCTTATTGTGGGGCACACAAGGCCGTAAATCACTCGCCAAGTTGGAGTCTCACTTCCACTTTAAATTTGAAGTGCGAGGGGAGCAAGTTTTATCCCATCACATCTATAAACAATTACCGAATTTTCATAGATAGTTTGCAGGAAACATCTAAAAAAAGTGCGGAATTTTCATATATTTTTGCAGGAAACAGAATGTTTGCTTTAATATTCTTCGAGATTTCATTAGTTCCAAACGGGCCTAATTCCAATGCCAAAACCATCCTAGCATGCTTCCACAGTCCACTTCCAGCTGACCCAGCACAGTGCAATCCTTTTTATTCCCCACAAGAACCTGAGAAGCACTACTGCACTAGTGTAGTGATTGTCTACCAACTCACCAGTTCACACATTGCGCCGCCACACACGGCAAAATTGCGAATCCTCCCCACCGAAAAGTCAGGAAATGCTATATATATGTATATCTGTCGAATGATTTTTCTTTTGCATGTCATTCGAATTTATAACCTTTAGATATGCTTGGCGATTCATGCTCTGACACGTACCCTACAGCCGGACTCGGCATTCCATCGTGTGGTACGTATTGAAATGTCCGTACATATTATTTGCTTCACAAGTTTTTGGTTCCTAATTTGTTAATTACGTGTACAAGTCGATCTACATTGGGAGATGCATGAGTTGGCAACCTTTGTGGGTCGTATGATGCTCGGGGAGCGCTTCAGCATGATGGCGTAAGATATCAGAGGGGTCCTAGACTAGTTCGTCGAGAAGACGAGGCGAGACATCGAGCCGACGTCCTGCCGTAGGCTGAGGGAGGTGGTGGACCCACCTGTGCATGGGCTAGGGGGTGAGCCACGGTGTGTCACGCCCCACGGCTCCTTATCTGAACGTGGCTTGCGGGTCCTCGTGGCACCGTGCTGGGAGTACCCCAGCATAGTTTCAGGTCAGCATAGAATACTCACGTCCGGTTGTTTATTTCGAACTCCACTAGTTACTAACGGCAATTTTCTCTGACAAGTCCTGAGTTCCACCCGTACACACGTCACGAGTGCGCTGAGTGGTCTACAACCTTCATGCGATGAGGTATATCTATCTTATTTGCATGTACAACATATTATTTCATCATTTTCGTCATGTTTACATGCATAACGTATTGTTTCACAGGTCTACACCCCTTTGGGAGGAGCTGGTGTCGCACGAGGAATTACGTTCCGGGGACTTCAATTTTGACTAGGGTGGTGGTGGGCCTTCGCACGACGAGAGTAGCTAGGTTTCCGTGGGGGCTTCACAGCTGCATGGTGCTTCCGGAGCGAGCCAGCTGACACAGCACCCTCTCACGACACCCCCTCAAACTACTTGCACTGGTAGGGTGTCTCGGCCGTCTAACTCTTTGACCTACCTGTACCAGCGCCCACAGCTGTCCTGGACGAGGCCAGGAGCCATACATGGGGTACACCACAAGAGGGCCCGCAAGTAGATGTTTGTTCTTGTAAATATCAGTCATGTCATGTAAATATACATTTCTGTACAACTTATATTATGCTAGTCTTGTGTTTCGATACCATTTGTTCTTGTGTCTACGAGTAACCACGCGAGGGGGTCAACCTCGCGACACCCTACCTTTTTAGACCTTTTCAAACCGCACCGGGTTACGCCACACGTTGTCACTTTTGCAATTCAAGATAACAACACACTTCGATGCTACCTTTCCGCACCAAAAAGACCACACTCCTCCATGCTCCCTTTTCAAACCGAAAAAGACCGCACTTGGTCACGCCACACACTGCCACTTTTGCAGACCGAGATGACAACACACTTAGATACTACCTTTCTACACTGAAAATACCACTCTCCGCCACACCTCCTTTTCATATCGAAATGACCGCACCCTGTCACGCCACACGCTGTTACTTTTGCAGACCGAGTTGATAACACATTGCGACGTTATCTTTCTAGACTGAAAAAGGCCACACTTTGCCACACCACCTTTTCAGACTGAAAAAAACGCATCATGGCACACCATAAACTACCACTTTTGCAGACTGAGATGACACACACTAGAACATTACCTTTGCAGACCGAAAATACCGCACTTTGCCACGCCACCTTTTCGCATCAAAAGGTCCATTATAAAAGGAGGGAGAAGAGAACGGAGGAGAAGAGAGCGGAGGAGAACACTACAACACCACACCCAACACTTCACCAAATCTTAGTTCACACAATTGAGATAAAGGAGATGTCAGACTCGTCGGCGAACTTCTACGCGAAGATGCTGCGGAAGCGTAAGTGGCTTGCCGAGAGAGTTAAACCCTATCCGGATTGTTCTATAAAGGATGCGCTGGTACCACGGAGTTTCCACACCACAATATGTGTGTGAAAAACAGCTAAGATCATCCGGTCCACACCGCGACGGCCGCTTGGCGCATTACACGTGCAGAGCGTCCTCGTAAGCGAGTCTTGCACACACACACACATAGATTTTTCACATATTACGTTTCATTCCACAAATCCCTAACTACATCCGCGCATAATGGCTGTCAGAGATGCGATGCAACTTCTTCCAATGGATCGACGACCCGGGCATGTACAATAGAGTGTTCATTGAGCAGAAGTAAATGTTGAAGTATGCGATACGAGCTGGGACCTTCAAACGCTGGAAACCTTACGTACCTGACCCTACTAAAAAGACACTAGAGGAGACCAGGAGATGATGAGGACATCAAACCTAAGGATGCAACGAGGTTTTGACTTGTCTTGACCTTGCATCCTCTACTTCAACAACATCTTCGCCAATAGGACTTTCGGCTAATGCAAGACCATATTACCCAATTGGATCGAGCTACGTCTACATGCCATGGTACTATATTTACATGCTATGGTATTATGTCTACAAGCCATGGTGCTACTGCATGTGCCAAGCTGGATACGTTTTGGTCAGATCAGTTCGGAATCAGCATGACAGCACCAACTTCAAATGGGCATAACTTTCACATACAGAGTCTGTTGGAGGTCCACGAGTACTTGATTGAAAGCTTATTTCGTCCTCTTTCCAACGGATCTGGCCTCATCTTCAAATTCCTTCTGTACTGATCGCAATCATTAAAAAAAACGTCATATCACTTGTTTGGGCCAATCTGGGCCTTGTAATCATACTGAACTTGGCCCATCTGCCGGCGGCCCACCTGGGGGTGTGTTACTGTTCACATGAACAGTAATCCGTGAATATTAGTCCCGCCCCGCTGTTTCTATTAGATGTGTGGCTCCTCATCCCCTATTTAAGGAGGTCGCACCCCCTCTAGTTTTCTCGGATTTTATTTAGTTAAAAGTTAGTCCTGTTGCAACTTCGTGTATTGGCTTGTTCGACTAGACCAACCATAATACCGCTTCAAAATCCCAACTCAATTAAATATTTCAATCATATTTGCAATTTCAGATTGCTTATTATCTTGTTCTTGCGTGCTTCTTGGTGTATGCGAGAATCGACCTTGTGGTCGATCAGCGGGTATTCGTGCACGGTTGATAACGACTTGTCAATCGATTCGGCGATTGCGTGGTTTCGAGCCTTGCGTGTTCGTAGTCAGGATCGTGAGAGTTGAGCGACACCTACCGGACTTATCGTTCTCATCGAAAGATCGGGCCAACAAATCGGACCTTCGGGTTCATCAGGAGAGTAGAGTGGTGGTGGAGGACCCCCGAATAGGAAGTTGAGTACGACCGAGCCGAGCACGCAGCACACAAGGAGAAGGCCCCTGCTAGTGAGACCGGTAGTCATCCTAGCGCTCTCATTGCCCATGTGCAATTCGGATCAAAGAGGCTTTCACGCGGCGCACGTACTCAATATTTCATATTTCATATTTAATTTGACATACTTACGTTTACAACGATGATTACATGCGGTGGATCTTCAGGAGGTCGTCGAGATGGTAGACTCGCGCGCGCACATGGCAATATCGGGAGATCGAGGGCTCCGCACAGGATCGGGGAAGCGGCGATCGCAGTGCGGACCGCGGCCCAGTTGCCGCACGCCGACCAGTGGGCCGAAAGCGATCCAGGGCGAGGTCGGTCACCGAGGTGGTAGGACACAACCTCCCGCTCCGCGCGTGGCGGGCGCGTCGGCGTGGCGGCGAGGGGAGCCTCGGACATGCGGGAGGTGAGTTCGACCGACGACGCCGACATCGCTTCTTCATTTCATTTGAACCTCATAAGTTTGTAACGGCGATCTTACATCACGAGTCCTTAGCTCCACGCGTCGCGGGCGGGACTATGCCGCGTCGTCAGAGCACATCTTTGGGCCAACGGTAAGTTCCGTTTGCATGCGTAACGTACTTTTAGTCATGACTATGTTTGTGTTTGTAACCTAATTCTTCGCAGAGCGGCTTGGGAGGGCGATACATTTCGGCCGGCGATGCGACCTCTCGGCACCCATGGAGGACTTCTTGAGGATCCACGTGACACGCGGTTCTCTTTGGAGGCTTCTCGGTATGCGGTGTGCCGGAAGTGCGACCCGAGCCACGCGAACTCGGTAAACCGAGACCACCGACGCGAGATCGGTAAGCAGAGCGGCCCATGGCTACACCACGCGGACTACTCGCGTGGGTCGGGTTGTCGAGCGGCGACCCTCGGCGTACTCGGCTGCGGCGAGCCTGAGCCGGGGTGGCGGAGGTGCGACCTAAGAGGGGCGCCATTAGATTTCCCTTTATGTAATTTTTTCATTATACCAGCTGTTGTTATGACATCTTTTGAATATGAGTAATACGGCTGTTTTGTTTGGCGATCAAGCGTTGCAATGGCGTGACAAAGCGAGCTAGGTTTCTTGGGCGATGCGACAACGGCGGCGGACGAGTCATAAAGGTCGCTCGCGTCTTGTAGCATCGGCCTTGAAGGTAGCTTTTGGGGCGATGTGACAACACGAGCTAGCTTTTGGGACGATGGCACGAGTAGCGCTTTTCGGGCGATGTGACCCCGCGGGCTGGCTTTTCGAGGCGATGGCACGAGTAGCGGCTTTCGGGGCGATGTGACCACGGCCTGGTTTATTAGGACGATGGCACGAGATAGGTGTTGGGGCGATGGCTCCACGGCCTAGTTTATTAGGGCGATGACCACGAGAGGCCGACAACGGCTCCATCCTCCATTATAAATACGACGTAACTCGTCCAACTAGTCCCATGGCACCACAAAGTAGAAAACATGGACAAGGAGAAGGAATGGGAGAAAATCCATAAGCTTTTGAAGGGTGGTGTCTCCCCATGAGACCACCGCGCTATCATGCCGCTAGTCGGAGCCTTTCACACACCAAACCTTTCCGAACTCGTGGATGCGAGGAAGTCGCCTCGTAGTACGCCCAGCGATTGCAGGTCGGTGCGACCCCCTCCTGCTGCGGGCGCCCTCCGAGAAGGACCCCGATGGGTGGCACCCTATCTTTGGTGTAGGGCGCTTGCAAGTGTGTAAAATCAGCCGATAAGTGGACCATTGGGCGGCGCTATTGGTCTTTGCCAAACTACGCAGATGGATTGCAACAACGAGCATCCGGTAATGAAACCCTATTTCATGGTACAATGCTTTTTATTCGAAAAGCGGGGTAACGAACTCTCTTTACCCACCGCGATCTCGCCAAAGACTATGCGACTTCCGGCGATGGATCGGCGACAAGATCCACCCCACGACATGTGGTTGTTCTTGAGACGGAAGAGCTGGTCGAGGCACATCGAGACCCGTGAAAGGCGCTCAAAGAGTTGAAAAGTTGAGCAGCGAGCAAGGTAGGCGGACAAGGACGTGCGAGGAGCGAGGCGTGAGCATGCGAGGCGACGGAGGCGAGAGGAGCGAAAGAGGCCATCGCGGCAAGAGCCAAGGTGCAAGGCGAGGAGTACAACGCCGAGCGCTGGCCGCAAGGGTAAATGGCCACGTTCGACTCGTGAGTTCTATCCTATTCCTCCACATGTCCTATGTATTTCAATTTCCCTAAAGGCATGCGTGTCACGCAGCCTCGGTTCGTTGTCTGCGTGCCATGTAATCCCCTTGTCGGATGAAATGTCGTGTGGTTATCGTTGCGTCATTTCCCAAAGTTCTCCAACGAGTTGTGCGAACATTCGACGCATTTCAATATCACTGCGTTGAGTGCGCACGAATCATTAATCCTCAATCGTCCTCCAAAAATCTTCCAACAATGCACAACAATAAATAGCGAAAGCGAACAATTTGGATAAATTAATCCTGTCCCAGTTGAACCACTAATTCTTTGGTTCACGTATGTATCGCTGATTCGATGGGCGAAGAAGGTATCGCCGATTCAAGCGGCGACGGAAGGTATCGCGATTAAGCGGCGGCAGGCCCGACCTCTACAAAATCCTCGCAGCGTCGAAATTCCACACAGGACTCGGTCTTACTCAACTAAAAAGAAGGACACAGAGAGGAGGAGGAGAAAAGCTAGCGAAGCGCTGTTCGTCCAGTTGCCCACCCCTCGGGTAATTTTCTTAACAGAATGGATTACATGATTCTTGATGTGTTTTTACGTAGTGAAGTCCGTTTTACATACTTTTTTGGTGGGATATTCGGTTGCACATATGTAGTTGATCGTGTAAATGTTCTTCACATTGTAGTACGTCAAATATGTCAAGCGTCGTCAATTTCAAAATTTACTACGGTACGAGGACTATTATGGAGGTCCCAGGGAATTGATTTGAGTTATTTCGGTCGCGGACGTGCCTACCAAGACGACCAACGCACAATAGGCGCTGTGATGCGGTGGTTGTTCCACACGTTCAAGTGGACCGTAATGTCTCGATCGACATTGGTGCCTCGCCCCGGGCGGGACGATTACGTATTGGGAGTTAGTGCAACTAAAGGAACAAATTCATGGCGGTCGCATGTACACACTAACCGCGATAGGATCACCCATGAGTGCACGCTACGCGCGATAGTTGCGTATGCACTTGTAACAAGCCCCTTCTTACGCATAGGCCCGCTCCCATGTCATGGGCGCTGTTCGACGGTGGCGCGACATCGGTCGATACCTCTCTCACTATTTCACCAGGAGGCGGTGATGCAAACATGGGTGGAGAGATGTATGGTTACGCCGTTGTTGGCCATTTCACGGCCATCCATCCCGGGAGCAACTAATGCGGGCGCGGACATTGGTAGGCTCAAGGAAGGTTGGCGGCGGCAGTGCACGACGCATCGAACGATATGGGCGAGGCGGCGGGCGTCGCGCGAAGAAGTGCTCCATTTGCGAGGAGTCTGCGCACACCTTCAAGACATGCCCACGCGAAATGCTCGGGACCAAGGAGACATCGGCATTCGAGCGTCACCACGGGGCCTCATCCGGTGCCGACTAGAGGCGGCGCACACGGGAGAGCGTTGAACCGCGACCACGACAAAAATATTATTATCAATGTTGTCAATTATCATTTTAGTTAAGTGTTATGGCGTTCTTACGCAAGTTACGTAATATCGAGTGTATGAATTCCGATCGAATGACAATATCACTTATCTTCCTTTTACGAATCGTTCATACCTCAAGCGTCCTCGCTAAATTCTCCAAAATTAACGGTACTACAACAACATACGATGATGATAAAATGTTATTGCGAGTCCAACACATTTAAATGCGTTTCATTTTATGAAAATCACAAACTGCCTAAGTGAAACGAGGAAAATAAGGGTTGGGAATGGCAATATCACTTATCTTCCTTTTACGAATCGTTCATACCTCAAACGTCCTCGCTAAATTCTTGAAAATTAACCGTAGTAGAACAACATACGATGATGATAAAATGTTATTACGACTCAATGATTTGCGTCAGTTTAAAATTTATGAAAATCACAAAGCGCTAAGTGAAATAGGAAAATAAGGGTTGGGAATGAATCGCCGTTCAATGGCGATGAGTCTGTCGCCGATTCAACGGCGATTCATTCCTGTCGCTTGATTGAGCTGGCGATTCATTCCCTCAATGGCGGCGAGGCGGGGGCAGGATCCGCCGCCGATTGAATGGCGATTCATCCATCGCTTGATTCAGCTGGCGGCAGATACATTTTGTAATTTTTAATCGACTATTTATTTTTGTAAATATCTTTAAAAATAATAATATTTTTAAAAAAAATTCCACTAGTGATTGTCTACCAACTCACCAGTTCACACATTGCGCCGCCACACACGGCAAAATTGCGAATCCTCCCCACCGAAAAGTCAGGAAATGCTATATATATGTATATATGTCGAATGATTTTTCTTTTGCATGTCATTCGAATTTATAACCTTTAGATATGCTTGGCGATTCATGCTCTGACACGTACCCTACATAGCCGGACTCGACATTCTATCGTGTGGTACGTATTGAAATGTCCGTACATATTATTTGCTTCGCAAGTTTTTGGTTCCTAATTTGTTAATTACGTGTACAGGTCGATCTACATTGGGAGATGCATGAGTTGACAACCTCTGTGGGTCGTATGATGCTCGGGGAGCGCTTCAGCATGATGGCGTAAGAGATCAGAGGGGTCATGGACTAGTTCGTCGAGAAGACGAGGCGAGACATCGAGCCGACATCCTCACAGTGGTGAGGAGGTGGTGGACCCACCTGTGCATGGGCTAGGGGGTGAGCCACGGTGTGTCACGCCCCACGGCTCCTCATCTGAACGTGGCTTGCGGGTCCTCCACGGCGCGCCGTTGGGAGTACCCGGCATAGTTTGGTCGGCATAGAATACTCACGTCCGGTTGTTTATTTGAACTCCACTAGTTACTAACGACAATTTTTTCCGACAAGTCCTGAGTTCCACCCGTACACACGTCACGAGTGCGCTGAGTGGTCTACAACCTTCATGCGATGAGGTATGTCTATCGTATTTGCATGTACAACATATTATTTCATCATTTTCGCCATGTTTACATGCATAACGTATTGTTTCACAGGTCTACACCCCTTTGGGAGGAGGCGGTGTCGCGACGAGTGCGTTAGGGACTTCAATTTTGACTAGGGTGGTGGTGGGCCTTCGCACGGCGAGAGTAGCTAGGTTTCCGTGGGGGCTTCACAGCTGCATGGTGCTTCCGGAGTGAGCCAGCTGACACAACACCCTCTCACGACACCCCCTCAAACTACTTGCACTGTTAGGGTGTCTCGGTCGTCTGACTCTTTGACCTACCTGTACCAGCACCCACAACTGTCCTGGACGAGGCCAGGAGCCATACATGGGGTACACCACAAGAGGGCCCGCAAGTAGATGTTTGTTCTTGTAAATATCAGTCATGTCATGTAAATATAAATTTCTGTACAACTTATATTATGCTAGTCTTGTGTTTCGATACCATTTGTTCTTGTGTCTACGAGTAACCACGCGAGGGGGTCAACCTCGCAACACCCTACCTTTTTAGACCTTTTCAAACCGCACCGGGTTACGCCACACGCTGTCACTTTTGCAATTCGAGATAACAACACACTTCGATGCTACCTTTCCGCACCAAAAAGACCACACTCCTCCATGCTCCCTTTTCAAACCGAAAAAGACCGCACTTGGTCACGCCACACACTGCCACTTTTGCAGACCGAGATGACAACACACTTAGATACTACCTTTCTACACTGAAAATACCACTCTCCGCCACACCTCCTTTTCATATCGAAATGACCGCACCCTGTCACGCCACACGCTGTTACTTTTGCAGACCGAGTTGATAACACATTGCGACGTTATCTTTCTATACTGAAAAAGGCCACACTTTGCCACGCCACATTTTCAGACCGAAAAAAACGCATCATGGCACACCATAAACTACCACTTTTGCAGACTAAGATGACATACACTAGAACATTACCTTTGCAGACCGAAAATACCGCACTTTGCCACGCCACCTTTTCAGACCGAAAAGGTCCATTATAAAAGGAGGGAGAAGAGAACTGGAGGAGAAGAGAGCTGGAGGAGAACACTACAACACCACACCCAACACTTCACCAAATCTTGGTTCACACAATTGAGATAAAGGAGATGTCAGACTTGTCGGCGAACTTCTACGCGAAGATGCTGCGGAAGCGTAAGTGGCTTGCCGAGAGAGCTAAACCCTATCCGGATTGTTCTATAAAGGATGCGCTGGTACCACCGGAGTTTCCACACCCACAATATGTGTGTGAAAACAGGCTAAGATCATCCAGTCCACACCCGGCGACGGCCGCCCGGGCGTACTACACGTGCAGGAACGTCCTCGTAAGCGAATCTTGCACACACACACATAGATTTTTCACATATTACGTTTCATTCCACAAATCCCTAACTACATCCGCGCATAATGGCTGTCAGAGATGCGATGCAACTTTTTTCAATGGATCGACGACCCGAGCATGTACAATAGAGTGTTCATTGAGCAGAAGTAAATGTTGAAGTATGCGATACGAGTTGGGACCTTCAAACGCTGGAAACCTTACGTACCTGACCCTACTAAAAAGACACTAGAGGAGCCCAGGAGAGTAGAGTGGTGGTGGAGGACCCCCGAATAGGAAGTTGAGTACGACCGAGCCGAGCACGCAGCACACAAGGAGAAGGCCCCTGCTAGTGAGACCGACAGTCATCCTAGTGCTCTCTGTTGCCCATATGCAATCCGGATCAAAGAGGTAAGTTATGTTCAGTATGCATCCTGATTATTAATTTGGCCTGATGTTGTACTATCATAACATCATTCAATCGTTCGACCGTCTCACAGAACATAACTGGTTTCGAGATTCCAAAGTCAAGGGGAAGGGACCGATGGGCCGCTAGGACTGATCAATTTCGTTCCAATCAATCTTTTTCGGATTCCTAAAAGACGCACATGTATTGTAGGTGTATTTTGGTTTGCTGATTCGTACATGTTGGTGTTTCTAATGTACGTAACCAAACCTAGTGCGCCATATATTTCACAATTAAATTATGAAGTCTTTTGAATTTAAATCTCTTTTCTTAAATATTTTGATTATTAAATATTATATAATCTTTTTTCGAAAGAATCTATTCTACGAACAATACAGTTGGGATAACAACTCGCCTGGCAACCCTAAACCCATTTTTTTTTCATTTCGCTCCGAAGGGGGTTATTTGTGTTATTACGCCGCTGAACTCGCGTTCCAAATAGCTGCCAATCTCACATTCTCTACTTCATATTTTGTTATCTTCTCCAATTTCGGATTATAAACTACGTGGACACTTTAAGGTGTTACCAAAAAACTCCGTGAAATACACTAAATTTTTAGACTGGATTATATTAACATAAATTAAAAAAAGGGCCCTGTCACCAGTTCAATTGGCGACAGGATACTCTCCCCAATTGGAATGATGACATAACCGACACCTATTTTTTTTAAAAAAAAATCGACTATTTTTAATTATCTTTTAAATTAATAATATTATTATTTAAAAAAAAAACTGAGGAGAACATCGCGCATTGTTGTTGCTGGGCCAAGCCCAGCCCACACTACCATGTAACCACTCCCCAACTGAAACATGCTACGGGCCGACCCAAGTCGCGTCATTCCGGCTGAGCGTGCGCTCGGCCCAATTCGCCCCATCGAACCCCACGAAATCTTCGCCGCGGCATGGCAGGCGGAGCACGCACGCCACCCGCGCCGTCCCACACCTCCCACCGTTCTTCTCTCCACGGCCGCAGCAGTAGCCGCCGCTTTCTCTTCACGGCCGGAGACGAATCAGACAGAGACGCCATGCCGCCGCCTCACAACCCATCGCTCCCGTATTCCCTTCCTCCTCGCCTCCTCCCGAACCTTAGTTCCTACTCCAGGAGAACCGTCACTGCCGCCGCCGCCTCCTCGACCTCGCTAGCGGGAGGTCACAGCCGCCGCCCTCTCCGCTACGCCGTCCTTGGCGCCGGCTTCGCGGGGCTCTCCGTCGCGTGGCACCTCCTCAAGGTCCCCTCCTCGCATCTCTAGTTCCCCCTTCATCTTCCTCCTCTTCTCTCTTTATGCGTCGGACAAGTTCTTGTCCTCGTTTCTTGTCACAAGAAGCATGGCCTGAATTGACGCTGTCTACCTCCAGCATAGCCCGAAGGATTCCCGCGTGTATGTGGACATGTATGACGAGAACGGGGTCGGGGGAGGCGCTTCGGGAGTTTCGGGAGGGCTTCTCCATCCATACTCGCCCAAAGGTCTCCCTCTCCATCGGTCCATCCATCTCCAAGCACTGCAAATAATTACGATTTCACTGATTCATGCTCAAGTTGTGCTACTCAGTGAACCATTTTGCATCCAGCCAAAGTTTGGTATGCACATGATTTTTTTGTTAACTGCAGTGAAGCTTCTCTGGAGGGGTGCTGAATTCTGGAAAGAGTGTATGGATCTCCTGCATAGGGCGGAGCAAGCGAATGGAACCACTGGATCAGATAGAACTGGTCAAGATGAGACCCTTATCTGGAGAAGGCAATCCGTTTTTCTTTGTAGCTAGTATACTTTTACTTCTTGTTGCCGTTTGGCCTATATTTGTGTGCATGTGATAAGTTGAGGGTTTTCCTGAGCAGGGGAATTCTACGACCACCTACAACTGAGAAGGCTGCAGACATATTGCTGGAGGTACTGCTGAATTAACATTGTGAAGATATACTCAGGTGCTTCTTTTGTGTTTCTGGTGTATCATTTTGATTGATTCGACCTATTCAAGTTAGAATGCTCAGAGTTGCCTCCAGAGTTGCAGCCTTCAAGTTCTTGATTCGGATGCTGCACAACGTCTGGTCCCTGGGTTATGTGTTCCGTTTAACCTTGCAGTTTATATGCCACTAGCACTGAACGTCAACCCTAAGAAATATTTACAGGTTCTGCACTCCTTCACGCTTTGTCTCAATGTTAATTGTTTGTCATATTCTATCCTTGATATGTTGAAATACTTCATTCTTTGGTTTCTGCAGGCATTATTCTTTGCATGCCAAAATATGGCTGACGAAGCATCCGTATCACCCAGTGAAAAGAAAAGGTTCAAGTTGTACAAGGAACATATTGATAATCTACAACAATTGGCGGGTAAAAAATTCTTGCACAATCTCCCAAGAAAACGGACTTTCTCATGTTGTGCTTTAGATTTTGGCTTTCCATTCCACTAAACTGAAATAAGCACACACAATGACTACCTGAAGCTAAAGTAAAGTTTTACATTTTTCAGTTTACAACTTATGAGTTCAGCGGCTCCTGTTAACAAATATGTTAAAAAGAGTTGCATAACTGTAACACTTGTATGGCTCACTGAAGCAATTGTGTTACAGTAAGAATCTTTTTATGCCTAAAGACACTATCAAACGTGTGCAGGAGATTATGATTCAGTGATCATCTGCCTTGGGGCTAAGGCTAGCTCACTTCCAGAACTCACAAATAAGCTGCCTCTCAGAACCTGCAGAGGAGTTATTGCTGAATTCCAGTTGCCATCAGATGCAGTGTAAGGAAGTTCTGTGCATTGAACTAAAAGTCGTTACAGCATCAGCTGGAACTGTTTGATTGATGCATTTCCTTTCTGCAGAGAAAAATATAGCAGTCAAAGTCCTGCAATCTTATCTGATGCATGGCTGTCATTCCAAGGTCCCTGTACCGTTTCTATTGGGTCAACTTGGCAATGGAAGTCTGAGAACTATGATTCAACTGTATCTGATGAAGAGGCTCTTACTGCAATGGAAGAGCTTCTCCCAAAAGCTTCTGCTGTTTATCCAGGAATAACTAAATGGGATTTTGTACGAGCAAGGGCTGGGATAAGAGCCATGCCTCCACTGACAGCTAATGGATCGTTGCCACTTTTGGGTTGTTTAAATGACGTAATAGGCAAGAGGAGCAACTGCGTTTTTTGGCTAGTTGGTGGGCTTGGTGCTAGGGGCCTTCTGTACCATGGTTTAGTTGGAAAGCTGACTGCCAAAGCTGTGATTTCCTGTGATGAAAACATAATACCTTCTGAGTTCACTACCTGGAAGGTGATCAAGGCTTCGCAGTGAATACCATTATGTGGTTCAAACATGTCATGCTTTATATGCAATATTGGTCTGAGGAAGATCCTTGAAGCTTGAGCATGAGTAAGAGACCAAAGAGGATGATGCAAAAACCCTATGCTATCCTATTTGGTGCAAATGCCTATATGAAGGGATACTGCATATCGAAACCTGAAGTCATTCTGGGTCATTCCACACAACATGCGTGAAAACAAACATCACTACGGTTGCCCGACTTTGGTGTTCCAATGAGCATTCCAAAAGCCTTAGCCTTAGAGCTAAAGCTTGGTTAAGCTGCAGGTCTCTTCTTGTCCCAGAAAACACTGTTTAGGCCTACTAAACTGCACCTGAGATCCGGGTACGATATTTAGGATTTTAGGTACCATTTCAGAGGCTTTTTGGATTATTTTTCCATTTCGGTATTTGAATCATCTCTTCTGTAAAGCTCATGGAAATGAGGTTACGAGTTCTGTATGGATAGATGTTCATCAATAAAATCTTCTGTTATCCACAAAACTATTCATTTGAGATTATGGCTTGCAAACTTGCGACTCATTTGACGTATTTTTTCCTCCTTTCCTGTCTTGTGTTTCTCCCAGTTACAAGGAATTGTGCATTTGGAAAGGTTGGAGAGATTTTGGATGTAGGGGATCAGTCATGCATGGCCAGAATATATAGCTTTCAGAACTCATAAGTAGCGGTCAGAGATGCAAGAAATTGCTGACAACTGACAATATGTTCATGAAACAAACACACTTAGTAATTTATACGGAACACCACACCATTCCCACACACTTGTATAGAAGTATAGAACACAAGAACACATGTATATGTTTTTTTTTGGTTTTTTTTTATCCAGAACACACATATATAGCTAGTTTACAAGATATATATACCAAGCAGATATAGCAGCAGAGTTTTACAAGCTCTTCTCGCTCAAAGCCACACAAAACAAAGGCGTACACCTAAGGAAACAAAGACGCTGGACTCCCTCTCCGGCCACCGCCGACCGCCGGGCCGTCGATTACACGGTGTAGCTCTGCTGAATCGTCTCGATGTCGAGCCCCTTGAGCTTCACCACCGACTCGACGTGCCCCTTGAGTGTGTGCAGCTCCCTAAGTCTGCATGCAACACAACGATGCCGATTGATCAATTCACCTCACTGGCAAGATGATATGAGCATTTGAGAGGCACCGGAGGAGTTGCCGGCATGGTGTATAACCTACCTTGCGACCTCGGCGCGCTTGGCGGCCTGCCCGGCGATCTCGGAGAGGTCCTCCTTGCTGGCGAGGAGGTCGGAGGAGGCGCTGGGCTGGTTGAGGCCGTGGAGCGTCCGCTGGTCCACCGCCCACTGTGCCTCGCGCTCGCCCTTGCCGTAGTCCTTCTTGTTCGTGAACGCCGTCTGCGCGAGACATACACCCACAAATGTTTCACTGGAACGACAATGGACAACCAATCAAGATCACGGCAACAATGGCGATCGATTATACGCAGTCAAAAAGATCGAGGCTTGCCTTGTTCTGGATGTTGTCCCAGCCCTTGCCGCTGAGCGAGTAGCGGATGATGAACTTGAGCACGTCGAGCGGCACGTAGGTGACGATGCTGAACGCCCAGATGGCGCCGCCCCACTCCCACCCGATCCCCTGGATGCGGCAAAACTCCCACTCCGCGTACACCGCGATCGCCGTTGCCACCAGCTGGGCGGCGAAGAAGGCCGTGACCAGGAGGAAGCCGGGGCGCTCCACGAAGGACCAGCTCCGGGACCGCGTCACGAAGATGAGCGCCTGGCTGATGATGCTAACCTGGAGGTACAGCGCCGCCATGAGCTCACTGTCGTTGTCGCGGATCGACCTCACGCCGAACACCTCCGTGAAGAAGTCGGTGTCGTGGGCGAGGTAGAAGAAGAGGACGGTGACGAGGGCCATGTAGGTGCCGAGCACCACGCCGGTGGCGAAGATCTCCTTGAGCTTCCACGAGTCGGGGGTGGGCGACGGCTTCACGCGGTCCTTGGAGATGGTCATGATGGTGCCGTCGTTGAGGATGGCGATGATGAGCACCATGAAGGGCGCGAAGTCGAACCTCCAGATGAGCGCGATGAGCAGGAACCCCAGCACGATGCGGATGGTGATGGACACTGCGTAGATGGTGTAGTTCTTCATGCGCTGGAAGATGGCGCGGCTCGTCAGCACCGCGCTCACGATCACGCTCAGCCCGGGCTCCGTCAGCACGATGTCCGATGCGCTCCGGGCCGCGTCCGTCGCGTCGTCCACGGCGATGCCGATGTCCGCCTTCTTCAGCGCGGGCGCGTCGTTCACGCCGTCGCCGGTCATGCCGCAGATGTGCTTCCTGTCCTGGAGCCGCTTCACGATCTCGTACTTGTGCTCCGGGAACACCCCGGCGAACCCGTCGGCCTTCTCGATGAGCTCGTCGATGGGGAGGTCATTCACCGGGTTGTTCTTGTCGCCGAGGAGGGTGGTCGAGGGGTACATGTTGGTGCCCATGCCGAGCCGGCGTCCGGTCTCCTTGGCGATGGCGAGCTGGTCGCCGGTGATCATCTTCACGTTCACCCCGAGGTGGAGCGAGCGGCGGATGGTCTCCGCGCTGTCGTGCCTCGGCGGGTCGAACAGCGGCAGCAGGCCGATGAACTGCCATGGGTCCCCGGCGCTCTCCTTGTTCTTCTCCGGGACCTGCTGGTACGATACGCCGAGCGACCGGAGGCCGCGGTCGGCGTACTGGTCGATCAAGGAGTGGATCTTCTTTTCGGCTTCCGCGCCCATGTTGCACAGCTCAATAATCTGCTCAGGAGCACCCTTGCTCACTCTGTGCCAGTCGCCATTGGAGTCGATGTAGGTTATGGCCGTGCGCTTGTCGACCGGGTTGAAGGGGAGGAAGTGGACTTCTTCGATGCCGGCACGGGACTCCTTGGGGTCGGCGAGCATGTTGACGATGCAGGTGTCGATGGCGTCCTGGTTCTCAACGCGAGATGCCCTGGCGGCGTAGAGGAGCACCATCTCCTTGTCGACGCCCTTGGAGCACACCTCGATTAGGGACTTGTCGACGGTGAGCTTGTTGAGGGTGAGGGTGCCGGTCTTGTCGCTGCAGAGCACGTCCATGCCGGCCATCTCCTCGATAGCGGTCATGCGCTTGGTGATGGCGCCCTGCTGCGACAGGCGGTGGGAGCCGATGGCCATGGTGACCGAGAGCACGGTTGGCATGGCGATCGGGATGCCGCCGATGAGCAGCACGAGGAGGTTGTCGATGCCGTCGCGGTACGCGCGGTGCTGGATCGGGTACATGACGACGATCTCGACCAGCATGCCGGCGGCGATGGAGATGATGCAGAAATTGCCGATGGCCGTGAGCACCTGCTGGAAGTGGCCGACGTTGTTGGTGCTGTCCACGAGGTGCGCCGCCTTGCCGAAGAAGGTGTGCACGCCGGTGGCGATCACGACGGCCTCGATCTCGCCCTGCTTCACCGTGGAGCCGGAGAACACCTCCTGCCCGGGGTGCTTGTTCACCGGCAGCGACTCACCAGTCAGCGCCGACTGGTCGATCTTGAGCGGGTCGCCCTCGAGCAGCCGCGCGTCGGCGGGGATGATGTCGCCGAGCTTGATGCTGATGATGTCACCGGGCACCAAGATGGACGCCTCCTGCTCCTCCCACCTGCCGTCCCTCAGCAGCTTGGTCTTGGGAGCCAACCCGGCCATGAGGGCCGCCGCGGCGTCCCCGGCGTTGGCCTCCTCGATGTAGCTGATGGTGGAGTTGATGATGAGCAGCGAGACGATGCCGATGAAGTCCTGCCAGTCGGGCGCCCTGCCGCCGCCGTTGGCGAGCGCGATGGCCATGATGGCCGCGATCTCCATGACCCAGGACAGCGGGTTCCACATGAAGCCCAGGAACTTGAGCAGCTTGCTCTCCTTCTTCTCCTCCAGCTTGTTGGGGCCGAACAGCCTGAGCCGGTGATCCCCCTCCGCGCCGGAGAGCCCCTTCCGGTCGCATTTCAGCGTCTGGAACACCTCCTCCACCGGGATCGTCGACTGCAAAAGCCAAAGCCATCACTGGTCAGTACGGTCCAAAGCTCGTACGTGCGAGCATGCATATGCATGCATGGCGATACGTTGCACAATGCACAGTGATGGTCAATGGACGAATGGAACAGTGCGTAGGTAGGTACCAGGTCGACGGTCTCGTTGCGGATTTCTTCGAGGGAGATGGACGCCATGGCTATTCCGTTTGTTTTTGTTAGAGGGGTAGGTGCGGCGAGCGAGCTAGCTAGAGCCTAGAGGGTGGCACTCACCCGCGGGGGGAGAGGCCTTCGTGTCGTGGGTCACGGAGGGAGGAGGGCGGGGCATGCGCTGCCTGCCTCTCTCCGTGGTTGGAGGAAGGCGGCACGGCAATGCCACCCGCGCGGCCGGGCCGTCTTATAGGAGCCGCGCGCGGCTGTGACGGGGCGTCGTGCCGTGCGCACGAGCGCGTGGCCGAGAGTTTTTGGCGCGGGCGGTTGGCGCTGGGAGGCAGCGCGCGCGCGGCCGCTCTGGGCGATTCTTCCCGGCCTTCGTGGAGCACCCCTGGTTTAGCTAGCTTGTCCCTCGAGTCGACGTCTCGTGGCAGGCGGGCAGAACGACACTTGTGGGTCGTACGCGTCACGCGGTAGTGTTACAACTGACGCGATGGGAGGCAGGAGACGGGGGTCGCTGCCGGGATGCGAAGAACAGCGCTCCGTGTGGCGCGGCCACCGATCGGCGATCGTTCGCTTTGCCGCCGTTGCGGTGACAGGGTAGAAAGCTGGTTTGCTGCCGAATGAAGTGCATCTTCCTACTGTGACCGGGCAGAAAATTGGTTTGCAGTGACAAATTTTCGCAGGTTCATTGGTAAGCAGTAACGCCGGAATAACACCTTCCGGCACAGAAAAAGCGAACCACATCGACGCTTAACAGAAGTGTCAGTCAGAGCATGTCCAATGCTATATGCTTATATACGGTGTATAGAAGTTATTTTCTCTAATGCAAATATCTCTTTTTTAGGTACTTTGATGATTGTATTATCTATTAATTATATATAGTTATATACATAAATACCTATAAATATAGGTGTTTAGATAATTATATTATCTATTAATTATATATAGTTATATACATAAACATCTTTTAAACACTGATGTCTAATTAAACATGAATACTACAAAATCAGTATCTTATCTGTCCTACGTGGCAAAAAAAAAATAAATCAGTTTTGATTTTTTTTAACTAAGCACTTCTGTAAGTGCATGCATTGTATGATAGCCAGGCATAACGTAGAATTGGATTCATCAAAGAAAATCCAAAGAATAAATTTAGTCGGAGAACGATGGGACAGAAGAGTTTGATTGTAAATATTGCCACAAAGGCCCGTACTTAAGCACTCTCTCCGCAGCCTAATTGTCAAACTGACGAAAATTGTGGACATAAAACAAGCTCTTCACCATGGAGCAGTAACATACATACACCAATAACATAAGTGACAGTACTTTACATGCTGCTAAGTTCCAAGGACTACCTCTAGCTCGAGAACAATAAACTAGGAAGCATTTCATGCCGTTCAGATCATGCACTGATCAACAGCAGAAAGCAGACACAAGCAATCAACACAACAAAATCACATCTAATTTTAACCCACTCATTAAAGAAGCCTCTAGCATAATCGTTAGCGCATGTACTTCTCTCATCAAAAGTCAACAAAGATTTTTTTTTTAAAAAAAAAAAAGTTGACAATAATTGGATTACATGGAACATCCTATTCAAGTCAAGGCAGAGTATAGATGGAAACGTATAACCGTGATACATCATACATGCCCATGCACAGATCCATGCAGAAGGGCCATTACTCTGACCAAGACCCCATATCTTGTAGCTTAAAGAAGTAGAAGCATTGGCAGACCCTATTAGAAGAAGCTCTACAGTACTGCAGCACATACAAATCCTCACACCAGTATGATAGTTCCTTGGATAACCCACAAACAGTAAAGAACTGATGTTCCTAATGTCCCTATAGGATTGTCATATGGAGCTCTAAGCTGCCTGGTTAACCACTAGCTAGGACAGACACCCAAAAGAACTCCAAATTACACAGGATACTAAATATGCATCCAGGAATTACACATGCCTAGAACAGGTCATTACTAAACTAAGGGTCTATACAAGACTACAGCAGGCCAATCCCCTATCAAACAACCATTAAACCATCCTAGATCCTAAAGAACCATTTAAAATCAAAACACTATAGCAGAAATGGATTCAGATAATATGCAAATGATTAAATCGGGCTAATACACGGAGATCAACCGATCAAGCCACTGCAGCTCAGGTAAAAAACAGAACTAACTTCAGCAGGATACAAAGATGGTTCTTTAATCAGTAAAATATGAGGATATTCCCAGTACGCTACCAGCACAACTAAGAATCTCTTTAACACATGCAAAATCTTAAAAAGAGCATCCTGGAATCACTTGCTAGCTTCACGCAACTCATAAACCCTAGATCCTTCTCCAAGCAGCAGCATCCGGTACCTTCTCCCTCCCCCCGCTCAGAACCCGAGCTTGGTGCGGCGCCAGTGCCTGCGCTTCGCGTTGTACCTGAGAAAGCAGCGCACAAGCAAGAACCAATCAGGGCCCGAAACGCGAAACGCAGCCTCTCCAGAGATGCTCACGAACTAACCAAGATCAGGGCACATACCTGATGGTGTTGTCGGTGCGCATACGGATCCAGTAGGGGATAGGGCGGTTCTGCCGCATCTTCTTGGCCAGCTTCTTCTTGATCCGGAAGGTCTTGTGCGACGGCTGCACGAGACGCAAGGAAACGGAACAAGCACCGAATCAGCAGAACGCCACCACACCAAGAATTTCGATGAGCCTCGGGAGAGATGAACGGAGATGCGTACCATGGTGGCGGGGCGGCGGAGACGAAGGAGTAGGAGGCGGCGGCGGCGCGAGGAAACCCTTGGATCGGAGAAACCGCTAAAACGGGGGCCGTGAGGGTTTATATGGAGGAGGGCAACGCTAGATGGACCCAATGGGCTCGGTTCGTTCTTTGGAATACCCGACGCCTACTACGATTGGGCTTAAATCGAACATCACAATTGGGCTTTCATGGGCTCACAAGGTTGCGCCTCTAGTTCTCTCATGGACACAGCTAACTCGCTGGTCACCAAAACATGAACAATATCGGGCGCGCCATCTATACTAAGATCGGCATCCACCGGACGGTTACAACCATGCGCTGCCTTATTGCAATCTCCAGGACAATACACAACCGAAAACCTCTGAAAATTTAGGGACGGTAAATTCTTAAGTTCAGCAAGCAAAGTACTAATTGAGGAGAGATCATACACTACACCGTCAATAGCTAGCTTCAGAAGCAGGGCATCTGTCCCGATTCTCGATTACGATATCTCCCATGCCCCTTTCCATTGCACTTCAGCGGGGCCAAAGATTCCCAGATGGCAGTAGCGCAGGCGAAATTGATCAATCCCAGGAAGAATGCTTTGTAAGCTGATCTGGCACTATATCGCCGAGGATTCCCAGCTCCATTCGAAACCATCCTGTTGTTCGTGGTCTGTGGTAATGTCTTGGACCAAATCCCAGAGTTGTAGGTACCGTATTCGCCGATAGCCTGGGCATCGAGATGGCCCCGGATGTCCGGAACCCAGAGGTTGTTAGTCATCGCTTCGGCCACCCTTCTCTTGGTTGTGATCTTAGGCGGTGCTAAGGAAGGGATGCTTGCCCCATGAAGCCACCTATCTGTCCAGAACAATGCGCGCTCCCCGTTACCTACCCGGTCTCTGAGCGACGCTTGGAACAAAGCTTTTTTTTTCCGAGCGGCTTGCCGGGGTAGAGATTCCTCGCCATGGGCTGGATGGACAAACGAGCTGCAGCCAGAGCCCTCGGATGGGTAGTTCGTTGTGGCGCCTGTGTTATTACCTTAGGGGTAATTACACTTAGACATACGGATTACTATTTATCTGTCCGGTAGAACACCGCTCCGACGAATAGCAAACATTTACCAGAGTCAGTGCAGCAGAACAATAGATAGAAACTGTACATCTTTATTACAGCATTAGCCACGCAAGGCTACCGTCTTATATTACACTTAGTACTTTACAATAGCAAAATAGGACCTCGTCCCCTCGCTTGCCTGCCCGACTCTAATGGCCGCTAATCGTTTCAAGTGTCAAATAGGGCGTCCACCTCACCTGCTCCTTATGGTAAGGATCTTCGCCCCCTGTGGTCTCATCGGTACCTGCACGCCCTTCATCCCACTCGGGGTAATCCCCGGCCGGACTAGAATCTAACAAAGGAGAATAATAACAAGGTTGAGTATACGAGTGTACTCAACAAGCATTAATAGCAAGAATGCACTGTATGACATCTCTGTTCGTTATCACAATTTCTACTTATCTCTTTTCTGGAAAATAAATCATCTCATTCAAATCTTTAGGTGACAAATTTTTAATACTGAAAAGACTATTTATCACACGAATAGAAGGTAGACCCCCAGTGGTTCCCGTAAGTTCCAATCCAGGAACAGGCATGAATTCATGATTTTATTTAGCACTACGCAGGCTTATATCACTTTACCCACGGCTATTATGACCCTTACTTAACTGGGTTCCTTGCATTTCCTTTGATGCGGATTCGAGATCAAAATACAGAACGTTTTTCAGGTTACGTGATTAAGTCTCCATCCATTACCTTCTGTCGGTGCTGACCTTGCCACGATGCTGGCCTAATCACCCACCGAGTTTCAGTAATGTTGGTTGGGCCAGCCTCCCCGCACCCAACACTCCACCTTAGCGCTATAGCGCCTTGGATCACCCACTCCCGGACTCTCTACCGGCTCTGGGTTCCTCCATCACACTCACACATAGTACTTACCCGATGTGAAGATTTTAATCACGTAACAAGGTAGCATTTTCTGCCCGTTGCAACGGAAAAATGGTTGGTACTTGATTTACGGCCTCTTATCCGGTGAGAGTTTTGTTGGTCCTTATATTTTAGCCCTATGTAAAGGCTCCCACCTCTTGCCATCATCTCTACCTGTCACGGCCCCCTTTACTAGCCATATAATTCTCTTTCTCATCTTTATCATCTTTCTCATATCTTTCATCTTAATCTCGTTCATCTGATTTGATTTTGAGACATAATTTTGATGCAATACATATATATAGTAAAGCAGTATACAGTTTATATTTAACATAACTATATTCATCTTCAAGAGAATAGCTTGCCTTCGTAGTAGTAGAAATGGTCGGTGCCGATGAGATCAGTATCAGGTACTTCGATCTGCGTGATTTCGTCCTCTGTAGCAATGCGGTAGCACGAATAATATATAAAGAAATATTTAGTTGAGTTTGAGTGATACCATACATACATAGATTAGTAACTTCTATTGTGTTAGCAAACTTTTAGTTTAGCAACATTTTTCGGTCCCTACTAAGTTAGCACTCCCCAAGGTGGTTGTTCAACGATCTACCCATCTAATATCTACAGGTTTGGCATGCCCAAAGCGATCCTGCTATTAACGAAAGCTATGGCTATTCCAGTTATTTAATTGAACATCTATCTAGTGCTAGCATTTACCAATTCTTTTTATTCCAGACCAGAATTAATACTCAAACCACCTAATCAAACACGCTGGAAAGCATAAATAAAGAGGTTGATTCTATTATCTGAGAGTGCAATGCTCAACATATACTTTAACCCCTAATCTAATCCCCTAACCCCAATCCTATTCCTACTAACTCCCCAGACTTCCTTCTCATCTCCCCTCACTTAGCCGACACCCCCAGGGGTCTGCTTCTCTCCCCCATCCTCTTCCTCTACTCCCATCTACAACTCCTCCAAAGAGTTCCCCTCTCGGTTCTACTTCCCATTCGACCAGCTCGGCTTCAAGCACTACACTGCCGACCTGTTGGCTCATCACCACGGCTCCTCTCCCCTGCGCCCCTACCTGCTCCCCCATTTCTGGACCTCCCTCTCACGCGTATACTACCGGTTGCACTCCCTCCTCCCGGTTCTACCTCTTCCTTCTTCCCCTATTCCGATCTACCCTCTAGATCTCTTCCTCCTGGCATCTCGTGGCCCGGTTTCTCTATGGATTCACCCCGACTGCCCAACTCGGCTCAGTGCCGCCTCCCCTGGTGCCTGCCGACCCGGCCTTCGGCCGCCGGCGCCCGGCTCGCTCCTCTCTCTCTCTCTCTCTCTCTCTCTCTCTACTACTACTACTACCCCCATCTTGTTGCTGCGGCTTTTAGATTGAGAAAGAACTAGCTTTTGGTGCCGATGCTAATTAGCTACCAGATTCTATTATGCTTGAGGGAGTTTTTCAGATCTGACACTACCAGCTTGATGTATG
This sequence comes from Ampelocalamus luodianensis, assembly GCA_036346255.1. Lineage (NCBI taxonomy): Eukaryota > Viridiplantae > Streptophyta > Magnoliopsida > Poales > Poaceae > Ampelocalamus > Ampelocalamus luodianensis. Next base: position 55,448,427 of record CM070627.1, on the reverse strand, counting down.
AATGCAGATCTGTGCATGCATGGGGAAATGGCAAGAAGCAAGGTGGGGATGAGGCTGCTACTCTGACCTAGTGCGGTACAACATGCTTCCCCTACTCCCCTTCTCCATCTACTGCTCTGTGATGCAAGGATCTGAGGGCTAAGTGCTCAGGAAGGTTGATGTGTATGGGTACTTTGGGATGCCTAGAAATGGCTGGATGACAACAAAAGGCTTAAAATGATGTGCTCCCGATTGAGCCCGACAATGGTGGGGTAAAGGTTGGCTACCTGACAAATCGATGGTCGGTTCTATTCTGGGAAAAGGTTGGGACTGCTTTTGTTGTCGCTTTCTTGGGTGGATGCGGCTGGTGGTCGGCTTGAGGGGTCCCCGACTGCCTTCTCTTCTGGCTCCTCTTCTTGCCTTCGGGCTCCTTAGGTTCCCAGCCGCTTCCTCTTCTGGACTCCTGCTCTTCTTGCTTTGGGCTCCTCCCTCCTGACCTTCTGGACTCCTGGCTTCCTCTCTGCTTATGGTGAAGAGCTTTGGGGGTGGTGGTAGGGCAGTGGAAAAAGGAAATCTGAGGTGGAGGGGAATACTGCTGTGGTGCTTGTGAGTGGTAGTGCAAAGCGGTCGGCAGGGGGGATGGTTTGGGTTGTGCTCTCTGCTACGCTGTACTCGATCTTATCGCTTCCTCCCTCACAAAGCGCTGTTCGAGCGATACCTGCTGGGTAATAGGAGGTTACGACTACTAGTTGGCTGCTTTTTGAAACTGTAGGTGTTGGGTTTTGGTGCAAGCCGAATGAAGAAACCCACGGAAGTGATACGGTGCTAACTTAACTTAGATCGGCATGGTATTTTGACGATAAAGGCACCAACCGAAAAAAGTGGGTTTGGGAACCTTGACGATCATAGTGCCGTCGGGTTTAGGTTGGTTTGGAACCGACTGTACTTCGGGAAATCTGATGGCACCTTCTTTTTACTCTACTCGGTACTGCTGTCTTTTTGGTAAACTAACGGTTTTCTAAGTGTTTAGGCTATGCAAAGGGCGGATTTAGGTAATGGATCAAAGGTTTGGTGATACAAGGGCTAAGATGCAAGAAGGCTTCGACGATGTATGCATGCAAAGGAGTTGAAATGCATTTTTTTTTATTACCTGATGCAAAGAATAATTAAATTGGTTGTAACATTTTGATGCAACGAGAATTAATTTTGTGATGCATGGCTTGAGATGATTTGTTAATGCTATTGAGCTGACAATTGTTCTTATGTTAAACGACTGTTTGGTTAACGATAATCATGGACTTATGAGGATTAGTTTGGCTTAATTAGTTCGGTTTCTCACATTTGTTTCTGAGGTTATCGGTTAGTAAACAAGATCTGAGAGACACATTTGTGGAAAACCCTTCAATGCGAGAGGAGGCCGATGACAACAATCTTCACTATATCGGGGTGAGGTTATGATTTACAACTCTAATTTCAATAGCCCGAAGTTGGCCTAATTGATGTATAAATTTGGATCACAAATCAACATATGTACCCCAAGCCCAAGGCCACCGAGTTGAGTTGCCACTGCATACCGATTGCCATGCGACCAGACAGTTGCCCCCTGCGACAGTGTCGGTTCCCTTAAAAAGGAAAGCTCGTCGGCGTTTGTCAATCGATAGCATGGAGGTTTGCCAGGCCGCCAGCCGACCAGCGACCTTGTCTAGTACAGGCTGGAAGTCGACCCTCGATGGTTTTCTGATGGTGAGGGGCAGTCCAACGTATTTGCACGGGAACTTGCTCACGGGGCAATGTAATTCAGAGGCGGTAAGTTGGATTTGCTGCTCATTGCACCATATGGGTGGGGGCTCATAGAGCTTTTGCAGAGGTTTGTGTGCAATCCCGAGGCTTCTCCGAAGATCTTCGGTATTTCCTTGAAGGCTTGTAGGTCCGGGCTGCTTGACAAATTTGCATTTGAAAAAGAGGTGCCCCCCGTCCGCATCAGGACGCTGACACAAGATGCATCTTGTATCAATCTCCATTCCCCTCCTCAAGTTACCTCTCAGAGGCAGAGCCACTGTGTTATGAGCCATTCTGCAGAGAAAATGTTTTACTTTATTTGGACAATGCACACACTCCCTAGCCTCGTCCAGTAATCCTCATCCATCCCTTCCCTCAAGACCGCAGACGCTTCACCAGAGCTGCTCATGCGTCTCCTGTCTTCGCAAAACAATCTGTGCGCCGATTTGACGGTGAATTGACCCTTTGGTTCGTAATGCACATCTTGCCTCACCGGCAGCGCCAGAATAATCTTTGCATCCTCCTCCCAAAAAGCTTGCTGGACGAGGTACCTCAACCAGCTCAGATATATACCCGATGATGAATCAAAATTGCTCCTCTGGGAGAAATCGGACGTCTAGTCCTCCAGTCCTGTGGCAGCCATGGGAGCAAACCAAACCCCTTGACCTTGAGAATGCTACGCCAAGCGTATGACATACCTGAACGGGCTTAGCTTCCAACACATCACCATCTGGAAAATATTTAGCTCTCAAAACTCGCGCACAAAGAGAATCCGGTAGTTGTAGGAGTCGCCAACCTTTTTTAGCTAACATGGCCATGTTAAAGGCATGAATATCCCGGAAACCCAGACCACCATTTCTCTTCGGTAAGGTAAGTCTCTCCCAGCTCAACCAGTGCATCTTATTCTCCTTTTTACTGTTGACTCCACCTGTACCGACAGATCGTTGTACTAATCTGATCACATAAACCTTTAGTAAAAAATCAGAATCTACCTGGAGTTTAAGTGCAAAGCTAGCTTATATATGTACTTCTAGAATAAGCCCAAAGACTGTAAACTTAATTTATTTGCACTACCTGGCTCAAATCTTCAAGAACCCCGTAACCCGAAGTTGAAGCTTGGCCAGACAAGCCCTGACTCATGCCAAGCGTGACCTACCATCACCAACATGCACGTTTCCTGGGGAAGAAACAATGGAAGCACCAATCAGAGATCAGCTCTGGTATATCTTACTCTTTTTGCTGATTAGGATGCATGGCACTCGAGCTTCTCTAGAATCTTATTGGTCACTATCATCGTCGATCTTATGAGTTATATGATTTATGGACATTACAATCATGGTCACATGGGGTTTTTAGATGCTGTCTTGCCAATCACAGGGGTTAGGGTCGGACTAATAAAATCCCAGCGCTGTTCATGTGCCGACCGAGATTAATCGACACGTGTAAATGCTTTTTATTTGCATGAGTCCAATCAGTCTATTTGCAATATCAATTGGTTCTTTTTCATTTTTTATTTCTTTTTAAAAAAGGATCGATCGGTTATTTTAGAACCATGGGGCAGTACATGTTTCATGTGTCTTCATACGTTGATTCAGTCTTTAAAAAATGCATTAACCCACAAGTGTTAATCCTACTCGAAACAAAGCATGGTAATCAAGATCCCGATCAGTGATCAGTATTTCAGATCATTCCGATTTTGATCCTATGTACGGTCGTAATTATGTAGCACCGTATAAATAGTCCGAGTTTTATAATCTCAACCTTTGATATTACGAATTTTATGATCCTGGTCTTACCAAAAAAAGACACTTAATTAGGATCATGATCCTAAAAACCATGAAACAAAACATGTATTACCTATCAGCACTTGAAAATGAATATTGTGCTACTTAATCAAGGTTTGCACTACATGATGATTTTTTTATCAAAGGGTGCTTATCTTCCCGATTTCAATTAGTGAAACCAGCAGAATCTTCTACAGTATCATCAACAGTACACAGATACAGTACCCTCAACAGTACTATCTACAGTAGGCTGTCCGGGGGACTCGGTCGCGGGTGGGCTGGGTGGCTCTCTTGCCCTCACGCCGATTGAGCTAGCCTCAGTTCCTACTACATGATGATATATGCCGACAATTTGTGATGTTTACTTTGCCATCTGATTTGAACTAGTAGTTCATTAACCCTTGGGCGCAACTGATCATCGTACTATCAAAAGAACATCACATCGCCATGTCCCGATCGTAAGATCGTGCTTTCTTATTTCGTGGGGCCAAACAAAATCACCATGAAACGCGGATCACAACTGCATTAATGTGACCTCCTGATTTCAGCAAAGGGAAGCAGAGGACAAGGATAGGGACCCAACAGAAGAACCATGGCCTGACATGGGTGCCGCACCGGTTGGATTAGCCACCGGTTGGCATAGATATGATTTTTTGGAGAAGATATATAGCAAAAATGATCCTATGCCGTGCATGTGTTAGGTAACAACACCCTTCATTGCTCATCATTTTTCTTTCTCAAACTTCAGAGAGCAGCGTGCAAAAACGATCGAGAACAAAATGAAGAACTAATAATAAAAAACTAGCGAATACTAATACGAATGCTAGGCTGCTAGCCTTTTAAAAAAGGAAAAGAAAAGGAGAGAAAAAAAAAAGAACAACACAAAGACATGCAGATAACTAGCTTATGGATGCTCACCAGCCATCAGATGGCTGGGTAATCCCCCAAAAGAACATGGCATGATCCCAATACACCCATCCATCACAATTCACAAGCAAGTTAGATCACTGATCAGTGACAGCCACCTTCCTTCCTTGGCATCCATGCTTTCAATGCTCCATCAGGTGATCAGATCAGTACTAAAAACATAGTCCATCACAATTCACAAGCAAGTTAGATCACTGATCAGTGACAGCCACCTTCCTTCCTTGGCATCCATGCTTTCAATGCTCCATCAGGCGATCAGATCAGTACTAAAAACATAGTAGCAATTAATGTAGCATCATCTAACATGCGCTGCCTGCTGCTGAACAGCGATGTATGTGTAGCCACAGGGCCACAGATCGGGTGGATCAGGCCAAGATTTGTACCCGGATCTTTGCTTCTGAACTCTGAAGTGAACCCAATCCTGACCTCCTCCCCCATGGCCGGCCGGCCGGCTGCAGTGCGCGGCTGTAGGGGTCTGAGCGCCGCCGTGCGACCACGTAATCTCTCTGCATTTTCACTGTGACGGATAGGCGGATCATGGATAGATTCGACCGGTTGTAGCATCGGCGCTATCGATCGATCGGTCGGCGTCGTCGCACATGATAATATGAGAGTACGTTTGTGTTTGGACTCGCGTCTACGTGTGCATCAGTGGCTAGCTAGCTTTGTCCTTTCGATCGTGACGGAATCTCAGTTGAATAGTCAGAAACACTTGAAGCTATGCCTGCGCAGGATTGGTGAGCAGAGCCCTAGCATTTAATTTGCTCCTTTTGTAAACTATATACATATGCTTTTTCTTTAAGCAAGAAATTAACCTTGTGTACGGCGATATAGAATTATAGATAGATATGTACTGTGCAGCAATTCGTCACACTAGGTGCACATTTTGTTTACTTGTGTAGCATGTGCTACCATGTTGTGAGCTAATCAGGTTAAGGTCCCCTGCATACTACCCAACTCTTGTGAGATTCATGAATAATATATTTATCTATATTAACACATTGCGTAGTATGCTAGATACCAATTGGCATTGCAATACATGAGTATCAAAACAAATATGGAACTTGCAAGGGAGTGTTTATCGACAAATAAAACAACCACAAGAATTAGCCAGCATGGAGGAGGTTCCATCGTATCACCTTATCAAGTGATTAGACCAGTTGCTCACCATGCATGCCTAAGCTAGAACACCACTATTGGAACCCACATGGCTCAACAGTTTTGCCATGAGATTTTTTTCCAAAATAAAATTGCCATGAGCCTCCAAAAGAAGCACACAGCAACCCCTGACTACCCAGTGCTCATGCCCTCCAGAACATGACACCACTCTCTCCTGACCCTTCCTGAAAACCCTGACTGATCATCAGAAATTCAGAACACCAGCATACATACATAGTAACAGCGAGGCAGGGCTCAGGGCCTCATTTGTCCAATGCAGCATCATTCATCCATGCGGTCTTGCATTGATGCACTGAACTCCAAGGATGCACGCAATGCTTGCATGCATTTGCATGCATGTTGAAGTAACCACTTGTAGCATGAAGCCCAATTGCCAAACGCTACAACACTAGCGTCCAAGCTGAGAAGGGACGAGCAAAGATCGTGTGCTGGATACGGTGCATGTACAAGGAGTAAGGAGTCAATGACACATCACACATGCATGCGGAATCGCAGAATTTGCAGGTGCACACAAGCAAACATGATATGCTTGATGCCTCAGCGGCAGCGGCAGCGGCAGCGGCAGCACTTGCACATTGCATGGTTTTGTCTTCTGGGGGCTTTTAGCCTGCCTTGCATCTGCATGGTCTTCCCAAGGTGCAGTGCAGGCTCTGCTCTTCCCAATGTGACACCCTGGCTCTATCCATGGACGGCGCCAACCAGCTTCAATGTAGCAGCCCAATAAGCTTATTTCACCATCTAGCTAGCCACTGCAACTGGTTGGTTGGTTGTGATCTAGGAATGCATGCATGAACCAATGGAAATTTTGACAATCTGATTTAAGTATATTATCCTAGTTGTGATATCAAGGGAAATAGAACTCAATTCCATGGAGTAAAATCGGAGTACAGTCGCACAGTATGTACCATGAGGGCAACTGTGGGCTAGTTTGTGCTCTTGTGGGGAATCTAGACCTGGGAGTCGGACCGGGCAGGCACGGGCATGATGGGCCACAGGTCACGGCGGCATGACACGACGAGCTCATCGGGCGGGGCTGGGCTGGCACAGACTGCCAACAGTGAGGCCCAACACAGCACGTGGGCAAGCCAGGCCACAATCGGGTTGTGCCGACACGAGCACGACACATGGTAGTGTATGCGTACCTTGGTCGCCGCCGTTGCCACCAGGCCATGGTCATCGTTGTTGCCGCTGCCGCGCATGCCTGCCTCCGACATTACCGTGCCTACCGCTGTTGTGCTTGGCCAGGCCGTGGGAAGGAGGGTGGTGGAGGGGATCGAGGTGGGGGCGGCCGGATCTGGTGCCTCGGGAGGGAGAAGAGGGGAAAAGAAACCAGGAGGGAGAAGAGGGGAAAATAGAGAGAAAGAAAAAAAAAGGGAAAGAAGGGGAATGCTGAAATTTAAGTAATTGTGCAAAAATATGGACACATAAATATTTGAGGGGGGGGAGTGAAGTTTCATTGATATTTTACAGATACAATGTTACTGACTTGTTAAAAATCCTATGCCTCATAATAGGGTTCCGCGATAAGGAAAAGAGTGCATTAACTATATTCATGCATACATATAGACTACTATATATTGAGATTGGCTAATGCTTGCGCGATCTCAGGATCCTCCAATTGATGTTGTTACCGCTCATTTGCTTTCTATCAATCCTTGAGGCAGGTGGTTGCCTCTATAGTCTCAGGCATAAGGGATGATATCCTTTCTTCAATTATTCTCCTGACCATGCTGAATGTCGCCTCAGAAGAGACAGTCGACACCGGAATGACTAGGATATCCCGTGTGAAATGGCACAACACGGGAAATATGCGATGGTTCTCCCTCCACCATTCGAGGAGCTTAACCTTGTCGCCCGAAAGGGTAGGATCGATGGCTACACAGTTGTGGGCGAGGTAGCGATTGAGTTCTGTATTAGGATTCCACCTTGTGGTTGTGGACGATTGAGATGACGAAGAACTGGATTCCTTGTCCTTCATCCTTTTCCATAAGTGGACAACCACGATTCCCTTGGATGGTCGTGCCGCTTGCTCTGAAGCATACGACTCCATCTTGCTGGTGCCATACTTTTTGTAATACAAGTTTAATACTCAAAAGAGCTCGTCTTTCACATGGTTGAAAGTGGTGGAGAAATCCAGATCGAGTGCCTGACCTATTCCCTCTATAGCAGTTTTCAATCTGTCCAACTTCTTGTGTGGATAAGAAATGGTATCAATACAACAGAGATATGATATAGAACTGAAATTTTGAGAATTTTACCTCCATGGGTGCAACAATAGGACCTAAAAGTGCATGATGTCTATATAGCAAATGACTCCGCAATTAGCCAAATATAATCGATTACTAAGTATGAGGTAAGGTAGTAAACACCAGATAACTCGTTAGTTGCTTCATAGAAAGAGTATAAAAAAAATCTCGAAAACGATTAACAATGACCCAATCCAAACCAGTAAGTATGAAATCATTCTCCTGAGCATTAGCATTGACAAAGATAGTTATAATATTTTTATACCCTTTTAACTTATTTAGCATTATGTATGTTGAGTTCAACCTCACCTTCATGTCAAGACCAATTTTTCTTGGTGTAATATCGTTGGCCCTGCAATACTCTGTGAACCTAGCAGCAACTTGGGGTTTGCTTGAGATGAAACGAATAGCGCTACGGATATTGTTCAAATATCCACCAATTACCTTCATACCGTCTTGGATAACGAGGTTGATAATATGACATACGCACCTCTGGTGGAGAACATATCCACGTATATACGACTGCAGTTGAGGGTAAGGAACTAAATGGCTGTCGTATTCGCCGAAGCATTATCAAGAGTGATAGAAAGAATCTTATTATCTATTTTAAAACCCTGAATTACCTCAAGTATGTGTTCGGCGATGGCCTCTCCGGTGTCTATATCATCCATTAACCTAAACCCTACGACTCTCTTGTTTAGGTTGTAATGTTCATCTAAGCAATGGGCAACAACACTAAGGTAGCAAGTTATTTGGTGAGAGGAAGTCCAAATATCGGAAGTTAAAGCAAAAGAAAATCTAACTTTTAGGAATTTTTCTTTCAATGCAACTAGCTCTCTATTGTAGATTGTTATAATACCAGATTTGATGGTTCTTCTACTCACATGTTGGTACTGTGGACAGAAGCAGCGTTGGATCATTCTTTCAAAATTATGGATCTCACCCATCATAATAGGTAGATCTTCCGAAATTATAAATCGCGTTGTTTCATCCCATGCTACTTGGGGATTGTACATCCATGTACTTACAATAGTGCTGATTCAGACTTTATAGTGCTGATTCAGATGCCCTGTCCCTCCATTCGAATCTGTAGTCAATTCACTTTTGCAATAATTACAAACTGCAGTTACCTGTCTTTGGCTGTTTACAATGTCGATCTTCTTGGTCATGTAATTCTAGCACTCCGCCCTTCCACTGGTGGATGGTGGGGTTGATGATGATCATCTGATCTCGTCATGTGACAGTGGGGGTGACAAGTTCACAAAGGCGGCATCCTCGTGGCCCTCTGTACCGTCCATATGACCGTCATCCATGTCATGGTCTCCCATGCTCGGGGAGAGTTGACGAGCATCGATGTGAGCATCGTCCTGCCTGGGAGGAGGGACTAGAGGGGTTGCGGGGGTGTGCTTGCTTGTGCCCTGGTCCCCCTACTGGCTCCTTCTTCTTGCTAAACATATCGAGGGAGAATGAGGGATAGAGAGTGTCAGACCCGGGAGTAAAACCCCTAAATCCTCTATGTATTCAACACTAGTTCCTAAAAAGTAGCTAGTATACATAGTAAACAAAGATGATAACATCCATAATTCACACAACTTTATTAATAAATATAGGAGTTTATTACAAAAAAACTTACAAGCCAATAATATAGAACACATCGGAAGACAAAGAAAAAGTAGTATAGCACAACAAATTTGTCACAGGCAATCAACTGGGGTAGCGGCCTAGTAGTCGAGATCCACACCGGTAGTGAAGTCCTCCTCCTCTGGACAATATTTTATTAAGCAAGGGTGAGTACAAATATGTACTCCACAAGTTACATCCAAAAATAGATTATAATGCATGCAAGGATATATATATATATATATATAAGGCTTGTATGGTTATCTATGCAAAAGCGATATTTGACATTTTAAATACATTTACTAAGTTTCAAAGCAGTTTAAATTATATCTAAAATTGAATTTGATTTTAAATACCAAGTTAGTGCAAGATGCACTATTGATGAAGGACTAACCCACTTACACCAAGGCTTTCTGCTCAAATTTTCTAATTGGATAAACTATAAAAAATATTTGATAAAATATTTTAAAATCAAAACCAAAGTATAACTTTGAGTGACTTTGCTCAGCATATCCATGACTGTGGACACGACTATTCGAATAGTTTTACAGTCTGCAGAGGTCGTACAATTTTACCCACAAGAGATTATCGACTTATAATGTTCGTCTGACACACTTTCGTGGGTGTGCGACTAAGTGATTTTCACAAAACCTTTACAATGCGTCATCCCGAAGAAGTCATGCCCGCTATGGTTTCACTGCCGTAAGGTTTCACACCAAACGAAAGCCCCCTCTTGCACCATGTGGGATAATAAAAAGTAGATCATTCTGACACACACAAATCCGGATGGCACAACTAACAATAGAATATTGTAAATGAATTAGCCTAGTCTATCCCATACCAAACTTGTGGTAGTACAGTGGAGTTTTGCAGGATGTGACTTGAAGACCGATCCTTAACTAACTTGGACGACTTCCAAAAATAACTCTTAGGACTTGAACATTCACTGAATCGATCCCGTGCATAAAGTTATATCTACCAACTATCTATTTTTTCCCAAGTCCAAACCAATTTTATTTTGCTTTTCAAATCATTGGTAAATTTCTATGGCATAATAATGACATAGACTTATTTTAAGTCCATAGTTGAATCTTTGATTAAAATTCCTCAATTTGAATTTTTTTTATCTAAGCATGACTAGGCATATATTTTTTCCAAAGTGTTCTAGTTCATACTATTGCATAAACTAGATTTTCATCTAAGGTGTCAAGGTATGTTTGATTTAATATCAAAGTTGGCTATACAATGGTAATGGGAATAATTTTAATTTTAAAACAGGAATTTAAATTAAATTGAATACAAATAAGCATGTAATAATAATTTAAAATAGAATTTAAATAATCTGAAATACTGGGACTAAATATGATCAAAGTATGTAACTTGCCTTGCTCAAATAATGGTTGTTCTGAAACAATATCGAAATCTGGCTCTCTGAAGTCGTCAAAATCTATACGTGAAAACAAATCAAATTTAAACAAAATTCAAATGAACTTAAAATTAAATAATTTAGGTTCTAGGAGAATTTAGATGAATTTAGAAATTTCAATCTCTCGAATTGGAGCTTGAACGAAGGAGAACGAGTCTCGAAAGATTGAAATTCACATAAAATGATATAAATGGATTTTCAAAATTTGTGGAATTATTTTTCGGAAGGAAAAACAATTTATTATGTCATCATGATGTTAGTGAGAGGGAAAAGATTTTCGACCGAATTGTTTTTATAAAGAAAAAGGAACAGACTCACTAACATGTGGGCCTGGGTCTATGGACGAGGTCCACAAAATTGCACCTTGGTCCAGGGACGGAGCTTCAGCGGGACAAAAGTGGGTCGTCGCCCCCCCAGCAATTTAGCTAAAAAAATTCAACATCATATATGCAGCAGTCTCCTCGTCCTGTCCGTCCTTGCCGGCCTGCTCCTTCCCTTCCTTGGGGCTCTCCAGCGCCCTCTTCTCCTCCTCTTCTTTCTCATTGTCGCCGACCTCCTTCCTCGCTGCCGCCGCGCCGCTTCTCGGCGCGTGCCTTCAGCACCTCCAGCAGCTCCTCCATCGCCCCTTTCTTCCCGTTCCGACAGTTCTTGATCAGCACCTCGCTCACATTTGCCGGCATGATCTCCGTCGCGTCGATCCACTCCTCCAGGCCCCTCATGACCGCGGCATCGTCGTCTGAGTTACCCTGGAAGCTGAGGTAGTTCTTTGATTCTTTACTCTTGATTCAGTTCTTTCAGAGGACCGGCCGAGTTCTTAGTGGCCCCCCTTAGGAATTTGCTCAAGCTCCGCCACTGCCTTGGTCTGTGGTGGATCGGGTGTGTGGCATAGCATGGCTTGCCATGCAAGCTGCCACGCATGTGGCCACGTGGGCAGAGGATGCTGAGGTGGCGGTGACGGTGGTGCACGAGGACTGAAGGTCGCCACCGAACGGCGACACAACGGAGGACGGCGAGGAGCGCAATAGAGAGAGGAGGCGGGGAGTGTTTCTACCTTACGCGGGCGGCCGGAGGAGGGCGGAGGCAACCGACGGCGAGGAAAGAGCGGCAGCACATTCGGGTCCGCGGCGGAGTTGGCGCTCCAGTGAAGACAAGGGCAGCATGGCGTAGAATGCGGAGAGGCGGTGCCGAAGGTGAAGATGACAGTGGCACAATCAGCGGCGGAGTGGCTCGCGGCCGGCGGTGAGGAAACGACGATTCCGACGGGGAGGAGAGGAGAGGTGAGATCTTCGGGGATGGATTGAGTGAGCTAAGCGGCTCCCAATGCTCTCTTTTATAGGGCGAGGGGGTAGCCGGAGAGGGAGATTGTGGGCGATGGCCGTTTCTCGCTGGCACGGACAACGAGTAAATGTGCTTTAACGCACGAGGAAATAGATGAAATGAGTGCTAGATGAGTAGGGATATTTGATGGATGTGAATGCGCAAGAAAACAGGGCGGTAACGGCTGCCTTTATGAGCTTCAACGCATATCAATGGCGGCCGGGGGAGTTGGCGTGAGGAAGAAGAAAGGCAGAGGAGGAAGGAGGGGGTGAGGGTGGCGGGTGGGGCCCAAATGTCGACGAGAGAGATAGAGGGAAGGGAAGAGGAAGGTAGCAGCTGGCCTGGGTGGGCCGGTGGGCGTGGGCTGGTGCAAAAAAAAAAAGAAACAGGTCGAAAATTTTGGTCCGAGAGGATTTTGTGAATTTTGATGGATTTCTGAATTTGAGAAATTACAAGAAATCAAAAGGGCTTTTAGGAAATACCAAATAGAGTTTAAAAAATCTAGCAAAATTTACAGAAATTCCTTGAATTATTTTGAACTTAATAAAATTATTTCCAACTTAAAGTTGCCTTTTTTTGCAAATAATTTTTAAATTTTTTTGGGAAATAGGAAAAGCCTTTTAAAATTCAAGAAATTAATTAAAATTTTCTTTTTAACTTTAAATCCAAGAAAAACCCAGAAAACTCAATACATTTTCTTTTTAACTTTTAAAATCTAGGAAATTCAAGAAAACTCTTTGAAAACTCAAAAAATCCAATAAAATAATAACTTTATTAATTTTATTTTTGGTAACAGAACTTTAGAATGTTACAGACAACTAGAGATGATAGGGAAATTATTGATTGAGCTGTGTGGAGAAGAATTAAGGAAAGAAGGTGATTTTATAGCCATGGAGGAGAGGAACATTACATTTGTCCGTTGCCTTTCTGCCCTCTTCCTCTACTCCTCTCCACCCTCTTCCTCTACTCCTTTGACTGCAAAAGCACTTGTGGCATTGCCTTGCATGCTTCGCTGGCTATTGTTGCGACTTGTGCGGTGCTCGTGTGACCTCTTGCACTCGCGCCTCTGCCTCTCTCCCCCTCACTCTTGCATGCTCCCCTCCCCTATCGGCCGCCACCTCCTCCCTCTCCCTCTCACACACTCCCCTCCTCTGTCCTCTCTCGGACTCTCCCTTCGGCAACAACCATGGCCTGGATGGCCAGATCTGAGCGGTGGCCATATCTGTCTCCTTCCCTCTCTGGCTCTCCCTTTCCCGCCAACAGCGTCTCGAGTCCGCATCTGAGCTCGATGGAGATGAGGCGATGGAATCAGTGTGGGGAACGAGTCTAGGATGGCGACGACGGTGGCGGCACGGTGACGATGCCCTCGGCGAGGTGCCTCTGACTCTCTCCCCTCTCATCCCTCTGCTGCAGCTCACTCTCTCCCTCTCCCGCTGGTGGTAGCCATGGCCCACACAGCCGCTCCCCGTATGCTCACCCTTCCCCTCTCCCTCTCTCCCAGATATGAGCGACGGCGGCCACGAAGCCCAGCACGACGATGGCGGCTACCCGGCTGTCCCCTTCCCCTCTCCTAGATCTGACTAGTCAACGACAAGCCGCGACAGCGATCTTCCTTCCCTCTCCTCGATGACCACGACGACGACATCAACGGGTGAGGTGCCAACTGTCGCATGGCACGGGCCGGCCGAAAAAGCACGGCCCAACTCCCAGGACTAGGGGAATCCGAAGTTCTGAACTAAAACATGCTCGTTTTATATGTCTCTCTCTCTTTGGAGAGCATATATTAAATCTCTGATTACCTACCATATGGCTGATCTATCATGGATGGTACTGTAGATAAGGCTAGTTAGGCCTAAACTAGCTCTAGATCACCTCTTTATTTCCTTCTCTGGTCACTGGATTAGGTAGATAACTTTCACTGAATAATATAATGTCAGGGTCTGGTTAGATGGGGCTGTCACATATCCTACGGGAATATTGATGTTGACACTGCTTCTTGATATCATCTAGCTTATAAAAAAATGCTACTCCATCCGCTCAGCAATATGAGAAAGCACGCATCCAAACTTCTCTATATTTGACCACTAGTATATGAAATGATATTTAGATTTGGTCACTTGAAAATGACACTGTTACATGTGAAAAAAATAATATCAAAACTAGGTGTTGGAGACCGCAATAACTAAAACATCACGTATTCTTGAACAGAGAGAGTAACAGTGAGAAAAAAAAATGACAAACAAATTAGTTAGTACGTAGGACAGTAAGGTACACTATCAAACAACTGAATATTTACTCACCCCGCAAATCAGCTCTTAGGTTTCAACCGTTCTAGGATCTATATAATTTTCCTTTTCATAGCTTACCGAGGATAGACGCTTGCATGATCCCCTTACCATTTTCTTTCCTTCGACATCCTTACCGGCTAGCCAGCGATGCGATAACAAGCTAAGCTAGATGACCAAGCGAGAGCACAAAGATCTTCAACTTCAACCAGAGCGGATGCACAGTCCGGAAAGAGATCACCGGGGGTCGCCGGCGAAGCATCAACCAGCTAGCATCGAAGAGACTACAGGATGATCTCGCCGCGGTCATTCGACGGTCAACTTGGCCGCCGATACCTCGGCCTCCAGCGAGAGCATCCGCTGCAAACACTTGTGTTCTTCGCCCAAGGTTTGTGTTATGCACTTTTTTTTAAAAAAAATAATGGAAGTACAATTCTCGATTTCTGCAATGTCATGTACCTCTTGATGTATCGATTGCACTACAATGCAATTCCTCTCATCAAGAAGCTGTGCATCAATGAACTTAGCTGCATACCAATGTCCTCCGATGATAAGATCCTATATGAATAAATATTTCAGAATCTTATAGAAAAACCGAGTAGGCCCCCAGGGACCAGGCACACAAACACTGCAAAACTCTGGTGGGCCCCACTTAGAAGCATTTCAAAGTCAAAACAAGCCGCGAATTGAAACCCCTCTCCTTCCCTCCCCCTCTATTTATAGCCCACCCGTAGCTCGCACACGGCACACCACACTGATCGCCGTCGACTCCTCAAGCTCTCGTTCACACGCGCGCACAGAGCACAGCACAAGGCGTGTCTCGCCGATCAAGCAAGAGCGTCGCCGACAGCGATGGCACGGCCGCAGCAGCGTTACCGCGGCGTGCGGCAGCGCCACTGGGGCTCCTGGGTCTCCGAGATCCGCCACCCCCTCCTGTACGATTGGTCGAACGCCTTCCGATTGTTTGTTTTCCTTCCAGCGATTCTTGGCGACTTGGCGTGGTCTGACCATGGCGGTTCTTGGATCTCTCGTGTTTCATTGCAGGAAGACAAGGATCTGGCTGGGCACCTTCGAGACGGCCGAGGACGCGGCGCGCGCCTACGACGAGGCGGCGCGCATCATGTGCGGCCCGCGCGTGCGCACCAACTTCCCCCACGACGCCGACGCCGACGCCGGGCCACCCGCCTCGTCGTCGTTCCTCTCCGCGGCGCTCGTCGCTAAGCTCCACCGCTTCAACCTCGCGTCCGTGCAGGCCGCGCAGCGGAGCAAGGATGCGTCGACGCCCGCCTCGGCGCCCGTAGTGCCGCGCACGCCGCTGCCCGCCGGCAATGCCGGCACGGACAGTGCGCCATCGGCGGCGGAGTGGAGCGGGGGGTTTCTTGAGGAGCAGTACGTGGAGCAGATGATCGAGGAGCTGCTAGATTCCAACTTCTCCATGGAGATCTCCTGCTAGTCATATATATCTCTCTTTCTGTGTCTTCTCTGTTCTGTTTCCTCTCCCTCCCTCCCTCTGTTTCTTTTTAGTTAGTAGGCTATGTGAGGCAGAACTCGAGGTTAGTTTGGTCACACGAGTTCTTGAGCAGCTTGTGTATACAGTAGCGTCGTTAGAGCATAGTAAAGTTCGCCGAGCATTTTTGTATTACTACTAACGTTGAGCGTCCTGGATTTTCATCTTCGTGTTAGGCTCTGTTTGACACTCCGGTGGCTTTTCAAAAGCACTTATTTATTTTTATTTTTAGATACAGTAGAGTATCGTTTCTAGCTATATAACAACAAAATCTTATTGGACTCCACAACACATCACAAATCATGTTGACAGGTTGTTAAATTGAACACGTAGAGCATTTTTTAAGTTAACTACATATTGAGCTGGTAAGATTAATGCCAAGATATAGGTAAAATTGCTATTTTTCAGTGACCTTGAAAACAAAAAATTCTGCTCATTTTAGTTACGCACTTACATTCTATAACATTACCACAGTAACTCACTGCCTACAAACAAAATTGTTGCAAGTATCTTGTAACACTACTCACAGGGCGAATCTAGGGGGAAAAGTCATTGGGCTCACCGGTCACCATGGGTAAAACTAACAATCGTAGGTAGTAATGTCACCATGGACATCAACTTCTTAGATTGAGCTAGACGGTCTATGTTGCGGTCACTGACCCGAATCCTTGTACATTGGATCCGCCCCAGCTCACTCGCTGACAGAGATTAGAGACAAGCCTCCCTGAATTTCTACCTGTGCGCTGAACCTGTCTACCAATTACCTCGCAAAATCAAGATCCATTTGCATGCACGGTAACACTCTCAGTACGTAGTCTGACTACGCGACGAATCAGATATATAGAATCTGGAATACGTAACACGAATCTTTGCATCCAAAGGACAGAACAGAAGTGCAGTTATGACCTGTGGCACCAAGCCTGACTGACAGATCAATGGACCTTGTGCTGCATCGCATTGCAACACTGCATGCGTGCATCTTATTAGCCGGATTTGCTGCGCCTTGGCAGGGCCGTGGCGATCCGAGGAGTAGATACCGGGGTAATTGTCGCTGTGTAGTGCGTCATTGATGACATGACAGTGAGTACTAGCCATCGATGAAGTAATCTACTGATTGGCGTGGTATCTTGGGAGGATTCAGTTCATCATGGCATGTGGAGGCACATGCCGTTGCCCAATTATGCTGCTCCGGCTTCGGCACCCCCCTTTGCTTTGCCGGCCTCGTCCTTGAGACTTGCGATGCAAGAGACATCACCGTACGTTTGGCCGTGTTTGTCAAAAAAACCCGCTGCTTTTCTGGGTTGAGAGGGCTAGCAGTCATGGATGGATGGACTAGTTGTATGAGGACATGGGAACAAGTGAACGAGCTCCTATCAACGGAAAAAAAATCTATAGGATCTGGTTCACAACTCCATCAATATAGATCAACTTCACCGTGTGACACATGCCTTTTCACAAATTTCAAAGCGTGACATGCTAGCCTTCATTATTCAATTTGTGAAAAATTCACATCAGTGATTTATGGGGCTATGCACTTTGAGATTCGTGAAAAAACACGTGTCACACGGTGGAATTGATCTACATTGATAGAGTTGTGGATCAGATCCTATAGGATTTTTTTCTATCAACGGCTGCCTTTCTTTGGTCTTCACCGTTACAGTTTGTACGGGAATTACTGAGTAATTTCGCAGAATCAATACAAATCCTTGCAAATTCCTATGGGAATCCTCTGTTCCAAACGGCGCCAAATCGGTATCGCACTGGTATACAAAGTTGTGTGGATAGGTATGCCATGGTTTTAACACCGCTAGCTATATGCTGTGTGGGTTTATTTGTTGATTTTCCGATATTTGATCTCACGGTTACGACTAGGTGTAGAAAAAAAAAGCTTGTTAGTGGGGCTCGTTAGCTTATTTAAAAAATGCTCCAATTACACTCATTAATTAGTTAAATATTGAAATAAGTCGATTTCAAATCAAATTAGAAGTGGCTCTACTCGTTAGTTCGGTTCAAAAAATACTTTAAAACTATAAATAAAATGATATTATATCAAACTATATCAATTTGAGTTGGATGGGAGGTGTTATCATTCCCTTATCTTTGATGTGTGTGTGCGACAGAGCTGGTTGGTGTTAGGGTGTGGATCGAGTTGCTAGCTGATATCTATAGCTCTGGTGTTGCTGCTAGAGTGTTGCAATGCGTGATTGTGTTGGGTTATTCCTCCCGCTTAGGGTTTTTTTCCTATCAAGATGTATCTTTTTTAATCTTGTTTTCTTCTACTTTATTAAAAAGGGCAGCTCTACTGCCTCATTTAAAACTGCGTCGATTTCCGAAAAAGAAAACTCGGTATGACAAGTACTGACAGTCAATCCACCCTAGTCGTGACCTCACAGTTCTCAACCGTCAAACAGCGAGTTCTCACCAGCCCGACTGAAACACATTTGGGCCGGCACCTTTTACCCTAACTAGGGATGTATTGGGTGTGTATCAGGGGGTCTATTTGCTGGCCCAACTGCTACTTGATAATTTGCTGAACAATGTGGCCAATTTATTGGCCCAAAAATTGCAGTTTTGGGCTTGAAAATGGAACTTGTTCACAACGTTTGGACCTTTCTCTTGAGAACAACAGTCAAATAGAGGGCTAACCAAATTGACCAAAACTTGTTTCTCAAAAAAAAGAAAAAAAGACCTACATACCGTTCATCTCCCAAAAATAGGATTCCAACCTTGAGTAGAAAATCCAACCAAACAAAAGCAAAATCCAAATGAAGTACATAAACCGATACAGCAGTCTCCTAACTTTGAAACTGCTAGACTGACCAAAAGAACAAACAGCAAAAAACCAAAACTGTTTCCGGGACCAGCGCTTTGAATCTTACATCGTCCTAGTAACAAAAATTTACTCTTATGCTTACTTGGACTAGGAAACTGACTATTGACTTGCTAGGGTATTGCGTTTTCCACGCGTGAAGTGAAGCGTTAAGCATACACATTGGCCAAGCAAGCAGCCAAGCAGGTGAGGTCAAACCCCCAACCCCCTATTTTGACCGCAACTCGCAGAAATTTTCAGATATTCACACCAATGGGCATATCATCAGTTCAGCACCGTCACTTGATTAACTACCTTAACCCTACATACGACTGTGTTGTTATAAAAAATATTTTCCACAGATGGTACAAAACTTTTTAGAAAAAAAAATTTAAAGTTAGGTAAACCCTACAAATACAAAAATAAATAGAACTAAAAGTTACAGTAGAATTGTGCTAAAATTGTACATCACTTGGTACTGCAATTTTAGACTTAGTATTGTGCAACTGTAGGTGACTGATGAATAAGAAAACTTCAAAATTAGCAAATCCGAAAAAAAAAGTTTTGTACCATGTATCTGTGGCAAATATTGTCACACTGTAACGGGGTTGTGTGGGTTCTCCGCCGTCTGATTACCGCGGGATCAGTGGTCCAAATCAAGGCTTTTGATTGAATAATCACATTACCTATTTCTAAGTTTTTTCCCCTTCACATAGGACAGTTCAGAGTTTCTAAGTAGCTTGCAGCTGTTGCATGCTGCAATCGATCAGTGCGTCGACTCTAGAGTAGAATTTGACAGGGAATAGCAAGCATAACGCATTCTATATTTCTATTGTCCTCTCGTGAAGGCTAGAGCTCCAATCTTACTTGTCAGTGTCTTCCTGAAACTCCAGGAAGATGGACGCGTTCCACAGTTTCGTTGGACGGCGGAGTTGACGAATATAACAGACAGGCAGACCATGTTCGACAGCTACTGTTAGGGAATAATACGGGACCTAAACACTGTTCATGCAACAGTTAATCTGACGACTATTTGTAGTTGGAAGCGACCACGTGGCCGTGTCAACGATCGTGATCGATTCGACGGGCGCACGTAGCTGTGAAGACCGGACGATGTGATGTCCCGGTGAAATCTGAATTGAAAAGAAAAAAAACTTGGCTTTACACGCTTCGCGACTTGTCAGTCCTGACTTAGACGATCTCGCTTGTGACCTCAATCCTCGGCTGTTCTTCGTTCGACCTCATAACTTTGTATCATGCAACTCGAGTAGGAAAAGGTTTGCTTAATTGGTGCTGCTTGAACTCCGAGTAACATATAAATTTTGGAAGACCAGTTAAATTATATTATTCATTTTTCTTTAACAGCTTAAATTTTTCGGTAAACTGAGCCATTGTAAGGTTTATACCACCATGATCTTAACACGTTACCCACTCCAATCGTTGACCGCCTACTTCATGGGATCTAATGGTGGTACCCTAGTGGAGCTGTTTGTCAGTCTACCACCTCTCGCAGCCCCCAACACCAAACTCAATTTCACAAGATTGTCGCCAAATATCCGTTGGTGTTGTCTGTCGCCAACTAATGATCTCACATCTTGACAGCCCCTTGCGTAGTGAACCCTGAAGAACTAAGGCGATGTTTGGTTAATTGCCAAATTTTGCCACACTCAATTTAGGTAGGTTTAACTTTTTGTCGCTAGGATTTGCTTCACACTCGCGTTACAATTCTGAGTCATATGTCATACTTGTCATAGACTAATTTTTCTAGGAATATTTTTTGCACAACTATGACAACCAATTTGACAGTGGCCAAGCAGCCCACCCAAGTTCGAGTCCGGGACTCGGCTGGGTGTCTCACCGGGTGTATATGTGTAGGATTTATTTGAGGACTGAGCTAGGGCTCAGCTGACAAGGGGAGCTATAGGCTCTCAGTCCATCACAACTCGAGCGCTAACTCCCGTGGTCGCCTCACGAGATTGGATGTTCTTTTTCTTTAAAGCATACTGGGTGGGGAAAATCCCGGACACTAAAAAAATTTGTGGCTTGCCATATTCACTCTTTATTCACTTCAATGTGACCACCATAGTGAGTGGTGACAACCATGGGTGGGAAGTTCACTCCTTATTCGTGTGTTCATGTGTGCATTCGGTTTTGGTTGTAGGTGATAGTGATTACATGCAGTAGGCTAGCACATCGGTACTCGTTCTACCAGTTTACAGCAAAGCTGAAGGGCTGGCGTACTTCTAAGGTTGTAATCTTTGGTGAGATATCAGGGATATAATTTTTCGTTTCGTTATTAGGTAACTGCTGCACTTATATATTTACTTGGGAGCACTTCTGTGCTAATTTAACATTTTCATTGCTACCTTCTACTTGTTGTGACAAGGATCCAAAAACCATTACCGGGACAAATCCCGCTCGACGGCTGGTACCAGTAACCGGCCGGTTACCGGAAATCCCTGAAAAAACCCGGCAGTTTTTTAGAAACTGAATTTTGAACTGGGGTTTTAAAACCGGTAACCGGGCTGGTTACCGCCTGAAAACCGAAAAATCCGGTTTAAAAAACCGAAAAAACCAGTCATAATTTTGAATTAGAAAGTGTTTAATGAAGTGCATATTTAGCTCATACAATACATAATCTAGCATATTTAGCTCATACAATACGTAATCTAACATATTTAGCTCATACAAAGTGCAAACCGGCTAAAAACAATAATTCAAGCATATGTAGCTCATACAATACGTAATATAGCACAAAATAGGCCTAAAGCAATCTCGAAAGTGCATTATGCAGTTAAAAATTAAAATTTTCGGCCGGTTATTGTTCATCCGATCGCCACCGGTAAGACCGGTTACCGCCGGTAACCGCCGGTATTTTTTTCCCTAGTTGTGACAAAGTTTTTCGGCTTATTTATGGTCATGGTTGCATTTATATTTAATTTGTGCCGGCATATTCAAGTCAAGATATTCCATTTACAATGCAACAACCGGCATTCTAAAAAAAAAGCAACAACCGGCTTGCTCTAACATAGATATATGTTTGTAATGGATTTTGTATGTCTTAGCAACATACAGTGGATTTCAACAATATAACTGAAAGGCATGAATGCCTCTACCAATCTTTACATCATTGCGAGGGTACTGCGGCTACTGCCTGCTTCGAATTGTGACAGGTGTGTACCTTCTAATTCTGCAATCACACCTGGATAGTTGATAATCCACTGATGTAGTGAAATGCCAATACAACAAGGTGAATGACAAATTAGCTATGGTAAAGAGCATTGTACAGGATGAGCAAATGAAGTTAAGATTATGGAGCTTTCGAAAAGAATGATCTGATTGCTTTGGAGGAATTGCCAAAAACCGTTTTGTCTTGGGTCTCTTTGATGCAGGCTTTGCCTCGTTAGTTAATTTTAATTTTATGTTGATTTCGGTGTGGACGTGGCTGTTATTTAGGTGGTTTTGGCTTGATTCACACCTGATGCATTCTTCTTGATTTTGACGTTGCCTATAACAAGCTTGAGTTCATGTGCAAATTGGATGTATTGAGCATTGTCCTTGTCTTGCCTATCATGTTTGCCTAGGAGATCAAGCTGCTTTGCATGTGCATAGTACGGTCGCCATGGCTCAGGAGCTCCATGATCCCAATTCATGTTCCTGTCACTAGCGTGGCCGCACGACTGCCCATCTTCCACTCCTTATGCTATCAAAAAAATTTCGTCTTGACACCAAAAAACTAGTTTGTGGCTGACCAGCCATTGGATCGTCCTCTTCATTGCCGTTGAGTGAGGCTAGCTCTCCCGGTCTCGGTGAGGCCTAGACATAGGTTGGGCGTAGCGGCAGGGCAAGGGTGCGCCAGGCACGACAGAGGCCGCAGTGGAGCCGTTGGTCTGGCAGAGACACGATGCAGGCAAGGCCAGAGCTAGCTCGGGCGCTAGCCCGGACAAAGGCGTGGGGCAGGCTGAGCTTGGCTACAGTGGCACAACATGTTGGGGTAATATATTTTTTTATGGAAAATATTCTGTTAGATGTTAGTTTGTATATGATGCTTATTGCATATTTACTTACATTGTAACTTGTATATTTGGCCTTTTGGTCCATTAGAATAGATGAAGTCTCATTCCAACAAGATATGAGAGACATGGAAACCATAGCCCCTTGGACCACTAGACAGCTGCCACCGCCGCTGTTGTCCTCGCGCCCAAACACACCTTCCGCTGCTCTATTTCCCTTTTCTTCTTCGTTCGCTCGCTTTTTTTCTCAACGCGCGTCGCTGAGCATCCTTCCGCCAGAGCTAGCGCCACCGCTGCCGGATCCCGCGTCCCCGTCGCCGGATCCCACCATCCCCACACCACCCGAGCCGGATCCGCGCCACCGCGCGGATCCGTGCATCCTGCACCAAATCTCACCGTGATCTGAGCCCCTCTTAACGTTAGTCGCCACCGCTGGAGCCTTGCGTCGTGCCTCCCAAGCGACAGACAACCACCATCTCCCGTGCTTTGGTGCTGCGCCTGGGCCGCCACCGCCAGCATGCCACCCGGCCAGCTCCAACCGCCCGGCCCGGCTCCAGCTCCAGCCCGGCCGTCCTGGCTCCTGATCCGGCCTCTCCAACCCCGGACCTCGACATACACACCACCACTCTGCTCCAGATGGCTTCCGCCGGTGGCTCCCTCACCATCCCGCTGCCTTCGATTTGTTTTGATGGGATGAACTTCCGGGAGTGGGTTGTTCACCTGATGATTCACCTCAATAGCCAGGGCCTCTAGGGTCATATCACCGGCGATCACCCCTGCCCGCCTCGCCCTACGCCGCCAGTTCTACCAGCTCTTCCTCCTGGTGTGGATCAGGTGGCTCAGAGGCGCCAATGCTGCACTGGAGGAGGCCCTGGAGCTCTACCAGTCTAAGCTACGAGCCTATTAGAGATGGAAGGATGCTGAGGCTTGTGCTACCGCCATCCTAGTGGGTAGCATGCCCATGGCCATTTCCATGGATATGGCAGAGCTGCCGATGACTCAGCTTATGTAGGAGCGCTTCCGAGCTCACTACCAGCCGACGAGTGATGCTATGTATCTCTCTGTCGTGCACTAGGCACATTCTCCTCACCAGCTCGATGCCACCGTAGATGACTTCTACCAGCAAATATCCGCGGTGTGGCATTAGTTTGACTCTCTAGGGCCGGATGTCTGCCGGACCTATTCCTGCTGTGTACGGCTCCGTGCTCACCAGGAGACTCACCGTCTCTACGACTTCCTGACGCGTCTCCTGCCTAAGTTTGAGACCGTGCATGCTCAGATTCTGACTCGCCACCAGGGCCTGAGCTTGGCAGAGTCTCTCATGGGTGTGTGTGCTGAGGAGACTCGTCATCATAGCGTGGCTCGGATGTGGGCTGTCTTATCTGCTACAACACCTGCTCCTTCAGCACCTGCTCTTTCATCATCAACCATGGTCCCTCCCGCTCCCAGGGCACCAGTGGTTGCTGCCTCTACTGCACCTACTACCAACGTGACGGTCACAGGTATCAAGACTGCTACAATCGCAGGAGGGACCAGGGCCACCGAGGTGGACGTCCCCCGAAGGGCTCTAGGGGTCCCTCCTATTCAAAAGCTAGCGCTCCTCGCTAGGGCTCAGGAGCTGGCGCTTCTCGCCAGGGCTCCTCGGTGACGCTACGCAGCAGCTCCTCTTCCTTCTCTAGTGCCTCGATGTCGGCTCGTCATCAGACTCCTCAGGTTCCACTCGTCTAGCTCTTACTTCTCAGCGGTCTTCCACGCTTCTGCCTCCTCCCTCGTCCGGTATCTTGTTTTCATGGATCTTAGACTCGTGTTTCCTTTCACATGACACCAGATTCTACCCATCTCACTTATATGAGTCCCACAGCTCTTCCTTCTACTATTCAGACTATAGATGGTACCTCTCTTCCTGTTGCAGGCTGAGGCATTCTTTTTACTTCTTCTTTTTATGTTCCTGCAGTCTCTCGTGTTCCTCAGCTTACTATACAGCTTATGTCAGATGGCCAGCTGACTGACCATGACTGTCGTGTTGTTCTTGAGTCTGACTCTTATTATGTTCAGGACCACCGCATAGGGACTCTGCTTGGTACTGACCCTCGGCACCGTGATTCGTAGCTTCTTTAGGAGCTCGACTGGCTGCATCTCCCTTCCGCTGTCTCCACCAACTAGTCAGCCACTACCACTGTATCTATTTTCGACGCGTCCTCCACCATTTCCTTTGCTCAGTGGCACCATCGTTTGGGTCATCTCTGCGGATCGCGGCTATCATCACTTGTAGGTCATAGTGTTCTTGGGTTTATTTCTAGGGACACCTCTTTACATTGTATGGGTTGCAAGCTTGGCAAGCAGATGCAGCTCCCCTATCCCTGTAACGATTCTATTCTACTCGTCCTTTTGATCTTGTTTACTCTGATGTTTAGGGTCCAGCTCCCTTCGTTTCAAAAGGGGTCATCGTTACTACATGATTTTTATTGATGATTATTCTCGTTGTATTTAGATCTACTTCATGTCCTCTTGCAGTCAGATTCTCTTCATTTACCATATATTCGCCACCATGGTTTGCACTCAGTTTGATTTGGACATTCATGTGTTTTGTACCAACTCTGCTGGCCCTTTATGCTGTTTTGTGTTGTTTTCTCGCTGAGCAGGGCACTCTTCCCCAGTACTCCTGTTCTGGTGCTCACACTCAAAACAATGTCTCTGAGCGTAAATATCGTCATTGGCTTGAGACAGCTCACGCTCTCATACTTGCCTCTTCTGTCCCCCCTCACTTCTGGGCTGAGGTTGTCTTCACTGTTGTTTTCCTTATCAACATGCAGCCTTCTACTGCTCTTCAGGGTTCTACTCATGTCGAGCGTCTCTATAGTCGCGTTCCAGAGTATAGTCACCTTTGCAGTTTCGGCTGTGTGTACTTCATCCTTCTTCCACCTCGTGAGTGCACCAAGCTGATTGCTCAGTTAGTTGAGTATATTTTTCTTAGCTACAGTCTTAAGTATATGGGTTATCGTTGCTACAACCCTGTTGCTCGTAGGATAAGGATCTCTCGGGATGTCACTTTCGACAAGTCCCAACCTTACTACCCTTGTTCCCCTACTGTCAGTTCCGATTCTCTTGTTGAGCCAATCTCCTTTTTTTCCCGACTCTCAGCTTTCTACTACTATTTTGTTTCATCCTCCACCTTCTTTGTCCCTCTCTCCTCCGACTTCACCTGTTCCCCCTTCGTCGGGGTTTCTTTCCCACTCTTTTATTGAGATTTCACCCTTTCCTCTGCACTACTCTCGTCGTTCTCGGCTTACCTCTTCTCCAGTTGAGTCCCATCTTTGTTGGGCCCTATTCCTAGTTCTTATTATCCGTCTTTGCTGGGTCTTGCCCCGTCTTCTCCTCCCAGATATGATCTCTGTGATCGTCACACTGTCAGGCCTCCTGAGCGCTACGACTTTGCAACCGCTGCTCTTTCTGAGCCTACGATCTATCGTGAGGCTGCTACTCACCTTGAGGGCAGCTCATGATATCTGAGGAGATTGTTGCTTTGGGGCGTACTAACATTTGGAATCTTGTGCCTTTACCTGCGCGTGTCACTCCCATTATGTGCAAGTGGGTATACAAGATCAAGACTCGCTCGGACGGTTCCCTTGAGTGCTACAAGGCTCGTCTTGTGACATGTGGTTTTCAGCAGGAGCATGGTCGTGACTACGATGAGACATTCGCTCCTGCCACTCACATGACTACGGTTCGCACTCTTTACTGTGGTCTCTGTTCGACAGTGGCCCATCTCTGAGCTGGACATCAAGAATGTATTTCTCAATGGCGAGCTGCGTGGGGAGATCTACATGCAGTCACCCCTAGGTATCTATCCCTGATGGTATGGTTTGTCACGTTCGTCTCTCTCTCTTTATAGGCTCAAACAAGCCCTCGTGCTTGATTTGACCGCTTCTTCTCTGTTGTCACTACTGTCGACTTCTCTGCTAGTGTTTAAGACCATGCCCTCTTTGTACACACGTCTTCTCAGGGTCGGACACTGGTCTCTTTCTGCCTATTATGTTTTTTCAGTTCCTCTTTGATTGCTTGAAAGACCAAGAAGCAAATTGCCATTTTCCCGTTCAAGTGTTGAAGCTGAGTTGAGAGCCATGGCGTCGTTGACCGCTGAGATCACCTGACTTCGGTGGCTACTTGAGGATTTCGGTGTTTCAGTTTCTGCACCGACTCCTCTCTTATCAGACAGTACTTGTGCGATCAACATTGCTCAAAATCCCGTGAAGCATGAGCTCACTAAGCACATTGGAGTAGATGCTTTGTATATGACTAGAGTTAGCATATTTCTTCACCAAGACACAGACTAAAGTTCAGCATAGTTTCTACCTCTCCAAACTTAGTGTTGTTGATCCACCATGAGTTTGAAGTGGGTGTTAGATGTTAGTTTGTATAGGGTGCTTGTTGCATATTTACGTACACTATAACTTGTATATTTGACCTTTTGGACTATTGGAATAGATGAAGCCTTATTGTTTTAATCACGACCGCCGCTTCAAATCTCGACTAAGGGCTTCAAAATTGACAACCTGAAGAACGCCACCGCTACACCACCATATCGGAGCTCCTCGAGATGCACCACCGTTGGAGTGTGCTGTTGGAACCGAACGACAAAGCTCCACCCTGAGTTGCGTCGATGCTTGGCTCGCGTCGTCGCCATATGTTGCCATCGGAGATACGTGGTTGCCGAAGCACATCCTCGATGCGCGCTACCGCCTAGTTCCCGTGGAGTATGAGATTCACGCCAGGAAGGCTAGCGTTGGTCCCTCAAAGTATGCTGCTATATGCCTATATCGCTGCGACGGCAGGGACACGGAGAAAGTCAGGTGGCATGGTTCGACGGGAGACTCGTCATACGGTTGTCATACGAGTAAAGATCGTACGTGTAGCAGTTCTGTTGTTTTATTCGTAGCAACACACGAGCATTGAACTAATATCTCAAATGTCTGAATGTCTGTAGTCAAAAGGAAAAAAGGAAAAGGAAAAACACGACGGTACTCTAGCAGTCGAGTATCTAGAGGCTACAGCGACAGAAAAAAAGAAAAGGAAAAGATCCCGTCAATTTTCGCAGGCGCCCTCTCAAGTCGCCGCTACGTACGCACTGGTGCATCTACTCCCGAGTCCCTACTCCTACTCGACTTCATCCCGAGTCGTCCGCGAAAACCAATCGATCTAAGCAGCCGCCGCTGCCGCGCACACCGTGCACCGCGCGTCCACCCACCCATGCCGCTCTCCTGCTTCGCCGCCGCTGGCGGCGGCCGCGACCCGTCTCCGGCGCCGGCCTCCTCGGCGACGTCCGTCTACTGGACGCACCTCGGTGCGATCACCCTGACGTGGTCCCGCGCGAAGCTCGGCCTACTCCTAGCCGCCGAACTCCGCCTCACCGGGGACGCCGCGCCAACGCGCTTCGTGCTCCGGCCGTGGCGGCGGCGCGGATCCAAGCGATTCGGTGTGTTCGGCCACGTCGTCGCGTTCTCGTGGGACCTGTCGCACGCCCGCCTGGTCGCCCGCCGGCCGGAACCCCTCTCCCGGTACTTCGTATACGTATCGATCGATGGCGAGCTCGCTCTAGCCGTAGGTGACCTCGCGTCGGCGGCGTCCGCCGGCCTCCTCCTCTCCCGCCGCGAGAACGCCGTCGCCGCGGCCGGCGGCGACGCGTACACCACCACCGTCGCCGTCGCGGGCGAGAAGCACGAGGTGTCCGTCGCCGTGGAGGACGCGGCCATGTGGGTCGCCGTCGACGGTCAGAAGGCCCTCCAGGTCCGCCGCCTCCGGTGGAAGTTCCGCGGCAGCGAGAGGCTCGACCTCCCGCGCGGCCGCGTCCGGGTCTCGTGGGACCTCCACGGCTGGCTCTTCACTCAGGACGCCGCCGCCGTCTTTGTCCTCCGGTTCGAGACGGCCGACGCGGACGAAGCGGTCTCCAAGGACGTCAAAGAAGACGCAGGCATGCACGTAGTAAGGCAGAGCTCTTTCAGGAACCACCACGCCGCTTCACACGGCGGCGGGGAGAGTTGGTGCAGCAGCGACAGCGAGAGGAGGGGATGGAGGCGGGGCCCGTTCAGGTCGGGGTCCGACTCGTCGCCGTCGGTGTCGGTGGCGTCGACGTCCGCGGCGTCGTCGGCCGGGAGCGTCGCGACGGTGGCCGAGTGGGCCACGCCGGAGGAGGCGGCGTTGAAGGACGGCGGTGGGTTCTCTCTCGTGGTCTACCTTTGGAAGAAGAGGAGGTAATGCTAGCTAATGCAGTCATGTTGTTGGTGCATTGCGTTGCATTGGATTGTACGAAGCAGAACTGGTTGTGATGGGGAACTCGTGCGTTCCTGTTGATGAGAAAATTTTTGTCGGCATTGATGAAAATTTTGAGAGTACAATTTTGATTTGTTCGTATTAATTCATACACGTGAATTAATCGACACAGGCTGTAAGTTTTGAGATGGTGGGGTTTTTTTCTCTTTTCTATAACTACTAGTACGGAGTCCGTGCATTGCAACGGAAGTCTAAACCTTACATAAATAATGTTTTTCTTTAACATATAAAGCGAATTGACCAATTAACAGATGATAATACATATATCTACGAGCATCATATTAGTACAATATGATAGAATAATAATTCCGTGCAACAATTCTGTAAAGAGTGAATCAGTAATATACCCTCCCTTTAGATGTCAATCTAGCATATATCACTCTTTTCGAGGTAATTGATAATATACCCCTCTTTAGATAGAAACATTGATTAAATACCATATTTGTATTATTTTATTATTTTCCTTTGTTTTCTCCCGTTTTGGCCAGGCAATGGGACGATTTTGCCCCTACTCGGGTCCGCTGCTCCACCCGCTCACCCATCGCCATCTCCTCCCACACCATCCGCACCGCCACTGCTTCCTCCTCGCACCTTGCCTTTCCTTGCCTCCTCCCCCATCCCCTCTTGCATTGTTCGAAGAAGTAGTGTGGAAGGATGCAACCGCCTAGTGCGCATGCTCATTATTGCTTTCAACCGCCGTTCACTCAAATTGGGTGGTTAGCAAGAAACGTTTTGTGCAGTCGAGCTGGGTGGTTGTCGAGGAAGATGGGTGAAGCGTCGTGAGCTCAGCGGTTGGATACGTGTCGTCAGCGTCGATAGATAGGGGACAACAGCTAAATGTAGGGCGGCGCGGCACTCGCGGAATCACGGTGATACGAGCCTTGGAGAGGGGGTGGAGGTGGAGGTGTCGGGGTCGGGTCGGTTTCGCTAGGTGGGGGTTGGGGCGAGATGTTGGGCAGCGGTGGGAGGTGGGGGTGATTAGGGGGGCGGTGCAAATGAGAGGAGCGACAACATTAGAGGCGGGGTAGTGTGTATGTGAGGAGCGGCTGGCGTAGAGGGGCGTGGGGCTTTGTGGATGCGGCGGTGTTAGAGGCGAATGCAAGGAGCAGCGGGCACGGAGGGGCGAGATCTGTCGCGGATACGGTGGCATTAGAGGTGGATACGAGTGCACAAGACAACGGAGATGCACCAACCTGCGTCCTCCTCGCCGGAGGAGGATGACCGGATTCGTCTGACGGAGAGCTGGACGGCGCCGGGTCCGACCGCCGAAAGGGTGGAGATGATAATTCCGGAGCCGTCGTGCCCAGATCTGGGGTTGCCGGCCGCCGGAGGGTTGGAGACGACGGATCCGGATCTGCCATGCCCAGATCTAGAGTCGCTGATAGTGGAGAAAGACATAGCCTCATCGGTGAAGAAGGTGGCCGCCATGCCGACATCAGGAGTCGCCGTCGATGAAGAAGTGTCGCCTCACTTAGTCGCCCTCTATGGCCAGTCACTGCGCCGCCGCCGCCATGGCTAGTCACCACTGCCACCCTTCGCACACGTCGCCTCGCCGCCGTCGCCCGTCGTCGGTGTGTGTGGGTAGAGAGAGAGGAGAGAGAACGATGTGTTTCATACCAAAGATGGAAGGAGCAGAAGCGGATGCGAGGAGCAGATGCGACGGTGGGGGCGTAGAGGTGCACACAGTAGGGGTGGCGTGGGGTGTGGCATGTCTAACATGGTGGTCCCACTGCATGGGTTCGTGATGTTTTTTTACGTAGTGTGGGTGGGATGATTCGTCCCGCTGCACGGGGTAAGCCCCTTCTTTTATCTAGAACTAAATCTCTGATCAACTTTGAGATTGTGGTAGCTAGCAATGCACCATATGAATCCATGATAAACTTCATTAGCTGGGGAGCTCAAAATTATCTTAATTAGGGCGGTTTGTAGTTGCATACTATACTGCGCTATGTTGTGTTGCACTGTGGAATCTAGTTAGCAAAATGGCATGAGTGAATTTGATGTTCCACCCGCATGGATCGAACATTTGCATGATACCATTATCACTCAATGCTCAAATTTTGAAAGCCACCGCAATGCAAACGAAGCCTTGACCTCGATGCTCATGTTCAAATTTTGTTGTGGCTGAGAGAGCCTATGAGTGATCGAGTCACAGCCATGCTTAATTTGAGGCGACATTGCGGTTCTAGCATTGAAGAAGCAAAAAGGGGATGATGTGTGCTTCCTCTCTCACTAAACAGACATAGTTTTGAACCATGTCATGGTCTTCAATATACTTATTTAATTGTTAATTTCTACAATACTATGCTCGTAAAAATTAATAGATCATGGCAGTTTCTTTGGTGAAAATGTGGCCATAAATGGCCAAAGTTCGTAAATTTTCACTGCAGGAATTCCAAAATAAAGTCTGTATTGAATTGTAATGGAGTATCAAATGTGAGTCAAAAGGTAAGCTTCCACACTCAGTCGTTGCGGTTCCTCTAGGCAAGCTCAAATGAGACTTTTAAGCGATGTCATGTGGAGAGAGTGACGCTCGAATATCGTACGCATCTACTTTGACTCTCTGCCGTTTAAACTGACCACGTAGAGTGTGTGACGAATATCGCTTGTATTCAATATGGGGCCAATGGGCCAGTATATATACACAAGTACATGTGGTGAATATGCAAAGAACCCCTTATAACAATGGGAATAACACATATACATATATATCTCTAACACGCCCCTCAAACTCATGGTGGATCAACAACACTGAGTTTGGAGAGGTAGAAAACATGCTGTGCGCGAGTCTGGGCCTTCGTAAAGAAATCCGCTATCTGAAGCTCTGAAGTCACATACTGAAGAGCAATCACCTGGTCATGCACACAAGATCGCATGAAGGAAGCATCAACACCAATATGTTTGGTAAGCTCATGCTTCACAGGATCTCGGGCATCTTGATAGCACTGTCTTCGTCGGACAAGAGAGAGTCGGTGTAGTGTGAAACACCAAAATCCTCAAGTAACCACCGTAGCAAGTAATCTCTGCTGTCAAGAGAGCCATAGCGCGCAACTCAGCCTCTGCACTCGAACGGGACACTGCAGTCTGTTTCTTCGTCTTCCACGCAATGAGAGAACCACCAAGAAAAACACGATGTGAGAGATAGACCGGCGATCGGAGGATCACGCCCAAGTAGCATCCGAATAAGTCTGAAGTCAGAACGAATGGAATTTGGAAAGAAAAGATACAGAGATAGTTCCACGAAGGTATCGCAGAACTCTAAGAAGGTGGCGGTAGTGGACCTGAGTGGGAGCTGAAACAAACTGACTCAGAATATGAACCGGATAAGTAATATCTGGACGAGTAACAGCAAGGTAGACAAGACTCCCAACAAGATGACGATGGCGAGTCGGATCGGAAAGAGGCTCGCCATCGAGAGTCGGAGGTGAACATTAAGCTCCATAGGAGTCTCAACAAGACACGTCGGTGAGAGATGCGCGATCAAGAAGATCCTGAATATACTTCTCTTGGGACATAAAGAAACCATCTGGAGTGGAAGTAACCTCAATCCCAAGGAAGTAACGAAGAGGACCAAGATCCGACATAAGAAATCGCTCACTAAGACGAGCCTTGACAAAGGCAATGAACTCGAATCATCTCCAGTAATGATCATATCATCAACATACGTAAGAAGAAGAGTCCAGCCACGAGGCGAAGTGTGGACAAAGAGCGCAGATCATGATCACTAGTGAAAAACCAGCGGCAGTAACCACGGAGGAGAAGCGCTCAAACCAAGCACGAGGGCTTGCTTAAGGCCATAAAGAGAAGCGAAGACGGCAGCACCATGCCCTCGAGGCAGAATACCCGGTGGCGGAAGCATGTAGACCTCCTCACGCAACTCGCCATTAAGAAAGACATTCTTGACATCAAGGTGAAATGCACGGTGGCGAGCACGCCACCGCAAGAAGAGTGCGGACGGTGGTCATGTGAGCCACGAGAGCAAAAGTCTCGTCGTAGTCACGACCATACTCTGCTGGAAGCCACGAGCAACAAGGCGCGTCTTATAGCGCTCAAGAGAGCCATCGAGCGAGTCTTAATCTTATAGACCCACTTACACGTGATGGGGCGAGTGAGATGGAAAAGGAACAAGATCCCAAGTACCGAGACGCTCGAGGCGCAATCTCCTCGCCATAGCATGCCGCCACTCGGGATGAGTAACAACATCCCGATAGGAGACGAGCTCAGAGTAGTGCACGGAAAAACCAAAACAGGCGGAGGCGAATCGATCGCGATCACGAGAGTGTAGCGAGAGAAGATAACCCATCGGGGAAGATGGATCATCGGAGAAGATAGAACATCGGAGAAGATGGCTCAGCTGGAAGATCCTCAATACGAGGTCGACGAGTGTAGACGAGTGTGGTGGGAGGAGCCGGAGGAGCCGAAGCAGACGGCGACAACGACGGAGAGGCCACAGGAGGAATATGTGGAGACTCAGTGGGACGGGTGGGTAAGGGCAAGACAGATATAGGTGTATCTGGAAAGGTCAAAAAGGATAGAGACTCCACAGAGGAAGTCGAAGCAGAAGGAGAGGTAGGACGTGGGTAGAAGGGACGAGACTCGTTGAAAGTCACATCCCGAGAAATCCGCATCCGTCGACCAATAGGATCCCAGCACCGATATCCCTTGTGCTCGACACTGTATCCCAAAAACACACTCAACAGACTGAGCAGTCAGTTTGGTACGTTCTCGAGGGGCGAGGAGAACATAGCAAACGCAGCCAAACAGACGAAGGGCAGAGTAGTCAGGAAGAAGACCACAAAGACGCTCAACAGAGATCGCACCTTGAAGAGCAGAAGAGGGCTGGATGTTAACGAGATAGGTGGCAGTGGAAACAGCCTCGGCCCAAAAATGAGGTGGAATAGAGGCGGCAATCATCAATGCACGGGCCGTCTCAAGAAGATGACGATGCTTGCGCTCGGCAACCCCATTCGAGCATGAGCACCGGGACGGAGAAGCGGCGAGTACCTGCCGAAGGAAACTACGCAGTAACGAGAGAGGTACTCGCCCAATGAGTCGCACGAAAAACACGAATAGGGTGGAGAAGCGTGTATGGACCATAGTGGCAAATTGTTTATAGATAGACAAGACCTCACTACGAGAAGACATGAAGTATATCCAAGTGTGGCGAGAAAAATCATCTATAAAATGATATAATATCGATGACCCCTTTCGAAACGAAGAAGAGCGGGACCCCAAACATCCGAATGAACAAGATCAAAAGGACGAGACACGGACTCACTATGAGGATAAGGAAGCTGAATCATTTACCTAACTTACGATACGACAATCTAAAGACACATCTCCGAGGCAGACTCGAAGACCACGACGAACCAAAGACGACAGACGAGATCCACACAAATGACCAAGACGGTGATGCCACTGCTGGAAAGAGCTGGTAGGCGAGGTGGCGGCCGAAAGACCGTGGTGGCAGCGCGAGCAGCGGAAGGAAGGTGAAGCAGTCAAGCTCCCGAGACGCCGTGAGTCAAGGCGCCGAGGCCGAACCAACGAGCTCCGTGTGGCGGTCCGAACACAACAAGAGTCGAGTCGAATTACCCGACAACCAAGATCGATGTCGCCCGTGAGAAAGAAGCGCATAGTAAGGCGAGGAACATAAGCAATGAAGGAACATGAAAAGAGAGTTGCTAAGAGGTCCTCGACTGCAGACGTAAAGAGATGTACCATCGGCGGTAAGAACACCGGCAGGAGAATCAAGGGTGTAAGGAAAGGCAGTGGAAGAATCGTGAGTCATGTGAAAAGATGCTCCAGAATCAAGAATCCACGGGGAGGTACCTGAGTGTGTAGGAGGTGGTCTCTCGGTGCGAAGAGTCGATGTGAGCTGCAGAACACGCCGAGGAAGAACCTGAAGCGGCAAGCGGCGTCGAAGTCTGGTTATCTCCTGCTCAGTGAAAGAAACTGCGGAAGAAGTCGATGCATGCGTCGATGTAGAAGCACCAGTGCCAGTGCTAGTAGAAGAACGGCGAGAAAGATGCCGCTGCTTCTTATAGCACTGGGACTCAATGTGGCCGACCTTATTGCAGTAGGAGCAGTGAGGACGACCACCGCCGGATGGGGCGGCCACCACCACCGTGGCGGCCCATTGGAGGAGGCGGTGTCTTTGGCGTGAGGCGTCGGTGTAGTAGGTGGGCGGCGGCGAGTACAGAGGGGAGGGGCGAGCCGGCACCATTCAGCGAGTCTCTTACGCTCGTATCTCGATAAGGGCCTCGAGAGTGACACGAGGTGGCGTGCAAGGAGGCTGAGCGCGCCCGCTGCTCGAACTTCGGGGCGGCGAGTAAGGAACTCGTAGATCTCTCGAAACTCCAGTCGAACGCATACCGAGCAACAGGACAAGAGCGACATCCAGCAGTGCGAAGGAGTTGGTGGCGCCAAGCAGCGAGCTACGAGCATAAAAGCGTCAATAGTAGCATCACCTGCGAAGAGAGTGCTCTGGCGGACCACGGACGAGTAGAGAGCATCACCGGAGGGCTCGAGCGCCGACGAAGGTGAGTCCACATCCGAAAGCGATGGCCCCACAACCGTAAGAGAAGCGAGGCCGATATCGGCGATGAGGACAGCAGCGGCCTCGGCGTCGTCGTCGTACCACCGAGTGTAGGCGGTCGGCGATCTCAGAAATCGAGCCTCTGGTAGGCGAGATAGCCTCATCATCGGCAAAGCGGCGGTCTCGCCAGCGGCTTTGTTTCATTTGTTGGAAGCGCAACAGCGAGCGTAAACTCCGTCGGAGGTGTAGGGCAAGGCGGACAGGTAACATCGCCAGAGAGGACGCCCCAGAGACGAAGACCACGCATGTGGATGCGCATGTGAGACACGAAGTCGGTGTAGTTAACACCATCGAAGATCACCGGACAGCGAGGGAGGGAAACAGTGCCCATTGGTAGGCGGCGCTGAACGGCGCGGCGACCAAGACAACGAAGTCTAACAGGCGCCGGGCGGCGCGGCGGTAGAACGACGTTTTTTTCCTATCGGGCGGGCCTGCAAAACGGCCCAAACCAAACAACACAACCGCGACACGCGACGGCGCGTGGGGACTAGGGTTCTCGGCGGCGGCGAGGCGCGGCTGAAGCGTCGGTCCCCTTCGCGGCGGCGGTCGAGCGAGTTCCTCCTGGCGCGGCGATTCCTCCCTGCCGCGCGGCGAGGCGCTGGAGGAACACGGCGGCGGCGGGACGAGTGGCGACTCTCCCCCGGCGGCGGCGCGACGGCGGCGGAGACGCGGCTCCGGCGGCGGCGGCGGGACGCGGCGCGCGATGGAGCATGGGCGCCGGCGGACGGGGCAGCGAGCGGCTGCCCGAGAAGCGCGCGGGCGATGGAGAGGTGGAGGTGCGCCGGCGGCCGGACGCGGCGGCGGCGGCTCGTGGTTCTCGGCGGCGGCGGCGCGGCCCCGGAAGCGACGGCACGGACGCGAGCGGCGGATGGAGCGCGCGGCCGGGAGCGTGACGGCTTCCGATCGGAAGCGGCCGGCCGGAGGAGCGGTGGCCGGAGAACACGCGGAGGCGCGGAGGCCGAGGCGGTCGGAGGCGACGCCGGCGGCCGGGACAAGCGAAGCGACGGCAAACCCTAGGTTCGCTCTGATACCATGTGAC
This sequence comes from Ampelocalamus luodianensis, assembly GCA_036346255.1. Classification (NCBI taxonomy): domain Eukaryota; kingdom Viridiplantae; phylum Streptophyta; class Magnoliopsida; order Poales; family Poaceae; genus Ampelocalamus; species Ampelocalamus luodianensis. The sequence goes on along the minus strand of CM070627.1, from coordinate 55,411,595 downwards.
GAATATCGCTTGTATTCAATATGGGGCCAATGGGCCAGTATATATACACAAGTACATGTGGTGAATATGCAAAGAATCCCTTATAACAATGGAGAATAACACATATACATATATATCTCTAACAGAGTGAAGGCACGATGCGGCCTATTTTCTGATTTTAGTGTATCTATATAATACTACTGGTAAGTATGGCGCCAAATCGTCAATATCACTCACAACGTCACATGTTTTGGCGAAAAAATGAAAAGAAAGAGACGCTAGGCCGCCAGGGCATGCCTAATGCCCCAGTACAGTGACACGATACGAGTATACCGACCGTTCTGCGGTTGCTTCGTCGTCGTAAGACCGGGCCGTGCTTTGCCAATTGCGTCTCCTCCTCGCGATGGGGCGTGCGGGGCTGCGAGCTGATAGAGAGTTGTCCGTGCTTTTGCGTCTCATTCTCGCGCGCGGGCCGCTGCTCAGCACGCGCCCGAGCAGAGTGGCGAGAGCGCCGCGCGCGGCAACGTATGGAGGGGGAGGCGGGCCGCACGGCCGTGCGCAGCGCGCGGCATGGGAAACGAGAACGGCGGCCGTTGTCAAGTCTACTCCCGTCCGCCGATGGTTTGCGAGCCGGGGATCTAAGTTAACAATGTACATCATTTTTTTTTCACAAGTGAACATACTTTTTGAGAGCCGGAGAGAGCGCCGCTGATTGTTGCAGATTGCTAACACCGGCAAGAGGCCCCCTCCCTAAATTGCACATCTGCTCATCAGTGAAACCTTATGATTATATATTTCGTCTTAGTAGAAGAAATTGTCACTGCTCTTGTGAGAAACTTCCTTTCAAATACCCCTCGAAGTACGCTAGGGGGATCCGCCGGCATTAACTGTGTGCTTCAGCTAACCACATCTGCGGGCAAGTTTGCTTTCAGCTAGCTAGTCCATGCTTCTCTTGTTCTAGGCTTCTTCTAGCTAGCCCGGTCCTCTTGATATTGACATGGGCAACATGTCTACCCTAACTTGAAGATATTTACATGACCAGCTTGTCGATGTTAATCACCAGTGTAACAACTGTTCATTGCATTAAAATTTGCATTTTCCCTGCCGTTGCTTGAGATCGATCAGCGTGATGCTGATCGATGATAGCTGCAGCATGCATCGCCTAGTCCAAGGATCATAACCCATCATGTATAGGCGAGGATCAATGGACATGTTACATGCATGGTCGGACTGACAATGAGGCGCGCACGATTGACTGGCCTTGGGAGAATGCGTTGCATGACGGGTCGTTTGATGAGCAGTGCGGACGAAGTATCAGATATCTCAGTTTAATTTGAGTCCCGGTGCATGGATACGGAGGGGATTTGGTGGTAAATTACAAAAGCTAAGTAGCTCTCAACCCTATTTTAATTGCTCGGCTTTTTTGGGACATTGCTAGCAAAGCAACCAGACTTAGAATTGTAGTGTGATTTAACGTAGCGTCATGACTCATACTCCTCTTAGTTATTTTCTAAATGATGTTATTGATTTTCACTGCCCTACTGACCTGCATGGTTCAATTCCCACCAAGAAGGGATGAAAAACACCTTAATTAATCGTTGCAAACCAAAGCAATGATCATCTGTGGCACAAGGCTTAGATGCATTTGAAGCCTCCAATCAAACACTCGGATGCTATACAACACTTGCTACGTGTCGTGAATCCAAACCCACACTCCTCTCGGTAAGCCTAATTCCTGACCAACCTAATGGGCCATCAGGCCTCGATTCCTAAGCATGGCCCGGCCCGGCCCTGAACCAAGCCTCGGGCCTAGTCAAGCTTGTCGAGCCGTTGGGACAGACCAATATTGCTCAGGTCTACCTCATCCATTGGCTAGACAACCACGACAAGCTCACCACCCACAATCATTGAAGAAAATGTAACTTTGAACTAAAAATTGGGTATTCTAAAATGGTATTTTTAAGCTTTCAATCGGGAACTTCCAGCTTTCAACTAAAAATTGGACTTTCAAGTTGAATTTTTGAAGTTACAACTATAATTTATGATCTTTCACTTGGAATCTAAGCTTGCAATCATCACCCAAGAGCTGCAAAAGGAGGCCCAGAGAGGATAGGGTCATCGACGCCGACAAGGCATCTGGCAACAACGCCCCAGGCCCTGGCACAGTTGCACTTCCTAGCGTAGCGTGTGACAAGCGAGACTATCTAGGATTTTGGGCCGGCAAGGGACAGGTGGTGGCTCCCGGGATCCGAATTCTCTGCAGTGATATAGAGGTGCATTGTAGCTACAAAAAAACTGAGTCGGTATTTTAATGCCCAGTACAACTGTAAGTGTGGTAGTTACTGTTCTGAATTTACTGTTTCAGAAATTACTATGTCGGTTTTTTTACTGATGATTGTGTTTGAGCCGTCGATCTAGACCGTTGGTTCTCGATCTAACAATTGAGATGCATATCTAATGTACAACATTGTGCTTATCTGCCAATGCAAATGATCCATTTCCAACTCGTGGGTGGCAGTTTCGATAGCAAAGGGGAACAGATGGGGGAATACAAATAGGAAATGGAAGTCGTGGAGGAGCTACGTGGCTTCCATCATGCAATCGAACGGTCATTCCTGCCTTCGCTCCCGATCGGACGGCACGGAGAGTTGTTCACTAATCGCTGCTACGATAAATCGTGCTATAGCGACCACTATTTAGTACAAAGTTCGCCGCTATATACGATAGGTCGTTCATACTCTGTTTTCTGTTTGAGAAAACAGAGTATCAGCTGCATCCTACGTGAAAAGTGAAACCATCTTTCTTGTCCACAACATATAAAAATCCCGAGGTTAATTATAGTGGTCGAGTACACGTCAGTCGCAACAATGCGCGGCCCAGCTGCGAATTATTGGCCGCGGGAATTAGTTGGAGTGCACTAGCGCGGAGCCGTGCGACCCCACCGGCCAAAAAGGCTCGCGACGGGCCCCTACTCCATGGGGGGCACGTTCCATGATTTCACCTAACCTTCGCCAATAATTCCAGCGGCCGGCAGGGAGACAAGAGGGAAAAGGCACTGTCCGATCCGACGTCCATACACCTATCAGCCAGTGAGATACTCTCCTCCTCGTCGTATGCCAGCCTACTCACCGAAAGATATCACGGCATCACATCCCAAACCACCAATGCTGATTCGCGAATTGCCATTGGGCATTAGCACTGAAACCTAGAGTAACCGAGAGTCTGACACGAATGATCGCTGATGCAAAAAGAAGTGGAGAAGAAGAAGAAGAAGAAGATGTACTATCCACTCCTGCGGATCGAACGGGTCAAGATGGGGAGGCTTCGATTGGTCGATGTACAGTGCTGCGACTTGACTTTTACTACGGGCGTCACTCGAGTCTTCATCTGCACTTGTTGCGGTCTTCACCGCAAGTCAGTGGGGTCAGCTTTGAGTCTTTGACCTTCCAGGGACTCTGCCTCTGCCACTGACGTCGGCACCATCGGCGGCCGCGCCGGTCCACGGCGAGCACGAACAAGGCACGCAGCGGTATCACCCTGCACGCCCCGTCTCCGGAACAAATGGGTTTCCAAGATCTCACTAGGAAAAAGCACACTGTTTTATTGGAGAAATCTTGTGAAATTATTCTGTACTGATTTCCAAATAGGCCCCAAAAGTCAGATGCAAAAGACAATGAACATAGGCTAGGCGTCCCTCGACGAACGATGTCAAGTGATAAGTATAGTAGTATAGTGCATGGAGATTTCTAGCGTTAGCAAAGCATATGTGCTGCAAACTTTGCTACTCGTACGCTGGTAGTGGTACCCTAGTTAAATCCAAGGAAGAAAGAAAAAATATATTCCTGTTGGATCGCTCACCAAAGAATTGGATCTATACCCAACACCACAAATGCACAATGCTCGTCGTTAATTACAACTACTGCACGTATAGTGCGAATACGTAACAACCAAAATTAATGACACCAGACAGTAACACGGTCCAGTGTACTGAGGAGACAGAATTAACACTCGAAATTAAGAGTCTAATAAACGGCAGTTACTGATACTAGCAAAGCTAGCTCAAATTTAATCTTAAGTATGCACAAAGTTTTTACTAGTGGGGAATTCAGATAAAACTGTGGAAAAAATTAGAGAAATGCGGCGTTACGTGGAGGCCGACGACGTTGACGTCGAAGCAGGAGCCGGCGGTGGCGACGGCGACGTTGAGAGTGGCCGGAGCGTCACGTTCTTGGAGCCACCGACGGAGAGGGAGCGGAAGAAGGTCCTCGGCCGCGGCGGCGCGGAAGCCTCGGCTGCCTGACGCGCGGAGCGGCTCCTGATGCCGGCCTTCCCGCCGGCGGCCGGCTCCCCCTTGCGGCGCACGGGCTTGCCGTTGCCCGGGATGACGCAGGTGAAGACGACGCCGATCTTGGCGAGGCGGTTGACCCAGCGCGGGATGCGCGCGCGGACGAGGCGCCGGCACGCGGCGTCGCAGAAGTGGTTGCAGTTGCGGGAGACAAGGTTGTACGTGTCGCCGGGGAAGTCCGCGGCGAGCTCGGTCATGAGCGCGCGCACCTCGGCCCGCGTCAGCTCCGTGGTCCCCACCAGCACCGCCTCCCGGAAGGCGTACCCGGGGCACCGCCGCGGCGACACCTCGAAGATCCCGCTCCCTTCCCCCTCGTGCGCCCCGTACGCGTACTCCACCCCGTGGACCTGGACGCCGGAGTGGTAGACGCCGAGGCCGAGCCAGCGGGCGTAGCCGTTGGCGGGGGTGACGTCGTAGACGTTGAGGAAGACGGGGGACGACACCGCCGCCGCCGCCGCGGCGCCGCGCAGCTGCTGCCTCGGGGGCCGGGGCGTCGGCGTGGAGCCGGCCGAGGAGGTGGACGACGACGAGGCCATTCGCCCGGCGCGTGCGTGTACGTTACGTCGCGTCGTCGGCCGAGACGCCCCGCACCGGCGCCGCGCGGCGTTTTTCGCGCTGTGTTCACGGTGTTTTTCACTAGCTAGCTCGTCCGCGGCTCGCGCTTGGCACTTGGCACTTGGCAGGCTGGCCGAGACGAGGTGAGGCTGTCTCGGCGAGCGTTTCCCTACTCGGTTTATTAGGGGCTCTGCCCACTCGGTTAATTCGGCGCCCCAACGTACGATACGAGCTGTAGAAACAGGGAAACTCCCGGTGTCATGATGGGAATTGTATCAGCCAAAGCTGCATAGTACCGTGATATTGGGAGAATTTGATCCATCCGATTAGCGAAGAACGGTATAAATCAACTGCTACAGTACACTTCAGTGCCCTTCGGTGCGTGGAATGCTATAGAAACAGGGAAACTCCTTGTGCCATGATGGAAATCGTATCAGCCGAAGCAGCATAGGACGAGCATAGTATCGTGATATTGTGAGAATCTGATCCATCCGATTCGGGGAAAACAGTATATATCAACTGCTACAGTGTTACTTCAGTACATAAAACCTCCCGTGCTGTTTTCCAATCAGCAGTACACGGAGATAATAGCACCATGCCATTACCACTTAATGTTAGAGGATTTGCTTCCACTGTGATGTACCGTGCTGCGTTGGGCTTACAAAGTTTCGCCAAGATTCGTGCTGGCTTTTGCCTTTGTAATCTATGCTCTTTTGTGGTGAGATTTCGATGATGGTGATCATCACCTCATGCGTACTTAATTCGCAGTGTGCGCTTGGACGATCATTAGCCAGCATGAGGCACGGACAAGCTGAAAGTTGTAGTTAGTTACCAGTCTGGTTTGATTGCGATTGATGTTGCTTCCGCAGGAATGCCTCGCCGGGAAGGGAGGAAGGACTCATCAGCCAATTTGAGAGTTCAGCTTTCGGTGAGGTGACTGATCGGCTAGGCCTGCTTAAAGCTGGAGCGATAACAAGCTGTAACACGATCTAACTCAATCTCAGCCTTTTTACCTAAGAGTACTACCTACCAGCATGATCCATAACCTACCGAAAATCTGGTCCCTACCCCCATTATCCTTGTGATCTATCCATGAAACCCAATGCAACGCCATCAAACTGGATAACTGGTGCTATGCTGCAACAGTCCAAGCTCGTGTAATCATCTGGAATGGAGGATGGTAATAGAAATTAAATCTGGCAGTTGATTTATTGAGAGCATAATCGACATTTTTATGTCTTTTCTTTGTGAGGGTGTTTATAGATTTTTCACTGAACCTATTACTAGTCTGTCCATGTGTTCATTTCAAACTCAGTTGAACAATTACAATTTTATCTCTTGCAAGATTTGTACCGATAGCATACCAGGGGATGTATAAATTAATCCTAACTAATATGATCTATTTGATCAAAGATATTGAATGGCTCACGTCGATTTGAAGGTACCGTAAAAGAGCGTTGTTGGAGTGTTTGTTGGTGAGTGTTGTTGGAGGACGACCATTTTCATGCGGGGGTGACAGGTTATTTACACCAAAGCTTCTGTCAAAATGGTTGGTGAGAGATGTACTAACCAATAGATGCATATGTTTCTCAGCTGTTCTGTTCGGTATATCTTTGCCATTTTGGTCTACAAATAATCTTGGCCTTTTCTTCTGCTCACTTTGAATTAGAAACTTAAAGATGTTATGTGAACTTCTTCAGTAATGGCTTATTAGTACAATAAACAGAATGGCAAATATCATATTTTATTTCTTTCTCATCTCAAGTATTACTATATTAGTTAGTAAACAGTATTTGAGACAGAATCAGGATGGCAAGCTTAAAGGTTTATATGCTATGTTCTGGATTGGTGATATTCCTAGTTGTATCACTGGGCTAGCTTCTTATCAGATGCTTTTGCTACGTAGCAAAATTACGAGTGGAAATGAGCTGCACTGCTAGGAATTGGGTGGAGTTGATGGTGGCGCCTGTTTAATATGACTTCACTTGACCCTTGTCCATCATTGCACTATATATTGGTGCTAATAAGGATCTAATGATATATCTCATAATCTTAAATCATTTTTAGGAAGATGACTACCCAGAACCATATATGTAGAGTAATTGCCGACTAATTGATTTTGGTTACGGAACTAGCTTATTAGTCCGCATTTATTGAGCGCTAGGATTAACACGGCCAAAGTTATCACTTTTTCACCATTTGGCTTTTGCCTGTCATGGTAAGACTGCATAGGTGGGTTAGGACACTATAATAGGGAACTAGAAGTTTGAAGCTCTGGCTAAATTGGCTAGCATTTGGTGGTGTGGTTTTGCCGGTAACTTTTAGCCTCACCTTATAAAAGAAGTGCATCGCACACTACTCTTTCTCCTTCTTTTTTTTTCTTGAGGAACTTTTGATTTTGTTCATAAATCATAATTGTAACTTTTATCTATCAACACTTATTGGTCGTTACGATTATCGTGTAGGTATGGCGTCAATGATATGGCAGGAAGTACAAAGAATTATATATGATGCTGCTATAGGCGCACCAGAGGAACATTCTATCATATTACTTGCACATAATGGACCAACAGGTCCCTGAACATTCAAATTATGAAGTTACATAGATATCTTATAGAACTAATCAGTAAGATGTTTTAAGTCTTAACGTGCCTATATTCAATTATGGTTACGCCGGTCTAAGTTCAAGAATGGATGATATCCGCGGGCGGGATTAGGTAGCTAGTGGTGGTGAGTGGTGACCATGGTGATCCACGTCTGATATGTAAAAATCAATGTTTGGCGCAAGATCCTAATTGGGTATGCAGTGTATATTTATACTCAGATTACATATTACAAACGAAGAGTAACTCTGCGCTAGACAATACAACTCTGCGGTGGAGATAGAAAAACAATACGACTTCGGTTTGCCATATCATGAACAGTATGGACAGCTATTGTTGATTCAGAGTTAGCAGCGGATATGTTCAGAGTTAGTATCCTGTACGATTACGACTTGTTTAACAGTCTCCCTCAATCTCAACTAGTATCTAGTAAATTGAGATTGTTTCTGAGTCGATTGAATGCTGGTTTCACCAATGCTTTTGTGAACACATCTGCTACTAGATCCTTTGAATGAACAAACCAAACCTCAAGTGCTTTGTATGCAACACGCTCACGAACAAAGTGAAAATCTATTTCAATGTGCTTTGTCCTAGCATGAAACACTCGATTAGCTATCAAATAAGTTGCTCCAAGATTATCACACCATAACACAGGCGCTCTTGCTTGAAATATGCCGAGTTCTTGCAAAACCGATTGCATCCAGATCAGTTCGTCAGTAGCATTTGCCAAAGCTTTATACTCTGCTTCGGTACTCGACCGAGAAACTGTTGGCTTCCTTTTAGAACTCCATGACACTAAATTGGGTCCAAAGTATATAGCAAAACCTCCCGTGGATCTTCTATCATCCACACATCCAGCCCAATCAGCATCTGAGAAGGCACTAAGAAGTCGTGACTGTGATTTCTAAAATTGCAGTCCACTGTTCAAAGTTCCTTTGACATATCTGAGAATTCTCTTCACCGTTGCCCAATGTAGACTCGTTGGTGCTTGAAGAAATTGACAAACCTTGTTGACTGAATAGGAGAGATCTGGTCTGGTGAGAATCAAATATTGCAAAGCTCCTACTGTATTGCGATATTGAAATATTTATGTCTCATCTAGAGTGGTTCCTCCTTCTCTCGACAATCTCTCTGTTGCAGCCATTGGCGTGGAAATTGGTTTACAATCCTGCATATTTGTTCTGTGTAGCAAGTCTATCATGTACTTGTGTTGTGTCAGGATCAACCCTTTTTCATCATGCCTAGTTTCAACACCCAGAAAATAATGTAAGGTGCCAAGATCTTTGATTGCAAAGTCTGTAGAGAGTCTCTGTATCAGTTTATCAATTGCTTCTTGAGAAGAACCGGTTATAACAATGTCATCCACATAAATCGACATATAGATTGTTATTCCCTACTGATTGAAGATAAAAAGAGATGTATCAGCTTTAGAGGGATCAAAACCGAGTTCCTGAAGTTTTGTACTAAGGCGAGAAAACCAAGGTCTCGGTGCTTGTTTGAGTCCATATAAGGCCTTTTCAAGTCTATAGACATGATTGGAAAATTGTGTATCTTCAACCTGGCGATTGCTGCATGTAAATCTCTTCTTGAAAACACCATGTAAGAATGCATTCTGCACATCAATCTCACGTAGATGCCACCCCTTTGAATATGCAATAGACCAAGCCGAATAGTTGTAGGTTTCACAACAAGACTAAAAGTATCATTATAATCAATACCTTGCCTTTGTTTGAAACATTTTGCTACTAGCCTTGCTTTATATTTGTCAATGCTTCCATCAGGCTTTTGCTTGAGTTTGAAAACCTATTTACACCCAATGACATTCTGATCAGACTGTGGTGAGACAAGTCACCATGTATTATTCTTCATTAATGCCGAGTATTCAATGTTCATAGCTTCTCTCCACTGAGGATCTTCAAGTGCTTGCACATGAGTAACTGGCTCAGCCAATGGCTAGAAAAGCTTTTCGACTAGTTATTGGATATCGAATTGTACCATCAGTGTACTACTTGGGCATGCGAACATTATTCTGTAATCATGTTCGTGGACGCTGCTGCTGATCATGAGGAGAAGGCAGTGCACCAGAAGAAGATGATGAAGACACAGTGTCTTCTATCCTCCTATCAAGTGTACCAGAATCATGTTCCCTGTGAACACCATGAGAACCTTGTTGCACATTAGTTGCATTAGATGGTAAGTCAAAATGTCCAACATGATCAACTACTAAACTTGGCTCAGGAGAAGGTATACTCGAACTGACATTGGGAATAAGAAATGAAGGTAAAACAATAGCAGGAGAATGATTAGAATGAGATGAAGACTTGTGTTGAGAATTTGCAAAGGGAAAGACTGATTCATTAAACACAACATCCCTAGATATATAGACATGGCCTGTAGGCCGATTAAGACATTTGTATCCCTTGTGAAGGTTGCTATAGCCTAAGAAGACACATTGTTGAGATCAAAACTCAAGTTTGCGAACATTATATGGGCGAAGATTAGGCCAACAAGTGCACACGAAAACCCGAAGAGAGGTATAAGCAGGCGATGTATCAAAGAGACGAGTAATGGGAGTGGAATTTTGAATTACTCGACTTGTCATTTTATTGATAAGATGTGCAGCTGTTAGAAAGTCTTCATCCCAAAACCATATTGGCATGGAAGAGTGAGCTAAGAGAGCAAGCCATGTCTCAACAATATATCTATGCTTACATTCGGCTACGCCATTTTATTGAGATGTGTATGGACAAGAAACACTATGTGAAATAACAAGATTAGGAAAGAACTTGTGTAATCTTTAGCACTCACCACCCCAGTCGGTTTGAACTGAAAGGATTTTACAGTTGAGCAAATGTTCAACACGGTTCTAAAACTGAATAAGGACTCTCTCTCTCTCTCTCTCTCTCCACATCAGATTTGCACTTAAGCAAATAAAGCCAAGTGAATTTACTATAATCATCTAGAAAACTCACATAGTATTTATAGCCCCCTACAGAAGGAACAGCTAGACCCCAAACATATGAATGGATTAATTCTAAAGGAAAAGGTTGAAATTTGAAGAGAGCTACTATATGGTAACTGATGTATTTTTGCTCTTTGACAAGCATCACACACGCCACCACTTTTATTAGAGGCAAAGGGAATCTAACTATTGTGAAGAATTTATTGGACAACTCGGAAGGCTGGATGACCAAGTCTTTGGTGCCAAAGATCTGAAGATGGCTTGACTGCAGCATAGGACTGGCGTATAGGAGGACGACAAGCTAAAGAAATTGGGTAGAGACCCCCTTCATTGGTGCCATGAGAAGAACCATCTTCGTGGCCTTGTCCTTTACATAGAAAGAATTGAGGTGAAATTCAACATAAGCATTATTATCATGAGTGAGTTTATAAATTGACAATAGATGCTTATTGATATCAGGAACATGAAGGACATTATTGAGAATTAAGGGACGAGATGAGCCAAGTATAGTAGATTGACCAATGTTGGAAATTTACAAACATGTACGGTTTGCAACATGTACTTGATCGTTCACCTTGTATTTGTCCCGGACAGTGAGACGGTCTAGGTCGCTTGTCATGTGATCAGTTGCTCCAGTGTCGGTGTACCATTGTGTATCCATCGAATAGGACTATGATGATGCAGCAGCGGCCACCTTGTCTTCTCCTTATATGCGTGATTAAATCTATGATAACAATGAAGAGCGTCATGCGAATCTGTGATAACAACGAAGAGCAGCATGCCCAATCTTACCGCAAACTTGGCATGTCAGCTGATTTGCATTATTGTTGTTGACCTTGTAACCACGTCCAGGAGATCCATGTCCTCGTGCACACCCTCTCCACATTGGACGAGTTCCACGATTGGAGTTGGAGTTGTTGTTATTGATGCCACTATTGATGTAATTTGTCGCACCTCTAATTACATTATTTGCCGAGAAACCAGTTTGGACTTCAACATTGTTGATCTCTTGACGCAGTTCATAGCTGACTATGTGTGCATAAAGATCATTGAGGAAGATTGGCTCAAGTCGGGTTGTAACCAAGGTGACAAGTGAGTCATAGTCATTTTCGAGTCTTGCCAAGATGTATTTTGCAACTTCTTCATCTCGCAGTGGATAGCAAATTGACGCCATTGTATCTATAAGAGACTTCATCTTTTGGAAGTAATATGTCACTAAGTTGTCCTTCTTCTTTGTATTAGCAAGCTGCAACCGAACTTGCATAATCCTTGCTTTTGAATGAGATGCAAACATCTCTCCCAGAGCTTTCCATACCTGTGTAGAGGTAGAAAGGAAAAGCACTTGCCCAAGAATCTCCTCACTCAAAGAGGAGAGAATTGCACTAAGCACGAGTTGATCCTTCTGATGCCATAGGAAGAGCTCCGGATTTGACACCTAGGAAGCACCATCTTCACCGGATTGCACGATCATGGGCGACGAGCTGACCTCGGATCCATCTACAAATCTGAGAAGACGTTGACTCCGAAGATAAGGCATCGACTGCGCCTTCCATAGCAGATGATTACCGTGAGTTAGCTTCACCGTTATAAGATTGTTCAAGGACAGTGAGGGAAGAAGTCCAGCGATGGAAGAACTAGAGACGACGGAGGTGATGGTTGTGACAGGACCAGAGTTTAAGATGGAAGAAGTCATGGTTGAGTCTATAGCTCTGATACCATGTAAAAATCAATGTTTGGTGTAAAATCCCAATTAGGTATGCGATGTGTATCTATACCCAGATTATAGATTACAAATGGGAGAGTAACTCTGCGCTAGACAATACAACTCTACGCTAGAGATAGAAAACATTACGACTTCGGTTTGTCGTATCATGAATAGTATGGACAGCTATTGTTGATTCAGAGTTAGCATCATATATGTTCAACCATGTTCAGATTTAGTATCTTATATGATTACAACTCATTTAACATGATATTCATGATGATGCTTTCCCTCTAGCTACATGTGTTCCAAAGGTTCGCACATATGTCATGCTAAACAAAACATTTGCAAATCTGGAGCGAGCCATATCCAACTCGCAAAGAGAAACCAAAGTTTCTATTCCATTGGTCGTGTTCAGTCACATGCACAAGAGCTTAGCCTATGGGAGAGGCCTTAGGAAGATGATTGCCTTTGGAGCTAATCAGATTTTTCAACTCCTCATTTTTCAGCTTTCAACTCCCACTCCTCTGAGAATCTAGAGCTGGCTGACAGGAGCGTTTGGTAGGAGGTTGGCTCCTAAAATTTTGAAAGTGAGAATTTAAGACAAAAAGACCATGCTACACCTAAGTCTATTTATATCACACTCTGTTCTATCTGTACACAAATTTAAAATTTTCTTTACAAATTTTCCAAGATGATTCAATTTGAATGTGATACCTTATTCAGATACATTAGTTCATGGCAAAAGCATTATTCTTTCAGATATAAATACTCGCGTATCCACACTAGTACTACTAGTACTCACAGACCATAGGGCTACAAAAAAAGTACTAGCATTCATCCCAACATGATCAGGTGCTTGATATTGCACACTACTAAGTGCTTGATTATTGTCGAGTTGGCTCATTCATCCATCAATTACAAGAACAAAGCTACGAGTTCATCTCACAATTGATACAAGAATTCATATTGCAATTGATACAGAAGCACACGCAGGATTACAAAGAAGTACTAGCATTACAAAGGAAGACATAAAAACAAATTACATCTTTGAGCTTTTGTTCACATTCCTACAAACTTGGTTCACACATCACAACACCTCGAGCACAAACTTGGCTGACATGCTTGCTCCCTTTGCTACCATTTTCAGGATAGCATGACTTCTGTACAGTCTGCACCCAATCAAAATGAGCTACTTGCAGCTGGATGAAAATCAGTGGTTCTAAAATCTACGAGCAAACTTTATAAATACATGAGGTAGATCCTGAGGGCTAATGCCACACCCTGTATCTTTAACCTGAAAGAACAAAGGAACAAAGGTTGTTAATACATTAAGGCAGCCAACAAGATTGAAGGAAAAGGTGAAACTTTAGTTTTTCTCTCTTTGATCTGTCAGTCATCCATGATATGGTCACAACATGTGGTTGTAACCCTCTCAATATTTCGTTCTCACTTACTAGATCAAATAGAACCTGGAGCTTCTAGGATTGTAACAATGCAATCTTTACCTGAACTTTTAGGCATAAGTGACCATCACTTGCAACTGGATGAAAATAAGTGGGTCTGAAGTCTCTTAAAGTGCCAGACTTCACAATTGAAGCTAAGAGTGAGATGTGGCCCTCCTTGGTGAACTTAATAGCATTACCACATATGTTCAGAATAGTTTGCATGAGTCGCTTTTCATCACCAATGCCAGATGGAGGCAAATCTGGGGACAACATAGCCTATACAGAAAGCTTTTTGATAGTTGCAATTGGTTTGATGAAACTCATTACCTGCAATGCCAGAGTAATTTCAACAATATTATACATTACAGGTATTAGATAGATTGAGGGTAACATTATGGACCTCTTTGAAAACTGCATGAAGATTGAATGCTCTAATGTCCAATTCTAGGCTTCATCCTCAAGTTTTGAAAGATCCAAAACATCATTGGTGAGTGTCGCTAAAAGGTTGCTGCTTTTCAATACTGTTTCCACCATTAGGCATTGCTCGGGGGTAATTTCAGTTTCCAAAAGTAAGGAGGAAAGGGCTATTATTGTGTTCATTGGGGTTTGCATTTCATGATTCATTACATCTAGGAAATCATGAGTTTTTGCCTCATATGACACTGTAGTTGGCCATAATAGCAATTTTAGCCCCTTCTCGGCCGTAATGCTAAAAATGGTAATACGGAGCTGCCGGTGGTCGACATCTAGCCAAGTCCGGTCCCTAGGGGGCCGGAATCCCCTCCACCGTGCCCTAAGGGGCGGACTACCCCCACATGCCACGTGTGAAATCTGGGTCCCTAGAGGCCGAACCTAGCTCGTCCATGCCCTAGGGGCACGGTTGTAACAGCCCAATTTTCAAATTTCAGTAAAAATTAAAATTTATTTATTGTTATGGAAATTTCTGGTTTTTTAAAAAAGCTTTTACAATTATTTCAAAGTCCAAAACAAATTTATTGGCAAAATTAAAAGCCAACATAAAGTTGAAAATAATTTTATTAAGTCTAAAATAAGTATGAGAATTTCTGTGAATTTTTCCATAATTTTTGAAACTATTTTACTATTTTCTAAAGCCTAAATGAATTATCAGAATTTAAACAAATAGAAAAGCAAAAGAAAAATAAAAAATAACTTTGGGTCAAAACCCAAAGGCTTTGGCCCAAAACTCTTCCGCGCGCGGCCCGCTTCAGCCCAGCCGCCCGCGCCCTCTCTCCTCTCTCTCACCCCACTCATCTCAACCGTCCGATTTGAATCGGACGGGCAACAAGCCCCGCGCCACACCTTCCCCACCGCGCCGTTGGATCAGCATCCAACAGCCGCCCGCGCCCGGTTCCTTCCACGTCATCCCATACAACCTCGGTCGTTGGATCAAAATCCAACGGGCCGTGTCCGTTGTCCTCCCCGCTTTCTTCTCTAGCGCGCCGCCTCGCGCAACCGCCATGGCCGCCCGCGTCGAGCTCGTCAACGGCTCGCCCCCAACCGCCCCGCCCTCCCCGCGTCGTTGCGCAAGACCCGCACCTACCTCCGCACGACCCCCACCTCTCTCTTCCCCCTTCTCCGCGTACGTGCGCACGAACGCCGCAACCGCCGCCACACGACCTTCACATCGCCGCCGCTCCCAGCCTCCCCTCGCCCTATAAAAGGGAGCACCGAGTAGCCCTTCTCCTCCTCCACCTTTCCCCCTCACTCATTCCTCCTCATACGCCCCAGCGTCGCCAGAATCGCCCGTGGAAGCTCCTCCGCCGCGATCGTTTTCTGCTCCGATTCCGGCGCCCCCCACGACGCTCCGTTCTCGCCGCCGCCACCGAAGGCTTTGCCACACCATCGCCGACCCGGTGCTCGCCTCCGCTTCGCCCGAGCACCATCGGAACATCTACTTCGTCGACGCCCGTACCGCGCCACCGCCTTCTTCTCGCCGCCGGCCACCTCCGACGACCCCTCGCATCCAATCTGGTATCAACGAGTTCGCAATAACCTCTCCTAGCTTTTGGTACCATCTGCCACCGCTGAGCCGCCGCCGAACGCCGTTATCGTACGAGTCCGGAGGTCGCCGCCGTCAAGCTGACGTGGCATGGCCACCTCACGACCACGCGTACACCATCAGTGCGCCACCTCAGCAATACAGCCCGCGTGGCGCCGTGTCAGCGCCATGCATAAGCGAGCATGCCACCCCAGATCCCACTGGCTCGGTAGACCCAGTCTAACGTGAGCCGAGCCACTGACACGTGGGGCCCACTTGTCAGGATTTTATTTTTAATTCTTTTAATTCCGAAATCCTGTCGCTGACGTCAGCATTGCCCAATAAATAGATTTTTCAGTAGAAAAATAATTCGGAAAATTCAATTAAATTTCAGATTTAGGTTTAAACTTCAAAAATTCATAACTTTTACATCTGAACTCCAAATTGGGTGATTCAAGTTGCAAAATTTATATAAAATTATAATCTAGCTAACTAAATCAAAATATTTCATTTTGGAGTTAATTTGATCTATGATTTTGAATTTATTTGAATTTGAATTTGATTTTGTCGTATTTTCGCGAATAGACTTCGACGACTCTGGAGAGTTCGACCAATCCGAAGATCTAGAATTCCAAGACTTCAACGAAGGCAAGTTACACCATTGACCATATTGCCCCCAGTATTTTAAGTTATTTCCAGCTTTTAAATTATTTAATGCATGCATATGTTTGTATAAGTATTTTAATGTCCTGTTTTATATATAGTTACTCCCATGTTTAATTGTATGGCCAATTTGAATATTGTACTTGATTACCTTGACACCATAGACAAAATATTATCAAAATTAGACATATGTTTAGCTAGGCTTAGTTCACACTTAAAGAATTTGAGGGGGTTTAACCAAATTTCTTACAAATTTATTTCAAACTTGACTTTGTGGTATTGTTTTACCACATGGTTTATAAAGAGAGTTTTATTCAAAGCAAAATCAAAAATGGGTTTGGACTTGGGCGAAATGGTCGGAACGGTGGGTGCAGGTTTATGCACGGGATTGATTTGGTTAAGATTAAGGGCCATGGTTTGTAGGAATGACGCCCAAGTCAATTGAGGACCGGTCTTTGAGCCGCTTAATGCTATGCCTTACCGTACCACCACACGTCCTGTATGGGAAGGATTTGGCTAATTAATTTGTAATGCTTTAGTGCATTTATATCATGTTGATATGTGGGTGTCGGTTAGACGTTTTATTCCCACTTGGCGCAAGAAGGGGCTTTCAGAGGACGGTTAGTCCAAAGGGGCGAAACCTTAGCGGGCATGAGTATACTAGGACATGACATTGTAAAGGCCTCATGGTAATTGCTCAGTCACACACCTACGGAAGCGTGTATTGGTCGACTTAACGAGCATGTCACCTCGTGTGGGTAAAGTTGTACCAACTCTGTAGAGTAAAAACTATTCGAATAGCCGCGTCCGCGGTCATGGACATGCTAGCAGAGCCACTTAAAGTTAGAATTGTTTTTGGTTTTTAAATGCTTATTAAATGTTGAGGATGGTAATCCTTATGAAAGGTTGGGCGGGAAGCCAAGTGTTAGGAGGGGATCCTTCACTTAATCATTGGGGTTATCTGTAGTACAACATTGTCATTTTAAAATATGATTTTAGTCATAGTATAAAACTGTCTTAGAAATTACTATGTCTATTTAAACTGAAAATATTGTTTATGCAAAACAACCTCTGCCATACTCACTTATTACCTTATGCATGCATTTCTATTCAATATTGGGTGTAACTTGCGAGCACGGAAGTTGTGCTCACTCTTGCTGAATAAATCTTATTCAGGAGAAGACTTCTTCCCCGACGGTGAGGATCCGGACGAGTAGGTCTTTTGACCCAGACGATTGCCTGTGGCACATCGTGTGGCTCACCCCTATTATTATGTTTCCGCTGTGTTTATCATTTGATATTTGATATTGTTGTTCAGACTCATTTGTATTAAACAATTATTTACTTAATGTCATTTACGATTTCGTGATATGAATGTGATATCCATTTTGTGAGACTGTGTACACTGGAAATCCTGGACCGGTGTATGAACACAGAGAATTCGGGATCCTTCACTCCCGGGTTCGACAACGGTGTTGTCGAGTGAAGTTGCTAGTGCATTATTATCCAATATCTCCTTTAATTGTGCATAACATTTTTGAAATTGCTAGTCATTCGAAGGCTTATGAAAATAAAATAGTGTTACTAGAGGCTGTCGTTGCTATGAAAACTAAATATTTGAAACAAATCTCATTCCTATATGCATTTGCATTTATTTTAGATCCTAGAGCTAAACTTTGAGGATTTGCTAATGCTCTCCAACTTCTGAGTGATGCTACATACATAGATTATTCTAATTATTTTCAGATGTTCGTACTAATTTTCCCAATGTTTATCAAAAGTACGAATATAAGTTTGAGGGAGTTCGTTTGCAATGACTTCCAGTACCACTCATAACAAGTAAAAAGACAATTGTGTAGGGCAAAATATGGGGTGCATGTTCTTCCTTTAGGTTCAGGGGTTCAGATTCTACAGCATAAAGTTCTGAAATAAGACACAATGCCCCCCATAGTAGTGGAGAACTATCCACCTATTTGGATAGTGATACCGTGGATTACTAGGAAGAACATTTTAAAATTTTGCAATGGTGGTATGACCATAAGATAACATATCCAATGCTATCTATATCCAGTGCTTTCAGTCTTTCTAGAAGAATATTTAAGGAGGGAAGAAAAAGTCTCACGAGTGAGATGGTGAAGATACTTCTAACTGTGAAAGACTGGGAACAAACTAATGAACAAGATCAATACTATGTAGAAAATCTAGAATTGGCGGACGCGTTCGAAAATCTTTACCTAGGTAACGACACTAAGAACATCGATGTATGTAGAGCAATACGATTGTACTCTTTTTTCTTTAAGGTTTTCTTATGTTGAGTTTTTACTTGGCAAAATTTTTAATGAGATAGTCATATAAACATTAATAAAATTTATTATTATATTTGCAATATCTAAAAAGGTATAAAACTCATTTTTTCAAATTTTAATTTGTATTTTTGAATTATATATATATATATTTTTTGGTTGAAATGGGCTAACGGGCTCGTCGGACTAATCGTGTCAAAACTGACATGACACGGTCTATAAATTCGGCTGTCGTGTGTGGATCGATGGTTAAGCTCACGAGTCATAATGACATAACCCGTTTAGCTAGCCGATGTGCTTAAACGGATCGTACCTAGACAGGCCCGTACAGGGCCATTTGGCCAGATCTGCACCTTCCTTTGCCACCCGCCGTCAAGACGACTTGTCGCTTGCACGCGTTGTTAACTTGTCATCACATCGGTTTCGTAAGACGACTGACGCGGTGACGGTTTGATGGCCGACCGATTGATCCGTCCGCCCACCCGCGTCTCCGCCGGCCACCGCGCCGCGCGCTTCCTCCGGCGCCTCCCAAAAACCACCTGGAAAAAGGCGAACCAGACCGAGAAAAGAAACCATTTCGTCCTTGGTAGCATCGCCACCTGCCTGCCTGCCCGTTTCCCACCCTCTCCCTCCTCCAACTCCCCTTCTCTTGTCCCAAAAAGCAAAGCAGAGAGGGAGAGAGAGATTCCCAAATCCCAATCCAGTGTCCACCCGAATCCAATCCAGGCCAGGCCGTTCTTGGCTTCTTGCCCTGTACGTACGCACATACGCGTACGATACAGAGGAAAGGATTCGAGTCCTCCTCGTCGTGCCGGAGTATTCCGTCTCGCCTTTCTTTCTTCTTGTTCCGATTTGTCGTGGCATCTTCTTGGCTTCTTGCTGGTGGAGTAGAGGGGGGTGGCTCGCCGTTCGCCCAGCCCCCGCGGCGATCCCTCCTTCTCCGTCTCCCGTCTCCGTGGCGGTCGTCGCCGACGCTGCTGCGGGATTGTTCGGCGGCGACGCTGCCGCGGGATTGGTCGGCGGCGACGCCGTGATCGGAACTGAGCTCCCTGTTTCCGCACAATTTTTTCTCCGGCGCGGCGGTGAGCATTCGCATTTCATTTCCGATAGAGACGCTGTTGAACACCGGCGTCCCCCCTCCCGATCTTGCGGCCGCCGCCCCCGACGTAGACCACCTCGCAGCCCCGTGCGTCTTTTCCGCCGCCGTCGCGACCCCCGCGGGCTCTCTGCCGGAGACTTGCATTTTTCTTTTTACCTTGCCGACCTTAAGTTTTGACGCGACGCTGCTAGTGATAGAAACCCTCGGCCTTGTGAGTCCCCATGGTGATTGGATTGGGTCTGTGAGAATCCTTGCTTGATCCCCGATCCATCCTGTTAATCATTTCCGCGAGCTAGAAGGTTCTTGGTTAGGGAGCTGGGTGAGGGCGTCCAAACAGCTGGACAATTTGCCTGATAACTAAGGTGACTACCTTTGGTAACTTGTTACAATTATTCGGCATTGATTCCGTCTCCCAAAATTTCTTACTATCATTTTGTGTGTCCTAACATGATCGATTGATTGCAGATAACGGTGTTCTGTACATTGCCATTTGGAAAAATATGGGTTGGCTGACCAAATTTTTTAGAGGTTCAAGCCACAAAATCTCGGAAGGGCAATATCACAGCAAACCCGCAGAAGAGACAGTATGGAATGAACCCTCGAGTTCCGCGGTTGTGACTGTAAGTACTGTGTGATACACTCCCCGCCTCAACAATAAGGGTTCACTGGCATTCTTTAGTGCATCTCAGTTTCCAGATAAAAAAATGTCATTCTATTTAACTAGGATAGGCAAAGGAGATGCGTTTGAGATGAGCTTCAAGAAAGCTCGGAATGCACCCATGTATCGATTAGTGTACGTCAATTAACTGAAAGGATAGTTTGCTATTCTCTCCGTTTATAAATATATGCCACTGTGGTATGTGTACAATCAAAATTTTCCAACTGTGGCCACTAAAATATAAAAATTGTATCGAGATTGGTCACATAAAAGCAATACCAATGGATGTTGTCAAAATACTGTCATAACGTTGCAACCATCTGCTAAAATAATTTTATTATTAACGGTCACAGATATATCTTGGGGACTGCCAATGTCCAAAATGACATATTTGTAAATGGAGGGAGTGCAAGGTAGAAAGGGAAAACAATTAATAAATATCAGCATACTACCATTCATGTTTATATGACGTTTTGACCACCCATCTTTGAAAGTGGCAATTACATCCACACAAAAAGTTCCAAATTTATGGATGTACACCGACATAGCAGCAACTGTTGTACATACCCCTATATAGCAACAAAACTTACAGATCTCTCCCTCAACAACCTAATTAATGTTAAACCATGCTACTAATGCAAGCAAATAACACAAGCACAATTCCTGCGCCGAGGCTAGGGCAATCTTTGGTCGATCAGCAGCAATGGAGGCCTCGGCTTTGGCGGTGCAGCAGCATGTGAAACCCGGGCTGCAACATTGATGCCTTTGACGGAACTGGTGGTTGCATTGTACGTGTCTAAGCGGTGCCCACATCGCTGCCATTCGACTTGCCATTAATGATGGCTGCTGATCTCCACCAACGGGTTATCGCTGAGATGTGGTGTGATATCGAGGCAATGGGGCCCACCAGGCCCCCACCTCATGCACTGGCCATGGCCATGATTACAACTCTTGTACAACTCTGACGCTCACTAGCGTGGTGGACGTAACTTGCACAATGTGAAATGTAGCTATATTTTGGCATCTCATACCACGCAAGAAGAAGAAGCATTGATAATACATTTGATAGGACAGTTATTACCCCTGTTTGCTATTGTAAGGTTATTAGAGGAAATATGTAAGCTTTATTGTTTTCTTGGGGTATACAACATTACCAGTTCTGCAGGTGTATATCTGTAATTTCTGTACTTTTGAGGTCCACGGATGCAATTGCCCCTTGTTGAAAAATACATCGTTACCATCCAAGATAGGCTAGCTTACGTGCCCTTATCTATATCGCTATATGATATTGAATATTTGCCATCTGCCATCTTACATGGTAGGTCCCTAGAGGCACTAATTGCTTCGAATGATAATGTGCTTATAAACCATTATAATAGTATTTGGTATGTAGGTTGAAAAATAAAGAAACTAAGAAAGTCCATTTCTTTTTTGACTACGAAGCTGATCCATTTTTCACATTCAATTTAGGATGTCTTTCCGGAATTTGACAATGAGGATATCGACCGTGCTATAGCAATCTCTCTATCAGAAGAGGAACAAAGAAAGGCAAAGGCAATAGGTAAGTATTGTATCTATTACTCCTGTTGCTCAAATGCTCATTGTCCTAAAAAAAGACTGCAAATCCTCTGCTTCTTCATTTCCAGTGGCCGTTCCTTTATATCGTTCTTATGCCATGACATCTGTCAAGGTGCTTAATGTATTAATAAATCCCCTCCTGCACATTTTTACTACTATTACAAATTTTTTGGAGCTAGTTCATTGCAGATGATACAGTATGTTCATGGGTAATCTGTGTTTAGGACAGTAAGTTCTTGACATTTCTTGTTTCTGATCTTGGTTGATCTTTATCAAATTGGACATTTATGTAAGAACTTGATCAGAGTTATTTTGTTTTTGAGTGGAAATAGTTTTTCATAGATGTCTTTGGATTTTGGATTTAAGTAAATTCCAAACATCAGAGCACAAACAGTTTCGATGGTAAGAAAAAAAGGAATGGACATGTGGCTACTTTTTGGTTATGGCAACTACTCAATCGACATCAGTGAGTTTATTTTTGAAGATGGGCTGGAAGAAAGTTTGGTCCAATTTCTATGGGTGTAGACGTAATAATCAATATATATATATATATATATATATATATATATATATATATATATATATATATTGATGTACTGAATGTTTGGATTGTCACTGAGATACCAAGAAATAAAAGTACACCCTTGCAGTGAGAATATTATATAAAAATGTTATGTCGTTTGGATCTTCCCATCAAGCTATTCTACCTCACTGTACTCTGAGTCTTTGATGCTATTGCACTTACATTTCCTATAATTCCATGATTTCATGTGTAATACTTTCTGGTTTCATTTGTTTTTTCCTTCTAGAAAAGGATCTGCATTTGGAGGAGGATGAGCAACTTGCAAGAGCTATTCAGGAAAGTTTGAATGTTGAATCACCCCCTCATGCTCGAGAAAATGGCAGTGCCAATGGTGGCAATACATATCAACCATTACCATCTATGTTTTCTTCTGGATTCAGGTTCATTTTCATTGCTCTCACTTAAGTATGCTTAGATACTTTATTTGGACATGCTGTTTTGAGTTGACTGATTTGAAAGAAGTACAGTAAGTCCTGAGCAATACAATCTGCATGCTAGATTAAAAAATAGCACTTGTTGTTTTGTTCTTTCTAGTGCACGTGGCATGTTGACTTTGGCAATTCATTCCCTGGATATCACATTTTGTTTAAGGGCTTCACACACATATCTTAGGGGGGAATGTGTCTTGGGTGAGAACTTATATAACATCTTTTCAATTTGAGTTTGCATATCCACTAAAGAAGTCAAAGGCAGTCTCCCATGATTTTTTCGAACCAATTCTGTACAGCTAAAGGTATGGAACTGAGCAGTTTTTATCTAAGTTTTGAAAATTGTGCACTTAGTTATACCAAGTTGAATCTGTTATTCTTTTTCTTTCAGTCCTTCGTAGACTATTGCAATATGTCCCTTCAAAAAATAAAAACTATTGCAAACTGTGGTTTGAAATTTAGAGCCCCAACATAAAGTGAAAAAAGCCTTGTTAAGACTTTTAAGTGGCTGTGGTTATTGGATACACCATTGCATGTAAGTGTTGAAGTGTGGAAAGAACCATAGGGTTTGTTTATTGTTAGATTTTGGGAGAGAAGAGAGAAATGGGGGCTGAATTGTTAATCATATTGCAAGAGCCCAAGGGGCAATATATAGTATACAAGAGAAACCTTAGACTAAAAACCCTATACTAGACTACAATTACATAACCACCCCTAACATTTACATGACTATTACACTTCTGACACACATTACACTGCTACCCTTAACACCTCCACTCAAACTCAATGCGTATGCAATATCATTGAGTTTGAAGAGGACAATACTAAAATAAAAGATAAATCTGAAGTCCAGGCTTGAAGATGTCGTCGAAGCATGCAACTCTTGAACAAAAATTGTCCTTCGGCTCTTCACACACGAATGTCTGGATTTGGAGATGTTGAGATCGATAGGAATTGAGAGATATGTCAAATCAAGCCAATGAAGAGAGAGATAGAGACAAGGAGGACACGAACCAGATTCGCCCACCCAAGAAGTGAGGTGACGGTGTCGAATCTGACGCTCGATGAAGGCAAAGACGCCGGACCAGATCCGCTCACCCAAGATGTGAGGTGACGGTGTCGAATCTGGCGTTCGACGAAAACAAAGACGAAGAGATAGTTGATGATAACGACAAAGAAAACCATTGGTTAAGAGTCACAATGATGCGAAGATATGTAGCAAGATGGCTACAAAAGAGGACCAAGAGGGCAAAGTCGCATCAACAACAATAATGGGGATGACCGCACTCGATCCAATGGACGAACCACAACAACTCGAAAAGGAAGAAGCAATCGATTGATCAACAAAGGATATGATGAGCTGGCACGACTTCGACAAACTCAAAGAGAGATACAACGGACTTGGATGGACTCGATGGAAATCAAAAGAAAATAGACTTAGGATACTAGAGCAGCAGATATTAGCAGGAGGATACAATAGCAGCAGCAGATATTAGCAGGAGGATACAAGCAGTAGATACTAGCAGCAACAGATATCACACAAGCACCAACAGCAGCAGACAAGATGGAAGATGAATAAACGAAGCCGAAGATGACAGGTCCGATGGGAGCTGGTGATGGAGATGGTCGGTCACGACAAAGAGGCCGACGAGAGGCCGATGGAGCTCAAAAACGAGGAAGACGATGGTCGGTTGCTGCTTCTGCCATGCCGCTGCCTACTCCCTTCTCTACTCCCCGCCGCCGCCAAGATGAATAGAGGTCGACGATGGCCAGCGACGATGATGGAGCACGAAGATGACGAAGAGGCTCGGATACAACTCTGATGGTGACAAAGATGATGAAGAGGGCGGGATCCGGCTCTGATGGTGACGAACCGCCTGATCCCGTCACCCACCGCCACCCCCGGTGGACGGATCGAGTCAAGTGACATCGAAGCAAAGATCCAGACGGTAGCAGAGGGGCAGACACCAAGGATCAAAATCTTGGAACCGGAGGAATGACCGCTCGACGGCCGAAAACAGTAACCGGAAAAACCGGTCAAAATTCGAAAACTGAAATTCGAATTTGCTTAAAAACCGGCCGAAATTCAAAAATTGAAATTTGAATTTACTAAACCGGAAAAATACCGGCTTGTTTTTTAAATCCGGTCCCCACCGGGTTTTCCGGTAACGGCGGTTAACGGTCGGTAACCGCGGATTTTGAACCTTGGCAGACACCGATGCGGCGCTAGGTCGGACCGAAGCAGAGCAGGGGCGACGTAGACGATATCAGGGGAGGCGAAGCCGGCCGGTGGAGGAGGCCCGCCGAGCGATGGTGGCCTGGATCCAGAGGAGGCGAGCATGGACGAGCTCCCGCCGAATCGAGAGGAGGTGTGGATCGAGCTCCCGACACCGGATCCGGAGGAGGCGAGCATAAACGAGCTCCCGCCGACGGATCTCGCGCAGAGGAGAGCTCTTGACGCCAGATCTAGAGGAGGCGTGTGTGGACGAGCTCCCGCCGGATCCAGGCTCAATCTGCCTGATCCCGTCGCCCACCGTCGCGCCGACGGAGGCGGAGGATTTCTTGGCGTTCTTGGAGGCAGCGATGTTCTGGCAGAGCGCCTGGAGCTTGGCGTGGAGCGGGCCGCGGGAGGTGTGGAGCTTGGTGAGCTGCTGCTGAGGACGACGATGTTGTTACTAGACACTAAACTAAACTACCGATATGCTAAAGATAAAAACGGGATTGGGTGCTGCCCCTGGGAGTAGAGATTGCTTCTCCTGGGGGCGGCTTGGGTGGAAGAAGATTGAGGCTAGAGTTTGGATCTAGGCTCTGATACCATGCTAGATTTTGGGAGAGAAGAGAGAAATGGGGCTGAATTGTTCATCCTATTGCAAGAGCCCAAGGGGCAATATATAGTGTACAAAAGAAACCCTAGACTAGACTACAATTATATAATTACTCCTAACACTTACATAACTATTACACTTCTGCCACACATTACACTACTACCCTTAACATTTATATCTTTACCAGAAGTGCCTTGGATATGTAAATTTGCCAATGCTGTCAAAAGAACAAAAAAAAAGGTGTATGATTTGTTAGTTAAAATATATCAGGAAGATGCTGTAATGCTCTGAAACACACTAGGGTGATATGCAAGAATGGGATTATGCTGAGTTTTTCTTTACTTTGTGACTATTTTGTAATGTGGTATGTACGTCTTTTCTCAGGACATGTGCTGGATGTCACAGTGAGATCGGCCATGGACGTTTTCTTAGTTGCATGGGAGCTGTTTGGCATCCAGAATGTTTTCGTTGCCATGCTTGTAGTAAACCAATATATGACTATGAGGTAACTTTTGTTTATTTATTAAGCAGCTGTGTTAACATATTGACCTTACCAACACAATCATGCAGTTCTCCATGTCGGGAAATCATCCATACCATAAAACTTGCTACAAGGAGCGCTTTCACCCAAAATGTGATGTCTGCAAGCAATTTGTAAGAATCACTTCATTACTCTGTTCTTATCTGTTTGCATAAGAGGGTTATTTTTGTTCTACATTTCATATGCAATCTGTGCCTAAAAATAATCAAATATCAAATCTGCCTCCAAAAAGATTATGTTATTATTGAATGAAGGGAAGTTTTCCTTCATACTCTTTGTGATGATTGCTCTTGCTAATATCTGATTATATTCATGTTTTTTTTTCTCTCATTTCTTATTGCAATCATAAAAGCCTGGAAGCATGTAGATAGCTGTCCATTTTATTTAGCTGATTGGTTACATTTTTCATTGGAAAGCATCTCGAGATGGTCAATCCTGAAATGAGAAGAGAAGGGTCAACTCTTCTCCAACAAATAAACTAAGTCTTGGGGCAACAAAATTCTAGATATCTTGTGAAAGTTTTTGATATGTTAGCAGCTGGCTTCTATTTTTTTATTTTCATACGCACCATCTTATGGTTTCCTCTTGTTCAGATTCCTACAAATATGAACGGCCTTATTGAATATAGGGCACATCCTTTCTGGTTACAAAAATACTGTCCATCACATGAGGTGGATGGTACTCCAAGATGCTGTAGTTGTGAAAGAATGGAGGTATGTTCAGCTATCATGTTGTGGTTTTAGAAATTTGATCTCGAACATACTTGGTTAGATAAGTTGCTGTCTGCAAAATTTGGATCAGTTCATTCCAAAATGGTTCATTTACTTATCAGCCAAGGGAATCAAGATATGTATTGCTGGATGATGGTCGTCAGCTCTGCCTGGAGTGCCTTGACTCTGCAGTGATGGATACGAGCGAGTGCCAGCCTCTTTATCTTGAAATACAGGAATTTTATGAAGGTCTGAATATGAAAGTGGAACAGCAGGTTCCTCTGCTTCTGGTAGAAAGGCAGGCTTTAAATGAAGCCATGGAAGGAGAGAAGACTGTATGTTGATCATGCTGAACAATCTATAATTCTCCTGTTTTCAGTATACTTGTAGTTGTAATTATTTTGTTTTCTGTGGAAACCAGGGTCACCACCATCTTCCAGAAACAAGAGGTTTGTGCTTATCAGAAGAACAGACTGTCAGCACGGTGAGAACTGTTCCAAACACCAGATGAATGGCTCTTTTTGTTAGAATTTGGGAGAGAAGAGAGGAACAGGGGCTGAATTGTTGGTTCTATTGCAAGAGCCCAAGGGGCTATATATAGTATGTGAGAGAAACCTTAGACTAGACTAAAATTACATAACTACCCCTAACACTTACATGACTATTACATTACTACCCTTAACACCTCCACTCAAACTCAATGCGTATGCAATAATATTGAGTTTGAAGAGGACAACATTAAAATAAAAGATAAATCCGAAGTTCGAGCTTCAAGATATTGTCGAAGCATGCAACTCTTGAACAAAAAATTGTCATTCGGCTCTTTACACACAAATGTCTTGATTTGGAGATGTTGAAACAAACAGGAATAGAGAGATATGTCAAATTAAGCCGTTGAAGAGTGATAGAGACGATGATACGAACAAGATCCGCTCACCCAAGAAGTGAGGTGACGGTGTCAAATCTGGGGCTCGACAAAGGCTACTGGGAGTTGCTACTACTGCTACTTGATATTAAAAAATTACATCAGATAAAAACGAGATTGATGCTGCCCCTGGGAGTGGAGATTTCTTCCCACGGGCTGCAGCGGCGGAAGAGGATGGAAGCTAGGCTATGAATTTAGGCTCTGATACCATGTTAGATTTTGGGAGAGGAGAGAAATAGAGGCTGAATTGTTCATCCTATTGCAAGACCCTAAGGGGCAATATATAGCGTACAAGAGAAACCCTAGACTAGACTACAATTACATATTTACCCTTAACACTTACATGACTATTACACTTCTACCACACATTACACTACTACCCTTAACACTTTCGCCATTTAAGTCCAAATTCTACTTCAATTTATTGATCTGCTGGGTTCTGACTGGGTAATGATATTACTTCCAGATATTGAGGAGACCAAGAATGGCTGGAAACAAAATTATGGAAATGATAACAGAGCCATATAGGTTGACACGGCGATGTGAAGTGACTGCAATTCTCATTCTATATGGTCTCCCAAGGTGAAGCATTAATTTTCTGTTTCATAATATCAGAATTGGCAGCTTCTAAACGAAAAATAATAGGAATGCTTTTTTTTTGTTTCAACTGATTCAGAATATTATTCTTTTCCCGTTGGCAAAACTTAATGCATGGATTATTTGAAGATATTCTGGGCTATGAATTTACTCTGGAGAGTGAATGATAAAAATTGTTAATCTTGCGCCTTGTCAGTTGTCACTGTATCTTCCTCTGCACAATATGCAAATAATTCATCGTGTTGTCATTTGCTTCTATGTTGGAACCTGATGAACTCTCAATATGTTGGTATGACCTTATGAATTTCTAATGTGTTTTTGTTCTTGCAGATTGTTGACAGGTTCAATTTTAGCTCATGAGATGATGCATGCGTGGTTGCGACTTAAAGGTGGTATTTAATTCTTTTGTTCTTTCTCGGACAGAAATCATAATAAAATAGCATACTGACTCATAGTATACTGAAAGTCAGAGTGTAGAACAGAACATGTAAATACCACATCCTTGTTCTCACTAAAACAGGTTAGTGACAGTCATTGAGCTGGTACTAAAATTGTACTGTTACAAATCAATATCTGAACTGTTCTTACATGGATGGAAATATTCTTTAAGTTGGATGCACTTTGTTACTTATTATATATTATACTCTCGTTGGGTGTACGGGAAAATTATTTTTGCGTTTGATAAGCTCATTGAGTAATGAACTTGCTAGGATTTAGACTAAAGCTCAGGGTTCAAGATTCCCACAAGAAGCTGCAGTTCCCTGCTTGCTTAGAATGCTTATAGCAATCCCGGTGAGGAATGATATAGGTGTTTCCTGCCAGGGCCAGGATCTTACAGTCTGCCTAAGACTGCCATGTAATATACGAATGGGTACCTTTAGAACCAAGAATTAGCAACTGAACTACTCTTTTATATCTTCTAGTCTAGAAGTTGCGTCATCTTGCTTTCAAGACTGGAAAAGTTCCTTGAGCCAATGTTGGTGAACTTGGGGCGCCACCAGGGTTCAAAAACCCGGAACCGGTTACCGGCCGGTTACCGGAGATCCCGGTGGAAAACCGGATGAATTTCGTCCAAATAAATTTGAATTTGAGATGTTTTCGCTGGAATTTTGAATTTGAATTTGAATATGAAGGATTTCCAGCCGGGATTTAAAATCCCGGACCCCACCGGGAAATCCGGTAACCGCCGGGCGGTTACCGGCCGGTTTTTTGTTCCATGGGCGCCACTATGTAAATTGTTGGTAATCCCCACTTGGTGGTCACTAATCATAAGTATATTGGCAATAACAACACAATTAACACTAATTTATCTACAAAGAAGAGTTTGCATTAGCTTTCTACTATGATTTAACTGTCTCCTATCTACTAAAAAAATATGATATATGGACATTTCATGCTAATGAATATGTATTCACAGGATACAGCACACTTCGTCCAGATGTAGAAGAGGGCATATGCCAAGTTCTTGCTCACCTGTGGATTGAGTCAGAGATCATGGCTGGATCAGGCAGTAATGTTGCGTCGACTTCCTCATCTTCATCATCCACATCGGTGAAAAAGGGTGGGAGATCTCAGTTTGAGCGGAAGCTTGGGGATTTTTTCAAGCACCAGATTGAGTCGGATACCTCTATGGCCTATGGAGATGGTTTCAGAGCTGGGAACCGGGCTGTTCTACAGTATGGCCTGAAGCGCACCCTTGAGCATATCCGGTTGACAGGGACCTTCCCGGATTCACCTTTTGGCGAAAACTATATATGATTTGTCATTCAAGAGTCCATTTACAGGAAAAGAAAGGAATTTTGAAATGTACAATTATACAAACGATCTTTTCAGTTACTTTTTTTTGGAAGGGCTAAAACTACAATATTGGATGAATTGAGATGGCTAGCCTGACCAATCTCTTGTATGGAGATCCAAGATTGAAATAAAAACAATGGTATTTTTGTGACGTGAAATTGAATAAGAAAATATATACATTCGTCTGCTTATGCACATATTTTCAAAAAAAAAAAAAAGGTAGGTTACTATGAATTTTTCAGATTCATAGGAGAAATGACAATTTCATTTTACTGAACCATGGATTTGTCGAATATATAACAGGGAACTGTGTATGAAAGAATTTATATTTTGTAATGTTGCAGCAATCGTTGATGAGCTGGTTGGTTAACCTGCTTGTTAGTTGCCTAGTTTTGTTTTGTTTTTTGGTTTTTTTGGGGGGTGGGGGTGTGTGTGTGTGGGGGTGGCGACGTTAGGTTGCCTAGTTGGTGGGTGAGGTAATGGCTGAGTTATCCTATTATAGAAAAAGGTAGGAGGCTGCCTATTGTATTAATAAAGAAGAAAACACAGTAAATATGAGGCCCAAGGTCTCAGACAAAAGTTTGAGTTTTAATTATTCATAAAAAAATGCTCCAAGGGGGGCCAAGTTCTGTCTTCCTCTTTTAGCTTTGCAAGTATGTCCGGAAGAGGGTTGACCTGCTCTAGAAAATCCGAGCATTGTGTTCCTTCCATATCTCTCAGGTGGTTAGAATAATCACTGTGGCTATTAGAATGATCACTGTGGCTATCGCCCTCCTTGGAAGGTGATGTTTGAAGTTGTTTCTTTAAGACAACCAGTCCCTAATGCTGTGGCTGGCGGTCTAGTGTGCTGGTCTGAGCGATGCACATCCAAGCCAAATAGCCAGTGAGTTCCACACTCTGTGGGTGTATCTGCAGTCGGCGAAGAGGTGCAAGGCTGATTCTGGTGTTTATCTGCAAAGAGCTAAGAGGGTAGATGCCCTCATTTGGCCAACCCCTTGCGTTCTATCGGAGGTCCATAGGCGGTTTTGGATGATCACCCATGCGAACAGTTTGTATTTTAGGGGGTTGAGGTTTTCCAGATTACGTTTTTGAATTCTGTTTCTGTTGAGCCATAGAACTACATCGCGTAAGCAGATTTCACTGTGTAGTCACCATGTGGAGTTAGCTTCCATGTGATCTCATCCGCCGATCCGTAGCGGTTGGGTTCAAAGTGATTTGGTTTAATCTCCCCCATAGGTCCAAGAATTGTTGAACCAGTTGAGCTGTTATTTCCCCCCGGTGTGTTGATGTCCTGAATCCAGCAACTATCCCGAAGTGCCTCGTAGACTGTTATGTTTTTCCTTCTAGAAATCTACTAGATCTCCGGGCCAGGTCTCTCAAGGCTGTGCTCTCTGGAACACTGCAGCAGAGGAGCCATTTGATCAACAATTAACACCAATTTTCTCAAGCATGCCCAAATGAGATTTTCATTTCTGGTTTCTGGTCGAGTGCTGTTCTGACTTTGGAAAATACTCTCTTATCAAGCCCGTTCTTTTAGAGATTGACCTTAGATCAAACGTTCAAACGGCTGTAACATTACTACACGGTAGTACGGGACTCTACCATGTGTACATACCAGTGCAGTAGGGGATCTCAATCCTCATCGGATTCAGCAATACAACGTACACCCTTCAAACAGTATTATCACAGATTCTGCTTCAGCCTACATAGCCTAGGCATACCATATGGAAAGATATTGCCGTACTGTTCACAATGTAGGTCCTGGAACAATGCTACTGTATTAGGTACCTGTAGCCCATTATCTACAGTCACAGCTTAAAAAAGACTGATACACCAAGATAGCGAGAGCCTATGATCTATGGCATTTAAGTTGTATGGACTAGTACTACAGTGACCATCAAGATCAAATCTCGGTACAACATCTTCACCCAGACAGGGGACAGAGTGCTGCTTCAAAGCCTACAATTCGAAATTACTACTTGGGGGCATCACAGTGTAAGCAAGCACAGTATGTGGGTTTGGTTCTTCAGATTGCAGTGATTCATTAGTCAAGCATCTGAATCATTCTGGTGGTCTGTTTAACATGTATGCAGGTACAGTGGTGTCCTGAGTATAGCCTAGTAGCCAAATCATTCAGCACCAATGCATCAAGGAAAAATGCTACAATACTACCGGCTAACAACAAACCTGGGCTACCATGACTGCAGGATATGTGCAGTTTTCTTTCGAAAAAACATATAGCGAACCACAAAATAACTAGCGAGGTAGTAGCCACCCATCTTGTCGCGCCAATTTTGCGAGGTACCATGCTCGATCATGTCTCCACAATCCCATTGGGGGTCTCAACTAGTAACTCTCGGTTGGAGCCATCTGGAAGCTCCTCTGACCTTCTGCAATGGAATGGACACACCCAGTCAAAAACAACAGGCCTAACCGTTTCCTGTGTCTTGTAGCTGATGGATCACAGAATCCGCCATGCACACACACTCCATATGCTTGGCAAATGGCAAATGCATGGCAGCCTGCTGTGTTTACAGCACTTGCAGGCTTGCCGTCACTGCCCATATCCATGATTGCCAGTGACGAGGACTGAAAACGCGCAGCAACGTAGCAGCAGCAGCAGCAGCCCTCCAGTGCGTACGTACAAATCTACTTGGCAGGATCCCAAGTTATTGCAACCAACTAGTACAGATTCAATACCTTGTCGTCCCAGAGTGAATGCTAGCTGCGTGAATGGTGCATGCATGTCTCCCCGGGCACCCGGGTCCCGGCCAAGAAATACTAGTACATCTGCGCCCGCAAACAATTTCAGAATCCAGAGCGAGTTAATGAACTCGATATCTCGTTTGACTATGGCCTCGATCGATCGATCGATCGATCCATGTTCTACTGTTGTTGCTAGGCGTGAAGTACTCCTTGCCACTTGCTTGCCAGTAAATGATGCGAAGATTGGGTGCAGATTGCATGGTCCCTGCCTCTCTGGCCGCCATGAATGCCATGCCGAGGTTCTGAGCCATCGATCTTGGGACGTCAATGGCCATATCATTTCTCGCCATCCATGTTGGAGCAGTGGAGGAATCAATGGACGTCCAAACATTTGATGTTTGGGGGGAAAAAAATCTTCACTCACTCGCTCATTAATGTATTCATCCATTGCTGTTGCAATCGATCCGGTGTAGTGTAGGATCTCTAGAACGGGGGCTCGATCATCACACAGCTTTTAGCTTTAGATATGTCGCCCATATCTCAATAGTGCACTACCAGATCGATCGATGCCGTCATCAGCGTGTGTTAATTTGATTACCGGCCGGACACCTTTTCTACGCGGTGATCAAAAGCCTGGGCATGCATGCATGCTAGCTTTAATTAGCTTTAGTGGATTCATTAATGCACATGCATGGGAGACAAGCGAAGAAACAAGAAGGCAAAACAAGAGGTAATGGTTAGGACCGAAGATGAGAACTCATCAGTACTTGATTGTTTTTTTCTCTCTAGATGTGTATTTGGAAATTAAGTGATCACAAGATGTGAGGGAACGTCTACTCCAGAGCAGGGTTTTGATTACCGGCTGATTTTCATCCGATTTTCGGCAATTTCGATTCTATCGGGTACCTAGGTAAAAGTCCAAACCGGTCAAAACCTACCCAAAAAACCGGATTAGCTTTAATTTTATCTCTTTTTTTTTATTTCAACTTCAAAAAATTTAAATTTTGATTTGAAAATTTATGCCAAATTTGGCCAATTTTTTTTTTCGATTTTGGCCATTTAGATTCTATCGATGACCCCGGTAAAAAATTAAAACCGGTAGTCCGTCCTCAACCCCATTGCCCCCTTCCACCCTCTTCCCTGATCGTCTCTTCCACCCATCTGTCCACCTAATCCCCGACCCTACAACCCGCATTTCCTCCCTACCTTCCGGTGCCGGCGTGGTGCTCCCATCTCCTCCATCGAGAACTTCCAATAGAAAGATATATAATCAAACTTTCAAGTAGCATTGGTTTGGAACCTTCAACCAGAAATTATATTTGAGAAACTTTGAGCTGGAAATGTACGTAGGAAATTCACCTTGGGTTTTGGAAAGCTTCCAAATTGCGAGTTGGAGCTTTTGTCTAGAAGGGAGACAACGATAGACTCAGGACCAAAATGTAAGAGGTGTTAATGGAACTTGCTCACCTGCTTGTGGCTTACCGAATGCCGAGTTGCCGACTAGCGGTAATCTTTTTAAACGCTATTGGACTAAAGGTGCTACGGGGTGCATCATACAGGGAGAAGGTTGGCAACACGGTGGCCCACTGCCATGGCTGCCGGCAAGGTGTCAACAAAGCCCTAGGCACGCATGGACACGTGCCGCGATGAGGAGAAGGGGTGAGGGTGGAGGTGGGGAGTTGGGGAACGCGTGAGCAACTGCGTGAGGCATGAGTTCATCAAGTCACATACACGAGCGCGATCGGATGGCCACTCTTTGCTCTGACATCAAACGAACGGCTGTACACATTCGCAAAATAGCGAAACTGATTATATAGCCCCTCATTCTACCAGGCGACGCGGAGACTGTCTCTGCTCAGATCCCGCTGATCGGTTGTTAGCTTCTGTACATTCCAGGCAGTGGCGGAACTAGTATTTCATCGCGTTCGAGATTGTAGAGGGTTGGAAGCCACTAATACCTAGGCTAGGAGAAAAATTATGCTTAGAGTTTACCTGAGCTTTGTACTATTAAATATCTCACACCCCGGACTGAACCCTATAGGCTGCAATGGGCCTAAATCCGCCCTTGATTCTAGGTCGTCCGTCACACACGCAGAGTCGTTGGACGTTGCATATGCATATGTATTGTATACCGGCCCTCACTTGGATATGATATCCAAGTACTCCCTCCGTTTTTTATTTGTTGATGTCGCTACAGGACGTCTTGAGCTACAGGACATCATGTATTTACATACAGAGGGAGTATATACAGATGCCAACCGTATATGTATTCACTCTCTGGCAACATGCACTGCGCACACCGTGTAAATCCCCGTTATTTACGGTATCCATACCCATCATTTGAGCTCTGAAGAGAGCATTTACTCTCGTGCCAGTCTATTTATTGGGCAGCCACCAGCCGGATGCCTTCTTTTCTTTTTCTTTCTTTTTTTCTTTTTAAATTATTAGTAGTAAGTAGGAACCGTAGGATGTTTTTGCTGGCGACCGTACGTATGGTGCAGCAGCTAGCAAAGCAGCAAATCCATATACGCATGCAGCTGCAGACCTTGTCACGTACACGTACGTACCAAGGAAACATGAGCTCCATCGGCTCACTGCTTCATCATCTACACCATTGTTTGTGGTAGCTACAACTAGACAGTGGGTAGCAAATATCTAGCGGAGGAGTCGAAGATACAAGAAGTGAGTGTTTTGTACTATGAATGAGAGAATGAAGAGCCTCTTTTTTACATGCTCCTGGGGCCACACACACACACGCATATATAGATGGGAGGAGATATTTTTCCTTTTTGTCTCTACCTTATAATGATAAAAAATGAGTATTTGATACATCTTTGCGGGGTATAACTATATGTCTAGCCTATGTACAGGTGCTGTTCTAGCTATCGGATGAGGGTGGGCGGCCGTCCGAGGTAGCCGACGCTAGCGGACCCCCCTCCTGAGCGCCGGCGGTCCCTTGCTCCTTCCCGGCTTCCTTCCCCAGAGTGCTACGACCAGCCGCCAACGCCAAGCCCACCGCCACATGCCATAGCCCAAAGCCAAAGGCCCAGAGCTAACTACTAACTAGGTAAGCCCACACCATATCTGATCTCACCAATACAACCAACCAGACACCAGTACACCTCACTTAGTCACTTCCCCCAATTTCCAACCTTAGGCGGCGCGCGGGCGAGCGACGGAGCGGCAGGCGGGCAGGGTGAAGGCGGTGCGCGGCGGGTTGACACACTGGTGTGGCCACCTAATGGCTGGTGGCGTCGGCCGTTGGCTGAGAGGGGTGCGCACGACGAGCCAACGCTGGGCGCCAGCGGGGGACATCGTCGGCGACTGCGAGGCCAGAGGGGGGAGTGCGGGGGGACAGCGTGTCGACGTTGCCATGTTGGTGAGGGCGTGAGGCGGTGGCCAGAAGCCCAAAAAGGCAAAAATCAAGATGGCTCCTGAAAATGCAAAGGCCAATGTAAGAATTATTGAGCGCTCAAGTGTCAAAATGTATCTTGGAATTCTTGGAAATTTGATGATGTTTGATACTGATGTACTGATACTGTGATGTATAATTGATGGTGAATCACTGAAGTCTGAATTGGATTGTGAATGGTGAATTTGATGATGTGTGATTTGGCAACTTAATTTGCAATACTACAGTCTTACAATTTAGGGGTTCTCTCCTTTCAGACTTTCTCTGTGTAACCCTACACTTGTTTAAACGATCATATCATTAATGTATTTAGCTCTGCAAGTGCTTAGTGTGGTCTGGGCTTTAGATTGGGCTGTTTGGAAGTTGTACAACAGAAAATATACCCAATAGGATGTATTTAGACACTGTGATGTATAATTGATAGTGTCATGGTGAATTTGTGACACTATGATGTATAATTGATGATGAATTGGATTGTGATCGGTTGATTACTTGATTTGCTAGATTTGAAGAGCTATTTTACCATTGCATCGAGTGGGTCCGTTCCGTCTACCCTAAATTTTAATCCTAGATCCGCCACTGTCTATGTACGTGCTCATATTTCTCGGGACTTACCGAGTATTCCCGGCGATCAAGGCGCTTCTACGACACTGTTCCACATATCTACTGCTTATGCATGCATGCTCGGTAGTAATTAGTAAGTACATGCTAGTAGTACGTACGTACCACGCGGTAGCACATGCACAGCACGTGCGTACTAGCTAGCCTAATTAGCGCATGTACGTCCACTTGCGCAGATACGATGCCACTTAAGAACCAGCAGTCCGGCGCCATGTACACGTACGAGACTGACACTGTGCATATATAGTAGCTGCAGTATAAATACATGCAGTAGGGGTATATCTCGTCGATGTACGTACGATTAATTGCCGATCGAGTAGTAGCATGCAGGCGCGCAGTAGTGTAATTGAATGGCACGTACGTACCAGAAGCGAGTGATCCACTAAAAGGACAGAGTGTATATATAAGTAGTAAGTAGTACGCAGGTTGTAGCAGCAGGTCGTATATATCATATCATATCGATCGTTCCATCGAGGCAGTACACTCACGCGCTCGATTATCGATCTCTGATATCTAGCTAGCTTCTTGCGGATCGAACAGAACGCAACATTTTCGCGACGCATTGATGAACGTGCGTGCTGGTGCTGGTGCATTCTGCGGCGAGAATCGCAAGGTTTAATTGATGGATCGATCCGTACGTTGTAGCAGTGCCGAACTGACCGTATAACACATGCACGTTTTGATGTGATCTGCTGCATGCAGCGGGCGGAGCTGCCTAGCTATAAACATCGAGCTCGACCATCGATCAAGGGGCCACCTATAGCTAAAGATGGAACATATATCAATCTTGGAAAACTAAGCTTCAAACCTATAAGGTGATAGATTAGAGACGGCAAAACTAATGATTTTTAGTCTAATATATAGTATAAGCTACCAGCTCCTTAACTATGTATATAGAAATGTCAAAACGGAAAGGAGATACCGTGGCCCAGATTAGCTCTCGTGCTCGATCGTCTGTCGTCACATCATGGGCACCTTAATTCGTCTACGGAAATAACCCCGCTCTCAGCATCTGTATGACTTTCAGGGTTCAAAACTTGAGAGAGAACTCGTCGCTGGTAGAATTCGAGCCGTGACTTTTTCATAAGATACGGGTGCCACACCGGTTAAGTTGTTAACGACGCGCGTTTGGTCGATGTATCTAAATACGGACAGGCACGCAGTTTGCAGTCTCTGCAGTGCTCGTTTACGGTGGCACTCGCGCGCTTTCGTTTTTTCGAACGTTCCTGCGTGCGCATGGTGCCGATCTCTCTCATTAACTTCGGGATTCGCGGAGACGTACGGTAGCTTGGGATCCGTTCATAAATGACCACGGGCTGCGAGAAATCCAACGCGCATGCCACTGGCGAGAGTAAAGGACAAAGCAATTGCTGTAAATATACGCGGTGACAGTGGCCGAGACGGAGAAGGAGAAGTCGCCGATCGGTTGACAACGTGAAGAGAAGGGGGCTGGCAGAGCTGGACCCTTATGAATTCGGTTTTGCTAGTTTTAAGTTGTCTGAAATTTTTTTAAGTTTAAATCACTTGTTGTGATCATTGGATTTGTGTAGAGATTGATGTGTTATATGATTGGATATTGATCCAATGGATGCCATATGATTGGATATTGATCCAATGGTCACAACAAATAACTTAAACTTAAGAAAATTTCAAGCAACTTATGAATAGACAGTTTTATGAATTTTGATTACCTTTCGCTAAGGCCTAAGGCCATTGAAACTTTGCTGTGAGTAAGCCTATGCTTATTTAATTATGTGTTTGTCTATACATAATTCGCATGTTTTCTCATTAAAAAACTGTCACATTCTAAAAGTTCATTTACAACTCCATTATAAATAAATTACAGTAAATTATTTATGTAATTTTAGTTCTTGGTCACTGTAATTATTCTTGAAAATCTTAATAACTCGTATTTCCATCACATGATTCAAAATCTCACATGTACTTTGAAAGGTTGACCAAAAACAAAGACAAAAAAATATACTAATAAAATATGGCAATGTGATGAACCCGTTATGTTCTTCATATGTACTTTGAGAGGTTGAGCAAAAACAAAGACAAAAAATAAAATTATATATCAACAAAATACGACAATGTGATGAACCCGTTATGTTCCGTGGTGAGGGAGCTCTGCGGCAAGACTCTGATACCAATTGTCAACCAATCTCAAGAAAGACCGGACTCACGACAGAAAACCTGA
Organism: Ampelocalamus luodianensis; assembly: GCA_036346255.1. Classification (NCBI taxonomy): domain Eukaryota; kingdom Viridiplantae; phylum Streptophyta; class Magnoliopsida; order Poales; family Poaceae; genus Ampelocalamus; species Ampelocalamus luodianensis. The sequence continues at coordinate 55,372,356 of CM070627.1, read as the reverse complement.
TGCTGATTCAAAATGGACGAAGCACACACAGTCGCCGGAAGCAAACACACACATTCTATCACGTTGGCAGCCAAGTGACTAGAAGATTTGCACACATGCGCACGCTATGCAAATAATCGATTGCTGCTGGAAACTCTCGTATGCAAGATGGATCAGAGCAAACGATATTGGTGCTGCATGCAACGACGCACTGCAACGTTTTTGGTTTTTATATATGGGTCTCACACATAAAGAAAAGTGACAGTTTATTGATGAAAAAACTGTCACAAGTTAATTAGCAATTCCCTTTAAGGGTATGTGATTAAGTAACAATTAAGGTGAAACTAAAAAGTCTAGGAGTTAATTTGTGGTATGTGGATCCATCTTATGTAGCATCTAGATTCTATTTTCTTCTGGAATTTTTAAGTTAGTATTGAGTCTAATTTGAACCGCACAAGCACATCATATTTCACCTCCTGCATGTTTAGACCTTGATCGAACACTTCTATCTTGTCTCTAGCTTCTGTCACACCGTCCATGACTCGGTGAAACGTGTATGTGCGTCGAACTCTACCAAACTCAACTTATCATTCATCATGCTCATAATTTGTATTCTATTTCATTTTTTATATAAAAAATTTCCTCTTAAGAAAACTTCTATTTTTTTTATTTATAAATAGCTTAAAGTATCTATATCATGCTAGGACCATGACAAATTCATGTCTCTCCTTAGAGCATTTACATGTGTACACAAAAGGGGGTCTTAGAGAATCTTTAATTTCCTACTAAGACCGAATCCTACACATTGCACATTGCAAGCAAGGGGGTTCTAGCTAAAAGCATAAGACCTGGTCTCTTTCTAAGTCCCAGTTCCTCATAATTAAAAAATAATTTCAAAAAGATCGTCTAGATCCGCCGATTTGCCGTGCCACCTTCAGATCCGACAGCGTTTGTCGAGCTTTCAGAGATCATCCAATTCTACGAGCTTGGTTGCCTTTGCACCACAAACCCCAATTCCGCAAGCGCCCAATCACGAAGGGTATTTGATTGCCCGAAAGTCGAGGATGTGGAGGGTGCCGTTGTGGGTGACGAGCACGACCATGCGGTCGGCGACGGTGATGGCCGCGGCAACATCGGTGGAGAGGATCGCTAGCATGCTCCCGCCCAGCCACTGGTACTTGAGCCGCGGCTCCTCCACCTCATCCTCCTCACAGTCCTCCTCTCGCTCGTCGTCCCCGTCGCCGCCCACGTCGTTCTCCTACGGCGGGTGGCCGCGCCGCGCGGTGGACATCCTCGCCTGCCGGCCGTCGCGGAAGATCACGGGATCTCTCGTTCGGAGGCTTTCGAGGAGATAAAATTATGGAAATATGTGGGAAGGGCAGAGAGATAGAGAGAGCACGATGGAAGAATCGAGAGGAATCCAAAGGGGAAGAGGGGAACGGTTGCAAGAGATAGAAGTGGGTGGGATGGTTTTTATTTTTTAATTAAACTTGGATCCCATCAACCGGTTCTACACATTAAAACAAAATTTACAAGTTTAGATCCTTTCCTATATGTCAAGTTTAGACGCCTTGAAAGGGTCCAAACATTGTGAGTGCTCTTAGCTCTTGGCCCTGTGGCCCAATCCTGCTCCGGAACGTGGCGTCTTGACATTGTGAAACAAACCGATTTTGCAATGAATTTGCGTGGGTCGATAGGGCCCAACATATATGTAATTGTGTGCGTGTCCCCGGGACCCAGTCATAGACGATCGACCGACATGATGGATGGATTGAACCCTTGGCAAATTAAACAAGTTCTGGTTCGTCATGTGCATGCTTGAATATGTGAGCATTGATTGCTAATATGCTGGTTTGTGATTCATGATCTTTATTACATGGATAATACTTGTCACATCAACTTGATTCTTATTCTAGCATGTGAGATTTCGCCTGTTCTACGAATAATTAAATGTCTTTTTTTTTTTTCAATTCCAGTTACATTTGCTACTTCGAAGGACTACGATGCTGCTGGTTATCCTGGTTCTGTTTTCTTTCCCCTTTGTTGGCTGCCGAACCAGTCGATGTAAGTCCTAACTTCAGTTTCTATAAAAAGATTAATTTCTTATTTGTCACTAGAAGTTGACCAGGTCCCTAAAAGATTATCGTGAAACTCTTTCTTCCTTTATTGCCATCGGATCTTAACTTTTATCCTGTTTTTGCCACTCCCGTTAGCATTATTACGTCCGGCCGCCGTTAACCACTAAAAAATTATCAAAATGCCCATCTTACCCTTTTTCTTGCTTCTCTTCTTCCGCCTCACTCTTCCTTTTCCCTCTTCATGCCCCGACCTCCCCTTGTCCATGCCACCTCCCCTCCACTCCCGCGCTCCTCCATGTGTCGTGTCGCTTCCCTCTGCTCCCGCTCCACTCCCTCCGTGCGTCGCCCCTCCACACCTCTCCTGCTGCGCCACCCCTCTGCTCTAGCTCGCCTCTACGCGCCTCCCCTCCCACTCCCGCTCCCCTTCGCGTGTCGCGCCACCCCTCTGCCGCCAACAACAACGCCATTGTCGTTCCTTTGAGCTTTGTCCGTGCCGGTGAGCCCTCATCCCCTCTCTGTCCTCTTCGATCCGTTGCGTCGTGCCCGTTCTCGTAGGAGCGCCACGCTCACAGGAGCTCGCCACAGCCGTCCTCGCTCTCACCAGATCTGCGCTTGACGGAGTTGCCTAGACATCCCCATCGCCGGTACCGCTCCGAGCCGGCGCCATCGTCTACTTGTCACTTCGCGGGACCGTGCCGAGTCGTTGCTACTGTCCCGGTGCCTGTGCGCCACCACACCAGAGCACACCATCCCGTTGGACTTCGCTGGAGCGGAGCCGCACCGCCCTTCGTTGGAGTCCACACCGCCGCCATCGTCAACAAATTGAGCCCAAGCCTAACCCTCTCTCTTCAGTGGGACCCACGCGTCAATCGCCATGTGGGCCCCATCGGTCAGACCCAAAACATAGAGTTTGCCATGTCACGTGCTAGCTTAGCTGCCACGCGTGCGAGAGAGAGAGAGAGAGAGAGAGAGAGAGAGAGAGAGAGAGAGAGAGAGAGAGAGGAGGATGATGAAGAAGAGTAAATACGTCTTTTCACATACAATCTAACAGTCAACTTATGGTTGACCGACGGGAGTGGGCAAAATGGGATACAAGTTGAGATCTGATGGCAATAAAAGGGAGAGTTTCACGATAACACTTTAGGGATCCGACTAACTTCTAGTGGCAAATAAGAAATTAATCCTTCCGAAGAAAGGAAGCAAAAGCAAAAGAAAGAAAAGGCGGCAGTACGTAGCCGATGCTCGAGGGGAGAGTGCCTAGGGTTGACCTTTTTTTATGACTCTGGTTGACCCTGTTGGGTACGCACATGCCAAATCCTACGGTGTTTAAACTCACAAATCTACGAACACGTACGGCCATGTATCAATCGATCATCCACCACTTTCATACACCAGAATTGTTTAGACCATGAAAGAACCGCAGCATTCAAAATCGTAAGCTAACGTTGTAGATTTGTAGTGCACATAAAAACTGTGGCATTTAAACAGTAGACCGTGGCCTTAACAGATAGTAGGACGATTAAGTTTTTGGATTTGGTACGTACGAGCTTTGAGCTTATGATTCCGCTGCAAAGAGATTCCCGTTTTAACTCGACGTGTAATGTAAGGCCGCCTAAGATCCTACGGCAGTGGTACATCCAGAACATTCATCTCTCCGCAGTGCGCAGTAACAGTGTTGTAATATCAGTACTTGAGTAGTAATAGCGACTTTATATATCTGGGTGCTGATCTCGAACTTTTTTTTATTTAATCTAATTTTTAAATATATTTTAAATATAATATCTCATTAGCTTTATTTCAAATTCTAACCCCTTTAGTCACGACACAACACGTAGTGTGGCAAAAACACGTTGTCACGTCATAGACCTCAGCGTGGCAAACGAGAGCTGTCATGCCACTCCTCTTGGTGTGACAGGACTTAGTCCCAAAACAGACACGCGTTGGCTCTTAGGGTTATCGTTGCAAGTTTGGCTACGCCGCAGCCGGTGGCGTGATAGCACAGTTTGATCACGTTACGAGTCATAGCGTGATCAAAGGAGTTAGAATTGAAAATAAAATTAGGGAGATGTTATCTTTAAAATAAATTTTAAACATGGATTAAAAAAAATAAAAAAGCTCGCTAATCTCGGGCTTTGGCACGGACAATTAACGTTTCAATTTTTGTTCTTGGATTTTGTTATTTGAATCCAGTTTTAGATACGTCGTTTTTAGACAGTGCATTGTCCTTAAGTAATAATAATATTATGTGAACTTTTTACACGTTGGGTCAAGTATACGCCATACCATACGGTCCTTTTTTCACAGCTCAATATTTGACTTTGAGTACATTTTTAGTGAGAGTTGTTATATGGTTTTGGATTCTTTCTTATCTTCTGAGTTTAAATATGCTACGGATAACTTGTAACTGCGATTGTTGATTAGTCGTAACAAAAATCGCTAAATTAAGGGCCATATATATAGTTTTTAAAAAATTTCCTAGCACATTTCCTTTTTTAGAGAACATCTAATGTTTCTTGTTGATTACTCGAAATTGCGGTCCACCAAATAAATTAGACGGCAGGCGATTTTCCTTTTCTTTTCAGAAATTTTAGCATGTTTATCTTTTTCTGAGAGCTTTTAGCCATTCATCGTTAGTTTTTCGTCATACACAAGATAGATGCTTTTGTGCCGCACCAGAATATATATAGATAGATAGATATTCGAGGGTTTAATTTAGTAACGACAGATGATTTGGCCTTGTTAGCCGGACAAAATGGCCGTCGAAATGTTGAGCCTAAAACGACATGGAAAGGAGTAAAGAACACCTTCTTGATTTCTCAATGGTACAAACAATTCTGACTTTTTTTTCCTGACCACTCAACAGTAGCATATGTTCCTGCATTTGCTCCCCCACCCCACACACACACAAAGGTAAATGTAACAAGAGCCGCCCCAGCTGCTTTGTGGTTTCGGGGCCCCACACTCCCCTCCTCTTAATCTCTTGTGCAGCCTTGTCACCACTCATCCCCATGCGGCCATGCCATCCTGACCCTTATAAATCAGCCACCCAAACATTCCTTTCCATCCCCATCCTGCTCTGCTTGCTGCTTCTCCCCCTCTCGAAACAACAGAAATCTCAAGCTCTCAAAGCCTCAACACACCTTGTGCTGTTGGTGTGGCTGGGTTCTTCTTCTTCTTCTTGTGTGGTGTGGTGTGGTGTGGTTGAGCTGAGCTGAGCTGAGCACAGGGGGCTTGGCTAGTTGTCTTGCTTGCATTTGCATGCTTGGTCACCTGGAGGGTCACTGTCTCTGCTTTTTGTTTCCTTGCTTTCTTTTGGCCTCCCACATTTGCTTTCCCACCTCTCGCCTTCAATAATGATGGAGGAGCTGGGGTTTGTTCTTGAAGCCTTCTCCCATCTCATCTCCACCTGCTTTTTTTTTTTTTTTGCCTTTTTCTCTCTCTTTTTGCTGGTCTTTTCTTTTCCCGGTGTGATTTCGGCAGTAGGTAGTTGCTACTTGCTAGCCTTTTGGGCTTTGCCTTTTCTTTTTGTGTTCTTTCGTTTCAGGTTATTGGGGTGTTTTCTTGGGGCTTGTGAGGTTCAGGTGACGTTGATGTGGAGGGCTTGAGGAAAAGCTCCCTTTCTTGCTCTTGGCTGGCATTAGCTTCTCAGGATTGGCTCGATTGTGTCCAACTAGGCTTCGTTTCTTGCCGGCAATTGGCCCAATTCATCAATTGGGGTGTCTTGTCTTAGAGTTCGGATTTTTGTTTTGAATTGAGTCAATTGGGAGGTGTTGGGGGCCTGAAGGTGCTTCCGTTTGAGTTATTAGTGCATAAAAACTTAGTTCTTGGGATTGTTTCTTGGTCCCCCTCTTTGAATTGGCTCAAATTGGGATGCTTTTGCACGCCATGAGGATGGAGGAGAGGAAGGAATCGATGGGGAGGGGTAGAGATCAGTTCCCGGTCGGCATGCGGGTCCTCGCTGTCGACGATGACCCGGTGTGCCTCAAGGTTCTTGAGACCCTCCTTCGGCGCTGCCAGTATCATGGTCAGTACTTTCACTCATCAGTTATCTTTTCTTACATATTGATATTGCTGAAGTTTGGTCATCTTATTTATGCTGCTGCTTGCAATGTACTATATATTTAATTAGTAATTACTATCGCTTAGATGCTTTCTGTAGCTGCAAGAGTTGCCGCATGTAGAGTAAAAAAAATTCTTCCTTTCATGATCTGACATGCATATTACAGTCCGATATTTTACAGATGTTTGTTTATATTTCTGAACTTGATAATACATTTTAGAACTTCTGGATGTGTTAATGGTCTTACAATACAATGCAATATGTAATTATGTATAAATTGCTTCGTATTGCTTCAACAATTGTAAACTGATAAGAGCACCTTCTGCTACCTTAACAGTAACAACAACCAATCAGGCTATTACTGCACTGAAGCTGTTAAGGGAGAACAAGGAAATGTTTGATCTGGTTATCAGTGACGTCCATATGCCCGACATGGACGGCTTTAAGCTCCTTGAGCTTGTGGGGCTTGAAATGGACCTCCCTGTCATCAGTAAGTTCAGAAGTTCCTATTCTAGCCATTGTCCTTGGTAGCAAGTGGTGCTTGTTGAGTAATGGTGTTTCCATGTTTAAAATGTGGATGTTAATCAAGTATAATCCATGCAGTGTTATCAGTGAATGGAGAGACAAAAACTGTAATGAAGGGGATAACTCATGGTGCCTGTGACTATCTCCTAAAACCTGTTCGTATCGAAGAGCTTAGGAATATATGGCAGCATGTTGTTAGGAGGAAGTTCAGTAATCGTGAATGCAACAATCTTGATTTGTACAAAGAATTCAATAAGCCACCGAGCGTAGATTCATTCCATGGGCCCAGCCAGGTTACTTGTGGGTCTTCTGATCAAAGTGGGAGGATCAACAGGAAGAGGAAGGAACTGCATAGTGAAGAGGAAGATGAAGGTGAGGAGAACGATGTTCAAGAAAATGATGAACCCTCAGCTGCAAAGAAGCCTAGAGTTGTATGGTCAGTTGAACTGCATCGGAAATTTGTTGCCGCTGTCAACCAGCTTGGAATTGATAGTAAGAACTTCCCACCTCCTTTATGCTTTTTGTTAAATGTCCTTGCAGGTTACAGCAACTCATTTATGCTATGTCCTTTCTCTTACTGTTGATGCAGAAGCTGTACCAAAAAGAATACTTGAGCTTATGAATGTGGAGAAACTCACCAGGGAAAATGTTGCGAGTCATCTACAGGTATAGCCGTATGGCATTTACTGCCATCATTAATTATTTGAGTGCCCTTTCTTTTATTCATGAGCCTGATGCACAGAAACAAGAACTTCACATATTTCTTACTAACATTGGCTGCCAGGTGGCTCTATTATCCTGGGTCAAATTGAGGGGCCATCTGTCAGCCACTGTTCAAACAAGAGCTCAATTTTTTTTGCCTTATATTTAGTATTGATACAACTAAGAGTTGCAGAGCAGAGCTTAGTTTTGTAGTATGGCTGGCTAAAATGTTAGCAAAGATATTATACCAGTTTCCTGGTGTTCGTGAAAAATGAATCGGATAATGTAGTTCGGTAGTTCCATCATTTCACCATAACATTTTTCTGTGCTTTTGCATTTTGTTCAGTTGGTTTGGAACAAGTCATATATAAGAGACACGCAACTCAATTTTACCGAATCATTCAGAAACCCTGAACATGGAGGCATCTCATGTAAATAGTAGCTTGCTCATTCTTCCTCCAATCAAGTTGATGAGTAGATTAAACCTAATTAGTTAAGTCCCATTATAAAATGTTCGAAATGCCTACGTACTGCTGTACAAGTTTACTGTCAGAATTTGGCTACATTGTTTCACTTCTACAAATCAGCTAAAAGAAAGACAGTGGCACCACCCTGAATCAGTCCAGACTATATAATCTATATACGTAAACCATGTTGTATACCTTTCTGTTAAAAAGTTGAAGAAAATTCCTCAGATTGTTTTTGATGTAGTGTTTTCATGTACCATTTTTAGCAAGAATCTACATACCAAATCAGGAATTAGTTATCTTCTGATTGTATATCTCATGCGTGGAATATACGTAATTGTGATTTGCTGATTACATACTTGCTTCCATGTCTAATCAGTTGACTTTATATGCCATGCAGAAGTACAGGCTCTACCTCAAACGACTTAGTGCTGTTGCATCACAGCAAGCTAGCATAGTTGCTGCTTTTGGAGGTAGAGACCCCTCCTTTTTGCACATGGGAGCATTTGAGGGACTACATAGTTATCAACCTTTTGGCCCTTCTGCTGCTCTTTCATCTTTCAATCCACATGGCTTGCTAAGTAGAACTGGTGCAACAGCATTTGGGCTTCAGGAGCTCGCTCCTTCCAAGGCAATTCAAAGTGCTACCAGCAATGGCACAGTAAGTCATTGTGCTGGTGATACCAACAAATTTCAAATTGTGAGCTTACAGGAAAACCAACAGGCAAATCTAACGCAAGGCTTGACCACATCGCTTGGGCAGCCCCAACTCCAACATAAGTGGATCCATCAAGAAACTAATGATTTGTCTACTGTCTTTTCTGAGAGTACTCTGGCTAACACTATGTCTGGTACACTTCAAAGAGTTACAAGCAGTTCATTGGCACCACAAGAACTTTTCGAGTGCACACAAATCAAAGTTGGAGTCCATCCATCAATAAGAATGCCACCTGAGAGTGCAGGACTTCTTGAAAGGACTGTTGGAGTTTCCACTAATTTGCGGGATTCTAGTATATCCCAGCAGGGTACCCTTCCAATAAATGATGTCTTGGCTAACAAGTTACCATTGCACAGCCCATTTGATAGTACTAGTGCAGCAAAATTGGATGCTAGCTTTGCAGCTTCAGAAAAAGAGATAGGCCAAAAAGGAAAATTTTCAGTAAGCATCGACAGCCTTACAGCAGCCAACAATACCAAAGGTGGAGCTAGTTCTTCTGGCAGTACAATGCTGCTTCCTGCTGATATTGAGAGAGATTCAAATTACTTGCAGTTTGGAGTTCCAAGTAATTCTAGACATAAAATGGATGGAATGAAACAAGACCATATACATAACCAAAGATTGAACAATGGAAGTTTTAACTATAATGTTGGTGCCAGTGTGACTGAACAGACGGATACAATCGTGCCATCACTTGTTCCACAAATGAAGATTGACACATTAACATCAGAAGATAAACTGAAGCAGAAGAATATGTATGATTTGGGTATTTCAAAGCTGCAGGGTGGGTTTAATTCTAGTAGCTGCAATTTTGATGGCCTTCTCAGTTCCATAATCAAAGTGGTAAGGACTTAACTAGTTGACTGCTACTTTTTTAATTTCCCTTTTTTAAAAAAATTCCACGACTTCTCTGCATGAATATCTTATCCCTTCTTGGTGTGTCGGTTCTGTATGAATATTAGGACTGGTATGTTTAACATTTATTCTGTAGTCTTTATCACTTAATTTAGTAAATTTCAAATTGGTTCCCTTACTTGAGAGTTCAGACCTTTGTAGAATATCTCTAACTTCAGACATTTGTAGTGCCAAATCACTTAGTGATAAGTATTAACACACACCTAATTTTTATGAAACCACACGCCCTGAATATTTGACCTTTATGTTGGAGAGTTATTGGCACAACTCACTCTCAGAATGTAAACAAGTGAGTCAATTACACTAACAGGTTGAATTTTAGAATAAATATATACTATTTGATATATTGGCTGGCATTGATAAGCTCCTCAAGAGGTTGAGTTCATCAAGCCTGTCAATCATCAACTTTAGTTTGCAAGCCTTCAAAGCATTTACAAGCCTTCAAAATCGTTGCTACTAAGCCAAGCTCGGTAAACCTATATTTCCTAGAATTACAATGGTGATTTGCTGAAGCTTTATTCTCATTCCAATGCAGGAGAAGGATGATGTGTCGTTCACGGATAGCGACCTGGGGTGTGACTTTTTTCCACTTGGTGCCTGCATATGAGAGCTATTATTTATAGATTAGTCCTCTACAGACGAGAGGAGATTGTACAGTACATTGTTTAAGGGTAATCGTCAGGCATGCTGCCTGATATGTGTTACTGTATCTAGTGTACACAACACTAGATATTTGGGACACCAACTTGCTAGCTAGGGATAATGGCTTGTAATCTGTACTTTCTTTCTCCTGTAGAGTGTGTTATGGAAATGATCATGGTTAGATCAAAACAATAAGCAAATATAATGATGCAATCTCAGCTCCTCATCTAATCAAACTTGTGCCAAATTTTGTTTTCGGGTGGCATGTTTGCAAAGACGTTGGAGCTCTAAGCAAAGCATTGTTGTGACAGCAACAAGATAACCTCTATTGTATGTTGCACTCACAAATGTCTCAAAACTAAAATTCTGGAAGCTCAGCGTGACATAAATATTTCTCGAAATTCGACATGACATAAATAAATATAAATTAAAATCTACATACATCCCAGTTTGCTACGACACCAAAGTTCAGCTGCTGCTAAAGATACACGCTCTAGTTGGATTCTAGATACTGAAAGATTACTAACTGCAGATAATGATCAGATATATGTTATTATCACCATCCTACTCACTGAAAATACCTACTTCTTCAGTTCTCTTCATGCGATGGGGAAATGTATAGCGTCAATTGTTATCTTTGCGGACATGGTGAACAACTTCTACTATTCTTTTCCTTTCTATTGGCTTTGTCAGATGGAGATCCATCCCGGCTTGAATAGCCTCCTGCATATCCTCCTCCATGGCATGAGCAGTCAATGCGACGATTGGATTGTGAATTCCGTAGCGGTTTTCTTCCTCGCGAATGCGCTTTGTTGCTTCATAGTTCATAGCCATCCATCAAGGGCGTCTAAAACAAACAAGAAATACTAGTACTGTCAAACCATCTTCATATCAAGCCTTGTGTAAAGGAAAAAAAAATGCCATATAAAGAGTAGTTGCTCCCAGTGAACTGAACAATGAAAGATTTGATTGGTGACATTATAAGCAGAAAGAACAACATAGCACAAATAGTAATGACAAGTAGTTCAAGATTGTATTGGTACTAGCAAGTGTTTCAGGAGAGAACAGATTTGCCCTTAGATCCCAGCCAATGGCACAACTCTCTCTTCTTGCCCTATGATCTAATGACAAGTAGTTCAAGATTGTATTGGTACTAGAAGTTCTGGTTGATCCGGCCGCTAAGGTTAGGGTTCTCAAAAAAAAAAAAAAAAAAAAGCGTCGTTCTACGCGCGCCCGTCGGCGCCGCTGTTAGACCGTTATCTTGGTCGCCGCGCCGTCGGCGCCGCCTACCAATGGGCACCGTTTCCCTCCTCGTTGCCGGTGATCTTTGATGGTGTTAATTACACCGACTTGTGTCTCATGCGCATTCACATGCGTGGTCTACGTCTCAGGCGTCCTCTCGGCGATGTCACTGCGCGCTTGCCCAATTCCTCAGACGGAGCCCACGCTGTTGCATTGCCCCGACAGCCGATAAGGTGCGCTCACGAGGCGCTCGTGCGATGATGAGGTGCCTGCGCCTACCGGAGGCTCGGATTTCTAAGGATCGTCGACCACCTACACTCGGTGAGTACGATGGCGGCCTTCATTCGCTCGCGTCTTCATCGCCAGTATCCAGCCTCAGTTCTCTTCTGAGGTTGTGGGACTCCCTTCGGCTTTTCAGATGTGGACTCATCTCCGTCAGCGCTACGAGCCCTCTGGTGATGCCACATGCACTGTCAGTGGTCGCCAGAGCACTCTCTTCGCGCAGGTGATGCAAGCTGTTGATGTTTTTACGCTCGAGCTCGCTATCGGCGTCGATTGGACTCTCTCGCTTCTTTGGGCGTCGTACTGTCCGTCTTTATGCGGCATGCGTGATGATCTGGAGTTTCAGCGGGTCTACGAGTTCCTTACTCGCCTTCGTCCTGAGTTCGAGCAAAGGCGTGCCCAGCTACTTGCACGCCACCCTCGTGTCACTCTCCTGGAGGCTCTTACCGAGATACGCGCAGAGGAGACTCGTTTGAGTGGTGCTGGTCTGCTGCCACTCCCCTCTGTGCTCGCCGCTCGTCTGCCTGCTACACTGCCTCCTCCAGCGGCTACCACAGGTGGTGGTGGTCGTCCTCCGTCTGGAGGTGGCCGTCCTCACTGCTCCTATTGCGACAGGATGGACACTGCGAGTCCGGTGCTACAAGAAGAAGCGGCATCTTTCACGCCGTTCTTCTCACGGCACTAGTGCTTCTCTGACGGCGTCGCCTCGACTTCTTCGGCTTCTCTCACCGGCGGGGAGATAGCCGGACTTGGCCGCTTGCCGCGCCGAGTTCTCCTCGGCGGAGTTCTGCGAGTTCGCTCATCGACTCTTGGGCCGAGACCACCTCCTACGATCGGTACCTCCAGTGGATTCTTGATTCGGAGCATCTTTTCACATGACTCGATCTTTCCACTCTGTCTTCTATTACACCTCTTGATTCACTGCCGGTGTTCTTACTGCGATGGTACATCTCTTTACGTCTCTGTAGAGGATCTCTTAGCAACTCATCCTTTCATGTTTCTTACGTTGCTCATGTTCCTCGCCTTACCATGCGACTTCTTTCTTTGGCGATTCTGACCTTGGTTATCGGGTCATTCTCGCCTCGACTCTTGTTGTGTTCGGGATGTCACACAGGAGCTCGGTTGGTTCGGCCCTCGGCGCCGTGACTCACGGCGTCTCTGGGAGCTTGGTAGCTTCATCTTCCTTCCGCCGCCACCACGCCGCGGTTTCTCCGCTACGCCACTCAGTCTACCGGCTCTTTCCAGCGGTGGCATCACCGTCTTGGTCATCTGTGTGGATCTCGTCTGTCATCTTTAGTTCGTCGTGGTCTTAGAGTCTGTCTCGAGAGACGTGTCCTTAGATTGTCGAGTGTAAGTTAGGTAAAGCATTCGACTTCCTTATCCTCATAGTGAGTGCTGTGTCTGGCGCCCTTTGATCTTGTTCATTCGGATGTTTGGGTCGGCTCCTTCGTTTGAAAGGGGCCATCGATACTATATCATTTTATAGATGATTTTTCTCGCCATACTTGGATATATTTCATGTCTTCTCGTAGTGAGGTCTTGTCTATCTATAAAAATTTGCCACTATGATTCACACAGTTCTCCACTCCTATTCGTGTCTTTCGTCTTGATTCTGTGGCGAGTACCTCTCGTTACTGCGAGCCTTCCTTGCTGGCGAGGGCACTCGCTTCGATTCTCTTGTCACGGTGCTCATGCTCGAATGGTGTCGCTGGCGCAAGCATCGCCACCTCCTTGAGGCGGCTCGTGCTCGATGATCGCCGCCTCTATTCCACCTCACTTTTGGGCCGAGGTGTTTCCACGCCACCTATCTCGTCAACATCCGACCTCTTACGCTCTTGAGGAGCGATCCTGTTGGCGTCTCGTGGTCTTCTTCCGACTACTCTACCCTTCATCTGTTTGGTTGCGTTTGCTCGTTCTCCTCGCCCCTCGAGAACGCGCAAACCGACCGCTCGATCTGTTGAGTGTGTCTTTACGGGATCTGATCACGAGCACAAGGGATATCGGTCTTTGGGATCCCGTTGGTCGTCGGATGAGGTTTCTCGGGATGTTACTTTCGTGAGTCTCGTCCATTCTACCACGTCCTGCCTCTCCTTGGCTTCCTCTGTGGAGTCTCTGTCTTTCTTGACCTTTCGGATATACCTATATCTGTTTTGCCCTTGCCCACTGTCCCACCGAGTCTCCACATATTCCTCTCGTGGCCTCTCGCCGTTGTCGCCGCTGTGTGTCGTCTTCTACGACTCCATGAGCTCCTCCCACTGATACCTTCTCCTCTTATCTTCTACACTCGTCGACCTCGTGTTGAGGATCTTCCCGATGAGCCATCTTCTCGATGGTCCATCTTCTTACGATGCTCCATCTTCTCTGATGGGTCATCTTCTCCTCGCTACGCTCTTCGTGATCGTCGTCGATTCGGCCTCTGCCCGTTTTGCCTTTCTTGAGTGCGGCTCCTCGTGAGCTTTGTCTCCTCTGGGATCTTTATTACTCATCACGAGTGGCGACTTGCCATGGCGAGAGATTGCTGCCCTCGAGCGTCTTGGGACTTGGGATCTTGTTCCTTTTCCATCTCATTCTCATCCCATCACACGTAAGTGGGTCTATAAGATTAAGACTCGCTCGATGGCTCTCTTAGCGCTATAAGCGCGCCTTGTTGCTCGTGGCTTCCAGCAGAGCATGGTGTTGACTCTGACGAGACTTTTGCTCCTGTGGCCACATGACCACCGTCGCACTCTTCTTTCGGTGGCGTCACATTGCGCCTGAGTGCATTCTCGGCTTGATGTCAAGAATGCCTTTCTTAATGGCGAGTTGCGTGAGGAGGTCTACATGCATCCGCCACCAGGTATTACATTCTCGAGGGCATGGTGCATCGCCTTCGCCGCTCTCTCTATGGCCTTAAGCAAGCCCCTCGTGCTTGGTTTGGCGCTTCTCCTCTGTGGTCACTGCTGCTTTGGTTTTTCACTAGTGATCATGATCTGCGCTCTTTGTCCACACTTCGTCCGTGGTGGACTCTTCTTCTTACGTATGTTGATGATATGATCATTACGGAGATGATTACGAGTACATTGCCTTTGTTAAGGCCGTCTTAGTGAGCGGTTCCTTATGTCGGATCTTGGTCCTCTTGGTATTTCCTTGGGATTGAAGTTACTTCCACTCCGGATGGTTTCTTTATGTCCCAAGAGAAATATATTCAGATCTTCTTGATCGCGCCTCTCTCAGCGATCAGTCTTGTTGAGACTCCCATGGAGCTCAATGTTCACCTCCGACTCTCGATGGCGAGCCTCTTTACGATCCAGGCTCGCTTCATCGTCATCTTGTTGGGAGTCTTGTCTACCTTCTTTGTCACTCGTCCGGATATTACTTATCCGGTTCATATTACGAGTCGGTTTGTTTGGCTCCACTCAGTCCACTCTGACCACCTTCTTGAGTTTTGCGATACCTTCAGCGGG
This sequence comes from Ampelocalamus luodianensis, assembly GCA_036346255.1. Classification (NCBI taxonomy): domain Eukaryota; kingdom Viridiplantae; phylum Streptophyta; class Magnoliopsida; order Poales; family Poaceae; genus Ampelocalamus; species Ampelocalamus luodianensis. Next base: position 55,357,303 of record CM070627.1, on the reverse strand, counting down.
ACTATCTCTCGCCGTCTCTTCTTTCCTCGTTCGGCTCGTTCTGACGAGGCTTATTCGGATGCTACTTGGGCGTGATCCTCGATCGCGGTCTATCTCGCTTCTTGTGTTTTTCTTGGTGGTTCTCTTATTGCACGGAAGCGAAAGAAGCGGCTGCAGTGTCCGTTCGAGTCAGAGGTGAGTTGCGAGCTATGGCTCTCTTGGCGGCGGAGATTGCTTCTACGGTGGTTGCTTGAGGATTTTGGTGTTTCTGTCACTACACCGACCCCTCTCTTGTCGAACGATGCAGTGCTATCAGTATTGCTCGTGATCCTGTGAAGCATGAGCTCACCAAGCATATTGGTGTTGATGCTTCTTTCACGAGGACTTGTGTGCATGATCAGGTGATTACTCTTCAGTATGTGCCTTCGGAGCTTCAGATAGCGGATTTCTTCACGAAGGCAAGCTTGGCACAACTCTCTCTTCTGAATCACTTGCTTGCTCAAGTGCATGTTTGAACATCTCAACAGCCTTAGATCCATCCACTGCTACTTCAACAGTTGCTCCTAGTTGGTTCAGCATCTTCCTTTGAATAGTTTGCAGCACCAAAGTGTCTTCAACGAACAAGACATGCATCATTGCCAATGGCTTATCATCTTCGACTTTCGGTTCCTGAGCAAAACATGCAACTTCAGCTGATGTAGTAGCCCCTGGCAAATCTTTCATACCAATCTCTAGCAAATCTTGCTGACTAGTCCCAGCATTGTCAGGACTAACTTGAGTTGATTGTTGTGTAGGTGAGACATGGAGGTCCCTCAAGATCCTCAGAAGAGTGTATAACCGAGACCCGTGCATCGGCTTTCGCGGGACAAGATCATAGCTCATCTCCCTGAACCTTGTGAAATCTTCAGAAGGGATCTTCAAATCAGCCAAGCAGACAACGTTGCATGGAACTTGATGCTTGATTTTGACGAAATGAGTCACCTCTCTACAAATGTCATCTAATCTTCCATTGGACACATCAATGATAACAAGCAGACCAAATGGATGGTGCCATCCAAAGTTGCCTCCCAAGTTATTTCTGTTCCTCAATGCCATTGGCAAAACTTGGCTGACCATCTCTTTGGAGCTGAAACACCGGTCCGTGCTATCTCAATCGACGCCAGGTGACGATGTATTAAGTTGCATATACTAACCAGTTCACTTAAAAGCTTAAGCTGATGAGGAAAGACGGGCAACTCACTTATACTTCAACACTCCCCTCACGTGTAGACTCTCTTAGGCCTAAGACGTGGAGATAGAAATTGGCTGTATTTTTTTTCAATTGTGCTAGCCGGGTCTTGAACTCAAAATCTTTTGGCTCTGATACCATATTGAGTTGCATGCACCAACCATTTCACCTAAAAGCTTAAGTTGATGAGGAAAGGTGAACAATTCACTTATACTTCAACACGATGTCCTCGAAGGCGAAATACTAGTACAATGCACCTTCGCCAAAGTAGAAGCGATGAGCTCGACTTGTGGGATCAGCCAAACTTTCATCCCAATGTTCTCCATCCATGTTTGCAATATTCTTCTGGTCTCATCTCCATGAACAAAAAGAAGACAATGTCCACCCTTAAAGCAGCTGGCTTCTTTGAACACCGAGGCCCAGACGTCGGAATCACTTGTTGTTGTTGTCCCTTCTTCTATATCTTCAACTTCTTGCCTTTCACTAATCTCGTACCAGTATTCAGCCGATGCATGGGGACTTTCAGGAATCGGTCTTGCAATGGTGGGCACAAACGTCGGAAAAGGAAGTGGCGTCGAGAAGAAAGGGACAAAGCTCCTTAATCATGCTCACCCTCTGGCAAATCTGGAAAGAGAGGAATAGGCGGATCTTCCACGCCCAAAGAACGGGAGCTCTAGGGTTGGTAGCATTAATCAAAGAGGAAGCCCGTGCTTGGATTCTTGGCGGGGCAAGCAGTCTGGAGACTTACCTTCCTTCGGGCGACGCGACACTCTCTTAGCATAGTTTTTTTTCTTTGTTCTCTTTCTCCTCCTCCCCTTTCTCTACCTCTTCTTGTTCTTCTCCTCGTTTCTCTTCTTCCCTGCTAGTTTTTCGTCTGTTCCCTGTTTTTCCGTCTTCGTTCCTTCGTCTTTTTCGTTTTCTTCTTCCCGCTGCTGGGTCTTTGTAATTTCCGAACTTTGTTTTTTCTCGTTCTCCTTTAATGCAGTTCGGGCAGTCCTCCCGCCTCGCCTAAAAAAAAACTAATCTTCAGAAAAACATTGAACCCAAAGCATGTTCCTGTTTCTCCTGGTTCTTCGTCTTCAATACTGATCTCTCCACCCTTCAGGCTAACCTATGAACAACAAATAATAGCCAAAATTAAGTAACAATTTACAAAGAGAAAAGAAACAATTATCATAGATACTTGAGAGTATTAACAAAAAAAAGATATAACTCACAAAAGATTGGACGATTCCAAGCCCCAAACCAGTGCCTCCATGTCCTTCTTTTACTTGAACATAGTTCTCAAAGACAGACTCCCTCTTCTCCTTGGCGATCCCTATGCCAGTATCAACCACCTCAAAGTAAAACTCAACCGAGTTGGGATCATTCTTCATGGGATAGAAAGATTTCTGCTCGGTGCAATCTTTCCTTGCCCACTGGTCTGCATACTAATTTGGCTAAAAGCTCCTTTTCACCTATCCGCTGCAATGACCTACAGATTCAGCTCATCACTGATAGTTTGCACTGCAACATCGCTGCATTCCCTTGCAAATATATGGGGTTCCCTCTCTCCTTACGGAAGCCAAGATTTTCAACCTTTGTTGGACAAGGTCGCCAATCGCCTCCAAGCTTGGCAGGCTGGAATGCTCTCTCAAGGGGGGCGTCTGATTTTGGTTAAGGCAGTGCTGTCAGCCATATCGGTTTTTAGTTTCATGGCTCTCGACCCCCCCCCCCGCTCGGTAGTGAAAGAGATTGACAAAATGCGTCGGGCTTTTCTTTGGAAAGGATCTTCATATGTCTCAGGAGGCAATTGCTTGGTAGTTTGGTCGTCAGTCTGTCGCCCCCTCCAGTTGGGCGGGCTCGGTGTGCACAACTTGGTGGTGCTAGGAAAGGCCATGCGCATCCGATGGCATTGGTTACAACGTACATGGGTGTCACGGCCTTGGGGTAGTTTGCAAGCCCAGAGTAACCGACAGGAAATTGACATGTTCAATACTTTCATTCTGGTCAGATTAGGGAATGGCAAGAACACGATGTTCTGGGAGGACCGCTGGCTGAACGGTTGCTCCATCCAAGGCCTTGCACCGTCCATCGTCCGGATGGTCAAACCTTCCATTCGGAGGAATATAACAATGGCCCGCACTTGACTATGATACTTGGATTCTAGACTTGCAGGGCCATCCAAAAGGAAATTATGTTGCTGAACTACTAAGGCTTTGGAATAGGTTGCAACATATTCGGCTAGCCCAAGGAGAGGTCGATTCCTTACTTTGGCGCTGGCCTCAGGCTGCTACTCTGCTAAGTTGGCGTACTTGGCTTTCTTCGTAGGATCGACTAGGTTTTCGTGTGCGGATGCCATTTGGAAAGTTCGGGTGCCACTGAAATACAAAATTTTCATATGGTTAGTGATATGGCGACGATGTTGGACAGCTGATCATCTAAGGCATCATTGTCTGCAAAATCAAGGAATGTGTGTTTTTTGCAACCATCAGGAAGAGACTATTGATCATATTCTGCGAGGGTGCGCCGTAATGGTGCAATTTTGGGGTCGCTTTGTAGCACTGATTGGCTCGCGATGTCCTGTGCCCAGTGGACAACCCTCTCTCCAAGATTTCTGGTTGGTCGCTAGGACTTCAGTGCCAAAACATCTAAGAAAGGATACAGATTGATGTATTATTCTCGTCTTTTGCTTCATCTGGAAAGAGCGCAATCAGAGGATTTTAACAACATCGCCGTAGCTGTCGATCAGCTCTCTCATCTTGCTCTCCAGAAGTACTGGCAATGGCGCTTGGCGGCTGCGCATCGATTGGGGTCAGCAACGCAGCAGCAGTAGTTACCTTTTGTTTTGTCGTTCGTTAGAGCTATTCACAGTAGTTACCTTTTGTCAGTTTTCGGTTTTCAGTTAGCGTCTGACTACTGAGCGATTACGCTCAAGTTTTTCGGACAGGCTAGTATACCTTGTATCATCTGGGATTTCAATTTCTTTCTACTAATGGTATGATGCGTTGCGCATCCTTGAAAAAAAAAACAAGCATTCGAAGAAACTATCGACACACCTTCGACAAGCGAATCTCGAAGGAAAACTGATGGAGCTCCTTGCGATCGGCCTGCTCGCCCAAGCTCGGAGAATGACGTTGTTAGATATAATGTCGACTTCTTAGTGTTTTGCATGTTAATTGAATTTGCATATCAGTTTGCATAGTAAATTTAGTGGAGCTAGTGGCTGCAAATTAGTTAATAGAGTAATTAGTAGTGCATGTAGTGGAGGTAGTGGTGTTAGTGGGGAGGTTACATATCATATTACATCTATAAAAACATTGTAACCAATTTGTAATCTGATAAGCAATGAAATAACAGAAGAGAGAAAAGACGCAAGTGGCTAGGTGTCGTGAAACTCATCTGTATTCATCTTCTTATGTGCGTGTGTTCCAGAGATGAAATAATATACGAGTTCTCTGGGGGAGCTGGGCCAACAGACGTGCGCTTCATGTGTGAACTTCAGGGCGTTGCCAAGTAAGTTGTCGATGATTTGCTTGAATTTCTTGTTGTCCCCTATGACATTCCCACATTTCAGGACAGAGAAATTGCAGGGGTCCCAGACCATTTCGATTCCTTTGTTGATGCCCACGACATTGACCATGTCCTCATATTCTTCCAAGACATCAGCCATGCTGAACTATACTTTCTCAAGCTGCATCTTTCCTAACTCGACCTTGCTTGTGTCTAGTATCGAGTTCAGTATATCTGCAAAAGTTACACCACATCCATGAATATACTTTTATCTTCCTAGGTTCAAAATTTCCTAAAATTACTTTTATACTGAAAAACAAAGCTACATGGATCGTAATGTTCCAATCCATTCGATCAAAGATATATGCTATTGTGAACGTTGTACATTCTTCAAACTTGAAACTCTATCAATAACATTTCTACCAAATATCAGAAAAAAGGAAATTATAATATTTTTTACAATAAACCTACTTGTACGGTTTTGTTGTGGTCAATCTTGGTACTTTCGTAAGTTTAAAAAGATTAGCTATATGCAAATTGCAGACTCACCGAGAGCTTCTTGGTGCAGACGTCCATATGGTTGAGGTTGTCCATGACGTTGGGGTTCGCCTGGTTCTCTTGCCGGGACACCTCGATGAGGCTGGCGATGGCGGCCAGCGTCGACCGGATATCGTGGCTGGGATGGCGAAGGTGTTGCTCTTGTTCACGCTCTTGTGCTCCGCGTGCTGGAGCGCCTCCTTCTGTCTGACGAGGTCGGCGTTCAGCACCACCTCCCGCGCTACCGCCCGCTGCAGCGCCCGCACCATGAAGAAGCACACTGCCAGCGCCAGCGCCACCAGGGAGCACACGAAGGTGATCACGGTGACGCCCACCTGCCAGAACATGCCGGCCTCGTGACTGTTGCCAAGCACCAGCCGAAATCCTGAGCGATCGAAGTAGGACGCGCGTGCATGTTAGAATCAAGGCACATATATGTTGTAACAGGGTGTGACGAGGATCTAATAATCCTTAATTAATTAAATTATTTATCTGTAATATTCATTATAAATAATAATATCTCTTCTAAAACCTTTAAAGGTATCCCTCAATATTAACAATGACGAAAATTATAAATACTCAGTGGTTGTAAGTTATTCTACGACCACCCTATGTGATCGTAAGTTTTAATACGATCATTTTATAGTCGTAAGTTCTTCTACGACCACTTATTGATCGTAAGTTCTACTACAATCACCTCATAGTCGTAAGTTTTACTACGATCAGATCATTTATGACCACTCTATAGTCAATAAGAACCACAAACATGTGGGCGCAATCGACTAGAGATAATTGTACGCTATGTTTTGATACACGCCGTAGTTAATATGTGTCATTATTCTTGGAAATAACTGTATGTATTAAACCTCTGTCTCTGACATAACTGTAAGGCGACGTGGGGGATATGTATCTGACAATAACTGTCATTGAACGTGCACATTGCATCAAACATTAATATGCCTCTTGACATGGACAACTGTCACCCCTTCATACGTTATATAAGGAATAAAGTCGGTGGACAAAGAGAGAAGAAAAGAGATTCGACAAGGGCAACGAGAGACAGAAGTCATCAAGCCTGTTTTAGTGACTTTCTCCCTGTTGTAAACACAATCAATACAGTAACACCGGAGTATGGTTATTATTCTATCAGAAGAATGTTTGAACCTATATAAAATTCACGTGTCATTTTCTGTGTGATTTCGCTCTAAGAGAGCACCAACATTCATTCATAATATTGATACTAAACCATCGACAGTTGGCGTCGTCCGTGGAGAAATATTTCTCCTTTCCTTTTCGACAAATTGTCTTTATTTCAACTCTGATGCTTTCATGGCGGGAGAATTTGTTCGATTTGGCAGACTACGCAAGACTCGACATGGATGCCTACTATGAGTACAAGCAAAGCATCATTTCATCTGACGACAATGCCAGTTCCAGGGATCTTTCATCGGACCCAGGGAACCATGCCACGGATAAGGTTGATGAGGGAGCCCTCTCCCCCACAACGGCACCAGAATCCTTAAAGGGCAAAGGTCTAACCGACCAGGATCAGGATTGCCACACGACAAGTGCTGAACACAGCAAGGGTTCTTCCTCCAAACGTTCAAGCCCGTCTGAGGCCGTCCGACCTGACACAGCAAGTCTTGGAATCTATGATTCGGGGACTCAATCAAAACTTGATAACTATCACCCTTTGGTTACCCCCACAAGGTGTGTGGTCGAACCTACTTCACCTGCGGATTCGACCGTATTCCCGCAGGGTTCACCTTCAACCTGAGATGGCTATAACCCGGAATTCCCCTTCCTAAAGGGGATTGCTTCAAGTCGCGAGATGTTGTCCTTCGACTACTCCTCAAGTCAGGAGGACTCAGCCGTGAGTGGGGACAACAGCTCCCAGGAGGTCTTTGTCCTCCCCTCAGATCCTAATCTCTCTCCAAGAGACAGGACTGCGGTTGCTTCCCATCGCGCACCTGCTTCGGTCTCTCATGGTGATGGCGAGAACACCTCTAGCGACAACCAGGATCTCCACGTTCATGAGCGTGACCGAAATCCTAGAAGTAATCGCTCTCCACTGAGACACGCTCCGACTAACTCAGATGTCGATGATCCTGAAACCGTCAGGAGAAGAAGAATTACTACCCAGAGATCTTTACCTAGGCGCATCCAATACCAGTCAGAGGAAGCTCAAGAACTTTAACAAATCAATGACTTGATCGAAAACCCGACTCAGGAGCTTGGACAAGCGCCAGGCTACGACGTATTTTCTCAAGAGATCGCACGAAGACTTCAAAACACAATGATCAGACTCGAGCGGAATCGACAACAGTGTCCTGGAAGTTGTACCAGGACAACTCCATCGAGTGTCAGTCGTTCGAACAACTCTCCTCGTGGAGAACGAGAAGACCACAGATCTGGTCGATCTCCCGACCACGACACTGGTCAGAGAAGAGTTCCACGAACAACTGGTGATCGACAAGCTCATAGGGGAGGTGATCGCTCACCACTTCTTCCAAAAAATATGTACTAACAGATAGAGCACAAGGAGTATTACCCTCGTAGGCTTGAGATCTATGATAGATAAGGTCCATTTACCACTGGGTATTGTCGAGTACGATCACCTAGTGATGTCAACCATTCTTTCCTGCAAAGAAGGCGTTATGATATCATTACCAAATGTCAAGCGTTTTGCCTGACTTCGAGTAGTTCGCTAGCCGCCCCGATTCCGAGCAGTAAACATGGAGAAGTTTGATGGATCACAAAATTATATCGAGTTTTCTCAAATCTATACCACCATAATTTGAGCCGGAGGAGGAGGAGAACACGTCATGGCCAACTGTCTTCCGGTGCTCGAAGGGTCTGTTCGATTGTAGCTATTAAATCAGCAACATGAGTTGATCTATTCGTGGTAGCACCTCTACGACCTATTGCTAACTAACTTCCAGAGTACTTGCAACCGTCCTAGAAAGGAGGATGACCTGCATAAAATGTGACAGGATTCTCACGACACCCTACGCCAATTTATTACGCATTTCGGTCAGGTTCATAATTCGATTCCTGAAGTTTCTAATTCTGTTGTCATCAGGGTGTTCAAACAGGGAGTCCGCAATCGAAGGATCACAGAGGATATCAGTCTAAATCCTCCTGCTACCGTTGCTGAGTTCTTTGAAACGGCCGACCGCTATGCAATAGCAGCAAAAGCGGTCGAGTGGAATTACACAATTGATCATGACGATAAGAACACTCGAGGAGTGGGCGAAGGCAGCAAGAAAAAGATAAAAGGCTGAGAAATCTAAGAGCAAGGCTAAAGGCCAAAAACCTCAAGTCAAAAGCTCTAAAGAGGTCTTAGCTGTGAACGATAAGGAGCCTCGGAGCTCCAAACCATACTCCGATCGGGGCAAAGGCAAACGCCCCGAACGAAAAAATGACAAGCCTAGATGGTGTCATTTTCACAAAAAAAAAGGACACAACCTTCGCAATTACCGAGGTTTTCAATGAAAACTTGAGGATTACTACTCCAGCAAGAGGCCACTTCCTACAGTCGAAGAGGTGGGACAAATGAGTGGTCGAAAATTGTCGGATGATGATGGGGAGATGTCGTTTCAAGATCCAAAACATACCATTGATCACATTTATGGGGGATCTTCAGTATATGAGTCGAAACGACAACTCAAGGCTATCGAACGTGAGGTAAATTCTATCGACCCTCCTCTTGTCCATAAAATACCGAAGTGGTCGAAATCACCATCTCTTTTGAGAAAGGTGACTGTTCGATCCCTTTTACTCGACCTGGTCGTTTTTCGATCATGGTCGAGCCCACTATCAACAACGGTCGAGTCAATTGCGTGTTAGTTGATGGTGGAAGTTCATTAAACATACTCTTTACGAGTGACCTGGACGAAATGTAAGTTCCCAGGACAAAGATCAAACCAATATGATACTCATTTCATAGGATCGTACCGGGACCTTTAGCCAAACCTATTGGTTAAGTTTCCCTTCTTGTTACGTTTGGGTCGCCAAACAATTTCAAAATAGAGAAAATCTCTTTTGATGTGGTCAATTTGGACACGACATACAAAGCCATTCTCGGTCGACCAACTCTGACACAATTCTTAATGGCTGCTCATTATGGTTATCAATGTCTTAAGATGCCAGGTCTCAAAGGAGTAGTCACAGTCCGTGGTGATAAAAAGATGGCGCTTACATGCGACTGTAAGTTTCTCGAGATGGTTGGCCAAATACCAACTCGAGAAGTAGGGGTGGAAACGAGCCGAGCCAGGCTCGTTTTGACTCGGGTGAACAGTAAGCTCAGCTCATTTTGGAAACGAGCCATGAGGGGGCTTGGCTCGGCTCGTGCTAGAGCTCGAGCCAGCTCGGAAGGGCTCGCGAGCCAAGGGACGGCAATGCTTGCCATTACTGCCAGGGCAAAGTCCAAAGTCCAAACACCTCCACTCCTCGCCTTGCTTGGCTTGTCCACTGCATTCCATCGAGATGAACCAAATCCATGGCGTCGGGCCGCCTGCCGCTGCAGCGCTCCACCTCCTGCCTCTCCTCTCCTTGCACGCTGCCCCTACTGCCGCCACTACTACTCGGGGGGCCACGCTCAGAGCCTCAGGGAGGGTCGCCGCGCACCTCGACGACACCACCACCTCCGCCTCCACCTCTGACAAGCCGGCGGCAGATTCGTTCTCCACGCCGCTCGGGTTCAAGCCGCCGGAGCCTCCACCTCCACCTCCACCATCCGCCTCCACCATCTGCGCGTGTAGCTCCCACACCTTCTCCTCCGCCAGGCCCCCCACGAACGACGATGACCTCCTCGCCGCCTCTTCTGTCGCCATCACTAGCGTCGTGGCTTCAATTTAGTCGGGCCGCCCCGAGTCTTCGACCACCCCAGCAGTGGCGCCCCGCATCCATCACTTCCCTCCCTCGACGGCCCTAGCGCGGACGGTGCCGCGGAGGCGACGCGTGGCCGGACTGCCGCCGACAGGTGGGTGGAGAAGGGTGAGCTTCTCCCCTAAGCGTTCCTGGGCTCGAGCGGGTAGCGCAGAGGAGAGACCTACCATGCGGGTGCGGCACGGCGAGAGACACGGGGACGTTGGGGAGGGGCCTCCTGCGGTCCTGCCGTCGCTACCGATGCGGCGCGGTGGGGACACTGGGGAGGATGGCAGCGTGGAGGTGAAAGGATTTGGGGGGAAGAACCGAAGAAGCCAAGGACTCGGGAGGGAGGAATCGGGACTACTAGTACTCGGGCGGCTGACGGGCTGAGGGAGGCAACGAGCCGAGCGAGCCGCTCGCGAGCGGCTTGAGCTTGGCTCGAAAAAATAGCTATCCAGACGATAGGTTTGGCTTGGCTTGAACATTCGCGAGCCCGAGTCGAGCCAAGCCAAGCTTGATTCGAGTCGAGCTGGCTTGCGAGCCTCGAGCTATTTTTTCAACCCTATCAAGAAGCAAGCAAAGTGCATCCTTCGACCAAGCAGTCGAAGTCTAAGGTTGCACCAAAGCCGAATGATCAAGTCAAAGAAATTCCACTGAATTCAAATGAGCCTTCGAAGATCGTTCGCATCAGAGGCTCTCGACCTCCAATAGGAAGACACACTCGTCACCTTTCTCTGAGCAAACACAGATGTCTACACGTGGCAAGTATCTGACATGCCTGGAGTCCCAGGGAGGTGATCGAGTATAGGCTAGCTCTACGGCCTGACAAGAAGCCCGTAAAACAAAAATTACGGAGATTTACACTTGATTGACGAGATACTATTAGATTAGAATTAGACAAGCTATTTAAGACAGGTTTCATAAAAGGGGTCAACCACCCTGAGTGGTTGGTGTTGGACCTGGATTTTCTAATCCCGAATCCTCTGTGAACACACTGTGCTATTCACTGGATCAGTAGATAGCACTCACAGGTACATTGTTGAATCGTTCATACATGGCGTGAACTAAAGTACCAAATTTATTACAACCATCAGAGTGACATAGACCACGTCGGGTCGAGTTTTACAAAAGGGTCTGACCAGACCAAATTGATTACATTACATAAAAGCAACGTCGACTACAGCGGAAGTAAAAAGGGTAGAGCTCAACTCTCCACAAGCAAGCGACTAGGGCAACCTATGTACGACTGATATTAACCAAGGACCTGGATGATATCGGTTGTACGCAAGTACCAACGAGTCCGCTAGACTGGGACGAGGCCTGGACTACAGAATTAGACTACTCTTTATCATTTGTTTGCCCATTAACTTCTGGATCCTCGTAGTATGCATAGTCTCCTTCATCCATATTATCTGAAGGGTTTGAGGAGAGCAAGAATGAGCACAACTTCCGTGCTCGCGAGTCAACACACAATGCAATAATATACATGCAAGGCTTACAAGGGTGACTCGGTTCTTTTATTTGCGAAAGCAATATTTTCAATTACCATAATTACAAATTCCTATCACTTAGCATTTTAACAAAAATGCATTTTATTAAAGAGAGTAATTGTGTAATATTTATTAACAGCAGAGGTTACCTCCACCTTCATGCTTATTTTGATTGTGGTTTCATCCACCACTAAACAACACTGGGTACAAAGACCCAGGAAAAACCAATCTCAGGGCTAGGTGAGCCCGCCACAATTTTTATACCACCCACAAAGGTTTTTGAAATAGAACTAACTCAAGTTAAGTTCCCATATCCACCTTTGACCGTAGGCACGGCTGTTTAAACAGTTTATAACTCTCGAGATTGTACACTTTACCCACAAGAGACGATTAACTCGTTGCCCTACATGATTCCTTGGTCATATAGTCGAGAGGTCATCACAATGACCTTTCTAAATATCTCGCCCTTCCAGACATCTCACCTATATGGGGTTGCGCCCATACGTTCGTGCAGGATGTTCACCCCCGCTGCTGGTGTAGTTGGATTAGACTACCCACAACGGCTGGCGACTTCACCCTTGTCTCGGTGTCCCATTCAACCCGTATTTACCGTGGGCTTGCACGTTCTCATACCGCCAGTGAGGTGCATTCCAGGTTTGATAAATTTACTAAGCCAAGTCACAGTTTGTTGCAGACTTGTGGTTGTACTTGTTATACACAAGAGGTTGTGACAAGATTAAGTCCTTAGGGTTGTCTGGGCGGTTCAACCACATTCCTGCCATTCTCGTGCTCCATCCGCACCCACCATCTTACCATCCGCCCAGACGGGGTATTAGCAGTTTAGGGTTTTGAGAAGTAAAATACAGCAATTCAACCATCTCAATCATTTACCCGCAATGACTGCCCAAATCATTTTTATATTTGAAATGATGATTAGGACATTTTAATGTCCTGGTACTTAAACAAGTCTAGCATGTCGCTTAAGTACAACCTATAGCTAGTATTACCATATAGTTACTAGGGTGACAAAGATTAAGGGATTCAAGTTGTCAAGGATGGCATAATAAATAATTAATCATCAAATGGGTATTTAACTACCTTAAGCTTTTAACATATATTTGATTAAAGAATTAGAGCATGCAATTTGCTATTTTAAAATAATATAATTTGCATAAAATGTAGGCTCAATATGATCAAAGTATTGACTCGCCTGGATTAAAGGTAAGAGGGTCCTGATGATCTTGAACTGGATCGAAGTGAAGGTTCCCGGTGTCTTCGAACTCTACGCGAACGATCGTACCGGAAAAAGAACAAATGAACAAATAGAACAAATAAGTACACAGCAAATAACAAAAGGACTCCAAATAAATCAAAACCACTGCCATTAGCAAGGTCTTGAATTAACAAATTTTTAGAAATTTATTTTATAATTTTTGGAGTTACGACGAGGGAGAAAAGAACTTTTGAAGCCTTTCTTTTAAATTAAAACAAAAAGGAAAAGAAAAACAACCAAAAGAAAAAAGAAAAAGGCAGCGGCCCACGACACTTGATTTGGCCCGGCCCACGACTTGGGCCGAACGGGCGCTCAGCGCAGGTGCGCGACCCAGGGGGAGGCGTGGCCCGGGGGGAGTGTTGCCCTAGAGCCGAAGAAGGGGGTGGCGACGCCAGAGCAAAGAGGGGAGAGGGAGGGGGGGAGGCGGGCGGCGGGGCGCGCGAGGGAAGCGAGGAGGAGGAAGCGCGATGCACCGAGGTCCCGAGGGGTGGCGGCGGAGGTGACGGCGACGGCAACGGGGCTTGGGGCGCGGCAACGATGACCGGAGAGAGCGGCGGCAGCGACAACCGGAGAGAGCGGCGGCGCACGAGAGAAGAAGGGAGCCGAGGGGCGCACGAGAGGTAAGCCATTCGGCTTCGGCCTCTTCTTCTTCCTTTCCTTTTGTTCTTCCTCCTCGGGTTGCTTGGGGAAGAAGGGGGATGAGGGGTAGAGCAAGGGAGGTGCTGGAGGGGCTCTTTTATAGCCGGAGGGGGAGGGGGACAAGGGGACCGGGGGGCGTGGGGCACCGGCCAGGGAAGCCGGGACGAGACGCGCGACGGCCGTTGACGCGGGGAGTGCGGGACGAGACGTGCGGTGGCGAGTGGGAGCAGGTGGGGAGTAGACGGCATGGCAGAGGCGGTCGCGGGCGGGAGCACGACGCTGGAGCGGCACGAGCGGCGAGGACAGTGCACTGGCGATGGGGGTCCCAGTGAGGACGAGAAGATGGGGGAGGCGACAACGCCACATGGGGTTGTCGACACCAGCGTCAACGCTGGCCGGGGGGAAGAGAGAGGGGGAAAAAGAGGGAGTTACATTTGGTTAACCCTGTAATGATTAGGAAGTCTAATAGTAAATAGCGTATGTGTGTAGACTTTACTAATCTAAATAAAGCTTGTCCGAAGGATGATTTTTCCCTTCCTCGTATCGATCAGTTAGTTGATTCTACTGCTGGTTGTAAAATATTAAATTTCTTATATGCATACTCTGGTTATCATTAGATAAGTATGTGTTTAGATGATAAATAAAAAACCACATTTATTACACCATTTGGAATATTTTGCTACGTCAAAATATCATTTGATTTAAAAATGATGGTGCTTCCTTCCAACGCTTAATGCAAAAAACCTTTCTTCCTCAACTAGACCGAAATTTGGAAGCCTATGTTGATGACTTGATCGTAAAAAGCATACATCGCCGTAAAAAGCATGCAATAACTTCCTGTGCATTATTTTGAAATGAAGTTGATGTGCACTACTTATGATGTTTCTTCTTCTCTACTGAGCTAGTGAGCTCATACTATAATACTCTTTTCATTTACAAAATAAAAAGGCCTAGCGATGTATTATAGTATAGATTTTGTAGAGCCATCTAAGAAAAAAAAAATCACTACTCTTCCAAATGGCATGAAGATTGCATTTTTGGAATGGGAGGTCAAAGAGCAGGTACATGATCATTTTGAGTAAAACTTTAAAGTTTTTTTTCTAGCTTTTACTAATCATGTGCTGTTTGTTTCCTACAGCTCCAGAAGATAAAGTCTGAAATAGTTGAAGTGTCTGGTAATCCCAAAGGTCTACTTTTGGAGGCGTTTCATTCTGCTGTATATTATGGGGCACTGGCAAAACCTTTGATGGCTTCAGAATCTGCTGTAAACAGATTGGATATTAGTACACCGGAGGATTTCATTGCTGTAATATTCAGTGATTTGTTTCCCATGTTAATATTTAGTCAAAAATGTCTCCCTTTGACCTTTTGCTTTTGTTGAGAATCGTAGGAAAATTACACTGCTCCCAGAATGGTTCCTGCAGCATCAGGAGTTGAGCATGATTAGTTGGTTTCAATTGCAGAACCACTTCTGTCAGACCTTCGCAGTGTGAAATGATCTGAAGAGCCAAAATCAGTGCATGTGGGAGGGGTCAGGGGACTATCGTTGCCAAGCAGATTCTCTGGTGAGTTTTTGGCTGCTTTGCAGCATTATTCTTGTGGGTCTTGTCAGTGAAGTAGACCCAACAACTGGAGATGTTTATAGTTATCGTAGCTTAACGGATATTTTAGTACGTGTTTACATGCGCTTCATTTCTGTTGTCAAATCTTTTGAAATAACCATTCTTTAATTTTCATCCTTGTTATTACTACTAGTGGGTGTCCTTGTTGATACCAAGAGAGCATAACAAAACTAGTCTTGCTTATAAAAGAATTTCACCATTGGCACCTCAACTTATGCTTAGTCTTGCGCTTCTTGATGATTATCTGTAGAAAGAACGTTCCTGTTCTTGATTTGTTCCTCTTAGACGTTGTGCACCATGTTATGCCTATCAATAGGTCGCAACTTCCTTCAAAAGGATATATCTATGAATAGCAAATCAGAAAGAAGTGCGCAACAAAGCATGTTATGGCTTCTAGAAATGCAAATCCTTGAGTGTCCATTTTACACCATTGCCTTGCTGGGAACTCTCTGTTTGCTACTGTTTATAGTAAAGCCTATTGAAAAAGGGTACATTTTGACTTAAAATCTTCTGACATGTTTAGGTGATGTAAATCAATGGTTTTCGTTGTCTTAACATGTCTTCCCATGATCTGGTTGTTGCCTGGCTTTTATTCTGTAACGACTAGCGCTGTCGCATTGGTGTATTTACCGTCGAAAGGATGCAGAACTAGTTGTCCAGACGTGGGACAAGCAATTCCATAGCTCTGGAAAGGAACAAAAGATCCGTTTCCTTTATCTTGCTGATGACATCTTACAGAACAGTAAGGCAATGGCACATTGGTTAAAATTTATCTCTTTTGATATTGTAATTTGTACATTTTTCCCTACTCTTGGTGTACTCTAATATTTCGATTGTATCTATAAATATTGTAAAGAAACAAAGTTATGTTCTTCGAATCGAGAATTGCAATGTGGTGCACCTCAAGTTACATTTTGCAATGTTAATTCTTTAATAATTTTTAATTGAAATCGTTGCAAAAATATTGAGAAAGTAACATGTTTGTCGTAGATATAAATGCATAAATGATAGTCATGTAAAGATAAAGGTTCGGTACTACTAATTTTCAAGTGAAATTGTGTACAAAAAAAAGTAGAAAATCGGTCTTAATTGTAGTCAATTGGGGTAATTGTAGCCAATTGCGTTAATTGCGGTAGTAGTCGTTAATTGTACTCAATTGCATTAATTGCAGTCAATTATCGTTAATTACCGTTAAATGTCGTCAATTATCGTTAATTGCGTTAATTGCCGTTAAATAACATCAAACAAGCCATTACTTATCTCACAAGGTATTTCAGACATTTCTCATCTCATAATCTACATCAAATCTCTTCCATCGACCCGTTTTTCCTTAGGGCCGTTCAACTCTGTAGTTCACCAAAGCCGATTTTCAGAAAAGCTGCTGCCGTGGCAAGCAGGCAGATTTGGGACGTTACCCAGGAAACCCCCGCACGCGCGCTGCAAGCCCGGCCGTGTGCCGACTGCCGACTGCGGAGGGGAGAACGGCCGGGCCGGGCTGCGCGGGACGGTGTGGGACGCACTTCGGCACGTGAAACGGCCGCGCTGAGGCGGCTTCATGCCGTGCGAATGCTGTCGCGGCCTAGTTTTTTAGGCAGGACGTGGCCGTCGCTGCGGCCTGCGGGTGCGGAGGCAGCCGAGCGTGCGCTCGTCCTAACGCGGCCAAGGATTAGACATGGCAGCCCGCGCCGACCGCCAAAGCACACTTGCCTCAATAGCTTTGAGCGTTACAGGGCCGGCTCGAATAGTAGGATGACTCGTGGCGGAGCGCGAGATGACCGAGGCTCGAGGGAATCAGGGAAGGAATAGTGCGGAAGACTCGCCGTCGACGTGCTCGTCAAAGTCCTCGCAGAGGACAAGCAGACCACTTACAGATATATAGTGTGAGGCGAGGTGAGGTGAGGTGGTGACCATTGACAACGCCTTGTGAGGGCGCACGTCTCGCACCTTGTAAGTCACTTGTTTTCGGGAATGGATCCTCTGCACTGCTTCAAAAAAAAAGTTCACCGTGACTGTAAATTCCTCTCGTGTATCATCTATCCAACCCAAAAATAATAATGAGAAATATTATGGAATATTATAGCGTTGAGACGGTATAAGTTCTAGTCGTCCAATCCGTTTAGCACGAATCATAAAGCCGTGTCTCCGTCGCACTCCTCTCTCTCTCGTATTCCTCCCTCTTCGATAGCGCCGTCGTAGCCTAGTGAGTTGGCCGAAACTGGTCAAAACCGTTGAAACTTTGATTGAAACTCGTTGAAACTTAATGGAACTTGTTGAAACTTGTTGAAACTCTCCAACTGAAACGTATTGAAAATTGTGTTCCAAAAACTAAAACTCGTTGAAATTTTGTTAGAAATTTTTCTAGGAATATTCTAGAAACACGTGAAAATCGCTGAAACCTCCCATACGGAGTTTAGAAGCTACCGGTGGAATCCTGGAAAAGATGTTTGGTCTGCTAATTCCGAAGTTGAAACCTCCCAGTCATGACCTAGCTAAGCCACCACCGTATTGGCCCATTGTGAATTTCGGGGCGATTGCGCCGCTGCCCTAAGCATATATGGAAGATCGTGCACTAGCTCTCATTAAGCACGCGCACGTATGACGCGTATCACGGTATCAGTAGCCGCGTAGAGACGCAGTCAAGCAACGACGGTGCCCGTGCCCCCGCGGAAGTGCAGGGAAAGTAAAGACGGAGGCGTGGCGAGCCGAGGGAAACAGACAGACAGACGATTCGCCCTCCGCGCGCGCAACAGGCAAAGCCACAGCCACGTCCGCACTACGCACGCAGCCACGCACGTAACGAACGAACGACGGAATGAGCAGCATCGACCACACCTCCGCGGTTTCACCTCTTCTTCCACCGCTAAGACCTAATCCGTTCCTGCATGCGTTGACGCTACCTTCTACTACTGGATCCGTGACTTGCCGGCCTGCCGCCGTGCGAGCGGCTCGCAGCCTGTCATGTAAACCCCTCGTTCCTCGCGGAAACTAGCTAATTGACTGGCCCCGGCCGCCGCCATGCGATCCCGCGTAGAGATCGCTGACGCCCGGTTCGGCGCCGACGGTTGCGACGATTCCAGCAGCGGACGCAGCAGCTCGGCCTCCCTCTCCGGCCTCTCCGACAGCGACGGCTCTAGCAGCACCGAGGAATACTACTGCCCCGACGCGCGCGAGTTCCGGCTCCATGTCTCCCTTCCCTCCTCTTCTGCGCACGCCAACGTCGACCCCGGTAGCCTCCGCCCGATCTCTCCGTCCTCCTCCTGCGTCCTCGCCGACATCGACAAGCACCTGAACCGGATGGTCCTCCTCCTCCCGGCCTTCTCCTCTCCCTCCGGCGCGGTTCGCGCTGACGCGCTGTCTCACTGGCTCGCCGGCTTTGACGTCGGCTGGGTACTGGACATGGACACGACTGACAACTGCGGGAGCCTCCCGCGGCGGGAAGTCGGCAGGAGGGTCAGGGTGTGGGCGCAGGCGCTGAGCACCATGGACCGCGTCTTCCGCCGCCGGCACCGGGAGGCCCGCAACCCGATCAACGACGCCGCGGCCGCGCAGCTGGCGGCGCTGGGGGAGTTAGCGGCCGAGAGCGCCGGCGCGATGCTGAAGCTGGCCGGCGCCGTGGCCGCGCTCGGGAGCTCTCCGTCGAAGCTGCTCGCGGCGCTCGACGTGTACGTGCCGGTCTCGGAGGCGTACCCCTGCCTCGCGAGGATGTTCTCCTGGGGCCCCTCCCACCCCGTCTCGGCCGCGTCCGACGCCGCGCTCGCTGGCCTGGTGGACGCGTCCCGTCGCTGCGTGCGCGACCTCGGCGCGTTCATACGCGAGCACTACCCGTGGCGGATGCCGCAGGGCGGCGAGGTGCACCCGTGCGTCGGGTTCTGGATGGGCTACTTCAGCTGCATGCTGCGCAACCGCGTCTCCCTCTACTTCGTCCTCGCCGGCGGCGGCGGCGACGAGCCAACAACGCCGTTCGCGCCCGGCGAGGGTGGCCTGGTGGCGGAGCTGATCTCGTGCCTGGAGGCCGTGCTTGAGGAGAAGTCTGGCGCGCTGGCGTTCCCGGGGCTGAGGCAGGTGTTCATGCTGAACAACACGTCCGCCATCGTGCGCCGCGCCGTGCGCTCCGACCTCAAGCTGTTCCTGCCGCCCTGCTGGGTCCGCGCCCGCGAGGAGCGCATGGAGGGCTACGTCAAAGGCTACGTGGACGCTTCCTGGGCTCCCGTCGTGTCGCGCTTGAACAGCGGCGGCGGGAAGCCTACCGCCGTTAACGTTCTCCGGCGACGGAACCCGCTGAGCGCATTCTACTCGGCGTTGGAGAACGCCTGCAGCATGCAGAGAGGATGGAAGGTGCCCAACCCAGTGCTCCGGGGCGTCCTCCGGAGAACCGTGTCGGAGTACGTCGTGCCGGCATATCGCCGGTATCTGGAGGACTATCCGAAGGCTGAGGTGCCCGCCGGGCGCACCGAGGAGGAGCTGGAGCATCAGTTGTCGGAGTTGTTCGAAGGATAGAAGACGAAATCTTTCATTACAGTTGTGTAGATGGAAGTGTACATACTACATACTATACTTGTTCGATTGCTATTTAGAATTCAGAGTTGCATTCAGAATTTTTTTTCTATGCACATCGGGTAGTCAGTTTTGCAGCACAAGGACAGATGGTTAATCGGTTGATGCTGATTGCCGACACATTTTTTTTCCTCAATCCGATAAACTGCTGTAACACTCAGTGTATCATTTTGAGTTCTGAGAGATCAGTTGATACAGTATCAGAAGATACAGTGGTGTCAAATAATATTTTCTCGTATACTTACTAGAAAATCAATACTCAAAGTCTGCACTTCGCAATTCCACATTCAATAGTGCCAAACACTTTTTCAAAGGAAAAAAAAGATTATTTGTTGTTAACGTTAAAGGTATTTATGGTATTTTTTTATGGGACTGTCTATTCATGAGTTGCCTGGAATTCTCTTAAGTTTAAGTCACTTGTTGTGATCATTGGATCAATATCCAATCATATGACATCCATTAGATCAATATCCAATCATATGATAATCATATAACACACCAATCTCTACACAAATTTAATGGTCACAACAAATGACTTAAACTTAAAAAAATTTCAGGCAACTTGATCATTGAATCAATATCCAATCATATGACATCCATTAGATCAATATCCAATCATATGATAATCATATAACACACCAATCTCTACACAAATCTAATGGTCACAACAAGTGACTTAAACTTAAAAAAATTTCAGGCAACTTAAACTTAAGAGAATTTCAGGCAACTTATGAATAGACAGTCCCATTTATAAATTGTCTGAAATTTTCTTAAGTTTAAGTCACTTGTTGTGACCATTGGATCAATATTCAATCATATGACATCCATTGAATCAATATTTAATCATATACCAATCATATGACACACCAATATCTACACAGATCCAATGGTCACAACAAGTGACTTAAATTTAAAAAAAAATTCAGGCAACTTAAAACTAGCAAAACTGTTTATAAATAGACAGTCCCAAAAACTATTACACTACACACAATATTTATTATATAGTATTATTAGAGCGGGTTACAAAAGCCTAGCGCGCCCGCTGCCGCTGCCCTGGAGGAGCAATCTTCGCTCTCGAGGCGGCCAACCACTTACCTATAGTTTTTCCTCGTAGAAGTAGCAGCAACAGCATCTTCATCCTCGAGATCTCCTCGGAGCAGCCACACGAGCGAAGCACACGTACGCACCGCCTCGATCATCTCGAAGCATCCGGATCGATCCCGGCCGATTCGATTGATGGCTCCGACGGCGGCGAAGCAGCAGCATCTTCATCCTCAAGCTCTTCCTCACCGGATCCTGTCGCTGCCGCTCCGGATCCGCGCCGCCCCAAGGTTCGTGCGCCTCCTCTGCTCCGTGTGCGCCCGATGCAGCCGCCGCCTCCGGATCGACGCACTCACCGGTCACCCTCGACCCCGCCCGTCATCTTCTTGGACCGCCGCCGCCTCGGCTCCTCTGCGATGGATCGGATGCGGGGGAGGACAAGGGGTTGGGCAGACGGCGGGGAGGACTGTAGGCTCAGGCCCTGAAGGTGGAGGCTGCTCGCGTCCATGGCGCTCTTTGGCCCTCGGTCATCCGCCTCGCCATCGCCGCCGCCCCTGCTCATCACGGTCGACGTCGCCCTCTTCACGCTCCCCGTTGATAAGATTTTGAAGGGCTTTCTGGTTTGGATCAAGGATAACTTGGGTGCATGGGGTCCTTTGGTACTGGCTCTTGCTTACATCCCTTTACGGTCTTAGCTATTCCAGCATCAATACTTACGCTTGGAGGTGGTTATCTATTTGGCCTGCCTGTTGGGTTTGTTGCTGATTCCATTGGAGCAACAATTGGCGCGACTGCTGCATTTTTTGCTCGGTAGAACGATCGGAAGGCCTTATGTTCTCTCCAAATGCAAAGACTACCCCAAGTTCCAAGCAGTAGCTATTGCCATCCAAAGGACTGGCTTCAAGATTGCTGCTGGGAACTTAAGCCTGCAGATTGTTGTTCCTCTTGGGTAGTGTATGGGCTGGTGCTATCCTGCTGCTGGCTGTCTTTCGAGTCTTTCTTTCTTAGTGTCGTCGTGTGGTATTTTCTTATTATTCTAGAGTTTAGTCTTACGTCCTTTGTACTCTATATAGTACCTATTGAGCTATTGCAATACATATACAATATTCATAACAGTTATGAGGAAAAGGGGCGCTCATAGATCCTTTTAAAAAGCCGTACTTGTTATAAAAAAAAAGGCCGAACGAACATATTGAAACAAACAAACAAATACAGTGCGAATTCAATACGATTGTATGCGGTTTTGTTCTTTTGACAATATTTAAATCGGTAATGCTGAAAACAGAATCGGCATGTTGGCTTTTGTTGACTAGAAAGTGAAAAGACGATATTTACAAGGCTCCCCTTCCATGCTGATGAACTACAGATCTTTGAACAATCTTGCCTTGTAAATTTATCAACAGGGACACCTGCCAAGTTTACCCCAAAAGAAGTTACATGGAAATTCTAATATTTCAGATTGATATTGGGATAAAGAAGAGCAAGTGGCAGCATAAATCCATAAACTCACCATCTCTAGAGGGCCGACTCTATGCAAGAGGAAACCATCTACATTTGTTCGATCACCAGGGCTGGGATTTTCGACATACAACATTGATTTGTCTCGACGGAAGTATCCACAAAAACCTCCCGTGCTTAGGTATGCATTCTATACCATACATAAGGAGTTAATGATAAGCAACCAATAATGTGAATTTCTTGTCCACAAAGAGGATAGAAGTTACCACTTCATATTTTACAAAAATACGCTGAAGTGGCTCATATAACTTCGTTGTTTCTGGTGTGTGCGCCTTGCAAACAACTAATGGATTATATCCAACAGCTATTTTCCTGGCTTAAATATAATATTGTTAGCCGTTACTGTTACAAGTCATGCATAAGAGGTAATAGGCATGGAGCTTGAACTAAAAAGGACAATTATGGAAATTAGAATTTTGATTAATATGTTCAAACCGATCGATCTTCCAAATCTGTCAAGACACCTTGAATAGAACAATGCTGTTTTGTATATATACTATTACACAACCCATTGATGACAGATGAGCATATATGTGTTAGATTAGGAATTTTTTTTGTATTTCTTTATATGCCTTTTGTATTTTCTTATATGTGTATGGTATGTTCCCTTATAATATCCTCTTGTGTATATATATATATATTACACATTGGGCCTCATAAATACATGCACAATATTCATAATATGGTATCAGAGCTATGGCACTAACAACTCAACTCCTTACGTTGTCATCCCACCGTCGTCAACGAAGGCCGCTGCCGCCGCACCAAGGCCGTCATCGACGACGCTGTCGCTGCACGAAGCTTCGTCTGTCCGCAGCCCAACGCCACCGCCCCCTCCCCCCAGTCCGTCACTCGATGCCGCCGCCTTCGCGCGCCAATTCGGTGTCCACCGCCGCCTCCACACGCTGATTCGACAACTGACACCGCCGCCTCATCCGACTCGATCCGGCTCGTGTCGCCGTCGACAGCCGCTGCTAGCGCCAGCCAAGGCCTTCGTCGCCATCGGTCGCTACCTCCGTCGCCCGCCGCAATAGATACAGTTTCTAAAAGAAACCACATCGGTTTCTTATAGAAACAGTCGGTTCCAGACTTAAAAAAATCAAAAAAATGTCAATATAACCGTCGCGTCGTCTAGCGTCACCTGTTAGACTTTGTTGCCTTGGTCGCCGCGCCGTCCAGCGCCGCCTACCGATGGCTTCCGTTCTATCAACTCAATCTCATTCTCAAGAACAAAGCTTCATGGGGCGAACTACAGGTTGTGGTCTTCACTCATGCAGATCACGCTCGATGGTCTCCACCTCTGGGGACATATCACTTGTGCTCGACCTTGTCCGCCGTCGCCGGTTCAACCTCCTCCCAGAAAGCCTACTTCTGCACCTTCTATAGAAGATGAGGCCGCCAAGAAGGAGGCAGAGGCCACTGCTACGCTGCTGTTGTTGATGCTGCTGATGAGGCATTTCAGTATGCCAAAGACGCTTTTGAGCGCTGGTGTGCTGATGAGGCCCGTGTTTGAGACATCCTGGTGATCAGCGTCGATGCTTCCATCCAACCAGACATTGTTGGCCTACATATCACTCGTCAGATCTGGGAGCACTTGCGCGAGCGATACCAGCAGAGCAGTGAT
The DNA here is from genome assembly GCA_036346255.1 of Ampelocalamus luodianensis. NCBI lineage: Eukaryota > Viridiplantae > Streptophyta > Magnoliopsida > Poales > Poaceae > Ampelocalamus > Ampelocalamus luodianensis. Next base: position 55,333,434 of record CM070627.1, on the reverse strand, counting down.
GCTCATTTCTTGTCGCTTCAGCATGAGTTGGAGATGCTTCGTCAGAAGGAACCCTCCATCGACGGCTTCTTCCGAGCCCTGCCCAGTCTCTGGCGCCAGCTAGACGAGCTAGTTTCTCTGTTCTGTCAGGAGTGTCATAAAGTGCAGAAGGTGGATCGTGACCGTCTTCACCTTTATGACTTTGTCTGCCGTCTTCGCCCAAGTTTGAGCCTGTCAGGGCTCAACTGCTGAGCCGCTCACCATGACCGACAGTCACCGAGGCTCTTTCGATGCTTCGTGCTGAGGAGCTTCACTGCGGGTTAGTAACATTGTTTGTTCCGGTTGTGCTTGCTACCCCTTCTTCTTCGACTACACCGACGACTTCTGCTTTGACTACAGTCCCTCCTCAGATGTCCGTTTTCGCTCTTTTTTTTTCACCAACTGGGGTTCAGTGCAATTATTGCAAGAACTTCAGACACGACTACCAACATTGTGCGGTGCAGAAAAGGCAGAACAAGGCGCTTGGGGGTGGACGTTCCAAGGAAGGGCAGTGAGGCCCTTCCTCGACTGGAGGATCAGGACCTTCTCAGCGAGGTGACTCTGTTCCACAGCTCTACTAGGCTCTACTTTAGCAACTCTCACAACTCAGACGTCTCCTCTAGGTACCTCTTGGGTTCTAGATTCTGGTGCATCTTTTCACATGACACTAGACTCCACATCTCTCACTTCAGTAGGACCTCCTATTTTTTATCTCTGTTCAGACAGCCGACGGTACTCCTTTGTCTGTTAGCTGTCGGGGCACTCTTTTGTCCACTGATTTTTCTGTTCCAAATGTTTCTTCATTAGTTCGTCAGGGTGTTCTTGGACATGTTACTGTTGACTCCCATGTTTTGTTAGGGTTGTAAGCTAGGAAAGCAGCTACAACTTCCTTATCATTCTAGTGAGTCCTTGTCTTCTCGTCCTTTTAACTTATTCATTCAAATGTATGTGGATCTGCACCTATTATCTCTAAAGGAGGACATAATTTTTATGTGATCTTCATTGATGATTATTTTCGTTTTACATGGCCTTTCCTTATGTCTAATCGTGATCAATTTCTTGCAATATATCGTAACTTTGTAACGATGGTCCGTACTCAGTTTGATTCTTTCATCCGTATTTTTCGTTGTGATTTTGCTGACAAGTACTATTCTGGCGCTTTTAGACAGTTTCTTTCTAAGCAGGGCGCTCTTTACCAGTCTTCTTGTCCTAGTGCCTATGCTCAGAATGGGGTTGTTGGGCGCAAACATCGTCATCTGATTGAGACTGTTCGCACTCTTCTCCTTACCTCTCATGTTCCACCACAGTTCTAGGTTGAGACTGTTTCTACGGCTGCATATCTCATCAATATGCAGCCTTCCACTACTCTTAAGGATGTCAGTCCTATAGAGCGTATATACTCTCGAGCCCCTTGTACACTCATCTTCCTATTTTTGGTTACACTGTTTTATTCTGCAGAAGCCTCGTGAGCGTACCAAACTATTGGCTCAGTTAGTTGAGTGTGTGTTTTTGTTATAGTTTTGAGCATAAGGATTATCGCTGCTATAATCCTTCTGCTCAACAGATTAGGATCTCACGAGCCGTTGTCTTTGACGAATTTCGACCTTTCTTCTATCGAGATTCAGCTCTTTGTCCTATTTGCACCGTTGAGACGATTTCATGGTTGTCTCTTTCAAACTCTTCAGCCTTTTCTCCACTACCGCAGCCTTCCCCTGGTCTATCTCCAGTGGTTCCTTCTGTACCTTCGCCTCCAGTGCTGCCTCCTGCAGCACCGCCTCTTGTTCCTACAGCACCACCATCTCGTTTCTCTGGTATTTACTACTTTAGGCGTTCTCATCCTCAACCAAACTCCTCTCCTGGTATCTTGCCGACACCTATATCCGATCCTCCTGATGATGCTCCTCATTATGACCTTCATGACCGGACATCCGTTCGACCTTTTGATCGTCATAGATTTGCTCTGATAGCTCATGCTCTCTCTGTCACTGAGCCTAGTTCTTATCATGAAGCTATTCCTCATTCTGAGTGGCATCTCGCTATGGTAAAGAGGCTTGATGTTCTTTGACGTACGGAGACTTGGAATATTGTACCGACACCTGTACATGCTCGCCATATCACATGCAAGTGGGTGTATAAGATTAAGAGATAGCTCATGCTCTCTCTCCATCGAGCCTAGTTCTTATCATGAAGCTATTCCTCATTCTGAGTGGCAGCTCGCTATGGTAAAGAAGCTTGATGTTCTTTGACGTACGGAGACTTGGAATATTGTACCGACACCTGTGCATGCTCGCCATATCACATGCAAGTGGGTGTATAAGATTAAGACCCGGTCTGATGTTACTATCGAGCACTACAATGCTCGTCTTGTGGCTTGCGGCTTTCAGCAGGAGTACGGTCGTGATTACAATTAGACTTTTGCCCCTATTGCCCATATGACCACTGTTCGCACTCTTGTTGCTGTTGACCTGTTGTTTCTATTCGCCGGTGGTCTATCTCTCAGCTAGATGTTAAGAATGCATTTCTTAATGGTGTTTTGCATGAGGTTTACATGCAACCACCACTTGGGTATTCTGTTCCCGATGGACACATCTGTCATTCTCGTTGTGCTCTTTATGGTCTCAAATAGGCTCCTCATGTCTGGTTTGCGTGTGTTTACCTCAGTGATTACCGCTGCCGGTTTCACTGTCAGTTCCCACGATCCTGCTCTTTTTGTTCATATCTCATCTCGGGGTAGAACACTGCTTCTTCTGTATATTGATGATATGCTCATTACTGATGATGATTCCTCATTCATCACGTATGTGAAGAAGCATCTCAGTGAGCATTTTTTATGACTGATCTTGGTTCTCTTACGTACTTCCTTGGGATTGAGGTCTCTTACATGCCTGAGGGCTACTACCTCTCCAGTAGAAGTATGTTCAAGATCTTCTTGATCAGTCTGGTATGACTGACACTCGCACTGCTGAGACTCCCATAGAGTTATCCCTTCAGTTTTGCGCTACTGATGGTGATCTTCTTGAGGATCCTACTCGATATCGCCATCTTATTGGGAATTTGGTGTATCTTGTAAGCACTCGTCCTGACATTACTTATGTTGTTCATATCTTGAGTCAGTTAATGGCTCGTTCTACCCATCTTTACTACAATCACCTTCTTCATGTTCTTCGCTACTTGCGTGTGACAATCTCTCGTCGTTCAGCTTCAGACGTACTCCGATGTGACTTGGGCTAGTGATCCTTCTGATCGTCGTTCTCTTTCTGCTTACTGTGTTTTTTTTTTTGCTCCTCCCTGATTGTCTCGAAGACAAAGAAGCATACTGTAGTTTCCTGTTCGAGTGCAGATGGTGAGTTGAGAGCCATGGCAGCAGTGACAACAAAGGTTACTTGGTTGAGATGGCTACTTGCCGATTTTGAAGTACCTGTGATGGGACCTACGACTCTTTTGTCTGACAGTACATGTCCTATCAGCATTGTTCATAACCTAGTGAAGTATGAGTCCACCAAGCATATTGGTGTAGATGCTTCATACACTCACTCACATGTGCAGGAGGGAGTATTTGCTTTACAGTTTGTGCCATCAGAGTTAAAGATTGCTGACTTCTTCACGAAGCTACAGACTATGGTACAATATTTGTATTTTCTCTTCAAACTCAGTGTGTATGATCCACCATGAGTTTGAGAGGGGTGTTAGAATATGAATTCTTTTGTATTTTCTTATATGTGTATAGTATATTCTCTTGTAATATCTCTTTGTACTCCCTATATATATTGTCTATTAGGTCTCATTAATACATGCACAATATTCATAACAATATGCATGTTGGGAGTGTGTACTTCTCAACAAAAGTAGCTGCAGGCACTAGTCTGTAGACTACATTATTTGCTTCTAAAATGATAATGCACGCGAAAATGCATAATAAACAGGCATACTAATCAGTAGTGAACATTTACCAGTTACTACTCGTCCCCGTTAATGACTGCTCCAACCATTCAATTTGTTCCCTGTAAGAAGTGCTTATTTTGCCATCATGTAGAGGTTCCTTGTAACAGAATGATAAATCAATATATAAGAATCCAGAAAAGTCAGCGTATATATTCCACAATAGCCAACAGACTTTCCACAACAAAACAATCATATGAATCGTCAACTATAAAACACGATCAGATATCACCCAGATATTTTTACATTTACGATGTTTCAAACCTGAATATAGACAAGGCAATTGAAAGTCCAGAAAACAAAAAAGGAGTTCGTTGCAGGGGTGGGGGCTAAAATTTAGCGAAGTAAAATTACAGGCCAGCCACTCAGCAAGTGATGATAGAAAAATAACCAGTTAATGCACTGTTTGTCAGATAGGAAGAAATTCGTAATTGTTTACGTAAAATTTTAATACCTGCAAAGGCCCTGTGTCCACACCAATAATTTCTAGGACTTGGTCATATGGCATCTTCACTTTCTTCAAAAAATTACCAACTATCTGGCCATGTGATGATGTAGTGGAATACCTGAAGTAGAAGCAGTTCTACATGATGTATAATGTACAAAGAGGAGAGCAAACTTTAGGCGTTGCATACTTACATTACACTATAGAGCTACATTCATAAAATAAAAGTGAGTGTACAGGTAGGGACAATTAGCATACCAGGGGATCTTCAGAGCTTGAAAGTACAGGGAACCCTGAAAGGGGAAAAAAAGAATGATAACTTAGCATTTTGTTCAATTAGTACATATTCCATTGCTAATACACAGAACTCCAGTATTTACACTTTTTTTTAAAAAAAATATTAGTACGTATTAGTTACTTACATTTTGCCATAGTGGGTCCTCCTCTCCAAATTGAGCAACATTCAACACAAACTTGACTTCATAAACCTTTGCTATGATCTCCATCTTCACATAATATAGTTTTGTTAAAAACGGCAGTACAGAATATATTGTTAAAATAGGAAATTCTGCTGTTTTTCTTTTTTTTTGGAATAAGTCCATATTACATTCCTGAACTTTACGCCGAGTCCAAAATACCCCCTGAACTTCAAAACCGTCTGATTTGCACCCTCGAACTGCCTATACCGTTTGGTTTACACCCCTCAGGCCGAAAACAGGTGGTTTTGAATGACGTGACATCACTAATATTTTATTTTCAAACTTCCGGAGGTCATATCTTCTTCGTTCGAACTCCGATTCGAGCGATTCAAATTTCTAAATTCCTATAAATTCCTTATCTTACTGTTAGTATTTATTTGGTAATTTATTTGGATTTTTTTTGGAGTTTTTTTATTTATTTAGCAAACAAAGACAAATAAATAAAACAACTCCAAATGAAATCCTAAAAAATTTAAAAATAAATACTAACAGCAAGACAAGAAATTTAGAAATTTGAATCGATCAAATCGGAGTTTGAACGAAGAAGATATGACCTCCGGAAGTTTGAAAATCAAGAAAATCAAAATATTAGTGATGTCACGTCATCTAAAACCACCTGTTTTCGGCCCGAGGGGTGTAAACCAAACGGTATGGACAGTTCGAGGGTGCAAATCAGACGGTTTTGGAGTTCAGGAGATATTTTGCACTCAGCGCAAAGTTCAGGGGTGTAATATGGACTTATTCCTCTTTTTTTTCAACACAAGGGAGAAGCATGATTGTCAACTAACAGCACCATAGACAATTAGTTATTCATCAGCTGCACAAAACACATAGAATTTCTATCTGACGCTTCATTTGAGATCTAGCTGAAGATGCATTAATTCAATAGGAGTTTATCAACACCACTGGCACTGATCAAGTGCTAGAAGAAATCATCCAGCAAGTCTCTACACCTCGAGCAGTGTAACTTTGGTAAGAAAAATAGAGCATATATGCATTTCATATTACACTCATAAATTCCCCTGTCATTCTGCCAGCTTTGTTATTTTGTCGTAGAAGATACGTGGTTTACATAAATCGGAGCTTGTCCTTCTCCATATTTTGCTCCTTGGATGGCGACCAGTAAGAGTGTAGCTACTTGGCATATGGTGAGAATCTACTGTTTCATCTTTGACGTCGGAGAAGGGAGGCAATAACAATCTGATGAGTCAGTTGGCAGCGGATCATAGCTAAGCCTCTGCTACCTCCAGCAGCTAGACATGAGCAAAATTATTGAGCGCGACTAGAGACAACAAGGCTTTTACCCAACAAAATCAAAACAGATGAAATGATCAAGGTACAGCTCTGTATTCTGATGGTCTGGGTCTGGGGTGATACACGGTTCAGCATAATGCCCCATGAGCTGTGGATGTGTCATAAGAGGCTGACAAGTCGTCGCAATGCTTAACATACAGCTGGTGTGTGATAAGATACTGGTCAAGTACTAATTGCCCAATGGTGTTCGAATACAGATGCGCTGTCGTGCCCCAAAGCCACATTGAACCTGACCACCAGCTAGGTGCACTATCACGAACCGACTGCTGATTTCAAAGAACCTGTGAGGGTTTTCCGTCTGTGCTGGTTTGGCATCATCATAAGGAGCTGCTAATGTATGATGCTGAAGCCCGATTCTCCCATAGGAATGGGTACATACAAGGCTATGGTTAAATTAATGTAAAGTGGATCAGAGGTTCAGAGGCTTGGAACAGGTAGTTCCAGATGCAGCCTCAGCACATCGATCGTCTCGAGACATAGTAACGTGCCAAAAACGGGGGAGGAGAGATTAGGCCTATCCTTCACTTAGTGATATGAAGTTACGAACACACTCATTGACTGATCCAGCATGAGGTATGACAATCCTTCGGTCTTAATTGGAGGCAGATTTGAGGAGAGGAGAGGCAGGCCACGTCGATGTTTTTTTGGAGCCGTCCGATCCTGTTTCGCTTCGTTTCATCGCCGTTCGATCCGTCGTTGGTTTTGCAATTCGCGCTGGCCGAACGTGCAGCCCTCTCCACGCGTGGGCCCCACGCACGGCTCGCGTTCGCGCGAGCCTCTCGTCAGCGAGATTTTCCACGCCGCTTGATGGACCGCGGACCCCACCAGCCGCGCTCTTTCTCGGAGCGCGGAAACGCGCGCACAGGCCGCTAGTATACTGAATAAAATTCAGAACGCACTGCAGGCATGCTCAGGAGGCACAACGGTACATGCGCCTCGCTACAAAGAACAATGGAACATGCTGCATGTGCCATCACCTGATCGCCTGAATCAGTGCGCCATGATTGCAGGCAGTGCCGAGCCAGGATTTCGCCGATGGAGGTGCAAACTTTTTTTTCAATTACAAGGAGGACACACATGCACACACACCACTACACACGCACGCGAGTGCGACTCCTTAGCACATGTCTAGAAAGACGAAAGTCGGGAATAAATCCGCAACCTTATAAAATTTCTATTGAAAGCGCACTCGTGTGTGCATAAAGGTGTGAACTTAAATGACGCATTCTAACATAAAAATTTAAATGACATGGTAAATGTTCAAATGAAACAAATTATATATTTCTAGTACAGTCAATATCACAAAATATAGCTTGTGTTAGTGGACTGCTGACTATTGATTGTTGAAAATAACACAATGTAATTCATTGTATAGCATGAATATTATACTAGATATATATAATGTGTAATGGTTTACATGCAAAAATTTTGGGAGTGCAACTGTACCCTCATGCTCTCATGTGGAGCTCCGCCACTGATTGCAGGGAAGGAATCGTGCGGGCGAAGCCAACCACGATCCAACCTGAGCTGTTCTTAGGCCGAACTCAAATGTTTGGTAATTTTTCGGAGATTTTCATAGGCTAAAACATTGATAAGATTTTTAGGACTATAGCTCACCTAGTCTGAGCCGTGGATCCGCCCCTGAATCCCACGAAAGCACGCTTTTCACCTCCAACAAGCACATCACTGATACAAGCGAATCCATACAAGAGTGATGAAGCCTTCCTTCCGAATGATTTCCATTAACAAGGGATGGATCAACTCCTCATGAATCATAATGCTATGAACTTACCAACCAATTACCATGGTCCTAGAAACACTTGGCTTTCGGTGCAGTACTACTAACGAATAACAAGTAACCCTGCTAGTAATCACACAGCCACGACACGTCCTACACGAACGGAAACACTAGTACACTACGAACATGACGTGGTTGGGCACCGTGGAATGCAGCCCAATCCATGGAACTCCCGCGGATCCAGGGCACCCACGAAGCAATGGAAGCGAAGCCATCCTGATTCTCAACAAGAGCAGCAAACCAAACGAAGAACACCACGATTGGCTACTTGGCTAGGTTCCAGTAAACCGGAGCCTGGAACGATCCCAAATAAGAGGGCGATCCAGAGACATCGGTGGACCCAGAATTTCCAGAACGGATGTTCGGGAAAACATCAAGGATTACATTAGCAAAAATCAACATATAAATAATTTAAAATGTGGTATGTAGCATTGTGTTATGTCGTAGAAGATGCAGTATTATTTTTTAAAAAAAAAATACAGGGGAAATGAAAAATATGAAAACATATAATAATAAATTGTTGATCTTATTGTCCTTGCAGGTTTTTAAAACATATTGAAAAAATGTATTCTTTTATATTTATTTTCCAAAATAAAATATACAAATTGTTAAAAAAATGTACAAGTTCTCGAAGTTATCGAAATAATAAGAAAAAAAACAAGATCTCAATAATTTTACACCAATTAAGCTAAAAGAGAAAACAAACAAAACTAAAAAGATGGGAGGATTCAATCTCAAGAACTGAACTCACAGAAAAAAACCCAATGACCAACTGAACAAAACTAGTTTGTTGTCAGAAAGAGTTCGTTTGGAAAGCCTATTCTTGATTGAGATCCATATAAATGGACCGAAAACTTGAACTAAAACCTCAACCCTTTGGCCTAGTCAAACAAGGACTAACAGTTACTTTGGCAAATATTTTAAGCGTTGAACTGAACACCCATGAATCACCGTATTTCCGCCCCCGCGGAGAATGCTGAAGAGAGAAGACACGGAGAAGCAGAACGCACGCACGTACCTGCCTCAGGAGGCGGGCCTGCTCGGCGGGCGGCCGCGCGCCGACGGCGACGCTGAGGAAGGAGACGTCGCCCGGCCCGCGCCCAGCACGGCCCAGCGCAGCCTCTGCGCCGCCGCCGCGCGGCCGGAGCTGCGGCTCGCCGAGGCTGAAGGCCGCGTAGAGCGCGAGGCAGAGCGCGACCTGCACGACCACCGTGCGACGCCACGGTAGCCTCCTCTGGTCTGCCGCTTCTTCCATGGCGGGCTATCAGCCAACCACCAATGTCGCTCTCGCTCTGGTGGCTTGTTGCGTTGCAGTGGACGGAAACTGCCGCTAATATCACTCTATAACATCCCGGATGAGGACGAAGGGAGTACCAATGATGATTAATTAAAAAAAAACAATCTCTTTTGGATAAGTGGGGGGTGGGCCCTCCGACCCAGGTGACAGAAAGATGCCCAGTCACCAAACCATGTTTCCTGATTGGTCGACGTTGATTATTCTCAACCGTTAACATTAGGCAAATGCTGAGTCTTAGAGCATACAATAGTTCATATCACTTATTACTAAAGGATAAATACATCAGTATTTAGATGATGTAGAGAAGAGATAGTGGAAAGAGAAAGTGAACTTGTTTTTAGATGAAGAAACAAACAAGTTGTTGATACCAAGACACAAGAAACAACAGAATAGCTATTAGAAACTTGCTTGTTACCTAAAAACTTATTTTGTGAGTAACAATTAAAGTCTTAGATACAAGTTTAAGAAACAATTTATTGGAAAATTTGTTTCTTTTTATTAGATTAAGTACTATCTCTCCTCTTAGTAACAAGCTAATAAACAAACTATTGTAGATGCTCTTACGTCTGTTCCGCCTGTAGGACGTACACTCATTTATTAGCGCCACCCACCATTGCTACTACTTTTTTCACATCCTCCACCCATCCATTTTATCATTACTTTTTTTGTTTGTTTATCCTCGTTTCATTCCACTAGTGTGAGGCTGAGACAGAGCCTAGAACCTTCGCTGACCCATCTCCTAGTATCACCCTTCAAATCCACCCATCTCTATCCTCTCCTCTCGTCTCCACGGTTCCACACCTTCCTCCCCAAAATCCCCTCATCCTCTCTGTCCATCTCCAAATCCTCCCCCCAAATCCAGCACATCTTCATCTCCCTCGTGCATGCAACGTCAAGCATTGGCTCGCGAAGATAGACAAGGCGGTGGGCTACGACTTCTACGACGACGACGAACTCTGTTACCGCCACTTCAAGTCGCCCTTCGTCTGCCGCCCGCTCGTCGGTCGCTGCTATAGGTACATCGTGATGCTCTACTATGCCTGCTCGGCTTTTTTGCTCTTGTTGGTTGTTGGTACGCACGTGACGGTTAATTTGGGGGGCTTAATTTGGATGGATGTGATCGGTGGCGTTTGCGATTTCTCCGTGCACGCCGAACTCTGCGAAGCGCACCCTCATCTCGTAGGAAGGAGAAATATTTTTGGAGGGGGGAATATTTTCACCTGCTGCTTTTCTGGATCCTCTGTTGTTTTTGGTTTTGATGTTGCGACCCGTTGAAAAAATATTGCGGTCGTCGAAAAGAAATATTACATACTGTTCTTTGAGATATTGCGACCTGTTGAAAAAATATTACATAGTATTCTTTGATACGTTGCAACCCGTTGAAAAAAATGTTACATACTTTTTACGGTGATGTTGTATGCTGTTTACGGTGATTTTGCAAGATTTTTTAACGCGTCCTTTTTCCTACTATTTGGTCTGATTCAGAGTTTTTTGAGATGTAATTGAGCCAAGGTAGTCTTCTAAACTGCTAAAACCCATTTTTTGCGTTGTTGCCAAGGCAACATGAATTTTTATTATGCTGCAACAAGCATGAGAAAATGTTACCACAAGAGCGTACAGCGCTAGCGCTCGGACCATACGTCTGAGTGTTAGTCGCACCCTTAACATTATCACATTACCTGCTCATCACTGAACACTGTTTAGTACATTACCCATTACATCACTGAATGGGTGGAATGCAACACATGGTGAAGGCGCACACCCTGATCTCCAATCGGCATATAACGTGACGAGTGACCAATCAAGCTCTTACCTTTCCAATGCATGATAGCTTCAAGTGAGACCTACAAAATCTGAAGACATCATCCAAGCGTCCACCCTTCCGATGCATGGTGATTTGATGGTTGAGGAATATAAATAAATGAATGCATGTAATTGTGAAAAATATTTTTAAATTGCATTAAAAAAATTGAGGCTGTAAAATTTTGGATGCTACAGTATTTGTAGCATAGTACGCCTCGCACATGATACATAATTCCAAATGAATGAAACTAAAATAGAGATTCTTGCTACTACATTAGATAGAAATTCTTGCTACTACAACAGGATACTAGAAAGTGGTAGAAAAAATGGAATACTTGAAAAGCATGAAAGTGGTGCATCCTCGCTACCATAAACGTGCTTCTTGCTATGCATATGAAGTGCTTCTAAAACACATGGCATGAAAAATCTAAACAACTAATTATTTGTATTGTGGCTGAATCGACCCCAAATGTGTTCCACCAAATCCCTTTTGAGTCGAGCATGCATGGACCGATCACGAATCTCAACGTCTCTTCGAATGACATCAGCAAAGGAAGGTGTAGCCCCGCTATTGATATCTAGCGGTAGAGAGGTAGATGATCCAGGAGTTTCATTCAAATCATATTGCGTAACCATATCCTTCTCATCCTCAACTATCATGTTGTGCGGGATGATGCATGCCCGCATTTCCAGAGCTTGATCCATCAATTGGTCATCAGACCAGCCACTTGTGTAGTTGTCACTGAGCTAATAGTAGCATCCATTGAAAAATGATATCTTCTTAGTACTTTTGTACCAATGACATTTGAGGTGTTTTGTCACGGGCGGTACCGTGAGTGAATAGTATGGGTGGTACTGTAGCACATACTGTTCATGCAGCCCGCGGGTGCGTTAGTAGTTAGAAATAGAGATAAGAATTGTAAGTTTCCTTATTAGTTGGGTTTACTTCTTTAGAGATATATTCCATCTATTAAAGATAAATTTCCTTAAACGTAAAGATTGTTTCTTAAGGATCAAATCGGGTCATCCCTATAAAATGGATAGCATGTATCCATTATCAATCAACCAAGAAAGATGAATTAATCTAGTCTCCCTTCCAAGGTTCTATCATCCCAGTCTATAGTCTAATCTCTCATCCCACCAAACCGACGCCGTCCGGCCTTCTTTCTAGCGGTGTTTACCCCGTTATGAACCTAAGTTCATGACATGTTTAATATCCCTTTTCTTGTCACTTGGCGTTGTCTTGTTGTATGCAGCCCTAACCTGCTTCCAATAGCAATCTCCTTTCTTAGCGTTACCCTCAATTGGATTAGTGGAATTGTTCAGCCATGAACCTACCTACATTGGCAACCAAAAGAAGTTTTGATGATTGCTAAAGGACCACTAAGTATGCATCCATATATGCTAATTTGTAAGTCACTCACTACTACAAAAAGCCTAATACTGGACGCTTCATCATAGACAGTTAATCAAAATCATCTGTATTAAATACAATCACAGACGGTTTTGGTTTAGCGACCGTCTGTGTTACTGGATGCGCTAAAAACCGTTGGTGAAGAGTTAATATCACAAACGGTTAGTGTTGAAAACTATCTATAAAGTATCACAGACGGTTCTGAACAAGAACCGTCTCTAATATTACTAAATATCACAGGCAGTTCTTGTTCAGGATCGTTTGTGATACTTTACAGACGGTTTTTATCATGAAACCGTCTGTGACTTCCCGTCCTCATCACAAACGGTTTGTATTAAAAACCGTCTGTGATAAGTATCTCTCTGATTTTATCATAACTTGAAATGGTTAACTCCCTGATTTTACCATGACTTGAAATGGCTCATAGAGTCACAGATGATTTTTAATATGAACCGTCTATGATATTAGCTCATCACAGACGGGTTTTTTTAAACTGTCTGAGATTCGCGAAAATTTTTGAACGCTTGTGTGGGAGGCAAAATATTTTGGTGTTACCTTTATATATTATACCCACCCCCGCCTTATCTTCCATCAGTCTCTCCCTCTCCCCTCTCCACATCGAGCTCTGGCGATCGCCCTCGATTCTCCAGCGCGGTTCGGCGAGGAGGCCGACACGCGTTCGCAGCCTGCTGTTTCACAGCACCTCCGGTGAGCGGGGTGTTGCGGCTCAACTAGTACCGCCAGAGCTAGCCGCCCCTCATCTTGGTCTTAGGTGAGCATGAAGTTTTGCCCACAAACTCCATCTATGTTTCCTTCTCACACTAATTCCGTCCCCTCTATCCTGTCAGATTTCGTTCTCAGTGAGAATCCCCATCTGTGGTCAACAAGGGAGGCCGATTCGGTTCGAGATGGACGCATCTACTCGATCTCGTCCTCATTACAGACGGAGCCATTGGTTATGCGAGAGAATGAAAGTATGTTTTAATTTACTTCTTACAAACTATCGAAAGAGCATATGAAAACTATTATCCAGCAATTGATTGGTTTGGCTCAAAATTCATTTTTTTGGCAATAAAAAACTATCACATACGGTTTTTACTAAAAAACTGTCTGTGATTGTCTATTTTCACAGACGATTCTGAACAAGAACCGTCTGTGATAATTGACTATCACAGACAGTTCTTGTTCAAAACCGTTTGTGATAGTTTTTTCACAGACGGTTCAAAAACCATCTGTGCTGACCTCATAGTGTCACTGACCTATAAAGTCAGACGGTTCAGAAAACCTTCTGTGATGACGATTTTGAATCATCTGTGATTATCTTTTCTGTAGTAGTGACTGTAGCTCAGCTACTAGTGAATAAAGTATGCACTGCTAGTTCATAAAATCATCCCAGACATTGGCTACAGTATAACGAACCATATGAAATGCTACAGTAGAACAAACCATTTCAGGGGAACACAAGATCATTGCACACACTGATCAGGAAATTCAATTAATATTTATTTGCAAACATGCAGGTGCCACAGAATAAATGATATCTCTAGACAAATTATTTTAAATTAGAAGGAAACATTAGAAGAGAAGGTGAACTACAAGATCATTGCTGCATACTGATCAGTGGAAGGAAACATTAGAACATTAGTTAGAATGCTAAGCTACTGAAGATGACTGGAACTAGATCATTTTAGGGGCTTACCAATATGAGGTCTCTTCATGTGTATAGTACATCCTCTGTCTCAAGTCATCATCTGCTTCCACGTCGACTATGACTCAGTGTTGTCGGCCGGATGCTAGACTAGGGGTCCCAGAATCAGAGATCCAAGGGGAGGGGTTGTGGGTGGGGTGCTGGCGGCTGGGTCGAGAACTGAGGATATGAGAAAGGAAATTGCTGGTGGGTTGATGTGGAGGATGCGATGATAATGGAAAGGGGAAATTTGCAGCAAGGTTCAGATCTTGGAGAAAGTTAAGAAAACCACCGGGGGATGAAAACACTCGATTTCAAGAGGTTAGAGTGGGGAAATCACCGGGAAGAGGAAGAAGACGATGGATGAAGACCAAGTCACCTAGGGTTTGCTGAGCCATGGACACTGGCGACAAAATCGCTTCACACCAACGATTTCGCGGAGATCAAATGGAGCGAAGGCGAGGGACTCGATGGGAAGCGCAAGAGGAGCTAGAATGTTTCGCGGGCTCGGGAGCGTTGCTTTTGGGGATTTCGTGGCATGTGTAGTTGTGTTTTGGGGATTTTGCGGCACGTGTAGGCGCGTTTTGGGATTTCGTGGGCTCAAGATAACCGGCCACGCTTTTCGTCTTGTGACCACACACTGTCAACTTGCCAAACGAGGGTAGGGTGCTGCCTCGCCACAACGCAGAGCCTCTTCTGCAAGCTGCTCTGACGCTCTACGGAACCACCTCGCACACTGACTTGGCACCCCTGCGCCGATGTGGAACTTGGGGCATCCAGCCACGGAGCATTGTACATGCTCTTACACCACAAAGTAACAGCGGTAACTTTACAAAAAATGATGTGAGCATACAGAACAGAAGCAAGTAAAACATGACAACTTAGTATAACGGTTTGGCGGTAATCGTTACGGGTAACAGCTGAGGTTTGCGGATGGCTGGGGTGCCTAGCTTAGAGTTACAAATTACAACATGGTAAATTAGAACCTGTTTAGCAACTAAATTAAAGGGAGTTCCTTATCGTTTTGATTCCTCATTCCTACACATCAATCATCGATTTCCATTTTGTCCTCCGACTTGACAGCCGAAGGTCCCTCGTTCGCTGCCTCGGTGGCTGAAGGTCCCTCGTTCGCTGCCTCGGTGGCTGTATCTTGTGGAGGCGTAGCTTCTTTGGAGCTTGCATCTACAGCTTCCTCTTTGGCAGTAGTACCATTTTCTTGGGCTCTCAAGATCCGATCAATGTCCTCGCACACGGTTTCGAACTGATGGAGGCTACTGGCTAAACTAGAAGAAGCTGCCTTATCACCAAAGAACGAATTGAGTGCAGTAACACCACTGTCTTCAAGCACACTGCACATCTGCAGGCATATACATAGGCAGTGGTCAGTCAAGGAAAATAAACTACACGTTAGCTCATGAAAACTTGGTTCATTATGTACCTTGTTGTAAAGATGGGGAACTTGTGACTTCTCAGTTGTGCCATCAGAAGCCACTTCTTTGGCAGCTGGAAAGAGGGCCCCAGTTATCAAAATAAGCAATGAGCATAACTCATGGAATATATGACACAAAAAAAAGTTAGATTTGAAAAGATAAACTTTTATATTTGATCTATCATGATAAAAGCACCTTGTTATACAGCCTCTATTTTAGTATTACAACTATAGCTGTAACCTGTAAGCTATCGTCTGAGTTCCACTTCCACATAACCAACTATCACAATAACTGGTTTCAAGTTTAGTTAAGTTCCAGTTACTTGCATGCACATTACTTGAAGCTTATTTTATGTGCAACTTTCAAACATTATAACTTGTTTCAAGTTTAGTTAAGTTCCAGTTACTTGCATGCACATTACTTGAAGCTTATTTTATGTGCAACTTTCAAACATGCTTAAACGCTCAATGGTATCATGATGCGCATGACCTATTGATCGACACGCTATACCACCTGTAATGTAAGAAAAAGGATCCGTAGCTTACCAAATTGTTAATGGTATGTGTATGTTGTATTGTAGACTAGGTTGCTAGTTCTTATGAATGAGTTTTATGACTTTTATGAAATGTGCATGAAGACAATAGCTGGACTGCTGGAATGGGAACACCCTTACCCTGAAGTGGGTACCAAAGTTGAGAAGTTGCCACAAATTTAGTGAGGACAGAAGGATAAAGATTAAGAACACCAGCAAAAGCTTGAATAGTCAAATACTAATTGAACATACCCATGGCACTCTATGTTAACATAATTCAACAATATTGGTGTCAGAATTATTAAAGGAAGGTTGCTGAGCATAATTCAACAAGATTTGTACCCCGGTCACAAAAGTGTCATTTTGGACATCAACACGGTCTCCAAAACATGACTTTCACCACTAATTTCTATTGTAATATATTTTATAAAACATAGTAAAATTATAATATTATGAAAGTACTTTTCGAGACAAAACTACATGTCATTTTCATATGTTCAATCTCAATATTCATGGATATATCAATAGCCAAAATTTTAAAAATTTGACCGCACCCATCCCAAAAATGACGCTCTTGTGTGATTGGACGGAGTATCACTTTAGCATGCTCAAAACATAACTTTGGATCAAAACTGTAGCCACCCGTAAAACCACAACTTTTAAATTTGCCAATCTCAATGCGGTTCCAGTTTTCCGGGAAGAACCGGACGGATCTTTTTTTGCTAAGTTTTGAATTTGAGTTTTTTTTTTCAAGAGTTGATATTTGGGGGCATATCTAATATGCAATAATATACATATCCAGTTCTCACAGGTTTTCCAAACACTGCTTTCAAGTACTCAATTTGTTCAAAAGATTGGCAAATATGCTCTCTCCATCTTGTACACTTTTTAGACTACTATATCTATACCAGCAAATTACCTATACCAATAGGGTCCCAAGCTAGTCCAAGAATAAAGAGCTTACGATTATTTTCATTCTGTCACATAGCAGCTGCTACCAGACAGGTAGTCAGCCAGCGCCCAATCGGTAATGGAGCCTCGTATCCCTGCTATAATACTAGTAATGCAAACCCTTCACTGTGGAAAAATTTTCACTAGCTAAATGTACCAGCTCACATAACATAACTGAAATATGAGAAATATCCTTCCGAAATTGCGTTGTTGCCCCTCGAGTGATAAATTAATTTGAAGTTTCAACAATGTCACATTTGTAGACAACAAAGTACATAAAAACCTTATAATACACATGATTAAAAAAAGGTGCGTCCACACACAAGCATGTACGTCTCTGTGCATAGATAAAAAGATTCGAAAATATAGAGAAAAAATAGATCACTTACTAATAGGTTCAAGCATGGGCAACTCTATCAACAATTCACTGATATCTGGAACAACTGAGCTATGTCTCCCAGGAACTTCTTGTTCAGTTAGATCATCAGGAACAGGGGTTTTTGTTTTTATCTGCAAAATAACAAAAGATGCCTTTAAAAATGTTGCACAATGAAGATACTACAAAATAGTCTTAGAATATCCACTCATGAGAGCTTGGGTGCATGTCAGGGAAGAGGCCATATGCCATACCACAGCATATTCCAGATTCAAGCATCTCTCCAGA
This sequence comes from Ampelocalamus luodianensis, assembly GCA_036346255.1. Lineage (NCBI taxonomy): Eukaryota > Viridiplantae > Streptophyta > Magnoliopsida > Poales > Poaceae > Ampelocalamus > Ampelocalamus luodianensis. Next base: position 55,315,663 of record CM070627.1, on the reverse strand, counting down.
AGATGGTATCTCTTTCTTATAAACTCAACAGTTCTTCTCTGGATTTCCCTGTAATGGGTCAAGCTCGTTGGGTTCGCCTGGCCTTCCTGTGTGCTTTCCAAATTTCCCTGGTTAAAGAGTAGAAAGAGATAAATGTAATGGCTCACAACCTTTAGAATTTTACAGAAAAAAATATAGTGTGCACACACTAACATTTGCCTCATTATTTGACTGAGCACCAATCAATTCAGTAGCAGCAGGAAGACCCAGCTCTCGTCGTGCAGACTCAAAAAGCCCGTTATCTCTGTCATCTGATATATATTGCCACCTTGCATACCCATGCCTAATGAAGGGGAAACAGATGTCAATACCTTAGATGGTAACTTTGAGCACTAATTATGTTACAATGTAAAAATAGAAACAAAAAACAGGTAAAGAATGCATTTGTCGAGAGGAAAACAGATGCAAAGCGGTATTCACATATACAAAAGCAATTGGTGAGATTAAAGGCACCTCCTTCACTTTGGGGGTCATAATTAAATTCCTACTTTAATCTTTAAACAGGAAAAAAAAGATAAATTCCTATAAGATTTCTAATTAATTGAGAGAATAGGAGGATTGGTGAAATTCAGATTCATGCCCAAAAGAGGATGTTTTATCTGCACTCAAAAAATCTTCTGCGTTCATTAAATGGCCCACAAATAATTATAATGCTGAGGGGATTTCTCACCAAATGGAGTCAAAATAGAACAATTAATGTCAGCGCACAATTGTTGAGCTCATCCGGTTTCCCTCTAATCATTGTTTTAAATAGTCCGAAATAGCCCCGCTGTAGCCCCAATATAGCGGACAGAGGGTAATGAGTAGTGACCGCTACGCAATGGCTGCCTGTAGCAATTTGTACAGTTGTGATGCTACAGTGGCCACTGCGGCTCGCTACAAGCCACTATGACCGCTATATTGTACGGTGTGTGGCAACGCTTTGGTACAAATACATTTCAAGTTTTCATATGATTCATTTGCTGCATAATTTTGCCATCTTCCATTTTGAATCATTACTCCAAGTCTTGAGATATGCATAGAAACAAATAATCCTAATACAAGATAAGTCAATTTACTTCAAAATTGTTTGATTCAACTTTGTATTTCTACAAATATAGGCGAGCATATTGTGCCCGCTATATCGCCGCTATCTGCTATAAAAACACTTTGCCGCCACACGCTATTTAGAACATTGCCTCTAATACATGTGTTCGCTTCAATCCGAATAGAACAAGTTCCACTGGTTTTTCCTCTTTCCTTTGATACGTTTTTGCGGTCCAATATAAACCCTACTACATTCTATAATTTAGAGCGACAGGAGCTAAATAAATTAACAGCGCGCTTATTGTTTATTCATTCAAATTTAAGATACCATATCCTAATTGCTTTGGTTAAACATAGCATTCCTCACGATGTAACAAACCGAGCAGGCAGAAGGAAAAACGACCAACAATGAAAGGGAAAAAAACATATGGGCACCATGTTCCTCAACATGGTACTAGAGAGAGTTGCGGGTTTGTGCATTTGCTCCCACACACTTAAATTTCTTCGCCATTGCCTACCGATATGATTTAGGGCTCTTCCTTAATTATAGTTCTTCTAATTGGGCCTCAAGATACTTTAAGCATCCAAGAGAAGCAATTAAGAACCGCTACATGGATTAAAAACTATGAGTAGATAGGAGAGGTGCTTCTTCAATATGGCAGCAAACTAGAATCACATGCATTGGCGATAGTGTGCGCATCCAGCTCTCATTAATTATGAAGAGAAAAAATTCATTAAATTTAAAGAAAAAAAGACAAATCCCATTAAGTAGCATGATTTGTAATAGCCGTTTGATCAATACAGGCATGCCCATCAGCACATTAGTTTATTGTAAGCTGGGAAGGAACTGTGTAGAAGTAAAATGTAACCATCTTTTTACAGAAATATTGAAGTAACCATCAAAGGGTATGGAAATAGAACTTACGTACTCCCTCTGTTGCCAAATAAATGTCATTTTAGACATCGACAAGTTCTCCAACATGAATCTTTGACTATTAGTAATTTATTAGTAAAAGATATAAAAAATATATTGTTATGGAAGTAATCTTGAGACAAATCTACAAATGTTATTTCCAGTTGGTCAATCAAAGTTTGAAAACTTAACTATACACATTCTAAAACGAGTCTATTTGGTGACAGAGGGAGTACAAAGCGTAGTTATCAGTTATCACACATACCGGACCGGTGGTCCAACTGGAAAAAGGGGACCAAAGCCCCATCCAGTCCGGTAAATGCTATTGGATCGTTTATGTAATCAGCCCGTATTGAACCAGTTAAAACCATGTTGGATCCGCAGGTTTCAGTGTGAACCAGCTAGGCAGCCTGGTTTGACCCAAACCCTGTCTCTGTGTTGCAACAGAAGTTACACAAAAAACACACCCGCTGAGCTTCGAACTTGGAAACTGTAAGGCTGAAGCTAGAAGCTAGGGGCGCTAACCAACTGCACCCACAGCAGATTATGTTTTTGAGTGAGACATTTATATAAGGGAAACAGTCAATTGATACCAAAATATACTAATAAAATTAGTTTTTATGGTATTTATGTCTTGTGCAATCTTACGTAGAGAATTAAAATGGTATTTCCATATCTGCTTTTTTTACTTGTCCTATATACTAAAAATATTTAAATAAAACATGCAGTCCAACAGGTGACCTGAGACCTCGGCTAGGTTGATGGCCGGGCCGGATCTGATAACACTGAAGCAAAGTCTAACCATCAATTGTCAAAGAATTAGTCTAGAGTCTAGACGCAAAACTTGTTCTGGCCACTTGGCTATTACATGAAACAAATGGATAATTCAACAATTGTTATTGTAGCAAACTGAACAAATCAAATAGATGCATACTTTATTAGTGCTTTCAGTAACAGTAGATCATGTTCCCCTTTCCATAATTTTCCACCAGATAAGCTGGGAAATTCATATAGCAAGTAGTTGGGAAAGAGTTTTGTAATTTTTCCTTGTTCCATGGAAGCCACCTGGAACCACAAAAAAAAAGGACAATGTTAAACAATAGAAAGATTATCTTATTGATAATAGAATCATATATTAAAGTCATATTATCGTATAAAATTCTATAAGGACAAGGGATCAATGAAATCATACAACTAATTGGCTTCCAAATTTTAATTAAGAACAATCCCACTTCAAAAATGCATACAAGGTAAAATACTGAAATCCAATTCAACATATATTGCAGTATTGCGCTGTACCTAAGAACAGGTTTTGAAAACCAGAACTCAGACCCAAAACCAGAGGGGGGCGGTTCCGGTTTCTCAGCAGAAACCGGAAAAACAGGTTTGTTTTTCTCCTTTTTTGAATTTTTCAAAATTTCGATTTTGCAGATTTGATGTTTGAGATATAAAATAGACGCAATTATAAGCCTTTTGGTGTGTAAGATCAATTTAAAAGAGAGGTTTAGGGGTGAACCGGTGAACCGAAACCAGGGTACCAAAAACCGGACCTGGCCAGTTTGACCTGTATATGGTGACTGAAGCCAGCTAATTTACAGCGGTTTTTGGAACCCTGCATAAGAACCCTACACAAACTGTAGAAGAACCACATTTGTACTCAACCAATCATAATTCACAACTAATGAGCTTGGACACTGGGCAGTCATTAATTTGATAATTTCTTTTTTTTGAATGGTTAGATGCCAATAGCAACTGTCACATATTAAAAATATATAATATAGTTAATGGTTATAAATTAATAACAAATATTAAGACTTAGTCTAAACAACATAGTATCAACATATAAGGATGCATTACTATATTTGACATTGCCAATGAGTAGAGGGCATAAATATTTTAAACTCAACAGTTCTTATTGTATATACATTGATGCAATACCTAAAATTATGCTATGTCCTGCTGTTTCAAAACATGTGCATCAGAGAACAGTTGACTTAATGAGACTTATTAAACACAAAAACACACTTCATGCTTCAGCGACCATAATTTTGCAGGTTATTTTTCCCGTGGCCTCTTCAGTAATGTAACACCACATATACTCCCAAAATAGCCAATTTTGGAAGTAAAACTAGAACAATAGAAGCGTGTGCCATCAAATAGAGCTGAGCACATGGTGGACAATATAGTAAACATGTACCTTCTCCTCCACAAGTGATATGTTGGCTAGCCTGACCAATGTGTCATCCGTACGCATTTCCTTTGGCACACCATCTACATCCATGCATATGGGGATTAAAAATGTAGAAGAGCAAATAGAAATGAGAATAAATAAAAATAGCACTAAGCTACATTTACCTGCAAATTCTTTTGAATCATTCATGTCCTCAACAAGATGGATCATGACAAGTTCAGCATATCTGCAAGAACCACGATGAATAGGCCCGTGTTCTAGAAATAATTAAATGTAAAAAGAGAAAACAAAAGAGGGAGGAAAATTGGGCTAGCAAACTACCATCCAGCATAGTTTTTAAAAATGGTACACTAAAACTCAGGATTCCCAGTGCTATTTTGTTTGTTTTGTGCCATGGTGTACTAGGTACCTGTGTGGCTGTGTCTACAATTAATCTATGTTTATCCAAGTTTTTTGTAAGACAGCTTGCAGAGGGCGGAACATGAAATTCGAACTCCCAAGCATAGAAAAAGGTAACCATCAATTGCACTGTTGGAGGTCCATTCCATAGAAACATTAGACCAAACAAACATGAGATAATTCCCTCATTTTGATATGCGCCAATGTTAAAAAAAAACTGTTAAAATTATTTATATTTTCTAGTACCAGCATTATTACAAACAGAACCAACATAGCTTTACGTAATACTCCTGAATCCTAACACTAAATGTAAGTAGAATAAGTCCACAACATGCACGATGGCCTCGAAGTGAATAGCACATATACTTGAGCTTCAGCCAGTCATAGAAATTAATGTTTCAAGGCTTAAGTTGGTTTATCCCATGATTTTGTAATCATGCAGACAGCCAAAGAGAAATCCAGAAACAGTAAGTCAATATACCAAATGGCAGAGGACATTTTGTACGGTTTTCATAAGAGCTTAATTTATCTCACTGAATCCTATTTAACAACTATAAAAGGGCATTTATATAACAGAAATTTGGCCCGACTTGTGCCAATGAGAGTCCTCATTATATTTTGGCACCTGAATCAATTATATAGGATTAAATAATATGGAGAGATTGTTAGGCATACCTCTGAATTTCCTCAGCACTTTTCCCCTTCAACCGAGGAATATACTCTTTCCAATCATAGTTCTGAAAACCATACCTGCAAAGTTGAGTGGGAAATTACTGACGATAAAAGACAGCATGCCACACATCCATGTTTGCCTAATGGTATTACTGTAGAGAACGGAACATATAACAATGTTCTCAGGGCACAAACGAGGATGCTCAATCTGGAAAAAAATACTTATTTGGGGAACAAAGATAACTGTTAGAACACACAAGCAAATAATAAGAGAAAAGCATGCCAATGCCATTTAACTATACTAGTAGCAATATAAGAAGACTTTCCAATGCCACTGTCAAAATAAGAACCCTACAAATGAAAATATGTACAAGAGATACAACAAAGTCGGAAAATTACTACGTGTGCTCTGCTCTATCAATCTATCTAAACAAAATCCTCACATAAATTATAGTTCTCGGTTATCTCGCCAACAAGGTAGGTTTTGAGTGAAATATATAGATTTACTTTAGCTGCCCAGAGTATGCCCATTGAGCAATAAAAGGGGGATTTGGGACTGTTCAAGTTTGATGATAGAGCAGTCTATCTAAACAACATCCTCATATAAGATATAAATTATAATTCTCGGTACTCCCGAGCGGGTTCAAAAAACCGGCCAGTTACCAGCGGTAACCGGTGGGTGCCGGGAAACCCTAAACCGGCCGGTTTTTCCGGATTTTGCAAACTCAAATTCCAAATTTTGAATTTTGGATGGTTTTTAAGCAAATTCAATCAAATTTCGTCCGGATTTCCTCACATAAATTTCGGCCGGTTTTGTTTCTGGCCAGCGACCGGGATTTCCCCCGGGAACGGGTTTTTGATCCCTGCTCTCGAGAATAAGGAAGGTTTTGAGGAAATCAGTAGATTTAGTTTAGCTACCCAGAGCATGCCCATTGAGCAATAGAAGGGGGATTTGGGACTGTCCCAAGTTTGACAAGCATGCTACCTCAAACAATGAAATGCTTACATTTATGCAGATATTAGATAAAGTGGCAAGTTCTATTTAAATTAAAGGACAGCAAAATTTTAAGTAGATATATCTTCCAACTAACCTCATGAGTGTTTGTAGGAATTGTGTTCGTTGAATTTGGTTGAATCCATAGACTCTTAAAGCGCGTCCTTCACCCTCCATCAAAGGAAGTGAATCAACATTACCTAGTGAAGATGTATTGGCAAGGTGAATAAAATGCATAATATTCATCATGTAGCATCAATACATGGTAACACAGAATGTACTCTATATAAATTTATTACGTGATTTTTTCTTAGAATATTGGCCCCTCCTCCCTGAAATATTTCCTTGCAAAGTTGTGTCATTATCCGACACATCATCATCAAAGGAGTAATCCTCGTCTTCAGAACTTAACTCATGCAGGCCAGTAATGTCATCCTCATCAGCAGCAGCCATCTACACATGATGCAGGAACAGAAACAAGGGTCATTAGTCTTTTTCGCTACTGAAAAATGCATATGCTCACTCTAGAGTTTAAACCGGTCTAAACTATAAGCATTGCCTTGCTAAATAAATAGTACCAGTACATTCAGCTATAGATATCTTGACTAGTTGGATGTAGATTGTAGAGACTGGGAAACTGTGCAATTACACCAAGAAAGATCTAATACAGAACACGTTGACCCCCTTTTCATTAAACACTAATAGTGTTTCATTCAAAACGTTATCTAACACAATTCACACATTTCTCAAAATGAATACATGATAACTTAAGGAAAATCAGAAGGAAATTAGGCTATTAGGAGGGAAAATAGGTTTGTTCTATTCCATCACAGTAAATGGGAGAGATGAATGTTGGAATTAACCCTTGCTCTATTCCAATGGGCCAAAGACCAACATTCATCTCTCCCATCACATTAAATGGGAGAGATGAATGTGGAATGAACCCTTGCTCTATTCCAATAGCCCAAAGGCCAAAATATACATGTTACAAGTGTACGTAAATACGCAAAGAACACACTACACAAGAGATATATCTAACACCACCCCTCAAACTCATGGTAGATCAACAACACTGAGTTTGGAGAGGTAGAAGCTGTGCTGAACTCTAGTATGTGCCTTAGAGAAGAATGTTAAGGGTATTGTGGTATTTCTCTATTATTCTAGCGGTGGGAACCGGGATTCCAAATACCGGCCGAAAAACTTCAAATTTAAATTCAAATTCAAAATTCCAGCGGTTACATCCCAAATTCAAATTTCTTTGGACGAATTTTGACCGAGTTTTTCCTGGGAATTCCGGTTACCGGCCGCCAAGCGGGATTTGACCCAGTAGCGTTATTCTGATCCCTGGTCCCATGTACTCTATACATAGCCCTTTGGGATGTCCAATACATGAAACAATTCACATTTGCACTCTCCATCTCCATCTAACATGGTATCAGAGCGGGTTGCGACACCCTAGCCTCCGCTCGTTCTCCACTGTTGTGTCCCCCAGGGAAGAGCAAGGGGCGGCCTCCTTCTAGTAGTCTTCTTCTTCTTCCCAGTAGAAGCAACAGGACACCCACCATACTCCCACTTCTGCTCCACGTGCGCCCGAGCCGTCCCCTGCTCCATGCACGCACGGTGCCGCCGCCACCCCAGACCGACCGGATCCGCCGCGCCCTCGAGGGCCCCGACTCTAACCGCCACAGCCCTGGATCCGCGCTCGAGCCACGCGCCACGTGCCCTAGCGCCCCTACTCGCGCAACTCAACGCGCACACCCGAGCTCTACTCCACGCGCCGCCCGTGGTCCGCCTCCATATCCGCGCCTCCTCAGTCCCAATCCGACACTGTTGCCTCCAGCTCCTCGGACTCCCTCTCCGGATCCGGCACGAGACCCTCCCCTGAGCCTCCACGCGCATCCTCACCCTCTCCATCTAACAAAGAAAACTGGTAACTAAAGTTCTGAAGGCACATATCGAAGAGCAATAACTTGGTCCTGTAACTGCGATCTCATGTACAAAGCATCTCATGTACACGGTGGAGAGACGGCCAAAGCCCTGGGAGGCTGGGACTCGAGGATGGTGAGCACCTCCACGGCAACCCACTCTGCCTTGAGCCGCTAGGTCGTCACTGTCTAGAGCTGCTCCTCGAGCTCCGCAACCCGCTTAGCGAGCTGGTCAGCGCGCTCCTTGGCGGCGTGGGAGACGGAGCGGCGCGCGGGGAGGAAATCGATGGTCATGGCTGGTAGGATCCGAACAGGAGCAGGGGAGCAGGTGGCGGCTACCTTGCGGAGCTTCTTGGCGCAATTAGAGGTGGGGTCCCACATGCTGTCGGGGCGCAGGCAAAGCTCCTCCTCGAGTGCGTGTAGCGGTAGGAGTCCCCATGGTTGCACCTGTCGGCGCTGGCACTACGGCGCCAAAAGTAGGAGCAGAGGCTCTTCTTCCACATCAGGTGCTGGCCGGCGGCCTCCTCTCCAGCGGAGGAAGAGGGGCCTGTTGCATCTTCAGTGGCCGCCTCCGGTGAATCCTTCCACTTGCGTTGCTCCCTGGCAAGTTCAAAACATGGTGGCGGCGGCTGCTGTGCCTCGTCCTCCATGGCTGCGCCGAGGCAGGGGTGGCGATAGTGGGACGAAGGTGGCCTGAGAGGGGCGACGGCGGAGGCAAGACGGGCGGGTGGAGTAGAGGAGGCGGCGCCGGGCGGAGTAGAGGAGGCGGCGCCAGGCAGAGCAGAGGCGATCGGGCGGAGCAGAGCAGAGTAGTGGCGGCGTGAATCCAAGCAAGGGAGCCACCGAGAGGCGAGGAGGCATGGTTCTGGGCAGGGGAGCCACTGAGGGGGTGGCGGCGGCGTGGATCCAAACAGGGAGCCACCGAGAGGCAAGGGAGCAGAGGAGCAGCGGCCGATCCGGAGGAGAGGGAAGGCGGCGACGGCGGCAGTGGGTGTCGTCGAGGCCCTCGTCGAGGTAGCGTTAGTTGAGGGGGGAAGCCATGGGGGATCGGGCGTTAGGGTCTCACCGTCTCGGGTTTGGAGGAGAGCATGGATCTGATACCATGTTGGAATGAATCCTTGCTCTATTCCAATGGGCCAAAGGCCAAAATATACATGTCACAAGTGTAGATAAATATGCAAAGAACACCCTATACAAGAGACATATCTAACAATGAATACAAAAAAACTGAAACCTCTGTATGTGTCTTGCGTCAATGACTCAATGTATATTCACGTATCCATTCCTTCATAATGGACCGGTAATATCCCAACAAAATTATAATGGATGGGTTGCTACTTGCTAATATGTGGCCCGTTCTTAGAACATTTGGCTGACCCATTAAATCATCTCAAAACTTGAACTTTATTACTGTTTCTAGTGATTGATGCTCTATGGTTTAAGATTTAGTCCGCTACAAGAAATTAGTAGTTAGTGAGCAGCATCAAAAAATCCTCGGTGGTTCCAGGTCTGCACTGGCGGAGCTTAGTGTAGGCCAGACTGGACCATGGCCCCTCCGGTGTTTTGCTAAATTCAAGGATGAGATATACTACTTATGTCATCTCTTTTATGTTCACTTTGCAATCCACTTAAGACCAGCCCCCTCTATAATTTGTGTGATGCTCCGCCACTGCAGATCTGGGAAGCAAAACACCATCTATCATGCAATGGAGAAAAAATACAGATGGTATCAATAGGTTGCAGAGAGAGAAGCACTCCAAATAGTTTACAGATGGTCAACGCAAGCCCACATCCACAAAATGTAATTACAATCACAACTTTTCTACATGGTGTTTTGCTTAAATAGATGTAAGTATGTACCACCACCTATTATTCAACATTTTTTCTGAAATAGATGTAAGTTTTCAATAAGTTGAATTTTCCGTTAATAAAATTACATCTGTTGTTGATCCTCAAAATCAAGAATGCAAATCAAAAGAAAAGGATAAGGAAAAAAGTTAGGATAACATATAAACAAATTTACCTGTTTGCGGCTTCTTTTCCCTTTTCCCATGGTAGTATGTTCTTCAATTTTTTGCACATCATATCTGTCCTTCAATAATTCATCCCAATAGTTTGCTCTGTGAGAGTTTGCAGCTTCGGCTGCAGCCTTTCTGCGTGCCTCCTCTTTTGCTGCTAAAGCCTTTGCCTCATCTATGTACTCAAAGTTTGCAACCTGGCACAGAGTAACACAAGAAATGAAAACTGAGTGTTGCTTAGTAGAATAAGCCCCAAAAAATAAGAACACAGGTGGAAAAATGTGATGCAATATACAGTTGTATTATGTGGCACTTTAGCAATAAATGAAACAAAAATTGTATTGACCTACAAGCAGCATACCATGGCATGGAAGAATGAACACAGCAAATGAAGCGATGGGAAGAGATGACAGAAACAGTGCGCACATTATTTGCAGAATGCTTTTGCCAGCACTACCCAAATGTATACCTTAAGTGCAATAGTAAAACTAACTCACAGGCTGATATAATGCTGGTATATATGTGAACATTTTCGAGACTATTTGACCTTATTTGGTGAGAAGGTTTTCAATTCATATGTGAATACATGCAATACATATGTAGGCAATCTCTTATCTCGCTCATCAACAAACCAACACATAGGTGAAGCTACGATATTATGAACAAGAATCAACTTTAGCCATGCAATTCTGCAACTTGGTTCGGTGAATAAAAATAGTGTAAGATAGAATTTATGAGGGCATACGGTGGTCAGATCTCATTATCTCAGGAAAAAACATACTAGTGCAAAATAGATATGATGTGCCCTCATCCAATAACGCGTGCACATAAGCACGTAGCAAATAAAGAACAAGTGGTAGAGATCACAGCAAACAATTTCAAGAGGATAATTAAAGTTAAGAAACTCCTCATGCATTATACTTGTAATGAATTAGGACCTCAGTACCTTGAATCCTTTTAGAAATTCATCCTCTTCTTCATCTTCCAAAGATTCTTCCCCTTCAACTTGGTCACGATCCAATAACCTGTGAGGCCAATGCACAAAATGAAATTAAATTGCGTCATCCAATGCAAAGCACTCTTAACTGTATAAAGATAGCGTGATTTATTCTACAACATAGGCAAAACTCATACTCTTGATTATTCTAAGGAGAAGGGGTCATGGAAATTCATAAGAAAATGAGATTAAACAAGTGATTATTTTGCTGAATTTCTACTTGTGTATTGGATGATTTAGAGTATGAACTATGAACTATGGTCGTTTACTACAATGATTGAGTATGAATTTTTGCCAGATTTTTTAACATATTGAACAATATCTCCAGTATAATTTTTCCCAAAGGCACCATAAAGGCACTTGGCACTAAATGTTCTCACAAGGTGAAATAAAGAAAGTGCGTACCTGTCTATTGCAGCATCATCATAATGGATTTGGCAAGATTTTCCAGCTTCATCATTCTCATCATCAAAAAGTTCCTTCGACCCATACCGTATAATATCATCTAACTCCTCCTGAAAAGGGCACAGATTTATGCTTCTTACTTACCATTCAAAATTAGCTATAAGAAGGATTCACGAGCGGAGCAAAATAACAAATTTGGTAACTACTAGATTAGGATCGATCAATGAACACTGCAGAAAGAAACTAGAAGTCCGCCATGATCACCCACCCAGATAACTTATCATCTGAACTGAACGCACCCGCAAGGGTTTTGAAACAAAAAAAAAAACACTTAGAAATTCTACAGCTTGAAACCAGATTTCAATCAAAAAAAAGTATACACCATAGCATGGCCAAACAAACTTTACTATCATACTCATGCTAAAGGACCAACAGAAGCTAATTGTTAGCATAAAATGCTATTCATATCAAGAGAAACTATATCTACAAATCATTCGTAAATGGCAATCCCCACAATTACCTGATTGACATTATTAGCCTTTGTGAGTCGACCAACAATTAAGTGCTCCAATATCATCTTTTTCTTCGTAAGTTGCATCATTCGCTCCTCAATTGTACCTCGACTAACAAGCCTATATATCATAACCTGCAGAAGGAAACATAGATAATAGTTAAGAACCGGCACAAAAGTTATTAAAAAATCAACATTTCAATAGAACATAACAGGCTAATGTAAAATACCTTGCTAGTCTGTCCTAAGCGATGAGCTCTTGCCATAGCTTGTAAATCCGCATGTGGGTTCCAATCACTGCATGTAAATGGAAGAATTAGATTAAAGAAAATTCAAAATATTGACTCTGTTTTGTCTAAACATAGAGATTGTTTCACCTGTCATAGATTATAACAGTATCAGCGGTTGCCAAATTTATACCCAGACCACCAGCTCTAGTGGAAAGAAGAAAGCAAAACCTAGTAGAATTCTTAGCATTGAAGCGATCTATTCGTATCTGCCTTTCAGCGCCACCTATCTTGCCATCAATACGCTCATAGCTCCATTTCTAAAACATGTGACATTCAAAATATGATGCATGAGATACATTAGCCCGCATAATTAACAAAAGTTACAATGGGAAGATAGTTTAATACCCTGTAACTTAAATAATCTTCCAGTAAGTCCAACATATGCTGGAATTGTGAATAAATAAGGACTCTATGACCCTGCTCTTTCAGTTTCACCATCATCTTGTCCAGCAGCTGCATCTTTCCAGAAGAATCTAAAAGCCTCCTACAAAATCAAGGAAACCAAAGCAATGGTAATACTAAATGAAGGAAATATAGAATGCAAAATTCCAATTAGTAGATTTACTCAGCCATGTAAGGTGACTAAACTCAATCGGTTAATTTAGTAGGAATAATTTAAAAGAACCTTAGGAAATAAATAGCATCATATAAGCATTCCAGCAGATGGATCCAGAGGTTTTACTCTACCTACAAAAACAAGATGTTTATAGCCGCCAAACCAGAACCTAAACAATTGGCGATAAACTTGCTTACATTTTTCACTGGCATATTTTTTTTACGACATGCAATGAAAAGATTACAGTACAAGATATTGGAAAACTCCAATGTAACATCTTTTGAAGGCGTCCAAAGAAAAGATAAGCGTAAGAGATATTGGAAAACTCCAATATCTCTCTATCTGTATATATTTGAAAGTACAAAAAACTGCATCAAAAGGTCATAGTGAGCTTAGAATGTTAGTGACACCAAGTAATATGCAGACACTGGCAGTTTCCAGTTATACACCAGCAAACGCATTTTGTAAAAGATCAACAGCAAAGCCCAAGAAGGCAAGAAGTGAACACAGAAGAGTGCAAAACTAATGGAAACTAGTATCAAACTACTCAGGCCAGCCAAACAGCAAAGAGAAATTAAAGAAACATAAACAAAGAAAAATAGCAGACTTCCAACAAACAATTGGAGCACCTTAAACCTTCTTCTGGATTGGCGGGTTCACTATCAGGTTCATCAGTCATGAATCCATGGCAACAAAGTTTGCGCAACTCCATTACAACATTTATAAGGGAAACCTGGAATCAGACAATAAAGAATTGTCAATCCAGAACAGGCTGGCACAAACCACAGCATGAAAATTAAAACAAAACTTTTACTTGTCCACCACTACGACGAGATAGCACTTCGTAATTCTTGGTAAGAATTGCCTTGTAGTACTCTTTCTGTTTGCTCGTCAGCTCAACTCGTAAAATCAGCTCCTTTTTTGGAGGAAGTTCTTTCATAACATCTTTCTTGAATCCTATTTGTACCACATAAGCAACAGAGTTGAAATTATGTAAGATAAAATAACTCAAATGGAACTCAATCTATATCTTAAATGCATAACAGCATCTCTCGGCAGCTTTATTTTTGAGCTTAGCACCAATCCTACTCAGAATATACTGCACCACAACTTACATTTGTAAAAGCATATATGCTCATATGCTCCACGGCAGGGATCGACTAACCGTTACCGGGATGTTTCCCGCTGGCTGGCCGGGAACGGTAACCGACGGTTACCGGCTGGTTACCGGAAATCCTGTTTTTTCGGCTGAAATTCGATCGAATTCGCTTAAAATTCGTCCAAAATTCGAAATTTGAATTTTGAAGTTGCTAAACTGGATGTTATAGTTCCGGTTTTGTTCTTCCCGAAGGGGGTCCGATAGCCGGTAACCGGCGATTACTGGCCGGGAATTTTATCCCGCTCCACAGTAACATAAAGGGAGCAGAAGAACAACCATGGTGCATCATATGCATTTTATACACCAATAAATGTAAATATGTAATCAATCAAAACTTTATGATGATCTACCTACTTCTATAGTTCTTTTATTTGTCATTAATAATGACTCAGTATTATCATTTTTGCGAGATCGTCGTGCATACAACATGAATATGCAAATAACACTATGTACTTACGTAATATGTAAATTACATCTAAATATGTGCAAAGCTTATCTGAAATTTAGATAACATTATTCAGAACCTTCTATGCCAAAGAAAACTAACATTGTGACTCCAGACATCACTGGCAGTTCAGCTATGTTGATCATGAACCACCAAAAAGGCTCAAACGAGGTTACTAATGATAAGTCCAAGATCTTTTACACATCATTTAATTGATATAAGCAGAAGTGCAGAACCATATGCCTGGCAGAAAGAAAAGGTTAAGTAGATTCATACTCCGAAGAAGGTGTGGCTTCAGCATTCCATGGAGCTTCTCAACTTGCTTGTCTTGGTTTATATCCTTAAACTCTTCTTGGAGATCAGCTATACTCCCAAACTACAAACACAAGTGTCGTAAAATTAGGCGAAAGAAGTATAGAACAAAGCATTTGACGCGACGGGAGATTGAAAGATTGGTCTATCAGCATATGCTAAAAGCTAGGAATTTGTCTATCAAGGACCACAGTACAATCAAAACCTTGTAAAATAGGCCACAGAAGGAAGGCCTAATGATCTACAGAGTGTCATGAACTAAATAAAATACAATGTTAGCATGCGAGAAGCAGGAAACCTTACACTTTCACCCTCAAGGAAGTGCATAAGCATGAAAAGCTCGTCCAGGTTATTCTGGAAAAAGGGAAAATGACAGGAAATCAACTTTAAATGCGTAGAACAAACTGACCAAAATCAACAAAAACAGTATAACAGAAGGAACAGCATACATAAAAAAATCAACTGGAAAAAATGGCATGAGCAAATAAATTGAATGACTAATGAATGGAAGTTGATGTGTTATTTATATTTAGAATGAATGATACCATAATATTATGTGTGTATGCAAGTTAAGGTGTAGTTTATATTTGAAATGAATGATACCATAATATTATGTGCATATGCCAGCATAGGGTCAAGGCTCCTCTAGTTCTTTTCAACATGCAAAGTTTCAGTGCTTAATTCTTATATTTACAGATATGTGCGATGCATGCAGGTATAACATAACAAATTGGAAATGTTCGGAAAAGTACATTTTTCATGTTCACATAAGCTTGTAGTTGTTTATCCAATAAGTATCCTATTAGGCTACTAAGCTCCTTAGATGTCCAACTACGGAAGAAACAGTTATAAACACTCCTGAAAGTATCCGTACTCTAGAATAAATTACTGACCACAGATATTCAACAATTAGAGACTGAATGTCCAAAACACTGCTCAAACCTCAAAAAAATAGCAGGGATACTTCAAACAGAGACTACTACTAACCATAAGCAACTTTAACAAGAAACATCTTTCCATATAGCTGAGGAAATAAAATAACAATGGTTTTAGTCAATAAATATAGAGCAGTAACCTGAACTGGGGTCCCCGTTAAGAGGACACGATGTTTAGTACGATAATCTTTAAGTTGACCGAACAATTTAGAATCTTTATTCTTCAACCGATGCCCCTCATCCACAATCTGTGATGCAACATTAACAATTGGGGACAAGTTGATGAAAACTTAAGAGCAAAACAAATATCCTCCAGAAAATGAGGAGGAATAGGGAGGTGCCAAAATAGAAGTACCATGCATTCCCATTCTATATTTTTTAAAACAGCAGAATCCATGTTAATCATCTCGTAAGATGTCAAAAGGACATCAAATTTTATTCTTGACTGCTTCTTTTCTTCATTAGATGGAGATGATTTCTTTTTCTTAAGCTTCTTAGGTTTCTCTTTGGGGTAGTAAAATTCATACTTCCTACTAATTTCGCGAGAAGCTGCAGATCCAAAATACATTACCTGAAAACCAAAAGGAAAAAATTAAGTGGTGAAGACTTAGCTCTCTCTGGAATTATATACATAATGGATTTTGAATTAGTTCAATTCACGTACAACATTCATTTGAGGTGCCCAAGTTGCAAATTCACGCTCCCAATTTCGCAAGGTTGAGAGGGGGGCAACAACCAGATGATGACCAAGCTTGTTTTCAAACAGAGAGGCCAAAAAGGCAATACTCTGTATCGTTTTGCCTGCATTTTTTTTTTGTTATCATTTGTTCAAAATCCCAATAAAACATGTGATCCAATATTCTCATTCTTATAATAAAAAATCCCTTACCAAGACCCATCTCGTCAGCAAGGATGACACGTCTATTATTAAACCATGAATAACGTAAGAAGTTTAACCCTTCAAGCTGATAAGGATGTAGTGTGCCTTCAATAACCAGAAAAAAAGCATTCAAAGAAAGAACATAGAGACATATCCCATGACATCTACAGTCAACTAATTATAGTTACCGGATTCGCTATAAAACCCTGCGAATCGCAAACCGGATTCGTCAAACCCGAACCGGTTTAGGGTACAGGTTCGTCCTCGCAGTGGAAATTGGAAGGAAAAGTAGCGAACTACGAACCCGAATCCTATACCGTGACTTGGACGAACCGCGTTTCTGGTAACTAAAACTAAAACTAAAATATTAATATCCAGGAATAATTCATGCTTAATAGCAGCATACCACCAGAAAGAAACTTCGGGCTCTCCTCGATTGGATGAATCTCACGATTGACACTCTTGCTCTTCTCAGCAGACTTCTTACGCCTGGATTGAATCTCATTGAAGCGTTCAATCTGAGGTTGGAACACCGAGATGTCGGCCTCATTTTCCCAAGTACATTCATCGTATGAAAGTTCCTTCCATTTCACATAGTACTCCCGTTCACCAGTAGAGCTTTTTCTGTTAACAAAATATGAAAATACTGTCAGAAAATATCAAGATATCAATCAACCTTTGCTAAATGGGAATTAATGGATATATGTGAGGACTGAGGAAGATAATAAGTAGACATTTAGATGAGCGAGACCACCATGAAATAGCACTATGACAGACAGTAAAGCAGAAGGATGCTATTATTTTCCATATGAGTACCGTCATTCAATTGTGGGCAATAACAAGATAGATTATGGAATAAATTTCATAGTATCTAACAACAACTTTATAATTGAGTAACTCGCTCTCAGGATAAATACAATAAATGGAGTGTGCATTCACAGTAACAGCATGAATAACTAGTTACCTAACAGAAAATTACATGCATATGCTAATTCACCAAAGAAAGGCTGGTGCACCAGGTTATAAAATCACAATAACAACAAGAATAACTAGATATCAGACAGAAAATCACATCCCTGTTGTTACCACCACCATACAAGGTAAAAATGATTAAGCTCATTTATGTAGTTTTGTTCATTGTCAAGTTAACCTCCATACCTGCTAGCAAGGATCCTGTCAACAGTTGTCCATTCAGGTCTAATTGCAGCACAGTCATCATCAGACTTATCCATCGAATCCAATTGCCTATGGAAGTTATTCAATCTAGTTTTCAACCGAGGGTGCATCTTCGCAGCTTCTACATATTCATTTTCTGAAACCCTGGTATCAGAGAGTTGATAGTTAATAGAGGAAAAACAGTAAGCAGAACAATTTTGCATTGAGCAGGTGACTACCAAGAGCAGTGAATGTATGACAATCCTTTCCACTTTATAAGATATCGCTTGGTAGATTTCTTCTTTGATCCAGACTCCAAAGAAGTGATCTCTTCAGAAGCAGCATTTTGAGTTTCGCAATCTAATATCTTCTCCATCTCTGTCAGCGGGCTTACCTGGAAATAGCAAACAAGGTGTGTCAGTATACCAACAGTGTCAAACATAGGTGAAAGAAAGGTGCTTCAAGAGAGCAAAGACATACACATTCAGGGCAGCTCCATTTATCAGATGTGATATTTAGGCGAGGAACCAAACATTTCTGGTGAAATGCATATGTACATGTTGAACAAGATACTAGATTATCACTTTTCCCGCATTTCTGGCAAGCATCTTCTTTCTGCACACACAAATAAGTAAGGACAGAATTACAAATAAATACAGGACCCCCCATAAACTGAAAAGAGTGATATTAACAAACACGGAATCATATGAACTACAGGAATCAGGAATTCAGGAAGCTGCACCACAAACAATTGAAACACCACTACATAGACAAGAAATAGTAGGCAATTCAAAGTACAGATCAGCAAATGAGGACAAACTAAAAATGAAAATGTCTGATCCTCTCTCTTTTGTTTTCAAGTTTCAACACAAAGTAGATTGATACAGTTCATGAATTTTCTGACAAGTCAAGCAAATACCTACCTCTACTAATTATGACAAAATCTTTGGACCAAAAAAATTATTTTGAGCTATCTTGGTCTTCTAAAACAGATCCAACCATGATAGTAACACAATGAGATCGTCCAGGAGAGTAATTTTGCTCAAATTTCAAATCCCAGACTGGGTAGTAAAAAGGCAAAAAAATCTCAAGCTAAACTTGATGCAGCAAGCCTCGATATGGCATATCCAAAAAAAGCAGAATAAGGTAATTGGTGCCATTCTACTCGATCGACATCACAATTCTACTACTTCAAATAGATTGCCAATGAAGGTGAAGGACGACTATCTTGATTTGGAGAGGTTCTGCAACAGGCCAGTATTATTAGTTCGGTTTCATTTCGTGTTCATCGGCTTATAACCGAGTCCTACACATCCAAGGGTCCTATTCTTTATTTTTCTTTCTTACATTCTCTTTCATATGCCTGTTGGGTTGAGAAAGTAGAGAGATCCTAGTTGGGCATCTTCTCACATCGTACCAGTTCTTTTTGCAGTTGAATCATCCCATTCTGGCTTATTGAGTGTATAGATTCTTTTTTAAATGCAATACAATGTACAAGCCAACTGAAGTTTGGTAATTTTATCTTCCTAAAAGGATTCGAGCTTCCTACTCTAACTATGTAATGAGGCCTATAAATACATGGGCATGGTTTGGTTGTTGGACAAGCTATTTGAAAATTCAAATTAATAAAATCCCAGTTAACTTGTCATTCTGGATCTAAGGGAAGTCAGCAATAAGACGATAACAAAAAAAACTTTAATCTACGCAAATGATCCCAAAACAACTGTTTTCTGATTAGCTCACTTACAATCTTTACTGAAGCTTGAATTTACGCCTTATGGGATAGCAAACCTGCCTATTCTATACCAAAAATGTCAAGCTATTAACTCATCTCCACATTATGGAAGAACGTAGTACTTACACTACGACAGTTAAGGAACACTGCTGTCACCTCTTAACTTCCAAAAGTTTGAACTCAGATAGCACCATGGCAACCAAAAGCACCAACCTTAAACCACAGATCCATACTAAGGCGTCATGTCCTCTTCAGGATGCACAGATTTCAATATTGAGCTTCTGGCGACCAACAACTTCATACAAAATCCCCAAACTAGTAGTATCTAGCTGCTTAACACAGCAAATAAACCAAGCCTAAATTCACAATTCAGTACCCAACCTGTATCAATCAACGAAGTCATCTAACCAAATCACCCCCTCAACTTTCTGTGGCACCATGCAGTCAGGCTACCCCAATACCCCTATCCCACACCAAATCCCCGAACCAACTCCTCCCGATTTGCAACAGATGAGCTATTTCATAACCTAGTCCCCCTATTCTCCAACCACTAGTCCTACCGTAACAGCATCAATTCCCCCCAAAAAAACACTAACTGGCAGCTTCAGAAATCAGAAAATTTTGCCGCAAACAGAACAGAGAAGCAGGCCCTGATCAGCCATACCGCGTCCTCGCGCTCGATCCGTTCGGCTGGGGCGTCGCTGTGCCGATCCCTCCCCTTCCCGCTTCCGCCGCGCGGCGGGAGGTCGTCGTCGGACTCATCGAGCGTGTAGAGCGGCCGTTTCTCCGACCGCACGCGCAGCCGCTCGACGAGGCTGCTCATCCCGCCGCCACAACAACCCTACGCGGATCGGATCAAAATCCTAGGAAGCAGGCAGCGCACTCCCTCCCCGCGAATCCACCTCTCGCTCCGCCGCCGCCGCCGCCGAGTGGGCTAGGGTTTGGTGTTTTTGGGAGGGGGTGAGGAGGAATTTGGGGTACTTATACCGCCGCGGGGGTGAGGTAGCGTGCGAGGGGAAGGCAGCGAAAATGGAAGGTGGCAGCGAGGAGGCGCTTGGTGTGTACGCTGTAGCCGCGGGCAGAGAGAGAGGAGGCGCGAGAGCGGCGAGGCGACGCGAGTCTCTCTCTCTCTCTCTCTCTCTCTGCACGAGAGCGGGGAGGCGGAGGGGGAGGGAGGCAGTACGCAGTAGTAACGGCCACTGCCCAGGAAGTCCAGGGACTAGACAGTTTTTGTGATCTGGCCACTCTGCTGTGCCCAAATTGCCACAACGTTGTTGTAGGCGTAGATTAGTGGAATCCAGGCTCACCTACGCTGGAATTGGTGAATTGTGGACTTGTTTGAAAAATCAAGATCCTTGTTGTAAAAAGATATTTTTCATGGTGTTAATTTTACTACAAAATTGGGAATCTTGTGCCTGATGTGGAGATATCAAAATTTATTGTCCTTTCAAAAGGATGTGTTTATTTGTTGCTAAGATTTGGTTGAATGAGCATAGATGGAACCTATAGTAAATTCACTGGCACATCAAATGCGATTTCAACATAAAAGCCAAACGTGACGAATTGAGAAACATCTTCGAATCATATATCCCAACATTTGTTGGGAATTTGGGTGATAGGATTAGTATCTAGAGAAGATACTTGAATGCTTGTGATTTCCATCCCAGATAAGAAGGGGATAACTAATATTTAATGATAGGGGAAACGAGAAGTGCTCACCTTGATGGGGAACCATGGCGGTGTCAGCGGGCGCGGAAAAGCTTAGCAGCGCCAGCAGCAACCTTTGATTGCGAATTTGCGACGCATGAGAAGGAAGCAATTGTGACAGTGTCGTCGAGCCTTGCAAGAAGAAGAGGCTGATAAATAGAAGATAGGTGAAGGAGCCCTTGTCAGTGTCGTCTAAAGGAGAGGAGTTGTGGTCATGTTGGAGAAAGGAGCAAAGTGGCACTCACAAATCACGAGAAACAGGGTTGTGGCTTCGATCGATTGACCTAGAAAATAGAAAAACAAATTCCTTGTGAAATCCCTTTATTGGGCTTTTTGGGCCAAAATAAGCTCAATATCCTAGGTTAAACAATCGAGGGGCTGAAAAGGCACCCTAAACCTAACTCACCAAGCATGTAGAGTGGACGTTTCTCCTAGCGCACGTGCAACCACTCCTCGAGAATGCTTATCTCGTCGCCATAGTTGTACACTAGGATAGAACCCTAGGAAGCAAGTAGCACACTCCCTTCGCCCCAAGATCCCCTCCTCATAGCTTCACCTCTCGCTCTGTCGCCTCTGAGTAGGCTATGGTTTGGTGATTTTGGGAGGGGAGACTATGCTTGCTTTGCAATATAACCCTTCTTTTATGTTCAATCTTTGTTGCAAGAATTATAATCCAGGCTCAGCTATGCATAAAATGACGAATTGATGAGGACGCCACCGAGGACCGTGCTGACATCACTGAGGACAGCGCCTCTACTGCTATAGCTGTGGAAGGACCAATGACATGAGCACGAGCATGTCGCTTGGGACAACAGGTGAACTCGTTCCTTGGGAAAAATAATTATTTAATTACAGAACAAATGATATTGCCTAATGATGGTTGTTTACTTATTTCTATTTGTTAGAACATCTTCGAGGAAGTCTTTGATAAAAGTACGACCAGGTCCCTAACGCACCCGACCAGCTGTTGACCCTATACAACCAAATCTAAAGTTCATCCGACCAGCTACTAACCCTATACGACCAGATCTAAAGTTCATCCGACCCGTTACTAACCAAATATGACCAGAACAAAATTTCATCCGACCAAGACTTGAACTGGCCGGTTCCTTTGACCAGTTTGCATCGACTAGATCTTCGTTCTGACTAGGGCACAACAAGACTGCTTATGGGAGTTCTACTCCGACCAAACCGATGATACTATGCAAGAAGTCCTGCTTTGACACGCTGGAAGAGTTCTTGTCCGTTTCGACTGCGGAGTCTACTTCCAATCTAACTCAAATATTCTATTTGTTAGTTCTCCGTACGAAGAGATAGTTTTAGTTAGTTACGATTTTGGTTACTAGCACCGATCTAAGTCACTATAAATGTTTGGGTGTTGTACCATCAATAGATCATAATTTGATTATTGATTTAGCTGTTGCTATTTGTAAGCCCTCTTACCGTAATTGCAGTCTCAACTCAAGCATTCAGTTTCGAGTGACTCATCTTCCGTTGTTGCTCTTGTGTTTCTTTGGATTCGCTCGGATGGTTCTTCGTAAACATGTCAATTGTGTTTGACACGGTTGGTAACCAATCGAGGAGCGGTGTAGCGATTGTGAGGTTTGCTAATCTTGACTGGATCTTGGTTAGCCATCCCTTCGTTAACGCCACAACTCAAGTTATCGGATTTCTCATACGACGGAAGATCGGGACAAACTTGCATGCACGTATCTTAAATCGAGGCGTGTGCACATCACAAATTGTGGACTTGTTTGAAAGTTAAGATCTTTGTTGTAAAAAGAGATTTTGATGGTATTAATTTGATAACAATATCGGAAATATTGTGCCTGGTGTGGAGATATCATCATAATTTATTGTCATTTCAAATGGATGTATTTATTTATTGCTAAGATTTGATTAAATGAACTTACCTTGAAATAAATAATTTAATGCTAACCATAGATGGAACCTATCTTAAAAGATGCGGTCCTCACATTAGGGGGGATGAACGACACACGCACATCAAGATTTGAATCATTTAGAACAGGTCTTATGCTAGCAATCTAGTCGATGTGATAGCACATATATGACAATGCCAATAGTGTCAATTGGCAAACCAAGACTAGCTGTAGAACGAGCGTGCGCAACTCCTGCGACAAGTTAATACCGATGATTTTGCGGAGGCTGAAATAAAGTAGCTATAGAAAAGGACCCAGGTATAATATAACCGATCCACTTGGATACAGTGAAGAAGAAGCACTGTGTAAATTGTGAAAACTTATACCATTCGAATCCATAAGACTTGCTGAGAAATGTACATAGTCATGATCTAAGGAGGGTTGTACAGCTAGGAATGTGCTATAATCTTCATTTTTTTTTCTTATGCCAGACTGGAACTACACAATATATCTAGGCCACTTCTTGTCTGAAAGAGCCAATAATCAACACATGCAGTAATTCTAAAAACCAACAACACAATAATATAATCAGTTCACTACTCATAAGCAAGGGTATCTTTATTGAGTATATTTAACCATTCCCTAAAATCTACTATATCCTAAGAAAATATATGCAGTTCCACTTCAAAATAGGTGCATAACACCCAGCAAATGTGCATGCCCCCTCGTATGGATGAAGGCACATGAATTTAGAGGATACAGGTTAAGCCTGAAACTGTTTTTCATGTGTATAAGCCTGAAACTGTTTTTCATGTGCACAACCCAAACGAATTCAAGCTGATAGACAGGGAACAAGAAACGCACAAAGATACAAACTGAGAGCTGCAATCAACAAACCTGCATATTCAGCACACCCACTATACAATCATATGCATTACAACACATCATATAGCCCCAAAGGCCAAAAAGTATAGTGTGCCTAAGGAAATTGAAGCAAAGAGAAAATAAATGAACAATCATCATTTCCAAGGTTAATTGACAGCAGATGGTATCTAAAAGAACATGAAAATAAATTAAACTGACATTGTACTGCAATCCTTATGTCAACACGGCCACTTAATGTTTACTGCTCACTGGCTTGTAAGGTTGCATGGATTCCATACTTTGTGGACGATACATAAACATCAAAACAAACACAATGTGAAGATCACATACAGACTGTTTGATAAACTGTACGCAGGAAGTTACAACAATGAAGATTAGAAAAACCTTTAATTTATTTCTAGAGACCCTTAGCTGTGCATATAAATAACAACTTTATTATCCCAACAAGCTGGTAGCCTGCTACATAAGATTTTGAAGCCAATAATACTTGCTAATTGTTTCAACTATTACATACTTCACACATCATTCATAAGAATCTGTTGCTTCTCAGAGAGTGGGAATACAAAGCTCGACATCAGCAATCAAGCATAAACAACACCACCAACTAAAATAACAACCCCGAAACTTGTCGGCGAACCATGATATGAAGCAAATTAGTACAAGAGGTTCACTCCATGCCATTTCCATCTCGCCTAGCATGACATCAATTCAATTCCTTCCCAGTGGCAGTGACCGGCATGAGTATGTCTCCTTGAAATCCGACTTCTTGGATGACGTGAAAATCGATGCATACACTTCCTTGTTCGCATACACTGGTGCATGGTCTGCTGCCTTGAAGCGCTTCACTGGGGCAGCCTCCCCCTTCTTCCCATTCTCCAACTTCTCAACCCCAGCCACTGCAGCAGCAGCATGCTTACTCCCACTCAGCCCATTCCCCACCTTCTTCTCCTTCTTCTCCTTCACCTTGCCCCTCTCCTCCTCCATCCTCCGCCTCAACACCACCACCTCCTCCTCAGTTCCATTGATCGGCATTTTGTCCACCTCGTCAAACTCCTTGTGGCAGACCAAACACGCGGACGTCTTCACCTCCTTGAGCGCCTTCACGCTGAGCACGTGACCGCACCCACGGAGCGCGAGGAACTGGTACTTCCCGTTGAACTCGAGCCCAGTAACCGGGCACTGGAACCGGACCTCCTCACCGGCGGCGTCCGCGTCAGGCTTGGGGTGCGGGTGGATGGGGATCATGTCTTTGAGGCCGCGGATGTGCGAGAGCGCCTTGGGGAGGCGCTTGTGGAGGAGCGCCTCGACGAGGGCCTCCTTGTTGAAGATGTTGCCCAGGCGGTCGGCAACGGCGGGCGCGGCGAGGGGCTCCCCGGACAGCGCGCAGCAGGTGAAGCGGGAGAGACGGGCCTCGTTGGGGTCGACCTTGTCGGGCTTCTTGGTGAGGTACATGGAGAGGTAGCAGTCGCGGGACTCGGCGCCTGTGGCCCCTCCATCGCCGCCCCCGCCGCGGAGCGCGCGGAGGCGGAGCTGGAGGGAGGCGGACCGCGGGAGTGAGGCGATGGGGGAGGAGAGCGGGAGCGGGCGGCTGTCGGAGGTGAGGTAGAAGGACGAGGAGGGGAGGGGGAGCGAGCGGAGGAGCTCGGATACAGGCAGGTGGGACGGGACGGTGAGGTACCGCGGCGGGAGGGCGAGGTCGTCCAGACAGAGGAGGACGGACCTGGTGGCGGTGGCGGATGGTGCGGAGCCGGCCATGGCGCGCAGCTAGGGTTAGGGTTTCAACGCTGGTGGGATTCGGGAGCCGAGCAGGGGAGGGTAAAGCAGAGCTCACGAAGACGATGGGGAATCGTTCGAGGTGGTTCGGTTCGGGTTGGCCACGGGCCACGGCCTACGGAGATCAGAAGATTGGTGCGGATTGCGGAGTCACCTTGAGTTTCCGAAGTCTGAACCGACGTTGCGGGGTGGCGACGGTGCGCGCGGCGGAGTGGGCTGGGCTGGTTGGCCGGGTCGGGGGCGGGAAAGTGGCGTTTTGACGGGTCGGGCCTTGTGAAATCTTGATTTTGTACAGGCCGCGTTGGGTTGGGAGTCGGCTGGGCGTAGGATATCAAGGCCGCGGCGGAATCCGCTGCTCGCGTTCTTCGCTTCTGAAAAGAATTGGCTCTCAAAAAACAAAAGATGAATTGCGCTTTTTCCTAGGGGAAACCGGTGGGTTCTGGGCTTCCGACGGCCTTGTTTGGTTTGGTTTGGTTTGGTTTGCCGCCGCGGTTCAGGCCAGACCACAAAACTCAGATACCACGACAGGCTGAGACAGCCAGCATTGGCGGATTTGTGCTGGCTCGGAGCAGCTCCCGCTATGCATAGAACGTGCTGCTGCTGACTCCCCATATCTGATTCCGGGAAGTGTTGTTTTGGAACGTGCAAAAGTGGCAGATCCTATCGAGTGTCTGCAGCTTGTTCTCGCCTGAATAACCCGCACCTGCGCCGATCCCTATCCCCGTGCAACAAAACAGCAGCACAGCAACAGACACTCGCCCTTGCCTGTTCATCAGAGTTGGCACTCTACAGTCTCAGCATGCGCTTGCTATTTCTATTTTCCAGTGGTCCTACCAGATACCTTCTCTCTCTCTCTCTCTCTCTCTAACGCCCTTGCCTGTTCATCAGAGCTGGCACTCTAAGTCTGAACATCTTTACAAGCATAAACTAAGAGATGCAACTCATTCGCTTAACTAACGTGGGGGCACCTCACACCCGAATCCTTCGCTCTGTTCGTCATATCGAGTAAGCATGCCCTTATTCCGCTGCATTAGTTTACCTGAGCCAACCCATCGTGAGGACGTGCAACCTTAGTAGCCTGCACATCCTGCCCTCCCCATCAGTTTACAAGTTGCAACAAGCAGCATCACAATCATTAATGCTGCATCATAGTAACAGGAAGGATCACAAACCGGAATCTCTTCAGCATTGCATAGTGTATAATGTAGTATATAACTCCTATACGATAGCACTCTGATTGCTCTTTTCGTGCGCGATAGTGTGTTAGTCGCATCCAATGTAACAAAAGGGTGCAAGAAACCCCTCATACGTGAGAAGAAGAGAAGTGAAGGTCAAAGAAATGCAATTAATGACGGGCCAATGGTTCGGAGGTACGAGTGAGTGCCTTATTTAATCATAATACGCAGACGTTTAGTGAAAAAAACGTATGCTCATATTCTATGAGATCGTTGTTGTTGTAGTATTAGTGATTTTAGTAAATATTTAGAAATTATCATAGCATTAATTACGATTATTAAAGCATATTTCTAATAGCATATAAATGACATAACATATAATCTTCTCATGTCAATTAAATATGATAATATGCTCAAAAGATAGGACATGAAAATATAAAATCAACATAATGTTCAGATTTAGTTGTTTATTTATTGCTCTCAGATGTCGGGCTGTTCAAGATGAGATCTTGACCTCCTCGTCACTTGGGTCAAAATTTGATCGCAAATTAAATGTGACAATTACTCTGAAATAAATTAGGTCTTGAGATTTAAATAAATCTTGCTTTTCTAATCAGTAACTTAAAGCAAATAATCAATTTATAGTTCATTGACAAAACAATTGAATCAACTATACAAGATTTCAATTGACAAGAATATATAACAATGACTGAAAATGAATCACAGGGAACAAAAGATTGCAACCGAATGCACCACAGTGAAGTGGAAGCATTAACCAAACTGAATCACAATGAACTAAAGAATCACAACGAACTGCAATAGATAACCGAATGGAGCAATTGCATAATGTCATAGTAGGGCACCAAGGGGTGCCTCGCCCCCTAGGATCGTCGGCAATACTCAGGAGGCCCTCGAGAAAGTCATATGTGTATGGACCAAGTCCATAAAGTGCATCTATAAAACAAAAACCTAAATGTCCATCTCTCTCAATGTAAAGTAAGGGCAAAAAGGGGAAATGTCTCTTCTTTCATACTCCTAATACAACACATTAATCCTTCTTACATCTTTGGCTCCTCCACCTTGTGGTCCACCAAGACAAAAGGTACATCGTATCTACTATCTAGTCTCGATGCTCGACACATAACACAATAGAAAACAACAAGTAATCTACAAGCTCAAGACCAATTATATCCAATTGTCATATTCAATGTCAATTTGACATCAAATCCTCATCGAGCATATACCGAGCCCACAAATAATACAATGCAAAGTCCCCCAATGCTAATGATATGAAATACAATTTGAATCTTCCACTAGCACGACACACTAAGCAAAGTAAAAGCGAAAATTAGAAAGAGCAAACTCATAGTGCGGATGGTACTCAAAGCCACCGAGTCAAAACCGGGCAAGGCACGAAGGCGCTGACTTAGAAAACCAATCACCCCACTGTGCCACGATAAACGGATGAGGTCATCGGAAATATAATGCCAATCCACAATTTGGGACATACCAAATTGTGAAGTCGAGGTACAGGAGAATGCCGCACAAAAACCACTGAAAGATGCATCGGTCTCACCCAAGGAGCAAATAATCACCACTAATCAAAGCCTTCTCTCCCAAATCAAGCTAGAGCCGTTGGGTCCAAACCTCAACGGAGCAACACCCCGATTTCCTCACCGCGACCTCAACAGGGAGATGACACAAGGAACCGAACGGAAAGTGCACAAGGAGGAGTCGGACCTCACTGCCGATGGCACCGTGACCAACCACGGCGGCGCAACAGCTCACACCGCTCGAAATCAAAACTAAATCGAAGAGAGGAAGAACCAAAAGGGGAAAGCTCACTGTGTACCGATTTGGAGCAATAAGAAGAGGGAAAGGCTTTTGAAGAGGAGGAGGAGGAGGAAGCCACGTTGCCACTCCCAACGGCCGGCGCACAAAACGCCATGGCAGCCCCAGTCGTCTGCACTGCCGTCACAAGCGAAAGGAAAAACCCCAAGCCGTGCACCTCTCGGTTAGGGTTGGAGGCTTAGTCTCCAACTTTATCCTCCCTCCTAGCTCAATGACAGGTGGGCACCACCTTCTCTTTTTTTTCCTTTTCCATTTCTCCTTTTCTCTAATTGAGAAATTACCAAATAACCCTAAGGATACAACAATTGTAGCTTTGCAAAATTCCTAGCACGTGTAATGGATGCATGTGTGTGTGGCACGAGTGGAGTATGCGCCCTTTCTTACCCTCTCGCTAAAAAAAGAAGGGTATGTCTATACAAGATTCAACTGTTTTTTTGGCTTAAAATAGTTAAATTTTAGTTCACTTACAATTTCATTATACATAAATTACAGTAATTTATTTATATAATTTTTTCTTGATCACTGTAATTATTCTTGAAAGTATTAATAACTCATATTTCCATCACATAATTCAAAATCTAATATATGTTTTGAGAGATTGAGCAAAAATAAAAACAAAGACAAAAAGTAAAATTATATACCAACAAAATATGATATTGTGGTGAATCCGTTATGCTTCAAAGAAAAAATCATAATAAATTCGGACCCAATTCATTAGATGAGAATAAGTGCAAATCTCAAAGCATATCAGCGGATAAAAATTCGAATATTTTAACAAAAGAAAACAGTCGAATGTTGTTTAGCAAAAACCAAAAAAAGAAGCGCAACTAATGGAAGGGCATATAATTGACAGCATTTCTTTTTAACAAATGACCAGAGAGAAATGGAAGAGTATACAACGATACATGACAAGTTTGCTCCTAGAATGATGCACCCTTCTTCGACACACCCGTCGGTAAGCTTCATTGCTTCCCGCCGGCGCCACCATCCTTGACGGACTGGGGATCGTCTCCGCCGGCAGCATCGTTAGCCAACGCCGGTGACACCGGTCCGGTTCCGACATGCAGCTGCCCTCCGGCGTGGCGAACGGCGGGTCGGGAGAGGAGCGACGCCGACGTGGTGGCCGAGGAGATGGCGGAGGCGAGGGAGATGGGCATGAGGCAGAGGCCCTTTCCCTGCAGGTACTGCATGGCGGTGCCCATGTCCTCCTCCATCATCTTCGCGACCTGCTGCTCCGTCACCCGCAGGCTGCCACTGGCGCTCTCAGCGCCGGCGCCGTTGCCGCTGCCGCTGCCCTTGGAGGCGTTGCCATTCCCACCGCCGCTGTTGCTCTTCCCGTCGCTAATCCCCTGCACGTTGATCCATTTCAGAATTGGAAACTAGAAGCAACTGATTACTGATCGATTAACTCTCATTCCACTCAACTCCTATTTTCTTGCTAAAACATCTGGTCTGGTAGTGACTGCTGATTACCTCTGAGGACATGCTCGCAACCAGAGGCGCCATGCCGGCCGCTCCGCCCAGCCGGCTCATGCTAAGAACCTGCAATTAATGCTCAAGTAGTCAATATAGATCTTAATTATCAGCAATATTTACAAGTTCTGTTCAGAAGTAGTGTCACCTTGACTTGGAGCTGCAGAAACTTCACGAAGTCGATGATCTCGTCCAGCATCGACGCCTTGTCCGTCTGCAAGCAAGAATTCCACGTTGTCATTTCAGGCATGTTCACTGTATCTTACAGCAAGGGCGAACACAACAAAAGTGAAAGTATTGATCTGGTGTTCATGAATCATGATTCCCATGCCCAGCACACGGCATCGATCGTCTATTCATCTCTGCTGATTACTGGGAAAACCATGACAAATTGGGCAAAACAAGGCGTCAAATGCGCCCACGTGCTCGTTTACTCCATCACCCAAGCATCGGCGGCACAAGACAGTTTCTTCGGTTCAGACAAGAGGAAAGGAGATGGCGTTTACACAACGCAACGCCTATAATCCTTTTTATTTTTTGGGCCGACTAAGCTATAGTCATCTGAAATTTTCTAAAATATAGTCACTTTCTTCAGTATGTTGGATCACTATCTAATAGTTTCTGTTTTTTTATATTAAAAATTCTAAACTAGACAAAAATAAATCTAGATGAACTCTACAAATACAAAAAAATATCTAAACTAAACAAAAGTAAATATAGACTAACCCTACAAATAAAAAACAAGAAAAAAAATTCTAAATTAGAAAAATAAATCTAGGTAGATCCTACAAATACAAAAATAAATAAAACTAGGAGCTAGCAAAAGCGTTTCCTTTTTTTTTTGGGCCTTCTGTTACTACTTACTATCTCTAAACAATTTAGCAGTTAATCACCACCCTACATCTCGCCGCAGCACATCGACAGGGGCTCGACAGGTGTGGGCATCGCTTCCCCTACACTCCTAACGCCATATCACATCACAATCCCATGAGCCAGACAGGAGCAATGCCTCACCTACCGGCGTTCCCTTTTCTGCACAACTAGTCTACCACCCCCACTCGCCTCCGGTCACATAAGCGGGCAGGCATTTCGTTTCATTCATGCGTCAGTGGAAGATTCCGAGCTAGCTAGCTACTTTTCTCTATCCCAGAGAGCGAAATGAAAAAGAAGAGCACAAAGCCAGCGTTAAAGCAGGGACGACGCGTGGGAGGGAAGGAGAGGGGAGGGAGTTGTCGACACTACTGACCTTGTTGGCGTTCGGGACCAGCTCCTGCAGCGATTTCATCCGCTCCGCTATCCTCTCCCTCCGAAGCTGCGAGTGACGCACGCACACATGCACAAGAAAGTTCAGAAAAAGCTGTGTGTGTCTGTAGAACCAAGGAGCAGGGTATACGGGCTTGTCATTTTCGACAGATAATGCTACGATGATTCACGGACACTGACTACTGATTGACCTGATTAACAGGCAAAAATAAATGACGTGGTAATTCCAAAAAAAATGTGGAAATGCAGAGGATACAGTGGCTGAAACTCTGCATTTTTTTTGTTGTGAAGAAACATTCTGAAATTTTAAAATTCAGAGAAGGGAAAGGTGGTGGTCGGTGGGGAGTGGCATACACGTTCGGCAATGCTGTGGGGGTCAGTGGCCTGCCCTCTCCTCGCCCTCACCCGCTGCTGCCGCGGCGGGGCAGCGCCGCGGCCGCCTCCTCCCGAGGAAGCTGGTGCCGTGCCGGCGCTCGCCGCCGGCGCTCCGAAGCTCTGACCCGACATTGATCCTCCCTGCAAAGGACGAAAAATACTCTTCCCAGTCAGTTTTTGCTGTGAACTATACTCCATTAGCTAGCCATTTCCTTGCTCTCACCGAAAAACAGAACGGCAAACACAGGACACGATCTTTTTGCTGTGTGAATCACGGCGGAATTAAGAAACGTTAATCAAGGTGTATGCGTAATGCATTAGTAGTAAAACACACACACACACGAAGAAGACAGGTTCTTGGACTCTGGTGCGCTTACCTGCCCAAACGGCGGCTGCACGGCGGCCGGAGCATGCACCCCAAACCCGTCGAACAGCGCGTGATCGCCACCCTACACGCGCACAAAACCGAATCCATTTCAACAAAAGGCTAAAAAAAGATCAACAAAAGACGCGAGAAAGCAAAGAATACAAGTGAGCGTTTGCAAAACGAGGAGTCGCACGTACGGCGGCATTGGGCGACTTGAAGCCGCCCTCCATCTCCTCCCGCGCCGGCGCCGAGGCCCGGTCCGTGAACAGCGGCAGCGGAGAGAACGCCCCGCCCCCGTTCTCCTCGCAGCCAGGAGCGGCGAGGCCCTGCCTGTGCAGGTCGCTGAGCTGCAGCATGACCGGCTTCTCCCCACCGCCGCCGCCGATCTGGTGCTGCCTGAGGCGGGACGCGAGCAGCACCGACTCGTCGAAGGCGGCGGGGTCCTCGGCGCTCGCCGCGAGCTCCCAGGGCGACTTGCCGGCGGCGCCCAGGTCGGCCCACGCGGAGGGCAGCGTGGAGAGCATCTGGTCGAAGAAGTCGTCCTGGGACCCGCCTCCGCCTGCCATCTCGCGGCTGCTCGGTTGCATGGAACTCACCGTGAAACTGCTCGCTGCTCGGCTTGGTAGGGATAGTTGCTAGCAAGCTAGGTAGGGGCGGTGAGTAAAGGCGTTTGAGAAGGCAAGGAGACGCAGGCAGGACTCAGGAGAGAATAGCGAGGAGGGGAACTTGCAGCGTGCGCGGTTTTATAATCGCGTTTTACGTGCCAACATTTTAAGATGTAAAATTCAGTTGGTGCAACTCT
This sequence comes from Ampelocalamus luodianensis, assembly GCA_036346255.1. Classification (NCBI taxonomy): domain Eukaryota; kingdom Viridiplantae; phylum Streptophyta; class Magnoliopsida; order Poales; family Poaceae; genus Ampelocalamus; species Ampelocalamus luodianensis. The sequence goes on along the minus strand of CM070627.1, from coordinate 55,282,555 downwards.
TTGGCGTTTATATATTCATCTTGAGTCTTGCTATTTTTAAGTCGTATGATTTTTTTAAAAGTTTAAGTTACTTACCATGATCATTGAATTTGTGTAGAGATTGATGTATCATATGTTTGGATATTGATCCAATGAATAAAAATAGGGAGTGTCTATACAACATGCGATGATTTTTTTGAAATCATCACTTTTGAGCCATCGATGGAGATCCAATGCTCGAGATATCACCCCACCCCTATATCCCTAATCTAATCTCACTTCCACCTCTCTCTCTCTCTCACCAATCACGAGCACTAAAATTGAAAGATGTATAGCAGTTCTCTAAAAATATAACTTATGCTTAAGAAAATTTCAGTCACCTTATAAATAGACAGTCCCGATAAATCTGTGACATCACAAAATTACTACTAAAACGCTCGTGTGTACGTAAGGGTAGAGGTGGCTAAATGAGCAGCACATCACGGCGCAACACAGCATGACACGAGCCCGTTTAGGCACATTCCACTTGTCTCGGCATATTAAACAGGCAGTGTCGTGCCAACCCAGGCACGTATAGCCTGACGGTCCCGGGAAGACTTGTTTAGCCCATCTCAGCATGAAAATTTTGAAAAATTGCAATAAGTATAGAAAAAATATATAGAATTCAAAATTACAAGTTAAGATTTTAAAAACTGAGTTCTACACCCATAAAAAGGGACAAATATATTTTAAAAATAATGAGCTTTATTAATGTTTGGATGTCTGCCTTGTTAAAAAATTTACCAAGTAAAAACTCAACAAGTGAAAAACCTTGGCAAATAAAAAAGAGTACAACCTATAGCTCTGCATATATCGATGTTCTAAATGTCCTTGTCTAGATAAAGTGCAGTAACGCTCCTGCGTAGTGTAGCAACACTATATCTTACATGTAGTAACACTCCGACGGTGGTGTAGTACCACTATGTCTTGCATGCAGTAACAGTTACTTCGGTAGTGGTGCAATAACACTACGTCTTTCGTGTAGTAATACAACTTTCGTAGCGTGGTAACGATCTATAAACGGTTAGAAAAGTATAAAAAAAATCGACTGATACCGTGCCTAATGGGTCATGTCGTGCCTAACGGGCTGACTGTTGCCTAACATGCCTAAACGTGTTGTGTCGTGTTAGGCACGATACTATTTAGGCCGGGCCGAGGTCGCGACTCAGGCACGGTACGGTGTGTCACCGGTCAGCATGACTAGCTTAGGTTGTGGGCCGTGTCGTGCATGGGCATGTGGCGTGCTTCGGGCCGACTCGGCTGGCTCGACCCATTTGGACACCTTTAGGTGGAGTCATACACTCAGAACTCCATCATCCCACCAAGAGGTGTATTTGTAGGCAAAATTAGCTACATTACACCGAATTTTTGTGATATTTTCTTTAGGACACCGTTTTTTGTGTTGTTACTAAAATACATTGAACTTTTTATGGCTCCTTACGGTAGGACACCGGATCCTTTAAAATAATATATCTCTGTGAGAGAGGAGAGGGAAGCCAGGTAAATAGTCTAGTTTTCCAATGAACCTACCGACACACTCGACCCGCCAACGTCGTACAACGATACCTTGGCAGTGCTGGGCCCGCTAGTCGTTGGACAGAAAAACAAAGGAGAGCAGGGGAAGCCTTGGCAGACAGCGCGTGTGGTGTGGAACGGAGGCGAATCGAGTCAAATACTCAAATGGTGAGATGCATTCGGCGTCCAATGACGGGTAAGTGCGTTTATATCAGTAGTGCAAAAGATTCAGAGACTGAATTAAGACGGAGTAAGAAAAAATTGCCAAGGAGTGAAAAGTGAGCCATAAAATAACAAGACGGTTTATTCATTATTCTCACGCCCCCACAACTAAAATAGTAACAGCGCAAGTGCGGCTCCAATCCAAGGTTCTATCTTCTTAACAAGTGATATCATTATTTATTATCAGCAGCTTACTGGTAATAATAAAGAGGATCCTATGCCTTTGCTTAGCAAAATACTCTTTAGATTCTTCGATAAAGTAAGAAAGGCCCGGCTGCTTGGGAAGACCCTGCAACTCGTAAAAGCGACGGGATAGCGCCGGATTAGTACTGGCTTTATGATCTCTCAGCTTTTACAAATTAAAAGGGGCAAGTACTTTGTTGTCTGTACACCTGTAGTTATGAAGGCTAATCGTCGGTATATAAGCTTTTACTTACAGTTGCTAGTGCCACATATGTATCAGATGTTAACCTCTTCTCCACCGTGAGCTGTCCGATCGATGTGAGGAGAGTATATCATTTATTCAATCACGGATGATGGGAAGCTGGCAATGCTCAGGATGCTAAGTCAACAACATCAACCTCCCTGAGGACGCTGGCAGCAATATTGGCCTAAGATCAAATTCAACCAACATGGTTAGTTATCACATGGACTCTGGATATGACAACTTTAATAGTTAGTTATCACGTGGACTGTGGATAGAACAACTTTAATAGTTAGTTACCACATGGACTGTGGAAAGAACAACTTTAGATCGAGTAGAGTTTACATGTTAGCACTGAGAAGTGAGTTAGCGTGATAGTACATTCACAGGCACCGCAAGGAGGAGTGTGGATTTGGGTAGCACAGAGTGAAATATCTGGGATGGCATGATGGAGAGTGGATTGATTATACGCGATAAACTACTGGTATTAGCGTGTCGATTAGCGAGGATCAGTTGAAGCGTTGATGTGACTAAACAAACGACGGGGCTACGGAGAGTGCACGGGGAGTGGGGGCGGTGCGAAGTCAGCAGCCAGCATTAACTGCGACACATTCTTCTTCCAGAGCTGAAGATCCGAGGGAATGGATGGTGATTAGTAGTGGCAGTTTTAGGTCAAGCCCTGCATTAACTGCACTAATCAAATCTGCTTGTAACATTAATGGTCCCTGGATTAGTTTAAGCCCCTCTGCATTCTGCATCCAGAGTTTCCAGCCTCCGATTCCAAATATAAGTCGTTTTAGAATCGGTATCGGTCAAACATTTTTATGTTTTGAGCTTCAATGTATAAAGAATTACTAAGATTGATAAAATTGGTATTATTTTTATTTTTACATGTCAGCCAAGTTTGGAAAGTGTTGCTCTGTTGTTCAGTCTCTTCTGGACGGGAGAAGTTCTAATCCATGAGAACATCCATAATTTTGTGAGTGCGGCCTACAGGGAGCTGATGCAAAGGCTATACTAGGCTTTGTTTGAGAAAAGTTGAACGGCTGTATGAACAGAAACAAAGTATTAGATATTATAGAGAACAAAGCAGCACTTTGGGGAAAGAAACTTTACTCTAAAGAGACCTGTATATTAGTAACTTATATGTAAGAAAAAAAAAATGCAAATTTCTCTCCTGCTTTCTCGAAAAAATCATCTAAATTGGAATGCAAATCTCTAGAAGACTGCAATATAAACCAGGGAGGGGCCCAGAAATGCAAATTTCTCTCCTGCTTTCTCGAAGAAAAAAGCATCTAAATTTGAATGCAAATCTCTATAAGACTGCAATATAAACCAGGGAGGGGCCCAGATATTGACTACAGAGATAAATATTTTGGAGTTCTTGAATGCTTTCCAAATGAATGAAACAAAGTCCGATTTTCGTGTTGCTGTTTGTCAGAAAGATTGAATAATAAGGAAGAAGATAGCAAATTAGCAATTCAGCAGATAAATGAAAGAAATGACCATTATTAACATCTGAAGGGGCTATGACGGAATTTTAGATATGTTCTTAGGTATGCAAATTTCGAGCATATATGTCTCCAACATGTTTATATCTATTGTAGTCTGTAGGCAGCACAGACCAACCAGATAGTAAGGGAATACATGTTTACTGACCACCCAATCAGGGAAGCACCACTTGAAATTTCTTTCATATTATTTTGCCTTTATAAATCAACACACTTTCTGCTGACTAGATGATAAGGGAAGACATGGTTGGTTTCTGCCAACTAGTTGATATACACAAGCACAGGATTCTCATAATTTATCACCACAAAACAGAATCAGAGATACATTAATCACCAATCATGATTCGATATTTCATGCCACTCACCATTAGACACATATTCAATTAATTCTTACCAGTGCAGTACTAATAATGCCTAATGCTAGCATGCACAGTGAAACCGGAAATGCAGAGGCAAGGCTGTGTCAATTCGCATTGGAAAACAGAGTTTGCTTTTGTTGGGACTTGGGAAGTCAAAAGATAGTCTGAAACAACAGAGGTAAGATTATTTCTGAGATACATCTTAAGCAGCAGAAGGGAAGCAAGAGTGGGTAGAAATCTTCACAGCTAGGCAGCTAGCAATATCAGTAATGGCAAACCAGGTTCTACCAAATCAAAGTGCGCTGCACATCATTTACCCATCTCCCAGATAATGTCACTATCCTCTGCATGCAGCAATTAACAAGAGTAAGAAGATGTGCAAAATACACAAGCAATGAAGCAAAATGCGTTGTATGGTTTCCATAGTACAATCCAACATCTTAAGTTTCCAGATACAGCAGTACTGTACGAAAATAAAGTGAGCGCGTCCTCCTGCCATGAAATGCAGGAATATACCTTTGATCTTTTTGTTTATCCAAACCTCAAGCAACATCCCTGCACCAACTCCAGCAGCACACACAGCACCATAGATTGCCAATGCAGAAGGCAAAGATCGCCGAGGCAGGAAATAACACTCAGGGACCTGTCTGATTTTCTTTGGAAGACGCTTCTTAACAACTGGTTGACTTGATTCAGTAGTCACCAAACCACCCACTGTCTTCCAGTCCACATTCTTCAGCATATCTTTTGAGTCTTCACTAGCCATCCTGGAACTGCCTATGCATAAATGTTAATCAGAATCGATCTCCATACATCATCTGAAAGACAGTCAAACAATTTCCATGTCTAACTGAATTACCGTGCTGCTATATTTAGATTCATGAAGAACAGAAGAAGATAAAAAATGAAACGCAAATTCATGTGTCCCGGACTCCCAGTAGCAGATGTTAACATGGTTAACTAACACAAGTACAGTGGCAGGTTAGAGTTGGATTAGCATCTGTCAGTTATCACTAGACCTTTCAATTCCAATTCAACCAAATTATCACAGCATAACTCAAAAATGACTTTTTTGGTTTAGATCAACTCAAATGAATTAGCATAGCCTTTAGATAGTTGAAAACAAGTGAATTGGTATTATAAAGCATTGTAAATGAACAGAACAAAATGTTCCAATTTGTTGTAAAAAGTGGCATGATCTGTCAGAAGTAGCTGGTTGTTAAAATCATATTGACAAATCAATGGGAATCCGTCTGATTTTCATCATCACCCAGAATCATAGACATCTTAACTCAAGAGGATATCAAAATAATACTCTAACCGTCTCCACTAAGAAGTCAATGGTAAACAGAATATTTCATATAACAGAAGAAGGGCAATAACAGGCATGCACAAGTCTTGATACTCTTTAACTATTCAATGACAGACACATCATAAAGCATTAATGAACAAACGAAATGTTCTCATTTGTCGTGATAAATGGCATGATCTGTAAGAAGTAGCTGGTTGTTAAAATCATATTGGAAAACCAATGCATGAAAGTGAATCGATTCTTGAAACTATTTCAGGGTTCAGTATGCTACAACACTGAACTTTAATTCCTAAACAGCAAGTACTCTTGGAATATCAATGCACATAAGTAAAACACCACAGAACTGGCATTACTGTCTACAAATCTAGCTGAGAGGGCATTAGAAACTACAAAAGACTAGAACTCAAATCTACAAGTATGAAATTAACAAGTCCTAGCTCTAAAAATCATAATTGCACAAGCTCTACCATCTAAGAAGTACAATCTTAATTCCCTCATGAAACATCTATATGCCTAGCTAATTCTGAGGTCGCATTACATGATGCTAATCACAAAGTTATCTCCTTTCCCAGAAATCATCCCTTGACTCCGTGTGCACAGGCATTGGACAAAAAGCGATATGATTCATTCAACAACAACCCAGGAGAAGAAATTTTAGATCTGAAATTTTGTGAGAGGGGAGGTGGAGTCTTACCTCGCCGGACCGAGGATGCGCAGAGCAGCCGGAGGGGGCGGCGCCGGTCGGAGGAAGGAGCCGGGGGAGGCGGAGTCGGGGGCGGCGCCGGCGGCTGGAGGAGGTCGGGGGAGGCGGAGTCGGGGCGGCGCCGGCGGCTGGAGGATGTCGGGGCGGCGGCGCCGAGGGAGGAAGGAGAGGGGCCGGCGGGCGGGTAGGTTTCGGGATTTGGGATGGGCAGAGGGGGCGGGACTCCGGATTATATACGTGGTAGAAAAAGGGTAAATAATCTCGAACGCTGGGGGTAAAATTGGAACTGATCTGGCCGAAGTCGTATGCAGCTAGAGGCTTCTGTTTTCGGCTTATCCACGTTCAAAATGGTGGCAACTTTTCTAAAAACGACTACCCGCCCGTCAGAATCAGACGTTGCTGCTTGATTTTTTTTTTTTTTTTGAAGAAACTGCTTGATATATTGTTGCCTGGTCCCCATTATTTCTTCCGTCGTTCAATTTGGAACGAAACAAAGTTTAGAGCAAAGCCATGCTAGTTTTCTTAAGTCTCTTATCCACTCAATGATAGCACAGTGCCAACGGGATTTAATCCCACAGCCTTTTTTCGAAGTTGAAGCGTTAGGATAACCGTACTGACCAACTATCCGCTTCTCTAAAAATAAAATAAAGAAAGAAAGAGAGAAGCTTCATAAAATCTAGAACGCAAGAATTCCATTATGATTTTTTACATGGCCTTCAAAAAAAATATATAGTAACACCAATCTATTGAAACTCCTCTGTTCCAGACAGGCCTAACAAATACGCGATCCATGGGGTCAAATTCTGGAGGTCCCATCCGCAAAGTTTCAAAACCACTACAACAGTTTCATGCAAGGTCCCGCCAGCATCGATCCAACCTCAAACGATCCATTACCAGCAGCAACACGGCAAGCGACCGAACAACATAACAAGTACACAACCACACACGCCTCGCGCTTGGATTTCTGAAATTTTTTCTGAACGGAGCAAACCGAAGCGTTACACACGGAATCAATCACCCTGCGGCGACATGCACGCACGCACCGAAACTTCCGGTTTCTGAACGCGTGCGTGATGGAGCACGACAGGACGCTGCAGGCGTTCAGAACCGCGTAGCGCCAAGAGTTACACCACTTCACGCGCGCGAGCTGACGCGCCATAACTAGCGAGCTGCTACGCGAGGACGTGCGTGGCATGCATGGCGTCGTACATGGATCGATGCGTGCTCTCTGCGGCTGTATCATCTGAGCCGGCGCGACTCGTCCCGGCGGTGGGAGACGAGCTTGGCGGCGTCGCGCCACCACACGACCTCGCGCTCCTTCTCGTGGAGCCGCCGCTGCGCGCTGTCCAGCGCGGACTCCAGCTCCACGATGCGCTCCTGCTGCCGCCTCTGCATCAGCTCGTGCAGCCGCCGCTCCAGCGCCCGCGCCGAGACACCGCCGTGCGGGGGGCTCTTCTCCACGTCGTACCGGCCTTGCTCCTCCTCCTCCTCCTCGGGTTCCTCGTACTCTTCCTCCTCCTCGTCGTCATCAACGTCCTCCTCGGCATTGCCTTCAGCCACGTCGTCGTCGACGCAGCTCCTCGACGGGCTGTCGGAGACGTTGCTCTTCGTCTTAACCTGCAGCAACGGCAGCTGGCAGAATACGTACACCGTCAGCAAGTGTACGTGCATAGCGCGCGTTTTTCAAGGTGCACGTGTTCATGGTGTACGCACTACTCAATAGTAATATGCCCATTGTGATATGTACCTCGAGTCCTTGCATAGGAGTGATCCGTTTCTCGCCGTGCGCGGCGCATTGCAGGCGGTTCAGCTCGACCTGGAGCTCCGCCTGCATCTGGTCCATCACGACGACGGTGCGGCCGGGCAGCGGGTTGTCTCGCACGGCGCAGTCCGCCGTCCGGGAGCAGTTGGACAGCGCGTCCTCAGCGGCCGCGCAGGCGATGGGGTCCTTGATCACGGCGGTGGTGGTGCTGCCATTGGATTCTTGGGAGCTAGAGGAAGCAGAGTCCTTCTCCTTCCTCCGCGTCGTCTCCTTCCTGATCTCCGACACGAGCGCCTCCATGTGCGCGCGCAGCTCCACCATCTTGTTCAATTCCACCACGCTCTTGGAAAGGAGCAGCACCAGGCTCGCCCCCAGGCCAAGGTTCATGGACATGAGCTCCTCATCGGGCTTCTTCTTCCCTGAAGAATTCGTCCATAATTCGATCAACATTGCTCTGAATTATATTACTATCTGTGATTGCGCTGCAGCTCGACAGCACGTACCTAGAGAACTCCGCGGCGTCTCGACGGGCAGCTCCGCCGCCCTCTCCACGACCTTCACCCTGGGGGTGACGGCCGCCTGCTCGGCGCCGTCCTTCCTCTCCTCCCTCCCGCCGCCACCACCGCCGCTAGAGCTGTACCGCCGCGGTAGCCGCACCCGGAACCCGAACCCTCCGTTCCCACCGTCCCCGCGCTGCAGGATGCGCGACAGCAGCGACCGCGGCGACTGGCAATCGGACACGCCAGAGCCGCTCGAGGTCCTCGCCAGGAGCGCCTGGATGGACGCCGGCGAGGAAGAGACCGCCGCGAGGCGCGGTGGCGGAGGCAGAGGCAGCGCTTCGACCCCCGCTCCACCACCTCCACCTCCCACTCTACCCCTCACTGAACTCCCCATTGTTGCTTCTCCGCGCGCGTGTGCGAGGAAACAGAGGGATTCGAATTCTTGGATGCCTCGTGCTCCGGCGACGACGCTCGCGCTTTTTTATAGGAGACGTCGATCCGATCCGAAGGCGCGGCAAGTTTAAATCCTACTCCACTCCTTCAAAACAATGATTAAATGCTTGTGTTAATTAATACGATAATTTTGGAAGCTTGTGGCATTGAGTGCGTGTGTGTGAGAGTGAGTGCAACGAACGAGCTGATGAGCTAATGGTGATGGTCCCGCGTAATTGAAGGAGCAGAAAGAAATTAACTGCTCGGGCGAGCGACCCATGTTGATGCTGCAGGGAAGAAGCTGGTACTGGTGACTGTACCCATCTTCCATTTTTACCTTTTGTTTTTGAATAGTGACTGTGAATTCTGCTTCTTACTGACCGCCGTGCGTCGCTGCCGGTCGAGCAGAGCAGGCCGTGGCAGCTGCCGCGCTCAGCCGCCACTGCACTGCATGGCCAGGGAATTTCATCTGAGACAGGCTTTGCAAGTGTAGTACATGGCAGTGCTTCTTCTTCCTCTTGTTGGAAAAGAAAACTGCATGAAGGTAGGTAGGATCTTTTTCGAGGCTGGAGACAGTGTCTGGAGCCGTCGGATCCAGCATCGGGCGGTATAAGATCAAGATGTGAAAAACAAACTTGCAAAATGTTCTGACTTCCTAGCATGTGGATTTTTTTTTTTGTGTGTGTAACTCCGTCCCACGTGTTGATTTCTATCGAACAACTTAACGATTCTAGGGTGTTTGGTTCATAGCACACCAAGTTTGATTCTTTATAGTCCAGTATTTGGTTTATTGTCGCACTTATAGCATTGCACACTTTCGACACAAATCCTAGGCAAGTTATGCCACACTTACGCCTAAGAATTTTTAGCCACAAAAACTATGACATACCATACATTGTCACAGAAATCTTGGTAATGTGGGACTTCTAAACTAACACGCCCTGGTCCTTTATGTTGCACGTGGGATGAAAAGGCTGAGGATACAGACCCTTTCGAAGTTTCAGTAGTACTCCAAACCTTGCAGGCTCAAAATCTTTCAAACACGTTCACGCCACACATTATTGTAAAAATCTTCCGCTGCGCACCGCGGTAATTCGTGCCCAAATTAGGAGACAATCAGACACGTGCCCTAGCACGTGCCATTAATCAATGTTCTTATCAGTACTAACACCCGCGATCAATTACCATGTGAAATTCAAACTGAATCCGTCGAAGAATTAAATGGAAGCCATGAACGGTAGAGACGTAGTAGCAAGTAGAGTAGAAGGGAAGCATTTGACCGTTCAGTTCGAATTCTCCCGTAAAGCTAGACCAGATACTACGCTTCAGTCAGAAGCAAATCCGTATTTTGATCAACTGGTAAGCACTGCACCCTTTGTAGCTACGGTACTGGATACCAAAACACAGGCACAAGCAGCAGTAGTGCAGTACATTACTCCGTAGGATTAAACAAATGCCGTCTTAAACTCTTGTCACCTGATGATCAGCAGTAGACTTAATCGTGCCGTGCTTGCATGTAGAGAACATAATTTTGCAAGCACTTTGTATTTATTAGTTTGGAAGTTCCCTTAATGATGGGGGTAGAGATTAGGAATAGTCATGGAAACCGATTTAGTGTAGACGCCAAATTGACATGAAAATTTCCAGAAAAAAGTTTGGCAACCGTGTTCTGCACAAATGGGCACAGCAAATCGAGTATGTAGACGGTGCGTGCTATTGCCTTCGTATATATTTGTTACGTATATGAACGTGCAAACCATGATCAATGTGCAATCGTGCAAACCACTCTCGCTTTAGCGCCGCATCAGTAGAAATGTTTAAAGAAGTTGTGAGTGTAGCTCTTAATTTAGCATATCTGCATTTAGAATTTCAAGTTCAGATTCAATTTTGTGTTGGGAGAAAAGAAAAGAGACAAAGAAATCCCTTACAAACTACTCATAGTAAATTTCTCTTCTTCGTTTCTCCTAGCTCGTTTTGAATTTGAACTTGAAGATTTAAAGGGTGATGTGATACTCCATAAACTGTCTCCTCAAACTGCCTGATCTTTTTTTTTTTTGACATCAGTTCATTGCTGAAACCAAAATAATTCACACGATGGCACCTAAATCATGGTAATTTGCGCTAGATTTGTGTACATTAAACCCATGCATTGCGTCAGATGCAGCATGGGTACCAGCAGTAACGGTAGAATTTCAGACATTTACGCCAGTTCGTCTACAAGTTTATACCACCCCTAGCAAGCTCGCAGCAAGCCATTCATACCTAGTGAATAGTACCGGGTACCAATTAACAATGCTTAATTAATCTCGCCACCTAGGTTCCATCCGTAGCACGCTTCCATCGTTCAAATTTCCAAATCCACATGGGTACACTTGTCTCGTTGCCGTGGATCGACGTTACGACTTACGACTCACCATTGATTGGTCGCCCCCAAACAATTCTTGACTGTGAATTCAATCTCGCATAAGGTCATTTACAATGGGCTTACATCAGTTGTCTATAGTTTCTGCTACGTAGAATTTAAGCTAACGCGGATAAAAAAAATAAAGAGAGAGAAATGTGATCTCTACAATCTTGTAGTCGATTGTATCACCAAAACTAAGGAGATTGTGCGATCTATAGTGCTGTATCATCAGAACCAAGACAAGTAAAAACACAGGTCATTGTATAAATTGTCTTTAGCACTATCTACAGGTGACATGGACAGTTGCTATAGACAGCAACTGTCTGTACCATTGTATATGTCCTAATGATCTCGCATCTAATCCGAAGCCAAAATTCACATCCAGTAACACACGGCCGGCTTCGCCATCTTACTAGTAGTTTTGGAGTAATTTCCCTGGCTCTCTCTACCTTACCCTGAATGCCTCAGGAATCCACACACATCACGTGCCCAAGAACTCGGAATGTTTTGAATCCCCACGAGTTTTATCCAATCTGTAATCGTATGGATATATGATCACCAATTCGCCGTCTCATCGGCGTCGCGTCCATTAATGTGCGCATGGCTCGTGAAGGTCGATTCTCAGGCGCACTATGACTACTCATTGCAAGCGTGATTCTGCACCGGTAGCGGCAACAAGCAAGTAGACTGGATGCAAGTTTTTGGCTGTTTTAGCTGCATCTTTTTTTGAAACGCAATAGCAAAACTAGCGCTTCTCCTTCTGCGAATGAAATAACAAAAATTACAACGTTATCGTGCGAAATCACTGCAGTAGTAGGCCACATGCCAGAGTGTGGCAGTCAGCAGAAGGACACGCGGCAGGTCGACAGGAACGTGCGCAGGCCATCTACCACACTCTGGGTGAGCGGTGCGCCGTCTGTCGTGCGCTAGGAGCTCGCCATGTGTCCTTCCGCGGACTGGGTTAGCGGCACGTGGTCTGTCGCAGTGATTTCTCGCGGTAGAAGTGCTATTTTTTTATCATTTCGTTTGCGAATGACTAGTTTTGAGGAGCAGAGGATTTGGGGGGGCAGGGCGAGGGGAGCAGAGCATGCAGGGGCGCTGTCTCTTGAGCCGCGCGACGAGGACGTGGGGTAGCGCTCGCGCGCCCAGCCGTCATAGGCAACGCGTGACTGCGTGAGACATTTACTCGCGCACGGCACGGGACGCTTAAATACGGCCGGGATACTAGTACACATACTAGCACGTACATGTATGTACGCACTGCTAGTGTGTTATATACTACGTACTGGTGTCTCTTGGCCAGTGTATCTGCCTGAATCTTGGGAGGAGTAACGTTGCTAGAGAGAGATTGAGCTGTGGGGGAATCTTTAATGCGGGAGATCGATGCCCCGTTTGATGCCTAGTGTTTGAATGGGAAATAATAATAATGGCTGCGATTTGCAAATGTGTTGAATCTTCGGCCACTTGGTTTTAATTTACTGACACGTGTCTAAGCTCAGTCGATGTTGCAAATTTTCCCAAGAAAACAATGTCCATACGCATATATAACAACATTCGATGAAGAACTTGTGTTATTTTTCTTGCCCATTTTGAAGGTAACAATTTCACCAAAAATTTTAGGAAACAGAGCTATTCCTCCTAAATTCGTACGAAAAAGGCCGTAAGTCCGTTTTTTCAACCAAAAAGTCGGGTTGGGAGTTTTTTTTTTTCCTTCTCCATTTCTGGTTGAAAATCCTCAAAGAGAACAACAGGTTGCATGTGCCACGTTGGCTCAGCATCACCCTGAAGGCGCCGGACGAGATCACGCATCCAGGCCACACTTCAACTCAACTCTGAAGGAGGATTCCTCTTCCTTATCTGGGGCAAAGGGGGGAGTTAGTGTTAGTACTAGTATCACTATCCGTTGCTGCAATTACCGCGCGGTCGACGCGTTGCTTCTCCTCAAGACAGCCTCCGGGTTGCTGAACTGACTTGTACGCCCTAGCCATTAAGTAGCAGCCAGCCAGCCTCTTGGCCCAGCCAAATCAACGGTAAATATGATCACAACATTCAGTAGTGTACCCAGCTTATCTGTAGCATCAGTAAATTACAACGTTGCAGCACAGTGATTACATTCTACTAAAATTTACAAGAGTAATTCTACTAGACCAGCTTCCCCTTGTATTATTCATCATTGTATTATTCCAGAAACAAAGAATGAAAATGTTACGACAAATGACAACATGCTACAACTTCATTGCACTACAAAATCCATTACAATTGAATACAGGTCCTGATGTTTGTCCAAACTGTTAAATAACATGGTGAAAAGAACAACAAATGATTTCTTCAAAAATGGATGATACAACATTTTCTGATTCTTGGGGCGTCATATCCTCGGCTCATCTAACCTGGTAGGCTTATTCCAAGATTTGGCTTTGTAAGTTTTCTGTTTCATCCTTCTCTGTGATATAAAGTCGGCCTCCTCCTGGAAGGGGTTTGGTCCACCGAAGTCTTCTTTTGATTTTCTTACCTTCTTTAACCTCCCACGGTCATACTCCTCATCCCTGTGAACAGATGCCAAAAAAAGGAGGTTCAGTTTTGTTTTTGTTTCCTTCAACGAGATGGTTTGGTCTTAAATTCACTACGAACTTGATTTTTTTTGTTGTAAAACATCACAGAACAATAATCACATATATTATTGACGAATTACAAAATAACTCACCATTCATCTAACACATATCCAATGCTCTTGCTCTCTAAATGTTTTGACACTTTCGTCTCAGTATTTGGGACGGCAACGTCATCCCAGCAAGGAACTGAAAAGCAAAATAAAAGTAAACATATTGCAGATTTAAAATTGATAGCAAGAACAGAATATTTGTAGCACATTAGTAAGTGGCTAAGTGTGCATCTGCAAAGAAGAGATGTGCTTACCAGTAACTTCCTTCAAGTCCCTTGTGAGAATACTGACAGGCTGGGAGGCTCCCAACTTTGCATCTACGTTGTTTCTTGAATGTGCCTGATTTGCAGAAGAGCTTGGACCCAACTTTGTAACGTCAGCACTAACAAAAGTAGCACTTTTGCTGTTTCTCTGGTCCAAGTTAGGACCACCAGCAGCTGCTCCAACAACCGGCTGCCTATTTTTGAATGTCTGAGCATCATTTTCATAATTTGCACTAGCATAGGCTCGTTTCCGCCCACGGGGTGTACATTCTACATTTTCAGATGGCACAGCGGCTGATGTTGACGTCTGCTGCTCAGTGATCTTGTCACCTGAACAATCAATATCTGCCATGTCTTTACAAAATACAAACTGTTTTTTAGGTCTCTTGTGTTTCCTTCTCTTTTGTGACTTTAGTGAACCTAGTAATAGTTGTCTGGGCCCAAGCCACAAGTTCACTACTGGATATCTCACAAGTTTCTTTGACTTCAAAACCATCCTTTTAGTTATACCGCCATTGCATGAATCAAATGAAACCACCTTCATGGAAACTTCAGAACAGATCTCTTTTCCAAAGTCCAGTTGTTCAAGTCCTGGTACTATGTTGTTCTGCACAAAGGTACGTGCAAATTTTTTTATACAGATCAACTCACATTTAGAAAAATGATGGAAGCTTATGGTTTAGATCATGTGCAAAGGAGCAGCATTAATTACGAGTCTACATCGTTATATGGGGTAATGACCACACTTTCCTAACGAGGGACAGAAAAGTGAGGTCATAGGCCGGTAGCATACCTTGTTCATAGGAAGTTTCTTCACTGTTCTGTCATCTTGCTTGAGAGATTCTATCAAGTCCTTCATTTTCTCACTGGAGGTTGGACCTCCACTGCTAGGCATGACGCCATTTGAAATAATAGCATCCTATCATGTTGCGTGAGATAAAATAAGTAATGAAGTACTAGAAATGGAATAAAAAGTAAAAGCCAGCAGTGACCATCACAAGGATACCTTAGTTGGGAAAGTTTGTGCATTAACCCCTGTGTCCGTCTTATTTACATTGGAAGTTGTCTTGGAAAATATAGTTGTTTGAGATTTAGAAGTTTGTTTATCTGCCTGAGACAATCTAGCAGGACTGCTGACCACAGGTGAGGCAACAGAATTACTGTTTCCCAACTTGGTAAATGCACCATCAGCCTTCGGTTCCTGCAATGACATCTCAGCCATTGTCTGATTACTACTCGCGTTGATAAGAGATGCAGGTTGATCTGATGAAAATGTCTCTTTGAGACTACTCGTAGCAATTTGATTTGATTTAGTTGACAAATTAGCGCCACCATTTCGAGGTACAAGACCTTTCTGTATGGAAGACTGGCCATTGTTTTGGGAGGCTGCAGCAGCTTCGGTTTTGCCATCATTCTTTGAGCATTGGTCTGCTGAAGTCTTGCTGATAATGCCAGAGTGGCCATTGCTTATGCTCTGCAACTTCTTATCTACGTAAGGAGATGACAAGCCAATCAATTTTGCTTCTATTACACCACTTTGGAGTACACCATTCAGACATGAGATCTTTTCAGGTATCATTTTCTTTCCTGGCACATCAGCAGTGCTATTGTCTTTGCGCACCATTGTGTTCCCGACTCTGTCACGTACATAAAACAACATATAGGCTTTCTGTTTCAATACATCTGCCTCGCGAACTTGGCGTACCTGAAATTGGTGGCCATGGAAATCAGTATGACAAAAATGAATGGCTGCCAGAATAAAAAAAGGGAGCATAAAGTACAATCCAACATGCAATTTACCTCAGTACAAGGTAAGGTACTAAGGTTCGATTTTGTTTCCTTTCCAGCAACAAACAGAACACAATCCATACTTCTTATATTCCTAATCTAGCTAATGGATTCTTCCCTAACAAAAAATGACCCAAATGTAGTAACTTAACAAAAACATATTCAGCATATACTTATACAGGATAGTACATCACAAATTAGGGCAAGCAAGGAAGACTAGCTTTCAGGGAACATGTTAAGAAAACCTGTATGACTTAACTGGGCTCATTGGCATACATACAGATACAGGCAAGATTGAAACAGAGCAGTCAATTAAGCAGCTAAGGGGAAGGAATTGGTATAAAGGCAGTAGTACAATTCTAGTTGGACCTGAGAAAATACACCAATACATCATTCTGTTGACAGATTGTGTCATTGTGACCAGTGAACCCTCAATGATGTAAACATAAATTTTAATGATTCCATGACATTATGACAATGTAAAGTGGTGTATGTATCGTGTGATAGAATGCAATTAAGTTTTTCAAAAGAACCAGATAAAATTCTTAGCAAAGATCTTCTGAAAGCTGGTGGAGCTGCAGGACTTAAATATGAAGAATTTCTTGAAAAGGAAAACAAATAGTTGAGAAGTATTATTTTCATGCACGATACATAAGATTGCCAGGTAAAGTTAGCAATATCAACTAAAAAGGAATTAGTAAAGCTTCATGGAAAGACCAATGTCGTACTAGACCTGGTTATCGTCAAGATTGTGCCACATGCCACTGGAAGTCCGAACAAAGCAATAATAATGACCAGATTGAGTGTTCCAACCAGCATGAACCAAAACACCATAAAGGCTGTATCTATAATCTGCGCCCTACAGACATAACCACAACAAATAAGAATAATAAAGTCAATTAAAAAAATCAAGGTAAAGTTATAACTTTCAGAACTAATTACTCACTTTAGAATCACTAATGAATGGTTTCATGTCTAGAACCGGTTGAAAATCCACTTTTTTATCAATCTTTTCACGAGGGTCGAAAGGGCTAAAGCGCTTCAGATGAATTGTCAAAACATTTGGAGCCTTATCAATTGTAAACCTTTTCTTTGCTACAACTTTCTGCCTGCAGTGCTCACACTGATATTGTTTCTCACCCCCATCTAGTAGCTCTTCCTCGGTGAAATTTTGAAGTGCTCTCACCAAAGTAGTGGCCTTGGCAATATCAAGACTGAGATCCAAGAAAGGGTCAAATTTGTTGGAACAATGCGAGCACCGTGTGCATTTCACCTGGAACATATATATATGTAGCAGAGCAGTGATGACAACAGAAATGGGGTTTCCTAAGAAATTGCAAGTCCCAATGTAACTGAACAATGCACAGAGTGTACCTGACTTCGTAGGCAACCACCAAATATTCTGTGAACTAAGCTCTTCTCATAAGCACTTGGAGACTCGCTTGGTACTCCAGAAGGTAAACAGCATTTATGCATGGATTCAAGCAAGTTAACCATTAACTCATGTGCATCTTCCTGCCTTGAATTGCGGAAACTACGAGAAATGCCTATTTGCAGTCAAAGATTCACATTCTGATGACTGGATAAAAATAGATGGGAGAATTTCCAAAAGTTAAAACGAGAAGAGGTACTCAATTAAGTAGAGCACATGAAAGGATACAGCGCAAGTTCTTGACAAATTGAGATGGTGTCACTATTTTTCCAGTTGACCGTAGAGCAGTCTTAACATGGTTCTGAAGAGCACAAAGTGCACAAAATCCAGCAGTGCGGCCTTAAAAGGGGGGAAATGAATTAGCAACAGCTACAAGAGAAATGTCATGCAGGGGGGAACAACAGTTGCTCTATGCTTAATTAACATGATGGACCATACAAAACATACGTTTAGAGTAAATAACATGATGCTCAAATAATATTTGTAGTTAGGGTGTGAAATCATTGTTAGTCAGTACAGAAAAATACAATGAAGGCCCAATGGCAGGGGATTAGTTGATTTACGAATCAGTACATGTTGTACTGCTAGTGGAATCTTCCACTACACAGCAAAAAAAGCGGTTGGGTACATTCCGCGTGGAATCTGGATGTGGCAATAAGGGGTATTAGTAAATGGACTGGAGTGCCATCTTCAGTTACTGATAGAAAGCAGCCCTTGGTGACAAATTTCTTGCAGTATCAGTGAGTAACTGAGTACATTTCTCGTCAATTTCTTGCAGTATAAGTAAAAGTGCATAAGTCATTATCCTACTGTCTAGCTATACCACCCTCGCTGAATAGAGAAACGAGGTTTACAGTCAAGACCTTGATGCCACTTGTTAACGAAAATCTATTATATTATACTATTAATCGTGCATGTACAAGCCACATCCTAACCTTGAAATAGAGATCTTAGTTATCGTGAAGGGCAATAAATCCAGACATAGAATTACAACACTTAACAGAGTATTATATTAAAAAAAAAATAGAGGTAGAGCATTTTACACATAAGCCCGGAACAACTTTGAATAACAGTGGACACAGTGTTCAGTCTACTTATGATAGCCAAAATCTACTAGAGAAAACACCGGCATTGGATAAATTGCAGTAACAACTGACTTAGTACCTATTACATTGGATGTGGCTCATCAGATGGCCAGGGTTAATCCATCCATGTACATAAGATTGGGGGATCTAGAAAAGGTAGCAATTCACACTATATATATAGTGTTCAGTCTACTTATGATCAAGGAAGTTTCTTTCTGTAAAACAGACCTTTTCCTATTCATTGTCTTTGTTAAGTTTGGAATTGTCAGCTGAGTTGCAGAACTCATAACTCTATCATAAAGTAGATTAGTAGAATGACCAACTTTTACACGAATTTTCCTGTGGATGAGAACGGTTGATTGGTCTCATTTGGAGATAGGATTGAACATGTTTATGGATTTGAAAGAGATTCAAGCTGAAGATATGGTAAAATTTGTGAATGGTGTGAAAGGAATAGCCTTCAGTTTTGAGAATTTTGATATTGCTATCTTTGGTAGTGATGCATGCCATTGAAGTATATATATATTTTTGAATGAAATCCATTGAAGTAGTTGTAGCATGGATATTGGTATAGCCTAGAGGCCAGCCGTATACCTTCATCAAGGATTAGACTAAGCTTAGCATTCGCAATAAAAGGCGTATCAGTTGAGTTGCCGCTAGCTTGGGAGCCCACAAGCCTGATGTAACATTGTCAATTCATTTGCCATGTCGAAACAGAAGGTTGACAGTTTCAAGTTGCAACAGCACTTACATGAAAACTTGTGCCTCCCACTCCGCAAATATGCTGCAAAGGGCTCCGTGTACGTCAAGCATTGCAAAACTGAGTTGAGGTAGCAAGTGTTCCCAAGATTTTGCAGACCAGCACCCTGCAAGGCACCAAGGCACTCCAATTTAACAACCCGAAAGGAAATCACAAACTGAACACGAAATCATTGTCCACCGTACTAAAACCTCAAGAACTACCAATGCCGTGAAGCAAATACTATCATCTGTTAATAACTAGGAGCCCAAAATTGCAGCTACTTGACATTATAAACCCCAAACTGACAGCTCCAGTGGCAGAACACCACGCATTGCAGCTCTAGCCAAACCCCCATAAAAATCGCAGTTTTAAGAACCTAGACCCCAAAAAAGATTGCAATTTTGCGTACTCACAATTCTCCCGAGGTAGATCCTGGCCACACTGAGTCCCGGATCCAACCCACCTGCCTCCCCCTTCACCGGCCTCCTCGCCTCGCTCTCGCTCCTCGCCGCCCCCGCCCCCGACGCCCCACCCGCGGCATCCGGGTTCAGGGTTTCCATCCGAAACCCGCTTCCCCCCACGGCCGCCACCGCATGCGGCCTCCTGGCAAGGTGGAACTCTATCCTCCTGTGCAGCACCCCCTCTGGCGGCGGCGCCGCCGCCGTGGAAACCTCCGCCATTCCTACTAGGGTTTTGCGCCGGAACGACAGCCGAACAGCACCTCGAGATTGGGGGGTGAGGGATCGATACTCCTCTGATTTTTTGGTGGATTTTCTCCGGATTAAAACTTGCGGCTTCGATCGATAGGGAGGTGGTAATTGGTGCGGCGCTCCGTTTTTTTTTCCGCCGCCGTTCGTGGCGCGGGGGCGGAAGACAAGGGGAGGCGGAGCTATAAACCCTAGGAGCATCTTCAGGCCTACTGGCCCTTAAACCAAATTTAAGGTTTAGGTAAAAACAGAGCCCAGAGGCCATACTAGAGCCTCAAATTTGAGGCCCTAAATCCCCTCAAGCCCTCATTCGGGGCTCTAGGCAAGCCCTCAAATCACAGCTCTCGCGCCTGGTCCCGATTCTTCCCGTCGGCCTTTTTCCTCCCGCGCGCGCTCCTTCCCCCCAAATTTGATGATTATGTCATTTGATTTGCAGAGATGTTATGAACTATGTTGTGATCGACTATCATTAAATTCGTACCAAATTTGTCTTTGAATTTAAATTTGAATATTTGTATTTTCATTCATAATTTTAAGTATAGTGCTTTAGAGTTATAGTTTAAATAAATAATTATATAATGTGATGTTCTCAAATACATATGCATATAGTGTGTGAGGAAATAGAGAGAATTAAGTAGGGGCTGTTTGAGGGCTCTACTGGAGCGATCAGAAACAGGTCCTCAAAGCAGGAGCCTCAAATTAAAAGTAGGGGCTCTGTTTTGAGAGCTCCTGCTGGAGATGCTCTAATACCCCTAACTACTGGACGGCTGAGATTGGAGGGATGGGTGGGATAGGGTGATCTGGGACATTGGATGGTGGAGCACGTGTTTGTTGCTTTGGTGGGGGCCGGGAAGAACACGGAGTTGCTGCGACTGGAGCCTGGAGCCGTGCCCACGCGTCGGGTCAGGACGAACACGGTCCGTTTAGCTAGTCGGCAGTTGGGTCGTGTCTAAATTGATTCGTGTCGAGTTGAGCTATCTATTTGACCACTTTTAGTAAACTATATGACCTACGGCCATGAGTACCTTGTGCTTAAATTTGAAGAGATTCCGTCGTTTTTGCTAAAAAAATTGCTTACAATCGTACAATTATTTTCATAATAGATCTTTCTATGTGATTAGAAACTAACAATGCCATCTTTTAAGATATTTCAATTTCTCGTGTTAGGCCCTTGTGTGGAAGGTATGATTTTTTTCCCTGAATCATGCTAGAGTTAAACTTTTTGTTTCATGTTGATTTAATGTATTCTAAGCGGACCTTATTTGTGGAATAAACACTTAATGCTCAATGAATTTCACCTTAGCATGTCTATAACTCTTTTTCTATTTTGAGAGTCGTGTAATTGAGAGTTGTATAACCAACTGAAGCTACATAAATAATAGAAATATATCTTTTTCACTAGTTGAATGCCCGCGCTTTACTACGGATAAAAAATATCATAATACCCTAGCATGTCGAGTCGATGTTGTTGGGATTAACTTACTCCATGCCCTCAACTCCACTACTCTATCGGTTGAGCTTCGACAAAGCAGGCATCGTGCTTCTATCGCCGTGCTCGGCCTACGACCTCGGCTCCGCCACCGAGCCCAATCAAGCATCGTTATGACCTACCTCGTAATTTCTATTGAAGTTCATTTGTTTTGTTGAGAGATAGTTTTTTCTGTGTTTTTTTTGTTAGAGGTTTTTTAGGGAGGAAATTTTTTTTGTTGGAAGATGATTTTTCTATTTTTAAGAGATTTTCTAGAGAGGTAGAAGTAGACGTGGACGAGATTATCTATTTTTAAGATATTAGTATAAGTAAAGATGCGACACGCATGGAATACAAACATCTTCTAGCAAAAAGAGCATGAGTAGGTGTCGAAGAGTTTTGAAGCTCCACCTATCTATTTTATCGCGTGAAAAAATGGAGTATTCTCTTTGATGAGCATCCTTGACTAGGTTAACAATTTCAGTCAAAAGAAGTCCAAACAGAATTTCATTTAGGTCAATTTAGTCATGACCCACTTAGTACCTTAATAGCGTCTATCAAACCTGGTTACGCTTTTAACCAGAGAAAGATACTTTATTTCTCATAACTGGTCGTCGACCAGTCACACCCATTGACGACCAGTAAAGGGTAATAATTAAGTTCCCCAACCAATGACCATACGTATAACTGGTTGAAATCATGACAATTATACCCTTTAGCGATCAACCATGGAAAATAATTACCAATCCTCGACCAGTGACTATACGCTCTTTAGAACATGGTATAACTGGTCGAGTCTTGACGGTTTACCATGTGAACCTTTAACATGTGAGAGCAGTTAATTACACATCTCGCAGCTTACGACATTTGATAAAGTATGCAACAGTTTAAGACACAACAAAGACAAATGCATGAAGAATGAATGTGTCTATTTAGGTATTAACTGACACCCCTTATATAGATATAAATTGGGGGTCCTACGTGCCTCTAGAGACAAGAACAATAGAACATTATTTTTTTCACTTCTGGTAAATTCATTGTCCATGGCAATAAAGTCTTTGGGTGTGTCATTATCCACTTTATTATTATCATAAGTTCGATAGAAGACTGTGAGTCTTGTGGATCGACACTCTTTGTCTCGTATAATTCATTTGAAGATGTGTATGGCTATATCATATACAAACTCTTTCAATTCTGACTAAAGTACATGGATTGGTATAGGGGCGATCTTCTCGATGTAGGATGAAAGATAATAACGAACCCTAAATTCCCAACAAAAAGCAAAAGCGATCTTGGAAACGCCCAATTCCCCTCAAGGACTTGGTTATGCCGAAGGCTTGAAAGAACATATGCGTAGCCGAGATAACGGTGAGACCCTCATCATGGAAGTAACTAAAAGCTAAAACAAAATGTGTATTTTAATCTATAATATTGAGTTTGAGTTACATGGACATTTACAATGGCTTATATAGCCCTTCTAAGGCACCTAAAACAAGAAAACTCTCTAGATAACTTGGACTCAAAGAAAAGAAAGCCTGGAATATCTGCCATCGGTTTGTTTTGGATGTTGCGGCGTACACAAATGTAATCTGAAGATAAGACTTGATCATTTGTGTGGGTCTTGAAGTTAGCTTTCCAACAAGTCCAAGAATACTCAAATCGGAGTTTGTATACAAAAGATACAACCTTTTAAAACTAGATTGTGCTGGCGGTGATGAGTTCAATCCGAATTGACTTCAAACCTTTCTATCTTCAATGTCCTTATTTGAAATGAATTAAATCCGTGAGAAACAAGATAAGGACACCCTTTTAAACCTTTGGAAAATCTTAGGATGGTAGGAGATCCCCACAAGACACGAACTCCCCTTGTTCAATAATCCTCACACGATGCCTTGACAGCCTGTGCAACCTCCAATGAACTTATCATAACTTTGTGTAGACAGCTCCAACTCATATGTTGTTTGATCTGTTGAAAACTAGACTTGATAGACTTTTAAATTTAAATTTTGCGCATTTGAAACCTCATAATTATTGCATAAAACCTTCATAAACTATGCGGACAGAACAACGAGCACCATGCTGGTTGAAACTTGATTGCTCCAGTTTCTTCCTCTTAGGCCGACCTCCCACTCCTCTCTTTCCCAAATAGGTTTATATGCCATGTATATCCTCATCATTGGCTGTATAAAAATAACACCAATAGTTTTGTCATAAAAATACCTTCAAAACAATATATTTACGTAGTTTTGCTAGTATGCTTTATTAAAGCCAATGGTCAAACTTATGCATTCGACACAGTGAAAAAAATATAAGATGGGAAAACATGGATAGCTCATTCCCATCACTTTTAGTATACAATACTTCATAGAAAACTTATTCTTCCCATCCTCGTGCTTGGATTTGAATGTTTCTTATGTTAATGGCATTTTGCTACCCGTAGAGTCATGTAAAATCAGATAGAATGTGGGGGGTATTTGCCAGCCCAACTACCCAACAAGTCGTTTTGTTTGGTGTCTATGGGTGTGTATAATAACTTTGGCAGTATATTCAAGTCCAAAGAGACTTATTTTAATGTGTTATGCAATGATGTTCTCATCTGAACAAGATACAGTTTTGGTGTGTAAAATACTCCTTCAATGTAAATCCATGCCAAACATGGCAAAATATTAAGTCGCTTTTTAAATATCTACGCGCACTTTAAAAAAAGTGGCGTAAATTTGTATTTTAGTTTGTTATACATTATTTGGATTTTACCTTATTATACCCAAACATTGAGGCCGCATCTAGAAGGAGTAAATTTCGTATGAAATTTGGTATATTGTCTTATGCAATAAATTGGTAGAATTCACGTGAAATTTTTACATTCCAAATAGTCCAGACTCCGAACTGCATTGCCTAATGTGTTGAATTTTAAAGTAGATGATAAACGGCCAAACTTTGAAATAAAAAAGGAATAAAATCACCTAAAGTAATGACACAATTTCCTCTCACCATGCCAAAATCGTAATACAATTTCATCGTTTCATTACCCACCTCAACCAAATCACTACAAATTCTTCCAAAAATATCTACCTCCCACATCTCAAAATTTGAACCCCCTTTCACTTTTCTTCTTTTCCAAAACAAAAAGGCATGTAGGAAGGCAGGGCCCGCTCCATGGAAGGAATTGGATTTTTTTTAAAATAATACATATTAAAAAAAGAATTATATAAACAAATAGTTGATTTTTTTTTTTACAAAACTAGACCTCTATTGTCAATTCAATTGGCGACAGGAATCTGTCGCCCATGGAACAGGGACCCGTCACCAATTCAACTCCATGTTGCCAATTCAATTGGTGATACCTTCCTATCGCCAATTGAATTGGAGATAGGGACAAAATCCCTAAATTGCTCTTGTGTAGAGGGAGCACATGCCACTGGAGAAGTCCCTATCGCCGACACCAATTCAATCGGCGATAGCGAATCGACAGGATACTGTCACCAATTGAAACGGCGACAACTTCATGTCGCCAATTGTCTAATTTTGCAATCTTCTTTTTCGACTATTTATTTTTGTAATTCTTTTTAAATGTATTATTTAAAAAACAACTCGAAGGAATTGTTCTCGTCACCGATCTCGAGCAGCACACATGCACACGCCCACGACGACCTATTAAACAAAGGGATAATTGCCAAAATGCCACACATTTGTGCTGCCTTCTGTAAAATACCATTAAGTTTGGTGCAATAAAGTATTTACCACATCTTATATTGGCTCTTCATTAATTTGCCCTTTTCGAATATTTAATTCATATTTTTGGGTTAATGTCCCTGGCCCAGACGCGAAAAGTCATTTTTGCCCCTCCGGTCGGTTCCGTAGTCCTGGACCTGGCTAGGTCTAGCCTTTCCTCCGCAGCGCTCGCTCGACCACACTTTGTTACTCCCTTTCCTCTTATCTCACCCGCCACCACCCTGTGCCCCTCCTCTCTCTGCGACCGTCTCGGAGACCAGTGTGGTGGGTGAAACCGACGGCGGCGAAGGGCTCAGCAGGTATACTCCCCAACCAAATCCCTTTCTCTTCGTCTTTCCTTCTTTCATTGTTGATTCGGTTTGATAGATGTGGTGAATGCGTCAAACCCTAGGTTTGAGGGTGGAGCCGGTTTGAGCTTGATGGAGGCTCCGGTTGGTGGAGGAGCGCGTGCGAGAGGAGCCCATTGGTGGAGGAGCGCGCATAGTGGAGGAGACGATTGCTGGAGGAGCGCCCGCGGTGGACCCAAATGGGTAGGTCTCTTTTCCTCCGGTTGTTTTCGATGTATTTTTTTGCGCCCTCCCCACCCCCTATGCATCTTAGCTTAGTTGAACGAAGTATACAATGTTGTAGCCCCCCTAACCGTAATAATCTTTTGTGTGAATGTCGAGTAAGATTGAACCTGAAAGAGCTTTTACAGTAGTTGTTAGAATTCCACCGTACTTTGCGAGGCTTGACGATGATAGCCAACGCAGATACGGGCGACAAGATCTAGAATGGGTTGTTGATTTGCATGGGTTTACCTTTTGATATGTTGATAGAACAGCTGGGAGAGAAGACAAGCTGGGGATCATGTTAGGAGGCCCATGTTTGGTGCAATGATTTGGAGTGTGGTGGTGGGATGAAAAGGGTTCAACACACCTTTGAATTGTTGGATGTATTCAACAGTCACGACAGAACGAAATGGGTTTACTTCTTAGTGGAAATAGTAGACAAAACGTCCTATCAATCTAGCCAGTCTAGTGTTACAATTGACCCCTTGGTGAATGAGTGTGATGGGACTACCACTGCAGTAGTAGTACTAGTTGTTGCTCCAGCAGCAGCAGTGGATAAGGCTGAGGACCAAGGAAATGACTTGTCCTCGCCAGTTTGGGTGGACTGGTCTACTATTAATATTGATCAAGGACCTAATGAATTGCATAGAGATGTTGCTATGACTGAGGATGATATGTTTGTTCTTTTGGGTTTGAGGGATGAGTTTGACATAAGCATGGCAGGGGCTGATTCCGGTGTTGCACATGTGGATGACACTGAAGGGGCAGTTATTCTTATGGATGATGGCATACTTAAGGAGCAGCACATCAAGTATGACAGGGATCATCCCAAGATGGAGATGGACAACATGTTTTCATCCATGAAAGATTTTAAATTAGCCATTAGGCAGTATGCTATAAATGAGCAATTTGACATCTTCACCCAGAAAACTGACCCTACAAGGTTCATTGGGAAATGTAGGGCTGAAGGATGCCGTTGGAGAATTGTAGCTCGCAAGACTGTAGATAAGAAAACTATCAAGGTAATAACTTTGTTGCTAAATCTGAATGTTGCATACATGAACTATTTTCTTGATTTGTTTGTACTTATTGGTTTTATTGTTTTTGCAGGTGTCCAAGATAGTCAATGATCACCTATGTTATTCAAGTAGCAGGATCAAGACTAGTATGTCATCCCAGTCTTGGGTGGCAGATAGGGCATTATCTGTACTGAGGGACCATCCCAACATGGGAGCCAAGGAGATGTAAGAAAAGCTGCAAGATGATTACAATGTCATCATGGGATATGACACAATATGGAAGGGGAGACAAAAGACAGTGGATGAACTGTATGGGTGCTGGGAATAGAGCTTCCAGTTTCTATACAACTTTAAGGCTGAGTTTGAGTAGAGGTCCCTATGAAGCATTGTAGAGATTGACAGTAAGAGAGTGAAAGGTAATGTGTACTTACACATATTCTTTATTGCATTTAGGCCCCGCATTGAGGGATTTTTGAGAGGATGTAGATCATACATTAGTATAGACTCAACTGCTCTTAATGAAAAGTGGAATGTGCATTTAGCATCCTATACAGCTTTAAACGATCATAACTGGATGTTCTTGGTAGCATTTGGGTTCATTGATGGAGAAAGTGAGGATAACTGGACATGTTTCATGAGACAGCTTCAGAGAACAATAGGTGATCTTCCTAACCTGGCTGTGTGCACAGATGCTTGTAATGGTATGAAAAATATAGTCAAGGAGGTTTTTCCTCAAGTTGAGCAAAGAGAGTGTTTTAGGCACCCTATGCAAAATTTTGTGAATAAATTCAATGGTGGCTACTTTGGACATATGTGGTCTGCAGCTAGGGCATATAAGCAAGATGTTTTTGACTACCACATGAACAAAGTATTGACAGCATGCCCTCAGGTGGCTGACTATCTTCAAACGTATCACAAATTAATGTGATGAGATGTGCTTTCAACCCAGACATCAAGTGTGATTATATTAACAATAACTTTTCAGAGTTTTTCAACAGTTAGGTGAGAGATGTGAAGGACCTACCTCTGGATGAACTTGCAGACAAATTAAGGGAGATGGTTATAGTGTTGTTTGAGAGGAGGAGAAGAATTAGGGAAAGGCTGCAGGGGAGGATTCTAGCAGCTCTCTTACAACAATTGATGATCAAGTCAAGGGGATTAACCCACCTAAAGGCTCAAGCATCTGCCAATTTAAGTGCTCAGGTGAGGGACACTAACAACAGCAACCTTAGGCATGTTGTCAAGGCATCAACTCATGAGTGCACTTGCCTTGGTTGGCAGAACACATGTAAGCCAAGTGAGCATGCATTGGCATTCCTAGCATCTTTGAGGAATGTCAATATGGAGGATTATGTACATGAGTACTACTCACTAGAAAGGTTCGAAGCTACTTATGATGAGGAAATTGAATCACTGACCGACAAGTCTCAATGGACAAAGGTGGACATTGGCTTTCAAAAGATCTTCTGGAAGGCCTAGGAAATTGATGATTAAAAGTTGCTTGGAAAATGGGGGGTAAGGGAAAGCAATCATTTCAATTGGGAAGTCTGAATAGGTGCAAGAGATGTGGGGAGCTGGGACATACGCAAGTAGCATGTCCACTGGGTGGGAAAAAGAAAATGTGTATGCATTTTAAATTCAATGTTTTTGGTTTTTATACTGATACATGAACTATTGTAATTGTGGCCTTGACACAGGAAGTACAGAAAAGCAAGGAAGAGTACAACAAGAACAGAAGGTGCAAGCACTTCAATAGAGAGATGGCCAAGCACTTCAATAGTGGGAGGTCCAAGCATATCAACTAGGAGGTCAATGTTCACCATGCCTGGTCTACTTAGTGGAAGCCCTGGTCCTGTCACAAGAAGGTGAAATACTCGTGTTTGTTCCACTTTAGTATCCATATGCATTTTTGACTAGATCATCTTCTTCCAAGCAACTGGCATTGACTTTGGGAGGTGAGGCATCTCCAGCAAGACCTGTCAATAAGATGACCCCAAAGAAGAAGAAACATAGGACCTAAGAGAAATTATGTATTAGGGTTTTATTTTACATATTTTCGATAACTAGGAGAAGTTATGTATTAGGGTTCCATTTTGGATATTTTGGCAAGCCATGTATTTTGCATTCTACCATGTTGGATGTATTCTGGATGTACTGAATGGTTACTGTTGGATTCTGGATGCTGGAAGTGCTTCTGGAATCTAGATTCTGTATGTTGGAAGTGCTTATGTATTTTGCATTCTACCATGTTGGATGTATTCTAGATGTACTTAATGGTCACTGCTGGATTCTGTATGTTGGAAGTACTTATGGATTCTGCATCCTGGATTCTCTGCTATGTTAGAAGTGCTTCATTTCAACTCAGTCCATTCTTGTGCTATCTAGATTCTATCAATAGTCAGTACCAACTTATAATACCAATTGAACTCAGTTCAGTCCAGTCTAGTCTGTCAATAGTCAGTACCAATTGACAACACCAAATGAAAAACTCAAGCCCTTGCAAACTAACAATACTAATTGAACTCAGTCCATTCTTTGATTGAATCATTGAAATACTGACAAAACTATTTTAAAACTTACAAAATGGGGTAGTTGAAATCTGATAATACCAATTGAACTCAGAACATTTTTTGGTTGAAAACCTGACAAAACCATTCAGGGTACAACAACATAGTCTTTCTGTCCATAGCATCCATTTAACACCATAAGTGGAGAATAAGCAGGTAGAATCGACAATATCATCCATTTACCACCATAACCATACATCACGATGCATTACCATCCATAAGTCTGTATTACATAAGCATAAGCATCCATGACCATACGTTACCATCCATAAACATTCAATACAAGTAGACAAAAGCGAATTACCCTCCATTACAAAGGGCACTGACTACTTTGCTAACACAATGAACCAAGTACTGCATTCACAACCGGCTGCATCTCTGTTATCTTCATGAGCTTGCTCAGCTTCACATTCCCATTGCAAGCAAAAGCCTTCAATGCAGCCATATCTTGCTTAAGCTAGGCAACGCTGGTCTTCAGAGCGTCCAACTCACCCTTCATAGAATCATAGCCTTCCTTGAGGTTAGATGTAACTTCAAGCAGATCTGGAATGGCATCCTCAAGGCATTTAGTGTCCTCATGAACAAGCCCCATGTCCACAAGGTACTGCTGGTACTTATCGATCCATAAGGAAAAAATTGCAACCATTCGAAACTTGCCAAGTATAAAATGAATACAATTTAGCCACAGTTCAACCCTAATCAATACCAATTTCTCCCTAATTTCTCTAGAATCGTGCAACCGTAAAACCCTAGCCTCAGCGTAACCGTAAAACCCTAGCCACAGTGCATCCCTACTCAGTCAAAATTTCTCCTTAAAAACGCCCTACACAAAAACCCTAGCCATGGTGCACCTAATCAGTACCAATTTCTCCTTAATTTCTCTAAAATTGCCCAACCATACAACCCTAGCCTTGCACAATTCAACCCAAATCAGTGCCAAATGCAACAAATAAAGAAAATGAGCCAACAACTTACTCCGATTGATTCCTCTGGCACTTGGAGAAAATCTTCCCCGGGTTGTTCTTCATCTTCGAGGTGAGCTCCACCACCTTCTCAACTCCGCAAGTAGGGCAATCGATGAGGGGAAAACCGCTATTCACGTGCCCCGACAACGGCACATGACTAGGGGTAGAGCGGCTGTCATAGGACCTCCCCTCAGACATCGCGGCTGGGCTTGGGAAAGCTCGTGGCGTCGGATTTCCCCGACAGAGGGTGGTCGTGAGCGAGAGAGAGGAGGGGCAGACGGTGTGGTCGAGCGAGCGAGCGAGAGAGAAGGGAATGAGCGCGCTAGGGTTCTGGTCCGGGATGGCTAGAACTGCCAGGTCCGGGACTGCAGAACCGATCGGAGGGGCAAAAACAACTTTTGCATGTGGGTCAGGGCCATTAAACCGAAATATGAATTAAATATTTTAAAAGGCAAATTAACGAAGAGCCAATATAAATTATGGCAAATACTCTATTACACCAAAATTAATAACACTAGTAGCCTTCGACGCGCCTTGGCGCGCCCGTGGCTGGAGGCAACGCCCGGGCAAAAGCACAGGGCACGTGAAGGGAGGAAGCGCCTTGGCGTGCTCGTGGCTGAGGTCGGCGCGCGTGTAAATGCGCGAGCATCAATTAAAGCGCAACCGCGTGGAGGAGCTACCGCGCGCGAAGCAATTAAAGCGCACCCGCGTCAAGGCGAACGGAGCTGCCACTTCAATCCAAGGGCGGCAAGCAATCACGCCGAATTGAATGGACGGGAAAGTAGGCGAGCACTAAAGCGCGAACACAAGCGCAGGCACGCAAACCAAAATTAAAATTAGATGACCGGGGAGGCGTTACGCGCTGGATCCGACGGGAGAACGAAAACGTGGCGACGTGGCTTGCAAATCTGAGTCCCAACTTTCCCTCTCTTTATACCGAAGGACTAGAAACCCGCGCGCACCTTGGCGCGTGGAGTTGAACAAATGTGACTGTAATCGGGAGAAAGGAAATGACGGGGATAGAACGTATGAAGAAAGGATGTTAATGGATGTTAATGTTAATGAAGAAAGGATGAGTACGCAGGTTATTATAAAGATATGAAGGTGCAATATAGAATATGTCTAATACATACAAGAGGCTAATAAGTGCTATGTTTGAAATGGACATAACTGTTACATTGAAAAACCTCTGATATATTCTAGTAAACCTTATTATGTTTATTAATGTTGTGCAACTTCTCTTTGCAAAATCATGCATGCAAAACTATAATTGGCAGCATTCTGAAATGATGTGGGTTCATAACTAAAATAAGGAAACATACCAAATCAGGGCGAGATCTAATTGCTCATACGACAACATGTCTATCTAGCTGGGCATAAACATCCCAAATAAGTACCTGCATGTGGACGAAAAGGCTTAAATTCCTAAAATCACCAATGGAATGGTAAGGGATTAACGCCTTCTTCATAAGAACAAAGCAACATTATAAAGGCTTGGACATACATCTATATTGCTAGTAGGAGTGGCGATGATCTAACTGTTTTGTGGAAGCTCACTGATTCGGTTAATATGTGCACATTGTGAAACATAAATACTACATCAACTACTGGGTTAACAAAGTATCATGAACACTATACTCCGTACAGATAAGCAAGCTTAACTACAAAACCACAAGCCTGGAAAGAAAACCTTTTAAAAAAGCAAGATCTGCACCAGACAAATGAAATTCTCAAGATGAATAGGCAACATAAATTGAGCAACGAAAGGAGGAATCAACAAGGTCCACAGAATCCACTATTATAGATGTAGGTAGAAAGGGCACAAAGCAACGAAACGCAGAATGGAGCAACAGGAAATTTTGCAGGGAAGTGGAGCATAAAGTGTTTATTAATGTCATTTAGAAATGATATCACTGTAGTGTGGAGGCTTTGATAGCCATTAGGTTTTGGGGTTGCAGTGCAATTCATACTTTAGAAAATGAGAGAAGCATCAAAAGAACAATGCAGGGGTTAGAACAGATGGCTGACAAGTCAAGGAATGGGAGTCCAGATGCCATGAACAAGACCAAGGACATAATAACAAATCTGAATTGAATATAACACATAACTGTGATTATAGGTAATTCAAAAGAACGGAGAAAGGTAAGGTGAAGCTTGGTAAATGATGAGTCACTTGTTGTGCACCACACATTGGCCCAACACCATTGCAATACTTTGGCCCTATGATTATCCGAAGCTGGCCAGATAAGGTAAACACAAAATGAAAAAAATCATAGAGCAAGGGAATTCTCAGCGAGAGATATCAACATCTCGATTTATATCTGCATGAATATACCTGAGCAACCTGGTTTGCCTCATCATTGTGCTCTTGGATTTCACAACAGTTTTATAGATGCTGAAATATGACCCCCAAAATAGTTAATCCACCAAAACAATGACCTTATGAACCGGTTTTAACCTATTTAGTAATTGATTTTTCTTGTAACTGAGAACTAAAAGCTTATTTCTGTAACTGTACCACATTGCTAGTGATATTCCTAATTTCATGTACAACTGTAAATAAATAAATCAGCTATCATGAACACTATACTCCGTATAGATAAGCAAGCTTAACCACAAAACCACAAGACTGGAAATAAAACCTTAAAAAAATCAAGATCTGCACCAGACAAAAGGAAATTCTCAAGATGAAGTAGGCAACATAAATTGAGCAACGAAAGGAGGAATCAGTAAGGTCCACAAATCCACTATTATCGATGTAGGTAGTAAGGGCATAAAGACACGAAATGCAGAAGGGAGCAGGACAAAATTTTGCAGGGAAGTGGGGCATAAATTGTTTATCACACTCATTTAGAAATGGTATCACTGTAGTGCAGAGGCTTTGATAGCCATCAGGTTGTGGGGTTGCAATGCAATTCGTACTTTAGAAAATGAGAGAAGCATCAAAAGAACAATGCGGGGGTTAGAGCAGATAGCTCACAGCTCCAGGAACGGGATTCCAGATGCCATGAACAAGCCCAAGGACACGATAAGAGTAGATAGCTCACAGCTCCAGGAATGGGAGTCCAGATGCCATGAACAAGCCCAAGGATATGATAACAGAGCTAATTCAACAGAACGGAGAAAGGTAAGGTGAAGCTTGGTAAATGATGTGTCACCTGTTGTGCACCACACATTGGCCCAACACCATTGCAGAACTTTGGCCTTATGATTATCCGAAGTTGGCCAAATAAGGGAAACACAAAATGAGGAAAAATTCATAGAGCAAGGGAATACTCAACTAGAGATATCAACATCTCAAGCTATATCTGCAAGAACATACATGAGCAACCTGGTTTGCCTAATTTATTGTGCTTTTGGATTTCACAACAGTTTTGTAGATGCTGAAATATGATGCCAAAAACAATTAATCCAACAAAACAACGACCTTATGAATCAGTTTTAACATGTTTAGTATTTGATTTTTCCTGTAATTGAGAACTTAAAGCTTATTTCTGTAACTGTACCACATTGTTAGTGATATTCCTAATTTCATATAAAACTGTAAATAAATAAATAAGCTATAATTTACATGCCTCCACAAAATATGATTGGAAACAAAATGCAGTCTACTTGAATCCTAAACTACAATGAACTAAACAAAGGTATATCATTACTCCATGACTAAACAGTGTATAACAAAGCTCCACCACCCACCCTCCAGTACCCTGCTAAGGCAGTAACAACACTATTGCAGATTTGCAATAATCATTTTTATTCTCCATTAAAAGATAGGAGCCTTGAAGTTATCATTATAAAGTTCAAGTTTCATATAAATGTCCTATTTTAATGTAAAATGTGTAGTTATGTTTAGTTGGCGACCCGTGTGGAGCAGAATATTTTAAAGAACACGTAATTTTTTGCCATTTGGAAGTACATAAAATTGCACTTATCCATAGGAGATGCAACATGAACATACATAAGAAAATAAGACTACTTTAAGACTATGTAACAAAAAGCTAGAAGCCTATAACTTAACCATCTGAGCCATGCATGTAGCATCCTGAAATAGAGACCGCAACTAGCAGGAACAAGCAGCACAGGAAAACCAGATCCACCAACTACAGACATGATCGAACTACATCGCCACAAAATTAGAAGTAGAGAGGGGGTACCTGGGTTCCATACCTTCGGTTCCTGCAGCGAAGTCACACCAAGTTTAGGGAGAGGAGGAAGACCGGTGTCGGGTGGCCCAACGGGGACTGCGAAGAGGGGGAACGACCAACGAGGCTACATACATCAGTTGAACTACATCGCCACAAAATCTGAAGGAGAGAGAGGGGGATATGGGTTCCATACCTCCTGTTCCTACAATGAAGTCACACAAAGTTCAGTGAGAGGATGAAGACCGGCGTCGGGTGGCCGAATGGGGGCTGCGAAGAAGGGGAACGACCAGTGAGGTTAGGTTTAAGGGCGACAGAGGAGGTTAGGGTTAAGAGCAGCGGCGGTTGCTAACCTCAACGGGAGGAGAGAAGGCCGGGGAGGTCGCTAGAGCTCGCGCCGGTCGTCGTGGACTCTGACCTCGCTCCGTCTGTGCGTCGCCCGTGCTCGAGCTCTCCCAGCCTCACACCCATTCTGTTGCTCGTGGCGGAAAGAGAGGAGGTGGCGCTCGTAGGGAAGTAGAAGGAGGTAGGGGACGACCGTGAAGAAAGACTAGGTAAGGCGGGCCGCCGGGGAGGAGGATGAAGAATTGGCTGTCAACTACAGCGACAGAGGGAAGGAAGACCGACGCAAGGAGAAGGAAAATGATGGGGAAGCGCGTTCGGCAAAACAGCAGGTCCCCTTCTGGCCTTCGCTCTCTGCATGCGAGCATGCGTGGCAGAGGCGCTCAGTGCCGGTAGCGCCGACCAGCCAGAAGAAGCGTCGGCGGACGAGAGGAGCTCAGTCGGATCGAACAGCGCATAAAAAAACAGTGACGTGACCACTCTCTCTTCAGCTCATTTCTACCTTCTTTTATATACGGAGAGATTTTAGAGAAGACTGCACAAAGTTGTGGCATCTTGGCAATTATCTCTTAAACAAGCGAAACCTTCGTCTCTTTCCAAAAATAAATCGTCGGGAACACCCAACCCAATTGGCTTCCCCCCCATGAACCACCACCGGGCTACTCCTCGTCACGTCTCCTCCTCCTCCAGCTCCCCTCCTCTCGTCTCCCGCACCGCGGTTCGACAATCCTGCTGCTGCTGCTGCTGCTCCGGCCATTTCTGAGTCCGCGTCCTTGGTAGTCGCCGGTGCCGCCGCCGCAGATGTCGTTGTTCCGGCGGCTGTTCTACCGGCGACCGCCCGACGGGCTCGTCGAGATCTCCGGCAGCATTTTCGGTGCGTATTTTTTTTTCGGTTCAGTACTTGGTAATTACGATATTTTGCTGGGGTCAGTTTGGGTAAACCTGCCTGCTTGCTCGCTCTCGGCTTGGACCTGTTCGTCGGCGGTTTCTTACTTTCTTGGAAGTAACGCGTCGCCTGTGAAAAATCTTGTTCCTGGTGCTCGTAGCGGCGTAGGCCGGTTCTTCAGTGCGAATATTTTAGCACGAGGCTAGTACGATCTTCGTTCTTGTTTTTCTTTCTTTCATTTTTTTAAAAAATATTGCAGTTGTTAATTTGTGAAAAGAAATCGTATGAACAAAACATGGGGTTTGAGTTGGGCTAGAGGTGCAGAATTGCTTTGGAGAATGGAGATAACTGTGTCAAAGACTTTGTTCTATGTTGGTGGGTTCGGTTCATGTCTTGACTTGGGAAAGGTTGCGCGGAAAGGCCATTGCTTACCTGTTGCTAAACTCTGCACCTGACCAGAATAGGAACACGGAATTTACCGGATTTGTTGGTTGTCACGTTCTCTCTCTCTCTCTCTCTGGCTTCGATCAAGTCTTTATTCTGATGCGAATCGGTTCTACTGGGTGCAATTTTTACAAGTTTTTGCATGCACCAGGTAGTTCAAGCGCTTTAGATTTTTTTAGGATGCAAATTTAACTTTTCAATTCTTTGGAGCATGGGATGTACCTTCCGATTGCCGAATTGAATTTTGTACGGGGCTCAAATCAGGTGCACATTAGTTCATCTATGTCGAATGATGAGCATGACAAATGATGAACATTAGAGCTTGAAGCTCATGCTTGCGGTAAATTAGTATTCGAAGACGAAAAACCATGCGGTTTTTTTATCTTCTCTTTTTGTTGGAAAACGAGCTTGTCTCAATTTGGGAACTATTTGTGTTTCTCATCAAGACATTTTCGGAGGAAAAACTATCTATTGGCTTAGTAAGTTGACTTACAATTTGACATGGCTTCTTGATCTTCTCATGAAATTGACTGTCCAAAACTACTCCCTTTTGCTGTTAGTGTTATACATCCACTTGTGTGGCTTACGGCATACCAGCTACATTTTCTTTTCTTAAATATGGAGTGTTGTTAATATGCTGCTTGTGACAATGCTCACCTGCTCCCATTGGGCATGATTTGAATGTTTATGATAATCATACTGTTTAAAATATAACTGAGATTGCTCTCAGTGTCACTGTCACCTTTCAGATGCTGAGTTGCTGAATACTGATTGCTTCTTTACTTTCCAGTATTTGACCACTGCTTCTCCTCGGATTTCTTTGAAGAAGATGAGCTAAAACTGTACATCGGAGGCATCTTAAAACAGCTACTTGGCCGCTACTCCATCGACTCATTCATGGTATTCAACTTTGAGGGAGGCAAGAAGGACAACCAAATTGCCTGCGTTTTCTCAGACTATGACATGAGTGTGATGGGTTACCCACGTAACTATGAGGGATGCCCCTTGCTCACCATGGAGATGATTCACCATTTCCTGAGGTCTAGTGAAAGCTGGCTCTTGTTAGGCCAGGATAACTTCCTGCTTATACATTCAGAACAAGGGGGGTGGCCAGTCCTTTCTTTTGCATTGGCAGCACTACTGGTTTACCTCCAAAGGTATAATGATGAGAGGAAGGCATTGGAGATGGTCCACAGACAGGCACCACCTGAGCTGGTTGAGCTCTTCTCACCACTGGACCCAGAGCCTTCTCAGCTGAGATACTTGAAGTATGTGTCAAGACGGCACATATCACCAGAATTGTGGCCTCCAGTTGACAGAATGCTGAATTTGAATTGTGCAATCATCAGGAAGGTACCAAATTTCGATGGGCAAGGGGGATGTAGGCCAATATTCCGGATTTATGGCCCAGATCCCCTTGTGCCTAATGACAAGAGTGCTAAAGTTCTCTTTTCAATTCCAAAGATGAGTGATTTTGTCAAGCTTCACACACAGGTATAATTTTGAGTGCTTTGTTATCAAATTATCATGAGTCACACATTGGTCTTTTACAGTAGGCTTGTGATGTTTGTCTACAATGTATTGGTTCGGAAGTTCAACGTTCAACATCGCTACTGGTCTATTCTCAAAATATGAAAATACTTAAAAGTATGCGCTGACCAGCTAGAGAGCCTTACAATTTTAGTTCAATTTGTTCTCTAGCAAGGTTCTGAATAAGTTCAAATTTCAAAGTGCTTTTTTTTGGGCTATTTACTTTGTTGTAACCCATTTTTTCCAGTTCATAGAACATGTTTATATTTGACTTGGAAGTTTATAGCAGATCTCTGTGTAGGATCAAGGATAACCGATTAGAGGGGGGTGAATAGGAGGTTTCTAAATTTAATCGATCAAATTAAACCTTTAAGTAAGATAATTCTAAAATGGTTGTCTAGCAACAAGAGGATAGAGCAATTTAAGCTACTCAAGATAGTAAAGAACTAATGTCAATACTAGATACAATTCTAGTTCTAGCAAAACAAGCATACATGATTTGTTGGAATTGTAAATACTGAAAGTAAAGACAAGAAATAACCACAGTGAAGACAATGAAGTTTTTCTCGTGGTATCGAAAACCGAAATCTTCACTAGTTCACATTGAGGAAGCTTGAACCAATCAAGCCGGCTTCACGAATTAAGCATTCCCTCGATTTCACTAGTGGTTGTTCTTCCTCCGCTCCGAAGATGGTGAACACCGAACCAATCACAAGTGACACCGGGCATCTTCACAAACTTCTTGAAGAGATCACCGTGCAAACTTCTGTCAAGCCGTCTAGGTGCTGGCAGCACCAAGAGTAATAAAACACGATCTTCGCTTGACAGCACTCAAGTGCAATGGATCAAACTAGAATGAATGCACTTGAATTCTTGCTCAACAACCTCACAATGAGTGCAATAGAAAGTATAAGGTGTGGAGGGAATGCTCTTGGCTCAAGAATGTAAATGTGTAAGCACTCACTGTGTCTAAGAGCATGTGGAGGGGTATTTAAAGCCCCCCACAACAAATACGACCGTTAAGACCAGATTACAGGAAAAATCAGCACAATCGGTAGTACCACTATTGAACAGCCCGTACTACCGCACCATCCCAAAATAGTAAATAACGGCTAGCGCAGATGCGCATTAACTGCTCTGACATAACCGTTGAAAATTCAGCGCGGTACTACCGCCAACTATCATGCGGTAGTTTCATTTTATCGGAGGTTCCGATTAAGAGCCGGTACATCCGTTCAACTTTGAAGTCCAAAAACATCAGTACTGGAAATAACGTACCGCTACTTATATTCGGATGTACCGGGGTTGCGGTAGTTCCACGAGTTGCACTTCGATACTACCGCTCTACGAAAGATCAAACCAACTCCAAAAAACACACGCTTTGTAAAAAACGTACCGCTAAATATTTCGGAACAACCGGGGTGCGGTAGTTCCGCTAAAAAGCACTGCGGTACTACCACTCCACGAAAGATCAAACCAACTTCGAAAAACATGCGTTCTGGAAAAAAAACGTACCACGTTTTAAGCGATGCTACGCAAAGAGGTAGTTCCGCATAAACAACGCCGGTACAACCTTTAGCACAAGAACAACCAAAACAGCTCAGTTGAACGGAGTGTCCACGTGGAAGACCCAGATTGAAAGGAATGTTTGGACCAAAGGTTTTAACCGCAGGATTTGAGTGACTTTCGGACGGTTTAAAAGAACGATTGGACCACAGGTTTCAACCACACGATTGACTCAAGCGCTTGATCCAAACAAACACCGGTAGTTCCGTTAAAGAAGCTCCGGTACATCCGTAGTGCGGTAGTTCCGCGCAAAACACGCCGGTACTACCGTCAACACTTAGAAAAATAGATATTTGCAAATAACACAAATTCCAAAGACATGCATGATCCTAGATTGATCCAATATGCACAAGAGCAAGCTTTCAAGCTACCAGATGTGATCCATCTTAATTGTACGATATCTAACTTATAATCCGGTCTTCCAACCAATTCTCCTAAGATTGGTAAACCGAAAAAGGATTCTAAACTGCTTGTACCTTGTTTTTGAGCCATGTTGATCTTCATGACGACCTTTAGCATGTATCTCCATGTTGTTGTACTCATCATCGGGACTAAACCTTTTTTAAACACTTAATAATCATATTAGTCCCATATAACATTGTCATTAATTACCAAAACACCTTTTAGGGGCCTAAATGCTTTCACTCTGCTCTTATTTTCGTAAGTCCTCTTTAAGCTTAAATTACTGAAATGAATAGCATTAAACTGTCCTTGTTTGCAAATTCAGGAAGACTCGGAGATAATCAAGGTTAATGTTCGGTGTCCTGTTCAAGGAGACATTGTCATGGAGTGTATCAGCCTGGACGAAGACTTTGAACATGAAGTGATGATGTTCAGAGTCATGTTTAACACAGCTTTTATTGAAGACAACATGTTGTTACTTGATAGGGACCAGATTGACATTCTGTGGGGCACAAAACACCAGTTTCCTGTAGACTTCAGAGTTGAGGTAACCATATAATTCTTGCATTTTATTGCATTCTGCACCTGCGCATTTCACCTTTATATATAGTTATGCATTCTTTTTGTCTGATAATCATAGGTTATATTTTCGGAGATGGATGCAACCACATCAATTCACACATCTGAGTTATGTAGCCAGGAGAAAGAAAGCTTTTCTAAGGTTGACGATGCATTCAGTCATCTGGATTGGTCAAGCAAAAGCGATCACATCACAAACGATGCATCAGAACAGAAGGGATTAAACAACGCCCATGGTGGCTTTGATGTGATATCTCTGCAGGAAACAGAAATCAGCAATGTCACACCTGAACATAGCTTGGTAGATAGCAGATCTGTCCAGGTTTTTCAGATGGAACCAGAACATAGCAATTCTTCTGCGCCAAAGTTTGAGGGTGACAAAGATGCCGTTGCTGATGCATATTCCTTGCCAGAACCTGAAGCTCTTGCACCAAACTTTCGAGAACATGAACCCAAGGATGTGTCTGCATGGGAGAAGCCGGAAGGGGATACCACCAAGAACGAACCAAATTCAGACATGCCTTCGGCGACTCTCCGAGACTCAGAAGCTGGCGATGCTGCTGCTGCTGCTGCTGAATGGTCTGACACCAACACAGATATGTTCCTGTCAGATACGCCTTCAAGCAGCGTTCCATCTAGCCCGCCAAAG
The DNA here is from genome assembly GCA_036346255.1 of Ampelocalamus luodianensis. NCBI lineage: Eukaryota > Viridiplantae > Streptophyta > Magnoliopsida > Poales > Poaceae > Ampelocalamus > Ampelocalamus luodianensis. Next base: position 55,241,872 of record CM070627.1, on the reverse strand, counting down.
TTCGACGAGGATATCATGGAAGCTGGAATGGTTGAAACTAAATCACAATCAACAGAACCACAAAGATGCTGAGAACTTGAGATTGCAAATTGTTTCTACTGTAAATGGGGGCAGAACTGATCTATGGAGCTGCCCAAAATGTAGTTACATACATATACGCTTACACAATACAGTGAAAAGAGATGGTTGTCCAGAGTCCAGGCCACAAGCATGTATAGTTCATTAGTTCACTTTGGTAAACGTGTATGAAAAAATTCAGATTCTCTCACCAGGTTTTGGAGAAATGTAGTAACTAGAGATAGGACCCCCATTTTTCCATTTATGGCAGTGGATTCTTGCTGTTTGGGTGCAAGATGCAATATATCTTTGAAGAAAAAAATTACATTTAGATGTGAAACTATGATCTTAATTCTCACACTGACTATTACTACTACATTAAAAAATTACTGACATACAGAAGGTTAGCACTCAGAAAAGTCAAAAATTTGGGCTCTATGTCGGCGTGCCATGGCAGAAACACGAGCTATGGCCAGGCAGCCATCGTGGTCATCGGCAATGCGAAGACCGGGCGCCACGGCCAACGGAGTAGAGGTCAATACTGATTCCCTTGCACGTAATTGCAGCGTCGGAGTCGGAGGCGGTCAAGCCGCTGCCCCATTATTCTTGTGCCTCCGCCGCAGGGTTTGATCGCCCGTGAACTTGACGCCCCGTCGGCCGTCGCCGGTGGTGCCGCGCCTGCCGCCATCTTTTGGATTTCCTGTTTGTTTCTCGTCCACTGACATCTTGTCCCCACCGCAACGACGCGTCAGACGGCTACAAATGGAACAACTAATTAATTACCACTAACTAAATCATACTCAAGCAATAAAACCTAATTAATTACCACTAATTATTTAGCACTAATTAATTAATGATACAGTAGTTATAACTAATTCATTACTGCTTAATAATAAGTAGTAATAAACTACGGCTAAATTATTAACAACTATTTAGTTATGACTACAAACTACATTAATTAGCACTAGCTGAGTAAGACTAATTTACTACGACTACAGTGAAAACGACAAATGTCGTGGACAAAAAATTACCTGCCTAGGGGTTCAATACTGGTACGGTCCTAAGAACTCCTACAAATTTTAATCTCTATTTTTTTTTATTCTGCTCTCTTTGTTCTCAGCGATGAGCGCGAGAGCGAGAGTAGTATTTATAGCCGTGCGAAGGCCATTCCCACAAACACTCCGCGTGGGAAATCCGGAGGCACCGTCGATCAGCGGCACGCCGGGCTAGGGGGACCGACACAGACTGGGCGACACATGTGTGTAGGCGGCTTGTCTCTGCAGAGGGCACGCGGAGGTGCTTGTCCAGGCAGTGGCCGTGTGGACGCGGCTACGTCCGCATGGTGGCCATGCAGACGTGGTTCGAGGCGGTGGTTGTGCGGACGCGGCTACGTTCGCACGGTGGCTATGCAGACGCGGCTACCGGGCGGTGGGTGTGCAGATGTACTTTTAGAAAGCGCAGTTTGAGTGTGTTATGTGTTGATAGTTCGTTTTGTTTGCTCCAACTCTCGTTAACATGTTGCCAATACTTGCGAATGTGTTTTGCAAATAGTTAAGACTTATGCATAATCCTTGTAGCATGTAGTTTTAGTTTGCGAATGTGTGTTGCAAATAGTTTAAGTCCATATACCATATTCCTTGTGGCGTAATTCTAAAAATCGGCAAATGTGCTTTGCAACTTGTTGAGAATCTCGCCCTCAGCCCTTGTTTGCATCACGCATCAATTAGCAAATATGTTTTGCGATTTGAGTTGAAGCAAGTGCAATCTGTTTTTCAACCTTCTCAATCTGGCGGTCTGACCAGAGCAGTGTGATAGTTTGATCAGCCCTTGAATTGGTTGACCAGGCTGAGTGCCAGTCAAAACCTCCTGGTGGTCTAACCGCCATTTTGACCAGTCTGACCGATGGGCAACCAGTCTAACCGCCATATGTTGGCCGGTTTGACCGGTCCCATAGTCAGCAGTATAAGTGTGGTACTACCGTAATGCGACATAACCATTTTCTAATTGGCGGTTCACTTTTTTTCAAAAGAGATGTTTTTCTAGTCCTGCTTGTTTCCTATGTTGAGCGGTCTGACCGCCCCTCTGGCGGTCTGATCGGTTTGGTCCGGTCTGACAGACCCTTGTGAGGGTAGTCAGCCCGGATGTGTGTCCAACTACTAATTTTATAGCCGTTGGAGCTATGACGGTTTGACCGGACATTGGTTGGCGATCGACTGCTTTTCCCTGTTTTTCTGAAGATTCTCCTTCAACGACTAGTTTTTCTTGTGTTGGTATAAATTCTCCTTGTGGCTGGTTGTGTGGAGTGTTGCTGGTGTCATTTCCATTCTTTTGAGCAAAGAGCAAGCCATTTTATCTCTTTTGTGCATGTGTTGTACTTAGTAAGCTAAAGAGCCAAATCTTAGTGCCAGTGTTGTATTAGCCTATTAGGTGGTGGATTGTATATCCATTGAGCTTAGACCCTTCATTAGTTCAAGTGAGAGTCTTCGACTTGTTACTCTTGGTGTTTGTCGGCACCTAGACGGCATAGAAGCGTCGTGGTCCGGTGATCTTCTCAAGAAACTTGTGAGAAGATCCGACCATTGTGAGTGGTTTGGTGTTCCTCATCTCCGGAGTGGAGGAAGAGCAACCCCAAGTGGATTCGAGGTGTATGCTTAATTTGTGGAGCCGGTTTAATTCGTTTAGATTTACCTCAACATAAACTAGGGGAAACCAGCAAGTTTCCATCATCACAGGAAAAAGTTAAAGTATTCTTATGATTTGTTTTCTTGAACTTTACTTTCTTACAATTTACTTCTATATAACTAAATTGCTTGCTTATATCCTTAGGATTACAATCTTTGTCTTAGTCTTAGCTTGTTGATGCACATAGTTAAAACTAGTTGATTTAGGTTTTAATTGAGTAAAACCGAATTGATTTACAATTCCATATAAAACTCGATTTTAACCAAAAAAAAATCCTATAAAACCGTTTATTCACTCTCTTCCAATCGGCCTCCTCAATCTTAGAGGTGACCATGCCCCGACCCGAGGTGGCATAGGTGCTAACTGCTGTGCCTTTCATGCGGGGTTATGATCGATTTCGCATCACTGACAGACGGCCCCATCCATCGTAGGAACTACCAACGGCACATGATTGGATCTCTTCTGAGTTCTGAGCCATGGCCAATATCCACCGTCTAAACACCTGGTGCCGGGTTGAGATCCATTCGTCCAGGACTGACAGGTGGGCCTTCAATCCAACACGAATCGACTGGCCCGGAATAAAAGGCGTTGCTGCCCCCGAACTCCCGCCGCCACCGCCTGCACAAATTAACCACCGCCATCTCCGCCGCCGGCGAGGTGGCAAGCGCGATCTTGGAACAGAGTAATGACCTAATGAATGGATCCTGTGCCTGCTTTACAGGCAGGTGATTTCCGCTGCCGGGTGTCCATCGAGGAACGATAGATGCCACACCGCGCCGTCTGCGCGCACGCCCTGCCCTGTACATGGTTTTGACGACGGACGTGAACGCGTCCGTGTGCGACTCTCGGTCGGAGTTGGCGGCGCCATGCACGCACGCTTACGCTTCTCGGCTTCTGCATTGAACATTCACCGGTAAGTCGGTAACCGCCATCTCCCTAGTTTGCTGTCAAATTCTTGTATACAGATACTTCCACTTGCTCTGAAAACACTGCAACTTCTATTTTACAATGTTTGTATCACGAATTCTTAGCTGGCCTATCACGCCTGTCTCTAAGTCTCTGTGAATCATGCGGCGAGATAAAAAATATATATCATGATGAGAAAACAAACCACGCTTGACATGAGGTTAAAAAGTCATTGTCAGTTTCTTCTCAAGTTATCTTCTTGTCTATCATTGAACCATTGGCCATCATCAGTTCTCTTAGTACCACTCCATTCTTTGACTTCACTTCAAAGGAATGCATGTTGGATAGGACTTGGTTTATACCGTTCCAATTTTACTAGTTCAAATTGGTTACAGGACATCACAATTTTGTGTTATTGGTTATAGAACATCTAAATTTTATGTTTGTACCAAAAGATATTATAATTTAGTGGTTCTTTGCTGTAGAACATTCTATTCATTAAAATACTATATCTGGGTTGGAGAGGAGAGAGAAGGTGGATGGAAAACTATTTTGCCCTGTCAGTTGGTGGAGCCCATCACCACCGCCATTACCGCCGAGCACAGCTCCCTCACCAGTGAGCTCCCTCCTGTGCACGCCGGTGTAGCTCCTCACCGTCATCCTCAACGTCTGCACGCTCGTCAGCTCCCTCACCGTCTTTGCGGGCGTCGTCGTCAGCTACTCTCTCACGATTGCGCCCGTCTACGCCGTCGAGATCGCCTCCGCGGAGATCCGCGACTCGCTCACCTCGCTGCACGAGATATGCATCAGTTTCGGCATCTCATCCGCTACGTGGCCAACTACCTTCTCGCCAAGCTACCACTGGTCTAGGACTGGCGCACCATGCTCGGGCTCGGCGCACTCTCGAGTGCCGCGCTCGCCATCCTCGCCGCCTACAGTTTTCCTCCCCTCGCCACCCTGGATTCCCACCCTCATCTCCCTCAGCGGTGATGCGCATGAGCTCCATGGCGACCTCGTTGGCCTCGATCCGGCGATGGTGAAGTTCAGCTCCCTCGGCGCTGTGCAATTCCCTTGGTTGGATTTGGGTACAGAGGTGGTGCTCGGCGATGGAGATATTGAAGGGGCCTGTGCCGGAGCGGAGAAAAACCTCCTGGATGCTGCAGGGGAACGGGTAAATGGGTAAGAAAGGAAGGGTACGAAGGTCATTTTAAAGTGTTTTTCTCTCTCAAACAACAAATAATATTATTATAATAGTATCAGTATCTTACAACAAAAAGCACAAAACTATAGTGTTTTTCAATAAAGATATAAAATTTAGATGTCCTACAAGTAATGAAACAAAATTACGATAACTCATATCCAATTTTGCCATTTTACTATTATTTACCGAGGGTGAGACCAACTAATCTTGAGTGGGTCAAAGTACACGCAGAAACGTAGGTAAAGACTAATGGCCTTTCAATGATGTATAATAATCTGAGATTTTATGTGATATATAGAGAACCACACCATTTGTTGATTATTGTCGTATCAGGTGACCTTAATTTTGTACTCATAATGTTAGGACCAAACGCAAATAGCTCCTGGGGTGGCTTGCGGCTGGTTGGAGATCGATTGAGATGGCCAGATGGGATAGGCTTGAGCCTTGAGATCAAACATCATTACTTGTCCATGTAACAACACACCATTATTTTCTTTTCATTTCAACTCCTTTGGGAGAAACAAGACTATACCAATATAAAAGCTCGCATTGTTACTTCTTGTTGCGTTCGTTAAAGCAACAACTGACACCAAAAACACATATCCATACAATATAGTTCACCCGTCCTGCAAGGCTGCAATACATACTACTAGAACATAAGCAACTGAGATAACTTGTCTGAAGTCCTTATGTTTGTTTCTGTAATTAAGAGCTAGGCTAGCTAGCTCTCATGGCTGGGGAGCAGCAGGGAAAGGGACAGGGACAGAGACAGGGACAGGGAGGATGCCCTTCTCCTGGAAGCTAACGACGGTCTCGTAGAGGCACTGTGCCGCCGGCGTGAACTCGAGGCCCAGCTCCCTGAGACGCTGGTTGGATATCTTGTAAGGCTGCTTCCTCGGGTTCACCTCGTCGGAGCACCTGCAATGCAATGCAAGAACGACAAGTAAGTAGTATTACACTATTACTAGCTAGCTAGCTACCTGCAGTTGTGTTCCTGGATACAAAGCTGCAATCGAAGTATCAGTCAAGCGACAGCAAGAATTAATAATCAGCTGATCAAGAAAAGTGCTTGATTGATCTAGAAGGATGGACGCATGGAAAGACAATCTAGCTTAAGACGGACAGTTCTGGTCTTGATTGGTGTAAGTATATACTAGTAGCTTCCAGTTGTAATCCATGTGCAATCCAATTCTGACAGATACAAATTATAACTTGGCCGTAAGACGTCTGAATATCAGTCTGACTACTTCACTCCCATTTTGCTACGCTCCTCATGTATGTCACATCTTCAGAGCTGAAATAGCTGATCCATTTGTTACCACGCCCAAGACATCTCCAAATTGATAGTACTGTAATCTAATGGGCTAATGGCAAGTTTGACTTCAGGTGTTTAATTTCTCACATGCGTAAAGCTAGCTAATAATGACTCGTGAATCATGAGATCTAATAGTGTAAGTATTGAACATGTCACTTTGAAATATATGACAGCAAACGGTCTTAATCACTAACTATTGCATGCTCTGTCATCGGCCCTCTAGTTCTAGCTAGAAGATGACAGTATATAGTACTTGTATGCAATCTACGTGTACACGTGTGTATTTGCAAAAGTCAAAATGTTTCTCTTCCTCATGTCTAAGCAAATTAAAGTCAAATGTTTAACCGCTCAAGTAGACTGATATGCCTTTGAAGCGATTGATCACATCGTAATGAACTATACTCATGAATCATGATTAAGGTGTTTGGATTAAAAGTCTCTGATCCGTTTCCAACAAGAGTAGTATGCTCAGCCTTTGTTCCCTATAACATGATTGATCAGCAATGACCTGGCAACAAATTTCGCAATCGGTTCCGCAGTATGTGCTACGTAACTTCACCGCCAACGCTTTCAGTTTTGACAATCGATGTCACCAAATTAGCTTGCAATCCAAACCAGAGAAAAACTATATCGTTGATTACCGGATATTTTGGCAAAATTTTGGACAAAATGTTTGGATTAAAATTTGAATTTTTCAGATGTAAAGATGAAATTTATCTAAATTTTGAATTGAAATTTGAATTTGGATGAAAATTAGATAAATCCGGTTTTTTTTTACCCAGTGTAAAATTTTATCGGGCCCCACCGGTAACACCGGTTATGGACGAATTTCGCCCATAGACTTTTGCATGACCCAAACTCATCAAAATTCAACGATACAATTAGCACGTGACACCTCTCAGTTGACATGGTTGGAACAAAGAGAGAGAGCTGGCTCTAATTAGCACTGACCTTTTGGGGACGGGGTACTCCGGGAAGAACTTGTCGAGGATCCTGACGACGTCCTCTCTGTGGAGCACGGCGTCGGCGCAGAGGTAGCGGCCGGCCGCGGAGGGCGCCTCGAAGACGAGGACGTGGGCGGCGGCGGTGTCGCGGACGTGCACGTACGCCTGCACGGCGTTGGCGTACGTCGTGGCCGACCCGTTGAGGTACTTGAGCACGTGCATCAGGCTCGCGTTCACCGTCGGCTGCAGCGCCGGGCCCTGCACCAGCACCGGGTTCACCACCACCAGGTCCACCCCGCGCGCCGCCGCCGCCTCCCACGCCGCCTGCTCCGCCACCGTCTTCCCGTAGCAGTACCAGTTCTGGCGCCATCAACAACACGAGATCGATCGATCGAGCAACGATCATGAACACATGCATGCTTGTCAGTTGTGAATGCATCCATGGCGTCCAAGATTATTAATGGTGCATATATACGTACCTTGGTCTTCTTGCAGAACTCGAGGTCGCTCCAGCACGACTCGTCGACGACGGCGTCCGGCGAGCGATTGGGGTTCATGGCGACCGCGCCGATCGACGACGTCAGCACGACACGGCGGACCGTGCCGGCCTCCGCCGCTGCGTCGATGACGTAGCGCGTGCCCCTCACCGCTGGCTCCACCATTTCCTCCTGCGCATGAAGACGTCATTTATGTGCTGCATTGCGTGCGTGCGTGGCTGCATGCCATGCAACTAAATGCTACACCAACAGAATTAATGGTCACTGAGGAGTACGGGACCTACGCGCAAGCAGCCTGTTCGATCTCCATGGGAACACTAGACTTTTCCAACCAGAATACTAAATAAATAAATTCAGGAAAGTAAATCTCCAACAATTGATACAATCCAAATATATGTGCCATCATAATATCATATCAAATCCTATAATGGAAGCAATATATTATACGTTTCCTTTAAAAATCCTATGAAAAACTCTTCCAAAAGAGACACGTTGTACAGCGGGTGCTTAAGATGACAGTTTAATTTCTCGTAAGAATCAGGAAAAAAATTCCGCGTTCCACCTCGGTCCATCAGATCCAAATTAAGCATCGATTTTGGATAAGTGGATTACCAGCGTGCATTCAGGATAGCAGTGCCACTACACCACCAGAACGTACCGTTTCACGGTTTCAGATACATGGTTATAATGCTATACGTTACACGTACGTACCGGATCGTCGGTAACCGGCGACGCGGTGTGGAACACGCCGTGGCAGCCGGCGATGGCCGCGCGCAGCGCGCCGTAGTCGAGCAGGTCGGCCCTGCACAGCACCAGCCTCTCCGGCGCGCCGGCGAGAGCCCTCAGGTGCGCGTTCTTCTCGTCATCTACATGCACATACACGTCATCACGCATCAGGCAATCAATCAAGCAGATTAATCGATCCACGTCACAACGACTGCGCCGCCGCCGCCGCGCGCAAGAACCCCTAGACATATTCATCACACGCACGTACGTACCGGGGTTCCTCACGGTGCCTCTCACCGTGTAGCCCTTCTCCAGGAGGAGCTTGACGATCCACGACCCGACGTACCCGCCGGCGCCGGTCACGCACACCGTCTGCCCGTTCCCCGGCGCCGGCGCGGCGTCGACGTCGACGACGACGGTCATGGCTCTCGCGCGGTCACCCGGTACGTAGCTGTTACCGTGAGGCGAGAAGAGGTTAGGCGATCAACTAATCAAGTAGATAGAATCGAGAGCAACATATGCATGATAGCTAGCTATCCAAGTGCCTGCAGTGAGAAGCTTTGTGTGTGTGTTTGGTAGGGTATTTATAGACGCGTGCGTGTGTGTTTGGTAGACTTGTAGTTGTCGCCAACAAGCAGGGATTTGGTAGAGTGGTATATAGCTGACATAGGATCTCTCTCTGCCTGGGATATGATGACTTTTGGTTCACCTCCGTCCTTTTGATGTGTTCATGGCTTTGACTTGGTCTAGGTACTCTAGAATATAGATTCAGTGATGGGCACTTGTCGATCGAGAGGTTGCGGTGCGGTTTGGATACATTTGCAGTGGTGCATTTGGCCAAACTTATTAGCAAAGGAAAGTACCACTACTACATGATTAGTTTTGATCCTTTGTACATATCTGGCCATTTGGAGATCAAGATAGCCATGAATCAGCAGATCTGGTATAATGATAGTAGTATCTTCTTATCTGTTTCCGGATTGATCATGTATTGATGGATTGGTCAAGTATCCTGTCAGGGATGTAAAGGAAGCTCTACTGTGTAAATGTCTTGGACTTCTAGCAAAATAATCATTGCAGGATCGATATAACACAATTGTGAAAAGGGACTTTGAGAAAAAGATGCTCCAGTTTCCGTTTCAAACTTGCTTGAAAACATACATCTATATATAGCCTTAAAGCAATTCTGTAAAGTCTTCAGTTCTCTGACATGAATACAAGTCTTGTGGTTGTTGTCCAAGATCTACTCACAGAGCCATGTACATTTGTCAAGCCAGCTAAAGACCATGCAAATGGCAAATACTAATCATGCGTACGTTAACACTCCAGAAAGATCAAAGTAGTCTTGGACGCAAGAGTTTGTTGCAGAAGATGCGCAACTGACGCCTCTGCAGTTACTGGTATTGAAGTTCCTATCCTTTCTTGTTGCAGACAATTCCTGCGTCATGTTGTCATACGCAAAAGGCAAAACAGGTTGAGAGAGAACGATGAATGAAATGCCACTTGCACTGCCCGATCGATCGATCGACCAACCAACTCGCTACCAACCCCGGGACCGAGACCGCGTCGGCGTCGCCATCAGCAGTTAAAAAGGACGCCTTGCCAAACCTGCTGCAGGCATCTCTGAAAGATGGAAGACGAGGAGTAGAGGACTCGTCGTCATCGTCAGGAGACGTCAGAGTGGTAGCTAGCTGACAGTTCCTGTTAGGAACGGCAAACCGGAGTAGACAAGTATCTGCTGCCGACTTGGATTTGCAGGAGGACGGTAATCTTTTGAGGGCATGTACAGTGGTATAGATAGTGATTGTCTGTAATACTTTCTATATCATCTATAGACAGAACTAAACGCAATCCATACAATAAGTTGTCTATATATATCCTCTATAAAATAAGACTATAAAATATGTGGGTTACAGACGGCATAGATACAACAACAAAAGTGATGTCTATAAGGACCTTATAGACCGTCTGTTGCATGCTAGACGACTTCTACCTCTTTCCTCCTTCTCTCTCATCTATGTCACAAAAAATCTTACGTGACAAGTATTATAGACGACTGATGTCACCCCACCGTATATGCCCTGAGGAAAAAGAAAGAGAAATGGTCAGATTTATTGTGGTTGGATGATTGATTATCTTTTGAGAGAGAAAAAGAAAGAGAAAATAGTTAGATTTGCTGTGGTTGGTAGAGTATAGTCGACAAAGAAGGAATCCGGCGAGTCTGGAGCAGCAGGAGGTGGCCCGTGTTATAATATTTTCCTCGGCCCACGGCCCATATTTGCTTAACCCATCGATGATCCATGGTTGATAACTTCAGATATTTCCTGTTCCTATTAAAAAATAAGTTCCAGATTTTCCTGTGCTGGTATGTGCGTTTCCTGTTTCTTGAGTTGGTGCGCAGCTTGGAATGCATACACTATGGGGGCTGTAGAACGAGTCTAGCTCATCACACACAATGGGTAAATAAGACAAACACATAAACTATTGGGAACACGGGAATTTTAACTGTTACTACGAAATTCCCGTGCAATTTCTACATTTCAAACATATCCTAAAAGTTGTGAAACTTTTTGCTTATGGTATCTTTAATAGTGACTACCTTAGCTGTCTTTTATCTATCATATTACTTAAAAGTCTAGTTAGAGAAGAGAGAATGAGTCATCTCCTATATAAGAGACAATCTGGGCACACAAACCAACACAAACGATGAGTGAATAACGAGAGAAGTTGTATTGAAAATGATAATTTTATAGATAAATTGTTATAGATGTTGTCTGTAGATAAATTAGATCATTTAGAGACAACACTAAACAACAAACTGTTCTACATGCCAAGTCTAGTTAGAGAAGAGAGAATGAGTCATCTCCTATATAAGAGACAAACTGGGCACACAAACCAACACAAACGATGAGTGAATAACGAGAGAAGTTGTATTGAAAATGATAATTTTATAGATAAATTGTTACAGATGTTGTCTGTAGATAAATTAGATCATTTAGAGACAACACTAAACAACAAACTGTTCTACATGCCCTTAAGCTATCATGGATTTTTGGTGTGATCACTTGCCTAATGATTGACTGCCATCAAAGATCAAACAAAACCACCAAAAAGATTGCTCAGATCACTGCGTTAAGCATAGCTGCAACAGAATCCAGGGGTTTATGTTCTCAAGATCAGAGCATTTGACGTGACAAAGGATTTATAGCTGCTCATCGCTCAAGCACGTTGGGATACACGTTACTACTTCAGAAAAGAGACAACCACAGCACACAGAGAGACGAACTCTGAAAGTTAGTAGCAGTTTCATCACTTCATTCTCATGGACCAGGCTCCATCCTCTATACAGTCCCCTCCGCCGCCGGCCTACGACACCGAGTAGCGCCGGTTCCTCGATGACGAGCTGGACGACTTGGACTCCGGCGGCTTGGCCGACGACCGCGGGCTCTGCGAGCTCCCGGACGTGTCCGAGCTCTTGCTGACGACCACGCCGGGCAGCTTCCCGACCCACAGCTTGTCGAAGATCCTCCGCGACCGCGACGATAGCGACAGCCTGCTGCTCTGGTTCGCGATGCTGCTCCTCGCCAGCCGCCGGCCGTCGTCGTCGTGACGGTCGTCCTCGTCGACGAGCTTCAGGCTTCCGAGCTGCTTCCTCAGAAGGGATGGCGTTGGCGGCTCTGGCAGCGCGCGGTCCTTCCAGTCGTCTTCCAGGTGCGTGACGGACCGTGTACTGCCGTTGGCCGTGGCCGATGCCAGCGGGCTGTTCCCCGTCGCGCGCAGCTGCTCGAAGAAGAGCACCTGCACGACGACGCGGAGCGGGAGGCGGTCGTTCTGCGCCGCGTGTATGCATGCTTCCTTGGAGAGCTTCTTGACGTCCATCAGGCTGGATATCTTTCTCTTCTCCACCTTGGGTAGGTTGGGATGCAACTGACAACAAGTAACAATTGTATGTTAAAACTTAGATGGATTAAACAAGGAATGAAAAACTGAAACAAGATCGTTGTATCTAGTATGATGATTCTTGTCAAACATACCTTGAGAAAGATATCGATGGCGGTGTACAGACCATCATGTGTTGGCCTAGCTGCTTCAGGCATGGACGTTGCCAATCCCACAAAGCTTGAAGCTGACAGGTTCGGATCAGAGGCAACCTCAGCTAAATACCCATCAACAAGTTTGCACAGTGTTAGCAGAGACTCATTCTCCACATTTGTCTCAAACATCTCCTTGTCAAGGTCGTTGAGAAAAATTCCATCTTCAGTTACTCCAGCACGACGCATGTATCTACCGACGAGCGTCTGGACTAGCTGAACATCGTAAGTGGTCTGAGCCGGCGGCTTGGACGGAATCAGAAGATCGTTAACTGACGCCTTGTGCAGCTGCAAGACAATCCTGTCCATAAGCTCTTCCTTCAGTAGCTCTCCAGCTCCAATCAGGACAGTAACTTTGAGCAGCTTCAAGAAGAACCGACACGAACAACATGAGGATCCCTTGTCTGACGGCAGTAGCCAAACGATGGTTTCGAGCAGATGCTTGTATGTCGTGGAGTTGACGTTGTCAACCAACGTGTCGCAGCAATCTGGAAGCCATCTAGCAGCGTAGGCCTTGAGAGCTTCTCCGACAACGTCAGGAGGGATCCTTCCTCTGGACTTAACCGCGACCATGACACGCCTGTAAAGGTCTACATCCAATTCACACAGATCTTCAACCCACCAGTCTTTGGGAACCGCCTGCGAGCTTTTCCGAGCCTCCACTATCTCATCAGAGGATGCGGATTTCCGGTTATAGGTGTATGACCACATTACATTGCACGGGTTAGCGGTAGCTTTGGATGAAATAGAATCTATGCATCTTCCAACCAACTTTAGCTCCTCAGACCATGGTATCAATGCATCTGTCGTCTGCAGTGCTATGATCGAGTCTTTCCAGCTTCTGAAGATGCCAGAATTCAGGAACACTTCTATCTTAAATATCAGATTGCTTTTCTCGACATCCTCAGTCATCCCAAGGTACTCCGCTGCACATCTGGTGGCGACAACGTTGTATGCATTGAGGGTCACAACCATGCCATAGCAGAACTTAGCACAGATTTCAAAAGTTTTCATTCCACCAGGGATGTCATGTATGTAAACTTCATCGGTGCCGTTCTGACTAGCCTCGATTATCAGCCTTTGTAACAGGCTACTCTTGGAAAGAAGGGGGAACTGAAAATAGATTGCGAAGTGATCAAGATTACAGAGAGTAACCAATGTTTATACAAGAAAAGTAGCTATAATTGAACAATAGGCATCTATAGATTTTCTGTAGCATTCTATCTGTTCAACAGATTCAACAAATGGACTTCTTTAATTGCAATTTGTGAGGTACGTGCACTGTTGTCACCTACCATACAGAAAACTTAATGGAAATGGAAATCTGATCTAAAGAAACTGTGGGAAAGATTCTGAAAGCAACATAGATCCAAATTACAAGTGGCACCTGACAAAAGTTGTTACTATAGCAGCATCTTCTGGTGTGCTCATAGCTGTACATTGGCGGATGCATTCCTTTATCTTAAGTTCAAGACGTGCCTTAATACACAGCAATATAATCTAGTTTGGTTCAGAAATGAGTAAAATGCTAAGAAGTTACCTTGTGCAGATAGAACCTTGCCTCCCCGACATGGATGACGATGTCTGACGGTAGGTCGGACAACACATATCTGCATGAGATAGATTTGTTCAGAGTTACATAACAATTGAGGAAGAGAAAGAGCAAGAGAGCAGCACCAGGAAGAAAACGTTGAAAATTGCATGGGCAAGCGAGAAACTTTTGAACATGTCCTGTAGGCCTAAAATGAGTACTATATACTGGTCAGTTGGTCTTGGTCAGCAAGAAAGTCCATGACCATGATGGTTACATGACATAATTTGCAGGCATTTATCTGAACATGCCAAGCAACGTGGTGGTGACTAACACATAGGAATAGCATCTCCTAACCAACAATACACAACGGTAAGACTTTCGGGGTAATTATATTAACCAAGCATCAAGAGCATCTTTTGTTGCCCAAATATTCTTGTTCAGGTCAAGACATACAGATACACTTCAACCCTAAATAAAAGTATTCAACAAATGTTTTTTTTTGGTTAATGATGTCAGTCTCTGCAGTTAAGAATGAAATATCAAACCCAATATCCGGTGGGCGTGGCCAGGTGGGTTCTAGGCAAAGGGGAAGAACAGAAAGCGTGCAGCATTTTGATCAGCGCCCAACATTTAAAAAAAAAATCGTATGATTCTTATGATCTTATCACAACTACTACTAGTCTACTACCATGTTTTGTTTGTACAGCCAAATGGGCAGAGCCAGCTTTTCCGTAGCAAAAGGGTAGGTGCTTTGGTCAAATGCCGTGCAGAGAAACCCACGTAGCTCGAGCACTTGAGCAGTAGTAACCCCACATCTCAAAATCACAGTGAAACTGCTCCTATAACCCAAAGAAAAGAGCTTCTTTTTGGGAAACAAATCAAGAACACACACACGCACCCCAAAAGATTTATACTTCCAAAACAAGCACTTTTATCAGATAACATCGTAACAATGTATTATTGTTTTGCTTCCACAAACAAAAAGAAAAAAGAAAAACTGCAAAGAAGAACAGAGATCAAGGAAACAACCAAGAACACAGAGTCTAGAAGCCAAGAACACTAGAATAGGCTTGCCACTGCATCAAACAGAACCGGCATTGTATTGTTCCCACCGAAACATGAGAAGAAGTAAAAAAACAAGACAAGAAGTTTCCAATTTGATCACACCGGTAGAGAGGTAAAGAAGTTAAGATGGGTTGCGATGGCCAAGGAGGAGGGGAGCTCACTCACCTGGAGTCGCCGCCGTCGGTCTGGAAGGCGTCCGGCTTGGAGCCAAGCTTCATGAACTTCATGGTGAAGACGAAATGCTCTCCCTTCTCTCTCTCGCTCTCGCTCCTTCACGACAACTTCTCTGCTGCTCAGCTCAGTGTGTTTCTTGCTTACATTTCACGTCTTCTTGCCTTCTGCTTCGGTTCTTTCCTTGTTTTATTCAGGAAACAGGGAGGCCAGCAGGCAGTAGTCCCAAGAAACGCACACGGGGCAGAGAGAGAGAGATGGTTTGGTGAGAGGGAGGGCGGCATTAACTCGGGCTCTTTACTGCTGTGCATGCTGCGTTTGGCTAGCGCGCCTAGTCTTTCCTTTCTCAATTTTTCAGTTGCGCTTGTCATACGGAAAGTATTTTCATACAGTAGTACAACCCAACAATCTTTTTTTCCCTGAATTTGTATTGGATGAATATTTGAAGCTGAGCCTTTCAAAGATCTTATCCTTCTAAAAAGCTGGAGCCTGGAGGATGAAAAAAATGTACAGACCGTGGAGTCCAAACCTTATAGAAATGGATCCTCTGCATTTGAATGAATATTTGAAGCTGAGCCTTTCAAAGATCTTATCCTTCTGAAAAGCTGGAGCCTAGAGGATGAATTTTTTTTGCTGACCGTGGAGTCCAAACCTTATAGAAATAGATCATCCACATTGAAAGTCTCAATACAGAGAATATATAGTATTGCATATTAGAAGTTGCTCTTTACTGTTCGATCGAAAATCAAAAATTAGATTAAAAGCTATAGAGTGCTACAGTGAATATTCCATCGCTGCTACCACATTTGCTACCGTACCACCGTCAATCACTGTTCACACACGCAAATTGCTGTCCACACGGAGATCCTCTATATTATAGTTGATGATCCGGATCCAAACCTTATGGCACTAGTATATGCTTGTCCTTGTCAATGTTACTCTATAAGGTAGTCAGGTGAAATTGCTTGCAGTTAGTAGCCAATGTTACTTTCAGAGACCATGCAATTAGTAGCCAATGTTACTTTCAGAGACCGGATAGAAAGTTCAGCATGATTTCTCAGTCTGAAAACACTTTGCATTAGTACACTACAAACCACAAACTCTCAAGCAAATTCTACGGCTAAAATTTCTGCAGGAAATTACTCCCTGGTGTATTATCATCAATGAAACACGAATCAAATACAGTTCATAGAAGTGGGGGAGGAGCTCATGCATAAACAGGAGTCATAGGTGTTAGTGATATGCTCTAGAGGTAATTATAGAGATGATTGTATCGTTTTTTATGTTCATCAACTATTGAATAATATGTTATTTTGTCTCTTAAATGAACTACTATTTATATTGATTACCAAGCATCATGAAACTCTGTATTCATGCTATGATGTCATTCTAAATATATCTCATCTTATACCATTATATGGGACACCTATAGTTTATAGATTAGCATATGAATTGATTGATGATCATGTTTCACGGATCATGGATATGACATCAAATCACTAATGTGGACATATGTTGGAGAATATGATATTAGATTGACCCCACCTTGAGACACTGGAGAATTATTATGTTTTCAAGTGTCATCAGTTGGTTCCAAACATAGTGTATGTAGGATGCTTAAACCTAATATCATCATAGTTTCCTACATATATAATAGTTTACTAAGGGGTTGTCAAACGTTACTCTGTAACTGAATAGTCATAAAGTAGCTTTCGGGTTTACTATGAAACATGTGAAGGAATTAGAGCGATCAAAATGAGATTTGTCCCTCCTCTTTAACAGAAGAGATATCTATGGACCCCTTGATGTGGTTGGATTAGGAAAGTGCATGTCCATGCCGATTATGATTGATGAGTCAACGCAAGTGTATAATCCACTACAAGATCAAGTAAGGATCGAGCTATCATAGAATGACACGCATCTCGTATTGAGTTCGATTTATTATCATGAGGCAAAGAGATCAACATATGAGCACTATATAGCTTGTTCGATATGATCTTTGTGTGTATTCGGGGAGTCGCTATGTCCTGCTAGGGACCGCTACCAACTTGCGATCGGAAAGTAATTTCGGGGTCGCGGATGCGTGCATATGAACATATAAGGGTCACACACTTAATGGGCTGGAACAAAACTATTCATATAGAACCCGTTTGAATGGGCTTCACACCTTAATGGGCTCCTGGCATAGGATTCCATTAAGGGGTTCTTTATAAGGAGAGATGTGGGGCTTTAGGGAGGACGTCGCACCACCCACCGAAAACCTAGTTGTCATCCCCGAAAGCCCTATCGTGTGCGCTAGTGATAGCACACCGGTGCACGACGTTCCATCCCTATATGTATGGATATTGTAGATGCGTTGTTGCGGTTCCTGCTGCATTGATCGAGAACGGCCCACAATGTATGCGAGGAGCTGCTCGAGGAGACAATCATTGGCTAATGACGTTGGATGATCGACTACTTCCACTGCATCGATGCCAACTCTCTTTTCGGTGCGTTGTGCGTCTAGTGGTAATAATCTATGATTTCTTATTCGCATGACTTATTGGTTTATATGGTAGAAAATTTTATATTGCGCTAGTGTAGTTTACATGTATTCCATCAATGACGAGAAAGCATGGCCAGTAGCGGAGACTCTCTCTGTTGCTCTCCATTTGTTTGTAGCGCAACGGTAGATACTGATATCCTACTACTGTAGCCTAACGCTTTGCTGAACTGTATCCTCTGATATTCTACATCAATGTCATGGTGGTACAGTATCGTGACACTGTATAGCAACAGTTGAATCGGAAAGAAAAGAATGCGATTGCATTTTGTACTGCAGCAAACACCGGCCATGAACGCTGTAGCACAGTGGCACAGTATCAATACTGTTCACAAATAATGTGCATCACTGTAGTAATAGAGCTCCGATATCGCGGATGTGACGTCACCGTACTCCTCAACGGCAAAGGATTCCAATCGACGCTCCGCTGGTTTAGCCTCTGTGTGTTGAATTGAACTGTGGCTGATGTCGCCAGCACAGTTGCTGTACATGCAGGGGAGGAAAAAGTGCTGCAATTGTCGCTTGGGAATTGGGATTGTGAATTTGGGATTGGGTGGAGATTGGAGTAGCAGTGGACCGACCAAAAAAAGGCAGAAGGACCATGCATTGCACACAAGGGCACCAGTCATGCAGGAGCAGCGGCTGCTTTTTCTTGCCTTCCTCATCCCAAACATGAAGACATTTTGGACTGGATGGGGATGGCCCCTCTTCTCTCTTTTTTTCTTTTGTGTTTATTTGTCCATTTCCTCTCTTCTTTACTAGTGCTAGCTGAATGTGCATTTGTGCTATTTACTACTAAGTAGTAGTAGTAGTAGAAGATTGTGGATTTTCTTAAAAATAATATTTTTCAATTAATAATTATACAATTAAATAGTCAGTTTTTTTTGTTGTTGCAAAAATGGCCTCACCTATCGTCTGAAATGGCGACAAGTGCCACGTGGACAGCAACAACACCCTATCGCCATTTTATCTGGCGACAGGGGAGTAAACAGTGGGCTACATATAAAAACCGGATCACCCCCACTTCATTCCCATTCATTCCAGCCGGCAGCAAAAGGGGAGGAAGATGAGGGGGGGGTGCGCGGCGAAGCCCTGCACGTTCGTCACGGTCCTCGTGGAGGAGAGAGAGAAAGATAAACATATCATGTTGGCTATCCCATAGGTAAATTTTTTAAAAACTTTGTAATTTAATTCGAAACCCTGGTAGGTTAGCAAATAAAACTAGCGACTGAGAATTGATTTTATTATGTCATTTTAGTTTTAGTGTAGTCTGTTTTACTTTAGATTGTCGTTGTAGGTTAGATAATTTTTACATAGCAAATAATTTAGAAACTAGGAAAATAGCAAGTAGCTCTAAAACTTCCCAAAAAATCGAGAGTAGCTAAATAGGGTGTGTAGAGCCTGATTAAATTATTCGTAGCTTCAATTTTGTTCTCATCTTTGCACAGTAAATATTATGTAAATACTGAGAATTCATTTTAATCTAGGAAAATAGCAAGGTAGTTCTAAAAAATACGTAAAATTTTCAGAGTATCTAAATAGGGTGTGTAGAGCCTGATTAAAATATTCCTGGCTTCATTTCCATTCTCATTTATGCACAGTAAATATTATGTAAATACCGAGAATACATTTTAAACTAGTAAAATAGCAAGGTTGCTCTAAAAATTCCGTAAAAATTTCAGAGTAGTTAAATAGGGTGTGTAAAGCCTGATTAAAATATTTTCAACTTCATTTCTGTTCTTATTTTTCACGGTAAATATTATGTAAATATCGAGATAATCTTTGAAATATTTCTCATATTAAATTTTAAGTATGGTGGCACCAGGAGACGCTGCGCAGTGACCATATGAGTTGCTTGACACTACTCATTGTATTCGTCTCAGTACCATCCTCCCGCAGGAGGACGAGCAGCCCGTTGAGCTTGGCGCGTTGCGCATGGCCATAAGGGCATGGAGGGCGGACTTATGTTGGGTTCTGTGATGCGCATAGTTCTACCCTTCTTGTAATTAATTTTGGTCTGAGTTGTGTGAGGTGAACTCACGTATGTTGTTAATCCTTTCAATACAGGTTGAGAGTAGCAGGCCTACTTCCACTAGCTAGGATGGTGGATGCGACGTAGGAGGACGTCGCCGCCAGGGTGACTACGTCAAGGCGGTTTCTGTACGACCGGTGCCTCCTGGTTGCGCCGCCTAAAATGCATTCCAAATATATTTGACCACATCGAAGTGCATAAATTTTTCTCTACCTTATATTTTCAAAAATTATTGGTAGCGCGGACAATTATAGATATACCAAAATTATAAATTTACTTTAATTGCAAAAAATGGAACATGTCGTCATTTCAAACGGCGATTGGAACTGGTTGCCAGTTCAAATGACGATAGATTCCCTTTGCACTGTTTGCAGTTGCGATAGGAGGCTATTTTTGCCATTTTTTAATTTTGTAATTATTATCGAAAAATATTATTAAAAAACGAAGATTATGTTATACTTTGAGCTTGATATGCAGTGTCTCAGTGGTTAAAATGATGTGTAACGTCCGGGGTTTTTACGGATAATTTTACATGTACGAGTGGTTGCGTATGGACGAACGCATCTACGAGTGGGTACTGGACTACTGGGTAGTAGTCCTCGGTTGAAAGTTGACTTTTCCGCATCAGTTTTACCCGTTGGTGCTGGACGTATGACAAGTTGACAACATTTTTTAATGTAGCTCTCTTTGCATTTTACATGAGGTTACGTGGGACTTGTCTTGTCCAAGCATAACATTGGGAAGGATAAGCTTCGGAAGATGGTCATTGACTTCAAATATGGAGATGATGGGGCTAGCTAACGTTTTAGATAACCTTCCTTGTAATCCTAGATAACCTTCCTTCTAATCCCTCCCCTTTTCTAGAAGGGTGTTATTTGGGCTAGTGAGGCAGCCAAATTTGGAGGAACTAGAATAGTGGGGTTTGACCCAATCCACGTGAATTTCGGTTATCCTCCATGTAAATTGGACTTGGATCTGGCCTATTTCGAACCCATCCAAACGAGGGCTCGTGTATCTTAAAATCACGGGTGTCAATCGTTTGTTCAACCAATGGATCTGTGCCCACGGTCGGAGAGAATTGAATTCAAAAGAAAGTTCGTAACAGGCACTTCATACCTAGAGATTTCCTAATGTTGCCTAAGTCATGCATCCACTAACAGTCCAACAGAAGAGACCAACGAAAACGAAGTAGAAAGCAGGGTGTCCTCCACAGTGGGGTGTCGAATCTCTTTTCGGATCTCACAATCGCTAGTAATCATGGAGGATGCAGCCTAAAAGGGGACCGTATTATATAAAAAAAAATGGTATGGTATTTCTGGGAGTACGTACTCACACTTTTCATATACCACTTAAATCGTATGATGATACATCTTTATCTATTTGAGTATATTCCAATAATAATTATAAGATACTCCAAAATGAGTTTTAGAAGAATTTTTTTTGTTAAAGTCCACTTTTTATAGCAAAATATGTGTATGTACTTCTTTTCTATACGAAAAGGGTATATGACAAAAATAAAGGACGTATAATATGTTGATATTTAAGTATATTAAAAATCATAAAGAAGTATAATATATTCGTTTAAGTGGTATATTCGACCGAATTTTTTGCAATTTAGCCCTTTTTTCGTAAAAATCTCACATTTATACCCCTGCTAGTCTTATTTCCGGTTTTGGACCCAGGGGGTCGGCGCCGTGAGTCACGGCGCCGAGTAACACTGACTCGGCGCCATGACTCATGGCGCGAGGTACCAAACCCTAGCCCGAGGCGGCCAGCGTGGCGGTACCTCGGCGCCATGACTCATGGCGCCGGGTTGTGTTACCTCGGCGCCGTGACTCACGGCGCCGACCTCGCGCCACGCATCTCGGCACGAGCTCAATTATATACCTGCCCGAGCCTTGCTCTATTTCTTCCTCTCTCTCTCGGGTTTGACTCAACCCAACCCGCGAAATTTTCGAATCACCAATTTTCACCGTGGAAACTTGAATTGATCCATACAACCGAGAGCAAGGTATCCTCTTTGTCCTCCTCACTTTTACGCATTGATTTGGTCTATATCATGTGTGTTATGCAAAATTAGGTTAGTCATGACCTAGGGTTTGAAGCAATTAGTCTCACTTGTTTTATTGATTCGTATTGTGTATTATGGAACCTTAGTTACGTCGGTGCGCCTCTGTTTCTCCCATCGTTAGGATGCCGAGGCGTGGTAAAGCTAGTAAACCAAGGTAATCTTTGTCAATCGTATTCTAATTTGTCGGTAATATGTAGTTCATATTATTTAAGGTTCATACAATTTGTTGTATTTCGGATTAGGCAACGGTGGTGGGCAATGCGTTCGCGTTTGCCACTTTGCCTAGTGGCGTTCAGGTGCCCATGTGCTCTGCGGTGATGCTTGTAGGGTGGCGAGATCGATGAGGAGGACACGTGCAGCAGAGGTATTGGATGTGTCACAATTATGCCTTTGACCCTACACCTCAACGGATCCGCATTGGATTGTTGGTGAGAAATTAGTGGCTTTTTCTTTGTTCTTGCGATGAATCAATAACATTTCATTACGTGCTTAATGGACCCATGTTTTGCGGGAACCTCCACCGCTATGTGACTTTGAGCGGTGGATCGACACGAGATCAAGGAGGAGGACAAGCGACATATGGAGGGATGAAGAAGTGGGATGCGGAGCGCGAGGAGTCATTGGAGAAGACACGCAAAGAGGAGGCGCAGAAAAGGAGCGCGAGGAAGAGGTGAAAATGAGGCAGCGACTAAACGTAGGGGAGAGGAGAGGAGGCTTGAGCGCGTTCGCGTGCTAAGGCTGCAATGGAGGAGGATCCGGATGCTTTGAGGAAGGAAAGTGGCCTCGTTGCACTCGGTGAGTGTGCTAGACTTAGTAGTTATGGTTTAATAATGAACAATGGTCTCATTTCTTTGGACTTGTTATTTTTGTTGTACTCTTGTCATGTCTTGCACTTTTCAAAGCATGTGCATGTGAGTATATTGTTAAACTTGAACATGTGAGTAGCATGACTTGTTTTTTTGTCACTATGCCTATATATTTGGTAACTTTTGGTCGCGACCAACGATAAGCACACGTTCCTTTGGTCCCGACATATAATCACTACTCGCATATAATCACGGAAAAATTCGCGAGTTTCCCTGTTTCGATCATCCACATTTAACAATATGACACAAATATATCATACGAGCATATATTCATCACAATACCACACGAATAGTAGAAACAACAATCCAAAAGTCCAAATAGTCCATAAAAGTCCATACAATGTACATAAACACGGTCCCTCATCGCCTCCTAGCCTTGCCCTTTCCACCAAGAGCGTCGGTGCACGGAGTGTAAGGGTCACGCGGACGTCGGTGCCTACGCGGTGGAGGCTGCGAAGGCGTGTCGAAGGAGCACCACGAGGCGAGACGGTCCAATCTCCTCGGCCTCGTCCTCTGCCGCCACCAATCTCTCGGCCTCGTCCTCCTCCTCGCCACCAAGTCCCGAAAAGTATCCACGGTCGTGCGGGACGAGCTCGCCTACTGAGCCGTACCTCCGTGTGAAGAAGTGCCCAGCCTACGCTTTTGGTGCGGCGTCCGGAAGATGTGTCGTGGCAGCGCGTGGGCGTCCATCGGTGCTGCGCCCCGCAACCACAACGGAGCGCAGCTGCTGCGTAGCCGTCTCGCAAGTCTCTGCGGTTCATCATCATTTTGTTAGTTCACAAATGTCATATTTGGTTACAAGTTTATATTTTGATTGCCATGTATTGAAAGACTTACTCTAAGAAAGTTGTGGAGCGTCGTCTCATCCACTCCCGTCCTCGGAAAGCGCTCTAGGTCAAGCACGGATCGCCTCAACGTGTTGCCCTGCACACATTGTTAACATATGGTTACTCGGTTAGTGCGATGCAAATAACATTAGCGCTATGATTGATTGCAAGAAAAAGGTTAGAAGTGACATTACCACTCGATCTAAGATTGGCCTGACCTCCACCAACGTCCCTCCCGAGTCGCGGTCGTGGAAGTGTCTTCATCGCCAGAAGACTCCATGTCGGCGTAGTCCGCTTGGGTCCATTGCACCTTGACTTTGTCCGTGTCACACCAAGGTACCAAGAAAGGTATGCACGGAAGTTGTAGTTCGTGTGCGGTGCTCATTGGCATAGACGTTCTCATGGAGGAGTCCCACACGTCTATGTGCTCACGGTGCAACGCCTCGAAGTCTGCCGTCTTTTACGCTTCGACGATCGATCACGCAATATATACATCATCGGTGCAAATATAGTGAATTAGTAGTTATGTATACAAAGAAGAGAAAAAAGTAGCGTCGCCACTTACTTGTGCAACTCCACGAGGCGTCGAGAACGGCTCCACCGCCACTCTGCCGAGGCCAAGCGGCGTGCAACTCTATGTGGCGGTGGTACTCACACAGAGAAGCGGCATCGCGGACACCTCATCATGTAGAGGTCCTCGTCCACGCGCACATCGTGCTCATCCAAAATTGGACCACTGGCCGTCTCGTAAGGTTCCCAAGTGACTGCGTACAAAAGATTGTATCGAAAGACTGAATGGAAATGTGAAATGAAAATGCAATGAACTCACCATCGAAGTAGTAAGTGTGTCAAGCTCGTTGGCGTACTCAACGTACGCGCGCCTCGCCCTGGCAAATGGAACTCGAACTGGTCCCAAGGTGGGCAACCGTCGGTCGGTGTCGAGGTTGGCCACCGCAAACCACGGACGAGGAGGAAGAAGCGTCGGCCACCAAGCGTACACGAGACCACATCCAAAGCCGGAGAAGGTACACACACCGCCGATCGACGCGTCTTTGAGCGGACCGCCGACAAGCCGAGCACAAGTGGCGGTAGAGGAAGGACAAAACTCCGAAGCCCAGTGTAGCCACCCGCCATGTCCCGGTCGGTCAAGCAAGGGAGGTACATCCATGACGCGTTGTCTCCGTCGCGTCGAAAGAGAACACACCCAAACAAGTGTAGGATCCAAGCTCTGCAGTAGTAGGTGTTGTCTCCTCGGTCGCATTGTCCGGCACCGAGCAAGCTGGCATCGAGCCAACCGATAAGAACCCACGAGGTGCGGGAAGCGGTGCCTCGAGGAAGCTCTCTCCCAAGGAAGGCCTCCACTCGGCTCTCCAACCGTCGGACTGACTGTCCGAATCGGACGGCCCCGAACCGAGACCAAGAAACCTGCGCGTCTGAGCGTAATGATCATCTCACCACAAGGTAGGTGGAAGCGTGAGTTTCGGCCTCCACTGCACAAATATAAACGAGTACTAAGGTCGGCTACATAAATGAAGTGGTAGTGCATGGGTTTGTTAGTCAATGTACTGTCAACCAAAGCGTGATCGCGCGGGGTTGATGACGGGCAACCCACGACGAACACGAAGCGACACGACGCCCGTGCCGACCCTCGAAGTAGAGGAGTGTACGTCGTGTCAGACAGCAAGTCCTCGAACCCGTCATGGGTTCGAGGACGAAGAGAGGCGATTCTGCAAAGATTACAATTATTTAATATGAATCCATCGAAAAAATGAAATATGGAGACATACAACCATGTGTTGGCATTACCCCCTCGCGGTCGGGCGTCCTCGGTGGTGCTCCTCGTAGTGCGGATCCGGAGGTGGAAGCTGCGCCATCCGCAAACATAAATAGCGGATGTTAGTTACTGATAAAATGTAAAATTGAGTACAAGAGTGAAATAAATACGAAGTTACTAATTAATAAACCCTTCATAATTATTTATTTGCACTGACTAAGTGGCGGTGACAAATACGAGAATTATGGCCAAGTCTGCGCATTTGCCACATTGGTTATGCTCGAGTGCGTAAGAAAGGGGTTGCTCTTCCACGCCTTGCCCTTCCAGAAACTTGATCCATAACCATCTTGTGTCTACTCCTCTTTCTACTCCCACGTCTGTTCCAACGACAACCTGGATCGGCTATGTACTTCGGACCCGAGTAAGGTGGCCACTGTCCCTCGTCGGTAAGGCTCAAAGCGGGAGACCATGTAAGAACAAGGGTATCAACGCTGAACTCCCTAGGTATCCTGCTCAAATGCGCATAGTTGCGATGATTAGTGCCGCAACATAGTGAGAACATGGAAAGTGGTACTGTCTTGTTCTCCCACACGTGCAAGAGAAATCAATGAGCACGACAATATGACTCCTTGACGGCCGGACCTCACCATCGGCCATTGTACCACCCTAGTCCATTTCTCAGGTTCCCTCAGCAAGCCTCTCAACCACTGTCTACCCTCTGTGTTTGTTCCAGTTTTGAGCTGTTCTAGCTTCTCTTCGAACAACGACACCTCAAGCTGGCGTGCAACCTCCTCGAAAAGAGGAAAGTTATCCTTGTACCATCCTTACAGAGTAAATTCTCGCGAGGTGCCGAGTGCACCACCGGTGATGGATAGGTGCGCGTGCCGGAATCTGCCTCCTCTGAGACTAAGTATGCCACAGTGTGCGCCGGATATGACACCAACCTCACGCCAGGGCCAACAACATGTATCCGAACAAGCGCAGGAACCATCCCCAACTATCTTTGTTCTCCTCTCCACCAAAGCAAACGCAAGAGGGACCAATGTGTTGTCTGCGTCAACCGAAATGGCTATCAACAATGTGCCCATGTACTTGCCAAGAAGAAAAGTACCATCAATGGAGAAGACGGACGACAATGCTCGAATGCCTCGATGCATCGTGGAAAACACGAGAATGCGCGGAAGAAAATCGCCTTCCATCCTTCCATTCATTTGGTTTGGGGATGTACTCGTAATGCATGCTGGATTAATCGCTTTCATTGCATTGAACAATGCCGCAACCGCCGTACCCTCCTCCCAATCCCCATATATCATCTTCGGGCTCATTGCTTTGCCCTCCATGCTTTTCCATACCTTATGTCGATCAGAACATCTTTCGTGTCATCTCCATAATTGTCCTCACCTTCAAATTGGGCTGCCCCTTGATTGAGTATAGTGATCTCGCAATGAGGGTAGATGTCAAGCGGCGATGCTTCTGTTTCAAGTTTGATTCGCACAAGTGTGTGAGCCAACGATTTTTGTGATCTTGAACTTGCTGTGTCCTTCGTTTCCTAGCACACACCCTCCAATTACAATCGGCCTTCTCACACCACTGTGTAACGCCACGCACATAGGAATGCCTAACTTTGAAAGGCCTTTGCGCTTCACGAATACTCCTGTAACCACCTTCTCAATGTAGGCAAGTCCTTGAAGACCAAACCCTTCTTGATTTCCATGCTATCCCCGCCGGGAGCCTCTAACAACTCGTCGTCTCGCCGCATAAGCACCTTGGGAATGACTAAGGTCTTGAATTCTTCAATAGTTGGATCACGATTAGGCGTAATTGTCTTATGAGCTCAATATCTTGTTGTGTCAATGCAAGAACAGCCGGTCTTCATCGGAATCAACGGCTCTAGCCGTCCCATAAGGCTCCTTATCATCATCAATCTGAACATCAACGCGTTAGAGGCCCTACTGAAATTGATCCATGTTGCTGAAGGTGCCACGGAGGACGATCATCATTTTCGTGAACATCTATCGCATCACAACCACACACACGATAAAATTGAGACAAAGGAATAGATTAATGAGCGGTAAACTAAAGTGGTACTCACGACACTTACTTGGATGGTTCTGAGTCAAATGGATCTCCGAGGGCGCAGGATGAGAAATTCCAATCTCATTCGGGCGATTGAGCATCGGTACCACAACAGGCTCGTTCACATCCGCATCACAATTGGGTAACGGGGTCCAAAGGGGAGGACTACCTAAATCGGTGAATGCCCATGAGGGGTGAATGCCCATGAGGATTGGGATCAATGGACAACTTCCGCACAAACAAATCCAAACATTGATATTGGGTCCTCATCACCGTCGACATAATTTTGCCACTGATCCTCGAGTCAATTGAGACCATCCGCCTAAAAATAGAGTCTCTAGAACCAAATCAAGTACACCTCAAGCGAGATGTCATCCTCATTACCATGACAACATAGAACCTCACGAGCTCTAGCGACCAATTCACCATAAGACAGACGATCACTAAGCAAAGAGGTCACACTTTCCATCCCAACAAATGACACATTTCCATAACCATCTTTCTCAATCGCCTCCATGGTGCAAGGTTACTAGATTGCCCATCTAATCCATACAAAAGGCGGTGGTTGTTAATGTATTATAGTAAAGTAGTATACTAACTAATTCCATACGTAACTAACTTAAGTTGATAACTACCCAAGTAATTTGCTACCTACCAAACTAAATAACTATATCTAACTAACTAACTATATGTAACTAAACAAATTAAAATTTCTAACTATGACTAACTATATCTAAACCCTAACTACATTATATGTTACTAAATTTGCTATGTCTAACGACATATCTAAACCCTAACTACATCGATCTAACTAAATTTCTAACTACAATTTCTAACTAAATTAGCTAAATTAGCTATGTCTAACTAAATATCTAAACCCTAACTACATCATATCTAACTAAACTAACTATATCTAAACCCTAACTAACTACAATTTCTAACTAAATTTACTAACTACATTTTCTAACTCTAAATAAAATTTCTAACTACAATTTCAAACTACATTTCTAACTACAATTTCTAACTACATTTCTAACTACATTTCTAACTAAATTTACTAACTACATTTCTAACTAAATTTACTAACTAAATTTTCTAATTAAATTACTAACTACATAAAAAAAAATCACCTCTTCGCCGTAGCAGTGAGAAGCATGGCTCGGCTCGGCGGCGGCGGCGGCGTCGATGGGTGGCTGGCGGCGGCGGCGGTCGTTTCGGCGGCGGCGGCGGCGCGGTTGCCTCGGGCGTGGCGGCGCTTTCAGCGCAGCAGCGGTAGCTCAGGCGCGGCGGCGGCTCGGCTCGCCGGCGGCGGCGGCGGCGGTCTCGCGGCGGCGGCGGCGGGCTGGAAGGAGGAAGGAGGAAGGGCGGCGACAGGCGAGAGAGAGAGAGAGAGAGGAAGGAGGAAGGCGTGC
This sequence comes from Ampelocalamus luodianensis, assembly GCA_036346255.1. Taxonomy (NCBI): domain Eukaryota; kingdom Viridiplantae; phylum Streptophyta; class Magnoliopsida; order Poales; family Poaceae; genus Ampelocalamus; species Ampelocalamus luodianensis. The sequence continues at coordinate 55,213,083 of CM070627.1, read as the reverse complement.
GGTTATTTTTGAATGCTCGTGGCGAGATCGTGGCGAGCGAGGTCGGCGCCGTGAGTCGGCGCCGAGTAACATGACTTCGGCGCCATGAGTCATGGCACCGACGTCACGGCCACGCTGGCCGCCTCGGGCTAGGGTTTGGTACCTCGGCGCCATGAGTCATGGCGCGAGCCAGAAGCATTTCACGGCCGTGACTCACGGCCACACCCTGGGTCCAAAATCGGAAATAAGACTAGCAGGGGTATAAATGTGAGATTTTTACGAAAAAAGGGCTAAATTGCAAAAAATTCGGTATATTCGAAGTGTGAGTATGTACTCCTGAGAGTACGAAACGAGCGTCATATTTATATAAAATATAATACCTTCTCCTCCCGAGTTTAGTTACTCCCATCTAAAAGAACACCATATACCACTTTATCATTTTGGGTATACTTATATACGAATTGTAAGATACTCCAATGCAAACCACATGAAAAATTTACAAGAGAGTTCATAGTTTTTAGCATATTTTATAAATACCTTCATATTTGCACATAAAAAGGAGTATGTTTAAAAAATTGAACATACCACCGATAAAAAGGTGTAAATACCACCTAATTGGTCTTATAAACTCGTATATTACACATACATACTCTCGGTTGCGCAAATACTCTCTACGTTGTGAGATACGGAATAGGGAGTAACTACTCCCGAGAGTAGAAAAAAAGCTTCCTATATAGATAGGAAAATAGTATGGTATTCATCGGAGTACGTACTCTCACCTCTCATATATTACTTAAATTGTATGATAATACATATTTATTAATTTGAGTATACTCTAATAATGATTATAAGATACCTCAAAGTGAGTTCCACAAAAAAAATAATTAAAGTTAACTTTTTATAGCCTTTTTTATAGCGAAATCTGTGTATATACTTCTTTTATATATTAAAAAAAGGTATATAGCAAAAATAAAAGGCTTCAATGATTTTTTTGATCAAATCGCATTGGAGTATCTTACAATTGGTATTTAAACATACTAAAAGTGATAGAGAAATATAATATATTCGTTTAAGTGACATATTGGAAGTGGGAGTATGCACTCTCAGTATAAACAGACTATATATATATATATATATATATATATATATATATATATATATATATATATATATATATATATATATATATATATATATATATATATATATATATATATATATATATATATCAGTAATCCTATATGCATGATGTCATAACTATTCTCTAGTTATGTGACCAGGAGCAAATTTAAAGCAGATAAACCGAAGTAAAAGGATCTAAAATTGTGTTGATCCCAATTTTTGTAATATAATCTAACCGTATGTTTGGTCTAACAAGATTTGCTTCAGGGCTTTCAATCTGTTACTAGTCTTTAAGCTTTCCTTCAGGAACACAAGTAGCCCCATCCCGTTTGACGAGCCTAAGTTTTTAGTGGACTTGAGCTGAAGCTAAAAAGCTCCATACATACAAGCGCTTCTTGTAGAAGCTTAAGACCCATTTGGAATGCACGAATTTCACAATATTTTTATACGAAACACTTTAATTTTCATAAGAACCATGAAAAAAAAAAATCCTGTATTCCAATCGGGACTTCAGCCGGATCAGGCGGGATCTCATTCTAGCTTACTTGGGCCTTCTAGTGTCAAGAATCTCAAGATGGTTTCATCTAAGGGCATCTTCAATAGTAACACTTCAACGGTTACCATATATGTTTTCTGGTGATGTGGAGGAGAGAGAATGAGATCGTCCTCTTACGAAGCAATGGACGCATCACGCGAAACAATGCACTAGTGACGAAGCTTTTTGTTGTTGGAGCGCAGTCGTTGTTTATTCACACGAAACAAGGCACTTGATTCATGTAAAGCTTAAATGCTTGTGAGGCTTTAAAGAGACAGCTTAGTACATCTACAATAGTTAGAGATAACATTGTTTCTAACATATGCTATATCATTTTTAGAAATAACATCTCCAATAGATAGTTTCTAGCACACTCTTCAATATTTATATTTTATATATTTTTTTAAACGGGCCTACATGTCTACTATAGTAAATCAATGCATCATGTCTTATTTCACGTGTACGACAGTCTCTTCAGGAAGAGACGACATGTGCTCTCTCTCTCCTCTTCTCTCCTCCACGTAGAATTTTTATTGATGTGGTATAGCTAAGAGACGACAATAAATACGCTATTGGAGATACCCTCAAGAGACAATGTATTGGAATAATTGTCTCTAAAATTATATGTTAGAAATAACTAAAAAATAAACTATTGAATATACCCTAAGGTGGCTTTAGTTTAGGTGCCTAGTGGCGAATTAATCCGAAGTTAATTAAGTGAAAACAATAACTAATCCCTGGGGATGCGTACCTCATGATTAACACGGTCGGGAATATAAAACACGGGATTTAAATATGAGCAAAGACAAATCTCGTCAAACATGCCGTCCATGTACGTACAAGCACTGGTTGATTACTCTACGGAATTGGGATCTTTTGCAACGAACAAGACAAGCAGCTAGGATATAATAAATGTGGCCAGTTGGCCCCATAAATACCAGCATGTCACGTACAATTCCTTTGCAGAAAGAAAGTACTTAGCTATGATCTGGCATCTAAGCACGCACGCCGTCTCGACCCATCCCATGTGTTCATAGCCTTTGACAACTAGTGGCTGACCAATAGAGAGCGATTAATTAACAAGCTAATCCTAGATTACTACCCGAATGAAAAAAAGTGCTAATCCCTAGACTAATCAGTTCCCTTGGAGTGATTTGCGTTGGACCATAACGGATCTAGCTAGCTAGCTCTACCTCATGATCATGATCACCACATTCTTGTTTTTTTTTTCAACGGTTCATGATTAACGCGACTGATATCTATATACGTGTATATTTACTATTATAAAAGGACTTGATGGTGGTGATGAGTCTCTCAACTACCACTCTTAAGTTGATGAGATCTTTTGTTGATTAGTATGTGCACATATATAAGATACAGGAATGATCTTCAATAGATAATTAGATTATCCGTGCTTGTGGTTTATGATAAGATTTCTATATAGCTTGTTGATTATATGCAAATTATGTATGAAACTTTCATTTGTATAAATAATTATCTTATTTATATTAATTTTTTAAGTTTATAACTTATATTATGTTTTTATTTTAAATTCGTTGCAACTCACTGGCAGTCAGATGATGGATGGATGGCCCTTGCAAACGTATGATTGCCTCCAGGGGACCAAGGGATATGGAGACATGGTCCTCACCCTCTAACGGTCAAACAGAGGATTATCCTAGCGTTTTTGACTATGGAGAGGTGTAAGCTTTTTGGTCTCCCTTCTTTCTTGTGAAAAGGGTGGCAAAGCGGCATGTGATGGATTTCAGGGCTGGCCTACCCCTGCACTATGTCGACCATTGTGGCTTATAAACTTTCCTCCTATCGTGGAGGATGAAGCGGTCAGTCAGTCAGGCCTATTTGTCCTGGCTTAAGCTTCTGTTTTTTTTTTTTTTTTTTTTTAAATTTTGGCCAGTAGCTCTTGCATTCACCACTTAAAAGAAGAGGCAGGCACCTGGGCCAAATCATAGGATTCAAACTTGGGCGGGCAAGCGACACCTACCAATCGAGCTATGCTCGGTTTCTAGCTTGAGCTTCTCTTTAAAGTTGCTTTCGGAGCTTATGGTGGAAAAGCCCCGAAAAACAACTGGCCTCTTACTCATAGAAGCTGGAGATATCTATCGTACCCTTCTGGTAGCTTCGTCTAAAAAATCCTCACTATTTTAGAATACTTAACACTTTTGACTAAATCATGCCTACCAAAGTAATCATATTTTGGTAGACTGTGACCAAAATACCCTTCCATAACATCTCAAGCATGAGTAACAAAGCGAGTAAGTGGGACGAAGATGACTAGAGTTAGGTCTCGTTTGGAATGCCGTATATTTTTCCTAATTTTAACAGGAATTGAATTGTTTACTGTGAAATTCTTGTAGAATTCAGGTCAATTTTCTATGTTCCAAATTGTGACTTAACATGGGTAATTTGGGAAAACAAACTTACATTGCCACACACACGGTGTCAATTAGTTAGGAAAGAAAATTTTAGTCAAATGTGCAAGTATTTAGAAACCAAACTTACATTGCCACACACAGAGTGTCAATTATTTAGGAAATAAAGATTTAGTCAAATGTGCGAGTATTTAGAAACTAAGCCTGGTAAATATCAGGAAAATTTTAGTCAGATGTGCAAGTATTTAGAAAACGAGCCAGGGTCAAATATCAGATGGAAACCCAAATTGAGTGTAAACTTCGTGGAAACCATTTGTACAAGTTTTCAAAAATTCTTAAAAAGTTTGTAGATATCGAGGAGGACACATTCCATAGGCATTAAAATTTCAAGATCAGAGAGATGATTTTTTTTTTTTTTGTCCCCGTCCCGTCTGAGGGGGGAAGCCACGGAAGCCGGCCTCGTTGGCCTTTTTTTCCCCCCGAGGAGCGAGTACATGCTACACATATTTCCATTCGGTCTCAACACGGTCAAAAAAATGGACAAGACATGTTAGTACGCTACACATAGGACACCCGATTGTTACTTTTCGCATAGTGTGCCCTCCGACGTTCTCTGACCCATATATTCTTGCATATCGACTCACATCACATGCACGCTAGCTTCACCGAGCCACTGATCCACCAAGACAAGGGACGTTGGTGGTCGCGTTGCCTCCGTCCAGGCGAACACACACACGACGCAGCTCTTTTAAGGCTTCGCTTCAGGCTTCACCGCTGGCGATGCCGATGCCGATGCCGATGCATGCACTCAGACGCAGATATAATATTCGCATCGCTTTGGCTCTGGCATTGGCGTCGCAACTCACAAAGCCTGCGCCATTGCATGCATGCATGCATGCCTCTCCTCCCTGCACGCTGCGCTTGCTGCACGCACGCCTGCAAGGCCAAACTATTCCGTGAGATTCCATCGCCCTTTTTCTCCCTGCGCGCGCGGACGTACACGCATCTCGGCGCGCCAGCAGCTAGCTGCTGCTGCGGCCTGCGGGTGCGTGCTGGCTGCTGAGCGAAATCGCGTCGCCATGGCCATGGCTATGCCGCTGTGGCGCTATGCCTACGCCTCGCTGGGCGCGGTGCGGCTGCGTGCGACCGGTAGAAAGTGAAAGTTACTTTTCGCCTCTTGGTGCGCTCTGGGAAGGTAAAAGAGAAGCCAGGAGGCGGAACAAGAGGGGACGCGTACAGCAGCGACACGCACCACACGTACTGGTCAGGTTTTTGAACCAAGGTAAATAATGCATCGGCAGAAAGCAGAAAGGGGTGTGGATATGTGTGTGTATGCTAGTTGCACCTTCAGAAATGAGCAGCGATATGTACCGCGAAGAATCTCTATCATTGTACTACCACCACCGCCTTTTCGTAGTAGCATCGTTGAAATAAAGGGAATTGTCGGTCTTCCCTTATCAATTTAATTTTTGGGTGACATGACCGGTGTATACAACTTGATAATATAATATCAGAGCACAAAGATCTTGAGTTCGAGATCAGTCTAGCACAATTAAAAAAATAATTACAGACCACTTTTATTCCACGTCTTAGATCCGAGGAAATCTATATGTGAGGGTGAGTATTTAAGTATAAGTGAATTGTTTGTCTTTCCTCGTCAGCTTAACCTTTTGGATGACCTAGTTGTTTTTTTTTTGAAAGGCATGACATGAAAGCTGCCACACTACATTAAAGATGGAGAAAAAAACACTATACAGCCGAAATTTACAGAAAATGGCTAGGTTCACAGCCGAAATCTATTTGTTGCATGTAACTGAACAAGTATACACTATACACTCTTTTCGGTGGTTACCATGGCTATCTTAAGATCGAGATAACTTTAATCATTACAACAATATTACAACATGAGATTCACTGACATTTTAAGATAACTGAAGGTCGCTGGGACTCGGGGAGACGGAGCCGGAGACGGTTGAACATGAAGTGCATGTAGCGCTACACTATACATGAGTATATATATACGGCCTTGTTCACTCCATGTGGTAGCCTTGTGCTATAGACAAGACTCCATGGATTGTAGGCCAGGCCCCATTTGATGTTCTTTGGATAAAAACACGGTATTGACCAAGAGGAACCTGTATCTATACCGTGTAAGCTGAAGGGAAACAACGTAGCTTAATTCCGGTGTCCCTTCACCGTTTTGCTTGGAACGAGAGTTCTGAAACTGTTATGCACATCTGTGCCAAACAAAAAGGAATCCTTAAGGACACAGGGTGTGCTTGCGCCAATTTCTGCTACTGGTAGGCCGTAGGCCTGCCTTTGTTTCTGCCCTTTTGGGGTGCATATGTGCAGGGATGCCGCTCTACCAAGAGACAGAAAGAATGCTCTACCTTGGCCACCCACCTAGCAAAGCCGGCCTCTCTCTCCAAAGCAGCATGCACTGCAGCAGGCAGGAGCCACCTTTTGTCACTCGCAAGGAATTCACCAAAACCTGCTTTTCCTGAAAGCCTTCTTGTGCGCTGCTTTGTTGGTGTTGGTGTTGGTGTAGGTCAATTCAATTGATCAATTGCCTTAAAGAATCGACTTATCAATTCTACTACTACTCACTCTCATCTACTACTTTCTCCTTTGTTTTGGTCTCTTATGGATGTTGTTTTTTCCCTTTTGAAAAAGTATTCCACAAAGGAGTGTGGATTTGACCTTACTGGTGTTGGTGTGTGATGTGTGTGCTGCTCTGCCCGAACGAGGAAAAGATGGCGTTTTTGTTTAAGCTGATATAGGTTGGGGTCTTTATTTAGCTAAAGTTTTGCTCTAGACGAAAGGTTTAAAGATCTCTGTTTGACACCTTTGCATAAAGAAAAGGGGGGCTGGTGTCTATGTCTGTCTGTTTGTATTCGAATTTGCATGATTTTGTGCTGCAGGGTCAGGGGATTGGGTTGCACCTTGCACGACTTACAAGTACTGTTCCAAATCATGGGTTGGGAAAACGAAGCGCCGGGCACGTGTGATATATCATTGCAAAATCAAAAGCAAATTTGAGTAGGTGATGATGTCGTAAATCGATTGGAAATGTTGGTGATCGGATGCGCCCCAAATCTTCAAGACTTGTCCATTCTGGGAGAAATGGCTGCATGAGTAACAAATAATGGAGCATGCTTTTTACGCCTCTTGGCAAAAAAAAAAACAAAAAAAAAACCTTACACTTAATTACCCCGCTTCTTTTATTTACTTGACATCTTAGAATCCGTGTTATTAAACTTTTCAAAAGTTTGACTGTCAATAGGTTTAAACTATCTAGAGTGGTTATATAAAAATCATATCATTAGATTTGCCGTTAAAATACTTTCATAGTTTGATCCCTCCTCAACTATTGAATTTGTTTAACATTCAACACTTAACTACGAAACCGGTAACCAATCGCACTCAACCGTCAAAATTGGGCCACTTACCCTTGAGGGCATCTCCAATAGTATATTTATTGTTGTCTCTTAGCTATACAACGTCAACAAAATACTACGTGGATGAGAGAGGGGGAGGAGAGAGAGTATAGGTCGTCTCTTCCTGAAGAGACTGTCGTGCACGCGAAACAAAATATGATACATTAAACTACTCTAGCTGACATGTAGACCCATTTCAAAGGAAAATTATAAAATATAAATGTTAGAGAGTGTGCTAGAGATTATATATTGGAGATGTTGTCTCTAAAGATGATGTGGCATATATTAGAAACAAGGTTATCTCTAGTTATTAGAGATGCCCTGAGACGATTCCACCTTGATTTTGCGCCAACTTGGCATCCATGTGGATCTGAGCTGGCATTATAATGTCCCTGCCCCACGTGTCATACTCAGATGTGCTTCTTCCTTGTCTCCTCTCCCTTCCCAGTTCTTCCTCTTCTCTACTCAGATGTGCTTCACCAGTTCACCTTGAGGCTGCCAACCATGTGCGCGGTGAGAAGCAACACAAACACCGGCAAACGGCTGCCGTCCACCGTGAATTCTTCCCCACCCTGTCCACCGAGTGGCGTGAATTCTCCAATGGCTCTCCGCCTACACGACGGAGCTCGGCCCCCAGTGCCTTCTTCCCCAACGATGACGACGGCCTCTACTACTCCGGCACCCGCGCTTCTTCTTCTCACCGCCGATGCCACATCGTCTTCTTCTCCTCCTTCCTCTCCCCTCTCTCTCCCCATTACTTTGAACTAACAGACTGCACCCATTCTCGGAATAATTCAACAGACACTTCTTCGGCCGCTTCTCCTCTTCGATCCCAACACGCGGCGCCCGCTACCAGCCTACCACCGCGTCTTGGCCGCCATGGGACGCGCTACTCCTCCTTTCTCTGGTTGTTACCGATTTCTAAAACCATGATCAACCGTCGTCATAACACGTTGGTTATTCGGTTTCATAGTTGAGGGTTGAATTTTAGATAAACGTAATAATCGAAGGAGTCAAACACACTTATTCTTTCATAATATTATAATTTTATTGAAACATATTAATTTAAAGTTATAAAAAGTAACAGTCAAAACTGTATCCCAAAGTCAAAAACATCGAGGAGAAAAGAAGGATAGAGTATAAAACTTAAAAACATCTCCAATGCTCCGCGATGTTAACAGTTAACCAGTGACAAATGCATGCCATAGTGGAGAGAAGTAGGCAAAGTAATGTGTGCGAGCACGTGTGTAAACTACATTTTTTTGGTAAAAAGAAAGGAAAGAAAAACCTTCATACAAACATAGGAGAATTGGATTAGCCAGTGAGACATATTTTGCTATGGTAGCCTCGAGTGACGTGGTGAGTCTGGTGACACAGACTAATCCTCTTCGCTAGTACAGTAGTACTACATCTTCTTTAGTTGCTTTAACCAGCTCTTCTTGCTTCTTGCACATAAAAAAACGGTTGTAACTGTCAGCCTACCATTGACAGTGGCTGGCCAACTAATTGGTCTATCTCAACGCCTTAAAGTTGAGCATTACACGGTGTAATTTTCGAAACTTTGCTGCGAAAGAAGTCTTAATGTAGATCAATTTAACGAGGCTTTCCCTACTGTGTGGTATCTCGTGGTCTATATATTCGCTCTCTCGTGACCACCCACAGCCAGGCTGCACAAAACGTTCTCCATAATCTGTGCGAAACAGTTATAAGAGGGACTCTTATTAATTCATTTTCTCTCACACAGCCTTGTCAGTTTCATCGTGCTTAAATGTTTGTGCAACTTGAATACAACTTTTGGTCCTGTTCGGAACGCGATAATGCTTGCTTGATCCTATGAAATTTCTAAAAAATTCATGTGAATTTTTTGCGTGGCAAACGGACCCTTCCACTGGTAAAACAAAGTGACCTAGTAAGATCAAAGCATCAAACCGTGCATGCCAGACTGAAGACATACGAAACGTAGCGTCTTATCGGAACATCAGATCAACCGAACAAAATTAAATACTAGCTTAGGTAGTGGAATTGCAAGCAGCACGGACCGAGGCATCCTTTCAAAGGAAAGGAAAGTCGCCCATCGCATGCAATGGCCACAAGATTGATTGGGTACAGAGCTAGCTAGAACCTACACAAATACTCTACTACCAGTACCATCCCCAAAGAAAGATTATTAGTACTAGACAGTAGAAAAATGTGTACTACTACTAGCTAGCATATGTATAGGTCAATTGGAGTCGCGTAGATACGATAGGGTGGTAGTGTGTATCTAGCTACTAGTTTGCGTTGTCGCCTCCGAGGGAAGGCTAGCGATTCTTTATATTTAAATAACACACTTTTTAATTAATATGATAAAAATAAATAACTGATTAAAAAAATTACGAAAATTAATATTGTTGTCGATTCATTTAGCGACATGATTCTATCGTCTAAATGAATCAGCGATAAGACTGTTTGACAGGAAAGCTCCTGTCGCCAATTCATTTGACGACATGAGCTCTGTTATCAAATGAATTGATGATATAATATCAATTTTGTAATTTTTTGTCATATTAATTAAATAGTGTGTTATTTTTTTTAAAGAATCGAAGGCTAACTACACAGCTACGAACGCAACCAAACTTAGGAGACTAGGTAGGGGATGGCTACGTCTACTGTTCGACTCTTTTCTTGCAAGTTACAGCTAATATGGCGTTACAGATTATTCATCGAATTGTGATGATCTCACAGCCACGCAAGCCTCGTCCTCTCTCTTGTCCCCAAGGGGATTTGATCATTTGATTCTCTCAGCTGCGCGAGGATGCTATGCAGGAAGGAATGGTAATTCCGCCTCTAAAGTCTATAGTTGCGGTAGCAACTAACTACTGGAGCTTCCCTGGGTAGTCTAGAGGCAGGGCATTGTGACAGGCTTCCTTCAAAATGCATGATTTTTGTTCCGTCGCCGTGTACTCCCCGCCATGCGTCTCACTATTTTTAGTGGCATCAACCACATCTCCTCCTCTCAGTCCACTTTATCCATTCGAAATTAAACCATCTTCTCTACTGCACTCTCTCTCACACACACTCTACTAATGTTGTTGTCGTTGATATGGCATTAAGCAGTGCTCTGGCCGAGCCGAGGAATGGCGAGCGAAGGAGCAGGGGCTGCCGCACGCCCCATGATGAGGCGAGATTGGACCGACAAGGCAGCCGACGATGAGGCGACATTGGGCCGACTCTTCAGCGCCATCTGTGAGGATCCTCTCTCTCTCCCAGCGCGGTGCCACGCGACGGCTGCGGGCAGCGGGCTCACCGTCGTCGGAGCCGCCACACTTTGGTCCGCTCGAGCTTGCCGAGCTGGTGCAGGAGCGCAACAACAACGGGCGTGCTCTCCACGCTGGTGTTGGCCACTGAACACACGCCCGCACACACATAGGTGCTTTTTAATACACGTTTAATCTAGAGTGGAGGCTAATACCTTACAGAGTGTGGATACTCGTTTTGACCACTGAATACACCTACGTGTATATGTACTATTTTTAAAGCTATCCGAAAAATGAGAAGCGCGAGTTCGATTCGGAGATCGAACCCGGCTGCCTGCTCAACGGTTTGCCATCGTTGCGTACTGCGTAGTGACGAACTTTGCCATCCGTGGGCTGCGTCGGGCAGGGAGAGAGCCGTTTAGGATGGGCCGTAAAGCCTTCGGTTGCTCGGGCCAGAAATGCGGTCCAAAAGCGTGCAAAAACGAGCTGAATTGACGGGTAAGTTAGGCTCACCGTAAAAGGCCGCTCTCTATCTGGCCCATCCTAGCGACGAACATCGGGCTGAGTCGGGCGCTCGTGCGGAAGTTCAGAGTCGGGCCAAGTGGACCTTCCTTTGTCGTCTTTTCCCGATTCCCAACGTGCGCACCACGTGGCTCAGGAAGACAAAAGATGATCCAAGATTCCAAAGCCCGAAAGCTAAAGCGAAGCCCACTTTCGCAAAGTGGGCAGCCGCATGCCGTGTGCGTGCGCGCCGTTTACACTGACTTATGGGTCCCCTTCTTCGTGGACCCTACATATGAGATGCTGTCCGTCACGCTCGCATATCGCGCCTTGTCTGGCTCGCTGCCTCGCTGTCCGCGTGCGGGTGCGGGTGCGGGTGCGGCTTTTGCCAAAGGGAGCTAACTTTTCCGTTATCTCCTTTCGGATGTGGATAACTAAAGCCGAGGCCAACTTTTGTTACTTTTTAATCCTCATATATCCACCGTACAAACGTAAATGAACGGTCGATCTCGTGCTCCCATATCACCACACACGCGGCACTCGTCTCACACTTCTCCTTGTACTCCTCCCTCCCTCCCTGTTTTTCTAGACAAGTTTGTTTCCGATTTTTTAATTAAATAATTATATTTTGAATTTTTAAAAATAATAACAGCATTCCAATTTTTTTTTTTTACAAACCTGACCTCTGGGTTACGCCAAAATCGGTGATGTGGCTAAAGCTTTGTCACATATGTTTATTATCCTCACATATGTTTTATACTAATAAAAACACATGTATAAACAAACATGACAATAGTCCAAAAAATAATAGAAAGCCGTTGGTCTCGGCATTGGCAAAGTACATCTGCCATGTCTGTAATGCTGGCGTGGCAACCCTTACCACCAGTCGGAGTAGACTAAGAATACACCAATCCTGTTTGATAACAAAGCTTGGTGTGGCAAGTTGGCTTTGCCACGCCAAAATACTCGGTGTGACAAGTGGCTACCGGTGACACGACATCATCCACGAGAGCCTCAACGTTGCCTGGCTTACATGGTGTGGCAGCTTTGGCGAATAAAATGTCCAGTTTTGAAAATAAAGTTAGGAAGAAATTATTCTTAAAATATTTTTTAAAAAGGATTATTTAATGAAAAAACTCCTTGTTTACTGGGGATCGGGGAATGTCCGAGTCAAGAGCTCATAACACATTCACCGTCTTTACTGTTACCCGCGCATGTATATACCATGACATGTGGGCCTACGTATGTGGTAACCCCACGCCTCATTCGACGGAGCGTGGGAGCAGCGAGAAACGTTGCGCCAAAAGCCCAAAACCCCTCTCTCCACGGCGTATTAAATTCGAGGAGACGACGAGATGCTCGAGTCTCTCCACTATTCCACTCGCCGCCCGGTTCGAATCGCGCTCGCGGATTCGTTGGGCTCGCGCGGCGCTTCTCCGCCTCCTCCATGGATTTCCTCTGCCCCGGTGATCCCACGGTGCGCTTCATACCCCAAAAAAACCCAAAAATCCCCTGCTTGTGTTCACGCCGCGTCGAATTCTGAGGTTTTTGATCGCGAGGTGGTGGTGGCGTAATCGTCGACGTTTTTGGAGCGATTTTTTTTTTTTTTATGCAGGTTTGGGACGGGAAACGTTTCGCCCCGTGTTTCGCGGATTTATATCCTTATTTTTGGTTCGAGTATTTTTTTTCCAGTTCGTTGTGGTTTGTGCGCGTGCGGCGGCGATCGCGGACGCTTGAGCGCGTTTTGTTTCTGTGATTTTTCTTGCTGTTCCTTAATTTTTTCTCCTTGGTGTCGCACGGTGCTGGGGCTCGGTGGAAATGTGGTTGCCGTGGTTGCTGCCGTCGTGCTCTTCATCGCTAAGAGGAACGCGCCGAGAACTGAGGTAGTAAATTTTTGCACTGTTCTCTTACATCAACTTTGCGCCGTTGTAATTTAGTTCGTATCTGTGACGTCCATCAGAATAATAAAACGTGTGCTTGTAAGGTATGGAAACTAAAATGGATATACACAAAGGGTGGATGCTAGTGAGTTATTGCTACTAGCGTAGGTTAGGCGTTGGCGTTCCAACAAATTGCTTGCATGTTTAGCGCGATTTACTTTCGCTTGAGACGTGCAAAGCCTGAAGGAAGTGAACTAGTGATAGAACCAGCATATTTGATTGGTGGGACTAGTCAAGGTACTAGTGTATTATTTGGAGTTTATAGGAATTTTGGATGCTAACTGCCATTTCTTCTAGATGGCGCATTTATGGGTACAATGTTGATGGTTTCAGTTTTTGGAACTACGGTCAATAATAGAGATGGTTTGTTGATAATTTTTATCAGCTAGATGGTTGAGTTATAACTAGGGAACTGAAGTGATTCATATTTACAACTGACGGAACGAATTGTCTTGGATGATCTGGCTTCAACCACCGTGTAGCTGTGTTGTGTGCATAGAAGGGGTAAAAATACGGGAATATTAGTCAACACAACTAATGAAGTAAGATGATGTTGTCCTTTCTGGTTGGAGGATTAATTTGTTAAACTACCTCTGTTTAAGTCAATAATTGAGAGTTGTGAAATACTACATAAGTTTGGTCATTGAACTTATTACCGGTAAGAGTTTAAGCAGCTGGCTGTATAACATGATATGGAGGTATTATCATTGACTGTTAAATGATTTCTAGACTCCTCCATGAATCAAGATAATTTGACACAAGGAAATCTCATTGGCAGGGGTGGATCCAGAACGAAAATGGTCAGGTGTCCGGTGTCCTTCATTTGGGCTAAGAGGTGTCCAGTGCTGTTCATATATGGGATATATCTATAAAAAATGATTTAGGACCCGGTGTCCTGTACACCCTGGTAGCCCTTCCTAGATCCACCCTGCTCATTGGAACTAATTTCAACAACCTAATTTATACTCCAAGACCCTGGGAAACAACGCTCGAAGATAGTGGCATTGTTTGCTTACTCAATACTTAGCATCCTTATTTAATTTTACATTCTCTATTATTGTTACTGTGTTCTTTTAAGTATAATAATTTTGCCTACTACTTTAGAATGCCAGGAGAGGTTTACTGGAGAAGTTGTTTGTGTTCGGTGTGCCTGGTTTTGCAGCCAGCCTTTCTTTGCTTGGACTAATTATGCTTGTAAAGAAGAAAATTGAAGGGAAAGATGTTGAGAACCACGAATCATTGTTCAGATTCTCCCAGTTTCTTGCATGGGTAAGAGCTCCATTACCATAATGATGTGCTTGCTTTCCCTTTCCAGTCATATGAATGAATGAACAAAAGCTGTTATAGTTGGTGTTAAATGTGCCTTTGAATATGTAGATGGCTGTAAGTCTTGCCTCCCTCAATGGGCCTTGGTTGGAAATACTCTACAATCCAATCATGTGCTTCTGCTGGTTGTTGAAGGTTCTTCTAGAGATACCTCATTTGCAATACAAGCTTACAGTACTAAAGGTATTCCATTTTATTATACAATATGACTTACTTTCCCTTCACTGAATGCATCTTTGTTGTTGATATGAGTTATGACACACTTCTACAATTTTCTGCTCTTTTATAACTGCAATAAATTCTGTGTTCATTCTAGTGTTAATTTAACTGGTTCACTACTGCAAATTGCATACGAATTGACACGAAATGGCAGCTACTTAAAATACAAACATCAAGTTTATAGTTTTATTTTGGAATTCATTACAGGCAATGACATATTTTATGGAGATCGTCTCATTCTCTACAGCAATTACCTTTGGACTTTTTGTTATTGTTGCTACTGTAGTGGGCCGATCATGCAATAAAAGGTACTTAGTGGTTTGCTAGTTACCTGCTTCACAGTATTTTCTCTCTCCATGTTTTTAAACTATTGTTTTGCACATTTTTCATTTGATCTTTTAGCATATGCTACAGTAAAATACTTGTCCAACTGCCAATTTAACTTAAAAGTGCAAAAATATCTGCTGTTTATGCTGAGGTAGCTGGTTAGATGTTAACCTAAGATGTCCTGGGTTTAGGAGTTATATTGGGAGCAAGTCATTTTGTTTATCTCAAAATGCAATCTAAGCCATGCATATGTCTTGTGTGTATAACTGTTTGGTGGTTTTTATTAATGCACTCATGTGCTTAATTTAAATGTTATCACGTTTCAGTGTATGTATGTAGGTGCTACAATGAGGCAAAGTTAACTATAGTTGTAATTTGTTTTGGAGCCGTGCTTGCATTTCTTAATTCAAGGATTTCCCTTTAATATAGCCACGTTTGGCTTTTTTATCCAAGAAAAATAACCTAGCTACTCTGTTGAATAACTTCCTCTTTGTTGTTTTTCATTGATATAATGACCCCTGTTCCTCACAATTTCTCTAAAGCTGTGTGCGAATCTGTGCTCTTTCAGAGAAGTGAACTCTATTGAAGCTCCCCTCATTCCAAACAATGGAAGAGCTGAGGCTGAAATAACTAACTTGGTATGCCAACCTTTTTGGGTTTCTGTTGTACATTCAGGATGTGTGCAATTTCACTCTATTTACCCGGGTCATACTTTTATGTTGGTTATGTTATTGCTGCGATAATCTGCCTAAACTCGTGAAGTTAACATTAGCTTTCTTGTCATAGCAATACATGATCTTTAATGCACATGTGATTCATGTGATACAAATGGCATCCTTGTTTAGATTGCAAATGCCAATGCCCCAAATAGCTGAAAACTCCAATCGCAATGCTGGCAAAGCTTACCACGTTTTGGCTGGATTGTGCATTTGTGCTGACATGGCTGGAATAGTTGAATCAAATATAATGGTTAGTTGGTTACTCTAACCTGCAAACATGTATCTCCAAAAAACCATGTCATTTGTCTATATGTTATGTAAACCTTCTGTGCTGGAACGAATATGCACTTGCAATTTGTCTGCAGAACTTTCTTGTGCTATAGAGCACCACATGCATTTACTTTGATATTGTTGATTATTTGGAATTTGAACATTGGTACTTCTTCCTTTTTACCCATTTGCTTTCCATTGACCAAATTAAATAGTCCAGGTTCTCAGTTTTCCCATATGCTTTATGTTCTGTCTTCTCAGGTAAATAAGCACCACAATATCTGGGAACTGTTGACCTTCAAGTTCGTTAATCCAATGATGGACACTGGTATCACAAGACAACTTGACTTCACAGATCTACTTGAATTACCTGCTGAGCTTAGAGCTGGTCCCTGTTATGACAAACTTCTGTCTTCCTGGACTTCTGAACATCAAAACCACCATGCTGATTCATCTCTACTTAGAGCCATGTCTTACGCTTATGGATGGACTTACTTGCGTTTGGGCCTGTTAAAGGTACCTTTTTTCTTATTATAGAGGAGGTTGAATAGAGTAAATGTATGCTGTAAATATGAACTGGGGCTGAGGGGTTCTTTAATAGGAAAGAGGGCAGTGGCGGAGCTAGAAATTTTCCAATGGGTGTGCCTACGTGACACTCACAATTCTATAGTTTGTACAATAGTTTTATAACATCATAAATCCAACACATAGATTCCAAATTTGTCTGAAATACAATGCAAATAGTTCAAATAAGGTTTTACATGAATAGAGAATTACAAAATATACAATAAAAATTATAATACTACTTTACGCGTTTTCACGCCTTGAAAACGATTGATTACATCATCTTCACTAACCTTCAAGAAAATTTCTCGCTCAATAAATATGACTAAACAATCATTCAAAAATTGATCGCCTATACTATTTCTCAACTTGTTCTTCACAAAACTCATCGTGGAAAATACACTTTCAACGCTCGTCGTCACCACCAGTAGGAGCAATATCAATTTGAGAAGCAAGTACGCTAACTTATAAATTTCATGCTCGTTTATTTCAACAAGTTTAATAGAAAGCTCACCAAGATTGTTGAGGTCCTTAAACCTATCATCACTTTGTATGTTATCAATGAAATTATCAAGTTGGAAAGGGAGTCTCATCAAATCTGTACTTGAAAACTCATTGGGATAAAGATTCACAAGGTTAAGTACTTTCTCCTTATCAAAGACTTCAAATGAGTTGAGAGGATTCAAGGCAGACATGCAAACAAGCAACTCCATATTAACTTTGTCAAACTGATTGTCAAGCATTTGAAGAACATTATCAATGATGCCAAGATATACTTTCCTTCTAAAATGATCATCATTTGTTTGTTTGAGAAAAACACTTTGATCTTCCAAAAGGCATATATTTCTTATTTGGCTTGGGAACTTTAATGCGATATTTCATGCGAAATGATGTAACTTTTCATTGAAGAAAATCTTCTCAACCATGACTTCTCATATGTCGCAATATGTCTTTAGCCAAATTAACAAGTGTCATAGCGTTAATAATATCTTGGTCCCTTTTGCAAAGATTGACATAAATCATCTGTGTACCCAAGTATGACTAGCATCAAGTCTTTATGAAAACAAAATCAAATGACTAAGGTTGCCACGATAACATGGGCTTTTCCCCATTCATTCCCGCGCCACGCCGTGCTGGCCACCTGCCCCTGCGCCGCGTCGCGTTGCCGCCCGCCGAGTCGACGTCATGGGGTGGGAGCAGGGTTCATGTAACCGCACGCAAAATCCCGCCGGGGTCTTGCAGACGATTTCGGCCGCACGTGAATACCGAAAAACCGCCAAATTTCAGCGAACGAAACTTGAATTCAAATGCGGTCCAACCGTGAATCGGACCGAATTCGGAACCGGAAAACCGGGAAAATATTTAAAACCTGGTGAAATTGAGCAAGGTGGGCTTTGTATTGATCCCAAGTGTATGTTTCATGGGCATATTGTAGCCAATGATTATAAACTTGTTGGTAATATTCGGTTCCACCCATCGATAAACCATTCTTGAATTGTTGTCGAGGGTACAAGACCGTAATGGTGAGTAGGATAAGAAGAAATTTCTGAAGAATGAGAATCATCACCAGAAGGTAATAGGTTGGCATCTCGACGTCCATAAGTCGTTGAGGTAGCATGGGATTCACAGGAAGAAGAGTCATGTGGTTGAGAACGATCTTGTTTGCGACTCTTACGTTCATAAGTCTTACGAATTGTTTTCCCAGCTCGAGTCTGATGACAACCATGATCTTCATCCTGGGTAGCATGCACGAAATCTTGCTCACAGGTGAATTCCAATGGTTTGTCTTGTGTTGCATTATGTGTTTTCCCACCACCGGTTCTACTAATTTAATCACCCAAAGCATAGAGGTCCACCATTGCCTACATGTGAGACAAGAATACATGTATTCTCCTTCTTCAGTCGTGGACAGATGATTGGAGCTCCACAAATCTGACACCATCCACTTCATAAACTTGTCTTTTCTATCCGAAAAACTTTTCAAGAACACAAATGTCGTTACACATGATAGAGACTCCATATATACCCCAGTCATCTTTGAACTCTGCCACATACTCCTTTATTTCTTGTTCGTTAGCATCAAGATATTCCCCATCAATTTCATGGCCTCTTGGTGCCGCCACGCTTCACCAAGATTCTGTGTCTCTTTGATAGCAAAGACGAAAATAAGGACACTCGCCTTTGTCCTGTGAATGTCATTACTATGAAACCACTTAGACCAAATTTTCCCAAGTTTCACCTAGAGCCTCCACGTATTGTTGTATCAATGCGGGTTTGTCGAGATGCCCGCCGCCAAAATATCAGAATCAACTCTCATAGACTGTGACCTGCCAAACATCGCAGAAATGACACCACCTCTCCTGCCACTTCCCCTACCACTTGCACTGCCACCACCATGTTCAAACGTTGCACCCCTGGCTTTTGCCCTTTGTTCGAGTGGTGTACCTCCAACGACTCTCTACGAGCCCATTCCATCTGCATTTCCTCGCCATCATCGAAGACATTTTGAGATGAAGGGCCACGAGCTGTGTTCTCTTGCAACTTGCTCCATTCGAGTCGTTCTTCTTTAATAGCTTTCTTTCTTGCCTTTGCTTCATCAAGACTTGCCAAAGATGAGCCTGCGGACTTGCGCGGAACCCGCCGCAAGCAACAACATCTCCGTGTCTCAAAGAAGATGTTCTTTTAGGCGGGTGACACCTCACTGATTTTGTTAGATTACAATATCCGCACTTCCAACCAAGACCTCCTAGTCTCTCTCCATGTTCCCAAACATTGATAGATTTAGAAGCCATCACCTACCATAATCCATATAGGATGAAAAATGGGTCAATATTGTAAATATCGATGACTAAAGAAACACAACACCCATGAGCCATGACACTTAAACGATGTTGGGCAGCATGGCAATGATGAGAAGAAATGAAAATTGAGTCTAGCTTGCTGCCCTGCTGCTGCAAATGGAGGGAGAGAGGCAAGAAAAGGGCAGCAAATGGAGGGAGGGATGGAGGAAGAAATGCTGCTGCCCTGCTGCTGCAAATGGAGGGAGAGAGGCAAGAAAGGGCAGCAAATGGAGGGAGGGATGGAGGAAGAAATGCTGCTGCAATGGAGAAAGGAAAGGAGACGAGAGAGGGAGGGCTGCTTGCAATGGACGTCATGGGGCATCTCCACTCATTTTGACATGCAGCCAAAGCAAACAGGAAGTGGGGGAGCATCCCATGTGAAACCAATAAAAAAGCAAAAGGACAGGCGTGGGGATTAGGGTTGGGGATTGAGGCTTGTGGCTGTGGTCCTGTGGAGTTGTGGGATTGGTGGGGGGATGCGAGTGGGCCTTTGGGCCGCGATTTGGGTGCAAACGTGAGTGGGAATGTTGGGTTGGGATTCTTCTGCGCGGCTGGGCTGTTATGGGGTGCACACCAAGGCCTGTGTTGCGAATACGACCCAACTACAGAACTGATGTCTACACAAAATCTCAATTTTCGGGTGTACCCGGGCATACCAGGCACCCCTGCTGGTTTTGCCCCTGAAAGAGGGTGAGGGATTCATGATATGAAAGTAGATGATCTCTTTCTATATCCCCATTTTTATAACAATGTTGCATATGTGACCAGATTTACCAAGTGACAAGAAAGACATATTACTATATGAAAATCCATGCATCGATTGCTGGGATGGATTTTCTTAACGTGATACATATCTTAGGACAGAAAGCTTTGTCATTAATATGCTGCTAGCAGGTCAGAAAAAAGGGGGTTGCTATACTTGGTTGGGAATTTCCATTTTGTTTAATGAATGTTAGCAAAGTTGGGTGATCATAAAATTTAAGTTCACACAGATTGTGTTTAGTTTTCTAATACATTACCATATTTTCTATTCATGCAGGTGATAAATGACAGCATCGCTTTTGTTAGCCCCCTGCTACTCAACAAGTTAATAAGGTTTCTTCAACAAGGTATTGTTTCCTAAAAGGCTACAAGGTTCATTATTAAAAATTTCGCAGGCAGATAACTATTGTATTCAATTTTGGCACTAAAAACTTACAGTCTACACTATACACAGTTTGTCCAACTATTTCTTTAGTTTGCTTCACATGGATAGTGTCAGGCAAACCAAAGACCATCAACAAGCATTGTTACATGCCTCGTTTCAGTAGTTTTTAGGATTGTTCTGTTAGTTCTTGTATAAGTGTTGTGTAATATAATGAGACTTCTTAAATCTTAATCCAAAAAAATATGGGGACTTCTTGTAAAACAACAGGGTATTTGATAGTTTGAATAATGCTTCTTATCCAAGTAGTATTCATTTTACTGGTGTGTTTGTGCAATTTTTTCAGCAAATATACATAAACCAATTTACATCTTCTGGTGTTTGTCTATGTTTCTTTCATCAGGTTCTGGTGGCATGGATGGATACATTCTTGCCATTTCCCTAGGACTGACTTCCATTATCAAGTAAATCTTCTCACCACAAATAATTTGTGCTTTTGCAAATCCATGGGTACCTGCGTATGAACTGTTCACCCTCAAACTTAGATACTGATGGATTATCTCCTTTTTGTGTCTGTGTACATCTAGACATATTATTCTGAACTTAGAATCTCCGATACTGATGAGGTATTTGTGAAATTTGAGGCAAGATGTTCATATTTTAGGAAGAGGGAAATTTTATTTTTGGTACTTCAACTCTGTTGCAAAATTTAAGTGTCGAATTTTTTTTGAGGTCCACAGTAACCCTTCAATTATTTTTTGAACGAAAAGAAACTTTCAATTAATTTTTTGTGAATTCCATAAGCCTTTTAGTCACTGACAGGTTAGGTGATAGGTGTTAAACTGGTGTTGTCGTGTTACTTATCTTTTGAAGAATGTTGTATCACCATGGCTGTATCAGTCGTACACTTGTACTGATGTTAAATGTTCATGTTATTGCTACCTAGCTAAATCGGTTTCATCCTCATGATCATTTCGAACCTATGATGCACCGATAAGCGATACCGGTGCGGCGGTATGGATACGGGCCATACGGTGATACCCCATTTCCCCAAAAAATCCGATACGGCGATACAGATGTATATATTAAAAATAGTAAAATTAAAAAATACGATACTTAATAAGTTTCGGTCAAGGGTTTACCTTTACTTCAACTATCCAGCAATGTATACAACATAGATTGATAGGTCAGAAATGTCCCAGGCAGCATATACAAATGGAAATTATAGACTTTTACTCCATTTGTCCAGCATATATGTAAATTTACCGATGTATCCTGCAGATAGAAATGCAACATCATTAGTTATGGCAACAGTCCCGGCCTCTCAGGCAGTAATCTATACCAAGATGAAATGAACAATAGAAGACTTAGCTTTTGCATGACAAGGATAATCTTGATGATGAGTTGATGTCTTGATGACCTTTGCCGATGGTTGCCTCTTAGGCATTTATTTGTAACTTGTAAGCAAATGATAAATTGTAGTGACTAATGATAGAACATAGATAGAAAATGAGTAGGAACAAAACCATGAGCAAAAAGCCATCTCAAATCATGCTGCAAGATCAGTTACAATTTAGTTTCTTAAAATGGAGAATAATTTAGTGGCTGCTAACATAATATAATATGGATCATGGAACATTCAAAACAACATGCGTGTTTTTTTACCCATGTGCATTACCAAATAGTTTTCTCCAATTGAAGTGTAAGATATGCGTTACGAAAGCTTAACAAGGGGGGATACCAAACATATGTATAAGCCTAAATAACATTTACATCATTAGTTATCTTAACATTGAATATATATTCAGACAATAAAATTATGTACCTCAAAGCATTAAATGTGGTTCAAAACTAGGCAACCAGACATACCAAGTTATTCCAGACGAAATCAAGAAAAGTAATATTCTGTGCACTCCAAAATACGCAAAATACAAAATGAAACCAATATCAAAAGCATATGCTAACTCATGAGCTAACACCGACCCATCTGAAATTACTCTAGCATAGTTAAGACAATGGCCCAATATGTTAGTTGTTGTGGGTAACTCTACATGTGTTTGTATCACACTGAGTGACTAGTCCAAGTGCCATCTTGTGTGAATGTCTCAATAAGCTAATGAAAAATTGACAACCCATCTCACATTGGTAGCTGATCAGAGTAAGGAGAAGATGAGGGAATCCAATCCAAACTCTGATTTGAGAGGGAATCCAACAAATAAGCAAGAAGGGCACAAGAGAAAGCACCTGGCCAGAGCCCCGTTGGTCGCCGGTTGCTTAGGGAAGCTGGAGGCGCACGGGAGGGGCAGAGATGGCTAGAGGCGCACGGGACCAACAAAGAGGATGGAGCGCCGCCGACCGCTAGATACGATGGAGCGCCGCCGGCCGCTGGTCACCAGTTACTTGGGGAAGATGGAGGCGCACGGGAGGGGTAGAGAGGGAGGCGCAGGGAGCAGGGAAGTATCGGGAAGTTTGTGGGCTAGGGTTAGAATAAGTGGGCTAGGCTTGAATTATGGGCCGTCTCGGGAGTATCAGGTTTTTGTTTTGTTTTGTTTTGTTTTCTTTTTTTAAAAACAAATGTTTCCGATACTTCCTGATACGTATCGGCACCGTACCTATATCCGATACGTATCGAGATACTAGTATGTTGTTGGTTAAGAGTATCGGTGCATCAGAGTCTGGAACAGATGATGTACTCACAGTAGTATAAGCATTTGAACTGGAATAAGTATGATAATAAAGATGATTTTACCAGTTATGTGTTCTAATCCCTTGTTGCATTATGGGTGTGGTTTTTCCTTGTTACAATGGGCATTGTAAACAATGAAACTGACCTAATTAATGAACGTAAACGCTTTGTAGTTACCAAGTTATGTATCTTCTCATTAGTAACTACTTGTTTTATTCATTTTGTTCCCATTGGCTAGGTCGTTCTTAGATAGCCAGTATTCCTTTCGTCTAGCAAAGCTCAAGTTGATGTTACGTTCAAGCATCATGGGAATAATTTATCGGAAGGTATGATCATCCCTATTCCGTACTTGTTAGTGTCATTCTGTAAAAATAAAATATCAAGCAATAAACATGTGTAGTCAGCTTGCATTGTACAATTGTTACCTTACCTAAACTGGTCATGAGTACATACTACTAAGAAGTTCTTTAAGCAACGCTAACTTTGTTCATTGATAATACCACAGTGTAACATCTGAATATCTGATTGGTTCCTTTAGCTATTATGCAATGCAGTTATGCATTACCAAGACCTTCCATTAAGAATGATAGAAATTGTCATCTAGGAGGCTAGGTCACAAAAGGAACCTACCCTTTCCTGCCATTCAATATAGAGCTAACTAGTTGTTTGTATGCTAGTTAATACTTGTTTAGATCAAACATGTGATAATGTGTAACTGCTGTAGATCTTTCAATGCTGAATTTTGTAAAAACTTCCATTTTAGACTTGAAGCATCATTTAATTTTTTGCTTGACTTATCTTTGTTCCTTTTTAAATTTGGACGGACCTTAAAAAACAGTGCCTATGTCTCAGTCTATCTGAGCGTTCTAGGTTTTCTGAAGGAGAGATTCAGACCTTCATGTCTGTTGATGCTGACCGCACAATAAACTTGTGTAACAGCCTTCACGATGCTTGGAGGTATTTCTCTTTCTTTATCTAATGTTTGGATATTGAGGACTCAAAAAGGTGTTTGCACCACTTTATTTAATGGTTTGCATGATTTGGTGTTTGTCTAGCTTGCCGTTGCAGATTGGAGTTGCTCTTTACCTATTGTATACGCAAGTCAATTATGCATTTCTATCTGGACTCGCAATAACCATCATACTGATACCAGGTATTGCTAGCTTTTTAGTTGTTTACTGTGAATTAGTTTTCTGTATATGTCAAGAGATTTGCCAGGTCATGCATGACATCTTTTTAATGCTATGTGTAGATTATTCTTCGGTCTCTTACTTCTTCCATGTCTCCTCTTCTCGAGTGTATTAATGGAGACATGCTCCTATGCTAGTCAAAATACATATAAATGGGCATCTTAAAGCAACTCTGATTATATTAGGGGTTGAGATTATAGCACTTCATGCCAGCCTTTGTTTTCATATAATCTTTACTTCAAGATTTATGCTCATATTATATAGCATCAAAACACTACCATGTTTTCTTCTCCTTTGCTTGTAACCATGACGTACATGCACAGTGAACAAATGGATTTCTACGAGGATTGCTAGTGCGACAGAAAAGATGATGAAGCAAAAAGATGAGAGGTGAGATAAACAATACCTCTCTTACCATTGCAGAACAACAAAGAAAACATCACATCCTTTTCTTTGTTATGTTCTCATATTGTTTTCTTCTTTCCGTTGGCATATTTTAAAACACCATGAGATATCTACCTCAATTTCATTGGCATAAATTATTGTCTAAATTGAATAATAGAAATAGAATCACGAAGCTTGAGGAATTATGCAAAACTAGCTAATTAGACACAATTGATATTATAGTTTATACTCCAAAAATGGCCATTTCTATTTTTCCATGAACAGGATAAGCTGTGCAGGAGAACTCTTAGCACATATTAGAACAGTGAAGATGTACAGCTGGGAGAAACTATTCACTCAACGTTTGGTGGAAAGAAGAGAATTAGAAGTGAAGCATCTTGCGGTGTGCAACTGCTCATTATCAATTTTCCTTTTTTTTAATAAGTGGCACTTTTGGCACTGGAACTCACAAGTGCCTCCTATTTCCTATAGACTCGAAAATATCTGGATGCATGGTGTGTCTATTTCTGGGCAACCACGCCAACATTGTTCTCCCTTTTCACTTTTTCCATATTTGCAATAATGGGCCACTCACTGGATGCTGCCACGGTAAAACAATATCGTGATTTATATGTTTGGAACATGCACTCGGGCAAAAATTCCTTCTGATACATGATTTCCTTCTTACAGGTCTTCACTTGTGTTGCACTCTTCAACACATTAATATCACCCTTAAACTCATTCCCATGGGTTATTAATGGGATGATTGATGTAAGTTAGATGATCGCTACCTGTTATTAATGCTACATGCATCTGTAGCACTGCTAACCTTATCTGTATTCTCTTATATTGCAGGCTGTTATCTCTAGCAGAAGACTGAGCACATATTTGTCTACTCCAGAGCATTGCTCTTCCGAGTTGATTGCCTCGGCTGACCTTTTAAGGCATCACTTTAAAAGAAATACTGAATCGATTCATAATCCCATGGCTGTCATCCTTCAGAACGTATATTGTTCTTGGTCTAGTAGCTCTATTGTTGAGCCGAGCATAATTCTCAGAGACATATCTCTGCAGTTACAGAAAGGCCTTTTTATTGCAATCATAGGCGAGGTATTTTTTTAAATTTTATAGATTTTTTCCCTACTAGAGCGTATTTTATGTGATGGAGATCACACAATGTTGTTCTTTTAGTTGGTGAAAGAATACCTTGGGGATACAGCATTACTGGCAGAAAAACATATTTGAATTTGCAAGAAACCACTACCACCACCAGTGAAACTCAATCCCATAGCCCACTGTTTTTTCCTTCCTCCACTTTTACCTTTTCTTCAACAAACACTCTTGTAATGCCAATCTTTCTATCATTTTGATTTGGTCATTGACAGGGAAACTTTCACAAGGATTTCAAGCACCTTAGTTTCCCAAGAGGAATAGAAATCACCTCTCTTGTATAACTGCGTGTCAGTGGCCATTGTATTTTTCTTTCTGATAATTGAGGAAATTTTTCTGTCTGTTTTCAGGTTGGTTCTGGCAAATCATCTTTGCTGAACTCTATTATTGGAGAAATGTGTGTCATCAGTGGTTCTATTAACTCCTGTGGTTCAATTGCGTATGTACCACAGGTTGTACTTTATGATTTGGAAATTGCTTAAGATTTGTAGTTGAACGGCATAAAGCTTAAAAAAATGTCATTGATATTGTCTAGGTACCTTGGATATTATCCGGTTCTTTACGAGATAATATTTTACTTGGAAAAGAATTGGATCCAAGGCGGTAGGTTATTTAAATGGTACCTTTGCTCATAAAAATCACTTGTTTTGTTAAGGTTTATGCTATTGTTTTTTCCTTAAAATCTGAAATCACTGGTATTTATTGTTTCGTATTTTTAATTAGTATTCTGCGTTGCAACATTCATGCAGATATGAAGAAGTAATACAGGCATGTGCTCTTGATGTTGATATCTCAGCAATGATTGGGGAGATATGTCACATATTGGAGAGAAAGGCCTCAACTTATCTGGTGGACAGAGAGCCCGTCTAGCATTAGCAAGGTCATGTTTAACGACTTTGTGCAGTTGACTTTGGAAAATCCTAAGTTTGTTTGCTAACGCTATGATCTTACACCTGCAGGGCTTTGTATCATGACTCTGAGGTATACGTGTTTGATGATATACTTAGTGCAGTTGACTCACAAGTCGCTTCATGGATCCTGGAAAAAGCCATTATGGGGCCCAAAATGAAGTGGAAAACACGATTATTAAGCACCCACAATCTTCAGGTAATGTTATATCAAATCTCACCCAAACAGATTGTACCGTGTTGCTGCTAAATATCTATATCAGATTTAAGATTCTACCTGGTACTAATAAACTGTATGTACGAAACAAGAATTTGATTTAATAGCAAGAAAATGAAGACCACTAAAAGAACAATGCCATTTCCTTTTATCTTCAGGCCATTTCTGCTGCAGATACGATTGTGATCATGGCTAACGGGCTTGTTAAGTGGTTTGGGACACTGGAATGTTTCTTGGCAACTCCATATTCAAGAATATCTATGCCAGATAGTTCAAGTGCTATCTCATCAACAATTTCTGAGAAAGATAAAGGACCAAGCATCTCCTGTGAATTCAAGACTAATGTTTTGCTTGACGATGATTCAGTGGTTGATTATGAGGAACAAAGAGATCAGACTGAAGTAGAGGCCAGGAAAGAAGGCATGGTTGAGCTTAGTGTGTACAAGTGAGTTATTTTGTAGAATTGGCAATTTATTACATCATATAATACAAGCTTCTTTGTTTTCCTACATGTAATTTAAAATGGTTATTGTTTTACAGAAAATATGCAACATTTGCGGGATGGTCAATTGTTTTTCTAATATGTCTAAGTGCATTCTTAATGCAAGCATCTCGTAATGGCAATGATCTTTGGTTGACTTACTGGGTTGATACCAGCACAGGTACCAAGCACACAAGATTTTATCTGGTAAGAATGCTCTCTATCTAAGTGGACATGAATGTGAACAATTGATTTGATAAACATCTGCCTATGCTATGGACCAAGGGCGAGGCACCGTAGCAGATGTGTGAACAGTACAGTGGGTACTGTAGTGACACGTGGGCAGCACTGCCCACAATTATTAGGAAAGATTTATTATTTAGGAATCTATCTATTACGTGTTTGATATTATTTATTAGTTAGACAAGTTATTATTAGATTGGATTGTTAGGATTATCTATTTCTTATATTAGATATATGTTTCTTACTTTCTTAGAGGTCAAGTTAAACCATCTCTATAAGAGGGACAACATTGTATCATATATGGTTAAGCAATAAATAAACTAAGTTCTTTTTCTCTCCCCTTCCTCTTCAACTAAGACTTAGAGCTTTGACGGTGGCATGACCAACCGTTCAAGGGCGAGTGCCCTACTCTTGGTCCTCGGACCCGTACCCAACCAACCCGCATCATAACAACTTATCTATAACTGGAGATACAGAATACCATGTGTGTGAAATAAACAACTAGATATAATGTGCATTTATGCTAATTCAAGTTTTGATATGTGCAGACTGTCCTTGCTATGTTTGGCATAATCAACTCTTTTTTCACCTTGGGAAGGGCATTCTCTTTTGCATATGGTGGTCTCTGTGCAGCAATTCAAATCCATGCTGATCTTCTTGAGAATCTAATCAGTGCACCAGTTTCATTTTTTGACCAAAATCCTAGCGGCCGGATACTGAACAGGTTGGTATTTCAGTTATCTTCAGTAAGCTCCAAAAGGTAGGAATGCCCCTTGATGAGATTATATGAAATTTCAGATTATCATCAGACCTCTACGCTATTGATGATTCTCTTCCATTTATCCTCAATATATTTGGGGCCAACTTCTTCAGCTTGCTTGGCACTCTGGTTGTTTTGTCTTATTCACAGGTAAATACGTAAACAATGTTTTATTATGATTTTTTTTGAGGAAGTGCAAAAGCTTTGAACATCTTTTCATTGAGTAGAAGTAAAAAACTGAGAACCGATAACAATGCCAAACACAAAACAAAAGGGGCTGGTAAACGAAAGACCCCTAGAACGACCAGAAGCCCTGTCAAAACTACTACTAAGAGAAATAAATTACAAGAAGGCGCCACCGACTCACCCTAGCTAACACCTTACGGTGAAAAACGAGCGACCGAAAGACTAGGAGACTAAGTTACTCCTACTCCATTGACGCTCCCCGTCCAGGCGCCGCTGCCATGCACCAAAGGTGATGCTCGTCATGAATACTAGCCAGAACCTGATCGATAGAAGCTGCGACCTTCTCGAAGATCCTTTGGTTGCGCTCTTTCCAGATCATCCAAGCGATGAGAATTATGTACGAATCGAGTTCCTTCCTGCGATGCTTTGGTTCCAAGTTTCTTGCAGTAATCCAATGATCTTGAAGGGTGGTCCGACCAACAGAACTGCTTCTCGGAACCCTACCTGCCTTAGGAACCGCGCCAAATTTGTCCGGTTACCGCGCATCCCACAATAATGTGATCGATGGTTTCTAGGCCATGTCCGCAAAACACACAAACACCTTGGTTTTCCAATCCTCGGCGCTGAAGGCGGTTGGCTGTCCAGCATCGACGGCGAATCGCTAGCCAAACGAAAAATTTGCATTTGAGGAGAGCCCTAGCACTCCAGATTTCATCGGTGCAAGGACAAGCAAGCGAGCCAAAAAAGAACGCTCTGTAAGCCGACTTTGAGGAGTAGCAGCCTGAGGATTCCCACCGCCAAAGCACCGTGTCGCCCTCGTCCGATGATAGCTGTATGGACTGTAGCGTGTCCCATAGCCGCAGAAATTCCAGTATGCTAACATCCTCTGGGCGACCCGATATGTCAGAGATCCATGAGTGCCCAAGGAGGGCGTGAGCAACCGTTCTTTGCTTCCTTGTTGATAGCTTAACCATCTTTGCTATAGACGGTGCCAGACCAAGAATGGATCGGCCATCAAGCCAACGGTCCTCCTAGAACAAAGAATTTTCGCCGTTGCCGACTCTGACCTGAACTGAGGCTTTGAACATGTCTTCTCAGCTCGAGTAGATTGGTTGAGCAATCTTCCCTAAGGCCTTCCTGACCACGGCCATTGCAGCCATTGCCAGTGGATGCGAAGGGCGTGACCTAGGACGACCAGGTTTAGTAGTCCAAGTCCCCCAAGATGGCGGGGGCGGCATAAAGAGGACCATGCCACTAAACATTGCCCACCCACAACGTTCTGTGTTCCTTTCCAAAGAAATGCTCGACGTCTTTTATCGATTTCTCTGATTACCGAGAGGGGTGGGTCGAGGGCTATAAAAGAGTACACTGGTATAGCTGACAAAACCACCTGAACCAGAACGAGACGTCCCCCTTGGGAGAGCATGCCTGTCTGTCAAGCTTGCAAGCGGTTAGCGACCGTATCCAGGAAAGGTTGGAACTCCGCCCGGGAGGGTTTTCTCAGGGTGAGAGGCAAGCCCAGGTATTTGCATGGAAAAGCGGCTTTTTTGCAATGCAAACCGTCCGTGATGAGCTAGATCTCATGTTCGTTGCACCGAATAGGCGTGAAGGAGCTCTTTGCCAAATTGGTTCGAAGGCCCGAGGCTTCACCTAAGAGCTGCAGAATTTCTTTGAAGGCTAGCAGATTTGAGCTGACCAGAGTTAGTAACACGACTGCATCATCTGCATACAATGATAGCCGGTGTGGTAAACCCTGGCGCCTACCGATTGGTTCGAGCAACGCTACATGTTCCGCGGCTAGGCACAAGCTATTGAGGGTGTCCATAGCGATGATAAACAACAATGACGATAGAGGATCTCCCTGACGAAGGCCCCGACCGTGCCACCGGTTGCCACGCTACCACCGCGATGCGACTCCATCTATGCGCATGCGACTGTGGTTGAGAGCGGTGTGGAGGCAGCGCAAGGGATCGGTCATAGAATCGTTGCATTTCCATGCTTGCAGGACCTCCTCTTGGAACCCTCTTCTATCCTTGTCCAGAAGGATTCAAAGCGGAAATGTTTCTTGGCTCCCGATAAGAAAGCCGTCGACAACAAAAGAGGACAATGATTAGATGTCGTGGATGGTAGTGCGCAAAGAAAGAATCCGGAACATGAGGTCCCACTTTGTCGAGACGAAAACCCCATCAATGCGCTCCAGGGTCGGCCTCTCTCTTGCACTTGTCCAGGTGAAGGATCTTCCGTTTAGATTTATCTCCTTAAGTTCTAGATCATCTATCACCCAACGGAAGCTACCCATTCGCCTTCTATTTAAGCGATCATTGTTCTTGTCACTGGCTTGAAGGATTAGGTTGAAATCTCCGAGAATCATTCAAGGACCGGGGACGGTGCTCTGAATATCACGTAATTCCTGGAGGAACACTGCTTTATCGACGTCATCCGAGGGGCCATAGACTACTGTCAACCAGGAGGATGAACCGCCCAATGACTCCACCTTGGATGTTATTGAATGGTTCCTTTTACTTAGCGACGTACAATTAAGATGCCTCCTCTCAACTGGGACGACGGAAGGTAAAAGAAGCCATTGAAAGATTGCCCTAGGGTTTCCATAACAATGGACGAGCCATGAACAAATAGTTTTGTTTCTTGAATACACGCGACCAAGGCATGCGAAGCTATTACAGACTCTCGAATTATATTTCTCTTGGCTCTCAAATTTAGCCCCCTTACATTCCAGGAGATGAAATTGATGTTGCAACCTTGCATGACAATGTTGCCACGACTAACGACCAAATGTGTAGGGGCTTAGGTGGCAGATGATGGATAAGTCTCTGTGTCGGCTTCTTTTTGCTTTTGCTTTTGCTTTAGCATCTTAGACTAGCTTTTGACTAGCATCTAGGACAGCATCTTTGCTTTAGCATCTTAGAGGACATAGAGGAATGAGCATGAGCATCCTAGACTAGCATATGCTTGGCATATGCTCGGCATATCTTGGCATATGCTTGGTGTTTAGCCCTATAAATATGTAGACCCCTCGAGTTGGTATGGCATTGTGCAGAAATATACAAGAAAAATTGCCCGTCTCAAGTGCATAAGGATCTTGCTATCACCAATAGTAAGAGTCCAGACTAACAAGTGGTATCGAGCTTGTGTATCCTGTAGCTGAGCATCTCTGCTCATCTCCTTCTCGGCCTCGCGGCCCGGCCCGCGTGCGGCGGCGGCTCGGTATCCACGCTCGCTCCTCTCGGAGGCGGCGGCGGCTCGTCGAAGCGACCCTCTGGTGCGCGCCATGTGCGATCTCAGCGTTCGGTCGCCTCGAGCCGCGGCGTCGTGACGGCCGGCTTCGCCAGCAACAAAAGCGCGCAATGGCAGCGGCGAACATGCTGGCGGCGCAAAAAGCGTCGGCGCGCGTGGTAGCGGCAGGGCGAGAGTGGAAGCGGCGGCGGCGGTCACGGCGCGTGCGCGCGGCGAGAGGTCAAGGTCTGGCGGCGGCAGCAGCAGCTCCATCTCTGGCGATGGCGGCGCCACGCGGACCTTGGCGGTGGAGAGGAGGCGCGCGCGAAGCAGCGCGATGAAGCAGCGCGCGCGCGCCGGCTTAGCGGCGATCGAGGCGGCGCGGATCGCGATGGCGCTCTGGAGGCGCGCTGGCGGTGGCGCTCTGGAGGAGCGCGCGCCGCGGTGGCGCTCACAGAGAGGCGCGCTTCGGCGGTGGCGCTCTGGAAGAAAGCGCGCCGCGACAACGGCGCGAGCGGAGTCGATAAGCGCGGCCTTCCACGAGCGGCGTGGCTCTCTCACGGGCCGTCGTGGTTACCACGGGTTCAGTATTATCGAGGGCCAGGCCCGGCGGCGGGTGGCCTACCTCGCCAAGTCCAACTTCGTCGAGTGGGGTGCGGTGATGAGGTAAAGCTCGAGTGCGGCATATGTGGGATGCGATCCGTCGGCGGCGTCGACTACAACCGGGATCGGCGGCGGATGCTCTCATCAGCTGCGATCCGCCCGAGATGCGATTCTCGCTTACCAACAAGAAAGCGCCAGGAGGCTTGGGGCGCCATCGCTGCGGCGCGCGCGGCGGCGGCCGTGCGCAAGTCCACCGCTGCGAGCGCCGCGCGGAGTGGAGACCACGGCCTTCAAGCGGTGGGGCGTTGATGACTTTGCTCTCGTCTCAACACTCTGCTGCGGTTGAGTACGATTCGGCGGCGACACCTACGGCGAGAGAGGCGCCGAAGCTCTTTATTGCGTCCCAGAAGTACAAGCGGATGGCTCGGTCGATCCGGTCTCTGCTGGACCTCTCCA
The DNA here is from genome assembly GCA_036346255.1 of Ampelocalamus luodianensis. NCBI lineage: Eukaryota > Viridiplantae > Streptophyta > Magnoliopsida > Poales > Poaceae > Ampelocalamus > Ampelocalamus luodianensis. Next base: position 55,180,016 of record CM070627.1, on the reverse strand, counting down.
CGATGTCGATCGAGGCGATGGTCGCCTCAAGGTGCGTCATGATGATGAGCCACGATCCTCTCGGGACCGTCACCGTGGCGGGAAGCTCCTCCTCGCTCGGGAGGAGTGGGCTGCGCCAAGGTGGCGAGAAGAAGAGAACCTTCTTCCACGAGCGACGCATCGCGTGGCAAGCGCAAGCAGCGCCAAAACGCCAGAGCATGGGCACGAGGGCGTCAGGGTGATGGCCGTGGGCGCCCGAGGCGGCGCGGCAAGCAAGCAAGCGCGAGGCGACTCTTGCTACAAGCTGCGGCAAGCTTGGTCATTGGGCGAGTTATCGGCGGCCACGGCGGCGAGCCGCGTCGCCTGAGCGGAGGAGGAGGAGCACGGCTGTTCATTGCTCGGCGAGCATTGAACTACCTTGACGCGGCGGCTCTCCTGTTGGCGAGCCAAAGCACCACGTCCTTCGGCGGCATTAAACGCGACATGGCCGGTTGGCGGAGTTCTTGCGAGCTTGACTCTAGCGTCAGAAGCTCCGTCAAGTTTGGGGCGCCTCCGCGTGGAAATCTAAGCGTCGGCTCAGTCATCTTCGCGCGGGGATCGGGATGGCTCAGATTCCTCACAAGGAGACACACGAGACTTAGGGAGATTGATGGATAAGTCTCGTGTCGACTTTTTGTGTGTCGGCTTCTTTTTGCTTTTGCTTTTGCTTTAGCATCTTAGACTAGCTTTTGACTAGCATCTAGGACAGCATCTTTGCTTTAGCATCTTAGAGGACATAGAGGATGAGCATCTGGAATGAGCATCCTAGACTAGCATATGCTTGGCATATGCTCGGCATATCTTGGTGTTTAGCCCTATAAATATGTATCCCCAACCCCTCGAGTTGGTATGGCATTGTGAAGAGAAATATACAAGAAAAATTGCCCCATCTCCAAGTGTCATCCTCTCCATGAGAGTAAGAATCTTGCTATCACCAATAGTAAGAGTCCAGCGACTAACAGCAGATTGGGTCGCCGGAGCCAAAACGGTCTCCACAAGACCAGCAACACAGGGAAGAAGATTTTCCGGAACCGTAATCTTGAAGAGAGCTGCCAGCGCAACGATACGATCTTTTGAAAGCTGCTTGTCAAACAGACTTAAGAAATTGTTTTGTGCCGATCGTTCATCCGAACCCTTCCCCTGGTTGAGTCTAAGCTTCCCAGCTAACATGATTTGTGTGCGCCGATCCGCTGGAGCCATTTTCCTACCCGATGCTTAGTGTTGTCTGATACCAGGCCAATCTTGTATTCATACAAACTGATTCACTTAGCCTGTAATCATGAATGTTGCTACGCAGGTTTCGTTCCTACTCATCTTAGTTCCTCTCTGGCTTATCTACAGCAAAGTGCAGGTACATTTTCATCCGACTTTTTTTTCCTCTAATGCGGCTTGTTTAGTGTTGTTTGAGCCTTCTTTTGTAGATTTATGTCCGTGGAAAAGTATTGTTCTATTAGTTTAATCCTTTCTTTATGTTATTACTGATATATTCTAAGGCTTCGGTCCTTGCATATTCTTCCAATATTCAAGATATCAAGTTCTATTGCATAACATGCCATTTAGAAGCTCCTTCCACAAAACTGAAAAGATACTGCAGGGAGCTAATGGGCAGTACTGCAGTAGTGCACAACTATAGTACGGAAACATCTTGTCAACCTAAATCCATTTACAGTGTGACGCCTGATTCTTGTTTTTTCAGTAGTTGATATGATTTATCGCACTGTACCCTGTACTTTTTGGAGAAACAAACTAATGTTCTGTGCAGTTTTATTACAGGTCGACATCACGTGAAGTAAGGAGACTTGATAGTGTTGCTCGTTCACCAATCTATTCATCTTTTACAGAGACACTTGGTGGTTCATCAACAATAAGAGCATTCCAAAAGGAAGTACGTTAATTGCATTTAGACATTATTAAAAAGGACATTAAAGATACCAGAACATTTACCTCTATTTGATCCTGACTGTTAGAACATTAATGCTCTAGTGACTAGTATCGATGTGGTTTGTTCAAGATACTGATAGTAAAACACACAGGGATTCTTCTTAGAAAGATTCATCCAACATGTGACACTATATCAGAAAACATCCTACTCTGAGCTGATTACTGGTCTGTGGCTCTCGTTGAGACTCCAGGTATAATTCCTTGCGTGCGATAATAACACATTCGTCTGTTATGAAATCTTGAATTTTTCTCCTTCAGTTAGGCCTATAGCACAATCACTGCAGTGACTAGCAAACCGCTTTAGTTGTTGGCAGGACTCATCATTCTGTTCATCGCCATAATGGCCGTTGTTGGTTTCCATAGCAACTCTCTTGTGAACTTTGGTACACCTGGACTGGTAAGTTTCATAGGAGATTATTAGTCTATTACTGACTTCATGCTTTTGCTTTCATGCTTTTGCTTTTACTTTTCCATTCCTGCTAGAAATATTGCTAACTTACACCGCAGGTGGGCCTGGCGTTATCATATGCAGCACCTGTTGTATCACTCTTGAATGGCTTCTTAACCAGCTTTACAGAGACAGAAAAGGAAATGATTTCTGTTGAGAGGGTTGTTGAGGTAAAACCAATAGTATTTTGGCTCTTAGTATTGAGCACCTTTTGCTCTAACAATTCCATATTGCTTGCAGTACGTGGACATACCTCGAGAAGAACTTCAGGGATCAGAATCTCCTCATGGAAGTTGGCCAACAGAAGGGAAAATTGAGTTTGAGCATGTAACTCTAAGGTACAAGGCAGATTTACCACCGGCTCTCAATGACGTGTCATTCCTTATTGCATCAGGCATGCAGGTATAATGCTATCTGGGCATTCTCGTTGAATCATTCACGAAGCCATCATTAAATCTGCTCTGGTTTATTAGGTTGGAATAATAGGAAGGACTGGAGCAGGCAAATCCAGTATACTGAATGCACTTTTCCGTTTGGCTCCAATCTGCAACGGCCGCATCTTAGTGGACGGCTTTGATGTGGCCAAAGTTGCTGTCCGAGATCTTCGTGGACATTTTGCAGTAGTCCCACAGAGCCCCTTTTTGTTTGATGGGTCTTTGAGGTAACCACTAGGAGCTGTTATTTCTCTCTTTTCAGGCTTCTACTATTTTTCATGGTTGGATTGATTTGGTTGGGTGGGGGGGGGGGCGCAGATAAACCTATGTTTAACATTCTAATTTCTTTTAATGATAAATGTCCATGATAGGGAAAACCTAGATCCTTTCAATAAAGCAACAGATCTCAGGATATGGGAAGCTCTTGAAAAATGCCACATGAAGGCAGAGATAGAATCAATAGGTGGACTCGACATCCATGTGAAAGAAGGTGGTGCGTCCTTTTCAGTAGGCCAGCGACAACTCCTATGTCTTGCCCGTGCCATTCTAAAATCATCCAAGGTATATACTACTTTACCATTGCATTATTACTTGTACTACTTTGATATTTCGATTTTTTTTCCAGTTTTCATCAGCAGCAAAAGCTTATAGTAGACTTTATGTTGTATACCTCATAGTTGCTCAAAGAAGTTAAACTTGCTATTATTTGTTAATTATTCTACAGGTACTTTGCCTTGATGAATGCACAGCCAATGTTGACAATCAGACAGCATTCCTGTTACAAAATACTATTTCTGCTGAATGCAAAGGCATGACTGTCCTCACCATAGCACATCGTATTTCAACAGTGATGAAGATGGACAATATTCTAGTCCTTGATCAAGGCAAACTGGTAAGTTGTGCTAATATGATTACCCTTTTTGGACTACTAGTGGGGGAAAAAGAGAACATGAAAATTGTAACTTCTTAGCAATGAGATAAAACATAGATGACATAATAATATTTTACAATAATGAACAAACAATAGTATAAATGAGACACCCTTCATTGGACCTCTGCAGCGTGATTATGCTTTGTGAAATGCCCTTCACTCATCAAGTTAGCATAGTACCTAACTCATATTTTCTCCAAATTTAGGTTGAAGAAGGAAACCCAGAGATTCTTATGAATGACAAATGCTCAAGATTCTCACAATTTGCCAAGGCATATAGGATGTGATTCTAGGAAAAATGCTCTGCTACTCTGTTATACTAGGCTTTAGTGATAGTACTCACTTTGAGCACAAATGCTTTCTTATCCAATGAGCATGTAAGAGCAGCCACAATTCTAGCTTATGAGCTTATTGGACAGAAGTCAAGGTTTTCTAAAATGACTCTGGGCTTTTATTTTCCTGAGAAAAACGTGTCATTCTTGTGAACTTAACTAGCTGCCTTGCTATTGAAAGAGAAGGTGACCCCCGTTGCTGAAGAACCCGCTTCCAGCAAGAAGTGCAGGTTGTTATCAGACAAACCGTTTGCCTGATGCGAAGCAAGTTTTGCTACCACTGTCTATACAGTATACATCGTTTGTTGCTTCAATCAATCTAATTCTCATCACAGCCCTTCAAGAAACAACTCAAGATCCATTTCCAAGTTGAGAGCAGTCGACGCACAATCACAATCGAACAGGTAAATACTCATAAACACACAATCACACAAGTGAAGCAGGTAAATAAATACTTACAAACGAACTGCAATCCACGGTACCACCAAATCTCGTTTCAATTAACTTGTCTAAATTGTAGATGTACACCCCCTTCACAAGGGGCAGGAACAGGAATACAGGATTGATTGTACTAACCTAACCCCATACAAAGGCCAAGGCAGGGGAGACCGGTACGTCAGGCGACGTAGACGTAGTCGTCGCCGCGGACGCGGTCGGGGTCGACGGAGACGATGACGTAGACGGCGTAGAGGATGCCGGGCAGGTAGCCGAGGATGGTGAGCAGCACGCTGATCCAGAACTCCATCTGCTCCAGCCAGAGACAAGCAGCGAGGTAAGAGAAAGATCAAGAAAACGGAGGGGGGGTAGTTGCTGTGTGTTGTGTGTGTTACGGACGGAGCAGCAGCCGTGGCGGAGGCAGACGCCGAGGGGAGGGAGGAGGATGGCGCACAGGATCTCCAGGCACCGGCAGCAGCACGACCCCAAACCCATCTTCTCCTCCTGCTCCTGTGGCGCCGCTCGCGCGGATGCTGCTGTCTCCGCTGCTCGCCGGACGCGGACGCGGACTCTTGCTTCTCTTCGAACGGAAGGAACTCGAGTCACCGAGGGGTAGGGACTATATCGGATGAGATTAGTTTCCGTCATTAGGGAGGAAATCAACCCTTGATAATAATGTGGAAATAATTGAAGTCTAGAAGACAATTGAAATCCGAAGATAATTAAAATCTATGCATATGACCCGCGCACTAGTGAAGCAAATAGAGAAGTCCGAAGATAATTACGATCCAGAAGATAATTGAATTGAAGTCTAGAAGACAATTGAAGTCCGAAGATAATAGATTTGCAAATATTAGCAAATTAAGCGTGCCGGACCACTTTAGTGATTTGAAGCGTGACCAAGTAGCATTTGCACATGCGCAATGCGGAGGAGAGGGTTGAAATACTAATGAAGGTATCCTAATCCCGTCCGAGGCCTCGAAAGGGCGAGAACTCCGGTCCCTCGAATCAAAGTAACGAGGGCTGGTGAAAAGGATAAGAAGGACTTGACGACCGATCACCGAAGTGCCCAGAACGAGAGGAGGCAGTTGAGACTGGCACCGTATGGAACCTTCGGAAAAGCGTACGAGTGAACATCCCCAAGAGGAGACATCGGCATGGATGTGTGCGCACATCGGGCCTGAAAAACTAAAGGACTTGCCCGCAATTGGAACGGTGAGCAAGTAGAAGCATTAGAAGAATCGCCTCTTGAAGAAATAGCTATAAAATTTATGACCTCGGGAGAATCTTTGAATATGACAACGACCAATGTCGACATATACTTTGCAAAGAAACTTGCCACAATCATCAATCTTGATTGAGCACTATATCGCTCGTTGAATGAAAGAAAGATCAGATTGAAAGAAGCGTGAAGCTGAATTATTCTCTCCGAATAAAAGAAGGGCGTTTGGGCACGTGTCGTCACGCCCTTGTGTACACCGTAGGGCATAAGTGGATATTTGTTCAAAGAAATAAAAAGAAGCAAGGCTCGTTGCATAAGGTTTCATTGAACATCCGAGAGATGATTATGAAGAAACCTATTCCCGATCATGGCGGAACCCCTTTAGACATTTATCTCAATGGCGGTGAACTTGAAGTTAGAATTGAAATTGATGGATGGGGTACGGCATACCTTTATGAAATATTGGATTCGGACATTGAAGATACAGATGTATTAATGTCCCGAACCAAGATAGAGCAAATGGAAATATGCAGTGTGAAACTCGGAAAGTCATTATGCGAACTTAAGCAATCAGCGAATGTGGTATAATCGCAGGCGACTTTCTATGCAAGAAAGGCTACGAACAATGAGAATAAACCACGTGTATTTATCGATGATTCCATAATGAATTTTGTATAATCTCGGTGTATGAAAATGATCGAATATCATCCGGAACCCGAAAGTTATTAAGAAAGTAAGCTTTTACGAAGTCGAGTTCGAAATGAAAGATTTGGGTGAAAATCAAATATTGCCTAGGCTTGCGACTTGGGCATGCCCCTGAAGGAATTTTAGTACATGTCAACCTACAGTCGAAGGTGTTGGAAAGGTTCGGCTTTGGAAAGGCATACCCTTTGAAGGTTGACCGCATCACCGGAATAAGCGTTTCATGTTTCGACTAGGAGTTGATGCAGGTTGAGCTGGCCCTTGGTAAGGGAAATAGAACACTTGATTTGAGCCTTGATCTCGCACGAGCCTTAGATGAGGTTCATCAGAATTTGGAGACAAATAATTCCGATTGAACTTCGGCAGTTTATACCAAAGATCACCGATTTTTTAAATTATTTTTTATTTCAAAATACAGTAATTGTCTATTCGTAAAGTGATTGAAATTTTATTAAGCATAAGTCACATGTTTTATTTATTAGATCAATATCTAATCATATGACATATCAATCTCTACAAAAATTCAATTATCACAACAATTGACTTAAACTTAAGAAAATTTCAGACGAGTTAGAAATAACAAATCCATTTTTATTTTATACAAATAATCATCTGTCGCTTCACTATTCAGCGACTTGGATCTAATCACTTAACCAATGGGCAATTGATCCAAGTCGCCCAATGTTGGCGTGACACGCGGAGTAGTCGCTCGGTGGTTGATTGACTTAGATCATTCGTCCAATGGTTGAGCGACTATTCTGCGTGTCGCTTAACTGCTAGGTGATTTGAAATAATAACATTATTGTTTTATTAACCGATGGAAATAATTATAGGAGAATAAATGATAATTTTTCTAGGTAATATATTTAGCAAATCTTGTTTGTAGGTTGTTAATTTTTTTGGAAATAAAAAGGTAGTGGCAAGGTTGGTTGAGCCATTTGTGATTTTAGTAGATTATCAAGGGTACGAAATCTGTTAGGATCGTAATAACTTTTTGTGATTGTCGTATGTTGTTTAGTGCGGTAAATTTCTGAAGAATTTTGTGAGGACGATTGAGATAACAATAATTCATAAGTAGGAAAGGTAAGTGATATTATGATGCACTAGGGAATTCATACATGTGACTATTTACCTTTGCGGTCCACTCGACGTTGTACTCCTCGCCTTGCGCCTTAGCTTCGTCGCGATGTCCCTCTACGGTTGAGCGACGGAGGTAGCAACGATTGATAAGTAGTAAGGTAAATTATATTACAATACATGAGAAAATTTATACACAATTATGTTATAGTAAAATATGTACACAACGAATACAAATACACCAAACACAATAAAAACCCTCTAAAAGCCGCCGCCCGTTACACCACCTTTAGCACCTCTTCCGTCGTCATCATGTTCCACCCCGGTCCGTATCCACCCGTATGACCAAAAAAAGTGGCACGGTTCGTACAAACCTGTCTCTTCAGTACGGGTCTAATCTCCAAACCATCAGGGTGTCCACGTGCGGACCACCTAGCCAGACGCCATGGCTGAGGCAGACGCCGAGGGGAGGGAGGAGAATGGCGCACAGGATCTCCAGGCACCGGCAGCAGCACGACCCCAAACCCATCTTCTCCTCCTGCTCCTGTGGCGCCGCTCGCGCGGATGCTGCTGCTCTCCGCTGCTCGCCGGACGCGGACGCGGACGCGGAAGAGGGGGAGCGTGTCTTGCTTCTCTTCGAACGGAAGGAACTCGACCAACGAAGCGTGCGATGCGACTGTGTGGGGGGTCACCGAGGGGCAGGGACAACTGCTAGATTTATCGCTTGCAACTTCGAAGTTTCACAGGTCAGTTCGAGATTATCTGACCGCATCACCGGAATAAGCGTTTCATGTTTCGACTAGGAGTTGATGCAGGTTGAGCTGGCCCTTGGTAAGGGAAATAGAACACTTGATTTGAGCCTTGATCTCGCACGAACCTTAGATCAGGTTCATCAGAATTTGGAGACAAATAATTCCGATTGAACTTCGACAGTTTATAACCTCAGATCACCCATGGCACGGTTGGATCCGAAGAATTGAATGAAACACGAACGAACAGGATCAAGCGAGCTGGGCAAAATTCCACTGGAGCTAAAAAGTAGAAGCAGCAATTGCAGCTAGAACCTCACGACATCACATCACTTTGATTAGCACAACATTTTAGAGCTGTACGACCATTCGTTACTATTGACCCTGATTAACAAAAAGGCAGCACAACCTGAAATCTCGTAGGATCAAGGGCAACAAGCAACATCGTCAACGCTTGGTGTAATTGGTACCTGATATTTCAGAAGTTGGTCTGCTCGATTGGTAACTCTACAAACTACAATCACAACTGGTACAAGATCTGGATATATGGAAAATATGTGCTATGTATTGCTTCATACATAAGATTATGACCTGTCTTCGTACCCTGGCCAGTTTGCTGTTTCCAGTATTGGACAGTACAGAAACTAGGATCTTGATGCAATAAAATAAAACCATTTTGCTAATTGGTATCTCACTGTATAAAGCGAGGCACCAGGGTGGACGTATGATGTTGAATTGAATATTGGATTCCAGCGCATAATTCCTTTGAAAGCAGTTAAGCATGGACGATATCTCCAGCACCATTACATGTCCTGGGGTAGTTTCCTACCTGCGGAGTTAATGCTGGACACTCAAAATTGTGTTTTTGATTGTATCTTCACTATGTGAAGAGAAGTAATGGGGTACGAGGGGGTTGCTAGTTAACCAGATTATTCTGAAACAAGGACATGGCACATAATGCATTACTCGCACGGATAAATATCTCAATTGCACAATGATGAACTAGGTTATACCATACAACCAGTAGTATCTGTAATTCGGTATTATGAACACCAGGTATAGATCAATCGCTCACAGGCATAAATACTAGTTTTTCCATTATTGAACTTTACGAGCAAAAGCAATTAAAAATGTATCACACTTCAATTTTGTTATGTAGCTGTTCATATCAAATTATCAATAAATGATACCGGGAACAACTTTTCTGAATGGCCGTGAAAGGATTACTTCAGAAATTGCTATTCACAGGCAAGTTTATCAGCAATCACCCCACAAATAGTCGGCGCAAGCACGCAGACTAAGCAAGAATTTTGATCCCACCTCCCATGAAGACATTTTAACATTTTGTGTATCTTCTCTACCCCTTGGGCCTTGCATCAATCATACCAGTAGCAGTAGTTGTGCAAGTTGGAGTCAACCAGACAATCCCAGATAAGGGAGCGACTTCTCTGCATCAATTCCTCTTGAATCGTTCAAGTAGAGGTACAGTCTTCTCAAGCAGTCACGCATTCCATTTTCTATGACCGTGATCGCCATGAAATAGCACAAGATATGCGCGATTCATGAATGCATTTCAGTTATCAGAACCCCTGTCACGGACAGGAAGGTTATCCTGATGTGGCTGAGAAATCCAATGCAGCCCATCGAGCAATTCTGAGTACAACCTCTGGTCCAACGCACCTGACTTCCTCCCTTTGAATTCCTCCAGCAGCTCGAAGGCCTCCTCCGTCCGCCCAGCCCGGCACATCTCCTCCAGCAGCGTCCTGTAGGTGATCATATCTGGCTTCCTCTTGCAATCCAACATATCCAGCAGCACCCGTCTTGATTCCTCAAAACTCCACTCCAGCGCTAGCGCCGACACGGCAGTCATGTACACGCCACCGGTCGGCACAAATCCCTTCTCCCTAGCCTCCCTGAAATACACCATCCCCTTATCCGTCCTGCCTTTCTGGAACATGGCTTTGACAATGTAGCCGTATGTGAACTCATTCGGCTCACAGCCGTACAGCGGCATTTCGCGGAACACCTTGAGGGCGTCGTCTATCTCCAGGCAGCGCGCGTAGGCCTTGATGATTAGGTTGAGCAGGAAGGTGTCCGGGACCACGCCGGAGGCCTTCATCTGGCGGGAGAGGGATCGGATGGCGTGGAGGTAGACCATGGAGGCGGGCGGGCGGCGGACGCGGCGCACGACGGCGGTGAGGAGGAGCGTATAGGTCTCTACGTCGGGGCGGCAGGCGGCGGAGGCCGGGAGGGAGCGCATCTTGTTGAATATGTCGAAGGCGAGGGGGAAGAGCCGGCGGCGGGCGCAGCAGAAACGGAGGCAGGCGTTGAGGAGCGGGAGGTCGGGCGAGCAGGCCCCCGCGAGCACGTCTTGGACGAGATTCTCGGCGGCGGCGGGGCGGCGGCCGGAGGAGGCAGCGTTGAGGGCGGCGAGGTAGGAGGCGGGGCCGTGGCGGAAGCCCGGGCGGAGCGCGGCCCAGCGGAAGAGCGCGAGGGCCAGGTCCGGGTCCGTCTCGGAGGAGATGGCGGCGGCCAGGTCGTGCGCGGTGAAGCCCGGGCGGAGGCGCGTGACCCACGCCGCGAACTGCTCGTCCGGCGGCGTGCGGACGGGGGACTGGGGCTCCGGGACGGGGGCGGGGGACTGGGGCTCCTCGGAGGAGGAGGTGGTGAAACGGTGGGGGTGCAGGAGGCGGAGGTGGCGAGGGAGGCGGCGGGCGGCGGAGGCGAGGAGTGCCATGGGGGGTGGACTTGTCAGTAAGTTTTGGTCGGCGGCTCGGTCCGCGACGGCGTCAGTTCTCCGGAGGACTAGACGCGCTCGCGGCGCGACGCCGATGGCCGATGGCCGCACCCGCACGGGCCAACACGAGGAGGAGCGAGGCCTCCCGGCCCGGCCCGCAATTTGCTAATGAAACGCGAGTCGTGCCCAAGCCGACTAGGTTTCGGCCCAAGCCGGGGGAATTAGAGAGGAAAAGGTTTTGGAAATAATTTGTTTTGCCAAATTTAGTTTGGGTTTGAACTTCAAACATTTTTAAGGATTTTGCCAGCACAAGGTTGTCAAATAATTTGGATTAAGCAGATTTTAATTAGAAGACTTGAGAAAACTTTGTGTTTACAAAGAAGGGAATTAACTTGGGTTTTTAAATTTCGAAACAAAAGGATATCCTCCTCCGGTAGACCAATGCGATGGTCTCCGGTATCCGGCGGGTTAACATTGTCATTGAGATCGTCATCTGGAACTGCTTGGTCCACACTGAGGGAGCAGCCTAGAGGGTCGAGGACAACATCGAGGTGCAAAGAGCGCTGGTTGACCTCTCCGGGTCCGAGGAAGCCTATATTGATGGCATCTTTGATTACTGAGTTTGAACGGATAGAAGCACGAATCAAGTGTGCGAGAAAGCAGGTGGAGGCATTTGATCAGATAGTCGCTGATCCCGCCCTAGCTGAAGCTGACGAGAAGGCTTACGAAGATTTAAAGGCTAAGATAGGGTCCTACCTTGGCCACTAGAATCTTCATTTTTTTCTTTTTTATCGTTTGCGATGTAAAAAAAGGATTGTCTTTTTGTAAAAACGTTTGGCCACGCTATTTGCTCCCAAAATCTAATGAAGAAGTCCCTTTGTATTCAACTTACTGTTTATTACCCCATATTTACTGGACGACTCGTTTTAGTTTACTGTTGATGTAAAGACAGTATCACTGAAACACCAAAAAAAAAAGGCCACGTCCCAAACTAGTAAAAAAATGGACAACACATTTACTTCCATATACATTCAATTTTACCGCTATGTGAATATGCTTTTATTGTCATACTAAATTCCTTTTGTATTCAACTTACTGTTTATTACCCCCATATATACTGGATGATTCATTTTAGTTTACTACCGATGTAGAGACAATATCAGTGAAACACCGAAAAAAACGGCCGCGTCCCTAACCAGTAAAAAAAATGGATAACACTTTTACTTCCATATAAATTCAATTTTACCGTTGGATATGCGTTGTGCGTGGGGGGTGGGGTTCCTAGTCCATAACTGTTCGGATTGGCCCGCTCGGACAGGGTTTGCGCGCGGTCCATCCTGGCGCGTAGAATAACTATTCTACGCTCACTACAAAATAGTGTATCTTTCTCTCTCTCTCTCTCTCTCTCTCTCTATATATATATATATATATATATATATATATATATATATATATATATATATATATATATATATATGGACATGTGTTCCCTTTTCTATTCAGATTTTATATCTTAGTCTTCAAATTATACATTATGTGCAGTAAAAAAAAATCTAATTTGCTGTAAAAAATCTCTAAATTTCAGAAGGAGAAATATAAATTTATTCAAAAATTTTAATTGCAAATTCGCATAAACAGAACCCTATGACAAAAATTACACTGCAGACTCTTTTTTATGACAATAAACATTTTTCGCACGCGCGTGCACACTGTCCGTTTTTATACTACAACACTGTTTCTGTACTGCACAACTTTTGGAGCAGAAAATACCTCCCTTGGTGACGTCGGCGATGACCTTGGTTTCGTTTTTATATATATAAAAAAATCTCGAGTTATAGCAGACATAATCTGGATTAAATCTGCAGAAATTTCCCGCTGGATGAGTCCACACGTCTGTAAGAACTAAATATATTTTCGGTTGCACAAAGTTTGAAACAAACTAAGACCAAATAATTTGCACATTCCAAATTTCCAAGTCAAGGAGTCCACGAGTTGGTGGAGTGGTGGTATGGGCCACGCGTAAGATGATCCTTAAAACCTTCGTGGTGCCACAGGCTGAAATGCGAGTGGGGATGCAGCGCAATGTAATGCAACGGTGGAAACGACTACCGTGTGCTTGGTTGGCTATGACTCCGTGCACGGACTCGCCAGGTCACCAACCAACCAGCCGTGATACTCAAGTAGATTAGATGTTATCATGTATGGGCCAAAGTTTCGTCGGCTTAATGGCCTTTCTTTCCTTTCTACCTGCAGTTTGCTCAGTGGCCCAGCAGTGGACCGAGACAAGTCATCGAGATTCCATTGAAACGTACGAAACAAGCAAAATGTGATGGAAAATTTTGCTGGTGCTATTGGAAAGGTCTACCACATGAGTTTTGTTCCCTGCAAATTGGTTACAATGATTACTGCCACTAAAACTTTGCTTTTATTTTTCTTTTGCCACCACCGTCAGTCAAAGCCGCATTGATCGGATGGTTCCGCTGGTTTGCTCCGGTGGAAGGCAAGAAGATTGAAAGAAAGACGGAAATACCCATGATGGCAGTGGGTCCGTAGTCTTCGAGACGGGTGCCATCAGACACTATGACTCATGTGATTCATCTTCCTCTTCATCGCTTCCTCTCTCTCTGCGCTATCCATTCCTTTCCTGAAACCGAAACCTAATCCCCAAATCCCGCACACATCCACCGATTTAGGCCCCCAATTGGAGCCAGTCGGACATAATTGTGCTTGAAACCATGGATTGAGGAGGTGTTGGGCATAGCTGAGAGGCGGACGACATGAGGTTGGCGGTCTCTCCCCAACAGTAAGTGCATGTTGTTCATTCATTTTTTTTTGTGGATCTTTGCTGAATGTTCACTGGTTTTCGTGTTTGGTTTTTGTTAGTAAGGATGGCATACCGACGTATAGGCTGGAGGTGAGGTATGTTGCACGTTGCATAACTTATGCAGACGGTAGAACTCATGATGTGCCCGCGGGGACATTCATTTGGGAAGTAGATAATAAGCATAGCTTACGCGCTTTTCTTTCTGATTTGAACGGAAAAAATCCTTGGGGTGCGGACAAACATGTTGTTGTCACATATTACAACAGTCGTACGAACTCTTTGCATGATTTGAATAGTGATGACGATTTGGTTGCAATGTTTGCGGAGTATGATAGCATGAGGCTAGTGCATGTGCTAGTGCTTGTCCATAAAAAAGTTGATGCACATGCAACAAGCTCAGAACCAATCCCATGTCTAGAACCAATTCTTCGCGTGCCACCAACAGCTGATAATCTATCCCAACCTGTCAATGAATCTCCACCTTCTCTGGACAGCCAACCATTTAGCAGTAATGAAGACATAGAGGGTATAAACCCCAGAAACAAATCTAGCACTGAGAAGGAGTATGAACACAGAGAATCATGTGGGTGTGGATGAGGAGATGTACTCTGTGCCGGTTGAACAAGAGGATCATGCGGATGTGGATGCTACTGAAGATGACCCTGTCTATGGACCTGCAAAGGATGAGGATGTTGAAACAGATGAGGAAATTAGAGGTGATGTAGGGCTAGGTGATGATTTGCCATGCATTGTTTATGACAAGGATGATCCTTCCATGGCCAAAGGATCATTGTTTCCTTGTATTGAAGAATTTATACTAGATGTTGCCATGTATGCTATTAAGAATGAATTTTCTTATAACACTGATAAGAGTGATCCTGAAAGACTGAGAGTTTCTTGTGGTGCTAAAGGTTGTAACTGGAGGATCCATGCTTCTATGTTGGCAAATGGGAGAACTATTTAGGTCAGTTTTGTAGTGTACTTATTTGTGTGCTATAATTGACTATTTACCCATATGTGAACTTACAAACATTTCACTGCTATTTGACTTGTAGGTGAAGAAAAATCCGTTTGCTCATAGTTGCCCTAGCACAACCAAAGATGAGAAGGTGAGGCCTGCAAAAAGAAAGTGGGTAGCTGACAAGGTCATACAGTGGCTCATTGATGATGGTAGCCTTTGTGCTAAGGCATTACATACCAAGATAATGGAGAAGTATCATGTGAAGGTGCCTTATCAGAGAGTCCATGCAGGGAAACAAATTGCACTTGACAAGCTTCATGGCAAGTGGGAAGACATTTTTGAATTGATGTATAGCTTCAAGGCAGAGTTGCAAAGAAGATGTCCAAATAGTATTGTAGAGATTGATAATAAGGAGATAGATGGAAAGCAGAGATTCAGTAGAAGCTTTGTTGCACTGAGAGGATGCATTGATGGATTCCTGAAGGGGTGTAGGCCATACTTAGGTGTGGATTCTACTGCACTTACTGGGAGGTGGAAAGGGCAGTTTGTTGTAGCATGTGGTATTGATGGCCACAATTGGATGTATCCTGTTGCTTATGGGGTTTTTGAATCAGAGACAACACATAATTGGGAATGGTTTTTGTAGAAACCACATATAGCTATTGGGACACCAAGTGACCTTGTGATCTGCACATATGCATGTAAAGGATTAGAGACAACTGTACATACTGTGTTCCCTAGTGCAGAACATAGGAATGTTTCAGACATTTAATGGCCAACTTTAAGAAGAAGTTCCATGGAAAAGGCTTTTGAGGAAAATATGCGGCCATCAACATATTCCTACATTCCTAAGCAATCTGAGTCACACATGCAGGCCATTGAGGCCTACAAACCTGAGGCCATGCAGTACCTTCAAGATTACAATCCACGTATATGGAGCAGAAGTAAGTTTTCTACACAATGCAAATGTGACTATGTGACTAATAATATTGCTGAGTGCTTTAATAACCGGATAAACAAGCACAAGTTGAAAAGTTATCATGTACCAGACATCATGGATAGTATTAGACGTCTCATAATGATTAAATTTGATCAAAGAACTAGAATTGCAGCAAAAATTTCTAGGAACATAATTCTACCTAGTGTCATCAACTTGCTAAATAACAAATCTAGAGGATTACAAGGTTGTGTAGTTTGTAGAGTTGATGACAATAGAGGAGAGGTAAAGGTTAGCACTAATGGTTGGAGGCACACAGTACATTTGGGCGATAGATCCTGCACATGTAGGCAGTAGCAAGTGACTGGGATACCATGCCCTCATGCCATAGCCTTCATCACATCCATGAGAGGCACAGATGTACAAACCTATGTCCATGATTACTACTCAGTTGAAAGGTATAGACTTGCTTATGGGGGTGTCATTCCAACCATGCCTGACAAGGGTCAGTGGCCAAAGGTCCAACTAGTCTTTAGATTGTACCCCCCTATGTACAAAAGACCAGCAGGCAGACCAAGGACTAGAAGGATTAGACCAGCCCATGAAGGTGGAACTAGAACAAAACAGTATAAGTGTAGATTCTGTAGCGGCTATGGACACATTGAGAAGACCCTCCTCCCTATAAAGTTTCCACAAGGCAGACCCAAGCCCAGGTAATAAAAGTCTATCCTCTATCTCAATATCAACTAATCCTCTATCTCAATATCAACTAACAACACTGAATTACAATACTCCACCTTCTTTGCTTGATTATAGGTGTAGGAAGAGGTCAAGGGATCAATCTCTGTCCACATGTGCACAAACCATCCAACTAGACATCTCATCTGTAGCTAGTGTTCCAAGCACTGCCAAGTAACTTGGTACATGGTCTTCCCTTTCAATAACCATGTAGTGTTCAAAAGTAACAAAATTTTGCATTGGTACATTGTCTTTTCAATGATAGCTCAAAAAGCAATGTTACAACCCAAATGGCTCAAAAAACAATGACAACCTCTACAAGAAACAAAAGGTTCTACTCTTTTCAATAACTTCATTAGATTTTGGATTACATTTGCAAGTGCATCATGCTGTCAACATTATGCTGCCAGGTCAATGTCCACTACAGGCTCTAACCAGCTAGAGATACTAGCAGCACCTTCCTCTCTAGCACCACATTCTAGGGCTACTGCAGCCGCACCTGAAAGCCAAGCCTTCAGGACAAGGAGCAAAAAAAAAGCATATGTGATGTATTACATTTTGTATCTTTAACTGTGGGATCCCTTGAACTGTTGTTGGGATTGCGATGTCTTCGTTCCTTTTATGTACTCAGACTTGCTATGTATTCGAACCTTCTATCTTACTGGAACTGTTATGTAATGCATGCATGGATAATGCAACCGGTTTCTTCTCATTCATGAAGGACTACGATGCATACATAAAGAGTTGACATTACAATACCCTTAAAACTGAACTTCTACTTTGCAAGAACAACATATAATAAAAGAAAAATGACAAAATTAAATATCTTAACTAATTTCTGAAGCATTTTTCAACTCTTTTCATCATTTCATCTAATCTTTTAAGTCTATTCTTTTTATTTTGCATTGGTCGATCAGAGGGTTGAGCCACTGAAGAAATTCACCAACACGCCGGGAGTCTTCTTGCAAGGCAGCAATTTGCATTGCAATATCTCGAACCACTGGGATAGCTTCATCAGCCCACTGCCAAAACCGACGTGTTGTGTTCTAGAAAAGGATTAGAGCTTCAAGTGAAAATAAAATAACAAGCTATTTGAAGGGAATTCATTCGGGATGATTTTTCACAAGTTACTGTAAGATTTGAACACTTCATGAAGACTTGGGATTGATTCATTGGCGTACGCGAGGTGAAAACATTCACTGGATTCGTGCAATGAGGGCAAACCAAGTGCTGCCACAGAGATTCTAATTGCGTACTTACTCGAAAATTAGATGAGGTTGAAGACATACCGTTTACGACTGGAAGAAAGGAGAAGAGGAAGTGAAGGGTGAGGTGAATGACAAGCAACAACACAACATCCATATCTAGCCAGCGGCAGCAGAAAAATGGCGCCAAAACAGGAAGTTTCCCTCCAGAAATTATTACCTCAACCACCATCCACCGGTGGAAAAAAAAAACAAAATCAATGATTAAGGGCAAATACGTCAAATGAGCATAGCCGTTCGGTAACTGTCCAGTCAACGCGGCTTTGATTGACGGTGGTGGCAAAAGAAAAATGAAAGCAAAGTTTTGGTGGCAGAAATCGCTGTGACCAATTTGCGGGGGCAGAACCCATGTGGCAGACCTTTCCAATGGCACCAGCAAAAAATTCCCATATGTGATAACTCAGCAGTGGCGTTTCAAGACCGAGACAAGTCATCAGGATTCCATGGAAGCGTACACGAGACAAGCAAAATGTGACAAGTCAATATTAACGGTGTTCAAAGTCCACATTAAGGTCTGTACGCACCACAAATAGGACTTTCTTAATTTACTTGAAAGGAGAGAAATTAACTAGGAATTTAAAGTTGCTCTCGCTCCTTGATACTCATATCATATTTGATGGTTCCCCTAGTTTTCGCTTTGATGGAAATATCCGCTTTCATACTCATAAATACTCCTCTTTGAAGACTCAGGCACACAAGAGATCGCAAGCCCGAATCCCGATGGTATCACCATTCACCAAATATATATATTCTCCAAAACAACACGATATGAATGCCTTGGTACTGTATGTCTGTATGTCTAACCATACACTCTATTTTTCTCCACCCAAACTGTTAAATATGGGATATATTGTGATCCGAATTTCTAATATGGAAGTATCCGGATTAGTTACCATATTCGAGGTGTTATTGCTCAAGGTGATGTCAAAGTGTGCAAGATAAGTACCCATGATAATCCAGCTGACATGATGACAAAGCCGGTCCTGTTTGCTAAGTTTGAGTTTTGCTCAAGCTTAGTTGGTATTCTGATCTAGTCCTAGAGACTAGTTGGCGCGGTGATTTTTATCTTATTATGGAGATATTTGATGATTGAAGATTCTTCATTATGCTACAAGAGGAAATTCGTCTCAAGGTGGAGATTGTTAAATATGGGATATATTGTGATCCGAATTTCTAATATGGAAGTATCCGGATTAGTTACCATATTAGCGGATTAGTTTCTTACTTGAACTCTAAGTCCTTTTGTCCCTTTATATACCTCTTGTAAGCTGCACGGGGAGAGTTGACTCCTCACACCTCATTGTAATCCCCGGCGTTTTGTAATCGCTCCACATATAGTGATCATCGCCGGTTGGCGCCCGTGGTTTTTTCCCGCAAGGGTTTTCCACGTAAAATTCGTGTCTCTTATCTCCCTTGATCCGTGCATTATTTCTAACAAGTGGTATCATAGCACAGGAGATTAGGGTTTTAAAGAGATACACGAGAAAAAAAAATCTATTCCGTGCGCCGCCATCACACGAAGAAGATTGATCCGCCGCCGCCGTCTCGTGCATCGTCTCGCGTCGGCCTTATCCCTTCGGCGCCAGTGCGGGCCTTCGTCCAGCACGCGGAAGCAACAGCAGCAGCCTGCGCCGCTCTTTTGCGTCGCCTCGCTTCCGCCTCGTTCGCCTCGCTCCAAGCGGTGCCGCAACGCCCTTCGTCCTCGGTTCGTGCGGCTGCCAACCCAAGTCGAAGGCATCAAGATCAAACCCCAGCGGCACATGTTTTATTCCTCATGACGACTTTGAAGTATGATCTTCCACTCCTGGATCGTGACACAAGATTTTCGCTGTGGCAAGTCAAGATGAGAGCTGTGTTGGCACAAATGGATTTGGATGATGCATTGGAAGGTTTTGCAAAAGAACCTACCGCATGGACCGCAGGATGACAAGCGTAAAGACCGTAAGGCTTTATCTCGATTCACCTTCATCTATCAAATAATATTTTGCAGGATGTTTTGAAGGAGAAGACAATTTCTTTGCATTATGGCTGAAGCTAGAAACAAATTTGCATGACAAAAGATCTTACCAGCAAGATGCATCTTAAGCAGAAGTTGTACTCTCACAAATTGCAAGAAGGAGAATCTGTGCTTGATCATCTTTCGGCGTTTAAGGAGATCATTGCCGACCTAGAGTCGATGGAGGTAAAATATGAGGATGAGGATTTGGGTCTTATTCTTTTGTGTTCACTGCCTAGTTCATTTTCAAATTTCAGAGATACCATATTATATAGTAGAGATACTCTCACTCTTAATGAAGTTTATGAAGCTTTGCATGCTAAGAAAAAGATGAAACAGATGGTACCTTCTGAAAATTCAAGCTCGAAAGGAGAAGGCTTATTTATTCGTGGCAGGCAAAAGGAGAAGAACTCAAACAATGGATTTCGAGGTAAAAGTCCGAACGGCTATAAGAACCGATCGAAATCTAGAGGCAAGTACAAGTCGTGCAAATATTGCAAGAAAAGTGGGCACGACATCTCTGAATGCTGGAAGCTCCAAAATAAAGAAAAGAGAACCGACCATTATAATCCAAAAGGTAAACTAAATGATGAAGGTAAAGCCTCTCTTGCTGCTGATGATAGTCCTAATGGAGAAATTCTTGTTGCCTTTGCTGGATGTGCTAAGACCAATGATGAATGGATTCTTGATTCTGCATGTACCTTTCATATGTGTCATAATAAGGATTGGTTTGCCCCTATGAACTGTTGAAGGTGATGCTTGTGTTGATGGGTGATAACTCATCTTGTAAGGTTGCAGGAATTGGTTCAATTCAGATCAAGATGTTTGATGGTATTGTCGAACTTTGTGGATGTGAGGCACATTCAGTTTAAAAGGAACCTCATCTCTTTGAGTACTCTTGATGCTAAAGGGTACATGTATTCTAGTGAAGGTAGAGTTTTAAAGGTATCAAAAGGCTCTCTTATTGTGATGAAAGTTGATATTAAGACTGCCAATTTGTACCATCTGCGAGGTACTACAATATTAGGTAATGTTGTTGTAATTTCAAGTTCATTATCTGATTCTGATGCTACTAATCTTTGGCATATGCGTCTTGGGCATATGAGTGAACTTAGTTTGGCGAGCCGAGTAAGAGGACTTCTTGATGGACATAACATCGGCAAGCTTAAATTTTGTGAGCATTGCGTGTTTGGCAAACACAAGAGGGTGAGATTTAATACCTCGATTCATACTACGGAATGTATTTTAGATTATGTGCATTCTGATTTATGGGGGCCATCTCGTAAGACATCTCTAGGAGGTGCTCGTTATATGTTAACAATTATTGATGATTATTCTAGAAGAGTGTAAGGACCCGGGATTAACATCCCAGATCTTCTGTGCATAACTGAACTAGTCCCATGATCAGTGGCTAGCTCACACAGTAAACAAATGTGATAACATAACCATAAACGCTAAGATTTATTAAATAACAACAGAGTTGATTACAAGATAGCCTTACAGGGCAACATCAAATAAACACAGCGGAAGACGATGAAGAAGTAGTAGGATCCAGCAATCTGCCACAGGCAATCGACTGGGGTAACGGCCTAGTCGTCGTGATCCACACCTGGAGCGAAGTCCTTCTCCTCTGAAATTTTATTTGCATAAAGCAAGATGAGCACAACTTCTGCGCTCGCAAGTTACACCCGTCAAATAACAGAATGACATGCATACATGGATATAACAAAGGAAAGCTTACAGGGTTAATTTGCATAAATCAGCATTTGACATTGAATACCATAATAAGTTCAAAAGCTCAAGTGTTATAAAATCAAAGATTGATTTTGCATTGATAAAGATAGTGTAGGCACCAACCTAACACCAATATAAACACGGGCACCAACCCGGGGCTTCAACCCAATTTTTCTCATGGACACCCATCCATGTCAAAACTGTTTTATTAAAGATTTTTAAAAATGAAGTCTAACTTTGAGTGGCTTTGCCAGCATGTCCATGACCGTGGACACGGCTATTCGAATAGTTTGATACTCTGCAGAGGTTGTACAACTTTACCCACAAGACATGAATTATCTAGTTGTTTGGCATCCGTCGATACCACCGCTCACTACCTTAGGTAAGCAGTCTAGAGTACGTGTCAAGGCCTTTACAATACGTCATTCCACCATAGTCCTCTCTCGCTAAGGTTTCACCCCCTTTGGACTACTCGTCCGCAGGGTTCAGGCCCCCTCTTGCGCCAAGTGGGACTAACAAAGGTCATGAAAGACCACCCACCGCATCACAGGAACGACCATGATGGAACTTTGCAAATTAATCAGCCAGGTCCTGCCCATACAAGACATGTGGTAGTACGATGTGGCTTAGCAAGATGCGGCTCGAAGACCGGTCCTTAACTGACCTGGGCAACTTTCCACAAACCCATGGGCCTTAATCTTAACCAGATTAAGCCTGTGCATAAACCTGCACCCACCAGACAACCAATTCGCCCAAGTCCAAACCATCATTTTATTTCATTTTACAAAGTCATGTATAAAACTCCCATGACACACCAATGCCAAGGGTACAATTTAAACAATAGTCGATCTTTGGCTGAAATTCCCCAAAAGAAATATGTTTGGTCTATAAGCATGGCTAAGCACAATATTTAAATGATCCTAGTCCATACTATTGTATTAACTAGGTTTTATCTAGGGTGACAATATGTTTGTTTCGATATCCAAAATTGGCCATACCAAGGATTTTAGGCATAACTATAAATTCAAAAACAGGTATTTAAATTACTGAATATAAATAAGCATGCAGTAATAATTTGAAACTGAATTTAAATAATTTTAAATAATAGGTGCAAGTATGATCAAGAATGTAACTTGCCTCGCTTGAGTGAGTGAAGCAGATCAAGCGTCATCGAGGTGATGTTGTTTTTCTTAACAGTCACCTAGTACTCACAAGCACTTTCTCCGGTAGTCTATGTGTACAATCACGATGATCATACAGTCAAAATCAATCCTCTTATGTGCTCTTCAACGCGTCGAAATCGACTTTCAAGTCGTCAAATCTATCTGTGAAAATAAGCCAAATTCAAACTAAATTCAAACAAGATTCAAATCAACTCCAAATTGAATAAATTTAGTTTAGATAGCTAGATCTTGAATTTAGATAAATTTAGAAATTTGAATGGGCTCAATCGGAGTTTGGATGCAAAAGATATGAGCTTTCGAAGTTTGAAATTACATGAAATGATAGATTTAGGATTTAAAGAAATTTGTGGTCAAATGAACTCAAAATTAAATAATTTTTGTTTAGTTAGCTAGATAATGATTTTATACAAATTTTGCAATTTGAATCACCCAATTTGGAGTTCATATGCAAAAGTTATGAATTTTAGAAGTTTAAACCTAAATCTGAAATTTAATTGAATTTCTTGAATTATTTTTCTAAAGAAAAACCCTTTTATTGCGCAATGATGACATCAGCAACTGATTTTCGGAATTAAAGAATTAAAATTAAAATTCCTGACATGTGGGACCCACATGTCGGTGACTTGGTGTATGGTGGACTGAGTTCATTGATTTTTGGGTGAGGGTGGGGTGGACCTTGCCACTGGTGACACGAGCATGCCACACGGCGCGAGTCGAGGTGGCGCCGCGTGGCAAGAGTGGCACCCACGCAAGCACGCCACGTCAGCACCGGGAGGCGGCGCTCTCGGCCCGAGGGTTGCCGGCGTTTGGCGGCACGGCGGCGGGGGTGGGTGGTGCCAAACGAGAGCAGAGGGTGTGTGGGTCACGATGCTCACCGTGGTGGCGCAAGGAGTGAGGAGTCGCCGCGGTGGCGTGAAGAGCGGCGCGCGAATCGGTTTCTGGCGCGCGGTGATTCGGGCGTGCTCGGCTGAAGGTAAGCGTCGCCGCGGTGTCGGCGTTATCGCGCGATGCGGAAGGAGGGTCGGCGGCATTTAAAGCGCTGGGCGTCGGAGGCGGAGAAGAAAGGACACTCGGCCGGCGATCTTCAAATGCAAATTCCGGCGAAACCGTGAGGGGAGAGGAGGTGTGGATGGTGGGAGAAGGTTGAGAGGAATGAGGGGCTCCTCGTGCTCCATTTTATAGGGCTAGAGGAGGCCGGAGAAGGGAGATCGTGTGCGGGGGTTACGGCGGCGGCGGTTGGGCGCGCGGGCATTCCGGCGCTAGGAGAGGGGGAAAACGTGGGGGTGGGGGGCGGTTGGGCGATCCGAGTCGTGCGCACACACGCGTGGCTCACGGGAGCGGTTGGCGCGGCAGTTAGCGGAGCTCCCCACACGCCGTAATGGCGGAGGCGCGGGCGCGAGGAAGAAGGTGCGGGGGAAGAAGAAGACGCGGGGGGTCCACCTGGCGGCGAGGGAGCAGAGGCTGGCGGGTGGGGCCGCGCGAGTGAGAGAGAGAAGGCGGGTGGGCTGGGCCGAAGGTGCCGAAAACAGAGGTGGGCCGAGGGCTTTCGGCCCATTAGGATTTCTGGGTTTTCTTTTGACTTTTTCATTTGATTTAATTCCAGTAATTCAATTAAGCTTTAGAAAATAGCAAAATAACTCCAAAAATTATGGAAAAATTCACAGAAATTTCCATACTTATTTTGGACTTAATAAAATTATTTCCAACTTAAAGTTGGCTTTTAATTTTGCAAATAAATTATTTTGGCTTTAAAATATTTAGGAAAAAGCTTTTAAAAACTCAGAAAATCTTAGAAAATAAGTAAATTTTTATTTTTCAATTTAAATCCAATCAAACTTCAAGAACTTCAAATCAATTTTAAATTTGACTTTTAAAACTTTAGAAATTCAAATAAAGCAATGAAACTCTATCAAATTTTAGGAAATTCAATAAAATAATTATTTTATTTTATTTTAATTTTGGTAACATAACCTTGGGATGTTACAAAGAGTGTGGCCTTATTTCTTGAAACATAAGTCAGAAGCATTTTCAGCATTTAAAGAGTGGAAGACTATGATTCAAAGGCAAACTGAAAAGAAGGTAAAGAAACTTCGTACTGATAATGCGATGGAATTCTGTTCTGATGAATTTGAATCATATTGTTGGTTATAAATCTGGTGTTAAAGGATATAAGTTGTGGAATCCTGAAACAAGGAAGGTTGTGATTAGCAGAAATATTGTCTTTAATGAATCTGCTATGCTTCCTGATAAACTGCCTACTAACGTTCCTGTTGAGAGTGAGAAGAATTCAAGTGTTCAGGTAGAGCACTCTGTTGGTTCAGGTAACACATCAGATAAGGAAAATACCATTGTTCATGATGCACCTATTGTTGAGCAGCAACCACAACAATCTATTGCAGTTAACAGACCTAGGAGAGATATTAATCCACCTAAGAGGTTGATTGAAGAAGCTAATATTGTTGCTTATGCTTTGAGTGTAGTAGAAGAAATTGAAGGTAATACAGAACCTTCATTATACTCTGAGGCTATTAGTTCCACTGATTGTAATAAGTGGATAACTGCTATGCATGATGAGATGGAGTCACTTGAAAAGAATGGCACTTGGGAACTAGTGAAATTGCCAAAGGAGAAAAAGCCTGTTCATTGCAAGTGGATTTTCAAAAGAAAGGAAGGTATTTCTTCTACTGAACCAGCAAGGTATAAAGCAAGATTGGTTGCTAAAGGCTATAGTCAAATTCCAGGTATTGATTTTAATGATGTCTTTTCCCCAGTTGTGAAGCATAGTTCTATTCGTACTTTACTCAGTATTGTTGCTATGCATGAATATGAACTTGAGCAGTTAGATGTTAAAACTGCATTCTTACATGGGGAGTTGGAAGAAGATATTTATATGGACCAACCTGAAGGTTTGTTATGCTTGGAAAAGAACACCTTGTTTGTAGATTAAGGAAATCTCTTTATGGTTTGAAGCAATCTCCTAGGCAATGGTACAAGAGATTTGACTCCTTTATGCTCTCTAATAATTTCAAGCGGTCTGATTATGACAGTTGTGTTTATTTAAAGATTGTTAATGGTTCAGCCATTTATTTGCTTCTCTATGTTGATGATATGTTGATTGCTGCGAAAGATAAGCCAGAAATAGTAAAACTGAAAGCACAATTGAGTAATGAATTTGAGATGAAGGACCTAGGTGCAGCAAAGAAAATTCTTGGCATGGAGATTATTAGAGAGAGAAAATCTGGTAAGTTATACCTTAGTCAAAAAGGTTATATTGAGAAAGTCCTTCGTCGCTTTAATATGCATGATGCAAAACCAGTGAGTACTCCATTAGCTTCGCATTTCAGATTATCTTCGGCTTTATGTCCTAAGTCAGATTATGATATTGAGTACATGTCTAGAGTTTCATATTCCGGTCGATTGGTTCTCTTATGTATGCCATGATTTGTTCTCGTCCTGATTTATCTCATGCACTGAGTGTTGTCAGTAGATACATGGCTAATCCTGGAAAAGAGCATTGGAAAGCAGTTTAGTGGATTTTCAGATATTTGCGTGGCACTTCTAATGCTTGTTTGCAGTTTGGGAATTCTAGAGATGGACTTATTGGTTATGTTGATTCTGATTATGCTGGTGATTTGGACAAGATGAGGTCTCTCATAGGTTATGTTTTCACCATTGGTGGTTGTCTTTGTTAGTTGGAAGGCAAGTTTGCAACCTCATCGTTGCTTTATCTACCACCTGAGGCGAGAATATATGGCTATTTCAAGCTTGTAAAGAAGCTATTTGGTTGAGAGGTTTGTATATCTTGAGCTTTGTGGAGATAATTCTTGCACTACTATATTTTGTGATAGTCAGTGCTATATGCCTTACAAAGGATCGGATGTTCCATGAGAGAACAAAGCACATTGACGTGAGATATCACTTTATTCGAGGTGTTATTGCTTAAGGTGATGTCAAAGTGTGCAAGATAAGTACCCATGATAATCCAGCTGACATGATGACAAAGCCGATCCTGTTTGCTAAGTTTGAGTTTTGCTCAAGCTTAGTTGGTATTACAGTCTAGTCCTAGAGACTAGTTGGCGCACGGTGATTTTTATCTTATTATGGAGATATTTGATGATTGAAGATTCTTCATTATGTTACAAGAGGAAATTCGTCTCAAGGTGGAGATTGTTAAATATGGGATATATTGTGATCCGAACTTCTAATATGAAAGTATTCGGATTAGTTGCCATATTAGCGGATTAGTTTCTTACTTGGACTCTAAGTCCTTTTGTCCCTTTATATACCTCTTGTAAGCTGCACGGGGAGAGTTGACGCCTCACACCTCATTGTAATCCCCGGCGTTTTGTAATCGCTCCACATATAGTGATCATCGCCGGTTGACGCCCGTGGTTTTTTCCCGCAAGGGGTTTTCACGTAAAATTCGTGTCTCTTGTCTCCCTTGATCCGTGCATTATTTCTAACACAAACCAACACCAATCACACCAAAAGTGTGCGCGATTGGTTCAACCTGCTTGTAGTCAGTCCACTCGACTAAGCGTCTAGGCCGAGTGCATAGGTAGATCAGTAAACATGTGGTTTTGCTCCATGCACATGCACGAACGATCCAAATGATTACCTGGAGAATAAGAAAAATACTCTAGAATAAAACTAACCCATATAGTTCGGGTGGTAGCTTATCACTCTAAAACTGTAAGCCCAAAACCATATGAGCCGAAGTGCCCTAGCGCTGATTCGGCTTTGGGAGGAAATTGCTGGTGAATTGGGAATGTGTTTGTCGACCAAAGTGTCTAGGAGGCCTTGGTATCCTTAACCTACAATGGTTTGCTAGAGCACTTCGGCTCAGATGGCTTTGGGCCTAATGGAAAACTCCAGATAAACTGTGGATAGGTATGGATAGCGTATGTGATAATACGGATTTCACACTCTTGTATGCTTGTACCCGCATCACAATTGGAAATGACCGCAACACAAACTTTTGGAACGCCCCTTGGTTAAACCAAAAAAGCCGAGGTGATATTGCACCATCAATTTATGACATCTGAAGAGGCAAAAATAAAACGGTCCATGATGCGCTACAAAACAACGCTTGGTTACAACACATAAACCTTCATGCACAAGTAATGGTACACCACCTACAAGAGTTCGTATCCCTTTAGAAACAGGTGAATGATGTGGCTCTAGACCCTAAAACAGAGGACTAGATCATCTGGAAGTTCACAACAGATGCCAATTACACGGCGACCTTAGCATACAAGGCACAATTCTTTGGCTCAATTGCCACCAATTACCAAGCTTTGATATGGAAAGCTTGGATGTCGCCAAAATGTAAGAACTTTGCATGGCTCGTTGTTCAAAATAGACTGTGGAAGTTGGACCGGCTAGAATGGCGAGGATGGCCAAACCATGACCAATGCGCACTTTGCGCCAACAACCGGAAATGGCTATACATCTTTTCGCCACTTGTCGGTACTCGGTGCGAGTGTGGACTTTGATCTTCGTTTGGCTAGGCCTTGTGGACCCGCAGCAGGCCCAGTGGCAATCCTTTACCACAACCCATCAATGGTGGGAAGTAGTGTTCAAGGCACTAAAAGAACATAAAAACGCCATCCCAACTGTGCTCATCTTAGTTGTGTGGGAATTATGAAAAGAGCGTAATGATATGGTGTTCAAAAACAAAAGCACATCAACTCAAACACTACTATTGAAGATAAAAGGGAAGCAAAAGCTTAGTGCTTGGTAGGAGCGACATATCTAGCGTTTGTCGTACCGGGAGAATAGCCTTCTAGCTCTTTAGTGTTTAGCAGACTCTACGCCTATTGTATATATAAACTGTTTTGGTTTCAAAATTTTCCCATCTTAATTAAAGTGGAGGTACCTGCCAACAACTTAAAAAAAGTCATGTTAGAAAGCAGAAATTTCATATGATATTGTTCCATTTTCGCACCGGAAAATTTTTGGGTTCCGACATAGAGCCTAAAATATTCTAGTACTGTACTACGTGCGTGTCTTTCCTGTCCTAGAACAGTAGCACTGTGCTACGTACACTCCGCATTAGACCGGTGCAACCCCCACACGATCGTGGTTACATTAAGTCACGCCCACCGAGAGCATCTGCTTTGGCGTCATGGCTTCATATTTGGAAAGTTTCAAATGGTGTTTGGTTGGTGGGAACATGATACTGAATAAATGCAGTAAAATGAGGCCAAGAGTGGCTTGTTTTATTAATTAAATGATAAAAACACAACGGTTTAATCGGATCGCAAATCGGATACTCGGTTTAGAAAATATAGTCATTTGAAGGCAATGAAACCTAATTGGTGCGCAATATACTAAAGGGGTTTGCTAAGGAGTACTTGAGTGTTTTTTGGGTTTGTGAGTACTTAAGTTTTTCTATCTATATTATATTTGGTGATATCTCACTAGGGGAAGAGTCAAAGTGATCTCATACATTGAATCTAGATCTAAGAGTTCAAAATTTGAGTACTTGTTAGCAACAAAATACTCAGGTACTCCCTAGACACCACCTATAGTAAATTATCCATAGGAGAGGATCAACCTTTGGCTATAAATACGAAGACTCCCACGTACAATGACACTAACAATGTTCTCGTGCGTTACGATGAAATTTTATATTTTGAACAAAACAATTTTTATATTGTGTGAAATGTAGTATAAAACTGAAGCTTTCTGAATCAGCTCTCACAGAAAAATTTTAGTAGTCAAGAATGCAAAATAATTCCGCATTGCATTCCATGACTCAAAATTTGTTTGAACAAAATCAGTTGTTGTTCAAGGCAAGCAAAAAACACATATTTAGGCCCTGTTTGGTAGAGCTCCAGATTCTCATTTTCTAGATTCTGCTCCTGATTCTATGAGAATCAACTTCTCTGAGAATCTGGAGCTGTCTGTTGAAAGCGTTTGGCTTGTAGGTTGGCTCCAAAAACCATATGAGGGGGGATTAGAGACAAATAGACCATGTTACCCCTGGTTGTAATACTTTAATTGTATTTTTCTTTCTCCTACGTTTTTGTACACAAATTATAGAATTTTCCCCCAAATTTGTTTAGACCATATGAATACATATACGTTGTATTTATACATAATGCTAGGTTACATTGCATTTACACTTTATGATGAAGTACAACTATTAGCATATAACGAATTAACGCACAACCATTGATTTGTACTGTTCACGCTGCGATAGATGAAGCTAGAGATATTGCATTCACATCGTACAAGTGTTCAAATGATAATTAAATGCTATTACGTATAAGTATTGAAATGTTAAATGAGTGATAACAAAAGACCACAAAATATCACAAGTAGTAGGTCCATCATCCTGATTGAGCAATTGCACTTGCAAGGTCGTCACAGAAATTCTTTCCCAGAAAAGAAACCAAATGCATTTACACAGCCTTTCACTGACACTGGTTGTATTGGCTGGTAATGTGACACAACAAAATATCAAAAAGTTCATTATCATATCATTTCTATTGCCTAACAGGCTAACCATTTCTACTCACACAAACTAGATTCGGCTGATCAGCTAAACACAAAAGCAAAAAATAACAGCATCACCCACTACATATACAATATCATGATGGAGAACTTGTCCAGCTCGAAATAGGAGCTGATCACAAGTAGCCTTGTCAATCATAGGGTGATCAATGTTTTTCTGATTTGGACAAATGAATGGTGCTCCAGGCGCCTCCTCTCTTTCCTTTAAAATCTTTACGATTAATGTCTTGAGGAAATTCATCACCTGAACTGCATGTATACATGTATACAAGCAATGCAAGATTGATTCTGGTGTTCTTTTACCCTCATAAAGCAGCATCTTGTGCTCAATGCAAGTGATATCGAAAGCCTCCGATTCCATCAAAGAATATGAAATATTACGACGATTCGTTGAAAACTTGAAACCAGTGGGGTATCAACTTACTAGCCAAATTATGAGCATTGGTTGGCAATCCGAGCTGGTATCAACAAGAATGAAGTATGAGCACTAATACGGGAATAAAATCATTCTTGTTGAGGAGCATGTAGGTGTACACATTGAATACCTTGTTGATAAGATTCGTTGAGTAAATTTGAGAGAGTCAATTTTGAAGCAATTTTGAACCAAACTAGACTTACTTCAACAATGAAATATTAGCATTCTTCAAACTTTACTGCAAGAATTGCTCTGCATGATGACAACATCACCTAAAGGATGAAAACAGTGAGCTTGTTGTGTCTAATGCTGTTTTATGTTTCTTTTGAACGAAGCTTGATATGTCGAGATATGCTAGGGAGATTCAAGCGTAGGAAAATATAAGAGGCTCTGATCTTTGTGGTATGCTATAGCGGCACTCTCGAATGCCAACTTGACATAGTGAGCCTTATTCGCACCAAAGCAGAATGAAAGTAAGTAAGCTAGCGATTCATCGAACCTCATAAGCCACCAAAAGGGCTAAAAGGAAGAGGAAATAATACCTACTTGAAGTTTATCTAGCTTCACATGATTTATTTGCAGCTTTGCCTTTTCGTATAAAAGCTCGTCATGAAGAGATCTTGCCTCGGCTAATCTGGCAAAGGATGTAAAATGATATATTCGTTGTACCTCGTAGGCAATAGACTCTTCTGAACCAGGATGACACACGCCGTCACACAGCTTGTAGGAATAGAGGCAGAATGAACTAAGCAACAGATAACATAAGCACAAGAAATAAAGATTTTCTTATGTATGCATATAAAGGAAGAGAAAGAGAAGGGCTCACTAATGAGCAATGCTCAACATACAGACAGAGTCTACTGCCAAGGAAAAAACATTTTTCTGTCAATGCAGATTACTTAGGCAAAAGGAAGTAATTCGGAAATAGGTTTATGCAAATGTGAGTATGCTCATATTTTAAATATTGTGCCTTCCTGTCACTGGTAACCACATTTCAGAGTCAGACTACTTGAACATGGTTTAACTATACATCTCTGAGATCTTTGCCCATAGATGGTGCCACCCTTTAGGACATTTGTGCTCTGTGATAGGATACATATTGCAACATATCAATGCCAGTAATGTCCATGACAACAAGTAGCACATTGTGCCATGAAATGATACCGTGCTGGCGTGCTCATCTAGAAAACATGTGAATCATTTTGGGATGGCTAATAGCCTAAAGCGAGTTGTGGCTTATATCGGTTCTAAAAAACAACAACAAACTAATATGTGTTTGGAACCGATAGGCGAGAGAACTACTTGAAGTCGAGACCCCAAACAAATGTTAAATTTAAGGAAAGCACCATTAACGAAAATAATGAAATTGAGCCATTAGGGATCCTAGTTGGCTTGGTGACTACAATAGATGACCAATTCACGAGCAAAGTTCTATCAAATCCAAGTTTCTATTAGCAATCTTTGTACATCCACCTAAGATTCTTGAATTTGAAATTATAAATAAAAGACTAAATGGAGGTTTAGCCAATAGCAATAGCCCTAACTCACTTGCAGCGGTCATGTTCATAAACACCCAAAAATGGGGACAAAATCCAAATATTGTCGAACTAATAACCAATTACATGTTAGCAACAACCAAAATTATACAAAATACTGGGCATCCCACTCCAAATTGTACAAATCGGAGACTACCTCCCCCAATTGCCAAGTCACCCGCTGAAATTTAATGAATCAAAAGCGGGAATTAGGAGCAGTTTCAGCCCACTCACGGTGCTTGTGACCTTGCATGCGCTTGCACCTAAACGTCGTCGGCAGAAGCACCGCGCAGAACCCCTTGCCCCCGCCGCCGGCCGCGGCGCCTCGCCAGCTCCTCCTCCGCGCGCAGGCTGCCGCGGTGGAGCCCATCAGCGCCTCGGGCCTTCGCGGGAAGGGCGCGCGAGAGAGGCCCGTGCGCGGCGGCAAGAGGAGACGGGCTAGGGGCACCGGCGCCATGGCGGTGCGGATGGAGACAGCCGCCTCACTCGGGGACAGCGGCGGCGAAGTGGGCGGCAGCGGGGGTGCACACGGGGCGAGGCGCGCACCAGTGCTGAGGCGACGCGACGAGGGCGGAGGCGGCGTCGCGGCGGAATCGCCGATCGCGAGAAGCAATGAGGAGAGGCGACGCGGAAAAGCGGGGTAGCGCGTGGTGGGATTTCCTGTGGGGTAGTTCGATGGCATTTGCGGGTAAATACATCAAACTTCTAGGGGTATTTTCGTTTCTAAAGGTTGGATTCTCACGAGAATCTGCGGGAAGGCTGCTTCTCGTTGCTAGTTCATTTTCGAGACAGCTCCTCGCGAGAAGCAGAATCTTGTGGTTTTGAGAATCGGGATGTTTGGTACGACTTCACGAGAATCGATTGAGAAGCTGGGAGTAGAAGCTGTACCAAACAGGGCCTTATATTGGAAAATCGTATGCACACATTTGAAGTTAGACCAAACAGTTCTAATAGCTTAAGTGATGCACACATTTGCAGTCAGAACTCAGAACCAATGATATTTTTAGGTAAACCAATTATAACATGTCCAATTATCCATGAATGAATTGATTCCCTGTATCATTATGTTCTAGTTAGATACTTGTGTGTTGTAATAGATAAAAATAATCATACATGAGATGAGACACGCTCCACGAGAGTGAGCAAAAGTGGGAGGAGGAGGAGCGAGCCATGGTGCGGGAGGGGAACGTGCGCGTGGCTAAAGGAGTGGTTGCAGCAGGAGGTGAGCAAGGAGGCGACACCGCCTCCTCTCCCGCCAACCGTGTTGTCGTCGGTAAAGAGGACCAAGAGGTCCGAGTGCACCTTTCGTGTGCGGTAGAGTTGGCCCTCGTGGATCTCCCCATGTGCGAGCAGCATGGATGCCGTGATGTCAGCGAGGCGCTCCCAGTGGCGCACCTGGTCGACGTCATCGCGGGTGGCGTTGTAGTCGTTTTGGAGTTTTGTTCAACAATTTTCTCCTGTCTTTTCGTAGCGTTTTTTTATGCCTGGAGGGTGTGGGGCGCGCACGGGACGGGTGGGAGAAGTTGGCGCGAGTTTTTTTTTCCCAGGTGGGATGATCGTTCTGCTGCACAGGAGTAAACTCATTCTATTATTAGATAAGATACGATAAGATAAGATACATGAATAAAGACATTAGACTATCTTCTACATTGTATGTGATTGTTTTGAGATTTTCTATCGACGAACTCTATTACTTAACAGCAACCATTTGATCATGTGATCTCATTATGCCTGGCAAAAGTTATCTCCAGAGTTAGCGCCACGAATAACGCGATACGACTAGGCCGGCCCTCCGTGTGTTGCCAAATCGTCGCCCTCTGTTTATTGTTTCTACCTCTCTCGGTAGAATGACGGTGTGGGAGAGTCGATTTTCGGGCGGTAACTGATGGTGCAGCGTGTGTGCAGTGCACAAGAAACGCTACTTTTCTTCAGCTCGTCGATGGACGACGATACAGTCTCTTTCATCTAGCAGCTACTGGTACCCGGTGGTGTCTATCTACCTGTACGATACGTCGTTAACAAGTTGAAAACCGCTGTCGATTGAGAATGAGAACACATGTCTTATCATTTATCAATGCGTATGCTACCCAACTACTGTTGGCTTGGAGTTTTTTTTTAAAAAAATTATTTAACTCTTTTTTCGATTTATTTTTATTAGTAACTCCTCACCCAACTTATTTTCAAATTTAACCTCTTTGACGTGACGTGATGAAACAACTCTGTCACGCCTGTCATCATGGCGTGGCAGTGCTGTTTGACCATGACAATGGTGGTGGCATGATCAAAGTGGACATTTTCTAGCTCGAGTCTAGACTTATCCCGTGGTGTGATAATGTTGTTTGCCACGCTACGGATGGCAGCGTAGCTAAAAGTGTTAGATTTAGAAATAAATTAGGTGGGGTTATTAATAAAAAATTTAAAAAGATTAAATAATTTTTAAAAATGTTCTTTTGCTTGCCACATTGAATTGCCTCTCTCTTGGACAAGTTTTTAGCAGTGAGATTACCCAATATGTTGCTTATTTTTCGAAGTTAAAATTATCTACATCCTGAGATAATTAAGATCGAATACCAATTATTATTTGTGCATAAGCCTACCCGTACATTCTATAAGTTCTCATATTGCATTTGGTGCTCTATCTGTTGCGCCACAGCATGAATGTCCTCATTAATGTAACCCTGAAAAACTAAAGTAGCACAAGATAAATATCTAGCCAAACAACCCATCAATAAAACCCTCTTCAAGTCTATTTCACTATACACATGGCGCATCAAACAATAGCATTCCATGTACTGATTCTAAAGGGAGCAAAAGATAAACTCCTCCATCTGATCAACCAGCAAAGGAGAAATTTAGCGAAGCCAGCATAGATTAATTTATATCCTCTGCCGTTCCATTACAAAGGCATCGCGCGTGCCATGGCTGATCATCTCAACTATTGTATGAAAACACAGCATTTTCGATACTGCGACAAACACCATAACATTTTACTGTAGAGCGCACACTCAGGTACTATCGACTAATCTGTGTGTGTGTGTGTTTTAAAATGACTATAGATTGAAGAATAGCACTAGTATGTTATACTGCTTAATTACCATGCAGATAGATCAACCAAATGAAACGTCTCCTTTCCATGAATGTCTGACTGCACCTCTACTTTGCACTTTGCAGTCAAGAAAAATATGCTGAACCAACTGATGGTCTCCTGTCTCCAGTCTCCACTGCCTTTGCTGCACAGCTACCGAGTCAGCCATTTTACACGCCTAAAAGTTGCGCACAGCACACTCGCACCAAGCTAATTAAGCCAAGCCACCAACCGCAGTATGCATCATGCGCGCTTGCTTCCATATAAGCCAAGCCCGCGCGCAGAGACCACACACCACAACGCAGCTGAACACAGCACGCAGCACACGTACACGCTCGTAAGGAAGCACGCGCAGCGCAATCCACCGTAGGACACACGACGCGCAATGGCGAGGGTGCAGGTGTTGACGTCCGAGGTGGTCGTCTCGGCCGAGGAGACGCCGGCGGGCGCCGTCTGGCTGTCCAACCTGGACCTGGCCGCGCGCCGCGGGTACACGCCCACGGTCTACTTCTACCAGCCGAACGGAGAGCCAGGGTTCTTCGCGGCCGACGCCGTGAAGGACAGCCTCTCCCGCGCGCTGGCCGTGTTCTACCCACTCGCCGGACGGCTTGGGCTTGACAGCACCGGGCGCATCCTGATCGACTGCAACGGCGAGGGCGCGATCTTTGTGACCGCGCGCTCCGAATACGTGCTCGACGACCTGATGAACGAGTTCGTGCCGTGCAACGAGATGCGCGACCTGTTCGTGCCCCCGGCGCCGGCGCCGAACCCGCCGTGCGTCCTGCTGCTGGCGCAGGTCACGTACCTGCGGTGCGGCGGCGTCGTGCTCGGCCTGGCGCTGCATCACTCGGTCGTCGACGCGCGGAGCGCGTCGCACTTCGTCGAGACGTGGGCGAGCATTGCCCGCGGCTCCACCGCGGACGCGCCTGTGCCGCCCTGCTTTGACCACAAGCTGCTTGGTGCGCGCTCCGCGCGCACGGTGCTCTACGACCACCCGGAGTACAAGCCCGAGCCGGCGCCGGTGCACGCGGTCACCGCGTCCACGTACGCGAGCGCCATCATCACGATGACTAAACGACAGGTGAGCGCGCTCAAGGCGCGGTGCGCGGGGGCGTCCACCTTCCGCGCCGTGGTCGCGCTGGTGTGGCAGTGCGCGTGCCGCGCGCGGGCGCTGCCGCCGGAGGCGGAGACACGACTCTACTCCATGATCGACATGCGCCCGCGCCTGGCCCCGCCGCTCCCTCCGGGGTACT
The DNA here is from genome assembly GCA_036346255.1 of Ampelocalamus luodianensis. Lineage (NCBI taxonomy): Eukaryota > Viridiplantae > Streptophyta > Magnoliopsida > Poales > Poaceae > Ampelocalamus > Ampelocalamus luodianensis. Next base: position 55,143,542 of record CM070627.1, on the reverse strand, counting down.
TCGGCAACGCGGTGATCCGCACGTCGACCGTGGCCACCGTCGGGGAGGTGGTGTCCAACCCGGTCGGGTACGCGGCGCGGCGGGCGCGTGCGGCGACGAGCCAGGGCGACGACTACGCGCGGTCGCTCGTGGACTACCTGGAGGGGGTCGACACGATGAACCTTCCGAGGAGCGGCATCTCGCGGGCACACCTCCGGGCCATCAGCTGGATGGGCATGTCGCTCTGCGACGCCGACTTCGGGTGGGGAGCGCCCACGTTCATGGGGCCGGCGCTCATGTACTACAGCGGCTTCGTGTACGTGATGAACGCGCCGGGCAAGGACGGCGCCGTCGCCCTCGCGCTGTCGCTGGAGCCGGAGAGCATGCCGGAGTTCCGGAAGGTGCTCGCCAAGGAGCTGGCGCACCTCGAGGTGTAGTAGCGCGTCGATCCATGCACGTGTTTGCAGCTGCTGCGAAGATGTTATGCATGGGTTTAGTAAAAACAAAACGGGTGTACTATTTCTAAGTCGTCTCGAATTTTCTTAAGCTTAAGTTAATTATTATAATCATTAGATTTGTATAGAGATTCATGTGTCATATGATTGAATATTAATTCGATGAATAAAATATGTGACTTATACTTAATAAAATTTCAGTCACATTACGAATACACAATCCCAAAACAAAAAGGTGTTATGCATGGATGCATGTTACACATTGTTGTTTTTCTCTTTAACTAGCCAATTGGCCTTCGCAATTGTGCGGTTTGATGTAGTATGGCATAAATTTACACAATTCTAAATTTTAAAATTTATATTTTGCAATCTAAATATAATTTGGAATATTTGATTTCATATCTAATTAGCAAATTTTATTTTGAGTTCTGTCTTCTTATCTATGAAAGAGAGGATTGAGAAGTGGGTCCATGGGTGTCTCAACGTTTAAATTAAATGTAGTGTTACCTATTTTTTTATTTATTTTTAATATATCTCTAAACCAACTATTGAATCTAAGCCTTTAAAATTAGGGTCCACCGAAAAAATGGTTAGTTGTTTTTATTTTTTTTAAATCAATATATATCTAAGACAAGTATTGAATCGAAGTATTTAAAATTAGGTTCATAATTTAAGGGTCGGATGTTTTTCTTTTTTAATGAGAATTTCTATCATATTTCTTTTTTCTTAGCAGTTGTAAATATAATTCTCATTTTCCTTACTTTTAATATATAATATAATATAATAGTAGATAGGTTGATTGAAGTTTTTTTTAACACATATATTTAATATGTTCATCTCTCAATTTGAAAGAATGAAAGTGATATGAATATGCAGCATCACTTTTATTGCCATCAATCAATTAGGAAAAGCTTGGATGCACTACCAAAGCCGATAGCTCCGAATATTTTACAACAGTCCAAAAATTCCATGCCCCATTACACGAAGACTTGCATTAGTGGCACAATCACATAAAGTAATTATAAGTGATCTTTTTCTAAGAAGACAGTAGTGATCAGTGGAAATCCGAATCTAACCAATTAACAGTTGACTCATAATGACCGCATCAATATTTTTTTTTCTTGCGAGGGAGCTGCATCAAGACTTCGACGGTTGACTGGGCCCATTGATGATGACTCTGCAAGCCATCTACCCAACCAACCAACCAACCGTCCACGCCTCAACCATTTCATCATTTTCCCCCGCCCCTATGAAAAGGCTAACTTTTTTTTAAAACAAAGGAAGAAACTCCCTGCTTTTATAGAAATCAAGTAATATGAAAAGGCTAACTAGAAAAACGCGCAAAAGCTTTCCTCGTTATGTTCTGGTTGTGGTCACTGCCTCCGCTCATACCTACTTACTTTTGATCTTGCTGCCGTCTCTCCCCGAGCATACATGGGCATAGCCAAACTCTGATTCGACCTCTTTTTTTTTTTTTTTTTTTTCCTGATACTAGCATGTGAATTGATGTGTTCAGACTCCAAAGTGGACGATGCTATGTCAGTGTCATGCATTCTTTTTTACAGAATATTTGACCCTTAATTACTACGTACCAACCGCCTAGCTAGGCTCAGGAACTTTATTTCGTTTTAGAAAAAAATTCGTTGGGTCGAAATCACCGAAATTTCGGTGGGCTTTCAAACCGGACGAAATTTGCTCAAAATAAAATTTAGGATGTAATTTGTATAAATTCAAATATTTATGAATTTTTTGAATGAATTATAAAAATTTCGGAGGAGGCGAAATCACGGAAATTTCTGAAATGTAACAGTCCCGATTTTCAGGACTGCCAAACCCTTCGCAACCGCCCAGGATGTTAAGTTGCGAAGCAAATAGTATCTCAAGCAAGCTTCCGATTGCAACAGGAACCAGACTTTTATTAAACAAAGTTAAGGTTTAACAACCTGTTTTGACCTGACACGGGCATTCAAGCCCAAAGTTAAATATAAACCAAGACAAAAGAACTTCAAACCACAGGTACGCTTGAGCGCAGTCGAGACCTAGTAACAATGATCGTTGCCTTACTGGGGGTCCACCAAAATCTTGCTCACAGGGATCCTCTGCACTTTCCCAAGTTCCTTCTGTAGACTGTTTGCAGATTTTGCAAGAATGAGTACTACCACCGTACTTAACAAGCCGCATGGAAATGTTAAATAATTACATGCAAGGAGTTCAATGGATGGTTAGGGTTTACCATACTTGGCATATGTGGATGCACTTTGCATTTAAAACAATTTATAAACAGTAAAACAATAATAAGTAATAACATCAGGGGTTTATCAACATCTCGATTACCAACTTAACATCTTGAAAACTCTACTTATGCCTTGTATATTGGAATCACCCATGAACACAACTTCATTAACCGGAAGCACGGTGTATCCGAATACATTTGATTATTCACTCTGCAGAGTTGCCCAACTTTACCCACAAGATATCTCAAGCTCGTACTGTCAGATCATATACACGCAACACGTTAGCGTGCGACTGAGCTGAGATAACAAAGCCTTTTCACTGCTCAACCTTTCTAGTCTCTACACTGTATGTCACTATCCATACAGCTCAGGAGACCACCAACCAGCAGTGGAATCCTTACTCCGAGGTTGATGGGCCCATACAAGTGCTCCCACAGATATTCAATCGGAAGAGCAGTGTACTAAGCTAGGGAGGAATGACCACGCATGTGGTTGAGCGGTTTCTGTGTCTGTTACTTGGCACAAGGTTCTTGTCCTTACCTGTCATCCAGTGAGGCGATGGCACACCACCAACTCGGGAGGGCCCACCTCGGGATCTCACCGATGACTCACTTTCAACCGAGTATATTGGGTTGTCCAACTTCCTGGACAATCCTCAACTCTCCACCAAAACCTATTGGTCTATAGCCAATACTTGCTTTTGATTGATGATCATATTTTTGGTGATAAAGTTACCTTGTATAGATAATATTTTATGTGGACTAAATTTGTCAAGGTGAATATGGCCTACAAAAGTTGGGTGGGTTTGTTTGTGGGGTATTTAGGATTTAACTAATTGTCATGGCATTCAAAAGTATTATTTTAATATTTAAAGTAACTGGCACAAATACAGTAATGAAAGTAATAATACATAAATGAAATGTAGGTTCAAAATGATCAAAGAATGCGACTTGCCTGCTTGCACTAAGTCTTCTAGGTACTGGCTTTGTCCGGCGTCTTCCGGAGTCTGGTTGTCAAAGTCGTGGCCTAGCGCGAAACAAAACAATAAAACAATTCAAATAAAATCCGGCTCGACAAGGAATGAGCTGGGAACAACAAGCAAGTAAATAAAACCAGAAATGAAACACAAAGAAAGGTAATGTGGAGTGGTGGAGATTATTTGGTGTTGAATTGGACCGAGTGGATCTGATGAAATGATCCAAGTACAACAAAAATATTGTAAAGGGATATAGAATCATAAAAGAAGGTGGTGTGTGATGATATGTATTTATCTGGAGTTTCATATGGTTGAACGGGGCTGGGATTTGGGCTCACAGGCTCGAAACGGTCAAATTTGACATATAATGTCAAATTAGGGTTTTGGGTTAAAAGGCGTCGGATAATGAATAGTACTTGTTTTACTATTCATATACGACAATGGATCAGTGAATAATGACCAGAATCAGTGTTTCTGGCTTGAAGCGAACAGTAGATAGGGTTTACTGTTTTCGGATGGAAATGATTACACAAACTATTTTCGGGTAGTGAATAGTGTTTTCAGTTTTGTCGGGTGAACAGTAAATAGCTACTGTGCAATAGCCAGTGTTTGGGCTGATTTAATAGAATAGACAGTGAAAGTGGTTTTCGGGGTTTGAGGCGGTCAAATTTGACATGTGATGTCAAATTAGGGTTTCATGGAAAAGAATTCGGTCGATGAATAGTACTATTTCACTATTCAATCAGACTAATAGATAGTGAACAGTAATGGCTATTTTTCAGATTTTGGAACATTATTTAGTTTTCGGATGAACAGTAATTAAATTATCATGCGGTGAGCGAGAAAGAAACTCATCGTACAATGAAGCAATGAGGGCGGTTTCGTTTGAGCGATGAAATGGCGGCCCGTTCGTAGGCGCCCATGGCCCAAATTGGCTAGGCCTTTTAAGGCCCAATGCCCAGCGGCTTGAGCCGCGCGCCATCGCTCGCTTGCGCTCGCCCGGGCAGAGGGGTGGAGGCCGGCGGCGCTCCGGCAGCTCCGGTGGCCGGCGACGATGGTGGGTGGTGCGGGGAGTATCAGTGAAGTGAGGCGGTTCCGTTTTGAGGTTTTGCCGGGGACGATGAGATTCGGTAGTAGTGCGGCGGCGGAGGTGGCGGTCGGCCGGGACAGGGGAGTGGCGCGGCGGCGCTACGGTGGCGCTCCGGCCAAGGGGAGATTTGCTTGAGCACCAGTGGACCACGGTGAGTTCGTTGGTGGCCTTGGTGGGGTTCGGGATGGAGTGTGGTGGCTTGGCGACGGTGGCCGTGGAAGGAGGCGGCGGTGGAGCTCGGTGCCGGCGAGCTCCGGTGAGGAAGGAGGGTGGGGAGGTTAGGGAAAAGGTTGGCGGCGGTGAGGAGAAGCTTAAGCCGAGTTGAGGAGGGAAGGAGGAGGAAGAGAGGCGGCGGATTTTACCGGATGCCCGTCGGAGAAGAAAAGGGAGGCGACGGCGAGAACTCAGAATTCGGTCGGTTCCGGTGACGAGAGGGCAAGGGGAGGTGGTGTGGTAGGGGAAGGGGTCGGAGGCTTGCCCTGGGTGGCCTTTTATAGGTCGAGGAGAGGCGGCGAGCAGGAAGTGTGTGGCGGCAGCAAAGAAGGTGGCGCGACGCGTGGCGCGCGCGGGAGAGGAAGAACGGCGCCGGGAGAGAGAAGGTGGCAGGGTGAGGTGGAGGCGGCGAAGGCGGTAGAAGGCTCTGGGCGCGATGAGGTGGCACGACAGTCAACAAATGCGGCGCGACAAATCGCAGCAGAGGCGGCGGCGTGAGGAAGACGGAAGGAGGAAGGAAGAAGGAAGAAGAAAGGAGGCGCCTGGGGAAGAAGACACTTCCGGGCTGGCGAAGACAGATTTCCCAAAAGGGAAAGCGGAAAGGGGAGGAGGATTTCCAGAAAAGGAAAGAAATTCGAAATTCAAACCAAAAACTTCTGAAATTTTGAAATCCAACTTTTTGGGTTATTTCATGAAATTTCGGTGAAATTGTTTCCCTGGCCAGGATGCGGCTTCCCTGCTTCGCTTGCTGTATTCCCGTCGCTGTTCCGGCGTACGTTGGCGTGCATACATTCGTTCCTGTATTGCTGGTGGCCTCGTACCTGAAAATTTGAAACTGATGTAACTCTCCAGTCTTCACGGTCAAATTAAATACCATCCCATGCATCCTTTACATCTCCAATCTCTCACCCCAGATGGTTGCTGGATTTTTTTTAAAAAAATAATCTATTTTTTATTAAGAATTACAAAATTATTCCAACAATTTTTTTCTTCAAAATTAACCTCCTGTCGCCGCACCGTTGGGCGACTGGTTCCAGTCGCTCAACCGTTGGGCGACTGGGACACTTGTCGTCCAACGGTGTACATGCATACCCTGCTAGCTGAGCAACCTGTATACTAGGACCAACCGTTGAGCGACAAGTGTCTCAGTCGCTCAACGGTTGAACGACAGGAGTATATTTCTGTATAAAAGAAAGTTTGCAGGTATAATGTTGTAATTTATAATAAAAAATAGATTATTTTTTAAAAAAATTCATGGTTGCTGCTAGGTGGCAGCTGGCTGCTACCCATTGGCCGTCGCTCTCCCGCCGGCGGCTGCCGCGGCTCGCCAGCCTTCCCCACGTGGCTAAACACCGACGGCAAAGCTTGTGGAGCTGTGATGCTGGCCCAAATAGCAGCTGCGCTCACCGGAATCCATCACCGGTGGAGCTTGTGCCATTCAAGAGACCTCAGCGTCACGGATGGGATCCGCTTGGGTAAACGCCGACGTCCAAGTTCATGGCGTTGGTCCAGAGTTCGTGGTGACACGACCTCGTCGACTCCGACGTACGTTGGAGGTCATTAATTGATGGTGGCACGACGCCGGATGGCGAACAAACCTTCGACCTCGATCGGCTGCTGAGCTCGGTGCACGCCGTCGGCCGGCAACAGGTCCTCCTGACTCCCATTCATGGCCAATTAGCCTAGCTAGAATTCTTTGTTTGCTCCCGTTGGTACATTAACTACTGAAATAACGGAAGGGAGAAAAGCCGTTTTTGTTTTGCTTTGAATGGAGAGGTGTTGCATGCACACACGTGCTTAGACAAGGTTTCAAATTTCTTTTATATTGGACAAAATTCATTCAAAACCGATTTTTATTCGCCGGTTTGAATTGGGTTGGGGGTAAAGCCGATTTTCGGCCGGTTTTTCAAACCATGGTATGTACCATAAATTGGGAAACTAATTTTTCTCACGCTAGTACTCTCGCTATTCTTTTGTACTTGTTATTTGGATATCGATATGGTCTTCGGTATACACGCCTGACTATTACATTTTTTAATTATATGTTACAAACATAATTGTATTTCTACTAGTTGTAGAGATGCACATTTGTACGCATGCAAGACCTATCATATGATTAGAGTGGCAGCATGACGATGTTTCTATATATGCCATGTAGTTTTTCTGACTGAGAACCCTAATAATATGACCGTCCCTAGTTCACTCACACCCCGCCGCCACGCACCGTGCGCCACGTTCCAAGTACCAAGCAAGCCCTTCCTTTCTTCCTATCAACCCCACCTTTTGACCTTGTTATGAACTGTGATGTCTCCCTACCCTATATTGTCCCTAGCTTCCTGGACTTCAGCTCGACCTACCCCTAAACATTAGGCTAAACGCTGAATTTCTTGGACTCTAATACTAAATTGTCCTGCAGAAGATGCATTCCAACCTTCCAAGGTTCTGCGGCAAATGGCCAATGATTACACGTGTCCACCCTGTAACAGTCATCAAGAAACAACAAATCATTTGTTCACGAAACGGATTTTTTTTAATTTTTGGCTCCTGATGCCACTCAATTGCAAAAATAGCTCCCATTCCGTTTTATTTGCAAATCTAGCCTCCCTCCCTCTCTTACCGCGGTCGGTGAGCGCGGAAGGTGGGTGATCAGCGCGAATCTCCACGGGAATAGACGGCGACCGTGGAACCGAGGGGTTTCCGCGCTCGGCCACCACGGAAAGGCCCTTCCTACGCTCACGCACCGCGGTAAGTGGTCGGTCCCACGCTGGGGCAACCTCTCGTGCTTTTCCGCGCTCCTCGAGTGGGAAAGTGACCTTACCCATTCCCCGACCGCGAAAGGAGATGGAGGGGGGCTAGATTTGCAAATAAAACGGGACAGAGGCTATTTTTGCAATTAAGTGGCGTCACGGGGCCAAAATAAAAAAGAATTCCACGAAACGCTGGTATATGCCAAAAGAATTTGGAGTTTGGTGTCGACCTGGACACAGCGGAATCGTCTAGACCCGACATAGTGGAATGCACATGGGAACATACTTGAATGGTGATCTGAGAGGTTTTAGAACGAAACGGCCGACGGAAGAAAAGGGCAAGCTTCATTGACCGTTCTAGTTCTTTGGCAAATCTGGAAAAGGAGGAATAGGGATTTTTCAACACCAAAGAAATGAGGAGACTGGGATGATGGTAATCATTAAAGAAGAAGCTCATGTATGGATAATAAGTGGTGCGTACAAGCTTGCGGCCTATCTGCCAAAGGGGGACATGTTCAATGCATTTTAATTCTTAATTGACATATCTGTACTTTGGTAGTGTTTGCCGAGATAGATAAAAGCAAACGTTCATGTTTTAAAAACAACTTTTTTATTCACTTTTTTCTCTCCTTTAATGAAAATGATATGATATATGTACAAAATAACGATCGGGTCCTTTCACTATCAGAAACTGTATGAATCCTGTGTGTCTATGGCTCCTTCAATTACAACCGGTGAAGGCACCGGCGGCCACAGTGGTGGTGGTAGAGGAGGTGGGGGGGCACAAGTGCGGGCACGTGGTAGTATCTTGCAAAACAACGTCCAAAACGACCAACGAATCGAGGCCTCTAGCAACTTGGTCATAGGTCGCATAGCAAGGGCACACCAGGGGAGACTGGGAGGTGTAGAGAGGACATGATGAGGAAGAAAGAAGAGGTGGATAACTATATTGTAGTTTAGATGTAGGGATCAACATGAGAATACAAGACACTCGTCATGGAAGTAGCTAAAAGCTAGAACACAAACATGTATTTTAATTCATAATGCCGAATCTGAGTTACATGGACGCACACAATGGCTTATTTAACCCCCCTAACTAAGACACCTAAAACAAGAAAACCAAACTCTTTACATAACCTGGACTCAAATAAATAAACACTAAACTTTCTGCCGTCGGATTATTTTGGATGGTGCGACACACGCAAAAGGAATATGATGTTGTTATTTAATCCTTCGCATCGGCCTTCAAGTTAGCTTCCCAACAAGTCCAAGAACGTCCGAATTGGGCTCCGTATACAAAGGTTATCGCCTTTCCAATTTGGGTCCTGCTGGATGTGACACGCTGATTCCAAATTGGATTCAAATCTTATCTTTGATTTCATTGTTTGGATTTTAGCAAATCCGTGAGAAACAAGATAAGGACAATCTTTTAAACCATTATGGAGTCGTGGGATAGTAGATCAACCAAATATGCCCTCCAAGCCACGTACTCCTCTTCTTGGGCTTCTCGTGTGTTATCATGGACAACATGTGCAGCATGCACTCCAATTGCAATAACTTAATGTAGAAAGCTCAAAATCACGCACCATTTGATTCGTTGAAAAGTAGACTTGATAAAATTTCCAAATATGTATTTCATGCACACTGAAAACCTCATAATGGGTGTTGAAAGCTTTATATACTTTGTGGACAGAACCGCATGTCTATCCTCGTCAGTTAGCCTCAAGTTGACGAGCAAAGGAAGAGCTCATCCAATCTATCTGCTAGCCAAAACTTCACAACTAGACCTGGTCACCAGGTCAGTCACGCCACATTCACATGTACATACTGTTAAATAATGTAGTCGTTGCAGGGAGACAATCAACCAATCACCAAATAGTAGACAATCAACAGAGAGACAACAGATCTAAACACAATATGGAGGAACCTCTTTATTCATTGATCAATCACTTTCTGTGTACAGGGAGGTCCTATTTATAAACCAAAACCCACCAGGAGCAGTCTCGGTATTATGCTTATCAACTCTTAATCCAGAGTTTCTTGATCCCCCTTCGACGAATACCGCGTCATGTACATGTCTCATTAAAAATTCCTCCAAAAAACCCAATGGAAAAAAAGAGAACGGAGAAAAAAGTACACTGCATCTGCAAGCTGTATTGCATCGTTGCCTCATTAAAAACCTTTATGTGAGAAATCTTCTGGGAAAATTCACTAAGGGAAAAAGAGTGCAACCTCTCTACCTTCTGGGTTAATCTTCAGGATTAAGGTAAAACTTCAGGACCTTAAGTGGATTATGATTCAGGGGATTCTCCCCTTGATCCCTGCAACTCTCCAAGCCGCTTCATCCCAATACCACGAACGGATCGTTGGAAACTAGACATAGATAGAGACTTAGTGAATAAATCAGTCAGATTTTCACAAGACCTAGTTTGCAGGATCTTCACCTCATCGTTCTTCTGGAGTTCACGAGGATAAAAGAATTTGGGAGCAATATGCTTCGTGATATTACTTTTAACATAACCCTGTATTTGTGCAACACAAATAGCATTATCTTCATAGATAATTGTGGGGGTATCAACGGTGTTAATGTCACAATACTTATGGATGTGGTTAGTCACACATATGAGCCAACACACATTCAAGTGAGGCTTCATATAGTGGTATAATCTCTAAGTGGTCGGTAGAAATAGCTACTAAGGTCTGCTTAGATGACCGTCAAGAGATGGTTGCACCAACACAAAGTAATATAAATCTATTATGAGATTTTGCACTATAGAGATTTGTCAGATATCTTCAGGATCTAGTAATGACCATCTGGATCTATGCACGATCTTCATGATCTTTGTATTGTCGACCAACTGGATATAAACTGTTAAGTGGTAAAACCTTCAAGGTGAATTTAATTAGTAATCATCGTATCAACACCTTCTAGGTTTGACTAAGATTTTCGAAATCTCAAGTATGATGATCAATATTTAGCATATAGCTCCCCTGAAGACAACTTCCGCTGAAGTCTTGTTGCTCCAATGTCTTTCATACATTTTTTCAAAAATGAACATAGGCAAGAATACTATGATCAAATCTACTGGATTATCACGATGCGGAGTCTTACATATAAATATCCTATTACTCATCTAGAGATTTTAATACAATCACTATTCGGGAGTAATATGCTTAACTTATTAAATACCACTGTTCGATTGTGCAACACAAGTGGATTATCCTTGCAGAGAATATGAGGTAATATTAGTCACAAAGTCGTATGTCTTTTGGATACGATTTATCAAAACCTTTCAGAGTCTTAATATTTTGTAACTATCTTTGGATGGTTAAAGTTACAACTAATAGTCTGTTCTGCAGAATTGTAAAGTATGGTTGTACCAATCTTAGTTTTGGTGTTTAGGAGATTAATTGCCAATATCATCAATATATGTCATACCTTTATGGTACTAGAGGAAACCACCATTCCACTAACTTCTGGTGGAAGATGCATTTTATAAGTACTTGTGTGGCGCACTTCTGGTCTTTAGGTTTCTCATGACTTTCTTTCGGGTCATGATGGGTTCTTGTCCACTTCTAGGGATCATATAATCGTCGATGTGATTAAGAGATCGATTGGTAAGATAATTTTTCTTCAGAGAGATGTTCTCTCTTCCAGGAGATGTTCTTACTACAAGAGACTATTGGGTATGGATTTTATATATATTGTGATTTTATTTCTTTTCTTACTAGGAATTTTGAGTCCTTCGAGGATCTCAACAAGGATTTTCAGAACCCACTAACTGCATATTTTATTTATTTGTTCATGCTTTTTACCAGAATTATTATGCAACGAAACAATATATCATTCATAATAGGATAGTAACGGTCTCTATGGAGACCTTTGAACCATAACTTTTACCACTTTATTATATTCATAATGACCTATCAAGTCTGAACTACCTGGTTCTAATAGTTTTATTTAGAAATTTTGGTTCAGCCTCATATGCTTTCATTATGTGACCCGATATGAACGCATCAAGTGCTCAACCATGGATTTTGGTTCCGGATTTGTGTTCTCATTAGAGAAACTTTTGTTGAAAATATGTCCTAGAGGCAATCATAGAGATGATTATATTTTGTTATGTTCATAATTTATTGGATAATATGTTATCTTATTCTAAGAATAATATCGTTAATATTTATTATCAAGTATGTAACTTGATTGTGAAACTTTATATTTATCTTTGTGATAATTATTCTAAAGCGATCCCTAGTCGGAAACATATGAGGACACATATGAATAGACTAGTATATGTATTGGTTGATGACCATGTTTCACAGATCATAGATATGAAGATATCAAACCAATAATAGACACATGTTAGCGAACATGGGGTTGGATCGACCCACCATGAGACATTGCGAGAATGTTGTATTCTTATATGTCATCAGTTGGTCTTATTTACAATGCGTATGCTATATCCTTAGACTTGAGATCGTCGCACGTACTCGAGATGTGTAGTGACTTACTTAGGGGTTACCAAACGCTACTCCGTAACTGGGTAGTTATAAAAGTAGCTTTCGGGTTTGTCATGATACATGCGTCCAGACATGGTTGATCAAGATAGGATTTGCCCCTCAATGCAACGGGAGAGATATCTCTAGGCCTCTCGAGTGATCGGATTCCAGAAATGCATAGCCATGCTACTCGCGGTTAAAGAGTTAACCATAGTCGGGGAATTCGAGTCACGTGATCGAGAAAGAGTGGTCGAGCTAACCAACAAGGATGACACGTATTTGCGTTGAGTTTGACCGATATCGTGAGGCAAAGGGAAATACATATGAGGTTTGTTAAGGTTCGTCCGATGTGATCTTTACGTATACTCGAGAGTCGGCATGTCCTGCTAGGGGCCACTACTAATTAGTGGACGAGTAGGAGTACTCGGGCCATGCCCAAGTGTACGTGAACCTATAGGGTCGCACGCTTAAAGGGCTGGGACACGTTTTGGATGGTGATTCGAATTCTTATGGGCCACGAGTTCCTAATGGGCCTCAAAGCTGAGACCCATCATGGATGCCTATATATAGAGGGGCGGTGGCATAGGGTTAAGTGTAATTTTTGGAATTCCCGAAACCCTAGCCACCACACCTCCTTCGCCCAAAACCACGCAGTCGGCGCTAGCACTCCGGCGCGTGGTGTTCCTGCCCTGTACGTGTGGATACCTTGGAGGCGTTGCTGCGAGGCTTCAACGCTAGGACGATCCACAACTTGTGACGGTCAAGAGGAGCACTTGGAGGAGACGCGAGGCGAGTACGTCTACAACCGCACCAACGCGCTGCATCGAATCTTCTTCTGTTGCTAGTCTGCGCGTCTAGTGGTAATCCCGTGATCTATTACTAGTAGAGATTCCTTGGTTACGTGTTAGATTTTTGAAATTGCGCTAGGGTAGCTTACCCGTGTTCCTTCAACTTTAGCAATTGTAGAGGCAAAGTGATTGTCGATAACTTTTCTCCTATATCCTCCAAATTGAGGGTATCTCAGTGTTAACCAGATCTTTGTCATTTCCCAAATAAAAGCTTTTTGGTCGTTCCGTATTCCCAGCATTGTAATATGTGCACATCAAATTGCTGGACTTCATCTTTATGATAAACCTCTTCATGAGGTATTTCACTTTCAAGCTGAGTTCTCTTCAGGAGAGTTAAAGGAGTGATTAATAATTGTTTTGACTAGTGTCATTAGATCTTAGACTCGCAGACGTCTCCATAGATTTTAGATCAAGAACCAATAAGTCAATTCACAGAGGTGGATATACTATTCAACCCGGGGTATTTCACTCTTAGCGATGTATTTACTAGAAGTAAACACTGTGTTAATTCCTCCGTAATTAGAAAGTATTTGGCAAGCTCCCCGCTTCTGGCGCACAGGAGCATAAATTAAATCTTAAGTTTAGCTTGACTAGTGCGTGTATCTTAGTACTAAAGATCTTTTCCTTCTGGAAAATACGACGGCATTCGAACTTTTGGGCATTTCTCGCCACTTAATGCCGAGATTCGATCTTTATTAATAGCATACTACAAAATTCCCTTATCATGGGCACATGACTGATTGAATTTCAGATTCAACATGATCTCTAATAACTGGTGATGGCCCAAAGGTGTATGCTATAGTGGTGATAACATGTGGGAAATGTTTGATTCCTCCAACACGCACTTATTTCAACAAGGGGTTTGATAATTATATGTAGTGGGCTATACTTTTATCAATGCAGTTGCAAGAAAACTACATGATCGTAATATTCTATATGATATTTCAACTTTGGGTTGGTCATGAATCTAAGACGAAGGTCCCATACAGGGGTCCAAAAGTTGACAGACTTATTCTATAGACTAGCTTCTTTATTATTTGCCTAAGTTTTGATCGAATTACTCATATATTATTTTAAATAATTTGGATAATTAAACTTTAAGTTTATAATTACGTAACATATTTTCTTATGGTCATAAGCAATGTGTTCTAACATCATAAAACTACAGGATGCTCTCTAGGAATATAAATATAATGCTAGAACATAAATATTTTACCATAGTTAATCTACACAGAAATACTAGATTTTCTTTTGGACTTCAAATATTAGTCAAATCACCCAAATAGTATAATTATTCGGCGGGAATATTTCTTGTTCAAACAGGAACACCAAATTTAATTAAGGGTGATAAACTGTATACCTTATTTTAATTAGTAATGCCAGAATCGTCTTGGCCAAAATTAAATCATTCAGGATCAACAAAGTTCAATAGGCCATCTTTCTTTCGGGAGTTATATTTGCTTCAAGCAAGACATATGGCTTCTGGTGGTGATGCAGTTGCAAACTGCACTTACCAATTTATGCATGTGTCATTTCTGATGAGTATGGCATGCTTCGATGCAAAGCTGAACATGGCATATGTGCGTTGCGTCAAGCGGCCGTCGATTTACCGTGTGCAATCCCGCTTACTGGCGGTTAACATATTGCTGAAGACACAAATCAATTGCCATTCATGGGCAACAATTATTGTGGTTGCCAACAGCATGGATATCGGTAATGGCGTAAATGCCATTTTCTATATCGACTGGATAAGGATAATAATCATGCAATTTACTTTAATTATCTCCCAAAATAAACTAGATTAATTTATTTCTTTGAGCTTTGACCTAGGATATGCCATTATGCCTACCATGACTCTTGTTTTGAATAATTTTCTATGCCTCTTAGGTTTCAAAATCCCACACAAGCCTAATATCCTCTCCCTTTTCATGCCAACTATAAAATACCCAAGTGATAGTGTATGCGTTAGGCATTTGCTTGAAATCAATTCGGAGTTAAAGGTTTGCTATCAAACTTCAACAAGAGTACAATTGTTGTTGGCGTGAAACCAATATATACTCTGTAACATTTTGTTTACAAAGTTATTCTATACTTATTTGAGGAATATGGTGTTTTTTAGCCAAAGTGATCCATCAGAGATCAATATATGACTAGGCTTGGTTCGGTATCACTGAGAAAAATAGTTTCCCCTTTTTTTGTCGTCTGGGTATCTGTGCACTACAAGCTAGTGAATTGAGACTTTATCAAGAGCACATGTACAATATTTTGTTAGCAAGGCATGGCAACATATTTTCAATTTCTAGGCATACGGTTTTCAAATTTATTCAATACAAGATCAGTTTACTACATGCAAGGTATGCTACTAGCATATGTTATATTAAGCAGATTTAATCAATTATTCAGTAGAAAATAAGACTTTAATATAACAATTCAAGCCATTAATTTATATAGGGCATCTGGGAAAAAAAACTATCTAATGCATAAGGTTCCATCCCAAAGCAAAAGATAAGAGATGCGTAGCAGGAGCAGGGTCAAGCTCGTCAGGAGCTGAATCTATACTACTAATGCAACTCGTGCAAGAAAACGACATCTTTACAAAGTTAAGGGATAACTAGGAGACCGATATAGCTCTCTATAGAGCATAATATGGGCTTACCATTGTTGTGACCCAGGACAAACAAATATTCGCTTAGCGATGTCAAACATGTCCAACATAATTTATGCAATTTTTCATATATTTACAGCTGGTAAAACATTTTAAATACATAAAATGAGTGCAAAATAGTAAAGATTAATTTTATCTGTCCAGTAGACAATTTTTTTTTATAGATTTTCCAGAATTTCCTAGTATTTTTTGGGTTTTTTATTATAATTTTTAAGGTTTGATAGCAATTTTGGAATTACTAAACCCATTAATTAATTTTCCAAACACACAATACCAGGGAAAATAAACCATGAAAAATATGATGCTTCCAAGGTGTACTAGGTTTAAGTTTTCACAAATTTATGGAAGCTTATATACTTTAGAATTCAGTTTTTAGGATTAATTTAAGGTTATTGCATAAAAAGAAATAATATTAAAGCAAATAACCATAAATCGATAGTCTAGATTATAAAATAACCATAGAACATACTGATCCGCCACAAGAATCGGATCCCCAAAGGGTTATTCTGTAAGAATATATGAAAATTTGAAACCCGCTATAATTGCCCAAAACTTCGGGTTTTTTTTTGCAAATTTTCCTTACAAGCAAAAATATTCTCGTAATTTTTAGAACTCTGAGGGTTTATTTCCAAAATTTTAGGATTTTTTTAGTTTTTCTTTCTTTTTTCTTTCTTGGTTGGTGGGCCGGCTGGCCCACTAGGCCGAACCGGCATGCTATCAAAGGGTGGGGGTGTTTTTAGGGTTCCTTTTGTCCCTATTCACAAAGGTGGCGGTGGCTGGTGCTTCACACGGAGGGTGTGCGGCGACGGCACGCTGCGGCTAGCGGAGCTTCGGGGTGGAGGCGGCGATGTGCAGCGGGTGGCACGTGGCGGCGCGACGGGCGCGCGACCGGCGGTTCATGGGGGCGGTGAGGCCTCTTGGATGTGAGAGCCAGCGGCGCACGGCGACACGCATCAGGTTCGGGCACTAGCGCGGGAGCTGGCGACGCGCGGCGATGCGCATCGAGCGTGGAAGCGGTGGTAGTGGCGTGCGAGCCGAGGCCGGCATGCGAGTGGCGCTCGGCTGCGATGCCGAGACGGCGCGGCGCGATGACACTAACGGCTACGAGCCTTGGCGTTGCTCGAGAATGCGGCGGCGATGTACTACGTCGAAGCCAAGGATGATGCTCGCTGATGGCGATGTGGCATGGCGTGACACGTTCTGGCGCGCACAGTGGCTAATTGGCATAGCAGCGCATATGAGCACGCATGGACGGAGCTTTGCCTCGGCCTTGGGCGACGCTTGGCGGCACGATCTCGGGCCAGCGTGACGGTGCTTGGCCTCGGGAGGCATGGCGCATGGCGACGAGGCGGCGGGCTTGTGCCGCGAGGAAAGCAGCGCCATTTTTCTTCTTCCCCTTTTTTATCGTCATGTGAACAGTACAACGATGATGAACAGTAACCTCAAATGACGATTAACCGTGAATCCATAGAAGACTGGCCGATTAATCCGATCTAATCTAGGTTTCTAAAAATTTAATCTACCATATTAAATTATAGATCATGAGGATCAGAAAAGAGGACCCTGAACGACATACTGGTTGTCCAGAAGAACGATCGTGCTGATAACGTGTTAAATAACATAGTAGTCATAGGGAGACAATCAACCAATCACCAAATGATAGACAATCGACAGAGAGATAACAGATGAAAACACAATATGGATGAACCTCTTTATTCATTTATCAAACACTTTTTGTGTACAAAGAGGTCATATTTATAGACTAAAACCCACTGGAGCAGTTTCGGTATTATGCTCATCAACCCTTAATCCAGGGTTTCTTAACACATACCACCAAGGAGGCAACCAGCCAATCAGAATCCACACATAAGGCTATAGCCATGTTGCACCGCACGCATGGAAATTAATGAGTATATGGTTAAAATGACATTGTTTCACGACGAAATAACATAAAAGTTCTCACACGAATAAATTGGTAAAAATAACATATGTACCGTACTAAAAAATCACGACAGGGGGCCTACCACGCCTTGGGTGCGTACCGGGGGAGCGGCAGGTGACGTGCGCTGACCACATGCCGCTCCCCCAGTTAGCAGCAGGTGAGCTGCTGCACCCCAGTTCACGGTAGGTCATTTGTCGTTCCCCATGCGCCCGTATATAATCTACTGTGCACTCAGAACGCGGTAGGCCGTAGGCCTCCTGCCGTATTTTTTTTTGGGACCGACTATTGATCAGGTGACTGAAAATTTGTAATGTTTCAGTCACTTTTTCTATCCCTTGGATGCACATCCAACGGTTGGCTGTTGTTTTTACGTTTGGTTGTGTTCTTTTTAGTTGGGCTGTGTTCTTTTTAATTGGGCTGAGTTGTGTTGTTCTTAACGGGTATGTGGTTTTTTAATTTTGACCCATTAAGCAAGTTGGTCTAATTGTGCTGTTTTGTATGTCTTTGGGCTGAGCTGACAGCAAGCTCACATTTTCAAAATCTCTGTTGCTAACAGGCTTAATTGCAAGTTGAAAATGCTAAGCTGGTTACTTGATTCATCAAAGGACTACCCACTAAAAAGGGAACTACTGATACAAACATAAGAAAAACTTCAAGTCTACACAAGTCACGGCTGAACAAATTTTGACCATTAAGCAAGTTGGTCACATTGTATTGTTTTGTATGTCTTTGGGCTGAGCTGACAGCAAGCTCACATTTTCAAAATCTCTGTTGCTAACAGGCTTAATTGCAAGTTGAAAATGCTAACTGGTTACTTCAGTTCATCAAAGGACTACCCACTAAAAAGGGAACTACTGATACAAACATAAGAAAAACTTCAAGTCTACACAAGTCACGGCTGAACAAATTTTGACCATTAAGCAAGTTGGTCACATTGTATTGTTTTGTATGTCTTTGGGCTGAGCTAACGGCAAGCTCACATTTTCAAAATCTCTGTCGCTAACGGGCTAAATTGCATCTTGAAAATGCTAACTGGCTACTTCATTTCATCAAAGGACTACCCACTAAAAAAGGAACTACTGATACACACATAAGAAAAACTTCACAGCTACACGAGTCACGGCTGAACAAATTCATGCAAAACAATCAAATCATATACTTGGTGAACCCTACAGAGTACAAAAACAAAGGAAACCTAAACAAGGTCAAATAGAAAATTACAATAGATATAAAAAATTGCATTCTATTAACATAGAAACATAATATAGAAAGAAAGAAAATTCTATCCTAGACAAAAAGTCCTATACTTGGTGAACCCTACAGAGTACAGAAATTCTATCTTTGTTTGGGCTGTCTCTTGTTGGGTCTATTGGAATTTTTGTTCTCGGATTTGCTGAGCTTTTTTTGTTTGGTTTTTTTTTCCTCAAGGTCAACACCAAGAAAGAAATTGCATTCTGTTAATATCTCTTGGTGAACCTAAAAAAGGTCAAATAGCAAATGACAACAAATATAAAAAAATTGCATTCTGTTAATATAAAAACATAATATAGAAAGGAAAAAAAATCTATCCTAGACAAAAAAAAATACTTGGTGAATCCTACATAGTACAGAAACAAAGGAAACCTAAACAAGGTCAAATAGAAAAATAACAATAGATGTACTAATCCATTGAACTAGAAATATGAACTTGGACATCCATAGAACTGAAATTGCACAACATGTTCTACTGAAACATTCATAAAAATGGTATGCAAGTTTTTTTTTGTTGGTTTGGAATTTAACAGATAATATTCCTTGTCAACAATCAGTTAGACTTCATGTTCATAAAGAGAGCTAACATCGACAAAGAAAATAAGTTACACACCACACAAACTAAATTTGCACAATACGTAACACTGAAATTTTAATTAAAATGGTGTGCAAGTAGAATATGTCAGGTGATTTTAGAGCTTAATTTTCTTTTCAAAGAAAATGAAGTGTAAAAATAAATATAAGTTACAAACCCAACAAACTAAATTTGCACAATACTAAACACTGAAATTTCAATTCAAATAGTGTGCAAGTAGAATCGGCTATGTAATTTTAGAGATTATTTTCCTTTCATATCAAATTAAATGTAGAAACAAATAAAAGTTACTCACCCATTGAAATAAAATTGTACAATACTTAGGATAGAAATATTAATTCAAAATTTGCGGAAAATGATATCTGCTAGGTAATTTCAAAGAGTATTTTCCATTCAAACAAGAAAATAACATTATGAAGGAGATTATGCATTAGTTTCATAATTTGATCTAGTAATTACTTAATTATGATTTTCCCTATCACATAGGCCATGCAGGACCGATATATCAGGTGAAATATTGGCCATATCGGGTGATATGTCCGGATATATCGGCTGACATAAACCTTCCTGACATATTGAAATAACATGTTTTATTGGTTTCGGTTAGTGACTCAAAGCGACATATTGACTGATATGTCGCTCGACACAGCCAGTATCTAGAAGCTTGCAACTGAGTGAAAGACCTCTCACGGTTGACAGGAAAAAGGACAACAGTGGAACAGTTCAAGATGAGTAAGCAGACAATTACCTGCAACCGATGTGGCAGTCATGAACACAACACTCAAAGGTGCCCAAAACAACACCTAGACACTGTACCTGCGAAAAAATGAATAGAGCAGCAACTAAGAAAACAAAATGTCACAAATTCGTAGTGTCCATTCAAAATTTCACAAATATCTACAAATTAACTATCAACACCAATTGATTAAAAAATTCCAAAACATGTCGGTAATGATTGCATGGACAGGCGAAAAAATGGGTCTGCATCAAACAACCTTCAGAAATCAAGCAAGAAGCAAAAACTTGAAGAAACAGGAATCAATTATGAGAAGATGAAAATATAAATATCATATTTTCAGTTACAGATGGATGATGTAGGAAACAAATATTACTTGGGAATTCCATACATGATCTTCTCAATGTAGTTAGTGAATTTTCATGTGAACACTACTGCATCTCACTATACATTTTAATCGTTTGAACCTTAATTTGCATACTTGGCTACTTGCTTAGTTAGATGGGCCTCATGACGTATAGCAGGAGCTTCAATTTTGAAAATATAACTAAAATGGGGAGAAAAAGTAAGGTAACAGATATAGACAAGAAGAAGAATAACTTACATTACATATTTAGACCATATGGTGCTTACATGAGATACAACACTATGAGCAATACAGGAACTGATTTATAAAGGAATATTAAAAGCGAATTTAGATGCACAAGAATAATAGACAATGAAGCTAAAAGTAAAGCCTATTGCACATTGAAGCAAGGAGAATATAGACCAGAACCTTTTTAAAAGTAAAGCCTATTGCACATTGAAGCAAGGAGAATATAGACCAGAACCCATTATAGCAGTACATTAGAAAAAAAGTATAACAGGACACAAACAATTGCACATTTACATCAGATCACACTCCTTTACATACATTCCAAAACATAAGAAACTGGACTATCCAACACGTCTTCTTAACACCACCTTATCATCAGGGGAAAAAAAGGCAGAGATTTCTTAACAACATCATATTGCAGGCCACATTTGTCTATCTTATACCCCATTAACCTACAGAAAAACATTTAGCAATTATAAATAAAATAGACCAAGGAAAAAAACAAAAGCACGAAATGGAACATGATAATTTTGTAAAACAAAGTCAAGTACTAACCCGCTAGTCATAAATAGTAACTAGTCTATGCACATACCGAACACAGATATTGGCAAAGTCACTTTGCAAAAAGTTTCTTGAAGGGGAACAAGAGGGTCCCACATCTCCAAAAACTTCATAGCACATACGCCAGCATCACCCCTACAGAAGAAGAAGAATTATCAAAACATAAGGAAATTAAAAATGAGTGACATGACATAGGGATAATTCAAACTAAAGTAAACGTTAGGGAAAGAACATTACATATTGCCTTGGACGAGGACAGGAGGAAATATAACTTCAAATTCACTGAAATTATTTTGAAATGGTGCAAACTCTGTCCATGCCTTTTTAAATTTAGGGATCTGCTAAAAAAGAACATGTGTTATACAACTAGTTACATCCTACAAGCTCAAAAGGCATAAGCTCAACAAATTCAACTACTCTATCCAACAAGTTCCTTTTGTAAATGAATATTAAGGACTGTGTAGATCACGGGAAATTTTTATTTTTATTTGAAATATGAAATCTAACTATAGATTCTGAAATGATGACAAAAACCTAACTACTGAATCAGTTTTATTGGCTAAATCTAAAATCTAAATACAGAACCTGAAAATCTTACATGACAACCAATAAGTATGATCAAAAAATCATCACAAGACAAAACGATGCATCAATTTAACATTTGAAGAATTAGATCTTGCATAATACATAGCCTCGATACAAGAAAAGAAGGTAGACTGCAATGTTTGGATTCATACAACAAAAATAAAATCACGATCCACAAAGGGGAATTGGATAGGGAAGCAAATCTAATAGTACTTACACATCAGCACGCACAATACTTACACACATCTACAATCCAAACGGTTGTGCAGCTATCCTTATCATTTCCACAAATGGCTTTAGTAATAGTTCCTATCATGATGGCTCGTGATTTTGTTTTACCATTCACCAGCTTGATAGTTGTAGACCTGCACTGAATCTCTCAGTCTTCAGCACAGGGACATGCAAATCGACGGTTTATACAAAGGACACCGGAGGAAATCAGAAATTCATCGATTAATTTCATAGGAAAATATAAACAGAAAAACAACACCTGTAGCTATGTGCTGAGTGTAGAAAGTAGGAAAGTATGATTATTTAGTGTCAATTAGAGGCATGGCTATGATGATTTAGGGCCAAATTAGAGCGTGGTGTACTTTATTCATACAAATTGGAACAAAACAACAAATTTCCTAGCCAGGGTACCAACAGTGAAACAAAATTTTCTTCTTGGGTGATGGAACCACAACCACCCATGAACTCTACAATCGTTGATTAATAAAACTATCATCAAGACAGAGACTGATCCAGAAGAAACCTTGAGTTATCACCACACCAGTACAAATTTTACAACCCTAGGAAACAATCCAAACTGGGAACAACTAGATCCAATTGCACGGGGGATCTTTTACAAACCCTAGAATAAAACACCAAAATGAGTGTAAAAAACACACCTTAGGCTCGAAGCAAAATAAAATCAGCTGAGAACCACCCACGAATCTCACGACAACCGCATCTCACCAGAAAATAGATCGTACCTTCTGAATTTTAAGTCGCCGCAACGCTGCCAATCAAGCACAAATACAAGCAAACTAAGGCAGGTCGCAGCTAACAGCAAGCCGCCGAGCCCGCCGGTCACCATTGAAACTACCAAGTCTCATCTCTATTTCTCCCCATCGCTTCCTCTGATCTCTTACTCTATCTTCCTTCTTAGAGTTTTAGTACACAGAAAGGGATGAGATGCCCTGTACTAATGGGGTGGATGACTTGCGGACTCGCGGGTTGGGTTTGCGCAGACACACACCCAACAAAAACAAACGAGCCCGAAAATCACATCTCACAACACACAGATCTCCAACAGCATCCGACGGCCCTAAAAATCGATTGAAAGATAACTAATTTTCAGGCAACTGAAAAATAGCAATTCCTTTTTTTTTTTTGCGCGGCACCGGTACCGATAGGATAGGAGGGCTATTTGGTTGAGAACAGTACCATTTAAGAAAAAAAAAAAAGCTCGGAAACTGCGTAGGCGTAGCCACGTGGCGCGTGGCTAACTACGTACTAACTACTAAACCTCCAGGCGCGCCACCTCGTCCGTGAACACCTTCCTGAACTCCGGCATGCTCTCCGGCTCCAGCGACAGCACGAGCGCAAGGGCGCCGTCCTTCCCCGGCGCGTTCATCACGTACACGAAGCCGCTGTAGTACATGAGTGCCGGCCCCATGAACGTCGGCGCTCCCCACCCGAAGTCGGCGTCGCAGAGCGACATGCCCATCCAGCTGATGGCCCGGAGGTGCGCCCGCGAGATGCCGCTCCTTGGCAGGTTCATCGTGTCGACCCCCTCCAGGTAGTCCACCAGAGACCGCGCGTAGTCGTCGCCCTGGCTCGTCGCCGAGAGCACACGCCGCGCCGCGTGGCCAACGGGGTTGGACACCACCTCCCCGACCGTGGCGGACACCGACGTGCGGATAACCGCGTTGCCGAAGTATCCCGGCGGGAGCGGCGGGTTTAGGCGCGCGCGCATGTCGACCATGGAGTAGAGCCGCGTCTCCGCATCCGGCGGCAGCGCCCGTGCGCGGCATACGCACTGCCACACGAGCGCCACCACGGCGCGGAACGTGGACGCCCCCGCGCACCGCGCCTTGAGCGTGCTCACCTGGCCCTTGGTCATCGTGATGATGGCGCTCGCGTACGTGGACGAGGCGACGGCGTCCACCGGCTCCGGCTCGGGCTTGTACTCTGGGTGGTCGTAGAGCACCGCGCGCGCCGGGCTTGCGCTGAGCAGCGTATGGTCAAAGCACGGCTGCACGTTCACGGTAGCGCCGCGGGCGATGCTGGCCCACGTCTCGAAGAAATGCGCCGCGCCCCGCGCGTCGACGATCGAGTGGTGCATCGCCTGGCCGAGCACGACGCCGCCGCACCACAGGTACGTGACCTGCACGAACAGCAGGACGCACGGCGGGTTCGGCGCCGGCGTCGGGGGCACGAACAGGTCGCGCATCCCGTTGCATGGCACGAACTTGCTCATCAGGTCGTCGAGCACGTAGTCGGAGCGCGCGGTCACGAAGACCACGCCCTCGCCGGTGCAGTCGACCTGGACCCGCCCATTCCCGTCAACTCCGAGGCGGCCGGCGAGTGGGTAGAACGCGACCAGAGCCCTGGCGAGGCTGTCCTTCATGGCGTCGGCGGCGAAGAAGCTCGGGTCACCGTTCGGCCGGAAGAAGTAGACCGTGGGCGTGTACCCGCGGCGCCCGGCGAGGTCCAGGTTGGACATCCAGATGGCGCCGCCCGGCGTCTCCTCGGCTGGGACGACCACCTCCGACTTCAACACCTCCACCATTGCCACTGTTTCCTTCTCTACTAGCTACTACGTACTAAGCTAGTGTGCGTCCTCGTGCTGCTTAGCAGTTGGTGTGGTGGTTTATGCGAGCGTTTCGTTGGTTTAAATAGAACGGAGTGTGCGCGGTTGGTGGCATTTCCACTGCTCACGACTAGGGTGCAAAAGAGCCGATAATTCCCGTTCAACTGATTGACCGGATGCTCGTGAAGCGAATACGTGACGAAGAAATATGTATCAGACACTATCCGTGTCGACTCCGACTCGAGGAAAATATACAGAACAGGACACAGGATGAGCGATATCCATTCGTATGTGTTCGTATGCCAGGTAGTATAAGGAAAACATGTTGTGACTTTACTTAGGAACAAGATAACAGATAGGTGAGTTGCTGCATCTGAGTATATAGAGGGTACTAAGTGTTTTTCCTTATACATCTCAGTGATTAGTCTTTTCGTGTTCGCTTTGATTGCACTCTTACTATCTAATGTTTGGGTGCAAAAGAAGCGGATAATTTCCATCCGACCGATCGACTGAAGGCTCGCGGAGTGAATATGAGGTGAAGAAATGAGTATCCGACACTATCTATGTCTGACTCCGATAAAAAAATACAAAATATGATATAGAATAAGCGATATCCGTCTGTATCCACTCCAATTGCACCCCAGCCACAACGTCCGCGGCGGTGTAAAATCGCTGACTGGTTACACGGGCAGTGAAGGCAATTGGGAGATATGAGATGATCGGACGATTTAGATTTCTCGTCTCGAGCTTTTCCGTTTCAGTGACCAGGAATGCAAAAATACACGTTTCTTTCTCCGTCAATCCGCTTGCTTGGGAGGGGTCGTTTTCTTCTTCTGCATCATTGATTGGAGAATTTTCGAGGCGATATATGTGCCTGCTTACTACATGATTAGTTAGATTTCTCTTTTGTTTCGCTACATGATATGAGCTTGCTTGGTTAGATTTCTCTGTAGCTTGATGATATGGAGATGATTTTTTTTTTGTTCTTTCTGAATCAGTAGATGGAGGAGGGTAAACGGTCCTTGTCACTCTGTTTAGCCACTAGTACTCTGTAAAAGTCTTCTTGTAATTTTTTTTTGTCAAGGAAAAAAGAGAAGTAGCTATGAAAAATGAATCATAGCAACTACTAGCTAGTATTTTTTACAGATGCATTGCTTGGTGATCTCGACAACATCACTGAACCTGATGGAAAGAATAACCAGCAAGCAGCTTCGTCGTGTCAATGCGCCAATAATGTCTGGTGTTTGGTGGGAGGCAGTATACCGATTGTACTTACGACTAACTATGCCCGCTCATGAGTAATTAATTATATGTTACGATCCCACTAAACGAACACCGATCACCACCGAGCGCAAGAGATATACTCAATTACAAGACAAAATACAAGGTAGCTAGGGATACTGATTGAGGAAAATAGAAGGAAGTATTAGGAAGAAGCAATTAGATTGGGAAGAAGCAGAGAACTGAGTTTAGAGAATTGGAATTTGGGGAAGAAACAGCAGTGGGGGAGAAGAGAGCCAGCTGTTGCCTTGTTCTAATCAGTTCGTCCTTTCTTTTGCAATCTGTGAGAAACAATAGGTTCGAAGTAAAACGAACAAAGGATTTATGAAGAGAAGCTCACGTCTGAATGCGTTAGTTCTCGGTTTATATAGAGTTACCGGATAAGCTACAGTGCGTCCGGCAATACAGTTGAGGTCGATTACAACAGTAAGAATCAGAATCAAAACAGTCTAATCTTAACTACTTGTACACGGATGTGATTGAGTTAGGTAATTACAGATAATCTACAGATATATAATCTGATTGTGTTAACAAGCCCCCTCAATCACAACGTATACTTTCTAGATTAAGGTGTTGATGATTATTGCTGAGGAGTCGGCTTGACAGAGGCTTTGTGAAGATATCAACCAACTGATCCTGTGAAGAGATAAACCTGATGCCCAGTGCCTTTCTTGCAACCCGTTCACAAACAAAATGAAAATCAACTTCAATGCGCTTTGTTCGTGCATTCAAGACAGGGTTAGCTGACAGATAAGTGACACCAAGGTTATGACACCACAACACAGGTGATCTCGATTGTGATATTCCTAGTTCGCCCAACAGGGACTGAACCCAAATCAATTCAGCTGATGCATTTGCCAATGTCTTATACTCCAATTCGGTGCTTGACCTTGAAACAGTGGCTTGTTTTCTGTCACTCCATGAGATCAAATTGGGACCGAAGAAAACTGCAAAACCACTAGTGGACCTTCTGTCATCCAAACTTCCTGCCCAACTTAGTATCTGAGAATGCGCTAAGAAGCATCGATGCAGAACGGGTAAACTTGAGTCCAACTGTGTGTGTATGCTTTAGATACCTTAGAATGCATTTAACCGCACTCCAATGATGCTCAGTTGGTGCTTCCAAGAATTGGCAGACCTTATTCACCACAAAGGATATATCAGGCCAAGTGATTGTGACATACTGCAGAGCGCCAACAGTGCTACGATATTTGCATATTGCATCCCCCCTCAATGGATTGCCAGAGAATTGAGACAACTTATCTAAAACAGCGAGCGGGGTGGAAACAGGCTTGCAATTTGCCATGTTGGCTCGCTATAGTAGCTCCCCGATACTAACACTACTTTGAGTGACTTGTATGCCCAGAAAAATAGTGAAGATCTTCTAGATCTTTGATGGCAAATGCCTTTTTCAGTTTGTGCAGTATATCATCAGTAGCTCGAGGCGAAGAACTGACAATGGTAAGATCATCCACATAAATGCGAACATATCTCACAGTACCTTGTCTGTTGTAGATGAAGAGTGATGTGTCATCCTTCGAAGAGACAAATCCATGTTCTTGAAGATGAGAACTAAGACTCGAGTACCATGCCCTTGGCACTTGCTTCAAGCCATAGATTTCTTTGTGAAGCTTACACACATGGTGAGGATAGTGGGGATCTTCAAAGCCCGATGGTTGACGCATATACACTTTTAAGAGTAGTAATGTAATAGTCATGTATGGATTAGGGGTAGTTATGTAATTGTAGTGTAGCTAGGGTTTCTAGTACACTATATATATTGCCCCTTGGGCTCTTGCAATAGATGAACAATTTAGCCCTTATTCTCTCATCTCTTCCAAAATCTAACATGGTATTAGAGCCTAGATCTATAGCCTAGCTTTCTTCCTCTTCCCGCTGCTGTTGCCCCCGAGAGGAGCAATCTCCACTCCCGGGGCGGCCACCTCTAGTTGTAGCCATTTCCATCGAGTCCGGTGTTCAGCAGCACAACAAGCATTAGTCTTCACCTACTTCACCAGTCTTCAGTAGAAGCAGCAGCACAGCAACCAGATCCGGCCTCTCCATCTCCTGCTCTCTCCTTGGAGTATGCTCTTGGCCTTGGAGTCCTCCGTCGTCCCAGGCTCCGTCCTCCTCGAGCTCCGCCTCGATCGGGTTTGGCGTACTCGTCCTCGCATCGTCACCAGCCTCACTCTCACCGGATCCGGTGTAGCTCGTCACTGCCATCCTCAAAACGCGAACCAGATCTGCCCAATCAGTCTTCATCTTTCTTCAAGTAGCGGAGCTATCAGCCGCTGCTCCTCGATCCTTCTAGGGCGGAGGAGATCCCCGAGCTCGCCATCCAGCATGGGGAAGCCTTTCCTCCTTCCTCAAGATGGCCTTGCTTCTCTCACCTCGGGCAACTGCCTCAGGTCGCGCCGGATCTCCTCTGCCTCGCACCTCAGGACATGCCGCCGCCCAGCCATGCCGCCGCCGCCACTCGCTGCGGGCCTCGTCGCCTCTGCCTTCACCGGGTTTCCCCCGGCTCAGATCCGCTTGGATCTGGTCTGGACCGGCATCACCAAGTCATACACGCCAGATCCAACGAGGGATTCGACGGGCCTGCCTCCTGTGCTTCCAGATCCGACATTGTCGCCGCGTCGCCCGGCCAGATCCGGCGTCGGATCCACGCCGCCGCCGCTGGAGACGACTGGAGACCAAGGCTCCTCCCCATCACCGCCATCCTTGTCGTCTTCATCACCTGGATCCATCGCCTGGAGTCGTGCCTTCGCTCCATCGCCTGCCTCGCTTGGATCCACGCCGCCTCGGCCTCGCCGATCCAGTGGGATCCAGAGCTCCTCCGTCGGCTGAGAGTCCTTGCCCTTGCCTCTGCCCGGCCGGGAGCGGCTTCGCCTCCTCCGGCTCTGCGCGCCTTTGGATCCGCTTGCCTCAAGCCATCACTGTTCCATGCCTCCGGATCTGTCGCCTGAGCTCCTCTACGACAGATTCGGCACCTAGAGCTCGATTCACCTCCAGCGTTGCGCCTCTACGATGGATCCACCTCCGACGTCGCCTCCTCTGGGGCTCTGGATCGACGGTGCTACCATCTCCTCTGGATCCGGCGATGACCATAAGCCTTCCTCCCGCTTCTCGGCCATCTCATCTGCCTGTCCTTGTGCAGCTGCTGGTTGTGGAGAGTCTTTGCCTCCGCTAGCCCACCATGCTATGGTCATCTTGTGCAACAGCAGCCTCTTTCTTGCAAGCTTCCTGCTCTGCTTCATGTTGGTGCTGGTGTGATATGATCACTGCTAGTATCTGCTGCTGATGCTTGTATGTTGCTGCTATTATCCTTAGTCTATTTCCTTTTATTTCCATTGAGTCCATCCAAGTCCGCTGCATCTCCCGTTGAGTTCACTGAAGCGTTGCTAGTCTATCAAATCCTTTGTCGATCAGTCGATTGCTTCTTCCTTTTCAGGATGCCACGGTCCGTCCATTGGATCAAGTGTGGTTACCCCCATCATCGTTGTTGATGCGACTTTGCCCTATTGGTCCTCTCTTGTAGCCATCTTGCTACACATCTTCGCATCATTGCGACTCTTGACCAATGGCCTTCTTTGTCGTTATCATCAACTGCCTCTCCTTTGTCGGGTGCCAGATTCGACACCGTCACCTCACATCTTTGATGGGCAGATCTGGTCTGTCGTCTTTGCCTTCGTCGAGCGCTAGATTCGACACCGTCACCTCACATCTTGGGTAGGCGGATCTGGTTCGTCTCCTCGTCTCTATCTCTCTCTTCATCGGCTTGATTTGACATATATATATGTTCCTGTCGGTTTCAACATCTCCAAATCAAGACATTAGTATGTGAAGAGCCGAAGGACAATTTTTGTTCAAGAGTTGCATGCTTCGACGACATCTTCAAGCTCGGACTTCGGAATTATCTTTTTTTTTCAGTGTTATCATTTTCAAACTCAATGCTATTGCATACGCATTGAGTTTGAGTGGGGGTGTTAAGAGTAGTAATGTAATAGTCATGTATGAGTTAGGGGTAGTTATGTAATTGTAGCCTAGCTAGGGTTTCTAGTCTAGGGTTTCTTGTACACTACATATATTGCCCCTTGGGCTCTTGCAATAGATGAACAATTCGGCCCCAAATTCTCTCATCTTTCCTAAAATCTAACATACACTTCTTCATGCAGTACGCCATGCAAGAAGGCGTTCTTCACATCAGCTTGGCGCAGAGTCCAGCCACGAGAGATAGCAATGGACATGATAAGGCGAACAATGGCCGGTTTGATAACTGGACTGAATGTGTCCTCATAATCAATACCGTGACGCTGCTTAAAGCCTTTTGTGACTAACCGTGCTTTTCGCCGTTCAAGTGATCCATTAGCTTTCCGCTTGATCTTGAAGACCCATTTACAGTCAATCAGATTTCTGCCTTGTTGCTGTGGAACCAGTTGCCATATCTTGCTCTGAAGAAGGGCATCAAATTCTTCATGCATGGCCACTTGCCACTGTGGTTTGTCAAGTGCATATGAAAGAGAGCTCGGTTCTGTCTCTGTTGTCGCCAAGAAAGCTCTGCTTTTTACTGGATAACGTACAATACCATCATTGTATTGTCGTGGCACAACAATATTGTTCTTTAGCCTCGTCTGCATCCTGTGTTCCTGCATGTTTGTGTTCTCTGTGGGCACACCAGTGAGATCAGTAGTTGCAGAAGTATTAGTTGTGTCCAAAGTAAGGCTATTATCACATTGGCTAGAAGAATAGAAAGAATCTTGGGGAGAAGTATTATCAGATGGTGTCAACAAGGATGGCGAGGATGGAACACATAGTAGAATCATAGGAGTTTTGATGGCTGGAGGACACGACAAGGACTATGAGGAACTAGTAAAAAAGGGGAATGAGTATTCATCAAACACCACATCCCGAGAGAGAGATATCCGACTAGATGGGATATGGAGGCACTTGTATCCCTTGTGTTGAATGTTGTAACCCAAGAAGACACATTGCTAGGAGCGATACTCTAGCTTGTGAGAGTTATATGGTCTAAGACTTGGCCAGCAAGCACACCCAAAAATACGCAAAAAGGTGTAATATGGCTTGATGCCGAGGAGGAGATCTAGAGGAGTAGAATTCTGAATGACACGGCCGGGTAATCGATTAATGAGGTAGCCAGCCGAGACAAAGGCTTCATCCCAGAAATGAAGAGGGACAGAACCATGTGCCATAAGAGCAAGACCAACTTCGACAATGTGCCTATGTTTTGTCTCAGCAGATCCATTTTGCTGGTGTGTATGTGGAAAAGAAACAAGATGGTGAATGTCAATCTTGTTAAAAAAATAATGAAGTTTTTGATACTCTCCACCCCAATAAGTTTGAACACGGAGGATTTTTTTCTGTTGAGGAGACGCTCTACATGTTATTGAAACTGGAGAAACACTCCTTGAACATCAGAATTGAGTTTGAGAAGATAAATCCATGTAAATTTGCTATAATCATCAATGAAACTTACATAGTATTTAAATCCTCTTACAGACCGGTGTGCCAGCCCCCACACATCTGAATGAATGAGTTGCAAAGGTGCTGCAGAAATATTATTAGAAGAAGCAAACTGAAGCTGATGGCTTTTAGCCATTTGATAAGCATTACACACTGAATATGTGTTTTTATTTGAGGAAAACAAAAGACTATTGTTCTGTAAAATATGCTGGACGGTGGAGAAGGAGGGGTGACCAAGGCGATAATGCCACTGCTCTTGTGTGGGTTTATGACTCAACAAGGCTCTCTTTGATGAGGAAATGACCACTAAAGAGATTGGATAGAACCCCCCTTCACATGCGCCCCTAAGAAGAATGCTCCTCGTGACTCGATCCTTCACAAGAAAATGATCAGGATGGAATTCAAAGAAAACATTATTGTCAGATGTGAGACGATGTATAGAAAGAAGATGTTTGCTAGCATCTGGAGCATGGAGCACATTCTTAAGTCTAAGGTTTTTAACTGGAGTTGAAATAAGAGATTGACAAATATGAGTAATAGCCAAACCTAAACCTTTTGCAGCTTGGATCTGCTCCTTGCCATGATACTTTTCATGCATGGTCAACCGATCAAGATTATTAGTGATATGATCAGTTGCACCGGAGTTGTTGTACCTGTTTGCATCAACAGAGTAAGATGGAGTGGTGGCAAGTGCAGCAGTCGGTCCTTCATTAGATTGATAAGAGTGGTTGAAATGATGGTAACACTTCATTGCGACGAGTCCCATCTTGCCACACTTGACATATAGGGCGATTTCAAGAAGAGCTACCCTTGCTGTAATGGACAACACCACCTTGATTGTTGCTGCGCTGAGGTGGGTTACCCCGACCTTTACTGTGACCCCTTTCCCATGGTGCATTGTTGGTGTAGCCACCATGGTTGTTTTTGGCAATAAAATTCACTGAGCTGTCTTGAATCTGCATACCATTGCTATTGGACCCTGGGCGTTGAATACCTAAAATCCTCATGTGTGTACCATACTAGTCCCATGATCAGTGGCTAGTACACACATCCATAACATTAGTATACACATCCATACACAATTACATACAACATGAAATAAATATGGTACATAAATTTAGACGATTACATAGTTTACAATACAATGGCCGATCGGCCAAATAAAAGTTTAAGTATCAGAAGTAGCAGCGGAAATTTAGTAGATTAAAAGCAAAATATCGGACCCAGGGCTTTGATGCCCGAAATCCTCGTGTGTGTACTGTACTAGTCCTATGATCAGTGGCTAGTACACACATCCACAATATTGGCATACACATCCATACATACATGCATACAACATGAAAACAATATGGTATATAACTTAAGCGATTACAAAGTTTACATCACAAGGGCCGACCGGCCAAATAAAAGCTAAAGTATCAGAAGTAGTAGCAAAAATATAATAACTTAGAAGCAGAAGTTTGGTGGCATACCCATCCAAACCCTTAGGTAACCGACAAGGAATAAAACCTAGAAAGACCCGTCACCGAACCCTCCGGTACCGGGTGCAAAGAACGCGTCGTCCAACATAGGCTCATCATCTATCTCTGAACAACAACTTAAACAAGATTGAATACATTGCGTACTCAGCAAGCTTGTAGTGTATCACAAACTTTATATATATGGATGGCTAACAAGGGATGAGGTTCTATGCTACAAGTTATTTTCAGCATTAAGCAAGTTTTATTTGCCATATCAATACATAGTAATTTGCAATGAAATTAAAGAGTAGTTAAGTAATTAAAGAATCAACAAGTAAGTACTTGAAATAATAAATCGTAATCCTCCTCGGCTACGATCAACATCTTACTTTTAGCCATAAACATAGCACTCAACTCAAATATCAACAACAAAACCCTTCCCTTGTTTTCCAACAAGAATTGTTTTTTTGTTGCAAAAACTAAGACTATACCCGATGTGACTGCATTAAGCATGCTCATGACCACGAGCACGGCTATTTAAATATATTTACACTCTGCAGAGGTGTACAACTTTACTCACTGCATACGAATTTTCTAGTTTGTTTGGCATTTATCAATACCACCGCTCACTATCCTTTAGTAAGCAGTCAAGAGCATGTATCGAAGGCTTTATATTACCTAGGCCTAACCTTGCACTAGCCCAACGAATGAACACCCTCACTTCACCCGGACCCAGGTACACCCCTTCTTAGTGAGGCATTCACCATTGTGTCGACAGGCTTTGTTTCCGATATCGTGGTGAACGGAGCCCCTTCAAACATGCCTACACTGGCCATGCTCGTATAACTATGGCCTACCAATGTGCAAGGATAGTTTTTAATGACTTAATTAGCTAAGGTCGTCCCATACTGACACATGTGGTTGTATGCTTAGGCTTAGATTAGTGGCACCGGCGTTTGGCCCTTAATTGACCCGAACGAGGATCTCCCCCTATCTACTTATGAGATACACCTCTCACACTCCTCGGCTTATAATATAACTCATCCGCGTCATAAACTAAGTTTTTTATTTTTTATCTTTATACAAAATAAAAGAGGTAAACCCCTCTAGACCATCATTTCAAAATCTTTCAAATCCAATTCAAATTTCATCCATAGTTTATTTTTTGTGAAACTAGAGCCCGACTAAGCATTTGTGCGGTATTCGCACTCAAAATACCCAATTTGTTATCATCTATTGCCTAAATCATAACCTAATGGCTACAACAGTAGGGATACCAACATTTCAAGGAGAATCATGCATCACATAGGATTATAGCTATTGTTACCCTCAAATATAGCAATTTTACTCAAACATACACGCATGCATAATAAATTTTACAAAAAAGTATAATAATTAAAATATTATGATCAACATAGTCAAAGGAGGTGCTTGCCTTGCTCTGGTTTCTTTGAATATGAGGATGAAGGATCGTCGTAAATTTCATTTGAAGTATCGACGTCTATTCAAAAAGAGTCGATAATAAATTAAATATATAAAAATAATTTCAACTGCAAACAATCCAAATGTTTTTTTGCATATTCAGATAGAGCATGATTTTAGAAGAATTTACAAAAAAAAAATTAATATGCAAAAGTTATTAACATTTCAATTTGCTTCGGTTTTGAAATTCCATAAATTAATAAAAGGGTGACATTGAAAGCATATTTTCTGAGGTTTATGTTTTCTAACTGAGAAAACGTATTCTCCTCTGAGTTCCTTTGAGGCTTATGCTTTCCAACAGAGAAAGCGTATTTTCCTCTGAGCTAAAAGCGGCTTTCTCATTTTTCTGAATTTTATTAACTTACATGTGGGGCCTACTTGTGAGTGATTCGTAGTTTTATTTTTTGGATTTTTGGTTATAAACAGAGGCGGTCTCGCATATAAGTGGCATATTTACTAAAAATATTTGAAATTAGATTTCTATTGATCTTTTCGACTGGTCCCACCTGTCATCGACTCAGTATGCTTAATTGCCATACTTAGCGTTAATTAATCCTTAATGACGTGGGTCCCACTGGCAGAGAGAGAAGCAAAGCAGTAGAGCTGCACAACTGAGAGGGAATGAGAGCTCGCTAGCGGTGAGATGGCTGCGAAAAAGCTTGAAGGAGCTTGGAAATGGAGAGAGGGTGTTATTGCGATACTAGGGGAGGTGAAGATGGCCAGAGAGATGGATGGAGTTGGCGGTGTGACGACAAGAGGCGGCGGGAAGCTTCGGGTCCATGATGGCTTTGATGATGCAGACGGTCTTGGGGCTAAAGGAGAGGTGCACTGGAATCAGCGAGTCTAGGCAATGCTAAGGGACTGAGCGCGAGGACCTAGGTCACCGGAGGCGAGTTGAGGGCATGCAGCCGCTGTAGCACCATGGGTGGCTAAGGAGGAATGGGCTCTAGGGACTTGCACTTGGCAAAATGATGCGCGCATGAGGACCAATGACTCACCATGACCACAAGTGTGAAGAAGATGAGGCTGGGGAAGGGTTGAGGCGGCTTATTGACGACGAGCAGCGGCAGTGTGAAGGAGGTTCACGACAACAGCTCACCACAACAACGGAGAAGCTACAAGGAGTGTCGCGTTAGCTCACTGAGATGACAGAGATGGTGCAGACGTAAAGAATCGGTCCAAAGCTCACCGGACTTCAAAGGAGAACGAAAATGGCAACGTTCGGATTTTCAGCAAGTCTATCTGCATTGAGTGGGGGAAAGCATCAATATGGTATGGAACACATGATGACACAGTGGATTTGAGCCTGAACTCATCGGAGCGACGGGAACGCGTTGGCGATATCGGGTGCGTGTCGGAGTTGTGGAGGAAGGTGAGCGTAATCGTGCTACAAGACTCCCGAAGCTGCATTGAGCGAAGAAGAGGAACGAGTGATGAACAAGGATCAAATTGGTGTGAGTTTCATGGTTGAGAAAGCTCACCAGAGCGACTGAGCTGAGGAGGCATGCTCACCGGCGTCGAAGACGATGCACATGTTCCCGTGAAACCGAGGAGCAATCAATCTCAGGTTTGCGTGAAATGGAACGTGGGCGAGCTGAAGATGACAGTGCACGCTTTAGTGCTTAAGTAGCTAGGACAATGCGCAAGAAAAGCGGCGAGACTCCGGCGGTTGCACGAGAAACTCGCGGGCAGCCTCAGGTGTCTCTGTCCACGTGGGAAAATGGCGCGTCAACAGGGCAGATAGCATGGGCAATGGCAGGCGGAGGTGACGGAGCCAGGTGAGGTGCGAAAGTGTGGGCGTCGGCCATAGGTAAGCGGTGGAGCAGGCAAGGCGCGCTGGCGTGGGAGCGAAGTGGACGAAGGGTCCTGACACGCGGGCCCGGTGTGGCAGTGAGCACGGGAGCGGGGTGTTGGCGTGGGTTGGAGCGGGCGGGAATTTCAAAAATGGCTTTTGAATATTATTTTTTCAAACTGGCTGAGTGTTTTTTTAAAATTTTTGTACTTAGCAAACGAGGTCCAAAATTTTTGAAAATTTTTGTGGGGGGCTCCAGACACAGCATGGTTTCTAGTGCAAATTTTTTAAGATTTTATCTATTCTGTGATTTTGCTCGAAATTTTTTACAAGTTGTTGTTTGCATGTAATTTCATTATTTGATTTATACAAAAGCTCAAAAATCATGCTAAAATAGTTTTCCATACAAATCATGCTCAAAATTATTCTCTCACTTATTTTTATTACACTTTCCTAAATTTGTGATTTTTGGATGTTACAACCGATCGCGTGTAAGTCTTGTATATATAATTGGGATATTTGTTTGGCCATTTATATGGGATTGTACGAGAATTTGTTTATTTGCATGCCTGCACTTTGTGTACATAGCGTGATCAATGTTCGACGAACTAAGGTGATGCTTGGTTGCGTCAGTAATATGTGTCCTAAGGATTCAATTTTCACCCCAATCGGGAACACTAGTTGAATGCATGCACCTAGGGCGGCGTTTGGTGGAGTTTCTTACTCTGCTTGCGTCCATTTGTTGACTGCTGTGTGCACCACACGTCGATCTAACGCTAGGCCAGATTTTTGCAGTCAAAAGGTGGAGCAAAATCCTTGGCTTCTCTGCGGATAGTATGGTGGGCTGAGCTGTCCTAGCATAGTAGCGTGAATGGAGGCGTAGAAAAACCGTTTGTTGCTATCACCAAGAGCAGTCCAGAGATGAGAGAGGCTCAGTATCCACTGGCTTCAGTAGTACAAGTTGGGCTCAGTATCCACTGGCTTCAGTAGTAGTAGTTGCCTGTTGTTCACCGAAGTCGTCAGAGATGGAATCCTCTCACTTTTCATTGGACAAAGAGGCGGTCCCGTGATCGGCTAGAACAGCCATCCATCCAGGGCTTGATGAGTCAAGACTAGAAACACTTTTATAAAGGCTACAATCGTCTGCAAAGCAGGATGCATATTTTCCATGGGGGAACTCTGAAGTCTGAACCACCATCAATGTTTACGTTCCATTTGCTCAGGTGCTTTTCCTTTGTAGTCAAATCCCTAATACTGAGATGATTTGCCACCACAACAAAAGACGTCCTTGTCGGCGAGAGGGGAAAAGAACCAAAGATCGAAAGGAATGTTTGGCATATTTTAAGAGTACATGGGGGTTGTTGGAATGCACTACTATATCCTTATTCTGAAGAATCAAGCAGCCTATGAAAGGCTCATACCATCAAATGCTAGCAAATATTTAGTTATTTGGACTTGACAAGTGCTCCTGTTGGACGCTGGCGTGTTGTGCTACAAAACGAGAAGTAGAACATTATATAACTTTATAAACCCTTTTTGCGACGAATTCTAAACCTAATGTCTTTTTTTCCGACGAAGTATAAACCTATTTTTTGTGGCACCATTTTACAAACTCTCAAATCTACACTCAGATAAATCATCCTTGGTTTGTATGTGGAACAAGAATTTCAAATTAATCACACCAGAATCGTTGTAATCCTTCTGTCAAGAAAAATCGTCAAAATCCTTTTGAACACTTGGATTTGTTTTTCTAGTATATGTATTACAAAATTTTATCAAATAATTTAATATCCATTTTAAATATCAATATAGCTATTTTAAATTATGATATGTTATGTTTACTCACCGTTGGATCTAGATCCACCCATCCTCGACACCCCTCACTTCATATGTATTTCACAACTCACCCACAACCCCAAACAATCCCTTTGGAGGGATCCTCTGTATTAGTGCTCTCAATGCAGAGAAACCACAACACATAGGAATTATGAGCTATCTCTACTGTCCGATCGAAAAGCGAATGGCGGGATCAACCGATGTATTGCTACAGTAAAAATTGCTACAGTACCCCCATTGTTATTTTTTGCTACCATGCTATGGCAAAGCACTGTTCATATAGTGTTCTTTGCATTTACTGTAGAAGATTCGGATCCAATCCCCTCATCTCCCTCCCACGCGGCGCCTCCCACTACATCACCAGCGAGCCCGCGCTAGCTCACCACCACCACACACACATCGCTCGACTCTATAGTTGGCATTTGGTGAAGCCTAACCGCCCTACAATCACACAAGACCATAGTGTGAAAAACTGAATCGGCAAGCGAGCCGCTCACATGATTGGTTCATGGTTCATTGGTCGAACCATTGGTTTTTTCGATAGGACCGTAGTTCAATAGTAATACTATTTTAATATTTGTCTATGGAATCAATGGGGTAGTGTCATCTACTAGACAATGTAACATAATAAAGATGCATATGCCCACTTAGACCAACAATGAATATAGTCCAAGTGGCTCACTCCATCGTGGGAAAGCAAGAGGTTGCTAGTTTGAATCCTAGTGTCGCAATGATTTAAAATAGGGATTGTCTATTTGTAAGGTGATTAATTTTTTTAAGTATAAGTTACATTTTTTATCCATTGAATTAAAATCCAATCATATAGCACATCAATCTTTGCACTAATCCAACGGTCACAATAATTGACTTAAACATAAAAAATTTCAAACGACTTAGAAATAGCAAATCCTTTTAAAATAAAATAATCTTCACGGGATTTTTTTGGGAAACAAACCAAAGAGCGAACCGGACCAGGCTTTGGTCCTTGTTTTTCCAATCGGACCGTCGGTTTGGTTTTTTGTACTATGCACAAGGCGGAAGATGCCGCCATGAAACACGAATCACAACACAAATCCAATAGCTAGAAAAGTGACTTGTCTACAAGAACATTTCAAATGACTTGGAAATAGCAAACCCATTCCTATATTCTTGTGAGTTCTCTTGGATTCGCGAGAAGGATCCCCCTAATTCGTGCTCTACGGTTCCAGCCGTCTTTTGTGTAGATTAGTCTCGGTTTGTGGTTCTGCGATTGTTCGGACAGCAGGGTCAGAGTTCTTGTAGCTTCGGATCGTCTTCCCCATCGCATGAGTCGTAACCAGCCTTAGCAGGTATAAAGCTAGTTATCCCCGCTGTTTTCTGCAATTTATCCTCAATATCTTACCTACGCCGTGAAGATCGGGCCACACGTAAACCCAACACCCATCGTATGGTAAACTACCGTGCCATCTTGCATGCACCTGACACAACAACCATCTGATGGTCGAACGTTCGATGCCTAGATGCATCCAAATTTTATCGTTTCACTTCTACAGACGAAATAGCATCCGAAAAAAAAAACACTCAATATCTTCTATGGAGGGTACAACGAATTCTAAAAAAAAAAAAAAAGAAGGGCAAAGTGGGCCTTAACCGTACTCCATAGATTACGCCATGGGCCGAGGCACGGTGACTGCCAACACCAAAAGCCGAGGGAAACAGCTCGCACAAAGCCGAAACCCAACACACCCAATGCACGCGCCCTTCCCACCCAACCACGGAACAACCCCTGGGCGCGCCACCTCCCCCCTCCTCCTCCGGCTCCTCCCGACATGCGCCACCCTACCCTCCCTCCGCGCCCTCCACGCGCGTCTCCTCGCGCATGGCCTCCTCGGCGGCCTCCGCGCCCGCACCAAGCTGCTCAGCTGCTACGCCGCGCTAGGGGACTTCGCCTCCGCGCGTAGGGTGCTCGACGAAACCCCCCGCCCGGACGCGTACTCCTACAGGGTCATGCTCGGGTGGCACGCCGCCGCGGGGCGCCACGCGGAAGCCGTCGCGCTCCACCGGGACATGCGGCGGCGGTGCCCCGTGGCTCAGGACGACGTCGTGCTGTCCCTCGCGCTCAAGGCCTGTGTCAGGTCGGCGGACTTCGGCTACGGCAGGCGGCTGCACTGCGACGTCGTCAAGGGCGGCGGTGCGGATGGCTTCGTGATGAACAGCTTGCTTGACATGTATGCCAAAGCTGGGGACTTGCAGTGCGCATGGAAGGTGTTTGAGAGGGTTCTTGATCGGAATGTGGTGTCATGGACGTCGATGCTGAGCGGCTGCATCCAGAATGGTTTTGCTGAAGAAGGGTTGGTGCTGTTTAACGATATGAGGCAAGAGAGTGTGCATCCGAGTCAGTACACGATGGCAAGCGTGCTCACGGCTTGCGCCATGCTCGGTCACTTGCACCAAGGGAGGTGGATCCATGGATCGGTGATCAAACACGGCTTGGTTTCTAACTCTTTCATCAGTGCGGCTTTGCTGGATATGTATGTCAAGTGTGGGCAGGTTGAGGATGCTCGACGGTTGTTTGATGAGCTCGGTCATGTTGACCTTGTTCTGTGGACGACGATGATCGTGGGGTACACACAGAATGGGAGCCCTCTTGATGCATTACGGTTGTTTCTTGACAAGAAATTTGTGAGCATTGTTCCGAATTCAGTTACCATAGCAACTGTTTTTTCAGCTTCTGCTCAGTTACGTGACTTGCTTCTGGGAAGGTCGATTCATGGGGTAGCGGTTAAGTTAGGTGTGGTTGAGTATGATGTGGTGATGAATGCACTTGTCGATTTTTATGCAAAGTGTCAAGCAGTGTCTGAGGCCAACAGCGTATTTGGAAGAATTTTGAACAAGGATGTTGTCACATGGAATTCAATGATCTCAGGCTACGCTGAGAATGACATGGGCAATGATGCTCTGATGCTGTTCAACCAGATGAGGGTGCAGGGTTCTTCACCTGATGCCATATCTGTTGTGAATGCCTTGTCAGCTTGTGTTTGTTTGGGTAATCTACTTATTGGTAAATGTTTACATACTTATGCTGTCAAACATGCATTTCTGTCCAACATTTATGTCAACACTGCTCTGCTGAACCTGTACAACAAGTGTGCTGATCTCCCATCTGCTCAGAGGGTGTTCAATGAGATGAATGACCGTAATTCTGTTACTTGGTGTGCTATGATTGGTGGTTATGGTATGCAAGGTGATTCTGCTGGTTCTATTGATCTTTTCAATGAAATGCTGAAAGACAATATCCACCCAAACGAAGTAGTGTTCACAAGCATCCTTTCCACTTGCAGCCATACTGGAATGGTTACTGCAGGAAAAAGTATTTTGATAGCATGGCACGGTATTTCAACATCACTCCTTCAATGAAGCATTATGCATGTATGGTTGATGTGCTGGCCCGTGCTGGAAATCTGGAGGAAGCATTGGAGTTCATACAGAGGATGCCAATGCAAGCAGACATTAGTGTCTGGGGAGCTTTTCTCCATGGGTGCAGGCTCCATTCCAGGTTAGGGTTTGGAGAGGAAGCTATCAAGAGGATGATGATTCTTCATCCTGAAACACCAGATCTTTATGTGTTGATGTCCAACTTGTATACATCATATGGGAGGTGGGATAAGTCTTTTGCTATCAGAAGACGGATGCAGGAAAGAGGGCTAGTCAAGGTACCTGGGTGCAGTTCTGTGGGACTTGAAAATGGATGACTCAAAGATGCTCTCTGAAGTTTGAACAGAAAAGACCATGGAATTGTATCTTTTCACGCTTGATCAATCCATATTGAATTATTGATTATTTAGGACAATTTCTCTTTGTATCTCCTGGCTACAGAAAAATCATATGGCAGGGGAAACAGGAAATCCAGAAAATTTGAAGTGTGCACAAACAGTATGGTGGTGAGAATGGCCAAAGGATCAGAATAAGGTTAAAGTAGTAATACTCACTCTGTGTGGAGTGTGTTATCTGGTTCCTGGGGATCAGATAGCTCAGTTTTTGGAATGAAACCTGAGATGATGATGATAACGGATAAACTCAGTTTTTGGAATGAAGCCTGAGATGATTAGGATAACAGATAAAGTCAGTTTTTTTGGAATGAAGTCTGAGAGGATGAGGACAATGGATAAGCTATTGTAGTTGTTGCCACAACATTCTAAATTTTACTTTGCAAGGTTGTTCATGTTGAAGGTACATGGTGACATTAGATATTCAGATTATGCAGAAGCATACTGAGGTCATGAAGAACCTTGGCTTGCCCCCAGCGAGCACTGAAAATGTCCCATTTATGTATTGAACGGCATTATGACTGCAAGTGGCCAAGCACTGAGGAACTAGGTAGGAACAAATGGACTAACTTCTCAATTTCTCGTGTGGTTCATCAGTTACTTCTCTTGTCTCATACTTAGCTTGACAGAGTTCTATGTTTTTCATGCGTCTCTTATTTCTTCATCACCAAGTTACTTAACAATCGTTTCTTCATATTACTTCCAATACATGGTGCTTGAAGCCTACTACTACTGTGTAATATGACATGAATTTATTGGACTAATGTTGCTTAATAGACTCTAATATTACTCTTTGGCCAATTGCAGCTGAAAGGCATATTTCTTAGTCCGGAATGGCACCCATCTGCTGAAGAAGTTCCTGCCATGAACAAGACGAAGAAGCCCCAGCAGCAAACCGAACACAGTCAATGCTGAAATACTGCAGTCCTGTCAGCACTTTAGGTATAAAGAGCAACCCCATTAACTTTCCTTGAGAACATGGTGTATAAGTAATAATTTGTTACTATCAGGAAAGCAGGTGATAAAGCTTGCGTTTGACTTGTAGTAATTCTGGATAACTTTTTTTACCATTCTACTGGCTAGTGTAACGCCATAGAGGCCTAGACTGACCTACTTTTTGTTGAGCAAAAGCTATGTATTGTTCTGTAGTTCACATCCAACGCCAATTGACAATTGGATTCGATTTATGATCTATTGCAAGTGTTCTTAACTTGTTTATGTTTTTGTGAACGGCAGAAGCTGGAACCAGTCAAGCTTTGTACGTAAGCCGGTAGAATTTAGTGTAAATTGGCAAGATTGTGCTCCGATTACAAGTGTTTCAATTTATGATCTATTATGTGTTGAGCTTTCTACATAAGCTGGAACATGCAAATTTACCATGTGTCGTTTACAGTTGGGTCCGGTTGGAAGTGTAGTTTTGCGATAGGTTGTCAAAGAATAGATTTGTGATTACAATACACCTCTGTTTTGAAATAGTTACTTTAATCCTTTGGGCCATCTTTTAGTCCAGAATCATAGGCTTTCCTTAAACCCATGCCGCTACATGTTCTCTCGAACACGTTGGGTGGTAAGCCTTTAGTAAGCGGATCCGCTAACATCTTTGCGTGTACTTATATGCTCAAGACTTATAATTTGATCCCGAACTTTATCTTTCACAACATAGTACTTTATGTCAATGTGTTTGGCAAGCACCACTTGACTTATTGTTGTGGGCATACGTTCATCGCGGGTTCATTATCGCAGTACAACTTAAGTGGTCTATTGATGTCGTCAACCACTTTTAAACCGGGTATGAACTTCTTTAGCCGCTTCACCGCCCGTAGCCTCATAACATGCTACAAACTCGGATACATTGTGGATGATGTAGTGACGGTTTGCTTTGAGCTTTTCCACGATATAGCTCCTCCGGAGAGTGAACACATATCCGGATGTAGACTTTCTATCATCTCCCGCAAAATCGAATCTGATACCCCACTATATGGAGTGAATCGATCTTCAGTATGTCATCATGAGGCCTTTTGTTCCTTGCAAATAACGCAAGACTTTCTTTATCAATTTCCAATGTTCTATTCGTGATTGCTCGAATCGCCAAATAACCCGGTAACAAACGCTAAGTCGTATGCGACATACTTGAGCATACCGCAAGCTTCCGACACCAAGCATATGGAACCGATTTCATTTGATCGAGCTCAGATCGTTCTGGGGCATTGAAAATCCCCATATCTGCGCCTTGACTATAGGTGCGGTGAAGGACTACATTTATGCATACAAAATTTCTTTAAGACTTTCTCTATGTATGCCTTTTGTGACAGTCCCAATACCCCCTTGTTTCTATCCCGGTGAATCTCGATCCCTAGAACGAACGAAGCTTCACCAAGATCTTTCATATCAAAGTTTGAGGACAAAAACTTCTTTGTCTCCGAGTGCATCGACATCACTACTAGCTAGTAGAATATCATCCACATACAGGATTAGGAAGATAAATTTCCCATCTTTAAACTTTGCATAAACACAGTTGTCATCTACATTTTCCTTAAACCCAAATTTTCTTATTGTACTGTCAAACTTCAAGTACCACTGTCTTGAAGCTTGCTTTAACCCATAAATCGATTTCTTTAGGCGGCATCCCATTCTTTCATTTCCTTCCACGACAAAACCTTTCGGTTGTGCCATGTAAATATTTTCCTCCAAATCCCCATTAAGAAATGTCGTCTTTACATCCATCTGATGTAACTCTAAATCATAATGTGCTACTAATGCCATTATAATTCTGAAGGAATCTTTACATGAGACTGGAGAAAAAGTCTCATTGTAATCAA
Organism: Ampelocalamus luodianensis; assembly: GCA_036346255.1. Lineage (NCBI taxonomy): Eukaryota > Viridiplantae > Streptophyta > Magnoliopsida > Poales > Poaceae > Ampelocalamus > Ampelocalamus luodianensis. The sequence goes on along the minus strand of CM070627.1, from coordinate 55,098,816 downwards.
TCCCTTCTCTTTGCGTAAAGCCTTTTGCCACAAGTCGCGCTTTGTATCTTTCTATATTCCCTTGGGAGTCAAGCTTTGTCTTGTAGACCCATTTACACCCTCATTGTTTTGGCTCCTTTAGGAATAATTTCAAGTCCTGCACTTTATTAGTCTTCATGGACCTCATCTCCTCTTCCATGGCCTCAAGCCATTTTGAGGAATTTTCGTTTTAATGGCTTCTTCAAATGAGATGGGATCATCCTCCATTTGAAATTCCTCTCAGATGATAAATCTGATAATCATCGTAAATAGATGATCTTCTTATTCTTTGAGACCTCCTGGGCCTCCTCATTTGGTACATCTTCTGCTTGAGGTCATTGTTGCTCCCTCATCTCGTGGCAATGTGTTCTATAGGATCTCAAGAACAAGTTCTCATTCTCATTCATTGTTGCCACGGGAGGAACAATAACAGTGTTGGTACCACAGTTGTCTTGCACCGCTCTGTGCAATGACAGCAGTAGTATGAAGAATGGTTCTTGAATCATCGGAGTGGGCGCATACACCCGCTTCTCTTCAAGGTCAATCTCACGAGCTACCATACTTCCTCTCATCATTTCATCCTCTAAGAAGACAGCGTGTCTCGCTTCTACAAACTTTGTATATCCTGTCGACAAGAGAAACGAAACCTTTTGACTTTCGTGGTAGCCAATGAAATGGCAACTTCATCGCTTTGGGATCAAGTTTCCCAAGGTTTGGGTTAAATACTTTAGCCTCAGCAGACTCCCCACACACGTAAGTGGTTTAGTGAGGAATTCTTCCCGCCCACAACTCGCGGTGTTTTGGGCACCGACTTACTAGGCACTGTTGAGAATATGAATGGCGGTTTTCAACGCCCATCCATAAACTCAATGGCGGTGGAATAGCTCATCATGCTTCGCACCATATCCATCGAGCATGCGGTTGCGTCTTTCACTACTCCATTTTTCTCGAGGTTCGCCTGTAGAATATCGGGCCACTATACCATTTTCCCAAAAACCTTGCAAAAGGTCCAGAACTTGTCCATATGGGGTATGTCGATCGTAGTACTCCCACAGTCGATCGGACTATCTTAATCTTTAAATCGTGTTGGTTTTCAACTTCACCTTAAATATCTTGAATTTATCCAAGGCTTCATTTCTTTCTTTGATTGGATAGATATATCCATAACGGAGTAATCATCCGTGAATGTTATGAACGAGTCATATCCATCCACACTTTTCACAGAAAAGGACCACAAATATCTGTGTGAATAATTTGTAGAATTCCGTGCTTCTTTTGGCGTCTTTCTTAATTTTCTTTACATATTTTCCTTTAATGCATTCTCTGCATTGTTCTAAGTCCGAGAACTCTAATGGAGGAAGAATATCATTCTTAACTAGTCTTTCTATTCTCCCTCGAAATATGGCCTAAACGATGCTGCCATAATTTCGACGACGCATCTAGAGTTCTCTTCGTTTCTGTTTACATTCTAGAGACGAGATTCATTCACTTTCGCACGCGACGTTCCCTTTATCGCATACGACATTCACATCATCACATAATGATAACAAATAAAGCTCATTCAGAAATGGCAAGACCAACACATTCTTTATTAAACATTATTTCACACTTGCCATTTCCAAAATGACAATCATAACCATCATTGTCCAAACATGAAACACTAATCAAATTCCTCTGTAAAGAGGAACATAAAGAACATCTCTAAGTAAAAGAGTGAAGCCATCAAGAAGCTCTAATGAAAGATCGCCAATGACTTCAACTTCACTTGACTCCATTTGCGACTTTAATGCATCTTTCTTTCTTTGCGTATTCCTCGTCGAACGGAATCCTCAGATATTATTGGCAACATGAACAGTTGCACTCGAATCAATCCACCAAGTAGATTTTGAATATTGTACATACAGGACTCATTTATGAAGGTAATAATGTCCTCACCTTTCTTTGACATAATCATTTTCAAGAAATCGGATAATCTTTCTTGTAATGTCCCTTTTCTTGCAATGAAGACACCGATCTTTTCATCAAAACTTATTCTCGTTGAGGTCGATGGACAGAGGCTTTTCCCTTGTTCTTTGAGGAGAAGTTACTGTTGAAGTTCCTTTTCTTGTTGTCCTTCACATAGTTGATAGAACCACCATGTGAGGATTTAAATCTTTCCTCCTCTTGCACACACATAGCTATGCATTTTTCTAAGTCCCATTTCTGGTCGCATATTGTAGTTGACAACAAAGGTGTCAAACTTTTCTGGCAAGGAAGCAAAAATCAAATGAATTAGGAACTCATCCTTGAGAGCCAAATCCATTGGTTTAAGCTTGGATGCCAAGTTGCTCATCCTTAGTATGTGCTCTCTTATGCCACCGCCAGAGTACCTTTCACAAGTCGCTTAATCACTGTAGTAGTGATGTCTTTGAAGAGCCAAGAACCGACTCTTTATTTTCTCAAGGTACTCGTGTGTTGTCACATCATGATTGAGCCCACAATTGCGTGCTCAATCGTAGTTTTTATCACACCAAACATTTCTTGTTGGTGTGGTCCATTTCTTATGCTCAAGGTCATAAGACATCCGTAGGAGCATGGTCCTCTGCTTTTCTCGCCAAGCAGATCATCCTCATTTTGATCTCTCACCGTGCCATAGGCTCAGTGGGACGTCTTGAGTGAGGACCCACCCACCTCGACCAAGATAAACGCTAAGTCTATCTTTTCTTCCACTCTCCATAATTATCTCCTTTGAGAGTTGGAATCTCTCCGATACAACTCATCAAGTTGTATCCGCTCAAAAAATGTTCAAATAAAGTGAGAACGTAATAAAGAAAATTATATGCCTTATTTCCAACGTTGGTAAAAACGACATACAATTTAAAACAATTTTATCTATGCATTAAATCTACATCACCGTTGGCGTAAATAGAAATAACGCATAAAAACATTAATTAAAAATTATAATATCTGTTATTATCAACGCTGGTCGAAAATAACAATATCATAATTATTCGAAATTATCTCTATTTTTCCAAAATTAAATTCTCCGTTGGTTCAATTTAATAATGAAAAATCAATCAACATTAACTTTTGCAATGAAACGTAATTATTCTAAAATAATTCATACTCGAAGCATTCTTATCAGACTCATTTAATTTCTCGAATAATTAACACGTTGGTGCAAAAATTTCGTAAATTTGATTCAGCTTTGCATTCAAAATTCATTCAAAAAGCTTCAAAACATTAAAACTCCTTTTCTCGGATTTCATCGCTCAATTCCTCGTTTGGCCCATATACACTTTTGGCCCATTAGTGCATCCACGGCCCAAAGATACCTGGCCGTCGGATCCCATCCGACGCCCGCACGCCTCATCCATTCATAAGGACAAACCTAACCCTAGCCCCATTTGGCTCCTTCCACCCGAAAACAGCGCACGCCGAGGGAAAGGCGGCAAGACGGAGGAGCGGCCGGCGGGGTCGCAGCGGCGCCGGCGTGGTCGACGCACGGCGCGCTAAAAGGGGCGGCGGCTTCCGTGGCGAAGCGCCGCTTACGGTGAGCTAGGCGGCCACCCGCGCGGTGGAGGCGCCCGGCGCGCGAAGCGTGATCGGCGGCGCGACCACGGCGCAAGCGGCAGAGCGAGGGCGGCGGCGCGGTCCGCGACGCGCGGATCGGGCGGCATGAGGCGGCCTCGAGCGGCAATGCGCGCGCCAACCCGCGGCGCCGGCGGTAGCGGCTCACGGGCGGCGACGACGATCGCGAGCAACGCGCGCCGCCTCCGTGGCGCTCTCGCCCAGAACGGCAGTGGCCCCGAAGGAGCACCGGCGCCAAGACGACGGGCGGCGCCAAAGAAGCGAGCAAGGAAAGGAGGCGCCGCACGCAAGCGGCGCGCAACATCCCGCTGCCGGGCGGCGCAAAACGGTGAGACCGCTCGATACCATTGTTTGTTCATCGCTTTCTTTGCACCGTTTAGATCCGAGAGAGAAGAGAGGGGAGTGAGAGTGTACCGCTCGGTGGTAGAGGAGGAGGAGCCGCCATGGCCGCAGTGAGGTCGGCGAAGAAGGACGACGCAACGACGGCGGCGCTCGATGGCGACGGCGGTGGAACTTCCCGTCACTTCACGCCCTCGGACGGTTAGGGTTTGTTGGTGGTCCGGCGCGCACGATGAACCTCGTCGCGCGTCGCCCCGCCCTCACCTCTCTTTATATGGCGTCGCGACAGGGCCCACCACCAAACAATGGACGCCCGATCGTATGCTAGTTAGGGTGGCATTTGGCCGTTGGGCCAAATGCCTGAGATCACACTAACATTTGTAGCTTTGTGAAAACTTGTCTTAAAAATGCAGTTATGTGATAGTTTGGTCAAAGCATGTGTTGTTCCATGAAATTTACTCATCACTTATTTATGAAATGGTTGCGTATGAGTTTTTTAACCTGCATATTTACTTGGATGATTATATAGTACTAATTCCTTTACGAATCAAGGAGCCTAATTTTTATAAATACATGGAGGCAAATCGAATTCGTGCCTACCATCAAAACTAACATCTTCCTAATATACCCTTATTGAACGGCGTTCACATTCTTATCAATAATTCTCTATATCTCTGCTTCCCACGAATATTTAAGAGAAAAGTTGGTAAAAGTCATTTTGTGGTACTGATTAATTCGTATGTCTAAAGCTAAAACAGCTTATATTTGCAACCAGAAGCGCTTAGGAGATTTCCTAGGACAGAGGTAGTTAGAGGGACTCAGGGACACGACGGATGCTTTGGTTGATTTGACATGTTTTTTATTTGTAATAGCAAAAGTACTTTTTGTATGCACACAATTGTAAAAATAGCACGAAGGAAGGCTAGGTAAGTCATCTATCGTGCTCCTAGAGTACATCACGTCGGAGGGAGCACTGTTTTTTTTTTCACTGCTTTGCACTGTAGCACATCACTATTTAGCATGGTAATGAATCACTATTCAGCATTTTGTGCATTACTGATTTCTTTCTTTGCAGACCAGATGGACGGTAAGAACCTTCCGCAGTGCCATTTTTATAATTACGTACGAGCGAGAACTACTTTTGTTATTATAAGTAAAAAACATATCAAATCAGATAAAAAAAAGGCTCGTGCTGGGACTCGAAGGAAGTAAGTGCCAAGTCTAGAACGGATTTGCATCCTCTGACATTCCACTGTCATAGGTGAACAGTGCCATGAGATTCTCAGGATTTGAGCCATCGGATTGGGAAACAACACACAAGGTTGATCGCTACACTTTGTCATGAACAGTAACGAAGATACAACATTTTTGCTACAGTAACAGATATCGATCTCATCCGTTAGTTTTTTATCCAACATCTACAAAAACAATGTAACGATGTTGTTCGCCGTGACATTGCTTCTTAAAGTCAGATATGCGCGTTCTTCTAGGACACTTGCCTCTTCAACCATTGGAAAGGCCAGGTCGATCAACTCAACTGGCATTTCATTTTTTTTTCGCCCCAAATTTTAGTCAGCTCTAATAATTCCATTTTCTATTGCATCAAATCTCTCTCTATATTGTTTACAAAAGAAAATCTCCATCTGTACATCTAAATTTTCTCAAACATTGCCACACTCGTGGTTCTTTTATTTTTTCAGCAGGTTGCTTCAGAGTTTTTAAACAATTTTATTTGCCTAGCTTCTCCTAGACAACTTATTAGATTATTCCCTTGAAAGAAAAAGAAATTCCGCAAGTCATAAGTCATGCACTCCAATCAAGTTGGTGTCGAATTGTTTTTTCTTCGATCGGCTATAAGAAGCAATGGAGGCGAAGAGCGCCATGAAGGCCAAAGCAAAGAGAAAAGAAGCAGATAATCAGGGGAGGAAATCGAGAGAGGATGGCGGTAAGTAAGGTGGCGGCAGTGATCATGGTGGTGCAGCTGCTAGTGACAGCGTCAGCGTCGGACTTGTCTGGCCTCGACGGCCGCGACCCTGCGGCCAAGGTGGGGATAAGAAGGATTCTGCAAGATGCCTGCATTCCTGCTGGTTTGCCTTGCAGCGGTTGCTCGTCCGCTACCCGGTGGTGTAGCGCACTGAAGATCTGGATCACAACATTGGAAGCAGAGGCCGACGGTGTTGATGATGCCGCAGCAAGGCAAATTTTCAGAAATGCAGATGCCAAATTGCAGAAGCCTTCTTGTTCCCACCTTGGCCGCCAGGTCGCGGCTGTCGACTCCGGACAAGTCCGTGGCCGACGCCGACGCCGGAGCTGTCACCAGCAGCTGCACCACCATGGTCACCGCCGCCACCTTGCCGCCATCCTCTCTCCCTCCTTGTGATTAACCGCTTCTTTTCTTCTCTTTGCTTTGGTTTGCATGGCCCTCTTCCCTCCATTGCTTCTTATAGCCGATGGAATCCCCCTAGGTCGATATGGAGAACGAAAAACAATTCGACTCCATCTTGGTTGGAGTACATGATGATTTGCAGAAAGTCATCGTCTTCCCTTTCTTTTTCTTCCGAGGGAATAATATAACAAGTTGTCCAGGATAAGCTACGCAGATAAAATTGGAAAGTACCCGGCCACGAGCCAATATAATCTGAACAATGCAAATACAGATTAACCTAATTACCCATGCGTCCATGCGGTTGGGCTCTTAATCTGTGGAGGAATTCAGCCGAAGAAGAGAACCGTTGTGCAGTAGTCATCTTGATCAAGGTATGTGTTAAAAAAAAACTCTGAAGCAACCTGCTGAACAAATAAAAGAGCGACGAGTGAGTGAGTGACTAAGTGTGAGAAAATTTAAATGTGCAGATGGAGATTCTTTTTTAAAACAATATATATCAAGAGATTTGATGCAATAAAAATGGAACGATTAGAGTTATTAAACATTTGTTTTTTCATATATATATATATATATATATATATATATATATATATATATATATATATATATATATGAGATTAATCTGCACCATTATAATATGACCCCATTGAAATAAGTGTATATATTCTCTTTTTCCCTTGATTAATGAGAGAATTTCTAGAAATTATCTTTTCTGATTTAAGAATTTTTGTGGGATTTTCTAGTCTTATAAAGCGAAAGAGGTACCTTGAATATCACCAGTTGTTTATAGATATATAGATAACACAACACTCATAAGATGAACGTTGAGACAGTACACAACCCGAAGACTGTAATCTGTAGGACCTATGCATGGATGACCAACGGATTATATATATATATATATACACACACACATATTACCACTAGGTGCATTATTCAACACATTACAGTCTCTCAAAATCACATAACGTGTGCACATAGAGGGCAGACAAACGTCATTTGATTCAATGAAGCTTTTAAAGTAAAGTCACACATGTACTTGGTGGAGTGTTCTGGTATAAGGAAAATGATTCATCTTAAAGATGCCAGGCAAATCTAACTACGGAAAAGATTTTATTTGATATAACAATGAAAATGTAATTTGATATAGCAATCGCAACAGCAATCATGCAACTAAAAGCTTACCCGATACATTACCTGTTACAGGTAAAATAAGAACCTCCTAGTCTCACAACAAGTAAAGCCTTTTCGATTGATCACAAGCTGTAACCTGCAAGACCCTCAAGCTCAAGCATGCAAGTGTGCAACCAACCAAAACTTTCTTTTAAGGTGAAGCAACCAACCAAAATATGGGACGGATCATTATTATTTGCAGGCAGGTACCAGAGCCTCACAGAAGTACAGCAACAAAATTATCACGTTTGGCTGCTATTCTTATATGATAGAAATATCTGATGGTTGAAGCGACAGATATTATAATAGAAACAGTGCTGGGTACTTCAGAACCGGTTGCACATTGCAAGCCATTCCTTCAGCATTTGTTGCTTCTGGCCTTCAGGGTTGATGTGAAATGCAAGGAGGGAATAAGCTTTAATTTCCAGAATTGTTCTTATGTCAGTACCTGTGATTTTTACAAGCAGGAGTGCAGCTGATATCCTGTATAGCTATAGTATTCACTAGTAGGCCGTTGTTAAATTGGAATGATAGCTCCAATTGAAAGAAGCTTCTTTTTGTGATGGCGACAGTAAATGTATATTTTTGCAACAAAAGAGCAGCTGGTGGTAAACAATCATTGTGTGATCTCGATCTCGAGATTCCTGAGGGTGACCAAAACTACCAACCCGGTGGCTGCAGCTCAATGTTGAAGTTAAGCTGCAGCCACTGGAGGTTGATAAGATTGACACCCTATGCTTACAAAATTCTTGAGCCCAGTGCTTAGATGCTCTCCAGAGATGATTATCTCAAAAGAATCAACGAATCATCTATTAAGATACCAGAGGCATTTCAAGTGAATCACCAGTAATCACCACAGGAACAAACCCCATCTCTGAAATGGTGAAACCTCGACGCATCCCTAACCACAATTAACCTCTGTGTCACCTTGGATATGAACTTGGTGGCGTTATGGCAGTCCAGGCACACCCGAAGGTTCTTGATGATCCTGATCTCTGTCCCAGTCTCCGTACTGAGCAGTCCAAAGGCGATGGCCAGCTTCTCACTGTGCACCTTCACCATCTGCTCCTTCTCTTCCTCCTCGACATCGTACAATGCCGCCTCCGTCACGGGTCGGTAACCAGCTTCGATCATCTTTGCAGTAAGCTTCTCCATGTATGAGTAGATGGCCTCTGACTGCGGGTGGGCATGGTCACCAGCCATGAAGACATGTGGTTTGTCACCTATCTCGATTAGAGTACACCCTGGTGTTTTCACCAGCTTCCTGCTCTTGGCTTCCTGCCTCACCACAGCTGCTTCGAAGTACTGCCTCTTGGATGTGTACAGATTGGAGAGGAGTACATAGTAGCCGGTGTTCTCTGGGTCTAGTTCAAACAACTTCTGGGAGGCCAATTTTGCAAGGTCGCTGTCCTTATGGACCATGCAAGCACCAAGCAATGCCCCCCATACGCCAGGTCCAGTGGCACTCTTGGGGAATTCAGAGATGAGCTCAAAAGCTTCCTTGAGTCGGCCAGCTCGGCCAAGAAGATCCACCATGCATGTGCAGTGCTCGATACCTGGACTGATCCCATAATCATTGGTCATTGACCGGAAGACTGTCCGCCCTTCCTCAACCAAACCTCCATGGCTGCACGCATAGAGGACAGACAGGAAGGTGGAGCTTGTTGGAACAAGGCGAGCGTCCAGCATGTCCTTGTAGAGCTTCAAAGCTTCAGCACCTTGGCCATGGAGGCCATACCCAGCTATCATCGCATTCCAGGAGACCACATTCTTGTTGTCCATTCTGTCGAAGATGCACCGAGCTTCAGCAATGCTTCCACACTTCACGTACATGTCAATGAGCGCTGTCATGACATAAACATTGAGCTCGAGGTCCTCATTGGCGATGATCTTGTGCACCCACTTTCCCAGGGACAAAGCTCCAAGCTGTGCACAGGCCGAGAGAGTGCTCGAGATGGTGACCGGATTCGGTCGCACATTGAGCGCTTGCATTTGCTGGAAGAGTGCAACGGCCATCTCCGTCAAGCCATTCTGCGCATACCCCGATATCATTGCATTCCATGATTCCATGGTCTTCTCTGGCATTGCATCAAAGGCCCTCCTTGCAGAGTCCATATCATTCAACCTGCAGTACAAAGTGGTAAGCGCTGTCGATACTGGAGAATTGGCATCAAACCCGGCCTTGACAACAAGCACATGTAAGCACCGAGCAAGCAGCTCATGCCCGAATGGACTGTGCACCGGGATCAGCGCCACCAACGTGCTCGAGTTTGGCCTCAAGCCCAAGCCCACTAACTGCTTGAACAGCTCCACCGATGATTCAACCATGCCATTCACTGAGTAGCCTGAGATCAAGGCATTGTATGCAACCAAATCCGGCTCCTCCATCCTGTCAAATAGACGCCGTGCACACTCCATTTCCCCGCACTTGGCGTACAGCGAGATCAGCCCGGTCACAACATGCTCGTGCTGCGCCCACCCGCACTTCTTCCCAAACGCATGCACGCACTTTCCCATCGTTACATCTGCCACCTCTGCGCCGCCGGTAGCACGGACGCCAGCGTGGTGGCGTCAGGCCGCACCGACCATGCCCCTGCCATCCGCACGAACGCCTCCTGGGCCTCCAGGCCGGACAGCCCAGCGAGCAGCGTGTTCCAAAGGACGGTGTCCGGCGACGGCACCGCGTCGAACACCTTGCGTGCGTCGTCGCCTCTTGACAGCGTGAAGTACAGCTTGGCCAAGGACGACGCCACGAACGTGTCCCCCGCGTACCCCGCGGCCACGGAGAGCGCGTGGAGCGCGCGGGCGGTGGAGGCGGCATTAGAGGACACGATGTCGCCATGGGAGCAGGAAGAAGTGAGTGAGGTGGCGGCGAAGGCGAAGGAGAAGGAGTCTGGGGAGGGGAAGAGGAGGTGGGGGCGGAGGGATGGGAGGGAGCGGAGGAGGGCGTTGCGGAGGAAGCGGTCGGGGCGGGGGAAGGCGCGGAAGAGGCGGAGGAGTTGGCGTGGAGGGGCGCGGAGGGAGGCGTAGCGGAGGAGGAGCGAGGTGGCCGGGGCGGGATCGAGCGGGTAGTGGCCGGAGGCGAGGGAGACGGCGAGGATCTGGTCGAGGTGGAGGATGGTGGAGGATAGGGCGATGAGTCGGAGGTACGAGCGCCGGAGGGCGCCGGCGTCGGCGAAGAGTGCGGCGGCGGAGGGCGGGAGGAGGAGGGGGCGGGAAGGAGGCATTGGGGCCGTGCGGGTGGACGAGGCTGGTCGTCTGGTTTAAACGGATAGAAGAGTGACCGTCCGATCGGAGATGGATGGTCGAGATGAAATTAGGACCGTAGGAGTGGTTCGAAAGAAACGGTTACTACGATTTTGCTTACGACATACTTGGTAGCTCGACGGGATCCTGCTTCTGGAAAGATGCTGGATAGGCCGCACACCACTCAAGGAGGAGGTCCTAACTTGTATCTTATTTCGGTCAGGAAAAATAGGCCGGTCAAGGAGGTGCTACAAGAAAAATACTTGGATAGTTGATTTGACACGAAAGATCACAGCGCTACATATCCTCGACTTCATACACTTGTACGTCAAAGTGGCGCAGGTCACACTCCCACCGGAAACACCGGATGATATCACTTGGAGATGGACCACGATAGGGACTTATACGACCAAATCAACATATCAGGCACAGTTCTTGAGATCAATCGAGATACCTTATGCTAACCTCTTTTGACATGCTTCGACACCGTAAAAATATAAAATCTTTGCATGGCTAGCCATTCAGGAACATATTCCAACGACAGATATTCTAACAACAAGGTACATGCAAAATGATTTTTGATGCCCTCTCTATACAAACAATCCAGAAACGGCACGACATTTGCTCCTAAATTGTGCTTACGCGAAACGGGTTTGGAATGCCATAGCAATTTGGGCACAACACAGCAGCATTTTACCGGCACAAGAGGATGTTGACGAGTCGGTACTCCACTGGTGGTTGAAAAGATCGTAAAGAGAAGCGACTTTGAGCAAGAAGGGGCAAAGCTCTTTAATCATATTGATAATGTGGCAAATTTGGAAAGAAAGGAATAGAAGAATTTTTCAGCACCAAAGGAACGAGGTTAACGGGTTGGTAGCAATAATCAAAGAAGAAGTCTGGGCTTGGATTCTAAGCGGGGCAAGCAAGTTAGGTTCTTACTTACCGACCGAAATTTCGACATCTTCTTGATTAGCGCCTCATCAAACAAGAGTCTCGCGGGGTATCGGACTGGCGCCCGGGAGCGGGCATTTGGTACGTGAGGAATAACTTCTAGGGGCGCGAAATCGGGACCGCAAAGGGTCAAGGCGGCTTGAGGATTCGGCCATGCAAGGGTAGTTTAGTTTATTTTTCACTTCAGCGGTTCACTTCTTGGACTCAGTTCTCATTGTGGATATTTTGTATCTTTTATTCCCTTCTTTAATGCAGTGTGGGCAGCTCTCATGCCTCGCCTTTAAAAAAAATGTGCAAAATAGATTTCTTCGGGACATCCAAAACTGATGTAAAACTTCCACTGCTACAGGTCATAGTCTTGATCAAACGCTGGAAGCCCAAAGCTAGCGAAGGGAGGCAAAGCCAAGCGCCATTCCCCATACTTTTTTTTTATTGAGCTCATTTGGGAGCCAAAAGCTGCAAGGTGGCCGTCACTGTGCTGCAGCCCGGGCGCATGTAGGGGGCCGGCCGTGAGGTGCGAGCCCACGCCAGGGGGTGACAAGAGCAGGTGCTCCGGCGGGGGGCGAGCTTCACGACGGGAGGGGTTCGGCTTGGATGCGAGGTGTCCTGAGGTCGGCGGGGGTGTGTGTGTGGGGGGGCAAAGCGGGGTGTCGCTCGAGGGGCCATGTCGGCGGGGCTGGAGCCGGAGGGGAGGCGCGCGTCGAGCGAAGTCGTCGGAGGCGGGCACGAGGATTCCTTCGGAGGCAGCGAGGGCCCTGTAGGGGCTACAAGGTTGCCCCGAGGTGGGCGGAGCCAGCGTGAAGGCAAGGGGTCCTGAGGTGGTCGGAGCCGGCGTTGAGGTGAGCGTCGCGCGGAGTCGTCGGGGGTGGTGCCGAAGGGGACCCGAGGGGGTCCGAGGCCAGTGCTGGGTGGCGAGGTGGTGCCGAAGGGGGACCGCTCTCGAGGGGGCCCGAGGTCGGCGTCGGGCAGTGAGGTTGTGCCAAAGGGGAAAGGTGCCGCACCGAGGAGGGCTCTGTAGTAGGTGGAGCGAGGTGGTTGGTGTAGCTTGACTGGAATGGTGGGGGTGTCGTGATCCATGAATATGCATACGAAGGGGTCTTGATACCCTTCACTACTGACCCAAGGGGGTGACATCCCCTTCGTTTCTTCCGAAGGTGCACTCTAGCTTCTCTTCCTACGCAACTTCTTGCTCAGTTCCTACGGACGACGCCAACTGTCATAGCATCAAGACTAGATAGTGGGTATGAGGTACCCTTTAGTCATGAAAGGACCGAACAGGAAAGGAGCCAAAGAGCGTGAGAGGTATGTGAATCGTATTATGAATGTGTGAATGAGTAGCCCCCTCTTACATGCTCTTAGGGCCACATTTTTTTTTTTTAGATAATGGAAGAGCAAGCCTCAAAACCTCTGCATTATACGATACACACAACCATCTTAGGGCCACATATATAGGGGGCAAGAAGGGACATTTCCCTTCTTACCTTGCCTTACATTGACAGGGAGAGGAACATTTAGGTATATTTTTATATACATCTTATGGACTTAGTTCATACACGCATGAGTTTCCCTAGGGTCTCCTAAGTATTGCCGACGACCCTAGCGGGCGAGGCACCCCTTGGTGCCCTACTACGATACCTAGTTCATCCAAGCTTGGGCGAACTTCATCTGAGCTGACCAATTTCGTGGATACGTTATTCGTACAGGAACCCTTTTCTGAACTTCAGCTTGTCTACCACAACAAAATAGTCACCCAGTTGTCTGCTCTGTTAGAACTCTAACTCGACAAGCTCTGATACCACTTGTTGGGGATTTTTTTACACAAAGAAGCAATGGGACAGAGTAAAATAGAAACAGTGGAGTGGTGTAGTTAAAACACTACTGCATTTCTTTTATCTCATCAAGGTTAACATATGAAGCTAGAAGCTTAAAGCTTCCAGCAACAAATGCAGTACATCTGATTTTATAGGCCTAATGAACTGGCCTACACACTAACTGACTAATACAAACAAGAGTATTTTAATGCTTGTACAGCTCAAGTACACTACATGCTGACTAAGAATATAGCTAATCCAATCACTTTTATAGCTCCTGATCAAATTCAAACTCACTTCGGCGTGTCCTCTGCCGACTTAGCTCTACATGCATGCAGCTCATCACATCATTATCTTGTCTCAACTAGAAAATTCAAGTGCCAATGGTAGCTAGGTACTTGATCTTAATGCCAACATCAACATTGTCGGTTCATGTAATTATCCACTTATCAAGAAAATAAATTAAATATCCAACATGCTCCTACTTCTCTGTACTGGGATAGCCATTTCCCAAATTTCCCAATGGACATAAGGGAAAGAGAAGTGCACATCAGCTATATAATCTAGTAAGGGAGAGTAAGTACCTGGCCTCAAAGTTGAACAAACGTGGTCGTGGTACAATGTACTTCTTGTTGACATCTAAACCATTATGATAATTAGCAGCGAATACACAAGTCATTACTTGATTTCCTACAGAGGTAGTGTAGTATGGATAAGCTTCCTACTACCTACACCATAAGTACCATGCTAGCAATTGATGCAACTCTACTGCAGAGAAGGCCATAAAACAAGGAAAATGAAATGCAGAAGTGGAATTTAGTGTATAGGTAGGCAGAGGACAAGATCTTACCAGTTTCTCAGCAAGAGCTTGCAAATCAATCTTGGGGATGAGCTGGAATGTTACATGTCAACACACATTATCAACATCAACAACCTGAAAACTCAAAGGAAGACATATCAGAGTTAGAAAAAAATAGCAACAGTGGTTGCTGCAAGTGTATGAAACCAAAACAGCGTATGCACGTACTTTGCCAAGGTCTCCTTTGCAGTTGCCTATCTTCATCCTCATGAGTCCTTTCTGACATCAATGGCCTTACCCTCCACTGAAACTATAGATAGCATCTCCTTTTGGGGCACAAGCATCAGTTTTGCAGAGTGAATTACAGTATTCAAGCCCTTAATAGCCTGTAAATGAGACCAGAATTAATGAGGAGATCTGATCGATCTAGGGATTTCTGCATCAGACAGATTACTACTACCTCGCGCTCGTGTCCAGCCTGAAGAGAATAAGATTATTGTAGTTAATGCTGAGATCGCATTCCAAAGATGAAATAAATTACAGCACACAAACTTTAAATGCTTGTCAATTGTCATCAATGTGAAATGGAAAATTCAGAAGATGAAAGTTATGTTTATACTAAGACAATAGATACTGATGGCAAAATTCGCATTGCAAACTATAGTCAGAGATGCTAAATTGCTAACCAAAAGACACTAAATCTATTTCGAACCTTGCAGGTTACTCTCCACAGCTTGGGATCGGCGGGGATCGGCTGGAGTGCCTGCCTGGCGGTGTCACTTGTGTCTTCTTCACCCTCCTCCCCTCCTCGTCCTCCACAGAAGTCAACGGCCCGTAGCGACAGAGCAATGCCCGCCCCATCTCGTCCACATCATCGATCTTGTCGTGAATGCTCACGCGGTGCACTTGGGGTGGTGGCTTCATGTCGATCTCGCCTTGATGATCGATAAAATCTAGGGTTTTGCCCAAATGCAACCAGTTCCAGTTCAAACAGCCAAATCAGATACAGCCATACAACACAAGCGGTTTTGAACATAGAGTTCGGTTCGTTTTAGAGCTCTCGGGTGTACCTACTGTTACAAGCTTTAATTTATTTTCTTGAGACGGAAAGTCAAATGCAATTTGACAAGTGTGAGATAGCTGCATGACTAAAGTCAGCAGGTAAGATGCCAACTAATTTTGCTACCAAATGTTTCTTAAGCTGTCAAGAAGGTGCAATGGCGATAAAGCTATGCGCTGGAAGATTATTTACCATGAGTTGTAAAAAGGCCAAGTGACTGGCGGTAAAGAAGGAGCAAAAGAAAATTTGGATTTGAGTACTATGTAGCTTAGTTGTTTGTTTAATGGAAATGAGTAAGCTGCTTAGTTAAACTTCAGCTGTAAAGGAGTTTATGTACATGAGTCAGTTAGTACCATGTTGGTTCATTAGAGTATAAGTAGAGATGCATACATCATTCGAAATATGAGAGTTTCAGAATTACACTCCTCTGTTTCTTATTCCTCTGTTCTATTGCTTCTTGAGCTAAATTCCCCAACAACTGGTATCAGAGCCCTAGGTTCGAGTTGGGCATAGCGGAGTAGTGCTGCGTGTTCGTGATATTTGATGGAGCCGAGGTTATAGCTTCGAGTTCGGGTGTCGGAATGGCGCAGTTGATGATTCTCGTATTCTCAGGAGAGAATTACGATGTGGAACATCAATATGCGGGCGCTGCTACTATCGCAAGAATTGTGGGATATTGTGGAGAATGGCTACAAAGAGTATGCTGCAGAAGATGTTCTTACAACGGAGCATAAGAAAACTCTGGCAGAAAACCGGATGGCGGATGTCAAGGCCTTGTTTCTGATTCAACAAGGTGTTGCAGAAAGTTTGTTTCCACGGATTATCGACGCAAAGAAGTCAAAGGAAGCTTGGGACTAGCTAAAGGAGGAGTTTCAAGGTTCCGTAAAAGTTTTAGCCATAAAGCTACAAACTTTGCGAAGGCAATTTCAAAATCTGCAGTTGAAAGAGTCCAAGAAGATAAAGGATTACTTCTCGAGGGTCATCGAGGTGGTGAATTAGATGCGCACCTATGGTGAAGAGATTACTGATCCAAAGATTGTTGAGAAAATTTTGATCAGTTTACCAGAAAAGTTTGAGTATATTGTTGCTGCAATTGAGGAGTCGAAGGATTTGGCTACACTTACTGTGCAACAACTAATGAGTTCATTAGAACCTCATGAAGAGAGGAAGCTACAGCATGTAGGGAGCTCAGTTGAATGCGCCTTCCGGTCAAAGCTGAGTTTCAAATCCCACAATTCAAGAAATGGTGAAAATTATCAAAGAAGAGGTGATCCAAAGAAAGATATGCAGAAGAAGCCAACCAAAGATAAAAGAGAAAAAGGTACGACGAGTTCTAATTTTTGGTGTGATGTTTTCAAAAAGTACAGTCACACTACGGATAGGTGCTGGAAGAAGATGACTTACAATAAATGCAAAAGGCAAGGACACATTGCCAAAATTGTAGATCCCGATATAACAATTGGGCAAATTTTTCAGAAGAAGAGGAAAATTCAGAAGGGACAGTTTATTCTTGCCAAATTGCCCAAGATGAAAAAGAGGATACTTGGATTGTGGACATTGGTTGCACAAACCATATGTCTTCCAATCGGGATATATTTCAAGATGTTGACTCATCATATCAGGCGAAGATTCGCACGAGAAATGGTTCTTTAGCCCAATCCGAAGGTAAGAGCTGTATAGCTATCCAAATGGAAGATGGTCAAAAATTTATTCGAGAAATTTTATTGGTACCCTATTTGAAGCAGAATTTGCTAAATGTTAGGCAACTGCTAGAACATGGGTACGCTAATCATTTTGAAGATTTCTCTTGCAAGATACTGGATTGTAAGAATGGGAACGGCCTTATAGCAAAGGTGGACATAGAGAAAAATAGGAATTTTTTTACTGAAAATGAATTATCCCACTCAATTGACTTTACAAAGTGAGGTTGGTGATAACTCTGAATTATGGCATAAGAGGTTTGGCCATCTCAACTACAAAGCTTTGAAGCTGCTTAGAACCAAAGGTATGATACAAGGTTTACCATTCATTAATTTGAAATCTGATCCATGTGAAGGTTATATTTTCGACAAACAAATTCAGGCATCTTTTCCACATGAAGGATCTTGGCGAGCGCATGCACCTTTGGAGTTAGTGCAAAGTGATATTGTCGAAAAAATACCAACTATGTCAAAAGGCAAGAATTGGTATTTTATCACTTTTATTGATGATTATACTAGGATGGCATGGGTTTATTTTCTAAGAGAACGGTTAGACGCACTAGAAGTGTTTAAAAAATTCAAAGCTGTGATGAAAAATCAAAGCAATCGAAAAATTAAAGTACTTCGCAGTAATCAAGGTGGTGAGTATATCTCAAAAGAATTTGAGAAATATTATGATAATACTGGTATTCGAAGGCAATTGACAGTAGCCTACAGTCCTCAGCAAAATGGTGCTGCCGAAAGAAAGAATCAGACAGTTGATGATATGGCGAATTCTATGTTAAAAGAGAAAGGTGTGCCTAAATTATTTTGGGCAGAAGTTGTGAGTACAATAGTTTATATTTTGAATAGAAGACCAACAAAGACAGTTCTAAATTGCACACCATTTGAAGCATGGTATGGTCAGAAGCCAGTAATTAGTCATATGAAGGTATTTGGTGCTGTTTGTTATGCCCAAGTACCAGCTCAAAGGCGAGTTAAATTTGATGATAAGAGTGTTCGTTGTATATTTGTCGGTTATGCTGATGGCACTAAAGGATATCGACTTTACCACTTCTAAAAGAAGAAGATCATCAGTAGAGATGTGATCTTTGATGAGAAGGCTTCCTCGGATTGGGAAGTAGCCAAGGTTCAAAAAAATTAGTTGATATCTCACTAGGCCAACCTCAAGTTTCGGTTGAGCAACAGGAGCAAGGTGATGCTCCAAGTCAAGATGAATCAAATTCGAGTTCAAACTCAAGTTCTAGCTCAAGCCTGAGTGCTGGTGAGCAGTTGAGTACACCAGAATCAACTCCATGACGAGTAAGGAGTCTAGCAGAAATATATAAGTCATGTGGCTTCTCTGTAGTTAAAACACAAAGCTTCAAAGAAGCAGAAAAGCACTAGAATTGGGGAAAAACCATGGAAGATGATATTCATATGATTAAGAAGAACAACACTTGGGAGATAGTTGATCGACCCAAGAATCGAGAAGTTATTGGAGTCAAATGGGTTTATAAGTCAAAATTAAACCCAGATGGCTCAATTCAAAAATATAAAGCAAGACTTGTGGTGAAAGGCTTTAAGCAAAAGCCTGGTATTGACTACTATGAGACATATGCTCCAGCTGTAAGGCTAGAGACAATACGAACAATTATTGATCTAGCAGCTCAAAAGAAGTGGAAGCTATATCAACTTGATGCTAAATTGGCATTTTAAAATAACTATCTCGAAGAAGAGATTTATGTCGAGCAGCTAGAAGGATTTTCAGTTGAAGGGGGAGAAAACAAGGTGTTCAAGCTTAAGAAGGCATTGTATGGCCTCAAGCAGGCACCAAGAGTGTGGTATAGTCAAATCGATAAGTACTTCAATGCAGAAAGAATTTGAGAAAAGCAAGAGCGAGCCTACCTTATTGACGAGGATATAATAATCATCAAATTACTATTTATCTGTAATTCTTATTATAGATGAATATATTGTTATTCTAGTCTTAAGTATACCCCTTAATATTCACAAGGGAGAAACCTAACTATATGGTCGTAAGCATTTCTACGACCACCTCATGGTTGTAAGACTTTTTACGGTCATGATCTAGTCGTAAGCCCTTCTACAACCATCCTATGGTTGTAGAATCTTCTACGACTAGGTTGGCTTCGACGACTCTGTAGTTGATAAGGCTTGCTGTCATGTGGGCCTGATCGATTAGGGAGTCTTATGAGTTGTGTTAAATACACAGAGCAGTTAATATATGCCATTATTCTTAGGAATAACTGCATGACCTTTTCTCTGTCTCTAACGACAACTGCCTGGCGACGTGGGGGTGTAACATCTCTGACAATAACCTCTATCAAGTGGTTCATCATTTGGAACGTTGTGACATCTCTTGGTTTGAAGGAACTGCCACCTCTTTGAACATTATATAAAGGCTGAAGTCAGAAGACGGGAGGCACAAGAACAACACGAGAGCAATATGGAGCACAAGACATTTAAGCATTAGTCTTCCTCTTGATTGTAATCAACATATTCAATATAGCCACTGTAAGACCCCGGAATTAACATCTCAGATTTTCTGTACATAACTGAACTAGTCCCATGATCAGTGGCTAGCTCACACAATAAACAAATGTGATAACACAACCATAAACGCTAAAATTTATTAAATAACAACAGAGTTGATTACAAGATAGCCTTACAGGGCAACATTAAATAAACACAGAGGAAGACGATGAAGAGGTAGTAGGGTCCAGCAACCGCCACGTGCAATCGATCGTAGCGCCTAGACGCCATGATCCACACCTGGCGAAGTTCTTCTCCTCTGAAATTTGTTTGCATTAAGCAAGTATGAGCACAACTTTCATGCTCGCAAGTTACACCCGTCAAATAACAACATGATATGCATAAATGGATGTAACAAAGGAAGGCTTATAGTGTTATTTGTGCGAAAACAGCATTTGACATTAAATACCATACTAAGTTCAAAAGCTCAAGTTTTATAAAATCTAAAATTGATCTTGAATTGATAACGATAGTGTAGGCACCAACCTAACACCAATATAAACACGGGCACCAACCCGGGGCTTCAACCCATAACTTTTCTCATGGACACCCATCCATGTTAAACTGTTTTATAAAACATTTTGAAATCAAAGTCTAACTTTGAGTGGCTTTGCCAAAGATGTCCATGACCGTGGACACGCTATTCGAATAGATTAACACTGCAGAGGTTGTACAACTTTACCCACAAGACATGAATTCTCTATTTTGTTTGGCATCCGTCGATACCACCGCTCACTACCTTAGGTAAGCAGTCTAGAGCACGTGTCAAGGCCTTTACAATGCGTCATTCCACCATAGTCCTCCCTCGCTAAGGTTTCGCCCCTTGACTATCCGTCCGCAGGTTCGAGCCCTCTTGCGCCGTGGGACTAACATAGGTCATAACATGACTACCCACCGCACCAACAGGAATAACCATAATGGAACTTTGCAAATTAATCAGCCAGGTCCTGCCCATACAAGACATGTGGTAGTACGATGTGGCTTAGCAAGATGCGGCTCGAAGATCGGTCCTTAATTGACCTGGGCGACATCCAACATAACTCTGAGCCTCAACCTACCCAGTTGAGCCCGTGCATAAACCTGCACCCACCAGACAATCAATTCGCCCAAGTCCAAACCATCCTTTTATTTCATTTTTCAAAGTCATTTATAAAACTCCATGACACACCAATGTCAAGGGTACAATTTAAACAATAGTTGATCTTTGGCTGAAATTCCCCAAATGAAACATATTTGGTCTATAAGCATGGCTAAGCACAATATTTTCCAAATGATCCTAGTTCATACTATTGTATCAACTAGGTTTTATCTAGGGTGACAATATGTTTGCTTCAATTACCAAATTTGGCCATACAAAGGATTTTAGGCATAACTATAAATTTAAAAATAGGAATTTAAATTACTGAATATAAATAAGCATGCAGTAATAATTTGAAACAGAATTTAAATAATTTTAAATAATGGGTGCAAATATGATCAAGAATGTAACTTGTCTCGCTTGAGGTGAACAGATCAACTGATACTGAGGTGATGTTGTTTTTCTTAACAGGTCACCTAGTACTCACAAGTGGCAGAGGAAGAGCTATGGCTGCCATGAGGAATTTCATGAATCTACGAAAGAGAGCGAGGGAGGAGGAGTGGGTGGCGGGGTTGGAGTGAGGGTGGAAGGGGGCTTCCGGTGCTCGCTTAAATAGAGCTCGGGGATGTAACATCCCAATTTTCACAGCTTAAAAATCTTTTGAATAGTTAGTAGGGGAAAATTCACCATTTGGATTTTATTTGAATTTAATTCAAAAGCTTAATATTGGACTTTATAATCAAAAACATTTAATGTGCATAATCCCAACTTGAACAATAGCCAAAACTATTTTATTTGGGTTCTTTGTGCTCAGATATATTTTCTAAATTTTTCTAGAATTTTTCTGAGTTTATTTGCTATTTTCTTTTGCTTAATTGAGTTTCTGGTATTTTCTAAATTGGAAAACCTATTTAAAATCTTAGTTAATCCTTTGGGCCGAAATCCAAACCTCCGGCCCATTCTCTTCGCCACCACACTTACAGCAGCTACCGCCGCCTCGCTTCCTCCACTCGACACGCGGCCCCGCATGCCGCTTCTCTCTCTCTCCGAGCACCCGGCCATCCTCCACCGTCCGATCAAGGATGAACGGCTAGATGCGCGCGCAAGGCAACCGGAGTTGTCCGAATGTTCCTTGATTTTGGGCCGCTCGATCAAGATCCAACGGCCGATCTCGAGTCCGCTTTACACCGCGCCGCTTTCACACGCGGACCACGCGAGCCGTGTCTCGACGCGTGGGTCCCATCCCGCCACGCCATCATCGTCTCCGAGCCGGGACGACCGACTCCGCCGCCGCCGCTTTCGCCGTTCGTGCCTCGGACTCTCCCAGCCTCCGGTATAAAAGGAGGTAGCCCTCGCCTCCGCGACTCCAACCCGCAGCCGCCGCTAGAACCCTAACCCTAGCCGCCGCAAAGCTCTGAGAAGCGACCGCGCCGCCGCAACTCCGACGAGCTCGTTCTCCGCCGGTGCCGCCGCGCTCTTCGTCTCGCACCGCTGACATCGCACGAGCTCTCTACCTCCCGTAGCCTTTGTCTCACGGAGCGCCACCGGAGTGCCGCTGTCGCCAAGCCCAAGCCCTCCGCCGCTCTTTGCTCGCCACGACCGCCACCGCCCACCCCGAGCATCCGGTGTTGCACCGTGAGGTTCGCAATAACGCCTCTACATGCCGTACCACTCACCGCGCGGAATCGCCGCCGCTCGCCGTGCCGTTGGTTCCCGAGCCGTTATCGCCGTCGGCCCGACGTGGCGCACCGTGTCGTCGCCCACCTCACCGCTTGCTCGCGTGTCATCTCGCGTGGCGCCGTGTCGACGCACACGCGGCGATCCACCGGTTCGGCTTTCGAGGCTCAGAGACCCAGCCATCGGAGTTGTACACCGACATGGGTCCCACATGTCGTTTTTCTTTATTTTATTTTTTTCCGAAATCCGAAATGACGCCAAAGATTGCGCAATAATCCGATTTTTCAATAGAAAAGTAATTCGGAAAATCCATAAAATCCAAATTAGGGTTTCTTTTAGATTTCCAATCTTCCAAAGCTCATAACTTTTGCATCATAACTTCGATTGAGCCCATTCAAATTTCTAAATTTGTCTAAATTCAAGCTCTATTTATCTGAGATTTTTATTTAATTTTTTGGAGTTTGGTTTTGCCTCTGTTATTTATTTATTTTGTTTGGTTGTGTCTCGTTTGCGAGTAGACGTCGATTCGTCGGGAAATTTTGTGGAAGAAGGAGCACCCCAAGATCAAGACCAGTACATAGACCTTTTCCAAGGCAAGTCATACCTTTGATCATCTTGAACCCAGTTTTCCAATTACTTTGTTTCAAGTAATGCATTCTATTTTAATTATTTATTTAAATGCTTTGGGTATAGTTATTATCCAAATTTGTTATCACACCTTGGCCTTGTATGTCATAATTCTTTGTCACCCTAGATTGGTTATTAGTTGGTAATATTGTAGCACCAACGTGGGTTGGTTAGATGCGAGTACAATTGCTTAGCCATGCTACGAGTCTCACATCGCATGTAAGTTGCAAATATTAAATGTGACTAAGTGACTATGGAACTTTGTGTAAAAGCTGGTGTCAGATGTTATTACTTCGTGATGGCATGTGTTGCACTAAAACCAACTGGTGGTAAAGGATTTAGACCGAGGCAAGTGGTGGAGATCGTGTGACATGGTGGTCTATGTGATGGGAATGATGGTCTTTGTGACTTAGTTAGAAATTGGAAGTCTTGCCTTGATCAATTAAGGACTTAACTTTGTGCGCCATTGAACTGAGCTTTAATGTACGACCACATGCCTGGTATGGGACGAGCCTAACTTAGTAAGTTATGGATTCTCAGCATTGATGTTCAGGTGGATAGGTTAGGCTATGTGACAGGGTGGAGGTGTGACTACTTAGTGGTTGCATCGGGACGATTCGCCTTCCCCGCCCAACGATGTGTGTTATGCATGGCTATGTGATATGTATAACGTTTGTAAGCACGCCGAGAGTGTCAATGTTGAGATGAAGTTTCCGAACTGCTTTATTACGATTGGTGCTTGCTACACTAGTTGTATCTTGTGGGTAAAGTGTACAACCTCTGCAGAGTGTTAAACAATCTATTCGAATAGCCGCGTCCTCGGTCATGGACAACGCTGGGATTTCAAATGAGGTAGTTTTCATAAAATGTGGGAATGGGAGCTGTGTGATCTCAATCATATGGCTATGTGAAATAATCTGCTTAGAATGTGTGTCTTTGTGGAAACAATCATAAATTAATATTGTCTATTTGTTTTAAATTATGTTTTCAATCTATTATTCGTATTCAATTGCAAATGTTGCTTTTATGCAAAAGAACCACGTAAGCCTTTTATTTGGAATAAGCTCGCATCTATACATTGCATTCTGTGGTATGATTTATGCGAGTACGGTTGTGTACTCACGCTTGTTGTAAAACTTGCGCCCAAACCTACGTAAGAGGAGGAGTCTACGCCGCTTTGAGGAGGAGTTCGTTGAAGGCCGATCGCTCGTTAGGTCCGGATCCCGCCGGTTGCTCGTGGTGAATTGGTGGGATCTACGCCGGAGTTTTCCGTTCCGCCTGCTTATTTCTCTGTTAGCTCGCGTGGCTTAATAAGTGTAACTCACCATAAGGTCAAAACCATTATTTGTTATTCAAACTAATCGCTTACTCTATTTATCGCAGGTGTGGATCGATATATACCTATGTTAACCCCCGTGCACTAGTGTGATCCTCGACTAGTGCAAGATAATACGAGGGTTCCGTAATCGTAACTGGGTCCCGGCGAGGAGGAGAGAGGTAGCGAGATCGTGCTCGGGCGGTTGCGGCATGGCGGCAGCGGTTTGGCGAGCGGACGAACTGGGCGCGAAGAGAGGGGAAGAAGGTCGGGGAATGGAGGTGGTGGAGGTTGTCGTCGCGGCGCACGCCGCGCTGAAGACGCGAGGCGGTGGAGGCGGCGGTTGACGGAGCTCAGGCGCGCGCTGAATGGCGGCTGGCTCGGACGTGTGAGGAAGAAGAACCGGGGAAGAAGAAGGGTCGGGCCGCCGGATTTTCATCCGATGGTGCAAGGAAGCGGGTGGCGTGGGAGATGAGTGGCCGTCCGATTTAACCTGACGGTAAGAGAGAGGAAGGCGGTGCGAGCGGGCCGAGTGGAGATGGGCCAAGGTGGGCCAAGCGCGGGTGAGAGGCTGGGCCGAGCCAAGGAGGATTCGGCCTAAAGAAATTTTAGGGTTTTCAATTCATTTTGCAATTTAAATATTCTGATTAATTCATTTTGGCTTTATAAAATAGCAAATTAAATCCAAAAATTATGAGAAAATTCACAGAAATTCCCAGAGTTATTTTGGACTTAATAAAATTATTTCCAACTTATAATTGGCTAATAACTTTGCAAATAAATTGTTTTGGATTTAAACTATTTATGAAAAAGCTTTTAAATTTCCAGAAAATCCTAGAAATTAAGTAAATTTTTATTTTTCAGATTAAGTCCAATGGAACTTCAAGAACTTCAATTAAATTTTAAATTTTGACTTTTAAAACTTCAAAAATTCAAATAAAGCAATGAAACTCTATCAAATTTCAGAAAATCCGATAAAACATTTAACTTTATTTTATTTTGGTAACATAACCTTGGGATGTTACAGCCACACAGGAGTAGGTTATTATTCTCTCCGAAGAAGGCCTGGACCTGTATAAAATCCCTGTGTTAACTCTCTGTTTGTGATGAGGATTAACACCACCATGTATTTCTTTAATACATAATAAAAGATCATATGTCTTCATGGTCGTAACCCCTAAGGCTAACGACCTCACTGGTCGTAAGGATTCCAAATGTTACTTGAATGGGTACCCTGGTCGGGAGAGGTCTTGTACCTAGCCTTCGACCAGGTAACTGCTCGTAGAAGCTATGAACTGGCATCTGGATCAAACTCCAGAAATATTCTTTACCGTGTGATGAATGGAATACATGTTATATATCCTATGCCACACGACGTTATACAAACCACGGACACTGATAACAACTACCATACGATTGAGTGTCTCACAGACACTTAACCATAGAACGGTTGATACTTCATTAACCGTTACCTCGCTCCGACCAGTTGCAACACTTCACAACAGGCATCTCTTTAGGAGTAACTGCCACCTCTTCAGAAGTTATTTAAAGACGGAGCAATCGGAGTCAGAGGAGGGATCAGATTGAAGCATAGGCATTAGCATTGGATTCATGTTTCAAGTCTGATACAGTAAACTAGCGAGCGCTACATTCAGTGTAACTAGATCTAGTCCACCGCCTAATCGCAGGCACCCCTGTAACAACCAGTTCGTATCAATAAAGAGTAGTTCCATTCCTTCCCAAAAAGTCCTGTGCCATTTTTCCCTTTTATTTCGTAAGATCGGCGACTCGATCGTCGACAGTTTGGTTCTAATCGTAGGAGGCCCCCCAAATAATCATTCATATGCAAGATCAGTTCTAGATCATCGACACTTATATATTAATAAAAGAGGTACGGATATACTAGTTATCTCCTTATATGTTGATGACTTGATATGTACAGACAATTGTGAAAAGATGATACAAGAATTCAAAAAGGATATGATGGAAACGTATGAAATGAGTGATCTTGGCTTGCTACATTATTTCTAGGTATAGAAATATGCAAAATGATAATGGTATTTTCATATCCCAGAAAAGTACGCATAAAGTATTTTGAAAAAAAATTCAAAATGTATGACTACAAATCAGTTGCAACCCCCTTGATGCCAAATGATAAACAAAAGATAGAAGATGAAGCAAATAGAGCAGATTCGATAGTTTACAGAAGTTTAGTTGGAAGCATGTTATACTTGACTACGACATGACCAAATATTATGTTCGCCGCCAGTTTGTTATCAAGTTACATGAGTAGCCCAAGTCAATTAAATTTTTTCGCTGCAAAAAGAGTTTTGTGATATGTCAAAGGAACATCAGATTATGGCATTTGGTATAAGGCAATAGAAGATTCAAAACTAACCGGATACACAGATAGTGATCGGGTTTGATGTCTTGACGACATGAAAAGCACGTCAGGATATGCTTTCTCGCTTGGTTCAGGTATATGCTCTTGGTCAACAAAGAAGCAGAATATAGTAGCTTTGTCTTCAGCCGAAGTGGACTATGTGCCAGCAAGTCGAGCTGTCACACAAGCATTCTGGTTGAGGAGAATAAATGAAGATATCGATGAAAAACAACATGAGACAATTATAGTTTATTGTGATAGCAAATCAAACATTGCAATAAGTGAGAATCCAGCCACTCATGATAGAACCAAGCATATTGCAATTAAATATCTCTACATTCGAGAAGCAATTGAGCACCGAGAGGTTAAACTGGAATTTTGTCATACAGATCAACAAATGGCGGACATTTTTACAAAGGCCTTGTCCAGAGA
Source organism: Ampelocalamus luodianensis (assembly GCA_036346255.1). Taxonomy (NCBI): domain Eukaryota; kingdom Viridiplantae; phylum Streptophyta; class Magnoliopsida; order Poales; family Poaceae; genus Ampelocalamus; species Ampelocalamus luodianensis. Next base: position 55,071,716 of record CM070627.1, on the reverse strand, counting down.
AAAAAATTATTCGTAACAAGGAACTAATTGGTGTTTCAAGAAAATGAATTAAGGAGGAGTTTGTTGGCACTAATTCATTTTCTAGTTGATAACTATCTGAAGTTACTGACATATGAAGAAACCTTTGCATAAGTCTTGCAGCTAGCTAGTAACTTCTTAGTCTAATGTTGGTATTCAAACATATATATGAAGTGATTTTGCACACAAGAGACAGTCGACCATGTGTGAACACAATAGGAGATGTCGACATATACAAGGTTCTGGAGCAACTTGCACGTGAAAGAGTCTTTGCATGTCTTGCTACTCACTCTATGACATGAATACAAGAAAAGGCCAAGTTGATTACTTCATTGTAGATGGGCATGAGTTGTCACTACTAGGCAATTAAAACCCTGTGAGCTATAGAGTTATAAAATAATTTTTGTTTGAGTCGGTGCTAAGTAGGTCAGGTAGTGTAGCCTATAAATAGACAAGATGTTATGTTGTAAAATAATGTATGTATGAAATCTCATGTAGTTGAATGAACTACAAAGTTCAGTGAGTAACTCTGAAGTACTGCTACTATTCCTTTCTTTGTTGTTTCCTTGCTTGAGTAATCCAAATCCCAACACCTATATCGTCTTAGTCGCCGGCGGCGTGACTCTCCTCGTCGTTGGAGCTGACCTCGGCATAGATGTCGAGGAAACCCTCGACGCCGGGACGCTGCTGCTCCTGACCGCATCGACGCTTCTATCGACTACTACTGCACGCCGCCACATCGCGCGCCGCTATGCATCGATTCCTCCACCTCGCCTCGCCTCGCGTCTCTCTTCGCTAGCGCCATGGCGCGTCCGCCTCGCGACCGTAGGTGCGAAGGCTCTCTTTCAAATTTTTCGTGTGTTTGAAATGTGGAGGTGTGTGGGTTTGGACGTCTGGTGCGCACTGGGCTGTCAAAGTGCTAGGTGGCTTCTTTCACGTTGGCCAACTCCCGGAGAGAACTTACTCATGGTTTCCTCTCTAGAACGCACGCATACAAGAAGATGAACGTATATGAGTTTTGTAACGTCTAACCACTTGCGTCTTTTCTCTCTTCTTTCTATTATTCACTTGCGTGCTAATGAGACAACTAATTAAGACTCAGAACAAGATATAGATAAACACATGCAGACCTCAACAAACTATGCCCGCATCTTACTCTACGTCTACCAGACTCAGGCTTCACGAGTCCAACTCACGCATGCATGCAACACCTAACAAACTCTGGCCGAGTCCATTAGCAGCACTACTACTCTGTGCATGCTTCCATGTACAACTCATGCACCCACACTCTAGTTGCATGCAAAACAGAAATTGCAACAAGATTAATCTAACATTTTATTGGCAGATGGGAATGGGAAACCGACCTATGGTGAAGTTGCCTCTGTCGGTTGTACTATACTACTATTGCGAAGGCGCGGAGCAACATGCGATTTTTTTTCTCGAGGAATTCATGCGAATTACATAGGAGCCGGCCTTAGGAGGACTTCAAAATGAATATAAAAGAGAGTATAAGTGGTAGATCTCACTGCAATTTTCTTGAGCTTAGCGAAGCATAGGAGGGGCCGTGGCCTAATCCAGCTTGCACTAAGCTCCGCCAGTGCACCCTGGTAGTCGTTGGATCAGGATCCGACGTGCTGGTTGGGCGTGGGCGTGAGTGGACAAGATTGGAGTATATTACAAAAATATATTGACAGTTTCCTAAGTACTCCCTTCAATCATAAATAAGTATCGATTTAGGTGGTGTTAGTGGACAAGATAAATCATGTATTACAAAATATGTTGACAGTTCAAAATCAATTATCACAAAAGTGAAGTGTTTGTTTTGGGGGTGGATGATGCAGAAGCTGTTAAAGTCTCTAATAATTTCAACTGCAAGCTAGGGGCGCTTCCTCTAACCTATCTGGGCATTAATATTGGAAATAGGAGTTTGGGTAGCAGAGCAACAGGTAAAGTTATTGATAAGATGAAGAAGAGGCTTGACAGTTGGAAGAATAACTTACTTTCTTCTGGGGGTAGGTTGGTCCTGACTAATAGTTGTCTTAGCTCTCAGCCAATTTATACCATGGGGTTCTATAATTTGAATGAGGAAATCCAGCATAAGATGGATTCTATTAGATCAAGGTTCTTCTGGAGAGGGGCAAGTGATCGTTTCAGGTACCATATGGTCAAGTGGGAAGCGGTTTGCAGACATAAAGATTTTAGTGGATTGGGTGTGATTAACACCAGACTTTTGAATAAATGTCTTCCCTGCAAATGGTTCTAGAAGTTGAATAAAGCTAAGGATGAAATTTGGTTCAGAATCTTAAAAGCTAAGTATTTTTCGGAGGGGGATTACAGAACCTCTGTTCCTGTTAGAAGTTCTCAATTTTGGAGATCTATCCATAAGGTTCAGCACTTGTTCAACAGGGGGGGGTGTCCTTCCAGGTGGGAGATGGGACAAATATTTCTTTCTGGCATGATGTTTGGGTTGATGACTGCTCTCTTAAGATTAGTTTTCCCCGTTTATATAATATCTGCTATGATTCAGACATTAAAGTAGCTGATTGCGTGGTGAGTGGAACCTGGTGCATTCATTTTGTTAGAAACTTTGGGAGTGAAGAAGAAATACAGTGGGTGTATCTTAAGGATAGGCTAAAAGGGGTGGATCTGAGTGGGGAGAGGGATAATATGGTATGGTGTTTTGACAGTAAAGTCCAGTTTACTGTGAAATCTATGTATCAAAGTTTAACCTTTGGTGGGGTTATTGACAAAAGAATGAAAAGGCTCTGGTCCAATTCGATTCCTCTCAAAGTTAAAATTTTCTTGTAGCAAACTTATCATAATAGAATTTCGACGGCGGATCAACTTAGTACTAGAAAGTGGAAAGGGGATGTGAACTGTGTCCTTTATGGGGTGAAGGAGGATGCGAGGCATGTTCTTTTTCAGTGTGTTCTTGCTAAGTTTGCTTGGTATTATTGCATGGAAGCTTTCGGCTGGAGCAGATGACCTGATTCTCTCGAAGACTTCCATCAGAATTGGTTAGATCTGTGGGGTGTTAATAATTACAATATCTACTTACTTAGTTTTGCAGCTCTGACCTGGACGCTTTGGAAGACCAGGAATAAGATGGCGATCGAGAGAATTTTACCTAAGCAGCCAACTGAAGTTGTGTTCCAATTTATGTCACCTTGCGACCGAGGTGGTGATCAGAAAAGAGGATCGTCAAGGGCTGGAAGAAATCTTATCGACGATTGAAGGATGGTTGAAAAGATTTTGCGCTATGGATAGCTAGTTGCTCTCTATAGTTGGCTGTTTTCTGTAGCTTGTTATCTGTCCTTAGTTGTTTGTTCCTGTTAGTTCTTTGGTGTTAACTGGTATCCTCAGTCTGATCTCTTTTGGTTGCAAGGACTATATTTTGCTTTCTATAAAAGCAGTGGCATGTCCTTTTCATATATATATATATATATATATATATATATATATATATATATATATATATATATGTTGACAATTTTAGGCATTGATAGATCTCTAAAATATAGTATTAGTGAAATTCTATTTGTAATATACTACTAGTAAACCTAACAAATATCGTATTATTAAAATATTTTATGAGAGAAATCTACTCATATTATTTTCATATAACCAATCTAAATATTCATAAAAATACTATTGGTCAAAGTTAAAATAGGTTAATTGCCCACATTTTATTACTATACTTGTTTTTGATTTGATGGATTGGCAATACCAATCAGCTCACAATCTATCTAATTGCCTACAAATGTCACCCAAAATTGTCCGAGAAAACTACCTTAAAAACAGTACAGTGGTTTTACCTTAAAAAAATGGTACAGTGGTTTTGCCTTTTGAAAAAACGGTACAGTAGTTTTACAATTTTAGTTAAAAAAAACAAGCGGTGCGTATGAATTTGCATCGTTCTTTTGTTAAAGTAAATTTCATGATTCAGGGAACTTGCATCCACCCCAGGGTGCTGATTTAACAGACTACGATGACCAACCGGTTATAGCTCCTCCAAACATACATTCTAGTTGGAGAGTGCCTCAAATTGGCTTTAAATGGAAAGCTACGGTGAAAAGCTTCGTACTGGTGATAGTTTGGGGGTGTTGGGTGGGGGACACCATAAGGAAGGAAATGTAGAGAAAATGAAGGTTAGAAATATTGGGCATATTGAGAAGGTGGAAAGTTTGGGATGTATTTGTTGTTCGTGTGTTGTTGGTCTGGAGTTGGCGAGGAGTTTGAAGAGTTGAAAGCAGACGATGAGGAGTGATCCATAGGCAAAATTTTGCAGTGTAATGTTAGTGAAATGAGAATTTTTAATTTGTGTGTGTCTTGTGTTCATATCAACTTGGTAGCAACGGATCGTTCTCTGTAAAATATATTTTTAAATTAAGGTGCATGTGTTCCAAGTGAAGTACCGATTCTTTCTCTCCCTCTTTATTTTCCTTTTGCTCCTGTGCTATCTAGTGTGTACTGCCCGCTCCATGCAAGAAACATACCCTTTGCACCCTCTCGTTCCAACATCATGGATGCTCTGATGAATACACAGGTCCTCACATTTGTACAGGTCAGCACTCAAGCGGTACCATATTTAATTTGGCCAACAATAAGCAGTTAGGTGAAGCTGATATGTATGTTCTTCGATCCATGACCCATTATGTTCAATCATTTGTCACTGTCTAAATATATATAATTTAGAATTTATCATTGATGTGAGTATATCATGTGATCTCTACTCATATACAGTAACAAATTCTAAAATTCACTCTTAAACAGTTACAAATAATTAATTATCACTTCGTAATATCCCAGAATGAACAGCTAACAAGAACTCACGTGACAACGACCGAAATAACCCATCCCCATCCGCCAACGACTGCTTCCACCGCCTTAATAAATGCCGGACTCCCGGCGTGGCAACGAAGCGAATAAAGATTCTGACGGTTGGCTGGTCCTGCTTCGCCGTTCCTACCGTGCGCCCCACTGAGAACGACCAACACCCGCCTCGGCGCGCAAGGTGCTCAGCACTTCACGTGTCCGCTCCCCCACCAGCCACCACCAGCCAGAAACAAGTTTTTTCTTCAAACCCCGCTGAGGTGTTATACTTTTTTCCTCATTCCATAATCAGGAAATGTGTTACTACAAGATTTTTCTTCTTCTTATAGGAAACAGCTGATTTCAGCTTCTATAACTTTGTACGCACAATTTGACCCTTGTTTATGCAGTGGTGGATCCAGAATAAAAATAACCGAGAGTTTCTGAGGCAAGATGAGTCACGTTCAGCTGGGCTATGGCTTAGAGTGTTCCTTTATGTTAAGCTAAATGTGTTCACATTACATATACATGATTATATCCAAAGAAAAGTAATTTTTGAACCTGGTGTCTGCATCCTAGTGTGCTACAGTAGATTCGCCCTTGGATCTATGTTCGCTTGATATCTTGTACCATCCAATAAAAGTTAGCAAGGATGGCATTGCCCATTGCGTTTTCTGAGTTCAGCACACTATCGGAGTTGATGAGGATCGAAAGTTGAAAGTACAATGTTGTCTATGATCGACTGGTTTGGTTAGAGCATGTACAATAGATTTATGACGTCAGCCGTCTATAGTCACTGCCACATAGGATTTTTACTGATGTGAATGAAAGAGAGAGAAAGATGATGTCTACAATCTTATAACCGACTGTATCATCAGAAACAAGAAAAGCATTAAAAAATTGTCTGTTCTATAAAGACAACTAAAAAGACAGCAGTTGTCTGTATCATTGTATGAGTTGTCTTTAGTGTTGTCTACATGTGACATGAAGAGTTGCTATAGACAGCATCTGTCTGTACCATTATACATGCCTTTAGGTGATACAATTGTTGTGGTGATAGTCGGCTACAAGATTATAGACAACATATAATTTTTTTTAATGATTTTTTTTGTTTCTGATGCTACAGTCGACTATAGGATTGTAGTCAACATCTTTCTCTCTCTTCATTATCTTTCATCTATATCAAGAAAATCCTACGCGATGATGTATGTATAACATAAGCTATTGTACATGAAACTTGAAAGTTAGCGCTCATCGACACGGTTGTTGTGAGTCCTTAATAGAACTTTTAAACTTTGAATTTGCTGTGCTTTTGTCTTAAAAATTGCAGGTAATTAGTACAACTGTGAAAAACAACGAAAGCTGCAACTATTTCACAACATAATCTAAGAGTATCTATGACTCCCGAAATATAGCAATACAGGAACAGCTTTCCAGGAATACAGAACAACGCAGGGGCATATCCACAAAAGCTCCTCCATCCTTAACCAGAATCACCGCGAGCCAATCCGGCGCCGCTACACACGCGCAGGCTTTATTCGCCACCACCGCTGTTCCCACTTCCAATCCATTCTCTCCGAGACGCCACGCGACACACACCGACGCGAGCCACATGGCTTCCTCCACCGCGGTCGCCGCGTTCACCTGCCTCCTCCCCGCCGCCGCAGCCACGCGGCTCCCTCCCGCGGCCGCCTTCGTGCGCCTCCCGGGTCACTCGACGGCCTGGGGCAGTGCAGCGGTCTCCGTCGCGGCGCCGCGGCGCCGCAGGTGGGCGCCCGGCGTCGCCTACGCCACCGCCGCCACCGAGAAGAGCATCTACAACTTCACCGTGAAGGTGACATTTCCCTCTAGCCTGCTAGCCGTAGCCTCGTGAATTTCGCGATAATTTGCTGGTGTAAATTGCTTAAGTGGATGCGTTGCGTGCGACATGCGCGTTGGGTAAAATCGTTCGAACGGTAGTAATGGATGGAATGCTTGGAAATTTCAAAATTTGGACGATGTTGTTTTGTTGCTTGCTGCGGTATTAGGTGTTTGATGTGGTGTTGTTGAGGTTGGTGGGAAGTGTTGTAACCATATATTGATAGATAGCATTCTAAATCTTTTGTGGTGCTGTTCAACGTGTTTGAAATTGACCGAATCAGATGGAAGCGGTTGTAGATTTGTGTTTTAAATTAAATCAAAGTGTTACGACATTAGCTATCAGTGGTGCAATGTGTTGGAATTATCGGTAGAATGATGTGCTAAATTTTAGCGAAATAGGTATTTTAGGTGGTGATGATGAGGTAGGTGCGAAGAGTTGTAACCATAGATTAATCATTGAAACAAATGATTGCAGTGTTATTGAACCTATTTGAAATTGGCCAAATCAGGTTAATGCAGTTCAAGCTCTGTATTGCAAATGGCAGCGTTATAACATTAGCCATCAGGGGTGCAATGTGTTGAACCTATTTACCATCTATGTACTAGTACATGGGAGAAACATAGTCAGGTGGTCAGTTGCAGACTAATTAAATTGCACGTGTGGGACATGTTCAGGCAGAGTCACATTATTGATTCCCTGATTGTAATGTGTTTGTCTTTGTTAAGCAAATGTAGTTGGGGATTTTTGTTTTTTTAGTATGTGACATTTATAATCCCCCAGCACTTTCTTCCACACTTTAATTTATCATCATCTTATATACTGAATTATTGATACATGAAGGAATCAGTACACCTTTATAAGGGGATGAATATGTAAATTTTCCAATTTTTGTGCCTGAAGAAAATTGCTCTCCATTGTGCAGGACATTGATGGAAAGGATGTTTCTCTTAGCAAGTTCAAGGGAAAGGTGGTGTTGATTGTTAATGTTGCTTCTCAATGGTAATTTCCTTGATAAATTGTTCACCTAATACCCAGTATAGTAAGTTATTCAGTATTGTTTGGCTTTTAATTTCACATTCTTCTGTGAATTCCAGTGGGTTGACAACAGCAAATTACACTGAACTATCTCATCTTTATGAGAAGTACAAGAGTCAAGGTAAGCTGCACTTCTGGTTTAGGTTTTGTTTACACCGAACAATAGCTTGCTGATTTGTTAGTTTAGGAAATCAAGCACTTTAAATTATGTCGAGTTGCTGGACCCTTTAATTGGTGTGTGTGATCATAATTATATAAAAGCTTGCATCCAAGGACAAATGTTTAACCCTACTATATATGTGTTTATTTTTCAATCATCTGTGACCTTTTCTCATTGCATCAGTGACCACTTTCCATTTATAACATTTAGCTAGTGTTCTTGTTCTAGAAGATCACCCCAGTGCATATGCAGATTCTCTTAATGACTTGTGGAAGCAACCTATATGTTCTATGACCTTCAGCAATAGTTCTCGAGTTATCATCAAGTGAGTAGTTCTCACTTGATACATCTCCCTACAGCCATTCGAAATGTCCAGGTTGCGGGGAGGCTCCTCCACTATGCAACGCTTCTGAGAGTCAACTGTTTGATCTGTATTGAGTTATGTTGTTAACACTCCTGCATAACCAATTGTAGTATGCAGTTCAGAATATCCTCTTTTTACAAACAAGGCCTTTTGTTCTAGTACTTTAATCCTTTTTACACTTCCTACTTACATATTGTTTTGATGCTATTCCTGGTTAGCTCTTTTGCCTCCTAAGTATTCCCTCTGTTTTTTTTTACTTGACGTTTTTTACTTTTCACAGTCTCCAAGACGCGACTTTGACTGTTACTTTTTATAACTTTACATTAAGATGTACTAATAAAATTATAATATTATGAAAGCATTTTTAACGATAAATCTAATGATATAATTTTCATATAGCCAATTTAGATAGTTTTAAACTTATTGGCAAACAAACTTTAGAAAGTTTGATGGCACGGATTTTAGGACGTCAAGTAAAAAAGAACGAAGGGAGTATATCATTGTCATGCTGCCTCTCAGTGCATTTTCTGGGGCGCTGAGAATAGTAGTAAATGAAGTTTGATTAGTTTCCAATGATGGGTCAATCTTCCCTTGATCATGGGCTCTTTATATTATGTAGCTATATGAAACATTTCTTAGGTTCTTTCCTCTTGTTATGCTTTTTCTCATCTCTACATGAAACTAACCCGACTTTGGAAATTTGGGATGCCTCTGACTGGGTCAATAAACCATCCAAAGTGCATAGAAAACTGACCAATAACTACTGGCCAAACACTTGACATTTTCTTTTTCTAAAGTCTCCGGTTGGCATATATCATAGTAGGCTTGATATCATTGTACATTTTGTTGTCCAATACTTTATAAAATTGTAGGATTTGAGATTCTGGCGTTTCCGTGCAATCAATTTGGTGCACAAGAACCTGGATCAAATCCGCAGATAAAGCAGTTTGCTTGTACAAGGTTCAAAGCTGAATTCCCTATTTTCGACAAGGTATGATAACTCCAGTTTAAGAAGCGATTTATTCAATACTTTCTGCCAAATACTGCGAATTAATAGGACATGAATACGTGGTGCATTTGTTGTCCTTGTATGTGGAATGGCAGGTTGATGTCAATGGACCTAATACAGCCCCTATATATAAGTTTCTTAAGTCGAGTGCTGGAGGATTTTTAGGTGATCTGGTGAAGTGGAATTTTGAGAAGTTCTTAGTGGACAAAAATGGCAAAGTCATGGAGAGATACCCACCTACAACTTCACCGTTCCAGATTGAGGTATGTGAATTTTGTCTGTGCCTTCATTGTACCACCCTTGCTTGATACTATTCACTTGATTTGCAAAATTGAATCCTCAAAATGAACTTTTTAATACGACTGAGAAGATTGGTGGACACTAATTTAATCTATTGACGCATTCTGTATTTTTCTCTAATTCTAGTAGCTCTGGGTATCTGTCTCTTAAGATTCCCAGCATACATTGCCCTGTGTTTCTAACAAGATTCCCAACATATGCTCATTTGTTCATATATAACAACACTAAAAGTGTACATTAACCTTTGTGAGCCTACCATGTATCATACTTTTGGAAGTAGCAAGTGTGTATTGCATAATGCTATGTGTATGTCATTAATAATGGTGAGCTGACTTTAATAATGGCCCCGAGATCTTTAGGCAAGTCTGTTCGAACCATGTTGTGGACTATAATGTGTTGGTGCCATTTTTTCATGTTCTTACTAGTAAATTTTAATCTATGAATGGTTTTGTCTCTTATTGGAATCTTCCGCCAACTTTTGGTGGGAGTTACGACATTACTAATAAGTCATTATTAATACACACAGTCTCTTAATAGGCTTCAATCTTGGTGTGTGGGCATCCACCTGAAATTAACCTTGTCCAACCGAGCATCAAAACGCTAAATCCATGCTCCTAGAACAGTGTTGGTGAGCCTTAGATCTACCCTGAGCAGGGGAAAACCCAGCCGGTAACCGCTTACCGGCAGGGGTCCGGGATTTTGGATCCCGGCCGGTTTTTCCGGGTTTTGCAAGTTCAAATTCTAATTTTTGAATTTTGAATGATTTTTAATCAAATTCAAGCGAGTTTCATCCGTTTTTTTTTTCCGGAAAATGCGGTTACCGGACAGTTTTTTTTTCTGGCCGGCGACCGGAATTTACCAACGGGTTTTTGATCCCTGACCCTGAGTGCTAGTAGGTCATAGCATACAGCTCGGCAGTGCTGAGAGTTTGCGTGAGTTTAAATGCTGGAAATATGAAGTCACAGATGTTAGTTGCTCATTATGGTCGATGGGTCAGCCTGAGATTGCCAAGGGTTTAAATTTTCTTCTGCCTACCATAGGACTGTGGTTCAGAACTTCAGATTATACTGAGGATAGAACCCTGAACTGAAGCCCACTTCATCGAAAGTAGACTTATGGTGCTCGCTTTGGTATAAAAAAGTGCCAAATTGCAGTACTGGATGGATTATCACCTGTAATTGTGTTTCATGTTATCATTATGGAGTGGAAAGCCAGAGTCCATCAGTTAAAAGTTCTCTTATCTTAATATCAAATAGATTTGCCATTTTACTTTCAACGCATTTGTTAATATAAGATGGCTTTGCTAAATACACTCGTTACCTTTGAAATCTCGAAGTGACATTTTTTGTATTTCATCAAGCGGCATGTTCCTTAATCCTCTTTCAGTTTTAATATTGCAAACCACTTTCTGCCGACTTCCCTGCAGATTATCTTTTTTACTATCTTTTGCTATTCCCCGCTGCTCACAGCCTTCTTGAAATGAATTTTCTTGCAGAAGGACATCCAGAAACTACTTGCGGCATAAGTACTTCGAGTCTCACTTCAGTTAAGCACTTCTGTATATATGCCTTGTCTTACTAGAGTTTTACTTTATTATAATTTTGTCGTAATATAATCCTTATCCTCTTTTGTAAAATAATTCGCTGATCATATATATACACGTATACATATATCTGTAACATGAGACTATATTAGTTCATTAGATTGTCATATCCGGAGGTTTATCTGTCCCTGATACTCTGCCTGGTGGATTAACCGTCGAGTGTCTTAATTCTCCTGTAGTTCCATGGAGTTGCTTTATCAGTGTGGTGTTCCTGAATCCTGATGGACTCCAGTGCTGTCTTAAGTCTCCGTGCTTGTGACTTTGTGAGTGGTGTTACTAGTTGTTGCGCCGAGCTGTGCGTTGTGTTGTCGGATATGTTGCCAACCGCGCGTGTATTGCAGTGTGTCGCTCGGATTCTGCTGCTGTGTGCGCCTAGCCGTCATAACCAGGCTATGTTCTGTTTTGCTAAACACAACATTTCTGGACTCTGGTACTCTCGTCTTTGGGTTGCACGACAACTCTGCTGCAGTACTGACATTCAAATACTTTTTGACGGCATAGTAAGGCCCCTGTTTGGAGCAAAGGAATTCCCTAAACGGAACCTAAACCTAGACAAATGCGTATCGCGTGTCGCGTCGCTATCTGTTTTGACTCTTTCAAGAGTGGGACATATTTATTCGTCATGTGCCTACTAGAATAACAATTTTCGTACAACCATGCGGTGAGCCAATGTGCTTGCTCGCGTTTAGATTAACCACTCAGATTTGCCCGGCATGATTCTCCCGATTAATTAATCTCTGGTTTTCCATTATCTGGCCTAATCCAATTACTTAATCCCCACCCAAATCCTATTGGGCCCCTCCACCATGGACCTCGCTCACATGCGGCCGACGCCTTCACGTAATTACTTGATGGTGTTTTCGAAGTCCTCATATGGGGACCCTGTACTCCTCGTACGACTATGAGTATGCCTCCCAGAGCCGTCTGATCATGATTCCTGGAGTGGTAGATAATCTGGCTTGTTTGATAGATGGGGATTAGATCTAATCCATTCGGATTGAGAGAAAATTTGAACTAAAATCATTGCTAATCCGAAGGGATTGGGTACAATCCATAGGCTATTCTCACGTGGAGAATAGTCTCGTCTTGAGAATGTCAAGTCCATCCCACAGGTAGGAGACCATCGATTTCAGTGCTGCAGTGTTCAATATGCTAGTTCAATGGAGTATCAGTTTATAATCTTTTTCTGATCTGATGCAGCCGTATAGTCAAAATTTTGGCGGCAAAAAGCATTGACCCCTCCATTCAACTCCTGCATGCTAGGATCCACTCACCCAGCTCCTCCCTCCTTCACCTCCCCTATTTAAAAGCCATATCTATCCATCCTTAGCGTGGTAGCCTTTCTTCAGCACTACACCAGCTAAGTGGTCTGCTGCACTATTGAGCTTCTAATCTATAGATAAGTAGCCACTAATGACTCCCCTTAAATCCTAATTTATCTATGCATGCGTGATGCGTCCTCTTTGCAAACCCCCACAATGCCTAGATTCCTCACCCTTGTTGGCATCGTCGCCATTTTCAGCTCCAGCCTTGAGCTGGTCATTCCGTCCGCCGCTTCACATGCCGGCGATCGCGCCGCGCTTCTCTCCTTCAAGTCCGGCGTCTGGGGCAACCTCTCCGACTGGGGCTCCCCTCGCGTGTGCGACTGGACCGGTGTCACGTGTGACCCTCGCAGCGGGCGCGTGACTTATCTGCTTCTATCTTACTCCGACCTCACCGGCGCCATCTCCCCGGCGATCGGCAACCTCTCCATGCTCGAGAGGCTTGAGCTCCACTGCAACCAGCTCTTCGGGAGCATCCCGCCGGAGCTCGGCATGCTGCCACGGCTGAAGGAGCTGAGCCTTCATGACAACCTCCTCAACGGGACGATCCCAGGAACGCTCGGCCTTCTGAAGAACATGACCCACCTCTTCCTTGACGGCAACAACCTCTCCGGCGACATCCCGGAGGCCATCTTCTGCAACTGCTCCTCCGTGACGTTCATTAGCCTGAACAGAAACTCCCTCACCGGCGCAATCCCTTTCCCGACGCGATGCCGACTCCCTGTCCTGAGGCATCTCAGCCTCTACGACAACAGATTGTCCGGCGGGATCCCCCCGTCGACAACAAACTGCACGGAGCTGCAGTGGGTGCTTCTGTCGAACAATTCCCTCGGCGGCGTCCTGCCGTCTCAGATGTTCAACAGGATGCCGGACCTCACGTTCCTCTACTTGTCACACAACAATTTCTCAAGTGATGACGGCAACACCAACCTTGAGCCGTTCCTTGTTTCTCTGGTGAACTGCACGAGCTTGCAAGAGCTCGGTGTCTACTCGAACGGCATCGGCGGAGAGATCCCGACCATCATCGGCAACTTGTCGGCCAATCTTTCCTTGCTCTTCTTGAATGATAACAATATCACAGGTGTGATTCCTCCGGCCATTGGAAACCTTCCCAAACTGACACAGTTGTGCTTGTTCAACAACTTGTTGGAGGGCCCAATCCCGCCGGAGATATTGCGGACGCACGAGCTTACACTACTAGACCTGTCGAACAATCGAATCACCGGCGAAATACCGAAATCCATCGGCATGAGCATACATTTAGATGCCATCGACATATCTCAGAATAGGCTCCAAGGTGCAATACCAGAGACCTTGTCCAATCTCACTCATTTGGAACGCCTGATTCTTCACCACAACATGCTCTTAGGAGCCATACCACCCGGCCTTAGATGCAGCCTAAAGTTGGACCTTTCTTACAACAAACTGACAGGTCAAATTCCTGCAGAGATAGCTAGGCAGAGTAGCTTCAACATATACCTTAACCTATCTAACAATCTCTTAGAGGGGCCCCTGCCATTGCAAATTGGCAACATGGAAATGACCAAGTTTCTTGACCTGGCCGCGAACAAGCTCTCGGGGGCAATACCAATGCAAATCGGGGGATGTATCTCGCTCGAGTATGTCAATCTCTCCAGAAATGTGCTGCAAGGCAGCCTCCCAACTTCCATTGGCGCCATGCCAAACCTCCATGTCCTTGATGTTTCTTTCAATAGCCTCACCGGCGTTCTTCCTCGATCTTTGCAAGCGTCGCCGGCGCTCCAGTGCGCCAACTTCTCCTACAATAAGTTCTCTGGAGAGCTGTCCAGTGAAGGGGCATTTACAAACCTCACCGATGACTCGTTTCTTGGCAACCCTGGCCTATGCGGGTCTATCCCCGGCATGGTCCGATGCAACGGGAGACATGTCCGCCTCCTGTGCATTGTCGTCATTGTCGTTGTCGCCGTCGTTGCCGGTGTATTGGCCATGGTGTGCGTCAATATTGATCAGCACCTAATCAAGACTCGTTTGAGGTTGACAGCCCCAACTAGTCAACCATCACGTTTCCCGACAGGACCGGTCAATGCCACCGGCGAAAAGGAGAGCGAGCATCCAAGGATCTCATATCGTGAGCTTGTCGACGCGACTGATGGCTTTTCGGAAGTGAACCTGATCGGGAGAGGAGGATATGGACATGTCTACAGGGGTGTCCTCCATGACGGGATGGCAATCGCCGTGAAAGTCCTGCACCAGGAGTACTACGCCGGCGGGGAGATCGTCGGCAGCTTCGAGAGGGAATGCCGGGTGCTCAGGAGCATCCGGCACCGGAACCTCATCCGGGTGATCACGGCGTGCAGCACGCCGGACTTCAAGGCGGTCGTGCTCCCGTTCATGCCGAATGGCAGCCTCGAGGGCCTCGTCCACCCGCCTCGTCCTCCCGGCGCTGCCGGCAAGCCGGCCAAGCAGCGTATGGACCTGGAGCTGCTGCTCAGCATCGCCAGCAACGTCGCCGACGGGATGGCGTACCTGCACCACCACGCCCCCTTTAAGGTCGTGCACTGCGACCTGAAACCCAGCAACGTTCTCCTGGACGACGACATGACGGCCATCGTCTCCGACTTCGGCATATCGAAACTGATGAAGGAGAAGGACGCGAAGGATCCGGAGATCACCAACGCCTCGACTCCATGCAACTCCATTACTCGACTGCTACAAGGCTCTGTTGGTTACATTGCACCAGGTAGGTAAGCAAACACATCCTTCTACGTATTTCTTCTCCTTGTAGTACTCTACTACTCCCATGCATGATGTTTTGTCCTCTCTCTCTTTTTTTGGATGCAGAGTATGGCTTAGGAGGCCACCCTTCCACGCGAGGCGACGTGTACAGCTTCGGAGTGATGCTCCTGGAGCTCATCTCCGGGAAGAGGCCGACGGACGTGATCTCCGAGGAGGGACACGGCCTGCACGAGTGGGTCAAGAACAGCTACCTGCACGACGTCGGCGCCGTCGTCGAGCGCTCGCCGCTCTCGGGTGGCCGGCCGCAGTGCGAGGGGCTTGAGATGGACGTCATCGTGGAGCTGCTCGAGCTCGGCGTCGCATGCTCGCAGCTCGTGCCGTCGATGAGGCCCAGCATGGACGACGTGGCGCATGAGATCGCTTACCTCAAGGACGGCACTTGGAGAAAGTACACGGCGGCAGACCTGAAGGCTGATGGCCAGCCACGCTCCTACTAGTTTAGTTTCCATGGAACGGTTTACTGGTTAAGCAAAATATAAGGTGATTACAAGGAGTAAATAATTATGCATGGAGCATGGTACATGCATCTTGTCTTTCTTCAGAAAAAGAGAATGTTACAGTATTGCTCGCTTGTAATTGGTCAAAAAATAACATTTGTTTTTGTCCATGGAAAAGTGCAAAAAGATGACTTGGTGGGTCTTTTGTGTTGAAATTTTGTTCAGTTACTAATTCGTCAATGGATAGGAGTATATATTGAGCTTATATATGGATAAGTTAAAATGTTGCAGCGTGCGTTTATGCGAAGTTGCAAACCGCTAAGAGATGTGATTGTCATGAAAAATATAGTAAAACAGTACACGATTAATTGTCGTTTTTTAGTGGAGTAGTGCTGATTGAACTTGGGAGTGTGCAGCCGTTTTTGTCAGTAGTTTGTTCTTTGACCATGCATGGAGCAAGTGACATCTCCACTGGAGAGTAAACAACTTAGTTTTAGTAGATCGAGAATGTGCGTGTGTGTAGTACACTTTCTCACGAACGCAAAAGTTCGTAGTTGAGTTTATGGTCTTTAACTATATCGTTGCATTTCTTTTAACTAGATTAATAAAAAAAAGGGTGGAAAACACAGAAAGAAAGAGAGAACTCAAACAAAGATTTCTCGTACATATGTGCATGCGTCATATGTCTCCTTATTTCGTATCTCACAATGTAAGGAGTATCTTGCGCAACCGAAAGTATGTATATGTAGTATACGAGTATATAAGATCATCTATGTGTTATTCACACCTTTTCAAGGGTGGTATGTACAATTTTTTAGATATACTCATTTTTATGTGACATACTCCTTTTTATGTGCGAATATGAAGGTATTTAAAAAATATGCTAAAAACTATAGACTCTCTTGCAATTTTTTCATGTAGTTCACATTGGAGTATCTTATAATTAGTATATGAGTATTGACGAGGATCTAATAATCCTCATTTTATTATTTCCATAATCATGTAATATGACGTCACCTCTTAATATTAGAAGGGGAAAGCAAGTCAGGTAGTCGTAAGAATCCTACGACTATCCCCTAGTCGTAAGCATCCTTACGACTATAGTGTAATCGTAAGTCCTGCTACGATTATGTCCGGTCGTAAGTCTTCCTGCGACCAGTACCCAGTCGTATGCCTTTCTACGACAACCCCCCTGGTCGTAAGTTCTTTTATGACCAGCTTTGCCACGACTTCCTCATGATTAACTGGGTCCACTCGTCAGAAGGCCCATTTAATAGTGGGAATCTAAGCAGTCAAAATACGTAGTTATGCCTGATATAACTACAGACAATGCCCCACTATCTCTGACTGATAACCGTTTGACAGCATAGGGAGGTTACTACTCCGGTGATTACTCTTATTATTGTGCAATAATGAGCCTAGAACGACAACAGCCACCACTGCGTAGTATAAATAGGTGTCTTTTAGAGATAGAGAGGAGAGGCCCTTTTGGAAGACAATGAGTAAGACCCTCAGCTGATTGTAATCCAGATACCCAATACAAGATACACAGGAGTAGGGTTATTATTCTCACTGGAGAAGGCCCGAACTTGTATAAAAATCCCCGTGTCTCTCTCGTCTGCGTGATCAATTGTGGAGACCCCCCGAATCAAACAATCTTTACGTAAGATCGGTTCTAAAACACCGATAGTTGGCGCCGACCGTGGGGATCTTCTGGTAATTCTTTGTCAACAGTTCTTTCTTTTCTCTTTGATGCTACCATGGCAGGAGAATGGAACGAGGAGAATTGGTTCGACTTGGCCGATTACGCAGACGTCGACATGGATGCCGGCTTCGACTACGAACCGAGTATCGAATCTTCTGACGGTGTTGCCGCCTCTGGAGATCTTTTATCAGATCTCGAAGACTGCATCACTACCGGAGTCGATGAGGGATCCTTATCCCCCACGACAGTACGCCCCGTCGAGGGACCAACTTCCTCGGGGGGCAAGGGTCACCACGACCAACAGCAGGAATGCATTGGAGCAAATTCGCAACGCGGCGGGAGTTTTTCCTCCAAGCGTTCGAGTTCCCCCGAGGCAGTACGACTTGGCAAGACAGGTTCTGGAAGCCATAATTCCGGAGCTCCATCGACACCTGATGGTCCTCTCTCTCCGAGTATTTCCGCAGGGAAGAGGATCGAACACGCTGTTCATCCAAATCCAACCGTCCCGACGCAGGACCCACCTGCAGATGGAGACGGTTATAACCCGGAGTTCCCCTACCTGGAGGGGTTTACTCCAAGTCGCCAGATGGTGTCGCTCGATTACTCCTCAAGCGAGGAGGCCTCGAGCGCAAATGAAGGTCATCCACGGGAGGTCTTCGTCCTTCCCTCTGATAAGGATCGTTCTCCCAGAAGAAGGATTGGCGATGCTTCCCGACGAGCATACTCTACACCACCTCGTCGCAATGGCAAAGACACCACAGCTGGCGAACGAGACGAACACTTTAATGAACGTGCGGGACATCCTCAACGTTCTCGCACTCCATTAAAGCAAGCTCAGGGGTCTGAAATAGACCATTCTGAGACAACCCGACGGAAGAGAATAGTGGCTCAGAAGAATCTTCCTGAGCGCGCTTATTTCTAGTCGGAGGAAGCTCAAGAACTCCAGCACATCAACGATTTGCTGAAAAACCCGACCCAAGAACTCGCTCGAGCACCAGGTTATGATCTCTTTGCAGAAGAGATCACACAAAGTCTTCGCGACACGATGGCCAAACTCGAGCGTCTTCGTTGGTCACAACCAGGAGGTCGTAGTAGTACGACTCCTTCTTCTGCAAGTCGTTCAGATAACTCGTCGCATAGAAGGCAACACGACTTTCACTCACGTCGTTCTCCCGACCTGAGGAGAACGCCACAAGCCCACAGGAGAGGTGATCTTTCACCACTCCGGCGACAAGACGCACGGCGGCAAGCGGGGTACGAGGAGTATTTCCCTCGATAGCCCTCCTGTGGCTGGGTATCGACGAGTTCGATCACCCGGCGATATTAACCCTTCTTTTCTGCAAAGAAGGAGGCAAGAGGTTATTTCGGGGTGTCGGGCGTTCTCACCTGATCTTCGAGCGGTTCGCTGGCCGCGTCGATTCCAACCAGCGAATATGGAGAAATTCGATGGAACTCAAAATCCCATCGAGTTCCTCCAAATTTACACTACAGCTATCCGAGCTGCAGGAGGAGGAGAGCATGTCATGGCAAAGTACCTTCCGACTGTGCTCGAATGATCGGCACGATCATGGCTTTTAAACCAGCCATTCGAATCAATCTACTCGTGGCAACACCTCTACGATCTTTTGCTGGCAAATTTCCAAGGCACTTACAACCGCCCAGGAAAGGAGGATGACTTGCACCGGATAAGACAGAACAACCATGAAACACTACGCCAATTCATCAGGCGCTTCAGTCAGGTTCGAAATTCTATTCGAAAGTTTCTGACTCGTCCGTGATCAGGGCTTTCAAGCGAGGAGTCCGTAGCAGAAGGATTACAGAAGACATTTCTTTACATCCACCTGCCACCGTCGCCGAATTTTTTGAGATGGCCGATAGATATGCGACTGCTGCTGAAGCAGACGAGTGGAATAATACTATTGATCGCAAAGACGACATCCCTCAGGAAGCAGGTGAAAGTGGTAAGAAAAGGATAAAAATGCTAAGAAATCTAAGAACAAGGCAAAAAGACACAAATCTCCAGCAGCCGATTCTAAGGAAGTCCTGGCCGTAAGCGACAAAGAGCCACGCAACGCCAAGCAAAATCCCGATCGAGGCAAAGGTAAGCGCCAAGATCGGAGAAATGACAAACCCAGGTGGTGTCCTTTTCATAAAAAAGGACATAATCTTCAGAATCGCCGAGTTTTCCTACGAAACTCAAGACTATTACTCGCAGGCCACTTCCTACTCTTGAGCAGTAGGCCAAACAAGTGGACGTATGAGTCGGATGATGAAGAGATGTCGTTCCAGATCCGCAACACACCATCGATCACATCTATGGGGATCTTGACATATGAATCACGGAGGCACCAAGGTCGCCGAGCGTGAGGTAAACACAATCGACTCCCCTCTTGTCAATAAATTACCGAAGTGGTCGGAAGTCACCATTACTTTCGAGAAGGGTGATTGTCCGATTCCTTCGACTAGACCAGGTCGATTCCCGATAGTGGTCGAACCCACCATCAACAATTGTCAAGTCAATCGAGTTTTGGTTGATGGTGGAAGCTCGTTAAACATACTGTTTACGAGTAACCTGGACTAGATGCAGGTACCCAGGACAAAGGTAAGACCGGTACGATATTCATTTCATGGAATCGTACCGGGGTCTTCGGCTAAACCCATTGGCCAAGTCTCTCTTCCTTTAACGTTTGGATCACCAAGCAATTTCAGGACAGAGAAGGTCTCCTTTGATGTGGTCGATTTCGATACGGCGTATAACGCCATACTCGGACGACCTACTTTGGCAAAATTCTTAATAGCTACTCATTATGGGTACCAATGTTTTAAGATGCCAGGTCCCAAAGGAGTGATCACGATATACTATGAAAAGAAGATGGCGCACTCTTGCGACCGTCGTTCCCTCGAGATGGTTGGACAACTACCAACTCGAGACGAAAGTCAGCCTTCGACTAGTAAGTCTATGCCTAAAGCTGCACCTAAGCCGAACAACCAGGTTAAGGAGGTTCCTTTGGACGCAGAGGAGCCCTCGAAGACTGTTCGCATTGGGGATTCTTCCGACCCCAAATAAGAAGACACCCTCATCACTTTCCTCCAGGCAAACGCTGATGTCTTCGCGTGGCAAGCATCCGACATGCCCGGAGTCCCCAGGGAAGTGATCGAGCACAGGCTAGCTTTACGGCCTAATAAATTACCCGTAAAACAAAATTTACAGAGATTTTCCCCTGATCGACGAGATGCAATTAGATCAGAATTGGACAAGTTGCTTAAAGCATGCTTCATAAGAGAGGTCGACCACCCCGAGTGGTTGGCCAACCCTGTAATGGTTAGAAAGTCGAACGGCAAATGTCGTATGTGCGTGGACTTTACTGACCTTAATAAAGCTTGTCCAAAAGATGATTTCCCTTTACCTCGTATCGATCAGCTGGTTGACTCTACTACATGGTGTGAAATGTTGAGTTTTCTAGATGCATACTCTGGTTACCACCAAATTAGTATGTGTCGAGAAGATGAGGAGAAGACCACATTTATTACACCGTTTGAGATATTTTGCTATGTCAAAATGTCATTCGGCTTAAAAAATGCTGGAGCTTCTTTTCAGCGTTTGATGCAAACGACTTTTGCTCCTCAACTAGGCCAAAATCTGGAAGCCTATGTTGATGATCTAGTTGTAAAAAGCAGCAAACGACTCAATCATATCACAGACTTACATGAGACTTTCGATAACCTCAGAAAGCACCACTTGAAACTTAATCCTGAGAAGTGTGTGTTTGGGGTCTCTTCGGGGAAATTACTTGGATTTCTGGTCTCTGCACGAGGAATAGAAGCAAATCCCGAAAAAATAAAAGCCATCACTCAAATGCGCTCCCCAACCACGAAGAAAGAAGTCCAGAAACTCACAGGATGCATGGCGGCGTTAAGTCGTTTCATAGCACGCCTGGGAGAAAAAGGGCTCTCTTTTTTCAAACTTCTAAGGAAACACGAAGGCTTCGAGTGGACGGAAGAGGCTAACTTAGCCTTCAAGGAAGTCAAGAGGTATCTTACGAGTGCTCCTGTCCTGGTTTCACCGAACCGGAGAGACGCTCTTAGTTTACCTAGCTGCCACGCCATAGGGTTGCTCCTGTTCTTATTACTTAACTAGCAGGGTGGCCCACGTATTTGCGCAGCTAGATTTGTTTTAAAGTTTGTAGTGATAAATGATATAAATTAGATGCTTCAGAATATATTTACATATCTTGTAGCTATTATATTTTTAAAACATCATAAATATTAGAAAATGACAATAGAAGCTTGAAGGAAAATACAACTTGAGTAACATAATTGAAGTATGAGCTTTCATGGAAGAAAATTATGAGTATAATAAGTTAATCACTCTCTATTATGTATAAATCATGTAGTTGCATGCCCTTAACTCTTTTTCAAAATGTTTGCATGCACATGTACCTCTTTTAATCTCAAGCAATACATTGATTATGTGTTCAACAAAATTATCTTATTAGTTTACATGGTATTAGAGTATCTTGCCTACATATACACCGATGCACCATGGACGACCTACATTGAACTTATCTTCCCTTACGTCGATTGCCCCACCGAACCGTGTGTCTTATATTTCTTCTCCCTGACACAATTTTTCTGCTTCAATCTCTAAGTGCAAGCTCAATTCTTAATTGATATATCTCAACTGCTACCATTTTCAATGTAATACTCTACCATATAGTTATCTTCTACTTCTCTCCAATTATCGCTTAATGATGACTGTTGTGATATTTACACGTATATGCATACAAATATCGTCGATCCCTACCGGGACACCCGTCGCACTCTCTAGTGGCCCCAAGCCTATTCTTTACCGTTGCGCTATCTCTACTCCAAGCTCTTTGCTCCTCTGTTTTCTGTATGCCTATGCTTCTATTCATACGATGCATGCATTTATATACACATGCTCGATGTCTTCTTCTCCTGTGTTGGTCGCTGCTCTTTTTCGACATTGTCCAACTCAACGACGTGGCTTCCTCACTAACTGCGATGACCCCCCATCTTCACTGATGTCGGTATGTCTGCCTTAGTCGTTGTCTAATGATAGGGAGAATCTGCTCGTCATCGCCGGTGACGCCATATCACTCACCAACGATGGCATACACCTAGCTACCCGATGGTTATATATCGTCGATAGCTCGTCTTTAATCCAAAGCTTTATCTCCTCTCTGCTATGTCTTCCCCATTATTGAATTTCTTTGGCCATTGATTTCTTTAACAACGTCGATGCTCACCATTCGTCGTCGCGGCACTTAGCTCCTTTGACTCTGGGTTTTCTCTTCAATGGCTCCAACGAGCAGCATGACATTGTCCTTATCAAACAGCTAAGGTGAGCAACATTGAATTATTCTCATCTTCGTCGCCGCTGCCTCGGCTATTCGCTTCCTTGTGGATCAATATCTTCTTGTAAGACAGATCGACGCCATTACACTCTTTCGTAGACTCCTCTAGCACCATTCACGATATTCTCGTTATAACATATATTTAATTTATTCAAAATTTTAGTTATTAAGAGATTTTAGTTTAGAATTCGTATGGAAATCAAATTACAAAATTTCTTTTATTTGTTGTCCCTAATTTCAATTTTTTGTTGGAATTTGTAAACCAATCCAATTGTTAATTTTAATTTATTTTTTATGC
Source organism: Ampelocalamus luodianensis (assembly GCA_036346255.1). Taxonomy (NCBI): domain Eukaryota; kingdom Viridiplantae; phylum Streptophyta; class Magnoliopsida; order Poales; family Poaceae; genus Ampelocalamus; species Ampelocalamus luodianensis. The sequence goes on along the minus strand of CM070627.1, from coordinate 55,048,639 downwards.
TGAATTATGGTTATTTATATATGTCAAGTAATATATATATATATATATATATATATTAAGAATTAAAATTATTGGTGGTATTACTTTGGAATTAGTATCGAAATCAATTTGCTAATTTTATTTTATTTTTATTCCGAATTCCAGTTATTTTTTGTTGGAATTCATATAATTCATATAATAATCCCATTAGTATTTTTTTTATTCTTAATTATGTTTATCTAGTGATTTTAGTTAGGAATTCGTATCAAAATTAAATTGCTAATTTTATTTTCCCCCATATTTTAGTTATTTTTGCATTATACTTGACATGGACTCTTATTTCTATATTATACTTGACATGGACTCTTTCATTTAATCTAAATGGTTATAATTTGGAACCACCATAATCAACGGTGTAGATGTTTCTCTTTTTTCACTGATTAACGTGGGAATTTATTGCTCTTGAGAGTGAACGTGGTGGTTTCTTTTTCTATCGCTTTAATAATATAATACACCATAATCAACGGTGTAGATATTTCTCTTTTTCACCGATTAACATGAAAATTTCTAGCCCTTGAGAGTGAACGTGGTGGCTTTTTTTCTATCGCTTTAATAATATAATAAATGCTTTGATTAGCTTTCAGGCGACCAAGCTTGACGAGAATATAATAATCCTCAATTAATTAAATTATTTATATGTAATATTTATTATAGATAATAATATCTTTACACAACCATTAGAGGTACCCTTTATTAAAAATTACAATTACCTAGTTGTCATAAGCTACTCTATGACCACCATATGATTGTAAGTTATTCTACGACTACCATATGGTTGTAAGATCGCCTACGATCACCTTATGATCATAAACTTTACTACGATCACTTTATGACCATAAGTTTTACTACGACTAAGTCAACCACGACCACTCTACGATAAAATTCACAGACATGTGGACCCAATCGACTAGGGACTTTTACTACCAGAAAGCAGGTATTCCCTTACGGTTAAAAACCGCCAGGAAAAATGGAAAAAAACGCGAGGTTTAAATTTATTGACGGGTAACCGTTAGGCAAAACCTTTCAGCCCTAGCTAGAAAGGAAAATTAAATTTGACTAACAGCTACCTATTGGGAAAATTAAACTTGACGGTATTACCTGTCAGGAAAATACATTTCATTGACTATTCTATCACCGTCAAGAAAATTAAAGCTGACAGTTTTTACCTGTCAGGAAAATGTATTTCGTTGGCTATTCTATTACCGTCAAGAAAATTATAGCTGACAGTTTTTACCTGTTAGGAAAATATATTTTATTTACTGTTCTGTTACCGTCAAGAAAATAAAACTTGATGGTTTTGACTCATCAGCAAAATTTATTTCCATGACTCGCCATCAGGAAAGTAAGGGCTTGTTTGGGACGGCTTCAGCTTCCGGATTTTGGTCAGAAAAGAAGGAAACCATCCCAAACGGGGTGCTTTTCGCCGAAGCAACTTCCGATCTCAACGCACGGAAGCCGGAAGCAAGAAGCCGCCCACGGGGAGCTCTTGCAACCTCCATTCCCAAATTACCCCCAATGTTCAATGGTAATTACTCGTCGATTGTCACTCGATAAAAGCCCCCCCCCCCCTCGCTGAGCTCCCTCCTCTCACACCCGCCCGCTCAGCGCCCTCCTCCTCCCCGGCACACCTCCTCCTCCCGGATCCAGATCTGGATCTCCCCCGAGCACCCTTCTCCACCTCCCTCCGCGTTGCCCTTCTCCCCCGACGAGGCCCCTCCTCCTCCTCCCTCCACGCTGCCCTCCTCCACCTCCTCCCTCAACGAGGCCCCTCCTCCTCCTCCGCTTCTAGAAGCTTCTTTGCTCCGCAATGCATTGTTTCCCGGTCCCCCGTCCCCAAGAACCTCTCCCCCTCCTCCTCGTCCCATGTCCCGGTTCGCTCCCTCTTCACTGGTATCGTCGAGGACATCGTCCGCGTGCGCCACATGGGCGCGCCTTCCAGTGGCGGGGCGAGGGCGGGGGCGGAGACGCTCCCGGCGTTGACCTTGAGGTAGAGATCGAGAACCTCCTCCCCAGGACACAGCTCGGCGATAGCATTGCCGTCGACGGAACCTGCCTCACCGTCGTGGTCATCAATCCCGCCACCTCCACCCTCACCTTCGGTGTCGCGCCGGAGACCCTCCGGCAGATGTCCCTCGGCGACCGCACCCCGGGCGACGCCATCAACCTCGAGCGCATGCTTACGCGGCGTCCGCATGGCGGACACCGTCGCGAGGCCACGCCGGCGGCACCGGGAGTGTTGGGATGATCTTCGCTAACGGTTCCGAATCCGGAGACCTCGTCTCCATACGCGCCATGATCGAGGCGCGCCTAACTCCTTTTTTGGTTCGGGTCCGGTCACCTAGCGCAATATGAACACTTAAGGGCTCGGCAGACTTGGACACCGTTGTTCTTGATCATCAAAACCCCGCACACACCGATCTACTAACGAGCGCTAAAGGTGGACGAAGACCCAAGCCTCGTCGTCACCGTGACTACCGACGTCCTTCGCACTTCTACATCGCTCTTCATCAAGCCTCTGACGCATCTACACCGACGACCCATCACCTTCATGGCATCCTCAGGCTCGGGTATGTACTTCACGCTTCCGCATCTAAAGTCAGATCTAGATGTTCTTGTTCAGAGCTAGGGTTCATGTCCTTAAATGATGATTAGCCTTATGTTTTAGCTCACATTTGGTATCAGAGCAAACCTAGCTCATCAAGAACTCTAATTAGTCAAAACCCGAACCTAATTTGCTTGGATCCGGTGGTTAAAGGTGCGGATCTAAGGTCTAGGGGCTCGGATCTAGTGTTCTTTGGCCCGGTTTTAGCACTTAGAAGGAGGGGATTCAAGAAATTATGTGAAACCCTAATGAACTCAAGAACAAATCTAAATCGGGACCTCCTGAAGGTCTCTTTCCCCAACTTAGACCCCCAAATCAAAACCCTAATCTAAATGCGCGCGAAGGTTACTCACGTTTTTGGAGGTCCGGTCTTCGCTCGGTCTCGGGCACCACCAGAGCCCCACACTGACGACGCGCGCAACAGAACCTCGGTTGCACGCACGCGCCGGCCGAAGAGGCGAGGTGGCGCCGCTTCCACCACCTCAAGCCGACGCCTCGATCATCCTTGCGCTCGCGGTGAAACGGGCTGCGGGGCGCGCGCTTCCTCTCCGCTCGCATCGCCGCCGCGGCGCCGCCGCGTTTTTGTGGGAGAGCAGAGGCGAAATGCCCTTAGGGTTAGGGTTTTTCCGCCTTTGAGCCTTCGCGAAGATCTCGGCCGTCCGAGTGAATCCGACGGCGCCGAAAGTTAGTGGCGGCGAAAGGTTTTGGGCCAAGAGTTTTTCAGCCGTCCGATCGCATCCGACGGCGGCTGCGTTTTCGGGCTGGCGATGAAGTAATGGGCCGTGCGCGCGCACAGTTTGGGCCACGCGTGAGTTTTGGGCCGGCCGTGTTTTTTTGGGCCGAATAGTGCCTTTTTCTATTTTTTGCTCATTTTCAGTGCATTTTCTTATGATTTATCCCTTTTGTGCACTGATTTAATTATTGTTTTGATGCCCAAAATTATGGTATATCATGAATAATGTATTATTGCCCAATATTATGCTTAATCTCTGATTAAAATTGAACCAACGAGATATTTTAATTAGAGACTTTTACATTTTATGTTTTTGGCATTATGTACATGCATATGATTATATTCAGACCAACGTTGTTTATAACCATGTGTAGCCATATTAATTGTTTAGTTCTTTTTCATTATCTGCCCAACGGTGATGTGAATTAGAACTATAGTTTTTGTGTGTTATTAATCATACCAACGTAGGATTAATTGCATACAACATATTCTTATGATTAATTCTAATTTATGCCCTGTATTTTGGTGTTCAGCAATAAATGCATCAAATGTCGCTGCCACAATCGACAACATTGAACAACTTACGGGGAGTAATTTTCCCTCCTGGAAGGAGAGGATCCATGTTGTCCTTGGGGTATTAGATCTCGATTATGCTTTAAGGGTGCGGCCCCATTCCTCCGAGGGTGAGGAAAATTATGATGACAAAAGAAAATTTATGAAACTAATTTGAGAAATGGGAGCGGTCCAACCGTCTATCACTTATGATAATGAAGACCTCCATTTCGGTTGGGATCGGGAGCAATTCCGATTCTGAAAAAGCTACAGAGTATCCGCATCGTTGAAGAAAAATTTAAGGGCTCCACAAAAGTTTATGCCAAGACTCGATTGAGGCTCTTGACAACTAAGTATGATGGATCCGCGAAGATTAGAGAACACATAATGATGATGACCGATATGGCGGAAAACTTAAGGGAATGGACATGGAAATTTCGATGGTTTCCTAGTCCATTTCATTATGACCTCTCTCCCTTACGAGTATACTGACTTTTAAGATCAACTATAATACTCGAGAAGAAAAGTGGAACATGAGCGATTTAATCGCCATGTGTGTTCGTGGAGGAGGAAAGAATTAGGACGGAAAAGAGGGATCTTGCACTTCAAGTTGGTGGCTCCAATAAAAGGAAGTTCCAAGGGACTTCAAATCTAAGAAGAAGTTGGCGTTCTCCCAATGCCGATAAGTCGGGCCTAAAGTGCATCTTGCACCTAAGCCTCATGTGGCTCTACCGAGCACCTAAAGGGTGAATGTCATTTTGCAAGCGATCGTGGCACTTTCGGAAGGACTGCCTGATTCCTAAAGTGGCTCAAAGAAGGGTAATGATACAATAACTTTTGTTGATGAAACACTTTATGCTAATTTTTCCATTAATTCTGGTGGATTGACTCAGTGCAATGTGCGTTACGCATTAATTTACTGAGTGATTCCATACCGCGAGAACCCTAAGAAAGGGGAGCGAAGCCTTAGAGTCGCGGATGGAAAGGAAGCGAAGTGGAATCAATAGGATCAATTACATTAGTCTTAGACAACGGCTTCTCACTTCGTCTCAATAATGTAGTTTATGTTCCTTCTATTAGGAGGAATTTGATTTCAGTCTCTTTGTTGGACGATGAAGGTTTTAAGTGTACTTTTGGTGATAATAAATGTATTATTACGTTTGATTCTAATGATATTGGTCTTGCTTTTAGACGAGACAAACTCTATATGCTTTCCTTAATGAATCTCTGTATCCTTGAATGTGTGTGATGCTAAGGGTAAAAGAATAATGAGACTTCTTGAAATTGTGGCACTGCTGTTTAGGCCACATTTCAAGGGGAGAATGGAGCGTCTCATTAAGGAAGAGATTCTCCACCCATTAGTTTTCTCGACTCGGACCACTGCATTGATTGCATTAAAGGAAAATATGTGAAACAAATAAAGAAGGAGCTACGCAAGACGGGACTTTTAGAATTAATTCATGCGATATTTGTGGTCCTTTTCTGTGACATCGGTGGATGGTTTTGATTCTTTTATAACATTCATCGATGATTTCTCCGTTATGGTTATATCTTTCCATTAAAGACCGATCTGAATCACTTGATAAATTTAAGATATTTAAAGTGAAGTTGAAAATCAGCACAACCTAAGAATTAAAGTGGTAAGATTGGACCGTGGGGGAGAATATTATGGAAGACATGCCTCTTATGGACAAATTCCTGGCCCTTTCGCTAAGTTTCTTCAAGAAAATGGCATTGTTGCCCAGTATTCTATGCCAGGTGAACCTCAGCAGAATGGAGTAGCTGAGAGACGTAACCGTACACTTATGGATATGGTACGGAGCATGCTCAGCCACTCTAGTTTACCCATTAGTTTGTGGATGGAAGCACTAAAGACAACTGCACATATTCTTAATCGGGTTCCCAAGAAATCGCACCTAAGACACCTTATGAATTATGGACTGGAGAAAACCGAGTATGAAATATTTACGAGTGTGGGGTTGTCGTGTCAAGCTAAGATATTTAATCCACATATTGGGAAATTAGACCCTAAAACAAAGAAGTTGTCATTTTATTGGATATCTGATAGATCCAAAGGGTATCGTTTTTCTTGTCCTAATAGGACAACTAAGTTTGTAGAAACAAGGCACTCTGTGTTCTTAGAAAATAATGAGGAGCTGGAGCCCGGAAAATAGATCTTGAGGAGAAGCGGTTTACGTTCCTTCACCGCTCATCCCGAGACCTTTATTCTCGTGCCTCGGTGGTGCACCTCGAGAAAATACCGTTGTTGCACCCACGTTGAGGTCTCTGAAATTCCTAATGTTTTACCTAATGACGAGTCTCAGTCTCTGTCATAGCTAATGAACCTATTAGAAGATCACAATGGAGAGAAGATCCGCCATCCCAAATGATTATGTTATATATATGAATGAGGATATTAATGATGTAGGAAGGTAGACGATCCCACCTCTTATAAAGAGGCCATGATGAGTGAACATTCTCCTAAGTGGCTTGATGCCATGAAGGATGAACTAAAGTCTATGAGCACTAATGATGTGTGGGACCTAGTAGAAATTCCTGACGGAGTCAAAACAGTAGGCTGTAAATGGGTCTACAAAACCAAACACGACTCTAAGGGAAATATCGAAAGGTTCAAAGCAAGACTTGTAGCAAAAGGCTTCTCACAAAGAGAGGGGATTGACTATAATGACACTTTTTCTCCTGTCTCAACTAAAGATTCATTCAGAATAGTTATGGCACTTGTAGCTCATTATGATTTAGAGCTGCATCAGATGGATGTTAAAACGGCATTTCTTAATGGCGACTTGCAAGAAAATGTTTACATGGCTCAACCGGAAGGTTTTGTCGTGGAAGGCAAGGAGCATATGGGATGTCGACTTAAGAAATCAATTTATGGCTTGAAACAAGCATCGAGGCAGTGGTACCTCAAATTCGATAAAATAATAAGAAATTTTGGTTTTAAAGAAAATGAAGTTGATAATTGCATATATGTTAAGTTCAAGGGGAGTAAATTCACCATCTTAGTACTTTATGTGGATGACATCTTATTGGCCAAAGCTGATAAGGATATCTTGTTTGAGATCAAGAGATTTCTTTCATCTAATTTTGATATGAAGGATCTTGGTGATGCCTCTTACGTTCTTGGTATTGAGATTCACCGAGATAGGTCCAAAGGAATATTAGGTTTATCTCAGAAGGCATACGTTGATAGAGTACTGAAGAAATACAATATGCATAAGTGCTCTGGCTCGCCTGCTCCTATTGTTAAGGGCGATAAGTTTGGGACATTTCAATGTCCAAAGAACCAATATGAAACTGATCAGATGAAGTCGGTTCCTTATGCTTCAGCTGTTGGAAGCATTATGTATGCTCAAGTATGCACGCGCCCTGATTTAGCTTTTGTAACCGGGATGCTTGGCAGATATCAGTCAAATTCAGGACCGGACCACTGGAAGGCCGTTAAGAAAGTCTTGCGCTATATGCAAGCTACTAAGAATTTCATGCTCACATATAAGAATTCTGATAACCTTGAAGTTATTGGTTATTCAGATTCAGATTTTGCGGGATGTGTTGATACTAAGAAATCACGCCAAAGTTATATCTTCACACTCGCTCAGGAGCTATCTCGTGAAAGCTCCAAACAAACCCTTACGGCATCTTCAACGATGCAAGCTGAGTTTGTGGCATGTTATGAGGCCACCGGGCAGGCTGTATGGCTTAAGAATTTTATCCCGGGACTTAGAGTGGTAGACAATATCTCGAAACCGCTCACCTTATATCGCGATAATGAACCCGCAGTCTTTTATGCGAGTAACAACAAGTCAAGTGGTGCTGCCAAACACATTGACATTAAGTATCATGTTGTGAAAGATAGAATCCAGGATCAAACCATTAGTATCAAGCATATTAGTACTAAGTCAATGCTTGCGGATCCGCTTACTAAAGGCTTCTCGTTGGAGTTAATCCGCACTTCATCAACGTGTTGTCCGAGTCCCGTGGAGTGGTGGCGTAGTGTGCGTTGAGTTTCGTTAAGTCGGATCGTGGGTTTGCACGTTCCTTGTTTTTAGTCGAGTTTGTTTGCTCTGTTTTGTCTTCTTCGCCATCGTAGCTTGTAAGTTCGGTGTCGAGTTTTCGAGTTCGAGAATACGAGAAAAACCGCCCCAAAATCGAGTGTGCGTGTCTTCTGTTTACGTGTTTGTTCTTGCGTGTGTAACACGGGATCACATTCCACACGTGGTATCGAGCCAAACGCACAAGAACATGCGAAGGAAGATGGTTCGAGCGGCTCCAGCGGCAAGGAGCCGCTACCGCACCGCCGGTCATGGAGAGGACGCCGCCAGGAGGGCTCGCTTTCTCTGCAGATCCCATGCTTTCGCAACAACCACGCAGCTTGGGCCATCAAGATGAGGGTCTACATGAAGCGCAAGGCGTGCGGGATGCCATCGAGCCGCGGCCGGTGTGGCCGTGGAATTCGGGAGGATAAAATGGCATTGGCGGCCATTTATCGAGCGATTCTGAGGACTCGCCTTTGCGAAGTTGCCGAGAAGAGGACGGCGAAGGAAGCGTGGAAACTCTAAGAACCATGCATCTTGGGGCTGACTGAGTGAAGAAAGCAAGAGTACAAACTCAAAATCGAGTTTGATGCTCTTGGATGAAAGACAACGAGAATATCGACGATTTTGGTATGAAATTCACTTCGTCCTTAACAAGATCCGGTCTCTTGGTGATAGGATGGAGGAGGCGTATGTTGTGAGTAAGCTACCCGGCAAGGTTGGAAAGTTCTCGCAGTCATCTCGACGATCGGCGGTTCGAGACATTGACAACATGTCTCGGAAGAAGCTCTTGGGCGTCTCAAGGCCCATGAGGAACGATCAACATTCTTAACGATCTTGGTGACTCGATCTCCCGCTCACTCGGGAAGAGTGGATGGCGAAGATGAAGAAAGGAGGAGGTGAATCCTCCTGACGCCAAGGTACGCTGACGGAACAACGGCTCGCGCGTGGCGTGGCCGGACGTGGTCGTGGGCGCGGCAACAACAAGGGAGGCCGCAGTGGCAATGTTTCTCACCAGGAGGGTGAGGGAAGTCGTGGTCCTTCTGGCGGACGCGACAAAAGCAAGGTGAAGTGTTACAACTGTGACATTTACGGCCACTATGCCTCCGAGTGCCGTAAACCCCGCCGCAATCGTGAGGAAGCAAACCTCACGTGTGCGCAGGAGGATCAGCCGGCAGTGTTGATGGCCATCTGTGTGGAGGAGTCGCATAAACTGGCCATGTTGAATGAAGATGATGCTGCACCGGAATTGGTCCCTGGCAGCACTGAATCAAGCTGGTGGTATCTCGACAATGGGGCGAGTAACCACATGACCGGTGAAAGATCAAGATTTCATGAACTTGATGAAAAAATCTGTGGCCAAGTGCGATTTGGAGATGGCTCTACGGTCCAGATAAAGGGGAAAGGGTCAGTGCTTCTAAAGTGCAAGAATGGTGAGCACCGGCTGCTTTCCGAGGTGTACTTCATCCCGAGCCTACGGAGTAACATCCTCAGCCTCGGACAGCTGGCCGAAGAAGGAAGCAAGGTGAAGCTGCATGGTGCATATCTGTGGGTGTATGACAGGTATGGTGTATTGTTGATTAAGGTCGAGCGCTCTCACAACCGGCTGTATAAGGTTTCACTTGAGACATGCAAGCCAATTTGCCTGGCTGCAAGTTTAGTGGAACCAGCATGGTTGTGGCACACGCGACTCGGTCATCTGAACTTCCAAGCAATGAAGACTCTGGCTGAGAAGGAGATGGCGATAGGAGTGCCAAGGATTCAACACCCCACGCAGCTGTGTGATAGTTGCATGGTCGCCAAGCAAACTCGGTTTCCCTTCCCAGCTCAAGCAATGTACCGAGCAGATGAACCACTTCAATTGGTGCACACTGACTTGTGTGGTCCTATCACACCTCAAACCAGCGCTGGTAATACATACTTCATGCTTCTAGTAGATGACTTTAGTAGGATGATGTGGATTTATGTGCTAAAATGCAAGAGTGATGCACCTACTGCATTCAAGAAGTTCCAAGCCTTGGTGGAGAACCAAAGTGAGCACAAATTGAAGGTGCTCAGGTCAGACCGTGGAGGAGAATTTCTATCTCATCAATTTGCGGCACATGCGGTGAAGAAGAAGGTGTGGCTCGGCACCTCACGGCTCCATATACTCCTCAACGAGAATGGGGTGGTAGAGAGAAGAAACTGCTCGGTGATGGACATGGCAAGAAGCTTGCTCAAATCAATGAAGTTGCACAGGTGGCTATGGGAGAGCGGTCCGACACTCAAGATACATTACGAATCGAGTGCCGACTAGAGCTCTCAATCATAAAACACCTTATAAAGCATGGACAGCGAAAACCGAATGGAGCACCCGAGAGTGTTGGTTGTGTTGGGCATGTCAAGGTGCCAAGTGTTCACACAAAGAAACTAGATGACCGAAGCAAGTTAATGATTCACTTGGGAGTGGATGAAGGATGCAAAGCCTACCGCATGTATGATCCTAGTCTCGGGAAGATACATGTTAGTAGAGATGTGCATTTCAAGAACAAAGGAGGTGGCAGTGGGATGAGATTGTGAACCACAATGAGCAAACATGGTATACTTTCACGGTTGATGATGTTGCGGTGAATATGTCAATCAGCGGGAGAGAGGAGGTGGGGAGAACAGGAGCATGTTCCATCCTCACTGCACCCACCTCATCGCGAGCATGCACATGGCTCGCTCACGGCGGCACCGACTACTCCAACGACATCTACCTCACCATCAACGCCCACCTCAACAATTCTTTCGACCACCAGCTCCAGTTCGTCGGGGACATCAAGTACTGGTGCGGTTTGCACTGGTACAGGAGCATCATCACTGAGTGGAGGCACTATGTCATATTCTGAGGAGATGCCAAGGAAGTTGCGGTCTCTGCCTGATATATATGCAGGGACAGAGGAGGTACATCTAAATCCAGAGGAATTGTACCTCCTAGCTGCTGATGAACCTGCTTGTTATCGTGAAGCAGCCAAAGATAGAGAATGGGAAGATGCAATCGTCAAGAGATCCAAGCCATAGAGAAGAACAAGACTTGGTGCTTGATCGAGGCGCCACCCGTTATAAGCCCATTGGTGTTAAGTGGGTTTATAAGTTAAAGAAAGATCCAGAGGGCCGGGTCATCAAGCACAAAGCTAGGTTGGTTGCAAAGGGGTATGTGCAACAGCATGGAATTGACTTTGAGGTGTTTGCACCGGTAGCCAGAATGGAAACCGTGCGATTGTTGTTGGCTTTGGCTGCACAGCAAGGTTGGCAAGTACATCACTTAGATGTCAAATCAGCTTTTCTGAATGGTGATATTCGGAAGAAGTGTATGTTTCTCAACTGAAGGCTTTGTGGTGAGAGGTCAAGAGTTGAAGGTTTACAAGCTAGCTAAAGCACTCTATGGCCTCTCGCATGTGCACCAAGGGCCTGGAATGTCCGTTAGACAAGTCCAGAAGAGCTCGGTTTTGAGAAATGTCCTCATGAGCAGCAGTTTACAAGAGATGCAATGCAGATGAAACTCTTGTAGTTGGGGTCTATGTTGATGACTTGATTGCCACTGGAACAAGTGACAAAGAAATTGCTCAATTCAAGTTGCTGATCTGAGAATGAATTTGAGATGAGCAACCTTGGTCTTCTCTCATACTATCCGGGCATAGAGGTGGAGCAGAAAGAAATTGCATTACCTTGAAGCAATCAAGTTATGCAAGAAAGATACTTCAATTGGTGGTATGAGTACTGCAATGCAAAGACTATATCCAATGGAGTCAAAGCTCAAGTCGTGCAAAGATGAAGTGGGTGAAGCGATAAACTCAACTCAAGATGCAGACGGTTGATTGGGAGTTTGAGGTATTTGACTCACCTCGGCGGACCTTACTTACTCGGAGGAATTGCCACCGATATATCGAGAATCCAAAGCAGTCCCATGCTCAGCGGTCAAGCACATTATGAGGTATGTAAAGGTACCGTGGACTTTGGATTGCAATATTCAAAGGGAAAAGATGAGAGATTGATCGGGTTTAGTGACAAGCAATCTTGTTGGTGACATTGACGATAGAAGAAGCACCAGTGGTTGGTTTTCTATCTTGGTGGAAATGTGATAGCTATGGATCACAAAAAGCAAGTCTGTTGCTCTCTCTTCGTGTGAAGTGAGTTCATGGCGGCAGCAAATGCATGCATGCCAAGTCGTGTGGTTGAAAGGTCTGTTGAGTGATATAATAGGTCATCAACCGAATCTGTGACCATCTTTGTTGACAACAAATCAGCTATTGCATTAGTGAAGAACCCAATTTTCCATGGAAGAAGCAAACACATAGATACAAAGTTTCACTTCATACGAGAATGTGTTGAGAAGAAGCTGATTATTATTGAGCATGTTAGCGAGAATCGGTGTGCGAGATATCTGACAAAGGCTCTCGGAAAAATCAAATTTGGAGAGATGAGGAGTCTGTTGGGTGTCGGAGCATCGGGTGATGAAGTCAGTTTAGGAGGTGAATGTTGGAGTTAATCCGCACTTCATCAACGTGTTGTCCGAGTCCGTGGAGTGGTGGCGTAGTGTGCGTTGAGTTCATTAAGTCGGATCGTGGGTTTGCACGTTCCTTGTTTTTAGTCGAGTTTGTTTGCTCTGTTTTGTCTTCTTCGATTCATGTAGCTTGTAAGTTCGGTGTCGAGTTTTGAGTTCGGAGAATACGAGAAAACCGCCCAAAACCGAGTGTGCGTGTCTTCTGCTTTCGTGTTTGTTCTTGCGTGTGTAATCTGGGATCACATTCCACACTTACCACCCAATATTTTTCGTGATCATGTTGCCGGCATGGGTTTATTGGAAAGCCTCTGATTCTGGACTAAAGGACCTTAAAAGAAAACCAACTCCCATTAAGTATAATGAACATCCATTTCAAGATAGGATAGTACACTATAGATACTGAGGTTGTATGACACTTCATTGGTCATGCGACGCATTATCTTGGTATGCTATTTTATTGAGAATGGGCTTATGATGTTAGCCTTACGATCAAAGGGGAGAATGTTGGGATGATCTTCGGCTAACGGTTCCCGAGAATCCCGGGAGACCTCGTCTCCATACGCGCCATGATCGGAGGCGCGCCCAACTCCTTTTTTTTGGTTCGGGTCCCGGTCACCTAGCGCAATATGAACACTTAAGGGGCTCGGCAGACTTGGACACTGGTTGTTCTTGATCATCAAAACCCCGCACACACCGATCTACTAACGAGCGCTAAAGGTGGACGAAGACCCAAGCCTCGTCGTCACCGTGACTACCGACGTCCTTCGCACTTCTACATCGCTCTTCATCAAGCCTCTGACGCATCTACACCGACGACCCATCACCTTCATGGCATCCTCAGGCTCGGGTATGTACTTCACGCTTCCGCATCTAAAGTCAGATCTAGATGTTCTTGTTCAGAGCTAGGGTTCATGTCCTTAAATGATGATTAGCCTTATGTTTTAGCTCACAGGGAGATCGCCGCGTTCCGGCCCGAGGGAGACTCGCTCTGGGTCACCGTGCGCGCGCCGCCAGAGATCCTGCGCCTGCTCGTGCCCAAGGGGTTCATCGCCGTGGACGGCACCAGCCTCACCGTCGTCAATGTGGACGAGGAGGCCGGGTGGTTCGACTTCATGCTCGTGCGCTACACACAGGAGAACATCGTGCTGTCGAAGAAGAAAGTTGGGGACAAGGTGAACCTTGAGGCGGATATTCTAGGGAAGTACGTTGAAAAGCTTGGAGGCAACGTGGAAGGCGGATTCTTGAACTGTCGTTGAGCTGAACTGCTCATCATTCATTAGGTATCAATGCAATCTTTTGTTCATCAATAATGATTCATCAATCTTTTGTGTGTGTGGGTTCAGGCCATTGGAGCATGTTATTCACTCGGTTGCAATGAATAACTGCTGTGTCCTTTCGATTGTTTGATTGCTATGATACCGTCTTAATTATTCTTTTGGTTTCGTAGGCTTGCTCACTAAGAATGCTACTTGGTTTGACCATTGCATAATGTCTTAGCTTGATTGGATTAGTTTAGTAGTTCACCCCATGAGGCATCATATTCTGAACAACAGTGCAAAGTACCGCTTATTATGTTTGTGTTTAGTTCTAAAAAAATTAAGTTTGTGTTTGATCAACGCATCGCATGTGTTGGTCAGAGGTTAGTAGCTTATTAAGTTAGGGTTTGTTAGGGAGTACTCGAGTATTTTTTGGGTTTGTGAGTATCTAAGTTTTTTTATCTATGTTATGTTTGGTGATATCTTATTAGAGGAGGCAAAGTGATCTCATACATTGAATCTAGATCTAAGAGTTCAAAATTTGAGTACTAGTTAACAATAAAACACTCAAGTACTTGCTATTAAGTTTGTGTTTGATCAACGGATCAGCACATGCTTGTAGGCATCGACTATATATGCATGGCCTGTGTTGGTTTGGGTTGTGATATGGGCTCTTGGTTACTATTCCATTGAAACTTCTATTGACTGGGAAACTTCAATGGTGATTTATTATTTCTGTTCCTTACTTTGTTGGCTTGTGTACATAGACCAAAATTACATTACCTGAGCACATCATCTTTGCTTGTATTGTTTCAACATTTTTGCCCCACGAAATTCTGATGTCCTGATTCTTGGTGGGCTGCATGAGTGAATTGTGATATCTATTGCTGTGAATTGTGATCTCTAATTGCATATCAGTGAGCAAGGCATATTTTTAACATTGCAGTAACAAAGAAATCATTATCATATAACTGAAATATTTGCTTTGCTCATTATGCTTTCTGAATCATATACAAAGGACTTTATATTGCTATTTACTAATTTGTATTCTTTTTTGTATATACTAAGATATTAGGTCAAATTGTTTTAGTAATTTGTATTTTTTTATATATATATCTTTGCTTCTTAATGGTTCCTCGTGGGAAACGCAGAAAAGAAAGAGAAAGAACTCAAAGATTTCCCATACATGTGTGCATGCGTCATTCTAAAAACCCACAGATAAAAATATCGCAGATGTACACACTAAGGATAAAAATGTGCAGTGCAGCTTGTATCCTGAATTCTTCCGATCGTAATTCAATGTAAAAAAGATGAGTCCGTGGTGGAGCACGACCGATCGCTAGCCGTCAGCGCCACCGATGCCTTCCTCGTCGCAGTTGCGGCCGCCGCGCCGGCCCCCGTGCTTGGCGAGGTCTTCCTTCATGAGAGTGATCTCGTGGCATACCTCCACCATGGTCGGCCGCGCCGACGGCGAGTGCTGCGTGCACACGAGCCCAAGGTCGATCAGTTCGACCATGATGTCCGCCCTGAGACGCTCGTAGCCCACGTCGTCCGCCACCGCCGACGCCGCGTCCGTCAGCCACGACCACGCGACGATCGTGCTGACGCCGTGCGGGTAGTGCCTCCTGACCCAGTCGTGCAGCGTGAGCCCCTCGTGGAAGATCACGTCGGTCGGTCTCTTCCCAGTGATCAGCTCAAGAATCAACACACCGAAGCTGTACACGTCACCTTGTGTCGAAGGGTGGCCTCCTAATCCGTACTCTAAACCATGCAAGAACACAAGGAAAATGTTAAGCAAACGTGCGTGACATGGTACATGTTTAATGTAAATTGTATATACACCTACCTGGTGCAATGTAGCCGACTGAACCTTGTAATAATCCGGTAATGGAGTTGCACGGATCGGCTGAGCCGGTGATGCTGCCGAAGTCGCTGTCGCCGACGTCCTTGACCAGCTGCGCGATGCCGAAGTCCGCCACGACGGCCGTCATGTCGTCGTCGAGGAGGACGTTGCTCGGCTTGAGGTCGCAGTGCACGACGCGGACGGGCGCGTAGTGGTGCAAGTAGGAGAGCCCCTCGGCGACGTCACTGGCGATGGCGATCAGCTGGGCGAGGTCGAGGCCGCGGCCCGGCCGGTCGTCGTGCGGGTAGAGGCGGCTCTCGAGGCTGCCGTTGGGCATCAGCGGGAGCACGAGCGCGTGGAAGTCCGGCTGGCTGCACGTGGTGACCACGCGCACCAGGTTCCGGTGGCGCGTCCGCCGCAGCACCTCGCACTCCCTCTTGAAGCTTCGGGAGACGTCGCCGCCGCTCTTCGGGTCGAGGACCTTGACGGCGACCCGCGTGCCGTCGCGGAGCGTCCCCTCGTAGACGCGCCCGAACCGCCCCGCGCCGATGAGGCTCGACTGCTCGAAGCCGCCCGTCGCCTCGGAGAGCTCCCGGTGCGAGATCCTCGGGTGCTCCCTCTCGCTCGGCTCGTCGGCGTCGGTGAGCAGCATCGAGCGTCGCGCGTCTCGTCTCACGTTCGCTCTCGCCGCCGCACGGCGCGCGACGAGGACAAGAATAGCCAACGTGAAGCCAGAGACCGTGAGGATAACGGGCAACACCACGCGCCGGTTATGAAGCACGCGGCGCTTCAAGCCGCCGCACCGAGCCATACCGGGCATCGACCCGCACAACCCGGCATCGCCGAGGAACGCGTCCACCGGGAAGCTCGCGAAGGCCCCGCTACTCGGCACCTCCCCGGAGAAGCCGTTGTAGGAGAAGTTGGCACGCCGCAACGAGGTCGCCGTTTCCAAGGACAGAGGCAGTGCACCGGTAAGGCTATTATAGGACACGTCAAGAACTTGCAAGAACGGCAGGGCGCCAATGGTGTCCGGCAGGCTGCCTTCCAGCGCGTTGCCGGAGACGTTGAGGTACTCGAGCGCGACGCAGCTGCCGAGCTGCGGCGGCAACGCGCCGGACAGCCGGTTCGACGACAAGTTGAGCACTTGCAGCATCACCATCTTGCTAATGGTCTCAGGGATCGGCCCTTCCAGTAGGTTACTGGAAAAGTTCAGGTAGAGCAAGCCACTTAGCCCGGACAAATCTGCAGGGATCTTGCCTTGCAGCATATTGTGAGAGAGATCGAAAGTCTGCAGGTTTACACATTGCACAAGGCTCGGAGGTATGATTCCTGAGAGATGGTTGTGATGCAACACGAGCACACGCAGCTGTGTGAGGTTGGAGAGCGTAGCCGGGATGGCGCCGGTGAGCCGGTTCTGCGAGAACTCGATGAGCCCCAGCCGCGGGATCGCTCCGAGGGACGGCGGGATCTCGCCGGAGAGCTGGTTGTTGGAGAGGTACAGCCGCTCGAGCCTCTGCATGCTGGCGATGCCCGGCGGGATGGAGCCGTTGAGGAGGTTGTGGGACAGGTTCAGGGTGGTGAGGTTGATGAGGTCGGAGAGATTCACCGGGATCGGGCCGAAGATGCCGTTGAACTCCAGGTGGAGCTGCATGAGGCCGGGGGAGAGGCGGCCGACAAGCGGCGGGATCGTCCCGGCAAGCTCATTCCCGGCGACGCCGAGCTCCCTCAAGTTGGTGCAGTTTGTCAGGGAGGCAAAGAAAGGCTCGAGGGTGCTGTTGTTCTCTGGACTCTCTAAGTAGTTGAACGATAGGTACAGAAGCTCTAAGCTCCTCATGTTGCTGAACATGTTGGACGGCAGCTCACCGGCAAGGAAATTCGACTCCAACAGCAGCCATTTGAGCTTCGTAGAGTTGGATAGCGAGCGGGGGATTCCGCCGATGAGGTTGTTCGACCACAAGACGAGGAACATCAGGTTGGGGAGCGGGCAATCTCCTCGGATGGGGATCTCGCCCTCGAGCGAATTGGAGGAGAGGTCAATGTACTGCAAGGAGGAGAAGTTGCACAAGATGGCCTCCGGGATGCGCCCGGAGAGGTTGTTCTCGCCGAGGTTGAGGTAAATCAAGTTCCGCATGCGCGTGAGTTCGACTGGAATCGGCCCCTCCAAGCGGTTGTTGCCGAGGCTCAATTGCTTCAGCCGGGAGAGGTTCCCAAGCTCCGGCGGCACTCCCCCGGTGAAGAGATTTCCGGAGAGATCAAGGGAATTGAGGCTAGAGAGGTTGCCGAGCTCCGGCGGGACTCTCCTGGCGAACAAGTTCGTCGATATGTCTAGAAAAGTGAGGCGAACGAGGTTCCCCAACTCTGCCGGAACCTTCCCGGTGAAGAGGTTTCCCGAGAGGTTAAGTACATTGAGATGCGAGAGGTTGCCAAGCGCAGGAGAGACCTCACCGGAGAGCATTCCGTCTATCAGGATCAACTTCACTACACGCCGCGCTGCGGTGTCGCAAGCGACACCGGTCCAGTTGCACACGTCCGGCGAGCCCCAGCTAGTGAGCGCTCCGTTGGGGTCGCTAGACACGCCAGCCTTGAAGGATAGAAGCGCGGAACGGTCGTCGTCTGACCCGCCGCCGGCTGAAAGAGTAGGGCTTAACCCGTGGAGGAGGAAGAAGAAGAGGAATGTGAAGACGGAGACGGAGATTGTCGCGGCCGCCATGAGAGCGCGTGTGGTGCTGGGGAGCTGGGGCTCAAGCTCACATCGGAGGCCAAATGCTTGGTGATAGCAACGTCTGCTACACCGCCGGGGCTTTTAAAGGAGGAAAAGGAGGCGTCTCTGCCGAACTGCCGTTGGGGGGCCAACTAACCGCAGCCGTTACACCTTGGCGCCAAGTTTTTGACCTCGCGTACGTGCGACACGTGGCCCACCAGGACTGGCTCTGCATCTTTACTGCCTGACTGAAGCGTGGGGCCCGGTGGTGTGGATACGATCTCCTGTGGAATCTAATCGGAGTTGATTAGGATCTAATCGGTTAATTAAGGTGTGGATTAGGGAGATACGGCGGATTAGACAGGCGTTTAATTAAGTGCCGGGCGTAATCATGTGTTTCGTGCGTGCGTGCGTACAAAAAAGTACGGTGCATGCGCGCGGCGGGGCCTCGGGAAGATTTGCACGCGTCCAAGGTGGAACGTACACACGCTTATTGTGATTCGATCCATAATATAACACTGATTAGTTAATTAATGAACTAACTAGCCAAGTGACCCGCACAATTGAACGACTAGTTCTACGAATGCTCTTATTTATATTTCTATTTCTATTCGAATCATGTTGAATTTGCATAATGATTTTTCAATTGAGATGTTTTTATAAACATGAAAGTAGATCATGTATAGTTACATTGTGAGGGGTATTATTACTCATTTCGGTGAGGAATTCTTCTTTCTGTGGATAGAGAACAATCAAACTTTTCCACTTTAATAAATAATGTCGTTTTAATATTCATGTTGCCAATAAAAATAATGTGCACAGTTATAAAAATGATACTTTCATAGTCCTATATATATATATATATATATATATATATATATATATATATATATATATATATATATATATATATATTCCAATTCAACTTGATTGAAATTTGTTATTAGAGCTCTCTGTTTTTTGCTATATACTATTTTTATATATAAAAAAATATACACAAATTTTGCTATAAAAATGGACTTTAATGGAATTTTCATGGAACTCACTTTATGGTACCTTATGATCATTATTGGAGTATACTCAAATTGATAAAGAGGTATAATCATATAATTTAAGTGGTGTATAAGAGATGAGGAGTACGTACTCCTAGGAGTACCATACTATTTTCATATAGTATCCAAGGAGTAAAATTGTTACAGTATATATTTAACTATTTCTACAGTATTTTTACCACAGTACTGCTGAGCCCTGTTGACTCAAGCCCTGTTGACTCAATGATTTTCTGCACTGCTGCAACAGAGGATCGGATCTCTCAGCAGCGAGTCCGGCCCCTCCCCTCACAATTTTTTCTGTTTCTTTTCGATCTCAATCTTATAGGGATGCTGCCTGCTGGCAGAAGATGAATGTATTAATGGCTAAGTTGGTCAGGCCAAGTCACCTACATCAAGTTGACAGCATGAGTACACAGTATACTCGCTGCTCCCAGTGGGCCACGTCTACATTTTTAAAAAGATTATCTACTCTTGTAGTTTTAAAATTACAAGGTAATATATCTATATGTAATAATATCTAGTGGCCACTATATTTCAGCTTAATTAGGACCACGAGAAACAAGAGCCGGATGTTTTGCCCGTTGCAAGAGAGGCACCAGACCAGAGGTGATTTCGTCATTTCTTCATCAAGCTCC
Source organism: Ampelocalamus luodianensis (assembly GCA_036346255.1). NCBI lineage: Eukaryota > Viridiplantae > Streptophyta > Magnoliopsida > Poales > Poaceae > Ampelocalamus > Ampelocalamus luodianensis. The sequence goes on along the minus strand of CM070627.1, from coordinate 55,028,649 downwards.
GCTCGTCCAATCTTCCGTAGGCGTTGTGTGTGTGAGTGCGTGCGTGTGGTGAGGTGCATGTGTAGGTGTCTATATGTTGTATCGGGTGATTCGTAAAAAAAAAAACAGTTGGATGTTTTGCCTTTTTATGAGAATTTCAAGTATATTCCTATTTTTCTAATAGCATCCAATGGTCACTGTGGTTCGACTTTAATTACGACCCAGGTAATCAAGTGTTTTTTTGTGATAATTTCTAAAATAATTTTCTTTTTTATTAGCAGTTGTAAACGACTGTCATGAGATTTTATTATATAATAGATTAGCCGTGTGTGGCTACGTGTTGTAGACTTATGTGATTGTAAGGTAAGGTGTAGCTAATTAGCTGCTGGCTTTTGGCTGAGATGCGTGTTTGTGGTGTGGACCGGGATTGTTCCGAAAGTTGGGTCTATAGAATTCCTTGGGGATCTAGGGCTAAATCTTTAACTGGGACATTGTTTTTCAACAGGAAACAAAGTTGTATGGTGGCACGTATTCTTCTCCACGAACACGGGTGAGTTTTCTCCGCATGATTCCTCTCGATCCGTGATCCACCCGTTTCCATTTTGCTAATCTCGACTCCTATCTTTGCTTGTAGCTCGTGACCATTCTCGTGCTCTAGCTCACGTCCGAGCACGCACCTTGAGGACACTTTCGTGCCATCTTCGTGTCCGGAGGTATTATCCTCAACTGCGCGTCACCTCATGCTATAGGTCACCGAGAGAAATCCTAAACTAATTTTGGTAATGCACGGCGAGATCTTGTTGAATCGAAGTTTGCACCATTTCCGGCCGTGAAGCAACTTTTCACCTCCACCTTGATCCAGTAAGCCATTGTCCAATTCCTTGCTCCTATGGCTTGCTCTTAAGCTCCTTGAGCTAACCCAACCATTCACTTTGCTTCATTTTACTCGGATCTTCATCTCTTCGTCGAGCCGTGTCGTCGCCATTTTCTTCTCGACGCACCGACCAAGCTCCACTAACCCGAGCTTTCCCGGCACCTTCCTCCGCTCGGGTAGCACGGTTAGTCCCTTGTACTCGGGCACTCGCTTGTATGTCATTTGCGGAGCTACGCATTTCCGTTTCGTGTTTGCCGTAGAACGCGCGCCGCAGCTCGGCTAGCCGCGGTGCGGGCTACCTCGAGTCGCCACCACCCTCAAAGATGCGTGGCGTTATTACACGACTATCACGACCCTTGTTCGCGCCGCGTGGCGAAATCGCGTGGCGAGCCGGCAAGCGAAACGGGGCGTGTCGGGTCGTCCGACACACCTTGTAGTAGGGTCATTAGGACCGTGATTCGATCTTTAATTAGCTAATGATGAGTTAACCATTAAATGATGTCTTAGCCGGTCTAATGTTTCACTTACACGCGGCCCCACGCTGAAAGCAGGGCTTGAGTTTAAAGCGCGATGGGCGACATGTGGGCCTAGCCCTTAAACCCGCGCACCGTGCCCACAGGCGCGTGGACCTAGTCCACTCGGCCAGTCCCCACCGGCGGGTCCCACACGTCGAGCTAAATTTAATCGAGTTAAATTAGAAAAGCACGCTGCATTCACCGGACCATTGGTCGATGACTTTGGCTTGCGCTGCGCTTCGGTGAGAAAAATTTTAAACGACATATAAAATCCGAAATCCATTTATTTGCAAATTTGAAAAATATGTATAACTTTGAAAATGCATAACTAATTCATTTTAACTCCAAAATGAGTGAAACCATACGATAAATTACTTATTTGATGAACTTTATATTAAAATTGGTTTCAACCTTGTCTCTGTAACAGAGAGTATTAATTTGGAAATTGAGCCTTTAGCACTATTATTTGTACAATAGAAAAAGGCTGATAGCTTCAAAAATTCATAAGTAATTCTTGGAAACTCCAAAAACAGTGAAATCAGTTTTGATAATTTCTATTTGAAATAACCTTAATTATAAAAATAGTTTCAAACTCACCTCTATCACAGAAACTTTAGTTTGAGGAAAATGATCCTAAAAGTCATTATTTTTTTTACATTATTGATGCTGGTAACTTTAGAAATCAATAACTAAATCATGAAAACTTCAATTGGAGCAAACTCAACTGTTTTGAACTGGTAATAATATTGCCTATTTATCCATGTAATCCATTTACTCACCTTGCTCTACAAATTTTACGCCTCATAATTAAATTGCTAGAATAAAGGCGTATTGAAATATGAAAATCGAATCACCATAACTTTCACATACTGAATCAAATTGAAATAATTCTTTCACAAAAATCACTTAAAATCATAACTTAGCTACTGTAGAAAAATCATGCATTTTTGAGCATCTTGATTTTGGAGTTTTCTCGATGTTTATTCGGTATTGTATTTATCTAGATTCGAGCTTATTGACATCGACTCCTCTGCGACCGAGAGTGAGCAATTACTTTTCCAGCAAGGCAAGCATCCTTTGAACTTTCTTTTTGCATCATATTTGATCCCAGATTTGTTAGGATAGATGCAATGATAATTGCTTGCATGCTATTTTGATAATGTCGCTATTTTTGTGATGAATAGTTAGACACATCATATTATCTTGTCATGTGGCTATCCATGAATTACCCCAGTACTGAAATAATTATGATAGGATGTTTGAAATACTGTTGTTCAAGTTGCTTAGCCATGCAAGTCTAGAACCGGTAGCTCGATTGTCGGGAATAGCCCGCCAATTATGGGTTAAACACAACTCTCATTATATACTTTTGTTTCAGATCTTCGTATCTGTTTTATAAGTGAAATTTTGTCATTTTTAAATGAGATTTTGGTCTGGACAAGTGTTGGTTAGTGATGGTGTCTTCGTGCACGAGATTGGGTATGTGGTTTGGCTTGTCTGGACAATTAAGGACCGAACTTTGGGTTGTTGCGATTCAAGCAAAACTCGTGCTATCACGCCTTGCGTATCCAGGTGCCGTATGGTTAAGTAGGGGGAAGGTTTTATTGTGTTGAGTCCCACGGTGGTGAAATTGTAAGGGCATGGGACCGTGAAATCCCGTGTTCCTTTTGGGCCGATAGGATGGGGGCGTTAACGTCTTGTGTTTCCTAGGATATATAGGATGAAGGCGTTAACGTCTCGTGTTTCCTAGGAGCCATGGGTTGAGGGACTTAGCTCAATGGGATCTTCTTGCTAAAAAGCACCGTATCTTGATTTACCGTACGCATACCATAGGAAGTATGCTATATTCGGAGGCATCTGGAGGCTTACGGGCTAATCAAGTCGTGTGGGTAAAGTAGTACACCCCTGCAGGGTATAATCTATTCGAATAGCCGTGTCCACGGTTATGGACGACCGCTTGAAATTTGTGGCTGCTTATTGTTAGACTTGGGATTAAATTGTGGTTATAACTTGGTATCGTCATGAATGGGATGTTCATGCTTATTGTTGTATCAAAGTGGACCGCCACTTTGTTATTGGTATGATTCATTTGTTATTGAATTCATTACTTATTCACATGCTTTACTTCCACTTCAAATCTGATTTTGAAAAGGCACGTGAAAAACTAGTATGTGTGACAACAATTTTAATTGTTCACTCCAGATTGTTGCAATCTCGAAATACAAATTATATAGAGGTAGGTCAAACCCCATCTAGTTATGCTTGTGTGGCCTAATTGCTTAGGTGCTTGCTGGTACTGGTTTAAAGGTTTGCCACATTTTGGGGTTCATACTTAGTTCTCATATATAGTACTATTACTGACCTAAACCTGGGCTTGATTACCCAATGGCGCAGATTGAAACATGGAAATTTCATTTGGAATACTATGGAGACTGCATTATTTCTTCGAAAAAATACTGCATTCCAAACCGGTCTAGGATTGAGATGAGTTGGGCTAGCTTAAGAGGTATTTTGAACAGGATAAGTCCTAGTTGTCTTAAATAACTATAGCTCAATTAAAACGACAAGCCATGCAAGGAAGAAACTAAGATAAGATGATCAGAACATTAGATGGATCGCACTCGAAAATGCATGATGTCTTACTTTTTCTGTTTTTTTTTTGTCTGCGTTTCCTCCTTCGAAAAGAAGGGGGTACGTAGCATCTTTTGTACGAAAAAGAACAAGAGACAAATCAAACGCGTGATATTAGCAGTTTGGTACGCAATTGCAGCATGAAGAAGAAGTCGCTTAGCTCCAGCTAGTTACCATCACATCAATCTTTACTTATTGCTGCTCTGCCTGAAGCAATTCTAATATGTTATGTGCAAGCATGGTTCTTTAAGGTTCTTTAACACCGTACGTCAATCCAATGTGCTGTCCCAGATACTATCCTGACATTAATTATAGCTCAATTTGTTCTTTCAATTAAGTTATTGATGTAAAGTAAGGTCAGAAACTAAGTCTGAACATATACACACACAAGATCATACTTTGACACCTTCGGATAGACTAGGGTTTATATATATTCAGGTCAAAACCCCACAACAATAGTAAAATGTTTTGAGGTAACAATCTTTCTTGAGTATAACCAATGTGTCGATCGCTTTCTGCTATCCTGAATCTGACTAAAGCTAGCAAGCGTGCTAATTGAAAAGCCTAAATAATCTGACAATACTATGGACGTTCTTGTCAAATCTAGAACAACATTAAACTACATTGCTGGTGGTGAAGGACAACAAGAGATCATCAAATGCAACGAACAGTGCCGATAACTTTGTAGCTAGCTGCATTTGTTTATCTTTGATCGTGAGCACCTGAATAATGGCCTAACTCAAGAGCCTTTTCTCCTCCTATTGCCGGCTAATGGAGTTCGACATGTTTGCAACACAGATTAATCGAGTGGCATCTCCATTGAAGAATTAACTACTCAAAGAATTAGCACTAGTTAGTAGGCAATCCCCAACTATCCAATAAACTAATACTAACAGCAAGAGATGATCTCAAGGACTCGAATGCGCCACGAGAAACACTGAAACAGCAGCATCATTCTTGACGTGGCGCATGTATGATGCACTAATGCTTTTCCTCTCAAAGAAGAAAGAGGATGCAATGCATTGTTCAGTATTTAACGATTGATTAACTCAGTGTTAATTAATTGGAGAACAGCGAGTCCTTGTCGAGAGCGACCGGACACCATCGTCGTCGGCGTCGGCGTCGGCGCCGCCGTGCTTGGCGAGGTCCTCCTTGAGCAATGTGATCTCGTGGCAGACGTCCACCATGGTGGGCCGCAGCGACGGCGAGTGCTGCGTGCACACGAGCCCGAGCTCGATCAGCTCAACGACCGCCACGTTGGCCGCCGCGCCGAGCGAGCGACGGCGGCGTCAGTTGCGTCTCCTGTCGGATTCAGATTTTCGAAAATCCAAATTCTATGTGAAAACATTGTGCTATTTTCTGGATTAATAGATAGCACTCATAGACATATTGCTGAATCAATTCATACAAATCGTAAAACAAACCATGCATTGATTTAACACATCAGAGTTTACATAAACCGCGTCGGGTCAGATTTTACTATAAGAGCCAAACAGGCCAAATGATTACATTACGAAAGTAGCGAAAACGACAGTGGAAGTGAAAGGGGGAGGTAGATCACATCTCTCCACAGGCAAGCAATTAGGGTAACTCATGTACGACTGATATTAATAAAGGACTTAGATAATATCGGTTGTACACGAGTACCGATGAGCCAGCTAGACTGAGGTGAGATCCAGACTAACAGAAGTAGACTACTCTTCATCACTACTTCATCCATCGACTTTGAGATTCTCGTAGTAGTCGTAGTCTCCCTGATCCGCCGGGTCCGAAGGGGTTTGGGGGCAAGAGCCAGAATAAGCACAACTTCCATACTCGCGAGCCAACACACAAGATGCAATAATATACATGCAATGTTGAATAAGGGTGGCTTAGGTTCTTTTATTTGCTAAAGCAATATTTTCCAATATCAATAATAGTAAAATCCTATCACTTAGCATTTTAACCCAATTGTATTTTACTAAAGAGAATAAATGTGCAATATTAAATACGGCGAAGGTTACCTCCACCTATACTTATTTTGAAGTGTGGCTACGACCACTATTAACAACACTGGGTACGACCAATCAAAAACAACACTAGGTATGACCACCTAGGAATAACACTAGGTGCGACCATCCAGGAGCAACACTGGGTACAACCACCTAGGAACAAACCAAGATTGGGATTACATCCGTCGACCAGTTTTTATCCCATTCACAAAGGTTTTTGAAATAGAACTAACTCTAGTAAAATTCTCATGTCCGCCTTTGACCGTATAGATACGGCTGTTTAAACAGTTCATACTCTACAAAGATTGTACACTATACCCACAAGAGACAATCAACTCGTTGCCCCACATGATTCCTTGGTCATGTGGTTGAGAGACCATTACAATAACTTTTCAAATTATCTCGCCCCTTATGTCATCTCACCTATATGGGTTGCACCCTAAGTTGTGCGGGATGTTCACCACAACGACTAGCGTGCTGGACTACGACATTCCACAACGACTAGCGCAGCTGGCAACTTCATCATCGGTGTCCCATTCAAGCCCACGCTTGCACTACTTCACTCCTCCACCAGTGAGATGACTTTTAGGGTCTAATAAATTTACTAAGCCAAGTTGCACTTTGCAGACTTGTGGTTGTACATATTTTACAATAGGAGGTCATCACAAGATTAAGTCCTTAATCCATCCGAGCGGTTCATACCGCATACCAACTACTCTCGTGCCCCGACGACACTCACCACCATACCATCCGCCCAGATGTGGTAATAGAAGTTGGGGTTTTGAGGAGGAAAACTAATTTATCTCAAATATTGCAGTCATGTACCCCACGATTGCCCCACAATAACTCATGATTTTTAAGAGATGATGATCAGAGCATTTTAATGCCCGATACTTAAGCAAGACTAGCGTGTTGCTCAAGTACAACCTATAGCTAGTATAGTTACCATATAATTACTAAGGTGACAAAGATTAAGGGATTTAATTGCCAAAGGATGGTATAATAAATAATTAATCATCAAATGAATATTTAACTACCTTAAAATTTAACATGCATTTGTTTAAAAATTAAAGTATGCAATTTTGATAATCTAAAGGAATATAATTTGCATAAAATGTAGACTCAAAATAATCAAAATATTGACTCGCTTGGGTTAAAGGTAAGAGAGTCTTGGCAGTCTTGTGCTTGATCGCAATGGAGATCTCCCACTTCTTCAAACTTTACTCGGACGGACGAATCGGAAAAAGGAACAAACAAGCAAACCGAACAAATAAGTACTAAAGAAATAATAGATAAACTCAAAATTAAATAAGACCAGAGCCAATAGCGAGATCTTGAATTAAGGCAAATTTGGAAACAAAAAACACTGAAATCGGAGTTAAAACAGAAGAGAACGGAGCTTCCGAAGCTTGGTTTCGAGTGCAGGATTCGACTACTCAACGTGGTCGAAACAAAGATTCGACTACTCGGCGTAGTTGAAGGAAGGATACGACTACTCGATGTGGTTGAAGGAAGAATTCGACTACTCAGCGCAGTTGAAGGAAGGATTCAACTACTCGGCGGAAGGATTCAACTACTCAACACGGTCGAAAGAAGGATTCGAATACTCGGCGTGGTCGAAGGAAGGATTCGACTGTTCAGCGCGGTCGAAAGAAGGATTCGACTACTCGGCGTGGTCGAAGGAAGGAATCGACTACTCGGCGTGGTCGAAAGAACATGAGAGACAACATGGCACGGGAAACTCAACAGGACTGAGAGAGAGGCTGGAGGAGGTCGGCGGACGGCGAATGGCGGTGGGGAAGCTCGCGGTCGAAGGCGAAGGAGGACGACGATGAAGGGGTCAGTCGGGACTGAAAGAAGCGGAAATGTCGCGGCTCCTGTGAAACAAGACTGAAATAGAGTGAGGAGATTGCTTCAAGGAGCTCTGAAACATGAATTAACGGGTAGAAGAGGTGGGGGCTACACTAGTGCGGCGAGGACCGAGAGGAGGTGCGTGCGGCTTGAACTTGGAGCTCGGGGCTTCGGGCAAACTGCAGCTACAAGGGCGAAAGAGGGAGAGTTGGGTGGGGGGGAGGAGATGAAGGGGGGCTGCTCGGGCTCGTAAATAGCCCAGAGGAAAGGAGGAGAGAGCTGCTGAAAGACTTCGACGGGACAGGGCGAAGCGGCGCCGGTGGTCAAAGGCAGGTGGACAACTGGACAGAGCGGGCAGAGGAGCAGGTGGGCGCACGGGGGTGCGACAGAGTGGGCACGAGCATACTAGGCGGCTCGGCGCTGAGCCGGGAGGGAAGAAGGGGTAGGAAGGGTAGGGGCCAAGGGAGGATGGGCCAAGCCCAAGGGGCTTTGAAAAGAAGTTTGAAAATTTTAACTTTGGAGGATTTTGAATTTGCAAACTAAATTCAAACCAAACTTGAGTCTGAGGATCGACAAAAGACTTGCAACTTAGAAATCCAAAACCGCAGGGGATTTTGAGATGAAACCTTTGAACTCAACTAAAACTTTGAAATCCTCTTTACAAAATAGACAACAGGGTTTTCAACAAAAACCCAGAGCTAAAACAAAAGCCATCCAAAAAAGGTTAGTGCCGCTTGCGTGCGCGCGAAGATGTTACACCTCCCGCCACGGCGCGTGCGCGAAGACGGCGACGACGTCGTGCGGGTAGTGCCCCTTGACCCAGTCGTGTGGCGTGAGACCCTCATGGAAGATCACGTCCGTTGGCCTCTTCCCGGTGAGCAGCTCCAGCAGCATCACGCCAAAGCTGTACACATCCTCCTAATCCATACTCTAAACCAAGAAATTAGCAATTAATAGGATTAGTGCAAGATAATTATTAAGATTGGTACCAAATAATATTGCATAATGCAAAAGTTAGAAGCGACATGTCTATGGCAAATTTTGTGCAGAGCTTAGGAGGCTAGGAACTAAGAGCATGTGCATCCGTAGGTGCTAAGGCAATGCTAGAGGTGAAAAAAATTTCTTAGCACCGATACCAATGGATAAAAGAGTGGGTACTAAATCTGGATTGCATGACACCGAAGTAAGCCTTAGAAGCTGGTGCTAAGGTAGAAGAGTTAAACATTTCTTTAGCTAAATATCTGACTTTAGCACATGTAGTTGGTCGTTGGTGTTGCCGTCGTGGTTAGAGAAGTTGTACGAGAGGTAGAGATACTGGAGCCGCGGCAACCTGTCGAACACCTGCGACGGCAGCTCGCCGACGAGGTAGTTCGACTCGAAGTCGATCCACTCGAGAATGGAGGAGTTGGACAGCGCCGGCGGGATAGGGCCGGACAGATCGTTCGGCGTAGCTAGGGGGTGTCGCTGGCGAGGGAGTTGTTGGTGAGATCCATGTACGGCAGTCTGCAGGGAGGAGCAATTGCAGAAAAGCGTCTCCGGGATGCCGCCGGAGAGCCGGTTGCCGCTGATGTCGAGGAAGTAGAGCTTCTGGAGGAGCCCGATGCCGGCGGGGATCGCGCCCTCGAGGAGATTGTTCGTCAAGCTCAGCTGCGTCAGCCTCGACATCGCGCCGAGTTCCACCGGAATCTCCCCAGCGAAAGCATTGCTCGAAGCGAGAGCACGCGGCGGAACCCCCGGCCGCTAAGCACCAGCTGCGTGACGCGCCGCCTCCCTACCGGGCCACGGGCACATGCGACGCAAGTCCAGTTGCAAAATTCCAGCGAGCGGCCCCAGTCGGCGAGGGCGCCGCCGGGGTCAGCCGAGACGTTGGAGAGGAGCGTGGACCGGTCGTCGGTCACTGGTGGTTGTGCGGTGGCGGCGGCGACAGCGACCGACACGATGTTAGCACTGAGTCTATGAATACTCAACATACGAGAATACTCGACACACGAGAATACACAACACACGAATCAACGAATACTCGACACACGCACACTATGTCACTATGGCTCTAGATCCTTGCACATGTACATGTTGTGGCTTTGGATGAAGCACACGCTACAGTATGATCGGCAAGAATTAATGCTTTGGAAAGAACTCAGGCATGCACTTATGCTGGAGGTAAGACTAGAACACGCATTGCTTGGAAGCAATGCACGTACACAAACACCCTGGAAGCAACAGCTCACGCTCGGAACTCATCGACACACACGAAGCTCAGAGGGATTTTGGTGCTGCACTGCCGCACAACGTTTTTTTTTTTTTCTATTGCTTCAATCAAAACGCATATAATTAGGCATCATTTTATAGACTACCTAATCAACTTGCTATCCAAGTAAAAATCTAAGCATGAAAAGCCTAACAAAGAAATAAACTAATTTGATTCGATGACGATTGTATCAAGATTCTAACGCTCTATTACTTGGTAAGTCTAGATTAATTTCCAACACACGAGGCCGACGTGGAAGATGATTGGGATGAGCAACTTGGCCATTGGGGCCGAAAGGGCGGTGGCGATGAGGTGGGCATGGCGATCATTTGATAGCTACGTCTGCTACAATGCCATGGTTTTATGGGGAAGAGAGGGAGGGAGGGAGGAGGAGTAGTAGTAGTAACTGGAGATGATACGAGGATGGGAGAGAAAAAAGGCGGGAGAGGGTGGCTACCTAACTGCTGTTGAAAGGCTGCGGCTGGCTTTGGCGCAAAATGTACTCTGGATAAGGGGTGTGTGCATGTACATGGTTTGGTGATTTGATCTCACTTGGAGAATTCAAGGTTGCCCTCGTGTAAGTCAAACCCATATTAGTTTTGTTTATCCATGAAATTACGCGTCAATCTGGTTTCCTCAAGAAATTGGTGATTCCTACGAAACTACGAATGTTGTCGTCACGTGTCATAGTGACATTGTCGTTAGGTTTCGAATAGCCACTTGGTAGTATATGATAAGGCGAGTATAATTACCAAGATTTTAATATTGTTGAACTCAAATAAGGACATGCCTATTGAGCGAATGTTCAGTCCATAACTATAGACCGAACAACCTTATCCATTAAGAGCCTAACACACCTTATCCATCCATTCCCTCGCTTTGTCTTCCTTTATCGTCTTCCCCACCACATCGCCCTACACTGCCTCCACCATCGTCCCCTCCCCCACCTCTTCTTCCTCCTCTCTGCTGAGCTCTGCGCGCCTCCACCACTATCCCGCCTCCATCGCCCGCAACTAGTGGCGCTCTCGCCGCACCGCCCCCCTTCCCCGCCGCCGCCCATCGATCCCGCAACCGGCGGTGCCATCGCTGCCCCACCGCCGCATCGGTGAATCCTAACCCTAACCCTAACCGGATGAATCCTAACCCTAACACCGGTCAACCATCGCCGGAGATCCCGCCATCGCCGTTGAAGTCGATAAACTATGTTTAATGGAGAAGTCATACTCTGCTAGTATACGGCTATACGCAGGGGCGGAAGCACATTGGAGGACCCGGTGTCACAGGACACCGGGTAAAATAAAAAATTAGCAGAGATCAGTCTATATATACTATGCGTGCACCCCCTAGTTCAAAAGTTGTGCACCCTGGTTCAATCTAACCTCTGGCTGGATGATGTATTTTGACAATATTTGCCACATAAATTACTATTTAGTATATTGTTACTTGAAAATTATATATGTTGTTATATGTATAATGAAATAGTGAACTCCGATCACTTTTGTTCTACTTCCGCCCCTGGCTATACGTTACATGCCCATCTCCCATTATATGTGGGAAATCAACACAAGTGGTGCGTTGCGGTGTGATGTGGCGACCCGTTGCAAATTAAGCTGATGGTGCAGTTGGGGAGACTTGTCCGCTGCGATGGTGACCTGGGAAGAACTGAAGAAGCTACTAACCATCAGAGAAACCGAAAGCTACAAGTCACACACTCCTGCAAGTCTACAAGAAAGTGGCATGACGTGATCACATGAGAAAGCGAGTAGGCTACAACGAAGCGACAAGAGGAGCTGTCGACTGTCGAGTAAATGGCCAACACGCCAAGCGTGGTAAAAGGGGCCTAATCGCCTACTGAGTGGTAGGTGAAAGTACAACTGTATGACATAATTAAGTAAAGCAAATTCGATAGCACAAAATTACCATGGAAATTCCGCTAATTGCTTCATACCAGAGCTCGTGTCCTTTGAGTTAAATGATAGTTCCTACTTCCTCTGTTCAAGAATACATGACGTTGTGAAACATTGATATAGTCTCCAAATCATTATTTTTTATATAAATATGTTTATAAAATAATAAACAATATTTTATTATAAAAAAATTCCTAACTAATTCAATGATACAATTTTTACATGAACAATACAAATAATGTTTTATATATTAGTGATCAAAATTAAGAAAGTTTGATTGCACGTTTTCTAAAACATCATATATTTATGAACGGAGGAGTACATAATGCATTCTTGTTAGGTATATGCTACCGTATTTCTATTAAAGATGAACAGGGACCAGAATGTTTACTTGAGAAAAGCAATCACATCCGGTGAGAAAGCATAACAAGCTAGGAGGTTTACTCGCTGCAGCAAGCAACTTTATGTTGGAAAATCACAAAAGAGAACGGCACGCTTCAGTTGTGTGTAACTTGTCGATCAACTGCGGTAACATTGCATGTCATATGTCAAAACATCTATACTCATAGACCATAGGTGTGCCCACACAGGGCGTTTGACTCGATAGGTTCAATGATATTTACATATTACAGGAAGCCAGAAAACAAAAGGTTACCTGAGTGGAAGATGAATTAGTCATGGAGATGTAAACTAAAGGTCAAACTTCCATGCCAAATACTTCATAGCAATAAGTATGGGCAAATATCTTACTTAGTAGCAAAATGCACGCAGAAGTTACATCATAGTAGATTAAGACCTAAATCGACCGAGAGAGCAAAATGCGGTTCAAACATGTGCTGCCTGCAAAGCTGATCTGCGCATGATGGAAATTCTATCAGAAAACAGAGTTGTTTATTTCAAGAAACAGATTTGTATGTTCCATACAAGTTCTTGACTGTAAATTCAACTTGCATGTTTGAAATTACCAAATTACTGTTAGATATATAAAGGAACAAAACATTCATATCCACTGATCAAGTTGAAAGATAAGTGCTTCATAATTGAGATACACTGTAACATTCTTATTGACAAAAAAGGGTCTGTAGGAGTGGAAGTCTGAATTAGTGAATTCTGAAACATGATGCACAAAACCACTGCTTGGTGCTAGCTCTGCACAATTATTTTCCATTCTCAAAGTGCCGATCTTGGTCGGAAAGAAATCGCTTCTTTGTCAAAAGGCGCGACTAACAGGAAAAGACAAGCAAAAGAACAAAAAAAAGAGGCTGCCTGAAAGATAAAAGGGCAAGAATGTGGATTGACTTTCTTTGTTGGTGGAGGATGAAGCATGTTTCATTATAGCGGAGGCACTGAAACCTGAACAAATGATATGTACAAGCACATATACCAGGACAAGGAATGCAAACCTTCGTGTGATGAGTTTCTTCTGGAAAATACTGGTGAAAGCTGAGGTGTTCATCTGCAAAAGGCTTAGCAAGGATGCAGATTTTTGGAGATGCTGCAGATAATTAGTTTGCTTTTTAAATCTGGAAATAATTTGCCACATGAACAAAATGGGCACTAGTAATTATAAAATAAGATATAAAATCATAATATGGAGACAATTTTTTTTAGAGATTGGAATCGATTATGTTCCACTACTCCTTGCGGAGGGTTGAGACCAATGAAGGTTCAAGCATGATAATTCCCGCATCCAAGATTGGCTCACTACTTACCTTGTGCTCAGAGTCACAGGAGCGCCAATTGGTCACTCCGACCATTTGGAACCATTAGATCAATGATCAGCACGGGTCACACTATCAAACGGATCCAAACAGGGTCTACATGTGAGGTACACCCCCATTTAAGTCTCCATGTGTCCATTGCGTAGTCCCCTCAACAGCTGTGAAGTTATTCCAGTGGACATTACTGGCCATTTTACATTGTGGATAGACTGGACTGGTGCAGGAAATTGCAGTTTTGGATAACCATGGACCATTTACCACAGTTCATCAGAGACACCCCGGTTCTCTGAAACATGAAAACTAAGTGCAAAGGACACAGCTTGCACAGATGCAAGAGTATCACTGCTATCCGAGTCTACACATAACATCAGCAACCGCTTCTTATGAAAAAGAAAAAAAAGGAAGAAGTGTAGAAAGAGATTGGGGGAATCACCACACTCAGGTATGAGGGGTACCTTTCATATATATAGCCATGTGCAGGTACAGGGGTACAAAGGTAATAATCCTAATACCCGCCCGCAGTCGTAGCGGTAGGATCACTGACGCCTGATCGGTCCGAAATCGATAAATAAGCATGCAGGAGACCTTTGGTCATGATGTCAGCGAACTGGTGTGTCGAGGGGACATGTAATACCCGAACCTGTCCCAATGCAACCTTCTCGCAGACGAAGTGGATGTCGATCTCGATATGCTTCGTGCGACGATGATGGACAGGGTTGGCCGTCATGTAGACAAGATCGACATTGTCGCGATGAGACGGCCGTCGCGGCGATGATCGACATATGTAGTTCTGAAGAAGTTGTCGCGACCAACGGCGACTCGGCGGCGACATGCGCCCGCGACGATATTCCGCCGTGGCTGGAGCGGGAGACCGTGGTCTGGCGCTTGGACGACCAGGAGACCAGATTGTCGCCGAGGAAGACGCAGAAGCCGGATGTGGAGCGGCGCGTGTCGGGCAGCCGCCCGATCGGCATCGAGTAGGCGATGATCGGTTGCGGTGCCGACGCCGAGGTGAAGACCAGCAGAAAGTGAACCCTTGACGTACCGCAGGATGCGCTTGATCAGCGCGAGGTGCGGCTCGCGGGGATCATGCATGAACAAGCAGACCTGCTGAACGGCAAAGTGTAGGATCAAGGATAACCGACTAGAGGGGGGTGAATAGGAGGTTTTTAAACTTTTAAACAAATTAACGAGATAAGCTAATTAATAACATAGTCTAAACAAATTATACTTCTAGCTAAGCAATACAAGCACAAAGATCAAGCTAGAAATATAAATGCGGAAGAGTAAAGACTAGGAATAACCACAATGAGACAACGATGTTTTCCCGTGGTATCGAAGACTTGCCGGTCTTCACTAGTCCACGTTGAGGGAGCTTGAACCAATCAAGCCGGCTCCACGTATTAAGCCTTTCCTCGATCACTATTGGTTGTTCTTCCTCCACTCCGAGATGGTGAACACCAAACCACTCACAATATGGGCACCGGGCCTCTTCACAATCTTCTTGAAGAGATCACGTGCAATCACCGCAAGCCGTCTAGGAGTTCGGCAAAACTCCAAGAGTAAAAACCAAGACCTTCGCAGCGACACTCAAGTGCAATAGGATCAACTAGAATGATGAATGCACTTTGAATGAGCTCAACAACCTCTCAAAGAGTGAACAAATGAATTTGAGGAGTTGAATGAATGCACAAGGCTCTAAAGATGTTAAATGTGGTCTAGCTTGTCGTCCTTGAGCGGTGGGGAGTATTTATACCCCAACAAAAATTATAGCCGTTGGAGAAGAAAACTCCACTTTTCACCGAGCGGTACTACCGCTAATACCGAGCGGTACTACCGCACTTTTCCAACCACTTCAAAGAACGGCTATAACAGAGGCATTAAATGTCCCGACATAGCCGTTTTATTTGCTGAGCGGTACTACCGCCAACTAACGAGCGGTATTACGCAGAGCGGTCATACCGCAAAGTGAGTGCGTACTACCGTTTTCAAGAGAGACAAAAGAGGTGCGTCTTGGAAAACACATACCGCCAAGTAACGATCGGAATAACCGGCGTGCGGTACTTCGCTTATCAATTGCGGTACTACCGCATTCCGGTCATACCGCATGAACACTTGCGGTACTACCGCGTTGAGGATTTGGCACCGAGACTAGAGAAGGGTCTCTCTGTAAAAAACATACCGCCATATCAAGTCCGGTCATACCGCAGAGCGGTAGTACCGCTGGTTCAATGCCGGTACTACCGATTGTCCTGCCAAGATGGTATTTGCAAATATAAAAGCAAACCAAATGCATGCATGATCCTAGATTGATCCATAAGACACAAGAACATGCTATCAAGCTACTAGTCATGATCCCTCTTAATAGTACGACATTTAACCTATAATCCGGTCTTCCAACCATAATTCCTAAGACCGGTAAAAGGTAAAAGATTTCTAATCTACTTGTACCTTGACTTTGATCCAATTTGATCTGCACGACATCCTTTATCATGTAGCTTCACGATCATTCTTACCATTTGGACTTAATCTTACAAATATTCAACAAACACATTAGTCCAATTATCACATATTATCATAAATTACCAAAACCAATTTTTAAGGGGCCTAGATGCTTTTCAATCTCCCCCTTTTTGGTAATTGATGACAACCTAGTTAATATGTGAGAAGTAATGTTTTGAGTAAACCCAAGATAGTGAAAAACGAGTATATCCTTTTGATGGCTTAAAAAAAATCTTGTTAAGCCGAAACAAAGAAGACTCCCCCTAAACATGTGCATGAAGTAGATTGAACATGTTAAGAGCATAAGGAGAGAATTTTGACAGAGTTTCTTTAGTTTGTTGGTTTTGAAGAAACATTTGCAATGAAATGGCATTTGTCATAATTGCAATAAAGATATATATACCAACACGCTTAATCAACAAGTTTAACAAGAACATAAAGATAGTTGTTTACAAGCATTCAACCAACTTAATAAGACAAGGTAGCAAAAGATTTTCTCCCCCTAGACCTTACTTCCCTTCTAGCTACTTCTCCCCCTTTGGCATCAAAGTACCAAAAAATATTAAACAGCTGGATCCTGAGGAGGAAGAGTCGAAGAATCCTGAGGAGCAGGAGCCTGGGAAGGTGAGGTAGCTGGAGCCTGAGAGGAAGTCCCTGCTGCAGGATGAGTACGACGTCGAGAGAAGCGCTGAGGAGTTATTAAAAACTGTTCCATGGAATCCACCGTCTCTGTTAAAGCAGCCAACCTATTATGAGTCTCAGACTGAAAATCTCTTTGTTCTGTCCTCATTTCCTGCTGGGTGACCTTAAGTTGCAGAAGGTTGTTCAGAATCAAGGTTTGATTTCTGAGAATTTGAGCTAAGGATTCTTGACCTTGAGAGACATTTTCAGCTGCAACCTCTGGAGAAACTTCTTCTTGCTGTACCTGCTGCCCCTGAAAGTGAATGGGGGGGTTTTCTCTTGGCTTGTAATACTTATGGGGAGATCCCAAACCTCCCTGATACTCAATCTTGCTCAGAATTAAAGCCATGATATAAGGAGCATGATAAATCCTCTTTACCCTGTCATTCTTGGAAGAAACTATGCCCCTCATTATGACATCCACAACATCAAATTTCCTTCCATGTGTGATATTATCAATGATATTCCATACATGTCCTCGAACAGCATCAAAGTTACCACTCTTGGGAAGAAAAGTATGATTAATAATCCTATTAATCAGACTGGGAATGGGTAGCAAGCCATGAATCTTCCCTGGAGTGTACCTGACATTTTGATCATAAAACTCTGTCCAGGCAGGGACAAGTAGAGCTGGTCTATCAAAAAACTTATCCCAATTCCCAGAATGTATCCTCAGTACACGCTCAAAATCAGCCTTAGTGCACTCCACATAACGTGTAACTGTCATCCACTTCATTTTCTTGAAATCAGGAGACACATAAAGAGTAGCATAGAAGCTGTCTTATGATTTCTTCATCATAGTCATTTCGAGAGCCACAAGATCATGAAGACCAACTTCTTTGAAAGAGACGATACACACCATCATATTTTTCTAGAGAATTGATGTGCGACCACTTTATGCATTTATGATCGCAAACTTCTGTGATGATCATAAATTTGCTCATAGACTTGCTCCTGGAACTTGGTGTGGAATCGGGATTGATTGAGTTGGAGGGTAGTAGATATTGATCCTTGTGTCGCAAAATTGCATAATCATCAGCAGATATGAGCCTAAGATCAATCTGAGGTTCTTCTGGATCTTCCATCTCCTCATCTGATTGAGCCTGGACTTCTTCTTACGTGTCGGGCTCGAATCGAACTCGACTCATGAGGAAGAGATCCTTCCTCACTTTCAGAGCCATCTCGTGCAGGCCCTTTTCTCTTGCCTAATGGATCATCAATGGGGTCGGCAGAAGGTTGAGAGGAAGATTGCCCTCGGCGAGTTCCAAATCTTGTTCTTGGCATCTTTACAAAGAGAGGACAAGTTACAAGAAGTTCAAAAGATCAAGGAGTCTAGAGATAATTTGAATGAAATGATTATCTGTTCTGTCAGTAAAATCGGTAGTACCGCAAGTTTTCACCAGAGTGCGAGAGTGCGATAATCCGCCATTTTTGGCGGTATTACGCATCCCGTAGTTCGCACTAAGAACACGGTAGTACCGCTTTTACAGACTGCGACCTAGGGCAAACGATTTAACCAAAAATTGATGTTTCTATTGGATTTTAATCCAAGAAATGGATGTAATATCATCATTAAACATCAATAATGTTGTATTGCCCAAAAGGATTCGTAAAAATCACCAACATTTCAAATTTTTAGAAAGAATGACCTAGGGTTTGATTCGGTGGTAAAACAAGGAAATGAGAATGTTTTACCTTGAGGATTGAAGGAGATAAACCCTAGAGATGCAAGGAATTTGCAAAGATCTGAAGATCAACCGAGTTTGGAAGGGTTGGCCGAGAGTTTTCGGGAGAGAGAGAGAGAGAGAGAGAGAGGAAGAGAGGTAAGAGGCACGGGAGAGAGAAAACCCACTGGGGGTTACCTTTTCTACCGAAACCGATGCGGTAGTTCCGCCCTATGGCCGCCGGTAATACCGCAAAGCGGTAGTACCGTGGTTTTGGTGCCGGTAGTACCGCACTGCGGTCATACCGCACTTAACCCGCCGGTCATACCGATTATCCTGGAACTTCAAAAACAGTTCTGGATAAAGATTTGATGGGATAATTTGCAAATGACACTTAGTTGACCAATCAAATAAGAGTTATTAGGGATCATTATGCATAGAATAGACTAATGTCTATAAGAGAACATAATTTTTATGAACATAGATAATCGGTTTAATATTTTTGAAAATATTTTCTTAAAGAAGCTTTTGAATAACACCAAATCAAACAAAATGCATGAGGCAAAAGTTTCAACCAATATTTGAATAATCTATGACATTTAATTCATTCCTCAATTTGCAAAACCGGCCTTCATCTAATGGTTTGGTGAAAATGTCTGCTAATTGATCTTCGGTTCGGATGTGGCTAATTTCAATATCTCCTTTGCCCACATGATCTCTTAGGAAATAGTGGCGAATATCTATATGCTTGGTTCTTGAGTGTTGGACCGGATTATTTGCTATTTTAACCGCACTTTCATTATCACATAAGAGAGACATATTATCAATTTTAATTCCGTAATCCATCAAGGTTTGCCTCATCCATAGCAATTGAGCACAACAACTACCCGCAGAAACATATTCGGCTTCGGCGGTGGATAAAGCTATGGAGTTTTGTTTCTTGGATGACCATGATACTAAGGATCTCCTAAAATTGACAATTTCGATGTGCTTTTTCTATCCACTTTGCAACCCGCATAATCGAGTCCGAGTATCCAATTAAATCAAACTTAGCACCTTTAGGAAACCATAGGCCAATGCTAGAGGAATGCTTTAAATATCTTAGTATTCTTTTTACGGCCATTAAATGGCACTCTTTTGGAGATGCTTGAAACCGTGCACACATGCAAACACTAAACATGATATCGGGCCTAGATGCGGTGAGATAGAGCAAGCTACCAATCATAGACCTATAAAGCTTTAAATCTACCGATTTACCTCCCTCATTAAGGTCGAGATGACCGTTGGTTGCCATGGGAGTCTTGATAGGTTTTGCATCTTCCATGCCAAATCTCTTGATCAAGTCCTTTGCATACTTTGTTTGACTTACAAAAGTTCCATCTTTGAGTTGCTTGATTTGAAGTCCAAGAAAATAGCTTAGTTCTCCGATCATGGACATTTCAAATTCCCTAGACATCATATCACCAAACTCTTTGCAAAAATCTTGATTAGTAGATCCAAAAATGATATCATCAACATAAATTTGACATACAAAGAAATCATCATCTAATACTTTGGTGAACAAAGTTGAATCAATTTTCCCAATTTTGAATCCTTTTGAAACTAGAAAATCTCTAAGGCGTTCATACCAAGCTCTAGGAGCTTGTTTAAGACCATAGAGCGCCTTGGAGAGTTTATAGACATGATTAGGATTCTTAGGATCTTCAAAACCGGGTGGTTGTTCAACAAACACAAGTTCGGATATTTCTCCATTTAAGAAAGCACTTTTGACATCCATTTAAAATAATTTAATATCAAAACATGATGCAAAAGCAAGTAATATACGAATTGACTCAAGTCTAGCTACGGGAGCAAAAGTTTCACCAAAATCCAAACCTTCGACTTGAGAGAAACCTTGTGCAACCAATCTTGCTTTGTTTCTTATAACCATACCATTTTCGTCTTGCTTGTTTCTAAACACCCATTTTGTACCGATGACATTGTGTTCTTTGGGTCTATCCACTAATGTCCAAACCGTTTGAATGAAATTATTGAGCTCTTCATGCATTGCAATCATCCAATCCGGATCTTCAAGTGCTTCATCTATA
The DNA here is from genome assembly GCA_036346255.1 of Ampelocalamus luodianensis. Classification (NCBI taxonomy): domain Eukaryota; kingdom Viridiplantae; phylum Streptophyta; class Magnoliopsida; order Poales; family Poaceae; genus Ampelocalamus; species Ampelocalamus luodianensis. The sequence continues at coordinate 55,007,998 of CM070627.1, read as the reverse complement.
TTCTTTGGCTCAAGAGAAGAGACAAAAGAGTAATGTTCACAAAATGAAGCAACACGAGATCGAGTTTGAACACCCTTACTTACATCACCCAATATTTGATCTATTGGATGGTCTTTTGCAATCGCATTGTGGATTTTTGGTGGTAGGTTGGATGGTTGATCATCTTCATTATTGTTTTCTTCCACTTGAATTTGACTTGTTGTGGAAGAGGTAGGAGGTTCAACTTGAGTAGAAGATGACGATTCATCTTTCGGTTTGATGTCGCCAATTTGCATATTTTCCATAGCCTTTCTTAACAATTCATCACCTACATCATCGAAATTCTCATGCTCTTCTTGGGAGCCGTTAGTTTCATCAAATTGAACATCGTGTCTTTCCTCAACTAAACCAGAGTTTTGATTAAAGACACGATATGCTTTGCTATTTGAGGAGTAACCAAGCAAGAAACCAACATCACACCGACTTGCAAATTTTGAAAGACGAACACCCTTTTTCAAAATGTAACATTTGCAACCAAAGACACGAAAATAAGAGATGTTCAGTTTTCTTCCAACAAGGAGTTCATAAGAAGTCTTTTTCAAAAGGCGATGCAAATAGAGACGATTTATGGCATGACAAGCGATGTTGATTGCTTCGCCAAAAACTATCGGAGTATTATATTCATCAAGCATTGTCTAGCCATTTCAATTAATGTACGATTTTCCTTTCTACAACTCCATTTTGCTCCGAGTGTAGGTTGTGGAAAGTTCGTGCTTTATTCCAAGTTCATCACAAAAGTATTCAACTTTAGTATTTTTGAACTCGAAACCATTATCACTACGGATTTTCTTTATTTTGAAATCAAATTCATTTTGAGCCCGTTTAGCAAAGCTTTTGAAAATTCCGGAGGTTTCGCTCTTGTCATCTAGAAAGAACACCCATGAATATCTAGAGTGATCATCTACGATAACTAAACAATAGCTATTTCCCCCGATACTCTTATAGGTTGTTGGCCCAAACAAATCCATATGTAAGAGTTCCAATGGTCTAGAGGTTGACATGATACTCTTGGAAGGGTGAAAGCTTGCGACTTGTTTACCGGCTTGACAAGCACTACAAAGTCGATTTTTCTCAAACTTCACATCTTTCAAGCCAACAACTAGATCATGTTTGAAAAGCTTTTTAAGTTGAATCATGCCAACATGAGCTAGCCTTCTATGCCAAAGCCAACCCAAGGAAGTTTTTGCAATTAAACAAGTTTGTAAGCATGAAACATTTGAGGAAAAATCAACCAAGTAAAGATTTCCAAATCTAAAGCCTTTGAAAACTAAAGCATTATCCTTTACACTTGAAATTGACACACCTTCATTTGAGAAGGAGCAAATTAAATCAAGATCACATATTTGAGCAACAGATAATAAATTGAAATTAAGTGATTCAACTAAAGATACATTTGAAATAGAAAGGTCATTTGAGATAGCAATTTTACCCAATCCTATTACCTCTCCTTTACTATTATCTCCAAAGGTGATCTTGTTACTTCCTTTTACGTTCTCGAATGTGGTGAACATTTTTCTATCACCGGTCATGTGTTGAGTGCATCCACTATCAAGCACCCAATGTTTTCCACCGGTCTTGTAGTTCACCTACAAAACAAGAATCAAGTTCTTTTAGGTATCCAAATTTGTTTGGGTCCTTGGAGGTTAGTGACCAAGGCCTTAGGCACCAAAATAGCATTCTTTTTAGCGCCTAAAATCGGAGTGCCAATAAATCTTGCAATTATTTTACCATCAATGGATTTCTTAAGCATGTAGCAAGAATAAAAAATGTCATAGGATTTAGCATTAATATTTAAACAAGCATTTGACATGTGTCCTACCTTACCACATTTATTGCAATATTTACTATTTTGCTTAATAAACCTTGGAGGCTTGTTTACCGGTTTCTTACCTTTCTTGGGCACATACCCAAGTCCTTCCTTATTGAATGAGCACCTTTGCTCACTCAATAACTTGTCAAGGGTTGATTTACCCTTGAAGCATCTTTCCAAGCTCTTACTTAGCTTGGTGACTTGCTCTTTTAACTCATGATTTTCAACAATTAGCAAGGGGTCACAAGTATTCTTCATACCAACAATTGATTCATCATTTGAGCAACAAGGTATGGATAGCAAGTCATCACAAGAGGTAGAAATACTAGACATGGTTTTAGCATTTGACATATTTTCTACCCTTGGCATCTCATTCATTAAATCACAAGTAATACCAATATTTGAATGAGATTTTTCTATATCTTTTAGGAGAAAAGAATTATGAGCTTCCTTTAGCTCCTCATAAGAGTCTTTTAGAGAGATATACTCTTTCTTTAAGACTTTAAATTTTGATTTCTCTTTTCCAATATATTCATTTAAATCTTCAACCATATCCATTAATTCATCGTATGAAGGAGCATCGTTATCAATAGATTTTAACTTATCTCCTTTTGTCATAAGGCATGTAGGAGACGTGAAGAGTGACGGAGTTTCCTTTATGGCGATGCCGACAAGTCCTCTTTTCTTAGGAGACTCTTCATCACTTGATTCGGAGTTGGAATCCGAATATTCTTCGTCGGAATCCCACTCTCCAATGTGAGCTTCATTTTTGCCCCCTTTGTGAAGCCTTTTGAAAAGCTTCCTCTTTCCATCGAATTCCTTCTTCTTTAATGGTTTATCTTTGTCATCCTTCTTGTTGGGCCAATTTGAGATTATGTGTCCCTTCTCATCACATCCATAACAACGAATGTTACTATATCTCTTGTTGTCACTTGAGGATTGCCCTTTCTTGAATTTGTTGAAGTTGAAGTTTTGATGTGGGCGTCTTCTCATGAATTTCTTCATTTTCCTCACAAGAAGAGCGTACTCCTCATCCGAGTCTTCTTCTTCATCCTCATCATCACTTGACTCCGCTTTAGCTTTGAAAGCGGTAATTTTCTTCTTGGATGAAGATGATTCCAATAGCTCTTCCTTGTCTTTTTTGTATAGCTCGTTAGTGATGAGGTTGCCCAAAAGTCCAGTTGGTGTCATTCTTGGCAACTCGGGAGAGTTGAGAAATAATGTCACCAACGTCGTATATTTATCCGGAAGGGCCCTAAGCATTTTGCGCACAACATCAACATCAAGAAGGTTAGTACCAAGACCTTTGAGTTCATTTATAATGTTGTTTAGTCTTGAATACATCTCGGTGATGTTTTCATTTGGCAACATTATGAATGTCTCATATTTAATCCGAAACCTATGCAACTTGACTTCTTTGACCGTGGATGTGCCCTCATGAATTTCGGAGAGGGTGGTCCAAATATCATGAGCGGTTTCCAAATTGTTCACTCTATTGAACTCATCCGCATTCAAAGCACCAAAGAGAGCATTCATTGCTTGAGCATCTAAATGAGCATTACGTTCATCTTGAACCGTGAGAGTTGTTGGATCAAGAGGCATAACATAACCCTCATTTACAATTTTCCATATATTCGGACTCATGGTTTTTAAGAAAATGGACATTCTAATTTTCCAATAAGAATAATTTGAGCCATCAAACAAAGGAATCTTTCCTATATGCATACCCTCACTAGCCATCATTTCTCTCTTAGACGGTAAAGTCTAATAACTTGAGAGACCAAGCTCTGATACCACTTGTAGGATCAAGGATAACCGACTAGAGGGGGGTGAATAGGAGGTTTTTAAACTTTTAAACAAATTAACGAGATAAGCTAATTAATAACTTAGTCTAAACAAATTATACTTCTAGCTAAGCAATACAAGCACAAAGATCAAGCTAGAAATATAAATGCGGAAGAGTAAAGACTAGGAATAACCACAATGAGACAACGATGTTTTCCGTGGTATCGAAGACTTGCCGGTCTTCACTAGTCCACGTTGAGGAGCTTGAACCAATCAAGCCGGCTCCACACGATTAAGCCTTTCTCGATCACTATTGGTTGTTCTTCCTCCACTCCGGAGATGGTGAACACCAAACCACTCACAATATGGGCACCGGGCCTCTTCACAATCTTCTTGAAGAGATCACCGTGCAATCACCGCTAAGCCGTCTAGGAGTTCGGCAAAACTCCAAGAGTAACAAACCAAGACCTTCGCTTGACGACACTCAAGTGCAATAGGATCAACTAGAATGATGAATGCACTTTGAATGAGCTCAACAACCTCTCAAAGAGTGAACAAATGAATTTGAGGAGTTGAATGAATGCACAAGGCTCTAAGGATGTTAAATGTGGTCTAGCTTGCTGTCCTTGAGCAGGTGGGGGAGTATTTATACCCCCCCAACAAAAATTATAGCCGTTGGAGAAGAAAACTCCACTTTTCAGCTTCGAGCGGTACTACCGCCAAGTACCGAGCGGTACTACCGCACTTTTTCAACCACTTCTGCAACGGCTATAACAGAGGCATTAAATGTCCTGACATAGCCGTTTTATTTTGCAGAGCGGTACTACCGCCAACTAACAAGCGGTATTACCGCAGAGTGGTCATACCGCAAAGTGAGTGTGGTACTACCGTTTTCCAAGAGAGACAAAAGAGGTGCGCGCTGGAAAACACATACCGCCAAGTAACGATCGGAATAACCGGCGTGCGGTACTTCCGCTTATCAATTGCGGTACTACCGCATTCCGGTCATACCGCATGAACACTTGCGGTACTACCGCGTTGAGGATTTGGCACCGAGACCAGAGAAGGGTCTCTCTGTAAAAAACATACCGCCATATCAAGTCCGGTCATACCGCAGAGCAGTAGTACTGCCACCGTTCAATGCGGTACTACCGATTGTCTGCCAAGATGGTATTTGCAAATATAAAAGCAAACCAAATGCATGCATGATCCTAGATTGATCCATAAGGCACAAGAACATGCTATCAAGCTATTAGTCATGATCCCTCTTAATAGTACGGCATTTAACCTATAATCCGGTCTTCCAACCATAATTCCTAAGACCGGTAAAAGGTAAAAGATTTCTAATCTACTTGTACCTTGACTTTGATCCAATTTGATCTGCACGACATCCTTTATCATGTAGCTTCACGATCATTCTTACCATTTGGACTTAATCTTACAAATATTCAACAAATACATTAGTCCAATTATCACATATTATCATAAATTATCAAAACCAATTTTTAAGGGGCCTAGATGCTTTTCACAAAGGCCAGATCGGGCCGTGTCAGGGTGAGGTAATGGAGTGCGCCAGCGAGACTCCGGTACTCGGAGGGGTCGGCCACGGGAGCGCCGTCGGTGGCCGACAGCTTGCTTCGAGCATCCGCCGGTGTCGTAGTCGGGTGGCACTCAGACATGCCAGCACGCTGGGGTAGGTCGACGGCGTACTGACGCTGCGACAGGAACAACCCGTCACTGTCGCGCGTCACAGAGATCCCGAGGAAGTGGTGCAGGTCGCCGAGATCCGTCATGGCGAACTCCGAGTGAAGGCGCGCGATGATGTGTTGGCAGCGATGCGGTGGCGAGGTCGTGAGAATGATGTCGCCGACGCGTCTGAAGCGGTAGGCGGCGCTATCTCCATCTTTGTAAACAAAGAGAGATGCATCGGACTTGGTCGCGATGAAGCCGATCGCGGCGGATGTACGAGGCGAATCGGCGGTTCCATGCCCGGAGCTCGCTGAGCCCGCATGATGACTTGCGAAGACAAACATAGTCAGGGTTGTCGGGGTCGATGAAGCCCGACGGTTGTTGGCAGTAGACGGTTTCCTCCAGGTGACCGTGGAGGAAGGCGTTCTTCACATCGAGCTGATGGATAGGCCAGGCACGCGAGGTGCGATCGCCGAGGACGGTGCGGATCGTCGCGGTTTGACAACCGGTGAAGGTCTCGTCGTAGTCGACACCGCTTTCTTGGGAGAAGCCTCGCACGACCAGCGAGCCTTGTGCCGCCAGGAGTCGTCGAGTGGAACTTATGCTTGAACAGCCACTTTCTTGTGACGATATTAGCACCGGGCGGTCGAGGAACGAGGCGCCAGGTGCCGTTGTCCATGAGAGCCTTGTACTCCTCCGCCATCGCAGCGCGCCAAGCGACTGACGGACAGCGCTGCTGCGGTAGTTCGCCGGATCGGCGAGGCCGTCGTGGCGAGAGGTTGAGGCGGTGGACGGGACGAGGTCGCCGACCGAGATCGCGTCGACGCGCGCGAAGGTGTCGCGCGCGGGCGGGCAGCCACGGGTGTCGGGGACACGGGGGGCGGCGGCGGTCGCCGCTGGTAGACGATGGGACGCCCGCCGCAGACGGGCGGCCGGTCGGGCGTCGGCCGTGGCGCGAGGGTCGACAGGCGCCGCCCGCAGGCGGAGCGGCGGTCGGGGCGCCGACTAGTCGGCGGGCGGTGCAGGGGACCGGCGTAGATGATGGCCGGGTCCGGGAGGTCCGGCTGCTCAACCTCGCCGGACGAGGGAGCAACCGAGGCAGCACGCGGTCGCTCAACGCCAAGAGGCGGAGCTTCCGTCGTTGAAGATAGTCCCTGCATCAAAAAATCCAGTGAAGACGGCACAGAGGCCGCCGAGGGTGCCGAGGCGAACGGGAACACAGACTCATCGAAGACAACATGACGTGAGATAATAATGCGACGGCTGGACATATCCAGGCAACGGTACCCCTTGTGGGAGGAGGGATAACCAAGGAACACGAGTCGAACGAGGGGAGATCTTGTGAGGTGTCGTGGCACTAAGGTTCGGATAACAGAGGCAGCCGAACACACGGAGGGATGAATAATCCGGGAGTTTGTGGTGCAGGAGCTGGTAGGGGATACTGTGATGTACGGAGGAGGACGCGCGGTTAAGCACATATGTGGCGGCGGCGAGCCGGCCCGAGAGGGTGGAGGCATGGATGCATGAATCAGCAGGGTGCGGATGGTGTTGTTTATAGTGCGAATGAGGCGCTCAGCTTTGCCGTTTTGTGGCGAGGTGTACGGACACGAAAGACGTAAGGCAATGCCGCAACTAGTAAGGAAGGTAGTGATGGCATTGTTGACGAATTCGGTGCCGTTATCGGCTTGGAAGCATTTGGGCAGAATGCCGAACTGTGTATGGGCAAAAGCTACAAAATCGATAATATAACGCTGCACATCAGATTTATGGCGTAAAGGGAACGACCAGCAAAAATGAGAGTAATCATCAAGTAACACAAGATAATATTTATAGTCGGAAGCGCTAAGAACTGGAGATGTCCAAACATCACAGTGAAGTAAAGCAAAAGGAGTAGTAGTGATGACGTGGAACTACTAAAGGGTGCCGCGTGTGCTTGCCAGGTCGGCGGGCATGACACAAGGACCGCGGACTTTTATTACAAGCTATGACCGACATGTGTTGTAGTTTGGCGAGGCGGAAGGACCGGGTGACCAAGGCGATGATGCCACGGGGTGGGCGAGGTGGCGAGGCGCAAGCGTGGGGCGTGGGACGAAGGAATGGTGTAGAGGTCCCGCGGCTATTGGCGAAAAATCACGCGCCCGTCCGTGGATCCTTAGAAAACCCAAAGCGTCAAACTCAATAGAACACTTATTATCACGAGTAAAGCGGCGAGCAGACGGCAAGTTGCGCACTAGGCGGGAGCAATGAGGGCGTTCTTGAGGTGAAAATCGGTGCGACAAGCGGTAAGGTGGATGTGCCACGACAGAAATGGGGATGGTGCTTCCATTGCCTACGGTGATGAAAGAATTGTATTGAGGTAGGCGGAGAGCGATATACCATCCGATGACGACATGTGAGCGGTGGCGCGGTGTCGAGTACCCAATTGTTGGCGCCACTGGCGCCATTTGTTCGTGGCGCGAGACGGATCGATCCCATCCGCCGCGCTGGCTGCGGTGCGGCGGCGGCGAGCGGCGTGGCGCCGGCAGGTGGCGCAAGCGGTGTGCACTGCAGTGCGCGCGCGAGATGCCGGCTGTGAAGGCGCCACGGCTGCTGCGGCGCGCCTGCGGGGTCGCCATCGCTGCCGCATCGCACCCCCGAGTGAAGCACATCCGAGGGCGGGCGGCGGGTGCGCCGCGGTGGCCGTCGCCGCCACGGTAGTTGCCGCCACGCCGCCTTTCTTCCGATTGCGGTTGCCATGCGTGACCGCCGCCCGCTTGCTGGCGGCGCTGGCTGACCGCCGCTGGGCGCCGCCGTGTGGCCGTGACCGCCGCCGGTGCCTCGGCGTAGCGGCGGCATGGCATGCCGCCCAGGCGAGGTGCCGGCGTGAAGCGCGATCTCGGCGATGACCTTGGCCGTTGGCGAGGCGGAGTTCTTCGAACCGCCTTCGCGCGGCGATGGCGAAGGTGGCGATGGATCGAGTCGGCGATGTTGCCCGAGGTCCGAGAAGCGAGGTTGAGGCGCGCAGCAAAGTTGAGGACGAGCTACGAGTCGAGGACGGGGTAGCCAACGTCACGCAGCGCGTCGGCGGTGGCCTTCATCTTCTGGTAGTACTCGTCAATTGAGAGAGTACCCTGCGCCATGGAGTGGAACTCGTGGCTGAGGAAGACGGCGCGGGAAGCCTTGTTCGCCTGAAAGAGGGCTTCGATGGCGCCCAAAGCCGGTGGGCGATGCAGTCGCGCGGCGAGGCCAGGACGTCGTCGCGCGACGGAGCCGAGTAGCCGTTGTGGGCGCAGAGTCGCGATCGCCACCGAGCATCTTGTGGGCGTGCGCGGCGAGCCGTCGGCGACGCGGCGGAGACCGAACTTGCCGCACTGGAGAGGAAGAACGAGGACCAGCGGTTGAAGTTGGGACGCTTCAACTCCAGGGTCACCGGGACGTGCGACTTGACGGCGATCGTCGCGTAGGGGGCGACGAAGATGGGCGGCGCGACGTCTGATCCGGTGGAGGCCATGGTAGCACTTGATGACGAGGAGGACGTCGCCATGGCGTGGTTAGATGGACAGCACGGATGGGGATGGCTCGGGGAGGAGGAGGTGGCGCCGGTTGGGGTTCGGCGGAAGGGGTGGCGGGAGGGTGGGTGGTTGTCGGTGGCGGTGGGGTGCGGCGGGAGGGCAACCGGGTGGTGGCGCCGGTGGAGAAGCGGCCGCGCGGGAGGAGGGGGTTGTGTGCGGTGGGTGGGGAGGGTGGTTGGGGTTGTTAGGGTTTGTTGGGGTTGTTGGGAGGTTGTTGGGGTCACCGGCGCGGGAGGGGTGGTGGCGTCGGCGGGAGGGAAGCCGCCGGGAGGAGGAGGGCCGGTGGGGGTGGGGGTGCGGCGGGAGGGCAGCCGGGTGGTGGCGCGCCGGTGGAGGGGCAGCCGGGCGCCGGGAGGGGGAGGAGGGGGTGGTGTGCGGCCGGGTGGGGAGAGGGCAGGGGTGGTGTGCGGCCGGGAGGGGGGTTGGCCGGGTGGGGAGGGTGGTTGGGGGTGGGCTAGGGTTTGGCCCAGAGTCGCTCTGATACCATGTAGAAAGAGATTGGGGGAATCACCACACTCAGGTATGAGGGGTGCCTTTCATATATATAGCCATGTACAGGTACAGGGGTACAAAGGTAATAATCCTAATAAGAAGCCCGTGTGCTATTATATATGTCATGTCATGTAAGACAGTACTGTGAATGCTCAAAGTTGATTTAGATTCATTTTTAGGTTCACATTAATTTAACAGACAGTGTCAATTCGTGGCAGGAAAACTATTCCGCAGTTTTGTTCACTGTTTTCTTGAGGGGAGAATTGGCGCCAATAGCACTGACAACTGACAAATGAAAACAGCTATGGCCATCCTTATATGGTGCAAGTTCTGCGTGGAGCTTGAACTACTGACTGCCTTGGTTGAGCTGGATTTTTCTGATGCTGGTTATCTCTTGAATCAATTGTAGCCAAACATATTACATATCGCTGCGTAAATCTGACAGCACAGGCATTGGACTCCCAGCCAAGAATGATTTGATGAGAGTAAGAGCCTGTTTGGGCCGATGGAGAGGAACCTCATGACCCGCACCCCTCACAGTCACGAACGTGAGACCCTGGTACCCTTGACTCCAGCCACCAACCTGTTTAAACATAGAAGAATTCAGAAACCAGGAACCGAATGCAGGATAGATACCCCAAAGAACAAAACATACTGGAGCGAGTAACAAAAAAAATGATAATACAAAATTTTGAATTATAAAGGCCCATGGAATACAGCGTATCCCAATTGAAAAGGTAACATTATGAGTAGCATGGTCCATGCACTTATGCACAACGGTCATAGTAAAAGGTTAGGAGAAACCACAACAAATGCATATCATGCCTGCAAGCTGCAACAGCTCATGAGTCATGAGTGTCACATATGAATTGTGAGACTTCTCTCTCCTAGGAGCAAGAATTCTACCAGTGATTCCATGACATTAACTCCCAGAAAAAAAAATAACTTGCAGTAATAGGTGACTAAACCATTAGGAAAGATGTGCCATATAGCCACATGTCCACATACCCAGGACAAAATATGAATGGTCTGGAACTGAACAAATTATGCACAAAACAAACCAGAAAGCTTCAGGCTATTGAACATTCATGGGTCTTTTGGTTAAGAAGCCCCTACCTCGCCATCATCGTCATACCAAGCATGCCAAGGAGTTACTGTTGGAAGCTTGAGAGCATCAATACTGTATCTAGTTGCTGTTACTGGAATCACTGCATCTGTATCTCCACTGGACAAAGTAAAGAAAAGATCAAAGCAAAAAAAAAAAAAAGACACTTAATATGTTTATCTATCATCTATACAATACATTCTTGCATGATGTTTAAAATACAAAGAGGGGAAAAATCGGTTCCTTTGAAAGAAGTGTTATCTCTTGGTTGCAGAATAGCGCAGTCAAAAAAATGTTGCAGAATAACGCAGACAGAAAAGCAGGCAAAGACATAAGTTTACAGAGTCAGGAATCACCTGAACACCCATATACGAAGTCCATATTGTATAAGTTCCTGATAGATATGCAGCACAGATCTTTCGCAGTCCCTCCAGTGAGTGTAAACAACACGACTGCAAAGTACCAAGTACCAACATGTCAAAAGACTAGACAACAAAGAGAAATGTGTTTGCTGATCTGCTTATCAGCATTATGTGTCATTGATGTTCATGTTTCCCAGTTTCAGTTACTATGAAATAACCTCTAAAATTCAAATATCCAATCTCGAATGCGGTGAACAAACCTACATCATAAGGATGCAAAACTAGAATGCTGAATTGCTGATTAATTCATAATCAGAATTCAAGAGCTTCACAGTAATGATAATATCAATTCAATGTCTAAAAATGTAATCATAAGATTACCTGCAGGCCTCCCATTTAGATTTGCCAATTACCGGACTAACGTGAAGTGCCTTTTGCACCTCAGCCAGATTGAAGTATACAATTGAATGCTTTTCAGTGCATGGATCATACTGCTCTCCCATTTTTCCAACAGACTATTAAAAAAAACATCATGATTACATATCAGATGAACATAAAAACATGTGAATTCATGAAGCATAAGAGGTTCAATATTATGAGCGATGAGTGTCCATATGCACGTGATATGGACTTATATGGACAGTTTAGATCAAGAAAATTTCCCCGCTTGATTTATACAAGTCAAAATTTGTGCCAAATTGTGGTAAGTTTTTTAAAAGAAAAATATGGTGCCCAAAACTATACTCTCTTTTTTTTTCATTTTTCTGATAAAAGTGTATGGTCCTGTGATTCCCCTAGAGTCACTTAGCAGTAGCACCACCTCGGATACGAAGGTATGCACACATGCATGGTGGAATCAATTATATAAAATTTAAAAATACAGATAAAAGGTTAAATTGAAGTTCTCTTGCATGACTTGAGTTGCAGGAGCTTGAAAACTTACATGTAGCCTTTTCATCACTTTGTTCCTTGAGGAGGCAAAAGATGCATGACAAGTAGGTGTGAAGATGCTATATGAATCAATGTTCCCAGCTTCGGTGCTAGCAATGTCAAGAATCTTATCACACTGTGGAGATGTATGAACAAAGGACTCAAGGTCACAGAAAATGTTCAGTAGCCTGTATGTCTGATCAGAAATCAAGCCGGTGGTCCACATGAATTGAAATATTCCATAGTGGTCATGGAAATCATCAGTCAGAGCATTTCCTACCTGTAAGAAATGACATTAGGTACAAAGAAAAAAGACAACTGCAGAAAAAAGGCGACTACATATTTATGGTCCTTAGACACCATCAACTAATGTAACATGATTCAAAACACATAATCTATGTACATAAGAATTTTAGCTACACTTGTGGGCTGTCTGATTGTTGTCCACTTGTCCCTATATACTTTATAACTCAACCAATAAAAAGATACAAAACATAAACAAATTAATCAAGTCGAACGGCAAGCTACCAAGTAATCTCCCCTAATTTATGAGGAAAGCAAAAGGGAAGCATAGCAATTAGCGTACCATCATTCAAATGGATGTGACATACAAAGGCCAGTCCATCATTGCATAAGACAAAATACAAGTTTTCTTGACCACCAAACATATGTACCAGATGTATTACATTTGATTTGAAAATAGCAAATAAGTTCAAATTTCTTGTCAGAAAGACAGAGAACTTAAGGGGCAACAAAATCGCAAAGAAAATTACTACCATGAAAATATTAAAATGAGGGCAGCCATCTAATTTGGGCCTTAACAAAAAACATGTCTTGCTAGTTTTGTCCTAAACAATCAAAATACATGACAAAAGAATGCAGAAGTACCAAAGCCATACCATATAGCCCTTCAGATTGATTGAATTGTCTCCAGTGGCCTCATGGTGCCTCTTTATGACTTGAGCCAATTGGGGAACATAGTGACCTAACCAAATCAGAGTTATATTTGAGTTTTAGAAATTTTCTGAAGAAAAATGAAAGAAAGAAACAGTAGATGCTATACAAGAAACAAAAGCCTGTAAAAGATTCTATGGACCAGCATAGCTCTCTCCAGTCAAATAAAATTCACGCCCCTTGTACTGAGGAAATCGTTCAAGCCACTTTGTTAAGAACACCAATGAGTCCTTGGCTATAAGACAATGAGAATACCAGTGAGAAAACTTTGATAGCATTACTCTTGGAGAACATGGATTTCATGTAAACCATATGATAAGACATAGAAAGGGGTTGCATTACCAGTCCTCTCATCCCCATTGCTCAAAACATCATCAGAGGTGTTTGAATATGAATAACCAACGCCAACCGGTGAATCAAGGAACAAGATATTTGCAACTGCAAATTTTAAGAAATTGTTAAAAAGTCTTATCTTCCAAGTATCAACCTGGAGTGCAATGAACAATAAGAACTAAGAAGTTTAGCAAAAGAAAATGAGTACTATCATGAAGCAAGAAAGGTTTGTAAGACTGAAAACTAAAGCTACACCCCTATATGTTTATAAGTAACAATCCAAGGAATCCAATTCGTCAAATAGAAATACGAGAAAAAGGCCGGCAAGCAGTCGACTTTTATGCACTCAATGGTGAAGGTAACCATCCAAATTGTACAAGGTACTTGTTTTGCACAAGCACGGTATATTCAAGCTTTGGCAAATCGGATCTGGCAGTTTCCATCCACCAATCAGGAACAATTCCTGGTCAATTACAAGCGATAATTTGTGCCAAGAGGGCTGAGCTTGCAGTTTAACAATGGATCACAGGACCAGCTACAAGTACCCTAGTGAAACATGGGGCAGGTTCAAAAGCCGTTCAAAAGCCTTCAACTCTCCATTCTTTGTTAAATTTTTTTTAATAATTTCTGTAAATTGAATACAACCGAAGCTAAAGCTCAGTTTACAATACAGAAAACTCGGCAAAGCTCTTTCAAAACTCAATCACCATGGTAACCTTCACTGAGGATACATACGGGCGAACCAGTTTACCAATCACAATGCTTTGAACCACTGACAAGCTTCTTGTAACAATCCCAAGCTATTAACATAAGTTCTGGTAAAATATTAGTAAGATAGTTTACTTGTTTCCCAATAGAAAAGGAAGAGCGGAAGGTTTGTATTTTAATTTTTAAGAGAGGCTATTTACTGATATCATCTGCCATCTGTGGAGAACAGAAACAGAAGGTTGAAAAAAGAAGGTAGCAGCATATTAAAATAAATAAATTAACCAAAGTGGTGGTATTCCTCATGAATCGAATTTGCTTTTGTTGAATGCTACCTTGGTTCCAAGAGTAAGGATTCATGTGTACACCCTTTCCATCTGCATTAACATGGAAAGGTCCAACTTCTTCCGCAAGTCCAAAAGCGATTGATGAGCAACCAGGCCCTGGAAAATGAAATGCGGTAAATTAACCATTATAGAAAGACGGTCTGGCCATCTCAAAAGTACTGCTGAAGTTAGTTAACTGACATAAATTAGGATAAGGTGTGATATGGCTAAGTTTCGGTGTAGGCGAGGATAGTCTCAAATTACCCTCACGTCGGCAGGGCTTGTCCCTTGCCGAAGAGAGGCTCTGATTTGATTAGGGTTTGCTGAAATAAATCTTTATTGCCTCCTCTCAACAAAGCCGGCATCCTTTATAGATGAGGAGCCCTCCTAACAAGAATTACTAATTATAGTTTATCTATAATTGAATTACAACTTCCTAATCAATCCAGTCTACCTTATAGAACCTATGCTACTAGCCGACATGGACTCCTTGCTGTCGCTGCATCCGAAATAGAGCTGTAACCGAGCCGGACTCTTCCACGTTGTAGCTATCATCCTTTGCCGAAAAGAACTCAACCTGCCGCTGTTGTCTCTGAACTGGATACGGCAGACCGACGCTGACGTTGATACGATTTGTCCCACAAACGCGTTCACAACACTTCCACCCTCATTGCGAAACAGCTCGTCCTCGAGCTAGAATGTAGGATAACAATCCTTAAATTCTGTCAACTTGTCCCAAGTAGCATCTGCAGCAGCACATCCCGTCCATTGCACCAATAGTTCCCAAACTCCACGATTAAGACGTGCATGAACAATGCGGCTAGGTGCTGGAACCACATGGCCAAGAAGAAAATCAGGAAGACTCACAATATCGGAAGGAGGTGTGCCTTCAAATTTCTTAAGTAATGTAACATGGAAGACATTGTGAATGCGAGCTCAAGCGCGAAGCTGAAGACGATAAGCGACCAACCCAATCTTATCGGCACCTTAAAAGGGCCATAATAACGTGGAGATAATTTAGAGGAACCATCTTTGATAACCGAAGCAGTACGATGATGAAGACGAAGCCAAACCCAATCACCAACGTCACAAGCCACATCACGCCGCGACTTATCATGTTGCTGTTTCATGCAATCTTGAGCTTACAATGGTTAAGAGTGTTGTATGAGTGTTGGTTGTATATTCTCTCCTCTCTTAACCCATGTGGCTCATGTAGCCTATAAGGCCCATGTACTCTTCTCTATATATACTTTTCTATTAATGAATAAGATGCATAGTTGTGAATAGCAAAACCCTAGTCTCAATATTCTGAAATGGTATCAGAGCTTCTCCACAAAAAACTCTAACCATGCTTCTCCTCACCGTTGCTATCATCGTGGAATCCTCTTTCCCACCTCCTGCGGGCCGGCGGCCTTGAGCTGCTGCTACATCCGCGTCATCTCCCTCCGCTCCATCCCCTCTCGATGACGCGCAACATCGCTGGAAGGCGTCGATGTCGATCCAGTCGCGCCAAGCTTCGAGGATGAGACCCGATAGCGCCATCCACGCCCAGACCCGCCCTTGGGGGGCGGGAGGGACGGACGTCCCAAGCCCACGAAATAGATGGGCCCCCAGATATGTGTATACACTATAGTAGATTAGTAGTAAACTAGTAATACGTGACTTCTCTTCATATGAATGTATACAAATTTTTGAGGTAATTTAATATGTATACAAATTATTTCATATGAATGTTGCTTTTGCATTCAGTGAACTGCTTATTAGTAATATTTTGTATATGTGTGTATATACTACCAATGGGTAGTACTAGTAGTATTATCATGTTCATATAAAAAGGCCCAAAATTTTAGCTTCGTTCTAGGTCCAAAAAAGCCCAGGACCGGCCCTGTCCACACCCACGACCATCAAGGTCCTCTGTGCCAGAAAGTCGTCCTCGCCTCCACCTCTACGTCGCCGCCTCCTTCGGATCCGGCGGAAGCTTGATCCGGCGCCCCTCCTCCGACCATCAAGATCCTCTGCGCCGAGAGGTCGTCCTCGCTTCCACCTCTACGCTGCCAGAACCTAAGGATTTGGCGTAAGCTGGATCCGGCGCCCCTCCTCTGGATCCGGACCTCCTCAGCTCCGGTGACCCTGCTCGGATCCAGCGACCCTTCTTAGCTCCAGCGACTACTGCTTACCTTGCTTGCGCATTGTCGATTTGCGCCGAGCCATCGCCTGGAGGCTGCCATGTCGCTGGAAACCTTGCTCTGCGCCGAGCCGTCGCCTGGAGGTGGTCCCGATCTTGATCCACAACACCTTGCTCTATGCCAAGCTGTCGCCTGGAGGTGGTACTCTCTCTGCAACTTTGCTAGAGCTCCTCGTCCTTGCTGTTGTTGATTGCTCTGCTTGCTGTTCGATACTACTCTAGCCCTGCTCTGCTAGTGATACTACTGTTGATCTGCTGTTGTGTTAGCTTGTTGTGTTGTGGATCATGATCTCCTGTTATTGCCTGTGGTGTTGGTACTACTGAGGTTGTTACTTGGTGCTAGTGTATTTGATCCTATCATGACTCTTGATGGTATTCTTTGTCTTGGATCTATTCGAGGTGATGCTGCTATTGCTTCTTCTGTCCCTGCTAGTGATGTTGAGTCATGGGTACCTCAGTTTGGTTAGATTAAGGCTCAGATGAGCAATCTTCAGGCCCAGTTGTGTCGGCTGCAGGCACCACTGATTTTATTGCACCAACATGTCCTATGTCAGGTGCTTCACTCCCATAGGTGTTGGATTCAGGGGCTTCTTTCCATGTGACATCTGATGCATCACAACTCACATCATGTTGTCCTGCTACACAAGATATCAAGATTTAGACAGCTGATGGAATACCATGCACAGTCACTCATCAGGGGACTCCTTCCACCTCTCACTTCGTAGTTTCAGATGTTTCACTTGTCCCTGCGCTCTCCATATGTTGGGTTCGATGATAGCTCCTGTTTTATGCAAGATCGTCGAACAAGAGTTGTCATTGGTATAGGTCATCGTCAGAGAGGTTCTGTAGAACTCTATGTTATTGATCGTCTGAGTCTCCCTTTATCCTCCATTTCTGGTACTACTCCTGACCCTATTCCTTCATCCTCTACTGTTGGTTCATCTACCCCTTATCCTTCTGTATCTACTTCTGTTTGCCAATCCTTTCCCCAGTGGCATCATTGCTTGAGGCACTTGTGTGGCTCACGCCTCTCTATCTTGATTCATCAATGTGCTATTGGTACTGTTTATGTTGACACAAATTTTCAGTGCAAGGGTTGTAGACTTAGCAAGCAAGTACAACTATCATATCCCTCTAGCATTTCTCGCTCTGATCATCCCTTTGATTTAGTCCATTCAGATGTTTGGGGTCTTTCTCCTTTTGCTTCGAAGAGTGGTCACAGTTACTATGTCATTTTCATTGATGACTATACCCGATACACTTGGATCTACTTCATGAAACACCATCCGCAGTTGATTTCTATCTATCAGTCTTTTGCTTAGATGGTTCATACTCAATTCTCTTCCACCGTCCATGTTTTTCGTTCTGACTCTGGAGGAGAATATCTTTTATCAGCATTTCGTCAGTTTCTTTCTTCTGAGGGCACTCTTCCTTAGCTCTCGTGTTCTGGCGCTCATACTCAGAATGGTGTTGCTGAGCGCAAGCACCGTCACATCATTGAGACTGCTCGTACTCTTCTCATTTCCTCTTTTGTTCACTCACTTCTAGGGGGAAGCAGTCTCTACGGCAGTCTATCTTATCAACCGTCAGCCCTCTTCCAAGCTTTAGGGCAAGTGTCCTGGTGAGGTCCTGTACTGAGCACCTGCTCGCTATGCACCTGCTTCGTGTTTTTAGTTGTATCTGCTATGTCCTTCTAGCACCTCATGAGCTCACAAAGCTGAGCCCTCAGACAGCTGAGTGTGTTTTTCTGGGTTATAATCCTGAGCATAAGGGCTATCGTTGCTATGATCCCTCAGCACGCTGCATTCGCATCTCTCATGATGTGACTTTTGATGAGGGTCGATCTTTCTTTTATCATCCTTCTACACATCCCACTCCTTCCACATTAGCGCCATGAGTTGTCCTTCTTACGGACCAACAGTGCCGGCGATGAATAGGCGGAAGTGCTCTCCTTGATGATACCTTGTTTCTGCATCGTCTCACATTGACGCTCGATTTCATCTTTCAACAATTGATGGTAGTGGTAGGGACGAACTGCCATGGGGTCGTGTGTTGGTAAAAGATGAATGTGATGGTCACAGCGACGCTGGGGTGGTAAGCCGTGAGGTTCTTCAAAAACATCAGCAAATTCTTCGAGGAGAGTAATCATCAAAGTGTCACCTGTTAATGCTGAGATGTAGGCATGTCTTGCCGGTGTTTGCAAGCCGTGCCAAGTTACTTTATGGCCATGCCGCCAAAAAGACATGATGAGCTGCTCGAAGTCCCACATAATAGGTCCCAATGTCCGCAACCACTGTACGCCGAGTACGATATCGAATCCAACGAGAGGAATGACATAGCAATCTAGAAAAAAAATCCTCCGGACAAATCCGGAGATGCACCCCATGAAAAGGTCCAGTACTGGCCACCTTGTCTCCATTAGCGACGGCTACCTTAATGGCATTGCCGCATACTGGTGTTAGACCCAAGCGATGTGTCGTCTCTTCAGCTATAAAATTATGCGTAGACTCGGAGTCAACCAATGCTCGCATCTGTTCATCGCTGATGTCCACCTGTAGCTGCATTGTCTTGCCCATGCGGATTCCAGTATGCGCATGCAATGATATTTCCATGTCTTCTTCAACTAAATTATCGCCAGTTTCCCCATCATCAATTTCTAACAAGTAAATACCACTTGCTAGCGTGATCTCTAGAAAAAATTCCAGGGCAATTGAAGCATAATCCTTTGAGTCGACGATCCGCCATCTCGTCTGTCGTCAAGCGTCGGAATTTGGAGTTCGACGCCTTGAGGCTTGGAAGTGCTGGTACTGCTGCTGTCATGCCCATACCAACTGGTGGCCCTTTTGGAGCTATGGAAGCCATGTTGAATCCCAGAAGGGAACCGTGGCTGGAGTTGGTCGGCCAGCTAGGTCCGGTCGGTTTGGTCACCGGACGGACGTCGTCATCGTCGTCAATCTCAAGTCGCTTCTCACACGCTCTTGCCAAATTCATCGTTGTTTCCAAAGTTGTAGGATTATGAAGTTCAACATCAGTGCGCAAAGGGTTGTGTAACTCTTTAGTAAAAATTTGTACATGTTGCCTCTCTATCATGTCGTCGCAACGACACAAAAGAGCCAAGAACCGTTCCTAATACTTGCCCACGGTGCCCGTGCGCCGAAGTTGAATGAGCTCGCCCAAGGCGTTGCTCCGGATTGGGGGTCCAAACGGAGGTTAACATGAAACGTGGCCACGAAGGAACGCCTTGATTTCTCTCTAGTCGAAAATACCATTGTTGTGCGGCTCCCATCATGTGATATGAAACTAACCACACTTTTTCTTCCTCCATCACCCGTTGTCCTTGGAAAAATTGCTCGCAACGATTTAACCATGATAATGGTGCTCCGCATAAGTCGGGAACAAAATCTTGTGGAATCGTGGTGCTACGCGGCTTCCTGATGTGTGCTCATCGTCTTCTTCCCTTGGTCAATCGTGAGATGTCTTCCTCCTTGCGCTGGCTGCGCCGGCTGGGCTAGGATTCTCTTTTTCCAGTGCCGTAAGCCTACTGTCCATGGCTTCCTTCGACGTAGTGAGGTCCCGCAGCATCCGTAGCATCTCGTCCAGTTGCGTCTTCACTTGATCATCCATGGAAGAAGACGGCGAGAGAGATGGCTCTGATACCAAAGATGATATGATTAAGTTTCGGTGTAGGCGAAGATAGTCTCAAATCGCCCTCACGTCGGCAGGGCTTGTCCCTTGCCGAAGAGAGGCTCTGATTTGATTAGGGTTTGCTTAAATAAATCTTTATTGCCTCCTCTCAACAAAGCCGACATCCTTTATAGACGAGGAGCTCTCCTAACAAGAATTACTAATTATAGTTTGTCTATAATTGAATTAAAACTTCCTAATCAATCCAGACTATCTATAGAACCTATGCTAATAGCCGACATGGACTCCTTGCTGTCGCTGCATCCGAAACAGAGCTGTAACCGAGCCGGACTCTTTCACGCTGTAGCTATTATCCTTTGCCGAAAAGAACTCAGTTTGCCGCTGTTGTCTCCAAACTGGATACGGCAGACCGACGCCGACGTTGATACGTTTGCCCCACGGACAAATGACAAACGCGTCCACAACAGGTGGGTAGAGTAGAAAATATATATGGGTTCTATTTGTATTTCAATAAATACTCCTAGAGTCACTTTAGTGAGGTTTACTTTTGTATTTCCCAAATACAGTATTCAGAATAGGCATGTAGTACGTACGAATTTATAGCTACTCTCTGTAGCAATACCGCAAACAGTTGTGCAATTGCCAGATACAAAACATTGTTGATTACAGATAAACCTTTCTGACAAAAAAAAAACATACTTTGACACTGCCACCCTACTAAACAATCAATATTCCCACCAAGAAACTGAGTCTTTAGATCACCCCAGTTCCAAAACAATGAATCCATCCAATACTCCAAATCTTTGGCCCAAACAAAGAAGTATACATCACGATGGTCGATCCTAAATTGCCCCTCAAGACTAACGCACGAAAAAATCCGGCTTTAAGGTCAACCCATCACAAAGGTAGCAGGAACCTCACCCCCCAAAACCCAACAATTAAGATTTAAGACCAGATCGCACAAAGCGCGGCCGGTACGGTGGTAGTACTACCTCCGTTGAGCCAGAGCACGAGGGGCTTGGAGGCCGGGTCGTGCGCGGCCTCGAAGAACCAGTAGAAGAGCGCGGCGCCGCGCTCCTCGCTGACGGTGACGTACCCGGCGTAGTGCGCGAAGCTCGCGTTGAAGGCCTGCCCCGGCACGCGCGGCACCCGGTCCCTCTCCTGCTCGGCGGCGGAGGCGGCGACGGCGGCGAGCAGCAGGACGGCGAGGGATCGGGAGGCGGTCGACATTGCGGATTCGCGGCGACTACGAGGCGGAGCGGAGACCGCAGCCCGCAGGAGGTAGCAGCACTAGCAGTATCCTCGCGCGCCGACGATCGCGTACGATTCGCACGGCACGGGGAGGGCACGGCACTAGTAGTTCTGGTTCGGGATTAGACCATTGGTTACGGCTAACAGCATCTCGAAGAGCTGCTTAAGAAAGTGCTTAAGTCATGTAAACCAAGCATTCGTTTAAGAGTAACCTTCCAGTGCAAACATTCTTCTTAATGATGTTTAGTTAGTTGGGAGCAATTTGCAAGCCTCCACGATTTCACTTTTTAAGCATCTATAGTCTATAGATGGTTGTCTTACCAAACAAAGAAAACCGGGTTTTCACTAAGCACCTGCGTCGGAGATAGCCTGAGGGTTGGCGAGTGGGGGTGGGGTACCGGTTGCGGTTGCGTGCAGGGCCGCTGCTGCGGTTAGCGCCGTAGCAGGCAAGCGAAGGAATCTGTTCTATTCTATTCTAGTCCAACGCAAAGAAGAATACGAGTATTTTGATTCTCGAAAAAAAATACGGGTATTTCTCGTAGAAAAGGTACGAGGAAAAGTGAAGTACGCCGTACCGTATACTTGCCTAGGTACGGCCCAGTAACGAAGGTCGAAGGCCCAAACATTTGGGCTCCGAGATTCGAAGCCCAATGATATTAACTCAGCACGCTACGCACCGAGCGTCCAAATTCCAAATTCGCAGCAGGTCTCAATTTTTTTCGTTGTTTCGAGCGCACGCAACGCGAACACGAGTAGAACAAACCACTCCATTCCTGCCGCTGCCGGCCGCGGCCGCCCACCCACCCACCGGCACCACAGCAACAACAACCGCCGCAGAGTGCGCCTCCGGCGAGCCCGGCTGCCGGGACGGCCGGACTAGAGGGCGCCAGGATGAGCGGGGCGGCGCTGTGCGCGGCGCTGACGGAGCTGGGGTTCGACGGGGAGGACCCGCTCGACGCGGACGCGCTCGAGTGGCCGTTCCAGTACGAGGAGGCGCGCCCGCTCCTCGCCTGGATCTGCTCCTGCCTACGCCCATCCAACGTCCTCTCCCCGTCCCACCTCTCGCAGTGAGTAAATTAAATTCCCCATCCATCCGTCGCACGCTCCTCTCTCCAAAACATTTTTTGGGGGTGGTTGTTGCTGAGCACGATTTACAGCAGCGGCTTCACTGGAATGCGCACGATGCTTCTACGAGGAAGCATCTAGTTTGATGCTTGCAGCGCTGTATTTCAGCGCGGTATGGGTGACTTAGCGCACTGTTGTGTTGAACCGCACAACAGTGCCTAACTTCTTACAAAATAATTTAGGAAATTTTGTCAAATATCTGCTGGTCTTTTGTTAAGAAAACATGGTTTTTTACTGTATCATACTTGTGAAATTGTGATGCTTCTGAATTTTTACAATTTTACTTGCACTTGTCTGGTTATTAAGTAAATGTGGGTTAGCTGGGACTTGAATCAGTTATCCAATGTTTTGTTATAATATTTTAATTAGCAACCAAATTTGAATGGGTGAGTTTTTAGGCTTGCTTTGTTTCTTTTGCCTGAATTATCGGCACATGACTCCATAGGTTTTGGCTGACAGGTACGAGCAACTCGTGGAAGAGGGAAGACTGCTAGAGGTATATCCATGATCCGCCCATGACCTTTCTGCGCTGTTTAATTTTAATATTGCAACAGTCTTAAGAATATAGAATATTCACCTTTTCTAATTGACCTTGCAAGCGGGGTTCCAAATGGCGGATGTTTCTGGGATAGTATTTCCAATTTGTGAAAAAATAAAATATAAAAAACTACCCTATATTTTCTTGAAAAGATTGAAATTTGGCCGTCTCTCAGCAGTCATTGGAAGATACACAACATCTGCGAACTGATCCCATCTAAGATCTGGAACCCTGTTTGCGAGCTTTCGAATTAAAATTTATATATTATGTAAGTCGCTAGCGGTCTCATGTAGCATTGTCACCGTGCAGCTTTTTTTATGCATTATAAACATCTGTGTCTCCATCGGTCAAACCTTACAACTCTTACTACACCCTGTATCATTTTCTCAGGGTGAGGATTTGGACTCTGCTTTTGATAGTATTTCGGCCTTTTCAAGCAAGAAAGACAACCAAGAGGCTGTATTCGGATCAGAAGAAACAATTCTTGATATTCGGTATGCTCGGAACTTCCATTTTTATAAACTTTTAGTGAAAGTCATGACGCCATTGAATTATTGCTGCATTCACATTGATGTAGTCATGTAGTTATAGCCATGTGTTGCGGTGGTTGGTTGGGTACGGGTCCGAGGACCGAGGGTAGGGCACTCGCCCTCATCTAACTGCCGCTAGCAGGGCTTTTCTCTGTCGAGGTAGTGAGGTTCTAAGGCCTGATTAGCCAGGGAGGCGAGGGATCGCCCTCCATGCTCGGTCGGGACTCTTCCCGACGAAGAAAGAGGCTATGATCTTTAGCCAACCGGTTAGGGACTAATTTTGTTTATTTCTTTGCTTTCTTGATAATGGATACATGCTATCTTTTTTATAAGAACGACTCGATTTACTCTTAAAAAATAATCTATAAGAAAACTTATCTCTAATAATCAAATCTAATAATAAATTGTCTAACTAATAGATATTACTAAACACCTAATAGATAGTTTTCTAAATAACAAATCCTGCCTAATACCTTATGTGATACAGTACACGCCTGTGGTGCTACAGTGCACATGCGCTACAGTGCCCCCCGGATATTGGCCCATAACATTACACCCCTCGCGCGAGGCAGCTCGTTCTCGAGCTGTGGTGGTGGCCACGGTTGAAGTCCATGGTGCCCCCATTATGTTGATAAGAGGGTACGATGACGACGTCGCTTCACATGGACGAGGATCAACGAAGCTCCACTATTGTCGAGGAAGATCTTCTTCTCGTTGTTAGCCTTCAACTTCCACAAGAGAGATAGTGCGGCACCGGAAGCCATGGTGAGTGGCTCTGATACCAAATGTTGTGGTCGTTGGTTGGGTACGGGTCCGAGGACCGAGGGTAGGGCACTCGTCCTCATCTAACCGCCGCCAACAAGGCTCTTCCCTGTCGAGATAGCGAGATTCTAAGGCCTGATTAGCTAGGGAGGCGAGGGATTACCTCCAAGCTCAGTCGGGACTCTTCTCGACGAACAAAGAGGCTTTGATATTTAGCCAACCGGTTAGGGACTAAATTTGTTTATTTCTTTGCTTTCTTGATAATGGATACATGCTATCCCTTTTATAGGAACGACTCGATTTAACCCCTAAAAAATAATATATAAGAAAACTTATCTCTAACAATCAAATCTAATAATAACTTGTCTAACTAATAGATATTACCAAACACCTAATAGATAGTTTCCTAAATAACAAATCCTTCCTAATACCCCTGCTACAGTGCATGCAGTGTGCGTACGCTACAGTGCCCATGGATATTGGCCCATAGCATATTGTGTCACACCAAATCCTAGTGGGAACTGGTTCCTGAAAATCCAGCTTGGACTGGAGTTTCAGAAACCAATTGCGTGCCATTTCGATGGAATATAGGAAATAGTGATGACTGAATCACTGAACATGTGTTAAACACAGAAACTTTAAAAAAGCAAAATAAAAATGTTGGTTCAGAAAAAAAAACTGAGATCTGGTTATAGCCATCAACATATTATCTTTTTTATTGTCGTTTGATTTAACATTCCTCTGCTGGGCCAAGTTGCTATCAAATGCTAGTTAGATGAAATTACCAATTGCACAATAGAACATTTATTCTTAGACTCTTATATGCGCTTTTATTAACAGGGCCCTTTCGTTTTCTTGCTTGCAGAGAAGCAAAACTAGCATACAGAGCCGATGTTTTTGAGTTACAGAAACAGCTTGCACGGCAACAAGCACAGTTTGATTTGCTTGCAGGGCAAGCTTCTTCTCTTATTCAAGGCAGAAGGGCACGTGTCTCAGCTATGTCTACAGTTAGTGGGCAACTTATATCGTTAGATGAGATACTTTCTTCCAGAAACTTAGAGGTATGCAACAAGCACCCTATACAAACTAACATCTAACGGTTTCCATGATAAGACTTTTCGTAATAACAACATATGTTTTGTTATGCACCATGATTTATCTCATAGTACAATGTGGGCTCTTTCTTTTATATCGGTACACTCCTAAACCAAACAATTCCCAGATTGCTTGGTTGTGGCTCAAATTTTACCTGTACAAATGTGCACTTTATTTGATAATCCTGTGCTTTTTTGTGGATCTCTATTCTGTTATAGGGGATATTCAGAATGTTTTCCATGAGGTAATTGTTCAATGGAGTTTGATTTGATGTATTTGCTAACTTTCAGATGAATGCAGTTCTTGGAAGAATTGTTTCTACAACCCAGGAATTGGTCCATTATCATTCAGGAGATGGTATGAACTTTACCTAGAGACAATAGGGCATGCCTATTATTTTCAGTATTTCTTCACTTAATAATACTCACATTTATGTACATCACATTTTATCCAATAGAGTCCTCTATAATTCATTTATTATCATGATATGCAGAGGACAGTATATACCTAGCATATTCAGACTTCCACCCTTATGTTGTTGGAGACTTGACTTGTACAAAGGAGCTAAACCGGTGGTTCTCAAAGCAATTTGAGAAGGTAAAATCTTTGTGGTTGTCACATTGTTTGCCACTAACTTACTGGCTGACTTCTGTTTTTTCCTGATGTATTAAAATTTTGGGCAAGTTGTAACCAATATTTCTTCTTTAACTAAACATCTTGCCTTTTTAAATATCAACCCCACCATCTTGCCCACCTACCCTATCTCGGTGCATATCCAATAGAGGTAAGTGGTCCAGGATAGTTAAAAAATCTGGTGCTAGACTTTTATCTGTACTCAATTTTATTTAGTATTTATCAGTAATACTTTTTATTTTAGGTGCAGAAATGTCACAAACTCACAATCATAAAAAACATTGCATATGCCTGTACCCTGTATAGTTGGATATTGTTCAGTTGTCATTGTTGCGTTGAGCTGGTTATGCTGAATAAAATGTTTGCTCTTCTTATGCATGACTTTTGGCACACATGTTGTTTTAATTATAGTTACCATGTCTCTGTTTTCCTTTTGTTCAGTCACACTATTCTTTTCATGTGTCTTAACACTATCTTGTGCCAGTGACTATTAGTAAGAATAATCTGTGAGGAACCTATCAGCCTATAACAAGAGCATGCCATGTCGCTTGAAGGATTTTGGGGATTTATCTATCACCTTTTCAAATGTACAGAACCAATGCGTTGTACAATTGTGCATCTATGTCACAACCATACCTTTTGTCCTCTTTGACTACCACGCGAACACACTTCAAATTTTTGAACTGCTTATTTGTTTCATATTTGTTTTGTTCTGTTATCAGGGGCCATTTCGACTTGTTGCTGAAGAGGGAAAATCCAAATGTTCCTGGGTTAGTCTTGATGACATCGCTAATTGCTTGATAAGAGGTAAAAACCTTCTGCAGTAAATTGTTTGTAATTGGTTTCTCATAAAGGCACTAGTTTAACTCTCAAAAGGGCATGCTCTAATTCTGGGATGGCATGATTGTGCTTTGAGATGAACTAACTATAACAGCCATGTTCTTGCTATGCAGGAGATTCCGAAAAATCTCATCATCACCAACGTGTGGCTGAGTTGCAGAGACTTCGTTCCATGTAGTTATCTTTCGCTTGATACCTTGTCTTAATCTTTCTGTTCGCACTCATCATAATGGCTAACGTTTCATGCAATCATGTTGCATGATACCTTTAATCACAAGATGTATCAGGTGAAAACTCATGTTTAAGTGCAAACATGCTAACTTTTGATGTGGATCATTAGATAAGAGATGGATTGATAAGATCCATGATATTTTATGGTCACATGGATGGTAAACTTTGTGAATAACCCGGTAATATGTTGGAGAATTGTTTCTGAGAGCTCCCACCTCCTCATTGTCCATTAAATCTCATCTATCCATCATTCATCCACTGGTCCACGGAAAAGTTTCCATGTTTGCACCTTAACATGGGTTTGCACCCAATACATCCCCTTCAGGGCTAGTTTGCTTTTGCGGTGCGGTGTGGCCAAAACTTCTGTGAGAAAGCAGTTGTGGAAAATCAGATTGAAGTTTTAACAAATTCTACTTTTTCTATGGTAGCTACTCCCATGTCTTCTGTTATTTGGAACGCTACAATCTCCATTTGCGATGTGGTTTAGAAAAGGCAGTTAGCCAAACAAGATAACATTCAAAAGCGGTTCTACCAAACGAGATTATCATGATCCACTGCAATGCCAAACAAAGCCTTCATCATACCACATCAAGATGGCTAAATAATAAAAGGCTTCTCACCTTTCTTCTTTTATGTTGCATTTTCTCATTTGCTATTGGTTCATTGAGATATCAGATATGTGTGATGTAACTTGTGGAATCTGTGTTCTTTGGTGTTAACCTCTTAGATGTCTACAAGTGTCTGTTTCCAGCTGTCATATTTTTAGCAGTTCTTGAATGCTGTCTGTGGGTTTAATCTAATTTTTTCAACAGATTTGCTACAAGTGAACGACAATGGATTGAAGCACAAGTTGAGAATGCTAAACAGCAGGCCATACTCTCAATTTTAAAATCACAAGTATCATCCGACGAGGCTCATATACATAGGGATATCCATTCTCTTAGGTATATGTTATGTTACTAGTCTTGATTATGGTTCTATCAGTTTTTCAGCTCTGTTCCTTTTACATAACTGTGACAAAATATCTGAAGCAGAAAAGGGTTTATCTTATCTCTTATTTCTCTCTTGTTTTTCTTCAGGAGAAAAGGTTCTGAGCTTGCTGGAGAACTCTCGACACTTTCTCAAAAGGTGCAGGCTTTTGTATCTGAGGTATGTGGACAAACACAGTCTTATCTTTAGAAATATATTTCATTCCCAAGTTGTAAGATTGCCTCTTAATGTTCATGAGTCAAGTTTAAGCTTGGATTTACTAAACTAAAACTTCAACTCTTAATGCTACACTCCTGCGGAATATTTGACTTCTTAGAGCAATAGCACAAAATCAACAGCAGAATGCATAGGTTTGTTTGTCGAATATTTACGTGTATGTGGAGTTTAACAAAGTGTTCATCAACAGACTAACCCAGAGTGACAACTAGCAGTGTTTTTGCAATTTTCCTAAATCAATTTAGTACCATGTAGGAAATAAAAATGTATTGTAACTTAATTTCGTTTCAAAGACAGGCATAGTAGTATTGTGAAATCTGCAATTCCCTTGGAGTAATTTATGTGCTTCTTTTCGGAGCTAGAATTATGTTCTATAGGGATTAACTTGATAGTTGATACTGTGATTAGTTCTTTCAGAACACCATCTCACCACATGCAAGATGCTTTTCGCATTTTAGAGGACATGATGCCAATAATAATTCCTACTGCAGTGCATGAGTTATGCTTCAGTGCTTCTTTTAGCGTATTATTAAATGTATTACAGCATAAGTTTGTTTGTTCGATCTATTTACTTGTTCTCCCATCCAGACCATACCATGCCTCTGTTCAGAACTTGCTCAACTTCAAGGCACATATATTTTGCAAGGTTTGTACAAATCATTTCTATTTTTTCATTGTTCTGTAAGATTTTGTCGTGCTGTTTTCTTAACATTCTTCTGAACACTCAAATATTTAGGGGATTATGATTTAAAGGTCATGCGCCAGGAATACTACATTAATCGGCAGAAAACGGTAAACACATCCTCTCAATATATGTGTCATTTCTACATCTTTTGTGTGTCTTCTGTTTCTGTGTTTTCTTATTTTTGGTGTCCTCTCTAATGTTATGAAACTAAGATGTGGCTTAGATGCCTATTCAGGTTTATGGTTTCACTCTCAAGTCCTATTCAGGTTTATGGTTTCACTCTCAAGTTGTGTATACGTTATATTCCAAATTTTGTTTTCGCGTTCAAATCTTTTGAGGATTTCTAAGGCAATTGCATGAAAGAATCAAGGGGATGGCAATTACCCAGCATTTATGTGCTATCGTTTAGATTTAATTGGTAATATGCGTCACAAATTGCTTTGCACCTTGTTGGGTTTTTTTATTTACATGGAGAAGGCAGTTTACTGATAAATGAAATGATAAGGTGTTGCTATTGTGCACCAATACATGCTGAGATCTCCTTCAGCCAGCTGCCTTTTACAGTTGATAGAAACACTGATGTTTACATGTTTGTTGAAGTTTGATCTTCAACAGGCAACTGTTTCTCATAAGATCATATCTCGGCTGAAGCCTGAACTTACGATTATATTCTTATACGTCCTTGTGTTTTTCTTCTGATCATGTTGCCATTTTATTCATTTTGCAGTTCATCAATCACTTGGTTAATCAGCTTGCCAGACACCAGTTTCTGAAGATTGCTTGCCAACTTGAAAGGAAGAACATAGCCAATGCTTATTCATTGCTTAGAGTCATAGAATCTGAGTTACAGAGCTACCTCTCGGCAGTCAACACTCGTCTGGTAAGCAATCTCTATTGTTGTGAACTTCCTCCCTGACTTCACTTCTTCAGTGTCTATATATGTTTCATGCTACTTTCAGAAATACTTGTTTCACATGTCATTCTTATTGTCTTCAGAAAGATTGTAAATTTTATTTGTGTTGATTTAAACTTTAGGGCCATTGTAATTCATTAAATCAAGCTGCATCTGAGGTACGTGAACAAGGAGCAATTGATGATCGTGACACTTTCCTCCATGCAGTGCGAGATCTCCTATGTATTCACTCAAGTAAGCAGACAACTCCGTAATCAGTTAGCAGTTTGAGATTTTAATTCACCTATTCTTAATGCTGCCTATCTTTTGTGTAGATGTTCAAGCAGCGGTGCCAACATACATGTCAGCACATGCGTTAGTTCAGCAGATATCAGCACTTCAATCTGACTTGCTTTCTCTTCAGTCTGAGCTTGAAAATACCCTTCCAGCTGACCGGAAAAGATGTATCAATGAGCTGTAAGTTATAACAAGGGTTACAAGGCACTGTCTAATAATTTTTTTCTTTACGTTATTTCCTGTCTTAATATGGTTGCTTTTAGTGCTTATTGTGTGCCTTTTAGTGCTTATTGTGTGAACCAACCAATTCACGTTCTTAGTTTGGTATATAAACAATAAGGCTGACCTCTAGCTATCAAAGAAACCACTGAGACTGATGATACTTTTCTATTATGCTGCCAAGCTCTGGATGGTGCCAATGCCCATGGTGCTTGTGTGTTAGCCGGCTTTGTGGTGCCAATGCCCATGGTGCTTGGTGTGTTAGCCGGCTTTACTTTTTCTGTACATAGGGAACTGCTGCTTCATCTACTGTTCACACAAATAAACAAGATTGCAATATGAAAACATCACAGTAGTATCGATTCAATTTGCCATGCTCAATTTCTGATCCTTCCTACAGGCCCTTTACAAAACCTTGTTGACCAAGTTCAATATTATGTTGTATCCTGCACATTCACTTTTTAGTCTGCCAATATGTATCCAATAGGTGTCAAGTCGAGTCATTTCACACTTCTCCACTTCTGCAGATGCACTGTGATACAAACAGTGGAACAGCTTCTATTTGCATCGTCAACAACTGCAGAACCAATATTGACACCTTGGGTACACTCTTTGAACCTTCAGATTGTGTTGTTTCTTGTATATCATTCATTTCATCGCATCCGTACCTTGAACTAAATTGGTGTTCTTGTTACAGCCACTAATGCGAGCGCTTGATGATATGGAAAATGCCAACGCTCAAGTTGAAGTTTCTGTTGAAGAAGTAACAAAGGCTCGCACCCAAAAGATAAAAGTATTGTCACACGACTCACACGTTACTACGCTATCATTCTTGAGGCCGTTTCTCATGGAATATCGAATGGATGCGTGCCCCATTATCTTGCATAGATCTGAAATTTTCTCATTTTCTGCAAGACAGATAACACCATGGGGAAAATATTTGCTTTTATTCCAACATACAACTTGGGCAGAACAAAGGACTTCTTGACTGGAGTCATCAAGCTAAAATAATAATAATAAAGAGTTTTGAAGAATATTAATCTTTCTCTACCTTCTCTTTCCATGTTTCTCTACTGACTTCATGGTTACAAATAAACTTGCAGATCTTTGAGAATCGTGCCCATGAGGTGGGGAGGGAGAGGCAAATCTTTGTTGATTTCTTCTGCAACCCCGAGCGTCTCAAGAATCAAGTCAGAGAGCTGACCTCCCGTGTGAAAGCTCTCCAGGAATAGAAGCCATTGTCTAGGCTGGTAAGCATCGGCCATTCAATTTCTGTAACCCCCTACTTATTTACCGATCACATCTCACCTTTTGAACTCTTGCTTCTGGCTTTTGTGTGCCAGGTCTGGCTAAATGGAAAAGCAACCGTCAGGCTCACGGCTCCTGTGCGAGGCCATGTTGTTTCTTGTAAAGCTTCCCTTGCTCGTAAGCCGTAAGCTTGCTGCCCCAACACAAAGTTGAGGCCTGAGTGGATGTGCAGCGCCGAACTGCCTATATGGAACATTATGAACCATCGGGTGGTTTGGGTATTCGGGTTCTAGGTCCTTATGCCGCCGGAAAGGCTGGCGCTGTTGTGATATGTATGGATTTCCAGTCCTGTTTGTTGTAAAGTATATTAGAAATCACGAGCCTCTTTTTCTTGTATGATTGCTTCAGAGTTCAGACGAGGTGGTGGTTGTACATTCGTGGTGTTGAAAACTCGAAACAATCATTGCGTAGTGTGGATTAGATGAGTTGATCTTCACTTTGCAAGCAGCGCAGTGGAATATCACTATCTGAGCCCCCTTTTTTTTAGTGGTCGGAGTGTCCGAGCCCGTAGTTGGAAATTATTGTCAATCTCAAGCCTGCCAAGCTAGCATTGCTGCCAGCAACGGAGCAACACACGGCGGCTCGCCTGCGCAAGGGGAAGGGGCGGCGGCCCGTGAGCCATTCGCCGCGTGAATGCTCGCAAAGGCAGAGCCGCGGAGCCTGTGGGAAGTAGGTTGCTGACTTGCTGCAGGCCGGTGCCCAGCGCGCGTGAATGCTAGTACGGCCTGATTGGCGCCTCGTCATCGCCTGCCCAGCCACGCACGCCGTTGAGCGGGGCGCGGCCGGCCGCTGCCTCGTCGCGTGCCGGACCACCTACCGCTTACGTCGTTTGCTGGCTGGCACGCGGTGCAGCGAGCTCCGTCGCTCCTCGGCGGCGGTCTATCCTTCTGAGGCTGTAGGCCGCTATCCTCTCCGTCCGTCTGCCGTTGGCTGCGCCCACGCCGCCGGCGCGGGATGATTCCTTCTAAAGATCGCGCACGGGTCGGCCGATTTTTTAAAAAATAATAAAAATAATTTAATTAATAATTACAAAATTAAACAGTAAAAAAAAATGCACTTGTCATTTCAAACGGCGGCAAGTGCCCTGTCGCCACTGCAAATAGTGAACAGAAACCTGTCATCAATTGAATTGGCGACACGCTCTTGCCGCCAGATGAAATCGCAACAAGAGTCCGTCGCTAGTTCAATTAGCGATATGTTCCCTTTTTTGCAATTAAAGTAAATTTATAATTTTAGTATATCTATAATTGTCCGTGGTACCGATAATTTTTAAAAAGTTAACGAAATATGAGGTAGAGAAAAATTTATGAGTTTCGATGTGACCAAGTATATTTGGAATGTGTTTTAGACGGCGCAATATAAACAATAGCCCCCTTCGGTGGCGCAATATCGAAAATAGCTCGGTTCGGTGACATAATATTATAAATAGCCTCCTTTGGCGGCGTAATGTCGAAAATAGCCTCGTTCGGCGATGCAATATTATTAATACCATCCTTCGGCGGCACAATGTCAAAGATAGCTATGTTCGGCGACTCAATATTATTAATAACCTCCTTCGGCGGCGCGATATCGAACATAGCCTCGTTATGCTACATAATATTATTAATGCTAGAACTAGAGTGATGTGAGGTGTCACGATGCTGACTCCCCCCACATAGTTACTTGTACACACAACAAAAACAAATAGTATCGAAACACAAGACTAGCATAAATTCATGTAAGTCGTACATAAATTAATATTTGCATAACAAGACTGATACATCTACTCGCGGGCCCTCTTGGGCGTACCCCACATGTGGCCCTTGGCCTCGCCCGGGGCGGCTGCGGACACTGTGCGAATACGTCAAAAGCTTCAGCGGCCGAGGTACCCTACTGATGCGAGTAGCCTGAGGGGGTGTCGCGAGAGGGTGTCCCGAGGAGGTGCTGCGTCGGATGGCTTACTCCTGGCGCATTGTATAACTGTGAAGCCCCAAAGGAGACTTGGCTGCTCTTGCCATGTGAAGGCCCACCACACACTCGTTGCAGCGCCAACTCCCAGGCAACGTCGTAGTCCCCGGAGTCTACTCCCTCCTGTGACCCTAGCTC
Organism: Ampelocalamus luodianensis; assembly: GCA_036346255.1. NCBI lineage: Eukaryota > Viridiplantae > Streptophyta > Magnoliopsida > Poales > Poaceae > Ampelocalamus > Ampelocalamus luodianensis. The sequence goes on along the minus strand of CM070627.1, from coordinate 54,974,390 downwards.
CTCGTTCATTAGGGATCTACGACCTGTGGAACAATACGTTATGCATGTAAACAAGAAGAAAATGTTGAAATAGTATGTTATGCGTGTAAACAACATTGACATACTTGATTGTTGCATCGCAGCGAATGGCTCAACGTAGTGGGTCGTGGCATGGTGGGTCATCCACGGCCCTAATGCAATGAACCCTCGTCCGAGTAAAGTACCACTCGATGTACTCCTCGTACGTCCCAGTGTCATAGGAAGCAGCCTTCCGGTGCACGTCCACCAAGGCGTGGAGCCACTACTCAACCCAATGGGTCATCTTCTCAATGTAGGAAGTCATACCAGCTACTCCCTTCTTGGTGTACCTGTGGAAGATAAAACAAAAAATTCGTAAGTCTGTAAGGGAAAGGATGCGACAGAAATAAAATGTGAACTTACCCATAAATGTTCGACGGCACCCGCAGCCCCTGACGCACTGGGAACTCCAGACGTAGAACGAACTGGCGCATCACCCGGTGCACATGGTACTCCTCCACGAAGATGTCGTCCACCAAGAACTTCCGGATGTACCAGTATTGTTAGTCTCGTGTGCACTGGGTGGACAAGCCTCGGGGTGCATACGCAGACACCCTGTTGGCGATGTACGGCGTCCAGATGACGCGATCATCCATCAACTGATCGAACATTGCAACATAGTCCGGGTAGAACGCATGCGTAGTGATCAGAGTGAAGATGACTTGTGGAATAGAACAACAATAACTTAACACATGTAATTAAATTAAATTACGAAAAGGACTCAAGGTTCAAAAAAAACATACCCGTTGGTGACACCACACCGTACCCATGGTCGGCGGTCCACGAGGTCGTCGGCAACGTACATCGCATTAGTGTAGGCTCCCAGGTCCAGTTATGGTTGTCCAATCTGAAAACGCTCGAAAGACCACAACTGATGAAGCAGTGGGCATCCAGAGAAGGCAGAGCTCTCCTAAACCCGATGGCATCGCCGAGACCCAGGCATACGGCGAGATCATGTTCACCTCCATGTCCGTCAGCTCTCGTACGTAGCAGATTATGTGCTTGTCCACGCTATTGCCGTGGGACCCTAGGAACATGACCCACCCGAAGAGCCACAACAAGTACACCATGAAGTACCTCCTCACTCTGTACTCGGGTGTGTATGGTCCCATGGCAGCTGACTGTAAGAAAACAAAGACACATGACTAAGTTGAACAAAGGAATTGAAGTGGAAATGTAAGAGTTATAAATACTTACGCCAAATGGTTGATCCACCTCAGTGTCGGCCCGTGCGTACTGGAGAACTCCCTATAGTCGGCATTGGCCAGCAGCAACCCTTGGAACCTCCTGAGGATATTCGTGCTCCACATGTCCGGGAGTCGTACGCTGCCATGTGGAAGCCCGTGCAGGGCAACCCGGTCAGGTAGCCCACATCCTGAAGTGACGACGTCATCTCCCCGCACGGAAGGTGGGAATGTGTGCGCCTCCGGCCTCTACCAATCAACCAGCGTCGTTAGGAGGCATCGGTCATACATAAACCGCCTCGACGTAGACACCCTGGCGACGATGTCCTCCTTGTCCTCCCACGTCACCTCCACCATCCTAGCTAGTGGAAGCAAACCTACCACTCTCAACCTATGTCGAAAGGATTAAGAATATATATGAGTCCACCCACACAAGTCAGACCGAAATTAATTCCAATAAGATCAGAACTATATGTACCACGGAACCCAACGTGGATTCACCCTCTATGCCCTCATGGGCATGCGTAGCCGCAACGCGCCAAGCTCAATGGGTTGTTGGCCCTCCTACGGGAGGATGGTACTAAGACGACTATGCTGAGTCGCGTCAATGATCGGGTCAAGCAGCTTGTACGGCCACTGTGCAGTATCTCCTGGGCCGCCATACCTGAAATTTAAGATGGACAATATTTCAAAGATTATCTCGACATATACAAAATATTTACTGTGCAAAAAAAGAGAACAGAAAAGAAGCTGGGAACATTTTAATCAGGCTCTACACACCCTATTTAGCCACTATGGACTTTTTACATAATTTTTAGAGCTACCTTGCTATTTTCCTAGTTTAAAATGTATCATTGGCATTTACAGAATATTTACCGTGCAAAAAAGAGAATATAAAAGAAGTTGAGAATATTTTAATTAGGCTCTACACATCCTATTTAGCTACTCTAGAATTTTTACAAAATTTTTAGAGCTACATTGCTATTTTTCTAGTTTAAAATGTATTATCGACATTTACAGAATATTTACCGTGCAAAAAAGAGAGCATAAATGAAGTTGGAAATATTTTAATTAGGCTCTACACACTCTATCTAGCTACTCTGGAATTTTTATAAAAATTTTAGAGCTACCTTGCGATTTTCCTAGTTTAAAATATATTCTAGACATTTACAAAATATTTACCGTGCATAAAAAGAGAACAAAAATAAAGTTATGAATATTTTAATCAGGCTTTACACACCCTATCTAGATACTCTGGAATTTTTATGGAATTTTTAGAGCTACCTTTCTATTTTTCTAGTTTAAAATGTATCATCGGCATTTACAGAATATTTATCATGCAAAAAAAAAGACATGCTTCTCTTTCTCTCTCCTCCGTGACGAACCAACAGGGCTTCGCCGCACACTTTTCCTCTTCTCCTCTCTCTTTTCCCTCCCTCTTCTCTTTCTGCCCCTTTATGCTCTCGGCTAGAATGAGTGGGAATGAACAGTAAAAACCCACCAGAATGCAGGTTATCTACGCAGAACCTGGATCCCGTGAGGTGATAAAAAAACAGCCGAAAAAATTTGAAATTTGCTTTTGTTCTTTTGACTTGTCCAGGCTGTTTCTTCGCATGGGATTCCCTCCCTACCCTCCTCTTCTTTGTTGGTCGAGAGTTGAATGAAACCGGGCCCCAATGCATTGGATTCCCTCTTGTGCGGTTGTGCCTGCCTTTGCTTTCTTGTGCTTGCCCCAATGCATGTGATCATTCCCTGCAGGCTGCAGCTGGATGTCCCTCTCTTGTCCCCCTCCCTCTTGTGCATGATTGCCTGCTGCCTCCCTCCCTCCCTCACGCCCTCCATTTGCTGTTGCCTCCTCTTGCCTCCCTCTCTCCCTCCCTCCATTTTCAGCAGCAGCAAGCAGTACAAACTAGCAAGTGCAGCAGCAGCGGCAGCGGCAATAGCAGCCTTAGAGGTATATGCTCAAGTTCTCAAGTACTAGCATGTATATGCTCAAGTTTCTTCAAGTTTCTACATTGGTAGTACTCATGTTAACAAGATTTTCGTTGATGAGCACACTTGAAGTACCATATCATTGGTTAGGAGTAGTACGATTAGTGCTTTCTGTAGATTAGGAAATGCCATTCACATGACAAATAATTGGTTGGCCTGGCTAGCTTTTATTTGGTTCAAGTTCACATCAAGCCGTACGGGTTGCAAAGTAATAGTAGTGTACTCATGCTAGCTAAGGGAGACTAATCTGTGGCACACATGGTTGGGTTCTCTTCTCTGGACCATTTCATTCATCTATTGGGTTGCAAACTAAAAGTGACAAAGGTAAGTGCAGAAGGAGACATACATGGGACATGCATAATAAAATAGTGTATCTATAGATTTAATAATAACTGACTCCATGAAGGTAACATTATTTACAATATTTACCTATTTTTCATCTTATATGGATTATGGTAGGTGATGGCTCCTAAATCTATCAATGTTTGGGAACATGGAGAGAGACTAGGAGGTGCTGGTTGGAAGTGCAGATACTGTAATCTAACAAAATCAGGCGAAGGTGTCACCCGCCTAAAAGAACATCTTGCTGGGAGACACGGAGATGTTGTTGCTTGCAGTGGGGTTCCGGCACAAATCCGCACGCTCATGCTGGCAAGTCTTGATGAAGCGAAGGCAAGAAAGAAAGCTATTAAAGAAGAACGACTCCGAATGGAGCAAGTTGCAAGAGAACCTGTAGCTCGTGGCCTTCATCTCAAAATGTCTTCGATGATGACGAGGAAATGCAGATGGAATGGGCTCGCCGAGAGTCGTTGGAGATACACCAGCTCGAACAAAGGGCAAAAGCCAGGGGTGCAACGTTTGAACATGGTGGTGGCAGTGCAAGTGGTAGGGGAAGTGGCAGGAGAAGTGGTGTCATTTCTACGATGTTTGGCAGGTCACAATCTATGAGAGTTGATTCTGATATTTTGGCAGCCCGGGCATCCCGACAAACCCGCATTGATACAACAATACGTGGAGGCTCTAGGTCGAAACTTGGGAAAATTTGGTCTAAGTGGTTTCATAGTAATGACATTCCTGGGAAAAAGGCAGAGTGTCATTATTTTCGTGCTGCTATCAAAGAGACACAAAATCTTGGTGAAGGCGTGGCGGCACCAAGAGGCCATGAAATTGATGGGGAATATCTTGATGCTAACGAACAAGATATAAAGGAGTATGTGGCAGAGTTCAAAGATGACTGGGGTATATATGGAGTCTCTATCATGTGTGATTCATGGTCAGGACCTACACAGATGAGTATTATTAACTTCATGTTGCATTGCAATGGAAGAATGTTTTTCCATAAGTCGTGAATGCAATCGGTGAGATGCAAAATCTCGACTTTTTGTATCGTGAGATACGTAAAGTTGTGGAAGAAGTTGGAGTTCGACATATTATGCAGATTGTGGCTGACAATGGTGCAAACTACAAAAGAGCATGTGAACTCGTCATTGAAGAGTATCCAACTTTAGTATGGCAGCCGTGTGCGGCACATACCATCAACCTCATGTTGAAGGATATTAGCAAGTTCAAGGAGGTTGCTAGTGTCGTGAAGGCGGCGAAGAGGATTTGTCGGTTCCTATACAGCCACGGTCGCCTCCATAATGAAATGCGAGAACAAATTGGAGGAGAGATAGTTCGTCCAAATGCTACAAGGTTTGGAACGACATTTGTGTTCTTAAAAAGTTTTTCGGATAGAAAAGACAAGTTTATGAAGTGGATGGTGTCATATTTGTGGAGCTCCAATCATTTGTCCACGACTGAAGAAGGAGAATACATGTATTCTTGTCTCACATGTAGACAATGGTGGACCTCTATGCATTGGGTCATTAAATTAGTAGAACCGGTTTATCGACTACTAAGATTTGCGACAGCCAGAAACCCGCAATCGTGGGGTGGATGGTTGCAAAAATATATGAACTGAAGCAAGAACTTGACGTCGCATTTGCAGAAGATGATGCTACCTGTGATCGTGTTATGGAGATAGTTAATAAAAGAATTGCAATACTCAAGCACCGCACCTATATACTTGCAGGTAAGTACAAGGTTTCGTAAATCCTAACACATATTTGTTGTATTTTTTCTAACATTGTAAGTGTGTTGAATTCCAAACTTTGGACAGCGGGGGTGCTAAACCCACAGAGCCACAACGTATATGGTTTGGGGAAGAATCCATCCCTCACCGTTTCCATGACAACGGCAATTCAAAGAATAGCTGATACACCCGAGGAGGCAGTGCAGGCTCTAGGCGAGCTCGAATACTATCGTAATCGACGTGGCCTATTTGCTTTAAATGAGGCTCACATTAATGCATCTCGTCTTACTGCAGGTATGTTGTTATCAACTTACATATGCATAGAAAATCAACCGTCACTACGAGTTCAATATAATTTTCATGTTACTTGTAGCTACATGGTGGATGACTTTTGGAGCGGAGACACCAACACTACAAAAATATGCCTTGCGGATTGTCTCACAATGTGTTTCCTCCAGTGGATGTGAACGTAATTGGAACACATTTGCTTTGGTGCATACACAATTGAGGAACCGTCTTGGGTACAAGAAACTGTATAAGCTTGTATATGTCCACTACAATCTAAGGCTGCGATTGCAAGAGCATGAGACTAGAAATTAGGATAGAGATGTAAATCCTTTTGGCGATCTAATTAATGCCACTATGTACGACAGGGATAACCCAATCCATGAATGGCTCGATAGCTCCATGATAGAATCGGAGCCCGTACTAGACGAGGAAGGTGAGCCCCCTATTCCATCCAAGATTGTAGTTGATGCCATCCCTGAGGAGGAACTGGAAAAAGCACTAGATTATCAACCGTTGAAGGAATGGACGAAGACAACTGTTGGCAAGAGTCATCTTGGGAAAAGGAAATATTGTAGCCAACAGACTGCAAAATTGGCTGCAAACTTTGCCTCTCTTACACAAACAAAAAAACGAGAGGCTGATAAGAAGAAAAAAATTCAGGAGGATATTGTGGAAAGCGAGGACGAAACAGAAACTCCACCATCTGATGAAGTGCAGTACCAAGAGTCTGGTGACAGTAGCTCTCCGTCGTCTGATGATGGCACTGATGGTGGGACAACGCATGATGCAACACAAGACAAACCATTGGAATTCACCTGTGAGCAAGATTTCAAACATGCTACCCAGGATGAAGATCATGGTTGTCATCAGACTCAAGCTGGGAAAACAATTCGTAGGACTTATGAACGTAAGAGTCACAAACAAGATCGTTCTCAGCCACATGACTCTTCTTCCTATGAATCCCATACTAGCTCAACGACTTATGGACGTCGAGATGCCAACCTATTACCTTCTGGTGATGATTCTCATTCTTCAGAAATTTCTTCTTATCCTACTCACCATTACGGTCTTGTACCCCTCGACAACAATTCAAGAATGGTTTATCAGTAGGTGGAACCCGAATATTACCAATAAGTTTATAATCATTGGCTACAATATACCCATGAAAGATACACTTGGGATCAATACAAAGCCCACCTTGCTCAATATAGCGGACTTGTACTCATTGATAATAATGAGTATATTGCACAACCTTCGCGCTTCTCGACAATGTATTGGTATGAATTGCTAGTTTCCTACACCATAATTGTTTATATTGTTTTTAGTATGCTAGTCAAGTTATTATTCATTAGTCATTACCATTATCTTATGTTTTTCTTATTTTAGATGTCTTTGAGTCCTTGGGAGGAGAGAGCTACGCCAGAGAGTGAAACTAGGAAGGTTTTCTTTGCAATTGCTACTTCATTAAACACTCTACAATTGGTATTAAACAATTTTCTTCATTTCGGTTTCACGGTTTTTTGAGTTTTTTCTCACGGTTCGACGATTTGAATTCAAATTGCGTTGATGAAATTTGACCGTTTTTGACGCAGAATCCCAGCGCGGATTTTGCCCGTGCGGTTCTTTGATCCTTGGGAATGAAGTGGGGCAAAATTAGGTTTTTATACCTAGCCTCGTCCCCATGGCATCTGTCACCATGAAATGATGACATGATGCCATTTGTGCCATTTTTTATGATTTAATTTGTAATTATTAATTGAAATAATATTATTTGAAAAAACATCTCGGCCGCGTAATTTCAATACAATACTAGAACTTCTGTGAAAAGTTCCCACGGGAACACATGCGTGATCTCACTCAATCCTACGGTGACCAGGGAGCCACGATCGCGATTAAGATTCGCGATCCACGGAGGAGTGGACGCAAACGGCATTACAAGCGAATCCGAGGGCTCCTCACGAAAGTACCCACCCGGGCTCTCGTCCTCCTCGATCTAGGCCGCGGGATCTCAATCGAACGGCGTACAGTACAGCGGGGTTACCTCCGATCATGGATCGCCACGAACTGGCGAAGGCATGCAGCGACGCGTGCCGCACGCCCATCCAACTCCGCATCTGTCGACTTGGAGCGGTGGATCCATGGCGGCCGCATTCTACAGCTGTTTGTGCTGCAACTGCCTCTTTGCCGCAGAACTGTGCTCCTGGGATTGGAAATTCAGTGATGGAAGGAATACGGGCCACACGAGCTAACTTGTCGAAGATGGGAAGACACGCCGCTCGGGCCGTAGCTATAGGTGAAGTCTTGAAGAACAGCAGAACTGAATGGCGCTTTGCTTGGTTCTAGCCATGCTATCGTGAGCAGTCAGTGATTGAGGGATCAAGATCTTGGATTCCCTTCCAGAATTACAGAATGAAAACACTGGAATTTCCATTCGTCAGAGACCGTAAGCTTGCTGTGAAAGGTGTTGAGAACCCCGAACCGAGGGCTTATGACATGACCGACTTTGGTTTCTTGCCAATTTGGAACCAATATAAGATCATAAGGTATTGCAGCCACTTTCAGAAAATTATTCTGAACAATTCGGCAATTCATTTTGCACAAGGACATGCCTGAGTTAAAAGAACCAATGAACATCTTTCCACTACACAGTCGAATGCCGGATCATACAGACGACAACCGAAGCAACCTACTGGGTAACACATTTACAGGGTGGGGAATGATAACACTTGAGCAGCCCTCTCATCCGGAAACGAGTGAAGGGGCTTTGGCTTATTGCTCAGATACAATTTTTACAGCAACGTCCCTCTCCTTTCGGGAATTAGGACCGAAGTCGTCCAGCTTCAGTTCTCAGAATCCTCTGGAATCTTGAACAGGAACTGCGGTAGCGAGGCGATGCGAGGGAGGTTCAGCAGCAGCTCTCCAAATGAGTCCTTCCTCGACATGGCTGGCGGCTGAGTGGCATCTGTAGGTTTCATCGTTGATGCTGAACTAAATTCTTCATCAGAACCTTCAGTGTCCTCCCCACCAACGATGTCACTGTCGTTTGGCTCAGGCTTTGGCTTGGCAGTCGGTGCTGTATCTTTCTGAAGCAAACAGCAAAGGGAGTCCACCCTTGCCATCAGTGATTGCTCATCAGAGGCCGGCGCCGGTGGGCCCTGTGTATCACCGAGAAGGTACTGTGCAATTTCCTCCAGTGTTTCTTTGGTAGGCACCTCGTTGTTGGCCAATGAAGGATTTCCTGAAGTGATCTGCTCGTTGATGCAATTTCCTAGGTGGTTTACCAAATCATCCACTGACATCGACGGCCTTAGCCCAGGCACTTTCAGTTGACCCCACCAACTGGGGATATTGAATTCTTGAGCTGCACCATTTACATTTCTGCTGTCTGCTTGTACATTTACAGCACTAGCTCCTGGTAAATACTCTTAGGATTAGAAATATTAATCTAGAATAATACAGATGTTTCATGTGAAAGGCCCTGTTACTTATGATTAAGCAACAAGAGAATATTAGAAGTTTAGAACATGTACAGGTTAGCACATAACCTTTATTATATTCCCATTATATTGAGAAAAGGTTGTCATGCATCTATCAAAATAAGTAAGGCAGGTGCTTATCTAGAGAAAATTTGAAGAACGATTCCATGCATACGGGCAAGGTATTGATACTTCTGCTTGCATTGCAGCAAGGCAACGCCAGGAAGTGCAAGAGGAAGGGAGGGAGGTATTGCCATAATAGACTTTGACTTACCTGGGTTTATTGTCTGAGCAAGAAATTCTGGTTGCTTTCCAATGGAATCATTGGCTTCACTCTTAGCAGACATGGATGAACCACCACATGGTGACAGAGAACCTGAAAACCCAGGTAAAGCTTCATGTTCATCTTCCAAATTAGCAAAACCATGGCACTTCGATTCAACCGGATCCTCAAATATAGAGCATCTAGGTTCAAAAACTGTAGAGTCCAATATGATATCTGCTTGTTGACTCAATAGATTTAGCCGCTGATCACACTGGACAAGCTTATCAAAATTCTTGCTTAACAAGCTTGAAGGGCACTGCAAAAAATGCCGCCTGCATATTTTTGGAACAGTCATATTATTAGACAAAGGTTTGAATAGTAGAAATGGAATTTCGTTATAAACCAAAGTATTGTACCATCTAGCTTGGCTGAGGTTCAAAGGGCTATCTTTACACTTGTTTCGACTATCTAGTTTTTTGCTGTTATATTACTTATGTAGCTGCAGGCTGTAAAGCAGTTTCTACGAACCTTTTTGTGCTCCGAAAAGAAACTGGAGGGGTTCCCTCTGTTCCTCTAATAATAGAAACGGAACCACAGAAGTAATCTTAAATAAAAATTAGGTTAAGCATGTACTAATAAAGCCCTGGTAAACATCAAGTATGCTCTACAAATGCAATGAGGCTTCCAGAAAAGTTGAGCAAATTCAGGTTATACTCCTGCAGACAAAAATAAAAACCTACTGTGCTGTACTACTATAACATACAGATTTCATCCCCCCTAAATAACACTCTTTGCATATGAAGTTTCACTCTGACTGTGAACACTGAATAATCCTTCACCTGTTCATACTTGCTTGGCCACCAGTGAAATCTGATGTAGCCTGCCATAATGTATGTTTTCTTGGTTGAGGATCTGTCTCTTTGAAGAAGAGAGGTGCTCGGGCCAACTTCATTAAAAAAAAAATGGAAACGTCTCAGGAAAGAACAGAGGTATTGAAGTAATTAAAAAAAAAAGCTTCTTCTGGAGAAACGTACCACCACATCCAAGGTTCCTAGTCCATTTTCAGGGCAAGTTGCCTTCAAAGCAGTAATATCCGACCACTGAATTTCTATCTTACTCTTAAGACCACCTTCCAGAACTTCCCATACAAGCTTATGCTTTGCAAAGTAACATTTCGCCACCAAATCACCTTCGTATCTTGATATATACTGCTCAGAGATAGAATTCAGTTAAGGTAGTTTAAGGCCAAAGATTGTCCAGGTAAGCAGCTATATACACAACTGAGCATATTGGACAGGATATAGGATGCATTGATGTTGCAGTAAGACCACATACACAAACTAGAATCAATATTATAATTACATGAATATTAGCTTGAAAGTTTTACAAACAAACAAAACCATCACAATGTTGATTTACTAAATCAAGAGTACTTAACTTACCAACTGTACCTCAATAAAGCATCACCAGCATGGAATCTTTATTGTGCACACAGTACATATTTTTTTAATGAAAAAAGTCCATTTTACAACCTGAACTCTTTGAAAAGTCCAAAAATCAACCAAAAACTACAAATCCGGACATGCGATCCTCCAACTCTCAAAACCGTTCAATTTACCCCCTGAGACCAAAACCACCCTGGTTTTGCTAACGTGGCATTCACGTTAGCATCCATGTCACCGTATTTTGCCACCTCATCAGCCAAATCACCTCCCTCCTCCCTCCTCCCGAGCTTTATCTTTTTTCCTCTCTCTCTCTCCCAACAGCCATGGCTGCCTCCCATCCGGTCTCCTCACCCAGATCCGGTGGGCGACTGAGAGAGGCGGGCGGCGCAGCTCACAGCTAGGGGAGGTGGCGGTGTGGCTTCGACCGAGGGAGGCAACGGCGCGGCTATCGGCCGGTGGAGAGACAGAGAAATAGAGAGGACGACAAAGGGGATGCAACACAACTCCCAGCCGGAGGCAGCGCGCGACCAAGGGAGGCGGGCATCACATCTCAAGGTCAAGAGAGGCGGTGGCGCGTGACCGAGGGAGGCGGCAGCACGGTTGCAACAGGGGGAGGCAGTGGCGCGGCTCCCAGCCGGAGGAGCTGGGGATCAATGGTGGTGATGACAAGGAAGACGAAGAGGGGGGCGGAACTGGTGTTGTCGGCGTCCACAACACCGCCCAAGAATGTCCTCATGCGTTGTCGCTTGGCGCCGCAGAACCGCTCGTCCCCGCTCAACTCCAGGCTCCCCATCGCCGACCAAGGACGCGGGGGCAATGGAGATCGCCGCAGCAGCTGGAGCATCTCCCTCTCCCCGTAAGGTGGGGAAGGTGGCGATGGAAAGGGGGAAAGAGAAGAGGCAAGAAGTGGTTGCCGTGCAGGACCAAGAAGAGGAGGTCGGGAAAGACGAGGAGGAAGAGATGAGGTGCTCGTCAGCGCGACCACTGGTGCGTGCAAGTCGGAGCCAGCGACGACGGCGGCCGCGAAGATGGCGGCGGGGACTAAGGCGAGAGGCGGCGACTGCTGGGTGCTTCGGGGCCAACGGTGGGAGCAGCGGGCAAAGGAGAGAGGCGGCAGTGTGGAAGATAGGCCTTGAGAAGGAAATGGGAAAGGAAAAGAAAGAAGGAAATGTGGCATCTCAAAACCGTTTTGGATTGAGCCACGTCAACGCCATGTCAGACAAAACCACCCCAGTTTGGGTTGAGAGGGGTAAAGTGAACGGTTTTGATAGTTGAGGGGGGTCGGGTGTCCGGTTTTGTAGTTTAGGGTTGATTTGCAAACTTTCGGAAGAGTTCATGGTGTAAAATGGGCTTTTTCCTTTTTAATTGGAACAAGTAGACAAGTTAGAGAGAGAGGATCCATACACTAAAAAATATCATATATTTATTGACTATTGAGGTTCTGGACTTCTGAAAGCATTACCAAAAAAAACATATATTTCAGCTAACATAAATTCCCTTACCTCCCATGTACCAATTCTCAAAATATTTGCAGGAAAGTTTGAAGCCTTCAACCGTTCACCGGCTGCTGATGTACCAGATTTAAGGTCTTTCTTCATGGGAGGCTCAGCACTGCAGTTGTCCATAGAAGACTGTTCTGCATTGGAATTTGATTGAGAAAGCCTCATCTGAATCAAATCCAAGAGAGATGGGCTTTTTCTCAGCCGCAGACCCAATGGGCTAGGTTCGTCAAGTACATTGTGATACATGTCCTGCAAATTTTCATGCCAGCATATGGAATATGAATCCCAATGTTGTCCATTCTAAACTATAACCGACAAATCATACTTTATTAACTAACCTTTAATTAGCAAATCACAGAAAAGAAAATTATCACAAACACCTCAAAAGAGCAATGTTTTGTACATTGACAAGCAAGCATGCATCCTGGATAAATTTCTACAGAACAAAGCTTAAAATGCATGCGCGGGACAGGCATATGACATCTTTCACCAGCTATATGGTTCGCAGCTGAATGCTGCCAGAAATTTTATCCAAGTTTGGGGGGAAATGAATTAACAAGTGTTTGTTCTCAATACAGTGTGCAGGTGTTGGTGGGTTCCTTGGTATATATTTCATTCCAAAAGAGGTGCAAATTAACTGACAAGACTAATACTGCATCATACACTTCTATTGAACCTGGAAACATTCTCCAATCAGCTAAGTAAGGAACTGAGCAATTTCCCACCCTAGTAACAGCACCACCCACAGAAGCGGACTGTAATCCTAACTAAACATAGGGAAAATCACACGGAAATCGCAACGGATTTAACTAAAATACCTCACATCTCACCCCCACCACCACCACACACACACACCCCAAAAAAATGGCACTGATTTGGCCTCAAAAGCATAGAGTAGCATCAATACTCTCCAGCTCGCCACCAAGCACGAAGAACCCAACGCGCTATTCAACTCAGTCCCAATCACACGCATCAAATGGAAAGCCAAAAAAACACGTCACCACCGGATCTACCTGCTGCGGCGGCGTTGGCTGAGCCGCCCTGGCGCACTTTCTGAGCGGGCCATTCTCGTCGTCGTGGAGATCCTCTGACTCCAATTTCACAGTCGCCGCTGGCGGCGGAGGCGACACGGGCGGCGCCATGGCCGGCTCCGCGTGCTGCCGCTTCCCCGTGCTCGGGAGCTGCACCATGGGGATCGCCGAAACCCTAACACTAACACTGCGAGCGAATCAAAGCGAGGGACGAATCGAATCGGCGAGGCGAGGCGAGGCGAGGCGGGGCGAATGATTCGAGGAGAAAGGAGCGCGAAGGCGGAAGAGGAAGAGGGGAGCTTGGCCTGTGGGAAAGAGAAGGTTCCAGAAATAGTCGGGCTCGCGAACCGGCACCGGTGTATGACAGGTGGGGCCTGAAATTTGAGGCCCCACCTGTCGGCGAAGGGGGTTCGATCTATGTGTGGATAAAGTGGCGGGGTCGGGATGGTGTGCTGGCTCGCTGGAGCACGGCTGTCAGCCGCGTGTGGTAATGACAGGTGGGGCCCACGTGGTGGGGCCGGGTGGTTTTGCCGTATTCGGGTGTACGATTACGGGCTGACCGTATGTATGATCGCGTCGCCCGTCTTCACGTGGAAAATGTCGAGTTTTCCCACCGACGGCACTACTAGTCTACTACTGCCGAAGTGCTACGACTGGTTATTCCTCCGTTTAGAAAATATAGGATGTAATATTATTCTACATAGTACAAAGGAAACATATACACGACACACACTGTTTTTGCGTGCGTGTCTTCTAATCACGATTAGGGATTCATCGTAGACGACTAAGACCTCATAAAGCACAAGTACATATTTTTTCCATTGAACATGGGCATATGTGTATTCTTAAAATTGATGAACATCACCGTCAGGTCTAAACTTGAACCCTGCTAGGCTGGTACCTGCACGTCTAGTCATCTTCCTATATGGTATAGTGTTTTGACTTTGTACAAAGCTTAATGAGGTGATGAAATCGAGAAAGATACGTGAGAAAATGACTTAGTTACCCAATTGCCTTGAAAAGTTGAGAGGGAATATTTTTTATGTTGGTGGTAAATGGTAATGAATAAATGCATATGATAGAGAAAAAAATAGGGTTATAAAAGGAAAAGCGCCGTCAAATCTACATGCAAGCCATGTATTTGTCGGATGGAGTACTAGACTACTGCTCCAAAGTCAACATTATACAGCTAGAAAAAATGGGGGAGTGGGGGAGGTCAACATACGATTTTTCCCTCTTTAAGGTTTTTTCAGGCATTTAAGGGATTTTCCGTACCATGAAAGAAACTTTTAAAGCAATGCTGATCTAGAGTATATAATTTTGATTTTTTATGTAAAAAAAGTAAGCATAATACATAGAAAGATTCCTTCGAAATTCATGCACTCCAAATAAGACCTAAGTGGGCTGCCTAGCCTACAATTTTGCTTTTAAGCAAGAAACCATCATTGTTGGCGTGCGCCAAACTGATTGAGCAATATCGCTATTACCATATCGTTCTCTTCACCTGTTCATGAAAATGAGTTCCAGAGAAAGCTGATCCGCTGGACTTGACTGCTGTGGCGTTAATTCGGGACTATGATAGCTGGAATCATAGAGCATTAGAGAGCAGGGAAAAAGGAAAATAGACATGTTGCATAACTTCAAAGGAGGATAAATTTACAGTTGGTAAAACTTGAGTCAAAATTAGATCAAACTTCAAAGTATCCATTGGCAATTGAGCATTTGCTACCCTGATGTAAAAAAGAATGAAAACAACAGCACGAACAACTAAATAAAAAAGTCAAAAAATAGATCATGCGGTTTTTCTGATTTATAACTATGATTCGTGCACTGAAAAGAACCGCCCCCCCCCCCCCCTATATGATCCATCAACTCCTGTTGGCAAGCAGTGACGCCTCATCATCATCTTGTTCTACATCAAGGTCCTGATTTTTGCATTCTTGCAGCGAACTATCAGTGCTCGGATTCCCGTCCACAGTAAGAGAGGTTAACTCAACATTCTCTAATTGGTGAGCTTCAGCACCATCATCCTCAGTCAGCAAATCAGCTGGAAGAAGGGTAGAATTCTGGTCACTTCTTGGCACCAAAAACAACAGTGCCAATGGTAGTAGCCTCAATGCATTCCGAATTATAATTGCAGACCAGAGGTTTTGAAATTCTGTTCTTGTGATTTTCAACAAATGAAGGAGCAATCCACCAGCCCAAGATCCTGTTAGCAGGCCAATATTGTCAATGGACATGAGTAGCGCGAAGAATGTGCCCTCGATGCCAGGGGGACAAAGCTTAGAGCTAAGCACCAAAAGTGGCATCCATTTGATACGGTTGATCATTTTGGAGACCCCCTCATCGATCACGGCGAAGTAGTAATCAGGTATCCCCAATTTTAGATTTAGACGAAGTACCAAGATCAGATCGAGCATTCCCGACAGGCTTAGCAATAACTGACTTGAAAAGAGAACACTGCGAAAAGAATAGTCCTTAAGAATATTTTGATAAAGTATGACTCCGACAAGAGATCCCACTGACCCAATTGAGAAGATAAACCCAATGAATCCCTGGTAAAGTAACAGAAACAGTTATTTTGGTTATGCACCAAAGATGGGAAAATTCTTAAAAGTAGCCATGCTATATTTGCATCAGAGGCATATCATTTCAGATATGTCATGCACAAAAGAATTTTAACTTCAGGAAAACTTTTATTTTCATGAGAAAAATGGAAGCAATAACAAGCATGCATTATAGCCAAAATATTTCTAAATGTACCTCGGAAAAAGATGGTCCTGCACTTCGATCTGTGTACCAGTAGAACATTCCTTCTTGAATGTCTACACTCAGAGCAAGAGACATGTACATGTAAACACATGGCCGCCATACTTCAGGGCATTTTAAGGTCATCAACATTTTTCCACTGGCTTCTACAAACTTCTTATGAGCCTAGTTTGTAGTTTTAGACAGGAAAAGGTTAATGTATGCATACAAAGTACTTGTATCTGATGTCAAACAACAACAAAAAAATATTCTACTAACCTGCTTGTATGGAAAGTTGGGGATATGGACCTCCTTAAGCAGCATTCCAGCTAAAATTACCAAGGCAGAAGGTATAGTTATCATGCCAAGGGCACCCTTGAGAAAGACAAGATTTATCTTCTGTTAGATACCAGCACCGGCCAAAGTAATAACAATAGACAATTTACTTTCTACCCGACGAAAGAGAGGAGGAGCACACGCTCATGCACTTATTCTTTATGCATAAACAGAATCTTCAGTGGATAAAGTACTTTAGATTGGATTATCAGGAAGATATTCAACTCATCTGATTACTGATGATCAATGGGCAGTATGAAGTGCGAAAACATGAGTGTGGTGAACAGTGAACTGGTGATACTCACTTGAGATCCAATTGCGTGAACTAGAAAACCACTTATTGAGAATCCAATAAGACCTCCAACAGATGCACAAAATCCATTTAAGCTTATCATGTCAGCAGCAAGATGAGGGTACATTATACTGTTTTCAGCCACACAAGCATCTATAGTTACATCAGCTATTGCTACACTTGCACTTCCGGCCATCAATGCTAACAACGCGAACAATACATGAAGCTTGCTGTGAATGGAAATTATAAGCATTGCAATCACTCCCATGATGCCTGCATATTGCTCGGAAAACAAGGAGGGGACAGAATCAATAAAAAATTTCATAGCCTGTTAACAAATTACAGTTAAATTTAATTGAGGGAATAGTACTAAAAATGCCACTGCTACAGGAATAGCCAATGTGTTTGGCTTATGTGGCAAAGTTAGTTTAGAACAAATGCAGATACATAGCTGCATTGATTACCCTCCTACTAATTATTGGTCAATGGTCAGTACCTGCACTTCTCTATGTGAGTCATACCGAACTGCATCCATTCAAATGGACAACTCAACTAGTAGTCATAGTAACAAAGAATTAGCAGCCCTATGAATCATACTACTCTCTCAGTGCTAATCATCAAACATTGCAACATTTCAGTCAAAATTTTCAGTTTACAGTTCATAAATAAACAAGGGGTGCTCGATGCAGCAGATGAAATCAAGCATAACTGTAAGTCTGTAACCAACACAAACCAAAACCAATGCTCCTCACCTGCAAGAACAAAGTACGGCCGACGCCGGTAGCCGGCCACGGGGAGCACGTCGGTGAGCAAGCCCCAGAGGGGCTTGACCATCCACGGGATCGACGTGACGCCCTGATACACCTGCGCAGCCGACGGCTGCACCCGCTGCACGTCCTTCCAGTAGTAGTCCGACGCGACGCGCGTGATGCCGCCCCCGAGCCCCTGGCTGACGCCGTACGTCGCCACCACGCCGAACACGAAGCTCCAGTGCAGCTCCTTGGCCAGCATCCGGAACCACCCAACCGGCGACGGCGGCCAGCCGGGGCCGTCCGCCGGCGACCCCGAAACCTCCTCGATGAGGACATTGGTCTCTTCGTGAGCGCACCTCACCTTGTCCTCGGGGAGGTCGGGCGACGACTGAGTCGACATTTTCTTGGCTGCTTACGCTCTTGCGCAAGATCTTCAATGGGTTCTTGGAGATTGCGCACTAAAGCTTGAATTCTTCGCTGGGTTTAGCCGAATTGCTCCAAGCTGAATCTGGAGCTTGGATGTCCAAAAACAGATTTGGGATTTCTTGAATCCTAAACGCTGTAGAAATCAACAAAAAAAGACCGGAGTTGGGAGTAGGTGCGTCTGTATCGATCCCAAATCTTAAAAAACAAGAAAATGACAGGGTTTGGGTAAGAACATCAAATCGAAAGGCTGCTTGAACCTTTCAGTTCCTTTCACAAGAAAGTACAAAGGGAAAAAATGGCGAAAATTGCACCAAAAATGGTAAAAATTGCAGCAGAGTGGTGCCTAATTGCATCCAAAAATACCACTCATGCAGCCAAGTATGAATGGTAACAACCTACAGACATCAAATACTAGAGCCCAAAACAAGAAGAACTGAGGAAAAAAGAATAGGACAGGGAGTGGAAGTCCTGAGAAATTTGGGAGATTCCTTTGGGGGGAATAGAGTAGATCAGTAGAGGATAGCCGTTTGACCTTTTGTCTAAAATTTTTTGTTCCTGTTTGCTAACTAATACCAGTAGAGGTCGTTGTCACTGTCAGGTGGGACCACCGTGCAGTGGGAGTGGCACATTAAATCATTAACTGTTCAATGTGCTCGTACAATCGAGTGTTCTACTTTGAGTATGGTGAGTGTAGTGCTAGTAGTTAAGCTCTTGATCAGTAGATGAAATAGACCTGTCATTTGCTAGCCCGTCACTGACAGTACGCTCGTAATTCTCCTTGGGTTCCGTCAGACACTGAGTAAATGGTGGAGTCTTCAAACGGGTCGGGTCCTCCTCCCAGGACGCGGGAAAAGCGCTTCGGGCACGCGCCAGCTTGACACAAAAGGGGTCTATGGCCCTGTTTGTTTGTTTAAAGTCAGTTTTTTTGGTTTAATCAGTTTATAAGTCTCTAAGCTTTTAAGACAACTTTTGGTGTTTGGTAATCTAGTTTTTTATAGGATGTTGGTTTATTGAGTTGTGTGTGAAGGATAAAAAGTTTGAATTGACTTTGAGGGTTTAAAGGACCTTGTTTTTTTGCGAATCACTCAGTACAACACATAGACGCTCACACACACGCACACCACCACACGCACGCACTCACACACCACGACGCCTACTGAAGACCGGACAAGCGGAGCTTGACGAAGAGATGACGAAGTCACCATCGCGCCTCGCTTGCGACGGGTACATCGCCTCCCACTGAAAGAAAATCGTCCTTAATGAGACACACAGAGCCAAACCTAGGGTTTGAACCCTCATGGGCTGGGTGTACAACCACCTCTACTAGCCACCCAAGCAAGGCTGTTGAGTATGTATTTAATCTTATTTTTGCATAGAATTTGAAAATATGACAATACGTGCAAGTGTACATATGAAACAAAATATATTTAGCTCGTTCGTGCATGCATGTATAAATTTTGGAAATTACGTAATGAAAGTAATTAATATCGAAAGGCATATATTGCTGCTCTTGACAATTTAGCTCGTCCGTGCATTTGCTGGAATTCGCTAGTGAGTGATGTAACTTTCAATGTTCGAAAGTTGTACTGAAAATTTATATGTTTTGAGGAGGATAGTGTTGCCCTGAAACCTTGGAGAGGACAAAAAAAATGCTCAATTGGTCGTCAGATAAGTAAACGATTTCTAGAATTGCTGCTCTTGACAATGGCATTGCAGTGCTCTTGTTATAGTACTAGAGCACACATGATAATAAATTAAGAGCTGTATCATATTACAATTATGCATTTGAAAGAAGTAGAAAAAAACTGTGCCAATATCTAAGCAAAAGCAATTATCACAAGTATTAACATTTCATTGGGTATCCACAGTTCCACACCTCAGCCACTCCTACCGATCATGAGATCCTAATCCGACTTGTCACTTGATCATGGAGTCAGATGAATTTCGATGTATTTGCATTCACTTAGGCCCTGTTTGGTATGGCTCCAACTCCTAGCTTCATAGTTGGAGTGGGTGGAGCTGTGCCAAACGGAATTGCTCCAAAAAAATTAGAGTTGGAGCAACCGGAAGCAGAGTAGCCCATAGTACAATTTTTGAGAGCGGGTAGAACCTTGCTCCAAGTGGAGAGCAGCAAGCCAACAAATCAAAATACCTATAGAAGTTAAGAAAAATTACCCACAACATGCCACTGGACTACCCCTTCGTTCGCACCCCATCCCCTCGCACAGCCGCAGTCATTTGCATCCCCTCCCCATCCCCATCCTGATTCCCAAATCATCTCCCCAAAGAAAACCTACGAGGGCGGCGGCATCCTCGTCCTCTCCTCGGCCTCGAAGTTCTCGTCCTCTACCCGGCCTCGGCCTCGGCCTCAGCATCTTTCGGCTCCAGCTCTAGGGTTTTGCCTCCCTGATTCAAGTCGATGGAGGGGAAGCTGGAGACAAGGGCAGCGAGGAGGGGTGGGCGCGGCCAAGGGCGTCAAGTCGTTGGCCCCGCCGGGGAGCGTGGTGGATGGGCTCAGCTCAGCCGTGATGGCGGTGTGCAAGATGCGGGGGAAGGCGGCGAGCATATTTAAGGTACGATATACTCTTCTACTCGACTCCTCCAGTTCATATGGTGAAAGGTAGAAAAGAAACGAAGAAGATGATGCTACGCTTGGGGCAACTCCGTCGCCCCTGGATCCCTCGTCTCGGCACCAAGAATCTCTTGCAGGCATGATTTCTTCCAAAATCACGCGTCTTTTCCTTTCCTTTCGCTTAGTTTCACATTCCATTGAAGTTCTTGAATGGTGACGCTTCTTGATTCAGTACTGGAAGTTCCTGCTCCTTCGTGTTGATTTCATTTCACTCCAAGGGTTCGCCCTTTAAGTTGACAGTTAGATTTGACCATCCAAAAGAGGATTCTTGCTCCATGGTATAATCAATACACCATTTGACCTAAGTGGTTCTTGTGTGTATGATTCGGGATGTCCAATGTCATTTGACTGATCGTGTGGTGTGTTGGTCCAATGCTATATGTCTATTTTTGAACTATGACCTGTAGATCCTTTCCAGGAGCAGTTCTTACAAACACGCATCTGAATGGAACTGTATAAATTTGGGCATGGAATGGATTTGAAAATTAGCTCTGGTGTATGTAGCATAGAGTATTGAATTGAATCCACAACTCAGGCATTAGCATTTAGCAATAAGAATAGTCAGCTCCTTGACATTGTGGCCTGTAATTTCCTGAATGATAAGAACAGCCACCAACATCTTTTCTTTGTGGATTCTATAGCTTTATATTTGGTTGTTAAATTTTATTGTTGTTTCTGCATGTCAAGCTTACACTTGTGCTTGTGCTAAAGGTTTGCACTAGGCTTTATTTTTGTTAGATGGAACAATGGATGAGAGCATGTTGACTAATTCCAGTCAAGATCTGCTTGATTTGATTTGGCTGAAAATGATATTCACATAAACTTCTGAATGCAAAACTCACTGCACATTTCCCTTGGATTTTGCAACAAAAAAAAGTGAATAATCAACTCTTAGTTGTCACCAATATCAAGTGAATCCACTTTCTTTTAGGGTTTTCATCTGAGAAGAACATCAAACTTTTCTCTTATTCTGAGCTGAGGTCAGCAAAGAACACTTTCAACCAAAACAACAAAATTGGCCAATGTGGCTTTGGGACTGTATACAAGGTAACTACGGCATATGCATACTTTTTGTAGCTAGTTAGTGACCTGATAATTTGTGTGTGCTTTCACGCTTTAGTTAAGTATTTCCATCTGTATATAGCTAGCCTTGATCATCAGCATTCCATGTTTTAGGGGACGGTTAGAAACGGGCGAGATGTTGCAGTAAAAGTACTCTCTGCATACTCTAGGCAAGGTATCAAGGAGTTCCTGACAGAGATTGATGTCATCGCAAATGTGAAGCATCCAAACCTTGTCGAATTACTTGGATGTTGTGTAGAAGGAAACAATCGAATTTTAGTGTATGAGTACTTGGAGAACAGCAGTAGGAAGCACATGGAAGATCGGAGGGTGCATTGTAATATTGTACACTGTATCAACTTGTGTGTATCAAATTGGCCATGAGTAGTGATTTTGAACGCTATAATTTTGATTCATGATCTCTCTACGCTTTCGTTATGATACTCATTGAGTTAGAACCTTTATTTTGAACTTCATATGTTTATGTATGTTTTATTTTAAAAAATCGATTGTTGGCGAAAAAGATGGCATATGGCCAAATGTTTTAAAAAAATAAATGCACCACATGATTGAAATTAACTTACTAAACTGTTATAAGTTATGCAATACGAAAAAAATTACAAGTTACAAAACAAGGGTAGTATAGTCTTTTTAAAACATTCTTCTTATTTCTGGAGCTGGAGCTAATTTTCTAACCAAACACCTTCTCGAACTACTCCAACTTCTTATAGAAGTGGATTCAAGAGTGAAGCTGGAATTGGAGTTACTAAAACTTAGAGCGGAGCTATACCAAACAGGGCCTTAGTATCAGTCTGCTCCAAGAAGTCAAGAGCCACATGTTCCCTGTAAAAATACATTGTTACCAACTTACAATTAGGCAGTCACACAAGAGAATATGTTAAACTTTACATTTCTGAAATTTTCTTGTCTGTTGTTAGCTATAGCTTAATCGCAACATAAGCCCCAGTTCCAGCTATAGCACCCAGTGGTGTTGCCACCATGTACACCCAAATCTGAGTGTATCTCCCAGTGGCAATTGCCGGACCAATTGCACGTGCTGGATTCATCGATGCTCCTGTTGATGGTCTGTTCATAAGATTAACAAACAAAATTATATACTTATGTCAAATAGAAATTAATAAATTAAGAAAGATTGTGGTGACTGTTTTAAGTACACAAGAAAGCCATATATGAAAAGTATCTTTTGAACCATTCTATATGTACATACCCTGCGACAAGAGCATTCATCATTATCGTTGCCCCAACTGCCACTACTATCAACTCTTTCACCTGAAGATTTTTATTAGAAGACAGTTGGCATCATACACTTGGAAGAAGGAAAGCAAACTGAAAGATCAAAAGCATCAGAAAATTAACTCACTACATGGGGATCATCTAAAATTCAAGGATCATTTAAAAAACAAAACTCAATTGCAGTCACCTTGATTTAGGAGGGGAGGCGGCGTCGGTGCTAGGGGAGAAGGCGGCGTTGGGAGGCAGAGTCAGGGTAGGGGAGGAGGCGGTGCCAGGGGAGGTGGCGTCGTCGGGAGGCGGAGTTGGTGCAGTGAAGGAGGTGCCATCGGGGGGCTGAGTCGGGGCAAGGGGGGCGGTGCCGTCGGGAGGCAGAGTATGGGTAGGGGAGGAGGCGGCATGTCAGAAGAGAAGAGGGGAGGGGAGGCGGCGGCGTTGGGGGAGGAGTGGGGAGGCGGCGACGATGGGGGATGGGGAGGGGAGGGAAGGCGGCGGCGTGGGAAGCCGAACGGGAGGGGAGGCATCGGGTTGGGGAACCGAAGGAGAAGGGGAAAATCGAAAACAAGAGAGAGAAAACGGAAGGATTGGGATTTATATACAATGGCATTTCGTGGGTAATTTTAACGAACTTCAATGGCAGACTGTTATTCCATTCCGCAAAAGCAAAAAAAAACATCTTTCCCATGGCTTATGGCTTTTAGGTTTAAATTGACTTAAACTTTTTATAAGCTGGATAAAAAAGACACCCCTTTATTTAGGCTTAGGTTTTTTTGCTTTTAAGCTAAAGAAAAAGCCTAAACAAATAGGGTCTATGTAGGTTTCACTTCAACAAAAAAAACGAACAGTATGGATCACTCGGTTTGCTATTTGGTTTTATTTTATTTTCTTTTTTTTTACATCCGGGATTTTCCCCATCCGACCCACATTAAAGAAGAAGAAGAACCCTACCACGCGAGGCGCATACCGAAGACAGCGCTCGAGCCGTGGTGGGCTGGGAGCCCAGAGCTCCCCTATGCCTACTGAGCCCCAGCTCAGTCCTCAAAATTTCCAGGCGAGACACGCACGCTGAGCCCCAGCTTGAACGCGGGAGGGTGGCCTGCCCCATTGTAGTGCGCACCACTGAGCCGAAGCTCAGTTCTCTATTCGGTTTGATTTTCATAAATGTGTTTTTTGTGATTCGATTTTTTAGTAAAAATCTGCTAAAAACCAAACAAACTGAGCAAATGTGTTGCGCGCTGGCTGCCGTAGTGAATGATGCATGTCTGAGTGCATGTTGGCCTGCTGGTAGGGGGTGAAAACTGATCAGATAGTTTCCGACTGATTTGGACAAAAAAACGAATTTGAATTGTATCGGCTCGGATAGTTCTCAGATTGGAAACAAATATGTTTTTTTTTTCGAATTTTGGCTAATCTAGCATGTTTTGGTAATGTATTTACAGATGTGACCGTATGAAAAGGTATTTGCAAAAATAGCACCATTGGCGCACGGTGGCCATGCGCCAACGCCCAAGGCCACCGTGCGTCAACACCGGCCCCACCACCTCAGCCGCCGACCCCGCTCACCCCCGCCACCTCAGTCGTTGGCACACGGTGACCATGCGCCAGCCAAATAGGCTAATTAATGTTAGGTTAGGTTAGTTAGGTAATTAGTTAGGTTAGTTAGGGTCTAAAATTTGGAGGAATTTTAAAATATAGAAAATTAGTTCAAAAAATTATGATTTTTTTTTGTAGAGCCTCCTGACACCGTGTACTTACTTGTGTAAATTTTTCATAATTTTATTCATTTAGAATTTTTATCGCTTTTTATTATAAGTGTCATGTTCGTACTAATCAATAAATGTAGAAAATAAGAAAGATTCTTGGACGTGCTTTTCTTTTCCTTTTCCACCAAAAGGAAGATTCTTTGTCACCTGTCATTCGGTGTCTCCCCCGTGTTGTCATCCCATCTCATTAATCTATTCACAGTAATCTTTTCTGCCCGCATGCAGCATGCCAATTAAAACCTCCTTCCCTCCCGGCTATAAATTAGTGAGTGAACGAACACGATTTCATTTCACAGTCAATCAGTCGCTCGCTTGCTCGTTCTCTCTTTCAGTTGCTCTATGTGTTGATTATATTTTCGGGGACATTTTAGTGTTGTTAACCGCCGTCATTATAAGCTAATTTAGTAGGTAATTTCTATCTTCGTCGATTTTTTGGTGTTCGTAAATTATTTATTAACTACGTACCTAAGTAGTTAGGTTTACCAATTTACCAAGAAGCCATTTTTTTGGCAATAGACTTGAGCTTTCGTAAATTATTTATTAACCGCGTAGCAATTTTGTTGTTGTTCATAAATGCTTCGTTAGAAGCCAATTTACCTAATGTTACATAAATAATTAGTTCTAAATCTGTAATTTCTACTTAAGAAAATGTCATGCGACGCATGCATTGCTGGCGAGGTTAATTAGTTAGAAATTAGGTACTCAAGTATGCATGCACCATGCAATGAACACACACACATATAATTAGTAGTAATTAATTAATTTGTAGTGTTAGTTTGGTCGTAAAGCGAAATCAAATAATAATCAATGCATTCACCGAAGAACAGAGGAGCATAATCTAATTAAACTAACTTATCATGTAGCTTATCACCCCAGGAAAACTACTCTGCAATTAATTTACAATCTTTTATGGTCATTAGCCACCTTCTCACTAATATTCCCTCTATTCCATGTGTTGCAAGCCATGTCTTTACCAGCACATTGTCTATATCTAGAAATTTCTACCAACAATAGGCTTAAATGAATTTTCGAGAAAAATTCAGAACATATAAAATTATAGAAACATTATACAAACAATTACATTATGTCAGGAGCCTCCACAAGAAATTTCATAATTTTTTGAACTCATTTGCTATATTTAGAAATTCACACAAACAGCTTATTTGCTAATTAATTTCGTTAATTAATCTTATTTCGCTAATTAAGCAGGCACGGATGAGCAGGCAAGCACGTTGTGCCTTGTTCGCGCACGGGACGAGCGGACGACGCCTTGTCTGCCCATGGGGTGTTCGGTCGTGTTGCACAGTCCTTGTCCGCACTCAGAAAGGATGGACGTGGCTCAGCCGCCCGTAGGTCGGACAGACGAGGGTGTCATGGTGCTACATCGCGCATCCGTTCGCCCTTGGGACGGCTCTCCGCGCCATTTTTGTATTTGTGCGACAACGGGTGCCATTTGTGATATTGCGGATCCGAAAACTGCCATTTAGACAAAAAAAAATGACCTTTGGTTGCATGAGCACCCGCCAGCATTTTAAAGCCACCATCCTTGGAATTTGCCTTGATATTGTATCTTTATTTTTTTTAAACATGAAGTCTAACTTTTTTTAGGGTGGAGAGAACCACATACAAGACAGATCCATAGGAATTATTGCCTACTTCGGAAATGTGCAACAATCGAGGGCATTTCATTATCGAAACAGAGATCAAGAACATCCCAGTGAGGTGAAGTTCTTCCTATCCTCTGTATGCCTTAATTTCCTCCTAAGGCCTTGTTTGGCTAGTTAGGGAAATTATCCCTAGGGAAAACAACCCAAGGGGGTTGGGTTGATCCCCTCCCTTCCACCCAATCCCCTCCCATAATCCCCTTCCACCCCTTTGATTGTTTGGATAATCTAGGATTTGGTAGGAATACCTCCAATTTAAAATTCAGAATTTAGAAAGACGCTAAAAAAAGCGAACAACAAATAAAAAAACCGAAAACAATATAGAAAATTAGGGGGGGTTGGGAGGAATTCAGAAAAATCAAGTTTTTTTTTCAAAATTACATTTGTCAATGTCACATCTCAACTGCCCTACTCCAAGTATTACATCCTATTTATCTTAAATGCATGGGTGTATGATGCAAGGCAAGCAAAAGTCCGCATGATTCATATGTGATAGCAGCATACTAAATATATTATAACCACATATCTGCTCATCTCCAAAGATTATAGCACGGTTTGCATGCATCTGCAACCTATTCCACTCACAGCAAAACAACCACAACATCCATCTTTGTCTATCCTGAAATCATGACTACTACATATTAGTGTCTCATGCGAACGGATACATCGTGTCCAAACTGGTAGAAGTTCACTCCATCTTGGAAGAAGTAGGGACAGATTCAAAACCGCCGCGCCATGGCCATGGCCAAAGCGAGGTCTACCACCACAGCTCTGCAAAATTTTAAGGTGAAAAATGTTAGTGAACTGACCAAATAGATCATCCCAAGTAGTTATAAGTCTAATTTGTTTTTCTCATATTTCCTTAGTCCTCTCAAATCATTTTATTAACACGAACTAAACAACAAAATGAAAAGTGAGAAATTCTATTGTGAGCACATAGCATGTAGCCATGCATAAAAACTCCAAAGATAATTAACATCATCCATTAGCATTCTATAAGTTGTCTCAAATGAAAATACTACATTGGATAAGATTGGATGCACCATGAATGAATACATAGGCTGATAGGCCACCACCGAATTCAGTAGTAAAAAAGGTAACCATTAGAAAAATCAAATAAATAATCTAGTACTAGCTAGAGAATAGAAAGTGGAAAGCAGGACATATAGTCATAGACGATTGCACACAAATTTTGTGTGCAAACGAACTAATAAAAACTCTGAAGTTCAGATATCAGAATTAACTAATTAAGATTGAAGAGCTTTATGAGTTATGAAAGAGGGTAATATTTTCTACTTTTGAGCATTGCTATTTCAGAATCATTAAGAAAATATCATGCCAAGACTCCGGCCTAGCTGCTAGGAGCTTGTTGATTCAACTTAGTAGCCCGATTTATGTGCAAATTCTAGTGATACTACTATTATACTAATCAAGATCAGAACCGAGGAGAGCATTGCATTCGATCTTTTTAAGTTTTTTAAAACTTGTCTAGATCAAAATTGATCAAATTAAGCCTTGATGAGCTAGCTACCAGGCAGAAGTAAATCAGACTTAGACCAAATAAGACAAGTCATAAGCTATCCCATTACCAATTATATCGCATTTCCTTGTCCTAACTAGAGCCAGAGATGCACATGCAGATAAACATATAATCAAGAAACGTACCACTAGGAGGCATAGGGGCCTCGATTTGCCTCGATTGAAAGATTCATCGGCATACAAGAAGAGATCCAGAGAGGAAACTTGTCCATAGAGCCAAAAGGGATTGTACCTGCATGATTGATGATTAATCTTGATGGGGATTAGAGTTGCAAGAGATGATCTGTGGCTAGCACAGAGAGGAAGGTACCTAGTGTGGTGGCAGATCGAAGGCTAGTGCTGCCCACTCTTCCGCCTCTCTCCCTCCTTCGCCCTCCCGATCGAAGCTTAGGACGACGGCGGCTCACTTGCCGGAGTTCATCTCCTCCCCTACCTATCCTCAAACAACAGGGATCTGTGAGAAAAAATGTGAGCTTGCAAAACCCAAGAAATCGGAGGAGGAGGAGACTAACCGTCGTCGGAGAGAGTGAAGCCGCCGCCTCCACCGCAGTGGCAGGAGGAGGCTTCGCCGGAGTCAGGGGATAGAAGGGAAGGCGACGCCGTCGTCGTCTGTTGAGCAAGCGAGGAGGAGACGCGAGCGAGCGAGGCATGGAAATAATAATCGTCTCGATGAGGAGACTTTTTTCCTCGCGAGAACGGGGTGGATCAGGCCGGGAATTTCCCCACCCCAGCCTCATCCAAACTCATTTTTAGGCCAGGTCGGAAATGTTTCCCCCGCCGGGATGATCCCCGTGGATTGAGCCATAATCCTGGTCAATCCCAGCGCTGTCAAACAAGCCCTAAGAGCTTGTAATACCATGAGTTGGTGAATGAGATTAGTCTTATAGTAGATGTCAAGTTCAATAGATAGAAGCGTCCTTATATAGATGGGTATAAACTGAATTGGTACAAGGATTCGTTCTTCTGTATACCACATTTGCTTCCCCCCAAACCAGCCAAAATTTGGACCATTGGATCTAAATCCAACGGATCTTCCCCTCCATCTCTCCTCGATCCTCGCCGAACCCGTCGTGCCCTCCGCGAGGATACGCACGTGAGGCGGATCAAGGAGGAGTTTGGCGTCAACGCTGTGAGGAGCATCCAGGCTATGGGTGCGGGCACTGGCCAGGGTGAGAATGCGCGTTTGGTTTTGGTTCTGTACTTCTGTGCCAATGGATGTCCATCATTTACTCCACAGTTGGCTGGATAATTTCAAAGGCAGTATGAAATATTTCGTTGTTGCGGGTGTTGCAGTAGTCCTTTGGTCTATTTGGAAGGCGAGGAATAAAGTGCATGCTGATCCCACAACATTGATCTTTTTGTTTGTTATTGGATTAATCAATGGTTACTTCTGCAGAGAAAGGAAGAAAACAAAGAGGCGCGGTAGAGGGGAGCCAGAGTGCTAGAGCAGGCGGCAATTGGAATCTTCAATGCACGACAGGAATAGGATGGATGCCCAGTGTTCTAAGGATCATTGGCTGAGAGCCTGAGATTCAGATGGGATTCGATAGAAGAGCAAAACACAAAATTTCAGTCATTATGTGTCTTTCTACTGTCCTCAGCTGCGAGGGAGATGGAGTGTTTCTTTTGTTGCTTGATTTCTCGTTTTGGTCAGCAGGAAAACAATTGCTTTATGTTTTCTGTTGTTCAGAACAAAATGTCGTAGTTCTATTTCTCAGTCGATTGTAATGAACTCTGTTGGTTTCTGTTAACATAAATCGGTGTTTCCCCATTCTGAAAAAAGGTACACCTTACTTACAACTGTTGTAGCTGCCGATCAAACAGTAGAAAAGGAAGGGTCTCCGGGCCTCTACCCTCTGCAAGAGAGGTAAGGGTCCTAGGTCCCTAAAGAAGGAGAACGTCACGGGTATGTAAATATGTCTGTGAAAAGTTGTTCCCTCTTTGTTCGGTGCGCAATAGGGCCTATTTATAGTCATGGGGGTGATGAGATATTACAATGTTGCTCTATAAATGTCATTCGACTATCGTGGTTTTTCTCGCGGTTTTTTCACCCTCCGCCCGCAGCTTTGGTGCATGATGGACCTCTGTGGGTCTTGTCCACCACGTCACCTTCCTGGTCTACGGATAGCCATGATCGAGCCTTCCTGGTCTACGGGTAGCCGCGATCGGGTCTCGTTTGAGCCAGACCCTCCTTCGCTGGTGCCGAAGTGGTAAATTGTCCGATCGAGGGAGGGGGTGTTGTCGCCTTTCTTGGAGACTCATCGCATGGTGCGAGGGGTATGTAGGGCTCTTCACTTGGCCCGAGGGGCCGCATCGGCTGTCTTGCTGGCCTTCGGGGCCTCTTTGTGAGGCATCGATGCCCCTTTTGCCCCTTCATTGATGCCCGAACGGGGGCGGTCTTGCTTGGCACTTCACCTTGTCGATGGGGCCGGTGGGCCGCCCTTACGAGAACAATCGGTGTGTCCACCCACGAGGTTGCCCTGCTCCACGTTGGCAACACATGGCCATATGACATACAAGAAGATGCTTCTTATAAGGAACGGGCCATACTGGTGGTGGGAGCGAGTGTGTTCTTTCACCCACCGGAGTTCGATTTCTACGGTCGATACACTGCTCTGTAGACACGTATGTGACCACACCCCATGAGATCTTGGATCTCCACGATCGTTGAGTTGTGTAATCGGACACATATGTATACAGGAGAAGCAAGTCCAAATGGTGAAACCTTTGCAAGAACACCCATGGCCCCATGCACACACCAATGAAGTTAACGTTAATGGAGTACAAACTATATTGGTACAAGGTTTAGTATATCGTTCAAAGAAGACCGCACACTGATCTGAATCTGATCCGTGCTTGCACATATAACAAGTAGCAGACATCGCTATCGACAACCTCCTCATTCAGTCGCTCATGATCACGACGATCATTACAAGGGAGCTTCAATCATGACAAATAATTGGGATGAACCGATGGGTCATACTACCTCGTTTTTTTCTTTTCGTTTTAGATATTAACGTGGTCTCCGATGTACACATTTGATAATCACTTTTTCTAATTATTTGTTAGACAAAATTATTAGAAATGTAATGATATGAAAGTATTTTTATGATAAATCTAGTGATATCATTTTCACATGAGAAATTTAAATATTTTTTGTGCTTAAAAGAAGTCAAAGTTTTAAAAGGTTGACTGTACGTATTCTAAAACGTCATCTTCGAAAAAGAAGTAACCCAGGGCTCCTCACATTGATATGACAGACAAGCCCACACTAACAATGTCTTAGTAAGGGTGTAAACGGAGCGGATAATTCCCGACCGATCAAAAACTTACGAAGCGAATACGGAAAAGACAAACGGTTAGTGGTATTATCTGTGTCCGACTCCGAGATAAAAATACGGAATAGGATATATGATGAGCGATATATGTCTGTATGTATCTGTCGATGATCTAGTATCGATCTTACGAATGAATATTTGGGAGTTTCCTAGAATTAGAACCACGCATAGAAAGATACATGGATTTAGACATGTTCAGGCCTTCTCCGGGGAAAATTACAACCATACTCTTGTATTGTTGTATTGGCTATGTTGTTTACAATCGGGAAGATCATTAAAACTAATGCTTAATGTCTTCTTGCTGTAATTTTCGATTGATCCCTCCCAATGTCCACGGACTTTAGCATTTATATAGTGCATGAAGGGGGTGGCAGTTACTCCAAGCCAAAAGGCGCCTCAACGCTGGATGAAATGTGCATGTTGATAGAAGTTATTGACACAGAGATAACGCCCCATATCGCCTGACAGTTATCATCAGACAGAGGCGTAATGCATGCAGTTATCCAGAAGAATAACAACGTATGCTAACTGCTTTGTGTCTTAAACACAGCGCATAAGATTTCCTAATCAATTGGGCCCACATGTCTATAGGCTTTGTTACTATAGGGTAGTCGTAATGGACCTGATCGTAGAAAGGCTTACGGTTATAAAGTGGTCATAGAAAGGCTTACGATCACTAGGTGGTCGTAGAACATCTTAACGACCATACAAGGTGGTCGTAAGATGGTTACGACCAATCATCTTAAGCTTTTCCCTTATGAATGATAAGGGGTATACTTAAGACTATCATAAGGATATTGCTATCAATGATAACAATTACAGACAAGTAATTTAATTAATTGATGGTTATTAAATCCTTATCAGTATCAGTATATCAGGTGGTATGAGAAAAGCCTATTGTGACTTCACTTAGAAACAGGATAACAGATAGATGGGTTGCTACATCTCAACAGGCAAGGGACACTGAGTGTTTTTTTCTTCACAATGCTGACGAGGATCTAATAATCCTCAATTAATTAAGATACTTATCTACAGTATTTATAAATAATAATGTCTCTAGTACAACCTTCAAAGGTACCCCTCAATATTAACAATGAAAGAAATCATACATACCTAGTGATCGTAAGTCCTATTGAGACCACCCTATATGGTTGTAAGTTCTTATACGACCACTTATTGATCATATTCTTATACGACCACTTATTGATCATAAGTCCTACTACGATCACCTTATGGTCGTACAACCACCTATTGATGATAAGTCCTACTACGATCACCTCATGGTTGTAAGCCTTACTACAACCAGGTCGGCTACGACCACCTTATGATCGATAAAACCTAGATATGTGGGCCCAATCGACTAGGAGTATTTGTGCGTTGTATTTAATACACTAATTAGTTAATATGTGTCGTTATTCTTGAGATAACAACACGTGTTAAAATCTCTGTCTCTCACATAACCGCAAGGCAACGTGGGGATGCGTCTCTGACAATAACTACCATTGAACGTGTGTATTGCATCAAACGACAAGGTGCTTCTTGACGTGAATAACTGACATCCCTTCATGTGCTATATAAAAAGTAAAGTCGGTGGACAAAGGGGGAGGACGAGACAAGAAGGGAGGATCAAGCTTACTTATCAATTCCATTCAGGTACCAGTTAGAATGGCCGGAATATGCTATACTGGCACCCAAACCGGCACACCGTAGCCTCAATACCGATCAATACTGGCCATTCCGGCCCATTCCAGTTTATTCCAGCCATTCCGCCATTCTGGTCATTCCGGTATCGGTCAAAAATTCAAAATTGAAGTGACCACTCTTTGAATCAGCTCAGAAGGCCGAGTCCAATACTACCCTTCGGTAAGTGAAATTATGCTAGCCTAGAAGTAATTCAACTATGTGTTATTTTTATTCTACGGTTATGTATTTGAAGTGAGATTCCAAGTGAAATTATATATATATATATGTGTGTGTGTGTGTGTGTGTGTGTGTGTGTGTGTGTGTGTGTGTGTGTGTGTGTGTGTGTGTGTGTGTGTGTGTGAATGATGCATGGAATGGAAGATCGACGTATTTATACCAAGAGGCAAACAAGAATGGCCTCCGGAATGGAATTGATAACTATGGGATAAGTCCTAGTTTTAGGCCCTGTTTGTTTAGGTTTTTTACTTGTCTTATAAGCAAAAAAGCGAAATACTAAACAAATGGGTGACTTTTTCATCTAGCTTATGAAAAGCTTAAGCTATTTTAAGCCTAAAAGCCAAAAGCCATAAGAGATGTGTTTTTTTTTTTTTGCTTTTGCGGAATGGAATATCCTTTTGCCACTCAAGTTCGCTAAAATTACCCACCAAATGCCATCCATATATAACTTCAAATCCTTTCATTTTTTCTCCTCTTTCCTCCTCCCCACTCCGTTTTCTTTCCCCCTTGGCTCCCTCACCATCTCCCTCTCCCGAGCGACTCACCTCGATCCGTCGTTCTCCCCCTACGACGCTCGACGCCGCCGTCCTGCTCCCGCCAGCGTCGTCCCCGCGCCCCAACTTTGCCGGCCTCCCTCTTCCCCGCATCTCCCTTTAGCCCGCGCCCGACGCCGCAGGCCTCCCTTGAGCCCGCGCCTGACGCCGTCGGCATCCCTCGTCCCTGCGCCCGCCGGTGCCATCCTCCCTCGGCCCCGACAACCTCGCTGTCCCCTCCTCTAATGGGTAGTGGATCTGCATCCCCCGTTCAGATCTGGAGGACATACCCTAAGATCTGCTTCCTCCTTCGTTCGCTGCCCCCTCCTCGGATGGCGACCGATGGCAAGGGAGGCACAACGACGGCGTCTCGACGGCAAGGGAGGCATGACAACGACGGCCGATGGACTTTTTCTCTGTTTTTTTTTTCATTTTTCTTTCTTTTTTTGAATTGAATGAGGATAGATGTTGTGATTATTAAGGTCATGATCAGTGATTCATGTTCAAAGTAGTTCTCAAAATTCTGTAAATTACCACTGATTGTCGTGTGTTCATGCATTATTTGTGAATTTGGTATGTGTTCATGCATGATCAGTTGCATATTCATGTGTGATTCTTGAACTGTGATGTGTAAATTTGATATCTTCTTAGCTCATTTGTGAAAGGGTATTTCAAACATTCATTATTGAAGACAATAGGTCAACCCAAGGAAAAGTCGGACTACCAAATAAGTTGGCTTGACTTAAAAGCTAGGTGTTTCTAAGCTTATTAAGCTAAAAAGCTAGTTTTAAGCTATAAATCAAAAAATCTAAGTCTAAACAAATAGGACCTTAGTGACTTCTTTCTTATTGTAAACACAATCAATATAACAAACACATGAGTAGGGTTATTATTCTTTTAGAAAAAGACTGAATCTGTATAAAATCCCGCGTCCTTTTCTGTGTTGTTTCGCTCTAGGAGAGCCCCAGCATCAATTCATAAGATCGATACTAATCCATCGACACCTATTGTCTAATGTTCTGTATATGGGTGCAAAAGAAACGGATAATATCCGTCTGATTGACCCAAGACTCACGGAGTGAATATGGCATAAAGAAATGTGTATCCGGCACTATCCGTGTCCGACTTCGAATCCGAAAAAAATAATACGGAATATGATACAAAATAAACGATATCCGACCGTATCTACTCTAATTACACCTCTATCTCTTAGGGTCCCTCTGTCGGGCAAGAACGTCCGGAGGGTGTGTCTAGGAGGCTCGGAGCTCCCGATTTTTTTAACGTAGGAAAATAAAAATATATAATTACGAAGGTAGGCAAAATCATCCGTTAATTACGCATCTAAGAAGGACGCTAGCGTTCATATCTCGCGACTCTGTGCCCCTCTGCATGAAGCTTCTCGGCATCCAAGCACCAGGACCAGGAGTCTATAGTCCTCGCGCCACCGTTAGACGTCTTCGCTGGTACTCGGCTAGTTTTGTTTGAACAGGACATTACCTGAAGATTAATCGATGCATATTATACATCTTCAAGTTGTTCTGGTGAGTTGAAGATAAAGGTTCTGAACCTGGAGCCCATCCATTTGTTTCAATCGTTGTGTCATTATGTGGTGCATCTGCTTCTTATTTAGTATCTGTATCGCTCTTCTAATCCACACATCCAGCATCCCAGCAAGGGAGACGTCGAGCAAAACACGGGTGCGGTAGCCAGCAGATAGAATCGCGTACATCCAACGCTAGGTGACTGTATATAAAGCAGAGTACGCGAGCTCTTGCCCACCGCAGTTGACACCATGTCCGGCAACGCTATTTTTTTCCGAGAACATTGTCCGGCGACGCTCTTGACGCTGGTAGTTTCTAGGAGGAAGTGGCGGTGGCGCGGTGTTATGACCCGATTCTACTGAAAACGACTCTCGCAAGCAATCAGAAGGATCAATGGTAATATGGGGTAGCATTCATAGAAATGGAAGGGATGAGACGAAGAAGAAGCAATAACAGAAAGTTAACAGCAAGCACAAAAGGGAGAATTCAGTGTTTCTTTTCATGCCGTGCCAGATTCGCTACAGGGTATACATAGCACAACTCTATTACAATGACGTGTGGCCCCTCAGGCTCATAGACCCAACTCACTCGACTGAATTCTGGACACAGCCAGCTCAGCGCAGCTCTCGCGTGATTCCACCTTCTTTCCTCTGATCTCTGGTCCCGGGTGCTTCTTCCTCGTCTGCATCTTCTTTTGGACAGTGTCCTGCTCAGTCGTGTTCACCTCCATGGATGCTCCTGCACATGGATGTGTAACACTCGCCCCTCCTTGAGATGCAGCCCATATTTCCGCCGCTGGAAAGCGATGACGAAGAACAGTATAATCCTCCCAAGTAGCGCACTCCCTTGGCAATGTTGACCATTTTACTAAAATCTGTTGAATAGCTGAACTCCCTTTTTTAACCAAGCGTCTCTCCAGAATCTCCATTGGTTCCGGTTCTCCGATTGTCAAATCGGTGAGCACTGACACATCCTGGAAAACCGGTGAGTAATTGGGAGTGAATGGCTTTAACTGTGAGACATGAAACACAGGATGAATCAAACAATCATCTGGTAACTGCAGCTTGTAGGCCACTGCACCAATTCGTTCCAGAACTGAGAATGGACCAAAATACTTGAAAGCAAGTTTCGGAAACTGCCGATTGACGACGGAATGTTGAGCATATGGCTGCAGTTTCAACAGAACTTGTTCCCCAACTTGAAATTGCCAATCGTGACGATGTTTATCCGCCTGCAATTTCATACGATTTTGGGCTCTAGCCAACTGTGCTCGAAGCATATCAGTATAAGCTTGACGATCACGCAGGACTTCCTCTGTTTCAGCAGAGACTGACAGGGAAAGATTGGGCATAGCTCCAAAATTCGGCTCAGCTCCATATAAAGCCTTAAACGGTGAACAACCTATTGAGGAATGATAACTAGAGTTATACCAAAACTCTGCCATAGCTAACCAAGATCGCCACTTCTTAGGGCAATTGTGCACTGTGCAGCGCAAATACATCTCTAAGCACTGGTTAACACGTTCGGTTTGGCCGTCGGTTTGCGGGTGATAGGCGGTGCTGTACTGCAATTTAGTGCCGACTGCTTGGAACAGCTCCTTCCAAAACACACTGGTGAAGATCCGGTCGCGATCAGATATAATGGATCGGGGTACTCCATGAAGCTTCACCACATGATCAAGGAATGTCTTTGCCACTTGAGCTGCGGTAAAAGGATGCCGAAGTGGAATGAAATGAGCATACTTCGTTAAGCGATCAACGATCACCAAAATCACATCATATGTCTCGGATTTGGGTAAACCTTCCACAAAGTCCATTGTCAAGTCTTGCCAAGCCCCTTCTGGTACTGGCAACGGCTGAAGGGCTCCAGAGGGGTGATGATGTTCATGCTTTGCCTGCTGACAGACTTGACATTGTTTCACAAATTCTTCCACTCTACGTTTGATGCCTGACCAATAAAACAACTTCTTGATACGTTGGTAAGTTGCCAAAACACCCGAGTGTCCTCCAATGGCCGTGCCATGAAAATTACTGATTAATTTTGTCTGGAGAGCTGAGTTTGTACCAATCCAAATTCGCCCCTTGTACTTCAGCAATCCATGTTCTAAAGTATAGCCGTTACTATCGGGACTTTTGACTGCCAAGGAAACCAACAATGCTTGAGCTGCTTGATCAGTTTCATATGAGTTCAAGACTTCTTGTACCCAATCAGGCTGGCAAGTGGAAACACTCTGTAATGACAATAAGTGGCTTACCCGCGATAGAGCATCGGCAGCGCCGTTGTCCACTCCTCGTTTGTACTGGAATCGAAACTGCAACCCAACTAATTTGGCCATAGCTTTGCGCTGCAATTCGGTCCCCAACTGTTGATCATCTAAGGCACATAAACTCTTGTGATCGGTAAGAATGAGAAAAGGTCCTCGCTGTAAATATGAACGCCATTTGTCTACTGCCATAATCACTGCCAAGAATTCTTTCTCATAAATGGACAATTTCTGGTTTTGGGGACCCAATGATTTACTTAAGTAAGCAATCGGGTGCCCATGTTGCATCAAGACTGCCCCGATCCCGGAGGCACAAGCATCAGTCTCTACCACAAAAGGGGAATCAAAATCGGGAAGAGCAAGTACCGGAGTGTTTACCATTGCACTTTTCAGAGTAAGGAAGGCCGATTCTGCCTGTTCAGTCCAGAGAAACCCTTTTTTCCTCAACAAATTTGTCAATGGTTTCGCAATAAGCCCATAATTCTGAACAAACTTGCGATAATATCCTGTGAGGCCGAGAAATCCTCGCAGTTCTGTGATCGTGGTCGGTTTAGGCCACTTTTCCATGACGCTTGTCTTATCCGGGTCAGTAGCCACGCCCTCTGATGAGATGATATGGCCCAGATATTCCAGGCGACTCCTTGCAAAGGAACATTTGGACATCTTGGCAAATAGCTGGTGCTGGCGCAGAATCTCTAATACGCGGCGTAAATGTTCAATATGATCCTGAAGCGTACGACTGTAAATCAGTATATCGTCTAAGAACACAATGACGAACTTGCGGACATATGGGGCGAAAATAGAATTCATCAA
The DNA here is from genome assembly GCA_036346255.1 of Ampelocalamus luodianensis. NCBI lineage: Eukaryota > Viridiplantae > Streptophyta > Magnoliopsida > Poales > Poaceae > Ampelocalamus > Ampelocalamus luodianensis. Next base: position 54,936,206 of record CM070627.1, on the reverse strand, counting down.
ACATTGAAATGTTGCCGGCGCATTAGTCAATCCGAACGGCATCACTCGAAACTGATAATGACCTTGGTGTGTTTTAAAGGCTGTTTTATCCTCATCCTCTTCCCGCATACGAATCTGATGGTATCCCGCTCGAAGGTCTAGTTTAGAGAAAAATTTAGTGCCTGCTAACTCGTCCAAGAGTTCATCAATTACCGGAAGTGGAAACTTGTTCTTTATGGTATCTTTGTTGAGTCTCCGGTAATCCACACAAAAGCGCCAACTGTCGTCTTTCTTCTGAACCAATAAGACTGGCGAGGCAATATGGACTCATACTCGGAATAATGATCCCTGATTCGAGCATGTCCGCAATTTGTCGCTCGATTTCATCCTTCTGCAGGGGAGAATAACGGTAAGGTCGAGAGTTCACCGGTGAAGCACCTTTTTCAATAGCAATGGCATGATCATACTGTCGATGAGGAGGCAGGCGTTTTGGTTCTGCAAAGACATCATCATATTGCCGTATCAAGGATTGTACTGAGGCAGGTAAACTTGTCGTGTGCTCGATCGCTGAGGACGGATGCTCCAATACTGCCATGGACCAGACTTCGTTTCCAGCACACCACTTATGCAATTGTTCAGAAGTCAGTTCTTGCAATGACGCTTGTTGTTTGGTCTGAACCCCTTGAAGGCAAATGTGTTTTCCCTCATACAGGAAGGATAGGGTCTTATCGGTCCAGTGACAACTCATCGGACTCATTGGTTGTAGCCAATCCATGCCCAACACCGCATCATATGCACCCAAGTCCAACACACGCATGTCTGTTCGAAAGGTAGTTCCCTGAATCCACCAAGATAGAGCTGACACCATACTATCACACTGGAGCAGTTCCCCATTTGCCACCTTGACTGTTACTGCGGGAAGTGGATGTGTTTCCAGGCTCGTCCGATTCAGGAACTGCCGACTAACGAAGCTGTGAGTACTGCCTGAATCTACTAGTATGAGCATCACTTGGTTGCCCACTAGAGCTCTGAGTCGTACTGTCTCCCCTTCTTGGGTTCCCGATACCGCCTGGACTGATAATTCGAAACATTCTTCCACTTGTGGTTGTTCCACTGAATCTAAGGCCTGCAATGTATCATCCGGTAGCACCTCACCGAAGTCTCCCACCTGAATTGTGAGGAGCTGCATCGGTTTCTTGCACGCATGCTCTTTACTGTATTTCTCACCGCACTTAAAGCATAATCCATTCGCGCGTCGGTAATCTCGTAACTGCCGCTCACGCCAGAATTCCTCACCCACCGGTCGTTTGTTTTCAGGACGTACCATTCCGGTTGTCGGCTGTGCTGCTGTAGCTGTTACAACATGCACTGATCTTGCCAAATTTGCTGCGCGATGGCGTGGCCGACTAACATCCAGTTCTTCTTCCTGGATTCTTGATAGCACTGCTGCCCTGGTGACGCTTGTAGGTGCTTGCAGACGCACCGCCCCACGGATTTCATCCTTAAGCCCCAACAGAAACTGTGTGACAAAAAACCGGCTGTTGAGAGAAGCATCCAATGCTAGTAAATGATACATGCTCGCCTCAAATGCAACTCGATACTCCGCGACCGTGCCCGTCTGTTTAAGTTGGAGTAATTTGTTCATCTGTGCATCATATTCATCGGCTCCAAATTCCTCCTCAATGGCCTGACAGAAGAAATCCCACCCATGTACTGTATGTTGTCTTTTGAACGCCTGCAGCCAAAGAGCGGCATGTCCATCCATATACAAGGTTGCTGTCGCCACCCACAATGGAACCGGCACCCGATACATCTCGAAATATGTACGGCAACGATCCAACCACAGACGAGGGTTCTCGCCAAAAAACTTTGGGAAATCCAATTTTGGAGGTTTTGTATATCCTCCCATGTCTGCCGCTGTTACATTGGTCGGAATCATACCATAAGCAGAAGACGGTCCTGGGGGTTGTGGAAGTAAAGGAGGTCCATGATTTGTTACTGAACCAGGAGGAATCACCGTCGTCACCTGCCCGGCTTCCCGCGGAAACTGTACTGGAGGCGATCGATGTTGTTGTGGTGGTGGAGGAGGAACTGGTCGCAGGGAGTCCACCTGCCTGCGCCTCACGTCATCCAAACTCTCCTGCTGAATCTCCACTTGATGCCCCAGATTCTTCATGTTTGCTGACAATTGATCTAACTTCTCGGTCTGAGCATCAAACCGAGACAAAATCTCGCCCAATGTTGCCCGAAGTTGGTCGGTGTTCTCTTCCACCGCCATAATCACTTGTCTGGTTTGCAGGGAAGGTTTCTGTGGCGCCGTGTTGATTATCTTTGTCGATCAACCCAAGATTGGAATTATGGCACCGGGGTGGTCGCCAACCAAGTTCCGTGGATTTCTGGATCGAGGAAAGAACTCGTCGATGGATCGGTGGCTCGATACCAAAATGTTATGACCCGATTCTCACGAAACGACTCGCAAGCAATCGAAGGATCAATGGTAATATGGGGTAGCATTCATAGAAATGGAAGGGATGAGACGAAGAAGAAGCAATAATGAAAGTTAACAAAGAAGCACAAAAGGGAGAATTCGGTGTTTCTTTTCATGCCGTGCGATTCGCTACTGAGGTATACATAGCACAACTCTATTACAATGACGTGTGGCCCTCGGGCTCATAGACCCAACTCACTCGATCGATTACGGACACGGCCAAATCGGTAGCAGCTCTCGCGTGATTCCACCTTCTTTCCTCCGATCTCCGGTCCCGGTGCTTCTTCCAAATCGCATCTTCTTTTGGACAGTGTCCTGCTCAGTCGTGTTCACCTCCATGGATGCTCCTGCACATGGATGTGTAACACGCGGGCGAGGCCGGAGAAGACTACGGCAACCTTGTTAGACACAGAGAACCTCCTAGCACGCAAACTACATCCATGGCGACGTCTCTTCTTGTGATCGCGACCGGAGTCTGGACGCTGTGCGTCGGTGCGTCCACGGATGGACGCTGCCTACTAGAGAGTCCTTCTTAGATGCGTAATTTACCAAGTGATGTTGCTTACCTTCGTAATTTTGTATTTGGGGTCTGTTTATTCATAAGTTGTCTGAAATTTAGTTAAGTTTAAGTCATTTGTTGTTACTATTAGATCAATATACAATCATATAATATCTATTGGATCAATATCCAATCATATGACACACCAATCTCTACACAAATTTAATGGTCACAACAAGTGACTTACACTTAACAAAATTTCAGACAACTTAAAACTAGCAAAAACCGTTTTATTTTTCCTATTAATAAAAAATTCGGTCAGAGCACACATGTTACATCACCATTCCAGCAAGAGAGTAAACCAAAGAATACATGAAAAATAGTAGACAGGGGAGCAAGGTGGATTGGGAGGGTAAAATGAACATACAAGAATCGACTCCACCATTCCCACAATGCAGAAGGGATTTTTTTTTCTTCTTTTTTCTTTTTGCTAATTTTTCATTCCAATCTCCTTCCATCATCGAAATACAAGGGTGCAATGCAAAATAATACGACTAGGAAATCACTCCATGTAAATAATGATAACGAAAATAAACAAAAAAAGAGAATTAAATGGTAGAACTAATTGAGCCAGTCATGCCAATATCCTACTACTACTACCTCACAAGTCACAGACGATCAACAGTACACCTCAAGACAAGGAGGTATCAACTATCAACTAGCTACCCTCTATTGTTCCCCTCCCCACTCTCCTCATCTCCTCCTCCACTGCCCTGTTGCTGTTGCAATGCCATGAGGGATCTCATCTTCATCCCCACAAAGAGGTAAATGAGGCGGTGACACACAAGCTAGCACTAAAAATGCTCTTCTTGTGCCTCTCTGTCACTGCTCCTGTATGCTTTCCTCGATCTACTCTCGAGTCTCAAGTGAGAGGAGATGATTTTTTTACCTCCTCCCTCGCCAGTCGACGAAGGACGAAAAGATGGGGAGGGGGGATCAGAAGCAAATGGACATGCAGAAGTGCACGCTTCGGGAACAAAAGATCATACTACAAGACATCAAGCCGGTAGTGGTATAGGAGTCCTCTCTACCCTCTCCTCTCTCTCAAGAACTCACCTCAAATCTCTCTCTCTCTCTACGCTCTCTGTCTAGTCCGCACGGTTTGGCTCTCAGTCTCACCCGGTCTGAAATAGATCTGCGCCAACGCCGGCCATCTGATAATGACCACGATGCCCCTCGAATTACCCTCTGCAATAATTAAGCGAGCCTAGCCAAGGGGTCAAATGGTCACAGAAGCATCGGAAGACATGCACCCGGCTTTTACGTGTCGGCCGTGGGGAGCTCGAGCGACTCGACCAAGAAAGTACCTGGCCCCGCATGTCGGCAGCTCAGGCCGCTGTGCAACCTGTGCTCACCTTCCGTGAGCCCAGGTAGGTAGGAATGAAAATGGATCGGATATGGGGATAATGACTTTATCATATTTGTTTTTATATTTTTTTCGGATCCGGATATGAATGCAAATACGAAACGAAACGAATACGGTCACATGTATTTTTCGGAACATGAAAACCCCTTTAAATTGTATGCTAGAAATTAATAAAAACATATAACTAATTTATTTGATTTAAACATTCATGAATTGTTTATATTTTCAACAACCGCACGTAACATTGGCACTAGCAAGTTGCATTAACTAGTTCATCACAAATATAACACTTAGTTTACCATATTTAGCTCATAAGTCATAACTCACAAAGTCATCATGCATTCACACTTAGTTCATCACATACATTAAACTTAGTTCACACTAACATTAATTAGACTGGATGGTTAATCTATACGCAAATGACTGTAATATCCCGAACTATGTTACCAAAAATAAAATTAATAAAGTTATTATTTTATTGGATTTTTGAGATTTTTAGAGTTTTTCTGGTTAAAAATAAAAAAAAAGTCAATTATTTAATTTTCTAGTTTTTAATGTAAAAATAAATTTATTGAGTTTTTGGGATTTTATTAGATTTAAAGTGAAAAAAAATAATTAATTTATTGAATTTTCTGGATTTTAAAAATATTTTCCTATTTTCAAAAATTTAAAATAATTTATATACAAAAAATAAAAACCAACTTTAAGTTGGAATTAATTTTATTAAGTTAAAAATAATTTAAGGAATTTCTGTGATTTTTTTAGGATTTTTGAACTCTATTTGTTGTATTTTCTAAAATTCAAAAATCAATTAAAATCTATTTTTCTCTTTTGGGCCGAAATCCGGACTCCATCTTATCCGGATAATCCGTATTCGTTTACGTATCTGATAAAAAAATCCGAATTCGTTTCCAATCCGAAAATTACCCGAGAAAAATCCGATCCGAGGCATTCCGAATCCGTTTTCGTCCGGATTGATCGGAAACTATTCGATCTATTTTCACCCCTCGCCCAAGGTTAGTTACATGGTTGTGTGTTTTGTTCAGTTGTGGAGTAGTTGACTGGTGCGTAGAGTGTTCGATATCACTAATGTATGGAGGCATTAGGCCAAGCAAAATGTTGCTTCAAACCCATGCTAGAAGAGGAGAGAAGACATTAGGAATCGGTGCTAGCACATTGCAGCAATCGGTATTAAAAAATGTTGGAATTGGTGCATCTACCTGTACCGATACCAAACAAATAAAAAAAATCATGTGGACCCAGTTGTAAGTGAAATAGGGAGAGAGTGTGTGGTGGGGAGAAAAAGGTATAGTATTTTATTTAATTGTGGATCCCCACCGGAGAGAAGGAGGTACTAAATATTACAGGAAAAAATAAATCTAGCGCTTTTATAACGTGACGGTGAAGTGAAGAATTTGACCCCTGCGACATTGCACATGGACTTAAAGAGAGAATGCCACGACAGCAACCTTTCAATCCCATGCATAGTAGCTCCAGACAGCTCACAACATCTGAAACAAAGCTGCCCACAACTTCTCTCTCGAACGCTCTCGTGAGGCGAATCGAAGTCGGCTGATTCCACGCAACGTAATTGATGCTACCAACGGAGCTTTTGAGAGGGTGTTTGGAGCGGATTTGGCTTTCACTTCGGCTTTTTGTTAGAAAAAGTCGGAAGCTGTTTCAAGCGTCTAGCTTTTCTTTTCCGCTTTTCTCTGAAACCGCTTTGTGTTACAACGTGCGAAAACCGAAATCCGAAAGCCGCCCACGGGAGTTTCCGCGGCTTCCCACAACTCCCATTCGCATTTACCCCCGAAGTTGGGGTTAATTACCCGTTGTTTGCCAATGAATAAACCCCCCCACGAAACCGTAGCCCTGCCTCCACCCCCCTTCCGCCCGCCCGCTCCTCTTGCGCACTCCACCCCACTCATCCTCTCTCGTCCTCCCTTGCCGGCGCCGCCGCCCATCTCCTCCCTCCTCCTCCCTCCCTGGCGCCCTCCTCCTCGGCACCCCGCCTCTGCCTCGCCACTGGCTCCCTCCTCCTCCCTTCTTCGGTGCCGACGCCCCCCTCTCCCCAGCTCCGTCCTCCTCCCCCGGATCTGGCGCCTCCGCCCGCCTTCGACCTCAACTGGATCTGGTGTCTCGGCCTGACTCCGAATCTGGCGACTCCACCCGACCCCGCCACTGGCCTCCTCCCTTGACCCAGCGTCCAGCCTCGACCCGCCGCTGGTCTCCTCCCCCGAACCACCGGCCTCCTCCATCGACCCCACCACCGAAACCCTCCGTCGCCGCCGGCGCTGGCCCAAACCCTAGCTGTCGTCGCCTCTATTTTTTCCCTTTTTCTGTTGTAAATATATTATTTTGTAATAATTATTTATTTTATTGATTAATTATTAATTATTATTCATTGTAATAATTATTTTTAATAATTATTTGTTGTAATAATTGTTTATTGTAATAATTATCTTTAATTACATTAATTGCCATATATTGCGTTAATTGCGGTATATTATCATTAATCGTCGTTAAATGCGATCAATTGCGTTATTCATCGTTCATTACAACCAATTGCATTAATTGTGGTAATTCTCGTTAATTGCGGTAGTTGTCGTCAATTGCATTAATTGTCGTCAATGGTGTTAGTCGTTGTTAACTATCGACTATCGTTAATTGTTGTTAAATATTGTTAATTACATTAAACGGTATCAAACAAACAATTAATGTTCTCAGGGGTATTTCAGATATTTCTCATCTTAAAAGCTGCAGTCGACCTACCTAAAAGCCAAACAGCCAAACATTAAATCTTTTTAGCTTAGTCGTTCAACCGTGCAAACCAGCCGAAAGTTGTTTTTCATAAAAGTTACAGTAGTGCGAAACAGGCCCTAAAGCTGCCGTCCCTGGGATTTCCGGATCCACGCCTTTTGCAAATTGCAAACGAGTATGGACATTAAAAAGGATAATTTCAGATAGATGCCGGCAGTATATTGTTACCTTCTCCAGTTTATGTTAGTAACGACGTACTCCAATTAGCTCACGGCTGCCTCGCTTCGCCCCTAGTGCAGTAGTGCGTGGTGGACGCAGTACGCTCCATTGTATGAATTAACGAGACAACCACGACATTCTGTCCTCGTTGGTGGGACGCTGCATGCCATGTAATTTTGACGTGGCATTGAACGCCACACGTTTTCCACTAACGTATACGCGTATATTTAATTTGATTAAATAAGACATACTGTGTGTCTGTGTTGATACCAATGTTGTGTTTGGTTCCGTGGATAAGCTCGTACCGGGATCGATTGTCCCGAATATAGTCCTCATGTTTGGTTGAAGGGATGAACCAATCCATCCCGGATGAGATGATCCAACTTTAGAGAATATTCATTGAGATGTTGTATCAACTCGTTCGAAAAAATAGAGCGTACCACCTCGTCCCGATCGCGTGGCTTCAGGTGACCACTGTGACGCTGACCGAAGGCGGCATCTTGGGTGAGGCGGCGCTGGGGAAGCGGTGGCGAAGGGAAGCGCGGCGGTGCTGGGGAGGTAGGGAGGCGGTGGTGAAGGGGGGGCGCGGCGGGGAAGTGAGGCGCGATGGCGCTGGAGAGGCGCCGGTGAAGGGAGGCGCGACGACGCTGGGGAGGCGGTAGCGAAGGGAGGCGAGGCGGGGAAATGAGGCGCGATGGCGCTGGGAAGGCGACGACAAAGGGAGATGAAGAAGAGAAGCGGTGTCAGTGGAAGAAAGAGGAAGAAAAGAAGAGGGCTGTTAGTGGAAGAAAGAGGAAGAAAAGAAAAGGACAAGAAAAAGGATAAAAAAAATATTATAGAGATAATATCACTTATGTTTATCAAACTAACCTCGTCCCCTCAACCAAACACTATTCCATACCATCTAGATCATCTCATACAACTAACCAAACATATTCATGTATCATCTCATATAACCAACCAAATAGCATATTTGCACTATACCATCCAGGACGATTCCATCTGTTCTCTGGTTCACCCAATCAAACACGCCCGGAGTGGAGTGGGTGGAAATGAACACTTCACTCCTGCAACAAGGCCGCTGGACGTTTTTGAACAGGAAGTCTTCTGATAGTAACTAATGGGTCACACATGGCTAGGCCCAAGGTCAAGCGCAAGTCGTCTTTATACAAAGCCTATGAGATAATTTGGTCCCCGTTGCAAGCAAATGTCGGCCTAGACAGCCCAGCACGAGGTCAATAGGTTCTTTTGCGCCCAGTTGATCCATTACTGCGGCTGTCAACTTTCACAAACATCACATCACTTCGGGATCGTGCCATCTGTGCATAACTTCTCAAATCCATGCATTCATTCACCATTTTTTTCAGCTTTGGAGCATGCAGTGGAACCCCCGTGGACTGTAGTTCCCGCCCGCAGGGTGCAAACAGAGCGAATAATATCCATTCAACCGACAAATGAAAGTCTTTTGGAGCGAATACAAAAAGGATAAATGGATATCCGACATAATCTGTGTCTGAATCTAACTTTAAAAAAAATACAAAATAGAATATAGAACAAGCAATATCTATTTAATACCTGTTTGTATCGGCTCTAATTGCACCCATATCCACCCATGTGGTCCACGTGGGTGCCTTGCTGTGACCGGCCAGCACCACTGCTGTCGTCCACAGGAGACGGTGACCCACAGACATGTGGTCCCGATCCCGAAAACTGGACGATCCTCCGGCCCCACCTGCCATGCAAGTAGAGGGCCTAGAGGCCTAGGAGCAAAAGATCCAACCGTCAGCTGGCGACCTGGAGGCTTTCTTTCCCTTTTATTTTACTCATGTATGTTCTATCTCATTAGATGGCGCAGAAGTAACAAAGATTTAGCATTTGAGAGGCAAATGACCGTAGACTCATTACTATAATTAATTCTCCGTGGAATTGGCCTCCAGCCGGCTTGGACACGTCGCCCCGATAAATAGAGACCATCGGATGTTCGCACGACGGCCAGGACCGTGCCTGCGCTTGCGCTTCATGCGCTTCGTGCATTCCCGCGCAGCCTTGATCGACGTTCCCCGTGGGTCCCGCAATCCTGCAGCCGCGCCTGCCTTCCTCATCCATTCGCGCGCTGCATCACGCGCAGTCCCGCCAGTGGGGCCCACATTCAACTAGGCCGCGTGTGTTCCCGCGCTATGCGCGCGGGTGAACTTCTAGTTTCACTTAATTTGCGGTTCACTCTGTGTACATAACTCTTATGCCCTAAGCGGTGAAGTGAAGTAATTCCTCCGGTTTACAAAAACAAATCGTTTTGGACATCGACACGGTCTCTCAAATACAATTTTGACAACTAATTACTATTGTAATTATTTGTAAAACTCAACAAAATTATAATATTATAAAAGTACTTTCCGAGACAAATCTACACACATTATTTTCATATATCAAATCTAAATATTTAAAATATATATTAGTAGCTAAAGATTGTAAAATTTAACTGCACATATTCCAAAACACCTTGTTTTTTTAACTAGAAGGGTAACTGACTGCACTGATGGGTTGGTCCGATCCGCCCTCTATCCACCATCCTCCTCTGTTTCAGCAACAAAAGACAATCCAATTTACAAGAGCGTTGTGTGGGATGGAGATGCCGCACGCTACAGCTGAAGACGAAGGTGAAGACAGATGGATTCGCATGCACATTAAAATATTAGAAATTCGACTAAATCTCCCAAAATTTCATGTGATAGATGTACATTGATTTTTTAAAGGATCTATATGTAATCCAATTTACAGAATAAAATACAAAAAACCAGCCTTCCACTCTGTTTGCTTCTTTTCCCTTCCCTTCAGCTTCTCCCCTCACCAACAAAAAGGAAATCTTCCTCGTATTTCCCCAAAAAAAGAAACAAAAAGGTCAATCTTTGATCAGAGAATAGAAGACCATGCTACGTAAAAAAGTAGAGAGAGAGAGATGTCGAAAAAATCATGTGCATTTACTAGAGTACTAATCACAAGTTCTTGAAGGTGTGGGTTCCCCGGTTGTATCCGTAGTAGGAGAGGTACCACCTGACGAACTTCTTGAGCCCCATCTCCAAGCTCGTCGTCGGCTTGTACGCGAGCTGCTCGCGCGCGAGGCTGATGTTGGCGTGCGTGAACGGCACGTCGCCATTGCCGGGCATCTCCACCACGCTCTTCTTGGCCTTCAAGCGGAGGTACCTCTCCAGGATGGACACCAGCGTCAGCACCGTCACCGGCGACGTGTTCCCCAGGTTGAAGATCCTGTACGGTGCCATCCCGCGCTTCTTGCCCCCTGTTCCAGTGCTCCGCCCCGCCGTGTCGAGGGACGCCATGCAGCCCCGCACAATGTCGTCGATGTAGGTGAAGTCGCGGGCCAGGTCGACGTGGTCCTTGCCGCGGTACACGGTGATGGGCTTCCCCTGGAGAATGTTGCGGGTGAAGGAGAAGTAGGCCATGTCCGGCCGGCCCCATGGCCCGTACACGGTGAAGAAGCGGAGACCGGTGACGGAGAGGCCGTAGATGTGGTTGTACGTGTGGGTGATCTCCTCGCCGGCCTTCTTGGTGGCGGCGTAGAGAGACGCCGGCCGGTCGGTGCGGTGGGCCTCCGAGAAGGGGACCAGATCGTTGAGGCCGTACACCGACGAGGACGACGCCCAGACGATGGCCGGCTGCGGGTCGGCGTCCTTGCATGCCTCGAGGAGGGAGACGAGGCCGGCGATGTTGGAGTGGACATACGACGCCGGGTTCTCCATGGCGTAGCGCACCCCGGCCTGCGCGGCTAGGTGGAGCACGTGCGTGAAGGGCACGACGTCGAAGAGCTTGGCAAGGAGGCGGCCGTCGTTGATGTCGCCCTCGACGACGAACACTCCGTGGGAGGCGAGCAGCGCTCGGCGGGCCTTCTTGAGCGAGGGGTCGTAGTAGGAATTGAAGTTGTCGATCCCGACGACGCCGTCGCCGCGCTTCCGCAGCGCGAGCGAGCAGTGCGCGCCCACGAACCCCGCCGCGCCGGTCACCAGCACGGACAGCCCAGCGCCCTCCGCCGACCCGATTGGCCGTCGCGGCGACGCCGACGCCCTGATCTGCCGCTCCCAGTGCAGCCCGCCCCACGACGCCGCGAAGTAGCGCGACGACGTGTCGACGAAGGAGTGGAAGCTGAGGTAGGTCGCCATCATGGCCACGAGGAAGAGCGCCCACAGGAACATGGTCCCCGTCGACGCGAAACACCGGTGCAGCTGCCGGCCCATCACCCCGGACCGTTCCACCTTCACCTTCCCTGGCGTCGACGGGAACAGCTCCTCCTCCAGCACTCGCATCCTCTGCTCACGCACGCAAACGCAAGAGATGGGGCAAGCGTTCCTGTTTAGGAGCAACTCCTCTCAGATCGCGCTTAGCTGCTCGTTGGAAACATCAAATCTTTACCTCTGCTCCCATCCATCGCTATGCACAAGCCTTCTTGCTTACCATTCTTGTTGTGAAACAATTTCGTGGCGATGGGTGGAATCGGCGCCTGCTAAGGAGGGAAAGGGTTATAAATAGGAGCGGCTTTTACACCAGTCTTTTGCGTGTTCTAAAAAATAAATAGGAGTGGTTTTGTGTTTTTGGGCTCGGCGATGTTGGTGGGGGCCCTGTAATTTACACTGATTTATTTTTAGGCATTCTTGTTTAGTTCGATGAAAAGAGTGTTATAGTTTGCATGGCGTAGGGTTCCGGCAACGATGGTTGAAGGGCAAGCACTCGCTTGAGGAAGTTTGAATATGGCACGACTATGCATGCACGGGGAGGAGTTGGATGATCACGCGTCTTGCAAAAGAAATAGTCTCTTTTGGAGAGGTTTGTTGTTAAGAGTCTGGTATGCATGGTATGAGAGCTCGAGATCGAGATGGGCGAGAAATTTCGGTGTTGATTTTCGATTGAATGGCCACACCAAATACACGACAGTAATGCCTGAGAAAATATATGTATTGCCGTACAATTCAGCCATTGTGGCTCTTGTGTATTTATAGCAAAGGAAAGGAAGATTACAACCCACGGGAGAAACGGACGCTATCTACAGTAAACGGCAAAATCCAGCAACAACCCGATACAGAGTTATCTGGATATAACTGAAAATATCGTTTAACACTCCCCCCCCCCCTCAATCTTAGCCACCTGTCAGGTTGAGATTGTGATGAAAACATTCAAACACATTGCGGGAGGGAGCTTTTGTGAATATGTTTGCAGTCTGATCTGTCGATGAGATGAAGCGCATTTCTAGCATTCCAAGAGCAACTCTTTCTTTGACAACATGGAAATCCACTTCAATGTCCTTGGTACATGCGTGAAACACCGGGTTTGCAGTCAGGTAAGTAGCTCCTGAGTTGTTGCACCAAAGAATTGGGGCTCTTAACTGAAACATTCCCAGTTCCTTCAGAACAGATTGCAGCCATATTACTTCAGCAGTGGCATTTGCGAGAGCTTTGTATTCCACCTCAGTACTAGACCTTGACATGGTTGGATGCTTTATTGAGCTTCATGACACTAGATTAGTAAATGTCCAAAGAAGTAACAGGCGACAAATCCAATCATCACGGACAGCTCTGAAGATCCAACCTCAACACCATACAGGCAAAAAGGAAGCCACATAACTCTGGAAAAAGGCATCTGTACAACATCACAGCTCAGGCCCCGTCAAATGTAGAACAGGGTATGTACGACAACAGTTCTAGTTGAAGACCATGTATTCCCAACATTCTTGCTAGCCTCTCTGAATCTCGGCGATGAGATTCCTTTTAAAGGGTAGTTTGTAACATCCCAAAGTTTTGTTATAAATTTTTTAAATAAAGTTATTATTTCATTGGATTTTCTGAGTTTTAAAAAGAGTTTTCTTGTTTTTCTTGAATTTTCTAGATTTTAAAGTCAAAAAGAAAATTTGTTGAGCTTTATGGGGTTTTCTTGGATTTAAATTTAAAAAGGAAATTTCACTTGATTTCTTGCCTTTTCTGGAATTTTAAAAGTTTTTCCTATTTTCCACAAATTAAAATTAATTTATGTGCAAAAATAAAAGCCAACTTCAAGTTGAAATTAATTTTATTAAGTTGTAAATAATTTAGAGAATTTTTTTTAGAATTTTTTGACTCTATTTGGTATTTTCTAAAAGCCTATTTGATTTATTGTTTTTTTAAACCGAAAATCCTCAAAAATCTGAATTTCTCTCTCGGGTTGAATCTCTTTCCTCTAGCCCAATCCATTTTCTTTTCCAACCCGGCCCGATTTGTTTTTCTTTCCCTTTCTTTCTCTCTATTCGGACCCATTTCTCCCGCCAACCCACCCAGCCTCCGCTTTCTCCCTCTCACTGCTAGGTGGGGCCCGCGTGTCAGCTCCTTCCTTCCCTCCTTTTCTTCTTCCTTGTGACGTCGTGCACTGCCGCCACTATTGAGCCGTGGAAGCTCATCAAGGCAGCAATTCCTCTCTTCTTTTCTCACACAATCAAGTCCATTAACTCACACCACTCTTTTGCACCTCATTCTGACCATCAAATCGCCCTTAACTCGCTTTGATCCCCGTTTACGACGCCGCAACGTCGGCGTGTAACAATCTCCCTTCCCCGTACACCACCGCCCCTATAAAAGGGAGCACCAGGAGCCCCTTTCCTCACTCATTCTATTTCGTAATCCCAATTCTCCTCTCTTCGCCGGAACCCACATTTCTTCTCATCGGTTCTCGAGCCCTTCTGCCACCGATTCCACTATCGTCAAAGGTGCTTTGCTGTCATCGTATTCACCATCAGTTTCACCTCGTTGTGTTCTACGTAGTGCTCACCTCTCCACCACTGGAGCATCGTCGGAGCACCATCAGCGCCACAAGCCCAACTGCGCCACCTCGTTCGTCCTTGCTGTTAGCCATCGTCGCACCCCCAGGTGACAACACTATGCGCATAACGCTCCCCATATCCCCCTCTCTCTATTCGGGTGAAAGGTAGAGAGAATCTTCTCAATCTTTTGGCCATACTGGGCCAGCTCTTCGAACCCCTAGTTCGTGATGCCAGTCATCTATAGATTTATGCAAATAGTTCATAAGATTACACTGGTAATTTGCATTAAATGGTTGCAAAATTCGTATAATGCTCTTCGAACTCCTGGTTCATGATCCCGTATTTTTCTATGCATTTTCATGATTCACTGCTATTTTTAGTGATTAAAAGTAATATAAATAATAATAGATAATCAAAACAGTAAATATGATATATATAAATTGCATAAAAATAATAATAACAAAGTTAAACATGCCTCAAATGCTCAAAATGATTCAAAATTTGAATTCTCGGGGCTTTTTTCTGCTAAAATATCAACTTTCGGAGAATTCTGCATTTTCAGGGGCTAAACCGCTAAAATTCAATTTTGAAAATTTTTCGTGTAATTTTCCAATTTTCGGGGGGGGGGGGTCCGCAAAGTTTACTTATTCATGAAAAGTCTCATAATTTTTAGAATTGCGAGGGTTTATTTGCAAAATCTGGGATTTTCCTTTTCTCTCCCATATTTTTTTTTCTAAAATTCCTTGGGTCGGGCCTTTCCTTTTCTTCGGCCTGATTTGCCCCATTTGGCCCAGTTCAGCCAGGTCAAAAAGGAGTGGGGGGTTTAGGGTTTCCCCTTGCCTTGGGCAGATGCGACACGCTTCGTGTGGAGCCATGGTGGTGCAGCGGCGCCCATGCGTAGGCGGCAGCCGGCCGCGAGGGCACGCGGCGCGAGGCGGCCGGGCGCAGATGCGTAACGAACGCTCGGCACGGTGTGGCGGCATACGGCGGCGACGCCTATGCGGAGGTGGTGCCTGTGTGGAGGCAGCGCACATCAGATGTGGCGGTGCGGCATTCGGGCAACGTGGCAGCAGCTGCAGGCCGGGCGGTGGCCATGCGCATGAGGGCGACGCGGTGGGGGGCTATGCGGGGGATTCACCTATCGTGCACGACGGCGGCGGTGTCGTGCGGGACTCATGACCTGCCGGTGACCATGGCGGGGACCATGCAGGGTCTTCGCGCCTGGTGGCGGGGTGAGCGGCGCTGTGGCGACGCGCGACGCGCAGGGCGGCTTCAGGCCAGCGGTGCATCGGGTGCACGGAGCGGCGTGCGGCCGTCGAGGCCGGCGAGTCTGTGCAACTGGTTCACACGCGGCGAGTGCTAGAGGCTTTGGGCCAGCGATTGCGCGACTTCGCCCCGATGATAGCACAGCCGTGCGGTGGCACGGCCACGGCACGATCGCATGCGGGCGGTGGTGCCATTTTTTTTCCTGTGTTCATGCGATCTACAATCTATAGTGCAATCGACATCAACTCATTCATGCAACCTACCGATCGGTTTGGCCGACGATTTCAAGTCGGCTCGCGGTAGATTAGAGCAGATTTGCACCGTAGGAAATAATCTAGAAAGCCAAATTTGCGGAATTGAAAGCGATCTAAAAAATGCGATTCAATCTACGGGCATTGTGCTTCAACTGTTACATTTCGATTTGAAAAAAAGAGGCCTAGAGGTAGGCCGGAGTCGATCGTGCTGATAACATATTGATGAGCCGTCGCTGGCGAGTCTAGTCCGAGCGATCACCTCATAGATAAGCGTAGAATCGCATAGAACAATGCAAGAACAAATAGTATATTAAACACATAGATAGGGGCACTTCTTTCTTTTTTTATTTCTCTTCTTATAATCAGCATTTACAATGACTAGTATCTATTATTTATAGACTACAGACCCTACTATGTTTTGGTTATGACGCTCACCTGTAGACCGGCTGCTGAGCAAAGCCTACGGTTTTCCAACAGATCGATCACTTCCGGCCTGGCTGTGGCTGGCTGGCCCATCCATTCGATCGGCCACTCCCATTTACTACGCCGAAATCCATGCATGAGCTTCGATTAATTGATGGCCAAATTTGCTCTCTTTTATCTTTCCAAGGTCAACTGCCTTTAATTATCCTCGTGTAGACGGGGCTAGTGCTCGTAAAGTACTCCCTCTTAAGTACTCCCTTGTATGTTTGAGATATTGAAGTACTCCCTTGTATGTTTGAGATATTGATACGGTCTCCGAGATAACACTTTGAACACCATCGTCCATGAAAAATATGTTGTTTCAAATAAAATTATTATATATTATAAAAGTATATTTCATCATGTATATGTTAATATCAATTTTATATTGTTAATCTTGGTAAATTTTTATATATTATGGTCAAATCTAAAAATGCTTAACTGGTACGGATTCTAAAACAATTTACATTTAGAACCAGAGGTAGTAGATAAGAGGGCCACAACAATGATACACCACTAGTGGGCGTACCGCGCACGGCTGATGTCTCTGCTGGATTAATGCGGGCTAGCATGCAAATGGTATTAGAGTATCTACAATCGTCCACGTAAGCTGTTACTAAGGGGTGCCACATCAGCATTTAGGTGATGTGGATGAGAGAAGGTAAGGTTGTTTCTAGATGAAGAAATTATCAAATTGTTAATACCAAGATACAAGAAACAACCAAATACTCTATTGGAGACTTACTTGTTACCTAAAAACACGTTTTGTGAGTTCCACTGTCTTAAAGCAAAATATCCACCCGATTATTTGTGCAGTTCGACTTTATTATTGATATGATAAATGAGCTAAAAACATGTAAGCCACAAAGTTGTACTTCATTATTGCTCATCAAGAATTATGTATATTTATAGCAATTAAAGTCTTAGACATAAGCTCAAAAAACAATTCATAGAATTTTTTTCTTTTTACTATATTGATTACTCTTTTTTCTCTTAGTAACAAACTAAAAAAACAATATAGTGGATGCTTGTGGGCTGACGATAGGATTCCTCCTAACGTCCAAACCCTGTGCTGCTTTCACGCAGGCTCGGTAGTCAGTACGTACCACGGCGCATGGTGCGTCCAATGCTCAAATCCCTATCGTATATCGAGATCATAAACGGACTAGCTCGTTGCTCTAGATTTCAGTACACTCCAGATGCCGGTAGACTAGTTAGTTTTTATCACTGCAACACTATCATGGCTTGTTTTCTGTTCCTGTGAGAGATGAAGCCATTCATATGAAATTCCTACGAAATTTATGTAAAATTATTCTGTTCCAAATATTCCTTTAGAATAGCTTTGCAACGACGAGTAAAAGTGCGTTTGGTTGGTTGAATGAGGTTGAATGGGACGAGTTGGTACAAATAGGATGAGATCGTCCTGGATGGGATGGTACAGAGCAGTGTGTTTGGTTGGTTGTATAGGATGATACAAGATTGTGTTTGGTTGGTTGTATGAGATGATAAACGAATTGAGTTTACAAATTGATTTGAATTTAAATTTAGGTGTGGAAATAGTTTGCACACTACAGTGTCTTCTTTTTATTTTTTTCGTGTTCGGGAGCTTCCTCGCATGAGCCAGCGCAAAACGCTGAACCGTGTGGTTCAATCTTTTTTGTCGAATGGAATGGTACATAATAAAAGTGGAATATTTTCTCACATAGAACCATCTCATTCCGTATCGTTTGGTACTATTCATCCAACCAAATACCGGATGACCTCGTATCCTGAATAGAATCATCCCTTCGTATCACAAACCAAACACACCCTTAATCTGCAGTATATGGGCACCAACAAACAAGGCAAGCAAAACTGTCTCTCTCTCTCTCTAATACCATTGCTGCCGGTCCAGTGACTTCACCACAGCATCGATCTCACCATCCTGGATCTCCAAAACCTTAACCACTAGTACGTAGTACTACTCTGTCGCATCACCATCACCTACCCATCCAAAGATTCCAAACAAGGCCAAAACGCCCTTTCGACTCCACACCATCGCCTCACATATAAAACAGCACCTCATTCTTCTTCATCTCTTGCGTTAGCACTTGGGGACGCCATGGACGCCCCTCCTCCTCCACCTCCACCACCTACGCATTCTGTGCTTAACACCATCGAGACCAAGCTAAGCCCGGGCGTGCTCCTCATCATCGCCATCCTGGCCATCGTCTTCTTCATCTTCGGCCTGCTCAACCTGCTGGTGCAGAACATCCTCCGGCTGCGGCGGAACCGGCGGCGGCGGCAGCGCGTTGGTGCTGGCGATGAAGGCAGCCCGACGGCGTTCCAGGGCCAGCTTCAGCAGCTGTTCCACCTCCACGACGCCGGCGTCGACCAGGCCTTCATCGACGCGCTCCCCGTGTTCCTCTACCGCGCCGTCATCGGCGCCGGCGCCGGCCGCAAGGACGATCCGTTCGACTGCGCGGTGTGCCTGTGCGAGTTCGACATGGACGACAAGCTCCGGCTGCTGCCGACGTGCGGCCACGCGTTCCACGTGCCCTGCATCGACGCCTGGCTGCTGTCGCACTCCACGTGCCCGCTCTGCCGCGGTAGCATCCTCGCTGCCGAGCTCTCGCCGGCCTCTAGCCCGGTGGTGCTCGTGCTCGAGTCGGAGAGGCTCCCAGAGACGGATGGAGAGTCGCCGGGAGGTAGGGACAATGAGGAATCACCGAAGGCAGAGGAGGTCGTCGAGGTTAAGCTTGGCAAGCTCAGGTGCGTGGATGGCAATGGCAATGCTGAGGAGCTGGCCGTCGAAGGCACTAGTAGGAGCAATGGCAACGGTAATGGCAGGGGAAATCTTGGACAGAGAAGGTGCCTGTCCATGGGATCCTACGAGTACGTCATGGACGAGCACGCCGCGCTCCGCGTCGCCATCAAGACGCCCAAGGGGAGGCCCGCGAGCTCGAGGACGCGGCGCCGGCTCGCATTGTCGGAGTGCGACTTCGGCAGCGCCAAGAAAGGCGCGTGGGAAATGGCGGTGGCAGAGGTCGCATCAGCGGACGCCGGACGTTGCGGTGACGGTGCCGCGGCGGCGAGGCTGAACAAGGACAGTTTCTCCGTGTCCAAGATCTGGATGGTGCCAGACAAGAAGGAAGGTGGCCGGACGGCAGAATTGGCCGCCGGGAGGCG
The DNA here is from genome assembly GCA_036346255.1 of Ampelocalamus luodianensis. Taxonomy (NCBI): domain Eukaryota; kingdom Viridiplantae; phylum Streptophyta; class Magnoliopsida; order Poales; family Poaceae; genus Ampelocalamus; species Ampelocalamus luodianensis. The sequence goes on along the minus strand of CM070627.1, from coordinate 54,916,892 downwards.
CGCGGTGTCGTTCCGGTGGCCAGCGATGGCCGAGGTGAGCAAGAAGCAGGGTGGAAATGAGGAGCATCGGGACGTGGAGGCAGGAATATGCGGCAACAATGACGCTTCGTCTCTGGCAGAGGAGAGGCCGTCATTCGAGAGGACGACGCTGCCCTGGGTCGTCGGCGGGAGTGTGCAGAGCAGCAGAGCTGGAAGCCATTCTTGATCTGCATTTGGTTTGCACTTTGAACACAGAAGATTGATGTTTTTTCTTTGATAGTTTTCTCCTCTTCTTTTGTTTGTCGGATTGATTATAGTGATTGCAAAGGCAAGAATTTGTAAAAAAGATTATTACGAGAATTGCATTGGTACGACTGTGATGCAACACTTCGCAGAGTAGGAAGCTATTCTTAATTGCGACTTGAGAAAGATTTCCAGTGTTTTGTGAAACATAAGCTATGGTGATTTGCTCTACAAGTTCAGCAAAATTGGAGGAACTTGGAAGCCACTCATGAACAAACGAAGCACGATTGTTTAGATTTGTTAGGTAGACAGTGATGGACTCAAAAACAAAACTGCAAACCTTATCACAATCTCTGAAATAGCCAAAAGAGTTTGTCGTATGCATCATTTTAGAATGGCAGAGATGTTAAATTAGGACAAAGAATTGCTGAACACCTGCAGTGAGGAATCGTCTCATCAATGCATTTGTTTGGTCTCCTTGTGTTATTTTAGCTGCACTCCAACTCTCAAGCACTTGCCAAAAATTGGTTAATACAGAGAAACAAAAGTTAAGGCATGGCAATGCAATTAAGAAATCGGTTCTGTCATGACATAAAAAATTAACCAGTCCTGAGCCATTGGCATAATTAGCATTTAATGGTGTTATGGTGGCATATTTGACTTGCAACTGCCTCATCAGGTGCTGTGCATGTGATGAGAAGGTGAGAGGAAGCTGGATGGACGTTATTTTCAAATCCTTATCTTCCCATGTTCCATTGGATTTGTGAGCTGTTCTTCTTACAGCGGAGTGGAGTGGACTCTGTGTGCCGGATTACATTGCGTTTACAGGCTGTTGCAACAGTAGTTGCACTTCGTCTACAGGCTGTTGCAACAGTAGTTGTACGCTGTGCAGCGGGCCATATTTGAGCGTTTAACAGTAATGATGCTGCACCAACTCTAATTCTTTTTGCTGTCTGTTTAGGCATTAGAGTGTCTGTTTTTTTTTTCGAGGGATAAATGATGTTGAATTTCCCCATGCAGATTCTCATGCAAATTTGACAACAGAATGCCTGTAGAGCTCTGTAGCTCCTCTGAAACTTGAGATGTTTCAGATGTTTTCACAGCTGCTTGCTTACCTACTGTGAATTTGTGATAAGTTACATGTCCTTGGCCTTTTTCAAGAGAACATCTAATACACCAAGTATTTGAGCATAGACAGTGTTTTAAAAGAAGAGAAAAAACCTAAAATTGCACCCTAGAGAGTTGCATTGTGCATTTGTGCTACTTAGGTTACCAAGCTGGTGATGGTGAGTCAATTTTTTTGGTAGAGTTGAGGACCACACAGCAACAGTAAAGTGCACCTTTTAATTCTTTTCCCTTATCTTAAACCCGAGCTCACGGGGTGTTCATGCTCTGTGCATCATTAGTTCACAAATCCTGTGAGTAAAAGGTGAATGTCACCCATCAATCGGCACAAAAGCAGGCGAAGAATTGACCGTGTTAGGAGGACAGGAGCAAGCAACATCGGTTTCTTGAGTAGATGACAAGGCTGAGACAAGCAAGCATGTATGCTTCAATATAACAGGGCCGAGAACCATGGAAACAGGGAACCACCTCCTTTTGATGGTTGGTGGAGTTGTGGATGTACGACTTCATATATTAGAGTTTAAATACTAATGACTATCTTAACGTACACGTGAGTCCGTTTCAGTAAAAATTTTGTGATATCGTGAATTTATCTCTTGATCTTTGTCTTTCTAGATGTATACTAAGGAACACACTTGTGTGTGTTGGTGTGTGTGCGTGTGCGTCTTTCTTATAATCAGCTTTTTTTTTTGGTAAATCAATGGAAACAGAGGTAAGGATAAAAAGATCTGGGCCAAGCAGGAAATAGTCACACAGTAGTAGCTTTAAAAAATTGGAAACTAATACTTGTAGCACATGACAACATGAGATGAGTGGTTGAGGAATAGTCAACAACTGCATGATATGCTGGAGAGTTCACTTTCAAATACCGATGGGTAAAGAAGTGTCTTATATATCAACCAAGGCGTGTCGGTCTTCGAATATGCAGAGTTTGATATAAAAGATTCACCAGATTTTTAGAAGCTTGCTAATGATTATACATGCAAATCAAGTGCGTCGGCTTTTCACTATTTCTTTTTTTAAGAGAGCTTGCAATTAGCACTCCTGGAAAATCAGACTAGAAAAACAACAGCTCCTGTTACTTGTGAATTGTGACAGTGATCATGAACTCATGGGTCATGAGCACTGTTCTTTTTTGCAGGTTGTTTGCAACGACCCTCTTGTCCCACTCTGATCACTTCTCAAGTTCTCATCTGTGCATGAGCTAGCTTGTTCACTAACCACCCTTTGACCAAAAATCCCAAAAGGCAAACCGTAAGCATTGCACAGTACTACCCACTAACCTTTTGTCGGCGTGGAGTCCTGCACTTTTTCCCCTCTCTCGATCTGCTTTTGAGAATTGAGACCAAGAAGGAGGAGGCAGGCACGTGCACGAGAGAGATGCACTTCCATCTCACATTATCACTACCTGATCTGTCTACCTGCCGGTTTTTTTTTTTGCCTCTGTTTAATATTGCCGTGTTTGGAGACTCAGAGCCACATGATGACACTTGTGGATTGCTTTGCCTTGGACAATCATTAACGTTAGCATCTCCAAGTGTTGGGTTTCTTAGCTTCTGCTTGCAACGTTGGTCGCGGCTCGGCTAATCAAGTTAGAGCATTAGCATTTCCAAGTGTTGGGTTTCTTAGCTTCTTCTTGCAACGTTGGTCGCGGCTTGGCTAATCGAGTTAGAGCATTAGAATTTCCAAGTGTTGGGTTTCTTAGCTTCTGCTTACGATGTTAGCATTTGCCAGTGACGTTTGCCGGTGACGTACGACACGAGATGATGTGAAGAAGAGAGAAGAAACATATAAAATTGAGTCATCTCTCATACAGTAGTCGACTGTAGCATGAGAAACAAAACATATTGTATATAGATGAGTTGTCTATAGAGACATGTAAAAAAGACAATCCATTATATAAGTTGTTTTTAGTGTTGTCTACATATGATATAGAGAGATGATATAGACAACAGTTGTCATGGCCCCAATTGTTCATTATGGCAATTAGATGCATCTCATGAGTACATCATTCATTTATGAAACATGTGCACAAACTTTGCTATTGAAAATTTTCAAATCAAGAATAAACATCAACACTTGAACTAAAGTTCCAAAAGAAATATAAATAAATGCTTATGATGAACCCTAGGAAATAATTTATTCAAATATTGGAATAATTATCATGAAATAATATGATTTTTGTCAAATTTTTAGAACTCAACTTGACATGGAGAAAAGCCTTGTTCAATTAATAAACATCATTTGAAAAGAAATTTAAATCAAGCAATTTAATCATGAACAGTGTGTTTAGGAATTTTCTATGGGTTCTATATCATCCCAATAACATCTCTGGAAAATTTCAGATTTTTACAAATTTTATTACTATTTTTAACTCCCTGGTCAAACTAAATGAATTGGAATTCTTTTTAGTCAACAGTTTAACCTAACCCTAATAGTTCGAACTGTAGCGACTCGAGCCTCTGGTCTTGACTGGACCCAACCATTTCACGCGTGCCTGAGTCCGACTTCGCCGCTTCACTCATCTGCTGACGAGCCGACCTCACCAGGCAGTCCCCTTTGTCTCTTCGTCGCTCCACCGTGTCATCATGCCACGCCGCATCGTGCGCCAAGGCGAGGTGTCATGCGTCCGGGCACCACCGCCCATGCATGGTGACGTCGTTTGGCCACCGTCGCCGGCATCCATCTAGGAAGCCTTCACGGCATGATGACGTCACATTTTCCGTTGAGGTATGACATCAAAACGCCTCACCATTCTCTCGGCCGATCAATTGAACTCGATCGTTCGTCTTGCACACTGCAGTGTATCTTCTCATTCTTGTGCCCTTCGTCTTCTCTTACCATGTCGTGTTCTTCGTGCTGATTTGAGCTCTTGATTTTACTCGTAGCTCCCGGACCTCGAGCTTGTCATCGTCGGCGTCAGAGCGTGCCCTGAACGCCACCGCCGCGTCATTTTCTTGTCTGGTGAGTTCTATCCTGGATTAAGTGCGTCATCCTTTGTCCCTTGATGTTAGAAGTAAAATCTCTAAGTCAATTTCATTAATGGTTCTCAGGATCTTTGGGAATTTGATTTCTTTCAAGTTTTGGCTGAAAGCACACCTTTCGTCTTCATCTTCGGCATGGTGCATTTCTTTTCAATTCCTTCTCGTCACACCATCTTTAGGGTATACTTAATATACTCCGATCATTCATTGTCGTTCTTTTCCACTAGGATTTTCTCTTCGAGTGGAACCCTTTTTGTTGTCGCTCATTGTCGTCAGCGAGCTTCAGTGCCTCTCCAACCATCTCCACCGGTAGGTCCTCTATGCTCCATAGATGCTTAAGCATGTGTCAACTTGCTTGAAGCGTATCCAGGTTGACGTAGCCACTTTTGCCGTAAGCTCACCGATGTACCTCCATGTCGCGCAGCCGCTAGAGCTCACCGTCGGCCTTTCTCCAATCACCACTAGGTTCAGTGAGCTATTGGGAACCCATTTTGGGTCTTGGACTGCGCCGCCATGGGCCACCGCACCGGCGAGCCGCCAGGCAAGCGAGCTGCTCTGTTGTCGGAACAACCAACAATACTATAGCGTCGGGATTAGCCAGCTAATTGTCAGATTAGAGTTAAAATACCGGTTAGTTTGGAGTTATTATCTTAATGTCACGCTGACCGGTGGGACCAAGAACAGAAAGTAAGACGTTTTAATGAAAATTGTGAGAGGTGTGTCGCTGACATGTGGGTCCATCTAGTTGGTTAAGTGATTGAGTATAGTCGTGTGATACGCTTTCAGTTAAGGAACACATATTTCTAAGACGCTTCGACCTAAAGTATGCGTTTGTTATCTGAAGACATATTGATGAATTACGTCTTTGACGTCATTCTCGGCTAGGGCTGGGTCAATGTTGACCGAGTCAACCCTTGACCTGGGGGCCCGCCTGTAAGCAACTGTGGCTAGGTAAAACTGAGTGTGAAAAATAGTTAATCCGTTTAGAAATTCTAAAATGAATTACTTTTGAACTAAGAATGGTTTAAACTTAAAAAAATCATAAGTAATTCATATTAACTCCAAATCGAACGAAATAAATTTTGCTATTTTTTTTACTGTACTTTAAGTTGTTTGAACCATGTCTCTGTTATATAAAAATTTGATATTTAAATTAATTGCACAATAATAACATTAACCTTGTAAAATTCATATAAACTCCAAATGAACTAATATATATATATATATATTCATATAAAATCAGAACCTCACTGTTGTATAAATTTCATGCATGTTTGAGCATTTTGGATTTTAAGATTTTCTCGGTGTTTATTCGTTATGTTATTTTTCTAGATTCTGAGTTGCTTGACGCGAGTGATTATATACCTGAAAATACTGAGGTGGAACAAATGGAATATTAACAAGGCAAGCATTCTCTTGCATCATCTTGATCCCAGTTTTGTACTTTAGTATTTTGAAATTGCAATAATAATTGTGTGCATGCTATTTTTGTTATATTATTAACTTGTGAGTCTAGATTAGTTATATCCTAATGCTTGTGGTTTATCCTTAATCATTCCTTACAATTGAGCTTAAGTTAGATATCATGTGATGGTATATATTCTTTATATGAATGCTTAGCCCTGCAAGTCATTAGATACGTTAGTCCGGTTGGCGGACTTATCTCGTCAATCGTGGGAGACACTGAACATTTTTCGTATATACTTTTGGTCCAGATCTTCGTATCTGGTTTTGTAGTCTAAAAATTTATTAATTTAAGCACGATTAGATCTGGACAGGTGGTTGATAGTGTGGGTGCCTTTGTGCACGAGAATTAGATGTTATGGTAGTCTTGTCCGGATCACCAAGGGTCGAACTTTGTGCCTTCATTAATCCAAGTACCACTTGTACTTCCACACATGGATTGATGGGCTCCGCTTGGTTAAGTAAGAGGAAAATTTTATTGAGTTGGAATACAGGTGGTGTGAGGACATCATGTGTTCGTAGGGCTTCGATTACAATTTAATATGTACAAGTGAGCGCAGTTTTAATTTTTGTTGATTGGGTCGGCATTCCCAACACAATTTGTGTGCCTCGCTTAGCAGGTTCTATCAGTAGCTTGTACTAAGCGGGATTTCGTCTCGCATGGGTGTTTCCAACTCAATAAGATGTTCTTGCTAAAAATACTGAGTCTTGATTCCCCTACCGGCATACCAAAGGAAGTGTGCTATTATCCGAAGGCTTACGGGCTAACCAAGTCGTGTGGGTAAAGATGTACACCCCTATAGGGATAAAACTATTCGAGTAGCCGTGTCCACGGTTACAGACGATCACTTGGGTTCGAGACAACATTTGTTAGATTTCCAAACTAAAATTGACATGGTTACACTTGGTATCAACATGAATGGTTGTTCATGCGTGTTAGTTTATCAAAGTGGATAGCCACTTTGATATGTTTTTATCTATGATTATTCAATGTTATTTATATTCTTTTGTCCAAATTTTGGTTACTAAATGGCTTTTGCAAACTAGAAGGTGTAGGAATGAAATGTACCGCTTTTATGCAAAACTTATGCCACTACAGCCTTTCCGTTGGACAACCACTAACATATATATTCTCATATCCTTTGGATAGGCTCTATCATACACTTTCTTTTATTAGTTTGTGTAAGACTTGCGAATACCTTTTGTACTCAATCAGATTAACACTTGTTTCATGTGAGAAAGAATACGCTTATGATCCATCTGTTACGTTGAATACGGCGACGCTAACGAATGATGTTGCTTCTACCTCCACTCAATTGCCTTTGGGTTTAGACACACTTGGATGGACCTTTTGGTGTTTATATTTCTTTTCCGCTGCGTATTTTTGTTTATGTTTAGTAGACCACTCGGCCACTTATGTAATTTATGGATCTAAGTCCTAGTCTTGTAAATCACCTTTTAATAATGTATGAACTGTGTATGAGTGTGTGCAATGTTGTTCAGGGTATGTGCGTGATAGCCATTGATCTTGGGAACTAATAAGACATATATCTGGGAACTCGAAATCGGGCTCTTTTCCTGTTAAGAGTTATGCCACTGGTGTAATATCTTAACTTGAAACAATTTCGATTTTGGGGTCTCACAACAGTTGTTTATATCATTGTATATGCCCTCAGTAAAAGGTTTGTTTTGTTTGGTACTACTATCTTTTGAGCAGCTTTTTTTTACCCAACGCATATCTATCTTCCTACCAGGTCATGCAGTGGATCAGAGGTCGAGCTGGACCTTGCAGAAGAGTGGAGTTCAGAGGCACTGCCATTCTCCATAGAAGCTTCTAGAAGGCACTGTCATTCTCCATAGAAGCTTGCAGAAGAGAGGAGTTCAGAGGCACTGTCATTCTCCATAGAAGCTTCTAGAAGGCACTGTCATTCTCCATAGAAGCTTGCAGAAGAGAGGAGTTGTTTATATCATTGTATATTCCCTCAGTAAAAGGTTTGTTTTGTTTGGTACTACTATCTTTTGAGCAGCTTTTTTTTTACCCAACGCATATCTATCTTCCTACCAGGTCATGCAGTGGATCGGAGGTCGAGCTGGACCTTGCAGAAGAGAGGAGTTCAGAGGCACTGTCATTCTCCATAAAAGCTTCTAGAAGGGGACGTACGGATGCACCAAAAATCAACCGTGTGACGGAGAGCACGAGAAAGAGTAAAACACCTCAGGAATTCAGGATTCCATGAACTGCAGACACGTGGGTAGAAAGCAAGTGGCGCTAGCGCCTTGCTGTTCGCGGAGTCGGAGGGAGGAATTGTGCTCTCTGGGCCTGTTGGGCCTGCGATTGCCCACAATTTAATTTGAAGTTGAGATACTCGGGCGATGTCTGGGCCAGTCATTTTGATCCTTCTGGCAGGATCATCCCGACCACACGTCCTTAACTCCTTATGTTGCTGAAGCCCTAACGACGGTGAACATCCGACCCTAACCGCCGCAAAGCTCGCCGGACAGAACGCCGTCACCGTCACGGGAGCATGGATCTCCAAGCGCATTTAGAGGCTACATATATTACTGGTTTTGGGAAGAAATCAACTAGCTGATTCCTACCGAAAACAAATCGAGTTATAGCCATGCTTGTGTCTATTATATTATATTAAAATAATGTATAAAGGTATTCCCAAAAGCTTGGCCATATAGTTTGTTACCATAGGAGAGAGAATGATTAGATGAGATTTTGGATACAACTACTCCAATAGCTCGATACTATAGCATATTAGTAAAATTTGTATTTAGATGAGAGAATTATTAGTTTGGAGAGAGATAACACACTAATTTCTTGGTTTTCGGAAAATGCTTGATACTTGGCATTAGAATTGTCAATGTTTTAATATCAATCTTATGAAATAAAAGATATAGGGAATTTTTAGACACGTTCATACCTTCTCCGGAGAGAATAACAACCATACTCCTATATTCTTGGGTTGATTGTGTTTACAACAAGAAAGAAGTCACCGAAACTAAGGCTAATGACTTATGTCTCTCGTCCTCTTCTCTCTGTCCACCGACGTTATCCCTTATAAAGCTTCTAAGGGGGTGGCAGTTTTTGTGTGCCAGGAGGTGCCCCAACGATTGGTTAATTACATACATTTGATGGTGGTTATAGAAACATCCCCAACATCCCCCTTCGCCATAAAGTTATGCCAGAGACAATGATGATTATGTGCAGTTATGTCAGATGATAACAACACATGTATAACTACTACGTATAAATGAATGCAATGCATAGAATCCCTAGTCGACTGGTCCACGTGTCTGTAGATTCTATCAACTATAGGGTGATCATGTTTAACCTGGTCGTAGAAGAGCTTACGACCACTAGGTAAATGTAATTTTCCCTTATCATGATAAAGGGTACCTCTGATGGTTGTATAAAGACATTATTATATATAATAAACATTATCGATAAAATGATTTAATAAATTGAGGATTATTAGATCCTCGTCAAGTATCAAGCTTCTTCTCTCTCCCACCTCACAAAAAAACTGATATGACATATCAAGCAAATTTTGTTGTTGGGAGTACCCTAACAACCATTCTTTTTTTAAAAAAAATATAAACATACCCTACAGGGTGCACAGAAAATTCGGCATAGTCACGTAGAAGTGTAGAACGGTAGAAAGACATGGGTAGCTCATTTTGCTTAGCCCATCAAAAGAGAGAGAACAAAAAATGTGGCTGTCCTAGCTTCATCGCGTATCCTTGGCCCCTAGAGCGCCATTCCTCACATTGGGCGTTTGGCATCGATATCTCTAGATGCTATTCACTTGTTTGCCGCCCTTGTAGCTTCCCTGCAGATCATCAACCAGCCGTTGCAGCGCCAGCCGCGACGTGCCTCCCTCGCTGAAATAACCCAAAATCTGGATTTCAAAAAAAATTGAATCTTTTTGGTTTGAATTCGGATTTCTTTCCTAATTCGGAATTTTCTTTCGAAATCCCGCTTTCCTTTTCCGTCCAGCCGTCTTCTTCTTTTGAAAGCGCCTTCCCTCCCGGGCGCCTCCTCCCCTCTTCCTCCCCGCCAGCTCCAGCGCCGCCCGAGTCGCCTCACGCCGCACTTGTTGACCGACGCGCCACCTCACCATCTCCAGCGCCTTCTACTACCCTCGCCGCCTCCACCTCACCCTGCCATCTTCTCTCTCCCGGCGTCGTTCTTCTTCTCCCCGCCAACCACGTCGCCGCTGCCCATGCTGCTGCCGCCAGCATTTCCTGCTCCCACAGCCTCAACCTCGCCCTATAAGAGGTCCCCGAGAGCATCCTTCGTCGCCTTTCCCCCTCCACACCTCCCCTTCACCCCTCCTCCTCCAAAACCGGCGGATTTTGGAGAATCGCCGCCGCCACTGTTCTTCGTCCCCGACGGACCCGTCACCAATTCGCCGCCTCCGTCCACCCAAGCTCCGAATCGAGCCCACCGTAAGCTCTGCCTCCCCTCCCCGCTTCTTTTCCGCCTCTTCCCCACCTCCCAAACCCACCAGAGCTCGCCGGCACCGAGCTCCACCACCGCCTCCTTCCACGGCCTCCGTCGCCAAGCCACCTTAGTCATCCCCGAGCCCCATCTCCACCACCCCCGAGCTCCTGCCACCCCACTGATGCTCAAGCATCCCTCCCTTTTGCCCGTGCGCCACCCTAGCGCCGCCGACATCGTCCCCTGTTCCGGCCGGCCGCCACCCGCGCCGCCACCTTATTCCCGAGCCTCCTCAGCCCCGACAAAGCTCAAAAATGGAACCACCCTGGTTCGGTGGTGCTCCCCGCACCACTCACCCCTGCCGCTGACCACCACCGCCGCCACAGAAGCCGCCGCCGCCGGCTCGGGCACAGCCGAGCGCAGCTCAAGGCTGCCCCAGGCGCTGGGCCTTAAAGGCTTGGTCTTTTATGCCGAGGCCCATTTAAGTGTTGGGCTCAGCCCAACACTGTTCATAACCCGTGAACAGTGAAGCCATTTACTGTTCATCCAAAAACCGGCCTGGCAATGTTCATCGCACAGTAAATTCTTTTACTGTTCCAAATCCGAAAAATTCACAATAAATTCTTTTATTGTCCAGTCTAATCCAAAAACAGTGAAACCCCTTAATGTTCAGATTATTTGCTGTTCATTAACCAAAACAATAAATCCTATTATTGTCCACTGACTCATTTTTGGGCATGAATAGTAAAATAGTACTATTCATCGACCGACCCTTTTTCGCCCAAAACCCTAATCCAACATATTACACTCTTTTTGACCGCCTCGAACCCAGAAAACTCACTCACTGCTTATTCTTTTAAATCAGCCCAAACACTGGCCATTACACAGTAAACTCATTACTGTTTATTACCCGAAGATGGTTTGTGCAAATCATTTCTATCCGAAAACAGTAAACCCTATCTATCGTCCACTTCAAACCAGAAATACTGATCCCAGTCATTATTCACTAATCCATTGTCATACATGAATAGTAAAATAATCTATTCATTATCTGACACCTCTCCCGCCCAAAACCCTAATTAGACACTTTATACTCTTTTCGACCGTTTCGAGCCCGTGAATCCAAAACTCAACTCCGTTCAGTCCAAACAAGTGCCAGAAAAATCTCCAGCACCCCACACACCACCTTCCTTTATGATTCTTTATCCATTTACAATATTTTTGTTGTACTTGGATCCTTTCATCAGATCTGCTCAGTCCAATTCAACACCAAATAAATACCTACTCATCTCCACGCTACCTTTCTTTGTGTTTCTTTTCTGGTTTTATTTACTTGCATGTTGTTCCCAGCTCATTCCTTGTCGAGCCGGATTTTACTTGAATTGTTTTATTGTTTTGTTTCTCGTTAGGTCACGACTTCAACAACTAAGCTCCAGAAGACGCAGGACAAGACCAGTATCCAGAAGACTCTGTGCAAGAAGGCAAGTCGCATTCTTTGATCATTTTGAACCTACATTTCATCTATGTATTATTACTTTCATTACTGTATTTGCGCCAATTACTTTAAATATTAATATAATACTTTTGAATGCCATGACAATTAGTCAAATCCTAAATACCCTACAAACAAACCCACCCAACTTTTGTAGGTCATATTCACCTTGACAAGTTTAGTCCACATAAAATATTATCTATACAATGTAGCTTTGTCACCAAAACTGTGTTCATCAATCAAAAGAGTGCATTGGCTTTTCGCCAATGGTTTTGGTGGTGAGTTGAGGGTTGGATCCAGGAAGTTGGACAACCCAATAGACTCGGGTTAAAAGTGAGTCATCAGTGAGATCTGGAGGTGGACAGCCACGAGTTGGTGTTGGGTCATCGCCTCACTGGATGACAGGTAAGGACAAGAACCTTGTGCCAAAGTAACAGACATAGAAACCGCTCAACCACAAGTGTGGTCATTACTCCCTAGCTTAGTACACTGCTCCTCCGATCGAATATTTACAGTAACAAGAATGGGACAGGAGTGGCCGGAAGGGGGCACTCGCTGATCTCCACAACGATAGGCGCCGTCAGCGTCGGGTTAATAGTTCTGCCATTGGCCGGTGGTTCCCCGAGACTGTATGGTCCAAGAGCCTACCGGGTAGAGACTAGAAAGGTTGAGCAGTGAAAAAGCTTTGTTATCTCAGCTCAGTCGCACGCTAACGTGTTGCGTGTTTATAGCTTGACAGTACGAGTTTGAGATATCTTGTGGGTAAAGTTGGGCAACTCTGCAGAGTGAATAATCAAAGGTATTCGAATACGCCGTGCTTCCGGCTAATGAAGCTGTGTCAATGGGTGATTCCAGTACAAAGGCATAAGTAGAGTTTTTGAGATGTTAAGTTGGTAATTGAGTTTGTTAAGAAACCCCTGATGCTGTTACTTATTATTGTTTTACTGTTTTATAAATTATTTTAAATGCAAAGTGCATCCACATATGCCAAGTATGGTAAACCCTAACCATCCATTGAACTCCTTGCATGTAATTAGTTAGCATTTCCATGCGGCTTGTTGAGTACGGTGGTAGTACTCATTCTTGCAATTTGCAAAACATCTACAGAAGAAACTTGGGAAAGTGCAGAGGATCCTTGTGAGCAAGATTTTGGTGGACTCCCAGAAGGCAACGACTACTGTTACTAGGTCTCGACTACGCTCAAGCGTACCTGTGGTTTGAAGTTCTTTTGTCTTGTATTATATTTAACTTTGGGCTTGGACGCCCGTGTCAGGTCAAAATAGGTTGTTAAACCTTAACTTTGTTTAATAAAAGTCTGGTTTTTGTTGCAATTGGAAGCTTGCTTGAGATACTATTTGCTTCGCAACTGTACATCCTGAGCGGTTGTGAAGGGTTTAGCGGTTCCGAGAATCGGGGTCGTCACACCCGCCGCCTGCTGAACGCGCTCGGCCCTAGTGTGCATCCTCCGCCCCTCGTCGCCGCCGTCCATCAGCTCTCGGACCTTGTCCGCCAATTGTGCCCTACCGACGACAGTTGCCGCTCTAGCCTTTACACCCATGCGGACAACGACATCGATGATGTCTGCCACGTGCTTCGTGTTCGCTGCCTGCTCGTCCATGATCGCCCATACCAGCATCGGCCGGCTGACGGCCAGGCTCTCCAGCACCAAGTTCTAGCCACAGTGGCTCACGAAACCCCCACCACCGGGTAGGCCAGCACACGCCACCGCGAGATATAGCACCAGATGATCTCGTTGTTGGGCCCCGCATCGACCGGCGGGGACCACGCTTCGGACCGAACGCCCAAGAGGAAGGCGTGGCTGGACTCCACCAGCCCGTGCGCGAGGTCGTCGAGCTGCGTGGCGGTGACACGGATCTACGTGCTAAATGACACGTAAACCACCAACCCAGGCCTCCCAGCTCACTCGTCCAGCCACGAGACGCAGCCTTCGGGGTCGTCGTCATCGTTGTATTCTTCCTCATTCGTCTCCGGTGATTTGCGGGCGGCGAGGAATAGCGGGCTGATGAGTCAGGCGCGAAACACGGGGAGGTAGAAAGACTTAAGGATTGTTGCACAGTCCTCGTACAGCGTGGCAAAGCTGTTCACCAGGATGCCCCAGCCATGGTAGTCCTAGTTTCTGTCCTCGTCGGCCATGAACCAGGTTGTTTGGGTTGGCTGCCAGCGCCACCGCGTCCGAGAAATCATACGCGGTGATTGCCACACTCTCCAGGAAGCCGGGCACGTGGAACTAGACGTCGTCCTTGATGCTCATCGCGGAGGGTCCCATTTCGGTGAGAGCGATGTAGAGGGACATGGAGAAGGCTGCACATGCTGTGGAACGTGAGGCGGCGGACACCGACGTTGCTCGCGACACACTGCGTGGACCCGATTCCCTAGGAACTTGGCGAAGGGCTCCCGGAGTAGCGCTGTGGCGCACAAGAATGCTGGGAAGAGGGACTGCGAGGGGAGCGCGTCGGTGGACTCGACGCCGGCCGGCAGCCGTGGTGCAAGGGGAAGGGGAACACGATGACACGGACCGACGCCGGGAGGCGGTGCCGCGCGAAGGCGAGGATGGTCGGGGTGGTGAGGAGCGTGACATGGAGGTGGCCCCCGTGGTGCACCGCGAGCGCCGTGGTGAAGTGGAGGTGGGGCAGGGTGTGGCCCTTGGCCATGAACGGGAAGACGACGACGTGGTCGTGACCGTCCACGCCCTCCGCGACAGCAGCAGGATGTGTCGTGCGTGCGGCGGTGGCCATGGTGATCGATCGAGGAGGAGGCATTCATGGTCGGTGCGAGAGCTGGTGCGCGCACGTCTGTGCGACAAGTCACAACTCAAAAGACCTTTTTTTCCCTTCTGGTCTGGTGTCGCACTGTGTGTCCGAGTACAGACGTCAAGTTGGTTAAGGTGTTATTATCGGATTGAAGACGAAGCGTAAGACTGCTACTGATGAGGACATTTCATTGATTCGCAATCACATAATAACACTTAAATATCAATTGAGCAATGATAAGATGATTTCTTTACTTGAGAGTTCTTTATTGCATAAAAAACAATGATGCTACCGAATTTCTTAATTGATGATAGTAGGAATACTAGATGTATCTATTGTTTCCAGCAGGAGGTGAAAGAGGAAGGCACTGCAAGGGGTAAAGGCATGTATGCATTTCCTGTGCATTTAGCCAAGATGAGCTTGAGGTCACCAATTCGACCAAAGGAGGAAGAAAGGAGAGCCAAAAGGGGGCGCATGGGCCCAAGGAGGGAGGCACATGGACCAAGGTGGGCTTTGGCCATGCCTAGGTGCGGAGGACTATTGGACTCCAATACAAAGTCAAAATCTGAATCGGAGATCTTACCCAATTCCAGCTTAGTCAATTCCGAATTTGAAGCAGTTTTCAATCCGAATTGGGCCCAATGAGTTAGAAAATTATGCGGGCTTGCATGCCACGTATTTAGGACTAATTATACTCATAATTTCAGCCATGCATACTTTGTTTTCATTCAGAACACTACAGTTCTAATCATTTGCGTTTAGGAGTTGAATTTGGCCTCAAGAGCTCGAATTGGTGTGTGTGGGCGTGTTGGCCCATGCGTAACTGAACCAAGAGGGTGGAAACTCTATATTTAATGTTGGTGGTCGGCCCTAGGAACACCAACCACAAAATTTAATGTTTTTGTTCATATTGAACTAGTAGATTGAAATCGTTCTTCAAAAGAACTGTGTGTTCTTTGTTCCTTTATTCTTGCAAGTTCTAGAAGTTTGCTTGAGTTGATCTGTCGTGGCCAGTCTCTCTTCGTGCATTAGCCTACGTACTGGTTGCGTAGATTGGATCATCATGAGAGTTGTGGTGTGATTGCTATTAAGGAGGTTTTGTGCTTGACTCATGATTGTCCTAATTTCATATTACATTGTTGTTCTTGAGTTTCCATCCTGCTATGTATATCCAAAATTTTAAGTCGTGAAGATCATGCTTCCCTGTATCAGCTACATGGACGATGTGAACATGATGTGATACATACCGCAATACTTGATTGTAGAACGGTAGAATTACTGTGCTTGACATGGACATTTTCGGTTCATCATGGCTCCAGCACGCACCTGATGCATCTTTTCCGGAACACAGGGACTGCAATGGTGTGGTTGTCGACACCTCACTCTTTTTTTTTTGTGCACACCACATTGCTAGAATGGAGACATGGAGTAGTATATAAATAATAATTCAGAAACGGAAAATTTGATCATATACCCTCCCCTTAGATGGAAATTCAGGATTTACCCTCCTGACCCACATGTCATTGACCTATGATGACCCCACATGTCATTGAGGTGGGAGGGTAAATCCTGAAATCCTGAAATTCAGAGAGGGTATATGATCCAATTCCCCTTCAGAAACGGATGGTAATCCACTCAAATGAAATTGGGCCTGGTAGCCCAGCCAACTATTCCCGACCCGAACGTGTAGTCCTGCAGTGCTCGAGTGGAATCATAGCCCAACTCACTTCTCGATCGCCGCGTGCAGCACGAATCCGCCGCAGAAGAGCCCAACCCGACCTCAAATATATCCTCTCGTCTCGCACCTTCCCCGACTCACTCTCGATCGCCGCGTGCAGCGCCGTGCCTCCGCCCCATCCATCCATCGCATCGCGGCCCTCCCCCACCTCCCCTCCCCTCCCCTCCCACTCCCCGCCGCGGTCGCCGTCGCCGTCGCCGTCGCTGTCGCTTCCCTGGATACAGACCGGAGAAGGTGGGAGACCGATCTCCTCTCGCCCCCTCGACCCCACCTGGGATCCCAAACCCTAGATCTAGCGTGTTCGTGCCCACGGGCGTCGATTTGGGAAGCCAGTTCGGTCGCGATCTTAGATCTGTCGCTTTCGGCGCGATTGCTGTGATGTTATATGTGGAAACTCTCGGTTAATCTTTGTTTGTTCGGTGATTGATAGGTAGGGTAGTCGGCTGAGATGGCGCGCCTGTACGTCGGCAACTTGGATCCCCGTGTGACGGCCCGGGAGCTCGAGGACGAGTTCCGCGTGTTTGGGGTTCTTCGGAGGTCAGTGATTCACCAGTGGTCTGGATTCTGTGCTATTGTTCCAGCTTCTGCTAGAACTGCGTGTGCATCTGTATGTGAATTCTTTTGGATGAGAAGCATGAGGGGAGAATAAGCCCTAACCTAGAGCGGAACAGCCAAGTACCAACTCGTGTTTTTATCTTTGCTAAGCATACGGTGCTTTGGTGATAGATGAGTTTGGGCATACTGTGTCCTAAGGACGCTAGAGCGTCCCAGCAACAAATGAATCGTACATTATGTTGCAGGTTCTCCCTGCTATTTTAGTTTCATATCCATGTGCATGAATTGACTGTCTCTGTATCGTCATATCATATATGATGGTGTGCTACTATTTATGCCACATGCCCAAATAATCCTGCCATCCTTCTATAGGCGCATACTTGCACGGCCGTTCATTATTTGATGGGCCCTATACCGTGTAATCTTGGCGACAAATGTGTTAGGGATTTGCACATCTTAGATTAACTTTCATCAGGATACAAGTTCAAAGTATTTTGATATCAACAGTAAATGATACGGCTAATTTACTGAAAGCTGAAGTTGCCACTGTGTCCCACTGGCCCCAAACCCTGAAGTGCGTCCAGAATTGCTTATTTTCATGTGTTACTGTCTTATTGATAAAATCATCACATGAGTCCATGCATTTATCTTTTGCATTCGTAAATTTATTTATATTCTGCTTGATGCGAATGGTCTTGATACATTTTGCTTAATTTTCTTTTGTGGAAGCAGTGTATGGGTTGCACGAAAGCCACCTGGTTTTGCATTCATTGATTTTGATGACAGGAGGGATGCTCAAGATGCAATTCGTGATCTAGATGGTACGTGACCAGAGCTTTTGTGTGAACATGTTAAGCCTTTCTCAGCATGTTCCATCAGCTGTACATGGAAAATTTCCTTATCGGTGGTATTTTTGGGTCAAGGAGAGAGATTCTGGCTGTTTGTGAGAAATATCTGAATTACAATTAAACTTCTTCTAAAGTCTATGGTATTTGGTAACATCATTTGTTAAGGTTAGATCATGGGCTGCTTTATTTCGTTAATAGATGTTGTCCATTATATGGGACATGGGCCTTGGGAGACATTTAAATTACGGTTGATGAATTGAACTTATTTGAATTTTTATGATGACAACCATTTTATTGTTTAGGACTAGATTCTCCCTCCTGGCCCAGCATAAGCTGTAGTTGCATTTCGATGGTCCTGTATTACATGTACAGGTTCATGTAGAGCTAATTCTAATTGTTTGACTTCTGCTTTTATAGGCAAGAATGGATGGAGAGTTGAGCTATCTCGTAATGCCAGCAGCAGTCGCGGTGGTCGTGATAAACATGGTGGGTCTGAGATGAAGTGCTATGAATGTGGTGAGACTGGGCACTTTGCTCGTGAATGCCGTTTGAGGATTGGTGCTGGGGGTCTAGGCAGTGGAAGGCGTCGCAGCAGGAGCCGCAGCCGCAGCCGGAGTCCCAGATACCGCAGGAGTCCAAGCTATGGTAGAAGGTAACCAAATAATTGTTACTGTTAAGCACAAATCCTTCTTTCGACAAATTTCCCTGTCACTATTTAATTATGCAGTAGGTTCATTACCATAATACCATGATTGTATTGAGTCTGTTGGTTCTGCTTGAAGGTGCGAAGTCTTGGTGACTGGCAGCCCACTTTTAGTCCTGTTATTTTTTTCACTCATTTTGAACTCTTCAATGACATGATGGGCAACCCACTTAGTTCTGTTATTTTTTTTCATTCATTTTAAATTGTTTTATAACCTGAGATATGGTCTAGTAATTATTTTATGGGGATGGCTATGGTACAAACACATTACGCCACATAAAGTTTTTAAAATTTCCTCCCATAAGACATTTTAAATGTCCACCTATCGCCATCCCCCACTTGTAGGATAGTATATCGTGGAAGTGTGTAGGAGTAGATCACGCTTGTCAAGTTAGTTTGCTTCATTATGCCAATTTTGTAACTAGTAGATTACATGAAGAAAAATAAATCTTATAGAAATGATATGCCCTGCAAACAGAAGTTACAGCCCTCAAGAGCGCTCTCCAAGGCGTCGGAGCGTGTCACCAGCTCGTGGACGCAGCTATAGCAGGTCACCATAATACAACCGTGCCCGGAATGAACCTCCCAGCTATGACAACGGGTAATGCAGATTTCAATATCTATCTTTTTGTCAGGTACTGAGATAGCTTTTATAATTTGCTGTGTCTAATGATTTGCTATTTTTTTAATGGTGCCAGGTACCGCCGTAGCAGGAGCTAGAGCAAAACCTGATGTCTGAAGAATGCTGTTACAGATATTGCTATGTGGGTTGTCAGCTGTGAACAATGTCCTATTTGAAAGATCCGTCGTCGACTGCTTGACTTTGGTTAAGGTTCTCATAACTTTATCTGCCTTATTATGCTTGTGTTTGATTTTAATCACTAGACAAATTTATGGATGGATGTAGTATTAAACTAAGTTGAATTGTCTTTCTTCTGTGTGTTAAAAAGGCATCGTCCTGCACTGCTTAAACGACCCGGCCGACTACGGCTTTCAGTTATGTCTTCATGGTTTTGTTCTTCGCTCTACATTCTTCGCACGCCCTGGCCTGCTTCATGCAAACGAATGAGAATACCATCCATTAGTTCCTGCCGACGACGCCCTCTTCGCGATGCATATACTTCGTTGAAGATGCTGCTCGTCGAAAGCAGTAATGACCTTTCTTCTCATACCAAATTGTTAAGGTTTGATTGTGTTCATAAATGCAGCATCTGAAAGTGTTAGAAGCACAAATTTCTTTGTAGTCCGACTCTCCGGAAATTGAATCTGCTTCCCAGGAGCTGCAGTATGCAGTTTGAGAAGTGCACCCCCGCCCTGTCTGTTTATCATACCTTATGCTGGGGAAATGTGGGCACCAGAAAGAATTTGATCAAGGTCAAATTCAGCAAGAGGTGTAAGCCTGTTTAGACCTATTAAGCTGAGTTCGGGCCTTGGTTTTGTTCCTCGCTCCCAACTTGCCTCACATGCAGCGAACAAAGAGCCTTCCCTGCGTCCTTCCTTCACTGCATTATCATGATTGTTGTTCTTCATAGATCCTGCGTTCAAGCAAAAATATCTCCCTTCGTAAGGATTTGATGTTGGTTGCCACATGTGAAATTACTTATCATTTGACATACTTGTTGATAGGTTTAATGATGCGCAGAATGGTTAAATCCTAGACATCTGATCGCATCAGCGGGTAGAACGTCAGATGCTGTTTTATTTTGACATTGAAATGCCGGATGTTATTTAACCTGTTTCATAACTTCATGCCCTTCTGCCTCGAGTGAAACCCACCAGCTTTGTTGTAGTTCGTTTCTTCCCGGAAGATAAGATAAATCATATTGGCTTACTTTGTTTGCATCTCATATTTCCGATTCAGTTTTGCTGATTGCTTGTTGTAGTAAGAAAGGCTAGATAGTAGGAAAAGGCGACCCTGGTATTTAGAAGAGGGACGGAATGTAAGGAACAATTGTGTATTAATTGCACAAAAATCCGGGTCTGAGTTATTACACGAGGGGAGATGATTATTTATAGTCTTCGACTGGGTACATGAGATTACAGATTATCCCTAAAAAGGTACTACGTTTGTAAGGGCTGCAGGGGTTTTTCTTACCTCTATGTGTGGTCTTCGGCTCACAGTGGATTTCTTTGTTCTTGGTCCATTCGGTTGGTACATTTGGCCCACCGGTGCCATCCTCCCTTCGCCGTATGCTGTGTGCACCCAGAGCATGGGGCCTTGGGCACACCTCGGTGCCTCCAAGGCGGTCTCAGGCGGTTCGTGTCTTCTGGGCCGTTGGTGCTATGGTGGTGGTCTAGGTACCTCTACGCCTCCTCTGAAGCATAACATAGGTCTCCTGGGGATCTTCGCTTGGGCTTTGGGCCCCTCCAAAGGGGTACCTGGTACCCTCGGGCCCCGGCTCGTGACCTTGGGGGGCTTCGCGGAGTTGTTGGGCCGCCTGTACGACACTTGTCATAGTTAACTTTCTTCTACAGTGTTAATTTTATACCTGTCTTCGACGTGTAGCATGTTCGTCTTGTTCATTGTAAGATATTAGCACGTCTTAAAAAGTTGGCAGTGACATCCTGAAATTGACGTTTCTTGCTGAGTAATGCTTGCTTGCCCTCTTACGGCTGGTGTTCCCTTACCGGTTCCTTTTGCGTGAGCTGTCCAAAATCGTGACAGCTACGTCATGGTTAAGCGCTTGGTCCATGGCGACGATAATTCATGGGGACCAGAAACAGTTGTTCCGTGGTTGCTACGTTACGGGTTTGTTAGGCGTGTCTTGTATCGTTCTCGTTGGCCATTGCGCTGTTTTTGAAGGCATGTTTGTCCTGCCCAAATTTCATAGGAGACGGTATGAATCCTCGAAAATTTTCGTGACATTCCCGTGTTCCAAACAGGCTCGGTCTTGGGTGTTGGTTCCTCTCCAGCGACTGCGAAAAAACACACAACGTCACTGAGCTTTGTGACGTTTCAGTTTACAGAAATATTGCGAGGAGCAGAGGCCAGAGGTTCAGGGGTTGGGTGGTTAGACGAGGGAGACAAACGCACGCAGGATTGGGTGATGGAACGGCACGAAGACTAGCTGAGGGTAGGTGATGAGGCCAGGCCATGCCCCTGATCAGAACGAGCCAACGGATAAGAAACCGGCACGGGGATCCATTAGTTGATCCGTGGATGCGTTTCGGCGCGGACCGAACCACGTGATCTGCGCTTGCCGGATCCTTGTTAGATCGTCGAGTTGGGCTCCGCTTCTGTGGCTGTCAGTCGCGCTCTAGTTTTGTGCAGCGGTTCAGGTCTCCCTCCACCAAACCCAACCCTATAAACTTACTGGTAGAGTGCTCGTGTATTGCAACAGAACATCAAAAGAGAGTGATGTATACCAGCAGATGTGATCCTAAACAGCGTAGTATATATCAATTTTCTTTCACACACATATAAATTAAATCCGTCTATTGCATCACCTACTACTATTGCCCGGAAATTAAAATTTTGAGTTCATAGATTGTTTACCTTTAGAAGTTGAAGTTGATGCCAACTTTCCTCCTTGACGTGCTACCCATTTCCAGTCATCGCCGACTGACAAGGAAGAGGGATACGTATCGATGGCCACCTTCTTCCGCCATAAACCCAAGCCATGACTCGGTTCTTACAATCATTGGCATCTGCAGCCCTCGCCAGGAAAATTGTGACGAGGAGGTGGAAGGCCGGGAGAGGAGGCGGTGGCGGCGTGGTAAGCGAGAGGAGGGCGATGCTTGTTCGACCAACGAGGTGCAGGAGGCGGCGGTGGCGTAGGGGCGGTTAGGATGAAGAGGACATGGTGCGATGAACTCGAGATGGCGACACGACAAGGGAAGGACTCCTTCATCTATGCCTCTTCCTTGTGCGCCATCGCTGCCTCCCCTCCCTTCCGTGGCGCTGCCACTTCTCTTCTAAGGTACTGCCTCTTCCTTTCCTCCCTTGCTTCCCTTGCTTCCTAGTGCCTTCTCTCGTCCCCGACGCCGCCTCCCACTATCTTTTCATGTCGCCAGCGCTACCTCTTCGTGCCGACGCCTCCTACGTTGTCGGATCCCCCCATGTTCGTGCATACCGTCATTGCAACCTGCAGACTTAGTGTTGAAGGGGGTCGGGATCTCTAAGGCACGAAGCAAATGTCGAACGGGCGTAGGTGACGAGTCGCGATGCGGGCAGGAAGGATTGGTACGATAACGAATTTCGGTGTGCATGTGAAGAAGTGGGGCGGCAACGGTTTGGATGGTTGTAAAAGAAGTGATGGCATAGATATATTCACGAGTCATAGGGGATGACGGGGTGAGACCTTATCCTTATCAGGTTGGGTCCGCATGTTGGTGCACCTCGCTTAGGAATTTGGGAGGGGTGAGAGATGCCAACCACGTGCATAGGAGAAAGAACACCGTCCCACTACGCAGGAGTAAACTCATTCTTTTATTAGTTAATATAAGATAAGAAATGTATCACCTCCTCCTTTCCTCCCTTCCCTCCTAATGCCTTCTCCCACCATCGACGCCGCCTCCCCGCGCCACCGCCTCCTACGCTATCGGATCCCCCCTTTTTGTGCATGCCGCAGTTGTAACTCACGGACTGAGTGCTAGAGGGGGTTGGAATCCCTAAGGCACGAAGCGAATGTCGGACGGACGCAGGTGGTAAGTCGCGGCGTGAGACAGGAAGGATTTGTACATCGACGATTTCGGTGTGTATGTGAAAAAGAAGTGGGGCGACGACGGTTTGGATGGTTGCAAAAGAAGTGAGGGTATGAATACGTTCATGAGTCATGAGGAATGACAGGGCGAGATCTTGTTCCTGTCAGGTTAGGTCCATATGTTGGTGCACATCGATGAGAAAATTGAGAGGAGTGGGAGAGGTCAACTACGCGTATAGGAGAAAGGACATCATTCCGTTGCGTTGGGTAAACTTATTTATTTATTTATTAATTAAGACACTTGAATGGACAAAGAGAACCTTATTTGGAGATTGACCATATTGCATCATGGTCTGTTGCATGATCGGATGTCTACGGGCTCTATCCTCACACGAGGATAAACGCCGTAAAAATTGACATATGCCATATGTCACATTGACCAATGGCATAATTCCATTACTGGTTGGGCATTTGCCACAAGTTAGGGTCCTTTTGGAACGTAGAATTCTCACGTGAATGTCGTCGGGAACTCATGACTAGTAGGAGCGGTTACTTTCTATCCTAAAAATTTCGAACTGATGGGTCTAACGTGGAAAAAACATGGATCTTAGATAGTAAAACCACGTGATTGTACAGATCAGATGGTAGAAATTGTACTATATGATTTTTTTTTTAATACGCACACAGAAAAGAAAAAGGCCGCATAAAAACGTGCATCTCTTTGAAATGTTTACCATACTATCCGTTTGCAAGTCTAGTTACCCCTCCTTTCTTTTTTATTTTACTTTTTACGGTCTCCAACACTCGGCTTTAATTACAACTTTATATATTTGTTTACTAATATATACTAATAAAATTATAATGTTACAAAATATTTATAACGACAAATTTAATTATATAATTTTCATGTAATTAATTCATATAGTTTTAAACATGTTAGGGATCAGACTTTAGAAAATTCTAAATTTGATGACATAAACTATATGGTGTTAAATAAAAAAAAATAACAGAAAGAGTACTGTACACGCGGAGTTACAGACACATGATCGACGGTTTGCCCAAGTCTCCCTCTACGACCCCACACAGACCTATTTCATTGGCGCTATAAAAAAAAGTAGACCTAAAAAACTAATCACCTCTTCAATTTGCCATTTAACCACCATTGCAGCTTGCAAGTCAACACTAAGGGCATATACAATTGTACAAACAACTGATGTCTATATCAACCATTCATATCACCTATAGACAGCACTAAAGATAGTTCATATAATGAATTGTTTGTTAATATAGCTATACAAGACCCCACAATCTTTTAATTTTTGCTTGAAAAATATTTATTATAGACACCGATGCAATAATGTTTTATGTTGTCTATAAAGATTTTATAGACCGTTTGTTGCATAATAGACAATTTCTTTCTATCTCATTCATAGCATCACAAATCTTCATAGCAAGAATTATAGACTGCTCATGGCACCTGTTGTACATGTCCTAATTCGGTCTTTAACCCCCAATTCCGTCGATTTAACAGCGATTAGCGAAGTAATTAAGCCAGCAAAGACTTTCGGTCTTCCTCCGGGCAGTTTACACTTTCCGGGCGTCTTCGCCTTCCTCGAACTCAGCGCGAGTGAAGGTCTGAAGGAGGAAGTTTGTTGGTTGTTTCTTGGGTGACTCGTTGGTTGTGGAGTTCATGGTCCTTGTAGTGGATGGACGCCATGTTCGGGTCGAGGAGGGTGGAGGACGAGATGGCGCTTAAGAGGCAGAGGACCGTGAGGTGAGCGCAGGAACCGCTTATTGGTTTGTTGTTCTCTTTGCTCGTGGGCATGGATTTTTTTTTTTTTTGGCTTGGGGAGGTTGGGGGCGTAGAGGTGAAGGCATGAAAAGGGCACGATTTTGCTGGAACCTTTCTATTTTAGGTGGGGATTTGAGAAGAAGAGCTTTAGGATCGGGTTGGGTTGGGTTGATGGTTGCTGTGTTCTTGGACTGGTTCGTAGTTCATAGTTCCTGTGTTACTAAAATGCTTGGTTTTAGTTTCTTGTATGGATTATCTGCTTGATTTGTTTGCGGAATAGTAATCGTGTAGTGAACCCCTTAAATTGTTTTTTTAACTGCAATAGTTTAACTTTTGATAGTCTTAAAAAAGTTCAACTTTTGATGAGCAGAATAAGATAGAGATTCAAAGCTGAGAATGGGATAGAAAACGTAATCTAAATAAGCCTTATAAGAGCATATAATCCCTGCTGGTTATGCTTATTGGTGATGAGCTTAAATGATCATGTCTGACTTTAGAATCGTTCAACATCCTCTATCTCTAAAGAAAATCTAGCATATTTTTAGTGCTACTTTTTTAGGGGAATTTTAATGCTATTTTCATCCTCAGATTCCATGACGAAAGGGCAAAGCCAACTATACCCATTCATCTGAAGCAGTCTGCCCTAGCTTTTAGTAAGCTTGGTGTGGGGAGTTCGGGAAGAACAAGATTTTTGTTGCAGGACACGAGCATTGGTACAAGAAGATTATTGATCCATCAAGCGATTTCATCGTGACATGGACTTATTTCTTCCGTATCTCATGCTTCATTGCTCTATTTATGGATCCTTTGTACTTCTATGTGCCTAAAATCTTTTATGGCAAAGACACTTCATGTATCGGGAGAGATAGACACCTAGCTATCATCGTCACTGTCTTCCGATCAATTGCCGACCTTTTTTATGTCATCCAAATTATGATAAAGTTCAGGACTGCATATATTAATCCAAGATCCACGTTGGGGGTTTTCGGTCGAGGAGACCTTGTCACAGATCCTAACAAAATTGCAAAGCAGTACATGAAATCTGATTTTGCAGTTGATTTAGTGGCTTCGTTGCCTTTACCGCAGGTAATTTCAATCCTTTCTGATGCATTGCTTATCATTATCGAAACCATTTGTTAGCAGTGAAGTTTGTGTATTGTTTCATTTAGCACTTATCTAGATGCTGGCATGGTCGTGAACTGCTAAAATTATTGTAAGGTGGTAAGGTTGAGTTTAGGGATTGTTCCTCTTCTGGATGCAAAGATCTTGTTTGTTTGACCATAAGCACAACATCTGTGTGGATGTCTTCACAGACCACACTATAAAGAAGAAAATGATATGTGGTTGGGTTTGTCTCTTAAGGACATTCTTCAAGAATGTAGTTTGAAATAAACCAAGTTTTCAAAAAAAAAAGCCTCTGGCAATTTATGATCACCAAAATGAAATGCATATGTTGTCTTTTGAATTGTTTATTGCTATTGTTTTTTTAAAAAAATATCCAGAAGTCCTCCATTATGATGATTTCACCATCATAGCTAACCAACTTAATTGTTTTCTAAAACTTGGTATTCTTCATGTCAGTAGCAAACAAGTCGAAACTGATAACATAGGTCAAAATAGTGAACTTCTGAATGCTGCAATCCCACGATGATATGCTGCATTTGTACTTTATGCTTGCTGCTTTTCATTCAACTGGATGCCTTGAAATTACCAAAAAGCAATTTCGTTCTGATAACTGGTCACTAGTTCTCATTTGTTGTGTGGCTCGGATGGATCCCGCCAGTCGTACCGTAATCGCCGTTACCGTCAAACCGATTTTCCGATGAAATTCGTTCAAATTTGATTAAAAACCATTCGAATTTGAATTTGAATTTGAATTTGAACAGCCCGGGATCCCGTATCCCGGCCCCCCTCCGGTAAGCGGTAACCGGCCGGTAACCGGCGGTTACCGGCCGGGATTTTAATCCCTGGCTCTGACATGCTTGCTCTGATGCCAAGACTGTTCTTTTATCGAACATGAAAGTAGTGGATCTCAACTTCATACCCTAAAAGTTTATCTGTTATAATTGTGAGTTTATAGATGTTGATTTCTTTGAGGTGAAGCAATCTACATTTATATACCTGAAGTTTGAGTTGTGATTGTTGTCTGACATTTCCTCCCTTGTCCTGCAGCTCATTATTTGGTCCGTGATACCAGCTATCAAATATTCTTGGTCTGAGCATAACAATGACATACTGCTTCTGGTTGCTCTTTTTCAGTATATTCTAAGATTATATCTCATATTTTCTTTGAATAACAAAATGATTACTGGAGCTTTTTCAAAGACTGCTTGGCAAGGAGCCGCATACAATCTGCTGTTATACATGATTGCTAGCCATGTACGATACTTATACGAGTTTCTATGTGCAATCTTTCTCCATTCCATGTCTTGAAATTTTGCATATTTCCTTTTAAATTGTGCTGTCATATTTTCTGTTTTGCTATCATATAGTGGAACGACTCAATATGCACTTCTCTTTTTCAGGTTTTAGGAGCATTGTGGTACCTGCTATCCGTTGATCGACAGACTGCGTGTTGGGAAAAATATTGCAGGGACGAAACTAATTGCCATAATAGATACCTGGCTTGTGACGTAAAGCTAGATCCAAGTTGGGTAAATAAGACTGTTATTTTTACTAGCTGTGATGCTAGTAACAAAAGCATCAGTTTTGACTATGGTATGTTCGAAACGTTGTTATCAAACCAAGCTCCTAGCCGGAGCTTCCTGAGGAAGTACATCTATTGCCTTTGGTGGGGCTTGCAGAATCTAAGGTATGACTATCTGAACACATCTAAGACTGGTAATTGAGGTGCTGAATTTTGATCATTAGCCACATTATTATTCTCTGCTAAAGCAAAAATTCAGAGATCTTACTTTTGCATCTTCAACTCCAACTCCAACTCCAGCATTATTACATTTCTGATCTGAGAAGTTTAAGCTACTACACTGGTTATTTAATGGAACAACTTTGATATAATAATAATAGTTGATATGAAGATTCTATTATTTTCTGACATGCTATATGGCACTTTTCTTTTTTCTAAACAGTTGCTATGGCCAGACTTTGAATGTGAGTACCTATATTGGTGAGACAATGTATGCTATATTCTTGGCGGTGCTTGGTCTCGTCTTGTTTGCGCATTTAATTGGAAATGTACAGGTACTTTTACATTGTAAATATCAAGCCTTTGACCATAGCTTTAGGAGTGGTGGCATGAGGTTTTTGTCTGGACAAGGTCATACTGATCACATGCACGTCTCACTATTCTATTATCTGCTCCAGTAACTAATAAACCATCATACTGATAATACCAAAAATGCCCCCTTGTTTTTTAAAGCCACACTTCCCAACTTAATTTGTTGACAAGAAACATTGAGCTTATTACATTATATTGCTTGCTAGACCTACTTGCAATCTATCACTGCAAGGGTTGAGGAGTGGAGATTAAAGCAAAGAGACACTGAAGAGTGGATGAGACATCGCCAACTTCCTCATGATCTACGAGAAAGGGTGAGAAGATTTATTCATTACAAGTGGCTTGCAACTCGAGGTGTGGATGAAGAATCTATACTGAAGGCTCTGCCTGCAGATCTTCGCCGTGACATCAAGCGCCACCTTTGCTTGAATCTTGTTTGCCGGGTAAATAGCTTTCTTCTGTTTTCTGTGAAAAATCACCCCAGTTTACTGAACTTCATAACCATCTGGTGATCCTGTTATAGACCATCTGGATAAATTAAGCTATGTGTTCCTTGGTGACCATCAGTTCTGGTTATCATGCCACATTTGGATGGACAAAAGAGGTGAGACCATGGAAGTAAATAAAGGAAGAGGGAAGGAGAAAGAAGAGGGATATGATCATAGGATTGGGTTGGAAGATGCTTCCTATTCTTTTCCTTCCTTTGTTTTACTATCTAAATAGAACATTCGATAAATGAGATAACTATGGTATGAAAAATAATTGCAAATGTATGCTTCTCTTCTGTTACCTTCCTTTTCCAAACTTTTAGTGAAGTGAAAATTCACCTTGTAGTTCTTCCTGTGTCATATGGTTTCTCTTGTTCTCCGCAAGTGAGACGTTTAAAAACAGGGAAAACTACCACTGAGAGTTTAAGGGGGAAACCTGCTAATGTATTGACCTAGATTTGTATTTTCCCTCTGTTTGAACATACCCTGGAGCTTTAGCTTTTGAATCTGCCACAGGATTCAAATATTATGGACAATTGTCTTAAAGCAATCCAGTACTACTCATTAGCCATATTACTTTTAGATTTGTGCAATTTTTTTGGGAGAGCATCGAAGCAATGCTCCGGAAGGAAGCCCGTTCACGAATTGTTTGGGTATTCATTTGTAAATCTAGCTCATCCCTCTCCTGTCTTTTGGCCGGTGACACTTGATAGCGGTAGTTGACATAGCTCTTATGACTTGTGAGGTGATCAATGCCACACATATAATTTCATTTGAGTCAGTTTATGACATTGCAGGTCAATTGATGATTGAATCTCTCTAATTTTTGTATCACAATGTTTCAGGTCCCATTTTTCTCCCAGATGGATGATCAACTTCTAGACGCCATCTGTGAGCGTCTTGTATCTTCCTTGAGCACAGAGGGCACATACATTGTCCGTGAAGGTGACCCAGTGACCGAGATGCTTTTTATCATTCGTGGGAAGTTGGAAAGCTCCACCACAGATGGTGGCCGGACAGGCTTCTTCAATTCAATCACCCTCAAATCTGGCGATTTCTGTGGTGAAGAACTGCTTGGATGGGCTCTTGTTCCCAAACCTACTGTCAACTTGCCGTCATCCACCAGGATGGTGAAGGCACTTGTTGAAGTGGAGGCATTCGCTCTCCGAGCCGAGGACCTCAAGTTTGTTGCCAGTCAATTCAGGCGCCTCCACAGCAGGAAGTTGCAGCACACTTTCCGCTACTACTCTCACCACTGGAGGACTTGGGGAGCGTGTTTCATCCAAGCTGCCTGGCGCCGCTACAAGAGGAGGAAGCTGGCCAAGGACCTGAGCATGAGGGAGTCGTTCTCCAGGAGATCATACGAAGATGACACTTACCCTGAGCACGATCTCGCGCTGAAAATCATGACCGGGGCTAGGAAAGGAACTAACAGCATTAAAGAACTGCCGAAGTTTACGAAGCCTTCTGAGCCAGATTTCTCAGCAGAGCATGACGATTAAGGGTAATCTGATATATTATTTGCTACGACGAGATCGCTGCTTCTGCTGCAAACCCTGCTCCCCGTTGGCCTTCTGCAAGCGTGCATTGAGTTCGGGTTGACAGGTAACTGATTGTGTGATGTCAGAAAAATGCTCAAGCTCAACTTCAGAGCCTTACATATGATGATTGATGAAGCAGCAATAGTGGAAGGGTAGTTAGTGTTTTGGAGACTAAACTATTGATAGATTGTGACTTTTTTTATTATAAAAAAGTGAAGTGACTGTTGTTGCAGGTTAGCTTAGTGTTTAGTCTTTGCTCATATTGTACATGCAGATGTAATTATGTTTGTGATATTGTTGGGACCTCACAAGAGCACATTACATTGTTGTTGTATTGATTAGCGGAGCAAATTCTAACGTCTCGGCTAGGGTAGAGCTCCACTATTATTTCAGGGCCTGTAAATTAGAGAAGGTAAATTATTTTGCTCAACTGTTAGTAATAGCATACCTGGTTTCATTGGCTTGGTCATGAATCTCTCTCAACTGCTGAGGTCGGTTGGTTTAACGAGATGCTGTGCACCTGAGATCCGCTGCTATTTGCGCGCCTCTTAACATCCAAATGTAAGCACACATTCTCAGGATTTTTGTTAAATAATATTATTTTAATTAACAATTACAAAATTAAATAATCATTTTTTTGCAAAAATGACATCTTGTCCCAATTTCATTTGGCGATAGGCACCTGTCGTCATATGGTGGTATAAGGTGAACAGTACCCTATCGCAAATTAAAATGACAACTGAATTTCGCACATCCCCTCATTCCCACCTCATTCCAGCCGAGAGCAAGCAGATGGGAGGAAGAGAAGAGGGAGGGAAAGGAGATGAGAAAAAGTGTGTGACAAAGGCATGTCCGTTTGTCGCAGAGGAGACAGAGAAAGATAAGTAGACCTAGTCGTCTATCTCATAGGTATTTTTTTTTACTTTGTAATTTAAATCAAACTCCTGGTAGGTTAGTGAATAAAACTAGTGACTGAGAATTGATTTTATTAGATCATTTTAGCTTTGGTGTAGTCATTTTAGTTTAGATTATCGTTGTAGGTTAGATAATTTAAAAACTAGAAAAATAGTAAGTAGCTCAAAAAATACTGTAAAAATTCTAGAGTAGCTAAATAGGGTGTATAGAGCCTGATTAAAATATTTCTATCTTCAATTACGTTCCTATTTTTACACGGTAAATATTCTGTAAATAACGATAATACATTTAAATTAGAAAAAATAGCAAGGTAGCTCTAAAAATTCCGTAAAAATTGCATGGTAGCTAAATAGGGTATGTAGAGCCTGATTAAAATATCTCCAACTTCATTTATGTTCTTATTTTTGCACGGTAAATATTTTGTAAATGCTGGGAATACATTTTAAACTAGGAAATGACAAGGTAGCTCTAAAAATTCTAGAGTGGCTAAATAGGGTGTGTAGAGCCTGATTAAAACATTCCCAGCTTGTTCTCATTTTTGCACGGTAAATATTCGGTACATACCGAGAATACATTTTAAACTAGAAAAATAGCAAGGTAGCTCTAAAAATTCTCTAAAAATTTCAGAGTACCTAAATAGGGTGTGTGTAGCCTGACTAAAATATTCCTAGCTTTAATTATGTTCTTATTTTTGCACGATAAATATTCTGTACATACTGAGAATACATTTTAAACTAGAAAAATAACAAAGTAGCTCTAAAAATTCCAGAGTGGCTAAATAGGGTGTGTAGAGCCTGGTTAAAATATTCACAGCTTCATTTATGTTCTCATTTTTGCACGGTAAATATTTTGTAAATACCAAAATAATCTTTGAAATATTGCCCATCTTAAATTTCAAGTATGGAGGCCCTAGGAGACACTGCACAATAGTTGTATAAGCTGCTTGACGCGGCCATTGACGCGACTCACCACAGTCGCCTTAGTACCATCCTCCCGTAGGAGGGCGAGCAGCCCATCGAGCTTAGCGTGTTGGTTAAAAAGTTAGATTGTCTATTTTTTGTTTTTTCAATTAATGTGGAAATTTCTAGTTTTATGATTATTGTGAGAATTTCTAGCTTTTTTTCTCTTAGGATTAAGATAGGGGCTTATAGAAGAGCCTCCGATTAGTATGAACATATCTATATTTAATCCCAGCTGTAGATTCTACGGTACAAAAAAGTTACATGGTCTAGATTTTTCTTTTTTTCAATTAATGTGGAAATTTCTAGTTTTTTTATAATTATTGTTAGCTTTTTTTTCTTCTAAGATTAACGTGGAGGTTCATAGGAGAACCTCCTATTAGTATAGATAGATAGACAGACTTGTTTAATCTGAATTGCCAAACTGCTAGATTTTTTACCACAGCTATAAAAATAATCACCGCACCACGCACCACAGCAACCGCAAACTAAGCCTACATCTCCAGTCTCCACGGATGTGGAGATTGCTAATGTAGGATCCTGAATCTACTGCTCCAAGTTGCTCTAAAACTCCGGCATCAAGATTTCCTCTGGCAGGGAGGTAGCCACATCAATCTCAGGACTGGAGGCATTCATCTTACTTGTATTTGTGACAGTGAAGCTACGCATGGCAGCAGCCTCTAATCTAGCTCCCTGAAGCTGATTTGCACGGTTGCCATTTCTCTCACTCACTGTATCTCCCCTAGATGATGGGCGACTTTGGATCGCCGAGGCCGAGGCATTGAAGACGCACATGCTGCAGAGGCGTTGAAGCCGAGCATACAGCCTCTGCAGCGATGCCTTCCAGGTGCCTGCAGGCAGTGCAGCCCTGAGTTTGTCACGCTCCCGGTAGACGAAGATGGCGAGGTGGATGAGGAGAACAAGGCCCGAGACGATGCCACTGATGAGGAACAGCCCACTGAAGCTGCTGAAGCTCAGGCGGGATGAGTCGATGCTGCTGCTCTTGCTCTGACAGGTTCCTGGGTCACCGGACCATTTCTTCTCTATTCGTTCCATCTCCTCCTGCACCTCAGGCGATAGGAAGGCCTGCCACACGTCGTGCACCATCGGTGATCCTATCGGGAAAGCCTAACACATACAACAGAAATCAAATCATGCTCATTCTGGAGTACATGAAATCTTTAACCAGCGAAAGGAACTTACAAACCCAAAGCCTCCCAACCTGTAGGTCGGGCCAACCATGGTGTAACCCTCACAGTACTTTGAAAGGAAGACCTTCAGGTAGGGGATCTCGTCAAATATAGCGGAGACCCCTCCATTGTCTGATCCCCTCCACAGGGCGTCAGCATACTCCTCCATCGTGCTATAACCCAGCAAATTCTCCTTGTGGAAGCCCATCTCCTCGAGCCAGTACTCCACAATGGAACCCTTCTGATACCCCACGTAGTCACCGTTTCTTAGGAGATCTTGGACGCTAGTCGCTGTCGACTGGAGCCGCTGGACTGTCAGCATTGATGTTAAGCTTGCCGTGTAGCTTGATGTCAGAATAAGCACGACAAATAACCATATGATAACCACGAACCTTGACAGGTTGCTCTCCAGCTTCTCCTCTAAAATTAACATGTTTACTTCAGGCTATCATCTAACCAATCCATTTTGTCGATAGTAGTTATCAATGAAAAATAGTGGAGATGCATACTGTGGGAGAAGACAAGAGTCGAGAAGGCAAAGTAGAAGACAACACCGAATTGCTGCCAAGGTGTGCCGTGGAATTCAGGGTTGATTTGGTGCTCAATCACCCACACAACAAAGCCGGTAAAGAAGAAGAAGGCAAGGCTTGCGATCCAGAGGGTAGTTGTGAGTGGCTGCAGGAAGATCCACATGCCCCCGCTCGTTTCTTTCTTCACTACCACGATCATTGACAATCCTGTGTCGGTGAAGGGCATCGTGAAGGACACCTTATTCATCCTGCTCATTGTGATCGTCGTATCACCGACCACACCATCAGCTTTCTGCAATTGTAATTGCATGTTATTTTTTCTCATAAATCGCTTTGAAAATTTTCTGGTGTCTACATTTATCATGTCTACACTAACCTTTTCATGAACCAGGTTGAGAAGACTGTCATAATTGCCCGAGCTATCACTCAATGGCATTGGCACATAACGGTAGGCCACTGAATAGGGCAGGTTCTTCATGAGCATGCCAAAAACATCAATGCAGTAGCCTGTGACGGTAGACCTGTTGGTTGCTGGGCTGTAGGAGACGTCCAAGAGCTGGTTAAACCCATGCTTCGCAGGCACGACAATACGAAGCAGCCGTCCGTTCGATGACACGTCCCACCCTTTTGGAGCAATTGCTACATCACCTGGCCAGAGGATTTGTTTCAGCCCATTCTCACTGTTGGTTTTTAAATTCTTGAAGATCCCAGACTTGGGCGTCCAGACCCCGACCGTCCTTGCACCTTTACCGATGATGTTAACAACCTCATACGACGATAGCTGCAGCTGCCCATTTACCAGCCTGAACCTCCCAGCCAGCCCATCAAATGTTGTGTTGAGCACTGCACCGAGAAGTGCTCTTCCAGGTGTTGAGCTGGACACCCTGTCTATATTCACTGCTGTGGCAACAGCCCATGCCGTGTCGTAAGCCCAGAGCATAAGCATGCTTGGGTTGTGCACATCAAGAATGCTAGGATTATCCAGCCGAAACCTCGCCTTGAACCTTGATGTGAAGTTCATGACATGGCCTGTTGCCTGCACATAAGGTCGGAAGGTGACAACCCCCTGCATGTGGTCGATCTTGTCAGGACTGAGACTGTCCACTACACTGCCAATGCTGGCAGTGGCTATCCAGACATAGCCATCAGACATCATACCAGCAGCACTGGCCTGGTGGAAGACACGAGCAGCAAGATCTGGGGGCATGTGCACAATAAACACCCGTGTGGGTGTCTCCTTGAGGTTGTAGAGTACTGTGTTGAGGTAGTCCTCAGTCACATCAATCGGCAAAGCAACACTATCCATGATACGTGTGTTGTAACCCTGAAGGGCGTAAAAAAGCGCTGGAAGGATGCCAGCTCCATATGGTGAGTCTTCGTACACCACGATGGCAGTGCGCCATGTGAACACATCAAGGATGGCAGCAACCAGCGCAACCTGAAAGGAGTCACTGGGTGCAGTACGCAGAAAGAAAGGTGTCAGTGCTGCAGAGAATGCAGCTAAGGAGAGGATTGGAGTGTGCGTGTGATTCCCAAGGTAGGCAATGAACTCCGCTTCAGCTGAAGTATGAGGCCCAATGATGGCTTGTACTCGATCGTTTCTGATCAGATCATCGGCTGCAAGCACATCCACGACAAATAAATTAGTCCAATCAATGTTGATTGAATAAGAGACGCACTCAAACTTGCCATCGCTATATACCTTGGTTTGCTGAAAAATATTTAAGCAGAACATACCTTATATATGTTGTAGACATTGAATCGCGGAGTATTCTAGTTGATTAGTGATTATAGCATTACTAGTCTCTCACATATCATTGGGTTTTACTAGTCTCTCACATATCATTGGGTTTAGATGTGGTTGCCTATGAGAGTGTGTGCTATACATAATTCAGACATGTAATTTTCATTGAAAGCTAAGAATTTTGTAATGAACAATAGAAGTACACATAATTCAGACATGTAATTTTCATTGAAAGCTAAGAATTTTGTAATGAACAATAGAAGTACACAACCCAATCAATTCATTTGTAGTTTCACGGGTACACTGTCTAGGAAGTTACAGTTATAATATGAAATTCACATCTTCCAAACATCAAACTTGTTCTTAACAGCGTAGTTAACCAAAGACCATACCTTTTCTTTTGTAGAGACCATGTGGATAGTCTAGGTGATGAACAATTGACAGCATTGTCGAGGAATTTGGAGAGTGAACTCGCTGTTTTGCAAAAGGTGGCCTGCTGTTAGGGCTCAGGCGGTCTGACCGGCCATGGTTATTCTTACGGCGGTGCAAACGTATGGTGAATGGGCACTAAACACTTGTGTGAGAGTGTTTTGGGATGTGTTTGCACTAGGTGCCATTGGAAATGAAAATTGGACACAAAACTAGATATAGATTAACTAAAAAATCCAGAGAAAGGTGTTTTCAGGTTTTGGGAAAAGGTCTGACCGGCCACTTCATGGCGGTCAGATCATCGAAGATCGGACCGGTCCCCTGTTACCGGTGGCTGCGGTCAGACCGGGAAGTGGCAGGCAGTCATACTAGTCTAGTGGCGGCGGTTTGACCGGCCGTGGCATTTTGAGTACAGTAAGCAGTGCTAAAAATTTGGGAATTGACCTAGGATCATGGAATTAGTGTATATGTGTTGCATGATATATGTTTTGGCTAACGTGGGTCAAGTTGCGAAAAACTTGTACTCGAAATCGATTTCTTAGTTTATTGTTGTGCAGGGAAGCTTGGAGTCAACCACGGTCAACGGCGAGAATGATCGGGACTTGGTTTGGTGAAATTAAGGTCCAGAATGATCATGGATACCGGGTGAAGTGGTTGGTCTCAAACAAGGGGCAAGATGGACAAGAATAAGAAGTTTGGTGTAACGGGTTGCATCAAGTGGCTTAAGCCGGTGCACGTGTTGAGGCGGTCCGGTGGGAGCCGGATGGGAGAGACTTGCCGGTATGAGGAAAGCCATTGATAAACCTACGCGTGGCGAAGCATGGAATTGCTTCACGAGATTGGACTCGATCAAGAAAAGAAGGATCGAGAAGGGGTGTTTTGTTACCTTCATCAAAATACCGGGTTGGTGACTTTGAAAAAACCGCGGCGTATGACGGCATAAAGGAGAAGCACTTTAGGTCACGAGGACAAGATCATGAAGAAATGGATTTGGGAGCGCCGGATTGTCATTTGCTTTGAGAAGCATGCGTGAGTGTGAGACCGGATTGTGCGTGGGCTTAACGGGTGCTCGTTTGGGTTTCTCTCTAGATCTAGCCTCCACTATATAAGGTGTGGTGTAAGATTTGCACACCAACCAAGCCTACGAGTCCTAATTTGAGATTTTGAGGAAAGTGGAGAGAGTAAAGGAGGCTAGGGTTTGAAAGATGTATTAAGAGAAAATTTGTTGGATTGGGTGCTCATGAGTGAGCTTTTGTCCTCCATAGTAGAGTGGTTGTAAACTATCAATTCCTCAATATCAATCCAATCAAATTCGTGCAAAGATAATTTGTCTCTTGTTCTTACTCTCTTTCTTGAGTTTTTGGGTTCTTGTGGTTTTGCCTTGGTCTTTTGTTGTGATCTAGCTTGCTAGGACTTGTGAAGGTTGATCTAAGGTCATCTTGACCATATTTAATCCACGAGCAAGTCTTTGGACCAAGTTTTGGTTTTCACCTGGTTTTGAGCTCTCTTGCACTCAAACAAGAAATTCATGGTGGCAAACAAGAAATTCATGGAATCTTAGCTATAATTGTCTCGATCTTCGATTAGAATAAGTTTCTAGCCTTCTTGTTGAGCTGTTTCTGAAATCTCTGTGATTTGAACTCGTGGATCAAAAGTTAGGTCATTTTGTGGATCCAAAATCGTACTGATTTTTCTGTCAGTTAGAGGGAGAGGTCAGACCGCCCAAGGGGATTGTTGTTTGAGTTTATTGATTTCAGTTCAATTCTTCCGCTGTGATTTTGAAACCTTCATCTTAATAGCTTCACATAGCTATTGCAGTGGAAAAAAGGGGTAGAATGTTGGAGTATGAGCTTAGCCCCAATAATATTCTTCATAAATCCTAGGAAAATTCCAAAGGCTCACTCATGCATGATGAAAGGTGGGAAGTGTAGTACTATATTGCTAGTCTAGGTGGGAAGAAACCAACTTAAAAGGTAGAGTTAGTCTTACCTAGTTGAAGCAAGTAAAAGAACACACTCGCTCGCTCGCCGTGCCACGCCACGCCATGCCTCGCCTTGCCATGCCACGCCACGCCATCGTCTGCGGGCGCGTGAATGGTCCGGCGATTTCGTGACCGGTTGGATGTGGGCTGCTGCTTCTTTTTGCACTTCAAAACTATGCATGGCATCTAGACGTATTGAAAAACCAAATGTTTGAATTACACTGATTATACGGGGCTTTTATGGCACGCGTTAATTGTGATTAATCGGTTTCCAAAACGTTCTCGTGGTGTAATTGCAGCAGTTTCTATTCTTGCTGCGGATTCCATATGAGGATCATGTCGTCTCCATTCAGAGAAGATGAAATAGAACAACATGAGAACTTTTGCCCTGTCCTCCTCTGTGCTGCGTCGCCTTGACTACTCCATCCCTTCGTCAGTATGCACTAACGTGGGGAGAGCAACGTCTCCGAAACCAGTGTCCCTCATGATCCTACACGGATTGGGGCGAATCAGATTTTTAGAAAGCGTTCACGCGAATGCTAACGGCTTCCTCCTTCCTCCATCATCCGCTTCGCATCGTCTTTGTCGCATCAGACCCTACCGCAACCTTCGCCAGAGCGATTCTCTGTAAATCGCGGTGATATCACTTGATATGGCTAGATCTTGCTTCGTAGAAATTAGTCATGTAATGATGATGATTTCTACTTCTGCTAGTAGTGCTATTGTTCTAGGCTTGCCTTGTTAGCGCATATATACAAGACAGATGAATTTGAGTTCATGCTCATGCCACTGTTCATAGTTTCAAATATGCCTAGTCATGCTACTGCTTATAGTTTCAAATATGCCTAGTATATATATGATATTGTTGCATCGATTATTGTTTTAGGAATTAAAATAATCATAAAAGTGTGTGTATTCCTAACATAGAAAGTGGACTCCTGTTCACCCTCTAGTGCTAACAGGGTCCAACATCTTTCATGGTTGAGGAAGAATTAACCACAGCTGACTTTGCAACTGGCTTGAGTGTCACCTAGAGCTCCTCTAAAGACAAGAAAGCACCGGCACACTACCACAACTAACACGCGCAGAGACGACGAAACTTATTTGTTACGGACATGATTTCCTGGGGAAGAATCATTCGATGTTCTTCCGTTGTACACAGTTAAAGATAAGAACCATTGCCAAGAAAGATAGAGAGATGAGAACGCACCTAAATAAGGAACACCAAGAAGATGTCGATAGCTTAGTCAAGGGCATGGTTGTCGCCCCCGGAAGCATCAACGCCGCAGGACGACCATCATGTGGTGATGTTGATGCTCGCCGTGGGCAAGCCAGGAGCTTAGAAAGATCAATCGCCTTGGAATTAGGATCGTCGCTGTGCAAGACCGCCGCGAGTTGCCGCAAGGGCAATCAGTGCTCTCCACAAGGCTTCTTCCCCAGCCGCCATACGTCCTCAAAATGTGGGCATGCCAACCTAAACTTCGCCCAAATGACTCAGGTCCACAAAAATCGGACTCCAAAACTAGGTTCCGCCAATCACCGGCCCGGAAATGGAGCGGAAGAGCAGGAGAAAGCTCCCCAAAGCTTGGGTGGATTTGGCGGCGGCGGTTAGTACAGAAGGCGGAAGGGCATTTATCTGAGGGAAGATGCAAGAATGCAATAGAAGGGGAGAGCCGGAGAGGCGCTAGGAAATCAGGTGAAACATGTAATTTGAAGGGGTGTTTCTATAATTTTCTCCAAAACAGAACAAACGCGGCTAGGAAATCAGGTGAAACATGTAATTTGAAGGGGTGTTTCTATAACTTTCTCAAAAACAGAACAAACGCGGATGTGTGCGCCAAATGCCAATGTTTTAAGCCGCCCTTACCCGCGTGTGCGGCCGTGACGACCTCTCCGCGCGAGTCCCCGACGCGCAGCTCCACCCGCGCGGTGGAGTTGGCATGCGCGGCGTAGAAGTCGTCCAACGCCATGGAAATGGAGGTGAGGCTCCCCCTCCCCACGTCGCTCGTCAGGTTCATCACCACGCCGACTCGCACGGGCGCCGCTGCTGCTGCCGCCGTCGCCAACGCCGACGATCCACCAACATTCCAAAACACGAGCAAAGAGAAGATAGTGGCAGAAGCAAGCGTGAGCTTCGAGCACCCCATCAGCACTTGGAATACTTGTTAAGTGACACACATCGGTATATATATACAGGGGGCACGACTGTGAAAGGCCGGGCTGGCGAAATTTCGCGGCCCGACCGTTGTGAATACGTTTTCTGTAAGAGGAAAACTCAGACGATTTTGTTGGGAAATCATGGGCCTGACCCGGCAGTTGGCCCATTAGTAGGCAACCCCATCCCAAACCCTAGCATGGTTGTAGCCTATAAATAGGGGGTGCTATTCATTGTAAATGATTGATCGTTGAATGAAGGAATAAAGAGAAGCAAGAAGTCCCCCTATATCTCTGTGTTCAATCTCTTATTCTGTTCTTATTGTTCATGCATTGTTCTTACGATTCTATGCTTGTCTACGAGGTAATCGCCGATTTCGACTCGCCGCCGACGGTTCCTCAACACGTTATCGCGACGATCGACTCTCCTCGCATCGAAAAGGTAACCGTCGATGAACGACGCCGTAGATTGAATCGTTTTCTAGATTGCTTTCACCGCAAATTTGGCTTTCTAGATTGGTTGAGGAACCGTCATTGGCGAGTCCATCGGCTCATGATGAGATTAGAGCTTTCTAGATTAGACGGTGCAAATCCGCTCTAATCTACCGCGAGCCGACTTGAAGTCGCCGGCCAAGCCGATCGGTGGATTGTATGAAAGAGTAGATGATGATTGTACCGTAGATTGTAGATGCAATCGCATGAAAGACACTATGTGTATGGCACCGCCTGCAAGCGGCTGTCGCTACCTCCGCGACACGTTACCGGTCGGCATAGTCCGCCATCACGTATCGCCATGGAGGCAACGACAGTGCCACGCCGCTAGCACGCGGTAAGCACGCACATGTCGGCATGAAGCCGCACATCCGTTGCAATCACATACTACATTGCATCGCATCACATACATCCGCATGAATAATAAACAGTATGTATCGCATCGTATGAATAGTAACAAAAGAAAATGGCAGCCATGTATGGCCTACCGGCAACCCCGCACGGTTCCCCCTGTCACCAGCTTGAAGCTGGGACTAGAGCCTCCTAGCGCCGCTGCACGGCCACCTCCCTCGCCGCAATACGGCCGCCTCCTCCAGCCCTGCATGGCTGGCGCCGGCACCACCCCGCTCGAAAAAAGGGGGGCAAGAAGGAACGGGGGAGGAAGAGGGGGAAGAGGGTGATGGATGGCGCCGCCTCTGGCCGCCTCGTAGCACCGTCGGCCCCGCCGCACTTGGGAGCCCCGGCCCGCGTCGCCCCGTACGGCGCCGACTCCTACCGCTCTCACCCGCCGCGCACCAGCTTGGCTCGGATGCCATTGAAGCCGCAGCCGGCCGAATCTCCCGCACGAGCTCCCACGCCGCCTTCCGGCCGCCATGGTCGCATCAAGGCTCGCCGCGCTTGAAGCCGCTGCTACTGCCCTGAAGCCACACCCGCACCGGCCCATGTCGCAAGCCGAAGCACGGCTCCTCTCTCTCGACTGCCGTCTCTGTATAGGCGGCGCCGCCGCCCGTAGCGCGCCCCCACGCCTAGCACCGCGAAGCCACCTCCGAACCAAGCGTCGCCCTGGAGCCGCGCCGCCACCGGAGACGCGCCCCGCAGCGCTTGGAACCCCGTTCCCCGCAGGCCGCCGGCACCGGGCCACCGCTGCCTCTTATGCGCATGAAGCGCCGCCGCCCGCACATGGAATCCGCCGCCACCCGCACGCAGGGCGCCGCCACCACTGCCTCCCGTAGAGGCGCCAGCCACCCGCGCCGGTAGCGTCGCCGGCCACCTCCCCCTGGCACCCATGGGGCCACCGCCTCCTCTTGGCTCCCATGGGGCCGCCGCCGCCGCCACCTAATTGGAAAAAGGGGTAGGGAAACCCTACCCCGTTCGGTGTTTTAGTCGGGTGAGGTGGGCCGGTTGTGTGGGCCGAAAAATGGCTGGGCAGCCCAGTCGGAAAAGCCCCTATAAAAAAAGGGGGCGGTGGGAAAAGAAAAAAAGGGAGTTTTTGCAAAAAGGTCCTTTGATACTCCGAAAAATTTGAGGATCCTTATGCGAATAAAGAAATTTTGCAAAATGGGCCCTCGTAATTCTGAAAATTATGAGGAAATATTTCAGGAAAGAAATTCTTGCAAAATAACCCCTTAGAAATTGAAAATTACGCGAATTTTCTCTCAGAACTGAGATTTCGTGTTTTAACCCTCGAAAATTGCAGAATTCACTGAAATACCTTTTCTGGCAGAAAAGGGTCTCTGGAATTCAATTTTTGAATCAGTTTTTGCATTTGAAGTATGTTTAACTTTGTTATTATTATTTATATACAATTTATTTATTATATTTACTGTTTTGATTATCTGTGATTGTTTATATTGCTTTTAATCACAGGAAATAGCAGTAAATCATAAAAAAAAATACATAGAAAAACACGGGAACACGAACCTGGAGTTCGAAGAGCATTATGAGAATTTTGCAACCATTTTATGCAGATTACCAGTAGTAATCCTTTGAACTTTTTGCATGAATATGAAGATGATCGCATCACGAATCAGAATTCAAGAATGACCCAAGATGGCGATTTTGTATAAAATTTGTATCAATCTTCAATTCTGTGGTAATGTAATCACGGATGAGCAGAAGATCGAGAAGACTCCCTACCTTTCACCCAAACGCGGTGCAATCCGCACGCAACTATCGTCAAGACGGCTACATGAAGTATGCCGAATTAATTGACATCATGCAAGTTGCAGAAACTCAAGATGATATTCTAAGAAAGAACTTCATCTCGCAACCACCTAGTAGCAATGTTGGCCATGAAACCACTACTAGCAGCTACAAGGTGATGAAGCCTCTCACGAATGAGAGGAGCAAGAAGGGTAAGGTAGTGCATCGCATGTTATTGATGATTTCCAGTCTAAGAAGAAGGGCATATAACAGCATGAGGCATACCTCGTCATTGCAGGCACAGAGGATTCACATCCATTAGTTGCACTTATGAATGTGGACAGCCCAGTAGCAGCCCCCATCATCCCTCTTTTGGACATCGCAGCGGCCACAACCGTAGCTGCCCAAAAGGAGAAGATTGCGCATGGAGCCGATTGAGGCAGAAGTTCCTGAATACTTCGTCTATTAGATCTAGTGCACGCATTGCATTCGAATCTTTTATAGTAACCTGCAGTTTGCAATTGAAGCAGAATTTTGAATTATTGAATAATGGTTGCAAGCTCTAGCAGAGCAAAATATTAAATTCTTATCATGAGTCCTGCAAGGCTTATTTTCCCGTCTTTATAATAGCAAGTTACGTTCTGATATCTGAAGTATTTTATTTATGTGTTGCTTGCTTTCTGCTACATATTAATAAAGTACATTATATTAGAACGCTTGTGGTGCCCTGTGGAGGAAGTGTGCTTAGCATGTAGCGGCACAATGAAAACCATCCTAAGAGAAACGGAAATTTTTCCAGTCGATCAGCAAGAATGCTGGTAGTCTTACGACAATCACAGGCAGCGATACTTGTATAATAGGCTCAGGAAGGGCCACAATTATACTCCCAATGGGCACAACTTTGGTCATTGAAGAAGACTTGTTGTACCCAGAATCGACTAGAACTCTCAAGGATATTTGCGCTAACAGTTTCCGTGTAGAGACTAAAGAAGAGTATGGTACAGAATACCTACTCACTACAAAGCATGAAGAAAGTGAAAAATAGCATTAGAATGTCTTCCTTCATATGAAACTGGGCTATACTACACTAATTTTAAGGCACCTGCAGCCTATACTGCTTTGAAAATCGAATTTAGAAGCTCTGAACTTTTCTATCTCTGGCATGATAGATTATGTGGCCTAGGTCTTAGGATAATGAGAGATATAATTAACAATTCACAGGGACATAATATGAATAAAAAGAATTTCCCGAATCTGGAAGATTTTGTGTGCCCCGCATGTGCCACCGGGAAATTAATTATTAGACCTTTTGCTCTGAAAGCGAAGGATGAAGTCCCTGCATTCCTGGACCGTATCCAGGGAGACTTTTGCGGTCCTATACAACCCCTGTAATGGTCAATTA
Organism: Ampelocalamus luodianensis; assembly: GCA_036346255.1. Taxonomy (NCBI): domain Eukaryota; kingdom Viridiplantae; phylum Streptophyta; class Magnoliopsida; order Poales; family Poaceae; genus Ampelocalamus; species Ampelocalamus luodianensis. The sequence goes on along the minus strand of CM070627.1, from coordinate 54,872,900 downwards.
GGTATTTTATGGTACTCATCGATGCTTCCTCGGAATGGTCGCACATATGTTTATTGTCTATGAGAAACTATGTTTTTTCAAAGCTAAATCTCGCAGATAATTAACAATTGAAAAATAATAATTTCCCTGATCATCACGTGAAGTCCATCTGAATGGACAACGCCGGAGAATGTACTCTGAAGGCATCTGATGATTATTGTATGAAAATGAGAATTAAAGTTGAGCATTCTATACCGCACATCCGCATCCATAATGGACTAGCAGAACTTTGAAGAATTGTAATTTACCAACTATATGTTGGGGACACGCAGTTAAGACCGTCGGCCTATAACATCCATCCAACTATGCAACTAGCGCAAGGGTCAGCACTGAAAACTTCTCATCTTCGCAGGTTGGTTTGCAAGGGTTATATATCTATACCACCACCGCAACGAACTGCAATGGGTCTTCTCCGAAAGTCTGGGATATACGTTGGTTATGAGACAGCATCCATAATCAAGTATTTGGACCCTATGACTGGAGATTTGTATAATGCCCGATTCGCTGATAGTACATTAGATGAGGTTAGTTTCCCGTCATTAGGGGGAGGAAATCAACCCTTGATAATAATGTCGGGAAACAATTGAAGTCTAGAAGACAATTGAAGTCTAGAAGACAATTGAAGTCCAGAAGATAATTGAAATCTATGCATATGACCCGCGCACTAGTGAAGCAAATAGAGAAGTCCAGAAGATAATTGCAGTCCAGAAGATAATTGAATTGAAGTCTAGAAGACAATTGAAGTCCAGAAGATAATTGATTCGCAAGTATTAGCGAATCAACTGCCAGACTACTTTAGTGATTTGAAGAGCGTGAATAAGTAGCATTTGCACGCAAGCAATGCACTGAGAGGTTGAAATACCATTGAAGGTATCCTAATCCCGCCCGCAGGCCTCGTAATAAAGGGCGAGAACTCCGGTCCTCGAATCCGAAAGCAACCGGGACGCTGGTGAAAAGGATAAGAAGGACTTGACACGGCCGATCATCGAAGTGCCCGAACGGAAGGGGAGCGGTTGAGACTGCATCGGTATGGAACCTTCGTAAAAGGCATACGAATTGAACATCCCCATGAAGGGAGACATCAGCATGGATGTGTGCGCACACATCGGAGCTGAAAAACTAAAGGGACTTACCTCGCAATTGGAAGCAGAGGTGAGCAAGTAGAAGCATTAGAAGAATCGCCCCCCTTGAAGAAATAGCTATAAACTTTATGACCTCGGGAGAATCTTTGAATATGACAACAGCCAATGTCGACATTTACTTTGCAAAGAAACTTGCCACAATCATCAATCTTGATCCAGAGCCTGCATCGCTCGATAAATGAAAGAAAAGATCAGATTGAGAAGATTGGGAGAAGGCAATCGAAATTGAATTATTCTTTCCGAATAAAAGAAAGACGTTTTGGGCCTGTAAGCCGCACGTCTCCCCTTGTGCAGCCCGTAGGGTATAAGTGGGTATTTGTTCGAAAGAGAAATGAAAAGAAGCAAGGCTCGTTGTACAAGGTTTCATTGGACATCCAGAAGATGATTATGAAGAAACATATTCCCGGTCATGGGCGGAACTCCTTTTAAATATTTATCTCAATGGCAGTGAACTTGAAGTTAGAAGCGAAATTAATGGATGGGGTACCAACATACCTTTATGAAATATTGGATTCGGACATTTATATGAAGATACCTGAATGTATCACTGTCCCGAACCAAAACAGAGCAAATAGAAACATATACAGTGTGAAACTCAGAAAGTCATTGTACGAACCTAACAATCAGGCAGAATGTGGTATAATCGCTTGAAGCGACTTTCTATGCATGAAAGGCTACACGAACAATGAGAATAATCTCTGTGTATTTATACGACGATCCCATAATGGATTTTGTATAATCTTAGAGTATGAAGATGATCTGAATATCATCGGAACCCTGAAGGATATTAGGAAAGCAAGCTCTTACCTAGAGTCGGAGTTCGAAATGAAAGATTTGGGTAAAACCAAATATTGCTTAGGCTTGCAGCTTGAGCATGCCCCTGAAGGGATATTAGTGCATCAGTCAGCCTACACTCAGAAGGTGTTAGAAAGGTTCGACTTTGCAAAGGCATACCCCTTTGAAAGTGCCAATGGTCGGGAGATCTTTGCAGGAAGACAAAGACCTGTACAGACCTAAAGAAGAGGGGGAGGAAGTCCTGGGACCGGAATTCCCACACTGAAGTGCAAATGAAGCACTAATGTATTTAGCAAACTGTACTAGAACGGACATTGTATTTGCCGTGATCCTACTAGCAAGGTATAGTGCAGAACCTACCAAAGGCATTGGCGGGGATAAAGGACATCTTCGATACCTCCCAAGAAGCAAAGAATTTAGTCCTTTCTCTGAAAGAACCAAGACTTAACTATGAATGGCAATGCGGATGACGGTACTTGTAGGACCCGTGATACAATAAATCATAAGCGATCTATGAACTCCTATGTGGTGGAACCGCAATTCCATGAAAATCGCCTAAGAAATATCTTGTATCGACTTCGACGAACCACTTGGAGATCATAGCATTGTACAAGGCCTTACAAGAATGTGTTTGGCTTCAATAATGGTTCACTACATCCGATCGTGTGGATTGAATACCGCGCAAACCCTACTTTTGTATGAAGATAATGCACTTGTGTTGCACAAGTGCAGATGGGTTATGTGAAGAATCTTCTCACAAAGCATACCAACCCCAAGTTCTTACGTGCTCATGAATTGTAAAGATGAACGTATTTAAAGCATCGCATACTAAGTCATGTGAGAATCTTGCGATTTGTTCACTAAGTCACTTTCAGTCTAACTTTGAAAGATGCATACATGAATTGGAATGATGAGACTTAGAAGTGCAGAGTCGTGGGGAGAACCTTCACGAACTCATTATTAAAGCTTGATCATGAAGATCGAGTACCCAAAGAATAAATCGTGAGATTAAATGAAATTGGGTGGATTGTACTCTTTTTCCTTGAAGTTCGAAGTTTCTCGGCCAGGTTTTTAATGAGGCAATTCGTGCATCACAGTGACGTGTATCATGTACTCTTTCTCCAAATTTTTCCCACTGGGTTTTTATGGAGTTTTGACGAGACATGGACATAAAGGATGGGTGCCCAAGGGGGAGTGTTGGGAAACCATGGGCCTGACCCGGCAGTCGGCCCATTAGTGGGCAACCCCATCCCAAACCCTAGCAGGGTTGTAGCCTATAAATAGGGGGTGCTATTCATTGTAAATGATTGATCGTTGAATGAAGGAATAAAGAGAAGCAAGAAGTCCCCCTATATCTCTGTGTTCAATCTCTAATTCTGTTCTTGTTGTTCATGCATTGTTCTTACGATTCTATGCTTGTCTACGAGGTAATCGCTCGGACTGGACTCACCAGCGACGGTTCCTCAACATTTCATCGAATCGGGTCTCTTTAACTAGCTTTCTTTAGGAAAACTCAGACGATTTCATCGAGGCGGGTCCCTTCAATAGCTTTCTTTCTTTTCTGGGTATCGATCTAGCAGGGTTGGTTACACACGCGGAACTAGGATTCATCGGATTGATTGGTTGGAATTAATAAAATATTGTTCAATAAAAAAATAAGAGACTGTCTATTCATAAGTTATTTAAAATTTTCTTAAGTTTAAATCACTTGTTATGACCATTGAATCAATATCTAATCATATGACATCTATTGGATCAATATCCAATCATATGACATACCAATATCTACACAAATTCAATGGTCACACCAAGTGACTTAAACTTAAGAAAATTTCAGGCAACTTAAAACTAGCAAAACCGAAAAAATAAATGTTCATAATAGCAAATAACAAGGTACAAATTTTTCGTATTAGAGATAACGTCACAAAGAATTTAGAGAAATTACAAAATAATTAAGATAAAAATGTTGAATTGGGAATTTAGGATTTGGGACCGATGAATGGGGATACACATGTGCTGCTATTGACGTGTGCGGCCTACCTTGCCAACCCGTCTAAGTCCCACTCGATGTCTATTTCCTTGATGCTTGCTACCTTGCTTATACCTTCTATTCAACGCGCTGCCACCGAGGTCAAGCTGGAGCCCGGAGCTCGTCCTCGTCTTTTCGTTTGGCACCAAATCGCATTGTCTCGTGGACTCGTGCGCTAGTGTCGCATAATAGTCTTAGAGTGAGAGGTTATAACTTGGTTTGTGGGGGAGAGGGTCTCCGAATAGGCTGAAAACTATTGGGTTGATGAGTTGAGCCGCACTAATTGAGACAAATTGGAGAGAGGTGTGGGAGTGAGCTGAAATCTGTTGAGTATAAATGTGAAGTATTTGGTCTAATTATCAACATATATACATGATATATCTACCAAATACAAAATATTTTGAAAAAAAAGAGTGTTCAAGTGCCCATAACCCTTATTGGGCCGGTCCCTGGTTGGTTAGACGGGGCATATATGTTGTTTTCATTAAGTCAGTTGTCTAGTCTTCTACCCTGTTCTTGCGCACCGCGTGTTGGTGACGGTTACGTGCACATACGAATCCGAATTTTTTTTGTCACATCAACGTGTATCCTAAGGGTGGGCATTTTTTTTTACCGAAAACCGAACTAAATCAACCAAAAGTATCGATTTATTCGGTTTTCGATGACCGATACGGTTTTTTTCTTGGGTCTATTCAGTAGTAGACTCGGTTTTCAACTTTAGAAATCCGAAATGGCTGAATTACTGAATAGTGGCCCACTCCGAGTGGCAAGGGCTAAGGCCCATTCGGCCTTCGCCACCCAAGCCGAGCCTCCCCAGTCCTCTCCAGTCGACCACTCCTCGAGTCTTCCAATCTCCAGAGCTAGCGACCAGCGTCTCCCTCTGGGCTCCCCACCCGTCGCCAGCCCGCCCCTCCTCCCCTGCGTCCAGCTCCACTGCATCGCCGCCAGTCCCCCCTCCCCCGGTCACTAGGCCTCCACCGCACACCTGTTGAGCCTGCCAACGTCTCCCTTTTCCGTCGCTAGGCCTCCACCGCACGACCGCTGCCTCCCCACCGTCGCCAGCCCGCCAGCGTCTCCCTCTTCCGCCGTACTGTCGCCAGTCCGCCCCTCCTCCTCCGCCGGCACCGGAGGCCCACCCCTGTTGCCGCTAGCATCTCCCTCTTCCGCCGCCGACACCAGGGGACCCACCCCACCACCACGTCTAGCTCCACTGCCGTCACCCGTTCCTCACTGATTCGGTTTACCGAAAAACTGAATTAACGAAACCGATTTAATTCAGTTAATTAGGTTCGGTTTTGTATTTTAACATGGCTAATTTGATTGTTAACTCTTAAAAACTGAAATATTTTTTACCGAACAAAATGAAAAACTGAATGTCCACCTCTAGTATATCCCATGTCGACGCGCGTGGGACACCCTTGGTAGTGTCCTGGGTGTAGGAGGATGAGACTAGATGGGGGAAAAGTCGTGCTAGTTCGACATCGCCTGTTCGTGACCATGGCGAGGCTGCGTCGGATTCCGATTCTGTCCAGATCACACTGGATGGCGATACATTGTCGTAAAAAGTTTCAGTTATGTCGGCTGCTGTTTTCAGTCTTTGCCGACCATCTCAGGGCACTGACTTTGTATATAATTTTCCATTCTTGATCAATGAATGGGCAGTTTGCCAGAGCTCCAGCTCCTTGTCTCGTTTCTGGGGATAGCAACGCCAACCAGGCAACCACCGTGGAATCCGCACCAAATTTCTTACTTGAAAATTACGACACGACACTGATGCATCCATACTGTATATTGCTCTGTATAACTGGTCAATGATTTCCCGCATCAGGGAGTGTAATTTTTATTATGACGTATGAATGTTGAAATATTAGTACCCATCACTCGACAACCTTGCGTATGATTTGTGTGCCGACCCCATTTCTCCGTTTCTGGGATCATTTATCTCTTCACAATCGTCTAAGATGTGTAGTTGCGAAAAAAAAATAGTACCATATGCATGCTTATCATTGCACAATAAGAACCAGACTTTTATTATAGGAGATTAAAGCTTAACAGTCAGTTTTAACACTACCATAGACATTTAAGCCCAAAGTCAATATATTACAGACAAAAACTTCCAAACCACAAGAACGCTTAAGCATGGTCTAGATCTAATACCAGTAATCATCACCATCCAGTGGTTCATCAATTCCTTCCTCATAGTGATCACTAGTGTCTTCCTAAGTTTCTTATGTTAATGTTTAGCAAGTATGAGCACAACAGTAGTCAACAAGTTACATGGGAAGCTACTTAACTCCTTGCCAGGGTTTCAAGTGATTGACAAAGGTTTACCATATTAGGTGTATGTGGATGTATCATTTGAGTTTAAGCAGTTTGTCTTTAAAACAATAAAACCGTACTAATATAATATCAGGGGTTTATCAACATCTGTAATTACCATCTTAACATCTCAAAATATCTACTTATGTCTCGTTTACTGGAATCACCCATGAACACAACTTCATTAACCGGAAGCACAATGTATTCAAATACCATTGATTATACTATGCAAAGTTGTCTAACTTTACCCACAAGATACATCAGACTCATAATGTCAAGCTATTAACACGCACAGCATATTCGCGTGCGACTGAGTCGATATAACAAACCCTTTTCACTGCTCATACATTTCTAGTCTCTAGCCGGTAGGTTCCTGGTCAAACAGCATTTGGGAAACCACCAACCAATAGTGGAGTTCACGATCCGACACTGAGTGGACCTACCGTTGTGTAGACCAGCGAGTGACCCTTCAGGTCCACTCATGTCCCACCCCAAATCCACGGCTGCTCTCTACCATAACAATAGGTGCCACCGGTAGATATTTGATCAGAATAAACAGTGTACTAAGCTAGGCGGGTTGTACCAAACATATGGTTAGGCGATTTCTATGTTTGTTACTTGGCACAAGGTTCTAGTCCTTACCTGTCTCAAATGCGGAGATGGACCGATTGGACCCTGAACCAACTAGTGGTTGTCCACCTTCGGCACTTTCGACTTACTTTTTCTGGGTCTATTGGGTGAAGAGATAGAGTCCTAACAAACTCGTGCTTGTCCACCTTCTTGGTCTCAACCCTCAACTCCCCAATCCAAATCTATTGGTGAGCAATCACTCATCCTTATCAGTATTTGTGGGAACACTGTGTGACAAATACCGAACATTAATTAATATTTTATATTCCTTAAATTTGTCAAAGTGAATATAGCCTACAAGAGAACATCTAGGTGTTTATGTGGTAGGAACTAACTAATCATCATGGCATTCCAAGCTATTATTCCATTAAAGAAATAATTGGCATAAATATGGTAGTAGTAGTAGTAGTAGTAATTGCGATGTGGGCTCAATATGATCAAAGAATTCAACTTGTCTCCTTGTTCAAAGTCTTCAGTTGGATCAGCTTCTCCCGCGTCTTGATCGACGTCTTCCGGAGTTTGATCTTCGAAGTCGGAGCCGAACGCAAAAGAAAGTTAGAATAAATAAATCCATGCTCAACAAGGAGCGAGCTGGGAACAAAATAAATTAAATAAATTCAAAAAGAATTAAAAACAAAGGTGGTGTGGGTGGTTGAGATTTATTTGGTGCTTGGTTAGGTCGAATGGAGTCAAAAATGGATTTCATGGGCTTGAAACGATCGAAATGGACATATTATGTCTTATCGGGTTTGGAATGAACAGTGTCAGGTCGGGTTGGGCAGCATCGAGTTTGGTACTATTCACTATTGGGTTTGGGTTGAATAGTAATGAGTTTAATAAATAGTGTTGATCAACACTATTCCTAACGGGTCGGGTTTGGTAATCAGTAATGGGTTTGGGCCGGGGGTTAACGGGTTGCACAGTATTGGGCCAAAATAAATAGTAATAGGTTGTGCCGGGTTGGGCTTTGAACAGTGCTAAGTCGCATAGTACCCAATAGTGTTGGCCCGGCCAGTTGTTCGGTCGGACCGATAGGCTAGCTGGGCCAGCGTCGGGACCTGAACATGTAAATTCGGACCCTCTCTGTATTATGAACTAGTCCTATGATCAATATCTAGCTCACACAGTGACAACATCGATGAAATACCATCCATTCGATGAATTAACTGAAAAGGTAGCAAAATAGTAATAAATAATAACAACATGACATTATGGTCAACATTTACTTAACTTACCAGCAAAGCCTAAGAAACAAATAAAACTCTTACAGCGAAAATAAGATAACTTGGGGTGACCATCCGACATGCTCATATACAATCGAGTGGGGGCACATCCTAGTTCGCAAAGTCTCCAAAGTATTCCTCAAAGTCTCCAAAGTATTCCTCCTCGTAGAACTCTTGAGTAGCTTGACCTTCTTCAACTGAGCAATAATGTATATAGCCGTGAGTACATAAAGTACTCAGCAAGTCGTAGAAAACAATATGCAATTAATATTCATGCAAGGCTTGAACAAGAGAATAGTTGTATGGTTCTTTTGTAGAAATCAAGTGTTGACAGTAAATACCGTAAGTAGATTATTAAACATAATTAAAAAGATATAATAAATAAAGTGGATCATTTCTTCGAAATAACCAGTGAACTGCCCGTTCACTTCCCAACCATTCCACCATCCAATATTTTATGAAATCTCTATACCTCGTGTGAAATTCCCAAGCATTGTCTATAACCGGGGACACGGTTGTTCGAACAGTTTCAACACTCTTGAGAGATTGTACAGCTTTACACACGAGAGAAAATCAACTTAATATGTCGGCCAATACACACTTCCGTAGAAGTATGACTAAGTGATTATCACAAGACCTTTACAGAGCCATATCTTAACCTAGTTTTGCCTGCTAAGGTTTCACCACCGAAAGGATTACATCCACCACAGTCGAGGGGCCCTTTTTGCGCCATGTGAATCTACCCATCCATCCCGGAACCCACACCACCACATGGCAGAACCAAATCAAAACATTACAAATTAATCACCAGATCCATCTCATACTAGACAAGTGGTTGTACGATATAACTCAGTTCAATGACACACAAGATTAAGTTCTTAGTGATTAGCCAGGCGAGACTACCTTATCCAAAATGTGCTATACACATCCCTTTACTGCACGATCATTCACCTAAGTATGAAACCATTTTTGTTCAACTGAGACCAATGGCATCTCCTGCCATGCACAACAAGTTTTAACAACAATGGCTACCCACCACGATTACATATATCATTAAGTCAATTTATCATGATTAACCTTGCGAATATAAGCTTATTGTACAACTAAGCATGGATAAGCATAACTACGCCACCAATGTTGGTATTTCAATTATATCCAACTAATAACAACCCAACCTATGGTGTCAAAGGATATATGGCATTTACAATAATCAAGGTGGCATAATCTCAATTAGGTAATTAGCTACACTCGGAAACATTTGTTATAAAAGTAGCATGCATGTTGATATAAAACAATACATCTTTTCAATACTCGATACAACATGATCAAAAGAATATGACTTGTGTTTGTCGAAGATTGAAGTTACTCCCGCAGACTGGTCCAAGCTGGCTTCGGCGACGTCGGACTATAGGCCCAACATGACACAAATAAATAAAAATAAATCCAAATAAAATCCATAGAATATAAAATTAGTACTATTGGAGATATTATGAATTTAGGAAGAACGATGGACTAAATCGGAGTTCGTGTGAAAGAGAACGAACATCCAAAAGTTTATCGGATTGGAAAAATCCTGGAAATTGAGAAAGAGAGAATATTCCCTAGAATATTCCTTTTCGGAATTGAATACTTTAATCAAAGGAGCTAACATGTGGGGTCCTTTTGTTATTGAGAGAGATAAAGAGGGGGTGAATGACATATGGGGACCACATGTCAATGAGAGAGAGAAAGATAGAGGGGAAACAGAGGAGGCATGGCCGACGGCTTGGGATGGCAGCAACGTCGGCGAACGACAGCGCGGGAGGGCCGTTTGAGTGGCAAAATGGGATGCCGGGGTCTTGAGGAAGCAATGGGAGGTGGCAGCGCGGGCATAGTGGCATGGCAGCGGCACTGGCTGCTCGGGTATGTAGGCGAACAGTGTCGACGACGGTCTTGGGGGGCGGCAGCGCGAGCATAGGCTCGGCGTCGGCGAGCACGTCGGGTCACTCGGGGAGGCCAATAGGGAACCGAGGAGGTGGGGTGACTGTAATATCCCAAACTTCACATGTTGGGAATACACAATAGGAATACACTGGGAAAATAATTTGTAGCACATTACATATGAAAATCTAATCATGCATGATTTTTGAGCTTTTTGTATAAAGCAACTAATGGAATTAATACAGACATGCACTTAAAAGAAACTTAGATAAATATAATAAAAATAAGTGAGAGAATTATTTTGGGCATAATTTCCCAGGAAAAATTTATTAAACAACTTATGTGAATTTTCATTAAGAGTAACAAATGCAATTACATAAAAACAGAAGCTTGTAAGATTTTTCGAGAACATCACTGATAAGATAAAGTTCTGAACAAATTGCATAAGCAACTAGACTAGGTCAAGATCTCTCACAAAAAGTTTCATAAAATTTGGACCTTGTTTGCTTGGTACAAAAATTCAACCTTTAATTCCAGAAAAGCTAATCTATCCTCTCCCCTTTCGCTGGCAGGTGGGCCCCGATTGCCATCCTCTCCCCTTTCGCTGGTAGGTGGGCCCCGATTGCCAGGACCTTTCTTCCACCTTGCTCACCCCCTCGCCAGTGCGCGCTCATGTGAACTCCGCCCGTATGCCCTCGGGTTTTCGCCGTCCGCCTACCTTTTCAAGCCCAACCACCCCCATCACCTCAGCCAGGCTTTTCCTACCCCATCTACCCCATTGATGGTCGTTATTCCCGCCCGAACGGAGAAAGCCATGAGAAAAACATGAGATGGCCACCTTGGTCTCGTCATCCTTCTCGCCATCATCTCGCTACTTAAAGCCTTCTACCCTGTGTCAAAACATCTCCTGTCCATTTCCCCTCATTCCCCTCTCCATTCCTCTCCTCCTCCGAGCTCCATTCGAGCTTAAACCTGAAAGTCAGTGCCAGCCATGGGTGTCGCCGCTCACAATGCCCCAGCCTCCTCGATGAACCCTAACCCTTTTCTTCATGTCACTGATGGTCCCCTTTACCTCCTCCTTCCATTCCTCACATTCTTCTTCCTTCTGTGCAGCTGAATCACTGGGAACACGAGGCTCTTCTTCGTGTCCGGCAATGTCCAGTGTGCAGCCGCCGCCCCAGCTTGCTGTTCTAGACGAACCGGTGAGCTCCTTCGCTAATAGACTGCATCATCTCATGTTATAAACCCCGAGCATCTTTTACCCCCATTTAATTTTGCATTTCATCCGCAGGAACACTTCACCACCACTAGCTATCCCCACCACTCACCCTCGCTCTCTCTCTGTAGCATCGCCGCCACGGTGACCCCCATCGCGCCGCCTTGGGTCTACGCCGCCAGATTGCCTGAGCACCTCTCCTTCGCCACCAAAAGCTTCGGTGAGCTTTATGTGATCCCCTAATAATCATGCTCTCCCTAGTTTGCCACCTATAGCACTCGAGCGACATTGCATCGTTCCTCCCTCACGGTCGACCACTGTATACCCTCGTCGTGCCACCACGGTGCCACCCAAGCCATGAAACAACCTCCCTTAGCTTCTATAGCTCACTAGCGACCCATTTTGATGCTCGCCGTCGACTCCCTATCACTTCCTTGTTGGCGACGAAGCGCCACCAAAGCAGCTCCTTCGCTGCTCTGCTTGTCCGAAAATGGACCAGCACTCATTTAGGACAAAATAATGATTAGAGTTGAGTTAATTAAGTCTCAGTTAGATTGACATGTGGGCCCAGGAACAGTTAACAAGAAAGTAATTAAAATCAGATTTAAAAATGAGTCTCTGACAATCAGGTCCCACCGCCTTAAGTGCATAGTGTAGACCGCCTCGTGGACCGGTACCGTACACGTGGACCTACGGTCTAGGCATTGTGCACATGGACCAAGTCACTGACAAATGGACCACACATGTCAGAATAATAAAAATTAGGAGAAAATGGAAAAGTCACTTTTAATTCTAAGGAAATATGTTTCCTCTCTTGGAAAGCGTAAACCTCAATGAGTATAGAGGAGAATACGTTTTCTCTACTGGAAAGCGTAAACCTCAGTAGAATGTAGAATATAATATGCTTCCTCTGCTGGAAAGTGTAAAACTCGGAAATACGCCATCGACGTCATCTTTTCTTTTTCAGGATTTTTCAAACCGAACCAAATTGAAACCTTAATAATATTTGCATAAAAACACCAAATGAGATGATTCTTTTTTCTAAATTCATCTAAAATCATGATCTACTAGAATATGCAAAAATATTTGGATTTGGTTATTGTTGAAATTATTTTGTATTATTTAATTTATTTCTGGCTCTTTTTGATTAGACGTCGATTGCTCGAACGATATTATCGATGACCATCCATCCTCCTATTCAGAACAACCAGAGTAAGGCAAGCAACCCCTTTGATCTTGTTGATCCTACTATTTCACTTATTGTTTTTTTTTTGTAAAATCTATTATACATGCGTGTATGTTGATATGAAATTGCTATGTTTGGGATAGCGGTAGATGTAAATCCTATTCGATGCATGAATCTCCTTGAAATATTGATGCCCTTACTATTGTAGCCATTATGTTATGGGTTAGGCAATATATAATGTCAAATTGGGAGTTTTGAGTGTGAATATCGCATAAGTGCGTATTGGAGCAGTAGTTTTCTCTAAAAGTTATAAAAGGAAAATATGCTATACACGAATTTGGAAGTTTTATGAAAAATATCTAGAGGGGTGTACCTATGTTATTTTGTATAAAACTAAAAATGCAAAACCTAGTTTTTGACCGGGCGAGTTATATTATATTCTTAGAAGAGTGAGGGGTGTACCTCACTAGTAGATAGGGGGATTATCGCGCTGGCCAATTAAGGACCGAACGTCGATGCCATCAATCTAAGCCTAAGTGTACAACCACATGTGCTGGTATGAGATGACATTAGCTAATTAAGTCATTGAAAACTAGCCTTGCACGTTGGCACCATTGTAGTGCGAGCATGACCGATATAGACATGTCCGAAGGGGCTCCCTTCACCGAGGCGTTGGGTACAAAGCCTTCCGAGACAACGGCGAATACCTCGCTGAGATGGGGGTGTACATGGGTGAAATGAGGGTATTCATTCGCTGGACTAGTGCAAGAATAGGACTAGATAATGTAAAGGCTTCGACACGTGCTCTAGACTGTTTACCTTCGGTAGTGAGCGGTGATATCGACAGATGCCAAATAAACTAAAGAATTCGTGTGCTATGGGTAAAGTTGCACCCCTCTGCGGAGTGTAAATCTATTTAAATAGCCGTGCTCGCAGTTATGAGCGTGCCTAGTGCAGTCACGTCGGGTATAGACTTGATTTTCTCAAAAAAATGATTTCGACGGGAAAACATGGGTAATGTTTTGTTGATTTATAATTGGGTTAAGTATAATGTTTTGTTGATTTATAATTGGATTAAGTATCATGTCTATGGCTGAAAATAAAATGTTGCTCGCAGCCGAGGAGGGTTGTGAGTTGTTGTTATTATCATTCATTCAATTACTTACTCACTGTCATGTATCTATTTAATTGCTTTTCAACTTCTGTTGCAAATTACTATGTATGGATATTGCAAATAAAACTTGCTTAATGCAAAATAACTTATAGAGTAGAGCCTCATCCTTTGCTAGCCTTGCATCTATATAAATTTTGCAATACACTACAAGTCTTGTTGAGTACGCATCGTATTCAGTCTTGCTTAAATTGTTGCTCAGAGTTTGAGCATAAGACTACACCAGACGACGCTTTCTTTGCACCCGGAATCGGAGGGTTCAATGATGGGTCTATCTAGAATTTGTCTCTTGTCAGTTGCTTGAGGGTTCTGGATGGGCATGTCGTTGGAAAATAATTACTTTTATCACTTCTTCTCCCACTGCTACTTTTGTTACTCTATTGATACTTATTTTTATTTGGTCGGTCAGCCTGTGATGTAATAACTTTAAATCATTTAAGTACCTCCATTTTCTTTATTTTGTATGCATGAGTGTATAGATATGAATGCCAATATTGTGATTATGTGTACTAGCTAGTGATCATAGAACTAGTACGGTACACACATGAGGTCTTCGGGTATGCAACGCCCGGGGTTCGACAGCGACGACGCTCTAGGGTGATGAATTGATCGAACCAAGGTAGGGAATAGACTGAGGAAGGTTGGGAATGTGATGTGACGCGAACCAAACGGGAGAAAACCCATCGGGCAGGGAGATCTAAGTGGGGACGACGCGACCATACTTGGGGAAGAGGTAGGCGGTAGGGGGCGTTCCGGCCGAACGACGACATCCTTGGTGATGACGTCTAGGGCAACAGAGAGAGGAGGAAGAGGTGGAATGGATGTGCACGGAGGTGGAGCTATATATGGTATCCTTGGCGTGCGTGCTAAGTTGGTGGCGGCGGCTGCTGTGTCAAGCATGCATGCGGCGGCGACCCGACCGGATAGGATTAGGGTTTGCAGCGGTGACGTAGGCTGGGCTGACATAGGCGAGTGGGCTGAAGGCGAAGCAAACACGAGCGCACGCGACGCTGGTGGCGGCGTGACTTGAGCGCCGGCTCAGGTGGAAAACATAGTAGAGGGAGGGGGAGGGGAGATGGGCCACAGCAGTTAGGCCAGCTCAGCCCAAGGAGAAAACGGTGAGATTGGGCTTGGGCCTGAAGAATTTGGGAGAGAAATATTCAAATTGTAATATTTGAATTTGATATATGAATTGATTTGATTCGAAGATTTTATTAGAAGTTGAATTGAGATTCGGGATTGGATTTGATTAGCATTTTATTAATTTGCAAAACTCCCAATGAAAGCCAACACTTTAAATTAATTAATTTAAAATAATTTTTTACAAGAATGAAATGAAATTTTCAGGATTTTAGAAAGAGAAATAAATTAAATAGAATTCCAAGAAATAGCAAAAGAACTTGAAAAAACCAAGAGAAATCCAGAAAATATCTCGGCACACAAGGAATTAAAAAAATAGTTTTGAATTTTACTGAAGTTTCATTTATTAACATTAAATTATTTTAATTTCTGATATTTGAAATTAAGCTTTAATTAATCAATAAAATTCAAATGATTATTTTTATTTTGAAAATTTCAAAAAGACACAAAAATTGAGATGTTACAGCTTGGCCTTTGTCCCACCAGAGTGGTCTACGACCGCTCGACCCAGGGAGTTGGGTGTTGGTTCCCATGGCGCTTGAGCCAATGGCAACGACGACGGCGACGAACGATGGCGCTGGGTGATGCAACGAGCACCACCAAATTGCACGGGCGGAGGTGTCTCAGTGAGGGGTTTGCAGCGGCGATGGCGTACGCCAGGGTAGAGGAACGGGGCGACGGCACTAAAGGCTCGACATCGGCCAAATTGGGTGGGGTTTGAGCACCAATGAGCTCAGGGGAGCCAAGCGGTGGTGTTGGTGGGGCTAGGGGGGTCAGAGGTGGCCTAGCACCGTTGTCCGAGGGCGGCGCATCGGTGAGGCTTGGTGGCGACGAGCTGGCGATGGGGATATGGAGCTTGGAGGTTGGGGGCGGCTTCGTGGTATTGAGGCGGTGCCTGTGACGCAGTTGGAGAGTGAGGGCGAAGATGGGGTGGTGGATCGGGTTGAGGCTCACCGGGGAGCTTTCGGGCGCGACGACGATAGGCGGCGATGGTCGGGGTTGGGAACAAAGAGGTGAT
Source organism: Ampelocalamus luodianensis (assembly GCA_036346255.1). NCBI lineage: Eukaryota > Viridiplantae > Streptophyta > Magnoliopsida > Poales > Poaceae > Ampelocalamus > Ampelocalamus luodianensis. Next base: position 54,857,072 of record CM070627.1, on the reverse strand, counting down.
GTTGTGGGGTTGCTAGGAGGCTAAAGAGGAGGAGGGAGTTGCGAGAGCGGCCTTTTATGCACGGTGGAGGCGGTGGCGTGGATGACATGGCAGGTTTGGCACTGCGGGCGAGGCGGGGGCTAGGTGGTCGTCTGTGGCATCGCGGGCGTGCTCGCGGTTGGCGGCAGAGGCCATGCGACGCTGGCGTAACGGTGTAAATGCCCGAGGCGAGGTGGCGGGGTACTGGTGCGGGTGTAGGCGACGACTGTAGGATCAAGGATAACCGACTGGAGGGGGGTAAATAGGAGGTTTTTAAACTTTTAAACAATTTAACGAGATAAGTCAATTAATAACTTAGTCTAAACAAGTTATACTTCTAGCTAAGCAATACAAGCACAAAGATTGAACTAGAAATATAAGTGCGGAAGAGTAAAAACTAGAAATAACCACAATGAGACAACGATGTTTTCCCCGTGGTATCGAAGACTTGCCGGTCTTCACTAGTCCACGTTGAGGGAGCTTGAACCAATCAAGCCGGCTCCACGTATTAAGCCTTTCCTCGATTACTATTGGTTGTTCTTCCTCCACTCCGGAGATGGTGAACACCAAACCACTCACAATTTGGGCATCGGGCCTCTTCACAATCTTCTTGAAGAGATCACCGTGCAATCACCGCCAATCCGTCTAGGAGTTTGGCAAAACTCCAAGAGTAACAAATCAATGACCTTCGCTTGACGACACTCAAGTGCAAGAGGATCAACTAGAATGATGAATGCACTTAAATGAGCTCAAAAACCTCACAAAGAGTGAACAAGTAAATTTGAGGAGTTGAAAGGATGCACAAGGCTCAAAGGATGTTAAATGAGGTCTAGCATACTTTCCTTGAGCAGGTGGGGGAGTATTTATACCCCCCAACAAAAATTATAGCCGTTGGAGAAGAAAACCCCACAAATCAGCCACACGCGGTACTACCGCCAAGTACTGGGCGGTACTACCGCACTTTTCCAACCACTACTGTAACGGCTATAACAGAGGCAATAAATGACCTGACATAGCCGTTTTAACTTGCAGAGCGGTACTACCGCCAACTGTAGAATGGTACTACCGCAGAGCGGTTATACCGCAAGGTGAGTGTGGTACTACCGTTTTCCAAGAGAGACAAAAGAGGTGCGCGCTGGAAAAAACATACCGCCAAGTAAAGATCGGAATAACCGGCGTGCGGTACTTCCGCTTAACCAATGCGGTACTACTGTTTTCCGGTCATACCACGCAAACACTTACGGTACTACCGCGATGAGGGTTTTGCACCGAGAACATGAAAAGGGTCTCTCTGTAAAAAACATACCGCCACAACAAGTCCGGTCATCTGGCGAGCGTAGTACGCTAAGTTCAATGTCGGTACTACCGATTGTCCCGACAAAACGAACTTGGCAAAGATAAAGGCAAACCAGATGCATGCATGATCCTAGATTGATCCATAAGGCACAAGAACATGCTATCAAGCTACTAGTCATGATTCCTCTAGGACAAGCGATTTTAACAAAAATTTGGTGTTTCCTTTGGTTTGAATCCAAGTAATGGATGTACTAACATCAATAAACATCAATTATGCTATTTTGCCCAACTAAAATCGCACAAATCATTCGCATTTCAAATTAACTAGAAAGAGACCTAGGGTTTGATTCAACCGGTAAAACGAGGATTTAAGGAAATTTTACCTTGAGAGATGGAGGAGATAAACCCTAGAAATGCAAAGATTCACAAGGATTTGAGATTCAACCGAGTAAAGGGAGAGATTTTGCCGAGAGGTTTTTCGGGAGAGAGAGAGAGAGAGAGAGAGAGAAGAGGTGAAGAAGAGAGGCACGGGAGAAAAATGACCTCTGAGGGTTACTTTTCTTTCGAAACTGATGCGGTAGTTCCGCCCTTTGGCCACTAGTAATATCGCAAAGCGGTCATACCGCACATAACCCGTCGGTCATACCGATTATCCTGGAACTTCAAAAATAGTTCTGGATAAAGATTGGATGGAATAAATTGCAAATGACCATTAGTTTTGCAATCAATTAAGAGTCATTAGGGATCATTATGCATAGAATAGACTAATGTCTATATGAGAACATAATTTTTATGAACATAGATAAACGTTATAACAAATTTGAAAATATTTTCTTACAAAAGCTTTTGAATAACACCAAATCACACAAAATGCATGAGGCAAAATTTCAACCAACATTTGAATAGTCTATGACATTTAATTCATTCCTCAATTTGCAAAAACGGCCTTCATCTAGTGGCTTGGTGAAAATGTCCGCTAATTGATCTTCGATTCGGATGTGGCTAATTTCAATATCTCCCTTGCCCACATGATCTCTCAAGAAATGGTGACGAATATCTATATGCTTGGTTCTTGAGTGTTGAACCGGATTATTTGCTATTTTGACCGCACTTTCATTATCACACAAGAGAGACATATTATCAATTTTAATTCCGTAATCCATCAAGGTTTGCCTCATCCATAGCAATTGAGCACAATAACTACCCGCGGAAACATATTCGGCTTCGGCGGTGGATAAAGCTATGGAATTTTATTTCTTGGAAGACCATGATACTAAGGATCTCCCTAAGAATTGACAATTTTTCGATGTGCTTTTTCTATCCACTTTGCAACCCGCATAATCGGAGTCCGAGTATCCAATTAAATCAAACTTAGCACCTTTAGAAAACCATAGGCCAATGCTAGAGGAATGCTTTAAATATCTTAGTATTCTTTTTACGGCCATCAAGTGGCACTCTTTTGGAGATGCTTGAAACCGTGCACACATGCAAACATTAAACATAATATCGGGCCTAGATGCGGTGAGATAGAGCAAACTACCAATCATAGACCTATAAAGCTTTAAATCTACCGATTTACCTCCCTCATTTAGGTCGAGATGACCGTTGGTTGCCATAGGAGTCTTGATAGGTTTTGCATCCTCCATGCCAAATCTCTTGATCAAGTCCTTTGCATACTTTGTTTGGCTTACGAAGGTTCCTTCGTTGAGTTGCTTGATTTGAAGTCCAAGAAAATAGCTAAGTTCTCCAATCATGGACATTTCAAATTCCCTAGACATCATATTACCAAATTCTTTGCAAAAGTCTTGATTAGTATAACCAAATATGATATCATCAACATAAATTTGACATACAAAAAAATCATCATCTAACACTTTAGCGAACAATGTTGGATTAATTTTCCCGATTTTAAATCCTTTTGAAACTAGAAAATCTCTAAGGCGTTCATACCATGCTCTAGGAGCTTGTTTAAGACCATAGAGCGCGTTGGAGAGTTTATAGACATGATTAGGATTCTTAGGATCTTCAAAACCGGGTGGTTGTTCAACAAACACAAGTTCGGATATTTCTCCATTTAAGAAGGCACTTTTGACGTCCATTTGAAATAATTTAATGTCAAAGCATGATGCAAAAGCAAGTAATATACGAATTGACTCAAGTCTAGCTACGAGAGCGAAAGTTTTACCGAAATCCAAACCTTCGACTTGAGAGAAACCTTATGTGACCAATCTTGCTTTGTTTCTTACAACCATACCATTTTCGTCTTGCTTGTTTCTAAACACCCATTTTGTACCGATGACATTGTGTTCTTTGGGTCGATCCACCAATGTCCAAACTTCATTTCGGATGAAATTATTAAGCTCTTCATGCATTGCAATCATCCAATCCGGATCTTCAAGTGTTTCATCTATGTTCTTTGGCTCAAGAGAAGAGACAAAAGAGTAATGTTCACAAAATGAAGCAACACGAGATCGAGTTTGAACACCCTTACTTACATCACCCAATATTTGATCTATTGGATGATCTTTTGAAATCGCATTGTGGATTCTTGGTGGTAGGTTAGATGGTTGATCATCTTCATTATTGTTTTCTTCCACTTAAATTTGACTTGTTGTGGAAGAGGTAGGAGGTTCAACTTGAGTAGAAGATGACGGTTCATCTTTAGGTTTGATGTCGCCAATTTGCATATTTTTCATAGCCTTTCTTAACAATTCATCACCTACATCATCCAAATTCTCATGCCCTTCTTGGGAGCCGTTAGTTTCATTAAATTGAACATCGTGTCTTTCCTCAACTAAACCGGAGTTTTGATTAAAAACACGATATGCTTTGCTATTTGAAGAGTAACCAAGCAAGAAACCAACATCACACCGACTTGCAAATTTTGAAAAACGAACACCCTTTTTCAAAATGTAACATTTGCAACCAAAGACACGAAAATAAGAGATGTTCGGTTTTCTACCAACAAGGAGTTCATAGGAAGTCTTTTTCAAAAGACGATGCAAATAGAGACGATTTATGGTATAACAAGCGGTGTTAATTGCTTCCGCCCAAAAACTATCAGAAGTATTATATTCATCAAGCATTGTCCTAGCCATTTCAATTAATGTACGATTTTTCCTTTCTACAACTCCATTTTACTCCGGAGTGTAGGTTGTGGAAAGTTCGTGCTTTATTCCAAGTTCATCATAAAAGTCTTCAACTTTAGTATTTTTGAACTCGAAACCATTATCACTACGGATTTTCTTTATTTTGAAATCAAATTCATTTTGAGCCCGTTTAGCAAAGCTTTTGAAAATTCCGGAGGTTTCGCTCTTGTCATCTAGAAAGAACACCCATGAATATCTAGAGTGATCATCTACGATAACTAAACAATAGCTATTTCCCCCGATACTCTTATAGGTTGTTGGCCCAAACAAATCCATATGTAAGAGTTCCAATGGTCTAGAGGTTGACATGATACTTTTGGAAGGATGAGAGCTTGCGACTTGTTTACCGGCTTGACAAGCACTATATAGTCGATTTTTCTCAAATTTCACATCTTTCAAGCCAACAACTAGATCATGTTTGAAAAGTTTTTTAAGTTGAATCATGCCAACATGAGCTAGCCTTCTATGCCAAAGCCAACCCAAAGAAGTTTTTGCAATTAAACAAGTTTGTAAGCATGAAGCATTTGAGGAAAAATCTACCAAGTAAAGATTTCCAAATCTAAAGCCTTTGAAAACTAAATCATTATCCTTTACATTTGAAATGGAAACACCTTCATTTGAGAAGGAGCAAATTAAGTCAAGACCACATATTTGGGCAACAGATAATAAATTGAAATTAAGTGATTCAACTAAAGATACATTAGAAATGGAAAGGTCATTTGAGATAGCAATTTTACCCAATCCTATTACCTTTCCTTTACTATTATCTCCAAAGGTGATCTTGTCACTTCCTTTTACGTTCTCGAATGTGGTGAACATTTTTCTATCACCGGTCATGTGTTGAGTGCATCCACTATCAAGCACCCAATGTTTTCCACCGGTCTTGTAGTTCACCTACAAAACAAGAATCAAGTTCTTTTAGGTACCCAAATTTGTTTGGGTCCTTGGAGGTTAGTGACCAAGGTTTTAGGCACCAAAATATCATTCTTTTTAGCGCCTAAAATCGAAGTGCCAATAAATCTTGCAATTATTTTACCATCTATAGATTTTTTAAGCATGTAGCAAGAATCATAAATGCTATAGGATTTAACATTTATATTTAAGCAAGCATTTGATATGTGTCCTACCTTACCACATTTATTGCAGTATTTACCACTTTGTTTAACAAACCTTGGAGGTTTGTTTACCGGTTTCTTACCTTTCTTGGGCATATATCCAAGTACTTCCTTATTGAATGAGCACCTTTGCTCACTCAATAACTTGTCAAGAGTTGCTTTACCCTTGAAGCATCTTTCCAAACTTTTGCTTAGCTTGGTGACTTGTTCTTTCAACTCATTGCTTTCAACAATTAGTAAAGGATCACAAGTATTTGTAATTGAATCATCATTTGAGCAACAAGGTATGAATAGCAAATCATCACAAGAAGTAGAAGTACTAGACATGGATTTTGCATTTGACATATTTTCTACTCTAGGCATCTCATTTATTAAATCACAAGTAATACCAATATTTGAATGAGATTTTTCTATATCTTTTAGGAGGAGAGAATCATGAGCTTCCTTTAGCTCCTCATAAGAGTCTTTTAGAGAGATATACTCATTTAAATTTTGATTTCTCTTTTCCAATATACTCATTTAAATCTTCAATCATGTCCATTAATTCATCATATGAAGGAGCATCATTATCAAGGGATTTTACCTTATCTCCTTTTGCCATAAGACATGTGGGAGATGCGAAGAGTGAAGGAGCTTCCTTTATGGCGATACCGACAAGTCCTCTTTTCTTAGAAAACTCTTTATCACTTGATTCGGAGTCGGAATCCGAATATTCTTTATCGGAATCCCACTATCCAATGTGAGCTTCATTTTTGCCCCTTTTGTGAAGCCTTTTGAAAAGATTCTTCTTTCCATCGAATTCCTTCTTCTTTGATGATTTATCTTTGTCATCCTTCTTGTTGGGGCAATTTGAGATTATGTGTCCCTTCTCATTACATCCATAACAACGAATGTTGTTATATCGCTTGTTGTCACTTAAGGATTGTCCTTTCTTGAACTTGTTGAAGTTGAAGTTTCGATGTGGGCGTCTTCTCATGAATTTCTTCATTCTCCTCACAAGAAGAGCATACTCTTCATCCGAGTCTTCCTCTTCATCCTCGTCGTCACTTGACTCCGCTTTAGCTTTAAAGGCGGTAATTTTCTTCTTGGATGAAGATGACTCCAAGAGTTCTTCCTTGTCCTTCTTGTATAGTTCGTTAGTGATGAGGTTTCACAAAAGTCCGGTTGGTGTCATTCTTGGCAACTCGGGAGAGTTGAGAAATAATATCACCAACGTCTCATATTTATCCGGGAGGGCCCTAAGCATCTTGCGCACAACATCAACATCAAGAAGGTTAGTACCAAGACCTTTGAGTTCATTCACAATGTTGTTGAGTTTTGAATACATCTCGGTGATGTTTTCATGAAGCAACATTATGAATGTCTCATATTTAATCTGAAGCCTATGTAATTTGACTTCTTTGACCGTGGATGTGCCCTCATGTATTTCGGAGAGGGTAGTCCAAATAGCGTGAGCGGTTTCCAAATTGCTCACCCTATTGAACTCATCCGCGTTCAAAGTACCAAAGAGAGCATTCATAGCTTGAGCATCCAAATGAGCATTACGTTCATTTTGAGCCATGGCATTTATAGGATCAAGAGACATAGCATAACCCTCATTTACAATTTTTCATATGTTCGGACTCATGGCCTTTAAGAAAATGGACATTCTAATTTTCCAATAAGAATAATTTGAGCCATCAAATAAAGGAGACTTTCCTATATGCATACCCTCACTAGCCATCCTTTCTCTCTTAGACGGTAAAGTCTAATAAATTGAGAGACCTTGCTCTGATACCACTTGTAGGATCAAGGATAACCGACTAGAGGGGGTGAATAGGAGGTTTTTAAACTTTTAAACAATTTAACGAGATAAGTCAATTAATAACTTAGTCTAAACAAGTTATACTTCTAACTAAACAATACAAGCACAAAGATCGAACTAGAAATATAAGTGCGGAAGAGTAAAGACTAGAAATAACCACAATGAGACAACGATGTTTTTCCCGTGGTATCGAAGACTTGCCGGTCTTCACTAGTCCACGTTGAGGGATCTTGAACCAATCAAGCCGGCTCCACGTATTAAGTCTTTCCTCGATCACTATTGGTTGTTCTTCCTCCACTCCGGAGATGGTGAACACCAAACCACTCACAATTTGGGCATCGGACCTCTTCACAATCTTCTTGAAGAGATCACTGTGCAATCACCGCCAAGCCGTCTAGGAGTTTGGCAAAACTCCAAGAGTAACAAATCAAGGACCTTCGCTTGACGACACTCAAGTGCAAGAGGATCAACTAGAATGATGAATGCACTTAAATGAGCTCAACAACCTCACAAAGAGTGAACAAGTAAATTTGAGGAGTTGAAAGGATGCACAAGGCTCAAAGGATGTTAAATGAGGTCTAGCATACTGTCCTTGAGCTGGTGGGGGAGTATTTATACCCCCAACAAAAATTATAGCCGTTGGAGAAGAAAACCCCACAAATCAGCCACACGCGGTACTACCGCAAATACCAAGCAGTACTACCGCACTTTTCCAACCACCACTGTAACGGCTATAACAGAGGCAATAAATGACCTAACATAGCCGTTTTAACTTGCAGAGCGGTACTACCGCCAACTGTAGAACGGTACTACCGCAGAGCGGTCATACCGCAAGGTGAGTGCGGTACTACCGTTTTCCAAGAGAGACAAAAGAGGTACGCACTGGAAAAAACATACCGCCAAATAAAGATCGGAATAACCGGCGTGCGGTACTTCCGCTTAACCAATGCGGTACTACCGTTTTCCGGTCAAACCACGCAAACACTTACGGTACTACCGCGATGAGGGTTTTGCACCGAGAACATGAAAAGGGTCTCTCTGTAAAAAACATACCGCCACAACAAGTCCGGTCATACCGCGGAGCGGTAGTACGCAAGTTCAATGTCGGTACTACCGATTGTCCTGACAAAACGAACTTGGCAAAGATAAAGGCAAACCAGATGCATGCATGATCCTAGATTGATCCATAAGGCACAAGAACATGCTATCAAGCTACTAGTCATGATTCCTCTTAATAGTACGGTATTTAACCTATAATCCGGTCTTCCAACCATAATTCCTAAGACCGGTAAAAGTTAAAAGATTTCTAATCTACTTGTACCTTGACTTTGATCCAATTTGATCTTCACGATATCCTTTATCATGTAGCTTCACGATCATACTTACCGTTTTGACTTAATCTTACAAATACTCAACAAACACATTAGTCCAAATATCACATATTATCATAAATTACCAAAACCAATTTTTAGGGCCTAGATGCTTTTCAACGGCGGAGCAAGGCGGCAAACGGGAGCACAGCGTGATGCAAACGGGAACAGGGGAGAAGGCGCACGTGCACGGGAACACCTTCCGACTAGAGAAAACGGAAAGCCGAAAAGGAAAGAACTTTCTGAAATCGGCAAAAACACAAATTCAAACCAAAAACTCAAATTTTTTTGAAACTCTGGGTTATTTCAAATTTCTCCATACATAGAATGCTTCTTATACCGAAATTCTCCTCCTGAACCTAGGTGCGGCTGCACCGTTTTCCTTCACCGTTCGTGTTTCTAGAGATGTGCGCACCAACAATCAGTATAGAAAACATGATTTATCATTTGCAGGGAGATTAACCTCTAACAAGGCTACATGAATAGTGAACATACTGGAAGTATGCATGTTTTTATACTCGAAAACCTGAAAGGTCATGCTCCCTCGCTTTCGCTATATTTGTTCGTGACATCGGGATTATTTGTTTCAATATATTTGTTTGTCGAGAGAATCTAGAGTATAGTATATTGCAATTTTTCCACTTTCTACGCCTACTTAATGATTTAGAAAAAGTTAAATAGTTGTGTTATATAATTTAATAGACATAGGTATCATCATTTCTCATTAATTATTTTTTAAGTTTAATGCTTCATTGGCAATATTTAATTTCCAAAATATTCCTTCTCGCCAATCGAGGTGTAGCCTGTCCATGCACACAAGACATGCATAGTAAAAATAGGTATGTATGTCATGACAGTAAAGGAATGTATTAATTGGTATTAATTTCCTTTTTAACCATCGGTTGAAAGAAAAGAACGGATGCAAATACTGAGATGGAAATTGCTTCACCTACAATACAAAGCTTACGACGCTCGTACGAAGAAGACATCTCACGTGAGCGCAGCTAAGGAATAGCAGTCAGTGGGACCCAGCAAAAGCGTGGGCTGGAGGAGAGGGATAATGTGACGTGCTGATAACGTACCAACAAACGTTGTATGTATAGCAGAGTCGTACTGAGATACACGAACAATTGAATAATATTAGTCCATTTGTTGGTTGATGCAACTCTCGTAATTTCTTAAATAAATTTTCAGTTTTCAATTCTAATGTGATGTGCACTAGGTGAATTATAAACTTCCCGTTCATCTACAGGCAAGATGTTCTCGCATACTCCTCCTTTTCTGCTAACAAATATGATGTGGTTTGACACAAATTCTTTTCGATTTTAACTTCTTAAGTCATGGCACGCGTCATGTGATTCTAAATGGCATATAATAATTTACTTTCCACCAAAAGCTGATTCATTCCATATTCATTCTAGGTGCGGAGTGGATTCGCCGATATGTCACGCCTCGCCGAGGTTGGTCCTCGAATCTCATTCGGGATGGATCCCCCAACGTGTGACGCCTCCCTAGACCTTGTTCATGGTGGATCCCTTGATGTGTCATTCTTTCACGAGGTTATCGTTGGCTTGAAGTAGTGCGGGACCCTCCCCCAACTTGTAGAAGGGGTCGACGCATGACCTCGGGTCGACGATTCCACTAGTAACCCACGGTGCACTCCGACAACATGTTAATTTACCTTGGTCCTCGTGTGAATTCCAGGAGATAGGTTGTGCACATGCCTCTGAGGTGGGTTCGCTTGGTGTTCATTGAAGGACCACTACTCTGCCAGGCCGATTCTGGGTCATGTTAGGGAGTTCACCATCACACGAAAGGGCGTGGGGGTCATACACAGCTATGGAGTCATGCGTCGGTTGTCTAGATGCCGAAGTTATGTAGAGGCGCGGAGTTAGGACTCTATGCCAAAGGAATGGCTCGTGAAGTGAGGAATTCTTGACTCATGTTCTTCGAGATGTGAAGGTAAGTGTCAAGCTCGACTCACTTGGGCATAGCGGTGCTTAGCCTTCGAGGAGCAATAGAACGCCGAGGTGTGTAAGGTTGACTTGTGTGAACACATAGCATTGAGTCTGGCTGACTTGTTAGTCCGAGACGCGTTGAGCCCTCGAGTGAATTGGTCGTTGCACGTGAACGTGTCGGGATGTGCATGGATGGACCGCTTGTCCTAGGTGCGATGGAGCTTCAAGGCGCGGGAGGCCAATAGGCGTGTATGTGTCATTTTGTACGAGCTCGATGGGCAACACTAATTTGGACAACACCTTGATATGCGATCGGTCGATGTACATCAACGCGTCGAGATGTGCAAGGTCAACATGTGCACAGAGCCAATCTTACGAGGCTTGGCCCTCGAGGTGAGGGGATATGTGCTTGGGTGTTATTGGCTCGACTCATTGAAACATGGTACACGAAGTAGGGAAGCACACATCAGGGTGCTATGTATTCGGCTCAAGAAGGCGTGGCCTACGAAGCGATGAGACCTCGATGTGGAGCTATGTTTGGTCGATGGAATGCTCACGAGGCTGATCACACCGTACCAAGGTAAAACCACCAATCAAAAGGGGGATCACTTAATCGAGGAGACTCTAGTAGAGCCGAGATGGATTCAGTCGAGAGAGCGTCGTCGATGCCAAGTTGTACCATCCCGAGGAGAATCCATTGAGGAGTTTTGTCCCTCACTAGGCGAACTGACCTAGCGACTAGAGGAGGGGTGTGCTAGGTCCCGAAGTACTCGAGGCAGACGTGGCTCATGTTGATTGACTCACGGAGGGTTGGCTCTGTGCGCGAGTGGGTGTGCACCGAAACATTTGTAGTTGGAGCCTGGGGACTGAGTGATACGGAGGACATATGCAAGCACTGGGTACTCGGCTTGCCCGAGGCAAGACCTACAAAGTAAGTGGTGCCCAACTCACCGAGGTGTGCCTTCAATACAAGGAGTGCTCAACTCATTGAGGTGAGGCCTTGTCGGGACCCAGAATTACGATTCTGGAACCCTATGTGTATACTGCACTAGTCCAGGATCACGCTAGTGCACACAGGGTTAACATAGGTAAATATCGATCCACACAAGCGATAAATAAAGTAAACGATTAGTTTGAATAACAAATAAGGGTTTTGACCTTATGGTGAGTTTACACTTATTAAGCCACGCAGGCTAACAGAAATAAAGCGAATGAACGGAAAAACTCAGCGTAGATCCCACCAATTCACCACAGCAACCGATCGGGATCCAGACCTTAACGCACGATCAGCCTTCAGCGAACTCCTCCTCGAAAGCAGGCGTAGACTCCTCCTCTTCCGGTAGGTTTGGACGCAAGTTTTACAACAAGCGTGAGTACACAACCGTACTCGCAAATCATACCCAAGAATGCAATGTATAGATGCAGGCTTATTCCAAATAAAAGGCTTATGTGGTTCTTTTGCATAAAAGCAACATTTGCAATGGAATACCATAATAGATTGAAAGCATAATTCAAAACAAATAGACAATAGTAACTTTAACATTTGTTTCCACAAAGACACACAGCTAAACAGATTATTTCACATAGCCATATGATTGAAGTCACACACTCCCATTCCCACATTTTATGAAAACTACCCTCATGTGAAATTCCGAGCATGTCCATGACCATGACGCGCTATTCGAATAGATTGATTTAACACTCTGCAGAGGTTGTACACTTTACCCACAAGATACAACTAGTGTAGCAAGCACCAATCGTAACAAAACAGTTCGGAAACTTCATCTCAAACATTGACATTCCCAGTGTGCTTACAAACCGCTATACCACTCACATAGAATTAGTATAACACACACATTTGGACGGGGAAGACGAATCGCCCCGCGATGCAACCACCAAGTAGTCACACCTCCACCTGTCACACGCCTAACCTATCCACACGAACATCAATGCCGAGAATCCATAACTTACTAAGTTAGGCCCGTCCCATACGGACATGTGGTCGCATGATGGCTCGATTCAATGGCGCACAAAGTTAAGTCCTTAATTGACCAAGGCAAGACTTCCATTTTCTAACTAAGTCACAAAGACCATCATTCCCATCACATAGACCACCATGTCACACAGTCTCCACCACTTGCCTCAGTCTAAATCATTTACCACCCAGTTGGTTTTAGTGCAACACATGTCATCACGAAGTAACAACACATAGCACACAGTTTTACACGAAGTTCCATAGTCACTTAGTCATAATTAATATTTGCAACTTACATATGATGATGACTCGTGGCATGGCTAAGCAATTGTACTCGCATCTAACCAACCCACGTTGGTGCTATAATATTACCAACTCATAACCAATCTAGGGTGACAAGGAATTATGACATACAAGGCCAAGGTGTGATAACAATTTGGATAATAACTATGCCCAAAGCATTTAAATAAATAATTAAAGTAGAATGCAATAACTTAACACAAAGTAATTTGAAAACTGGGTCCAAGATGATCAAAGGTATGACTTGCCTTGGAAAAGGTCTATGTACTGGTCTTGATCTTGGGGTGCTCCTTCTTCCACAAAATTCCCCGACGAATCGACGTCTACTATAAACGAGACACAAACAAACAAAATAAATAAATAACAGAGGCAAAACTAACTCCAAAAATTAAATAAAAATCTCAGATAAATAGAGCTTGAATTTAGACAAATTTAGAAATTTGAATGGGCTCAATCGGAGTTAGGATGCAAAAGTTATGGGCTTTGGAAGATTGGAAATCTAAAAGAAACCTAATTTGGATTTTACGGAATTTCGAATTATTTCTCTAAAGAAAAATCGGATTATTGCGCAATCACGACGTCACCTCGTAATTTGAAAAAGATAAATAAAGAAAAACGACATGTGGGACCCACATGTCGGTGAGATGGCTCACGGTAGACCAAGTCTACCGAGCGGGTTGAATCTGGGCGGTGGACTACCACGTGGCGCGCACGTGGGACAGCGACGGCTCCACGCGGCGACACGAGGGCACGGCGCGCGCGACGCGACGAGGTGGCGGTGAGTGGCGTGCCACGTCGGACCGACGACGGCGGCTCGGGGCCGAGGGTTCCGCGAACAGCGGCGTTTCACCGGCGGTGGGTGGTACCGGAGGTAGAGGATGACACGAGGATCACGCGGTGTGCTCACCGGTGCACGGAACGTCTGTGGCGGCGGCGAGCGAAGAGCGGCGGAGGATTCGGGCTTGACGGATCGGAGCTACGGCGATCTTCCGCGAAACCAAGGCCACCGGGAGGTAGAGGAGCTCGTGCGATGCCGAAGGTGCGAGACGAAGAGCGCGGCGGCACCAACGGCGAGAACAAGCTCGTCGGAGTTGCGGCGGCGCATATCGCTTCTCGAGCTTTGCGCGGCTAGGGTTAGGGTTACGGCGCGCCGCGGGTTGGAGTCGCGGAGACCGAGGGCTACCTCCTTTATACCGGAGGCTGGGAGAGTCCGAGGCACGAACGGCGAAAATCGAGCGGCGACGAGTCCCGGCCGCCCCGACTTCGGAGCGATGATGGCGTGGCGGGTGGGACCCACACGTCGATGGCTAAGGTTAGGGCGCGCGCGTGCGAAATGGTGCGGCTGCGAAGCGGACTTACGATCGATCGTTCGATCCGATCGAACAACCCACAATCAAAGGAACATTCGGACCGTCCGTTACCTCACGCGATCTAGCCGCTCATCCTCGATCGGACGGTGGAGAACGAGCGAGGCGCTGAGAGAGAGAGAGAGGCGACATGCGGGGCCCGCATGTCAAAGTGAGGCGGGTGCAAGTGAAAGGCTGGTCATACATGAGTCGGGCAGCGTGGGTGGCGGGAATAGGGTTGGGCGGAAAGATTAGGCTGAGAGGATTTTGAGATTATAAATAGCTTTTCTATTTTAGAAAATACGAAATTCAAATAAGCAATAGAAAATAGCAAATGAACTCGAGAAAAATTCTAGAAAAATCTAGAAAATATATCGAGCACATAGAACCCAAATAAAATAGTTTTGGCTATTGTTCCACTTGGGATTATTCACATTAAATGTTTTGATTGCAAAGTCAATATTAAGCTTTTGAAATTAAATTCAAATAAAATCCAAATGGTAAATTTTCCCCTACTAACTATTTAAAAGATTTTTAAACTCAGAAAATTGGGATGTTACAAGCCTACAACGCGAGGAGGCGTACACCGAAGCACGAGGTACTAAACTTGCTGAGATGAGGAGGCATGCACCAGAACACGAGGTGATCGAATCATTGACGTGTGCCCTACGATGCGATAAGTCGTACGCCGGAATGCAAGTAGCTTGACTTGACGAAGCAAGTAATGGCGCGTCAAACCACGCGATGTTCGAGTCATCTAGGCGTCGACTGCAAAGCAAGGAGTACTCAATTAACCAAGGTGTGGCCTTCAACGGTAGGGGCTGATTGGTTTATCATTTGTCGAGGCTTATTTCTTCAATTTTGGAAGAAATTTTCACGAAAGGATTTTTCTAAATTGTTCGTTGGTTCTCGTTGAGGGGGTACGTTGTTACCCTGTCTCCCATCGAAAAAACTTAGCGTTTGAGACAAGGCTCGAGAGCACTTCACGATTGATGAGAGATTGGAACGTTCTCATCTCTCATTGAAAAAACTTAGTACTCGAGACGAGGTTCGAGAGCGATTCGCGGTTGGGGAAAGGCCGAAATGTTGCAGTTTCCCATTGAAAAAACTTAGCACTTGCTAGATCCCAAAGGGTGAGAAGAAGTCCACATTAGGTCAAGTCCACTCGACCCCAAGAGGGCGAGTGTGTGTTCACTCGGCCCTAGAGGGTGAGTATCCCGTTCATTCGGGCCTAGAGGGTGAGTGTGTGCTCGCTCGGCCCCAGAGGCAAGCATGTGGCTGCTCAACCACGGAAGGCGTGGCTCATGGAGTGATGAGTGTTCAACCCACCAAGTCATGGCCTTCACGCTGAGGCGAACCAAAGGTTGGCCGAGGCAAAGCCGTCGAGGCCGAGTTGAACCATGCTGAGGCCAAGCCATTGAGGCATGTTGGAGCTCACTAAGGCGAATCCATCGAGCTAGGGGGAGCATCTAATTGAGGAGATGCCATTTAGGCAAAGCAAAGTTCGGCTGAGGCAAAGTCGTCGTCGGGGCCAAATTGAACCACGCCGAGGCCAAGCCATCGAGGCGTGTTTGAGTTCACCGAGACGAATCCGTTGAGCTAGGGGGAACCCCCAATCGAGGAGACTCCATTGAAGCGAAACAAAGTTCGGCCGAGGCAAAACCGTTGGGGACGAGTTGAACCACGCCGAGGCCAAGCCATCGAGGCGTGTTGGAGTTCGCCGAGGCGAATACATCGAGGAGGCTAGCAGCGGCGGTTGCCATGACGCAGAAGTGGCACTCGTCGGCGGCGAGCACGGTATAAGGAGGCTTGGGAGAGGTCGCAAAGAGCTCCAGAGAGTTGATGCGGTCCCCGTGACATCTATGGCGAGGCCATACAATCATTAGGCTACCTGCATGGAGAGGATCCCAACGGCTCGGCGAGCCGACAATGGCTCTCGATGACGAGAACGAAGGGAAGAAGGAGGTAGTTGGGGTGAAGAAGGCGAGGAGGGAAAGCTAGAGGCAGGGCGCAGCGGTGATGTAGATGAGGCACGATGGCGGGCAGAGGAGGCAGGGGGTATGATCGCTGGGTGGAGAGGATGAGACCGAAGGCAAAGGGTGCGCCCATGGAGAGGAGAGGCGACGACAGGCAAAGGAGGAAACTCAGCGGAGGCAGGGGGCATGGGTTGGGCATTGCTCGTGTAGAGAGAGATGAGGGAGAGAGAGAGAAGGGATGAAGAAAAAGATAAAGAGGAAGAATGAAGGGTAAACAAGTTTTTTTTCGTACAATTTGACAGTCAAAGGGTTTTGACCATACAATTTGACAGTAAGAGGCTTTAACTAATGCTAGCGGCAAAAGTAAAATATAGTAAAAATTCCGATGGCATAAACAAAATGGTCCAATTTGCGATGATAGAACGCTTTGGTGGCAGCAGACAAATTTTACAAAAATTAACCTATGTCGCCGTCCGTGGGATTCGAACCCACGACCACACGGTTAAAAGCCGTGCGCTCTACCGACTGAGCTAGGACGGCTAGCTTCTATTAAGTGGCTACAAGATTTATAGATCAATGAAATACCGTGCAGAACTCGCCGCGGAGCGATAAATGTGGCTGGTGGAATTTTGACTCCCAATGCTCTAGTTTATTTTGAGCGTCCATCGTAAGAGGAGCTTAGATGACGTTCAGTTCATATAAACTGGTTGTTGACTATATCCCATGGTGTCCCCACACGATTTGGGTGTCCGAGTGACAACATACATATATCACTGGAAAGTGGATTTTTACCTCTTACGGGGATATACCCCTTGTACTTTGAGATTCGTGTATATATATTTTAGACAAAAGATAATAAGAAATAAAATGATGAGGATCTCAAGGCAAAATAGACGGGGGATGAGGTGGGAATGTGAGGATATCGCCCTTTTTCCCACGCATGCTTTGTTCGCGTTGGATGGCGTCGGCGTTGGAAAGTTACCAGTTAGGGCATGTACAATGGTACAGAGAGCTGCTGTCTATAACAACTCTCCATATCACCGGCACTAAGACAACTCATTCGTGGTGAGCGGTTATATGATTGTAGACAACACACAATCTTTAATGTTTTTCTTGATTCGGTGAGTAATTTGCGGGATTTCGAATATTCTCTCTCTTCATTCTCTTTCAACGCGCGTATGCTCTTAGCTTTCGATGAATTCGAACGCGCGTACCCCCATCGATGACGAAATTCGGAATACCGGTACCGAGAACGAATATCAGAATTCCTCGTTTCCAAACTCCAAACAATTCGAGCCGCCCTTTAATTAATTCTTCGGCGACAAAACCAAATGGCAGATGCTTTCTCCTCCTTCAAAACTCGTCCCCAAATTATCCTCATCCTCCAAACGCGCACAAACGCCTCTCCCTCTCCACAATAAACGCCCCGCCCCGCCGTCTCCCGCCCGCCTCGCCGTCCTCAATCCATTTGAAATCGCGCGGCCTCGAACCGGCTGCGGCTGCGGCGGCGGCGATGGAGGTGGGCGACCTGCACAAGGTGTGGGAGATCCGGGCCCTCAAGAGAAAGCCCGACGAACCCGCAGCCCGCGCGCTCCTCGATCGCGTCGCCAAGCAGGTCCAGCCCATCATGCGCCGCCACAAGTGGCGCGTCAAGCTCCTCTCCGAGTTCTCGTAAGCGTGCCACCAACCTTAACCCTAGCCGTATCCCCCCTCCCCCCACAATCAATCTCTCACGATCGATCCCCTCTGCCGGCCGTGTGATTTTGGTTGTTTCGTTGTGGGATCAGGCCCAATAACCCGAGGCTGCTGGGGCTTAACGTCGGTGGGGGAGTCGAGGTGAAGCTGCGGCTGCGGCCCGCCGGTAGCGACTATGACTTCATCCCCTACGAGGAGGTGCTCGATACCATGCTCCACGAGCTCTGCCACATCGTGCGCGGGCCCCACGACGCGCAGTTCTACAAGCTCTGGGACGAGCTCCGCAAGGTCAGTACGCCGATGTTTGTGTGCTTGTGTTGGTGCTAGAAAATTTTATGATTCCACCGGAAATGCGGTTTGCTAGTATATATATATATATATTAGCTTAGAATGTGGTGCTTATGTGCACTAGACCATTGAAAGGGGACACTTGTCCATAATCCCTTGCAAGTTTGTACGATTCTAGAAGGTTTGGTGCAATTGTTTTTTTAACATATCCTTATATTTCATTTCCACAAGCACCTGTCCCAGTTTTATTGTGTGAGATATTTTGTAATGAGTACATAGTACTTCATGAAAAAGAAATATCAAAGATGGAAATACTTTCGCAGTTTCATGTTTATATTTTATAAAACACTGTAAACATGTGTGAGTAGTTGTAACACATTTTGATATGCAAATTGGATGCTAATTATGACCTTAATGTTAATTTCCTCTTCTAGCTGTCCTGTAAATTGTAACTGTTTTAAGCTTCGGGTGATAATATTCTCTTGAGTTTTATTTCGAAGTGGGCTTATCCTGAATTGAATTAGTAGCAACAAAAGTATCTAAGTTAGTAGTCCCTTTGTTTATTTGTCAGAAATATCGCAATTTGTAGCTATCTGCTGATCTCACCACCAATCCACCACAACAGTTGTTCAAAAGTAAGTGATTAAATTAACATTTAGATGTTCCTATGTGGTTGGTTATACAGAGGACTTCTCACTGTCAACTGCTGGGTGCTATAACAGAATCATTCCCTGGAGTAGCTCCTAATACAAATAACACAAGTTTTCTTCTATACATCTCTGTAAATTCATATATTCAATTTCAGTTATTGTAATTTTTAGTAAACTCTGAGTTGTGAAATGCAAGTTATGTTTTGCTTGCACAGTTCCTATTTTTTTCTTTACTGTGACAAGCTTATGTTGCTTATAAAAAAATCATTCAGGAATGTGAAGAACTTGTTTCAAAGGGTATTACTGGACCAGGACAAGGGTTTGATGGTACAGGCAGGCGATTGGGTGGATTTTCAATACATCCACCACCACCGTCTCTTCGGCAAGCTACATTAGCTGCAGCACAGAAACGAGCAAGGAATGGGGCTCTATTGCCATCCGGACCAAGAAAGTTGGGTGGAAATAATGATATTATGAGTGCACTTAGTCCAATACAAGCTGCTGCTATGGCTGCTGAAAGGAGATTGTATGACGATTTATGGTGTGGATCACATGATCAATCTGGTATTGATGATTCAGAAGATGTTGTTATTCTAGAACAACCACCTAACTTGACAACACAGGATGGGAAAAACACAAAGGTTGGCTTTTCCAACGGTTCTGCGGAGTCCAGCACTTCTTCTGGATTTCGCACTGCAGCACAAAGTGATTCCTCTTCTTGTTGGACAGTGACTGATGCGGGCGTTAGTTCTCTGTGGGAGTGCAGTGCTTGCACTCTTCTAAACCAGGTAAATTGATTGGCTCACCTTGTTTTGCAATACTGTACCTTGAAGTTCTAGTTACAGAAACTGCGCATTCCATTTCATATAAAAAAACTTAAAAGTCTATGTGTGGATGGTGTGAAGCTCTTTTGCTAGGCACTTAGGCAGTAGGCACAGAGGTTTCATGACAAATTCTCTTGGATTATTGCAATTTGAGTTTCTCACTAGATAGACTCTGATACTCCATTGTGATCTTTTAGCATATTCTTTGAAGTCAGTTCATCACGGTGGGTATGTAAATGATTAGCACTCAAATAGTAAGCACATACTTAAGTGGTGCTTTCAGAGCAGATTAGGCTTATCCAAACTTCAGTGTTCAGATGAATATCTAATTTATGAGATTGTACTAACTTGCCAGCCACATAGAGGTTAATAAACACCAATGAGCAATTGAATTATTGATTGGTTCGCTATCGCTGTGATGTTTATTTATTTCTTTCACTTTTCATAACTCATAACATATGAAGAATTCATGCCTAGTTGCCTACCTATGGAATTGTGATGACTGTAGTCCTCTTGACAAATCAGCTCCTTACAATATCTGAAGAATTTTGATTGGTTTTGATATCTAAATTTTAGTCGAGGGGACCAAGCTTGGTTTGTCATTTAAAATTCCTTATTAGTTGAGTATCATCATTTCTCAGTTGTGATCAGAGGTGATAGCCTTTGGTTTGTACCTGGGTTCCTTTGGAACCCTGTAAAACCTATGTATATTTCTATTTTATATTAATATATATCTTCAGTATGGCTCTCCCCTACTGTTCTCCTAAAAAAAAAATCTGAAGACGCATTTGCAACATGCAAGTTTATGATGTACATTAGTCATTGCCTACATGTAATTCGACTGTATCCAAAGTCCAAACCAAATTCCCTGCACTACTGTGACAGGTGCCACAGATTATTTTATATATTATCCATGCAAAGTGAGGTAACTTCTTTTCTTGCCTGAATGTATTTTAGGTTCATTTACACATTTCACCTATGATATAGTCCTTTTTTTGCGAATGCACATTTTCTGGCATGCTCTTAATAGCATTTCTATAATCTTCACTTATTTCTTTCGCAGAGATTTGTTTCACGGTGCTAAACTATCATTAAAAAAACATCACTGGCATGTCTACTATGCATTCTAATTCTAATTACCGCTGTTTTTCTTTCTCTAATACATTTTTAAATCTGAACTTTTGTAGCCTCTGGCACCAATCTGTGAAGTTTGTGGGACAGCAAAACCTAAAATTGCAAAGGCCAAGTACACAACTTGGTCCTGTAAATTTTGTACCCTTGAGAACAGCACTAAGCTTGACAAATGTTCAGCGTGCGATCAATGGAGATACTCATACGGACCACCTGTAGCCACATATGGTCCAAGCTATGATTGACATATCACTGAAGGCTACAATAATATGGTAAGTACTATACTGTATCAGGTGTTTTACAATGTTTCCATTCTCTGTGGGCACTGTTCGATATTCATGTTGTTGGATTGGAATCTTCATGCCTTGCTAGTACTAGCGGATTTAATAGCTGGTAGTGGTTTTGCTCAGCTTATATCAAGACTATTTTCCATCTCTAAGTTACAATAGACATGTATGTGGTGGCAATGGCATGCCCGAAATTCATGTATTAGCACCCACAGCAAAAATGATTTCTTTCTAGAGATCGCGTTACAAGCACCTGATTAATGTATCACTACGAGGTGTACTATGCCCAACAGTTATATTTTAGTAGCAAACATTTTGCTTGGAACTTGCGGCAAATTATTTTTGCTTGCTATTCAACTTAGGCCTGTCAGGAAGACAGGAACTCCTATATGAGAGCTGCAGAGAGTGATTTCTTGATAGAGCTCTTTAAACCTCTAGTTTGTGCATTTGTGATGAAGTATAAACTGCATGGTTTTTAAGTCCGCAAGTCGACACTACCCTCCTGGTGACTAGCTTGCCGACTAGTCGAAAGATACTGTTCATATAGCAGTGATATGTATGTATACATGTATATATTATATACCTTGTATTGTAGTGATTGAAAAATATATCTATAGCTTGAATTAAAGAGATGATTGATGACTTACATGTTTTGAGTCCAAACTCCCTTTGTTTGACTTGTTGAATTCATCTTTGAAGTATGATTTGAGACCTTCATGTTGCAAATTTTTTTAAAAGAATGAGCATATGATGATTGATGAAGATAAACTATGATGAACTCATACAATACCTTCAAGGGAGAGCAATATAGCGCCATGAATTAAAGATGACAATACAAATCATACAACATAAGTACATAACAACAAATAAATGAGCAATTAGGAAATTAAGCATCTAAAATATCAAGTTCTCAACGACAATAGCGTTCTACATGATAGTTAAGTTGTTGTCACACTCACATCTTCATCTCCTCCTCCTTCAACATCATAATCTAGGAAGAGTGATCTACTCTTCTTGTACTTCCACAAAGTCTCTCGCATCTCTTTCATGATTTCTGTTGTAGTGTTGGCACATTTTTTAACATTTCCAAACCCACCCGCAAGATGCTCCTTAAACCTTTTGATTCCTCTCGATACCTTCCGGTCACAAAGCGAACATTAGACCAAATCTCGGTTGCCAATAACTAGCCAAAAGTCATACTTCCATCCTAGATCATTAGATTTAGCCTTTCGCTTCCATCCTGGATCATTAGATTTAGCCCTTCACTTAGGATCATTAGCTGGATCATACCCTTGGGTGCCCGCTATCGGATTTAGAGCCGGACTTGGAGCTGAAGATTGTTCTACCATAATGCCTACATATGGACAGTGGACATATGTAGTATTTTAGTCAGCAGTTCAACACCACGTTCAGGTGCAGAACAAAGCAGAGAGAAGAGAAGCAGAGTGAGCTTACCTGGGGCGACGACGGGCGACGGGAGTTGCAGGGTGAGGCGACGACGTGCGACGGGATCTGCAGGGCGAGGGTGACGACGGGCGACGGGAGCTGCAGGGCGAGGGGAGCTAAGGACGAGGGGCGACTAGAGCTGAGGATGAGGGTGAGTGGTGGGCGACGGGAGCTCAGGATCTGAGGAGGACGACAGGCGACAAGAGCTGAGAACAAGGGTGACGACGGGTGACGGGCAGCGCTGCTAGGGGTGCAAACGGAGCGAATACGGACGGATATCGCTCATCCTGTATCCTTTTCCATATTTTTTCTCGGATTCGGAATCGGACACGGACGGTCTGGGATACGAATACGAATCGCGGTAGTCTC
The DNA here is from genome assembly GCA_036346255.1 of Ampelocalamus luodianensis. Classification (NCBI taxonomy): domain Eukaryota; kingdom Viridiplantae; phylum Streptophyta; class Magnoliopsida; order Poales; family Poaceae; genus Ampelocalamus; species Ampelocalamus luodianensis. The sequence goes on along the minus strand of CM070627.1, from coordinate 54,834,075 downwards.
GGTCCACGAATACGGGCGAATACATGATGAACCGAATACGGATTGTCTCGGTCACGAATACTTGTTCGGATATTGCGCGAAAACAGAAACCATATATGTCGTACAAATAAATGTCAATCAACCATACTACATGTCCAAAATGCAACTAGATTAGTAGTTTAACATGCAAATTTAAATACATCACATGATAACAGGGTAATTAACTAGTTAAGCAAGTGGTAGTAAGTAGTAACTACTAACTAGCAAGTCACAACTCACAAGTACATGACAGATGACACTGACAGGGGCTAGTTAAGCAAGTAGTAACTAGTAACTAGCAAGTAGCAACTAGCAAGTCACAACTCTCACACGGTCCAAAATTCAACTATGACTGTGAGTCTATGAGTCTATCTATGACTATGACCACGCATCCACACCTCAATCGATCTCAGCCTCGGTCATCATCTCATCCTACAAAAAATAGATTTGTAGAATGTCATACTCATATCATGTCATGAAACCAACTAAAAGTGATTTTTTGCTATCTTAACATCTTAGTAGTATATAATGCCCTTTTTGTGCGGTATACCAATATAATAGTATATGCTGCATGGGAATAGTGAAATTAGATGCATACTCTAGAATCCAGATGGTCAAGGCAAAGAACAAAAAGAAAAAATGGCTGATGAATGAGAAAGGTACTGAAACTAGATGCATACTCCAGTTGGTAAAGCATACACAGTTAACATTCATTAGCAATCAGTAAATGTAAGAACTATTCTTGGTCCTTTGATTAAATGAACAAGGGAAAGACAATTACTCAGGCATCAAATTAAAAACAAGTGATTCTATCAAACCTCCTCGTTCATGTTTGTAGTAGCACATTGTTTATCCTCTAGCTCCAAATCCAACTCATCAACAAGTGATATTATCTTTTCCTTAGAATCTGAAATTTTTAAATGACACAAAGTTAGTAAACTAAAGCTGAAATTGGTATAAAGTATGAACTAAATAACTTATTATTACCTTTCCTAGATGAAATTGTCCAGTCCTTGGTACAAATTAAAGCCTCAACCACCTCGGGCTCTAGTCGACTACGAAATGGATCAACAACACGCCCACCAGCACTAAAAGCCGACTCTGAAGCAACTGTGGATACTTGAATAGCTAACACGTCACGAGCTAGTCGTGAGAGAACAGGAAAAGTCCCTTGGTGCGTGTTCCACCATGACAATATGTCAAACTCTGCACCCTTACCAGTAGGATCAACCCACCGAATTGGTTTTTCTTTAAGGTATAGCTCCAATTCATTCATATCACAACTTGTCACAGCTACATCCTCATACAAGAATTGTTCAATGTCTTGAAGACCCAAGTCAACATCAACATGTGGATAAAAGGTCCTTCGCGATTAGGCTTTAAAGCTTGGTGTCTTTGGGCGATGTAAGCTTGGAACAATTTGTTCACAACATCCATAAAGCGATTAACTTCATGGGCAGCCCTCTCATGATAAATCCTCCCATAAAATATTCCACTAGCTTTTCTTGTATCTAGGATCAAGAAAGCATGCTACAAAGAAGAGCTATGTTGGACTTGTCCCAATACTTATCATATTTGGCTTTCATAGCCACTGCCATACAAGAAATAGTGTCATCAGATTTTCACACCATTCTCGAGTGCCATTTTAATCTCACAAAATTTCCACCAAAATAGGTTTCTTTGTTGGATATTTATTTCCTGAAAATATCACAGTAGCATCATTGAATTTCTGCAAACACTTGCATAGTGCATCCGCCATATCCCATTCCTCATCTGTCGGAGAACACTTCTCATATTTACCCCTATTCAAAAACAACAACCTATCAAAAGCCCTCCTATAGTAAATAGCATGGCTCAACATTTCATACGTGGAATTCCACCTTGTAGGCACATCCAATGGAAGACCAGATTTATTGTCTAAGTCGCATTCTGCTGCACACTTCTGAAATTCCTCCCATTGTAATGGAGAATTCTTCACAATAACAATCGTGGCTCTAATATTCTGAACTGAAGATGCAATTACTTTCAAACCATCTTGAGCGACAAGGTTTAGTATGTGACATAAACATCTCACATGAAAAAAAACACCATCACATATCAAGGGAGAACGCTTATTAAGCTCCACCACAATTTCTCTAACACATTTATCATTGGATGATGCATTGTCTAGAGTGAGGGCACATAACTTCTTTTCAATGTTCCAAGACATAACACCCTTGATAAATTCAGTTGCTAAATTAGTTCCTGTATGCTTCCCTTTCACATGAATGAATTTAACAATTCTTTTTTGCATATGCCAGTTATCATCAATCCAATGCACAGTGATGCACATATAACCTTTATTTTGATTAGATGTCCACATGTCCATAGTGGCAGAAAATCGACAAGAAAGAGATTTTAGTTGTTCATACAACTTCTTCTTTTCATCTCCAAACATTTCCAAAATCTCTTTCCTAGTGGTTGTGCGACTCTTGAATGAAAAACCAGGACGCAGAGACTTGATGAAATCAACAAAGTACTCATGCTCAACCATAACAAATGGATATTCATGCATAACTAATGCCAAATAGAACTTCTTGAGCTAGCTTGAGATCATACTGTAAATCAATCGAACTATTTTCTCCACCTTCATCATTCTCAAATTGTAGTCATTGTTGGCCTTGCTTTATGGAATGCTTGAATCCCACATGATTCCACAATGCCTTCGTTCCTCTTGAGGTCTCACTGAGCTTTGTGAGGACATTTCTTGCATTTCGCCCAAACTTGTTTCTCCTCCCACCATCTCTTGTCCGGACGGCCACCGAGTACTTAGAGTAGTACTCCCAAACCTTTGAGGTACACTTTTTCTCGCTTAACAAAGCAGGCTCAACTTCTCCGTGCAAGTCTCTTCATCTACTTCAACATGTCCTACACCTCCGGTGGTTGTGGTTGTGGTCGTCTCACGTGCCACCAATGCAGTAGCATTCGGTAGCGGTGGTGGTGGCGCCGAGTGGCCCGCATCAAGTACCACTACCAAGCTAGCCGTGGTAGCAACAATGAGGATGCTCTGCTAGCACAAATGCTCGCACTTCCACTTACGTAGATCATCTCAAATTCTCAATAGTCAATACTCTACAAATAGCAACAAAGCCAATAAATGAGATGTAATATAGGAATTCTACAAGTGATGAAGTGAACAACAATAAAAAAAAACCTTGTTTTATGACTAAACATGAACATGCATTTTTTTTGACAAGTAATAGCCAAGTACAATATCAACTCCATAATATATGTAACACTATACTGATTACAGAACTCCCTGAACCATGCAACAATTTTTTTTAAAATGATTCATGGTAGCAAAATTTGCTATTCTTTTCTTTCAAAGATACTATGTTCTTTTCTGATTACAGAACTCGCTATTCTAATTACAGAACTTGCTATTCTTTTCTTTCAAAGATAAAGTCAAACTCCCTGTTAGGCCATTACAACATTGGAACTTTGGAAGGCACACAAACAAAGTTACATGCATACCAAACTGCCTTGCCTACAATTCTACAAACCAAAACACAAACCTCACTACCTCAGTTCCTCACATGTGCGCACAATTGCAAGTACCAATCAGCAATCAGGCAATCACCAACATCCAACAAGGAGATATCTAACATGAGTACATGACATGACACACTGAAAAAAAAGTGGCGGGGGCGGGTGCTGCCGGTGCTCAAGGAATGCTCCCTCCGCATCCCTCCGGGCGAGCTCTGGATGCTCCTCGGCCCCAACGGCTGCAGCAAGTCCACGCTCCTCAAGGTTTCCTTTCCAGAAGCCTGAACTATAAGAAGATAAAACATCTCGTGCTTTCAAGTCTATCTTGTTCGTACAGTGAGTCACTGAGAATTGTGCTCATGCCTCATAATCATAGACCGAAATTTCTCAGGTTGCCACATGCAAATTGCAATTCTTAGACTAATGGTTCAGTAACCATTTAGCCAATAGGTCCGATTTGTCAAAGGCTTATAGCCTTATACTGGGCAGTGGGCAGTGGGCACTATTGTGTGGCCTTCTTTTTCTGTTTTTAATTTAGTAAAAGAAATGGATTTCTCTTCTTTAGTGTGTAGAACCAAATCATGGAGTGAATACAACATCTCGTGTGCAGTCTGGTGAACCATTCATTCATTCAATAGTACAAATGGACCATATCTTCGTTCCATTCCCCCCTCCAACTAATAATAGGTTTGTTTTACACAAATACAACAAGAAAGAGAGAAGGCTTGCTCACCAGTCACCACAGAGAAGCCTCGGCGCACGGCTGGAGTGGATTGAGTGAGCGAGGAGACTGACCAGCGGTCATTCAGTTAGACTGCCCCCCATGCCAATCTGACCTCCTGACGACTAACAAAAGCCTGAATGTGCCGAAAATGAGCATTTCGTCAAACGCCTTGACGCTATTGCCAAATGCCAATTGTTCATCACACTGAAATTAGAAGCATATACCCATGACATCGACAAAAAGGATCCATGCCCTGGTATTGGTAGTGATTTAGCAAAGAAATTGTTTTTTGGTGGCATCAAGTAAAGAAAGTGCCAAGGTGTTGAAAGATTTACAGTCTACACTCCAATATGTTTCTATGTGGTGCAGTGATGGATCAGAGGAACTCTTCTTGTCTACCATACACAACAGCACAAGTGCTACATAACATATAGTATTTAGTGATTTACTCAGTTGAACAGAATAATCTAGTTAAAAGATTTTTTGTCACAAAAAGTATCACTACAGTATGGATGAAATGTTTGGAATAAATATGATCTTAATCAACTGTAATTGTGATTTTCATCATGCATGATCACGATTCACGAACAGGGAAGCAATTAACATTCTCTAAGTGGAGTTCCTCTCAGAAAATTAATCAATACGCTAGTGACTAGTACTAATTAGAGAATTAACTCACATCAACTCTTGAAGATTATGTGAGACAGTATGGTATGCTCTGCCTGCGAGCCTGCGAGATGCGAGTATAGCCGAGTACAATTAGCTTTATCTCAGCTCAGCCTCAGCCCGGCTGGAGTGGATTGAGTGAGCGAGGAGAGGTGGTGAGTGAGTGACCTACTGACCTGGTGACTGGTGATGGTGAGTGGTGACCCGGAGTCACACCTACCTGAAGACGGCGAGCAAGCAGGGGAGCCGCGCGACCTCGCGCGGAGCAAGTTGGGAGCGAAGACAGAGCACCCAAAGAGCCAAAGCTCCCGCTGCCCCGCAGCCAAGATCTCAGAGAGCGACGGCGACGGAGGGGGTCTCTGGGCTTCCACCTGGGCGGCGACGGCGAGGAGGGAAGGGCGGCGGCGCGATGAGGTTAGGGTTAGGTTAGGGGATTTGGGAGCGCGGGAGGAAGGCAGGAGCGCTACTCTAGGGAAGGAGGCGGCGGCGACGGCGGCGGCATCGGCGAGGGTTAGGGTTAGGTTAGGGGATTTGGGAGCTGCGCGCGGGAGGAACGGAGGAACCGAGGGAGCGCTACTCTCTGTCTCTCTGGCCTCTGCGCGTGCGGGAGCGGGCGGGATAGCCGGATAGGAAAATATCAGCTGATGAGCTGAAGAGTGAAGACTGAAGAATGGATGAGTGGAGAGAGACTGGAGTGTGTGGTTGTGGTGGTCTCTGGAGTGGAGGCAATCAGACGAGTGGACGTGGTGCGCTCGCCGCTCGGGCCCAGCCGCCCGGGTAGTCATCGGATAGTCGCTCGGATAGATCCGAATCGATTCTCGGATAGATCCGAAAATTCCGAAAATTCTTCTCCCGAATCCGAATCCACATCCGGCAGTGAAGAACCGGATCCGAATCCGTATCCGGGAAAGGCAGCCGGATATCCGAAAAAAGTACCAGATTTTAGCCACATTTATTCGGTCGGTCGGTCGGTCGGGAATTATCCGTTCCGTTTGCACCCCTAGCGGCTGCTCGGGAGCTCAGGATCTGAGGATGAAGGGCGGTAGCGGGCTGGGAGCTGAGGACGAGGGTGACGATGAGCGCCGGGAGCTCGGGATCTGAGGAGTGAGGACAATAGGCGACGGGAGTTGAGGATGGGGGTGATGACGGGCGGCGACGGCGGCTGGTCGGGAGCTCGGGATCTGAGGATGAAGGGCGGCGGTAGGCTAGGAGCTGAGGATGAGGGCGACGACTGGCGGCTGCTGCTTGGGAGCTTGGGATTGAGGACGACGCGGGCTAGGAGCTGAGGACGAGGGCGACGACGAGTGGTTAGCGGCGGCTGCGACCTCCAGCTCCTACCGAGGGCCGGTGGCGCGCTGGGAGCTAGAAAGTGAGCCCGAGCCCTCACTCCCTCATTCACTCACTTTGACAAAGCGGACCCCACGTTTCTCCCACCAAGTCGTCTGACTTGCCGCCGCCTGGTCGACTAGTCGACAGGTCGCCTGACTTGCCTTGGCAAGTCGAGTCGCTAGGCCCAGTCAGTTCTTCTCCACCGACTTGTCGACTAGTCGACTACTTAATAACCATGATAAGCCGTTTAACTCAATAGATAATGATTTCTAAACAGCATGGTAATTCGAAGTGTGTTTATATGCAAAACTGTAGGCCATGTTAATATAATAGTGCAGGCAAGTTCATCATATGGTTGTGACCTTCTGATTGCCATTTGATTTCCTGCGTTCATTTTCTCTGCAGTATGGTCATCTGTAGCACACTTTAAAAGTCTTTAGCTTAATGAAATTTGCCTGATAGATCTCTGTGAAGAGTTATGTTCTATTTTACTATTTATGATTTATCACAATAATTGAACTCCGACAACGATTTCATGTGGTTCTCACAAGATTACACTTTTGGGCAGGCATCTGCTGCATTGAGCATTGTCAATATAAATTCCTTTGTCAGCAGCAGTTGTCTCTGTTACCACTGCATGACAAGTCTATCAAGTTGCAGAAAAGAAATCTGGCACTTGGTATTTACTATCTACACCATCCTCCTTTGTGGATCATGTAAGTATAGAACAGTAAAACAATGGCCTTAATATCGATTCTCCATGCCTATCAACCTAGAACGCGGTATGGCGAGTTGATCACGCTGTGATATCTTCTAGCCGTTGCCGTGGGGTTGAAGAATAACTTGGTCACTTGTGTGCACTTATATAGTAAGGATTAGCAACACAAGAGTACCACGTTGTTTAATGCAATGATGTTTTCAGGCACGTCGCCAATGTAATTATACCGTGTTCACCTGGTCTATCCCATGTCAACTGTTATCGCGTTTGGGCGGCCAACCTGCCACTTTTACCACAGTAGCGGGGTCACTACGTACGTTGAATTTTATTTCGCCCTCGTTTAAGTTCTGCAATTCGGGCGATCTGATTACGATCGCAAGGTTGCTTGGGGGCAATTGGTGACCATTGCATGGTCATGGTCAAGGTCATTGTGTTAGTAATTGAGCATGCATTAGTCTAAAGATTTTCCCCATTATCCCCGTGGTAGAAGATGGAAAGTGAGGTCAACAGGTTCGGTTCACCGATGTTGGCCATTTGCTGAACAAGGAACTAAACAGGCGGCCAAACAAAAAATCTTTATCACACGTGCTGGGAAAGGGCTGATAGATGATCTAGATTTGTGGTAGACTTTGCTGCTTTATCATGGGGAGATAGCCACCGAGGGGGCTTTCATTCATTGACACGTCGAGCTTTTCCCGTTATCTTTTTCTTTGTTCGGCACTAGTTAGTAGTCATTCGAGCACGTGCTTGAAAGCGAACTTTGCTCTTATCGGGCATCAATGGCCATATCCATCTCATAAATCATACACCAGTTATGCTGGCCAGGTTCTTACTAACCACTTGGTCAGTTTGGCCACGAATTCTCGTCTCCGTAGGAAACACTCTGTTAAAGCTTTTTAATCTTTGACGATTGGTGATGTTTTATAAATATCTAAATTTGTCGTATGAAAATTAAGAGTATATTGATTGTGAAAACGCTGCCACAATGTTAAACTTTGATAGCTCTTGCATACACAACGTGGCAAAAACTAATTGCCAGATATGTATGTACTCCACCAGACCACCACGCAGACCATGAGAAGTCGGATCATGGCCATATACACTTGCCGCAGTAGGGATAAGAATAAGGTAACCACGCTTTAATCAGGAGAAAATGCAGTAGATCGAGCTTGTGAACTATAGCATGGCGCCGTAGCGTCGTCACGTTCTCTATCCAAATAGTCATCAATCAACTTGTCGTAGCATAAAGATAAATACTAGAAAACACTATATCTGTTCCTCAGCGGTTGTAGAGGGAGGCGGTGGCCCGGTGGTGGAGGGTGTCGGACGGTGACGTACTAAATATTAGGTTAGACGGGGTGAAAACGATGAAGGAGGAAGAGACGGTAAGGTCCCAACCGGCCACCAGTGTGAGAGGAGGGGCGGGGAGGAGAAACGCTGAGTTGCAGTCGGCACCGGAGAAGGCGGCGAGGAGCGCGTCGGGGTGGGAAGGGGAGTGACGGCACTTGTGGGACTATTTGTTTAGCGTGGGTTAGCGGATCCCTGACATAATTCCGTCGTAAAGAGAGTGAGAGGAAGATTATCAACACGGTCCCACCACTGTGTGTCACGCATCATTTCCTTCTCTAGGGCAAAGCATTCCCAGACGGACCGAGTACCGACGTATGCACTCCGCTCCAGCTTCTCTTCCTCCGCTCGACCTGGACCCCTATAAACCGACGGATTGCGAAGCCACTAGACAGCAACTCAACAAGCCCCGAAAGGACAGGAGGGGAGAGGTAGCATCAGTGGCACACCACACGGCCACACCACACCCTACCGAACCAACGCCCACCTCCTGCCCCCACGCGGACGAGACGACAAGGGAAGGAGAAGCGGCGAAAGCGATGCGCCCAGGCGGCCTCCCGACCCAGCCGAGCACGCCGGGGCGGCCGCGCCGCCGCCCGGATCTCACCCTCCCCATGCCCCAGCGCGACGTCCCCTCCTCCCTCGCTGTCCCGCTCCCCCTCCCGCCCCCGACCTCCTCCACATCCGGCCCCCTCGCGGGGCCCACCCCGCCGGCCGGCGCCCCGTCCGCCGCGGTACCGCCGCCGCTCGAGGAGCTGGAGCGCGTGCGGCGCGTCGGGAGCGGCGCGGGCGGCACGGTGTGGATGATGCGGCACCGCGCCACGGGGCGGGCCTACGCGCTCAAGGTGCTGTACGGGAACCACGACGACGCGGTGCGGCGGCAGATCGCGCGGGAGATCGCCATCCTGCGCAGGGCCGAGCACCCGGCCGTGGTGCGGTGCCACGGCATGTACGAGCGCGGCGGGGAGCTCCAGATCCTGCTCGAGTACATGGACGGGGGGTCCCTCGACGGCCGCCTCATCGCCGCCGAGCCCTTCCTCGCCAACGTCGCGCGCCAGGTGCTCTCGGGCATCGCCTACCTCCACCGCCACCACATCGTGCACCGCGACATCAAGCCCTCCAACCTCCTCATCGACTCCGCGCGCCGCGTCAAGATCGCCGACTTCGGCGTCGGCCGCATCCTCAACCAGACCATGGACCCCTGCAACTCCTCCGTCGGCACCATCGCCTACATGAGCCCCGAGCGCATCAACACCGACCTCAACGACGGCGCCTACGACGGCTACGCCGGCAACATATGGAGCTTCGGCCTCAGCATCCTCGAGTTCTACCTCGGCCGGTTCCCCTTCGGGGAGAACCTCGGCAAGCGCTCATGTGCGCGATCTGCTACTCGGACCCGCCGGAGCCGCCGGCCACCGCCTCCCTGGAGTTTCGGGGCTTCATCAGCTGCTGCCTGCAGAAGAACCCGGCGAAGCGGCTCTCGGCCGCGCAGCTGCTGCAGCACCCGTTTGTCGCCGGGCCGCAGCCGCTGCCCCTGGCCGCCCCACCGTCGTGACGACCATTTAGGATGGATCTCGATCCAGTTCTGGACTTCGGATTGCAGTGCCAATCCCAATCCAGCATAGAGTTGAGATGTGGGAATCTTGGAAATCTCTTCCTAAGCCCTAACCATTCTGGGTGTTCCGTCCATCATCAATTCATCATCGTTCTCGTCCATTGTTGCTGCTTCAATCAAGGTTCTTTTACCCCTCCGGTTCTTTCATGTTTCTTATTTTCAGTGATGCTCTAATAATGGGAAAAGCTGTGTGTACAAAGGATTTTGTACAAAATTCGTCAAGTACAGTCAGGATCCACTTGTTATTACCCAATGGCCATTGTTCTGAAAATTTCCGTTAGAATTTTCATTTGTACATGTAGCAGAGCTAGCACATTATGGCAAGCTTTTCTTTGTGATATTTTGAGTGGATGAATCATGGAGCCAATGATGGTGATGATGATAGTGTGCTGCTCCTTGCAAGTTGCAATAGCTCGATCGCTTCTTGGATTTTATACTGAGATGATTGAGAGATTGGATAGAGGGAATCTTGAAATACGAATCAAACCAACTTTATTCTGTGTAAAGACGATGATTGTGCATAAGATCATCTCCAATATTGTGTTTTAGCCGGTTCAAAGGAGTACAAAGAAGACATTGAATCGATTCAATACATTGGAGCGGTCGATTCCAACAAAAAAAAAAACTGGAACCGGACTCTACTTAAAAGTCGATTCAAAGCATTAAACAACTCATTTATGAAAGAGAGAGTGTGCGGTTGAGAGAGGATATATTTTTTTTTGTAGTTTTTTAATGTAACATGGGTCCAATTATTAGTAGGAATTGGTTTAATACATTGGAGAAAAAAAAGATCGGTTCCTTAAATACTTACATAGCATGACTTTGAATTGACACTAATTCAATACACTAAAGATGCTTCCGAACCTCTATTTTTCCTCTTCCCAATTCTGCTTTGCCTTTTTTGGCCCTGACAAAGATGGTCTTGCCAATTGACATGCATAGATTTTGGTTATCTTGGGTTATTTCATGTTCCATCTTATTTGTTTTTACTCCGTAGAACTAGGGATAAAAAAGAACCAGATCATGGTAGCAGAGGAGTTAGAAACTGTTGTGCAATTGTGCATAACACTGTAGGTAGAGGCGAAAACGGATCGAATACGAATCGAATAATGATGAAATCAGATTTGTATTCGTATTTTTTAAATGAATACAAATACAAATTTGAATATGGACTACAAATATGAATCGAATGTCATACCAAATACGAATTCGAATCAAATATCTACTCAATTCGGTAGGATCGCTATATGTGTGTTTCGTGGTACATAGAAAGAGACAGGATGGAGGTGGCGAAAAGCCTCTCAATGGTGGGGTATGTGAGAGAGGGGGCGCTGCAACCCGGGTCCCATGCCTGCGTTCTGTCCTGGCAAATGGGCCTAGCTTGTGAGGCAGGGTAATAGATCTGCCTCCTGCGTCCATCGCATTTTAATGACGAACATGTGAATGATGTGGTGTATTGAGCAAAACACATCAAAGCCTTCTACAACCTAATTTAGATTTGTTTATGGTGCTGAACATACATATGTGTTCATGTGCAAGATCGCATCACAAAGAATTAGTCCCGTTGATGATTGAATGGTAATGCGATTTAGGCAATTTGGAGATTAGTTGTTGGTTTGGTAGGCCAGGAAAAGTTTGCTCTACTCACTATCCTATAGAGAGATGATTTGCCAATGAATCAAGATGGCGTGCTCTACCGTGAAAGAAATGGTACTAATGCCATGCCGTATAGGAAGCAAAATGCCATTGCAGAATGCAGGTTACACAAGCAAATTGGATGTTGCTCGCTGATTGGATGAGGAAGGGAACAGAAAAAAAAAATGGCGTGGAAAGAAAGATTCTACTAAACCGATGAGATGACAGGTGAACAGGGCGTCTAGTAACCAAAGCAGCGAGGAGCAGAGCTCACTTATGCGCTAAAATGACACTGATTGATGAAATAGCATATTCTATCAGCGAATTCATAAAAATAACATCGGTTCCGCGCGCCACGTGGCGGTCTTATATTGCCCGGATCATCCTGCCGCGTTACCATTGCCCAGATCCCACCTACCATGTCCCACCATGTGGCCGGCTTGCCGCACGGTGAGGGCACGGCAGGTAGGTATCCAGGCGGTGAGGACATATGTCGTCTGCCAGCACGTCCGCAGTTCTAATTTTGCCAATTTGTTCGCGCTCGCGAGGGAGAGAAGACTATTCTTGCTATTTCGTCGCGAAACAGTGACAATTAAACAAAAAATCGCAGAGCTTGTTTGCTTTTGCTGTCATTGTTTGGATGTTTCGTTCCGGCCGCGCGGTGTGCGCGGCTCTGCCTCCGACATGGGAATGGCTATTGGTGCTTGCATCATAGGAACCGAGGAAGTCAGTGATGATTTGGCTGGGCCCCAGCCCCCAGGGCCCCAATTGTCGTTACTCGTTGGACGCACTAATTTATTGAATTGTGAATTATGCTTCACTAAGTACGGGTCCTATTTTCGAACTATTGGATCAGTTTAGAATCAGACACAGGAACGAGATGATAGAGATGCTCAGAGGGAGATGACTAGAGGAACATGTGACGGTGATCAACGGAGGGGTAGGCTTGGAGCGGGATAGCAGCGGAGGAGGTGCGGTGATGGCTGTGGCGCTCCCGTGGGTGCGGAGTCAAATCCCCCCTGATTTGGATCTCCACCCGCCCAATCATGGTATGTTTAGTTTAATTTTCCATCGATTCAGGTGGAATCAGCTTAGAGCATGTATAATAGTACGACGTTAGTTGTCTGTAAACTTTAACACGCAGGACACGAGATGATATAGAGGAGAGGGAGAGCATAGGGAATTGTATCGTCTTTCATGCAGTAGTCGACCGTAACACGAAAAACAAGACATATTGTATATGGAGAAGCTGTTCATAAAGACATGTAAAAAGTAAACTTATTATAGAAGTTTTTTTTAATGTTGTCTATAGATGATATGGAGGGATGTTATAGAAAACAATTACCTATACTATTGTATATACCCTTAGAGCACTCACTTAGCTCATATCATGTCATCTTTTTGGTGACGTGGAAGATAGAGAAGATAGAGAAGAAGTGATACTCATGCAAGTATCAAAACTTTTTAGGAAACCAATAAATTAGTAGAGCCATCTCTCTTCAAATTAGTCATTCTCTAATATAAATACAAACTTTAGTAACAAACTGTAGCATCAAGTTATTGGAGTGATTGAATCTAAAATCTCATCAAATCATTCTCTCTCCTCTCTCAACGAGCTATAGTTGCAAATATAATTCACCCAAACAGCTGCTATGTATGAATCCTAATCCCAATTCCTAGCTCAATTCTGGTATCCAATCGAAACGAAATGTTACTCAACTCTTGTAGAGAGGGCCTCAACATTTATGGGCAATTAATTTGAAAGGGCTGTGGCCCTTAATTGCAACACCCAATTGATGTGACTGTGAAGTGAAGACGTGTACTTCATGGCCGGCTATTGATGCCTGATGATAATTCATACGACCTCAATTGCACGGTATACTTTGTTGCTTAAACAGAGGATTTAGCATTGCAATATACTATCTTGTATTAGTATTATTATCATATATTAAGCCAACCTCAAAAACATCTATAGCCGGCTCAGTCACAACCTTCAACTACACTCGGAAATATAAGAAGAAAATAAACACACCAAAAATAGAAGCCTCGCGAATTAGCAAATCACTCATGGACATGTATACTACTGGTAGTAATACTAGTCCCCAAAAGATGCTTGTTCTACTGATCCAGGAGCTTGAGCACGACGGGGAGGCCGCACTTGGGCTGCAGCGTCAGGAAGTCGGCCGCGCGTGCACGTACTCCGGCGCGACCTCGAACGCGAACCGCTGCAGGACCATGGCCAGCGTCGCTTCGCTTCCAGCATCGCGAAGTCCTGCCCGATGCACGACCGCGGGCCGATGGAGAAGGACAGCAGCGCGCTCGGGTGCGCGGCCGCCCTGCCCACGCCGTCCCGGAACCGGAGCGGGTTGAACTCGCCGGCGTCCACGCCCCACACCTCCTCGTCGCGGTGCATGATCGCGATCGGTATCGTCGTCACCGTGCCCTTCGGGACCTTCACGCGGCCGAGCTCCGTGTCCGCCGTCGCCGTCCTCGCGATGATCGTCACCGCGCCGTACAGCCTCAGCGTCTCGTACAGCACCATCGTCACCTGCCATCACAAGTAATATAATCGTCGTCGATCACACGCTTGCCGTCACCAAGCAAAGAGCTAAAGACTAGCCACTAGCTAGCTAGGTAGCTTACGAGCTTGAGCTTGTTGAGCGCGTCGCCGTGCGGGGGCGCCGTGCCGCCGCCGCACTCCCGGAGCACCTCCTCCCTGAGCCGCTCCTGCCACTCGGGGTGCGTGCCGAGGAGGAACATGGCCCAGGTGAGCAGGTGCGAGGTGGTGTCATGCCCGGCGAAGAAGAAGGTCTTGCACTCGTCGATGATCTCGTCCATGGTGATCATGATCCTCCGGCCGTCGTCGCCGGACGACGCGTTAGCCTCGAGCATCAGGCCGAGCAGGTCGTTGCCGTAGCCCTTCTCCTCCTTCGCGGCGGCCTGGCGCTCGTTGATGATCGCCATCAGCGTGCCACGCACCTTCCTCTCGAGCTGCCACCGGCGCACGTTGGTCTTGGTCGGAGCGTACTTGAGTCCCGGCACGCGGACGCCGTTGATGGTGGAGAAGGCGAGGTACGGAGCTCCATTGCGCCAGAACACCTCCTTCCTCCTCGTAGTCGCTCCAACGCCGTGCGAATCACGTCGGCGGTAAGCTCCTGGAACTGCTGCCCGACCTCCACTTGCACCGCGCGCCGCTCCCCGCTCGCCGCCGCTCGCGCCTCCCACGCCCGGATCACCTCCCCCGCGCACTCCGCCATCGTCTTGGTCATCATCTTGGATCACGTACACCGTGCATGCATACAGAAAACTTTCGATCATACGTTCCAAAGATCAGTCACTGCAAATAGTGCAGCGTGGTGATGAGGCGACCTGACCTTGAGCTTGTCCATGGTGAACGCCGGGTTCACGACGCGGCGGTGGCGCGCCCAGTCGTCGCCGTCGGTGAAGGCGAGGCCCTTGCCGAACAGCGCCAGGATGTTGGGGCCCGGGTCCGTCTTGCAGAACAGGCCGGTCCGGTTGAACAGGATCTGCTTCACCATATCATAGTCGCCGACGCACAGCGCCGGCGTGTAGCCGGACCACGACAGGAACACCTTGCCGTACGACGACATCCACGCGCGGTAGTGTGGCAGCACGCGCGGGATGAAGTCGTGGGAGCGCAGGTCGAGCACGGCGTCGCTCGTCGCCGCCCGCATCGCCGCCGCCTCCCCGTTGTTGCCCACGAAGAACCGGTACGCCGGCCCTCGGACCCCCTTCCGGCCGAACACCCTCCCGACGGCGTACGGCCTCCACACCAGGTGCACCAGCGCCGTCCACAGCCAGGTGGCCAGCACGACGGCGAGGGCAGCCACGATCAACCCTGCAGATGCACTGCCCATGTCAATGATTAGCACGGTAACTTGTAGCTTGCAAATTAAGCCGTAAAAATGCTTACTTAGCTGATGATATACGTATATATATCTGCATCGGTCGCTTGGAGTTTTACATTTGGAGGTTTCGGGTGTGGCCGGCGATCTCGCCGAGGCGGCGAGTTGGTCGTCACGGACGGAATGCGACTGGCCACTTTGTGCAAGGTGGACAGGTTTGTCTGCTTAGAAAAGGGTCGTTTTCGGGCAACGACTTGGCTGTTTGCTCTTTGCTGACGAACTGCTGCCGCCTGTTAGCATCCCTGTAGGGTTTTCATGAGATCAGTGATGATGACATGCATATGTCTGGAATCTGGATATGGTTGATGTCTTAGTTCTGCTTTGCACGTTCAGCCGTAGAAGTAGCTTAGTGCTCGCATGTTTCGTTTACATTTTTGATGGCGATTCTTTCGGATCATGGAGCCACTAATCGCATGTAATCGATTCATGGAATCACCAAACAATAAAAGGAAGAAAACGAAAATGCCGCAGATTGGTTGTGCGCGCGCAAATGTGCGTTTCTTTGTTGCTTTCGAACTTTACCGATTTTATCAGAGCTAATCTGAAACACCGAACTCGAATCTTTCTTGAGTTCTTGCAAATTCGATAGTTCTGTTGTCATTTGGTATCGAGCCCGCAACGATGCCACGCGTTCGAGATCGCGTCCTCCGCCCATGACACCCTCCGTAGCGGCGGCCGTCGGACGGTGGTCCTCGGCGCGCGGAGACATGGTGGTGCGACGGCGCCAAAGGAGGTCGGGTCTCGCCGCTATCCGACTCTCGCGCACCAACTACCACGAATGGGCTCTCTTGATGAGGTCAATCTCCGTGCTCGGAGTCCGGGAGCCATCGGCCGGGCGGCGCCGAATACCGCTGGACCGGATGGCTCGTTCGCGATTCTACAGCCGCCCCACCGAGATGCTTGCTTCCTTGGCGGCAAAGAACACGGCAAAGTCGGCGTGGAGGCCATCCGCACTATGCGAATGGGCGCGACCGAGTTCGGGAGGCAAGAATGCGACATTGCGTCGTGATTTTGGGGACATTCGCATGAGGATACGAAGCGATAGATGATTTTGCTATGCGCCGGCCGGTGGTGAATCATCTACGTTCTCCGAGATTCCACGGAGGAAGGGAAGTTGTCGGGAAGTATTTGCGGGTGGTCTCGCGAAATACTCCCGGTGGCCATTCCTATTGAGCGGTTCCTCGATCTTGACTCTTTGTCGATCGAGGAGGTGACTGGTCGTCTGAAATCCGTAGAAGATCGATGGGACACCGATCAAGGTGGAGATGGTGGATCCCGGCTCCTTCTCACGGAGGAGGAATGGGCGCACGGTCGAGAATAAGAATCTCGGATTCTCTTCCTCAAGCTGGAGCCAAAGGTCGTGACCAAGCCATATTCAAGACCATGCCAAGCATGGTGTCCATTTCAAAGGAACCCCGATGGGAATTCTCTTGCACACCAAGATTCAAGCGCGACAAGTCTAAGGTAAAATGCTTCAATTGCAACCATCTTGGGCATTATGCAAGGGACTGCCGCAAACCTCATCGAGGCGCAAAGAACAAGCTAATCAGTGCAAAGCTAAAGAGGAGGAATCACAATCGCTTATGGCAGGTGTGTGCTATTGCCAAGTCAATGAAGAAGCTCGGAGATGTGATTCTCAATGCGGTGCATGCACAAGTGAATCTTGGACGTCTTTCAAGAGAAAACAATGGTGAGTGGTACCTTGATATCGGGGCCACGAACCACATGATCGTTCAAGGGAGAATTTTGTCGAGCTTGATATCGCAGATGAAAGGTTCGTAAAATTTGGAGATGGCTCCGTCGTGGACATTTGTGGAAGAGGGCGTGATGTTCTCTTGTCAAGCGGTGAGCATCGGACTTTGACCGATGTTTACTATATACCAAGGCTCTGAAGCAACATCGTGAGCCTCGGTCACTCGATGAGCGTGGTCGCCAAATCCTCATCGGCGGCGTACTGCGGATACGTGACAAGCAGAGAAGACTTCTAGCCAAGGTAACAAGAACAAGTGGTCGCTTGTATCTGCGAATCTTAACTTGACAGAGCCCATATGTTTGGCGCGAGGTGCACAGAGGAGGCGTGGTGTTGGCATGCTCGCTACGGCCACCTAAATTTCCATGCGCCGCAAGTTGGCACAACAAGGTATGGTGCGTGGTCGCCAAACATTCAGTGTGGAGCAAGTCTGCGATGGTTGCCTTGTGGGGAAACGGCGCGAACATCATTCCCGCATGAGGCTAACTATCGTCTTGAGAATTTCCTTGAACTGGTACGGTGATTTGTGTGGTCCGATCACGCGGGATTACGCAGGGGCGGAAATTTTTCTTGTCGCTTGTTGATGACCTCACTCGTTTCATGTGGATAACTCGTTGAGGACCAAGGATGAAGCGTGAAGCCATCAAGCAGTGCAAGCGAGCGTAATCGAGAGTGGTGCCAAACTCAAGGTGTTTCGGACAGACAGAGGAGGAGAATTCACCTCTGCAGAACTACTGAATTTGCAAGAACTCTGAAGAACTACTGCTTTGATGTATTCATCAAGGGTGGCAAAGTCGTAAGCGATTCCGTGGAGAGCTTTCCACGATAAGCTTTGCCAAGAAGGCACTTTACAAGTTACAACCAACTGTGCATAACACTGCAGGTAGAGGCAAAAACGGATCGAATAATGGTGAAATCAGATTTGTATTTGTATTTTTTAAATGAATGTAAATACAAATTTGAATATGATGGACTACAAATACGAATCGAATGTCATACCGAATACAAATTCGAATCGAATATCTACTTAATTCGGTAGGATTGCTACATGCGTGCTTCGTGGTACATAGAAAGAGACAGGGATGGAGGTGGCGAAAAGCCTCTCCATGGTGGGGTATGTGAGAAAGAGGGGCGCTGCAACCCGGGTCCCATGCCTGCGTTCTGTCCTGGCAAATGGGCCTAGCTTGTGAGGCAGGGTAAGAGATCTGCCTCCTGCGTCTATCGCATTTTAATGACGAACATGTGAATGATGTGGTGTATTGTGCAAAACACATGAAAGCCTTCTACAACCTAATTTAGATTTGTCATACATATTTGTTCATGTGCAAGATCGCATCACAAAGAAGTAGTCCCGGTGATGATTGAATGGTAATGCGATTTAGGCAATTTGGAGATTAGTTGTTGGTTTGGTAGGCCAGGAAAAGTTTGCTCTACTCACTATCCTGTAGAGTGAGATGATTTGCCAATGAACCAAGATGGTGTGCTCTACCGTGAAAGAAATGGTACTAATGCCATTGAAGAATGCAGGTTACACAAGCAAATTGGATGTTGCTCGCTGATTGGATGAGGAAGGGAACAGAAAAAAAATGCCGTGGAATGAAAGATTCTACTAAACCGATGAGATGACAGGTGAACAGGGCGTCTAGTATCCAAAGCAGCGATGAGCAGAGCTCACTTATGGGCTAAAATGACACTTATGATGAAATAGTGTATTATACAAGCGAATTGGCAAAAAATACAATGGTTTCGTATGTCCACAGCACGGTAGGCCACGTGGCGGCCTTCTACTGCCCGGATCCTCCTGCCGCGTCCCCACCGCCCGGATCCCACTCGGCACGCCCCTACCACGTGGCAACCGGCTTGCAGTAATAGTAGTCCCCAAAAGATACTTGTTCTACTGATCCAGGAGCTTGAGCACGACGGGGAGGCCGCACTTGGGCTGCAGCGTCAGGAAGTTGGTCGGCGCGTGCACGTACTCCGGCGCGACCTCGAACGCGAACCGCTGCAGGACCATGGCGATGTCCCTTCGCTTCAAAGATCGCTAAGTCTGCCGATGCACGACCGCGGGCCGATGGAGAAGGACATCACCGCGCTCGGGTGCGCGGCCGCCCTGCCCACGCCGTCCCGAAACCGGAGCGGGTTGAACTCGCCGGCGTCCGCTCCCCACACCTCCTCGTCGCGGTGCATGATCGCGATCGGTATCGTCATCACCGTGCCCTTCGGAACCTTCACGCGGCCGAGCTCCGTGTCCGCCGTCACCGTCCTCGCGATCATCATCACCGAGCCGTACAGCCTCAGCGTCTCGTACAGCACCATCGTCACCTGCCATCACAAGTAATATCATCGTCGTCGATCACACGTTTGCCGTCACCAAGCAAAGAGCCAAAGACTAGCCGCTAGCTAGCTAGGTAGCTTACGAGCTTGAGCTTGTTGAGCGCGTCGCCGTGCGGGGGCGTCGTGCCGCCGCCGCACTCCCGGAGCACCTCCTCCCTGAGCCGCTCCTGCCACTCGGGGTGCGTGCCGAGGAGGAACATGGCCCAGGTGAGCAGGTGCGTGGTGGTGTCGTGCCCGGCGAAGAAGAAGGTCTTGCACTCGTCGATGATCTCGTCCATGGTGATCATGATCCTCCGGCCGTCGTCACCGGCCGACGCGTTAGCCTCGAGCATCAGGCCGAGCAGGTCGTTGCCGTAGCCCTTCTCCTCCTTCGCGGCAGCCTGGCGCTCGTTGATGATCGCCATCAGCGTGCCGCGCACCTTCCTCTCGAGCTGCCACCGGCGCACGTTAGTCTTGGTCGGCGCGTACTTGAGTCCCGGCACGCGGACGCTGTCGATGGTGGAAAAGGCGAGGTACTGGAGCTCCCGCTGCGCCAGGAACACCTCCTTCCCCTCCCTGTAGCTACTCCCGAACGCCGTGTGCGAGATCACGTCGGCGGTAAGCTCCTGGAAATGCTGCCCGACCTCCACTTGCACCGCCCGCCGCTCCCCGCTCGCCGCCGCGCGCGCCTCCCACGCCCGGATCACCTCCCCCGCGCACTCCACCATCGTCTTGGTCATCATCTTGGATCACGTACACCGCGCATGCATACAGAAAACTTTCGATCATACGTTCCAAAGATCAGTCACTGCAAAGAGTGCAGCGCGGTGATGAGGCGACCTGACCTTGAGCTTGTCCATGGTGAAGGCCGGTTTCACGACGCGGCGGTGGCGCGCCCAGTCGTCGCCGTCGGTGAAGACAAGGCTCTTGCCGAACAGTGCCAGGATGTCGGGGCCCGGGTCCGTCTTGCAGAACAGGCCGGTCCGGTTGAACAGGATCTGCTTCGCCATATCGTAGTCGCCGACGCGACGACTCCGGCGTAGCCGACCACGACAGGAACACCTTGCCGTACGACGACATCCACGCGCGGTAGTGTGGCAGCACGCGCGGGATGAAGTCGTGGGAGCGCAGGTCGAGCACGGCGTCGCTCGTCGCCGCCCGCATCGCCGCCGCCTCCCCGTTGTTGCCCACGAAGAACCGTGCGCGGCCCTCGGACTTCTTCCGGCGAACACCTCCCGACGGCGCACGGCCTCCACACTGTGTGCAGCCGCCGTCCACGCCAGTGGCAAGACCACGGCGAGGGCAGCCACGACCAACCCTGCAGATGCACTGCCCATGTCGATGATTAGCACGGTAACTTGTAGCTTGCACTATGGGATACTTATGTGTCGATACTGGACTGGTGGATAGCTGTGTCATTAAATGAAAGGACCGCGGATAAAAAGGGCCAAAACTCCCTAGTTATCCTTGTTAGAGATAAGATAGATTTCCATAGTTATCTTTGTTAGAGATAAGATAGATTTCCATAGTTATCTTTGTTAGAGATAAGATAGATTTCCAAAGATAGGCTCTTCTATAGATAGAAAGCAATATACTAGAGATAGAAAGAGTCTATAGATAGAAATTGATATCCTCCACTGATCATAACCCACTACTACGTAAAAACGTCATCACGCGGTTGGAACGTCATCACGAGCGGTTCGAACCGTCATCACGCAGCGGTTCGAACCGTCGTGTTTTTGTACGTCTGTGATAATCGGCGGTTATCACGAGCGGTTAAAAACCGCTCGTGATAAGTCACAACACGACGGTTCTAATTAACAACCGTCAGTGATATCCACATATCACAAACGGTTCTAGTTACAATCGTATGTGATATATGGATATCACGCGGTTCGCTCAAATATAGCCGTCGTGATATATGGATATCGCGCACGGGTCATAATTAGCACCGCTCGAATATCCACATATCGCGCACGGTGATAATTATGAACCGCTCGTGATATCCATATATCACAAAGCGCGATATTTACGAATCTATGCGTGATATCCATCTATCACGCAGCGGCGATAGTTATGAACCGTCGTGATAGCTCTTTAGCATAACTAATTTAATTTTGATTTTCGCTAGCCTCGGGAATTGCTAGCCATGCCCTCTCAAAACAAGCGCATGTAAAATAGATAAATTACAGATGAATCAATCATTGACACTCAAAGTGATCATTTAACTCAAAATCAATTCGACACGAATATGTATCAAATATTGGCTAGCCTCAGGAGTTACAATTGAATTACAACTATTCAAAGTGAATTACATTAATGAATCATTCAAGGTCGTTCAGCGGTGTTGGAGTAATGAAACTCTCTGTTGGCGCTAATGATATCCGTCATGATGAAGGTGCAGAGCTTCCCTCGAACATCCGAGATCTCTCTCTGAACAAGTGAATCTAAATCTATATTGAAGATCTGTAGCTAGCAAGAGTGAAGTAGTAAGCATATATATTTAAATTTATAATTAGGAAATAATTATTGCGAGATTGACCAACCTCGGGATCCTCCAACTTAGCACTCATGAGAATCTGCATATGATGGCAAACGTAGAATGCACATTCTTCTGCTTTTTGCTGACGACATTGCAAAAATATAATTACATATATAGGTATAGTCAGTTCGAGACGCATTATTACAAAGTATGATAGAATTATTGTGTTGTAGCACGTACCGGAAATCGCGTCCTGTGATTATATGTGGCGTTCATTCCCTTGTATAGCCCTCCCTCGGCAATATAGGAGATGAACGACCTACATGTTTCCAAAAAGTTAACCTCGGCCATTTCAAACGAAGGAAGACTACAATAGAGTTATGTATGGAGGAAATAAGCACACCTGTCGAGTACTCCTCGCACAAGGGTGAAGTCGTGGCTTTTTTTCATTAGGGAATCAAGGTATAGTACCTGGTTCCTCTTTGGTATAATGACTAAAAGGACCCAGTGGTGCCTACTCATGTATGTCGCTTGAGTCATTAAACCTAAGTTCGTCTTTGCATTATAAAGTACAAATGAAATTTGTATAGCAAGTAGTGAAGCACTTACTTTTGGTTGTAGGGCACCATTATGCAATCCTTGTCATTTTGAGCAAACAATCCTGTCGTTATGTATTTCTCGATGTAGGATGCATCTGCCAAGATGGTTTGCTCAGAGACCACGTGTGAGTCGAGGAAACCCACCGGTTCTTTCAATCGCCGGGCATTTTTAATCATGTATCTATACATAAGCAATGAGTTGTTATATTCGGTATTACGTGAATATAGAACTTGATTGTACACACTTACAGTGTCCAGCATCGTAGAAGTGAGGCATCGAGGGCTTTGAGGTTGAATAGGTCGAATAAGTCGTCGAAGCCCACGACGAAGGGGGCCAGCTCGTGGAGGAAATAGTCCTCCATGTATCTGACAGTGATTCCATCAGCGCACCCTTTCTCTTTGGTCTTGTGCAAGTACCAGGTATGCAAACTCTGACAACCTAATCCAGCGTAGGCCAATACTGCGGTGGTCGCCAACGGACTTCCGAAAGAGTATTTCTTAGGGTTAGGAGGCGGAAGCGCCTTAATATTCTTCGATTTCGATTTGTCTCGAACGACTTGCTCGCTCACGCGCCCTCCCGTGAGACGACTCGAACCAAACGGCGCACACTTTTTTGTTCGTTCGGTGTCTTCTCCACGGAACCGATGAGGCGGCTTCGAGCGAAGGTTGAGGTGTAGTCATGGAGGGTCTGTTGAGAGGCATGGTCGTGCCGAGATGGTTGGGGTAGAGTCATCGAGGTTGAGGCGCATCGCAGGTCGAGCGATGTCCTTCTTGGGTCTGTTGAGAGGCATGCTCGTGTCGAGATGGTTGGGGTGGAGTCATCAAAGGTTGAGGCGGCACTGCATGGTTCAGGGCGATGTCTTTCTTGGGCCACTGGATAAAACTGTATACGGCATCCCCTAGTGTTCTGATGTCGTCGTTCGGGCGAATCTCCAACGGGACAACCTTAAAATTGTCATGTACCATGTCCACCTGGACCCTGGCGTAACCCTGCGCCACCTGGGTACCGTGCTGCACTATCCCTTCCATGCATGGATACGCCACCCCACGCCCAGCCTCAATAGACATCCCAACCATCCTCACTTGGAGCGTGCGGTCGTCGGCTCCTACAAAACGACACGCAATTAGCTAAGGCGCCCTATAGGTCTATCTTTGGAGCATTCGAGAGATGTACATTACCTTGATGTCGCCGATAGGTAATCGGGACGCCATCATGTTCATAATTTTGCGTGGACGCAACGCCACTCCGATGTTGAGGAGGATTGGCTCCCAAAACAACGGGGCGGCTTGCATGGTTGAGGAGTAGGAGTTGATTCACTTGGTCACGCAATCTTGCTATCTTTTCTTCAAATTTTGCAGAAGCACCCGTTCTCTTCCTTCAAATTTTGTAGTAAGCACATGTTTCAACCGTGTCGCACTCGCCTTGGATCTCTTCTGCTCCTATACGTGCGATGAGTCGTGCGGGAATCCATCCTCCAAGATACGTTAACACCTTTGCAAAGAAACCGCATGCATAATAACTGCGAGCGTCCATCGCAGAAGACGACGAGTCGCCCCACCTTCCACACCGCAGCCACGGTCTTTGGTGCACCGGTAGCCATCCTCCGACAGCGCCACACCCGCCCGGGGCTCGCCTTCTTCCCCACACCGCTCGACCATATCCGCGGCGAGCCTCGCACCGCTGCACTCTGGTTGGTCTTGGCCGTCTCGCACCCGCCGCCGGCCGGCTCGCCTCGACACGGCCGATGTGGTGCTTCCCAACGCCGCGCGTCTCGCCGCCGTGTAGAGGAGGAGACCGAGCACGAGGTCGCGCCTTGTGGCCGCCACGATCGCCGCTCAAGGAACATGAGGCGCGCCGCATGTCTTTGGGCGCGAAGGCAAGCCCGAGGCCGACGATGAAACAAGCCCCCGGGTTGCCGGCGCCGGCCAGGTGGTTGACGACGGCGAGGTAGCGCTCGTTGTCCTGCCACTTCATCGTCTAGTATCCAAAGCAGCGATGAGCAGAGCTCACTTATGGGCTAAAATGACACTTATGATGAAATAGCGTATTATACAAGCGAATTGGCAAAAAATACAATGGTTTTGTACGTCTACAGCACGGTAGGCCACGTGGCGGCCTTGTATTGCCCGGATCCTCCTGCCGCGTCCCCACCGCCCGGATCCCACCCGCCACGCCCCTACCACATGGCAACCGGCTTGCCGCGCGATGGGGGCACGACAGGTGGGTATCCAGGCGATGGGGGCACGTGTTATTTGTCGGCATGTCCGCGGTGTTAATTTTGCCAATTCGTTCGCGCTCGCGGGGAGGGAGGATCATTCTTGTCATTTCGTTGCGAAACAGTGGCAATTAAACAAAAAAAATCGCAGAGCTCGTTTGCTTTTGCTGTCACTGTTTGGATGTTTCGTTGCAGCCGCGCGGTATATTGGTGCTTACATCATAGGAACCGAGGAAGTCGGTGATGATTTGGCTGGCCCCAATTGTCGTTACTCGTTGGACGCACTAATTTATTGAGCTGTGAATTATGCTTCGCTAAGTACGGGTCCCATTTTCGAACTATTGGATCAGTTTAGAATCAGACATTGGAACGAGATGATAGAGATGCTCAGAGGGAGATGACTAGAGGAACATGTGACGGTGATCAACGGAGGGGTAGGCTTGGAGCGGGATAGCAGCGGAGGAGGTGCGGTGACGGCTGTGGCGCTCCCGTGGGTGCCGAGTCAAATCCCCCCTGATTTGGATCTCCACCCGCCCAATCTCGTGGGTGCGGAGTCAAATTAGTCGGGCCATCTCTCTTCAAATTAGCCATTCTCTCTCATCTAAATACAAACTTTAGTAACAAGCTATAGTATCAAGTTATTGGAGTGATTGTATCTAATCATTCTCTCTGCTCTAGCCACGAGCTATAGTTGCAAATATAATTCACCCAAACAACTACTATGTATGAATCCCAATCCCAATTCCTAGCTCAATTCTGGTATCCAATCCAAACGAAATGTTACTCAACTCTTGTAGAGAGGGCCTCAGCATTTATGGGCAATTAATTTGAAAGGGTCGTGGCCCTTAATTGCAACGCCCAATTGATGTGTCTGTGAAGTGAAGACGTGTACTTCATGGCCGGCTATTGATGCCTGAAGATAATTCATACGACCTCAATTGCACGGTATACTTTGTTGCTTAAACAGAAGATTTAGCATTGCAATATACTATCTTGTATTAGTATTATTATCATATATTAAGCCAACCTCCAAAAACATCTATAGCTGGCTCAGCCACAACCTTCAACTGCACTCGGAAATATAAGAAGAAAATAAACACACCAAACATAGAAGCCTGGCGAATTAGCAAATCACTCATGGACATGTATACTATTGGTAGTAATAGTAGTCCCAAAAGATACTTGTTCTCATCGATCCAGAGCTTGAGCACGACGGGAGGCCGCACTTGGGCTGCGGCGTCGGGAAGGTGGTCGGCGCGGCACGCACTCGGCCGCGACTCGAACGCGAACCGCAGACCATGGCGGCCCCTTCGCTTCAAAGATCGCGAAGTCCCGCCGATGCATGACCGCGGCCGATGGAGAAGGGCGGCGGCGCTTCGCGCGCGCCGCCGCCACGCCGTCCCGAAACCGGAGCGGGTTGAACTCGCCGGCGTCCGCGCCCCACACCTCCTCGTCGCGGTGCATGATCGCGATCGGTATCGTCATCACCGTGCCCTTCGGGACCTTCACGCGGCCGAGCTCCGTGTCCACCGTCGCCGTCCTCGCGATGATCGTCACCGCGCCGTACAGCCTCAGCGTCTCGTACAGCACCATCGTCACCTGCCATCACAAGTAATATAATCGTCATCGATCACACGCTTGCCGTCACCAAGCAAAGACTAGACGCTAACTAGGTAGGTAGCTTACGAGCTTGAGCTTGTTGAGCGCGTCGCCGTGCGGCGGCGCCGTGCCGCCGCCGCACTCCCGGAGCACCTCCTCCCTGAGCCGCTCCTGCCACTCGGGGTGCGTGCCGAGGAGGAACATGGCCCAGGTGAGTAGGTGCGAGGTGGTGTCGTGCCCGGCGAAGAAGAAGGTCTTGCACTCGTCGATGATCTCATCCATGGTGATCATGATCCTCCGGCCGTCGTCGCCGGCCGACGCGTTAGCCTCGAGCATCAAGCCGAGCAGGTCGTTGCCGTAGCCCTTCTCCTCCTTCGCGGTGGCCTGGCGCTCGTTGATGATCGCCATCAGCGTGCCACGCACCTTCCTCTCGAGCTGCCACCGGCGCACGTTGGTCTTGGTCGGCGCGTACTTGAGTCCCGGCACGCGGACGCTGTTGATGGTGGAGAAGGCGAGGTACTGGAGCTCCCGCTGCGCCAGGAACACCTCCTTCCCCTCCCTGTAGCTTCTTCCGAACGCCGTGTGCGAGATCACGTCGGCGGTAAGCTCCTGGAACTGCTGCCCGACCTCCACTTGCACCGCGCGCTGCTCCCCGCTCGCCGCCGCTCGCGCCTCCCACGCCCGGATCACCTCCCCCGCGCACTCCGCCATCGTCTTGGTCATCATCTTGGATCATGTACACCGTGCATGCATACAGAAAACTTTCGATCATACGTTCCAAAGATCTGTCACAGCAAAGAGTGCAGCGTGGTGATGAAGCGACCGGACCTTGAGCTTGTCCATGGTGAAGGCCGGGTGCACGACGCGGCGGTGGCGCGCCCAGTCGTCGCCCTCGACGAAGCCGAGGCCCTTGCCGGTCAGCGCTAGGATGTTGGGCCCCGGGTCCGTCTTGCGGAACAGGCCGGTCCGGTTGAACAGGATCTGCTTCACCATATCGTAGTCGCCGACGCACAGCTCCGGCGTGTAGCCGGACCACCACAGGAACACCTTGCCGTACGACGACATCCAAGCGCGGTAGTGTGGCAGCACGCGCGGGATGAAGTCGTGGGAGTGCAGGTCGAGCACGGCGTCGCTCGTCGCCGCCCGCATCGCCGCCGCCTCCCCGTTGTTGCCCACGAAGAACCCAGACGCGCCTCGGATTTCTTCCGCCGAACACCCTCCCGACGGTGCACGGCCTCCACACCTGTGCACTGCGCCGCCCACACCAGTGGCAAGACCACGCGAGGGCAACACGACCAACCCTGCAGATGCACTGCCCATGTCAATGATTAGCACGGTAACTTGTAGCTTGCACTATGGATACTCATGCGTCGATACTGAACTGGTGGATGGTTGTGTCACTAAGTGAAAAACCGTGGGTAAGAAGGACCAAAACTCTCTAGTTATCTTTGTTAGAGATAAGATAGATTTCTAAAGATAGTCTTTTCTATACATAGAAAGCAATATACTAGAGATAGAAAGAGTCTATCTAGACTCTTTCTATCTCTAGTATATTGCTTTCTATCTATAGAAGAGCCTATCTTTGGTTTAGATAGACTCTTTCTATCTCTAGTATATTGCTTTCTATCTATAAAAGAGCCTATCTTTGGAAATCTATCTTATCTCTAACATCCCCTCTCAATCATAACTTACATAAGTTGAGATTGTATTTAAACATATCTAACTTCCTAGCACATAAGGCCTTTGTGAACCCATCAGCAACTTGATCATTGGTTGAGATGAACCGTACATCTAACAACTTTTGGTGTGCCCTACAGCAACGTGGCAAGATCCGGTTGGTGTGCCCGTTGTTCCTGTCCCAGTGCAGCTTGTGGCGACAGACGCTGCGAGATCTTCTGTGGTGCCTGAATCGTCTGAAGTAGCTACTCGGCCACGCACAAGGTCACAGAGTGGGATTAGCAAGCCTAAAATCTATACAGATGGGCAGATCATGTACAGTTACTTGACAACTACGGGTGAACCACAAAGTGTAGATGAAGCACTGGCTGATGAGAAGTGGAAGCAAGCTATGGACTGTGAATTTGATGCATTAGTCAAGAACAAAACTTGGCACCTTGTACCAGCTAAAGAAGGACGAAACATAATTGACTACAAATGGGTCTACAAGGTCAAGAGAAAAGCAGATGGATCTCTAGACAGGTACAAGGCTCGTTTAGTTGCCAAGGGATTCAAACAAAGGTATAGAATAGACTATGAAGACACCTTTAGTCCTATAGTTAAAGCTGCAACCATTCAAATTGTTCTGTCTGTTGCAGTAAGTAGGGTGACGAGGATCTAATAATTCTCATTTTATTATTCCATAATCATGTAATATGACGTCACATGGCATACCCCTTAAATATTATAAGGGAAGAGCAAGTCAGGCAGTCGTAAGTTCTTCTACGACTACCCCCTAGTCGTAAACATTTCTACGACTATAGTGTAATCGTAAGTCCTGCTACGATTACGTCCGATCGTAAGTCTTTCTACAATCAACACCCAGTTGTAGGCTTTTCTACGACTACCCTCCTTGTCGTAAGACTAACTGGGTCCACTCGTCAGAAGGCCCGTTTAATGGTGGGAATCTAAGCAGTCAAAATACGTAGTTATGCCTGAAATAACTACAGATAATTCTCCACTATCTCTCGATCGATTTGTGACATGGGAATGTTACTACTCCAGTAATTACTCTCATTATTACGCAATAATGAGCGACTAAATAGCCTGAAAGTATAAATAAGGGTCTCTTAGAGATAGAAAGGGAGGCTTTTTGGAAAAACAGGGAGTAAGACCCTCAGCTGATTGTAATCCAGATACCCACTACAAGATACACAGGAGTAGGGTTATTATTCTTACCTGAGAAGGCCTGAACCTGTATAAAAATCTCCGCGTCTCTTTCGTCTGCGTGATCAATTGTGGAGACCCCCCGAATCAAATAATCTTTACGTAAGATCGGTTCTAAAACATCGACAGTTGGCGCCGTCCGTGGGGATCTTCTGGTAATTCCTTGTTATCAGTTCTTTCTTTTCTCTTTGATGCTACCATGGCAGGAGAATGGAACGAGGAGAATTGGTTCGACTTGGTCGATTACGCAGACGTCGACATGGATGCCGGTTTCGACTACGAACCAAGTATCGAATCTTCTGATGGTATTGCCGCCTCTGGAGATCTTCTATCAGATCTCGGAGACTGCATCATTACCGGAGTCGAGGAGGGATCCTTATCCCCCACGATAGTACGCCCAGTCGAGGAACCAACTTCCTCAGGGGGCAAGGGTCATCACGACCAACAGCAGGACTGCATTGGGACAAATTCGCAACAGGGCGAGAGTTTTTCCTCCAAGCGTTCGAGTCCCCCCAAGGCAGTACGACTTGGCAAGACAGGTTCTGGAAGCCATCATTCCGGAACTCCACCGGCATCTGATGGTCCTCTCTCTCTCTGAGTACTTCTGCAGGGAAGAGGATTGAACACGCTGTTCATCCAAGTCCAACCGTCCCGACGCAGGACCCACCTGCAGACGGAGACGGTTATAACCCGGAGTTCCCCTACTTGGAGGGGTTTACTCCAAGTCGCCAGATGGTGTCGCTCGACTACTCCTCAAGTGAGGAGGACTCGAGCGCAAGTGGAGGTCATCGAAGGGAGGTCTTTGTCCTTCCCTCTAATAAGGATCGTTCTCCCAGAAGAAGGATTGATGACGATGCTACCCAACGGGCACACTCTACACCACCTCGTCGCAATGGCAAGGACACCACCGCTGGCGAACGAGACGAACACTTTAATGAACGTGCGGGACATCCTCAACGTTCTCGCACTCCATTAAAACCAACTCAGGGGTCTGAAATAGGCCATTCTGAGACAACCCGACGGAGGAAAATAGCAGCTCAGAAAAACCTTCCTAAGTGCACTTATTTCCAGTCGGAGGAGGCTCAAGAATTCCAGCACATCAACGACTTGCTGGAAAACCCGACTCAAGAACTCGCTCGAGCACCAGGGTATGATCTCTTTGCAGAAGAGATCACGCAAAGGCTTCGCGACACGATGACCAAACTTGAGCGTCTTCGTCGACCACAACCAGGAAGTCGTAGTACTATGACTCCTTCTTCTGCCAGCCGTTCAGATATCTCGTCGCATAGAGGGCGGCATGACCTTCACTCACGTCGCTCTCCTGACCTAAGGAAGACGCAACAAGCCCCCAGGAGAGGTGATCTTTCACCACTTCGGCGATGGGGTGCACGGCGGCAAGCGGAGTACGAGGAGTATTTTCCTCGTAAAGCTGAGACCTATCATAGATCCAGCCCTCCTGTGGCTGGGTATCGACGAGTACGATCGTCCAGTGATATTAACCCTTCTTTTCTGCAAAAAAGGAGGCAAGAGGTTATCTCGGGGTGTCGGGCGTTTTCACCCGACCTTCGAGCGGTTTCTTCGTCGCCCGCTTCCGACCAGCAAATTTGGAGAAATTCGATGGAACCCAGAACCCCATCGAGTTCTTCCAGATTTATACTACAGCTATCCGAGCTGCAGGAGGAGGAGAGCATGTCATGGCAAATTACCTTCCGACCGTGCTCGAATGATCGCACGATCGTGGCTTTAAACCACCATTGAATCGATTTACTCGTGGCAACACCTCTGTGATCTTTTGTCGGCAAATTTCGTGGCACTTACAATCGCATACGAAAGGAGGATGACCTGCACCGGATAAGGCAGAACGACCATGAAACGCTACGCCAATTCATCAGGCGCTTTAGTCAGGTTCAAAATTCTATTCCGGAAGTTTCTGACTCATCTGTAATCAGGGCTTTCAAGCAGGGAGTCCGTAGCAGAAGGATAACAGAGGACATCGCTTTACATCCACCTGCCACCATCGCCGAACTCTTCGAGATGGCAGATAGATATGCGACTGCCGCTGAAGCAGTCGAGTGGAACAATACTATCGATCGTGAAGATAACATCCCTCAGGAGGTAGGCGACAGTGGTAAGAAAAAGGATAAAAGGCTAGGAAGTCTAAGAACAAGGCAAAGAGACACAAATCTCCAGTTGCCGGTTCTAAGGAGGTCCTGGCCGTAAGCGACAAGGAGCCACGCAACCCCAAGCAAAATCCCGATCGAGGCAAAGGTAAACGCCAAGATCGGAGAAACGACAAACCCAGGTGGTGTCCCTTTCATAAAAAAGAAGGGCATGATCTTCGTAACTGCCGAGTTTTCTTACAGAAACTCGAAGACTATTACTTTGGCAAGGGGCCACTTCCTACTCTTGAACAGGTAGGCCAAACAAGTGGACAGAAGGAGTCGGATGATGAGGATATGTCGTTCCAGGATCCACAACACACCATTGATCACATCTATGGGGGATCTTCGGCATACGAATCGCGGAGACAGCTGAAAGCTGTTGAACGTGAGGTAAACACAATCGACTCCCCTCTTGTCAATAAATTACCGAAGTGGTCGGAAGTCACTATTTCTTTTGAGAAATGTGATTGCCCGATCCCTTCGACTAGACTAGGTCGATTTCCGATTGTGGTCAAACGCACCATCAATAATTGTCGAGTCAATCGAGTTTTAGTCGATGGTGGAAGCTCGCTAAACATACTGTTTACGAGTACTCTAGACGAGATGAAGGTACCCAGGACAAAGGTAAGGCCGGTACGATATTCATTCCATGGAATCGTACCGGGGTCTTCGGCCAAACCAATTGGCCAAGTTTCTCTTCCTTTAACGTTTGACTCACCAAGCAATTTCAGGACAGAGAAGGTCTCCTTTGATGTGGTCGACTTCGATACGGCATATAATGCCATACTCGGGCGACTTACTTTGGCAAGATTCTTAATAACTACTCATTATGGGTATCAATGTCTTAAGATGCCAGGTCCCAAAGGAGTGATCACGATATATTGTGACAAGAAGATGGCGCACTCCTGCGACCGTCGCTCCCTCGAGATGGTTGGACAATTACCAACTCAACATGAAAGTCAGCCTTCGACTAGCAAGTCGAAGTGAAGCCTAAAGTTGCACCTAAGCCGAACGACCAGGTCAAAGAGGTTCCTCCGACGCGGGGAGCCTCAAGACTGCTCAGATTGGGGATTCTTCCGACCCAAATAGGAAGACGCCTCATCACTTTCCTCCGTGCAAACGCGATGTCTTGGCGTGGTAAGCATCCGACATGCCCGAGTCCCTGTGGAAGTGATCGAAAGACAGCTAGCTTTACTACCGATAAACTACCCAGAAACAAAATTACGTAGATTTGCCCCGATCGACGAGATGCTATTAGGTCGAATTGGATAAGTTACTTAAAGCAAAGCTTCATAAGAGAAGTCGACCACACCGAGTGGTTGGCCAACCTGTAATGGTTAGAAAGTCGAGCGGCAAATGGCGTATGTGCGAGACTTTCTCGACCTTAATAAAGCTTGTCCAAAAGATGATTTCCCTTTACCTCGTATCGATCAGCTGGTTGACTCTACTGCAGGATGTGAGATGTTGAGTTTTCTAGATGCATACTCTGGTTACCACCAGATTAGTATGTGTCGATAAGATGAGGAGAAGACCACATTTATTACACCATTCGGGATATTTTGCTATGTCAAAATGCCATTCGGCTTAAAAAATGCCGGGGCTTCATTTCAGCGGTTGATGCAAACGACTTTTTCTCCTCAACTAGGCCGAAACCTGGAAGCCTATGTTGATGATCTGGTCGTAAAAAGCAGCAAACGGCTCAATCATATCACAGACTTACAGGAAACTTCCGACAACCTCAGAAAACACTGCTTGAAGCTTAATCCCGAGAAGTGTGTGTTCGGGGTCTCTTCAGGGAAATTGCTTGGATTCTTGGTCTCCGCACGAGGAATCGAGGTAAATCCTGAAAAGATAAAAGCCATCAATCAGATGCGCCCCCCGACCACGAAGAAAGAAGTCCAGAAACTCACAAGATGCATGGCGGCGTTAAGTCGTTTCATAGCATGCCTAGGAGAAAAAAGACGCCGCTGCCTGCTGCTTCTTGGGACATCTGTTGGCATAGTGGCCTGTTTCATTGCAGTGGAAACAGTCACTCGCTGCGAGGGGCGGAGCTCTTCACTGAAATTGTCCTCGGTTGGTGCGCTGCGGAAGTTGGAGGTGTTGGGGCCGATTTCTGCAGGGGCTCGGATGTGGAAGATCGAACTTCCACGCTGCGGTGGTCGCGGTGAATGAAACGAGGCTTGGGAAAGCCTCTGCGTTGATCTTCGGCGGCCATCCTCCGCTATGTTCTCCATCTCGTGATGTTTGGCTTCCTAGCGGATCGCCTTGTCCACCAACTGTTGGAAGTCGGTGAAGTTCTGGGAGATGAGTTGGACAGAGATATCGTCGTTGAGTCCCTCCGGGAACCTTTCTTGCCGTTCTTCATCTCTCGCCACATCACCGGGCTTAGCGAGCTAGGCTGGTTGAAGCGGTGGAGATACTCGCCACCGAAGCGATTGCCTTAGCGAGTGCATGAAACTCCTTCTTCTTGGTGTCATCATGCCATGGCAGGATGTGGGCATGACGGAAGGCTCTCACAAACTCGCCCCACGAGATGGCCTCGGCATTGGCGTGGGAGATGCAGAAATTGTCCCACCATTCTGAGGCTCGTCCGTTGAGCTGATGAGTGGCGAACAGGACCCTCTCGCGATCTGTGCATTGTGCGATGTCCAATTTCTTTCCGATGGCACGAAGCCAATCGTCAGCATCCATTGGCTCGGTGCTACCGAGAAGGTCGGAGGACGATACGCATGAACTCCGACATGGTCACCCGTTGAGGAGGGTGTGCCGGTGCCTGAGTTGCGGCGGTAGCTGCTGTTGCCTTGTTGTTCTGAGCGTTGTTGAGCGATTGAGCCAACAATTCAATAAGGTGAGTTTGATTGGCCATCATCATTGCCAATCCGGTCTGTCATTGGCGCGGGGGGAGGTCTTGAACATCTTTGTTCATGGTTGTCGGTATTCCATTGCTCGACCTCGATCTTGCCATTTCTGTGCGGGTGTTCACCATGCGCTTGAAATTTCCAAAGACTTAGGAAAGGGAAGAAAAGGTTGCACTAAGGGGGAGTAAATTTATATTAGCCCAAAAAGCACACAAAAACAAGGCAAAGAAACAAAATTTTCTTTTGCAAGTAATTCTTTATTTTATCCAACTGATTATGGCTACCACAAAGGTTAGTAGCTCATAATTCGCAGACTAATTGAACAACTAAAGGAAAGCAAAAATCTAAAATGGTAGAGGTAAACATCTATGGGGTGGATGGGGTGTAGTGCAGGGAGTTCAGAGTCGCTTGGCCCTTCTTTATGCAGAGCCAATTAAACCTGCGCCTTCAATCTCTCTCTGCAGCTTCTAGCCTCCCCGAACGAGATCTGCTCGTCTGTGGTGTTGCCATAGCGTAATCCATCGCCTTGGCTAACTCCACTGGTGGGTGATCTCAGGCATATCCTCATTCTCGGTGAGTGAAGGCACCGCCAGCCGAGTGGGGATGTGCATGGGATAATCTTGGAATGCATTATCCGAAAATGGGCGTCGTAGGTGTAGCGAAGTTTGTCAGACTTCTCTTGCCGCATCTTGGATGCCGTCCTCGAAAGTCTCCGACGCATTGGGGCGTCGAAGATGTGGAAGGATGTATCCGCGCTAAGTTAGAGTAGAGGATAACCTCCACTCTCAAGCGCTCTCTTTGTCCCACGATATACTTATATCCTTGATATGTGGGTCTCTTCGTGAAACTCGGATGTTGCATCATCTTCCATAGGATATCCGCACATTCTCCAGCGTAGACTCCATGGGAGATACAGGTCGATCTCTCTACCATCTACAATTTTTAGAAAGGACAAGAGTTTAGAAATCTTTTAATAGAGAAAGGAAGAGTAAGACTACGGAAGGCGGGTAAATAGTTTGTAAATTTTTGAAAAATAGTCCTTAATGGTTTTACCAATTCTACCATGGGCAGCGACCTCTGATCGATATGGCTCGATACCACTTTTGTCGAACCAGGAACGAAGGATCCCGAATTCCTCGTGTTCAAACACCGACCCAGATTTCCGGTGTACAGATCTCACAAAAATGAATATCACATTCATATCACGAAACGTAAATGGCATTAAATAAATAAGCTTTTAATACAAATGAGTCGAATAATAATATCAAATGTCAAATGATAAACACAAATGGAAATAACATAATAGTGGAAGCCACACGATGCGCCACGAGCAATCGTGCAGGTCAAGGCCTACTCGTCCGGTCCTCACCGTCAAGATAGCAGTCTTCTCCGAATAAGATTTATTCAAAGAAGAGTGAGCACTACTACCGTGCTCGCAAGTCACACCAATATTGAATTTAAATGCATGCATAAGGAAACAAGTGAGTATGGCGGGGTTGTTTTGCATAAACAACATTTTCGGTTTGAATAAGTATAGTAGTTTCTAAGGCAATTTTATGGATAAAATCATATTTTGAAATGACAATGATATAATGTGGATAACCTCCAATGATAAAGTGAAGGATCCTCCTAACACTTGGCTTCCCTTAAATTTTCATAAGGATTAACCATCCTCAACATTTAATAAAGCATTTAAAAACCAAAAACAATTCTAACTTTAAGTGGCCCCGCTAGCATGTCCATGACCATGACGCGCTATTCGAATAGTTTCTACTCTGCAGAGTTGGTACAACTTTACCCACACGAGGTGACATGCTCGTTATGTCTCGCCAATTCACGCTTCCGTAGGCGTGTGGTGAGCAATTACCATGAGGCCTTTACAATGTTTTATCCTAGTACATTCATGCCCGCTAAGGTTTCGCTCCTTTGAGTCGACCGTCCTCGGAAGCCCCCTCTGCGCCAAGTGGGAATAAAGCGTCTAACCGACACCCACAAAATCACATGACATAAATATACTAGGATATCACAAATTAGTTAGCCAAATCCTGCTCATACGGGACATGTGGTGATACGTTATGGCATAGCAATAAGCGGCTCAAAGACCGGTCCTCAATTGACTTCAGGCGTCATTCCTTCAACCCATGGGCCTTGATCTTAACAGATCAAACCGTGCATAAACTCGCACCCACCATTCCGACTATTTCGCCAAATCCAAACCCATTTTGGTTTTATTTTGAATAAAAACTTCATTTATAAACTCATGTGGTAAAACAATACCACAATATCAAGTTTGAAAACAATTTGTAGAAATCAGGTGTAAACCCTCCCAAATTACGTAAATGTGGACTAAGCAGCTAAGCATATATTTGAATTTTGGTAATATCTTGCCTATGGTATCAAGGTAGTCGATACAACATTCAAATTTGGCCATACAATAACATATGGAATTAACTATACGTAAAACAGGACATTAAAATATTTATAACAACATATGCATGCAATAAGGAATTTAAAAACTGAAAATAACTTAAAATAATAGGGGCAATATGGTCAATGGTGTAACTTGCCTTGGTCGATGTCTTGAAATTCTAAATCTTGATTTGATCGAACTCTCCGAGTCGTCAAGTCTATCTGTGAAGATACGACAAATTCAAAGCAAATTCAAATAAATTCAAAAACATAGTTCAAATTAACTCCAAACTGAAATATTTTGGTTTAGTTAGCTAGATTATAATTTTATATAAATTTTGCAATTTGAAACACCCAATTTGGAGTTCATATGCAAAAGTTATGAATTTTTGAAGTTTATATCTAAATGAAATTTTATTGAATTTCGAATTATTTTCCTCTGAAAATCCATTTATTGCGCAATGATTACCTCAGACTGAATTTTCAGAATTAAATTTAAATAAAAGATTTCGACATGTGGGCCTCGGTCGGTGACTCGGCCCATGTGGACCAGCTCATCGAGCTTTGGGCGACCCAAAGACGGTGGACCATGCCACGTGTGCGTGTGCGTGGCGATGATGCGAGAGAATGGTGGCGTGGCGCCGACGTGGATGGTGAGGTGGCGCGCCACGTCGACTTGACGGCGGCGTTTTGGCGCGGCGACAACGGCGGCGGCGGAGGTTCACCGGCGAGTGGTACCAAAAGCAAGAGGAGGACACGGGGATCCGGATGCGCTACCTGGGGCGGCGCGAGGCGTTTGGTCGTCGTCGGCGAGCTTTGGCGGCGAAGAGCTTGGTGCGTTGGTGAAGTGGCGACTCGATGATCCTCGGCGGAATGGGTGCGCTACCGAGCCGTGGCGATGATGCGATGCTATAGGTGCGGACGGGGAGGGCAAGCTCCAACGACGCGACGAAATCGGCGGCGAAGCTCACGGCAGCGGCGACTAAACCTCGGATTGCGGTGAACTCGCGGCGGGAGAGGAAGAGTGAGTGAGGCAAATGGTTGAGGATGAGAAGGGCTCACGGGGCTCCCTTTATAGAGCAAGGAAGCTCGAGCGGCGTGGAGGTAGTGGGAGTCATGGCGGCGGTTTCGGTGGGCGTGAGTGAAACCGCCATGAGAAGAGGGAAGAAGGTGGGGAACGGGCGGTTGGGCGCGCGGCCGCTGCGCACGCCCTGCGTGCGTGAGGGGAGGAAATCGTGGCGAGACCGAGCTCTTGTCGCGGCGAATGGCGGCGCTGACTCAGTCGCGCGAAGAAGAAGGCGAGGAAGACGACGACGTGGAGCCGTTGGATTTAGATCTTGCGGTTGGGACTTGGTGGGAGTAGAAGATCGTGGAGGGAATCCTGGCCGTAGGATTTAGATTGAAGGGTTTAGATTAGAAGGTTTTAAGTCTCCGAAGCGGTACGAAGGTCTCGCCGTTAGATTAAGATCGCACGGCTCCTATTGATGGTGTCATTCGGACGGTGCGGCCGCTGCGGAGAATCTTGATCGTTGGTACCAGATCCAGCGGTGGATACAGAGGAGGGGTGCGTGTGTGCGTTGCGTGTGTTGGATTTTTAATCCAACGGTGGATGAGGAGGTGGGAGAGAGAGTGCGTGCTGGTTTGGTGGCGGGCATGGAGAGGAAGTTGGGCCGGAGCCTTTGGGTTTCGGCCCAAACACTGTTAGAGGATTTTCTTTTGCTTTTCTATTTGTTTTAATTCTGTTAATTCATAATAGCTTTAGAAAATAGCAAAATACTTCCAAAAATTATGGAAAATTCACAGAAATTCCCATACTCATTCTGGACTTAATAAAATTATTTCCAACTATTAGTTGGCTTTTAATTTTGTAAATAAATTTGTTTTAGCTTTAAAATATTTATGAAAAGCTTTTGAAAATTCAGAAAAACCACAAACATAAATAAACTTTTAAATTTTCTTGAAATTGAAATTTGGTCATTACAAACCTACCTCTTAAGGGAATCTCGACCGAGATTGAGATTGGTTAGCAAAGAGATCGGGGTAGTTGGTCTTGAGGTCTTCTTCTTTTCCCATGTGGCTTCACTTTCCGGTGATGACTCCACTTGCACCTTGTATGATCCGATGATTACGCACGGTGACTCGCTCTGCGACATCCGTAATCTTGATTGGTCGCTCCACGTAGGTGAGATCTTCTCAAGATCGAAACTTTCCAAGAAGGTATGGTCTTCAGCGCTTGCAAGCATTTCTCAAGCGGGATACATGGAAGACATCGTGCACGGTGACAAGGCTTACGTAGCTCAGCCGATATGCCACTTCACCTCTTTTGACTAGAATTTTGTATGGCCCCACAAATCAGGTGCGAGTTTTCATTTCGTTCGAATCTT
This sequence comes from Ampelocalamus luodianensis, assembly GCA_036346255.1. Taxonomy (NCBI): domain Eukaryota; kingdom Viridiplantae; phylum Streptophyta; class Magnoliopsida; order Poales; family Poaceae; genus Ampelocalamus; species Ampelocalamus luodianensis. The sequence goes on along the minus strand of CM070627.1, from coordinate 54,794,917 downwards.
CTTACTCTCGAGTGGAGTGACCCGAGATAGACCGGTCTCCTACCTCAAAGTTTAGATCCTCCGACGGTTATCGCATAACTCTTTTGTCGGGTTTGTGCCACTTTCAAATGTTCCTTATAGCTTTGACCTTACTTTACGCCTCTTTGATTATCTCGGGACCAAAGAGTTGATGCTCTCCTACTTCATCCCACGTAGTGGAGTTCGCATTTTCGCCATACAATGCTTCAAAAGGAGCCATTTGCAAACTAGCTTGATGGCTATTGTTATACGAGAATTGCGTATCGGCAAATTCTTGTCCCAACTTTGTCCAAATTCAAGGCACGGGCTGGAGCATATCTTCGATGACTTGATTGGTGCGTTCCGTCGACCATCTGTTTGAGGATGATAGGTCGATCTTGAAGTTGAGTCCGTGCCTAAGGCTTCATGCGCACTCTGCGGAATCTTGGCGTGGCGAGAACCTCGCCGGACACAATCTTCTTGGGTACCCGTGTAAACAAACGATCCTAGCCACATATAACTCGCCAACCGGCCGCTACGTAAGTAGTCTTGGCGGAATAAAGTGAGCTACTTTGGTCAACCGATCAACTATCACCCGGATCGAATCATATCACGATTGGGTCCTAGGAAGTCCGATGATGAAGTCCATGCCAATCTCTTCCCACTTCCATTCGGAATTGGTAGTGGCTGCGAGCAATCCGGTGGTCTTTGATGTTCGCCTTAACTCACGACACACATCACGTGAGCGGCGAACTCAGCAATTTCTCGCTTCATCTTTGACCCACCGATTTCTCCTTCGATCTGGTACATCTTAGTGCTTCCGGTGAATGGGTAAGGCGTTTCATGAGCCTCCTTCGAATTGATTGCTTTAACTCCCGCGGTTAGGTACACAAATCGGTTCCCAAACCACACGGTTCCTTGTTCATCTTGTGAATAACGGAGCCTTGCCTCTTCGCATATTCTTCTTGATCTCCTTGATGTCATCATCTTCTAGTTGTTTTTCTACGTCGACTTTGAAGAGTCGGTTGTACTTCCAAAGCATTCACACAACCTTGACCGACAATCTCAAGTTTAGACGCTTCAATTCTTCATGTAGTTCGTTGTTCATACGCACCATCATGGTGCGCAATAGGCCTTTACGCTCGTGGCATCCGCAACTACATTTGCTTTGCTCGGTGATAATGGATTCCAAGATCGTAATCTTTTATCAACTCTAACCATCTTCTCTGCGAAGGTTTAATTTCGCTGTGTGAATATATACTTCAAACTCTTGTGATCCGTGAAAATCTCACGGCGGTTACCAATGAGATAATGCGCGAGATCTTCAAGGCATGCACAATCGCCGCTAACTCGGATCGTGGGTTGGATAATTCCCTTCATGTGGCCTCAAGCGCCTCGATGCATAAGCTACTACCTTGCCCTCCTGCATCAATACGCATCCGAGACCTTGACGGGATGCGCGCAGAAGATCTCGAAATCTTTATGGATATCGTAAAACTAACACAGTGCCGAGACCAATCTCCTCTTGTGTCTTGAAAACTTTCTTCACGAGCATCTGTCCAATCAAATTTCTTCTCCTTCTTGAAGTTGAGTCATGGGTCTTGCAATCTTAGAGAAATTTTCAATGAACTGCGGTAATAACCCGCTAGTCCAAGGAAACTTCTCACCGGTGACCGTCTGGGTTGCTTCCAATCGACACGGCTTCAACCTTGGAAGGATCTCGCAATTCCTCCGTGACACAATATGTCCAAGGAATGCCACTTGACTTAGCCAAAATTCACTTTTGCTGAATTTAGCATAAAGTCGATGTTCTCGGAGCTTGTCGATCATCATCGATATGCTTCTCGTGTTCTTCTTTATCCTTCGAGTAGATGAGAATGTCATCGATGAAAACAACCACAAACTTATCCAGAATTCCATGAACACTTTGTTCATCATATTCATGAAATAAGCAGGCGTTCATCAAACCAAATGGCATTACGTAAACTCGTGCATATCCATATCCGTGGTGAAAGCCGTCTTGAATATCTTAGGCTCGATCTTGATTGGTGATAGCGGATCTCAAATCAATCTTCGAAGACACTCGCTCCTTTGGTGATCGAGCAGATCATCTATCACGGTAAAGGATATTTGTTCTTGATCGTCACCTCATTGAGTGATCGTAATCAACACACATTCTCATGCTATTGTCCTTTTTCTTGACGAACAAAGACCGTGCTCCCCAAGGGGATGAACTGGTCGGATGTAACCTCGCCTTGTGATTCTTCAATCTGTTTCTTCAATTCCGCTAACTCATTAGTGGCATTCTATAGGGTCGCCGATATTGGAGCTGCCACTCGACTAAATCAATTAAGAACATGACGTCCGATCCGGTGGCATGCGGGTAATTCATCGGGAAAGACATCGGCATATTCTCGGACTACGGTATGTCTTCAAGTTTCACTTCCTTCATCTTTGGTGAGATAGAACTTCCATTAGTGCAGTCTTGGGTTTGAACTCCTTGAAATTTCTTCTCCATTTGTGAGGGTGATAGACCTATTGGCGATCTATTTGTCCATGATTCTTGGCTAACCGGTCCATTCCAAGAATAACGTCTAGACCTTGGGAATGCAAGACTATCAAGTGCGCTAGGAAGGATACTCGGATATTTCAAGGGTGTGGTTCGGGCATAGAGAACTAGTTCTCATTTACGAGCCCGGAATGGATTATCATGGGATTTGCTAAGGAAGATATTGGTAACCCATATTTGCCCACAAATTTATTTGACACGAAAGAATGCGAAGCTCGGAATCAAATAGCATCAAGCCGGTATTGAATTGACAAGAAACATACCAAGCACAACATCCGGTGTCGCTGCACAGGCTTTCTCGGCCGTGACGTGGTTCACACGTCCCTTGATGAACCGCTCGACTTTGCAGACCGCCGATGGCCGTGACTCTGGTTTGGATTGGAAGACGCCGCTGCGCGCTTGGGACACTGTTGGCATAGTGGCTGTTTCTGCAGCGGTGGAAACAGTCACCTCGCACTGAAGAGGCGGAGCTCTTCTGCTGAAATTGTCCTCGGTTGGTGCGCTGCGGAAGTTGGAGGTGTTGGGCGCGATTTCTCGCGGGGCTCGGATGTGGAAGATCGAACTTCCCATTTGCGGTGGTGTGTGGGTGAATGAAACGAGGCTTGGGAAAGCCTCTGCGTTGATCTTCGGCGGCCATCCTCCGCGCAGATTCTCCATCTCGTGATGTTTGGCTTCCTAGCGGATCGCCTTGTCCACCAGCTGTTGGAAGTCGGTGAAGTTCGGGAGATGAGTTGGACAGAGATATCGCCGTTGAGTCCCTCCAGAACCTTTCTTGCCGTTCTTCATCTCTCGCCACATCGGTAGGGCATAGCGAGCTAGTTGGTTGAAAGCGGTGGAGATACTCGCTCACCGAAGCGATTGCCTTGGCGGAGTGCATGAAACTCCTTCTTCTTCAGTGTCATCATGCCGGCAGGGATGTGAGCATGACGGAAGTGATGAACCCGAAGGTCCGATTGTTGTCCCGATCTTTCGATGAGAACGATAAGTTCGGTAGGCGTCGCTCAACTCTCACGATCCTGGCTACGAACACGCAAGGCCCGAAACCACGCAATCGCTGAATCGCCGACAAGTCATTATCAAGCCGCACGAATACCGGTTGACGACCACAAGGTCGATTCTGCATACACCGAAGAAGCACGCAAGAACAAGATAAATAAGCAATCTGAAATTGCAAATAAGAATTGAAATATTTGAATTGAGTTGGGATTCTGAATAAGGATCTTAATTGGGTGGTCTAGTCGACACACGCAAAAGATACAAGTTGCAACGAAGGCAAACCAAACATAAACAAAATCCAAGAAAACTAGAGGGAGTGCGGCCTCCTTAAATAGGGGATGAGGAGCCACACAACTAATAGAACTAGCGGGGTGGGATTAAACTCGCGGGTTACTGTTCACATGAACAGTAACCACACCCCAAGTGGCCCGATGGCCAGATGGGCCAAGTTCAATATGATTACAAAGCCCAGATTGGCCCAAACAATTGATATGACGTCTTCTTTTGATGATTGCGATCAGTCCAGAAGGAATTTGAAGATGAGGCCGGATCCGTTGGAAAGAGGACGAAATAAGCTTTCAATCAAGTACTTGTGGACCTCAAGCGGACACCGTATGAGAAAGTTATGTCTGTTTTAAGTTGATCTTTGTCGGGCTGATTCGAGGCCGAATGGATTCCAAAAGCAGTCGACTCAACCGCTTGCTTCTCTTGGACCAAAAGTGACATAGTGCTTATAATTTAAGTGAAGCGTACGAGCTCTTATACTTAGAACATTAAACATAGCAAATATGGTTGTATCCATAGAGGTCATGTCCTCATCATCCTCCCTTTCTTGAAAACAAAGCCGTCCTCGGCTTTTGATAAACTGAAAATAGGGTAACAAAGAAGCCAAAGTGTATGCATGATATATGTATATGTCATCTGTTTTATGATTCTTCGTTGTTGCACCATTAATGTTAGAAGACAACAACAATCATATATGTGAATGATCAAAACAAAAGTTCTCACACAACAATTATTGCAACTAGTTTTGCAAATGTAAGTGAAGCGTTTATGCAATTCAAATCTGAAGTTGTAAACTTGCAAGTGGTAGCATATATGGGCAAATCTACAACTTTTGGAATCAAACAAAATTCACCCATATAATCATATGTTAGGCGAGCAATAGCAAATTCATCTAGCAATGGTGAAAAGATTTGTAAGTTTTTCCATAATTCAACATCTCGCATTCGATTGTCCTTACTAGATGGTGCCATAAAAGGTGAACACATAGGCATGGGATGAGCACTAAATTTTATTTGACTCTCATATTGAACAAGATTCAAGACACAAGAATTGTTGTTGAAACAACATGCTTCAATTCATCGATGTGATCACAAGTTATGCATATTCGATATACAAGAAATTGATTGTCTACACCATAATCTCCAATCAAATTAAACTTATATCCAGGTGTAGGTGCAAAACAAGAATTTGAACATGCAATTACATAAACTTTTTCCAAGGCATGTGACAATTTCATAGGTGAATCCAACATAATATAACATAAAGAATCAGCAGGAGAAATTTTAGTCAAAACGTCTTTATGTCTAATCAATTCCACATGATCATTGTATGCGATTAAATCATCACATGAATCATTTAAAATAGCGAGCAATTCAATTACTTCAAAGACATGGCGCACTCAAGTTAACAGTAAATCAACAAGTTTATCACATGGTGCACTCAACTCGGTGGCAAATCAATCAAATTATCACAGATTCATGCAAATTCTTAATAATATCAGATTCTGTAGCTAGAAATGAATTTCTACCTTCTCAAAGACTAGGTTCATCCACCTCATGTGATGCGATGGTTTCTACTACAATCTGATTTTCCTTTGCTCAATGATACTAGGCATGAAATCATGGTTATTGTTCTTAGATTGAGTGTTCAAATCGCACCTTTGGTATTACCTTGTAGGATCGCCTCGGATGATGTTGATACGAAGTTGGTGAGTAGTTAAAAGCTTTTCCTTCTGTTCTTGCTCTAGCTCAATTAACAATGAGCGAGCCAAGGGTGCAAGACAACGAGATAGAGTAACTCCCAAAGCGAGAGAGGCGGCAATCATGGTAGATGCGCGGAAGCAGGAGAAGCAACCAAAGATGATCTTGATGCGGAGGTTTGTACTGTGCGCTTATTTGTTTCATGTACACGTGAAGGTGTAGTGGAAGTAGACGAAAAAGCACGAACGGTCTTGGATTGTCGTCCACTGCACTTCTTTTCAACTTGGCAAGCAAGACGAAACAAACGAGTGGCAGTGGGAGGTTTATAAACAAGTTTATTACGAATTTGATGGTTCAATCCTCCTAGAAATCTAGTTATCTTCGCATCTTGATTTCTTCTAAACCACAACGAGACAAAGCGGTTTGCAAATCTTGATAATAATCCTCTACAAAACTACTACCTTGTCTTAAGCGTTGCAATTTATTAAGCAATTCACGAGAATAATATGAAGGTACAAATCTATGTCTCATTACTCTCTTCAAATCATTCCATGTTCTAGGTATGTTCGATTAAACGACAAAGATTCACTCCACCAAATAGATGCAAAATCATAAAACTCACGCGTAATAGCCTAACTTTTAGATGATCAGAAATTCATGGCATGCAAATAATTGTTGTACACCTAATTCCCATGTGATATAAGCATCGGGATCATAATTCCCGGCAAAAGAGGGTACCGTGAAGTTAATTTTATGAGACATACTATCACTATCATATACCTCCGTGGTGAAAAACTTGCCTCAAGTGTGTATCTTCCTCGTTCACTATCTTGCACTCCCGTCCAACGATTCGAAGAAGAGGTGGATATATCTTGCAATCTTTAGTGAATCTGCCATAGTTAGTAGAAAACAAGGAAACAAATCACAAGTATATGTCCCTATCAACCACTAGGTTCGGAGGCTCAACCAAGTCACTCACACTCAAGCTTATACCCAGTTCTTACAAGTTCTTACCAATGCAGAAGGAAGTGGTACAACCGGTGTTGGTTCGTGATACTCTCACTTGCGATCACCCAACGATTGCGAGGAACGACACTCGCTGAGTTAGTAGGAAGTGGAGCTTGGAAGGCTTCAATATGGTAGCAAGGATCAGCAATAATCAAAACAGTTAATGCAAGTTGAAAGATTGTTCAAAGTACTAGCCAATGTTGCTGATCCTAGCCTAATCAAAGCTAGCTAATCAAAGCCCTATGAAGATAAGTGTATGTACGCACACGCAACGATCAATGTGACTTGATGTAAGCAAGGAAAAATCTCACAACAAGTGCTAGGAGAGACGCTAGCCAACTACTCAAACCTCTTTCTATGGGGCACAAGATTGTTTGTGCGATGTAGAGCACAAAAACAGAATAACGTGCAAGGTAAACAGCCCTCTAGATTGAGCAGAAACAATAGCTAGTCTCAAATGATGAAAAAAAAATTTATATGGCTTATATATACTCTTCTGAAAGGTTTCGACGAGATCTACAACTTTCCAGTTGAGGCGAAATCCAAATTCCGAAAGGAAGATCGAAGGAAACGGTAAAAATCGAAACTGAAAACTTGCGACGCGAATTCAGGGCCGAAGATGGCCGATTTTGGGGAACTTGTAGGGCGACTAGTGGCTTATATGGAAAAAATGCGCCTCGTCATTAGCTTCGAAACGAGCACAAGAACGTCAAAAACGGACACCGTATGCAAAAGTTATGCCCGTTTTACTGAAGGTGTCTCGGATACGGAATTCTACTCGGACTCGAATCCGTCTCGGGTTTAAATTTGAAACTGCTATATCTTTCAAACCCGTGGGCCAAACTTGCTGAAATTTTTTTTTGGAAGCTTTTGGTTATATGTAGAAGGTATCTACCAATTTTCATGCACTTTTCTTTTCTCTTTTTTTTCTTTTTTTTTACCGCGGCTTTTGTTCTATGCGGCTGCCTCTTTCTCCTTCTAATATTTGATCGGCCCTAAGGTTTTCCGTAAGTCACAAATAACATGAATTCTCCAAAATATCACAGCAACCCTCTTTTTAGATGAACAACAAGACGGATTTTCTATTTTTTAGTGCGGATTAGAGGAGTTCTAACCCACAAATTTTACATTTTGGATGCACAAACTAAGAACCCTAAACGAACGATCAAGCAACGCGAAGGAAAACACGAAGCAATCTATACCATGACTAACTAGACAATAACTAGAGCTAAAGATCAGCAACTAGACACGACGATGCAACCAATGATTCAACAAGCAAAATACCGAAAAGAAAAATTGCAATGGCTCAAAGGGGTTGGACGGGGATGATAGATGCAATAATTTTTGGGCAATTTTCTGGACTCTAGGTATGAAAACGAATCTACTACTAGAAAACTGAAAATTCTCACCGATCAACCAAGCTCGATACCACCGATGAACTGAAGGTCCGATTGTTGTCCCGATCTTTCGATGAGAACGATAAGTTCGGTGGCGTCGCTCAACTCTCACGATCCCGCTCACGAACACGCAAGGCCGAAACCACGCAATCGCTGAATCGCCGACAAGTCGTTATCAAGCGCACGAATACCGGTTGACGACCACGAAGGTCGATTCTCGCATACACCGAAGAAGCACGCAAGAACAAGATAAATAAGCAATCTGAAATTGCAAATAAGAATTGAAATATTTGAATTGAGTTGGGATTCTGAATAAGGATCTTAATTGGGTGGTCTAGTCGACACACGCAAAAGATACAAGTTGCAACGAAGGCAAACCAAACATAAACAAAATCCAAGAAAACTAGAGGGGGTGCGGCCTCCTTAAATAGGGGATGAGGAGCCACACAACTAATAGAACTAGCGGGGTGGGATTAAACTCGCGGGTTACTGTTCACGTGAACAGTAACCACACCCCCAAGTGGCCCGATGGCAGATGGGCCAAGTTCAATATGATTACAAAGCCCAGATTGGCCCAAACAATTGATATGACGTCTTCTTTTGATGATTGCGATCAGTCCAGAAGGAATTTGAAGATGAGGCTGGATCCGTTGGAAAGAGAACGAAATAAGCTTTCAATCAAGTACTTGTGGACCTCAAACGGACACCGTATGAGAAAGTTATGTCTGTTTTAAGTTGATCTTTGTCGGGCTGATTCGGAGGCCGGCTGGATTCCAAAGCGAGTCCACTCAAGCGCTTGCTTCTCTTGGACCAAAAGTGACATAGTGTTTATAATTTAAGTGAAGCGTACGAGCTCTTATACTTAGAACATTAAACATAGCAAATATGGTTGTATCCATAGAGGTCATGTCCTCATCATGAAGGCTCTCACAAACTCGTCCCACGAGATGGCCTGGGCATTGGCGTGGGAGATGCAGAAATTGTCCCACCATTCTCGAGGTGGTCCGTTGAGTGATGAGTGGCGAGCGGACCTCTCGCGATCGTGCATTGTGCGATGTCCAATTTCTTTCCGATGGCACGGCCAATCGTCGGCATCCATTGGCTCGGTGCTCCGGAGAAGGTCGGAGGACGATACGCATGAACTCCGACATGGTCACCCGTTGAGGAGGGTGTGCCGGTGCTCGAGTTGCGCGGTAGCCGCTTTGTTCGGTTGTTCGAGCGTTGTTGAGCGATCGAGCCAACAATTCAATAAGGTGAGTTTGATTGGCCATCATCCGTTGCCAATCCGGTCTTGTCATTGCGGCGGGAGGTCTTGAACATCTTGTTCATGGTTGTCGGTATTCCATTTATTACGCTCGACTCGATCTTTGCCATTTCTGTGCGGGTGTTCACCATCCGCTTGAAATTTCCAAAGACTTAGGAAAGGGAAGAAAATGTTGCACTAAGGGGAGTAAATTTAGATTAGCCCAAAAGCACACAAAAACAAGGCAAAGAAACAAAATTTTCTTTTGCAAGTAATTCTTTATTTTATCCAACTGATTATGGCTACCACAAAAGGTTAGTAGCTCATAATTCGCAGCTAATTGAACAACTAAAGGGAAAGCAAAAATCTAAAATGGTAGAGGTAAACATCTATGGGGTGGATGGGGTGTAGTCAGGGAGTTACAGTCTCGCCTTGGCCCTTCTTGTACAGAGCCAATTAAACCTGCTGCCTTCAATCTCTCCTCTGCAGCTTCTAGCCTCCCCTGAACGAGATACAGCTCGTCCAGGGTGTTGCCATAGGCGTAATCCATCGCCTTGGCTAACTCCACCTGGTGGGTGATCTCCGGCATATCCTCATTCTCGGTGAGTCAAGGCACCGCCTAGCCGAGGGGATGTGCATGGGATAATCTTGGAATGCGATATCCCAAAATGGGCGTCGTGAGGTGTAGCGAAGTCGGCAGACGGCTTCTCTTGCCGCATCTTGGATGCCGTCCTCGAAAGTCTCCCGACGCATTGGGCGTCGAAGATGTGGAAGGATGTATCAGGCGCTAAGTTAGAGTAGAGGATAACCTCCACTCTCCAGCTCCTGTTGTCCCCACGATATACTTATATCCTTGATATGTGGGTCTCTTCGTGAAACTCGGATGTTGCATCATCTTCCATAGGATATCCGCCCATTCTCCAACGTAGACTCCATGGGAGATACTGGTCGATCTCTCGGCCATCTACAATTTTTAGAAAGGACAAGAGTTTAGAAATCTTTTAATAGAGAAAGGAAGAGTAAGACTACGGAAGGCAAGTAAATAGTTTGTAAATTTTTGAAAAATAGTCCTTAATGGTTTTACCAATTCTACTGTGGCAGCGACCTCTGATCGATATGGCTCGATACCACTTTTGTCCGAACCCGGAACGAAGGATCCGAATTCCGTGTGTTCAAACACGACCCAGATTTCCGGTGTACGGTCTCACAAAAATGAATATCACATTCATATCACGAAAGCGTAAATGGCATTAAATAAATAAGCATTTAATACAAATGAGTCGAATAATAATATCAAATGTCAAATGATAAACACAGCGGAAATAACATAATAGTGGAAGCCACACGATGCGCCACGTGCAATAAATGCAGGTCGAAGGCCTACTCGTCGGGTCCTCACCGTCAAGATAGCAGTCTTCTCCCGAATAAGATTTATTCAAAGAAGAGTGAGCACTACTACCGTGCTCGCAAGTCACACCAATATTGAATTTAAATGCATGCATAAGGAAACAAGTGAGTATGGCTGGGTTGTTTTGCATAAACATCATTTTCAGTTTGAATAAGTATAGTAGTTTCTAAGGCAATTTTATGGATAAAATCATATTTTGAAATGACAATGATATAATGTGGATAACCTCCAATGATAAAGTGAAGGATCCTCCTAACACTTGGCTTCCGCTTAAATTTTCATAAGGATTAACCATCCTCAACATTTAATAAAGCATTTAAAACCAAAAACAATTCTAACTTTAAGTGGCCCCGCTAGCATGTCCATGATCGCGACGCGCTATTCGAATAGTTTCTACTCGCAGAGTTGGTACAACTTTACCCACACGAGGTGACATGCTCGTTATGTCGGCCAATTCACGCTTCGTAGGCGTGTGGTGAGCAATTACCATGAGGCCTTTACAATGTTTTATCCTAGTACATTCATGCCCGCTAAGGTTTCGCTCCTTTGAATCGACTGTCCTCGGAAGCCCCCTCTTGCGCCAAGTGGGAATAAAGCGTCTAACCGACACCCACAAAATCACATGACATAAATATACTAGGATATCACAAATTAGTTAGCCAAATCCTGCTCATACAGGACATGTGGTGGTACGTTATGGCATAGCAATAAGCGGCTCAAAGACCGGTCCTCAATTGACTTGGGCGTCATTCCTTCAACCCATGGGCCTTGATCTTAACGGATCAAACCGTGCATAAACTGCACCCACCATTCCGACTATTTCGCCCAAATCCAAACCCATTTTGGTTTTATTTTGAATAAAAACTTCATTTATAAACTCATGTGGTAAAACAATACCACAATATCAAGTTTGAAAACAATTTGTAGAAATCTGGTGTAAACCCTCCCAAATTCTGTAAATGTGGACTAAGCTTGGCTAAGCATATATTTGAATTTTGGTAATATCTTGCCTATGGTATCAAGGTAGTCAGATACAACATTCAAATTTGGCCATACAATAACATATGGAATTAACTATACGTAAAACAGGACATTAAAATATTTATAACAACATATGCATGCAATAAGGAATTTAAAAACTGAAAATAACTTAAAATAATAGGGGCAATATGGTCAATGGTGTAACTTGCCTTGGTCGATGTCTTGAAATTCTAAATCTTCGTTTGATCGAACTCTCCGAGTCGTCAAGTCTATCTGTGAAGATCGACAAATTCAAAGCAAATTCAAATAAATTCAAAAACATAGTTCAAATTAACTCCAAACTGAAATATTTTGGTTTAGTTAGCTAGATTATAATTTTATATAAATTTTGCAATTTGAAACACCCAATTTGGAGTTCATATGCAAAAGTTATGAATTTTTGAAGTTTATATCTAAATCGAAATTTTATTGAATTTCCGAATTATTTTCCCATCGAAAATCCATTTATTGCGCAATGATTACCTCAGACTGAATTTTCAGAATTAAATTTAAATAAAAGATTTCGACATGTGGGCTCGGCCGGTGGCTCGACCCATGTGGACCGGAGCTCATCGAGCTTTGGGCACCAAAGACGGTGGACCATGCCACGTGTGCGTGTGCGTGGCGCCGATGCACGGCGGAATGGTGGCGTGGCGCCGCGTGGATGGTGAGGTGGCGCGCCACGCCGACTTGACGGCGGCGGCGTTTTGGTGCGGCGACAACGCCGGCGGCGGAGGTTCACGGCGGCGAGTGGTACCAAAAGCAAGAGGAGGACACGGATCGGATCGCTACCTTGGGGCGGCGACGCGAGGCGTTTTGGTCGTCGGCGAGCTTTGGCGCGAAGAGCGATGCGTTGGTGAAGTGGCGACTCCGATGATCCTCCGGCGGAATGGGTGCGCGCCTGAGCTTCGTGACGATGATGCGATGCTATAGGTGCGGACGGGTAGGACGAAGCTCCAACGACGGCGACGAAATCGGCGGCGGAAGCTCACGGCTTGGCGGCGACTAAACCTCGGATTGCGGTGAACTCGCGGCGGGAGAGGAAGAGTGAGTGAGGGCAAATGGTTGAGGATGAGAAGGGGCTCACGGGGCTCCCTTTTATAGAGCAAGGGAAGCTCTGGAGCGGCGTGGAGGTAGTGGGAGTCATGGCGGCGGTTTCGGTGGGCGTGAGTGAAACTGCCGCGGAGAAGAGGGAAGAAGGTGGGAACGAGGCGGTTGGGCGCGGCGGTTGCTGCGCGCGTCCTTGCGTGAGAGGAGGAAATCGTGGCGAGACCGAGCTCTTGTCGGCGAAAATGGCGGCGTGACTCGCCATGCGAAGAAGAAGGCGAGGAAGACGACGGCGTGGAGCCGTTGGATTTAGATCTTGCGGTTGGGACTTGGTGGGAGTAGAAGATCGTGGAGAATCTCGGCGAGGATTTAGATTGAAGGGTTTAGATTAGAAGGTTTTAAGTCTCCGAAGCGGTACGAAGGTCTCGCCGTTAGATTAAGATCGCACGGCTCCTATTGATGGTGTCATTCGGACGGTGCGGCCGCTGCGGAGAATCTTGATCGTTGGTACCAGATCCAGCGGTGGATACAGAGGAGGGGTGCGTGTGTGCGTTGCGTGTGTTGGATTTTTAATCCAACGGTGGATGAGGAGGTGGGAGAGAGTGCGTGCTGGTGAAATTTGCTGGGCGGAGGGAAGTTGGGCCGGAGCCTTTGGGTTTCGGCCCAAACACTGTTAGAGGATTTTCTTTTGCTTTTCTATTTGTTTTAATTCTGTTAATTCATAATAGCTTTAGAAAATAGCAAAATACTTCCAAAAATTATGGAAAAATTCACAGAAATTCCCATACTCATTCTGGACTTAATAAAATTATTTCCAACTATTAGTTGGCTTTTAATTTAGTAAATAAATTTGTTTTAGCTTTAAAATATTTATGAAAAGCTTTTGAAAATTCAGGAAAAACCACAAACATAAATAAACTTTTAAATTTTACTGAAATTGAAATTTGGGCTGTTACACTGGAGGAAGAAACACACCTAGTCGAAGCTCTCCTTTCTGCACGTGGTCCTGCCCACTAGAAGGAACTTTCTAGCGTCGTTCCGTTTCCTACTTTTGCTGCCAGGATAACCTCGTCAGGAAAAACGAAAACAGTCGAATGAATCCTTAAGCTCCTCTAGATGTTTGTTTTGCTCAAGTTGTCGTTATTGATTTGATTAATCTAGTCGGAGATGGTAACATCACCTAGTCGAAGCCTTTTTTTCTCTGCACGTGGTTTTGCCCACTAGAGGAAACTTCCTAGCGTCGATCTGTTTCTAATCTCTCGACTAGTGCAAAATAATCGATACACGAGAACTATAAGTCAAACAAACCTCTCTGTTTTCAGAAACCCTTTCTTGACTACTTTCTTAGTTTATTCCTAATAAACTAAGTAAGCAGTCGGGGGCTAAGATAAAGTTATAAACATGACTTCGTTTCTTAGTCTTAGTTTTTCCGAGTTATCATCTTACGAGTTACTAACTACTCTACGAGATGATTCGCAGGGAAAATGAAGGATAAATGAGGAATCGCTCGTATCTGGTCTGATTATTTCTTCATTTTTCATTATCTTACAAGTTACTAACTACTCCACGAGATAATTTGCAGGGAAAAAGAAAGGATCATATATTTATACATCACCACCAAAAAGACTTGTCTCTACAAAAATGTGTTACAAGACTACTCTGTTAAAGGAGATTCTACTTGCATCTCCTCTGCGACCTTCTCGCCAACCGACTGTATCTCTTCGATCAGCTTCTCTGCTTCAGATTCGGTGCAGTCAAAGTCTGCTTTAACAGAATGAGGATTAAGATTAGGATCACGGGCCTTGAGTTTTGCTAAAACAAAGCTCACAGCTCCTTTGACCGCTTCCCTTATCGAATCATTCTGGTTGGTCTTCAGAGTAGACACCAACTCTTGCAGAGTACCGACATGTTCCCCAATGGCACTCGTATGAGCAGCCATCGTGTCGTCGCGAGGAGCAACCCTCCCGGCACGAAGCCCATCGAGTACATTGTTCAGAAGTGAGATGTTATCTTGAAGATTAATCTTCATCGATTTCGTCTCCTACTGGGAATAAGTCGAAGCTTCGTGGAGTTGTTTTATTTCAATCAATCGATCTGGAAAGAGCAAGGATTGATTAGATGAAACAATTCTATGAAAAGATAAAACAAATCAATAGCAGGTAAAAGTTCTACTTACCATCTAATTGAGAACCCAAGTTCTCAATTTACTGATCTTTCTCCTTCGCGATGCGGGAGATTTCACGGACAACTGAGGACTTCTCCCGGACCTCGATCTAGAGAGCCCCTACCTCGGCCTGAAGGGCCGTATTTTCGACTTCTTTTTCTGCAAAAGAATGAGTGTTTTTTTTTAAAAAAAAAGGGGGGCGAAAACCAAGATCAGAAGCAGTCGTAATTACACGTACTGTTTATTTTTTCCTGCAACCGCTGAGTTGCAGAGTTAGCCTCCTGAAGTTTCTTCAGGAGGTCGGTGGCTTTATCTCTTAGCTTTTTCGACTCGGCTTTTTCAAAGTCGAGTGAATCAGCCAAAGTCTTTTCGTCACTCTTAAACCTGAAAAGGTAAGGGGAAGACGTGAACACACTTAAACAAACAGTCGTAAGTATTTCTACGGCCGATGAGTGGTCGTAAGCTATTCTACGACTACCCCCTAGTCGTAAGTTTTTCTACGACTAGTACCAAGTCGTAAGTTTTTCTACGACAACCTTCTACGAGTACCGCACAAGTAATCAGAATGATTACGAGAGTCGGTTACTCACCACCTCTCTGCTTGCTCACAGAGTACTGCCTTCTCTTGTCGAAGTTTGACAAGTTGCCGATTGTATTCACAAATCGTAGCGATTTACTCCACGGCTCTCTACAAGGGAGAAAAACGATAAGAGAAAGAGATAAAAACCATAAGTGAGTATTGATGAATACTTACATTCATATTTGACGAAGCAGACATGGACATTATTCGTGATGGATCCTTCAGGCCATCCATATCCTCGACTCGTTTCCACCAGACCCCCTCGAGTCGTTTATTGTCGAAGACATCCCCACAATTAGGAATGCCGCTTGGGTGTGGAACTCGATCGCGAGATCGATAGGCAGAAGATCCTACGATAGAGTCAGGGCCAAAGAAATCAGAGCAAAAGTTGAAGTACTCTTCTTCCTCTGACTCGGTGACGGGAACACCACGTGGAGGGCCGGAAGGGACGTCCTCGACAACCTCCTTACCGGCACGGCAGTCGGCACTCTCGCTGCCACCGACCTCCGGTATCTCCCTCGAGACCTCTGTCGCCTCCTTTCCAGTCTCTACGACAGCCTCGGTTGTCAGAGCGACTTCGACATCCTCAGCGGTCGTAGCGACCTCAACAGCCGCAGTTTCTTTCGTCGCGGGAATAGTAGCCAGATCTTCGGCTACTACCGCAGTCACCCCCTCGCCAGCGGGCTCCTCCATAGGAGTATCCCTAGGGGCCGAAGACGACGGGCTAGGATTACAAAACGCATAAGTAAGTCAACTCGTAAAAAACAAAGGGTAAATGCAGTTCTTACACTTATGTTTTTTACATACCTCTGTGCGCTGGACCTAACTCGAAATTTGGGAGCAACCTTCCCGACGGAAGATTTCTTCGATTTCTTCTCAACCATTGCTGGTTGAGATGCACTCGGGATAACAGGAGTCACCTCCTCCCGACTTCCCAGGTGGTCGAGATCAGTCTCGACCACCCTAAGAGCGCTGCTCCCCTCGGCCTCAGGTCCCACCGGAGCAGCGGTTTCCTTCACAAAAGACATGAAGTTCTTCCAGTTCTCCTTTTCTAGCTGTTTTATGAAGCCACGAGAAGCTGAAACTGCGAATGACTTGTTGTCATAATAGAAGGGTACCTTGACCTTGGGGACCTTGCGCTTAAGGCCAAGGACCTCTTCTTCTGCTCTCTTCTTCGCCGCAGCCATGTCCGCGGCAAATTTAGCGAAAGGAGCAGGACGAGTCGAACTTGAACCACCCTTATCGCCGACTCTTATCAGCCGATGTTTCTTGGATGGAGGGGACTTCGTTGACTCCGTCTGCGTAGTCGCCCCGATAACCACCAAATCGACTTCCTCGTCGTCTTGGCGGTTCTCCATGCCAACTTTCTGTTGAAAAAGAAAGAAAGTGGTCGTAAGATCTTCTACGATCACTAGCCGGTCGATAGTACGACCAGCTCAAAAGTCGTAAGTATTTCTACGACATTGTCTAATCGTAAGTCCTCTTACGATTACGTTCGGTCGTAAGTTTTTCTACGATCAGTATCCAGTCGTAAGTTTTTTATGACAAACCCGTTAGTCGTACATCGTTTTACGACAATAAAGCGCCTAAAGACAAAATCATTTGATTACCTTTAGGCGCTTCTCTCTCTCTTCTGCGGTCAAAACCGCAAGGATTTGAGGAGCCATAATGTTGGCCGGATGCTTCTCGCAGATGAGCCTGACACGTGTGTCAACCTCCGCCTGCGGAAGATCTTCACACATAAACAGTACGATTAGAAGACCAAATTGGGATTAACCAAGGACAAAGCAGTAAGTTTTTCTACTCACCATCCTTGTAATCCCTAGTTGGGTCGTCCTTTCCCGAGTACCTCCACATGGGAGGAACCCGTTGTAAGATCAAGTAGGCCGACTATAGGGGGGTGAATAGGCGTTTTAAAACTTTTATGCGCTAAAACCGATTTCTAATGCGGAAGTTAATACAAATACGGCTTTTCACAATTAAGACCTAAAACCACTAGTCTCAACTAAGTGCACCAACAATACAAGTCTAATGATAATAATCAATTGAGCATGAACTTGTAAGCAATTCACTTTAGGCAATGTAAATAGCACATAGCTTGGCAATCATTCATACACAATAAATGAGCAACTTAATTATATGAATGTAAATTGCAATAAAGTAAAGCTCAAGAATGCAAACTACAATATGACACGTCGATGTTTTACCGTGGTGCTCGGAGACTTGTCGGTCTCCCCTAATCCATGTTGAGGGAAACCCAAACCAATTGGCCCGGCTCTACGTATTAAGCCTTCCTCCGAGGTATCAACCACCCCGCTCCAATAGGGTTGCTCTTACTCTACTCTGGAGATGGCGAGCACCAAGCAACTCACAAACGCTCGGGTCTTCTCACAAGCTTCACTTGAGAAGATCACCGACGCACGACGCCTCCACACCGTCTAGGTGTCGGCAAACACCAAGAGTAACAAGTCTCCAACTTTCACTTGAACCAATCAAGTGTCAAAGCTCTCGTGGATACTAAATCCACCACCTAATGCAACACATGCAATAGGATTTGCCTCTCAAACCTCAACAAGTGCAACACATGCACAAATGGGAGTAGAGGGCTTGCTCTTAGCTCAAAGGAACTCAATGGGGCACCAGCAACTGTTCCTCACACGGCCAAGGCGGGTATTTATAGCTCACACACAAAAACTAGCCGTTGGGGAAAGATTCGAGAGAATCTGGACAAAACCGGTTTGACCGCCACCTAATGGCCAGTCGGACCGCCCAAGCGCCAACGGCTATAAAACTAGTCGTTGGACTCATAATCGGTCTGGCCGCCAACCAATGGCCGGTCAGACCGCTCAGACCGGTCAGACCGCCAGAGGGGCCGGTCAGACCGCTCAACTAAGCAACTTAGCAAACCAGAAAACAATTCTTCTGGAAAATACGTACCGCCATACAAATATCGGTACTATCGCACTTCGGTAGTACCGTTTCAAACTTCCGATACTACCGCACTCCGGTAGTACCGTTTCTTACGGTCGGTACACACGAAGATCGGTCAGACCGCCCACACCATGGCGGTCAGACCGCTACCACCGGTCAGACCGCTACCAGAGGCGGTCAGACCGCCAATCAGTCATTACGGCTGAGATCAAACTTTGTACATTTGTTTCAACTCAATTTGCAAAACATATTTGCCAATTGATGCAACATGTACACAAGAGATGAAGGCTAGATTCTCAACAAGTCACAAAAACATATTTTGCCGACTTTTAGAATCATCGCCACAAGGAATAAGGTACATGGACTTAAACTGTTTGCAAAACACATTCGCAAACTAAAGTCACATGCTACAAGGAATAACCATGAGCCACAACTATTTGCAAAACACATTCGTAAATGTAGGCAACATGTTAAGTTTAGCTAGAGCAAACACAATGAGCTATCAACACATGACTAACTCAAGTTACTAATTAAGACCCCTCTTAATAGTACGGCAACCTATACTAGCAATCCAGTCTCCCAACCAAACACCGAGACCGGTAAAAGACTAGGAACAAATCCTTAGCCCTAGCTAGTCATACCTTTTCCTTGCGCAACCACTTGAAGCTTGATGACGCATAACCTTGCTTCAAGTCCGGGTTAGAGACTTAATACACATCAACATATGATGACGTCTTTCATCCCAAGTCTTGACATGCATCATCTCATGATGCACTCTTTACTTGATCTCCATCAACACATGATGAAATCTTCTTGTCTTGATGATCAACTCATGATCATCTCCTTTACTCCAAGCTCTTCACTTCAATATCATCAACCCATGATGATGTTCTTCTCTTGATATCATCAACATATGACGATATTCTTTTTCTTCAAACACTTGTCTTGATGATGTTCAACTCATGACATCATCTGAAGTCTTCAATCACATGGAACATAGCCTATTTCACCAACTCATAGAAAAATATTAGTTCCACAAGGTGATTGTCATTAATTACCACAACATACCATTAACCAATAATGGTGGAACAAGATACCACGATCTTTCCCTCTTAGGTAATTGATGACAACCAACACAATTACATATAATTGAATGTAATTGGTATGAGTATATATAAACTACAAAGGTTATGTATACTCAAAAGATATATGAGCATATATGAACTACACAAGTCTCATATGCTCATATGAATATATACGAACTACACAAGTTGTATATATTCAAGGATATGAGTATATATAGACTTACACAAGTTACATATACTCATATGAATATATTAACTACACAAGTGTAACGTCCCAAAATTTGGCTTTTCAAAAATCTTTTGAGTAGTTTAGGTCCCTGGAAAATTTCACCAATTTTATTTGAATTAATAAAGCTTAATTGGGAATTTTCCTAAATTAAAAATATTTAATTTGACTAATATAAACATTAATTAAATAAAAATTTGTGTTATTTGGCTTCCTTGTCCTTCAAGGAATTTTTGGGTATTTTCTGAGATTTTTCCGGATTTATTTGCTATTTATTTGACCTCCTTGATTTTTGGGATTTCTTTTAATTCCGAAAATCCAGATTTTCTCTCTCCTGCTGATGCTACAGTAAATCACGGATTACTGTTCATCGTTGACCTCCAACCGAACAGTAGAGTCCAGAACGTACCTGTTTCAAACTGAAAAATTCAAATTTCCATATCTTTCTCTACGGTGCATATAAATGCGAGCCGTTTGCGCTCACGCGTCCGTGTTGATCCCCTCTTCCAATCCCCTGAATTGGTTTCCTCCAAACCGATCTAATTTCGTCGCAATCTCCAAAAAACCGAGCCCAATCAAAGGTTTTCTCCGCGAACCACGGCTTCATCCGACGCCCCCGGCCAACCGCTGCGGCGTTGGCTTCGGCGTCGTCGTTTCTACGCCATGGTTCCTTCCTCTTCGCCCAAGATCACGAGCACCGCCGCCATGTCAAGCCCTAAAGCCGAAACGTGTTCATCGCGTTCCTCGCTTCCTCGGTGAGTTTTTCCAAAATCCGATCGCGTCATCTTGTGCCCCTCATCAATACCTATTTTTCCCCTCTTGTAGATTCAAGTTTCATCCACCGTGCGTCGAGAATTTGACGATCTCTCGCCTCTTGTTCGTCGTCCTTCTCCGGTCAATTACTCCTCAACCATTGATCCCCTGCCTTCAACTCCACCACCGTTGAGTTCGCGTCGCCGCGTTCTACGCGGTGCTCACCTTCCTTTTCACGGATTGTCGCCGGAAGTGTTACGCGCCCGTGAGGCCGCCGTCGTTGGCGTTCTTCGCGTCGCTGCAATCGCTTGGAGCCGAATCTCGATGTTCGGACCGCGTCATTATCTCTGTCTCGTCGTTTCCTTTTCGTTTTGCCCCTTCGCCAACGCTGGTTTGCCTCGTTCATCGGCACCACCGTGAACAAGAATCATCCAAATCTCTATTTACTATTTATGCTGTTGCTTCGTTGCTCTGTTCGTTTCTTATGTTATTTCCTTCCTGTTGCCATTGCTCTCTATGACAATGGACCCCATATGTCACACAAGATAATAAATAAGTATCTCTCTCACTTCCATGTGGACCCTTTGCCATATATATATATATATATTCCATGTAGACCCCACATGTCATCTTCCTAATTAAAACTCTAATATTTTCTCTCTCTTACATGCGGGTCCCGTATGTCAGTCAACTCTTGGTCAACCCTTATCGATGAGCTTGGTCCACCGTGGACTAGCATATCTCCGTGGACCCGGTCCATAGACCAGTGGCCCACATGTCAACCCCTAATTCTATTTTCGGCAATTAATTTAATTCTTGAAAATCTTTTTATCTTATTGGTCCCGCTTGTCACTCTCTCTACCTTATTTCTGGAATTATTTTAATTCTAGAAATCCATAAATACCTGTCGGTCCCACCTATCATATACTCATTCCTTTTCTAAATATTTTCGGAATAGAATATTCTGAGAATATTCCGTAGAGCTTTTTCATCATTTCATGTGAATTTCAATCTTCCAAAAGCCATATCTTCTTCATCTGAATTCCGATTGAACTCATTCAAGTTTCTAAATTCATCTAAATTCAATATCTACCTTCCAGTACCGTTCAATTTCAATTTGGAGTTTATTTGATTTGTCTTTTTGAATTTAGTTTGTTTTGCGCTTTCTTTCTCGTTAGACGCCGAAGTCCCGGAATCGTCCGAAGGAGCTGAAGATCAAGCAAGTAGAGGATTGAAGATAAAATAAGATCACCATTGCTATAGCAAGGCAAGTTATACCTTTGATCATATTGACTCCCAGTTTTTAAAATTACTTTGATTTAAATTATTGCCTTTACTTTAAGTAATTATTTAAATGCTTTTGGGTTTAGCTATTAATCCAATTTGTTATATTCACTTTGTCTATTGTATGTCATAATCTTTTGTCACCCTAGATTGGTTCATATTTAGTTGGTGCTATGGTATTACCAACGTGGGTTGGTTAGTACGAGTAGATTGCTTAGCCATGCAACGAGTCATCATCATAACCTGAGTTGCAATTATAAATTTGACTATGTGATTATGGAACTTTGTGTAAAACTATGTGCTATGTGTTATTACTTCGTGATGGCATGTGTTGCACTAAAACCAACTGGGTGGTAAAGGATTTGGACTGAGGCAAGTGGTGGAGACTGTGACATGGTGGACTATGTGATGGGAATGATAATCTTTGTGACTTAGTTAGAAAATGGAAGTCTTGCCTTGGTCAATTAAGAACTTAACTTTGTGCGCCATTGAACTGAGCCTTACTGTATGACCACATGTCTGATAAAATGGGCCTAACTTAGTAAGTTATGGATTCTCGGCATTGATGTTCAGGTGGATAGGTTAGGCTATGTGATATGGGTACTATGTGAATAAGAATGTCAATGTTGAGATGAAGTTTCTGAACCGTTTTGTTACGATCAGTGCGGCCACACTGGTTATATCATGTGGGTAAAGTGTACAACCTCTGCAGAGTGTTAAACAATCTATTCGAATAGCCGCGTCCGCGGTCATAGACAATGCTCGGGGATTTCACACGAGGGGTAGTTTTCATAAAACAATTGGGAAGGGACATCTGTGTGATTTAAGTCATATGACTGTGTGAAAGAATTTGATTAGGCTATGTGTCTTTGTGAAAACAAATGTTAAATTAATATTGTCTATTTGTTTTGAATTATGCTTTCAATCTATTATTCATATTCAATTGCAAATGTTGCATTTCTGCAAAATAACCACAGAAGCCATTTCCTTTGGAATAAGCCTGCATCTATACATTGCATTCTGTGGTATGACTTGCGAGTACGGTTGTGTACTCATGCTTGTTGTAAAACTTGCGCCCAAACCTACAAAAATGGAGGAATCGTCGGTCAACAAGGTCTACTTCAAGGATCGAGAAGAACTAGGTCGCGCACCCCAGCCGATTGCCTGTGGGCATATGGATGGGCTTCACCGGTTATTCTGCTTGTCCCGCAGACTTCATTGAGCTATTCGCCTTCTGAGGCATTAATTGTAAGCTTTGACCTTAAGGTCTTTACTCTGATATTTATTGTTATTTGCCTATTTATTAGTCATCTTTGTATATGGAAATGATATTTCATCGATGTTGCCACTGTGTGCACTAGCGTGATCCTGGACTAGTGCAGTATACACAGAGGGTCCAGAATTGTAATTTTGGGTCCCGAC
Organism: Ampelocalamus luodianensis; assembly: GCA_036346255.1. Lineage (NCBI taxonomy): Eukaryota > Viridiplantae > Streptophyta > Magnoliopsida > Poales > Poaceae > Ampelocalamus > Ampelocalamus luodianensis. The sequence goes on along the minus strand of CM070627.1, from coordinate 54,771,802 downwards.
AGAGGTGGTATCAGAGCCATATCGACTGTAGGTCGTGACCTTAGTTAGAATTGCCGTTGTAAGGAAAAGTTCAAAACTTATTTTACAAATGGAAAATCTTAATGATGTGCTATTCTCATCTTGTCTAGCTTCTATACTCTTCCATTCTATTCCTTTCTCATCTATATTCGTCCTCACCATTTTGAGTATTAAATTGGACTCTCTCCCCTCATAACTTCTATAGTCATCGTTATTCGTGCTAAATGTCTTGGTGGATGCCCAAGAGCAGTTTTGAGCAAATATTTGAAGACCATGCAACAAACAACAACGTGTCAACATCTCCCAAGTGTTCAAGACAAGTGCGTCGCAAAAATTCAAGACTAAGAAGAAGTTGTACGTCGCCTCCATCTTTCTTCAAGCTTCGCCTCCAAGGATCGCAAGCAGTCAACGTTTGATGAAGACCGTGACCAGTTCGAGTTTTCTTCAGACCGACCATATAGGATAAATCAGCATAGGTTCCTCCCGTGTGTTGAACCAGGTCGCCCTGTTAAGTTAGAGTTTAATCGACTAGACGATTAGATCTTTGTTTCCCTTCTTCGGTGTAGTTTGGCGGTAAGTTTTATGCTTCTTAATAGCTTTTCGGCTATTTGTGTGTTCCTTGGTGTTCTTTGGGTTAAACCTGCTCCCCTTAGTAGATTGTCTTCCTTACCTTATGCTTTTCCTCTCATCTATTAGCCCGGTCACCAAACAGATGGAGAACCCCATGAAGCCACTTTGTCAGAATCTTGAGATGCCAGGCTCACTGCACTGTCAATCGGTGGGCTTGTCGCATCGGAGTAGCGATCCATCATGGAACAATTCTTGGTAGCTCAGACTCAATCCATGAACGTGATGATGCAAAACATGAACAACATGGTGACCTGGTAGGATAAGACCACCGCTACCTTAGTCAATTTGATGAATCAGAATAATCAAGCAAGTCATCGCATCGCCGCAAGTGTCGCATGCAGAGCGCACGATGACCAACAACAATCTCCGCGCGAGTGACACATCAGACCCGAGCCGCTTCTCGCCACCTAATCAACTCATGCCAAAGAACAATGCGATCGTCGGACATTAGTAATGTTTGCAATGGTGCACAACTTGTTGCCATCCCAAAGACACACCTTGATTCAAGTTTGCAAAGTTCTTAAGGACCAAGACGCCCGTCTTTGAAGGATCAACCGTACTCAAGGATGCAGAATCTTGGATTCGCACAATAGAAGAAAAGTTAGCACAGTGCAATGCAATGATAATGAAAAAGTTTTCTATGCTACTCATCATTTAGAAGGAGTTGCATTAGATTGGTGGGAAAAATTTCGCGCTGCCCATCAGGACGAGCACACCATCACTTGGGCAGAGTTCACCATCGTTCTGTGCCAACAGCATGCGATATCAAGCATAAGTGATCAAGGAAAACCTGCTATTTCGATATCCTATACCAAATCTAGCTGTTGTCAGTTGAAGTGCTGCCAACCAGATGAGTCAGAAGATTGTGCATGTACCCACTGCGGAGAAATAGGCCATAGTGCCGATGAGCACAATATCAATTGTTCCAGTTGCGAAGGAAACCATTCCGTTGGAAAATGTCCTATGAGTAAGATCACATGTTTCTTGTGTGAAAGCGATGATCATTGTCCGAGCCAGTGCCCCATGTATTCCGTGTTGACTTCTGCAATGCAACGTTAGCGAGAAAACTTTCGAGCTACTGTCAGAACATTAGCAAGAAAAGACAAACCATTGTCAGTACAAGATATGTCAGCTAAAGAATTACAAAAGCAGAATATTGACCTCAGCAGCCCACCACAAAAGAGAAACAAGCCAGTCTCGTCACTAGTGTGTTTCAAGTGTGGTAAGCAAGGCCACTATGCTAAGAGATGTCCTACAAAGCGACTATCCTTCTTGAAGATTGAAGAACACCAAAATAATCGTTCTGCCTTGACCTCTTCAGAAAAAGTCACAAGGTTCGACATGTCTATGCTACAACAATCATGGAAAAGGTCACTATATCAGCTAGTGTCCTCAGTGGAACCACCACTCACCTGCATGCAAGAATACCGAAGTCACCGCTTAAGATTTTAACTCCTAGAGCAGTTGGTAACGCACCAGGATCCGTTTGCCCAATGAAGTAGTCAAAGAAGAGACGTTTGAATGATGATGTTACCAAGAAAGTCTAGATTGGTGATACCAGATCATGCAGTATCATGCCTCTGTTAGTAGCAGTAAAGTCAGGGAATCATTGTAACCTCTCCTCTGTTTGAGAGCAAAAAGATGGACATCTTTGTATCCAAGTTACGAAGAAAAAGAAATTGTTGGATATTAAATCATTGGATACCTTTCCAAGAGTCTGCCTTTGCAAGTTGAGTAATCAAGCGTTAAGTCATGATGATGGAAGGTCGTAGAGCCGTAACTATGGAATATGATGTTGAATTCCAACTCATCATTTTGCATAGCAGTGAGACAATGGTAAATGATTGAAGAATTTAATCATTGGATAATGTCCATATCCGCAAGAGAGTATGCAATTGTCATTACAAATGATCTATACAGCATGCAACTGTATTAGAAGTCAAGTTTATCTTTGACTTGGTACCCAGGATCAGCCAATTCCAGAAGGAATTACGTCAGAGATGAATTATGATAAAAGTTGTTAAACGAGTTTGCAAAAATGATAGAGCGGATCAGGTGATTTTCTCAGATAAAGGCGTTGTCGAATCAAACCCACCGACTTAGCAAGTGTCGATTGAATACTGAAACAAATCCTTTTGAGACAAGTGTTAGTTGAAGATCGTGAGACGATGCGTTTCAAGTTAGCCAAGACCCTCACCGGTTGCAAGAAGAGAAGTTCGCCTGTGCCGCTAGAAGTGAACCGTGTTTGTAAGAATTTGAAGAGATTAATCACAACTCCAATGTTCGTATTGCGGATACCGTAAAGAACCTTGATAGCTTTTATCACGGAACATCCAAGAATTGGTGTGTTAAGAAGTTTCGGTGGTGAATTATCTTAGTCATAATTCAAGTTGCTACCGTGGAGCAAAGAAAGATGGTTATTGGATTGAGAACCATGAGGTTGGAACTGTTCCTCAAAGCCGACTCAAGACAAATGATGTGATACTTTGAAACGTAAGAGCTACCACAAGAATCGTTGATCACCGGCTAAGGTTACTCGTGAAATTCAGAAGTTGGATCATGAGTGAGTTGCAGGAGGATATTTGTTGAACCCTAGAGTTCGAACCGATGCTTGAAATCAGTGTTAACCAGATAGTGAAATGACAGTTTTGTCAAGAAAATTCATCCTCACGTAAAGCAAAGGAGAGCGTGAGAACCATTGAAGGCGAAGTAATGATCCATGGATCAATGAGCATATCTGCATATCTAATGAGAAGAAACTCAAGTAGTTGACGCTCATACAAACATTTGAGTGCAAGCATTCTATTTTCCCTGAAAGTACCAAGGTGTACAAAGATCTCAAAGTTGCATTATGATGATCCAAAATAAAGCGAAATATCGCAGAATGGGTTACCATGTGTTTGGTATGTCGAAAGTCACCAAAATGTTGGAGGCCAGCCATAGTACTTCTATCCCTGAGAATTCAGATATGGAATTTCCTAGGACCCAATCGGGGTGTAATTTCGTGAAAGGTGATTGTTGATCATTTGACAGAAATTTGTTGCTTCATGCCTGTCAAGATCATCTAGCCCGAGACTGTCTAGCGAGTGGTATACTGGCGAGGTTGTATACGAAAAGATGGTATTTGTCGGCATGGGTGCGTGTCGATCTACAGAGATGGTCAATTTGCACAGACGCCGAGAAGTTAGTGTCGCACCAAGGATCCCGGCTTATCTTGTATTAGCGGCAGTCCGCATGATGCTTGGGTGATCATTTCATTCAAGATTGTGAATCGCTCAATCAATAGACAGATTGAAAAGATTAATGAGTTGTGCCTTAACTCGAGTACCAAGTCGAGCAAGTAAGTGTTATGTGTAGAGTTTTCTACAACCCGGATGTCACCATCGTAGTTGTCACCCTCTCAAGTTCGAGTGGTTGATCGTAAGTCATCGCTCGCCTAGGAGCGATCAAATTACAAAGTATGTGGATGTTGCATTAATCATGAAGCGAAGACCAAGGGTCCTTAATCCTAAATGGAATTTAAGTAGCAGTGTTCAAAAAGGAAAGCTACACGCACTATACAGATTTTCACCTTCGCAGCCCATGTCTATCTTCGAATACTGTTGGAGTTCTGCAAAGAATTGTATGACGAGTTGACAAAAATATGTCGATTAGTTCAGATTCAAGCACGAAAGAAGAGATAGTTTGCCAACCCGAGTTGCGACCGCAAAGAAGATTTCTCCACTTGAAGTGCCTTCAAGCACCGATCAAGCGGCCGGTAGAAGCAATCAAGTTTCAAGATGCCTTCCACCAAAAGCCGCGTCACAAGTTTTCAAGTGAAGCGAAGTTTAGCAAGAAGCAAGGCGTTGTTCGTAAGTGGTCAAGAGCGATCTCACAAAGTCAAAGCAATTTGAAAGCAAGAAGTGAACCCGAAGGCTGAGTTCCTTATCCTATTCTATAGTCAGCCTGAATCTCGGGGACGAGATTCCTTTAAGGGGGTAGGGTTTGTAACGTCCCAAAATTTGGCTTTTCAAAAATCTTTTGAGTTGTTTAGGTCCCTGGAAAATTTCACCAATTTTATTTGAATTAATAAAGCTTAATTGGGAATTTTCCTAAATTAAAAATATTTAATTTGACTAATATAAACATTAATTCAATAAAATTTTGTGTTATTTGGCTTCCTTGTCCTTTAAGGAATTTTTGGGTATTTTCTGAGATTTTTCCGCATTTATTTGCTATTTATTTGACCTCCTTGATTTTTGGGATTTCTTTTAATTCCGAAAATCCAGATTTTCTCTCTCCTGCCGATGCTACAGTAAATCGCGGGTTACTGTTCATCATCGACCTCCAGCCGAACAGCAGAGTCCAAAACGTACCCGTTTCAAACTGGAAAATTCAAATTTTCATATCTTTCTCTACGGTGCATATAAATGCGAGTCGTTTGCGCTCACGCGTCCGTGTTAATCCCCTCTTCCAATCCCCTGAATTGGTTTCCTCCAAACCGATCTAATTTCGTCGCAATCTCCAAAAAACCGAGCTCCAACCAAAGGTTTTCTCCGGCGAACTACGGCTTCATCCGACGCCCCGGCCGAACCGTCTGCGGCGTTGGCTTCGCGGCGTCGCGTTTCACGCCATGGTTCCTTCTCTTCGCTCAAGATCGCCGAGCACCGTCGCCATGTCAAGTCCTAAAGCCAAACGTGTTCATCGCGTTCCTCGCTTCCTCGGTGAGTTTTTCCAAAATCCGATCGCGTCATCTTGTGCCCTCGTCAATACCTATTTTTCCCTCTTGTAGATTCAAGTTTCATCCACCGTGCGCGAGAATTTGACGTTCTCTCGCCTCTTGTCCGTCGTCCTTCTCCGGTCAATTACTCCTCAACCATTGATCCCCGCCTTCAACTCCACCACCGCTGAGTTCGCCGCCGCGTTCACGCGGTGCTCACCTTCCTTTTCACGGATTGTCGCCGGAGTGTTACGCGCCGTGAGGCCGCGTCGTTGGCGTTCTTGGCGTCGCCGCAATCGCATGGAGCGAATCTCGACGTCCGGACCGCGTCATCATCTCCGACTCGCCGCTTCCTTTCCGTTTGCCCTTCGCCAACGCTGGTTTGCCTCCGCTCATCGGCACCACCGTGAGCAAGAATCATCCAAATCTCTGTTTACTATTCATGCTGTTGCTTCGTTGCTCTGTTCGTTTCTTATGTTATTTCCTTCCTGTTGCCATTGCTCTCCATGACAATGGACCCCAGATGTCACACAAGATAATAAATAAGTATCTCTCTCACTTCCATGTGGACCCTTTGCCATCCATATATATTCCATGTAGACCCCACATGTCATCTTCTTAATTAAAACTCTAATATTTTCTCTCTCTTACATGCGGGTCCCGTAAGTCAGTCAACTCTTGGTCAACCCTTATCCATGAGCTTGGTCCACCGTGGACTAGCATATCTCCGTGGACCTGGTCCATAGACCAGTGGCCCACATGTCAACCCCTAATTCTATTTTCGGGAATTAATTTAATTCTTGAAAATCTTTTTATCTTATTGGTCCCGCTTGTCACTCTCTCTACCTTATTTCTGGAATTATTTTAATTCTAGAAATCCATAAATACCTGTCGGTCCCACCTATCATATACTCATTCTTTTTCTAAATATTTTCGGAATAAAATATTCTGAGAATATTCCGTAGAGCTTTTTCATCATTTCACGTGAATTTCAATCTTCCAAAAGCCATATCTTCTTCATCCGAATTCCGATTGAACTCATTCAAGTTTCTAAATTCATCTAAATTCAATATATACCTTCCAGTACCGTTCAATTTCAATTTGGAGTTTATTTGATTTGTCTTTTTGAATTTAGTTTGTTTTGCGCTTTCTTTCTCGTTAGACAAGTCCCTAATCGTCCAAGGAGTCAAGATCAAGCAAGTAGAGGATTGAAGATAAAATAAGATCACCATTGCTATAGCAAGGCAAGTTATACCTTTGATCATATTGAATCCCAGTTTTTAAAATTACTTTGATTTAAATTATTGCATTTACTTTAAGTAATTATTTAAATGCTTTTGGTTTAGCTATTAATCCAATTTGTTATATCCACTTTGTCTATTGTATGTCATAATCTTTTGTCACCCTAGATTGGTTCATATTTAGTTGGTGCTATGGTATTACCAACGTGGGTTGGTTAGTACGAGTAGATTGCTTAGCCATGCAACGAGTCATCATCATAACCTGAGTTGCAATTATAAATTTGACTATGTGATTATGGAACTTTGTGTAAAACTATGTGCTATGTGTTATTACTTCGTGATGGCATGTGTTGCACTAAAACCAACTGGGTGGTAAAGGATTTGGACTGAGGCAAGTGGTGGAGACTGTGTGACATGGTGGACTATGTGATGGGAATGATAATCTTTGTGACTTAGTTAGAAAATGGAAGTCTTGCCTTGGTCAATTAAGGACTTAACTTTGTGCGCCATTGAACTGAGCCTTACTGTATGACCACATGTCTGATAAAACGGGCCTAACTTAGTAAGTTATGGATTCTCGGCATTGATGTTCAGGTGGATAGGTTAGGCTATGTGATATGGGTACTATGTGAATAAGAATGTCAATGTTGAGATGAAGTTTCTGAACCGTTTTGTTATGACCAGTGCGGCCACACTGGTTATATCATGTGGGTAAAGTGTACAACCTCTGCAGAGTGTTAAACAATCTATTCGAATAGCCGTGTCCGCGGTCATAGACAATGCTCGGGGATTTCACACGAGGGGTAGTTTTCATAAAACAATTGGGAAGGGACAGCTGTGTGATTTAAGTCATATGGCTGTGTGAAAGAATTTGATTAGGCTATGTGTCTTTGTGAAAACAAATGTTAAATTAATATTGTCTATTTGTTTTGAATTATGCTTTCAATCTATTATTCATATTCAATTGCAAATGTTGCATTTCTGCAAAATAACCACAGAAGCCATTTCCTTTGGAATAAGCCTGCATCTATACATTGCATTCTGTGGTATGACTTGCGAGTACGGTTGTGTACTCACGCTTGTTGTAAAACTTGCGCCCAAACCTACAAAAATGGAGGAATCGTCGGTCAACAAGGTCTACTTCAAGGATCGAGAAGAACTAGGTCGCGACCCACCGATTGCTGTGGGCATATGGATGGGCTTCACCGGTTATTTGCTTCGTTCGCGCAGCCTTCATTGAGCTATTCGCCTTCTGAGGCATTAATTGTAAGCTTTGACCTTAAGGTCTTTACTCTGATATTTATTGTTATTTGCCTATTTATTAGTCATCTTTGTATATGAAAATGATATTTCATCGATGTTGCCACTATGTGCACTAGCGTGATCCTGGACTAGTGCAGTATACACAGAGGGTCCAGAATTGTAATTTTGGGTCCCGACAACAAGTTAAATATATTCAAGGATATATTTCAAAGTAAAGATCCTAAGTATATGTAGACAAAAGAATATGGATCAATACTAATGAAACCACAAAATATAGAGTGAACTCCCCCTAAATTTGTGCATACACGAATGTGTAATAAAGACATATGCACGTGTTCAAGTTAACCTTTAGGTGAAGTTTAACCTATATTTTGAGTCCGATGAATGCAGCAAGTTATAATAAAATGATGTCGAATGCATACCTCTTTGATCTTTAAATCCAACTGAGACTAAACAAGAGATCTCAAATAGATTTTAGTCTCTCAAATAGATTTATCATTTGGAAAGCATACCTCATTTGAGTTTTACCTCTTTATCCAATTGGGACTGAACAATAGGTATATCAAAAAGAGTGTTAGTCTCACAAAGCATTTGTCATTAATAACCAAAACTCCATTAACACATAATGGCGGGTCTAGATTCTTCACTCGTGCCTTCAAAGGGCTGATTCGGCGCGTGATAAAGTCCTTCACCACGTGCCAACCGATGAGCCCCTCCGACTTCAAGTCTTTGACAGCTTGAATATAGGGGGCTATCCGGTCGAGATTACTGGGAGTCGAGTCCCAGGAAGAAGACCGCTCGACGGCCTTTCCGGCAAATGAGTGGCTATCTTCCTTGGTAACCTCTCAGTAAAACCACTTCTTCTTCCATCCCGCCCACGATGACCGGGTGAACATCTGAATGTACTCCTTCGACTTACCGTCGTGGAGCTTCAGACCACAGCTACCGGCAATCCCGGCTTGACGAGCCATTCCGTAGTAATACTGGAAAAACTCGAGATCCGCCGGAATCCCCAGGTAGGCCTCACACAAGTACACAAATACACTCAGCATTGTGATGGAATTAGGACTAAGGTTCACTAATTCCACCCCGAAGTGCTCAAGCACGAGTGTGAGGAAGGGGTGAGCAGGCAATCGGAGGCCGCACTCACAGTACGCCTGGAAAATTGGAATTTGGCCTTCCTCTCCCGACGGCCAATGCTGCTCATTCGCCACAATCGACTTTATGAGAAGTCCCTCGGGGATCTTCTCGGCGGTGACCAGAGCGGTCATCTTTGCATCATCCATCTCTGAATCAGCCCACTCAGAGTCAGTCCTAGCCATTTTCTCTCAAGGGCGGGAAGAATTGGATTTGGGAAAGCTCCAAGTAAGTGTACGGAATCACCGGCGGCGAAAGAGACGAGAAAGCAACAAACTGTTGGGTGAAAAGGTAAGAACCCTAAGTTTTACTTCCACGGTCCGTTTTATAACCACGCGCCTGGAACGAAACGCCGTGGAATCCCAACAGTTTCCACCGCTTCGGGAATTGCTCCGATGGACAGACTTTTAACCTGCCTGTTCGAAAGTCCCAAGACACTTTTTCACACCTCAAGTGAAATTACCATCTTGACCCCCGGGTCAAATGAAAAGCTGATTGGAAAAGTCTTACTTCCGATCATAAGGCCACGATTGCTCCGAAGTCGTAAGATATTCTACGACTATCTTGCAATCGTAATATTCTTAACAAATTACCTCGATCAAGCATATTTCTGGTCGAGAAAACGTTCGTTGAAGAGTTTTTCCTTCAACGTCCTTCCTACGACCCTTCAGTCAAGTAAGCTATTTTCACTTCAAGCTGGGGGGCTAGATGACGAGGATCTAATAATCCTCATTTTATTATTTTATAATCATGTAATATCACGTCACATGGTATACCCCTTAAATATTATAAGGAAAGAGCAAGTCAGGCAGTCGTAAGTTCTTTTACGACTACCCCATAATCGTAAACATTTCTACGACTATAGTGTAATCGTAAGTCCTGCTATGAGTACGTCGATCATAAGTCTTTCTACGATCAACACCGAGTCGTAGGCTTTTCTACGACTACCCCCATTGTCGTAAGTTCTGCTATGACCAGTTCTGCTACGACTTCCTCACGACTAACTGGGTCCACTCGTCAGAAGGCCAGTTTAATGGTGATAATCTAAGCAGTCAAAATACGTAGTTATGCCTGAAATAAATACATATAATTCTCCACTATCTCTGACTGATAACCGTTTGACAGCATGGGAAGGTTACTACTCTGGTAATTACTCTCATTATTACGTAATAATGAGCGACTAATTAGCCTGGAACGACCATAGCCACCCCTGCATAGTATAAATAAGGGTCTCTTAGAGATAGAAAGGGATGCTTTTTGGAAAAACAGGGAGTAAGACCCTCAGCTGATTGTAATCCAGATACCCAATACAAGATACACAGGAGTAGGGTTATTATTCTCATCTGAGAAGATCCGAACCTGTATAAAAATTCCCGTGTCTCTTTCGTCTGCGTGATCAATTGTGGAGACCCCCCGAATCAAATAATCTTTACGTAAGATCGGTTCTAAAATACGACACAGGGGATGGTGCCTACGGCAGCTAGATGTACAGAATGCGTTTCTCCATGGCGTTCTTGAGGAGGAAGTCTATATGAGGCAACCACCAGGATATGAAGATCAGCGAAGGCCGCATCAGAGCCTGGTTTGCTAAATTGTGTTAGAAATTACAGCAACTTGGTTTTAGTTCCTCCAAGGCAGATACCTTGCTATTCTTCTATAGGAAAGAGTCAGTCACAATATTTTTGCTAGTATATGTTGATGATATTATTGTGGCTAGTTCATCACAAAGTGCAGTTACAGCTTTACTTAAAGATCTTGCAGCTGATTTTGCATTAAAGGATCTTGGTGACTTACATTATTTTTTGGGAATTGAGGTCACTAAAATGAAAGACGGTATCTTGTTGTCACAAGACAAATATACTTCAGATTTGCTCAAGAAGGTTAATATGGTGCATTGCAAGCCGGCGGTCACACCGTTGTGTACATCAGAGAAACTATCTTTGCAGCAAGGAGAAGCACTTGGATCTACTGATTCAACTCGATACAGAAGTGTGGTTAGAGCACTTCAGTACCTCACTCTTACCAGGCCTGATATATCCTTCCTCGTGAACAAGGTGTGTCAGTTCCTTCACTCGCCTACAACAGTTCATTGGACTGTTGTAAAACAAATTCTCAGATATCTCAAACATACTCTTAGTACTAGGTTAAAGATCAAGAAAAATCCGTCGATGCTTGTTAGTGCCTTTTCTGATGCTGATTGGGCAGGAAGTGTTGATGATCGATGCTCCACCAGTGGGTTTGCAGTCTTTTTAGGCTGTAATCTTGTTTCTTGGAGCGCACGCAAACAAGCAACGGTGTCGAGATTCAGTACGGAAGCAGAATACAAGTCACTGGCAAATACAACTGCAGAGGTGATTTGGATACAAACTTTGTTACAAGAATTGAGAGTTCCAAGTCCGCCGGCAGCACAGCTTTGGTGTGATAACATTGGGGCAACTTATTTGTCTGCAAATCCTGTGTTCCATGCTAGAACAAAAGGCATTGAAGTTGATTACCACTTTGTTCGTGAAAGAGTAGCGCAAAAGTTGTTAGATGTACTGCTCATCTCAACCAATGATCAAGTTGCTGATGGGTTCACAAAGGCCTTATGTGCTAGGAAGTTAGATATGTTTAAATACAATCTCAACTTATGTAAGTTATGATTGAGGGGGGATGTTAGAGATAAGATAGATTTCCAAAGATAGGCTCTTCTATAGATAGAAAGCAATATACTAGAGATAGAGGTCGCTTGGAGTTTTACAATATATATCTGCATCGGTCGCTTGGAGTTTTACATTTGGAGGTTTCGGGTGTGGCCGGCGATCTCGCCGAGGCAGCGAGTTGGTCGTCACGGACGGAATGCGACTGGCCACTTTGTGCAAGGTGGACAGGTTTGTTCGCTTAGAAAGGTCGTTTTGCAACGACTTCATTGCTTGCTCTTTGTCGATTTAATCTGCGCTTTGTTAGCATCCCTGTAGGGTTTTCATGAGATCAGTGATGATGACATGCATATGTATGGTTGATGTACCTTCATGGGGCTCCACCACTGCTTTCATGTATTCTTCAAGGATGGCAAAGTCGTAAGCGATTTCGTGGAGAGCTTTCCACGATAAGCTTTGCCAAGAAGGCACTTTACAAGTTACAACCAATGGTTTTAAATGGTTTGGAAGCAATGGCATGTGGTATGGTGTGGGGTCAATTGATCTCGGGTAATGTTATGGACCAGACATCCGAGCGTATCGAACGCCTGCTCCGCTGACTCCATTATTGCTATCCTGCTACTAGCATCGGACGTCCACCTCACTTGCATAACTGTACGTCCCCACCCTTCAAAAAACAACTGCATTTTCTTTCTCTTCTCTCTCCTACTTCTCCTTCTCTCCCCAAGTTCTTCACTCCAAACCCATTCCTCTTCTAAATACCAAAATCAACTCTTGCATGTATGATTTTTGGATTCCCCGTCCTTCGATCTACCCAAGCATCCACCGAATTTAGACATACATGAGCATGTAAGGAGTTTTAAATTTGGGGAAATAAGAGGAAGTGGAGTAGATGTGGACCATGCTTCTTCCCCAATGTTCCGCCGCTTAGCAAGGCCTGTTGGTGACTGAGTCAACGATAGAGAACGACACATGGGCTGTTGCCGCAGCGAGAGAAGCCATGGCGATAGCGTTGGAGGCCTTGCGCAGTGCAAGTTGTTGCCTCTGAGCTACACAAACACCATTAGCCAGGTTATACTGCTCTTCTTTCTCTTCCTTCTCCGATGGTTGCAAGGAAAGAACATCACAGTGAACGGCGGTCGGTAGGGAATCAGGCTGGCACAAAAGACAACTAGGCCAGCCACCGCTACTGCATCTGAGCTCGGCTCCTTGCCACCACCCACAACCATTCTTCCTATGGTAGGTTGTTGCAAGTGTTTCTCAATTTTGTTGCACAAAGAGTTTCTCTTTCTTGCATTGTTTTTATCTCTGAATGTTGTAATAAGTTATTTTTGTTGCAGTTGAGTTGTTGATTTGTTGAATCCGAGTAATTTTTTGTTGCAATCGAGTTGTTGATTTGTTGAAAGCTTCTATGTGAATAATTCCAAGGGGAAATAGATATATCTTTTTGGGCACGGATGCCAAAACTGATGTACTTGGAATTGGAAATTATGTCCTATAACTCTCCAATGGAGAAAAATTATTTGGTAAAGCTTTTAGGCAAGGATACTACTGGCCAACTGCCCTTCATGATGCAAAAGAGCTCGTGACGAAGTGCGTACAATGTCAGTTTCATAACCGACAAGTACATCAGCCGTCTCAAGCTTTGCAAATAATTCCTCTTTCTTGGCCTTTTGCAACCTAGGGACTAGACATTCTGGGACCTTTCCCAAGAGCACCCGGGGGCTTTCAGTTCCTTTTTGTCATGATTGACACGTTCACTAAATGGATCGAAGCCGAGCCGGTTGTAAAAATTACAACTCAAGCCGCTAAGAGGTTTCTCACAAAAAGCGTGATCACACGATTTGGTGTACCCAGTCGTATAATCACTGATAACGGTACCCAGTTCTCGAGCAGCAATTTCCAGGAATTCTGTGAAGACCTAGGTATCAAGATACATTTCGCTTCTGTTGCTCATCCGCAGAGCAATGAAGCAGTTGAGCGAGCCAATGGTATCATAGTGCAAGGAATCAAACAACGAGTTTTCGACCAGTTGCTTCAACGGTCAGGGGCTTGGGTTCAAGAACTTTCTTCTGTATTATGGGCCATTCGTACCACAACTAGTCGTGCGACCGGTGAAACACCATTCTTTATGGTTTATGGGGCTAAAGCCATGCTTCCTCCAGAACTCAAAATTGGTTCTGCTCGAACTGATTGCTTTTCCGAAAGTGATCAGTGTGAACGACGACTTGACGACATCAATTTCCTTGAAGAACGACGAAATCAAGCTTTGCTATGATCAGCAATCTACCAGCAAGCCATGCGTCGGTACCACAGTCGTAAGGTGCAACCTCGCAGCCTAGTTGTAGGTGATTTGGTTCTTAGAAAAATCCAGAACCAAGCGGGTCGCAACAAACTTTCACCTAAATGGGAAGATCTATACATTGTGGTCGAAGTCACCCGACCAGGATCGGTACGATTAGCTATGTCGGATGGACAAATTTTGTCTAATTCTTGGAATATTGATCAATTGCGTAAGTTATTTGTTTAATTTCCTGTATTTATTTCATTTCGTATTTTCAATAAAGATGCACTTCCTTTTTTCAACGATAAGTATGGTTGTTCATACTTATTATTTGTCGCATCTGGTCATATACCTTTATTGTTGCTGGTTGGTCGGAGAAGACACTCATTCTCTCCGATATTCCTTCCGAAGGGATTTCAAATACTCGTGGGTGCTGACTTAAGTGTCACATACCACACTAGGTTTAGTCGTGATCATTGCTTCAATGATACACACGCACAACCAAATACTCTTTTCTTAAAGAAACATACGAGTATAAGGGTACCAACTCAGACAATTGTCATGGTTTTCATTATTTCTCGAAATTGACGACTGATATTTTATTTCAACATTCTGTTCTACTCGAGTTTGGCTACTGGTCGGGACATGGAAAGCCTCCTGGTCGAAGTCTCTCCTCTCTGCACGTGGTCCTGCCCACTGGAAGGAGCTTCCTAGTGACGGTCCTTTTCCTACGATCCTCGCTGCCAGTCGGACTTGAGCATGAACACGTTTCGCGAGATATTTTACACATCTTCAATTCCTGGGATTCGTTACGACCAGATTCGAACAATTTATGAACAAAGGTACTTATCTTTTCCTTTTTTGCAAACATTTTTTTTTGCATATTTTCTTATAATCCAAGCTAGTTTTTCTTATGTCTTCCGACTATATGTGGTTTCTCACCATGATTCGATAATGGATAAGATCTAAACTAGTCGAAATCATCAGCCGGTTCTGACCACATGATTTTCTAGTGTTCATTATATCTTTGTTACAAACATTATCAGCACTTAGACCATGGTCATTGTTATTACTCAGTTTCTTAGTCTACTGCTTCTTTTCTAAAGTTCATCTACTAAACAAGCAGTCGGGGGCTAGGAGATACAGTATTTAATAACATCAATAAGACAAAACAAGAACTTCATTGATGATAAAAGGTAAGTTTCATTTCACACAGTCTAAATATTACATCCATTTACTTGTTGGGACCACCAGACTGGTCGTTCCGTGATGGAGATCCGACTTCCATTTTCTTAGCAACTTTCTCTCCGAGAGGTCTTACTTCCTCGAGAAGTTTTGTTGCTTCATTTTCAGAGCAGTCGAAGTCTTCTTCAACAGCTCTAAGACTAACAGAGGGGTCGGAAGCCTTGAGTTTTGCTAAAGCAACACTAACTCCATTGGCAATAGCTTCCTTCATTGTCTGGGTATGATTTTCCCTCATACTTTTGAGCAGGCCTTTGAGATCTTCCAGAAGTTGGCCAAAATAGTTCGTCTTTTCCGCTGGATCTCCTAAGGAAGGCAAGCTTGATCCTGATCCCATATCAAAGATCATTTTGTTAAGAGCCAATATTTTTTCATCAAGGCCAAATACAAGGGCTGCCTTTTGGCCACGCTCAAACTCGAGAGTTTTCTCCGCTCGTTCAAGTGCTTGGGTTTTTTCTGCATGAGTGGATAAAGGAAGTTAACATACTCTTTAAAATTGGAGTCATGGAGTACTGGTTAAGTCTACGACCAGTTACCTTTGATTTTCCTCTCACAAGTGTCAAAAACCTCCTTTTGTCTGGTCATCGCATGTTCGATTGACCGGTCCTTGTTTTGATTTTCTTCCCTAAGTTTTGTTATCATGGCTTCCTTAGCCACGATCTCTTCTTTAATTTTCTCTAAATCTATCAAATATGATAGAAAGGGGGGATTAAGTTATAAAAGAGAAACAAGATGATAAAATTTAGGAGGATAAACTAAAAGAGAAATGTTCTTACTTCTCAGATCGGAGTGCTTTTGCTCCAAAGTTTTTATTCGCTGGATCAGTCCTCCGACCACAGCATATTTCTCGACCATGTGCTACAAAAATAAAATCCCTTTCTTTGGTGAGTTTTCAAAGAAACTTCAAAAGGAAAGAGTTGTAAGGATGGTCGCAGAACGTTTACCCGAATTGCCATGTCATTATATTCGGCAAAAATCATATCTGGACCAGTCTAAGCTTGACGGTCCGATATCTTCCCGCAGGCCTCATCAAGTTCCTTATCCTCGATAAATCGGGGGGGAAAAGGAAACTTGTTAACCTGAGACGTATTTCCAGGAGGAGGTGGAACCTGTTGAGGATCTCTGGAGATGACTACCTTCGGAGAAGGAGTAAGGATTATTAGAGGATCCTGAGCAGATGTCGGAACTGAAACCTGCTCGGGGGCTTCTGTAGCCACTCTGTCCTCTCCAGTCTTTTCTGGAGGGATATCCTGCTCTGGGACCTCCACGACCACCTCTTCCCCAAGAACCTTTTCCTGAGGGGCATTCTGGTCGGAAACGACCAGAATACCAGAAGATCTACGAAAAAAGAAGGTAAGGAAGATCAAGGTTTTGATACATCAAAAAATATCCAATGCATGTATATATACGACCTCTTAATTTAATATATACCTGGTCAATTTTTTGAGTTTAACCTTGTAACGCATCGAAGCAAAGTCCGTTGTGCTGGCCTTCCTCTTCTTCTCAACCGATTTCACCGGTTCTAAACCGGTAGGGTTGGCTAGATATTGCACATCCACTGATAGGAAATCAGAAGCAATATCCGCAACCAGTTGGTCCAGGATAAGGTCCCTGATCGCCGGATCAGTAGGTGTAGATTCGTCGACCTCCAAAACAGTAGCCTCAGTAGGCACTGGTGGGTCTTCAGCGACCTTGTTGGAAGGAACGACAACCGCCTACATACATCATCAAAGATAGTTAGGCGATGAACATCATTTGTCCAAAATATTATTTATGTTCGGTCACCTACCTCTAGAAGGCTGACATCCTGTATGGTCGTAGGGATGGTCGGATCATCAATTGGCTCACATCTTTCAGTAACCTTATTGATCTTCAACCCTACCGATTACATATCAAAGAGGATTTATGGTATACCGACCAGAAATAATATGTATGACAATAAAACAAAAAAGAAGAAGGCGTGGTTGATAGTCTTACCTTAAGTCTTTCAATCCTCTCCTCAGCGGAAACAACCGCTAAGATATGAGGAAAACTAGCCTTATCGCCAGGCTCTCCGGTGCAGATCATTTTGATCCGGCTTCTAATCTCATCAGAAGATAGAACTATAAAGGTAAAATAAAAGATTTAAGGATACAGAAATAATCAACCAAGATATGTAAACTAGTCGGAATCATTCATGGCTTACCCTTTTCAGAATCTTTGGTCGTATCACCACGACCAATATACCAGAGCATCCGGTGTGTCCGGGCCTTCAAAGGGCTAACCCGGCGCGTGGAAAAATCCTTCACTACATGCCAGGATGTTAGACCCTTGACACTAAGAAGCTTGATTGCTTCGGCCCATCTCTTTATTTTTCCCACTTTTTCTGTAGAGGAGCGCCAATTCGGATTCTCGACCGCCTTCTTACCAGAATAATAAAGACTGTCTTTCTTCGTGATCTTCATATAGAACCAACTCTTCTTCCACGACGACTATGAAGATTTTGAGTACATAAATATGTATTTATCGACTTTTCCGTCATGGAGGCGCAAAGTGCACTCTCCAAGCGTCCCAATCGTCTTGTCTTTTAGGCAGGCTGGCTGCAGGTTCTAAGATGAAAAATATCAAAAATGTCACTGAGGCAAATAATGGCTTGTTTGAGGCCGTTTAACAGCAATTAACGCAATTGACGGTAATTAACGACATTCAACGATAATTAATGACAACTAGCGCAATTGACGACAACTGTCGTAATTAATGAGAATTACCAAAATTAGCGACAACTGCCGCAATTAATGATGATTAACGCAATTGACTACAATTAACGATGATTAACGTAATTGGTTGCAATTAACGACGACTACCGTAATTAACAACGATTAACGCAATTATCACAATTGACCGGGATTAATGCAATAGATCGCAATTAACAAAAAAAATAATGACAAAAAATAATTATTAAAAAAATAATTACAATAAAGAATTATTGCAATAAAGAATAATTACATAAACAATTCATTTACAACAGTAAAGAAGAAGGGGGAAAAGAAAATGAAACAAATAAAAAAAGTCGGAGGATTGCTGTGGGTGGCGACGACAGCGGGAGGAGGAGGAGAGAGCTGAAGGAGGAGAGGAAGAGGGAAGAGAGAGAGAGAGAGAGAGAGAGGAGGCTCTCGGGCCTGATCAGAGCCGGAGGAAGGAGACGCTCAGAGCCGGAGGCGGAGAGGAAGGAGACGCTCAAAGCCGGGGGCGGGCGGAGGCGCCAAGCAAGGTTATTAAGTCGGTAAGTCGACACTACTCTCCAGTGACTGACTTGCCAAGTAGTTGACTAGTCGACAGGTACTGTTTATATGGTATACACAGCACAACACACACAATCAGCACACACACACAGCACACACACACACCCAGGACACACAATCACACAAACAACACCACAACACCACATAGCCCCACACACACAGCACACCACAACCCACCCACCCACCCACACACACCATGCAGCAGCCAAGGGAGCAGAGGATGGCGATGGGGAGAGGGAGCAGGGGGCGAGGGCGACAGGGAGGGTGATGGCGACGGTGGCAGGGAGCTCGCCACCAGCCACATCAAGCTCGCCTCCACCTCCCCGACACCGGATCCACATCGAGCCCTTGGGAGGGAGGGGGAGGCGGGGAGGTTTGATCGCGCGCCGGGAGGGAGGTGGAGGCCAAGATGGAGGGGAGCTAGGGAT
Organism: Ampelocalamus luodianensis; assembly: GCA_036346255.1. Taxonomy (NCBI): domain Eukaryota; kingdom Viridiplantae; phylum Streptophyta; class Magnoliopsida; order Poales; family Poaceae; genus Ampelocalamus; species Ampelocalamus luodianensis. The sequence continues at coordinate 54,752,940 of CM070627.1, read as the reverse complement.
GGAGGGGGAGGCCGGGAGGGAGGGGAACCGGGATGGAGGAGGAGGCCTGGAGGGAGGGCCATAACTAGAGCTGGAGGCGGGACGGTGGCCGAGGGCAGCAGAAGCTGGGGCGGCGGGAGCTGCGGCCTTCACCACCTCCCGCGGGTGAAGGGAGCTGCTGCTGTGAGCCTCCGACGAAGGGAGAGGGCAATGGCGACGAAGGCCGGCGCGCGATGGGAGCTTCCTCCGAGGGCGGTGGTGACTGGATCTAGAGTCACGTGTGAGCCCCGACTGCCCTACCTCACTCCCTCACTCGCTCCCTCTTGCATCTTTGGCTCTTTGCCACTGCCTCTGACAGCCGAGTCCCAGTCGCCCGACACGCCTCCAGGCTCCAACTGGTCAACTAGTTGATTGGCAAGTCGACGACTAGTTGACCAGTCGCCCGACTTGCCGGCACAAGTCTAGTCGGCGCCTCCAGTCGGTTGTTCTCTGATGACTTGTCGACTAGTCGACGACTTGATAACCATGGCGCCAAGGAAGGAGGAGAGAGGGAGGTGGCGACGCGGGGTAGCAAATCTGACGGCAGATCTGGTTCAGGCCGAGGGAGGAGGAGGGAGGCGACGGCGAGACAGAGGCAACAGTGTAGAGTAGCAGATCCGGTGAGGGAGAGAGGAGGGCGATGACAGGTTTGGTCGAGGGAGGGAGGTGGGCATCAGCATCCACACAGGGTAGCAGATCTACCGACGTTGGGGGAGGGAAGAGGGCGACAAGGGATGGGGAGGGAGAGGACGACGCGGGAGGGGGAGGAGGTGGGTGTCGAATTGAAGGGAAGGGCAAGAGAAGGGATAGGGGTGAAAACGGATTGGATAGTTTCCGATCGATTCGGACGGAAACGGATTCGGATTTTTTTTTTCGGAAACGGAAACGAATACGGTAGGTATGCTATCCGGCGGATACGGATACGAATATCCAGATTTCAGCCCAAAAGAGGATTTCGGCCCAAAAGAGAAAAAAAGATTTTAATTGATTTCCGAATTTCAGAAAACGCAACAAATCAAATAGCCATTTAGAAAATAGCAAATAGAGCTAAAAAATTCTAGAAAAAATCATAGAAATTCATTGAATTATTTTGAACTTAATAAAATTAATTTCAACCTAAAGTTGGTTTTTATTTTTTGCACATAAATTATTTTTAATTCCTAAAAAATAGTAAAAACCTCTTTAAAATCCAAAAAAATCAAGAAATTAATTAAAATTTTCACTTTAAATCCAATAAAATTCCAAAAAACTCAATAAATATTATTTTTGACATTAAAAACTAGGAAATTAAATAATTGACTTTATTTTATTATTTTTCTTTTTAACCAAGAAAACTCTTTTAAATATTAGAAAATCCAATAAAATAATAACTCTATTAATTTTATTTTTGGTAACATACTTTGGGATGTTACAGTCATTTGCGTATAGATTAACTATCCAACCTGATCGATATTAGTGTGAATTAAGTTTTATGTATGTGATGAACTAAGTGTGAATGCGTGATAACTTATGACTTTATGAGTTATAACTTATGAGCTAAATATGATAAACTAAGTATTATTTTTGTGATGAATTAGTTAATGCAACTTGTTAGTGCCAATCTTGTGTATAGTTACTGAAAATATGAACAATTCATGAATGTTTGCATTAAATAAACTAGTTATATGTTTTCATTAATTTCTGATATACAATTTAAGGGGTTTTCATGTTCCAAAAAATACCCGCGATCGTATTCGTTTCGATTTGTATTCGCTCCGTATTCGTATTCGATATTATTCGTATTTGTATTCATATTCGAGGTATACGTATTCATATTTGAATCCAAGAAAAAAAAAATGAAAACAAATACGACAAACATTATTCATCCGTATTCGATCCGTTTTCACCCCTAAAAAGGAAAGGCCTAGGGTTTCAGGCGGCAGCCGACGAGGGGGAGGGGGATTATTGAATAGCGAAATGCATGTAATTACCACATAACTTCGAAGTACAGTCGGAATGGGGACGTGGGAAAGTACCACTCGACAACTTTCGGATTTCCTACATTATGGGCAGTTTCCAGCTTCAAAAAAAGCTACAAAAAAATTCTCGACATTACGGGCTTTTTGAGCGTAAAACCAAAGCCGTTCCAAGAACTACGCCAGGCCTAAAACCCGAAACAGAGCAGCGCTTATCAGTGGAAGGATGTCTACGATATTCAGCAAGACTGACTCCGCTAACTGGGAACCAGCAACACAAACGCAAAGTCCGAACAAGATATACGACGCAACATAGTTCCTTGATTATTCTATGTGCTGGCAATCAGCATCCCAGAAAACGAAATGCATCGTCCGATGAGCTTTTGGAAACGTCAAACAGCATAACCATGACGGTCATCTGCAAGAACTTGATGAGCATAGAAAATGGCGATAATGGAGGTAAAACAAGCGAACATGGCAAATCATGCTTTTAACTGATGGAAAATTACGCTCCAGTGCTGATACAACAATACTAAAATGGCCCACCCATTTGACAACAAATGTAGGCAAAACTTTTGCAGGTTCTCAATACATGAACAGTTCAAGTTGCCAACATAGCATAGATTCACTATAAAATGACACTTTCAGATCCTGAGAATAGTAAGAAATAACCAATACTGTCCCTACTTCAACAAAACCTGCACCACACGAAACAAATGAGATAAGCAACAAGTATAGCAAACCTAGAATTTCTTAATGAGAACTAGAGGCATATGAGTAAGATAATGGTACAGACTGCAGGCTAACAAGATCTATAAAATGGAGAATCCTGAGAATAATTTAGACTGTTCGGACCAAGACATATTTCTCGGTTTGGAAAATGCAATTAGATATGACGATGTCTTAGAGCAACTGATTCCCACTGCATGCTGCTAACTTTACGAGAAGGATTTTTAATATATAAAATGTACCAAGTAACAGTGCCCTTGGACTGCTCATTTTACAGTACTAAATAACAAAGTATAACATCGCATCAGCTGAAGTCATACCTTATATCTTTTCATTTCTAATGGTTCTATCGGAACATATTGATAAATATTTTAGTTTTCTACTAATAAATTGTAATGTTCTTAAGCATTAGAAGCTTGTAACTAGTATAAGAACTAAACATCTTAGCATCCTAAAATTAGCAGTTCTCACTTCTCAGTAGAAGTATGCATTGTACTTTTCTGGGAAAGAAAAGCTACATGGCATATACAAGGACAAAACACCATATAAAACCAAGTTACAATTGATTGGTAACTAGAGTTCTGCTTAATTGCATAAGTTTCAACGGGTTTCAAGACCACATGTCCTAATGATCGTAATTTTCAATGTGCTTCCTACTTGGTGAAGAAATTCTAAGCTCACAGTATCTAGATATTACATGACCAATTAATCTGCACAATTATCAGAATAGCATGATGCAGACCAATCTATCATCCTAGATGGCCAAATTGTGCAACACCATATCCACTCCATCGCACCAAAACCATATAAGATTGCTGCCAATCTAAACAAGAAAATCATGCACCGAATCCTATTGTTCTATAACACATTCGACCTAACCAATCTAAAAAAGCCTAGCACAAAATAGTAAATATAAGCTAGAACAAAACCGTAAACGTCATCGCGTAATGGCATCAACAAATAGCAAAATATCCATTCAGAAACTAAATAAGTAGCAGCCATTGGGTGGATGCTAACCTTAGATGCTGCTCGGGTACATGAACACCCTGACCTTGCGCCCCTGCACCCAACACAAAACAACAGCATCAGCACAAAACATCAACAAGTAGCACATCACTTGAAGATGAGGAGGCGGCGAAAGGGGTGAACCACTCGCCATGGAGGCCGGCGGGAGGTTGGACTTGAACTTGGCGCGGACGACGCCGGAGTTGCCGTGCGGGCGGGTGACCTTGCCCCAGATGCAGCGGTAGTGGGTGCCGCTGCTCTTGGTCTTGGCCTTGTAGACGTATGCCATGCGCTTCCCGCAGTACCACGCCACCTCCTCCTTGGTGTTGACCCCCTCGATCTGCACCAGCGACGTGTTCTCGTACTGGTTTGACTTGGACCTGCAACCACCCCAAGATTCCCCACCACCATTAGCGCACCACCAAATCGCACAAGAAATGACCAGATCCAGCTCCAGAGCAGCGAAACGCTCACCTCTTGTATCCGAGGATGGTGCCCCGGACGTAGAGCCTGACGCGCTGCCCCGTGCGTCCCTTCACCATGGCCGCTGCCGCCTCGCCGCTTTGCTCCCTTCGTTCCGCCGCCGGAGACGAGAGCTCGGACGTTGGTTGGGGCTTCGGGTGACGGCGAGCGATGGAGGCGGATTATATGTAGCAAACGGTGGATAAGGGGGCGGTTCAGATTGGCTGGTGGCGCTGGATGGACGGCTGCGGTGTGTCGCAGGGTGCGCTGGAGAAGGCTAGGGTTTAAGGTCGCTAGTGTAAATTACTAAATTGGCCGGGCTGGTTGGTTAATGGGCTGTATTTTTTCGTCTGCCTGTGTGGATTAACTGGGCCGATTTGGCAACTTAGAGGGCCCAATTGCATTAAATGCATCTACTCCTCATCACCAGAGGTGGCCAAATGGGCGGCCCGGCCCGGCACGGCACAGGCCCATTCCAGTCCGGCCCATTCTGGCCCGGCCTATTCGCCCGGCCTATCTTTTCGTGCGCGTCGGCGGTCCACGGTGACAAAGACAGCATGGTCTATCGTCCTTTCGCCGTACACGCAAGACGTTTAGCCCATCGGGTCAAATGTGGCCCGTTTAGCCCATTTGGCCCGACAGACTAAGAAAATTCAAAAAATATCCAAAAAAATAGAAAAAATGTAGAATTCAGAAATTGACATAAAAATTGAAAAACAATGAGACAACCATATTGAAAATGTAATAGAATTATATTAATATTCAAATAGCTAGCTCGTTAAAACATTTGTCATTTAGCTCATAAGATATGAAAAATTGAAAAACAATCCTATAAAATATATATATATATAGTTAAAAACCAAAATAAATTTATATATACTTATAAAATGAACTATATAAATTTAAAAACTATAAAATAAAACCATATGAGTATTAAAAATAGAAAGAAAATCATATAAATATTAATAAATAAAAATAAAATTATATATGTATATTCAAACAGTATCGTGTCGTGCTTGAGTCGTGCCGGGCTGGGCCCGACACTATTCGTGTCGTGCTGTGCCAGCCTGTCGTGCTGGGGTGTCGGTCCAAGCACGGCCCAAGCATTGTGCCGTGTCGATCCGGCCTGTAAACAGTATCATATCATATCGGCTCATATCGAATCAACAATGTCGTGCATCGTACCGGACCATTAGGCACGCCCGTTCTCTACTCATCACGCTTCTGCTGATACATGGGCCTCGACCCCACTTCTCGTCCGCCTCTCTCTCTCTCTATCTACTGCTCTCCTTTTCCTCTCCTCGACAGTTCGTCGTCGTCACTCGTCACCGACCACCTCGCGGCATCCCCGCGCTGCTCCTCGAGGCCGCCGGCGCGGACCTCTTTGAAGACTGGAGCTCCTGAACGGGCTTCCCCGGTGCCCAATCTGGTGTGCTTCTCGCCCCCCGGAAGGGTATCGCCGGGTTTAACTTGTAAGCCCTAGTTTCACCTTTTTGCCCTGATTATTTACCGATTCTTCGGCAATTATCGAAGGCGTGTTTAGGTTACTTGGCAGATTTTGTTTTTTGACCGGAAGTTTTGCGATCTTGTTTCTTCTTCACGATTAAGTTTTCAAATTGGGTGTTTCTAGGGCTCGAATGCGCTTGGTAATGAGTGGTAATTAGGGATTTTTGTTCTGAGATCGCCGTTCTTCAGACTCCGACGCCTCTCACGTCCAGCCCCATCGAGACCATTGGCCTCGTCCCCCTCCCCCTCCCCCTCCAGGAACCCCAATTCCAAGCTTCCAACCCTAGACGCGCACCAAATAGGGCGACGGCCGACCTGGACGCAGCCTCCCACTGGCAGCCGCAGCGCCCTCCCGCCGCCGCAACCTCTCGCAGGCCGCAGCCGACCCCTCCCGTCACCGCTCTACACACCTCAATCCGGTCCCTGTGCAACCATCACGACGTGCAAGGGCAGACTAGACTACTGTTAGTGGGCAATCAGGTTGGTCTCTCTTCTGTTAAGTTGTTGCGGCCGGTGCCGGAGCGTGATTAAAGTACGATGTAGTTTTTATTTTTCTCGTTCAGTTACGGTTGCTTTGTGATGTGATATGTGGTGTTCTTGGTGTTTAGAGACTATAACTACTTTGGCCATATACACGAATGTCTCCTCAAGGTACCTGTAATGAACAGAAAAAACCACGTATTGAGCTTAGTATTGATGATATTGTTGCTTATCCGAGGCTTTGGAAGCCAATTAATCAGTTCTATTCGGATATTATGGCTGATACGAGGAGAGTTTTTGGCTAGGCGGCTAGGGGTCCATGCCAACTAATTATCAGGTGTTATGTACATTCGCTATGACTTCATTTTAATGCAATTTAGCGATTCTTTTAGTCAATTAGAAAATAGCACCAGGCGTAGCCCATTTCTGGATCCGCCACTAAAAGTTGTTGTCATGTTGATCAATAAAGATCAAAATGGCCTAGTTTTCGAAATTTTCTATGTTTTATTGTGCCTTGTTCAAGCTGCTCTTTTGTGTTTGGATGGCAGAGTGTAGGCAATTCTACTGTTTGGCCAATGTTTCTTGCAAAATACAAACACATTGTTTTTAAGATTGTTAACAATTTCTTTTCACCTAATGGATGGCAGAGTGTTAGCAATTCTACTGTTTGGCTAAACTGCCCTTGCATCTTGCATCATTGAATATGGAATTCGATGATGACGTGGAGGAGGATGACATGGATTTCAACCCTTTCCTTAGGGAAGGATCTCCATCTGAGACCTCATCAAGCCTCACCTCGGAGGCCGAATGCGAGGAAACTAGTTTTGATAATCAGCCAAGCAGTGAAGTGTACCTTCACAGTAGTCTTGGTAATGAAAACACAGGTGGTTGTGCGCATCCACAAAATGTATTGTCATCCAAAGGTGCCTGCAAAGAAAATGTTCCAGAAAACACTTCAACACAGGCTTACTGTGAGAATGGAGAAGGCCGCTTGAACGGATTGGAAAAGAAAGTCTTACCAAGCGAAGCTGCTTGCTCCCCGATAGAGCAGAATTCTCGTCATCTGTTGCTTGAATGTAGTGAGGAAGACGCAATCTGCAGGCGGACGCGAGCAAGATACTCTCTAGCAAAATACTCACTCGAGGAATTGGAGACCTTTCTCCAGGAATCAGATGATGATGGTGACCTGCAGAATGTTGATGAGGAAGAGGAATACCGCAAGTTTCTTGCAGCTGTCCTATCTGGTGGAGGCAATGACACGCAGGCTTGCCAGGGGGATGAGAACCAGGATGAAGATGAGAATGATGCAGACTTTGAGCTTGAGATTGAGGAGGCCCTAGAAAGTGATGGTGATGATAATGCTGAGAACTATGAAGACACAAATGGTAGGAATGAGAAAGATGGTCGTAAGCCTCAGACTAGGCAGAAGAAACCGTTCACCGAGTTGTCTAGAGCAGGCAATTATCGTCATGAATCGACTAAATCTACTTTAAGACCGATTCTACCATATATTTCACCTGCACTGCTGGCTCCTGGGCATGCTTATGGATGGCAATATCCTTCCCAGAATGCCCTTGTGCCTTCATCATTGATATCAGTAACCGGTGCTGCTTTCGTGAATGGATTTACTGATCAGCAACTTGGCCAATTGCATATGTTGATATATGAGCATGTTCAGTTCCTGATCCAAACCTTCTCTCTATGTGTTCTCGACCCATCTAAACAGAATGTGGCTACTGATGTTAAAAAGATGATAGTTGAGTTGGTTGACTGTCGTGATCAAGCATTGGCTAGGAGAAACACTCTTCATCAACAATTCTGTTTTGAATCACAGCATCTCCGCTCATCATTTAGTTTTGCTTCTTCTGAGAGCTCGGAATGCCAATGGGTGCCATTAATTAAGAGTCCTGTTATGTCCATCCTTGATGTCTCACCGCTTCATTTGGCCCTCTGTTATTTAAGTGATGTTGCAGCTGGTAAGTTCTGCAGGATAGCTGCATGATCTAATTTTGCATACACTGCTCTTCATTTTGTTCGTCATCTCTTAAACATCGTTTTTGTACTGAATTGACAGCTGTCGTGAAGTATAGAAGAAGCCATGTGGATGGCACTGCTGACAAAAACTGCTCCAGGAAAGAACCTCTTTTTCCTTCGCCGGTACTTAGCACTTGCAAAGATGCTAACAATGTTTCTCAAGGCAGAATAAATAGTGTGTCCACAGCGTCACCAGTTTCATCCGAGCAGTTACAGCACAAGAAATCATTAGCTGCTACCCTTGTTGATAGTACTAAAAAGGAGTCGGTTGCTCTTGTTCCATTTGCTATTGCAAGATTGGCACAGAGATTCTTTCCACTTTTCAATTTTTCGCTATTTCCTCATAAGCCACCTTCTGCAGCTATGGCCAATAGAGTGCTTTTTACTGATGCGGAGGACGGGTATGCTTTACATCTTTCTCCAAAAAAACAATAATCTTACATCATAGTTTTTATTTTTTTTCATTAGTTTTAATCTATCCATGGATTTCAATCATACTTCCTTGCCATGTGGTCTTAAAAATGTAAGAAATCATGGAATGCTGAGTGTAGAGGTTTTGTAGTCTTTGTTCAAGTCTGCATTGTTTTTACTTCTGTATTAGTGGCATTGGTTTATGCAATTTGTGTGACTTACAAAGATGTTGTATTGTTGTGGCCATCCCTTTCATCTTTATATTATTTTCTTAATATCTCTTCCTTTTGGGTGCTTAATTGTATCAAGTTTGCTATGTTTTTATTCCACTTGCTTAATAAGACATCATGTATTGTCCCTTTTCAAGTGCATGATTTATAACATCCCTGTTTCAACACATGAGTGCTATCATTTGTTTTCACAGCTATTTTAATCTTAGTCCATGTTCGGCCTGCAGATTATTAGCTCTAGGACTTCTGGAATATAATAATGACTGGGGAGCGATACAAAAGCGTTTCCTTCCTTGTAAATCGAAGCATCAGGTACTATTATTGCTTAGCTTTCTTGTTGCAAAATTTACTTCAAGCCTCAAAAGGTTTTTCCTATTTCCTAGTAATCCACCTTTTTCTATGATTTGTTAGACACACCAACTTAGTTAGTATTTTCATCATTTGTTTGGTGGCGACGGCTGACGGTGCTTGCATTACTCCTTCTAACAAAAGACTTCATTTGATTATCTGAAAATATGAAGAAAATGGAATACCTTTTAAAGAATCGGTATTAGGAAGAGTGTTGTTTTGATTGTATTGACATGGCAGTCAGATTTTTCACCCTGCTGGCACTACTGGTGGCATAAAATTTGATGTCTATTGTTAATTACTGATACAACCAACGGGTTGCTTTATTTTTATTTTTATTTTAAAAAAAGATTCTGAACACATAGATGTTCAATTTCGGCCTCTGCTTGCCAATTTGTTATGCTTTTCTTTTTGTTACACAAGCAAGTAAGCTTGGATCAAATCCTTCCTTGATCCTCTTATCTCTGCTTAAAATCACAACCCCAGACCATTTGGGTAAATTCCGATTATGTCCAGTGCTTAGTTTAGTCTCTTGACTAAGTTTTCAGTTTCTCAAAATCTTTGAGGTTTCTTGCTGTGGTTTGTTGTATGCTCTCAGTAACATAACTTTTTTTAGTGTAGATATTTGTGAGACAAAAGAACCGCAGCTCCTCCAAAGCTTCTGATAATCCGATTAAGGCAAGTGTTCACCTTTCCATGTACTGGTAGATAAGATGCTGAATTAATTTTTATAAGCCTTTAGGGTTAGAGAACGTGCTCAAGGTTTTTACTGATTTGTATGGTATGGTGCAACAGTTCATGCCATCATGTGGTTTTTGAAACTGATCTGTAAACACTGAGCAGAGACCTTTTTCTAATCCTATTTCTATAGAAATTTAGGTAATGAAGTTCCTGCAGCAGTATTGGCACTATCTGAATTGCCGATAAGTTTGATCTTTTCTTTTTCTTTTTCTGCATCATATATGCCATTTTGCTGATATGCGAACAGCTCAACAGTTTAGTAGGATTTTATTTAAATTTCTTGACAAAGTTATGAAAGCCAACTTTTATATTAACCATATTACATTTATTTTGTATCATACTCAGAAGCAAACTGGGGATATTATTATTTTTGCCCAGTTTTCTTTGAAAATGGTAGTGCACCATGGCAAATTTTACTATGCTTACTTGGGTGGGCCGCTCTATGATTCCACCTCTGGGTAGTGGGTACTGAAAGTTTCAAAGAGCACTCCTTTGTGCTGTAAAAGAGTAGGTCATCATGTTCCCTTGTACCCAATACCAATACTGTTTCGGTACTGGGATGACAGGATACTCGGTGAGGCAGTCACTGTTATTGTCAACCCCATTAGGTAGATGTTGAGCTCTTTGACAGTTGACTGCTATCTTTTGGAATAAAAGTCTTCATCAACATACTAGTCTCCCGAACTAAGCATATTCTTGTCTAAATTAATGCAGGACGTACGCCGTATGAAGGCCTCTCCTTTGACAATTGAGGAGATACAGCGTATCCAGGAGGTGATTATATTTGTGACTACAGGCTATCTTTTGTTTCCTTGTTTAATTGGCATTTGCTTGACTATTTTTTTTATTACCTGCTGTTGATGTCAGGGGCTCAAAATGTTCAAAAATGATTGGACATCAGTTTGGAGATTTGTTGTGCCACATAGAGATCCTTCACTGCTCCAACGACAATGGAGAGTTGCCACTGGAATCCAGAGATCCTACAGTAAAAGTGAAGCCGCTAAAGAAAAGAGGCGGTCATATGAAGCAAAGAGGAGAAAATTGAGAGCGTCAATGCCTGATTCACGAGTAGTTCATGGGCAGGAGGTTAGTGTGTGTTTTGAACTCGCAAGATATCCATAGGATATTTTTAATGTCCATGTCCATGTACAATGATGTCACTGAGCGTAATTTTTAATGCTTTTGTGGCAGGCTGATGACAATGCTTCTGAGGGTGTTGAAAATGATGATGATTCGTATGTCAATGAAGCATTTTTGGCAGACACAGAGAATAGGAGCATGAACATAATGCCTTGTCAGCTGTCACTATCAAGTAATACTGGAAAAAGCATCATGATGCAGTCAGGCACCACCCTCAATGATGGATGTGGTGTTGCAGGTGGCTGCATTGAACAGAAAGGAAATGGTACAAAACTTGACATGGCCGCCTCATATATACCTTTTAGCTATTGCACTTCTGATGGGGTGTCAGGTGGCTCTTTGGACCAACTGCAAGCTTCACAGTTGTGCAAAGAGAAAGGTAGCCGTGTGGTCAAATTGGCCCCAGATTTGCCTCCTGTAAACCTTCCTCCTTCCGTCCGTGTGATATCTCAGGTGGCATTTCATCAGAATGCAACACATTTTAATGGCAGCTCAGATAATGCAGCAAAGGATCTGTATCCTGTACCGCCTCCAACCTTTACAGAAAGTGTGTATAGACAGCTAAATCTGTTCCCTGATCATAGTACTAGTGTTAGCTTACAACAGAATGGGATGTTTAATGGAAATACGACGGAACATGGTGCTGAGCAAGATTTACAGATGCATCCTTTGCTTTTTCAGTATCCTCAAGAAGTGCTTTCGTCATATAGTCATCCGGTTCAAAATCTTATTAATCATTCAAGAAAATATGATCTTTTCCCCTTCGAGAGAGTTCAAGCTGAGAAAAGTAACAACCAGACTACAGATTCCATCGAAAAGGGAACTCCTGTAAATGCTAATACTATCGACTTCCATCCTCTACTGCAAAGAACTGAAGTTGAGATGAATGGTGAAGTACCAGAAGCTGACTGCGATCAGTCTGTTAATCAATCTGAGTGTAACATGAGGGAACCCCCAATAGATGACCAAATAGATGACCAGTCAACAGCTAGGCAAGAATCCACAAGCCCTTGTGAGAGGGAGAACAATATTGACTTGGACATTCATTTATGTTCTTCAATGGACTTCAGGAATGCAAATGACTTTAGAGGTACTTTTAGTAAATCGAGCATTCAGGCAGAAGGGTCTATGAAGGACAGAGCTAGTATTTCAGAGCTAGAGGTTGGAAATGCTAGTTCTCACCATTGCATTGAAGAGCCCAACGAAGAATCAATGCAAGGCATTGTAATGGAACAAGAAGAATTAAGTGATTCCGAGGACGATAGCCAGCATGTTGAGTTTGAATGTGAGGAAATGGATGATTCTGAAGAGGAGCAAGTTCAGGGTGTGGAACCCTCTTTGACTCAAAATAAGGTAATTTGTGGCACATGTCTGGTAACATTGTAATGTTCATGATTGTGGTGTAGCATTGTACTGTGATTTTTCCCCTATTCTACCATGGCATTATTAAAAGTTGAATATAATTTATTGCATTGTGTTGCTTATATTTCAGGAAGTTCATCTTATATGATTGACTTTGCATTTCTTGGATTGATCCGAATTAACAAGAGAAGCATCACATTGTGTTGCTCACATGTTCCTTGTAATATTAAAATGATCAATGATTGGTGATGAAATCACAATTTCTTTCCTGAATGATCTCAATGTGTTTGAACCTTTCTTCTTTCTTTAATTTTCCTTATACCTATAGATATTTCATCGTGCAGGGCATTTCAACATCAGTTGTTTGTGGGGAGTTCCATGGCAGTAATGACCAGAGGCTGATCCAACAAGGATTAGTACAGGTGGGTAAACAGGGTGCAAGTTCAGCGCAGAAATTGCAAGGGTCTTCTAATGCCAGGTCGGCAAGAGCAAAGTTGAAGCCGGAACAGGCAAAGCGCACAGGATCTAGAACAAACCAACGATTGTCCTCGTCTCGCACAAGTGAACCAAGCCAGGCCAAAACCAGAAGGTCTAAAACGCAGCAGGGGCAGGTAGGTGCTGAACGCAAGTCCAGTGATTCAAGAAGAACTAGAAAAAACCCTGCCCCAAGTTAAAGGCCTTTCTGGCCTTTCATGTCTTTGCAGTAGCTATCAGTTCTGTTCCCTTGCTGCATTCACCAGATGACAATGGCGGAATGGCTCACTGCAATCTGTTATCACTTGCGCTGCTGGGTTGATTGTTGCCAGTGATGCAGCCCGTGTCTGTTGGCGCCTATCCCTTCTCAGATGATCATTTTGAACAGTGCAGCAAGAACCATAGGCGAGACCTGTACATGTCTGGAGCTGAGTAGCAAAACTGAAATGGTGATGATGGCCTACTAGCATTTAGGAACCTGATGCTCATCAACCAGCTACTGATGGCGTGAGAAAGCACTCCCTGTAGTAAAGATTTGAACAGCCATGGTGGATACAGAAGGAATGGTGAGCTACTTGCTTGGATTGACTTGGCAAGTTATTATATGGAGTTCTTGACTCCCAATATTCGGTTCGTCATGTGTACATGTAACATGAGCCAATGTTGGTATGTCTTGTAAGTTAATCCACTCATGGTGGTTGTCGTTGTATGTTAATTCATCCGGTGGCCTATTGTCAGTCGACGGAGAATTGCAGTGCAGCTCACCTGGAAATTGTGCTATTGCCTCTCGGCAGCTGCAGCCTGATGCACGGCAACATTCAGTGTGCATCCTTCCAACTTGGAGGGCTGCGAGCTGCAGCCTGCAGGTTGGCCGACTCTGTCCCACGGCTGTAGCAAGGTGAACTATGGCGTCCAGTTCAGTTTTTTTTCCCTCATACAACGTGCACTTTTAGGGCTTGTTGGGATAGGGATGGATTATAACCAATCCCTTCGGATTGGAAGCGATTTTAGTTCAAATTTTGAATTAATCCGAAAGAATCGAGTCGGATCCCAGTATATTCAAACAGGCCGTTATTTGAAAGGAACAAGCGAGGTCGGGCAACTAGAACCAATCCAGGCTGGATTCTACAGCGTAGCGTAACAATCGCAAACTGGCTCTAAGCCTACGTGACAACCGCAACATGACCCTCAGCCTATACGTGTATAAAGGGAGATTGATGTGTAGTATTTGAACCACTAATACAGTTTATTCGTTTATTTATCTGTATAGCATGCTTATTAAGAGTTCACGAAAAACACATAGACCATCTGTATTCTTTTTCTTTTCCTTTCCTTATTACGGCATATTCAGGACGCTCGAATTTTACATGAAATTTGCAATAAATAGTTCAATTCCCACAGAAATTTAAAAATATATTCCAAACAGAGCCTTGTTGTGGTAGCTTAATTGCCTTTTCTTACGATGAGATAATCTCTCATTGTAATTTTCTTCTTCTCCGACTAAGCGGTGACTTCAACATCACCTGTTACTTTTACACGGTTAGATCCAGACTGATTCTGGGTACCTTTTGCAACCATCGATAACATTAAATTAAATACTGTTGGTGTCAACACGGTATTTTCTTCACTGTTTAGTTGCCGAATCAAGTCCGGTCAAAATGGTGCAAGACACAAAATCAAACCGCAATTTAATGTAAAGAAGACGAGGACTAAACAGTGAAGCTTAGTTGTAAGCACGCCGGAATGGCACCTCAATTAGCAAGTGTTACGATACACACTGTCGTCACATTTGCTATTTAAATGTTTTTCATTTCAGTTATGCATATTATATGGCCTGCCTTTTCAAGCATGGGGATTTTGTTTGTATTAATTTTACTCCTTTTGCAAGCTGTACTATAGGACGATGAGTTATGAGTATATGTCAAAACAAAAGAAATATGCATCACAAGAATGCCAATGCACAAATGTGATCAAAATATTGGTCATGGAACTGTCAGACTTTTCCCAAGTCTTTGGAAACGACTAAGAGATGGCCTGCATGCACGTCTGTCCTGCAAAGTTCACACCATTGATGCTTAACTAGGTACCTGTGCGCGCATTGGCGCGCTCGCTGTATGCAAGAGCGACAAAAAATAGCAATGAAAAGTGAAACCGAGATTTGAATGAAGAGCGGAAACGGGATTTGAACGAAGAGCGGAAGTAGGGTACTGATAGATCAATTTAGGACATTCTAATGATTTAGTATGTGTGTATTAGATAGGCGGGAGACCTGCGAAAGTATTCATCCGAATAAAACAATGAGTATGATGAAACGCAAAATATGAAACAAGTATGAACAAAATGATACCACTTATAATGAGGCTAGTGTTCTCAGCAACATAAATGGCAAAGCAATAATTAGTTACACCATCTATTGTCAAACAGTATACAGTTTAGAGAAATATTGCCAAATATCAAGTCCCGCCTTTAAACACAGTTCTTACCCAGGCTTAACAAATCCGTTATCAAGCACCCATTTGATCACTGCACAATGAAACTTTGGACGATGTGGGTCTACTCTAAAAGGGTGTAAGCACACGCACTCTGTAGAAAAAGAATCCTATCAGTGAAGAAAAACATCATCAACAATAAACTAAGAGAGAAAAAAACTAACAACATAAGTAGCATGAGAGTTACTACCTCGGCAAGTGAGGATTGGATCAAACAGAGCAGACGTTGTCATGGACGTGGTTACTGTTCATGCACACACTGTTCATGCATGTACTGTTCATCCACGGATAGTTTCCTTCGTTGCAAAAATATGTTTCCTTAAATAGTTTATTAGTTTCCTTGTATAGAGATTAGTTAATTGAAAATGTTATCTATTAGTTAAGAAGGTCATCGTTTAGATTGATTTTATCCATAATTGTTAGAAGAGTCCTCTATATAAGGAGGCTCATTGTATCCATCTAGGATGCACGGACACAGACACGCGTGTCGGACACGATACGTATCGAACACGGGATACACCATTTTCTAAAAAATGGCGACACGGGGATACGGCTGTATAATAATAATAATAATAATAATAATAATAATAATACATGCATATGTATTATTGAATGCTTTTCTACGTGTTTGTCAAACATAAAGTGTAAAATAGGAATACCGAATATGTACCTCAAAGATGATCCTCGGCTCCTGGTCTTTTCAATTCTTCATAAAGCATAAGTTCATAAGTTCATATTAATACCAGAAATTCAGAATTCCATTAACCTATGAATAGAAAAAATGTGATTAGTGAATGTAAGTAACAATGTAACATGGGATGCAACAAAATTCAGTACTTTGCTAACTTGTGAATAGAAAGAACTTGATTAGTACCAGAAATCCATACTTTTTGTCGGCAAAGACTTGAACCAGCCGGTTCCATCGCCTAAGTTCTAATCATGTTCAAGTAAAGTGCAAAACTAGTTACCATGACAGCATGAGTGGCAAAATAGTGATGCATGACATACTGATACTATGCACAAGCAGCGGCTTTACACTTCAACAATAGCCAAATAACAAATTTTTAGTTTGCTCAACTACTCAGTACTCACCGAATGGAGTTTCTGGTACTATGCACAAGCAACAGCAGCGGCTTTACACTTCAACAATTGTCAACAATACTTGCATGAGTTTATGGAGAATGGAGAACAAATAAGTAAACAACTCACCGAAGCAAGTCCTTCGCACAGAAGCAACAGGGCGCGTCGGGAGCAGCAGCAGAAGGGAGCCAAGGTTGACCGGCGTCGAAGGCGACAACCCGGAGAAGCAGGGGGCCAGGGGCGTTGTCGGGGACGGGGACTCGGGGCTGCAACCTAGAAGCAGGGATGGCGTTGAAGGGGAGTCGCTCCCGAGGAGCAGCAGAGGCGTCGGCGAGTCAGCGTCGAACGGGATCTGGACTCGGCGTCGGCGACTCGGCGTCGAACGGGCCAGGGGCATTGTTGGGGACGGGGACTCGGGGCTGGAACCTGGAAGCAGGAACGACGTCGAAGGGGAGTCGCTCCCGGGGAGCAGCAGAGGCGTCGGCGACGGGGAGGGCGACGAAGCAGGGGGCGGCCGGTGAAGGCGACGAAGAAGGAGAATCAGGCTAGAAGCAACGGGGCAGGGGCGGCGTCGAACGTGATCTGGAGAAGGGAGAAGGGGTAGGCGAGGGCGGCCGGTGTTGGCAGGACGCGGAAGGTGCAGGCGATGAAGAAGGGGATCGGGGTTGGAAGCAGCGAGCTAGGGGCGGCGTCGAATGGGTCTGGACAGGGGGAGAAGTAGGGGTGCTAGGGTTAAGCTGGCTATTTGGGCTGGGCTACCAGCTTAGCTGGGCCGAATGGAATGGGGCCCAAGTGTCCGATACGCCTCTTATACGTGTCCGATACGTGTCCGATTTTAATTTTATTTTTTTTCGCGACGCTAATTTTGGACACGCCTCTGATACGTGTCGGAGCCATGTCCGTGCTTCCAAGGTATCCATTATCAAGCAAGCAAGCAAAGATGAATAGACAAGTTCCTAGTCCCTAAAGTCCAGCTGCGGTCGCTCCCTTGACCGGCTATTCTAGATCTATTCCTCCACACAATCGGTGTCCTCCTTCACCTAGCGCCGTTCTACCTCAAGTCGTCGCGGTCCGACCTCCCTCCGACGGATGTTTACCCCATTACGAACTAAGGTTCATAACAAACGTATTGTAGGAACAATAAATAGATTGAACAAATCATATAGCTCAATGGGTTTCCAGGCAAACCAAATGCGAGAACAGTTTTAGATGGCCTTGATGTGTCTTTTGTGATGATCTCAGCAAATGTCAATGGCTTGCCGGGTTTCATTAGGATCTGTATGTGACTATGTGTACAAGCATAAACTATTAAAATTATTGGAGAAGGATAATAGTGCCAAGTTTAAAAGCGTCTTCTTGGTCAACAGGAAAAGAATCAATCTTAAGTTTGATCTAGTGCAAACACATAGTGCATAGTTACAGACCAAAAGACACGACTTTTTGGGTTTTTTTTTTGAGACCACGTTATCTTCTTCCCCAGTCATGTGCATTCTAAGACTATAATGTAGACTGTAGAGTATATTCATAAGAGTGAGTCCGATAATCCACATGCAATTAAAGTCATTCATTCATATAGTCCGATAATCCACATGTAATTAAAGTCATACATCCATATTTTCAGGAAAAAACTGAGCCAACAAAAATAACACACGAGCAACAAATCGTAAGCTGGAGAAGTATATACCACAAGATAATCAGCCTGCTTTAGATCTCATTTTATTTTGGTTCACGAAGGGTACAGTCATCCAGCTAATTGACTCACGCTCGAACTAAATAAAGTATTGATCTCTCCAATTATATGCACTGGCCTGCCATAAAAAATATATGACAGTACTGTAGCCTCATAGAGCTTCTCTAGTTCCCTTGTTTTTGTAATTGCTGCTTCCTGTAGCATTATAAAGTTAAATCATCAACATACACTCCTTGGCTACCGAAAGCACAAGGAGATCACAAAAAAAATCTCCAGGGTATATAAGGTAAGTATTAGTATTTTGGTGCATTAGTACACGATGGACCAAAAACTAATATTTTAGCAAATGGAGAGTACGAATAACAATGCAGTTGTTCACAGGGAATTTTTAGTTGAATTTAGATCACATCCTTTAGGATGGATCAAAGATCATAAGCCACTTTACTGATGTTTTCCTCTCCAAGTGGACCATAGTTCAATGAGAAAAGAAATATAAATGTAATCAACCACTGTGATGGAGAAATTATCATTTACTTGCTTCGGCCAGGATGATGATATTGTATTTTGCAGCTCTATGCGCTTAACTGACAGACCACCTAAGCCTTCTCGTAGTTTCACCTCATGATGCTTATCTTCTATGGTCGACACCAATCTGTCTAAAAACCTTGGAAGAGGAAAGGAATCAATATCCAGTTAAAGAAGTTGTAAAGAAAACATGCAATTATGGTAGGAAAAAACAGCTATATTATGTAAGTATTCGAGCAAATGGTATGGAGGATAATAAGTACACCACTGTGGCAGTAATGAAAGACATAAGCAAGAGCATGAAGTTTCAGAATATATGTTCTTACCTTTTAGAGTTGAGGATCACTATAAGGTCAAGAGTTTTCTGGTTAGTCAGCAAAGAGATTGTTGAGGAGACCTCTACAAGCACATTCTCCAAACTATTAGGAGCATACTGTTGGAGAACAAAAGGTGAGACAGCTTGCACCTGATGCTGTAGGGATGATGTAGCAAGCGAGAAACTGAGCCCACCAAATCTCCTCCTACCACCTTCCTCAGCAACCGTAAAGGAGCCAGTCAATTGCAGAATCTCAAAACGACCCTTGAAATCAGATGCCCAAAATAATGCCATTTTAGAAGGGGAAAACGCGCATCATAAACACAAAGAATAACTTCGTTATTCTACACTGATACATGAACTCAAAAGACCTCTGTTGTCATCTCTCTCAAGCGATGGGAGACCTTAAAACAAATCCCACGATCATCTACCATTTACAATTTTTTGGATAATATTATTGAGCCTCACCTACAATTTGCAGACTTTATCCATATATGGTAACACAAACAAGGCAAAATTAGATGCATGTACGGTAACACAAACTGCCAAAAATCAGCACGACCTATAATGGACACACAAAAAAATGGGGGAACTAAAGCCCTTTTCAACATAGTGCGCAATTGATCAAATTATGCAGAATATACATTTTAAGAAACAGGCAAGAAATTTGTGCAGACTTATGTACATAGTCATTGCTAAGTTGTCCTGTACAAGACAATACTAAACCTATATAGACCTCATTGGAGAAGAGTGACTCAGCACTAACTAAATACCCATCAGAAATTCAGATTAGCTAATAACCGTTTTGTTCACGCTTCTGTACATAGCCATTGGTAAGTTGTCTTATACAAGACAATACTTACAAGACAATACTAAACCTATATAGACCTAATTGGAGAAGAGTACTCAGGACTAACTAAATACCCATCAGAAATTCAGATACCTAATAACCGTAGGCCATAACTCACAACATTGCCGTGAGTGGTAAGATACAAGCAAAAGTCTTAATCCGATTTCATACCTCGTAGGTGAAGTTGCTACCGGAGAAGAGGCGAACGGGTAGCGCCGGTGACGAAGACCGCAGGGGCTTGTATGGCTGCGAGGAGCGTGGCGTGCTCACCAGTGACGGCAGCGTGATGAAGACGGCCAGGACGAGGAGCACCTCCGCCTCGTCGCGCCGGCAGGGAGTGGATGGGGGTGGAGGGGAGAAGTAAGAGGGGCGCGGGGGAGGGCGTCGGAAAACGATAGATGAAATCAGAAAACTGGATGTAGAATCGTCAACAGAAGTCAACACATAACCAAATTAAAAGATAGTTCTAAAACCATAAAAGCAGAACAAGGGGGGAGTGAGGGAGAGCCGAGCAGCGTGGGAGAGGCAGCGCTGGCGTTCGGAGGACGAGCCGGGCGCGAGCCGAGCGGCCGCACCAGGACCGAGCCACGCGGCGGCGCAAAGGCCGAGCGCGCGCGGCGAGAGCGTTGGGTCGAGCGCGGAGGCGCTGGTGGCCGAACCGCAGCGGCGCCGGGCGGCCCGAGGCGCGGGAGAAGCACAGCGAGCGGGAGGCCCAGGGAGAAGGCGCGCGGGAGGACCGGGCGCAGGGGCACAGGGGAGGAGCCGCACGGGAGGACCGGGCGCAGGGGCACGGGCGGCCGAGCACGGGCCGGCGTACGGAGGAGGCAGGCCTAGCCAGAGGGAGGCGGCAGTACTAGGAACTTCATTCGCCCAAGAGCCAAGAAGAAGAAAGAATGGGGAGAGGAAGTGAAGAGGAAGAAGAGGAAGAAAAGAATAGGGGAAAGAGCAGCACGCGAGGAGTAGTAGAAGGGAAGAGATCCAAGCGAGGAGGAAGAAAAGAATAGGGGAAAGCACAGCGCGCGAGAAGGAGCAGAAGGGAAGAAATCAAGCGTGAAGAATCCAGAACAGAGACAGCAGCGAGGACGAAGGAGCGATGGGCACATAAAACCAAAAAAAAAATCCGACGATCGTGAGTCAGTCCGACGCCGAATTGGACGGGGAAGAAGAAAAGTGGCGACGTGGACGCCCTTGCTCGTGTGAAAAATGCGCTCATTTATATCGGAGGACTAGAAACCTGCGTGCGTCTTGACGCACGGAGTTGAACAAATACGACTGTAATCAGGAGAAAAAAAATGACGGAGACATAACCTACAGAGATATATCATGGACGGAACCTATAACGTTATTCTAAACCTAACCTGATTGCTGAACAAGATGAAACATCGAAATTTAAGATATATAACTCTATGGTCTCCTGAGATAGAACAATCTTTTGCTATAGGTCCTGAAAAAGAAGCTATGAAAGTAAACATTTTATACGGGAATTATTTCAGGAGCAAGCTGGCAAATGACTATGTGCGTTCTAGCTATATCAAAATAGTAAGCAATATGAAACGAGTAACTTAAGGCCTAGTAAAAGGCTACTCTTTGAATCCCCTCTTTAAGGCATATAAAATTAGTACTCTTCCTCCACCATAGTCTGAGTAATAAGATGCGTTTGGTCATGTATTTATGCTTAGATCTGTACAGTGATAGCATTCGGTTGCAGGGAAGTGTTCAGCCCTGGCCGATTCTACTATTGCTTATGTGCTGAGATTTTCCTCTTCCTCTCCTGCGCACGTCCCTCTTCTTCCTGAATCAGGCGAAACTGCTCCTCATCCTCCTTTCTTGCAAGTTTTGCACTAAATGTCCAAAAGGGGAAAAATTATCAGTACGGTTTAGGCAATTCGCCTTTAACAATATATAAAACAGACTTTCACGTGTTTTTTTTTTTGAGAAAAAGAGAAAAATTAAGGATTTGACACTGCAAAGAGGTGCACATGAGACATGGGACAATGCAGTGGAAAAATCCTCAAATGCCAATCTTTGCAGTGGCAAATCATTGATTCCCTTCAAAAGTGTAAATATTAAATGGAACGGTTTTTCATTTGTGCTTTTAATTTAACGGAACTTGAAAATAAAAACATCTCGAAGGTGCAGAAGATGACAAAATGGTAGAGTACCTTCTTCTCTCTTCCATCTGTATGATGCGATAATTTTCTTCCATGTTACTATCATCTTCATCTCTGCTCATGTATTTTTCATGATTATAGCTGCACACGAAGCCCAAAAAACAAATAATCAGCGAAAGATATCTTTATCTAGAGTGGGCTAGCCATATTGTTTTAGGATTGGGAGTAGCACAAATGCACAACTACACCAATATGCTGTGGCCCTCGTAAAACATGATTCATGTGAACAGATAAAAAGTTCACTGATAAATAATACCTAAAACAAAGTTAATAAGAAGCAACCATGCTTGAACATTCCTCTGATCATTGATGATATTTTCCCATGATCAAATTCATCATCAGATTTCCTTTTCACTGCACGCCTTTTCTTTGCATGATAAAAAACTGCATTTGAAGAGATTGGCCGAGATGTCTGCAAACATATAGAGCAACAAAATATAAAAAAAATATTCCAGCATGAGGAGTGGGTATCAAACTGTGTAAACTGCAGAGGGCAAAAAGGACTATCGAGATAAATCATGAAATGTTACCTTCGGTTTTGAGGAAGGACCCAGCTGCTTCTCTGCTAATTTTGATCTGTCATGAGATTGAATCGACACTTCTCGCCCGCACGCCGACCTTGGAAAAATGGTTTAGGCTTTGACTTTGGAAGGATCGCGGGCCGTGGCTCGCTATCCCCGATTCTCGAGACGATCGTTGCTGGCTGGCTCTGATGGCGGCATCGCCGCCTCGACTCGGATGCAACGGTGTGGCCTCGTGCTCGCGAGTGGATCGCTGCGCTTCGCCATTTGATGACTGTAACCCTGGAGTCTTCTTCATGGCAGGCAGGCTGGATCCGTTTCTAGCAGCAGCAATGATTACTTTTCTGTCTGGCAAATGCTCCTTTCCCGAAGAATCTGCCTTACTTTGGACACGTCTCTGAATGCAAGAAGGTGCAACCTTCAATCCGTGGTCTTTTGGTAATCTAGCATGTTGATTTGTACTTGTGAACACTTTGCTCTTCCCAGCAGAATGCATTGGTTCACAATCTTCATCATCAACATAACAAAAGAATTAAGCAATTTATCCATGAGATTTATTGGAATCGAAAGAAATAGTTGGCATGGCCCAAGTGCAGACTCTTCTCTAGTTCAGCAGATGCTAAAGCAGATAGACAGTTCATGTAGTAGAGAGCACATTCCTACTGGATTGCAAAACAGATATCTCATTTGCAATTAAAAGACAATAGCTCCTTGCAACCAGCTCAATCACTACATGGAACTTCTGGCCATCCAATGAACAAGCGATAAAAAATATCCGTAAAGCCTCCTCACACCAGATAGAAACAGTATTCCCTGGTATAGAATCACATACTTGAGAAAACACTATACCAAACTAAAAAAATCTCAATAATGACCAGTTTAATCTTCGGAACCAAATAAAATGTGCCTTTTCAGAACTCAATGAGGCATTAAAATCTCACTGTTGAACAGCCAATTCAGAGACCCTAAACCACCTAAATTAAGCAACCAACTCAAAAGTTTCTGATGCCCAAAACAAGCACCTAATCCCTCGCTAAACCTCATCGCAACCCCATCAAACGGGATCCCGTCACCAAATCCACACAGAAGCACCGATCAACAGCGCACGAGACACACAACAAATCATAAACACGCGAGATGATTTGAGGGGGGGAAACAAATTGCCACAGAATCTGCACACCAAGAAACTCCTCCATCAAATGTCGTAAGAGCATAACCAAGCCGAGCAGAAGCCCACACACGAGCGCACCAAATCTACCGAGACACTGCATGTGCTCCGTCAACTGACATGAAAACAGTAGTTCATCCCCAAGATGAAACAAGCACAGGTCAATCGAGAATCAACCCCAAGAACAGGCGAATGGAGGGGATGAGAACCGTGTCAATGGAGGATGCAAAGGACGAGTGGCAGCAACCGAGACGAAGAGGATGAACGGCCGACTGAAGCGAGGAGGATGAACGGGCGGCAGAATTGAGGAGGAAGAAAAGGAGGTGACACAAAAACGAAGAAGTCTTGGGGGATAAAGATCGACAAGAAGCACTAGAAACGAGGCACTGACGACGACGAGCAAGCCACCTGCGCGTCTCCTGAAGCGAGCCGACAACATGTGGAGAGCAGAGCCAGCGCACGCGCAACCAGTGCCTAACCCAATCAGACGGCGGGGACAACAGCAGCAAAATCGGACGGCCAAAAAAAAAAAGCCGACGTGGCCACCCTAGCTGAGCTTCAAGTGAGCCTCCTTTTATATAGAAGGATTTCTCCAAGATTCTAATAAACTCTCAGCAATCTTGATTCCATCGACAGTTCCAATTATTTTTCTTGTACCACCCTGCCGTTATCAAACGACATTGTTAATGAGATCTATAACTTTGGGTTGATGCCAACAATTTGCTTCCAAGCAACATATCAACAATCGCTATGTTCTACACAACCATGAACAATTTTCGTAAATTTAAACAACATATCAACAATCCTGCAGATTTACAAATCCTTCACAAAAAGAACTAAAAAAGAAAGCGGCTAGAAGTTGTCGTTGAGCTTGCTGGAGGGCTCCAACCGGGTGGCATTGAAGTGTTCCAAGGTGTGTGCCCACCTCAGGTCCTGCTTCAACTGGTGCACTCCAATGGTGTCATTCAAGAAATCCTCAGCTTGGGCACCCTTGTAATCATACATTTTTGGGTGAATGTTCACCCTGTTCTTGGCCTTGTTGCCCATGTTTAGCCATTTCCCTGTGGTCACGTCTTCTGCACCTGATGCAATTAAACACAAAAAGTCCATTATTTTCTACTGACAAACAACTAGTTAGGCTCTGTTTGGAACACATGATTTTTTTTTCAATTTCCAGCGGAAAATTGAATTGTTCCTGTGAAATTACAGGGTTCCAAACATGCCCTTATTGTAATCTTCGTAGGTAATGTTTCAAGAAAAAACATTTACACATGATGATAAGAATTCATCCCATTTTTTCCATGGTAAGAAGACTAACTGATCAATATGCGCAAGCTTAAGCAAGCATGCATGCATTACCTATGGCTTCTCTTTTCACCATGTCGGAGCTGGAGATCCACTCGACGAGGTCCCAGGACAGCAGGTAACCCATGCCGAGCATGAACGGCGGCGACACCCGGTCGTGGAACGGCAGGCCCACGCCGTAGTACATGTCCTCCCGCGGCGCGGCTCGCAGCGTCTCCACCAGCGCGTCCAGCCGGAGGTACGTGTCGTCGTCCACCTTCATCACGTAGTCGTACGGTCGGCCACCGCTGCCGCCGAACATCGCCGTCAGGCCGGCGAAGTAGGCGTACGTCTTGCCCCGGTCGGCGCTCTCGGCGCAATCGAACAGCAGCACGTCGCCGTGGGCGCGGGCCTCGAGCGCCACGAACGCCCGGTGCTCGGGCGGCATCGGCCGCGCGCAGAGCGCGAACCGGACGTCCACGCGCGCGGCCCGGCGGAGCGCGGGCGTCTGCTGCAGCGCGTACGCCATGCGGACGAGGTGCCGCCGGGAGTGCTTCTTGGCCGTGGTGTGCACGCCGATGAGGACGCTGAGCTCCGGCGCCCGGTCACCTTCGTCGTCCGCCCACGCCGGTGCAACACGGTAGACGTTGGCCGCGCCAAGGCAGCCCACCGGGTTGCGGAGGTAGGCCGGGAAGGGGGCGAGCAAGGTGATGCAGAGGAGTGTGAGGGGGAGGAGGACGATGAGGGATACGGTGTAGGAGGACGGCTTCTGGATGAACGACATTGTTGCTGCTCCTGTCGTCGGCGACGCCCTTCTTCTTGATTTGTTTGGCCGTCAACTCTTCTTGCTCCTTTTTCAGATGAACTCACTCTTCTTCTTCCGTGTGCGTGTGCATGTGCATGTGTTGCCGTGTTGGTGACTTGGTGTAATGGTGTGTGTGCGTATATATATATTCAAGAGGTATAATGGAAGTAGTAGTGGTTTGGCAGAGTCGGGTTGAGTTAGCTAGGACATGGTGCAGTTTTGTGATTTGTCACTGGGGAATGTTCTTGGTAAAGGAATATTGGCAAATGGCTATACCAACGTGCTGCCATGCATGTGTACATGTACTAGGGTAGGTGGACGAAGGGACTTCTTGTGGGTTAGCATTTTTGGATTGTTCCATGTTACATACTAGTATACCTATACTCAGCTTGCTGTCTGATTAGTGTAACAGATTCTTTTTTTTAAAAAAAAAATAGTGTGTAAACCTCCTCTGGTCACAAAAGAGTGGTGTTTTGGATATTGATACGGTCTCCAAAACGTAACTTTGATCACTAATTTCTATTATAATATATTAATAAAATATATTAAAATTATAATATTATAAAAGTATCTTCTAAGTCAAATCTAATCCAAATATCCATAGAGATATTGAAGGCCAAAGTTATATAATTATGTGTATCCTAAAACCTCACTCTTTTGTGACGGGAGGGAGCATACAGTGTATGCCATTCAGTTTCTCGAGAAAGGGTTCTCAGCTTCATAGAATTAAGCTTTGCATAGTCACCTCAACAATTCAACATTGTTCTATTTGAGAGAGCTTAAACTTTTGGTGCTCGAAGTTTTTGCGGTGGTGAGTGAAACTCAAACTTGTCATTAATATGGATGCGTGTAACTATTAGGGTAAGTGGATGCGAAGGGAATTATTGTGGGTCAGCATTTTTGGATTGTTCCATATTTACATATATAGTAATAACTACAGTCAGTTTGTTGTCCGATTAGTCCAACATATTCTCAAGATTTTTTAATTAATGTATGGCATTCATTTTCTCGAAAAAGATACGAAGAGATGAGGGGGTTATCAGCTTCATAGTACAAAGCGTTGGACAGCCACCTCAACCGTTCAAAGTAGTCATGTTTGGGAGAGTTTAACCTTTTACTCTATCCATTCAGAAATATTTGATGTCTTAGAAAACATGCCGTCAAACTTTTTTAATTTTGACCATCAATATATATATATATATATATATATATATATATATATATATATATATATATATATATATATATATATATATATATATATATATATATATATATATATATATATATATATATATATATATATATATATATATAGTCATGTGAAAATGCTATAATTATATTAGTCATGAAAAATGTTTTCATAATATAATAATTTTATATTATTTTATAAACATATTCATATAAAAATAATTATCAAAGTTGTACGTTGAAAACAGTGTCGATGTCTAACACATCATATATTCTTGAACAGAGTGAGTAGTTCTCGAACCAAGTTTTGGTGGTGCTAGCTGAAACTCAAACTTGCCATTAACTACCTGAGTGTGCGTGGGTTGCAACGGATTTCATATAAAACATAAGATAAGTTGTAAACTTAGAAAACAAATATATACAAGGTAATTATCTCTACAAATGAAAGTTTCATACATAATTTGCATCAAATCAACAAGCCAAATAGAATCTTGTCACAACCCACCAATACAGATAATCTAATTATCCACAAAAGATCATTTAAATATCTTATACATGTGTGCATGCATACATTTATCTACTAAAGATCTCATCAACTCAAAAGGAGTAGATGACATACTCACCACCACTACCACCGAGTCTTTTATAATAGTAGAGATATGGATGGGAACTCATCAGCCAACCGATGGATCAACAACATGTCGCTGTTGCTAACAAACTGAAGATTGTCTAGCATTTGTTGATACAGTTGGCTTAAAACAGATATTTCCAAGTTCTTTATCACCTTAACACAGTGCGCGACTTGATTAAAAGCAGAAGAAACGGATATGCTTTCACGGTTCCTTCCTCTAATTTTGCCGCTCGTGGACGTTGACGGCTCAACTGACGAGCGAATCTCAACCCTTGGAGGCTTTTGACCGCTGCAAATGCACACGTATGGAGGAATTCCTCGAGATCACGGAAAACAATGAGCCATTGCAGGTACTTAAATATGCTTAGGGTTTAAACAAAGAAGAGAACACTACGACTACACGCTTAAGCCAATCGTTTGATCGATGTTTTACTTGGTCAGGTAGGTGGGACATCACTCATGGACGGTTTGTGAGTCAACTCATAAATAAATTTGCTCAGCTTGAGATGATCATTCCATAGCAAAATCCAAATATTATAGGCTGGTGAGGTAGTAAATTCAGATAGGTCCCCTTTTTTTAACAGAGGTTGGAATGAAGTTCAAGAATCATCATGCTTAAAATGGTTTTTTTATGTACCTACCATGCTTGACTATTATACTGTAGAACTTTTATTATTATTTCATCATTTTTAATAATATTTTTTAAATAACTCCTCCCTAATTTTATTTCTAAAACTGCCTATTTTGGCCACGCCAGGACACGAGGTATCGTGTATGCACTCAGCCACATCGAGGATCTCGGTGTGGCTAATTATGTGCCACGTGTGCGAGGAATGTCACGTCGTTT
Organism: Ampelocalamus luodianensis; assembly: GCA_036346255.1. NCBI lineage: Eukaryota > Viridiplantae > Streptophyta > Magnoliopsida > Poales > Poaceae > Ampelocalamus > Ampelocalamus luodianensis. The sequence continues at coordinate 54,724,477 of CM070627.1, read as the reverse complement.
GAGGCCATGGATTCCGAGGTGTCCTCTAGGCTTTTTTTTCACTGGTTATTTGATTCTCACGATTGTTTTGGGTAGAATTTTGCTTGAATTAAAGGAGAAAATTATGTTTCAAGCCTAAGACGTAGTGTCTTCGGTCCCACAAAATTTAAGGCATCATTTGAAATGCCAAAAAAATTCAAGATACTTATAGGAATAAAACTGTTTCATACGAAGTTCCCTTGAACTCATGTGAATGTGCATTGGACGTGCACACGTGAGTACGTGTGGGATGTGGGTGAGGTGTTCGTCCTCTTTTTTTTTTTGTTAAAAAAAACTAACATGTTCCAATTTTCAAACTCAAAAGGCCGAAACCCGCAAGACCAAAATCCCTCTCCTTCTGCTCCAAAGCCCACATAGCATCCAAGGCCCAACAAACCCTTGCCCCTCCCCATCGACGACACACAAATTCCGACGAACTCGTGGCGAGCTTTAGGGCTCGAGAGTAGAGATAGCAATTGTGCCCGATTTTCCTGATAATTCTCGGATCGGAACTAATTCGGATTTTTTGGAAACTAAACGAATACGGTAGCCATGCTATCCGTGGAAATAAAATCCGGAAAACTCAATAATTTTTATTTTTCACATTAAAAACTAGGAAATTAAATAATTGACTTTATTTTATTATATTTTCTTTTAACCAAGAAAACTCTTTTAAATCTAAAAAATCTAATAAAATAATAACTTTATTAATTTTATTTTTGGTAATATACTTTAGGATGCTATAGTCATTTGTGTATAGACTAACCATCTAGCATAATTGATGTTAGTGTGAATTAAGTTTTATGGATGTGATGAACTAAGATGAATGCGTGATGATTTGTGACTTTGTGAGTTATGACTTATGAGCTAAATATGGTAAACCAAGTGTTTTATTTGTGATGGACTAGTTAATGCAGCTTGCTAGTGCCAATGTTCTGTGTGGTTGCTGAAAATATGAACAATTCATGAATATTTGCATCAAATAAACTAGTTATATGTTTTGTTAATTTCGGCATACAATTTAAGGGGTTTTATGTTCCAAAATATCCACGGCCAGTATTCGTTTGACACCTACTGTATACCGCAGCGAATACCCTAATGGAGACAGGTATATGCGTCTTTCTTTGCTTACGGACATGAAAACGAGCACAATCCCTTACCCATCAGGTAAATAGGCATGAGCATAGGTAAACTCTATATGTATCTACTTTGCCCAATTACTCGCAACCTACAATAACACATGGACTGTTGGACACCCTGCTGTCTAAACTCTAAAACCCTAGCCACCGAGTCCCACGCGATCTTCCTCCCCCAGTCCCCCGTTCTCTTCCCGGTCGCTCCCACTTCCCAGCCGGCCGTTGCCCCAGACAGCCGACACCGGTCCTACTCCCGGCCAGTCGCTGCCCCGTCCTCCTCCCGGCCAACCGCTGGCCCCGTCCTCCTCCCGGCCGGTCGTAGTCCAGATCCGACCCCGTCGGCCCGTCCTCCTCCTCCCGGCCCGGCCTCCTCCTCCCGCCCAGGCGCCGCTCCCTCGGTCTTCGTCGCCCCCAAGCGCCACCTCCGTCGGCAGATCGGCCCCCGTTGCCCGTCGGCTCGTCCTCCTCCTCCCGGCCCGGCGACGCCCCCTCCTAGGCTTGGTTTAGGTAAAGTGTCCATGCAATCGGGCCATGGATGGCCGATATACAACAACTCTCTCAATTCTACACATTCTGTCATTTGGTTCTTTGCACAAGTATATAATATGGTCCATTTGTTATAGATCTACGAATTATTTATCAGGAATATGATGCTACAAAAAAGATTTTAGTATGCAGAAGAAATTGTTCATTGTTTAGACAGATTATGGTGTGAAGAAGCGTATGTCATGTTTAGACAAAAAATATTTCAGTATGCAGAAGAAATTGTTCATTGTTTAGACAGCAGAAGCTAATTTAATTGTTCAGTATACAAGTTTACTGTTGGTTTTTTGTTCATGTATAAAAGAAGCATCTGTCATATACATGGAATGGCTAGATTTTCAATATGCATAAAAGAAGCATCTGTCATGTTTAGACAAAAAAAGATTTCAGTATGCAGATTATCAAACCGGTTTATGGACATGTTTACATGTTGAAATTGAACCATTTTTATATGTTCTACTCTTGTCGCAAACTTAATTTGTTTATGTGTCAGGAACTGTGTCCGTTTGTATTTTCATTTTATTTGTTGAACTTGATTAGTTGTCTTGTTGAACTTGAGGTGTGAATTGTGATGAACTTTATTAGTTGTGACACACTATTGATGTGTTAATTGTGATGAACTTGATGTGTGCATTGTTTAAGTGTGACGACGCACAAATTCCGGCGAACTCGTGGCGAGCTTTAGGGCTCGAGAGTCGAGAGGCGGCACCCGAGATGCCGTCCTTCTCTTCTGGCGCTTCTCCGCAGAAGCAGCAGCATAACGCGCGGTGCCAACCCTTACCACCTCGCTTCGATTTTATTTTCTTTATTCACCTAGCCTAGCCTGGGATTGAGCCTATGTTTGGCTGGTTCGAGCAGGAGGAGGCAGCTGATTCGACAGCAGAGGAAGGCGCTTCCCATCGCGTCAGGTTTGCCTGCCATGCGTTAGATGCCATTATACTTCTGCTTTATGGGTTAATCTGGGGAGTTTAAATTTGTTGTTATTGTTGTTGGTGGTGGTGATTGTGGGTGCAGTGGAGAAGAGGCTTGTTGAGGAGGTGAGGAAAAACGACACACTGATTGTCGTCGGCGAGACCGGGAGTGGCAAAACGACTCGTAAGTGTTTTGCTGTTTTTTTTTTCCGTTGCACATTGTTGTTTGGGGACAAGTAATTGTTGAAAGCTTGTAGCTTTTTTGATGCTTGCGATTATTAGTTTGAATAGGCTGGCAGTTCCGATGCCATTATCGTGGTCTTAAATTTGTGGAAGTGATGTTGGTGGCTTGTGCATTTGGGAACATTTGGATTTAATCAGCTACGGTGTATGATAAGAGTGAGGGTGAGAAGTTCTTGTAGATCTAACCAAAGGAACATTTGAGAAAAATGAAATGAGTCCTTTCCCAATCCTCGTTGGATTGTTGTGCCCTAGTGGGTTTGGTCCTTAGGAAAATCGTTCTTATGGATTGTTAGACCGATACATATGACATTTTACTTGGTTTCTTGTAAGGAGCATATCTTCATCAGTTATTGAAGAAACACATAACACTATCAATTAATTTGTTACAAATATCATTATGCTCTTTGTTTCAATTTTATTGTTTGAGAAACAAATATATATGTGCATTTTGTTATGCAGAGTTGCCACAATTTTTGTATGATGCTGGGTTTTGTCAGGACGGAAAAGTCATTGGCATCACTCAGCCGCGAAGAGTTGCAGCTGTTACAGTAGCAAAGCGTGTTGCTGAGGAATGCAATGATCAACTGGGCAGAAAGGTTGGATACTCTATTAGATTTGATGATTCCACGTCTAATGCGACAAGGATTAAGTACGTGACCGATGGTTTGCTTCTAAGGTAATGTTGTATATACCGAACCAAATCATTGATTGTTTGATTATTGTGTGGTTTATCATTGTGTTGTATGTAGCTCCAGCTGATATCTTGCTGATTCCTGAGGTGATATGCTTGCAGATATGTTTTTGAACACTTCCATTTTATCTTACTCATAGCTTGGTGGTACTACAGATCTCCTTTATTGTATTCAAGCATTTCTTCTTCCATTTTAATAGTTTGTAACAGTGGCCATCCCTACATCTGCATGGACTGAGCCTGAGAATAAAGTTCACCTATCATTTAGTTATTTGCTTCACATTTGTATATTGAATCTTTTGGGGGCTTCTGGACCTGTGTAACTTTTGTTAATGTGGTTTTTCCTTGTTTTTGAGATCTTTTGTTTGAAAATTTCAAGTAAAATGTTACAGATGGCTAAATATGATATTTATGTGTGGCAATAATCTGGCATGGGTAATCAATATTTAATTCTTTTTGTTCTGAGGTACAATTTTTCTTAGAAGCATTGCTTTGGATTTTCAGGAAGCACTTCTGGATCCACTCTTGTCTAAATATAGTGTTATAGTTGTTGATGAGGCTCATGAAAGAACTGTCCATACCGATGTCTTGGTGGGCTTGCTGAAGAAAGTGCAACATTCCAGATCTATTTATGCCAATAAGAATGCGAAGACTTTGCTTGACAGACAAGATCACTCTCAAAATTTTACTCTGAAGGCATGTCGGGAATAAAATTTGCACCTTTAAAGCTGATAATTATGTCTGCTAGTTTGGACGCCAAGTGTTTTTCAGATTATTTTGGTGGTGCTAAAGTGTACATATTCAAGGGCGCAGACCTGTTGACATACTATATACTTATCAGCCTGAGTCAGATTATCTGGATGCTACACTAGTTACTATATTTCAGGTGAGCATCACAACCCCATTTGCATGCAAGAGGTGGATGAATTAGGGAGGAGGAAAGGAAATTGAATCCAAATAAAATATGATTTCGGGAAGAAAATTTTGCTTCGGAAACCACGATAAGTGAACATGCAACCTTGTTTGGGACTAATTTTCATATTCCCGGATTATCAGAACCTATTGTTTCAACTGTGAATTAATGTAGCGAGCTCTTTGTGTATAAACTTCATGTTTAGATGTTTGTTTTGTTAGATCCATTTGGAGGAAGGGCCTGGAGACATTCTTGCATTTCTAACTGGCCAAGAGGAGATTGAATCACTAGAGAGACTTATTCAGGAGCGTGTTCGTCAACTTCCAGCACAAAGTAGTAAGATATGGACTACGCCTATGTACTCATCTCTTCCATCGAGCAGCAAATGAATGCTTTTAATCCAGCACCACTGAACCCGCAAGGTAAACTTAATATATTAAATTCATTGTATGCTTACTGTACCTTCATGCCAACCTATTTGTTAATGTATATACGCTTCATTTTCCTAATTGATAAGTACTTTACTTTCTGCTCTTTATGTCCGATGTAATGCTGTTCTGTTACTTATGTCTGGTAACTCTGGTTGGGCGATACACTTCGGGCATAACTTACTGTAGGAAGTAAATATGTTGTTATTAATAAAACACACACTCCATTAGTCTGTGCAGTAGCAAAGAAAGAGGAGGAGCTGTTAATTAATTGTCAGCAAGACATGTGAACGTAATTGTGTCCATAAAGGAGGTAAATGAATTAGAAATGCCCAAATATACATCATTCTAGAAATTACATATGAAGTTATGAACTATATGTTGATGATCTGTCTGAAATGAAATTATGTGCTATGAACAAAGCTGCGCACACCTTTCAAAGATGACCAAAAACATTAGCATTTAACAAGATCCCTTTTGATATAAATATGATATTATCTATGTGATCTTGTGTTAAAATAATACCATTATTAAGTGTAAAATATAAAATTGATCTTGCTATAAATAGGATATTATCTATGTGATCTATTGTTGGTCCACTGAGGAAGCATCATTCTACTTCAGAGCAATTAAACATAAAAGGAAAAAAAAAGGTTTCCCTTGTAAGATGTTATTTGCACACTTCACTTTTGCTTATAGAAAAGTAATACACTTTTGGACCATATGAAATAAGGGTCATATCATTCTTTTGGTTTCATGTGGGTGTTTTTTTGTGTGTCATAGCTCTTAAGGTAATCGTTCTAAGATATTAGAACTTTCTGACAAAAATTGCTTTTTAAAAAGACAATACCTCCTTGTTGCATGTTTTACATCTCCAAATTCGACCTTCTCCAAGGTTCATTCAGCAATGCATTTTCCTTTAGTCATTTTCCGTAGTTTGGTTACCCTTAAAGTCATGATCCATGTAACATGGTATGTATGTAACATTAACTGATGTCCAGTTTATCTCTTTCAGGTAGTTCTAGCAACGAATATTGCAGAGACTTCTGTAACAATACCCGGTATCAAGTATGTTATTGATCCTGGGATGGTCAAAGCTCGTGCTTACAATCTTGTAACTGGAATGGAATCTCTAATCATCATCCCAGTCTCTAAAGCACAGGCTCTTCAAAGGAGGTAAAAACTTTCAAGCATATTTAATTCTTGTGTGCTTTCTCTTACCTCATCATTGTACACTCAGTGGTCGTGCTGGACGGGAGGGGCCAGGGAAGTGCTTCCGATTGTTCCAAGAAAGTGAGTTTGATAAACTGGTGGATTCTACGGTGCCTGAGATTAAACGGTGTAACCTCTCAAATGTTGTACCACTGCTCAAAGCTCTTGAAATTGATGATATCATAGGTTTTGATTTTATGGAGAAACCATCAAGGTGAGTTATGTACTTCTGTTTTTTTAATCCTGCTTACATGTAAAAGAAAATGTTCATGAGTTACCCTACTTGATTGTTGGGATACGGGTAGGCTACACTAGCTCGCAGTTAAAAATTCTACCGCGTAAACCAGGAAGCCATGTAAGAGATCATAAATCGTTACCACTAGATGCGCAGTGCAGCAGAAAAAGAGTTGAAGCAGTCTGGTACGATGTCACGCGCGTCGATGTTATGGAAGTAGTCAATCGTCCAACGAACTTGGCCGCTGGTCGTCTCCTTCAGCAACCTCTTGTGTTCCCTACGTATGTCGCGGATCGTCCTCGATCAGCGCAGCAACGACTCTATGATATCCACATGTCTAGGGGCGGAACGTCGTACGTCGGTGTGCTAGCATCAGCACGCACAGCAGGGCCTTCGGGGAGGTGGTTGCTAGGGTTTTGGTGGGCGGTGCAACCTCCTAAAAGCCCCCACGCCTCTCCTTACAAAGAGTCCCAAATGGATCCAATCCGAACTAGTTTGTTCCATGGTTATTAAGGCGACCCACCCCCCTCACACCTTTTAAGTAGTAAGGCGTGAGGCGAGGCGATGCCTTAGGAATCCTAAGGCGGTGGTCTGTGCAGTCGGCGGCGGTTGAATAGAGCAGTGCCAGGAAGAAGAAAAGAGAGAGAAGAAAGAAAAGAGAAAGAAAAAAATGAAAAGAGTAACCTGGACCATCCACCCCAACTGACTAACTGAGCCCAGCGGCCCAACACCGAGTGACTCACTCGACGGCTCGACCACAACGCTGAGTCGCTGACCGAGTGACTCACTCGACCGAAGCCGCTGCCCTTATCCATTCCCCTCTCGCTCTCGCCCAACCCTCTCTCGCACTCTCCGCCTCGCTCTCGCCTCTCCCATCCCGCCACGACGCGTGAAGCAAATCCGGGGAGGAGGAGGCGCGCGAAGCAGATCCGTCGTAGCCCGAGGCCGGAGCTACAAGGGATGGAGGCGCACGAAGGGAATCCGAGGAGGCGACGGCGCACGAAGCAGATCCGTCGTAGCCGGAGGCCGAAGCTGCAAGGGATGGAGGTGTCACCTCCTGGGGTTCTAGGGTGAGTCTTCGCCCTTTCCTCTTCCCCCTTCTCTCTGGGTGAGTTTCCGCCGCGCGCTTCCTCCACGCCTTCGCCGCGCGCCTCCTCCGGTCCTCCCTCAGCGGCAGAGCCGGCTCGCGTCGCGTCGTCGCCCCTCCCCCTCTTCCTCTCCGGCCTTAGCGACGCCTTGCCCCCCGGCGGCGCCTTACCACTTAGGCGACGCCTAAGCGATGCCTTAATAACCATGGTTTGTTCCAACCCATTAAGTATGTGACCCTATAGGTACATGCTTATTGGCCGTGACCCGAAACTCTTTTCCGATCCACAAGTCAGTAACGTTTTCTAGCAGGACATAGCGACTCCCGAATACACATAAAAAACAAATCGGACGAACCTTATGCGATATAATCTGCGACCAGATCCTTATCACTCATGACTAGTTCACATCTGGTCACGACAAGTTCGTAACACCTTACAACCAGTTTGTGATCATGTACGACCAGTTCGTATCCCCATACGACCAGTTCATATCTGGTCGGACTAAGTGACCTGATTGTGTATCATTTCAAGGCAATGAGGGCCACCTTCAACAAGATGAACGCCAGTCTTGCGGACATAAAGGTGACATAAAGGCCACATTGGTGGATATCACGGCTATGGTGGCCAAGCTAATGGAAAAGGAGAAGGCACGGGCAGTTGCTACTGTGCGATCTGCACCGTTGGGGGCATCTCAGATTTCACCGACGACTTTACCCATCATCAACCTCGCTGCCCGTGGTTGCACAAACGGTGCCCTTGTCGAGGAGGAAGAAGGCTGTTGTTCAACGATTGTCTTCTCCACGCGCACGGCCGACGCCGTGCCTTCATAGGTGCAGGGTGTGGCGGATGTCAAGACTACGACGCTGTCGCGTTTTTCCACTACTGAAGCATCCTATGGTGGGAAGGGCATCGTTGCTGCCCGCGCAGCTTGTCCATGCCGCCGATGTCTCCTGCAACGTCAAGACACACAAAGGGACCATAGTCCTCGTTGTTGTCTATTGGAGCATTGCAGACCATCTTCCATGCGATGTTCCGCCGGCGCCACGACCTCTCGTCGACATAGGGACACCTCGGGTTGCAGCCATGGCCGCCGCCCTGCAGCTCGAGGACGAGCTGCTTGTTCAGGAGGGATGAAGTGTCATGGGCATGTGCCTAGGGAGAGCTACGGCCATGCAAGGAGGCTGTTATGGGTAGAAATTATTATTCATGTGTACTGTTCATGCATGTTAACAAAGACCCAAACAAAGTTAGATTAGATTAGATTAGTTGTTTCCTTTATATTAGGAATGATTAGATGCATATTTTCATATTAGGAATGATTAGATGTATATCTTCATATTTATAAAGTATAGATATTATCTTATCCTTAGTTGATTGGTTGCATTAGATACGATAGCTTCTATATTGTTAGGGGCTAACCTCATCTATATAGAGAGAGGAGCCGTACCATTCATAAGCAAGTAGGAAGAAATAATCTAGTCTCTCCCAAGGTTCATCATCTCAGTCTATGGTCCCTCCTTTCTCCTAAAGCCCCTCCCCTTTAGTCAAGCCGTGCCGGCCCTCCTCTGTATGGTATTTACCCCGAATGAACTAAGATTCATGACAATTATACATCATTATTGCTTGAGACCAACTGTTGACATATAGAAACATAACAATCTCAATAGTGTCTCAAAGTGGGTCAATTCAACATCATGTTCTCTAACATATGCTCGCATTATTGATTCAATCTCACCCATATCTATGACCGGTGAATCGTGGTCATCAACTAATATATGTGCTGGTCTATAAATCATAGTGTCCCAACCAGGGATCTTTTAGAATGATATCATACGACAATTAAAGAGCTTTACCAACAAATCACATACTTGTTAATCTTTATAAATGATAATTCATTTAAGGAATATAATAACATTTATTCTATAATTCATAAACAAAGACATGATACAATCATCTCCATTATTACCTCTTAAGGCATACCACTAATACTGATTACTATGGTACTCCCTGCTGTTCACAAAAACAAGTCGTTTTGGACATTAACACGGTCTTTAAAATACAACTTTGACCACTAATTACTATTATAATATATTTGTAAAACCCAATAAATTTATAATATTATGAAAGTACCTTTTGAGATGAATCTACACATATGATTTTCATGTATCTAATCTAAATATTTTAAAAAGTATCGATAGCCAAAGTTTCTAAAGTTTGACTGCACGCATTCCAAAACAACTTGTTTTTGTTAACCGAAGAGAGTAACTTTTATCATAATGATGCGTCATTCCAGAAGTGCATTTTATGCGGCAAAAGAAAAGTTGAAAATTTACTCTTATGAAGATTTATCTTGCAACATGGAAAGTGGATTTTTTTTTCCTTCACTCTATGTCTGCCTTTGTGCTTTAATTCTATATTAGGCAATTACTGTCTGTGGGAAACTGAAATATCATTGTGGTGAGAAGATGTACGCTAGTCAATTTTAGTTTGAAATACTGTATTGGAATTATTTTGCTCCTGACCAGCACTTGTTAAGTTGTTACAAACATTATGTTGAATGCATTCATAGAAAACTTCAAACAGAAAATTTTCTCTAAGCTTCTCAGTAATATCCACTATAAGTAAAATAGCAAACTGCTTTGTTTGGACACTAAGTTTTTACTAATTGTGCCAAACCTACTGCAGGACGGCTATTTTGAAATCACTGGAGCAGTTAATTTTACTAGGAGCTCTGACTGATGATTATAAGCTGTCAGATCCAGTTGGTCATCGGATGGCTAGGCTGCCTTTGGTTCCAATGTACTCCAAGGCACTAATAGTGTCAAGCGAATTCAAGTGCTTGGAAGAAATGTTGATTGTTGTTTCTATGCTTTCAGTGGAATCAATTTTCTTTTCCCCACGCGAGAAGTTAGAAGAGGTATTCTATTCGAATTCCTGGCAGCTGGTTAAATGTATGTCCCACAATGGGTTCTAATTGGATATTATGGAGTTACATTGCATTGATTCTATTGGATCCCTTTTGTACACGCTGCGATACCTAGCACTACATGCCTTTCAGGTTCTAGGTGATCAATGATAATAAATACACTGCGTTGATTTTTTTACAGAAACACAGCCTAAATTGCATTGCATATTTATATACTGTCAGTATTTAACTTTTGACAGATTGTATCATTCTTTAAACTCTATGCTGTAACACTTGTTCTCAGTTATCTTTTAATGGAGTGGGTTTTCCCCTGTTGCAAAAATATTGGAGCATTCATTTCTCTTATTACTAAGCTCCCCAGGGTCCCTTTTTTTTTTGTATTGCAGCATTTGTAATGTTTGTTGTTTTTTTAATAGTTATGTGATGGAATCTATTACTGTTTTGTTGAGGTCAATCTTGAAGTACCCTTAGGCTACCTTAAATAAAAGTAGCTTTAGGCTCAAACTTCTCATGATTTGTCATTTGCATATTGATAAGGAATACCCAGCTTCAACTTGTATTTGGTTGGCTCTTCCCCTGTTGGGTCTGAGATAAAGAAATCCTCTGTTGCCAGCTACAAGTGCATGTATTGATCCTTTGACCTTATTTCTTGTTTAGGCAAGAGCTGCTAGGAAGAGTTTTGAAAGCTCAGAAGGAGACCATATAACCTTGGTGAATGTATATCGAGCTGCTGCAGAATGCTTGGAGAAGAGCAAAAATGCAAATGCCAAAGAAAAAACAATGGAAAAGGCTTTGAACAGATGGTCCAGGGAAAACTTTATCAATTACCGCTCTCTAAGACACGCTCGTGATGTTCACAGGTTAGTTATAAATATTATTCTTGAACTATCAAATCAGTTTTGAACTTTTGATATAATATGGTGATATGCAGTTATTCACCCTCTTAAATGATGAAATGGCAAAAACTATGGCTGTTGTGGTCTTGTGGATTTGGAATTATTGTAGTCGCTGAGCACAATGACCTTTTCAGGGTTGGTTTAACAGTGCTGCACTGGTCACGAAGCATGGCATAGTATTTTTTTTTTTTTTGAGTGGCAAGAGCATTGCCAACAATGCATTAAAGAAGGAGATAAAACACAGAGTACCACAAAAGGCGCGAGAAAAAAAGGAAGAGAAAAAAAGAGAAAAGGAAAAGGAAAAGGAAACCTAGCAAAACAAAACACTGGACATTACAAAAGAACTAAGTCTCCCGCCGGTAAGTAGGCCGCCAGATTCTTTGCCCCACTAATTATCCAGGCCCTAGCCTCTTCCTTGATGATCGCAACAGTTCCGATGACGTCGTTACGCTGCTGCTGAAAAATCCTCTTATTTCGTTCTATCCAGACTTGCCACATGGTGAGGATAAGTAGAGAGTTTTGGCCCTTCTTGCCCGCCGCCCTCTCGCTTAGTGACCTAGCCATCCACCAGTCCAGAATCGACGCATGAGCATCCCAATACGTCGACGACAAGTTCTGATGTTGTGCCCAAGTTGCAATGGCATTCCAAACCCTTTTGGTATAAGCACAAGTAGTAAGGAGGTGATGCGCTGTTTCTGGATTGTTTGTGCAAAGCGGGCACCAGTAATCATTTGGCATGTGTCTCTTTGCCAAGATATCTGCCGTTGGAAGCCGCTCTTGAATGGCGAGCCATGCAAAAACTTTGCATTTTTGTGGTGCCCAAGAGTTCCAAATCAGCCTAACATATGGCGGTTGAATTGACCCCAAGAATTGTGCCTTGTAAGCCGATTGGGCCGTGTATGTTCCTGTTAGAGTCCACTTCCAGGTGATATCATCCGGCATCTCGGGAGTGAGCGTGACCTGTTGGACTCTTGCAAATAGCTGGATGAAATCCACTATGTGCTGCTCTGATATCTTTCTTCTAAGATCGGCAATCCAAGTGCTCCCCTGGAGTGCTTCTCTAACCGTTCTGTTTTTTCTGGCCGAGATCGTGTAGAGGCTTGGGGCCATGACTCACGGGCGAGCGCCTAACCGAGCATCCTTCCGAGCTCGCCTTATCTCCGCTTCCAAGATCGATTTTGTTGAGATTCGAAAAAGTCGCTTGGCCAATCTCATTGATCGGCAGTTTCATGCCGCTCCACTGCTTTCCTGGTTCCTTCCATTGATACCATAGCCAGCGAAGACGGAGGGCCCTACTAAAAGTGTCGAGGCGAAGGATCCCGAGGCCACCGAAAATCTTGGGGCGACATCGTATTCAGATTGACCCAACATTTTCCCCCCATACCTGTGGAGAGCTCACCTCCCGTCCAGAACCAAGCCCTACGGCGCTTGTCAATTTGTTTCCTTGTCCAAGCCGGTAGTTCTGCAAGGGTCATGTGGTAGATCGGAATGGAAGTGAGAACTGCCTTGAGCGTCGTTAGTCTCCCACACGACGACAAATTCTTTTGTAACCCCTAGTCTTGCAACTATTTTATCAACTAGGGGCATGCACTTTCCTTAACTTGCGCAGGAGAGCGGTAGGCCAAGATATGTGCATGGCATACATCTCACGCTGCGGAAATCTTGAAGGGTGGCGCCCAAGTCGAAATCTTGGCATTGAATCGGTATCACGCGCTTTTGTGTAGGTTTATCTTTAGCCGGTGACTTCGCTAAAAACATCTAGAAGTCCTTTTAGGTTATCTAAATCTGCTTGATGGGGCATAAAAATCATTGCATCATCCGCATATAGCGCGGTCTTGCCTTAACCATTCGACCATTCGGAGGATAGCCATCCTTCGGACGTGGCCTTGTTCGCAAGCATTGTAGAACATCAATTGCCGTATAAATAGGTATGGCGAGAGGAGTCCTTGCGACCCGCAGCGGTGCGGATTTTCGCCCCAAGCCATTTAAAATAATCGTCGAGTTGGCCGTGGCGAAGATCGAAATCCACTCCCTCCATCTTGGCCCGGCCATAATGGTGGAGAGTGTCGAGCAAGTATGGCAGGATACCGAGTCAAAAGCCTTTGAAATGTCTAGCTTTATCATGAGAGCCGGAGTTTTGGAGCGGTGATAGCTGCGGGCCAGATTCTGCACGTAGAGGAAATTATCTTGTATACAGCGCGTCTTGATGAAAGCACTCTGGCTTGTAGAGATTAAAGTACTCATGTGCTTGGACAACCTTAAGGAAAGCACCTTGGAGATTAGTTTGCCACGCTATGAATTGCCGATTGGTCTAAACTCTGCGATGTCGATTGGTTGTTCCTTCTTAGGCAAAGAAAATTATGTTGGCCGTGTTGACTTTCGCAAAGTGTGTGTTGTTCGAGTTGTAAAATTTTGCGAAGACCGCCATTATGTCTGGGCCTATAACGTCCCATGCGCCCTTATAGAATTCCACGGTGAACCCATCTGGCCCTGGAGCCTTGCCACGTGGCATTTTGCTGATTGCGGCTATGATCTCGTCCTCCGTAAATGGCTGCTCCAGAGGGCCCAGGATTCCTGACTGTCCTTGGCCGGGTGCAAGCTGGTCCCAGTCGAAGGCACTAGCCGCCGGTCGTGCCGTACCAAAGATACTGGAATAGTGTCGGAACAAGGCCTCCTCCTTCTCCGCTTGCTGGGTAAAAGTGTGGATCGAATCTGAGAGGACACGGATGTACCTTTTCCTTGTCCTTGCAGTTGCTTTGGAGTGGAAAAATTTTGTGTTTGCATCTCCTAACTTGAGCCAAGTTATCCGAGACCTTTGCCTCCAAGCCATTCTCGCAGATTCTTTGCTAATCCCAAGATCCGGACTTTTAGTTCCGACCTTAGCTCCTTTTCGGCCGGTGAAAGCGTCCTCTGCTCCTGCGCATGGTCCAAATGAAAAATGATCTCGTTGGCTAGGCACATTTGGGTTTTCTTGTCTCCAATCTTTTCATTGCTCCAGGCTATCAAAGCTTTTGCCGTCCTTTGCAGCTTGCACAACAGGATCTTGGTCGGGTCAATTGAGTCTATCGACTGCGACCATGCTCCGAGAACGACCTCCTTGAAGCCAGACATTAGGGGCCAGAAGTTTTGGAAGGCGAATCGTCTCGGTGGCTTTGCCCTTTTCTCAGCCGAGATCCTCAAAGGGCAATGGTCGGAGATCGAGGAAGAGAGCGGGCATAGCATGTGGTCCGAGAAAAGCTGATCCCAGTCCGGATTGGCAAAAGCTCTGTCAATCCGTTCGAGAGTGGGGTTAGCCTGCTCATTTGACCAAGTGAAACGACGATCTTGCAGATGTAACTCCTTTAACTCACAGTGGTCCAAGGTCGCTCGAAAAGAGCCATCAGCCGTCTATTCAAATTCTGATTGTTTTTGTCGCAAGCCCTGTACAGCAGGTTGAAGTCGCCTAGAATCAGCCAAGGGCCCTGAATTGCAGCCCAAATGGTCCTCATCTCGTCAAGAAAGGCTCGTTTATGCTGATCTAGGTGAGGTCCGTAGACTGTTGTTAGCATCCATGGCGGGCTTTCATCACATGGCGTGACGCGTGTCGTAATAGAAAAATCTGCAATTGAGGGGCTATCTAGCTGAAACTGGTCCTCATCCCAGAGTAACAAGATGCCACCTCTTGTTCCAGACGCCGGTTTATGGCACATTGCCTTTAAGCAACCACCTGCTAGGTCGTTTATTACTGCACTGCTTATGACTTCTAACTTTGTCTCCTGCAAGCAAAGAATAGCACAGGAGGTGTCTAAAATCAACTCTCTAACAACCTGTCGTCTTGCCGGCGCATTGAGCCCTCTTACATTCCAGCTAATTAAATTTAGAGATGACATAAGAGCAAAGGAACCAACAACCCACATGCATCTGCGATTGCATTAGAAGCCTGCATCTGTTACACAGGGAACAAACAAAGACCGAGGCAGCTGGTCAGGCTTAACTGAAACTGCTACCCAACGAGTGTTAAACTCGCACACAAGCATGGACAGAATAGCTTACATCCCGCGCCCCAAAACCCAAAATAAGACATTCTTGCAGAACTCTTGCACTGCCGCCTACGCAACGCAGGAGGGTGCTGCCACCTCCTTTGCCAAGGCGCATGTGTCCTCGCGCTAAGCCCGTCGGAGATTTACTTGAGCTTTACCTCAACACCGGCGGTGCCTTGAGGCGAGATGACCTCCGCCACGATGGCTGCAGGAAGAGTTGCGCCAGCCGCTCCCTGGCCGAGTTGGCAGCGGAGGCTGCGGGGTGGCCGAGGTTGGCCAGGCGCTTCTCGAGAGCGGCGATGCTCGCTGCGCCCCTCGCGATCCAGGATTCTTTGCCGCGAGCCGTGAGCGCGGCGCGAGGGCGGCTCGAAGCGCATCGCGGCGCCACGGAGTTGGCCTAGGAGGGATGGCGGCGGCAAGTGCGATGGAACGCATCCTGCCCCTCCATCAGTGGCCGTGCTTGCCCCTCCACCAGCGGCCGTGCTTGCGCCTCGAGCCCATCATCCGCAGCCTCCAGGCCAGCATCGTCAGCCTCGAGCCCGCCATCCGGTTCGGCCGACGGCGGTCGGCGGCAACCAAACCGCTGGCTGGCCGAACACCGGAAGCCGCTTGACTCCGGTCCTCGGGACTCCAAGAGAGCAAGGCCTCCAGTCTCATTGGGTCGTCTCGAGCCTCCTGAACAGCCTGCAGCTTGGGCGGACCACCCGGGATTGGGTCGTCCGAGCTGAGGGACCAAGCACTCCCGTGGCCGTCAGGGCCATGGCGCGAAAGCGGGACCCCGAAGTCCTCGCATGGTCGCTGGGCGTTGCGCTGGGCTGCAGCAGAAACCTTCTAGGAGGCGACCTTGTTCGGGTCCGGCTTCCGACTTCGCCCCTTGCTCCGCCGCGGCGAGTCGTGGCCAAGCTGGCCGAACGCCTATAGCGCCCCTTCGGGGATCGGGAACGCCCCTTGTAGGAGTGGTGTGAGCCTCCTCGACCCCCCTTGCCGGCGGCCGACCAGGCCCGACCAGGAACACGGGCGTGACTCTCGAACTTTGCACGGCCAGCCTTGTCGTCCCGGCCTTCGTCATCATCCCCGTTGTCCCTCCTCGGGCCGAGCCGCGAGTGGACATCACCTGCCCGTTGCCTGGGCTGTCTTCTGCTCCCATCCGGCACCCTGCGATCCGTAAGAAATGGACTCGCGAGGTACTCATCTTCCCATCGAGGTCGGGCCTCGTGTCCTCGTGCTCCGTGAGGAAATCATTTGGGGCGAAATCTTCCAGGACGCTGAGATGAACAAGAACCTGGTAGCGAAGACCCTCCCTGGAGCAGGTGAGCATGGGGGAAGGCGGCGGATGCGCCTGGTCCTGGTGGTGAGCGTCGACTTCTTCTTCCAGGCGGTCCATAAGGGATAGGTGCGCCACCTTTGGAATGGTGTCCGGGTCGCGAACCCAGACCCAAACCGCCCAAATGTCAGCATTCCGGTTGCGTTCACGGAGAGCTCGTCGACCGATTGAATTGGCGATTCCTCGCCACGCGCCGACCACCGACGGACGCCAGGCATGGAGAGGGATCCCTTCAAGGCACAGCAAGGCACGATATCTCCAAATATTGCGGTGAGCGTCGGCCTCGTGGTCCCACTGGTGGAACCTCAGCTGGTAGCCATCAAAGGAGAGCCCTGCCTGCTCAATCGCCGCGTCGTGCTGCCACTGATCCTTGAACTCCACCAAGAAGTCCTCCCGATGATAGTGGGAGACCAAGACATCCCTCAGCGGGACCTGCAGCCGAACCTGGATGGCGCGCGTGATTAGCGCAGGCGCTGGGGTCTTTCGCGGACCAACCACTTTGACCACAACCGACAGGCTCCGAAGCCTGTCAAGGTCAGCTTCCATGTCGAGGGAGACTGTGATGGCGCAAAACCCCTCGTCCGGCCTGTTGGGGGCGTCACCAGGGCGGTGATCCTCCATGATGCCCTTGCCTCGGGGAAGAGGGGGCGGTGCCATGGCTGGGCGCGAAAGGCGGTGGTTCTTGGGAGAAAAGCGAGTTGGGCAATGCGAAGCGGTGTGCCGTTGCATCTCGCACCTAAGACATCTTATGGGGTCTCGGCAATGCGCTATGAGATGGTCTTTAGCTAGGCAGCGGAAGCAGCGACCTGCAAGCTGCGATTTAAAGCCGGATTCTAGACTGGCCATGGACTTGCCAACCACCTGCCCCGGCTGTCTTGAATGCGGCTTCTTTCTCCACCAGAAGCGGTGCCGAACTAGTTTCCACTGGTCCTGCACTGGCCGCTGCTGGGAGGAGTTAATACGGTGGATGGCATCCCCCGCCTCGCGCACCTTGGCCGAGGTCGACTATCGCCAGAGCTCCGACTCACGCAGTCGCCTAAGCTTGCTACCCTCGGTGGTTAAGCCATTACTACTGACCATAGCTTGGGCACAAGGCGGCAGGAAGCAGCTACTTTCCAAGACCTGTGAGACCATCGGGGACCGCTCCTTCGGCCGGCTGAGAGGCGCAACGCCCCATCTTCGTGCGGGCCCGGCTAGGGGCGAGGCGGCAACCAACAGAGCAGTAGACCCAGGCGGACGGGACAGGAGGCGGATCTTGGACGGATTTGGGGTCTGGCTTTGAGCCGAAGGCAGTAGAGGCGCAGTGAAGACGGTTGCATCGAAAAGGGGCGAGAGGCCCTCCGGTGCCTGAGAAGACTCGAAGGTCGTGCCGGGCGCTGGGGCTACAGATTTGGAATCCGAACCGCCTCACGAAGCTTGACCGGATCTTCCAGATCTTGCCGCAGGCCCAGATGGCGCGCTAGGCAAGGATTGTCGTCGCCCAGAGATCCATAGTCCAGCGCTTCCTCCTGCAAGGCACACGGCTCGATGAACGGCATCGCTGAACCGCTACCTCCAGGGGCGAGGCTAGGCGAGAGCCGGAGGGGAGGGGGGGTGGGGATGAAGTGGACGCAACTGGGGTGGGAGCAGATGACGGCGCCGCGGTGCCCGTGGAGGCACGGCGCAGGTGGTTGGTGAGGAAGCCTACGTCGCCATGGAGGTCGCTGCGGAAGGCTTCTCAGAGAAGGATCCAGCTCTCTCGCATGGCATAGTATTGTAGCATTCACACATGAAACACTTAATAGGTGAAATAATTTATTTACTGACTTATTATTGCTATTTCTTTTAGGACCATTAGCAGACATTGAAATTAAACTTGAAACATTAGATAGCTCTTGAAAAACGAAAAGGAGGCAAGGCCATTTTATGAATTTCAGAGTATGCAGTGAGTTGACATAGGCACTTTCCGTTTGTTGCAGTCAAATTCAGGGGCATGTCCAACAAATGGGGCTTAACCTGTCATCATGTGGAGATGACATGGTTCAGTTTCGGAGATGCCTTACGGCTGCTTTCTTCTTGAATGCAGCAACGCGACAGCCAGATGGATCATACAGGTACTGTTCCAATTTTCGTTCTCAATCTAAATACCCCATCGTAGTTATCCTTTCCTGCATCATAATTCAAGGTTACTGCCATAAACTGAGCTGTTGCATGCTTCGTAATTCGTATATAGATGTGAAAATGTGGTAGAGTGCAAGTTCTACCCAAGCTTATGGTTTCACCTGTTGATTGGTAGGGCTCTTGCAACCAGCCAGAGCGTGCGGATCCATCCTTCGTCGGTGCTCTTCCGAACTAAGCCAGACTGCGTCATCTTCAACGAGTTGGTCCGGACGACTCAGAATTACGTCAAGAACCTGACCCGGATCGATCCCTTGTGGCTGGCTGAACTCGCCCCGCAATATTACGCCACCGAGGAGTAATTTTGATCTATCGCCATAGTACCTTGTAACCTTGTCACATTAGAGCATTTATT
This sequence comes from Ampelocalamus luodianensis, assembly GCA_036346255.1. Taxonomy (NCBI): domain Eukaryota; kingdom Viridiplantae; phylum Streptophyta; class Magnoliopsida; order Poales; family Poaceae; genus Ampelocalamus; species Ampelocalamus luodianensis. The sequence continues at coordinate 54,705,382 of CM070627.1, read as the reverse complement.
TATTTGTCTACCTTGTTCGTTATGTCGGAGTGTCGTGGCATTGGTGAGCATCGCATCCTAACGAGAATATATGGATGTAGCAAATGCACTTGATGCCTCGAAACATTACTGTTTTGCTAATATAAGGCTTATTTTTGCTACAAGCATAGTTGCTATTTGTTCGTTCCACCTCTAAATGGGATTTAAAACCCATTATGATTACAGTTCCGACCCAAATGGGGTGAGGTTTTGTGTTTTGACTTAGAAGTGATGTTTGAGAAGGTGACTTAGGAACTTACTATGGTTGAGCTCGAACGTTGTTGTGGTAGCTTGGATGCTCGGCGCGGGCGCACCTCACGCTTTCTTTAATGCAGCCAGTTGGTCACTATAAAAACAGTTTACTACGAACACAATTTGAGCATCTAAAAAAGCCCAATTAAACCCTATGAATAACCTTTCGAAGTTTCGATCACAACCATCGGATCAACAGCGTGCAGTAAAGAAGCATCGCTTGCAAAGAGGAAACGGAGAAGGAACCGAATAGGCAAAATTGGCTATATAAATCTAAAAAACATGGTTTCGTCATAACACACTCTAAAAATGTGTAATTTTGTCGTAGGACAATGAGATGACTATTTACCATTTTCGGACCAGAAGGGAGAGAGAAAGCATACAAATTATCTATTTTGCCCTTCGGTCGGACCGGGCTAAGACAGACCATTTAGGTTGACCATGCCTATCTCAGATTCTCTCTCTCTCTCTCTCTCTCTCTCTCTCCAATCTCACACTCGTTCTCTCTCTCATGCTTGCTCTGAAACCCTAGCGACCGCGACTGGGTGTTGCTCGGTGGCAGGCACGGCTTGTGGCTCATTCTTCGAGTCGTCTTCCTCAGCACGAGTGAGGACCGGAGCGCACACACGGAGTGGTAGACTCCCTCTGGTGAAGTGCCCCCTTTTACCAGACGTCGGTGGTGGAGCACACCCCCCGGACGAGCTCCAATCCGGACAAAAAGTTCTTCAAATGCCCCAAGAATGAAAATATGAGTAGTATTTGGTGTTTTGTTGATATTTGGTTATGCATTTTTCTTGGAATTTGACGGATTCATTTTCATGTCCTCTTGGTTTTGGACTTTGGTTTATTTTTGCTCTTGAACTATGGCAAATTTTTCATGTGGGAAGATAAGTACAGAGCCTATTTGGTTGATAATGGATTGATCTATTTTGACATTGGAAGTCCTGGTGATGCTATGACCTAACTGCCGCCAGCAGCGTCCTCCATGGAAGCCACCTTGGATGAGTTGAAGTTAGCCGAGAGTGAGGTCCGGGATACCATGGAAGAAATGAAGAATTTCATGACCGACATGCAGGGTGCCATTGTTGCAATTCCTTTCGTTTTGACTGCAATAAGGAATACCATAAATCGAATGTATGGTGAGATGAAGGGACTGAGGTTTGGGATGGCTGGCAATGTGGCTATGGTGAATAAGAACCGTCGTTTGGGTGAGAGGCCGATGATGGTTGGCTGGTTGATTGCTTTCCTCCTTGTGGCTATCCTGGTAGTGTCTCTTTAGAAGTAGATGTAGATGTCAATGTTAGGAATAGCATAATATAGGTGTTAATGGTAATCTGTATTTTGTTGACAATATGGTGGCCTGAAATGGCTAAGTTATCAGAAATTCGATATGTATTATGTTGACAATATATTGGTTTGTAATGGCTAAGTTCTCAGGAGCTCCTGACAATATGTTGGCTTGAAATGACAATATGTATGCCTCTAAGTAGTCTCTACATATGTATGCCTCCTGACAATATGAAATGACAATATGTTGTCAACCAGTGAATCTCTCTACGTATGTATATGAAAGTCAGATTAATAACATGGAGATAGATGTAGCGAACCAATGAATGCTCTCTACAAAATGTGCCTATTCCATTCCAGAACCATATCAGAACATTGGTATGTACCTATTCCATACCAGAAATTGAGATATGCCTATTCTATACCATAACCATGCCAAAACATTGACATATGTTTATTCCATACCAGAACATTGAGAAATTCCATACCATGAACTGAACATTGAGATATTCCAATTCCATACCAGACCATTAACATATTCCATACCATGAACTAAATATTGAGATATTCTATACCAAAAGTACTGGATTACATGTCCAGAAGAACTACAAAATTACTTCAACTTCAAGATTGCATGTTCAACTCTTTCAACTCCAAAAGTACATGCACTAGCTTTAATTACAAAAGCCAATGGAACTCAGTGGATTACATGCCCATGACATTGTACTAAACAAAAGCCTTCATTCTTCTCCTTTCCATGCCTAGCCTTCCCATATCTTGCTTCTTCATATTCACTTGCCCAGCCTCTTAGAACTGTTCTGGTCATTGATGAACAAAAGGTTACAACGCAGTATAGATATCTATAAATTAGTAAGAACTTTACAAGATTTACCTCCATGTTAGTAGGCCAGGAATTCCGTTGAACTCCAGACAAAGGATTGGAGGACCATCCTTGCTAGTGATTGTTTGCTTGGCCTATTTGCTCCTCTTTCTCTTCGGCTTTGGGGGTTAGGTTGAGGAGTATCTGGATCATTAACATGCTCATTGCATGTCTTCTTCATGCGCCCAATTGTCCACACTTTTTGCACCTAGTGGTCTTTTTGCCAAAATCTCTTTCCTCACAACTTTTGTACCTCCTGTTCCTTGGCCTTCTTGCTGCCCTCTTGAGTATAGGTGACCACAGTATGAATCCTAAATCATCCTTAGGCCACTGATTCTTGTTTGTCATTGGCATCACCAAACTTGCATATGTTGCCTTGAATTTGTCCATATTGTAGTATTCATGCACATATGTCCATTTGTCCACGTCAACAACAGGTTTGTAAGGTCTTGATTCATTGTCTTGGCAAGTTGTGCTTTCTTATGTTGGGAAATCGAGGGCAGATGGCAATGTCTTCATGCGAGGAGGTGGTTTGTCGGACACAAGATATGTTGCTAGTGCTTGACTTCCTACATACATTGGAACCGGATACACTAACAAGCAAGAGAGCCTCCTCATGTCCCAAAGACATGTCAAATGCATCAAGCAAAGCCGAGTCGAAGTAACCTCTGTATATCTACTTTAGTTTTGTTTCAAATGGTGACGATAAGTGTTTGGTTGCTTCCATGTTACCTCATCATCAAGATCTTTCGGTAAATCAAGGAAACAAGTAGCATCCCTGTCTACAACTTAGTTAATGTCATGGCTAACATGGTACTCTTGCGTACCGTCGTCAGTGACCTCAACATAAGAACCAACATGAACAGCTACTCTGCATTCCAATCACAAATTCATCCTACGCACATTAGAATAGAACGAAAAATAGCAACATCAGAGTACAACCCTAAATCGACACAACATCAACCCAAATCTGATCTATACACACCAAATCGACACAACAAGTGAAGTAAAAGAGGTGATCATGAGGAAAAAGCTTGCCCGTCAGGGACCTATGAAAGTTGCACAGGCTTCGACGGGGAGTCTGTGCTCCTGAGGCGCCGCATCTTTGACTTCGGCGACTTCATCTCCGTTAGCCCTCAGCAACCCATGCTCTAGGCGATTTCGAATGGCAACGGCGGTGGCGACGACGAGAAATTTAGGGAGAAGTACTGAGGAAGAAGGACTTTGGGGTAGGAGGCAGAGGTTTTAGGCCCGACGCGTGTGAGGTTTAGAGTTTAGCTTTAGGGTTTGATCGCACCGGGATGGCTAGAGGCACCCAAGTCTTTTCAAAACTTCTCTCTTTCGGTCCGAAATAATAAAATAGTCGTGATCGGTGTTCTACGACAAAATTATATATTTTTAAAGTGCGTTTGACGACATCTATTTTTTTATGCAGTTGGCAACTATGAGTAATTTTACGAAGGAATTCGGAGGAAGCCGAGAGGGAAAAGAAAACGGAACATAAAAAACGTAGCAGGCAAACTGCAAACCAAACGAGCCCAAAGAAGCACCCGACATCTCGAGCTCTCGCCGCCACCGCTGCCGCAAGCACTCGCCGTCGCCGGGGCAGAGACAGCAGCGAAGACATGGCGCCGGAGCCCGAAGACGACATCATGAACGAGAAAAACCCTCGCCCGCTCGACGAGGACGACATCGCCCTCCTCAAGACCTACGTGAGTGTCCACAGATCGGATCGATCTCTCTCGCATATCTGGTCTAACGTTTTTGGCTATCTGAGCTGATTCAGGGTTAGGTTTTTCGTTTTCTAGGGATGATTCGTGCTCGAGGTAGATCTAGGGTTTCAATTTCTCGTCTATGTCATCTGAGATGCATACTGTTTGTTGAATTCCGGCGCGTCGATTTGGCTGAAATTTGCTGAATTTGGATGGCTTGTTGTTTAATAGGGGCTTGGGCCGTACTCGACCAGCATCAAGAAGGTTGAGAAGGAGATAAAGGAGATGGCGAAGAAGATCAATGACTTGTGTGGTACGTGCACTCTTGAAATATTTTTTTTATAATTTAGGGATGTGTGTGCTGCTTGTATCTCATTTAATGCTCAAAGCATACAAATCAATTTTCCAAGTTCTGAGCAATTTTATCAATTTACAATTCTAACATCTATGTGCTAGCGCAATTCCACCTTGTTGCGCTCAACTCAACTAACAAGTTTTATGAATTCCAGGCATCAAGGAGTCTGATACTGGATTGGCTCCACCAAGCCAGTGGGATCTTGTATCAGATAAACAGATGATGCAAGAGGAGCAACCATTGCAGGTGAATTAGCATGATGCCTAACCTTTTTATTTGCAGGCACTGGAATGCATATGAGTAGGAATACATATGAATAGTAATTATATTGTGCCCTTATGCTTTCTCAGTGCCTTTATAATAATTAGTTTCTTTCTGTTATAAAGGTTGCTAGATGCACGAAGATCATTAGCCCTAATACTGATAACGCCAAGTATGTCATAAATGTAAAACAAATTGCAAAGGTGCGTCATGCTTATATTGTACCGAGACAATCATGTGAATGTGCATTGGACGTGCACACGTGAGTACGTGTGGGATGTGGGTGAGGTGTTCGTCCTCTTTTTTTTTTTTGTTAAAAAAAACTAACACGTTCCAATTTTCAAACTCAAAAGGCCGAAACCCGCAAGACCAAAATCCCTCTCCTTCTGCTCCAAAGCCCACATAGCATCCAAGGCCCAACAAACCCTTGCCCTCCCCATCGACGACACACAAATTCGACGAACTCGTGGCGAGCTTTAGGCTCGAGTAGAGATAGCAATTGTGCCCGACACTGCTGTACCGTGGCGAATACCCTAATGGAGACAGTATATGCGTCTTTCTTTGCTTACGGACATGAAAACGAGCACAATCCCTTACCCATCGTAAATAGGCATGAGCATAGGTAAACTCTATATGTATCTACTTTGCCCAATTACTCGCAACCTACAATAACAGATGGATCGTTGGACACCTGCTGTCTAAACTCTAAAACCCTAGCCACCGAGTCCCACGCGATCTTCCTCCCCAGCCCCCGTTCTCTTCCCTGTCGCTCCCACTTCCCAGCCGGCCGTTGTTGCCCTGCATACCGACACCGGTCCTACTCCCGGCCAGCCGCCTGCCCTCCTCCCGGCCAACCACGGCCCTGTCCTCCTCCCGCCGGCCGTAGTCCGATCCGACCCGTCGGCCGTCCTCCTCCTCCCCCGGCCTCCTCTCCGCCCAGCGCCGCCTCGGTCTCGTCGCCCTAAGCGCCACCTCCGTCGGCAGATCGGCCCCGCGTGCCGTCGGCTCGTCCTCCTCCTCCCGCCCGGCGACGCCCCCTCCTAGGCTTGGTTTAGGTAAAGTGTCCATGCAATCGGGCCATGGATGGCCGATATACAACAACTCTCTCAATTCTACACATTCTGTCATTTGGTTCTTTGCACAAGTATATAATATGGTCCATTTGTTATAGATCTACGAATTATTTATCAGGAATATGATGCTACAAAAAAGATTTCAGTATGCAGAAGAAATTGTTCATTGTTTAGACAGATTATGGTGTGAAGAAGCATATGTCATGTTTAGACAAAAAATATTTCAGTATGCAGAAGAAATTGTTCATTGTTTAGACAGCAGAAGCTAATTTAATTGTTCAGTATACAAGTTTACTGTTGGTTTTTTGTTCATGTATAAAAGAAGCATCTGTCATATACATGGAATGGCTAGATTTTCAATATGCATAAAAGAAGCATCTGTCATGTTTAGACAAAAAAAGATTTCAGTATGCAGATTATCAAACCGGTTTATGGACATGTTTACATGTTGAAATTGAACCATTTTTATATGTTCCACTCTTGTTGCAAACTTAATTTGTTATGTGTCAGGAACTGTGTCAGTTTGTATTTTCATTTTATTTGTTGAACTTGATTAGTTGTCTTGTTGAACTTGAGGTGTGAATTGTGATGAACTTTATTAGTTGTGACACACTATTGATGTGTTAATTGTGATGAACTTGATGTGTGCATTGTTTAAGTGTGACGACGCACAAATTCCGGCGAACTCGTGGCGAGCTTTAGGGCTCGAGAGTCGAGAGGCGGCACCCGAGATGCCGTCCTTCTCTTCCGGCGCTTCTCCGCAGAAGCAGCAGCATAACGCGCGGTGCCAACCCTTACCACCTCGCTTCGATTTTATTTTGTTTATTCACCTAGCCTAGCCTGGGATTGAGCCTATGTTTGGCTGGTTCGAGCAGGAGGAGGCAGCTGATTCGACAGCAGAGGAAGGCGCTTCCCATCGCGTCAGGTTTGCCTGCCATGCGTTAGATGCCATTATACTTCTGCTTTATGGGTTAATCTGGGGAGTTTAAATTTGTTGTTATTGTTGGTGGTGGTGGTGATTGTGGGTGCAGTGGAGAAGAGGCTTGTTGAGGAGGTGAGGAAAAACGACACGCTGATTGTCGTCGGCGAGACCGGGAGTGGCAAAACGACTCGTAAGTGTTTTGCTGTTTTTTTTTTCCGTTGCACATTGTTGTTTGGGGACAAGTAATCGTTGAAAGCTTGTAGCTTTTTTATGCTTGCGATTATTAGTTTGAATAGGCTGGCAGTTCCGATGCCATTATCGTGGTCTTAAATTTGTGGAAGTGATGTTGGTGGCTTGTGCATTTGGGAACATTTGGATTTAATCAGGCTACGGTGTATGATAAGAGTGAGGGTGAGAAGTTCTTGTAGATCTAACCAAAGGAACATTTGAGAAAAATGAAATGAGTCCTTCTTTCCCAATCCTCGTTGGATTGTTGTGCCCTAGTGGGTTTGGTCCTTAGGAAAATCGTTCTTATGGATTGTTAGACCGATACATATGACATTTTACTTGGTTTCTTGTAAGGAGCATATCTTCATCAGTTATTGAAGAAACACATAACACTATCAATTAATTTGTTACAAATATCATTATGCTCTTTGTTTCAATTTTATTGTTTGAGGAAACAAATATATATGTGCATTTTGTTATGCAGAGTTGCCACAATTTTTGTATGATGCTGGGTTTTGTCGGGACGGAAAAGTCATTGGCATCACTCAGCCGCGAAGAGTTGCAGCTGTTACAGTAGCAAAGCGTGTTGCTGAGGAATGCAATGATCAACTGGGCAGAAAGGTTGGATACTCTATTAGATTTGATGATTCCACGTCTAATGCGACAAGGATTAAGTACGTGACCGATGGTTTGCTTCTAAGGTAATGTTGTATATACCGAACCAAATCATTGATTGTTTGATTATTGTGTGGTTTATCATTGTGTTGTATGTAGCTCTCTGATTCCAGCTGATATGCTTGCAGTTATGTTTTTGAACACTTCCATTTTATCTTACTCATAGCTTGGTGGTACTACAGATCTCCTTTTATTGTATTCAAGCATTTCTTCTTCCATTTTAATAGTTTGTAACAGTGGCCATCCCTACATCTGCATGGACCTGAGCCTGAGAATAAAGTTCACCTATCATTTAGTTATTTGCTTCACATTTGTATATTGAATCTTTTTTGGGGGGCTTCTGGACCTGTGTAACTTTTGTTAATGTGGTTTTTCCTTGTTTTTGAGATCTTTTTGTTTGAAAATTTCTGAAGTAAAATGTTACAGATGGCTAAATATGATATTTATGTGTGGCAATAATCTGGCATGGGTAATCAATATTTAATTCTTTTTTGTTCTGAGGTACAATTTTTTCTTAGAAGCATTGCTTTGGATTTTCAGGGAAGCACTTCTGGATCCACTCTTGTCTAAATATAGTGTTATAGTTGTTGATGAGGCTCATGAAAGAACTGTCCATACTGATGTCTTGGTGGGCTTGCTGAAGAAAGTGCAACGTTCCAGATCTATTTATGCCAATAAGAATGCGAAGACTTTGCTTGACAGACAAGATCACTCTCAAAATTTTACTCTGAAGGCATGTCAGGGAATAAAATTTGCACCTTTAAAGCTGATAATTATGTCTGCTAGTTTGGACGCCAAGTGTTTTTCAGATTATTTTGGTGGTGCTAAAGCTGTACATATTCAAGGGCGGCAGTACCCTGTTGACATACTATATACTTATCAGCCTGAGTCAGATTATCTGGATGCTACACTAGTTACTATATTTCAGGTGAGCATCACAACCCCATTTGCATGCAAGAGGTGGATGAATTAGGGAGGAGGAAAGGAAATTGAATCCAAATAAAATATGATTTCGGGAAGAAAATTTTGCTTCGGAAACCACGATAAGTGAACATGCAACCTTGTTTGGGACTAATTTTCATATTCCCGGATTATCAGAACCTATTGTTTCAACTGTGAATTAATGTAGCGAGCTCTTTGTGTATAAACTTCATGTTTAGATGTTTGTTTTGTTAGATCCATTTGGAGGAAGGGCCTGGAGACATTCTTGCATTTCTAACTGGCCAAGAGGAGATTGAATCACTAGAGAGACTTATTCAGGAGCGTGTTCGTCAACTTCCAGCACAAAGTAGTAAGATATGGACTACGCCTATGTACTCATCTCTTCCATCAGAGCAGCAAATGAATGCTTTTAATCCAGCACCAGCTGGAACCCGCAAGGTAAACTTAATATATTAAATTCATTGTATGCTTACTGTACCGTCATGCCAACCTATTTGTTAATGTATATACGCTTCATTTTCCTAATTGATAAGTACTTTACTTTCTGCTCTTTATGTCTGATGTAATGCTGTTCTGTTACTTATGTCTGGTAACTCTGGTTGGGCGATACACTTCTGGGCATAACTTACTGTAGGAAGTAAATATGTTGTTATTAATAAAAACACACACTCCATTAGTCTGTGCAGTAGCAAAGAAAGAGGGAGGGAGCTGTTAATTAATTGTCAGCAAGACATGTGAACGTAATTGTGTCCATAAAGGAGGTAAATGAATTAGAAATGCCCAAATATACATCATTCTAGAAATTACATATGAAGTTATGAACTATATGTTGATGATCTGTCTGAAATGAAATTATGTGCTATGAACAAAGCTGCGCACACCTTTCAAAGATGACCAAAAACATTAGCATTTAACAAGATCCCTTTTGATATAAATATGATATTATCTATGTGATCTTGTGTTAAAATAATACCATTATTAAGTGTAAAATATAAAATTGATCTTGCTATAAATAGGATATTATCTATGTGATCTATTGTTGGTCCACTGAGGAAGCATCATTCTACTTCAGAGCAATTAAACATAAAAGGAAAAAAAAAGGTTTCCCTTGTAAGATGTTATTTGCACACTTCACTTTTTGCTTATAGAAAAAGTAATACACTTTTGGACCATATGAAATAAGGGTCATATCATTCTTTTTGGTTTCATGTGGGTGTTTTTTTGTGTGTCATAGCTCTTAAGGTAATCGTTCTAGGATATTAGAACTTTCTGACAAAAATTGCTTTTTAAAAAGACAATACCTCCTTGTTGCATGTTTTGCATCTCCAAATTTGACCTTCTCCAAGGTTCATTCAGCAATGCATTTTCCTTTAGTCATTTTCCGTAGTTTGGTTACCCTCAAAGTCATGATCCATGTAACATGGTATGTATGTAACATTAACTGATGTCCAGTTTATCTCTTTCAGGTAGTTCTAGCAACGAATATTGCAGAGACTTCTGTAACAATACCCGGTATCAAGTATGTTATTGATCCTGGGATGGTCAAAGCTCGTGCTTACAATCCTGTAACTGGAATGGAATCTCTAATCATCATCCCAGTCTCTAAAGCACAGGCTCTTCAAAGGAGGTAAAAACTTTCAAGCATATTTAATTCTTGTGTGCTTTCTCTTACCTCATCATTGTACACTCGGTGGTCGTCTTTGGACGGGAGGGCCAGGAAGTGCTTCCATTGTTCCAAGAAAGTGAGTTTGATAAACCGTGGATTCTACTTGCGTTCGAGATTAAACGGTGTAACCTCTCAAATGTTGTACTACTGCTCAAAGCTCTTGAAATTGATGATATCATAGGTTTTGATTTTATGGAGAAACCATCAAGGTGAGTTATGTACTGCTTTTTTAATCTCGCTACATGTAAAAGAAAATGTTCATGAGTTACCCTACTTGATTGTTGGGATACGGTAGGCTACACTAGCTCGCAGATTAAAAATTCTACCGCGTAAACCAGAAGCCATGTAAGAGATCATAAATCGTTACCACTAGATGCGCAGTGCAGCAGAAAAAGAGTTGAAGCAGTCTGGTACGATGTCACGCGCGTCGATGTTATGGAAGTAGTCAATCGTCCAACGAACTTGGCCGCTGGTCGCCCCTTCAAAGCAACCTCTTGTGTTCCCTACGTATGTCGCGGATCGTCCTCGATCAGCGCAGCAACGACTCTATGATATCCACATGTCTAGGGGCGAACGTCAGACGTCGGTGTGCTAGCATCGCGACGCATGCAGGCCTTCGGGAGGTGGTTGCTAGGGTTTTGGTGGGCGGTGCAACCTCCTAAAGCCCCACGCCTCCTTACAAAGAGTCCCAAATGGATCCAATCCGAACTAGTTTGTTCCATGGTTATTAAGGCGATAAAGCGAGGCGAGGCGACCCACCCCCCTCACACCTTTTAAGTAGTAAGGCGTGGCGAGGCGATGCCTTAGGAATCCTAAGGCGCGGTCCGTGCATGCATCACGGCGTTGAACAGAGCAAAGGCTGAAGAAGAAGAAAAGAGAGAAGAAAGAAAGAGAAAAAAAAAATGAAAAGAGTAACTGGACCATCCATTAATCGACTAATCGAGCCCACTGCCCAACACCGAGTGACTCACTGACGGCCGACCACAACGCAGAGTCGCCGATCGAGTGACTCACTCGATCAAGTCGCCGCTTATCCATTCCTCTCGCTCGCCCAACCTCTCTCGCACTCTCCGCCTCGCTCTCGCCTCTCCCATCCCGCCACGACGCGTGAAGCAAATCCGGGGAGGAGGAGGCGCGCGAAGCAGATCCGTCGTAGCCCGAGGCCGGAGCTACAAGGGATGGAGGCGCACGAAGGGGATCCGAGGAGGCGACGCAAGACGGCGCATCCGTCGAGCCGAGGCCGGAGCCGCAGAGGATGGAGGTCACCTCCTAGGGTTCTAGGTGAGTCTTCGCCTTTCCTCTTCCCCTTCTCTCTCGGGCCGAAGTTTCCGCCCGCGCGCTTCCTCCACGCCCCTTCGCGCCGCCTCCTCCGGTCCTCCTCACGGCAGAGCGGCCGCGCGTCGCGTCGCCGCCTCTCCCTCTTCCTCTCCGCCTTAGCGACGCTTGCCTCTGGCGCCTTACCACTTAGGCGACGCCTAAGCGATGCCTTAATAACCATGGTTTGTTCCAACCCATTAAGTATGTGACCCTATAGGTACATGCTTATTGGCCGTGACCCGAAACTCTTTTCCGATCCACAAGTCAAGAACGTTTTCTAGCAGGACATAGCGACTCCGAATACACATAAAAACAAATCGGACGAACCTTATGCGATATAATCTGCGACTGATCCTTATCACTCATGACTAGTTCACATCCGTCACGACAAGTTCGTAACACCTTACAACTCGGGGGATTTGTGATCATGTACGACCGATTCAGATCCCCATACGACTCGATTCATATCCGGTCGGACTAAGTGACTGATTGTGTATCATTTCAAGGCAATGAGGCCACCTTCAACAAGATGAACGCCGATCTTGCGGACATAAAGGTGACATAAAGGCCACATTGGTGGATATCACGGCTATGGTGGCCAAGCTAATGGAAAAGGAGAAGGCACGGGCAGTTGCTACTGTGCGATCTGCACCGTTGGGGGCATCTCAGATTTCACCGACGACTTTACCCATCATCAACCTCGCTGCCCGTGGTTGCACAAACGGTGCCCTTGTCGAGGAGGAAGAAGGCTGTTGTTCAACGATTGTCTTCTCCACGCGCACGGCCGACGCCGTGCCTTCATAGGTGCAGGGTGTGGCGGATGTCAAGACTACGACGTTGTCGCGTTTTTCCACTACTGAAGCATCCTATGGTGGGAAGGGCATCGTTGCTGCCCGCGCAGCTTGTCCATGCCGCCGATGTCTCCTGCAACGTCAAGACACACAAAGGGACCATAGTCCTCGTTGTTGTCTATTGGAGCATTGCAGACCATCTTCCATGCGATGTTCCGCCGGCGCCACGACCTCTCGTCGACATAGGGACACCTCGGGTTGCAGCCATGGCCGCCGCCCTGCAGCTCGAGGACGAGCTGCTTGTTCAGGAGGGATGAAGTGTCATGGGCATGTGCCTAGGGAGAGCTACGGCCATGCAAGGAGGCTGTTATGGGTAGAAATTATTATTCATGTGTACTGTTCATGCATGTTAACAGCACCCAAACAGGTTAGATTAGATTAGATTAGTTGTTTCCTTTATATTAGGAATGATTAGATGCATATTTTCATATTAGGAATGATTAGATGTATATCTTCATATTTATAAAGTATAGATATTATCTTATCCTTAGTTGATTGGTTGCATTAGATACGATAGCTTCTATATTGTTAGGGGCTAACCTCATCTATATAGAGAGAGGAGCCGTACCATTCATAAGCAAGTAGGAAGAAATAATCTAGTCTCTCCCAAGGTTCATCATCTCATTCTATGGTCCCTCCTTTCTCCTAAAGCCCCTCCCCTTTAGTCAAGCCGTGCCGGCCCTCCTCTGTATGGTATTTACCCCGAATGAACTAAGATTCATGACAATTATACATCATTATTGCTTGAGACCAACTGTTGACATATAGAAACATAACAATCTCAATAGTGTCTCAAAGTGGATCAATTCAACATCATGTTCTCTAACATATGCTCGCATTATTGATTCAATCTCACCCATATCTATGACCAGTGAATCGTGGTCATCAACTAATATATGTGCTGGTCTATAAATCATAGTGTCCCAACCAGGGATCTTTTAGAATGATATCATACGACAATTAAAGAGCTTTACCAACAAATCACATACTTGTTAATCTTTATAAATGATAATTCATTTAAGGAATATAATAACATTTATTCTATAATTCATAAACAAAGACATGATACAATCATCTCCATTATTACCTCTTAAGGCATACCACTAATACTGATTACTATGGTACTCCATGCTGTTCACAAAAACAAGTCGTTTTGGACATTAACACGGTCTTTAAAATACAACTCTGACCACTAATTACTATTATAATATATTTGTAAAACCCAATAAATTTCTAATATTATGAAAGTACCTTTTGAGATGAATCTACACATATGATTTTCATGTATCAAATCTAAATATTTTAAAAAGTATCGATAGCCAAAGTTTCTAAAGTTTGACTGCACGCATTCCAAAACAACTTGTTTTTGTGAACCGAAGGGAGTAACTTTTATCATAATGATGCGTCATTCCAGAAGTGCATTTTATGCGGCAAAAGAAAAGTTGAAAATTTACTCTTATGAAGATTTATCTTGTAACATGGAAAGTGGATTTTTTTTTCCTTCACTCTATGTCTGCCTTTGTGCTTTAATTCTATATTAGGCAATTACTGTCTGTGGGAAACTGAAATATCATTGTGGTGAGAAGATGTACGCTAGTCAATTTTAGTTTGAAATACTGTATTGGAATTATTTTGCTCCTGACCAGCACTTGTTAAGTTGTTACAAACATTATGTTGAATGCATTCATAGAAAACTTCAAACAGAAAATTTTCTCTAAGCTTCTCAGTAATATCCACTATAAGTAAAATAGCAAATTGCTTTGTTTGGACACTAAGTTTTTACTAATTGTGCCAAACCTACTGCAGGACGGCTATTTTGAAATCACTGGAGCAGTTAATTTTACTAGGAGCTCTGACTGATGATTATAAGCTGTCAGATCCAGTTGGTCATCGGATGGCTAGGCTGCCTTTGGATCCAATGTACTCCAAGGCACTAATAGTGTCAAGCGAATTCAAGTGCTTGGAAGAAATGTTGATTGTTGTTTCTATGCTTTCAGTGGAATCAATTTTCTTTTCCCACGAGAAGTTAGAAGAGGTATTCTATTTGAATTCCTGGCAGCTGGTTAAATGTATGTCCCACAATGGGTTCTAATTGGATATTATGGAGTTACATTGCATTGATTCTATTGGATCCCTTTTGTACACGCTGCGATACCTAGCACTACATGCCTTTCAGGTTCTAGGTGATCAATGATAATAAATACACTGCGTTGATTTTTTTTTTTTACAGAAACACAGCCTAAATTGCATTGCATATTTATATACTGTCAGTATTTAACTTTTGACAGATTGTATCATTCTTTAAACTCTATGCTGTAACACTTGTTCTCAGTTATCTTTTAATGGAGTGGGTTTTCCCCTGTTGCAAAAATATTGGAGCATTCATTTCTCTTATTACTAAGCTCCCCAGGGTCCCTTTTTTTTTTTGTATTGCAGCATTTGTAATGTTTGTTGTTTTTTTAATAGTTATGTGATGGAATCTATTACTGTTTTGTTGAGGTCAATCTTGAAGTACCCTTAGGCTACCTTAAATAAAAGTAGCTTTAGGCTCAAACTTCTCATGATTTGTCATTTGCATATTGATAAGGAATACCCAGCTTCAACTTGTATTTGGTTGGGCTCTTCCCCTGTTGGGTCTGAGATAAAGAAATCCTCTGTTGCCAGCTACAAGTGCATGTATTGATCCTTTGACCTTATTTCTTGTTTAGGCAAGAGCTGCTAGGAAGAGTTTTGAAAGCTCAGAAGGAGACCATATAACCTTGGTGAATGTATATCGAGCTGCTGCAGAATGCTTGGAGAAGAGCAAAAATGCAAATGCCAAAGAAAAAACAATGGAAAAGGCTTTGAACAGATGGTCCAGGGAAAACTTTATCAATTACCGCTCTCTAAGACACGCTCGTGATGTTCACAGGTTAGTTATAAATATTATTCTTGAACTATCAAATCAGTTTTGAACTTTTGATATAATATGGTGATATGCAGTTATTCACCCTCTTAAATGATGAAATGGCAAAAACTATGGCTGTTGTGGTCTTGTGGATTTTGAATTATTGTAGTCGCTGAGCACAATGACCTTTTCAGGGTTGGTTTAACAGTGCTGCACTGGTCACGAAGCATGGCATAGTATTGTAGCATTCACACATGAAACACTTAATAGGTGAAATAATTTATTTACTGACTTATTATTGCTATTTCTTTTAGGACCATTAGCAGACATTGAAATTAAACTTGAAACATTAGATAGCTCTTGAAAAACGAAAAGGAGGCAAGGCCATTTTATGAATTTCAGAGTATGCAGTGAGTTGACATAGGCACTTTCCGTTTGTTGCAGTCAAATTCAGGGGCATGTCCAACAAATGGGGCTTAACCTGTCATCATGTGGAGATGACATGGTTCAGTTTCGGAGATGCCTTACGGCTGCTTTCTTCTTGAATGCAGCAACGCGACAGCCAGATGGATCATACAGGTACTGTTCCAATTTTCGTTCTCAATCTAAATACCCCATCGTAGTTATCCTTTCCTGCATCATAATTCAAGGTTACTGCCATAAACTGAGCTGTTGCATGCTTCGTAATTCGTATATAGATGTGAAAATGTGGTAGAGTGCAAGTTCTACCCAAGCTTATGGTTTCACCTGTTGATTGGTAGGGCTCTTGCAACCAGCCAGAGCGTGCGGATCCATCCTTCGTCGGTGCTCTTCCGAACTAAGCCAGACTGCGTCATCTTCAACGAGTTGGTCCGGACGACTCAGAATTACGTCAAGAACCTGACCCGGATCGATCCCTTGTGGCTGGCTGAACTCGCCCCGCAATATTACGCCACCGAGGAGTAATTTTGATCTATCGCCATAGTACCTTGTAACCTTGTCACATTAGAGCATTTATTTATTTGTCTACCTTGTTCGTTATGTCGGAGTGTCGTGGCATTGGTGAGCATCGCATCCTAACGAGAATATATGGATGTAGCAAATGCACTTGATGCCTCGAAACATTACTGTTTTGCTAATATAAGGCTTATTTTTGCTACAAGCATAGTTGCTATTTGTTCGTTCCACCTCTAAATGGGATTTAAAACCCATTATGATTACAGTTCCGACCCAAATGGGTGAGGTTTTGTGTTTTGACTTAGAAGTGATGTTTGAGAAGGTGACTTAGGAACTTACTATGGTTGAGCTCGAACGTTGTTGTGGTAGCTTGGATGCTCGGCGCGGGCGCACCTCACGCTTTCTTTAATGCAGCCAGTTGGCCACTATAAAAACAGTTTACTACGAACACAATTTGAGCATCTAAAAAAGCCCAATTAAACCCTATGAATAACCTTTCGAAGTTTCGATCACAACCATCGGATCAACAGCGTGCAGTAAAGAAGCATCGCTTGCAAAGAGGAAACGGAGAAGGAACCGAATAGGCAAAATTGGCTATATAAATCTAAAAAACATGGTTTCGTCATAACACACTCTAAAAATGTGTAATTTTGTCGTAGGACAACGAGATGACTATTTACCATTTTCGGACCAGAGGGGAGAGAGAAAGCATACGAATTATCTATTTTGCCCTTCGGTCGGACCGGGCTAAGACAGACCATTTAGGTTGACCATGCCTATCTCAGATTCTCTCTCTCTCTCTCTCTCTCTCTCTCTCTCTCTCTCTCTCTCTCTCACAATCTCACACTCGTTCTCTCTCTCATGCTTGCTCTGAAACCCTAGCGACCGCGACTGGGTGTTGCTCGGTGGCAGGCACGGCTTGTGGCTCATTCTTCGAGTCGTCTTCCTCAGCACGAGTGAGGACCGGAGCGCACACACGGAGTGGTAGACTCCCTCTGGTGAAGTGCCCCCTTTTACCAGACGTCGGTGGTGGAGCACACCCCCCGGACGAGCTCCAATCCGGACAAAAAGTTCTTCAAATGCCCCAAGAATGAAAATATGAGTAGTATTTGGTGTTTTGTTGATATTTGGTTATGCATTTTTCTTGGAATTTGACGGATTCATTTTCATGTCCTCTTGGTTTTGGACTTTGGTTTATTTTTGCTCTTGAACTATGGCAAATTTTTCATGTGGGAAGATAAGTACAGAGCCTATTTGGTTGATAATGGATTGATCTATTTTGACATTGGAAGTCCTGATGATGCTATGACCTAACTGCCGCCAGCAGTGTCCTCCATGGAAGCCACCTTGGATGAGTTGAAGTTAGCCGAGAGTGAGGTCCGGGATACCATGGAAGAAATGAAGAATTTCATGACCGACATGCAGGGTGTCATTGTTGCAATTCCTTTCGTTTTGACTGCAATAAGGAATACCATAAATCGAATGTATGGTGAGATGAAGGGACTGAGGTTTGGGATGGCTGGCAATGTGGCTATGGTGAATAAGAACCGTCGTTTGGGTGAGAGGCTGATGATGGTTGGCTGGTTGATTGCTTTCCTCCTTGTGGCTATCCTGGTAGTGTCTCTTTAGAAGTAGATGTAGATGTCAATGTTAGGAATAGCATAATATAGGTGTTAATGGTAATCTGTATTTTGTTGACAATATGGCGGCTTGAAATGGCTAAGTTATCAGAAATTCGATATGTATTATGTTGACAATATATTGGTTTGTAATGGCTAAGTTCTCAAGAGCTCCTGACAATATGTTGGCTTGAAATGACAATATGTATGCCTCTAAGTAGTCTCTACATATGTATGCCTCCTGACAATATGAAATGACAATGTGTTGTCAACCAGTGAATCTCTCTACGTATGTATATGAAAGTCAGATTAATAACATGGAGATAGATGTAGCGAACCAATGAATGCTCTCTACAAAATGTGCCTATTCCATTCCAGAACCATATCAGAACATTGGTATGTACCTATTCCATACCAGAAATTGAGATATGCCTATTCTATACCATAACCATGCCAAAACATTGACATATGTTTATTCCATACCAGAACATTGAGAAATTCCATACCATGAACTGAACATTGAGATATTCCAATTCCATACCAGACCATTAACATATTCCATACCATGAACTAAATATTGAGATATTCTATACCAAAAGTACTGGATTACATGTCCAGAAGAACTACAAAATTACTTCAACTTCAAGATTGCATGTTCAACTCTTTCAACTCCAAAAGTACATGCACTAGCTTTAATTACAAAAGCCAATGGAACTCAGTGGATTACATGCCCATGACATTGTACTAAACAAAAGCCTTCATTCTTCTCCTTTCCATGCCTAGCCTTCCCATATCTTGCTTCTTCATATTCACTTGCCCAGCCTCTTAGAACTGTTCTGGTCATTGATGAACAAAAGGTTACAACGCAGTATAGATATCTATAAATTAGTAAGAACTTTACAAGATTTACCTCCATGTTAGTAGGCCAGGAATTCCGTTGAACTCCAGACAAAGGATTGGAGGACCATCCTTGCTAGTGATTGTTTGCTTGGCCTATTTGCTCCTCTTTCTCTTCGGCTTTGGGGGTTAGGTTGAGGAGTATCTGGATCATTAACATGCTCATTGCATGTCTTCTTCATGCGCCCAATTGTCCACACTTTTTGCACCTAGTGGTCTTTTTGCCAAAATCTTTTCCTCACAACTTTTGTACCTCCTGTTCCTTGGCCTTCTTGCTGCCCTCTTGAGTATAGGTGACCACAGTATGAATCCTAAATCATCCCTAGGCCACTGATTCTTGTTTGTCATTGGTATCACCAAACTTGCATATGTTGCCTTGAATTTGTCCATATTGTAGTATTCATGCACATATGTCCATTTGTCCACGTCAACAACAGGTTTGTAAGGTCTTGATTCATTGTCTTGGCAAGTTGTGCTTTCTTATGTTGGGAAATCGAGGGCAGATGGCAATGTCTTCTGCGAGGAGGTGGTTTGCTGGACACAAGATATGTTGCTAGTGCTTGACTTCCTACATACATTGGAACCAGATACACTAACAAGCAGTGGGAGCCTCCTCATGTCCCAGTACATGTCAAATGCATCAAGCAAAGCTGAGTCAGAAGTAACCTCGGTATATCTACTTTAGTTTTTGTTTCAAATGGTGACAGTAAGTGTTTGGTTGCTTCCATGTTACCTCATCATCAAGATCTTTCGGTAAATCAAGGAAACAAGTAGCATCCCTGTCTACAACTTAGTTAATGTCATGGCTAACATGGTACTCTTGCGTACCGTCGTCAGTGACCTCAACATAAGAACCAACATGAACAGCTACTCTGCATTCCAATCACAAATTCATCCTACGCACATTAGAATAGAACGAAAAATAGCAACATCAGAGTACAACCCTAAATCGACACAACATCAACCCAGATCTGATCTATACACACCAAATCGACACAACAAGTGAAGTAAAAGAGGTGATCATGAGGAAAAAGCTTGCCCGTCAGGGACCTATGAAAGTTGCACAGGCTTCGACGGGGAGTCTGTGCTCCTGAGGCGCCGCATCTTTGACTTCGGCGACTTCATCTCCGTTAGCCCTCAGCAACCCATGCTCTAGGCGATTTCGAATGGCAACGGCGGTGGGCGACGACGAGAAATTTAGGGGAGAAGTACTGTGAGGAAGAAGGACTTTGGGGTAGGAGTGCAGAGGTTTTAGGCCCGACGCGTGTGAGGTTTAGAGTTTAGCTTTAGGGTTTGATCGCACCGGGATGGCTAGAGGCACCCAAGTCTTTTTCAAAAACTTCTCTCTCTTTTCGGTCTGGAAATAATAAAATAGTCGTATCGGTGTTCTACGACAAAATTATATATTTTTAAAGTGCGTTTTGACGACATCTATTTTTTTTTATGCAGTTGGCAACTATGAGTAATTTTACGAAGGAATTCGGAGGAAGCCGAGAGGGAAAAGAAAACGGAACATAAAAAACGTAGCAGGCAAACTGCAAACCAAACGAGCCCAAAGAAGCACCCGACATCTCGAGCTCTCGCCGCCACCGCTGCCGCAAGCACTCGCCGTCGCCGGGGCAGAGACAGCAGCGAAGACATGGCGCCGGAGCCCGAAGACGACATCATGAACGAGAAAAACCCTCGCCCGCTCGACGAGGACGACATCGCCCTCCTCAAGACCTACGTGAGTGTCCACAGATCGGATCGATCTCTCTCGCATATCTGGTCTAACGTTTTTGGCTATCTGAGCTGATTCAGGTTAGGTTTTTCGTTTTCTAGGGATGATTCGTGCTCGAGGTAGATCTAGGGTTTCAATTTCTCGTCTATGTCATCTGAGATGCATACTGTTTGTTGAATTCCGGCGCCTCGATTTGGCTGAAATTTGCTGAATTTGGATGGCTTGTTGTTTAATAGGGGCTTGGGCCGTACTCGACCAGCATCAAGAAGGTTGAGAAGGAGATAAAGGAGATGGCGAAGAAGATCAATGACTTGTGTGGTACGTGCACTCTTGAAATATTTTTATTATAATTTAGGGATGTGTGTGCTGCTTGTATCTCATTTAATGCTCAAAGCATACAAATCAATTTTCCAAGTTCTGAGCAATTTTATCAATTTACAATTCTAACATCTATGTGCTAGCGCAATTCCACCTTGTTGCGCTCAACTCAACTAACAAGTTTTATGAATTCCAGGCATCAAGGAGTCTGATACTGGATTGGCTCCACCAAGCCAGTGGGATCTTGTATCAGATAAACAGATGATGCAAGAGGAGCAACCATTGCAGGTGAATTAGCATGATATGCCTAACCTTTTTATTTGCAGGCACTGGAATGCATATGAGTAGGAATACATATGAATAGTAATTATATTGTGCCCTTATGCTTTCTCAGTGCCTTTATAATAATTAGTTTCTTTCTGTTATAAAGGTTGCTAGATGCACGAAGATCATTAGCCCTAATACTGATGACGCCAAGTATGTCATAAATGTAAAACAAATTGCAAAGGTGCGTCATGCTTATATTGTACCGAGACAATCATATCCTGGAGGCTCAATACTGAGGATCTGTTTCTAATTTTTTTGTGTGTGTTTGATACTGCAGTTTGTGGTTGGATTAGGGGACAAAGTTTCCCCCACTGATATTGAAGAAGGGATGCGTGTTGGGTATGTTTCTTGTTCTCTCTAGAGTATATTCTAGCATCTTTCCTTTGGTTGTTTTCCAAAAGCTTCTTGTATCTGATTGTGCTTTCTGTTGACACTACGCAAAGTTCTAAGAGCAAACTGGTTTAAAACCAAGCTATAGCATATTAACCTGATAACGGTACTAGTTTTATGGGTAAAACTGCAGCACTCATATAGCAAATGAAAGGGTACTATTTGCTGAGAAGCATTTAAGATAATAAATTTTAAATTGAACTGCAGTTATTACCTATTAGTTTGAGTACAAGGATTTGGGCATTTGGCACAAGGTAAAGAAGCAACCATCACTGTAGTTATCCTTGCAGCAAGGGGCCATAGTATTCCTTATTTGCCACTGCAAATTTCCACGATCCTGGATATGCCATCCTTTGTTGCACTGACATGTGGACCTAGGCCCTGCATGCCAATAAGATAAGGGATGGCATATACAAGATTTGTGCAATTTGCAGTGGCATGCAAAAAGAAAATTTCCCTATGTTATATGTCTTACAGCTTGAGAGCATATGCCATTTTGTATAATTTGTGTAAAACATTTCAATATTCTGTTCTTTTGGCCACTAATGTTCATGGGGGTTTTGTGGTCTGACGAGGGAGTAGTTCTTAGGAACATATCGGGTGTCAGGGCAGTTATGTTCAAGCATCAGGTCAACGGGTCAACTGCACAAACTTAGCTAGACATTCTTCTACCTCACATAGATAGATGACACTTAACTGGTGCCCTCCTCTACTCTTGGATCTAGCAAAGTTGATATGAGACTTGATATAATTTTATGTAGCCCAGATCTCCGCAGTTGGTTGCGTAAAACATCTTATTGTGCTTTACATATTATTTGTTCACAGTATTATAGCATCGTTCTTGAATCAGTTGAAGTATTATACTATCAATTGCATTGTATTGATTCTCATCCTCTGTATTATACAGAGTTGATCGAAACAAGTACCAGATTCAAATTCCTTTGCCACCCAAAATTGATCCGAGTGTTACCATGATGACTGTTGAAGAAAAACCCGATGTGACATATAATGATGTTGGTGGATGCAAGGAGCAGATCGAGAAGATGCGTGAAGTTGTTGAGCTTCCTATGCTTCACCCAGAAAAGTTTGTCAAGCTCGGTATTGATCCTCCGAAGGGAGTCCTTTGCTATGGCCCTCCTGGAACTGGGAAAACACTTCTTGCAAGAGCAGTAGCCAACCGCACGGACGCTTGTTTTATCCGTGTGATAGGAAGTGAGCTAGTTCAGAAATATGTTGGTGAAGGGGCCCGGATGGTTAGGGAACTCTTCCAGATGGCCCGGTCAAAGAAAGCTTGCATTGTCTTCTTTGATGAAGTTGATGCCATAGGTGGTGCTCGCTTTGACGATGGTGTTGGAGGTGACAATGAGGTCCAACGCACTATGCTCGAGATTGTCAATCAGCTTGATGGGTTTGATGCTAGAGGAAACATCAAAGTCCTCATGGCGACCAACAGGCCTGATACCTTGGACCCTGCACTGCTGCGTCCAGGGCGGCTGGATAGGAAGGTTGAGTTTGGCTTGCCAGATCTCGAGGGCCGCACCCAGATCTTCAAGATCCACACTCGCACCATGAATTGCGAGCGGGACATCCGGTTTGAACTGCTGGCTCGCCTCTGCCCCAACTCCACTGGTAAGTGCCTGGTATTCTTTGCTTGACAGAGTTCACATGCCATTTATCATCAACTCTTATTTTTGCTCATGTGTGCCTGACTATGAATATTGCAACAGGTGCCGATATAAGGAGCGTCTGCACGGAGGCGGGCATGTATGCCATCCGCGCGCGCAGGAAAACCGTCACGGAGAAGGATTTCCTGGATGCGGTGAACAAGGTCATCAAGGGCTACCAGAAGTTCAGCGCGACGCCGAAATACATGGTGTACAACTAGGCAGCCTGGCGCTTCCGTTCCCGTGTCGTTGCCTCCTGTTGCCCTCTACGAGAATTGTTGTTTGTTACTCTACTTTTTTCTTCGCTCACAGAAACTTGAGGTGTTTCCTGCATCAGATGTTACTCTGGATTGTATCTTTTAGAATACTGAAATACCAAACTAGAAGGATGATGATGACCTTCACTGCTTCACGCTTACGGAACATAGCGCAGCGGCCGGTAGTACTCCTACTTGGCACTGCGATGCTGGCACAGTGGCCGCCGACCAGCCGCTGCCTAAGGCTCACTCACTGCCCCCTTCTCGGAAAATAATTCTATAGGACCTGCTCCACAATTTTATCTGTGTAGACTTATTCCACCGCGTGACACGTGTCTTTTTACAAATCTCAAAGCATGGTATGCTAGTCTTCAGTATTTAATTCGTGAAAATTCACATCAGTGATTTATTGAGCTGTGCGCTTTGAGATTCGTGAAAAGACACGTGTCACGCGGTGAAATGGGTCTACACTGATGAAATTGTGGATCAGGTCCTATAGGATTATTTTTCCCCTTCTCCCAACTCCAAGCGCGTTCCGCTGCAGCGCGCTAGTTTGTGCGGTTGTGTTGTGCCGCTACAGGTCACCTGGCCCTTGTTCTCGGGCTCGTGCTGTGGTTGCCAACTGAAGTCCGGTGGTGCGGACGCTCGCCCGCTGCCTCGTCGGTCTGCCTCCACCCACGTTAATTAATTACAACTAAATAATTACACGATGAGAGTTAATTAATTAACATGTGTAATTAATTAATTAACTGTTATTAATTGGTCATAATAGTCCAAATCAATTTAGTTGTAATTAATTAGTCCTAATCAATTTAGTCATAACTAATAATTCATAATTAATTAGATGTAGTTAGTTAGTCGTTATTAATTAGTCATAATTAGTTAGTCGTAATTAATTAATAGTATAAGGAAAATCACTTCCCCTGGGGAGTGGAAGAGGGAAGCCCCTTCTCCATGAAAGGGGATGAGGATACATGTCGGAAGTCCCCTCTTGAGGAGAGGGAACAAGGGGGTCCGAGCACCTGTGGCACGAATGATGACATATGCCATTTGCCGACGAGTCCACGATACTATTTTTGGTTTTGATCTTTGTCCAGAGGCTAGTAGGTTATTTCGAGCGTGTACACAGTGCCATTTAAGAAAACTAGGCGGAAGCTCGGTCAGCGGTTGGCCCGTTATATCACCTTCTTCTGTGCGCGAGTTGGGCCGCATCAGCAAAAGGCGCAAATACAGGAAAGTGGGCTCCGGCCCGACTAGCGATCGCCGATCAAATCATTTTCCCCCTTTACATGGAAACGGAGATGGCATACAACCAAAAAGAATGCTTACACTTAAAAAAATTGCTTACGGCTGAGCAAGATGACTCGACAATGTTCCGACAGAGCACCACTAGGGTATAGGTAAAGTGATCCGAGGGCTGGGTTATTGAGCCAAATGTATCTTTTTCTTCCAAATTCTTACAGAAATTCCACGTTTCAAAATGGGCTGACAGGTCGCAGCATGCGTAGGCTCTGACTTCTCTTCCCCGGGGCATACGATCGGAATTCCTGTTCGAATCCACTAGCAACGGCCGGCGCGAGCAATTTCGTCCCAGCGTACACGAGTACCAACAAAACCCATCCTCACCTTGGACAAACTGCCGTCTCCGCCCTCCAACCGAAACGGCAGAGAACGTTGACTGACCTGCTCGGCGTCATTTCATCATTGTTTCCACAATTCCACTTTCCACACGCGGCGTTGCACGCCTTTTTTTTATATTCCTTTCTTTCCCGTCGCTAGCTCCGGCGGATCCGGACGTAGTGTGCCCGCTCGGCCGAGATGTCGCCCAAAAGCTCCGGGCATTTCGCAGTGTCTCCTGCCGCCGGTCTGCCCGCTCGGCCACTCGATGGCGTGTCCCGGTGCTTTCCCTGCCCTTTATGTCCGTCTGTCCGTCACTCTCCCTACAGATCTTGATCCAAAGAACCTGTCCACCTCCGTTTCTTTACTCCTGCAACAGTGCGGAGCGAGCCTTTCTCGCGCACAATGGGTACTGGCAGACCGGGTCATCACGCGGTAACGTCAACAAGGCGCTTTCCAACATTGGGAGCTGTCTGCTTGGCCTCTTGTGAATTCACCTTGTAACTGTGGTAGACGATGCATATAGCGGCGACATAATCCATGGACATATGCATATAGTAAATCTCGATCATTCGACTCCATCTTAGCTGTCTATATTACAGGTGGGAGCTTCCACCATCCCACTTACGTGCTTTTTTGTGAAAATCCCCTCGCACACACCGCTAATCTTACGGAAAACCCATGGTGCTATTCTCCCCAAATCGAACGAACGCTCGCGGGCACAACCGCCTCCTCCCATCGATACCCTTCTCCTAGCCACCCTTGACGGCCTCCTATCCGGTGCGCCGCGCTAGATCCATCGTCAACCTTGTGCCTCCTCCCCTCTGCACCGTCCTCCATCCAGGCCGCCGCTCCCATCCGGTCGCACCACCTCCACTTGGCCACCCCGACGGCGACTAGGGTTAGGGTGGGGGTGCTATGCCACCTCCTCATTGACGCCCCTACCCGCTGATGATCCACTGCCCCTCCCCAGTGCCACGTCGCCCCGATTGATCCTTACTCCCATAACCCCGTCGTCTCCATCGACTCACCTAGGGTTGAGTGGATTTGGAGCCTCCCGTCGCTCTAGGGTTAGGAGGGGACTCCGCCCCCCGCCCCGCCCTGGAGCCACATCGTCGCCGGGTATTGGTCAACCTCGCCTCCCCATCGGCGCCTCATCGGTCACCATGTACCCTGACTTCTAAGTGTGCGCTTGAAACCCATCTCACAAGAGCTGATTGGTTCCATTTGTTTCAGGTTTGCTCCTAGCCATGTTTGAGGAATTGTGAGATTGACTTCTTTTCTTTGAATAATTGGAGGATTATGATAGTTTAATTGGCAGAGCAGCACAGGGGCTTGTTCCGAAATAGATAAATGGCCAAAAAAAAAAGTAAGATTTGTTCTTGTAAGCTTTGTATGACATTGTAAGCAAAAGAATTTTAATTTTGGATTCATGTATGAAATTGTAAGCTTTGTTCTTGTGATGGATGAATGAGTGAATATTATAGAAGAATTGATGTGCCATTTCCTTGTCAAACTGGATATGAATAGTATCGGGTGATATAGTGACAACACAAAGTGGCATAGTTCTTGCTTGCTTCTGAAATGTGAATAGTGTTAGGTGTATGCTTGACATCCAATGGAGAAGAAACAAGCAGCCAGTGCAAATATAATTAATTGGGAAGAATGGCAAGTGAATGGATGGATGTAGCTCGTAGTTTCCTTTTCAGTTATTTGAAATTATAATGAAAGCTACATGGGAGGTCATGTACCTGCTGCTTGTACCAATCTGGCAATCTGAGCATCTTTGTAACATGTTAGTCATTGTTGAATGAAAAGGTACTTGCCAGATACTTGCATCTATACTGATGCTCCTTGATGAGGTGAATCCATTAGTCCCAGGTTTCGCAAGGGTTAAGGTTTTGATACAGGTTCAGTTAACATTTTGCAGAGCTCTTTTTCAGAAAACATTTTGCATTCAAACAATCTGATACTTTTGCATTCAAACAATCTTATACTATTGCATTAAAAAAATCTGACACAATTATGAATTAACTAGCAACAATCGCATAAGAATTATAGAGCAATCACCCAAATTACATAGCAAGGGCACAATTCGTGACTTAGTGCTAGCTGCATCAGTACAATATTCAAGCATTCAGGTGTGCTCCTGGAAGGTGAACACAAGAAAAATGCATCGGTCAAAGTCGGAGCAGCTAGAAAGGAACTCGCCTGTCCCTAAAGTCCTCATTGGCGCCGGCTACACCATGCTGACTGCCGAGAGAGGCAGTGGTTTATTTGAAGCGTCTCAGATGGGCCCGTGGCGGCATCGGAAGAGGCTTGGGAGGTGGCGGCGAGGAGCCTTAGAGGGCGGCGACTGAAGGACATGGGGCGGCGATGTCGTGGGGTCGAGTAGACGGGAGAACCCGGGGTGGCGGCGACACAAGGACCTGGAGCGGCGTCTCCGGCACGCCGTCGGTCAGGGACGGGAGCTCATCGGGCTGGACCAGACGGATTTGGGACGGATTAGGAGCAGCTGGGACAAGGAGATCAACGGATGAAGGCGGCTGTGCGTGAGTGGGATGATGGGAGCTCCCACCTCTAATCTAATCTGAACCGCTGAGATGGAGTAGTAGAGATGGAGTAGGATGGTTGTAAATGTCCCAACTGGTAAGTGTCTCCGTGGCTTTGAGCGACTTCGTGTGTTTGTTTGTTCGTTGCGTCCGACAGTGTAGAGCGTAAATTCGACAGTGTCATGAACTTATGTGCAGTTCTGACTTAGGCTTACTAGTGTGACCGTCACTACACACTGTAACGTCTCTGTTTTGACGGGTAGGAGTAAGTAAGTATTCTTGGACTATTCCAGACCGAAATACTGTACTACCACGGAGAAGCTCCAGAGTAACGGAGATCAAAATCCGATAACTTACGCGCATTGCTCCGCAAAAATGGGTGTCAAAAACTTACTAGTAACATACTTCGAGTCAAATGTATTTTTTTTTTGCCTGATTCGAAGTGTGAGTGACCCAGAGTCGTCGCGTGTTCCCCCAATGGACGTAAGTACGTAACTGTGGCTGTTCCACGCAGGAACTTACTCGTGATAGGCAGCGAATCGCACGCACCGGAGGCACGTACGTACTAGTCAAATCCTCTGATATTGCACGGCAACGTCACGATGAACAGTATTATAACATTGTTTTACAACCATCGGATAGAGAAACGACAGTTGGGATCCAGATCTATCATCGTAGTAAAACATCAGAAGATAATATCAGTAGTAAAATCGTCAGCATAAGTCTTTGTTTATAAACATCTGAAGAATCAATCGAAGTCGCATCATTCTTTTCCGATCCGATATTCAAATATTAAAAATATTACAATACTGTTCATCTCGGAACGTCTGCCCTTCCCACTCCCACCACCACCACAACGCGCGAGGAGAGGAGAGGAGAGGAGAGGAAAGGAGAGCCGTGGTGGCGTGGAGCGATTGGTGGTGCGCGCCGTGGGTCACTGGGTCGTACGAGCGGGACAGAGGAGACGACCGGCTCAGCGACTTGCCCCGCCCGTGCCGATGACTTTCCTGCGCGCACGGCAAGGCACGCTCAATGGTCTCGGCACGGCACGCGTTTCTTTCCTACCAAACATGTTCAAAGCCCAAACCACTTTCCCAATCCATTCGTCAGTCGTCACTCGTTAAACAGCGCTGTCACGGCGAAGAAGCCAGCGACTAAAGTGGTAACAAGAGCTGTAATTTCGTGCAAAGAGGGAATCTAATCCCAAGCACGTCGTAGTTTATAATCTTACTTCTTACATGACACTAGCTACTAGCTAGATGCCTAGATGGTGTACTGACGTAGATACTAAACAAAGACTTCTGTGTACAGTAGCAACTCACTAACTCGTGTAGCTTCGTTGGAAATAGCCCAGATATATATATCGACCGTGTGCTAGTTACCGAGTACGAGTACGGATCACCTGCCGCTAAAATGTAGAGCAAAAGGCAAGGCCACATGGGCGTACCTCTCGGAGTCGGAGCAAGCGCACGATCTGTACTGTACAGCTGCGATGAAGGTGTAAAGAGAAATTCTTACCGTCCAACGAGGGATTCCAAACGCCACCGTGGGTAAACCTCGATCGCTCGTTTCCAACTCTCCATGGCCGGTTGATCTGACATCGAACGTCTCCCCCGGCGTGCCAACGAAGGACAGGACAGGAGGTGATCCCAACGCACGGTCCAAATGTTGTCAGCTGATGCCTTTAAAGTCCTTCAAGGCGTGGCGTTGCACGGACCCGACTTGAATCACAAACAACAAGCGTGTTATTATTTACATGGGTTGCAGTGCAGCGGACGGACCGGCCAACACGCTGCCTGCTCGCTTGGACAAAGTGTGTAATCGTTCTCATTTTCTGGTCCAAAATTCAAACCAACCGCCGGTACACCGAGCAATCAATCACCGTGCCGTTGATCCGTTGCAAAACAAGGTCAAGGACCCAACCATGCCTAGCTCATACATCTTTTGTTACAAAGGGGTGCAGCAGTTTATCACAAATTACTCGTGTATATATATCTTAAAACATAGCAATCGACAGGTCGCAGAAAATCAAATATACAAATATACTCTGCCTAGAAAAAACCCATAATCAAACCCATCGAGCTAACATGTAGTTACTGGGACTCAAATAGAATGCGCCGGTGATGCACCGGTCGACCTAGCCACGGCTGGCCATGCATGGCTCACACGTGACATATCTTGAGTTGAATTCAAAGGCTATGCATGCATGTCTCATTTCTTCGATTGAGGTTTACAATACATTTAGCACTAGCATGGAAAACACTATTCGATAGAAGGTCAATGCATGCTAAAAAACTTGTAAGAGCTTGTGAATGTAGAGGAAGGTCGTCGACGACCAATTGACCGGCGAGGTCAGTCACCCAGCCGGGCGGCGGCAAATTTCGTCCCCTGCAGGCTGCTTGCCGCGGCGACCGCCCGCGCCCCCGCCAGTTGGATGCTTCTCGGAGGCCGCCGGAGCAGAGCGCGTCAGACGTAACCGAGAAGAAGCCCCGGCGGTCGAGTCAGACGGGGCGACCCAAGCCTTGTCTCCTTCCGTTGAACCCAACCACTAGTTGACAAAGTCCATCTCGCAACATCCCATCCGCCCGGATCCTCTACACCTCATCCACGCCATCCATTGGCTAAACAGAGGCATGATCTCGCCGCAGAAGATCCCACTACCGTCATCCCCGTAGCCGCCTCGCCTCACTGCTTCTCCCCTTCAAATATCACCCGGCGCTCACCTCCTCCTCTCGGTCTCGCCTCTCCCCCCCTCTCGTCAGACACACACCGCTGCAACATTCAAGAAGCGCCCGCAAGAAGCAGGCCGCGCGCCCGCCATGTCTTCGCCGCCGCCGACGGGCGCGCCGTCGCAGCTGGTGATCAGCAACGGCGTCCTGCTCGCCGCCGTCATCTTCCTCTTCATGGTCGTCGTCTTCGTCTTCCTCCTCTACCTCTACGCCAAGCGCTACCTCGGCGCCAACCCGCACCTCGCGCCGTCCACTCCCTCCTCGCGCTTCCTCTTCGTCGCCGCCTCCCCGTTCCCGCGCCGCGGCCTCCCGGCCTCCGTTCTCCAGTCTCTCCCCGTCACAGTCTACGGCGGCGGCTCGCCCGACGCCAAGGGCGAGGCGCTCGAGTGCGCGGTGTGCCTCTCGGAGGTGGCCGGCGGCGAGAAGGTGCGGATGCTGCCCAAGTGCGGCCACGGGTTCCACGTGGAGTGCATCGACATGTGGTTCCACTCGCACGACACCTGCCCGCTCTGCCGTGCACCCGTCGGCGCTGACGCCAGCGAGCTCACCGCAGAGGGGCTACCGCGCGTGCCGCGCGAGGATCCAGCGATGGAGTTCCCGATGTTCCCGACCAACGTCCTCTTCTGGGGCACCCACGACGACGTCGCCAACGCCGGCTTCGCGATGCCGCCGCCACCGGTAACTCCCATGTCCGCCACAGCCGCCTCGACGAGCTCCTCGGGCTCCGGGCGCAGGAAGGAGAATCTGGTGATCGACATCCCGATGCGGCCAGTGGCGGTGGACGCGGTGGTGACGTCGTCGTCTCCGGTGACGCCGCTGCCGCCGAGCAGGATGCGAGGAGGTGCCGACGACATGAGGTCGCCGGTGTCCGCCCGGCTGCGATCGCTGCGGCGGCTTCTGAGCAGAGGCAAGCAGGCCGTCGTGGGGACATCCTTCAGCCCGCGTGGCGGCGACATCGAGCAGGGGTTGGCCGGAGCTGATCCTGCGCGGCCGCCGAAGACGCCAAAGACGCCTCCGCCAACGAACTGATTCAGACTCCAGAACTCCCAGATGCATTGGCTCGCCTCGCCGATCACCGGAGTTTATACATGTGTTCATTCTTTCTTTTCTTTCCTCTTCTTTCCTTTTCTTTTTTGCTCCTTTTTTTCATATTCCAAAAAGAATTTTGGCAAAAAAAATTCTTATGTAAACAGAAGAAGACATTGGTGTTAATTGATTCTTGATGTCGGGGGATGTATGTTCATGAGATTGTTCTTACCTTTACTTCATGGGATATATGTGTTTCAGACTTTCAGTTAAACTCTGCTTCTTCATCACAGTGTCTTCGCAAGCTGCAAATAAGTCACTGCTGTCACTGACTCACTGTCCTCAGGGTGAAACTCGAAAAGTGATTCTTGAACACATCAGCAAGAGAGGAAGGAGGCACCAAATGCATTGTGCCTAACAAAGACCTGATCTTTGAGTACCTCAACTGTAGATTGACCAGAATTTGAAGTGTGTAGGAGACAATCTCTGCGCTTTTTAGGCAAAGTGTTGGTTTCTGCTGATGAAAACTTCTTTCTGTAGGCCCCAACACCCCCACCTAGCTGTCTGAAAAAACAAAGGGATTGGCACTGCAGCTGCATCACCAGTTTCAGCAGCTTCAAGCAGAGTATCGCTATCACCTCATCTCGTCGCAGTTTCAGACATTCAGTTGCTTTTAAGTATCGCCCTATCATCACTTCTCAACCAGTTAAGCTACCACCATAGAGTATACAAATGTTGGTTCCCAATATCCAACCCTATGAGATTTGGAGTTTCTTGCCGTGAAGCAATTCTTGTACTCGTTTCAGAAATGCTACGAGCGACGGCTTTGCCGATCAAACACGACACGGCCACCGTGTGTTGACGCAAGGAACGCAATGCAAAACTTTGACCCTCCTTGTACACATCTGGTTTAAGTTTCACTTCTTTTTCTGAGACAAGTTGCGCTTGACTATGACTCCATGCATGCACAAATGCATTACTGCTCTGCATGCCTCTCTCCAAGCAACGGGCGGTGAGTCAATCGCGTGTGGTATATGTACGTATCATAGTACATGCATAATTAAATAATTTCATTGCGCCCGCGCGATTAGGTCGTGCCCGCCAATCGCTCGCACGATTAGGATGTTACTACTAGTATGGCGCGAGTGTTAATGGGAAGTTTCTTGGATGCAAGTCATCATCGGCTGGAACAAGTCAGAGCCGGTTGAATTCTGAACAGGGGAAGGGAAGGGCGTTAGGTGGGGGTTAGGTATCAATTTCTTGCCTTCCTGACATGCTTATCTACGCGGTCCGGTTTTCTTTTTCTGGGTGAATCATCTACGTATACGTGAGCAGTAGGCAGTAGCTGAAGCCTCGTGAGGTACTCTCCTACACCTATCTTTGGTATTTCTACGCAGATTGACACGATCCGTAGGCCTATTTGATACGATTAATTAGGTCTGATAATTTTATGTGGTGAAGATCCAAGGGTCTGAAGGAATAGTTACGAGTTGCCCGCACGAAAACGTATGGGAATAGAGACATGGCATCACGTCAGATGAGGTACGAACTACGAACGTACCTGCGTAAGAGCATCTCCAGCAGGAGCCCTCAAAACAGAACCTCTACTTTTAATTTGAGGTTCCTACTTTTGGCGCATTTTGCAGTTTGCACTCAAACAGAGCCTCAAAAGACCCTACTTAATTCCTCTATTTCCACACACTATATGCATATGTATTTGAGAACATCACATTATATAATAATTTATTTAAACTATAACTCTAAAGCACTATACTTAAAATTATGAATGAAAATACAAATATTCAAATTTAAATTCAAAGACAAATTTGGTCTGAATTTAATGATAGTCGATCACAACATAGTTCATAACATCTCTGCAAATCAAAATGACATAATCATCAAATTTAGGCGAGGGAAGGAGCGGGCGCGGGAGGGGAAAAAGGCTGGCGGGGGAAGAATCGGAACCAGAGCGCGTAGGAAACCGTGATTTGGGGCTTGGCCTAGAGCCCTGTGAATGAGGGCTTTAGGGGATTTTAGGGGCCTCAAATTTGAGGCTCTAGTAGGGGCCTCTTTGGACCTCTTTTGCCTCAAGCCCTCAAATTTGGTTTTAGGGGCTCAAGTAGGGGCCCTGCTGGAGATGCTCTAAGAGACACCTACCCAGGGGCTTTTCCTATATACCGCGCGCGCGCGGCATTTAGCAACTCGCCGCCCATCCCTCATGGGCCTCGGCCCACGTACTCACGTAGCTAGGTTGGCTGGTAGCCGAGTTTTGGGCGTTTGGCATTTTTAGCGGAGTGATTAATAAAAATAGCCTTCTATTAGACAAGCCGGCGTGCGACATGTGACCTACAGGGGGCGGACTTGCCTTCCACCGTGCCCCGGGGGGGGCAGACTCACCGTTGCGCCACGTGTGAAATACGAGTTGTATTTTGTTTAGCAAAACCGCACATGAAAAAGCCCCCCGCACGGTGAGGGCAAGTCCGGTCCCTACAGGAGCGGATTTGGGCACGTGTCGCACGCCGGCTTGTCCGCGGTGCTATTTTTAATTACGCCAAAGAAGGGGCTATTTTTGTTAATCACTCCTCCAAAAGTGCTATTTTAGCCAAAAACTCTCGGTAGTCGATGGTTGCAAATCTTTCTATCTTTCTTTTCTTTTTTTTCTACATTTTGACAAATGAATGTTGAGCATGGTTATGGGCCTTTTTTTAATTTATTTTCATTCATTTTCAGTTTTTTTACCGAATGTTTAAGCAGTTTTTTTTTGTTGTTCCTCATTTTCATTTTCCCCTATGTTATTCTTTTTTTTTTATTATTTTGTTCATCTAATTTCTTTGATTTGTCTCTCACTTGGTCAATTCACCTTTGTCCAAACATTGGAACATCGTTGATGAACTGTTGGAACATTGTCGAAACAAAATGCGTAGAATATTTCATTTTACCTACCGGAATACCCAAAACCTACTCTATTCATTCCTCTACCCAGTTCAAAAGACGTGCGTCGGAACATCGTTAATGAACTACTGGAACATTTAAGAAGCAATGCACAAAACATTTTGTTTTAACTACATAAACATATGATTTGTCATTACTAAACCGAAATATATGCAAGCAAGGTCTTTTTTTAATATATCGTCGTAAGGAACTCGATGGATCAGACGGATCGTGAATGTGACGCTCGGTTTAAAATATACATGATTTGAATTTTCGGATTGAGAAAAAAAGCATCTCGAAGTGCGTACTACTGACATGGGAAAAAAATCATATAGGACTTGGTCCACAACTCCATCAATATAGACCAACTCCACCGCGTGACACATGTCATTTCACGAATCTCAAAGCGTGATATGCTAGCTTTCAGTATTCAATTCGTGAAAATTCACATCAGTGATTTACGAGACTGTATGCTTTGAGATTCGTGAAAAAAATATGTATCACACGGTAAAATTAATCTATATTTATGGAGTTGTAGACCAGATCCTATAAGATTTTTTTCCACCGACATGGGCCAGACTGAAACAACAGCCTGATTACGGCCTGCCAGCAAGGGTGGGCAGCGCGCGGCACCAAGTCAGCTCCCCTACTCGGGTGTCATGTAATTCAGGCGTGAAAAAACTATTGTTAAATACTATTAGTAGTAGCTGAAAGGTTATGTAGGATGTTGACAGACGCTAAGAAACGGCGTGGTTCAGTTCGGGGTCGGGGGGCCGCTGGTAATTATTTTTTATTTTTGATGGACCGAGGTAAGGTAAGCAGCACGTGTAGACGTGTAGCGTAGTGTGGACCGTAACGAAGAGTACAAAAACTGGAGCGCCTACGAGGCAACGCCCGCCCGCGCGGGGCCATGACCCCCGGCGCGGCGGCTAGCGAGTAGCAACAACTCTCCGTGCGGCGCGGCGTCTGGAGACTACGCACCCGGGCGGCGCGCGCGAGGAGCCGTGCCGTGCGTGCGAGGTGCTGCGCGAGTCAGGCAGTCAGCCATGGAGTTCCCAATGTTACCGACCAACGTCCTCTTCTGGGGCACCCATGACGACGTTGCCAGCGCCGTCTTCGCGATGCGCGCCACCGCCACCTCTCATGGCCAGCCTCCTCGGTGAGCTTCCCAGGCTCTGTGTCGTGCGTGCCAGGTGCGACTCGCGCCAATGGGAGCCTGCGCGCGTATCATTCAGGAGTGGTTCGGCTGGGCAGGCGCGGAAAGAGTGGCCAAATAGGTGGCACCGTAGGGTATGTCCGAGTCGACACGGCTTGATATATATACGTTCAGCCCGGCTAACTAAATAGATCGTGCCATGTTGATCCGTAAGCTGAGGTGTGACCTCTCGGGTCCTATCAGGTCGGGTCGAACACGATAAACCTAACGGGCCTCCATGCTAGGCCACCGTCGCCGCTCGCGTCCGTCGAGTCGTGTCATGCCATGCCTGGCCCTGGTCGTATACAACCCGGTACTGTGAATGCGGTATCGGCCCGCCCCACTGGCTTGGGGTCACCACTTTTCGGACCACGTAGGCTCGGCCTAACTACGGTCCTAAGGACTCACGGACCGTGCTTCGGTCGGCCTGGCTGGTACGTCTTATTTGGCGCGCGGGTGAAATTGGGCTGTGCGGACGGGGGCCTGTGAATGGGCTGAGTGGGGCGTCTTGTTCTGCATGGGCCAAATATCGCTCAGCGATTTCGCTGGCTAGTGTGTCTTCCTGCCCATAGGCCAGTCTGACGAACAAGAATGGCCACTGCCCATTTTGGGAAGGGGAAAAGTAATACTTGGCTGATCGATGACTCCATCTATGTGAATGTGACATTACGAGCCAAAACAACATGAGAGAGGTGTTAGCTTACTTGTTGTTTCGTATGACGGACTGTCTCTCGTGTTGCATTTCAAAGCCAACTATTCCTACACTGTCTACTGCCTAGTACAACTGGTAGGTTCATGTAAGTTTCCTTTTAACTGAGTTTTTACTGCATTTTGGTGGGTCTATTCAAATATTCAGTCAATACTGTATTACCCATTTCTAATCCTGATTTAATGGCCTTTGTTCCTTTTAGGTCTACTTTGTCTTTCTTATCTAGGTAGTATTTAATTGTGTTCTTGGATCTTTTTTTCGAACCTTATCAGGGATAAGGTATCCCATATCCAGCATAAGAAATATTATCCACGACTCCACAGTACGCAGCATCGTGCCAGACGCTGAGAAGTGAGTGCGACGAATAATTCTGGGATTCCGACAAGGATTTCGCATCCCAAGACGACATTTGGACCAACAAAATAAAATATAGAAACGCAATCCTATGAAACCACAACACAATCACAATGCCGAGTCGGTCAAAAAACGAGGACTTTTAACATTAGTCCCTGCATGCCTAAGATTATACAAAATGGCCCTAATGAGCTTCTGAATCTATTTTATTTTTTAGATAACAAAGGTGCACGCACTTCACCGCAAACAAGCACACCACGAGTGAGTACACCCTCCAGGACATGTCTGGCTCGCCAAGCTTTAGGATAAATTAGCGAACCAACGGAGCGGGGTACATGGTATCCTACCGAGACACACTTATATGTTTACTATTATAAAAGCAGCACTTGGTTATTGAAATAACTCAAAATTTCGGATTTCAAAACTTCTTTGAAGCTCTTTGTTTGAATTCAAAATCTTTCCCAATTCGGAAACTTCCTTCGAATTTCCGCCTTCCGTTTTGGGAATTCCCGTTTTCTTCATCTGAAGGCGTCTTCTTCCTGGGCACCTCCCTCCTTCTTCCTCCTCTCCTCCTTCCGTCGCCTCACGGCGCGCCATGCGCCTCGTGCCCTCGGCGCGCCATTCTTGACCGACGACGCCACGCACTACCTCCAGCGTCTTCTCCGCCGCCGCGCCTCCACCTCACCCTCGCCACCCTCCTTTCCGGCGGCGCTCGCCTCTCCCGAGCGCACGCGCCGCCGCCACCATCGCCCAACATTCCTTGCTTCCACCGCCTCAACGCCCTATAAGAGGCCCCGAGAACACCCTTCGCGCGCTTTCCTCCAACACCTCCCACTGTCTCCCCTTCCTCAACGCCGCGAATTTGAAGCTTCCGCCGTCGCCTCTTTCTTCCCGACGAGCCGCGAGGTAAAACCGCCGCTCCTCTTCCTTTTCTTCCTTTCCCGGCCGGCTTTAGCTTCCTCTTGACGCGCCTATCTTTTCCCACCTCCCTACCTCCCAAACCCGCCGGAGCCTCACCGGCACCGCTTCTCCCCGCCGCCTCCTTCACGGCCACCGACGCCCCGCCACCTCGGGCCACCCCAAACCCCACCGACGCCTCCCCTGGCCTCCCCGTGGCTCACTGAAGCTCAAGGGCCACTCACCTTGACCGGAGAATCGCCGGAGCGCCGCCGGCCTCGTCCCCTATTCCGGTCGTGCGCCACTTCCGCCGCCACCCCATCCCCGAGCCTCCTCCGCCCGGCAAATCCCAAATGGGACCCTCACCTCCGTGGTGCTCCCGCACCACTCACCGCCGCCGCCACCACGCCGCCACAATCGCCGCCGCCACCATTTCGGCGAAGGCTGCCTCTCGGCCGCGCAGCTCAAGCCCTGAGCATGGGGCGGCTGGGCCTTAAAGGCCTGGCTATGTGGGCCGAAGGCCACACGATGTTGGGCTCGGCCATTCATTATTCACTCAATTTCGACCTTTTACTATTCATTACACAATGATCTTTTTCTTGTTCATCCAAACCAAACACTGTTCCAAATTTCAGGAATTGAACAGTGAACCCTAGCTACTGTTCATTATCTGAAAAATAATCCATTATTGCCCTTTTCAGCTAAAAATAGTAACTTCTAATTGCTAATCATCTCCGGTTGTCATATATGAATAGAAACTTGATACTATTCATTGCGACACCGTCTTTGCCCAACACTCTAATCGACATTATATGTCAAATTTGATCGCTCGAACCCGAAAACCCCTTTCATTGTCCATTCTTTCAAATCACCTAAACACTAGCCATTGCACGAGAAACTCATTCTGTTCATTACCCGAAATGGGTTTGTGCTATTCATTTTCGTCAAAGCAGTAAACCCTAGCTCTTGTCCACTTCAAACCAGAAACATTGATTTCAGCAATTAATCACTGATCCATTGTCGTACATGAATAGTAAAATAAGTACTATTCATTATCTGACACCTCTCCCGCCAAAACCCTAATTAGACACTTTATACTCTTTTCGACCGTGTCGAACCCGTGAATCCAAATCTCAACTCCGTTCAGTCCAAACAAGTGCGGATAAATCTCCAAAGACCCACACACCACCTTCTTTATGATTCTATATCCATTACAATATTTTTGTTGTACTTGGATCCGAATCTCAATTCAGTACAGACCACCCAAACACCAAATAATCTCCACCACTCCAACCCACCTTTCTCTGTGTTTCTTTTCTGGTTTTGTTTACTTGCTTGTTGTTCCCAGCTCATTCCTTGTTGAGCTGGATTTTATTTGAATTTGTTTTATTGTATTGTTTCGCGTTAGGTCACGACTTTGACGACTAGACTCCGGAAGACGCCGGACAAGATCAAGATCAAGAAGGCAAGTCGCATCCTTTGATCATTTTGAACCTACATTTCATTTATGTATTATTATTTTCATTACTGTATTTGTGCCAATTACTTTAAAGATTAAAATAATACTTTTGAATGCCATGACAATTAGTTAAATCCTAAATACCCCACAAACAAACCCACCCAACTTTTGTAGGCCATATTCACCTTGACAAGGTTAGTCCACATAAAATATTATCTATACAAGGTAGCTTTATCACCTAAAATGTGTTCATCAATCAAAAACAAGTATTGGCTTTAGGCCAATGGTTTTGGTGGTGAGTTGAGGGTCGTGTCCAGGAAGTTGGACAACCCAATAGACTCGGGTTAAAAGCGTGTCATCAGTGAGATCTGGAGGTGGACAGCCACGAGTTGGTGTTGGGCCATCGCCTCACCGGATGACAGTAAGGACAAGAACCTTGTGCCAAGTGACGACACGAAAACCGCTCAACCACATGTGTGGTCATTCCTCCTAGCTCGATACTGCTCATCCGATTGAATATTTACAAAGAACAGAATGGGACAGGAGTGGCGGAAGAGGACACTCGGCGATCTCCATAACGATAGGCGCCGTCGATGTCGGGTCAATAGTTACGCCATTGGCGGTGGTTCCCGAGACCGTATGGTCCAAGAGCCTCACGGGTAGAGACTAGAAAGGTTGAGCGGTGAAAGGCTTTGTTATCTCATTTCGATCGCACGCTAACGTGTTGCGTGTTTATAGTTTGACGAGACGAGCTTGAGATATCATGTGGGTAAAGTTGGGCAACTCTGCGAGTGAATAATCAAAGGTATTCGAATACACCGTGCTTAGGTTAATGAAGCTGTGTTCATGGGTGATTCCAATATACAAAGCATAAGTAGAGTTTTGAGATGTTAAGTTGGTAATCGAGATGTTGATAAACCCCGTGTTATTACTTATTATTGTTTTTCTTGTTTTATAAATTGTTTTAAATGCAAAGTGCATCCACATATGCAGTATGGTAAACCCTAACCATCCATTGAACTCCTTGCATGTAATTATTTAGCATTTCCATGCGGCTTGTTGAGTCTGATGGTAGTACTCATTCTTGCAATTTGCAAAACATCTGAGAAGAAGATCTTTGT
Source organism: Ampelocalamus luodianensis (assembly GCA_036346255.1). Taxonomy (NCBI): domain Eukaryota; kingdom Viridiplantae; phylum Streptophyta; class Magnoliopsida; order Poales; family Poaceae; genus Ampelocalamus; species Ampelocalamus luodianensis. Next base: position 54,665,338 of record CM070627.1, on the reverse strand, counting down.
GAACAAGATTTTGGTGGACCCCAAGAAGGCAACGACTACTGTTACTAGGTCTCGACTACGCTCAAGCGTACCTGTGGTTTGAAGTTCTTTTGTCTTGTATTATATTTAACTTTGGGCTTGGATGCCCGTGTCAGGTCAAAACAGGTTGTTAAACCTTAGTTTTGTTTAATAAAAGTCTGGCTTTTATTGCAATCGGAAGCTTGCTTGAGATACTATTTGTTTCGCAACTGTACATCCTGGGCGGTTGCGAAGGGTTTAACAGTCCCGAGAATCGGGGCTGTTACAGTTATGATGGTGAGTTTATCATCTACCTCCGCACCTTTTGAGTTAGTGGAATTTTTTATGGATAGATATGTGTATAGATGTATATATTACTATAAGGGTTTTCTATAAACAATTAAATCATCTACGCATATGGTTTGTGATAAGACTCTTTTTGGTTTTTTTTGATAGGATGTGAATTATACATGTAACTTTTAAATGTATGTTGGCTTTTTCAGTTTAACAACTTATATATGTTTATCTGAGATCCGTTACAGCACACGGGCACTCGACTAATATGTCTATAATAAGTAGATAACCAAGATTTGAAACTAAATGGGTGGAATGGTACTCTCATGTCTCCACTAACCAGGTGGTTCACCGATGACCTTTTGAGTCTTGTGACACGTTTGCAATTGTATGGTTTGGACCTAGTGTTATATATACTAGTAGACCCGTCGCGCCCTTGGGTGCGCGAGCTCAAGGCCGCGCGAGGGAAAAGCCGTGCGTGGGTCCCGCGTGTGGACAACGACGCTTGGGCGCGCGTGAGCCACGACCGCGCGAGGAAAAAGCCAGCTGCGCGGCGTGCCTGGGGGCCCGTGCGTGGGTTCCGCGTGTGGACGGCGGCGGCGGCGCGCGCGAGGCACGGCGGCAGGGGGAAAGCGGTTGCGCGGCGCATGCGTGGGGCCCGCGCGTGGAAAAGGAGGATGCGCTCGCGCGTGGGGCCCGCGCGCGGAAAAGGCGAACGCTCGCTCGCGTGGAGGAGGCGACAACGGATAAGAAAGGAGGAAGAGGATCGGACGGCCGCGAACGTGCGCGATTCTCAGGCAAGGAAAACCCCACGCCGATCGGACGGACAGGAATGAAACAAGCTTGGAATCGGACGGCCGAAAAAATTCGGGCGACGTGGCCTATCTGGCTGCTGGCCAAACTGCTCTCCATTTATACCGGAGGATTTCCCAAGCTCATTGTTGCCGAACAATACATCATGTTATCATGAGAGAACTTGCATTGGTTGTCATAGGTATTCTATACTCTTTTGCGCTAATTCAAAGTCTTGTTCAGTACCTTTATTGCAAATTCCTGACTTTGTTTTTCAGAAAATTGTACTGTAGGTCTCTGAACCTGCGATGTTATGTCACTTAGCTCTCTGAACATGTATTTTACTTTCTCAGCCCCTTGAACTTACAAGGTTGTGCCACTTAGCTCACTGAACTTGCATTTTTATTATCAACCCCCTGAACTTACGAGGTTGTGCCGCTTAGCTATTTAAAGTTACGTTGAAGCAAAGTTCGTCGTATGCGATGTCGGCGACTTCACCCCTCTGAGTATGGTGGACTCGTCGCCGCCCCGTTCTGATCGTATTCATTGTCCCCATCACCTCATGCCGACAAAAATAGATTCTTCGGGCTTGGGAACACTCGTGCTCGCATCTTCGCCTGAGCTCCACCGTCGAGTTTGCCGTCGCCCTCGCCCTCGCCTCCTCCGAATCAGCTGTTAGAGAGAGAAGTACATTCCCAGTGCCAAAACAGAAGATACTCACCCTGTATGAAGTCCATTTAGCCATTTGCTAACGGAAGAGGCTGAACCGACGAATCACCATGAAAGAGAAGTATTGTGCCCCTGCTCTGGAACTGGGAATACACTTCTCTCTCTCTCACGGCCGACTCAGATGGGGTGAGGGCGAGGACGACAACAAGCTGCGGCGGTGGAGCTCCGGTGAAGACACGAGCACAGTGCGTTTCCGGATCCGAATAATATGTTTTTATCAGGGTGAGATAACAGGGACGATGAACACAGCTGGAACGGGGTGACAACAAGTCCACCGAAGTCGGAGGGGACGAAGTCGCTGGCATCGTATCCGACGAACTTCGCTTCAACGCAAGTTTAGGGAGCTAAGTGGCACAACCTCGCAAGTTCTGGAGACTGAGAAAGAAAAATACAAGTTCAGGGAGCTAAGTGGCACAATCTCACAAGTTCTGGAGACTGAGAAAGGAAAATACAAGTTCAGGAAGCTAAGTGGAACAATTTCGCAAGTTCAGAGGCTGATAAAGTAAAATACAAATTCATGAAGCAAAGTGGTACAATATCACAAGTTCAGAGAGCTACATTGCAATTTTCTCTTTGTTTATTGATATGGCCCCATTATTTTGGTAAAAGAATTGTCTTTTTTTTAATGTCTGCAGCCAGTCATTGTATAGTTAACGGATCTTGCCACAACACGAGACAAGTGGTACCGAATAGACTATTTTTGGTGAGCAAATTGCAAGAATTACTTTTCCGAGAGAAAATTGAAGACTGCTTAGAAGCCAGGTATTTAATGCTTTGAACTATTCTGAGCATTTTTCTACACTGATCATGGTATGGTTAGTTTCAAGGGGGAAAAAAGAAATCATAATATATTGAGTCTAAGAAAATGTACTACATTAGTATATTCACAACTCTATGGAGTTGGCTGCAAAAAAAAACCCTATGATGATTAGCTCCCTTCCCCACCCCCCGCCCCCCCCCCGCCCCAAGAAAAAAAAAAGAGAAAGGAGCCCACCACCACCGCCGCCGCTCCACGTGCACAGAAAATCGCACAGAAATTACTGCGCAGAAGTTTTTCCCTCAAACCCTGAAATTAGGCAGCAAGAAAGAAAAATACTAGAGGTAACCAAGAAATTCCCTTTGCCTTCTCCGATTTTGTAGCATATGCCCTGAGGATTTCACGCGAATTTTCCTAGTTGTTTCCTCGCCCTGACCCGCGATCTGGTATGAAAGATGCGCAGCGATTGCCTTTTCTTCGTGCTCAGATCACAGCAAAGGTGTGGGAACTGAGGTGAGCTCGTTGGGGATTTGATTCCGTCTGATCTGATCTCGCGTCTACAGGTAAGCGATTCTGCTGTCGATTGCGTCCTTCCCTTTTCTTGATTTGGTGATCTTTCCGATTCTCCGAGTTCTTGTTCGGGTAAAACAAGCTGATTTGACAAATGTGCAGTTTTGCAGGTTTCTTTGATTGTCTGAGGAATGCTGGTATCAACATGCTAAGCCGCGGAGTCGTGCGGTCGCTGTTCGGTAGTCTCCGGTCGCCGCCTCGGGGGAGGAAACCCGCCATGCCGCCATCGGCCGCTACCAATAGTGCTTGCTTTTGCAGTTTGAACCACTCAAATGTCTACAACGAAAGCTGTAGGATGCAGAGGAATGGTGTTCTTAATTTGGGGATCGGTAGGAGGTTTGCGCCGGGCAGCGCATTGAGCTTGAAGGGCTGTCTGAATTGGCAGGATAGCAGATTCAGGAAGGTGGATGGTGAGGCAGTGAAAATCAAGGCACACGTTCTGGCCCCTCAGCGGCAGTTACTCCGTGACGCAGATGTTCTGCCATTGGAGGAGGTGAGCACGAACCTTAACGGAAATGGCGCATGCCGGCATGGGAAGCCTCTGGGTTTCCCTGAGCATGCTGTGTCAACTAAGATGGTGGTTGCTGTCGATGTTGATGAAGGTATTGTGAAATCATTGCCATATATTGTTGTTCATCTCTCAATTATGCAGGGCTGAACTTTCATGTTGATTGCATAACTGGTTCCTTCTTTAGTGGTCGGGTTTCATGGTGCTTAGTCTAGAACAAAATTGTGAATTGAACATTATTGCAAAAAAGTCATACATCTCGTCATGACCATAATTTGCAATTTCACGACGTTGTCCTTCTCCCATGTCTTGTCCTCTCCAGGTCAATGAATTAACATCATCTTTCTGTTTCTTATAATTGATCCTTTCTCATTATCTTGTGATGTATGTCTTGCTCGCAGTTCTTGGAAGCTTTCTTGCTGCGCTGAACAGATTTATTGCGGATCGTTATTCTTGGAATCACTCAGTATCAGAATACCATGTGTATGAGTTCTTTAAGGTGGATTTGAAGCCCTGAATTCCTTTTTTTTTTTGGAAGTCCTGCCTTCCCTTTTTTTTGGAAGTCCTGGAATTTGTTCTCTTTGAGCAGTGACATCTAGCTGAATATTTTGCCCACCAGGTAGTTCTTACATCTTTTTGCAAAACTCTATGCAGATATGGAACTGTTCTCGAGAAAGAGGTGTGTCTTGATACTACTTATCTTCATTTCATCTTGGAACTTACAAATTATGGTGTTTTGAATATATGCACTGTATAAAATCAAGCACTCTTTCTAAAATGCTACAGCTAATATTCTTGTCCACGAGTTCTTCACAACCCATTACTTCCAAGATGGTATACGTCCTATCCCAGGCGCTCGAGATGCTCTCCAAAATCTTTCTTCTTTCTGTAGCTTATCTGTAGTAACGTAAGTCATCATTTGATTTTAGAGACAGTCAATTTATATTTTCTTATGTGATGTTTGCCTAATCATGGCCTTCCTTTCAAAGGTCTCGGCAGGATGCAATTAAAAATCACACATTAGAGTGGATTGAGAAGTATTATCCAGGCTTATTTGAGCAGATCCATTTCGGGAACCATTTCGCTTTGCAAGGTCAATCAAGGCCCAAATCAGAGATTTGCAGGTAAGATTGTAAGGGGAACGTTATTCTAGTCTTTCCAATCATGTTAGGAGAGTGTACCTGCACTGTGACTAGGCTTACCATACACTAAAGCATAATAATGTTTAAAACTGCCGTTTGTTTCTCTCTTCTTTTGTGTCTCTTCTGTGAATTTTAAACTGTTACAACAATGTTATCAGCTGTTCCTACACTTAATATTAACTTGTTCGCTGTGGAATTCCTTGTTGAAGATCTTTCGGCGCTCAGGTTTTAATAGATGACAACCCGAGATATGCTGTAGAATGTGCTGAGGCTGGCATGAGGGTCCTGCTCTTTGATTACGATAATTCGTATCCTTGGTGCAAAACTGGTGTTGATCAATCACATCCTCTGGTGACCAAGGTTCATAATTGGCAAGAAGTGGAGCAAAAACTTATCTCCTGGGTAGTACCTGAGAGCTGAAATTCTTTGTCCGGTGTTAGAAGCACAATTGAGATAAGCAAATGCTTCCTAAGAGCTTAATTTCTGAAGAAGCATGTTGCCATGTTGGATCCATCCGTATTGTTAATACATGAAGATGTCAAGACTAAAATAGGATAGTCCATATCTTTAGTGGGAGACTGGCGAGTGAACACTGCTTCATTGCTACAGGCTGGATGTATGCCTGGAAGGCAACCAGTTTAGTATGCCCTAGATGATTCAAGATCGATACATGCAGTTCTACGTGGAAGATCAAATTCTTTTTCAGCCTTTTTACCCTGTGGGGTGTATATATTGACTGTTATATGCATTTGATGAATTAAGATGGTTCGTATGAATTTATCAGATTCGGTGATCAAATAGCTTGTATCATATATCCTAACTCCAAACTCCTGACTTGTACTGATGCGAAGGTATTTGAAGGTAGATCCAATGTTGATGATGGACCCTTTACTTCCATGTGCATGTTTCTGAATCATCATGATACGTGCGAAGTGCGAAGTATTTCTTTAATCCTTAACACAACCCTTTTTTCCTGCTAAGTCGAATTGTCATAACACAATTTCTGTTGCACAAAGCAGCGCTTGTTCGTGAGGTGCCGGTTGCCGCTAGTCTCGAATTCTCGATCAAGAAATGAAACAAAAAAAAATGACGAAACGTTACTCCAGTTTTGACACAGCAGTAGGATCCAAAGACCGATTAGAAAGATCCAAGTGGTTTAGGATTAGTCAGTAATGAAGTTCATTGTGATTAAATCAATATATTAACTATTACTTTCGAAGTCTGGAGTTTACGTACAACTAAGTCATTGGCAACCACAAGTAGCGTGTCATTGGCGTGTGGACGAAGAGCGAGCGACACGAATTGCTCACCCCGAAAGCCGTGACAGCAGCAGCTCCGGCTGTCGGCAAATACAAAATTACAGAAGCAGCAAAGCCAAGCAAATTTACAAGAGCGAACTTTGAAAGAACCAAACATCACTTGGAAAGAGACGATCACTCGAAGCAGAATTAACATCTTCAAAGAATCTATTATCACAACTCACATGCACAGCACTCAATCTGATGTTAGAATGGGTTTGGGGTGGTTTTCTAATAAATCAATAATACTCACACCAACATTATCACTCCAGAAAAATGCGAGAACATCAGTGAGCCAAACAAGCGTGGGTGTGGCAGCGGCTTGGATTAGAGTAGCGAAAAAAGGGGTTAAAATGTATGGTTTAGAAAATCTACAGCTCAAACAAAGCAGTTTGTAGAGTTTCTCGTCAAGAAGTGAGAATACGGTTCTCCAGATTTACCATCACAAGCTGATGAACATGTCTCCAAGGTGGTAGTCCAGACAAGAATGAGTTACACAAACACTATACAAAATTACGGCCCCAGTATCAAACTTCCAGACTTTTATTGTCAAAGTTGCATTAGGGGCAAGGCCATCACTGCACCAAAAACAGAAAACATAACCAGCATCAGCCAGAAGGGCACTCGCTTCTTCTGCTTCTTTTCGCCGCGAACCTGCACCGCTGGTTGTCCTCTATTGTTGGGTACAACTGCAGCTTGTTGGACTGCAGGAGATGGAGCTGGGGCAGGGTTTTCCTGAGGCTCTGGTTCTGCAACAGTCTGCTCCATTTGTTGTTGCTGGTTGTACTTCTCAACATACTCTGGAAACAGTTTCCTGAAGTGCGGGCAATTTTTGCTGTAGAACAAGAGCGATGTTTATGAGAATCACATGGTTTGAAACAGGGAATGGGGTTCACAGCAGTAGAAAAAAGGCATATTTAAAACAAGACACAAGTATAAAGACCATATCAGAACAAGCAAATAAATGCCACCATGGTTGTTAAAGCGTCACCTAAGCGCTTAGGCAGCAAGGCGGTCAAGGAGGTATCGCCACAGCCCCGCCTCGCCAATCCTGGCTATGGCGTCCGCCTCAAGGCCGAGGCGTCCCCATGGCGGCGCTTGGGCAGCATAGGGCTGAGGCGGAAGCCAGAAGAAGGCTCGAGTGCGATAAGAGAGGGACCAGCGGGGGAAAACACGAAGAGCACATGGAGCCTGGACACGTGAACCATAGCGCATAGCGCCACCACCGTCCCCCTCGCGCCGGCAATCTGTTGTTGCTGCTGCTGCGCCACTGTCCCCGTCGCGGCATCACCCTCCAGATCCAGGTATTCCTTCCCCTCTTCTCCTCACATCCTCCCCCTCCCTCCCGGCCGCCATCGTCCCCGGCGTCTCCCCCTCTGTTCCTCCCGGCCTCCCCTCCCTCCTGGCCTCCCAGTGAATAACAGAGAAGGGGCGCCTAGGATCGAGTAGAACAGAGGCCTAATATTTATGCTCTATGCCTTTCTAATGCAGAAGCACTACAAAAATGGTAACTACAAGTATTGCATCCTCCGAGGCCGTGTATAATCCAAAGACCGATCCTCTCTAATGTCGGAGGTTGCAACATTCATGGTTCAAGCATAGGAAAAGATTAAGGCATCCTTCCTTACCCAAAACAAGAAAGGTTTGCTCAAGACCATCATGAAAATTATTGGCCAACGTTGGGTATAGGAAATGGACACCCCACTATATGGGGCTGAACTCTATTTGAACCAGGAGAAATTATTTCCCATCCAAAAGAAGAATGATGATGCATATGTTGGGGAGCTAAGGGGTTGTTTCATTAATGTGCTTTCAAAAATGGTAGAAGATGTCGATCTTCGAATCAAGATCGATAAGCAAGCCATTCTCTATGAGGACCAACACGGATACGTATTTTCGAATAAAATGACTGTCCAAAACATAGATTCAAGGAGCAATAGTAAGTATTTTTAATTTCAGCATGTATTTACCATTGAACTACACAGATTTGCTAAGCGTATCGTTAGTCTTTGTGCTTCATCATCCAGTTGTGAGCGAAATTGGAGTACCTTTGAATTTGTAAGTCAAGTTGATGAAGAATTACTCCTCATTTTGTAGCTTCTTTGTGTTTATTCATTATCAATTTCAGCAAGCCATTTATTCATTTTGTTTGCTTTGATTTCCATTTGTAGATCCATACCAAGAAAAGGAACCGGTTAGAGCACAAGAAATTGAATGATTTGGTCTATGTTGCATAGTGCATACAACGGAAAGATGACAAGTAGGTTTCAAAAGTGGCGTGAAGAAGGGGCAAAAGCTATGACCCTTTGGTCATAGATGAGTTTGATTGGGACAATGAATGGGTTGACCCATTGGCCGAACAACCTCAAGGTGGTCGCGGTTGTGTGACCTCACATGGGGCCATGTTGACGAAGCCGTTGGTGCATCACGCGAGCTTTGAGGTCACAATGTTCCTTGGAGAGCTAATGGCGAGCCTATGACCTACACTCGGCATGTAAGATCTACACCAAGGGCTGTTGAAGAAGATGAGCAGCCACACTCGGATTCGGGCAATGAAGAGATTGTGCTTGATAACGACGATGCGGATGATTATGGTGATGGAGATAACATGGATTCTACTAACGATTCAGATGAGTTCGAGATGGATGACTTTTGAGAGATGAGAGAGTTGGACTTATGTTATTGTTGTGGACTTATGTTATACCATTATACTCTAAACTTGTGGACTTATTTTATTATTGCGGACTTATGATGGTTATGTCGTGCTTGTTATGTTGCTCATTATTCATGTAATCGTATATTTAATTCTCAGTTTTTCACATCGTTGTTGTCCCATTTCCATATAGCTTGTTGCTTGGGAGGAGAGAAGAGATGAGATATTATCAACAAGGTATGTCACTCAATCCATATTTACTCAATTAATTGAAATATGACTTATTGTAATGTATTGTAACAAGCTACATGTCGGAACTTGCAAGGAGGATGGGTGCTACATGGGAGAAGAGCAATTAGAAAGAGGATGGGTGCTACATGGGCTCAAGAACCGGCAACATCAAGGTATGAATGTGCTACTAAAATTGCTGATTTAATTTGCTGCCATACTAGGTTAGGATGTGTGTATGCCGTTGCCTCGCCTCGCGCCTTAAGCGCTTTGGCGGTAAAAAGGTGGTGAGTCACTGCGCCTCGCCTTATCGTTTTAATAACCTTGAATGCCACCCATCTAAAAGTGAATTAAATAAATGCAATCATAGTTTAACAATACTATGTGGTGATTTAACACGGCCGCCATAAGTTCATTGCACTTGGAAGAGCATGCTGACTGAAATTATTTTTTCCTTTATGCAAGCATATTTATTAAACAGTGTATGCAAAAGCTTCTGCTCTTCTATTTCTGAAAGTGCAGACTGACATTTTTCTCAGTCTTAAATAAAGAGAGAAATGCATTTACCTCTCACAATTGTAGGCAAGGGAAGCCTCTGCTAAACGCCTCTTTTCTCCATCTGTACTCCTGATGCTTCCGGTTGTCAGAGCATCATCCATCTGCAAGTACAAGATTCAACATTGAAACCATGCGAGTAACATGAAGTAGTGAATTTGCACTTAGTTTATAGTTTATACTTCAGAAGGCAAGGAACAGGGAATAATTATGTCTCGAAGTGAAACAACAGGATAACTGCAAGGGATCGTACAGGAAGCTATAACAAGCAAAGCTCTTTTGTCATTTAAGCACTACATTTTGGTGACTGGTTATAAATAAATAAAATGATGAAGCTGGATCACAGAACTGCACCCTCGTCCCTTGGAAGTGAAATGCTAAAATTAATTATCTAAACACTCAGATAAGTATTGCTTGTTGCAGTAGTGTAGTGCTTGGTAAGTCTCAGTGTACAAATTGCTAGGCTTGAGTAACAGTTCATATCCTAACCATATTTGGGTCAGAAGTTAATACTGGAATTGAACATTCTTTTTGCTAACTCATAGCTGATGCAAAAGTGACAACTTACCATAAATGATAGGAGCCCTGTGAGAATGCTGCAGCACAAAGGCATGTGTCAGACCAGTGAAAGAAAAAAAACACAAAAGCTTTTTATGGCAAAATACAGTAACAAATTGACAATGGAAGACCACTTGTATCACTGGAACAGTGAAACTACACTTTGCTATTGGTGCAAGTTCCCCCATCTCATTGTTAAATAAAAAGTTATGTTGACTACTTGACTTCCAAGTAACCACAAAAGCATCAAACTTGATTCATGTATGCTCAATTGCTCATATAGAAGAAGAATATTTCCAACGGGACATTGATTTGAATACCAGTAATTAAACACTCCAAACTGTAAAATAGCTGAAAATGAAAAACATCTAATGTGTAGAAGTCCATGTTCAGACTTAAGAGCTGAAAAGACGAGGATCAGTTTAGATATCCCAGAAGATTGAAAGAAAGCTCAGTGAAAAAAATTCCCAAGGAAGATCAATGAGAGAAAGCACATCACACTAATATACTGAGCTAGTTTGTGCGTGTACCTTGCTGCAGACCACATTGGATTCCAAGATTCTGGATGAACTGCAAAAACATAGTGATGATGAGAATTATTTCAAACCTAATTGAATACAAAAACAATTAAGATCTGATTACAGTATGACACTTACAATCACTCATTGATAGGCATATTCTTTTGTGAGGGGCAAACCTGCCACTGGGGGTTGTCATGCTGAACAACAAAACAAGTTAGAACTTAGAAGTAGAAACCAAATTTTTAAAGTTCATTCTATATATGTAAAATCTTCTAATTCAGGTTTTCCCTTGTTACATCCAAATAAGAAGAAACAGCGTATCATCAAAACACAACCCTTGCTAAAACAATTAATATTACTGACATAGAATGTTTCAATACCTGATACTTGGAGGTTTAAAAGGATAGTCAGTTGGAAATTTGAGTTTCCCATAGTAATATCCACCTTCAGGGGAAAATCAAATGTGAAAATATTGTTAAAGATAAAGTAATGGAGTGAAATACTGACTGAAGTAGAATAGAATGTAAAAGATAACGGTTTAGAATCTGTATCATCTTTACCTTCAAAGGGTGTGCCTGCACTCCCTTCAAGTACAAAATCTGGCATACAAAGGGGAAAAACACATAAATAAGTACCTGATAAGCTTGAAAGAAAGCGAAAAAATAGGCTAGCATTAAAATAAGAATGTCGATGATGCATTGGACAAACAATCTGATGACCAAAAAGGACTAGACTTACAGAAATCTTGAAAATACAAAATGTCATGTACTTTGGCATCATGGCATTCATGTGGCCACAATACAAAACCAGGGATATTTTGTTGCCACTATACCTATTGCATAAAGGGTCTAAATTTCTAACCAAAAACAACACTTCAACATCAGTTGTGGCATGAAGCAAGTTGCTGTTTTGGAGCATTAATCAATAGTGCTATACTAAAACACGATTTTCCATTTCAATAAAACCTACCAAGAACTTGCAATATGTATTAGTCTATTAGGCAGGCTGATCCATACAATTAGCAGGACTCAGTACGCACAAAACTTAGATCTATATTTACCATATGTGAATTGGCAACTGTACTATCACTGGTTGACACATACAATTAGCAGGAAGTATTAGTATGAAACCTTAAAACTATGTATGCAGTATCAACAAGTATGGAACTGGTTATTATAATTGCACTTAAAATGCAAACCATAGACCAACACAAACCCTGGTGGCAACCAAAAAAAACATTAATAAAAAAATGGGAGGTAATGGAGCCTTTTCCATAATCAGAACGGACCATACAGAAATGTCTTGACATAATAATGCGAGACAGTGGCGCAACAGCATGAGTTATTGCAATGATTGTTTAATAAATATCCAACAAATGCATCAAATATATCTTGGAACATGAGTGTGACAATTGCCCATCTCTATGCCCATGCCCTTCACCACACAAGCAACCAGTCGATCACAGAAATGTTCCTGCATGAGCATATCAGGCCTTCTATTTGTAGAATTCTAAGAATGAACTTTATATATGCTAATAATCGACCCTCCCAATCACAAGAACATTTGACTCTAGCTAATGTGTAGCACCACTATCAGGAGCTAGCTTATAACAAAGAACAGGAGTGATGCCGAAACTGTAATCTTCAAAGGTTCCAGAGCTTTTCTAACAAGTCAGCAAAATGGAGGCTAAGCATCTCTATGAACTCTATGAACTGTGCCTGAGCTTTCCTTCCATGAGCTAAACAGAAAGGTTCACCTTATCCAACTCAGAGGCCAAAGCTCTAGCACAATTTCCACAAAATCAGCAGAACAATTCATAACTTCGACAAAAACAATAGATGGTCATACACAACACATTACACAGATTAAGTCCCACAGTTTAAACCTTATATTTCTATCCTACACAGAGCAAACATAAACACGGGAATAACTAAATCAAGCACATCCCTAATGCTCAAACTTCATAGCTTCGCAACGTAAGGACGTAACCACATGTGTATGGCATACATCAACGAACGACTAGCACAACATCAAGCGCAGTCACTCATTCACTCCAAACATTAACTAATTGCTTTAAAAAGTGCGGTCGGTGAAGGCTACTTACGCCACTCCAATATGTCGTTGGGCAGCGGGCGGGCCACGATCTGCGGCGGCGGCTCCTGCAACCAAACCAGAAACAAAACAAACCACCCGAATCGCATCAGAACCCAAACCAATCCAACGCAACCGCGTCAATCAGTTCGAATCGAATCGAACCGGGGGTCACCTTGCAGAGCGCGTGGTACTCCTTCTGGAGGCGCTTCAAGCAGCCCTTGTCGGCCATGGCAGAAACCCTAGGCAGCCACGGGGGGAGGGGGGAAGCGAAGCCACCGAACCCTAGCTCTCAATCCCCGCACGCGCCGCTCGGCTGGGGATCCAATCCGGCGCGGGGATCCGGCTCGATCCGCCGCGGGCGGGGGGTTTGGGGATCGAATTGGGGGTGTTCTGGGAGAAACTTCGGGGGGATTGGGGATTTGGGCGGGGTTGGGTTGGATCGGGCGGCGGGGAGGGGAGGGGCCGCGTTCCATATATTACGTCCCATGAGTCTTCGTTAAGTTTAATGTTTGTTCCTGAACGGTAACACGACATGAAACACATCCTCTAACTACTAAAACCATACAAATAACGTCCCTGAGCAGATGTTATAAGTGGTTTTGTTCTAGGCCGCATCAAATATGTTGAGGAACTATCGCTGACGAGTTCAGTTCGAACGATTACCTCGTAGACAAACTCATAGTCGTAATAACGATGTAATAACACAAGAACAGAATAATAGATGAACACAGAAATGTAAGGGGTTTTTTGCTTCTTTTTATTCCCTTTTACAATGACTAGTACCTATTATTTGTAGGCTACAGACCATACTAGAATTTGGAATGAGTAGCCCACTTTGGGCCAGGATTCCTAGCCTGGGCCCAGTTTCTTAACAAAATAGATAAATTTTTACCAACGTGGCAAACCAATTAGCAAAATAGTGGGACCCACCAGTCATCCACCTAAACATCTCCTTCTCTTCCTCTTCTTCCTCACCTCTCCCCCTTATCTTCTCTCTAGCCTATCATGGTCGGCAACAAGCCTTTCCCTCCCCGTCGCCTGCTCCTCTCCTCCTCCTTTGGGCCTCCACCATCCCAATCCAACACCGTCGTCGTCCCTCTTTCCCTTTTCCCACACCTCCTGGTTTGGACACCGCAGAGGTGTATGGCGATGCACTTTGCCATGGGGATGGGCTTCGCGGAGTGGTGCGCATGCTCGTCGAGTTCGGGGCAAACGTGGGCCCCCCGGAGCATGCCGACGGCAGGCTCCCACCGCTGCGCATCACGGAGGGTACGGCCGCGCTGCGGAACCTGAACGCGAAGGACGCTTCCTCTTTCGTCTGTCTTCCTCTTCGGCGACTCTCTAACGTCAGTTCTTCTTCATGGCTTCAAGCTTTGTCTTCCTCACCGGCGACTCATACGTCGTCGCCGTCCTCGACGCGCCCAGCTTCCGCACCCTCCTCGATGACTCCGCGCTCTTCGGTGGCCACCGCCGCTCACCTTCCTTGACGTTGCCACGTTACGTTCAAGTAACAGCAGGCAGGGAAATGAAAGAGGGGAGCAGGAGGGCCGCTCACCTTCCTCGACTATGCCTCCCTGCCGTGCTGATATACCACGTCGCGTCGCCTTCATCGCTGTCGAGTTCAACGACCTCACGAGTAAGGTCATTAAGCTATTCATGCCACCATCGAGGCCATTGAACTCGCCTCGGTGCTTCCCTCCAGCTTCCCCTCACTAAATTTCTCCTTCAACTCACAGGAGCTCGTCGTTAACCTCGTCTTCCTCAACCACGGTTGTCACTGCTGTCACCAACATCGTTTCTTCCTCAGTGCATTCCGGTCCAATCCCCTCTGCCTGGAGCATCCCTAGACCATTCTCAATCTTTACCTGCCCCTAATTTTGGCTTCCATTCACCCTAGGTCGCTGCCACCTCAGGTCATCGTCGTCGCCCAACCTTAGCTTGTCCCTGCCCATGCCCTCGACTTTGGTGAGTTCCCTTCAACATGCTCATGTGCACCTTACTACCTAGGCTTAGCTGTTGATTCGCCATCGCCGTCGTAGGCCCGAGCTCCACCGTCACTTGGCGTAGCCTAGCCGCCATCGAGACCTATCTCTGCCCGTGCCGTCACCACCATTAGGGTCGCCAAGGTCGCAGGGTTCCATTTTGGAGCTCGCTGACCCCTACCAAGGCCCAGCTCGTTGGCGATGCGCTCGGTCAGAGCACCGTGGCCACCTCCCCTGTTTCAGTTCGATTTAGGGGGCAAGAGAACTGTAGTAATCTGGGGTGGATAAAATCTGGTTTTATTGGGTAAAAACTATGGTCAAACAACCGGAGGGGTAAGGTTTATCTGGTATTGATAGTTCGAGGGCGCATTACATCCGGTATTGTAGTTCAAGGACGAATATTGAACTTCGTGAAGAGTTAAGGGATGTAATATACACTTAATCCAAGGGAAAATTTGATATATGCCATTGCAAAGTGTTAAGATCAGAGAAGTACCACTACAAAATGATGGATCCTAAAAATACCATTGCAAACATAGCTTACTTATAGAAATGCCATCGATCTACATATTTCATAAATATTGGACGTTATTGCCCCCGTCTTCTTCACATTCCCATGCCTGAAGCTCATCCATGGCGGCACTATCACTCGGATCTTCTCCGCCGCCTCCAATTCAACAGGTGCCACCAGGAAGACGGCGTCGTACGCGGTGAGCTCGCTCATCAGGTTCGCGACGTCAGCCGTGCGGAACGACATGCGCGCGCCCATGTCGCCCTTGTCGTCGCCACCGGCGGCACGCAACAACCTCCTCGCCCGGTCGTTGGCCGTGCCACACCGGTCATAGTTGGTGAAGACCACACCCGGCATGTGGCGCGCAGCGAGCAGGAGCGAACTAAGTGGCATCGCACCCGACCTGACGAACGCAACGAGCACACTCGGCAACAAGCAATCGATCACGAGGCAATCAATCAACAGAACAGTGAAGTTGGCAAATTTTTCGTTGACAGCGGAAGTAGAGGAAGTGGATGAGATCCAGGCAGCGTGGATTCGTGAGGCGGCGCGAATCCGGAGGGGAGGCGGTTGTAACATCCCAATTTTGGGCTTGTGTTTCAAATGTAAGAAAATCAGTAGAAATTAAAACTTTTTCTTACATCATGTATTTCCTGTTGTGCCAACCAATTCTTGTACAAGGGATTATGGAAATGCAATGTCACAAGTCTATTTGATCCAGACTTTGTTATCCCAAAAACAATCTTGTCAAATTTTGTGATCATCTTGGGAAAATATTTTTCTAAGTTTCTGTGATGGTTTGTGGTCCCTCTGAAAAATTTCACAATTTTTAGAAATTGTTTGAATATTTTTAGGGGGCAGTCAAACTTGTTTGACTCTCAGTCAAATATTAAAACAGAGCCTTGCAGAATTTTTGGAGATTTATTCACAGTATAAAAACCTCTGAAAATTTTACACAAGGTTAATATTTGAGTTAGCAAGCCCCTGTAAAAATTTCATAATTTTTGGAGTTATTTTGCTACCTCAAATAAATCCTTCAAAGTCTCTGTTCTAATTTTGAAGTCAAACCTAGTCTCACTGTGCTTTGGGTTCGAGTCAGACTCGGGCTCGAGCCAATTGACTCGGTCCAGTCAACTAACTGCACCGCGCCCGTTTGAAAAGCCCGCGATCGATCTCAGCCTTTGGATCTAAATCGCACGGCCCGCGCGCGTGTAAACATTCGGACCTTCCGGTTGCATGCGCAAATGTCGACCGTTAGATCTCCATCCAACCGTCCAGATCCTCTGAAACCTTCGGACCCTCCGGTTGTTGGTTTGAATCAGAGTCGTTGGATTGAGATCCAACGCTCGCTTGTCCCTCTGTTGTAAACCACGTTCGCGACGTGGGGCAATCTGAGCCGTTCATTTCTAATCCTAGGGCTCGCGATCTTTTCGTTGTGTTTTAAAGCCCTGAGGCGTGGCGCTATCTTAGCCGTCCGATTTAAATCGTGGGGCTCTGGAACGCCCTAGCCTTTCTCGCTGGTCATCTTCAACCTCTAGCCGTGCGAGCACAGTAGGGGTGATGGCAGTGTCTTGTCATGCTTCCTACAGCCACCCTAGTCAATAGTGAGGGTCGTGGGAGACACCTTCGGCCATGCCATACCCTATTGCACCATCTATTATCTTTTTACTTGTCGGCCGCACCTTGTGCTCTGTGCTTTGCCGCCCGAAAAGCTTGTGGTGCAAATCCTAATGCCTCCAAGGCCTTATAAGCACCCAAATCACTTCCTGGTATTTCTTTAGACCACCATCAAGCCCCATTCTCAGTATTGGAGCTTAACACCTCAAGAATGGCAAGTTGCCATTGTTGACCCGAAGAGCTCCATTGGTGTTCTTGGAGTTCCAGTGGTTCTCCTTCATGTTTCTTTGTCATATCCTTATCTATTTACTTTCTTGGACATTTCCCCTCACTTAATTTGGGATTTGATTCTCAGGAATTGTCCAATTTGTGGTTTGTTCAAATTCGTACTAAATTGGTCATCTTCTTCCTCATTTCAAAGTGAGTGCTCCATTTTCTAATTACTTGCTCATGTAACTTCTGTGGACCTTAATGAAGCTATATTGATGCTTTGGTATCACTCATTTGGCTCAGGGTGTCATTTTCAATCCTTCTTCTCTAAGTCCGGCGAGCTTCCTCCGTGATCAAGCATCTCCGCCATCTTTGAAGCCTTCCTTCATCAAGGTAGCTTCTTATTAGTCCTTAGAGGCTCTGCACCGCTTCCTTGGACTGCGCAATGAGCTCATTCTTTGTTTCGTGCTTAGCAGTAAAAGCTCCCATTTTCATTTTCCGGCTAGCCGGCGTTCTAGTCCCTCACCGACGGCGAGAATGCCACCATTAGATTTGTAGTGCTATTGCGATTCCATTTTGGTTCTTGTTCGGCGCCGCGCGCATGCGGTGTCGCCGTGACGAGCCGTTATAGCGCTTCGGGTTTTGCGGCCACGAACTCCGTTTCGTCATTTGATTAGGACACATTAATTACACAGTGATTGCCAATCATTAGTTAATTAATTGTGTCTTAACCTTTGTCGTTGAGCCGCTGACCAGTGGGCCCAACCTTCTTAAATCACCCGCTGACTCGATTCCGTGTTGTTCCGACATCATTAACGCTTAATCATTGGTTAATTGAATGTGTCGGCATTAATCGCTGTCGGAAATCACCTCTGGGTCGCTGACTTGTGGGCCCGAGAGGTTATAATCCAAATCCAGAGTCATTAGTGTCTTTTAATGTTAATCATTAATGGCATTAATCCTGTCCTAACCGCCACTCTTAGTCGTTGACATGTGGGCCCAGTGCACTGTGCACGTGGGTTAAACGTTCGCGGTTGTGACTTGAAGTCACTGACATGCGGTCCCACGTGTCAGCATCTCTCTTTTGAACTTCGATCATTAGCCACCGTTCGTTTTCAGATCTGCGGCCCAGATCGTGAGTGCATTCGGACCCTCCGGATGCCTTGATCATTCTCGACCGTCGATCTTGCGATCAACGGCTGGGATCGTGTATGCAATCGGACCTTCCGACCGTTGGTGCGCTCTGGACCGTCCATCTGCAGATCTGCGGCTGGGATTGGCCCAAGCAACCGCACCGTCCGGATGCATACACCTTCGTGAGCCGTTGGATCGTGATCCAACGGTGGGCTCGACAGGTTTCGCGCGCGCTTGCTGTTTTTGCGCGTGAGCCGTAGGATTTTTAGATCAATGGTGGATGAGTGTCCACGTCTTATTCTTTTGTTGGAGTTTGTTTGTATTTCGGTAAGTAGTTATTTAACAACTGAAAATGATATAAAACTTTAGAAACTCATAACTAATTCATTTTAACTGCTTTTTAGATAATTCCAACTGTAATAAATTGTGTTATCACTTAAGTTTATTATAAAAATGGATTTAAGCATATTCCAGTAGTAGAAAATTGTATAACTAGAAATAACTTGATTTCTGTCACTTTGAATATTCCAGAAATGGATTTAACCTTGAAAAATGCACATCTTTTCCTGTATAAATCCAATTTGTGCAAAATCAATTTTGTTAAATTCATCTGTTAGTATAGTTTCATATGAAATAAAATTTGAGCATGTTCATAATTCTGTAAAATGACTTGCATTAGATTTACAACTTAGAAAAATCATAAGTAAATGTGTATAACTCCAAATTTAGTAAATTCAACTTTGTTGTTATTAGGATGTTATAATCTACCTGCTATAAAAATTTCAGACCTTAGATCATTCTGGAAAATTTCGTCATGAACAGTGCTAATTATTAATTAGGTTGTTGTAAGGCTGAGAAAGGGCATTTTGTCCATATCTTTTGCATCTTAAGTCCAAATTGCATAATTCTTGTTCCTATCTTTGTCTTAAATCATTTCCTAGCTGTTGTGTAAATTTTATTAGTTTTGGCTGTGTGATTTGCTGTTGGAGTTTATTTGGTGTTCTTTGTTCTTATTTGCTTATCGCCTTTTCGCGTTAGGTTCCGAAGATAATTTTATTGCTGATATTGAGCCACAGACCATCGATCCTACACTCCAAAGCAAGGCAAGCAGATGTAGCATTCATTTGATCATATTGTTCCTACTATTTTCAAATTCTAATATGTTGTTTGCAAATTCTATGTATGCATTGCTATTTTGTTTTAAACTATTGTCGATAGCTGGCCTACTAGATGCATTATCAGTAGGAAATGTTTATTCCTCTACTACTAAAGCCTAGGATTACTTGCTGTGATTTTGGGTTCGCTGGATGGACCCTTGTCACTTAGTAGTTTACGTGTCATTATGCTTAGCCATGCTTAGTTATCGGTAGAAATGGGCGGTTATCGACTTGTCGATAACTTTGATCACACAAACTGTTATAATATGTATATTTCGGCATTGTGCTTTGTCTAAATTGCAAAACTAAAACTAAAAATGAAAACAATTTAGACTTGGGCACAATGGTAAGATGGTGTGATCTTTTGGGTGTGAATGAAATGGTGCCCAGGTCAATTAAGGACCGAGCTACTTGTTACACCAAACCAAGCAATTGTGTGTGCTAACCACACTAGAGGGATATGGGACCTCTCTTAGCTGAGTACTTTGGGCTGTGTTAATTAATGAGTCGTGTGGTGGGTTGCATATTTGATTATATGCAAACATGGACACGTTTGTAGGGAGAGGAACACCCGCCGAGGCCGGTGTATCTTGCTCCACGTATGGGTCCTTGTGATCCATATTTCGTCGGCAGATCACTAAGGATTAACCCCCATACGTGCGTCTCTTGATTAGCATATTCCATTGGAAAGGGTTCAGAGGACTTAGCCGTGCAGGCATACCAAAGGAAGTGTGCTTAATAGCTTGGCAAAAGGCGATGCAAGTGTGGGTACATTGGTATACCCCTGCAGGGATTAAAACTATTCGAATAGCCTTGTCCTAGGTTATGGACACACTTGGGGAAGTCTTTCAAGAGCTAGACTACAACCTTTTTATCATTAAAACTTGATGGTGGTATGAATCAGGGATTCATGCTATGTTGTGGTGGCTTTAGGGAAAGTCACTTCTAGGTGGATACTTGCTACTTATGTTTATTCGCTGTTATTTAAATGCTTAAAAACAGATTTTACAAATTGCTGTTCAATCTATTACATTATTGCAAATAAAACTTGCTTTGTGCGTCCAAAGAACCATATAACCACATTCCTTTGATACAACTTTCATGTAGCTATGTATAGGTTTGTTACTCGTAAGTCTTGTGAGTACATTTTTGTACTCACCTGCATTGCTTGTGTTTGTGCAGAGGATGATAGTGAGTCCGATGGACCTCACTTTTGTGAGTTGTGCTGTGGCAGTTTAAGGGGCGATTAGCTTGGCGGCCCGGTCGGTTGCCCTGTGGTGTTATGTGGCTAACCGGTCGTCTTTTGGTTTAAGTCATCTTATGGCAACTTTTGCTTCCGCTGTTACTTATTTGCTACTTAAGTCATTTGGCCGGTCGACTGTTCTGTAATAACTTATATTATGTATGTCTTTTGGTAGACTTGTTATATTCTGCTGTATGGAAATGATGCATGCTTTGATATGATGTATGTGTGCTGCTTGTTCTGGGAGGCACATATTCATCGAGACGCGATTATTCTATTTGTGATACTCGAACCAGAGGAAGGTTAAGTATTACAAGTTTAATAAACCGGGGTCTCACAGCGGTGCAGATCCAGAGTGGCGGCCTCCAGCTTCGAGCTCGCGCAGATCGACGGTGCGGCGTGAAGGATGAGCTTCCCGCCAATCCGAAGGGGAGGCGAGGCGGATCCGGAGCAGCGGCCTCCAGCATCGAGATGGCGTAGATCGACAGCGCGGAGCGAAGGATGAGCTCCCCGCCAGTCCAGAGGAGGCGACGGAGACGTTTTGGTGTCGACGGCGATGAAGATGAGTCTGGATCGGTGGCCGTGCTCCATGAATGGAGGAGCAGCAAGTGCTGCGCGCAGGCACGAGCGAAGACCTCGCGTCTGAGTCGAGGCGGCGACGATGGAAAGGAGAGAGCTCCAGTCGTCGAATCCAGTCGAGGAGACGAGGCCGATGCGCGGGTGAGCTCCAGTCGCCGGATCCAGAGTGGATCGACGAGGAGCTAGTGCCCTTGGTGTGCACGACCCTATGCGAGAGGTGGAACTGCCCCAAATGGGGAAAATTTGATAAAGAAGACATGTGTGAGGAGTGAGGCGGGAAAAAGTAGAGGCAATTTGGTCCAATACTGACATAATACATATACTAATGGCATTTTTTTGAGTAAGTTATGTCTACAATGACATTTTTAGGAGTCATCACTTTATAGTGGCACTTCTCTGATCTGGACACTTTGCAATGGCATATATCAAAATTTCCCTTAATCCAAAAGGGGAGAGCGGCAGCACATGGCCACATTCTCCTGTGCTTTTATGGATGGTGAATTGTTTGCTTTGAGATTCGCGTGGGTGTGCCATGGCGGTGGCTGCTCTGGTCGAGCAGGGCGATGGGCCGTAAATTTTTTAAAATAGTATTATTTTTAAAAAAATACAAAAATCTCTTCACAATGTCTCAAAGTGAAACTCCCTTGTGCACATCTTCAATGTCCGGTGCATCTCATTCTTCTTGCTCTTCCCCTCCATGTACTTGGTGATCATGACGGAGTATAGTATGTTGCTTCGGTCAACAAAGTACTTTATGGAACTGCAGAGAATTGTCTCCTTAGTAGCAACCAAAGGGAGGCACCTGGCGTCGTGCATGATCCAATTGTACACCTCGGCTAGATTGGTTGACATGACACCATATCGAACACCATCCTTGTCATCTAGCAACGACCACTTATCCTTAGACTCGTACTCAATCCAGTCGAGAAGCATTTTACCTGCGCTCCTATCTTTCTCGTCACACTAGTACCATATGTGGGTAACTACGACAATGCCTTCGAACTACGCATACACTTAAAAATATTACAAAAAAATCCTGAAACCCACTAAATTTTTAGGCTTAATTCTATACATATAAATAAAAAATAAGTATAGGGGCCTGTCGCCAATTGGAATGACGACACGGCTCTGTCACCAAGTCAATTGGTAACAGGGCCCTATCAACACTGGTTTAATTGGCGACAGTAGCTCTGTTGTCAATTGAAGTGACGGAAGTAGTCTATTTTTGTAAAAAAGAATAGACTATTTATTTTTGTATATTTTAAATCTAGGTGAACTCTACAAATACAAAAAAATCTAAACTAAATAAAACTAAATCTAGGTGAACCCTACAAATAAATAAAAAAATCTAAACTAGACAAAAGTAAATCTAGGTGAACCTTACAGATACAAAAACAGATAAAACTAAAAGTTACAATAAAGTTATACTAAAATTATATGTTATTTGGTAATACAATTTTAGGTTTAGTATTATACAATTGTAGGTGACTAGGTATTTTTTTAAAAAAAAATCAGGAGAGTAGGAGCTAGCAGAAGTGTAATAAAATCTGGTTGGCCTATTCGTCGACCCGATGTAAATAACGCGCTCTTGCAGGCTTCTCCCGCCGGCCCGGCTAAAAACTAGCCTACCAGCAGCCGGTTGTTCCAGCCTTGGCTTCCTCGCGCTCCTCCAAATTGAGCTAGACACCTAGTGACCTCTGCCTCATGGCACGTTCCTTTCACATATCTAGATAGTCACGTGCATTCATGCGCAAACAGCTCAAGCATAGCGAGCTTTGCTTAGTTTGTCCGTTTGTATAGTATATCACGTGTGACTAAGTCAAATATGCATCATACGAGAAAAGGAAATTAATCAATCCCCGGACAGAGCATGTTAGATCGCTCAGTTCTTCTGTAGTTTAGTATCTGACCACCCATGCGCCTTAGAACGTCAAGCATCCTCTTGTTATTTTTCAGAATTGCTATACATCATTCTCGGCAGATCAAGCTTGGCAGGCAGGTCAATTCTTCTGGTGTATAAACAGATACTCACTCTAGTCGCGATACCGAGCCAGTACTAAAAAAATCAACAAGAGCTTGGGACCTGTGTATATTCGAGCAAGTAGCTACAAACCGACACCGGCCTCTATCTACGCTACTTACGTACGTATCCCACACATTCGTAGGAGCACAAACAAACATGCATGTACACAAACATGCACAACGCATCACAATTCACAACCTTATATTCTTCCATATCTATATCCTTCTCTCACTCGATCATTGCCACACACTAGCTCACACTCTCTCCGCCCGCCATGGCGGCGCTCTCGCCACCCCTCCTCGTCCTCCTCCTCCTCCTCCTCACCACCGCCACCACAACCAAATGCCACCGCCACGCCGCCAAGGCCGTTGCCCCGCCGCCGGCCACCGTTCACGCCATCTGCCACACGACCCCGTACCCGGTCTCCTGCCTCGCGTCGGCGGCCGCGCACGTCGACGCCGCCGCCGCCCAGCTCGCGGCGCCGTCCGTCTCCGTCCCCCTCCTCCCGCCGAACATCCTCTCCGTGGCGTTCGCCTCGCTCCGCGGCGCGCTCTCCGCGGTCTCGTCCCTCTCCCCCGTGCTCTCCTCCACGCTTTCGCCCCCGTCCTCGTCCTCCCCCTCGGGCGCGCCGACGCTGCGCCGCGGCGCGGCGCAGGACTGCCTCGAGCTCCACGCCGCGACGCTCGACTCCCTCTCGCGCTCCGCCTCGCTCCTCGCGTCCCCCGGCGAAGGCCTCCCCGCCGTGCGCGCGCACCTGGCGGCCGCGCTCACCAACAAGGCCACCTGCCTCGACGGGCTCGCCGGCGCGTCCGGCCCGCGGATGGACGGCCTCCTCGCCTCCCTCGACGACGCGTACGAGCACGTCTCCAACTCGCTCTCCCTCGTCGCCCGCCGCAGCGGCGGCGGGTCGGAAGCTAGCTTTGCTGCCGCCGTGGCCAAGATTATTCACCACAACCGGCGGCTGCTCCAGGACGACGACGGCGACGACAACGGCGGTGATGGAGACGACAACGGCAACGGGGATGACAGCGGCAATGGTGATGACCAGCAGGTGATCACGGTGGCGAAGGACGGGACGGGGAACTTCCGGACGGTGTGGGAGGCGGTGGCGGCGGCGCCGAACAACAGCGACGCGAGGACGGTGATCCGAGTGAAAGCCGGGACGTACGAGGAGAACGTGGAGGTGCCGCCGTACAAGACGAACATCGCTCTGGTCGGCGAGGGCCGCGACGCGACGGTCATCACCGGCAGCCGCAGCGTCGCCGACGGCTGGTCCACCTTCCGCACGGCCACCGTCGGTAATCAATCAACATCTCTCTCTCTACGTTGTTAATCTTTACCCAATACTGCGTCTGTGTGCGTGCATTCACCCGCAGTCACCTCGCAAAGTGTGAAGCATCTCTTGCTAGTTGCTACCACTATACATAGTAGTAGTTGTCAGGCCGGCCGCTACATTGCTCTATCCCGTGAGCTCTGTTGCCATGCACGTCTGACGCATGCGCGATGCAGTGTACGCGCACGTCTCGGTGCATGGCGGCCGTGTCACCGTGTCAGTGACGACGTGTACGTAGCTTCAGACCGTCGGAGTAGGTGATACTAGCTAGTAAAATATAACACATCATATCATGCGTGGATAATGATAAGATTAGGAACGTGAGATCATTTTAACGGTTTTGCTAGTTTTAAGTTGCCTGAAATTTTCTTAAGTTTAAGTCACTTGTTGTGATCATTTGATTTATATAGAGATTGGTGTGTCATATGATTATCATATGATTGAATATTGATTTAATGGATGTCATATGATTGGATATTGATTCAATGGTCATAACAAGTAACTTAAATTTAAAAAAAATCCAGGCAACTGATAAATCGACAGTTCCTCGTTTTAATTGGTCTGACGGAGATTTCGATTGACATGTGGGAGCATATATAGCTGCATGCATGCAGGGGTCCAGAGTAGACTCTAGAGGTGTGTGAGTCAGATATTTCGCCTACCGATCGATCACGTGCATCTGCGTGTGCTCCAGTCTATCCGTCGTCTTCGTCGGTTGGCACTAAGATCTGAAACATGCCCATGGACCTGCACAGCTTTTAGCCTAGATCGACATGGCTGTCACTTGTCTGAATGTTTGGCTGGTCGTAACCGACTGCCTAGCTGGCCGCTTATCTTGCCAATTCGACAAGCACTCACTGACAAAACACCTCTTCTTTTCGCCACGAGGACGAGGAGTTGGACCTACCTCTCATCATCTGTCGATCTTGCGGTCTATACCGGATAGCAATCGATGATCATTGCAAATTTAACGGCTAGGATTAATTGATCAGACGTGCAATAACCCTCGCATACATGCATGCACGCAGGCGTGTCCGGCGAGGGGTTCCTGGCGCGCGACATCACGTTCCGCAACACGGCTGGCGCGGCCAAGGGGCAGGCGGTGGCGCTGCGCGTCAACGCGGACCAGGCGGCCGCCTACCGCTGCGGCTTCGACGGCCACCAGGACGTGCTCTACGCGCACTCGTTCCGCCAGTTCTACCGCGAGTGCGTCGTCTCCGGCACCGTGGACCTCGTCTTCGGCAACGCCGCCGCCGTGCTCCAGGCCTGCTCCCTCGTCGCCAGGGACCCGCTCCCGGGCCAGTCCAACGTGCTCACGGCGCAGGCCCGCGACGATCCCAACGAGGACACCGGCTTCTCCGTGCACAACTGCACGGTGGCAGCCTCGCCGGAGCTGCTCGCCAGCAACGTCAGCACGAGCACCTTCCTCGGCCGCCCCTGGCGCTCGTACGCGCGGGCGGTGGTGATGGAGTCATACCTGGGCCCACTCGTGGACCTGGCCGGGTGGGTCGAGTGGCCCGGCGCGGAGGCCGGCCGCGGCGACACGGTGTACTTCGGCGAGTACGGGAACGGCGGGCCCGGCGCCGGCACGGACGGGCGCGTGGGCTGGGCCGGCGTCCACGATATGGGCTACGACGAGGCGGCCCAGTTCTCCGTGGACAACTTCATCTCCGGCGACGAGTGGCTCGCCACCACCTCCTTCCCCTACGACGACGACATCTGATCTGATCTGATTTGTTGTGATCTCAGTGTGCCAGTGTCTGATGTGTTGTATTACTACGTGCAAATCTCATCAATGCACCGGTTAATTACGAGTTACTGCGTTTCAGGGAGGTGTTCAATTACGTGCTTAGTTGCGTGCTTGCACGGTGTAGCTATGTACGCCCAGTGTCAGCGAGTTTTGTTTGTGCCGGGATCTAATGGAATAAGAATAGCCCATGGACAAGTATAGCATCAGTCAGTTTTATTTGGAACACAGGATTCTCACCTGAACTAGCTGAATTTCCCGCACAACTACATAATTCCCGCGTTCCAAAGAGGTATATAACTGTTTATAAAACCTAATAAAGTTGGTTCTTGAATCTGATAATTGACGATGACATGGTATGAAAAAGAGGGTAATAAGACACTCTGAACGTCCAATGATGCCGACATACACAGAATCTCCAGCTTCAGACCCACATGGGCACACGAAAAAGCTTCGTTAATTAATTAATTAATAATGGGCGCCAATCTGTTGATCGTTAGTCAAAATTGAACACATCTCTTAACTAATTTGCCGAGCATTTCCACGAGCGATGTCATTTGCCAACTGAAATGCTCTGGTACAGATTTGTTATTCCCGGTCCGATGAGAATCAGACGATCAGAGCTTAGAGATCACGCATTGCAATGGATTGCAAATGAAATCAGATATTCAGCGGCAAAAGTAGTACAAACAATCTCACCCTTTCGGAAGTGTTTATGTATAAACAAGTTCACCATCTTACAAGTGCAACGAAACAGAAGTACTTTGGATGAAACACAGGGCTGCTGCTGAACTGAAAAATTAACCAAACTTTGTACAGAGTACAGCACTACAGCAGTAACTAGACCAAAATTCTCAGACAAAACAGGAGGAACTAAGCTATACGGGTAGTTAAAGCGCAGCTCTTCACATACATGTGTGCTTGCAATTATTCTTACACAAGAGCAGCTTAGACATTAGACAACTACCCTTGCATGATCAATTCCTTGTTCAGAGCTGCCTCTTCTGACCATTCGTGAACTGAAGAACATCGGCATCTTCGAAGACCCGAAGCGTCGCCAGTTGGATGAAATCGGTGACCTGAACTCCCACAGGCCTATTTCACAACACAAAGGAGGTTCGATCAGACAATATAATTTTCATCAGAAAACATCCTGTTCTTTCTCCTGCCAACATACAAAGGAAATATTCAGATGATTCTTCTTACCATGGAAAGCAGGCCTTCTCCGGCAGCCGCATTCCGAGCCTCGGGCCTTCGTCGTACCCTTCGCAGACCATCTCTCCATTCTCATCTCTGTAGCACACGATCCCTCTCAATTGGTCTTGGAACACCTAGCAATTAGAACAGGAGAGAGTCGGTCCAGATGCCTCCTTGGATCATTCACACATGCAAGTGTATATCAGTACATGTACCTTCTTGTTAGCTGCTGCAGCGAAGGAGAGGTGTGATGAATTGCAGCCATGAGCAGAAGTGCTAAACCTTAAGGTTGCCTTCCTTGTGCCAAATCTTGGGCTGATGGCCATGGAGGAGGAAGGGTGATGGCAACAGCCCCAGACTGCCATTTGGTGTCTGGTGTGAAGCCTGGTGCTCAGCAAAGGACCTTGCTATTGTGCTCAACAAATGGAATTCTTGGAAATGGAAAGGTAATGGGAAGTCTCAGACACAGAGACTCTCAGAGGGAAGGCGTTTATACTTAATTGATACCAGCAGGCAGTAGCATAGTAGTAGACGAAAGAGTAGGGTGGGTGATGCTAATCATAGGAAGCAGAGGCGCGCAACACGGAAAACGGGATGACGAAACCAGTCGACGCACACGCAAGCCGGTGGAGCTGCTGGATAGTTCTCACGAGTCACGAGTGCACCGGACTAAAATACTACTCAAAACTCAAAAGCAGAGGCGAGTCGTGAAGAAAGACGCAAAAGCGAGGGCGCTGCCAAGGAAGGACGCGGACAGCTGCTGTAGCGCGAGGCGGCCGCGACCGCTGGGAGCGCGCGATTTCCAGCGCCCGTTCGAACCCAAAATCCGGAACGTACCAAGGGCCCCGAAAACCTCCGGATTCCTTCGCCTATAAGAAATAGAATATATACGCGGCTAATGGTTTTTTTTTGTTCACCGCACGAGCATCTTGCCTTGCTGAGGTCGACGGGCCCCTGCCATTACCTCGCAAACATTACCATCAGAGTTGTTTAATATTCCTTAATCGACTAGATCACCAGTAACTAGCCTTATCTGGTGATGTGGAAGACTTGTTAAACAACTTCTCAGCCATCTCATTATTAAGGGGCAATGGTCGATCACTAGTGCAATCTTCAGCCAAAAACAGATGATCAGAACATGGCAGGTAGTGTTCGACCAATGCGTCTCGGCCGGTCAGTCTTCGTTGGAGAGTTTCTGGCTCTATGCTCGCTATCTGGTGACAACATTCAGCCGTAGAGGATTGGACTCCTGCATAATCCTCATTGCCTTGATGGTTTGGAAAGAGAGAAATGCAAGGGTGTTCGACAAGGTTGTTTACCCCTTGGAGTCTCTCCTTCACAGGATGTTTAACGAGCTTCGGTTTTGGCGCGCGTCGGGAACTCAATGTCTACTGTCGCTCCCACTGTCTGAGTAGTCGCTTAATTGATTTCTGCCCTACCTTGGGTCTTATGTCTTTAGCCTCTAGGTCTTCCTTGTGGAGGGCTCCTGTGTGGGCTTTTGATTTTGATTTCTAGGGTTGGGTTTGGTCTATGTATTTTCTGGCTGTTTGTTTGGTTTCTTCTTAATACAAAGACGTGCAATGCTTTGCGTGTTCTCGAAAAAGGAACATAGCAGACATGGAAATTTTATATGTATTACTAGTATATTATTAGTAGCCCGTGAAGAAAATCGATGTATCGCGAAGGATGGGTCCATCTGTCTGCACAATTTTTTCAAGAATTACGTGGAAGGAGTGGGAGGGCTGACAAATCGATGCTCAAACGCTTTTATAATAACAGAGATGGTTGGTTGATTAGAATATACGTGATTTGCCGGTCGTGAATTTTTTAGTTACAATGGCGTAATTCGACGTCTGTTATTTTCCACGACATTGTCTTGTGATTTCAGGTATGTCTTTCTCATGCTTGTAATCATTTTTTTTAGTCATTGAGTGCCAGATGATCGGGATCTCTGTATTGAAAGAGAAAATACAAAGATCTATAGTGTGTGGCATTAAGATGAGATCTCCATCGTTCGATCAAAAGTCGAAGGTCCAGATTAATTGATACACTATTTTATTTTGCAACACTGAGGTAAACATTTTACTATCCCACATTTTTACTACACTGATACACTAGAGTGTTGTTATCCAGACAACAATATCCTTGCATTACAGCAGAGGATCTAGTTCTGAGTGACAGATACCGGGGCCTGGACTAGAGTACCGTGGCACCCAGCGCGATTTGAGTGGAGGCAAAGAGGTGTGCCTGGGTCGGAACTGTTGGGTTAGGCGAGGAGTCATATCACATCGCACTTGTTCGGCGTATCGTATTAATCAAGCTCGCAAAGGCATGAGTTATTGGATTGCTTACCTCTCAAAAAGAAAAAGGAACGATTCGATTGCCAAAATAGACTAGTCGTCATGTTCAGGTGTTAAAAGATCCATTGGTGAAACGCGATTCAGTTGATTTTAGTATTCTACTGCTAGTAAAGTAGTAATAAGTAGAATAGTTACTGACAATTCTTCCCTCTCTAGCATGCTAGAGTGGTGGTAATAAGTAGAATTGTATTCAATTGCGGTATTCTTTTGCAGATTATTTTGTAATAAAAGTGATCAGTATCATGATGTGAAGATAAGGATTTACTATAGCAGGTTATACATTTCAAAGCGCTATCCTGCAAATGAACTAGGTGACATTGCAAACTCAGCCCACTAGTTGCTCAACCAGGTTGCCTTTACTTTCTACTTTGTTCTACAAATAATATGGGCTAACTAGGAAGGGGCTGGGGCCTACCTAACCCAGTTAGACAAACCCAAAAAAAAAACAACTGGGCTTTTCATCGGCCCAGTTCGAGTCCGGCCCGGGCCCACCATTTGCTCAGGTCTCATATAAGATTTGTCATTGCCGAATTCTCCAATAGCATATGCAGCAAAGCAACCATCATTTTCCAAGTACTGATGAATGGGAAAAATACAAAAATGGTGTACGTTGGTGGGCAGCACTGGAGGACTGAAACAGCTCGCAGATGGTTACATCTAACAAACTGACAGCCGACCAATAATCCACAGGGAGAAGGAACCCACATGTGGAGCCCATTGTTCTTCCTTTTAACAGCACAAATATCATCGCTTTCACTTCACCAGTGTTATCACTCGTCACTTTACCGATTGGTCTCGTCTCACAATTTGGGCTTCACCTGTATAATGATTGGATTCATGCTAGCACATGAGCACTAGCATCAGCTACCAGCACTGCAGATAGCTAGATATGTCCAAGCACAGATCTCACGTACCAAAAACTGAATCGGTAAAGTTGTACTTGTACAGTTGTACCTTGTGTGGACAACTAGCAGGTGTCTCGCACATTTGGACAACTAGATTTGTTTCAAAATTTGGATAATTAGATTTGTTTCGAAGTTGGTATGAATGTTTGATGATATATTTATGTATATTATAAGTTATTTAGATTTTTAAGATATCCTAAATATTGAAAATGACAATAAAAGTTCAAAGAAAATTACAATCTGAGAAACATAATTGAAGTATGAATTTTGATGGAAGAAAGTCATTAAGCATAGTAAGTTGTAGGGGTTCTTAGAAACTAAATACTCTCCATCATGTATAGATCGTATGCTGTATGCCCCTATTCTTACTCTATTAGTTATTTTTTTTCTAAATTGTATGTATGCATATATACCTCTATTTAATCTCAAACAATACGTTGATTATATGTACGGTAAATTATCTTATTAGCTTACATGGTATTAGAGTACCTTGCTCACGTATACACCGATGCACGATGGGAGACCGACGTTGAACTTACCTTCACTCAAACACTGGCTGCACCGCCAAACCGTGTCTTCTATATCTTCTCGCAGTCACCACTTTTTTGTTTCAACTTCCAACAATAAATCCAAATCTTAATCGTTCCTTCTCAGCTACTACTCCTTCCAATGCAATACTTTACCATATAATTATTTTCTACTTCTCCCCAATTATTGCTTAATGCTAACCATCGTAACATCAACACGCATACACATGCAACTATCACTGATCCCAACTGGAGACATGTGTCACACTCTCTCCGATGACCCCGAGCATGTTCCCTATGGCTGCACTATTTCTACTCCAAGTTTTTTGCTCATGTGCCTTTGTACGCTTGCGCTTTTATTTGTAAGGATGTATGTATGTACATATGTATGTATGATGTTATACATGCTCGATGTCCTCTTCTCTCGTGTCGGTCGCTCATCTTCCTCGAAGTTGGCCAACTCAACGTTGTGGTTTCTTCATTAACCGCGACGATCTCTCATCTTCACTAATGTCAGTATGTCTGTTTTAGTTGTTTTTAACGATATGAAGAATCTTTTCTCCATCGCCGGCGACGACATGCCCCTCACCCGTGATGGCACACTCCTAACTACCTGATGACCCCATATCGATCATAGTTTGTCTTCAATGCAAAACTTCATCTCCTCTTTGCCAGGGCTTCCCCATCATCGAGCTTCTTTAGCCACTAACTTATTCAACAACACCGATACTCGCCACTTGTCATCGCAACCCTTAGCTCCTTCAACTCTGGACTTTCTTTTCAATGGCTCGGTGAGTAGCACGACATTGTCCTCGTTGAACGGCTAAGGTGAGCAGCACGAAATTGTCCTCGTATCCGTCGCCGCCGCCTCAATTCTTCGCTTCCCTATGGGTCATTGTCTTCTTACAGGACAGATCGATGTCATTGCACTCTTCCGTGATCTCTTTCGACACCATTTGTGCTATCCTCGTTATAACCTATATTTTTTATTCAAAATTTTGGTTTATTTTTATTTTATAGGAAGTAACAATAAAAACACATGACCTTGAGAGCGAACGTGGTGACTTCTTTTGTGTCACCTCCGATACTATTCATGTCATTCTCGTTATAACTTTTATTTTTATTCAATATTTCAGTTATTTTTATTAGAGTTCGTATGCAAATCAAATAGTTAAATTTATTTAATTTATTCTGAATTTTAGTTATTTAGGGATTTTACTTTGGAATTCGTACGAAATCAAATTGTAAATTTTCTTGTATTTGTTATTCCAAATTCGTGTTCTTTTTTCTTAGAATTCGTATTTGAATCAAAATTTTATATTTTTTCTTTATTTTTTCTTATTCTGAACTACAATTATTTAGGGATTTTACTTTTGAATTCGTATTAAAATCAATTTGCTAATTTTATTTTATTTGTATTTTGAATTTATGATTTTTTTATTTCCGTATACAAATCTATTTGGCAATTATTGTTTAATTTTTATTCCAAATTATAATTATTGGAATTCGTGTTGAAATCAAATTGCTAATTTTATTCTGAATTTTAGTTTTTTTTTTGAATTCGTACACAAATCCATACAAATTATAATTGTTGGATTTCGTACACAAATCTAATTTCTAATTTTATTTATTTTGTGTTCTGAATTATAATTATTTATGAATTTTCCTTATAAATTTGTATGAAAATCAAATTGCTAATTTTATTTATTTTTATTCTGAATTTCAATTTTATTGCACTTGACATGGATTCTTTTACTTAGAAATTCATATGGAAATCAAATTGCTATTTTTGTTTATTTTTATTCCAAATTTCAATTTTATTGTACTTGACATGTACTCTTTTACCTAGGAATTCGTATGAAAATCAAAGTGTTGATTTTATTTTTATTCCAAATTTCAGTTTTATTGTATTTAACATGAACTCTTTATTTTAATATAGACCGTTATAATCTGGACCCACCATTATCGACGACGATCTATCTTTTTCCACCGACTAACATGGTTTCTTTTGACTCTACTTTAATAAGATAATAGATAGATTTATTTTTATACTAAATTTCAGTTTTATTGTACTTAACATGAACTCTTTTACTTAAGAATTCATATAGAAATCAAATTGCTGATTTTATTTTATTTATTCTGAATTTCAGTTTTATTATACTTAATATAGTATCTTTCTTTTAATCTAGATCGTTATAATTTAGATCTACCACGATCGACGGTGTAAATCTTTATCTTTTTGCACCAATTAACGTAAAAATTTCTAGCCCTTGAGAGCGAATATGATCGCTTCTTTTGACTCCGCTTTAATAAGATAATAGATAGATAAGCCGTATAGATTCATGTACAATCCAAGGTTCCAAAAAACCTCCTAGCCAATTAGCATCCCGATGCAATACAAAAAAAAACAAAAGAATACACATCAACTGATGTGCAATAGATACAGAAAAGCTTTAGGGTTCTTAGGAGCAAATTAGTAGATTAGGCCACAAGCTTGAATTAGTCAGATAACTTCCTATCTTTTTTTGCCCTGGGTTTTAGTTCTCTGATTCTCTCACAAAATCTATTGAGTCTAGTACAATTCTGCAGCCGTTGAGTTCCAAGTTCTGTCTTCTGCAGTTGCTTCCTCGCGCCAATGGGAAGAGCATGTGTATTCAGTTTTCACCTTTCAGGAGGGATTGCAGCAGCAGCCACGCCTTTCTGGTGGGATATGGCCGAAGCAAGAGCAATAGGCATCAGGCAGAGGCCCTTGTTCTGAAGGTACTGCATTGCGTTGGTGATACTTGTTTCCATCAGTTTTACGACTTCTTGCTCAAAGGCAAAGCTATCTTCTGAGTCTGGCATGTCCAGTAGCCCTTGTGAAATGGTTGAAGCTGATAGAGGCGGATTGCTACGGCCCTGAGGGTAGTGTGACAGTGTAACAACGAGTACATGAGCATTTTAGGATTTTACACAAAAGCAAAACTTGGATAAGTGTGTACTCGTCAGACTAGATATTAGTAAATTAAACTAAGTTACAGGACCTCAATGAAAACCAGGGCAAACCCAGGCAAATCTAATATAAATTGGGACTACAATAAGTGGAGCTACAAGACCTTCGTAATAGGCTATCATGTTATTCTTCAGCTCTTTCCTGGGCCAAAATAAAATAGGAACACTAATATCCTACGGTCCACTCTATACAATCAGGCCTGGCCCAAGAAACAGAGAACAAGAGGGCGAAATTAAAGCTACCGCCAAAGCTAGAATGAAGGGTACAACTGCTAATTCTCTTAATTATGATGTCTATGCATTGCAATTCCAGACAGGTAATTAAAGGTGCTAAGCAAAAAGAATGCTATCTTGCTAGTCACTCACTCTTAAAGACTTACAGCCGCAGCACCACCAGTACAGATCGAAAAAACCAAAAACAAGGGCCAACACAACCGAGTGCTCAACAGACAAAAATGCACGCTCGCTGTTGGGCTCATAGGCCATAGCTGAAGTGGTTTGATGTATTTAAATTGGCTGTGCTTACGTGCTACTACAAACAAATAATATGAATTCTAAAGTAGCTATGTTAAGATGAGCTACCATGGAAACACCAGTTTCAGTTAGTTGTTCTTTTAATCTAATCATAGCCTCCATGAAATTTGCAAAAATCTTATATGGAAAAGTATTGAAGCATAATCGAAAAGCAGATTTTGACCAATAAAAGGTTTGTTCTCCTACTGTAGAAGTGCAAAAATATGTGTTTGTTCGTCCTATCTCGATGCCAATAGTCACAATAATGGGCAACTCAAAAGTAACTTCTCAAACAAAGTGAGTTGCTAAAGGTAAATGCTCATATATAACCAGGGAAGAATCACGATTATTTCACTGGAGAAATTTATAAGGATTAAAGACCAATGACTTAAGTTTCAGTAGCATAGAACAAATGGAAGGTGAAGATGTAAATGATATGGCTTGTTTGTATTTAAATATGCCCAAACAAAAATAGAAGGAAAATAACTTTAACTTGGAGAAAAGGTAATGCTAGATCATTTTTAACATGTAATGACTGAGCACAACCTACATTTATTGGTATATTTATAAAATAAACCCCACTCACAACAGAAAAAGAGGGTGAAATAGAGCCATTCTTTCAAGGATTTATTGGGAAAAAAAGAAATAAGAAAGTTTGGCACCTCAGTTTGAGATTCTGCAAGAAGGGGAAGAACTGCTCCAGGAGCTCCTAGCCTACTCATGCTCAAGACCTGAAATTAAGAAATCAGGCAAAGCAACTTATGCTTTTTATATATATATCTGTTCGTTGCCATACCTTGACCTGAAGCTGAAGAAATTTCACATAATCAATTATTTCATCGAGCATTGATGCCTTATCTGCCTGTTCACAGCAAAAGGTGATTATTGGTTAGGAATTCCAAAATTTTAATTTTTTACTATTTTATTCTAGAGCTGCCCAAGCAATTTAAAAACATCAATTTCATTAAAAGAGAAGAAATTTTCGCGATGCTATAAACCAGCCATGCATAATAATAAACCTCCAAGACTTTCAAATTGCTGAAACTGAACCAATGGCATAACATGTAATGGCTATATATTGGCCCCAACAGGTCAATAGTTGGGCCTTAAGTTATTTGCAGTCTTTAAGTCTCGGAATCCAAATAATTGCTTCCTTCTGTTGTCTCACTAGGTCAACTTCAAACCATACCTCAGTATATATTTTCCCCTCATATATTCTTGATTCTTACCGTACCTCAATATGTTGTTTCATTATATACAAGTAACAAAGCTTTAGGTGTACTAACAGATATTTTAGTTGGATGACCAATTCAATAATTATGAATGTGATTGCAACTGCATGCTGCATGGGGGGGGGGGAATGAAATTTTTGCATTTTTTTGTGGAAACATAAAACACACACACAAAAAGAATACCTTATTGGAATTTGGGACAAGGTCTTGGAGATTTTTCATCCTCTCTGAAATTTTCTCTCTGCGAAGCTGCAGCATAATGGGAAATTCCAGTTAAGACTATATGCTGCGGATGTATGCAAATAAAAAAAATCAACCAATCCAAATAAATTATACAGCAGTTTGATTTGTTAGAAAGTGAACTGATCTAAAAAAAGAACTTACCCGTTCAGCAATACTATGAGGATCAGTTGCCTGTCCACGACGAGCCCTTACCCGTGGCTTCACGCTGACACTATTCCCTTGAGCTGAATTTTCTTGGGGTTGCACATCAGAAGAATGGCTAATAGGGTACTCACTTTTATTGTCATGGATCAGCGGTGGTATCTGAACATTTGCAAGCACAGAGTCCAACTTGTCAGATATGTATTTAAAGAAAGACAAAAGTAAATCGAATACTGCATATGAGAACAAATGTTTATTTAAAAAAACCTTTGGAGGAATCAGTGCCCCTGGTGCTTCAGTAACAGCCATCTGGCTACCAGAAATGAAAGTAGGGAGAGGTATATTACGCATTGCATTTTGCTCCTGCAATATGAAAGTTGATTTTATCGGTACAGTTTGAATTGAATGAACAGTAAGTTGCTGTTTCAGAAATAGTTGTTCAGTGGCACAGTTCCAAAATTTAAACCTGTTGTTGAGCCTTCAAACCACCAGTAGCTAGTTGTACTTGCTGGACGGTAGCAAAAGAGGAGATGCTACCATTGATAAACTCTTTGCTATCCTGTATTACCACCAGAACAAAAAAAAAAATTGAATGTAATAGATACAGTAGCAGGCTAGCAGCTATATCTATGTAGTGAGCATTACATGCAGTGATGCCAAGGTAGCATTATCAAATACTGAGATACTCCCGTCTGGATGGCTTGTTTTTCTCAACATAGTAGCATTTTGTGCCCCTTGAAAACTGAAAGCTTCCAGGTTTACTGGTTCCATGAAGGAAGAAGCATTTTGAAATGTGGAACACAAAGTCGAGGCTGAAGAAACTGCATGTACATCAGCAAGAAAGGCAGAAATTTCACTACCACTACTATCAATTGAACTGGATAACACATGAGGCAGTTCTGGGAGGACAGGGGTATCCAACTGAGGATGAAATGTTCCAGGTGTTGAATTGGATTGAATAATCCCTGGGGGAATTAAATTTATTTGCAGATTGCCGTTGTTCTGAAGTTGTTGAAGCTCCAGAAGACTGTGAGGAAGCTTATCCTTAGATAGAATCTCGCCAGACAATAGATCAGTCTGGTTGTTGTACGGCAAGCACCCATTTGTAAGCATAGTGGGGTTCTTTTCATGCTCACTAAAATTTAAATTGCAATCTGATCTAGCTCTCATGAAATTGCCTGAAGGTGGCATGCTTCCTTCTTCTGCATATGATCCCACTGATCCCACTGAACCATCCACAAAATTATAGCTCTCAGAAGAAGAATTGGGCCAAGATGAAAAGTAGGAACCACCAGAGTAGTCCATATCAGCACCCCTACAAATTGACTCAGCAATCTCTGCTCAAAAGTGTTACTAAAGTGTGGCTTCTACAAACTGAAAGTGTCGACAACTGATAATCCTGTCATGCTCCACTGAAAGAGAACGTCACTTAATTTTTGAAGACAATCTTTGATGGCCAGAATGTTCCTGTCTTTACAAAGGTTGCACACTCTGATGCTGAAAGAAGTTTGTTAATGGATGCCCTCCACAGAACAAACCCTGCGCAGCAAAGAACAGCTGTCAGCTATTCACAGATTGCATGCATGGATCAATCATGAAAAGCTTTAATTAAATGGGAAGAAATGTTATATATTACTATAAGATCTCCTTATAAAGTTAGGGATCCTGAAGTAACATACTTTGGACACACGCGTTAACCACTTCAGGAAGGCAGTATTAGACTATGTCTAAATTAGTAGAATTCCTCCTTGTTTCCTGCATACAGTTGACAAAAGCTCCGCAGTTCAAACACATCGTTGTCATATTCATTTCAGTCAAATATAAGACATTTTCTACAGAAGGGATAACTGAATTCATAAATTATTTGCAATTTGTTTCCCTTACAAACTGCAGAGTTGTGACAAACAGTTAAATTAAGTATCTGCTTCATTACTTGCTGATGGCAAAACCCAAAAAGAAGAAGAAGAAGAAAAAACCGTGGGGGAAAACTACCGATGTTTTTTTTTTTTGAGAGAGAGCACGGATGACAGTATATTAACAAAGCTTTAGATACAAAACAGGCTTCCAATCCGCACCGCCCTTTATAATCCCCAAAATAAAACGTACATGAACATTCATAGGATAACTGCAGTCCTAAATTCACCAATCGTGTTAACGGAATGATTCTCCTTTGATCAAAGTGCAGATGAGTACGACTTTCCTGCTTTATTCTACAGTCAATTCGGCAACTGATTCTCTTAGGAAAAAGCATAACTGATTTAGACATCCAGTCGTGATAAAACACGATAGATGAACATTATTATCTACCATTTTTTTTTTCCATATACGGAGTCTGACTTCTTAGCTTTATTATGAAATTATTATTCATCCATAATTAAACCCACCAAACACATTCCTCTCTTTAAAACTAGACGATGGATGTCATAAGCCAACTTATGCTCTCCAATTGTTCAAATGCTACTTCACACTCTGCTACATCCTATAGTTAGTCAGCTCTTTTCCTTGTCTAGGCAGTTGTCAGAAAAGTTATGCCGATACAATAATTATAACAAGTAAATGTCCACCAACCACCAATTCCAACTTCCACTATCCTAGTATCTCTAACATTACTGCATCACATCAAAATTCCTAAATTTACCATCATATAACTCAGAACTAAGCTATCAAGAACCACGTAAAGCAAAGGGAAAGGCAGAAAAACCTCACTTTCTAGCATTTGTGACTTGCGAGAACAAGAATGGTGTTAGCCAATAAACCAAGACATACAAAAAAGAGCTTCTGATCATATGCGCTCTGCAACTAAGATGCCATTCGTACGTATTCTCACATCTTCGTAACACCCTTCTTTACAGACCAAGAAAGTGCCTTTTTCCTATCCACCCCCCCCCTTCTCTCTAAGATTTACAAGAAACAAAACAAGCAAACAAACAAGAAAGTTGAGAACAATCAAGATACCATTTTCACCTAAGAATATGATCGATAAAAAGAAACCATCTTTGGCATTTTTGGAAGGACAAAAAGAAATCAAGAACAACATAAAAAAAAAAAAATCGAAACGTCACATGCATATCAATCAGACCCACACGATCGTCCATCTCTGACATTATCCTTGTCCCCTTTGCCTCCCACACAACTAAACCCCACCAAGAAACGCCATCACCACACCGCAGCGGGAGAATCGAGCGAGAACAGAAACCCCCTAGCCTCTCAAGGCGCATATGGATGACCAAAACCCCACCAATAACATAGCCAACAACACACAAAGCATGTAGCACGGTTGTAATGTAAGGTAAAAGGGGAACCGAATTCCGAGCGCTTACCGGAGAGAAGGAGATTGAAGACAGCGGTGGCCAGATAGAGGCTAGGACTGCGTGCTAGAAGCTGGGGGTGACTGGTGCGGGTACGGGAGGAGGAGCAGGAGAGAATGGGAGATGAAGAGGGGAGCGAGGAGAGGAGGGGAGGGGACGGTTTGGGCGGAGAAGAAAAAGGGAGGCTTTTGCTTGCTGGGGACGAAAGACTGAAGACGCGTTGGACTGGTGATGCCCAGCCAGGGGGTGCAAATGCAAATGTTAGCAGGCACACAGTTGTTGGTGCTGTACTTTTTTGTTTATTAGCACACCTCTTTTTGTTTATTTTTGTAGTCCTCTTTTGGTTTTTTGGATTACATGGATGGATTATTGGATTGGGTGGAACAGAACATAAGTTTTTGTGCTTTTCTTTTCTTTTTCTTCTTCTTCTTCTCTTATGTCTTCTTGGACAATAGGATCTACCATAGGAGAATATTATATTTTTATGGTCAATTTTGTTCATGT
This sequence comes from Ampelocalamus luodianensis, assembly GCA_036346255.1. NCBI lineage: Eukaryota > Viridiplantae > Streptophyta > Magnoliopsida > Poales > Poaceae > Ampelocalamus > Ampelocalamus luodianensis. The sequence continues at coordinate 54,625,185 of CM070627.1, read as the reverse complement.
TGAAGTTTTTTTTCCTCTCTTCTTTAAAGAAATGTGGTGTTTGGTAATTGGAGCTAGTTTCCTTTCAGAGGTCCGAACACACGTCTTTGCGAAAAACCAGCAAAGTATCGTACGATTTATTTAGCCGGTTAGACTGTAGCGTGTCCAATTTGCACTACGTCGGATTTGGGTAAATGATCAGTGTGCTTTCCCAATATAGATAGACGTGTGTATGCGATGTTACTTGACGACACCTATACCGCACTGGGCACTAGCAGACAACACGTGCACATGCAAAAAACACATGATCTCCAAAAAGATAGATCAGTGTATCCAATGGATACAAAAATCTGAGCATATTTGGACATTTGGCATTAGAACAGACAATAGATATGGTAACATGGTAAAAGAGGAAAATTTTGTTGGTGTCATTAGAAAAATATGCAATACCGATTCTGCCACCGCAAATTGGTCCATGTTATTTATGCCACAGAAACACAACACAACACGTAGATGCACAATTTGTTTCGCAACTATGACAATATACATAGGCTAGATATGGCATTCAAAATAGTATCTTTCATAACACCTCTACGTGTATCCATGTCCCTGGTTTATTTTCCAAAAGAGAACTGTACCACCGTCAGTTTTGGGGATAAAATAAAATTCACAAAAACGCCGAGGGCTAAAGTGAGATAACAATCTTACGTACAAACAAAATTCACACACAAAAAAAAAACCAGTTCTACATCACGGCGCGAGTCTTGAACAGGTTAAGTTGTGACGTCGGCGCGCAAGTGGGCCCGCGCCAGTATTCCTTCGGCTCCCGGGGCCCCACATTTGGCAGCACCTAGGGGGGAGGATGTTGTGACCTACGATACGAGCCATACGACGAGTACGAAAATTTGTTCCCCTCCGACAAAACAACAACAGCGTACCTCTGTTTCATCATTGAGAACACCCAGTACCAAATGTGTCATCATTAATCTTCAATCCAACCTCCGGTAGTTTTGTTAAGGGGCAATTCTATGTACGTCACTCCGGTAGTTTTGTCAGGGTATCTTTAACAAGGGCTACCTTAGCTGTCTTTGTCTGGAGTTATCTTAGCTGTCTTTTACCTGTCATGTCATTTAAAATTCTAGTTGAAGGAGAGAAAATGTGAACAGAGAGAATGTGTCATCTTTTATATAAGAGACAAGCTGGACACACAAACCATCACAAATAGTGAGTGAGTAATGAGAGAAATTGTGTTAAAAATGAATAATTTAATAGATAAATTGTTGAGGATGTTGTCTCTAAGGTTATCTGTAGATGAGTTTGAACATTTAGAGACAATCCCAAGAGACAAACTGTTGTACATACCCTTAAGAGGCAATTCTCTGTAGGTCATTGAGTAACCACTTATGTCTCACTGATATGTGAGTTCGAGATCCACATATCAGTCTCACAATGAGTGATATATAAGAAATAATTTAGTTTGTCAAGAACATGTAGAGAATTAATCCTTCAATGAATAAACACGTCTCTCTTTTTTAGTTCTCCAGGAGAAACGCAAAGGAAATCATATAGAATTGAACCAAGTGAAGTTGTGCATCCTGCCCCTACCAAATGCAACCAGACTAGTGTAGCTGGCCGCCCAAACTTTTATATCTTATTCGGAGAAAGAGAGAGTAGAAAATGTAAGCGTGGTTAGAATAAGAAAAAAAACTACACAAATAATGCGCAGCGAAGAGATACTAGGTCATAGGGCACCCCTGGACCGAAGTAATTGACCAAATCATACCTGTAAACTCCTTATAGTTAAATCTTGTGGACACCGCTCTGCATCGAAGATTTGAATGCTGAGGGTTTACTGTGCTCTGCAGTGTACTAGAAAGCGATCTTCACTGTTTGATAAAAAAAAAATCAAAAGTACCTACAGTATTTTCTCTCCATAATAAATATACCGCTGTCCTACATATTTCTACAGTACCATTGGTGGCATTGTTTGCGCACTCGAAAAACATTGTAATCCCAGAGGAGAATCCGGACCACTAGTAACATTTCTTCCAATTCATCCGAGCCAGAGAAATCAGCACTAGTAGAAGATAAATTAACTAAGCTTCTGGTGGCTTAATCTTCGCACGTGTGCCCCTCCCATTGGCCGTGAGCTGGAGCTAAACGGCGATGAATGCGCTCGAAGACTCGGCCTCGTGCTACCAATTCCACACGGCTTTGAAGAAAGCGGCTGCTGCAGGCACGCGCCGCGCGCGAGGAAGGAGAGCCTCGCGCCAGATTTACCAAGCTACCACGGCGCTCGGCTGCCGAGTTGGCCCGAGCTGACCGTTTCCGAGAGGGTGAAACGGTAAACTCGCAGCGCGGCGCGGCGCGGCGCGGGAATTGTGGCTTGGGATTAGCTTGGACGACCGCTGCTGCTAGCCACTTCGGCTTAACTGAAGCTTTGACTAAGCTGGCGCGTAGCTGCTAACCACTTCGGCTTAACTGAAGCTTTGACTAAGCTGGCGCGTAATTAAAAACGGATCCATTCCATTCCACCGCCGGTTTGTGAGGGAAGTGGCGGCAGGCGGGTTTGGAATCTGGAGGCTGGAGTGGAGCAGGTGTGATGTGGTGTGTTGCATTGCATTGCGAAGATTACGAGACGTAGCCATCGATCGGCTGGCCACACATCTCGACGCGGATCCGTCCTTACATTACTTAAACTAGATGAATGTCAGAGGCATACTTAACTAATTAGCATATAGTTAAAAGGTTGTATCATGTGTGCTAATTGAAATGTACGATTGTATGACTCATCAATAAATATGGTACAATTATAAAAATATAGCAAATGCACCGTCACGTTTACAGGTGGTGGCAATCAGACATGCAGAGCATTTATTTTTATATCAATGGACAAATTCAGCTGTTGAAGGTCTTGCTGGAAAATGCTGATATTTGAGTCTCATGGATATCGTTTTCTTCCACCAGCTTATGTTCAAGGTCAATTAATTTCCTATGCAGCTCTCGGTTACCGTAAGCGTCCTTCGAACTATTCGCACACATCGCCCAATTAAATATTTCGTCAAACGCTTTCAGTATTAAGTAATGTTAGCTTGCTGGAATCAAACCTCATGAGTTAATAAATTAATGACATTTAGCTTTTGTATCCTTTCAATCCAAATTGGAAGCAAATGCACAATCATTGCACGAGCAAGTGAAATTAACATTTTCTAAATTTTCACAACAAGCATATTGAGAGCTAACCCGACTGAATACGGACGTACTACATGCTCACGCAGAGAGGTAAAGATAGGGATAGAGGAGCTGTATCTCACCGTAAGCTTTGTCGATTACACTGCGTTTGGTATGCTATGCTCGCTCGCACGCACTTCGACCGCCGCGCCGAGCTTAGCTCGCTGTGCTTGCGTCGCGTGTGGCCTTCGCCTTCGGCCAGCCGCTCCTGCGCCACACCCTCGTCCTCGCCCTGCTTGCTGCCGATGTCGTGCGGTCGTGTTGCTCCCGCCTGACTGTCGCATACTTTCTGTCATTGTGAGAAAAGAGAGCGAGGGTGAGATTAGATGTCGAGAAGAGGTGAGTGTGGTTAGATAAGAAAATAATGAGCAAGACATTTCGTCGAGCAACTGATGGGCAGTGAAACAGCAAGTTGTCGGGTTGATTTGGGGCTGTGAGCCTAGAGCTTCGCAGAGTCTGCCAACTTCATGACGGCAAGGATAGAGGAACTCGAGCTCGCCTATGGAGTACGGGAAGCAACCGCGACGGTGCGGGTCAAGGAACACCGTGAGGGTGCCAAGTACTGGTTGCAATGCTTTAACAGCGATGACAAACATGACATTGAGGGTAGATGACATACACGAGGGTGGTATTGGGTTGGGCAGCAGACGAAGGAATCGCGACAAGGAGAGCCTAGCACGCGGAGGAATTGCCATGTGAGAGAGGATGGAGAAGACGCATGGGGTCGGGGCGAGACGAGGGTTCAGAAGTCGATGGAAGGGATGAGAAGTGGTGGAGCCACGCGGGGATAGAGAGGGCGGGCGCGCACTGGTCCCACTTGTCGGTGAGAATGGGTTGTGAGATGCGGGGAGAGGAGGGGAGGAAGAACGCACCACTCACTACCACAAAAGTCTTTTTAAGTAGTAAAGATTATATGGTTTAGTTCATCAACAACACGTTATGGTATAGAGCAAAAGTAGTAAAGTGGGAATGTGGGAGTCATCAGCTCATTTGCCTCTTTTGGAATAAAATAGCAAATCTAGTTCACATGCAGCTGAAATGAAAAATGACACCCCTATCGTGCTCCTCGCGCACAACAACCCCTTGCCGCGCACTCAAACCGCATCGCCCTCCCGTGCCGCGCACCGCATGGCATGCTACCGCGGGCAAGCACGCTCCTGCCGCAGACGGGGAGCGCGGTAGAGGACACATATCGTTTGCCTAACTTGCCGCTGTGCCATTTTTGTCATTTTAATCGCGAAGAGAGGGACTAGATTTGCTATTTCGTTTCGAAAAGAAGCCAACCGAGGGAAAAAAAAACTCAAAATGCGGCTGTTTCGAGTAGGCCAACTAATCTTTCGCGGAGATTGCGACCAGTCACAACGCGTACAAGCAAAGCATAGCTTTTCCATAGAAACATTTCGTCGGTGTGTTTGGCCGATCAATCAAAACCGGAGTGTGAGTAAGCTGTATGATAGCCTACCGCTCCTTGCAGGGGTAGGGTGGGTGGCTGTGATATCATCTCACCTTCTGGGTTCTGGCTTTAGATTCAAGTCACTTGCGTTAATTTGCAGTAATCAGCGTACATAAAGTTAGTGCTAGATCAATTTGCACTCGCCCTCCTAGAGTGCTCAGCTGATGCAGTTGCAGCCTTGCTGCAGATCTCAGCAAAAAATTGACCCTGACCCGTAGATCTCAGAAAGACACGTAGGATTATGCTTTGTTTCTGGTCTGGAGTTTGGGTTAGTTTCCGTGATTTTTGGGCTCTTTCATTGCTGGGAAATGGCCTTGTGAGTTTACCCTTTCCTGGCCCACAAAAGGCCATATTCCCTCTCTTCTTCGTATCAGGCGTGGCCCATATTTGATAGGCCCGTACGTAGTACGTCGTACAGCTGTACCTCCGTCGAACGGGCCAGATTGGGCTGCTCAATCTACGGACGTTGGGCCCTCAGGTTCAGCCCGTGCAGCAGTGATTGAGTGGACCGGGCCCATAAATGGGGTCGGATGCTGCCATTTTATATCGCGGGGCGGTGAACGAAATTGTCAAGAGGAGATTTTGCATGTTAGCTACAAGTATACGCAAGAGAGAACCACAAAACAAAACAGAAATGTTTACTAGAGAGAGACGAATCAAGTGAGTTACGTGTTTGATAACCTAAGACTACCTATATAGTCGCTAATAGACAAATTAACATTATGTTGTTCTGGTAGGTTTAGAGTAGAGCATCAGCGATGCCATGCTCAAATGTATGCAGCTAGTTTATGACGACGAAATTCTAGTAGGAAAGAAGAGTTTGTCACGATGAACCCCCTGGCTAACACTCGTTCTATGATACTACCCCTGAGGGAAAAATCTGCCGGTTAGCGCCAGTAATGGGTCTTACCGGTGTCGATTGGGTGAACCAGTCCGATTACCGGCCAATTAAAAATTCAGTTTCTGAAAAATAACCTGTTTTGTCTGAGATTTCTGATAACCATCTAGTTACCGAAACTGATCGCGGAGCAGGATTCGTCTGGGTAACGATTATTTTGAATGCACTTGCATTAAACACTTTTAATTTAAAATCTAGCACTGGTTTTTGGAAGGAGTTGAAAACGTGTTCGATGAGCGATTTTTTCCTGAAAAGCGAAAACAGTTACGTGAATTGGCTAGTACGTACGGTGGCACATGCATGCCAGCATATAGATATACCAAGCGAAATATCATCCAATTCACATGCGAGCAATAGATTACACGGGACCATCCATCACGCAGTTCTGAATATCTTTTGCCGTTGGGGTGTGTGTCCTCACTGAATTGCAAAGCTGAACAGATTTTTGTGATGCACTACTAAGTGCCAACTAATCCGTCCTTACTAAACTCACCTTCCTTGCCGAACTAATCCTTCATTGTCATGTCCTAATTAATCAATAAATGGAGAACAATGACCTGTCCAGTTACCTAGTACTACGCTATATATTTATCTTTACTACTTGAAAAGACTCTAGTGATGATGGGTGATACGTTTTCTTCCCCTCTCCTCCTCTCACAACCATGTGTGCATTGTGCCGACAGGTGGGACCGGTGCGCACCGCCCCCTCTATCCCCTCACGGCTCCACCTCTTCTCACCCCTTCCACCGACTTCTGAATCCTCGTCTCTCACACCCCGCATCTTCTCCAAGCTCTCTCCCATGGCTATTTTCCCACGTGTCAGACCCTCCCCGTCGCGATTCCTCCGTCTACTGCCCGCGCCCCCAACATCACCCTCGTGTACACCATCTACCATCAACGTCGTGTTTGCCATCGCTATCAAAGCATTGCGACGTAGTGCTCACCACCCTCACGCCGTTCCTCGACCCGCACCATCGCGGTTGCTTCCTGTACTCCATAGGCGAGCTCGAGCTTCTCCGTCCTTGCCATCATGAAGTTGGTAGGATCTGCGAAGCTCTAGGCTCAAGACTCCAAATCAGCCCGACGACTCGCTGTTTCAATGCCCACCAGTTGTTCAACGAAATGACTTGCTCATCATTTTCTTATCTAATTTCTTTCACCTTTCCTCAACATCTAATTCCACTCTCGCTCTCCTTTCTCACACTGGCAGAAAAAAGCATGCGGCGATTAGGTGGGAGCAGCATGGTCGCAAGGCGTCGACAACAGGCAGGCCGAGGGCAAGAGACACGCGGCGCATGCGCGGTTGCCCAAAGGGGAAGGCCACGCACGACGCAAGCACAGAAGGCCGAGGGTTGGCGTGGCCGGTCGGGGGCACGCGCAGAGCAGGCGCAGCAGGCCAAACTCAGGCGCAACTGGTAGTCTTACGATGAGATATGGTTCCCCTCTCCCTGTCTTTACCTCTCTGAATGAGCATGTGGTACGCCCGTATTCAGTCGGGTCGGCTCTCAATAGGTTTGTTATGAAAATTTAGGAATTGTTAATTTCACTAGCTCCTTCGATGATTGTGCATTTGCCTCTAATTTGGATTGAAATGATACAAAGCTAACATGACATTAATTCATTAACTCACGAAGTTTAATCCCATCAAGCTAACATTGTACTAAATACTGAAAGTATTTGGCGAAATATTTATTGGGACGATGTGTGCGAGCAGTTCAAAGAACGCTTGCAGTGGTCGAGAGCTGCACATGAAATTTAAGGACCTTGAACACAAGCTGGTGGAACAAAACGATGTTCATAACTCAAATATCGTGCTTGCAGTAGGGTCTTCAACAGTTGAAATTGTTCAATGATATAAAAATAAATGCTCTGCATGTCTGATTGCCACCCCAGTAAATATGATAATGTATTTGCTATATTTTTATTTATAAAGGTACCATATTTGTTGGTGATTCATACAATTGTACCTTCCAGTTAGCACAACTCATAATGTAATGTTTTGTCTATATGCTAATTGGTTAAGTGTTATTTCACAAATTTGTATAATTTTTTAATATATATTTTTTTATCCGTAGCAATGTATGTGCATTCAGCTAGTCTAATAAAGAGTTTTTCCTTAAATATCACTGTTTATACATGTAATAGCAAATCTATCGTCCTCCTCCGTAGACTGGCCGACAACGGTACGTGTCCTCGTCGCGTTGCGATGTCGACATGTGTGGGCATCAGCCCATCACCCCTGTCAATTATTCTAAGATGCTTTCGGCAACACCGTATCATTTGCGCCATCTTCATAGGACGGGCGAGCGGGTGATCCACGTGACAGGCCTCTACCCCGTACGTCAGAAACTAATGATAGCTCAGTGTGCCTGTCAGACGAATACACACCATGAGTTCACGAGAGAGACGCTGTTCCTAGTAAAATACACTACCGTAGTACCATTGTACCAATCACCGTCTCCCTGCAGATTGCAGGTGTCCGTCGACGAAGGCTACCCAAACGATCCTAGATCTAGACATCGAACGCTACGAACACCAGCAAAAGCACAGTGCTCCGCGGCCGAACTGACGAGCCGACAGGTGGCTCGGCGATCGAGCGCGCGCGCGCCGTGCTCGTGAGGGAATATTGGCGCCGCGGCCCGCGATGTCGGCAGGATCGCAACGTGGGCGTTTGGTTCGGTGCGACGCGCGCGCGGCCGCGGTCGATCGCCCCGTCCGAACCGACCAGGCCGCCCGAACGGGCAGTCGGGCAGGCACAGCGCGCGCACCGGCGATAATGATCGCGCCATGTGATCACCATACGGTTTGGTTCGGTTCGGTCTGGCCTGGTTCATTGCTTGGTTTGATGTGATTTGAGCCTGGCCGGTGCTAGATCGACGGCCGTTGGGTCGTAACCGGGTTGACGTGCCTGTGCCACCTGCCTGCCGTTCCTTGGCACGGGTCAGGTTGTGCTGTACTACAGTAACCAGCTGGTGAGGGGATCTAGATTGTTCTGCACTGTCATCACTTGTACTCGCTACACTGTGTTTGGGATGATAAGTTTACTGTTCACTACACTATGTTTGGGATGGTAAGTTTACGGTTTTAACTTTGTTTTTCTTTTACCGCGTGTACTATGTCCCGGCCCACAGGGGCGGCACGTGGTGGCCACGCCGCGCCGGCTTCGTCGTACCCGTGAGCGTGCGGCTTTCCTCCGCCTCACCTGCCTCGGCCGGTCCTTTGCCCGCGGTGCATGCACCTTCCTTCCTTGGATCCCGTACGCAAGTCTCGCCGGTTGGCTCTTTCTTTACTCTTTCTAATAGTATCTTCTAGTCCAAGTCCAAGTGTGCCTCCCTCCCTGCATAGTGCATTTTGTCCTCTTCTTCAGGGTTGAGAAATTTCAGATCCAAGTCACCCCTGGCTGCAGAGGAGAAGAACCTAGCTACTAGACGGAACGGAACGATGGGTAGTTGAGGTCGTGTGGAGGCGTGCCGCATTGTGTAATCAAACGTTTTGTCTGCACTCTGGGCAGGTGTCCAGATGCATCGTGTGCTAGCCACCTCCTCAGTGGCGGAGTCAGAAATTTTTCGAAGCCTAGGTAAACCGCAATTTAAGTACTGATCGTCTTGTTTTGCTTGAAAAATACCGTGGAATTTCATCGGAGTTACCATGGCGCATTGCCAGTAAACCTGGGCAACTGCCCGGGCTAGAGGGACGTTGGATCCGCCCCTACACCTCCTGTTGCAAAAAAATGGAGCTCAGACATTGGACGGCGAGTCGCCGGGTGTTCCACAACCCACGTCTGCAAGTGATTTTCACGGGGGAGAAAAGAAACCTCAATTTACTGGACAGGGTCCCTGTGCGGTTGCTTATTTACTGTATGTTATGCGCTGGGCCATCCTCTTCATGAATTTTACATCAGATGCTATCGTGTCCTAGAAATATCTTGCCCAGTCAGCTCAACATCAACTCGGGGCACAGCGTGTTGGGAACAATTATTGCGAGATTATCTGCATACGGACATGGAAGTGAGCAATTTACAAGATTCTCTTATCTTATCGCTGCAAGTTGATCAATAATTAGTACTGCCTGGTTGCGTCAAGTGTGTTGGTCTCTGTACGAAATGTTTCCTGGCCGGAAAATGTCACGTCCAAAGTGGTACAGCTTGGTAAGTTGATGGCACGGCTATTTTTTTTCTTCTCTTTTTGGTGAGCAAAAATTCACAAAAAAGACTCAAAGTTGGCTGCCCTCGCAAATCAACCCTGCTGTTACAACTAACACATCACCAAACTCCTAGTTGTATTTACTTTGGCTACTGCGCAGTACTTATCTTACACAATGCATACGCACCAAGCAATTTGTTTTTATCTGGACTCATGTGGAGAAGTCAAACATTTCAGGTCATGCATGAAACGCAGAAATTGAAAAACACATAAATAGAAAAGCCGTAAGGATTGAAGCAACATGTCTAGTGAAATTTGACCGGGTGAGAGAACACAAGAATCAATTGACACAGTCGCCTACTTATGTTGCAATTACATGCTCAGGTAAACTTTTGGATCCACTAAGCAATTCTTGATTGACCCGTCAAAACTCAAACAGTGTTCAGGTCTAGGCCTATGTCTAGCGTGTTGAGAATTGAGACACAGTTGAGAAAATTTTTGGTGTTGCCACAACTAATTGTTGGTACTCACCTAATGCAGAGAATATATCGACACTAGTTTGCCGCCAGAGTTTGATGTTTGGCAACTGGCATAAACTTTGCCCATTTGACATATTGTGGGAAATGCTGACTTTGTAAAGAAGCATGGTTGATCGGAGGACAAGAATTCGGAAGCCTAAAAATCAGGCCTGTGAAGGTTTGTTTACACGCCGACATCGACGGGGAGAAGGTATTCGCAATCATGGTCTAGTTGTGGGTTCCCTAATAAAATTGATTTTTGTCAACATATAGTCTAAGATCGATGTGTACATAGTAACATAGATGAGTTTTATGGTCAGAAAACTGCTTCATATTTGGACAAATTCAACTTTTCTTAACGTGTCTCATTTGCTGATTTGCAAACCAAAGGAATTTTTTTCCAAGTAATTAACTGAGGTTTATCCTTGGCTTAAACTTGTCTAACTAGGACCTAGAGCTCAAGCGAGGTCAAGCATATCCGCCGGCCAATCGCTGCCCTGCTCAATTAAATGACTAAAATATATATAATGTCTAGCAGCATTACATTTTTTTAGACAGTGCAAGATTGCAAATGCATTCCTGAAAAAGAGCAAAATCTTTTAGACATCTCTTGGGCGAAGGTGATTGTTGCAGTGACATCCTTGCAAAAGTTCTAGTACTTGAGTTGCCTTGCAAATGACATGGCATGTGTTGAACACATGCCGAGTTGACCTCCCTTTCTCGATGGTCGTCAAAGCTGAAGAAAAATGGTTACTCTAGCACTACTAATCTTGTTGACAGCACAAAACTTGAACGAAATTTGAATCATTGGGCCCACAAGTCAGCGGCCTATCTAAGGCAAGATCATGAATACTAATCCGCCATGTTTAGCTCAACCTTTTTGCTTGTCCCTTGCAGCTTCCTCCCATTAATGGCAGCCATGTTCCTCCTCATTAATAATGGCAGTCTTCTTTTGTAGGCTAGAAATTAACGAGGCATCATGAGAAAATGGGGCTACAAAAAACAGTCGACCAAAAGGCAACTTGTGCTTCAACACCATCTTACTAGTAATTTGCAAGAGTTTTAAAACCACATCCTCTTCTTATTTTCCACTGGAAGTTATAACTCAAGCGGATGTCTATACAAACAAAAACATGTTGCTAGTTCGCTACAGTCTACAAATGGCACCACGACGTCGGCGGAACTAAATACATAACCTTCTTTCATGAAAATAAAAATCTGACGGTTGCGACGGCGACCCAGTGAGAGATTGCCAGATTATTCACGAGAAATTCCAACCCGGTCTCTCGACTGGTGATCTGAACCGTTAGTCATACATCAGACGGTCTCCACCTTGCTCCGTCACTTGACCAATTATCCACGCACACTTGTCACCTCCCCCTGGAATATATAAGCCCCAGACGAGCCATTTCCTTCACACACTGTAACAAGCTAAGTGAGTTCATTCGATTCGCACACAACACACCGAGCCGTCTCGTACTCGTCCCGTTCGCGCAACGTTTCTTTCTCTAGCCGTGGTCCCACAGGTCAGCAAGTAGCCATGTGCGGCGGAGCCGTCCTCTCCAACATCATCCCGACGCCGCGGCGGGTCACCGCCGGCCACCTCTGGCCGGAGAAGAAGAAGCCGAGGGGGGCCGGCGCGGGGAGGAGGAGGCCCCGTCGGGTGCCCGAGGAGGAGGGCGAGGAGGACTTCGAGGCCGACTTCGAGGAGTTCGAGGAGACAGGGGAGTCGGAGGTGGAGTTGTCCGACGACGAGGCCAAGCCCTTCCCTGCCCTCAGGAGCGGCTCCGTCATAGGTAAAGGCGTAAAAGATTTGGGGTGCTTCGGTTGGTTTCTTAGGGCGAAAGATTGGAGATTCCTTGGGCCTGTCCGTATAAAGATCGGTTTTTTGTGTTACTGGTTTGGGGATTCGTAGAATTGTTAGGTTTATTTGGGATTTTGGAGGTAGATTTGGGTTCTTAGGTGGGTTGGTGGTCGGATTGGGGGAGAGAAGTGATGTCTTTTTGGGCTTGGTTGGTCCAATATTTTCGTTTGCTCTTGTAGCGGTTCTTTGCTGTTCAATAGATGGATTGGGAGAAGAAAGATAACTTTTCATTCTTCTTGCGCTTTGGGTTTTGTTTGGGAAGGATCTAATGTTATGGCCTATGGGGGCACAAATGGTAATTGGAAGTTTTAGAGGTGAAAGATTCATCCGATTGGCTTGGAAACGTTCTAGTTGTATATTGATTTCTTCGGTAGGAAGTTTAATTTCTGCAAATGTTAAATCCATTTCTTGGTTAATGCAGTGAGTCCTTGTTGTCATGAAAGATTGGTGCTGTATCGATCCTTAGCTTAGCATGACATTCCTAATTATTATCTCTGTTTTAGTAATCATGTCTATGTTATGATTACCGTGTGAGTACTACTTTTGGTTCATAGATGGTGCTTCCATAGAGCACGGTTAGGAGTTGGCATGCTTATAAGAATTTGCCCAGTTTGTGTCAGATCTAGCCTTTATGTTGAAACTGAATTAGCCTGATTTCATGTCTAAACATACCTTTTGTCCTATGAAAGGGAAAAGAAAAATCTTGCATGCAACACTGGGTGTAGAAAAAGATAGATATTTCTGGATGAAGATAGGGTGCTGTAGCAGTAGCTTGTTCTGAAGAATTTGTATCTTCCTTTACCTTGTGATTGGACTGGAATGTTCATTTGGTGGAAACCTCTTGCACTAAAGTATATATGCTCTAATGCGTCATTAATGCTTACATTCTAAGTCCATGCTAATGGTTCAAAGGAAGCAACACTATCATATAGCATACTTTTATGGAGTGGTGGATGTCTTACATTGATCTTACTCTTGCTTCAGATGGATTAAATGCAACTGCTGCTGGTGTTGATGGCCCTGCAGCGAGGTCAGCAAGAAGGAAGAGAAAGAACCAATTCAGGGGCATCCGCCAGCGTCCTTGGGGTAAATGGGCTGCTGAAATCAGAGATCCTCGCAAGGGTGTCCGCGTCTGGCTTGGCACTTTCAACTCTGCTGAGGAAGCTGCCAGAGCTTATGATGCTGAAGCACGTAGGATTCGTGGCAAGAAGGCAAAGGTCAACTTCCCAGATGAGGCCCCAGTGGAATCTCAGAACCGCCGTGCTGAGCCTACCTTTGTGAAGGTGCCCAAGTTCAACACTGAAGAGAAGCCGACTATCAAGCCGGCAGTCAACAACATGGCCAACACAAATGCGTATTCCTACCCTGTTGTTGACTACACCTCACATGAGCCATTTGTGCAGACTCAAAACATGTCTTTTGTTCCTGCAATGAATGCAGTTGAGGATCCTTTTATGAATCTGTCCTCTGATCAAGGGAGTAACTCCTTCAATTGCTCGGACTTTAGCCGGGAGAATGATACCAAGACCCCTGACATAACATCTGTGCGTGCTCCCATTCCCACCTTGAGAGAGGTTGATGAGTCTGCATTCTTCCAGAACAATGCCAGTAATGCAGTGGCACCTCCTGTTACGGGGAATGCTGGTGTTGATTTCACCGACTTGGAACCATACATGAAGTTCCTGATGGACGGTGGTTCAGATGAGTCAATTGACACCCTTTTGAGCTGTGATGGATCTCAGGATGTGGTCAGCAACATGGACCTTTGGAGCTTCGATGACATGCCCATGTCTGCTGGTTTCTACTGAGGGATTTGTGGTGTAGCAATTAGTGCTTGTACATAGGGACAAAGGGTAAGCACCTAAAATTGTGGAAATGAGTTCTTTGTGACACTTCATTTCCATTTATGTAATTCTATTTCACCTTGTTTCAGGAATAAATATTCTGGACAGCAAGAAGCGCTTGTGTGAGGCGCCTCTAGTTGCGCAGTAGCTATGTTAGTATATGCTTATGTAAAGACTAGCTTAGATGCTCAAGTTGCTCTCCGAAGTACTATTTGGCAATGGACCTGTACCTTATTTCACTATCTATGACATCTATTATGAGACCGGAACAGCTTGTTTTTTCTACCTTTTATTGGCTATAAATGGCTGTGAACATTCTGAATTTGTAGTGAAATGTTTGTTATGTTGTGCTTGGTACTTGGTTTGCTATTAGTTCATCCTTTGCTGCAATGCTGAAACTTTACTGGAGTATTATTTTGCTATGGTTGTTGGGGATAAGCACCATCAGTTATGACATATCCGTGTGGGCACGTACACACCTAGCATTTCAGATTGGACCAGCATGCTTCTTCCAAAGTATCTCAAGGTAAAGCTGTATTAGTCGTGATGTTATATCACAAATTGCATAGGTTGGCACAGGAAACAGCTTCTGATCCAAGTGGGGTAATATTTGCTAGAAATCATGGATTTATCAAATCCACGTATCAATAGTTTTTACACCTAAGCTTGCCATCAGCACTCCAAGAAATATCCAACTGGAACATGTAGTAGAGCAGTTGCAGGCTGCAGACAGAGTTCCCTCAATCATGGTCCTCTCTTTTTCACGTGTTTCTTCTTGAAGTGATATGTCGATTTCATGTTTATAGATGTTGAACCAGCTGCATCCAAGGAGCGACCAAACGGCTGATGAGACTTGAACATGACTCCAAATTTAGCATGTCTGCAAGAAGAGAACACTATCGGAACCAGACTTGGATTCTGAGTTGAACATGCAGTCAAATTCTTGATTTCTAACTGTCCTAAATGGATGTGTGCGTTCATCCGTATTTCAAGTTCATATCTAGAGATCAAGGCCTGGGCGTCTGGCTAACTGAACAATTTGGGACTCCAGTGAAGTTGTGAAGAAATGTGCTTCCTATCAATAATCATTCCCTCCACAGCTCAGTATGTTAGGGGTGCAAAACTGCAAACGGAGCTGATAGTTCCCGATAGTCCCTCTTTTGGAGCGAGTTCGGAATGAGGAAATGGATATCTGGAGATTTTATCGAAATTCAGAGTTAAGAGTCGAATAGTTTGTCTCGAACACGAGCTATCCGGCAGTACTAGCCTCGGATATCCGGCACAACTATGAGGCCCAACAACTATGATGGCCCAATAGGCAATAGCCCACCAGCCGGCCAGCACATAGTAAGCTTTCCCAGCTTGCCCTAGAGTTGAGTCAAGTCACCGAGCCTGGAGGGCACGCCACCGCCGGCCTTGCCGGTCGACCTCCCTCGGGCCTTGGCGCCTCGTCTCTATCTACACTAAAAGCATGTTTTAACTTCCCGTTTTCATTGCGAGAAAATATTCGTGATCGAGACTGTTCGTATTCGATTTGATATGTATTTATGACTGAGACTATCCGTATTAGTATTCGTATCTGGCATTGTCCGCGTCTGACTCCGATTCCGAGAAAAAATATGGAATATGATACAAAATAAACGATATCTGTCCGTACTCGCTCTAATTAAACTCTAAGTATACTAATATAGGGAAAATTCTACCAACCGCTAACCTGATTTATAGCCCCAAGTAAGCTATAAAACCGCCCAGTTTTGGGTTATGGGCCACATTTGAGTTTGCTATTTGAAAATACAGTAACACCATATACATTTTCATCTCTATTTCATATATATTTCAATATCTAGCCCATCTCCACCACATTTCATAACTTTTTCACAAAAAATCGTTTTTTTCTTCAAAAAGGGTCAAATTTGGATTAAACAAATTCCCAATCTGTATTTTTTTCGAGATTAGGGTTACCAACCGTAACCGGAGATCTCGGTGATCCCAAGTTTTCTTACCGAGATTGTAATCCCTTATGACTACATACGCCCATAGTGCTCCTACCCTGCAAACTGCGATACAAGCAACATTTCTTCATAATATAAGCAGTCGAATATCTAGAAACGGGAAAAGAATGGGTTAGGAGCACGAAAATGAAATTACGTCTTTTCCTAGGCCGAAAAAGGATGCATCCCCAGATGGGCACCAACCAATGTGAGGTGAAGTACAAGTCTTAGTATTTTCGCATTCCCTAGTGCCTCCTAGTTCTACTCCAGCAACCTGTGCTACCATATTGTGACTGCCAGATTTTGCTTGCATTAGCAAAGCAACTAAATTAACTTGGCACAGATGGTAGCCTTCACTTCCTCCTCCCAATTGAGATGGATTTTTTTTAAGAAACACTCCTCTGTCCTCCCACTTATAAGCTAGAGGGGTGGCAACGATTTACACTGAGCATCCACCAACCAACGTCAATGCTGCCAAAGTTGCTAAGCAGCCTTAGCTAGTATCCCGAGCCACTGACATGTGGGTCCAAAATCCACGACTATCATCAGACCAAGAACATGGTTGATGTTGACATGGTTACCTGTTCTATGTTTCATGAACTTTTTGAGTGAGTTCATGGAGGTGCCAATTTTTCAAAGCTCATTCAGTTTTATATACCGTGCATTAAAAAACATGCTTTTGTATAGACAAGCAATTTGCATCCTGAGCTACCAAGAGCATCTTACCATCATTAGTTCATATTAATACAGCCCAATTTACTAGTTGGGCAAGAAGAGAAGAGATATTTCAGAAACAGAAACACCAGAATATTGGGCTTCTTTCAACTGAACATCCACATAAAATTGTCCCAAACATGTTTGCAGACAGATCATAGCAGAGGCGGAGCCAGGAATCCGACATAGGAGGCGGCACAAATAACAAGCAAAATAGAACCAAGTTTGATTCACCGATCTCATAGTTATAACCATACATATCAAGGCAATAATGCTATGCAAAATACGAATAAGATTACATCTGTATTAATTTAAACTTAGATCTACGACCACTACTACAGAAAACGTCATCACAGACGGTTCGGAACCGTCATCACAGACGGTTTTCCGAACCGTCTGAAAAAGTTCGTCTGTGATAACAGACATTATCACAGACGGTTCAAAAACCGTCTGTGATACGAATATCACAGACGGTTCGAAAGTAGAACCGTCTGTGATAGTAGTTATCACAGACGGTTCTACTTCCGAACCGTCTGTGATAGTATATTTTCACAGACGGTTCTGAACAAGAACCGTCTGTGATATTACTATCACAGACGGTTCTTGTTAAAAACCGTCTGTGATAGTTTTTTCAACTGCAAAAAAAATACTAAATGTATTCCCCTTGGTCGTCCGCCTCTCCGCCTCCGGCACCTCGCCCACCTCTCGGCTCCACTCGCTCATGAGCCTTCAAGAAGGTCATGATCTTGTCCTCGTCGCGGAGCTCCTCGAAAGGCACATCCTTATCCTCATCCCTGCCCTCCTTCCTCACGGCCGCATCGCCATCTTGGGCTTCGCTGCCTCCGCCGCTGCAAACTGAAGCATTTGTCAAATCATCAAGCCACATTGTTCCCCGTCCATTCAATCACAAAACTATATTCAAGCACACATTCAATCACAAAACTGTATCCAAGCACACATGTATACCTCGATCTAGGAGAAGCCGGGGGGGGGAGGACAAGCGGCACCGGAGGGAGGAGGGCCGCCGCCTGGATGGGGCCGCGGTGGTGGGAGACACCGGCCGGCCGTCGGGGGGAGGACGAGCGGCGGGAGGAGGAGGCCCGGTGGAGGAGCACCAGGCACGGCGGGACGAACGGGAGGGACGAGGGCCGGCGCGGGAGAAGGGAGCCTAGAGGTCACGCTGGATTTGGGGGACTCATTAATATATAAGGACTTCTGCTACTCCCGCTCACGCATTCAAAATTCCCGAGCACGTATTTAAAATTTTCAAACTCCCGTTGTGAATCACATATCACGCACGCCGTATCACCAACCGCAATGCGTGATGAGGTATTATCCGCAGACGGTTCGTGATACTGAACCATTCGTGATAGTATCGACGGTTCTACGCGATTCTATTAAAAACCGCTCTATGATACTATCGATTATCGCGTTATTTAATAGAACCGTCTATGATATCGAGAGTTATTTAATAGAACCGTCTATGATACTATTACAAACCGTCTGTGATAGGCCCGACAGGCCCAACACAGACGGTTCCATTTTAACCGTATGTGATGAGGTGTCTACTATTGCATGTTTTGTAGTAGTGGACTACCGGTACGATCATATTCATTAATGATATCATCATTACTAATCTTTTTAGCCATTGTCTTCTCAATATAAATTACCAAACAATCTCGTGCAAATCCATCTCCCATTGTAGTTCGAAGACGCGTCTTCATAACATTCATTCTGAAAAGATTCTCTCGGCGATTGCGGTTGATATTGGAAGAGTTAAAACCATCTTAACAACTGTCCACCATTGGGTACAATGAACTTTACCGGTCTTAAATAGTCCACTTGTTAGATCAGCAAGCGATGGTAATTTGCTTAGTTCTGGATGGTTGCATACATCAATTTTAAAATATGGTAATTTGCTAATGATGCCTAAATATTTAAGTACCTAATGCTGTATTAGCAGGTGTTGGGAGGCCAGCCCCCGCCCCTCCCTCCGCCCCTGGATCATAGTCCCCTTCCCCCCAGCCCCCCCTCCCTCCGCCCCTGGATCATAGTCCCCTTCAGCTTTGGTTATGCAATGTGATTCATGAACAGAACAGAAGTTTATGTCCTTTAGTTATGCAATGTGATTCATGAACAGAACAGAAGTTTATGTCCTCTTTGCTAGGTTCATGCACTTAATTAGCCTGGCATTGCACCATTTCGAGCACACAAGTGACAACTTCGAAGGTTGACAGTGTTATTCGGTCATTTGGTTAGGTGAAAGTGAAACCATGAACAGATCACCAGGCACGTAGCTATAAAATCCTAAGCATTCTAGATATTTCACCATCCTGCACGGATACATGTGCTCATGGATGTCCGAACCTTCGTTGTTGGAGTTCTTCCCTGAAACCGTCAAGGATTCTGCTCTTTAAAACGCTCGTTTGGCATCTACACTATACACCACCTGAGCAATTTTCTTGGGATTTCTAAACAACATATGGGTACTTGTACCGATGTCAAATGTTGTAGCTACTGGTCTGCAACTCGTTGCTAGCCATCTGTGACCAAAAAATGGGAGTTAACAAGTTTTACCAACATTATAAGATAGACACAAGAATCTGTGACCAAAAAATGGGAGTTAACAAGTTTTACCAACATTATAAGATAGACACAAGAATCTGTGACCAAAAAATGGGAGTTAATCAGCTTCTTACCAACATCATAAGAGACACAAGAATGGAACGGAAGAAGGCTCCGAAAGAAGAAAAATAAGAAGAATGGAACGGAAGAACAAAATTACTGGATGGTGGTGCGGCGGAAGAAACAAAACCAATGGCATGGTTGCATTCCTCACAACTCATAATCCGTAGTGTTGGTGATATGCTCTAGAGATAATCATAGAGATAATTGTATCATGTATATGTTTATGAGTTATTGAATAAATATTATTCTGTTCCTTGAATGAATCATCAGTTATATAGACCAACGAGTATGTGACTTATTGGTGAAACTTTAACTTATATGATGTCGTTCTAAAAGTATCTCTGGTCGGAACACCAGTGACTCTACGACTAGCACATGTATTGATTGATGACTATGTTTCACTGGTCATAGATATAGGCATATCGAATCAATAATGTGAACGTATGTTAGAGAACATGGGGTTGGATAGACCCACCTCGAGACACTATTGAGATTGTTATGATTTTATGTATCATTAGTTGGTCTCAAGCAATGATGATGTATAATCCTTAGACTTGAGATTAGTATGGTTCCCTATATGTGTAATAGCACTCTTAGGGGTTGTCAAACGCTACTCGTAACTGGGTAGTTATAAAGGTAACTTTTGGGTATGCTATGAAACATGCGGAGGGATGTGACTGGTCGGATATAGGATTTGCCCGTTCTAACATAACAGGAGAGATATCTCTGGGCCACTCGAAGTGGTCGGATAAAGAAAATGCATGGCCATGCCACTCGTGGTCGAAGAGTTCGACCACATAAGGTTATCCGATACTCGATCGAGAAAGTATTGAACAGTTCATGGATGACATATATCTCACATAGAGTTCAAATCAGATATCGTGAGGCAAATGGTGAATACACGAGTAGATCGTTTAGTTCGATCAGTTATAGACTGGTCGTATGGAGATACGAGCTGGTCGAACGTAATCACAGAGTGATCGAAACTTGGTCGTAAGGAGTTACGAACTGGTTGGGACTAAATAAGAAGTGGTCGTACACAGTTTCAGACTGATCGTACTTAAGTACCAACTGGTCATAAGGAGTTACGAACTGGTTGTACTTAAATACGGACTGGTCGTGACGAGATACGAGCTGATCGTAAGTGACGAGGACCTGGTCGTAGATCATATCGCATTAATGTTCATCCGATATAATTTGTGTGTATTCAGGAATTGTTATGTCCTGCTAGGGACCGCTACGACTCGTGGTCGAAAAAGAGTTTTCGAGTCACAACCGATTACACATAAACCTAATGGGTTACACACTTAACGGGTTAGAACAAACCAGTATGAATACGATTCGTCAAACGTGTTCGGATAGGATCCGTCACGGGACACTATATAAGGAGATACTTGAGGCTATTATGAGGAGGTGAGAGACGTGAGTTGCTCCACCGAAACCCTAGCTGCCATCTTCCCGAGAGAGCCCTGCCGTGTGACTTGGTGTAAGCACACTAGCGTTCGGTTGTTCCTGCCCTGAACGTGTGGATACCGTAGAGGCGTTACTGCAGTTGCTGTTGCGCTTGAGGACGATCCGCGATCTTCATAAGGAACATTAGAAATTGCTGGAGGAGACGATCGACTCGCGAAGACGCTTCACGATCGACTACGACTCTTCACCGACGTGCTCTTTGTTGGACCAGGCTGCTCCAACTCATCTTCCGCTGTACTGTGCATCTGGTGGTAACGACCTGTGATCATCTTCTTGCTTGACATCCTGATTTACGTGGTAGAAATTTTTGAAGTGTTGTTATCGTAGCCTATCTGTATCTCTTCACCTAGTCCTACAATGAGCAGTTCGTGGTCTCCCGGTCTCACTGGCATAGCGAAAGAAGCTTTGACTCCCAGTCTCACTAATGGTATGATATGGTACAGAGATATATCTCCTTCCTTCTATACACTAAATGGCTGGAGAAAGTGTCCTCACTAAGTGACTGTTACAACAAAAAATCACTACTTTTTTATGGTTACCGGAGGAAGAATCCATTTCAAATCAACCATAATGGTGATGCTACTCAGCTTGCAGTTCGAGTGGAGTATTGTATCGTTTCCTGATGCTTCCTAGTCCTACAATGTCTATCTGATTTTCAATGGCATTATGAAAAAAGAATGAAAGCAGGTTCCAAAGGGGGAAAAAGAATGGAACGGAAGAACGAAATTACTGGATGGTGGCTTAGAGGAAGAAATAAAACCAATGGCATGGTTGCATTCTCGATAACTCCTAATCCCTAGTCCTGCAATGTGCATTTCGTGGTCTCTCGGTTTCACCGGCATAGCGTAAAAAGCTTCGGATTGGCTCCCACAGTCTCACTAATGGTATAATATGGTGGCAGAGATATGAGATATCTGCTTCCTTCTCTCGAGTAAGTTGGTTTCTCTGAAATTTTGAAGCAAGCATTTGCCGTATTTCCTGTTGCTTTTATAGAAGAGTAGCATCTTAAAATTGATCTGGCGCAATGCAACAACCAGGTCCTGAAAAAAAATCACGAAAAGGCTGCAGGCACGTTATTGACTTGAGTTGGCCATTCATGAGCTGCACTGCCACCAAGCCTTCTGAACTCTATTATAAAATATGAAATAGTGCCCCATTCAAAAAGGAAGAAGACATGTGAAATAGTTTTTCAGCTGTGTATATCAATGCATCCATTTAAACCGACGCTTTAGTTTCTTCAGATTACTTCATTTGTGATTTATGAAACGTCTTAGCAAGTCAACTTACATAGTGTTTTGAACCAGCATTACCTTAACCAAAAGCACATCATCAAATACAAGCAACTATGCAAACATCACAAAATCCAAGGAGGAGCTAGCTGCACAGAGCCTTTTATTTCCTCTGATGGAGCAAACTCAGGGGAGATCAGTATGAGAAATGATTTTCTGCCAAGGGGCAGCTACCCACCCGGCATCCACCGTTCGATTTTGCATCAAGATTCGTGCTCTTTCTTCTCCCTATCAACTTCGAAGACTTTTAACTCAAAATTTGTCACTTCCACCTCAAAAAATTCAACTTTCAACTCAAAAAAATAAAAATTGTCAATACCGTAGTTGAAAACTATCAACTAAAAATCGGTGACTTTCAACTCAAATTAGAATACTTCTAACTCAAAATTTCCCGCTTTCATCTAAAAAAATAAACTTTCAAACCAACTTTCAACAGAAAATGTCGAATTTTAACTTCAAAGATCCGGGTGGGTAGCTACCCCTGGGCAGCCACATATTTCCCAGATTAGTATACTGTGATGTCAGCTCAAACTTCAAACATCTACTTTGATTTCTTTTTACATGTAAGTACTTTTGTACTTCCATAAACAAGATCCTCTAAAACAAGTTCTGATTTTCTCCGGATGACCCTACGATTCATAACATCAGCGATGCATCTAAAAGACAGCAGGGTTGGTCAATAAGACAACGTTCTCAATCTATGCAATACTGCTCTGCTATCACCAGTGGCGGATCCACCATATGGGGCTCGAGCATCGGCTCCGCTCGTTGCAAGTACTGCTAATCTATTTAACTTTTTTCACAAGATTACTACTTGTATTTTTTTTGGTTTTCGGAACACACTATCAATAATTAATATATATCTTTAATATATCTACCATTTTAACATTATTGCTTATGAATTTATATATCAATTTAGATTGTATATAAAATTTAAATAAATGTTTGTTACATTACTTATAATAGCTTTATCTCACTAGCACCTCCTACATTTTTATCCTGGTACGCCACTGGCTATCACGTAACACTCAAATGAACCCACCGGCTAGTTGTCAGCATCTCAGTGATAAAACGGAAGAAGAAAAAAGCATCGGAACTACGTAAGGAATAGCAGGAAAGAAAGCTTTGACTAAGTGATTGGCATGACCAAGTTTGCCACTTTCGATACCAGATGAAGAATCCATCTTCAACCTGTTAGAGATATATATGTATATGTGTTATTCCCCATTGTTATAAGGGGTTCTTTGCATATTCACCACATGTACTTGTGTATATATACTGGCCCATTGGCCCCATATTGAATACAAGCGATATTCATCACATGGTATCAGAGCCAACCTAGGGTTTGCCGTCGCTTCGCTTGTCGCCGCCGCCGCCGTCGTCGTCGGGTCGTCGGGTCTGGAGTTCATCCCCTTGACGTCATCTTGACGTCTCCCGTGAGTCGGCCGGCGCCGCTCGTCCCGCCGCCTTCGTCATCTCGCCGCCTCCACCCGACGTCACCCGCCGAGATCCACCTGTCGCCGCCCGGGCCACGGGTCGCTCCACCCGACGCGTCACCGCGACTGTGCCGCCGCGCCCGACGTTGCCGTCTTCGTGTCGCCGCGCCTCCTTCCCGCCGCCCATCGGACGTCGCCACCTCCGTGCCGACACCCGTCGCGCGGGCCGCCGCCGCCGAGGGGGCGCCGCGCCGCCGAGGTGCCGCTCCTTCTTGCCGCCGCCGCTGAGACTTGGCTCCTTGACGCCGCTTCTTCGGACGTCACCGCCTCGTGTGACCCGTGCCTACATCGCCGAAGGGGGGGCCGCCGTCGCCGGAAAGGGGGGGGAGCCGCCGCGCCGCTCCTTCTTGCCGCCGCCGCCACTGAGACTTGGGGGAACTAGGGTTCCCCCGCTTGGTCCTCTCGCGAGCGGGCGCCGCCGGTTGGCCCAAAAAAAAAAAAAAAAAAAAAAAAAAAAAGAGGAGAAAATTTTATTACGTCGTTTCTAACACTTGCCAGTCAGCGTCGTCGTTAGACTTCGTTGCTTTAGTCGCCGCCCCAGTGCACGCTACCAATGGGCACTATTTCTCCTCGCCGCCTTGCGGTGATATTCGATGGTGTTAATTACACCGATTTTGTGTCTCACATGCGCATCCACATGCGTGGTCTTCGTCTCTGGGGCGTCCTCTCTGGCGATATCACCTGTCCGCCTTGCCCTACACCACCGACGGAGTTTACGCTGTTGCGCCGCTTCGACAACCGGCTAAGGCTTCTTCTTGAGACCGCTCGCTTTGGCGATGATGAGGCTATCTCGCCATCGAGGCTTTGGACTTCTACAAGGATCGCCTGACCGCCTACACTCAGTGGTACGACGACGACGCTCGAGCTGCTGCTGTCCTCATCGCCAGTATCCAGCCTCAGTTCTCTTCTGAGGTTGTGGGACTCCCTACTGCTTTCCAGATGTGGACTCATCTTCGTCAGCGCTACGAGCCCTCCGGTGATGCTCTCTACCTGTCCGTGGTCCGCCAGGAGCACTCTCTGCAGCAAGGTGATGCTACTGTTGACGCTTTTTACACTCAGAGCTCTGCTGTTCGGGCGTCGCTTGGACTCTCTCGCACCGCCGGGCCGCCGCTCCCGCTGCTCGCCGGTCGACGTGCCGATCCGAGTTTCGCTGGGTCACGAAGTTCCTTACTCGCCTGCGTCCCGAGTTTGAGCGGCGGCGTGCCCAGCTCCTGCACGCCACCTCGTGTCACTCTCTCGGAGGCTCTTCTCGAGATACGCGGCGGAGGAGACTCGCCGAGTGGTGCGGCTCGCTACCACTCCCTCCGTGCTCGCCCGCGACACTGCTACACCGACGGCTCCACGCGCCGCTGCTGCCTCCTCCAGCGGCTGCCACAGGTGGTGGTGGTCGCCCTCCATCCGGCGGTGGTCGTCCTCACTGCTCCTACTGCAATAAGGTCGGCCACATTGAGTCCCAGTGCTATAAGAAGCAGCGGCATCTTTCTCGCCGTTCTTCTACTAGCATCGCATGGTGCTTCTACATCGACGCCGCATCGACTTCTTCGCATTTTTTTCATCGAGCGGGAGATAGCGGACTTCGCCGCTTGCCGCTTCGTGTTCTCCTCGGCAGTTCTCGCAGCTCGCATCGACTCTTCGCACCGAGACCACCTCCTACACGATCGGTACATCCTCGTGGATTCTTGATTCGAGCATCGTTTCACATGACTCACGATTCTTCCACTCTGTCTTTCCTTACACCCCTTGATTCTCCTGTCAGTGTTCTTACTGCTGATGGTACATCTCTTTCTGTCTCTGGTCGAGGACCTCTTAGCAACTCCTCTTTTCATGTTCCTTCTGTTGCTTATGTTCCTCGCTCACCATGCGCCTTCTTTCACGGGCGACATCGATCTTGGTTGTCGGGTCATTCTCGACTCTGACTCTTGTTGTGTTCAGGACCGCCACACGGGAGCTCTGGTTGGTTCTGGCCCCTTCGCGCCTTGACTCACAGCGTCTCTGGGAGCTTGACTGGCTTCACCTTCCTTCCGCTGCTACCGTTGCCACCAGTCTATCAGCTTCCGTCACCTCGCCTACCAGCTCCTTCCAGCAGTGGCATCACCGTCTTGGTCATCTGTGTGGATCTCGTCTGTCGTCTATGGTTCGTCGTGGTCTTCTCGGGTCTGTCTCAGGAGATGTGTCTTTAGATTGTCAGGGCTGTAAGTTAGGTAAACAGATTCAGCTTCCTTATCCTCATAGTGAGTCGTTGTCTCGGCGTCCTTTTGATCTTGTTCATTCGGATAACTGGGTCCGGCTCCTTCGTTTCGAAAGGGGCCATCGATATTATATCATTTTTATAGATGATTTTTCTCGCCACACTTGGATATACTTCATGTCTTCTCGTAGTGAGGTCTTGTCTATCTATAAACAATTTGCCACTATGGTCCATACACAGTTCTCCACCCCTATTCGTGTCTTTCGGCCGACTTCCCGTGGCGAGTACCTCTCTCGTTACCTGCGTAGCTTCCTTACTGAGCAGGGTACTCTCGCTCAGTTCTCTGTCCTGGTGCTCATGCTCAGAATGGTGTTGCTGAGCGCAAGCATCGTCATCTCCTTGAGACGGCTCGTGCCCTAATGATTGCCGCCTCTATTCCACCTCACTTTTGGGCCGAGGCTGTTTCCACTGCCACCTATCTCGTTAACATCCAGCCTCTTCTGCTCTTCAGGGTGCGATCCCTGTTGAGCGTCTTTGTGGTCTTCTTCCGACTACTCGTCCTTCGCTGCTTGCTGCGTTTGCTATGTTCTCTCGCCTCGAGAACGTACCAAACCGATCGTCACCGTTGAGTGTGTCTTTCGGGATACAGGCGAGCACAAGGGATATCGGTCTTGGGATCCCGTTGGTCGACGGATGCGGATTTCGGGATGTGACTTTCGATGAGTCTCGCCCCTTCTACCCACGCCCTACCTCTCTTCGGCGGCTTCCTCTCGTGGAGTCTCTCCCTTTGACCTTTCCGGATACACCTATATCTGCCTTGCCCTTCTCCACCCGCCCCACCGAGTCTCCACATATTCTCCTGTGGTCTCTCCGCCGTTGTCGCCGCCGCCGGCTCCTCCGGCTCCTCCCACTACACTCGTCACACTCGTCGACCTCGTGATTGAGGATATTCCACTGAGCCATCTTCTCCGATGTTCTATCTTCTCCGATGATCCATCTTCCACGATGGGTTATCTTCTCCTCCCTACGCCTCTCGCGATCGTCGGCCGATTCGCCTCCGCCCGTTTGGCTTTTCGTGTGCTACTCTTGAGCTGTCTCCTATCGTGATGTCTTGTTACTCATCCCGAGTGGCGTATGCTATGGCCGAGGAGATTGCTGCCTCGAGCGCATCGGTACTTGGGATCTTGTTCCTTTTCCATCTCACTCGCCCCATCACGTGTAAGTGGGTCTATAAGATCAAGACTCGCTCTGATGGCTCTCTTGAGCGCTATAAGGCGCGTCTTGTTGCTCGTGGCTTCCAGCAGGAGCATGGTCGTGACTACGACGAGACTTTTGCTCCTGTAGCTCACATGACCACTGTCCGCACTCTTCTTGCAGTGGCGTCTGTTCGCCACTGGTCTGTTTCTCAGCTTGATGTCAAGAATGCCTTTCTTAATGGCGAGTTGCGTGAGGAGGTCTACATGCTTCCGCCACCTGGGTATTCTTCTCGAGGGTATGGTCATGGCCGCCTTCGCGTTCTCTCTATGGCCTTAAGCAAGCCCTCGTGCTTGGTTTGAGCGCTTTTCTCTGTGGTCACTCTGCTGGCTTTTCACTAGTGATCATGATCCTGCGCTCTTTGTCCACACTTCGCCTCGTGGTCGGACTCTTCTTCTTCTCGTATGTTGATGACATGATCATTACGGAGATGATTCTCGAGTACATTGCCTTTGTCAAGGCTCGTCTTAGTGAGCAGCTTATGCTCGGATCTTGGTCCTCTTCGTTACTTCCTTGGGATTGAGGTCACTTCCACTCCGGATGGTTTCTTTATGTCCCAAGAGAAGTATATTCAGATCTTCTTGATCGCGCCTCTCTCATCGATCAACAGATCGTTGAGACTCCCATGGAACTCAATGTTCACCTCCGACTCGATGGCGAGCCTCTTTCCGATCCGACTCGCTATCGTCATCTTGTTGGGAGTCTTGTCTATCTTGTCATACTCGCCCGGATATCACTTATCCTGTCCACATTTCGAGTCGGGCCAGATTCCGCTCCCACTCAGTCCACTACACCCACCTTCTTCGAGTTCTCGCGATACCTTCGTGGGACTATCTCTCGCCGTCTTTTCTTTCCACACTCCACTCGTTATGCCTTCAGCTTATTCGGATGCTACTTGGGCGCCGATCCCTCCGATCGCCGGTCTATCTCTCACATCGTGTTTTTCTTGGTGGTTCTCTCATTGCCGGAAGACGAAGAAATGCATCGCAGTGTCCTGCTCGAGTGCAGAGGTCGAGTTACGTGCTATGGCTCTCTTGACACAGAGATTACTTGGTTACGGTGGTTACTTGAGGATTTTGGTGTTTCACATTACACCGACTCCACTCTTGTCCGACAAGACAAAGCTATCAGATTGCGTGACCGTGAAGCATGAGCTTACCAAGCATATTGGTGTTGATGCTTCCTTTATGCGTCTTGTGTGCATGATCGGTGATTGCTCTCAGTATGTGCCTTCCGAGCTTCAGATAGCGGATTTCTTCACGAAGGCCCAGACTCGAGCTCAGCATAGTTTCTACCTCTCCAAACTCGTGTTGTTGATCCACCATGAGTTTGAGGGGGTGTTAGAGATATATATGTATATGTGTTATTCCCCATTGTTATAAGGGTTCTTTTGCATATTCACCACATGTACTTGTGTATATATACTGGCCCATTGGCCCCATATTGAATACAAGCGATATTCATCACACAACCGACCATCAACCTGATGTTACCCAGCATAGATGGAAAGTTTCGCACTTACGTTTCCTGATACTTTCTAGTCCTACCATGCCTATCTGGTTTTCAGCGGCATTATGAAAAGAAATCCAACTTAGTGCAAAACTTGTATGCATGGCGTGGTATATGCTGAATTGCTGATACAGTGATATGTAACTCTGAACCTCTTATCCTTGCTCCCTTGGGGTAGGCATTGTTTGTGAATTGTGATCCTGCTCCATCTCTCCTCTCACTCTTAAATTGGAAGAGTGACATGTTTAGTGCGATGTGGTGTAACAACCATGGAGGGCTGCAATCATGCGGTTCAGTGCTTTCTTGAGGAGCACATGGGAATTATTGTACTTGACTGAGAAGTGATAATTAAACTCTCTCTCAGAGGGAGTTTTTTTAATCAAAAGAATTCCTGAAAATTTTAATTGGTTCCGTATCTCCATCGCATCAATTCAAGTTAATGGTTTAGGCCCACTTTTTTTTATGTGACTGCATTTTTAGCAGAGCTAGGTTGAAGGTAAATGTCTCATCAAATTAACTAGCATGAAGACTTGTTTTGAGCTAGCATTAGTTAAACCATAAGCACTTCATAAGGTATATGCAATTTTTTTCGCACTTTCCACATTGATCTTTCGTGAAAACTCATTGCAGTAGAAGCTACTTAACCACAAGTTCCTGCGGTTCGGCATTATCCACTAATGGAGATTGGCTCTGAAAATCTAATGTCGTTAAAAAAGTTCCCAAACAGAGCACAAATATTCCCCTTATATCTAATTTAAAATGAAGATAAACATACCTGTACTTTTTCAAAGATTGCTAGCAACCGAAGTTCTCGTATCAGATCGTGATCTGCTACGCAAAAACAAAAACAAACCATTTGGATGAGCCCACCAACTACATTCCTACATCACACAACATGCAGGAGAAAAGCATATAATAAAATCATTCGATTACTCATCAATCGGACTGAGGAAGAGGAAGCAGCCCCAGCATGAATTATGAGTGCTTCTGCCTACGACATGACTTGCAGAATTGTGGCATTTCCTAATGCATGCCAGTCCTAGTTCTGCGATGTGCATAGCTACACAGTGGTCATCAGGTTTCACTTGCATGACCAGAAAAGTTTGAGGTTGAGTTGGGCACTAATATATGTTTATATGAATATGATATGTATCTCTTTCTCCTCTCCTCTCCTTCCTCTCCTCAAGTTTAGCTGGTTTGTTTGATATGTTGTGAAGTACCTCTCTTCTCTTCTCTCACATATAAAGAACAGTGAGTTGCGTCTTTAATTCCATCTTGTGCTATAGTCCCTACAAGGACTGCAGCCTTCAGCCACATGATTTACACTTGGTGTACTGATCCAAGAGCTGCACTAAACTTCAGACCAACTGTATCCTGAACCTGAAGCCATCTTGCCAAATTGGTAAGTTAGTATCCTGACTGCCTGACATGTGGGACCAGAGCACAGGGCTGCCAGACAACATGATCTAGTTACTAACGGGGAGTACAATGTTTGTGCAACTTTTTGATCGAATTGATGAAAGTTTCACTTCTGTTAATACTGACCCATTCGGTGGATGGTGCTAAAATGACAATTATCATACCACTGCTACCTAGCACAGAAATTTGAAGAGGAAAGTCAAAAGATCATAGATTTTCAAGTTTCGCACAAAACGTGATAAAGAGTGACATCATTTCAAGAGAAGTAAAAAAAATCGACAAGCATTTCGATCCTCGTACAGATACAAATGGTATATATCTTTTTTGTGATATTTTTTCATTCTACTAGTAAAACTGTCCACTTATTAACAAAAATGCCTTCCAGCTGAAAGTACCAACAACCGAAAATTTCTTTGGTACGAATGGATAATGGCAATGCTACTGGGTGCTAACATTATGTCATGGTCAAACATCTAGGCGAGCACTTTAGTGTGCACTGTAGCATCACATGTTACTATACCAGCATGGTACTGTAGCAGCAAGGATATTAGGTATGGTTTGTTATTTAGGAATCTATATATTTGGTATTACATATTAGTTAGACAAGTTATTATTAGATTGGATTGTTAGAGATAAGTTTTTTTTTTATAGATTATTCATAGAGGTCAAGTCGGGTCATCCCTATAAAAGGGGAAGCATGTATGTATTATCAATGAAGCAAGCAAAGATGAATAGACAAGTTCCTAGTCCCTAAAGTTCAGCTGTGGTCGTTCCCTTGACCGGCTATTCTAGATCTATTCCCCCCCCCAATCGGTGCCCTCCTTCACTTTACGCCGTTCTATGTCAAGTCGTCACTGTTCGACCTCTCTCCGACGGATGTTTACCCTATTATGAACTAAGGTTCATAACATTTGCTATCTAGGCGAGCACTGCAGCGTGCACTGTAGCATCGCATGTTACTGTAGTAGTATGGTACTGTAGCAGCACAAATATTAGGCATAGTTTGTTATTTAGGAATCTATATATTAGATATTTGGTATTACCTATTAGTTAAGCAAATTATTATTAGATTGAATTGTTAGAGATAAATTTTCTTATAGATTATTTCTTAAGGGACAAGTCGAACATCCCTATAAAAGGGGAAGCATGTATGCATTATCAATGAAGCAAGCAAAGATGAATAGACAAGTTCTTAGTCCCTAAAGTCCAGCTGTGGTCGTTCCCTTGACCGGCTATTCTAGATCTATTCCTCCCCCAATCGGTGCCCTCCTTCACTTAGCACCATTCTATGTCAAGTCGTCGCCGTCCGACCTCTCTCCGATGGATGTTTACCCTATTATGAACAAAGGTTAATAACACATTATTCAAGAATTAGAACGTACAAACATATGCCTACTCAGAAGCAGCATTCAAATCACTGAATGAGTCCATCCGCTCACGGCTTCAGACATCAAACGACATATAAGAAAATAATGGGACATGTGGTACATGAGATTCCATCTGAACTGATCTGCAGGAGACAACAAGAGAGGGGGAGAGAACCATTTTAGGCAAAGCCAAAGGATCTAGTATCACTTGTTAGATGTATTATTACCTGTGTATTTTCCCTGCTGTATAAAGGGTTATCTGCATATATCATACATGTACTTGTATATATATTGGTCCATTGGTCTCATGATGAATACAAGCGCGCTATTCATAACATAGTATCAGAGCGTACCTAGGGTTTTCATCAGACTGCCGCCGCCGTCGGTTCATCTTCTCAGCCACCGCTGTCGCCTGGCTTTGCCTCCACTACGCTTGTCTTCATCAAGCCGCTGGTTCTTTCTCTAGCCACCGCCACCGCTCCTCCTCGAAGCCCCCGCGCTCCACGTGGCCCATGCTGAGTCCTGGTACGACCCCGACCGGGTGCTTTACGCCACATCCATCTTTCGCCGCCCGCTAGTTCCTCTTCATCGCGTCGCCCAAGCCCGATTGCTGAGTTTCAGCCGTCGCCGCCCGAATTCGACACGGGGAGGAGCAGATAGGGGCCGAGCCGGAGTCCTTCTTGCCTGACGTCTTCATGGTTTCTTCGTGCTTCATCTTCGCGCCTGTGGTGCCTTCGCCCGGATCCGTGAGGTGGCCGCTCGTGGGGTCATCTTCCAACGCTTGCTACTGCCTCATCTTCATCGACGCTCGTCGACGCCTCATCTTCCTCGTCGGCCGCTCATCACCTGGTCGGCCGCTCGTTGCCGTTGCCACCACCAGGGGAACCCTAGTTCCCCCTACATGTGCCTTCGGCTTTCTTTCGCCAGGCTTCTGTTTTAGCGTGATCGTGTGAGCCGGTCCAACCCGAAAAAGGGGAAAAAAGGAAAAGAAAAAAAGGAAAAAATGTTGTCCTCTTCAGGCACTGTTTCTGTGCCTCATTGCACAGTGATTTTCGATGGTATCACTTATCGGGGCTGGTTTCAACACATGCGTCTCCACATGCATTATCAGCGTCTTTGGGATTTTCTCACTGGCGAGCTGCCTTGTCCGCCTCGACCTTTTCCATCTGTTGAGCTCGTGCTCCCGAAGGATGTTTCCAAAGACACTCGTAAAGAGGCATTGGATGTTTTTTAGGATGCCATGGAGACTTTTCAGACTCAGTATGCTGCCTACAAGACATAGATTAATGAGGATGACTCTGCTATTCTGGTTGCTAGTATGGAAGTGCATCTCATTGGTGATGTGGTTGGCTTGGCTTCAGCACAATTGATATGGGCGCATCTGTGCAACCGCTACGAGCCATCTGGCGATTCCTTGTATCTTGTTGTTGTGCGTTAGGAGCAGTCGCTGCAGCAGAGAGATGCTACTATGGACGAGTTCTATGCCCAGTTGTTCGCGGTATGGCGTTAGATTGATTCTTTGGGACTGGATGTTTGCCACACTTGTCAGTGCTGTTAGCATCAGTAGTCTCATTTGGAGTTTCGTAGCATCTACGACTTCTTGACCCATCTCCGAGCTGAGTATGAGCAGACTTGTGCTCAGTTGCTGGCGTGCCACCCTCGTGTGACTCTGTTGGAGGCTCTTGCAGCTGTTGGTTCTGAGGAGATTCACTTTCGTAGTGCGGGGCTGTTGTCGTCCCAGTCGTTTCCTTCAGTTCTGGTGGCTCCTCCAGCTTCTACACCCGCTACTTCTCTAGCTACTCCTTCACCAGTAGTGCCTTCGCCAGTGACAGCCGCTATTGGTAGAGGACTCTACTGCACCTATTGCAATAAGGATGGACATGTAGAGCAGTTCTGCTACAGGAAGAAGAAAGATTTACGTCGTGGTGGCCGTCCTCCAAAGGACACTTGCGGTTCCTCCTCTTAGAGGAGCTCTGGTGCTTCTAATTCTCAGGAGTTTCACACACTGCTGCATCACATGGCTACTTTTGCACTGTTTGGTTCTGCTATACAGTCTTCTAGTGAGAGACCACCTTCTACTCCTTCTTCCTCATGTATATCACCTTGGATTCTTGACTCTGGTGGTTCCTTTCATATGACAAATGATTTCACCAGTCTCACTTCCATTGGTCCTTCAGCTACTTCTATCACTGTTCAGACAGCAGATGATACCTCTCTCTCTCTGTCGCAGGACGAGACACTCTTTCGAATTCATCTTTTCATGTTCCTGCTGTTTCTTATGTTTCCAAACTAACCATGCAGCTCATATTTGCCGATCAGCTCACCGATCATGGTTGTCGTGTTATTCTCGGTTCTGATTCTTGTTCTGTTCATGATCGATACACGGGGACTCTAGTTGGTACTGGCCCTCGCCGCCGTGACTCACGGCATCTTTGAGAGCTTGACTGGTTTCATCTTCCTTTCGCTGCCTCTGACAGTCTTATCGCCTCCACCACCGCCTCCGCTTCTATTGCATCCTCCACTGTGTCTTTTTCTCAGTGGCATCATCGTTTGGGATATCTTTACGGGTCGTGTCTATCTTTTTTACTTCGTTGTGGTCTTTTAGGGTATGTGTCTAGTGATGCTTCTCTAAATTGTCAGGGTTGTAAGCTTGGTAAACAGCTTCAACTCCCATATCCTTCCAGGGAGTCAGTGTCATAGCGTCTTTGATCTTGTTCATTCTGATGTATGAGGTCCGGCTCCTTTCGTTTCAAAAGGAGGTCATCGATATTATATAATGTTTATTCATGACTTTTCTCGACACACATGGATATACTTTATGTTATCTCGTAGTGAGGTTCTACCCATCTATAAGAATTTTGCTACCATGATCTGTACTCAGTTTGACTCTCCTATTCGTGTTTTTTTGTGTTGATTCTGCTAGGGAATACTTGTCATGAGTCCTTCGTGGTTTTCTTGCTGAGCAGGGCACTCTCTCTCGGTTTTCTTGCCCTGGTGCTCATGCCCAAAACGGTGTGACTGAACGGAAGCATCATCATCTTTTTGAGACAGTTCGTGCTCTTATACTTGCTTCTGCTGTCTCACCACACTTCTGGGTTGAGCCTGTTTCTACTAACACTTTTTTTATTATTAATATTCAACATTCTTCTGCACTTCAGGGTGAGATCCCAGTTGAGTGTCTCTGTGCCAAGATTCCCGATTATTCTAGTCTTCGCCTATTTGGTTGTATGTGTTATGTTTTTCTTGCACCTCGTGAGCGCACCAAGCTGACCGCTCAGTCCGTGGAGTGCGTTTTTTTGGGCTATAGTATTGAGCATAAGGGATATCATTGCTGGGATCCTGTTGGCCGACGGATGCGGGTTTCTCGGGATGTCACTTTTGATGAGTCTCATCCTTTCTATCCTCATCCTTCTCCTTCCACCACTCCAGCATCTCTTGTCGAGCCACTTTCTTTTCTGACTTTTCCTGCCATCCCTATAGTCACCACACCTCCATCATAGCCTTTGGCATCTCCTGGTGCCTCCTTCACCGTCTCCTTCGCCACTGACACCCTCTTCAGAGGCTCCTCCTAGCCTTGTTCCTTCTTATCCTCTCTACTACACTCATCATTCGCTAATTGAGGATTCTTTCTTATCCTCTCTACTACACTCATCGTTCGCTAATTGAGGATTCTTCTGATGCGCCATCTTCTTCTGATGGGTCATCTTCTTCGGCCTCTCCTCCTCAATATGCTCTTCGTGATCGCTAGTCTATTTGGCCTCTCGTGCGCTTTTGTTTAGCAGCTCTTGACGAACCGACTTCTTATCATGATGCTGCTGTTCATCAGGAATGACAGCATGCGATGGCAAATGAGATTGCTGCCCTTGAGCGTACTGGCACGTGGGATCTTGTCCCTCTTTCTATGAGTGTTATTCCTATCACGTGCAAGTAGGTCTACAAGGTTAAGACCCGCTCTGATGGTTCTCTTGAGCACTATAAGGCTCGTCTCGTGGCATGTGATTTTTAGCAGGAGCATGGTCATGATTATGATGAGACTTTTGCTCCTGTGACCCACATGACTACTGTTCGCACTCTTCTTGCTGTAGCGTCTGTTCGGGCATGGTCCATCTCTCAGCTTAATGTCAAGAATGCCTTTCTCAATGGTGAGCTGCGTGAGGAGGTTTATATGCAGTCACCACCGGGGTATTATGTTCCTGAGGGTATGGTTTGTCGCCTTCACCGATTTCTTTACGGTATCAAGCAAGCTCCTCGTGCCTGGTTTGAATATTTCTCTTCTGTTGTCACTGCAGCTGGTTTCTTTGCCAGTGCTCAAGATTATGCTCTTTTTATTCACACTTCGCCTTGTGGTCGGACGTTTCTCCTTTTATATGTTGATAATATGATCATTACTGGAGATGATTCTCAGTATATCACTTTTGTCCAGGAGCATCTTAATGGTCAGTTTCTCATGTCTGATATGGGTTCTCTTCGCTACTTTCTTGGGGTTAAGGTTATTTCTATGTCTGTGGGCTTCTATCTGTCCTAAAAAAAGTATATCCAAGATCTTCTTGATCGTGCTTCTCTTACTGATCAGCACATCGCTGAGACTCCCATGGAGCTTAATGTTCATCTTTGGCCCACTGATGGTGAGCCTCTTACTGATCCTACTCGCTATCGTCATCTTATTGGGAATCTTGTTTATTTGGATGTCACCCGTCCTGATATTTCGTACCCTATGCATATCTTGAGTAAGTTTGTTTCTGCTCCCACTCAGCTCTACTATAGTCATCTTCTTCGTGTTCTACGATATCTTCGTGGAACAATCACTCGTCGTCTATTTTTCCCTCGCTCCAGTCCTTTACATCTCTAGGCATATTCTGATGCCACTTGGGCTAGTGATCACTCTGATCGCCAATCTCTCTTTGCCTATTGTGTTTTTCTTGGTGGTTCTCTCATTGCTTCAAAGACTAAGAAGAAGACAACATTTTCTCGTTCGAGTGCTGAGGCTGGGTTGCGAGCTATGGCTTTGTTGACTGTAGAGATTATTTGGCTACGGTGATTACTTGAGGATTTTGGTATTTCTGTTTCAACACCCACTCCTCTTTTGTCTAATAGTATATGTGCTATTA
Source organism: Ampelocalamus luodianensis (assembly GCA_036346255.1). Lineage (NCBI taxonomy): Eukaryota > Viridiplantae > Streptophyta > Magnoliopsida > Poales > Poaceae > Ampelocalamus > Ampelocalamus luodianensis. Next base: position 54,588,760 of record CM070627.1, on the reverse strand, counting down.
GCATTGCTAAAGATCCGGTGAAGCATGAGTTTACAAAGCATATTAGTGTTGATGCTTTTTATATGCGGACACAAGTGTAAGACCAAGTTGTTGCTCTTCAGTATGTGCCTTCAGAGTTTCAGTTGGCAGACTTTTTCACAAAGACACATACTAGAGCCCAGTATAGCTTCTACCTTTCCAAACTTCATGTTGTCGATCCACCATAAGTTTGAGGGGGGTGTTAAATGTATTAATACCTGTGTTTTTCCACTATTATATGAGAGGTTATCTGCATATATACTATACATATACTTGTATATATATTGGCCTATTGGCCCCATGATGAGTACAAGCGCTATTCATAACATCACTGTCTTTCCCAATGCCCTAGGGTCTTACACTTTCCGCTAGATGTCAAGTTTCTAGCGGAAAGTCTAGGACTCTAGGGCATTGGGAAAGACAACAACTACCTAGCGGAAAGTGTAGGACTCTAGGGCATTAGGCGTTACCAAAGAAACACCAGATTAACTTGTGCAGAGACGGTGTGGTATGATGGTTCACTGATATGCATGTTCTTCTCCTTTCACCTCCCTCCAATCAAGTGAGTTGGTTTCATTGACATATTGGAAAATCTCTCTCTCTCTCTTATCTTCTAATAGTTTTAAGGGCATGTACAATGGTACAGACAACTGCTGTCTATAGTAGCTCTCCATGTCACCTATAGACAACACTAAAGACAACTCATATAATATTACATACAGCTGCTATCTTTTTAGTTGTCTTTATAGAGTACACAGTTTTTTAATATTTTTCTTGTTTCTGGTGATACAGCTGGCTACAAAATTGTAGACAACATCTTTCTCTCTCTTCATTCTCTTTTATCCACATCAGCAAAAATTCTACATGACAGTGACTATAGACAACTGACATAAGCCTATTGTACATGCTCTAAGGAGTTTATCGTCTTTAATTCGATCCGGTGCGACAACCGTACAAAGGCTGCAGCCATTGGACTGGCAATTTACTGAGCTACAGTAAAACTGAGTTGAGCACAAGAACAAAGTCTCCCCCTTGTCTAATGTTAGAGAAGCCAAACGAGGAATTAGTATCCTGTGATGTGATGTTCTTTGAAACAACCGATTAATGGTGGTTACAAAATTGTGACCGATTTACACATGTTTGATAATTTCTCTCATTTCTTTCATGAAAAGCACAAACTTGCACTGCTGATAGTGATCTTTACACTTGTTTAGCAGTGTGAACCAGCTTATCCTCAACGAAATTTCATAGAAGTGGGAATTATGGTAATATGAGTGAATATAACTCTGGAGCTGATGAGAGTCTGTACAATGAATTAAAACGTGTAATAAAATTGTGGATCTCTCAATATCCTCAGTGGATTTATGTACTCATACATATAAAGATATCAGTTTTTTTGTTAGATTTCATACTTCCGAGGGTCCAGACTTGTTAAGAATTGTTGCCTATTGGGCACTCAGCAATAAAATTTGTTCCCCATGAAGACAAGCTTCCTCCGACTCCTCGTTATCGTCTGGCACACATTTGTTAGTCACAGATTGTACATTGCGAAACAAGCAATCAAACGCTCTCTTAGGGCAAATTTCATATCTTTGACACACCTGATGAAATATGAACCCAAATATTTATCTCGTGTACACTTGTCTAAATAGAGTTGTGTTTACCTGTAATTTTACAATGCATGTCAGCAAGCAGTTATCTCCTGTGTGTTGGAGAACTGCACTGAAATGAGTTCATCAACTACTTGCCAACATAATCTAGCAAATATAATAGAATGTTGGCCTTCAGGTTTCATTGAAATGAGTCTGTGGAAGGGAATAACCTCCAAGCATGGATATATTTCCCAATGCTTCCCAGTCCCTAGACCTAGATTATGCACTACTATATGTTGGCCTTCAGGTTTCACTTGCATTATCAAATAAGGTTCAGATTAACCTATGCACACATGGTATGGTATTTTAGTACGCATCTATCAATCTCTCTACCTTCACCTCCTTCCTCCCCTTCTGTGAATTGGTTTTCCTGAAATTTTGAGGAATCTCTACTATCCTCTGAATTTTAAAGAAGAGTGAGTGGTGATGCCCTTAATTCGGTCTGGTGCAACAACCATACAAAGGCGTGCTGCAAATGCAAGCACATGGTTGGCAGTCGACCTGAGCCAGATCCTGCACTATAACTCGAGTCTCAGACCAACTTGATCCTGAAGCCGTCCTACAGTCCTACCAAATCGCTGCTCCATTATACTATTGCCTGGCAAGTAGGCCCAAAGGTCCATAGCTGTCATAAGGATGGGCACATGATCTTTGTTGTACCAAGGCATGCAGTCCGCAATGTTTGTTGAACTATTTGATCATATAGATCACTCGTGTTTATTGGTGGATCCATCATGCATGACCAAGACATAGTTTATTGGTGGATCCATGATCATGTTTATTGCAGTCGGCAATGTTTGTTGAAATATTTCACTCATGTTTATTGGTGGATCTATGACCAAGGCATGAGAACAAACATTCAACAGGGTTCAGGTTCATGGCTTTGGACCAACCTCTCTTAACCAGTTATCATTCAGAGTAACAAACTGAAAAGTACGATGCAATCTTTCAGTAGCATTACATACTATGGTTTATTTGAGGCAGCATATGACATCTTTTAGAAACCAGATAAAAATTCGCAAAATAAGACATCTTTCAGAGACAGATAACTCGAATATCAAACGTCAACAGACAATTGTTACAAACGTGTTTTCAGACAAGTGGCATTTGCTGACTTCGACTCTGCAGTTTACTCAATGCACTAAATACAATAACTCCAGGCCTGATCTTCTGGGCGAATATACTTAATTAGATTAGCTTTGCATCATCTCAACACAAATGTTGGTAAGGGTGATAGAACATTGGTTATATTGTTCAAGTGAATACAGGATTAATCAGTCCTATGAAAAAGACGTATACCCTGAATTAGAGCGCACTACAAAACTTTAGATTCCTCAATGCTAGAGATCACCAAACATTAGAGGATCCACATTTGGGATGGCGGCATAAATGACAATACCTTTGTACGCAAGTATGATTTGTAGCACCATCCTTGCTGATAGCATCCAGTAATCTGCTACCAACGGATCACACGCAATGTTCAAAAGAACCCATCAGTGCAACACACTATTGAACAGCTATTTTCCAACATCATCGGACACAGAAAAATTAATGGAGTGGGAGAATTTCCAAATACCTCCTCAGAAGAGGAATCCATCTCCAGACTCAGAAATGCCCTAGTTGCAGCTTTTCCAAATGCCTTCCGTTCCTAGTCTTGCAATGTTCAGTTGTTCACTAAGCCATTACTGTGCTGTGCATTGCCAAAGAAACTATTGAATACTGAATAGGGGACAACCATGCACCCTAGTGATAGAGCACAGAATTGTGATGGCTACAAGTCATAGGTTCAAGTCCTCACTCTTCTTAAAATCAGCTACTAAAGAACTTGCCCTGATGCTATGGCACTACTGATATTTATCTATCTCCTCTTCGTCTCCTTCCCACCCTCTACTGTGTTCATTTCATTCAGATATTGAAGAATCTCCCTTTGCTCCTCCCACAATTAAGGAGAGCAAGGTATTTGATTTGATCGGCTTCCGCAACCGTACAAAGGCTGAAACGATTATTAGAATATGGGTAAGCTACACCAGCGCACAATAAAATTTCTACTGTGTAAACCAGGAAGCCATACGAGTAAGAGATTGTTACCACTAACACGCAGTGCAACGGAAGAAGAGTTGGAGCAGTCTGGTCCAACGTCGCACGCGTCGATGTAGTGGAAGTAGTCGATCGTCCAACGTCCTTGGCCGCCGATCGTCTCCTCCTGCAGCCTCTTGCATTCCCTACGTACATCGTGGATCGTCATCGATCGGCGCAGTAGCAATCACAGTAGCACCTCCACGGCACCAACACGTCTAGGAGTAGAACGTCGTGCGTCGGTGTGCTAGCACTAACACACACAGCAAGACCTTTAGGGAGGTGGCAGCTAGGGTTTCAGTGGGTGGTGCATCTACTAAAGCCCCACGTCTTCCCTTATAAAGAGCCTCTAACGGATTCAATTCGAACTAGTTTGTTCCAACCCATTAAGTGCATGATCCTGTAGGTTCATGCGTAATTGGTCATGACCGAAAACTCCTTTCCAGTCCACAAATCGGTAGTGGTTCCTAGCAGAACATAGCGACTTCCGAATACGCATAAAGATCAAATTGGACGAACCTTATACAATATGATCTACGAGACTACGACCAGGTCCTCATCACTCATAAACAGTTCGTAACTCCTTCTGACCAGTTCACATCTAGTCATGACCGGTTCGTAACACCTTACGACCAATTAGCCGACCAGTTTGTGATCATGTACCACCATGTTATGTGGGGCAAGACTTACTCCAGGCGCAGGCTTCGGAAACCTCCAACCGACAACAACGTGACCGAGAAGGAAGCAGTGTCCTGAAGATGTTAAGTTCTCAAGTTAGAAAGTATCTTCAATGAGTATGAATAGAATACGTATTCTGTAATAGATTAGTTCGGTTTGAGATGTAAATCCATCCTCTATTTAAGGAAGAGGACATCTGAGTAACAATAGATCAATTACCTTACCTCGTTTCTCTGTTCCCCGTCTGTTTTCGGTGCCCTTCCCTTGCGTTAATTCTGGTTCGCTTGTCGCCACGGGACCTCCCGGTCGTCGCAAGAGGCCAGGACCTTGACCACCAGTTTGCCACGACTATCGTCTTCATTCGTTGATCTGTGCTCATGACAACATGGTATCAGAGCCGATGGACAGAACTTCAGAGATGGCGGTGCTGACCCAACAGATCGCCGATCTTACGGCGTCCATGACGCTCAAGATGGTGGAATTGAAGACCGATCTTATTGCTGAAATTGCCGACGTCAAGAAGCGTGTATCCTCATTGGAGAAACGACCCACACATGTAGGCGATGGCTTGCCGCAAGCTCCACTCAGATTGCAGCCCACCCTCCTACCCTTATCATCATCAACCTTTCCACGGCCAGTGTAGCAGAATGGAGCACTCGCTCCTCGTATACACAAGTTATCGTTTCCGATGTTTGATGGCAAAGACGACTCTCTCGGTTGGCTTAATCGCTATGAGCAGTTCTTCCGCGGCCAGCAAACACTAGAGCACAATAAGGTTTGGTTAGCCTCTTATCATCTCCTTGGAGCAGCTCAACAATGGTACTATCTCCTAGAGCGCGATGAAGGCGAACCACCGTGGCATCTTTTCAAGGAGTACTACAACCTACGATTTGGACCACCAATCCGTAACAATTTCTTCGGTGAACTCGCCAAGTTGCAAGCTATTGGCACTGTCGAAGACTATCAAGAAAAATTTTGACGCTGCTTTGCCAGGCCGATTCCCTGTCTTCTTCACAGCAGGTGCAACTTTTCACATCTGGTCTTCAGGATCCCGTGCGGGCAAACGTGGAGCTGCAAAATCCCGATAGTCTCCAGCTCGCAATGGCTTTGGCCATTGCTTATGAAAAATGTCATCTTTTAATGACTTCGGTTCCCAAGCCAGTGGTGTGATCTTCTAGCCTGCATCATTCGCTGCCCAATCCCATGTTCAGCTCTGTGCCACCAACTGCAGTCCCAAAAACACCATCAACACCAGCCATTGCCATGCTAGTGCATCCTGCATTGTCGTGCTAGTGCATCCTGCATTGCCACGTCGCCGATTGACTACAACCCAAATGGGTGAACGCCGCAAATTGGGTCTGTGTTTCAATTGCGCAGAGAAATTTTTTCATGGACTTCGTTGCAAGCGCTTGTTCCTTCTGGAAGTCGTTCCTGTAGGATCGTTAATGACAATTAGAGGGGGGTGAATGATTGTAATCCGCAGTGGAATCTTTTTCACAAATCTATTATCTTCTGTTGTTCAACCTATCACCACAGTAATAACACAAAAAAACAAAAGGTAGCCAAGTGTTTTTCTGGTAGTGTAGCAAGCTTCAAATAGCGCGCTGCACTGTAGCACTGCGTGCCCTACTGTAGCAGGTCGAAAATTGAAAGCGCTGCTTTCAGTCGTTTTTCTCTCCTGTGCATGCGATGTAAGCACCTGGCAGCCCCGCATACTATCAAACCACAAAGCACCTGTAGCAAACTATCAAACCACAAAAGGAGTAGGCACATGTACAACAGCCCAAATACTTCATGTAGGACAAAAGTCACATCAATTCTCTTGATTTACTCAACACCAAAACAGCAAAAACCTGAGCAGCCCACTACCTCGTGTTGCTCACAGTAGAGACAAGAAATCGGAATGAGTACTCACCACACAAGCAAAAGCGCGGCTACCTTCAAAGCCTTGCCTATTTTCTATCTATCACAGCCATCAAGCACATCCCCTCAATTCTTCTGGAGATCAAGTTCCGTCGAGAAAAAAACACCTCGCCGCCGACCCTAATCACCTTTTCTCCTTTTTTTTTTTTGTCATATATATATATATATATATATATATATATATATATATATATATATATATATATAGCACCTCACGTGAGCCCTAATGACTTCCAGACCTAATTATCCACATACGGCCCACTAAAGTTTTATGGCCCAATACGCGGGTTTTTTTACACCAAATTATAAAACTAATTTTGGACACCCCAAAATTGTCGCATATCGTAGCCTCCGAACTGCACCTTTGTAGCTCCAACACGCATCATCCATCTTTGATCTCCACACGCCCCAACTCGAGCTCGACCGTCTCCTCCAGCATCCTCGACCCTCTGGACCATGACTTCGCACCAAGTCATCTCCCGGTCACCGCCGTAGACGACGATTGCCTCCGAGTTACCCTGCACATGCAAAGATCAAAACACTATCTTGTTCCGGCACAAGTTCGTCTCAACTTGACCGACATAAGTCTACACACGCCACACGCCTCAAATAACATCAGTACCTAACATTGTCAATTATTCATCACTAAAATATTCTAGACCTGGCCACATGGTCTAACAATTCCAGATGATATCTCTGACGAAGAACGTTTAGAGGAGTCTGCCCATGACTATGCGTCTGCTATTTCTCTTCATGCACTTATTGGCATTCAACCAAGGTCTGCCCAAATGATGAAACTTCCCGTATGGGTGGGCTCAACAAGGTTTATTGTTCTTCCGGATTCCGGTTCTACACATAACTTTATAGCCGAAGAAGTAGCGTCTCAAGCAGGATTGTGTTTACAAACTCAGCAGGGCTTGCGAGTTGTAGTGGCTAATGACAAAACCATGATGAGCTCGGGAGTTTGTCATGGCACAGTATTATACATTGACAAGGAATCTTTTCAACTTGATTGCTATTCTATTCCTTTGGCCGGCGTTGATATTGTCCTCGGTGTCCAATGGTCGCGTACTTTGGGCCCAATTATGTGGGATTTCGTTCCCATGACAATGTCATTTTGACGTGCTGATAGTTAGGTTATTTGGCAAGGCTTGCAGTCACCCTCAGGATCCATTCATACACTCGCAAGTACTTCGCCTAACTTAATGACAGACTTATTGGGTGAATTTGATCAGTTATTCGCAGAACCCCATGGATTACCGCCACGGCACCCTCATGACCATCGCATTCATCTGTTACTGCCCCTATTTCCGTTCGTCCATACCGACATCCCAATATACAGAAAGATGAGCTTGAGAAACAATGCGTGGAGATGCTTCGTCAAGGTATCATTCAACCAAGCACTTCTGCATTTTCAGCACATGTGTTGCTTGTGAAGAAATAAGATGGTTCATGGAGTTTTTGTGTGGATTATCGTGCTCTCAATGCACAAACCATTAAGGATAAATTTCTGATTCCTGTCGTGGAAGAACTTCTGGATGAGATCAAACATGCCTGGTTTTTTACTAAATTGGATTTACACTCCGAGGTGTAAAAATACCCGGTGTTGATAGTTGAGGAGGTTAAACATCCAGTTTTTGTTGTCGGATGTTGAAACATAGACTTTCGCAAGAGTTAAAGAGTCGGACTTATTCCCTTTAACTAAGAAGAATAACGCTATATATCATTGCTACGTGGACAAATCGTCAAGAAAAGCAAGCAGCAACATAAAGCTTAGTTGAATGAATCTATGGAGGAGGATTCGAGGGTTTACCATTATGAAATAGATATATTTGAGGATTTACCTATCGATGTCTCACTAACATATGGTCACATAACCTACATGTCAGTGAGACATCGAGGGGTAAATCCTTATATGCACCTACTTATAGTGGTTAATCCTCAACAATTCCATCTATGGAGGAATTGAATGTTGCATCTAACAAGTTATGACGCCTTCGATGACTACTGACTAGAGAGGAAAACATAAGTAAGAGCTGGAAGGTGCAGAAGACCATGTTACCTCATGTCCATAGCTGAATGGAAAAGGGCCATTTTTGGTCCTTGAACTATACTCGGAGTCCAATTTCCCCCTAAACTTGAAAAATGGTTGTTTTGCACCCTGAACTTCCAAATCCGATCGAATACCCCCCCCACCCCCACCCCCACCCCCCAATTCCACCTGGTTTTCTTCTACACTGGAGCTGACTCAAACCAAGCTGGCTACTGACTATGCCCCGTTGGCAACACCATTTAACCATGACGAGGATACTTTTACTAACCCAATTCTACACTCGAGCTCCTACTAACATACACTGGAAAGTTGTTAAGAGGATACTTCGGTTTCTCAAAGAAACCATGACGATTGGACTCAAAATTTAGAAGTCACCGTCAATAGTTCTCAGTGCTTTCATACATTCTGACTGGGCTGGATGTCCGGATGATCGTCGATCAACTGGCGGGTTTGCTATCTTCTTCGACCCAAACTTAGTGTCATGGAGCGCAAGGAAGCAACCTACAGTTTCTTGATCTAGCACCGAAGCAGAATACAAGGCACTGGCCAATGCAACCGCCGAATTGATATGGTTATAGTCATTGTTGAAAGAACTGAACATATATCAAGAACAAACTCCTACTCTATGGTGTGACAACTTAGGTGCAATCTACCTCACGGTAAACCCTGCGTTTCATGTCAGAACAAAACACATAGAAATTGATTTTCATTTTGTGAGGGAGAGAGTTGCAGCCAAAGCATTGGAGGTCAGATTCATTTCTTCAGAAGATCAACTTGCTGGTTTGTTCACCAAAGCACTTCCCCGAGAATCGTTTATAAGACTTCAATATAATCTGAGTCTAGTTCCAACAGGCTGAGATTATGGGGGTGTATTGAAAGAGATGAGAAAGTTTCAGATAGTTCAGACAGTTCAGATTGCGCGAGTCTGTTGGTTGTGTTCGGTACCGTAGCTAGTCCGGCAATACAACGACAGCGATATTCAGTCTGTTACAGAGATTGTATTCGATCTGAACTTATCCCTTCCTCTCTTATCTGTAAATTGTGATCTCATGCCGTCTATAAAATAAGAACCGAACCCATTGGGTTTGGATACGGTGCAATACAATCTTTCACATAGGTGTTGTTAAACACAAGGTTCTTAACAGAAGGATGGTCTATGGAGCCGAGCCGACTACTGCACAAAAAAAATACATGCCAGAGTGGGGATTTTTTTGAGTTCAACTTATCAGTGTGGTTCTCAGTTTTGGAGGGGTTTACAGAAAATTAAATGCTGGTTCAAAATGGGAGCTACTCATCATGTGAGAGATGTTATTCAGTTAATTGCTCTTACGCAGCACTGCAAACATCTTCTGAAGGAGCCAGATCGAGGGAACGTGGAGTTGGGTGTAGCCAAGCTTAAGGAGCAGATGGGGGTCCTTTTTGTGGTAGGTTGGGGGTTCTTTTTGGAAAGAAAGTAGTTTCTGTAGCTAATTCGAAATAAGTATTTGGGTTCCCAGCCTCTTTCTCAGGTTCAGTGGAAGGCCGGGGATTCGCATTTTTGGGCCAGTCTAATGAAGGTGAAACGGGATTTCTTCCGTTTTGGATCATTCATTATCAAAGATGGCTCCCAAATTAGGTTCTGGGAAGACAGCTGGTTGGGAAATGCAACCCTGCGGGATCAGTATCCTGGTCTTTACAATATCGTTAGGCATAAGGAGTTCTTATCGCGAAGTCTTTCAACTGAGCTCCAAATGTTTCATGGAGAAGGGATCTTATTGGTTCAAAACTAGTGGCGTGGAATAACTTATTATCACGCATTGCTTTCATAGATCTTCTTCAAGAACAGGATGAGTTCCGATGGAATTCGTCCTCGAATGGGCAATTCACTGTCAAGTCTCATTACCTAGCCCTCGTTCATAGTGATGTTCCTAATTTAAACAAAACACTGAAACTAATGGTACCATCAAGGTTAAAGGTTTTCCTTTGGTATCTACGCCGAGGAGTGGTGCTAACCAAAGATAATCTTGCAAACGTAATTGGAAAGGAAATCAAGCTTGTTGTTTTTGTCAATGTAGGGAGACAATTAAACACCTATTCTTTGAATGCCATTTTGCCCTTTCACCGGTCTATCATACATGGGGCAAGTGGGCTTAGACCTCCTCATCATGTTTCTCACATGTTTTCGGTTGGCTTACGGGGTCAAGAAGGAATTACAACTATATGTCCCGTTAGGGGCATCGCTACTTGTTGGTCGCTTGGTTATGCAGAATGATATGGTTTTGATAGAAAAGTTATTTCTTCTCCTTTGCGTGGTTTATTTAATTATCCATCGTCGCGCACTGGTTATTCTTCGAAGCTGTGTTCATGGATTTGGTTATTGCGGGTTGCCTACAATTGGAGCAGTGGTCAAAGAGTGTTTTACCCAGAGTATGGGTGGCGCCTAGTCTCGTGGATTGTTGGTCCTTGATTCTTTCTCGTTCTTCTTTTGCTTTTATTTTGTGGGTTTAGTGTGAGTTTTGGATATATGCATCCTAGCTATACAGAGGCCGGGAGTGATCTCAGTGCGGTTGTATCTTCTTGATGTAATTGACTGAGTTCAATAAAAGCTTCCTTAATCAAAAAAAAAAAAATGGATGATGCTTTTTCTTTTGTAACTGTGTAACCCCCAGATGTGCCGCCCTGTTTGTTGTAAAACTGCTGAACTCCAGCTTCGTAGTAGGCTGGGCATCAATAAAAAGCCTTATTTCTAAAAGAAAAACTTCTGTTAATGGTCATGACAAAGAACACAGACTATAGTAACGAAGGCTTGGGGTCGGTGACAGACTGAGGAAGTGACGCAACAAAACATTGCATTGAATTATGAAAGATAAAACACCAAGAACAGGCGTTTATTTGGGGCAACATATGCGGCTAGTAGGAACCAGCAAGCACTGCCCAAAATCTCACAAAAGTATCAAGTGCTGAGACATCGAGTACACATCCATGACAGACATGGCTGAAAAAATGCAAACTACGGTAAACAAATCATAACGCAGGCGACGCTTCTCCCGCTGAAGGTGCCTCTTTCCCAGCACTAATTGGCAGTGTTGTCGCCGTCGACGGCCAATGGAACGGCGCCGGCCTGGATTCAAGAAATGTATCAGTCCCAAAATGCAGTGATCTGTCTAAGTTCATGGTACTGAAATGAACATTGCTAGACATGTGCCCTCTTAACAGTCAAATGACTTACCAGGCTACGGTATTTCAGAGCGTAGAACATCTCGAGGTAACGGCGAGTCTCACGCCTCTCTAGGTTGCTAACGTATTTCCAGAATCCGTACACACCAGTCAGGGTCATCAGCCTCTCCGAGTACAGCTTCCAAGTGTACCTGGGCAGTTGAAATTTACAGGATCAAGATTTGCTCACAGAAACAGAGAGATAAACCACACTAAATATTGAGTATAGCCATGATAGCCAATTAGCCATCACCACATACTCCCATGAAAAATATTCTAGAGTTATGTTACAGGCTTACAGCTCAAATTCCAACAAGCACATATCCTTCTGTTTGATACGTGAATATGGGCACTAGACACTCAACTAATCTTGCTGAATTATGCATATGATGCAATCCAGACAACAATTTCTACAGTATATTTCCATTATAAGTATAGAATAGATTGTAGGACATAGAATACGTACTTCTCATAAATTCTCTTCAGGCCTCCCTGTGAAATCCTGTCCCAGTAGGTTGGATCCTCCTTGCACTTCTCAAAGAAATTGACCAAGATATCTGCAGCCTTGTCACTGTGGTAAGGATCAATGTGCAAACCAGACACCCCATCAACAATGATTTCGGCAGGGCCACCATGGCATGTTGCGATTGTTGGCAAACCGCATGTCATGGACTCAATGACAGTCAGCCCAAACGCTTCATAGAATGCAGGCTAAAAACAATTGAAACAAGTGTTAAGTCCTGTACAAGCGCAAGGGTGTTCTTTTAAAAAAGTAGATTGCATTGCTGTTCGAAGTCACTCAGATTAGATGCATAATTGTAGAGGCATGACATGTATATACCTGCACAAATGCTCCCTTGGTGTCACAAATGTAGCGGTACAACTCCCCATTGCGAACACGGTTCATCTGAGCTGAGATCCACCGGATATGGCCCTTCAACTTGTACTCCTCAATGAGACTGTACATCCTCTTGAACTCAGCCTGCTCCTCCCTGTCCTTGGACTCCTTGCCATGGTCACCAGCAACAATCACAAGGTTTGCCAAATCCCTCAGATGTGCGTTCTTACCGTACATCTCAACCAAACCGGTCATGTTCTTCACACGGTCAAGACGAGCCATTGAGAAGATGATTGGCTTGTTCTTGTCCTTCAATACAAACCTGGATAGCATTTAAACAAATATTTTATGCTCCAATGGAGAGCATGTACCGCAGTCTAGATGTCCATACATAAGAAAGTAAGCAGTTGTTCGGATAAACATTGAAGTCACTATTGTAAACCAGCTGAAACACAATAATTAATGTCACATTATAGTAGGTTTTGTAAGTTTAAACCAACAAAATTTAGTTATTGCCACTAAGAAAACACATCTACATGTCATGGTAGTTAGTAGATTGAAAGACCTGGACAGCTAGACCAGACATGCATATTAGTATTGAATTATTTTGGAACTGGTTGGCAAATAACAGGGGTGTAATCAGCAGTACAGTACTCACTTGTGTTCAGAGTTCTCAACATTGCTGTAAATGAGCTCCTCAATTTCAGGGTGGAAGGCAGTGAGCCTCTTGTCAGTCTCGGTGTATGGGAAGTAGACGCTCATGTCTGCTCCAGGAGAGACAATGTTGAACTTAGGATCAAACACATCGATGCCATGGACAACCCGGTAGAGCCCGGGAAGGGTGAAGGCGATGTGGGACTCATATTGCCCCACAGTATCCTTGCTACAGAAACAAAGGAAACAAGCATAAGATACCCTTTTAGTTACTGCCACCACACAGTGATTATACTGCTCATATAAAAAATTACCTTCCAGCGATTTCTTGGAATGTACTGGTGATGATGAAATCAGTGTGATTCATAGCAATAAGGTCCGCTGTGAACTGGCAAGAGAAGTGGTACTGGCTGTCGAACTTGTCCAAGTATATGTCTGAGTTTGGGTATTTGGTTTTCTCCAAGGCATGGGCAATGGTACACTGCATTCATATAGAAAAGAAATCATAAGCAATTGGCTAATTGAAAGAAATTTATGAAACCCATGTACAATCAAACAGACCTGAGTAACTCCCAATTTGTGTGCAAGCAGAGTGGCAACAAGGTTGCCGTCACTATAGTTGCCAATGATGAGATCAGGCTTGGCCTGCATTTCTCTCATGATTTCGTTTGCAACATCCTGTAGTAAAGCATGCATGATCTCAGTATTCACGGACTATATTCAGCTCTGTAGGATGATCAGTCAGATAATCCATTTACCTCAGTGTATGTCTCCAGGAATGGCCAGACATCAAAACGAGAGATCCACTTGCGGAGGATCCCATTCTCAGTTCTGAATGGAACACGTAGAATGTCCGTGTGCTCAGTTCCAATAACCTTCTCCAGCCGCTGGCCACATGTAGTCCCAACAGCATCAGGCAACAGCCTGGTTACCTGCATCAAATATAATCGTGTGAGCACATTTACTCAGTCATTCACAACGCACTGACAAGGGCTTGGAAGTTGGAACATCCAAAACTGTCATCTCAAACATACAATGAGGATCTTAGGGGTGATTTCAAGGCCTTGCTGCTTGATCCTAAGAAGCATCTCGTTCTCCAAAGCGCGGACTTGATCCAAAATGTACACAACCTACAAAACAATAGTATGGCAGATCAAAACTAGAAATCCTGAAAGTACTAGCTAAAACGAAAAGAAATTTTAAGCACACTACCTGACCACCGGTATCAGGGTATCCCAACACATTGGATTGGGCAAAGTAGCCATGTGGAGACAGGATAACAACATTGAACATCATCGGTATAGTTCCAAGGAACTTCTCCAAGTTGGCCGGATCAGGGGCCTCAAGAAGATCAAGAAGCAAGTGGATGGTGTCAAGCACACGCTTTGCGGTGTCACCCCAACCCTTCTCCAAGCCGAGCTCTTGGAACCTACATGCGGATCATGAAGCACATCATGAGATGTTATTCCATTTGCAGTAGTTTAACCTGAGCTATATGGTAAGGGCAAGTTAAAAAGCAATCACCTGTGGTTGAACTCTGAGCAGGGGGTGTCCTGAGGAATGCTCATTAGATACTCTTCAGCCTTTCTAAGGGCTGATTGGAGCCCACGAAGGCTCTTAATTCTGTCGTTCAGCATCATTGTCTGCAATAGAAAACAGAATTATGAGTTAGGGAACTTGGATCACATCATTAAATGATACTTTGGAGAATGACTTTTTTTCTAAAGGATTAAGATTTAAGGCAACTGGCACAAGAAAAATTATGTGCAGTATAGGCACTTGGCAGGTTCTGCAATCTGCATATTGGAAGCTTACCGTGCCCTTGTGGTTATGGGCTTTCAGGAAGTTCAGCAGGGGGTACAGGCTCTCCTTGTCCTGGAACAACTTGGAAGACAGGTGACGGTTAAGGAACTGCACCCCATTTCCGATGGACTTGGACATGGAAGGACGCGGGAAGGAGGCATTGAAGGGCTCAAAATCAAGCTCAAGCACAAAGTTGCTCGTGTTGCTGGTGTAAAGAAAAAGATAAAGATAAAATTCATATATGGTTATTTTACTACAACTAGAATGTACATATTTAGTCTAGAACTTCTAAGATTTCATCCTGGAACTTACTGTCCATCGACAAGCTGTTCCTTGAATGCCAAGTACTCTGAAACGCTCAGCTCCTCCACAGCCAACTCACTTACATTCACCCGTATGTAGTCCCAGACACCAGGCCTCGGCCTGATGGCAAGTGCAACCCAGGGGGGCAGCACAATCGCTTCCTACATGCAGTCAAGGAAGGAAATTAGAATGCCTAGTTGATGAATTTCAATTGACAACTGCTTGAGTAGGCACGTTGCCAATGTTACCTGAGCAGCACGGAGAATGTCTTCAAAGGGTGCATACTTCTCCTTGTCAGCATCCATCAGGGCGTCAAACTCAGCAAGCAATTGGTGACGCTGAAGCATTCCTTTGCCCTGGTTAACATACCTGTAAAGAGTGGTATTTGAGAAATAGAATGTTACAAATCTCGTATCCTTCCTACAGCTGAACTATGTAAATGGTGAATATCTTATCTATCAGATTTCACTGATTCTAGGTAAGCATAAACAATATGTCAACACGATCTGCAATTCATGATGTGTGATCAATAGGCTGGAGCTCACAAAAAATTACTATATGCCATCATATTAATTCTGGAAGATAATCTATGAACATCCAGAGTATGCATTACATTGTCAAGTGTCAACTAAACAAACTAAGTAGGAATGTGTAACATGTTCTCATATTCACATCTGGATGGGTTAATAACTATCAAAGACACGGATGAAGTTTATACCAGGTTAACAAGTTACAATAGCTGCATTGCAAATATAAGGGTGATACGAGTAGGCAGGCCCGTACCAGGGCATGAACGAAGTGCTCAACCGCACAGGGCCCCCAAAAATTAAGGGCCCCCAATTTTATCAAATGTTCAATGCTCTATAGTTGATTTTGGTATGAGATAGAGTTAAGCACGTTGTTCTATTCCATCTTCCTAAGAACTTCCTCCTGATGTCTACCACTATCCCAACCACTACATCGTTCTCTTCATTCCCCTTTTGCTACCGCACAATCACTATTCATATGAATCAACCCACTCTATGCTCATCTGTTTATTATGTGTTTCTTTGTGAACTCAACTAATTTGTAATTTTGTATGCATACGGGGCTATATACACCGCAGCAACTAGTTTTGTAGACCCATTTTGTAGCCACTCGGCATTGCCAAACTAGAAGCGTGGAACTTAGTTTTGTTACTAAATTTTTAATGTCTACTATTGTTGTTCTTTCATGTATTTGCACATTTGGGTGTTATTCTAGTTTTTAGCCATGTCTTCTACATTCCGGAGGTGAATCTAGTTCGGAAAGCATAAGAAAAAAAAAAGAACCAGAGCTAATTTATGGTCAAATTTTAAATGAAACATTTTTTGATTTGGTAATTGTCTTTTCTAAACTGCAGTGCCTAACTTTAAGTTTAGCACAGCCCCCAAATTCTGAGATACGGCCCTGCGAGTAGGCATATTTTTAGATCTTCACCTGGAAAAGAGTGCAATCAGCTCGTTAGGATGAGAGGAGAAGGTGGCACCGAGGCGCTCGCGGAGACTGTGGAGGCGAGTCAGCTTCGCAGCCATGGCTCACAACTTCGGGACTCAGAACTGCAAAGCATGGCACATGATTAACACAAAGCAACACAGATTGAAGCCACTAAGCATAGCATATCTGAACCAGTAGATCACACCGCAAACAAGTATTGGGATTTCAAAAGAAAAATGGAACCAAATATACTTTGTGATTTATTCAAGAGAAACATTTTAACAATATATAGAATCTTATAGATCAAAGACAGCAAAATAAAGGCATGATAAAGCAAGTACTAATCCTGGACAAAAATAAAGTACTGATAATCTGCACCAAACTGGTTGCTCTTTGATAATATTTCCAAAGGGGAAAAAACAGCCACTTGATCAAATGGATTTGCTGCTTTCAGAGTAAAGATGCCATTTAGATCCTTAAACCACAAAGAGGCAGCCAAAAATCCATGGAGAAGATGATTTGGCTACACAATAAGCGACATTCACAAGCTCCCAATACCAAGAATCCCTCAAGTGGAAGATCAAAGAGAAGAATATGGTAAGATCGTTACTCCATGAAAGAATCCAACAAAACCCAGAGACTTCTCTCAGTAAGAACCTTAAAAAAAGTTCTTTTTTCCTCGTTCGTCATCCACCGAAAAGCGCCAGCACATTCCTCAGGCAGCAAAAAAGTGAGCAGCACAAGTGATCAAAGGAAGATCTCAAGCAAGCTACGGAACCATGAGCTTCTACTTGACGAAACGATTCCAACTACCTCAAAGTAAGATTTCGGGAAAAAAAAAAGGACTCCGCTCTCCAGGCAATCAAGGAATGATTTAGATCAGAGAAAGCCATAAACCCAAGAACATGTCAGCAAAACCCTGGCAAGATTCAACTGATGACCCACCAAAAGAATCACAAGATAAGCAGGAAACCCCAAGAGACGTGGAGCCGCAAAGCCAAGATTTGTTCTAGTGCGGCCAGATTAGCTCAAAATCCAAGCAAAATCCCACCCAAGATCAGCAGCACATGGACATAAAGAACTGGTTGAAATCAGAAGCACAGACATACCCAATGGTCAAGTAGAGCAGCCAAATGGAGGGTTTCTCCAAGATCCAGAGGGACCAATAAATAGGCAGCTGCAAAACCCCAGAGCTGTGAGACAGTGAGAGGAGGTGATAGCTGCTAGCTAGACTGCTAGTGGTAGGGCCTTAAGCTGACATAACTATGGAAATGGATAACACCAAATTATTGTGACAACAAAAATAAATAAATCTGATGGTGTCACTAATTATGTCATGGCATGGGCAAGAATCCAATTAGCATATGCGGCTGGCCTATCCAATGGGCCAATGGCTGGTCTGCAAAAGTTTGAACCTTTTTTCTCAGAGCAGACTGAAGAAACAGTGGATGGAAGGACTGGCTGGGAGAGAAAAGAAAGAAGAAGAAAAAAAGCAATTGCTTTCCCTTTTTTCTTTTCTTTTTTTCACCTCTGCAAATCACACAGTTGATTTGGTATTGGTGGGGAACAGAAAGTGGTGATTTCACAACCAGATCGGCTTACATAGCAATCATCAACAGATGCAATGAGATTGTCCAGATAAAAAAGCAAGAAAATTTCTTCCCCTAGTCTTTGACAAGTGGGACACCACCGACAAAAAAGAAAGGGCCACTGTGCATGCTTAATTACCACTTTGCCACCAGCCTCCTCTCCTAGAAGCTTGACCTCTAAACTTGGGTCTTTAGAAGGCAGAAAGTTCATGAGCAGAAACAATGGGGAAACACCAAGAAGATGATAGCATCTACCATCCAAGTGGCAATTCTTTTATGCTCTTAAACACGATGATCTCTAATATAATCTTAGCAGAAACAAGAAGTCGCACAAGTATGCTTTCAAGAAAAGAAAGCATTGCTTCTTGGTTCTTGCAAATGCACCAAAATACCACTTAATTAGCCGTCCGGACAGTGAGTTCTTAACGGCTTTTACATCGAGAATGTCGTGAGAAGGCTACGTTTTCCACTCACTTTTCATAGGGGCATACGACAACCACCATGAGATCAAACCCAACGGGTGCATCTCCTAACTACACCCACACTTACAACCTGACCGATCTCAAAAACCCTATTCTCACCACCCCGGAAATGAATCCTCTGACATTGTAAAGTAATATCATAGTGCTACAGTATGTTAGTACCATAACATTGATTCGCAGACGTCGGATCAGGAAACGAGGAATAGGATCATGTCCAGCATTACAACAAAGATTGTAGTAGTTCTCATGTCCATTCTTTCTGGATCGAACGGCTCAAAGCCTCTCAATATCACGATACTGTGCTCCTCAACCATTACTAATACAATGACAGATGATGTGAATCCTAACAACCCGCGGCCATATTCCCTTTCCGCCACCCCTTCCCTTGTCTACGAGTCCCCCCTTCTCTCTGGCCGCCGGCCAACTATGTCCGCTCATAGTCAGTCATAGCCCACCGTTAACAAGGCTACGATATAAAATCTAGAGGGAACAGGTCAACCCAAAAGATGTTTGTTTGACGTATCTACCATTGTTGTCACACCAACGTCACATATGTGGGACCGTCACTACGACTAACTATCCTGTCAATTCAACGGTTTTCCACTTCTATTACGTCAGTGCCATTCCCGTAGATGGAACCAAATAGCAAACAGTAAAAACCTCATATAGATAAAATAAACTGTTGTTCTCACGAAGCAAATTTTTGGAGTATCAAGATTCAAGCAAGACACCAATACCCAAACCAACCAGGCATAGCCTACAAAAACTCTAACCGGCATTGCATTGAACACTGTACAATCAAGTTAACCAAGACATTACCTTGCAAGGACAACACCACGAAAACAAGAAGACAATTTGAAAGAGGGGGGAAATGGTGTCTGCGGAACTGAATCAGATCAGATGCAGGGAATGGAGAGGTATGGCTGCAGGACGGAGCGTTTTATAGGGGCAAAAATTTCCTTTTGCCTGCGAAACAAGTCACGGTTTTTGGGTTTGCCCTGAATTTCAATGGGCGCCGACCCACAGCAAGAAAGGAAAGAGGCAAAATCACATGGTAACAAGAGGAGGCATCTTGGCATCTTCGTTCCAAATACGGTTTGCAAATCAGGGGAAATGGCTTCCAGTTTTGCATGGATGATCACGTTTTGATTGCATCCCTCTTTTATTTTCACAATGGAGCGTGCTTTGGTTTGGAGCTTTCTGTAACCGATGGCTGGTTCTTTCTTCGGGGAAAAGAAAGACAACTCACTTTTGTAGCTGTTCTTTGTGAGAGAGCTGCTACACGTACAAAGTTTGTTCGGATGATTTGCGTACAGACATGGAAAGTAATGTCGACCGATGGTCTGTCATCTATAAACAACACTAAATATCATAGTTGTCAATTCTATTTCGGAGTTTGACTCTGGGTATGGAATGCGTCGGTACCACCAGTCCATTCCGGCTTACCGTTCGAGATTTTAATATAATAATATATATTTATTCATAAATATATATGCAATTATACGCACATATAATTTCACTTAGAATCTCACTTTAAATACATAACTATAGAATAAAAATGACACATAGTTCAATAAATTCATAAACACAAAGGTCGTAGGTAGTTAAATAATACAACATAAGTTCATACATTTTATCATAGTTAGCATAATTTCAATTACCGAAGTAGTATTGGGCTGGGCTTGATTCAAAGGAGTGGTCACTTCAATTATGTCTGGTACCGAAATTGCCAAAATGACCAGAATGACTGGTATTAACCGATATTGGCCGGTACGGGATTGAACCTGTTGCGTGCCATTTTGGGTGCCAGTGTGGCATGTTTTGGCCATTTCGACCGGTACTGATATGAAATTGATAAGCTTGCTACATACAGCTCCTACGCTGGGTTGTCTTTATATACGTCTCTATAGACAACTTCATGTACAACAGTGGGTCTTGTTTTTCGTGTTACAATGGTAAGGTCGATGAAAACGATTAGAGGGTGAATAGACGGTTTAAAAATTCTTTTGGCTAAAACCGATTTTTATATGCAGAAGTATAAATCAAAACACTTTGCACAATTAAGGTCTAAATCAACTAGTATCACTGTTTGCACCAACAACCTAAGTCTAAAACAAAGTTTGCAAGCCTAAGGTGACAAGCAAACAATTTAATTCGTAAATGTAAATCGTAAGAACATAAAGCATGAAAAAGCAAGCCCCAATGACACTCGATCTTTTTCTTATTGTGTTCGGAGACTTGACGGTATCCCCTAATCCACGTTGAGATAAGCTCAAACGAATTAGATTGGCTTCACAAATTAAGCCAACACTTTGAATCCACTAGGGTTGCTCTTCCTCCACTCCGGGAATAGTGAGCACCGAATAACTCATACCGCCCGGGTCTTCTCATAACCTTTTTCAAGAAGATCACCGGCGCAACTCCTCCAAACTGTCTAGGTGTCAGCAAACACCAAGAGTAACATGTGTTGATGAGCATCAAGACAAGATCCTGAAGTAAAGAAAATCATCATGTGTTGATAATTGACAAGTCAAGAACTCGAACTTGAAGAAAAGATGTCCGCCGTCAAGTAATCACTCCAAGATAGATACTCAAGACAAATGTATGAATAGCATAGGCTAAGGATATATTTCTTCGTTATTTTATTGGCCTCGGTGTTTGGTGTAAAGACCGGTTTGCTAGTATATGTTGTCGTACTATTAAGAGAGGGTCTTGACTAGTAGTTTGGGTGTGTCATGTATTGATAACTCTTAGTGTTTGCTCTAGCTCTTCTAGGCATGATGCCATTAATTGTAAATGTATTTTACAATTAGTTAAAGCTCATGCAGTAACTCTTTATAGCATGAGACTATAATTTGCAAAAATATTTTACAAATAGTTGAAGTTCATGTACCTATTTCTTGTGGAATGATTCTAAAAGTCGGTAAATGTGTTTTGCAACTTGTTGAGAATCTTGCCTTCATCCTTTGATTGTATTATGTATGAATTTGCAAATGTGTTTTTGTAAATTTGAAGTTGAAGCGTTTTGCAAAATAAGCTTTTGTCATCTTGTTCGGGCTGACCGTAGTTGGTAGCCCAAACTGACCGGAACCCCGATCTGAGTCGGACGGTCAGGTTTTTTCAGAGAGCTTCTTTTCTCGCTGTTCGCTATCCGGACTGACCGCAGTTGGAGGGTTGACTGACCGGACCTCCGGGTCATTGGCGCAGTCAGCTTTTTCCAGAAAGGGTAGTTTTTGTAACTTGCTACTAAATTCTCTTTGTCGGACTAACCACAGTGTGTTCACCGGTCAGACCGGAACCCTGGACTAACCGGTGCAGTCAGCTTTTTCTAGTAGCATGTTTTCCTCTGGTTCTAGAAATCTTTGAACCCGGTCTGACTGGACCCTGAGTGAGTGGACTGACCGGACCTGGCATAACGGACAATTTCTATAGCATTGATTACTGCATAAGTTATTGTTACACAGTAGTCCGGTCTGACAAATCATATGCCTGTGGTCTGACTGGCTTCGTCTTTTGCACAGTTTCGTCTCCAACGGCTAGTTTTTGTATGTGAGTGTATAAATACCCCTGTGGCCGGTTGGAGGAACAATGCTGGTGTGATTATCATTTTCTTTGAGCAAAGAGCAAGCCCTCTCCTCTTATTTGTGTATGTGTTGCACCTAGTGAGCTTAGAGAGCAAAATCCTAGTGCATGTATTGCGTTAGGTGTTGGATTTAGTATCTATCGAGCTTACACACTTGATTAGTTCAAGTGAATGACTCGACTTGTTACTCTTGGTGTTTACCGATACTTAGACGGCTTAGCAGAGTTGTGCCAGTGACCTTCTCAAAAAAGGTTGTGAGAAGACCCGGGCGATTGTGAGTGGTTTGGTGCTCGCCATCTCCAGAGTGAGGAAGAGCAACCCCCGAGTGGATTCGAGGTATAGGCTTGTTTTGTAGAGCCGTTCCAAGTCGTTTGTGTTTACCTCAACGTGTACTAGGAAAAAACGACAAGTTTTCGATCACCACGGGAAAAAAGTTCGAGTGTTAGTGTGGTTTGCTTTCTTGAGCTTTACCTTCTTGTAATTTACATTTATAGAATTTAAATTACTTGCTTGTCTCCTTAGAAGTTCATTCATTGTTTTAGTCCTAACTTGTTGGTGCACTTAGTCTTGATTAGTTGATTTAGGTTTTAAATAGGCAAAATAGAATTGATTTATATTTCTGCATAAAATTTTGTTTTAGCCAAAAGAATTTTAAAATCGTATATTTACCCCCTCTAGTCGGCCTCCTCGATCTTACACGCTCCACGGAGGAGCATAGGACATCTCCAGATGAAAACATACTAGATAACGTGGACCACTGGGATATGACCGAGGGCCGGTCTAATTGCTCCACCCTGGCGGTCAGACTGCCAAATGGTCAGACATCAAGGAGGCTCGGTCAGACCGCCCATCACATGGAGGTCAGACCGGCCACTGACAAAAACAAAGATTCAGATTGCATCCACTTCAACTCGATTGCAAAACACATTCGCCAATTGTCATGCGATGCAAACATGGAATAGGCACATGATTCTTAACAAGTTGCAAAACACATTTACCTACTTTAGAATCATGCAGCAAAGGTTAGATGCATGGACTCAAACTGTTTGCAAAACATATTTGCAAACTAAAGTCACATGCTATAACGGTTATGCTTGAACCTCAATTATTTACAAAACATATTCGCAAATACCAGCAATATGCCACAGAGAGCTAGAGCAAGCAAAGCGAGCTATCAACATATGCTACACTCAAGCTACTAGTCAAGACCCATCTTAATAGTACAATAACCTACACTAGTAATCTGGACTCCAAATCAAACACCGAGACCGGTAAAATGACTAAAGAACACATCCTTAGGCTATGTTAGCTATACCTTTGCCTTAGAGCTTTTGGATGGTGACTTACAACTTCTCTCCAAAAACGGGTTCTTGACTTGAGCATTACACATGACGCTACTCACTTGACTTGATGACTTCCAATACATTGAGCCGTCCAAAGTCTTCATCTTCATGGGACTTAATCTATTTCTCTAACTCATGAAAAATATTAGTCCACATGACGATTGTCATTAATTACCAAAATACTCCATTAACACATAAATAGTGGGTCTAGATTCTTAAACAATCGACTATTGCATGATAGATGACCTCTTTCTATCTCATCCTTCTCCCCTTCTACCTCATAAAAAATCCTAGGTGACATCTCTTACAAAGAGTTGGTGATGAACCACTTGGACCGTAATACCTGGCCACAAGTAGCTGACCCCGCAGTGAGACGTGTACTCGCTCGGCATCGTGCTCCCCCGGATGGTCACCGAGAAGCCAGCCTCCCCCACCTCCCTCCTACCGTTAGCCACCTTCCCACCTCCCTCCCGCTAGCATCCTCCTCCCCACCTCCCACCACTAGATCTGGAGATTGGAGGTGGGCAAGAAGTCGGCCTCCTCCTCCTTGCTCCTCCCACCGCCGGCCTCCTCCCCACCTCCCTCCTGTCGTCAGATCTAGAACGGTGGGGTTGGGAGGCGAGATGGTGGGCTCACGCTACGTCGTGAAGATGGTGCTCTAGAATGGGGAGAGAGAGTGGGGGGAGGAGGATCGAGGTTGTGGCCGGTGGGGGCAGTAGAGAGAAAGAGAGGAGGTTGAGGAGAGTGAAGAAGGAAGAAGATGAGGGTAAGATGGTGTTTTTTTTGTTTAACGGTGACTCCAACTAACGAAGGTGGCGGAAATGGCACGGAGGAAATCAAAATAGACTCTCGGTGTCACATAGAGGATAGCACTTTTTTAAGTAGCACGGAAAAAATCAGGATAACTTTCAGTAGCATGTGAGAAATTTTCCCTAGAAGGAATTGAGTATAATCCTTGTCTGTCCAAACAAGCCCTTATAGAATATGCACACTTTGGTTTCGTATGCGCATTTTTTTTTTTTTTGCGATTACATGGAAGACGTACACACACACCACCACCACGTATACATACACGAGTGTGTTCCCTTGACATACGTCTAGAAAGACGGAAGCCAAGGATAAATTCACAACCTCATAATTCATATTGAAAACGCACTTGAGTGTGCGTAAAAGTGGACACTATGATTTGAACTACACCCACAACTTCACCCCACCAAGAGGTGGTTTCCATACGCAATGTTTTTTGTGTATGTACATGTTGGTGAAAGATGGGAATTTGCACAGATAAAATACTTGGAACATAAATCGAAGGTCAAGCGTCAAGACGGATGATGTGGACACACACAAATGTTTATGCAAAAGAACAATAAAGTTTGAGTTCTTGTATCAACATATGTCATCTTAAAGCTCTTAAAAATGAAAGCCTTAATCGAGAAATCAAATAAAACTTTTCAAACGGGCATTGACGTAAGTAGATGCAAATTTCTTCTATCAAATAAATCCAGAATGCCGAATTTTCAAATCAACAACAACAACCTTTTTTATTTCGAATCAACACTAAAAACCCAATTAAATATTGAAGCCCAAATGGAAATTTGATTCCCTAACTTCAAGGTCGTACAAATAGCTATTTTTTCAGTTCCTACTCAGCTTTTTGCTATCTTCACGTGAGTTGAGTGAGTTCTGCCAAATGGAAAATAAATTGCATCCCAGATCTTTGAAGAATTTGGTAATTGACGCTCTTGCAAAAGAAGAATGATACAACTACCGTTTTATGCTGCAATTTTAATTCAGTCATAACAACAACATTGAACCCTATTTTTTCAATGTTGGCAACTGCTATGTACCTCGAGCTTGAGACTAAAATGACCACGAATTCAACACAACGACATCTAGATGTTGTGTACTTTGTTGGGAATTGACTCGCCCGCTAGGAATATGTGGCATCAAGACCACACAAAACGGCCATCAGTTGTCAGTTCGTAGTTGTTTCCATCTTTGCATCTCCTGAAATTCGTTTCATGACCAGCAATTGACATCTGTATAGGTTATCAAGTTGCAGAGGAGCTCGAAACCCGTTGGTCGTGTCCCTAGGACACGGATAAGCCAAGTCCGCCCCCAAGAGGCATGGATAAGGCAAGTCTGGCCTCCAAAGGCGCGGTACTAACCGAATCCGGTCCCTAGGGCACGATCCTTCAATCGGTCGATGTCTAGGGGCACGGACCTTCCGTTCGGCCAAATAAAATTTGGTCAAATAGTTTTCTGATACTATTTGGTACTATTTGATAATATTTAAACACTATTTAACACATTTTTAAAAAATTCTTTGATTTTTTTCTTGTTTTTTTACCTCGCAGCTTCAAATGTATGATCACATGTACCACAAAAAAAATTTATAAATTTCTTCACATGAAATCACAGCGCAGCACAGCACAGCACACACAGTTTCAAATTTAGGTGTCAATCGTCGTCATTGCCACCCTTCGCTGCCCTCGGTGGCTCGGTGAGTCGACTGATGGTGCATGTGAAACACTATTCGACGGGGCCATGGCGGTGATGATACTATCGCCGCCACCACGGCCGGTGACGATGTACTCATCGCGCCGCCTCTTCAAATAGTATTTCACATGCACCGTCAGTCGACTCATCGGCCACGACGGTAGGCACTATTTGACGAGACTACAGCCGGTGACGGTGTACTATTGCCCGCTGCCCCTGGGGCACGGACTAGGACACGTGGAAGGCAGCGAAGGGTGGCGATGGCGATGGTTGACACCCAAGTTTGAAGTTGTGTGTGCTGTGTTGCACCGCGATTCATGCAAAAAAAAATTATGATTTTTTTGCGGTACATGTGATGATACATTTGAAGCTACGAGGTAAAAAAACAAGAAGAAAAAATTCAAAGAAAAAAGTTTCTCGGTATGTTAAATAGAGTTAAAACGCTATTTGACCGAACGGAAGGTCCATGCCCCGGCGTCGACCGATCGAAGGACCATGCCCCCAGGGGATAGATTCGGTCAGTGCCGTGCCTCTAGGGCCGGACTTGCTTGGTCCGTGCGCCCATAGGGGTTGAACTTAGCTAATCCGTGCCCTAGGGGTACATATGACGTGTTCCGGGCCCCTAGGGCGCAGACTAAGACACGTGGTCCGTCCCCGTACGGCTCCATGGTGTTATTTTGGGGCAAGAATTGCTATTGAGCGCGGCAACATTGCTATATTAGAAAAAAACTCTCTCACCCTGTGTCCTTCCCCAAATCAACTGTTGCCCCTAACTTCGCCGGAGACGGCTCGCCGAGAGCGTCACCCATCGTGCTGCCGCGACATTGCTAGAGATGGAGGAATGGCAAGCATTATTCAGGCAATGTTCTTGTAATATGCTTGTCGCATCGAAGGCCAATAGAACCAGTTTCAAAAAGAAAATGTAACATTTGTTTTAAGATTGTGTTTCAGATTAATGATGGAGGAGATAAGAAACTTCCATTTCTCATAGTACAAAAAAGAGAAACATCAATTTCCCAGGGTTGAAAAACGAGATTTCCTCAAAGTAGTAAAGGGAAATGGAACTAGCTACCGACCAAAAAAAAGTACAGAAAGCGGAAAAGCTAGCAAGAACGCTTATTCCAAGCAGAAAAAGAAAAAAAAATTGTCTTCTCTTGCAAATGCCATTGTCAGGCTTGAGGTCTCGATGCAAAAAGATAGTAGGTGAGGGTAACGGGGGTTTAGGCGAGGAATCAATTGTCGGTATTCCTCGAGGTTAGGCGGTGGTGGTAGTGCCGGCGAGTTCACGGTACCCCTCAATTTGGGGGGAAGAAGTATGGAAATTTGACCATAGCTTCTATCATTTGCCAGTATTTTTGTTGCACTTTATTATTTATCACAAATTTATAAAGGCATTTGACTATTTATCTTTTTGGATATTTTTACATCTGTCTTCTTCCCCTTCTTTCTCCTCTCATCTTCTCTTCTTTTCTTCTTACTTGCTCTAGCCATAGCAGATCAGGAGGCCGTTCGTCCCGCACAGCGCCTCTCCTCACCCTCTCTCTCTCTCTCTCCTTCCTCTAAACAACCACCAATAGTAGAGAGGGTGAGGTGAGGCGCGGCACAGGGAGAACGTCTGTCTTTGATCATCTGGTCTGTCATGGCCGGAGCAAGCAAGGAATAAAAGTAGAGAAAAGGAAAGGAAAGGAAGAAGGGGACAAAAACAGAGGTAAAAATGTTCAGAAGGACAAATAATCAAATGCCTTAGCAGCAGAAATGGTCTAAGTGCTACCTTAGCAGGAGGAGGAAGAATGTATTTCCTATTTGAGCTTTAGCAGTAGAAATGGTCTAAGTGCTACCTTAGCTACTCCATTAACAAACTGATCAATACCAAACCTTTCCATGTCCACGTGCCACGTCGGATGCGCACGCTTCACCCTGTTCGCTAATCCTTATCCTTTCGGAGTCGTTCGTCCCATCACCAATAAATTTTGGGTTGGTGTTACATCGCCAATTATAGGAGAGACCCGCCCATTATACTACTGTCCGGATTTATTTTTCTTTGCCATCGCACTGGCTAGCACTGTCCATGAACTTATAGCCTGACAGTACCTTCCTTTGTTCTATTTCGTAAACCATACCCAGGTAATGACAATAAAAAACCTGTCGCCGTTGCTTTGCTTCACTGATACGTACCATGGTTTCTTTCTCTGGTGATCGGTATACTCATCATTTGTAAGGTCTTACAGGATGGAGCTACAAATATGAAGCTTAAAGAAATCACCACCGTGTTTCTCAAAACCAAAAAAAAAAAAGAAAAGAAAGAAGACTGCAAAGCCCTTGGCTCTCTGCAAGTTGGCAATTGGTTTCAGGGAAGCTAACGATGGTCTCATCTCATGGCTGTATTTCAGAAACGATGGAAAAAGTTAGGCATGCGCTGAGACGGGTGGTCTAAACCAGTTTGATTCGGGCGTCGTCTCGTCGGCGTCGCCTTGCCCATGCTGCTATCGATCACATGGCTAACTAGGGTTGGAAAAGCCATGGCTGTCGTGACTCGTGAACATGTGAGAAACCTGCTACCATCATACTGGCCCTTCGATTAGGCCATGAGCCAATCGGCTCATGGCTTTGATCTTTCGAGCACAGTGTCTGAATTGATAATCTGGTGAACAATATAGACGACTCTTCAGTTAGTGGCCAGCTGAAGCTTGAAAGGACTTGCTCTTCAATTAGTAATTTCAACTCTGAAGTCTTTAACGCTATGGACAGTGTTGCTTTCTGGGATGTTGATGACATGATTCCGTAACCACTGAGTAGAGAAGATGGCTAGCATGCAAGTGTAACCAAAACCAGTAAAGAGCTGACATGAGCAAACAACTGCAAGAAAAGTTTGGCTGACTGGCATAACAATCTGCAATGTCACAAAATGTTCCAAACACATTTGACAGGCATAACAATCTGCAATGTCACAAAATGTTCACATACATATGAGAGATCTTTTAGGCAAAAGGGTTGGGTATGAGAAAACTAAAATACACAATAGTATCTCTTCTGTTGCAATGGAAAATACATGTACATAATGTTTCAAAAGATCCCAGCCAAAAAAAAGTTGAGGGAAAAATGGTGCTTTCAAGTCACCTCAACTCAGAAAAAAAAAGTGAACACTTGGGACATACATTTACACAATGGAAATGCCTGAACAATGGTACAACTTCAAAAGAATAATATACTACCTAACTTCTTTCTTTCCTTTAAGAAATAAGAACAATGCCTATCTACTAGCCCCTAGAAGAAATAAACTGGTGAGCAAGCTTAACAAATGAACAGAATAGTGCACTTCCCTAGAGGACTCGTGGGATGGTGCGGCCCTGTGAGGTCATGTATCGAAGGAGAATGCAAATGGCAATATCACATCTTATGCCTCCTTGCAATAATCTCATAAAGAGTCGGGGATGCCATCCTGTAGCTTGGATATAAGTGATAAATCATCTAGCAATATCAGTACCAAAAAGCCTCTCCCTGATTAACCCACTGCACGAAATGCTCAGATAACCCCTGAGCTTGAATCTCTGAAGCGTGATCTTCCTGAAAGTTTCAAATGAAATGACTGATTTAATTTGTTGGGTGAATCATATCTCCACATGTATATTTCCACCCAAAATGATAAACAAAAAATCTAATCTGCCAACGTAATAATCATATTCTCTAAAACAAAACTTTGGTCTTGAAATGAATTACGTCCAGGGTTCACAATTCCAGAAGGAAGCCGCTTTTACGGTTTATCAGTGAAAGGGAAGTACAGTAGTTAACCCAGAATGAGGGTGGTCATGTTCTCTTTTTAGTGGAATGTTAATACTTAATACTAATGTTTATACATGATGAAGGGAGCAAGAACTTCAGAAAAAAGAAAAAGAAAAAGAACAAGAATATTAATAAAATGGCAGGCCAGAAAAGAACCAGGAATCTGGATTCTGGTGGTTCTTGCTTCTCGGCTTGGGTCCAGGAAATTAGTAAAAAAAAAAGGGGTTTGTGAACCATGAGTTGCAAATGCATAGAATGGGCAAGTAGGGAGTGGTAATACATTGACGAATGCACTAACCGTTATCCCAGAGGTTACAGCAGTGGCAACATTATCAGTTGAAATATTCACATCAGGAGTACTTAAGGCTGTTGACCTGCTCAAGCATAATGTACAACACAAATACAGTGAGAAGGGATAGAAACATTCATCTATATATATCAATTCTGAATGTGCAGTATAAGTGAGCAGTGCCATGTGCACATCACTATATTTAGGGATTGTAGAATAGAATACATGGGACAATATAGCGAGAAAGGATAAAAACATTCATCTAGATCTCAATTCTGAATATGCAGTACCAGTGAGCAGTGCCATGGACAAATCACTAGACTGAGGGATTGGAGAATACATGGCAACAATTACAATTTTTTTAGGTTGTCTGTGAACATAGATAAAACTATAGAGTCTGGTACAAACAAAGGATCTACAGTTTGTGTTACCAAACCATTTTTGCGAGCTATGTGCAGAGTTTTTCTTCTTCAACAATAAATGTAGAGTAGTTTTTATGGAATTAATAAAAATGATAAATAATGATTCCTTGTTGCCAATTTTGTGTATATGTGCACATGCAGCGAAGAAAAGGCTTGACAAATTGAAAAGAGACAAGGGTATGATCAAAAAGCGAAAGCAGGGCAGTGTAAACAACCTTTCATTGTCTGAAGCTGAAAGCCAGTCAAGATCCAGGAAATTTGAATCCCCAGATCCATTGCAATAGTCAAGATCACAGCTGGCATGCTTAATATGAGACACTGTGGGAGTATACCTGCAATATTTTTCAAAAGAAACGGGAGAATCAATACCGTAAGTATTCAATACTAATTTCTGTGAAACACCACACCCATATACTTAGCATGCATCGCTCTGCTATTAACAGAATACGAAAAGGTGAAGTTTCAGAATCAGAACACAAACTAACCTTAATTTCGACACCGCATTATCAGAGGTTGATGAAATTTCGTGCACTGAATTAGAACTCCAGTTTGGAGATTGTAGCTCATTTTTGAAACCAGTAAACTCTGAGTTTAACATTCTATTTCGACCATTGCTGGACATGCATGTGTTGCTTTTACGAAGAATGCTGCCATCTGATCTTGCCCTTTTCATCAATTTACTGTGACAAATATACATCTCAGATAATTGGTAAGATGGATTTTGTTGATTTGTGAAATATTTGTGCGAATAAAATTTGGATATTTCCTTAAATCAGGTGGTGCTTAGGTGAGTCAGGAAACGCTATGCAAATGTATTTAGTACTCATGTTTTTAAGAATAAAGACTACTCACTCTGTTTCACAACATAGAATCTAGGAGACCTAATACACAAGGATTAAAGAGGTGTAAAATTAAGAAAAAAAGAAACAAGATTGGGCCATGCTACCCCTATGAAAAAAAGTTGATGAATAAAAACTCGTATTTCTCTGTCCTAAGTTAAAAAGCACAGGTAAAACCGGAAAACATGCATTGGATAGTCTTTTGTTTTCTCCTTGGCCCTTAACTGTGGAACGACACAAGACAATTTCCCTATATTGTCACAAAATTTTAGTACCATACACATTATATGTTTAAACACATTATGGACTCATTTAGAAGCATTTGATGTTTTTATTTGAGAATTGAGAAAAAGTAACCATCAAACTCTGCTGGTCAGATACTTGTGAAGTGGGGAACAATGTAGGGGTGGCATCTACTCATGTAGAATTTCTTTGTGATCTTCATGCAAACACTACTGGCCAGTTCCTGTTTCCCAGTGTCAGTAGCATTGTACTAGTTATGATGTTATCAGTAGGTAAACCAACAAATATATGCACTTCATGTGTAGGAGTCAGGAGTCAGGACTGAGGCCACCATCCACATAGCCCAAATTGACACGAGATACATAGATAGAGAATGGTACATTGCTCTTGTAGTTTAACCAAAAGGAAATGACTAATGTCATATTGTCATGCAGTCATACTTAATCACATATGTTCAAGTATAACCATATATTGGTAAGTTTACCTTGCATTCTCATCAAGGACAAGCTCCCCAGCAACAGATTCTGGCTCCCATAGTGCAGGCTTGCCCTGCTGCGGTTGGAAGTATCCCAAAAATCTAAAATTTTAAGAAGGCAAAAACACCAAGTGATAACAAACTCAGTATATACTGTTTCCTGTTCAAAGGATATAAAGGAATCTTTAGTGAACAATGAGTTTGATCAAACATACAAGTTTATTGCTGCCTGTTTGTAAGCATCCATATAGGCATTACTGTAGTATCGTTGTAGTGTCCTGAAGAACTCTTGAGACTGAATAGCAAACTTCAAGTGCCCTCTCTTTGCAGAGAATATCTATACATAAAACCACATAGTAAGTCCATCAGACAAGTGCTCAATGAACAACTCAACATGAAAAAAAAAACGTCATAAAAAAATATGATGAAATGCTCTATACCAGCTATTGATAGATAGTGGTCAAATTCTCAAGGCATGACATTATAATTCTGTTCCAGCTATACTTGCCGCATAAAAGTTTTGTAAATCTTACAGAAATTCTTAAATGCTCTTTTAAATCCATATTGGATTCCAGACTCATCAATCAGCATAACTTGATGGATGATTACCTTTTTCAGTCCTCATGAGCCATGCCCAATTTAAGCAACATATTTTCATATACTGATTAGTCCTCAAAATTACAATTTTTAACTCCAGCTAAGCCTATGGTTTGAATTAGTATTTTGGGAATAAATGCACAGTTTTATAGTCTGTCCTGACATAATTGGTTCCGTTTGAAAATTAAAAGTCAGAATGGACCAGATACAAAGCCTAAGGAGGAAAAAATAGACTAATCCTAACATAAGTAGTGCACCACAATCACTACTATTTCAATCCAGAATCTTCCTATGGAAGGAGTGAGGTAACTACAGCTTATCTCACAGGTTGAAGCAAGAAGCCACTTGAAAATTTGTTGAAATAGCAAGATTCCAATGACGTACCTTGTTATGAGCAGCTGAACCACCATACTGTACAGCAAGTGTATCACCCATTCGCTCATAAAAATGCATCAAATGGCGAGCCAAGGGGGAGTCTAGATCAAGTTCTGGAGATTTAACAGAACCAAGTGCATGCAACTGGTGTCCAAGAGCAGCTAAACCATAGGCATACTGAGCAACATTTGTGCGGTCCAAACAATCTATACAGTTTGTACGTAAGACACCCTTTTGAAATTTTGGAGGCTTTACTGGGGTAGATCCATTGTCCACGGCTATATGTTCTGCAATTCCATTACTAGAGGTATCAGAACTGCAACAGTTATCTTCTTGGGAGATGTCATCAATATCATCGATACAATCTGTGTTGTCACCATTGTTGTTGTTGTCACATACGTGAGGACCAAAACCATTCTTCCTATAAAGCATGAAATGAAAAATAAGAAGAAAAAAACACAAAGGAAAAGATTTGCCTTTGTAGTAAGAGCAGTAACCTATTCATGAGGTAAAAGACAACAGGAATTCAAATTAAATAGCAAAGAAACCAGTATAAAGACAAATACTTACAATGGAGCATGCAAATTAAGGGAACTCTCGGCTGTTTGAGCTGGGGAAACTTGACAATAAAAGAATTCTGTCAAGTTCAGAGCTTCAAATGCCACTTTCAAAAGCACTTGGAGGGCATTTGTACTTTTGCTGAAATACAACTTGCTTCAGTAATGCACATCAAAAGCATCTAATAAACCATAAGTGAAAGATTTACAACAGAGAGATTCAATACCTTCGAGAGTTCTTATGAAGATCCCAGTGTAAAAATCTCAAATGATTTTCCCCTGGTACACCATTGTTTATAATCTTTATTGCTCTATCAAATTCTCGACGAAGTATAGATTCGCGTGGTCTCCTCTCGCGTGTCTTGCAAAATTAACAACAAAAATAAATGTAAGAGCATGGGCTATTAAGTACTACTTCCAATCACAAAAAAGTGACAGTCTCCAAAACTCAACTTTGACCATCAATTTATATTGTAATATATTTGTAAAACCTAACAGAGTTATGACATTAGTATGGTATTTTTTAAGTCAAATCTACTCATATCATTTCATATGGCGAGTCTAAATATACATAAAAATAGTCAAAAATAAAATAATTTAACTGCACGTATTCTAAGATGTCACCTTTTTTTACTGGAGGAAGTACAGTTTATATATGAAACATCCATTAGAAGCGGTGACCGCATAATGACAGTGTGCAACCTACCTTAATCAAGTTTAAGATGATGATAGGATTTCCATATCTCCTCCTAAGATTTTCAAAATGAAGTTTGGTAGCTTCATAATTCTTGTCCTTCTCATGCACTGAAAGAACGAACAAATTAAAATAATTGAACAATACTGCACACAACAAAGAAGGATTTCAATGCTTACATATGATATCAGGCTTAAGATTAAGCTTCGATGTCTCCTGGGACCAGAATAGTGGAATTGAACCCCTGTTCTGCACAACAGAGCTTATTTGCCTAGGTCCAAGCATGTCTTCAAAAACAATTTGCTCAGTCTCAACATCATTTGCTACTCTGCCCTCCTCATTCACACCTCTTTTTAAATACCTGTTCAATCAAAATGACAAGATCAGGAAGGAAAGATGCAATGATCCATACGTCCTTTTAAATTGCATCAATCTAATCCAGACAAAAAAACTAACAGGGAAAATTATATAATTACTAAGAGTTTGGCAAGTGTGAACCTGGTCCCAGCATAATGCCTCGAGCGTCTAGCAATGAGCGTCAACATAATGTCCTTCCCGGATATTGAAAGTTTATCCTTGATGTAAATGAAATCAAATAAATATATTATTCTAAAATGATGTGACTAAACAGAAGTTGTGATATCCGTGAACAACAGAGAACTTACACAAAAAGGAAGTTCAAAACTTGTCTACTTAATCCTAAAGCAAAGGATATTCTGCTAGATCCTCTTTAGTTTATGTTTTTCCAACATGAAGAAATAGCTCAGTAGTACAAAATAAATCAACCAATATATAACTTATAATTGTCTATCAATGGTCTCTCCTCTTTACAATTTTTCCATAAGTATCGCTTGATTTTTACAATTTTAAATAGTGTGGCAAGGTTGAAGAACCCACTACTATCACTTGTCTAGCTCAAGAAAATAAAAATCATGACTGGTTCACTAAAGAGTAAAACAAACCAAGAAAATAAACAGAGAGAATGATTAATGGCCCAAGCCAACATCCATAGAACCATGTGGACAGGAGGAATCCATTTTATGGTTGCAATCTACCACATTCACAAATTCTCTTTGGTAATATAACAGCACTAGCACTACAAGAGATCAATTTCATAGGGGTATATATACCTGCTTAAAAAAACCATAGACTAATGCGACAGTCCAGAGGGCACTTTTCAGAATGTCACGAATCCCTCGTGTTAGAAATTCATTCCATACAAACATTGTGTCATATAGGTCCCATCCCTCCTGTGGATCATTGAAATTCTTCTGGAGACTTCTCATGATATGGTATGAGTGGCTAAAAAAGAAGTCCTTTCTAAGATCTATTGTCTGCAAGAACTTCTTGTACCTGCATGATTTGTAAAGGTCGGCTTATCAAGAACATACAGTATTACAGTGCAATAGTCCAGGCGTCCAGCATAGGAAATAAATATGTAGCTTTGTTGTTAAGTTTTTTTTTGAAAAAAGAACCAGATGCTCCACAGTTAGAAAATATTACCAGCAATCCAATCATTGTAAGGTGATGTAAAGTCTACGACATCAATGATATAAGGGATGCAACATACCTGTTCTCATCCTTGGAATTACAAAATGTTGGCCTCATCTTGGAATTTGATAACTCAATCATTGCAGTCTTGGTAACTTGGTAAACTGGATGGCCAAATACAGCCCCAATTTTTCTCTGCTCGGTGATAATTAACATGTAATAAGGCCCGAGGAACTTAATGAAACCTGTACGGAAAATTTATCATTGATGCATAGTTATAAAAAAAATTGCCATCTGTTTGGAATGAAACTATTATCAAGAAAGATGGGATAATTTACCGATGATTCCATAACAATTTGTAACAAATTTTACTCCACCAGTTGACCTATGGTCTTCATCTAGAACTTTTAGCAGATCAAGATATTCACTCTGTGAGTACACAGTAGAACCCTCATCTATGTTGAGCTCTGATGGCTCCATTCTATCAATCTTGAGTAATCTCCATAATGTTTTGTCAGTGTTAGTTCCGAGAATATAAAATTTCTGCAAAACAGAATTCATAATGTAAGTGTGATGAAAATATTAAACCAGCATATGAACTACAATATTCAATAATGCTTTCAGTAAATTTTTAAGTATCCAAAGACCAAAATGCAGATGCGGCAATAGAGAAAGTCATGTTATATCTACTGGTAAAATTTTTAAAAAGGAATCAGAAAAACTCGTTGCGATTTGAACATACTACCAATTTTCACATGTAGCCAATCAATGCTAGTTATATTCACTGCTTGTGTCATAAAGGATAATAATGAACTAGCAAATCTGCTTGCAGTCATGTTATCGTAATGTCAGTAAAGCAACTAGTAGTTTCTTGACAACCAACAAAACAAAACTTGACTGCAGCCTCCTTAAATTTTAGGCCAACAAAAATCAGAATACAAAAGGTACTCCATAAAAGAAAATTTAAATGCAAAATTTGGCAATCAATACCCTTTAGATGAAGGTGCAAATAGAGGGGTAATTTTGCATTGTTTGGTAGTGTCAAAAGCAAGCAGCAATTGCAAACCTGAAGCTGTAGGTACTTCTATGCAATTTGTTCTGCCAGAATCACAACTAGAACACAAATTACATGATTGATAAAACAAGAACGTGTACAAGACCCTAGGGAGCACAAATCATCACCAAATAGGCCAACATTCAAATTTATATGCAATGCGGCCATACGCAAACAGAAAAAAAATCCTCCCAGTAATTCAGCTCAGACAGGACAGCAATGCTATCATTTCTAAACAGAAAGGAACACCAAGTAATATGAAAGGCATTCAAATCAATTAGAAAGACCAAAAAGAAGAAGAAGAAGAAGAAGAAGAAGAGAAGAGAAAATGGGGGCATTTTCACTAGTAGGATGCAAGAAATTCTTGAGCAACAAAATAACAAGAGCTAAGATACTGATTCAACAGCTCGCACAATCCTAGTAACTAATTTGCAGTTTTGCACACCAAAATGTTAGGAACAAACATACATGGAGTTGCTGGCGATGTCAGCACAGATTGCCAATTCATCATTATATCAGCAGGAGGGAAAGAAAAGGAAATAAAATTGATGCAGTCTTGCATAGCAAAGAAAATAACAGCGATTAAGGAACATTGAACAGTCAGAAAATCAGTTGGAAGGCTTGAGATTTGTGTTCCATAGGATTTGGTGCCATTGAGTCACAGTTCAGCTTTGACGCTTGAGTGGAGACACTTGGTTAGAGTAGCTGCTACATATGGACATAGTTTCTTTTGTTACTGCTGTAAGCAACTCTTGGTTGCATAAGATCCACTACTTGTTAGTTGTTACCTACCTTACAGAAGAACACAAACTCAAATCAAGTCCACTAATTTCCTCTGTTCTCCATTTCCCTCCCCATCCTCCTCAAACCTTAACCTCACCCATAAGCCTGCTATAATCTTCTCAAGTCGTCCTTTTCCTATTGAAATCTCCTGTCAGATCATCTTGGATCATGACAAAAATTCTCGCCAACTTAACCACCAAGGCCACATTACCTCCACCCTATCACGTTCCACACAATGAAAAGAGCCAAAGTAACAAAGAATTGTAGGCATCAACAATTTTCGATTGTCAGTCACAACATGAAACGATCAAAGCAGACAAACACCCAAAATTCTCATTGAAAACCTTATAAAATTGTCACATCCCGCACCAAAAAAAAACAAATTCCAATGTACAAACACTAGGAAAGCCATGGAAAGACAGCAAGGTCATTCACAAAATTTGCAAGCACAATAATTCCCACAAACCCACATAACATCACGTATCCAGATTTTGAACTCCGTAAATTCACCTCGAGAAACCAGCAAATATCCCAAAAAAAGACAACTAATAATCACACAATAGCAGCAGAAACCAAAGATTAGGAATTGGATTAAGGAAAACATAACTTGAAGCTACAGTCAAACTATAACACAGAACTGAACTGAAAGGAAACACACAAAGCACCCTCCTTTAGAATCAAAACTCCTGCAAATCAACCTCCAAATACACTTGAAACAAATAAAGCTCGCTTCTATTCCTAACCAAAGATCATAGAAACTAATAAGACAAGACACAATTCCCAAATCTACCGCATAGAATGGAACAACAAAAAACAGCTAAAGACTCCCTAGTCCCTAAAAATCACCTCCCACCCAAGCACAGCCAAATCACACACAAGCGACATGAATAAACAAAAGGGATAATAATAATTCCTAATCTCCGGCGTTCCATGGCACGATCCAAGCAGCCACAGCTCGTGCCCCCCGCCTTCTAAGCCACGACAGCGCCCACCTCTTCCCGAACAAAACGACCCAAAAGCTCGACCATTTCCGGAGCCACACGCCCACCCAAAGCTCGCACCGTCGCCGAATCAAGCAGCAGCAGCACGAACAACAAAGACAAGAAGAGAGTACAACACAACAAAGCCCGCACGAAGCGGCGGCGCATTGTGATTCGGAAGCGAGGAGCTCACCGACTCGGCCTCGTAGAGCTCGAAGCTCTGGAGGCAGCTCTCCGCCTCCGCCGCCGCCATGGCCGGCCGAATCCCCGGCGCGGGCCGGCTCAATCTCGCATCCGCCGCCGCCGGCAGATCACAGCCCCGCCGTCGCCCGCCGGAACCCTAAATCCGCGGCCGGCTGCTTGAGGTAGAGCATTCCCCCGTAACCCCGCGCGAATCACAGCGGCGCCCGCAAATCCGAATCCAAAGCCGAGGCTTCCGGCGGGCGAATGGTCGCGCCTTAGAATTGGGATTCGGGGAGCTCGGGAGCGATTGCGAACGGTCGGCGAGGTGGAGGAATTGGGGAAATTTCTGGGGAGGAGGAGGCGAGGCCGTAAGAAGAGATTATTTTCGCCTTCTTTTTGGCGTGCTAAATCGGTGAGGCGAGGAGGGGAGGAGCCGAGGAGGGCGAGCTCCGAGCTGGCCTGAGAGAAGAAATTTATCGGGATCTGTTAGTTTCTCTCTTTTTTCAATTATTTTTCTGCTGAATCTGCTTATGTTTGTATTTCTAAGAGGAAATTGTGTCTGTGTTTTTATTGGAACTTTCATTTGTGGCATTTCTGTGTTGCCTCTAGTTGTACTTGTTTTGTTGTTTTCTTTTTTGTGATTACTTTGTATTATTAGTTTTGTTTATTTACCGAGAAGCATTTCAATATATTTATAAAAATATGATTTTTTTTAGTCAAA
Source organism: Ampelocalamus luodianensis (assembly GCA_036346255.1). NCBI lineage: Eukaryota > Viridiplantae > Streptophyta > Magnoliopsida > Poales > Poaceae > Ampelocalamus > Ampelocalamus luodianensis. The sequence goes on along the minus strand of CM070627.1, from coordinate 54,549,133 downwards.
CCTTTATTTTCTTCAAAAGAAGTTTGTGCCACAACAATTCTTCTGACAAAAAAAATTTGTCAAAACCGATTGCACATAGATTGGTAGTTATGGTTTTATCGATGAATTACTATCAATATTTGTAAGTAAATGCGGGTGACACAATTCTCGAAACTACGCAAGACATGGTGTTTTTTAAACATATCCAAATCTTCTCTGGGGAGAATAGCACCATATTCATGTGTTATTGTATTGAATGGGATTAAATGCACAATATGACGCTGAAACTATGAATGTTCTCAATGGCTTATATTCTCTCTCTCTCTCTCTCTCTCTCTCTCTCTCTCTCTCTCTCTACTAGCACCGCTCTTTATAAAACGTCGAAGGGGTGTCAGATGTTATCCATCAGGAGACGCCTTGCTAGTTGCTGGAATCTGTATGTTAACGACGGTTGTTGTTAGTGAGATGTCCTCTTTGCATGTTTGTCAAACGATTATTGCCAGAAACGGATAGATGTCTGTGCAATTATGTCAAAGACACATAGGTGCACGTGTTGTATTTGCTACCACGCATAGTTGGATATGGTGCAAAGGGTCTCTAGTTGATAACATAGGGTTCACATATCAATATGTGCGACTTATCGATCAGAGAGTGGTCGTGAATTGACCTGATCGTAATAGACTTTCCAACTAGGGAATGGTTGTAACCTAATCCGGTCATGTCAGGCATCTCTGACCAGAGTATACTAGAGAGTTATTAATATGCTATTATCTACAATAAATATTATAGATAAATATATTTATTAAATAAATATTATTCAATCCTCGTCAAGTTTCATGTTTCTCCCGTAAAAAATGTTAGTGTGTGCATTATTAGCCATTGGAGCAGGGTATATTCCAGAGATCATGACAAGATGGCGATCGGTGCCGGGAAACCGGGCTGCTAATCCTGCGGCTGCCTTGCCGGGGGGCGAACGGCTGAAACCGGCCCCGACTCGGACGAGTCGCCACCGCCGATGCCATGCCAGCATCGGCGATTGTTACGTCTGCACCTGCCTAAACTCCGAAGTAACACGGAAGACAGAACGTACGGGACAACACAATCTATTGGCCCCGGCGACCAGTAGTAGTATCGTTTCTTTGTACGGTACGATGCTTGTAGCACTCGGCAACGTGAAGACTTTGTGCTTCAAGGTCATCAGTAGCAAACAAACACATACGCATTGACACGGCTTACACGGTTACTCGCGCAGTTACACCAACCGATCCACGGCGACAAGTATGGAGCTTATAACACACGTGCATACGTGTAACTAGTAATCCACAGTAGAGGAGGAAGCGTACGTGCTTGTCGGCATGCGTGCACGCACGACGAGTCAGCTCGGGACGCGCGGGGGCGGTCGAGCGGCGGGTTGACCGGGGCGGGGCGAGCGACGTGGAGCGGCTGGGTTTGGCCTCCCCTCCCGCGCTCGGGGTTGGCGTTGCGGGGTTGACGTACAGCGCAATGATTGGGGGCAGGGGGCCAGGGGCGTCGTCGTCTCGTCAATGGGAGCGCGCCACGCCACCGCGCGGGCGGACGTCGTTTGGAGCGCAGCTGTTCGCTGGCACGATCACGCCGAAAGCTAGTTAAACTCGGGCCGAAAATGCCAGAGAGGAGCTGCGACGGTGCATCGTCGAGGAGGCATTTGCCGACCTAAATAAATCCAGCATAAAAGATATGGTTGTACTCAAAATTATTTGAGAACAACAAGGGTATCTTGATAGAGCGGTTCGGTGGGATGAGCCGGTAGAGGTGTGCTTTAAAATGGTGAGGTTTGAGCCACCCCTCTATCAGGATTCAGGACGAAGAAGCAAGCCCAAACCGCATTTAAACCTTCGTAGGGAGATAAAATCAAGTGCTTTCACATTATTGAAGGTATGTGGTAGCTTGAGCAAACCGTGATTTCCTCCCAAAGCCAAATGTACCGAGCTTAAGTAGCAGTTTGCACCGACAAGTTGCCCCCGTTTCAGCGACGTTTGCAGCAGGAGACCAGCTACTGGTTACTAGTTTTCAGTTCATGAATGCAGCACACGGTAAAAACTAAGCTAGCATGAGCATTAGCATCACCGCGGATCGATGAGCTGTGCATAGATCGGTCGCTAATTAACTAAGCTAGTATTACCTTTAATTTCACAACAAGCTGAAGATGACAAAGGACAGCCGACTTGTGATTTTTAGGCAGGAGATGCCCGGAAAGGCAGTGATAGTAGCTAGGATACATGCCTTTCTGATTCACATGATGCATGGGACAGAAAAGGCAGCGAGAACAATAAAGCTTCAGAGGAGATCCTTCCCTACCAATCTTCAGAAAATCTCACTCATCATCAACTTATCCCCACTACAACGGATGATCCGCAGCGTTATGGATTTATCTACTTGCTAATAAATGGACTAATTCAACCAGATAACCTGAAGGCATCTGATTCCAGAGCTTGAATATTTCTAAGATCATTTCGATTTTATTTTATTTTATTTTTTAATTAACTCAAACAAAGCCAAAACTTCAGTGTGGGGTTGTCGATGCCATGTGCATTGATACGGCGGCAGACGTTCGTAGGCATCCGGGAGTTGCCTACTGAGCATCCCAACAGCTGTGCCGGTAGTACTCTGCATGTACTATTAACAATGACACGTTGCTAGCTTCTCCACACACACACACAAAAAAAAAAAGAATAGCCCCAGAGTATCATGCATGATAAGTTTTCTAGAAATCTACAGGGACGGTCCGTGTAATCATAAAATTCTCAATGATGGAAGCGATAATCAATAGAATATCCCACCGGGATCGCCACAACACTTTCCCTCCCGATCACATTCTCAAAATAAGGACCCGTTCATCAGCAGCAACTTGCCAAAAGGCATTCGATAAAGATCGATAAAACAATCAGCATACGGCACGCGCCGGATCCAATCCTCCCAGATGTGACACCACGGCTCGAGCAATGCCCACGGGCCACAGGACAGGGGCGCCATGCCGGAAATTGAACTTTTTTAGTAATGAATTATTTTTTAATTTTATTTTACAGTTAACATCTTATAAACTTTATTTCTAATTCTGACTCTTTGGTCACGTTATCATCCGTCTGTGGTGTGATAAAACAACCCTTTGGCTACTAGTTGTGGCATGACGAAAGGAGTCAGAATTGAAAATAAAGTTCATGAGAGATTAACTTTAAAATAAAATTAAATAAACAATTAAATAAAAAAAAAAGTCGCCAGTTGCTGAAAAGACCGTGCAGATCCATAGCGCGCGGATAGGCTCGGCCGGCTCAAGCGACCGTTGCAGGAGGGCGCTACCGCTGATGAGTGCGTGTGCCTCAGCCGCGAGGCGGAGACCTGGGGCAGAGGCAACCGACCGACGCGTGCAGTGGATGCGATCGACGCACGCGCACGTCGTGATTAATGGGAGGCTCAATTATTCATGTGAGTTTCTGACCTGTGGAATCAAGTTGCGCTATCGATGGTTAATGATGGGTTTGGGTGATCTACATCGGACTGTCAGACGTGGGGGCATCATGCGTAATCTTAGATCCAGTGACGTGCTACCAAGTTTCAAACAAACAAATGCCGGTAGAGTTAACTTTGCAAAAGGGTTACTTTGCGGTTCAAGATATTTTGTCATGTCCCCGGTAAACTTAATGTAAAATAAATTCGTGCGTTGTAGATAGGCTCTGAAAGGCAAATGGGTAGATTTGCACGGTTCAAGATATGCGCGGCATAGTTTCATGAAGAGCACACAGCAAGCTCCTTACAGCGCGTAGAATCCCTAGCCTCTCCGCGTTTCACAGGGATTATCTCCCACTCGTGTGCGCCAAGGTGACCTCCGAATTTCCTCAATGCAGCACATGGAATCGTCTCGCGCGCCTCTCGGCCGTTCGATCGGCTGGATTGCGCGGCGCAGCCGCGTTCGGGTCACCTTCTCACGAGAAGCTGTGTGCCTCCTTCCTCTTGCCGCATCGCAGCAGCTTTTCCGCCCTCGCACCTCTCCTTCGCGCAATAGCTTTTCCGCCCTCGTGCCTCCCCTTCACCCGCGTCGCCCACCTCCTCCCCCTCGCAGTCACGTGCCGCCCTCGCCGCTCCCCGCACCGTTCGCTCGCGCCGCCCACCTCCGCCCCCTACTCCCCTTTGCCCGTGCCGCCCACCTCCTCCCCTTCGTCTGTGTCGTGCCCATCACCCAACTCCTCCCCTTCGTCAGCATCGCGTCCATCAGCCATCCCCTCCCCTTCGCCCACACTAGTCGCCTTCCACGCTTTCGTCGTCGCGCCTGGGTTGCCATACGCCTGGATCCTAGGGTGTCATAGCTATCTCTTTCCCCTTCTCCCTCCCGTCCTCCCACAGAGGAAAGGTAAGACGACGACGTGAGAGGAGATGGGGACGTCAGGAGAGTAGCCGCCGGTGAGGCCTCGACCGACTGCAAGGAAGAGACAGCATGTGAGGTCCTCTCTGCGCTGTTGTCGCCAGTGGTTAGCCCGCCTGCCACATGTGCCCGTTATGCAACATGAGCGGGCCCGGCACCTTACGCTGACATCTCAAGCACCACCCGTCCTGTGGGCAGTGGCATGCACAGGCGCAGCGGCGACCCAGTGGGGGCCCACCCTGCGTGAAGGCTCCAAAGGCGGATAGAATCATCATCCGACTGACCTCGACAATAATCAATTAGTCATCGATCGATCGAAGGGAGGTGTAGTGAGCAGTAGGCTAACTCTAGCTTGCTCCATTATTGCACTGAAGCATTAGTGGTAGTGGCAGTACTATTTTCCAAATAGTTGAGGTTGAGATTAGATGGTTGCGGTTGGAACCTAACGCATAAGCACTCGATTAGTAGCAACGCAACATACGTAATGAGTCTGGAATTCATTACTAATGACACTGGATTGTTGCCTTGTTGGTGGTGGTGGTGTGGAAACTTTTAATGTGTGCGATTATCGGAGCTAGCCGTGCTTGGTGGTGCGGCCAGGTTGGAAAAGGTGCGGAATGGATTGGCATGTCCTGACGGGACGTGACGGCCAGATGCTGCGGAGCTTGATCCGCTTGGCGTTGGCGCGTGCGGCAACCGTTGCAACTGGCAAACAGGGGAAAGGAAAACGTTGGGTGGAGAGTACCGTTCATTGGTACTTTACCGTTTGCACGCCCTGCACGAGTGGAGCGCGCAGCTGGTACAGCGCCCCAACGGTGGCAGCAATAGCACACAACCACGACCACTCAAGCAGTCACGCCTGAAACTTGGTTTTGCCATATGTCCATGTTTAACAACACATAAATCACATACGACACATTAGGTTAACTAGATTTTATCTTGTGAGTTAAAATACTAGGCTCCCGATATACAGTAACACCCAGCTACGCGCTAGGGTCAACCAGACTAAGGCCAAAACATCCATCCTTTTTGGATAACTTTTTTCTTTTGGGCAATGCAAATTAACACATGTAGTACTAGTAAGGTGCAACAAGTGATTGCCATGAAGCATACTTTCCTTTTCATTGTGTCCAAAACCACATGCAACATGAACAACACGAACTTCGCATGCACGTCACAACCACACATTCACAATTTGTGCACAATGATAACGAGTTGTTAGCTCATTTAGCATGTTTTCAAAGCAAAATAGGCCCCAAAAAATTAAATGACAAAAAACAACACCTTTGCTGCGCAAAAACGCCACGGCAGGGGGGCCTGCCGTGCACCTACGTGGTGACCTCCTAACTGGCGGTAAGCGGCCTGCCATACACCTAGATTGTGGCAGGCCTTCTACCGCTAACCTAGCCCATGGCAGGTGAGCTGGGTGCATGACAAGCCCTCTATCGTAATGTTTTTGCTCGTTAGGGGTGAAAATTGTACTATTTTATTTTTTGGGGTTATTTTTACCGTTTCGGTTCCAAAAGATGCTAAATGAGAAAAAAAAAACCTTCAATGACAACCATCCCCTTTCCCTGCCTTATCTTACCTATATTAAGCCTTATGGGTTTGGCGAGCTGAGGGAGACTCCGTACGTTTAGTCCTCCACTAGGAGCGCTTCATGCGTTAACTGTGCACCAAGTCTAGGCAGAAATGGCATGAACTGGGGTGCCGATTCGGTCTCCGAGTGCCTGGCCGCATGGGTCGGTTGTTCCTACGTTCCCGAGATGGTGCGCGCTGCTGATGGGCCGGTTATGGCGGCCTGCCTCAGGGGGCGCTTGACTCTCTATAAGATTGAGGATGGGTGGCTCAGATCGACTTGCCACCCTGCCTTCGGTCCACCACAGCCCTAGCCGACTTGGAACCCCCACGCCGCGCTCTCCTCCTCCTCCCGGTCTCCTCTCTTTTCTCACCCGCCGACCCTAACCGATCTCGAGCCCCCATACCGCACTCTCTTTCTCCCGATCTCCTTTCTTTTCTCACCCATCCTTGCCTCATCCCCATCTCCTCCCTTGCCGCTGCTTCTGGAGCCCCCCTCCTTCCCCCTCCTACTTGATGGTGAGGCAGCGCTGTTAGGACCCCGAGTATGCAACTTGGGACCCTCTGTGCATTCTGAACTAGTCTCATGATCAGTAGCTAGTCCACACAGTTGCAACATAGATGAAATCATATTCATACAATAAGCAGTTAAAGAAGCAGACAAAACAATAATACATAACAACAAAAGGATCTTATGGTCAAGGTTTTACAAAACTTGCCACGCAGGGCTAAGGTCACGACTAGGTCCACGACTAGATCTATGACCAGAGTAAACTTGCAGCAAAACAAAACCAACACGTAGAGACCATTCGATATGCCAACAGGCAATCGAGTGGAGGACGCGACCTAGATCGCATGGTTTTCAAAATAGTCATCCTCATAGAACTCGGTGCTCCTTGGGTCTTCTTTGATGACTGATCAACAAAGGGTGTATAGCCGTGAGTACATAAATTACTCAGCAAGTCGTAGGGAACAGTATGCAAATAGTATTCATGCAAGGCTTCACAATGATAGATTTACGATTAATTTTGAGAAAGCAGTATTAACAGTAATTGCGGTAAGTAGATTGAAAGCATAATTTAAAAGATTAATACATAAGTAATCAAGTTTCTTTTAAACAACTCGTGAACACCCTGTTTACTTCCCAACCAACTCGTGAACCTGTTTACTTTTCAACCAACTCGTGAACACCCACGACAATATTTTTGAGAAAATCTACCCCTCGTGTGAAATCATCAGGCATTATCCATAGTTGGGGACACGACTATTCGAATAGTTTTACACTCTGCAGAGGTTGTACAGCTTGATCCACAAGAGATAATCGCTTGATATAACACACGTTTCCTTAGACATGTGAATCAAGGAGAGATTATCACAAGGCTTTTACAAATCTCTGTTTTGGCTCAGTTCTGCTCGCTAAGGTTTCGCTTTCTTGGCCCCCTCTTGCGCCATAATCAACCAACATAGAACTGGCTCAAAATATTGTTAATTAGTTAGCCAGGTCCACCCCATAAATGAACCCGTGGTTGCACGGTAAGACCCAGATCAATGGCGTACAAAGTTAAGTCTTTAGAGACTACTCAGGCGAAATATCCCCATCCCAATGTGCTTCCTACACCTCCTTTACTGCACGATTTTTTCTCCTGAGTATGAAATCATTTTTTGTTCAACACGACCAAATGACAACCCTTGCCATAGCACAATAAATTTTAACAATAGTGACCGCGCCACAATTCCATAAATCATTAAGTCAACTTTATCATCATTGAATCATATGATCGAGAGACATCACATAATAAAGCATGACTAAGCATAATACGTACCTATGTTAGTAGTACAATAATATCCAACTAAGATTACCCAACCTACGGTGTTCAAGAGTACATGTCAACATGTCATTCACAACTTAATCAAGGAGTCATACTGTTGAGTAGGTATTTAGATATTCCTCAAACCATTTTTATACAACTAGCCATGCATGTTGATATAAAACAATATAGTTTTTGTAAACTGGGTACGACATGATCAAAGATCTACGACTTACCTTCATTGAAGAGTTGAGATACTTCGGTCAAGGTCGTTGGGTCTAAGAACTATTCGAAAACGTCGGAATCTACACGTGCGAAAAGAGCCAAATAAATACAGCAATTCCAAATAAAATCCAAAAGAACCAAACTATAACCAAAAGAAAGGTACTAGATTTAGACAAAGCTAGGAACTTGAATCACTCTAATCGAAGTTCGAACGAAGGAGAAGGAGTCCTCAGAAGGAGGTTCGACTGATCGAAAGGTTTAGACCGAAGGAAGGATACGATAACTCAGCGTGGTCGTAGGAAGGATACAAGAAGGATACGACTACTCAACATGATCGTATGAGGGATAGATTGCTCAACATGGTCGTAAGAGGGGATAAAAAAAGATTCGACTGCTCGACATGGTCGAAAGAGGAAAGGAGAACAAGGCACGGGAAACTCACTAGGACAGAGAGGGAGGCCGAAGGAGGTCGGCGAACTATGAACGGTGTCGGGGAGACTTGTAGTCGAAGGCGCAGGAGGACGACGTCGAAGGGGTTAGCTGGGACTGATGGGGAAGACGAAATGCGGTGGCTTTTGCGAAACAAAACTGAAATAGAGAGAATATTGCTTCAAGGAGCTCTGAGACACGAATTGATGCGGGGCTTAAACTCGGAGGGGGCTTTGGGCAAACTACAGCGACAAGAGCAAGGGAGGGAGAGTTGGGTGCACGCGGTGCTCACCTAAAAAGGAGAAGGCGACACATGATTCGACAAGGAGGAAGGTGGTTTGGCCGTCGGTAGGGGAAGCTTGACTGTGGCGCTAGAGGTGGTGGCGCGAGCTCCAGCCGGCGGCGGCAAAACTCGAAGCACGACGAAATGGGGCGAGAGAAAGAGAAATAGTTGGAAAGTTAAGGGGAAAACAAGAGGGCAAAGACTCTCTAGTGCTCTATTTAAAGAGGAAGAAGGAGAACCGAGTGTTAGGAGGGAGCGGTGAGGAAAGGTGAGGAAAAACGCGGTGGGTCGGAGACAACAGCATTTAATATGCACGTCGCTGAGGAAAAAAGAGGGAAAACGTGATGGAGGTGACGTCATTTAATGCGCACGTTGCTGAGAAAAAAAGGGATGGGATGGGGGCAGGCGCGACAGAGGACGGGCAATTAAATACGCAGACAACATTTAATGCACGATGACTTTTGCGATGGGAGAAAGAAAAAGGTGACTAGGGGGCTGACAGGCGGGGCCGGTTGAAACCGAGGTGGTGGTCGTGACCGAGGGGTGGTAGTAACCCAAAAGGCTGGTTGAAACCAAAAGCTTATCGTAACCAAAAGGCTGATCGAAACCAAAGGTTGATCGAAACCAAAAGGGAAATAGAGAGGGTGGAGCAGCCAGCGACGAGAGGAGGAGGAACGGACCGACAGGAAAAATGGATCAAATAGGGAAAGAGAATTCTAAATACAAGAGAACTTCAATAAACTCCAAACAAAAGTAAATTTTGAATTAGTTGAAGTTCGATTAACTCATATTAAATCGCTTTTAATTTTCAAATTTTCAAGTTAAGCTTTATAAATTTAACAAAACTAAATGGTTATTTTTATTTTGAAAATTTTCAAAATGCCCTGAAAATCGAGATGTTACAAAACTACACCCCTTAAAGGGAATCTCGACCCTGAGATTCGGGCTGACTAGATAATAGGTTCGGAAACTCGGATTTTACTCACTCTTCCAACGACTCTCTTTTAAGCGAGACAAAACTGCAACTGACACTGTACTGACTAGAGACTTACCAAGAATGAAGTTTTAAGCGGTTGGGCTTGCTCCACAGTGACATGATTCAGTTGTCCCCTTACAGAAGGAAGTGGAGCCCTGGCGACTTGACTTGGAATCTAAGGTGCTCCACATCCTGCTCCTGGGGTAGTGACTCTGGCTGGTGTACCTCCCAAATTGAATGGAATTGGCAGCGGAGCTTGCTTTTGTTGGGGATGTCATGGGCAATTGTTGGCGTAGTGACCCATTTGATGACAGTTGAAACATGTGATTCCTGCAGCAGGATTGTTGCTTCTGGGCTGCTGGTTGTTGGTGTTGTTGTTGAAGATGCGAATTCCTGGAGTAGCTGGCCGAGGTGCTGTCGTAGGGGTCCTGAAGGTGACAGAAGGAGCAAAACGAGCAGGGTGCTGCACCTCCACTATGGCTCTCTGTGGATGATCTTGATGAGCTTAATTCCAAGTCATGGACGTCATTTACCATCGACCCAGAGCTCACCGTTGTGGGGGATAACCTGCCCATACATGAACGTCAATTACCATCGCCCAGCACAAGCCAACAAACATGGACGTTATTTACCATCGTCTGTACGACCCAAAATATGGAAGTATATTTACCATATTATGCACATCTCAATATATGAAAGTACATTTACCATAATCAAGATAGCACCTATCACTATAGCCTATAGGCTTAATGCTTGGATTAAGTAAATTAGTTGATCAGATCCTCCCTATCCTGGATATGTGGTTATATGGTAGTGCTCAGTTTCGATAGTCACAAACGTCGGTCCTTAATATGACTTGGGCGGAACTTAACACATTACAAGTTCTCGTGCTCTAGCTGCACCCGCTTGAACTTACCATCCACCCTAGTCTAAACAAATTTTCATCATTTTATTTTATAAATCAATGGCAATACTTATTGCCATACATTTCTCAATATATGTTTTTGTAATAAAGAGAATAATAGTTTCATCCGAAAGGGTGATTAAAACCGATAAAACGTGTTTAAACAATTCTACCGTTTTAACTAATCCAACAATATTGTAATCAATAACATGGATTTGCTATATTAGGGTAACAATGGTTCGAGGATAACAACATCAAATGAAGATATTAACAAAGTTAGGATTAACTAACATCCTAGGATTTGATATCATCATTTTATGTAAAATAACAATGCATATTAATTTGGAAATTTAAAACAATATTTGGAAAACATAGGTACAATATTATCAAATGAGACTTGCCTTCGTCGAAGATTGAGGTTACTGCGTCCTGTTGATCCAAATTGACTTCGACAGCGTCAGACTCTACACGCATAAATTAAGACAAATTAAATAACAGAAAAACAAATAAGATCCAAAAATTATAAAATTAGTACATATAGAGATATTGTGAATTTAGATAAATTTAGGAATAATAATCAACTAATTCGGAGTTTGTATGAAAGAGAACGAGCATTAATTTGGAAGTTTGTGGGATTAGAAAATCCTGGAAACTGAGACGAAGAGGAATGTTCCTGGAATATTCCCTTCAGCTGAAATAATACATCACAACATAGTATGACTAGTGGGGACTGATCGTCAGTGAAAGAAAGAAAGAAAGAGAGGAGAAAGAATGAGGATGACAGGTGAGACCTCATATGCCAGTGAGAGGAAAAAGAGAGAGAGAAAGGAAGAACAGATGAAGGAAATAGAGTAGGGCAGCGGCGACTGGGGTGCACGGCGCCAGCAGCGAGTGATGGTGCGGGAGTGGCCGGCGGGGGGCAAACTGGTGCGTGGGCGTGTAGCGGCGCTGGCGGTGCGATGGTGCCTCGGGCATGGTGGCGGCACGGGGAAGCGCCCAGGAGGGTCGAGGTGGCCAGAGGATGACTAAGGCGGTGGAGCAACGGTGGTCGACCCTGAGAAGGAGGTGGCAGCGACGACGCTCCACGGTGACGTAGATACCGGGGCGAGATCGGGAAATGGTGGGGAACGCGTGGGAACACGAGATGAAGCGCAAAGCTTGGCTCGAGTCTCAGCGGATAGGGAGATCGGGCGAGGATGGTGCGGCGGTCGGTGAGGATGAAGACGACGAATTATAGTGATGTGTTACGGCAAACACGAAATTGAATGAGGGGAAATGCTCATTGGCATCGGGAACATGACGTGACGCTGTAAGGAGTTCCAAAAACTCACCGGAGTGACGAGATGTCAAAGTGGGGGTGGGGTGCGGCCAACGCTCGGGAAGAAGCTCGTGCGACGGCAACGGTGCTCCGAAGACTATGGGAGTTGGAGGGGGTGTGAAGGGGGTGAAGGAGGGTCGGGTACTCTGTTTTATAGACGAAGTCGAGTAACCGAGCGGTGGGAACGTGAGCAGGATCGCCGGCGGAATTTTGGCACGGGTTTAGAAACTGTAGGAACGACAAGGCATTGATGGCGACGAGAAACTGTAAGAATGAACGCGCGTGTTGATGGCGTCGGTTTCCTTTAGGGCATCTTGAATGAGAGCGGCGTGGGAGCAGGGTGCATGCAGCATGGCGGGACGCACATAGTGCGGTCAAAGCACAGCCCGATAGGAACAATGCAGAGCAAAGACAGGGGAAAAATGGAAAGAAAGAAAGAAAGAAGAAAAAGGAAAAAGAAGGTGAGCTGGAGAAATGGGCTTCGGCACTGGAGAGAATTTGTGAAAAATTCAAATTATGAAATTTGGATTTGGAGATGAGATTTGAATCGAGACAATGGAAATTTGATTTGAAGTTGAATTGGGATTCAGGATTTGAATTTGAGATTTGAGTACTTAGATTTGATTTGAGATTCAGAATTTGGATTGATTTAGCAAGAACTCCAACTAAAAACGAAATCTTTGAATTAATTAATTTGAATTAAATTTTCACGAACGCAAAATTTAAAATGTTATATCGATGCTACAAAATAAACACCTTATCTATCTCTAAGCACCTGTATTATAAGTGCTTTTATGTGTGACCACCAGCGTCCATGTCTCGAATTTGCACTAGACGAACTTTTTCCCATGACAAGTTGTAAAGCTTAGTGCATTCATTCACGACGATTGCATTCGTTCATATACGAATACTTACAAACAACACATTCCCTTTTTCTGTCGAGTCCAGATGCAACAGCGAGCATCGCGGTTCACGAACAAGAACAGATTTTTTGGGGGCGCTTTTGATTATGGAAAGGTCTTCCGGGAACGGAAAACGGGAAAACGAAATTACGATCACCACCAACGTTGTAGTATGATCTGCTTTACACCATGTTGCTCGGATCACGTCCTGTCTGAGCTCAATCTCGATTCTCCGACGATTCACCTGCCTCCGTGGGGTTTCCCTCTGCAAAACAAAAAGAAACAGAATGAATTCACGGGCCGGCTGCTTGCACGAGGCCCAACGGCGTGCAATGCAATTATGTGGCGTGCGTGCGTACCGTCGTCGACGAGGCCCTTCTGGTGCTTGTCCATGACGACGAGGATGTACTTGAAGGTCTCCGTCTCGCAGGGGATGGTGAGCGCGCCGCCGCGGTAGTCGAACCCGAACTCCTCCTCCGCCTTCTCCAGCAGCCGCCGGAACACCGGCATGCCCAGGTACGCCGTCGGCACCACGAACCGCCGCCGCTCCGCGCCAACGTACACCGCGCAGCACCCGCGAGGCACGTCCACCGGGGCGTCCGGGGTCATCGGTGTCATCGGCTCCGACCCGGGACCCCTCTCGTCGTCCGGCCGGTTGTCTTCCTTACTGCCGCTGCTTCCGCCGCGCTCCTGCACCATCACCGCCCACAACCACCGGTCCGCACACTCCGCCTGCGATGGCAGCGGCGGCGGCTTCTTATCGTCGTCGTCATCTTCGGTGGCGGCGGCCGTGGCGGTGTCCTCGTTCTGTTGATCAGCGGAGGCGTCGGGGTCGCCGCTGGCGCTGTCGTGGGATCTTCTTGCGGCGGCGGCGGCGGCGGCGGCGTTCGATTGCCAGCGCTGGAGCATCTGCCGGAGCCACACGATCTGCCGGATGCCGGACACTGGTGGTGCCTCCGTCTCGTGAGCACTACTCTCGTCTGCCATCGATCGGCGGCTACGGTTTCGGTCGACGTCGTTTCGATCGTGAGCACCACCACTCCTGTTGAATTTTTGTTTGGAACTGACAGGCTTCTAATTGAACGCCCAAGGTTTCCCTTGCCCTAAAGAAGCCATTAACATGTAAATCTCGAGAGCTTTAGATCTAGAGAGGTGAATGGTCATCAACTCATCATCTTTAGAGCTTTAGGGATGAGATCATGTCGCCAGCCAGGGAGAGAGAGTGCTGGTCAGAGGAGAGGGAAATTGGACTTCGCGAAATTCGAGGCAGGCTAGGCAGTGTCTCGTGCATGGTTGCTAGCTATGTTGGGAAGTTTGTGTTCGAGCAGATCGCCAGCCGGCCATGCATGCATGATCCGTGCTCTTGGCGACCTCAGGCGAAGAACGGGCGTGTTTGAAGGCCGTGGCTTTGTCCGTGTTGCAAGGAGGCGCCAACCACGTACGTACGGTTCACTCATTTTTGGCCCAACCCATGCAGAGTTGAAGACCGGCCGGGTGTGGCTTTGGGTGTGCGGGGTGCCACCATGCATGTTTCCATGCAATTCTTGTCATTTAGGCTGTCTGATGGATACTGTTCCACTCGTCTATGTTGCAATCGTTTCTCCTAAAGCCGTGATTTTTCACTTGACGTCTTGACGTGTTCTGTTTTGATGAGCGGGTATCGTATTTCTTGTGAGTTACTGCTAATTGTGTGGTGTGTTGTGTGTAGTTACTTTTACCCGGTACATGCATGCACGTATCCTCTTGTCTCTACAATTACGATTATTACCGCTAAGTCTAGAAAAAAAAAATCACCATTACCACTAGTTTAGTGCGCCTATAATACCGGGCCTCCGGCATCCAGTTGGCTGTTGGCAGCTTGGCAGAGCAATGTGGACATGTTTTTTTTTTTTTTTTTTTTTTTTGTTGTTGTTGAAGAACGTAGTCGTCGTAGCATCAAATCAACCAATCACCAATGAAAGATAATCAACAGAGAGATAATAGATAGAGACGGAAGAACTTCTTTATTAATTGATCGATCTTTTTCTAAGTACAGAGAGGTTCTATTTAAAGACTAAAACCCACCAGAAATAGTTTCGATATTATATCCATCAACCCCTAATCCAGGGTTTCTCAACACTCTCTCTTGGACATATGCCTTATTAAAAACTCCATCCAAAAACCCAGTGAAAAAAGGAATTGAAGAAAACAGTACATTGCATCCGCAAGTGGTATTGCATCATTGTCTCGTTAAAAACCTTTATGTGAGAAATCTTCAAGAAAATTCACTAAGGGAAAAAGAGTGCAACATCTCTACCTTCTAGGTTAATCTTTATGAGTCATGATTAAGGTAAAACTTCAGGACCTTAAGTGCATTATGATTCAGAGATTTCTCCCCATGATACTTGCAACTCTCCAAGCCGCTTCATTCCAATACCACGAACGCGTCGTTAGAAACTGGATGTAGGCAGAGACTTAGTGAACAGATCAGCCAGATTTTTATAAGACCTAGTTTGCAGGATCTTCACCTCATTGTTTTTTTGGAGTTCATGAGGGTAGAAGAATTTGGGAGCAATGTGCTTCGTGATATTACTTTTAACATAATCTATTTGCATTTGTACAACACAAGCAACATTATATTCATAGATAATTGTGGGGGTATCGACGGTGTTAATGCCACATGACTTCTTGATATGGCTAATCACACGTCTGAGCCAAACACATTTACGTGAGGCTTCATATAGTGCAATAATTTCTGAGTGGTTGGTAGAAGTAGCTAGTAAGGTCTTCTTAAATGACCGCCAAGAGATGGTTGTACCACCACATAGAAATACAAACACAGTCTGAGATTTGACATTGTGGGGATCAGACAATAGCCAACATCAGTATATCCCACCATGGTCAAGTCTTTGTTCTTTCAAAAAAATAAGCCAAGATCTTGTGTACCTTGGAGGTATCTGAGAAGAGTCTTAATGTCAGTCCAATGCCTTATGGTTGGAGCTACAATGTGTCTAGCCAATAAGTTGACTGCGAACGCAATATCAGGCCCGGTGCAGTTTGCAAGGTACATTAGTACTCCTATGGCGCTTAAGTATGGAACTTTTGGTCTTAAAATTTCTTCGTTTTTACATCCTCGGTCTAAATATGTCTTTATCCACATCTAGGGATATTACTACCATGGGGGTCTTTAAAGGATAGGATTTATCCATGTTGAATTTCTCCAAAACCTTCTTAGTATAGGTAGACTAGTGCACTAGGATTCCTTCAAGGAAGTGCTCTAGTCAGAGGCCTAAGCAATACTTGGTTTTATCCAAGTATTTCATCTCAAACTCCACACAAGGTAAGAACTTGCTTCCTTTATGTCCTCTCATGTTCGATGATATTCAGATCATTGACATAAACCGAGATGATACAAAATCCATTATGGGACTTCTTTGTAAACATGTAGGGACAATCATCATTATTTGTAAACACGTAGGGACAATCGTCATATTGTGCGCAAAGTTTCACCGGGTTACCATTCTTAAGATGAATCACTTCAGAGATTTTCTCAACATGAGGTTAAGTTCCTTCAACTGTCCTATGGAATGGCTTGTCTTGTTCGGTTCTTTGTTTTTGTGGATGTCTCCACGGAATTAAGTCTCGTGCACCCGAAGGTCTCCCACTCTTCTTTGCATGAAGGGTATGAATAGATTCAGTATCCTTTTGGGCTACTTCCCCTCTCTCTGGTGCATTTACTTCAGGTATTTGTGATTTTGTCATTCCCTTAAGATTAGTGAAGGCATTTGGTAGATTATTAACTATTTGTTGTAAATCTGTTATTCTCTGAACTTTCAGTTTCTGAGTCTTTAGTATGTGGGTCTAAGGACTGAATGCCAATAACATTCCAATCTATTTCTCAACATTCTTTAGAGTGGTACATTTCTCCCTCTAATACCGGGAAATTGTCCTCATAAAAAATACAATCAGTGTACCGAGCTGTGTACAGATCCCCTGTCATAGGCTTTAGGTATTTAATTATTGACGGAGATTCAAAACCTACATAGGTCCCTAACTTCCGATGAGGGCGCATGGTTGTATGCTGCAGTGGTGAAATCTGCACGTATACCGCACAGTTGAATTTTTGCAGATGGGCAATACTTGGTTCTTTTCACGCACTAATTGCAAGGGGAAATTGGATGATATGTAGTTAGTCTGAGTTGGATTAATGTAGTAGCGTGCATCACTACATTGCCCCAACAGTTGGTGGTCAGCCTATAATTCTGTAAGAATGACATAGCAATAAGTTTTATTCTTTTAATTATGGCTCTGGGAAGCTATTTTGAGTGTGGATATGTGGTACTGGGTGCTCCACTTTAATGCCCAGAGCCATATAATAATAATTAAATGCCTTTGAGGTAAACTCGTCAGCATTGTCCATTCGAATAGACTTAATCCATTCATTCAAAAAATTGGCTCTTAATCTGGTTATTTAGGCAATTAACTTTGCAAAAGCATGGTTCCTTGTAGAAAACATAGGACCATCTAGTAGAGGCATCTAATAGAAATCTAAAGGTGCTCGACGGGGGTTGGATAGGCCCACAAATATCACATTGAATTCTCTCCAGGAAGCTAGGTGATCCATCTCTTAGTTTCAGATAACAGGGTCTAGTAATCAATTTTTCTTTGGCACAAACATGGCACATTAAATCTCTAGCTCTAGGAAAGTCTGTAATTTTTTATGTTATGACCAACATAATTATTAATAACTTTTCGCATCATACCCAAACCAGATGACCTGCATAATCATAGGATGAAATCAACCGATCAAGAATGAAAGATAGTCAACAAGGAGACAATAAATAGAGACACAATATGTAGGAATATCTTTATTAATTAAGCGATCTCTTTCTAAGTACAGAGATGTTCTATTTAAAGACTAAAACTTACCAAGGATAATTTCGATATTATGTCATCAACCCTTAATCTAGAGTTTCTTAACCATTTTTAGTAAGTGCGGAGCAATCACATGTGATGCTTATAAATTCTGCGCAAGCCAAAAGCGAGGTGATCAGCTAATAGCCAATCATTGCTTGCTGCCCAGTTTGTATATTTCCAAAATACAACAGTCCGTGCTTCCGAAATGTACGTTAGTCCGTGCATCCCCTCTAATTTTTCTGAGCAATATACACCACGGGATCGAATATGCGAGAAATGGCAAAAGCAGACTATATATTTCCCGAAACACAATAGTAATTGTCAAATTAAGCCAACAATACAAATTGGCAATATGAGAAATCACCCAATTCTTTCAAATATAGGAAGATTGGGGAAATATAAGTAAGAATGGTTCCAGCTGCATGCTCAGGTTCTTTCGAAAGGCTGCTTTCCAAAGACAAAGAGAAAAGGGCAAAAGGCCTTCAGATTATCGGCACAGTACTACAAAATACGGGTTCCGGTTCACCTAATAAACCCTGCCCAAGTGATTGAAAAAGCAAACCCTTCCTAGTGCACATTATTTGAAAAAATATCCAATATTAGGAATCACTCTCAAACATTTTATTATTATTCTTTCCCATTTTGTTCCAGATTTCTTGCTTGATTGTTACTACTATTGGCAGTTTTGTTAAATAGGCAGCGGAATGTTCTAGGATCACTTGAATAAACAAAATCCTATTTGGCTGCCCCGCATTGGCTGTGCCAACTACCCACCTGCAATTGATTAATCCGAAAATGCCATGAAAATGGAGTAGTACTGTATAAAAAAAATCTACTAAAATAAATGAATATAAAAACGAAGCGGTTCTGGATGTTTCGATGCATGTGGCGTCCAGTTGCCTTCCTAGTCATCGCCTACGCTTTTGCCGGATAAGGAAAGCTTTCCCACCTGGGCATGTACCAGGGCACCAGCTCCCCCTGCACCCGTTCTACATGAGCCATTCACCGTTGCATGGTACTGTAGTACTACTACTTTTCAGGAAATTTACTTCATAACATAAATGAATGTCATTTGCAATGAATGTTTTTTGAGAGCAAGGACTGAGGACCAAGGAGAGACTTGTCTGGTGAAACCACTCTTTACAAAAAACATTGTGGTACGCCAACATCTAGATCTAGATCCAAACATTGTAAAGGGAAGAAAAAAAAGAGAGAGAGAAAGCATCAAGAACTTGTAACTGGATTGTAAAACGGAAAAAAATGTGCTTCGAAAAGCATCCAGCCACGAGTGCATCAGCATTCAGCAGAAGCTTCGAGAGGGGGTGGCCACGTGGACCAGGTGCACACGTAGTGGAGGATTGCGCTTTTCAGATAGTACGGCCCCGTGGGCCCGCCGGCCAGTAGATGTCTGGCCGTAGATTGTTTTCGGCCGGGAACTTTCCAGAGGCGGGCCGCGAAAATATCTTCTCCGGCGTCGGCGCATCCCCACCGCCCGTTCCGTGTCATCAGCAGGTGAAGGGCCCGGATCACAATGCCTTATGTCGAATCCGTTTTTATTTGAGAATTTAGTTGCTGTCAAGGTGTGCGATAGAATCTCGCTTGGCGGTGCCATTTCGCCAAACTTATTTACTTTTTTTCCCCGTCAAAACTGCAGCTGCGCAACGATCCTTTTCTCTCTGTTTTTTTCATGGAGATGATAGTATATAATATGCGCATCATTTTCACACAAAAAAATGCCCAATCTTTTCTTGTCGTCTCGGAGATGGCGACGTGCAGATTCTCGCGTCAAGGACCCAACGGACGGCAAATTCGGAGGATAAGGTCGTGTTTTCCCCTAGTGTTTCAGGTTTTCGGCTCGGCCTACCTCAACCACACCGGTTCGAAATTTCCAATTAATTCACAGAACGAGTTTTGCTCGGTTGGTTTGCTTCGCAGGTGAGCGAGCAGTCCGTCCGGACTTGATCCCAGGCGTCTCACCAAAAACTATTTCGATGGTTTAAAACAGTATACACACATATGTGTACATTCAGTGATTAAAACGTGTGTTCATACTCTGTAAGCCTACATATGTGTGAATGTGTGTATAATGTATGTGCGTGAGTGACGCCCCACGTGTACTCTGAAAACTTAATTCACCTCTAGCCGGCCTTAAGAGTGATCCTTCCAGAAAAGGGTCACTACTGCTACAATCTGTCTGTGCCTCTACAAGTTCAACGTATCTTGAGCTAACACACAAACTTATTTGACGCCTTTTTGCTTAGATAAACTGGGGCGTACGTACGCGATACGTCCCACACCCACACGTTTTCCTTGAAGAAAGAAAAAAAACCTCTCCACTTTTTTTCACTGAAAATCCAAGCAACCATCGGTCTCAGGCTCCGTTTCTGGAGCCTTCCTGCTGCTTGCAACTTGCCGGCATCCCACGCCCACGCCCCCACGCATCCTCCCTCTTTCTCCTCCCAAACAGAGCGTCCGCGCGCCCCGGCTGACGACGTCGTGGCTGCGCGCGCGGTTGTCCACGCGCGCAGGAGCTAGCCAGCGAGCGCGCGGATTATCAACAGCTCGCAACGTGCCGTGAGTGCGTACGTACGTGTAGGTGGTTGAAGTGCGTGGTCTGGCAGGTATCGCCGGTATGGCAGCCGGTGGAGACAGCCGCCACGAGGACGACGCTCCCGGCGCCGACGTCGACCTCTACGCCGTCCTTGGGCTCAAGAAGGAGTGCACCGACGCCGAGCTCAGGCTCGCCTACAGGAGGCTCGCCATGGTGAGAGTAGCCTTCCATCGATGATTCTCTCATCTTGTCTTCTGGCGCATCACGCTGGTGAAATACTTGTAACGAAAAGATAGTATATGCACGGCATGTTCCTAACGACGTTTGGCTCCTGAACTGGTTCTTTTCTTTGGCTTCTTCCAGATATGGCATCCGGACAGGTGCTCGGCGTCCGGCAGCTCCACGCGTGTGGAGGAGGCCAAGGAGCGCTTCCAGGAGATCCAGGGCGCCTACTCGGGTTACCTCCCATCCCTCAACTCTCATTTACTTACAAATCTCTCAATTAATCCACGCACATCAGTTAATTCCTTACAAGATTAATCAAGCAGCCATCGGCTTGATCGGCCTAGCTAAGTAGCTAGTACTCTACCTGAGTAAACTCATATGCTCTTGTGCGTGCAGTGCTCTCCGACTCCAACAAGCGGTTCCTCTACGACGTCGGCGTCTACGACAGCGAGGACGACGAGGACGATGTAATTAGCATGCGCTTAATTGATCATTCCAGGGCGTTGCGCCGAAAATTCGGTAACTCACGGGGTGCCTTTTGTTATCTGCCGCAGTTGTCGGGGATGGGCGACTTCCTCGGGGAGATGGCCCAGATGATGAGCCAGGCCACGCCAACTGTAAGAACCCTGAATCACAACCGTGCATTGCGCCTCGGATCCATTGTTTGTTTATCCAACCAATTCGATCTGCGATGCAGGAGAGCTTCGAGGAGCTGCAGCAGCTGTTCGTGGACATGTTCCAGTCTGACCTCGATGCCGGGTTCTGCGCCAGGCTTAACACGGACCACCGGGCCCAGGCCCAAAGCCCACCCTGCCCCTCGCAATCGCCGCTGCCGTCGTGGTGGTCGCCGCTTCCGTCTCCACCTCCACCGGCAAGAACCAATGCACAAGCACCGCCGTTGTGTAAAGGCGCTAATAGGCAGTGTTCGTCAGCGATGGGCTCCGGGAAGCCGCCAAGGCCAGGCCGCGCGGGCTCGGGTCCGGGCCTGGGCCTGTCAGGGTTCTGTTTCAAGGTACGCACATACCAGATTGCGCTTTACTTATATATATATACACTATAGTACTGGTTGGCCTTGTTGTCTGTCTGTCAGATAACATCATGGAAAATGTAACAAACTGTCATTGTTGGCGACATGTATTACAACAAGGTCGGTCCACTAGTAACAGCGTATTACAGATAATGCACAAAAAAGTAAGGATGTGACACGGATTTTACGTGAAAACTCTTTTCGGGAAAACTATGGACGTACAATGACAATATCACTATATAAAAATATAATCGATATAAAAGTATGGTTATACTAGAAGTTCTTGCTCTTCGCTATAGATTACAGAGATATATTTATAGTAATATATGAAAGACTATGTATAAGAGTAAAACTATGAGTTGTAGTAGAAAACTCAATTTGTATCACACTAAAACTCAACAATCTCTACTTTGAGACGAATTCCTCATATAGCTAAAATAAAATATGATATCTTCGAAATAGATTAGCGTGAACACCTTCCACATTGAATGCTTATAGGACTACTAAATGATACCAACTAAGTTTGATCAAAGCTTAAACGCAGCGGTAGGAACTGACTTTGTCATCATATCAGCTGGATTATCATGAATACTTATTTTGCTGACTTTAATGTCACCTTGATTAGTGACACCTCGAATGTAATGATATCTTATGTCAATATACTTCATTCTTTCATGAAACATCTGATCCTTTGTAACACAAATAGCGCTTTGACTATCGTAGAATATTGTAGTGCAAGATGTATGTCCACAAAGCTCAGTAAACAAATCTCTTAGCCAAATGACTTCTTTGTAAGCTTCAGAAATAGTCATATAATCAGCTTCTGTTGTGGATAAGGCAATAATAGCATGCATGTTTGCTTTTAAACTAATGGCACATCCTCCAACAGTGAATACATAACCAGTAACATATATCATCTTATCCAAATCTCTAGTAAAATATGAGTTTACATAACCAACGATTCCATCTCTAGGCTTCCCAAACTATAAATAAGCATCAGATGTGTTTCGCAAGTATATGTAAATCCATTGAACTACTTTTCAATGCTCTTTGCCAGAATTAGCCATGTATCTACTAACAACACTCAATAATTGAGATATATCGGGACAAGAACATACCACGTCATACATAAGTGAACCAACTGCATTGGTATATGAAACTCTAGATAGGTACTCAAATTCATCATCTAACTGAAGACATGATGCTGAAGAAAGTTTAAAATGTGCAGCTAACGGAGTATTCATCGGTTTGGCCTTATACATGTTGAAACGACGATGAACTTTATCAATATACTCTTTCCGGCTTAGGTATAATTTTTCAAACCATCTATGGTAATTTCCATACCAAGAATCTTTTTTGATGCACCGGTATCCTTGATATCAAATTGACCGCTCAATTGTGCCTTCAACTTTCTATAACTCAATTCGTATCACACTTAAACTCAAAAACTTATTACATTAGCTTTTGTGGGGATGCTTTACTGAGCTGCAGGGTAGAGATGAGATCCATGGAATAAATTCCACGCAGAATCACACGGACCCCTCCGGAAAAGCAAAACCGGAAATACAACATCCGGTTTAGTAACTTCAAAATTCAAATTTTGAATTTTAGACGAATTTTAGGCGAATTTGAATGAATTTCAGCCGAAAAAACCCCGGAATTTCCGGTAACCGCCCGGTAACCGGCCGGTTACCGTTCCCGGCCAGGCAACGGGAAACACCCCGGTAACGGGTTTTGGAACCCTGATGAGATCAAAGCCATAATTAGTCGTGCAAGACTTTCTATAAAAAACATAGAAGGATAGGGAGCTTCTGTACACTCCTGGAAAATTAGAATCCTAGAAATGTGTGGTTTGGGTTGTACAAGTCCAGGATGCACCTTTTCCATCTTTTGTGGAGTATCAGTCCACATCGTCGCAAAAAACGCATCATTTATGGCTGTTCTTTCTAGCAAAAACGCCCTGGAACGAAAGCAACATCTTGGTCTTTATACTAATTAGCTTCACATGGTCTCACCCAAAATTGGATGCGTCGTTCTTCCCTCGAGGACTTAGCTTTCAGCTAGAAAGAAAAAAAAAGGGTATTTCTATGTCTTCTTTTCCTTGCTGGACCTACGAGGCGCTGCAACTTGTGCTACTGTGCTCATGCTTATGGCTGGCTGTGGTCCATAATTCATTCATCCATTGTGTGTGTGTAGAGCAGTTGGCTCAATTTGTCCATCTAATCGATTCTCCAACTTTCCTTCCTATGGGCATAGAATTGGCTGGAGAAGTGCATTTCCTGAACCCGCATCGCGAGTGTTCGAAGAGAGGCATATACTGACGATTCGTTTTCGGGTTCAGAATGTTACTCCCCTCTCTATTGAGAGTTGATTTGTTCTGTTGTGCAATGGCTGTTGCTGTTGCTGTGGCTGCCATGTCGGCGAAAGTGCTTTATTGGCTTCCTCCAGGCTCTGTTCTTGAGCTGTTCTTGAACTGCCAACCAGTCTGGGTCTTTGAGGATAAAGCAGCATCTCTCCTCCCTCCCCTCTCCCTGAGATTTTGTTGTCCTTGAGGATGCTGCAGATCTTGGTGCCGGTTGCTGTACAGTGACACTTGAAACTTGTGAAGTTCTGATCTTACCGAGCAGAATTACCAGAAGTTCAGATTAACTGTAGCTAAATCACCAAAATTCAAAACTTCTGTTGCAAATGGTCGATGTCCATGAATTGGATTGTTGTCACTTGGATTGGATGAGATGAACTACGCATTTTTTTTTTCCGCACCCGTGCTGACCGTTTAATTTGCCCTGTGTTGTGATGCCTGCAGGGGAGTGATTGGAGGCAAAGGGAGGCGCCATGGACGCAGGACGGGAGTGTCAGTGGCGGCGGCAGCAGCAAGAGGAGCGGCAGGAAGCAAAGGCTGTCGACGAGCCGCGATGTGTCGTCGGACGACGAGATCTCGCACTCGCGGCAGCGTCGAGAACTATGAGCGCGTGACCACGAGTGACCTTCTGTCCATGGAATCCTGACATTCTGCGCCTAACCTATGCCATGCACGGAGAGGCCCAACCGCCCAAGGCTCTCCTGCGTCTGTGAGTTTGAAGATGGACGGACTGGACGGGCAGCCGGTTTTGGAGGACTCGTGCACGGTGCCTGCATGAGCAAATTCTTATTTGTTTGTTCCTAGCTGTCGTACTAAAAACAAACTCGGGGAAGGGAAATTGATTAAACGCTTTGCCTAATTTATTCTTCTATTTCGATAATTTTGTCTTGGCGCGTGCATGCTGATTCTGCAGGCGGAACACTGGAACAGTGATGAGCTAACAGGGGCTAACGCTTGGCCGCGTGTTCTTGCTTCAGAAGCATATCAAGATTAGGCATGAAAAATACCACAATATAGCTACTGCACTTCAGAAGTTGTAAGGGAAACAAAAACACAAAGGACGAAAATCAGCAATCAACAACAGCAGTTCTAATACTCTGTTGCCTGACGATGCTGAGAAGCGCAAGCCAGATCACACAGCGACTGAGCGAGGCAAAGTAATTTAAATCACGCTCAGTTGCAAAATGGCATCACGAACAACTGAAAATCTAAAAATAGCACTGTTGTTATATTTTTTTTTATCCATTTTTAACAGGAAAAATGTATGATGTGAGATAATACAATTTTAATGCTTATTTTACCCCTTCCGGTGTGGCACCTCTTCTTCCTGCTTGGCTACTTGCGTCGCATGGCCTCATGGTTGCTTCGCATTACCAGCACTGACATCGACTCCGCTGCCGACGTCTCGCCTGACGCTGACCATCAGCAGTACTACTACCATAGTCACCACAGTGACGGGGAGCCGCTGCCAGGGGAGGAAGTGGAGGCCGTGGCGTGGAGTAGGGACGTCACCAAGGGGAAGTGGAGGCGGTGGCGCGAGGAAGGGGAAGGCTGCAGTGCAAAGGAAGGGAAAGGCTGCGGCGCGATGGAGGTGGAGGGGCGGCACCAAGGGGAAGGGGAGGCGGTGTCGTGGGGAAGGGGAAGGCTGCGGCGTGGAGGAGGGGGGCGCCGGTGTCTGAATGAAAGAAAAAGAAAATAAAAAGGAAAGAGAATATGGGCAAACGAGTCTTTTTACCCACTAAAAACTATCTGGCTATGAGTGACAATAGTGTTATTTTCAAAAATTTCAGTTGTACGCGATGTTATTTCACAGTTGAGCTCGATTTAGATGTTATTTATCTAAATATCAACTATAGGAGTGCTATTGGGCTAATTTCCCCTTAAACAAAACTAAGTAGCAATTTCCCCTTAAACAACACTAACACCTCTGTACTAATGCAAACTAAACCATAGGTAGAATAAGTTCGGTAATAATAATATAAGCTAACAAAACTATACGTCTCAAAAGAGGATGAGACGTGAGAAACAGCAAGCCAGACTTCCAACATATAGAGCATGTTATCTTAGCGTAGAAATTGGACACTGAAGCCTTCCTGTACCAAAATTGCTATCAATCTGGACTTCCTGCAAAAGTAGAGACGTTCAATATTAACCCACAACAATAACATAGAAAAATAATTTTGAAATTTGCGGGACAAGTTCTGTGCACATGAATAGTGTTGAAGCACAATACCCCACCTGATCCAGTGATGGCAAGCAGCTGACTGTCTTATCGCCTGCTTGTCTTCCCAATAGATCGTTTTCCAGAGAACAGATGCTTTGGTTTCAAGGTGGGAATGACACGGTCCGCCTCTCCACGGCGAGCCTCCTTGTTCCTCTTCTTCAGAGTCATTTGCTTTCTTGATCGCCTTCTTCTTCTGCTCGGAGTCCCTGAATCCTTCTCCTGGCACAGCCTCCTCAGGTGGCCGTGACTTCGACCTAGACCTTGACGTTGCCCGCAGTTTCTTGTTGGATTGCTGGTCTTCTATCTCCATATCATCACCATCAGCTCTGCTCAGTGACCTCTCACGCTTACGACCTCTTGACCGGCTGCGAACTCTGTCCACAGGCCACAGCCGCACTAGGATCCAAACCCATAGAGGAAAGCTGCCGGCCCATTCTCTCAGTTGTGAATTTCCTATCTTTGTCAAACTTCCTAGGAACAATAGGACGGCTTTCTGCAGTTCTCTTCTTCATTCTATGTTCTTGGATGAGCAATGCCTTTTTCTTCCTAATCTGAGCCAAGATTTCACGCTGCTCTGCAGTCAATTCATGGCCATCAATCTGGAAAGCATCTTGTGCAGCTTCCACTTCAAGACAAAGACCCTCCTCTCTTTCCAATTCTTCACACCTTAATTTCCAGGATATCTGGATCCAGAAAATCAGCAACATTATGCCCATCCGATATCTCAGGCAGAATATCTTCCTTCCATTCATCATTAGACAATATGTAGTGCTTCTTAAGACTGGCAGAATAGACCCCGGCACCTCCATTCTCATTCTCAAGGTCCTTCTCCAGTTTCTTCTTTTCCTTTGAAGCAGCATTTGCTCGAGCTTCCAGAACAGCCTGAGGGATGGAAAGAGGCCTCTCCTTGTTATCACGAGGCTTCGACATAGCAACATGAAACCTATTTAAGAAGTCATTGATCTTCATTGATTTCATCTTGATCTCTACCCTCTGCTCAAGAAGCCTCTCACATGCAGCATTTTTAACAGCTATCACACCATCATCTGTTAAAGTGCTCATAGTCAACAAAACCCCCTCTTCATTAGGATATCCACCTTGAAGTATAGTCTTCATGGCCTCTGCCTTCATCTCCATTACCAGCTTCATGTCTTCCTCAGAAAGCCCTTCAAGAGGCTGCAAGTCAGTCTTGTGGCACACAATGACTAGAGGCTTACTCATGAACAAGGACTTTATACTGTGGAAGAGTGCAGCTTGCTGAGAATACTGTACCCACAAGACCCAGAAATGTCCAAGAAGAACAGCACAGCAGCCCTCAAGTGGGCAAGAGCAGTCATTTCTATGATGTTCCTGTCCTCAAAAGGCCGATCAAGGATCCCTGGGGTATCAATCACCTGGTACTGCAGATACTTGTAATCTGCATGGCCAACAAACAGGGACTTTGTTGTAAAAGCATAAGGCTGGACATCCACATCTGCCCTCGTAATCTTGTTCATGAAAGAGCTCTTCCCAACGTTTGGATAGCGACAAATCAATATAGTCCGGGTGTTCGGGTCTATGGATGGAAGCCTGGCCATGTGCTGCCTGATCTGCTCCAGATATGACAAACTAGGACTGACCTAGTGCAGCTACCTTCAGGCACTTGCACCGGTACAGGGAGTCTCCATACTTGAGCAGCCTCAAATAGTCCTTAGAGATCTTTGTAATGATGTTTCTAGCAGTGTTGATCTGTCCCAAGGCAAGTTTGTAGTGATCCTTGTTATAGAGCACATGAAGGAGATCGCCATAGAAAGGGTGTATGTCATCCAGTCGGGGAAACTCATCGATGATGGTGGACGGCTTTTCATAAAAGTTCTGCTGGGAGTACCTAACCTTACGCATATAATGATGTCAATGAAGTCCTTCCCAGGAGGGACAACAGTGATTCTCTTGAAATTGTATTGCACCATCTTGTTGATACAAAGCTTCAATACCTATTCCTGTAATGAAAGAAAATGCATGAGAGACCAATACAGCGTAATAAGAAGCAATAAGAAATATTCCACTAAGGCATGACTTTCGACGGGTCAGTTGGAAGATTTTCGAACCAAATATATTAAGAATGGGAGAATAAGTTCAAGGAAACAAGAAGAGAAAGAAAGCTCTCTGAAACGGAAAAATACCTTACAGCCTCAAATGGACGTGCTAAGATAGCATCGACATGTTACATCGTAGGGGACTAAAAAACCGAAACACATCCGGCAGCCTTCCACTAGAAAATTTTCTTCTTGATACTCCAGATCACATCGGTCGTTGGCCGGTAGCGTCCCTCAAAGATTCTGGCATTATGCTCTTTCCAGATACACCAGTGAACGAGGATGGTCACCGTGTCAAAATCCTGTCGGAGCGGTTTTGAGATTAACTTCCTCGTGGTAAGCCACCAATCTTGGGAGCTAGACATCGCAGCGGAGGAGATCGGGAACTGGATGTCGCTCCATGTCCTGAATCTTGCCCAGACCTCGGTCGAGTAGGGACAGTCGACAAACAGGTGCTTACAACTCTCGCCAGGGTGATTGCAAAGAGAACAACACCCGAGATTGGGCCAACCGCACCGTTGGAGATTATTGTTGGTGAGGCACTTCTCATGAATGATCAACCATATAAAAAACTTGCATCGCGACAGCGCTTTAGATTTCTAGATGCACTTGTGGCAAGCGAAGGTTGTTGAAACAGCGAAGAAAAGCTGATAGGCAGAACAAGCCGAGTACTTGCTGTCGATCGAGTGCCTCCAGGTAATTTTGTCGTTCCTGCTGGCGTGAAGCAGAGTGTCGGTGACAATGTCCCACAGCTCTAAGTACTGCACCAACGCCAGCAGCGATAGTCACTAAGGCATGACTGGGGAACCAATATAGGAAAATCATTCAATTGATAATAATAGAGAATGAATTAAAAAACAATTTGTACCTTAATAAGACGCTGTTGATTACCACCTAGAATTTCATTGTTTCATCATTGTTAGATAAAATGCAAACTCGATTGTATGAAATTAGACCCAAGGGGAAACCTTTACCTTTTCTTACTGAAACTTAAAAAGGTTTTAGCATAAGCAGCAACTACAGCACTAGAACACTTCCTAGCAATACATCAAGAATGACCACATGAGACCTCTAAACAAGCCAGACGCCACACAACAATACACCAGAAAGCAAAAGCATATAAACCTATGTATCAGCAACAGCCTCTCACAGGACGCAGTGCAATACTGATAACAAGCATTACAGAAAAAAAAAATCCAGCAAGCAACATTTTCATTCCGTAGAGCATGATAAGCTTGATCAATTGTACAAATCGGCATACGAAAAGCAAGATGACAGCAATAGAAGTACAGTTACATTGGCAGTCCAGATTGGCACAGCTCCGTACTCAACCGATACCTGATCTCAAGGTCAGTAGTCACATCCTAGCAGCAGCTTATCGGTCGCTAGATGTAACACCCAAATTCCCGGTTTTTGCAAAGTCTTCGTGTGTTCAAGAATCAAGGAACTCAACTTCCGAAGTTTGCCCAAAATGCTCAAGGATTCGATTCCCGAAAGCCGAGCTCTTCTTCCCCAACCCCTAACCCTAACCCTAACCCTAGCCCTGCCGCCGCCATGCCCTGCTCCGCCTCGGTCCTCCACCCCCGCCGGCCGCGTCAACGTCCCGGCCGCCGCGCCCTCGACCCGTCCCATCCCCTCTGCCCGCCTCGACTGCCGCGCAGCCCCGCCGCGCCCTCGGCTCTTGCGCCGTGCCATCGTCAACGGTCACCTTCCTCCTCCCCGGCTATAAAAGCCCCGGCGCCCTCCCCTCCTTTCCCCTCCACCCCAAGCAAAAGAAGAAGATCGAGAGGAAGAAGAGTGGCCGAAGGACGTACCTCCGTTGCCGTCGTCGTCGCCGCCACACCCTCCGGTTGCCGTCACTCGCCCCGCCGCCGCCGCTTCATCTTCCTCGTGCGCCGCTACTCCGTCGCCGCCCCGAGCCCTCTTCTCCGTCGTCGTCGCCTCCCCGTGCGCCGCCGCTCCCTCGGTTGCCGCCGCCGCCGTGAGCCCCTCCTCGCGCGCCGCCGCCCCGCCCGTTCCTCCCTCTCCTCTCGCCCTAGCCCTCGCCTCCTTTCTTTCTCTCGCGGGCCGCACGCGCTGGCTGGGGCGAAACGCCGAGGGCATGGGCGCACATGAGCGCCGGCCGAGTTGCGCCGGGCGAAGAGTTGGCTGTGGGCCACTTTGTTTTTCCTTTTTGGTTGATTTTCTTTTCCCTTTTTCTTTTTAATTCAAAAGAGAGGTTTCAAATATTTATTTCTCCTCATTTTAGCTCCAAAATTGTGAAGTTTGTTTCTAAAATTTCTAAAATCAAGCTCTTCCTGTTGGTGCTAGTTTGGTTTATTTTGGAATTCATTTGATGAGGATTGTTATTTATTTAATTTATTTGCTCGTCTATTTCTTTTCCGGTACGATCGATCGCGTAGAGTTCGGAGAAGCCGGAGACCCCCACTTCGATCAAGCTCAAGAATATCAAGATCATCTAGCGTAGACCAAAGTAGTCAACACTTTGATCATATTGAACCTACATTTTATGCAAATTATGTTCCGTTAAAATATCAAATTGCATGCTTTAGTTTCCTTATGCAAATGTATGTTAAACACCCTAAGGTAGCTAAATGCCAATTTGATGTTTAATTATTAATACACCACCCCTTGATAATTGAATTGCCTTAAACCCTTGTCACCCTAGTAAATATATGGTAACAATACTAGTTTTTAGGCTATACCTAAGCGCCATGCTAGCCTTGCTTAAGTATCGGGTATTATCTACCCCATTCATCATCTTTTGAAATAAACATGATTTTGGGCGGTCATTGGGTGTAAATGACTGGATGGTTATGATGTTGTATTTTTCCTACCTCTTAAAACCCTAAAGAAATTGCTTATCACATCCGGCGGGTGGTATGATGGATGGTATGTCGGTGGGTGCTAATGCACCAAGGAATGTTGGTTTGTGGTATGAACCGCCAGATGGTCCCTAAGGACTTAATCGTGATGACCTCCCAATGTAAAACAAGACGACCACATGTCTATAATGGTGTCGACTGCTAAATAATTTGTATCCGTTAGTATGAGTTGCACCAGCGGATGACCCGCTACGCCATAAGCCTATGTGGCTATGGGTTGGGGTGTACGACTTACTGGTCTATGTGAGCGTAGTCGTGTGGCGCAAGAGGGGTCCAGGAAAGAGTTGACTGTCTATGTGAGCGTAACTCTTCTCGGTGAAACCTCACGGTGTAACAAATACTGGTGGATGCATTGTAAAGGCCTTGTGACGATCTCCCCTTGACTCACATGTCTACGGAAACATGTGTATATGTCAGGATGATTGTCTCTTGTGGGTAAAGTGTACAACCTCTGCAGAGTGCAATGAACTGTTCGAATAGCCGTGCCCACGGTCATGGGCGGACATGGGAACTTACAAGAGTTAGTTCTGTTTATAAAAACCTTGTGAGCGGGATAAAATGTGTTGGGTCGTTGTGACCCTGGTTTTGGTGTTTCCTGGGTGGAAGTACCCCAGTGATGTTAAGTGGTGGATGTAACCACTATAAAAAATAAGCATGAGGTGGAGGTAACCTCTACTGTTATAAATATTGCACAAGTAACCTCTTTAACAAAATGCAAATTGGTTAAAATGCTAAGTGATAGGACTTTCTAATATTGGTACTCAAAATATTGCTTTGTGCAAATAAATGAACCCGAGCCATCCTTGTTAAGCCTTGCATGTATAATGTTGCATCTTGTGTGTTGGCTCATGAGCACTGTAGTTGTGCTCATCCTCGCTCTTCCCCAACCCCGTAACCCGCAGATCGTGGAGACTACGCCTACTACGAGGACCGGACGCCAAGAGCAAGGAAATGAAGAGGAGTAGTATAGTACTTGTAGTCTAGGTCTCGCCATCTGGTTGGCTCGTTGGTACTTGTGTACCTCCTATATTATCCAAGTCCTTGGCTAATATCGGTCGACACCTAGTACCCCGCCGCTGCTCGTGGAGAGACTTGCTCTACCCCTTTGCTTCCGCTAACGCATCGAGATTTTGTAATGAACTCATTTGGCCCGATCGGCCCTATTGTAAACTCGACCGACGTGGTCTATTTGAACTCGGATGCTTGTATTAATGCATGATTTGGTCTACGCGATGTATGAAATGATTCAGCAATGTGTACCGTGAGCGCTATCATCGATCCAGGAATAGCGCACTTTATCACGAGGATTCGGATTACGAAACCGGTCCGACGAGTGAGTATCGAGCATACGATCAGAGGAGCCTTAGTTAGATTGGTCGTTGCCTAAGGTCTTGAGTCTTATTTTCAAAACCTAAGAAAAGCTTTGGCAAAATATAGTGTATTTATCGCTCTTACTTGTCATTCCTAGTTCAGACTTATCCTACTTCACTTTGATTTATTCTCACATCGACTCCTCTTGTTTTCAAAATTTTAGATGGTCGCTCCGTCGCTCACTGGCTCTTGGGACTTTTCTCTCACGGAGAAGACCTCTGAGGCTTCGTGGGGATTTTTCGCCACCGATGCAAGATTCTGGTTACTACCATCCGCCTATCTTCATGGGCCGGATGACTCGTGTTCTGGACCGAGAGACCGGAGCATGGAGGTTTTCCTCTATGCTAGGAGGGTGAGTTCAATACTCACACCTTCAAGGCCGAAAGCACCCAGAGCCGTGCTTTGATGCCGCCCGAGATGTGGCACGACTTGCCGCGTCTCGCTTGTGCTAGATGCATGGAGACCTTCTGCGAGCTCGCCTTCCGCTTCCATCCGACTCTCCGGAGGGAGAGCTTACCGGTGATCCGCCACGTCGAGGCGTATGACCCGCACTGTCACATCGCTCCACCACGCAGCCTTGTCGATCGCCTCGCCAACGCCGTTGACGAGATCGGACGCCGATTTCTCCTCACCAAAGAGCTACGAGCACTCGACACCTCCGCGACAACATGTTCAGAGATGATGAAGCTCACCGCAAGGTAGAGCGGGAGAGAGACGCCGCTGTTGCAGCCGCACGTCTCGAGCCGCCATCGGTGCCGCCCCGCCTCTGCGGCACCCGCTGTCGTCCCCGGCAACCCGGTGCCAGGCCGACGTTTTCCACCTGGAGGACCCCGCACCCTGCTCACGGCGCGCAAGAAAGTGCGTCCACCGCCGACCGACCGCAGCCTTGGAGAGTCCAGCCGTGGACGCAGCCCGCCCGCCGCCAGATTCGACGAGTTCGACCGCGGCGCCACCTCGGCCGTTCGCTCGCCACGACCATCGATCGCGGCTGTTCCGATCCCGTAATCATGCACACTGCGTGGTAAGCACCGATGGAGGAGTAGTCGGATAGCTAGGTTAACTAGCGTTGCTTGCTAGGTAGTCTTTTGTTTGCAAGCACTTTCTTTTATCTACCTTTGTAGGCGTTGTGTTTTGTATCTCGTGTCATGGCTTTGCATGACCTATATGTCGTGTCCTAGAGTCATGTAACACTTATCCCCTAATATTAATGAATTGCACCATTCGGGCTTTGTATCGCAATTGTGTTGTTCGTCCAATTTGATTTCTTTCTTCTGTGTGTGCCTTAGAGGCCAGTGAACCTCATATACCCCTCTCTAGTTCTAAGCCTTAGTGTTTCTTCAGATGGCACCAAGGAGAGCTGCGCCTCACCGTGGTGCTTTCGCAGCAGCCGTGGAAGAGGCCGTGGCTATGGCCGTGGTCGTGGACAAGACCTACCTCCCACCGCTGAGCATCCAACAATGGCACAAGTTATGCAAACAACAAGCCCAAATCCTTCAAGCCTTGCTCGCTAATCAACAAGCGAGAGCACGATCGCCACTCTAAGCCGGGCGATTTCCTCAGGACAAGACCTCTTACCTTTGCCTCAGCAGATGAACCCCTGGAAGCAGAAGATTGGCTCGGGGATACTGAGAAGAAGCTCCGCCTAGCCCGATGCTCGGAGGAAGACAAGGTGGACTTTGCCACTCACCAGTTGAAAGGAGCCGCCGCTGCTTGGTGGGAAAACTACCTCGCTGCTCAAGGAGGTGAAAGCCCAGTGGCAGGAGAAGAAGAAAGCGTATAGCCGTGATCCGCGATCGAGATCAACAGGACTCGCCATCGCCGGGCGATTGCTTGAAGTACACCGATGAGATCGCACCGCATGGCGCCAATCTCCGAACGAGTTCAAGATCGCCAGACTAACTTTGTACCGCTGGTACAATGAGGCTAAAGAAGAATGAGTTTAGAACTCTCAAGCAAGGTCAAATGACGATCAATGAATATCTAACCAAGTTTAACCGACTTGCTCGCACGCCCCAAAGGACGAAATGATGCGTAAGAGAAGATAGACCGCTTTGTGGAAGGAATGCGTGGAGACATGAGAAGCCGCTTATCCTCCATGATTTCTAGCTTCCACCACTTGATCAACAAGGCCCTCGTGGCCGAAAACGAGAAGAAGATTGCGGAAGTTAGCCGCAAGAGAAAGATGGTATTCCGAAGCCGCAAGGTGGCTTTCTCGAAGTCAACATTCCTCGGCACTCATCTTTTAAGCGGTGTAGCTTCTCCACAAGGAACTCAAGCTCCGGCCCGCGCACCAATGGGAATGGTTTCGCATCCTTCGCCCACGGACACTGCAACAAGCAACCCAGCAGCTCATCTCCATTGTTTCCACTGTGGAGTGAGAGGACACTTCGCCAATCGATGCCCTCAACGTCAGAACACTCCCGCAAAGTTCAACTCAGGAGCCACACCAGCCCAAGGTCAAACATCGGCTCAAGCAGAACCATCGTGCCCGCAGCACCTAGATCTACCTCGACACCAAATCGCGGTCATGTGAACCATGTCACAGCCGAGGAGGTTCAGGAAGCTACAGGAGTTCTAATGGGTACGTTCTCTGTTAAATCAGTACCAGCACAAGTTTTATTTGATTCTGGAGCTTCGCATTCTTTCATATCAAGAAAATTTGTTGAAAGGCTTAAGTTGCCAACCTTAAGCTAAAGAAACCCGTGGTACTTAGTTCACCCGGGGACCCTTGACTACTATCTTAGTAAGTCCCAGTAGAGATTGCTATGGAAAATTTCGATTCCTAGCAAACCTTCTAGTACTTCAGTCCCAAACTCGGATATCATCCTAGGATGGATTGGTTGGCCCGATACCAAGGAATGATAGATTGTGCCAATGAAAGGTGGTACTCACCAAAAACCCGCACCACAATAAAGGTTAATGTAGACCGCTCCTCAGTTTGGATCGCACAATCCATAACCTCGAGAAGGTGACCCGAAACAACACCGTAGTTCAAGATTACCCTAAGTTTTTCCGGAAGAATTGCTCGGCATGCCACTGCATCGAGACATAGAGTTTGTGATCAACCTAAAGCCAGGAACAACCCCAATTGCCAAGAGGCCATATAGGATGGCAGTTGATGAGCTTGAAGAGCTTAAGACACAGATGGAAGAATTACAGGAAAAAGGATTTATTAGACCTAGCTCATCCCCCTGGGGTTCGCCAGTACTTTTTGTAAAGAAAAAGGATGGCACCGCCAGATTGTGCGTGGATTACAGAGCCCTCAATGAGGTGACCATCAAGAATAAGTATCCCTTGCCCCGCATTGATGATCTATTCGACCAACTGTCAGGAGCAACAGTGTTCTCCAAGATAGACCTAAGGTCAGGATATCATCAGGTTAAGATCCGGGCTGAGGACATCCCTAAGACAGCTTTTACCACCCGATATGGCTTGTATGAGTTCACAGTTATGTCGTTTGGCTTGACAAATGCGCCAGCCTACTTCATGAACCTTATGAACAAAGTATTCATGGAATACCTAGATAAGTTTGTTGTCGTGTTCATAGACGACATCTTAATCTACTCCAAGACTAATGAGGAACATGTTGAACATCTGCATTTGGTCCTGGGGAAACTCAAAGAACATCAGTTGTATGCCAAGTACAGCAAGTGTGAATTTTGGCTTGGAGATCGTTTTTCGACATATTGTATCCATTGGAGGAGTCGCAGTTGACCCATCCAAAGTAGAAACGGTGTTGGGATGGAAACAACCAACCTCAGTGACCGAAGTGCGTAGTTTTCTCGGAATGGCTGGATACTACAGACGCTTCATTGAAGGATTCTCCAAACTATCCAGACCAATGACCCACCTGCTCAAGAAGGAAAAGAAGTACGAATGGACGTAAGCTTGTGAAAAGAGTTTCCAAGAGTTGAAGAAGAAGTTAACCATCGCACGGTGTTAGTCTTGCTGGACATACACAAGGACTTTGAAGTCTATTGTGATGCTTCGCGCCAAGGTCTTGGTGCGACTTATGCAAGGAGGAAACGTCGTAGCATATGCATCCGCACAACTCCGCCACATGAAGACAACTATCCAACTCATGATTTGGAGTTAGCGGTAGTAGTGCATGCCCTAAAGATTTGGCGGCATTACTTGATTGGAAATCATTGTAATATCTATACGGACCACAAGAGTCTTAAGTACATTTTCACCAGCATGCACCTCAACCTCCGACAAAGGAGATGGTTAGAACGATTAAGGATTACGACTTGGATGTTCATTACCATCCAGGAAGGCTAATGTAGTGGCCGATGCATTAAGCCGTAAGTCCCACTGCAATAATGTTGTGGTTCAAGAGTGCCAACTTGAGCTTTGCAAGGAATTAGAGGCACTTAACCTCGAGTTAGTAGAACAAGACACCTTAGCAGCTATGGAAGTTCAACCAACCTTAGAAGAGCAAATCAAGACCGCTCAAAAAGGACACCCTTGAGTTCAGAAGTTTAAACATCTCATGGCCAAAGGAAAGGCCTCAAAGATGGTTGAAGACCAACAAGGTATCCTATGGTATGGGAAACGTCTCTTTGTTCCCCACCAAAAGGAGCTCAAAGAATTGATTCTAAAAGAAGCCCATAGCTCAAAGATACACCATACACCCGGCAGCACCAAGATGTATCAAGATATGAAGATTCTATATTGGTGGCCGCGAATGAAAAGAGACATCGCCGAGTTCGTAGCTTGTTGCGATGTGTGCCAACGGATCAAAGCGAGAACATCGAGACCCGCAGATTGCCGCAACCACCGCAAATCCTCGGTGGAAGTGGGAAGAAATTGGAATGGATTTCATTACGGTCCGCTGAGAACCAAGACCGGATATGATTCCGTATGGGTCATAATCGACATGATTAACCAAAGTTGCCCATTTCATCCCCGTGAAGACCACCTACAAGGGAGATAAATTAGTCGAGTTATACATGGCTCGTATTGTATGTCCGCATGGAGTACCCAAGAGGATAGTCTCGGATCGAGGTTCTCGTTTACCTCGCATTTGGCTAGTCTCCATGATGCACTTGAACTCACTTGAACTTTAGCACAAGATATCATCCTCGGTGATGGACCAGACGAAAGGGTAAATCGATTCTTGAAGACATGCTTCGGGCTTGTACTTTAGAGTTTACCGTAGGCGGGAGAGATGTCTACCGATGCGAAGTCGCCTACAACAACGATTACCAATCCAGTTTGAAGATGTCCCGTTTGAAGCACTCTATGGGAGAAAATGCGAACTCCCTTGCATTGGTCGAATCGGAGAAGGTTATATCTTCGGACGGATACTCTCAAGCAAGCGTAAGAGAAAGTCGATTGATCGAGAGATCGTCTACAAGCGCTCGATCCCGCAGAAAAGTTATGCCGACAACCGCCGAGAGAGTTAACTGAAGTTGGAGATCATGTATATCTCAAAGTGTCGCCCTTCGAGGAATGCGAAGATTTAAAGTGAAAGGCAAGCTTGCGCCAAGGTACATAGGCCCGTTCCCAATCACCGCCAAGCGTGGAGAGGTAGCATATCAACCGGAATTACCGTAAAATTTGTCGATGTCCATAATGTGTTCCACGTCTCTCACTCAAGAAATGCCTCGAGTACCGAAGAGCAAGCTCCAATTGAAACCATTGCACTCGAGAAAGACTTGTCGTATCCGAACATCCGATCAAGATTCTCGATGTCGTGGAGAAGCGGACAAGACGCCGATCATCCGCTATGCAAAGTGCAATGGAGCAACCACTGAGAGAGAAGCCACGTGGGAGCGTGAAGACCGGTGAAGTTGGATTACCTCACCGTTTCTCGAGGAGCTCGAATCTCTGGTCGAGATTCTTTTAAGGTGGGTAGGTTTTGTAACACCCAAATTCCCGCTTTTGCAAAGTCTTCGTGTGTTCAAGAATCAAGGAACTCAACTTCGAAGTTTGCCCAAAATGCTCAAGGATTCGATTCCCCCCCGAAAGCCGAGCTCTTCTTCCCCAAACCCCTAACCCTAACCCTAACCCTAGCCCGCGCCATGCCTGCTCGCCTCGGTCCTCCACCCCGCACGGCCACGTCAACGCCCGCCGCGCGCGCCGACCCGTCCCATCCTCTCGCTCGCCTCGATTGCCGCGCAGCCAGCGCGCCCTCGGCTCTGCGTCGTGCCATCGTCACCCGGCCACCTTCCTCCTCCCGGCTATAAAGCCCAGCGCCCTCCTCCTTTCCCTCCACCCAAGCAAAGAAGAAGATCGAGAGGAAGAAGAGTGGCCGAAGGACGTACCTCCGTTGCCGCCGTCGTCGCCGCCACACCCTCCGGTTGCCGTCACTCGCCCGCCGCCGCTTCATCTTCCTCGTGCGCGCGCCCGCCGCCGCCCGAGCCCTCTTCTCGTCGTCGCCGCCTCCCGTGCGCCGCCGCTCCTCGCTGCCGCGCCGCCGCCGTGAGCCCCTCCTCGCGCGCCGCCGCCGCCGCCCGCCCGTTCCTCCTCTCCTCTCGCCCTAGCCCCTCGCCCTCCTTTCTTTCTCTCGCGGCCGCACGCGCGCTGGGCAAACGCTGAGCCCCGTGGGTCGCAGCCAGCGCCGCTGCCCGAGTTGCGCCGGTCAAGAGTTGGTGTGGGCCACTTTCGGTTTTTCCTTTTTGGTTGATTTTCTTTTCCTTTTTCTTTTTAATTCAAAAGAGAGGTTTCAAATATTTATTTCTCCTCATTTTAGCTCCAAAAATTGTAAAGTTTGTTTCTAAAAATTTCTAAAATCAAGCTCTTCCTGTTGGTGCTAGTTTGGTTTATTTTGGAATTCATTTGATGAGGATTGTTATTTATTTAATTTATTTGCTCGTCTATTTCTTTTCCTGCATCGATCGATCGCGTAGAGTTTGGAGAAGCCGAGACCCCACTTCGATCAAGCTCAAGAATATCAAGATCATCTAGCCGTAGACCCAAAGTAGTCAACACTTTGATCATATTGAACCTACATTTTATGCAAATTATGTTCCGTTAAAATATCAAATTGCATGCTTTAGTTTCCTTATGCAAATGTATGTTAAACACCCTAAGGTAGCTAAATGCCAATTTGATGTTTAATTATTAATACACCACCCCTTGATAATTGAATTGCCTTAAACCCTTGTCACCCTAGTAAATATATGGTAACAATACTAGTTTTTAGGCTATACCTAAGCGCCATGCTAGCCTTGCTTAAGTATCGGGGTATTATCTACCCCATTCATCATCTTTTGAAATAAACATGATTTTGGGCAGTCATTGGGTGTAAATGACTGGGATGGTTATGATGTTGTATTTTTCCTACCTCTTAAAAACCCTAAAGAAATTGCTTATCACATCTGGGCGGGTGGTATGATGGATGGTATGTCGGTGGGTGCTAATGCAGCCCAAGGAATGTTGGTTTGTGGTATGAACCGCCCAGATGGTCCCTAAGGACTTAATCCTGTGATGACCTCCCAATGTAAAACAGTACGACCACATGTCTATAATGGTGTCGACCTGGCTAAATAATTTGTATCCGTTAGTATGAGTTGCACCAGCAGATGACCGCCACGCCATAAGCCTATGTGGCTATGGGTTGGGGTGTACGACTTACGGGTCTATGTGAGCGTAGCCGTGTGGCGCAAGAGGGGTCCGGGAAAGAGTTGACGGGTCTATGTGAGCGTAACTCTTCTCGGTGAAACCTCGGTGTAACAAATCTTGGTGGATGCATTGTAAAGGCCTTGTGACGATCTCCTTGACTCACATGTCTACGAAACATGTGTATATATCAGATGATTGTCTCTTGTGGGTAAAGTGTACAACCTCTGCAGAGTGCAATGAACTGCTCGAATAGCCGTGCCACGGTCATGGCTGACATGGGAACTTACAAGAGTTAGTTCATTTATAAAAACCTTGTGGGCGGGATAAAATGTGTTGGGTCGTTGTGACCCTGGTTTTGGTGTTTCCTTGGTGGAAGTACCCCAGTGATGTTAAGTGGTGGATGTAACCACTATAAAAAATAAGCATGAGGTGGAGGTAACCTCTACTGTTATAAATATTGCACAAGTAATCTCTTTAACAAAATGCAAATTGGTTAAAATGCTAAGTGATAGGACTTTCTAATATTGGTACTCAAAATATTGCTTTGTGCAAATAAATGAACCCGAGCCATCCTTGTTAAGCCTTGCATGTATAATGTTGCATACTGTGTGTTGGCTCGCGAGCACGGTAGTTGTGCTCATCCTCGCTCTCCCCCCAACCCCCAGAACCCGCAGATCGTGGAGACTACGCCTACTACGAGGACCTGGACGCCGAAGAGCAAGGAAATGAAGAGGAGTAGTATAGTACTTGTAGTCTAGGTCTCGCCTCAGTCTGGTTGGCTCCGTTGGTACTTGTGTACCTCCTATGTTATCCAAGTCCTTGGCTAATATCGGTCGTACACCTAGTACCCCAGTCGCTTGCCTGTGGAGAGACTTGCTCTACCCCTTTTGCTTCCGCTAACGTACTCGAGATTTTGTAATGAACTCATTTGGCCCGATCGGCCCTATTGTAAACTTCGACCGACGTGGTCTATTTGAACTCGGATGCTTGTATTAATGCATGATTTGGTCTACGCGATGTATGAAATGATTCAAGAATGTATGCGTGGCGCTATCATCGATCCGAGGAATAGCGCAGCTTTATCACGAAGATTCGGATTACGAAACCGGTCCGACACTAGAATATTCCTTGATCAAATAACTCTTGTAAGAAACCAAGAAAACTTATCTAGTCGCCGCTATGAGTCACGCATTTGAGAGATAGATCATAGAACAGAAACCAATTGCTTCCTCAAAGAAACTTTGCAAATTTTAATGTTGTTGTAGATATAAGGTATGCTCTAGATCAAGATCAAAGAATTATGAGAGCAAAATCCTATTCGAGCCCTGGTAATGGTTTTCACCAGAATCGAAATACTTGGTGGAAAATCGGATAAAATTCGTAAACTAAAATTTGAATTCAATTTTTTGGAGACCGGTAACCGAAAAAACCGGCTGGGAAAACCGATAAAACCGAAAAAATCATGTTCTCTATAAAGCAAATGGCAAATTGCGAAAGTAGAGCAATGACTACCTTGTGTAGGCCAAATACTGCTGATGGAGAACAATGACTATTAAATAGGGTTAATTTAATCTAGGATAACAAACACCAATGAAAATTAAATGTTTTTGCTGAATTAAATTAACAACGCCTTATCTGGACATGTTTTGTGGTTTAAATTCATACCTCCTCCTGCTGCTCCTCCTCCTGCTAACTGTTGCCGGCTGCTGTTGCTACTAGCTGTTGCGGGCTGCCAATCAAGAACCAAAAGGGGGGAGAAGAGCGGTGCTGCAACTCAAGAAGCAGAAGAGAGGTGCTGCAAGCCTGCAACTCAAGAAGCAAAAGGAGAAGAGAGGTGCTGTCACGAGAGTGCTGCTGCAGCAAAACAGAGAAGGGAGAAGGGAGCATCCAATGCAAAAGCAAGTGGGGAAGACAAGCCAAAAGCTAGGGTCTGCTGCTGCTAAAGCAAAAGGAGGTAGGCACATGTGCAAAGGGAGCTAGGGCCTAGGGGCTGCTGCTGGCCTGCTGCTAGGTATCTAGGCATCTAATCTGCTTTCTATGGTGTCCAAAGGGAGCTAGGGGCTGCTGCTGCTAAAGCAAAGAATATTATGCAGTCTAAATTTCAAATTCACATTGGACTACTTTTTAGTCGGGATTTTTTCCCCGGACCCGGCCGATAACCTACCAGTAATTACCGGCTGGAAATTTTTTCCCTGCTCTAGATATAACTCCTGTAAGGCTCACTTGCATGTTCTACACGTCATGCTATAGTCATGGTATGCTCTAGATATAACCTTTGCAAATTTTAATGCTGTTGTAGATGCTGAAGTACCACTGACTAGCACTTTCAATCTTATCCAGGATGTAAATTGTTACAACAGGTTAGAAGATCCAACGGATGAAGAAAACGATATGCTTGATCTTGCATTTGGGCTGACAGAAACGTAAGTGAAGATCTCCGAAAGGCTTGTTTTTAATTACCCATCTTATTTCATGATCCCTCAATTCTTGCTATCTGAGTATGGTACAAAGAAGCATATTAAATATCTTAGATCCACCTATGAATTGTGCCCTGGAGTTAGTCTGAAACTGTCTCGTAGTTGATGACCAAGGGTGGTGAGTTGAGGAAGAGAACACAGAATTGGGGGCCTCTAAGGAGCGGGTAAAGAAGAGAGTGGATACAGGATTCAATTGTTTTCCTAACAGCCACCATGAGTCT
The DNA here is from genome assembly GCA_036346255.1 of Ampelocalamus luodianensis. Classification (NCBI taxonomy): domain Eukaryota; kingdom Viridiplantae; phylum Streptophyta; class Magnoliopsida; order Poales; family Poaceae; genus Ampelocalamus; species Ampelocalamus luodianensis. The sequence continues at coordinate 54,506,452 of CM070627.1, read as the reverse complement.
CCAAAACCTATATGCTGCCTTTACGGACTAGATACTGTTACAGCGGCAACTGGTAGGACTGTTACTCAGGTGCATGAAGAACTAAAATTAAATCCAACTTTACTAACATGATCAAATAGCTAATTGGGCTATAACCATACAGTTTATTTGTAAATGTGTAAATACCACGCTAGCTCTCTATTTTATTCAAACAACAAAGTGTTGATTCCAGGTGTAATACATTACTTACGAGAATTTAGTAATTTGTACATAACCTTCAGTCGTACGAAAGCTGGATTGTGAGTGTTTCATCTATCTAATCTGGAATCAAATGCTTGAACTGCATTCAGGTCTCGTGTTGGCTGCCAAGTAATAGCGAAGCCTGAACTTGATGGCATGCGACTGGCATCACCTGCCGCGACACGGAACTTTGCGGTAGATGGCTATGTACCAAAACCACTCTAATGACAGTGTCATAGTTGCGCACACGGATTATTACACATCAATTTTGTAGGTCATAACATGTAACTGAACTATAGCCTCATTACTGAAAGTCCCGGTGTTTTCGGACTTCTTGTTCAGGGGGGGATTTGTTCATTGATGAGCTCCTCCGTTGCTTACAGAGATCATTGTTTCATCTCTACCATTGTCACTGGGTGAATAAACATGCTTCTGCTGTGTGCATATATACACACACAAAAAAAATGGTCGTACAATATGTTTTCCCCATTTTGGTTGCGCACTTGCACTGATCAGTTTTAGTAAAAGTCCATGCCAGGAAATGCTGGTATTTCAGGTACGTACATTTAAGCCTCTTTCTTTCGTTTTTGTTGTTGAAGGAAATGCTGGTATTTTAGGTGGTACATTTAAGCCTCTTTTTATTATTATTCGAACAAATTTAATGCTCTTTCTTTGGATCGAGCACTAACAGCTTTGTAGCATTTTGAGTTGTCAATGATCCTTTAATGCAAGTCTGTAACAGCTTGAAATACTTAAATTGCATTCCTCCTTGACAGCTGAGACGAGATTGAGGTTGCAATGGGATGAAGTGGAGTAGAAGGTTGGATAGTTCTATGGTCCTGTTTAGTAGAACTCCAGATTATTAGTTTTTAGATTCTGCTTCTGATTCTCTGAGAATCTGGAATTGTTTGTTGAAAGCGTTTGGTTGATAGGTTGACTCCAAAAACCATATTAGGAGGGATTATAGGCAAATAGACCATGTTACCCCTAGTTGTAATAATTCAATTGTATTTGTGTCTTTCTCCTATGTATTTGTACACAAATTATCGAATTCCCCCGCCCCCCTAAATTTGTTTAGACCATGTGAATGTATATAAATGAGTCATTTCACGCTGAATCTACAAGCACACAGATAAAGCATCTCCTTGCAATGCATCTGGGTTAGCACGTGTGATACATACATTTCAATTGCAGTCAATCTCAACATCCAATATCCAATGTTATCATTCTACATATAGAAAGCAAATCATCTGAAGATTCTAAATATTCACAACCAATGTTTACCTCACAATGGATGTGTTCACTAACAACCCCCACAGGAAAATGTGGGGATAACAAGCCCCATGAAGCTACATTCTCTGTTCTCTTTGAACAGTTAATGGTACAAGATAACACATAACACAATGCCTGCATACGGGGAGAAAATAAAAAATAAAAAAAAAGAGAACACATCACATAAGAAAAGACAACATCTCAATACATGGGCGGCATCTGTCTGTTCTATACAATACACAAATGAATGAAACCCAGTACTATGTTGTTTCAATGATCCAGCTTGAAATTTGCACTTGAAATCTGAACTTGTCATATAACATAATTCTTGCAAAATCAAATCACACAACAGAGGATATAACAGGCAGGCTAAAAAGTCTTTACAGCATCATGCATCACATTTTCATAGAGAAAATCCATGATACAAATTTGCTTCTCATTTTCATAGGCAATGCACGGCGCATTGAAGTAGCAAAGAGAGATGTCATCTAAGCTTAAGAGATGGAAATAAGCCTGCCCACGCAAAAGGATATAATTATACATATCAATATATTCAAATTCCAAATGTAGTTTTCGGACTCAACAACACCTCTAGAACATTGCTCATACTAATATCAGGAAAATGTTGCCTTAAGTGGCACTGTTTTTTTTTTCTGATGATATCCTCACAAGTCGATGCAGAGCTTCATGAACTTGCAGCATGGAAACCAACCATGGTATGAAAGGAGACAACTTGATGTGCATTGGAGATCACCATAGGCTGCAAACCAACCTACAACGTAACATAATTAATTAGAGTAACAGTTGTAACATATGTTGTTTGACATATAAGAAATAGAAACATGTTTGTTTCACCATATGCTCACTGTTTGTTTCAGAAAATTGCCAGTGATGCCAAAAGGACTGGGAATAAAGTGAGTTACTGCATCATGCTTTATGTTCTTGCTTTTATGTGGGAACCATTGTATATCTCCACAAGCTTTGGATTCTATCAATATCATCAATCATAAATTCATAATGAAGATAGTAATACCTGTACCTTATAGATACAAACATGTTATGTTTTGTCAAACACACACATATATGTCCATGCATCAGGCAATGCAAACTGGAAACCAAAGTTCAGTAGCAGCAAGTCTAAGCATTCAACATGTGTCGATGGATAGTTTTACAACATGCATATGCATATTCACCATTTTGGACCCTATCTACATACTTATCATGTCCCACCCATAAGCTTAGCACCCGTCTCGCTCTTTTTTCATGTACCACTCACAACCAGAAACCCAGATTACTGCTGGCACATGAAACCCTGGTTTCTATTGCCATCTTTACATAAGCTTCAAAGACTCCCTGGTTGAGGAACTAGCATGGCCCTATGAAAATTGTAAGGACATTCATCAGAAGAACAGGTAAGCACCTTGCGAACATCCGACTCGACATCGAAAGCATCAAAAAGTGCGGGTAAAAATGAAGGCAATTGAGTCATCAATTCCTCATGTGAAAGTCGCCCAACAAGCTGCAAGATTACCAAGAGAATACCAACAGTTAACCACGGTTGCTCAGGATATTTTGCTGTAATAAACCAGAATGAGTGAAACTACATTCACATATTGACAGAGATAATTGATGGCGGCCGACGAACAAGGAGACGAAGGGAGGAGTAGGGACGGCAAGGGGGACAACCGGATCTAGAGCTCTACCTTCACAGGAGCCGGTCGGTGGTGCTCGGGAACGGCGGCGGCGAAGAAGGTGGGGAACGACGGCGGCGAAGAAGGTGGGGAACGGCGGCAGCCTCTAGGGTTTCCTGGGTCGGCGATTGTCGTCTTCTCGAGGCGGTGCACTCCGGGTCTGGATGTGGCGCAGTGGAGGACCGGCGGGGGGGGGGGGCACACGGGGGCCGGAGGAGGTGCACTCGAGGACCGGCGGGGGCGCACACGGGAACCGGAGGCGGCGTAGTCAATGGGGACCGGAGGCGTACACGGGGGCCAGAGGCGGCGAAGTCGACGGGGACTGGAGGCGCACACGGGGGCCGGAGGCGCACAAGGGGACCATAGGCGGCGTAGTCGACGGGGGCCGGAGGCGATTTTCGCCTATCGCGAGAGCAGCTGGAGGAGAGCCTCTCGCGAGGGGAAAAAGGTGAAGGGGTACGGCTGGTCGTGCGCGCGGTGGGATTTCGTTGAGGGCAATTCAATGGCATTGGCGGGTAAATAAATCAAACTTCTGGGGTATTTTCGTTTTCTAAGATTGGATTCTCATGAGAATCTACGAAGGCGCTTCTCGTTCTAGTTCATTTTGAGATAGCTCTTGGGAGAAGCGAATCTAATGGTTTTGAGAATCGGGGTGTTTGAGTACGACTCCACAAGAATTGATTGAGAATCTGAAAGTAGAAGCTATACCAAACAGGCCTATATAACGGGTGGTAACGAGAAATGCCAAGTAATTGGTTTGGACAACGCAAGTGACCGTGGCAACCGGCGAGGATTCTGCCGCACGCGCTGCCCGGCACCATCACCCAGCCAACCGCATGCCGGCAAATGCGCAAAGCCCGTAATCCCGTACCCCACCACGGCCGCACCGCGCACCACGGCCGCACGGGCGCGACCCAGCGAGGGGCGGCACAGCCGAGCGCAAGGTCCACCACACGGCACGAACGCCCACCGCGCGGTCCCTCTCCCGCGGCGCCTAACCTGGCAACCCACACGGTCACTCACAGCGCCCCGCCCAGGCGCACACCGAACGGTCCCGCTCACCAGGGCGCGGCGAGAAAATTACGACGGGAACGCCTCGGGCTAGCCCATCCGGGCCGAAGCTGGCCAGCGGCGCAGGGCAGACCGATACCGCAGACACCAACACGCACCGCGCAGCCCACCTTCGTCGGCACGTCGGCCCAATTTACTCCTCCGCGGCAAGCGGAGTTGTGCGACTGGAGCGCGCACCGTGAGGGCAGCGGCCTTCGGCCTAGCACGGTAGACTACTAGACTCCGCCTAACAAGTGAGTCCGGATTCTTAAAGCCGGCCTAGCCTATATATCTACGAACAACAGCGACAACTAGGGATATTCAAATTACCTTATATTTGTTTTAGAGTTCTATAAAATCTCACCACATATCCTTAAATTAACAGGGAAAAAGCAAAACATCTAGAAATCCTCTTATTAATTGAAAGAAAAGAAGAAAATATACACCACTTATTTCGCTAGGCTTAATTATAACAGTGTAGATTAACCATATATGACAGGAGAGATGTTACAATTGTATAAGAAATACAACTATATTTTCATCGTAAGTATTAGAGTTGTATCACAAGTATAACTATATGTTTCGATATAAACATATGATATCTAACTATACAATTACGCGGTAAATTCAGCTAGTTTCGGCAATAGAAAAATATTGTCAACTTGTCATCGTCACAGACAAGGGGCTATTGATGAGCCGCCCCACCACAAAGCACGTACAACCTTACGGAAGCCATAAGAGCACAGAAGATCGTTCCTGCGAGATCCACCACCGGCCATCCCGGGATCTGGATATGATGTAATACTGCAGCGAACGCTATAGAAACAAGCAAATATTTATGGTTGTAATTAACTGTAGTACTCCCTCCATTCTTAAAAGAATGACGCTCAATATATAAATTTTGCTCTCTAGAGTATCATGTAAAAAAGAATGGAGTGAGTAATATTCATTTTACGCACAGGGTAAGATGTCGAGTGAGTACCGTAAAATTCATTTTACGCACAGGACAAGATGTCGAGCGAAGGGGACAATAATCTAGCCGATGTAACAGCGGCCGGTGTCACAGCGTCAGTGGACGCAGGCCACAGAAAAGATCAAATCCTTGTGGGGAATCTCTGACGTCTGATGGTTCTGTGTGACAGTATAATCCCTTCCCGGAGACCCGAAGATCGTAAAAGGCACTGGTACTGGTATTTATTCAATCATCCAGTCAACAACACGTAGGACTCTTAAGCGGTCAGCCCTAACATAACGAAACAAACCCAAATAACACCTGAATGTTTTCGTTTTCGATGTTTTAGGAAGGGTCAAACACAAAAGAAAAATTTCGCGATTATCGATGTGAGGGCAAAGCTCTGGAACTTAGGTAGTACTCCCTCGAAAGGAGATTAGTGATGGACATATATGCTTGCCACAACATTGTGGTCTCAACCTCAGAATCTCATCTACGCTTCAAGAAACAAACCACACTGATTAATTCACAGGTGGGACTGCACTCTGCAGCTATATGCAGTACTATTTGCCGGGAGAGCCCATGTGCCAACTGAACAGTTAACGAACCAAGCAAACAAGAGAACCCAAGTGGGCAAGTGTCCTCGTCAAATGGTCTCTGTGCGTGACTGCATGTCCCCTGCATCGCCATGCAGGGCATTGAAACCAAATCTAGAATAGAAGCTTAAGCTGCCAAACTGCAGTAATGTCGCACCCAACCAGATGCCCCCCTACCCGCACACCAACCATCTCTAAATGGCCAAATTACTCGCAGGGCCGTGCGTAGCAATAGGCGCAACGAACGATATGGGATCACGCGTCTGAATTTCTGGAGCGGCTGAACTACTGGCACCATCAATCGAACGTACGTCACAGCTCACAAGTGTACCAAGCTCAGAGTTAGCCTCTTGAACAATTGGCAGTCATGCATTCTGGAAGCTAGCTAGAGAAGGTAGGTGAAGGTGAATCACAATGGGTAAATTAACTTGCGTGTCAAAGTGAGTGAGTTGGGAGTGTTTGTGGCCACCAAGAAACGTCATGTTGAAAGCATTCCGTCATCGGCTGTCGATAAAAAGATGCTTTCCACTGTACTTATCATCTCCCCTAACCTACTACTGGCTACTATTGCCAATGGTTTCTCAGGAACTAACATTTGCCGTGAATGAAACTTGTTAAATATGGGATATATTATGATTCGAATTTTTAATATGAAAGTATTCGGATTAGTTACCATATTGGCGGATTAGTTTCTTACTTGGACTCTAAGTCCTTTTGTCTCTTTATATACCTCTTGTAAGCCGTACGGGGAGAGTTGACGCCTGACACTCATTGTAATCCCCGGCGTTTTGTAATCGCTCTACATAAAGTGATCATCGCCGGTTGGCGCCCGTGGTTTTTTTCCGTAAGGGTTTTTCACGTAAAATTCGTGTCTCTTGTCCTTGTCGATCCGTGCATTATTTGTAACAAGTAGTATCAGAGCACAGAAGATTAGGGTTTGAAGAGATACGAAAAAAAAATAACAGATCCAATCCAGGCGCCGCCGCCGCTGCGTACAGCGCCTTCGCCCCGATTCGAGGCCGCCGTTGTCGCCAAGCGTGCCTGCCTTCGCCTTCGTCCGCACGTCGCCCCGGTCCGCGCGCCCGTCCGATCGTCGCCCGTCGCGCCAACATCGCTCCTTCGGTCGGCTCTGTCGAGCGCGCCAGCAAATCGCGTCGCGCAAGTACGACGTCTTGGTCCGTGCGCCAACAACAATCAATTCTACACCGCCGTCTCGTGAGCGCGTCTTCCTCGCTCGGCGTCGTCCGCTCCGTCTCGCACCGCATCGTTCGGCGCCGCCAGCAATCGATCGTTCTTCGGTCCGTGCGTCGCCACCAGTTCGTGCAACGCCACGACCTTCGTCGCCTCGGTCCGTGCGCGCGGAAGCAGCAGCAAGCCAGCAAAACTCCCTCGGTCCAGCGCGCATGCATGCGAAGGATCAAGACCAATCCAATTGCGAAAGCTGCAGCAACACAGGTCACGTGGAGGCAGACACTCCAGCACAGCCCAAGGCACAGGCTCCAAGAAAAAATATTTCTTTAATCTATAACCAATTTTTTGCTTGACATCATTGAACACAACAAGCTATCTGTTGCATCACGTGGAGAAGGCATTGCTGGCCACTTTTGCTTCGTCCACCCAAGGCTTGTACCAGGAGTTCCGAAGTTCTTTGATTCGCGTACACAGAAGGTGTACACACAGGTCGTGATTTTTGCTAGATTTACACATATCAGTACCAGCAATTTTCAGTTTTTATTCCTCATGGCGATTTTAAAGTATGATCTTCCACTCCTGGATCGAGACACAAGATTTTCGCTGTGGCAAGTCAAGATGAGAGCTGTGTTGGCACAGATGGATTTGGATGATGTATTGGAAGGATTTGCAAAAGAATCTACTGCATGGACCACAGATGACAAGCGTAAAGACCGTAAGGCTTTATCTCAGATTCACCTTCATCTATCCAATAATATTTTGCAGGATGTTTTGAAGGAGAAGACAGCTGCTGCATTATGGCTGAAGCTAGAAAAAAATTGCATGACAAAGGATCTCACCAGCAAGATGCATCTCAAGCATAAGTTGTACTCTCACAAATTGCAAGAAGGAGAATCGGTGTTTAATCATCTTTCGACATTTAAGGAGATCGTTGCCGACCTAGAGTCGATGGAGGTAAAATATGAGGATGAGGATTTGGGTCTTATTCTTTTGTGTTCACTGCCTAGTTCATTTTAAAATTTCAGAGATACCATATTATATAGTAGAGACACTCTCACTCTTAATGAAGTTTATGAAGCTTTGCATGCTAAGGAAAAGATGAAACAGATGGTACCTTCTGAAAATTCAAGCTCGAAAGGAGAAAGCTTGTTTGTTCGTGGCAGGCAAAAAGAGAAGAACTCAAATAATGAACCTCGAGACAAAAGTTCAAACAGCTACAAGAACCGGTCGAAATCTAGAGGCAAGTACAAGTCGTGCAAATATTGCAAGAAATGCGGGCACGACATCTCTGAATGCTGGAAGCTTCAAAATAAAGAAAAGAGAACTGGTCATTATAAGCAAAAAGGTAAACCAGATGATGAAGGTAAAACTTCTCTTGCTACTGATAATAGTCCTAATGGAGAAATCCTTGTTGCCTTTGTTGGATGTGCTAAGACTAATGATGAATGGATTCTTGATTCTGCCTGTACCTTTCATATATGTCCTAATAAGGATTGGTTTGCCACCTATGAACCTGTTGAAGGTTGTTCTGTGTTGATGAGTGATAACTCATCTTGTAAGGTTACAGGAATTGGTTCAATTCAGATCAAGATGTTTGATGGTATTGTCAGAACTTTGTGGATGTGAGGTACATTCGGTTTGAAAAGAAACCTCATCTCTTTGAGTACTCTTGATGCTAAAGGGTACAAGTATTCAGTGAAGGTGGAGTTTTAAAGGTATCAAAAGGCTCTCTTATTGTGATGAAAGTGATATTAAAGCGCTAATTTGTACCATCTGCGAGGTACTACAATATCGTAATGTTGCGGTAATTTCAAGTTCATTATCCGATTCGATGCTACTAATCTTTGGCATATCGTCTTGGGCATATGAGTGAACTTGGTTTAGCGAATTGAGTAAGAGAGGACTTCTTGATGGACATAGCATGAGCAAGCTGAAATTTTGTGAGCATTGCGTGTTTGGCAAACACAAGAGGGTGAGATTTAATACCTCAATTCATACTACATAAGGTATTTTGGATTATGTGCATTCGATTTATGGGGCCATCTCGCAAGACATCTCTAGGAGGTGCTCGTTATATGTTAACAATTATTGATGATTATTCTAGAAGAGTGTGGCCTTATTTCTTGAAGCATAAGTCGAAGCATTTTCAAACATTTAAACAGAGAAGACTATGATTGAAAGGTAAATCAAAAGAAGGTAAAGAAACTTCTGACCGATAATGGGATGGAATTACATTACGATGAATTTGAATCATATTGCAAGATGAAGGCATTGTTAGGCATTACACCGTTCCTGTTACTCCTCAACAAAACGGTGTAGCTGAGCGTATGAACAGAACCATCATTTCCAAAGCCCGTTGCATGTTGTCTAATGCAGGTTTGCATAGGCGTTTTTGGGCTGAAGCCGCTTCCACTACTTGCTATCTTATTAATCGGTCACCCAATATTGCAATTGAAAAGAAGACTTCAATTGAGGTATGGTCTGGTTCCCCAGCAAATTATTCAGAATTGAGAGTTTTTGGTTGTATTGCTTATGCTCATGTTGATAATGGAAAATTAGAGCCTAGAGCTATTAAGTGCATCTTTCTTGGTTATAAATCTGGTGTTAAAGGATATAAGTTGTGGAATCCTGAAACAAGAAAGGTTGTGATTAGCAGAAATATTATCTTTAATGAATCTGCTATGCTTCCTGATAAACTGCCCACTAATGTTCCTGTTGAGAGTAAGCAGAATTCAAGTGTTCAGGTAGAGCACTCTGTTAGTTCAGGTAACACATCAGATAAGAAAAATACCATTGTTCATAATGCACCTATTGTTGAGCAGCAACCACAACAGTCTATTGCAGTTAACAGGCCTAGGAGAGATATTAATCCACCTAAGAGGTTGATTGAAGAAGTTAACATTGTTGCTTATGTTTTGAGTGTAGCAGAAGAAATTGAAGGTAATGCAGAACCTTCATCACACTCTGAGGCTATTAACTCCACTGATTGTAATAAGTGGATAACTGCTATGAATGATGAGATGGAGTCACTTAAAAAGAATGGTACTTGGGAATTAGTGAAATTGCCAAAGGAGAAGAAGCCTGTTCGTTGCAAGTAGATTTACAAAAGGAAGGAAGGTATTTCTTCTACTGAACCGGCAAGATATAAAGCAAGGTTGGTTGCTAAAGGATATAGTTAAATTCTAGGTATTGATTTTAATGATGTCTTTTCCCCAGTTGTGAAGCATAGTTCTATTCGCACTTTACTCAGTATTGTTGCTATGCATGATTATGAACTTGAACAATTAGATGTTAAAACTGCATTCTTACATGAGGAGTTGGAAGAAGACATTTATATGGACCAACCTGAGGGTTTTGTTATCCCTGGAAAAGAACACCTTGTTTGTAGATTAAATAAATCTCTTTATGGTTTAAAGCAATCTCCTAGGCAATGGTACAAGAGATTTGACTCCTTTATGCTCTCTAATAATTTCAAGCGGTCTGATTATGATAGCTGTGTCTATTTAAAGACTATTAATGGTTCAACTATTTATTTGTTTCTCTATGTTGATGATATGTTAATTGCTGCAAAAGATAAGTCAGAAATAGCAAAACTAAAAGCACAATTGAGAGCATCTCCAGCAGGGCCCCTACTTGAGCCCCTAAAACCAAATTTGAGGGTTTGAGACAAAAACAGAGGTCCAGCAGGGCCCCTACTAGAGCCCTCAAATTTGAGGGCCCCTAAAATCCCCTCAAGCCCTCATTCACGGGGCTCTAGGCCAAGCCCCAAATCACGTTTCTGCGCGCCTGGTCCCGATTCTTCCCCTTGACCTTTTTCCCTCCCGCGCCGCTCCTTCCCGCCCAAATTTGATGATTATGTCATTTGATTTGCAGAGATGTTATGAACTATGTTATCATTAAATTCGGACCAAATTTGTCTTTGAATTTAAATTTGAATATTTGTATTTTCATTCATAATTTTAAGTATAGTGCTTTAGAGTTATAGTTTAAATAAATTATTATATAATGTGATGTTCTCAAATACATATGCATATAGTGTGTGAGGAAATAGAGGGAATTAAGAAGTAGGGGCCTGTTTTGAGGGCTCCTGCTGGAGTGCAGCCCAGAAAATAGGGCTCTCAAAAGTAGGGGGAGCTCTCAAATTAAAAGTATGGGCTCTGTTTTGAGGGCTCCTGCTGAAGATGCTCTGAGTAATGAATTTGAGATGAAGGACCTAGGTGCAGCAAAGAAAATTCTCGGCATGGAGATTATTAGAGAGAGGAAATCTGGCAAGTTATACCTTAGTCAAAAAGGTTATATTGAGAAGGTCCTTCGTCGTTTTAATATGCATGATGTAAAACCAGTGAGTACTTCATTAGCTACGCATTTCAGATTATCTTCAGCTTTATGTTCTAAGTCAGATTATGATATTGAGTACATGTCTAAAGTTCCATATTCGGTCGATTGGTTCTCGATGTATGCCATGGTGCATTCTCGTCTGATTTATCTCATGCATCGAGTGTTGTTAGTAGATACATGGCTAATCTGGAAAAGAGCATTGGAAAGCGATTCGATGGATTTTCGATATTTGCGTGGCACTTCTAATGCTTGTTTGCGGTTTGGGAATTCTAGAGATGGACTTGTTGGTTATGTTGATTCGATTATCTTGGTGATTTGGACAAGAGGAGGTCTCTCACAGGTTATGTTTTCACCATTGGTGGTTGTGTTGTTAGTTGGAAGGCAAGTTTGCAACCTCATCGTTGCTTTATCTACCACTGAAGCAGAATATATGGCTATTTCTGAAGCCTGTAAAGAAGCTATTTGGTTAAGAGGTTTGTACACTGAGCTTTGTGGAGATAATTCTTGCACTACTATATTTTGTGATAGTCAGAGTGCTATATGCCTTACAAAGGATCAGATGTTCCGTGAGAGAACAAAGCACATTGACGTGAGATATCACTTTATTCGAGGTGTTATTGCTCAAGGTGATGTCAAAGTGTGCAAGATAAGTACCCATGATAATCCAACTGACATGATGACAAAACCAGTTCCTGTTACTAAGTTTGAGCTTTGCTCAAGCTTAGTTGGTATTACAGTTTAGTCCTAGAGACTAGTTGACGCACGGTGATTTTTATCTTACTGTAGAGTTATTGATGATTGATGATTTTTTATTATGCTACAAGAGGAAATTCGTCTCTAGGTGGAGATTGTTAAATATGGGATATATTATGATCCGAATTTCTAATATGGAAGTATCCGGATTAGTTACCATATTAGCGGATTAGTTTCTTACTTGGACTCTAAGTCCTTTTGTCCCTTTATATACCTCTTGTAAGACGTACGGGGAGAGTTGACGCGTGGCGCTCATTGTAATCTCCGGCGTTTTGTAATCGCTCCACATATAGTGATCATCGCCGGTTGGCGCCCGTGATTTTTTTTCCGCAAGGGTTTTCTACGTAAAATTCGTGTCTCTTGTCCTTGTCGATCCGTGCATTATTTCTAACAAAACTGTTGGAGTTTATTTCGCCAAGCAACAATGTTGCAGACTACTGTAATTAAGGCGTCATTAGCATTTGACAAGAAGCCGAGTTGCAAGCGAAACTGAAGGCAAAAATGCGGAATATATGTACATATTACAACGGTTTACAGCTACAAACCCACTTGTTTCCCCACGAAAGATTTCCCATTTTTATTGCTCTTTTGGAAGTTGAAGGCCGAGATGATGCCGACTCTTACCCCTCCACCGCGGGCTCGCCGCCGCCGTTCAGTTCCCGTCGGTGCCCTGATCCCACAGCCGCACGACGCTACCGTTGAGCGCCGTCGCGTTCCGGTACCGCCCCATCTCCGCGGTCGCCGTCGCCCTGAGAGGCACAGACCTCACTACCTCCCATTCGAAAGGATCCGTCTCCGATGGCTCGTACACGCCGTCATCATCTTCCAGATCCAGATCCTCCTCCTCCTCGTCGCCGTCATCATCCACGTCGCAGCACCCGACGCAGCCGCTATCGTAGTAGTACGCCGTGTACTTCTCCTTCGGCGAGGGCGTCGGCGACGAGGTCGACTCCGGCGGTCTCTCCGACGATCTCGCCGGCTCCTGTGATGTCTCCACCAGGGATGGATCCAAATCCAAAGGCTTAGAGGTGGTGCTCATAGCGGCCGGTGTGGAAGAGCGGAGGCGCCAGAGGCCGGCGGCCGCGGCAGCAGTGAGTACCGCGGCGAGGCAGGTCCAGGCGGTAGCTCCAGTGGCGGCGGAGACCTCCGGCTTCGGGAGGGAGTATATGCGTAAGGCGACGGCCTCGAGGGGGTTCTCGAGAAGGTCCATCGATCTCGCCGGCGAGGGTGGTGGGTTTCGCGGTTGCTTCAGCTCTCTGTCTCTGGTTGGGAGAGAAGTGAGTGGGAAGAAGGGAGGCGGTATTTAAGGCGGGAGGAGGAGGTGGGTGATTAAATCTGGGCCATTGGATGGTGAGACCAAGGAGGGGGATCAGGGGAAGATGCTGGGTATCGGTGGGAGCGAGCGGGGAGATGCTGTGATGGATATGCCGAATTTTTCATTTTGTTTTCTTAATTGGGTCTTACTATTCCTCCTACTACACTTACAAAGGTGGGCCATGCTGGTTTCCTAGAGGAATTTGCTAGAGGCATCTGGTCCAGTTGGATAAATCCAGTTTTTTTGCGATTACAAAAGAAGAGGTGCGCACAAACAACCATACACGCATACCATATGCGAGTACGTCTCCTTAGCACATGTCTAAAAAGACAGAGGTCGGTGATAAATCCGCGACATCACAAAAATTTCTACTGATAGCACACTCGTGTGTGCATAAAAATAGATTTGAACTTTGATGGATAAAGTTGTACACCACAACTCAGTACCCTATCAAGAGATGGTTCCCGATAAATTCAGATTCCAAAAGTAGACACCGCGTTGCCTAGGTACGGTGTGCATCGGCTACATGCTTATCAGTCCATTTACAAATACCAAGCTGGTATCAAGAAGTGGAAGTCGTTAGCACGAAAATAGAAAATAACTACAATATGTCAACGTAAACCGGATTTCACGCACCTGTACAAGTCTCTGTTGAAGGTGCCAACCATGGGTAAATCACAAAGGAGCCCTATTCCTAGTTTTGTTTACGCTCTATAAGGGAGACCTAAGTACACATACTCAATTACTCAACGAGCCCCCATGAGCCGAATCGAATTTTTCATAGCCTCTGCAGGATCTCGAGCGTCTCGCCGATGTGCTTCTCGGGCTGGAACTGGTTGTTGTAGATGTACTGCACCACGCCCTTCTTGTCCAGCACGTACGTCTGCCGCCCCGGCAGCGTCCCGAACTACAGGTCCGACGGCACGCCCCACTCCTTGCGCACCGTGTTCCCCTCGTCGCTCAGCAGCGTGAACGGCAGCCTGTACTTCTTCGCGAACGCCTGCGGGCGGCCGGCCGGATCGCATTCACAGATGGTTATTGGTTGAGCTGACCAAAATCAGATCACTAGTAGTAGGTACAGTACCTTGTGGGAGGCGGCGTCGTCGCCACTGCTGCCAATCACCTCGGCTCCGGCCTTCTTGAACTTCTCGTAGGAATCCCTGAACGCACAGGCCTGCATGCACAACCAGAACCCGGATTGGAGCAACATAACAATGTTGCAGCCAAGGAATTCCCATAACAATGGCTCAACGTGAATTTCTTGGCATTTCAGTTGGGCTATTATATTTTTTGAAAGAAAAGTTGGGCTATTATATATGGGAACTGCTACGAATTAAACTAATGTAGCTAGCGTTCGCGAGAACAGATCTTTTTACGAAACTATTATACCATAGCATTGCCTATTGGTAAAGCTTATCACTGACCTATTTGGTGCAGCCGGGCGTTTCGTCGGCGGGGTAGAAGTAGACGACGACCGGCTTGTTGGACTTAATCTTGACAACTTCATACAGTAGTGGATATTTGGCATTCATTTAGTTGTATGTGTCTAGAAAGTGCATGTGCATGAGTTATCTAGTCGTTGCATGTAGTAGTGCAGCCGCTGTTCTTAGTCTGCACGTAGCTGCATATACCTAGTCATCCTGGCTAGTAGGAGCATACACACGTCTAGGAGCTCAGCATGGAGCGGTTTGAGCCAAAGACTCGGACGCCAGTTTGCTTCATGTAGGTGATTTGGTCAAGTGCATGTTGCTGTGCACATTGGAGTCACAGCGTAATAACCGGATCGGCTGTTGCCTTCGGTGCGTGTGAGTTTGTTTGCACGTAACGTCGTGGCCGAGTCGTGCGGCCTATTTGCTTTGTAATCTCGAGTTTATTAAGAGCACAACAGAAGAAGGAATAGAACGACGTGAGCAGTTGTGGGCTGTGTCGAACAAACACTTGTGTCTATCATCTTCTTCCTCGTGCGCGTGTGTGTGTCAAGAAGGAAGCCATAAGTGAGCTTTCTCCTGGGGAAAGCCAACACGGCTTGCCCTTGAACCTGGAGAGCGACACGGGCTTGCCGTCCTGGTCTTTCAGAGTGAAGTTTGAAGGCACGCTGCCTTTGGTCACCTACAAGCAGGAACCCAATCAATCACCACGATTCACCACTAACACGTACAAACATACGCCGCTTCTGCGAGATATATAGCTAGGTACCTTTCCGCAGACGATGCCCCTGGACGTCGCGCGGCGGCGCGGCGTCGGCACGGCGAATGCCGGCGCCCTGAAGCCGTGGAACGCGGGCCTCGTCGAGGAGGAGCGCCTGCGCGCGAGTAGACGAAACGCGCGACGACGCCCGAGGAGTCAGCAGTAGAGAAGGCTTGCAAGCCGTCGAGGCTGCTGCGAATGCCATCGTGGATAGAAAGCTTCAGGAGAGGCCGGCCGGTCTTGGCTGCTACCGCTCTCTATGGTATTCCCTTCTCCTTCCTCTGTTTCTACGGAGAAACCCTCCTGTGATGGTTGGTTGGTTGGTAGTACTTAGGGGATATCAGGATGAGATGAGAGGGGTTTTGTGCCGACGTGGCGCAACTTGCTGCCCTTTGCTGTTGATAGTAAACTTTTGGTTCTTTTTCACCCATTTAGCCATCATTATGAGAGACTAGCACATCATTATGAGAAAATTATAGACTCCACAGTTTACGTCCTCTGTGGACATTAGCGAACATCGGCTCATCAGTTTCGTTAATTTCTTAATATAGGTTGTCTATGGGCAATACAAGGGAAATCGGTTCTTGTGGTGAAACTTTTCGCCACGGAAGGTCTCTTTTTCGTCACAAATGAGTGCCAGTGGCGATTTTTTTCATTCTTCACTCGTCGTCACTAATACTTAAGTCACATATACAGAGTGACGAATTTTCATTCCGCACAAATAACCATGCTCATTAGTGATGGTAAAAAGTGCCACTGATAGGTAGTACATCAAAGACGATATACGTCATCACAAATAGGTTTAAAATAGTGACGACAGTTTCGTCACTTATGATCCTTGTAGTGACGGCGAAATTTCCCACATTTCATGAACATTTGTTCCCATTAAATTGTCACAATTATATTATGCAAAAGTGACGAAATATATAGTCACAAATTGGTTTATGTTAATGATGGTAGTTTCATCACTAATGATGCTTCTTGTGACAACGTTTTTTCTCACTATTTATGTTACATTTGTGACATCTGAATTGTCACACTTTTATTTTGTAAAAGTGATGCTATATCATCACAAGTGCACATCTATTTGTGGCAAAACTGAGATGAAGATGTGGCAACCTTTCATCACAAACTTGTAAACGATTTGTGGCGGTGCAATTTTTTTTTTGTGACAATTGTTTCCTTAGAAAACAAGAGATGCATCAGTGCGGATCAAAAGTACCCGTGGGAAGAAATTTTGCCACTCCTAGGCATTGTTGTAGTGGATAAATTGTGATACTAGTAACGAAATATCTGCCACAAATTACTAAATAGCTCAGTTGTGACAAGAAATTTTGTCATAATTTCTCAAATCTATAGTGATGAAACTAATGCCTCACGAACTGCAACAATTGTCACAGCCAATTTCATTTCAAATTTACTCAATATGTACCAAAAATCTTGACCATATTTAATTGGATAAAATTGGAGAACAATGAAACACTAAATTCGTGAGTCTTACACTGAAACAACCAAATCCAAGAACATTGGCCTGAATAGAAACATATAAACTTATGTCAATATCGAAAATCATAATGATAGCTAAACATAGTCATGAAAATTTAAACTATAACTAAACCAACTATGAAGGGAAAAGGCATATAGGACGACTCTTGGATGCCAATTGGATGTATGCAGCTTGTGAGCATCAGTATTTCCCATTTGTACGGTCCTGCAAATATAAAACATAGATTTTTTCAGATTATTATGCATTTACGTACTAGAGAAATAATTTAACAAAAATAATTCTGAAAGACAATAAACATGCATGGTTGATTGGTGAAGCCGACGGGAATTGAGAAAATGGAATAGCACCAGAAGAACTGATGCGTGCAAAATATGAGGCCATATGTTGTTCAATTTCTGCTGTACTAAACGTTCAACTTGTGCACCTTGTTCCTCCTCTGTTTTTCTATGAGAACTGAGTTCATCACAAGTACCAGAGAGACTTTTGGAAACAAGAGAAAAATGTGAAACCTTCCTACTTAATTTGCAACATAAGCATTGATCACTCTATACTCTGTTCTAGAGCTTATGACACTATGCAATCAGCAAATACTACCGTGACCTCGTAAAGAAAACATTCAACAGTAACAAAACAACATACTGATGCATCTTGGTTTGAGCCGCCACCTAAAAAGTCCTATTTATCCTCCTAAAAACCCTAGCCGCCACCAAACAAGCCCTCCTCTCCTCCTCCCTTCCTCCTCGCCGCCGCCGTTGGTGGCCACCGGCCGGCCAGCGGTGGCGGGGGCTTCTTTTCGGTGATGGCGCCTAATCTGCATCGCCCGACGCCCGACGTCTGTCCTCCGATTTCCAACGGTGTGGACTTTCGTCGGAGTTAGTTCTGAGGCCCTTTTTCGCCGGCTTCTTTCGGTGGCACGGCTTCGTCGATGGCATGACGACGGAGGTGTCGTGATGCTGATCCAGATTTGGCGCATTTGGTATAGATCGCGACGGCTTGGTGGCGATGGCTTGTACAGCGCTCGACTCCTCCCTGGTGGACGGTTGTTACTGGGCGATGTGTGGGCTGTGGTGGACGTTGCCTTCCTCTGGTACTGACGACGGTTAGCTATTAGGGATGTTGCGGACGTCATCTTAGCGATCTGACCTTCATTGGTTGGATCCAGCGACGAGGTCGTACTGTAGCGTGGTCTTGGAGCGCTGGTACCTTTGATTCGGGGTAAAAACTCTTGATCTGACATTCGCTGGTTAGATTCAGCAACGACGTCGACCTGAGCGGCGTTACATTTTTGAAGACGTTGCTTTGGAGAACCGGTACCTGAGCTCCGGAGTAAAAACTCCTGATCTGACCTTCGCTGGTTGGATCCGACGACGACGACATGAGTCACATCCCTTCTTAGAGGCATCGCTACGGAGACGGGCTCATCATCACCTCATTACTGCGCAGCTGCTGTTCGCGTGTAAACAATCTCCTAGTTGGTCCCGAAGGCGAGGCTAGGTGGTTCTTTTAGGCTAGCCTTTGCATGACAATTTGTTTGTCATTGTTGGATTTTACCATTTTTTTTTGTTTTAAACTTTTAGCTGATGGTGGTGTAATGATTGCGTGCATCCCTAGTTGATGCAGAGGCTGGAAATTATACTCTCATTATCTAAACATGCATGGCCTTATTCCGACCTTTCACTTTACTTTCTTTTTGATAAATAATTGTACAAAATAAAGGTAAAAAATACCTCTAGCGTGTGGTAGTGTATCAGTGATTTGTTCGGCTCCATACATGTTTACATTAGAGGCCAACTGATCACCTCCATTGTCAACTCGAGGGGTTACTCGGCGCATTTGGCCAGCCATTTCCACTGCAACAATGTAAATAAGCCGAATCAAACCAATGCCAAGCAACACACGGCCATGCCAAAATAAATAACCGGCATGGGGAAGAAAACAGGTGCAGCCAAAATAAACACGACGCCCGCTTTCCCACCATCACATCGTCGTGCGTCCCCACGCCTGCCTGCCCAGTGCCCACAGCACCTGCTCGCCTCCGCCCGCCCTCTACGGTTCGGCCACGCCTCCCAACTCCTGCTCGCCGCCGGTAGCCCGTTCTCGTTCGCCCGCTCCCTGCCGCGCCGCCTCCTCCACCTGCGGAGCCATCCTCGTGCCCGCTCAACCTCCGCCGCCGTTGTGCCGTCTCAAATGGCAAGGAGGAGGCTTCGTTGGCAATTGGTGCTGAGATTAGCACCCAAAGCTTCTTGATTTGAGAGAGATAGGATAGTGTGTGTGTGGAGTACAGGAGTAGGAAGAGGAAACTGTGCTGCACAGAGTAGCAGGAGTCGATCCAAAGATTGGGAGGATGCTTTAGGTACACGTGGATGGTATCCAGTGGCGGCGAGAATTAGATCCAATGGCTTGGAGCTAGCTATACCGCTATAGTTTTCCACTTAAAACTATAAGTCTATCTTTCTCTTGAAAATACAAAAATGGAAAGCGGTAGTTTGTTACTACTAGGGTATATTGTGATGACATAATATTGTATCACTGATAGAGACAATTCATAACTGTAAGATTTTCACTACTAATGTATCTTGTGACAACATAATATTTTGCCGCTAATTATAAATAGTCAAATTCTCACTACTGATGTATCTTGTGGCGACATAATATTTTGCGCTAATTATAAATAAGATAGTGAAAATGTGATAATTCATAACTAAAAGTCATCACGGCTAAGGTACCACGTGGTGTCTTTGTGTTTTTCCACTAGTCATAAATATAGTTGTGACTACATGATAGTTTGTCACCGAAGAAACGCCACTACTAAATATTCTTGTGACGACATAGTAGTTTGCCATTGATTATAATGAAATTGTGAAAACATGGCAGTTCGTCATGGTTAAATTGTCACTACTAAGGTTTCTTGTGACGACATAGTAGTTTATCACTAGTTATAAAATGAAGTTGTGTAGGTCATCACTATTAAGTCGTCGCTACCAGGGCATCTTGTGACGACATAATATTTTGTCACTTTTTGCTAATGAAGTAGTGACAATATTATAGTACATTACTATAAAGTCGTCACTACTAAGGTGTTCAGTGGCGGCATAACATGTGGTCACTATTTTTAATGAAGTAGTGACAACATGATATATCGTTACTATGGAATATCTTGTGACCATTTAGTATTTGGCCACTAATAATCGCTAAAGCAGTGAGAAAACTGTTAGTCACTATAAATCTAGTTAATAGTGACAAAATGGGTTTTCATCACTATGTTTCGTCACTAAATTTGTGATTCCTTGTAGTGGGGCTTGCAGGTCAATTTCCGACGACCGCGGTATCGACTTTGTCATCACTACACAAGAAAAAGGCAAATTTACCAGCGTTTTCGAGAGCATGCTTTGAAATAACAGTGAACATCCACTTGACCACTGACAAGTTTTGTTAGCCTATAGGTCGTCCACCCACCGGCATGTCAACGTGTAGGCCAATTTTCTTGACCACGGCACCCACTTACCCATCGTTACAAAAAGACTTACCCATAGAAATTTTTTGAACTTATAAACCTTTTTGCCGGTCAATCTATGGCATAACAACCACCCCGTGCAAGTTTCGTTAATTTCCTGGTAGCCACAGGTTGTCCACAGACCTGTAGGCTCATTTTGAACACGCCACCACTTAGCGATCATTATGAAAACCTATACTCTAATATTTGCAAGCTCGCATATGCTCGGAGACCATATAGGAATCCTCCGGTATAATTAGAGGCGAGTTTGGGGACAGGCTACCTTGGCCACGTCTCCTTTTTTGTTGTGTCCGTTCGATCCTGCCAGCGATCCTCCCGAGACCATCCGATTTTTTTTTGGGTTTGCGCGCCTGCGGTCTTGGGTGAGGAGAAGCAGGCTACGTCTCTTTCTCTTTTTGCGTGCCCGTCTCTCCTCTTCTTCTTCCTCTCTCTCCATTTCTTTACTGCCTCTACTCCCTGGTTGTTGGCTCCTATGGCGCCACCTCTCTCTGCGGCTCGGCCCAGCGCCACCTCCGGCCGCCGTCCCACGCCCGCGCTCCCTCGGCCCGGGTCCTGCTCGCCCGCGCCTCGTGCGCATCGGCCGTGCCGTGTGCGCGCTGCCTCGGCTTGGCTCGGTTGCGGCTTGGCGCGCGCGCGCGCCGTGGCGGCTCGCGTTTCCTGCGCGCATGGCGCCTCGGCTCGACCTCCGGTCGGCCGCCGGCGCGCCATCTCCCGCAGCTCCTCTGGCTCTCTGCTCTACCACTACTCGGCGGTTCCTGTTTAGCCCTTTAGTTTGCATTACACTATTCCTTGCGATGTTGATTGAGTCGATTTATTTCCCAATCGATTTGGGGTTCTTGGTGAAATTAGGGTTGGGGTTGGGGTGATTTTGGGTGATGGCTTGTGGTGTGGTTCATTGGTTAGCTTTTAGGGCTGGTGATGTATGGGGGTGGCATGGTGATGTATGGTGGTGGCATGGTGATTTCGGATCGATCTCTTTTCGTGATTTTTGTAGCGCATCGTTGCCGTCACAGATCACCGTCGCCTACTCTGTTCATCGTGGCACCGTGCCGCTGTCCATCGCGATCTGTTTTCCTATCGGCATATGTCATGTTCTACATGTAGAATTTTCAGTTTTTGCCAGGGAGGAAATTATAGACCCTCAAGTCATCATCTATCCGTAGGATCTTAGATCTTTGTTTAGGCATCGATCTCTTTACTGTCGCGATGAGCCTGTCGAATATATTCCTTGTTCTGTTCCCGTGATTGCATCATGCAACTTGCTTTCTTCCATGCGCAAAGTCAAATGCGTGCTCATTAGTTGCTTACTATCCACGAAGGAGATGAGTAAAGGATCGATATCTGACTTCAATTTAGTTTGTCTACTTATAACATTTGTGCTCACTATGTTGATGATTTTTGTTTTACCCACAGCAATCACGGTAGTAGGAACAAGGAAAAATGAGTCCATCTTTGGCGAGCTTCACACCCACTTAAGAACAAGAACTTGACAATTCATATGAAAGGAAACTCGAGTCGGATGTAGCGCCTTGCTCCACTTCAATTTTTCTTACGGACCATGGTTACGATAATCTCATATCTGCTTTTGCTTGACATTGTTCCTTTTGGTTTTGTATATTGAACTACTTTTGTATGCCTCATAATCGAATCTATGAAAATGTACAGTTCCTTTAGAATTAGTATTCACTGATGAATATTTCATATCTTCCGACTTTTGACGACGATCCACGATTGATGATTTTGGAAATGCATTTTACAGAGGACCGTGTGATCTCATATCACCATCTTGGCTAAGCTTGTTCTGTGGCACTGATACGTTACAATTCTATCATTTACTTCTGATATGATTGTGGTTTGGAGGAGTGTGCTCTTGCATTTAGCGATGTGTAATTTTGAGGGAGGGTATGTAAGTTTTTGCTTTTATTGTAATGGAAAATTGGATGTCAAGAGGTAGTTTATGTATCACATACTACTAGGCTGTCTTGATGAGGGATTAGAAAGCTGGCCTATAGTGTCAAAATATTTTAACTCCATTTCAGTTTGTAATTTCTTGAGTTGAATAACATAAATCTTTCCAATTGATAGCCCTTAGTTCTGCCAGGAAATACCTCGGCACACAGATGCGCGCAGCAGGCTGCTAGTAGTCATATAATGGCGGGGAGAAAGTGCATCAACCATAGTCACTCCCGAGTGTTATGGTGTAAACACTACAAGAATTTATCAACTGTTTTTCTCACATATTTTCCCCAATTCCTCAAACTCCCACTTTTAGGATTACTAACCTTAATAGCCGGTGGAAAGGTCGCCCAGCTGCAGAAAAGTTTCGGCCGTTCGATTGTCGTCGAACGGCCAAGATCGTTTGGACGAGCCCCTAATGGGAAAACCTTATCCTGTCCGTCCCTCTCCTCCCGTGTCCTCGCTCCATCGAGCCTGCTACCGCTCTCTTCTTCCCCTCCACCTCGAGTCCCTTTCTCCACCGCCGGTCCTCCCTCCAGCGTCCCGCGGCCCTCTCCCTCTCGACGTCCCATTCCCCTCCCTCTTCCTTCTCCGTCTTCCTCCCTCTCCACCCGCCACCCCTTGCTTCTCCCTCCCCCGCCGCAGCTCCTCTCTCTCTCTCTCGGCGCCCCGTTCCCCTCCCTCTCCCTTCTCCGCCTCCCTACCTCTCCACCCGCCGCCCCTTGCTTCTCCCTCCCCAACCGCATCTCATGCCCCACGTCTGATCCTTCTCCTTCCGTCCCGTGCCGAGTCCTCTTCTGTTCCACCTCTCGTCCCTTCCTCCGCCTCCCGTCCCTTCCTCCGTAGCCGGTCATCCCTCCAGCACCAAGTTGTTGCGCCCCTCTCCCTCTCGCCTCCTATTCTCCTCCCTCTCCACCGACCGTCCCTTGCCTCTTCCTCCCTCGCCGCATCTTATGCCCCGCGCCAGCTCGGACACGGCGACGGTAGCGGGCTGCGAATGCTGCTTGACACAGGAGATGGTCACGATGACGTGCCAGAGAAGGTAGCAGCTACGCTGCATAAGGAAGGGAACGACACCGTGTCATGGAGAAAGCAACGCACCCTCCTCCATCCTCCTTGCTTCGCTAATGGGTCTCAGGCGAAAGTGGTGAGGCACGAAGAGCACGGCGGAGGAAGCAACGCCGGAGCAGTGGTCGTGGCGGTCACGGTGGCAGCCAGGTTAAGCCCAGCCCTGCTTGGTCGAGCGTCCTCCCGCTTCTCCTTACTTGGGGATTTTGTGCAGCCCCTGCTTATTTTCTTGGATCTGATTGTTTGGGCTTCGTGTAGCGCTCTTATCTGCTTTTGTTTCGTGCGAGGTGGCTCTCCGTTCTTCCGTCTGCTCGGCGTCAGGTTACCATCGGACGGTAACAAATTAAAGAAGAACTGGAGCAGACGCGGGACCTGAGATGCGGTGGGGAAGGGAGAGGCAGGGGCGGGGGGTGAGGAGGGAGAGTGGCGGAGAAGGGAGAGGGGGGACGGGAGGCGAAGTGGGTTCATTTTATTTGTTTCATAACAATCTAAATTTGGTGACAAATAAGCGGTACGAATTTTTTTCTTGCTGCTTTCAGGATGTCAGGAGCGAGCCGAAGGGGTTCGAGTGGTTACCCTAGCAACGACTTGGGAGAACCGCTTGATGATGAATTGCCACTCGTTGTACGAGCACGATTCAAGGCAATCCCCGACCACATCAAGCGCCGAGAGGATGTCATCCGTGCTGATTTCGATGGAAGCATCAATGGGGTGAATACGCGGATCATCGAAGTTCAAAATACGTTCAACGCTTGTCTCACTGAGGGCTTCAATAATCTGGCTGGTACTCTTCGTCGCTTGGAGGAGAGGTTCGATGATACGGATCAACTAGTAAACTAGCTGATGCGCAAGGGTGGTATGATCTTTCACGGTACAAACGATGGAGTTTGTCTTCTTCTTGCGGCTAGGGTTCTTCCCTCCTGGACCCTAGCGGTGACGAAGTCAGCAGCAGCTTCTTCTTCTTGTAGCCGTGTAGATGGATAACCAGATGTTCACGCACTAATCAATCACAAGGACGATTAGAAGTATGAACTCGAAGCCTCTCTAAACCGTGAGCAGCAAAGATCACGAATTAGACGAGGAGAATCGTGTAGATTCGGTAGACAATCTCAAGAACATCGCGTTCTTGCCTTGGTCCTACCTAAACAAACCCTAGATGGGAAAACCTCAACAAAACACGCAAGATATTACACCACAAAGTCACTGTGACTTTTCTGTATTTTCTTTCTAAAATTCAACTCCCTTTACAATGGGTGATGCCCTGGCCTTATATTGGCACCTAAAGGTGTGGCCAACTCACACATGGCCTAATGCTGATTCTATCTCTAACTCTCGTATCGTACAGAGATTCTTTCCTAATATAGTTATAGAAGATTACAACCGAAATTCTTTCCTAATACAGTTATAGAAAGATTACAACCGAATCAAACGAAAAGATATATACCAAAACATCTACAAATGAAAATATCTCAGCCCAAATAATCTCTTTCATGATTTAGCCGCCTGGACGTGATCGTAGACCATTTGGGTGTGGTCGTACGTGATCATGGACCATCTAGACGTGGTCATAGATCACCTGGACATGGTCGTAGATCAGCTGGTAGCTGGTCATAGGCCACCTAGTGGTGGTCTTAAGCCACCTGGTCGAAAACCTGGTCGTAGACTGTCCTGAAGTGGTCGTGGACCTTGCTGAACTGGTCATAGACCTTGGGGATCTAGTCGTAGACCTTGCTGAACTGGTCGTGGACCTCGCTTCCTTCTGGCTCGGCTTGCGCCAAGCTTCAGCTTGTCTCCATGTACCCGATCAACATCACTTGACCTTGTACTTGCAGATTGACTTGGTGTAGCACCAAGCAAAGTGGTGGTAATAGCACTCTGGGCCACATCAGGTCCTTACGTGGGCGCATCCAATACCAGTCAGAGGAAGCTCAAGAAATTCACAAATCAATGACCTGATCGAAAACCCAACTCAAGAGTTTGGACAAGCGATAGGCTACGATCTCTTTGCTTAAGAAATTGCACGAAGACTTTGGAACATGATGGTCAGGCTCGAGCGGACTCGACAACACCGTTCTGGTAGCCATACCGGGACAACTCCATCAAACACCAGTCGCTCAAATGATTCTCCTCGTGGAGAACGACAAGACAACAGATCTAGTAGATCTCCTGACCATGACCCTAGTCGGAGAAGAGTCTCACGAACAACTGGTGATCGACAAACTCCTAAAGGAGGTGGTCTTTCACCACTTCTTCCAAGAAATCTACACCAGCAGATGGAGAACAAGGAGTATTACCCTCGTAGGGCTGAGAACTCGGTGAGCAGCTTTCTTGAGCTTAGCAGCATTAAACTTGGACTTGTTCCCTTGAGGCTTCCTCCAAGCTGCCTTCTCCTCCTTATGGTTGCTCTTTTCTTTAAGCTTGCGGCAGTTTGCCCAGAAGTGGTAGAGCTTTCTACACTCATAGTATGTCACAGGATCACCTCTCTTTTTATTTCTCATATTGTTATAGGCCCGTGTGAACTTTTTGGCTAAGAGGGCTAATTCAGACTCAGGAATGCTGTCAAGTTCCTCTTCATTGATTGTAGACAAACAAGTCAGAGAAAATCCAGAGGAAGATTCAGAAGAGACATCAGACGTTCTCTTGAGAGGGTCTGCTACCAAAGCAATGTTCTCCTTCTTAGAATGATCAACCCTCTTGATCTCATGAGTCTTGAGCTTGCTATAAAGCAGCTCCAAAGTGAGATTAAAGAGATTGACATTCTGCTCAATGGCAGTAGCCTTCATCTCCCACTCCTTAGTGTTGATTGCAGCCAAGAGGTGGGTGGCATTCTTAGACTGAGAATACTCAATGTCAACAGCTATCAGCTGATTAAGCACCTTGTTGAAGCGAGTGAATACATTATCGATGCTCTATCCAGGACGTATCTCGAACTTGTTGTATTATCGCTTAAAGACCGTTTGGCGTACTTGCTTGATTTGGAACGAACCCTCATGGAAAGTTTGATAGAGATGGATTGAGAAATTGTGGGCTTAAGTGTGAGCTTTTGTCCTCAATGCTGGAGTGGCTATAAACCTACAATCTCTCTAATCAATTCAATCAAGATTGCTCCAAGATGAGTTCTATCTTGTTCTTATTCTCTCCTCGATGATTTTTATATTTTTGTGTTCCAATAGTTTTGGTTGGGTCTTTTGCTGTGATCAAACTTGCTAGAACATGTGGGAATTGACATGGGTCATCTTGATCTTCTTCCACCCATGAGTAAGCTCTTGGCTCAAGTTTTTGTTTTCCTTGGTTTTTGTGCCTTCTTATCCTCATCAAAGAAATTTGTGCAACATTGGCTTTGATCGTCTTGGTCGTTGATTGGAATAGGTTCTTGACCTTTTTGATGATTTATGTCTGAAATCTCAGAGGATTTAAATCACGAGATCAAAAGTTAGATCATTTTATGGATATTTCGAGCTACTGTTCTTGCACCTAGTGGCCAGACCGGCGTCGGTGGTCAGACCGGCTAGGCAACGACGGTCAAACTGATCGGGAGACCGGCCAGGAAACGACGGTCAAACTGGCCGGGAGGGTTTGAGTTCAAAGTGTTTCGGATTCAACATAAGACTTTCGCTGTAATATTGTGGCTTTGTTCTTCATCGTTTTCATAGCTATTTGAGTGATAAAGAAGTTGAATACCGCAGAGGTGAAAAAGATAGGTGCTCCTATTCACCCCCCTCTATTCGCTTATTCGGTCCAACATACTTAATACTTTGGGTTGTGATTTGACGTGAGTGGCTTGGCAGCCCGAAATCACAACTGACTTGGCTTTAAAACATGAGCGACTCGATTGTCCAGAAGCCAGAAGGTCGACATTGTGCCTAAGAGACCCATGGTTGGCACTGCCACCTACGTATAAGCAAAGCACTAAGTAATATGAAGGCAAGACTGGCCAACTAAGCAAGACCAGCCAACTAAAGGGTAGTTGGTGTAGCGTGTGTGTAGGTTCTCACTGGAGTAGGTATTAGGGCCACCCCAAAATTTCCAACAATAGTCATATTTTGTAAGATGTTGTATTCGACTGATTGTTAGCAATGTCGAGTGTACGACATTCAGTTTGTTAAGTGGTTGTCATTAGGTTACTCCAGAGTCCAAAGAAATGGACTGATCACACGAATGACTCCTTAATGGGTAAGAGCCATAAGTAAATCCTACCCGTTGATTGGAGAGGGTTGATTTTGGCTAATAAAATGCTAACCGGCTATAACCAGTTGCTCTGTCATCGTCACCAAAGGAATGACACCACAAAAGGAATGTCGTAATGGGACCAATTGCAGAGAACCAATTAAGCCATCTAATGCTACCGGTGTAAACATACTTGATAATGGAATTTCTGGATCTCAATCTATAAATGTTAAATGAATTCAAATTAAACCCAAATGTTGCTTGGATTCAAATATAAATTCAACAACCATATACGAATTCCAATCATATTCTATTCAATTTAGATAGGGTGTGGTCGGTGAAGAAACATCTAAACACTGAAAAAATTAGTGGTGTTTGTCTGTTCTTGTTTTGAGAGGTAAGAGTAATTTACAATCACACCAAGGGAGTCACGTCTTAGTTTAGTGGTGGAGTTGTGGGAGTACGATTTCTTCCACAAAGGTTTGAATGTTGTGCCCACCTTTAATATACGCGTGTGCATCTCAGTAGGAACTTTGTAAGATCGCGGATTTATCCCCGCCTTCCGTATTTCTAGATGTGTGTTAAGGAGACGCACTCGCAGGTGTGTGCGTGGTGGTGTGCGTGTGCGCTTTTCTCATAATCGCCAAAAAAATGTTAACAACAACAACAACAGACACATCCGAGGAAAAAAAATCATGTTTAGTTTCCATATATAGAATTTCCTTTTTCCAAATTCTGCATTTCCTTTTATATTAAAAGTTGATTGACATGATAATATCACATATTTAATGGTCAAAGGTGACCTAATAGGTAACCTTGTTAAATTTTAGCTATTATATCATGGGAAATGGACGGTCCACGTAAAAGCTGGTGTAGGAATTGTACGTGAATCTGTTGCCTGCCGAGTGAATCGATTGCTACTATACACATTTTCCCTCAAGGGAGTCTGCAAGTGCGAGCGATGGCAAGAGAAAAAGGTATATCAAATTCTTAGGCGGTTTAAATAGACATACATGTTTATATGTATTCAATTATTGATCAATGTATGTTGGATTAGTTCTGTTGGACCGAAAAGACAACTAGAGGGGGGTTGAATAGGAGCACTGTCTCTTTTTCACCTTGATCGGATTCAACACGATTTTCACTCCAATAGTTATGAGAGCTATGAAGATCAATATACAAGTATAGCGGAAGACTTGTATTGAATCCAATCAACTCCCCGAAGAAAACAGATCAAAATCACCAAAAACTCAAGACAAAATGAGTTGGACGGTTAGACCTCTCTGATGAACAGTAAAATCAGTCAGAAGGCAAGATCATAAATTGGTCTAAGATTTGATCCATAACTTCAAACTATACAAAATTTGAAACAAACATTCTCTAGGATGTTAGGAACCTATTTCAGTCAAGGATCGTGAAGATAATTGCCAAAGTTCCAACTTTTTTCGGTTTGAGTGAAGATTGCTTCAAACCGAGTCAAAACTAAAATATAATCCAAAAACTTGCTCGTGGGTAAGAGATGATCCTAGATGCATTCCCACATGTCACAGCAAGCAAGATCCAGACCAGAAACCAAAGGATCAAAGAAAGCTCCAAAAGCACAAAACAGAGTGCAAGAACAAGAAGAGACTTAACTTAAAGAAACTTGCTTGGATTGATTTCAGATTAATATTGTTTTACAGCTACTCCATTCTGGAGGACAAAAGCTCAACACCTGAGCACACAATCAATCCAATTCTCTAGAACTCTAACTCTTCACTTCCCTTTGTTCTCCCTAAAACCAAACTAGAGTTTCTCGTGCCAGGGATGGAGAGTGCACAGACAGCACACTCCCCTATTTATAGTGGAGGCTAGCTTCTAGAGGAAGATATCTAAATGGGCACCCGTTAAGCCCACACACAAACGGGTTTCACTTACGCACGTATTTCAAAGCAATCTTCATAAAACAATCATATACTTTGCCACGTGTAGGTTGATCAATGGCTTTCATTATATTGGCAAGTCTCTCTCATCCGGCTCCCACCGAAACCATCATGATACTTGCACTGACCCCGTGCCGCTTGATGCAACCCGTCGCACCGAACTGCCGCGCCGCTTGATGTGACCTGTCGCATTGAACTGCCGCACCACTTGATGTGACCCGTCGCATCGAACTACCACGCCGCTTGATGTGACCCGTCACACCGAACTGCCGCACCGCTTGATGCAACCAGTCGCACTGAACTATCCTGCTCAGTCATTATTGTCTATTTTGCGCCATACTTGAGTCCAACCATCTTACCCGGCATCCACGATCGTTTTGGACCTTGGTTCTTCTAACCAGGTCCTGATCCTCCTCATGGTTGACCATAGTTGACCACCAAGCCACCTGCACAAGAATAGACCAAGAAATCGTTTCTGAGAACAAGTTCTTCGCAACTTGACTCACGTTAGTCAAAACACACATCAGCAACACATGCATTCACGACCAGTGTCCACGACCACTGTCTACGACCAGTGTCTGTGACTAGTGTCCACAACCTCTGTCTGACCAGAGTCCACGACCACTGTCTGTGACCAGTGTCCACGACCATGCAGCACTCGATGAACAGTACTCGGAGCAACAGTACTCGTAGCTTTCGACCGCTTAGTACTCGTAGCTGCAGTATTTGATGAACGGTACTCGTAGCTACAGCACTCGATGAATAGTACTCGTAACTTTCGACCACCGGTACAAAAAGCTACGACCACGTCCAGTAACGACCACTTGCGATAATACCGTTTCTCAAATGCGGTCATACCAATTTTACTGAACTTGCAGAAAACGAGTAATTTGACAAACCCTCAACACCATTGTCAATTGTATCATCATCCTAAAATTATAAGCATATCCTCGTAATATCCATAAGTTCCCTAATCCCTTGTCAGGTTCTCGCATAGGATTTATTAACATCGCCACCACATCCACTATAAAGTCTTATGATACAATGCAAACTTCGTTTGTTCCATCAGAATTTGAGATGAGTAAATAATATAAGGGCCTGAAATAAAATGTACAGCAACTTCGTCGCAGTTGTTTGGCATCAGTTCCCTCTGGACTTGAATGACGAGAACGAGAAAAACGATCGATGTACTGCAACAAAAAAGAAGAAGAGAGAATAAGTAAAGCTGTGAAAAACAAACAAGATGTAGGCATTGGTCATGAACATAAGATGCATGCCAACTTCATATTAGTAGAACCTCTTGGTGATTTTGTTGGTGGAGCTATTTCCTTCGGTTCAGATATTGCAGGCGACGATGGCACAAAGCTTTGCAAGGACCGAACTGCACACATCATAAGCATGTTGATAGTCAGGAAAGTGGAAACTGAAGTTACTGAACACATGGGAGCATAATAATCCCCATTCCCCTAAACACCTAACTTCTCATTACAAAAGATAGTAAAAAGTGGTAATAATTATTGGCAGCCTGGTTCTGTGTGCAATTGTGATAAAGACGTTTATTGCCATACTGAATGTGTCTTTTTTTCTCTCCTGAAAGTCAATGTAGCACTTTGTTACTCTGATTTGATGGGAGTCAAATTATTTAGTCACTGACTCACTGTGTAAAGATGAAGGCAAACAGCATCTGACAATCTGACATGCACAATGGATTGTCAAAAAGAAAAGAAACTGACATGCACAATGCTACGATTATATACTTCTGTGACTACAAAAAAAGCCTGAAGAATTACCATGTGGAGAGATGACATAACTGTTGTCGATATTATCTGAAGCAGCAATGGAGGAGCACATTCTGGGCTTAATGGAAATGGAATCACCCGAGAACCATCCTTCACTCACGCTGTCATCACCGACCAGAGTGACCACGGAAGGCGGTGTGCGCTTGACGACGACGGCAGCCTCAGTGCCCTTGCTGTTCTTCTTGCCAAAGGTCAGGAACCTCTTGAGCCCTGCCACTGCATCCATCGGTGTCTGCACAGCGACAGAAACACTGTTCCTCGGGATGCTCGGCGTCAGCATGCTCTTCTCGCCGTCGGCGTCCTCCTCCCGTTTCTTCCTTAGCCTTGCGGCGTCCGCTTCCAGCAATTGCTCGGTGGATAGAGCGCTGCTCGAAGGTGGGCTGTGGGGCGGAGAATCAGTGGCCGAGGCATCAAGATCCGATCTATGGGAGAAAGATGACTGCACATTTGAGTACAGAGATTCAGAGCTCTCCCGGGACGCTGCTTCTGCATCAATCACCGGGCTTTCTCTGACGATCGTGTCAGATGACACCATGGTGTCCTCGAAATTTTCAGTTTCCTTCTCATCTTCAGGCGTTGGTTCAGCATCTGAACCAGAACCAACCAATGCTTGAGAAGACTTCACGGCTTCATCTTCGTTGTCCTTCTTGATGTAGACATAGCTCGGCTCGGTGTCTGAGTCGTTTGCGATCTCTACGTCTCCAAGCTTGCCAGAAGATTGTGGAATCTCATCATCGTCATTATTGCCTTCATTGATGTTGAAATTCTTTGCTTCAACATCTGAATATTCGGAGCTGTCAACATTGCTGTCGTTGCCAATGTTATCTAGTCTGGTACAACCATCGACCTGTCTGGGAATCACCAATGGCGGTGAGGTGTGCGCGACGCCATTGCCTGTTCTCCTAAGGTGAGACGGCTCAGGAGCAACAGCCGCAGCCATCTTGATTTCAGCAAGGACAACCTGCTCATCCAGACAGCTCCGCGTCAGGACAATGGCATCAGCACTCGGCGCAAGAACCGGTGCCCCTTTCAGATCCCCCGCACTGTCGTAGCTGGCCCGCGGGGGCTGCAAGCGCGGCGGCCTCGGGCTCTCCCTGGCGGAGGAGCAGCCGCGCTCCTTGTCCTTGAGCAAGCTCCTGCTCCGTGACAATTTCTTCAGCCTCGGCGTCGCAGCAGCAGTGGATGGTGTCGGCATCCTGTTCTCCTTTCGTGGCGTGGTGGTTGGCTCTGCCTGCGGTGGCTCTCGGTGCAACGCTTGCCGGTTGGACAGCCTCGGGCTGGCCGCTGCCGCCAGTGACAATGACATGCTGCTCCTGGGACGTGCGAGCTTCATGGCCGAACTGCATCTTGGCGTGACAGGGGGGATTGTTTTCACCTCAAAGTTCAGGGGCTTTTGCTGCAGAGATGTATTGAGGGAGCTCTAGTTAGTAGTATCATAGTATGCATATGCTTATCTAGAAGGGAGACACTACGTGTCCTACGATCAGATAATGCTTAGCATCGGACGCGAGCCCATCACTCATTTCACTTCTCCTACCTGCACTATCTCTCTCTAGCTTCATTTTCACTTTCCCCTTCCCCCACCAGCGCTACACCACCCCCCCTCCCTCCAACTCGTCCCATCACAAACCCCAAACCCCTCATTCCTCGAGGTACGCTTTGGTCCGGTTTCCTCCGCTTCTACTCCACTCCTCGCTGCTCTCCTAAAGCCAAATTTTGATTTTCTACTAGTTGCTTGTTGCTGGTGCTAATTAATCGTCATTTCTCTCGGGATCGAAGCAATGGAGAAGGAGAGGAAGCCGGGGTTCTTTCCGGCGCTCAAGGGGGAGGTGGTTAGGGGCCTCTCGCCAGCGAGGTCGCGGGGGAAGTCGCTGGCACCGAGGGGACTGTCGTTGGCCCGACTGCTACTCCACCTCCCGGACTGCGGAGCTACACCAACAACTCCTCCCCGAGGGCGTTGGTAGTGTCCCCAGCCTCTATAGCTCCGACCGCGCTGAGGTCATCACAGAGGACGGCGGCGGCGCCGCCGCCCCTCGCCGCGACAGCAACGGCCCCATCGTCGCAGAGGCCTTCCGCGTCAAGGCCGCCCTCTCCAACAACCAAGAAAAGGTTCTTGCCTTCCTACCACCGCACCGCCGCTTCTGTCTTTGGTCTTGGTATTACCTGAGGCTGCAGCAGTTGGAATTTTACGGTGGGCACCATTAGTTTGTTTTGATTAAGTGAAATGTTGCATATTATTTTTTGATATGTTGTGACTTGTTGAAAAAAAATATTGCATACTGTTCTTTGAGACGTTACGATCCATTGAAAAAAAATGTTACGCCCTATTGAAAAAAATATTGCGACTGTCCCAAAACAATGTTGCAAACTGGTTCACAGTGATATTGCAACTGTTTATGGTGATGTTACAAGATTTTTTAACATGTCTTTTTTTTCCAAATGTTTATTTGGATTCTGAGATTTTTTATATGTTACGCACACTTTGTATTTTTGTTGCGTCTAGCACATGAGTATATTGGCGCTCGGGCGTACGACGCTAGCGCTCGGATCGTACGTCCGAACGCTAGTCACTCCCTATCTAGAAACATGCTTCTTTCGCTGTTTAAATAAGGAACCACTCTGATCAGTGAATGTTACTGCTTCATCTGGTGAGTGCTAATGCAAAGTTCCTAAGATAATTTCATTTGGTGCTTATAGAGCCACTTTAATATCTCTGGGAAATAGGTGCTGGCATTTACTGGTATACAGTTTACACATAGCAAACACACGAACATACACTTTGTTCAGTTCAATAGCGCGCACTGTTCTTCAAGAGAAGGTAGGAGCAGGGAAATTAATTTCGGCGGTTTCGCCCTCCTCTGAAATATTTTCAATTCATTCAAAAAAAATTCGGATTTTTTGAATTAGGACAAATTACATCCTAAATTTGATTTTGGACAAAATTTGGCTAAATTCCGTCCAAATTTCGTCTGGTTTGAAAACCCACCGAAATTTTGGACAGAAATTCCGAAATTTCGTTCAATTCGTTTCCCTCCGAATTTTTTTTCAAAACGAATTTGTTTTCCCTGGTAGGAGCACCATTGTGCCAAGAAGAAAACAATCGCAGAAGGAAACGATTTGACTGTCTGCAGGGGAGACACAACACTGTAACAGTAGAGCTGATTGGTGAAAGAAACTTCAGGATCAGGCAATGCATGATTCAACTCTGAATTAGAAACGAAACCTGGCTTCTTCCAGGACGGTGTTGCCACGAAAATTTCCAGACACAAACACACTCAAAGGGAGCTGACATCTTCTGTCAAGAAAGGTATCGTGGTAGGATACTAGGATAAACATGAACCGAAATGAACTTCTGTGCTACCAAACTTTCGGCGCCAAATCAAGAACAGTAATTTAGCTTAGTCATATATCAACACAAAGAAATTCAAAGAAATCAAGGTGAACCACCAAATTAAAGGCCAGAAAAACGAGAACCGCTGGATTCTAAGACATGTAACGTGTCTCACCTAAAAGAGTGCTCTCATAGGATAGCTCAACTAAACTGCTCTTAACGAATCACAAGAAAGGTACAAAAGTGTCCCAAGAACGTGATCGACAACAAACAAGAAAGGTGAAACTTGTTGCATCTCCTAAAATGCGATTCCTACAGAACATTTTTGACCCAAAGATTGCGCAAGAGCACAAGATTTGAATTTTTAGCTGCTGTTTTCAAACATTAGCCGAAGAGAGATCAAGAGCAGTGTGATAAAAAACCATGGAATAACGGTGCAAAATATTGTACATTTGTGCAGTATGCCGTTAGGGGAGGCATGAGGGAACAATTACCTCTCTGGCCGGGCTGGCGGTGAGCCCACCGTCGGCGTCTGCGCGGCGGCCGCGGTCGAGGCACGCCCAGAACGCCTTCATCTCGGCCTCCTTGCGCTCCATGCGCGCGCGCCACCCTTGGCGCAGCTTCTCGTCCCTTCTCCGCACGTACGCCTCGTACCTCCTCCCCTTCCCCACCGCCACCTCCTTCCCGTCCTCCTCCTCCTCCGCGCCGCCGCCGTCGACGCCGGGACGATCATCAGCCGCGACGGCGGCGGCCCTCCTCTCGGCGAGGCGCCGCTTGTAGCCTTCGAACTGCCGCTCCAGCTCGGCCGCCTTCGCCCACAGGTCACCCGCCCTGTCTCCCAGCATGGCGCGCCTCCTCACCCGCCGGCAGGCGTACGTGGGCGCGCGTCGGTCGCTGGGCGGGCGGGCTGGCCGGCGCGCGCGCGACTACGTACGTAGCGTAGTGCGACGTGAGGGGAGCTTTTGGTCGATGCGTGTGGCTTTTCGCGCGTTTTGACTTGGACGGGGTCGTGGGCGCATGGCCGGCACGGCACGGCGCGGCAGCATGCACGGGAGCGCGCGAAAGACATGTGGCGCGGCGTGGTGGGTCGTTTCGTTTGGGCCATCGCCTGCGCCGCGCGGAGACGGTGGGCTGGAAAGGCATTTGACGGACTGTAGTAACTCGGCTGGATCTAATGATTTTCGCGTGGCCTGGGCAGCGATTTTGTTGGGTTTTTGTGCGATGAGGAAGCTTGGGTACGTTGGGCCTCATTAGTGCCAGAGTTCCTGTACGGATAAATGGGGGGTAAGGTGGGGCTTGGATTGGCCCATAGACATTACCGAAACTACGAGTGCTCCATAGAATTTCCGTACATGGGACTATGGCAGGCGACCTGAGCTGACGGACTGTGGTGTAGTAGCGCAGCAGTGCAATGTAGGTTTCTGGAAGTAGCAGCAGAATAAACTGAAGCCGGCAGACGTTCTGTGATCGCATGCACGTACGAGCTAGGTTCTTCTGTCCCTTGTTAGCCTCGGCTTCTCCATCTGCCATTTGAGCATCGCCAACGTAAGGAGGGACAAGAATGAGACGGCACCGTCATATTACTCTAATGTACACCTCCTGGCAGGATGCACGCCATAGTAAGAATAAAACGAAAAAACCCCAGACGGGCAGCCGGCGGCCGATGGGACGGTGGGAGGGAGGCACGACTGTGGAGGAGTGAGAGCCCGGAGGAATGAGGCGAGATCGACAGCGGATGCTCCGGATCTGGCTGTAGGCGGCGTTGAGTCCTTTTTTTTAAATAAATAAATAAATAAATAAATAAAAAAACTACACTACACAAAAAACAAAAATTACAACACAGTCCTTGTTGAAAGACAACCTTATTTGGAGTAGAGCCCCCTTCGCTCTCACCATCAACTTGATTGGTGCTGGAGGTTGAAACAGGAGATACGGCAAGCCGACAAAACCATAACCATGGCTCATCAGTGATGGCCATAGGCTTCATTGGAGAGACGATCAATGGCCACTCTTTTGCTTGCCGGTGAGGGAATCATTGTTGTAGACGGTCCGCTTCATCGAAGGAGAGAGAGACAGTAACACCGATGTGACCTATTCACGTGCAGGTAGGCAGTAGCGGCCCAAAAGTCCAGCCGGCAAATCGTAGCCGTTTTCTTCTGGGATACTCCCAATGCCATACAATGCCTCATTAAAAACCTTAACCGAGAAACTTGGGAAAACTTCGTCAAGGGAAAAGAGTACAATTCACCCAATTTATTTAATCTCGAGATTTGCTCTTTTGGGTACTCGATCTTAGTAATCAAGCTTGATAATGAGTTTGTGAAGGTTCTCCCCAGATCTGCACTTCTCTAAGTCTTATCATTCCAATTCCACGTATGCACCTTTCAAAGCTAGATCTTTGAGAGTGACTTAGTGAACAAATCTGCAAGATTTTCACATGACTTAGTATCACGATACCTTAATTTCGTCCATCTTTTGCATTTCATGAGCATAGAAGAATTTGGGGTTGATATGCTTTGTGAGAGGACTCTTCACATAACCCATCCAGCTTGTGCAACACAAGCTGCATTATCTTCATAGATAATAG
Organism: Ampelocalamus luodianensis; assembly: GCA_036346255.1. Classification (NCBI taxonomy): domain Eukaryota; kingdom Viridiplantae; phylum Streptophyta; class Magnoliopsida; order Poales; family Poaceae; genus Ampelocalamus; species Ampelocalamus luodianensis. The sequence continues at coordinate 54,469,037 of CM070627.1, read as the reverse complement.
TGGGGGTTTGTGCGGTATTCAATCCACATATTCTTTGGATGTGGTGAATCATCGCTTGAAGCCAAGAGCATTCCGTGCGGCCTCAAATGCAGGTGCTATAATTTACGAATGGTTCGTCGAAGTTGATACCAAACTCGCTTAGATGATTTCCATGAAATTGCGGTTCCACCACACAGAATACATAGTTTTGCTTTTGCTGACTTGTTGTATGCGGAGTCGACAAGTACCGGCATCGCATAGCGATCATTGTAAGGTCTGGTTCTTCTGTTAAAGCAGGCCAAGATCTTTACTTCCTTGGAGGTATCGGAAGACGTCCTTTATTCCTGCCAATGCCTTTTGGTAGGTTACGCACTATACCTTGCTAAAGATTCGCTGCGAAAGCAATGTCCGGTCTAGTGCGGTTGCTAAATACATGAGTGCTCAAGCTGCGCTCAAGTATGGGAATTCAGTCCCAGGACTTCCTCCCCTCTTCTTTAGGTGCGAGCGGGTCCTTGTCTTGCTGCAAGGATCTTAGATCATTGGCACTTTTGAAGGATATGCCTTTTCAAAGCGAACCTTTCCAACACCTTACGAGTGTAGGTTGGTGATGTACTAAAATTCCTTGAGGGTATGTTCAAGTTGCAAGCCTAAGCAATATTTGGTTTTACCCAAATCTTTCATTTCAGAACTCCGACTCAAAGTAAGAGCTTGCTTTTTCAATATCTTCCAAAGTCAGATGATATTCGGATCATCTACATATCTTGAGATTATCTGAGAATCCATCACGGGATCGCAGTATAAAAACACGGGGACAATCCTCACTGTTGCGTGTAGCCTTTCTTGCGAGAGAAAGTCGCTTAGGCGATTATACCACATCTGCTGATTGCTTTAGTCCATCGGTGACTTTACGAAAGTGCTGTATAGATTTCTATTCGCTCTATCTTGGTTCGATGCAGGGATACCTTGGGTACCTTCATATAAATTTCGAATCAAGTTCCCATAAGGTATCTGATTACCACATCCATCAATTTCATTTTCAAATTGATTCACGCCATTGAGATTAAGTATCTAAAGGTAGTTAGCCCATACTGGGAATAGGTTTCTTCATAATCGACTCTGGTCTTTGAGTGAAACCTTGTGCAACAAGCCTTGCTTTATATCGACAACTTCATTTCTTTCATTTCTCTTTGAACAAATACCCATTTATGCCCTCTGAGGTGCACATGGGGAGGTGTGCGGCTTACGAGGCAAACACCTCTCTTTTATTCAGAGATATTAATTCTGCTTCTATTGCCTTTTTCCAATCTTTCCAATCGATCTCTTTTGCATTGTTGAGCGATGCGAGTTCGGATCAAGATCAATAATTGTGGCAATTTTCTTTGCAAAATAAATGTCGACATTAGGCATTGCTCTATTCATAGATTCTCCAGTGGTCACATAATTTATAGCTATTTCTTCATAAGGCGGTTCTGCTAATGCTTCTACTTGCTCACTTGCTTTCAATTGCGAGGGCAAGTCCCTTTAGTTTTCGGCTCCGATGTGTGCGCACATCCATGCTTGATGTCTCCTCCGTGGGAATATTCAAATCTGGTATGTCTTTTCTTGAAGGTTCCATACCGGTGCAGTCTCAAGCGGCTCCCCTTCATTGTGGGAACTTCGGTGATCGGTACATGACAAGTCCTTCTTATCCTTTTAGCGAGCGTCCCGGTTACTTGGGATTCGAGGCGGAGTTCTCGTCCTTTATTACGAGGCCTCTGGGCGGGATTAGGGATACCTTCTATTTTCTTTGGTATTTCAACCCTCTCCGGTGCATTGCGTGCGAGCACATGCGACTTAGTCACGCTCTTCAAATCACTAAAGTGGTGAGCGATTGATTCGCTAATGCTTGCAAATCAATTATCTTCGGACTTCTCTATCCGCTTCACTAGTGCGTGGGTCATGTGCATTAATTCCGTGGCTTGCCACGTTATTTCCGACATTTTTCATCAAGAGGTTGATTTCCTCCCTAATGACGAAACTATCCTCATCAAATATGCTATCGGTAAGCGGTGGTGTATGCAAATCTCCGATCATTGGGTCGGACACGATTATGGATGCAGTCTCATAACCAACGTATATCCCAGATTTTCGGAGAGGGCCCATTGCAGTTCGCTGCGGTGGTGGTATAGGTACATAAACCTTGCAACCAAACCTTCGAAGATGAGAGATTTTCGGTGGTGACCCTTGCGCTAGTTGCATAGGTGAATGGATGTTGTATCTTTGACGGTCTAAAATTGATGAGAGTTGCTGCATGCAGGACTGCGTGTCCCCAACACGTAGTTGGTAAGTTACAATTCTGTAAAAGCGGTCGGGCAATGAATTTAATTCTTTTAATCAATGCTTCTGCTAGTCCATTCTGAGTGTGGACATGTGGTGCCAGTGCTCAACGGTAATTCCGTTGCCATGCAATAATCATCAAATGCCTTTGAAGTAAATTCTCCGGCGTTGTCCATTCTGATGGACTTCACATGATGATCAGGAAAATTATTCTTTATTTTAATTATCTGCGAGATCAGCTTTGCAAAAGCATGATTTCTTGTAGATAATGAGCATACATCGACCATTTCGAGGAAGCATCGATGAGCACCATAAAGTACCTAAATGGCACGGCGAGGGCTGAATAGGACCATAAATATCTCCACTGGATTCGGTCCAGGAATGCGATTTCATCCTTCACTTTGAGAGGAGAAGGTCTAGTAATTAATTTCGGTGGCACATCAGGGGCACACGAAATCTTCGGATTCGGAAATTCTTTACATTGATATTATGTCCACGAGAATTGTTAATTATATTTCTCATCATTCTAAGACCGGGTGGCCTAATCTATCATGCGGTAGAGAGAGAAAAGTTGAGCTTCTAAAGATGTTTCGGGATGATATAATTTTGCGAGTGCCTAATATGAGTGTAGTATAGCCCGATTCATATGAAGGAAGTCGTTCTAATACCCTTTTCCCATTCTCTTCACGCTTTGTAATGGCGGTATTCCTTACCATACTCTTCTTAGAGGTCTCTACATGGAGACCGTTAGCGCGAATATCTTTAAAACTTAAGAGAGTTCTAGTCGATTCCGGGTACAACAAGGCTTCTTCAATGACCAATGTCGTGCCCATTGGGAGTATAATTGTGGCTCTTCCTGAGCCTATTATACAAGTATCGCTGCCAGCGATTGTCGTAAGACTACCAGCATTCTTCCGCTGATCGACTGGAAAAATTTTGTTTCTCTTAGTATGGTATTCGTTGTGCCGCTATCCGCTAGACACACTTCCTCCATAGGCGCCCACAGCGTTACGATATATAAGGTATTTATCAATATGGAGCAAAACAATCCACACATAAAACATACTTCAAGCAGAACAAAACTTGCTTTATTAATACGGAAAAGTCTTGCTGGACATATCATAAGAATTTATTGCAAATGCTCTTCTAGAGCTTACAACCTTTATTCAATAAAATCCTAACATAAACGCAAATGATCAGAAACTAAGTGCCATGCATGCACTAAATCGAATCAGTAGTAAATTAACCTGCTGAATTTCATCTACTTCTATGTTTTCTTCTTGGCAACTACGAGTGTGACGCTGCAATGTCAAAGAAGGAGTGGTAGGACTCTTTGTAGGCATGTCCACATCCATAGGTCGACCAATGACTGTGGATCTTCTATGCCGCAATGGCGAAGTGCGCCTCGTCTGTCCTTTGCCCTTCTTCTTTGCCTTGAAAGCATCAATCACGTCTTTGCGGTTCACGGCGGACACGTGACCAATGTCCCCAAGTGCCACATTTGTAGCGCTTTTGGTCCTGCGACCATAGGGCTTCTCATCGCGCTTCTTTTGGTCGCCTTTCTTGACTTGAGCATTTTGCTTAGTTTTGTGGCTCATGACCTTACCCTTCTGCCTCTGCTTGCGGTGAGGCTTTCTCACTGTAGTGCTAGCATTGACTTCATGGCCAACTTTGCTACTAGGTGGTGCGAGATGTAGTTCTTTACGAGAACCTCATCTTGAGCTTCCGAACTTGCATAATATCAATCGGTTGGCATATTCCTTGAAACCATCACGACGATAGTTGCGTGCGGATTGCCCGCATTTGGGTGAAAGGTAGATAGGGTTTTCTCAATCCTCTGCATCTGTGATTACTTTACCACAAAGTGAAGATTTGTACAAATTACGTAAGCAGAGTTGTACTCCCACGGGTCTTATAGTCGACAAAGCGTAGTAGTCCATTCACGCTCTGCCGGAGGCGAGATGGTGTATGCCGATTTCTCGGCCGCTTCTTTAGGGCGGTCCATAAAGCCGATCGCGCTCTTCTACGCCATATACTCATTCTTGAGAGTTAGACAAAGATGATGTCGAGGAAATGAAGTGCTCGATCATTTTCCTCGGTTGGACGACATCTGCAAGGCGCGGAGTCCAATAGCGGCACGAGCTTCTTGGCTCCGGTACAATCTCGACATCGATGCCCAAGTCAAATAATTACATGCATCTTGGGCGACTCCTCGAACTCGGTTCGTAATTCCGATCATCTGCATATTCATGCAAGGAATGCATAAGATTACTGCGGTAATGTACATAAAAGGTTGCAGAATTCCCATAATATTCTGTATTTTTCTCACGCATTTTCAAGATTTCTGCTATTTTGGTGATTAAAAGCAATATAAATAATTACAAATAATCAAAACAGTAAATCTGAAAATAAATTGCATAGAAATAACAATAGCAAAATAAATATGCTTCAAATTTCAAAAATATGCAAAATTTGATTCAGAGGCCTTTTCTGCTGGAAAAGTTACTTTTAGTAGCGCAAAGTTCGAGGTTAAAGCGAAATCTCGGTTCAGAGAATTTGCGCGTAAATTTCATATTTTCAGGGGTTTCAAAAATTTCATTATATCAAAACTTGCGTAATTCGAAAAAACTTCAAGGCCCTTTGCAAAATTCGATTTTCGCATGTTTTTTTTTCTTTCTTTCTTTCGGCGTCGCCATTTTCTTTAGGTAGGCCTTCTTGGCCCAACCCAGTAGAATAAGAAGAGGGGAGGTGGGGACCTTTAGGTTTCCCATTAAGGTGGGCGGCTCTAATGGAGACACGAGGCGGCGGCGCCGTGGGGTAGCGTCTGGCCGGCGGTTGGCGTCTGGCGCCCGGCGGTGGCGTCTTGGCGTGAGCAGCGGTGCCGAGCGCGGCGGTAATGTCAGCCCAGCGATAGTGGCGGCAGCGCCTTCAAGCAGCAGGCGGCGGCCAGCGGCGAACGCCGCCAGCCAGCGAGAACGCTTGAGGCGTGGCGCGCGTGCGTAAGGGCCAGCGCAGCCGGTGCCGCGCCGCGCCCGTCTGCAAGTGGCGGCGGGTGGCCTTGCGGCCCATCCGTCTGCGCCCAGCGCGCCGTTCGGGTGGCGTCGTGGCGCGCAGCGTAGCGCGGCGATCGGCGGCCCGCTGCTCCGCTACGGCGGAGCGAAGGTGGCGGCTCGACTCCGACCCAAAGCAGCAGGCGGCGCTCGCGCAAGAGACAACGGCGGCGCGCACTGCGCCGCGTCCGTGGTAAATCGCATCCATGGCGGCACCCCGTCAGCGGCGGCTTGGCGGAGTGCGGCGGGGCGCCAGCGGCCGGGCGGCGGGGCACTCCGGCCTGCTTGCCGGCGGTGCCGATGGTGGAAACGGCCGGCGGCGGCGGCGCCGCGGCTTTCAAGCGGCGGCGTAGCGGCGGCGCCGAGCGCGTGGTAGGTTGGCGTGCGGCCGTGTCTGTGATAGTAATCGGTAGTAATAATTTTTTTCATGTGTGTATGCAATGCGATGCAATGTAATAAGTGCAATCGACATCGGTTCTTTCATGTAACCACCGTCGGCTTTGCCGCGACTTGAGTCGACTTGCGGTGGGTTAGAACGGATTTGCAATTTCAATCTACAGTCAATCGACATCCGCTCTTTCATGCAATCAATCGATCGGCATTGTCTGCGGCGACTTCAAGTCGGCTCGCGGCAATTAGAGTAAATTTGCCGTGAGAAAACAGGTCTAGAAAGCCAAATTTGCGAAATTGAAAGCAATCTAGAAAGCGATTCAATATACGAGTGTCGTTCATCGGCGGTTACCTTTCGATGCGAGAGAGTCGATCGTCGCGATAACGTGTTGAGAACCGTCATTGCTGAGTCGGTCAAGCGATTACCTCGTATACAAGATCGAATCGTAAGAACAATGCAAGAACACAAGAACACAACAATAGATGAAACACGGTGAGAGAGGGTGAGGCTTCTCTTTATTGCTCTTCCAATAATGAATTGTGTACATTGCTTGGGGGGGTCCCCCCTCCTATATATAGTCTACGGTGGATGAGGTGCCCACCCGGACCCGGACTCCTGGCCGGGCCCGGTTTCCTAATAACTCCCACCATAAAGGCAACTAAAGAGGACATGCACACGGTAAAAAGGAAATCTGGTAGTAACTAAATTAGAGAAGTGGTGGGTCCTCCTCCCGCTTGTCGAGAGCGCGCGGGAAAATTCCAGTAAACATGCTACTATGTATGCATCTATGATGTCCGAGGCTATATGCATGGGCGGAGGCAGTGTTGGGGCAACTTGGGCTTCAACCTCACCGCTGGCCGCTGAACCTTGGGTATCCCAGTCACAGGCACTTGAATTTTGGGCATGTAGGCGGTACATGACCGATAGAAATTTGAGCAGTTCAACGTTTGGAGGAAGAAGAAGCAGAAGTGTGGCAGTGAGCTCTTTATTAGCCGTGTAATACCTTGGTGGGCCACTGTTTTATTGCTTGTCGAATGTCCAATCAGTGGAAAATGTATCCTACTCTGCTGGCTGCTCATTGTTGCATAGAACGAACCCTGGACGCACAAGCATACTTGACGTTGGTGGCGGCTCAGTAAGACCACGATGGCTCGGAGAGGTAGCGAGGGTGCGGCGACACAACAATCGGCACTCCATGCTCGGCGGAGAACCATGTAAGGTGATTTTTTTTTTTGACAATTGTAATTTGTAAGTGTGTCATTGGATGTGTCATTGTATGCTTGTCTCACTACCGGACACAGCCCCTTTGCCGAGTGCAAAAATCTTTGCCGAGTGCCAAATAGCGGCACTCGGTAAAGAGCTATTTTGCGAGTCGACACTCGACAAAGAACTACACTCGGCAAAGCCCTCTTTGCAGAGTGCCATGCACCTCGGCAAAGATTAACACTCGGTACATTCAACCTTTGGAGTGCGGGCACTCGACCAGGGGGCACTCGGCAAAGCGGCTGAGGTAACGGTTCCGCCGGCGTCAAATTTTCTTGGCGCGACCGTTGGCACTCGGCAAACCCTTTGCGGAGTGCCGTAACACCGGCACTTTCGGCAAAGATTTTATTTTTTTATTTTGGCCTCCAAATTTTTTGCACCCTACTACTGATGTCGTACTCTATGTTAGGATTTGGTACATTTTTGTGGCTTTTGTTATACTTAGTTAATTTATTTCATTTACTAGAATTATTTGGAAAATGCAAATTTGAGTACACGCGTGCATCGAATAATGGAATTTAATGATTCAAAATGATAGTCATGTTATTGAGCGTAGTGTGGTAGTATCGAGAGCGGACAGAAATTTGGACATCTTGTTGTGAAACATGGCCGTGAACTTCTTGCGAAGTGTTTTAAATTCTATAAAAGCAAACAACGTCCAAAAATTATGAAACTCGTGGAGATGTCATGATATCATATGTGAGAGGCATGATATATAACATGTGGAGATGTCCATGTTTGAAAGCATCGTGCGTGACAACATACACGAAACCTTCTCAAATTTTTATCACGACCTCCATATATGATATCATGACATCTCCACGAGTTTCATAATTTTTTGGACGTTGTTTGCTTTTATAGAATTTAAAAACACTTGCGCCCACAAGTTCACGGTCATGTTTTCAACAAGATGTCGAAATTCGGTCCGTTCTCGGATCGACCTCACACTCTGATCAACTAACATGACTATCATTTTTGAATCATTAAATTCCATTATTCGATGCGATGCAGTCTCAAATTGCATTTTTAGAAATAATTCTAATAAATAAAATAAATTAACTAAGTATAACAAGCCACAAAAATGTACCAAATCCTAACATAGAGTACTCATCTTAGTAATGAAAAAAAATTTGAGGCAAAATAAAAAAAAAAGTCTTTTAGTGCCGTGCCATGGCACTTTCGTAAGAAGTCTTTAGAGTGCCAAGCAGGCGACACTTTCGACAAAGATGGGGAGAGGTCTGTTGTTTTTAAAAAAATTTGGAGGTGAAAAAAATTAAAAATTTTTTGAAAAAATTCCTCTTTAGGAGTGCGGATCTGACACTCGGCAAAAATAAAAATAAATAAAATAAAAAACCTCTTTAAAGTGCCGTATATGGGGCACTCGGCAAAAAAAAAATAAAAAAAAAATAAAAAAAACCTCTTTCAGGTGCCATATCGGGCACTCGGCAAAAAATTAAAAATTAAAAAAAAAAAACTTTAAAAAATTTGAAAATTGTTTGAGTGCGGATCTGGGCACTCGGCAAACCTTCGGCACACTAAAAGTTTTTTGCGCACGCGCCGCACCGCGCTGCGCGCACACCTGCGCCCGCGCGCGCGCGCGCGCCTTTGCCGCCGCGCCCCTGCGCCGCCGCGCGCCACCGCCCGCCGCCGCGCCGCCGCCCGCGCCGCCGCCCGCGCGCGCTGCGCGCCGGCCCCTGCCGCCGCGGCCGCGCTTTGCCTGCCGGCCGCCCCTGCCGCGCGCGTCCCCACTGCCCGCGCGCGCGGTCCCTGCGCCGCCCGGCCCGCCGCGCGCCCGCTGCCGCGCTGCCGCGCCTCAGCCCCACTGCCCCTGCGCCCGGCCCCTCATCGGCGAGTTCATCCCGCCATCGAGGCGAGGTCGCAAGAGGTTTAATCGATATCGATTTTCATATAGCTCAAGCTAATAACTCGTAGTTTTTCTAGGGTAGTCGTGCAATGTATTTACAACCAGGATAGCATAAGTGCATAAACTATCATATGGATTCTCCGGGTTGTTGTATAGCACAAGGAATCATTTTTAAGTAGGTCATGAGATCAAGGCACATTGGAGGATATACATAACCAGTAACAAACTTTGGTAAAATATCATATTTTACGGCTGTGCATTAGTGATTTAAACTACCCTTGTATACAAGGTGCTTTCATTTGAGAAATAATTGCACAATCTCGGTATGTGAGTTATAACTTGCGATCAAGGAGTAATAGATTGTTGATTTCACATGTGATTGTTAAGCATAAAATGCAAGTTCGATTGATGAAAATTGGTGACAAGGAATTTAAGAAAGACTAGGTATTGTCATGTGACCTTATTTGAAGTGTATTACGGTTTCACGGTATGATTAAAAAATATGTATAAATGTTTTGACAATTTTAGTTAGTTGATTTTGTGCGGATTCTAGAAAAGTATTTATAAAACATTGATATGTGAAGTTTGATTCTTTTGACTCTTGATCACAAGTTCCAACGTAAGTAGAGCATGTAGTCACGATTGAAATTAGGTGAAAGTTGATTTATATAAATATTCATTTTATATATCATACAAAACCTTTATGTGCATGCAAAAGCATCATACATGAAATATAAGCATCAAACATTTACACTTGAAATTTTTGGAAGTATATTATCTCATGGTGGATTTAAGTAGACACATTGAGCATATACACTTGAGTTGGACTACATGTAGCATACTTTGTAATGAATGAACAAGACCACCTTGAGCATATCTGCGAACTTTACATAACACCATCTGCATTTCTAATTGAATACTTTATTGTGCATATCGACATATGGCTATTTCCTTGTATGGAACTATGGATGTTAAGAAAAATTGTAATGCTCTACAATAATGTGGTATTAATGGTGATTCTTGATCTTTTTAGATCCAATTATTATTTTTCTGAATTTTTCGTCCATAATAATTCATATATTTGTGTGTGTGTGTAGGCTAGTCATTATATGTGCAAGAATAATCGATGGATAATTAATGCGATTCTGGTGTAGTTGTGGTTGTGGTTGTATATATGGTTGTCGGCCATCGTCTTTGTTGTTTTGGGGTTTTGGAAACCTCACCGTGCGGGGAGGTTCTGGATATTTTTAAATGACAGTATTTTGTTCCATTTGCGAGAGAAGAGCGTCGGAGCCGAGTCGGAGTTCCGCGCCGTCTTGGTCTCCACTGCCTGCAGCGTCGCCTCGCCAACTGCACCGACCCGCCACGACCCGCTTAGCTGACTCCACGCCACCTAGGTATAACCCCTCTTTTGTATCATGGTCGTAGATCACGTAGATGCAATTGATGGTTACATTACTCGCGATACATATGTCGGAGGATGGATGACCGTCATTGGATGTACCTGCAGTAGGAGAAGTCGAGTGATTACACCACGAGAATGGATGAACAAGACCGATGCTTTCTTGAACAGTGCATTTTGGCAAAATTTGCTAAAGGACATTGTCTAGTTTTGTGTCCTGCGACAAATGTGGAAATAGGAGAAGGGTAAACAAGGTGGACATGGGTAAACATCTTTTGAAGAATGGATTTCTGCCGGACTACACCGGTGGGTCCACCGCAGTGAAGCCCATCGTATGAGAGAGGAGGTGGTGAGACCACGCGTCGAGGCTTATGATCTTTGATGCGGGGTAGCGAGACATGTTAGATGACTTTCACCAGGACAATTCGATGAGGGCGTGAGAAGAGGAGGAGATGGAAGCGTGCCGCAGGCGTTCTACGACATGATGGACTCAACGACGAAACCCCTTCACGATCGGTCAGCGGTGTCTCAAGTGGATGCCATTGGGCGGCAATGGGGTTGAAGTCGAGTTAAACTCGAGTCGAGAAGGCCGATAAGATGTTGACCGTGATTGGCACCACAGCGGAGGGCCACATTACGCCAAGAGCATGTATGAGTCACGAAACTCCTTCGTGCACTTAAGATGCGTATGAGCGGATACATGCTTGTTCGAAGGGTGCGTCCTATTTAGGAAAGAACACAAGGATGCAAAATCTTGTCCAAGTGTAAATCCTCCGGTACACAGAGGTAGACTCAGTGATGGCGAGGAAGAGCGACTTACGATCCCCGTGAAAATCCTCACGGTACCTTCCGTTCCTCTGAGGATCCAGCGCTATACATGACCGGGAATCCAGCGAAACAGATGACATGGCACAAAAATGCAAGCGGTACAATCGACAAGATGGTACATCCATCCGATGGTGAAGCATGGACCCTTTGATGACCAACATCGTGAGAAAGCGGATGAGGCTCGCAGTATGCGTGTCGCTCTGCGGCAGCAGATGGGTTCAATCCTTATGGTGATGGTGCCCCCATACACATGTTGGCCCGTGTTCGTTATCCCCTCAATCTCCCCCGGCGTCTCCTTTCAGCGACATAACGTATTCTTATCGTTGATAATTCCTGAACACGGGGAGTAATATGGGTGTGTTCATGGAGCCCGTGTTTGATGAATTGGTCCGTGCTTGGGGCGAAGGGGTATGGAGATCGATCGAGCTACAAAGACAAGCTTCAAAATGCACGTTTGGTACCACTACTCCCGCATGACTTCCGCGTATGGGTTGTCTGCGCTGGTGTGTTCACGGGAAGTTCCATGCCCAGTATGCAAGGAAGGTGTGAGGTTCCATTGGTTGCACAAGGGTGGCAAGTACTCATCGTTCGACGGACATCGTCAATTCCTCCCTCTTGACCATCCATTCGGACAAGACATCAAGAACTTTCACGAAAGGTGTCGTGGCGACAGGACCTGCACCGCGGTTATGGCTGGTGCCGGGTTCATGCTCACATAGATGCTCGTGCCCAATCAAGAAGGTGGTTTTGTGGGATATGGTGAGCAACATATGTGGACTCATAAGTCGGGCTTGACGAGGCTCCCCTATTTCGATGACCTTCTTACGCCACATAACATTGATGTAATGCACCTTTGAAAAGAATGTCGCCGAGGCACTTTGGGCAACACTCATGGACAGAAAGTCTAAGGACAACCCTAAGGCTAGAGTGGACACAGCAGCGTTATCGATAGACCAAATCAAGAGATCGAGCCTCTAGTCGCGGCAAGACATGGAGAAGGCCTAAGGCGATTTCGTCTTGAAAAAGGACCAAAGGAGGAAGTACTTGAATGGATCCAGACGCTAATGTTCCACGATGGGTATCGGCGTAATCGAAGAGGGTGAACTTAGGCACTCTGCGAATCAACGGGATGAAGAGTCATGACTACCACATATGGATTGGCGGCTTCTTCCGGCGATGGTTCGAGGCTATGTCCACGAGCATGTCGGCAAGTCTTTGTGAGTTGAGCTATTTCTTCCGCGACTTTGCGCCAAGGAGCTATCTCGGACCGTCATTGATGACTTGGAAAAAGTGGCACCGTGTTGCTCTGTAAGTTGGAGAAGATCTTTCCACCGGCTTTTTCTTGCGATCGGCATTTGATTGTGCACCTCCCGTATGAGGCGCGTATGGGGGCCGTGCGAGCCAGTTGGTGCTATCAATCGAGAGATGTCTGAAGACTCTTCGCCCAAAATGTAGAAATAAAGCCAAAATTGAGGCTTCCATTGCGAGGCATACATTACGGAGGTGTCAAACTTCACGAAATACTACTGCGAGAACCTTCCTAGCGTTCATAATCCACCCCTCGTTACAATCTTTGGCGAAAATGAATCGAACCTCGGCCTTTTCCAGGGCAACTCGGAGCGCAAGTGCATCGACCACTAAGCAATTGAAATATGAAGAGTGGCGCGATATCATGCTATATGTGTTGACCAACCTTGTCGAGTGCGGTAGTTCATTGGGTAAGTTCTCAACGAACTTGTTTCAATCTGCGCGTCACTCCTTGTTTCTTCGTCCAACCCCTTGTTTCTCGTTGAGTGCAGGAATTTCTTCGTCAATCTGGCATGAATCAAGGATCCTACCTGCAGGAGCGATACCCTTCTTTCACGGTGCGGGACGGGAGCCGATTTCATTTCTTGGTTCAAGCAGAAGGTGCTTCCAATTTAGCTCGTGCTTAGTTCGACATTCCAAGTTGATCGTGCGTTCGAATAATATAACGATCTATCCTGCTTGAGCTTGCGAGCCCAAGCCGTCGTCTATAAGTGACGAGTTGAGCGAGGTTGGAAAGCGGTGTGTCGTTAGGGTCAAGTCATTTCTGAGTTATGGCGTGAATGGATATCGTTTTCACGACCTAAGCTACGAGTCGGCCCAATCGAAAAACCACAAGCAATGGAGTTTTTCGCGCGACGCGATGGCCTCGACTATTATGGAAGAATTGAAGAAATCTACGAACTTCCATTCTATGGTTCCAAACCTCTTAATCTGTCATATTCAAATCTGCTGGTTTGATCTCGGAGTAACGAGGCGAACCCTAATCTTGGGCTAGTCGAGATTCGAGCGGATTCCGTCTATCGAGGAAAGATGTCTACATTGTGGCTCAACGAGCCGTCGAGGTTTATTATCACGCCATCACGCGTGCCAAGACAAAGAGCATCTTAAGGGTTGGGCTATTGTGCACAAGGTATCGCCACACGATAAACTACTGTCCCCAAGCGATGAAGATTACAACTTCAACCCAAACACATATGATGGAGAGTTCTTTCAAGAAGAGGGCTACAAGGAGGTTTGAGATAGACTTAGCAAGGCGATAGGAATGGAAGTAGACAATGAAAGGGTTGATGACGAGGGCCATGTTGGAGGCAGTGCGAAATGTGAAGGACTTACAAATGCTTGAGCGATTACGTTTAGGCAATGACAATGAAGACAACATTCCTCCTTCGGATAGTGTTGATGATTTGGACAATGTTGATAGTGATAGCCGAGACCTATGATCCATGGCTAATCCCAATCATGAAGATTATTTCTAATACATGTAATCTTTGTGTTTTTGTAATTATGTTTTGTTCATTTTGCATCTATTTCTAATACATGTATTACTATGTTTTTGTAATTATGTTATGTTCATTTTGCATCTATTTCTAATTACGTCTTGCTTATTCTTTTTAATTGCGGTGAGTGAACAAAGATGGCGAGGAACTGTCGTGCGTGTCCTCGCTTTACCGAGACCACGCTGCTGGAGAGGAGGCGGAGGGTCGGGGGAGGAGGAGGAGGAAGAGGACCGCGGCGCGCAGAGGGGGCCGTCTCCTCCCACGCCGCGTGAGTCTTGGAGGAGGAGGTGGCGCCGTGGGCGAGGTTGGGCGAGGCCCTGGTTCGTGAGCGAGCGCGAGGAGGCGGGCGAGGGCGGCGGCGGCGAGAGCGGTAGGCACGGTTCCGCTTCCTCCTGCCTCTTGGTGTCTACTTGCGAGTCCCGAGCCTCCCTCGAGTTCCGCATCCTCACGCGCCCGATGATTACGCCGAAGAACAAAAGTAAGTAACTTTAGATGTTGTCACCACTACTTCATATGATATGTTGAAAAAAAGAAACTAATAATTTTCTTAATCACTTGTCAGAGGCCGGTGGTTGTGTCGGGTGGTGGCGCGCGCTCCCAATGGCATCTGGGTCTTACATGCGGGAAACACTACCGGCATTGTCACGTGCTGCGGGAAGCGGGCCGACCTACTCGTTTGACCACTCGTCGTCGGCCGATCGGAGTACCCTAACAAGGCGGCCGGGTGAAGCGGAGTTTTAGGTAAGTCTCCTGCGCACAACATTGCTCAATACATCGCATTCATTGGACTTTTCTTGAAATAATGAATGGATACATCGCGTTTGTATCAGACTTATTTCAAATGCGATGAGGATTTGAGGCGAGGCGGACGGTGGCTACCAAAGCTGTAAAACTCATCACCGACATGCATCACGAGTGCGCATCCGAACCATCGTAACCTACCATGGGTGAAGCTTGAGAGAAGGTCACCAAGAAAGACACAAGAAACATGGCCTGACGGGAGCGGTACCTTGAGGTAGATGAAGAACATTAATATTGATTCATTTTGAGATTAAATGCGTTTAATTTGATCTTCTTATATGTCAAATACTTGATGACGTGTAGATGATTCCCTGGTGGTGCCAATCGTATCCCGAGTCTTTGGCGATGATCGTGGACAAGTGGTTCCGCGGAGGTATCTCGGATGCTGCAGATGATGCGGGACCGTCGTTTGATGATGCAAGGTCGGCCACACCATCAAAGCGGCGCGACC
Source organism: Ampelocalamus luodianensis (assembly GCA_036346255.1). Classification (NCBI taxonomy): domain Eukaryota; kingdom Viridiplantae; phylum Streptophyta; class Magnoliopsida; order Poales; family Poaceae; genus Ampelocalamus; species Ampelocalamus luodianensis. Next base: position 54,453,888 of record CM070627.1, on the reverse strand, counting down.
TCTCGCGCATACAAACAAGCATGGGTACACGAATTCATTTATCTATTGTGGCGCTCAGTGCGCTGATTTCTAATTATCTTCTTTGTCTTTCTGCGCGATCGGCGTCACATAGTGCCCACCTTGCTCGGACTTCGGGCATGGTTTATGGCCCAAAGGGCAAGCGGCGTCAGCGTCTCCTTCAACACTGGAGGACCGCGAGGCGTACCACGAACGGCGTCCACACGCGCTCGGTGAGTACGTCGGCGAGGTCGGTCCATGGGCGGACCATGATCAGAGCACCCGGACTTTGATGGAGAGATCGTCATGAGGGTGGGACAAGGCAAGAAGCATGGGCGGTTACGGCTTGGCGGCGGCCTCATCGACACGACCTCTACTCCATCTCTCCCGATCAGGACACGAACACGGCGGAAACGACCATCGCCGGCGGACATTTTGCCGACAAACCGGGTCGGCGCACTCGAGGTTATTCTGTTTTACTCGTCGTACATTGATCTTTACACACATTTATTAGCTTTGCATTACTGAAACATTGGAGTAAAATATTGCGGGCGGTGGAACAAGAAATGAGGCAACGTCGGGAGAGGCGGCGGCCGAGAGGATGTCGGCCCAGTGGGAGGCAGCGGGCAGAAGCGAGCCAGGCGGTGGCGGACATGATGGAGTTCCTACAAGGTCTTGGGCAACATCACGGGCTTCGCTATGCCGGTGGTGTTCGCTCAACCTCGCCTCGCGTCCTGCATTGCGACTACTCTCGTGAGTATGAAAGTTATTTGCTTTCGCTTGTGCTTTGCTTGTATGACTTCTACCTTCCTAGATTAGGTATCTAATGTAATCTTGTCTCACATGCAATCTCTTCTCCTTTGTGCGACCTCAATCGTGAGTTCGAATAATCCACCTCATGCGCCTCAGAATGATGGAGCTTTTCCTTCACCACGATCGCGTTGGCCACCTTCGAGATGAATGGTAGTTGTATTTTCATTTGTTGTTCACTTGGTGATGGACTTGTGATATACTTATGATGCACTTGTGCATTGTGATGAACTTGTGGATTTGTTTGGATGGACTTGAGCACTTATTGTTATATATGTGATGGATGTGATAAATATGTGATGGATGAGATATATATGTGATGGATGTGATATATATGTGATGGATGAGATATATATGTGATGGATGTGATATATGTGATGGATCGATATATGTTTGGATGGATTTGTTTGTCGTGATGGAATGTAAAAACAAATAAAAAGCGCGATTTTGGGTCACTTTTGCGAGTGTAACACACGGCAAATAGGTCCTTTGCGAAGTGCCATGGTCATAGCACTCGACAAATCTGGGAATGTGGGCACTGAAAATCTCATTTTCCGGCTTTGCCGAGTGCCATGACCATGGCACTCGGCGAGAGATCTTGCCGAGTGCCATGACCATGACACTCGGCAAGGCTGAAAAATGGGCACATTGTCTCATGTTAATTTTGACACATGATCGAGCATCACCTCTATTTTTATCCTGACTTCATCACTGGATATCGTAATCACGAGTCTGTGCACCCATATAGGCTGAAATCAAATTGGAAACCAACGATTTGAAAACTAAAATGGATGATACAAACGTCAAATATTAGTACATACACATATTCTCAACGCAAAATATCAAGAAATTGCAGCCACGACCGGCCAGTTCACATATTGCTCTGCGGCGTAAAAACTGAAGTCCACAATAAGGCTAGAGCAGGTGGTCAGCTCTTAGCCTCTTACACTTTCAATCAACAATCAAACGTAGCATAGTAGTAAAAGACTAGTACTAGAAATGACTTAAGTAGTAACACAGCCACATGGCAGTAAACACCGCGAGAGTGAGAAACCAGCGGCGTCCGAGACATCTGGCCGGCCTGGCCGCTCGCTGCTGTCCGCCGCGTCACGCGCACACAAATCGAGCATACAGAGACACACTTACTCGAGAGTCAAGCCCACGATCGCTCTCTCCCTCCCCCTCTAGCCTAAACACACTCGAGATACACACTTATTTTGATTTTGACTAATATGTGATTTCATAATTTTCCACTGTTTTGTAGAAGCATCTGAAGATGCGACGACCTGGATGATGGAGCTCCTGTATTTGGATTTGGAGCGAGGTACTGGCCTTTTTTCGATGATTGCAACAACATAGCAGTAGTTTTGTTCACCACGGATGAGCCGTAACACTTCTAGCTAGCTGCATTACCATTTCATAGCCACAAAAATGAGATTCCAACTGTTCAATTTTTGCCGTGTGTACAATGTCTGTGACCTTAATAGCTATGAGCATGTCCATGATGGATAAGTCTCTGTGTCGGCTTTCTGTGTCGGCTTTCTGTGTCGGTTTTTGCTTTTGTAAAGGACAGCATCCTTGACTGGTTGTTAGCATCTCAAGGACAGCATCCTTGACTGGTTGTTAGCATCTCTAGGACATCATCTTGACCAGCAACTAGGACAGGTTGTTAGCATCTTAGACTAGCATCTTGGCATATGCTTGGCTGAGTAGCAGCCTATAAATATGTATACCCAACCCCTTACGTTGGCATGGCATTATGAAGAGAAATATACAAGAAAAATTGCCCTATCCCCAAGTGTCATCCTCTCCATGAGAGTAAGGATCTTGCTATCACCCAAGAGCAAGAGTCCAGCGTGTAACAAGTGGTATCAGAGCTATACTATCCTGTAGCCTGAGCATCTCCTCGCTCATCTCCTTCTCGGCCTCGCGGCCTGACCGTGCAAGCGGCAGCAGAGCCCGGTGTCCACGCTCACTCCTCTCGGAGGCAGAGCGGCTCGTCGGCAGCCCTCTCTCCACGCAACACCCCGAGCGCGCCATGTCCGCAGGCGATCTCGGCCTTCGATCGCCTCGAGCACGCGGCGTCGTGACGGCCGAGCTCGCGCGCAAAGCAGATAGACGGCGGCAGAGACAGCAGCCTGGCATGCGGCCGCGAAGGCGTCGGAGGCGCGGGCGGCAGCAGCGCGCAGCGGCGAGGTAGGAAAGGCGGCGGCGGATGCAGCGTGCGGTGGCAATGAGGTCGAGCTCTGCTGGCGGCGTCGGTAGCTCCATTTCGGCGGCGATAGCGTCTATGCGGACCTCGACCGGCGGCGAGGAGCCCGATGAGCGGCGGCGCGATGGGCGGCCGCGCCGCCCACGAGCTTGGCGGCGATCCAGCGACAGCGGCGGCGCGGCGGTGGCGCTCCTGGAGGAGGCGCGCTCGGCGGTGGCGCTCCTGGAAGAGGCGCGCACGACAACGGCGGCAGACGGGTCGATAGAGAGTGCGGCCTTCACAGGCAGCGTGGCTCTCTCTCCCCGGACCGTACCGTGGTTACCACGGGTTCCAGGCTGTTGTCAGGGACGCCGGCCCCGGCGGTGGGTGGCCTACCCTCACCAAGGCCAACTACGTCGAGTGGGCCGCGGTGATGAAGGTGAGGCTCCAGGTGCGGCACATGTGGGATGCAGTCTGGTACGGCGACGTCGACTACAACCAGGATCGACGGGCGCTGGATGCTCTCATCGCTGCGAGCCCGCCGAGATGCGATTCGCTCTCCAACAAGCGGATCGCCAGGAGGCTTGGGACGCCATCGCTGCCTCACGCATCGGCAGCGACCGCGCCCGCAAGTCCACACTGCAGGCACTTCGCACGGAGTGGGAGAACCTGGCCTTCAAGCCAGGTGAGGACGTCGATGACTTTGCTCTCCGTCTCAACACTGCATTGCGGCGGTGCGATCGGCGATGACACCTACGGCGAGAGAGGCGTGGAGAAGCTCTTTCGCTGCGTCCCCGAAGTACAAGCGGATGGCTCGCCGATCCGGTCTCGCTGGACCTCTCCACGATGTCGTCGAGGAGGCGATAGGTCGCCTCAAGGTCGTCGACAGTGATGAGCCACAGCTCCTCTCGGGACCCGTCACCATTGGCGGGAAGCTCCTCCTCACTCAGGAGCAGTGGGCTGCCGGCCAGGGTGACAGGAAGAAGGGGGAGCCTTCTTCCACGACAGGCGGCCACAAGCGTGGCAAGCGCGGCAAGCCGCGCAAAGACGCCGTGCATGGGCGCGAGGGCGTCTTGAGGGTGATGACCCGGAGGCGCCAGGCGGCGCTGGCAAGCAAGAGCCACGCGGGCGACTCTTGCTACAAGCGCGCAAACTCGGTCACCGGGCCAAGGATTGTCGCGACCACGACGCGGCAGCCCGTCGCGCGAGCGGAGGAGGAGGAGCGGCGGCTGTTCATTGCTCGGCGAGCATCGAACCTCGGCGGCACGCCGGCGCAGCTCTCCTCCACCTTGACGAGTCAAAAGCACACGCCTCCTCGGCGAAACTTCCGGCAACAGCAAGATCGACGGGTGGTGCCTCGACACCGGCGACACCCACCACATGACCGGGCGGCGGGAGTTCTTCTCCGAGCGTGACTCAGGCGTTCGAGGCTCTGTCAAGTTTGGGGACGCCTCCGGCGTGGAAATCAAGGACGACGCTCTGCTCTAGGATCGAGATGGCTCAGATTCCTCACAAGGAGACACACAAGACTTAGGGGGAGAATGATGGATAAGTCTCTGTGTCGGTTTTCTGTGTCGGCTTTTTGTGTCGGCTTTTTGCTTTTGTAAAGGACAGCATCCTTGACTGGTTGTTAGCATCTCAAGGACAGCATCCTTGACTGGTTGTTAGCATCTCTAGGACAACATCTTGACCAAAGATCTAGGACGGAGTTGTTAGCATCTTAGAGGACAAGATCTAGGGCAGGTTGTTAGCATCTTATACTAGCATCTTGGCATATGCTTAGCTGAGTAGCAGCCTATAAATATGTATACCCAACCCTCTAGGTTGGCATGGCATTGTGAAGAGAAATATACAAGAAAAATTGCCCCATCTCCAAGTGTTATCCTCTCCATGAGAGTAAGGATCTTGCTATCACCCAAGAGCAAGAGTCCAGTGTAATGATCCATTCCTTTGGTAGTAAAAACATCTGTTCACTCGCGGAATTAATCATATAACATCAGTTTAGGTACTTATATACTGTTCTTGTATTTATGAACACTTTCACTCTGTTGACAGGCCTGGGATAATGGTTGTTGTACATCATTTGATTGGTCAATATCTTCCAATCGAAATATTGTCAACTGAAAATTGGAGTGTTGAAAACATTCAGTTACCCTCTGCGTCTAGGCAGGACTTGAATGCACTGGGCTATCTAATGAGAATCTTCTTCTGAAGCAAGAGGGTGAAAACCTGCAAGTTATTGAAGTTTGTTGACTTGTTGAGTAGTACTACTCCATCTTTCACTTCCATAGTTTACTTCACTTTTTCCCCTTTCTGTACAAACATGACGGTTTGACCAGATTTGGAACCACAATAATGTGATTGGTGTTGACAACACTGTCCATATCCTCAAGGAGCTTCGTCCTAAACGCAAATGATGTTGAGTTTGATTATGATACGAATGTTGTTTCCTACTCTAACTCATAGATCTACTCTACGCGGAGTCTTTCATGTACACTATGAATTCATCCCTGTAGTCCAAAGGTTAAGAACTGACTTGCTGCCCCTCTTGTCCTATTTCCCCCTCCTCTTTTGTTTGGAATGTGTAGGATGTGATGAAGTATTTTTGCTGTGATGTGCGGGATTTGGTCCTATTTTGGATTTGTCTAGATCTAAAAATAGTTTGATTTATGGCGATATGTAGGACTTGATCCAATTTGTGCGGTTCATACCATATGGTTCATGAACAAATTTTTGCATATCCCTAGACCTGAAAATAGCAAGCGGAGCTCCGCATCTATCCGGAACTGTTGCTCGATGCCGCAGGAGAAGGCTCCGCCAGCCGCAAGCGGAAGCAGTGCCGCAACCCGTCAACACCGCATGCAAGCTCTTGTGCCTTGAGATCGGAGATCGCGACCGCGGCCACAACCTATCTCGTCTGCCCCTGCTATTATACTCTAATACCCCTCTTTATGTGCAACAACTCTCAGATTGAATCGGAGTTGGATTGACAGTACTGGTAATGGTATACTAGTAATGGTACGTATGTGTAGCTCGAGAGCCTGTGGGATGCCGGCGTGCCACCAGTCCACCCGCGCTCGACGCCCGGGTGTGACTACCCTATTGCTGGTTTCATTAGTTGTAATCAGTGGATTTAAGCACCCCTTAAATAATTTTTTTAAAAAAGCTCGAGAGCCTGTATTGATGTGCATCTCTTTGTAATTCTGGGTGTCCTACTGTTCTGTATATTCTCCTAACTGAGTTGCATTCTTATAGGTAAGAACTTATGCAGCAAACCACCGGCCCTGCTGCTCATCTTGTCCCAGCTCCGCTGATGGGTACAGGTACATCAAAATTTCAGGCATGACTGACACAGGTCTTATGATCTCATCATAGACAACAGCTCACTTGCGAACAGATGCATAACTTTTATTCAAAATGTTCGAGCGTATCACTGAGTAATCATCGGCGATAAGAAATTTATCCGAGGTCGAAAACATACCACATAAGCATGCATTTACAAGAATCAACATTTTTTCCTCCGTTGTATTAAACTGGTTACTCTCTCTTAGGTGGGATCCACATCATACTTTTTTTAAAAAATAAAAAACACTCGTCTCTCTCCCAACAAAACTGGCGTAATCACCATATAGGATATTATTATTTATTTGATTGAACCCACATCCTAACTCTGAGTCAGTTCGTTAGGGTATATACAATGGTACAGACAACTGCTGTCTATAGCAACTATTTATGTCACCTGTAGACAGCACTAAAGACAGCTCATACAATGGTACAGACAACTACTGTTTTTTTTAGTTGTCTTTATAGAACACACAATCTTTAATATTTTTCTTGTTTCTCGTGATACAGTCAACTATAGGATTCATACATCAACTTTCTCTCTCTTCATTATCTTTCATCCACGTCAGCAAAAAACTTACATAGCAGTGACTATAGACGGCTGACAAAATCCATTGTACATACTCTTAGCACCTTTTGTTGGAATCGATACGTCCATTTTATCCGGTCGACCTCAACCCTCCAAACTCATCCCTGCAAGCTGACCATTCAATCAGCTTAATCCTAACATAGCAGATGGCCTTAGCGTACTGGAAACAACAAAAAATTGTGAATGTATAGATTTTCCCATGTCAGGAAGTACAGACTATAGACATGCAATTCCTTGGTATCCAATGCATTCTCTTTGGAACAGAAGATCTAAATGTGCTTCTACAGGACAATTTCTAGAAACTCCCGCCTTTTCCATTACACAAAAAGAGGTAGAATCAATTGCAAATCATGCAAAACAACGTTATACAGCGCTCTATCCGTATCTAAAATACAATTGAGTCTCAGATTCAGTTTTGTAACGTTGCTGCCCTTAAAATCAGCAGTTGATTCCCCCAAAGAAAACACATGCAAAATAACACAGAACTTCCTGAAAAGATCTTCACTATCCTGGCCAAGATTTGTGGAGCAAGCAACAGACTAAGGCTTGAATGGTGCAAATACTACAACTGAATTGTGTCCTCCAAATCCGAAGGAATTTGAGATACCTGTTTAGCAAATAGCAAACAAATATGAGGGGGAGAGGGAGGAAGAGGGGGGAGTAATACTATAAAGCATAGACATTGCTACTCACCAACATTCACTTCATGTTGCTTTTTTACATTAGGTACCGTGTCAAATTCAACCGCTGGCTCTGGGTCCTGCAGTTGACAGTGTGTAGCTCTGAGTTATTCTAGCCATAATGTGCCTCTCAGGTTTCAACTATCTTGCTAGAGAAATTAGCTGTGATAATGTAAACAAAGACTTACAAACTGGTTTATGCTTGGATGCACCCATCCAGTGGTTATAGCTTTAACAGTAGCAATGGCTTCCAAACCACCTGCTGCACCAAGGCAATGTCCTATCATGGACTGCAAATGGAAGATCGCATTAGGAAGGGGCAATGAATCAATTTCCTTGAAGTGACAAAGATAGGGCATTAAAGCACCTTGGTTGCATTTATTTTTATCCCGGATGGGTTCTTAAATACTTGCTTGATGGCATTCACCTCTGCCAGATCACCAGCAAGAGTGGATGTTGCATGAGCATTTATGTAGTTGACCTGCAAATAATTGTTTGTGATTTTTCAGTCATATGAAACTTCTTCAAAGCATTTCTCAATCAAAACGAGAAATTTATAACAAGTGCCAGAATCATTAAACATCAAATGGAAAAGACAAATCAGAGCTCATTGTGAAAAGATTAATTATAGAACATCAAAAGATATCCTTTTCAAGTAAAAGGTAAACTGTGGAAAGATGGCAGGAATTGGCATTAACAAGTTAGAATTATGTGCCAACCCAGCCATGATGACTTAAATTGTTATTGCCAAAAAAAGTAGCAACCCTAATACAAAATTAACCAAATCACACGACTGAATCATAATTTAAGGATCACACATAACTGCCACATTACAAAGATAGAAAAAAATTAATGCATAATAGAACTAATACAAACAATAGTTTTTTTCAGGGTGAAATATTTGGATTACCTCCTCTGGTGCCACACCAGCATCTTCAAGACTTTGCCTAATGCATGATGAAACACCAAGACCATCAGATCTTGGGTCAGTCATATGGTAAGCATCACAATTCACAGCACCTCCTAAATACTCCGCAATTATTGGTGCATCACGTTTCATTGCATGTTCTAGGCTCTCCATGACCTTTTTCAATTTGACAGAATTAAGGGATTAGAATAGCAGTGAATCATAATTCCACAATATAATGTAGAGCATACGAAACTTTTCTTATCATCATGTTCTATGATAGAGGCATGATACGATGTCTAACAAAATTAAAATGTGAAAACTTGGATATGTTTGGAAACAATTACTCTATTGGAGTAGTTAGAGATTGACTCTGAGCCTACCAAAATTCACTGAAAGTTATTGAACAGATTGTTGAGAAGAAATAAATCAGTGTCACTTCACAGGCTGTAGGATACGATCAGTATAGGAAAAATTTCAGTAGTGATTTATCAACCTAAGTCCAATTTATAATCTGGGTAAGAATAATGTTCATAGAGCATACCAGTACTCCAGCTCCTTCACCCATGACAAAACCATCACGGTCTTGGTCCCAAGGCCTCGATGCTGTTTTAGGGTCATCATTCCTCTGCGACAGTGCTCTGCATGCAACAAACCCACCAACACCAATTGGAATAATTGCGGCTTCAGTGCCGCCAGCAATCATCACATCAGCTTCGCCTCTGCGAATATGGTTTGCTGCAGCGTAGAAACAGTAGTTTGAGGTAGCACAGGCAGTTGAGATAGAGTAGTTGGGACCCATGAAACCAATGTCCATTGCAAGCAAGGCAGATCCCATGTTTGTTATGGCATACGGGATGAAGAAAGGAGTTATCTTTCTGTACCCCTTCTCAATAAGATTCTGAACACCATCAGAAAACACTGTGAGGCCACCCATACCAGTGCCCACAAGTACACCAGCCCGGGCCTTGTCAATCTGCCAGAGAGAACATTGACTAATTAGCACCAAATATCCTTTTTCTCCAAAGATAGTATCAATGAAGAAAACAAATATAGCAGAGTAGTCAAATAAAATGGAGCTAATGAAGCTACTATCAGCCCTAAGCAAATAGAAGAAGTTTGGTGTGCTAAAAGAGATGTGACTTAGTCCAAAAATGCATCTTTGCTATAAAATGGTAATAATGCAAGGGATTCATCAAGTGCAAAAAAACAGATTTTTGCAAATCTTATGTTTTACTCCAGAATAAATCTATAGTGCCCAACCAATATTTTCGAGATTAAAAGGGAAAATAATCCCTCGATACTGTGTTGATACTTGATACCAATTTAAAATAGAAATGCCCCTATATCATTGGAATCCAACTAAACTACATATATCTTGAACATTTGTGCCAAGTCCAATGATCTTACACTTCTGGAACATTAGAGCCAACCCCGTGGCAAGTTATTCTCACAAGTCTACCCTCTAGATCATCACAACTCTTCTACTCAAATCAAAGCAGCATCTTCATTATCTATGTCATTCAACGCACACTTAACTTTCAATTAGATACAAACCAAGAGATACACCAAGGAGCAAAACAGAGGAAGTGCCATTCTTACTACAGACCAAATTGGCCTCTAATCAACAGCGGAGCTACCAACACAGATCAATGCATTGCTTTAGCCAACCCAATTAGAGTTGTACACTGCACCTGCCTACAACAGAATATAAAGAGTACTGTGCCAACTGTGCCGTTGCTCCTGGCGCATGTAATTCACTGCTGAGATTAGATGGCAGCTTCATTACACCTTCTAGATTAGATGACACTCCCAACAAACTTCTTTAAGAGGGTGCCCAGATTGATTGTTAGATTGGATTCAACTACCATTTTATAACAAAACAAAATAATTGCCCTTCACTCCCTGCAATCCCAATTAGATACACTAAAACTACACAAACTCATAAACTAATACTATCATTTACCAGCTTCCTTCCAATAGTAAAAAACTCTTCATCCTCTGTTTTGCATTGAAGAACAGAACTAAAAGAATAGGGGATAATTGATTATTTGCCACTCCAAAAGAGTGGATTTGATGATTTGCCACTGCATGTGTCTATGACATCTGGGTCCCGGGGCCACATGTCATAGACACATGAATGGCAAATAATCAATTACCAATCTTTGGTAGTGGTATATGATCAAATCCCCCAAAGAATAGCACCCCCTTACCGCTGCAATCCAGTGCCCCATTTTACATTCTTACTGCCCGGGGTCTATCCGCGAGATCATTACTCGCAAGACCACCCCCAATTGTTCCTCTTCTGCCAAGATCAGATGGCACATCACCACCACTATTCAACGTATTCATCTCACCATCAACCCATTCTTCTTGGCGTCATCACTATACTCAGAGATCACATTTCCAAGAATCCAACCAACAAATAGGGAAAAGGGTAACCGTCACATAATCAGTCAGCCCCTGTGCCCTGATCTGTTAAAAGTGTTAAACCCCAAGACACTTTCTAGGACCGAAAGTCCCCCAGCTTTACTGGCTAGTAACTTAAAAAAAATAACACTACATTAGCATCAGCGAGCGGCTGATCCAGCAGAGGCGCGGCATTTGAATCCGAGCTGCGTTAGTGTTACCTTGTCCATGGATTTGGAGCCGTGGGCGAGGTCGGCGGACTCGAGCGCCTTCTTGCCGCTGACGATGCAATAGCGGAGGCAGTCGTCAAGGCGGCGGTCGTTCTTGCCGTCGATGTATCCCTCGGAGGAGAAGCCCCGGATCTGGCCGGCGAAGCGGGTGGGGAAATTGGAGGCGTCGAAGCGGTCGATGAGGCCCACGCCGCTCTCGCCGGCGAGCAGGCGGTCGTAGTAGGCGTCCACGTCGTTCCCGAACACGGACACCAGCCCCATCCCCGTGATCACCACCCGCTTCTTCGGATCCATCTCCCGTCGCGCCGCCGCGGCGGAGGCGCGGACGGAGATGCGCCCTGGCCGTCTCTGCGGCGCAGCCGGGGCCACGGCGGCGGCAGCGGTGGGAAGCAGGAGGCTCTGCATCGCCGCGGCGGCGGCGGCGGCGGCGGCGGGAAAGGGTGGCGATGGAAACGAGGAGGGAGGGGGTGGCGCTCTGCTGTGGTGTGGCTGCGGGGTGGAGACGAGGGTGTGCGCGTGTATCATATGTATGTAGGGTGGGGGCGGTGGGGCCCACGGGGGGTTTTTTGGTTTGGGGGCTTTGGTGGCGACGGAGAGGAGCGGTGGCCGGTGGGCTTCTCAACGAACCTGAGCGGACTTTGCAATGCCGTCTTTTCTTGTTTGCCCATGTGAATTTGCAACAAACAAATGGAAATGCTACGTGTCAGTCCAATTTATAAGAAATTATGTAAAGTCAAATTACATTTCACATGTTTCTTTCGAAAGAGTATATGCAACTCCACTAACGTCATCAAATCACGTAATTTGATCATGTGGAAATTTGTTGTCTCGGTGATCAGCCATCTCTGAAGATGAATTCGTACACTCCACATAGTGTGAATCCATCTCCGATGGCCTCGCCGTGACTAGGGGCGTAAGAATCCAGATAGTCCGTTTTATCCGACATCGGCATTCGGGTGGTAGCAAATGTGGTAAAAAAAATTAGCATTTGTATTACGAAACAAATACAAATTCGGATAGTATCTGTGTTTTTTTTTACACGAATACGAATGTGGTCAAATACAATTACGAATACAAATAATATCTGGATCCGATATTTTTATTTCCCTTATCATCTAGTCCACTAATATTTTTGCATGTGTTGTGTTACCATGTTGCTTGTAGGGGTTTGATATGCAATTTCATATATTGGAATTCTATTCATAGATGTTTGGAGTTTAAACTTCTTGTGTAAAACTTTATTATATTCTAGGATATTCGAATTCGATTGAATTGAGCAAGTATTCATATTTGTATTCGATAATCGTGTTCATATTTATTTTAAAAATACAAATACGAATATAGTACGACAATAATTCGATTTGTATTCGATCTGATAGGTTTTTTTTCTCCTTCGGATACAAAAGTCACCTTGTATAGTGGGAGAAGGCGAGAGGGAGATCAGTGAGAGTATGATTTCTCTGTACTATTCTACCTATTTAAGAATATAAGTAACTTCATCAATTTAAGAATATAGGTAACGGTTTTCAACGAATATTTTATTTGGTTTCCTGTAATGGAAACTTCGAAGCCACAGTATAAACCATAAATTGTGGTAGGAGCGAGGAGTATGGGTTCAGCGTAGGTAGGTGAGCCAACGAGCGCCTCAACGATTTGCATTCAATTTGACGTAGGATCTAATGGCTGGACGGGCAGGAAATTTACGGTGGATTTGGCCATCTGGCAGGTGTTCGTCAGAGAAACGACTAGCAAAGTACGCGTTTCACTGCCACTGGCTTTACTCGGAGTTGAATGTACTACAGTAGAAAGGTTTCCATCTGCTAAAGTTCGCACTTTTCTTTTCAGAAAGGCACGGTTCTGAAAATGCGGAAGTGTCAAAACACCCAAATGGAGTACAGTACGGTACATTGTTGACTTCTTCGCTGCTGTTTATTCAGAACGGTGAAGCTGTACAAACAAAGTGTAAGCGTGGCAATCACCAGATCCATAAAATTCTTTGTCCCCTGTACGTAAAGCTGGAACTGATCAGTGGAAATAGTAGTGACACTGATACGTTCCACGAAACCACCAATATTTTGCGCCTTTTGAATGATGATGCTATGGACCAGTGGTGGATCCAACAAGTAGCAACTAAAGAAGTAGATTAGCAGGGAGGCAGATGTTATTCGGATCTCCAGCACGTGATAGCCAGGCAATCCATATCAGATCAGAGAGACAGAGGTGCACTGTTCGCTGTTCACATCGCCTGCCTGCCTGCTGCAAAGGCTGTCCACCGCTCACTCTACTTCTATTAAAAATATGTACAACAGTTTGTCTTTTAAGATTATCTCTAAAGGTTTTAATGCATTTACTTTAAAATTATCCTTTTTAACACAACTTCTCTCATTACTCACTCACCATTTGTATTTGTTTGTGTGACCAGCTTGTCTCTTATACAAGAGATGACGTATTTTCTCTCTTTACATATTTTTTCCTTCAACTAGACTTTTGAGTGTTATAGCAGGTAAAAAATGGCTGAGGTAACAACTATTGAAGATGCCCTGATGAGAACCTATATAGGATGCCGGATTTTCCCGAGTTGCTGTGGGAATGGAATTGTTTCTTCCTGCAAATTCCATGCAAAATTTATGTGCTCTAGACAACCCTGAAAAGAGCAACCAACAAGTGTCCCCGCATATATATACACCACAGTGCTAAATTTTGTAGTACTTCTGTACCTCTTTCACAAGCAGCACTTCCATTGCTAATTTTTTTTGCACTCAGAAGTGTCTTTCAGAAGATGGCAGATTCGGACCGGTTGATACTTGATATCCGAGAAGCAATTCTCACAATGGGTTGCACACGTGTGTGCATTGCAACACTTTCTTCTTGAAAGAATGCATTTGATGGGCCTCTGCAGAAGAAAAGGGGGCCCATAACATACAATGGTCTAGCCTAACTTGTCAAAATTGACTAGGCTCTTTTAAGAGCTTTCAGTGGGTTTGGGCCTGCACCTTTCCAATGCACCCATCCGTGCTCCCGTCCCACGTGCCCCTCATCTGATGGTTCGTGTCTTGGCGGTGGGCCAGCAATCCTATCGTCTTCAACGAAAGGAGAGCGCGGTCATGGCGAGTACAAACGGAGAAAACAAGCCGCGAATACCTCGACAACTAAACAAGGAAAAAAAATATCGATTCTGCTCGCGAGCTCGATGCGTCGCCTTCGGCGGTCGCGTTTTGGATGCGATCATGCGACCTCGCCCTCACCGTTCTCCTCCTTCTCGAATGAGATACGGATACATGATGCGTCATTTTACTTTAAAACATGGATAGGTGATACATTATATATATAATAAAAATATAAAAAAATATATAAATTAATGAATTGCAATCATCCCGGGTTCAGGCTAATAATATAGAAATAAAAAAGACGTAAGTTGTGGTGTGCAAATGCTATATCGTTAACATGTTCAGAGTTTAGCCTACAACAATGCAATTTCAATCGAATTTCATGCGGTTAGTAAAAATTAAGAAAAGATGAAGTATAGAACCAATTTCTCGTTGAACTGTGAATCAGACCATAGGTACAATAATTTCTTTCAGCGCAAGAAGACGATGTCGGCTGCCCAAGTGATTTTAATGTTGATTGCTTTGTTGTTTGATTCTATCCTCAAATGAGTCAAGGGAATTAAATCCACTTCCAAATAAAGAGAAGTCAGCTAATTGTTGTTTGCTAAATAGATTGATCGCACGTTTTTTAGTCGAATAAGGGTTGTTAAGATAGAGGTATCGAGGAAGTATCCAAGAAATATTGGGAATTACTTTCTTTTTTGGAAAAACATGAAAATCGTCTACATTTGTAGGATACGTATCTAAACGTATTAGGACCGTATCCGTGTCCGACACTGATACACCGATTTTGGAAAGTACTCACGTAACGTAGGTAAGAAGCACGACTGGAGGGGCCTTACGGCTTTGACTAATTCATTTAGAGTCTAAAATTTTGCTTGCATGCAGATGCATGTGGTTTATCGTCGTCTGTACGTTGTTGTTTCACAGTTCTTGGTTTGCTCCCGAGCGTTAGTCGAGCGGCTGCAAGCGACCACCACGGGCTGGCTCGGGCGAGTATGATGCTGACCAGGAGTGTGCTTGGCATTCCAACTCACTCCAACAATGGTGGCACTCGTTCTCAGCTTGCATGCATATGTAAGAGAAGGAAAGAAATATAAGTCAAATAACTGCCCTCCCTTTTGTTGAAGACGATAGGTTCGTGGGCCCATCACCGAGACAACATGAAGAGACCCAAAATTTTAAAATCTTGCTTTAGTTTGGTTCGAATTTGGTTTCTTGCCTAATTCAGAAAGTTTTTCTCCCTTTTCGTTTTCCCTTTTTGGATTTCAGTTTTTGCAGTCCAAAGGTGCCTCCGAGTGTGTTCGCCTTCACTCTGTTTCTTCTCGCCCGCGTCATGCCACTGTTCGTCCACGCCTCACAGTCGTCAGCTTCTTCCACGCCAGCACCTGTCACCTTACCCAACCACCTCTCCCTGGGCATTAATGCCGGTCGTGCCAGCACCACACCGCCTCGGCCCTTCTCTCGCGCCACCGCTGCCAGGTGTTCGATGCTCGGTAGTCGCCGCTGCCAACCTCGCCAGCACAGGCACTTTGTGCCAGTGAGACACCACCATTCCCACGTCGCCACCTTACTCTCCCTTGGCACCGAGCCCGCTCCACCACCCACGTCGCCGCCACACGCTGTGCCCGATCGAGCCGCACATTGCCACCACCGCCTTCGCGCACTATAAAAGCCACCCCTCCCCACGTCATTCTCATCACCATTGCTCACTCCACCTCTCATACCACCCCTATCTCCCCCAACTCCGGCCAAGAGCCCGAATCGTCGTCGCCCCAATCTTCTTCCCCGACGAGCTCAAACACCAATCCGCCATCACCCTCTAGACCCCGTCACCACACCACCTTGCCCTCCTGAAACTTTTCCACACCACCAGCCCCATCCACTCAATCTTGCTAATTTTTCATTAGAATGCGTAGAAGATTGAAGGACACTTTGGAGATCGTGTTAGGGTTGCGACAACACCCAAGTTTTCTTGTGGAGGCTATTTGGTTATTCTGAATGTAAGTTAAAGCTTGGGCTTAAGATGCCTATTTTGTTGCTGCAAAAAACCCTATAGGTCGTAATTCAATTAAATTAATGCTTTTTAAATGTTCGTAAGCAAGTTTGGTACCATTCTGGTCTGCAATCGAAATCCTGGGCGATTGCGCAAACCGGGTATATCTTGTTTGAAAAATAGGATCGTTTCACAACAACCATCAGATGGGCGCCATGTTGGGGGAACATGGATGGAAGCATACCACAGAGTAAGGAAAATTTCAAGCCATAGTAAAATCACAGAGTAAGAAAATTTTTAAGCCACGGTAAAATTCAAGTCACAGATAGTTCTTAATATCAACCGTCTGTGATGAGGTCATTATCATAGACGGTTTCGTATCACGAACCGTCTATGATACTTCACAGACGGTTCTTAATACGAACAGTCTATGATAATGACCTCATCACAGACGGTTTCAAAAGGAACCATCTGTGATAAGACAACACAGACGGTTCCAAAGGAACCGTCTGTGATGAGGCGTCTACTATGATATGTTTTGTAGTAGTATGGGACTTAAGAAGCCTGGCTTGGTTTGCACTTTGAATGCCTGGTTTCAACTTTGAGATAATACTCGCATTTGAAACAAGTTGTAAATGTGCTTAAAAAGTTTAGACCACTGTTTCTAAATTTTGGTAACCGGTATTCGTTCGGTCACCCACCCACCTATTAGTGGTTATTGTTGATGATATGCTCTAGAGATAATCATAGAGATGATTATATCACATATATGTTTATGAGTTATAGAATAAATATTATTATGTTCCTTGGATAGATTATTATTTATAAAGATTAACAGGTATGTGACTTGTTGGTATAGCTCTTTAACTTATATGATGTCATTCTAAATGTATCCCTAGTCGGATGTCACTGGTCAGAATACTAGTGACTTATCGACCAACACATGTATTGATCGATGACCATGTTTCACCGGTAATGAATATGGGGATATTGAATCAATAATGTGAACACATGTTAGAGAACATGATGTTGGATTGATCCACCTTAAGATACTATTGAGATTACTATGATTTTATATGTCATCAGTTGGTCTCAAGCAATGATGATGTATAATTCTTAGAACTGATATCAGTATGGTTTTCTATATGTGTAATAGTATACTTAGGGGTTGTCAAAAGCTACTTCGTAACTGAGTAGTTATAAATGTAACTTTCGGGTATGCTATGAAACATACAGAGATATGTGACTAGTGAGATATGAGATTTGTCCCTCCTAACATAATAGGAGAGATATCTCTGGGCTCCTCGATGTGGTTATCGAGATTGGATAAAGAAAGTGTATGGCCATGTCACTAGTGGTCGAAGAGTCGACCACATGAAGTTATTGTCACTTGATCGAGAAAGTATTGAACAGTCCATGGATGACAAAATATCTCACATAAAGTTCAACCAGATATCGTGAGGCAAAGGGAGAATACACAAGCAGGCCGTTCAATTCGACCTACGAACTAGTCGTATGGAGATATGGACTGATCGTAAACTGATCGGACATAATCACTAACTAGTCGTAAGGAGTTACGAACTGGTCGTAACTAAATATGAACTGATCGTATAGAGATACGAGCTGGTCGTAAGTGATAAGGATATAGTCGTAGATCATATTGTATAAGGTTGTCCGATATAATATTTATGTGTATTCGGGAATCATTATGTCCCTATTAGGAACCGCTAACGACTCATGGTCAGAAATGAGTTTCTAAGTCACAACCGATTACGCATGAACCTACAGGATCACACACTTAGCGGGTTGAAACGAACGAGTTCAGATAGGATCCGTTATGGACTCTTTATGAGGAGATGCATGGTGCTGTTGGGACGTACGTGACAATATATGAACTCTTGCTTGTATGACTTTTTTATTTACGTGGTATAATTTTAAATTGTCAGCTAGTGTAGTCTACCCGTATCCCTTTAGTTATATGGCTTAAATGACTGATTATAAGGTCTAACTGCATGATTATATGGTAATAGATAGAAAGAACGCCATTTTTGTTAGTTAACTAGTGAACGTTTATTGGATGGAATTAGCTCCCTATATATGTTTTTAAAAACATTGGTTCGAACAATTTTAGTTTTGGAATACAGCCAGTCAGACAAGCTAATAGCCATCAAAAGTAAGATTGTTTACATACCCAAACAACAACTACTGCACGATAAGATTTGTCCATGTACATAATTAAGCTAGATTCGCCAAAAGAAGAATTAAGCTAGTACTGGCAAGATCAAGATCCAGACACATGCATCCTGCAGTGTTTGCCCTTCGCATTCGTTCTCCTCTTTAGTTTTCTTCCACATCTCGATCGATATGCCCACCAGGCCACCACTGGCAGGCCATATGCACGATGGAACGCTCACGCAATGACGTAAAATATTATCGGCGTGTGATTTCGACTTGTTTGATGGATTGCGACTCAGTCGCTGGAGAGGAAACAGCCTCTGCCCCACGCACGAATTTACGCAGCCCATGGACACGCCACAGTCGATATGATATCCCTAGCTATTTAGATGAAGAATCTGATGTTCATTCACTCCAAAGTTACTCCGATCCAAGTATGATTTGGACAAGACGTGAGATCGATCTCAGGACGAGCCAGCTAGTTAGGGGCCCTAATTAACAGCCTCGAGTTTTCATGTACACCTTTCCCTTTCCTGATTTCCTCAATCAATCAGTGCCATTGTCGTGTGCTGTGACACTTTAGATTCCGAGATGCACATCACGTAGTTAGCACAACTGCATGCACGCATAATGCCGATGACAGAGTGGTTCAGATGTCACTCGCATGCATTCATGCATGTGTGTGCACACAGCTCCTAATTGGTCGTTCAGATGTCACTCGCATGCATTGATGCATGTGTGTGTGCACACCGCTCCTAATTGGTCCTACTCTACGGCTCATGCATGAACCAGGAGCTAGAGGGGCCTGAACACAGCCGGACTCAAAAGACTTTGGGTCCTACCTAAAGATCCACAGAGAGAGCGCTGAATGCCAACGACAGTATTAACACAAGGGGTCCCCAAATTAAGCCTAGGGCCAGACGGATCCATCTAAGGCAAGAGAGACGCTAGCCCACGCTATACCGTTGAAATGCACTTCCAACGGTATAACAATTTCACAAAATTTTAGTTGATTAAAAGTTTCAGATTTCGAGTTTGAAGTTTCGACTAGGTCTCAATGTGTTTCAGATTTCTAAAAGTTTCCAAGAAAATTTTAAGGCCAAATTTCAGATTTTGGAACTCGAGTTTCAACAAGTTTCAGACAAAAGAGCTTCAAGAAGTTTGGTAAGTTTCATGAAGTTTCAAGAAGTCTCATGAAAATATTTTAAAAGTTCCAGGTTTTAGTGGGTTTCGTGTATTTCTAGAAGTTTCCAGAAGATTCTAAAAAAGTTTCAAGCCCAAGTTTCAAAAAGTTTCAGATTTTGGAACTCAAGTTTCAAACAAAAGAGTTTCTAGAAGTTTCAACAAGTTTAAACATGTTTCAAGAAGTTTCAAATTTTGGAACTCAAGTTTCAACAAGTATCACACAAAAAAAGTTTCAAGTTTCAGCAAATTTCAATATTTTTCGAGAAGTTTCAACAAATTTCATAAAAAATCAAACAAGAGCAAAAAAAAAAAACCGACATGCTCACCTGTGGCCGCGCGACCGCTCGCGCCATAGCTCTGCGCTCACTGGAACGTCACGGCCGTTGGCCTTCCCGCCTATCACCAAGCTCACCCGTGGCTCCGTGCTCAAAGGGCTGTTGTGGCCGCTCACCTCCTCAAGTGTCGTTATGTGCGTCTCTGGTAGTCATTTCCACTCGCCTCGCCTCGCTCCATTCAAACAGTGTATTGTTAGAAGATACAGAAATCATCAATCTGGCACAAAACTTTTTTTTCACATTGCAGCTCTACGTATAGAGTGCTCAAACATTGGTTATAACCAAAAGCGGCACATATTTATTCAGCAACGCATGCAACTAAATGTTTTGCTGAACAAATATTCCAGATATTCTAGAATAAACAAGAAACTACATGATAATCTGGGTTTTTGGTCGAACAACAAAGTGAATTGGGGAACGGAAAAATTATGAGATGAACAAATATTCTCCATCTTTTGTGTCAATAATCAAGCACGAAAATAAAAATCTAGGAGGAAACGGATTTGGACAAACCTGTAGCGGCTTGAGAAGGGGCATTAAGGTGGACCAACGGGGAAACCCAGTGCTGCGTATGGGGGTTGGGGAGAGGGACAGCGGGGATGGAGCTGTTCAGGACGAGGGTCGTTGGGGATAAAACTACCGGGGAGGAGGAGCGACATGAAGGAGGAGCGCCACCGGCCAGCTTGGATCCGAGCGGGAGGAGGGAGAGAGAGAGGGGAATGGATATGGTTGAGGGATCTGGATCGAGATGAGTGACATGAGAGGAAGGGAGAACGAATGGATAAGGTAGAGTAGGGATAGATCAAGTACGTTGGTTGGATGACTCAGATCAATCGGGCAAGAACTTTTCTGATATTTCTCCTGAGGCTTTGCCTCTCATTGTGTCCCAACGTGTCGATCCGACCGTTCGATCCACGCTAGCCGCGAGAGAGCTGCAGACTTGTTGGGGACCCAGCTGCAGCTCAAGGTAAATGTACGGGGACACACGGACCCCGGCCCACGTACATTACCCACATGGCCAGGCCACCTTCTGCGCCGCATCTTGTCAGCCTAAGCGAGTCGATCCGGTCAACAACGGTGTGGTGTTCTCTCCGTCCTGGAGTTAAATCAACTGTGCTGGTCGCTCGTGCTACATTCATCGGTTAACACCACTGGCCGTACGTCCAATGGTCATCCGAAGCACGGGCACGTACTTTCTCACTGCGATTGATTCATCGCTCGTCGCCTCTAATTACCCGCATCAGATAACTTTTAACAATCAACGACCCTCGTCAGCAGGTACACACATGTAGAGGAAAAGGCACATATATAAAGCTAGTGCGTACATCAGCACATGGTTGCACGTACAGTCGCGCTACTTGGCTACTTGCGTAAGGACGGATCCCGGCCGGATCCGGATGCGATCGATCGAGAGCTTTTACAGCACCAGCCAGCAGCACAAGCCACAAGCTAGGCGGTGGAAATATCAAATATGTAGCAGCTAAGTACTACCAACTCGGTTTATCGTTGGTAAAAACGACATTTCTTGGTGTGCTCAGGCCGCGGTGCAAATGCATACGCGCGCACGCACGCTACATGCACAGCACATGGTGTTACTGGCGAGCAGGGAGCCTTCTGGCTCCTGCACATGCCTTGCCGGGTCCTTGCTCTACTGCTACTCGACCGTCCTCCTCTACTTGTATACTTCACCTTACGAAACCAACAGCTTGCATTGCATATATGCATGCCTGATGGCTGACCGAGTTGATGAGATGCACGCATAGTTCATGCTTTGCCACGACACCCCCTGCAATTAAGCAGTGATCTGTACCGTAATGGAACATGACATGACCTCCGGAGTTTCAGCGTCTGCGGGTGCAAAAGTATGTGTGTAACCCGGTACGTACGTCGCCGATTTTAGCTACCGCGAACAAAATCCTCGGACGTGCACAGTGACAAGCGTTGGAATCGTTGCATGTGGAACTTTTTTATTATTTAATCCTTTTTTAATTTATTTTTAAAGTTAACCCCTCGCAAACTTTATTTCTAATTCTGATCCTTTTGGTCACGCCACCACACGTGGCGTGACCAAACAACACTGTCACGCCACAGGATAAGTCCCTAAAATCGCATTTTTTGTCACGCCACTATTGGTGGCGTGACCAAACAACACTGTCACGCCACCACCAATGGCGTGATAAGACTTTGACTAGAAATGGGCTGGCGTGACAGTGTTGTTTTGTCACGCCACGGATGGTGGCGTGACCAAAGGGGTCAGAATTGGAAATAAAGTTCGCGATGGGTTAACTTTGAAAATAAAATTAAAAAGGATTAAATAAATAAAAATCTTGCATGTGTGAGTCTAAAGTTTAGTCATTTTTGTGTTGTGGCTGAAGAATCCAGCTTTGGACAAGGCTTTTTTGGTGGTTGTACACTTGTGTAGTTGTACGAAGATTCCGCTACAAGTTTAGTGGCGTAGGTACTTATAAATGGGATCGTTTGTCGGGTGAATTGTTTGAACACGGAACACCGTATATTAATTAAACAGAGAAGTACTCCCTCCGTTCTCTTTTCCGTGTCGTCTAAAATGTGTACAATCAATCAACCTTTTAAAGCTGACCACTGATGTACACAAACGTGTTCCGTGCAGAACTGATGTATATTTTGAGATGTGCCATCAGAAATACTTTGTACCATTATATATAGTTTTTGTAATTTTTAATTAGCATAATGATAAAATATTTGTATTCCAGATCATTTCGATGTTTGAAATGATAAGTAAAAAAGGAATGGAGATAGTACGGGGTCCTAGTGAGCAGAATATGCATTATTGACATCACGTACGTACGCACGGTTTGCCGGCCCCGAGGGCCGGGGTTAGGATTTAGGAGGCACCAAAGACCCCCGGAATTGGTCTTCCATTAGTCGACGGTTAATTGGAGTAAGATGTGTTTTCCAGCTTGGCTACCATGAGTTGGAGTACATGTGGGGAGAAACATCGAGGAAGGAGCTTTATAATTTTTTTAAGTAATCTTTTTTCAAAAATATTTTAATAATAATCCGTTCCCAACTTTTATTTCCAAATGTGACACTTTAATCACACCAAAACCCGTAACGTGGCAAATACATACTGCCACACCATATCGGTTGGCATGGCCAAATCTGTCACACTAGGCTGGTTAGCTAGCGTGGAGGCTCCAGGTGGACGTTGGCATGGCCGCGGTCACCATTTGCCACGACGAGTATTTTGGTGTGGCCGGGGGAATCATCAGGCGGGCCGAGCCGGCCCACCCCCATCTCCATCCTCTTTTCCTCCCCCGTCGCTTCTCTCCTCCTCATACCATACCTCTCTAAATTCGTCACTTTGGCACCGATTTGAAGCCCATAAGCTTTGGTCACGCCAACCAACATGGTGTGGTAGTGTGCATTTGCTACACCATGGGTTTTGATATGGTCAAAAGGGTTACATTTGAAAATAAAGTTATGAATAAGTTATTATTAAAATATTTTTATAAATATTATTTAATAAAAAATTCGGAGGTTTATGATCTTATTTGTACTTTTATTAATATAGTACTCTAGTTTATGTGTACGGTCAATTTATCGGGTCAATGATTTACTATCCAATAAATGTACCCTCACTCGCCACCTGTTTTGACGAGCAACAACATCATGTCTCGTTAAAAAAAAATTACTCCCTCTGTCCCGTAATATAAATACTTATTCTTATGAAATGTTGTCCTATAATATAAGTCCATTGCGGAGATCAAATATATAGTTTTTATAATATTTCACCATATAATATATATTTTTCCTTTAATACTGACAAAGTGCATAAATATGAGTAGTATGCCATTTGATAGAGGTATTCATGATCCAATGACAATAACTTTTTATTAGGTTTAGTGCCTCGTTGGTTTATGTGTATAGTGGGTTTTGGATTTATATTGTGGGACGGAGGGAGTAGATCATCTTCGCAAAAAAAGAGAGATCAAGTCAGCGAGTAACATGACTTAGATTACAAACAAAGGCTACTATTGGTAATTAAGGGGCAACAACACTGGAACTGTACCTATTAGCAAATTGGGTGCATGTTTGCAACAATTGTAATGCACCGCCCGAATTTAATTTATGTTCTCAGGGTGTGTTTGGATGGAGGAATCAAGTTGAACAAGATGGTTCCGTTCAGGATATGGGGTCATCCAATCGTTTGGTTGGGTGAAGCTAGTGATGGCGGATGGGCGTGCTGTGCGCCGCCACCCAGGCACGACATCTGAGGCCCGCCCAAGCACAAAGACGACCCGCATCTGTAGGCTCGCCCTGCGCAGTATGGCCCATCATGTTCACGGTCGTCGTGCACCAAAGACAACACGAAAGTGTCGGGCCGTGATAGGCATGTCACAAGCCCAGCAGGCACAGCACGACCCGAGCGGCCCAGAGAGCCAACCCCAGCGGCACCATACCGACACGGAGGAAGAAGGCGGGGGCAACGCGGGAGGGAGCCTGGAGGTCTGGGAGGAGGAGGAGAGGAAGAACGAACGGCGGCATGGGAGGGGGCCGGAGCGGAGAGAGAAGAGAGAGGGCCAAGGAGGTGAGGAGGCAGTGCAGACGAGGAGCCGAGGAGACGGTTCGGTGGTGAGGCGGTACGGATGAGGAGCGAAGGAGACGGAGAGGCGGCGGTGTGGCGAGGAGGCTCGGTGTCGGTGTTGTGGAAGAGGAGGCCAGGAGATGAGGCTCGGCGTTGCCGTTGTGGACGAGGAGGCGAGGAGAGGCAACTCAGCGGTGCGGTCCATGTGGACGAGGAGGTGGTGCAGCGAGGAGGCGGCAGTGTCGTGGCCCGTGCAGCACTACCGCAGCACGCGTTGGGCACAGGTAGGGGAGAAGAAGGCCAATGGGCGGGGGCAGGCGAGCCGTTTCGTGCTTGTGGGCTGTGCCTGACATGGCACGACCCGAAAAAATCCGGCCGTTGGGGGATTTTGGTCATTTTTTTTTGACCCTTTTTGACCATTGGGGTCTTTAAAAATAGGAAAAAAAGTAAAAAAAAAATCCCCAAATTTTTTCTATAAATAGCCACAATACCCCTCCTCATTTAGCACCCCTCCATCACTTAGTCTTTCTTTGAAATTCTGTTGTGCAAATTCAAATCCGTGTTGAGCTAATTTGGCAAAATTCAAAAATATTGTGCCAATTTTTTTTAAAAAAAACAATTTTCAACAGCAAGTCAGCGAAAGAGGTACACTACTATTTTTTGTATACTTTTTATTGTTAGTGCTTGTTATGCTAAGATGAAAGTAATAATAGTGTTAGTTTTGACTTTGCAGTTTTCGTTATGGACAACCCTTACGACAGCTTTGCTCTTGGTGATTACATATTTTCACCGAAGGAAATTAAATCCATGGAGGCGGCTACGGCTGCCTCAAACGAACCGGAGCAAGGCGGAGTTCCGTCATCATGCTCCACGGTAGCATCAGGCTCCACGGCAACCGGAGCAAAGAGGTCGAGACCGTCTACATCGGGAGTGTGGGAGAATTTCGACAGGATAATCAAGCAAGATGCAGCGGGAATGAGGTACCATATGCTATTAGTAAATTTTGTCTCAATGAACCATCTGCAAAGTCTATAGGTGGAACGAGGCACTTGCTTAGATATGGTACAAGATGTGCCGCCAAGTAAGGATTGTTGATGAGGCAGACGCAGCTGCAGTACAACTCCGACGGTATGGTATGTAACTGAGACTATAATCCTCAGGTAGCCCGCTAATCCCTCTGTCGTTTAATTGCTTCTAAGAATTTACCGTTAGGCTTTGGCAAGTCTGCTTCTTTCCAAAATTATATTAGGACTGCGTATAATCCTAGATTTTCTTCTATTTCTAGACAGACAACAACTAGAGATCTAGTAAAATACTACAATGAATATCGTAGTAAAATAAGCGAATTATTTAGTACGTGCACATTTTCGATGGCCCTGACCTCAAACATATGGAGGGGTTGGGCTAGGGAGAATTACCTTTGTGTAGTTGCGCATTATGTTAATGATGATTGGGTAATGGAGAAAAGGATTATATCTTTGAAATTATTTGATGTAGCACACGTGTGAGAATATTGCGGACTGTATTATCAAAGTCGTGGAAGACTTTGGTCTTACAAACAAAATATTCGCAATTACTTTAGACAACATCGCTTCAAACTCTAAGGACATGAACATTTTTACTCCAATGTTGAGTACATACGCTAATTCCTTCTTGCTACATCAACGATACACTTGTCATATTATCAACCTTATAGTCAAATGTGGTTTGAAGAGGTTGAGTCCGTATATTAAAGCTTTTTACGATGCGATTTCTTTCTTGAATAATTCTAATGTAAGAATAGCACAATATAAAGAATTTCTACAGGATGATGAGTGTATGTCCAAGAAAGTTCGGTTTGGACATGGAGGTAAGGTGGAACTCTACTTACCTCATGCTTAAGAATCTTTTACCATACAAGAGCACATTTTCTGTTTTTATTCAAACGTGCTATCATAGCACCAACGGTAGTATACTATTAACCGAGTAACATTGGTTCATTGCTGAAAAGATACTGTCATTTTTAGGAATTCTTTATGAGGCAATTGTTGTTTTGTCCGCTGTCTACTATCCAGCATCTCCTATCATTGTGCATACTATTTTACGAATTGCTACTCAATTGAAAATGTATGAAAATAACTTAGTTTTACGCGATGCTATTGTTTCCATAAAATCTAAATACCTTAAATATTGGAAAGAAATCATTTACCTATATGCATTTCCTTTAGATTCTAGGGCTAAATTCGATGCATTTGGTACTGTACTTGATCTTCTTAGTGATACTATTTATTTTGCAGAAGTTTGTTCTCGGTTATACGAGGTTTACCAAAGGTATGAAAATAAATTCCGGGGAGTCTGCGCGCAACGACCTACAGTAGTTCCCACCTCAAGTGGGAAGAAAAATATGTGGGGCGTGATCTTCGGTGCCTCTTCCTCTAGGTCCAGGTCCAGGTCTTCTTCTTCTTCTACACCATCAACTGCTCAGCCAAGACCCACAAGGAGCGAGGAACTATCCATCTATCTAGACAGTGATACGGTGGATTTCAACTCAGAAGGTTTTGATATTTTGCAATGGTGGCAAGCCCATAAGTTAACATATCCCATGCCATTCATACTTGCATGTGATATGTTAACTGTTCCTGTCTCTACGGTTTTCTCCGAGTCTGCTCTCAGTCTTTCTGGAAGAATATTAGAAGAGAGAAGAACAAGTCTCACAAACGAGATGGTGAAGATCTTTCTAACTGTGAAGGACTGGGAATAAACTGATTCACAAACACAACACTCTGTGGAAAATCCAGAGCTGTCGGAGGTGCTCGAAAATCTGTACTTAGACAATAACAGTAAGACCGACACATAAACAATGATGTATTATGTATGTAAAGCTATAGGTTGTACTCTTTTCTTTTGCCAAGATCTTCTCATTTTGAGTTTTACTTAGCGAAGGCTTTAACAAGGCAGCCAGTTGGACATTAATAAATCTATTTATTATATTTTTTTAATATGATTGTCATATTTTTTAAATTTTTATGTATACTTCTGAATTCTACATATTTTTTGATTTTTTTTTCATTCTGTCGAGCCAAACGGGCCAACTTGGCCCGATGGTCTAAACGGGCTCGTGCCGGCCCGGCTCGACACAAACGGCCAATGGGCCGTGCCTGGACCGCCATCCGGCACGTGGGCCGACACGACACGGCCCATCTAACAACCGAGATAGGCTGTGCCCGGTCGTACTTGTGCCGTGTCGGGCCGCTCATTTGGCCAGGTCTTAGTGAAGCGTACCAAACATCCTGAATATTTCACTTTTATGTTGTACCATCCCATTTGGCAAAAATCAGTGGAACCACACGATCCCGCATCACTTTGTCCACGCACAAGGGATAGGGGCACCTCCCACTCAAGATGCGCACCAGCAGGTGACGGCGACGGGCGAGGTGTCGGCAGCAGGTGAGGCGGCGACGGTGGACGAGGTGGCGGTGGGCGAGGCGGTGGGGGCGGTGATCGTCGTTGGATTCGGGGGAAGAGGGGTGAGTCCTCATCGTGGTCTTCCTGGTCGGAAGAGGACATGGCTGAAGGGTTGGATATGGGAATAGAGGTGAGATCTGGGGGCTAGCGTGGTAGGAGTGAGATGAGCGGGCGAGGTAGTGGCAGGCGAGGTGGGCGCGTTTGTCAGTGGAAGAAAGAGGGAAAAAAGAGGAACTCGGGAAGCGAAGCAGCGAGGAGGAAAGGAAAATAAAAAAAAAAGGAAAAAGGAAAAATGAAAAAAATACTATAGAGGTAATCTCACCCATATAAGGAGAAGGTTACCGAACCAATTTCACCCCCTCCACTAAACACCATCTCGTATCATTCCAGATCATCTCATACAATCAACTAAACATATTCGTGCCAACCAAACATACTGTCAATATCATCGCTTCCAAGATGATCCCATCATATTTGTACTATTTTATCCTATTCAACCTTATTCTACCAACCAAATACACACTTAGCTACGAAAACAGTAAGCCACTAGCCAAGAAGCAACATGATTTGCAACAATTACTTCCTCCGTTCCCGAATTCGCTTCCGCCCCACTCCCGCGTGCAGCCGCCGGCCCGGCGAGGGCTAGCTAGCCGCCATGCGTTTACGTGCCCGCGACCGCGGGCGTCCGCTATTTCGGTGCGCACGGGATGACAGGTGCGAGCTGCATGCATTGTAGAGGTGTCGTTGACTTGGGCGGCGAGGAGGGCCCACGAGCGAAGGAGCGGCACGGGCACGGCGCCGCGCGGGGGTGGGTTCCGAGGCCGACTGGACTACCGCGCCGTACTTTTCCTGGCCGGATCTCGCCGGCGCAGATCCAAAACAGATCTCTTTCAGTGCACTGCACCGTTTGGCAGCTGCGGAAGCGAACGGTTTACCTATCACGAAAGGATCAACCACCTAGTATTTGCTTAATTAAGAAGCTTATCCTACGAGTTTAAGTTGTTAACCGCAACTGGTGTGATTTCAGCTGGTCAAAAGCATGCAACCAAGGAAAAACGGACCAAACGATCTCCGACGGCCGTGTTGCATGTAGCATGTGCCACGGCGGGTACCATGTGGTATTGTCCTCTTTGTTAACACTACCAACATCTTCGCCGGTTATCCCTTGTTTAAACTAGTATATTAGTTCTAACATAGTTGGACAAACAAACTCGAGACACCTGTGTGATCTACAACCACCTCTGTTTCGTGTACCATTAGGCACGCTCTTTCCCCTTCACACTTTGGTCGTGCAAGCGCGTGTAACTTGTCGCACACACGGCACGCACACCCATTCGCCAACACCACGTCACACGGCACCCCGAATCACGCAGACACGCAGCGCTCTCGCACCAGCTCAAGCCACAGTAGCCAAACGAACCAACCAACAAATCACCGGTCCCGTCGCCATCTGCGGTTCCCGGCACGGTGCTTACCAACAACCCACGCCCTCCCCTAGCTCCCCACGTAGGGTGGACAACAAGCTAACTCGGCTCGGTCAAGCTCATTAAGCATATGAGTAAAAATGTCTGTTCGGCTTAACTTGCTATGAACTCGTGAGCTAGCTCTTTTGGGTCGTTTGACTCGTTTGGTTTGGGACCACAAGAGGATGCTAGGCCAGATGCAGAAGGAGAGGGTGTCGGTCGGATGCTATGTGGATAGGAGAGGGCTGCGGCTTCCTGGGCTGAGCTGGTAGGTTTAGGTTTGACATGTTCTAGTTGAGCTACTAGGTTTGTTGGTTTGGGTTATAATATAAACGAGTTTAACAAGTTACTCGTAAGCTGACTTAAACTTGATTTGTTAAAATAATGAGCAGAAATGACAATTTGACGCCCGTTTAAGGCCCGAGCTCAAGCAAGTCCTCGACGAGCCGAGAGCCGTTTTTTTAACCCCCGCCGCTGCTGCACGCGGCACCCACAAGCCGAGCTGCCCAGCGCGTCCGTGAGACGGTCTCCGCGCGAGCGAGACCAAACAGCCGCGCGGCCATTTTTTTACTCCGCGTGCTCCACCCCCTGCCGCTGCGGGGCACAGGCAGAGGCAGCGCCAGCCCGCCCCATCACCCCGCCCCGCGCACCGCGCACCGCGGCCCTCGTTCCCCCATTTAAAAAACCCCCCTTGTCTCCCTCCCCCTCTTCCCCTCTCCCCTCCACTTGCCTCCTCCCCAGCTGTGCCATCCCATCCCAAGCGCCCGCGCCCCCACCTCCGCGCTTTTGCCGGTGGACGCAGTGCGCCGCCCCCTCGCCGCTCGCCGGGACGACGAGCCCTTGCTCCAGCCGTCGTGGATGCTCCGGGGGGGCGGAAGCGTCCGGGAGCGCGTGTGATGAGCTGTCGCGTCGGCACGGCCACGGCGCGGTGGGCGGCGAGGATTCATCCGGCTTTCCTACGCCTCGACCGCTTTACGGGGGCGCTCGCGTCGCCTCGCTCCCTCGTTGATCCCGAATTTTATACTCGCCGCCGCCTCGTGCCGCTTACTTTAGTCGGAAAGGGGGACGCTTTCCTAGCTAGCTACTAGCTAGTTGATAAAAGTTGGAGGAGGGAGAAGGGGAGGTGGATATTCGCGTATCCGGAGGCGAGATTTGGATCGGGACCTTGGTGGCGGGATGAAGGACCAGGGATCGGGCGGCGTCTCGCCCTGCCCGGCGGAAGGTGAGAATCGTCTTGTCCATGCTTGCTTACTCATAGTATAATTGCTCATGGATTCAGGTTCTTTAGCTTAAGCATTTGCTAAATTCAGCGTCTTGAGAAAAGCCGTCACCATTGCTGTAACTTTTATTCGGAATTAGTTGTAGCGTTTGGTTGCAGCTAATTGCAGTGAAATCTTGTTCATGGCTTTTCTACAAATCTTTGCAACATAAGTGTATCCTCTGTAGCGTGTGATGCAGATGGATGCATTATAATAACTGCGTATGTGTTTGCAAAGCAGGGGAAAAGAAGGCCATCAACTCGGAGCTATGGCATGCTTGTGCCGGGCCTCTGGTGTCGCTGCCGCCGGTGGGCAGCCTCGTTGTGTACTTTCCACAGGGCCATAGCGAACAGGTGCAGGATTTATCAGTTTACTGTATGAAATTTGCCAAATCATGAGTAGTTTCTGAAAAAAATCTTTTTCTGGTACTTCTTTGGCAGGTTGCCGCTTCGATGCACAAGGAGATTGATAGCATCCCCAGTTACCCATCTCTTCCTTCCAAGCTGATTTGCAAGCTTCTGAGCCTCACCTTACATGTATGTGGACGTTAGTTTTTCCTCTTCTATACTGTAGTTGTATTCTTTTTCTTTTTCCCATTTTAATAATTGAACGCATACTTTTTTTTTTGTGTGCAGGTAGATTCTGAAACTGATGAAGTTTATGCTCAGATGACGCTTCAACCTGTTAACAAAGTATGTACACGGATTTCGTAATTGTGGTGCTATTTTTCTTCTTTGAAAATGAAATATCTTTTCTTGATGCATGTAGTATGATCGAGACGCAATGCTGGCATCTGAACTGGGTCTGAAGGAAAACAAGCAACCAGCGGAATTCTTTTACAAGACGCTGACAGCGAGTGACACAAGTACCCATGGTGGATTCTCAGTGCCACGTCGTGCGGCCGAAAAGATATTTCCACCACTAGTATGCAGAGTTTCTTCATGAGCTTGGGATAATTTAGATGAAACTATGAATTTATCAGATTCAATAAATACGTGCCTTACCAGGGTAAAAATTTCGATAGGACTTTACAATGCAACCACCAGCCCAAGAGCTCATTGCCAAGGATCTCCATGACATTTCATGGAAATTTCGACATGTTTATCGAGGTATGCCAATCGCCAACCGTTCAGAGAATATCTGTACATAAACTTGGTGCTATATAGGAATATAAGTTGATATGCACTGCCATAATTTTTTTACGGATCCATTATTTATGTTTAGCCCTTTGCAGCTACTGTGAGTTTTTTTTACGGAATATAAGTAGATTCTTGGAACTCTTAAGGAAGTCTGTGTACTGGGACATGGTGGCTGATCAATCAACAGCATTGTGTACTTATCCCTCTACTGTACCTGCACATGCACATGCAGGTCAACCGAAGAGGCATCTTTTGACAACTGGTTGGAGTGTCTTTGTCAGTACAAAAAGGCTGTTAGCTGGTGATTCAGTTCTCTTTATAAGGTAGCATCATCAAATTCAGAAGTTAAAAGGGCCTGGATTTATCTAAATAATTACAAGAAACATGTGTCCTATACTTTTTGTTTACAGGGATGAGAAATCTCAGCTTCTTTTAGGCACACGGCATGCTACCAGACCCCAACCAGCTCTATCATCATCAGTTTTATCAAGTGACAGCATGCACATTGGGATTTTAGCTGCAGCAGCCCACGCCGCTGCAAACAGTAGCTCATTTACTATTTTCTACAACCCAAGGTATTGTAGTTGTTACTTGATATCCCATATGCACTCTTTGCTGCCATTCATGACAATGAGCTCATTCTATTCTTTGGATAGGGCGAGCCCATCAGAATTTGTCGTTCCTTTAGCAAAATATAACAAGGCTCTGTATACACAAGTGTCTCTTGGAATGAGGTTCAGAATGTTGTTTGAGACAGAGGATTCAGGGGTCCGAAGATATATGGGCACGATCACAGGTATTGGCGACTTGGATCCAATGCGGTGGAAGAATTCTCATTGGCGAAATCTTCAGGTGTGCCACTCGTCTTGTTTTATAGTTCTGCAGTGTTGTCGTATCCTTACAATTTGGCTGTGTTTAGTAAGAAACTATCTGGATCAATTAGTTAACTTGCATTTACACAAGTCAAACCTGATACTGAACAAATTTTATGGATAAGATTAGTCTAAAACCAAATGGAAATGATATTTGTGAGATTGTATAGCACATTAGACAGCAATTTCTCCTGACTTCATCTCCTTTTTCCAAGTTAGGTTGGCTGGGATGAATCAACTGTGTCTGAGAGGCGCACCCGTGTCTCAATATGGGAAATTGAACCAGTTGCCACGCCTTTTTATATTTGTCCACCACCATTTTTCAGGCCAAAACTTCCTAATCAGCTAGGAATGCCAGGTACAGATACTTCTTTTTAATTAATGGTATATGTACAGTAGTATTGTTTAGGAAACATGCAATATGCAGACAGTCTCAACCTTTGGGCATTTAGGCCTTTAATGCTATTGTCATTCTCTTCTTGTTGCATTCATTAAGCTGATTGACTGTCTATGTGAACATCTTTTTGGTGCCAAATTTTAATTTAAACTTTAAAGGGCATGGCTGCATTGCAAATTTAAGTTTCATAAGCATGCAATGGTATTTTCCTAAATATGGTTGCTTCTTGCTTGTGTATAAACTTGACACATTAATGATCAGCAAGAAGCCAAGAAGTGTGGAGTACTTGTTTGGTATCCATGTTTAGAAGTTCTAGAAGTTAACTTCTTAATCAAGTTTCAAGCATCTTTTATTTGCATTTTCTTGTGCATTTTTCTGAAGATCTGTTTGGTCCTTGTATAACTTAATAAAACTTGCAGATGATGAAAACGAGGTTGAGAGTGCTTTCAAAAGAGCCATGCCATGGCTTGCTGACGACTTTGCCCTAAAAGATGTCCAAAGTGCATTATTTCCAGGACTGAGCCTAGTCCAGTGGATGGCTATGCAGCAGAATCCTCAGATGCTAACAGCTGCTGCCCCAGCTGTGCAGTCGCCGTACTTGACCCCCAATGCATTGGCTATGCAGGATGGGATGGGCAGTAGCAATGAAGACCCAACAAAAAGATTGAATATACAGGTCCAAAATAGTAGTTTACCTAATTTACAGGTTGGTTCAAAAGTGGATCACCCTATGATGGCTCAACATCAACCACAGCCTCACCAACTATCACAACAGCAGCAGGTCCAGCCAATGCAGCAAAGTTCTATGATTCTACAGCAACAGCAAGCCCAGTTGCTACAGCAGAACGCCATTCACTTGCAGCAGCAGCAAGAACATCTCCAACGACAGCAATCACAGCCACAACAGCAGATGAAGGCTGCTGCAAGTCTGCAGGCAATGGAGCAGCACAAGCTAAAAGAACATCAGCCTTCAGGTGGACAGGTTGTCTCGCAAGCACAACTGTTAAACCAGATTTTCCAACCATCTTCGTCTCAGCTACAACAGTTGGGTTTACCTAAGTCACCTACCCAGCGCCCAGGGTTACCAGGCTTACCAACTGTGGGTTCTTTGCAGCAGCCAGCACTAACTCAGACTCCACAGGTCCAGCAAACGGCAGAATATCAGTATGCCCTCCTACAGAGTCAGCAACAGCAATTACAACAACTATCACAACCAGAATTGCAGCTGCAGCTGTTTCAAAAGATTCAACAACAAAATATGCTATCTCAGCTGAACCCACAACATCAGTCTCAGTTAATTCAACAATTGTCTCAGAAAAGCCAGGAAATTCTCCAGCAACAAATTTTGCAACATCAGTTGAGCGGTGCTGATGCTATGGGTCAGCTCAAGCAATCGCAGCAAACACCTTTAAACCACATCACAAGATCTCTGACGCCCCAGCAACTTGTAAGGTCTCACTCAGCACTTGCCGAGAGTGAGGATCCATCCAGCTCAACTGCTCCATCTGCCAACCGTGTTTCTCCAATAAATTCATTGAGTAGAACACACCAAGGGAGCATAAATTTAACTGACATGACAGCAACACCACATATTGACAACTTACTTCAGGAAATTCAAAGCAAGTCAGATAATCGGATCAAGAATGATATGCAGGGTAGCAAAGAAATGGTCCCTGTGCCCAATCGACATCCAGTTTCAGATCAACTTGATGCATCATCTGCTACCTCCTTTTGTTTAGATGAGAGCCCACGAGAAGGCTTTTCTTTTCCTCCAGTTTGTTTGGATAGCAATGTTCAAGTTGATCCAAGAGATAACTTTCTTATTGCAGAAAATGTGGATGCATTGATGCCAGATGCCCTGTTGTCAAGGGGGATGGCTTCAGGTAAGGGTATTTGCAATCTGCCTTCTGGACAAAGGGATCACAGGGTGGTTGAGAATGAGCTGTCCTCTGCTGCATTTAGCTCCCAGTCGTTTGGTGTGCCTGACATGTCTTTCAAGCATAGATGTTCAAGTGACGTTGCTGTCACTGATAGTGGAATGCCAAGCCAAGGTTTGTGGAACAATCAAACACAGCGGATGAGGACTTTCACTAAGGTTAGTATCCTTTATTTTAAGAATATCTTTGTTACGGATACGTACATGTGCACACTGTTAGGTTTTGAGCAAACCCTAGATTGATTATGTGGAGTTTTTTTGGTCGACCCTCTATTCCTCTGCTTTTTTCGTGGTGCCGTTCACAATTGCATAATATGATTAGAGGGTAATGACCTATTTATAGACTCCACTTTCAGGTATTATTAAATTGACTCACCTGTTTCCGGTACACTGTAAAACTCTTGAACCATGTCACCAACCACGATCAGACAGACCAGTTTAATGAGTCTAAAATATATTAGTCCCTAACACACATGTGTGAGTCATGCGCCATGATCAGATTGTTTACGAGATCAATTCCAATCTGATTATGTGGGTCAACAGCCTGCAGAGCTGATCCTGCAAAACTGTCATGTGGGACAGCGTCTACGGGCGGCGCCACAAGACGCAAGAGCAGCTGGTCCTAACAGCAGCGTAGCCGGCCCTAGAGGCCACATAAGAGTCCAATGTATCTCTTTAGGCAGTTGCAATTAGGAAGGTTTCAATTAGGGAAGTTTGTATCAGGAAGAGTAAGAGTTAGAGTCCTAGTCCAGGGAAGGATTAACCTTTTATTTCAGATAAGAGTTAGGGTCCTAGTCCAGGGAAGGATTAACCTTCTATTTCAGATTGTACTCCTATATAAGGAGCATATGCAGTAATAGAAAAACCAGCAAAGGATTGTGTTATTCCCAATCTCCCTTGCGCCAAATTCCGCTGCGACTACTGTTCATCCGAGCACTGTTCATTTGAGCACAACTACCTACGACCACGGCTGCCTACGACCAGGGCTCCCTACGACCATGGCTCCTCCGCTCCAATCGCCATTGCTTCCCGACGCAATCCGCATCCACCCGAGTTAATCCTTCCCTTCCGCCTCCGCTCCCAACGCTCATCTTCTGACATCTTGGTATCAGAGCCGACCGCTGTTCCTTCCTCCATGGATAACAACGGGGGTTTCGACGACAACTTCAAGTAGATGATGATGAAATTCATGGAAGACACCGACAACCAACTCAAGTTGCTGCCCGAAGTATTGGATCGGCTCGACATCCACGTCGACCAGCTTGCAACAGTTGGGAGCCGGCTGCAGCGCCATGATCAACGGTTGGCACGCATGGAGGGCCAACCCGCTAGTGAAGAAGGCGCCATGGATCAAGACGACCGGGACGCAGCAGCCTCGGCCGCCGCTGCAGCATCGATGCAAAGAACCGGCGGCGCGCCATCACCACTGCCACGGATGCCGCGCCAACACGCGCGGCCAGGCGGGCCGGGATTCTCGCCTAACCATACCAGCCTTCACCCCAGGGTGATTTCGGCCGAGCAGGAGGCCCTCGTAATCCGCCACGCTACACCAAGCTCTCTTTTCCGACATTTGACGGTCCGGAAGATCCGCTTCCATGGATCAATCGCTGCGAACAGTTCCTTCGAGGTCAGCAAACGTCGACAGAGGACAAGGTGTGGCTGGCCATCATTTGACAAGGGCGGCACAACTCTGGTACATGCGTCTAGAGCGCATGGAGGGCACCCCGAACTGGCGACACTTCACCGACTTGGTCTCTTGGCGATTTGGAACGCCAACCCGCCACAATCCCCTAGGTGAGTTGACGGCGCTTCGCCGGACCGGCACAGTGGACGAATTCACCGAGCAATTTCTGATGCTATTAGCACGTGTTGGCCGGTTGGATGATGAGCAGCAGCGTATGCTTTACAGCGAGCTTGGCGAGCCATCAAGACCCACGCCGAGCCCGTAAGCTGGCGACTTGGAGGAGGCCATGGACCTGACTCGGGCTTACGAATGCCTGATCACCTTACCGCGCGAAGCTGGCGGATGGACCGCCACGCCACAGACGGTCACGTTCAAACCCGTGGTAGCACGGCAGAACACACTACCGAGCAGCGCACTCCCTTCGGTTCCCCTTCCCGCAACGAGCGTAGCATCGACAGGAGCATCAGGAGTGGCGCGCTCATCCCCATCGTCGACAGGCGCGTCACGCAGTGCACGCCCCTTTAAACGCCTGACGCTTGCTGAGATGGAGGAACGCAGAAGCCAAGGACTCTGCTACAACTGCGACAAAAAATTCCATTCGGGGCACCAAAAGCTTTGTAAGCATATTTTTTCGTTGCAGGTGGAGCCCGACTCGGAAGACAAGGAGGAGGAACCTGAGATGGTGGCAACCATCTCCCTCCTCGCCTTGACAGGCATCCGCAAGACTTGGACGATGCAGCTCGCCATCATCATCAACGACGTCCACCTTCTGGCCCTGGTGGACTCTGGGTCGACTCACAACTTCGTGGCGGCTGAATTGGTCGCACGAGTGGCATTGTCCTCACGCCTTGCACGGGTCTGTTAGTGGCAGTCGCCAACAGCGACCAGGTTAGAAGCGGTGGCATCTGCCGCGCAACGCCTATCTCCATCGACAAAGAAGATTTCATCCTCGACTTCCTCACGATTCCGTTGGACGGTTTTGACGTCGTCTTGGGCGTCCAGTGGCTGGGCTCCCTAGGGCCCATAACTTGGGACTTCAACCACAGGACGATGCGCTTCTAGCGGTAAGGGTAGGAGATCGTGTGGCACAACGCCCACCCACCAGGAGCTGGCCCACACCTCCACACGGCGACCTTGGAGGACCACATGGACGATCTTTTGGAGGAGTTCCAGACCATCCTCGCGGAACCACGGGGCCTGCCGCTCGCGCGAGTCCGGGACCATCGCATTCACATGCTGCCGGCTCGGGCCCTGTGGTAGTCCGGCCGTACCGGTACCCCGCCCTCCAGAAGGATGAGTTGGAGCGCCAATGCGCCGCCATGCTCGATCAGGGCATTATCCGGCGCAGCACCTCGGCTTTCTTGGCTCCTGTCCTGCTAGTCAAAAAGCAGGATAGGACATGGCGTTTCTGCGTCGACTACCGGGCATTGAACGACAAGACAATCAAAGATAAGTTCCGTATTCCGGTGGTCGAGGAGCTGCTGGACGAGCTCATAGGAGCTCGGTTCTTCACCAAGCTGGACTTGCGCTCGGGGTACCATCCGGTACGGATGCACCCCGCGGACATTGAGAAGATAGCGTTCAGGACGCATGAGGGCCTTTTCGAGTTCTTGGTCATGCCATTTGGCCTGACAAATGCACCGGCCACATTCCAGGCTCTTATGAATGAAGTTCTTCGGCCCTACTTACGTTTTGTCCTTGTGTTTTTCGATGATATTTTGATATACAACTCCTCCTGAGCGGATCACCTGTGACATGTCCGAGCCGTGTTTCAGCTTCTACATCGCCACCAGCTCTTTCTGAAGAGATCCAAGTGTCACTTTGGGGAATCGGCGGTGACATACCTTGGCCACATCATTCGGGCCGACGGCGTCGCCATGGACCCGTCCAAGGTGGAGGTGTATTGACCGCCTCGGCCCAGTTGGTCGCGCCTCGCGCTTCTCGGCTTGGCGGGCTACTACCGCCGCTTCATCAAAAACTATGACGCCATGGCAACCCCTTTGACTCGGCTCCTCTGTAAAGAGGGGTTCACGTGGACGGAGGAAGCGCACAGGCCTTTGCGGCCGTCAAGAAGGCACTCACCTCGGCACTAGTTCTCCAGCTGTCGGATTTCTCCTCTCCATTTATTGTGGAGTGTGACGCGTCGGGCACGGGATTTGGCACCGTTCTTCATCAAGGAGCCGGGGCCATTGCGTTCTTTAGCCGTCCCATTACGGCACGCCACACCAAGCTGGCGGCTTATGAACGCGAGCTCATTGGTCTAGTACAAGCCGTGTGGCATTGGAGGCTGTATTTGTGGGGACGCCCTTTCACTATCAAGATAGACCATTATGCCCTCAAGTTTCTTCTGGATCAGCGCCTCTCCACGATACCACAACATCAATGGGTGAGCAAATTGTTTGGGTTTGATTTTGTAGTAGAATTCAAGCCGGGTCGCTTGAATGTGGTCGCCGACGCCCTGTCTCGCCGGAATGCCGAACCGGGGATCGCTTTCGCCATCACTTCACCTCGATTCTCTTTGTTTGAGGATCTGCGCCAGGCTGCATGCACAGAGCCGACCTTGTCGAGCCTCTGGGAGCGCATCGCCTCCAGTGAGCTGGGTTCTCCTTGGTCTTTGGTGGAGGGCATGGTGTGCTATGAACAGCGCGCCCACGTTCCAGCCGACTCCATGCTCCTGTTGGCTGTCCTGGGGGCTGTACATGATGGGCCTTATGAAGGGATCCAGAAGACACTTCATCGCTGAGGAAAATTTCTATGTCCCACAAGACCGGGCGGTGGTTCAGGAGTACGTCTGCGCTTGTGGGGTCTGCCAACGCAACAAGATAGAATAGCTCCAACCGGCGGGTTTGCTACTGCCCCTAGCAGTCCCTTCCTCGGTATGGTCCGATATCTCCATAGACTTTGTGGAGGGTTTGCCGAAAGTGGGCGACAAATCTGTCAACTTGATAGTGGTCGACAGATTCTCAAAATACGCCCATTTCATTCCTTTGGCCCATCCGTATTCAGCTTCGTCCATTGCACATGCCTTCTTTGCAGAAATTGTCCGTCTTCATGGCATCCCTACCTCAATTGTGTCGTACAGGGACCCAGTATTCACCTCAAATTTCTGGAAGGACTTATTTGCTCAATGTGATACCAGCCTTAACATGAGTACGGCTTATCACCCACAGTCTGATGGTCAATCTGAAGTGGTGAACAAGATCATTGCCATGTACCTCCGTTGCATGGCTGGAGACCGGCCACGACAATGGGTTCGATGGCTTCCTTGGGCGGAATTTAATTATAATACTTCGTATCATTCAGCCCTCAAGACAACACCATTCCGCGTGGTGTATGGGCGCGAACCTCCCTCTTTTCGGGACTATGAGCCAGGAGCAGCGCACACAACAACAGTTGATCAGGGACTCTAGGATCGCGATTTGTTCTTGGCAGATGTTCGGAGTCGTTTACTTCATGCCCAAGAATTTTACAAAAAATTCTACGATCAGAAGTATCACTCCGTGCACTTCGACATTGGCGATTTGGCTTGGTTGCGCCTTCATCATCGGGCGGCCGCTTCCCTGCCCTACCGCATCATCGCCAAGATCAATGACATGGTGTATCAGTTGGACCTACCCAAGACGGCCCACATCCATGATGTCTTTCATGTGGGTTTTCTAAAGAAGTTTGATGGAGTGCCCCCGACGTCACCAACCCTAGTGCCGCCCCTTCTACATGGGCGGGTTATTCCAGCGCCTCTGAAGGCGTTGCGTGCTAGGCTTGCTCGTGACAAGTGGCAAGTGTTGATACAGTGGCAGGATTCATCAGCTTACGATACTTCTTGGGAAGATGTCCAGATTTCAAGAAATCTTATCCCTCATTTCAGCTCGAGAATGAGCTGTTTGTCGAGGGAGGGAGAGATGTCATGTGGGACCGCGTCTATGGCCGGTGCCACAAGACGCAGGAGCAGCCGGTCCTAACAGCAGCGTAGCCGGCCCTAGAGGCCACATAAGAGTCCAATGTATTGCTTTAGGCGGTTGCAATTAGGAAGGTTTCAATTAGAGAAGTTTGTATTAGGAAGAGTAATAGTTAGAGTCCTAGTCCAGGGAAGGATTAACTTTCTATTTTAGATTGTACTCCTATATAAGGAGTATATGCAGTAATAGAAAAACCAGCAAAGGATTGGGTTATTCCCAATCTCCCTTGCGCCAAATTCCATTGCGTCTATTGTTCATCCGAGCACTATTCTGATCGAGCACTGTTCATCCGAGCACAGCTGCCTACGACCACGTCTGCCTACGACCACGGCTCCTCCGCACCGATCGCCATTGCTTCCCGACACAATCCGCATCCGCCCGATTTAATTCTTCCCTTCCGCCTCCACTCCCAACACTCATCTTCTGACAAAAACAAATCCAGCTATTTCGCACTGTGCTGTATCCGGATTAATCACATGCATACATATTAAATTCCAGTAGACTCGATCTCAATAAATATGTCCACCATATTCCAGCATAGCCATCCTCAGCACCTCGAGTATTAATTCCTTGAGTTAGATTTCACATCAAATAATTTCCTATCACATATATCAATATTCCACATTGAGTTAAAGCAGATAATAACCACAATAAATGTTGAAAACCACATAAAAATCCAACACACACACTCAAAATTGTGAAGTGCTCACTTTTGAGAAGTATATTTGGTGCACACATCAAAAACAGATCTTATCTGATGCGTCATGCACGCATGTCTCTAACAGTCTTAACTTGATGAAGTTTTACTTGATTCGAGATCAGAGGACTATGGTTAGAAATAATTGAAGATTTCGTTGTTAGGATATCACCTTGCAAATTCATGTAACAAGCTGTATTTTTATCAATCCATTTGCAAATTCTATAGAAATTAGTGAAATATTGGTCAAGGAATTTTTAGATGCATGCTCCCCTATTTTTTCTGATTCACAAAAATTGTCACCCGATGTATGAGAAGTGGGCCCTGGCCCACAAGTCAGTGAGACATTGAGTGGCATTTCTGAGGCACAAACTATAAGGTGG
Organism: Ampelocalamus luodianensis; assembly: GCA_036346255.1. Classification (NCBI taxonomy): domain Eukaryota; kingdom Viridiplantae; phylum Streptophyta; class Magnoliopsida; order Poales; family Poaceae; genus Ampelocalamus; species Ampelocalamus luodianensis. The sequence goes on along the minus strand of CM070627.1, from coordinate 54,412,138 downwards.
CATGTAGCTAAAAGACCCACTAATCAATTGTGGCGTCGTTCGGTACAGACTGAATGTAAAATTTGAAGCGTTCCATGCAAGTTGGGTTTGTGATATTATTGCCATCTCCATGTCTATTTTTGTCACGGTTCAGGTTTTGCTAGGACTAAACATCCACCTCATGTCCTGGAGCATCACTATCTTATTCCAAAATTTGGATGTGCCAAACTGAGAAAATGATCCAAGATCATCATTTACTCTCAACTCTCAAGCTATCCTTATTTCATTTACAACTAGTATTAATTTTTGTTGTGTGAAACCATCTTGATTTGAAGGTTCAAAAGTGTGGATCTGTGGGGAGATCAATTGATATCACACGATATCGAAATTACGATGAACTTCGTCATGATCTTGCATGCATGTTTGGTATTCAAGGGCAGCTTGAAGATCCCTATAGAATGGATTTAAAGCTAGTCTATGTTGATCATGAGAATGATATCCTCCTTGTTGGGGATGACCCCTGGGAGTAAGTTCTTCCCTTCCCTTATCATGGATCCAGTATTAGTTGCAACTCTTTCTTAACCTGGTCCCCCTGACGGTTTGGAAAACTTTATCTACAGAGAATTTGTGATCTGTGTGAAGAGCATCAAAATTTTATCAGCTGCTGAAGTACAACAAATGAGTTTGGATGGCGACCTTGGTGTCATCCCTTTGCAAACACAAGCCTGTAGTGCTTCTGATGATGCAAATGCATGGAGAGGTTCCTGACGTAAATACAAAATGTGCTTCTTACCATTGTTTAAAGGACAGAGATATAAGGATCCAATACACACCTAGTGTTATTTTGAGGTTAGACCTAGATCCAACTCACTGACAAAATTGATCAAAATGCTTCTGGCGGAAGATGTTCAGCGAACCGCCTTATTTGGGAGCTCTTGACGTTTTGTTCCCACTAAAATTGGGTGACCCATCGACATAGTCAGATTAATTTCTTTTTTGGCATACATAATTGTTTTGAATTTCATAAGGTACCTATGTTTATCTGGGACTTCCATTCATTGCAATCTTACATGTTCTTAATTATCACTGTATATACGTGCTGTTTCTGTATCTTCCAATGTAACAGTCCACTGGTGTTTGCACTACTGAAGTAAAAAAGTTGTATTGGCAACAGAAAACTCTTTCCGGTGTCTGAAGAAATAGTACTTTTGTGTTTTGTTCTTTCCACAGTGTAGATGAGCCTGCATGATGCGGATACAATACTAAAGATGCGGATATCTTCTCAGATTGATGACAAGACTTCTTGGCCTGGCACTATGAAAAGACGGGCTTGTTTTCTGTACGTAGTGCCTAACAGCTGGCGCTGCACTCGCTGATGATGGCAACACAGGCGGGCGAGTCTAGTAATTCCAGGGGGGGAGATCGGATCGGATTTGGGAAGATATTTTATTATCCGTTTGGATCTGGGATAGAATCCGGATAGTTGAATCGGGATTCAGAATAGGATGCGGAGCAGGCAATATCTGACGAATCCAGGACGAGAACAAGATATCGGGATGTTTTCTTGCCAGATATCCGTCATATAGTCATCTGAATCTTGGCCTAGCTCAGCCCATCAAATCTCCGTTCTACTACTCCTAACCCTAGCCCTAATCACTCAGCCGCCGCACCGCACCACAACACATCAGAATTTCTTACCCAGCCGCCACACCACACCAGCAGCAGACGTTGACTCGTCATCCGTCGGGAGCCACAGTCACCGGAGAGGGACGGCCGGGGGAGGAGTTGTTAGACGCCAAATTTGCAATTTAGAATTTTCTATGTTCACGACACCTGTCCCTATATCATTAACCAGTGCTCACAGTTATATAATTAGATATGAAACACATATCACGAAAAATGTAAAACTATTGCATAATAATAATCAAGCGTAAATATACCTTACACCTTTTGACTTTCAGAATGGTCGGACAAGCCAAATACCTTTAATGAATCAACAGCAGAAGAAAAAATTTATAGTGCAACGTGGAACCCTCATGATATACCCACAAGCAATCGATAAGGGCCCGTAGTCTAATTCTTGGCCTTCTTGATCTCCAGTCTTGACGAATGCTCATAAGTGCTCACGTAGCCTTCTTCTCTTACACTTACTGAATAATAATATTGAGCGAGTATGAGTACACAATCATACCCGCGAGCCAACATATAGAATGCAATTATATAATATGCAAGGCTGATCAAAAGAATGACTTGTGGTTCTTTTGTTTGCATAAAGCTACTTATTGAAATAGATTAAGTAGTAGCAAATTCTGAGACCTAACATTTTTAACTAATACAAGTTTTAACAAAGTTGAGTTTGTTGTAAAATACTAGTGGAGGCTCCAACCTCCTATACCATTGAGTGGCTCTATCCACCCAATGCTTATGTTTTTTCTCGGGTCACATCCCGTACTTCTCACTGGTTCTCAACTAGGTCATCTTAAATATTTAGGCTCCAACCCATCTTTTTATTCCACCCACAAATTGTTTTATAAAAATAAAAGCTAATTCAAGTAAGTTCTCGACACCGCCCATGATCGTGGGTACAACTATCCAGATAGTTTTTACACTCTACAGATTTTGTACACTTTACACACAAGAGACAATCAACTTATAATGTCCTCTTTAACACACTTCCATAGGTGTACGACTAAGATGATTGTCACAAGATCTTTACAATGTCTCACCTCAACACAACCTCACTCGCTAAGGTTTCCACCTCCCTGAGCCGCGCTCCCAGGAGGCCCCCTCTTATGCCGTGTGATTTTCCTGTGGCTTCTACCCATACCCACGCCACACACCCACCAATAGCGAAGCTACACTGAGACGAACAAATTAGTTAGCTAGGTCGTACCCATTATAGACTTATGGTTGCACTATTTTTATACGAGAGGTCGTACAAGAACTCGGTCCTTTATTGACTCGGGCGGTACTTCCCCATACCCATTCTGTCGTGCTCTTCCCAGCATCCACCACGCTTTTCAGTCACGCAAGTCGAAATTTGTTTTTGATTTTCTTTTCTTTTGAAATACTTTTCTAGTCAACATACTAGCTAGGCTCCAACCTCGACTGCCCAAATTCACTTTCAAGTTTTAAATGATGTCGGGGCAAATCATTGCCCACATACCTATGTATCTAAGCAAGGCTAAGCATGACACTTAGGTACGGACTTAGTAGCTAGTATGTATATCATTAGTTCTAGGGTGATAAAGGACAATGTCCAAGTTCAAAGATAGGAATGTTATACTCAGCTATCATTAAGTTATTAATTATGAGCTAAGCCAACATAGTTGTATAAATCATAGCAACACAATTTCATAATTTTAAATAATATAATTGCATTTCAAAAGTAGGTGCAACATGATCAAAGTGCTAACTCGCCTTGCTCAATGTTCTGATAACCTCGGTCCTGTTCTTGCTCAATGTTCTGATAATCTTGATCTCGACCTCGTTCTTATTGGGATTGTTGTTCCTATCATGGCTTCATATTCTAACTACGTAGAATATGATTGAACCCAAGAACATCTGAAAGATAGCCAAATGAAATCTAATAAATCCAAAGGCAAGTAACAAAGAAAACACTTCAATGAAAGTCAATCAACCCAAGAGTGTGCGAAGCAGGAAATACTTCAAACGAAACTAAGCATATCTAATAGTATCTTGAAAGAAGGAAGTACTCTAAATGAAACTAATTATACTTAGTGGAGTCCAAAGAAAGTTGATGAAGAAAATACTTCAGACGAAGTATATCCAAAGAAAGTTGAGGAAGGAAATACTTGAGACAAAATATAACTAAAGGAAGTTGATGAAAAAATACTTCAAATGAAATAAAGTACATCTAGGGATATTTGGAATGAAGAAAATACTTCAAACCAAAGTAGATAAATCCAAACTCTATTTGTTTGGTCTAGTGGTGGAGTTTTGGTTGATAGTCAGACTTAGGGTTAGATAACTGTTTGATCCGTAGTGAGGGCGAGAGGGATCGGACTCTCGGGAAGTCTGCTGGTGCAAGGAGTTAGGACTCCAACGGGAGGAAGAAAATATTCATAGGAATATTCTGTATTGGTTACCTAGATGGGAGTGACCACCTTATTAGGTAGGACTCTTTTGATCCACCTTCGGATCACGAACTATCCTTCTATCGGGAACGGATAACGATAGATGATAACTAGAGCCTATACGAGGTAGATTGGTGGTTGAACTACTAGCATCCACTTGAGGACATACCACCTCTACTCATCGGCGAAATTGGTTATAGGACACTCCAGATGTGCGTCCTTTGCCAATGGACATCTCCTTTGCCAATGGACATCCAAAAAACGTGGTACAGCCAGAAGACACTGTAAAAATGTGTAATTTTGCCATAAGACACTAAGACAATTATTATATTATTTTTGGGTGGAAGAGGAGAGAGAAAGCATGTAAAATGTCTCTTTTGCCCTTCGGCCTCCTTCCTTTTCTCTTGCTCCCGCTCCTCCTACCAGTTCGACTTCGGTGTCAACACCTCCTGCTCCTCCCGCTCCTCTGGCTCTCGCTCCTCCGACTCCCACCCCCTCCGCGACCAGAGGCCAGGCGGCGCCACCATGGTCAGCAACATCTTCGGCCGGAGCTGGTTCTCCTCCGCGCCCTCCTCTGGGCTCAGAATCCCCCAGGCCAACAACCCCAGCCTCTTCCGCGACCTCGTCGGCTCCGCGCTCGGCTCCTCCTCACGCGCCACCCAACGCGCGCGCCGATCGCCAAGCATCGCGACCTCCTCACGCCGCTGCGGTGGCTCGCCTTTGACTCCTCCTCGCCACCGTCGTTGGGCCCTTCTTCTACCGCCGCTTTGTCCTCATCCGCATCGCCACCGAGCTCAAGCTCACCGGCTACGAGACCGCCAACCACGCCTCCTCGGCCGTCGCCCGCCGCAAGCCCATCCGCTACTACCAAGCGGGATCCTGTGAGATGTTCGGCTCCACGCCGCCGCAGAGCGAGGACACGCCGTTCCATCCCCGCTGCCCCTACGCCGCCGCAAAGGTCGCCACGCACTGGTACATCGTCAACTACCGCGAGGCCTACGACCTTCACCTGCAACGGCGTGCTCTTCAACCACGAGTCCCCCCGCCATAGCGAGAACTTCATCACCTGCAAGATCACCTGCGCCGTCAGCCGCATCAAGGTCGGCCTCGAGACCAAGGTCTTCCTTGGCAACCTCTTCGCTGCAAGGGACTGGGGCTTCGTCGGGGACTACGTTGAGACAATGTGGCTCATGCTGTAGCAGGACAAGCCCGGTGACTACGTCATTGCCACCGACGAGTCCCACACCGTGAAGGAGTTCTTGCAAGCTGCATTTGGGTACGCCGGGATGAACTGGAAAGGCTACTCCGACATCCTCGGTCCTCGCCATCCACTTCGGATACAGAATCAGGATCTGGGGCGAGACAGCGTAGGTGGTGCTGCTCCTGTCATCCATCATCAACACGTTCATGGTCGGGCCGGCGTCCGTGGCAATCGTCCGCCAGCTCCAACTCCTGCGACGGCGGCCGAAGATCAGGGCTTGCTGGTGGCTGCCATGTGGGTCCTACTGTCGGTGAGAGCTGGATGTGTGAGATGTGTTGCTGCTGGAGGCAAGCGAGCGAGGGCACCTGAGTATTTTTTGAAATTTTCTCTCTCCCTCAGGCCTGAAAATGATATAATAGTGCTCTTGATGTCTTATGGCAAAATTACACGTTTTTACGGTGTCTTCTGGCTGTACCATGTTTTTTCAGTGTCCATGGGCAAAGGTGGTCAATGGGCACTCATACATGGCGCCTAACTAATCTAATGATTTCTTTTATTATTTTATATTTGTCAAAGAAGTCCCATGAGCCTTAGCTGGAACTTCCAAGTACTGGTTAGACGCCAACCTTACATCTTTAGTGGTGTCTGCGGGTTTGATCTTCATCTGTGAGGTGATCTATACTTAGTCTCATTACCTACGTGGCGTGGTATATACTCATGTAAACCTATCATACTAGGTTAATCCTTAGCTACAACATCTACTAACGACTACTTCTAGTTAAGTAGATAACTACTACATAAGGCCTATGTGCTTTTGTCTTATTGATTCTTGTGTAGTGGCCATCCCTATCACCTTGACTACTATTACTAGCATGAAGCTAGATCATAGCTACTGCTAACCTCCATGACTATCTAATAGTACTATCATTACTCATTAATGTATAGGTCTTGGTGTATAAGTCTAGGTATCGACAACATATCATGACCCTAGTTAGGTTCTAACTAAAGTAATCATTTTACCTAATCGACAATTTAGTGAGGGCCTACTTGTAAGTCTATGTTTCTATGATGTATTACTTTATTACTACTCTACTAGTGGGTGTACATGCCATGGATGTATTGTCATTATTATCGTTTATCATTGTATGTCAATGGCCTAGGGCCTACTGGTCATTGGATCATATGTGTATACATATGCCTAAACATGACTATGTCATCTTAGGTTCTAACTACCTGAGTTGATCACTGGTCACTTGAAATCGTGTTTGATTTGCTAATGGTTTGCATGTACTCGAATCATCCATCCTATTGTTTCACTAATCGGTTTAGTTAAAGAAGGTACATGGCAATTGAAACCTACTTCTTTAATCTACCTTAATCCTTTCAATTACTTAAACTAACTACTAATCACTTAGTTAACAGGGAACTTGCTAGTGTGTGATGTTATTAGCTAATTGCTAATTGGCTTCTAAGTAACCATTGAGTTTGAAAGGGTTCACTATCAGTCATACGCTATTGAAGCACTAATTTATGCTTAATAGCTTATAGGTGGGCCCATCTGTCATTTGCACATACTCAGAGAGCAAGTGCTACAAAGAGACAGAGAGAGTGAGTAAGAGAGGAAGCTATTGCTAGTTGAAGCACCCAACAACCAATTGACCTTACTAACTGGTTTTAGCTAATCATCTAACTTGATGGGGCCCACTGCCATACACTCACTCACACATAGAGAATACACACAGAGGGAGCTGAGAGTAGAGAAGGGAGCAGAGGAAGAATAGAGGAGGCGTAGGGGCACTACAGGCGCACTTTGTCGGCGGCGAGGGGGGCTATGGCAGCGGCAGGTGAGGAAAAAAATGGAACCGGGAAGAGGAGGTGACCTTGGGGGTGGCGCGGTTCGGGCGACACTGGGGTGAGCTGGAGGTGGCGCATGGCGGCCAGGTGTGGGGAAAAAAGATGGGCGACGGTGCTCGGTGGAAGAGAGGTGAGAATAGGGGGCACGAGCATCAGGGGCTACCGGGAGCTCACTGCCTCTAACGATGTGGAAGGGGGAGGCTAAGGCGGTCCGACGACGTGGGCCACGGGCGACATAGTGAGGTCCTCGTGGCGGCAGTGTTGTGGAATGGGAAAGAGGGTGTGAGCGGTGGGGAGCGATAGGAAGAGGTCTAGGGGTACTCCTGTGGGGAGGAATTGAAGGAGGCACCGGGGCGACGATGGTGACGACGGCTCGGGCCGAAAACAGGAAAGACAAGGCGTCGAGCTCCTGCGATGGAATGACACAATTGATTGAGGGGAACGCATCCTCGGGGGCTAGAATGCGTCGTGACATGGTTAGCTCGAGGAGGGGCTTACCGTGTAGGCCGGAATGGCGAGGCTGAGGCGGCGACATTACATGGTGTGGATGCTAGGGCCGTAGACATCTGTGGTGTTCCCGACGCTCGGGTTGTGGAGGGTGAAAACAGAGGTGAGCACAAAGACGAGGACACCGTGGCAGTGCTAAAGAGCATGACAGTGATGGTTGGAGCTTGCCGGGCGGCGGGTGCGCACAACGGTTAGAGTAGAGAGTGGAGGCGGCTCTTGAGCTCACTGCGACTGGGAGGAGGACGATGGAACAGGGGTTTTGGCGAGAGGATGAGGGCAATGCAACGCTTGGTGGTCCTTAAGAAGGTTGAAGAGCCATGAGAACTCCTTCGTTTCTCGGCGAGACAGATGAGAGGTGCGTGCGAGAAGCTGTTGTGTGCGGCGATACGGGCACAACGGCGAAGACATGACGGGCAGACATGGCTCCAATGCCGCAGCATGGCTACAGAGGCTAGCAAAGGGATGGGAGTTGGTGGCGCGGTGAGGACGTTGATGGGCAGAGGAGCAGAGGAAGGGAGGAAGAAGAAAGGGAGGCTGGCAGGTGGGCCTGTGAGGAAAGGAGAGACAAAAGAAAGGGAAGGAAAAGGGGAGAAAGAAAGAAAGAAAAAAGAAATAAAATAAATAGAAAAAGAAGAAGACGGGTTGTGTCAGGTGGCTTCCGGTCCAGATCGCACTCTTGAGGTCTCGATTTATTTTCTTTTTCTTTCCTTTTTAAACTCAGGTTTGAATTCGATTTTCTATTTTTCGGGTTGAGGTTTCAACTAACTACTAAAAAATTCAAACTTTGACTAAGCGTAATAATTTTTTAAAAAATACCACATTTTTAAACAACTGAGCCGAAAGTGAATTTTGGGGTGTTACAGGAGCCTCTTTGGTCACCGTTGTCGTCCCCTCTCCGCTCGCCTTCGCATCTCCATCCACCGGGAGCCACATCCGTCACTGCTCCCCTCTCCATCCGTCGGGACTCACATCCGTCGCCGCCCCGTCTCCATTCGTTGTGTTGGACCCTGGGCTTTGAATACCCAAAGCCCTCATGTGTGTACTGTACTAGTAATATGATTAGTGGCTAGTACACACATCTACAACTTTGGCATACACATATATACACAATATACATACAACATGAAACAAATATGATACCTAACTTAAATGATTACATTACAGAGTATGGTACATGGCTGACCGCCCAAATAAAACAACAAGTATTAGAAGTAGTGAATTAAACAGCGGAAGAATAACATGTATATAAACCAAAAGTCCAGCGGTATGCCCATCCAAACCCTCAGGCAACCGACAAGAAATAAGACCTAGAAAGTCCCATCATCGAACCCTCCGGTACTGGGTGCACAGAATGCATCATCCGGTATAGGCTTATCCTCTAACTCTGAACAACAATTTAAGAAATATTGAGTACATTGCGTACTCAGTAAGACTTGTAGTGTATCACAAAGTTTTTATATATATATATGCATGGATAACAAGGGATGAGGCTCTATGATACAAGTTATTTTCAGTATTAAGCAAGTTTTATTTGCAATATCAATACATAGTACTTTGCAATGGGAATTTAAAGAGTAGTTAAATAGATTTTGAACAACAAGTAAGTACTTGAATAAGTAACAAATCAACATCTTATTTCCAGCCATAGACATGACACTCAACTCAAATATCAACAACAAAACCATTCCCTCGTTTTCCAACAAGAACCATTTTGTGCAAAAACCAAGGCTATACCCGATGGACTGCACCAAGTATGCTCATGACCGTGAGCATAGCTATTTAAATAGATTCACACCCTGTAGAGGTGTACAACTTTACCTACAGCATACGAATTCTCTAGTTTATTTGGCATCCATCGATACCACTGTTCACTATCTTTTGGTAAGTAGTCTAGAGCACGCATCGAAGCTTTTACATCACCTAGTCCTAACCTTACACTAGTCCGACGAATGAATACCCTCACTGTACCCAGGTACACCTCCGTCTCAGTGAGACATTCACCGTTGTGTCAGAAGGCTTTGTTCCCAACGCCTCAATGAAGGGATCCCTTTTGAATATGCCTACACCGGTCATGCTCGCACTACCACAGCCTACTAACGTGTAAGGCTAGTTTTCAATGACTTAATTAGCTAAGACCGTCCCACACCAGCATATGTGGTTTTACGCTTAGGCTTTAGATTAGGAGCACCGGCGTTCGGTCCTTAATTGACCCGAGCGGGGATCTCCTCCTATCTACTTGTGAGATACACCTCTCACACTTATCAGAATGTAATATAACTCGCTCGCGTCACAAACTAAGTTTTTCAATTTTATTTTTATACAAAATAACAAAGGTAAACCCCTCTGGACTAGCATTTTAAAATATCCCAAATTCATGTTCAATATTTCATCCATTTTCTAATTTTAGTAAATATAGAGCCCGACTAAGCATTTATGCGATATTCACACTCGAAATACCCAAATCGACATCATCTATAGCCTAAACCATAACCTATTGGCAACAACAGTAAGGATACCAATATTTCAAGGAGGATCATGTATTGAATAGGATTATAACTACCGTTATCCTTAAGTATAGTAATTTTAAGCAAATATACACACATGCATAATAGATTTTGAAAAAATACAATAATTAAAATAGTAAGATCAACATGGTCAAAGGAGGTGCTTGCTTTGCTCTGGTTGCTCTGGATAAGAGGATGGATGATCGTTGTAAATTTCGCTCGAACAATCGATGTCTAATCAAAAGAGGCAAAAGCAAATTAAATATAGGAAAATAATTTCAACAGCAACAAAATCCAAATATTTTTGCATATTTAGATAGATAATTATTTTAAATGAATTTAGAAAAAAAGATCATTTAATTTGGAGTTCGTGTGCAAAAGTTATTAACAATTCAATTTGCTTCGGTTTTGAAAATCCTAAAATTATTAAAAGGGTGATGTCGAAAGCGCATGCTCTGCGGTTTATGCTTTTCAACAGAGAAAGCATATTTTTCTCTGAGTTCTACTAAGGTTTATGCTTTCTAATAGAGAAACCGTATTTTCCTCTAAATGAAAGCGTTACATATGGGGCCTACTTGTGAGTGACTCATTTACTAAGAAACATTTGAAATTAGATTTTTGTTAACTTTTTTGGTTGGTCCCACCTGTCATACATGTATTACACTTAACCACTGTCATTTAGTGTTAAACTAATACTCAATTGAGTGGGACCCACTATCAGAGAGAGAGAGAGATAGGAAGAAAGAAGCAGCAGAGCTGTGTAGCCGAGCACCATGGCAAGCTCGCCGCTGGCGAACAACACGACAACTCAGCTCGGGAATGAGAAAAATAGGTTCGTCCCTCAACGGCGATTCCACCTGGTGGTGGTGAAGTCTATATTACACTAGCTAATCGTTCAATATAATACATGCAAAAGCTCTAGGGGACTACTAGAAGCTCACCAAGGTCCTTAATGGCGTCGGAGAATGACCAGAGTAGCTTGGTGATGTTGAGCAGTGGTGGCGTAGAGGATGCTCATGGTGACAGCATGCTACGATGATGGAGATGCTACAGGAAGGTGTGCATTAGCTTGCATGCACGTTGAGGATGGTAAGGATAGAAGGAATTGACTAGTAACTCACCGATGTGATGCCAATTGATGAAAATGGCTGTAGCGGTCGGATTCGGGGAAGAGCTCGATTCCGATGATCCCATGAGGTTGGGTCCACATTAAGCAAGGAAGAAGCATTAGTAGTATGGAGCGAGATATGATGCGGTCAGGTGAGGTTCAAGCTCACTAGAGTATCGGGAACGCGAAGGTCCAAAATGGGGTGTGCACAGGAGGTGAAGAAGATGATGGCGCAATCACGTTACGGGGTTCTCGGAGCTACATCAAGCAAAGAAGGAGTATCAGTGAGGTAAAGGAGACATGGTGACACAGGTGATGAGGGCAAGGAAGCTCACTAGAGCAAATGGCGATGTGAGGCTTGCTCACTGGCGTCGAGAACGACACTCTCGTTCTCTGCGATTCAGGGAGTTAGAAGCTCAGAGAGAGTGCGAGATGGATTGAGGGGCGAGCTTGGGAGATGATGACACACATGGATGCTTAAATAGCTATGAGAAATGCGCGAGATGGGTGGCGAGAAAATGCGTCCGCGATGAGAACTCGTGGGCGTGCTTTGGTATCTCCGCCAATGCGGGAAAAAGGTGGGGAAGTGGCATAGGAGCGGTGACGTACAACGCATGCAGACACAATGGGAACAGTTGGAGCGCAAAATGGTGGTCGGTGATCGCGAATCGGGGGTAGAATAGGCGAGCACGCTGGCAAGCGGATGCGGACACGAGGTGGACGAAGGGCCCTGACATGCGGGTCCGGCATGTTAGCGAGCACGAGGCGGGAGTGCTGGCGTGGGCTGAGGCGGTGCAAGTGAAGTTGGTCCGAGTGAAAAATCGGCCCATTTGGCTCGGTGGGAATTCGAATTAGGTTTGGAATTTCCAGAAAAAGCCTGAGTCTTTGTTAAAATTTTAAACCTATCAAACAGGCTTCAAAATTTATGAAAATATTTGTGAGGGCTTCTGGCACCGTGTAGTTTCTTGTGTAAAGTTTTGAGATTTTGTCTGTTTTGTGATGTTGATCTTGAAAATTCTTACAATTTCTTGTTTTCATATAATTTCACTATTTGATTTATACAAAAGTTCAAAAATGATGCAAAAAAAAGTTTTCCACACAAAACATGCTCAAAATCATTCTCCCATTTATTTTCATTATATTTTTCTAAAATTGAGATTTTTGGATGTTACACGCTGGGAGCCACATCCGTCGTCGTCCCCTCTCCATTCGCCAGGAGGCACATCCATCGCCATCCCCTGTCCATCCATTGGGACACACATCCGTCACCATCCCCTCTCCATCCATCGGGAGCCACATCCGTTGCCACCCCTTCTCCATCTGCCGGAGCCACATTCGTCGTTGTCCCCTCTCCATACCAGGAGCCACATTCGTCGACGCCCCCTCTCCATTGTCAGGTAGTTGTACAAGGAAGTCTCTATTGTTTACTAATGCAACTTTCTTTAAAATTTCCAGATTATGATGATAAGGCTGCATCTATCATCAACAATCTGGATGTTGTGGAGACCCTAGTTGCTAATATGATGATTGAGGTATGACACTCTTTAATTCTTTAGTTAGTATTTGCTTCTACCTCAACTATTAATTAACAATTTGACATTACAAAATTGTAGGATAAAGAAGAAATAGCTAATGACGAGGATGATTGAGGAGGAGCTGTACCATGAAGATGCTTGCTCTCTACTGGCTTTTTTCTTGTTGCTAAGTTCTATGGTGGCATTGAGCCTGCAATCGCACCTTTACTTTCTTAATATTGTGTTCGTGTATGGTCAGTAAAACGTCCGGTTGAAACGACTATGGTTTGGTTGATGTTATGTATGGTTTGGCCAGTGTTTATGTTATGTAATATGTTGATGTTATGTATGGTGATTGGTGAGTACTCATGTTATATATCGTTTGATCAGTACTTATGTTGTATGGTCACTTTGGTTGATAACTTGATATTATGGTCATGTACTCATGTGGTGGTTTGGTCAAATATATGTTATTTTATGTATGCACATACTATCCGTGTATTTTTATCCATTTCCGACCCCAATCCAGCATGTGTCCGTCCCATGCCGGTATCTCGAATAACCTGAATTTGTATCCGTATCCAGCTTAAAATCCGAGAAAAAAAATGGATTAGGATACGGGAAGAGCAATATTTGCCTGTATCCGGCCAGTTTTCACCATTAGTCATTTGCGTCAGGGAGGAGGAGGCTGACCATCATACTGTTGTGGATTGTACAAAAGCTAGGGCATTGCGTGCTGCTATTAGAGAAGAATGGGCGTTACCGTCAGATAATGAATTTGGTTACACACGGCCAGATTGGTTGCTACTGCTGCTTGATCGGGTGTGAAGAAGCGAAGGCAAATATCGAGACAGCTTGGCACTGACGGAATGATGTTATCAATGCTAAAGGCAAGGCTTCCATTGTTGGTTCGGTTGCTTTTCTGAAGAACTATATGGATTCACTGTTGCAAATCCGGCAAGGGCCTGATAGTATTGATAGCAAGGGGAAGAAGGTGGATGGAGGGGGTGGTCTGTGTCCTGATAAGATTCAGAGCTTGGTTGGCATGAACACAACCTGGGAAGCCCCACCGGCTGATTGGGCTAAGGTTAACGTCGACGACGCGTTCTCTGAAACTACAGGGACAGCTAGCATTGGCGTCGTTGTCAGGGATAGCCAGGGTAAGGTCCTCCTCTCTGCTTGGAGATTTCTTCCTACCTGTAGTGACGCTGAAGAGGCCGAAATTCTAGCATGCAAGGAGGGAGTGCAGCCGTTGCGGAATGGATTCGTTTGCCTATGATCCTCGAGTCCGACTGTAGCTCGGTGGTATCTGCTCTGAGTTCCGCAGCGGAGAACAGATCAAGGTGTGGTGTTTTCATCCGTGAAATCAGGTGTGGTGTTTTCATCCGTGAAATCAAGGCGTTGATGAATCTACTCCCTGACGTGCGGGTGCAAAAGGTAAAGTGTGTGTATAATAAAGTAGCTCTTGAGCTTACTCAGTTAGCTAGGAGGAATTTTCATTATGCTGTGTGGAGAGATTTAGCTCCTGTGTGTGTTAGACAGCTAATATCTCTCGATTGTAATAAATTTTCTCCTTAACTAATAAAGCTCTCTCTTCCCTCGAAAAAAAAATCATACAATCATATGCACTCAAAATGCATTCGTGGTGTAAAAAACAAAAGGCCAATGGATCATGTCAGTGTCTCCAGCCTCTTTCTCGGCAGCCCAGCTCCTACAACATTCCAGAACAATCCAGCCCAGCTCCAGACCGGGTAACCTGCTCCTCGGGAAGACCTTGCCCATCCAAACCCACCCGAATTCCATCCAAATTCCCGAGCCGCAAAGCCCAAATCCCCTCGAATCGGAGCAGGATAAGCACACACCCGCGGGGAAGCGGAAGCGGAAGCGGCGGTTTGGGGATAAAGTGGTGGGCTTTTGCTTTATTAGCACTTTAGCCGCTGCTCTGCTTTTGGTAGGGTTTATCTCTTCTTCCTCTGCTCGTCTTCTCTTCTCGCGTACGGCAGTCGGATTCCGAAGCGGAGGCGAGCGAGCCCTCTTCGAAGCTGAATAAAAGGTAGTCACTGGTTACTAATAGTCGATTCCCGCTTGCTGGGTGTTGGATTTGGCGGCTTTGCCGAGCAATTTCGGGGTTAGTTTGGTAGTGTCATCTGGTTGGCTGTTCTTCCGATTTGGTTTCTTTTTGGCTTGTTTTGTGGCTGGGCGTGTAGATTTGGGTGGGGTTTGGTACTCTTACAGGGCTTAATTTGATCTGGATTGCATGTTTGTGCGAATCGGGCGGAACCTCCTAATCCTGTTGTACTGTGGTTGACTTGTGCATTTCTTGCCCCTGTGCTCAATCTGGATAAATTTGCCACGTTTTTGTTTAGAAATTTCTGCGATTTCTGGTGTTTATGTTCAGATTTGGATAGGCTATTTGTTCCGATCGGTTTTTTCAGTTGTTTTTTTGCCCAATTCTGAGTAAGTTCTTGCTGTGTCAATTCGCAGCTCGTCCTTCATCCAGCAATCGAGAATGTCGTCAGTGCAGCTCTCCGGTGCAGGAGTCGCCGCGGTGGCCTTCACCAAGAAAGGCTTGGCGTCCTTCGACGGGCTCCGCGTCTCGCCGCCGTCAGCTCTCAGAGTCTGCTCATCCAGGCGCCCGTTCCGTAGCCTCGTCGTCAAGGCTGCCACGGTCGTCACCCCAAAGGTATACAACCGTGCCAATGCAATGCATTATGCACCCAACTTTCGGTAGATTACAGTGTTTTCTGTTTATACTTTGCAACGATGAGTTACAATATGTTGTCATAATATTGCAGTATACGTCACTCAAGCCTCTGGGTGATAGAGTGCTTGTGAAGCTTGGCGCTGCCGATGAGAAGACGGTTGGTGGGATTTTGCTTCCGTCGACTGCGCAGTCTAAGCCTCAGGGAGGTGAGGTTGTTGCTGTTGGAGAGGGAAGAACCATTGGGGATAAGAAGGTGGAGGTCAGCATACAGGTAAATTCTTCTCGCAGTGGGGGTGCAAATATTTATACACCCAATGCATTTGTTACTCTGTTGTGAATTCTAAGCAGAAGTTGATCTGATGAGATAGGAGCCATATGCTCGTAGCCTACTAACTGTAAAAGCAAGGGCTGATCCTCCCTACCGGGGGTGTATGGCAATATGTCATGACCAAGTAGGCACTGTTAATGGTGTACTTTGATCTGTGGAGGGGATTAGCAAATGCGGAGGTCAAAGTTTGTACATGCATGTGATACCCATGGAGATACCACGTTTCATGGAGAACCAAATTTGGTGTATATGGGCTGTTGACTGTTGGTTTCTGCTTTGGTTGAGTTAAATACATGAATCTGTGCAAAGGAGTTTATAGTCACACTAGTTATTCTGAAAGGATACAAGATAAATGATCTATCTGTGGTTCTACTATTTTCAAGCATCTTTATTCGTTCTACATATGGTTGCACAATATGTGCTGCCATTTGCTTAATTGGATGATTGTATCATTAATAGAAAAGCATATTTATTCGTTCTACGTATGGCGTGCAGAATATGTGCTGCCATTTGCTTAATTGGATGACTGTATCATTAATAGAAAATATGATGCAATTCCTTCCTGGTGCTAGGTGGAGAAATGTGTTGAGTTCTGGCTATAGGTACAGCTAGGGATCGAGAAACTGGTGAAAACCGAAAAAACCGCTTTTAAATTCAAATTGTGCGTCGAAATGGAACCGGCATGGTTCCAGTTCTAGGGCTGGCTCTGGTTTTCAAAACTGTGGGTACAGCATCCAGAATTTAACTAGTGTATCTTGGCTGGTAATTTGTTTATGTGATGACCATTTGTGGAACCCTTCTCCATGTCTGCATAATGCTTATAATTCTCTTGTAGAACAGGTTAAGCACTAATTGTTTTGATTGATGGACAATTTTTTTTTCCATCGCAGAAGTATTCTAAGATGCATCTTCAAGTCTATCTTGGTTCCCGAATAACAACATTTCTTTGGGCCCCATCATCTAATCTATTATAAATGTCTCTTAACATAAGGTTAGATCGGTGATAACCGATAATGATGCATGTTATTGGGCCATGGTTATTTTCATTAGTTGTACACTGGTTTCCACTTAAGTTGAATTTCTCCAAGAAGGCACATTAGTATCTGGTTGCTTGCAGATTGATTTTCCTGTCTTATGAATATGGTTGCGCCGTTCCAATTTGATTGGAACCTAATTGAGGTTGGGATAACCTAGCTCTAACTCAAGTAAGAAAATCAACTTGTGACCAGGAATGTCAAGCTGTGGGGCTTGGGTGCAGGATGTATCGCTTGATGTACCACCTGTCATCTGAAATGTTGGATGCAATAAAGCTGCCAATGTACTTGTTTTTATGCATTTTTTGCTTATTATTTGGGTCTTTATGCATCCATAGTGACAATATGGATGATCATGTCAATGCAAGCATGCTGTTCACTGTGGTTGCCCAGGAAATAGTATATACTGATATGTATATTTGTCATGTAGACTGGAGCTCAAGTTGTATATTCAAAGTATGCTGGGACTGAGGTTGAATTCAATGACTCGAAACATCTTATTGTAAAAGAGGATGATATCATAGGTATTCTTGAGACTGACGATGTCAAAGACATGAAGCCTCTCAATGATCGGGTTCTCATCAAGGTATTCATATAGTATTATTTCTACTTAGTGAAATAGTTTCATCTTGGATGCTATTGTTTGTATGTAGTGGATTTGGGGAATTTTGAGTTGACCTTATGTCTTTCCCGTATGCTATACCCAGATAGCCCTGCACCCTGCGGTAACAATTCTTTCCTGGCTTTTTGTTTGACAGGTTGCTGAGGCTGAGGATAAAACTGCTGGTGGCCTTATCCTCACCGAAACAACTAAGGAGAAGCCATCCATCGGAACAGTCAGTTCTTACCATCAGTTCACTTAGCAATTATATTGTTGTCTTTGTTCGAAAGCTGTGAACCTGAATTGTTAGGGCCATTCACATGCAAGAATCATATTTTGCATAGCTAGTGCGAATTGAACTTGCAGGAGTTAACAATGTTTTCTGTCTGAACGCAGGTTGTAGCCGTTGGCCCAGGCTCTCTAGATGAGGAAGGCAAGAGGCAGCCATTGTCGGTGTCAGCAGGCAGCACTGTGCTGTACTCCAAGTATGCAGGCAGTGAGTTCAAGGGTGCTGATGGCACGAATTACATTGTGTTGAAAGTATCGGATGTGATGGCTGTCCTCTCTTAAGATTGTGGTTTATTTCAATTTTGAGTTCACAAGAGACGGTAGCAAGTGGTAAGATTGCTTTGTGGTGATCGTCGCTTTGCCGAGATGTGCTGCCCCCGATAATCATAGAACCGTATGATCATAATTTATAAGCCACTTTCTCTGAGCTATAAACATTCTAAGTTGATACTGAATTTGTTTACGAAGGACGTTTTGGGGCGAAACCCGCCCTTCTTCCCCTGTTCGTTTTCACTCATTTTGTGCTGTTCTGGAATGCTTACCTGGTTGATACGGTAATGTGGTCATGGATTGCAATATCCTCAGTGTCGAAGGCTTCTAAGTCCCTTGCCGCAAAATCTGAAGGTTTGTTGTGAGCTCTTGTGATTGGAACTTTAATTTCTTAAGGGGTACTATGCAATTGCATATTCCGACTGGCAAATTATCATGTAGGGAAGTGCTTCAAGGCACATTGCTCAAAATTAAAATGCAAAAGAAAAGAAATTTTAAAGCTCATTAATGGCCTATTTGAAACTAGGCATGTCATGCACAGTTGCACGCTGTGTTGCAGCAATTGTTTATCTTCATCAGTTGTTCCGGCCATCAGGCTGGTATATTTTAGCTGGTGAGATTCCTTCCCTGGTTCTTACAGAGGCAAAACTATAGCCAGATGTTACGCCTTAGGTGCAGGATTAGTGCGCCAGGATCCATTATGCGTCCAGATAAGGAAGTTTTATTATTTTTCGATTATAAAGAAGACGTACATGTAGGCATATCTAATCAGACGAAGGTCGGCGATAAATTCGCGAACCTAACAAAATTCCTAATGCAATGGTATATTTTAGCTGGTGAGATTCCTTCCCTGGTTCTTACAGAGGCAAAACTATAGCCAGATGTTACGCCTTAGGTGCAGGATTAGTGCGCCAGGATCCATTATGCGTCCAGATAAGGAAGTTTTATTATTTTTCGATTATAAAGAAGACGTACATGTAGGCATATCTAATCAGACGAAGGTTGGCGATAAATTCGTGAACCTAACAAAATTCCTAATGCAACATACTCGTATATACGTAAAGGTGGCACTAAAATTTGAATTATAGTGGGTGGGGTTGTATACTACAGCTCCACTACCACAATAAGAGGTGGTTCTAGCGTCCAGTTAAGAGGTGAACGGCGAACTGTAACTATAACAGATTAACGGAACCTACGACAGCAATGTTTCTTGTCGGGTTCTATTTTCCTGTGGCAAAGGGGAAAATAAAGGAACGTCTAAATCCTGAATGAAAGTAGAAGTTCACAGCACCTCCATTGTTATTTCAACAAAAGGCTCAACACACTTCAGCTTTTCCCAGGAATTGCCACTCAAAAAAGCCAGGAACTGTCACCATTTGCGTCCTCCCAGGTGAAATGACACGTCACTCAGGCGGTCAGGCCACATCTTGAGCTTCAAAGGGAACAGTACATATATACGAGCAGGGAGCTATGAGCCTCTGAGCTTGCATGCATCTTCGAGGTAGCCCACAAGCCCAGCCCTATGTTGCGTCGTCGCCATCCACGTGGATCAAGAAGGACGCTCAGCCACTCTTAAATTTCCCGTTCACAAATGGAGTGAGAAAAAGGTTCTTGATTGCTCAGTCCGAACCTAGCAAGGGTCGTAGCGACAATTTCTGCTTTCGAGTGGCAATTAATTCGCGGATTGCAACGTAAAAGCGTGAGACTGAGGTACCAATCTTTGCAGCGCAACATCCAAAAATCTCAACTTCTTGTTAGAAACGGTAAACGGCCGGTATGCTCCCACTCGGTAGCTACAGTAGAACCGTTGGATATTCCTCGATCCTGGAGCTTGTGTGAACCACTCACCATCCCCATCCCTCCAGCCGTTGCGTGCGTGCGGCCGTCATTGAAATGATTTGGATTGGTTATTTATTTGGCCACGATAGATACGTAGATGAATTTGTTGTATCGTTTAGTTTTTTTGAATTTGTATTTTATTTTTTCAGCCATTGTATCGTTTAGTTTTTTGAATTTGTATTTTACTTTCTCAACCCTCTGAATTTGCGAGGTTATGCCACTTAGCTCCCTGAACTTGCGTTGAAGCGAAGTTCGTCATATGCGATGCGGGCGACTTTGTCTCCTCCGAGTCCGGTGGACTCGTCGCCGCCCCGTTCCAGCAGTGTTTATCGTCCCTATCATCTCTCGCCGACAAAAAGATTCTTCGGACTCGAGAACGTATCGTGCTCGCAACATCGACGGAGCTACACCGTTGCCTCTTCTGAATTGGCCGTAGGAGAGAAGTACATTCCTAGTACCAGAGCAGAAGCTACTCACTCTGCACGAAGTCTATTTGGCCTTTTGCTAACAAAAAGGCTGATATGACGAATCACCGTGAAAGAGATAAGTACTGTACCCCTGCTCTAGTACTGGGAATGTACTTTGCTCTCTCACAGCTGACTCAGAGGAGGCAAGGGAGTGGGCGGTGACAACTGATAAGTTGTGACGGTGGAGCTTCGGCGAAGACGCAAGCACGGTGCGTTCCCGGGCCTGAAGAATCCGCTTTTTGTCAACGCGAGGTGACGGGGACGATGAACATGATCGGAACAGGACGGCGATGAGTCCACTAGACTTGGAGGGGACGAAATCGCCGGCATCGCATCCGACGAACTTCACTTCAACGCAAGATCAAAAAGCTAAGTGACACAACCTCGCAAGTTCAGGGGCTGAGAAAGTAAAATACAGGTTTAGAGAACTAAGTGGCATAACCTCGTAAATTCAGAAACATACAATGCAATTTTCTCTAGATATTACACACAGCCGAAAGAGAAGAGCACACTGCATTTTGCATCTGTGACAGACATATTTGCAACGTAACAGATCTAGAAGCGGACAAAACCTCCAGGTTGGTGTTTCACATACGTTCAGACAGATCGGCCACCGATCGATCGATTTGGCAATTGGCGCTGCCGAAAGCATGCATGGTAAACATGCTGCATGTAGACATCATGCATCGGCGTAACAGATCTTGAAGCGGACAAAGCCTCCAGGTTGGCGTTCACATACGTTCAGACATCATGCATCAGCGCGCCGAGGAATCTATGGCCCAGCTCGTGCCGCCTAACGAGATGTGACTGCAACTGCAGACGATCGGCACACTGGCCTACTTGTGTCGTTGGGCCGTGCGTGCGTCGAGGTTGCTCGTGCCCAAGCAATCGAGCACATGGCTTAGTTCGTATGTTTCAACGAAAACTCATATTTATACTGAAATTTTAGTATGCAATATATACTAACTGTGTCTGAAATATACTATTTTTTCGAATGTGCAATCATTGAATTTCAAGTCATTTCATCGAAAAAGAATCCTCGTATTCATATAAAATATCATAGAAAATAAAGTATATTTCACATGGGTAGATTAGAGAGCCACATTCATATTGACATATTATACTCAACTACTACCTTCTGTCTCATATCAGGTTCCATAAAAATACAATCGAGTGATCAATACCTCGTCTATGCAGTTAGAAAGGTTGGTAAGCAGCTACTCACCTGCTGAGCCTGATAACCCTCCTCCTCTGGTCGCCTTCTTGCATAGCCGCCGCGCATGTCCACCTCCTCAGTTGGTCGCCTCCTGCGACGGAGAGGAGTAGTAGGGAGCACCGCCGTCCGCGAGTTGTGTCTGTCATGGGTGGGTGCGGTGGTGGAGGCGCGCGGGGCTAGGGCAGTGGTGAATGGCAGCAACGACTATGTTTGGCCAGATCTCGACACCCTCGACCAGATCCGGTCGGTATAATCGGCGGCAATGGAGGAGGAAGTGAAGGTCGTCCAGATCCGCGGGGAGGAGGTCAAGGCACGACGGCAGAGCAGAAGAGAAAGGGGGAGACATGGATGGGTCAAAGTGAGTGGAGCTGAGGCTGAAGTTGTGAGGACACCGCCGCATCTAGGGTTTTGAGGGTCAGCACTGCGAGGACGAAGAGGAGTGGATGGGCGAGGGTGGAGGGGAGAGGGGAGGAGGGCAGCGCGGGAGGGGACTTGGAGGCTCACGAAGATGGAGGGGTGAGGGAAGGATGATAGCATGGGTAGGGCGAAGGATGATGGGAGCGTACGAGAGGGATGACGGGTGGCACGAGCGTGGGAGGTGGGCGGCATGGAGAGAGAGAGAGAGAGAGAGAGAGAGAGAGAGAGAGAGAGAGAGAGATGGAGTTAGGCAACGCATAGGTGGAAGGGTTCTGAGCCTCGCGATGAGATCTGGCTGTCGGTTCCTAACTCGTCGATCCAACAGGCGCAGAAGAGAGAGGGAGGACGGACGACCACCAACTCCAATTTTTAAGTAGTAGAGATATATATGCGCCACACATCACGTACGCTACATATAGCTCCTCCAAACTGTGTACGTGCTACTACCCCGGCCGCCGTACAAAGAGATCGAAACCAAACATGCGCGCCTCAACTCTCAAGCCAAATCCATCTAAAATAGTGCGTACTAGAACACCACGTGTTCCCGTATACGCAGTGGCAAACCTAGGATTATATTTTAGGTACGGCGGAGTCACAAGCGTATACAAAAGAGTATTACCCAAAAGCAAAAGAACTCATAGGCAAACTATATTAACAATCGCACCAATGCGAGTATATGACACTAAATGGGCAGAGCTAATTGGAGACACTAGAATTGGGACCGGTAAGTATATGACGCTAAAGTATATCTTCAAATCCATTTCTAGCCAATTAAAAAAACATCAAAAATCAAGCATGAGTTGTGATAGAGATCTATCATGTATGAGATATTGTCATGCTAGAGTTGGCGACAGGGAGATAGTTAGAGGGCATTGTTGATCAGTATCTACTGGTTTTGCTCGACTACCTACATAGGCATCAATACATCACAATCATTTTTGTTTCAATTACTACACAACATTTTCCCTATCAATGTTGATCGGTAATTAGTTAGGCCTTGTTTAAGGTGGATGTAATCCGAAAATTGAATAATTTGCACACAATTTCTTCCTAGTTCCTACTAGTCCCAATTCTACGCTACAGACTACAAAGATTTGAGAGGAGAGGATAGAGTACTTACTGGCCTTAGATTTCGACATTGCTACTGCACCACCGCCTATGGGCCACGGCCTACGCCAGCCACCGAATGTCGCTCCCTGCTAGCCTACCCCTTGGCCCCTGCCCCCCTCGGATCCTCACTAGTTGCCACCACCCACTGCCCATGGGCCACGTCCTCTGCCGGATGCCTTCCTGTCGGCCTGCCCCTTGGACCCCTCGGCTTCTCGCCAGTCGCCCCTCCAGCTAGTGGAGAACCCGAGAGTAGCCCCTGCCTGTGTCGCCCAGCACTAGTGTTGTGTCGCCGTTTGCACTAGGGATCGAGCCGCCCGCCCACTTGCTCGGGAGTAGAGCCTCAGTCCTCAGCTGCCCGTGCTTCGTCGCTCGATGCCTTGCCCCGCCCAGCACCAGCGCCGCCACGTGCCCAAGTATGGCATGCACCCAAGCCGCACCGCCTGCCTGTGCTCCTGGCCTCCTTCACTCGCCCCGCCTGCACTGGCGTTGTGGCGTGCTCCATCGCTCACCCCGCTCGCTTCCTTGCTCGGTCGGGCTGGCTACTTGACTGCTTGTTTGCTTTGCCGATTGGAGTTGGAGCCTTGAGGCTTCCATGTACTCGGTTAGGTGGGCCACAGGCGACGGAAAAGGATGGGCCACGACCCAGCAATTCCAGGACTCGGTTGGCAGGGAGGAACCAGTTCTTCTCCGACGCAGCTTCGACACGATGACGCCGGAACCAGGGTGCCAGAGCTCAGAGGCAGGGAAGAAAGGCAAGGGTAGGGGGGGTTTTCGGACCAACAGGAGCTCTGGCGGACGCTAGAGCTTGCCAGAATGGTTGGTCTGCCCCTGCGTATAAGCTTGCCAAGAGGGTTTGTTTAGACTACAGTGCGAGTACATATGCACTTCGGCTGGAGCTAGTGCTGTAGACGTTTTTGTTGTATTGGCACGTTTGGGCTTCGTATTTACAGTAATGGCCGTCCGTTTTTTTGTTGTTGCAAATTTGGCCCCTATCCGCACGACCGCCATGTGGTGGCATTGCCGCACGGCCGTCGTGCGGTAGCATCCTCGGCCCACCACGTGTCCCGTTTAGGGTTAAGCCGGAATTAGGGTTATGGTTTAAGCGGGTTTTAGCAATTTTTGTAGGAATTTTAAAATATAGCAAATGACTTCAAAAAAATTATAAAATTTAACGTGGAGCCTCCCGACACAGTGTACTTTCTTGTGTAAATTTTTCATAATTTTGTTCATTCAGGATTTTCTCACAATTTCATAAATGTATACTGTTTGTACGAATTTATAAATGTAGAAAATAAGCTCAAAAATTATGAATTTGTTTTGAAGGCTCCTCACACAGTGGACTTGATTGTGTAATATTTTGATAATTTTATATGTGTTCTAGAATTGTCTCAAAAATCAAGGATTTAGGTCTCAAAAATTAGGATTTTAGGTTTCAAAAATTAGGGCTTCATGATTTCATGTGACTTGGAATGTATGGAAAAACAACTTCTTTCTTGGATTTTAGGTTTTGGAAATTTTAGTTACTTTTAATTAGAATACCTGCAAGAGATTTCTTGGATTATAATAAGGTTTTAATTTCACAGAAAATATTAAGAACCTTCATTCTTTAGCATGTCTTAGCCTCCTATAAAACATGCACCAATATGCAATATGCAGTCATTAGTTATTTGAGATTTGCTGATGTTTCAAATGAGGTTACATTTTGGTGATATACATGTCTTGACAACAAGGTATATTAGCGGTCTAGAGAATGTTGTGGGATATTCCAAATATGCTATACTTTTTCCTACTTCTGGAAAACGATCTTTGGCCGATCTCATCACTATTGGCCATCAAAATCACTATTGGCCATCGCATCGGAAATTAGGGTTTCATGATTGGAATATGATATACTTTTCCCTACTTCTGGAAAACGATCTTTGGCCGATCTCATCGCTATTGGCCATCAAAATCACTACTGGCCATCTCATCGAAAATTAGGGTTTCATGATTTCATGTGATTTGGAATGTATGAAAAAAAGCGTACAAATGTAGCAAAACAAAATACGAATATAAATATACCAAAACATATAAACTACACACGGAATACATTATGGCTCACTCGTCTGAATCACTACTCTCTGCTTGTTGCGGCTGCCTCTGCGTGTGCCTGGATGTCTTTCGTCGGGCGTGCCCCATGTGGTAGGTGAGCCGGTCCGAAGATCGCGTGTCAGCTCGGAGGGGGTATGGAGACCATTGAGTGGGTAGAGGTGGACCAGTAGGTTGACTCTGGTAAGTGTACATGTCGTCCTAATGAGGCATGTCGACCTGGGGGCCACCTTCGAAGAAATCATGAGCGACAGACTCGAAAAATTCACTCCCGGGGTACGATGCCTGCAACTCTAGTTGCGTGGATGAGCTCTATCCTTTGAGGTATGGGGTGCCAGCCAACTCGTAGGAGCTCTCGCCTTGAACGTACGGTGGGACAACGAACCCGAATGAGCTCTACCCTGCGTACGCTACAAACTCTGGTTTGCCATGCTCCATACCCTGACGCCATGTACTACTCCCTGGTAGGAGCTGGGAGGCCCGTATTGTCGTCATCGGTTGACATGAACTGGTCGTCAGCCCCATGGTCAACTGAAGGCTATAAGACGGAACGATGTTAGTACAAATTAATAAACACTGTGGACATAAACTGATAATATCGTACCTCCCTGATGTGCAGTGCAGATAACCGATGGGGAGCACTAGTCTGTGTACCGAACGCGGACGGTAGAAGTGATTCATCCTGACGGACCTGTGGTAGGAGAACGACATGATGTTAGTGGAACATAAGGCATAACCGAAAAACAGAATGTAGATTCGTACATAACTTACCTCCCCGCCGCTCTAGGCCACGGATGACCAACGAGGAACGCTACAACACTAGCCGGACTCGCTAGGCCGTGGTGACCTAGCGGGTGAGCATGGCCCCCACTTGGTGCCCGATGCGCAGGACGTCATCTGTCGAACGACCGCAGCTCAAGTTCTTTATTATCTTCTTCATCTCCGCCGATATGTGCTTCAAATTTTTTTTATATCCCGCCAGTGTTGTGTCTGAACGCACTAGGGTGGCCTCTGATGCACTATGGACGCGCTGCACCTACTCCAACTGTAGTGAGATACGTAACAGGTTTATTAACGAAGAGTATGAATGTCGTCAATGAAACGACCAGAGGTTGTAAGTGTTTTATGGTGTCATCACGCCACGAAGCGATGTGACGATCGTATGTGTGGCGGAGGCTCTCTAGGTGCATCTCTGATGTCACCCGCTCTAAGCGCTCTGGTGGAGGATTGGTGAGTCTTGCGTGCGTCCGTGGCACGTACCAATCCAAGTACGCATCGTATGTCTCAGGGTTGTACGGACGCCGCTCACTCCATACATCCATGTGCGCCCTGTCCGTCCATGTCTAGTACAATCCTACTGGACCAGGTACTAGTCCTAAATATGTCCACCCACCCTCGATTACCTGCATTTCTGAAAGGATTGATGTTAGAAAAGAAGACGTAAGGACCGTAAACATTACTCAAAGGAAGTTTGACTCACAAGTGCACGGCTCGCTGCAGGAGCCTGCCGTCTTGGGGGGAGGGCACGACCTGGTACGCACCAAACTGTCGCATTACGCGCTGCGGCGCGTAAGGCTCCACCATATGTGTGAACACCAGATGGCAGGCCATCCTCCATAACCTGATGTCCTGGGTGCATTGCACGAATATCCCGTGTGGCGCTACCGTGTGCACAAAATTTGGATGCCATGGACACCAGATGATGCCGCTCTCGTGCAACGACTCGAACTCATTATGGTACAATGAGTAGCACCTCATTGGCCAGTCCTTTGCCCAGCGCAGACGACCAACAGTCCACTGTGAGCCTATGGTGGGCCCGTCAATCGTGTCGATCGGGGGGTGGGCGTACAGGTGCACTACTCTCTCGATGGACGGCCGCCCAACTGGGAAGTGCTCCCAACTCCACAACTTCAGGAGCATGTAGCAGCCGGCCAGGTTCGGAGTACCAGTGGTGCCGCACCGCGAAGCATCACATAGCCCCCGGTATGTGGCACAAAGGATGGTTGATCCCCTGCTATACTGAGGCATCGGCCCAACCACTGCATCAACCAATGACTCGGTGAGGTGGACGTAGCTGGGGTAGCACCATTCGCCTTGTGTGGTTGGAAACAGGACCCAACCAAATAACTGAAGAAGGTAAGCAATGAGGTGTGTCCTAACGACCTCGTTAGGTGCACCCTACGGGCAATCACTGAACTGCCTCAGCCAAGTCCGGGGGACATCACGTGCACCCTCCGGGAGAGGTTGGCAGAACCGCTGCTCCAGCTTGGCCTTCCAGTGTGCCAACAGAGGGCCCGGAACAAGTGGCTCACCCCAGATCGGGAGACCGGTCAAGAGCGAGACGTCCTGCAGGGTGACTGTCATCTCACCCCACCGAAAGTGGAAGGTGTGTGTCTCGGACCTCCAACTGTCGACAAGTGCCGATAGCAGGCTGGCGTCTAGGATGAACCGACGTCCGAGGGACACCAGCCTCGCTAGGGGCAACAAGCCCGTGTCTTGGAGGATCGGGACTTAGCGATCATCCAGCTCCCAGGAATCCCTTCCCGCCCGAAGCAGCAGGGGCGAAGGGCCATCGGTGTCACCGGCCATCCACAGCTTGCACCGGTGATCCTCATCATAAAAGTGTTCCAGAAGCGTCAGTAGAGACATGGCTTGCAACACAAGAAATAGATGGAATATTAGTCAGAAGATTGATAATCACCATAAAATAACTAGCACAAAATAATTAGTTGCATGAATAACTGGCAGTGTATGCTGCTGTTATTTTTCTATTTTCTAATTGTTTAAAAATAGTTAATTAAGAAAAACTAATTATTTCATAACTAATTAACCTGACCTCAGTAATTACACATGTTAATCCCTGTTCTTTCTCTTTGCTAAAAAAATTAAATGCATATGTGTGTATTCATTGCATGGTGCATGCATACTTGAGTACCTAGCAACTAATTGCTTGCATGGTAACTAGCAGTGCATGATGTCATTATTTTGGCTAGCACGTGCATGCATACTGTATTTTCTAATTGTTTAAAACTAATTAATTAAGACAAACTAATTATTTTGTAACTAATTAACATCGACAGCAGTGCATGCATCACATGATATTTTCTTAACTACAAATTATGGATTTAGAACTAATTATTTACGTAACATTGGGTAAATTGGCTTCTAATGAAGAATTTACGAACAACAAAAAATTGCTACGTAGTTAATAAATAATTTACGGACGATCAAGTCTGTTGCAAAAAAATTTGGTTTCTTGGTAAATTGGTAAACCTAGCAAACCTAACTACTTAAGTACGCTTCTTGGTAAATTGGTAAACCTAGCAAACCTAATTACTTAAGTACTCAGTTAATAAATAATTTACGAACAACAAAAAATCGATAGAGATAAAAATTACCTGCTAAATTGGCTTATAATGACGACGGTTAATAATGCTAAAATATCCCCAAAATATAATAAATACAGAGAGCAACCAAAAGAGAGAGTGAGCGAAAGAGCGAGTGAGCGAGCGACTGTGAAATGAAATCACGCTTGTTCGCTCGCTAATTTATAGCGGGAGGGAATCCTTTCTCGCGTGCGATCAGTTTTAATTTGCATACGGCAGGCAATGATTAGACGGGGAGACATGGAATAGATAGAGGTGACGGGATAACAAGAGTGCTTGGTGGAGATTTTAGTGGAAAAAGACAGATTGACTGGTGGAGCTTTAGGTGGA
Source organism: Ampelocalamus luodianensis (assembly GCA_036346255.1). Classification (NCBI taxonomy): domain Eukaryota; kingdom Viridiplantae; phylum Streptophyta; class Magnoliopsida; order Poales; family Poaceae; genus Ampelocalamus; species Ampelocalamus luodianensis. The sequence goes on along the minus strand of CM070627.1, from coordinate 54,383,296 downwards.
AAAGAAAGGGGAGGGGCCTCATTCGAATGTATGTGTGCATAGTACAAGTTTATGAAATTGTGAGAAAAATCCTGAATGAATAAAATTATGAAAATTTACAAAAGCAAGTACGCTGTGTCTGGAGGCTCCACGTAAAATTTCATAATTTTTTTTGAAGTAGTTTGCTATATTTTAAAATTCCTACAAAAATCACTGAAACCTGCTTAAACCCTAACCCTAATTTCGGCTTAACCCTAAATGGACACGTGGTGGGCCATGGGTGCTATCGCAGGACGGTCAAGCAGCAGTGCCACCGCACAGCGGCTGTGCGAATAGGGGCACGTGGCGGCCGAAGAAGCGCCACCGCACGGCAGCCGTGCGGACAGGGGCCAAATTTACAAAAAAAAGGATGACCATTACTATAAATACGAAGCCCAAACGTGCCAATACGGCAAAAAAAAATTCGATGTTGGATGCCATGCACACATGGTAACCAAGCAAAAAGGTTGGTACAGACAGAGGTTGCGGTCATCATCGGAATTGGCGTACGCGTAGTTGGGGACACTTTTGGGCTATCCAGTCGGAGTGGCTGACAAACCAGTACTTAACAAGAGCTGTGTGTTGGATAGTGAAATAAGGATGTTCCAATAGTGGAGTATATCTATATATACTAGTACGTTCCATACTGTATACTACATATGGTTGCCTGGTTAGGGTTAAGTCAAACTACAGCGAGTAAACGCTTGAGACTTGAGAGTGATTGCACATAGTACCAGAGAAAACACACATATATATGATGTAGGAGCCATTTTTCGGTTCATCATCTCTCTTGAGGAAATATTCTAGACATCTGGTCCTTTGACTCTTTATGGGGTCTAATTTTCACTCTTTTTTTATAGGGAACTGTAAGAGACCCCTACATAATATATTTAACTATAAAAAACAATGTACAAGAAAGAAAAAAGAAAGAAAGAGAGGGAATGTACATCCCCTTTTAGGGTACTACCTACGCATGCGACATGTGTGCAACATTGGGTGACCGTGGGAATACCTCATCTTCTTCACTGTTCCACTCTCTCCCTTGTTCTCCACTTCTTCCCTCTTTGTCTTCACCGTAATCATGCTGCCCACAATTCCTCGCTACGCACCGCTGGCTGGTAGCTCGCGCTCCACTGCGCCTTGTCCTAGCTGCGCGTCACCACGCCTCATCCTTTTTTAAAATATATGATTCAGTGTTATCTCGCAATATCTATCTCTTGTAATCTAGGAAGATCAAGCTTGTACAGTCTGTTATCGATTATAACAGAGCATAGCGTTAGATATCAATTCTATTATATCCGTTGTATTTCTTGGTTGTACTATAGCTAATCCGGCATTATGTAAACCAACAGCAATGAATGATCCCAGTGTGGGATTCTCTCCAATTCTCTCCAACTCTCTTGTTCTCATCTATTTTTACATGGTACTAGAGCCACTGATCAATCTTCCGCTATGACGACCGATGCTCTTCTATCGATGATTTCCAGCGTGCTATCCTCGAACACCGCCGGACTTTTCCCGACACCTTCATTCAATCATCTGATCATTGCAAAGTTGGATTGGGAAAACTACCTGGTCTGGAAGGCATGGTTTCTTCCATATCTACGCAGCCAACAACTACTAGGCTTCGTTGATGGATCGATAGCTGCACCAACAAAGATGATCACCAGATCATCGAAGGAGTCTCCACGTTGGTGCCCAATCCAGATTACATTGTCTGGTTTCAGAAGGACCAAATTGTCTTGAGTGCGCTATTATCATCCCTTGCGATAGATGTTCTTCCTCAAGTCATGCAGCTAGACACTTCATTAGCAGTGTGGGTAGCGCTTGAGCGCATGTACTCATCCTATTCCAGGGCAAGGATCATGCAAGTTTGGAGACAAACTGGAGCTTGCAAAGAAAGGAAGCTTGTCTGCGTTAGAGTATTTAAACTATATTAAAAACCTCATCGACACTCTTGCCATGGTAGAAAAACCTCTGAGTGAGGATGAGATTGTTTCATATCTCCTTGCTGGACTAGATTCAATTGTTTCATATCTCCTTGCTGGACTAGATTCAGACTACGATTCTTTAGTGACTTCCATAACCACCAAGATTGAGTCTATTTCTGTGAACGATATGTTCGCTCACTTGCAGGCGTTTGACACGAGAGCAGAACTCAATAACTCTACATTCTAGATCCAAGGTGCTGCGGCCAATGCCACTTACCGCAACAACAACACCAACTAGAACAAGAACCGTAATTGGCGCTAGAAGCAAAGTGTTCCCCAGAATGGAGGTGCATCTCAGATTGGAAACACACCACAGAACACCAATCAGACAATGCAACGTCATCAATCTGTTGATGGCCACAAGTCTAGTGGCGGCTACAACTCTAGAGGAGGTAATCATCCAATGTGCCAGGTTTGTGGTAAGATCGGTCATGTGGCACTTAAGTGCTACCATCGTTTCAATCTTGCATATCAATCCAATGATGCTAAGGTTGCAGCTGCTGCACACAGTACGCCGTCATATACCATTAACTCAAATTGGTATATAGACACCGGTGCAACTGATCACATCACAAGTGAGTTAGATCGGTTGATAGTGAAGGAGAAGTATCAAGGGAAAGATCAAATTAAGGTGGCAAACGATGCAAGTATGTCCGTTAATCATATTGGTAACTCCAAGATTTACACTCCTCATCTTGCTCTGTCTTTACACAACATTCTTCATGTTCCTTCTGAAGGGATATGGGTAGGCAACCCTAGCTGGTAATTCAAAAAATTTACCACATAGACCAGAAAGCCATGCAAGTAAGAGATCATAGATCGTTACCAGTAGACGTGTAGTGCAATGGAAGAAGAGTTGGAGCAGCCTGATCTAACATCGAGTGCGTCGATGTAGTGGTCGTAGTCAATCTTCCAGCGTCCTTGATGCAGATCCTCTCTTCTAGCAACCAATCGTGTTCCTTCTGAAGATCGTGGATCGTCCTCGTTCAACATAGTAGCAATCACAGCAGCACCTCTACGGTATCCACACGTTTAAAGATGGAACACCGTATGCTGATGTGCTAGCACCAACTCGCACGGTAAGGCCCTTGAGAAGATGGCGGCTAGGGTTTTGGTGATGCAACTCACGTCATCTGTCCCAACAGCCTCATGCATCCCCTTATAAAGAGCCTATGACGGATCCTATCTGAACTCGTTTGTTCCAACCCGTTAAGCATGTGACCCCTGTAGGTTCATGCGTAATCGATTGCGATTTGGAAACTCTTTTTCGACTACGAGTCGTTAGCGGTTACTAGTAGGACATAACGATTCCCGAATATACATAAATTATATCAGATAAACCCTAATGCAATATGATCTACGACTAGGTCCTTATCACTTACGACAAGCTCATATCTCTATATGACCAGTTCATATTTAGTCATGACTAGTTTGTAACTCCTTATGACCAGTTAGTGATTATGTTTGACCAGTCTATGACCAGCTCGTATCTCTATATGACTAGTCCTTATCTGGTGGAACTGAACGACCTGCTTGTGTATTCTCCCTTTGCCTCATGATATCTGGTTAAACTCTAGGTGAGATATTTTATCATCTATGGACTGTTCAATACTTTATCGATCAAGTGACAGATAACTTCATGTGGTCGACTCTTCGATCACTTGTATCATGGCCATGCACTTTCTTTATCTGACCACATCAAGGGTTCCAGAGATATCTCTCCTATGATGTTAGAAGTGGCAAATCTCATATCTGACTAGTCACATCTCTCCGCATATTTCATAGCATACCCGAAAGCTACCTTTATAACTACCCAGTTACATAGTAGCATTTGGTAATCCCTAAGTGTACTATTACACATGTAGGAAACCATAATGATCTCAGGTCTAATAATTATACATCATTATTGCTTGAGATAGTGTCTCATGGTGGATCAATCCAACACCATGTTATCTAACATGTGTTCACATCAAGGATCAGATAACCGGTACTAGAAGGATTCCCGGCAGGGGGGCGGGAACGATAATCGACCAGTTACCAGAAAAACCAGAAAAATTGTGGATGAATTTCGCATGAACTTACTTAAAAACCAGCCGGATTTTCAAAAATTGAAATTCAAACTTGTAAAACTTGAGAAACCCAACCGGGATTTTGGATCCTGGACCCTCACCGGTAAGCTATAACCGGCCGGTAACCGGCAGTTACCGACCGTTTTTCCTCTGGTTCACATTATTGATTTGATATCCCTATATCCATGACCGGTGAAGCATGGTCATTAATCAATACATATGCTGGTCGATAAGTCATTAGTATTCTGACCAGTGACATCCGACCAGTGATTCATTTAGAATGAAATCATATAAGTTAAAGAGTTTTACCAACAAGTCATGTACTTGTTAATCTTTATAACTGATAATTCATTCAAGGAATATAATAACATTTATTCTATAACTCATAAACATAGACATGATACAATCATCTCTATGAACTGGTGTCACGAGTAGCCTTCTTAGTCTCACCGACGTCGGAGCAATGGCATAGTCGCCTAGGCCATCCTTCCACCATAATTGTTCAACAAGTTCTTAAGGATAACCACCTTCCTTTCTTAGCAAATCCCAATAAACAGTCAGTTTGTGATGCATGTCAACAAGGTAAAAGCCACCAGTTACCCTATTTCTTGTCTAATAAATTTCTTCCTCTCCTTTAGAGTTAGTTTTCTCAAATGCATGGGGACTAGCTCATGTTTCTATGGGAGGAGTCAAATATTATGTTAGTTTTGTTGATGATTTTAGCAAATTTACTTGGATATATCTTCTAAAGAGTAAAGCCGATGTATTTGTTGTTTTGATGCAATTTCAATTCTTGTTGGACTCTCATTGAATAAACGCATTCTTTGTATGCAAATTGGCTGGGGTGGAGAATACCAAAACTCCATTCCTTCTTTAAACAAGTTGGGATTGCTCATCATGTCTCTTGTCCCTATGCGCACCAGCAGAATAGAGTAGTCGAGCAAAACATCGGCATATAGTTGAGGTTGGTCTTTCTCTTTTTGCCCAAGCTTCCATGCTAATCAAGTTTTAGGATGAGGCATTTTTGATATCATGCTTCCTCATCAATCGAACACCTAGCAAAGTGATTCAATCTGTTGTTCCTCTTACTTGGCTTTTCGGGTTACAACTGGATTACACTTTTCTCAAAGTTTTCGGTTGTGTATGTTGGCCTAACCTTAGACCATTCAACAAACACAAATTCGAATTTAGGTCCCAAAGATGTGTTTTCCTTGGATATAGTCCCATTTATAAGGGATATAAGTGCCTCCATGTTCCTACTGGCCGAGTTTTCATTTCTAGAGATGTCATTTTTGACGAACATCCCTTTCCATTCAAACATGAAATATCTTCTTCTTTAGACATGACTTCATCATCTCTTGTTGTTCGTCTACCTTCCTTGAGTTTGTTTCCTTCTTGCACTATGAAAGCTAAGGGTGATCATATGATTAATGAACACACTACTGCTACTTCTGATTTGTTGACTAATGTTCCCTTGAATTTTGAGTCTGATTCTGTAGGTCATTAGCCTATTGTCGAACTGACTACAATACTGCAATCAGTTCATCCAATGCGAACTCGGGCCAAAGACAATGTCAGACAACCTAAACAGAGAACAGATGGTACTATCCCCTACACAAGTATTAGTCATCGAGCTCTCAATATTGAGTTGGAACCTACGGGTTATTTGAAGCTTTACAAAATGAAAAGTGGAAGCATGCCATGGATGAAGAACAGAGTGCGCTGTTAAGAAATAATATTTGGCAGTTTGTTCCTCCTGTTCGGTAGCAAAATGTGATCGATTGTAGGTGGGTGTTCAAAATCAAGAGGAAGACTGATGGCTCAATTGACCGATACAAAGCACGTTTAGTGGCTAAAGGCTTTAAGCAATAATATAGAATTGACCACGAGGACACCTTCAGTCTTGTGGTTAAGCTAGCCATAATTCGGCTTGTCTTGTTGATTGCAGTGTCTCAAGGATGGAACATGAAACAATTGGATGTACAAAATGCATTTCTCCATAATTTCCTTGAAGAAGAGGTCTACATGAAGTAGCCTCCAGGGTATGAGCATAAACAATATCCAAATTATGTGTAAATTGGTAACACCATTTATATGTTGGTTTACGTTGATGATATTATTATAGTTATTCAGAAACACTATCTAATGAAGTTCTTCGGCAACTACAAGTGGAATTTGTTGTTAAAAATCTTGGTGTCATTCACTATTTTCTAGGAACTGAAGTCAACAAAGATTCTGATGGCATTGTCACTACTACAGAGAGGGTCATAACAGACGGTTTGAAACCGTCATCACAGACGATTTTTGAACCGTCTGAATAAGTTAGTCTCTGATAACATGCGGTTATCACAGACGGCTCAGAAACCGTCTGTGATACGAATATCACAGACGGTATTTGTATTAAACCCGTCTGTGAAGGCTAATATCATAGACGGTTCTATACACAAACCGTCTATGAAGAGGCATAGTATCACAGACGGTTCCATAGACAAACCGTCTGTGATATTATACCTTCACAGACGGTTCGTGTATAGAACCATCTGTGATATTAGCCTTCATAGACGGGTTTAATACAAAAATCGTCTGTGATAGTTCATTACACAAACTACATTTTTACTGATTTTTGGCTAGCCTCAGGAATTGCTAGCCATGCCCTCTGAAAACAAGCATGCAGAAAACAGATACATTTAGAGATACATCACTGATAATCAATTGTTGACAAACTCAAACTGATCATTACTCAAAATAAATTGCAAAAGATCGCATTTGTTCAAGTATTGTTACAAAATAAATTGGATTACAATTGAGTCAATTGTTTGCAGGTGGTTGAGAGGTGTCGGCGGGGTGATGCTCTGGGTCGGCGATGGAGTAAAATTCTTCGGTGTCCTTAATTATCTCTGATATGATAAAGCCGCAGAGCTTCCCTCAAATGTCCTTGATCTCATTTGCAAAGAGTCCATCTAATTCTATAATCAAGGTCTATCGCTAGCAAGAAGAAAGTGGTAAACATATATATTTAAATTTATAATTAGGAAATAATTATTTCGAGATTCACAAACCTCAGGATCCTTCTTCCTAGCTCTAATGATTTGCTCCATATGATAGCAAACGTGGATTGCACATAACTCATCATTTTTTTTCTGGTGGCACTACAAAAATAGAATTAAATATATTAGTTCGAGATGCGTTATTATAAAGTATGATATAGGATTATGAGAACAACTAAAAACAGCATGAAGCTAAGCAAATAAGATTGCTCAATTGCTCTTAGTTGACTAATTGCATAAGACATAGTCTTTGCAATCTCAGTCCTCTATCGAAATCTCTTCACCAATCAATTTTGATAATTACAAAACAGATCTTGAGCTCAAACTAAAACTTTCTCATATGTCAAGTTATCTCAGAGTAGCAGTTAAACTTGGTGAAATTAAATCACAAAAACAATAAAGCATTCTGTAAACAGAACATCTAATCATATGCCTTCAAAATAATTCACAAATTTATATCAACAATAAGCCTAATTGACAGATTGAGAATAGAAATGCAAATATCTCACAGAAGATCAATTATATCACAGAACATACAAGTGTAATCTTAATTCCGCTATAACTGAAAACAAAGAGTATAAAGGCTACTAATTATAACTGACCATATAAAGCAATATGCTTAAGCTCAAGTCTGTTTCTAATTATCTATTTGATTTCAGATTTCGACTATCATCACAGAGCATCAACAGATTTCGACTATCATTTTAGATTTTGACTATCATCACAGAGCATTAACAGAACCCGTCACAGAGCAAGAGAGGCGCGAGGGAGTACCGGGGGAGGCGCTGGAGCCGACGCGAGGAGGGAAGAAGCGATGTCGGGGGCGGCGGTGGCGAGGTCAGAGGCGGCGGTGTCGGAGGCGCCGAGGTCAGGGCGCCAAGGTCGGGGGCACCAAGGTCGAAGGCGCCGAGGTCGGGAGCATCGAGGTCGGGAGCGGCGAGGTCGAAGGCGCTGAGGTCGGGGGCGGCGGCGTTGAGTTCGGGGGCGACAGTGTCAAGGTCGGAGGTGCCGAGGTCGTAGGCGGCAGTGAACGGGCGAGCCCTAGAGGAGGCGAAAGAGCGCGCGAGAGCCTAAGGGGCGCTGGAGAGGAAGTGACGAGTAAGAGCAAAACCCTAGCGGTTCCCTCTTTATAAAAAGGCTATCACATACGGTTCCTTAATAGAACCTTCTGTGATAAGGAATCACTGACGGTTCCCTAAAAGAACCGTTTGTGATACATTCCATATCACAGACGGTTCTATTAGAGAACCGTCTGTGATATGGAACATATCACGTGACGGTTCTTTAATAGAACCGTCTGTGATAAACTCATATCACAGACGGTTATAGTAAAAAACTGTCTGTGACTTATCACAGACGGTTCTTTAATAGAACCGTCTGTGATAAACTGACAATCTGTGATGCGCGCATATAGCTAGCTTCCTCACTAGGTTCTTCCTCGAGCCTGATGCCGTCTCCGAAAAGAGGCGCTTCTTATTTGCCGGGTCGGGATGCTTTGCACACGGGACATACATGCATGTCTGCATACTCTTTACGGTAGAGGATACAATCGTTCGGACATGCATATATTCTTTCTACTTACATTCCCAATGGACAAAGAACCTTCTTTGCTTGGTAGGTGGTGGTGGGCAATATGTTTCCCTCCAGAAGGATGTTCGCTAGGAGACCTAACAACGCCGTGAAACTCTTATCGGACCAACCATTGCTTGCCTTCAATTTAAGCAGTCCAATCATGGTTGACAACCTTGTGTATTCCAGCTTGCAGCCAGGGAACAAAGGTCTCATCGAGTCCTCCCTTAAGCCCTCGAATTTACAAAACTCTCTCTCACTGTAGTTCTCTTCTGCATCACATAGCATCTAATCTAGATTATCATCGTGCGACCTATCCTCATCAAAAGCACAGTCCACATCCGGCATATCGTTGACTTCCTCGGTAATGTCGTCATTATTAACTTCCTGTACAATCTGCTCTTCACCGTGACTGGTCCAATATGTATACCCTTTTTTGAAACCCCTTCGAATTAAGTGTGCTTCGATCTGCGCCACGTTGTTAAACATTTTTAGATTACCGCAATCAATGCATGGACAGTACATAAAATTTATCCCCTTCTTCAACATATCCTATTCGGCGGCTCTTCTAAAAGCAACCACACCATTAATGTACTCTTGACTCACACGGTTCACACCGTACATCCAGTTTCGGTCCATCTACGCTATGCATGTAACAAATTAGTGTCAAATTAGATTAATAAACCGCAAGTACGTACTCTTCCTATTTACCAAACATACTTAAATTGATTAGCGATTAATTTATAGCAAACATAAAGGGTTATAGATCGTTACCCTCGGAGCTCACGAAGAAAATACGATTTCTCTCCTTTCCTTCTCCTCTCTAAGGTGGAGCAATGGAGGTGGAGGCACAGCAAGGTGCAGGTGGCCCAATGGGGGAGGAGGCAGCGGGGTGGAGGAGGCGCTAGGGGCAGGGGTCCAACCTTCTCCTCTCTAAGCTGGCGCAACGGGGGAGGAGCCAGGGCAGGGAAGTGGCGCATGGGGGAGGAGCAGCAGATCTAAGTAGAGCCAGCAGCAGAGGCAGGGTTGCTCCAGAGCGGTAGTGCAGCAGTAGACATAGCTCCTCCAGAGCGGCAATGTGGCAGAGGCAGCAGCAGTACGACAGAGGATGTGTTGGGCGCAATTTATATAATGCTAGGATATCACAAACGGTTCTTAATTAGAACCGTCTGTGATAACTAATTATCACAGACGATTTTTAATAGAACTATCTATGATAATTCACACACGGTTCTATTCACAAACCGTATGTGATAATCCAGCTAATCACAGACTGTTCTAATAAGGAACCGTCTGTGATGGGGCATCTACTATAGCCTGTTTTGTAGTAGTGTGTCTTAACACGGAAGAGATATACTCTTGATTTGCTCAAGAAAGCTAATATGGAGAGGTGCAAACCTGTGGATACACCTATGGCAACATCAGAAAAATTAATTGGGACAGAAGGAGAAATACTGACTAATGCAGAAGCAACTAACTATCGAAGTATTGTTGGTGCATTGCAGTATTTGACTCTTACTCGTCCTGATATATCCTTCTCTGTTAACAAGGTGTGTTAGTTCTTGAGTGCACCCACAACTCAGCATTGGTTGGCAGTCAAGAGAATTCTTCATTATCTCAAGAAAACCTTTTCAATGGGATTGATGACCAGTAAGTTTCCCTCGGTACTTATCAGTGCATTCTCTAATGCAGACTGGGCCAGATGTCCAGACGATCGTAGGTCAACTGGAGGCTACGCTGTGTTCTTTGGATCAAATTTGATTTCCTAGAGTTCACACAAGCAAGTCACAGTGTCAAGATCGAATGCCACTGCAAAACTAGTCTAGTTGCAGTAACTACTCAGCGAACTCAACATTTTTCAGAACCAACCTCCTTGTCTTTGGTAAGATAATCTGGGCACGACATTTCTCACTGCTAATCTAGTCTTCCATGCCAGAACAAACACATCGAAATGGATTTTCATTTTGTTTCAGAACGTGTGGCTCTTAAGGCTTTGGAAATTAGATTTATTTCCTCTTAAGATCAGCTGGCTGATGGTTTTATGAAGCCTCTATCGACTCGGTAATTTTCAACAATATGACGCAATCTCAATCTTACAGGTTGAGATTGAGGGAGGATGTTAAAATATATGATTCAGTGTTATCTCGCAATATCTATCTCCTATAATATAGGAAGATGAAGCTTGTACAGTCTGTTATCAATTGTAATAGAGCATAACGTTAGATATCAATTATGTTATATCTGTTGTATTAATTGTTGGTTGTATTGTAGCTAATTCAGCATTATACAAACCAAAAACAATGAAGGATCCTGGTGTTGGATTCTCTCCAATTCTCTCCAACTCTCTTATTCTCATCTATTTTTACAATCCTCGTTGTGTCGTCAACCGGGAGTTCGCGCTTCGCCGCTCCTTGTCCCGGCAGCACACTACCATGCCTCGTCGTCGCCGTGTTGCCCTCAAGAAGCCACGCCGCCAGCTGGGAGCTCACGCTCCTCTGCACCTAGTCCTCGATGCACTGCCGGACGGAGACTCGCATGCTGCGCACTCTTCCTCGCCGTGCCGTCCGTCGCCGGCTGGGAAATCCTAGGCCTACTTTTTTTTTACTTTCTTTAGAAATCGAGTTGATTTTCCTTCAAAAAATCATGTTGAAATTCCCTGATTTGAAATTTCTAATTTAAAAGTTTTCCAATTTGGCATTCCCCATTTTGAAATTTTTCGTTTGAAATTATTTCGATTTGAAATTACTCATTTTAAAAGTTTTTATTTGAATTTTTCTGATTTGAAAGATCCTATTTGAATTTTTTTCTATAGAAATTGTTTTTTTGTGTAGGGGAAGGACAGGGAGGCGTCTTTCGGTGCTGGGATAAAGGTCGGGCGATGGGGAAGGCGGGGCGGGTGGAGCTACCACCTATGGTGCTGGAATGCAGTGAGAGCATCTGTGGGTTTGATCCTGTAAGGGCGATCACACAATAGTGGTTCTCAGTTTGATGTGTGGTGTGTGACGTGACTGTGACTGTGATGTCATAAAACTAGTTTTGACATTTGGGGATGTAAAGTGGACAGTTTTGGAGCTGAGAGTGAAAAAAACAAAATAGTAGATAAGTTGATTCACTACTACAAAATGGCTAATACTGGACGTCTCATCACAGACGGTTTTCAAAAACCGTTAGTGTTAAAGGTCATCACAGACGGTTTTACCAGCATGACCGTCTTTGTTACAGGATATGCTAAGAACCGCCTATGATAAGATACTTATCACAGATGGTTTTTGTCTGTGAAGTATCACAGACGATTCTTAATAAGAATCGTCTATGAAATTGCAATTATCACAGATGGTTTTTTTTTTGTTAAAAATTATCTGTGATAAGTATCCCATCACAGACGGTTTGTATTAAAAACCGTCCGTGATAAGTATCTCTCTGATTTTACCATGACTTGAAATATCCCTGATTTTATCATGACTTGAAATATCCCTGATTTTACCATGATTTGAAATGCTTATTAGCTCATCACAAATGATTTTTATTTGAAACCGTCTGGGATTCGCGAAATTTTTTGAACGCTTGCGCGGGAGGCGAAATATTTTTGGTACTGCCCTTATATATTATACCTACCCCTGCCTTGTCTTTCATCAGTCTCCCCCTCTCCCCTCCCCACGTCGAGCTTTGGCGACCGCCCTCGATTCCCCGGTATGGTTCGGCGAGGAGACGCAGCCGATGACGAGGAGGAGGAGGGACGCATAGGAGCTCCATCTTGGCCTCAGGTGAGCACGAAGTTTTGCCCCCAAATCCCCATCTAGGTTTCCTTATCACTTTGATTTTGTCCCCTCCATCCTGTCAGATTTCGTTCTCAGTGAGAACCCCCATCTGTGGACGACAAGGGAGGCCGATTCAGTTCGAGATGGACACCTTTACTCGACCTCGTTAGAGAGTGAGCCATTGACTGAGAGAGAGAGGGAGAGTATCTTTTAATTATCTTTTTGCAAACTATCGAAAGAGCATATGGAAACTACTGTCCAGTAATTGATTGGTTTGGCTCAAAATATGAATTTTTTGTAATAGAAGAACTACCACAAACGGTTTTTACTAAAAAACCGTCTGTGATAGTCTATTTTCAGAGACGATTCTGAACTGTGGTAATTGACTATCACAGACGGTTATTGTTCAGAACCGTCTATGATATCTTTTTTCACAGACGGTTCAAAAACCGTCTGTGATGACGATTTTGAACCGTGTGTGATTATCTTTTCTGTAGTAGTGATTGGCCAAAAAATAGACTTTTTTAAAAAGAGGCCTTAACATTGATCACATGATGATCGCACTTACACATCCAAAATGCGTCTATCAGAGGCAGCCAACCGCCATCCTAGACTCATATGTCGTAGGCCTGCCTACAACCTCTCCCAATTTAGAGAAAGATTCCTGGAGTGGCTACAATCAGGTAAGTATCCTGAAAAAAGACAAGGGAACAACTAGCGCCGGGACGTCCGATCCAGGTGCTAGCGTCGAACGGTGTCATAACCATTGGATCTTTGTAATGATAGCCCCTCAGCACCATCGGATCCTCTTCATCCACAACACAAAACAATGACAACAAGAGCGCAACAATTCAATTAACAGAGTGCAACAAAAAAAAGCCATATGCAACATTTTATATTACCATATGCAACATTGCATAGAAACAGTTGCAACAAATCAAGTGTTTTTTGCAGAAAAATGACGCAAAACACCAAAACAACTCTAAAATTGTTATGGCAACATCTAAAGTAGCACAAACAACATTTGCAAGAAAGGATATGTAACACTCCAAAGTTCAAAAACAACATTTCAAAAAAATATTGTTACAACAATCAAAACAAATAGATGCAACATCCCAAATTACATATTTCAACATCTTGAATGGCTTGATGTAACATCAGGTAGACTCGTCAATGAGACTTCACAGTGGTTTAATGGTGTGACGGCTTGCGAGTAAATATCAAGAGGCTCGTCATCTGGAGCTCATCGTGGTGATGGTGTGGTGTGGATGAAATAGCAGGGATGAGGCACGTCTGCAAAGATAGCTCGATGCGCTACCACTTGACATTGAACGGGCTCAACAACGAAGCGACTAGTCGAAGCTCATCAGAGATGCCAGATTTCTGTGGATGGTGGTGGACATGAGGGAGGCGGGGGAATGAAGAAGTAGAATCTCGCCGAAGTCGTGGAAGCTCCAGGTGATGGTGGATTGAGGATACGAGAGGAAGGGATGAGTTCAGAGGTGGTGAGGATTTTTGTAAAAAAAATTTTGGAGAGGTTTGGGAGAAAGAAGAGTCAGAAAGAGAGTGTTATAGACAAGTATGAAGTCAAGGCGTCTGATATTTTTAGGGTAGCTATCATTATCCAAAAACAATCGCAACACCAACACTACACTCGTAGAAGTCGTCTGCTCGTCAGAAAGAAGGTAGTCGTCTATGTGGACACGTGGTACCTTCCTCCCTGTCCCAACTGGACACGCCGTAGGGACAGCCAGGTAATTAGGCGGCCGTACAGTCACCATCCAACGCGTTACAGGGAACCATTTAAATGCCGCGATGGCGGCTTTCCCGATCGCTTCGCGCAAGCCTTTGCTCGCGCTCATTAGCTCGTGATATGCTGGCGGCCAACATGTCGTCTCCGCCGCCGCCGCCGCCGCCTGAGCTGCACGTGCAGCAGTCGCCGTCGGGCTGCGCGGTGGCGGAGAGGAAGTACAAGGGCGTGCGGCGGCGCAAGTGGGGGAAGTGGGTGTCGGAGATCCGGCTGCCCAACAGCCGCGAGCGGATATGGCTCGGTTCCTACGACACGCCGGAGAAGGCGGCGCGGGCGTTCGACGCGGCGTTCGTCTGCCTGCGCGGCCCGGGCGCCGAGGCCGGGCTTAACTTCCCGGAGTCGCCAGCCGCCGTTGCCCGCACCAGCGACCCGCAGGAGGTGTACGCGGCCGCGGTTTCGTACGCCAACCGGGAGGCTGCACCCGCCGCCGCCGGAGCCGCCACGGCTCCACAGGAGGAAGCAACCGATGATTCCACGGCGCAGGACGACGTGCCAATGGAGAGCTTTGATTGGTCTCAGCTGATAGCGAACCCACCGCCGCTCTTCTCGCCAACCGTTATGGGGAGCCATGTGTACTTGCCGATGTCGCCGACGGCGGCGGACGACATGGAGGAGAACGACAATGGTGCATGCCCTGGTCTTTGGAGTTTTGATTCCGGCGACTGCCCGTACTTCCGACATTAGCATCCAACTGTTGGGTATTAATCTTGTTTGATCATGTGTTTTCTTGTTCAGTGGAGCCATGCATGTTTGTATTCATGTTGCATGGTCCTGTACGTAGTGCTCGCTGCGCGTTGCACTTTTGCAGGTGTGTAGTCTGTTGCTTTCACGTAGCTGGATAGGAGTCATACTCATATATAGTTGTGCACGTCTCGAGAAGGCCTGGGTTGAGCGCTTCCACAGGAAGCACCGCGTTGAGTTCGGATCGTGCAGTTGCACGACGTGTGTTGAGTCCTTGTTTTCTCTATGCATGTTTGCTTTTGAGAGAGAATAGAAAAACGAAAAAGACGAGAGCTGAATTGGCTGCGTCGCAAAACTTATCTGCTCGTTTTCTTCATCGAGTGTCCAGATAGCGTGTGTGTGAACCTTCTCTGATTTTAGCTAACACCAACGATCGCAAAACGCAGTAGTACGTTGATATTTCTGAACTTTTATCGCATTTCTCGGTCACCTGTCAGTATCCTCTCATGACGTTGACGCCAGTCAACAAGTCAGTCACTGCATACATGCTTATGTAGTCTGTTCATCATGAGCAGATGGAAATGCTGTAGCACGCGCGCCCTTTGCATGCCAGGTTCAGTGCACATTTTCTGTTTCTGGGTTTTTAAGCAGGGGAATATGCATTGTTATAAGCATCTATCTATATCTATACTAATTGAAGTCTTTCCTAGAAGCCCCTACATTAATTATGTGAGATAAAAAGCTAGAAATTACCATATTAATTGGAAAAAAGAAAAAAAAAAATAGAAATTCCCACATTAATCGTAAAAAGGAGACAATCAGGGTAGTTCAATCTTCCTTACCGATTCCATCTATGGTTTAGATTTATATGTATTAACAAACATGTTCGACATGGAAACTGAAAAAATATATATATAATGGCATGCGTGCATGCGCAAAACTTGATCTAATTACAACTTTAGAGTCCGGATGTGACTTCTTAACTTGGCTCTCTCCATGGTGTACTACACTAGGAAAATAATACATTGGCACTCACCTCTCTCTCACACACACGTTTCTACCTCCCTTTTCTAGTATATTTTTAGTCAAAGAAATATTATTTAAAATATGTATTATCATGCTAATTAAATCTATATCTCTATACTAATTGGAGGCTCCTCTAGGAGCTTCCACGTTAATCCTAGGTGGGAAAATATCTCTATACTAATTAGAGCCTCCTCTAGGAGCTCTCACCTTAATTCAAGTAGAAAAAAACTAGAAATTCACATATTAATATGAGAAAACAATAGCTAGAAATTCTCACACTAACCGAAGAAAAAAATCCATCCATGCATCTTGTGCTCTAAGGCCCTATTCTAGCTATACATGAGTCTCATACAGTTATATGTTCTACTGTTCCACGATCAAATTGTACAAAGCAGTTAACTTAGAAACATTCAAAGCAAAATAAATGTTCTGGCATGCATGTGTCCGAATAGGAGACATGGAGCCAAATTGCTTATGTACATGGATATACATGAAAATCTTTTTCTTTTTTTAATGAATACATCTCCCTCTTTTTTCTTCTCTGTCATAACTTCCCCGGGCAATATATATAGTTGCTCACACAGAGACAAAAACAATGGCGGCTCTATTAGAAGCTCCTACAATAATTCTACAAGCGAAAATGTAAAAAAAATAGCTTTCAACTTCTCTTTCGGTTCTGATTCATGTAATTTGAAATTTTATATTCAGGATAAAAAAATTACTAAAATATAGACTACAGTAATGTTAAAAAAATATTTCTACAAAATATTATGTACTTTTGAAATAAAATGAAGAGTGCATTTTTAAAATTGCTAACCGTGCAGGTGCACGGGTTGATGACTAGTGGTTAAAATTTTTGGCTGGTTATCACCGATTTCTATCGGACCCTCGGTAATTTTTAAAACCGGTTCCAATTTGTATGAATTTGGTCAAATTTATAAGAAATTCGTGTTAAAAATTATTTTCAAAAATTTCAGTCGATATTTTCAGCGATTTTTGGCCAATTTTCAGTGATTTTTGGCCTTTTTTAATTCAAAAGTTGATTTGAAAATTTTGGCCAAACCGGCCCTGTCGGCCACCCCGGTAAAAATTTGTTACCAGTTTTCGAAACCCTTGTTATAAGGCCTCGTTTAGAACATAAGAATTTTGCAGCAATTTTGTTGGAAATAGTTCAATTCCCTGCAGAAACAGGAGAAATGCCCACGTTTCAAACGTGAAACGGAAGTCATGCATGCATGCTCAGTGATAGATGTTTTATCTACTTGTGTGCTAAAGCGTAATATTTTCTTTTGGCTTGTCCTTATAGACCGTGTGTGCACAAATTAAGAAGAATGCTCTGTAGAAAGAAATATCAATTTGTCGGATTATCACCATGATCTTTGCCGGCAGCAGGAATATTAAACTGTTCATCTCCTTTTGTTGTTCCATTGTCGTTCTCCTCCATTTTCACCATGCTCTTTGCCGGCCGCAGGAAGACTTAACTGATCAGGTTGACATGGAGGAGAACTTATCTTAGTGCATCACGTGGGAGCAACCATAACTCAATCCACCCGAAAGCTCGAATAATCGAATCGTCAATGATATCCCGCGTTGCCTAGCGTTTTGGAGGATAATTTTTTTGTAACAGCGCAAAAATTAAATTATCTGTTATTTATGTTTAAAATATTAAGTTATGCATTTCTAATTTTTCTCTCGGCATTTTGGCTACTTATTAAAAAAAACATTCCCCTAATAAAAACAACAACAAATAAAATTTTAGAAAAAAATAAAGGCTGGTAAAATCCTAGAAATAATTTTCCTAAATACTAGTTGGCATCAGGGACCTCTCCAAACATTTTCATAATATTAGAGTTGGTTTGCTAGTTTTAAAAACTAAAACTCTTTTCTTGAATAAAATTAATTAGGAAAAGAATTAAAATCTGATTCTCCTTGGGGCCGTAGCAGTAGCCTCGGATCATCCCATCATCGCTTTTGGCTCGTTTCCGACTCGTACACCATCCTCGACCGAAGCCGCCTCCATTCTCTCATTTTTTCCTTTGTGCGAAAGTGTCTTTCCGCCGAATGCGCTTTCTCTCCTAGCCCTGCTTTGTCGTTGACCAGTGGGCCCAGACCCCACTTGTCGGTGATCGTCTTCCACCTCGCGCCCGTTGCCTTCGCTAGCGTGGCCTCGCGTCCGCTCGCGCGGAGATGTCCCCCTCGTCCCTCCTTAGCCGCGCTGTAGTCTAGTGAACCCTCGGGCCCGCGTCTTAGCCGTCGTCGTCCACCACAGCTTGCCACAGCCCACGCACGCCAATCACTGTGCGAGTACCCATCGCGCTTATATCACCGACGTCGCCTCAACTATATCAGCCCGTTCTGACAGAAGATCACCATCCTCACGCGCTCGCTGGCTCCACGCTCGTCTCGTCCCATCACCGCAACTGCCTCATCACTTCCTTTTGTTGCCTTCGCTTGTCGCGCATTGGGGGGGAGCGCCTACAAGTTCTCACCACGCCTGCCACCTTCTTGCAGTCTTCTTGCGCTTCCCCCTAAGTTCATAAGCCTCCCATGCGCATCATCTCGCCCAGCTCGCCATTTCTAGCATCCTCTCTAAGAACCATGAGCTCTTGCCCCTTTGGTTGCTAGGAACGGTGTTGTCTTCCTCAGCGCTGGCGAGCACACCACCACGCCATTGCCGTCCTGGTGAGCTTCCTTGCTCGACATGCGTGTCCTTTTCCTTCTAGAGCTTCACTCATCCCTTTTATGTGCTTACTTTGACGGTTGGAGCCGTGAGGAGCTGTGTTACCGTTGTCTTCTTCCTCTCCGACAAATGCGCCCATTCCAATTCACTGCGTTTTCTCTTTTAGGTGAGTTTGGCTTCAATCCACTCATGACACTTTGTGTTCCATCTCCCACTTACGCAAACCCCTCACTCAATTTCCTTGTTCCCACAGGGAGTCGTTGAGACCGCACATCTTCCTTGTTTTCTGTCGCCACCGCCGTTTCCACCATTCTCGTCGTTCCAGTGAGTCTAAGGTCGATTCCTTCCGTTTTGACCATCTTCCGCATGCATGCAAGCTAACATGCTTTTTCTCGTAGCTTCTTGCTTGCCGTGGCCCATTGCCACCGTGAAGCTGTCGCCGCCACCCCGATCGTCGTCATTGCGTCACCTCTAAGCATCTCTGTCACCACTGACCACCATGATGAGCTTGTCGAACTTAGAAAACTTAATTTCCAAACCCTACATATTTGTCGTGCTAGTCCTATGATCAGTGGCTAGCACACACATTTAATAATATTCATATCACATCCATACACGCTTAAATAAAATAGAGTAGCTCGATATAATTAAACAACCGAAATTAAGTCATACATGACCAAGTTTTATAACGTACGGGCCGACCGGCCAAATGGTTCACGTAGTAGAAAGTTTGCAGCGAAATTAATGGTAAAGAGGCATAAAAACCAGCAAGTATGCCTTAGTGCAACAACATGCAACTAATTTGGTTAAACCCTAGAAACCGGCGTCATCATCGCCAAAACCCGAAGCGTAAAAGTGTTCAATCGATGGGTCGTCATCCACATCCTCTGAATATGTTCAACAAGCAACCGTGAGTACAAAATTGTAATCTGCAAGACTTTATAGTAAAGATTATGTAGTATGCAAGGCTATGTCAATAGAGGTGGCTACCCTTCTAACTTTTACCCTTTTTTTTGGGCATAAAGCAAGCTTTCATTTGCAATAATAAGTAATAGATTGCAATAGGAAGTTGTAAGAACATTTTAGATTAATAAGCAATAAATAATAAAGTATAAATATCATAAATAAGCAAGTGGCTTGCTTCCATAACATCAAAACAACGACAAAATCCTTTTGCCAAAACAACTATGTATGGATTCCCTATCCATACATCACCCAAACCATTTTGCAGAACATAAAACTACTTATTGTGGGATATAACCAAGTGATGTCTATACTCACGTTTTAACGTATGAAAATAAAATACTAAACGAATCCTGCATGCAACTAAGTCTATTCAATTTTACGCATGCAATTAAATGCCTAATCATTTTTACAACGGTGTTGATTAATTTAATTAATATATCTTGAATAAATTATCTCTAATGCACCATATTATTATTTATTTAATTTGGGAGTTCTATCGACGACTTAATTTATTTATAAACATCTCATATTAATTTTATGTGTTTTCCTATTTTTATTTTCTACCGGTCTGGCCTACGGCTATTTATCCGTACGCGGTTTAATTAAATGTGTTTGGTCCAAAAATCATACCATACCGATATTTATTTTTACTGGTGCTCATCTAAATTTATTACTACTAAGAGCATGTATAATGGACTTATGTTAGCTGTCTATAGCCTCTGTTGCATAGGATTTTTGCTGATGTAGATGAAAGAAAATGAAGAGAGAGAAAGATGATGTCTACAATCCTGTAATCGATTGTAGCACTAGAAACAAGAAAAAGATTAAAAGATTATATGTTGTCTACAATCTTGTAGCTGACTGTATTATCACAACTATTGTATGAGCTGTCTTTAGTATTGTCTACAGGTGACATGGAGAGTTGCTATAGACAACAGCTGTCTGTACCATTGTACATGCTCTAATCCTCCTCAAATTTTACCATATTACCCTTTTCTTAATTTTCTCTTCTTTTTTCCCTTACTTCTTTTCTCTCTCCATCCTATCCCTTTGCTACGGCCGAACTCCCACTGGTGCTTCTTCCTCAATCCTTTCCCCACTCCATTCTTTCTCACTTCATCTCTCTCTCCCATTCTCCTCCTGGTGCTAGAGCTTGATTTCTGTAGTTGATGATTTTTGTTCTGATGTGGGTTGATGTTGTTCATGTATGCATGTATATGGTGATGGGGGTGGCTTGCTAGTAGTTGTGGTCGTGGTTTTGCTGCTGGTGTTGCGTCGTACTGAGGTAACTACTCTACTCGCTCTCTCCAACCCATTCCCTCCCCTTGCTCTGTGATGAATACTGAGGGCTATTGCTATGTATGTGGGCTGAGCTCCCGTGAAATGTCTAGCACATGTGGGTTCGGGTGAGCAAGAAAAAGGGCGGTGGGGGAAATGGTGATGGATGAATGTGTCGTGTAGAATGTGTAGTTCATAAGGGGGTTTCCTTTTAGACAAAAATAACAGTGGGTGAATGTGGCTACCTTGTTCGGTTTGGTCGGTTTGGGAATGGAAGGCCATGTGCTACTAGTCTCGAAGTAGTCTACGTGGTCCCGGTCTCCCTGTCCTAAGTGGACACATCGGATGGACAGCCAGGTAAGCACCCGTAAAAGTCACCATCAGACGCGCCATCTCCAAGACTACTCCAGTACCCAACGCCTCACCCTGAACTGTATAAAATACCAAGCGTCGTCGAACTTCCCCTATCTCGCTTGCATACAATAGAAAAATCGAGCTACCTACCTACAACGACTCGCGCAGCCTCACTCCCACCAAGTTAACAAACATGTCGCCGTCGGAGCCGCATGTGTCGCCGTCGACCGGGGGTGGCGCGACGGAGAAGAAGTACAAGGGGGTGCGGCTGCGCAAGTGGGGCAAATGGGTGTCGGAGATCCGGCTGCCCAACAGCCGCGATCGGATATGGCTTGGCTCCTACGATACCCCGGAGAAGGCCGCACGGGCCTTCGATGCGGCCTTCGTCTGCCTCCGCGGCCCCGGCTCCGAGGCCAGCCTCAACTTCCCTGACTCGCCACCCTCTGTCGGCCGAACTAGCGACCCGCAGGAGGTGGTCGCGGCTGCGGTATCTTATGCCAACCGAGCCGCTACACCCGCCGGAGCGGAAGCGGCTGATTCCCTCGTGCATGATGACGTGTCCATGAGAAATAATGCGGTGGTTCCGCCGGTGCAAGTGCCTGCCCCGCGCTTCGACTGTGCGAACCTGCAGCCGCTCTTCTCGCCAACCGTGCCGTGGAGCCTCACGTACTACTTGCCGATGTCGCCGGTGGAGGGCATGGAGCCCACTGATCTTTGGACTGATCTTTGGAGCCATGACTTGTGAGTTGTGACCCGTATTTTCGACATTAAGGGCTGTTGACATCGGAATCTGTTGGAAATAATCTTGAACTAGAGTTTAAATCGAGTCGAGTCGTCTCCATGTGTTACTCAAGTTGAAGTCGTGACCAACTTGAGATCCGAGTACGTATGTTAGTATGTTAGCAGGAGGGTATTAGTCTATATAATGAGGAGGCTTGTAACCAATTTTGTAAGAAAGAAAGATAAGTAGGAAAGAGAATAGAGAAATTCAGAAAACTTGGTTATGTAGTTGCGGCGGGCAAATTCTCCTGTGTTTTTCTATTTTTTTTGCAATGTGTGAGTTTTCTCTTGGATCTGGGCTAATAGAATCAATCAAAAGTTCAAGATTTCATAAGATCCATGATCACAAACCTCCGTACGCCCTTCATACTCCTTCTCAACCTTTGATGCTCTTGTGGACCACCGATCACCTGTCGGTCTCCGCTAATGGGGTTAAAATTGAAGGGATCTGCAATTAGCTTTTATATTTGTTTTCTGAACTTTTTGCATGCATGCATGCTTAAGCTTCAGGTTTGTTCATCCATCCTGTGCCGAAATGCTACGGCGCGCACTTGCAAGCTAGGTTGAATTAGTGCACATTTTTTTCGAGAGAGTGTGCCTTTTTTAAGGCACGGTAGTATATTTTAGCTTAAAACCTTAAATAATGCTAAATTAATGCGATGTATAGTAGTAGTATATCTTTTTTCTAAGTGCACTGTCTTTTTACTATATTTTGTGACTCTTCTTACAAAATTTGACCAATTTGTCAGTGAGTATAATCCATGGTACTCTCGATACAGGCGTTCTCTTATACATGCGCCATGCATTTTGATGCAAATTGAATCATTGACAGGACACGAGATCATCAAATAGATGTATATATATGCATTATTATTATAGGAAGAGGCACGCCCGCACTTTATAATGCCAACGCAGAGAAATTTGATTATTTTTCAGGTGGAAACGCTGTCTATATACGTTATATTGTTGCACTCGCCATGAATGGACTACCTTGTCCGGAGTTAAGCAACAATGTGCCGGAATATACTATGAAGTCATCATCATTGACATGATTCGACCAAATTAGTACGCGCTCTATATTAAAGGGCAATTTCCCTAGTAACACTACAAAGATATTACGAGTTGAAAAATAACATTGATGTGTTACTGACATGTGACTCCATGACCCATCTGTCATCTTCACATTGGATTTTGTTTTTCAATTTATACATCATTGCAATGTTACTTAGCAAAATTTCCCCTAGATTAATCACAGTCCAAGTTCTTGCAGGATTAAGAGGTTTGCAGTGTACTTTCGTGTGCGTCAAACTTGTTCAAATTAATTAAACCTGCATGTCAACCGGGTTGTGGCTGCTATTGACAGGTGTGTCATTAATTATTGTCGTCTGGCTAAAGGCTAGAGCTGGTGTAACACTAACTGTATTCGCGTTAATTGTAGGTAGTAGGTTTATTGTATAATTTCTGGGATTTGATCCCGTTATCTTGCGCTTACTAAACATTATACCCCTCCGTTTCATAAATATATTATATTTTAGAAAGCATGCAGTCAAACTTTCTTAACTTTGACTACTAATGTATAAAAAACTATTTATATTTATCATGTGAAAATGGTATCATTAGATGTTTTTAGTTGACCAATAGTACGTAGCACCCTTTCTAAAACATCTTGCAAAGTTGTAATATATTAGACACAAGTACGAAAGTAGAAGTAAGGTGTGATGTAAACGTATTGCAGGAGTTTGTGATGCTTTAGCGGAGAATCTTCGGACCTCTTTCTTCTTCTATGGATGTATATATATCTGATTTGCACGACGGTTAGCACGTAAATGATGAGAGATAGATTGGTCAGCCTTTTTTACGCGTGAGCGCGTGATGGTTGACTGGTTAACAAAAAAAGGATCATTATCTCATACATGAGTAATGCATGTACATATATATAGCTAGTGATGTATAGGCAACATCCTAGTAGGCTTTCTAAAGAAACAGTCAAGTTTTCGAGGCTTAAATCCTTCAGCAGGGAGAAAGCGAGCGAGCTCTCTTGGCTAGCTCGGCGTTGTTCCGAGCGGCCAGCTGCCCTCGAGTCCTTAACTCGGCGTTGGGTGCTCACTCGTGTGTGTGTGTGAGAGATGGGATGTGTAGGGTTTATTTAAGAACTGAGTTGGAGCGCAGCTGGCAAAAATGAGGAGAGCTATTGGCTCTCAGTCCGCCACGGTTCGAACGCTGACTCTCGTGGTTGCCTAGCGAGATAAGATACTCCTTCTTCTTAATACGGATTGGATGGGGTTAAAAACCAGACATCGAAAACAAAAATCCTTCGTCAGGCCAGTGGATGTCATTATGCCCTACCCAGCTTCTTCAACGCCCCCCCCCCCCCACCCCACCCCACCCCCACACCCAAGTAATTCTACGAAGGTTCAATGTATAGGGGACCACTACATTTATTTTAAAAGCATCATATGCATCTTGCATATGGTACTCTAGCCGGCTGCCCAGCTCGCAGTGGTCACGAGTAACCACCACATGTCCACAGCCAGCTAGCTTCTCTTAGAAGGAAAAAAAAATACTACGTGTTAGCAACTGAGAGCATGCTTCATGTATATTTATCGGATATACGTGAGTTCACTTAAAGCTGCACACGTGTGAGTCCCAGCGTCCGTACATGGTACATACATATCTTTGTTGATGCATTACTGGTGTCTAATTATAACTCTGTCCGCAAATTAACGCGTGAAGTCCAATCTGTCGATCAGACCCTCGCAAAAAAAAAAGTCCAATCTGTCAGCGTGTCAGCAGTCAATGCCTTAAAATCACCGGTCAGAACTCCAACAGAGAGAAACAAAAGGCCAAGTAGCTGTAGTAGTGGTCGTATCAAAGTAACAGACATAATCATACTCAAGAGAGTGACTTGGCACGACAGCGACCATATAGACTACGATAAAAAAGTGACGCCCTATGATTGGTGCAGTAAAATACTATGAATTTTGATCAATGATATTGTTTGAAATATGTTGTTTAGATATACGAAAATGATATGACTGAATTTTTCATAAAAAATACTTTTATACTATTGTAATTTTACTTTTTTTTTTGTGCAAATGTATGATAAGAGAAACTAGGGGTTAAAGGAGTATCTTTTGACTTTGAAAAAGTAAAGAAAAGGTCGCTCTTCTCTTGTGACTCAAGGTTCTTTTTTTTTGTGAAATGGCAAAAGTCTTGCTATTATTGCATTAAAGATAGGTAAACAGAAAAAACAGGTTCAGAAGATATAAGAAGACAAAAAAGGAAAAATAAAAAACAAAAATAAATAAAACCAGAAAACAGCATATGAAGGACAGAAGTCACTCCTCGGAAAGCTCCCTATCCCCTTAAGCTACCGCTGCGCTCGCGACTATCAGGGCGTCGGCCCTCTCTCCCCCCGGTAAGTAGGCTCCTAGTTTGTTCGCCCCGCTTGTTATCCAGGCCCTAGCTTCTTCTTCGATGATCGCCACCGTCCCACCACATCGTTTCGCTGATGTTGAAAAATCCTCCTATTTTTTCCTTCCAGATTTGCCATATTGTGAGAATGACTAGCGAGCTCTGACCCTTCCTACTCATGGCCATTTCTCTTTCCAAAATTTGTAGCCACACCAATCTATGATCGTTTCATGATCTTCTCAGTGCGTAGGTATTAGGCTATTACGCTGTGCCCAAGTTGCTACCACCTGCCATACCCTTTTTGAGAAGGCACATTTGAGGAAGAGATGTGGCGCTGTTTTCGGATTATCTGTACACAGAGGACACCAATTATCATTTGGCATGTGCTGTTCGAAATAATGTTGACTCATTAAGATTGTATTTGCATTAAGTATTTCGAGCATGCACACGTGCATGTGTGCATGTTACATCTCCTAGTTAGTGTGTGCATAGATGTCTTTGGGAGTAGTCTGCAAGTAGTTGCCGCATGCTAGTTTGTCCGAGTCTTGCGCCAGAATTTTCGTAGGCGTGGAGGTCGTGGAGTTCGTGTGTTGGTTTCTGTTCTGAGTCGTAGATTCCTAGCCGAGTGGATCACGCTGGTAGTGGCGAGCATCCAGGAGCTTAGCTAGTGAGTTGGTTTACTTTTAAGTCTCTTTATCTTGTAACTAAGATGTGTATTCAGAGAGAATAAACACAGGAAATTGCCCCGAGCTTTGTGTGTGTTTTTGTTCTTGACGTGAGTGTGTGATCCTAAGAGAGGGAGAGCCATGAGTGAGTTTTCTCCTGGGCATAGCCAACATGTGCCTTGTTTGTAGGATGTTCGACGTCGGAAGCTGTTCTTGGACAACCAATCATACAAAAATTTTGCATTTTTGCGGTGCCCAAGAGTTCCATATGAGGCGAATGAAAGGCTTCTCGATCGATCCCGAAAATTGTGCCTCATACGCCGATCTAGCCGTATATGTCTCTGTCGCTGTCCACTTCCAGATGATATCATCCGATATCTCTGGTGCGAGCTCCACTTGTGCGATTCTACCGTACAGATGCACGAAGTCCAATATGTGGTGTTCTGTGATCTTTCTTCTGAGGTCGTAGATCCACATGTGCTCTTGCAAAGCCTCCCTTATCGTCCTATTTTTTCTAGCTGCAATGACGTATAAGCTTGGTACCATATTTTTTAGTGGTAAAGGCCACATCCAAACGTCCTTCCAGAAACTTGCTATGTTTCCGCTTCCTACAATGATTTTTGTTGAACCGCGGAATAGGTCGTGATCTTTCTCGTCTGTTGGCAGTTTCATGCCATTCCATTGTTTCTCTGGCTCCTTCTAATGATACCACAGCCAGCGTAGGCGTAGTGCTCTACCAAAAGCTGCTAGCTGAAGGACTCCTAGGCCGCCGAACTTTTTAGGACGGCAAACTGTATTTCAATTGACCTTCCTGCCCCCTCCCGTGTGTTCCTCGGTTTCACTCCAAAACCAAGCCCTGCGGCGCTTATCGATTTGCCTTTGTGTCCATGCCGGAAGATCCGCCAGAGTCATGTGATATATGGTTATGGAAGTGAGAACCGCCTTGAGCGTGGTGAGCCTCCCTACTCTAGATAGTATTTTCTTTTTATATCCTCCAAGTCTTGCATTGATTTTGTCTAAAAGGGGCTGTAGTTGTACCTTCCTCAGTCTACGTAGGGAGAGCAGGAGGCCTAGGTATGCGCACGGTAAGTGCTTCCTGTCAGCTGGGAACTCGTGTAATCAGTGCCGAAAGCGCTAAGTTAAAATTACCAATCAGAACGAAATGAGAGAGAAAGAAAAGCGAAGTGCGTAAGTTGTAGTAATCGTATCAAAGTAAAAGACATAACGGTTTTGCTAGTTTTAAGTTGTCTGAAATTTTCTTAAGTTTAAGTTATTTGTTGTGATCATTGGATTTGTGTAGAGATTGGTGTGTCATATGATTGTCATATGATTGGATATTGATCCAATGGATGTCATATGATTGGATATTGATCCAATGGTCACAACAAGTGACTTAAATTTAAGAAAATTTCAGCCAACTTATGAATAGACAGTCCCAAGACATAATCATACACAAGAGATGAATAGAGTGACTTGGCGCGACGCTTTGCTGCCACGACAGCGAAGATATAGACTGACGATCACGATCCACTGCACAACGCACGCAGCCGGTGAGGCACATGCAACACCCGCAAGGGCGTGCCGTCGCATGCCATCCTGGCCGCCGGGCGCCGGCCGGTCGCCGCCGCAACGTACGGCTCCATGCACGCTAGGGAAGAAGCACGCACGCATGCGGCTGATGAGATCTGAGATAGATATACGTATGGCAATGCAATGCTGCTGGCTGTACGCAGGGTTTTTTATTTCGTTAATTTCGAATTTCAACTCGGGCAAATGGCCGAAATTGGCATTCAAATTTGATTGAATTGCATCAAAAAAATCGACGGATTTTGACAAAAATTTGAATCCTATTTGAATTTGGCCTGAATTCATGTGCAACCGAATTTTTTTTTTGATCAAACGGGCAAAATTCGAGCTTGAGCGAAATATTCAAAATTTCACGAATCGTCGAACGCTGGCTGTACATACATTGGGCTGTGTCTCACGTTTCTGTGCTACTGCGCACACATTAATTTTACAGGACTGCTGATGGTGACTTCACATGCATGCATGGTATATTTGTCGGACACTGTTACGGCACCGGGTACGCCTAACCTCTGGCGCCGCGACCGTACCCGTAGCAGTGGTTGGATCCATCACCTGGGATCTGAAGGGCCTGCGAGATGCGTCACATATGTCATATGTGCATGATGCATGCATGCAGTACATGCTCACTCACCGGTGTAGACAGAGAGACCTAAGGGGTTGCTAGGCTGGCCGCTTGCTGAGAGACGTACTGTACTGGTGGCCCGGTCGCGTTGGTGCATCACTGCCGGACGGTGTCACCCGCCCTAGGCGCAGATTGTCAAATTTATACACACACAGGTCGTACGTACGGCTCAGCGGCCGGATCTAGTGTGTACTACCGAGTAGCACGTCATAAATCGAAAAAACACGACTAGGTCAGCCTACGTATGGATGGGTCCGGTCAGATCGACTAAGTAGATATAGGCAATAAAAACGCCCAGGTCTCTGTATCGTTCAAAACCGGTTCATGCGACCAGAAAACTAGTATTTATATATCTAGTTTTCAGGCGCCTGAAAACTGATTATCTTTCAGTCACTTTTGCAGCCGTTCGATTTGCGCCGTGATTTGTGCGGACGGAGCTCCATTTATCGAGATTTTTGTTTGGCGGGTGTTGGGCTTCCGGTTTTGACCGTTATCGTTTTCGATGTCTCCGTTCAAATTTGTTATTCTTTTCTTCGATTCTCGCGCCTCCTCTATATTCTCGCGTCTCGCCGTCTCGGTTTCGTCGTGCGAGAGATCGTGTAGAGGAGAATCCGAGGAGAGGAAGGGAAAGCCCTCGTGTAGAGGATAATCCGAGGGAGGAAGGAGAGAGCGAGCTACTCCGGCGGTCAAGGTGTTTGCGCGGCGGCATTTTCTCTCGCGTGAAGCGGCGAGCGGCGACGAGTGCGACCATCTCTCTCGGGTGAAGTGGCGAGCGCTGACACGCGTGTGAAGCGGCTAGCGACTAATTCTTTGTTAGGGCACCGATTTTTTGGTGAGTAGAGCTAGCTTGTTCGTTTCATCCAGCCGATTGAATAGTTTGGGGGCACCGATTTTGTGGTGAGTAGATCTAGCTTGTTAAGGATTTGTGTTGAGTTTTTTAGGTTACGAATCTGTTGTGTTGGTGTTGTTTAGGTATGATTTTATGGTAGGTAGGTTTTGATCCAGTTTTTCTCCAACGATTTTGCTATTTTTATTGTTTTTTAGGTTATTACACTTGTTCCTTCAAATTTGTTGCACATTTTTTTAGGGGTTTTTTATGTGTTTGATCCCTTGCAGGTATAGGTGCGGTAGTAAGTATGGGTGTGGTAGTAAGTACGGTTTTTTAGGATATTACTCATGTTTGATACACCATTTTTTGTATGGAGTTTTGGTTAGTACTAGTCCAGTCCAGAGTTGCACGGTTTTGCTCAGCTACTTATTGGACCAGACAGAGATACTAGTATACTACATGTCTTGATCCAGTTTTTTTCCAACGATTTATGTTATTTTGATTTCAAATTTGTTCCACATTTTTTATGGTTTGGAGGATTTTTATGTAGTGAATTTATTGTATAAGTGTTTGGTAGGCATCTTGTAGTGAAATTATTGCGTCAGTGGTAGCTGAGCAAAGCTGAAGACCAGGATTCATGTGTTTGATCCCTGGCTGTGGTTTGGAGGATTTTTTTTGTAGTGAATTTATTGTACAAGTGTTTGGTAGGCATTTTGTAGTTAAATTATTGTGTCAGTGGTAGCTGAGCAAAGCTGAAGACCAGTATTTATGTGTTTGATCCCTGGCTGTGTTTTGGAGGATTTTTTTGTAGTGAAATTATTGTATAAGTGTTTGGTAGGCGTTTTTGTAGTGAAATTATTGTGTCAATGGTAGCTGTGCAAAGTTGAAGACCAGGAGGGTTGCAGGTATAGGTGTGATAGCATTAAGTTCATACACTAATTTTTGAAATGTAGTATTTGTGAATCATCTCTTCTGAATCTTAACATTGTCTTTGTGCTTCATGCATGTACGTTTGAATGTAGCAACAAAATGTGTTGGTTAATCAATTTTAGAACCATCTCTGTTTAGTACTAGTTTCAGTCCAGAGTTGCACAGCTATGCGCAGCTCCTTCTTGGACCAGATAGAGAGTTTCATGTGATTGTCCATGCATGGCCTAATATATATGTTCGAATGTTCATCATGATCATAATATCTGTATTTTGGGCCTTGCTAAGATGATCTCTCAAAAACACTATATATTTTTTTTAGAATAATACAGATTAATTATGGCTCTTTTATTTGCAGGAATTGTCTTTTGCTAGGGAATAATCTAGTCAATTGGAAGGGAGGCTGACCATTTTAGCAATCCAAGTTGTGACAAGGTATATATCTTTCCACTTTGTTGGCAATTCCACTTTTGTAGATGGTTGTACTGCTCTCAGTTTTTTCATTTGTTTAGATGGGATCATTTTTCTGATTTTGCACACACTTTCAGGTTGTCCATGTTGTGAACTTGATGTTGTATACCTGTTATGTCCTAGCATGTTTTTTTCTTATTCAGAATTATTTGGATGATCATGACGATTGCTAATCAGATAGACACTCCTAAAATGATTAAGTTTTTTAGACAATCATGATGATTGATTTGTTTTGTTGTTGTTTAGTTATTTTTGGGCTACAGAGTGTAGAAAAAACCTTATGTACTGAAACATAATACCTACCTCTGCTAATTGTGTTATTGTGTTTGTGTTGGGCAGTGCAGCAATATTTGTTTTTTTTTAATACAGAAATATAATACCTACCTCTGGTTACCTGTCAGGGGTTCACATCAAGGCCTCTGTTTGCCTTCTTTACTTCTCAATCTTTTTGCAGTGTTACATCCTGACACTTCTTTACTTTCTCAATCTTTCTGATTGCTGTACTTTATGAAACATGTTAACTGTACAAAATATGGTTTTCTCAAACATGTTAAATAGGATTATGGAGTTCTGGAGTTTTGGAGTTTTGCTCTATGATTATGGAGTGAAATTTTGAATCCTTTGTACCTGTACAAAATATGCTACACTCATCAGACAACTCCTATCACATATACTCAGTTGACATCGTATACTTCAAATATAGTAGTATACTCCATGATTATTCCGTCCTGTTGTTAAGACATTAAAATGTACACACTGGTTACTTAAGTTGGATTCAAGAAAACTATCAGTTTTTTTTATATCATCAGACAGCTCCTACCACATGTACTCAGTTGCATCAGTTTTTTTTTTGTCAATAGAGAACATGGCTAGGGATATTATCGGTCAGATGAAGATGAAGAAGACTTTGATGTAGCAGACTCGACGGCTATGGAATCTAGCAAAGATGAATATGTAAGCAAGCTATTTGTTTCTTTTGTTATATTGTCTTAGTTCCATTGATGTGCTTTTATTTTAATTTTTTCGTTTTATCCTTGATGGCAGTCGGGCTCTTCTTCTGAGGATTATATTGATGATGCTATCATATTTCAGAATTTGTCGAAGATGGTATTTTTGAGTTTATTTTATTTTGTTTTGTTTTATATCTTACGAAGTTTTTTAAAATTTATTTTTTAAAACTTTAGTTGTCTGTTGACTTCTTCCTCTATTTTGTTTGGAAACTTTTGTTTGTGCAGGTTGCAAAGTCTCTAAAAAGGAAGTTGGCTCAAAAAGGTCAAAAAGGTGTTCATACAGAAAAGAGAAAGGTTTGAATCTCATCCATAGAACATTATTTCTTTTGTTATTTCCACCTGTAATTGTTTCCTTTTTTCTCTAGAAGACTAGGACTGATCTGAATTGTAAGAAGGGCAGGACTGATAATGTAGCTTCAAATGCTTCTAGTAGATGCAATATGAGCTATTTTGTTGACATAATTTCTCGTCTAAGTCAAGCTAAAAAAGATGTTATCAAGGAGTACAACTTTGGATTCTTTTTGGAGTTTGAAAAGTGTGCTGTTCCTAGGAAATTTGTACAGTGGATAGCTGATCATGTAGACACCAGGAGTTCGGACATAATTGTGAAAGAGAAAGTAATACCAATCTCTCCTATGTCCATTCATTCCGTATTAGGTATTCCAATTGGTGGACTAGAAATTAAGTCAGACAATGACTCAGGAAAGAATTTTTTGCTGGAAATGTTTGACCAGAGAAACCTACCAACAATAAAATTTTTTGCGAATAAGTTGCTGAAAGATGACCTTACTGGAGAGCAAGTTTTCATATGTTTTATGGTGCTTACCTTGTCCACTTTTCTCTGTCCAAACTCAAACACATGCCCCAGTCTAAAATACCTAAGTCCTTTGCAAGATGTTCACAAGGTGGATGATTGGGATTGGTCCAAATTTGTTTATGAATGGTTGATGGTATATGTGAAGAAATATAAGAAGGAGAGAAGGAATACTTCTCAGTCATCAAGGACACTTGGAGGTTGCTTATATTTTCTCATTTGTAAATTCTGATTGCCATGTTTTTCTTCCTTTTTTTCTCTGCATGCATTTGCCTTATGATTTTAGGTTAGATTAATATGTTACATTCGTTTGATAATTGATTAAGATTTTTAGTGTTAACTTGCACAACAGTTTGTTTTTTTTTTGTTTGTTGTTTGTCGGTTAATTTTCATACTTAAATTGTACATCGGGGCTACTAGGAATTTTAGTGTGAACTTGCACAGTTTAGTTAAATTTGCACATATTCTTGTCATGTAACTTTAGTTCAAAATACTGTGCAACTTATATGTTTCCTGTATTTTTGTCATGTAACTTTAGTTCAAATAGTGTGCAAATAGTAGTATTTTGTTTGTATCGTTTTTTTTAATGATTTTGCAATGCATCATATTGAGCAATATAAGTAATTTGATTATGGTAGATGAGGGATCCGCTTGCTTGTCTCTCTGTATTAAATTTTTAATGCTGTGTTATTTCCCTGATTTCTTGTTGTTGTTAGGTATACTATCTTGACTTTCTTGATTTTGGATTTCGTCAATTGCCAAGTCGTGCACCTCAATTTCAGTTTGGAAGGGTGATATGATCAAGAAGTACTCTCGGTATGATTGTGTTTCGCGAAGGGTAACTGTTTGGGTCACGTCTGTAAGTTATTTTTGCCCTTTTCTTTATAGTATTTTTAAGTTGCTCTTTTCTTTTGATATATTACATATATGGCATATTTGACCTTGGAATGTTTTTTTCCTTAGGTTAAAGATTTTAGTTTGACTTGCTACGGGTTGCTATCTTCGTCTCCTTCGACCAAGATTGCTAGCAATAAAGTCTCTCATTTCGAGATTCATTGGAGAGGAATATTGGGAATTCATTGCTGCAAAGGTGTGAGATTGATTCTTATCTTTTCCAGGTATTTTGCTTCTATTAGTTCATCAATTTTTAATTCATTTTATTATTTGTTTTACCCTATTTTTATCACATTTTTATTGTGTTGGTGCACATTATGTATTGCTAACATCATTACAAGTTTTCTAATGATGTTTCCCATTGATTTACATTTACAACAAAATTTGTTTATGTTATTATTATTATTTCCATAGGTTAAAGAAGGCATTAGTGTGATTTTCCAAAATTTCATGAGAACCATCCCTGAAGTTTCTTGCTATAATTACGAAGTGCTTGTTATGGATGTATTGAACTATTTATCAACCGCCATAACAAGCGATTGTCTTGATGAACGTCCTTCCGCAATGATGATGAGTACAACATGGATGACAATGGCAATGGTCCGGATATTGATCATTACCCGAGAATGAGGATCACAACGAACATTTGAACACTAAAGATGTGAATCACGATTCCCAATCTACGGTGAGAATCCCATCTGTTGACTCGAGATCATGACAACTTGAATCGGGATGACGCTAATGGCGCTTCTCAAGCAACAATGGAATTAACATCGGATGAGTCATCACAAAAGAACAAATCAAGCGGTTGTTTTTTTACGATTTTCTTATGATCTATTTAATTTTGCAATTTTTTTGTGTTATTTTCCATTTTCTTCTAGAGGAGGATGTCTTGTAGCTAGCATATTGCCCATGTATTTTCTTTCCCATTGTTGTTTTCTTTCTTTTACCTTTTTTCCTTTATATATATGTATTTGCTTTCTAATAGGTTAGGTTAACAAGTTAGTTGATTAAGATTTTTAATGTGAACTTGCACAATAGTTTCATTAAATTTGCGAGATATTATTGTCATGTAACTTTATTTCAAATAGTGTGCAACTTTGTGCATTTCTGTACAAAACCAAAATTAATGAACAATAAAGATGTGAATACGATTCCCAACCTACAGTGAGGATCCCATCTGTTGATTCACCCATGTCAACTTGAATCAACAAGATGCTAATGTGATTCTAAAGCAACGCTGAAATTAACATCAGATGAGTCAACACAGAAGAACAACTCCCAAGCAGGTTGGTTTTTGTTTTTGGCGTTCACTTATGATCCATTTGATTTTGCAAGTTTGTTTTTGTAATATTTTCAATTTTCGTCTAGAGGGGAGGATGTCTTGTAGCTAGCATATTGCCCATGTATTTTCTTTCTCATTTGATTTTGCACAAAAGTTTCATTAAATTTGTAGACATTCCTGTCATGTAACTTTAGTTCAAATAGTGTGCAACTTTAACAAATCTGAAGCAGGTTATTTTTTTTACAGTTTTCTTATGATCTATTTAATTTTGCAATTATTTTTTTTGTGTTATTTTCCATTTTCTTCTAGAGGGGAGGATGTCTTGTACCTAGCATATTGCCCATGTATTTTCTTTCCCATTGTTGTTTTCTTTCTTTTACCTTTTTTCCTTTATATATATATATATATATATATATGTATTTACTTTCTAATAGGTTAGGTTAACAAGTTAGTTGATTAAGATTTTTAATGTGAACTTGCACAATAGTTTCATTAAATTTGCAGATATTATTGTCATGTAACTTTAGAACACTAAAGATGTGAATAATGATTCTCAATCTACAGTGAGGATCCCATCTGTTGATTCAGCCCATGACCACTTGAATCAGCAAGATGCTAATGACAGTTCTCAAGCAACACTGAAATTAACATCGGATGAGTCAACACAGAAGAACAACTCCCAAGCAGGTTGGTTTTTGTTTTTTTTGGCAGTTCACTTACGATCCATTTGATTTTGCAAGTTTGTTTTTGTAATATTTTCAATTTTCGTCTAGTAGACAAATTAAGTAAGAGGAGGAGAAGGTCTTGTAGACAGCTTAATGGCGACCAAACAATCGATGTTTCGAGCTTCAAGAACAAGATCGCGCTTCAAAAACAATTATTCATCTGGAAAGTCAAATTTGAAGCAAACTGATACCATTATATTAGATGCTGAGCAAGAAAAAGCAAGCAAATTTCAGCCTCAGGTTGTTGTCTACTTTACAATACGTAGTTTCTTATATTTTTCTTTATCTTACCCTACTTGAGGTATATCATGTGTCTTATATCTCCTTATTTGACTTTACAAAGGTTTATTATTTCCTCGAGTTCTAAATATTGGCCACTAGGCTATGCATATATAATGGTATGCACATGAAATTGTTGTGCTTGGGAGATGCCCATTGTTGCTTTCTTTGGTAGACGAATTGAGCACTGGTTGGTGGCCTTTGAGTTCATTTCTTGCGAATATTAGCTTTTGCATGATAGAGGATGTTGAGTGAGCCTGCCGATATCAGGTGCATATGATTCCTTTGGATTGTAACAAAAGAAAGACAAGGATGCTTGCTAGACTGGGTTGTGTCTCTTACCTTCTTGTATGAGGCTGAATACAACCTATAGAAGTAGTTTGCCATAATACCAGTAATGCCTTCTTATGGAGTTTGACAGATGCTGGTCGATTATTTGTGTAAACACAATTAGTGCTTACCTGTTAATGTTTTGCTCTATGCAGTACCATTTGTAGTCACAAACTCACAACTCGCAACTTGCTTGTGGCAAAACAAGTAGGTCGGTTGTGCTATTACCTCCAGAATTATAGTAGCACTTGTATTCGGGTGCTTTTACATCTTGGAAGAAATATCTGTGGTTCTCATCTCTAATTCAACTTACTAGAAATTGAAAGTGCTTGGGAGATGCCCATTAGTTGCAATAGACCTCAAGTACAACACAAATAACATTTTTAAGTTTTCCTTGTAATTTATGTTTTCGATATTTGATGTATGCTTATTTTTTCGCCCTTTCGGTAGGATCATGTTGCAGCAATTGATGCACTTCCAATAGTTGCCTGCGGCAGTTGTCATCAGGAGACTGATGGGAGCGCCCTGCCCATCATGCAACCTTCTTCTGAGAATCTCAAGGTAGCTTTTTTTTTATACTTTCGTAGTTTATTTCTATATATTGCAGCGTAGTAGAAAATATGGTTCCTACATGTTATTTTTTAATTTTGTTTATCAATTTTTTTTCTTAGTGTTGTTTATTTCGTCTATTGTTTTGTTAGTCTAGTCTTATTTTTCTTATATCTATGTAGGATCCGGTTGAACTGAGCTCAAGGGGTGTTTGCCACGCTAATTCTTTACAAAAAAGCGCAAGCCTTGATCATATGTTATCTCCTCAAGACTTAATTATTGGCGAGGCTCATTCAAGAGCTGCCAAGGTGAGCATGACTTAACTATCAAGCACATGAATGTTATTCTTAATGGTTTTTTATTTGTGTTAACAACATCTAAAAGCCGTAAAAGCTGCCATACGTTTGAATAATTACGACAATTTTTTTTTTTTGCAATTTAGTTTCTGTAAATTTCTCTCAATTTTTATGTCAATGTACGTATGCATTTGATCATGATCATAGAGGAAGATATACTGTTTTACCAATCCTTTTTTATGTTATTGTTTTAGTACTTATAATGTTGTTTTTTTGTTTTTCTTTATTAGGATGATCAAGATCATGCGCTTTCAAGTCTTCTGATGGCCAGGCTAAATCAAATGATTATGGTATTTTTAGTTGAGGATTCATCAATTTTTTTTTGTATCTTTTTGTTTTTATTCTTGATCACATACTTTTTTATATTAGTTCATCAAGCATGCACTTCCAATGTGCCAAGCAAGAACCCTCCTGTTGTTTCTTCTCCTCGAATTGGTAAGATCCATTCAGCAATTGATGCCATTGTTTTTATTCAATTGTTTTGAGAAATTAGACTATGTAAGGCTTGACAACTATGTTTGGGTGGCTTTCATAGCATTAATTTTTGTGACTATTGCTTTTTTTGTTTAGGCGAAGCAATTCTTTGCCAAATCTATCCAAAAATAGGCTGTGTCAAACCAAGATCCGAATTTACGGGATCAAAGTACACCTTCTTTCCGTATACTTGATTGTTTAGATGATTACGGAAATTTCATTGAAGATCCAATGTGTCGTCGTCCGGTTGGTCACCATGTGATGGGAAGACACGCTATGAAGAAATTAAGAGTGATTGTGTTGTTGATGCCATGATTTCTGATTTTGATTCACAACATGTTACTGTAAGTGTTACCCTCTTGTCAATAAATGTACATTTGGTAGTATTTTTACTTTGTAAATGTGTTGCAGTTTTGCTAATATCTTTTGTTTTTTTCTACTTCTGAATAGGTCAATACAACTTCGAATTCTAAGTCTAGCATCAGTTCTTCTCAAAAAATTCCAAAAACATCTAAGCAGGTAAAAGTTTGTGTTCATTATCTCATTTCCATCTGTTAATCATCATCTGCGATTGTTTGATAGATATTTTAAATTAATTTCAGACTCCCATCGACATTATTGATGATGAGTTTGATGTGAATTGCACCCAAAGACCAAAACAAGATGACGATCAGACCATTGATCCTGTACCTCTTGCCATTGTTTCTCCCTCTGGAGAAACTATTAGCATATAAGTTTTTGTTATTGTTTTTATGCTTATTTTAATTTCTTGTACATTTTAAGTTTTTATAAATGGATTATATAAATTATTATGTTATTTTATTTTTTGGTGATTTATTTCCTTGATCTTTGATTCCATATTTTAAATGTTTAATTATATTGTAGTGCTCTCAAGAATCGCCCGACGTATTGTTTTGTGGTGAACGGAATTTAAAGCGCACCTGCAACAAGATGTGTGATAAATCCGATGAGTTTTACAATAAATCATCTGGTGGAAAACTTGGCATGAAACGTGCTAGGAGAGTTGTTGTCCCCACAAAAATCAAGGGCTCACCATATGTCACTGAGAGGGTGAAATATACAGTGTCTGCAAATGAGATGCGCTACTACAATGTTGTTGTTAAGCTTGGCAGTAGCGATCACCAATTGTAAGTTTTGTTACTTATGTTTGTTCTTCTTTTTTTCTTTTTATGTTATGCATTAGCTGATTATTTTTTATTTTCCTTGTATAGTATGGATGCTGTTGACTTTGACAATGTTAAGGTCAGATTCATGTCCCTTGCTAGCTCATTGAAGCCTACAGGGCGAGTTGAGAAATTTGTTATTAATGCCCTATGCCGAAAGCTTTTCAAGGATAATCATCCCATCAATTCAAAGAAGCATTACTTCTTTTCTACAATTGGCGTAAGCAATTTTACTATTTTTTACATTTTTTGTTTCGTATAAGTGCATTGATTTTTTGAAATTATGTTTGATGATTATTATGTCATCTTCATGTAGGATTTTCTTATGGGCAAATTTAAAGATGAAAGGAAAAAAATGAGATGATATCATGCACAAAGAGAGCTTTTCAGGGTGTTGGGAATGCAAATCCGCTTCGTACCTCTAACATGGTAACTTTATTTATTTATTTTTTGTCCTTATTATTTTTGATCTGTTTATTATTGTTAACTCGGGTTTATTATTGTTAACTCGTGCTGCTTTTCTTCCCTATTTTTCATGAATCACATTGGTTTGTGTTTGTTGTTCATTTGAGGGACAACATGTTTGTCTTTTTGGATTCGGCATTTGGACAGTATACTCCGTACCACGAAACTGTCAAAAGTTATCTTGTAAGTTTATTCTTATAATTGTTTTAAGACCGCTGTTTTTGCTTTTTTTTCTGATGGCTTATTTGCTTGTTCATTAATATTTTTCAACAGATCCCAATTTCAAGAAGGCATGGGCAGAATTTGCACCTTATGATAAGAATTTTAATGATTTTGTTGTCATTTCCCCTCAAGTTCCCCTACAAAGAAATATGTAATGCTTTTTTTTCCTTTTTTAGATTGAGTGATATTTGTTTAACGTAAATTGTAGAAAAAGTTCTCATTATTTTTTGATTTTTTTTTATTTAGTGATGATTCAGGTGTTTTTGCCATGAAATTTTTGGAGATATGGGATCCTCTAGTTCCACTGAAGGACAAATTCTGCCAAAGCGATATAGCCCATATTCGTGTTCAATATGTAAACAACATTTTGTTTAGCAAATTCAATGAGGCAAAAGACGCGCAAAGACTAGTCACTGAGTATGACTACAAGGTCAGTACTTTTATTTTTTAAAAAAGAAATTGCCTTTATTGTAGATTTTGTTTGTTTGTTCTAATTTTTTTCTTTTTTTTTGTTCATTTAGGCTCTCGGGTAAATGTGACCTGCAGTATCACCCTCACATATATTTCTCAGTGATATGCAGCTGGATGTAATGGTCTGAATATATTACGCTTCTTCAAGGGTGCTTTTGTGTAGTAGTAGAATGTAAAGTTAGTAGTTGCAATATGTGTAATAAATTTTGTCTTGTTTTTATCTTTGGAGTATTATCATTATTTTGGATATATTGAATTGGTATATGTTGTTTTTGTTGTATTTATTCTTTGTTTTTTGGTTGTTACCTAAGTATGATTTCTGTTTTTAATTTGGTGTTCGAGTATGGTTTATATTTTGCATATATTTTCCTATTTTTGCACTTGTGCTACTGACGCATGAGTTTTAAATGGACTTTTGAAACAAGGTGAAGTGGCAATTTTGTCATTTCTTCGGCCTGGTTCAGGTAGCCTACTGAAATCTTCCGCTTTTTATTTCTTATATGCATGCATATTTTAGACAACTGTCCCTTATGTATCTATTTCTCTGTTATTTTTAGTTTGTCCCTTGATAAAGTCGATTTATGTTGTGCCCATGGCGATAATTTACCTCAAGGTTAGCTATCTTTTATGTGCATGTCTTTTCGATTCTTTTAGTGCTAGCAAGACTATCTTTCTGATATCCAACTTGTTTATGTCTTTGATCCTTTCATGTGACAATACTATATGATAGATGCTTATGTATTCTAGAAATGTAGTGTGATAGATTATTTTGGTACAAGTTTGTGATTTATACCTATCAACTTCTTCCCATAAAACTGAAATGTCGTCTTACTAGATAACTAAACCCTCACCAATTTGCATCAAAAGCGTATAGTGAGTACCAAGCGGCTAGTTTCTAACTAGATATTATCGTATTCATTGTTCGGGTCCATTATGTGATTGGAAGTTGCTATCTGCGTATTGCTATCTAGATTTATTTATATTTTTCTTGTTTTCTTTTATGTCTCCATGTTCTTATTCATATCTTTTTAGCCAAGTACTCCATGAACCAGTATGTTAAACAGTTATGATGTTTAGTTATGACTCGGTTTACCTGCCTTATGAGATTTGTGATTTATATGCAAGCATCATCTAGCATTTAGCAATGACATGCCTCGACAAGCGTCATACGTATCTAATAGGGCGACAATTCGTTCAATCAAGTCGATCTAATAGGATGACAACTTTTTTTATAGGATAGAATTTTTCTTCCTTTTCTATATTACGTTTGTTCTGGAATCATGATGTTTGCTCTGCAATCGGGCAATATCAACTAGTAACGAAAACTATTAAAACTCCATTCAATACAAGATATGATAACATGTAATAAATTAACTTGTAGTCATTAGTGTTACATCATCCATAAATAAATTACATTATGAATTGAATATTTTTAATGCCTTTCTTGTATCTTGTAGTGTTTTGTATCTTTTTGATCTTTCAATGTTGTAGCTTGACTTTTCTCTATTAGCCCTGTCATCATTACGCAACATTTTTAAAATATAGTTTTAATCAGATAGTTAATACAGACTTAACTACATGCATAAATTTCTTAAAAAGCACAAAAAAAAACACCCCCTTCAACCTACATGTAGGAAAAAAAACGAAAAACAACCTGAAAAAAAACAAAGAGGGAAAACTATTGTGTGCGGTTCATATTTTTACAAATATTGTTACCTGCTTTCTTAGCTGCAGTTCTCTTCTCTTTTTTTTGCAGGTGCAATGTCGAGGTGTCTCTTCGGGCACTTTTGAATATTGTGTGTGTGGCTGCCACAAAGACTGCAGGTAATTTGTTGTTTACTACGCAACTGCTCTACTAATGTCTTCTGCCTGCCAACTGTGATAGGTCTTCCTTTAGTTTGGGCATTTTCGGGGTCGTAGATGTGTATCATTGAGTTGTCTTCTGCCGCTGTGTTATCTGATCCATTTATTTCATTTGTTGTAACAACACTTGGTGCAGAGGGTGCCATGTTTCTCAGGTGGTCTTCAATTTTTACTATTTCATTCATGAGGTATGAATACTTGTCTATTGATTTTGAAGCTTGGATGCGGTTCCACCAAGCGCCTTGACAATATGTTGAATCTTAGTTGTTGTCATCCCCAATTAGTGCTAGAGGCGACATGTTTTCCTTATTTCGATGTCCTTTCGTTCTTTTGGTCTCCATCTATCAATGAAATACTTCTCAAAGCAATCGTGTCATATTGGTGGATCACTACCTAAGAATATGTGCACAAAGGATTCAAATCATACGGAACATGGCACATATACAATGAATTCCTCTTGAGGTAAATTAACTAGCACAATATATTTCCTAGGTCTGAATTCCCTCATGGCATGATTATCGATTTGTATACTTCATAGCATTCATCTTTGTCTATCTCTTTTACATTTAGTCCTGGTTGTGCCCTTGAGTGATTCTGAAACACGTAGAAAATGCTCTGTTGTATAGCTGTCTGCTTGCCTCT
This sequence comes from Ampelocalamus luodianensis, assembly GCA_036346255.1. Taxonomy (NCBI): domain Eukaryota; kingdom Viridiplantae; phylum Streptophyta; class Magnoliopsida; order Poales; family Poaceae; genus Ampelocalamus; species Ampelocalamus luodianensis. The sequence continues at coordinate 54,341,191 of CM070627.1, read as the reverse complement.
CAAAGTAATATTGGACCATTATAGTGGGTTTGTGTCCCTTGTTTGCAAATCTTGCTCTTTTAGTTTTTGACAATTGTATCGCTATTCTCTCATATCTTTGCAAGGAAACTTATTATCTTGTATGGTGGGCAGCGTTTCTTTTGATAAGCGAGATAGTCCCTCACTTCTTGCCGTTGTCCTGTATGAAAGGGTAGAATTGTTGTTTAAAATACAGAGCACAAATCTCTTCCTTGTTTGCCACATAACTTGGAAGTATTTGATGCTTTGTATTCCATTTTCTGTATCATTTATTGCCATAAAGTTTCAAACTCTGTTTCGTTAGAGAGTTGTTCACAATGTCGTGAAACTCATCATGCGATCCAGTTTTGAGTCAAGGCATCTCAGTCTTTTCTTGTGCCTTTTTCATTATATGGAGCAGAGCGGTTACGTGGTTAGTGTAAGGGAAAGCGAGGCGATTGCACCTTCATAGCACCATCTTGATCTGTGATAATTGTTGTGGGAGCTTTACCTCCCATGCATGTCAAAAGTGTCTTGAGCGACCACTCAAATGTTGCAATAGTCTCATCTTTTAGGAATGCACAACCAAACAAACAATTGTGTCCATGACCGATAATTCCAACAAAAGCGCAAAGGGAGATTATACTTGTTTGTTTTGTATGTCGTGTCAAAGCTCACATGATCACCATCTGACTCATAGTAACTCCTGCACAGTCCATCGCCCAAAATATATTTCTAACTCTATTATCTTCATCTGTCTCAAAACTGTAGAAGAACAATGGGTCATTTGCTTGTTTCTTGGAGAAGTATTCCATGACCTGCATCATGTCATTAATTGAAGCTTCTTTTCTTATAGATGTTCTGAAGTTGCTCATATCTTTTTTTGTGTACGGTACAGCGGACAGACCTCCTCTTAGATACGAAAGAATCGTCATTATCATTCTGTTTGGTATTTTCACGTGATTGAAAGTCCTTATGAGCATTTTTTCTTCAGTTTTGTGTGATCGCATAAACTTAGTCTCCCCTTGCGGGGTGAGCTCATGGTTGTGGTCAAGATTTAGCCTTATGATGTGCCAAAGACCTGCTGTTAACGTGACCACCATCTCTGCAGGGCAGGCAGTCTTCTTAATTGTGTTGCTCTTCCTTTTTCTTGCGGTTGGCTTTGGTGAAGTAGCTTTTTCTTTACAGGTGTTGACCTTGTTCTTTGGTGGTCCCCTCTGCTAGCTGATTTGTATTTTGTTGTTCATCCTTTGATTTGCTGGTCTTATTGCACTTAAATGTTACTCTTGTAACTTTGTTTAGGTTTTTCTTGCTCCTAGAATGGTAGTTTCCAGCTTTGCTGACTGAGAAGCCAACTATGAAGGCATAATCGTTGTAGAACGTATGTGCCTCTTCGTCAGTCGCGAATGTCATGTCAATATACTGCGAGATGTTTGCTTTCGACCTCTTGGCTCTTGTATGGATAGCCTTAACACTTTCATTCTCTAGATAAATCTCTATATCCTCCTCTGTTAATGGCCTGATTGATTTTCTTCTTCTTTGTGCATAGTTGTTGTTGTCTTCTTCCATCATGTTTTCATCCTGTAGTGTTATTTGCTCGTCAGCCTCATTACCAAATCTTGCCTCATCTTCCCTGATGTTTGCAGTTACTTGATTTTCTTGCTGAATATCTGAATGTGTTTCTTGCAGATCTTCAGTTGATCTTTGTGAGTAATCAATCCTGCTTGCTAGTCATGAACATGTTATTACATTGGAAAGGCATGTAGAGCAAAAATTATTAGTAAATATTTTTGATTTCTTCAATTTCTCATGTATTGGTTCGATGTAATGGAAATTCATATTTTTTTCCTCACCTCAAATGATCTGAGTGCTTCCAGTGAGTAGTTGAAGTTTTGGGTTCAAGTGCGCTACGATTATGTTTAAAAAAATGGTCGGTTAGTAAGTTTTGTGTGATTGTGTTTTCTTTATTCAAATGCATGTATTTTTTTGCAAAGTTTAGTGAAAATTATAGCTTACAGTTTGTTTTGTCTTTGAAATATGTGCAAAGATGTTCATCTGTTGCATAAGGCTAGTGTATGAGTTCTTTGCCTTCTTGTGATAGAGTAACCTGTTGTTGCATAGTACATTCATACTTAAGTTTTGGGTGATTACTTGTTGAATTTAGATCATAGTACAATTCGATATACAATTGATATACTCACATTCATGTTATCTTCTACTCAACTATCATTTGAGCTCCTCCAGGTTTTGTAGATTTGTCCCTGCAATCGAATAAATTATTAATTCCAATTTATCTACTGGTTTGCAATATGACAGCATAAGGAATTTTTTGGTTTTCAACTTGTGCAACATTGATGGTTTTATTTGTACCTCTTGTAGCTGCTGTTTTTGTAGCCAAGGTTCATATGCAGCATCTAGCATTTTTGCATACATGGTAATGTCATCTTCAAACTTGCCCCCCTGCGAAAGACGTCTTGCAAAAGAGGTAAATTTATGTCTGAAATAAGTTTTGTGTTTTTTTCCCACAAAAACACATCAGATATATAAACTTGCATTTCATTTTTACTAAAGTTTCATGATTATTAGTTCTGCAACTTTAGTACATTTGGTGTGCAACTTAAATGTATGCTGCAGTTTTCCAATAAATTTGTAGTCATTTTCATATACTGTAATTTTTCCATGCATTCCATCGAAATAATATGAAGTATTTGGTTTATATTATTTTTAGGTTATTATTTCTTATGATGCAACTTGGTTGAAATAATGTGCAATTGATATGTATGCTGCAGCTTTAGTGTACATTTTTTTCAGTTCAGTAGTTTAGTATTTGCAATCAAGTTTTCCACAAAAACACGTCAGATATATAAACCTGCATTTTAGAACATTTTGGTGCGCAACTTAAATGTATGCTGCATTTTTTTGTAGTATACTTGCAGACCCTCAAATTCAATGGGGGCTCATCCCAAGTGATGAAAGAAGGGTTAAAACAATGATGTTATGGTATGCTTTCTGCGGAAAAATAATCCATGGATGGGGATGGAGAACAATCTGATTGCTTGCTTTGAGTTTTGCTTTAGAACAATCCCAAGTGATGAAAGCAAGGTTAGTACCTTTGAGTTTTGTTCGGTTGATTGCCTTCTTTTCTTGGTTGCCTTCTCATTCCCTCCGTGTCCATCGTTCTCATCCTCCATTGGGTTTCTACTCACTGAATCGTGCTTACGATTTGGTATTCGGGCTTTTGATCGTCCTTTTTCTTCCTCTTCTTTTCTTTGCAGATAGGCGGTGCGGATGGGAAGAAGCGACATGTGAGGTTATTTTTCGTATAGTTGCGGGAAATCGAGCTTCAAATTTTTAGGTTTTGATCCACAGGCCTTGTTTGTATTGTTCATTTTTGTAGTTTGTTTCACAGGCCTTGTACGTGTTGGCAGCTAAAGCAAAGAGACGAAAAGGCTATAAGATAATAAAAATTATTCAGGTAACAGACCACACACAGAAAAAGCCCACAAAAAGCCCGAGAAAGTGCGGGCGACAAAGCGGTCTTGATTTTGAAATTCGGACCGTTAACGAGAAACGATGCTTGATTCTGTTTTTGTCTTGCACTTGCACCAAAAAATTCCTTACCACTGGATGCAAATCAAACAGTTAGAAAAGTGACTGATAAATAACAAAATTTCAGGCAACTGATCACTAGACAGTCCCTTATATATCAGGGTGACTAAGGTAGGAACGTCTGTAACTTTCTTCGCAAAAAAAAGAAAAAGAAAAGGAAACGTCTGTAACTTCAGCAAGTTTCAGACGATTCTCAAATGCAACCACTTTTGTTTTTGGCGAAAAAATGCAACCAACCGAAAAGACATGCAACACCACTGAACGAAAAAAAATGCAACACCACTGAACGAAAAAATGCAACCACCCCACATAAAACCGAGATAGGGGTAATTTGGTCCATAAGACATCTATATCTCAGAAAGTGCTACCTTGTAATGACAAATTTATTTGTCAAAGCCGAAACTCTATAATGGCATATCTCAAAACTGAGATCTTTGCAATGGCATTTATCTAATTTTCTTTTTTTTTTTTGTCCAAGGGCCTTTTGTACCATATTCACCCAGATATATTCAGTGTCCAAATTCTCTTCCTGTTGAGAACCCGGACGCCTAAGCAAGTGCGTCCGGAAGACGTCGCTAGCTAGCTAGGCTCCACAAATTCTTCGCCTCGAGTACTCCACCTTAATTTTAGACCAAGTTCTCGGTTCCTGAGTTAGAAAAGGACACCGCACTGCTCATCATCTCACCCATGAACATGATGATAGGCACGTATGGTCGTTATAATTTCAAGCCAAATAAGGACGAAAGCCGTGTCACCATGCATGATCAGTGCGCGCGGCCGGCCACTGGGGACGGACGTACCCGCGGCCCCGCTTCTCGCAACCTCTTCCGCGCATACGGCCGGGGAAGATGAACAATGCAAGCTGCTACTGCAGCTAAACTGTGTCCAGGGGGGCAGGGACCAGGGATATACATATATATCAAGTGTCCCAGGTATGCATGCATTCACCCGGTCCGTCACCAGCGAGCGATGTCAAGGATCCCTGAAAGGTTGGACCCGTCGTCGCCCACCCAGGTGCATGCACCTGCAAATCTCAAATCTATCCTTTAACCGATCGAGTAGTTTAAACATGCATGCATGCATGCTAAGAAAAAAGGACAAAGAATTATAATTAAAAAACATCAGGCCCTTAATTTGGTGGTCCCTAAATTTAAAGACTTAGATTTGATAGTTGACTAAAAGATATCAGATTTTTGAAATAATTCTCAAAAAAGGACAAAAAACATCTAACCGGCCGGCCAGCGGCGGCGGCAGGCTTATTCTTCTCGGTGGTGACACCTAATCTGCATCATGCTCCCGACACCCAACGTCTGTCCGCCGATTTTTAACGGTGTGGACTTTCGTCGGGGTTGGATCTGAGGTCCTTCTTCGCCAGCTCGTCTTCGGGCATGGCGATCCGAGGCCTTTCTCCGCCGGCTTCTTTCGGTAGTGCGGCTTCGTTGATGGCATGATGACGGAGGTGGAACGGTGCAGATCCAGATTTGGCGCAGTTGGTAGAGATCGCGACGGCTCGGTGGCGGTGGCTTATACGGCGCTCGACTCCTCCCCGGTGGACGGTTGTTAACCGGCCGACGTGTGGGCTGCGATGGACGTCACCTTCCTTTGAGTGCTGGCGGCGGTTGACCGTTGGGGATGTTGCGGACGTCGTCTTAGCGATCTGGTCTTCATTGGTTGGATCCAGCGATGAGGTCATGCTGTGGGGTAGTCTTGGAGCGCTGGTACCTTCGATCCGGGGTGAAAACTCTTGATCTGGCCTTCGCTAGTTGGATCCAACAACGACGTCGACCTGAGCGGCATTACCTTTTTGAAGACGTTGTTTTGGAGAACCGGTACCTGAGCTCCAGAGTGAAAACTCCTGATCTGACCTTCGATGGTTGGATCCGACAACGACGATGTGAGTTGTATCCCTTCTTGGAGGCGTCGCTACGGAGACTGACCCATCATTACCTCTTTGTTGCGTAGCTTCTGTTCACGTGTAGACGATCTCCTTATTAGTCCCAGAAACAGAGCTAGGTGATTTTTTTAGGCTAGCTTTTGCATGACATTTTGTCTGTCATTGTTGGCTGAAAGTTTATGTGAAATTACATTTTTTTAGACAGATCTCTAATTGATGTAGAGGCCGAAAGTTGTACTTTCATTATGTAAAAAATGACTAAGAAAAAAAAATATAAGACTTTGTCATGGTGTTTTACATGCGTAAGATTTTCACGACTGTGGTCTGTGGGAAGTGCTTCAGTGATAGCAGTAAAAGAGAGAGAGAAATTTTAAGGTGTGATATGGGCCTAGTTTGCAATTACCCACCCCACTAATGACATTGTTGTTATGTTAACTGCATTTAGAAGAAGAAAAAAACCTAATAATTCTCTCACTACATTGAAAGAAGAAACTAGAAAACCCCGTACAAATTGGGGGGAAAGTGAAATGGGGTGTGATCATGTGATATATACTTTTGGGTTTGGTGATGTAAAAATTTGCGGTTTTAATTACCCTGTACTGATTCCCAGCTCGCACTATATATGATATATCATACATTACAGTTGTCGAGCCACATCGATCTCACCAAACTGGTATTGGCATGGTGACATTGAGAAGCAGATGTTGTTTTCTTTTTTCTTTTCTGAAAGGAGAAGCATATGTTAGTTTCTAGAAGTCCTGAGGAAGTCAGACTTCTCGTCAGATTTAGATACATCGTCGTTCAAATTGTCGCAACCTGTGTGCATGATGAGCCCTCGGAATTAAGGTATAACACTAACACGCGGGAGCGGAAAAAAGACGGGGGCGGCAGCGGCACGGTCATTACTCATCATCGGCACACGGGCTGGAGAAGCGATGTCGCGCGAGCTTGGTCCGGCCTTTGGGCCGCCGATCGCTGCTCGCCGCCAGCCACGGCGGCTTCACCGGAGGAGTTCGCGCATGCAGTTTGCTAGCTGATGAAATACGGCATTGCTACGAAGATCCTATCCTTCGAGCGTCGGTGACTACGGATCAGAGCATTAGCGCATCTCCAATATAGTTAGAGATATGCAATATCATCTTTAGAGACAACATCTACAATAGATAGTTTCTAGTACACTCTTCAACATTTATATTTTATAATTTTGATAGTCTCTAGTACACTCTTCAACATTTATATTTTATAATTTTTCTTTGAAACAGGTCTATATGTCATCTACAGTAGATTAATGTGTCACGTCTTATTTCGCGTACACGATAATCTTTTCAGGAAGAGACGACGTATGCCCTCCCTTCCCCTTCTCTCCTCCGTATAAGATTTTATTGATATGACATAGCTAAGAAGTAATAATAAATAGGTGGTGTTTAAGGAGTACTTGAGTATTTTGTTGCTAATAAGTACTCAAATTTTAAACTTTTAGATCTAGATTCAATGCATGAGATCACTTTGACTCTTCCCCTAGTAAGATATCACCAAGTATAGTATAGATAAAAAAACTTAAGTACTCACAAACCCAAAAAATACTCAAGTACTACCTAACAAACCCTAATAAATATACTATTAGGGATGCGTTTGGAAGCTAGTGCTAAGAAGCTTAATTATAACTCAGAGTCAACTTTTGTCCTGTCCTCGATGACGTCTGCAGTCGACTGGTCGGACGGACAGCTATAAATACTCGCACACGTCACCGCCCAACGTCGTATCCGGCCGCCAACGCGGCACACTGAACTGTATCCGGGAAGCTAGTGTCCCATGCTTCTCTACCTACTTAAGCAGCCTTACTTGCACTTATTTATCTCATAATAGTAAGTAAAGGAAAACTAACAACATGTTGTCGCCGTCGCAGTCGGATCAGTCAGTGCCGCCGTCGCCACCGACCGGTGCAACGGAGAGGAAGTACAAGGGCGTGCGGCTGCGCAAGTGGGGCAAGTGGGTGTCGGAGATCCGGCTGCCCAACAGCCGCGAGCGGATATGGCTCGGCTCCTACGACACCGCGGAGAAGGCGGCGCGTGCGTTCGATGCGGCCTTCGTTTGCCTCCGCGGTCCCGGCTCCGAGTCGGGCCTCAACTTCCCGGAATCGCCACCGGCCGTCGGCCGGTGCAGCGATCCGCAAGAAGTGCACTCGGCGGCGGTGTTGCATGCAAACCGGGCGACCGGAGGCCCCGCTTTCATGGTTCCACGGGAACCAGCTGATGCGACGGCGCTTACGGAGGTTGACCCGAAGTCCACGGACATGACGGTAGCGACGGCCGCGCAGGCGATGGAAGAAGTAGAACCCAACGTAATCAGGGGAAATGTGGTGGTGCCGACTCTGCGGGCGGCAGACGGGAGCTTCGACTGGTCGCAGATGATAGCAAACCCACCGCCACTCTACTCGCCAACCCTCATGGGGGTACATGCATACGACTTGCCGATGTCACCGACGGCACAGGCAGCAGAATCCACGGCGGAGGACGACAACGGTAGAAGTGATAGTCTTTGGAGTTTTGATCCTTGATCAAGTCGTATTTCGGCATTAAGTATTTAACATTGGAACTGAATAAAAACTTAATACTCCCTATTATCACAAATATCGTTTTTGATATTGATACGATCTCTCCAAAATACAACTTTGTCCCACCAACTTATGTAATAAGCCGAATTTTCCGTGCAATTATGCGACTAGATATTACAATATGTATGTCTATATTTGGAAAGTAGAGTTGTATTTGTTAACTACTCTAATGCCCATGATTGAAAATGTAGCTGTGTCTATTATACAACTGTAACAATTCTCATATACGTCTGATTGATTTAGACCCTTGTAATTTGGACCCACTAAAATAAAGGGGAAGATTTTTCTCTTTTTCTCTCCTATTAACATGGTAATTTCTAGTTTTTAAGAATGAAAGTGGATATATATATATATATATATATATATATATATATATATATATATATATATATATATATATGGTACTCTTAGGAGTGCATACTCTCGCTTCTCATATACCACTTAAATCGTATGGTGATACCTCTTTATCTATTTGAGTATACTCCAATAATGATTATAAGATACCCCAAAGTGAGTTCCATAAAAATCATTAAAGTCCACCTTTTATTGTAATATTTGTGTAAATACTTTTATATATATATATATATGAAAAAGGATATATAGCAAAATAAAAGGCTCTAATGAAAATTTTCCAATCAAGTCGTGTTGGAGTATATTATAATTGGTATTTAAGTATAATGAGAATGATAAAGAAGTATAATATATTCGTTTAAGTGGTATATTCAAAGTAGGAGTACATACTCAGGAGTATATATATATATATATATATATATATATATATATATATATATATATATATATATATATATATACACTTCTTTATCACTTTCAGTATACTTAAATACAAATTATAAGATACTTCAATGTGACTTGATTGAAAATTTTCTATTGGAGCATTTTATTTTTGTTATATACCCTTTTTCATATATAAAAGAAATATATGCATAAATTTTGCTATAAAAAGTAGACTGTAATGAAATTTGTGATGGAGCTCACCTTGGGGTATGCTCAAGTAGATAAAGAGATATCATTATACGATTTAAGTAGTATATGAGCATCCTGTGAGGCTGTGACTGTATGCATCAATACTGCAATCTTGCTGTGACTCACATCCATAGGCGTTTTCATACAATTTGAGCATAAATCAAACAAGATGAATGCAAACAGTCATTATATAGTTTTTGCTCGTTTCACCATCAATTCTGTAATATGACAATTTGAGCATAAATCAAACATCAATTTTGCAATCTTACAAGTAGTAATAATTAATAAGCATTAAAAGTATCCAATTAAACGAAGCCTTTCAGGTGAAATGAGTTTCATATTTTTCATGTAGTAACAAGTAATTATGCAATCTTTCAAGCAGAGTCTTTCACATGCTTCCCCTTGATTGTGCAGAAATCTATCTCACTGAGCAACTCTGCAAATAAACAGAAGCAACTATTAGGTTCCTTTGTGATTGTAGGATATTACTAAGTACGTGAAAAGATGACTAAAAGTAGGAAAAGCATCCAATTATTCATTTCAAAAGTTGTATATACTTCTTTATCACTTTCAGTACTCCTAGGAGTATGTACTCCCACTTCTAATATACCATTTAAATGAATATATTATACTTCTTTATCACTTTCAATATACTTAAATACAAATTATAAGATACTCCAATGTGACTTGATTGAAAATTTTCTATTGGGGCACTTTGTTTTTGTTATATATCCCTTTTCATATATAAAATAAGTATATACACAAATTTTGCTACAAAAAGTAGACTGTAATGAAATTTTTTATGGAACTCACCTTGGGGTATCTTATAATAATCATTGGAGTATGCTCAAGTAGTTAAAGAGGTATCATCGATTTAAGTAGTATATGAGAAGCGGGAGTACATATTCCTAGGAGTACCATACCATTTTCATATATATATATATATATATATATATATATATATATATATATATATATATATATATATATATATATATATATATATAATCTACACTGTTATAATCTGGACCCATCAAATAAGCGGTATAGATCTTTTTTCCCTCCGATTAAAAATTCTAGCCTCTTAGAGCAAACCTGGTAGCATCTTTCGCCTTTGCTTTAATAATTTTCTAGCCTCTCTGAGCGAACATAGTAGTTTCTTTCGCCTTTGCTTCAATAATATAATACAAGATAGATATACTGCGACCAAAAGAAAGAGTACTCTGTCATTTGATAGAACTAATCTAAATATTGAAAAATAAAGGTTTTGTGGGTCAAAATTCAATGGCTTGATGGCATGCTTTGCCATGGTAACGCACTTTTGGACCAAAGGCCCAGGGTGTACGTACTTCATTATATCAACTTACAAATATATTTTGTTTCCATAAAAAAAAACTGTATTTTTTTTGCGTGCATCTTTTTGTGTCTTAAATTGTGCATTCTAGCTTTAACAAAATAAAATTGAAGAAATGCATGATTTTGTTTCCTCTAAATGTATACTACATATTGTTTATACTACATTAATTGATAAGCCATCTATTAAATCTTGAAAACTGCTAGTATAGTCGATTATAAGACAGACGCGCATGTAGTGTGAGCCACATGATAAACTGCACGATGTTGTGATGCTTCTTACGTATAAAATCTTGATACCACCTTTTTAATTGATATAAATCTACATATTGTACTGCGCACATCTAGTCGATCATCCAGCTACCGCCATGTTTAGTCTCTGTCAAGTTTACGTCCAAAGATGTACGAAGCTAGCTGAAAACACAGAAGTTTCATCGATCATCCTGCAATATTAATTGCCGTTCTTGATTATACCGGAAATGAGATAAAGATGGTCAAGCTTTTGTGCGGGTGTGCATGCTGCGGTGGCGGCCCGTCGTGCGCGCGTGAACCACGCATGACGCGTGGATATATACTGGAATACGGCACTCTAGCCATCGAGAGCATGTTCCGTGATGGTCAGATGGCAACGATAGACATGGCGACACGTGGCAATGCTGGTCTGGATGGGTCAATCTGGATAATTGTTGATTAGATACGAGATAAAAGACAAGAGGAAGATTCTAATAACTGAAACAACAAACTACTGTGATGATGTTTCTTCTTGATAAATGGAGGAAATATAAATATATAATTGAAACAACAAACCACTGTGACGATGTTTCTTCTTGGATAAATGGAGGAAATTTTAAATAGATGAATGCACATGTGACTTACCTTGGTGTGTCATAAATTCTTGTTTTTAATCTGTTCTGAAAAACTACTCATGAAATTAGTTCCGATCAAGACTTTCACCTCTTTGTACTTGTTTTGTCTCATCGTTGCACAAAGGAACTACCCCACATTAAAGGCTACATGTTTTGCTTTTCCTTTTCAGGAATTTCTATCACAGTTTAGGTTCAATAACATCCGATGGCTGCTATAGTTTAGGTTTAATTAATTAGGTTCCATCAAATTGAGAGCTAGATGTTTTGCCTTTTTCTAAGAATGTATAGCTTTTTTTAGAAGTATTATTCGAAACTTAAACCCTATGCTTTCGATTAAGGAATACAACAAAGAAAACAAAACCTTAGGGTCCATGTACAGAGTAGCAAAATAAGGGGAAATCATTAATCAATAAAGTGGATAAATGATAATAAGTATTATTCCATCTGTTCAGAAATATATGACGTTTTAGAAAATATGTTGTGAAATTTTCTTAACTTTGATCACTAATAATAAAAATTTGCTTTGGTTATGTGAAAATGATATTATTAGACTAGTCATAAAAATTATTTTCATAATATAATAGTTTTATGTTGTTTTATGAATATATTTATATAAAAATAATGGACAACTTTACATGTTAAAAACTATTATTTTCATGTAACCTTCTATGGTTATGGGTCGTTGGTGGCGGCGGACTGGCGGCAACATGTTGAGGAGGAGAGGCTCACGGGGGAACGAAGGGGACGGGAGGCGGTGGTGAGAGAGGAACATCCGAGAGAGAGCCAGACGGAAGTACGTGCATGCGTATGCGAGTTCATTGTCCCAGCATGCCTCGAGTACTCCACCTTAATGTTAGACCAAGTTCTCGGTTCCTGAGTTAGAAAAGGACACCGCACTGCTCATCATCTCACCCATGAACATGATGATAGGAGCACGTATGGTCGCTATAATTTCAAGCCAAATAAGGACGAAAACCGTGTCACCATGCATGATCAGTGCGCGCGGCCGGCCACTGGGGACGGACGTACCCGCGGCCCCGCTTCTCGCAACCTCTTCCGCGCATACGGCCGGGGAAGATGAACAATGCATATCAGGTGTCCCAGGTATATATGCATGCATTCACCCGGTCTATAGCGCCTTGTGTCATTACCCTTAAGGATAATCACATTTAGACATACGAAATATTATTATGTCTGGTAGAATATCGCTTCGACAAATATTAAGCTTTATCAGAATCTACGTAGCAGAACAATAAAATAAAAACTGTATTTTATTCTAGCATTTAGCCACGCAAGGTTATGGTCTATATTACAAGTAGTAATTTACAACTAATAAATAGGACTAAGACCGGTCGCTTGTCGGCCAAGCTCTTCTTGTTGTCTATTTGTCCCACACGTCGAATATGGCGTCCATCTCGCCTTGGTCCTCATAGCCTGCGCTCGCGCCACCTGCGGTATCATCGGTACCTACGTGTCCATCGTCCCACGCGGGATGGTCCTCGGCCGGACTAGGATCTAATAAAGGAGAATAAATAGCAAGTTTGAGTACCAGTGTACTCAGCAAGCATTAATAGCAAAAATACACTGGATGACTCATCTCTGTTCGTTATCACATTTTCTAATTCATCTTTGTTTTGAAAATAAATAATTCGTCAAAAGGTGGCAGATTTTAATACTGAATATACTACTTGTCACTTGGAGAAAAATAGACCCCTAGCGTTCCCGTATACTCCAATCTAGGAGACATGCATGAATTTATGATTTGATTTAGCACTACGCAGTCTTATACTATTTTACCCATAGCTATTCTGAGCTCTATATGAGCTAGGCCCCCTGTATTTTCTTTGATACGGGTTCAAGTTCATAATACAGAAGGTTTTTCAGGTTACATGATTAAGTCTCCACCCATTACTTTCTATTGGTGCTGACCTAGTCACGTTGCTGACCTCGTCATCCACCGAGTTCCAGTAATATTGGTTGCGGCGGTTCTCCTCCGTGCCCAACACTCCAGCTTGGGGCGGCTCTCTTCCGTGTCCGATACTCCAATATAACCCGTTGTGGAGAACATAACTACGTAACAAATGTAGCATTTTTTGCCTGCCAAAACGGAAAAATGGTTGGCACTTAAATTACGGCATGTAAGAAAAGAGTCTTGTAGGTCCTTATATATTAACCATATGTAAAAGGTCCCATCTCTTCCCTCATCTTTGTCCTGCCCCAGGCCCCCTTTACGAGCCGAAATAATCCTCTTTTCTTACCTCTTTCTTCTTCTTCTTTCATTTACCCGATTTGATTTTGAGACATAGTTTTCTCATATATATATATATATATATATAGAGAGAGAGAGAGAGAGAGAGAGAGAGAGTGTAACTTTTACATTTAATATAACTATCTTGATGTTCAAGAAATAAGCTTGCCTTTAGAATTGAAGAAAAGATCATCGTCAACTATCTTGATGTTCAAAAAAATAAGCTTGCCTTTAGAATTGAAGAAAAGATCATCGTGGACTGTTGGTTCGACCTCTGCAATTTATACGATGGTGCGAATAATAAACAAATAAGTAAATACTTAGTGGCATTTGGGTGCTACTAGGCATACATTAGTCAGTTGATTTTCTTTGTTAGCATATTTTAAATTAATAACATTTTTCGGACTCCGTTAGGTTAGCACTCCCCAACTACGATCGTTCTACGGTCTATTGGCTCTGGAATCTAGGTTGCTTATATTCGCGTTTTATTGTATGGAATAAAAATACTACTCGTGCTCGCATGCAACTAGGTGTATTAAACTTTATTCATGCAAGTATTCATAATTGATTTTATTCAAGTGCGCACGCAATTATTTAATTCGCTAAATAGACTTGGGTTGTTTATTTTAATTATTTTATCATGATTAAATTATTTATAATGCAATGGATTATTTGCATGTCTATTGGGTTCTACCGGTGATTATTGTGGTTATATACGGTCTCCGATTAATATTGTATTTTTTTCGATTTTATTTTTCTACCGGCCCGGCTACTGTTATTTATCTGTACGGGGTTTATAAAATCATTTTTCTGACGATTTATCCGAAACTCGTAGGTAGCGTGTCACTTTATTTATCTAATGCAGTGGCAATTTTTTTAGATTTATCTTACATCTTTTTCTACACTTTTATTGTTTTATCGGTCGGTCTACTGTTAAACGTTCTAACGCGCGGTTTTAAAATCTCTTTACGGTGATTCGTCTGAAACTTACAGGCTTGCTAACGTATGCGTTCCTCTATTTATTTTTAATTTATAAAATTTTCTATATACTTTTCCGTCCTTTCCTTAGCTTTCTTATTTTCTTTTCCGGTTTCTCTCTCTACTTTATCCACTCACATGTGCGGCCGAACACACCTATTTGGTTTCCTGTTCCCATTTCTTCCCCAATGCTTTTCTCTTCATCCCCCTCTCTCTGGAGCAAAGCTCCACGGTTATTGGCCGAAGCCATGGCGCCATGGGGCTTCTTCGACCGCCACTGCCACCGGGCTTGGCCCCGCGCCGGCGCGCCTCCCCGGCTCGGCCCAGTGCCGTCTCCAGCCCGTGCGCCCCTGCTCCCCCCCTGGCTCAGCCCCGGCCCGGTTCCGTCGGCCCGCTGCGCACCGGCCCGATCAGCTCGGCCTCCGGCCGCTGGCCGGCTCGGCCCACCGCGACCGGCAGCACCCGTGCCTCACCTCCCTCCCATTTTCTTTTACTGACATTCGGTTTTTATGCTTTGCTACTCATGTTCTGATGTTTGATGCATATGGTTCATGCATGATGAATGAGGTGGAAGTGGGTTGATGCATGGTGGTGGCGCCGCCGCCGTTACCGCGTCGCACTGAGGTAACTACTGCTCCCCTCTACTCGCTCCCCCCTTGCTCTGTGATGGCATGGATGAAAGATGGTGTGGTTGTGGGGTGGATGCTACTTGTGCTTGGTTTGGCTCATATGAGGAGGTTCTGATGTGCAAATTGATAGTGGGGAGGGAAATGGTAGTTTACCTGACTTGGTTGGTTTGGGAGATGGCAGTGCAGTGATAGTGATGTGCTCTTCACTTGTTCTTGCCGGTCGCTCCGGTCCTCGTCGTCGTCTTGGCGTTCGTTCTGGTGATCGACGCCTGTTCTTGGTTGTTGCTTGCTCCTTTGGTCGGCAGCGGTGGTGTTTGGCTTTGTGCTCTCTGTTGGTGTTGTGATGGCTGTGGATGGTGAGCAATGGTGGCAGTGGCTTGGCTTTGGCCTTGCTTTGCTTGCTGAGGCAGTGGTGTTCTTGAGCTTGTGCTCTCGGTTTGTGACTGAAGGAAATGAAAATGGCTTGTGAGGGGAGAGGATGGTTTATGTGGGGGCAAGTGCTTTGAGTTGGCTGTGAAATGGGAAATGTGTGTATGTGGGAGAGCTTCGGCTGTGCACTGAAGTGCTTTGTGGTTGCGGCTTTGTGATGTGTTGCTTTGGCTGGGAATTGAGACAAAGTGTTTTATGCCCGCTGTCTTAACTATGTACATAATTCGTTTCGCACTCTCAGTAGGACAATGGGAAGATGACAATATCAAGTAGTACAGTTCTTCAGTGCTGAGCTAATTGTATACTATATCGGTTTATGTCCACACTCTTTGGCATTGATAGTCCACATGTTTATCTAAACCCAAAACCTCCATAAACTCACTGTTTTTTGCCACAGTTAGATTTTATGTTTTGCCGTGTTCATTAGCTAGACACAATTTCTTTCACTTCTCTCATGGGATGCCGAAGGCCCAACGATATCATGTGGTTGTCTCACATGAAACAAAGGTATATCAGTTTGTTTATTTTCGTGTGTTCGTTGAGTTTCAGATTATACAATATTTGTATAGGCGAGCACAGTATGATTGTTTCACCAGATAATTTTCGGTTTAGACTGTGATTTTGGTTTTCTAACATTGGATAGACTGCTACTTTTGCAGAGTATGTGGTATATGCCTTACATGCCCTGGTGCGTATGGACGCTGCACGGGAGGCCTCACGGTACAGCGCCGACATGCAGCCGTCTTGTCGTCTTGTATGAGTTCTTTGAGAAATGCTATGTTCCTCTGTATGTCTCAAGTTATGGAAGCTTTTCTTAGGTATGGGCCAAGTTCATTTTTTCTGTTTAGGTATTAAGTTTTTGGCAGCAAATTTTTTCGTTGCTTTCAGTTCCTTCGCTTTTCGTTTTCTCCTACTTGCCATTGTGCAGTTATTCTATAAGGAGATAAGTGTTTATTCTCTATTGGCCAAGAAAGTAATCCTGTGTCAGGTGTTACAATGATTCTATCCTATGAAGGATCAGCTGTGTGCGCTACAATCTACATATAGATTCAATATTTTACCACTCAATGCATAGCACTTTATTTTCAGTTCATCATGCTGATGTTATCAATTAACACAGATTGTTTACTTAATACAAATCAAAATTCTCGCATAGGAAATGTTCTACAAGTTCAGATGAGCAGTCAGCACATGTAGACCATGTAGATAATGAACCTTGGGCTGCAAATATTCATCAAAGAAAGTTGCTTCAGTACCTCTGATCGATTGGTGTTCTATGCCAGAGCAGAGCCCTTTTGTGCTCTATGTAGATGGTCTATGATAGCCTAACACCCTTTGGCATGTACTGAATCTATGCATATCTTATATTTTTGTCGTGCAAACAAATTGTGTATGCCACATCTGATGTTATGAGCGTTATGTATAAATGATAAATAGCAAAATTATTTTATGCGTGCCTTTAAAAGTACAATCCTTGCCTGCACGTTACTTCTCTATGCCTTGTGATTGCACGCGGCGTAGCGCGTGTTTCTGCCTAGTACATTACAGTTGTCGTGCCACATCGATCTCACCAAACTGGTATTGGCATGGCGACATTGAGAAGCAGATGTTGTTTTCTTTTTCTTTTCTGAAAGGAGAAGCATATGTTAGTTTCTAGAAGTCCTGAGGAAGTCAGACTTCTCGTCAGATTTAGATACATCGTCGTTCAAATTGTCGCAACCTGTGTGCATGATGAGCCCTCGGAATTAAGGTATAACACGCGGGAGCGGAGAAAAAAGACGGGGGCGGCAGCGGCACGGTCATCACTCATCATCGGCACACGGGCGGGAGAAACGATGTCGCGCGAGCTTGGTCCGGCCTTCGGGCATTTGGCCTTTGGCCACGGCGGCTTGACCGGAGGATTTCGCGCATGCAGCTTGCTAGCTGATGAAATATGGCATTGCTACGAAGATCCTATCCTTCGATCGTCGGTCCAGATTGGAGCATTGGAGGTGCTCAAGAAGCTTAATTATAAGAAAATGTCACGATTTATAAATAGCAAATCTTTAATTATAACGGTTTTGCTAGTCTTAATTTGTCTGAAATTTTCTTAAATTTAAATCACTTGTTGTGACCATTGGATTTGTGTAGAGATTAGTGTATCATATAATTGGATATTGATTCAATAGATGTCATATGATTGAATATTTGATCCGATGATCACAACAAGTAATTTAAATTTAAAAAAAATTCAAACAACTTATAAATAAACAGTCCTATAAAAATTCAGCAGCCAGCTTTTGTCCTGTCCTGACGTCTGCGCTCAACTGGTCTGACGGACAGGTATAAATACTCGCACACGTCACCGTCCAACGTCATATCCGGCCGACAACGCGGCACACTGAACTGTATCCGGGATTGGGAAGCTAGTGTCCCATGCTTCCCTACCTACTTAAGCAGCCTTACTTGCACTTATTTATCTCATAATAATAAGTTAAGGAAAACTAACAACATGTCGTCGCCGTCGCAGTCGGATCAGTCAGTGCCGCCGTCGCCACCGACCAGTGCAACGGAGAGGAAGTACAAGGGCGTGCGGCTGCGCAGGTGGGGCAAGTGGGTGTCGGAGATCCGGCGGCCCAACAGCCGCGAGCGGATATGGCTCGGTTCCTACGACACCGCGGAGAAGGCGGCGCGTGCGTTCGATGCGGCCTTCGTTTGCCTCCGCGGGCCCGGCTCCGAGGCGGGCCTCAACTTCCCGGAATCGCCACCGGCCGTCGGCCGGTGCAGCGATCCGCAAGAAGTGCACTCGGCGGCGGTGTTGCATGCAAACCGGGCGACCGGAGGCCCCGCTTTCACGGTTCCACGGGAACCAGCTGATGCGACGGCGCTTACGGAGGTTGACCCGAAGTCGACGGACCTGACGGTATCGACGGCCGCGCAGGCGATGGAAGAAGTAGAACCCAACGTAATCAGGGGAAGTGTGGTGGTGCCGACTCCGCAGGCGGCAGACGGGAGCTTTGACTGGTCGCAGATGATGGCAAACCCACCGCCACTCTACTCGCCAACCCTCATGGGGGAAGATGCCTACGACTTGCCGATGTCGCCGACGGCACAGGCAGCAGAATCCACGGCGGAGGACGACAATGGTGGAAGTGATAGTCTTTGGAGCTTTGATCCTTGATCGAGTTGTATTTCGGCATTAAGTATTTAACATTGGAACTGAATAAAAACTTAATACTCCCTCTTATGACAAATATCGTTTTTGGTATTAACATGATCTCTCCAAAATACAACTTTGTCCTACCAACTTATGTAACAAGCCGAATTTTTTGTGCAATTGTGTGGCTAGATACTACAATGTATATGTCTATATTTGAAAAATATAGTTGTATTTGTTAACTACTCTAATGCCCATGATTGAAAATGTAGTTGTGTCTATTATACAATTGTAACAATTCTTATATATATCCGATTGATCTACACCTTTGTAATCTAGACCCACTAAAGTAAGAGGGAAGATTTTTCTCTTTTTTTTTCTCCTATTAACATGGTAATTTCTAGTTCTTGAGAGCGAAAGTGATGACTTTGTTTTCCTTAGTTTTAATAATATAATAATTAGCCAAATTTCCCACACAACAGAGCGGCTAGATATTACAATATATACATAAGATTTTATTTGGAAATAAACATGTATTCATTATACAACTCTACTGCTTATGATTGAAAATAGAGTTGCATTTCTAATGAAAT
This sequence comes from Ampelocalamus luodianensis, assembly GCA_036346255.1. Lineage (NCBI taxonomy): Eukaryota > Viridiplantae > Streptophyta > Magnoliopsida > Poales > Poaceae > Ampelocalamus > Ampelocalamus luodianensis. The sequence continues at coordinate 54,321,861 of CM070627.1, read as the reverse complement.
TATATATATATATATATATATATATATATATATATATATATATATATATACTATTATAATCTGAACTCACCAAATAAACGGTATAGATCTTTTTTTTCCCTTTGATTAAAAATTCTAGCCTCTTAGAGCGAACCTGGTAGCATCTTTCGCCTTTACTTTAATAATTTTCTAGCCCCTCCGAGCGCACATGGTGGTTTCTTTCACCAATGCTTCGATAATATAATACAAGACAGATATATTGCGACCAAAAGAAAGTACTCTGTCATTTGATAGAACCAATCTAAATATTGAAAAATAAAGGTTTTGTGGGTCAAAATTCAATGGCTTGATGGCATGCTTTGCCATGGTAACGTACTTTTGGACCAAAAAGGCCAGGGAGTCCGTACTTCATTATATCAACTTACAAATATATTTTGTTTCCATAAAAAAAAAAAATCAAAACTGTATTTTTTGCGTGCATCTTTTTGAGTCTTAAATTGTGCATTCTAGCTTTAACAAAATAAAATTGAGGAAATGCATGATTTTGTTTCCTCTAAATGTACTACATATTGTTTATACTACATTAATTGATAAGCCATCTATTAAATCTTGAAAACTGCTAGTATAGTCGATTATAAGACAGACGCGCATGTAGTGTGAGCCACATGATAAACTGCACGATGTTGTGATGCTTCTTACGTATAAAATCTTGATACCACTTTTTTAATTGATATAAATCTACATATTGTACTGCGCACATCTAGTCGATCATCCAGCTACCGCCATGTTTAGTCTCTGTCAAGTTTACGTCCAAAGATGTACGAAGCTAGCTGAAAACACAGAAGTTTCATCGATCATCCTGCAATATTAATTGCCGTTCTTGATTATACTGGAAATGAGATAAAGATGGTCAAGCTTTTGTGCGGGTGTGCATGCTGCGGTGGCGGCCCGTCGTGCGCGCGTGAACCACGCATGACGCGTGGATATATACTGGAATACGGCACTCTAGCCATCGAGAGCATGTTCCGTGATGGTCAGATGGCAACGATAGACATGACGACACGTGGCAATGCTGGTCTGGATGGGTCAACTGGATAATTGTCACCAAGATAGCGAATATAGTTGACGAGAGTTAGTGAAGTTGTCCACTAACTCCGTTTTTCTATGCGCAATCATTTGAACTCGCTTTCGAGGGTCTTCACGTGTCTCCTTGACGCGATCGCTGCCGACGTACATCGTCTTCAGTGTGTCTTACGTAGCTTTCGCCGTCTCCTTTTCGGCGAGTAGAAAGAGGATCTCCTTGGAAGATGGCCGCAAAGACTATCTGATCTTTGCGCTCATCAACATCGTCGGCCACCACAGCTTCCTAAACACTTTGGGTCTTGATGAACACTTTCATCTTGATTGCCCACGCGTGTGTAGTTGCTCTTGCTCAACATAGGGTATTGAAGAGAGACGCTGCTTTCTTTTCTTGGTACCCTCGACGGACCACCGCTAGCGATGATGGTGTGGCCTGATGGCGACACTGACCTTGTTCTCGGCATAGCTCTGATACCAATTGTCAAATCGGATTCTGGCCACATGCCTAGGTCCAATCAGGTTTACTCCCCGGGCCACAGGTCCAAACGGGTTAAAAACAACTAAGCCCATATGCTACCGCATCCAATGAGTGAGGTTTCCTCACGCTTATAAATTGTATTTTTTTTCCTTCTCACAACTGATGTGGAATTATTCTCAACAATCCACTCCAAACCAGCTGAGCAACAACAAAACTAAAAACCTCACCCACGTCTCACAAGCAAAAGCCTAGAACTGACTGAGATTGAAGCAAAGCACAGAGCTGAAGGGACTCGCCTCTTGCAATACGTAGTACAGTTTCTTACGAGGATTTCAGACAGGGTTGTGGCCGATCGCGGGACGTATGGTATAAGAAATGAAAGCCTGAAACACCTAGGACTGCTTGTAGGCCTAGTCCCAGATAGTTGGGCTAGATTAGTGCATATGACCAAATCAAAGTTGGCCAAGATTGTCTTGTCTACTTCAATTCAAATACTCCTGGTGCATCGACCCGTCGAGATCGGACAACTCGCCGGCCGGTGATATGTCCATATCCTCTATCTGTAGTAGAGAGTTTGAGCGCGAAGCACGCGTGCGACAAGCAAGGTTTCCCCTTTAAAAAAAAATTCATTATTTAGTTTTCCGTTTTATGTTTGTGCTTGCCATAAGTTTGTTTGGTCAAGTCTGGCTAGCATACGAGCTGAAACTGAGTTGGTTTCTAAGTACAGTAGGCAGCTTTTGTAAGGCATATCAGAGTTTTATAATTGAGTTAAGAAGAAGAAAATTTCAGATAACTTAAAACTAGTAAAATCGTAAGAAGAAATAGAGGAAAAAGAACAAAAAGAGGGCCAGGCTTGGTGCTCCCGAAACCAATCGATCGCTAGTTTTTTTATTCTCGGTTTGTTTGGGTGTTTCAACAGAGTAGAGGCGAGTTTGTTGTTTCGACGTTTACAGAGACTTCAAACAGAAGCCCTGCTTCGAGATAAGTTTTTTTTTTAAACAAAAATATTATTTTAAAATATTATTACAAAAATAACTAGTCATCCCAAAAAAATGACAACTAGGTCCTATCATCGTTTGAACTGGCGGCAAGGACCCTGTTGACCCCCCTGTAGCCGGTCCAACTCCCTGTTGCCAGTTCAACTGGCGACGGGAAGTTGAACAATGCTCCTATCGCTAGTTCCCTCTATAAAAACCCTAAAAAATCAGTCCAAAACTCATTTTAATTCCAGAAAAAAGAGAGGAGAAGTAGAGAAGAAAGGTAGCAAAACTCTGCTAGTTCGTCGCGGAGGAGAGAGAGACGAGCATCGGATCCGATCGGCCATCTTATAGGTACAATTTTTTGAAACTTTGTACATTATGTCAAAACCATGTCAGTTAGCAAACAAAAGTAGCGACAAAGAATTAAGTAGATTAGATAAATGTAGTCAAATTATGTAATACATCATTTGAGCTGTGTATAGTCTAGTTCATTGTGCAGGGGTCATACCTAGACTACGTCGCGATGTTCGACTAGCTGACGGATGACTGCGTCATCTGGAGACCGTACACTCAGGAGAGAGTGTACGCGTGCACGCCTGCAAGACTGTCGAGCTTGTGCACGCGAGAGGACCTTGGTGCACGAAGTCTTTGTGGAGGAGTACCAGGTGCAGCGGGTCTTGCGCCAATTCGATTTGCGACGGGAGCTCCCAGCCCCGTGGGGGCAGCGGGTGCCGGCGCACGTCCATAGGTAAGTTCACGTTTTACTTCTTTCGTACAACCTGCGTTACACACCGATCAAATAATTATCTTGTCGTCCACAGATACACTAGGAAGGGAGTACCTGCTACTACCTCCTGGACGGATAGGATATTCCATTGGCTTGAGGGCTGGCTCAGCGTCTACGCTGACATTGTCCAGGAGGATGCTCCCTATGACCCCGGGACGTACGCGGAGTACATGAAGTGGTACGCCAGTCGGACGAGGCTTCGCTGCATGATCTAGTTGTACACCAAGTAGTTTGTGATATTGCGGAGAATTGCCTCCACAATACCAACCAAAGGGAGACACCTTACGCCGTGTATGACCTAGTTGTACACTTCGGCTAGATTGGTTGTCATGACAACATATCGTGCACCACCTATGTCATGTAGCAACGACCACTTCTCCTTAAGCTCTTGCTCGATCCAGTCCGAGAAGCATTTCATCCGTGCCCTCCTTTTTCTTGTCACACTAGGACCATCTGTGGGTAGCTGTGGCAATGCTTCGGGGGTCTGGTCAGCGCTTGGGGTCGCCTTTTTCGCTGCCTCTCCCATCTGTGCGACTGGATCCGCTCATACAGAATAGTCCTGGTCCTCGAGATTCATCTTTTGACAATGCCATATATTCCTGGTCTTCGAGATTCATCCTTTGCACTATGGCTTCCACCTCCTCACCCTCGTCAGCAAACCCAGTAGCTTGCCCTGACTGAAGAAGCTCCTTCTGTAGGGTCTTCATCAACAGTATCAGCAACTCCGGGAGCTTCAGCCGTTGTGTGCGCCGCGTTGTGGCTGGAGTTCCCGACTTCTTCGGCACTATCACCCCCTTCTTATTCAGCAGCCGCGAATGCAGGAGTGGGCTTGGCATATGCCTGGGCTAGAAGGACCAAATCCCACCCTCCCTCCCTCGCCATGTGTACATATGACTGCCATGATCTTGTTCCCTTGAGCTGCACTAACTCCTAATATGTGGGCTTGATCGCTCGGGGCAAGACAACTCAATCTCAGATCACACACATCATAGTCCACTTATAACGTGTGAAACAACCACCGCATCACAGCGTTCCATGTACGCCTATCTGCTCTTGGCAAGGGCACGATTGCCGATTGGAAATACGCAAATCAATCCCCTCGAGACCCTCCAAAATAGTCCCCTGATCGTAATAAATTTTGAAATTGGTGACGTCCGACATATTTGATACACTGCACCATAAAAGAACATTTTCAGGATTAACCACATATCTAAAGCTAGACTACCCACCAAAAAGTATTATGCACAACATACTGCACTACGTAACCATACATCTAAAACTATGTAATCCATTCGGTTAAAAAATTACCTAACAGGTGGGCAACTAGACGGGTAGCGTTTCGCTAGCTTCTCTCCTCCCCTCTAGTCCTCTCCCTTCCCTCCTCTTTTTTCTGAATAAAAGTGAGTCATGTGTCGAATTTTAGGGTTTCAAGAGTCTTTTATAGGAGAGAATCCCTGTCGTCAGTTCAACTGACAAAGGAAGTGTCATTGACAATGACAGTGAGCCGTGACGACAGAGAGTAAACAGGTCACCGCTGTCGCTTAAGCGGTGATAGAGATCTAGTTTTGTAATTTTTGAGATTACTATTTATTTATTTATTTTTATTTTTTAAAAATAATATTATTTTTAAAAATTCTTCGAGAGAAAGGGTAGGGACGTTGCTTTCAGCCAGGTCGTGTGGAAGTATAGAGGGCGAGGAGCAGCGGGTCCCACGGTGAAAGAAAGGTCGCATCACGTGAAGACTACAAAGAAGAGAGAAGCTGCTTCACGTCGTTTGTCTTTCAGGCACAGAACCAGGCGGCGGGTCACGTGAGCGAAGCTGTGTCAGAGCAGCGAGTTTCACGGAGAAAAGGAGAGCGCAGCTGGTCTCACGAAGAAAGGACCGACCGCTTCCCCGGACCGGACGAAGACAGAAAATTCCAACACCATTCGCACTCGCATTCGCACAGAGAACTGCTTCTCTCCCAAAAAAATTAAGAACGGAAGATCTTAAAGTACACATTTTAAAGTACTGATAAAGCCGCCTGATAAAGTCGTCGTCAGATATACCGGCGACTGCGGGCGCGCACCGAAAGCAATATCACCACGACCCCGCTTGTCCGCGAACACGTACGGCCGAGGAAGAAAAAACAAGAATCTCACTGATCACTGCTGTCCTTGGGGAGTGATGTGTCCCATACACGCATGCACTAACCAACGACATGATCAAATTAATCCTGCCACCAAGTCGCGGATGTTGAGTTCGTAACAACGATTGATCAACAACTTGTACAGAAATACGTTGATCAACAACTTGTACAAAAAAAACGTGGAGCCCCTACATCCTACAAGTGTTACAAAGCAGAGTGTTACATGTACGTACCCTTTTTAGGAATAGTGCATGCGTGAACTTCTATGATACAGATAGATGAGATCATGAGAGACGCGGTTGCTTAGCTACCAATTGCCTTGCGCAAGTAGCTGCTAGGCTACCTCACGCGTCTACTTGTCGTGCAGCTCAGTTATAAGTTGGTATTATGGCCAAGTTGATGGCGTCCAGAGTCATATCATATGTCGTGTGTTTTGCTTCAAGAAGTCCTGAGGAAGTCAAGACTTCTCGTCGGACCTATGCATTGCATCGATCGCCGTTCAAACTTGTGCCTGCAAGTGATGACATGATGTGCCTTTCGGGAAATAAATTTTCTGGGGGAAGGTCTCCCCCACGGCCATCCGATTCCTCTCTTATACACATATATTATAGTGATGTCTCACGCACTTTCTCTTAGAAAATTTATTTTCCGCCTTTCGAAGGGTTCGGATGTTAACAACACACACGGGAGGGGACAAGAGACAACACATGTGGGCGGGATGTACCGTCACATCAGCGCACGAGCCGGAGAAGCGCGCTGACGTCGCACTTTGGCTTTGCTGGATCAACTAAATACTCCAGTTTACCATATAGGTTAATTCACAAACCCCGATCTGGTGGTGCAGTTGCTGTTAATTATACTCCCTCCGTTGTCAAATACATACCATCCAAACACGTGAGGTCGATCCTTTTTTGCACCGTCAAATCATAAAACAACGGTTCTCTAAAAGCCTCCATATATAGGACGATCCCGATCTCGCCTGCTCGAAGATATCAGTGGTGTGGTCAAACAAGTCCCACCGGCCTCTCCCTCCTATTTGCCAAGCTTGGTTTGGAAGTCCTCTGTGTGTGTGTGTCTAGTAACCAGTATGAAAATGACTTTTAAAAAACCAGTATAAAAATGTGTAAGTGTGGCCGTGAGCGTGGTGATGTGTATACCTTGTAATCGCAAATGAAAAAAATGTGAGCAACAACCTCATTTGCAAAGAGAGGTCGGAATCGGTCTACGGAAAAAGGAGAGAGCAAGTGAAGGGGAGGAAGGAAATTGAAAGCGACGTTATGTAGACGGGGCGTGCTGTAATTTTCATGATTTAGATTTGAAGCCACTAGAACGACCAGCAGCATCTTTGCTGACTGTGACACTACCTTAACAAGTTCTACTGACGTAACAAAAATAGTGAAACTAAATCTTAATTAATTACCGAGTACCACTAGGTAAACACATGCATCATCTCAAAAGGAAAAGAAGTTAAGACACATGCATAAATAACCATTCATCCTCTAGGAAGCTCGTGTTAATTATTAATCACGTACTATTTCATTCTCTAAGGAACTCGTATTTCTTCTGATTGCATGACAGCTAACTATGTACCTGTAGAGCATCCAGGTAATCCTCTTCATATATATCCTCTGACCATATGAGCACGTGCGTACGGGAAATATGGTTATTGATGGAAATTTTGTCTAATCTAGCCAGTTTTGAAGTCGTATTTACAGATATGGCAGTATGGACATTTGTAAAAATAGCAACTGCGCAAACCTCGAGAGCCCGAATGGATTCCAACTTAACTCAATCGGGTTATCTCCTAAGAGAGAGACTAAGCATGGTCTTAAGGACATAACTCTGGACCTCCGGTAAATGGATTCCAACTTAACTCAATCTAAATGAGAGGCTTAACTGAAAATTAGAGTCCGACGATCATGCGCGCCGCTCCTCTGCGGGCACTACATGATTGTCAGTTCTCCAACAAGTCAAGCACTACACTTAGTGAGTTAAATAGGAAGCCATGAACAGCGAGCATGACTTATATTGGCTCCCAAGATCAGCGACCAACATATTCATACACTCATACAATGTTGATCACATCCATACAACAAATACACATCAATAGTCTAAAAGACAACAATATAGTTTAAGTCTACAATGGTTACAAACGGCCGATCGACCAAATTCAAATAAGAGTATTAAGTAGCAGCGGAAACAAGTAAATAAACCAAAAGACCAGCAGTGGTATGTCCCATAACCCATCGGCAACCGACTGGGGGTTAAATGATAGCACTACTTATCAGTGTCGCCTAAATCGACACCGACAAGCTCATCGGTCTCAAAATCTTCCTCACCTGCAAAAGCCAACAAACATCTGGCTGAGTACCAAAGAGTACTCACAAGTCTTACACAAATAAAAATAGTTATGCATAAGGCTGTTCCAAGGGATGGCTCATATTGGCTTAGTTTTGCAAAAGAGACGCAACAAGGTACAACCTACACATACTAGATTTTCAAGTGCCATTTCAAAATCAGATTTGAAGTAGAAGTAAAGCATGTGAACAAGTAATGAATTCAATAACAAATAAATCATACAAAAGGCAAAGTGGTTGTCCACTTTGATACAACAACAAGCATGAATATCCCATTCATGACGATACCAAGTTATAACCACAATTTTAATTCCAAGTCTAACAATAAGCAGCCACAAGTTTCAAGCGGTCGTCCATAACCGTTGACACGGCTATTCGAATAGATTTATACCCTGCAGGGGTGTACTACTTTACCCACACGACTTGATTAGCCCGTAAGCCTCCCGATGCCTCCGAATATAGCATACTTCCTATGGTATGCCGGCCGGGTAAATCAAGATATGGTCATTTTTAGCAAGAAGATCCCATTGAGCTAAGTACCTCAACCCATAGCTCTTAGGAAACACAAGACGTTAACGTCTCCATCCTACCTCCTAGGAAACACAAGACGTTAATGCCCCCATCCTATCGGCCCAAAAAGGAAACATAGGATTTCTCGGTCCTATGTCCTCACAATTTCACCACCGTGGGACTCAACACAACAAAGTCTTCCCCCTACTTAACCATACAACACCTATATACCGCGTGTGATAGCACGAGTGTTGCTTGAACAGCAGGTACCCAAAGTTCGGTCCTTAATTGTCCAGACAAGTCCAACCACATACCCAAATCTCGTGCACAAAGCACCATCACTAACCAACACTTGTCCAGACCAACACTTCTTTAAAATGTCAAAATTTAACTCATAAAATAGATACGAAAATCTGAAACAAAAGTGTATAATGAGAGTTGTGTTTATCCCATGATTGTCGGGTTATTCCCGGCAATCAGACTACCGTTCTAGACTTGCATGGCTAAGCATGCCCGAACCATATAATTTCACACATCCTATCATAAGCATTTCAGTACTGGAATACTTCATGGATAGCCACAATGACAAGAATATAGGATGTGTCTAACTATTCATCACAAACATAGCGACAATATCAAAATAGCATGCAAGCAATTATCATTGCATCTATCCTAACAAAACTGGGATCAAATATGATGCAAAAAGAAAGTTCAAAGGATGCTTGCCTTGCTGGTATTTCACTTGCTCACTCTCGGTTACTTACTCTCATACTTCCGGCAACTCGGAATCTAAAAAAAGTCGATATCGAATAAACACCGAGAAATAGCCAAAAACTCAAATTGCTCCAAAATGCATGAAATTTATACAGTAGCTATATTATGATTTTAAATTAATTTAGGTACAAAAATTATTCCATTTGGAGTTTATATGAGAGAGTTATAGTAGTTTGAAAATCAGATTTTTGGAAAATGTTGAAAATCAATGTTCTGTTACTGTTCATCCGAATTTAATTATTTTGCAAAAATTTGTAGAACAGTGGTAGGGATAAACTTTACATGGTATGAAAGGTAATTAAAATTTAAGATCAATAAAAATTGAATCACCCCATTCGGAGTTCATATGAATTGGTTATGAATTATTGAAGTTAAAAGACTTTTTCGTGTAAAAATAATTCTTTTCTGATTTTGCTACTGCATTAAATAATTTTTATAGGTAGGATGACCTAGCCTCTGCCATGACAAGTGGGGTCTAAGTATTTTCTTTTATTTTCTATTTATTTCCTAAAGAAAACATCTACCGACAAATCTAACCTTCTCATACTCATAAACTTAACCGATTCTCCGGTATCAAACCCAATCACATGCATAACACTCTCCAATCATATTCTCATATCTTGATCTAAATCCCATACTAACATCCACTAGGACATTATCAAGGTATTCAATCCATCGAGTGATGCCCGAACTCACGATCTTCCAAATATACAATCTATCCGATAATTACACGAAATCCACCAACGCATGGGCATATGACCATGATTGAATCCATCGATCGTTCTCCGATATACTATTTAAGCTAATGCTAACTATCTAGCTCTACTAGTCTCGCCTCGGCAAATCACAATCGCATACACTCAATTTTCCACCGATCAAGGTTTAATTGACAAACCGATACCTAATGATATTTACAATTTAAGAATACATCCAACATCTAATTGTTCACTAATCGATCAACTTATATCCATACCACCGAACTTAGTTGTGAACGACATCTACCGATCCAATCACATATGCGTCTCTACGATCGATATGCGTCTCTACGATCGACTAATAATCATTTAGCTACTAATCCAAAAGAGAGTACAATTGCATCGACTCGGCACTTAGGATTTATCTACTAATTACATTGCAATCCAATTAGTTATCTAAAATCGAATAATCCATTCCTACCATCTCCAAATTCTAGCACAAATGACTCACACACTAATGCTAAAATCATCCGATCCTTTTGCTCATGATTAAATAAATCCCCGATTCAATCTCGATATCTCAATACATATCATCACAAAAGCTATCCATCAAGTAATAGATCGTAAAATCCTTATGCATCCTATCTCCAAAAATTTCTAATCCAATATGAGAGGAAACCTCCAACTAATTTATCCTCCGAAGATCACCACTAACTTCCATGCGATTTCAAAATATCATCCGGTCAAACAATCCAATGCATATTTAACCTAGCACCCACCGATCAACAATACACACATTTCGCCTCAATAATCTAATTATTCGCATCCATAATATTTATCACATAATCCTGTCTACGCACAAATATGTCCTAACCGGAGAGTCACACCGGTCTTAAGTTACCAAATCATTTTTATAATTAAACGTGCATAAATAGATGCTATGCACATGACTAATATGCAACATGCACAACTAACATCGTAATGTGATAGCACAATTTAACGCGAAGTATTTTACCACGGCACTAGGCGTGCCTAATATGGCCGGACATCATCTTCTCGGCTCTCGTCCGCGTCCACCGTAGTCGTCGCCGATGTTTGCTCGCTTCCACGTCCGGCTCCTCGTCCATGTCCGCATCTACGTAGTCGTCGCCGACCTCGTTTGCGTCCCGCTCCGCATCGACGCCGCCACATCATGCGCAACACACCATGCCGCCTCACCTCGCTTGGGCCGTCGCGCCGCTGCATGCATGGCCGTCGCATGCATGCGCCGCGCTCTCGGCCGCTCCTCCACGCCGCCATCTTCGCGCCGCTGCCACCATCGGGCTGCCGTGTCGTGGGCGCCTTGGCTCGGCCGTCGCATGCCAAGCCAGCCACGTCGTGTCTCCCCGAACCTCCATCGCACTCCCTCGCCTTGGACTAACGTCGTGCCCTCGGCGGCGCCGCGCCGCACCTCGGCTTCCACGTCCGCGCGCCGGGCTATAGCACCACGTCACTAAGGGCGCCGCCTTGCTCGCTGGCCTTGCCTCCTCGACGCCAAGCCGCTGCACCGTGCCGATGCTTCCTCAAGTCGCCGACTTGGACAGATCGTCGTCAGACCGTACCTCGGCACTGCGCCTCCTCGACCTCGCCTTGGCCACCTCCACCTCCACGCCGTGGATGCCGCGTCTTCGTGCCGTGCCACACGCCGACTTGTGTCGCTGCGCATGCATGCATGCACCGCCGGCGCGTGCGTGGCCGACAACGAGGCATGCCGGCGCAGGGTCGCCACCTCCAAACCGCCGCCCCGAACCGTGTCGCCCACCGCCAGGGCCTAGTCGCCTCACGGCCACCTTGCTCCTGCCACTGCATGCTTGCTCACTGCCGCGCCGGGCTGTCGCCGTGCTCCAGGCCGCATTGCTCATGCGACTGGCCGCCAGCTTCTAGCTGCCGCATGGAGCTACCCATGCTCCCCATGCAGCGCCAAGCTCTTGCTGCTGGTGGTCACAGCCGAATAGTGCAGCGCCACTGTTGCTTCTTCCCCTTCCTCTCAAACTTGCTCAAAAGTCTTTGCATGCGAAAATTAATTGGATGGATGGACTGCTTGAGTGATGGGGAAGGCAATAGTATGACATGCATTGCATGATTTTGGGTTTTAGATTGGGATTGGAAGGAGAGAAGTGTGCTGTTTTGAGCTCATGTGTGAGAAGAAATGGAGGTGTTGTGTTGGGGAAGAAGAAGTGACGAGGGGAGGAAAAGAATTGGGGCTGGCAGTGAGTGGAAATGAGGGCATTAAAGAATTGAGGATGGCAGTGTGTGTGGCTGTGCTTGGTTCGGTTGAACCAAAGAAATAGGCAGGGGCTTGGCTGTTCGGTTGGGGTTAGAGAATGGGCAGTGTGGTTGTTCTCTTGGCTGGCACAAGGCAATGGCTTGGGGAGAATAAAGAAATGAATGTATGAGAGTGGTTAGGCTGGGAGAAAAAAATATTTTGAATGAACAGTGTTCGCTTTTGGGGAAAAACAAATAGCAGCAGGGAGTTGGGTAATTTTTAGACATAGTTTCCTAGCTCCAAAAATCACAAAATTTTTATGGAAGGTTCCTAACATAATGTTGATGCTTAGGTAAATTTTTCAGGAATTTATACATAGTGTGATGCTCTCTAAAAATCTTTGAAGTTCCTGTTTGCTCGAAAGAGAATAGCAGTACAGTTCTTCCTCTTTTCTCCGGCTTGCTCCAACGACCTTGCATGTGCGAACTAACCGCCAAATTGAAAGCTCTCGAGACCACGATCGCAACGGTATAACATGCGTCGTCGGATTCTTGATTCTCGGTTGTGATTGCGAGGAGAGAAGTTGGGGAAAAGAAATAGACTTACATGCGTCTCGCCTACGGCCGGTCGGACTGAAAAAGAGTAGCGGTACTAATGCATGCATCATGATTTTTATAATGCATGCTAAAACAAGAAATCAATGTAATTCAATTTAAATGCAAACTTTCAATTCGATTCGATTTTAAGAAGCAATATTTTAATTAAACAAGTGAAAATTTTTAAAATATTGCCAAATATTTATTACATCGACAAATTAAATATTAGCACCCCGATACTGAAAATCAGGATGTTACACCGGCCCAGCCGCCGACCCGTCTGGTCCCGCCACCGGCCCAGCCGCTGACCTTTCCGGTCCCGCCACCTCACCGTCGGCCCGCCACCTCAGCCGGCTGGTGCACGGTGGCTATGCGCCAGCCGCTGGCGCATAGTGGCCGTGCGCCAACCAATTAGGTTAGTAATTAGGTTAGCTAGTGGTTAGGTTAGTTAAGTTAGTTAGGTGATTAGTTAGGGTCTGAAATTTGAAGAAAATTTAAAATATAGCAAAAAAGTCCAAAAAATTATGAAATTTTTGTGGAGCCCCCTGACACCGTGTACTTGCTTGTGTAAATTTTTCATAATTATCTTCGTTCATTATGTTATCGCTATTTCGTATAACTGTCGAATGGGAAGTGGTGTTTCCAGTGGCTAACGGGTGAGTAACACGTAAGAACCTGCCCTTGGGAGGGGAACAACAACTGGAAACGGTTGCTAATACCCCGTAGGCCGAGGAGCAAAAGGAGAAATCCTTCCAAGGAGGGGCTCGCGTCTGATTAGCTAGTTGGTGAGGCAATAGCTTACCAAGGCGATGATCAGTAGCTGGTCCGATAGGATGATCAGCCACACTCGGACTGAGACACGGCCTAGACTCTTACGGGAGGCAGCAGTGGGAAATTTTTCGCAATGGGCGAAGGCCTGGCGGAGCAATGCCGCGTGGAGGTGGAAGGCCTACGGGTCGTCAACTTCTTTTCTCGAAGAAGAAACAATGACGGTATCTGACCTGTTCGGACGAATCAATAAATGTAGAAAATAAGCTCCAAAAATTATGAATTTTATCTTGAAGGCTCCTCACACAGTGGACTTAATTGTGCAATATTTCGGCAATTTTATACGTGTTCTGGTATTATCTCAAAAATTTAGGATTTAGGTTACAAAAATTTTGATTTTAGGTTTCGGAAATTAGGGTTCCATGATTTCATGTGACTTGGAATGTATAAAATAAAACTTCATTGCAACTCTATTGGAGATGTCGATATACAATATGGCGTTGGAATACACACATAACAACCAAAAATACACATACAAATATAGTAAAACAAAAATCACATAACACATGATACTATATGGCTCACTCGTACGAGTCACTACTCTCTGCCTGCTGCGGCTGCAGCTGCGTCCACGTGTGTGGCCTTGTTTTGCGCCGAGCATGACCCGTGAAATACATCCACCGGTCTGGAGAACGTGTGTCGGTTCGAAGGGAGTACAGAGACTGTTGAGGCGGAGATGGACCAGTAGACTGACTCTGGAGCAGAGTCTGGTAGGCATACATGTCGTCGCGATGAGCCATACCGACCTCGGGGACACATTCTAGGAATTCATCCACGACGGAGGCTAGAAAACCACTCTGGGGGTACAATGTCTGCAGCTGCGGTTGCGCGGATAAACTCTGGCCTTGGACGTACGGGGTTCCCGTGTACCCGGAGGAGCTCTAGCCTGGAACGTACTGTGGGGCACCAAACCCGGAGGACATCTGCTCTTGAACGTACGGTGGGGCAGCGAATCCGGAGGAGCTCTGCCCTGCGTATGCTAGAAACTCTGGATGCCATTGTCCGTGCCCTAACGTCGTGTACTGCTCCCTGGCAGTAGCTGGGAGGCCCATATCCTCGTCATCAGTCGACGTGAACTGGCCATCACCCCCACGGGCAATTGAAGGCTGCAAGACGGAACGATGTTAGTACAAATAAACACTCTAGATGTAAACTAAGAACCTCGTACCTCCCGGATGTGCAGTCCAGATAACCGAGGGGAGCGCCAGTCTGTGTACCGGGTCCGGACGACAGAAGTGATTCATCCCGACGGACCTACGGCGAGAGAACGACATGATGTTAGCGGCACGTAAGGCATAACCAAAAAAACTGAACGTAAATTTGCACATAGCGACTTACCTACGCGACGACCTGGCCTGCAGATGACCGACGGGAAATGCTACGACGCCTGCCGAACTCGCTAGGTCGTGGTGACCTAGCGGGTAAGCACGCCCCCCACTCCGTTCCCAATGCACAGGACGTCGTCCCTCGAACGACCGTAGCTCAAGTTCTTTACTATTTTCTTTATCTCCGCCGAGATGTGCTTCAAAACTTTTTTATATCCCGCCGAGGTTCTATCTGGACGCGCAGCGGTCGCTCCAACTGCAGTGACATACGTAACAGGTTCATTAACAAAAAGTACGAATGTCTTCAATGAAACTACGAACCAGAGGTTGTAAGAGTCATACGGTGTCATCACGTCGCGAAGCGCTGTGACGGTCGTACGTGCGTGGAGGCCCCCGTGGTGCGTCTCCTCTGTCACCTCCTCTGGGTGATCTGGAGGAGGAATGGTCAGTCTTGCGCGCGTTCGTGGCACATACCACTCCATGTACGCACCGTATGACTCAAGGTTGTACGGCCGCTGCTCAAGCCAGACATCACCCAGTGCACTGATCGTGAGAGGGTGTTGTTTGCTTCACACCAGCTCATGGGTCCAGCTTCCGAATGGTGGGATAATTTCAGTATATCGCATGCTGATGCTCAAGCCATCACCTGGAATGAATTTGTGCGAGCTTTCCGCCATGCACATATCCTTCCGCATGATGACCTCAAGAAGAAGGAGTTTCATTCACGCGCGCAAGGCAACCTCTCGTGAATGAGTACCGCACAAGTTCAATCAATCGCACGATATGCACCTAACGATGTTGCTAAGGATGAAGACAAGCGGGAAAGATTCCTAGAAGGACTCAATGATGATTTGTCCGCATAACCGATTTCCCGTGACTTTTGGACTTCCAAAGCTAGTCGACAAGGCGATTCGTCAAGAAGGCAAGCACCGCGAGATGGAGAATCGCAAGAGAAGAATGGATGCACAGAAGTTCAACTCTGGAAGTTTTTCTAGAGCTAGAGGGACTTCATCACATCAAGACAAATCCCAGCCAACAACAGACAACCCAGTCAACTTGGAGTCCTCCAACACATCTGGTGGTGATCAGGCACAGAAGGACTCATCCTATGTTCCAGGCATCACGTGCTTCAATTGCCATGAGGTTGGACATTTCGCGAAGAATGTCCAAAGAAGCAAAGAGCAAGCAAACCTAGCGACCAAAGATCAACATCATGCAAACAAACAGGAAGCTGCAAAATTCTGAACGAGTACGTCTGTACAATGTCACAACTCAAATTTTGTCGGATGATGAGCAGGATGTGGACGATAACAACTCCAGTTGAAAACCTTGTATTCCCAGTTTTCTTTCTAGCCTCTCCGAATCTCGGGAACGAGATTCCTTTTAAGGGGGGAGTTTGTAACATCCCAAAGTGTTGTTACCAAAATAAAAATAAATAAAGTTATTCTTTTATTGGATTTTCCGAGTTTCAATAATGTTTTCTTGGTTTTCTTAAATCTATAAGATTCTAAAAGTCAAAAATAAAATTTATTGAGTTTTATGAGTTTTTATTGGATTTAAAGTGAAGATTAAAATTTTAAGTAATTTCTGGAATTTTAAAAGCTTTTTACTATTTATTTTAAAACAAAAATAATTAATGTTCAAAAATAAGGGCCGACTTTAAGTTGGAATTATTTTTATTAAGTTCAAAATAATTTAAGGTATTTTTGTGAATATTTTTAGAATTTTTGGACTCTATTTGCTATGTTCTAAAAATCCATTTGATTTGTTGTTTATTCTGTTTTTCAAAAATAATAATTATTAAAAAAAAATTCAACTTCCCATTCGGGTCACCCATCCGAGCAGTGCTCAGGGGGCAGCACACTTAACCAGCAAAACTTCCATGCATGCACTACCAACTTGCCTTTCTTATTTCAATCAAATATTCTCCCTCCTTTATTACTTTATTCCCTCTCTCTCTCCTATCTTCTTCCTCAAATGAAACGTTTTCTTCCTTGTCCAGAGAAGGACCAGCATGCATGCCGCCATTGATGCTTCCAAATGAAGCTCATCAAACCCATGTTTTTCCTCCCCATCTCTCCCCCTAATCACGCGCAGTCAAACCGCCACTCCCCACCTCCCCCATTCCCGGCCACCTTCCCATTCATCACGCACGTAAACGCCGGATATTCTCTAATAATGCCCGCGCGCCGAGATGCCCGCGCACATGATCTCTCCTCTCCACAATTGAACCCTCGAACATCGTTCATCCCTATATAAGAGAGCCCTAGGTGCCTCTCCTGAGACCTGCGCTCGCCGCCGCCGCCACCGACCACCTCATCCATCCCATGAAATCTCAGCTCCTCCCTCTCTTTCTCCTCTCCACAATTGAAGTTTTTCCGTCGTAGGCCGAACATCGTTCATCGGTCATCTGCGCCACCTACAGTGGAGCTCCGCCACCATCGACACCACCCTAGGATCGCCTAGCGACATTCAGCGCGTGCTCCTCCTCTCGCGTGAGAGAATCATGCCAGCATGCAATATATAGATCGCCACCGTGAGACCGAATACAAATAGTAGATTGAAAGCGCCGCCGCCACCGACCACCGTCCCGCCATATTTTATGCCGCCACCTCCTATGGCCTCGCTCGCAAGGTGAGCAATCCATTTATGCCATTCGCGACCATCCTTCCCTTTTCTCTCCCTAAGCAATTCTAGTCATCTAACCAACCATGTTGGCAATATGCTAATGCCAACTAAGTAATAAACCAATCTAGGCGACAAAGATGAAGGTATACAAGTAGGCAAGGTGAACATAACAAGTGGGATCGCCACCACCTTTTCCATGGATGCATACTGTTCGGCCAAGCAAGAAGATAAACAAGCGGTCCCGGGTCCTATTTATAGGAGCTCTGGGTCCGGGAGGGCGGCGGCAAAGAGCAAAATTTATCTAGTTATGTCCAATATTAAGCTTTTGAATTAAATTCAAATAAGATCCAGATGGTGAATTTTTCCCTACTAACTATTTAAAAGATTTTTAAGCCCAGAAAATTGGGATGTTACATCATGCTTCGTACATACACATTTTAATCCTTCCAAAAATTCGTTCTCTCGCATGCAAAGTTCAAATCCGTTCATTCTTCTTCCTAAATTCACCTAAATTCCTCTACTATTTACAGTATTTATTTTGTAATTTTTATATTTTATTTATTTTCTGTCATTTATTTTGGTCCATTATTAATCTTTCCTCCGTTCTCTCTCCTCGGCCACTCATTTCCCGAGCCGACCGTGTCGCGGCGTGCCCCTCGGCTTTCTCTTCATATCCCTGGAATTCGCCCCTCTATATCGCCTCAAGCAAAGATTTTCTGAGCGGCCGAACCACCTTCTATCGTCATTTCCGGTGCCGTCTTTGATCCCCCGACGACATTGTCCACACCGTTGGCTTCACCTCGCAACGCTCTACGCGGTGCTCCCTTACTTTTCTCCAAAACACCCCGGCTCACCGGTGCTACTATTCATCCGACACTATTTTGTGCGTCGTAGCCGCACCGGACCTTCGCCGGCGACGCGACCACCACCAGTGGGTCCGTCTTACTCCCGGGATTCCATTTTTGTAGTTCACCGGCCGCCTATCCTTTTCTCTCGCCCGGCATCGCCATTTCTCCATGAGCTTTGCATGGTGAGCTACGGTGCCATGCATGAATAGTGCTTTATGCATGCATATCATTTTCTATAATTTCGTTCTCCCTCATACGAACTCCGATTCCATCGATTCAACTACCTAAATTAATATAAAGTCGATACCTTCCGTCCAGTATTTATTTTATAATTTTTGGATTTTATTTGAATATTATTTGAATTCGGATCGTTTGTGCGTATAGATTTCGACGCCGTTTGAGAGCAACTATTTGAGCAAGGCAAGTTACATTCTTGATCATATTTGCACCCATTATTTAAAATTGTTTAAATTCTATTTCAAATTATTACTGCATGCTTATTTATATTCAGTAATTTTAAATTCCTGTTTTAAATTTATAGTTATGCCTAAACTCCTTTGTGTGGCCAAATTTGATAATTGAATCAAACATGTTGTCACCCTAGACAAAAACTGGTTAATACGATAGTATGAACTGGATCATTTGAGAACAATTGTGCTTAGCCATGCTTTTAGACCAAACTTGTTTGATTTGGGAGATTTCAGCCAAAGATCAATTGATGTTTAATAGTACCCTTGACATTGGTGTGTCACGGGAGTTTTATTAATGACTCTGGAAAATAAAATAAAATGATGGTTTGGACTTGGGCGAAATGGTTGTTTGGTGGGTGCAGGTTTATGCACGGGCTCAACTGGGTAGGTTGAGGCCCAGGGTTCTGTTGGTTGTCGCCCAGGTCAGTTAAGGACCGGTCTTCGAGCCGCATCTTGCTAAGCCACATCGTACTACCACATGTCTTGTATGGGCAGGATCTGGCTGATTAATTTGCAAAGTTCCATTATGGTCATTCCTGTTGGTGCGGTGGGTAGTCATGTTATGACCTATGTTAGTCCCACCTGGCGCAAGAGGGGCTCGAACTCATGGACGGATAGTCCAAAGGGGGCGAAACCTTAGCGAAGAAGGACTATGGTGGAATGATACGTTGTAAAGGCCTTGACACGTGCTCTAGACTGCTTACCTAAGGTAGTGAGTGGTGGTATCGACGGATGCCAAACAAACTAGAGAATTCATGTCTTGTGGGTAAAGTTGTACAACATCTGCAGAGTGTCGATCTATTCGAATAGCCGTGTCCACGGTCATGGACATGCTGGCAAAGCCACTCAAAATTAGACTTTGGTTTTGATTTAAAATGATAAAAACTGTTTATGACATGGATGGGTGTCCATGAGAAAAGTCTTGGGTTGAAGCCCTGGGTTGGTACCCGTGTTTATGTTGGTGTTAGGTTGGTGCCTACACTATCTTTATCAATACATAATCAATTTTAGATTTTATAAAACTTGAGCTTTTGAACTTAGTATGGTATTTAATGTCAAATGTTGTTTTTGCACAAATAACCCTATAAGTCTTCCTTTGTTACATCCATGTATGCATGCCATTCTGTTATTCGACGGGTGTAACTTGCGAGCACGGTAGTTGTGCTCATACTTGCTTAATGCAAATAAATTTCAGAGAAGAAGGACTTCGCTACAGGTGTGGATCGCGATGTCTAGGCCGCTACCCCAGTCGATTGCCTGTGGCAGATTAGCTGGACTCCACTACTTCTTCATCGTCTTCCGCTGTGTTTATTTAATGTTGCCCTGTAAGGCTATCTTGTAATCAACTCTGTTGGTTATTAATGAATTTTAGCATTTATAGTTGTGTTATCACATTTATTTACTGTGTGAGCTAGCCACTAATCATGATACTAGTTCAGTTATGCACAGAAGATCTGGGATGTTAATTCCGGGTCCTACAACACTACCGCGAGCAGGAAATTAGGATACCATGGACACCAGATGATGTCGCTCTCGTGCAACAACTCGAACTCGTTGTGGTACAATGAGTAGCACCTCACCGGTCTTCCGCTGGCCTAGTGCAGACAGGCAGCAGTCCACCGTAAGCCCATGGTGGGCGCGTCTACATGGTCATGTGGGACAGGGTACGGGTGTGCCGCTATCTCGATGGTCGGCCATCCAACAAGGAACTGCTCCCAACTCCACAGCTACAGGAGCACGTAGATGACGACCAGGTTGGTACCAACGGTGCCGCGTTGCGAAGCGTCACACAACCCTCGGTATGTGGCGTAAAGGATGGCTAATCCCCAGCTGTACTCCTCCATCGACTTCGCGTCAACTAAAGACTCGGCGATGCGGATGAAGCTGGGGTTCAAAAAATCGCCCTTTGTGGTTGGAAACAGGACCCAACCAAAGAGCTGTAAAAGGTAAGCAACGAGGTGCGTCCTAACGACCTCGTGAGGTGCACCCTGCGGGCATTCGCTGAACTGCCTCAGCCAAGCCCGGGGGACGCTACGTGCACCCTCCGGGAGAGGTTGGCCAAACCGCTGCTCCAGTCTGGCCTTCCAGTCCACACTCGGAGGGCCTGGAACAAGAAACACACCCCGGATCGGGAGTCCGGTCAAGAACGACACGGCCTGCAGGGTGACCGTCATCTCACCCCACCGAAAGTGAAAGGTGTGCGCCTCGGGCCTCCACCTGTCGACAAGTGCGGATAGCAAGCTGGCGTCTAGGTTGAACTGGCGTCCGGTGGTGGAGACCATCCTCGCAAAGGGCAACAAGCCCATGTCCCAAAGGATCGGGACATACCGATAGTCCAGCGCCCAGCAGTCCCTCCTTGCCCGAAGCGCCAGGGGCGGAGGGCCATCCGCGTCAATGGTGAGCCACAGCTTGCATCGGTGGTCCTCATCATAGAATTGTTCTAGTAGCTCCGGTAGAGACATGGTTTGCAACACATGGAATAGAGAGAACATTTGTGAGAAGGTGGCTAATGAACATAAAATATTGCAGAGTAGTTTTCCTGTGGTGATATGCTACATGATAAGCTAGCTTAATTAGATTATGCTCCTCTGTTCTTCGATGAATGCATTTTTTATTATTTGATTTCGCTTTACGATCAAACTAACACTACAAATTAATGTACACTAATTAATTAATTACCACTAATTATTTTATAACTAATAAACACTATAAATAACGTACACTACTTAATTAATTAATCACTACTACCTGCAAACGACGGCGGTTAACAACGTTGAAATGTTCACAAAAATATAATCGACAGAGCAAGAGAGCGAACAAGCGCGAAATGAAATGAATGAGCGGAAGATCGAGCGAGCGAGCGACTTCGATATGAAATGAACTAGCGGAAGAGCGAGCGAGCGACTGTGAAATAAAATCGCGCTCGTTTCCTCTAATTTATAGCCACTGCTCTCAAAAGGAATCCTTTTCCCGCACGCTAATTAAGCCATAAATGTCGGTGGACAAAGATTCGATGGATGAGACAAGGAGGTGATGGGATAACGACTGATTGATACTTTCGGTTAAAAATTAAGGCAAATGGAGGGAGGGCCTCGTTCAAATCTTTGGACAATCAACACATGGCACAATGGAGGGAGGGCTTCGTTCAAATCTTTGGACAATCAACATATGGCACAGACATTTATTGATTCGTCTAAACAGGACAGTTATACAAAATAGCGATAAAAATAATGAACGAAGATAATTATGAAAAATTTACATAAGCAAGTATGCGGTGTTAGGAGACTCTACAAAAAAAATCATAATTTTTTAGACTCATTTGCTATATTTTAAAATCCTTTTAAATTTTATACCATAACTAATTACCTAACTAACCTAACCCTAACCCTAACCACTAACTTAACCTAACCCTAATTGGCTAGCGCACGACCACCATGCGCCGTGCACCAGCGCTCGCGTGAGGTGGTGGGGCTGGGGCTGAGCGGCTCGGCTGGTGAGGTGGCGGGGCTGAGTGGCTCGGCTGGTGAGGTGGCGGGGCCGGTGGCCACGCGTCGACGAGCGCTAGATGTCGGGCTCTCGGCCGTTGGCGCACGAAAAATACGATTCGCATATTGCCATATCTGCAAATACGAGTTCAAAACTGGCTAGATTAGCCAAAAATTCGTTATTGATGCTGCTGCGTATAGTACATAAGAGCAGCGATAGCTATACACACCAAAAGGACCTGACATGTGCATGCATGCTTGGACACAAGATTGGCAACATCTGAATCCACAAACGAAAACTATAGCACGACTGCACATGGGGACAGCATAATGTTGAGGGAAGCCATCGACAAGCAAGGTCTTGCTGCACACACACATCACTATATATTTTTCGGTTTTGCTAAAATTGCTAAAGTTTCAATTGATTTACTCACCTTTGGATCGCACATAGAGATTCGCGCTCGAGGTCGTCTTCTTCTTCACCGGCTGCTGGCGGTGGCGCTGCTGAGTTTGGGTTAGGGTTCACCGGTGCTCCCAAGGCTTAGAGGAAGGCCGGGATTGCGGTAGACTGGTGGTGGGCGGCGGCGGCAGCGGTGTGTCGAGGCGGCGGCGCCACTGCGGACGCGGGCGAGGAGGAGGGCGGTGGGAGGTGGAGGTCGGTGAGGGCGACAAGACCAAAGTGGTTAGGAGACGGCGAGAGGTGGTGGCGGATCCAGCGGCGGTAGCCGCCAAAGACGAGGAAGAGGGATGCGGCGGGGCATCCCACTGCAGAGGAGGAAGAAAGCGGCGGTGGTGGCGGGGGTTGGAGAGGCGGGGTGGTGGAGGAGGAGGGTGGCTCGTCGGGAGGTGCTTGTGGGTGAGGGTTGGTGGGTTTGGTTAGTTTTGCACAAATTTTGTCGTTGAAAAGGCGATTAAAAAGAGAGCTATACATCGCGATTTTAGGGGCTGAGGGAGTGTGGGGTGAGGGTTGGTGGGTTTGGTTAGTTTTGCACAAATTTTGAAATAATCTCAGTCGTTGAAAAGTGACTGCGATTAAAAAAAAAATCGGTCGACTTTGCAATAGTCACCCCCCTAAATTTTTTGCCTGAAATTTGTGTTTGCCCTACATTCTAGCTGAATTTTCAGACTTAGCCACAGACAATCAAATTCACAGAAATTAACACATGAATCATAAATTCAGTCTGAAAGAAAATAGGGCATAGAGAAATTTTTGCTAGCAACACGTCCTCTAAATTACTACATCAAAGAATCAGATTGCTGCTACTATAATAGAATTTTAACAAACACTTAGTACAACATCACAAAAGCAGATTAAAAGGATATTATTGCTACTACTTAGTAAAACATAGCAAAAACGTGAAAATGATAGATTCTTGCTGCCTGAAAATGCTTCAAGTTGCTTCTGTGGCAAGAAACACGATCAGGCTCTTAGTTTTGTCGATTCACACCAAGTTCTTGGTGAAGATCATGGAGGCAGCAGGGCCGTCTTCAGCCGCCGCGCGTCGCCTTCCACAGGCGAAGAGCGAGTCCTCAGCCAGCGTAGGGTGGGCAGCGGCCGGTGCGAGGTGGGAAGCTAGCGGTCCCCATGCATCTTCGTTCAAACCCTAGCTACCTCCGCGTCGCTCGTACGTGTGGTCGCTGCGCGATGTGGAGATGGGGAGGAAGCAAATCGATTCGGACGAGAGGGCGACGTGTAGGTGGCCGGCGCCGTATTCGGATTTAGGAGTGTCGCGGATGGTTGATCCGCCGGAATCAACCGCTCGACTGGGGAGGAGGCGCTCATTCTGTTCCTTCGCAAGAGGAAGACATGCACGGAGGGAGGGTGCGGAAGGTGGAGCTAGCTGAGGCGGCCGGGAGGGTCGCAACTCGCAAAGCGTACGTCCCGGCCTCCCACGTTTTTTTTTTGGGTGCAAAAATGTTGTTAAGCTACGTGGGCCCTAGATTATTGATCGGGTGGCTGAGGATGCGAGTTGACCTTAGTTAAGATAAGGTTGCACCAGATATATATGTTGCCTAACTTTAGTGACAATCTATTAGAGATGCCCGAAGGCGAGACGCGCGTTACATATATACAAGCAAGAAAGTTTCCATCTGTTTGAAAAAGTATACCATACTTGACCTAATACTTCTAGCATGTCGCCCTGTCCGCCGCGGGCGGCGAGGGAGGCGGCTGAGAGGAAGTACAAGGGCGTGAGGCTGCGCAAGTGGGGCAAGTGGGTGTCGGAGATCCGGCTTCCCAACAGCCGCGAGCGGATATGGCTCGGATCATACGACACCCCCGAGAAGGCCGCGCGCGCGTTCGACGCGGCCTTCGTCTGCCTGCGCGGCCCCGGCGCCGAGGCCGGGCTCAACTTCCCAGACTCGCCGCCCAGCGTCCACGGCCGCAGCAGCCACCCGCAGGTAGTGCAGGCGGCCGCTCTGTCGCACGTCAACCGGGCCACCGTCACGTCACTGGATGTGGCCCAAGCCACCGCGCTTATGGACGTGCAGAACAGCTCGAACATGAACACCGCATCGTCGTCGTCTGCCTCGCAGTCGGAGGAGGTCGTGCTGCATGAATTTGACGTGGGGAACGAGGTGGTGGCGCCGGTGCGGGAGGACGGGAGCATCGACTGGTCGCCCATGATGGCTGACCCTGCTCCGCCGCTGTTCTCTCCGTCGCCGACCGGGTTTGGGAGCAACGCCTACGAGTTCTTACAGATAACGCCGACGGCAGAGACGGCGGCTGCTGCGGAAGACGACATTGAGGAGAACAACAATGGTGGAAGTGCTTGCCTTTGGAGTTTTGATTTTGGGGACTCGTACTCCCGACACTAATACAGAGGTTAACATTCAGAAGAGTGTGGATCAGTGCGTAACACGTTTACGTACAAGGATACCTCTTACAAAGCTTCAGAAATCCACTGAGAAATGCTTAGCCGGTTTCAACCACATTTTTCAGACTTTATTACGAATTATTGTGATTAAACTTTCTTTTGTTATCGATCCTTTAGGCTAGACAAGCAGGCATGTACAGCGTAACTGCATCAGTCACAGGAGCGGAAAGATATTTTCTTCCACGTTTAAAAGTCGTTGGAACCAGCGGCAGTACGCCACGAGGAGAGGATGATGACGAAAAAAACAAAAGCGCACACAAGGATTTATTTAGAGGCTCGCCAATGCCTATACATCATCGAGAGATGAATCGTGGAGGCTCCGTCGTATGAGGAGTTTTTTTTTTTATTAAGGTTATAAAGGGTCGGTGATATATCTTTATACCGCAGTTATATAGTCTAACTTGAACTCAACTCATAGTCCGTACCGTTATAGGTTTGTTTTACAAACTATCATAAAACAACATGTTTTAGCATTTATTTAACAAAAGTACAGATTTTAAAAAACATGTAGTTTTGTGATACAAGGTATCCTAAAATGTGTAGTTTTGTGAAATAGGTGTTAAAACCTATATTTTTTTTACAGCTTGTACAACAAATCTATGATCTTGTGAAATTTACTCGAGAATAAAACCACCCGAGATCCAAGCCAGTGTATAGTACAACGTGACATAGCTTTCATGACGAAGCATAATCATTGATGTCATACGACACCGGTGCTCACCAGCAAAGCCCAAAGAAATCCTTTGTGCTCCCTTGGGTTGATAGTAAATAATCAAACTATTTAAGGTGAGTGACACTAGTAACTTTTGCACTGGATCCGCCGCTGCCCCGATAGATCTCCCCACTAGCGCGACAACAATGTATTCCATGTATGTCGCATCATCGGATAGCTTTTCTGCACCTTCTTCACACTCGGTTGCTATGCCTCCGTTGTATCATGCATGCATTTAAATGAGCCATTTTCATCATGCTATGTTTTCCACCTTTTGACCACAAATATGTAGGACGTCTTAAACGTACTTCATTTCGGCATTTATGCCTCTATTCTGCACAGAAGTGTTTCCGCTCATCCGTCTGATTAAAATTACATTCCTTGTTTACCCGATGTTTAACGAACACGTCTACGGACTTCAGTCCACAACTACGGATTGAACGCTGGTTTCTCCAACGTCTCCTTCCTTGGTCTCCGGCGACGTCGCGTACCTCCACCACCACCTCCGCATATCTTGTTCTTTCTCTCCGGCGAGCCGCTCGTCCTTGTGGTCGCCGCCTCCGATGCATATCCCCTTAATATAACTAAAAGAAGGAGGGCAATCGGAGGCGGCAGCGGTGACGGCTTCGCCGGAGTGCAGCGTGAGGCGCCGGTGGCCAGTGGGTTCACCACGGTTCGTGTGGAACGGGGGACTACGAGGGGAAAGGAGCCCAAGCATAGAGGGGAGGCTTATTAGAAAGGGAAGATGTTCATTCCTCAACTATGAACCTCATGTGCAATAGATAGCAAATCTGATGCTTAACACAGTTTTTTTGTTAGCGCTCACACCCACATCACAAAGGAAGTAAAAAATCTCAATCCGACGTTTTAATCAGGCAGATAAGCGGAAAGCGGAAGCCATTTGCATAAATTAATTGCACGAGTTTGTAGTGCTTCTGTTGAGAATCTTCTGACCATGCATGCATGCATGAACCTTCAGCAGCCTTCTTTAATTTTTAATGACAAAACTTCCTATTTCCAAAATAAGAAGAAGCTCAAAAGTTGCTTCTGTTAAATGAATCTATCTGTCTCTCTCTTTCATCCTTCTTTTCTCACAGCCAAGCAAATGTACGATCAACAGTTCAAAAAATCGATGACATTTTGGAATGAGACGGATGTTCGTTTTTTTCCTGTCCCTGTAAGTGATTTTCGATCTTATGCTTCCATGGAAAGGCTTCACATATATACTAACAAAACATACGATCTAAACTGCACGTACTAAAAATGATATGTGGACCGTCGTTACCATTTTTTCGTCTCCAAGCTCACCTCTATATCCTTGATTTCCTAGCTACCCCTAGCTCTTTTCCTAGACCTTTCTTTCATACTTCCTTTTCCGCTGTCAAAGGAATATATATATTAACGATTAACACGTGAAAATTGACATAGTGGAATGAGAGAGAGCTGGTCTTTTTCTCTCTCTTGTCTACATGAATTACTAGTTACTAATGGAAATGCTTCACGTATAATCCGCATTGAAAAAATGATGTCTTGTAAATTCCACCTCTAATGTGCACGTACTGACCTACCTGTGATATGCCCGGCCCGTTGAATTAATCAGATCTGTACTATGTTTTGCAAGAAGAAGAAAAACAATACATACAGTTTTGAGCTATCTGCTAGCTTAGGGCGCCCATCGATCGTCATGTACTCGTGCATATACGTACACTGCTTTCGGTGCCTTCTCTTTCATTTCTTCTGTCTCTGGAAAGTGGAAAGTGATTGGTCGTCATGTCATGTCTTGTTTTCCCACCCCATTTCTTTGTGGACACATCTTCCAATTTGAAGACGCAATTTGCACCAAGCGAGCAGAAAATTAGCTAGACTTACGCACAGCTGTTAGTGTATAGTACATGGCATAGCTAATCTAGTGAAGTCTGGGTTAGTTGTCATTGTTTCTTGTTCTCCATTTCCACCAGCACATATAATCAGAGTACTGACCACCTTTAGATAAGACCCCGTTTGGAAGCGTACGTAGGAGTTGCAAGGGAATTCTATTAACTTTCCTGCAAAATTCCTGAAATTCGTAAGTCTGGATCAGATCGAAGCGTGTCTAATCTAATTAATCTCTACATAAATGTGGCTGATGATAAACCTTATTTGCAAACAGGTCAAAATCCATCTACCGGAAAGGAGACTGAAAGAGACGTACGTACGTATACTTATTTTCTATGTATTTAGGCACATTATTTTTCCCCCTAGTCTTTATTAGTTTGATTGTGCATTTGAAACAGTTTATCCTGTTTCATACTAGCTAGACTAAAGCGATTAATTGAAATGTCATGCAAAAATCAAAATGTTATATTGGCTCAGTTTTAGAGCTTGTCATTAGTTATGCTTAATTGAGTACAGCCTTTTGATAAACATGCTCTTTGAGTGTGGGGAATATTTTTATGTATAGGCTAGCCTCCATGATATTCTCTTTGCATACACTCCTGGTGTAGTTATGGAGATATATCATACATTTTACTTACTGTGGTGTGTCTCATCTCTTTTCTTATGAACGACCAAAACATGGGCTTAAACTTTTGGTTTTCTATAGATTTGGCTGTTTAAATTGTCATATCAATGTCCGTCGCGAATTTAACAAACAACCTAATTGGTGGATTTACTATGTATGTTACATCCCGCACAAGTGTTTCGTCGGTGCAGAAAGGCCTCACATACTAACATGTTCGACGCGGGGGCAACACATGCTTTCGTTGTGCTTCGTAAGGTTAGTACTGCAGCATATATACAGCCTATCATACTCAATATGTTTTGCTCATTATGTTTGTATTCTTCTCAGGTTACCCATGATTTGTGTTTGTATTCTTCTCAGCAATGCAAAAAAGTCGTTGCGTGACAGCATGCTCCAAACGGGGCGCGGAGCGAAGCGGGCCTATCATCCTAGTTAATCCTAGTTAAAAAGAAAGCTCCACTTATTGTAACGCCTTTCTTATTTCTCACTTTCCTTTGTAAGAATGTTAAAATCACCAGCAATAACCATAGGATATTATTTGCTAGACTGACAGACTTGAGCCATATGCACTACAACAGAACTAGTTCATAGAAGCGACTTCTTTGTATAGAAGAGACGCTTTTCCTGCACCTAGACAGTTGTAGAGGCATTTTTTAAAATGTCTCGTAAACGTTCTCTCATGTATCGTCGTAATGACAAGGAAACCACGGCCCCACAGGGTGATGGAGGCAGGGGCGAAGTCAGGATTTTATCATAGAGGCCGAGAAGAGAGATGAATTTGCTATTACGATATTATCATAATATAGACGCTTTGATCTATTGGTAAGTAATAAATGTTTTCTTAAAAAAAAAACTTTTATGTCACGTAATAATTGGTGAGCAGACTATCGTAGTAGTATAACAGCCAAATATAAAATAGTGATTATCGTGGTGGAGTTTGGCGCATACTTACGCTCGCAGTCACCCGACGGCACGGTTGTTGTTATGCAGTACATATTAGACACGGTCGTAGATTGAAGTGTTTGGTAAAAATAAAACTCGAATAACAGATAATATGAGCTCATGAACTATGAATTAACTCATGTGCTTTTTAGCTTCACACAAGCTGCCACTTAATCACACATAAGTTAAATTAATAGGGGCTACTGATCAAGTTCTAATACTGCATCCTAATTATTGATGCTTTACATGAATCGTAGGGAGGGCCTTTACATGAATCGTAGGGAGGACCAGGCAGCCTCCAGCTCTCCTTCCCACCACTGGTGGAGGGTACGAACACGCTGTGCACACAAACGAAGTCAATCAATTCCTGGTGTTCCGACAGTTAAACTGTACTTTTTTTAAGCACAAATTGGATGCACACACCACTGATGCCACCGCATATGCAAACATATGTGCGGCCTCTACACATGTTAGAAACTTTTATATAGAGACATCAAGATTTCACAGTGTGCACAAATTTTTCAATTGAATATACACGTTTATACTTAATTTATTTGTGTGAGCAGCAACGTCGACCATGACTCAAACACCGGTGGACTACAAAGCTCACCACACTCCAGCCAACCGACCACTCGTCGGTTTTCGACAGTCAATCTGTACTAGTGTAAGACACTACTTTTAGGTCTTAAGTTGAGGCCAAAGCCCGCGATATATCGCAATCAAAGCAGATGCTCTGAGCATATGGACAGCCGCCCGGCCACCTTTGCATATATTATATCGTTTACTTTATAAAATGCAGAATTTATGGGTGTACGTACAAACTGTAAGTGATGTGTATATATACCTACCAAATTTCGTTCTCAAATTCATATGGAGCTAAGAGAAATGGAAAAACATAATTTGTCAGCTATATTTCACGTACGAACACTAATCACATCCACTACTTGTCTTTTTTTTTTTTCCTAAATAGATGCTCTGAGCGTATGGACAGCCGCCCGGCCACCTTTGCATATATTATATCGTTTACTTTTATAAAATGCATAATTTATGGGTGTACGTACAAACTGTAAGTGATGTGTATACCAAATTTCGTTCTCAAATTCATATGGAGCTAAGAGAAATAAAAAAAGGACTGCCTATTTATAAGGTGACTAAAATTTTTTTAAGCATAAGTCATCTTTTTTATCCATTAGATCAATATCCAATCATATGACATATCAATCTCTACACAAATCCAATGGTTACAACAAGTGACTTAAACTTAAGAAAATTTCAGACGATTTAAAAGTAGCAAGACTGAAAAAAACATAAGTTGTTAGATATATTTCACATACACATACTATTCACATCACTACTTGTCTAGTAGTCACCTAATTTTTTAAAAACTCAATCACCTACAATTGCACAGTACTAAACTAAAAATTGTGTTACCAAGTGACGTGCAATTTTAGCACAGTTTTACTGTAACTTTTAGTTCTATTTGTTTTTTCTATTTATAGGGTCCACATAGATTTACTTTTGTCTAGTTTAGATTTTTTTTTTGTATTTGTAGGGTTTACCTAGATTTACTTTTGTCTAGTTTAGATTTTTTTGTTTTGTTTTTGTATTTGAGGGTTCACCTAGATTTACTTTTGTCTAGTTTAGAATTTTTCAAAATAAAAAAAGAAATCATTGGATGGTGATCCAGCGTACCGAAGAAAGTGACTGGGTTTTAAGAAAGTTTCAGACGACTGTAGCTTAGTCGGCCCCTTTTTCGCTTTCTTTTAGGATAGTGCAGGTACACCTTTTGCGAAGGTGGTCAACCGGGCGCCGATGGTAATTCGAGCATTTCCCTATCGCATATATCTCTAGATACCACAACTTTTGTCTTGCCAAGCACCTCGTATATACAAGGAGCTAAGAACTTTTCTGGGGTTTGGACATGGATCTAAGCATTGGAAGGCGATGAGCTAAGAAAAATTTGCTTAGAGACCGCCGCCCCTCCTCGCTCGGTGGATGAGGCTAAGAAAAATTTGCTTAGAGATGGCTCATGTTGAGGGTCGAGTCCAAAAGAATAAAAAGGTTGAGGATAGAGAGAAGTGAGAGAGATAAGGAGGAGTGTGTAAGTATTGCAGGACCCCACTCCATGTGTCACCTGAGCCGCTCTCAAGGGCGACTCAGGAGGCGATCCCCAGCCGCGGCGCGAGGGACCTCCAACCGCTGCGTCCCCCCTCCTCGTCGTCGCCGGTGCGGCAACAACGGTGGGGACTCATCTAGTAGCTCCCATCTCCCTTCTTCTCTCCCTCCACCCCACTTTGTCTTCTTCTTCGCCTCGTTGTCAAGTCATCAATCACCACCGGAGCTTGTTACCGCCGACCATGGATCCCGACTAATTCGGAGCCTCCCCATTGTTCTCAACCTTCTCCCTCTTTGGATCCGCCACCATTCCCGTCGCCGCCGCCGCCGTCACTCTTCCTCCTCCGCCTCCGGCCACCGCCGCCCCACCGATTCGGCTGCCCCCAAGCCACCCCAGCCCCACCTCCAGCTTCCCCGCATCCTCGCGCTGCCCATGCGCGTGCCGCCCTCCTCCCTACAGCCCTCCACCGCCGGCGCCGCGCGTGGCCCATGGTGCCGCCGCCGCTCTCCACCACCGAGCCGCCGCTCCACTGCGCCGCCTCCCCTAGGGCCACCACCCCTTGGGCGACATGTTCCTAGCGTCGCCAGCGCCGCCACACCTCCCTTCGCCGGTGGCGAGCCCGAGCCGTGCGCGCCCCTAGCCTCCCCTGCCTGACCACGGCCCCGTAGCCCCTCCCTTTGACTGCCAAGCGGTCCTAGCAGCAGCCTGGTTCACGCGCACCCGTGAGGCTGCACCGTGGACCACGCTATCGGTGGACCTCCACGTCAGCATCCAAACCAGGGTGGAATCGGCGGGGGGTTTTTTGTCCGGTTTTCAAACTTTGAGGACCTCTGGTGTCCGGTTTTGGACTTCAAGGTTGCTTTTCGGACTTTTTGAAAAGTTTAAGGTTGAAAAGTAGGTTTTATCCTAAATTTAACACAAAATTATTTTGTATATACAATAATGTAAGTGCCCTTGAGTTGATTGGCTATCATGCTCACAATAAGTTGGCTCGAATCAGTGGGATTTTATTGGAATTGTTTTTTATAATACGCATGAGAGCTGCGTATCATCCTATTAATATTTAATAGGGATAATAAAAAGTCATATAACCTCCCCACAAGAATGTTGAAACACCGCTGGTGAGAAACCAACCAAAAACAGAAGTTAACAAGACACCACACACGCCTAATACAATGAACAACCTGCAAACAAGAATC
The DNA here is from genome assembly GCA_036346255.1 of Ampelocalamus luodianensis. Classification (NCBI taxonomy): domain Eukaryota; kingdom Viridiplantae; phylum Streptophyta; class Magnoliopsida; order Poales; family Poaceae; genus Ampelocalamus; species Ampelocalamus luodianensis. The sequence continues at coordinate 54,289,322 of CM070627.1, read as the reverse complement.
TAATGGCTGCACTAATTGGAAAATGCAAAAGTATAAAAAGGTGTGCATATGGAAACCGTAAGGATACACCATATGCACATATTTTTATATTTTATTTTAATCTTATTTGTTATCACTAATTTAATTATTTTAAATAACATCCTATGGTCTACTCCATTCAATCAGAAAAGAATGATGTTTCTGACTTTTTAAGGTCAACAAGAGGCTTCTTTGACCAATAAATTCTCTTATTACATATTAAAAAAGTTGTAAAGTGCAATATTATAAAAGTGTTTTTTATGACAAATTCACTCAAACCATTTTCATACATCCAAACTATATGTTTTAAATAATGTATTTGGTCAAAATCAATAGGGTTTGACTGTATGCATTCTAAAGCGTCACTCTTTTGTGACTAGAGAGAGTAGTATATAAATTGATGACATTAAGCACAGTGCCACCTTTACACACATGGGAATGCATCTCAGTGAGAAAGCGCGTGTTTGGCCGCGCTCCATGAGTTCACGGGTTTATTTTAGGCCTCCACAATTCTAGACTTATGCTAGAGGGACATTCACATGTGTAGTAGCATGGGTGCATGTGTGTCTACCTTGTAATATATATATATATATATATATATATATATATATATATATATATATATATAGGAAAAATACTTTCTACTCTCAATGTGTAGTTACTCCCACTTTTGATATACTACCTAAAAGAACTTGACATACTCCTTTATCACTTTGGGTATACTCATATACTAATTATAAGATACTCCAATGTGAATCACACGAAAAAATTGCAAGAGAGTCTATAGTTTTTAGCATATTTTGTAAATACCTTCATATTCGCACATAAAAAGGAGTATATCTAAAAAATTGTACATACCACCCCTGAAAAGGTGTGAATACCACCTAGGTGGTCTTATATACTCGTATACTACATATACATACTCTCGGTTGCGCAAGATACTCCCTACGTTGTGAGATACAAAATAGGAGTAACTACACCCGGGAGTAGGAAAAGGCTTCCTATATATATATATATATATATATATATATATATATATATATATATATATATATATATATATATATATATATATTGAAATGCTGAGATGAGTACTTTACCTCTTAAAAAATGTGTCTAATAACTAGCAAACAGTCTTCACTGCACTAGAATTCCACAACTCAAATAAGCAGGATCTTTGCTGAGTGCGACAGGAAACATCAGAATGGCACGTTTCAGGATCCACGAGAGATCATCACTGCATGCAACTTGCCAAGCACATGCATCAATAGCCATGCTCGAAGAAGCTTCACTCCAGCATCTTACTTCTCTGAAGAGTGCTCGTGTTATCTTGTCCTCCAAAAAAAATTTAACCATTAAAACAAATAACAAATTATCTGTTCTTGGATTAAGATTGGCTAAATCGCTCAACTACAGCCACAATTTGGTATCTGTTAGAGCATATGGGGACAACAGGAGTAAGATGGCTCCTTGTATTCTGCCGCCCTTCTTTGATTCTTCCTGATCTTGCCAAAATCAGGGAAAGGAGGTTTTACACATGGAGCTAGCAGCTTGAGCTTATCTTGTAGCTGACAATTAATCAATTGATATACAGATGGAAAGAAAGAATCATCTGTTCTCTAGCTGCCATCCTCATTTGATATCCTGTCGATATACCGCCACCAAGTTTCAGTTTACAGTTAGAGCATCACACAGAACAAGAACTGAAGCACAGATAACCAATTGGTAATTTTGTTCAGATGAAATGAGAGCTGCCAACCAGAACTCAATACAGCAAAATCTGGCACATATGATAACTAGAGCTGATCAAACAATGGTGTTTCATGACTTCATCTACCACCTGCCAGGCTTCTCAGCAAATGAAATATTTTAGGTAAACTATGCAGCAAACCATACAACAACATTCAGGCTTTAGGAGGTACTAAGCTGGTTTTGCAAGTCATAAATACAGTGATTTTAAGTAGCTGGTTGATACATGAGGTTCATTACGAAGAACAAGCTACTTGCAGTGGCAGGGCAGTCTAAGAAGGTACAAGGTAATTGATGAAAGCTTCAGCCTTAGGAGCCAAAGCTTTCATGTTGTCACGTGTTGCCAGTTCATTGTCCTCAAATTGGAATGCTGGAGCACAGGTTACACCAACAAAAGAATAGTGCAGGTCAGGGTCTCTTCCAGGTGTCTTGACAAAAACACTTCCATCTTCAGTAAAGGACTGGATATCGCAGGTCAAGAAGGCACCAAACCAAACATTTGGAGGGACCGTGTACTGTGGTCTCTGGCCATGCCGTAGATCAGGACCAACAACTGTCATCTTGACTTGTCCATCATCATGCACCTCAAATACCTGAAACGAATGGGTTAGCCACGCAGTATGCTTAGAGAATCAGAATACAGAGGTTTAATTTTCTGATAAACATGCAGACCGTTAGAGGTTCTCCCATGTAGTAGTGCCAGGTCTCAGCACATGGGATGCGGTGCAACCGAGCAATCTCCCCAGCAGGCAGCAGGAAATAGATGGCGCTGCTCACAGCACGGTCCACCTTATCTACAAGGAATGAAACACAAAAGTAAGAAATTATAGAAAATATTGTTGCTTGATCCCAGCTATTCTGTAGAAGCCTCAGCACAGCCAAGTGACAAACACATAAATCAGAAATGAGTATTTACATTACTGGATATTCCAAGTCGTGCAACTCTACTCTTATATTGGTCAACTACGGAGGTTTACAGTGCATGGTACCTGACAATGTATTGATGGATATGCACTAAGATATGGTACACTATCATGGGCAAGAGGGTGTCTGTCAGCTATTCAGCCCTCTTTGATGGTTTATGTTGTAATATCCGAAAGTTAATGTTGTCACGGTTCATGTGGGTTGGGTGAGCTAATTCACAGTATCTCATGGTACTGAAAGGTTTGTTTATAGGCACAAGGATACCAATTCCTTTCGAGTGTTGACATGTATCATACCGAAACATAAAAGTTACAGCAGAACTATAGCCCAATATTGGCTAAAAAGAGCTAGTACGACTTGTAACAATAAAGGGCCAACCAATAACAATTTAATCTAGCTAGGCTGATGTTGCCAAGTCACAAAATTTCTGGTATGTGTTAACGATTAGGCAACACTTTGGTTTGGTAACAATAGGAATCATTTACTTGTCAGGAAAAAAAATGCAGCAGGACAAAAGATAGATATATGATTCTGTCATCACAAGCTTGTTGGTTAATGTTTAGTAGAGATGCTCAAGTGCAGGCATGGTTCAGAAATCAGCTGTATCAGGCTGCAAGGTTCTGAAAACTGGCGCTAACTGATGGATTACCAATAGCTACTGGGAATTCTAGATAAGATTGTTTAACCATACAGTTTAGGGGCTAGGAAATCCAATAAGTTAGTGCCTTTAGGCCAAAACTGCGTGGATGATATGTGCCGAATTTGGGCTATGTTCGTCCTATTTTTACAATTCTTCTTGTAAAACATGGAATGAGTCACTAATTACAAATAGCCGAGCCTGCCTGAATTTTGCTCTAGCAAGAAGGCAGGGTTTAGTGATAGCGGTGGTTTGCACATCCCAAACAGTTTGGAGAACCCTGACTCGCTTAGTGTAGGACACTCAAAACTGCCTCAGCTTCTAACATTTGAGAGAGCAGCAAATTCATAGCCAAAGAAAACGCTAACTCTGTTGTCTTAATTGGATTGACAAGTACACTACTAGGAGAATCTTGATGTGCTACCAACAGTTCATGAGCACCACCATCAGTTGCAAACATTGACGCTGTTTCCTGATCTGAATCAAACTAAAACTGAGTACGGAACCAGTCAGATCAGCACCCCATTCCACGAAACGACCACCGATTACAACTACAAGCAAGAATCTCTTCTACCGTTTAATCGGATCTAAATCTCTAACTAGAGTGATCCAATCGAAGGAAACACAGGTCCAATGCGAGATCAAGAAACCTGGGCAAGCACTTAAAGTTGTAAAGCTGCAGTGGATGATCCAAGCTTACAGCGCGGCGGGAGGGCGGACATGGGGAGCGCTATGGAGGGGTCGCAGAAAGTCTCGAGGTAGTAGCCTCCATCGGGGTGACGCTGCAGATCCAGCAGGAGACGATCTCCGCCGCCGTCTTCTTCTCCGTGCTCGAGAGCGCCATGGATTTTGCTCTCTGTCCGGTTGGTGTCTTGCCTTCCTGGTGCTCCAGTCTTGGCTTCGGATCCTCGTGTTACATTCTCCGCTAAATTAATCTCGTCCGTTAATATCGACGAATCTCCACCAACGTACGGTTCAGATTGATCCACGCTGGACAGAAGAGACCTGGCTCGGTCGGACTCTCGAACCACGCACCCGCACCCGCACCCGCACCCAATCGGACCAACCCACCCCACCCCACGACCAGACGGACAAGTTACAAGTACCCCCGCGCGGCCGCGCCGCGTCTCGCTCGCCTCGCCACCGGCGACCATGTCCCTGGCGGCCATCTTCGTCTTCCTCCTCGTATCCGCGCTGCAGATGCTCGACGGCGTCCTCGATCTCGCCAGAAAGGTTAGCGCCAAGAAACTTCTCTTTCTTTTACTTTTTGCTTCGAAGGATTTGGCACCGATTTTTTCCAGAAACTTTATTCTTTAGGGAAGAAAAATATTCGATTTTGGGTAGATTGAGGAGTTTGTGAATCATTCTATCAAGAAAAGATGCTGGTTCCGTGATTAGTGGATCTGCTACATGGTGCAATTTCGGTTGTTTTCTGTTGGTGCTGTCCCAGTAATGTTATCCTGACCGGTTTATGTTCCAGAGGGGGTCGGTCATTTACTGATGAGCAGCTCAAACTACGGCTGGAAATCAAGCAAATCCTCAAGGAGGCTAGTGCACTGTCGACGTAGGCAATTTGTTTACTCTCTCCCTCCCCTCCCCCTTCTGATTTGGTGATTTTGATATAGTTGTTCTCTAAACATTTTTGTTCTTCCCTGTCTCTGATTCTTTCCCTGTTTGTGTTGCAGGCCCTCAACATTTGCGCAAGCCGCAAAACTCAAGCGGCTGGCTGCTGCTAAAGAGAAGAAACTCGCAAAATGTAAGAGTTGAATTCTTGGTGTTTGCCTTGTTGTAGCATCATGGAATGTGATCTTTCCTCCCATATTACCTGATTCCCGAAGCCCTTACCAATGTTTTTTTTTTCTCTTTTTGTTGCTAAAAAAGCCCTCACCGGTGCTGATATCAAAGCAAAACTCATTCATTGGTATAGACAAAAATAATATGTGCAACAGTGCAATTACAATCTGCAACTGTCAAATACTCTTTTCTTCTTCCGTTTTACAGTACAAGAGCTGGACATTAAAGGGAAGCAGTTTTTATATGACCAATATGCAAGAGTTCTGTTGATTACCAAGGTGCTTCATGATTCACATAGTTTCTGTTCTCTATTATATTTGACATGTATAGTTTCAGGAGCGTCTCATCAAAATCATCTGGTGGTAGGTTCTAATTTATGGTGTACTCATTGTGTGGTTTTGGAGCACTCCTGTAACTACTGTTCCCCAGCATCTTCTACAGCCCTTCGGTATGTTGATGGCACTTATCAGTTATCAGCTTGTTCCAAAGCCTTATTAGTTGCCTAATATTTGTTCATCGTGCTATATTAGTTCATTACACTTCCATTAGCATTTATCTACCAGGGAAGATGTGGACTTTACTTTGTAATGATGGCATTTGCTGGATAAGTTTTTTTTTTATCTAACACCTTCAGAGAATGAAACTATTTTCCCCTTCCGCGCAACATATTGCATGCATCTAGACCTAATGGGTACTGTTATGCATGAATTCATGATAAAATGAGCTAACTGATTTGATTGGTAATCAGCAACCATATATCAAGTGTTTGACAAAAAGGGGGCTCTCTTTTTCACTGAAACTGATTAGACAAACTGTCAGTGTGTGCCCATGTCATTATAATTTCATTTAGGCTATTCTAATTTCGTTTATATTTTGGTATACTTGACTTTTGGATTATTAAGTGTTGACATCCTTTCAACTTGGATGTGTCATGTGTTCTTGCTTTACCTTCGGGGAATAAAATGAGTTCTTTTGTTCCTTTTTATTTTACTGGCTGATTTGCCTAACTGGATACATAAACAATCATGAAGAAGTTATGATTTTAAATGATTCACAGGAAGGATGTTTTCCTGGAGAGGTGTTGATGCTGCTACAGGCCGTGTTGTGGTAAGTGTCATCAAACTTTTAACTTAAGGGTCTCCTTTGAATAGGATAGGTTTGGCTTAATCTCCCTGCTAAAAATATTGTCCCAGGAACTAGAATAAAAATTCTCTCTTGGGACTATGCCCTATCTGGAGATAAACTAACAGGATTGGCAAAGTAAGGGATGGGATGTCTTGTTTTAAACACTCTTTAATTAGTTGTACCTCAAATATACTAGTGAATTTACATATTTGAGGAATGCTTTTCAAATTTTTCGAACTTGACCCTAAATATGTTTCGGGGGAAATGAAAGTTACACTGTTTCCTAATCCCTCGTGCTGCTGGTGTAGGTTGGAATTCTCCCGTGGCTATTTTTTACCTCTAGAGTGAGCAAGTTACTGTGCCAAAAACTTGCCCCCATATTTCTGCACCCATAACTCCTTTTGATGAGTTAGATGTGCTTGCTCAGTGTTTTTATTTTTTTCCCCCGCAATTTTGTTGTATAACATTTCTACCTGAATGTACTTACTGCAGCACCATTGCTTCCTGTGCTGTCACTTCCTGTAAATTTTTGTTTTGCTTATCTGCCCAATTCTATCGAGGTGTTTGATGTATCTGTGTTGATGTGTTCTGTGGTGCAAAAAGGTCTCTTCTTTTGTTTTCCTTAGATTTACTCCAAGCTTAAATTTCTAGGATTGTATTTGTACTACTGTTCCATCGATTTGATTCTACGAACGGACTGCAAGGTTCTAAAGATAGGTAACAGGTATTCGTTCACTCACCTACCTAGTAGCGATTATATGGCTTAACCAGATCGATTATGCTGGCTAACAGGTGACTATACAGTAACAGGTAGGGGCACACAACCTATTAAATCCTTTTTTGGACACTAATGGACTGATAATTTAATTAGTAAAAACGAACCAAGAACAAAGATGGCATTTGTGTTTGATTTAGGGTTTGACCAGTAGGTCCAGATCTTGATTAGAAGTAGCAAGCTCATTTTGCAGATTTTCCCCTGCCATAGGTTTGCTCACGAAATGAGTTTATTACTACAGTGGTATAGAATTGGACTGCATAGTGAGCACGTGTTTGGAGCTGATTTATAAACGTCTAATCTCCTCATTTGACCTGGTCAAATCCCGGCTCACGCGCGCGTGCGCCTTCCCGCCATCCTCGGCTGCCTATTCCGGGAAAGCCCACCCCGCCGCTCCCTCTCCGGCGAAGAAACAGAGCCCCAAGAAACCAAAACCACCCGTGCAACCATCCTGCCCAGCCTTAGGCACGCGCGTCCCACACGCCGGCCTCCCGTCCTGGGCCCCCTCACGCCGCCATGGCCCCATCTCCCCACCACCTCTTCCTCCTCGTGGTCGCCGCCACCGCGGCCGCCCTCCCGACCGCTGCCGGCCAGAACATGACCGACGCCGAGGCGCTGATGCAGCTCAAGAAGTCCTTCACCAACTCCTCGTCCCTCTCGTCGTGGCTCATCACCAACAAGGACGGCAACAAGTCCCCCTGCGCGCCCGGCTCGCACGAGTGGCACGGCGTGGTGTGCACCCGCGGCATGGTCACAGGCCTCCGCCTCAACGGCCTCCAGCTCGGCGGCACCATCGACGTCGCCGCGCTCGCCGGCTTCCCCCGCCTCAGGTCCGTCTCCTTCGCCAGCAACAACTTCACCGGCCCGCTCCCAGCCTTCGACCAGCTCAACGCGCTCAAGTCCATGTACCTTTCCGACAACCAGTTCTCCGGCAGCCTCCCGGAGGACTTCTTCGCCAAGCTCAGCCACCTCAAGAAGCTCTGGCTCGACGGCAACGATCTCTCCGGCCCCGTCCCGGCGTCCATTGCCCAGGCGACGTCCCTCCTCGAGCTCCACCTTGAGCGCAACGCCTTCTCGGGGGAGCTCCCGGCCGTGCCGCCCCCGGTGCTCAAGTCGTTCAACATCTCGGAGAACGATCTCGACGGCGTCGTTCCGGAGGCGTTCCGGAAGTTCGACGCCAGCAGGTTCGTCAGCAACGAGTACCTCTGCTACGTGCCGACCCCTGACAGGCCGTGCAAGCGCGCGCAGATCGCGCCCAGCTCGTCCAGGCGGGTCGTCATGGTGTTCGCCACGCTGTTCGTCTCGGCCGTCGTGATGGCCATCGCCCTGCGCGCGTGCAGCAACCAGCCCAGCCGCGTCCGCAACTTCGACTCCATCCACGGCGGCGGCAAGGTCGACATGGAGCACCTCGACGAGAAGCCGCCCGTGTACATGGTCAAGCAGGCATCGACCGCGCAGAAGAGGAGCAGCTCGTGGCTCGGGAGGAGGACGGGGTCGTCGCTCGGGCACCGGAGGGCGGCGTCCGCGGCGCAGGTGGATGAGATGAGCAGCGCAGGGGCCGGGGACCTCGTGATCGTGAACGACTGCATGGGCGTGTTCGGCCTGACCGACCTGATGAAGGCGGCGGCCGAGGTGATCGGCAGCGGCGGGCTCGGGTCGGCGTACAAGGCGGTGATGGCCAACGGCGCGGCCGTCGTGGTGAAGCGCGCGCGCGACATGAACCGGGCGACCAAAGACGCGTTCGAGGCCGAGATGAAGCGGCTCGGCGCGATGCGCCACACCAACCTGCTGCCACCGCTGGCCTACCACTACCGCAAGGACGAGAAGCTGCTCGTCTACGAGTACATCCCCAAGGGCAGCCTGCTCTACGTCCTCCACGGCGACCGCGGCATGGACTACGCGGCGCTGGACTGGCCGATGCGGCTGAAGGTGGCCGTCGGCATCGCTCGCGGCACGGCGTTCCTCCACAGGGAGCTCGCCGGCCACGAGGTGCCCCACGGCAACCTCAAGTCGGCCAACGTTCTCCTCGCCCCGAACTTCGAGCCGCTCCTCGTCGACTTCGGCTTCTCCGGCCTCATCAACCACATGCAGTCCCCGCACTCCATGTTCGCGCACCGCGCCCCCGAGTGCGTTGCCGGGCACCTGGTGAGCGCCAAGGCCGACGTCTACTGCCTCGGCATCGTCGTCCTCGAGCTCCTCACCGGCAAGTTCCCTGCGCAATACCTCCACAACGCCAGGGGCGGCACGGACCTCGTCATGTGGGCCACGTCGGCGATGGCTGACGGCTTCGAGCGAGACCTGTTCGACCCGGCCATCGTGACGGCGTGGAAGTTCGCCCTGCCGGACATGACGCGGCTCATGCAGCTCGCGGTGGAGTTCGTCGAGATGGACCTGGAGAGGCGGCCGGACATGAAGGAAGCCGTGGCGAGGGTGGAGGAGGTGGTGTCCGCGTCGCTAGCTACGGTGAGGGAGAGGCAGGCGGCAGGCGGCGAAGGGAGTGCGCGGCCGGGAGACGCGGCCAGCAGAAGCTCGCACGCCGCGTACGTGCGAGACGGGTCCATTCAGCGGATCACTAGCGTCGGCGAGCGGTCGTCGCGGCGAGGCAGCAATGACTACTCGTACGGCATCTCGTGAGACGGCGACAGGGCACCGAGCTGGCCGGAATCAGATTTTGTGAGTCGATGCTATTGGTCCTTTTTTTTCATCCTTTTTCTCTCTGTTTTACTAGTTATCTCGTGTACCTGTAAATGTAGCTCCAAAAATGTGCAAAAAATATATAAGTGAACATTGCACAAATGAATTTCAATTTTTCAATTAGTCGATCAATCCGTATTCCTGTACTTTAGGTTGTTTTTTCCTTAAAAGTTGAAATGCAATTACCAAATCCTCACCAAAAAAAAGGTACATTTACTAAAATGTACAAGTTTTTTTTATCAAAACATTTGTAGTACATTGTTAACAACTCAAAATGTATCTTGCTAAATTTCACCTTCTCTTGCAGTGCATGCCTTCTCTTCATCATGTAGGCTGCGGATAGATGGTTGTTCTGCAGCAAAAATAGAACACGCAAATATATCCATCAGTACGCAAAGCACAAGGGAAGGTAGGAGAGGAAATACTTTGTGCATAAGGAGGAGAAATAGGGGCATTCCTTACACCAAGGGAAGAATCCATAGGATCCAACAGTTTTAATTGTTCCTTTGATCTTAATTTCGTCACACCACAGGCGCATTTCATCACTTGTTATGGCTGTAATCTAACTCCATGTGTAGGATGGGTTGCATGTAAGTTTCTTAATTTGTTTACTTAATGTGGGTTTGATCTTGATTGATGACATTTCCATGATAGTTTGCCCTTGCAAATTGTAAGAAGGGAGTAGCACTGTTTACCTTGACAATTGTAGCTTCTGTTGCTCAATATACGCAAAGTGCTTATGCCCTTGCATTTGAAAATCCATGAGCTCGATTCCATAATCCTTGCTACTCTAGCTTTGGCGCCTGTGTTCAGAATCCCCTGATCCACACCTTTCTCACCAAATTGTCTTTTGAGTAACTACACCAAAACTACATGAAGTGTTCAATTTGCTTCTGAAATTGGAAACCAGCTGCGAGCAGCATCCTTCCTGACATTGCTGCCGTCAAGCCTCTCTCTCAACATCTCCTTTTCACGCCATTGACATTGTTCAGCATACATGTTCGACATCAAAACATAAGAACCATACTTCCATGGCTCCAGTTCCATGACCTTCCCTGCTGACGTCTTCCCCAGCTCGACTTCTCCATGTAAACCACAAGCACCTAGAAGTGACTCCCATGCAAATGAATCCATTTCCAACCCCATATTTCTAATTAATGACTCTGCTTCTTTTAGTCTCCCGACATGTCCTAGCAGATCAACCAAGCATGCACAATGCTCTCTCTCTGGCTTAACATGATGATACTCAACCATGGAGCGAAAAATCGCAAGCCCTTCATCCACAAGACCTCCTTGGCTACAGGCAGAAAGGACTGCAAGAAATGTGATGCTGTCTGACCTAAACCCTCCATGAATCATTGCTCTAAAGCACTCAACAGCCTTCATGGCCTTGCCGTGTCTCCCGTACCCGACAATCATAGATGTCCACGACACCACATCGTGCAACCACATCGTATCAAACACAAACTGAGCATCCGTTGGGCTGCCACACTTGAAGTACATGTCAAGGAGGGCGTTCCTGACAATTGTATCCGAGCAAAAGCCCGACTTTATGACCCGACAATGCACCATATTTCCATGCTCAAGACTTGCAAGGGCACCAAATGCAGAGAGCACACTAGTGAAGCAGTAGTCGTTCTCATTTTCCCCAGCCCTCACCATTTCTTTGTAGAAGCTCACTGCTTCCACAGCAAGGCCATTCTGCACCAACCCGGCAATCATTGCCGTCCAAGAGATTATGTTCGTCTCTGAGATCCTGTCAAAGACTTCAACAGCTGAACTCATCCCTCCGTCACATTTCAGGTACATGGTGATAAGAGCATTGCAGATTGCCGTCTCCGAGTCAAAGCCAACCTTCCACGTGCACGCATGGAGCTGCAAGCCGAGGCCCAGATCATCCTCGCTCGAGCACACCTTCAAGATGCTCGCCAGCGTGAAGCCGTCAGCGACGCCTCCAGCACTGCGCATTCTCGACAGCATCTCCACAGCACGCCGCGGGCTCGCACGCCGCGCGCACGCGTCGATCATGACGTTCCAGCACACAACGTCCGGCTCGGTGATCTCCTCAAACACGGCAACAATGGCGTCCACGTCCCCGCAACGCTCGTACGCGCGCACCAGGGCGCTCCCCACGAACTCGTTCGAGCAGAGCCCGAGCCGCGCCGCATGGGAGTGCACCTGCCGGACGAACCTGCGCCCCCCCGCGGCGCCATCGCCGCGCGGCACCGCAAGGAGGGCCGAGAGGGTGGTCCCGCTGGGCCTCGCGCCGCCGCCGCCCTCGCGGAGCATCCGCGAGTAGGCGCGCGCGCGCTCGGCGGCCGAGCGGGAGAGGTACGCGATGAGGGTGTTGTACGAGACGGCGTCCCGCTCGGGCATTGCGTCGAACAACCTGCGGGCGAGGTGGTGCGGGCCGCGGCGGGAGTAGAGGCCGAGCAGCTTGTTCCATAGATAGGTGGCGGGGGAGGAGAGGTCCTCGAGCCTTAGGACGCGCGCGGCGGCGGCGGAGAGGGAGCGATCGCGGGCGTCGGGGGAGGCGCGCGGCAGCGGGTGGGTTCCGATTCTGGAAAGCGCGCCTCTCGCCAGAGGTTGACCTCCCATTCAAAGTACAGTGTCGTATAGCAGCAGTCCTCTTTTTCTTCTGCAGCTTGCATCGCCAGTTGGTCTGCAACGTGGAGGCGTCTCTACCCTCTAGTCAGTCAGTCATGGCCTACTGCCTCATGGGCAGTTCAGTCTTCAGTGTAGAGAGATACAACGAAGTTTTTGCTGTATCTTCTGAAAGTGATTAAGTGATGGAGATGCCTAGAAGAAACGACTGCCGATCAACATCCTGGAAATTTCGAACAGATCAAATCGAATCTCAGAACTCAGCACGAGGAAAACAGAAAGCACAACCATTGCATTGATGAACGTAATTGAATGAGGTCTGAGAACTTACAAATCGAGCCTACGTTAGATCAACATTTGTAACTTCAATCAAAACTGCTCCAGTTTGCACTGTCGCTGTGTTCCATCTTCCATGTCCGGATGTCCCTAGGAAGGCCTTCTGCACGAGGCCAAAGGATTGCAGCAATGTAAGTGGATCGCGTAAGAAGACAGCAAATATTTATCCATCAGAGGTTCCGCCACCTTTGGCATTGGCCCCAAGATGCGGACGGAGAAAGTGCTATGCGAGTCAATAGCAACACTACTTCTCAGTTCTCACTGCGATTAGCACAAGTAACATCGCCTGCACAAATGTACGATAGAACTAGATACGACTTCTGGGACGGGAAAGACTGCTTTACTTTATAATTCGAATGCAAATTCCTGAGAAGAGCGCCTGAGCTCGGGATGCATGTTTCCCTTGGGGTCAGCTTCTATGCATCGGCATCACTCGCGAAGAGAAACTTCGTGATGGTAGATATCTTGTTACGAACCGATTGGATTGGTGTACGAAATCGGAGAAGAACAGAGGAGAAGTTGGATTAGAAGTCTTGGGGAAGGAGGCAGAGATAGAGTTGAGTTGGGGATGAGTTGTTACAATAATTTCTCCGCACCCTTAATCCATGTGACCCTACTACTTTTTTTTTTTTTTGACAATAGAATCTTCCATTACATAGATGAAGCAGTCAAATCGCTGCTCACCATCTTATATACAAACTGAGGGAAATCCTCTACCCATACAACTGGATCGGAGGATCCCAAAGTAGCGCCAAACTTAGCTAGTTCATGTGCAGCCTTATTACAGCTCTATTACAATACATCACATTAGCAACATCAAACTGGAACAGTAACAGCTCCTTGGCTTCACAGATTATGGAGGCGTTCACTCCATTATCTTGGTCCTCATCCTTCAGCGCTTGGCACAAGTTCAGAGCATCCGGTTCAAGAATGGTTTGTCCCATGCCAAAGTGATTGGCTATCTTCAGAGCTGCTACTGAAGGAGAAGCCAATATTGGCGGAAGAGCGAGTAGGCAGAGCGCAGAAGCCAGCTCGTCCAGCTGGCGCCAGAGACTGGCCAAGGCTCGGACAAGACAAAAGTCATTAAGTCCTAATTCTAGTGGTTTCTTCCCTATTGTAAAGCATAGTCAATACAGCAACACATGAGTATAGTTGTTACTCTCAGAAGAAGGTCCAAACCTGTATAAAATTTCCGTGTATTTTCCTGTAAGGTTTAACTCAAGGAGAGTCCCCAGCATTCATTCGTAAGATCGATATTAAACTATTGACAAGCATCATCTGTTAGACAAATACAAAGCATCCTTTTCCACCAGTTTGGATCAATGCATCAAATACAATTCAATATTCCAGATTAATGTAACTACCTTTACCAGTTGAAAGAGCTTACTTAAAATATCACGTGAACAAGGCATTGGTTCGCATTATGATGTATCATGCTGAGCAAAATATGTTGTCCTCAGTTCTCCACCATTCGTTTATCTCTGCAAAGAAATTATAGAAATACAAAAGTATTATATAAATTCATAAGTTGTAGGTTAGAAATGACAGAAGAGGAGATGATAGAAAATCAGTTTACCAGTATGAGCTGGCTACTCAACTGTGATCAATAAACCTCGAAGGAAATGCATCCATTCCCATCTTTTGTTTGATCACACTACCTACTGTGACCAATGAACGTCACAATAATGTCATCATTCCCTTTCATTTTCCCTTCGTTAATAAATATTCATGTAAATGCCACAACGCCGCTTAAAGAAATGTGCGATGAAGTAAAACAAACACTACTTCAAAACCGCTTGCGTGCTTGGTTCTCTAACAAATTTTGCTCTCCGCGGTCCTTTTTTAGATCTTCTTGCTATGACAAGACCATGCCTTTTCGTTTTCTCCTGTTTTTCTTTCCTTCCTTGTATATCAGCTTTAATAACTTCGTCCCTGCTTTCTTTTGACAACAGAGCTAATCTGGAAAACTTCTTTGGCCATACTTCCCCAAGTCGCTCATGTATATCTCTAAATGCAGATACAAGACCAGCTCTCATGAAACATCCTTCAGTGAGCTTCATCGAGTTCATTTTAGGAAGAGCTGAAGCGTCTTTCAACTCAAGGTCCATGCAGAATGGAGAATCTTTCAGCCACATCTTAAGAGAGTAAGCCTTCACCACAAAGCGACCTGAACGAGTTTTACATGGCAAGAAGGGGGAGCCCATTTCCAAAAGGTAGGCTCTGATGGTTTTACGCAAGGATACCATGTTATATTCCCCCTCCCCTGTGACCAGTACAACAGATTTGGGGGATTCTGGTGAACCCTGTAGTGAAGCATCCTGCATTACAAACGGAGTAGATCAGCTGGCATGTTAATAGACAAATGGAAGAGTTAATCAATCAACAAAAACTTAACCCATTCAATCAAAAGATTAATTTATTTAGCTATTTAGGAGTTTATTACTAAGGACAACTGCATAAAGGTTAAATTATATTCCAACTGTTCAAGTTTTTCAGGGGAATATTCTGAGTTGTTATCAATTTGTGGCTTCAATCTGTAAAAAAAAAAGTTAATTCCTTATATGCCACTGAAAATTTCCAAAATCTCTGACATAGTGATATAAGGGATAATGCATATTTTCGATGGCAAATAAGGAATTGCCCCAAAAACAAATGTGAGCAGAGCTGCTATGCTAGAACAAAGAAAGGAAAATGGTTCATCATGATACTGTTATAAAACCTATCATGACACACAACATGAAAAATTGTATAAAACATCAAGCAAAGTTAGAAATGGAAATCACCAGTGCTAGTGGCTCTAAGAACTGAGATAAATAACCTGTGTTCAACTTCTTCTTTTTTTTGCTCAAATGTGTTTTTTTTGCTCAAATGTGTTCATTTCATTATTCTCAATTTATAGGTAATATGACCACCACAAAAGGGAATATTCAAAACCCCTCCATTGGGGCATAAAATAGACACATGCAAATGTAGTGAATCTTTCAAACTAGTAGGCTTCTCAGTGTGTCTAATTGCCTTGCCCTTACTGGCCATAGTTCATGATAGCGATAACACAACAATAATATTAGAACAAAAGCTGATGAACAAAATTTTACTATTGTCCAAGAGATACGCAAACACGTTTTTGAACATTGGTGTCTTTTTCTATTTATCAAATTAATGCAAGATCAAATCAAAATAATATTATTTTGAGCACTTACTTGCATGTGATCAAGCCACAATGTTAGAGCGACAAGTGCAGCCCCAGCAGACAACTTCCGGAAGTCAGCTCCCCAGTCTTTTTCTACCACTCTGGGCCATTCACCAGGACGAAAAAAATATTGATACAGCAGGAACAAATTTAATATTACCAGTTGGGAGTTTTCCCATAATTGTAATCATGATGCAATTATATCCAGTCATCCAGAAGTACATAAGTAATTTGAACCCATAAACAAAACATACAAAGAAATGAGAATTTCCACAAGATGAGGCCTAGTGTCATAAAGAACTTCAGAGACAGATAAAACGAAAATAAGAACCTTATTATTCAAACATCTCAACTGTCATAGCATCGAACATAACAGCCATTTGTTCTAAGGGTTTATGACATATTGCTAGCCTGTCATCTGTTAGAAGACTGGCTCTTTGAGATGATCAAACCTTATTATTCACACATCTCAACTGTCATCTATTAGAAGACTGACTCTTTGAGATGAAGCCTAGTGTCATATTGCCAGCCTGTCTGGGGACAGCTGAGGCCCAAACACGTTTATGACAAGTTAACTGTTTGTTCCTAGATATTTCAAACCAACTCTTAAATGTTCAGATGAAAGTTTAAAAACATTATTAGACTGGCTTGTACTTTTCTTGCAAGAATTTCTGTAACGCTGTCTACAAAGACGCTATCTGTAATTATATATCTTTCTCTTCTTTTTTCCTTTTTTCTGTGTGTGTGTGTGTGTGTGTGTATCAGCATGTAATACACCTATTCTGGCAAAAAAAAAAAAAAAGGTAAATGCACATGAAATGCAGATTTGAACACATAAAATTGAGGACAGCTTCAATGAAAATCTTCAGAGTTAGAGATTGCTGTAAATACCGAAAGACATTATGACGGTATATGCTTCTGTTTACCGCCAATTGGAAAATCCATGAAGCAGTTGCTCGACGTTCAAATGCCCACGACAGGTCCTCTAGTGCATTTACAAAGTTCAAAGCAGCAGAATCTTCTTTTGCCTCAAGTTCTTCTAAATAATTGTCAACCTCAGTTAACAGAGATGAAGTCCTCTCAGTTAGGAGCCTGCAAAAGATGTAAGAAACTTACAACCAAAGATCTCAACATAGAGGAAAACAAAAAAATAACATCTGAAGTATGTTCCATCTTTTTGAACATTGTCAAGTATGGTATCAACCTAATGGGAAGATCAAATCCACAATCCTGTAAAGACTTTAGAAGAAGAATGGCATCATCAGTATGCTCGCACAAACTAGCAGCCCTAATGAAACATGTCCAAACTTGATGATCTGGTTTTACACCATCTCTTTTCATTTCCAACAGCTTTGTGATTCCAAGTTTGTAGTCACAATTTTTCAAGTAAGCATAAAAAACAGTACTGTATGGTAAAGTGCCGAGTTCCAAACTGGAAGATTTCAGGCCATTCAGAACTTTCTCTGCTTCATCTGGGTGCCCAGCAGTCCCATAGGAAGTCATGAGGATATGCATAGTGGCAATTGTTGGTTCGATGCCATCCGCTTTCATTGCTGCAAGTAAGTGTTCGACTTTGGAATGGCTGCAGGCATTCCTGTATATTTTCATCATCATGTGATAGATAGATCTATTTAATCGATAACCCTTTGATCTCATTTCTTCAAAAAGTTGGTCAGCTTGCTCCCAGAGTTTCGCTTTTCCAGATGCAGCAAGCAAGCTTTTGTAGGATTCTAGCTTGGGTGTCAAACCTCGTTTACCCATTTCATTCAAGAGAGTAAAACCTTCTTCAGGCCTCAAGTTTCTACTGTACATGACTATCAGTGTATTATATGTATCCTCATCAGGCTCTAAGCCAGCTTCCAGAATACTATGATATACTTCTACTGTCCTGTCAAAGTTTCCAGTCCCAGTATACATCAAAAGAAGGGTATTAAGTATGACAAGATCTGGCTTGAATCCTGCTCCCTCCATCTCCGCAACCATTAATTCAACATCCCTGAATAGTTTATTATGGCAGAGCAAGGAGATCATACTTCTGTAGAGGTGCATATTTGGCAAGTATCCTGCTGCCTTCATTCCATTATATATTTTCATTACCTCGAAGACATCCCCAGATTTTGCAAAAGCTTCAAGCATAAGGAGTACTGTACTTCTGCTGATCTTGAAATCCATATCTTGAAGCTCCTGAACAATCACATACAACTCATCCAACCTGCCATCAACAATCAATGCTCTCATCATTCCATTAACTGAATCAACAGTTGGTGGAGGACCCTTTTTAATCATAATGTCAAAGACTGCCCTTGCATGCTCATAAAGGCCACTCTCAGCATACGCATGTATCAAAGCATTCCAAATCCTTCTATTAACACCTGACTCTTGCTTCAGTCCTTTCACGAAATTTTCTGCTTGCTGCCAGAGTTTTATCTTTCCATATGCTTCGATTATAGTTACTCTAGATGAAAGAATGTTTAGCGAAATACCAGATTGTACAGCATCATCCATCAACCGATGTGCTGTTTCTGGGAAGCCCAATTTACAGTATGTTGAAATCATACTCTCATATATCTTTTGGGAAGGCTCTATGACAAGAAACTGCATATCGCAGAACACTTGACAAGCTTCAGGAAAGAACTCAGCCTCCTCAAGGCATGTAATCAAGTACTCATACAAGTTACAGTCTTGGCCAAACGATCTGCATTTTAACATCTGCATTCTGCTGTACTCTTGAATGGCAGCAACAATCTTCTGGTTTTTGCACAGAAGCATGATGGAACATTCAGATATCAAGTCATGGGAGCTGGGGACATGCTCCCGGATGCATTCAAGCAAAGAGAGGCCTTCTTCATGTTTTCCCATTGTTTCATATGCATCCAAAATGGACAGTAAACTCTTACCATCAGGCTCGTATCCTTGGAGGCATACCTTCTTTAACAGCTTAGCACCCTGAGAAATGCACCCTGCCTTGATGAGTATACTAGGTATTAGTTGTGGATTCATTTGACAAACTACCTCCATATCTTGGATAACTCCTTCAATCTCCTCATATTCATTTCCTTTTGCAAGTGCAGCAAGCAAGACCTGCCACAAACCATCATCTGGCCTATAGCCATCCTTCATCATTGTTCGATACAGAACCATCAGCTTTTTCGTTCCACCAGACCTTGCGAGAATGTCCAGCATGACCAAATAGGCCAAACGATCAGGTTTGACACCTGATGCAACCATACGATCAAATGTCCGCTCCGCCTCTGCCCGCCTTCCACCTTTGGCGTATGCACATATCAAAGCACTAAAAGTTACCAGAGATGGCTTTAATCCTCCATCTGCCATCTCCTCCAGCACCTTCCCTGCCTCAGAAATCCTATCCATCTTCCCCAAAGAATCAATCAAGACAGTATAGGTCACAGCATCTGGAGTGCAACCTATAGCCCTCATCTCATCATACAGACCAAGCGCCAAGTGAAGCCTACCCATCTTTCCATACATATGAATCATGGTATTGTAAGTTATTCCATCCTTCTTGAACCCAGCCTTAACCAATTCCTCACACACATGCTCTACCTTCTCAACATTCCCTTCCTTCGCAAAAGCGTAAAGGAGAGAATTGTAAGTGATAGCATCCGGCGCAAAACCCTTCTCTACCAGCTCCCTAAACATCCGCTCAGCCTCCTGTGCCTTCCCACACCGGCCATGAACTGACACCATGGCATTGTACGTCCACAAATCTGGCCGACACTCCGAAGCTATCATCTCCTCAAACACTGCCACTGCATCGTCCAAATTAGAACCCTTCGAGCAAGCACTGATGAGGGTGTTGTAAGTGATAACATCAGGCCTCAGCCCAGCTTGCCGGACTTCGAGTAGGAGATCAAGGGCAATGCCAGCGGGCAACGAACCGGACTTGGCCCTGGCGTTGATGAGAGTGTTAAAGCTAACAAGGTCAGGCTCGATGCCCCGGTCTCGCATTGCGTCAAGCAGCTGACGTACGTCGTCGAAACGGCCGGAACGAGCATAGACACCCATCATGGCGTTGAAGACCTGCACGGTGGCACCCTCCCCAGCGAAACGGAGGAATACCTCCTCCGCGAGCGAGTCCTGGCGGGCGCGGCCGAGGACGCCAAGGACGACGGCGACGACGCGGGGGCCCGGTGCGCGGGTGCTGCCTGCCACGAGCCACTCGAAGGCGTCGAACGCGCGCTGCCAGGAGGCCGACCCCACGGCGCGCACGACGAAGGCGAGCTCGTCGGGCGTGACCCGCGCGTCGTCGAGCACGTCAGCGACGGGCGCGCCGGGGGGAAGCGCCAGGACGCGGTCGGCGAGGCCCGCGACGCGCGCGCGCCAGTCCCGCGCGCGCCGCAGCGCGAGCTTGCTCAGCTTCTTCACCCTCCCGCGGTGGGCCCGCGCATCCAGCGGCTCGACGGCGACTAAGGCGGAAGCGGAAGCGGAAGCAGAGGGCTCGGGTGACTCCTCCGCGGGCTCCTCCTCCTCTCCCGAGGGCCTGACGGGGGCGGGAGGCGCGGCGGTAGCGGTGGGGAAGCGGGGCGCTGGGAGGTGCGGGAAGCGGAGGTGGGGCCAGCGGACGGATGGGTCGGCGAGGGGGTAGTCAAAGTCGTCGCTGGCAGAGGGCGCTGCGGCGGTGGCGGTGGCGGTGGAGGTGGCACGGCGAAGATGGCGGGTGGAGGGAGAAAGGGAGGGGAGCGAGAAGGGCGGGGAGAAGACGGCCATGAGAGGCATTGGGTTTGGGAGGGGGATCAGGCGCGCATGGAGGCGGAGGTGGAGTTGCAGGTGTGGCTGCCGCGGGCGGACGCGGTGGAAGTGACGCGATAACGTTGGGAGTTTGTGTTTGAGCGGGTAATCGAGAAAGAAGATATTTCCGCCTGAGCTCTCTTCTCCCTGCTTTCTGTTTTTTTTTTTTTACGAAAAGAGCCCTCTCCGATTTCTATCGTTAGAAACCACCATATCCTTACAGAGTTTTTAAAACGAAAAGCAAACTAAAGAAAGCGAAAGCAGAGAAGTGTCTCCGCATTACATCCGAATGTAAGCGCGAGTCCCAGCCTAGTTGGTGTTCGATCAAAAGCAGTCCCCACCTAAACCATCCTAAAGCAAAATATAATCATCCTATTGTCAGAACTTCTTAACACTCCCGTTACAGACAAAAGGTCTTTTTTTTTCTCAAGCTAATACGCCACCATCATTCTAGCTTTGTCGATCCATCCACCTTCATCTTCAGAACGTCTCGCCACCCTTCATCTCGCCAGGTTCCATCTTCAGCCACTCGCAATCCTTCTGGTCCCCGGTATGAAGGACGTAATAATCGCACATGGGGAAGAAGAAATAGTAGTATGCATCACAATCCAACTCGCATGCGCCTTGGGAGAACGTCATGACCAGGCAAAACAGAAGGGAAATGGAATGTGAATTGAATGAAGCTATGTATAATAATTTTACACTGTGTTCTGTCAGGCTTCTATTCTCCTGCTGCCTCTTTTAATATACAACTACAGTGCTCCAACAGTGGCTTTGTAAGTTTTTTCTTACATCTCTTTCTCCTTTTTTTTGGGTGGTTCATTTTCTCCGTGGTACTTACCTAAGAGATGTTAGTACACCACAACACGGAGCAGACCAGGTTGAGCCTGCGTGTAGTGGAGGCCTTCGTCCAGAAGGCACTGCTCGACGGCAATTGGCAACCTTGCGGTGCGAGAACCCTTAGTATGGTGGCCTGTTCCAACGCATATCATGACTTGCATCCTCTCGCCTGCAGCCCTCGCTGTGCTCCTCAGAGCACCTAGCTCAACCTTCAGAATGTGTATTGCTTCGCTCACATGGAGTCCGTGTAAATCAATCAGACGGTCACTCCCTCGTGAAGTAACAGGGTTCCTAAACAATGAAACAAAACTCAGGATAAAACAAATGTGTTTGTAATACGTCAGAAAAAGTACACAGAGCAGCTAATCAGGTAGATAAAACATAAACTGGACAAGAAAAGGATTTCGTTTTTTCAATGCAGAAAGGGCAAGGAGCAATTGGGCAACCTCTGTCGATAAATAGCTTCTCTAGCTTTCTCATGAGCTGCTTTCATCTGCGTGTTGTATGCCTGTCCCTTCATGCTCAGTTCCTTGGCCAGAGCTTTGTTGCCAACCAAGTAAGCCTGCCTAGCCTGTCAAGTATTTCTTTCTGTGAATACTACGACAAACAAAATATCCAACCTAATAATGTAGCAACTAATGACATGCAGAATTAAATGTTGACGATGTGATAGTAGATATGCTGGAGAAATACGAATGGCTGCTATGGTTCTCTAGATATTTTGCTTGCAATATTCCTTAGGAATAGACATATACACAAGGCTACTAGCACAAGCAAAAGAACATGCAGATGTGAACTTGTGGCATGTCACACTTGTGTGCACATGTGCACAAGCATATAGGCATAGGTACATACATATACAACCATGCATGTGAGGCCACAATTAGGAATGCTTACCTGCTCAAAACATGCATTTCGGATGCGGGCAAAATCACGAGCTTCTCCCCTTGATTCTGAGTACATATTTGCTAATGGGTCACACACAAAGATATATAATGATCAGTCTATAATTTGAACAGAGTCTAGGAAAAAGGAACATGAAGTAATTCTATTAAGATAACAATTTGCAAAACCTTACAGGAGGAAGTTGTGCAATTTGCATAAGAAAGAACTTAAAATATTCAGATGAATATTACCCACTGCATCACCAGTCTCAAGCCATGGAGTTTGAAACTTGTTTCCAGAAGAGGGTTTAGTGCTAGAACTGTACTGTTTGGGTACAGAAACAGTTGAAACACCATTACCATATTCAGGACCTTTCTTAAACTTCCAATGGCCAGAATTTTGCGATGCAAGTTTCCGAACAGCTGAAACAAAATCACCAGTACCACTAGATATAGTGGATGAGTTGCGTCCGTTGAAGATGCCAAGGGTATCCACATTGCCCTTAGAGAAACCATTTTGATCTTCAGCTGTTGGCAGCGCAGGGAAGTCCCCTGTGCTAAAGTTTGGTGCATTGGGGGTCAAATTCAGAGTCAGATTGGAGGTAGCATCCACTTGCATCTAAAAAATAAGGGGGGGGATCACTTAAGATGCTTCTGAAATATTTTAAATGTAACACAACAGTTTGGAATCACATTGTAAAGGAAGAGGAGAGGGGTTTCAATAGTCTTTTGAGTGAGACATATAATATGAGTACCCTTAACCAGGAAGGGAATTCATCGTAACAGTTTCAGGTATAGATGCAAATAAGAGAAGTTCTATAATTTGGAGATATCATGCAGCAAGTTGGAGGAAATAGAACAATAGCGTCGGAGAAGTGGCATGAAAATGATCAGAAAGATTAGATATTGACTATTGTGTAGCCTCTACTTAGCCGTAGGTAGGAGCCAAGGCCTATGCACAGTACAACAGATCAAACAATGCTGCAGCCAATGGAGAAGCTATAAAACATTCCAGTGTGCATACCAGATATCGATATCAGAATGAGAATGAGAATGTCCAACAAGTAATTGCTGTCTTTTAATGGCGTACAACCAATGGAAAAGCTACCCAAAAAAAAAGTGTCCAGACAAGCCAAAAAAAAGCATGACAACAGTGTTGTCCAACCAGTGATTGCTGCATATCTAATTGGCTCCACCAAAAAATACAATGTAACTAGTTATATTTGAGTGGATGTCCGGAAGAGTTAATTTGTGTGCTAGTCTTACAGACAGAAAGACATTACCTCTAGCTGGGTGAGGATTTCAATAGTATGGTTGAAGTCGCATCCATTTGCATAGTACAGCTCTGCAAGGCTCTCTGCTGAAAATCCAGGGAACTGCGATGCTAAATACTCTAGGGGGTCAACACCACCATCTGATGCGCCAGCATACTCACTAGCAAAATTGTCTGAAAAGCCAGTGGTAGTTTCAGAATCGTAA
Organism: Ampelocalamus luodianensis; assembly: GCA_036346255.1. NCBI lineage: Eukaryota > Viridiplantae > Streptophyta > Magnoliopsida > Poales > Poaceae > Ampelocalamus > Ampelocalamus luodianensis. The sequence goes on along the minus strand of CM070627.1, from coordinate 54,265,524 downwards.
TGAAGGTCCTGATTTCCATTCGTAAAATGGAGATCACCCACATAATTTTGCTCCCAGTTGCTTGAACCCATAGTTGAAAAGGCTGTCTGTGAATTATCTTCATATAGTAAATTGGTAAGCCCCAGTTCCAGGCTCTTGCTAGCTGGAGATAACTCATGGAGTTCCGTTGACAAGCGGCTGGCTGTTGTCCCATAGAAAGGGGGTGCATTCAAGGACAATCCAGTAAGGGACAGCTCTTCAGGTTCTTGTTCAATTTTCTCAAAGGAAGTAAAGTCTGGAATAATGTCATCAGGAAGCTGCTTACGCCAAAACTGGTGCGCCTCATCATCTGAGTTATTAGACTTTGATGATTCAGACCTATCTAGGATTGTTTTTCCAGAAGACCCCCTAAGATCTGACTTGCCTACATCTGAAATTGTGCTACTTCCAAAAGATGGTCTAATACATGAAGGTACAAATTCTGCTGCATTGGGATTTAACGCAGCAACTTTATTTGGTAACATTGACCTTGCATCTCCATTATTTGAAACGATTTTATTCAGTGAACTCATCTTTTAAGAGAAATTACATGTGATGTTACATGTACAAGAGAAATTCTTCCAATAAAGATTTACCCAAGCCCTGCAATGATAATAAACAACGAGGGTTAGTAGAGACACGGTTGAGCTGCCAATTCAAGACAACTATTGAAAGTATATTTTAGGAACAATTGATGTTATTTAAATAGAAAAATTATCACTGCCATAATAGTAAGAAGATACTTGCTAATCTGCAAAACTATTTTACCACTTCCATGTTCTTTTGCGAGGTTGAGTGCAGATAATAAATTTATGCATGATTATAAAAAAAATGACATTGTGCTTTAGAAAATTCCATTTCATGCTTATCATAGAAATGGCAGAAACAAAAAAAAAGTAATAAAACAATCCGCTAGTCCTTCTTATTGGAGTATTATTTAAAGCAAACCAATTGAATTCGTTCAAACTAGGTTCGACATTTACATGATATTGGACAAATGGACAAGGATTCAGTTAGACAAGTTCTTAAAGTGCAAAACTACAAGCTGTTCTTTTTATCATATTGTTAGGCTTCAAAAGTTATTTCTTTTTTATTACTATGAGGCAGAGATGCCACTACCAATATCACCGTTACTTGTAATAGAAATTTCTACATTTACATAAGACCCAAAACCGGTAACTCTGTTTCCCAAAACAAAAATAGAATAGTTTGCTCCCCGCCTCCGCAAAAGCATGGCGTGCCCTTTCTCAGTTACTGCTATAACTGTTCTACCTTATTACAAGTTTCACATCACAAAAGCAGCATCTCCCCGGGCAGCTTATCAGTTTGTATTCCCTAAATTAATTGGTTGCGAGATTCAATATCGCCTACTTCATTCTTACGTGTTGGCACATTGATTCCTTTTCACCAAAATTTACCCTTGCCATTAAATTCACGTGAGCTGCAAAGGTAGCAGACAAGAGAAAAAAAAGAACGACAACAAGAGAAGCTTAAGACGATGGTGTTGCTCTAGTAGCCGTTCTCGAACCACCCCTAATCCCCTCTAAAGTCTACGCAGCCCCAGCTCGAACAAAAACTTGGGAAAATCACGCGTGCGAACAAGGCAAAAGAGCAACGAAAAGATGAGCAGACAGTACACCTGCTTCGCTCTCCGGGCCAGCGCACGCCACCATGTCCAACCCCTCCGCTAATAAAGAAGCAAAAAACGGAGGGGGCTTTGTATTGTCACCGCACGGCCGCAATGGGAAAAGAAGAAGAAAACCAACTAAACCAAATCGAACTCCGCGCGAGATCCACACCAGAGCAGGCCAGATCTACCCGGAACCCGAGACGAACCCACACCAGATCTGGAGAGTATCCGCCAGCAAAAACCGATACCTTTCCGCCGGTCGATGAGCTGATAGTGATATATAGCTGGCGACCGGCCCATGGGGCGCGAGGGCACCCACCGACGGAAAAGGCCCCGGCCCTCCCGCCGCAGGGCCTTCGGACTACCGCCCAAGCAACGGAGTCGGTGCGGCGGACCGGAAGGGGATTCGGACGCGGGCGGCGGAGGAAGCAGAGGCCGGGGCGGAGGCGGGGTCGCCAAAAACTGCGGCTTTTCTGCCGGGAAGCGGAGACGGAGTGGCGTCTCGGCCGTAGAAAGGAGGAGCGAGGAGAGGAGGGGGGGGAGAGCTGGTGTCGTTGGATGGGTGGGTGGGGTGGATAGGCGAGGAATGGTGGAGTGTGGAGTTTGACCCGTCGCGGCGGGGGTGGGACCCGTCCGGCCAACGGTGGTAGGGTGGGTCAGTGGGTGGGTGTGGTGGCCTCGCCTCGGGATCTGGGATTGGCACGGCTGCGTGCGCGCACCTGTCGCGGCGGAAAAAAAACATATAGGATTGTTAAAGAATTTTTTTAAAAAATAATAATAATTTAAAAGATAATTACAAATTATGTCCTTATCGTTAATTGAAATAACAACTAGCGATGGCAATCTTGCCCTATTACCCGCGTACACGCGAGCAAAAACCCTAATAAAGATGTACATGTTCTTCCTTTATTACACACGGTATGTTGGGCAATGGGTACAGAGGAGCTTCACCCGTGCCTATTCCACCCGATTACCCGCCATCTCCCACTGACAGGTGGGTCCACGGTTGAAAAACCCTAAACCGCCCATCGCCTCCCCTCCTCAATCCTCATCCACCAGACTAGCCGCCACTCGCCTTCCCTTCCACATCTGCCTCCCCTCCCACATCTCACTCTCTTCTCGTCTCCTCCACCTCACTGTCTCTTCCCTCCTCCTACCCCCGTCCTCCAGCCCAGTCGCCTCTCCCTCCTCACCGCTATCTCCTCACGCCCGGCCGCCACCCCTCCTCGCCGCCCTTGTCCTCCCACTCACCCGCCGCCCCCACAACCCCGACGCCCTGCCGATGTCGACACTCAGGAGGAAGAAGCCGAAGATGAGGACAGCCACCGTCAAGCCCTCTTCACACCCGGCCTCATCAAGCCCTCCTCACGCCCGACCCGTCAAGATGAAGTGACGCCCAGCCACCGCCCCTCCTCATGCTCGGCCGCACCTCCCCTTCGCGCCTTCTTCAGAATCAGAGGTACATGCCTTTTCCCTCCTCGTATCCCCTCTCTCCTGCTCGCGTTCCGTCGTAGTACAACGAGAGGTTTTCCGTTGGCTGTGTGATTTTCCACCATGTCATGGGCATTTCATCAGGCAGTTGGTGTGTGACGAGGGGTTTTGCGTTGCCTGCGTTATTCTTGCCCTCACAACCATTTCTTCAAGCAGTTGGTGCCCCGCTATGTGGCCAAGGACCATGCGGTGTTAGAAAAACCTTAGGGTTCTCTTCCTCAGGTTGAACGAAGCCTTTTTTACTTCTCCTTTTGTTTGTGAATCTCTCTCTGTATCCTTTGAGCGCACGCCCATAAGTAGCATCAAGGAAATCGATCAAACTATCCCAATACAGTGAAAGAGAAACTTCCCAGATCCAGGGAAGCTTATCATAAACCCCGCATGGCAAATTGTGCTCGATGATCGTGCCGTGCTAGATTCTGATTGAATTGTCTTACCATTTATGGGATAGAGCATGAATTCTTGGGAAACAATAACTTGCAATTTTATTTTCTATTTTGCGAATGGTCATTCAATTTGAAATTGGTGTCGTTTACATGCTCAAATTTATCGTAAGCAACTGCCCATTGTGAATGTGAAACTTAGGCCTGTTGTCTATGATCTGTATCGAAAATTTAGACATTAGCCCTGCTATCTAATCTGTATAAAAAATTCTCGTACGTGATCTACAGAACCAAGAAATCAAATCAGAGATGCACTTTGACTTTAATAAGTTTATGTAAATTAATAGGCTTGTGATGTTTATGCAACTCTCATATAATGTTGTAGTCCTGACATTGTTCGCGGGTACACAGGCATGCCCGCGGACGACAGGCATGGGCGAGGTTCTTAGCCCATCGCCCTTCGCAAGCATGCCCATGGGAAATGGGGTTGCTAGCATGGGTGTGGGCGAGCACTACTCGTGCCGATTGCCATCCCTAATGGCGACAAGGACTCTGTCGACAATTGGAATGGAGTGGGAACTTCTTGTCGCCAATTCAATTGGCGACAAGGAGCTATCGCTAGTTCAACTGGCGATAATGACCTACCAATTTTTTTACTATTTGCAAGCACATATTTTGTTGACAAAACACAGTGATGTTACACCTAGTTTTTCAACAGATCAAAGTGGTATTGCAAATCTTTAGACACCACATATTACAACAGAACAAGCCTTTCCCGTGGCCGTGACCTCAACGTCGCCATGTGACCACCTCGAGTATGGCGGTCGGATGAGGTTCCCGCGGTGACGTCCGGACTGCCGATGTTTCATTCGTCCTATGAATCTCACGCAGTGCATTTCTTGAAGGTGTGCCCAGATGCCCTACAAACGGAGCACTTCTTCGTATGACACCCGGCTTCTACTTCGTCCAGATCATTCCTTATGCGTCGTACGTGTCACTGGCCAGCCTTTTCTTTCAACCTATCAAAGTCCCGCCCAAATAAGTTGCTCCCAAGTCGGATGACTAGTGAAATGGCCAACCATACCATAACCATAAATCTCTGTACTCCAGGTTTGCCTCCTTGTTGAAATAGTTCGAAAGGTGCTAGCGGGGATACTACGCCACCTATCGCCACTTGAAATGGCGGTTTTCCAAATTTAAATATTAAAAATTTTAGAGTCTCTATCGCCATTTAGAGTGACGACAAGTACCTGTCGCTAGGTACCTACCTCTATTGTTCACCCCCCTGTTGCTAGTGTCTAGGTCCCTGTCACTAATTGGAATGGCAACAAGAGCCTGTCGCCATTTCAATTGGCGACAGGGACCTACCTGTAGTCATTCTAATTGGCGACAAGGACCTAGTTTTGTATTTTTTTCTGACTATTTATTTTTGTAATTATATTTTAAATTAATACTATTTAAAAAATCGATCAAGTCCGGTAACAATAAATCCAATCACACAATAAACACAAGAGAGAGACACAATGTAGACGATGATCTAAGATCTTTATTCATTTGTATCTTCTTATACATAGGGGTCCTCATATTTATAACCCAAGGGGTGAAACCCTCGAGGGGCGGTTTAGTCTTTTGCCTATAATTAGATTTTGTAACACTCTCCTTTGTACAATAGACAACGATATGCAAATGTCTCATCAAAAATTCCTTCCAATAACCCATTGGGAAAAAATGAATGGAGAAAAGAGTATATTACATTCGTAAGTTGCTTCACTAAAAAACATGTTAGAAAACTTCAAGAAAACACACCAAGAAAAAGAGTACAACGTTTAATTTTCGCGATCTAATCTTCAAGATTTTAGATAAATCCTCATAATTTGATAAGAGTTACGATCTAGGAATTTACTCCTCCTGAACTTTGCACCTCCTTAAGCCGTCTTATTCCAATGCCATGAATGCATCTTTTGGAAACTGAATGCAGGTAGAGACTTAGTGAATAAATTAGCTGGATTTTCACAAGACTTTGTTTGTAGGATCTTTACCTCACCATTCTTCTGGATTTCAAGAGTATTGAAAAATTTAGAAGCAATGAGCTTCATGGTGTTGCTCTTGACATAACCCATTTGCATTTGTGTAATATAAGCATCATTATCTTCATAAATAATTGATGGGGTATTAACGGTATTAAGACCACAATACTTCTGGATGTGGTTAATCACACGTCTCAGCTAAACACATTCAAGTAAGGCTTCATATAGTGCTATAATCTCTGAGTGGTTGGTAGAAGTAGCCACCAATGTCTACTTAGATGACCGCCAAGAGATGGCTACACCACCACAAAGTAATATAAATCCATTATAGGATTTTGCACTATAGGGATTTGTCAGATAGCCAGCATATCTTCATAATTTAGTAATGATCATCAGGATCTATGCGTGATCTTCATGATCTTTGCATTGTCGATCAACTAGATCTAACTTGTTAAGTGATAAAACATTCAAGGTGAATTTAAGTAGTAATCATCGTATGAACACCTTCTAAGCTTGACTAAAATAAAGATTTCAAAATATCAAGTATGATGATCAGTGTTTAGCATATGCACCCCCTGAAGACAACTTAAGTATTGTTGCTCTAATGTATTTCATATATTTTTTGAAAATGCAAGGATATTATAATCAAATCAACTGGATTATTACAATGTAGAATCTTACATACAAATATCATATTACTCATCTAGAGAGTTTAGGATAAATACTATTCATGAAATATCATTAACTTATGAAATATCATTATTTGGAGTAACGTGCTTAACTTATGAAATATCACTATTTGATTATGCCTTCTACCTCCGACGTGCGAGCACGATAGGGAGTAATGGCGATGTCATTTCTTGCTCCCTAAAGCCACCCTAGCCAAGCGTTTAGGGGTATGGGAGGTACTCAGAGCAGCCATGCCCTAATGCACGTCTTCGCCCCTTTTTCCTTGTTGGCGCACCTTGTGCTCGTGTTTTTGCTTAGAAAGATGTGTGGTGCAAACCCTAATGCTTTCATGGCTTTATAAACACTCTCAAGACCTCTGGTATTTCTTTAGACCACCATCAAGCCCATTCACAATATTGGAGCTTAACACCTCAAAATGGCAAATCGCCATTGTTGACCCGTGAAGCTTCTGCGGTGTTCTTGGTGTTCGGTGGTCCTCCTTCATGTTTCTTTGCCCTAACCTTATCTATTTACTTCCTTGAACATTTCCTCTCTTAATTTTGGATTTGATTCTCGGGAATTGTCAATTTGAGGTTTGTTCAAATTCAGTGAAAGTGGTCATCTTCTTCCTCATTTCAAATTGAGTGCTCCATTTTCAATTACTTGCTCATGTAGCTTCGTGAATCGTTATGAAGCTATATTGATGCTTTGGTATCACTCATTTGGCTCTCAGTGTCGTTTTCAATCTTTCTTCTTCGTGTCCGCGAGCTTCCTGCGTGATCAAGCATCTCAGGCCATCTTTGAAGCTTCGTCTCGAGGTAGCTTCTTATTAGTCCTTAGAAGCTTTGGCACGCATTCTAGGTCTGCGGTGAGCTTTCGCTATTTTCGCGTTTGCGATAAAGCTCCCATTTTCGTTTACGGCTGAGTCGGCGTTCTAGTCCTGCGTGGCGAGGATGCCACCATTGGGTTCGTAGTGCTATTGCGAATCCATTTTGGTTCTTGTTCGTAGCCATGCGCAGTGTCGCCGCGATTCGTCGTTGAAATCGCTCGGGTTTGCTTGCGACGACTCCGTTTCGTCACTTAATTAGGACACATTAATTGCCAATCATGAGTTAATTAATTATGTCTTAATCATTGTCGTTGAGCCACTGACCAGTGGGCCCAACATCCTTAAATCGCCGCTGGCGCAACCCCGCACTGTTCCGACATCATTAATGCTTAATCATTAGTTAATTAATATGTCAGCATTTAAATCACTGCCGGAAAGCACCTCTGGGTCGCTGACTTGTGGGCCCGAGGGATTAAAATCAAATTCCAGTAGCCATTAGTGTCTCTCTTAGATCTAATTAATGTTAATCATTAGAATCATTAATCTGCCCTAACCACCTCTCTCGCCGACAAGTGGGCGATGCAGCGTGCGTGGGTTAAACCGGTAGCGTGGGTGACTCGAAGTCACCGACATGCGGTCCCACATGTCGGATGCCTCTTTGACTGCGATCAATAGCCACCGTTCATTTTTAGATCTGCGCCACGATCTTTGTGTGCGTTCGGACCCTCCGGATGCCTTGATCGTTCTCGACCGTCGATCTTTCGATCAACGGCCAAGATCGTGTTTGCAAGCCGCACCGTCAGAATGCATACACTGTCATGCGCCGTTGGATCTTGATCCAACGGTGGCTCCGTTAGATTTGGCGCGCTTGCTGTTTTTGTGCGTGAGCGTAGGATTTTAGATCAAGGGATGAGAGTTGTCCACGTCGTTTTCTTTTATTTGGGTTTGTTGTATTTGGTAAGTATTTGTTTAACAATGAAAATGATGTAAAAACTTTAGAAACTCATAACTAATTCATTTTAAGCGCTTTTAGTTAATTCCAAGCTGTAATAAATTATGTTATCATTTTAGTTTATTATAAAAATGGATTTAAGCATGTTGCGATGTGAGAAAATCGTGTAACTAGGAATAACTTGATTTGTCATTTTGAATATTCGAAATAATTTTAACCTTGAAAAATGCATATCTTTTCTGTATAAACCCAATTTGTGCAAAATCAATTTTGTTAAATTCATCTGTTAGTATACTTTCATATAAAATAGGATTTGAGCATGTTCATAATTCTGTAAAATGACTCGCATTAGATTTACAATTTAGAAAAATCATAAGTAAATGTGTATAACTTCAAATTTAGTAAATCCAACTTTGCTGTTATTAGGATGTCTTAATCTACCTGCTATAAAAATTTCAGATCTTAGATCATTCTGGAAAATTTCGCCATGAACACTGTTAATTATTAATTATATTGCTATAAGGCTGAGAAAGAGCATTTTGTTCATATCTTTTGCATGTTAAGTCCTAATTGCATAATTCTTGTTCCTGTCATTGTCTTAGATCATTCCCTAGCTGTAGTATAAATTTTATTAGATTTGGATGTGTTTTGCTGTTAGGGTTTATTTGGTGTTCTTCGTTCTTATTTGCTTATCGTCTTTTCGCGTTAGGTTCCGAAGATAATTTTATTACTGATATTGAACCACAGCAGCCATCAGACTCTGCACTTCAGCCAGGCAAGCAGATGTAGCATTTATTTGATCATATTGTTCCTACTATTTTCAAAGTCTAATATATTGTTTGCAAATTCTATGTGTGCATTGCTATGTTGTTTTAAACTATTGTCGATAGTTGGCCTACTAGATGCATTATCAGTAGGAAATGTTTATTCCTCTACTCTGAAGCCTAGGTTATTTCTTTGTGATTTTGGGTTATTTGTATGGACCCTTGTCACTTAGTAGTTACGTGTCATTATGCTTAGCCATGCTTAGTTGTCGGTAGAAATGGGCGGTTATCGACTTGTCGATAACCTTGATCACACAAGCTGTTATAATATGTATATTTGACCTTGTGCTTTGTCTAAATTACAAAACTAAAACTGAAAATGAAAACAATTTAGACTTGGGCACAATGGTATGATGGTGTGATCTTTTGGGTGTGATTGGAATGGTGCCGGTCAATTAAGGACCGAGCTACTTGTGAGTATCTCATTATCAGAGCATTCGTGCATGCGTGCTAACCACACTAGAGGATATGGGACCTCTCTTGGTGAGTACTTTGGGTGTGTTAATTAATGAGTCGCGTGGTGGGTTGCATATTTAATTATATGCAACATGGACGTGTTTGTGGGAGGAGCACCAGCTGCGCGGTGTCTCTTGCTCCACGTATGGGTCCTTGTGATCCAGTTCACGGCGAGTCACTAAGGATTAACCCCATACGTGCGGCTCTTGATTAGCACATTCCATTGGAAAGGGTTCGTAGGACTTAGCCGTCTTGGCATACCAAAGGAAGTGTGCTTAATAGCTTGGCAAAAGCGATTCGAAGTGTGGGTACATTGGTACACCCTGCGAGGATTAAAACTATTCGAATAGCCTCGTCCTAGGTTATAGACACGCTTGGATAAGCTTTTCAAGAGCTAGACTGCAACCTTTTAAAATTAAAACTTGATGGTGGTATGAATCGGGATTCATGCTATGTTGTGGTGACTTTTGGGAAAGTCACTTCTAGGTGGATACTTGTTACTTATGTTTACTGCATTGTTATTTAAATGCTTAAAACAGATTTTACAAGCATTGTTCAATCTATTACAATATTGCAAATGAAACTTGCTTTATAACACAAGTAGATTATCCTTGCATATGATATGGGGGTAATATTAGTTGTAAAATCATATGCCTTTTGGATACATCTTATCAAAATCTTTCAAGGTGTTAATATTTTACAACTATCTATGGCCTATGGGTGGTTAAAGTTACAATCAATAGTCTGTTCTGCGGATCTATAAAGTATAGTTGTACCACTCTAGAGTAAAATATAACAAGTCTTAGTTTTGGCGTTTAGGTGATTAATTGCCAATATCACTAATGTATGGCGTACCTTCATATACTAGAGGAAATCATCATTCCATTAACTTTTGGTGGAAGATGCACTTTTATAAGTGCTTGTATGACATACTTCTGGTCTCTATGTTCCTCATTACATTCTTTCGGGTATTGATGGATCATTTTCCACTTCTAGAGATCATGTGATCATTTGTGTGATTAAGAGGTCGACTGATAAGATAATTTCTCTTAAGGGGAATTCTCTTTCTTCCTGGAGATCCTCTTTCTACAGGGAAGAGGCTATTGGATATGAGTTTTATATATATTGTGATTTTGTTTCCTTTCTTACTAGGAATTTTGAGTCTTTCGAGGATTTCGTTAAGGATTTTTATAACCCATTTACTACATATTTTATTTATTTATTCATGTCATCTGCAAGAGTTATTACGCAATAGAACATTATTCCATTCATAATAGGAGAGTAACGATCTCTATGAGAACCTTTGAACCATAGCTTTCACTACCTTATTTATTCATGATGACCCATCAAGTCTGAACTAGCTGGTTCCAATAATTTTAATTATCAATTAGGTCCCGCCTCATATGCTTTCATTACGTGATCCGATATGAACGCTTCAACCACTCGCCCATGGACTTTGGTTCCAGATCCGTGTTCTCATAAGAGAAACTTTAGCAATTATAGAGGCAAAGTACTTGTCGACAACTTTTCTCTTATATCCTCCAAATTGAGGATATCTCAGTGTTAACCAGATCTTTGTCATTTCTCAATATAAAGGATTATTGGTCGTTCTACATTCCCAGCATTGTAATATGTGTGCATAAAGTTGCTAGGGTTTTCATCATCATGATGAGACTCTTCACAAGGTATTTCACCTTCAAAGTGAGTTCTCTCGAGAGTGTTTAAGGAGTGATTAATAATTATTTTGACTAGTATCATTATATCTTACACCCGCAGACGTCTCTAAAGATTTTAGATCAAGAACCAATAAGTCAATTTTGTATAGGTGGATATACTATTTGACCCAAAGTATTATACTCTTAGAGACGTATTTACTGCAAGTAAACACTGTGGTAACTCCTCCATAATTGAAAAGTATCTGGTAGGCTCCCCGCTTCTGGCATACATGAGCATAAACTAAACGTTAAGTTTAGCTTGACTAGTGTGTATCTTAGTACTAAAAATATTTTCCTTCTGAAAAATATGAGGTCAGTCGAACTTTTGGGTATTTCTCTCTCCCCTAATGCTAAGATTCGATCTTTATTAATAACATACTATAAAATTCTTGTATCATGGGCACATGATTGATTGAATTTCATATTCAATATGATCTCCAACAACTGGCGTCGGCCCAAAGGTGTATCGTATAGTGGTGATAACATGTGAAAAATATTTGATTCCTCCCGTACGCACTAATTTCAATATGAGGTTTGATAAATTATATAAAGTGAGCTAGACTTTTATCATTGAAGTGACACAAAAACTACATGATCCTAACATTATGTAGGTTATTCCAACTTCTATTTGATTATCAATCTGCGATGAATTTCTCGTACGAGGGTCCGAGAGTTTACAGACTTATTCTACAGTCTAGCTTCTTTATTATTTGCCTAAGTTTTGATCCAATTACTTATACCATATTTTAAATGATTTGGATAATTAAACTTCAAGTTTATAATTACGCAACATATTTTCTTATGGTTATAAGTAGTTCTAATAGCATAAAACTACATGATGCTCTTCAGGAACATAAATATAATATTGGAACATAAAATATGTGTCCGGATGTTAATCTGCACATAATATTATATTTTTTGCTGGAACATAATTATATTTTAAACACCCAAATGGAATAATTATTCGATAGAAATATTTATTATTCAATAGAACACCATATTTAATTAAGGGTGGTAAATTTGTATGCCGAATTTGAATTTGTAATACTAGAATAAACATGTCCAAAATTAGATCATTCAGGATCAACAAAAATCCAATATGTCACTATATTTTATTTTGAGAGTTATATTCGCTTCAAGCAAGTGATATGACTTCTGGTGGTGATGCATTTTTAGACCGTGTTTCCCAATTATGCATGTGTCATTTCCGATAAGTATGACACACTTCAGTGCGTTGCCAACATGCCAAATGTGCAACTGCGTCAAACAACCATCGGTTTGCCGTGTGCATTCCCGCATGCTGCTGGTTAACATATTACTGAAGGCACAAATCAATTGCCCTTCATATACTTCAATGATTGTGGTTGCCAACAGCATGGGTATCGACAATGACGTAAATGTTATTTTTCATATCAACAGGATAAGGATAATAATCGTGTAATTTACTTTAATTATCTCTTAAAATAAACTAGATTAATTTATTGCTTCTGGCTTTGACATAGGATATGACATTGCGCCTACAATGGCTCTTATTTTGGATATTTTTCTATGTCTCTTATGTTCCAATATCCCATACATGGCCAATGTCCTCCCCTTTTCACACTAACTATAAAATTCTGAGTGATAGCGTGTGCATCAGGCATTTGCTTGAAATCAACTTAGAGTTTTAACAAAGATTTGCAATCATACTTCATCAGGAGTACAATTTTATTGGTATGAAACCAATATATATTCTATAACATTCTGCTTACAAAGTTCTCTAATTAAGAAATTAGTGTGGTGGAGGATAGTATTATATAGACTACAAGTCTTAAGGCATAAGTTATTCTGTACTTCGTTGAGAATTATGGTGTTTTCCTAGCCAAAGTGATCTATCAGAGATCAACATATGACTAGGTTTGTTCTGGCGCCACTGAGAAAAAATAGTTTCCCTTTTGCCATCTGGGCATCTGTGCATTACAAGCTAGTGAATTGAGTCTTATTAGATATCAAGAGCACATGTTTAATATTTTGTTAGCAAGGTATGTCAAAGTATTTTCAATTTTCAGGGATATGATTTATAAATCTTATTTCATGCAAGATTAATTATTTTACTACAAGTAAGATATGCTACTGACAATATGTTCTATTAAGCAGATTTAATCAGCTATTTAGCAGGATAAGGTTTTAATAGAACAACTTACACCATTATTTTATTTATGGCATCTGAGAAATAGCAATCTAATGCATAAGTTTTCAGCCTAATGCAAAAGATAAGAGATACTTATCATGACCATGACCAAGCTTGACAGGGGTTGAATCTATACTACGAATGCGACTCATGCAAAAAAGTGCCATCTTTAGAAAGCTAAGGTATAACTAGGAGATTTCTATAGGTCTCTATAGAATATAAAAGGACTTATCGTTGCCTTTGATTGCACCTACTTATCAATCAAACCGGCATTTAGTAACTTCTCGTTACATAATCTTAGTGGATAGATAGCACTATGCTGGGCAGAGTTATACCTATTTACGGCTGTATCATTGGCATTGTTCGCGAACATTGTAGCATCACTGTAGCGATTGATATGAGTCATTCTTCCCAATCGGACGGCTCAGATCTGCCAAATATCACAACATTGTAGCCCCGTGACATTCCCAATGGAATGACAAAGGATGCCAATCCCAAGCGTGGTGCATAGCTTGGTCCTCTTTGCGATTGCTACAGTTATCTGTCATGTGGGGTATTACGTACAAGCGAAGAAGCAAGACAACGCTGGATGTTGCTCCAATAGAATCTGGTTCGGCTACTTCAGTCCGTTTTGATGTTTTGCCGGATTTGGAATAGTTAGTTTCCTTTCCAGTTTAGTTTCCTTTCGGTTTCTGAGATAGTTTCGACAGGTTGTAATAGCTTAGTTTGTGTTCGAGTTCCATTCGTAGTCTAAGGGCTTGTTTGGTTTAGAACCTGAGAGCCGTGCCTGAGAACAAGTGGTGCCTGAGAGTAGCCTGAGAAGCAGATGATTTTTGCCTGGTGAGGCAAGCTTGAAGATGTGGTGTTTGGTTGATGATACGTGTATGAAGATAGAATTCAAACATGGCACAGTTGATTTCATCGGTTATCTAAATGTTTTTTATATAAGTTTTAGTTTTTTTTTTTTTTGCCTGTCTAATTAAAAAGGAGAAATAAAAAAACTAAAGAAAGAGATTAAGGATGTTCTGGGCCAGGCGTTGAATTTGAGCGCCTGGGCTGGTGATGCTGCCTGGCCAGGGAGATTCTCAGGTACACAACCAAACAAGGCACAGACAGCCCTCTGGTATGCAACTAGGCCGGGCGAATGTCCTCAGGTACGTAACCAAATAGCCCCTAAATTGGTAGGAGCTCTGTATTGAAAGGAGAGAAGCACTTTGTTTTCAGTATGCAAGAAAAATCAGAAAATTGCCTCATCCTCTAGTGTCCCTGTATTCTGTTTTCCTCTACTGCTGTTCTGTTCGTTCGACAAGTTCTTCAGCGTTCGGCCGAGCGGCTGCTGCGTCCATCACGTCGCGGCGGCCCCGCCGCGACGAGGAGGCTGCGGGCTTCGACCAACTCCAGTGCACAACTACAGATTACGTTCGAATACTTCGTCTGCAATGCAAAACCCTGACATAATCTTTGCTGTGTTTAAAGATTTTGTGATTCAATGACTTCTTCATTCGGAGTAGAAAATGTAAAGAAGACAAACAAGCAAGAGGTTTTGTGTCGAGAGCCAATTCCCGTTGAATTCATGCGTTCAAAACAGGTCTAATTCCTGCATTCCCGTGAAATGTAGGAGGCATCGGCCTCGTAAGCAAATACAAGTATACAACTATACACTCGTAAGCAAATACTACATGATACACGGATTTAGATTAAAGAGATATTTTACACGTCCTTCCATCGAAAGATTACAGGGAACCAGAGGTCCAATACGGTGTTCTTTACAAGGTAACCACAATATCTAGCTGAAGCCTGAACTAATGGAACAGTACTCCAACACAATTGGATAGATGTACTACTAGTACATAATAACTTCATGCTCGATCTTAAGGAATTTATTCCTCCTCTCTCGAGCAATCATCAATTACAACACAAATTATTCTTCAGGAAGCCAACCTGAACCTACGCAAGTGCCCCCAAAGCCAACCTAGCACCCAGCAGCAGCAGCCTTCTAGAACCGTCGCCGCCGGCCGGGCAAATTAAGCATCCTCTCCGTCCGCGCACCCGGGCCCCGCGGCCACCTTCCGCCCCTGCGGCGCGGACGGCGACGCTGGCGGCGAGTCGAGGCAGCGCCGGAGCAGGCGCGCGACGGCGGCGACGAGGTCGTCCTCCGCGGCCCTCCCGGGCGCCCGCGGCGCCGCGCGCGCGAACGCGACGTGCCGGTCGAGCGCCTCCGCGGTGGTGATCTCCCCGGCGCCCGCGCGGCGGATCTCGTCGCCGACGGCCTCCGCGCAGAGCCCGCAGATCCACCGGCCCAGGTACTCCCCCCTCACCGCCGCGATGTACTGCGGCGTGCACTCCTCCGTGAAGCCGCAGCACTCGCACTTGGCGGCCTCCACCTCCATGGCTAGCAGCAGAAGCACGCACGTACGCACCGGTGCGCCCGATCTTACCGCTCCTTCTCCCAGACGGCGTAGGACGACGGGACGGACGGCGAAACCGCCGCGCGGTCGCGGTGGTTCCTCTGCTCGCTCGGGCTACCTGCGGCGATGACGGTTTCGGCGGCCGATGTGGCCGGTGTCATCGCAGGCGGCGTCTCAGTCGCTCTTCCTCTCCTCCTCCGCCTCAGCGCAGCTCGCCGCACCGCTAATTCTCTCCCCTCTGTACTATCTGCACCGAAACATGTGGTCTCCAGGTGGTATTTATCCGCAAACGCCGTGGAGCACGCCGACCCCGCGCGAAACGGTCGTTGTCGCATCTCTTCTGAACTGATACGTGGGCCCATTTCTTAATGAGACCCACATGTCGGTGGGATTAGGTAAAGCAGCCGCATGTGCAGGCAGCAGGGCGGGGCCGTGAGGGCGCTGAGCTGGGTGGGTGCCAATGTGTGGACCGTGACAGCTGGCGACTGGGGGCCCAGGTGGGAGGGTGAGGAGGGGAGAAACGGCCGCCGACTCGACTCAGCCTCCGGGTTGGGTGGATTTGGTGCCGTGTTCGGCTGGGGCGTCGCTGTCGCTGGGCCCGCTCGTCATTTTCATGCGTCCTATTCATCGCTTTCGTCGTTTTAATTTGAGAAAAATGTTTTTGTCGCCACTGCTCTTTTTGTCTTGGTTGCCGCTCCAATCATAAGGCTCATTTCATTTTCTTCTGTTACGAAGTTTAATTACAGGCAAAAGACTAAATCCTCTCTGGATGGTTTTTATCTTTTTGGGTTATAAATACAAACACGCGAGATTAGTTGCGGAGAGGCAGCGAAACAATGATCACCAGCCAAGGAATTGGAATTTGGAAAGATGAGTTAGGTATTAATTCTTATCCTAATTTCCCCCAATTCTTCCTATTTCTTTCAAGAAATGGAGATTTTCAACTCGATGAATGATGATTGTTGTTTTCTTTATCAAATGTTACTATGTTAAGGTTATAACTTATAAACTTGAAATGTAGGGTTCCAAATTTGATTGTGTTAGGGTTATAACTTATAATTTTAATTCATTTTGTTCTTTTTTTATTGGTCATTTAGGTCGGATGATGTATTTTGCCAATGTCGACTATCTTTTGTTCATGATTTTACCCTTAGTTGCTTCACTTTTCTACAATTAACCAATATTACAAGTGGGTTTCTTTATCTTGGTAAGCATTTTGATCGCTACTCCTTTATCATTGTACATATCATTGGTTACATTGAATTATTGATGCTAAAAGTTGCCGAATACATTACTATTTAGTATTATATTGGTTAAAAATTATATATGTTGTTATATGTATGGTGAACCAGTGAACCCCGATCATTTTCGTTCTAGTTCCACCCCTGAATACAAGGACTCTCTATGTACAAGAGACATATATATATGAATAAAAGATACCAGATCTCTTCTATACACTTGTGTTCATTTTTCTCATATTGTGTTCACGTGATTGCTTATGTATGGATTGATCTACGGGTCAACAACGTGACGACTACCGAAATCTCAACATGTTATCACGACTGCTCTTCATTCGCCAAATCGATATGTCGTTCTATATTGTTGGCAATTGGATTGATTTCCATATTCTAATAACAGATCTGATCTATGCTCGATGCATATACACATGACGAGCACATCAATATGGCATCTAATCCAATCTCTCGTCACCATCGGGGAGAAACCGATCGCCATCTTCTTCTTTTTTGATAATGAAAATCTAGCTTTTATAGAAATCAAATAACAAATCCTTACAAAAGAAATCGAACACGCTAGGAACACCAGCTCGCTGAGTAAAACTAAAGGAACAAGTTCACAACCCAACTAACTATTACAGATAGAGATTAAAAGTTATCCAAAACACAAAAGATTTGAGCCTAATCTTCAACTGCCGCCAACAAGCAATCCATCTTACATCGATCAACCCCCTTGATGAGGACATGCCAATGCTGCAAACAAGATAGAAATTTGAAAATCACTTCCATTGGTTGCTTAGAAAAATTCTTCTCAATCGTCATTCTGTTTCTAAATTTTCAGATATTCCAAGTCAAGGCTGCAAAACTAAACAAAACAACATTGTAATCATTAGCCCCCCTCCTCTCCAACTAATTAAGTTGGAAATCGTCTAATGATCTCGACATACGCTCCCAGCTTAGCACCACTTTCATACAAAACCAAGTAAACCTTGCTAAAATACAAGAGAACAAAATATCATCAATACTTTCTTCAGGACCGCAGTATACAATTCACATCCCCTTTCCAACCTTTTTTTAAGTTGATCCGCTGTTTGAACTCTGTCATGATAACATTGCCACATGAAAATTTTGACCTTTAAAGGTATCTTGCTTCTCCACGGTTTTTGCAATTTTTGCAAACAACACCCCTGAAAACCATATGCCTATACAAAGACTTGATTGAGAACAAACCCGACTTCTTCAGACACCAAACAACTTTGTCCATATTACCATTAAGATCAATATCCACAATAGAGTTTTTCAAAAGCTTCCATTAGATTTCCTCCTCTTCACCTAATTTTCTAATGAAAGTAATATTTCACATGCCTTCTTCCAAATAGTTAGCAACACTCATGTCAGAGGACTTACAAATATTAAAAAGCTTATCATACTGAACCTTCAAAAGGCAATTTCCAATCCAAACGTCACCCCAAAAAGAAATATTACAACCATTAACAATCTTTTATCTTGCACCCCAATTAAACGGATTTGTCACCTTTTGCATATTTTTCCAAAACTGAGAACCTCTCAAGGATTTGACATCTCTAAAAGCACCCCTAGGGAAGTACCTGGCCTTTATAATCCTAAAAAAAGTTCATTATTAGCTAAAGCTATTTTTCAAATCCATTTGGCTATAAGGCAATCATTCATAACCCTTGTGTTAATGACCCCTAAACCTCTAAAATCTTTGGGTCTGCAAATAACCTCCCAATTCATCATATAGTATTTAAATTTGTCACTAGCCCCCTTCTAGAAAAATATGGACTTCATGGTGTCCATTATTTTATGAACCTCATTAAACCTACAAAAACCCATGGTGTAAATAGGAAGACTACTTAAACTACTATTCACCAACACCAACCTACCCCCCGAACAAAGAATATTATTCTTCCAGTTATCCAACCTTCTGCTCAATTTGTTAAGAACACTCTTTGTCGCTTTCTCCCCAACATGTCTATCCCCAACCAAAATGCCTAAATACGTAAGGGGTAAATAAGCTAATTTGCAATTGAAAATATTTGCTACTTTAGTAGCCTCTTCATTGTCCACCCCCAGCACAAAAACTTCGCTCTTGTGATGATTGATTTTCAAACCAAACATCCACTCAAAACAATAAAGCAAAAACTTGAGGTTAAGAAGACACTCTTCTTCACATTCCAACATGACCACTGTATCGTCTGTATATTGAAGAATAGGTACCCCTTAGGAACCAAATTAGAAATCACCCCCCTAACCAAGCCTTTTTCGTGAGCTGTTAAAATAATCCATGCTAAAGCATCATCAACCAAATTGAAGAGAAGGAGAGACAAAGGATCTCCCTATTTTAAACCTCTGTAAGTATTAAAATAGGTACCACCTCACCATTGATATTGATACTGACTTTTTCCCCTCTTATTGAACTCATAACCAACTGAATCCACTTCTCATAAAAGCCTTTCCTCACCATCACTTCCTCCAAAAATCTCCAATGAACCTTATCATAAGCCTTTTCAAAATCACCCCCTTTCTGTTTGAATGTCTAATCTCATGAATAATCTCATGAAGGGCAACCGCTCCATCCAAAATATTTCTACCTTTGATAAAACCAGATTGACATTCATTGATGATTTTATCAGCAATATCCCTCGGCATATTAGCCATAAGTTTTGTCAGAATTTTGAAGCTGACATTTAACAAGCAAATAGGTCTGTAGTGCTTAATTGTATTAGCCTCTTTGAGTTTAGGAATTAAAGTGATTACTCCAAAATTCAATCTCTTCATATCCAAATTCCCTTTAAAGAAGTCTCTAACCAAATCAAGGAACTGATTCTTAATCACTCCTCAAAACTCTTTATAGAACAAATTAGGAAAACCATCTGGTCCAGGGGCACAATTCACTGGCTGATCTTTAATGACTTTCCAAACTTCCTCCTCAGTGAAGTCCTGAACCAAAAATAAATTATCTGCTCTTGACACTATGCTTAATGCTCCAAATCTCATTAGAGAACCTCACCTCTTCACTAACTTTAGAACCAAATAGATCTTTCCAAAAACTATATATATGATTCCTTAACTCATCTTTACCTTTAATGGATATCCCTTCATGATCCAAACTAAAAATGAAATTCTTTCTTCTCCTTCCATTAGCATAATTATAAAAATAACCAGTATTAGCATCCCCTTGAGTTATCCAATTCACACTACCCCTTTGCTGCTAACCTCCACCTCATAAACTTTCTCCAACTCAGATTCCATCTTCTTTTGCAATCTGTATGCATATCAGCAACAAGTGGTTAACCCTTTATAAAGCCTAATGCGAATTCGATCTAATCTCATTATTATTGATCATTCCACTACCTAGTAGAACTAGTATGGTTTAATAGATAAAGTCAATTCTCCATTGTTTTGGATTAAAATCAATTGATTAATTACCTGGATACGACTCTGTTCAATCCATCACGCATCGTGCCCGGCCATGACGACCACAGCATACACGGCATGACCACGACCCTACGTCGTTCGCACGCTGCCCCGGCATGGGATTCCACCGCCATGGCCTCGCCCAACTGGCCTGTACACATAGCTTGCTGAGCTACCCCGCCTACGCACAACCTGGTCGGCCGCGTGTTCTGCCATCGTCGGTTCAGCTCTCGGCCTCGGCCTCGGCACCGGCCTTGAGCTTCTCTCGGTTGCCCTACCAACTCCACGCACCCGCTGCGCTACGTGCCGCTGTTGTGCACCACCGCAGCGACGCCATCGCGCCTGGCCACTGCACGTCCGATGTGTCGGCCAGCGTCGCACAACCACCGGCTTCCCCGCCGCTTCGCGCTATGCCGCGCTCGACACGTCGCCTCGCGCGGTGTGCCGCCGGAGCTACTTGCGCGCGCGCCGCCGGCGTTTCGTGTGTGCCGCGTCGCTCGCATTGCGCATGGCCCGTCGCTCTGCGCCCCACTATATCTGCCGCGTCCCGCGGCTCCTCGTGCGCCGGGCACCACCGCGCTCACGCCTCTCACGTGCCACCACCGCCATTGGGAGGGACACTAGGGAAACCCTAGTGCACAACCCTCTTTTAACCCGCATGGGCCGAGGTGGGCCGATTTTGCAAATCCGACCAAGTACGAGATTTTGGCGAAAAGGTCCTCTGATTTTAGAAAAATAGCGAGAAAATATTCTGGGAAAGAAAATGTTGAGGAAAGCCCCTTGGAAATTCAGAAAATCATGAGGAAAGTTTGCGGATAAGAAAATTTTGCGGAAACCCCCAGGAATTTTGGGAAATTACGGTGGATTTTGGTTTTTCATCTATTCTTGTAGAATAACCCTTCGAGAATCCAATTTTCATGATGGATCAGTATGTGCTATGATTATTTTATAACCTAGATTCTCGGCTTATGGTTGCTTGCTTTAATATTATTATTTTATTCTTATGCAATAACCTTAAATTAATCCTAGAAACTGAATTTTTAAGGTATATAACCTTCCATAAATTTGTGAAACCTTATATCTAGTACACCTAGGAAACAACATATTTTTGTGGTTTATATTTTTCTGGTATTGTGTGTTTTGGAAAATTAATTAATGGTTTTAGTAATTCTAAAAATTGCTTCCACCTCCTTGTTATCCCTTAACTTTGTAAAGATGTCGCTTTCTTGCACGAGTTGCATTAGTAGTTGTAACATCCTAAGTTTTGACTTGTGTTTCAAATGTAAGAAAATATATAGAAATTAAAAACTTTTCTTACATCTTGTATTTCCTGTATGTTCTGAAAAATTCTTGTAAAGGAATTATGGAAATACAAGTCACAAGTCATTCTTACCTAAACCTTGCCCTTCAAAAACTTTCTTGTCAAATCTTCTGATCATTCTCTGGAAATATCTTTTCTAAGTTCTAGGGATGGTGTGTGACCCCTCTAAAAAATTTCACAATTTTTAGAAATTATTTTAGTATATTTGGAGGTCAGTCAAACCAGTTTGACTGTTAGTCAAACCCTAGCTCAGCACCTTGCAAAATTTTTGGAGGAAAATTCACTGCATGAAAACCTCTAAAATTTTTATACAAGGTCAGTATCTAAGTTAGAAAGCTTCTGTAAAAATTTCAGAATTTTTGGAGTTGATTTGCTACCCTAAACAATTCTCCAAAGATCAACTCATTTCAAAACCCCAATTTCAAACTCTAGCTTGAGTCAGGCTCGGGCTCGAGTCAGACCTGAGTCTAAGTCAATTGACTCGGTCGCACCAGGCCGTCAAGCCGCACTCGGGCTCACGTTTGGTCACGTGCGTTTCGGCCGTTAGATCTCCATCGGGCGGTCCTCGTTCGCAAAGATCTTCGGACCTCACGAGAGCCGCCTCGAACCTAAGTCGTCGGTTCTCCATCCAACACTCACGAACTCCCCTGCCGTTTAAACCTTGGGAGATCTTGAGCGATATGAGCCGTCCATCTTTAATCTAACGATCACGATCTCCCCAAGACCTCCTTCTGTTCTTCTTCTTCCTCGCGCGTGCGTGGGTGCCAGGGCCATGGCAGAGAGGTTGCAGTGCCTTGTCACATCAAGCACGTCCTCGTCAACGTCTCTCTGTTCTTGGCATTAAATGCGCGCCAGTGCTTTCGGCCCAAAGTCGTGCTCCGCGCTGCTCCCATCATTTTAGCTCGTCCATGGCAAAGCCATGAACCGAGCTCATCCTTGGAGCATGCCCTAGCTCAAACCGTGGCACTCCGGCTATAAAAACCCCAAAGCCCCTCCTGGTGATCCTTTCCAACACACTAACTCGTTCTTTGTTCCTGGAGCTCCGAACCCCCAAAAACGCCATTGTTGGCCGTGAAGCTCGGTGGTGGCATTGGTGCTCCAGTGGTCCTCTTGCCCAGCTTTCGTTTCCCGTGGGACCTTTGGGGGTCACCAATGTTGTCCCTAACTCCATTTTGGGTTGCTTTCATAGGGGCAGCTTGAATCGGAGTTGCGCGGATTTCGGCCGTGGTCCTTCATTTCTTCCCCAACTTCGGTAAGTGGCTCCTCTGGTCGATTCCTTGCTCCTGGGCCACCTCTGGGTCATCGCGAAGCTATCCTTACCATCCTTTATGCTTCTCTTTGTTCAGGAGCTCTTGTTCGCGTTATCTTCCTCATCTCCGACGTCGATCTCCGCCGCCAGAGCTTCTTCGACTTCCCTCGGACCTCCCCTGCGTCCAGGTGTGTTCACAATAGTCCCCTGGTGCTCAAGAACCCATTAGATTAGGTTGTAGCGGAGCTTTTTCACGTTTTTGTATTTTGCAGTAGCAGCTCCTCCGCCCCTCTCCGGCTCGCTGGCATTTTAGGCCTGCTCCGCTGTCGAGAGTAACCTCATTTTGTTCGCAATAGTATTACGCATATTTTGGTTCCTTTGGTTCGCGCCGTCGTGGCCGTGGTCGCCGGCGACGAGCCGGCGGGTATAGTACGGCACTTTGTGCTGTTGTCGTGTTTTCGACAAGTCCCCGGACCTCCTAGGGGTTCGTCGTGGCCGTTAAGGACTACCTCAGGTTAGATCTTCACCGTAGGATCTTTGTCTGCGATAACCTTAGTGCTAGGGCCTCCCCCGATTTTGATCCTAGCCTTTTAAGACCTCCCTGGTTCAATCTTAGCCGTTAGGGTCAATCCCCGTGCAAAAAGACCACCCCGTGGTCGTTTTTGCGAAAACCACCCTCGGGACCTCCCTTGGGGTCCTCTTTGTAAAAGACCACCCCTTGGTCTTTTGCAAAGAAAACCTCAGGACCTCCCCCTCCGCAAGTCTTAACCTTTAGGACCACCTACGGGTAGATCTTGACCGTTCAAGACCTCCTAGTAGAGATCTGAGTCGTTAAGACCTCCCTTTGTTAAGACTTTATCTTTGCGGACCTCCCTCACGTAGATCTAGACCGTTAAGACCTCCCCCTGCGAGATCTTAGCCGTCGAGGTCTTTCTCCGTTAGATCTTGACCCATATGACCTCTCTATGAATCTTAGCCGTCGGGACCTCCCCAGTCTTGATCTAGGCCGTCCAGGACCTCCTCTGGTAGATCTTGGCCGTCCCAGATCTCCTCCGTTAGAATCCTTAGCTTTAGTACCTCCCCTCAGCTCTGGACCGTTAGATCTATATCTAACGGACCAGACCTCCTCAGTGTTTAGAAGTTCAAAGTGCTCCCATCCTTTTGTGTTGTTCAACTCTTCATCTGCGGCTCTGGTGGCGCGAGCAATCGGACCTCCGACTGGAGCTCTCACTGTGAGCCGCTCATCCTTAGATCTGCGGCCCACATTTGTTGGATCGTTCGGACCGCCAAACATCTCCTTTGCTGTGGGCCATTGGATTTAAATCCAACAGTTGGTCCTATTGTGCGCGGGGCGCGTTCCGTTCGGCCCCCGCGTTTGGGCCGTTGGATTCAAGATCAACGGCCCAGGTTATTCCTTTTTGGTTTGGTAATCAGTAAATCCCGAAACCTTTTATTTGTAAACTGAAAATTGGATTAAACTTTGAAAACTCATAGCTAATTCATTTCAATTCCTTTTTAGATGATTCTAACTGTGCTAAATTCCTCTTTAACTAAAGTTTAATCTAAAAATACATTTATACATTGTTCCATGCCAGAAAATCTTGTAAACATTAGTAACTTGTTTAGCCATTTTCTGATATTCCAAAAATTCAATTAAAACTTGTAAAATGCATAACTTTTTCTGTATAACTCCAATTTGGGCAAACTCAAGCTTGTAAAATTCCTCTGTTAGTATACTTTAATGTGGAATAGGTTTTGTTCATGTCTTTACCTCTAAAAAATGGTATGTTCTAGTTTCACAACTTAGAAAAATCATAAGTAATTCATTTTAACTCCAAATTGAGTAAACTAAATTTTGTTGTTCTTAGAATGCCATGTTCTACCTACCATAAAATTTTCAGGGTCTAGATCTTTCTGGAAATTTGTGCCATAAACAGTAACTGAAATTAATTTAATTTGGAATTTCCAGGCTTAGAAAAATTGTTTAGGCTATAACTTTTTCATGTTTAGTCCAAATGACTCGATTTTTGTTGCTAAATTAATTTAAAATCATTCCCTTGATTCTGTATAAATTTCATAGCATTTGGATAAATTTGGCTTTTGAGTTTCTCTCGGTGTTCTACGTTCTTATTGGTTTTATCGCGTTTTTGCGTTAGGTTCCGAAGGAATCTTTGAACCTGAGTCTGATCCTCTTCAGCAAGAGCACGTCCAGCAAGGCAAGCAGATGTAGTATCATTTGATCATATTGCTTCTATTATTTTCAAAGTCTAATATGTTGTTTGCAAATTCTACGTATGCATTGCTATCTTGTTTTAAAGTATTGTCGATTAGTTGACCCATTAGATGCATAATCTGTAGGCAAATGTTTATCCTCTACTACTGAGCCTAGGATTATCTTGCTGTGATTTTGGGTTCGTTGGATGAGCCCTTGTCACTTAGTAGTTACGAGTTAATATTGCTTAGTCATGCTTAGCTACCGGTAGAAATGGACGGTTGTCGTCTTAGTCGATAACCTTGATCACAAAAACACTTATTATAGCTTTATTTTCAGCACCTTGTGCTACGGTTATTTGAGCAAAATAAAACTGAAAATAAAATGATTTAGACTTGAGCACATTGGTATGTGGTGTGTTTTTGGGTGTGACTGGAATGGTGCCTGAGTCAACAAGGACCGAATTACTTGCGCCATTGATCCAAGCACTTTTTGTGTGCTAACCACACCAGAGGGTATGTGACATCTCTTGACTTAGTACTTTGAGGGGTGTTAATTAATGAGTCGCGTGGTGGGTTGTATATTGCTATATGCAACGTGGGTCACGTGAAAGAGGGGAGCACCCGCAACGGCTTGAGCTAGGCCGGTGCATCCTACTCTATGTATGGGTCCTTAGTGGGGTCCGTGATGGTGGTCCACTAGGTGATAACCCCCATACGTGCGGCTCTTGATTAGCTCACTCCATTGGAAAGCATCTCGTAGGACTTAACCGTGCCGGCATACCAAAGGAAGTGTGCTTAATCTAGTGGCAAAAAGGCGGTTTGAAGTGTGGGTACATTGGTACACCCCTGCAGAGTTAAATCTATTCGAATAGTCTCGTCCTAGGTTATGGACACGCTTGGTTATTTCCCACAAGAATTAGACTACAACCTTTTAATTAAAACTTGATGGGTGGTACGAATCGGGAATTCGTGCTATGTTGTGGTGGCTATTGGGTTAGTCACCTCTAGGTTGTTACTTGATATTTATGGTTACCTCGCTGTTATTTCAATTATTAAAAACAGATTTTATAAATTGCTTTCAATCTATTACATTATTGCAAATGAAAATTGCTTTATGCGTCCAACTAACCATATAACCATATTCCCTTGTTGCAGCCTCCATGTAGCTATGTATAGGCTTGTTACTCGTAAGTCTTGCGAATACATTATTGTACTCACTTGCATTGCTTGTTGTGTGCAGAGGAGGAAGTGGATCCCCAAGGGGTCTACTTCTATGAGATGTGTTGCGGCAGATGCGACTAGCTTGGCGGCCCGGTCGGTTGCCTTGTGGGTTATGGCTAACCGGTCGTCTTTTGTTCATAGCCATCTTATGACACTTTTGCTTCCGCTGTTGCTGTTACATTGATGTCATTTGGCCGGTTGGCTCTTTTGTAATAACTCTATATATTGTATGTCTTTTGCTAGACTTTGTATTATGTGATGTATGGAATTGATGCATGCTTTTGTAAAGATGTATGTGTGCTGAAATTTTGGGAAGCACATGTCCATCGAGACATGGTGTATTTTGTTTGTGATGCCAGAGCCAATTGAAGGCTAAGTATTACAAGCTAAATAAACCGAGGTCTCACAGTAGTATAGATTCAGCTCCTGTCGAACTTGATCCTACTCATGATAAATATTTCTTATCTTTTGCTTTAGGCTGAAACCTTATACATTACATTGTTTTTCCCCAAATACCATAAATAAAATAATGGTTTAAGTTGTTCTATTAAAACCTTATCTCATGTTGAATAGTTGATTAAATTTGTTTAACAAAATATATTGCCAGTAGCATACCTTACCTATAGTAAATTAATCTTGTATGGAATAAATTTTGTAAACACTATGCCTGACAATTGAAAATACGTTGCCATGTCTTGCTAACAAAATATTGGATATATACTCTTGATATCTATATGCCTCAATTCACTAACTTGTAGTGCACGGATGCCCAGATGGCAAAAGGAAAACTATTTTTCTCAGTGGCATCGGAACAAGCCTAGTCATATCTCCGATGGACCACTTTAGCTAGAAAACACCATATTCCTCCAATAAGTACAGAATAACTTCAGCCATAAAACTTAGAGTCTATATAACACTATCCTCTACCACACAGATTTCTTAGTTGAAGAATTTTGTAAGCAGAATGTCACAGAGTTTGTATTGGTATCACACCAGCAAAATTGTACTCCTGTTGAAGTATGATTGCAAATCTTTGCTAAAACTTTGAGTTAATTTCAAGAAAATGCTGATGTATACACTATCACTCGTGATTTTATATTTAGCGTGAAAAGGGGGAGGGAATTGGGCATGTGTAGGATATTGGAAGCTAAGAGGCATAGAAAATGTTCAAAATAAGAGTCAGAGTAGGCAATGCTAACGGGATAGGCGCGAGGACCTAGGGTCACAGAGGCGAGCTAGTGGTAAGCAATCTTGGTGGAGCCATGGGCGACTACAGGCTCTACTGCATAAACTACAAACCCTATACAAAATTGAAATGTGCGCGAGGTTTAGAGGCTCACCACGATCACAAAGGTGAAGATGATGAGGGCGGAGAGGTACTGGAATGGCTTGTCGATGTTGAGTAGCGAGGTGGTGATGAGGTTCACGGTGATAGCGCGCTTCGAGGTTGAAGGTGCTACAAGAATGTGCGTATTAGCTCACTGGTGCTCTAGGGTTGGTATAGTTGCGAGGAATTAGACGAGGACTCACCGAGCTTCGTGGAAGATCAAAATGGTGGTGGCTAAGGCTCGGATTCACAGTGAACTGGCCTGCGTTAAGTGAGGGGATTAGTTGTAGGGGAGTCAGAACACATGATGACGCACTCAAGAGAGGTTCAAACCTTCTAGAGTGGTGGGAACGCGGTGGCTCTGATCGGGTGCACGCCGGAGTCGGGGACGATGGAGCATGCGATCAAGCTACGAGACTCCCAAAGCTGCATTGAGCAAAGGAGAGGGATGAGTGATGCATGAGGATCAAAACGATGCGAACGTCATGGGCGAGGAACTTGACCAGAGTGGCGGAGCTGGGGAGGCACTCTCATCGGCGTCGAAGACGACACAACCATTCACGCGAAACCAAGGAGCGACGGATTTGTGCATTCAACAATATGTTAACCGTCAGCATGCGGGAATACATATAGCAAACTGACGGCCACTTAATGTAGTTGCACATATGTCACGTTGGTTATGCACCAAAGCATGTCATACTCATCGAAAATGATACATGCATATTGGTAAATGCGGTCTACAAGTGTATCACCACCAGAAGCCATATCACTTGATTGAAGCAAATATAACTCCCGAAATACAATATAATGACTTATTGGATTTAGTTGATCCTGAATGATCTAGATTTGACCATGATGATTCTAGAATTACAAATTAAAATCATGCATACAATTTATCACCCTTAATTAAATATGGTGTTCATCTTGAACAAATAAATATTCCCATCTAATAATTGTACTATTAGGGTGATTCAACTAGATTTGTAGCCTAGAAGAAAATCTAGTGATTCCTTGCAGATTATCTATGATCAAATATTTTATGTTTCAGCAGTATATTTATGTTCCTGGAGAGCACCTTGTAGTTTTGTGCTGTTAGAACATACTACTTATGACCATAAGAAAATATGTTGCGTAATTATAAACTTGAAGTTTAATGATCCAAATTATTTAAAATATGGTATGAGTAATTGGATCAAAACATAGGCAAACAATAAAAAAGCTAGTCTAGAGAATAAGTTTACCAACTGTCGGACCCCCCGTATGGGATCTTCGTCATAGATTAATAACCAACCAGAAGTTGAAATATCCTACAAAATGTTAGAATCATGCAGTTTTCTTGCCTCTACACTAATTAAAGTCTAGCTTACTGCATATAATTATCAAACCCTTTGTTGAAATTAGTGCGTGTTGGAGGAATCAAATATTTTCCACATGTTATCACCACTTTAACATACACATTTGGGCCCCACCAGTGATTGGGGATCAGGTTGGATCTGAAATTCAATTAATCATATGCCTATGATAGAGAAATTTTGTAGTATGCTATTTAATAAAGATCGAATCTTGGCATTTGGAGGAGAGAAATACCCAAAACTTCGAATGCCGTCGTATTTTTCAGAAGAAAAAGATCTTTAGTACTAAGATACACACACTAGTCAAGCTTAGTGTTCCCCTAGGTGGCCACTTTAGTCATATAGGCGTTGGGCGCAAACCTACCGCTATGACTAGGGCTCAATCGACCATCTAGGCACTCGGCCGCCTAGGCGGTCAACATGGTCCAAGGCGAAGCTAGGCGGGCAAGGTGCAGTAGCGGTTGGGCAGTCCAGGGCGACGCTGGGTGGGGTTGGGCAGAGCTAGGTGTGCACGTGGGAGAAAAAAGGTAAGTGAAGAGGACTCACCCGTGGTCTCGAACGCCGAACCATAGCTCCATGATTTCATCCCCTCTGGCTCCTCCCCAGATCCACATTGCACTGCGCCGCCTCCTCCCTAGATCCCCTTCACGCGCCGCCTCCTCCCCGGATCCCCTTCGCATGCCGCCTCCTTCCTCGGTCCTAGTGGAGAGGAGAGAGAGAGCGATGGGAGAGGGGGATTAGGTGACAGCGGGATGGGAGATGGGAGAGCAAGAGCGAGGCGGAGAGCGAGAGCGAGGCAGGCATCATAGGGGGCAAGAGGATAAGGAAGGGGCGAAGGGCAGCGGACTGGACCAGGTAGGCCACTCGATTGACGCACTGCGGTTGAATCAGTGGGCTTAGGTTGGACTAGACCAGGCCAGAGGTAAGTTTCTCTTCTTTTTTTCTTTCTCTTTTCTTTTTTCTTCTTCACTTCCTTCTCCCCCCTCAGCTGCTCTATTCCACGAGTGGCTGCACAGACCGCCGCCTAGGTGGGCTAGGTGCTAGGCAGCCACCCTTCGCCTGCCTTCCGCCTAGTGCCTAGGTGAACACTGGTCAAGCTAAATTTAATGTTTAGTGTATACTCCTGTACGTCAAAAGTGGAGAGCCAGCCAGATACTTTTCAATTATGGAGGAGTTACCACAATATTTACTTGTAGTAAATACATCACTAATAGTGAAATATTTGGGTTGAATAGTATATCCACCTCTGCAAAATTGACTTGTTGGTTTTTTATCTAAAATATATGGGGATGCCTACGAGTCTAAGATCTAATGACACTAGTCAAAACAATTATTAATCACACTTTTAACTCTCTTGAAGAGAACTCACCTTAAAGGTGAAATACCTCATGAAGAGGATGACAACTTTAGCAACTTGATGTATGTATATTACAATGCTGGGAATACGGAACAACCAAGAATCTTTTGTTTGAGAAATGACAAAGATCTGGTAAACACTGAGATACCATGAATTTGGAGGATATGGGAGAAAAGTTATCGACAACCACTTTGCCTCTACAATTGCTAAAATTTATCTTATGAGAACATGGATTCAGAACCAAAGTCCATGGCCGAACGCTTGAAACGTACATATCGGGTCACATAATGAAAGCATATGAGGCCGAACCATAATTGCTAAATAAAAGTTTTGGTACCAGGTAGTTCAAACTTGATAAGTCATTATGAATATAATGAAGTGGTTGTAACAACCCAAAATTTTATTTCCTATTAATTTTTTTAAAATTATTTTCCTAGAATTTCCTGGATTTTTAAAAGTTTTCTTTATTTATTTTAAAGCCAAAATAAATTATTTGCAAATATATACTAATTTTGAGTTAGAAATATTTTATTTAAGTCCAAAATAACACAGGGCATTTCTGTTAATTTTTCCGTAATTTTTGGACTTTATTTGATATTTTCTAAAAAGCCAAACTAGATTAACTCATTTTCTGAAATAGCTAAAACCTTAAAAATCCGAAAAAACCCCTTCGGGCTGAATCTCTCTCGACCCAACCCTTTTCCTCGCGCACACGGCCCACTCCTCGGGGCCCAACTCAGCCCACCCGCGCGCCCCTCTCTTTTCTCTCTCTGACGCGCGAGGCCCACCCATCAGTCCATCTCTCTCTCTCCTTTCTCTTCCTTTCTCTGCCATCTGGGGTCCACGCGAGCGTCACCTTCCCCTTTCCTTTCTTCTTCCTCTCGATGCCATTTGCCACCGCCATTACCGGCCGCGAGTACCTTCCATAGCCGGCCAAATCCACTCGGATTTCCTGTGATTTTGCCGGCATTAAAACTCCATATCAATTTCACGTCCGTTTTTGCCTCTCCCCTTTCCTTTCTCAACGTCAATCCCCAAAATCCCGCCAGTGTTCATTTCGGTCTTCTTGCACCACACACTGTCCCGGCCTCACCCTATGAATAGCGCCCCGACTTCGCTTCTTGACCCTCATCCCACCACCGCCAACATTAGCTTCTCCGCCCTCCTCTAATGGCCAGATTTTGAGTTTAAGCCCGCCGCCCGAAGCTCCTTCTGCTGTCAATTCCTTCACCGTCGACACTGCCCCGGTAACACCGTCCTCACCGTCGGCATCACCACCATGCGCTCTACTCGTCCCTCCCTTCCACATCGCCGGAGCACCACCGGAGCGCCACACCGCCACAAGCCCTAAGCATGCTGCTGGTCTTGTCTCGCTGTCGGCCATCTCATAACGCCCTCTAGCCGCGAAGGTGAGCACCAAGTTCACTGCATTCCCCACTTTCCGTTGGTACCTTCGCCGTCGACAATTCGTCGCTGTTCGTCGACGACCATCAGCCTTGAGCACCGCTCCATCAGGAGTTGACGTGGTTGCCCATGTGGTGCTACCTAGCGGTCGTCTCAGTGCCACCACACACCGCAAGCCCACATTAGTGCCTGCGTTAGCCCCTTTGTG
The DNA here is from genome assembly GCA_036346255.1 of Ampelocalamus luodianensis. NCBI lineage: Eukaryota > Viridiplantae > Streptophyta > Magnoliopsida > Poales > Poaceae > Ampelocalamus > Ampelocalamus luodianensis. The sequence continues at coordinate 54,233,626 of CM070627.1, read as the reverse complement.
TTGTTTCACGAGCCAAGCCCGCGGTAGACTGTTGACCATCCGTGGACTAGGTCAATGGACCAAGGGGCCTTCTTGTGAGTGATAGATTTAGGTTTTCCCATAGAAAATTAAATCAACCGAAAAGAATTTTAGGAGATGACATCATGCTACGTCATAATCTGAAATTACTTTATAAAAATAAATCATTAAATTCCACAAATTGAATTTAGTAATTTTTTTAGGTTTTCATTTTCGAGGGATTCGTTCTCTTTCATACGAGCTCCGAATTCGACGATTCAAAATTTTAAATTCATCTAAAATCAAGATCTAGCTATCTAAACTAAAATTATTTAATTTGGAGTTCATTTGAATTTCATTTGTCTTATTTTCGCTTATAGATTTCGACGACTCCAGGGAAATTGAACTAGTTGAAGAAGGTTTATTTGAGCAAGGCAAGTTACACGTTTGATCATACTTGTTTCCAGTATTTTAAATTATTTAAATTCCATTTTAAAATATTATTGCATCTTATTTATATTCAAGTTATTTAAATTATTGTTTTAAATTTATAGTTAGTCTCAATTCCATTGTGTAGCCAATTTTGTTATTGAATTAGTCATTCTTTGATACCTTAGTAAAAATCTAGTTGGTATACTAGCATGAACTAGAACATGTTGAAAAACTATATACTTAGACAAAGCTTAAACCAAAAATATTGAATTTAGGGACTTTAGCCAAATGTTCAATTATGATTTAAAATGAAGCTATGATATTGTTTTCCCCATTGATTTTTTAGAAAATAATTTGACTTGAAAAATAAATAAAAGTTGGTTTAAACTTGGGCAAAATGGTTGTTGGATGGTGCAAGTCAATGCACAGAATCGATTCATTTTAATGATCGAGTCCGGGGTTTATGGAATGTTGCCCAAGTTGATTAAGGACCGGTCTTCGAGCCGTGTTTTGCTAAGCTCTACCGTACTACCACAAGTCTAGAATAGGACAGATTGAGCTAATTAGTTTGTAATACTTCATTGTTAATTATGTCATATTGATGTGCGGGCGTCAGTTAGACAATATTCCCACCTGGCACAAGAGGGAGCTCTTGGCGGGTAGTTAGCCCAATAGAAGTGAAACCTTAGTAGGCATAATAACTTTGGGGTAGTACATTGTAAAAGTCTAGTGATAATTGCTTAGTCGCATGCCTTCAGAAACGCCTCTTGGCCGACATGCTATGCAAATTATCTCATGTGGGTAAAGTTGTACAATCTCTGCAGAGTGTAAAACTATTTGAATAGCCGTGTCCACGATCATGGACATGTTGAACAAAGCTACTCAAAGTTACAATTTGGTTTTGTTTTGAAATGAATTTAGCAAATATTTTAGGATGGTTAATCCTTGTGAAAAAATTGGGCGATTAGCCTTGTGATAGGAGGGTATCTTTCACCACACTTGTATAGAGGTTATCCACTATAAAATTGTCTTTTAAAAATTTATTTTAGTTATAGATTAAACTGTTTTGGAATTTAGTACAAATATTTAAATATAAAATATCGCTTTATGCAAAATAATCCCTATAAGCCCCATTTGATTACACATACATGCATTATAATCTGTTATTTGGTGTAACTTGTGGAGTACATTTATTTGTACTCACCCTTGCTTAATAAATTATTGTTCAGAGGAGGAGTACTACGAGGAGGGTGAGGACTTGGACGACTAGACTACGCTCCTAGACGATTTTCTGTGACGAATCATGTGGCCTACATATTTATTAATGATTTTCGTTATATTTTTTTATTTGGCCTTTTGCCCAATTGTAATAAACTCTGATTATTATTGAATAAATTGCATGTTATGGCTGTGCTATCATCTTTGTTTGACCGTGTATACTAGCTGTTCCCATACTAGTGTGTGAAACACAGAGAATCCAGAATCCTTTGCTCCCAGGTTCGACAATGGTGAAGCTATGGTTCAAACGTCCCCGTAGAGACCGTTACTCTCCTATTATGAATGATATAATATTCGTTGCATAATAATTATAGCAAATGGCATGAACAAATAAATAAAATATGCAGTCAATGGGTTTTGAAAATCCTTGATGAGATCCTCGAATGACTCAAAATTCCTAGTAAGAAAGAAAAAAAATCACAATATATATTAAAATCATACCCAATAATCTCTTACGTGTAATAAAAGCATCTTCCAAAAAGAAAACATCTCCCTAAAGAGAATTTATCTTACCAGTCGATCTCTTACACCAATGATCGTATGATCCCTAGAAGTGGTCAAGGACCCATCAAGACCTGAAATGATGTAACAAGGAACCTAAAGACCAGAAGTGCGCCACACAAACACTTATAAAGTGCACTTCCATCAAAAGTTAGTTGAATGGTGGTTTCCTCTGGTACCATGAATGCACGATATACATTGGTGATATTGGCAATTAATCTCCTAAACAACAAAACTAAGACTGGTTATATTTTACTCTAGAGTGGTACAACCATACTTTATAGTGTTGCAGAACAAACTATTTGTTGTAACTTTAACCACTCAGAGATAGTTACAAAATATTAAGACCATGAATTGTTTTGATAAATTGTATCCGAAAGACATACGACTTTACAACTAGTATTACCCCATATCCTCTGCAAGGATAATGTACTTGTGTTGCACAATCGAATAATGGTATTTGATAAGTTACACATGTTACTCCCGAATAGTGTTTATCTTAAAATATCCAGATGAGTAATATAATATTTGTATGTAAGACTCTGCATTGTGGTAATCTAGTTGATTTGATCACAATATACTTATCGATATTAATTTTAAAAAAATATATGAAAGACATTAGAGCAACACGACTTCAATAGAAGTTGTCCTCAAGGGGAGCATATGCTAAACACTGATCTTCATACTTAAGGTTTTGAAAACTTTAGTCAAGTCTAAAAGATGTTGATACGATGATTACTGCTTAAATTCACCTTGGAGATTTTACCACTTATCAATTTAGATGTAGTTGGTTGATAATGCAAAGATCATAAAGATCACGCATAGATCCTGATGATCATTACTAAATCCTGAAGATATGCTGACTATCTGTCAAATCTTTATAATGCAAAATCCCAGAATGAATTTATATTACATTGTACTTGTGTAGTCATCTCTTGGCGGTCATCTAAGCAGACCTTGGTAGTTACTTCTACCAAACACTCAGATATTATAGCACTATATGAAGCCTCATTTGAACATGTTTGACTCAGACGTGTGATTAACAACATTCAGAAATATTGTGGTATTAATACCGTTAATACACCCTAAATTATCTATGAAGATAATGTTGTTTATATTACACAGATGCAAACGAGTTATATCAAGAGCAACATCACGAAGCACATTGCTCCTAAATTTTCTATCCACGTGAAATCCAGAAGAATAGTGAGGTAAAGATCCTGCAAACAAAGTCTGGTTAAAATCTAGTTGATTCATTCACTAAATCTCTGCCTGCACCTAGTTTTCAAAGATGCATTCATGGTATTGGAATGAGAAGGTTTAAAGAGTTGCAGAATTTAGGGAGAGTAAATCCCTATATCATAACCCTTATCAAATCCTGATGATTTATCCAAAATCTTGAAGATTGGATCCCGAAGATTAAACGTTGTAATCTTTTACTTGGTGAGTTTTTTTTTGAAATTTTCTCACATGAAGGTTTTCAGTGAGGCAACAAGTGTAATGCAATTTACGAATGTAATGTACTCTTTTCTCCATTTCTTTTTTCCTAATTGTTTTTTTAAAATGAGTTTTTGATGAGACATTTGCATATCGTTGTCTATTGCCCAAGGGTGTGTGTTACGAAACCTAATTATGAGCAAAAGACTAAACCATCTCTAGAAGACTTTTACCCCCTTTGGGTTATAAATATGAGGGCACTCCATGTACAAGAGACAGACACATAAATAAAAGATAAGAGATCTCCTTTATACACTTGCATTCATCTTACTCCTATTGTGTTCTTGTGATTGCTCATGTATAGATTGATCTACGAGTTAGAAAAGTGACGACTACCGAAATCATATTTTTTTTCTTCAATAATAGCATCATAATATGAGACTCATTTCTACACAACCAGAAAAGAAAACATCTGGTGGTCACACCGATAATGAAGCATAGACGAGTTTAGCAATGACAATCACCGGTACCAAAACAAAACTGACTCCTGCATCTTGCGTTCTTGCCCTAGAAATTAAGACGATTTTGCTTTTTCTTCGTAATTGGGAACCTCTCAACATCTCGATTCTCAAGGACAAAACAAATTCACCAGAGAACATGGTCGAACCCCTGCCTGCTTAATCTTGGCCACAAGATCGATTACGGAAAGATGCTTGGATCATGTGCTGCACAGTGTTCACCATGGTACAAAACCTGTGAGCAATGTACGTAAAAACGTATGCTCATGATTTTATCTTCACATGAACCTCCGAACATCTCTTACAAGAAGCATACTGGTGATGAAAGCAAACTCACCACAAATTAAAACCCGTCCATGCCTGATTGACACCCCCGCCTGCTTAATCAATCTTAGCCACCAGACCAGTTCGTGGAAAGATGCTCGGATCATGTGGCACAGATCGTTCATCATGATACGTAACATGTGAGCAATGTACGTAAAATATATTAGCGTACGCCGGAAATACGATTCAGGTGAACTCATCCATGATCACCATAAATGTGTCATGATAAATAGACTGTACTAGCTAGATAAACCCAGGTCAGGTGAGAATGAGATTGCAAGCTTTTGTCCAGATTCTTGCGCCCAGCCGGCCGGCCGGCCGATCAAGCGACTGTAGGGAGCAGTGCGCGTTGCTGTGCTGCGTTTGGAAGCTACCGCAGCAAGAGGACAAGGGGGGTTCACATGAGCGGATCACCGCTCGATTCGGGCTGCGGCCGCGGCTTGGTTGGTGCTTGGTGGAGATCAAGTGGCGTTGGTTTAATAGGTGAAAGTGATCTGGACCTGCCCAGGATCGCAGCCAAGAAACGTTGGCACATTGCCTAGCCACCATGTATTGATCGATGAGCGTACTGTATGCGCCGTGGAAGAATGTTACTGTTCGTTGTGCTTGCAGGAAGGGCGCTAGGAACCAAGCCGAACAAACTATGTAGTAAAATTATGTTATATGAAAGAGGACAAATAGCAGAAATATATGTATAATCTGATGAATCGCAAAAAAATAAAATAGCAAAATTTAGATCATAACAGCAGAGCCCTGCTCCCTGACAGCCCCCTCCTTCCGCGTCTGGTGCTCGTTGTTCACACTCGACGCCGAGAGAGGGCAACAAATGAACAAAGCAGGAGGTGGAGTTGCGTCCGATCTTAACTTTTAAGATCGTAATCTTCCAACCGGGCCACTGTGAACGCAGGGTGGTGACAACGGAGAACGACGTGATGCAAAGATGATTTTAACTTTTAAGATCGTAATCTTCCAACCGGCTCACTGTGGATACAGTAATCAATGTGACCTGTCGTGACAGGACCCTGCAATGATAAGATCAAAAGCAGGTAGCTTAAATACCACTGAGTACGCTGCGTTGCCAGTCTGCATCGGTTGTTGTCGACTTCGATCGACAGAGACTCTGCCTGCCTGCTCCATTTTTATCTGTTTCGTCATTGATTGTCGATGCCTAATGATGGCGCCACGTTGCAATCACATGGAGGACGGCGGGCAGTGAACGAGTGAACAACTGAGCGTCCTGAATCCATCCATCAGATGCTTATCAGCTTATCATCGACTGTCGAGTATGATCAGGCTCGGTTGAAGCGCGTCTGAACCTGTAGGTCAAGATATCAAACTCCCGGGAGGAATTAACTGAACTTGTGTCAAGGTACAAATTACAGCATGTTTGGTAAGAAAATTAGAGTGCAAACTCTCTCCTCTAGCCTTATTACTAGTACTTTATCTGAATAAGTGCATGCGTACTTTGTCGGCTGTACTAGTTGCCAGCCACTTGATAAATTGTGCTAGGAGATCTGCTTGATGGCTTAATTCTAAATATTTTCAAAGTTTAAACTTCACACTATTTGGGATTTCACAATCCAAGTTGTTTTTGAATCCTAGGTCATAGATTTTAGTTGTGGTTGGAGAGCTAGAACTAAGAGGGGGAAATGATATGAGTTCCTCAGAATCTATCTATCTATTTATTGTATTATTAAAGCTATAGAAAAAAAGTCACCACGTTCGCTTTCAAGAGCTAGAAATTCTCATGTTAATCGGTGAAAAAGAAAGATCTACACAATCAATCATGTTGAGTCCAAATTATAACGGTCTAGATTAAAAGAAAGGACCATGTCAAGTACAATCCAAAGATTGTGTCGAGGACAATGCCGTGATGCTGACTTTAGCCGTTCAACGAGGACAATGTCGTGCTGCTCGCTGGAACCATGAAGAGAAATGTCAGAGTCGAAGGAGCAAAGGGTTGCGATGATGAGTGGTGAGAGTCGGTTTTATTGAAGAAGTTAGCGTCCAAATAAGCTCAATGATAGGAAAGTCCTAACAGAGAGGAGATGCAACTTTTCATTAAAGACGAGCTATGGATGACATTGGGGGCCATTGGGTAGCTAGAAGTGTGACATTGTTGATGAAGGGAACGACATCGCCGGCGATGGCAAGTAAATTCTCTAAATCGTTCGACAACAACTAAAGCAGACATACTTACATCAGTGGAGATGAGAGGTCGTCGCGGTTAGTGAAGAAGCCACAACGTTGAGTTGACCAATGTCGAAGAATAGGAGTGACCGACACGGGAGAAGGGGACATCCAACATGTATAACATCATGCATATCTTTATACAAGCACGCATCCATACGAATAAAAGCACCGACATACTGAAGCAGAGGAGCAAAGAGTTCGAAGTAGAGATATCACAATCGTAGGGAATAGTCTCGGGACCACCAGAGAGCAGGGAAAAAACCGACCAGAATCACACGGCGGGGTCCGGATTTTGTATCCCGGCCGGTTTTTCCGGGTTTTGCAAGTTCAAATTCTAATTTTTGAATTTTGAATGATTTTTAATCAAATTCAAGCGATTTTTATCCGGGTTTTTTCCGGAAAATCTGGTAACCGGGCGATTTTTTTCTGGCCGACGACCGGGATTTACCCCGGAAACGGGTTTTTGATCCTTGCCAGAGAGAGTGTGACGAGTGTCCCCGACAAGGATCAACGACGATTGCACGTGTGTGCGTACATATTGTTTTGAGATTAAATAGAGGTACATGTACATGTATATATTTTGGAAAAGAGTAATTAATAGAGGAAGGATAGGGGTATGCAGCTATATGATCCATGCATGATGTAGAGTAGTTACGTTTCTAAGATCCCAATGACTTATTATGCTTAGTGATTTTCTTCCATCAAAGCTCATACTTCAATTATATTACTCAAGCTATATTTTCCTTCAAACTTCTATTGTCATTTTTAATGTTTACGATGTCGTAAAATCCAAATATCCTATAAGATACGTAATTATATTATCAAGCATCTAAGTTATATCATTTGATACTATAAAACTTTGAAACAAATCTTGTTGCGCAAATACGTGGGCCACCTTGCTAGTTTGTATTATATCTTAATCAAATTATCTTTAATAAAATAGAGCACATGTATAGTGCAATAAATCAAGTCATTTTCGCCGGGTGAGACGGATAAATGGAGATGTGACTTTTTTTTTTGTTCTACACATTTTCAACAAGAGTTGGAAATTCTAAAAAGCCGTGCATCTTAATTAGTTTGAGGCAACGAAAGTGCCAACGTAGTGCGCTTTCGCCATCTTAAAGACGAAAAGGACGATGATTTTTTGTAATTTTTTTCAGGTGAAGTTTTCAGTTATAACTCCATATTTTCTAGGCTGGAAGAAGATAGGCCTCAAGGTATCTCACAGAGATCAATTGCAACACTACTTCGTGGCCATTCAGAAACTACAGCCAAAACAGTTAAAATGTGGTGTATTCAGTGTATGCATGAGTTGGTTTGGCTTATTCCTTATCATGTGGAGTACTTGCAGTGGACGTTTGTTTTTTATTAGACGCTGATCGTACCTTTTTTTTGCCTTTTATATATGTGGTTGCTATCTTTTCTTATAAATAAAGACTATTCCTCTTCTCTTTTAATTTTATTTATTATTCCTAAGATATGCATTTCTGATGTGCTAAAATAGACATAATTATCCAAACGAGTCAATGCTCAACAGTCAGTCTTCCCATTCCTCACCATATCCTTGTGGGGGGATAAAAGACTAAGGTGTCCCTGTTACTAGCAAGTGAGGTGGAGACGACGACTGAACTGAATTGCCACCCTCTGCATGTTGCCTTCTTGTTGCCATCCTACCCCTACCCAATGCTTATCTGCACTTGGCATTATCTATTTTGCTTAATCACCATTTCTGCATCGTCTGGGCTTGCTTGTTCCATGTCAGTCTCACCTTGTTCCTAAAATTGCAAAAGTTACTGTCTACCTACTTGAAGTGATCCATACATCTGTCATCACTGAGCATGAAAGCAGGGGCGGAAACGCGCCGGGGGGCAGCCGGTGCTGGCGCCCCTACCTACGGCCGGCTTATGGTGTATCCCTTACCACCCCAGTCTAAGTGAGCTCAGACAGATTATCACTAGCCGATAACTCGGTATTCATTAAACTACAAGCAGATGAGCAAGTTCCACTACGTGAAAGCACCAGATGTAAACACAGGATACAGGCAAGCTGCCAAGCCATCGTGTCAGTATTCAGCTCATGATTTTTTTTACCATGCATTCATGCTCCTAGGATCAGAATTGATTCAACGAAATTACATCAAGAGAAAACTCCAGTATGAGATGACGGGAAAGAGCAAATAGCTACAAAATAGTTTGAAAATGCAGCAGCGACAGTATCACGGGAGCACGGCTATGGCGGCTCCAATATGAAGCACTTTACACGATCAGCATGCTTATCGAAACAGTCATTCTAATATATACAGTCATATTATACATGCTGCATAAACACCACAGATGACAGAAAAGTTTGCTACATGTTGATGTAACAACATGAGTTCATTGCAAGTATCTGCAGTAAAATTTAGTACTACAATTTGAGTAGATTCATCAACATTTTTGTGCTGGAACAACAGCCTTTCCCCAATCTCCATTCCTACCAAATCACACATAACTGATCCAAAGGTACTATGCTTGTTGATACAAAAATCACTGATTAACATCTAATGCTCTTTACTTCTCCTTGCATCCATACATGGGCTTCAGAGAAAACTAAGTTATAAGGTTAACACTTGAACAGGTTGATCACCTTATCAGCTAGATGGGAGGTTACTGCTGACAGGAATCACAAGTGAATTGCATGTATCAAGTGGTAGTGTCTTGCATGCAAGCCTCACAGTAGCACAGATTGCTGAAGGTTCAGCCATTGCACCATTCCCATAATCCCCACAAGCCAATCTTTTGGTAATGGGAGGGATCAAAAATATGCCCAGTTGGTTGATTGTCTCCAGATGACGCTCGGTGAACGGGTTGTTCCACATGAAGGTGTTCATAGCTGGGGCAACAAAGAGTGGTTTACTGTAGTCCCATGCTCTCACTATGCATGTCAAGAGGTTGTCACATAACCCTCCAGCAATCTGAAAAACTAATATAATGTCAATTTCTGTACACAATGAAACCAACTTGCTTTTCTCTAACAGATTCAGCAAATTCAACATCAAATTTAATGGTTCACACCAAAGAAAAAGCATACCTTAGCCAGGGTATTTGCTGATAGTGGAGCAATCACCATGATATCTGCCCATTTTCGCAGTTCAATGTGTAAAACTTCATCTCCGATCTTCTTCCAGGTAGACCATTCGTCATCATCAGTGTAAAGAATAACTTCACTAGGCAGAGATGATCTATCAACAAAGTGCAATGATGACTTTGTGGCCACAGCTCGGACTTCCGCCCACTCAGACAAGCTACGACAAAGGCTCTCAAATTTTATAGCAGCTACACTTCCTGAAGCAGCGAGAAGGACCCGAGGCTTACTAGGTTGTGGGAAGTTCAGCATCAAACTTTCTTGTACTGGTTCTGATGTAGCCATCAGCTCTGCTTGGACTGCTCCACTACATTATAATTGCAAGAACTCAGAGGATTTATGATGGTATAGGAAAACATGATCCACAATGCATACTCAGGAATGAAATGAAAGAGAAACAGGATAAATATCATTTCAAAGAAGCACAGAAATATATTATTTTGTCCAATACTCCATGTGGCCATGAAGTTTATCTTGCATTGCTCAGGGAATGATACGTTTGCGTTACAAACTCTGTTAGATTGATGTGCACTTTGGTTGCATCGCATAAGGCATCACATTTCACAACCTTAAGAACAGAACTAATGCTGCCAAATTTTATTTTGTACATCCTTCAGATAGGCTCAAATTTACAGTTTGTTAAAAGTAGACAATGGCATGGTAATGTCAGAGGAGTTACCCAAACTAATAATATGACACCTGCTGCATACTGCAACTATAGAACACAAACTGCATCTGAAGGCTAAAGATATACATGTATTCATTCATGGGCTCCAGTATGATTTATTGTATTATTTCCAAGATTCCATGTTACAACTACTGACAAGATAAATCCAATGGTTATCCAGCTAGTTTCTGTTCCTAAACTGTCAAGCCGAGTATGATCTAACCGAACTTCAACTAGGAGATGGAATCAGCCAAAAGATTAAGGATAGCATACCACGATTGTAATATATTATTTCCGCGTTTCTCGTGGTCTCTACAAACCACTGGTTGCAATGAACTACTCCTTTGTAACTCTTTTCCCCCGTGTTTCCCTTCAGCTGTAATTCATTGGCAATAAAGTTCAGGCAGGCGATTACGCCTACCGTAGTTCAGTAAAAAAAACGACGTACTATGAAATGACCGTAATAACAAAATACTCCGCAGTAATCACTAGTGAGCTCCAATTTGGGCAGGAATAGATGTTGACGATTAATCTGGTGCTTTGCAAGGCTACCGACCCTTACTCTTCCATTCACATACCGAAGGAATCGTTCCGAAGCCGCCACCACCCCCCCCCCCCCCAACACACACACACTGCAGCAACTTCTTTTGGTCGCTAAAAGGGCTAGAGAGCTAAGTGGAGGAGGTCCTAAGTTTGCAGTGCGGGTACGGGAAAAAGAAAAAACAGATCGAACGGGGGCATCCAAGGGAAAGACAGGGGGCGCGAGAGGGGACGAACCAGCCGAGGCAGAGAGCAGGCGAATCAGCTCGTCGCCGGCGGAGAGGTGGCGCAAGACGGCAAGTGCAGTGGAGCGGAGCAAGTGTCCGATCCAGGGGAAGGAAGGAGAAGACGAGTAGGCTTTCTGTTGGTTTGCTGGTCGCCATTGGGATTTGGGAGGGTTTGTAGTGAGCTTGGGCGACGAGCCCAAAAGCCCACTAGGCCGGGCCGTGAAGCTTTTCCCTTACAGTGCCCCCCCCCTTCTTGGTCTGCAACTCTGCAGTGCTGTTGCGAATGTAAATATTTTTTTTAATAATATTTTAAAGTTAATTTCTCACGAACTTTATTTCTAATTATGATACCTTTGGTCGTGCCACTCCTTGTGGCATAGGCAAACTATGGCACACCACCGATCTTGCTATGCAAGCCCTCGCTCGCACGACGTGCCTGCCTAGAGGGCATGCGTGGCAGCTGTCATGCCAAGAATAATTGTGTGACGAGCCTGCCTTGTCGCGCCACCCTGCTTGGCCTAACAAGGGATTACTTAGGTGACGGCGCCCACCCGGTTCTTCATTTTCCCCAAACTCACCATTTCCCACCCGAGCGCCTTCTCTCCTCCCCTCTCTCCTCCCCAAATCCGGTGAATTTGAGGCATTTCGAAGTTCTAAAACCCATGGAGATCATCCTCCGAGGTAATCTCATCCATTCCCTCTATTTATTTCATATTAAATTGGTTAATTTAGTTGAATTAGGGTTTTGGCCGAATTGGTTATTTCATAGGAATATCTTTGAATGTTCGCATGTCGGAGTGAATTGTAGTTGAAAGTGTGCATACATTGTTCGCGTCGGAGTGTAGATGGGATTTTTTTGGATCTACCCAGTGTGAGTGCTAGTTAGTAATGGCATAGGATTTGGAGAATTTGATTGCAATCAATCCAGATGGATGATGTCGTTGGGTAAGAATGCAAAATTTATGGGCTGTAGTAATTTTGTGGTGGGAATAGTTGGAGAATTTGATTGTAATAAGCCCAGATGGCAGCCAAAGATGCAATGTAACTTCTTTCAATGGATCGATGGCCCGGACATGTATGATAAGGTGTTCATCCAGCATAAGCACATGCTGAACTATGCGATGCGAGCCGAGATCTTTAAGCGCTAAACACCTTACGTACCAAACTCGACCCGATTGAAAGGCATTGGACGAGCCCAAAAAGCAAATGAGTACGACAGAGCCAATAGGGCGACGGACAACTGGAAGGCTCTTGCGAGTGAGACCGTCAGTCGTACTAGCGCTCCCCATCGCCCGGGCGCATTCCGGATTGTAGAGGTAACTTATGTTTAATATGCATCATAATTATTAATTTGGCCCGACGTTGTGTCATCCTAACATCGTTTAAGTGTTCAACACGTCTCGTAGGACATAACTGACTTCGAGACTGGTCATCACCGCCGTGGGAAGCAAGGAGACAAGGGGAAGGGAGCTATGGGCCACCAAAACTAATAAACTTTGTTCCAATCGACTTTATTTCCATTCCAAAAAGACGCATATGTATCGTAGTTATATTTTGGTTTGTTGCATCTGCATGATGTCGTTCCTTATGCACGTAAACAAACCCTGCGAGCCGTGTAATTTGCAATTTTTTTTTATAAAAGCTACTTCAATTTGCAACTGTGTTGTAAAGCCAACTTCAAATCTCGTTCTCTTTTTGGATTCAATTCTTCGCGTAGTAAGACAGAACATAAAAAATAAATGTCCAAAAGACGTGTTCTGGAAGTGGGCACTAAATGGTCTTCGACAACTAAGTGACGACGAGCACCATCTATCATTGCAATAGGATGGGATGTGCCTGCCTATTCATCCATCTCTTCATTCAAACTAAGAACATCGAAGGTTCGAAAAAAAGATCAACTGCCTAGGACTGTGCATTCAATTAGCACCATTCAATTCTTGCTATCTCAAATCAAGTTTAACATTTGTGGAACAGATGTCTGTGCAAAATTAAATGCTAAGAACGATGTAGATGGCCACATGAAACAATGAACTTGTGCATTAAAATTTCTTCTTTCCTACAAAATGGTCTACGTATCTTATGCAACAATCGTAATATTTCTTCATTTGGGAACATCTTCAATAAATAGCCGGCATTGTCGACACGCCAACTCGAGTGGTGTGACAAGGCCATGAGTGTGTGTGATAACGGCAACGCAAGCCCTCCACGCTGGCACGATGTGCGCGCGAGGACTTGTGTGGCAAGTTTTGCTACGCCGAGGACTATGACATGACAACATGTTTTGGCTACGCCGTGCGTCATGGCGTGACTAAAATGGTCGAATTGAAAATAAAGTTAGCGAGAGGTTAACTTTAAAATATTATTAAAAAAGAATTAAATAAAAAATTCGAATGTAATCGTGTGGGATTTCAACTAATTCAAATAACATTCGATTGAAGAAAACGAACTCAAATTTTCAAAAGACAGCACACATGAACAGATACAGGTCAGAACGCCGCGTTGCAGATACCGATTTCAGCATTTACAAGCCTGCAACGAATGAAGTAGATACGTATGGTACAGATCAACCCACACAAAAATGAAATCTAAATAAAATCACACAGAAATTCCAAAAGGCGTCTTTACGATCCATGCATGTGGATGTAGATAAACGTTCATGCATATATACAGCGCACCCTCGTACATGCGTACGGTACGTACGTACAAGAGGCGCTCCCACCACCTGAGCCACCGACGCATACGTGAGCCGGACAGCCGGTACGCCATGCGTAGCTCGCATATATGCACGGTGACCACCGGCCGATCAGAAGCCGACGGTGGCGATCGGCCCGAACGCGGCGGCGTGGGAGTAGTCGACGCCGACGGGCGCGTGCAGGGCGCCCACGAGCACCGTCCCCTCGATGAGCTCGCGGACGGCCTTGGCGTAGCTCGCGCGCAGCCGCCGAAGCGCCCGCCGGTACAGCACCGCCAGCCATCGCACCCGCAGCCGCCGCAGCGCCCCAAAGAACCTCCGCCCCCTCCGCCTCCGCCACCCCCACCCCCACCCCCGAGCCTCGCCACCGCCATCCTCTTCCTCCGCCCGCCGGCCGCCGGCGTCGAGGCCGCCCTACGCCGCCGCGGCATGCGGAAAAGCGTGGCTCTCCTCGCTACCTCGACATCCACCATATCAACTAGCTAGTTAGCTAGTACATAGAGACTCGATCTCTCTATAGCTCGTTTGTTTCTCTTTCTATTGCTACGGGAAGAAGGTACGGGCTAGCTTTCGGCGTCATTGCTTGTAAGCAAGGTGCAACTGCAAGCACTAATTATACTACTTTGTGATCTGTGTATGTCAGTTTAATTATAAGATAATCTCTACTAGTTTACATGGTGATGGTGTACTAGAAGACTACTAGCTACCAGGCGTCTTTTCTTTTTTTCTTGAAGGGTACTGTCCTATGGAGTACTTGAAGGGGCTAGAAAAGCTAATCATCTACTCGGACAGGTCGATCTAGAGCAGGTGGTTTCGTTTATGGAATAGTTAAGATGATGCGATCGATCACTGAATGAAGTCACTTTGGTCTAAAAAAAAGATCAATGAAGTCACTGAATTACTATACGAGAGAAAGTGCAGAGAAATTTGTAAGCTCGACTACATACTAACATACATATGCATGATTGCAACAGTTTGGGTTCTGCACTAACGACTTATTGCAAGATTAAACTCGATAGTGCATGAGAACAAACTAATCTTACGCCCAGCCGCTTGAGTTAAACTAATTCCAAGCGTAATCACGACTCATGAGACGGGAAATAAATTATTCTGAATGATGTGGCTCGTCAATCGTCATTAATCAGATGACCTGTCGATTTGTTAAGAATTGACGCACGCTGACAATCCTCGCAAAAAAAAAAAAAGCAAGCTGATAAAGTTCGGTCAATTGGCTTCTAGAGCCTATCACGAGCCAAATTTGCGAAGATTCAGAAGAAAGACAGTAAGGAGCTCGTCAACCCTTTAGATCAAGAATAAAATGGACAAAATTCATTAAAAAATCAGACATTTTCATAAGAAAAGATATCCTCGCTAAAACATAATACCAGTGAATAATTCAAAAAGGATTTTTAAAAAGATGCCGTGTACTGCTTCGTCCATTCTAAGGCCCGCACACACAAGCTGTATGGGCCGGCATCACGTGGAAGTTGAACAAACACAGGGCCCGTTTAGGTGGGCCGGTATCGTGACAGATTCCGGCCCATATTGCCATTCCGGCCTATTAAGAGGCCTAAGAGCACACGCAGGTCCAGCCCATGAAAGCAACCACTACCAGGCCCAAATAAACCACAAGCTTCGCGACGAAGGCTGTCTGGTCCCAACCCAACAGGCAACAGCCAACGACACCCAGCAGCCGTTCCACCTCGGCATTTCTCTCCCCCTCCACCGCAGAGATCGCCGGCGACGGCGATGGCTCCGGTCGTGGCAGCGTCGGCGGCGGCGAGCCAGGCCCTGAGGGACCGGGAGATCCTGGACGCCGTGGGCACCGCCGCGGCGGCGCTCTCACTCGCGGGCTCCTCCTTCATCGTGCTCTGCTACCTCCTCTTCCGCGAGCTCCGCAAGTTCTCCTTCAAGCTAGTCTACTTCCTCGCCGTCTCGGTGAGCCTGTTGTATCTGAGCGCTTTAGTTTTGGGGTTTGGGTTTAGGGTGCTAGTTGCGTGATTTGCCGTGGGTGCGGTTTGGAATTAGCGGGCTCGTGGTGCGATCTGCGAGCGGTGCTTTGTTAATTTGGCCTCTAATTGTGCAATTTTGGTGGTTTATGTCGCTAGTGAGCATAGATGCTTTACTTTTGACTTTCTATGCGTAAGGGCTGAAGTAGCTCCCGAGAATTTGGCGCTAGGAAGGGTTGGGATCTTGAGAATTCAGAAATGTGCGTGCAATTGTCACCCGTGATGGTTATTTCTGGCAGCTGGTGCCATAAGCTTACTTAATATAGTTTGGTAGCAGCAGTAACCGTGGCACAGAGTTGCACATGTTTTGCACTTTGATGTGGTTTGAAATATTACTCAAGTTTACGCTTATGTTCATAAGATGTTTGAAGAGTGATTTCTTTACCTACTGTATGTTTTTCTGACAACTTTTATCTGAATCGCAGGATATGTTTTGCAGCTTATTCACTATAATGGGGTATGTTGCTGTTGCTGTCTGTACTGTTTAGATTACACTTTCTGCTGCACATAGTTACTTGCTGACTTTCCAAGTATTAACTTATCTTTGCTACTAACACTCACAATAAAGAATATCTACAGATTTGATTATTGTCATTATCCATAATTGAGTAATTTGAATTGGTAACCTTGCATTCTGCCTAATAAAAAATATAAATGTGAGGAATGTAAGGCTAAGCAGAAAGTATAGTACTTTTTGTGTAAGAAGAACAAAACAGACTGTTCTTTCATTTCTTTTTGTATTTTAGATTTGTTATTTGCCATGCACACTGACTGCTGAGTTTCTGTTATGTCTTTTCGTAAAATATTCTAGTAACAGTGTTAGTTTTTGATGTTGCAGGGGGCCATCAAATGCATTTTACTGCTTTGCGCATGACTACAGTGCACACTTCTCTTGTGTGGCCTCTTTTCTTTGGACAACCACTATAGCATTCACTCTTCATCGCACAGTTGTCAAACACAAAACTGATGTTGAGGAATTTGGATCCATTTTCCACTTGTATGTGTGGGGTATGCAATTTTTTAACCACTTCACGGCATTTCTTGGAATTTACATGTTCCAAATTACTTGGAGCAACATGTCCAACCAGTTAGAAAGACTTTTTTTGGTAGACTACAATTTTTAAAAAAGTCGTCAATTTTATAGCTGTATCACCACCTATGTGACGTTTATGTTCTTGCAAAAGAAAAAAAGTTCAGACCACATAGCTGTGTAGCATTGTGCTGTGTCTGTCCGCTAACATTTAGATTGCTTATGTCTTAACAACATTATTTATACATGACACATGTGCCTTTTGTTTCCAGTTTTTATCTGTTTCTATTTTCACCCTTCTCTGTCTTGTAAGAGGCCAACTATTTGCTGGTCCATTTATATGCGCTCATGTCCATAGTGTATGATTGCCAAGTAAGATTCGTTGCATTTGTTGACTTGATGTAATAGTAATTTGTAAGTATGTTTTGCTAATTGTAACTCATGCTACTGATCATGTTTCCCATTTGAATTTAGCATCCCTGCATACTTCATTGCAGATCACTTTACTCAAGCCATCCATTTCTTTTAATTATATTTTTGTCTTTAGCTGCATATATTATGTATATGATTTGTTTGAAAAGTAGAGCATTACTATAATTCCACCTATCCATTGTTAAAAGTTAAAAGTAGATTATTATTATAATGATTAATTACAGAAGTCTTGTGTGAGATTCCTAGTTCAGTTGGCAAGGTTTTTTAAGTCCATATTTTGTTCTGTTTCTTCAGGAACTTCACTAGCTACCACTGTACTACGTTCAATAGGAAGTGATTATGGAAGGCCAGGTACCTGGTGTTGGATCCAACAGGGAAGCATGGCAAAGGCATGTGAGCTTTTGTTCTTAGTTACGAGTTTGTAAACTTGGTTTGGTTCTAAATACTACTGTTGCCTAAACTCAGCTACATTTGAATCCATTATAGCTTATATGATACTCAGACCGGCCCAAATAGAGCTAATGATCTATGTCTACCTATACACTAATGTTTTCATTTAGCATTTGAACTTTGTGATTGCCTGTCATCAAAGGATTCAAACTAATCTGCACCCAGAGGAATAAGTACCATTTATATGGAATTCCTAACATACCTTGCTTGGACTACCTTCAGATTTTTCTGGATGTAGAACTTCTATTTTCTCTCATCTTGCATGTTTTGCCCTTCTGGTGTTGGCTCCTTTTCTTTACTTTCATTCACTACATTTTTATGTCTTCCTTTCCTTTAATGTACCCTTTTAATCCTCAGCTAGACCATTTATTTAACTCTATCAGCATCCTAGCAATTCTTTCATTAGAATGCCTTTTACTTTCAGGTCTTACACTTGATAACCTTTTATCTTCCACTTTGGGGTGCCATTCTCTACAATGGATTTACATACTATCAAGTAAACCACATGCTGAACAATGCGACACGGGTACACACACAGCACACATTCTGTCAACAGTTTTCTCTTGTGTATTGAGGGTGACCAAGGCTTCTATTGTAACTCCTGGTAGATTCTGCTCTTTTTGCCTATATGTTCTGAATTTTGATAAGCTCATGGATTAATTTGTAGATGGCTGTTGGCATAAGTGATCGATCGATTCAATCTGACATGAGGGCAGACAAGAAGGTACAACATTATCTACAAACCTTATGTCATTGTTTCTGCTTCAGCGCTTCTGCTGAAGGTTTTTTGGGCTAATTTGCTACTCAACTGTCCCCGATGTTATTGGTTCAGAAAATAGTTCATGTGCTCTTATTATTCTTTTTACTTCTTGTTATTATTAGGAAAATGTTGTTGTGTGGATTCCACCTATATTATCATGTTTCCTTGATGTGTCCCGAATCAGCTCTGTACCATTGTTCGCTGTCTTGTGGAAGAGGAAAAAAAGGTTTGAGCAGATACAACTTATTGACTTGTTTTCTTTTGCAGGCATTTAATCGGTGGGGTTATTACCCTCTGATTTTAATAGGTTCATGGGCTTTCGCAACAATCAATCGTTTATATGACTTTGCTAATCCCGGCCACAAGATATTTTGGCTCACCATTCTTGATGTTGGTTTTGCTGGACTAATGGTGAGTCTTTTGATGCTATTGCATTTCATCCTAGATGCTACTGAAGTCCTGTGTTGCAAATTTGGAGAAATTTTGCCTAGAGAAACTAAATCCAGTTGGATATTGTGGGCCGAACTAATCCTAAGGGGCTAGATTAAGAAAGAGGACTCCACATGTCTTTTTTTCAATCCCATTGTTACTTACCTCCAAATGGAAGTACCGGAGTGTTCCAACTTCCAATCCTACTCTTTCTTGAAACGATCCCATCCTAACCTTCATTATCCGATGGAATTAGTGCAGTTGATTTAGATCAAATCCACCGTTAGAAAGGCCCAATTTAGTGCATGTATGTCTCATTGAGTCTTCTTGAAGTTGTATTTGCTGGAATCGTATTGTTCTTTCGTTTCCCTATGAGGTTATAACAGAGGAATTTTTGTTTTTACTAACCTTACAAATTCTCGTATGTTTCATCTAACTTCTCATTTACCATGGATTCTGATGTCCACTGATATTTTTAGGGGCTTTTTAATTCCATTGCTTATGGGCTTAACTCTTCAGTGCGCAGAGCGATTGCAGAAAGAATTGACATGTGAGTTCTTCTTTGTAGACTAAATTTTCACAACCATATGTTCCTCCAGTCCTGTACCTTTTATATTTACCATGCAATACATTTTCCAGGTTTCTACCCGAGAGAGTTAAAAGGAGCCTTCCTACTTTGTCAAGATTGAAAAGTCAACAAGAAAATGAACTGACCTCTCTTATCGTTGAGAGTAACAGATACGATAATGCGAGTAATACCTAGGAGTTTTTCTAGCATGCAAGTTTGTTCATATCTTTTGGGTTCTTCAATTTGGGAAACGGTGTGCTACATCACTGTAGTGTACACGAAGCCATGCAAATGCAATTTCACGTGCCAAACTAAACATGTAACAAGATTAACTCTACACCGAGCCCGCTGGACACCAATGGCCACGGCACCCACTGCGCCGCCGTCGCTACCGGCACGCCGGTCCCGAACGCGAGCTTCTATGGCTACGCCCCCCCCCCCGGTACGGCGGCTGGCATGGCCCCCTCAGCACGCATCTCGTCGTACAAGGTCTGCTGGCCCGGGTGCGCGATGTTCGACATCCTCGCCGGGCTGTACGCGGCTGTCGCCGACGGCATCGACATCCTCTCCAATTCTCCATGTCCCTCGGCTCGGGGTATACCCCGCCGGAGTTCCACAGGGACAACATCGCGATCGGAACATTCGATGTCGTCTGCAAGGGCGTCCTCGTCTCCACGTCCGCTGGCAACGCCGGCCCTAAGGAGTCCACCGTCAACAACGTCGCGCCATGGATGCTCACCGGCGGCGCATCCACAATCAACCGCGAGTTTCCCGCGGATGCCCTCACCGGCTCATCGCTGTACGCCGGAGAGTAGCTGAGCTCCACACAGTTTCCCCTGCTCTCCGATGAGGATGCAAGTTCCACGTACTGTGAACCTGGATGGATGGCTATTCAAAGACAAGATCACCGGCAAAATCGTCGTGTGCAGAAGAAAGATGGGCAGCGACCAGTACAATTCAGGCATAGCCGTCTCAAAAGCCGGAGGCCCTAGAGCACATTATTAACCTCCTGGACAAAGGGAGGAGCTCCTTTCGGTTGCCCACATCCTCCCCACGACGGCGGTCACGTACGCCTCGTGCGAGAGCATCTTCGAGTATATTCCTGTCAGGATCAGAGTGCGTTTTCCTTTTGTGTTCTGTTGGTACTCTGACAAGATCTAAGCTCCATCTATAAGGACAGGTACAATGCATGTGCGCCTCAGTGATGGTCTCATCCTCCATGTAGACAAAGTCACTCAAGATAGCATCAAATCTCCAACTCATCCAATACAAAGTAGCTTCAAACAAACCCGTAAGTAATTTTGCATTTGAGCCCTTAATTTTTTTCATTTTAGCTCCTAAATTTGTTCCAAATATCCTTTTCTCCAAATGTTTATACTGAAACCCTGAGAAAAGAAAAAATTACACATTCGTGCTTGGCCCACTTGTCAGTCATATAACCTATCTATCCCCATTCCCCACCCTCCCCTCTCCCTCACCGCAAGTCATCTTCTCCTTCAAGCTCACTGCAACCTCCCTCTCCTAAATCCGTCAAGCACTATCATCTCTGGCTACCATCAGCGTCTAAGGCAACCACCGGTCGCTCTCCCCCGCTCTCTCCCTACATCGGTGGCACCTTTGCCACCCAATTTCTTCCTTGCTTCGACGCCACCCCGCGAAGCTCCACTCGCCGCTCACCATTGAAGGGTCGTCAGTGCCCAGATCCGTCCGGATCTGTACGATCCAGCTGGATTTGGATGGCCGGTCATCGTGGACCAAAATCAGCCGTTGTTGCTGTCACAGATCCAGTCATCACCGTTGTCTTCTCGGTTGCTGGCGCAACACTGGTCATTGCCATCATTCATTCACCGTTGTCCAGGTGTCCAGGTGTGTGCATATGCCACTCTCTCCCTCCCTCCCAGGACCACCCTTTTCCTCCAAAGGCCATCGCCTCTTTTGTAGGTAGCATTGACACTCTGCAAGCCACGACCTTTTCCTCCTCTCTCCTGCACGACAGCTCCCATCGGACGTGGACCTGCGAGGCCATCGGACACCGTGGAGCGTTGTACATGCTCTTAGTCTTCAGCCTTTGTGCGTACTATACTTCGCTTAAGACCCTCAGGGATGTAAAAGCTACGTGGAACCGAGCAGATCCGGCTCTTGCATTGCAAATATCATAGAAGTCTAGAATGTGTACAGTTATTTTCAGGGATGTAAAAGCTACATGGAACCGAGCAGATCCCGCTCTTGCATTGCAAATATCATAGAAGTCTGGAATATATACATTTATCTTCAGGGATGTAAAAGCTACATGGAACTGAGCAGATCCCGCTCTTACATTGCAAATTTCATAGAAGTCTGGAATGTACACAGTTATCTTCCAAGAACTTGATTATTTAGGTCCATAAATTCGGAATGCGAGAAATTCTTTTCTATATAATTCTTGCAATACTCCTATCTATAAAATTCTTGTAAGACTTTTGTGAACAACCCTACTTTCAAGACTCTTGTATTAGAAACCTTGTATAGGATGAAATTTCACAGGAGTTTCATTCTAGCATAGATTCTGAAAAAAAACTTTCACTAAAATCTACTACTTGAATTTTTTTCAATCAGCAAGCATAATTCAATGCTATATTATGCTTAAAGAATAGATGGTATTAAACATGGCCTAATCATTCTTAGGGAATCCCCAAATCTTGTACTAAAATTCCAACCTGAGATTAATTAAGGATAAAAAACCACTGACTAAGTGACTAGTATGTTTACGGATGAGAATATGAATATACAGATCTGGAAGTACAATACAATGTGACTGCATCATGTGGCAACTATGAATAATGTGAATAATTTAACACAAAGAATAATTAAAGTAAGTTTAATACCAAGTGGCACAACCTCAAGATAAAGTTTATCAGTAACTTAAGTAGGCTTAATACCGTGCGGCACAAGAACTACAAGCCGAAGTTTACAACACATACAAAGCACAACAAAGATTCAGACTAGAGATAGCAACGGGGCTATTCCCCGTCGGGGAGTGGTGGAACATCCCCATCCTCGAGAGAAGAAAAATTCCCCGTCCCCATCCTCATCCTCGGGTGCTATTCTCCCCCCGTCCCCGTCCCCATCGGGTTAACAAGGACCCATACCCGAAAGTTAGATTCCGAAAGAAGAGAATAAGATCCATAATGTTATAAAAATGGGTATGAACATCGACATGTAATGTTAAAATGGTAATATTTTTTGATTAATTAGCACCTGAAAAGTAAAAGATGCAAAAGAGATTATCGGGCTATCGCTTTATCGGGTAATGCGGTAGTAGACTAGTGGCCTACATGTCTTATCAGGGGCTCATGCGGGTAGCGGGGATGGGGAGTAGGAGAATGGTCCCATCCCCGTTTCACCCAATGAGGAATTATATTTGTATATTAATATCCCCGTGGGGGGAGAAATAGCCTCATCCCCGTCCCCTAAAGTGTGAATTCCCCATCGGGGAATGGGGAGTGAGGCCCATTGCCATCCCTAATTCATACTAGATCACTCAACAACTCAGCTAATACAGCCCCACATATATTATACAACATAAAGGGCAAATCAAGTTTCAACGACGCATGCTTGAACAAGGAAAACACACAAAAGATCGGGAATCAAGCCAACCTAAATCTATCTCCCGTTCTATCCATCCATAGCAAGAACAGATAGAATGAAAGATAGATAAACATTTGGCCAGTATACGAAAACAAAAGTTTAATCTAATCAGCAGGAACCGGCTAGACAGCCGGCCGCATGCTCTGTCTGCCGGACGTCGTCCCACAGTGGCTTAAAGTGCACCGGCAGGAATTCCTTGGTGTCGCAGGGGAACTGCGACCTAGAAAAGTGCTTCACGAAGGCGTCAAGCCCCTATGAATTTCAAGTAGCGAACGCTAATTAAAAGATTTACGACCCTGAGCTACGGGAGAGTTGCAAATATGGCGGCAGCATACATACCTTGATGCACGTGTCCACGACATTGCACATCTTCCTGGATCCCGCGGCCTCCCAACGGTGGCCCTGGAGCAAGGCGTGGAGCCGATGCGCCGCCGCCGCCGCCATGTTGACAAACGCGTAGTCCTTGTTGCACTTGGACCCTAATTCACAAAACCCTAAAAAACCAGATAACCATTCACATGAAATCATAAAGCCCTAATTTTCCTAAAGCCCTAATGTTTTAGACCTAAAACCCTAATTTTCAAGACAATTTTAGAACATATAAAATTCTAGAAAACTTACACAAGAAATTACAGTGTGTAAGTAGGCTTAAAAAATCATAGTTTTGGAACTCATTTTATATATTTAGAAATTCCTACAAACTTTATACTTAAATGAATTTTCGATAAAAATTCAGAACATAAAAAATTATGAAAAAATTACACAAGCTAGTACACTGTGTCAAGAGTCTTCACAAACAACTTTATAATTTTTGGATCACATTTGCTATATTTAAAAATTTCTACAAATAATATTTTTTGGAGGAGAGAGAATACACGCACTTGGTGTGCGGACGAGGGTATTTCCGCACACCCCAAAGGCACAATGGAGTTATGTTCGGTCTCCAAGGGCACGATAGAGGAAAGTCTGACCCCTAGTAGCACAAATAACGCTTGTGTGTAATATCATTTTTACAATTGATTAAGAGAGATGACTATTTTTTTAATTCACGTGTCAGCAGTAGCAGTACTGATGGAGTGGACCTATCACCTATGGAGGTAGTAGTACTAGATAGTACTACATACCGGCCTGTGCTACTCGAATCAACAAGTAACCTCGTCCGTTCGTTGTTTATTTCCCAGCCCGAACTTTGCAAGTTCGACGCGCGGCGCGACAGAAATTGGCTGCATACAGTTTTCCAAGCAACCGCCAAGCTGCCTGAGCTTTTGCATCGCGCTTTCGCGAACCGCGACGAGGCGTTGTTCACGCGCGAATCGACACCTCTCTGATACAATCAAAATCTTTGCATGCGAGCATAGGGGCAGGCCACTACCAGCGTGGGAGCGGACGACGATACGGGCCACCACCGAGGGAAGGGGCTATCTATCGGCCCGTAGAAACAACAGATTCGCTGCTCCCGGTGAAGGAGCAGTCTCGGGCTCTCTCTCAGCAGGGAGTATTTGAGCCGGGCCAACCTGAAGTTTCCTTGCCCAGCTCCCAAACGTCGCCGCACGCCCGAACGGGAACGACGCACTGGCCGCCCACGCCCGGACAGCAAAGCGACTTGGAAGGAACAGCGCAAATAGCGACGAGTCATCCGCGGGCTACGTGGCCCGGTCAAAGGATTGCGTGCCGTCGCCCGCGCTCCTTTCTCTCCACTGTCTCCTCGACGTCCTCGTCCGCCCAAATGGCTGTCCAACACACACCGACTTCCGCCACAAACCACCGTCGTGACATGCACTGACACAGCCTTTATTTGCTGAATTAGAAGCCCGGAACATGATACGGATGCTGTTTTGTTTTCTTTCACACTGCCCAAACGACCGTGGCAGTGGCATCTTATTCCCAAGGAAGAGCGGGCTTTCATGTTCCAAACCTCAAACGCGCGCGACTTCTGCAGGATGGGAAAAAGGCGTCAACTAAAACGTGAGGCCGTGTGCGGTGGGCAGCTCTCCTCGTCCGACCGTCTGCTGCTAGAATCATGGCTGCAGATTGAACCATCCGTCCGGCTGATGGTCGGCTCATCGCTTTCCTGTTCCTCGCCGGCTGGCCTCCGGAGGGCATATATATAGAAGAGCAGCAAGTCAGTTAAAAATTCCAACCAAATAATGAGACCCGGTGATATCACTCCAGATCTTAACCATGAATTCGTCACACCAGTTGAGACCGGAGTATCTGGTGTGCCGCTGCAAGTGGGCCCATACCTCTGGTATATTTTTTGTTTTTATGAAATATCGCTGGTATACTAGATCGCTGACTAAGGAAACTCGGGCTCCCGTGAGGCGGATACTGACATGCGGGACACCACATTCAGCCGCAGTGAGCTGGCGACATCCACGGTGTTAAACCCCCCAAGGAAGAAGAGAGTCTACTCGTTGTAAGCTGTAATTCTCTTGTCAATTTGTATCGGTGTTGTTGCTGTTTATTTTAGAACCGTGCTGTTGTTATTGTTGCAACATGCTTATGATTTATGATGTAGAACAAAATCACCGGCTTTCCCCTCAATTGAATTATTCTATCTATACTTTTCTTTCGTTTTGAAATTAAATTCTGTTAGGACAGCTTTGTTTCGAAACTTGGTTTCTTGGTAAATTTGAGCTATGCGATAGTATTAGTTTCAATGGGCTTTCATGTTCCAAAACAAATAAGCGATTTGCATTTTCAATGGTCAAAGGCGAGAGACATGACGACATAAAACAAAGCGAGAGAAATATAATACAGTAGAAGAAACGAAAGGCAAAACGCTGCAAGCAAAACATGCCCATTGGCCATTCCCCGACAATACCGGCCATTTGGTCCAAATATGCTTTGCTTACGGTGGAAGGAATAATATCCGGTCCTAAGGAGACGAAAAACCGTAGCGCGCAAGAAACCGTAATGAACGACTGCTATAGTCTTTGGACAATTGTTTTTCTTCTGCTGTAGAAAAGGGGATGCTGACATGCTGTAGAAAAAATTAGCTGGAGGCAAGAAACCAGCATGACCACTTGTACTAGTATAGTATTTTTTTAAAAAAAGGTGGTGACACTTATCCTTACCCATTTGGCAGAACTCGCAACGACGTCTTATCAGAAATCTGAATTCACGTACCTGACTGATGCACCGAAATGTTGATTCCTCTACGTACAGTTTGATGTCCGATTTAACCAAGCACAACAGAATTGCCTATACTAACTGCTGCAAGTGCTATAGTAACGTGCAATGCGTAGCTCCAATGGCCGTTGGATGAGAAATGGAAGGCTAAGATTGTTTGTGCACTGTAATAAACTGGCAATGCATGCAATTGTGACACCAAAACCTCTCAAGTGGATTTGGCAAAGTAAATATGTGATGAAGCTCAAAGTGTCTGCATGGTTATTGATTATGGATAGACTTAACACTAAAGATATGCATATTATTGGCCTTTTTTGGGTTAACGCACAAGCCATTCTTCTAAAGGTAGAGCGTTCCAAAGCCAACTTTGACTCTACGTTCTATATGAAATCTTTTATTATTGCAACTTGGGGAATCTGGAAACAAAGAAATGGTCAAATATTTGAGAGAGTTGCCTCTAGTGCATCAAACTGGAAAAGATCTTTTAAGAATGAGCTCACTCTGCATGTGCATCGAATTAGAGAGCAACATAGACAAATTCTATTTGATTGGCTAGACACAATATCTTGAGCTCTCTCCCCATGTTGGGGCTGAATTTTTTAATTTTGTTTTTGTACATAAACCTTATTTATTTTTCCATATATATATATATATATTTATTTATTTATATGCTGTAGGGGCCTTCCCCACTATTATCATTAAAAAATGACATTTGGACCAGTAACCACAGACTATTTGTGGGGTATGAGTAGCATTTGGGGAAAAATCTGACAGGTTCCAATGATTTAACAGCAGCTCAAACTAACGAGCCTAACGGGAATGACATAAAATAGATGAAAATTGAACTCTAGTGGCACTGAGGGACGACGAAGATTTCGAGTGGCAAATAAGAAAACTCATCAATTTCTAATGGCAAATAGGGAATTTTCTCAATAGATACCCCGTTTATTCATAAAAGACGAATGTTTTTTACTCTAAAATAAGAATTAAGACTTTAAGATGTAGTTTCAAATGACCATGGTGAGTGGTGACCCTACAAATTTGCTATCCATCAGGTAGCTCTTATCTAACAACAAATTAGTTGGATCTTACACACTTAGATTTGCTGAAAATTCAAACTAGTGCAGTGGATGGCGGCTAATCTGGCGAGATTTCATCGCCCCCTAGATTTTCAAAGTTCAAGGTGTCAGCCAATAATAGATCTCACCGGAGGATACGTGGCGACCTGGTAATGTGTAGTTGCTGCAGCACAACAAGGCGTTAGGGGCGCCACCGATCATGGGCTCGAACGAGGTTGCTGAGCACTCAATGGTTGTGGTGACAGGGACAAAGAGATCGATCAAATTAGATTTTGGGGATGGTGAGAGGCGCTCAACAGTTGCCGCGCTTCGGTGATGGTGGCACCACTGAAGTTGGTTAGGGAGGCGGCCGCCAGTTGGTGATGACCAGCTATCACGAGGTGGCGGTGGCGCTAGCACCGCATTGCCCTGGCACCAGCAGCTTCGTTGGGAGGTGCTAGCAGCTACAGGTTGGTTCATCAGGAAGAGAACAAGAGAGGAGGAGGCTCGCAGAGTCGAGATCCTAAGTTAGATCGATTTGTCTCCGGTAGGATTGAATCGTAGTATCGAATCGTAGAATTGGTGATTCTACGGAATTGTAAAAATACACATATTTAACATCTATACTATAAGTTTGTATGATTCTTATATAATTTACCACTTATAACCGAAAAAGAGACAAAGCATTTTTTATCGCACAACAGAAAAGCATAGTGGTACTGACATGATGGGTGATATAGTTCTGAACTATAGGAGAACAGCCAATGACCATGACTAGTTGACTACAATTATATGAAAAATGTTCACAACTTTTGTAAATCAATATCTAATTGCAACGCTTGCATATTCCTTAAAAGCAGCTAGACATACTTCAGGAATAAAAATAGCTTATCATTTTCAAGTTCAAGATTGCTCATGTCATAATATAGATATTGTTACTAGAATTACCACATTGATATAATATCTTGCATGCTCCTTGTTTATTTATAGTTTTATTCTTTGAAATTAATATCAACAAATTTTACTCTAAAACAAAATATCAGCAAAGCCTGGCCTCTAAAAAAATTGCCAAAAGTATTTTTTTTTTGCTCTAACAACTCTACCACGATTCTACTCTTTGGATCGCGACTCTACCATGATTCTACCTGGTTCCGATTCACAGTGCGATCTGAATCGACAGGATATCGTGGGTTCGTAGAATGGTAAGACTCTAAGAGTATGATTGCGATTTTAACTATCTTGCTCATAGAGGTGTGGGCGGGTGGGTGACGGGGAAGGGAGAGTATATTTCGTGCATCCTAAGTTGTGGTGCATTTCCGTGTATCATCCTCAAAATATGAAGTAAATAATTATGAAAAAATTTGAAAAATAATTGGTTAGATAAGTCATGATGCGGTCAAGCACCCTGAAAAAATACAACTAAAAATGAGATGTATATTAGGAGAAACAAATAAAGACAAATTTCAGGGAATAGTAGCCTTTTCCTTTCCTTTTATTTTTGGATTTCATTTTCAGTAAGATTTGTCTTTTTTGTTTCTCCATGCAGAGATTGAATTTAGATTTAAATTTTTGTGGCATGATACACTGATTTTGTGTTAATGTTGTCAAATTGTTTTGGATTTTTTTATGATCATTTACTTCTTGTTTTGAAGAGGATAGATGCACGGGTGTACCATATTTGTTCTCAGGGGCAAGGATTGCAGACTGGTAGCAAAGAGGAAGATATAAGTGGAAGGGTAGGGAGATCCACAAGATGTTGATTTAACGGCGGGGAAGCGCAAGTAGTTTTTAACTACAAAAGGCAAAAAATGGCCAGAGAACTCCTGATTTTCGTGGCACTAGTGAAACAACCCAAGGGACATAAAAGGAAAGACAGCGAGGAAGAAAGAGAGCAAGAGTGGGTACTTTTACCAAGGTACATCAAACCTCGTGTGTGTGTGTGTTTACCTGATATCTTTCAAAATTTTCCTCGGAGACTTGTTGCTCCTCTTTCCTTCTATTTGTCCCTACTGGATGAGAGCTCACACATCACGGCCGGCGCCCCGCAGAGCCATGCATATGCTCGATAGTTGTAGCAAAACATGACGCTGATTCCATCCCAAGCTGCCATGCATCGTCACTGGTGCACCTGTTCCATCCATACATAATCCCCGATTCCAATCCTGACCATATATCTTGCGGCTTGCGCCTAGGCGCCTTGCTCAACTGGAACTAGCCGTAACATTATGTCCTAGACGACTTCCGACGCTCCCAATGAGGACCGAACTCTGATCCGGGAATCCGGCGATCACCAATCCAAACAAAAAGTAGACAACCAGCCAGCCACCTAGCTCCCGTTTGCACCTGAGTTTCTCGTGCACCTGCGATACCTTGTGCTCTTCGCGTGCCATTACGAAGACCTAACAAGCGTTTGAGAGCTCTCTCAGACCTGGTTGTGTGTGTCCACCGGGATGTCAAGGGTTTTATCATGCGTGTATTGCGTATATATAATGTGCCGCCCAGTGGGTTGCTGACGGATGTTGCGTGCGAATGGCATCCGTGGAACGCGCCGCATTCAACGAGGGAAATTGCGGGGAGACATCCGTGGCGCCATGAAATGCTTTCGGCGCATACTTTATCCTGCGTGAAAAACAATAAATTTCATGAATTTGCCGGCGGAGTCATGGCCAGCAAATGTTCCACGTAAGGTTCGCCTGAGAAGTTCCGTGCACGAATCAAGTTCTGAAAGTCTTGCTGTGTTGCTTTCAACCGAGATTTGGGAAGATCCTCATGTACTCTGGTCCTTTGGGATGATTTTAGCTTTGGTTTTTCGCTTGAAAAATAGGGAGCCATTTCAAACGGGTGATTTTCTTCAGCTGTTTTTCTCGAAGCCGGAAGTCGTCCGAATGCAGCCTCCCACGGCTTCGACAGGTTTGCCTTTCGAGATTGTCCCTAGAGTTAGAGATTATTTACCCACCTACCAAGTATAAAAGCCAGAAGCCTAGCCCTCTCACCCCATTCGGTCACGCTCCTGTTTCCCTAACCCTAGCTTGTTGTGCCCTGCGCCACCCGCCCGCACCTCCTCCCGCCTTCGCCCGACCACGCCCCTGCGCGTTGCGCCTGCCTGGTCACCCTCGACTGCCCGCCTCCTCCTCCCACTGGGCCCGCACGCCGCCTCCCTCTGACGACCAAGCCTGCACGCCGCCTCCCTCTCCGTCCCGGTCGTCAACCTCGGCGCCTTCCACGTCATCAACGACGGGTCCCACCGGGGCTGCCCGACGCGATGAGGGGCGACAAGCTGGCCTTCCACGCGCCCACGGAGGACAAGCTCCGGTTCGGCTTCGACTCGGCAAGGGGCGCCAACGACGACTCCATGCTCGATTGGCGCGACTACTTCGACCACCACACCCTCTCGGAGTCCCGTCGTGACCCTGCCCACTGGCCTGACTTCGTCCCCGGCTACAGGTGATTGCGCCAACACACACACACACACAAAAACATCTTTATCATCGACTCATGTCTGGATGAGTTCCAACCGGTACATATTTTTGCATACTTTAAATCGTACAAGATTTAAGTAATTACTTGTGTAATCATGGAAATAATAGTGGAAATAGATCAATTGTCGTTGATTGCTGTCAATTACGTTAATATGTACTTGTGTGTAATTTGTTGTTAAATGTCGTTAAGATTTACTTGTGTGCAAATTATCGTTAAATAACGTTAATTGTTGTTAATTATCGTTAGATTTATTTGTGTGCAAATTTCCATCAATTGTCGTTAGTTGTTGTTAAATGTCGTTAATTATCGTCAATTATGTTAATTATCGTTAAGATTTACTTGTATGCAAATTACCGCCGATTGTCTTCAATTGCCGTTAGTTGTCATTAAGATTTATTTATGTGCAAATTGCCGTCAATTATCGTTAGTTGTTGTTAAACGTCATCAAACAAGCAACATTTGCCTCATGAGCATTTCAGATATTTTTCAACTCAGAAGCTCCAGCTAGTTTACCTAAAAATCAGACTGTGAAGCACCAAATATTTTCAGTTCAGCCATTCAACCCTACAGACTGCAATCCAGCCGAAAGCTGCTTTTCAGAAAAGTTACACCATGCCAAACACCCATGATGCAGGGTGATACGTAGCCCAAGTTGTCAACAACGACCAAGGCAAAAATGAAACTGTTTTACCAGGTGGGAACAGCAAATTTTGTTTGGGGACGTACTCGTGAGTCGTGAACGAACCACGGAGCGAGCGGCTGAGTGCCCCAACAACAAAACTGGCGATTCCGATATAACTACAGCCGGCCCGGAGGTACTGATACCCCGATGGACTCTTGGACTTGGAGAAATGCATCTCGTCTCGTGGAATTCGATATTACTCCTAGGTGGCATCGAGCACATGTTCGTTGGTGCACGCTTGCTGGCCGCCGCCGCCGTGCCCCTGAAAACGGCCGGTGAGGAGATATCGTATTGTCGGTGGCTTAATTTTGCGGCTCTGGCAAGTGGCAACCTCCATTTGTCGATGACTCTCGCCAGGGTGGCGCGCAAGGCACGCGAAAAAAACAAATTTTCAAAGGGAAAAGTCCTTGAGATTGAGATCGGATTAGGTGAGCTGAACTCTGGGCGAGGGGAACTTGGGGAGGACGTGTTGCACTGGCCGCCCGGCCGCTTGGCAAGTTCTTGTTGACTCCTGAAACAAGAGTCAACAAGAACTTTTCCCTTTGAAAAGTTAATGTGATATTTCAGACCAGAAGATAGTGTGCAATAATTTGAGAAGTCCCAAAGAAATCTACGCATGATTTCTCTGCCACACACGACATAGAATCGATCAACGGGTTAAACAATTGAAGGTGCATAAATAAACACTCGACTTTTGCTTAACGTGGGCCGCCTTTTTTTGTTTGGACTTGTGAGACCGAAATTTTAGTTCAAATTCCTGATCTATCCGCATAAGTCCCGATCGAAAATGAGCTTTCCAAACAAGCTAAGAGCCTTCCTTCGCCAAGATTTTTGTGGTGGAAAGTATCTCTCATGGAGTAATCCTGCGCGAGCTTTTTCCTCCTCCTCTCTCTCTCTCTCTGCACAACAAATCAGCCTACCACATGTGTGCTCCATGCGTACGTGGCGAGGCTACACTAAGGGAAGGCCTTGACAGTTGACCTGTACTCGAGCGGATCATGAGCGATGGCCGTCAAGCCTTTTATCGTTCTAAGAGTCAAAAGACACCGATTAATGAGCTGGAGTGCACAAAACATGGGCGTTGATTTCGCTCGATCGCTCGATCTAGTCCGTCCATTGTTCTATAAAGTGTGTCAAGATCTCGCTTGATCTTGATCACCAGTTCACAACAGCACAAAATTCTGCCATGGTTCTCTACACATACACCATTCTCTTTGGCTTCGCAGTCGTGTTCTGGTGCCTCGAGCTCCTTGAAGCCGGCCAGACCCATACCTCGCAGAGCTGCGTCGCCGCCCAACTCGCCGCAGGTACTTTCCTCCTGGCCATTGTAGCCACCTTCGAGCTCACTCTGCTACTTCTGTTTGCCTACGTCCGCGCGCTCGGTGCCCACGCGGTCGGTGGAGCTGGGCTTCGTTCCTTGGAGCGCCTTGCCAAGGCGACGCTCGTCTCCACCGTGGCGGCTCTCCTCGCCGGAGCCCTGCTTCGCCTCGTTGCTGCCGGGCAGACGTCTCTCGCCGCCGCCGATGTCGGGTGGTTGCAGGCGAAGTAAGAACCGATCCTCACGTCCTCTTCCCCTTGTAAGTTTTAGCCTGACGTGTTGAAGACTAGTAGCAGCTTGTAGGCTAGTCTTCTGGGTGTTGTGCATCAGAGATTCAGAGTGCCGGGTTCTTCTGGGTTCCATGTACCTAATTAACAATTAATGCGATGGTTGCATACACTAGTGTTTAATTCCAGTGGATGGATATTATTATCTCCTGTGTCTTCCTTTACCAACTTGTCTCCAGATCTTGAATCGGATGGTACTAATATTCAGTTTCTGTATGCAGCAAATACGGATTTTAGGTTGGATTTGTTCTTAAAATCCTTTCGGTTGGTGTGGAAACAAAAGTATGATGTTCTTTTAGCCTATTAATTTGTTTCTATGCTTGTCTCCCTTTCTGTGAGCACTTGGGAATTGGGATGCTATGGCCTACAGATAGATAGTCCATGGCAAGTAGAGAAGTGGAGTTCTTCTGATTCTTCCCTCCTTCCTAGTTTCCTTTTCCTTTTCAACGTTTTCCCTTTATTTTCCTTCCTCGGTACACGAATCTGTCTTGAATATTTTGTGAACCTTCTATTCCACATGCTTCTTTCTCGAGCAGTCAAGCTTTTTTTGTGTGCTGGAACTGTGTCCTCTGTTGGCGTATGACTACTGTCCCCACACATAGTTCTCATGTCAGGTCAATTCTGCACCCCAAAAAAAATGCCAAAAGAAGGAAAACTCTGTTGCTCTTTCTTGTAAATCTCAAGAGCCCAACGGAGATCTTTAGGTGACTGGATTTCATATCTCCATGAACATGAACTTGGCAAAATTAGTGGAAAAGTGTATTTTCAGGTGTTTTATCACTTTTTTTTTTGTCTCAGAATTTGTTGTAGTTTTTCTTTCTCTTTCCCGAGGGAAATCTGTTATAATTTTCCGTGTCCTTTTGGCATATTATTCCTACCTGTTTCCTCCATCGCTTTACGGCTCTTCAGCAATCACCCTTCTGAGATCTGAGTTGGATTGAGTTAATCTTGCCTTTAGATTCATGATAGAATTTGAAGAACGTACATACTCCTCTTGTCCAAATTTTCTTTTGCAGTGTGGCTCATTTCTGTGTCCAGTTCTGGTGAATTTTACCGTGATAAGAACTAGTTGAGTGTAGTTTATTCACAGAGGTAAAATATGTCCGAGACTATTGCAACACTTGATGCAGAATTTTTCGTTCAATTCACAAGGTGCGGCGCTGACTGGGTTGGTAGAGACCCCCATCTGGGTAATAGCTAATAGGTACTAGAAAAGTACTGGCACGAGTAACTGTGAATCTGTGATTGCCTCGTAATATACTACTCCATCCTGGGTAAAAGTAATATAGTTCTAATGATGTTTCTTAAAAAAAATATAGTTCTAATGATGAGCAGCACATTGAGCAGATGGTTTCTACCTGGAGAATGAATAATCTATGTGGCCACCCCCTTTTTAGGGCTTTAGGCTAATCTGGAAGCTTTTGTTAACAAACACATAAATCAAGTACTACTATAATCTACTAGTACTTCTAGTAATTGCAAGGAAATTTCCGAACTAAGAGTTGCATTGTAAGTTGACTTGCCTTTCTATCTTTTAGCAAACCATTTTTCTGTTGTTCGGCCTTTCTGGCGTGCCTTTGAAAAGTATGGCAAATTGTGTTGGAGAAAACAGCATTTGGGGTAGGAATCGTTCTCCTCTCCCACTATTGTGAATGAATGGGATTGCTTTGTGGTGCTTGCGAGACTCAGATAAATATGAAAAAAAAACTTATCTATTATCATCGGTTGTCGGAAAAGATGGAGAATATATGTTGGTCATTATGGGACTGGCAGATCCATTCTTTTTTAGGAGCTGGCTGAATTCAGCTCAATCAGCTAACAGATAGTCTTTCAAATAGTATCAATCGAGTATGATTGCACTTCTTGTAGTTCAACAGGACATCACAAAGATGCCCCTGTCCCATTTTTTATTTGAAACTGAGTTTTCAAGCAGTTTTAGGTCAGTACATCATTATCACACCAATCTCAGCGCGTCACGAATTCCTCAGCTCGCCATTCTTGTCTCCCACCAAGAACTAGAGCTTCTCACTACTTGGTTTGTTGGGAACGAGAGCGTCGTTCTCAACACCGGTGAGTAAGCTCTACGCTGCCATTTGTTCTCATGAGTTTTCTTGCCCTTGCCACCTGCATCACCATGTGCCTCATGCCTCACTCATTATCTTTCTCTGGTTGATGTAGCCCCGAGAACTCTGTAGCGTGATTGCGCTGTCATCTTCTTCATCTCCAGCGCACCCCCCGATCCAGACTTCCATGTTCTTAGCGCTCTGGTGAGCTTGAACCTCACCTAAGTGGGTCACAATGCGTTCCATACTCCACTAATGCTTCAACTTCACTTGATGTTGACCCACGCACAAGGAATCATCGGAATCGAGCTTCTTCCCCAGATTCGGCCATCGCAGTTCCTTTTTCTATTCGCCGCCACTCCGGTGAGCCCTCAGCAAATTACTTCTACCTCAACCTTCCCTAGCATGCTCGTGAGCTTATGCGCGGCTCCATTTCAGCAATCCCTCACCGAGGAGCTGTGTCGTCGTGAAGCTACCGCCACTGCCGCTACTCCAAGCTCTCTGGCCATTCCCTGATGCAACAATGGGTGTCCCGATCTTTCGGTGAGATAGATAACTCGATTTGGGTGGAGACGACTCTCACGATTTGGCTACCAATCGCACACGACCAATATGCCCGACAATCGCTGAACCAACTCTAAGATTGTTATCGACCTTGCTAGTAGCACGATCGACCTAACCACGAAGGTCTATTCCTGCATGCAATCGAAGAGTACGCAAAAACAAGATAATAAGCAATCTAAAATTGTAAATAGGATTGAAATATTTGATAAAGTTGGGATTCCGAAAACGGTATTATGGTTGGTCTAGTCGACACAAGCCAACACACGAAGTTGCATGGTAGCTAACTTTTAACTCAACAAA
Source organism: Ampelocalamus luodianensis (assembly GCA_036346255.1). Classification (NCBI taxonomy): domain Eukaryota; kingdom Viridiplantae; phylum Streptophyta; class Magnoliopsida; order Poales; family Poaceae; genus Ampelocalamus; species Ampelocalamus luodianensis. The sequence continues at coordinate 54,197,508 of CM070627.1, read as the reverse complement.
ATCCGAGAAAAACTAGAGGGGTGCGACCTTCTTAAATAGGGGATGAGGAGCCACACACAACTAAGATCTAAGGGTGTGATACTATTCATGGTACTATTCACACATGAACAGTACCACATAAATAGTATGGGCCGCCTAGGGTGGCGCCTTCCCTTGAGCCCAAGCATTAAAAGACCCAATTTGGTCCAAACAGGTAACGCAATACCTTCTTTTGATGATTGTGATGTGCACAGAAGGAATGTAAAGGTGAGGCCAGATCCATTGGAAAGAGGACTAGATAAGTTTTCAATCAAGTACTCGTGGACCTTAAATGGAGTCCGTATGTGAAAGTTATGCTCGTTTAAAGTCAGGGCTGTCTCCGGATGCCGAACTGGATTCCAGGACGTGTCAAACTTGAACTCTTGCTTGGCTTGGACACAAAGTGACGTGGTGCTGCACAAATATATATTTTTATCATTAGGTAGCACCATATAGTTCATACAGTATAAAGGCACTCCTAAAAATGAGCTCACTTGATAATTTAAGTGATGTGTATGAACTCTTGTATTTGGAACAGTAAGCATAACAAATTTGATTGTATCTATAGGGGTCATGTCCTCATCATTCCCCGACACCATCTACACCCTTGCTGAGCTTCTAGTAGTCCCCTGTAGCTAATACGCGCATTAGTTTGGACGATTAGCTAGCGTAGCATAGAATTCACCGTAGCCGATCATGGCACCGCTGCGGGAGATGGTATCGCCGTCACTTAGGTGACCATTGGTCTCTGAGCCACCGCTTAGGTGACCATTGGTCCCCGAGCCGCCGCTTGTAGCATCACCGTTGCCCCTGGAGCCTATGTGCACCACCATTCACCATGACATTGCCCCATGCGTGAAAGCCATTGCGGACCTGAGGCGCTCCGCCGCTTCTCACCAGTGTAGCACCGCCTCCGTCCACCTCTCCGGCCTCCACCACCACCCGGTAGGATCGTCGTCGAGCAGGGAACCCACTTTGCCGATTCCCAAGCCAAGCCACTACGTCGTTCACCACCGACAAGCTCACCATGGTGCTCGGTTGCGCGCAGCTCTGCTCTCCTTTCCTTCTCTCTCCCTCTGACCGATGGGCCCACGTGATTAGGAGCTGATTAGCGTTAAATGATAGTAGTTAAATATACTAAGTTACTGACGCGTGGGGCCAGCCGGAAAGATAACCAAGAACTAATTGTAAACGTGTTTAGTAAATGAGTCAGTAATATGCAGGACCCATCAACTGTTTTCAGTTTTAAAACGTGTTTTAAATCTGAGAGGCTGACAAGTGGACCCCATCTGCCAGTAGGTTAAAGTCGAATTAGGTTTAAAACATTTAGTTAATTACCAATGAGTCTATGACACGTGGGATCGTCACTATTTTTATAAATAGAAATCAAGAAATTGAAATATGAGTGACTAACAAGTAGACCTATTCATCGGGACTTGAATTCTGGCCCGAAAGCCCGATGAAATGCAATTAAAATAATAAAAAATTATTTTTATTCTCAAAATAAATTAAATATTATTTTTATTCCAAAAAAAATTAAAATAATTTTTTAAAATAGAAAATATATTTTTCGGGCCGGGCCTGCCCGTTCGAGATTGGGCTTTTCAGACCTGGCCCGACCCGGCGCTTGAACAGGTCTACTAACAAGTATGGCCCCACATGTAAGTTAATAAAATCCAAAAAAATATAAAAAAGGGAGAAAATCCGCTTTCAGTTCAAAGGAAATACACTTTCTCTGTTGGAAAGCGTAAAACTTCGGAAATATGCTTTCGACGTCATCCTTTTATTTAATTTCATGATTTTTCAAACCAAGCCAATTGAAAACGTTAATAAGTTTTGCATACGAACTCCAAATTGAATGAATATTTTTTCTAACTTCATCTAAAATCATTCTCTGTCTGAATATGCAAAAATATGTGGATTTTATTACTGTTGAAATTATTTTTCTATTTGTGATTTGTTATCGGCTGTTTTGAATAGATGTCGAGAACATGAATGAAATATTCAATGACCCTCCATCCTCACTCCATCCTCATACTCAGAGATACCAGAGTAAGGCAAGAACCTTCTTTGACCATGTTGATTCTATTATGCATGCGTGTATGTTTGGTTAAAAATTGCTATATTTGAGGATAATAGTAGATATGTTCCTATTGAATGCATTATTCCTCCTTGTCAAGTTGATTTACTTGCTGTTGTAACCTTTAGGATATGGTTTAGATAGTGGCTAATGTCAATTTGTGTATTTCGACTAAGAACATCAAATAGATGCTTAGTTGGGCTCTAGTTTCGCTAAAATTTAATAATTGTTGAAAATATGAGTATGAATTTAGGAGAATTTGAAATATGGTCCAGAGAGGTTACCTCTGTTATTTTATATAAAAAATAAAAATGAAAAACTTAGTTTGTGACGCAGGCAAGATATATTACAAACTGTGGAGTGAGAGGTTTATCTCACAAGTACATAGGGAGAGATCCTCGCCTAGGTCGATTAAGGATCGAACGCCGGTATATCCAACCTAAGCGTAAGAGTACAACCACACAACTGAATTGGGGCGGTCTTAGCTAATTAAGTTGTCTAGATCTAGCTTTGCATGTTGGTAGGTTGTAGTAGTGCAAGCATATTCGGGTAGGTTTACTCGAAAGAGCTCCCTTCACCAAGGTGTTGGGGACAAAGCTTGCCGACACAACAGTGAATACCTTACTGAGACGGGTGGTACTCGAGTGAAGTGAGGGTTTTCATTCGCTGGGCTAGTGCAATGTTAGGTCTAGGTGATATAAAGGCTTTGTTGCGAACTCTAGACTGCTTACTAAAAGATCATGAGCAGTGGTATCTACGAACGCCAAACAAACTAGACAGCTTGCGTCGTGTGGGTAAAGTTGTATGCCTTGGCAGAGTGTAAATCTATTTAAATAGTCGTGCTCATGGTGATGAGCGTGCTAAGTGTAGTATTGCCGGGAATAGTCTATGTTTTTGCAAAAACGGTTTGTTCGAAAAAAATATTGGGATGGTTGGTTTGTGTGAGTGCCATGTCTATGATTGAGAATGAAATGTTGATCACAGCCGAGGAGGGTTATGATTTTGCTATTATTGATTTACATATGTGTTATTTCAATATCTGTCAATTGTTCTTTAAAATTTTCCGGTGTAAACTATTACATATCAGTATTACAAATAAAACTTGCTTAATGCTGAAAATAACTTGTAGTGTAGAGCTTCATCCTTTGACGCCTTGCATTTATAATTATGTTGCGATACACTACAAGTTTTGTTGAGTATAAAATGTACTCAATCTTACTTAAATTGTTGATCTGAGTATGAGGATGAGCCCATGCCGAACGACGTGTTCTTTGCACCCGGTACCGGAGGGTTCGGTGACGGGTCTTGCTAGGTCTTGTCCTTGTCGATTTCCTGAGGGTATGGATGGGCACACTGCTGGACTTTTTGGTTTTATTCATTATGCTTCCGCTATTCAACTTGCTACTATATTTATCCTTTTATTTGGCCGGTCAGCCGTGTACTGTACTATAAATATGTAACCGTTTAAGTTTATGTACCATATTTATTTCATATTGCATGTATATTGTGTGTGGATATGTATACCAATGTTGCGTATGTGTGTACTAGCCACTGATCATGTGACTAGTACGGTACACACACGAGAGTTTCGGGTATTCCACGTCCAGGGTCCGACATCCAAACCAGATATCTTCCTAAAACCTAACTTTTCTGCCATCCATCTATATCCAAATTTTATAGCCTTGGCTGCCCAAAGAACTCCTTTCCAAAGATTAGAGAGCACGCATTTTAGTTGCCGGGAGCAAAACGAGCCAGCTCGGGCTCCAAGTTTAGGGCCAGATCAATCTTTGACAAAGAGGCCCAGTATCAAGCCGAGCCAGTCCAAATAAATCGTCGCACCTGACCCAGTCTTCGGCTAATAAAGATGTTGGGCCAAGGCTAGATATAAACCACAGCCGGCCAGCCCGCATTTTGCTTTTTGTAGAGGAGCTCAAAGGCAATAAATCGACGCATGCATTTACGAAGGGAGGATGCCTTTGCATTGCCCCTAAGAAAAGTCTTTGCATTGCACAAACCCAACCTATCCGAGCATATAATTGAAGTAGTAGTAAGTAGTAACACTTTCAATGAGGACGTTTATGTAATTTCCAAAAAGAAAAGCATGGATACGAATATAATAGACACTTCGTGGATTGGATACGAATATCTTTGAGCGAATTGAAGCCCGGAGATTTCGTGGTCCTAATTACACACCAGTTTGGCAGTTTCTTCCCAACCGAAACAAAAAGGCATATCTTCCTCACCTCACTAACAATATGGGTTTCAGTCTTTCAGATGGATGGTGTATTGGTGTTGGTCGACCCGGGCCGTGAAATGAATCCGAGCTTGCTCAGTAATCGTCGTTTCAACCAATAGCACCTAGGCATGCGAAGCTAGCTTGAAACTTCCAAGAGCAAGAGCAAGACCAATAGCACCTAGGCATGCGCATTTCCCCCAACGAGGAAAATTCCTCCTACTTTAGCTGGTCAGGAGTTTGGCCTTTGGGGGGCTCCATCAGCAGTGGCGGACCTAGGACTAGAATTTAGAGGTTTTAATAGGGTTTGCTCACCTACTTGTGGTTTGCCGAATACCGCGTTGTCGGTCAGCGGTAGCATGCTTCGTTGTCGGCCTGCTGCTTGCCTATAGAGTGCGACACAACACACTGCCCTGCACCCCCTGCCTGTTTACCTGCCGATGTTGTCTGCCTCCTTGCCGTGCCCGCGTGCCGCACCAACGCCTGACGTCCCTACACCTGCCGCTCTTCCCACTTGCCAATGCGATGCTACCGCACACCCGCACGCGCCGCTCGACAAGTCGACCGCCAGGAAGAAACACCAAGCAGTCGGCCAGCCACACACCCGCCAGGCCACCGCCACGCTAGGGTTTTCCATTCGCATGTTCATAATGAAAAGGGATTGGGGAGTTGGCTATGGATTGGACTCAGTGGTGGGAACTAGGAAGGGAAAGCTAGTGAGATAGATGAGCTTTGGTGGGCTTGGGCTTGGCGCCCATCGTGGAAACAACCAACCACCAACAGATGGTTTGGTTTTAGTGCGTTTTACACAGTCTAAATCTCCTAGTCCTTTTGTTCTACCTTTGGAATCCATATTCACCAACCGAAGCTTGATGCCATACAACATGGCTGGGCTAGAGGTGCTAGGGGAGGTACCTATGAGCCGCCCAGCAGTAGGGGTGGCTGCTCCTTGGGTTTGCCCCTGTTCATGAGGGTATCAGGCTCATCTTGTCTTGAGGCAACATAGTGCATTCCTCCAAAATACTAATAAGTGGCATAGAAATTAGGAAGCACTTGCTCAGAAACAGCAGTTACATGGGAAGCTTCTGTGCAATGACAAGAAGAGAAAACGCGTTTATCAGCCTCACGACTCTCGCGGTGTAGTCCTCAGACTCTTGGGACAGAAGAAAGGGATATTAGAAAGTGCTTCACTGCTTATTGTCATGTACTCAACTCCCGGTGAGTACTATAGTAACAAGCATGTAAACTGTACGCGTTTATTGTATGATGTTAGCTGTCTGTAAACCCTGACACGTATGACATGAGATGATGTGGAGAAAAGAGGTGGAGCATAAAGAATTGGATTATCTCTCATGCAGTAGTCGACTGTAACACGAGAAACAAGATATATCGTACATGAAGGAGCTATCTATAGAGATATGTAAAAAGATAATCCATTATAGAAGCTATTTTTAGTGCTATCTATATATAACATAGATGAATACTATAGACAACAGTTGTCTATACTATTGTACATGACCAGAGGATTTTCTTTGGGGCTTGTTTGGGTAGGAAAGGATTAGAACCAATCTCTTCAGATTGGAAGAGATTTTAGTTTAAATTCTGAGTCAATCCGAAGGAATTGAGTCGGATCATATCTAAATAAATCCTTAACGAGGTATTAACAAGATTAGGGGGAAAATCGAAAAAAGACTTGACGTTATTGCCTCGATCTATATAGACACTTGCAGCGTCGTAATCCTCACTCCTCATCTCCTCCTGGCCTTCTCCTCTCCACCGCGTGAGGTAGGTGAGGCCGTGAGAGCTCTATACGCGTTCTGAATTCTCTCGATGCCTGCACTTGCTGATAACGCGTCGGCGCTCGCCATGTTCGCACTGTTCGTTGCTTTCTGCTTCGCCCACATCCTCAAGCCGCTGATCGACTACTTTCGGGCGGGCGGTGGCGAGGACTGCCACCCTCTCCTGGGCATGGGCGTCTCCGTCGTCGTCTACACCGTTCCGGTGACGTTTTTCCTCGGCGTCGCGCTGCTTTACGCCCGCATCATGCCGGCGTTCATGCCCCCCGCGGCTTTGCAGCGTCTTGCTGCCCTGGCCTGGGTGATGGCCTGGGCCACGCTCCTCCTTGGTCTGCCTCCCCTCGCCATGTTATTCGTCGGTCGCTGGGGATGGCACGAGTAATGGAGGAAGCAAACAAGCAAAAATTACATGTTTTTGCAGGTCAGCCGAAATCTGAACGTACTATTCTCCTTTCAGCGACGCGTTTGCTACTCTGGATCTGTCCATGGTTGGGCACGAGCCGCGCCGCGCGCCCCGAGGAGCTACGTTTGGTATGGTTTGTATGCAGAAACACAAAATTGCAACCTATGTTAAAGTCGGAGTGAATTTTCATGCATGTTTTCTCCTTCGAAGTGGGTGTGCTGCTGCCTGCCTGCAGTCTGCAGACTGCAGAGTGCAGAGGCAGCCTGCAGGGGTAGCCATAAGTCCATAACATAAGGGTCCTGGACAATCACCGCCAGTGTGCCACTGCAAGTGGGTCCATCATAGGGTGTTCAAACTCAAACATGCAGCCGGACAACGCAGCTTGGCCTGGAGGAAAAGTATTACCGAGTATTGGCTACTCGTCATGGTTTTACAAAGTGTCAGCTGTTGAAGTATTTACAAATAGCAATGTGTGTAAATCATCATGATGTGTCATCAATAAAATCTTGTTTCCACAGTTCGACTCTTTTGAATTATAATCCTTATTTCTAGTCAGTCGTTCTAAACATTTTGGCATGTACAGCAACAAAAATGCTCTTCAACTCTCATTTCTCAGTGGTCAATTGCACGATAGGGCAGGCAGACGTGGGGGGAAAAACAACTGAAAGAGACCAAAACATTGTAAAATGCACGGTTGTTATGCCGCTCAGACTAGTTCGATATGCTTTTGAGTTTTGATGCGTTGCAAAGTCAAGTCAACTAGCAATTCCTATAGCCAAAACTACACACACAGAAAGGCGTTAAGAATTGCTACGTTACTCTAGAACCTCCCGGAAAAAATACATATTCTTTTGAATTGATGCTAACCATTCAAAAAAGAGAAGAGATATACCCTAAGAATTACAAATATTCTTTTCCCAGATTTCCGCGAAATTGCACTATTTCATTTTTAATTCATGCGTTCCACATATACCCTAAGAATTACCTTACCTCTCGAAACACATATATTTTGCACATCTTGAACTAACTCTGCCACTTACCTCTCCGAACACAAATATTTTTCACATCTTGAATTAATTCTACCGTTTTAAAGATGCATATATATATATATATAATACTACGCTTAGCTCGAAGTTGCCCCCACATTGGTTTTTGACGTGGCTGTTATTGTTTTATGGATTAATGACCATTTTAGCACCCTGCAAAAGGATCACTTTGGAAATGGTTTCTACAAAAGTCCATCATACACTTCCGCACCAATACAGTACACAACTACACACCGTCCCATGAACCTACATACTCAGGCATAAGAAGAGTTACCATGTCACGCTTTTCAAGGATTTGCAGACAACTTCCAAGCAATTACAGCCATGTTCCTTGGAGACATAGTAGGATTAAATAGAGGAAACAACAATGCTTCAACTGCATCGCCTTGCTCTTGAAAAAACAGTAATCGATCAAGTCAAATATATGTTTCCACCACTGGACATAGGGAACCGAAGGCACCATAACGGACCTATGAATACCTGCAAGAATAAAAAAATGGTTGCACTAGTAATCAGTTACATGTTTATGAATATAAAACAATTAGAAAGGCATATGGACAAGCATGTTTTTCATATTAGTTGTTGAGCATGTTTATATTAATGTATGAACGTAATCTAAATATCTGATATCTCCGCTGCCGACCAGCATAACATAGTAGGTTAGTTTAGTCCTAGATTATTTTGCAACATAATAAAGACACTCTTAATTTCCATTACATTCATCTTATCGCAGTATTAACATATACCAATAATTTGTGTCCTGCGTAACTGCATTGATACCTGTCCCACCTACCCACCCACCCACCAGAAACATAGTTCTGTATTTTCAATTTGAGTATTGTTGAGAACTTGAGAAATTAGCAACCATGATGGGCCTTTTCTAGGGCTTCCAGTGCACTATGCAATATGTCACAAGTGAAATAATCTCAATAAACGTACTTATCAATGCTTTTCCTAAAGCATCATATAAGACAGGATAACAATCCACCTTCCGCTATCCATTTCACGGTGATTTGTAATCAATCTGCCATGTATCTTTCTAAACTTGCCGAGTCAATGGATAGTTGTCTTCATCTATTCCTAAAATCTTTGTAAGTTTTGTAATTCTAGAGTTAGATGTTTCCACGTTCAGTACTGACAAAACAATTATAAATTAATCCAGGCAAGTTTCACACACCCAACGTTTCAAAACACCTTTAAAAATTAAATTTGCAGAAGGTTTTAGGAACATCCAACCAACAGCACCTAGAACAATCTCTCTAAAAGATCACCACACGCATGCACACTAAACAGAGATTCTCATGATGAACTCCCCTCACTAGTCATGAACAAACTAGTAGAAAAATATTAGCCTACATAGTAGAAAGTTTTATGGCCATAAATAAGGATATAAAATGTACCTACTCCAGTCCAAGCACGAAATTCTTCGAGGTTTTTTTTTTCTCTTCCATGACTCATGGAGTTGCTTCAATCTCTTAGATGGAGCCCTTTCGTAATAATATGTTATGGGTCAAGAACATGTTTCTAGAGGGTCGTTGGTTTGACCCGGAAAAGTGTGCAGGCAAATGCCCAAATGTCGTGGCCTCCAATTTCCATCGTTGTCAACGTCTTCATCAAGAATACTCTGTAGAAATTGCATTACCTTCTCCGACTCCTCGACGCTCTTTGAAGCTTTGAATAAAGCAAGACTACCCATGTTGCTGAGATTGCGAGCGATCCATCTGTTCAGCCCAGACATGTGTATTGGTAGTTCTCTGAGACGCGAATGCGACCTTGGCTTCCATCGTCCACCTAACTACAACAAAGCAACGCGGAATGATGTCTAAGCCAAGATACCTCACCACGGTTCCCTCACACCTTTTAAGCGCTAAGGCGCGGCGAGGCGACACTTTACACATCCTAAGGCGGCGCTCGAACATAGCGGTGGCAGGGAAGAAGAGGAAAGAAGAAAAGAGAGAGAAAAAAGAAAAGAGAGAGAAAAAAATGAAAAGAGAAACCTGGACCAAGTCCCGCGGCCCAACACCGCACTCATCCAGCCCAACAGAGTCCAGCTGACTGAGTGACTCTCACTCGACCGAAGCTGCTGCCCTTATCCTCTCTCGCTCCCTAGTCCCTACGCCTTGCTCTCGCTCTCCCCTCTCTCGCTCTCGCCTCTCCCATCTGCCGCCGTCTCATCCCCCTCCCATCAGCACAACAATCCAGGGAGCCGGGGAGGAGGCGACGCGCAAAGAGGATTCGCGGAGAAGGCGGCGCGCCGTGGAGCTGGGGAGGAGGCGACAGGGATGGGTTGGAGAGGGCGACGCAGATTCGTCGTAGCCGGAGTTGCAAGGGACGGGAGCAGCGAGATGGAGGCGCTGCCGCCTAGGGTTCCACTGTGAGTCTTTGCCCTTCTCCTCTTTCTCGGGTCGGGTCAACGTTGCGCTCCTCCTCTGTCTAAGGCGTCGCCTCAGGCCTTCCTGCCAGCATATGACACCTTAGCGACGTTTTAGGCCTAAGGCGGACGCCTTAGGCATGATCGGCAAGGCGGGGGCGACGCCTTGCCCCCCGGCGGCGCCTTACCGCTTAGCGACACCTTAATAACCATGTACCTCACAACAAGTAAAAATGTGTGCGCATGGGATGTCTTCGCAATCCTTCTTCTGGCAATGATAGGTAGCCCTGTTCAACGATGAGTCGTCAAAATAACACTTCATATGAACTCAGTCTTGCATGTTCACTTTTAACAAAACTGAATACCTGACAGAACCATCTTATTGCATCACCTCTTCAACTTCCCATTCCGATAGTTTTCTAATCTGCTCCTTGACCTTCTTGAACATGACTGGTGTGTAAATATGTGTTGCTCTTTTCTCTAATGGGTCGGTGTTTATTCTAGTGAAGGGGACTGACAACGAAGCTTTTGCATCCAATTCAGCCTCATTTCTATGGATACGTGACAAGCAAAACTCATAATGCTCTACCAAATCAACGAGAGACATTTTCCGGTCTAGGTGCCTGTGTAGCCTTGAGTTCAGACTCTCCCTCCACTGATGACTCTGCATGCCTAAAAAGTATCTCCCTTTAGTATATGTCGTAGACCATCTATTTCTCAGTTCATACATCATGGAAATCCATAGGTCCTTTTCTGTGACTCCATGCCTCTCCTTACACTCACCCAACATCTCTCAAATTCATCGACTTCCATCGCATGATAAATGAATTTTCTAAATTCACTAAGCTTCGGATCACGCAAGTGACATATCATGTTCTGCTCGATATGCCAACTGCATAGTCGATGATCTATCTCGGGCATAACCCTGCCAATAGCTTTGGCCGTTGAATTGTCCCCATCGGTGATCAATGACTTTGGATGTTTTTGGCGCATCACTTCCAAAAACGTTTGAAGCCACACATATGAGGAAACAGTCATCCGAAATAATACCACAACAAAAAGCAGCTGTACTACGATGATGATTAACTCCAATGAAAGGAACAAAAGAAAGATAACGGTTCACTCGGTACATATTGTCAAACACCCCAATGTCACCAAAGGCACCATAGTCAATCCGAAATTGTGAATCTGCCCAAAATATATTTTCCAAATGCCTCTCATCATTCATATTGTATTTGAAGATTCAACATCTTCTTCTTTTTGTGCTATCATGTGGATGAACACAAATTTAGCATCACTGCCTTGGATTCTTTTCTTCTTGTACCTTGCAAAGAAATTGTACAAGTTATGGGATACAAATCCGACCTGGTCATAAATAGACCTATTCAAACGCTAGGCCGGGCCGAGCCTGAAAAGCCCGCCCTCGAACGAGCAGGCCCGAACCAGGCCCGACCCGGCCCAAAAAATGATTTCCTCGATAAAAATATTATTTTATTTCTTTTTTGGAATAAAAAGTAATATTTAATTCATTGTGAGAATTAAAAAAATAGCTTTTATTATTTTTATTGCATTCAGTGAGCTTTTTCGGGTTTTCGGGCCGGAAATCAAGTACAAAGCCTGGCCTGCTTTTTTGGGCTTTCGGGCTGGAAATCAAGTGCAGAGCCCGACCTAGACCAGACCGGGTCACCCATGAACCGGTCTAGTCATAACCACCATGTGTTTTCTCCATAACTGACATAATTTGACATGTATGAAACCCACCAACGCCTAATTGAACAGCCTCAGTCTTTTGAGCATCACTTAGCCTACGATGAGACCGTAAGAAAGCAACCTGATCAGGCTTAGCAAGTGCATGTTCATGGGCATCAATAAAGTCTTTAACAAACCATAAACCACATTCTTCATCTAGCTTGATCTCCAACTTAGCCTTGCATCCAAAATAGGTCAGTGGTCGTGGCTCCCTTTTTTTTATCAATCATTTCAAAGTATTCAATCATCTCGTGTCCTTCACAAGAGCAGCAAAATCTCCTCCATATAACATTATTCATATCCCTCTTGCACTTCACACACTCCTTTCTGACACTAAATCTTTTGGACTTTGCATATGCATTGTAGAACTTGTAATCATCTTCCTCGCTTCTATCCGATTTATTACCATGTTATATTCTTCCATTTCCTCCAGGCTGACGTACGTTCACCTGCCATTAAAAAACACTTGCATCAAAATTTTAACACATATCTCACACATGTAACTAAGAAAAACATAACCTAGAGGATGTAGCACTACATTTTACCCAAGGTGTAAACACCATGGGGAAACTACACACAACACAAACTTACTGAAAACTGATTGGATTCAGGTCACCCTTGCAATGTTAACAGGCAAAACAAAAGAGGTTGCATATAGTGCTAGTAAACACACAAACCAAATTAGGTGCCAGACATATTGCTTATTGAACATTTTTTTAAAATGTAATTGCCAACAAATTGTTGATCAATGCACATCAAGCCATGTAAAGCTGTTGTCCAGCTATGAAAATAACAGTTCCAAATGTGTACAAGTGGCCAAATTCTAATATCTCTTACAAAGTACAACCTAATCATATAATGACACCAATAAGTCAAGCACAAAAATAAAACTTACTTTTTAAAAACCTAAGGTATTTACTGCCAGTATGAAAAAATTGAATTTCCTATGTTCCAACAGGTTGTTTAGCCTATACAATTCATAATTCTATTGTACACATGTTGGTGGAGATGCTAAGAACTAAAGGGTGACATTAAAAGGGGGACTTCATAACTGAACAGAATCGAAGAAATTTCAGGAGAAATCAATCTCTTCGTAAACCTGCCAAATGATGAGAAATGTGGCAAAGCTAAGTTCGCTACGAAAGTTGTTCAGGCCTAGACAGTGAAGACCAGTTAGTTACAATCATAACGAATATCAAATAAGCAAAATTTTGTTGAAATAAACAGTAGGGTCGTTTGTTTTCTTTTCTACGGGTACTAAACACCTGCATCATTACTTCATACCGGTGGATTGAGAAACTCATTCTGGGGACAAACCCAACTACAAGAAACCAATCCATCATACCTATATCAAGACATCAGCAAACTCCGTAACAAATTATAAGCCAATCACGGCTCAATCCAAAACCCCCAAACCAGCCCGGAATCGTGACTTGCCATCTGCCAACTCAGATGTGGTTTATGACATCGGGTGGGTCTTTCTACCCGGCACACAACAAGAAATCCGCAAATCTCCACCATCTAAGACCCGGCGGCGGGGAATCATAACCAGAATAACGAGATCACATTATGTAACAGCCAGTTTTCAGTTTTGGTATAGTAATTTCAGAGATTCAATTTCTTTGCAAAAGCTTAGCTCTAAGTCTAAATCTCTCAAAGCTTCAAAGTTCAAATCAGAAACTAGGGTTTTGCTTGATTTTGAGATCTCAAAACCCCAACTCAAATCCTCTTCTAGTTAGCAATTTTCGTATTTCATCATCCCCAGGACTAGCCCAACCTCTCCCCTTCTTTCTCATTTCCTTCTTCCCCCTCCAGCTCACCTGCGAGCTCCCTCCCCCTTTGCCTCTCTGACGCACACGCCACCCCCAACAGCTCCCTGCCACCACCATGAGCTCCCATCTGCACCCCTGTGCGCCTGCCACCACCATGCCGAGCGCCGCCTGCTCCTCTATGCCGCCTCGTGCTCCCTCTGCCACCCTTGTGCCTCGCCTGGCCGCGACCCTGTGCACCTCAGCTCGCCCACGCCGCCTGACAACGCCACGTGCGCTTCACGCGAGCGCCTGCACCTACACCGCCTGCCACTCCGCGCATGCCACTCCCTGCCGCAGCCCGTGCCGTCCCTGGCACCAAAGCCGTGCGCCGCGCCTGCCACCCACGAGCACCTACGCCCGGTCGTCAGTGCCTCCTGCCACCCGCGTGCGCCTGCTGCAGCTCCTCCAGCTCCCTGCCACCTGCGCCAACGGCTCTCCCCGTCGCAGGCTATAAGAGAGCTCGAGCTCCCTCCTTGCTTCCCCCTCCATCACTAGAGCACCCTGAAGAACCGCCCGCTGCTCCCGTTTTGTTTTGGCCGCGCCGCCTCCCCGTCGCTACGCCGCTCCGGCCCGGCCACCACCCCGCCGACCCCGTCACAAGGAGCCACCGGAACCGAGGACTCCATCCCCCACCACCCCTCTCCTCCCGCCACCGAGGACCTCCACCACCGCGCCCTTTCTCCTCCCGCCCGTGCGCGCCCACCGATTCGGCCGCCCGAGCCGCTCGACCTCGCCGGCTTCCTTACCCCAGATCTACCGGGCGTGTGCCATCTCCTTCCCAGCGTCGACGGTTTGCCCACGCCTCCATGCCCGTGCGCCCACCGCCGCCTTGTTGCCTCGCCACCGTCGCTCCCGCCCCTCTCCGGCGCCGCCGCCACCGCCAGTAGGGTCGCCACCCTCCTGGGGCCCCATTCCGCCCGCTCACCGGCCGCCTTGCTGCCCACGCCGCCGGCACCGCCACCGCCCCCAATGCCGCTCGAGCGCCTCTGCCTCTGCTCCCATTTCCCTGTGCCAAGAGAAATGAAGTGGGGATTGGATTTGAATGGCCCCACATGTCATTGCTTTGAGCCCTTTCTCTCCCTTTGACAAGTGGGCCCGCCACTGCAGCCCACCAGGTGACCCATGGACGGTGCGCATGGGTGGGTCCATCTTGTGCATCCCCTCTCTCTCTTCCGATTTAATTTCAATTTAAACTTTAGAAGCTCTGTTCTCCCTCTTTTCAATTCCAAAATTTATGAATTAAATTTCTAAAAATTTGTTAATTCAAGATCTTGCTAATAGCATAGGTCTTGTTTAATTTGGAGTTTATTTATATTCTTGTGTATTTATTTGTTCTCTTTGCCATTGTGCCTTTTTCCTATTATTCTCTTGAGTAGGATTTGAAGACGCCGGAGATCCTCAAGTTGATCAAGACCAAGTGTATCAAGATCCTCTTACCTATAATCCAGGCGAGTCAATACTTTGATCATATTGAACCTATATTTTATGCAAATTATGTCCTTTTAAAGTATCAAATTGCATGCTTAATTTCGTTATGCAAATGTATGTTAAAAATCCTAAGGTAGTTAAATGCCAACTTGATGTTTAATTATTAATACACCATCCCTTGATAATTGAATTACCTTAAGCCTTTGTCACCCTAGTAATTATTTGGTAACTATACTAGTTTAGGCTATACTTAAGCGCCATGCTAGTCTTGCTTAAGTATCGGGGTATCATCTACCCCATTCATCAACTTTTGAAATGATCATGATTTTGGGCAGTCATTGGGTGTAAATGACTGAGATGGTTATGATGTTGTATTTTCCTATCTCTCAAAAACCCTAAGAATTGCTTATCACATCTGGGCGGATGGTATGATGGATGGTATGTTGGTGGGTGCTAATGCAGCCCAAGGAATGTTGGTTTGTGGATGGTATGCGGTATGAACCGCCCAGATGGTCCCTAAGGACTTAATCCTGTGATGACCTCCCAATGTAAAACAGTACGACCACATGTCTATAATGGTGTCGACCTGGCTAAATAATTTGTATCCGTTAGTATGAGTTGCACCAGCAGATGACCCGCTACGCCATAAGCCTATGTGGCTATGGGTTGGGGTGTCGACTTACTGGTCTATGTGAGCGTAAGCCGTGTGGCGCAAGAGGGGTGCAGGAAAGAGTTGACGGGTCTATGTGAGCGTAACTCTTCTCAGTGAAACCTTAGCGGGTGTAACAAATCTTGGTGGATGCATTGTAAAGGCCTTGTGGCGATCTCCTTGACTCACATGTCTACGAAACATGTGTATATGTCGATGATTGTCTCTTGTGGGTAAAGTGTACAACCTCTGCAGAGTGTAATAAAGCTGTTGAATAGCCGTGCCCACGGTCAAGGGCGGACATGGGAACTTACATGAGTTAGTTCTATTTATAAAACTTTGTGGGTGGGATAAAAATGTGATGGGTCGTTGTGACCTACTGGTTTTGGTTTTCCCTGGGTGGATGTACCCCAGTGATGTTAAGTGGTGGATGTAACCGCTATCAAAAATAAGCATGAGGTGGAGGGAAACCTATATTGTTATAAATATTGCACAAGTAATCTCTTTAATAAAATGCAATTTGGTTAAAATGCTAAGTGATAGGATTTTCTAATATTGGTACTCAAAATATTGCTTTGTGCAAATAAATGAACCCGAGCCATCCTTGTTAAGCCTTGCATGTATATTATTGCATCTTGTGTGTTGGCTCGCGAGCACGGAAGTTGTGCTCATCCTCGCTCTTTCCCCCAACCCTCAGAACCCGTGGATCATGGAGATTACATCTACTACGAGGACCAGGACGCCGAGGAGCAAGGACATGAAGAAGAGTAGCATAGTTCCGTAGTCTGAGTCTCGCCTCAGTCTGGTTGGCTCCGTTGGTACTGTGTACATCCTATATTATCCAAGCCTTTGGCTAATATTGGTCGTACACATGGTACCCGATCGCTTACTGTGGAGAGACTTGCTCTACCCCTTTGCTTCCGCTTATCGTACTCGATGCTTTGTAATGAACTCATTTGGCCCGATCGCCCTATTGTAAACTTCGACCGACGTGGTCTATTTGAACTCGATGCTTGTATTAATGAATGGTTTGGTCTATGCGATGTATGAATTGGATCAAGAATGTATCCCGTGAGCGCTATCTCATCGATCCGAGGAATAGCGCATATTTTCACAGAGGATTCTGGATTACGTAATCCGGGTCCGACAGAGCTGGTATCAGAGCATACGACTGTAGGAGCCTTAGCTAGACTGGTCGAGCCTAAGGACTTGAGTTTTATTTTCAAAAAAAAAAAACTAAGAAAGCTTTGGCAAAAATATAATGTATCTATTGCTCTTACTCACCCCTCTTAGTTCTTTACTTACCTCCTTTTGTGAGCCTACTCCGTCGCTGGCTCTTTCTTTTGTTTTAAAATTTTTAGATTATCGTCGTCTAATGACCCGTGGGATTTCTTTTCTCATGGAGAGAACGACGACAAGTTTGTCATTATCCCCGTCAAACTCAAACAGTACCTTGGTTCGTCACCGGCCCATCTTCAGGGGCTGGAAGACCTAGGCTCTGGATCGAGAGTCTTGTTCCTTGGAGGATGAGTTCATCGCTCACACCTTTCAGACGGAGCATCCCAGGAGCCGTTGTTCCGATGTCGTTCAGGACATAACGCGCTCCGCCTCGACTCACTTGTGCCAGGTGCACAAGGATCTCTTGTTGAGGTCACCCTTCTGTTCCTTCTCGTCTCTCCAGGAGGAAGAACGCTACCCAAAGATCTTCGACCTCAGGTGGAGAACACCGCCGTTGCAGTAGCCGTCGTGATGCATGCCCCAGCTCCTCTTGCACCAGCCGTCATCCTCAGTGACCCGACGTCGACCAGATGTCTTGGACCCGGCACCAAGATCGCAGCGCGCAAGAGTATGCGACATCGATCATGCTTTGTCATCAACGTTGAAGACTCCAATGAGGACGCAATCTTTCGTCTCGCTCTTATTCTGGTTGCCCGACTTTAGTCGCAATCGTTTCTTGCTCTCTCCCGCAATCAGCGCCGCACTTTGTGGTTAGTACCCGATTGAGGAGTAGTTAGCTTAGTGTAGCTAGCAAGCTTGCTAGATGCCTTTTGGTCGCAAGCCCTTTTCCTTCTTTTACCCGGTCGATGAGCGTTGTGTTTGTATCTTGTGTCATGGATTAGCCTAGCCTATACGCTATGCTTCAGAGTCATGTAACACCTAATCCCCTTAATATAATGCGATCATCTTAGACTTTGTATTGTGTTTGATCGTTTTCTTCGTTGGTTTGAAGTTCTTACATTTGTGCTCTAGAGGGCAGAAATCCCTCATATATCTCCTCTAGTTCTTAACCTCTTCTATTCGCCGAATGGCACCAAAGAGAGCAAAGAAGTCCAAGGAAGTGGTGCTAGTCATGAAGGATACTGCCTCCCTCCCTTGTTCTCTCTCGTCTAGTGTGTTTTTCCCCCTCGCCTATCGTGCTTTCTCCATCTCACCTATGAAACATGTGAAGAATTATGAAAGATTTAAAGTCGTATGGAAGCCAGTCTTGTTGGAATTAATTAAGTTTGTTTGGATACCAAGCTAGATAGTTTTAGAAAATCATTGATTGGATTGATATTGGGAATTGGAAATCTTAAGATTTGCTGATATCTTAAGAAGTTCTTATGAACATTAGAGTATGATGATGGATAAGTCTTGATTGAATGGTTTAAAGAATAACAGATTAGTGGATTATATAGATTCCGGAGAAAGAAAACAATTATGAAGGAAAATTTTGATTAATCATGAAGGATATAAGAATCTGAAGTACCAATTTGATTATTAGGAGAAATTGGGTTCTCATCGAATCTTAAGTTGATTATGATGTTGGTTGGAAACTTGGAATTGAGATATGTGTAAGGTAGAGAGTAAAATACAAAAAGAATTAGATCTTTCTTATCGCTTCACGATGATTAATTTTTGTAGAGTTGGATAAATCTTGATTGGACTGAAGAAATGCATGATTATTGGGCTATGGAAAGACAATTGTTGAAGATTGGGTTACGAGATTACCAATTCATTATAATGATTTTAGTGGATTAGATTGAATCAAGAAAATATGGAATTGGTTGGGTATGTTGGTAACATTGGATTCAATTGGATATGATTGAACAAAGAAGTTGGGATTTAAAAGGAAAATTGGTTGGATTATAGCAATACCTAATTTATGAAAAGATTGGATTGTAGGAATGCGTGATTCTTGGGGAATAATCGTAAGATTATATGATTGTCGGTTGTTGAAAGTTGAATCATAGGAATAAGCTATTGTGGAAAGGTTGGATTATAGACCTATAATCGTTGGTGATTGGGTTATCGAAAATAGATTATTGCTAAGAGTTGGATATTCGAAATGCATGATTATTAACTATTGGATTTTTGGATTTTGAAGTACGATTCTTATATTAAAGGATATCTTACTGGTATTGAAGTTGGGCAGAATAATTATTGGATCGACGATGATAAAATAATTTGGCGGATTAAATTTGAAATTATGGACTACAAACAGTCTTTTGGAAGGTTCTATAATGAAGATATTGGATTTATATAAAGATATTCTGGAGAATTGCAATTGATAAATATGCTTGAGGAATTAAGTGAACGATGTCATGAATTTAGCCGAAAATTTTGGAGGAAGCAAATTGCGCGATTATAATCAGTAGATAATTTCATTCAAAAAGGGATATGATGAAATTTAGCATGATCTTGGAGGTTATCGGATTGGAAGGTGCGAACATTGCTACTAGATTTTATGGATTTATGAAGTGATGAAATCATGCAATCAAAGTGGTAAATCTACTGGATTAGTTAAATCTATGCCTAAGGAAGAATTGGAAATTATGTTGTTGTATCGATAGAATGTGAGGTTAATTAAATGCCTGGATTTCTTTTAATTAAGTGACTTTATGTTATGCTGGAATGGTGGATTGCAATGATAGTGAGAATTGGATCCAGTATGTTGGAAGACGAAATTGATAACTTTTAGTTGGCATTCCAATACATGGCTGCGAACCAGCAGTTGGCATCAGTTTACCAAATTGGAGCTACCACTGCAGCTACCCAATTCCAATCCCAGCTCCCGCTCTAGTCACAACTCCGCGTTCCAATGGAAATGGTCTCTGCGCTCTTGATTATTGGGATGACTGTAGCAAACAATACCGCAACTAACCTTTATTGCTTCAGTGATGGAGAAAAAGGGTGTTTCACCAATAGATGCCCCTAGAAGAAGTTTCACCTTACACTGGTGCAGAAGACGACAAAGCGAACCCTGCCACCCATCAACTTAAAGGATTACCAGGAAGAAGTTGTCACATTAAAGACAATAATGCTGCTACACCCAACGAATCCCTGAAGGTCATCACTCGCTTTCACTACAGGATACCGAACATATCACTAATAAATGCCCCCAAAGAAAGCGAGGGTAAGGGATCAATTGTTTCCATTACGGCAACTTGTGACCTTTCATATATAGATGTCCCCGACGGAATCTTGAAGAATCAGTAAGGAATCCCATGGTGTGGGAAATGTCTCTTTGTTCCCCACCAGAAGGAACTCAAGGATTTGATACTGAAAGAAGCACAGCTCAGCATACACCCTGCACCCAGGCAACACCAAGATGTATCAAGACATGAAGATTTTGTATTGATGGTCAATAATGAAAAGAGACATAGCCGAGTTATATATCGCTTGTATGGTGTGTTTACATGGAGTACCCAAAAGGATAATCTCAGGTCGAGGTTCTCAATTTACCTCGCATTTCTGGGCCAGATTGCGTGACGTACTCAGAACCCATTTGGATTTCGATACAGTATATCATCCTCAGACCGATAGTCATACAGAAAGAACAAATCAGATTCTAGAGGACATGCTTGAGCTTGTGCCTTGGAATTCGCCGTGACGGGAGGAATGTCACCAGTATCTGAGTTTGCATATAATAGTAGTTTTTAGTCAAGCCTGAAGATGTCTTCGTTTGAAGCGCTCCATGGAAGAAAATGCTAAACTCCTCTTCATTGGTCAGAATCAGGTGAAGGGTATATCTTCGGACCTGATACTCTCAAGCAAGCTGAAGAGAAAGTTCGACTGATTAGAGATCTCCTTCAAGCGATTCAGTCCATACAAAATAGTTATGCCGACAACCGTTGAAGGGAATTAGCCTTTGAAGTTGGAGATGATGCATATCTCAAAGTGTCACCGCTTTGTGGAACTCGAACATTCAAAGTTAAAGGAAAGCTAGCACCAAGATATATAGGCCCGTTCCCAATCACCGCCAAGCATGGAGAGGTAGCCTATCAATTGGAATTACCAGAAAGTTTGTCAGATGTCCATAATGTGTTCCACGTCTCTCAGCTCAAGAAATGCCTCAGAGTACCTGAAGAGCAAGCTCCAATTGAAACCATCGCACACCAGAAAGACTTGTCGTATCCAAAACATCTGATCAAGATTCTTGATGTCGTGGAGAAGCAAACAAGACGCTAGATCATCCGTTTATGCAAAGTGCAATGGAGCAACCACTCGGAGAGAGAAGCCACTTGGGAGCGTGAACATCAGCTAAAGTTAGACTTCCCTATCTGTTTTCTAAGTAGCTCGAATCTCGGGGTCGAGATTCTTTTTAAGGTGGGTAGGTTTTGTAACAGCCAGTTTTCAGTTTTGGTATAGTAATTTCAGAGATTCAATTTCTTTGCAAAAGCTTAGCTCTAAGTCTAAATCTCTCAAAGCTTCAAAGTTCAAACTGTAAAACTAGGGTTTTGCTTCAGCTTTTAGATCTCAAAACCCCAACTCAAATCCTCTTCTAGTTAGCAATTTTAGTATTTCATCTTCCCAGGACTAGCCCAACCTCTCTCCCTTCTTTCTCATTTCCTTCTTCCCTCCGGCTCACTGCGAGCTCCTCCCCTTGCCTCTCTACGGCGCACACGCCCCCCCGACTCCTGCCACCACCATGAGCTCCCATACGCACCTCGTGCGCTGCCACCACCATGCCGAGCGCCGCCGCTCCTCTATGCCGCCTCGTGCTCCTCGCCACCCTTGTGCCTCGCGGCCGCGACCTGTGCACCTCGGCCGCCACGCCGCCGACAACGCCACGCGCTTCACGCGAGCGCCGCACCTACACCGCCGCCACTCGCGCATGCCACTCCTCGCCGCGCCCGTGCCGCCCTCGGCACCAAAGCGTCTTGCGCGCCGCCACCCACGAGCACCTACGCGGTCGTCGGTGCCTCTCGCCACCGCGTGCGCCTGCTGCAGCCTCCTCGGCTCCACACCGCGCCAACGGCTCTCCGTCGCGAGCTATAAGAGAGCTCGAGCTCCTCCTGCTTCCCCCTCCATCACTAGAGCACCTGAAGAACCGCCATTGCTCCCGTTTTGTTTTGCGCGCCGCCCCTCGCCGCTACGCCGCCGCCGGCCGCCACCACCCCCGCCGACCGTCACAAGGAGCCACCGGAACCGAGGACTCCATCCCCACCACCCTCTCCTCCCCGCCATCGAGGACCTCCACCACCGCGCCCTTTCTCCTCCTTGATCGCGCCGCCCCACCGATTCGGCCGCGCCCGAGCTGCTCGACCTGTCGCGGCTTCCTTACCCAGATCTGACCGGGCGTGTGCCATCTCCTTCCAGCGTCGACGGTTTGCCCACGCCTCCATGCCCGTCGCCACCGCCGCCTTGTTGCCTCGCCACCGCCGCTCCGCCTCTCCGGCGCCGCCACCGCCCGAGGGTCGCCACCTCCCGGGCCCCATTCCGCCGCCACCGCCGCCTTGCGCCCACGCCACGCACCGCCACCGCCCCAATGCCGCTCGGCGCCTCGCCTCGCTCCCATTTCCTGTGCAAGAGAAATGAAGTGGGATTGATTTGAATGGCCCACATGTCATTGCTTTGAGACCTTTCTCTCCTTTGACAAGTGGGCCCGCACATGCAGCCACCCGGTGACCCATGGACCGGTGCGCATGGACTGGGTCCATCTTGTGCGATGCACCCCTCTCTCTCTCCGATTTAATTTCAATTTAAACTTTAGAAGCTCTGTTCTCCTCTTTTCAATTCCAAAATTTATGAATTAAATTTCTAAAATTTGTTAATTCAAGATCTTGCTAATAGCATAGGTCTTGTTTAATTTGGAGTTTATTTATATTCTTGTGTATTTATTTGTTCTCTTTGCCATTGTGCCTTTTTAGGTATTCTCACTGAGTAGGATTTGAAGGCACGGAGATCCTCAAGTTGATCAAGACCAAGTGTATCAAGATCCTCTTACCTATAATCCGAGTAGTCAATACTTTGATCATATTGAACCTATATTTTATGCAAATTATGTCCTTTTAAAGTATCAAATTGCATGCTTAATTTCGTTATGCAAATGTATGTTAAAAATCCTAAGGTAGTTAAATGCCAACTTGATGTTTAATTATTAATACACCATCCCTTGATAATTGAATTACCTTAAGCCTTTGTCACCCTAGTAATTATTTGGTAACTATACTAGTTTAGGCTATACTTAAGCGCCATGCTAGTCTTGCTTAAGTATCGGGGTATCATCTACCCCATTCATCAACTTTTGAAATGATCATGATTTTGGGCAGTCATTGGGTGTAAATGACTGAGATGGTTATGATGTTGTATTTTCCTATCTCTCAAAAACCCTAAGAATTGCTTATCACATCTGGGCGGATGGTATGATGGATGGTATGTTGGTGGGTGCTAATGCAGCCCAAGGAATGTTGGTTTGTGGATGGTATGCGGTATGAACCGCCTGAGATGGTCCCTAAGGACTTAATCTGTGATGACCTCCCAATGTAAAACGATGCGACCACATGTCTATAATGGTGTCGACTGGCTAAATAATTTGTATCCGTTAGTATGAGTTGCACCGAGCGGATGACCCGCTACGCCATAAGCCTATGTGGCTATGGGTTGGGGTGTACGACTTCACGGTCTATGTGAGCGTGGCCGTGTGGCGCAAAGAGGGGTGCAGGAAAGAGTTGACGGGTCTATGTGAGCGTAACTCTTCTCAGGTGAAACCTTAGCGGGTGTAACAAATACTGGTGGATGCATTGTAAAGGCCTTGTGACGATCTCCCCTTGACTCACATGTCTACGGAAACATGTGTATATGTCAGGATGATTGTCTCTTGTGGGTAAAGTGTACAACCTCTGCAGAGTGTAATAAACTGTTCGAATAGCCGTGCCCACGGTCAAGGGCGGACATGGGAACTTACATGAGTTAGTTCTATTTATAAAACTTTGTGGGTGGGATAAAAATGTGATGGGTCGTTGTGACCCTGGTTTTGGTTTTCCCTGGGTGGATGTACCCCAGTGATGTTAAGTGGTGGATGTAACCGCTATCAAAAATAAGCATGAGGTGGAGGTAACCTCTACTGTTATAAATATTGCACAAGTAATCTCTTTAATAAAATGCAATTTGGTTAAAATGCTAAGTGATAGGATTTTCTAATATTGGTACTCAAAATATTGCTTTGTGCAAATAAATGAACCCGAGCCATCCTTGTTAAGCCTTGCATGTATATTATTGCATACTGTGTGTTGGCTCGCGAGCACGGAAGTTGTGCTCATCCTCGCTCTTTCCCCCAACCCTCAGAACCCGTGGATCATGGAGATTACATCTACTACGAGGACCAGGACGCCGAGGAGCAAGGACATGAAGAAGAGTAGCATAGTTAGTAGTCCGAGTCTCGCTCGACCGTTGGCTCGTTGGTACTCGTGTACATCCTATATTATCCAAGCCTTTGGCTAATATCGGTCGTACACATGGTACCGATCGCTACTGTGGAGAGACTTGCTCTACCCCTTTTGCTTCCGCTATCGTACTCGATGCTTTGTAATGAACTCATTTGGCCTGATCGGCCCTATTGTAAACTCGACCCGACGTGGTCTATTTGAACTCTGATGCTTGTATTAATGAATGGTTTGGTCTATGCGATGTATGAATTGGATCAGCAATGTATCCTGTGAGCGCTATCTACTGATCCAGGGAATAGCGCAGTATTTTCACAGAGGATTCTGGATTACGAAATCCGGGTCCGACACATTACCATCATTAGGACATCAATGGCTAAGATCAGGACAGGACAGTCTACCACGTTCCCCAAAACCCTACGGTTTGGTGGGGGTTCTGAGAGACGTCAAGCGCATGGAAATTTCGCAGAAAACCTACCATACAAGCACTTTTATAAATTCTTCATCATCTATGTGCAATGTAAGTCGTGTAATTTGACTACCTAGTTAATTTTGCAAACCTAAGGTCTATTGGTTCAAGATGAACATCAAAACAAATAACAAGAAATCCTACATACGAGCAAGGAGCATATATGGACATCAACATAATCAAAACCACAAGAATTAATTGTTGCCGAACCAAATCGACCCTCGCATTGTTGAAGGCGGCGGCAAAAGTGACAGGAGTGAGGCGGCCGCGGCGTCCTGGAGAGACCCGGTGGCGCTTCAGAGGAAGGCGACGACGTCTGGGATTGGATGGGGATGGAAAAGGGCGGTGAGAGGGAATGGATAGGGATTGAAAAGGACGGCGCGACTTAATCGACGGCAACGTAGCGGAGGTGCGGCGGTGCAAGGAAATAGATGGGAGGGGAAAGGGCGCGGCTCCTTTCTCGGCGGCGGCGTCGCGGATGTGCGGCGGCGCAAGGAAATAGATGAGGAGGGGAAGGGGCGCCGCTCCTTGCTGGGCGGCGGTGTCGCGGAGGTACAGCGGCGAGGGGCGGTGGCGCAGCGCCTACAGCAAGCAAGCAAGGAGGCAGCGGCGCTCGTAGAGTCTGCAGCGCTAGCAATGGAGGATGCAGATGGGAATGGATGCATTAGGTTACGGCAAAAGACCATTTACCCTGACGAAACAAATAATTTAAATAATGAAAAGTCTATTACACCCTTCACAAATCAATAGCCAGATTTAATGTATACTACCACTCAAATGTACTGCAAAATTTCTATATTACTAAATGGCCAAAATGACAAACTTTTATTTGATGCCAACAAATTCACTGACTTTATCTTAGATATGCTTTTAAATTTACAACGTAAAGGACACAATCGCCCTTCGTTTCAAAAGGACACGATCACAAATCTTAGTGGCCTAGATGCAATTTACTCTAGCATATGCATACTCTTATCTGTCTTCTCTCTAGGCCTGTTGTCTATTGGGCCATCCGGCAACGTACTAGAGCCTAAAATTTACATCCATATAGTTTTACTAGTACTAGTTTGTAGGTTATGGCTCAATCAAGACATCAAGTGCGACAACGTAGAGAACTAGAGAAGGCTTTTGAAGTTAAATATTTTTGTTCGGTTGATATGGCAATCACTTCTTTGAAGAACAGATTTGAAGAACTCATGGTGTTTAAAGACATATTTGGTTTCTTAATGAGCTCAAGCACCTCAAGTCATTAGATAATATTGAACTTGAAGAGTCTTTGCACTAAATTTGTAGAAACTTTCTCGTTAATGGATCATCGATGTTGAGGTACATGATCTTATTTCGATTTGAAGATTATGAAATTCACATTGCCGGATGGTGCATTATCCGCTATGGAGATTTTCGAGCATGTCGAGAGGTGGATTGTTATCCAAATGTTTACATTGCTTACGGATCTTATTTATCGCGGTACTGGATATCATTGAAAGAAGCTTTTCAAAGTTGAAATTATTGAAGAACTATTTGAGGTCAACAATGTCTCAAGAAAGGTTAAATGGTTTGGCGACTTTATGCATCAAGAAGAAGTTATTGGATGAGATCGATATCAATAGTATAATCAATGACTTTGCATCTCGAAATGTTAGAAGAAATTGTTTAAAATAATGTCAAGCGCCAAGTAAGTAATTTATTATTACATTTGTCCACTTTATGAACTTTGAGATATTCTATATAAGTTATTTTAGTGCATTGAATATTATCCTTACATGATAATACTATTTAGAGGTAAACGTATTGTTCATAAGATATATATAATGGACAAAATTATCCTTAAGTGTGCATGCAATAGTCGGATAAAGGCTCTCTATCGATTTTAAAGACGCATCAGGGTTCAGACAAAGGAGGATGACTGTAAGCACTTAGATTATTGGAAAACAAGGATAGCACTTCAGGAACTGATTGAGCCTTACCTGAGATTTTTTCATAATTTCCTCATGGACTTGGCCCATTTCTCTTCGATGGAGACCCCCCATGCACGTGCACACTGCACCGGAAATTAGACAGAATCCTTCTTGGAATTAGACAGAATCATGCTTGCTGGCCATCCACTTCCAAATCAGACAGAATCCTTTTGAGACGTCAATATCCAGCAAATGCTCTGTTTCTTGCATCTGTACAAACGGCGAAAGATGCCCGCATTGTTTGCGCGCCTGTTCCATCGAGGCCACGAATTCAGTGCCACTCTTCGCACTGCTGATCTGTTCTTGCACCGCGCTTTTTCCTGATTTTTTTTTGGGAACTAAACTCTTTCCTGAAACTGGAACTGAAACTCAAACCGCCTAAGACTTCGATCGTAGCCACTCCAACAACAGCCATCTCCAATTCGAAAAGCATGCAAAAGCTTTCCCTGTAACAACTGCAACAACAGCTATCTCCAATTTGCAGAGCATGCTATAGCTTCCCTATAGCCACTCCAACAGCAGCTAGCCATCTCCAATTTGCAGAGCATGCAACAGCTTCTTTGTACCAATGCCATCCTGAATTCCAGAAACGCCTCTCACTGTCCTCTCTTTCTCTGTAAGCTGTAGCTTGGTAACCTGAACACCTCGCAGACAAACGATCTGCTTCACCTGTGCTGTCTAATGACTTTCTGTTTGTTTGTTTTTTTCATTTTTGGAGGAATGTCAGGACCGCTCATTTGCTAAAGTTATCGGAAGTGTGGGAGCTCTAAGACAAGGCTGCTGCTCGACTCTCGGGCGGGGCATTTATATAGACAGCCTATGTGCATGAGAAACCAGAATAAGCCAGCTGGTTACTTGCGAGGTCAGCATTTATATAGACAGATGACGGCAAACGAAGATTTCAACGAGGGGAGCTTCGGCGAAACTACGGTCGGGGACAGGAAAGTACCTCGAAGCATATGCTTTGGTGTGTCGGAAGTTTCATGGAAGCTGGCACCATGTGCCGGAGAAGCTTCGTGCACGAAGAGTTGTGGTCCGTGGACTTTCAGAGAAGTTTCGCCAAGGGAAATTTCTATCGAACTTCCGGTGGGAAATGGTTGGCTTAGACGGCAAGAAAACGTCGTTTACGATAAAGGCGACGCGTTTGTCAAGCCAAAAAGGTATTGGTGAAGTCAAGATGATTAGCCCCTGTTTGCTTGGTCACCAAAATTTAGATAGACAAGATTCGGTAGTCTTTTGCCACTTAATTTTATGAGGAAGTCTGCCTGGCAATGCTTTTTATTATAAGAAACTGGCATAAGGGCTACCGATGCCTATTATATTAACAAAGAAGAGGCCGGCACAGGACCGGAAGAGAGTCATGAATAAAATATGAGTTTTAATTACACAGTATAAATTGCTCCAAGCTCTTAGTCCCTAGCTAGGTTCCAATTTCTACCTCGTCCTTTATCTTTGCCACTAGGTCCAGAGGGTTAGTCAATATGTGCGGAAGATTCTAACGTCACATTCCTTCCAAACCTTCTAGGTGGTTAGGATGTCGTCGCCCTCTATGGTACACCTCCCAACCTGTTCATTTTGATCCACCAGTCCTCCAAGTTGAAACTATGTGGGCAATTGGAAGGTTTGAGAGGAGCACAGGCGCCGCCATTCTGCTATCTCCTTCTAAACTCGTCTAGTATTTCTATATTGAGAGAAGAGGTGTAGGGCCGCTTCATGATGATTGTTTACAAAGGGACAAGTTCCGTGGTTTGGTCATCCTCGCGCTTGTAGTCTGTCAGTGGTCCATAAGCGGTTTTGGATAGAGATCCATGTGAAGAATTTGGTTTTTTGAGATCTACCTACTGCACTGAAGCGGATACCTAGGTGTATGCAAATCCTGTTAAGGGTTGTTTGGAACACGAGAATTTTACAACAATTTAACGAGAATCGGTTCAACTATTGTAGGAAGAGTAAATTTGGCAAAACTCTACATATTTTGTACAAACTATTGCAAAGCTCCAGATTTAAGGCTCAATTTCATAAAACTCCAGATTTAAGAAGGTATGTTATCATAAAACTCCAGATTTTATACAAACGTGGAGTTTTGTAATAACATACCTCCTTAAATTTAGAGTTTTATGAAACTGAACCTTAAATCTGAAATTTTGCGATAATTTGTACAAAATATGTGAAGTTTTACGAAATTTACTCTCCTAGGAATCTACGAAAATCTACACATTCTAAACGTGGCTGGCCTAATTAGCTTGAATGTCACATAAACTCTCAAACCTCGTACAGGCCTGAAATTATTTTTATTTGGTCAATTCCAATCCGGGCCCAAAATAGACAGGCTTAGATTAGACTCAATCCAACCCCAAATAAGAGCCTGTGCCGGTGCCTAGATATGGGCCTAAAGAACAGAACTGTGATTACCGACCGAAATCACACCTTCGTATTCCACCCTTGTTGCCGCAGCTGCCACACACACACTTCATCTCCTCCAAGGCTCCAAGCCCGCGCTTCACGACGTGCGCTGCGCACCCATTCCCTTCCCGCGCTTTGGGCATTTGCGGCGAAGCCGGAGTTGACGGTGAGGTTATGGAGAACAGCGACGAGATCGGCAACGGGGAACGGTGCAGGCAGACGATGGCTGATGATTAATCCCATTAGCAGTACCCGGCCTACGTTAATTTGTTGAGCCGGTCCAAAGGCAATCCTCTGTTGGCTCGCGCCGGCGCCGGCGCCACTCGCTACCGCTGCCTTCTACGGCACTGCCCCTGCCGTTCACGGCTTCACCGAGCGAAAATTATGCGGCCGAGACGACGCTCGTAAGCTCGGACGTTTACGTGTACTCCCCCTACGCGCGAGCAACCGCTTCATAGTATGTCGCGTTCCTTGCCTGGACGTGTCTCGTACGTTATCTACGTAAGCGAACCACGTCATATCGTATCGCACGTGTTGACGCTTCCTAAATTGTGGACTGGCTTTGGTCCTCGAGTCTTGATCTTCTTCTCGTAGCGTCTGACTCATACTTTAATTCGGTAAAAGAAAGATCGACCTCTAATAGAAACTTTTGGCCCACTTTTATTCACAGCCATGCTTGTGTGACTTGTTTTGCAGCTAAACTTGAGAGCAAATGCCCAAAACCTCTCGTCCGGTTGGCACCCGCCGTGCACGGAGGCGCATACTATACTATCGCTATGCAATATCACAGGTGAATAGTACCATAATATCGAGTAGTACCGTTGTGTTTCTTGTTCATGGGTACTGTAGTATCACTGTTTGTGAGCAACGAAGCAAAATACTGTAGCACTGGTGATGTTTACAGATGTTGTAGCATCGCTGCGGTGATTGATCTGATCCGTTCTTTCCGGATTGGACGGCTCAGATCTGTGAAATATTATGATACTATTTGTCCGTAACATTCTAAATGGAATAGTAGAGGATGCGCCTCGGCCGTGCACTTCTTGAATCCGCGTAGCGGAAGGGAACAAAAGGCGAACAAGCGTCTGGTAGGAGTCGGCCGAGAAATAGTGATACGATCCCTTTCTTTACACAGTGAACAATTGATATTTTTCATTGTTTCTCTCTCAGCCCGTCCTGTCTCTTAGCACTTGCTAAAGCTATCACGCTCGAGCTAAGCTAGAGCTTCTTGGCATGCATGTGTTTTTTACTTCTTATATTGGGTCACCTTGCTATTGTGTGTAACAATGTAAAAAAAGCTCAATGCATGTCAAAGTGTCAACTTATTGGCTTAAACGTATATTCGGGGCATCAATCCCATCCGTAGGAAACTACGAATGTATATTTGCACGAGTTCTCATTTCCTTTCAAGTTAACACAGAGGGTGTCCATTTTAAAATATTTAAGTCTTTCGCAAATTACAAAGCATGGAATACCACAACATGTATGCCACACTTGAGTAGCCGAGTTTGACTTTTATAGGCTAGTGTTTGATTCGTTGCCGCACTTATGGTATATCATGCTTTCTTAACCTTTTGTGCCACATATCAGGCATAAATCCTAGTCAAATTTTACCACACTTGTGGCTAAGAATCTAGTTGAGAGTCCACCAACTTTTTCGAATGATACAGAAGCACCGCAGTGCTACCCCTTACGGTGCCATCTTCTTATTAATTATGTATAAAAGTTTGTAAAAATTTCCCAAAAATTAGGAGATGTAGGAGTGGACATATTTTACAGCCATGTAAAATTTCAAGATAAAAATCGATTGCACTTGAGAGATACGGAAAAACAAATTCTGCTTGAACAGTGATTTTTCACTTATCATCGCTATTCATTTACCAATTTCAAATCTTCCTAATGCGATTGCGTTTGATGCTGAAATTATATGTGGCCGTAGATTATCTCTCTTATATCTAAAAAAAAATTGAAAACTTTTATACATAAAATACAAAGGTAGAACCGTAAGGTAGTAGAGGATATTATATCGTGGATTCCGTTATCTCCGTCTTAACCGGGAAGCACAGTCGAGGACTCGATGGGAGGGGAGCAGAGTGTAGGAGATGAGATGGTTCTTTCTTCTTCTTTTTTGATTGTACACGTCAGAGTCGGACGTACTCATGCACACACTACACGTATGTCTACATATGTGTTCTTAACACACATCTAATCTAGAGCAGAGGTTGAACCTCACAGAACATGAGCACTCGTTTTGTGCGTATGCTATTCCAGAAAAATAAATCCCTACCAGATAAGACACATGCCGAGCCAGAGGCTCAAACACAGATGGGCTAGGCGAACACCTTCGTACCAAGCCAACCGAGCACAGCTCGGTTCTCAGATGTTTTTTTTTTCTGACAGGCCCTTCTTCCACATTTACGGAGCATCCGAAAATTGAATTTACTTCTGGGCCTGAGCAATTCCCCGAGTGCAGGCGAGCAGTTTCTGCTGGGCCTGAGCGTAGCCCACCCTGTCTGTGGTGTCAGGCCAGCTAGGTCGGGCCGCGTTTCAAAGCCTTATTCAGCCCCAACATATATCTTGGTTCGGGCTGGGCCATTTTGCTCGTGTTCGGGCCCTTCCTCTGTCACGTAATCTATCTTTAATGCTTGGTGATGAATAAGCATTAGGCAATTCTCTCCTTTCGTTTTGCTTTATCAGACAGATAGATACTCCACAAATTAAGTGAATAGCTAATATGTTGAGCTTGGTTCTATGAAGCCAGAGGAGACTTACCACTCCTAACTCCATAAGTTCACTGGTACGCGCTTGGTTCTGCTAACAAGTCCCATTAGAATTTAGGAAACATAGAAAATGAACTGGATTGTCAGTAGGTAGGGGTACAAACGGAGCGGATAATTCTCGATCGATCGAAAGCTTGTGGAGCGAATACGGAAGAGATAAATGGTTATCCGATACTATTCGTGTCCGACTCCGACTCTGAGGAAAAAATGCGGAATAGGATACGGGATGAGCGATATCCGTTCATATGTATCTCTATATCAGATGATATGAGGAAAGCTTGTTGTGACTTCATTTGGGAACATGATAACAGATATGGAGTTACTAGCCAAAAGTTTAGCACTTGAGTGCTGGAAGCAGCAAAAAGACATCTTGAATAATTTGATAAAAGATTTCAATCCACGATCGATTTGGAGTCTTGAAGAGGTCTCAGGGGAAAGGGAGGAAGAAGACTTGACATGAGTTTTACCGCCTCCTCTACTCACATAAGTAAAGGTTTTTGGCCTTTTAGGGTTGCAAGAGAGAACCAAAGTTTTTTTAAAAAAAACATGCTGCTCCTAGCTTGCTATTTCTTGGGAATACAAGATGGTGTATTGATCTTCTGTACACACGTACATACACTTATCCTAGAGGATTTGGACATTTGAGATATTGAAGGGATAGTACATATGCTTGTAGAGAAGAATATGACCTCAAACCAAGGGGATCTAAATGTTTTTTTGATGCATGGGAGCCGAGGCCCCCACTGGTCCCTAAAATCATGGGTCTCATAGGAGGATTTTCTTCCTCCCCGGTTGTCTCCGTCACTGCTCGTCGTAACAAAGCGAGGCGGCTTCTTTTCTAAACACGCTGCGCACCATTTCCCGTCCCCACCCCCAACCCCAGGAACTACACCTCAATATCCTCCAAAGAAAACCGAGCTCCTCACGATCCTTGGAAGCAACCGAGCTAGATCTATGGCAACCGCAGCTCTGGAGATGATCATCTTCGCCCTATGCACGGCGATCAGCGCCCTCCATCTCTCCTCCTTCCTCCAGTCAGGTCCCGCCGCCGCCGGCGCTCCAGCCCAGCGGCTCGATGCTACTCTCCAGGTGTTGCTGACGGCGGCTCCGACCGTGGCCTTCTTCGTCGCAGTCACGCTCCTCTATGCGTACCTCATCCGCGCCGGCGGCGATAGGCCGATTTCGGAGGCCATCACCTTCACCCTATGCGCGGCGGTCGGCGTCCTAGAGCTCTTCCTTTTAGTCCTGTCAGGCGGCATGGACGGCGCACTTGCTCCACCTCTTGATGCTGCCGTTCAGATGTTGCTGCCGGCTGCGACTGTGACCTTCTTCCTCGCCATGGCGCTCGCCTACGTGCACCTCCGCACCGGCGCCGGCAACGAGCCGATCCCGGAGGCCGTGGAGCGCCTCACCAAGATGACTCTTGGGGCAGCAGTTGTGACGGCCATGCTTAGCCTGATGGTCGTCATCCTCACCTTCGGCAGCGAGAGAATAGCCTAAAGTGTTCGTCCTTGATAACCTCTACATATACTGCCACTAGCCGGTAAGGATTTTCGCTGTTGGATCCGTCAGATTTGTGTTGTAATAATGCACAACTTCTCTTGTTATACTATGCGTGTGAGTTTTCTTATGCCTTTAGTGGATGCGGCTTTGATGGGAGACATGAACTTACTAGCTTGAGTTACTGTGCGTTGCATTCTATTCGTACATATATATGGAATGTCTTGCACTTCGATCGATTGGCCTTGCGCTCTGTCCTCCTAAACGGATGGGCCGCGTAAGATGACCAAAAGATCGGTTTTTATGAATTCAGATGTATTTTTGACCCATGAGCTTCGAGGCAACGTCCGGCCAGCCTCTTGGAGCCATGGAGGTGAGGTGACTGTGCCCAACTTCTGTTTGGCGGTGATGCCGTGTGGAGGCGCCATGCACTGCGCGCCCCGGGGGGGGGGGGATTTGGGGATTTTTGACGCGTGGGGAACTGGCCGGAGTTGGAGGTGTGGTGATGGCACATAGGGCAGCGTGGAGAACTGGAGAAGCCTCCGTCGTGGTGGTGTGTATTTAGTGCTCGCGGCGGAGAGCATGGCGATGGCTTTGGCATGGGTGCAGTGAAAGATAGCAAGATAGGCGATGCGGTGGTCTTCGTGGCGGTGACAGTGTAGATGCGTAAGCCTTAGATGGCGGTGCCATATGAGTGGAGCTGTGGTGGTGGTGTCCGCTTGTGCGTGGCCGCATGCGAGGAGAGGTGCCAGCCCTTGTTCTGGACGAGCGCACGGTGATGACGTTGCCTCGCTGACGTTCATGCGCGGCATCGTGATGTGGCGCCTTTTCATTGGGCTGTTTGAGGATGTGGGCATGTGGTGTGGTCTGGTGGAGTACAAGTTGGCGTGACCTTTGCGTCGAGAGGGTGGAGTCTCGGACGACGGAGGAGAGGCTCGGCGGGTAGCCGGGAGGTCACAGCCATCGGAAATATCATTTGCTAATTTGCTCGGTTAAGTCTCCGTACGTGACACTACAAACAGTTGTTCTATATCGGCGTGGCAGCGTGTGATTGCTGAGTTATGGGTTAAAACGGCACTGTGGCATGATAAAATAACAAAAATAACCTCCTCATGAGCGAATTGATAAAAATGATACTGCGAACGTGTCAGTAGACAACATGTGTCCCCGCTGCGCGGCAGCAGGCCTACCGCGCGGCCACAACACGAAACCAGAAAAAATCGTAGTGAACAGTGCTTGTCTGCGCGGCCACTGCATGGAACCGAGGAAAAAAAAAAGAACGAACAATATGTGCACAGTATGTGAACAATCTTGTCCGACGGGCCACCGCACGGCACCAAAAAAACGTTTTTCAGGCACTGCAGGGCGGTGGGGGCGAAGTAGGCTATTGCCGCGCGGCAGTCGACACATGTCGTCTGCCAGCAC
Organism: Ampelocalamus luodianensis; assembly: GCA_036346255.1. NCBI lineage: Eukaryota > Viridiplantae > Streptophyta > Magnoliopsida > Poales > Poaceae > Ampelocalamus > Ampelocalamus luodianensis. The sequence continues at coordinate 54,162,741 of CM070627.1, read as the reverse complement.
GTCTGTGGTAACGTTTTTTGTCATTTCGCTCGACAAAACGGCTAATTTTGCATTTTCGATGGTAAACAATGCCATTTAAAGTTTTAAACCATTAACTCTGATCGCTAGGCTCTTGCTCTGTACGAGCATAGGCAGCCGATGCAAATTGCAGAGGGGGGATTTGGTCCATCTGCCTTTTCACTATGTACTACTCAGTGTTTAATTTGTTACCGTTTCTCGAGTATAGTCAGTCAATTTGATGTCCATCTCATGAGAATTAGTCGACCAAGATAGGATCGATTGGGATATTTTTTTTACAACATAGAATCCGTACGAGACGCAGTGCTCTCTGCCAATCCCGGATCCTCTCAGTAAAGATAGGATCGATGGCGACAACTTTTTACTGGATAGAATCCGTACGAGACACAGTACTCGCTACCGTACCTCCTTGGGATCCGAATACTCTGGATTACTGCATAGGGTTACTTCACCATGCACTTTAGCGGTAGGGAAATCTATACTATAGCAACTTCACTGTAGCAAAAACACTACAACGATTGATCCGAACCTTCGATTTTCGATCGAACGGTGCAAATCGCTCCTAATGCCGATTCATGATAGATCCTCTGCAGAGGATCCCAATCCACCTCCTCGTAGTCGCAGCCGTCAGGTGGAGAGCGAACGGGCGTAGTGGCGCTACAGTACAATCACTATAGTCAGGGGAGGAGCTGAGCCTCGGGCCTCTCGGGCAATGGCCCGAGGCCCAACGAAAAATGCCTGTTAAAAATCAAAATAAGAAGCATAAAATGACAGCCGAAACATCACATTGGGCCAAAATGCACTGGGCCGCCCCGAGGCATGGGCCGGCTCTGGCTCCGCGCCTGACTATAGTAAGAAGGGTACCTAGGATTATTGACTACATCAACCTTTCGGTCAAAGGCAGAGTCTCTGTTAAAATAAGCTCATATATCAGAGGCTAACTCTATAACAGCTATGAACCTACAACTAGTACTTCAAGTAAGTCTAATACCTTTTACTAATGTCAAACCGATGGACGACTAGTTTGAGTCATAAGATGACCAGCTATAGACACAGTTCGACCACCTATACTGTTTTATGCAATCTCCAACCAGCGAACTGGTCAGGTGACATGACAATTTCACATGTGACTAACATGGGAGTGGCTATTGGCGCATCTGGTAACTTACAACAGTTGACTAAGAGACGTGGCGGTTTAAGACTCAACTGAAAAACATGTGTGAAGATCAGAGGTGTCTTTAGCGACATTAACTCATAATTAGGGTTGGAAAAATAGCTCGAGACTCGCGAGCCAGCTCGGCTCGAACCGGCTCGAGCTCGTAAAATCTCAAGCCAAGCCAAGCCCCGCTTTTGACTCGCAAGAATTTCGAGCCGAGCTCGAGCCGGCTCGCGAGCCAAACGAGCCAAGCAGTCCAGCCTAGTGAGCCCACACACGCTACCGCATCCCCACTCCCTAGCCTAGCCCATGCACGAAGATAAAGCAGTCGGCAATTCCCCACCCCATCTCTGTCCCCACTTCCCAAGACCATATCCATCCCTCCGAGGGGTTCCCTCAGTCGATCCCCGATTCGGCAATTCCCCCCACCCCATCCACCCGATCCGGCGATCCCCTTCCTCTTTCGCCCCGTCCGCCGCCTCCCACCTGAACCCACCAGGCCACCAGTACCACCGCTGGGAAGAAGCCAATGGTAGACCTCCGTGTGGTGGAACCTCGACGTCGAGTCGCAGTCCGACTGGACGCCTCGGCCCCTCGCCGCCGCTTCCGCCCATGCCGTCGCCTCCGCCCACACCATCGCCCCGCGGAGCTACCCCGACGCCGACCCCCTCCCACCTCTTCGCTATCGACCGCGCCGTCTTCAACAAGAGCGCTGGGGAAGAAGCCAATGGTGGACCACCTCCCCTTCCTCCACCTCGCCGTTAGCACTCAGCAGGCAACGAGCCAACGAGGCAACGACCCCAAGAATGTTGTCGCCTGCCTCCTCCGCCATCTCTTTGCTCGCGACGACCACTCGTTCTCGACCGCCTTCGTAGCGATCGCCTACCCGCCCTCGACCGCCTCCGCCGCGGCCGCGTCCTGCAGCAGCGGCCTCCCCTTCAAGCTCCACCGCGTGAAGGCCCGCCCAGTTCTTACTCTGCGCTCGCAAGCCCTTGCAAGCCAATTTGAGCCATGCTCCGAGCCGAGCCGAGTGCCCATCCTAGCTCGTTTCCAAAATGAGCCGAGCTGAGCCGAGCGTACTTTTCATCCGAGCTCGGGCGAGCCTGGTTCGAGCCGGCTCGGCTCGGCTCGGCTCGTTTCCACCCCTACTCATACTTTCGATAGCTATAAAAGGGATAGCCCACATATTCTGTAATATTCATTGATAACAATGTTCAAGCATAAGTCAATAACATCATTCATCGTTCAGATTCAAGTTCATCAATTTTGTAACATCTTCCTTGTATTTTTATACATACATTCTTCAGTGTGTTCACAACAATAAAGGTATTCGTTTTGACAGTGTTCTCATGTCATTTTCTCGGATACGTTCGATAGGAACCGTGTTTCCGATCATGACAGTTCCTTTACCACATTTTTTTCTACATCACCAAATAGGATGTGATACAGTGATATACAGTAAAATCGCTGGATCCCTTTACTATTCTAGAATCGAACTACCGTGTCTCTCCGCTGATACGTTTCCGTTTGGCCGGGGCTGCTGATTTGACTCCATCTTCAGGAATCATGTCTGCTTCCTCCTTGAGGTTGTGATATTAGTTGTGCCATCTTTCCTCTGTTATGTTAGCGGAGTGCATTTGACTGCTTGAGATAAGCTGATTAACATTTGTACTTTACTGGTGCCATCATATGTAGTTAAGCGATTGGACACTGACTTAGGTATGGCCACATGGGACGTCAAACGTCAAGGTTGTTGACTCAAAGTAAACGATACCACACACAGCCGCTCTGCAGCTACATAAATTCTGCCCCTCGGGCGCTACCACAAAGTCGCCAATAGATTTAGGCACAGATCTTGCACTGAGGGATTTTTGCTTATTTAACTCTTTTTGAAAATGAAATAGTAAAATAGCATCTTTATCTAGCAATTTTGCAGTAAAAAGCCACATGTCGCTGACCCAGACCACGGTAGATTATGTGTTGTGATCTGAGATCGTGGCAGGATGGCAACAAGCAGCGGCAGGTGGCTTATGCACAATCCTGCTGCAATCTGGGTCAATGGCACGTGACTTTCCGCGTCAAAATCACACGGTCAAGGAATTATTTTTATCATTTCGTTCGCAGATGCTAGTTTTGCTACTTCATTTAAAAATGTATCATTTTAGACGAAGACTCCAATCGAGGTGTCTGATCCTGAGTAGTGCTATTTATCCTTTTCCCATCATCCCACCCTCACGATTCATTTTGTCCGTTGTTCTTTTACCAAAGTTATAGTACCAGAAGCACATTATATTAGAGGGTTCTGAGGTTCGAATCACTGATTTGATTGTGATGTTTCACAGTTTCAGTATCAGGTAATGGGACAAGAATAAAGAACTAGAGGAGTGATTGCGCAAAACCTAGCTTGCAAGTTATTGCGCAAAACCTAGCTTGCAAGTCACGGGTGAACAGTGCAAACGCACCAGGGGCGTGAAGGCCTAGCGCACCGGTTCTGCCCACCCACACCCCCAGGATCACCACAACCCATTTTGGGCGGTGTTCATGATGGAGCATCAGCCGATGGTGGCGCAAGAAGTAGAGCTCGGGCAAGAAGCAGAGGACCGAGGGGTGAGATTGAAGAAGACTTGAGGCCTTGATGGGAGAGCTGGAAAGTTTGGGGGCTTTAGACCATATTATTTCCATAACATAAGGTCATGGGATATGAGAGACGGGAGTTAAACCCCAAGTGACCAAAACCTAACTTGGTCCCTATTCCCTAAATCCCTAATTTGTGCTGCTCCTATGCTCCTTCTTGGCGGCGACGGAGTGGCGGGTGCGCGGCTGAGCTATGGACGAGTGGACGCGAGCAGCCTAGCTGTGGCGTGTGGTGCGCGCGTGGTCGTGTAGAGGGGCAACCAGTGGCGACCGGGCGAAGCGGAGGAGGGGAGGGGCGAGCGACGGGCGCATGGTGGGGCAACCTCCATCCATCGGCGACGGAGGGGTTAGCGTCGAGCGGCGGGTGACGACAGCCATACAAACACACAGTCACATAGAGCAACAGTAGCCAAACAACATATAGAAACCAGTAAGTGATGTGACTATATTGACTAAGGTGAGGGCCTGGTATATTTGTGAACTACTATCAAATGGGTACAAAAATTAATTATATTCTCTAGTCTCAACTAGTCAACCTCTCACTTATTATATTTGTAATTGCTCACAATTTTTTATTATCTTATTAATTTAGCTACTTTTGTTATACATATTACTACTAGCACGCATTTATGGACATGTGGGGCGTTCTATTCATTAGCAAAGTACTACCTTAAGTGTATTTGACATTCTAGCTTTGTCTCTTGTCTATTTATTGTCTATTTATGTATGAATTTGGATTGCACTACACAGTCGAATGTATGTCTGATACGGTTCTACCATATTAGCTTTCTCCAATTAGCACCTCATCTATTCTTGTCCCGCGTACAACACTACAGGTAAACTACTCTGAATCCTGAAAGGCTGCCAAGGAACAAAGGTTGCTAAGACGTGATCATTCCAACTTCTAAGGGCTATTCAAAATCCAGATGGGCGATCACCCTGACGAGTAGGGTGGGCATTCGGTTTATTCGGGTATATCGGTTTGGTTTATTTGATTAAAAATATTTCGGTTTATGAGAGCTAGCCTTCGAATTAACCAAAATAAAATACAAAACTGAACCTAATTAAATAAATTAGGTTCATAATTGGACCATAAATGGTGTGAGTGAGCTCCTAAATCGGTAAGATTAAGAAGATTGATTATTGTCTCATCACAGACGGTGACTTGACATCAAGGAATGGTTGGTTGCTGATACATGAAGCCACTTCCCAGTCGGAGTACCTGCGCGTCCACGCCACTTTCTGAACATAGCAATGTCCAATTACCTATCGACGACATCCAAGTAATTGGATATCCTAACGCTCTCCTGGCAGCCATGCTTTTTGAACTTGCAGGGGCTCGATGAAGTTGCCCATGGCTGCTGTCCCTTCCTCCTCATGCTGCGTGGACCACCCCCGAAAGTGGCTGAGGGAATACGAATAATATATATATATATATATATATATATATATATATATATATATATATATATATATATATGTAATGTCGGTTTTAAAGGCACAAGCAACCACTACTTGGAGACTTTATAGAGAAGAGACCAGGAATGGAATGGTAGGACGTACCTGATAAAGGTGAAATGAATGACGAGAGGCTAGCTGAATGACAAGAGACTAGTTGATTACACAAACAAAGATAAGATTAAGAAGATTGATTGTTGTTCTCAGAAGGCTAATTGCACAAGATTAAAACTTGCTAATATATTCAGACTAGTTCAAACAAATCAACCAAAATTAACTTATTACACAGGAACAAAATCTATCAAGATACTATCAACTGTGATGTAGGACAACAAGTATATTAGAATGTATAAATTGCATGCTCGAAATAATACAAGTATATTAGAACACCACTCAATGCCACTCAAGGGATCATGCCACACTAGCAGTATCATCCATATCATCACCAATACCATCACAGAGCAAAGGGAAGGGAACGAGATAGAGAATAAAGAGGAGTAGTTTACCTCAATACGACGCGACAACGGCGACAAGCACCACCACCAGCACAGCCGACATCCATCTCCCCACTATGCATAAATCAACCAAAGATCAGAACATCACTCAATGATCATGCATAAAAATCAAATCGTAGGAGAGGCAACCGGAAGGAGAGACGAAGAGCCCCATGCGCAAACCTCAGCCAAAGCAAGCAACCACTAGGAGGGGAGCAGAGAGGGGAAGACAACGGCGTGGGAGGGGGAGTAGAGAGGGGAGGTTGGCGACGCGGGAGCAGAGGGGAGCGGCGTACCTCGATTCGGCGACGTAGATGGCAGGGCAAGCTCGATTCGGCGAGGGAGATGGCGGCGTGGGGAGATGGCAAGGCGAGCTCGATTCGACGGCGGCGAGGTCGAATTGGCGGCGGGGGAGGCGCGATGCGGGAGCCCAAAGTCTCGAACCCTAGCGCGCGATGGGGAGGGGAACGGGCGAGAGTAAAGGCGCTGAGGAGTGACGAGTTAGGGCACAAACCTTAGCGCGCGAGCTGTTATTAATAAAGGGATATCACAGATGGTTCTATTATAGAACCATCAGTGACACTTATCACAGACGGTTCCATAATGGAATCGTCAGTGATATGGTCTCATATCAGTGACGATTCTATTATGGAACTGTCTGTGATATGGTTGTTCAAAGTTCTATGTTTTGAGCATATATATTGTCATGTATACATTTACATGATATGAAGAAATTACATGTTTATATGTCAATTTTGTAATTTAAATACTGATAAAAATTTGCTTTAACTATGATATTATTCACAAACGGATATTTGTTCCACTAAATAAATCATGATATATATATATATATATATATATATATATATATATATATATATATATATATAGTTCAACATATAATATATAGTAATTTGATCACCTCCAAACTAGATTTTTTTTTCATTTGGAATTTACATATGGCCAAATAGCGTGGCCACTCGCTTCTTACAAAGATTAAAAAAAATAGAAACCTAAATAAACAAAGTTTTCTAGTGGCGGAGGTAGGCTGCTATCTTCGTCTTCAAAACTTTGTAGGCGGCGGCGGCATCGGACAGTTCATGAGCGAACGAAGCTCGAAATGTGTCCACCCACTGACATGCTCGTTCGAGTGTCTCGTTCGAGTGTCTCCGAAAACCCTTGGACTGCTGAATCAAGAAGAGTTGAGCCCATAGGCTCTCTTCCCTTGCTTGAGGGGTCTCAACATGGTCAACTCAATCGCCTGCCACCTCGATTAAGCAGTTCAAGTAACGGTGAGTCTCCTAGAGACGTGCAACGTCGTTGTGGAGGACCACGTCGATGACGTGGTAAACTCGCCAGAAGTGGGAGATCACTCGGAAGACACGGCGGAGGAGGATATCAAAACGGCGGAAGGTGGCCACCACCTGCTCCAGCAAATCCTCGGACAACCTTCCGTCGCATCGGCTAACGTACAGCCGGAGAGGTGCTTGTACAGTATGATCAGGTGGGCGATCAATGTCGGCGATAAGGAAACAGAAAAGGGAGCCATTTCTACTAGTTATATGTGGGGATCGGATGATGATCATCTTCGATGGCGGATGATCCCTTTTATAAAACAAGGAATAAATTTGGCACGTGAGACGAAGAGACACATTGGGGAGCCGAAGCGTCATTGAAACGACATTGATGCAACAAAGAGATGCATCGATGACGAAGAAACTCATCGGGCGACGAAGAAACTCACCGGGGAGCTGAAGGGATATTATCACAGACGGTTATAATTAAAAACCGTATGTGAAGTCTACAATTATCACAGACGGTTATAATTAAAAACCGTATATGAAGTCTACAATTATCACAGACGGTTTGTGTTTAGAACCGTCTGTGAAGTATCACATATAGTTGTTTGTTGAAAATTGTCTATGATTTTTCTAAATATCACAGATGGTTATTGCACATGGTTTTCATCATGAACAGTTTGTGATATTATCTCTTCACAGATGGTTTTTTGCGCAGCCAATAACACAGACGGTCTCTAAACCAAAACCGTCTGTAATTGCATGTAATACAAATGGTTTTGGTCAACCATCTGTGATAAGACGTTCAATATTAGTCTTTTTATAGTAGTTGACTCTACTTCCTAAATCTCGGTGAGGTGAGGTGAGTATGTTAATTGTGACACCAAGTGGTGCATGCACAGAATTTCAAAGGTAAAAGTGAGTTGGTCATTATTTCCCCAGATTTAATATGGGTTTGTATCAATCAAGAATCATGGCATGGGACTGGGAGAGATTGGTGGCCTGGTGCTGTGCTACCGCTGGTGTTGTATCAGTGAAGTTAATCCATTATCAAGTGATTCAAGTGTATTGTGTCTTGACTTTATGTTTTGGTCTGTCATCAAGTACTTTTGTGTGCCATAAATTTACCATGTATCTGTGTTGCCGTGTTGGACTGTTGTCATGTACATATGTACTCATGTTATCTACTATCTTGTAATCAAGTATGATCCTATGTGTAGTTCGTTATAACGAAAAACCGAATTGACTGAACCGATTTAATTCGGTTAATTAGGTTCGATTTTGTATTTTATAATTTTGGTCAATTCGGTGGATAACTCTCAAAAACTGAAATATTTTTTTACCGAGAAAACTGAACAAGTATAACCGAATAAACCGACTACTCACCCAAGCTATTAGTTTGGTAATTCGGCCTATTCGGTTTCTTAGAGTTGAAAACTGAATCTGATACCGAACATCGAATAGAGTTAGAAAAAAAAAACACAACCTGATCACCGAAAACCGAATCAACTGACAATTCGGTTAATTCCTAATTCAGTTTCGGTATTAAAAAAAATCCCACCCCTACTGACGGGCCTTGTTGGCCTCGGTGTATACGCGGCCGTGGTGGTGTTGTGCACCAGGTGGGGAGCAGTGGCATCTGTATGAACAGCGGCGTTGGCGAGCACCGGAGGCGAGGGGGCCAGCATCCGACGATCGCCGTGACCGACCGACCGGATCCGATTAACAATTCTCCGTTAACTTGGCACTTGGCAGTGGAGGTCCCTATCACTGGCCCCGCCTGATCACCCGTACGGTACCTAACCTAGGTGCCCCCTGTGTGTGCCCAAAATGCGTTTCTTTCTCTCTTTTTGCCGACAAAATGCGTTTCTTTCTTGGAGAACAAGTACCCAAATGGGTTTCACTCTATTTCTTCTTCTTCTGAATTTTGCAATTTCGTTCGTTCACAACATCACATATAGTATTCTTGAGCTCAGAGAACGCGCAATGCACGATCATCTGTATGGTTTGGCCGTTAAAATGCTCAAAGCCTCAAACTAGTATGTTTAGTCAAGATCGAGTGTTTTATTTGGTTCCCTCGGCCATATCTTGTTGCCTTTAATTGGGACCGACGAGATCACTAGATATAGTGTTTTTTTTTTCTTCTAGAACTCGGTCAACCGTGGGGGAAAAAAACCCACCTGAAATTATTTCATCTGTTCAAAATAGTGTAAAGATGGGTATCATGCTAAACATACCATTCATGGCCATAATGTTCAGACAATTGATCATACGCATGCAGTGCAGATTTTTGTGAGATCGCGAACTGCTGACCTTTTTGGGATTCTGTGGGTACATCAAAACCTCTCTCAAGGTTACATGTGTCGAGCTTTTACAATACCCAACTATCAGTATCAGTGGGCTCCATAGTCCACTCACCCTAGCCGCTAAATTTTGACCCAAAACCGGCTAGACGCGGACAAATATGCTTGCCTTTTTTATGGATATCCAAGAATCCTTATAGTGTACTCATATGCTACAAAATTCGCCAGAACTCGAAATTGCAGTAGATCCAGCTGATATTGTAGAGCTTCTAGGAAAAGTCAAATGAAGAAGATATAATACTCGTGTGACCGTGTGAAGGAGGTGATTAACTTTCACAAGTAACAGTCTCTCTTTGATCCATCGTGTTAGAGAGGTTTCTTCAAACTTTTCGAAATTAATTACCTCGATCATGCACCATTTTCTACTTCTACTTAAAAAAATTAGACTTGGTCCAGATGCGTGTAATATCCAGCTGGTTAAACGAAATAAGGTCACAACATGAATGACCAAATTATCCAAGGTTGGCTTCATCCAGAAGACCAGAACACACGTTCGCACAATGACACCAGAGATTGGGAAATGCCATATTGTTTTGTCCTTTTTTTTCTTTACTAATATTAAAAGGGGTTTGTCTATACAATATTCGACTATTTTCTCAGCCCAAAACAGTCAAATTTGAGTTCATTTACAACTTTATTATACATAAATCACAGTAGTTTATTTATGTAATTTTTGTTTTTGGTTACTGTAATTATTCTCGAAAGTCTTAATAACTCATATTTTCATCCCATGATTCAAAATCTAACATATACTTTGAGGTATTGAGCAAAAACAAATACAAAAAAATAAAGTCTATAACAACAAAATACGGCAATGTGGTGAACCCATTATGTTCCGAAAAAATTTATAATAAATTCGGAGCCAATTCATCATATGAGAAGAAGTGCAAATCTTAAAGCATATCAGACGGATGAAAATTCGACTATTTTGACAAAAAAAAAACAGTCAAATATTGTTTAGCAAATCTCTATTTACGGGTACATTCCAATGTTCACGGGATCATCTTGGTATGGATGGAGGAAGAAGTGATTCTACATGATCATCACTCGTTTTTGGCTGATTTGACACGTTTTTTTATCAGTAATAGCAAAAGTAGTCCCTATACGCACACAATTGCAAAAATAGAAAAGCAGAAGGTTCCTACCGTGCATCCAGTCTGTGAAGGGAAAGAAATTAGTGATGTGTACAGTGCTAAACAATGATAAATAGTGCTAAATAGTGATCACTACAGTGCAAACGTGCTAGATAGCCCGTCCGACATGATGCGCTCGGGAGCGCGGAAATTGAACTCTATTTCAACAAAGAGAAATGAGCATGGCCAACATGGCAGCCAAAGCTTGCTATGAGACAGACTTCTCCCACGTCACAAAGAAGTGGTGCATGATAGAACCGGATTCAAAGGGTTGCATTACTAATCACTTTCTCCATTAATTAATTAAGAAAGAATAGCCAGTGGGGCCTACTTTTCAGCCACAGCACACAAGGAAGTTTCCAAGCCAGGTAGTGCACGTCTCGCACAACTGCAGCAGGAGCCACTTAAAATGCTCGAACTGCCCATCAGCAAAAGAAAGAAATGCAAAGAAAAGAAAGCTAAACAGAGAAGTTGCTATAACTTCCCTTCAAGAAATCATCTCTCATCATTGCTCTATAAATAGGGGTAAATGGTGAAAAGAAGAAAAACTTTTGGAGGAGGAAACGCACCAAGCACTCGAGAGGAGAAAGCAAAGAAGAAGAAAGACTAGACTAGCGTCTTGAAAATCAAGGTGAGATGTTGGCCTCCTCTCTTTGCCATTAGGTTCGGTCAACGTGGTACAGATCACGAAGCTTTCTTCTTCCTACTCTTCCTTTTTGCTGTTTTTTCCCCTCTTTAGTTCGGTCCTGCTAGCGGATACAAACTAATAACGTGCTCAAGCCTCGTTGCTTAGTTCGGTTCCTACGTACAAATCAAAGGTAGACACGAAACCCTCGTTACTTCGGTACGGTCCTTGATAATGAATACAAACCAAGGGGTGGGATGTACGAAAGCCCCATTCATAGGTTCAGCCCTCTGCTCTGTATGAATGAGTTGGTGGCTTGCTGCTAATCCCCAGCTGACCTATCAGAAGTCTTCCCATGGCGAGTACAGACAACAGGAGCAAATTAGTACCAGTCCAACTGTCTGACCACTCTGACTCCCAAAGTGGAGTAAGGAAAGAGAAACACGATAACGACACGGCTCTATCTAGGGGCGAAAAAATGCTAGTTAGTGGCTCGATTCAAAATTGTTTTAATTAGATTTGTTATTTGATTAAATATTAAAATGAGTCTATTCAAAATTAGATTTTACTCTGGTTTGACTCGACTCGTTAACTCAGTTTTAAAAATATTTTTAATTATAAATAAAATTATATTAAATTAAATTATATAAGTTTTAAAAAAACTCGGTACCACAACTACTTATCTTGATATCCACCTCTACCACTGCCACCTCTACAATCCTGTACACCACAATCTTTTTTATACACGGCTGTGCTCGTGCCTCTTCCCAGCTGAGCACCGGAGTCTCCATCTCCATTAGTAGTTGTGGTAGATAGGCAGGGGCAGGGGAACGAAAGGCGCGCCGCGCAAGGGAAGTGTCTCCACTTCGCGGCTCTTCTTACTCCGATGGCATATCGCGACCTGGTTCCGGCAATTGTGCTCTCCCTGGGCGCCGCGGCGGCGGGCGGCCCCGACGCGCTCCATATGCTGCTCGGCTTCGCCGGGAAAACCCCCCTCGTCGACATCGCCATCTGCTTCTTCCTCGTCGGCGCCGCCACCGCCTCGGTCCTGGGCACCATGCTTCTTGCCCGCTACTTCCGCGTCGCGCGCAATGCAGCCGGTGCCGGCGGCGCCGCTCCCCCTACGCTGGCCACGGAGTGTTTTGCCAAGATAATCGTTACGGTGGCTCTCGCCGTCATCTTTCTCGTCACCGCCTGCCTCCTCGTCGTACCGTTCGCCGTGGCTGGGGGAGATTTGGACGGTGCGAACTACTCCTGCTCCGCATGATGACCGAGCCGTGCCCGGGCGGATGCTGCGGCTGCCTCTATGATTGCCCGCGCCGTTCCACCGGATCCACGACGCACGTACCGACGTACGGTCGGAAGTAGTGCCATCTTTTACAATCTTCCTCAGTCTGCGGTTTATATGATCGTTCTGTCTGCCGTGATACCGTCAGTTAGTCTATGAGGGAAGTTCAGTGATCTCCCCATATGTTGATGCAGATTTTCGATTGTTCAATGCCATTTCTATTTGGTCTGAATTCAGCTGAGGCCGTTGGTGGTGAATTTTGAATGGTCGAATCAGTTTTGATCGAACCAGCGTCCTCCGTATCACCGTATGTTATCACGTACTGATGTAGTTGTTCACTCCCGACGACTAATTCACATATGGGACTTCCGGCGGCGTAGGCGTCCTGCAGGCTGCCTGCACGCGACTGGGCGTTTGGCGCGACCGCGAGTCGCGCTGCGGCGTTTGGCAAGGTCAGAGTGGCTGTGGCGGCCCATTTTGCGCTCGACGCGGCGCAGGCCGCGGAACCAGGCGGCATGCAGCGAGAGACGTGATGCGGGGCGGCGCTGGCCTCTTACGCATCGCAGCGCGATTAGTCACGCGCGCAGTTGGTGCTGCCCTGTTTCGTGGCCTTCTCGCGGCAGCCGCTGCCGGTTGCACCGCGACGCACTCTCCGCAGCCTCGAGCAGCACGATTTTTTTACGCAAATGTTACTGTTGCGACCGTTTTTTCACGGAATTAACGCTTGTCGTGAAGAAATTATAGATTTGGCGTCTCATTCCCAATCCCACGGTGGGTATGCGTATGCCGGACGCTCTGTCTCGAGCAGCACCGCCTCGCCCTCCCGTGCGAATCGCTGAGTGCCTCACGTGCGCACGGGGCCCACTCCCAGTCTCTCCTTCCGCGTCTATGGCGTTGTAACATCGTGTACATGTGTGCACACCTGGCCATAGTCCAAAATTCTGATACTTGTTGCCCCGTTGCTCACAATTTCGGTGCATAGCACAGATTCCCCCCATGGATTTGAGAATGTTTTGTGTTTTGTTGTTGCTTCTTATACCTCTGTTCTCCAACTCCGACGACGTGGACTGCCGAACCGAAGGCTTCTCTGGCAACGGTATCCTAAGCGGATTCCGAAAATGTTCATGGCACTATGGCAATAAGTTCTTGGACAGTTATCCTATCATGATTTTTTTAATAGAGATGTGCAGTGGTAATGGTACTATATCACGATGGTCACACTGAGAGGCGATTATTCTTCGAGAAAATATCACCACTGTGGTATGTGGTCTTAATAACAAGCCATGTGCCAGCTCCCCTTATGGCTTTGTTCCCAGTACCGTGGTCTTCGAAAATTTTCGAAAGCCGGTCAGAGAAGGCCAGGGTCAAGGAATCATGCTTTGACTCGTAGTACCGTGAAGGAACGAAGTGCTTTATGATTGATTTCACCATCGAAACCTTTGTGGCAGATATCAATGTGTACGAGCCCACCTGCGGTCCGTAATAGAACACGTTCTACCGTCACGTTCTTAACAGGAAATTCAATCCTTCCCTGTTAGGCGTTGTCTATAGAGAGAGAACATATTGTCTTTTTTTATATATAGAAATGTCTAGGAGGAACTAGTCATTTTTTCTCTTAAGAATATTTTTTTTTTTTTGTGTTAAGGGATTTCCTAGCGAGTGTACGAACAGTCCGGATGTGTGGCAGGCGGGAGGGAGGGCCGGAGGGGGGCACAAGTCGGGAGGTGTTTTGGCTAACCTAACCTAAGTAACTAACTAATTAACCTCACGGTTTTCTGTTGATTCGTACGAACAGAACACTTATACGAAATAGCGATAAAAATTCTGAACGAATAAAATTAAAGAAAATTTACACATACAACTACAACGACGCGACGCGAGCCGTGCGATCAGCATCGGATGGTCCAAACACGAGGTGGGTTCGGATGGTCCGAACGACCACATCGACGTGAGCCTCTCGATCCACATCGGACGGTTCAAACGCTAGCCGTGTAATGTTTCAGCAATTTTATATGTGTTCTGGTATTGTCTAGCAAGAATTTGGATTTTATATAGTCCAAATTCAAATGTTTGGACCTCATTTTATATATTACAAAATTCCTACTAACAATATACTTAAATGAATTTTCGAGAAAAATTCATAATGGATAAAATATTGAAAATATTACACAAGCAAGTACACTGTTTCAGAAGGCTCCACAAAAAAATTCATAATTTTTGGACCCTATTTACTATATTTAAAAATTCTTACAAAAAATATGCATAAATAATTTTTTTTAAAAAAAAACAAAAAAATTGCTACAGTGCTGAGCACGGGTGACACACGCCCACCACTGTAGCAACTTTTTTTTTTGTTTTTTTACGCGAAAAAATATTACAAAAATCTGAAAGAAAAAAACATGCTACTGGACCGGTGCAAGATACTACATACTATCATCTACTACCTTTATTTCTTCTCAAAATAAATCTACTACCTTTATTTCAATTGAACTTTAGAAATGCAGTTCACTGTGTGTATGTACAATTCTTCATACTCTAGCTAGTTCTTTGATACCATGTGTATTCTTGTATAGTTCGTTAAAAAATAGTATAAATATTTATGTTATTGTGCTATCGGAAAAAATAGAGTATATATAAGGAAAATAAAGAAGATTTATGTACAAAAATAAAATTAAAAATTACAGCCCTAACATGGGGAGAGGGTTCAATATGTTGTGCCTAGCCAGTCAGATAGAATTTATCTATATTGCTCTCTAATTCGATGCACATGCAGGAATAGAATTTATCTATGTTGCTCTCTAATTCGATGCACGTACAGAACGAGCTCATTCTTGAAAGATCTTTTCCAGTTTGATCACTAGGGGCAACTCTCTCATATAGTCATATATCCCTACCATTTCTTTGTTTCCAGAGTTCCCGAGCTGATCAGGAAAGTACGATCTATTGCTTGGTACACGAGCAGCGGACGAGATGCTCACGCATCCGATGGAAATCCACCCTCGGTGCCCGGCGAATACTCGGACGAAGCGGCGGTTTGCGGCTGATTGTCGACGTGGAACCTAAGTCGATCCAGCCAAAACGGGGAACCGCTGGAGCAAGTGAGTGTCGACGCGTCGTCATGCCATCGCTGCCGTTTGGATCGTACGAACGGAAAAAAGTTGGTGTAAACAGAGAAAGGAAAAAAGAAACCGGACACATGCTTTTTTGCATACAAAAAGGGCACTACAGCCGTAGATCACCCAGAAAAGTTTAGACTATCTGCACAATACCCAATACTGGGCGCATCGATTGGGACACATGGTGCATAGGAAAGTACACAAGATTTGGTCACAGTTTGGGTGCCAGTGTACGCGGCCGTCGTTTTCAGTGCAAAACACAACGCGTCATCCCTTCTCCTATTTGTGGTATGCCGTATGCCATGCTTGGTTCTGTGCTTCCTGTAGTTGGTCGCGGTACTCCTCACACAAACACACCATGTTGGGAATTCCCAAAGTCAGTCGTGATTAGAACTGAGTTGGGTTTGTTCTAATTCAATCGGAGGAGAGACTTTGCAGACAAAGATAGTGCTCCGTTTCTCCTAAAAGATTGTCGCGGTTTTACTTTTAAGATTCAATCCCCTCTCGTGGACCGGGTCTTGTTGATCCCCATGGCCGAATGGCGTACCTTCTCTCAACGGCCATACAAGCGGTACAGCAACGATAATTCTCTCCACTGCGGCGAAGTGGCGGTGAACTGTGGTGATCCCAAGTCTCCACAGGATCTTAGCTCGGATGGACATAGTACTAGTAGTCTTGTATGTTTGTGTTTATGGGTCAAACTTGACCTGAAACGAAAACAGAAGACATATAAAGAGTACCAAGAGAGAGTATATAGCACAGTGCCATTCACCACAATGGACTAGGGGTGTCAATCAATTTCGAATTATTCGGCATCCGAATTCGGTTGGTAGCAAATATAATTTAGATTTTTTCCCATCCGATTAACAATTTCTCCCTTATTTGTATTCGTATTCGCATTCACATTAAAAAAATATGGATACGAATATGGTATAGACTTTTCTCATCCAAAATGTTATTTTATCCGTGCTATACGTATTCGTATTCGAATTCGATAAAACAATATACATATTTTATTCCAATATGACTAATTAGTTGGATGAGTATTTTTAGTTTAATATGAATTCATATTTTTAGGTGAAATAGATAAACTAGAATGATTATGTATGCTATATACGAGGATAAAGTATCATAAATACATTGCAATTACGTAAGTTATGAGAATATCCGAATCCGACCGAATTAAGTAGGCATTTCATTCGTATTCGTATTTGTTATAACATTCGATTCGTATTCATATTCGATAATATTCGAATTTGAATTCATTTAGAAAATATGAATACAAATAAAAAGACTACTATTCGATTTATAATCATATTCCATATGTTGACACCCTGGGACTGTGGACACGATGCGATGCGATGCACAGGCAAATACAAAACGTACTAATACACCCCTTGGGTGGTTAGTGTCGTTGTACGTGGCCGTCCTCTGGAATTGTGGAAAAGACATTGCGCCAGCGCTTGTTTTATGGTATGTCATCCTTAACTCGTTACTTACTATGGCTATACGTGCGTGCGACTGGCAAAACTCTTGACAGCGGATTATGGAAAAAATTGTTAAGAAATTATGGATTAAGGTTTGATAGACATAATATTGAAACTGTCTCCGGTAGGTTTTAGTCTATAAATAGGACCTTAATGTACACAGAAAAATATTGATCAATGAATAAGATGCTCCTCCATATTGTGTTTTCATCTGTTGTCTCTCTGTCCATTAGCTGGATTGATAGACATAATAATGAAACTGTCTCTGGTGGGTTTTAGTCTATAAATAAGACCTCTATGTACACAGAAAGATATTGATCAATGAATAAGATGCTCCTCTATATTATTCTTTTATCTGTTGTCTCTCTGTTCAATATCTATTATACGGTGATTCGTTGATTATATCCCATGCAGCGATTATGTTATTTAACAAAAGTGACCCAAGCTGCCAATGCCATCAGCACAAACCTAGTCATGTAACGCTCAAAGTGACCCGCTTGCGTTTTTTTGCCCCAAATCTAGAAAGGTTGGGACCACAACAAAATTTGGACGAATCACAAAACGTTATAAAAAAACCGCTAGTATATTTCCTGCCAAATTTGAAGGTACAGACTACATACGACCTTGTATTCAAAGGTAGACAATGGCTCGTCTATAATAACTAGAGGTGGATATCGAGCTAGGTAGTTGTTTTATCGATCTTGTATCAAAATTGACGTAGTTTGATTTAATATTATTTTATTTATAATTTGAAAGTATTTTTAGAACTGAGCCAACGAGCCGAGTCAAGTCAGAGTGAAATCCAATTTCATTCGAAATTAACTCATTTCAATGTTTAACCAAATAACAAGTTTAATTAGAGCAATTTTGAACGAAGACAACTGCCCCACTAATGAGCTTCTTCCCACCCCTGTTAATAACCGTGTCGAAGCCCTCGCCCAATGGCGCGTAGGCATGGTAATAGGTTGGGTTGAAACGGATCAAATGGATTGTGTTTCACTTTGGGTTGACTTTGAGTGGGTTGAAATGGGTTGAGACGATTAACAGGTTGGTTTGGTTTAGGTTTACACTGAAAATGGATTGGATTGGTTTGGTATGGATTCAAAAATTTCGGGTTCAAAATTTCGTATGGTTTGAAACGGTTTGGAAGCCCCCGGTGCATGGAGCGCGTCGCGTCCGGCGCACGCACCGACCATCCCCCTCCGCCCCTCGGTCTCCCCCCACCCGTACGATCGCAGCATTCTTTTACACCCCCTTCCTCTTCCTCTTCCCCTTTCCCTTCCCGCGGCTCCGACCTCACTTTCCCAAGAGGTACAAAACCGAACCTCCCTTCTCTGTTCTAGCGAACAGAAGAAGAGAGGGGGAGAGCTAGTGAGAGCACGCGCACGGAGCACAGCACTCTGCTTCTCCTTCGTGTTCTTGCGATTCTTTTTAGCTAACCCCTTCCGTGGCCTTCTCGATCCTCTCCATGGCAGCCCTTCTTCGGACGGCCATTGTTCTGGCCGTGGGCGGCGCGGCGGCGGGCGGTCCCGAGGCGCTCCGCCTCTTGCTCGCGCTGGCGGGGCACAGCCCCATCGCCGACGTCGTCGCCTGCGTGTTCATCATCTTCTCCGTGACCGCCCCGGTCCTCGGCACCATGCTTCTGGCGCGCTACTTCCGCGTGGCACGCAACGCAGCCGGCGCCGCCCCCCCTGCTCCGGCCACGGAGCGATTCGCCCTGGTGACTCTGACGGTCGCTCTCGCCGTCGTGTTGCTCGTCACCGCCTGCCTCGTCGTCCTCCCCTCTATCCCCGCCGGGTGCGAGTCCGACGTCGCGAGGTACGCCTGCTCTGCCTGACGCGGCACGCTCGGGCGCGGCTGCTGTGGCTACCCCTACGAAATTGCCCGCGCCGTCGACCTGGTGCGCCGCGCTCGTACCGCCGGTAGTAGTACTCCATGTTTCGTAGGTGGTTCAGGTTGTGCTTTACTTCAGTTGTTCCGTTTCGGTGAATCGGTGTGTTACTGTGTTTGTGATTACCGGGCTCTTCCTTTTGTACGCATGCAGCTCGCGCAGAGGAAAGGAGCTCTATAAGCATTCGCTTTGTGTGTATTTTTATACCGTTTTCGAGTGGTTAATTTGATGTTCGTTTGAGAATAAGTAATCATCTGTTACCATTACTGATGAATCTTGAATAGGTGGATAAATCCTCGGATGCAATTGGCCATTGCATAGATTTGGGGGAGCTTTCGTTCTCGTTGATGTGGTATCTGATTCCGAATAGTCCTCCTTTCTTTTCCTCTCCCCTACTAGTGACGATGGAATCATGGAACTGGAACTCTGGAAAGGCGTTTCTTTTCTTTGTTCGTTTTGTTCCTTCCCCAATGTCATATGTTTATGTTATCCTTGTGGGCCATTTGGAGTTGGAAGCTTGAAATTACTTTTTTTTTGTGCGTGTGCTCAATTGGCACTTGGAATTACTGAATTTATTGTGATGTATCACCACTGGGAGGGGAACAAAAGTGGAGTATAAAAGTGCTTTGGCCCTTGGGCAAACCGTTTCTGATGCTGACGGGCGGCCTAGCAAGAATTGTTGCTAGTACATGCCGGTGCGCTTTGGCTTAATACCGCGTCCCTGATTGATTCACACCTGTAAAGATCCGATAGTTGGGTTAGTTTCTGATCTGTTGCTGTTACTAGCATCAGTTATCTTATATACGCATATATATGACCTATGGTGATGCAATGCTGTGACTTTGTGTAACGTGCATGGTTGAATCCGAAAAGCGACAGAGGAACACAAGTGGAAAATACTTAATGTTTGTTATCATGGTGTACGCAATTAGTAAGCCATGTCATCCTCGGATCAGATCTTGCTCTAGTTGCACGACAAGGGTGACTCTTGATTCTTGAATGATACTTAAACCAAACTAGAGCAAAATTTTATTCAAGAAGGTGACGCACTGAGGACACCGGAGTTTCTGGCTCATTTGGCCGCTTTTTAAATTAGTATATATAGTCCTCTCACATTTGAAATGACACTGCAGAGGTTAGCCATGCGTCATATGTCTTGTACCACGCTCCTAGACAGCGACTGCATCATACCACGTATCCAAATCAGTGCATGTATCTGTCGTAGATCCGGACCGCAGGACGTGGCACTCGAGGAGTTTTTGGCTGAAATGACCACATTTTGAAACCAAATAGCAAAGTTAGCCTTTCACGAACGAAATAACAAAAATGACAACTCTATCGCACAAAATCGCCGCAGAAGGCAATGTGCCGCTAACCGGGACCGCAACAGACGACCTGCGGCAAACCCAGACCACGGCAGGTGTCCTGCCTGCACTGGGAGGACATACTAGCAGCGCGGTAGGCCACCTACCACGGTATGAGTTCGCGGCAGGTTGGCTTCTATGGTTATAGTTCGTGGCACGTCGCTTTCCGCGGTGATTTTGCGTGGTAAAGATATTATTTTGTCATTTCGTTCGTCGGAACTAGTTTGCTATTTTGTTTCAAAAAAAGACTAATTGAGAAAGAAAAAAACTCTTAGTCGTGATGTGTGGTGCGTGCATATCTTCCTGGTGGGTTTTTGTTTTCCTTCCACTTTTGCCAATCTCTTTTTGCTATTGCCAGTAGGATCCCGATCCTCTTCGATAAATGTAGAGGGCACTGTTTAAATAGTGTTTTACGTTATGAGAACAGTGATGTTGTCACGTAGCAAAACACTGTATCAGAAGTAGCGGGAAACCCTGATTGAAGTTGTTCTTCGTTTTGCTCATACGGTGGACTTTTAGTGTTAATTTACTGTAGCTTCTCTACATTTACTGTAGCAATAAAGAGTATCCAGTTCCTGCTAATAGTAGACCAGTACTAGTAATATGGCTGTGGGAGGCAGCCGTGGGTCGGGTCATCGTCAGCCGTATCCAGCGGTTTGGATTCGCGGCAGACACATGCAGCGATCCAGATACATGGTAGGATGCTGTTGTGATCCAAGAGCGGCGTAGTAGACATATAATGTTTGTCTAACCTTCCGTGATGTATTTTTGTCATTTGAACTAGGAGAGGACTAAATGGGTCTAAATCGATTAAAAAAACGGTCAAATGAGCCGAAAACTCGATCGACTCAAGGTTACGCAGTGACAAGGAACAGTGGGGATGGTTCAGAACTTCAGCTCATAATATAGGCTAGTCGTGTCTTTCAGATAAACTATTGCATCCCTATTTTTCCTGTCTTTCTCTGTTTTGCTTTCCTCAACTTTAACCCTGCCACTGCCAGGGTGCTATTCTGATCCTTTTTTCACTCACAAAGTCACAATACCACATGATTAGAATGGCAATACAGCACTTGCCTTCATGAGGTTCGCCTACTTGGCGGCATCTGAAGGAACTCGAGGCTTAGAACTAGAGGAGTATATGAGGTTCACTAGCCCTCTAAGGCACACCAGAACAAGAACAAAGCCAACAAAAGAAACGAAGCAAGTACAATACAAAGCCTAGGCGGCTATACTATAATAAGGGGTTAAGTGTTACATGACTCTCGAACAAAGCTTATACACTAAGCTAAGTCATGACACGAATACAACCACATCGTCTACAAAGAAAAAACAAAGTGCTTGCAACCCAAAAGCGCTCGTAGCCTTTGCTAAGCACCCTAAACTTATCGACATTGCTCTGGGGGCCCGACCACGGCGCGTCTGATTGCGGGGAGCGAGCAGAGCGGCTCGGCGGGCTCGGCGAGCGGAGGCGAGGCGTGAGCGGTGAGTGGCGTCCTGGCCCGACTCGTCAAATCCAGGCGGTGGGCGAGGCTGCGTCCTGGTTGGACTCTCCTAAGCGGCAGCCGGACGGCGGCGGGCGCACCTTCTGCGTCTTTGTGAGTCGGAGCGGGGTCCTCAGGCGAGAGCGTCGGCTCGGCCTTTGGGAGGGCGGGGCGGCGATAGGTGCAACGGGGTGGGGCGAGGACCGAAGCGGCGGCCCGAGGCGTGCCAACTCTGCAGGCGGCGTCCTCTCGCGCGGCATCCCTCTCATCTTTGCGATGGGTGAGCTTCATCACTCGACCATGTTGCTCGAAGGGTGTCGGAGTGGGCATATGCCGGTGAGAGTGTCGCGGTGCTGATCTCATCCATGGCAGCGGTGATGGTGGCTATCATCGCCTGCGTAAGCTGGACCTGCTGCGTCAAGCGAGGGTCGTCGTCTCTGGTGTCAAAAATTGCTGGGACACGCTCCTCATCTGGGAGAATGCGGGTAGAAGCGGAAGGGTGACCTCGGCGAAGAGATCCTCGTGCTTCCAACACGGCGGGTGGAGGCGACGCGTGCGGCGTCCTGAATGGCGTCATGACGGCTACGCCGGGGTGCCTCGGCCCTGAAGAGGAAGGAAGTGAACTCGCCAACCCTGGCGGAGAGGTACACCTCCATCGTCCAGGACTCGCGGGTCTCGATCCTCGTCATCCTACCACGGGCGTGGTGACGGGAAAACCAAATACGACATCGGTGGCGAAGTATGTCATGCGAAGCCTCCTCGTTCTCTCAGTGAGCGAGGAGATCCCACGGGCCATCCGACGACAGGGTAGCCATCTACAAATTTTTGAAAACAAGAGGCGGTCGGCCTGAGGTAAAACTCAAGTGAAATAAAGATAAATCTGAGGGCTAGGAGTGAAGAGTAGAAGCAATAAATACTCTATATTTTTAGCAAAGCTTTTCTTAGTTTTTGAAAATAAGATCCAAGTCCTTAAGGCAACGACCAATCTAACTAAGACTCTGATCGTAATCGGACCGGATTTTCTAATCCGAATCCTGCAATAACGGCGTGCTATTTACATGGCGTGAACTAAAGTATCAATATTACGGACAACGAGTGACATAGACCACGTCGGTGAGTTTTACAACGAGGGCCTATCGAGGCCAAATTGATTACTGTCTGAACACCAATTACGGTAGCGGAAGCAAAGGGTAGAGCTCATCTCTTCACGAGCAAGCGGCGGGGCAACACAGTGTATGCGATATACCTAAGGACCGGATAATATCGGTTTATGCGCAAGTACCAACGAGTCAACAGAGCTGCGTCGAGGCCTGAACTACGATCCTAGACTACTCTTCGTCGTTTCCTTGTCCATCAACCGGTTCCTCGTAGTAAGCATAGTCTCCTCCATGTCATCGAAGGGTTTGGGGAGCGAGGATGAGCACAACCACGTGCTCGCGAGCCAATACACAATGCAAAGATATACATGCAAGGCTTACAAGGATGGCTCGGTTCTTTTATTTGCGAAAGCAATACTTTTAAATATCATAAGTACAAATTCCTAGCACTTAGCATTTTTAACAAATTTCGTTTTAGTTAAAGAGAGAAATTGTGCAATAAATGAGGTTACCTCCACCTTCTGTTCATGCTATTCCTGTTACACGATATTCTTCTACTTATGTTGTACCACCTGTAGTCCTGTACAAGGCCACGTACGATGTACACGCTAAAATTGTACTGAGAGATAAACCGAGCTTGCATCTGGAGTACTTGGTTTTGATTGGTACGGGATTGTTTCGTCCTACGTAACAGCACCGTGATTCCTGCCCTATGCAAATGCAGCGCAGCAAAAGTAGTATCGCAGACGACAATTGTTTGCCTGTAAACTCCAGTAGTACTCCATGTTTCTAGCCATCCGAGGTTTCTTCTAGTTTCTAATCTTCTCGTTTTCCTTCATTTCGCTCGGTTAAGTCCGTCGTACAGGATGGATTGGGCTCGTCGAGCTCTAAAGAATAGTAGTGGATGTTTTGCACAAATTGTAAAACGAAGTTATGAATCAGGTCGGCATCAAGTTCTAGCCCCTACCGTTCTATCATGGTTCACGGATCACAATTCACAAATCCCCGCTTCGATTCGTGTGACACACGCGATATTCTTTTCTTCTCTGTCTGATAGGTGGCGCCATGCCGCGATTGTACAGACGCACAGTGACGTTAGTGGTGGGGAGTGATGGTGCTTTGTCCGCTTGCTGTTATATCTTAGATGCCGAGGAGGCCAGGCACTTCAGGGTCAACCCCGGTTCAGACGAGCTTCCTACCTTCTTGCCTCTCTGCTCCGATGTAGCCGATCTGCGAGCTCCGTTGCAGTCGCAGATGAGCTAGCAGGCGAACGACTCCACGGCCTGAGCTCTTGCCGGCGAGCGTGTCAACTGCCATGGCAGTGGCAGGTTTGTCAAGTGCCCTTTCTCTCGTCGCGCAATTTCAGCGCTCGTTCTGCTGCGCATGTTTGTGCTCTTTAATTTGATTGATTGCCTTCTTCTGATATGTCGACACTCCCTGCCTTTCTACTGACTACTGAGCAATCCAATTCCTAGCAGAGGTGTCTTTTCTGTGCAATTTCTTCTAGGAAAAATGAAAAAAAAGTTGCTGCAGATCTGAGTACTACTGGGGCTCACCAGTTTTTTCATGAGGAATTTCTTGCTGCTGTCATATATATGATACGTGTATCCTTTTGTTTCGTGATAAATCGGCAGCTTGTCTCTTTGTGTGCTGCTTCAATTAGTGCTTTCTCAAACGACTCATATAGTCATATATCTTGTGCTCGAGTACAATTTGGGTACTTTAAGGAGAGGGAGGACATGTGCTAGAGCAGTGTGTTCATCCGTAAGGCGCCGGCTGGGTCAAGGTCAGACTCGAGCTCAAAATATCTGGTTGTCGCCAAAGTTTGGCTCGACTAGAAGCTCAGCAAAAGGAGCCTGATCCCAATCCCGAGCCCGTGTAGTAAACAGCCGGCGGTCTGGTCTTAAGACCGAGAATTAGACGAGTAGGACTTTCAGATCTGGAATAATCATAGGGGTACACAGTATTATATATTTCAGGGATATATACCAAAATGTTTAGCAGGTACTTAACGCAAGTACTCGAACAGAGAGAGATAATTGATAGAACAAAAACCAAATGATCATGGGTGGATCTAAGTTTAGCTAGGGTGGCACAGGACGCCGGATCTATTTTAATTTTTTTTCTTGTATAACCTATATATACATAGGAGTGACCGAGGCCCAAGTCCGGTGACCCATAAACATACGGTGATATACACGATTCACTATTATTATTTCCGTTTTGGATCCGTCGCTGGGAATAACCCATGTGACAGTTTTACCAGGTCCCACATTTCAATCCCCAACAGAGGACTACAAAGTGTACATGCATATGGTTAAACAAATTTAGAGAGCACGTTTGATGCGCCTCTGATATACAACAAATCTCTTTCGCACACGGCCACGAGATAGAGAGCACATTTAATCCCTTTGTGTCTGCCTGTAAATCTTTAAACTGAAAAATACCTCCCCCCTCTAATATTCACCCTTTTGTTTAGTCTAGTATAACTTTAAACATAAACTAAAATATGTTTTAAACTACTGTTAAATTAGGTTTAAGTCTGATATAGATACTGCATTTCCTATCAAATTGTTACTCGAAGAGGACATATCCGATATATAAGAGAAGCTTCCATGAAGCTCACCAACCATATATCCTCCCTAAAACCTTCTGTCCTCACCAACGTACAGCCACAGGTCGCCATTCCCCATTCCACCGCGCCCAACGCCCCAGCCCTAACATCTCCAAAGAAGCCAAGCTCCATGGCGAACGCAAATTGGGTCATCGCCTTCGGCCTGTGGGCGGCGATAAGCGCCGTCCAAATTTCCCCCTACCTGGACCACCCGGGTACCAATATGGATGGCGCTCGAGCACCACTGCTCGACGCCGCAGTCCTAGAGGTGGTGTTGCCGTTAGCTGCGATCCAGGCCTTGTTCACAGCTGTGGCGTTCATCTATGTCCACATCCACAACGGGGGCGGCGGCGGGGCTGCCGGTGCCGTCAACCGGCGGATCCCGGAGGTCGTCACCTTCATCCTAAGCGTGTCGATCGGCCTACTCGAGCTTTTCTTGTTCCCCCAAACAGGTGCCATCGACGACGACGTCCAAGCTACACCGCTCGGTGCGGCCGCTGCCCATGCGTTACTACCATCTGCGACGGTGACGTTCTTCCTCGCCATGACACTCATCTACGTGCACGTCCGCACCGGCGGCGGCGCCAACGGGCCGGTCCAGGCGGACGTGGAGCTCCTCACCAAGATGACACTCGGAGCAACGCTTTTCAGCCTGATGGCAATCGTCCTCGCCGTCTACACCAGGTGAGTTGCCTTGAGCGTTTATCCTATACAGCTTCCTCTAAGGGATTGGGATATCATTTTCTCGGTGAATGTATTGTGTTGTAGCCAGGCTTCGATCTGGTCTTGATACTAGTATGCATGCCGCTGTTTTGTTTTCCAATTTATGGATGGGGTTTTGATGGGAAAGGTGTAGCTGTTTGTTGCTGTTCGTACTCAAAATGTTTTGCGCTCTGTCGGTTCGTCCTCAACGGCGGCTGGACGGCGGTCACGGCGCAAGATTAGTTTGCAGCGAGGTCTGTTCGCAAAGATTAGTTTGTATTGAGGTCTGTTTGCAGCGAGGAGCTGCCAAGGCCGTGGCTTTGGAGGCGGCGGCGCCATAGGTGATGGGGGGTGCATGATATGGTGTCTTAGCCTTAGGCGGCGGAAGTGCAACGCGCGGCGCGCGGCGCCGCGAGGGACTTGGATTCAAGATGTGGTAAAGGTGGTGTGAATTTTGACGTGGAAACACTAACCGGAGTTGGAGGCGGTCATGGCACAATTCGCCAAAGGTGGCGAGCGTAGCTGTCGGTGACGCCGATGCGCCGGAGGTTACGGTCACCGTAGTCCGTAGACGGTAGTGGTGGTGAATTCGGCAACAGCACCAGTGGCGGAGGCCTGACGTTGGCTTTTGCGGCGGGTGAGAGATGGGCGATGGGGAAATCTTGGTAGGGGCCGGTTGCGGTGGAGGCATTGGTCGGCGGTTCCGATACGAGTGGGAACTGGGAAGTGGTGGTGGTGGTATCTTGTGCGCGGCCGCATGTGCGCGTGCGGTACGCGCAGCCACTCGGACGGGGTGTTCTTCCTCTCCACGGTGAGGACTGCATTCCTCGCGGCTCATGGCGGCCGGTGGGACGCCCTCTGTCGGACCCGGATCTTCTAATCCAGAATCCTCTGTGAAAGCACTGTGCTATTCCCTGGATCAGTAGATAGCACGCACAGATACATTGCTGAACCATTTCATACATGGCGTAGAACTCTACCATTCATTAATTAACACGAAAGAGTTCACATAGACCGCGTCGGGTCAGGTTTTACAGTACGGGCCGAACAGGCCAAATTTATTACATTACAAAATAGCGACGGTAGTTATAGCGGAAGCAAAAGGGTGAGAGCTCATCTCTTCACAGCAAGCGATCGGGCAACTCAGGTACGATCGATATTAACTAAGTGACTGGATAATATCGGATGTACATAAGTACCAATGAGTCCGCTAGTGGGGACGAGACTCGGACTATAGAACCTAGACTATTCTTCATCGACTCCATGCCCATGGACTTCAGTTCCTCGTAGTAGGCATAGTCTCCTTCATCTGCGTTATCCAAGGGTTTGGGAGGCGAGAATGAGCACAACTTCCGTGCTCGCGAGCCAACACACAATGCAATAATATACATGCAAGGCTTAACAAGGATGGCTCGGGTTATTTTATTCGCTAAAGCAATGTTTTCAATTATCATAACTACAAATTCCTATCACTTAGCGTTTTAACAAATTGCATTTGGTTTAAAGAGAATAATTGTGCAATATTTGTATCAGCAGAGGTTACCTCCACCTTCATGCTTATTTTGATTGTGGTTACATCCACCACTAAACGACACTGGGTACAAAGACCCAGGAATAACCAATCTCAGGGCTAGGTGAGCCCGCCACAATTTGCATACCACCCAGCAAGGTTTTTGAAATAGAACTAACTCAAGTTAAGTTCTCATGTCCGCCTTTGACCGTAGGCACAGCTGTTTAAACAGTTTATAACTCTGCAGAGATTGTACACTTTACCCACAAGAGACAATTAACTCGTTGCCCTACACGATTCCGTAGTCGTGTAGTCGAGAGGTTGTCACAATAACCTTTCTAAATATCTCGTCCTTTCCATCATCTCACCCATATGGGGTTACGCCCATATGTTGCGCGGGATGTCCACTCTCGGCCGGCGTGGCGTGGCTACACCTCGGCCGATCGTGAACTTCACCCTTGACTCGGTGTCCCATCCACCGACATACCCGAGCTTTTGCCCTTTGTCCCTCCGGTGAGGTGACTTTCGTGATTTGATAAATGTACTAAGCCAAGTCGCAGCTTTGTTGCGGACTTGTGGTTGTACTTGTTATACACGAAGGTCGTGACAAGATTAAGTCCTTAGGGTTGTCCGGACGGCTCAACCACATTCCCGCCATTCTCGTGCTACATCCGCACTCCACCATCTTACCATCCGCCTGAGCGGGGTATTAGCGATTTAGGGTTTTTGAGATGTAAAATACAACAATTCAACCAACTCAGTCATTTACCCGCAATGACTGCCCAAATCATTTTATGTTTGAAATGATGATGATTAGGACATTTTAATGTCCCGGTACTTAAGCAAGTCTAGCATGTCGCTTAAGTACAACCTATAGCTAGTATTACCATATAGTTACTAGGGTGACAACGGAATTAAGGGATTCAAATTATCAAGGATGGTATATTAATTAGTTATTTCACAACTGGGTATTTATCTACCTTAAACATTAACATACATTGATTATGAAATTAAAGCATGCATTTTGCTATTTTTAAAAGAACATAATTTACATGAAATGTAGGCTCAATATGATCAAAGTATTGACTCGCTTGAGTGTAGGAAGAGGTCAGAGTAGTCTTGTTCTTGATCGACGTGGAGGTCTCGGTGTCTCGAACTCTACGCAGGCTAAATCTGGGAAAAAGGACACAACAGCAAAAGGACTAATAAATACACAAGAATACCCAAATGAACTCCAAATTGAACAAAACCTATGCCATTAGCAAGATCTTGATTTAACAAATTTTTAGAAATTTACTTTACAATTTTTGGAGTTGAAATGGGGGAGTTATTAATTTTGGAGTCTTACTTTTGAAATAAAATAGAAAAGGGAAATCGAAAAGCACAAAAAAAAAAAATCAAAATCGGCTCGCAGCCAACTTTCGCCCGGCCAGATTTCTGCGTGCGTGAACGCTGCACCAGCATGCGAGGCGCCAGAGAGGAAGAAAAGCGGCCCGGGGGGCGCTGCCCTAGGAGAGAAGAGGGGCGCGGGAGAAAGGGGGAGAGAACGAGGCGGCGGCGACGGCGCGCGAGGGGGGGGGGGAGAAGAGGAAGGGCTCAGGGAGAGGAGCGGCGGCGGCGGCCGAAGGAAAGGGCTCGGGGCGCATGGGGATCCCGGAGGGAGAAGCGGCGAAGGTGACGGCGACGGTGATGGCACGAAGGGGAGGCTCGGGGCTCACGGTGGTGACGCGAGAGGGACGGCGACGACGGCGACAACGGAGGTAAGTGCTTCGACCTTCACTCTTTCTTTGCTTCTTCCTCCTCGGATTCTTTTGCTTGGGGGAAGAAGGAGATGGGGACAAGGGAGGTGCCGGAGGAGGGGTTTTATAGCCGGCGGGAGGAGAGGACGAGGGGGTCCGGAATCGCGGGCACCGGCGGAGTGGTGCGAAGCGGGATGGGGCGGGGCGGAGTGCGGCGGGGCGACGGCGGCGGCGGCGGCAGGCGGCGGCGCGCGACGCGAGTGGAGTGGGTGGGGGAGGCGACGGCGTGGCAGCGGCGAGGACGGGTGCTGGCGCAGAGGGGCCCGGCGAGGACGGGTCGGTGGGGGAAGTGATGCGCCGCACGTGGGGGGGGGGGGTTGACGACGCCGGGTCAACGGGGTTCGGAGGAAGGAGAAAGGGAAGAAGGGGAGGGTGTTACACCCTCGGAATCGAGTGGACGAACTGGTCGGATTCCCCGTGATTGCCTTTGACTGGCGCGGGCGCGCGGGACACCATGCTAGCTTCTGATACTTGTTCGTGGTGCTTGAAGAGGGAATTATCCAAGGGAGCGGAAGCAGTGAAGCACCGGTTTGTCGGCGTTGATGCGCGGCCGGCCCGCATGCAGCACGCCCGCACCTTCGAGTTAACTTATGCGCCTGGAATTACCATTGGGTTCCTTTTTTCTTTCTTTTTCTTGAACACCCCCCGCACACACGCACAAAAGCATTGTGTGGTTTTATGGGCGGTGTTATGATCGGTGTGTTTTTTTACTTCACACTAGTAGGGCGTCCGTGCGTTGCAATAGAATCAAAACTTTACAGAAATAATACTTCTCTTTAACACATAAAGCGAATCAAGCAATTAAAATATAGTGATACATATATTTACGAGCATCAAATTAGTGCAACATAGTAGAACAAGAACTTCATGCGACAATTATGGAAATGAACAGTAGCAAACAATATCTTCATATAGTTTACTTCAATACATACACCTATACACAAGATCTCAATGCTTACTGCAGTCATTTACTGGCCGGTACAATAAAGTTTTCCATAAAATGGAATTATGACAATACTTGTAATATACACGATATTCTAAATTAGGAAGTTTGTTGTAGTACTTTGTCGGTGAAGGAGGTAGTTGTCGTACTATCATCAGGACTCGCCGTCAGTAGAGAAGTGGCGCCTCCCTCAGTCACCCTCCATGGTCAGTCGCCTGTCATGGCTAGCCACCTCGCCGCAGCCACTCGCCGCACCCGTCAACCTGTCGACGCCGCCCGTCGTCGGTGTGTGTGGGGAGGGGGAGAAAGGGAGAGAGAAGGGGGTACAAGGAGCAGAGGTGCGCGTGCGGTCGAGTGGGGCGTTGCGGGGCGTGAATGACATGGTAATCCCAACAAAGGTGGATGCGAGGAGTAGAGGTGCGTACGGTCGGGTGGGGCGGAGCGGGGTGTCACTGACATGGTGGTCCCACTGTGTGGGTTCGTAGCTTTATTACGTAGTAGGGGTGAGATGATTCGTCCCGTTGTGCGGGTGTAAACCTCTTCTTTTATTATTAAGATAAGATAAGTAAGGCAGTGGATATGAATCCCGGAAAAGAAAGATTGGATTGTTCTAGAGCGTGTTTTTTAAGGCAGTTCTTGGCTATTTGTAGCCACCACACTGCATCATGTACTGCGTACCAGCCTAGCTAATAGCTTATGAACCTCGTCCAGAACATTTCTGTTGATGTTGGCAAGTTATACATGTGTCATACGAACGGCAGAGCTCCTTCCCCTTCTCTAAAAAAAATACATGTGCCATACTTTGTACTGGATGATTGTTAATTTCATTCCATCCGTTTATCTTGAAGTACAACCGGGAATCACAACCAACTGTCGGTGGGACAATTGACTACTGTAGTTATCTTAAAGCTCGCACCCCACGGATCACCGATGATACGCTGAATATACCGATGACACCCTATAGATCAGAGCATATGGAGGGGAAACTCCACAAGAAAAATACCAAAAGGCCAAAGACACCTTGATGCATTTTATATATAACCATTGTATGTTGCATGTTTTTGTGGGTGTTACTACATTGTGGTCAGTTATACTGTTATGTCATAAGCTCTTTACATTACAGATGCGTTATACAACTGTCCTTTAATTACATTATTATTGTTTTTTGAAGAAAAATAGTAAGAGAGTACCCTCTCGTGTATCTATATAAATATATAAAAGGTTTACAGAGCTAATGCTTACAATAAAAAAAAAGAGGGAAAGGATGCACAGAGATTTTCTTAGAAAGTACTCCTTACATTTAATTTGGTTATGTGCTGAGAATTTCATCTCATTATATACTTTTTGTGTTTTTGTTGTCTGCAGTGCCAGGTAGCGATTGAGGCCTAAGCATATTCTGATCAAGACCATCTTGATCGTATCACGGGGCAATGAGACGTGATGTTAAACCTACAACAGAACCATAATTTACCTCTTAAAATCATCTAGTTTTGAGAAGGATAATTAAACATTACAGTACTGCTTTACCGCCACTGGCTACTTTTGAGGAGTCTGGTGTTTTCTTTATTTGCTATGCATCTTGATTGGTGGACCTTTTGCAATGTAATTGTGGCTAGTGCTTATTGACTATGGTCTTTTGAGATTAGTGATACTCATGGGATTGTGGGGTGGTGTCCACTCATCTTTATTGATGCCTTGCTGATATTAGTGGTACCCAAGGCCTTGTGGGATTTGTATCCACCGATATACATAAATTGCTTATGTTGTTATTGATCTTGGTGGTGCCCATGTGATTGTGGGGTGGTATCCATCGTTTTATCTCCCTTAAACTGTATGCTTTGGAAATAGCACGTAAGGCACATATGTGGTACTACATAATAGGCTAATTATTTTTTTTAAAAAAAAAGTAAAACGTTTTTTTATTAATATTACATAAATAATAACTCGAAAAAATTATGTAAATATATCATTATCGCCGTTTGAAACGACGATAATAACTCTATCGCCAATCGAAATAGGGACAAAGCTATTGTCGCTATTTAAAATGGCAACAAAGGCTCTATTGCTAAACGAATGGAAGATAGAGTGATACCTCATCTTCTTCTGGATGTGTACTACAACCTGTACAAGGGCACGTATGATGTACACGCTATGTACTGTGCAGAGAGAGGAATTGAGCTTGCAGTTACTTGGTGCTGCACTTGTTCGTGCCTTATGCGATTTAGCAAAAATATCACTGCAGAATACAACTGTTTACCTGTCACTTGAGCAAGCAGTACTCCTTATGCAGGATATTCGTAAACTCTTACCTGCTGTTCGCGCAATCGGTATGGATATGGATGGACATGCCCTTTTTTGCAGTTTTTATCTTCTTTCTTTTCTCTCAACGAAATCCAACATAGAGGACGGATTGGGGTCGGTCGAGCTCTTAAAGTCAGTGCTAGTGGTTTTCCACCAGTTGCAAAACGAGTTTATGCGTCAGTTCGGTATCTAGTTCTTGCCCCTACCGTTCAATCATGGTCTCTCACATGGACAATAGACTCCCACTTGGACTCATGTAACACACGCGCCACTCTCTTTTTTTTTTTTGTTCTTTTGGTCTGTGGTAGGTGGTGGCGTGGTGCCATGGTACGTTGGTACAGCTGCTCAGTGATATGTGTGGTGGGGA
Organism: Ampelocalamus luodianensis; assembly: GCA_036346255.1. Taxonomy (NCBI): domain Eukaryota; kingdom Viridiplantae; phylum Streptophyta; class Magnoliopsida; order Poales; family Poaceae; genus Ampelocalamus; species Ampelocalamus luodianensis. The sequence goes on along the minus strand of CM070627.1, from coordinate 54,129,602 downwards.
CTGGGTAGGAGTGATGGTGCTTTGTCCACTTGCTGTGCCAATTTAGTTGCCGAGGGATGAGACCTCAGCCTTCAGGTCAACCACTGCGCCTCAAATGAGTTTAGTTCCCCTCTCGCCTCCCCGTTCAGCCGTTCTCATGTCGCCGATCTGCAACTGCGAGCTCCATTGCAGAGGAGCAAGCGATTCGGCTCCCATGGCCTGAGCAGAGCGTGCCCTGCTGCCGTACGTGCGTACCGTGGCAGGTTTGTCCAGTGTCCTCTCTCTGGTCTCTCAATTTCAGTGCTCTTATTGCTGTGCATATGTACTTTGCTTGCTTTGTTTTGAGATCCATAGCTTCTTTTTTACTGAGCAACTCGATTGCTAGGAAAATTGAAAAGAGTTGTTATAGATCTGAGTATTTGCTTAAGAAAAGGTAGTACACTATCTACTTGTGCATAACCTTATTTAGGATGAAGAATTTGTTGCTGCTATCCTGGTGATAAACGGCAGCTTGTTTCTCAGTTTCTCTTTGGGTTCTGCTTTCTGAATCGACTGGTGTATCTTGCGTTGGAGTACAATTTGGGTAACCAAGAAAGGGCGGACACGTAGTAGCGTGTGTTTGTACCAAAGTAGTGTGCAGCTCATGGGTTGGGCGGTGCTGGCTGGGTCAACCGGTCGTCAACCGGAGTATGTAGCCGTCGGCCCAGGGTTATCGTTTTCAGTTGGCAAAAAAATTCAAGGGGTGGCGAAAAGGGCGAAATTATTAGCCCTACTTGTCTCCAAAGTTTGCCTCAACTAAAAGCGAGTAAAAGCTTACTAATTAAAATCCCTAGCCCGTGTTAATGAGTACTGCCTTTTGTTATCGATTTGGGATAGTCACACACACACACAAAGGAATGCTTCATTTTTCTCCGCGGAAAACTTTACGCAAATTGGAAATTAAGAAAGGAATAATAGAATTGAAGATTTGTTTTTCAAAAAGAAAGGAAGATGTTTTTAAAGCAAAGGCAGGAGAGGTGACCACTATATCAATAAAGCAAGAGAAAACAGGGAGGAAGAAAAATATACAGCTACCGTCCCAACAGGGTAGACAATACAAACAGAGAATGGACCCCTTTGAACACCTATCGAAGCAACCTAACGCGCAGGCTAAGGCAACACCAACTAGCCACAATGAACACCGATCAATCTCTTACGCACCCAAGCCACACACCACACCAAAAGAAAGGATGACTCCCTCACCACCTAACGCGCTGAAGTTTCTGGAAGTCGAGTTAGCGATGCAGAAGTTAACCAAAGCACAGTGCTTGAGAGAGAATATTAGAAGCAAAAGCCTAGAGAAGCAAAGCTCCGCCGCGGTAGAAGAGCCACGGGAAGCACTCCGCCCTAACCAGGCGACTATCAAGCCTTCAGAATGTAGTGGGTGAGGGAAACTGCCCTCCACTTAACGACGACGGTGGACAGCGCGCGGAAGAGACGATAGCTCCAGCACATCTTCTCCTCCCATGGAGATGTCGATGGTGGCCCGTCTCTAGGTCCGAACCAGCTATTTGACAAGGGGGCATCCACAACAGTCGGCTTGCACATCAGGACAGTGATCCAACAATCGAGCGCACAAACTCTTTAGGCCTCTTCAACTACCGGCCTTCGACAACATCTTCTCCATGCGTTGACAGCAGACGACGACCAATCCAGAGAGGATGGAAGAAGGTGGGAAAGCTTTTGGCTCTAGTGGTGAGGAAGGCCCCCGGGAGGCGACAAAGAGGAACCGGAGGGTTTCCGCCCCCTCCACCGGTTACAACACCGCCGCCACTGCAACATGCCGCCCAAAGCTACCCAGCAGCACCGCACCGCACTCGGTCCCGACATACCGCGACGAGGACCCCTGTGTCGCTTGCCGCAACTCCCCACCACCGGTCTGTCGCAGTGCGCCACCAGGAGTGAGGTTGTGGGCAAGCCTGCGATGCGTGATCACCACAACGCCGCCCGCCGAGCGTCGACCACCACCGAAGCTTCCTTGACCTTGTGTCCAGCCCTGCCTTGGGGGCAGGCAAGAGAATGCCATAGGTGCACGGCTACGTGCCGAATCCAGCGGTGACAAGGTGGGGACAACGTGTCAGGTCCAGTGGCGACAGGGCAAGGGCGAGGGAGCAGCTAGCGGCGACACATTGAGGCACCCGAGGACGAAGGGATGACTGCAGATCTGGAGGGGAAAGAGTCGAAGACGATGACATAGATCCAGATCCAAAGAGAGTCTCTAGATCCGCCGGCTGCTGCTCTGGAGAGGGTCCCTAGATCCGCCGGCCGGCGCCGAATCAGGAAGCCGCATGGGAACGAGGGGCTCAGTGCTCGTCCCACCGCGCTTCCAAAGAAGGAAGCCGCTAGCTGCAGATCCGAAGAGAGGAGTTTGGGGACTCCACATCCGTCGAGATCCCAGTCCAGCGACGAAGAAGAGCCGCCGGATCGACGAAGCACCTCCAGAACCAGTAAAGGAGACCGGAAGGGGGAAGGGAAGCTGAGGTGGCCCCGCCGCCGCCATACCGACGAGTAGGCGGCGGCGGCGAGGGGTGAGAGCGGTGTCGAGGGGTCTAGCTCAACGGCTACGGTGCGCCCCCTGAGTCGCTCGGGAGCGGCTCAGGAGACCAGTTTACGCTTAGATGTATTATAGGACCAAAGAAAGTAAGATTTGGAAAGAAAGGAATAATATAATCTTCAATGACACGCATACTGCCACAGCTGGTTGCGGATATTAAAGAAGAGTTCTGAACATTGGAAGAGGCATGGGGTGATTTGAGTTTTAGAGAGAGTAAGCTAGTTTCAGAGTGCGTCGTTAGCAGAGCTGTTCTTTGTGTTAACGAGAGAATAGCCCTTTTGTTTTTCTAAGTTTTGTAAATGAAATGTTTTGCTCGCAGCTCTCCTGTGGCCCCTTCGCAGAAATAGAAATTTTACACAAATATTAAAACAAGCATAACTAGTAGGTTATAACTCTTACATGCAATGCAATTTAGTACCCGTGTTAATGAGGAGTACATGATACTAGGTATGATAATCAAAACTGGGTCCAAAAGCCTAACCCAAAAATGGATGTAACTCTGTAAGAGTGGTTTGACCTTTCCAAAGTATTACCCTTCCAGGATGGTAGTAAGTGGATATAGTCCACCCGTCCATCTCTTTGTCGCTTATTATAGGCATATGGGTAGTAAGAGAATTGTTATATAACTTCTGATAGTTTTTTTGAAGCTAAAACTATCACTTTTCTGTTCGTTAGATATACTTGATGTGTTGTAAAAGATATTAGTTTTTTTTGTCTTTGTTATTGCTCAACTCTCAAAGAACATGTGAAGAGCATACCACATTGCCGTATTTTGTTGGTATATAATTTTATTTTATTTTTATCTTTATTTTTGTTCAACCTCTCAAAGTACATGTGAAGAATATAACAGGTTCACCACATTGCCGTATTTTGTTGGTATGTAATTTTATTTTTTTATCTTTTTTGCTCAATCTCTCAAAGTACATGTGAGATCTTGAATTATGTGATGAAAATATGAGTTATTAAGACTTTCAAGAATAATTACAATGACCTAGAATAAAAATAACATAAATAATTTGTTGTAATTTATGTATAATGTGCTTGTAATTGAACTTTTAGAATGTTTTTTGTCTTTTTTTTTGTAACACCCCCTTTTTTCTTCCTCCTCGGGTCAATCCCGTCGGACCCCTCTCCCTCGCGCGTTCTGACACCGCAGGCCACCGCGTGCTCCCTCTGCCATTCTCTTCTCCCTTGTGCACGCCATCGCCGGACCCCCTGCTCGCGTGCACGCGCTGCTGCGCCAGCGTGCACGCCACCTCCGGCGCCTCGCCTTGTCCCATCCACCGCGTGCATTACGCCTTAGCGCCATCATCACCGGTGCAGTGCGTGCTCGCCGGACCCCTCTCCAACGAGCCTCCCGCTCCTCCTCTTGGCTATAAAGAACCCCGACACCTCCCTTCCCTCCTCCCCATTTCTCCATCTCCCACCAAGCAAGAAGAAAGCGAGGAAGAAGATCAAGAAAAGCCGAGGACTCACCTCCATCGCCGCTGCCGCTCGGTGGGCTTCGCCGCCGCCACCCCGAGCCTTCACTCTCACTCCGGTTGTCGTCGTCGTCGCCGCCGCCGCCGCCTCCATTTCCTCTCCCCGCGCTCCACCACGCCCTTTCCTCTCTCTCGCCGCGCGCCCCGCCCGTTCCCTCCTCGGCCTCGGCCGAGCCCTCCTTTCTTCCGCTCGGCGAGCCGCGCCCGATGGGCCGCACCGCGCCTCAGTGGGCGCGGGCTCGCGCCCGCGCGCCGTTTCGGCCCGAGCCGTGGGCCAGGCCGATTTCTTGTCTTTGGGCCACGCTGTTTTTCTTTTTCGTTGGTTTTTATTTTCCTTTTTATATTTAAATTCAAAAGTGAGGTTTTAAAAATTAGTATCTCCCCCATTTCAATTCCAAAAATTATAAAGTAAATTTCTAAAAATTTGTTAATTCGAGATCTTGCTAATGGCATATGTCTTGTTCAATTTGGAGTTTATTTGTTGTTCATTTGTATTTAATTGCTCTTTTTGCTTGTTTGTGCCTTTTTCCGGTACGTTCATCCGACTAGGATTTGAAGACGCCGGAGATCCCCAAGTTGATCAAGCCCAAGATTATCAAGATCCTCTAGCCTATATCCCAGACGAGTAAATACATTGATCATATTGAGCCTACATTTTATGCAAATTATATTCTTTTAAAATAGCAAATTGCATGCTTTAATTCTGTAAACAAATATGTGTTAAAGCTTAAGGTAGTTAAATACTCATTTGATGATTAATTAATTATTATGTCATCCTTGACAACTTGAATCTCTTGATCTTTGCCGCCCTAGTAACTATATGGTAATACTAGTAATAGGTTGTACTTAAACGACATGCTAGCCTTGCTTAAGTACCGGGACATTAAAATGTCTCAATCATCATCTCTTCAAACATGAAAATGGTTTGGGTAATCATTGGTGGTCCATAACTGAGATAAATGTGGTAATTTGGTTTTACTCCTCAAAACCCTAAATTGCTATTACCCTATCTAGGCGGCTGGTGTGATGGATGGTACGACAGTGGGTGCTAATGTAGCCCAAGGACTGTTGTGTTGTAGTTGGTATGTGGAATGAACCGCCTAGATAACCCTAAGGACTTAATCTTGTCATGACCTCCTGTGTAAAACAAGTACAACCACAAGTCTGTAAAGTACAAACCTGGCTAAATAATTTGTATCCCTCAGTACGAGTTGCACCAGATAGATGTCCTGCGACGTCGTAAGCCTCTATGGCGAAGGGTGTCGGAGCGCACGACGTAAGTCGTTAAGAGGGCGCAAGAGGGGTCTAGGTAAGGGTTAATGGATCTAAACGGATGTAACCCTTCGAAGACGAAACCTTAGCGGGTGTAACTAATACTGCTGGATGCATTGTAAAGGCCTTGTGATGATCTCCCCTTGATTCACATGTCTACGGAAATATGTGTACATATCAAGACGATTATCTCTTGTGGGTAAAGTGTACAATCCCTGCAGAGTCTAAACTGTTTAAACAGTCGTGCCTACGGTCAAAGGCGGATATGGTAACTTAACTTGAGTTAGTTCTATTTCGAAAACTATTGTGGATGGAATGAAAAATGTGGTGGGCTCACCTAGCCCAGAGATTGATTTTTGCCTGAGTTTTCAGACTCAGTGATGTTAATAGAGGGGATAAGCCCCAGTCAAATAAGCATCAGGTAGAGTTTCCGATGGAGGGAACCTCTGCTGTTATAAATTATTGCACAATTACTCTATTTAACAAAAATGCAATTTGTTAAAAATGCTAAGTGATAGGACTTTGTAATTATGATAATTGAAAATATTATTTTAGCAAATAAAATAACTCGAGCCATCCTTGTTAAGCCTTGCATGTATATTATTGCATTGTGTATTGGCTCGTGAGCACGGAAGTTGTGCTCATTCTCGCTCTCTCTCCCCCAAAACCCTCAGGAGCAGGAAATCCTGGAGATTATGACTACTATGAGGATCAGAAGTTGGAGGCCCAGGAGATAATGAAGCGTAGTGTAGTCTTTAGATGTTCTAGTCTCGCCTCAGTCCGATTGACTGCTTGCATTACTTGCGTGCATCCAATACTACCCAAGCCATGGTTAATATCGGTCGCACACGGTTTCCCGATCGCTTGCTGTGGAGGATGAGCTCTCACCCCTTTTGCTTCCGTTATCGCTTCCGCTTTTGTAATATAATCATCTGGCCTGTTCGGCCCTTATTGTAAAACTAGACCCGACGCGGTCTATGTAAACTCTGATGTGCTAAATTAATGAATGGTATGGTTCTACGCCATGTATGAAATGATTCAGCAATGTATCTGTGAGTGTTATCTACTGATCCAGGGAATAACACAGTGTTATCACAGAGGATTCTGGATTAGGAAATCCGGGTCCGACATTTTTGCTCAACCTCTCAAAGTATATGTGAGATCTTGAATCATGTGATCGAAATATGAGTTATTAAGACTTTCAAGAATAATTACAGTGACTAAGAACAAAAATTACATAAATAATTTACTGTAATTTATGTATAATAGAGTTGTAAATGAACTTTCAGAATGTGACAGTTTTTTACAGATAAAATAGTCGAATTCTATGTAGACAGACTCGGGTAGTTTTTGTCTCAGGTTAATGCATGAAGGGTAGTTTTTGTCTCAGGTTAATGCATGAAAGGCGAAAGCAACCAAAATATTTGACTTTTACTGAACGCAACATAGAAGGTCGATAAATATATATAGACGGAATATATCATATAAGATTTGGACCAGCTCATGAATATGACCGGACAGTAACACAAGCTTTTAGTACTACACATTCTTGCATTGTAGTAGAATCATTTCTCGACACGTTAGTTGCATAGGAGACGACGCAACCCATGTAACGGATCCCACATTCGAAACCCCAAGAAACTAACACATGGCGTACAAATAGAAGGTCACTAAGAAATTTAGATAGTGTCTCACACAAAGGAGGAGAAGAAATTTAGTTATTTAGAGTACACATTTGAGTATTTGACGCGTCCTGGACACAGAAAAAAGGTATTTCACACACGCACACGAACAGAGTATCAGGATTCAGGAGAGAACATGTTCCTAACTGCCTGTTTGCTTGCACAACAGAATATCAAGTGTTGAAAAGTAATTTAGCCCTTTAAATATTCACTACTGTCAAGTCATGTTCCAGCTTAGTACTGTACTATTAGACACCATCAAATTGTTGCTCGGAGATAACATATATAAGTATAACTGATCCAGAGGGAGAAGCTTCCGCTAAATTCATCAGCTTACTCAAATGCCTGGAAACTCGTAACCAAATACCAAATCAACGCTTTTTTTTCCCATCATCCCCTCCATAAATATTCCTTTCTCACACAGCTAGCCACAGCCACAGGCACAGGCACAGGCACAGGCACAGGTAGGAGGCAGCTTGCGCAGCTTCTTCTCCTTAACGCCTAAACCCTAGCAACCATTCCCCACTCTCCCAAGCCCACCCTCCACACCACTAGATCCTCCCAACTCCCAAGAAACCAAACCCACCCCATGGCGAGCATCACTTTGGCCACCGCCTTCGCGGGCCTTTGGGTGGCGATCGGCGCCATCGAACATATCTCCTTCCTCGACCAGTCGGATGCCATGAACTTAGCTCAAGCTGCGCCGCTCGACGCCACTATCCAGGTGATGTTGCCGGTGGCTGCCATTGGGACCTTCGACACCGCCGTCACACTCATCTATGTCCACCTCCACAACGGGGGCGGCGGCGGTGCCGGTAACGGCCGGATTCCGGAAGTCGTCACCTTCATCTTGTGCGCGTCAACCGTCGTCCTCGAGCTCCTCCAGCCAGGTGCCATGGATGGCGTCGCTCAATCTCCACCGCTTGGCGCGGCCGTCCATGTGTTCCTGCCAGCAGCTGCGACGGCTACGTTCTTCCTCTCGATCACGCTCATCTATTTGCACGCCCGCACCGTCCGTGGAGCCGGCGCCGGCAACGGTCTGCTCCCGGCGGCTGTGAAGCTCCTCACCAAGATCACGCTCGCGGCTGCACTTGTCACGGTCATCCTTAGCCTCATCGCTGCCAGCCTCGCCTTCTACACCAGGTGAGTACACCATCTGTACTGGTATACTGCTGCGGGCCGGGTAAGGGATTTGAACGTTGTTCGTCGGTTTATGCGTTGTGGTGTAATAAGACTTAAGAACAGCTTCCTGTGTTAATGCTATCCTATGCTTACGACTCTTTTCTGTCTATTCATGGATGTGATTTTGATCGGGAACGTGAACGCATGTGGTAGTATAACCGTGTACGTGTGGCTGGCTATTCGCTTGGGCGGGCCTTGCACGCGCTTCGTGCTGAGCGACGGCTGCACGCGCGGCGCAAGATGACCGCAAAGACGTGTATTTATGCAGTGCAGATGGAGGCATATGTTTGCGGGCTTACAGCCCTTGCTCCGCCCTCGCTTCGGTGGCGGAGAGGAGCCCCGCTTTGGAGGCGCGGCTTTCTAGGCGATGATGGAGGCCTGCGGCAGCATGAAGGCAGCGGGAGCGGGCATGGAGGAGGAAGGAGGTATCTTCTGTGTCACTCGGAGCCGCGCGCGCGGGGCGTGGAGTTGGATGGGGTGAAGGCAGTGATTTTGTGGTGGAGTTATTGGAGTAAGCATGCTGGCCCGGAGTTGGAGGTGAGGTAGTGGGCTCGGAAGCGTCGAAGGCAGCGGTTGACTAGGCGGCGAAGACGGACCCAGAACCAGAAGTGGTAGCATTGTGCAGCCTTGGCGATGGTGGTGGTGCGCGCAGCGCGCCTCCCGTGTGGCATGTGGCGGCGGCGGCGGCTCTGGCTGTGTCTTTGGCGCCGGAGGGGTAAGCCTTGGTTCGCGCGGCGGCTTTGGCGAGAGTGGAAGATGGTGGGCTGCAAAAGACGATCAGTACTGGTGGCGGTGCCGGCGGATGTAGCTGGTAGTGGTCGCCGGGGCTGCTGAGGCGGGCCCGGTGGTCTCCGGGGCCCGGGGGCGACGTCGCTGAGCCGAGGAAGTTGACGCGGCGGCAAGCGCTCTGTTGTTATGGGTTGAGATGGTCGCCTTATCTTGGGCGAGCCGCCGCCGCCGCGGCATGCATAGGTGGGGGCGCCTCTGGCTGTCTGGCACATCTGGGGATGGTTGAGATGGCGGTCTCGGTACTTGAGCCGCGGAGGTTGGGCACGGTGGTGGCTTTCGGGTGCCGGAGGACGTCTTGGCCAAAGCCCGCACCAGCGATGACAAGGATCTAACGACACGAAAACAACCACGACGAGATAGACGATTTGGCGACGCTGGTCATAAGTTCTTTAAGTATCAGCTCAAAATAGTATAAGTTATTGTCACTTTTTCATAACCATCTCGAACTTTTTAGGACCATTGAATCCTTGCAATATACAAGAATATAGTGCTATGCAATATACAAGAATATAGTGCTAAAGACTAACGTAACATCTAATACTCTTATGCTCCTTTTTGCTTTGGATGAGTTGGTTTGTGACTTGAGTTATCCATGACCATACCTCATGACTTTATATAGTGCCTCTACTTCTCCTTTAAAGAGAAGTCAAAATCTTAATCCTATTCATATAGGAATTCTTGTAGTACACATCTTCAAGTCTTAGAATGTTAGAATCATGTGAAAGTAACAACCTGAATCTAATATCGATCCATAAGAAGTACCTGATTGATAGACGACAAATACATTCGAATCATCTTTCGCTACCGTCACTGAGCATGCACCGCTCATTTGCTTCAAATTCGAATAGTCCTTTATCATATAATCTTCCTCGTCACATAGATAGCATACACATATGCCCATGCTCTTGCCCTTTTTCTTCTCGTGACTTTTAATGCTTTTGCCTGCAACACTTATGACAGTCAATGCTTGACTACCCAAGGATGAAGAATCTGATGACTTTTTCAAGAACTGCGCCTCTAATAGATATGTCGTTGTCTTATTGAAGTTGAGAGTGTTTTTCCCGATGAGAATATTCATCACCAATTACGCTCATGATGGTGGTAGAGATGACACCAATATGACAACCTTGTCATTCTCCTTAATTTTCTCATCCACAATAGAGAGTTGTGTGATAAGCTTGTTGAAGACGTTGAGATGGTCAATGAACTGTGTGCTTTCCTCCATGTGCAACCTATACGGATGACGCTTCAACACCTACCGATTTGTCAACGACTTTGAAATATACAATTATTCTAAGTCACTCCATATTATTTGGCGAATTCTCATTGATTACCGAGTACTTTACCTCATTGGAGAGACATATACAAATTGCACTAACAGCCTTCCGCTCCATAACCTTCCATTCTTCAACAGATGTCATCAGTTTGTCCCCTTCAAGAGCATCGATTAACACTTGCTGGATAAGGACATCCACTACACATTGCCACACACTAAAATTTTTGCACCGTCAAATTTCTCTATTTGACTCCACATCGTCAACATTGATCTTGATCTTGTACCACTTGAAACTTTGACGACCTTCTCGCAAATCAAATAAATCCGACCTTAGTTCTGATACCACTTGTTATACATATCCCTTCTTATGTGCAGCAGCCCTAGATCGGACCAAAGTTGCAAGATATAGCACGAACATACACAGTATCAAGAATGAAGTAAATGAATTTCGTATAAAGAACTAAAATAACCACAACGAGAGAAAAGATTTAGCAAAATCGATCATAAATTGCTTAAGCACGACCATAAAAGAGTACATAGGACCATAATTAACCTTCAGGAAAGTGAACATACGTATACGACAGATTACTCGTACCTGCATGTGTGAACGCTGGCTTTTCGATATTCCTTAGATACATCGATGTTGGATTTGTCAAGATATTACAACACCATCCGTGGGCTCACGCGCGGCATGCCAAGATGCTAAAGTTTGGCCTCAAATGGGTTCAATACGGACAAATGCGTTTCTTTTTTTTTATTGCTATTAAAAGCCTGTACGACCTTAAATTCTCGCTACAGTCAGGAAGTCATCGCATGAACCGAATGATCCATCAAGGTTGAAAACAAGTTCTTGACTGTGATGAGAATTTTCAAAGTGCGTTTTTTTTTTCCTGAAGAGGCTATAAGCCTATAGCAGCTTGGTACTACTACTCTAGTAAGATCGATCACGCAACTGTGCAAGATTTTAGCAAGAATGTTAATCAGGATTATATATAGAATGGAGAACGACATTTTTTAGGAGGAAAACATATCATTCAAGAATCAAGACTACGGTTGCTGCCTACTGCTGTCGCCAAATGCCAAAAATGCTCCAATCAAGGGGGCATACTCACATGTGGATGACAGCGTCAGATCGTGCGTGCCGAGAACGAAAGGCGGAGAAAAGTAGCTAGTCTAGCCATCGCGTTGCGCCCATGGTCGTTCGAAGCGGACGTGGAAAAGTGGTGGCCGGCGGAGGCTCGGCTCGGCGAAAATCCTGCCCAGATGATGATCCAGATGATGCCTGAGATTTGACAGGGAAGAAAAGGGACTCGTGGTGAATGGTGAGTGAGAAGCAGCACAGAAATTTGGTGGCGGCTCCACATAGGTCGTCGCATCACTCAACAGTTTGTTTGCGTCCCCGTTTGTTGTCGATCTCCATCCATTAATCTATACTACGACTCTAATAGTATTCCAAAAGAAATCGTAGTGTTCTGTGTCCATAGACTTTTTTTTCCGGCAGAACAGGCTTTGCAATTCCGCATAGTACACGAGACCCAACTCTCATCTAACCGCACGCACGCTGCGCGTAGTACATGATACATGCATATGCATCGTGAGATCTGCATGCTAATGCCAGGAAGGGATAGAGTTCAAAGTTACAAAGTCCTGGACGTACGGGAACACTTTTCGGGCACATCGGCGTTCTAGTCGGCAAGCTGCCTTTTCCTGCCGCCCCGCGGACAAAGTGTTGGCGTCCGATACAGACATGGACGCAGGGCGGCGGCAACCACTCCCCGCTTTGCCCGCCGAGGCGGGTCACAGCTCAGGACGACCACGCCCAATTGGTGTTGGCCAAAGGGCATAATTAATAACATGGCAGCGCCGGTCGATCCCGCACGAAATTACCAGCCGCCAGCCGGTCCTATCCCAAGCCTGCGGCAGAATCTTTCTGTTGGACCAAAACGGTGATTAGAGGAGCTGAATACGCTCACTCTAGCACAAGCACGGGAACAAGACCAAAAACCTAGGTACGCCTCGATACCATGTTGTGAATATCGCTTGTATTCAATATGAGGCCAATGAGCTAGTATATATATACACAAAGTACAGGTGATGAATATGCAAATAACCCCTCATAACAATGGGGAATAATACATTATACATATATCTCTAACAAATAGGAGCATTATCTCTCTTTTTTTTTATCTTTATTGGATTTAACTTAATTCTTACTCTAATAGCTATGAAAGCTATAAAGATTGAAGTACAAACACAACGAAAGTTTTATATTGAATCCAATCTAAACCCCGAAACACAACAATCAAAAACAACGAAAACTCAAATCAAAGTGAGTTGGACGGTGTGACCTCCAGCACGATAAATAGTATAATCAGCATGAAATCAAAATTACACATCAACTTAACTTTCGATCCGATGATCCAAATCACCTCAAATTTCAACCATATGTCATCAAGAAGGCCAATAACATATTCTAATCGACGATCGAGAAGATCATGGCCAAGGTTCCATAAATTTCATAGATAAGGGAAGGAGGGCACAAAAAACTAGGAAAATCAAACTTTGATCCTAAAACTTGCTCGTAAGTAAAAGACGATGAAGATAATCCTATATACATTCCCACATATCATAGCAAGAAATCAAAAGAAAACCAAAGGATCACTAAAATCCTAAAAGTCACCAAAAAGAAAGAGCAAGAACAAGAAATGACTCATCTTGAAGGAATTTTGCTTGGATTGATTTGAGATAGATGTTAATTTACACTCACTCACCATAGAGGAAAAAAGCTCAACATTTGATCACATAATCAATCTACCTCTCACAAACACTAGCCTTAACTACTCCAAAATTCATAAATAGTAAATTAGTGATTTTCTCTTGGAATGACTTGATAACTCCATATCTGGAAATTCTCCTTTTATAGTGAAGGCTAGGCTTTTCCGGCAGAGAAAACTCGGTATAACAGGAGTAGTTCATCATCTAGTCGGAGGCATTAAGCCTATATACAAAAAGTTCATAAGATTGACTCACATAGTGTTTTTCTCATGCTTCTCAAAGAGGATGATGAACCTGGCTTCTCGAATCTATTTCTTTGTGATCTTTATATTCATATGATCTAAACTGTTTCTCCTTGTGCCGTCTTGTGCCACGGTTCAACCAAAGATCACCAAGGTGGTTTTTTGTGAAGTTACCAAAATACCCCTTATCGATCCTTCTCTAAAAACCGAGTCCAATCTTCATGGAGTATTCCCATGCTTCGCCACGTGTAGGTTGATCAACGACGCTCTTCATGTCATCAAGTTTCTCTCATCCACGCTCCCACCGAAACCACCATGACACTTGCACCGATCCCCACACCGCTTGATGCAACCCGTTGCACCGAAATTCTCGTTCGGTCATTCTTGTCCATCTTGTGCTATACTTGAGTTCACTGACTTCACTCGGCATCTTCGATCGTTTTAGACCTCAGCTTTCCAAGCCTAGTCCTAATCATTTTCGCCGTTAACCGTCGTTGACCTCCAAGCCTTCTGCACAACAATACACCAAAAAATTGATTCCGGACACAAGTTCTTTGCAACTTGACTCATTAGTCAAAACATGCATCATACAACACATATGCACTAAAAAATCATGAATTTGACCTAACCTACGAACATCGTTGTCTTGCCGGCTAGCGAATAGGATAAAATCGGTCAGACCGCCATCCATGGTCGGTCTGACGACCCCTTGGCTAGTCTGACCACCCAACATGACCGGTCTGACCGTCAGCACAGAGACTTAGCTAGATTTTCTCTGAAAATCGAAACCACTCTGAAAATTTAAAACAAATAGAACTTTTGGCTCGAAACTCTAAAAATTATGATACTAAGTGCAAAAGAATCACCTCTCTTACCTACACCCTCTATTTTTGGACCAATCCAAAATTCCACCAAAAGTTTTGGCCAGTCAAACCACCCATCATGGCTCGTCAGACCGTCGGCCCTTTGGCCTGTCGAAGGCCGGTCGACCGCCAGTGGTGGTCGATCAAACCGCTGGTTAGGCCGGTCTGACCGCTAGTGCCCTGATCAGTCTGACCACCTATGACAATTTTATCGAAAACGGGTGTTTCGACAAACCCTCGTCACTATTGCCAATTGTATCATCATTTTAATACAATGAGTATATCCTCATGATATCCACAATTTCAACTCGTAGAATCTGCTGGTTACTTTTGGATGACCATGCACGCATGCTTGTGCAGTAGCAGGAGATACTATTAGCTTTGATTGTCAGGACTAAGGTATATCAACCTGGACACACTTGCCAGGTAGGCAACTAGGAACGCTTGAAGATTCCAAAATCCCAAATAACGGCTGTTTGATGCTTTGGCCAGGGTCTGGTTCATGTTCTTCATCCTAGTGTCGGAAGTCTTAAGGGGACAACTCTGATCATGACTACTGCTGGTTCTTCCTTTTCGGCGCCGTCTCAATTTCAATGAGCAACTCCATGCATATAAGTGGTGTTTTCAGTGCCCTGCCACTTCCAGCAAAATTGTACGAGAGTGAAATCCGATGTCAGGTACATGCTGTAGGGAACTGCTTATAATTGGTGACCTGGTACTCAATAGAAAATAGTCATATACAGAATTGGCTTTTTCAGGATACCAATCAAATCAATAGATTGTTCTCGTAAAAAATTCAATTGATTGTATCCTCTCTAGAAATGTTGGCAAAGGATTCTAATAAAACCTGATCCATTGACGAGCTGAAGTAGACCGGAAGACCATTGGTTTTAAAAAATACAAAAAAGCGCCCAAAAGGGAAGTCAGTGACTGAAAGAAACGGAAGGGTACAGAGGACTTTTCAGCTAGCATTGATTAGTACAAGGAATATCTGAATTCTAGGTCATATAGCTCCAGTAGGACCAGTACCAAACGATTCAAGGGATAAGTTTCAGTTTCACTTCGACATAGTATTGAAGTTCTGATAGAACCACGATCGGAATCGAACTAGTTCTGGCATGCTTCCAGCTTTTTAACTGTTGATGCCATTGCACGGGCAGGAAACCGTACTGCTTTAGACAACAATCTTGAAGAAAATAACCATTTCCTAATTATGGGAGAACTTTATAAAAAGAGAATTTTTAGGGGGTACATTTTTTCCGAATCAACAGCTCGAACCATCAAAATTGCTCTGATCATATGTTGTTAACAAGAACTTAATTCTCTACTACACCATGATCTGTGCGGAGCAAACGACGGTTGTGTTCATGATAATCGCGCCAATCTGCCATTGTTAGATACTATTATCAAGTATCCACCGTCCAAACATGTCATAATCAATGCTAGAATCTTCAATAAGTTTACTCGCCATCAGAATCTTGACGGTTGCCACCACTCGCACTCAAATTGCACCGTCTTAATTCACACATAAGCATAAGCAGACACATGACATAAGCAGGCGTTCTCACTCCAGCTCAGCAGTGTGGCAGCGAAATGTTTTCGAGTTGTGTACTTTCGTGGCCCGTTCGACCGTCATTCTGGAGGGAAAGTTGTGTACTTGCGTGACCCGTTCGACCGTCATTCTCGAGGGAAAATCCCACGGTAAAGAGAAGCAGCATTTAATTGTTGTACGTTCACATGGGGGAGCCGGCCAAAATCGGTGACATGAAGTTCTCTCTTCCCAATGGAATTTGCGATCCCACGGGACCCAACACCGCACCACCCACTAGTAGTCTGTTCGGGCTTGAATCGATGCTGATGCATGGGCGCTTGGAAAGAGAGGATAATCTCAGTTCCATTGTCTTATTTCTGCTGGCTCAAGGCTCTGGAAAGCTTAATCGATCGTGTGAACAATTCGAGATGGATCGCTCATGCAGGTAAGAATGACCAGATCACCACGTCGCACGCCGGCACATGTCTGCCATTGAGCATCTCGCCTGAGCAAGGAGAATTAACTCTTTATAGTTGATTGGCACTTATCATAGTCGCAGAATGCTGTTTTGAACTTATCATAGTTGCGCGCCCGAGCTGACAAACAGGAAACGGCATGTATGGTTTCCTTCGGTGAGTATCCCGGGTAGGTCCGCGTCGGTCAAAGAACTCCTGTCGAGAAATTTCGCCACATCCAGTGACAAGTGGGCAGAGTGCCATCTTTGGAGCATCAACTTGCGAATTGCGATCTCCCATAGCGCCGGGCCGCGCGACAGCCCGCCACGCCTCGGGTAGCCCAGACCAACTGTTTATAAAAGGCAGAAGAGGAGGGTATCGAGAGGCGAGAGCCCACGCCAACTCTTGTGCCGTTCGTCGCTTACCCAGCAGCTCTTTATCAGGTCATTACAGAGTATACGCCGGATCAAATCCGGCGGTTCATACAGCCAAAGACCCCGGATGGAGTTCAGAACATCTAGCTAGTATATGGGGGCTACTTCATTACAATTGTGCTTAAACCCATCCTTTTTTTAAGACTCAATCTTCGGTTATAACCCCACGCGTTCTTGTACCTTGCGCACGGTCACCATGGTCACGAAGGTCCTCTCGGTTGTAGCCATCGTCTTCGCGCTCGGCGCAACGCTCAGCGGATCCGATGTGGTCTGTGTCCTGTTCGAATACGCCGGCCAAGGCCCGATCCTGGACGTTGCCAATTGCACTTTTTTTAGATGAACAGGACACCATATAGGTGCCCCGGCTCCAACTTTTATTGAAACTGAGTCAAAACATTGTTAGCTCATTACATTTCAAGTCCAAACCCCCTTTTTTTCGCTTACATGAACAGGAACATCTAACAGGTTACAGTCTCAGCCACATATTCCAACTTCCTCAACTTCTTTGTCATTTTCTACGCCGGTGCTTCCAGCCTCGTCTTCCTGCATCTTTTCCATTTATTCACAATGTATCAGACTTCCTCCTGTTCGCACACGAACCACTCCACCTCGCTGGCTAGCACGAAAATACGGTAACCACCTCTCCCACCCTGTTTTCTTGACCTTGACCTTCCCTATCCCCTTCGGCTCCCGCACCTCCCTCTTCCCCGGCTCTCCTCCTGCCCCCCGCCGCCGCCGCCGCCCTGCCGCGGCTGCTCTCCGACCCGGCTGCCCGGCTCGCCTCCCTGAACCTCCCCAACGGCTTCTTCGTCTACCACTCCAACCCGCCCGACGCGCTCCTCCTAGCCGCCGCCACCCAAGGGTCTCTCCCCGGCCGGCTCCTTCGGCAATAAGATGAGCATGGACGAGCTCATCGCGCGCCAGATCCGCGTCACCCGCCAGGAGGCGCCGCTCTGCGCGGCGGCCTCCTTCGACCCACGGATCCCTCTGTGCCGACGTGGCTCCGCGGCCTCCCACGCGCCCCGGAGTACCGCCCCACTGAGTCGGAGTTCGCCGACTGGTTATTAGGTCTTAATTCGGATTTGAAAGCAACTATTTTGGTTGGGGCGGCGGTGCTTTACTGGTCTATATGGTCAAGTCGCAATGATGTCATTTTCGACAAGAAAATTATTGACCATCCTTTGTAGGTTATATTCAGATGTATCCATTAGATCCACTCTTGGTCAGCTTTGCAATGCCAAGGAAGACGAGATGCCTTGGTAGCTGGGAGCAAAGCATTAAATGTCATTACAAGGGAGATCCTCAACAAGAATGGGTGGAAGCTATGTAATAGGCTTCGAGATGTTTGAAACACTTTTATATCGTTATTTCTTTTCAGAAGGATGTTTACTGTTTTTACGGCTTTTGTTTTGCCGTTGGTTTATATTTTTACGGCGTTTGTTTTGCCGCTTCATTATGGTTTATAGGGCTACTATTTCGCCTGGTTAAGAATTCTTCGGTATATATATGTAATAAAATTCGGGCTGTGTGTATCTTCGGATACAGAGGTTGGGAGAGGTTTTCTCTTCCATTATCTAAAAAAAAAATCAATAATGGAGCCATGCCATTGCACATTGTCTATTCTTCAGTAATGTGAGCTACCAGAATGAAGATTGCACTTGGTGATGCATTGAACTAAAATCAATGAAGAAAGTCTCAAATTAATTAATTAGGTCGCTGGAGTTGTAGAAGAAGTCAAAATACAAAAGGGAAGCAGTTCAGAGTTGGTCATACAAAAGAGTTCTGTATTTCACTTGGTGCTACCAGAATGAAAATTCCACATGCCATTGCCTTGAACTAAAATCACTCTTTTAGTTGCCTTGTAGATGCTCTTATTCACTTGAAAAACTCTTTTACATTACAATCCATTCCAGGAATTCACAATATTGTGTACAACGATCGTGCATATCAGCAATTCCATAAATACATTTGTCCGGATGTCACAACAATCTCACATCGCGCAAACACTATTCACATTCCAACAAGAACAATGCCCAAGTTGCACCTCCTTCTTCTGCTCGGGATCCTTGCAAGAGGCCGACTGGGTGCGTCTTCAGTGAGGAGCTCGGGGGAGACGGGGTTAGCCTCGCTTGGAACGACACGGCGGCCGAGCGGAATGGCGACGCGGATGGGGACGGTGCAGCCACCAGAGATGCGGCGGGGCGAGCCCAGCGAGGAGCTCGGTGGAGGTGGCCCTGGGACGCATGGACCTTCCCTCAGGACCTGGCCACCAAGCCATGGTGTGTTGGGTTGATCTTCGGCTAACGGCATCCCGAGATCCCAGGGGAGACCACGTCTCCACTCGCGCCATGATCGGAGGCGCGGCCAACGTGTTTTTGTTTTGGGTCCCGGTCACCTAGCGCCACATAAAAGGTAGGGGTTCGGCAGGCTTTGATCCTTGGTTGTTCTTGGCAATTAACACCCCGCACAAACCCGATCTGCTTACGGGCGCTAAGGTGGACGAAGACCTGAGTCCCGGAGTCCCATCGCCATCGACGACCTTCTCCGACCACGTCCGCTACTCCATCCCGGCCCTACACCGACTCGTCTACCACCCTCATGGCATCATCAAGCTCGGGTATGGATAATCATGCTTCCGCTCTAAGTTTTCAGTCTAGGTGTTCAAGAATGATTAGGGTTTATGTCTTTAGATGATGTTTAGTCTTAGATCTTGTACACATTTGGTATCAGAGCCTCTCTAGTTCGTCTTGAACCCTTATTAGCCCTAAAACCGAACTTGTTTATGCCCCGGGTGATATTCTTCGCTCAGATCTAAGGTCTTATGCCCGGATTAGCACAGATCTGGCTCAGTTTAGCATTTTAGAAGGAGAGGACTTCGATTTTGAGGAACCCTAAGTGACCCCGAGCCAACTAAACCCAATCGGAACCTCCCGAAGACCTTTCCCCAAATCAGACCCCAAATCGAAACCCTAAGAAATGGTGCGGCAGAAAACTTACGTGTTTTTGGAGTCCGATGAGGCCGCTCCGCTCACGGGCGCCATCGCGGCTCCACTCGACGGCGGTGCGCGCAACCTCGGTCGCACGCACGCGCCGGCGAGAGGGGCTGCAACGGCGCCGCCTCAAGTCGCCGCTTCGTGCTCCTTCCGCGTGCGCCGCCGCCGACGCTGCATCGCGGGCCTTAAGCCGTCACTCCGTGCTCCGCACGCGCGATGTCGCCGCTGCCGTCGCTCCGTGTTTTTCGCGAGAAGAAAGGGGGAATGAGATTAGGGTTAGGTTTTTCGGCGTTTTAAGTCGCCCGTCTCAACACCTCGTCCGTCCGATCAGATCTGAGGGCCACAGTTATGCGGGCCGGCGGAAGGGGTTGGGCCGACTGTTTTCTAGCCGTCCGATCGCATCCGACGGCAGTTGTGCTTTTCGGGCCGGCAGAGAGGATTTGGGCCGCGCGCGTGGAATCGGGCCGCGCTCGGTTTGGGCCGTATGCGTGGAGGTGGGCTGAATTCTTTTGTGCGGCCCATGAACAGTGGGTTTTCTCCTTTTCTCTTATTTTCAGTGCATTTCTTATTATTAAATCCCTTTTGTGCACTGTTTTAATTATTGTTTTGATTGCCCAATTATGATATGTCATGAATAATGTATTATTGCCCAATATTATGCTTAGTCTCTGATTAAAAATTGAACCAACGAGATATTTTAATTAGAGAATTTCATGTTTTATCATTATGGCATTATGTATATGCATATGATTATATTCTGACCAACGTTGATTATAATCATGTGTTGCCATATTAATTGTTTAGTTATTTTCCATTTTCTGCCCAACGGTGATGTGAATTAGAACTATAGTTTTGCATGTTATTAATCAAACCAACGTAGTGTTAATTGCATGCAACATATTCTTATGATTATTTCTAATTTATGCACTGTATCTTGGTATTCAGCAATAAATGCATCAAATGTCGCTGCCACAATCGACAATATTGAGCAGCTTACGGGGAGCAATTTTCCCACCTAGAAGGAAAGGATCCATGTTGTCTTTGGGGTTTTAGATCTCGATTATGCTTTAAGGATGCCCGCTCCCATTCCACCCACTGAAGGTGAAGAAAATTATGATGACAAAAAGAAAATTTATGAAACTAATGCTGAGAAATGGGAGTGGTCCAACCGTCTATTACTTATGATTATAAAGACTTCCATTTCAGTTGGGATCAGGGGAGCAATACCCGATTCTGAAAATGCTACAGAGTATCTGGCATCAGTTGAGGAAAAGTTTAAGGGCTCCACAAAAGTTTATGCCAGTACTCTAATTCAGAGGCTCTTGACAACTAAGTATGATGGATTCGGCAGTATTAGAGAACACATTATGATGATGACTGATATGGCCGGAAAACTTAAAGACATGGACATGGAAATATCTGATGGTTTCTTAGTCTATTTCATCATGACTTCTCTTCCTTCTGAATATACAGCTTTTAAGATTAATTATAATACTCAGAAAGAAAAGTGGAACATGAGCGATTTAATCGCCATGTGTGTTCAGGAGGAGGAAAGAATAAGGACGGAAAAGAGGGATCTTGCACTTCAAGTTGGTGGCTCCAACAAAAACAAGTTCCAAGGGGACTTCAAATCTAAGAAGAAGTTGGCGTTCTCCCCCAATGCAGATAAGTCGGGGCCTAAAGTGCACAATGCACCTAAGCCTCATGTGGCTCCTGCTGGAGCACCTAAAGGGGGTGAATGTCATTTCTGCAAGCAGCCAGGGCACTTTCAGAAGGACTGTGTCGGATTCCTAAAGTGACTCGCAAAGAAGGGTAATGATACAATAACTTTTGTTGATGAAACTCTTAATGCTAATTTTTCCATTAATTCCTGGTGGATTGACTCAGGTGCAACTGTGCACGTTACTAATTCTTTACAGGGATTCCTTACCGCGAGAACACTAAGAAAGGGGGAGCGAAGCCTTAGAGTCGCGGATGGAAAGGAAGCCGAAGTACAATCAATAGGATCAATTACATTAGTTTTAGACAACGGCTTCTCGCTTTGTCTCAATAATGTAGTTTATGTTCCTTCTATTAGGAGGAATTTAATTTCAGTTTCTTTGTTGGACGATGAAGGTTTTAAGTGTATTTTTGGTGATAATAAATGTATTATTACGTTTAATTCTAATGATATTGGTCTTGCTTTTAGACGAGACAAACTCTATATGCTTTCCCTTAATGAATCTCCTGTATCCTTGAATGTGTGTGATGCTAAGGATAAAAAGAATAATGAGACTTCTTCAAAATTGTGGCACTGTCGTTTAGACCACATTTCGAAGGGGAGAATGGAGCGTCTCATTAAGGAAGAGATTCTCTACCCATTAGATTTCTCTGACTCAGACCACTGCATTGATTGCATTAAAGAAAAATACGTGAAACAAATAAAGAAGGGAGCTACTCGCAGCACAGGACTCTTAGAATTAATTCATACCGATATTTGTGGTCCTTTTCCTGTGACATCAGTGGATGGTTTTGATTCTTTTATAACCTTCACTGATGATTTCTCCCGTTATGGTTATATCTTTCCTATTAAAGACCGATCTGAGTCACTTGACAAATTTAAGATATTTAAGGCTGAAGTTGAAAATCAGCACAACCTAAGAATTAAAGTGGTAAGATGGACCATGGGGAGAATATTATGGAAGACATGCCTCTTATGGGCAAATTCCTGGCACTTTCGCTAAGTTTCTTCAAGAAAATGACATTGTTGCCCAGTATTCTATGCCAGGTGAACCTCAGCAGAATGGAGTAGCTGAAAGACGCAATCGTACACTTATGGATATGGTACGGAGCATGCTCAGCCACTCTAGTTTACCAATTAGTTTGTGGATGGAAGCACTAAAGACACCTGCACATATTCTTAATCGGGTTCCCAGTAAATCAGTACCTAAGACACCTTATAAATTATGGACTGGGAGAAAACCGAGTATGAAATATTTACGAGTGTGGGGTTGTCGTGCTGAAGCTAAGATATTTAATCCACATATTGGAAAATTAGACCCTAAAACAGTAAGTTATCATTTTATTGGGTACCCTGAAAGATCCAAAGGGTATCGTTTTTACTGTCCTGATAGGACAACTAAGTTTGTAGAAACAAGGCACGCTGTGGTCTTAGAGAATAATGAGGAGCTGGAGCCCAGGAAAATAGATCTTGAGGAGAAGCGGGTTTACGTTCCTTCACCGCTTATCCCAGAGATTTTTATTCCTGTGCCTCAGGTGGTTGCACCTCCAGTAGGAAATACTGTTGTTGCACCCACTGTTGAGGTCTCTGAAATTCCTAATGTTGCACCTAATGATGAGTCTCAGCAGTCTCCTGCAATTGCTAATGAACCTATTAGAAGATCACAGCGGGAGAGAAGATCTGCCATCCCAAATGATTATGTTGTATATATGAATGAGGATATTAATGATATAGGGAAGGTAGATGATCCCACCTCTTATAAGGAGGTCATTATGAGTGAACATTCTCCTCAGTGGCTTGATGCCATGAAGGATGAACTAAAGTCTATGAGCACTAATGATGTATGGGATTTCGTAGAAATTCCTGACGGAGTCAAAACAGTAGACTGTAAATGGGTCTACAAAACCAAGCATGACTCTAAGGGAAATATCGAAAGGTTTAAAGCAAGGCTTGTAGCAAAAGGCTTCTCACAAAGAGAGGGGATTGACTATAATGACACCTTTTCTCCTGTCCCAACTAAGGATTCATTCAGAATCGTAATGACACTTGTAGCTCATTATGATTTAGAGCTGCATCAGATGGATGTTAAAACGACATTTCTTAATGGCGACTTGCAAGAAAATGTTTACATGGCTCAACCGGAAGGTTTTGTCGTGGAATGCAAGGAGCATATGAGATGTCGACTTAAAAAATCAATTTATGGCCTGAAACAAGCGTCGAGACAGTGGTATCTCAAATTCGATAAGATTATAAGGAATTTTGGTTTTAAGGAAAATGAAGTTGATAACTGCATATATGTTAAGTTTAAGGGGAGTAAATTCACCATCTTAGTGCTTTATGTGGATGACATCTTATTGGCCAGCAGTGATAAGGATATGTTGTTTGAGACCAAGAGATTTCTTTCATCTAATTTTGATATGAAGGATCTTGTTGATGCCTCTTACGTTCTTGCATTGAGATTCACCGAGATAGGTCCAAAGGAATATTAGGTTTATCTCAGAAGGCATACATTAACAGAGTACTGAAGAAATACAATATGCATAAATGCTCTGGCTCGCCTGCTCCTATTGTTAAGGGCGATAAGTTTGGGACATTTCAATGTCCAAGGAACCAATATGAAACTTATCAGATGAAGTCGGTTCCTTATGCTTCAGCTGTCGGAAGCATTATGTATGCTCAAGTATGCACACGCCCTTATTTAGCTTTTGTAATCGGGATGCTTGGCAGATATCAGTCAAATCCAGGACCGGACCACTGGAAGGCCGTTAAGAAAGTCTTGCGCTATATGCAAGCTACTAAGCATTTCATGCTCACATATAAGAATTCTGATAACCTTGAAGTCGTTGGTTATTCAGATTCAGATTTTGCAGGATGTGTTGATACTAAGAAATCCTTGTCAGATTATATCTTCACACTCGCTCAGAGAGCTATCCGTGGAAAAGCTCCAAACAAACCCTTACGACATCTTCAACGATGCAAGCTGAGTTTGTGGCATGTTATGAGGCCACCGGGCAGGCTGTATGGCTTAAGAATTTTATCCCGGGACTTAGAGTGGTAGACAGTATCTCGAAACCGCTCTCCTTATACTGCGATAACGAACCCGCAGTCTTTTATGCGAGTAACAACAAGTCAAGTGGTGCTGCCAAACACATTGACATTAAGTATCATGTTGTGAAAGATAGAATCCAGGATCAAACCATTAATATCAAGCATATTAGTATTAAGTCAATGCTTGCGGATCCGCTTACTAAAGGCTTACCACCCAATATTTTTCGTGATCATGTTGCCGGCATGGGATTATTGGAAAGCCTCTGATTCTGGATAAAGGACCTTAAAGTAAACCAACTCCCATTAAGTATAATGAACATCCATTTCAAGATAGGATAGTACACTATAGATACTGAGATTGTATGACACTTCATTGGTCATGCGACGTATTATCTTGGTATGCTATTTTATTGAGAATGAGCTTATGATGTTAGCCTTACGATCAAAGGGGAGAATGTTGGGTTGATCTTCGGCTAACGACATCCCAAGATCCTAGGGGAGACCACGTCTCCACTCGCGCCATGATCGGAGGCGCGGCCAACATGTTTTTGTTTTGGGTCCCGGTCACCTAGCGCCACATAAAAGGTAGGGGTTCGGCAGGCTTTGACCTTGGTTGTTCTTGGCAATTAACACCCCGCACAAACCTGATCTGCTTACGGGCGCTAAGGTGGACGAAGACCTGAGTCCCGGAGTCCCGTCGCCATCGACGACCTTCTCCGACCACGTCCGCTACTCCATCCCGGCCCTACACCGACTCGTCTACCACCCTCATGGCATCATCAAGCTCGGGTATGGATAATCATGCTTCCGCTCTAAGTTTTCAGTCTAGGTGTTCAAGAATGATTAGGGTTTATGTCTTTAGATGATGTTTAGTCTTAGATCTTGTACACATGGTGCTCTTCTTGGGGATTGGCAGATTTGCCATAGCTATTTTGCCACTCATGTCTCACTAACATATGGCCTCAGGACTCACATGTCAGTGAAACATAGAGTGACAAATTAGCAATTGCATATAAACTTAACGGCAAATCATCAATAATCCCCTTCTTCTAAGCGGCGTTTGTGCTTTGCTAGATGGATGAAGGGATCAATCTGATTAGAAGAGGGGCAAAACAGGAACTTCACTAGGGAATAGAAGGGAACATAAGAGAGATAAAAAAAAGAAAATGGAAGAAAAGTGGAGATAATGGTAGATTTGAAAGGAGCAAGAAACTCAAGTGACATATATCCAATTTCATAAAACTGGGTCCCACATAACTGGGTCCCACATCTCGAAGTGACATGTGTGTGTGTGTGTATATATATATATATATATATATATATATATATATATATATCCAATTTTGTCTTTTATTCGCTGTCCTGACTGCTTTCGTGCTCGGTCAGGTCCTTATGTGCCGTTACATCCGCGCGACCACGCAGGATGCGTGATGCCAATGACAAGTGGCGCCCTGGTCATCACCGCATCCCATGTCGCTGTGTTGACAGCCGAGTGCCTCGCCAAGGCCACGTGGGTGGTTGTCCTAGTCGCCACTCTGCTCGGCACAGGGCTGCTCCTGCTCAAGCTCACTCTCGACGTGAATGGCACGCACACTGCTTCTTGGGCGTCTGCCACTCTGCTCACGACATCGTATATCAAGGCACGGAAGGAGGAATTTTGTTTCGAAATAATATTATTTAAAAAATTACAAAAGTAAATTGTTGTTTTTTTTTTACAAAAATAGGCTAATGTCGCCATTCCAAATAGCGATAGTAGCATGGAATAGTGCAAAGAGGGTCTTGTCGCCACTTCGACCAACGACATGGCCCTATCGCCCTTCTAATTGGCGATAGGATCCTGTCGCTATTTCAACTGGCGATATGAACCTCTACCTACTTTTTACTGTCTATTTTCGATCACATATTTTGTGGACAAATCGCAATGATATTACAAAACATACAGCACAACATCATCACATGTGTTTGTCGATAAATCACAATGATATCACAGAATATTTAGCACCACGTCATCACATATTTTGTTGACAAATTGTAATGATATTACAAAGCATTCAGCACCATGTCGTCACATATTTTATCGACAAAACACAATGATATTACAAAACATTCGGTACAATGTCATCACCTAGTTTTTCGACAAATCAAAATTATATTATGAAGCATTGAGCACCACATATTTTAATAAGACAAACCTTTCCCGTGGTCGCGACCTCAACGTCCGCAATGTCGCCGCCTCGAGTGGGCGGTCGGATGAGGTCCCCACAGTGCTGTCCTGACTGCTGATGTCTCCTTCATCTAGTGTATTTCTTGAAGATGTGCCCAGACTCCTTACAAATAGAGCACTTCTTTATACGACGATCAACTTCTGCTTCGTCCATGTCGTTCCTGATACGTCGTACCTGTCGCCGGCTAACCTTTTTCTTCGACCTATCAATATCCGCGGTCTAGATAAGTTGCTCCCAGGTCAGATGGCTAGTGAAATGGCCAACCACATCGTAACCATACAACTCTGCACTTCAGGTTTGTATCACCTCTTCTTTGTTAAAATAATCAGAGAGGTATTGGCCGGGATGCTGCGCCACCGTCGAACATACGACCATGACATGTGAGCAGGGTCTATGCAGAAGAAGAGGCTTGTTGCAAGTGTATATACAACTAGCGCATCATAGCATGCACTTGTGGGTGATCCTCTCGCGGTTCGTCCCGCAACGTCCTTTATCCCTGTACAGTATCTTGAAGCGAAGCTTCCTTATGCCCATTTTGAATGCCCGGTGCATCTCACCCTTCTTGCTCTTCTTCTTCATATACTTGGTGATCATGCAGGAGTACAGTACTCTGTCATTTGCCATAGAAAACGACGTGTTGTTGCTTCTGTCAACCAAGTAATTTGTGGTACTACGGAGAACTGCCTCCACGATACCAACCAAAAGGAGGCATCTGACGCCATGTATGACTCAATTGTACACCTCGGCTAGATTGGTTGTCATAACACCATATCGAGCACCCCCTGTTATGTAGTAGCGACCACTTCTCCTTAGGCTCGTGCTCAACCTAGTCCGAGAAGCATTTCACCTGCGCTTCCGTCTTCCTCGCCACACTAAGACCATATATGGGTAAGTGTGGCAATGCTTGGGGGTTTGGTCAGCGCTTGTAGCGGTCTTTTTTGCCGTCTCCCTTCTGTGTGTTCGGGTTCACTCATCCAGAATCTTCTAGAGTGGGTCAAACTTTTATTGCTGGTTTTGGTTGCATATCCACTTGAATAAGTTCATCGAGTACTTATTGTGGAACTGTTTGTAGAAGTTTGCACCCAAGTGCCCCATGAACCACCTGCTCTGCAGATCCACCCATGGAAGTGGTTCGTTCTCTCCTTGCTGTAGCTGAGTTATTGCACTCAGCAGGTCCGCATGCTGATCATGTATGACGTATACATTAGGACGACCCTGTACAACAGAAATCCTCAGGTTCCTTATGAACCATAACCAGCTGTCCGTGTTCTTGCTTTCAACGAATGCGAATGTCACAGGAAGAACCTGATTGTCCCCGTCCGTCGCTATTGCAGTCAGTATCTGGCCATTATACTTTCCAGTCAGGAATGTGCTATCCATGCACAAGATTGGACAGTAGTGCTAGAATGTATTGATGTATGGACCAAAGACGAAGAATGCTCACTTTAGTACCCTCTTATTGCCCCCACTTTGGATGCGTGAAATTTTCAATGGCGACATGAGTACCAGAATTCATGTCCTGTATGACCCGGAATTGGCCAGGCAGGTTGTGGTAGAAGTCTTCGAACAAATAGAATCTTGATTCAAATGCTTTTTGATTTGCCCTCTACGCCTTGGTATAGTTGATTGTGTACTGAAACTTTGCCTCAATCACTCAAATGATGGACCGTAGCTCAAAATCTACATTATCCACGATCTTACCGTACATGATGTTCGCGATGAAGCCTGATGACATGTTCTTGTGAAACTACACTGACTCAACGACGACACATGTGTGAGGGATCACTATAGAACATTTCCAGTATGTGTCCCACTTAGGCTGAAATATGTGCACTTGCCAAGGGCATTCCTTTATGTCACACTTCACGTCGTAGCATCTTGGATTAGAGTTGACGACTGTGAATGTACGCCGCACCGACAAGACCCAGAATTTGACCGCCTCCTGCACGGCCTCCTTGTATTTTTATATGGCTCCTTGGCTGACCTCGCTCTGGCCGTACTCCCACTGCACATGGGTGACTTTGTTAACGACGAAGTTGTCGAACTGGTATATGTTCCATTCGGATGGAACCGCCTGTTGTTCCATAGCATCCTTGTCGTCAGATCCTTCATCTTTTGACAATGTCAGGTAGTCTTGGTCTTCGAGATCTATCTTTTGGACTAGAGCTTCCATCTCCTTACCCTCGTCAGCAATCCCACTAACTTGCTTGATTGAAGGAGTTCCTTTCACACGGTCTTCATTGACAGCATCAGCAACTCCTGTACCTTCAGCCATTGTATGCGCCGCACTGTGGCTGGAGTCTCCGACTTCTTCTTCAGTATTACTACCCCCTTCTAGTTTAGTCGTCGATATAGGAGTGGGCTTTGCATATGCCTGGACCAGAAAGACCAAATCCCACCGTTCCTCCCTCCCCCTGTACATATGACTGTCATGACTATGTTCCCTTGAGCTATACTAACTCCCAATATGTGCTCTATGGTGCTCGGTTGGTAAGACAACTCAATCTCAGATCATACACAACATGGTCTAAATCGAATGTGTGGAACAACCACCGTATCATAGTGCCCCATGTGCGTTGCTCTGCTCTTGTTACGATCACAGTGGCCGATTGGAAATAACACAAATCCATCCATTCGGGACCCTCCAGAATAGTCCCCTGACCGTAGCAAATTTTAAAATTGGTGTCGTCCGACATATTTGACGTACTACACGGCAAACAAGATTTTCACGATTAACCACATATTTTAAACTAAAATACCCACCGAAAAGGATTATATACAACATACTACACTACGTAACCGTATATCTAAAACTATATAATCTATCCGGTTTGAAAAATTACCTAAAAGATGGACGAATGGACAGGCAGTGCTTCGCTAACTCCTCTCCCTTCTCTCCCCTCTTTCTCTTTTTTTCTAAATAAAAGTGAGTTATGCCAGAATTTTGGGGTCTTTGGTAGGGTAGATTGTGCCGTGATTTGGAATGGCAATAGAACTTGCGGGATCTCTGTCGCCATTTGAAATTGTGATTTTTCTAAATTTTAATATTTAAAAATTTAGAGACTTGCGAGATCCCTATTGCCATTTGAATGACAATTATCCTAAATCTTAATATTAAAAATTTTAACCGAAGGTCCCTATCACCAGTTGAAATGACGACAGGGTCCTGTCGCCAAATGGAATGGCGATAGAGCCATGTCGCTGATCCAAGTGACAACAGGATCATCTCTGCACTGTTCTAGGTTACTGTCGCTATTTGGAATGACGACATGACAATTTCGTGATATCAAATGGCGATAATACCCTAGTTTTGTAAAAATAAAATGCGACTATTTACTTTTATAATTTTTTAAAAATAATATTATTTAAAAAAATCGCGGAAGGAGGGGTGCGTTCTGACTTTTGTTCGGCGCGAACCAAAGTTGCGCAAATCATTTACTTCCCTTCTCTTGTTCCGCCTTTCCGTCCTGCGAAAAGGAAAAGTGGTATGCCTTCTGCCTGAGGTGCCTCATGCACGGCGCTTCGAGAACAAGCGTCCCCCGGCAACGTGCACGGCTTATTCTGCAAGAGAAGGCAAGCCCGCAGCTGCTGCGTACACTCCTCTCTTCTGCCTCCTGGTGCAGCCACCGCACTCCCCAACCGCCGCTGATTGTACCGCGCCAAGCAATGCGATACGGCGATACCACCCTCTACACGGTACAACCTGGGCGTGCGCGACGCAATCTTGCCACCATTCGCCTTTTCTCTGCTTGAAGTTAGTTCGGCACAGGTCTGCTCTTGCTAAACCTCACGCTCGGCGTGCCAGCGCAGCGCATCGCATGGCTCGCGCTCTCTCTCTCTCTCTAGTCTCTACTCCTCACGCGTCTGCTCGCGACATCAGCTACCAACAGGACGCGGCAGGACTCGGAAGCGTGTGGGTTCCGACAAAACGAATGGTGTATTGGTGTAAACATACTACACGCCCGGGAGGGCCAATTTTTTAGGGCGCGCACGTCACCGGTACGTGCCTTGTGCGCCGTATACTTCGTTCGTAGCTTGCTGATGGCTCGTTTACTCATGAGCGGTGGTGCTTTTCGGTGGCGGAGCTAGGATTTTCCAAAATCCACTTGAAAAATCCTTAGGCCCAGGAACATATGCTCTGTGGGTTTGTTCTAGACTCATATTGGGGAACACATTATCGGAGACGAAGTCGTGTCGTGCCAACCAGAGGATATGCGCACAGGCGGACGTTTCGGGCGAACGCTCTGAAGCCAGCGAAGAAACAACAAAAGGAAGACTGTAGCGTATACGGCAAGGAGATTGTAATACGGCAGGTTTCCGGATTTGATTACCGAGTCTGTCTTACATTACAGTCTGTATCCGAGTCGATCTAGTTGACTAGCCTTTAAATACATCTAGGCTCTAGCGATCCTGTAATCAGGAAGACAAGAAAGAAATATACTTTGCCTTCCAGTGGCTATTCTCCTATCCCTCTGAATTTCTCTGGTCTCCTGAATTGCTATCTGGCATCGTCACGACGGCGCCTGTTCGCCAGCACCGAAGGTTGAGGAACGTAGCGACTCATCCTTACCACCTGCGTAGCCGAAGTAGAGCACATCAGGGTTACTTTAATCTGATTATGAGGAATAGTAGATGCTCTTAGATATGCTGATAGGGTAATATGGGGGCTTCCTTATGCCTTTCAGTTTACTTGTGTTTTTTCCATTTCATGTTTGTGTACTGCCTACAGCCTACATATATTTGCAGTACTGAACTGGCCTTCTAACTGTAGAATCGGAATGGAGAACAAGCCAATGTGCACAAGAAGAGGACTGGATAATGATCAAATGTGCAGAAGAAAAAGACTCAAGTGTTGCCACCACATGCCAATGTTTAAAGAAAGGACAGCAAACATCCAGTTTGCAAGCCTTCCTGAGGTATGATGTTCTAACATTCTCGTTATCTAAATGTGAACTTAGGGGGTATGGTTAGACCAATTTATGTAATTGCTTCTATTCTATTCCCACGCTGCAGGATGTGTTATGCACAATTTTATCAAAACTGCCGCTGAAGGAGGTTGTGAGGACTAGTGTTCTGTCCAGTGAATGGAAACATATGTGGAAAATTTGCCCCAAACTAAGATTTGATGGCACTACAATGTGTGGCGGCGGCGTGCATAGAATTGAACAACATACTCACGAATTCGTTGACAATGTTAATAAAGTCTTGCAGCGGTGCCACGGCAAGGTGGTTGAAGAACTTGAGATCAAATTTGAATATAACAGACTGCTAGATGATCATCTCAATAGTTGGGTTAGTTTTGCTGTATCATCATTGACGAAGAATCTATCTTTTGATTTAGCACCAGCCAAATGGATGGGTCATTGTGATGGGTGCAGATTTCCGTTCGAACTTTTAGACAGCAAGAGCTTATCGCGTCTACAACAAATTCAACTCAGCTTCGTATCATTTGAGCTGCCTCCCCAATTCAGTGGCTTTCCTAACCTAAGAAAGCTTGAGCTGCATTTACTGCGTGTCACTCAAAAGGATCTTCAAGATATATTGTCAAATTGCTTTAGTCTTGAGTGGTTGAGTATGGTTAGATGCCATTTGGATGATGAACTGAAGGTCGCTCAACCACTGTCTCACCTGCTATACTTGCGCGTCGAATTCTGCGATATAACCAGGATAGAACTCAGTGCTATGGGACTCAAAACCTTGATATATTATGGGCCGCCGCGGTGTTCTATTGATGTTGGTCATGCTCCGGAACTAAAAGATGCAAGTTTTTATCTTTGCGAACCCATCACTCTTGAGCATGCTCTAACTGCACTACCCAATGATTTTCCAAGTGTGCAAAATCTGATTTTGCATGCTCCTGTGCCACTTGAGGTTTGTCATATCACATCTTATCGTATGATTTAAGCTCTTATCTCACTTTTTTTTCTTTGGGCATGACATTTGGTTTTCTATTTTTCAGGTGACCTGGTTGCTAGAATATCCGTGCAAGTTTTCTCAGCTGAAGTATTTACAATTGCGGTTGCGTTATGGTTCTCAAGAGGCTGGCAACATTTTATCACTGTCCTCTTTTTTGAGTGCCGCTCCTGTCATTGAAACGTTAGAGTTGCATGTGAGTACTTTCATCTCTTCCTCACTTTTTTTCTTGTAGCTACATTGCTTGTTTGATATTTTTCTTGTACTGACAGTTTCTAGGCATATAACCAAGGATTGGCTGTCCCTCCCACCTTGTGGTTAAATATGTTTCTGTATAGATAAAAGTTGACTTGTAGGCATTATCATCAATGACGTTGGTTTGCTAGATAAATGTGTTCATTGTTCTTCTCAGTTCTGTGCCTGTCATGCAAAACTAGCACAAAGTAGGATCTTCATTCACATTAAATCATTACTTAGCTGTAACCAAACTATCCATCAGTTAAACTGGTATTGCTAAGATTTGGTTACCATCGTGTTATTGCTCATTTGCATTTTGATATGATTGAACCGTGAATTACAACTTTACTCATCCTGCCCTTTTTTCCCTTTCCCCCAATTGCAGTTCACAGTTTATGCCTTACCTCATGCATATCCAATGCCCATCAGGAGCCTTCCGCGGTGTCCACATAATTATCTAAAGAACCTACATATTACAGGATTTATAGGGTGTACCGGTCAGCTTGAATTTCTGGTGCACAGTGTTGAAAATGCCCCTGTTCTGGAGGTTTTGACTATTGATCCAGCTATCAAATTTGGTAAAGATTCAGAATGCGAAATGCAAACAAAATTGGCT
This sequence comes from Ampelocalamus luodianensis, assembly GCA_036346255.1. Taxonomy (NCBI): domain Eukaryota; kingdom Viridiplantae; phylum Streptophyta; class Magnoliopsida; order Poales; family Poaceae; genus Ampelocalamus; species Ampelocalamus luodianensis. The sequence goes on along the minus strand of CM070627.1, from coordinate 54,096,296 downwards.
CGGGTCATTGCCAGCAGATACCTTGATGGGAGAATCTCTCCAAATACAAAGCTTTTTATTCTGTAATGCCATATACTTGAAAAGGATTTTCATGGAGTTATGTTGTGGCTCGTGTACCTTTGTGAAGTGGGGTAAACACGTGACCTAGTGTTTTTTTTTTTACTTCTGGAGAATTGAGAAAAGACAGTTGTCGATGTAACATCTTTTCTCAATGTGTAATTTGATTGGAAATTGGGTCTTATTTCCCAAATAACTTAAGTGTGCTTTATTGTCTACTTATAAATAATTTATCATTTGGCCCTTTTTAATAATATTTTAAAAATAACATCTCGTCTAACTTATTTCTTTCACCGTCGGAGGACAACGTTGGTGCAATGGTGCGGCACCCTTTACCATGCTACACAAAAGGTTGTTTATTAAAAACTAGCATGGTGACTCTACGGGAAGAGTCGATAACTCATTAAAATTCCTGCGTTTTGTAAACACTTTTTTGATATAGTGAAGATCACCGTTGTGCGTCCGTAGTTTTTTTTCCGGAAGAGTTTTTCATATAAAAATAAATGACTCTTTATTCTTGATCTACTTTATTATTTGCCCTGTTGTTTTTAACAACATAAAGATTGCACTACTCAAATATCGTAGTGACAGATGCACCAGGCGCTTTGGGCCTATTTGCTTGGAGACGTGGACAACTTGACTGGCAAAAAGTATTGCCTAGAAGGTAGCTTGAAAATTCGATGACGGCAATTCTGATTGTTTGGATGCACTATCTCTGGTCGCCTCACACGGTCTTCTCATTCATCGATGGATGTTAAGACGGCTTTTCTAAATGGAGAGTTGGACGAGAAATTTACATGGAACGAACGGATGGATTTGTAGTAAATGGTCAAGAAGGAAAGGTGTGCAAGTTGTTGAAATCTTTGTATGGTCTTAAACAAGCACCTAAGCGGTGGCATGAAAAATTCGACAGAACCTTAACATCTGAGGCTTTATTGTAAATGAAGGCGTGAGATGTGTGTATTATCGCCATGGTGGGGGCGAGGGAGTCATTCTATGTCTGTATGTTGATGACATACTGATCTTTGGGACCAACCTTAATGTGATTAAGGAGGTCAAGGATTTCTTGTCTCAGAATTTTGAGATGAAAGATTTGGGAGTAGGCGATGTTATCTTGAACATCAAGTCGTTGAGAGGTGATGATGGTGGGATTACATTGTTGCAATCTCATTATGTGGAAAAGGTTCAGTCGTTTTGGTTATAGCGATCGCAAACATTCTCCAACACCTTATGATCCTAGCGTGTTGCTTAGGAAGAATCGGAGAATAGCGAGAGACCAATTGAGATATTCTCAGATAATTGGTTCACTTATGTATTTAGCTAGCGGTACCAGGCCTGACATCTCGTTTGCTGTGAGCAAACTAAGCTGGTTTGTTTCTAATCCAGGAGATGATCATTGGCATGCTCTTGAGAGGGTAATGCGCTATCTAAAGGGTAATATGAGTTATGGCATTCACTATACCGGGTACCTAGGTACTAGAGGTTATAGTGATTCAAACTGGATATCGATCTTTGATGAGATTAAGGCCACAAGTGGATATGTCTTCACACTTGGAGGTGGCGCTGTTTCATGGAAGTCTTGCAAGCAGACCATCTTAACGAGGTCAACAATGGAAGCAGAACTCACAGCATTAGATACGCCCATTGTTGAAGCCGAATGGCTTCGTGAGCTCTTGATGGACCTGCCGGTGGTTGATAAACCGTGCATCGCTATTCGATGAACTGTGACAATCAGACTGTGATCGTCAAGGTGAACAGTTCTAAGGATAATATGAAATCATCAAGACATGTGAAGAGAAGACTGAAGTCTGTCAGGAAAATGAGAAACTCCGGAGTAATAGCTTTGGATTATATCCAAACAGCTAAGAATCTGGCAGATCCCTTCACAAAGGGTTTATCACGGAATGTGATAGACAATGCATCAAGGGAGATGGGTTTGAGACCCACGTGAGTTATACCATAGTGGTAACCCATCCTATATGATCGAGATCCGTGAAGTAGGATTAGCGAAACAAGCTTTTGTTAATCGGGAGGAGAGTACCTTTATAGACCCACTCCATTGGAGATGCAATTCTCTCCTAAATCTGTATGGTAGGTTGATTTTATCTTAATGTGTTCTGTGGCTTATTTAAGCAAAGATGCTGTCCTACAGAGCAGTCTTGAAAGAACACACCTATATGAGCCCGACTGCTAGTCACAGTCTATGAGATAGGTTATGCCAGAGAAAAACGTAAAGTCGCTAAGGAAGCGAGAAAACGTAAAGTTGCAAAGGAAACGTAAAAATTAAAGTACGCTTTCATTAAACACATTAAATCACTAATCCCCCCGAACTAGGTTTCCAAACACTCCAACCACCTCATTCTCAGACTTCAGCTCGATCCGGGCGGGGCGTGGCGTCGGCGGGCGACGGCGACGGCGGAATCCGGGCATGACGGCTGTGGGGTCCGTGCGTGGCAGCGGCGGCGGAATCCGGGCGTGTCGGCGGCGGGGTCCGGGGGGCAGTGACCTACGACGATTGGCGGCGCGGGTTCCGAGCGTGGTCTCTCTCTCATTTTTCTCCCAAACCTCAACTGGAAACAGATAACAAAAGGGGTCTTTTTTTTTTTTTTTGCTAGCTGCTTTGATTAGGGGAAAGAAGTCGGTGATCATTTTAGGATTTCATTGAAAAAGGGGTCTTATTCGGCATACTCGTTGCTATCTGTAAATTTAGAGGCAGATACACACTTGCTGCTTGGTCTATTTCCTCTCATAGTCATAAGCATTGTATGTGTTGCAGACTTTCAGCTATGATCGATTATAGAATTTTATTTAGACACTGAATTATAAAATATGCCTTTCTGAGCTGTGCAATTTACCTACCTCATAGAAAACATGAAAATTTGAAATGTGAATTCTTCTGATGTATAGCATTTTCCTTTCGTAATAATTGTATTTTAGCTAAGAAAATACTTTGATAACCTACCACTCCTAATATTGTTTCCCCGTTTGTTAAACATGCAGGTCATGTAGAGCGAGTTGCATTTACTTCTGCTGTAGAAGTTCTCTCAAACTCCCAAAGTCAGTGATGGCGCTCTTTTTTTTTTTGTGCCTTTTGTCCAACTTTTGGATTGCTAAAAGATGTGTTCCTCTTGCAGCACTCAATAAGAAATCTCTAAATATTTCAGCTTCTTGATGTTTCAATGCTCAAATTTAGTGATGTTCTTTGTTAATCATATTACATAATATAAATGGTGATATGATTTAAAACCTAGAAAGTCTCTTTTGGGATGTGATATGATTTAAAACCTAGAAAGTCTCTTTTGGGACTTTAAATTTTTACTGTCACTAAATAAGCAACATAATTCTATGACATTTTTAGACAAGTATGTATACTTGCCTTCTTGATGTCAACCTTGCAACTGCATGAATTGGCCTTCGTACCAGTGTGCATAACAGGTCATTGTGTGCGTTATGGACATTAACTCAAATTATCCTCATTTTACAGTGCTACCAACAAAGGGCATAGCTGTTAGTGCTTCCTGAGAATGACAGTGAAGAGTAACTGATTAAATAGTAAGATAGCGCTAACCAAGTAATTCCAGTTTTGTACCACGAGTTTTATGTACATCCTATGAAGTTCATGTCCATTTACTTAGTAATCTGTACCTTCTATGGTTATGGCCTGTTATGTTCAGGTAACTAAGCATCTGGTTGTATCGACAGTACTACTTTCCATTGCATTATTCTTTGTTCCAATATTCTACTATAATTATTTCTACCCTAGCCTTTACCTTTTAGTTTGCTTCTTTTTGAACTAGCTGCCTGGTCTGCTTCATAGTAATAACTAATAAGCTGACCTAATGGGTTATCTCCCATCCTAATGGTGCCTGAAGTTTTCTCGGATGCACTTGGCTAGGTTCCTAGGTGTTATTATCTATCCTAATGATGCTGAATTTTCAAGGTAATCTATTTTGGTTAAAGATACCACCTCAATTAATAGAGGCCGTGCTTTTCGGCTATATCATGTTTTAAAACCAGGTAATAGAGCTTAATCCATGTATCATTAACGGTGGTAAATTAAGATCTTGAAGAAATCGTGCTTGGCAATTGCCTCCAGTTAAGCAGCAACATCCGCCATGAATTGATGCCACTTCATTGTTATTAAAAACTATCTGAAGAATCAGTCTTCTAACCAATGGCATGAACTTCTCTACACTGGTGAAAAATAGCAAGTATTGACTTTGTAATTTGGTGCTAGAGTTGTTTAGCACATTTGCTCCTACAGAAGACTTAACCAATTCTTTTATTTGTAGTTCTCTGCTAGAATAACTCACATATCTAATTTTGTATTAACACCTTTATGCCTTTTCAGTCAGTGTATTCTATGTCGGTACACAACATATCATGAACGAATGTGTCTTCCGCGGTGTTAGAATCAGAAGAACCTTCTTCACAAACAGATGACATGCTTGTGGATCAGCCAACAACTTAAATCCAAACATGAGAGCAAAGGGATCAGCCAACAACTTAAATCCAAACATGAGAGCAAAGGCATGGTAATGTTGTCGTAAAGCTTCAAGATCTATTAGAAGTCTGTCATATTCTGGAGGGCGTATTTCTACAAATTTCAAATGATCACCTAGCAGTCTGTCATATTCAAATTTGTTCTCAAGCTCTTCAACCACCTTGCCGTGGCACCGCTGCAAGACTTTATTAACATTGCCAACGAATTCATGAGTATGTTGTTCAATTCCATGCACGCCGCCGCCACACATTGTAGTGCCATCAAATCTTAGTTTGTGGCAAATTTTCCACATATGTTTCCATTTACTGGACAAAACACTAGTCCTCACAACCTCCTTCAGCGGCAGTTTTGATAAAATTGTGCATAACACATCCTGCAGCATGGGAATAGAATAGAAGCAATTACATAAATTGGTCTAACCATACCTCCTAAGTTCACATTTAGATAACGGTAATGTTAGAACATCATACCTCAGAAAGGCTTGCAAACTGGATGTTTGCTGTCCTTTCTTTAAACATTGGCTTGTGGTGGCAACACTTGAGTCTTTTTCTTCTGCACATTTGATCATTATCCAGTCCTCGTCTTGTGCACATTGGCTTGTTCTCCATTCCGATTCTGTAGTTAGAAGGCCAGTTCAGTACTGCAAATGTATGTAGGCTGTAGACAGTACACAAACATGAAATGAATAAAACACAAGTAAACTGAGAGGCATAAGGAAGCCCCCATTATACCCTATCAGCATATCTAGGAGCATCTACTATTCCTCATAAACATGGATTTCACAGTGTCGCCAAGGCGTCCCGGCGGTGCGGAGCAGACGCCGCGGTCGCTCGCCTCGCCTTGGCCATATCCGACCGCGTCACCGCACCGGCCGCTGGCCCCCAGGTGCTCCATCTCTCTCTCGCTCCCTCCTCCATCTCTCTCCTCCTCCCGCGCCGCCGGGCCTCCTCGCCTCGTCTCCGCCCGGTCCGGCGCCGGCCTCGCTGCCCCCCGACTCGATACCGGCGCCCTCGCCGCGGATCCGGCTCGACCGAGTCGCCGCCGCCTCTGGAGCCGCAGCGGAGAGGGAGGGGGAAGCGAGGAGGTGGAAGGGAGGGGGAGGCCGGGTTGCCACCGGGAGGGGATGGGGGGAGGGAGCCCGAGCCAGGAGGGGGAAGTCGGGTCACCGTCGGAAGGGAGAGGGGGAGCCCAAGCCGGGAGGGGGAGCTCTGCTCCTCCCAATGCATTAAGCTGCTCTTTAGTCGGGCAGCAGGGCAGCCGGGATCTTCTGCGGCCAGAGTTACTGCGTAGTGACTCTGACACTTTGCTGATGTAGTGATGTGTTACTGCTATTGAGTATTGACTAGTGTTGCTACTTGCAAGTTGTAGAATTGTAGTTCCCACTTAGCTCGCCTCGCCTCGCCTAGAGGACGATTATGCGCCCGCCTCAACGACTAGACGTCCTGGCGCTCCTTAGGCGCCGTGGTCGCCAAGGTTGTCGTGACAACCTTGCTCATAATCAGATTAAAGTAACCCACAGAGCACATGTTCCTGGGCCTCAGGATTTTTCAAGTGGATTTTCGAAGCTAAATCAGGGCTTCCAAATTGTCACTACTCACCAAGTCACTAGTATCAATTCGAGATTTAAATACAAACCAAATACATTAAAAAAAATCCTCTTTTCCCCTACTACAGTAAATTTGATATTTGACAGTACCAAATCAGAGGAAGAGAAAATCTACCTGAGATTTCATTTCAAAAAAAGAAAATCTACCTGAGAAACTTCTTGCAGGAGGCTCCTTGTCTCTTCGCCCTGCTCAACTCTGCGAAGATTAGAGCATCTGTTCAACGTTTAGTTACACTAAAATAACTAAGGCACGGTTCAATATAAGGGCAGCGTATATTGTTCGATGAAAACCAAATTGGAAACGAGGAAGGACTCTTCTGGGAATGTAGTAGGAGTGTCCGACTCGGATCCCTCGTTGTTGCACTCCAAGAAAGATAGGTTTTTAACCTTAGGATCTGTACACCAGCATAAATCCCTGGTTTGACGGCGAACGAGATCGCGGAGGTCGGCGGCGGCTGGTGGGGCAGATTCGGTGGGGATCGGCAGGGAGAGGAGGCGGAGATGGTGAGGGCAACCAACTAAAGCGGTGCAATTTCCCAGCTGGGAGCGATGGCGGAGGCACAGTTCTAGGGCGAGGAGCCGAGGAGCGGTGCAAGTGACGGGTGCGCGGTGGTTGGCCATTGGCTATGATTCCGAGGGATGATTGAAGTGGTCAATTGGACGCTCTAAGTTTCCGCCTTCTGCCTACTAGAGTACGCCACCTTCATCTGAATAGATGAAGGGCAAAAAAAAGTAAACAAACGGTGGCATTGAATTTGTGGAAACATCAGGTACTTTTATTCGAAAACATGATTAGATTGTAGCCATTTAATTTCGAGATCAGCGAGTGGCATGAAACGAGATCCTACCCGTTTAAATTTGCACTCCTACCCCTACCTCGCCCCCTTTTTCTTCCTCCTCTTCTTCTTGCTTACTTCCCATTGGCAAAAGATCAAGAACAAGTCACCAAGCCAAGAAACGAGAAGACCCCGACGCCGTCCCTCGATCATGGTGCATTTGCCACGAAGTCCACGACGGCGGGTTGTCCGCTCCCGGCCGCGGCTCCTCATGGTCGCGGTCAATGAAGTGGCAGAGTAGGGCATGGCCCACCGCTTCACGCGGTCTCGTCTGGGTCGATCGTACCCGCGAAACTTAGCTAAGGCTCTACAGGATATTGCAGAGCAGGATGGCATTTGTGGCGCCTCCCTTTGCCGAACTGCTCCCGCTGAGGATGGACACCACGACGCGCTCGTCGCCGACACGCGCCCACAGCTCCGAACAAGGACTAGGGTTCCAAATCTTGCCGGACTAGAGGATTTGGAACCCTGATCCTCGTTCGGAGCTGTGGGCGTGTGTCGGCGATGGGCGGCGCCGCGGTGTCCATCCTCAGCGAGAGCAGTTTGGCAAAGGGAGGCGCCACAACGCCATCTTGCTCTGCAATATCCTGTAGAGCCTTGGCTAAGTTTCGCGGGTACGACCGACCCAGACGAGACCGCGTCAAGCGGCGGGCCATGCCTTGCTCTGCCACTTCATTGACCGCGACCATGAGGAGCCGCGGTCGGGAACAGACAACCCACCGCCGTGGACTTCGTGGCAAATGCGCCATGATCGAGGGACGAGTGTCGGAGTCTTCTCGTTTCTTGGCTTGGTGACTTGATCTTTTGCTGATGGGGAAGTAAGCAAGAAGAAGGGGGCGAGGTGGGTGTTGTATGCGAATTTAAACGGGTAGGATCTCGTTTCATGCTACTCGCTGATCTCAGAATTAAATGGCTACGTTCTAATCATGTTTTCGAATAAAAGTAGATGTTTCCACAAATTCAATGCCACCGTTTGTTTACAATTTTTTTTTTGTCCTTTATGTATTCAGATGAAGGTGGCGTACTCTAGTAGGCAGAAGGCGGAAACATAGAGCGTCCAATTGACCACCTCGATCATCCCTCGGAATCGTAGCCAACGGCCAACCACCGCGTGCCCGTCACCTGCACCGCTCGGCTCCTCGCGCTGGAACTGTGCCTCTGCCATCGCTCCCAGCCGGGAAATTGCACTGCTTTAGTTGGTTGCCCTTGCCATCTCCGCCTCCTCTCCCGATCCCCACCGAATCTGCCCCGTCGGCCTCCGCGATCTCGTTCACCGTCGAACCAGGGATTTATGTTGGGGTACAGATCCTGAGGTTAAAAACCTATCTTTCTCGGAGTGCAACAACGAGGGATCCAAGTCGAACACTCCTACTAGGTTCCCAGGAGAGTACTTCCTCGTTTCCAATTCGGTTTTCATCGAACAATATACGTTGGCCTTATATTGAACCATGCCTTAGTTCTTTTAGTGTAACTGAACGTTAAACGAGTGCTCTAATCTTCGCAGAGTTGCGAAGGGACGAGGAGCCTCTTGCAAAAAGTTTATCAGGTAGATTTTCTATTTTTGAAATGAAATCTCAGGTAGATTTTCTCTTCCTCTGATTTGGCATCACAAATATCAAATTTATCAGAGTAGGGAAAAGGGATTTAAAAAAACGTATTTGGTTTGTATTTAAATCTCAAATTGATACTAGTGACTTGGTGAGTAGTGACAATTTAGAAGCTCTGATTTAGCTTCCAAAATCCAGTTGAAAAATCCTGAGGCCCAAGAACTGAGGTAAACATCCGTCGAAAGGAGGTCGGACGACGACGACCTGAGGTAGAACGACGCTAGGTGAAGGAGGGCACCGATTGGGGAGGAATAGATCTAGAATAGCCGGTTAAGAGAACAACCACAGCTGAACTTTAGGGACTAGGAACTTGTCTATTCATTTTTGCTTGCTTGCTTCATAATGGATACAATGGGCATCCTTATATAGAGGGCTCTTCTAACAATTATAGATAAAATCAATCTAAATGATGACTTTCCTAACTAATAGATAACCTTTCCAATTAACTAATCTCTATACAAGGAAACTAATCAACTATCTAGGGAAATAGATGTTCTTATTGAGGAAGGTAATCCCTTCCCAATCTCGGTGCTACAGTACGAAGTACTGTTCACGTGAAAAGTAATTGCATCACATAACAACTTCTCCACTTCTCAACTGTTAGTCGTTGGATTCTTGCTCTTGGTGATAGCAAGATCCTTACTCTCATCGAGAGGATGACACTTGGAGATGGGGCAAATTTTCTAGGTTTATTTCTCACACACGTCATGCCAACTCGAGGGTTGGGGATACAAATTTATAGGCTGTCAACCAGCCAAGCATATGCTAAGATGCTAGTCTAAGATGCTGTCCTAGATGCTAGTCAAGATGTCTTAGATGCTAAGATGCTAATCTAAGATGCTGTCCTAGATGCTAGTCAAGATGCTGTCCTAAGATGCTTGTCCTAAGATGCTGTCCTAAAGAGATGCTAATGACTAGTCAAGGATTGTCCTTGAAGGGCAGCAAAGCAAAAGCCAACACGAGACTTATCCATCACTCTCCCCTAAGTCTTGTGTGTCTCCTTGTGAGGAATATGAGCCATCCCGATCCCGGTGCGAAGCTCACGAACTTGATCCGCCAAGAGACTTGGTCGAAGTCGCGAAATGGTCTTGGGTGTTGATGTAGTTGGTCCGACACTCCCTTCATCCGTGCAGCCGATGAAGTGATACCTCACCGGATGTGCTTGTGCGCTCATGGAAGACGGTGGTTCTTCGCCAAGGCCAAGGCGGACTTGTCGCCCACCCGAGCTCCACCGCCTCCGCGTCGCCAAGGAGATCGCCACACCGTGCACCACGAGCTCGAGTAGAAGCGGTAGTGGTCGCAATGTACCGCCGCAGCTAGACAAAGCCACTACCTGCTGCTTGACCGACTGCCAGCTGATCGGACATTTGCCGAGGAAGTACAGCGTCCCGCTGGTGCTATTGCTCGTGTCGATGTCGCCGACGTGGTCGTTGTCGCTGTACCCGATGAAGTGCGCCGCGCCGGGGCACCTTGGGTAGTGCAAGCCGTAGTCGGAGGTGCCCGCGACGTAGCGGAGGATCCTTTTCACAGCCTACTGGTGTTCCGTCGTCGGTCGCTGCATGAACCGGCTGATGTAGCCGACGGCGAACGCCAAGTCCGGTCACGTGTGGACAAGGTAGCGAAGGCTGCCCACAATGCGCCGCGATCGCGTCGCGTCCACCTCCTCCGCCGTACTCTCACGACTCAGCTTCAGCCTCTCCTCCATAGGAGTGTGGGCTGGGTTGCAGGCGGTGAGGCCGCCCAGCTCCACGATGCGCTTGGCGAGGCGGCCCGCGAAGAGAGATGCCGGAGCTGTCTTGGTGGACCTCGATCCCGAGGTAGAAGGAGAGGGCCCGAGGTCGCCATCCGGAAGGTGGCCTTCATCTCCGCCTTGAATGCCTCGATCTCCTCCTCCTGGTACCGGTGATCACAAGGTCGCCGACGACGCGCCATCGCCAGGCATTGCCTCCCTTGCCCGCCGGTGAGACCGCGGCCTCGTGAGCGCTCTGCCGAATCCCATTTGCTTGAGGGTGGAGTCCACCATGCGTTCAAGCTCGCGGTGCTCGCCGCAAGCCGAGAGAGCCTTGCGCAGCGAGGACCTTTCTCTCTTGCGGGGATGATGAATCCCGCCACGGGCGAGACCTCCTCCTTCAAGTCGCCGTTGAGGAAAGCGCACTTGACATCCATGTGATGGACGCACCAGCCTCCCGGGCTGCGAGGGAGGAGGAGACGACGGACTCCATCCGCGCAGCAGCGCCGAAGGCATCGCCGGTCGACTCTCTCCGCCGACGGCCACGTGCCACGCGCGCGCTTGTGCTTGATCACCTCTCGGCCTCGTCTTTCTTGAGCTTGAAGACCCACTTGAGAGAGATGGCGAGGTGGCCGGCCGAAGATCGCCGCCCCACGCCTTGTTTCGCCAACGGCGCCCATCTCCTCGCATCGCGCACACCATGCTGCGCTCTCTCCGCCTCGGTGAAGGAACGAGGCTCGCCGCCGCCTGTGCGCGAGGTGCGCTCGCCGGTCGTCGCCGCGCTGATTCAGGACCGGCCCGCCGAGGAGGTCGCCCGATGACGGTAGCGCGAGGCTCGCCGCCGTGGTAGGCGCCGCGCGATCTCGCGTTAGACACGGAGTTGCAAACTCCACCGCGGCGCCGCGTCGTGGGCCGGGCGCCGGTGCCGAGCCTGAAGGAGTAGGCGCCGGTGTAGAAGAGCGAGGCGTGGCCGGCGGTGCTGGCGGTGGACTCGCCGGAGCCTGTGGAGGACTTATTTCTTATTTCTTTCACCGTCGGAGGACAACGTTGGTGCAAAGGTGGTTTAATAAAAATTGTTCCTACTTATAGGAACATTGGTTCAATTCATTATTCATGTAGTAGTAGCTCTTGTAATCATTCCAAATATTTTACGCTAATATCTTTTAAATAAGCATTCTGGAACCAACTGGTCTTGAAGATGGGATAAAATCGTAAAATTAACCTTTTCCACTTAGTAGTCCTAGTATCTTGTTGACTTGTTTTAGTCTTTACAGTATAAGGAGGAAATTTACTTCATACCATTGCTGAACCATCCGTTGCAGATGTAACTAAAATGCATCCCCTTCTGGATTCCAAAGAAGCCGGCACATGTTTGGCTCTAGCTACCCCCTCCCCTCTCTGGTACTATACATAGTTGGCTTGTGTTCTGGCACGCCGCTGAAATGGCATTCCACGAAGGCATTTTGGAATCAAATATAAATTTTGACGTGTTCTTGGGGAGAAAGATTACCACTAGACGAAAGGCTGGGATCACTGTTTGCTTTGGGCACACAGTGTGGTGCGCGCGCGGCTGGGGTTGGGCGATCGAGTATGCGACGACTGACAGTCGCCCGGTGGGTGCGAGGAGGAGCGTGGCTAGTACGCGCCGGCGCTGCTCGGCAAAACTGGGCAGTGGCAGCGTGCAGCCTGCGGGCCGCGGGCGCGTGGGCAAGCCACCGCGCCCGGCATTAGCGTCGAATTAGGTTTGGCTCATGAATGCATTAAGCATCCACTCTTTGGTTTGATACTCAAGCATGCTGCTCTACATGCTCAGTGCCCACTGTCACGTTTTCACGTTGCACGTATGTGCGCATTATGTCCCAGTTCGACATGGGCATGTATAATAGATTGCTATATTCCAGATTAATTGTTTCATTTTGTGCTATGCCAAATAATAGAGCCATTATTGGTCATCAGGCTGAACCTAGCTAGCATGAGTGAATATAATGATGGGTTATTTGATTGCCTGTTTCTGTTGGACTAAGTTGTGACAGGATGTGTTCACCTCTTCTAGTGAGTAGTGAGAATATCCTCTTGATACGATATTTGAGTTGGATGAAAAAAATATACTTGGATTGGATGAAAAAATAGTTAAGGATATGACTCCACTCCCGGACTATTAACAACAAGCAGTAGTTTTCAGACTACACAAATGCACAAAAAAAATCTCTTTGACTGCTGGGGTCACTGAGATTGGGCTAATCAATCTGAATCTACAACTATCAGAAATGGAGCAGACATAAACCGGATTCAAACCATAATGGCCACATGGTAGCAGCATCAGTATCGCAAGCTGATGCATCTGCTACTCGTATACAAATCACTCCATTACAAACAGAAATAGACCAGTGACGAATTGGGTTAATTCACCGCTGGCTTCAAATTCCCCAACTACCCAAGCACTAGTGGCTTGCTACAAGCGAACTGGAACACTCACTAGACTTGGATGGTATCCAGCTTAGGCGCCCACCGCCGCGCCTTGTCGTACCTGACCAGCTCCTCGTACTCCTTATCTAGACTCTCATCCCCATGCAGCAGGGCTGGCTTCTTGGACTCGCCGCCGACGCCTTCCTTGGTGGCGTGTCACAGACCATAGTACTAGATACTACTCACAGTAGTATTTGGATACAACTGAGATGGAATTGGGGAAGGGAAGAAGATACATGTTCTAGAAGGTTCTGGAAGGAAGAATAGAGCTAGGGAGGGAGAAGCCTGAGAGGAGGTAGGAGTAAGAGACGTTGTTTCTTTTCTGTTGTTCGATGCGTTTCTCCAGGGAGCTTTTTTTTTTAATTATTTTTTTAAAATATTTTTAAAATAACATCTCCTTAACTTTATTTTCAATTCTGATCACTTTTGTCACGCTATGACTCATAGCGTGATCAAACTGTACTGTCACGCTACCTACCGCGGCGTGACCAAACATGCCACGATAGCCCTCCGAGTCAACACACGTCTGTTTTTGAGCTAAATCATGTCACGCCAAGAGGAGTGACATGATAACACTCGTTTGCCACGCCAAGGTCTGTGGCGTGATCAAAGAAGTCAGAATTGGAAATAAAATTAGGAAGAGGTTATCTTTAAAATATTTTTTAAAAATAGATTAAATAAAAAAATTCTCCTCCAGGTGGTTCTGCTCCTTATGTAGTGCAAGCGATCCCAATTTCTTGAGCCTGACTACCATCCAATCTATGACGGGGGAATTCATATTTTGCCCTCAAGTTAGATGCGTTTTCAGAATATACACATCTTCCTGATGTAATACATTATTTGCCCTCAACTTAGTCGTTTTCTTCGTTATTTGTCCTCTTTCCATTATTTTAATATTATCACCCGCTTGCCGCCATCTCAAGACGTGAAATTACCCTCTGCCTCGGGTGGAACAGCGCCGCTGCCCTCGCACGGGTCGCACCAAACCAGCTCGCGCCCTCGCTAGGGTTCTTACTCGCCGACGCGCCCGGCTCCCCCATTCCCCACTTCTCCTCCAGTCGCGCCCTCGCTAGGGTTCTTACGCGCCCGGCTCCTTCATCCATTCTCCCCCATTCCCCACTTCTCCTCTAGTTGCTCTGACGAGGCACCCGAGGCTCGCGCTCGCTAGGGTTCTTACGCGCCCGGCGATTCCCGTCTTCATCCATTCTCCCCCATTCCCCCTACTCCTCCAGTTGCCCTGACGGGTTGGCAAGGATGACATGTCGCAGTCGAGCACCTCTGCGCGTTCGAAGGGATGGTCCCAGGTACACTTCCCGGGTTCTTCGATGATGGACTTGTCTACGCATTCTCTTCGGGGCGACACCGGACTTCCCCTTGTGGAGTGCGCGGATTGTAAGAAGGCTGCCTTGCTCGAACTCACTTGCAGGAAGGGGGCAAATGCGGGGAAGGTTTTTTACAAGTGTCCTCTGAACCAGCCGAACGTAAGTAGTCCTTCTTGGAACTGTCGATTTAGGTTTCAATTAGGGTTTGGTTCGGCCGATTTGGGAGGGGTTTCTTCATTTCATTTTGGGATTCTTTTGCTATTTGGTTTGATGTAGGAACGGAAGACTTGCTCGTTCTTCATGTGGACCGAAGAATATATGGATTTCCTGACCGAGAAGGGGTTGATTCAAGAGGACAACATTTCCCCCGAAGCCACATCCACTCTGAAGACTGATTTTGAGGCCATGAAAGCAGAGCTTGCGGAGTTGAAGGCTTCCAATGGTAATACTGATGCGACCATGTACAAGGTGTTGAAGCAAGGGAGAGTTTTAATCACAATTGGCGCTCTCAACTTGTTGGTCCTTGCTTTAGTTGTAATGGCTATAATTGTTGTATCAGGGAACTAGTTTGTCACTTGTAGCCCCTAGTTGGATCATGTTGTCTTGAAATGGAAACTTGATGTGTAATAGGTGCTGATCTTAGTTGCCTGGTTTCAGCAAGGTGATCATTTTGTTTGCAAATGTGTGACATGATGATTGTTCTGTTTTTTGTATGTGTGCAACATGGCAATAGTCCTTGTTTGCAGACATCACATATCCATCTCCAGGAACTATCAAGGATGCACTTGAATGAGCAAATGCTGCTTTGTGAAGCAAATGATTTGGTCTATGAAATATCAGAGTAAAACTGCAAATATTTGACAAGAGTGTAAGGCCTAACTTCTGACATAGCAATTCCAAAACAAACATTATGTTGGCATACATTTCCAGAACAAACATTATGTTGGCATATATCCAGAACCAATTCAGAACAAGAATACTGACATTATAGTCCAAGTTCATGCAAACAACATACTGACATAGCAATGTACTGATAGACTACAAGTCCATACATACTGACAAAACATACTAAAATGGCTACAAGTCCATACAAACAAGTCTAGAACAAAAAATGGTAATCTTTGCTCATTTCTTCTTCTTGATTGGTATCAACTTCTTCCTAGGAGATGCAAACTTCTTCCTGGGAGATGCCAACTTCTTCCTGGGAGTAGTCTTTGCAGGGACTGGGACTACTGCAAAGTCTTGGCTGTCAACTCCTCCCATTGACAGTGTTAGCTGCCTGCATACATAAGACAATCATTGTGAGATGCCCATACCTATTGACAAAAGAAATGGAAGTCCATACCTCCTAGTGACAGGCCCAGGGCTGTTGCTCAGAGTTGCTGGCTGCAATGCGGCAGGGGGTGTACTAACATACCCACCCTCTGCATTTCCTTTCTTTGTAGTCTTTCTCTCCCTATTGTACACATGAGTTACATAAGGCAATCAGGAAACATGCAATGGAAAAAATATAAATGCATCCTTCATGATGTTACCTTTTTTTGGCATTGAGATGACAGCCATCAGCACGATGGTCAAGCTCCCCACACCTACTGCATTTGCACTGCCTTCTTCCCGTACTTGATTTCCCCTTCTCCAGGAATGATGGAAACCTACTCTTGTGAGGTCTTCCAGCTGATCTCTTCCCAAGTGGTGGCAACAGCTTAAATCCCAGATCAACATTGGGCCATTGGTTCCTACCAGTTATGGGTTGAACCACCCCTTCATATGCAGCTTTGAACTTAGCAACTGAGTAGTAATTGTGTACATATCCCTCCATATTTGCATTTCTTTCTGTTGTAATAAATGCCATTGCATGAGGGCATGGTTTGCTCGTTAATCGCCACTCCCACATGTGCACTCCTGTCCAATGATGTAAACCACATGTCTATGAACTTCATGATTGTTGTCAACCTCAGTTACCTCTGCAGATTCATGTGATGATGTACCCACCTTCAAATTCTGTAAATTCCTAGTCTTCATATTGAGTTGTTGTATTATGGCTGGGAGAATTTCCCCCTGCAACATCTCTCCAATTCTCCTCCTCTTATAAAACATTTCCATTATCTTTTCTCTCAGCTTGTCTGCTAGTTCCACAACAGGCAAGTCCTTTAGCACTTTAATCCAACTGTTGAAACTCTCAGCCAAATTGTTGTTGATGTATTCACATTTGATGTCCTTTGAGAATCTACTCCTCATCCATAGCAAATTGTGGTGCTTCTTCAAGTAGACTCCAACTTCAGGACTTGCTTCAAGTATTCTGTCCATGTAAATGTCAAATCTATTTGCTCTGTATGTCCTAACAGCTGGATACATATTACCAAAAACAAGACCATGAAATTTCTTCACAAAGTTCTGCATAAGGTGCCTAAAGCACTCTCTCTGCTCAGCTGCAGGGAATACATTCTGCACAGCATTTTCCAGACCTTTACAAGCATCAGAGCATATATCAAGGGTGGGAGGATTACCTATTGCTTTCTTCAACTGCTGCATGAACCAAGTCCAGTTATCGCTTGTCTCGCATTCTATAAAACCGTAAACAGCGGAGCATCCAATTATGTCCATCTAAAGCGATCCGCAGCTAGTCAGTCCATTCCATTTGCCATTCAGAGCTGTTGAGTCAACACTCAAGTATGGTCTGCAGCCTCTCAAAAAACCATCAATGCATGGTTTCAGAGCCATGAAAAATCTATGAAAGTATGTCTTGCCACCTATTTGTCTATTTGCTATCTCAATAATACTACCAGGTGACCTCAGATCAATCTCTGCCTTGAATCTGTATAACTCCGCAAAACTATCCCCCCAGGAACCAAATGTCCTACCCATTGCTTTTTGCCTACCAGCCCACACTGTCTCATATCGCAAAGTGACTTTGTACTCATCCTGCAACCTCTCTTGGATCTCTTTGGCCCCTAGATGCGGGTGCTTCCTCATGGTCCCCATAACCCTGTCAACCACCCAACCTTGAGATGCCATACTGGTTTTCACCATACTAGTTGATGAACACGTGTGCTCAAATGGCTTCTTGATCACCTGCAAATAAAAATATGACAGTTAGCTACATCATATAGCAAACATGACAATTAGCTACATCATATAGCAAATACAAATGGGGTATGACAGTTAGTACCCTGATGGTTTCTCCTTTCTTGATGCTATGAGCATTAATTGTCCATGGGCAGCACACATCCCTACATCGGCCCTGGAACCTTGTTTTGTCAGATTTAATGGTGTGCATGTCAAATTGCTCATTAATTGCAAACTTTCTAACAGCTAGTCTGAATGCTTTCATGTTAGGGAAGACGTCGCCAACATTCATCGTTGGATTATCCTGATCAATCACAATCCCAGTCTCTCTAGGTATGTCATCATCCACTGCAATTGCTGCCTCAGCAAAATCTTCCTCAATTCTAGTTGGAAGAGGACTTGCCATTGGTGTTGTTGTTGTAGAATTAACCCTGGCATCATCATCAGCTCTCAAGCCCAGTAAGGCATACATGTCATCCTCATCCATAGCAACATCTCTATCATCCTCAGCAGATGGAACACCTCGTGTAATTTCAATAGTTGTCCAATCCACTGTACCTTCGGTGCCCAAGTGTTGCAGGGATTGTTAGAGGTACTCTCAACTGGTTGTGATACGACAATGGGAGTAGGAGAATGAGGTGCATTGGAGGCACATGGACTATCTGCACTGATATCAATGCTTGCTGGAATTGGGTCAGTACCTCTAAAAACTTCATTAAGGCCGTTGATACTAGACTGACTGCGCTGATATCCGGCTTTGTGGACAACCTCTACAAATAAGAACAAGTTTTTAAGGTTCCACCGATCCATTAATGCCTCCTGCAACTCATGTGTGTACAAAAACTTGACTTGTTCATTGGTTATCTTGTCAATTCCGTATGCAAATGCCTCCTGAGAAGGTCCCCAAATAATCCTTTCTCCAAGATCAGCATACAACTTGTCAGTCGTGTAACCCCCCTAATATTCACTATCCATTCCAGATCTCTACGTGCCATAGTTGTTGTGCTACCATCGTTCAACACCGCAATGTAATCCCCAACTCTAACGTTTATCCTAAACGCCAGTTCAGGGTCAATCCTACCGGATTTGCAATAGAGCAAAACAGAAATTTCGGGTTAGCACAACTAAATCGTTCCAAGCTACGTACGTTGTTCACACACATCAAACACAATAGAAAAGAATAGAGATCGAGCAAGCAACAATGGTAAACGGGGAAACAGGGACATACCCGACTGGGATCTCCTTGGGATCCATGGCGCGCTACTAGCTTCGCCCACCGCCACACCCAATCGGCGGACCTGGATGAACCCTAGCGCGAGCGAGCAAGGCGGACCTGGTCGGCGGCAAGTCGGGTGCGGCGAGGCGGCTTTGGTCAAAGTGTGAGGAGGACTGGTCGCGGCCATCGGTGCTCGCGTCGAGCAACCGGAGGAGAAGGGAATGGGGAGCGGCGCGTCGGCGGCGTAAGAACCTAGCGAGGGCGCGAAGTGGTTTGGTGCGACCGCGCGAGGCAACGACGCTGCTCACCAAGGGCAAGAGGGTAATTTCACGTGCCGGGTAACAGCAAACGGGCTAATAATATTAAAATAATAAAAAGATGGCAAATAACGAAGAAAACGACTAAGTTGAGAGCAAATAATGTCTTACATCGGGAAGAGGTGTATATTCCGAAAACACATCTAACTTGAGGGCAAAATATGAATTCCCCCAATCTATGACCGCAATGGCCCATGGTGCATTTCAGCCCAACTGGCATGTTTGCCGAGTGACCCGAGTCCATAACATTCCTTCCCTCTTGAATTACGGCTTTCCCCCGAGCCGTGGCTTCCGAATGTGCAGCATAATTCACAGTGGTCCACTCAGATCGTCCAAGACGACACATGATACATCACCTAAATCCCAAGGCCGTAGCAGTCTCTTGGCAGGAACATGGACAAATTCCCCATTATCACCAACAATCTGCAGATAGTGCAAACACTTCCAACTCACTCCAACACCATATACACAACCGAAGCACCACACCGTGTAATTGTCTGAGGCGCAACACCATTCTCCTTGTGCACACATGGCCCCTATAAACTGCTCCCAAATGCCCTTAACCAGTTCCTTGTCCAGATCACACTGAGTAGCTAGTGGCCAGGACCTTAGCTTCTAACATGTACTTGCAGCGTGGGGCATTATCCCAAGGAGAAGAACTTGTCTTTGCATTGGAATCAGCAACAAGTCCACTTACATGAATTCCAGGTGTCTGGTGCGCACCTACATTTAAGCTCAAGACCTTACTGTGCTGCATTGTTGCCTTCAGTCTAGGAGGTAGCCATGGTTGCAGCAATATTGTCACACCCCTATTGAGCATCTTCTTCCTGACAACAGGAAAGGCTCCCAAGCTGCCACCTTGATCAAGTAAAACTGCATGGCATGGCCTTGTTGGCTGTGGCATTGGGCACTGTAGCCCACATTACTCATGTATACAAGTGGTGGCCATGGCAACATGGGTGGTGTTCCACTTGGACAGCACCTGAACGACGGCCATAGTGCCGGTCGCATCTCGGTTCCAATGCCCCTGAGCTTGCCTTGAGTAGCTGGTGGCCATGACATTATCCGCTGCACTCCGGCTTGGTAGCAGTTGAACAATCGCCAAGACACTTCAGCAAGCAGCAGCCATGGGGGCTTTGGTTGCACGCTGCCCCGTCCGCACCCAGGCTACTGCCATGGTTTTCGTTGCGGCTCGGCTCCGCTGCCAATGATCTCCACTCGCCTAGGCGGCGGCCACAGATTAATCTCCTCATGCTTCGTTAGCGGCAACCATAATACCACTGCACTCTTGATGGGCATTTTATCGAACACCTTGCGTGTGCCATTGAGACAGAGGAGACACGCAATTGAGCTCGTCGCCATGGTCGGCACAATTCAGCGTGGATGCGATGTCACTCGAGTGAGTGTCGATTAGGGTGGTGAACTGCTGCAAGTCCGCGCCCGGCTGGGTGTTGGCAAATGCGTCGGCGGTTTTGGCGATGAAGCAGTCAATGTTGAGCACCACGGGGGGTTGCAGTGCTGCGGGGTCCAGACCAAACCCAGTAGGAGCGAAGATGAGCGTCGGTCCTGCGCTCAACCATGGCCAAGCCTCGGAGTCTACATCCGGCGGGTGGCCGATGGCACGTGCGGGCGCGGGCTCCGGTGTGCGGCAGTGCAGCGCAGCAGGCGCAACGCGGGCGACCGGCGGCGCGTGCGTGCACGGCCGTGCGACGTGGCGGTCATGCAGGGCCGGCATGGGTGCGGCGCGGCCGGATGCGTTTTTTTCTTCGGGCATCAATGAACAGTGCAATCAACGGTCCCTCTTTTCAAACAATCATCCAATCCACATTGTGTCGGCGACTACAAGTCGGTTCACGGAGATTATAGGAAATTTATGATCTGCAATCCACAGTGCAATCAACATCTACTCCTTCATGCAACTTACCGATCGGCATTGTGTTGGCGACTTCAAGTCGACTCGCGGTAGATTAGAACGGATTTGTACCGTAGGAAATAATCTAGAAAGCCAAATTTGCTGAATTGAAAGTGATCTAGAAAAATATGATTCGATCTACGAGCATCGTGCTACGACGATTACCTTTCGATTCGAGTATAGTAGGCCTAGAGGTAGGCCAGAGTCGATCGTGCTGATAACTTGTTGAGGAACCGTCGCTGACGATTCTAGTCCGATCGTTCACCTTGTAGACAAGCGTAGAATCACACAGAATAATGTAAGAATAAATAGTAGATTGAACACACAGATATGAGGGACTTCTTTATTCTCTTTTTTTCTCTTCTCAAAAACACGTACAATGGTTGGGAGATCCTCCTATATATAATCTACAGGTGGATAAGGAGTCCATCATGGACCAGGTCTGCAAGACCTAGGCTCAGGTTTCTTAACATATGTATGTAGTCCCTTTATCAGGTCAGGTGTAACCGTGTAACTTCTTTCTCTTGTAATTTTGTTGTGAATATGTGACCTGAAAGTAGTTATGTAACAATTGAGTTTTCTCAAAAGTGGGCCTTATGTATCGGTAAGTTAATAGTATCGGTAAGTTAATAGTACTTTCATAATTCATATCTACTTATAGACACATAACTCATGTAGTTGTTGTAATCCCTCCCAATATATTTATGTTTTAATCTTTTGAATAAGCAAGTTTTTTTAGGAAATGATCAGTGCCATTATTGCATTAAAGAAAGGGGTAAATACAAAAAAACTATAAAAGTCGTTTGCCCCGCACAGCCGCGTATGAACATAAAAAAACGCAAAACAGGAAAGAAAGCACAGACTATCAAAACAGTTGTGACGGTGAACAGTTGAATTCACCGAAAAAAACGTCTGACAAAGCTGAATAAGCAAGTTTGATCTTGATGAGTTTACATCTCCATATGGAACCAGCTGGCCTTACAGGTGGGTCAAAGTTAACCGTCAGAGGTGAGTAGTTTTACTACAATCTTGCTCTAGTCTTTTACAGTATAGAGAAGTTGCCTTAAGTTCAGACCCACATCTGAATGGCCTGCTAGAGGTAATCAAAATGCACTTTCTTTCTTGTGGATTTCAAAGAAACCGCCCATGTTTGGCTCTTCCCCATTTCTCCGGTGGTAATAGTTGGCTTGCTTCTTGTACGCCATTGAAATGGTATTCCAACTTTTTTCTCTCTTAGTGCTGTCGTGCTCATTCGCACATTTCTTGTACCGCTTGCTTTGTAGGTCAAAGCCGAAGTGTTTCCTTACCTGCCTCCAATCATAAGCTGAACGCTTTCTTAGAGGAAAATTGGGATCTTTTGGCACCTTCTCTGTACTCTCTTCTTCGTCGCCTATTTTTGATTCACAATAACATGAACGGGTCAGGAGAGACTCATCAATTTTGATAAATTTCTACAATGCAAGACGATTTCATTGGAAAAATAAGCCATATAAGGAAACGTCTGACATGAACATTTTGCAATGTGTATTGCCTCAAAACTTTTTATCATACAGGTTACCGCATCAGTCGAGAGCTAATCTTGGCAGTATAATGGAACAAAAACGAAAGAAAATTTCCCCCTTACAAATTCTTGGGGAGTTGAAAGAAATAACATCACCAAGAAAAGAAAAAAAGAATCAAGGAACAAATTGTCACTATATACACTGTAATTTGTTTGCTCTATGTACTCGAGCCCCTCTGTTCCTGCTCAGATCAGACTTGGAGGGCTCTCCGGCCTCTTCACCGCGCTCGCTTACCGGCGGTCTCCCTTGCGCAGCGGGCTCTCCGCATGCACGGCGGATATGACGTGCCTCTTGCCCTGCCGGCCGCCCAGCGCCGGCTCGTCGTCGTCGCCAGCTCTGGCCGCGTCCCCCGCTGGCTCGGCGCCGACCGTGAACACGAACGGGCCCATGGGCACGTCGTCGTCGAGCGCGAGAAGCGGCTCAAGGGCGTCCACGACGTCGCGCATGCGCGGGCGCGACTTGGGCACGCTCTGCAAGCACTGGTGCGCGACCTGCGCGGCCCTGTGCGCGGCCCGCGACGAGTACTGCAGCTCGAGGCCGGGGTCCATGAAGCGGTGCAGCCTGTCGGCGCGGCGCAGGTACGGGCGCGCCCAGTCCACCAGGTTCTGCTCCCGCCCGCGCCGCCGCTTGTCCACGGACCGCCGTCCCGTCAGCAGCTCGAGGAGCACCACGCCGAAGCTGTACACGTCGCTCTTCGCCGTCAGGTGGCCCGTCATGATGTACTCCGGCGCCGCGTACCCGTGCGTGCCCATGACGCGCGTCGTGACGTGCGTCGCGTCCCCCTGGGGGCCCTCCTTCGCCAGGCCAAAGTCCGATAGCTTCGCCGTGCAATCCTGAAAAAAAAAATATTACAAAACATAAGGTCGGCAAATTTGTTTGAAGTGTATCAGCAAGTTTATTTGAAGGAAAAGTAGTGTGTGTTTGTACATTTGACTTCATCGATATTTTGTTGCTATGTGCATTGCAATAGTGGTTGGGATGTACACATACAATTTGGAACTAAACGAATGTAGGCTTCCAACTAACCAGACAATATTAACTAGAGTTATGCCTAACGGCCGGCATCTAGGATAAACAAAGAGGTTTTGCTACTAATTTGTCGGGCGTTGCAATTAAAAATCAGATTTGAGCACGAGCGTTTTCGTTTTCTAAATTCTGAAGGAAGCAAAGCTTTGACCCGGAACAGTTGACAACGTGGAAGCCATTGGGACGATGGTTGGCGTGTAGAGAAGAAACGATAACAAATTCAGGCTCCTAGTTCTATAATATGCAAAGTTAATTCAAAATAATATGCAAAGTTGATAACGACTCCATACTAAATCGTGCCGTTCTCTTTTCCTGAATTGTGGAGTAAATGTAAAATGATCGTCGACATTATTGAATTTTGCTGTTAATGTGCTGTATAATGGCTGTTCATGATAGAAGAGGGATTGGACCTTGTGAAACCTACCGAGTCAAGCAGAATATTCGAAGCCTTGAAGTCACGGTAGATCACCGGCGTCTCCGCCTCGTGCAGGAAAGCGAGCCCCTTCGCCGCTCCGACGGCGATCTTGAGCCGCGTCGACCATGGCAACGACGCATGGAGATCTGCACCCATACAAACATACAAAGTTAATCAACCAATCGAACAGAGAAGACAAAGTTAACAGTAACAATTTAACATAGTAAATCCAAATCATGTAGTAGTACTAGCACTTACTCTTGAAGAGGTGGTTTTCGAGGCTGCCTCTGGGCATGTACTCGTACACCAGCATCCTCTGCTCATCTTGGTTGCAGTAGCCTACCAGCTTCACCAGATGCGGATGGCTCAGCATCCCGAGATACACCACCTCGGCCTGATCACAAATGGAACAGCCCATTAGCCCAACCAACGCTTGATTAGCACGGAATTAGCAACAAACTGCAGTAGTAGTAGTAGTGATTACTGAATAAAAAGCTCACATCAAGCAGGTGGGATTGGACATTAACGTACCAGCCACTCGCGGTGCCCCTGGACGCCGTCGCTGTCGAGGTACTTGACGGCGACGTGCTGCGGCTCGAGGCCCGGGCGGAGCTTGCCGTCGACGAAGCCCTTGTAGACGGGGCCGAACCCGCCCTCGCCGAGAAAGTTTGTGGTGGAGAAGTTCTTGGTGGCCGCCTTGAGCTCGTCCAGGGTGAAGGCGTGTAGGCTCGTCGTCGCCAGCGTCCGCGACAGGTCCTCCAGCGACAGCGACCGGAGGTTCACCGTGCGCCGCCGCCGGAGCGCCGGCCCCCCGCCGCCCCGCCTCGCCCTCGGATCCTGCTCCGGCTCCGCCCCCTGCTCGCCGCCCAGCCCGAAGCACCCGAGGAAGCGCCTCTTAAACGCCATGCCTTCGCTGTCTCGTCGTTGCTCTGCGCGAGGTCAAGAATTGGAGCCTTGGAGAATGGAGAGGGGAGTGGTTCGCGAATCGCGAGTTGGGAGGAAGGGCGAGATCGCGCGTGTATATAAAGGGTGGGTGGCTGTGGATTGGAGGAGGCTTTTGCTCTGTGTGAGGCTTCCGGATGGGTAGGTCGGAGAGATGTCCCCCTTTTTGACTTTGACAAGTTAATTAGCCAGGTGACGTAATAAGACCCTGTACATTCCTTGGTATATGAAACAGGTGCTAAATTGGATACAGTCTCTTTCCACGAGACCATCATTAGCTACTTTTATTTTAATCCTTAGCACTATCTATAGGTATTAAAATCGGATATTTAGCTTAAAAAAATGTTCAACTTTTCTGATTTTAGCATCAGCTTAAAATGTTTGCTTAGGTGATATACGATTCAGATTCGGCACTCACTCCTCCATCCATTGACAATGATGATAAGAAATTTCTCTTATCTATAGTATTACCTTAGCACCTAGAGAGATGTAGATGCTCTTAGATGGCTTAAATCATTGGTGACGCTGTGCTTTGTTAGTTAGTGGGTGAAAGCATATGATATGGGGCAGGCTCGGTGACTGGTAATGTATGCATCGACGCGACGATGCCTCCCTCGTGGATGGTGACACACCAACGCCCTTGAAACTTCCTTAGGGGAAAGAAACAAGAGTGGTTTGTTCTTATCATTTGGAGAAGCTTGTAATTGTTGCGTTTATATTTTTCTCCCTTAAATATAGATCGATAAGATCACACTAGGTCATCTTGCAACGTCCGACACGATGGTTCGGTACATACATTTGCAGGGTTTTTCTCCCTTAAATATAGATGGATACACTAGGACATCTTGCAACGTCCGACACTTTATGGCTTTCAAGGTTTGTTAATTACAAGATCACGCTAGGTCATCTTGTAATTGTTGTTTGTCATCTTTTGTTGTTAGATTCCCGGGTTAGTTGGACAACTGATCTCGAAGAACCAAGGTGAGCAATTTTTAATTTGGAAGTATTTCACGTGCTGACAAATTTGTTTAAATTTGTACAAATGACCTATCCCCTTAATAATTTAACACAAACAATGTTGCCCTGGATCTGAAGTTTTATAAACAGTTTATATCGATGATCGAGACCCAGGGTGCTTATCGAGCTTACAGGAAAAATAAAATATAAGAACATTGTCGTAGGGGCGGCCCACCAGTCCCTACGACCACCGCAAGCGCTCCTCACCCCCCCTCCTCCGAGTATCGTCGGAGGGGCCCGAAGAGTCCCGAAGGGGCCGAAGACCGCCGAAGGGGGCCAAAGCACTACGACTCCTAGGGTGGCCAAGGCCCTTCAGACTGGGGCGTTCCGCATCCTTCGAAGGACCACAGTACCGCTGGACCGGGTGCGCCAGTCGCGTGAACTGGGACCAGGAGGGTCCACTATGAGCCGAAGGCTACGCATAGGGATAGAAAAAACCCCTGCAACCCCTACTAGTATAGGACCCTACAAGGGGTAGATCTGTAATCTCATATACCCAATAGAAAAGCTATAAATAGCCATCTCCCCCTTGTCATAGGGCAGACTAGAGTTTTTTTTTTTGGAGCAATCAATACACATTCACTTCCTGACAACCAATCCCCTCCTCGAGGACCCTTTGACCATTCACGTGGACACCCGGGGTCCCCATCTTTCTACAGTGTAGTCTTTCTTGCTACGACAAACACGATCGAAATAGAGGCTTTTATTGATGTGGACACAATTAGAGCTTTTACAATAGGGGAATTTCATAATTTGCCATTATGAGATAGATAGATAGATTTCAGGACTTGCCCCCTCATATGTCTATGACATGTGGGTCCAAGGCCCACATGTCATAGACACATAGGGGGACAAATCCCATCTATTCAATGTGGCAAATTCTGAATTATGCCTTTACTATAATACAATGAGAGTGAGATTGTGATTGATTCAGATTAGAGTAGATTGTGTTACAAAGTACATGTGCTACCATGGTAGTTAGGATCGCGATCCTACTCTTAGAGTCTTACGATTTTACGAACCCACGACAGCCTGTCGATCCGAGTCTCACTGTCGATCCGATCCTACTCAAGGTAGTTAGGATCGCGATCTTACTCTTAGAGTCTTACGGTTCTACGAACCCACGACAGCTTATCGATCCTACTTGTAGAGACTTAGGGCAATTGTTTTTAGAGGTCAGGCTTTGCTGATATTTTTTTTAGAGCAAAATTTGTTGATATTAATTTCTGAGAATGAAACTATAAATAAACAAGGAGCATGCAAAATATTATATCGTGTGGTAATGTTTGTTCTCTCAGTAGTTCGTAACTATATCACCCATCATGTCGAACCATTATGCTTTTCTGTTGTGTGATAAGAAGTGTTTTGCCCCTTTTTTGGTAATAAGTAAGTGGTAAACCTTATAAGAATCATACAAACTTATAGTATATATGGTAAATATGTGTATTTTTACAAATCCGTAGAATCGCCGATTCTACGATTCGATACTACGATTCGATCCTACCGGAGGCAAATCGATCCGACTCGGGATCTCGACTCTGACTACCTTGTGTGCTACCCTATTTATAATTATCTAAGAGGTGGCAGTTAATGTCGCTAAAGACGCATTTTGTCTTCACGCAAGTGCCTTCGTTGAGTCTTGAATAGCTACGTCTCTTAGCTAATTGTCGTAAGTTGTTAAATACGCCAATAACTGCTATCACTTTAGTCACGTGGGAAACTACCATGTCATCTGCCCAATTTTCCTAGTCAGGGATGGCCCAAACCGTATGATTGGTCGTCTTATAACTCAAACTACTCTCCGCTCTCCGTTCAGTTTGGCCGTGATAAAAGGGATTATGATTTTTTTAATCGTTGCCGTATGTACATAACCGTTATAAAGTAGATCATTAATATGTGAGTCTGCTTTCATAAGAACTTTGAATTTTACTGAAAAATATTAAGAATCCTCGTCAGTTTATTTGGGAAAAAACATACATGCCATAGTTCCCGCCTTAACTAGTGATATAAAGATTGAGTAATTTTGTTACGCCCCATCGCATTCGTTCAGAAGATGAAAGTACCATCGCAAATGACGTGGGTGTTGCTCTATGAGATCAAAAATGTAGCGCGATAAGTCGATGACCGTGTGTGGCATCACATTTGTTGCTAATCGTAGTATCCTGAACACTACACGCTCACAAACAGAGCATGAATTCTAAAAAAACAGAGTATAAACAGAGTATGTAGTGTGAATCGCAATCATACATAACTACTTCGATGTATTACGTATACACGTTACAAGACCCAACTGGAGTTTGCTCTCACATGTCTCTAATAGAACAGGTTTCGCCTTTCACATTGTTTCTTAATAGTTACTCACCAAAGTGCTTTCCCACAGAAGAGAAGAGCAGAGACGATCGTGCTTGCATTATTTTAAGCCGCATCGTTGGGTAGGAGTAGTTGCCAGTTGGTAAGGGTTGAGATTTGAGAAGCCTATTAGGTATTGGAAGTTGCAACCGGAATGTCAAACCCTTTTGCTTGGTCTTCATTTTTATTCTTTGCAATATGATCATATTGAAAAGAGGCATTCACGGTGCATGCCGGCAATGAAGTGGTAAAACACTGGAGAGGTAGGTCTTCCTAGTGCGAGCCAGCGCCAAAAGTTGTCTCAATTGAAAGGGCAGACTGTGGAATTATGGATCAATTTTAGCACCGCATCATGGACGATACGATTGTCATCTTCTAAAAAATTGGCAGAAAACCTTTTCCAACTATCATATTTTTGGCATTTTCGGTTAATTCCAGTATTTGGTTTAGAAGAAAGCATGGCTTCTTTCTGTTCTGACTTCTGACTAAAAAATTGGCAGAAAACCTTTTCCAACTATCATATTTTTTAGTTTTGAAGCACCGTATATATTCTTGGTTTCATGGACACTTTCTATATTTTACGCATCGTTCATAACGAGTTGACAAAGAATAGATGATAATGAGACGTTTTACAAGGACATCATGGGACCTGGCAAGTACTATCCATCCATACACTGGTACACGTAAGATTTTCGAAAAGAAACGACTAGCGTCCGGACGTACGATTGGAGTTTTCTTATCGTACGTCTATTTTTATCATTGGATCTAACTTGAAAGGTTCGATCTCAGCTATTTGATCGAGCGCAATAAAAATTGGTGAGACATAATAATTATTTAGTAAGTATGTAACAAATCCCCAACTCGATACAACGAGTATGGATTCTTCGGTGCAACAAATAGACATCCCTACTACAACAAGAATAAAAATCTGGTGCAACAAATAAAGAACCCAACAACAACAACAAAAACCGAACTGCAACACTTCTCAACATTTGATAAACATGTTGCAACAAAAATTTTGCTTCATGCAACAAACTGAAAAATGTGTTACAACAATTCGGGGGAATGCCAACACCCAACCTACCAGAGGAGGAGGACACAAAAAAATGATGTTATAATATGACAACATTTGAAAATAATAGTTGCAATATTTCAAATCGCCTATCGCAACAATAAAACAAATTGCTGACTTAGCCTCGAATGATAGCGTTGTTACGCTCAATCAGCCTCGGGCTATAGGATAGTACCATAACATATGGAGAGGACAGTGGACACCATAGCCCAACGCCGCCTATTGCTCTCACATTGGTGCTCGAACAAGGCAAAGACAGCTCCCACCTGGGAGCTTGAAGCCCGTCTGGAAGCTCGAAGGAGGAGACAGAGCCACCTGTGAACTCAGAGAAGACGTCAGTGTCGTTCACGACAAGTTAGACTTCTCAGGAGATGGATGCATGGAGCAAGAAAAAAGCGGGATGACGTACAACAACGAACGGTCGAAAGGAACGAGTGAATGGATATGGAATAGCAGAATTGCTCAGTGATGAATATGGGGAGTGAAGTTGGTTGGATTGGGTGGGTGTGGTGGGGGTGTGTGTGGGCGAGGGTCGACGCGTTACCCTTTCCGAAAAGGACCTCACGCACGTGGTGAGTGACTCGGAAACGCTCCGTCAGCGCAAGCAAGCACTTCCACACAAAACGACGAGCCCACGCGGGTGCGCACGCAGAAGCAGCCCAGCCAGAGCCCCCACACGCACGTGATGTAACAGCGGTCAGCTCCGGTGCCTAGCGACGCAGAGCACCACTTGACCGGCCGCAGCGGCGGACACGGACAGCCACGCGCGCAGGCGCAGCCACCTCATGCCATGGCCATGCCTTCTCTGCTCCGCGCGCGGGGGAAGTCAGCTGTCAGCGCCAGCCCGACCCTGCCTGGCCTGGCCTCACGTACCGAAAGTACGAAACGGCTCGTGCGGTTCCGCCCTGCGGGTCGCGCGGGCGCGGCTTCGTTTGACCGCGCGCACTCGTGCCGACTTCAAGGCGCTTCCGGGACGAGACCGTGTGGGCCAACATGCAACGTGAGTCAAACAGAGTACTCGGGAACCCGGATCGTAGTGGGGATTGGGGAAGGGGGCTAGCGATGGTGGCAGCTTCTGTGCTGGATCGACCGGGGGGTTGAAATAAAGATCGATCGGGTTGTCGTGTTTGCTTCGTGGGGCGCAGGTGCGTGCGTCCTGTTCGGATTTTTGACCGCTCTGGCTGCATATTTGGGTAAGAGACGGGAAGGAACGTTGACTATACATTTGTGGCAGGTTTTTTAAGACTCTGTGTGGCACGTTTTTTTATGTTCGTTTGTCGATATTTAATTTTTAAATTTACACAGGTGGCTTACGATAGTTGTCTTTAGACACGTTCAAACAAAACCCTGCCGGTAAGTGATTTGGTGATGGATGGATGACCTTCACATCCGGGAATGGCTGCGGAAAAGTGTTTAGGTCGTAATAGAACGCTAGATATGGAGCTACTGCCGAAGAAGTTGTGTGAATAGTCCCGAAAAGGGGCCCCCAGTTCATCAAAAGTTGGTTGGCCAATGTTTATTTAGGTGCCGTTTGGCCGAGCTCCAGAGCTAGGCTTCCAGGGAGAAACTTGAGACGCCGGGCCAAACGCTTGAGCTCTAGAACCCGGCTCCAGACCAATCTGCACTAGGGAGAGAAACAAGGGAAGGGTGGCTCCGCAGCGGAGCGTGGCCCAAAAATAAGAGGTGGTCAATGGCAATTGCTATTTGTTGGGTCGACAGAAGATCTGCCGGCCGAAAGTTCATTAAGAAAGAAAGGAAAATGGCAATCGCTAACAAACACTATAATCCATTGCAAGACAATGGAAACCATATTCCACAAGCTAAAGTTTTGAGAGGGAAAGAGATGATAGTCGAACTCACGGGAAAGAAGAACACACATAAATTTTTGCATAGCATTACAACTGCATAGCGCTACTTTTTTTCTCTTTGTTATTCTCTCCCCGTGAGTTCGTCTCCCTTACTCGTGTGCGATTGCTACTGTGAGGACCCCAGTTTATTTGGCTTGTAATGCTTAACCAACCACCTAGTCCTAGCATCACAAATCAAATAAACTAAGCCTCGAGACATGCATATTTTCCAGAACTGCAGTATGCACACCTCTTCACAAAATTATGCATCAACTCCATTCTAAACATAGAGTCCAAACATCACAATACTAAACAAGAAACAACACAAGAGAGTTATTACAATGAGGCCGACCGCCAAATTACAACAGATAACTAAATAAACAATGGAAGCAAAGTGCCATAAGATGGCTATAAACAAAGCCAATCGGTGTGCCTTAGCCCACAAGTAACCAACCGGACCGTCAAGCTAGTCGTCCCAGAACCCGCACATCTCACAGAAGTAAGGCCCTTGGGGCTCACCTGCCTCCTCTGCAACAAAAATATTAAGCAAAGCATATGAGTACAAAAATTGTTTTTGTACTCGCAAGACTGACGTGTGGACTAGCGCACTGCATAACTACATGCAGGCTTATTTGAGTGGGGCTGTATGGCTCAATTTAGCACAAAGCAATCTTTATTTGCAATAATGTAATACATTTAAAAGCAAGTTGACAATTCATTTTTAATGTTGAAATAACAGCGAAATAAAGATAGATACAAGTAACCACCTGGAAGTGACTATCCCAATAGTCACCACAACATAGCACGAATCCCTGATTCGTACCACCCGTCAAGTTTTAGTTAAAAGGTTGTAGTCTAACTCTTGAAAAGCTTACCCAAGCGTGTCCATAACCTAGGACGAGGCTATTCGAATAGTTTTAACCTGCAGGGTGTACCATCGCCCACACTTGCACCGTCTTTAAGCCAAAACACACTTCGAAGGTATCTTGACACGCTAAGTCCTACGAGACGCTTTCCAATATTGTGTAATAACTACGAGCCGCTCGTATGGATAGAAATCCATACGCTTACATGGTAAAGCCGAAAAGACAACTACCCACAAAGGGTAAAGCTTTTCGGACAACTACCATGCTCCCAACACCATCCCTCCTGCGACCTCCTGCGACTCGGAGCCAAAACACGCCAAAGTACTAAGTCAAGAGAGGTCTCATATACTTTAGTGTGGTTAGCACCCAAGAATGCCTGGATAACAAACACTCACAAGATGTTCGGTCCTTAATTGACCTGGACACTATTCCAGTCACACCCAGAAGCACACCATCTTACCATTGTGCCCAAGTCCAAATCATTTTGTTTTCATTTTTAGTTTTTACAATTAAGCATAGCAAAAATGCTGAAACAAAAAGTTATAATATTTAGTGTGATCAAGGTTACCGACTAAGTCGATAACCGCCCATTTCTACCGATACTAAGCATGTCTAAGCAGTGGAATCCGTATCTACTAAGTGACAAGAGATCATCCAACGATCTCCAATCACAGCAATATAACCTAGGCTCAGGTAGTAGAGGAATATCATTTGCCTACAGATTATGCAACTAAAAGGGCCCACTAACCATATTTTAACACAAAATAGCAATGCATACATACAAGTTGCAAACAAAATATTAGTTTAAAAATAAAGAGATTAACATGATCAAACTGCTTGCCTGGTTGCTGTTGCTCAATATGTTGCTGAGGCTCACTCTCGATAATACTAGAATCGTCGCAATCTATCGATCAAGCAAAACGAGCAAATAAGAACAAATAACACCGACAATAACCAAACTTCAAATTAATCCAAAGAACACAAATTTCACACAGCAGCTAGAGCATGATTAAACAAAATTTTAGAGACAGAGAACAATATTTTTGGAGCTTTGAAGAATTTTCTAAGTTAACAATACATAAAAGCATCATTTAATTATTTGTCAAAATTTATGAACAGAGACATATCTAAAACTTATTCTGATAAATAGCACATTAAAAATGAAAATTTACAAAATTGGTTTCACTTGATTTGGATAAAAATTGAATTAGTTATGAATTTTCTAAGTTTAATTGATTAACAGTGTAAAAGAAAATCAATACAGAAATTCTAAAAGCATTGAAAACTTTTCCTACCGGCACCCGGCCAACCCACGGTCACTGACCGGTGGGGCCGAGCGAGAAACGCTGACTAGGTCAAACCTGACCCAGCCACGCCGAAGGTGACGTCGAAGGCGTATTCTAAGAATACATCTTCGGCTTAACAAAACGCAATCCTAACATATTCGCACAGAGAGATACGTTTCCTAAAAGAGAAAACGTATTTCCGAAGTTTACACAAACACTTAACCGGTAATATGGGCCCACATGTCATGGACTCAGAGGGATAAAACGGCCGATAATAAAATTTCTAAACGCGCTTAAGATAAAGGGGCCCACATGCCATAGATACAGCTAGAAAGGAAATTAGAACTAATGAGAATGGTTATACCTAACGTTGCCGGCGGCTTACCGGCGCGCACGAGGACGGCGGCGCGGCCGCACAGCGGATCTAGAGGACCAGTGAGCTTCTAGATGCGAGAGTGATACCACCAGGTTCACCAGGACCTCGCGAAACTGATGACGGCGACACGGGACCTCGAGGATGCCGGCGGCGAGCTGGCGGCGAACGGAGGCGGAGAAGAAGACACGGCTCACGCGGAGAAGATGCTACGGGCGACGAGAGGCTTCGGGAAGGTGCGCCCTAGCTCCGCCTCGGCTCCAGGAGCAATATGCCCAAGATAACGCCGACGAAAGAGGTCCGAGACGGCTGGAATCACCGCGGCAGAGAAACACCGAGCTCGGAGAAGAACCGGTCGCGCTTCCTCGGTGATTCACCAAAGAGCAAAACAAGACTACCGTTAGATTCAGTGGAGCAAAGCGATCCTAAGGGACCAAACGCCGAAGCATGATACTCACTAGAACGCCAGGAAGCTCGCGGGACCGAGATCACCGGAGGCGGAGACGAGCGACACCACCTGGCGATTCACCGACGCCAAGGACCGGCCGGGCAAAATGGAGGCGGCGACGGCGAGATCACGATGGTGCGATCGCGGGCTAGAGGGCGGCACCGACACGGCGGCGTTGCCTTTGGTTTCTTCTCCGACCGAAACCAAGAACTGGTCGGAGAGGGTGATAAAGTGAAGGGAACGAGGAATGGGTGGGTGCGGTGAGATGATGAAGACGGTGACATGCCACGACCGGACACGCGTCCACGAGGTGGCGGCGACGAGTGCGTGCACGCATGCGATCGCCACGACTCGGTGAGACGCGGAGAAGACGAGGATGGTATCGACAAGGGGACCCACTCTCGCCGACGGTGACAAAGCGCGCGAGTCGGGGTCTGGTGCGGTTCAACTAATTGGTTTGACTCGATCGAAAAGATGCCGACCGTTAGATCTAGAATGGACGGTCGAGATTCAAGGGTGCAATCGGACTGGTTGATTAGATGAGCGTGTGTGGACCGTGCGATTCACATCGGACGGCGGACAGCGATCGGGCTCGGGCGGTGCAGCTAGGCGGTGCGGCTGAACCGAGCGTCGCGGTCGGACTCGAGCCAGAGGTCGGGTCCGAGCCCGAGGAACAGTGATTTCAGATTCTGATTTTGAAAAGGCTGAGAGGATTGGAGAATTTTTAGAGGTAGCTCAAAAGCTCCAAAAATTCCGAAATTTGTATGGTAACTCCTCTGGACAGAGAACAACCTTGCATAATTTTTCCAGGAATTTTTAGGCAATGAAGTATTCCCAAGAAAATTCACAAGCTGCTGTCCCAAAGAGTTGACCAGAGATTCAAACTGATTTAACTTGCTCTACCTTCTGACGATTTCGCCAACAATTGGTATCGAGCTCTTTGTGGTTATAATTTGGGTTGTGTTTTCAATTGATCAAAGACAACTTTTCAAACAAAAATTTCAGGTATGTCCAAGATCATGCCGCACTCTTATTTCGCCAACAATTGGTATCGAGAAGTGGTGTCACAAGAAGTGGTGGTGGTGAGGCGACGTCGAGCCGCACCATCGTTACCGGCGGTGATCAGTCGAGGGTACCGGGAAGAGAAAGCAGTATCTCTCTTCAATACTCTATGCTGAGCAAGAGCAACTATAGCGTGTGGAAAATCAAGATGAAGGTGTTCATAAAAGGCCCAAGGTGTTTGGGAAGCTGTGGTGACCGACGACGCTAATGAGCACAAAGATCAAATGGCCCTTGCGGTCATCTTCCAAGGAGTCTCGGAGGAGACCATCCTCCTACTCGTCGAAAAGGAGACGGCAAAAGCTACGTGGAACATGCTCAAGATGATGTACGTTGGCATCGACCGCATCAAAGAGGCGCGTGTGCAGACCCTCAAGAGCGAGTTCAAGGGTTTGCGCATGAACGAAACGGAGTCGGTGGACAACTTCGTCGTGAGATTGACGACTCTCGTCAACTAAATTCGCAGTCTTGGTGACAAGATGGGGGAGAGTCACGACGTGAAGAAACTTCTCCGCGTCGTCCCGAGCAAGTACCTGCAAACTTTCTCAACTATTGAGCAATTTGGGGACTTGAAGACAATGATGGTGGAAAAAGCGATCGATCGTCTCAAGACGTATGAGGAGCGTCTACACGGTATGAGCGGCAACAACGACGATGAACATATTCTCCTAACACGCGCTCAGTGGGAGGCCCAATCGACAAAGAATAGAGATGGCGAGCCCGACGGCTCTAATGGCAATGGTGGCCGAAGCCACAGGAATCGTAAATTTGATAAGGCTAAAGTAAGATACTACAATTACAACAACTATGGGTATTTTGGTTTCAAATACCACAAGAAGAAGGAGGAGCATGTGCATCTCGTGTAGGCGAATGCCGACGACGAACCGGCGCTGCTGTGAAGTCATCTTGATTAGGGGGAGAATAATAGAGAGAAGAAAAGTAGCGCTAGGCAGTTGCAGTGCTACGCAAAAAACTTCTTTGTGTTCTTCCTTCTCGTGATTTCGTCTCCCTCGCTCGTATGCGAGTGCTACCTTCTCTGATTTTGCCAACACTACACTCAGCCATTGGGTGGCTCCAAGGACTCCAAAATGATTCTAGAGGAGAAATGCCAACATTGCCCTCATGGGAGAGGAGAGACGTAGGGTTGTAAGGGCAATTTGATAAAGTGAACAATATTTTTTTTAGGCTAGAGCAAACATTTGGACCAAACACCCCTATTTTTAGCTCTAAAGCTGGCTTCTGTTGAAAACTGAGCATAGAATCGTGAGCTGGTGCTCGGCCAAATAGGGTCTAAGAGCATGTATAATGTACTTATGTCAGCTGTCTATAACCTCTGCCATGTAGGATTTTTGCTGATGTGGATGAAAGAGAATGAAAAGAGAGAAATATGTTGTCTACAATCTTGTAGTCGACTGTAAGCACCACATACAAGAAAAATATTAAAAATTGCGCTGTCTACAATCCTATTGCCGACTGTATCACCACAACCATTGTATGATAGACAATAGCTGTCTATACCATTGTACATGCCCTAAGGGCATCTTAAATAGTGTATTTATTGTCGTCTCTTAGCTATGTCACGTCAACAAAATCCTACGGAGAGGAGAGAGAACACAGATCGTCTCTTCCTAAAGAGACTGTCGTGTACGCGAACAAGACATGATACATTAATCTACTCTAGTTGACATGTATGGCGTTTCAAAGAAAAATTATAAAATATGAATGTTGGAAAGTGTGCTAAAAACTATCTATTTGAGATGTTGTCTCTAAAGATGATATAGCATATGCTAGAGACAAGATTATCTCTAACAATTAGAGATGCCCTAATATTTTCAAGTTATCGTGCTTTTCTCTGGTCTTTTTTACTTGTACCGCAATTTTACAAGTGTTTATGTTTACAATACGTATGTTCTGCAACTATTGAATATATGTATTTGCACTGCACGTGTCTACATGAAATCAAAATATTGTCCTCATTTTCAATACACTCAACCAGTAGAAGCTAGAAACCGGCTCTACTGAACCTAGGATGATGAAGACAATAGCACTACTGCACGCGCGACATGTTGATATACTACTACAACTTGCAGTGGTTGATTGGACGGATCAATTATGTCTTGTTTCAGTGGTTTCAGTGGTTTCGTGGTCGATCACGTACGAATATCGTACTGTTGACTTGTTAGAATTCCCCGTCGACCCTTTTGGAGTACCCATATATGTATCTCGATCGAAAACGAAAAGTTGCTGGATGTGGCGCGTCGTCCTGCACAGTTCACAGTTGGATTTTGGCCGAACGAGATAGCTACCGGCTACTCAAACTTGCGCGCCATGTCCCCTTGGGCAGCTGGCCGCGCCCGCTCGCCGCCGTCGCGCCCGCACTCACGACGTCGTAGAGCTGCCTAACCTTGCGGTCGCGCGCGAGGCGGGAGACGACGTGCGAAGGCGGGACGCGTCTCTTCGGCGCTTCCTTCCCGTGGTCTTGTGGTCTTGCCTGTCTTGGCTGGGCAGCATCCGCGCAGCGCACGGCTGCAAGCCTGCCTCGACAGATGGAACGCGAGGCTGGCCGCCGGCGCCCGTGCCACTTGGGCGCGCGTGGAAGGCAAGATGGTTTGGGCGGGGCGATTTTCCTCGCAGGCTTGGGTGGCCCGTGCGGGGTTAACTCGACCTCTCTATTTTTATGGGCCTCAGCCCTCGGGTCAATGACGGCCAGTGCTGGCACGCAGAGGGCAACAGGGTCACCACTCCATGTCTCCATCACACGATCGAATGCCAGGAATTTCTCCTCTCAAAGAAATTTATTTGCAAGAAATTTCACTCACACGAAACCGTTCAGCTCCAAAAAGAATCCAGAAAAATAAGAAAAAAAATCTTATGCTGCAAATGGGATCTCGTCGGGAAGAATCACTCTTGCTTCTGCAGAACTGGTCAAAGTATGTCTTAGCTCAGAAGGTGGTCTCTATACCACCATGGCACCAGTCTCAGAGATAAAAGTCATTCTTGGAAGAGGAATATTTTCCTATTCAAGAACCAAGATAAACAAAATTTAAAAGAAATTTCTCAGTCATGACATATTGGAAGATAAATAATACTTGATTAATTAGCTGAGGAGTAAAATCTTGACCAACATTCTGTCGGGAACAACTTCAACCCTTTCTTCTATGACAGGCAAAACTTCAATGATCGAAGCATGCTCAACGACCACTTCTATTTGCCTTGTCTCTGCTGTGGTTAGGATCTGCTCGACCACCTTTTCTGCAGCAATCAAGGCCCGCTTGATTCCCTCTCCTACAGGCACTTGTTTTGGGGAGGTCAGAGCATCCCCGACCACTTCTTCCTCAACATCATCACCCTCACTCTGAACATATGGGAATGAAGAAAGGTGACGATGAAATGGCTTTGAATGTTTACTCTTGTGTTTTCTCTTGCACACCTAGATTGTTGCCTTAGCCTTGGCAGTTTTCACCAACTTTTCATGCGCTTGAGGTCAGTCATGAACACACTTCGATCGAATAGCATGAGGAATGCTGGTCGGGGCTACGGTAGCCTGGGTACTAGACGGTGCAGTGATGGTCGACGCAACATTGGTCGACGTTGCAGCAACTGAGGAACCCATAGAGATTGTTGCAGTGGCTCTTGTCCTGGTCGTTGGCCTCTCAACCACGATTTGTGAAGACCCAACTGCAGTCTTGGCTTTTTTAGCTGGTGGAGGTTGGCTGCTGGATCTAGCCTGATTAGCACCTCTTTTTCTACCATACATCTAAAGAAAAAGAAAAATTTATCAACTACAATCTTAGCAAGGATTTAACATTAAGACAATTTATACATGCATGCACTCGTTCATTTATGAACTCTATAGAAGCTCCGATCAGGCTGGAAGGCTAGTCGACAAAAGAAATAGGCTCAAGCCATCTTTCACATTCTTCGAAATATTAGAAGTCCTTCCTTCGACTTTTTATTATGGCAATTCTAAAGCAAGAAATACAAATAAACTTAGTAATGTGTACGCTGCTAAGTTAAACATTGCTTTAAGGAATTTGGAGAGTAAACATACCTCTAGGACCGTCTTTTGTCAAGTCCTCGGTCCCTTCAAGCATCCAAGCATAACAAACCATTTTTCTTTAGGGGTTAATTCTGTGTTGGAGAAAGTGTTGGGTGATTTTTCGACCAGTCAGCTCCGCTTCCACGATAGAGATAACTGCATCGACCAATCTTTTCTCTTCAACTGTCAACTTTAGGGAAGCTTTTTCATTTTTCACATCTTGTGCGGGACCACATTGGAGGACTTCTCGTGTGCTTAAGACGACTACCTCTAGAGAGTTCGGAGTAAAACCACTCCTTCTTATAGTCACGCCGCACATCTTTAATTGGAAGGAGATGATACTCTTTGGCCATTTGGTCGTGGAGCTTGAAGTATGCCACCACAATTTCCCTGACCTCTATTGTTGCGAATGAATCGATAGAAATGATGAAAAAGACGAACAGAGGGGGATGCTAAGGAAAGCTTCACAAATATGCAAAAAGACACTAAGGATCAAAATCAAATTTGGTCCAAGGTGAAAGAGTTTTATCCTAAAATAATATAAAACATCTGCTAGGAACTCACTCTCAGGCGAGTGAAAACCCAATTTTATAAAAGAAGCAAAAAGGATGATCCAACCTTCTCGAGGAATTGGAGTCGTTTCGTTGCCGCAAGGAGTCCATCTGATCAAAGCCCTAGGCGGAAGATAACATTGGTTCCCTAGCTCTTGGATCTTGCTCTCTGAATAGGTCGATTTGCTCAAGACCCCCATGATCGAGATCAAAAGAAGTTTGGAAGAGAGAGTTGGAGATCAAGAACTCAAAGGCGGGAGGCTTGTAGATGAAGACTGCGATGAGAATAGGGTAAAAGTGAAGGTAAAAAGAAATGATTCTTTTTATATCCCTTTTTTACCGCAACAGTTCACCCATTTGCCACAATCTTCGGATGTGGTTACCAAGAAAACATAATATTTTCCTCTCTCCCACATTTTCATTAATGATTGGAATCATTGTGAATGATTTTTTTTCCTTGGTGCACGTTTCAAGGCAAGAAAGTCTTAAGTAAATATTTTTTACTTTTTTATTTTCTCAAGCCTTAGGGGCTAGCTGACGATGATCCTTGATCAGGTCAATATTTTTTAGGCAAAGTCAAAGTCTCTACGAAAGGCCCACATATTAAGGGCCTACCTTATAATGGTTATATACATACAACCATGATTAAAAAGAAGCCTAATCCTTTTTATTGCAGTCAAACTGGTCACAGACCAGTTCGAGTCGTGAGATGACCAATCATGAACACTACACGACCAACTATACGGTTTTGGGCTATTCCCGACTAGTATATGACCAATTTGGCCGTAATAAAAGGGATTAGACTTACTTTTAACATTGGTCGTATGTTCATAACCATTATAAAGTGGGCCTCTAATATGTGGGTATGCTTTTATAGAGACTTTGACCTTGACCGAAAATGTTGACCTGGTCAAGAATCCTTGTCAGTTACAACATGTACAATCTTGGTGGACTCCATTGTATACAGATGTGCATTTGAACGAGTTGAAGATGTACCAAGACAAATTTTGTGTAGATGTAGAAACTACAACTTTCCACTTCAAACTGTTGCATTACATGTTCCCAAAAAGCCAACAGACTTTCCACTTACAATAGTTAATAGGTGTTGTTTATGTTTTCTTTTTCCTGATTCATACTTTGCATCGCTGTACAACTATGTACTGACCTCTGATGTTTGGGAAGTTGAAATTTTCACATGATGCAGCAAAATTCACCTAATAATCTCAGCATAATGTTTTCCATTGTTAGAGCAAACTACTGAGATCAGCTAAAACACACCTATGGAAGGAATTCTCTGAGCTGGGAATATCAGGTGTTTTGCGCCTTGGTTGATTGGTCTCTGAGTTCTGCAAGATTCTTCTGCAATTCCATGTTTGATAACCTCTCTGCCTCAAGTGCTCGCTCAAGCTGTTAAATATATGCAGGGAGCAAAGGCACTGAAATGAGAAAAACAATGCTTCCACAGAAACAAATAATAGGTTGTATCAGGGCTACCTTTGCTGCTCGAGCACTCCATTCACCAAGTATAGCTCTTAGTCTCTCGTTTTCTTCGACGTACTGCATTTTAGCATGTTCAGCATCAGGCAAATAATGCTCTTTTCTGCCTCTTACAAGAAGTTATGTTGATTTATATTCCTCTACTCTAAAATTTGCACACAAAGTTACTGGATAATAACATACTTGATTGTTGCTCACACGGATACGTTGGATCTCTGAGTCCTTTTCAGCAATCAACCCGAGAGCAAGACGAATCTCAGAATGCACTTGATTCATCTACACATTTAATGAACAAAATATTACTCCATGTTGGAATATTTATCTCAGCAGAAAGAACTAAAGCAAATTTATCCAACAAATAGGCCTGATATAAGTGATGGTTTTGACACTTTGGCCAAGTGCCTCGTCAGTCACTTAATACAGAAGTAATTGTTACATTACAGTTTAAGAAAATAAAGAGAGATAAATAATGTAGTCAAAACTTTTGCTAAAAAATGTAGTAAAAACACAAAAGATGCATGGGGTGCGTGTGTGTGGCTATTGGTGTCATCTTCTGCAGTATGCATAATCTGTAATATCTGGTTGACTACAATTAATTACCTCAGCAGATAATGCTCGAAGTTCTTGATCACGAGATGCTAAAAGATGAGCAAGATCAACCTGCAGAATAACAAGGAAACTTAATGATGATCCATCAATTCATCCAACATTATGCAGTTCCTAGTCTGAACCTATGGGCAATCAGAGGAAGGGAGGGAGGGGTGGTTGGTGGTAGAATGGTAGGCTTGATTTTGAACCTGAGTGCTGGCAACATCACTTCTCTGGTACTTGCTTAAGCATTCTTGCAAGCGAAGCACCTGACAAAGAGAAAAAATCATTAATCAACTCAATATCATTGTACTAATGGCCTGATGTCAAACTAATTTCACAGTGTGTAATGCATTGACCATTCTACTTTTTGGTGACACTAACTACAGATTGTCAGATTCAAGTGCAAAAGTCAAGACTTATTGTAACACGTGACCTTAACTACTTTTTGCACAGATGCCCTGTGCCTAGCAAGTATCCAGAAAAAGGAAGGACCACCAATCCAGGATAATAAATGACTAACAGGCTTATTTCCTAGATCCATGTAAATCATAAGAACAGCAGTTGTAAACCTTTTCCTTTCACAATGCCAAATATCTACTACCATTCTGTAAGAACATATTGAGAAAATAAACATAATAAAGTCAGTGAAGTTCTCAAATATTATGCACAAAAACATAATTATTCCAAGTACCTCTTCACTCAGATAATGTATATTCTCCCTTTGGTACTGAAGCAATGCCATTTGTTGGTCAGAAAGGTGACCATCATAGTACCTGCAAAAATATTAATTTATCCAAAGCTCAAATGACAGTAATGCTAATTGATTTCGTCGTGAAGGTATACTGATGGTTATAATGCATTAAAATGGCATTATTGTTCCAAATTTTGATAGTCATTGTTAGAGATATGTTAGAGATAGAATAGGGAGTATTTTATATTTCCTTATCTGTACCCTTGTACACCCTATATATCTTGCTCATTGGGCCTCTTCAATATACACACAATATTCATAACATGGTATCAGAGCAAAGGTTAGGGTTACTGTAGCAGCCGCCGCCGCCTAGCCTCTCGTCGCCTCCGCTGCCGCTGCCCGGGAGGAGCTTTCTCCACTCCCGGGGGCGATCTCCTCCTCTGGGCGTGCTCGTCGCCTACGGGGCCGTCGCCGTTCGCTCTCTGTGGACGTGCGCGGTGTT
Source organism: Ampelocalamus luodianensis (assembly GCA_036346255.1). Lineage (NCBI taxonomy): Eukaryota > Viridiplantae > Streptophyta > Magnoliopsida > Poales > Poaceae > Ampelocalamus > Ampelocalamus luodianensis. The sequence continues at coordinate 54,053,525 of CM070627.1, read as the reverse complement.
CGTCGAGGCCTACCTCGACTAGCCGCTTCGGATCTGCGAAGGACGAGGCTGCCTCATCTTCCAGCTCCTCCACACCAACCGCATCCCCATGGCCCTAGTGGTATTCCTTGCCGACCACGACCTTCGCTTCGTCGGCATCGACTTGTGCGGCCTCGAGCTCCCCCACCGGATCCGGCGTCACCAGAGCCCTTCTCCGCCAGATCCGATTGGATTTGGATGGATCCGACCGCTGTTGGCCTTGGATCCGAGTCGTCCCCGCCGGATTTGGGAGCCCCGCCGCGCGGACCAGCGTCCTCCTACCGCTGGCGCCGCCTTTGGGCTCTCCTCCCGGATCGCCGCCCAAGCTCACCGCGGGGGACGCCCCCGCATCGTCTTGCGCCGGAGCCACGTCTCTCCTCCGTGCGAGCCCACATCGACCGGATCCGCGTCGGACTGCCTCGGATCCGGCTACCTCTCTCCGGCGCCACCTCGACATGCCGGAGCTTTCGGTGGAGCCACCACAGGACGCCATCGCCTTCGCTTCAGGAGATCCCGCCGCTGCTCCCAATTCATGCCGTCGGATACAGCTCCTACCCGCTGGGATGGCTCGGTTGTGTCCCGATTGGAATGGAGATTGGGAAGGGATGAGGTGTGTGTGGCTTGCTATGTCTCTGGAGGAGCAGCACTTGCTGTCTTTGGCTTGGTGCGTGTGGCTTGGTGCCTTATGGTGCTGAAGTTGTTGGTCCTAAGGCTTATCGGCATGATGTGGCTTGTAGGAGATCAGGCCGATTGCTAGCTATAATTGCTGCTACAGTGTCTGCTAAGTATTTTGGCTGCATGTGGTTCCTTTGCTGCTAGTCCTCGCTGGTTGGAGGTGGAGATTGAGTCTGCTCTGCTGCTGCTAGTATCTGCTGCTAGTTATCCTTAAGTTTTTATTTATCTGTGTCATTGCTTTCGTTGCGTCTATCCAAGTCCGTACCACTTCATATTTGAGTTCGTCTAAGCCACGCGAGTCCACAAATTTATTGTCAGTCTTAGAAGCATATGAATTATCTTTTGCATGGCAGCAGCTGCTGTTCTTTTCTTCAAATCGCTGCAGATCCGTCGCCCCGCTTTTAAGGCCGCTGCGCTTCTTCCTCACTGCGTCTCCGGTGTACTTCTTGTGCCTTGCGCCGCGCTTCTTCTGCACTGCGTCTCCGTCGCGCTTCTTGTGCATTGCGCCGCGCTTCTTTTGCACTGTACATCTGTTGCGCTTCTGTGCACTTCGTCTCTGTTGCGCTTCCTGTGCACTGCGTCTCTGTTGCGCTTCCTGTGCACTGTATCTCTCTTGCGCTTCCTGTGCACTGCGTCAACGCCATCTTGGGCTTCGATCTGCGCTGTCATGCTTCTATCTATTCCTATTCGACTTGATAGTTTTATCTTTTTGTCGATTTCATCATCTTCTTCGTCATGTTGCCGCGGTCGACTTTGCTCCTACACATTGTGTTTTATGGGCTGTCGTGGGACCTTGGATGGAAGGAGATATTTTATCGACATATTTTTCAAGAGTTGCATGCTACGACGACATTATCAAGACTCGGACTTTGGATTTTTCATATTTTAGTGTCAACCTTTTCCAAATGTAATACTATTGCATATACCTTGCATTTGCGGGGGTTGTTAGAGATATGTTAGAGATAGAATATGAAGTTTTTTATATTTCCTTATCTGTACCCTTGTATACCCTATATATATTGCTTATTGGGCCTCTTCAATATACACACAATATTCATAACAGTCATAACCTCAAAGCTCCTCTCACCTATGACCCTATATTATCTTAACAGCAAACGTATATGCTTAGTTGCTTACAGTGGCACTGGGTGCAAGAACAAAATAGATGTACATGCAAAGACAGAAGGAGATCAAGCATTTCATACTTCAAGACATGCATTTGTTGACTAAAAAGAAAAAATCACAAGCATGTTAATATTTTATAGAACACATTTTCCTAATAATAAAAAACGTAATGGAGAAGTAAAACATATGAAGTCCATGTGATAATGCATTAATCGAAATGAATGTACTCTACCTTAGCTCTTCCAATGAACTAGATGACCGCAATGCAGAATAAAGTGGCTGTAGAATGTCAGGCTGCGCATTCAAAGAGTTGTATTTATGGATGTAACCTGAGCAAGGAATTAAAGAAAGTTCAGATATCATCTTACAGAACATCATCTAATGAGGAAACATAACAAAGCAATATCCGTATAAAGGACGCCTACACAATATCTTTTACTGCATGCAGGAAATCATCTGATTCTATCTTCAGGGACTTACTCTAACAATGTATTTGAGAGGTCAGGAGAGCAGTTAATGATCAATGGACTAATGTGTGGAATTACCATATAAATAATGATTAGTGAACAAATATGTGGAATTACCATCTGACAAGCAAATAATTGTGGCATATTTCTTAATCATTGCAATTCGAAACGCGACAAAAAATAATTATTGACCCAAAATTAAAACTCTACAGAAACTTGCTACAGAAAAATGGTATTATTATAATGCAGGCCACAAAGATGATTAATGTACCACCCAATGCTACATGAAAAGCGTCGTTCTAAGCCTGCGCCGCCGCGCGCCGCTGTTAGAACCGTTGCCCCTTGTCGCCGCGCGGCCGCGCCGCCTACCAATGGGTACCGTTTCCTCGCTCGTTGCCGGTGATCTTCGATGGTGTTAATTACACCGACTTCGTGTCTCATGCGCATCCACATGCGTAGTCTTCGTCTCGGGCGTACTCTCGGCGATGTCACCGTCCGCCTTGCCTACACCTCCGACGAGCCTACGGTGTTGCGCCGCCCAATGACCGACAAGGTCGGGCCTGCGAGACCGCTTCGCGCCTGGCGATGATGAGGCTATCTCGCCTACCAGAGGCTCGACTTACAAGGATCGCCGACCGCCTACACTCGGTGGGTACGACGACGACGGCCGAGCCGCTCTTTGTCCTCATCGCCGATATCGACCTCGATTCTCTTCTAAGGTTGTGAGACTCCTCATCGCTTTCGGATGTGGACTCACCTTCGCGCTTCACGAGCCCTCGGTGATGCTCTCACGTCCGTGGTCCGCCAGAGCACTCTGCAGCAGGTGATGCTATCGTTGGCGCTTTACGCTCGAGCTCATTCTGGCGTCGCTTGGACTCTCTCGCGCCGGGCCGCGCCGCCTGTCGATCTTTGCCTAGCATGCGTCTTGACACAGAGTTTCAGTGGATCTACGAGTTCCTCGCTCGCCGTCCCGAGTTCGGCGGCGGCGTGCCCAACTCCTGCACGCCACCTCGTGTCACTCTCGGAGGAGACTACGCTGGAGTGGTGGCCGCTCCGCCACTCCCTCCGTGCTCGCGCCGCCCGCCGCTGCACCGATCGCTCCACGCGTCGCCTGACTGCGCTCCTCCGTGCCGGCCGCGGTGGTGGTGGCGCCTCCATCCGGCGGTGGTCGTCCTCACCGCTCCTACTGCAATAAGGTGGCCACATTGAGTCCCCAGTGCTACAAGAAGCAGCGGTATCTTTCTCGCCGTTCTTCTACTAGCACTGGCACTGGTGCTTCTACATCGACGCCTGCATCGACTTCTTCAGTAGTTTCTTTCACTGAGCAGGAGATAGACAGACCCGGCGCCGCTTGCCGCCTCGAGTTCTCCTCGCGAGTTCTGCAGCTCTGAATCGACTCTTGAGCACCGAGAGACCACCTCCTACACGATCGGTACCTCCCGTGATTCTTGATTCGGAGCATCTTTTCACATGACTCGATTCTTCCACTCTGTCTTTCCTTACACCCCTTGATTCTCCTGTCAGTATTCTTACTGCTGATGGTACATCTCTTTCTGTCTCTGGTTGAGGACCTCTTAGCAACTCCTCTTTTCATGTTCCTTCATTTGCTTATGTTCCTCGCCTACCATCGACTTCTTCTGCGGGCGACATCGATCTTGGTTGTCGAGTCATTCTCAACTCGACTCTTGTTGTGTTCAGGACCGCCACACGGGAGCTCTGGTTGGTTCTGGCCCTCGGCGCCTTGACTCACAGCGTCTCTGGGAGCTTGACTGGCTTCACCTTCCTTCCGCTGCTACCGTTGCCACCGCCTCTCGGCCGTCACCGCCTACTGCACTCTTTCAAAGCGGTGGCATCACCGTCTTGGTCATTTGTGTGGATCTCGTCTGTCGTCTTTGGTTCGTCGTGGTCTTCTGGGGTCTGTCTCAGGAGATGTGTCTTTAGATTGTCAAGGCTGTAAGTTAGGTAAACAAATTTAGCTTCCTTATCCTCATAGTGAGTCAGTGTCTCAGCGTCCTTTTGATCTTGTTCATTCAGATGTTTGGGGTCCGGCTCCCTTCGTTTCGAAAGGGGGTCATCGATATTATATCATTTTTATAGATGATTTTTCTCGCCACACTTGGATATACTTCATGTCTTCTCGTAGTGAGGTCTTGTCTATCTATAAACAATTTGCCACTATGGTCCATACACAGTTCTCCACCCTTATTCGTGTCTTTCGTGCCGACTCATTGGCGAGTACCTCTCGTTACTGCGTAGCTTCCTTCGAGCGGGTACTCTCGCTCGATTCTCTGCCCCGTGATCATGCTCGAATGGTGTTGCTTGGCGCAAGCATCGTCATCTCTTTGAGACTGCTCGTAATCGATGATTGCCGCTCTATTCCACCTCACTTTGGCCGAGGTCGTTTCCATCGCCACCTATCTCGTTAACATCCACCTCTTACGCTCTTGGTGCGATCCTGTTGAGCGTCTTTGTGGTCTTCTTCCGACTACTCTACCCTCAAATGCTGTTTGGTTGTGTTTGCTATGTTCTCTCGCCTCGAACGTACTCAAACCGATGCTCATCTGTTGAGTGTGTCTTTCTGGGATACAGGTGCGAGCACAAGGGATATCGGTCTTTGGGATCTGTTGGTCGACGGATCGCGATTTCGGGATGTGACTTTCGACGAGTCTCGTCCCTTCTACCCACGTCCTACCTCTCTCTCGCCGGCTTCCTCGTGGAGTCTCGTCCTTTGACCTTTCGGATACACCTATATCTGTCTTGCCCTTATCCCCGTCCCACCGAGTCTCCACATATTCCTCCTGTGGCCTCTCCGCCGTTGTCGCCGCCTGATTCGTCTCCTGCGGCTCCTCCGGCTCCTCCCACTACACTCGTCTACACTCGTCGACCTCGTATTGAGGATCTTCGGTGAGCCATCTTCTCACGATGTTCTATCTTCTCCCGATGATCCATCTTCCCACGATGGGTTATCTTCTCCTCCCTACGCTTTCGCGATCGTCGGTCGATTCGGCCTCTGCCGTTTGGTTTTTCGTGCGGCTACTCTTGAGCCTGTCTCTATCGTGATCTTTATTACTCATCCCGAGTGGCGATATGCTATGGCCGAGGAGATTCTTCGCCTCAGCGTCTTGGTACTTGGGATCTTGTTCCTTTTCCATCTCACTCTCGTCCCATCACGTGTAAGTGGGTCTATAAGATTAAGACTCGCTCGATGGCTCTCTTGAGCGCTATAAGGCGCGTCTTGTTGCTCGTGGCTTCCAGCGAGAGCATGGTCGTGACTACGACGAGACTTTTGCTCTGTGGCTCACATGACCACCGCCCGCGCTCTTCTTGCGGTGGCGTGCATTCGCCACCGGTGATGCTTTCGACTTGATGTCAAGAATGCCTTTCTTAATGGCGAGTTGCGTGAGGAGGTCTACATGCTTCCGCCACCTGGGTATTCTGTTCCTGAGGGCATGGTCTGTCGTCTTCGTCGTTCTCTCTATGGCATTAAGCAAGCCCCTCGTGCTTGGTTTGAGCGCTTTTCCTCCGTGGTCACTGCTGCTGGCTTTTGGCTAGTGATCATGATCTGCGCCACGCCGTCTCGTGGTCGGACTCTTCTTCTTACGTATGTTGATGACATGATCATTCAGGAGATGATTCTGAGTACATTGCCTTTGTCAAGGCTCGTCTTAGTGAGCGATTTCTTATGTCGGATCTTGGTCTCTTCGTTACTTTCTTGGGGTGAGGTTACTTCCACTCCAGATGGTTTCTTTATGTCCCAAGAGAAGTATATTCGGGATCTTCTTGATCGCGCTCTCTCATCGATCAGCGTCAGATTGTGTCACAAGCAGTTCAAGGATATCAAGCTGACAAAGTTACTCAAAAGAGAGCAAAGTAGAATGTGGTAATTTATACTGGCTGCCACACGTTCAGGAATAAAAAAGATAAACTAGATGACTTAAATCACCTATGTATAAGCTCATGAAACATCCAGCACATATAACTTCAACAACCACAGCAATCCTGCATTATTGGAAAGTGAAAAGAGCATAAAAAACCAAACAGGAGTGTTTTCTTTTTTCTTTGAAACCAAAACAGAACAGCAGTGTGCGCCAAATTTGCATAAAAGGTGGAAAATGTTATATGCACCATAACATTACTTGGCTTTGAGGTTGTGGAGGTCATGTATAAGATTTAACAAAATAAATGATACCAGATGGTTTTACATATTGCTTGTCCAGTCAACCATTTTAACTCCACCAGTGTAATGATAAAAACTAAAAAAAAGCTAGGATGCACCTAAGAACTAGTGCACTGAAAATTCATATGCATATTAACTTAACTTTACACACTACTATAACAAACCTTGACTTGCATGCACTTGAACTTATCCGAACGACCCAATAATATGCAATCAAATAGGTAAAGTACTAAACCTCGTACTCAAAACAGCACAAACCATGCAAAGACATTCCTTTAATTTACCTTTTAATATGCCAATAATTCTTTCGCCAACAAAACACAACACCTATTATCATAACCTTTTCTGTTTATGATAGGCTAAGCCACTTCAGGAAAGCATGTATGCAATTGAAGAGTTGTACCTGAGCAAAGCTGAAACTGACAATATTTCTATTTGAGGCTGCCAAACTATAATTAAGAGCATCAGGGAAGTACCTGCAACCATAAGAAACATTAACAATTCATTATGATTGTCCGAAAAAAATCGTTATTTTTACTCTCAAATAGTTAATATGCACATGAAAACTGAAAAATAAATAACAATATTTCTATTCTAGGATATCAGTTCCTAATGTGAACGGGTTATCGAATCAGCAGAAGAAAAAAATTAAACAAAGCCACACCAGTATATCCTCATCCGTACCATATGAGGTCTAGAAAGGCAGAAATGCAACCCAAGATACCAAGATAATCATTACTAAAAGCAAACCATCCTAATTCTCCTTGAAAGCTTTAAGAAACAAATTATCGATGTTGGCAATAGAACATAACTCGGACTTCGTTAGCTGATACTTACCACAAGCAATAGTGGCAAATGGAAGTCGAGCAATATGCTTCAGTTTCTGACTAAAATCGTAATATCCCTGCATTTTACAAGCAGAAACTTGCTAAATGATATGCTAACATTGACCAATACCAGATCCTAATTGACATAAAATTGAAACCATGGAATTATGGTACTTCTATGCTTGAGCATTATATCAGCAAGTAAATCTTTACGGAGTTAATATGTTAACCAGCAATTAACATAAAGGTTTCCTTAACTGGCTCCAGTGAAGGCAAACACTTACATTGCAGTCAATGGTTACTACACATTGATGAGTGTGTATGCCATACCATCATGTGTATTGTGTATATAAATCAAAAATCAAAAAAGAAAGAAAGAAAATGGCAGTAAAAGAAATGTCAAGTTGAGAAAATCTCAATATGGTTGTAACAACAAGAAAAATCAAAGTAGCAATAGACTGATAGTAATGTTAATTTGGCATCAAGTTGACCTGTTGACATCTAACTTTCCGTTTTTCACATTATATATTTTTCCCATATCCAAGTGTCAACAAAAAGGACAAATCCTCTATTTGCTCTGACATGGAATTGAAGGAAATGGTTTTCTTTTCTTTTCCCTCTTGTAGTACCTGTAGCCGCACTTTTGTAACCTGATTGACCCAGTATTGTTGGAATATACCTGCAGAAAAATTCTGTCAGTTGTAAATCTATAGCAAGGATACAAATGTAAAACTGAAATGTATAAAACATACATGATAAACAGGAAAAAAAACAAGGAAAAATTTACACTAGTATCTAACCAGCAGATTCAATAAGAACCTGTAACAATTAGAAGGACAACATTGCAGCTGCATAGCAATGGAAGGATCATGTTTGGTATAAGGACAAATATCCATGGAGATGCTATGGCAACAACAGCATAACCTGCCTAGAGAAGAAGGAATGAAGTTCAACTGTCAGAAACAGCATCGTAACAATCAAACGGGTCAAAGGATTGTAGCAGATATAGGGTACACAAAATTCCCGGATAAATTCAAAATAAGAGCATGTATCCGAGGTAATCTTTGTACATAATAAGAACAAACAGCATTGCCCTACCACTGTATAAAGAAAAAACTGGAAAGCAAACATGCACTTGCCAATAAGATGCAGTACAAGGTTCCACCAACTATGCTTCTAGGCTGCCGCTGACCAGATAGAGGTGCTTCATGCAGTATGTCAACAAACCTGGATAAGAGAAATGGCCAGAAAAGAAAAAATGTCAGAATTCCACAGTAGTTGCCGTAAACCAGAAACGAATTAAATCAATATCATGTAAAAGTTCAACGAACTACTCTTGGTGTTATTATTTCATGTTTATGCTCGTACTTTAGAGTTTTAAAGCTTTTCTTAAGGAAAAAAACTAGGCATCCCTGATATAGTGATATATGTAACATGGAGATAAAGCAAACAAAAGAAAAGCTACAAAAACTGTGACGACCAAAAGCATTAGGATCTTCTATGCTAACAATTTGAAAAGGCCAACACAAAAATAAACCAAAAGATCATGGATTGAAAAAGAAGATCCTGATACAAGGAAAAGAAGCGTTTGTGTTACTTCAAAAAAAAAAAGAGCATGTGCAAAAATGATCCCATGGGAGAAAAATCAGATGGTGTACATTCATTGTCATTGTCAATTTACTCACTGCATTGTGAAATGTATAACAGTTTGGAAAACTACCATCGATGCTGTATCCTATGACATCACTGCAACTATTTAATTCATCGGGAAAGAATTTAGCTGCTTGACAGAATCTAATGAGCTATCTATCACTAAATGACCATCTTTTGCTTCTCTTGATGCAAAGAGCTTGTAAATAGCTGCCAATCACGTGTTCATATTGAAAGTATAACAAATTTAGTTAAATGTAGTATGAAAATCAAATACGCAGTGCAACATGTAACTGATGTTCATAAAAAGCAGCTCAGATAAATCGCCAATTTTTCCTCTGGCAAGGCTCCCTTCTCGTTAACGCAACAAATCACACGCGAGCGCACGCGCACACACACACCCCACATTTATAAAGTCCACTAATGAACAGCACAGTAAGCCCTGTACTAGTCCAAAATAAATCAAGCTCTGCCATCCAACGGGCTCAAACCGAGTTAGTTCCTTCCTATTGCACTGGCAAATTTCACACATAGCTTCGCAAACATGTAGCAGAAGCAGGCAGTAGCCCACCCTTCCACCGAAATTCTGGTCCGACGCGTGCAGAGGGACCACCATATCAGGATCATGGTCTAACAGCCCAACTCTAAAGTTACCACCACATGGACCGCAATTTCTACGCGGTTGCGGGGCAGATCTCAGGACTCAGATCAAATGCTACCACCACAATCAAAATCAAAGCGGCTGGTTCTAGACTTTTAGTTGAGCTAGTGTTTCCGGTAACTCACAGTGCGTCCTCCTCTGCAGCATCGGGCGCGACCGCGGGCGCGATGCCGCCCCGCTTATGCGCCATCTGCTCTCTCCCCCTCCTCCGCCGCCGTCGGAGACGTGACCGGAGTCGAATCCTCCTCCCCTCCTCCCCCTGCTCAGATCGGAAGGGTGGTCGCCGGCTCGGCGCGCCGAATGAGCAGCGGCCTAGCACACTAGTGTAGTAGTTTGTAGTGTTTCTGCTGAGAATGGGTAACCGTCTCGCGCAGCCGAGGAAGAAGGCAACCACGAGGACAGGTGTGGGTCCCGCTCCCCAGTGGATTACCACCCCCACAGCGCGTGTTTGGCCCTAATCGCAACCGTTTACTCTAAATCCAACGGCCAACAGACGATCTACCGCGAGCACCTGACCGCTTTTAATTCCCCCAAAAAATCATTTTAAAATACGAATATCCCAATTCCTCTCTCCGCAGCCACCGTGACCGCCGCGCCGCCAGGTGCTCCTCTTAGCGATTCCGCCGCTGCGGACTCCGTACGGAAGCCTCTGCACTCCTCTGCGGGCGCGTCGCGGCCTGCCCAACTCGCCCCTGCGTCCTCCTCCCTAGCCTTCTCCGGCGACGAGCTCAACAAGTAAGGCGCGTGTTTTCTGAACTATTATCCTCTCTCTGTCGCATTTGTCGTTCCCGATCTGATGGTTCTAGTATATACTCTCTCTCCATCTAGTTAATTGGTTGCGTGAGATGAATCATGGATGTTTAGCCTCTTAATCTGTTCTATATTACTGGGGAAAAGATTTACAAAACAGTCAAACAGAGCCTTCATGGATTACTGGTTTGGTTTGCTGTTGTCGCGGAAATTTGTTGGAGTGATCTCTTGCATTGCCTTGGATGGCTAGGTAGTTTGGGGTGCGGATCTGACGGGGAAATGATATGGGGCGTGCCATTAGCTGTATATAGGAGTAATTGCGGTTGCGTTGTGTGACTTGTGTCAACCGATTGTTACATAGAAGCGATCTAATATTTGGAATAAGGTGACACATCGAAGCACTATTGAAGGATCAAGTCTTTCAGATTAACATAGAGTTGGTGGTTTGTATATGTAATGTTGGATATGAGGGAAAAGTGACTTTATACGCAGGGAAATGATCGAGTATAAGACTTATGTTTCTTGGAGGCTAATACATGACAGTTGTGCATGTGAACTTGTCTGTTTGAAATGTGATAGCCCGATACCATGCGAGGTCCGTTATAAGCAGAAAAATGAATGAATAAATCGAAGGGAAGATCGTGATGAAAAAGGAATAGACGTAAGTATGTGACAGTTAACAGACAAACGGAATGGTTTGTCCATGTACAATGACTGTATCTGAAGCAAAATTGTTGCTTAGTTTGCTCAGTATTTCAAATCTTAAAAGCATGGGAATAAAAGAAAGCAAGTATGTTATCCTTCTGACCTAACCAACATTAAGTACTATTGCTATGAAGCACTAGCACTGCACTACCGATTTACAGCAGATAGGAGTCCTGACATTTCTCCCTCTTTTCTGCTGAATTATGCAAATGATTATTTTATTGCAAAATAGTAATACATCCCTAGCTGCTAATGCTTGCAGCCATGAGCACAGCTGTGGATGCTCCAGCGGTTGTCACCGAGCAGGAGGTATTTTTCTAACATTATGTTACAGTTCTCACCAGATTCCTAGATTATTCATCCACTGTTTATTCCATTATGAGGCAATATGATTTCATCTATGCATCTCATTGCTTAGTAGTGTACAATTGGCACATGGTGCTATTATGTTATACATGTCCTTTAACCTGTAAGACAGATACCCTCAATGTTCCATTTAACTTGAATCCTTTTCAGTATTACTAATTCAGTTATGAATCCTGATTTTAATCCTCATATTTATTTTTTTGTATGTGATGGGCTGAATACTTGAATTGCTCCTTCAGAAGGATGTTCCTGAGAACATGTTGGGTGGCAAGAAAGTTGCAGTTGTATTTGTTCTAGGTAGTTTTTCTGTTCTTTTTTTGTGTGTGAAGGAACTCTATTCTTTAATAGCCCCAAATTCTACTTCATAGAAGAAAATGAGCTTGCAGTCGGTTTCTGTGTTGCTGTTACTTCATAGTTGCTAACTTAGTAATTTTATGTATCTATATTTACTATTTCTCTACCTGAAATAAATGAATTTATTAAAATATGATGAATTCATCCGCAGGTGGTCCTGGAAGTGGAAAAAGGAACACAATGTAGCAATATTGTAGAGCATTTTGGGTTTACCCATCTTAGCGCTGGAGATCTGTTGCGTGCGGAAATCAAGTCTGGTTCTGATAATGGGTAACAACTCCACTCCACCCCAACACACACACATATATACACAGAGAGGTTTGTATTCTTTATTTTATTATAATGCTCACTTGGCTATTGGGTCCCTTCATTTTCACAGAACCATGATTGACAACATGATAAAGGAAGGGAAAATTGTTCCATCTGAGGTAACCATAACGCTCTTGCAAGAAGCTATGATAAAGAGTGGAAATGACAAGTTTCTCATTGATGGTTTTCCAAGGAACGAAGAGAACCGTGCCGCATTTGAGAATGTTGTAAGCTCACTTAGTCTTTAAATTTTTTAGACTTCATAACTTATGTGCCACTTTGACATTTTTCCTTTAGCATTTTAAAAGCGAGCTACAGAACCTTTAGTTATTTCACATTGCTGCAGACAAAAATATCTCCTGAGTTTGTGCTATTCTTTGATTGTTCTGAGGAAGAGATGGAAAAGCGTATTTTGGGCCGCAATCAGGTTTGCTTCATCTCTTATGTTCATTTGCTGGATTCCATATGGGGGGAATCTCTGCATTGCCTCTAACATTCTTTTTTCTTGATCAATTGCAGGGAAGAGTTGATGATAACATCGAGACTATCAGGAAAAGATTCAGAGTTTTTGTAGAATCCAGCTTGCCTGTAATTGAGTACTATGACTCAATAGGCAAGGTTAAGAAGGTATATCCATTCGAATGCAAAAGAATATGACATGCTTCTGCATGACAGTTTATTCTTCACAGCCTGACATATAGACTAGTCATGATTTAAGATAGCTATACGATGGCATTTAAGTATACCTAGTAAATAAGCGTGTAGTTCAGGGTCTGATTGAAGGCAAACTGCACCTGGAATATACAGACATACAGTAATAAGCGCACATAGCTTCAAGCATGGTGCAAGCAAGTATTGCATGCATGGATCAAAACGTAATATCGCGGTCTCCGATCCAAAAGCGATTCTGGGGAAATTGCTGGTTTTAAGCAAATTCAAACGAAATTCGTCCGAAGAAACCCGTTTGCGGACCGGTGCAACGAAACTGAACCCGATTGCATGCAACACTCTGGTCTCCTTTAGTGCACTGCAATCAGCTAGTGTCACACAGTAGAGCATATTCCTAGCAGGGACCTCGGGACAAAGATCTCTCCATGAGTAGAGAATTATGTTTGCGAACTGATTGGTTGGTTTCTACAATCTGATAGATTGGCATTTTCAGGGTGTGTAAATTTTGTATGTTTGTGATGCATTATTTTCTAGTGTATATCTTTTATCATCAGTTGTGATGTGTTCAGTATTCTTTACTTGATTAAGCAGTGTAGGGTGCAAATAATATAGTTTCATTCATATAATAAAAACCCTGAAGATATATGGTTAGCAACGATATTTTGTACCATATGTTTAGAGTCCTTCAAAGAAATAGGATATTCAAGTCAAGGTACATGGGAAGGTTATATAAGAGTACATGGAAAGGATAAGACATTATATACGAACAAGGTAGGTGTCAGTTGGAAATAAACTTTTTTTCATTATCATTGTTAGCTAATGACCTTATTTTTGGGGTGTGTGCTTCCATTAGTTGCTTAGTTGATATGTTTTCTCGATGCATGCACTTTCATTACCTGTTGGCCAATCCATTGTTTGATCAGATTAATGCTGCAAAACCAATCCCTGAGGTGTTTGAGGATGTCAAAGCCATTTTTCACCCGTATGGCCCAAAGGTAATAATAATATATCATATCCTACTGGTTAAGTCCACTAAATAATTTCCCAACTTCTGTAAGCACATCTAACATTCTGATTTCCGTTGGTGTGTATGTAACAATATCCTTTTGCAAATGATAACAATATGTTCTTCTCGATCAGGCTGCATAGATACTCTCATCGGAATGGATGATAAAAAGATGATGTTCAATAAGATGGTATCAGCTGTCCTAATTGTTTTGTTCCTTTACAATCTACTACTTGTTAAATGTTAACAGTCAGAACTTAAAGGCATGAAATCCGTGTCATTCACTCTGGTAAATTAACCATCCTTAGGAAGCAGGATGCAAAATGGCTCTTGTCCGTCCGCAAAACTGCTCGCCAAATTTGATCGATCAAATGAACCAATATTGCTGTCGTCGTCAGATATGGCCTCATGGCATGCTTAACGTGCGTTTGAAGGTGTCAACGAAAGTACGAAAACATGTAAGATTATTGTCAACCTGTAACGCCGAAGGGAAGTTCAAGCTCACGAGGAGCTGCCAACATAAGTAGATCTGATTCTTGTCCGTAGAGAGGAGCTGGAGCACATACCAATTATTTTGTGCCCTCCTCATTGTTATATTTGTCCCACCTGTGCAACTCCCATCAGTTTACTGTCGTCACATTCTTTATGGACAAGTGGTTCCTAATTTATTCCAAGAACAAATCATGGAGTTCATCACTCGGTCCCCTCCCTCATTTGTCGTTTGCTGTCATATTTGCTCGGACATGTACTAGTAGCTTGATTGGTCGCGTGTTAGGACAACTAGTATGGATTGCGTGCTACGCTGCCCCTGAAGGAATAGCAAAGAATTTACGGTTGCTATGTTAGGAAATTAGTCAATGTCTGCAAAGGAACAGAAGGTCTTTTGAAGCACATTATTGAGGTCGTCATTGCACACAAAAATAAAAATACCATGTAGGACATAATTTGGTTTTGGATATAGTGTATACTTTGTAGTTTATAGGAACAACTGTTTCAGCTGAACTTGAGTTTATCTAGCATTCTAATAACATCTCTGATAGACTGCGTGCATGCAAGGAATTTGTAATATTTATAGACAGGCAGTCGATCAACCGATTCTAATTATTTTTTACACAGAAAGTTGCATGCATAGATAACTATTGCATAAAAGAGAAGCTTAATTGTGGCCGGCAATGAGCATCGTAGGGATATTGCATAGTAAGTCAGGTTGCATGTGGCATAGCAAAAGGGTGATAGTTTATGATGATTGATGGCTGAACAAAAACAGATCACCAACCTGTCTAAACATACTCTACAGTATACACGAACCTAAAACAAAAAATATATATGATAGCTCACGATGCAGGGAAAAATAAACTACCTTCAAAAGGGCAATGTGGATGCGCACAAGGTCGTGGTTGTTAGAGATGAGCACCGTCTCGATCTCCTCCGCAGATAGCCCCAGGTCCCCCCTTGATCACTGGCTCGAACACATGGAAACCCCAAACCGAAACCCCATGAATACAAGCTAGAACCGAATTGGTCCGAGCAAAGTAGGGAACCCCAGGAGGGAAAAGGGAGAGAAAAAGAAAACCCTATGGGAAGCGAGTTCACCCAAGAAAGTGAAGAACGGAGGGAAACATAAAAGTCAATGATCATGTTGTATGTATAGATGCTAATGTTCGCTCGCTAAGTATCCGCTAGATATTTGTCCATAACATTGCACTCCTCGCGGTGAGACAACTCGTCATCGAGCTGTGGTGGTGGCTACGGTTGAAGTCCTTGGTAGCCTCATGTTGATGAGAGGGTACGATGATGACGTCGTGATGATGACGTCGTGTCACGTGGACAAGGATCAACGAAGCTCCAATGAACAACAGTCATGTTGTCCAGTAATACCTTCTACTCTTCGATGTTAGCCTTCAACTTCTCTAAGAGATATGGTGCGGTACCAGAAGCTATGATGAGTGACTCTGATACCAAATGTTGTGGCCGTTGATTAGATACGGGTCTAGAGACCGAGAGTAGGGCGCTCGCCCTCATCTAACCGCCAACATGGCTATTCCCTGCCGAGATAGCGAGACTCTGATGCCTGATTAGCTAGAAAGGCAAGAGATCGCCCTCCAAGCTCGGCCGGGACTCTTCCCGACGAACAAGGAGGCTTTAATATTTAGCCAACTAGTTAGGGACTAACTTTACTCTTTCTTTTTTTGCTTCCTTGATAATGGATACATGTTATCCCTTTTATAGGAACGTGGACGACCCGACTTAACCCCTAAGAAATAATCTATAAGTAAATTTATCTCTAACAATTCAATCTAATAATAACTTGCATAACTAATAGATAATATCAAACACCTAATAGATAGAATCTTAAACAACAAAACCTGACTAATATCTGTGCTGCTACAGTATAGATGATACAGAGTGTGTGTTGCTACAGTGCACACGCTAAGTATCCGCTGGATACTTGCCCATATCATACCCAGAATAAGATAAAAGCTGGCCATATGAGCAAGTGGCCCCAAGAGAAACCTCTTCAAGAACCATGTTTCCAGCTACTAAAAATTTCTGGACATGTCTTCCATGTGAACTGCCTGAAGAACCTTGTCGTACACTTGTGTTGCCAAAGGACAATCCCCAGAACAATGTAGATATTCACCGGATGAAAGAACAACATTTTGTGGAAAGTGTTAGAGATATGTTAGAGATAGAATAGGGACTCTTGTGTATTGTCTTATCTGTATATAGCATACACCTCTTGCTTCAATATACACAATATATTCTTAACATGTATTAACCGAGGTTAGGTTAGGATTTGCCTCCTAGCCTTTCGGCCGCGATCGCCATGTTGCCCGGGAAAGGACACGCGCCGCTCGTGCTCTCTCTTGGGTCTCCCGAGCGGCCGCCGTCGCCGGCCACAAGCAAGCCCAGAACAATCCGATCAGCCGCTTCGCCTCTAGTTGTAGATCTCGTATTCACCGGATGAAAGAACAACATTTTTGTGGAAAGAACATCAATCAGATCCACATATGCACCAATCGTAGGAAAAAAAAATTGAAATTCATTCTATTTCACATAGACTAGCTATATTCTTGTTATACCTGCTTTGGCTGATAAGCCATGCATAGAAGCTATTCCAGCATAGCAGTCCTTGTACCCATTAAAGAACAGCTGGCCTGATAAAGAGCAACTGTAAATCATTTTGGAAAAAATTCACTCCCTGTGATCTAGCAGAGTAATTCAGGACATTAAGAAGAAAAAAAAAACTGATTTTGTCTCCCCATTTAGAAGAGTAACAAATCCTTTTATAGCATTAACCCGGAATTGTAGATGGTCCTGATCAGACCAGTTGTTATCCTCATCTTTGATTGACAGATCAACCGAATTATTTGGGAACATCGAGGGGAGGTATACTGTGTTTAAAATAACCTTGAAACTAATTTCTCCTAGGACCATGCAAGAATAAAATGCACTTGTAGGACCAAACCTGGGCTGCTTCCATGCGTAGTCCCATTAGCGCTTCCCATGCTGCAACTGCACATTAGGTCACCAATATTGCATCAGAAATGGCACTGAAGGGCATTAACCAAATTAGCAATGACTCATGCATACAATAACCATCTAGCTGGTAGCAGGAGAATAAAAAAGAAAGAACTAACATAACAACAAATCCAATTCCATATGCGAAGGCTCTATTGCGCCCCGAATGTGGGGCAAAGACGGCGAGGAGGCGAAGCGAGGATGACGCATGGGGATGGGGGAGGAGACAGCGAGGGTGAGCGAGAGCGGCGTGTGGGGGCGCGAGGAGATAGGGAGGAGGCGAGGCGAGGGCGGTGCACGGGGGTGGGGTCGGAGACAACAAGGGCGAGGGCGACAAGAGGAGAGAAGGGGCAGGGAAGGAGATGGTGGCGTACTGCATTGGGGCTCGAGGTGGATGAGGATTTTGTTGGAGTGTAGGCAGCCCGACGTGATCTCGACCGTCCGCTGCGATCCCATGGGTGAGCACTAGCCTGACTCTGACCACCCGATCGCAATTCGACCGCCCACGGGCGTACAAAGCCCGAACATGATTTGAAAAACAGGAGGTTTTTTCGCAAACATGGTGACGCAGGTGCTCCTAGAGGTCGCTAATCTCTTCCCTGTAAGAGGTAGAATGTGGATATGAGACAGCAGACACCATGTCATGAGTCATGACACTTGCTTGATGGGCCCCTTTAACCTCTGTACCACCATGTAATGTTAGGCAGGCATGTGCATGTGATACGGTGGAGCCAAACGCATGGTCTACTGGAAAGTATGGGAAGAACATTCGTTCTTCTCCTATCAGCTGGAATGGGATTGAATCGAGGATTGAGCATAGCTCACTTGGTAAGGGAGGCTGTCGAGAACCCTGTCCACTCGTGTTTGAACCCCATTCGGCGCTTGTGCTCACCAATTTATTTATGATACATATATATGTCACGTTCAGTAGGAAAACGTGTATCCGTGTTACGTAAGATCTCAGTGGCTCTACAAAATTTCTAACATGTATAATAAGGAACACACATATACATATGTGGTGGTGTGTCGTGCGTGTCTACGTGTGCCCTCTCAAAAAAAAAGAGAATTTTCTATTCGACACACTCTCAAAAAGAGAGAGAGGGAGAGAATGGGGCTGAATTTTCTGTTCGACAGTGACGAACGTCATCCTTGCTGGCTGTTGCTGCTTTGTTCGGTTCTGCCGTACTGCCACTAGGTGTCCAAGCCTGGAATGCTGCAAGGTCCGCGTAGCAATCCATGCGGGCCAAAGCATGGAGTCTCCATACCTGTTCCATACTCCCATTCTGAAGGCTCCGTTTGGATCAAAGAATTAGGGGAGAGAGAGAGAGAGAAAATTACAGAATTTATGTGCTGCAATACATTCTACCTAAAAAAAACCCTGTAAATCTCTCTTCCGGGCATGTTTGGAATAGGAGACAGAAATAGGTAGCAAAGCCGTACAAATGCAAGTGTAATTGTGTAAATAGGAAGCTTTGAAAATTAGTATTTCTACGTGAGAGAGAACGAGAGGGTGATTGCGTTGCAACTTTTTAAAGGAATTTTTCCATGAGTTCGCAGTTTCTGCACGAACGAATTTTTGAACACCCCTACGCGAAAAGAATTCTTTTAGGTTACAGTTGCCATACTTCTCCTTCGATTTTCCTTTGACCCAAACAAGAGGCCCCCTCTTCGATCAAGAGAGATGGCATGTCACACGAAGCAATTCTAGAAGCAAAATGAATATCACAACTCGCAACTGATCGTTGCTATTACCAGTCAAAAGCGAAAACGAGACGTGAAATCAAATTGCCCGTAGAAAGTTTAACCTGCTCTCATGTGGAAGAAACGCGGATCAATTCTCAGGGCACGTCAACTCAACGGCCGCTATCTCCCATTGGCCACCGAGCCGACCTCACGTGACTGCCCGATCACCCCACGGTTGGAATCATATTCTCTGCCGTCGAATTGAAAAAAAAGAGAATGAGATCGTGTTTTGCACTATAGCATCAACACTATTTATAAATACGATAACATTACTATAACAGTTGACCTAAGTCGTTCTTTCTAAATCAAATAGCTCATAGGTATCACGGCAATGCAATGGCAAGGATGCAAATCCCCCTGCGGTTCCGAAGCCAGGACCCGCACCTTCTCCGAAATGGGGTTTTGTTACTTGGAACCCCAATCCTCTTCACCTACTCGTAAAAAAGGTCTCTCTTACATTGAAGTAGTTTACACGTGATAAGGAGCTGGATGTAAAAACGGATTTTATTGGGACTTCCCGGGAAGAATAAAAAGGAGGGAACCCAACTTATTGGAATTTTGGACTGTATTGGCCCTGTAGTGCACCGTAATTTCTAAATTAGCCCCCTTAGCATCAAAATTCCATTTTTAGCCTCCTCACCTTTTCTTTGCCGTCAGGACGGTGACAACTCACCTAATGCCGTCGCCGTTGGCAGCACCAAGTTGCTGCCGTGCCCATTGGCAGCAACCAAGTTGCTGCCGTCCCACACGGCAGCATCTCCCCTCCTCCCCCGGCGCACGCAAATCCAAGAGGAGAGAGAAAATACATTTAAGAATATTTTTTGGATGAATTTTTAAATATAGAAAATTAGCTCCAAAAATTATAAATTTTTTGTGGAGACTCCCAGAACAGTATAGTTGCTTTGGTAATTTTTTCAGAATTTTATGAGTTACTATTTTTCCTGTAAAATTCATTTAAGTATATTGTTTGTAGGAATTTTACAGAAAAAACCGTAACTCATAAAATTCTGAAAAAATTACCAAAGCAATTAAACTGTTCTGTGAGTCTCCACAAAAAATTTCATAATTTTTGGAGCTCATTTTCATCAAAGAAATATTCTTAAATATATTTTCTCTCTCCTCTTGGATTTGCGTGCGTCAAGGAGGAGGAGCCGTCCACGTCCGCAGCGTCAAGGAGGAGGAGCCGTCCACGTCCGCAGCACGCGTCAGCAGAGTTAAAAGTAGAAATTCGGAGCTAACGAGCCTTTTAGAAATTACGAAGCGCTACGGCCAAAAGCGGCGAGAACTCAACTTATTGAACCCTGTTTCGCCTTCATTTAGGAAGAGGAGAGAGAGAGGAGGAGCAACCAAGAGCACGCGTTCTTCGCCTCTCACCTCACGGGAGGCGAGGTGCGCGATTGGATTTGGGGAGGGTAGTCAAGCAAGAAAAAAAAATCCGAAAGGGGATTGCCTTCTCGCCAACCCATCTCCTCTGGATTTGGATATCTTTTTGTCTAGTTAATCCCACGCCCAAATCCGCAAGAATCGCCGAGCGAGCAAGGAAGGAAGGGCAGTGTCCTAGGCCTAGGCGTTCCTCCCTCGCGTGTTCCGGCGCGGTGTCCTCTCTGAACTGAACGCGGCGGCGATTTGGAGTGGCCAGGTTTGGTGATTGCTTGAGCTTTCCTTTGCGTCGTTTCCGTTTTGATGGGATAACTGTGAATGCGGGTGGTTGGAGGGGGCGGTTTGTTGATTTGCGTGGGGAAAAATAATCTTTTTTCTGATCATATTGCTGATCAACGGCTTTTAGTATGCTGGCCGATGCAATCTTGGGACGGCGGGGTGGTTGATGTTAACTGTAGGATTTTTTTTTTGGGTTGGGGGGTGTTGGAACAAACTGAAGAAAAACTTCTCTTGGAAGAAACACACGTATTCAAGAAAGGCAAGAGATAATTTGGTGCTGCACAAATCAGCTTTTCTATTGCTTTGCTTCACGTTACATTGCTAGCTCTCATCTTATAAAGGTTGAATACACTCATCCGACTCGGATACAGCCGGTACGAATCAGTCTTGGATACGGCAAGGAAAAACTAAAACGGAAACTAACTCTAACAAAGATTACCTAACAATCACTCCCTAATCCACACACTCACCAAGGCGGTGGCACAACTCAAACACGTCTTGGGCTCCAAGTTGGACACAACTTCAACAGCTCACACTTATTTGTCCGAAGGCGGTGGCACAACTCGAACACGTCTTGGACTCTTACTCATTGAGCGATCGGTCTCAACTACGACTTGCACCCCAATTCGTACTCAGACTTCAAGTTGGTCACAACTTCAACTTGAGTAACACACGGATTCGACTCAGGACGGCGAACACATCTTATCAACGTTCCTCGCCTTTTCCTTTCGATGATCAGCACTAAGATGCATCATTGTCTTCAACGTCTTCTACACAGCTATGGCCGTCTCCTTTTCAACCAGTAGGAAGAGCGTTTCCTCCGAGATGCCTCCATAGATAGCCACCAATGCCATCTGATCCTTGCGCACATAGACGTTGCCTCGTCACCGGTGACACAACTTCCCAGAGAACGCGACATAATCTTAGGCACAAATCAAAAACTCAGTCTCCTCCTCGTCACGAAGCCGTATTCAAGAAAGGCGTCTGCACAAATGCTTTTCTATTGCTTTGCTTCACGTTACATTGCTAGCTCTCCTAACTCATGGTGGGTCCAGGTGGAATTTGGGTTGAATTGGCATTGTGCTGTTCATCAAGATTTGTATATGTACTTGATATCATGGGGGCATTTGGTGTTGATGTGTTAGTCTTGTGAATAAAAGTGGATTTTGGACGTGCTGATTTGAGGTGGCTCTTTTTCTTAGTTAATTGGCATAAGACTAATGTGAACGTCTGATTGATGTGAGGCACATAATGAGGGTGATTTTTTATCATATTTCGGAAACATATAAGATTGTTGAAAGAGCAGGAAAACCATTTCCGGAAAAACCACGCGCACGAGGCAAGAATCATTATATGAGGAGATATTATAAGCACGAGACCATGTCGTCTAAAACGTGCAACTACATGTGCATATAAGAGTTGTGAACTGTGAAGGAAACCAAATCAGAGTTGGTTGCGCTGGGTCGACACACGTCTAGTGCGGCCCACGCCTAGCCCTAGCACCGGTCATGCCATGTCTGGCATGGAACGGTGCAGTGTCTGACAAGGACACGATACGAATTTGGATCAGACTTCAACAATCTCACCTTGAGACAAATTCGCTCCTATAGCCGAAATGGCAAATCTCCCCAAATAAGTTTTCATCAACAAACCTTGTACCTCGAAAGCCCATATGACTAATCTCAACGAAGTCTTATTCAAACACATCTCATGAAGCCAAATTGTGCGAGTAGACTGGAACTGTCTTCTCCAAACGCTTCTCACAAAGCCAAATTGAGTAAACTACCAGCAGGTCTAAACACACAACTATCAACAAAGCAGATGAACAAATCTGAGTCTTCAACAATTCATAACCCCAGCAAAGTCTGAGTATGTACAACTGACCTCCTGAAACAAATGCTCAATCATCAAATGATATAAGCCAAAACATTACCTATGGCGTTGAATAGACAACAAAGAACTCATCTCACGGAATCTGATATGCTCCACCTAGAACACAAAACTCGGCAAACAATGCTCGCTAAAAGAGCAATTTACACGTGTGATCATCACGCCCATCAAACTGCCGACCTCAAAAAGTAACCGAAATCCATGATATCGTCAAACCTGCTCCTGAAAAACTGTCTAGATGAAAGGAACTCTTGTGCCATCAATGGAGTGGAAACTACTGTAGACCCCTCATATCAAGCTATGACAACTGAATAAATGTTGTAGTATCCACACAAAAACAAACTCCTTGCACCAAATCCTTCATCTCAAACTGAAATTAGAGCAAAACCTTCACTTTCAAATCAGCTGAACTCGAGAGTGCCATGCTAGCTACCATCAGGGTGTCATCAAACGGTGAATAAAACAACAAATTTAGTTATTCTCACGACTGACATTGTTTTTTTCTTTTTTTCACTACCTCAAAATCTGGATACCTGCAAACCTCCACTTTGGACCCCAAATGTGTAAATCTTGTCGCAATAACCCATAGAAGATGACGGGTCATTGAAGAAATCGCCAGTGATTGCTGATGGAACGAACCGACGCTGGAACAGACACCGAGGTGGAACACAGGCCGGCGCTGAGACAGACACTTGTTATAAAATGCACAACAAATAGTAGAAACAGGAGACGAATTTTACGTGGAAAATCCTTACTGTTGTGGTAGTTGTTGGGGTACGGGTCCGAGGACCAAGAGTAGAGCACTCGCCCTTGAACGATTGGTCATGACACCGCTAAGACTCTGAGGCTTAGTTGAAGAGGAGGGAGAGAGACTAAGAACTTTGTTTATTCATTGCTTAATTGATAATGGATACATACTATCCCTTTTATAGGGACAACCTGACTTGACGTCTAAGAAATAATCTATAAGGAAACCTATCAATCCAATCTAATCTTTCCAGCTATTAAAAATAGTCTTCCTAATAGATAAGATCATATCCCTAATAATAACTTGATAGATAAGGAGTCCCAAAATAACCTACATAACTAACTATTCTTTATCCTAGGAAACCAATCAGCATGTATGGGAAATAACGGTGCGTCGATGACGGATCATTGAAGAAATCGCCAGTGATTGCTGACGGAACAAACCGACGCTGGAACAGACGCCAGGGTGGAACATGGGTTGGCGCCGAGACAGACACTTGTTATAAAATGCACAACAAATAGTAGAAACAGGAGTCACGAATTTTACGTGGAAAACACTTGCGAAACGAAGTCGACACGAGTCAAAATCTCCGAGTTGAGGCTGCTGAAAATCTCCTAGTACGATTCCTTGTGTGTACCTAGCTGTAAATTGTGACCTCCATGGTACATCTTCTGTGTACGCGAAGCAATGGAAGACGAGTAGGCTGTCGTGTCACGTAGCAAGATAAGTACAAACTTTCTACTAGCCTTCTTCGTGTGCACCTAGCAAAATCTCAAAATATCCTGGTACACGTTGCACTCCAAGCCAAAAGTGACTTTAGCTGCTGCTCTACACGGATTGGTGTCTTGATCGAATGCAGTGCCCTCAGCTAACGTTGTTATCGGCGAATTGATTTCCTCGATGAAGGACTGCTGCTCTATTGCTTCCAATCTAACATGAACATGGATGACAATTTTTTTCCTTCTCTGCTTCCGACTCGGTGCATAACGGGCAAACACTGTCTCGACGAGATCAGCTGCTAGGCTGCTTCGGAATCAAGGACTTCATAACATAAAACATTGGCTCTGCATCGGATTCGATGACCGCAGATAAACACGTCGAGTCACTGATTGGAAGAGTGCCGTCGGGACAAAAAAATTCGTGAACACGCGATGAATAACGGATTTATCGCACATAATTTTCTTGATGCCGCACAGATGTTGTGCAGATGCCGTGGAGGTGCCGCCCTAGATGTTGCCTTAACGCCGCATGTTGGTTGCCCCTAGGAGTCGAGATTGATCCTTCCCATGGCAGCGGCTAGGGTTTCGAACCCAGGGCTTTGATACCACTTGTTATAAAACATACGGTAAAAATAGAAGTTAACCGAAAGAGCAGTGGACACGGATTTAACGTGGAAAACTCTTTCGGGAAAAACCACGAGCGCACAAGGCGGAAATCATTATATGAGGAGATATTATAAGCACGAGAAGACATGTCGTCTAAAACGTGTGACTACATGGGTGTATATATAGAGAGAGCGAGAAATAAGAGTTCTGAATAGAGAAGGAATCCGAACCAGAGTCGGTTGCACTAGGTTGACACCACGTCTGGTGCGGCACACGCCTAGCCCTAGCACCGGTCATGCCATGTCTGGCACGGGACGATGCAGTGTCCGACACGGACACGATATGAATTCGGATTAGGCTTCAACATTTTCTAATGTCGGTCTAATAATGATGAAGTGACCTACAAAGTAACAAGAGTAGAGGTGAAGAGCAACTCATTTTTTAGGCCTGTTTTCAACAGCTGATGTGAAATTTTTATTTGACATCATATTCATCATTTCCTTGTTGGATGCTGCTTTGTACTAATTCAAACTGTAAAAGTAAGTTGTGTAGCTTATTCATTTTGCCTTTGCTCTAATTGACAGATCACTAAATTTTCCTCGTCATACATTCACAAGCTTGCTTGGAAGACTTCCTATATTCATTTTAGTATGAAGCCTGATCGGTTAATTTTCTCCAATCTCGATCATGATGGGGGGTACCTCTACAAGTTTCTGCCAGAATTTCCAATGTCTCATGATCTTGGGTTGAGTTTGTTCACACATGTGGGTAGATTGGTGGGTAGCTCTTTTCAATATCGCAGGCAGATCTGTTCTTCAGGAAATAGGAAGATTCAGGAAGCATTCACTTGCCTCAACAAGTTTGCTAGAGCTTTCTATTCCTGGCTTTCTAGAGCGTCTGATCCCAAGATTTTCCATAGGTTGTCAGCTATTGCTGGCCCTAGCTCTACGGCTCGTCAGTCACATACAAACCAAGTGAGCTCTCACATGCAAAATTTGGTGGGATTACAGTTTGGTTCTCTAAGAGAAGAGCATGCGATACAGCTGTTTTTAGCTAGGCTTGCAAACGCAACACTTGGGCGACTGTGGAATGATTTTGAGCAGCAGCATGCCTGCAATCTCCTTACTCTAGCTGGTGCTGCTGCTATCGTACCGCCACTTGAAAATATGTAAGGCCCAATACCATTTGTTTGAACTTCTCATGCGCTCTCCTTTTCCCCTTTTTTTGGTTCATGATTTTTCTATTGTTTTTCTTGTATACTTCTATCTCATTGACTATTCATTTCATTGTATGAATGGACAAGATCGCCGAAGATGCTTGCAGAGTCGATGGCATTGAGAAATATTGATGGTTATATCAACAGACCTGTGGATCAACCTTATTTGGAAGGAAAGCACCTAAGTTGTGCTTGTGTTACTGTGCCAAGCACAATCTTTCAAGAAGATCCTGTTGAACCAAAAACTGGAATCAAGTTCCCTGCATTTCTTGAAGATGACTCCAGTCCAGCTACAACGGTATTTTCCCCTTGTTTTTTAGGAGATTCTTATGTCATACAAATTGTTACAAAAAAAAGCTCTTCTATGCCTGTATCGGTTATTCTACAATTGCGACAAGCTAGTGGTGTACCCAAGGATCAAGAAACCGGTACCGGGTGAAATCCCGCCGGGCGGCTGGTAATGGTTACCGGCCGGTAACCGGAAAACCGGGGAAAAACCTGGTTGGAATTCGTCTGAATAAATTTGAATTTGGGATCTAACCGCTGGGATTTTGAATTTGAATTCGAAGAATTTCGGCCAGGATTTTGGATCCCGGTCCCCACCGGGAAATCTAGTTACCGCCGATAACCGGCCGGGTTTTTTTCCCCATGGGTGTACCAACCAATATACCAGCTGGAATACTCCAGACTAGTTTCTTTGACAATGCAGAATTAAAGTGGACATGATTGTAGATTATGTATTGTGGACTTACTATGTATACATGGCACTTGGTATATTCCAGTTGTTCTGAGGAGAATGGACTTGACAGAGTTCAGTTTTCATCTTATTGTTTTTTATATCATGCCTTACTTCTCAATTCTCTGTATCATTTCGTCCAACTTCTTGGCGTTGATGGCTTCATGTCACAGTTCATTGATAATTAAATTTACAGGTCCTTGTTGGGATGGGTTTCAAAGGCATGAAAATAATGAAGGTCAAAAATTTGAACCTGTACGCTTTTGGTTTATGTGAGTTAAATATCTTTTTAAAAATATGATTATGTTTCTTGTGTCTATTTGTGAGTAAAAACTGTTTATCCGATACTTATCCATTTGTTACTCATGCAATTTTCTCGTAGATATGCAACCGAATTCTGTTTGTGAGAAGCTGGGTCCTAAGTATGCTTCTGTTCCAACCACCAAATTGAAGGATCACCCAGATTTCTATAATGATCTTCTGAGGTATGTTCTCCAAGTGTCCATTGATATATTTCCATTGTTGAATTGTTGTCATAGTTCCTTTTGTGACGATTCCTCAAAAGTTTTTCGTTAGCCTAAGTTCATCACATTTGTAAATTTTAGGAAGTGCATAGGCTTAGAATGCACTAATGTGGCTGCACAAAATCAGTTGCCTTGTCAAGCAAGGTCCAGGGTGTATAGGACTATTCGTTGAGCTGGATATATGTTATTTGTGCTAGGGTGGTTTCTGGGAGTACTTCATACTTGCTATCAGTTGGTATCTTCTTGTCGGGATGTCTGCTTGTATGCGTCCATGTCAGCATGTGTTGCGTACATAGGAACATGTGCATGTCTCACACAGTCACACACATGTCCATAAGATCACTAAATCCTCATAGTAGACATTTTAGGCTTCTGAAAGTTTATGTAGAATCTGTTCCAGAAATATGATAAGAAACTTAAATACTTCTCGTGCATTCTAAGTTCCTCTGTTGCTGATAAAATCTGTATTATAATTTTCCAGGGAAAACCTTCATATGAGAGTTAGGTTGGTAGTTAACTACAACGGCCTTAGCATTGGTGCAGTGCGAGAGTAAGTAGAACGATTTTATTGTGCCCACAAAATATCTTTTGCATATTTTTGTTCTCATACAAAAATCTATGATCTATTCAAGCCTGAGTTCACATTTCTTATATTCTTTGCAGTGTATTCGAGAAGTCACTTGGCCTGCGTTTGCAGAAGGTACTTGCTGCTTCAGCTGCTACTTTACTTCTTTTGCTAGTCCTGTAGACTTACGTGGGCTTCTGCATTTTATTTCTCAAACAGATGAATCCTAGCACTGATTATCATTGCTTGAAGACCTTTGGTTCCTACTTCACTGAAGATATTCCCATACCTGCGGTAAGGTTTTCAACACAGTATTTGGTGCTCTGTAACTTTTAGACTTGAGTAATTAATGTCTTGCAGGGCACAAGGATCGACTTCTGTCAAACATCTGATGGTCAGCTAATAACAGAAAGTAAGTATCTTAAGACATAGCTGAATCTTATATTTGTTTCGGGCTGTTCTCTGTGTAACATCGGGCGGATCTTGACAAGAACAGTTTTGTGCAGTTGATGGCAGACAAATTGGTGCTGTTCAGAGCAAAGACCTTTGCAGTAAGTATATCCTTGCTATGTCAATAGTTATAGAAACTGCTGCACTTTGCACTTTCTCAATTTTGCCACTTGCTTCACTTGGATCAATATTCGTAAGTTGTATCTCAAGTACTTCCTTTGCTAGAGCAACTTTACTGTACAGTTCGCCTTTTGGAATTGTGAACGAGTCTTGTTTAATGAGCAGGGGCTTTCTTTGACATGTACATTGGCGATTCACCTGTCTCACTGAAGGCCAAAAAAGATGTTGCCCAGAACGTGGCTGGGCTCATGGGGAAATGCTAAGGAAAGAGGAAAGTGAATGGCAGTCAGTCATAGAATTATTTCATTCTTCTATATAGTATAGTAAGAGGGGGGGGGGGGGGATTGATCTGTAACTTGTAAAGAAAAAGAGGCAAAAAAATGTTATGTACATGTAGAAGATTAGCATCTGTCTACTATGCAAGGGCCTCCATTCCTTTTTTCCATTTGGATGGGCCTTTCATAGATGAGTGACAAGTTGTAATACCTGAGGAGTTGAGGATGCTTCTTCCATAAAGAAAATACAAGCTTTCAAATCTTTATTCGTAGGGAGTGACCGGGTGAGTGGTTTTCCTATGCTTGTCTGCTCTGGTCAATTCACTTCCATTCAGAACTGCTCAGCTGTTACAGCACTGGTTGTGGTTGTTGGAAATAGACTTGTTGTATTGCAAGGTGCCAATGAGTCTATATATACAAGTACAAGGTAGGTGCAATATGTAGAAAATACCTTAAACTAGGGAAGAATAATACAATATATAAATACGTCTAACACCCTCTCAAACTCATGGTGGATCAACAACACTGAGTTTGGAGAGAGAAAGGTTGTGTTGAGCTCGTGTTTGGGTCTTTGTGAAGAAGTTGGCTAACTGAAGCTCCGAAGGCACGTACTGAAGAGCAACGACCTAGGCCTGCACCTGTGATCTCATATAGGAAGCATCAACTCCAATATGCTTAGTGAGTTCATGCTTCACTGGATCTCGCGCAATATTGATCGCACCAATGCTGTCAGAGAAAAGTTGGGTTGGTGTTGTAACAGAGACACCAAAATTCTGAAGGAGCCATCGTAATCAAGTAACCTTAGCTGTCAATGACGCCATAGTCCTCAACTCAGCCTCAGCACTCAAGCGGGAATCTGTTGTCTATTTTTTGGTCTTTTAGGCAATCAGGGAGGATCCAAGGAAAATACAGTAGGCAAAAGAGATCGACGATCAGAGTGATCACTAGCCCATGTCGCATCAGAGTACACCTTGAGCTGTAAGGAGCTGGAGCGAGAAAAGAAAATGTGATGAGAAATGGTGCCATGAAGATATCGAAGGACATGCAGAAGATGACTGTAGTGAAGCTGAGTAGGAGCCAAAACAAATTGACTCAAAATGTGAATAGGATGAGAGATGTCAGGTCGAGTGATCCCAAGATAGACAAGACTACCAACAAGGTGACGGTAGCGAGTGAGATCCTCAAGGGGCTCTCCATCAGTGAGTTGAAAGGTGAACTCCAAGCTCTATGGGAGTATCCACTATGTGCTGATCAGTGAGACAAGCGCGAGCAAGAAGATTCTGAATGTACTTCTCCTGGGAGAGGTAGTAGCCCTCAGGCATAGAAGTAACCTCAATCCCAAGAAAGTAGCAAAGTGGACCCATGTCAGACATTAAGAACTTATCTCTGAGACGCTTCTTCACAAAGTCGATGTACTGAGGATCATCACCTGTGATGATCATATCATCAACATACAGAAGAAAAAGAGTCCGACCACGAAGATAGGTGTGAACAAAAAGAGCAGGGCCATGATCATTGACGATGAAACCGGTCTAAGTGACAACAGAGGAAAAGCGCTCAAACCAGGCTCAAGGAGCTTGCTTGAGCCCGTAGAGAGAGCGACGAAGATGACACACTATGCCGTCAGGGACAGGATACCCAGGAGGCGACTGCATGTAGACTTCCTCACGTAGCTTGCCATTGAGGAAAGTATTCTTGACGTCATACTGAGAAATGAGCCACTGACGAATAGAAGCAACTGCCAGAAGGGTCCGAACAGTGATCCTGTGAGCAACAGGCGCAAAAGTCTCATCGTAGTCACAACCATGCTCTGCTGAAAACCACGGGCCACAAGACGAGCCTTGTAGCGCTCAAAAGAGCCATCAAAATGAGTCTTAATCTTGTAGACCCACTTGCACGTGATTGAAGTAATACAAGCAGTAGACCTGTTCATGGGCAGCCCGGCCCAAGCCCGACACTGTTCGGGCCGGGCTTGGGACTAGAAATCCGGCCCGAAAGAAGCCTGGCCCGTAATCCCGGTAAAAACAATTAAAAAAGTGAAAATCTATTTATTTAATGCTAGAAATGAATTAAATATTAGTTTTTTATTCTGAAAAATGATTAGAATAATACTTTTAAACTGAAAATTCAATTTTCGGGCTGTGGTCGGACCTGCTGATTTTAGATCGGGCTTTTCAAGCCCAGCCCATAGCCTGGCCAGACCTGGCATTTGAACAGGTCTAACGAGCAGGTAGGGGAACAAGATCTCAAGTCCCGGTGCGCTCCAGGGCAGCAATCTCCTCATCCATCGCCTGCTACCACTCCAGATGAGCAATAACCTGACGGTAAGTCGTAGGCTCAACAAGAGCAGCGGCCGCAAAGCCGTAATGCTTAGGAGGCCTGATAGTCCGACGATCACGAAGATCATACCTAGGAGGCGAGGCTAGAGCGGGACCGAGCAAGGACGAGGTAGTGAAAGGAGTAGAAGACTCAACTGGAGGAGCAGTAAGCCATGGACGATGAGAGTAGTGTAGTGGAAAAGGGGATATCTCAACAGGAGAGCTGATAGTAACCTTCGGAGGAAGTGAGGAAACCGAAGGAGACGGGAGAGATGGCGGCGAAGGAGACTGTGATAGAGGAGACGGTGGGGACGGAGATGAGGGTGGTAAGACTCAAACTGGAGGAGGCGAAGAATCAGGAAAAGTCAAAAAGGAAAGCGACTCAGCGGAAGTAGAGCTGGTGGCAGAGGAACAAGGATAGTAAGGACAAGACTCATCAAAAGTGACGTCTCGAGAGATCCTCATTCGTCAAGCAACAAGATCATAGCAATAATAACCCTTATGCTTAGAGTTGTAGCCAAGAAAGACACACTCAACCGACTGAGTAGTCAGCTTGGTGCGCTCTTGGAGTGGAAGAAGCACGTAGCAGACACAGCCGAAACAGTGAAGGTGACTGTACTGGGATGGTGAACCAGTGAGACGCTCAAAAGGGGCGTATCCCTTGAGAGCAGAAGAGGGTTACCGATTGATAAGAAAGGCAGCGGTAGAGACAACTTCCCATTATATAGAGTTTGAAAGTATATGAAATGAAGAGACACGACTCTTCGAATGCACCCTCCAGTTGAAATGATACGAAATGAAGAGACACGACTCTTTGAATGCACCCTTCAGTGACAAAAAAACAACTGTCTGTCAGAGCAAATTACTAATTCCCCACGTGCCCCTAAGTGTCATAAGTGCTTCAATGAAAGGTGTCTAAAATACGCCAATGGTGCCACACAGCCCACGCCCACCCCGCCACGCAAGCGTGTGCATGTGGTGGAATTATAAATGGCAATTTGAGCATATTGGGCACTAGCTCCACCTAGGCTCAATTCTTCTCAAAGTCCATATGGAAGGTAGCTATTTAAGTTGATCAAGCTCTTCATAGACTTTCCATGTGGGACTAAACTTGTTTTCAAAACAACTTCCAACAATCCCCCACTTGTTTTTAAAATAAACAAGCCCATACACAATAATAAAATAATATTAATACAGTTAGGTATATTTCGATTTGAACCTAACCTTAGTAAATACACAACAAAGTTTTGATGAAATTAAAGGTAGCATAAAAGCTTTGAACCAATTATTCCTTATATCAAAACTGGTCATGCATTACACATATTATTTACAATGTTCTGCCCACAAAAACATGCTTAGCACTATTAATGCACGTGTGCTCATCCTATATTAATGAAAAATTATAAGAGAAACTCTACTCCCATTTAGAGACAATACCATCTCTTTTTTTCTTATAGGTGAAATTCTTCTAGTATCCCTGTTACTTATAGATACTCGTCCTCAACGATTGAATCTCATTAAGAGTTAAATACTCAACTCTCAAACAGTAACAACCAACATTTCACAATTAGATAAATGTTGAACCATCCACGTCGCAACTTGTTGTTACCCTTTGAACAAAAAAAACTAGTCAATTACTAGTGTTAGGTTGTCATTGTTAATGGATTTATTATTGAGTTTAAATTCCATTCGCAAGGAAGTCTTCTTTACCAAGTCTCTTGTGAGAGGTTTAGTAAAGGGATCAGCAAGGTTAACATTTGTTCTCACAAATAATAAAGAAATTATTCCATCCTTGATTAATTTCCTCACATAGTCATGTCTTAGACTCATATGTGTAGACTTACCATTGTACATTTCACTGTATGCCCTAGCTAAATTAGCCTGGCTATCACAATGTATTGACAGTGTCGATACATTTTCACGAGCAAGTGGAATTTTTAAAAGAAGATCCCTTAACTATTCAGCTTCTTGTCCTGCCGAAGCAAGAGCCACAAATTCAGATTCCATAGTGGAATAAGTAATACAAGTTTGTTTCTTGGATTTCCAAGAAATAGCCCCACCGACCAAAGTAAATACCCATCTTGTTGTAGATTTGTTATCCCCAACACTTGATATCCAACTTGCGTCAGAATATCCTTCTAAAATAGTAGGAAATCTTGTATAATTTATACTTAGATCTTTGGTTTTCCTAAGATATCCAAAGACTCTCTCAATAGCTTTCCAATGCTCAACACTCGGGTTGCTAGTAAATCTGCTTAATTTACTAACTACATATGATATATCTGGTCTTGTACATTGCATCAAGTACATTAGACAACCAATAACACTAGCATATTCAAGCTGAGCCACTGCTCCTCCTCCATTCTTTTCAAGTTTTACACTTGAATCAAATGGGGTGTTTACTTCTTTAAAGTTTATATGTTTGAACTTGTCAAGAATTTCCTCCACATAATGAGATTGACTAAGTTCAAAACGCCCACTATTTTATTTCACTTTGATGCCCAAAATAGTATCTACTTTTCCAAGATCTTTCATTTTGAAAAAAAATCATAAATCTCTTTATTTCTGTTATGCCTTTGACATCATTGCTAATGATCACCATATCATCAACATAAAGACACACAAAAATTACAGTGTTTCCCACAACTTTACAGTATAAACACTTATCCAAATGTTGTGAACAAATCCGTTTGAAAGTATGACTGTGTCAAATTTTTCATGCCGCTTCTTATGTGCTTGTTTTAGTCTATATAAGGACTTAACAAATCTGCGTACTTTTTGTTTATTTATAGGTAGAACAAAACATTCTGGTTGTTCCATGTAAATCTCCTCATCGAGATCTCCATTTAGAAATGTTGTTTTGACATCCATCTGATGAACATGTAAGTTATACAACAAAGCAAGAGTGAATAATATCCTTATTGTAGTTATTCTTGCTACCGGTGCATAAGTGTCAAAATAGTCAATTCCTTCTATTTGCTGAAATCCTTTGGCTTCTAACCTAGCCTTGTAAGTATTTAGTGTACCATCTGCGTGATATTTTTTTCTAAACACCCACTTGGATCCAATGGTTTTAGATCCCCGTGGTAAATCAATAAGCTTCCAAGTTTCATTAGATATTATAGAATCCATTTCATCTTGAATGGCTTCTTTCCAGAAAACTGAGTCTCTGGAGTTCACTGCTTATTTATAATTACTAGGATCATCTTTCACTTGAAGAATAAGAGGTACATTTCGAATAAAGTTCTCGCTATTCCCTTCAACCAAAAATAAGGAAATATGCTGAGAATCTATTTCGTTTGGTCCTAAAACCTTAGCCTTACGAGCACGTTTGCTCCTCCGAACCTCGAGTTGTTGTTCAACAATTTCAAAAGAATTCTCCTCTTGAGAGTTGTTTAAATTTTGTTGCTGTTCAACACCCTTTGAGATATTCTCTTCTTGAGAATCTCTAAGGTTTTGAGAAGTTTTACCTGTAGTGGCTAAATTCTCAAAAAACTCAACATCTCTGGATTCAACAATTACATTGGACTCTAGGTTTAAAAGCCTATAAGCTTTGTTGTTTGTGGCATAGTCTACAAAAGCACTCTTTAATCCTCTATGACCCAACTTGGTGCTTGTAGGATTAAGGTTCTTGTAGTAAGCAAGACACCCCCACACTTTAAAATACCCAATTACAGGCTTTCTTCCTTTCCATATCTCATATGGAGAAACTTGATGTTTCTTTAGAGGAATTCTATTTAGAATATGAGAAGCAACAAGTAATGCTTCACCCCAAAGACTAAAAGATAACTCCGAATACATCAACATGCATTTATCATCTCAAGAAAAGTTCTATTTTTACGTTCTGCCAAGCCATTTTGTTGTGGTATTCTTGGAGCATAACTTTGGTTGATAATACCATTCTCTTCATAGAATACATCAAATATATTTTCGAAATATTCTCCACCCCTATAACTTCTTAGGATTTTAATTTTTTGTCCTAATTGATTTTTCCACTTCTGTTTTGTACACTTTGAAAACACCAAAAGCATCGTCTTTATGTTTCAGCAAATAAACATAAGTATATCTAGAGCAATCATCAATAAAGATAATGAAATACCTATTTTCACCTCTAGTTAATATGCCATTAAGTTCACATATATCTGAATGTACAATATCTAACAAGTTAGAACTTCTTTCTACACTATGAAAAGGTTTTTTAACCATCTTTGATTTAACACAGATTTTATATTTATTGAATTCATCACTTTTGCAAGAAATCAAACCATGTTTAACCAATCTTTTCATATTGCTTATACTAACATGTGCTAATCTATCATGCCATAATGAAACAGAGTCAAGCATGTAAGTAGAATGAGAAGATTTATTTATTGTTGCAACATCAGCTGTCAACAGTACATAGTTTTATCATCCTATTACATGAATACCCCTTCCCTACAAATACACCACCACGGGTCATGATTAACTTGCCTGATTCATACATAGTTTTGATACCCCGTCTTCCCAAGAAGATCACCATTTACAAGGTTCATGTTCATATCTGGCACATGAAGAACGTTCGTCAACATAATCTTCTTTCCAGAAATGAAGCTCGGTTCGATGCTTCCGTTCCCATGCACCTTAGACTGATTTTCATTTCCCATCTGAATTTCTTGTCCATCGGTAGCATCAACATAAGTCTTGAATAAAGACTTATCATAGGAAACATAAACGTGGCACATGTATCATACCACCATCCAAGAACTTTACCTTGTACCGCCATGACTCCACTCACATCAACGATGATCTCATCATCATCCATTTTAGTTGCATATCCTGCATTTTTGTTATTTGCACCCTTGCAGCACCTACAATCACGAGCAAAATGCCCGCTCTTGCCACAAACATAGCAACATTTTTCTTCTACATTTTTCTTCTTAAAAGTGCATTTGTTTTTCTTGGGTCCGATACTAAAACTTTTATTTCCACCTTTCTTGTTAGGCTTGATGTCACTTACAACATTTGCCTTGGAGGAATCAGCGTTAAGATTGGCATTTGCCAATTTTTCTCTCACCCTCGATTCCTCTTCGATTCAAAGGTGCTTCTGAATTTGTTCCAAGGAAATATCCTCAGAATTATGCAAAAGTCTTTTCCTATAGTTACTCCAAGTTGGTGGCAATTTCGCAACAATTGCACCAACCTGAAAAACTTCAGGAATATCAATCTTTACCATCTTCAATTTATTCACTATCACTTGTAATTCATGCACTTGAGAGAGAAGAGATTTATCATCATTCATTTTAAAGTCGAAGTACCTAGAGATAAGGAACTTTTTTGTACCTTCCTCCTCTGACTTGTATTTGCTCTCTAGAGCATTCCAGATGTCTCTTGTCGACGACTTGTTAGTGTAGAGATCATACAGCCAGTCGGAGAGGGTGTTGAGTATGTGCCCACACACATTAGATCATCCTTGTTCCTCTTTGTTCTCTCTGCCTTGCGTTTGTCGGTGTCATTCTCCTCCAGCGCTGGTACTGGAAGAGGCACTGGATCAAGAATGAAGAAGAGCTTCATGGTCGTGAGGAAGAACTTCAGTTTATCCTGCCAGCAGGTGAAATTAGTGTCGTCGAAACGATCAAATCGCATCATGTCTTGATTCATGAACTTGATGGTGGAAGCAGAAGCCTCAGACTCCATAATAATCGCATTAGAATGTTAGGAATTTTGTGGAGAAGGAGACTTGAATCACGTCGAAGTGCTTTGCTAAAGCGATTATTTGCACCCTGTCTAAATGCTTCAAGGGTCTACTGCAAATAAGCTAGTAGGATAAAACAAGTCTGGACGAAGTTTGCACTAAAGCAAAGTGAAAACTCGTCGTTAACAGAACCAGGGTATGGGGATTGCGAATGCTAAAGGGCTTCTCATTATATAGAGTTTGAAATGATACAAAATGAAGTGACATGACTCTTCAAATGCACCCTCCAGTTGAAAGGATACGAAATGAAGAGACATGACTCTTCGAATGCACCCTTAAGTGACAAAAAAACAACTGCCTATCAGAGCAAATGACAAAAAACAACTGCCTATCAGAGCAAATTACTAATTTCCCACGTGCCCCTAAGTGCCATAAGTGCGTTAATGAAAGGTGTCTAAAAGGCGCCAATAGCACCACACAGCCCACGCCTCGCCCGCACGCACGCAAGCGTGCGCGTGTGGTGGAATTATAAATGGCAATTTCAGCATATTAGGCACTAGCTCCACCTAGACCCAATTCTTCTCAAAGCCCATATGGAAGGTAGCTATTTAAGTTGATCAAGATCTTCATAGATTTTCCATGTGGGACTAAACTTGTTGTTTTGAAAACAACTTCCAACAAAGGCGACGGGAGGATGTGAGGTAGCGCACTCCGAGCAGCAGCGGTGCAGCGCACGTGGCTCAGCGAAGGCGAGGCAGTGAGGTCGTGAGGACCAGAGATGCGACCATAATCGACGGCCTCGCTTGGGGAGACAACAACGATGCAGGAGGCCGGTGGCGTATGGCTGAAGCAATGATTGGATCTCCTCCGCCCATTTTTGCTGCAAGTGGTTTCCATTCGAATTTTTGTTGCAATAATTATTGGTAATTGTTACATTCGAGTTCTTATGTGTTGCATCATGGAATTGATGTTGTTTGTTGCAATATGAAGTTGTTTGATCTTGCACAAGAGTAAAATTTTGTTGCAGTAGCGATGTCTATTTGTTGCACCGAAAAATCCGTGCTTGTTGCATCGAGTTGGGGATTTATTGTATTTTTGTTGCATCGGATGGGGATTTGTTGTAGGCTTACTAAATAATTGTTATGTCTCACTGATTTTTGCTGTGTTTGATCGGACGACTGAGATTGAATATTTCAAGTTAGATCCAGCTCCTATCGCACATCTAAACGCTAAATGCTCCTTAAAGAAGTGATAAAATTGGTTAGCTCAGCTCACCTGGTAGTCATTACTTTTCAGCATTTGTCGGCAGCGGCGACGTCGTCCGGCCCATCGATCCGACCATGATTTTTCCTTGTGAACTCTGATCTTTACAAAAGGAAATATTGGCCTTAAACCTGATTTGTGGTGCTTTATGGCTAAATGAAGGCTACAACTGTTAGAGTACATGTATGGTAAGATTATAAGAGATAGAATATAATCAATTAGGATGATTTGTATCCGATGTGGTTCTTTCATATCTCTAGTAATTTTCCATATCTTTAATAGATTGATTTGATCTCCAAGTCATCATGTACTCTCGATCGATCGATATATATATAGGAAAATGGTATGGTACTCCTGGTAGTACGTACTCCCACCTCTCATATACCACTTAAACTGTATGATTATACCTCTTTATCAATTTGAGTATACTCCAATAATGATTATAAGATACCCCAAAGTGAGTTCCATTAAAAAATTTATGAAAATCCACTTTTTATACCAAAACTTGTGTATATACTTCTTTTATGTATGAAAAATGGTATATAGCAAAAAAAAAATGGCTCCAATGAAAATTTTCTGATCAACTCACATTAGAGTATCTCATAATTGGTATTCAAGTATACTGAAAGTGATAAAGAAGTATAATATATTCGTTTAAGTGGTATATCAACTCACATTAGAGTATATATATATATATATATATATACATACATACATACATACATATATATGTATATGTATATGTATATACATATACATATATATATATATATGTATGTATGTATTTATGTATGTATGTATGTCTCCAAGGCTCAAGCAATATAACCATCCCAAGTATTCTATCAATTCTATCTTTCTACATGGTATCAGAGCGGGTTTGCATTTGGGCCTGTTCCTAGCAACCACCAAATTTCGTTGCATGCCACCCCCAAGAGAGGTGATGTAATCTCCTAGGGGACTGCACATTGTAGATAGATGGCATCCCTTCTTTTTCTCCGATCAAATAGATCGATTTCTTTTTCACCGATCAATAGATCGATTATTTCCTTCGATCAATAGATCAGATCTTTTTTAGCCTCTTCTCCAATGCTGACCACGCCTGCCAACTGTGATTGACTGCCTCTTAGTCGCCTCTACCCGTGTCTCCCCATTCACTGTGCACTTTGCCGGTGTCCAGGACACCAAATTAATATGTGTTTTTGTTGTCAATTCTCTCGTCGTGATCCCACTGAAATTACGATAGCAGACATGCATGCCTATGTGTTCTAATCACAAATGATTTGTACCTGATATGGTTCCTTCTATATCTCTAGTAGATTGATTTGATTTTTAAATCACTATATATATATATATATATATATATATATATATATATATATATATATATATATATATATATATATATATATATATATATATATATATATATATATATGTCTCTAAGGCTCAAATAATATATCGATCTCAAGTATTTGGGCCTTTCTATCTTCCTCTAACAACAATAATGTCTACAAGGATAATGATAGGACTCAGACGTTCGATACCATCTCATGCATCAGACGGACACCTCCACGCGCACCCAGTTCCCTCAACCACCACTGCATAAGCATTCCCTCATTTACTTTGTGTCCACACCTTCCCCAAAATCTCCTTATCTTCTCTCCCCCAAATTCACTCATCCTCCCCTCAAATCCAGCACCTGCTTCATCTCCCCCAAATCCCCCAAACCCCCTTCTCCTCCCTCATATTCGCCTCCTCGTCCAGCCACCCCAATGTTGCCGCCGCGGTGTGCCCCAACTGCGTCGAGGCCTTCTCATCCGAGCTCACCATCTCCAGACACCTCAACGGCTGCTCGCATCGGCCGACAGCGCCCGTGCGAGCGCGGCCGCGTACCTCGTTGGTGTCCCACCCGCAGCTGCATGCTTTGCCGTCATCCCACGTCGTAGGCTGCTACGCTAAGCCGACCTGCATGCGTCCTCCCAGAGATGATCCTCATCCGCCATCCAAAAGCTCCTCCTCCTCTACCTCCAGATCATCGACAAGTGCGATGCCGCCTCCGGCTACGCCCTTCCTGAGATGATCCCCATCCGTCAGAACCTCCACAACAACCTCCAGCTTCAACCGGGTACGTCTTGTTGCAGGCATTGCTCAATTTTGTTGCAATAGTTGGCTCGAAATGTTGCATGAAGCCATTCACCGCTTAGTTGTTACATCATTGTTCCAAAAATATTGCAACAATTATTTTCGGATGTTTTCACTGTTATTTTTCAAATGTTGCAATGTTGTAACATCGAAATTTATTTGTTTGGGATATTTGAACTAGTTTTTAAAAGCACAGCCACGTTCGATACTGATGGTTTCATGCATTTTTTTTTTAGAATTTGATATTTTTCCTAGTTTTTTTCTTGACATTGTATGTATCATTTGCATATTTTGTTGCACGTATAAATTAATTTTGTTATAAACGTTATGTTTGGATATTACATCGGAACATATGATTAGAAACTTCCCATCGATCGTCGGAGCACGAGCTGCGTTCTGTCTGTAATGACAAAAGATTCTTCGGTTCAGAGAGAGGGGGAGAGAGAGAAAAGATTGCTTTATCAGGCACTACTCTATGCAGTTCTAGCTAGGTTGTGCTTTGTTGGTAGGTAGGTTGGTTGTTCGGGTGGGTGTCTGGTCCAGCGATGGACCACCGTTGACGCTACCAAAGTTTTATATGCAGTAACTTAGAGGTACCAATTTTACTTATACATTTTCATCGGTTCAAAACGCGAGCAGTTTTGTCTTTTGGCATTTTTCAGACGTCAATAGCCAAATTATGCTTTGGCTTCTTTTTTTAGCCATTTCCGAGCATTAATAGTCAATAGACGAATATAGATTCATATTTTTAAAAACTGAACACGATTATTCAATTAAAACATGGGGCTGGACAAATCGCCAGCCACCACAACGTTTACAAAATCAGGAAATTGGGATAACCGTACTCATTGGCTTCCCTGACTTTGCTTGGCTCCGTGAGCCGCAAGAACATTCGCAAGACTATTTGATATTTATCTCCACCTTAATTCCCCATTATTTTAGATAGTAGGATAAAGATTTTGCAAAACTTGCCAATAAGCCATCTAATCAAGTCGATGATTTGGATTTACGAACAAATTTTTATTAATAGACGGCTTGAGGCCTTGTTTAGAATGCAGAAGTTTCTTGATCG
This sequence comes from Ampelocalamus luodianensis, assembly GCA_036346255.1. Classification (NCBI taxonomy): domain Eukaryota; kingdom Viridiplantae; phylum Streptophyta; class Magnoliopsida; order Poales; family Poaceae; genus Ampelocalamus; species Ampelocalamus luodianensis. The sequence continues at coordinate 54,012,527 of CM070627.1, read as the reverse complement.
AACAATGGTCTGAAAGTTGTTCAACCCATCTTACACAGTAGGAAGCAAACCAGCCTTCCGGCTTAAACCCGGGCCCGCACGTCATGCGAACAAAAGCCGAGCAGCCAACCCAACGAGCCGGTGCAAAGCAAAAGCAAGCAAGCACCACGCGACGCGACGCGAGCCCCCAACCCCCCTCCCGTCTCCATCCACCACCACCACCACCCTCTCCGTGCGCGCGCGTGCGAGGCGCTTGCTCCCTTTGCATGTGAGCGAGTGGGGAGGATTAGGGAGAGCAATGCCGATCGCGCTGGAGAGCGGGCGGCGGCATGGCGGCGCCCGGTTCGGCCGCGGGGGCTGCTACGCGCCGCCGCCGCCGGCGGCGGTGGGCGGAAGCTCTTCGTCGGCGGGGCGGGGCAGCGACAGCCGGGCGGCGGTGGTGCAATGCGAGGAGGCGGAGGAGGGCGACGGGGAGGTGCAGAGCTCCTACAGGGGCCCCTTCGACACCATGGACGCGCTCCAGGACGCCCTGCCCCACAGGTCAGTCCCCAATCCGCCGCAAAGCTTGCGCCTTTGTCGATATTCGTTGTGCAATTGTCCCGGAATCTTGGTTTCGTATGGTTAACGTGTAAAAATCGTTTTTTATCGTGTAGTGTGCGCCATTCTGGTAAAATTTTGGGTGATTGAGTAATGCAGTGGAAATAGTTGGGAGAAACTTTGGGGTTTCTTCGGTCGCTTTGGAGTAGTGTGAGGTCGAATTAATTGGCTTTCATCCTGGGGCAGTTGTTCTGTTACGAAATTTGGGGATTTCTTGGGTGATCCGGGGCAATGAAGTGGGGCATTTGGTGCGGATTGTTTTGATGGGTGAAATACTGAAATGTGCATATGGATTGGCGTTAAGGAGGAACCGTGCTTCATAATTTGTTTTCAAAAGTTCAGTTCTTGACCGATTTGGTCGGTGGAGGGCTTGTGGAAATGGTAGATAATGAGGATGGTGGGATGTGATTGTGTCTGTGTCATTTGGTGCCCACAGAATGTGCTAGGCATCTGACTATCTGAGGGTCATTCGAGGAAATTTTTGGTTCTTAGTATTTAGTTTTTGGTGCCAAACAGATAATATGGTTGGGAAGCTTGAATTTTTTATAGGTGCTAGTCATGTGGGGAACCCGTGGTTTTGAAACAAGATTGTGAGTAGCTTTGAGCCTTTGATCCATGATGACTTGTCTCTCTCACGATCATAGTATAGCTTGGGAATTGTTGGTTGCAAGCTGTTTGGCAGGCTTGTAGCTTCAGGATTCTTGCTTTTAATCAAACCTTTTGTTTCATTGCTAGTTTTGTTAGGTGCTCTTTTGCACATATGCATAGTAATTTGCTAAGGTTTTGTTTCCGTTGATCCAGAGGACACCCCATGTCAGGCATAACAGTAACCAACAGTAAACCAACCTTTAAAACTCTGTAGTGCTCTTTTAAGCACCAGTCTACAAGGAAAACATTTCCAAAAAATATAAGTTCTTTGTTAATCAATTAATATGCAAACTTTCTCGAACTATCTACCAGCAATTCAGCATGTTTTAGTCTAAATTTGTAAATTGTCAAAATTATGGACCAAGGGAATTTTTTTTTCTGTATATACCGTAGGGGCCTCCCCTACTGATCCGGGCAAAAAAAAGGACTGAGGGAATCCAGATGCTTGACGGTGCAACTGCAGGATCACTACCAGTTAGAACAACTCAAAGTTGTACTTTGTTGGTTTTCTGTCAAACTCTGGTTCATGAACCTTACTTATTTGAGTATTACGTCATGATGTGTAACTTTGTAGTTCTAGCTATTGTTTTTTAGTATTGTTTCTACATTATTCCAGGGGGTGTGATCATGCTATTATTCTATGGACATGTTCTAAGAAGCATGAAATGATTTTTCTAATTCATTCAACATCAAGAGAACATGAAGACCCAAGTTCGCTAGTAAATTTGGTATCCAACAAATAAAATGCTCATAGCAGAAGATTTTCGTCAACTCACGTCCATGGCCGTATCATTAGTATTGGCAAGTTTAATTTAACTTGTGCCCATCACAATGAGCTTACTTGTCGATTTCAAGGATAGATGCAGTTTCTAAGCATTGCATGCAGTTTTGCTTTTGGCAGGAGTACTTTCTTTCTTGTTTCTATGTTTTCGTGTTGAGAATGACATAAGTTATATCTTATGTGTTTTTATATGGAGTCAAGCTAATCCATATTTGTTAATTTGTAATTGATTCAACATATGACTGCTTAGTAGGTGAACACTTAGAGAAAATTGCAATTATAGGACAGCAAACAATGCGCGCAATTATAGGACTCAAACATCGACTTAGTTAAAATGACCCTGAAACGTTGGCTTCTTGTTTTCATGACATTTGGTGTATTAAGTCTCTTTTCTCATCTAAATACATGTATTTGTTACCCAAAGTGACCCTTTGCCCTTGTGAGATTAAAGGACATGGGGGTTTGTTGGCCGCTCGCGGCTGGTATTTGCCGCTGGCCGCCGCTGGGCGTGGTGGGCGGCTGTGGCTGGCCTCACGCCGCTGGCTGGCTGCCGCCCTCGCCATGGTGCCACCGCTTTGAACGTCGCGATGAATCGATGGATCAACGATACGTAATGGTGAAGGGCAAAGGGTCACTTTGGGTAACAAATACATGTATTTAGATGAGAAAGAGACTTAATACACCAAATGTCATGAAAACAAGAAGCCAACGTTTCAAGGGTCATTTTAACGAAGTCGATGTTTGGAGTCCTATAATTGCGAAGCGCATTGTTTGCTGTCCTATAATTGCAATTTTCTCGAACACTTATGGTTTTTGGCATGTAAAGATTTATTTATTGTGGAAAGATAATTGGCAGTGTCGGTAGCACTACTGCCTGATAGACTGATGCTATTCGCCATCAACTTTAGTGGCATGAAATGGTATTGGTGCTATATGACAACTTACTCAACCCGAAGCAGAATTTGCCGTGTGTACGTAAACATGATCATGTGTGTTTAGCATGTAATTAGTGGAGGCACAGGATCAAACAGACAAAACAACTTTCTTTTACAAGCATTTGTTGGCCAGCTGGCAAAGTATTGTTGATCTGCATCATTAAGTACGTAGATACCTGTCTACTTGTCGATGCCTGGCAACAAGTTTTTTTTATAACTGCCTGGAAACATGTTCATCTCTATCCAGTACTGATAGATGATCCTGTTGGCATGTCTTAATCAGATAAATCATCTTACATATATTTCATTCTGCTGACCTTTTTTTTTACGTATGATAGGAGAGGGGTATCCAAATTCTACAATAGCAAGTCTAGTTCTTTGGCAAATGCTGCGGACGCTGTATTCTCATCTCAACCTGCGAAAGACCTTGCCAATCCTGAAAACCCATCCCCTAAGAAGCGCAAGGGTCTTCTTCCCTTCGGTATAAACCAGAACAAGTCGCAGAGTAAAGAGCTGAGCCGTGTTGGCGATGTCACCAACAGCCCAATGGATTGCAAGAAGTCCATATATCCAGCTGTTACAAACAGTTCTCCACGCAAGACCAGGAGCGGTGATGAGCATGAGTGCTGTAAGAACCTGCCTTGCTGTTGCCTGCAGAGAAGACTTAATGCAATGGATGTTTTTGCTTCTCCACCTGCTGCCTTTCAACCTCAGCTGATCACAGTTCAGACGAGATCTGCTCCGATGGTTGGTCTGCAGGATGCGGCAGATTCGACTGCTGTGGTTTCTCCTAGGGAAAAGCGCAGGAAGAATTAGCAAAACCCGCGTAATGACATTTTCACCAGTCCAACTCCAATCACTGGTGTCCATTTTAGACCGCGGAATCCAGTGGCACATATTCAGAGCAACGTTCAATGGTGGTGATGTATAGTTTCTAGGCTTATTCTCCTTAATACATAATGATAGAGATTCTGAAATTGAGGAAGTAATGCTTCATCTTACAGGCAGTATGCTGTTTGATCAATGATTTCCTGATCTGTTGTACATTCTGGGGTTGTGTTTTTGCCTGCTAATTCAACCGTGTTACCTGCGTTGTTTCATTCCTACTTGCAAATACACTTTCCCTAACCTCCCCCAATTCCTACTTGCAAATGCGAACCTTTCCCCGATTTTTACCCGCGGTGGGTAGTGGCCGACAGCGGCGGCACCATCGAGGCATCGACTATGGTCACGGTAGCTAGTGGTGACCGGTGAGCGGTAGGAGGCGACAAGAACCGTGAGTGGCAGTTTAGGTGTTGCAGGGGCAGCGAGAGTCGGTTGCCAACAGTGATCGTGTCGTTGGAGGCGACGGAGGTCTGCGGCGAAGAAGCAAGCGGGGGAGGCGAGGAGGTCTACAGTAGGTGCAGACGGGTGGATACGGTCGTATATCATTTATTCTGTATTTTTTTCTCGAGATCGGACTTGGACATAAGTAGTATTGGATACCCATATTTTTCATCTCATATTCGCTCTGCGAACCTTCAGTCGGTCGGTCGGACGGATATTATCCGCTTTTTTTTGCACTCCTACACAGGACATTAGGCAGTATGCGTGCAATTAGAGCAAACATGAAGATGCTAATCGCATCTGCTGAGATGTCAAAGAAAAATACTCAGTATCCCCTACCTGCTCAGATGCAGCAACCCACATATCTGTTATCATGTTCCTAAGTGAAGTCACAATAGCATTTTCTCATACCACCTGATATACGGATACATACGAACAGATATTGGTCATTTTATATCCTATTCCGTATTTTTTTCCTCAGAGACGGAATCGGACACGGATAGTGTCGGATAACTATTTATCTCTTCCGTATTTGCTCTGTAAACTTTTGGTCGGTCGGTCGGGAATTGTCCGCTCTATTTGCACCCATATTGTAGGCGAAGAGGCCTGTTAGGATTTCGAGGGTAGGAGGAGGCGACAGCAATCCAACAAGCCTCGTCAATGATGCTACAGGAGGAGAGGATGAGCGAGCAGGGGATGGGGCGGGGCAAGGTCATGAGGGTGGTGACGGGCGGGCGGGGCGAGGCTGTAAGGGTGGCGGTGGCGACTGGCGGGATTAAGTTGACGAGAGTTAATAGATTAGGATTTGCACATGTCAAGCTTCCATGTTGCTAGAGGTGGCCAGATGGGTTGTGTTGGCGGGCGGCCACCGAGGCACGACATCGTTGGTCTGGCTCCAAGACAAAGATCGTTAACCCAAACCCAAATGCGACACGATGCGCATTGTTCATGAGTCAAACCAAAGACAAAGACGATAGGCGGGCCATGCTTGGCTGCGCTCGCATTTCACTGCCGCCGTGGAGAGAGGAGGGAAGGAAGAAGGAGAGGCAGAGAACGGGCTATTTAAACATTAATAAAACTTTTTATTATTTTTAAATTTGCTTGTCTCATTTTTTTTTATAATTTTTATATGTATTTCTAAATTCTGCATATTTTCTGAATTCTTTGGGATTTTTCTGTTTTTTTAATTTTCGTGTCTAACAGGTTAAGTAGGCTGGACTTAACATATCGAACCAATCAGACTCGGACCAGCACGACACAGCACAAAAGATTGTCGGACCGTGTTTAGGCTGCCTCACCAGTGAGCCGGTACAGCACGACCCATGATGGGCCAGGCCAGGCCGTGCCGGATGGCCCACCTGGGCACGGGTACATGTCGCTAGAGTTTGATCGGACGGTGAAATCCAGCTGAAACTTCGGATGGCCGTGGCACTGGTCACACCTTTCCCAAAAATAACTTGCGGCCGTCGGCCGTGCGTGGAAAACTTTTGTTCCGAAAGTGAACGAGACAGCGTGCGTCCCTCCGACCCTCGTCAGTCTCCGGCTCAACGCAATCCCGCGATTACTGTTCAACTCCAAATCCAAACCACGCGGGCAAAATTCCCCTGACAAAAAAGATCCCCACAACGACCGCCTGGCTATCAGAGAGCACTCGGAACCATGGCGGCTACGCTCCTCCCCGCGGGGGCGGCGACAGGCAGCGTCGATCTGGCCCACGCCGGCAGAGCTCTGAGCAGTATCGGCCGTGTACTGGATCGCCTCAGTGGTGTACTCGCCCCTGCAGGGGACGTTTTTGGCATCGTCGGCAGCTTCCGTGGCGGTTTCTCCGACATTCTCGGCGGGATAAGCAAAATTGGCGGCGACGGCGTTGGTGGCACTCTGGGCCGCGGCGGCGGTGCTGGTCTTGGCCTCGCCTGCCATGCTCTAGACAGCAGCGGCAGGGTTTTGGTCCGTGTCGGCGACGGCCGTCCAATTATGTCTGCCTCGAACAACTGTCTATATTGAGTGCTTGGTTAGTTGTCTGTTCTGGTATATCTTAACAGGCGATTTCATCCTCGCAAAGTAGAGTTCGAAAGAATCAGAGACTCAGAGGGTTAGCGAAGGCTCTCTGTTTGGTTGTATTTGCCTGATTTTGACAGCTTAAAATCAGGCAAATACAATCAAAGAGAGAGCTTCTCTGACTCTTTCGACCTCCTGCGGCCACTTCGATTTAAGCCGGCTTGCTTATCAGAACACTATCTTCGTCTTAAAGCTGCAATCTTTGATCAGGATTTTGGTGTTTTTGACAAAATACACGAAGGTTATTTCAACTTCATTGGTGAATTCGTTTAACAAAAGGGTTTCAGGAAAGCACTCAGATCACATTAGAGAATGCATAATTAAATTTTAAAAAATACTTTACCATACCTGAACCATGTTTGATGCAAGTAAGGAACTCCATGTCTTTTCGAGCTACATGCGATACATTAGGGATCCCATCTAGTTCTTGCTCTTGGGATTGGTGCCCTCCTGTCTGCCCAAATGCATCAAGTATCCCGTTCTGATTTGGTTGGTCATATCACTCAGAATGACACACTTGGTGTTGCTTGAACTGATGGCAGACAGGCAGAGGATATTAATCCTTATTCCTCACCCTGGTTGCTCTATTTGGAACTTGGAAAAACACAGCCCTGAAGAGAAATACTCCCTCTCTTACTAAATATATGTCATTTAAGACATCAACATGGTCTCCAGTGTGCATCTTAGTAAAAAAAAATAAAAAAAATGGAAGTACTTCTGATAACAGACCTACTAATATTATTTTTATGCGATTGATCTAAATACATTTTTTTGTATATTAGTGGTCAAAGTTCTAGAAGTTTGACTGCACACATCCTAAAACAACATCTATTTATTAATGGTGGGAGGGTTTCGCTTTTAGGCCTTAAGTTTCAACATTTAACTCTTAGACCCCATCACTGTTAGTTGTTAGTGATTATATTTCTCAGTAGGAATCATGAGTCCGTATAGCACATGAGATTTTCAGGATTTACAAAGGGGTAATTCATATGGATTTTTGGGAGTTCTGACATAGTTTTTCTCATTAAATTTTAGTTACTGGTGCTCATCAGTTCTTCTGACTGTCCACTTATCTTTCGATTGTAGTATTGGAAAAGAGAACAATCTTATGTGTACAAGCAGGGATCAAAAACCTGTTCCTGGGGGAAATCCCGGTCGCTGGCCAGAAAACAAAACCGGCCGGTAACCGGATTTCGGAAAAATCCGAACGGAATTTGATTGAATTTGCTTAAAAACCATCCAAAATTCAAAGTTTGGAATTTGAGTTTGCAAAATCCGGAAAAACCGACCAGTTTAGGGTTTCCCGACACCCATCGGTAAATCCAGTTACCGGCCAGTTTTTTGAACCCTGCGTACAAGCATGATATCAACTCATTGCCATAAAAAAAACAATCCACAACAAGGGAGAGCAGATGTTGAACTTGTGAACCACCCGGAGGTATTTGAAACTTTCCTATTTAAAGTTGACGTTGTGAGTAAATTAAATTTGCAAACATTGGGAGTATGACATTGTTTTGCTGCAGGATGTGTTATGCAGAGTATTTTCAAAATTGCATGTGAGTGAGGTTGTTAGGACCAGTGTTCTGTCAAGTAAGTGGAGGCGTGTGTGGATGATTTTTCCCAAACTAAGTCTTGTTTGCAGTGCAATATTCGGCCAATGACAATACTTCTCTGACAGACAGCAATATACTCAGGAAATCATTGACAGTGTTAATACAGTCTTGCAACAGCACCATGGCAAAGTGGTTGAAGAGGTTGAGGTCAAAGTTGAATCTGACAGCATGCTAGTCGATCATCTCAATAATTGGGTTAGTTTTGCTGTGCCATTGTGGACAAAGAATCTAGCATTTGGTTTAGTACCAGCTCAATTTTGCAGTGGTGAGGATAGGTACATGTTCCCCTTTGAATTTTTTGACAGTGAAAGCATATTCAGCTTAGCTTTGTATCTTTTAAACCACCTTTCCCAGTTCTGGGGTTTTCCAAACCTGAAGAAGCTTGATCTGCATTTATTGGATGTAACTAGAAAGGATCTTCAAGATATGTTGTCAGGTTGCTCTAATCTTGAGTGGTTGAGCTTAGTTAGATACCATCTGAATGATGAACTAAAGGTGAAAAAACATTGTCCCGCTTACTGTACTTGCGTATCGCACACTGCAGCATAAGAAAGGTAGAGTTACATGCAGAAAATCTCAAGATTTTTGTATACCATGGAGTGCAACTGCCTATTGACCTTAGTCAAGTTAAGCAACTAGAAACAGCAAAAGTTGTTCTGTATGGTATAACTTTTGAGTATGTTCTCACTGTGCTTCCAAATGTGCTTCCAAATGCGCTTCCAAGTGTGCAAAATTTGACTTGCATACTTATCTACCACTAAAGGTCTGTTATTGGAACACATTACAAGTCTTCGACTCGTGATTAAGTTTTTATCTAACAGTTTTCCATCTTTCAGATGCCCTTATTTCTGGAAAACCTGTGCAAGTTTTCTAAGCTGAAAATTTTACGGTTGCTGCTTTTTATTGATTCTGATGCTATTGGCAATATTCTCTCATTGGCGTCTTTTCTGAGAGCTGCCCCTTTTGTTGAGTTGCTGGAGATGCATGTAAGTACTCTTCTGAGTTGTGCTTTGCTAGTAGTAATCTTATGTATCTCATTTGTTTGTTAGTTGTAGTTGTACTGCAGAGATTTGCTTTTCCCTCCTTTTTTCTTCAACACACTTAACAAATTTTCCACGCAAATATATTCATGTCTTATTCTTACTGCCAATACAGATATTCACAAAGATATTGTTTAAGTTAAAATAGTTCACCTGCATGCATTCTAGGATGCCAACTTTTTTTTACCAGAGGGAGTATCAAGTGTATCTGAAAAGACTTCATATCAACTGCCACAGTTGGGAATCTTTTTTTTTTTCACATGTTCTAAACTTACACTCTGTGACCATCTTAAGGCAACCAACTGATTATTACATGGAGAAATAGGCAAGTGCACATCTGTACAGTATCAGCCAGCATTTAGCATTTCCTTGTCAGAATGAGTATAGCAAATACTGATAAAATATAGTAATCAAGATACATTAGTTTGGTTTTCCTTTGCACCAAGCTGTGGTTGGTTGACAGGAGATGATGCCCACTCCCACCCAGAAACACATGACATATATTCAACATTAGTTAGATAGTTCAACCAAATCTGAATTTTATACCCCATGAGATGATATCGTGGACAAGAATATATTGCAGGTTAAAATATCACTTAGAACTTGTTATACGATGGAGGTTACAAACTGTATGATAGAATTGCCTATTATATTTTTGCTTATGTAATGTGATGTTTATTTTTGGAGATTTGTAATAAGCAGAGACAACCAAGGATCACATAACCGGTAGCGGAGGGATTCCCGGCAGGGGGGCGGGAACGGTAACCGGCCGGTTATCGGAAAAACCGGAAAAATTTCGGATGAATTTCGCATGAATTTGCTTAAAAACCAGCCGAATTTCGAAAATTGAAATTTGAACTTGCAAAACTCAGGAAAGCCGGCTGGGATTTTGGATCCTGGACCCCGCCGGTAAGCGGTAACCGGCCTGGTTTTTTCTTTCCCTGGAGACAACTATACCTCTTCATGGTACAGACTACAGAGAGCCAATACAATCCTAATCAGAAGCCTAACAAAGCAGAAGCATGCCTATATAACCTTTTCCTTTTGTTAAATGTTAATTTTGTCCTACCACATATATGACAACATCATCCTAAACGCCTTAAAAAATTGCCCCTTAAACAACTTATTCATCTTAATGATCTTAAAAGTAGGAATGGACAGAAAGAGAACAGCATTCCACTGAAAAATGATGGTCCAGATAGACTTCTCTGCATTCTGAGAAGAAGCATTTTTTAAGAAACTCTGGGCTAGAAACGTAAATACCACATTGAAGGCATGATTATGTTGACCATTTGGAAACCTTACCAGTTTATGCACGAAACCTGTAAGGAAATTAGACCATTCTTCAAATTTATTAGTGAAGTAACTCATTGTTCTGGTGTCAGGATTTATTGTCTGCCTCCCTCGGCAGTCTTATGGTCTCAGAATAAAACATATATGCTAAAAGGCATGAAAAGATAGATAGAACTGCGAGTTGAAAAAAAAAGATAGATAGAACCGCGGTGACCAAAGACAGTTTATTATTATGTAATAAATGACACACGATAATGCCATCCAGTCATGACAAACAAAAAATAAAAAAGACAGTGAACAACTGATAGAAGTATAGAATGTAGCTAGGTCTGATCTGCTGGTCTATTTATTTATTTGTATGAGATGACCAACACATAATGCATTATTTTTTGCGATAAATGCAAATTTGTAATTGATAATAGGTGATAGACTATCACTGGACCTTTTCATATGAAAGGAATTGCATCCATTGAAAACTAACATAGGCAATAACTAAATTGATAAATTCGCTGTAGTCTGACTACATGAAAACAAAGCTACTTGAGGTCCCTTGTGAAATTATTGCACTATAATTTTTTGGGTTACATCTGAAGGACAAATATATTAATTGAATAAATGAGCACTATAAAAAAGGAACTGCAGTTCCTATTTGCACTTCCAATTTTGACAGGCAACCAAACATACTTTTCAGTTTGTGCAATGATGGTCTGCGTTGAATTGCACAAATTGACTATAGGTGGTTGGTTGCCAAAGTTAAGAAGTACATTTTGACTCTGCAAAAAAAAAAAAAAAAAAATCAAAGTAACGGTGGGTTATACTTTTATGATATTTCTCTTACATAAGTATTGGTTGGATAAAATTTGATCCAGTAGTTATGTTTGACTAACATACATGACTGTGCACTTGATTTTTTGAGATCTCCTAAGAAACATTAATCCTCAAAGTTCATTTTTCATGCCTGTCTGATACTGTTGCATGCTGTTAGCTGGTCAATTTGTGTGTAGATTTTGATTATCTTCTGATATTTTTTTATTATCTTCTGATCTTGGAGGGGAGTTGTTGATTGTTCTTGTGTTAGTTTTGATCTTACGGGGTAACTATTTTACAAACACCTCTCTTTACAAACGTTTTTTCCACCTCCCTACAGGTGGGAAGAGTTAAAAAAAATACTAAAAGGTGTACTCGTACAAATTAGGTCATAGTACTATTGGTCTCACATTAAGTTTTTTTGAGAGAGGTCTCACATTAAGTTAGTACTTAGTAGTTTGTTAAAGAAAAACTTCCATTTACCAAATTGAGATTGGATAAAAAATTTGTGCATCATCTAATTTCATGGTTCAGAATGCATTTTGACATATGAAATTATGACTCTACAAAGCTTTGGTTATGAATATGCTAACCATACTGTTCTTTCATCCTATCCCATGCAGTTTTGTGTTTCTTGCTTCGAATGTGTGGGGCTGGGAACTCTTAGGAGTCTTCCACGCTGTCCATATAATTATCTAAGGAACGTGCATATTACAGGATTTAAGGGGACCAAGGGCCAACTTGAATTTCTTGTACACACCGTGGAAAATGCCTATGCCCTGGAGGTTTTAACTATAAATCCTAAAAAGCAAGTGGTTTTTGTGTTTGTGAAGATTCAGGACACTTGGCTAGTAGGAACTGCAAAATTCAAATGATTGGGCATGCCATAAGTTTCAAAATTGTAGATCATGCTCTGATTGCACGACATCAATGCAGTGTGATCATTGACTGGTCTTGCATCTTTTGGGTGTGCGTGGAAAAACATAGCGATCTTATATTTGATAAATTTTGCACTGGTTATATTTGGTAAAATTTCGAATGCATTTTGAGCGCTCCATTTGCTTAGAAATGCTGTGTGTTAACTTAATGTATGCACTTGTATGGACTCATTTGTCAGATGATAAAAAAAACTTGTCTGCAATCAAATGGTTGTATTAATTGTGCAGTTGTCTCTCTGTTGTTTCTTTTTTCCCTTATGTTCTTGGTTAATGAATTACATGCTAGAATGACATTTTTGCACTCATGAACACTGGCCACATGCTTATATGCATGTTCTCTGTAACATTAGAAATTTAGTTTTTAGTAAAACTAGGATAGTAACAGCTCATTATCCTTTGAAGTAGGTTTGTAGTAGTCAACTAATAATCCCAGTTCAGTAGTAGACTAATTTTGTACTTGCTAGACAAAGATTCAAAGTTATCATTGCCACTAGTTCGAAGGTTATAGCTGAAAGTAGATATGTTTTGCATTTGAAGTGCTTTCTATTGCTGGTGGTTTCATTAAATCATGGTTTATCGAATGCAGGCACAAGGGAGGTGGAGATGATATGAGCTGAGGGGCCCTGGTGAAAATGAGCATCAATTCAGGTGGAGTTGTGGCGCTAACAACTGCTGAACAATATGTCAATATCGGACTGAAACTCTAGGCATGATCTTGGAAACAAAAATTGATGTATTTTGGTCATAGAAATGCTCTCCTACTTTGGGTTTGTTTTGTCAGATGACACGCCTGAGGTGTCTGAGGCAAAGTACAGGTCTTGTACAAAAGGAACTAATGATGTGTTACACTGCGACTAAAAACTATTAGTGTATAGTATAGCCTGGGTAACACAAGCGTTTCTGAAAGTGGTACGATGGTGAATTATGGAAGTGATTTGTTTCTAGTCGTACAGTAGTTGCCTAACTTGTGTTTGGATAAAATACATGACTCTGCATTGTGGTTTTCTAAACCTTCTCCTTGTACTTATACTTAGCTTTAGATTTTCTTTCTTAGCTTTATACTTATATAAACAAGCTCAAAGCTCTATTAGCCTCGCATTAAATTATCGTTCTGTTCAAACAAATTTCCAGTAACCGATTTAAGGTTGACTAAATTTTGTTTATCTTCAGCTGTCATTTCTCATAATTCACCTTCACACATGAATGAAGCATGAATTACAAATATGCTGATTATAACGTTCTTTCTTTTTGTTTTGTTGGGAGATTATACCGTTATTTTATTCCTTCTCTTGCAGCTTAACATTTGCTCTGGAATTGTGTGATGGGGACCTTTCAGGAGTCTTCCACGACATCCATATAATTATCTAAGGAATGTGTGTATTACTGCATTTAAATAGACAAAACGCGATTTTGAATTTCTTGTACGCACTGTGGGAAATGCCCCTGTTATTAATGTTTTGACCATAGAAAGAGTGTAAATGTACTCTAAAGATGGATTATTGGCTGGTCGTGTTGCTAGTAGATACCTATGGAAAATTTTCACCAGGGACCAAGTTTTATGTTCACTTCGGAGATGATCATGTCAGTGATCTTACATATATGTAGTTATAGGTTTTTGCTATCTATCGAATATGAGATAGTTATGGAGCAAAAACTTTCAAATCAAGTAAGAGGATTGAACACTTGCCAAATCAGACAACAAAAAGACAAACCTAGTGTGTTCTTCTCCTGCAACGGCAAGCGATGATAGCAGTAGGACCTCCGACAATGGCTGACTAGCATTAGGATTAGAGTTCACTAGGGTTACGGAGGGGTTCACCGAGACCGTGGGGTTTAGAGGGAGGGGGGAGGCGGCCTAGCGATGGGAGATGTGCGATCTTGCATATGCAGGAGGCAGCTATCATGGCGGCTACTATGTCTGTGGCTGCGTTTCTTGTAACCGCTGAAGTTATTGAGAAAGTGCAATCGAAGAGCAAAACCTCTTTTTTTTTTTTTTTTGCTTTTGGCTAGTCTAGGATCAAGAATAACCAACCAGAGAGGGATGAATATGTGGTTTTACATTCTTTTGGCTAAAAACAGATTTTACCAAATTAAGCCTATAAAATATGATTTCACAAATTAAGACCTAAAAATTCTATGGCTATCTAAGTGCACTACACTAACAAGACAATCTAAACAATCTAAGCAAGATAAACAAATAGCTTACATGAGTAAATGCACGAAATAAAGAGAGAGAATAAACCACACTACGGAGACAATCAATGTTTTTCCCGTGGTCTCGGAAAATTGTCGGTCTCCACTATTCCACGTTGAGGAAGCTTGATCAACTCAAGCCAACTTCACTCAAACACTTTTCTCGATCACTAATGGTAGCTCTTCTCCATTCTGGATAGGTGAGCTTCAACTTTCACAAATGCCCTGGTCTTCTCACAATCTTCTTTGAAAAGATCACCGACGCAACTCCGAACCGTCTAGGAGACGGCAATCTCCAAGAGTAAAAGATCAACTATTCTTCGCTTGAAGATGCTCAAGTGCCACAAAGATCAAACTCAAATCAATGCACTAAAAAAAACCTCAACAACTTTTGCAAGTTGAAATCAATACTCTCAAGGAATGGAAGAACAAGCAAAGGGGCTCAAGAGTATTCAATGAAGTTCATCAAGGCTTGTTTGCTGCAGTGGGTGAGGTATTTATAGCCTCCACCCACTACACTAATCATTGGAGCTCAAAACCCTGAAGTGCTGTCTGTCCACGGGCAAGTGGCCGGTTATTCCGGGCAACATGTAACGGTCGACTGCTACGCATTAAATGCACAGGAACTATCCGTTACGGCGTGCCCGGTCAAACCGCCATTTGGGGTCCGATCAGACCGGATTCAAGAAATCCAAACCAGAGAAAAAGACATGCTACTGTAAAAAGTTGACCGCAGAACCAAACCGGGGGGTGCGATCAGTCCGGTACTAAACCTATGGTCAGTCCGGTACTGAACCTATGGTCAGTTCGGCTTTAAAGATAAAGTAGCAAGACAAGAAAAATAACTTCTCTAGAAAAAGCTGACCGGGTTTCTTGAAACGGAGGTCCGATCAGTCCGAACCTAAGCCGACGGTTAGTCCGGCCTTAAGAAATTCACAAAACTCTCTTCTTTGGAAAAAGCTGACCGGGACACTTAGTCCGAAGGTCCGGTCAGTCCGGACTCAAACCGGCGGTTGGTCTGGGCAATGAAAACACATAAAAGGAGCTTACTGAAAAAAGCTGACCGCAACGTTGATCCGGGGATCCAATCAGTCTGGCCCATCAATGGCGGTCAGTTCGGCCTTGAAGACAAAACATATGTAAAATGTGGCCAGACCATTTCAAAAGAAACCGAGTTTTAAACCAAGTAAGATTGAGCAAAGTGGCATCATTTGCTTTCAAGCTACTAGATAATTGATCCCTCTTCATAGTACGGTTTCCTATTCTAGCAATCCGGTCTTTTATCCTTCAATCTCCTAAACCGATAAAACTAGGAAAAGATAATATTAACTAGATACTTTTGTCTTGAGCTAGATGAGATCCTTCAGCGCTCTTTCATCTTTGTCCGAGAATGACCCTTTTACCTTCTTGATAAACACGTTAGTACAAAACACATGGTTGTCCTTAATTACCAAAACACGACAAATGGGGACTAGATTCTTCAACGGGAAAATGGGTGGGGGAAAAGTTGTGAAGGCAACAACGGACTAGAATTTTATAATCGGTTAGGCCGAGGAATGTGTTAGCTCTAGGCCAGCTCCGTTTGTATTACCCTATTTTAATTAAAGGTCGATAGAAAAGGGCTTAAGGATTTGAGAGAGGAAAGGGGGGAGTTTTGGGTTGGCAGCCCAAGCCCAACCGAGTCCTAGTTGGACTCGGTATGGGGGCACCCTTTAAAGGAGAGGAGGGAGGGGGCGCCACTAGAACCCTAATCGCCTCCTCGGGCTGCCCTTGCGTCCTTGTCGTGTCCTAGCACCATCGGCCGCCTTGCTGCCACCCCAACCCTATCGTGCCTTGGTGTAACAACCCAAATTTCAAATTTCAGTTGAACATAAAGTTTAATTATTTTATTGGATTTTTGTGGAATTTTCAAAAGCTTTTCCTTAATTAATTTAAAGCTAAACAAATTTATTTGCAAAATCTATTACCAGATAATAGCTGAAAATATTTTTCTTAAGTCCTAAATGCTCCAGAGAATTTCTGTGAATTTTCTCAAAATTTTTGGACTTAAATTGCTATATTCTAAAGCCTAATTGAATTACCAGAATTAAATTAATTAGAAAACCAAAATAAACCCAAGCAGTCCTTGGGCCGAAACCCACTCGGCCCATTCCCTTTTTCCCGCGCGCAGCCCGCGCCGCCTCACTTCTCTCTCTGACCACGGGGCCCCACCCGTCAACCTCGCTCTCTCTACCTCTCTCGCGCCGCTTCGGCCGTTGTCAGTCGTTGGATTGAAATCCAATGGCCCTCGTGCATCAGTAACTTTCCTAATCACCGCATCCCCTCGTTCTATCGTGACCGCCCGATCAAAATCTAACGGCTACGCCCAATCTTAACTCACCGATTCACTCGTTCTATCTCCGCCGTCCGATCAAAATCGGACGTACCCATCGTCTTCCTCCTTTCCTTCTTCTTCCTCCTTCCTTCTTTACCCCGCGATCCCGCCATGGATACCGATACGGGACCTTCCAAAACCGAGCAAATCTGGCCGCGTCACTCCCGATCATCGCGCGCATTTATGCCAGGATCTCCTCCGCCTCCGACACGGCCGTTTCTTTCCATCCCTGTAGCCTCAAATCCCCGATTTTGCTCCGCCACGCCGCACGGACCTTCTTGCGCCCTACGAAGTTCCGGCCACGCCCGCGCCATACAAATAGGACCACCGGGACCGCCTTGACCTCCACAAGTCGTAGCCATTACCCACAGCTCGCCTCCGTCACCGTAGCGCCCTAATTACGGAGTTCTCCGCCGGCGAAGCTCTTCGGGTCATCTCCGTTTCCGGCGCCACCGTAGCTCCTACGTCCTCGCCGACCCCACCATCATCACCGCCGCATCATCGCGAAGCCGACGCCACCACCCACTTCCGCGGAGGATCGCCGGAACCACTACTTCGTCGACGACCGAAGCTCCCTGCCGCCAATCCTCGCCGCCGACGACCTTCCGGCAAAGCTCCGTCGCCATTTTGGTAACCCACAAGTTCGCACGAACCTCCTCTCTCTGATGCGCACATCACCGCCCGCCGCCGTGCACCGTGGCGCCGGCGACCATCGGTCACCGTGTGCTGCCGCAAGCCCGGTGCTGGCGTGGCAGCCACCTCGGTGCCACCCGGCGCCACATCACGTTAAGCGCCCTCGTGTCGCCCGCGTGTCGCGCCAGGTCAGCGCCCGCGTGGCAGAACCACCGCACCGGTTCGCCCACGGCTCGGTGGAATGAATCCACCGTGAGCCGTGTCTATGACACATGGGGCCCGCATGTCAGGAATTAATTTAATTCCTTTAATTCCCGGAAATTCATCGCTGGCGTCAGCATTGCGCAATAATTGATTTTCCACTAGAAAAATAATTCGGCTAATTCATTTAATTTCCAGATTTTGTATTAAACTTTAAAAATTCATATCTTTTGCATCTGAACTCCAAATTGGGTGGTTCAAGTTGCAAAATTTGTCTAAAATCATAATCTAGCTATTTAACTCAAAATATTTCAATTTGGAGTTAATTTGAATTGTCTTTTTGAATTTATTTGAATTTGAATATTGAATTTATCGTATTTTCGCGTATAGACCTCGACCACTCCGGAGAGTTAGATCCTTCCGACGATTTAGAATTTCAAGACTTCAACGAAGGCAAGTTATACTATTGATCATATTGTTCCCAGTATTTTAAATTATTTAATTCCTATTTTAAATTACTATTGCATGCGTATGTTTATATAATTGTTTAAACGTCATGTTTGTATATAGTTACTCCCATCCTCATTGTATGGCCAATTTGATTATTGAATATGAATACCATGTCACCCTTAGGCAAAATACTACTAAAATTTGTCATATGCTTAGTCATGTTTAGATCACATTTATTTGGGAGGGTTTAGCCAAATTATTTACAATCTGTTTTTAAATTTGATTCGATGGTATTGTTTTACCACGAAAGGTTGATAAAGAGGTTTTTACTCTAAATAAAATCAAGTGGGTTTGGACTTGGGCGAGATGGATATATGGTGGGTGCAGGTTCATGTACGGGCCTAATCTGGTTAGGATTACGGCCCATGGGTTCATTTAAATGAAAAGTCGCCCAAGTCAATTAAGGATCGGTCTTTGAGCGTATTTTGCTACGCCTAACCGTACCACCATATGTCTGGAATGGGACAGATTTGGCTAAATAATCTGTGGTGTCTTAGTGTTATTTGTGTTATGTTGTATGTGTGGGGGGTTGGTCAGACATTAGTCCCACCGGGCGCAAGAGGGGGCTTCCGGAGGATGGCTAGTTCAATGGTAGCGAAATCTTAGCGGGCATAAATACATTAAGACACTGCTTTGTAACGGCCTCATGATAATTGCTTAGTCACACGCCTTCGGAAGCGTGCATTGGCCGACATTAAAAGTATATTATCTCGTGTGGGTAAATCTGTACAAACTCTGCAGAGTAGAAACTATTCGAATAGCCGCGTCCGCGGTCATGGACATGCTAGCAAAGCCACTCTAAGTTAGACTTGTTTTTGGTTTATAAAATAATTTCCCCGGATGATTTTAGGATGGATAATCCTATGGTAAAATGGGGCGGTTAGCCAAGTGATAGGCGGGTATCCTTCACCATTCATTCAATGGAGGTTATCCACTATTTATTATCACCTTAATCACTAATTTCAGCTATAATATTAAAAATGGCCTTAGAAAATTATTAATGGTATTTAACCTGAAAATGTTGTTTATGCAAAACAACCCTGCCATTATCCCTTGTTTACCTTATGCATGCATTAAACTTTCAATATTGGGTGTAACTTGCAAGCACGGAAGTTGTGCTTACTCTTGTTGAATAATCTTTATTCAGGAGAAGACCTCTATCAGGACGGTGAGGATCTTGACGAATAGGCTACATCCCCAGACGATTGCCTGTGGCAAGTCGTGTGGCCTACTACTACTTTTCCGCTGTGTTATTTCTTTTCCTTTTGGCCTCAGGCCCATTTGTAATAAAACTCTGAGTTATTATTAATAAAGAGCGTGATATGATTTTTGCTATCACTTTTGTTGACTGTGTACACTGGAAATCCTGGACTAGTGTATAAACACAGAGAATTCGGGATCCTTCGCTCCCGGGTTCGACACTTGGTGCCCCTGCTACTTGCAGTTTCTGCTGGCTAGAGGAAGCAAAGGACATCCAGCAAGGAATCATCAAGGCGGAGGAGGCAAGGAAGAGGAAGGATGAGGAGAAAGAGGAAGAAAAGAGGAGAAAATTAGGGTTTCTAGATCGGCCTCCAATCTTCATCTAAATTCATGGGGTGATGATCTGGACAGTCTTACTTTGATCTTAGATTACTGTTTATTCAAGTTAGAGTAGTTTGATCGTGGGAATTGGATAATTTGTGATGCTCTTGTTCGGTTAGTTGTACTACAGAACCTTGCGGAGGAGTTATGTGGTATCTTCATACATATTAATAACTTTTCCATGTTAGAAAAGTTGTATATAATTTCCTAATATTTCTAAAGAGTTCAAGATCATTAAATTTGAATAAGTGGTTGAAAAGTTGTGGCCTATAGAGTACTGCTATCCAGAATTTCATCGTCGTTAACATCAGTTGTGTGGATTGCTTTATTACGTGCAGTAGATGATGTAATTACATTGTGGTCATAACTAGGTTTAGTTAGATAATTCTATGTAGTTTCTAGAAGTGGTATGTTTTTCTATTTTTCATGTGGTAGAAAACATATAATTATAAAATTGTGAAGTTCCATATTAACCTTTATGGTTGAAAACAGGGAACTAGATGGCATAATCAGATAATTTGTATCACTAGGAAATTATAGTAAATTTTGTATAGATTCCATAAAATATAGAGTTTGCTATATTTGGATTCTAGGATTAAAAGTTATGGATGTTTGGTCACCGGGACAGCAGTAAAGTTGTCCGATGAAGAGGGGTTAGTTGTGTCGGGTTTACATGTAGGAACAAACTTGAGTTGCTTGATATATGTGTACTATTGTGGCATGTTTTTACAGTGGATTATTGATCTTTGTCTAGAGAGTGTTGATTCGAGTTTGGTGCCATCTTTGCATCATTCCGACTTTCGTGGCTAAAATACAAGTGCATGGTAGAGCAGTAGGCATCGGTTTGTCTGCCCTTGTCTTTACATTGACTTGCTATGATATTTATTTATGCTTTACTTATGCTTATTCAAATGACATGATATAATGGTGATGGTGATTTAATGAGGATATAACATGATGATAACATGATATGTTGATGACATGATATGGTAATAACATGGTAATTATGATAATGGATTATGTTAATGAATAATAGAAAGATGATGCATTATTTACATTTATCGTGACAGGAGTTGCATGAGCCAGGTCGGTGAGAAAGTCATGTAACTATTTTGGTGAGGTTAGTGAGTAATGTTGCATGACAGTTTGGAGAGCTCTAGATAAAAAAACCTACTTTGGTAGGAACTTCACGGGAGTGAAAGATAGCGTGGTTCACCGATGGATGATCACTCCGATGCATATGAGCATGAGCATACTTGAGCATTGCATACATGAGAAGTTAATTGTGTTAATTAACCACATGAAAGATGATATGGTTAATTGAGTATGAGAATGGCGATGATGACTATTTAATTGAATGATAAGTTATTTATTTATTGTTCTATGATGTACTTGCTATATCTTAGACTCACTCTTGCTTTGTTGTTGTTTGTATGTGGTCGTTGAAGACGACATGCATGGGGCGAAGTAGCGCATATGCATCACATACAATCATTACACAAACATTGTTTATTTTAATGTGCTTTCATTAAATCTAGATACGTGATAATTCCCTTTAGGATTTATTATTAGGATTGGTTATTATTAGTTTAATGAATTGAAACTTTGATTGATTTAATAATAGTTTGGTTATTTTATTATTTGTTGTCATCCTATATATCAGGAGCATGGTTCCATCGTTTCTCGAGCGTATGTGATTCGAGTGTTTCTTAGGCGCGTGTGACCTACGCGTTCTTGACGCGTGTGATCAAGCTGTGAAAGTTAATCATTTATACATTTATATTATTAAGTTGTTGTTTTGTGACCCGTTATGGGGGTTTATTCCATGCATGCCTTACTGAAATTATTGGTAATTATGATTTAAATTAGTTGTGAGAATAATTTAGGTGATATCCTAGGCTTAGTATTGGACCGGGATGTTACACCGTAATTCAAATCCTAGTTGCAACCAACGGCTCAATCCGCTGTGCTCTGGGTCCTGTTAGGCCTGCCTCGAACTACGTTGTGTTTCGGTTGCAGTGCAATGCAATAAGAGGCAAACGGCAACGCTTCTGTCAGTGACAAGAATAACTCTGAAATTCATTGGCAATGTTAATGCAGTCTTGCAACAGCGCCATGGCATGGTGGTTGAACAGCTTGAGGTCGAATCTGAATTTGAAAGCATTCTAGTTCATTAGTACCTCTCTACGGAGTGAAGAACCTATACTTTTTTTCCCTTAGATGTCCATATAGTTTTTGTTCCTAGGTGTCCCATCTGATATTGTAGTGTGATTTTTCCATGTCAATTGGTTGGCTAGTAGATTTTCAGTTTTTACTGAACCAGAGGGGATGCTGATTGTTTCTAATTCTATCTTATAGAGACTAGCGCAAAGTACTATTGACCTCACATTAAGTTAGCAGTTTCTTCACTGACAAAATTTCCAGAAACCAAATCGAGACGGCACAAAATTCTGCAAAGCAGCAACTTGCATTGCTCGAGATGCGGCTTGATCACACGAGGCAAGAATGCTTAATTGAAAAAATAGCTCTTGAATCTCAAAATTACAAATCTGACTCTTTGCCGAGCGCGAAAGAACCGAAGACTGACACGTGGATCTTTCCACGCTCGAGGCTCGGGGAGTGTGGAATGCTGGTGCCAGACGTGGAAACCGGATGAGCGCAGGAACCAGCCGCGCAGCGCGGAATGATACCGGTCCAGCCCTTCTTACCGCGGTAGCGGAGCGCGGAAGATGAACGCAGCAAGGTGCAAGGTGGCATTAAATGCGAAATTTTCTTCGCTCGTTCGTTGCATGCAGCAGGCATTAAATGCGAAATTTTCTCTTTGCATGCATGCATTAAATGCAAAGTGCATGAATTTCCCCCGGCCGCGCACTCCGCTACTGCAGAATGCA
This sequence comes from Ampelocalamus luodianensis, assembly GCA_036346255.1. Lineage (NCBI taxonomy): Eukaryota > Viridiplantae > Streptophyta > Magnoliopsida > Poales > Poaceae > Ampelocalamus > Ampelocalamus luodianensis. The sequence continues at coordinate 53,990,129 of CM070627.1, read as the reverse complement.
GCCGAGGACCTTCCACGCCCCGGTGGCGCACAAGCTGTCCGGCCCGTCGCCTTCCGTGTTCGTCTGGCCTGCCGCGGTGTGCACTCGTGAGCGTGAAAAGATCCATGTTTTAGCCTTCGGTTCTTCTACGCTCAATGGAGAGTCAAATTTGTAATTTTAAGGTCAAATGTACTATTTTTGCAATTAAGATGGTAGCACAGGCCTAATTTAAAAAAAAATCAAAATATACGAGTAACAAAGCTTGTATTACAAGTACGCTGATTTACCTCAAGAGAGATTCTGTGCGAAACGTGATGTGCTCTTGCATGTACAGGAGGCCTCTATTATGGTAGTTGTTTAGCACATGCTGTGGTCTGCATTGCATGTATATAACCCCATGCCACAACAATCAGCAGTCATTAATAGACTCTCATATCAGTTCATCAAAATTCCACAATTGCTTCCAAAAGGATGTCCATGCATCTATCCATCGGCTTGGTGTCTCCAGGAGTAAGAACTTAGAGTTTGTAGAGCCATGTAATCTGGACCATTCATAGGCTTTCCAATGGACGCGATTCATCGCCATTTCTCCTCCCTCACTCCACCCTGTCCTACCATCTCCATTGCCGTGAATTCACCCAGTGGCGGAGCCTAGTGGAGGCCAAACTGGGCTCTGGCCACCCCTTTAGTTGAAAACTTTCATTAGGATTAACTACATAGCCAAACAATTTACCTAGTCAGAAACAGAGCATGTTGCACAGGAGATTCAAAACTGGAAGAGAGACTTGAGCGATGAAATTGCTTTGGTTAATCATCGAGCAAAAGAAAGTATAAAATATCACATGCAAAATTGGCCAGATCAATTTAGATAATTGGCTAAAAGCTTCTAATTTCTTACTTTAACAAGGCTACACCAAGTTGCAACTGGCCCCACGCTCCGCCACTGAATTCACCCCATTTCTCCCCACTCACTCTGCCCTGTCCTGCCATCTCCATTGGCACGACTCATTTTTGGATCTGAATCCTCTGTATTTACTGTAGAGGTTTTCACTGTGTTAACAACTTTTTGTGAGTGTGTAAACATGATTTTGCAGTGTACTGTAGAACTTACTGTAGTAACAGTGAAATATTTACTATCCATATCAAAACCACTCCACTATTGATCTCGACCTTTGATTTTTTATCGAATGGTGAAGATTGCTAATACCAAATACCAATGTACTATAGATCAATGCAGAGGATCTATTTCCTACCTATCCAGGCCCCAGCTGAATTCCAGCTCTGAGTTCACGAGGATTGTATTGCGTTGCTAACTTGCTATTGCACCGCCCTGCCCATCCTCTTTGGCCCACTCATCCATCAATCATCTCGGGGCAGGCACGACACTTGCAACCCTTCTGATCCCCACTACTATTCTCCCCCATCTGGCTCCAGCCTGCTGCAACTTCGTATCATTTACACCTCCCTGACATGCTACGGAGTACGGACTACCTCCACGGGCTCGGCGACATCCGCACAATACAGGCACATGGCAATGCCAGGAGGGGAAAATCCAAGAAAATTGGGATTAGTCGATTAGTTTACACCACTTTTACTTGCTCATAACACCAGATGGTATCAACAAAGTCAGTGGAAACAGAAATGCAGATATGCCACTGCTAATTTATCCAAGCAAAACCACGGATCAGTACACTTCCCAATATTCTAATCCCAGATAAGTCACAGAAAAGAAGAACCCGATCGAAGAAGAGATCCAATACCACCGCCTAGGTTAGACAAAAACGAGGAAAAAAAGAGTACATTGCTTTTTTTACAGTAAAGAACACCACCCCTACATAATCCCTTGTTAACTTCTGGGTACCCAACATATTTTGGACAAAATGTGAGTTCACCACTTGACTAGCTGCAGCTGCCTCCTGAATTTCCAGATCAACTGCTGACTACGACTGCAGAACTACTCCGTGTTCTGAGAAATGACCTCGCCGAACTTCAGGAAAAGCTGTGCATCCGATGTGCTCGACGAATTGGCGCAGGAGAGCACACTGGTGCCTCTCAAGCTAACATATTCGTTGATGTAGCTCGGGACAGTCGGTGGCTGTGGCAAGGCCAGTGGTTGCACGGGCTTTGGTGGCGGGTCAGCATGTACAAGACAGTCCAGGACACGCACAACCTCGTGCATTGTCGGTCGATCAGACGGTTGTCTCTTGGTGCAGAGGAGTGCCAGCTGGAACACCCTCTTGACCTCGGCGAGATCTTTGCATGTGTCTACGATGTCTGGGTCGACTGTCTCCATGACCGCATTGTTTGCAGTCTTTGATAGGATCTGAATTACAACAGTACACAAAAATGGTAACATGATCTGTGCACAAAATAGTGGGGAAAATGCAGCAAATGTGATATTTGTTTCCCTACACTTTCAGCAATTGGTGTAAAATTTTCCCAGTAGGGTATACTGGACCTGTGAAAATTATCTTATTTATTACCAGCACCAGTACTATCGTAAGGGAGATGTTTTATCATAAAAATCTGGTCTGAATTTGAGTCGAGTTCAATGTTAAACTACGGTCTGTAAAAGTAAATGGCTGCAAGGTAGAAGAATTAGTCCTCGAAAAAAGGTAGAAGAGGTAGAAGATATTTTTTGTGGTATACTGTCATTTGTAGCTTTCCATCTACATGATTGATGACAGGGGGACAAAAATGGCAGGCTTTAGGGGACTGAACACTGCAACTTATAATGGAGCTTTCAATAGCCATATACAATGGATCAGTCCACCACAGGTCCACAGTGCAGATAGATCTACTCACATGATAAGTTTCATGTTGTTGGTCCCCTTGTAGGAACACAAGCCTAATGGGTATCATTCAGCAATTATTGAGCACTACCAGAATCCAAAGCAAAATAAGCTAATGAAAATGACACATTTAACTTTAGAATTGCAAGAGAACGAAAAAATAGTTACCAAGTGATGGAGATTGCACTCGTTGTCCACTGGCTTTTTGCCAGTTAGCAGCTCGAGCAGAACAATGCCATAGCTGTACACATCAGACTTCTCATTGAGACGGGAGGTGCGTGCGTACTCAGGGTCAATATAGCCAATAGTGCCCATGACATAGGTCGACGTGTGAGTTTTTGAAACACACAAACTCTTAGCGATGCCAAAGTCTGTAAGATGTGCCTCATAATCTTTGTCAAGGAGGATATTCTTTGATTTTACATCCCTGTGGATTATTCGTGGACTGCAGTCATGGTGAAGATAAGCAAGGCCTTGAGCGGCACCAAGAGCAATTCGAAGGCGAGTTTCCCAATCAAGTTTTTCCTTCTTGGATGGACCTTCTAGAATAAAAAAGAATTACCATTATGATATGGAATAGTAATTTCATTCAACTATTTGCTATCAATAAATAAGCACATCTGCAAATGTGCCAACTTCTATTTGAGAGTGGCCGGTTGGTGCTTTGTGACAGATGAACAAACAAAGAATCAAAATTAAAACAAGCATATAAGTGCTAGCTGAAGTACTGATCACTGTGACACTAAACTATCCTCAGCATTCCTAGACAAAAACTGTTCTCAATGAGTTAGCAGTCTGCACTTACCATGTAAAACATCCCAGAGGCTGCCATTTTCCATGTAGTCATAGAAGAGAAGATTCCCAACAGGTGATAGGGAGTATCCTTGGAGGCTGACTAGATTCCGGTGTTTGATACTACCAACAGTATCAAGCTCAGTCTCAAATTCTTTCAGGCTTTGCGGGTAGTGGGCATACAGCTTTTTGATTGCCACTGGTTTGCAGTTCTTCAGCACACATTTGTAAACTGTGCTTGATGCCCCATACCCAATGATGTATTTCTCACTCAAGTTTTCAGTCATCCTCATTATGTCCTCGTATACATGAAGGGCCATGTTCATATGAAGGATCACCAGCTTTGGGGGGACATTGCTCACTGCAACGACATGAATATCTATTACAACAGATTTACACTATTCTAGCATCAACTATGAGTGATCAGTTACAAAAGTGAACTATTGGTCCAGGTAAGCCCACATGATATGATGGTTTGATAAAATACATTAATCACTCAACATGACTTGTATGACCATATAAAACTTGACAAGAAGGTAAATAATTGATTTATTGAAACAACAAATTCAGACCTGATGTAGATGCATTACCTGGTTTGCTTACAGAGACATCTTTGAGAACAGGAGGACTATGTGGCCTGCAAACAGCTACTAAGATCATCAGGAGGATAGCAAGCCCACCCACAGCAATGCCAAGTATTGCAGCCTTTGAGATTGGTGCTGCATAGAAAATCCAGGGGGGAAAAGGTGATGGTCAATTAGATTTGAAGAAAGTTTATTTGAAAGCAAATGATGAATGAAACACTGTTCTTACATTTCTCTTGGTGGCTGGAGGAACGGCATGAAGAACTAAGCCAATATCCACAAAGTCCAGGATTACCCAAGAAGCTGAAGAAAGGACCAGATCATTACACTACTATTTCTAAGTCTGATCGATAGGTAGAATAGTGACGGAAATGATGGGGCACACTACCTGTCAGGTGAAAACCGTGAGAAGTTGTTGTCAGTAGGGACAAGACCAGCCAAATTATTGTATGATACATTTCTGTTCACGAATACAAGATAATGTCAGTAAAACAAAACAATTCGCATATGCTTAAAACTTTTGTGGTTGTTAACTTACAAGATACTGAGGCTGAAGCAGTTTATCAGTGATGAGACATCCCCAGTTATATTGTTATTTTCCAGTTTTCTGCAAGAGTGAATAACAGAGAGACGAATCAAAAGTCAATTGAAGATTACCTTCCGAACCTTCCACCAAGCTTATGGATTCAAAAAAAAAAGTGACATGAAAAGATACAACTCACAGCAATATCAGATTTTGCAGCATTCCAAGTTCTTGAGGAATCAGTCCGCCAAGGTGATTATCGGACAAATCACTGAAACAACACCCCAAGTTTTTTTAGAGAGACGGAAGCACTCAACTCACACCCCACTCACACCACTCACATGCACACACGTGCATGTCCTCTACACACGCTGGGAATTTTTGCGAAGGCACAAGGCCTCACGAAGCACAAGCACACGCTTCCTCGCTGAACTTGCACGCGTATGCACCCTATTCCTAATTTATTTAGGTGAGGCGCACCAGGTTCGAACCCGGGCGGGCTGCACGCTCGACGGCGCTGCAAGCCATCCGAGCAACCACTCGGTCCTCACACCCCAAGTTATTCAATATAGCATCCAAGGAACTAATCGGTAAAAGGTTTCAAGATTAGATCACCGGGTACTTACATCTCCATGATACTCCTCAAGTTCCCAAACTCCGCAGGGATGGATCCAACTAGACCATTCTTGCTCAAGTTACTAGGGAAACAAGCTCCACGACATCAACACATGGCTGGAAATATACAAAAAAAAATGGTAATGCCGAAAACTTACAGTCTTAATAGATGCTCCAAGCTGCCAATGGCTGATGGAATTGGACCAGTAATCATGTTACAGGATAAATCCCTGATACATGCATCTTCATTATATAATATATATCTTGCATAAAACAAATATTACCAAGAATTGATGAGCTAATGGGACTTACAAGGTGTCCAAATTGTTGATTTTTGATAGCTCAATAGGAATAGGGCCACTTAGATAATTTGATGACAAATTCCTAAAAACGTATGAACATAAGTCACTAACCAACACAGCGAACATGGAAGAAGATCAATATGAATATTGACGATTTTTAAAAATTAGAATCAGAATAATTCTTTCAAGTTTATTACAGTGCAATTTAAGGTTTAAAACACCTTATAACTTACAAATAAGTCATGCTCTCAAGTTTACGCAACGAACGAGGAATGGTCCCATTTAACTTGTTGCCGTATGCATTGCTGTAAAGGAAAATTAGCACATTACATATGTATTATGAGTTTATGACACTGCACATAACATAAAAATTTTAGAAAGAAGCCATGCTTACAAGCTATTGAGATTCACACATGAACTTATATTGTCAGCAATTGGTCCTTCTAGGTTGTTGTTTGCAAGGTTCCTGTGAAACAAGAGCATTTTGTTAACACACTTGGGAAATCATAACAAACATTAAAGGGTGCCTAAAGGTACTTACAAGTCAAATAAGCCTGTAAGCTTTCCAAGCTCTGGCGGAATGGACCCACTAAGTTCATTATCATTAAGTTCTCTGAATTTAGATATTTTGTCAACAAAGAATAAAAGTTAACCAGAATTTGAATATCCAAAATTGGCAGAAATATTTCCACTTACAGGTAATGAAGCGTTGACATATTACCAAGCTCTGGTGGTATTGGCCCTGTTAATCGATTGCCTTGCATGTATCTATAAGCACAAGATGTATGATGTTAGTGACTCAGAAATACCCCAACGTAAAACTTTCACAGAGATGAATTATCTATCAGGTAAATCCCAAGCAGCTATGAACCATATATTGGGGGAAAAGAAAACTTACAGCTTCTCGGTGTATGTCAAGTTTCCAAGTATCAACGGTATAGGACCAGATAACTGGTTGTAACTCAGATCTCTGAAACCGTAAAAGGACATATCAATTATCAATCTTGCACCAACAGCAATGAGGCAATGCTGCCTCCTTTATTAGTCAACCTATAATCTAGTAAATTTAAGTTCATCATTGACTTACAGTACAGCAAGCGCCTGCATGAGACCAATAACTGATGGAATGGTACCAGTGAACTTGTTCCCTTGCAAGGACCTAATACAGACGATATGCAAACCTTTTCAGATTATTGTTAATTTTGTTAAGCACATAAGTTAAGAAGATTCATTTCATTTAAAATAACGACCACATACAGTGTAGCGACTTGTAGGAAACCAATGTTGAACGGGATTGATCCAGAAAGCTGGTTGTAAGACAAATCCCTACCATTACAAAATGTTAGGAAAACTTCACAAACGTAAGGATAAATAGCATAACAACGAGGGGGCAAGAATGTAAATACGTACAAGACCTGAAAACTCGTACAGTTTCCAATGGTCTCTGGTATCACCCCAGTCAAGCTATTGTTCTTCACGTCACTGGTCAAAATGATTGTAACGTTAGAACCCAATAGAGGATACACAACACAATGTGGTGTCAAATTGGTAAGCAGCATACTTACAAGTACCAAAGGCCGGTCAACTGGCACATATCCGGGGAGAGGTTTCCTTCTAAATTGTTGCCACGCAATCCCCTACCGTATATGATCAATTCAGCCACAAAACATTTAAAAAAGACTATAGCACTATACACTACTCCATGTGCATAAAATGGTGGTGTCTTTGTAATGTTCTTCTAACCATAAAAGCCTCATGAATTTGCCCAGATATTGCCAGACTCTTAAAACATACTGATAATGCAACTGCAGTAGGAGCACTAGTACACAATCTTTGAATTGGCAAGTGGCAACACAAAGTTAAGGATGACTTACAAGTATTGAAGAACCTCATTCCAATAGATTAGTCTTGGTATCTCCCCACTCAGTTTGTTTTGAGCCAAGTCCCTAAGGTGCACATCACATCACAAATTCAGAACAACCTTAATAGATCCACAATATGATAATGATGTTGCAACTTACAATATCTTCAAATTTGGGAGCTGTGAGAGTGTTGATGGGATCACGCCAATCAGCTGGTTGTTCTTCAATATCCTAGAAAATCACAAACACCAGCACATAATCAGCAGTGACGTCCAAAATATTTGTTTACTAAATACATTTCAGCAAGAACAGGCCTTACAAGTTCTCAAGGTGCTTCAGCTTTGATACTGAGAACGGTATGTCCCCATCCAAGTTATTGAAGGACAAATCCCTAAATCAAGAACAGAAGTTAGAGCACGCATTATTTCCTAAACCTACACATCATTGTAGAGTCCACTCACAGCGTTCTGAGAGACGAACAATCGCCAATCTCATCAGGGATCTGCCCGGACAGCCCATTCGACTTCAAATCACTACATGTATATACCCAAATACACAAGTTAACGCAAGCCAAGCACCAGGACAGCTACATTCCAATCAGCCACACAAGCCAGAAGGTTAAGCAAGACGTCATCCGTACATTGAGACGAGTCCCTTGAAGCTGCCGACGGCCGGAGAGATCTCGCCCTCGAGGTTGAGCCCGGAGAGGTTGCTGCATTGCACCAACACACCGCGTCAGTGACCAAACATTGCAGTCAGTATGAAAGGAGTGAAAAATTTTCTTCTACTTACAGCGCGGCGACGGCGAAGGTGACGTTGTCGCAGAGGACGCCGCGCCACGAGCAGTAATCGTTGCCGGCCCAATCGTATAGTACGTTGTCAACATTGCGGAAGGACTTCTTGATCTCCAGCAGCGTCAACCCTGGATGTAATGTAACCCAGCCACATTAGCACAAGAAAATCGCAATACAAAGCAGATTCAAGATCAGTAGAATCATGAGAGATGATTTGATCCCAAAAAAATCAACCAAAAGGGAGGTTGGTCACTATGCTAACAATGATTTTCCTTAGTCTTCGAGGCAAGAAAACTTACTCAGTTCATGAGCATCTTATTTGAAAAGCATAAAGAACAGTACAGTAGTGAAGCAAAAGAGTTGGTAGTACCAAGATTAATCCCGATTGCTAGCAGCATTATGCTCATCAGATTGGAAGAAGAAGAAAAACAAGAGTGGCGGCAAAGATAGACACAAAAAGGAACGAAAACCAAGCATCCATCTTTTGAATAGCTGAACAAAGTGTGCAAGATTTAATGTTCAAACCATTTCTTGGTATCAATAGCGTCTGCTCCTATGAATAACAGAACAATAAGAAGGCAGAGCAGTGGCACTTTTGAAACAAAACAGAGCACAAAATAAGGGGAAAAATTCTCATTTTGAAGCATTGGTGGACTAGCAAGCAGCTGCTACAAGAAGATGTCAAGAACTGTCGCCCAGAGAGGAAAGAAAGCAGGAGACGATAGGAGAAGGGGCACACCTCACAAGGATTAGTAAGTGTTGACTCCGCTCAAGGCGATAAAAAAATGGCACTGGAGCATCACTAGAGAATCACCATGCCTCCAAAAGGGCGTACCTGCCGCACTAATAAAATACTAACCCTCACAAACCAACCATACCCCTGAATCTTTGCTCCCCAGTACACAAACCAAACAACACCCGGAGAACCAAGAAACGAAGCCGAGAGCACCAACCGTCGTCGGCGACTGCCACGGCGACGAGGAGCAAGGCAATGAGAGCGCGGGAGGCCAACGCCGCCGCCGCCGCCGTCGTCGTCATGGCCGCTGAGCTGTGAGGCATCCGCGCAGTGACATTACAGGGAGAAGAACAAGAGTGGACTGTGAAGTGTGAAGTGTGGTTTAATGGGGTGGAGTTCTTGGTTGGTTTCTTGGGTTCTCGCGCTCGGCTTTGCGCACTCGCGCTACTGCTGGCTCAGTGACAGCGAGTAGCTGTATGGCTGTGCGATAGAGTGGCAGGGGCCATGAGGCTAGAGCGAGTAGTAGGCTATAAGTTGGGTGTTTTAGAGAGAGAGAGATCGGAGCTTAGGCCTTAGAGAGAGAGGGGATAGAGAAGTCACATCAATGTCGTAGTTTTCTCTCTCCATCTGGTTGGCCTAGAGTAGTAGAACTCGAGTCACGCCGGGGGGCATGGTCCCCGATGACATGTGGGACCCAGAAAGAATGGATGGGGAACAGTGATTACGCAGTATTGTAACTGCCACAGCACCTGAAATTTTTACGGACCCTATCAAGTCAGTAAGAAATTTGTTCGATCGCTTATCAACTTCATTTACCGGCCTAGGCAAAACTTCATGATGCGTTGACGAAGGATTTGAGTATTTACTATTATGATTAGGTGATTTGAGAATTTACTCTTTGATATTTTATTGGGTCACGTGTCAGTAAAAACATCGAGATAAAAAAATTTAAATGCATCTATCTTATAATTATAAATCCTCAATAATTCCTATATTGTTATACCACAATTACAAGCTCTAGAGTAAAGTACGATACATTTAGGCCCCCTTTTAAAACTGAAATTTTATACATAGGCGTTTTATCGGAGAATCTCTAAGAAATAATCTTATGATGGCATCACACTCATGGACTCACCTCCTCTCTCTCTCTCCATCTTAACCAACCGGGTGTTGGATTAAGTGGATGCAAGCATGTGTGGCTTGAAAAACACAACAGTTAGGGTTTGTTTGTTTCGATTGAGTTTTTCTGAAAAGCGTCTTTCGCATGTACTGCACTGCAACGCGAGTGGTTATGCTTTTCTGATTTTGTTATTTGGCTTTTAGGTAGGCTGACTGCGACTTTCGAGATAAAAATGTCTGAAATGTCCCTTAGGACAATAAAAGCTTGTTTGATGTCGTTTAACACAATCAACAACATTTAACGACAATTGACGATTATTAACGACGACTAATAAACATTTATTACAACAAATATTTATTAAAAACAATTGTTATGATGAATTTGATGACAACTAACGGTGGTTAATGACATGTGACGATAACTAGCGACATTTGACAACAACTAACGACAAATTGATCGCAATTAATGTAATTAACGATAAACAATTATTATATAAATAATTACAATTATTGTAGTGCATAATTAATACAACAAATAAATAATTATTACAGTGAATAATTAATACAACCAATTATTACATAAATAAATACAATAATAATTATTACAATAAATAATTATTATAACAAATTCATGCCCCTCCACTTTTTTCTAGGCTTGGGACCAGCATCGACAGTGTTAGGCACCGCCACCCTCACACAAACCCCAAAAATAAGCAGATACAAAAGTGTCGGGCCCAGGAGCGAAGGATCCCAGGTCCTCGGTATATTCCACACTAGTTCGAGATCAGTAGCTAGTGTACACAGTGAAACAATAAATGATAACACAACCATACAATGTCTTTCGTTAAAATATTTGGAGTTGATACAAAAGGGGCATAAAGCCAATAAGCAGATTACAGCGGAACCAAAAACAACAAGGTAGATCACACGATTCGCCACACGCAATCAAGTGGAGGGCATAGCCTAATCGTCCAAGGTCTCTGACTCCTCGTAGCATTTATCTCTTGCTCAATAATTAAATTAAGCAAGAATGAGCACAACAACCATACTCGCAAGTCACACCCATCAAGTAACAGATTTTAATGCATGCAAGGATATCTCAACAGAAGGCTTATAGAGTTAATTTGCATAAAGCCATATTTCTTTTCAAATACTTGTACTAAATTCAACAGCAGTTATTCTATACTAAAATTTATTTTCTAAAACTCAAGTTTTATAGTTAGATAATATTCATCAACAAGTGGTGAAGGATGCACCTATCACAAGGCTAACCGCCCAAAACCCAATTGGATATAAATCCAAAACCATTTGATGAAATCTTTTGAAAATAAAAACCAAAAACTAACTTGGAGTGGCTTTGCCAGCATGTCTATGACCGTAGACACGGCTATTCAAATAGTTTCACACTCTGCATAGGTGTAGAGCTTTACCCACACGACACGATTTTTCTAGTTTGTTTGACATCCGTCGATACCAACGCCCACTACCTTAGGTAAGCGGTCTAAAGCACGTGATAAGAGCTTTACAAAGCATTATTCCATCGCAGTCCTCCCTCGCTAAGATTTCAACCCATTTGGGTAGAAACTCGCAGGGTTCAGGGTCCCTCTTGCGCTAGGTGAGAATACATAAAAGTATATAGTAAACAACACCCACGCAGCCGGATGGAACGACTACGGTGAAAAATTACAAATTAGTTAGCCAGGTCCCGCCCATTCGAGACATGTGGTAGTACGATAAGGCGTAGCAAAATACACTCGAGACCGGTTCTTAACTGACTTTGGCAATTTTCACAAAACCTTAGGTCTCGACCATAGAAATGAGTCGATCCCATGCATAGACATGCACTATCCAAACATCCATTTCGTCCAAGTCCAAACTAATTTTTTTTGTTTAACAAGTCAAATCATTTTATAAATGTTTATGGTAGAGGCGATATCATAGTACCATTTTAAACCATAGATGAATTTATGGCTAAATTTTCCAAAGTAAATATTTTTGAGCTGAGTTTCGACTAATCACAGAGTTTTTGCAACATATTCTAGTTCATACTAATGTACCAACTAGTTTTTAACTAAGGCATCAAGGGTGATTCAAACAACATTCAAGTGTTGACGTACAAAGGAATTAGGAATAACTATAAAGTTAAAATAGGGATTTAAATTACTTGAATTTAAATAATAATAGTTTAAAACATAATTTAAATACTTTGAAATACTTAGATTCAACATGATCAAAGGTATGACATGCCTTGCTCGAATGCTTGAGGATCTACTTTCTCGAAGTGTTCGGGTTCTCCAGAGTCGTCGAAATCTACACGCGAAAACGAGCCAACTTCAAATAAACTTTCAATAAATAGAAATGAAATCAAATTAACTCCAAATTAAATAATTTTAGCGTAGATAGCTAGATCTGAAAGTTAGATGGATTTAGAAATTCGAATCGCTCGAAACAGAGTTCAAACGGAGGAGAACGGGCTCTCGGAAGTTTTAAAATTACATGGTCAGAAGAAGGTTCGATTATAGGTGATCGGAAGGGGCTTCAACCAACTGGTCGGAAGGCTTAGATTACATGGTCGAAAGAAAGTTTTGACTAGTCGAAAGGTTGATACGACTACTCAACGTGGTCGTAGGAAGAATACGGGAATGTTTCGACTACTCAACAGCGGTCGAAAGAGAAGGGAAATTCGACTACTCAACAGCGGTCGAAAGAACAAAAAGACTTGATGGCTCGACGCGGTTGAAATAACAAAACAGCAGAACAGGGCACGGTAAGTTGGCCAAAAGAATAACAGGAAGTGATGAGGACATGACCTCTATGGATACAACCATATTTGCTATGTTTAATGTTCTAAGTATAAGAGCTCGTACGCTTCACTTAAATTATCAGGTGAGCTTGTTTTTAGGAGTGTCTTTATATTATATGAACTATATGATGCTACCTAATGATGAAATATATATATATATATATATATATATATATATATATATATATATATATATGCAAAGACGATGTCACTTTTGGTCCAAGACAAGCAAGCGGTTGAGCTAGACCTATTTTGGAATCCAATTCGGCCTCCCGAATCAGCCTGACAGCACCAACTTAAAACAGGCATAACTTTCACATACGGAGTCTGTTAGAGGTCCACGAGTACTTGATTGAAAGCTTATTTCGTCCTCTTTCCAACGGATCCGGCCTCACATCCAAATTCCTTCTGGGCTGATCGCAATCATCAAAAGAAGACGTCATATCACTTGTTTGGGTCAATTTGGGCTTTGTAATCATACTGAACTTGGCCCATCTGTCGACGGCCCACTTGGGGGCGTGATCACTGTTCACGTGAACAGTAACCCACGAATTTAGTCCCGCCCCGCTGGTTCTTTTAGATTTGTGGCTCTTCCTCCCCTATATAAGGAGGCCACACTCCCTCTAGTTTTCTTGGATTTTGTTTATGTTTAGTTTGCCTTCGTTGCAACTTATATCTTTTGCGTGTGTCGACTAGACCACCCAATTAAGATCCTTATTCGAATCCCAACTCAATTCAAATATTTCAATTCATATTTGCAATTTGATTGCTTGATCTTGTTCTTGCGTGCTTCTTGGTGTATGCGAGAATCGACCTTCGTGGTCGAGTCAACCGGTATTCGTGCACGGTTGATAACGACTTGTCAATCATTCGGTGATTGCGTGGTTTCGAGCCTTGCGTGTTCGTAGCGAGATCGTGAGAGTTGAGCGACACCTACCGAACTTATCGTTCTCATCGAAAGATCAGGCCAACAAATCGGACCTTCGGGTTCATTAGGAAGCAAGGTACGGGGAACTCACAAGAACAAAGCGAGGCAAACTGGAGGAGGCTGGTGAAGTGCGAAGGGCGGTGGGGAAACTCGCAGCCGAAGGCGAAGTAGGACGGCGGTGAAAGGGTCAGCCGAGACGAACGGGGAAGAGGAAACACGGCGGCCTCTGTGAAACAAAATTGAAATAGAGAGAGAAGATTGTTTGAAGGAGCTTTGGGAAAAGAATTGATGTGGGGCTTAAACTCGGAGCGCGTTGCTTCGGGCAAACCATAGCAACAAGAGCGAGGGATGGAGAGTTGGGTGCACACGGTGCTCACCTAAATAGACGGTGCACACGGACGAACTTGATTGTTCCCTTCCATTGCTATTGCAGCCAGTATATAATGCTAGAATCTACACCAATATATATCAGTTATTATATGTATATATAATTGCACTCAGGGGCGGACCCCATTAAGTTCATGGGTGTTCAGCTGAACACCCAATTTTTTTGAGCAAAAAATATGTATATTTAGGGTATAATACATATATATATATATGAAAAGTGAAGTTGAATCAGCAAATATCGTCCTCAGTCTCGCGCTCACAGCCTCGCACAGGGCACCACAGCTGCACAACAACATGCTCCTACGCCGCCTCACGCCTTGCATCGCAGCCCAGCCCACGTACACTCGCGAGCCCAACTCCCACGGACGCGGGACACCCAAATGCCCAAATTCCCAATCAATCCCACGGACGCCCAAGTGCCCAACTCCCAACCCTAAATGGCGAGGACCGGAGGCGACTCAGCGCCGGCGACTCACACCGAAGCGTGGCGGCGGCAAAGAACAGTGAGCGTGGCGCGGTCGGGCGGAGCGCGCCGTGGCGTTGGTCGGTGGGTCGCGCGCCGTCACGGCGTCGCGGACTCCCGGGGCCAGGGAGAACCGGAGAAGGGGAAAGCGAGGACCGGCGGGCGAGGCGAGCCGCAGACCGTGGCGGCGGTGCGGCCGGGCGGGTCGCGCCACGGCGATGTCGTCGCGCCACGGACGCGACTCGGGCGGGTCCGGCCTCGGGAGAACCGGAGAAGGAGAGGACCGGCGGGCGGAGGCGGAAGGGCGCTGCGGCCTGCGACGCGCCGACGGGCCGACGGTGGCTTGCTCGCCAGTCGGCGGCGGCTTACAGGTACTCTTCACTGCTTCGACCTCGAATCCCTCCGGGCTTTGCCGCTCTGGGCCTATGGGCTCTGGCTGACTCGGCGTCTCGGTGACTCCGCCAGGACCGCCACTCCGGACTCCCCGTCGTCCTCCCATACCTCCCCGAGACCCTGACCCCGACGTCCCCGTCTCAGCGTCTCAATAAGCCAGCCAGCAAGGTAACCCAATCCCAAACCACCAAATCGGCACAATTGTTTTATGCGAATTGTAGATAACTAGATATTAGATATTAGAGCTTTGAAGTTTGAATGATAAACGAATTAAAATGAATTGTGGTAGCCCAATCCCAAATCGCCAAATTGGCAGGGTGTAGGAGTGGCTGGCGTTGCGGCGAAGTCTCATCCTAGGTGAGTTGCGTCCAATCTCCCACTTTCCCTGCCAATTCCGAAACCGGCAAATCCCAAATAGTTAAGTGAATAATTGTCTTTGTGAAATGTAGATCGTATAATCTTCAAAAATGAAGAAGAAGTTTAGATCGTATAATCTTCAAAAATGAAGAAGAAGTTTGTATATTTGAAATATTTGTGGGATACTACTAGTTAGACTCACATAATAAATAAAATTTTCTTGAACTTTTAAATTGGCTAGCATAAAATTTTGAAGAAGTTAGCAAGGTGGCTCTAAGGAACAATGAAATAAAATGGCTGCCCCAAAAATTGCATGAAGAGTCGCAGAGTTAAAATTGTTTTTTTTCTTAATTATTTATTAACTTTCTACATTATATTGAGGTGTTATTGGTAGGGATAATTTGTACTTTAATTTTTGGCACTAAGGACCTTTTCTCTTTTCCATTGAGCAATATTTTCTCAACTCCGAACACCCATCCTGAAAATCCTAGGTCCGCCATTGATTGCACTAGTCTATTAAAAAAAAACAAATAGAATTTTGCACCGGTAGTAGTACTATTATGGATGCTAGCCAATGAGCCACTGCAGCATAAATTGCTTTCCCTTATCCACATGCCACATTTATTGTATAATCTTACTATTTTTAAGTCGTCTAAATTTTTTTTTAGTTTAAGTTACTTGTTGTGACTATTGAATTTGTATAGAGATTGATGTGTCATATGATTAGATATTGATTAGATGGATAAGAAACGTAACTTATGTTTAAGAAAATTTCAATCACCTTATGAATAGACAGTCCTTTTTTCGAACATGTTCTTCTCCTCCTTAATCCTCACGTGATCCCTGTCCTGCAGATAGAGAGATCTCAATCTCGAAGTGCAAAGTTTTAACACAGGCAGGGCGTCTGTGGCGTTTCACCTGCAAGGAAACGACGCTGCGTTGCACCGTTTGGCGAGCTCCTTGCCCGCAGAAGCAACGCGTCGGCAGCAGTCACTACTACTTACCACCGGCGCGCCCGCCGGCTGCCACGCGGGCCCGGCACCGCGCCGCGACAAGAACGGCCTGTTGCTATATTTCGAGGAGATCGGGTAGTGTCATGCTCCGTTAGTTTTAGAACTTTTCGCGCTTGGTGCAGCGCTTCCAGTCTCCTGTGCTCCATGCTGCCTTTCCTGACTCTTCCTTGCGCAGATCTGACGCAAATGTTGGGATAAAGCTCTAATCTGATACTCCTACCATACACACGCCTCGCTATCATGTTTACTCCTACTTTTTGTAAGTAGATCACTAACCAAGCATATATATACCGGAGAGCAGAAAATACTGTTGAGCCAGGGCAAGCAAATCAAAAGTTGCAATGGAACCGAGCGGGGGGCGTGGCCTGCCTGACACCCGTCATTTCCAATCTCCGAACCAAAATGGCGCGCTTTAGCACTGACAACAACATAACAACGCCTGGCCGGACGCGGCCGCGCGCTGTTTCGCGGGGGCCATGCCACACCCACCCGACGCCGCACAGTTCCGATCTGGGCGATGGCCCGGGCAAAGATTCTCGCCGGCCGGTACAAAGCGCGCGTTGGTGGCGTCGCCTCTGGCCGTCCGTCCGTCTCACACGCTGACACGCACACATCGCCGTTTCGCAGCAGCAGCGAGCCAGCGACGCAGCGGCTGCAATTCAATATCCCCTACTTTGTGCAGAGTGACTGAGTGAGTGCGCACCAGCTTAGCTATGAGTACGTACGTTGCAGCACCGTACGTACGTAGCTGCAGCCTTTTATCTCTACTCCAATTAATCTCGGATAACCCTTTTTTGTTTGAAGCTGGGTTATCCGATGTTGATGCGTATTCGTGGAGAAATATCTGCTGAGGTTGTGAGGTGTGTAGCTTTTACGTGATGATCTCCCTTTTCCGCTGCTCTAGCTAGCTGGAAAGGGGTATCGATTTTCATCGGGCGATCGAAAATCAATGTTTAAATTAGTTGTTATAGTATTTTGTTATAGTAAAATTATGACCGTGAGTTGTACTATAAAAATACTGTTTACGTAGTGTATCTCGGAGTACGCGGATCCGCTGCATTGCATGACCATCGGCAGGCCCGAGAGAGAGAGAGGAGATGTGAAACTGTGAATGATGGATGGGGGTGTGCGGTGCGTTTGCGAGGACAGGTCCTTTTCAGGGATGGCAGCAGCAGGCAGCAACCTCCATTGATTACCAGTGCTCTCCTTTCCTTCCCTACGTAGTTATTGCTTTGTTCAGTTTTCCCTCAGCTCATTCTCTCTCTCTTCATTGTTGGTTGGGAGAAGAGCTCTCTCTCTCTCTCTCTCTTTGCCTCTGTTTGGCGTTGTGTGTTTGCTGCTGCTGTATGCATGGCGCATGGATTCCTTCCAGCATTCCATCCCCTGCGTCTTCTCAGTACTTTTGGGCATGGCGACTTCTGACACCGGAGGCGGAGATGGGCGCGTAACTAGATGATTCATCATCGATCGTTCACATGCACGCTTCCTGTTCGTTGCTACTCGCTCCGAAATCCCAACTCGTTATTTTTTTGTAAACACAGTGCGCACGTGCATGCTGCGCTCCAGTCCTAGTATTACACATCGATTCTCTGATCACAATAGCTCCAACGTTTCATCAGAGGAAGACGTGCATCGCACAACTGTAGAGGATGTTGTAGCTCTCGCTCAATTGGCCGTTTCGTGTCCAATTAGATCGGTGAGCCTGCATTGGACTGAACAAATAAACGTGATCTTTTCAGTAAAAAAAAAATTTGCACGGACTTACGAGCTCGGCCTAAAAGCTAGTAAAAAGTACACTGGTGCGCAAAAATGGTAACTCTTTCGTCAGAGGGGCTCTTAACCGTCGGATCACATCCATTTCATCAGTACGCCAAGGCAATGGCGAGCTTGAGGGCAGGCCACGAGTTCAACCATGCTCCTCCGCGATGTAATCAGCAGTGAGGGCACCGCTAGTAATAGGATCGGCAGAAAAACGGAAGCGAGAACATAATTTGTGTTACGCTTACGAGGACGACACTGGCAATCGAGGTAGATTTTAGACGATTGTAGTAAGGAGGCCGACAGGTGGTGGTGTGGGCACGGCGTCGGCGGGTCGAAGAAGGAAATAGGAGGGGAGGCGCCGCCGCACCAAGCCAATGGAGGCAACATGTGAGGCAGCATGCCCTCATTTTTGTTAGTATATGATGTCCTTACATTTGGTACAAAATGGAAGTAGAACCATATCTAGTACACTACACATACTAAGTAGGCACAAAACAAATTGAACCATCTTACCGTTTATATTTCTAATAGTTTTATACCAGCATAAAAAATTAGTTTTATAACGAAGCTTGGTAAACAAATCGGAGTGAATTCAGATGGATCTCGCTTATCTTTTATCATATTATGTATATTTTTTCTCACGGTCGGATACGAATAGTGTCGGATACTATTTTTCTATCCCGTATTTGCTTCGCAAGCTTTCGGCGGTCGGTCAGACAAAAACTATCTGCTTCTTTTGCACCCCTATATGAGACATTGGAAGTGCAATCGGAATGAAACAGAGAGACTAATCGTTAAAATATCGAAGGAAAAATACTTAATACCCCATACCTACTAAGATACAACAACCCATCTAGATCGGGTTGACTCTCCATGTTCCAACGGGCCTTACTTGAGTATCTGTTGGTGTCAAAATGCGGGATTTCACAGCCCTTCTACAAGCAGAGGCACATAAAGCAATTCGGCTGCGTGTTCTAGAGTGGACATTGTTTGTTCTAGAGTGGACATTGTTTTTCAAGACTATAATGAACATCGTGAAACGGAGTCAGGCACGCTAAAGATTACCCACAGGGAAAATGTACGCGCAGAGTATTTTCTTCTTCAAAAAAAGCGAAGACATCCATCAATCTAAGCTCGGCAGTGACATCGCCTCGGGCGGTGCAACGATCACCTCACCTCTCTCCCTCTCTCCAATCCAATCGCGATCCTTTGTTCCGCGTGTCGCTGTCGCGTCTGTCCCGGCGTCCGGCCCCCGGGCCGCGATCGGACGGCCGGTACGCGCGGGATCCCTCCCCTCCCTAAGCGTGGTCCTCTGCGTTACAGCAGATTTTCCGGATCGCACTTGGCGAAGACATGAGTAAGCGGCGACGAGGCGGATCCGAGTGGCGGTTGAAGAGGAGGGTGGCGTTGGAGGCGACTTGTTGGCGGGCAAGGTCAGCCCCGGTCAAGGCATTGGGTGCGAGTGGGATACAGGAGAAAAGGTCAGTCAGGGCTACCATGGGAGACTTCAATCTCCGCACATAAGATTACCTGCAAGGTAAACGGCCTATCTCAGTAGCAAGCTAGTCAATGAGCAAGTTCTAGTTAAGACAAATGTTAATCCCTCTCGTAGAAAGGTGTTTGCCGTGGGATGAGATACGGTAATTGGATTTGTTCTCGTCCGAAGAGGCAGCGCCCAGATGCCAATACACGAGAGAAAAAGGAGACGGAATGTAACACGAAAACGAGAGCTGTCTTATGATTCTTTGGAACAGAGGCAGCCTTTCCATTAGCATGTGGACTGCGAGGAAAAAGCAGCTGGGGATCGAGTAGCGGAAGTGGCGCTTGTACTCCATCACCCATGATTTTAAAAGACTCGCCATGCACGTACTGTATCCCGCGATCTAATTATGCCGCTTTTGTGCAAGCGTATGCATGGCTCGTTGGAGTCGACGACCAGTGCCAGAAATCTCGAGAGATTCGAATTTATTTGGGCATGCATACCGGAGCTGTACGTACGTACTTACGTCCTGGCAAATCAGCATCTTGTTGAGCACAATCACATACTCGTGTCTGACGTGTCTCGGAGGGGAAAACTGAATCTTCTGCATCTCAATGCGAAAGACAGTGTATATGTCCAAGTACATAGCCCAACTTTATGCCGTAGCTTACGTTTTTTTAGCAAACTGGTTGATACATGAAGGTCAATGTAGTATAATCAGAGCCAAGAAGTATAGAATCTGATGGTCTAGATGGATCACTACCATATATATATACATTCTAAAGTGTATGTAGAGTTGGAGACTATTAGAGAACTCTAGGTGACGGCAAGGCCATATTACAGCAATTGACATGCCTTATTCACTGTAACAAAAGAAAAACTAAAAACGTTGTGAGTTCTGATTAATTTATGAAGCCTGAAGATTGCAGCGAACATTCAGTGCGCTTTGGAGCGACCGAGACGCCTGTAGGACGGGCAGGAGTATATCCCAATAGAAAAGGTCAAAATCACGTGACTTGTAGTGTCACGCCACCCATCCATCCGGTCCGGCTCAACTCAACTGTCCGTCCATCCAGTTTCTCGCTCTCGCTACGCATTGCGCATTGGTACTTGCAGCAAGAGCACATCGCCAAACACCACAGGGATAAGTCAACTCAGAGCTCGGCTTTGCGGAGAGGGACTAGTACCACAGGTTCACAGAACCACGCTGCCATGCAGAGAGACATGCAGCGCTCGAGTGTCGCTGCCAATCCTGTTGATCCGTGCGTCACATCAGAAAAAAGGAGACGTATAATCGGATAATTAAAGATTAATTTATTCTGCAGAACTGGAAGTTGAAAGTTAAAGTCCGTTTACAAAAGTATCGTGATTGTCTAAAATTCTACCTTTCACTGCTAAATCGGATAACTGACACCCCCTTAGTTATTATCACCGGGTATTCTTACCCTCTGAGATGATTTCACCCCAGTTTTGCTCTCACGTCGCGCTGAAGTGACAATGATTTTGATATGTGTAATGGTTTTGAAATAACATGAAAACCAATCAGCTACATCAGATAAAAAACCATGGTGAGACCCACAAGTTATGCTCAATTTTAGTATATCCTTTCTCTTTCCTTCATCCTCTCCCCATGACCACCGAAGGACATCACCTTTTGCACGACACTAACAAGCACGATGCTGAGGAGGGTGGCGGTGGCAAAGTAGCCCTTCGATGAGGTTGCCATCATCGAGGAGGATGACACAGAGGGGAAGGACAATGACGGGGACGCACGGCGAGGAGGCGGCGGCCGAGAGGCACTGGAGCAAGGGAGGCAAGTGAGGACGCATGGTGAGGCGATGGATCGCTGCGGCTGCGAGGGGCATTGGAGTGAGTGGGGGCGTCGAATCGAAGTTGGATGGGGAAGGCAGGGGAGGGGAGGTGTGGACTGAGAGAGAAATGGGAGGAAGAAATAAGACGAAGAAGAATGTGATGTGAATCTTGATATGGATGCCACGTGGACATCCACGTCATTCAAAATCATTTTGGATAGGGTCACGTCAGCTCCACGTTAGACAAAATCACCATTGTTTGGGTTGAGAAGGTAATTGAATGGTGTTGACAGTTGGAGGGGGGGCAGTTACCCGGTTTCGTAGTTAGATGTTAAAAATTAATAAGTCCATTCTACTCCCTCAAGTATCGACATCGCGACACCTCACGAAAAAAAAACGTTGACACCCCGAAGTTGCAAACGGATAATCTACCCCCTTCGGTGTTTGATGCGGTGGTTTTGCTTGATGTGGTGTCCGATCAAACCGGTTTCGCACCGACAAGCATTTCTCTTGAAGCAAAATAAACGGAAAATGTCCACCAATGGCCCCATCTACCCGAAGCACCTCCATCATTTTGCATGGAGGATCACCCCACGTAGCATCACTCGTTAGCGCCGCGATCGCGCTAACGGTACTTCATGAGAAAACCATCCTCACCGCAACAATAGGTGGTAGCACCTTGAGTACAAAAGGTACTCAAGGTTAGTCTTATTCAAACTAATAAAATAAAGTGGTGATTAGAGCCTAATCAAAGGAGTAGAGTGTTTACATGCATAAGGTTACAACTTGAAGGTATAAAGGTTCAAATTTGCATAAGCGATACATCTTAACTTACAATTTGGAACACTAAGTTTTGATAAAGCAATTTATTAAATCAAAGTTTGCTTAGAAACAAATCCTCGACTAAAAATAAATGACATAAAAAGTACGAGGCTACAAGAAAGAAGCCGGCCATGGTTCAGACGTTGCTGCATGATTCCTCATGCAATCCGAGAATAAACTGTAACTGCATTTTTGAAAATCAAACTTCTATACAGATGACATCAATTCAAGTTATCGCCCATGACCGTGGACACGGCTATTCGAACAGCTTTATACCTGCAGGTGTACATCTTTACCCACATGACTTAGTTAGTCGTTGCCTTCGGATGCCTCCGAATGATGACACACTTCCTTTGGTATGCCGATGGGAAACTAAGATTTGGTATTTTTCAACAAGCTAACACTATTGAGTTGGACTCCCATGTGTGAACTAATCCCATAGTGTAGGCTACACCACCTACTAACCACAGGCACACATGTTGTGTCGAATGCCGATCCAAACAATTTAAAACAAATTGGGCTCACCACCCATAGTAGAATGCTATCGGCACCATTAAGGTATCGTATATGCGACGAGGCACATATACGCCCTCACCCTCCTAAGAACATCTGATATTGACATACAAAGCTCACATGGCATATAACGCAGTCCTCAGACCCAAGCATCTATGCCATACAAGGTCAATACACATATCCTTACTCTCCTGTTTCCAACTCAATAGTCTCAACATTTTACTTAACCAAACAAATACCATACACTTGCATGTGGAAGTACGTGGGGGACTTGAATTGAATAATCAGAGTTCGGTCCTTAGTTAACCCGGACAAGTCCACCACAAAACCCAATCTCGTGCACGAAAGCACCATCACTATCTTCCTCTTGTCCAGATCAATTTGAATTTCAAATACAAGACTGATTTAAGGAAACTGGACAAAGAGTTTGGAAATGACAATAGTTCAGTTGTGATTCCCATGTCTGACAAGATATGCTTGCCAAACTATAAAATCTCTAGACTGCATATCTAAGCCAAATCCGAAAATAGACCATATAGTATACAGTACTACACTAGAGTTGAGTGTATGGTCATGATTAAGGTAATCCATCATGTTAGGTCATAACTAACTACTAATGATCATATTTTGTATTTTCGAATCATAGCATGCACGAGCTACCATCGGATTTGTAAAAGCTATTGTACAAAATTTGGGTTCAATATGGTGCAAAGAGGATGCTTGCCTTGGTAGTAATAGACTTCTATTGCAGGCTCAGATTGTTCAGAAGTGTATTCAAAAGCTTCAGTAGAACCGGGTTCTAAAAGAAGCAATAAAATCCAATAAATACCAAATCGACAATAAGTCCAACATAGAAGAAATATGCATGATCAATCTAGAAATGCATGATTACAAAGATGCTTAAGTCATAACTACCCATAATAATGATAATAACCCATTATATAGCTCACTGTTTTCAAAAGACAGAAATTAGATTTTAGTGCAAAGTTCCAGTTTTCAGATTTGAAAAGAGCTGAAAACAGGACAGATTGCAATTTTCGGAAATAGAAGTATAGATCATGCAAAAGTTCATAAATGAAACTTAGCATGATCCTTTAGGGTAATTAATATCCCAAACCAACCTTAGTCTAACCCTAACTAGTTAGATTACAAAAGCTAAAGCAAAAACCTATTTTGTCGGTTGAGCCGACAAGAGAACAGAGAGAGATTTCGACTAGAAGTTAAAATAGATGATGACAAGAATGGAAAGATCAACTTGTCATGCTGCTAGGGTTTAGTCGAAACCTAAATAAGATGACAGGTTGACAGGAAGACACCTAGGTCTTGAAAATGACAGGAAAAACCGAAAAGGCATGTCATCACTTTTCAGTTTAAAGCATGATCAAGTTACTGATGCTCAAAAGAATGATTCACAGCAGCTCCTAAGGTTCCTAGGATGCTTAAGATATCGAAACTAGGGCTTTTGGCTTACCAGTATGGAAAAACACCAAGAACCCCGAAAATTTGAGGTTGCTTGACAGAGAGATCAAATCTGATTTAACCTGCAAAAGACATCAAATCTTTAATGCAAGGTAAAACCAGGGCTTAAGGATGGATAAGCAAGGATAGGAGTAAGAACTCCACCGCCAAGAAGGAAGAAAATGAGCTTGATGGTCAACAATGGTCACGCTCAAAAGGCTAGGGTTTATATATGGATGTTGAGCTACAGGACAATAGGGAAAAATCTAGAGCCTGATGAGGTGTCCATTTAGGGCTAATTATCCCAAAAATTAGTTGCAAAAACTTTGAGATAATCCTCTCCTTGATTTCCAGAGAAATCACGCTCGAGAGAGAGAGGAAGAAGATAAGAGCCAACCGACATGTGGGCCCCATTGTCATCCTCACCATGCGCACTCGTAAAGGCTCAACAAATGTCAGCCGTCCGATTGGAAATGGGCGGCTGTGATAAATAGGGAGATTAAATGATTTGAATCGGTATCATTTAATATGGACCGCACGATCTAGATCGGAGGATCGAGATCTAATTGAAATCCCGAAGGATCATGAACTCCACTTTCAAAGATAGACGTTGGATCAAGATCCAACGATCAATTAAAAGACATACACGTCACTCTTTTTAGATGCGGTGGCTCAGTACCGTTGGATTTAATTTCTACGGTCAGGATGTAAAAGGGAACCGGATGGTCCGATTGCATACACCCATGTGGTCCGCACGATTGAAATCCAAAGATCCACCGATTTTGGGCTTTAAAAGGCCCACGGTCTAAATGGAGTGCCGTAGGATTGAAATCCAAAGGCCCACATTAACGCGCGCCTTTGATTTCAAGTAGAAATAAGCGATACCGCTAGATCAAGGATGGACGGCCACGATTGTGCGGGGATCCGGAGTCGTCCGAATGCATACACTAATCTGGGCCATACGATGAAGATCCAACGGCCCAGGGGAGTGCGGGCTTTATAACACGCGGGAAAAAGGGAAAAGCCGTAGGATTTGAATCTAACGGCCGAGATAAAGCGCGCTTTAGGTTTAAAACGAAAGGAGTGCATTTGTTGGATCAATAACGAACGGTGGAGATCAAACATGGATCCGGAGTTGTCCGATTGCACACAACGATCACGCCGTTGGATTAAGATCCAACGGCGAGATTTAAGTGGACACGTGGGCGGCTCGCGGGTGTTATTGTTTCGCCTGCTCGATGGAAGATCGACGGCTCATGTCGATCGTGGAGTTCGCTCGCGCCGAACGTGACCGAGCCGCACCAAGTCGCCTTTGGGTTGGACCGAGACACATGAGGTCGGGTCGCCACGATTGCAAAGGTCGGTTTGGACCGGCTTGGTTGACCAAACCTTATTCATATATTTAAAAGGTTTGACTGGGACTTTAAAAATAGCAAATAAATTTATGAAATCATGAAATTTTTACTGTAAGCTACTGGGATGATATATTTCCCAGATAAATTTCATAAACTTCATTTTCACTTTATAAAATACATAAATATTGATTTCAGGCCGAAAATATTTATTTAAAGACCATAAATTTTCTTTAAGTCCAAATAATTTCTAAAAATGCAACAAAAATATTTTTAGCCAAGATAATTTATCTAGGCTTTAATAAAAATACTTCCCAGTCATAATACAAGTGTTACCTTGTATTCCTTTAAATATTCTAAGTAGGTTTTTGGACTTTGGCAAAAAGGAAGGTTTTATTTGGTAACAGCAACTCCCAACTGAGATTAAGAACAGTAATGATATGAACAGTAGTATATTACTGTTCATAATACAGATTATTACTGTTGATAAGATTGGGGCTGTTACATGTACGTACGTACTTACGTCCTGGCAAATCAGCATCTTGTTGAGCACAATCACATACTCGTGTCTGACGTATCTCGGAGGGGAAAACTGAATCTTCTGCATCTCAATGCGAAAGACAGTGTATATGTCCAAGTACATAGCCCAACTTTATGCCGTAGCTTACGTTTTTTTAGCAAACTGGTTGATACATGAAGGTCAATGTAGTATAATCAGAGCCAAGAAGTATAGAATCTGATGGTCTAGATGGATCACTACCATATATATATACATTCTAAAGTGTATGTAGAGTTGGAGACTATTAGAGAACTCTAGGTGACGGCAAGGCCATATTACAGCAATTGACATGCCTTATTCACTGTAACAAAAGAAAAACTAAAAACGTTGTGAGTTCTGATTAATTTATGAAGTCTGAAGATTGCAGCGTACATTCAGTGCGCTTTGGAGCGACCGAGACGCCTGTAGGACGGGCAGGAGTATATCCCAATAGAAAAGGTCAAAATCACGTGACTTGTAGTGTCATGCCACCCATCCATCCGGTCCGGCTCAACTCAACTGTCCGTCCGTCCAGTTTCTCGCTCTCGCTACGCATTGCGCATTGGTACTCGCAGCGAGAGCACATCGCCAAACACCACAGGGATAAGTCAACTCAGAGCTCGGCTTTGCGGAGAGGGACTAGTACCACAGGTTCACAGAACCACGCTGCCATGCAGAGACATGCAGCGCTCGAGTGTCGCTGCCAATCCTGTTTGATCCGTGCGTCACATCAGAAAAAAGGAGACGTATAATCGGATAATTAAAGATTAATTTATTCTGCAGAACTGAAAGTTGAAAGTTAAAGTCCGTTTACAAAAGTATCGTGATTGTCTAAAATTCTACCTTTCACTGCTCGGATAACTGAAACCCCTTAATTATTATTACCGGGTATTCTTACCATCTGAGATGATTTCACCCCGATTTTGCTCTAACATAGCGCTGAAGCCACATTGATTTTGATATGTGTAATGGTTTTGAAATGATATGAAAACCAATCAGCAACATCAGAGAAAAAACCGTGGTGAGACCCACAAGTTACGCTCAATTTTACTATATCCCTTCTCTCTTCTCCATCCTCTCCCCATGCCCATAGGAGAACATCACCTTCTGCACGACGTTGATAAGCACGATGCAGAGGAGGGTGGCGGTGGCATAGTAGCCCATCGGCGAGGCTGCCATCATCGAGGAGGATGACACAGAGGGGAAGGACAACGACGAGGACGCACGGGCGAGGCAGTGGCGGCTGGAGGCATCGGAGCAAGGGAGGCGGGTGAGGACGCATGGTGAGGCGACGGATAGCTGCGATTGCGAGGGGCGTTGGAGCGAGTGGGGGCGTCGGATCGGAGTTAGATGGGGAAGGCAGGGGAGGGGAGGTGTGGACGGAGAGAGAAATAAGAGGAAGAAATAAGATGATGAAAAATGTGATGTGGAGCTTGACGTGGATGCCACGTGGACATCCATGTCACTCAAAATCGTTTTGGATTGGACCACGTCAGCTCCACGTTAGACAAAATCACCCGGTTTCGTAGTTAGATGTTAAAAATTATACAAACATGATAGTTTAAAGTTGTAAAATAGACTTATTCTAAGTTAAAACCCTGGGCAAAAAGGGTGTTGCAACTTGCCACGCTAGGTGAGCTGACATATGTTGTATATTTGATAGTCTTGTACAGAGCTGGTCGTGTTACGAAACCGATCAGCACAATTTGGAACACAAATTTATGGAAAAGAAATGTCCATACTCTGTAGATGCAGAATTTCTCGCGATTTTTTTTGCGTTCTAAATTAACAATTAGTTGTAGCTCATACCAACCACAGTACTGTACTAGTTAAAAAGAATTAATTGATGGTAGATGCTAGGGTACATGCGGTCTCAAGTCTCAACTAAACTATACGGCCCTAAGCTAGCTGTACGTGAAGATCGGCCGGCAGTACTAGTATGTGTTACTGTGTGCTTACACCACACATGTTTTGCCCGTGACATGTCTCTCTAGTCTCTACCAAGTACCAAAGAGATTAATTCCGGTCAAATCCGCGACTAAAACTGGTCCATAATAGTCGTACCAAAACAACTCGTAGATGCGAGGCCTACGAGGCTACAAGAAAGAAGCCGGCCATGGTTCAGACGTTGCTCGCGCCGCCGTGAAATTTTGGAGGATCGGAGAAGCATAATGGCACGTCTCATAAATGCTGGCTGTCCGTAGGCCGTAGCCAAGTCTCCAATTTATGCGCGCAAAAGAAACTAAGAAAGGGAGATAACCGAGGGCAATGAATGGCAGCAGAGCTACGGTACTGGTCGAAGTGCTGGGCTAGGAAACGGCTACCAGTCGAGATGTACAGTACAAGTGGTGTTAGACATCTTATCTACCCTCCGATCGACGGAATCGCACCTGATCATGATATTCTTAAGATTTGAGTCGTCGGATCGGAGAACGGCAGCCGAAATAGATTGCTACAGTACACTAAAGTGTTCATAATCACATCCCTGCTACAGTATTATTGCTGTAGTACCAGATTTGCGCCTCGACTGTCACTTTCCGATACGACGACCGTAAAACAATATCATGATATTGTTCACGGTGATATTGCTATGAAATAGCGGAGGATTTGCTCCCGATCAACAGGGAACGGCTCATATCAGAGTATCAGTAGTGCACATTGGAAAACGGTGCAGTGCTAAACAGTAAATCGCTAATGTATTTTCTGTGTACAGTTAAATCGGCACTGTTTCCACGGCACTAGCTACATTATATTGTAGAGCACTGTAGTGACATACTCATATTGCTATTTCTGCAGTGTCTACTGTACTGTAGAGTATCACGATCCGCTGGTGTAGCCACGGGAAGAAAACTTTTGCCTAATCTGGGCTCGTGTCGGGGCACATTAAAACGGACTGTTCGTACGCACGTATAGCAAATGGGTTGCTATGTGTACGTACAACTTGCACTGAATTAGCCAGGCAGGCGCATTTGCTCCTCGGCCATACGCCCATGCTCTCACCATTCCTGTCTCATTTCCTTGTGTTGCTTGCTTCCACTTAGACGTGCACGTACGCACGCACAGTAACGTGCAACACTGGCAAAGAACAGTGGTGTCATGCTGGAGTCTGGAGATCGACTGGAGTGTCATGGTATGGCCCGTGCAGAGCGGGATGGGCTCGAGATGGACGGACGCCGCCCGCATCGTTCTACTCCTCCATGCCGACGGACGCGAACCGCGCCCGCGCGCGCGTTACAGGTAATTTCGCGGTGCAACGGCGGGCGCGTGCCCTGTTACGCTGCAGCGTCTGGCTAAGCCGCTAAGATAAAACGACTGGCGCGGCGCGCGTACGCGTGCCGCGGCTGTGACGGCCGGGATGCTCGCGCGTGCTCGCGCGCGCAAGTCGGGTGGATGAATCGGCGCCGCGCGGCGCAGTTCTCTGGGCCGGGGAACCGTGCGTTTTGAGCAGGTTCGTGACGGCGCTGCGGGGTGGTCAGTTATATAGTTTTTGGCTGATTTATCTTTTCCAAAATGACAAAAATAGTACGGTTACCGTACAAAAAATGTCACGATATTCAAACTACTAGCCGACAGCAGACGGCCTGCTGCTCAACCAGACCGCGGCGCGCCAACAATGGCCCATGATCATACTAGCAGTGCGAGTAACTCGTAACTCAGTTTATATTGACGTGATGACGTTGAGTTTTCATCCCTGCAGTAAAAAGGAGAGGCGTTGATCAGTGACACACTCGCGGTTTGTCGACGTCTCAAGTCGAAACGAGACGTTCGGCGCCAAAAGCTCACGTTGCCACCCTAGGGCCTCCCCGGCGCCGTGCCCTTGGCCCCACGTGTCGGTGGCGACACGCGAACGCGCCGGAGCTCTCACCCGTCGCTTTCCGATCTTTTTGGTTCGGCCCTGGCCTCCCCCGTCGCAAAAGACACGGGCCGATGGGTGGCTGTACGCCACGGCGAGCTTTTGGTTGCAAGCGACGTGATGACTTTAGTTTAGCATCGCGTTTTTTCACCGACATGTAGCCGGGTCCGCCGGTTAGTGGCAGTCACGTACATGTTTCTTTACCTGCCGTTTTGTGGAGAAATATGGAGGGTGAAAAGCCTTTTTTGACAGTGCTCGGCTCGCCGGCCGGCCTCCCTCCGGAAGGTGCTCGTGCTCACCCGGATTTGTGTGGGCCATAAAGGGATGTTGGTGTTCTCTGTGGTTAAGAAAACCCATATTTGGTAGCCGTTGCATCAGGGAACAAAATGGGTGAGGAAATAGGAATAATCAATTATTTGCCACTGCAAAGATGTGGATTTCAGGATTTGCCACTCCATGTGTGAATGATATCTGGGTCCCGGGACCACATGTCATAGACACATCAGTGGCAAATCCTGAATTGCAAATCTTTGACAGTGGCAAATAATCAAATCTCCCGAGGAAATAACGAGCTCTCTAAAATCGGAGTATCATTGCAATCTGGGCATTGTGTTTGTCCTCACAGGAAAAAAATGGGCGCACCTTACTTTGAATTCTTCCTGTTAAAGAACATGCGTCTTGGCAGCCCATAGATCACAAAAACAACACGCTCTAGAATCAGAGTATCGTGATCGTAGTACGATCATTGTATTTCTCCGAGAAAAAAATATGAGCACTATATTAACAACTTGTTTTTTTGAATCATATTAAGAACTTATTATGAACACGGAAGATTCATATTAATCGTGTACTTGGACAGAAAGAACGATCAATGCAGCAGAGTCGTAAAACCCCTACTAAACCCTGCTAAAGCAAGGTACATCTATGTTGCAAAGGATCCAACTCGAGTACAAACATGGTGGTATGGGGAGGGAGGTGCCTTCACGCAGGAAACTACTCCTGGTTTCCAATGGGAGGGCAGCACTTGTCCAACGTCCACTGCTAACTTGTAGACTAGTACTAGCACTACTCCCGGATCGTGCATCTCTGCCTGCCCATACAGAAAGGCCTGCATTATTGCTACTATGGATACGGTTCAAATCCATCGAGTGCATGCGGCAAGTTTTCTATTGGGAGCCACCACTGCTTCACCATCTCCTGCACGAGTTATGGAGCCAAATGATTTGTCTCCAAGCGCTTCGTCTCTTTCCACATTCGGTTCGGGGCGGTATGGAGAGAACGAGTGCGTCGTGTTCAGTGTTCATCAAAGCCGACGCACGGGGAGCGGGAAGGCGTCGTGTGTACGCTCATGTGCGAAGTGTAAACCAGCAAGTATCCTCAGCGTACATGGCCTGTATCAGTGCTTTTTTGCGTGTGTGTGTGTGTGTGTGTTTGGGGGGTGGTACCGACATTGCTTCTGTCACACCTCATTGCTGGTGATCCGTCTTCGTCGTGTATTAAGCGGTTTATGGCTTATTTGTAACACGGGAATTTCATAGAAATAATTTTACAAAAGTTTCACATTAGAAAGGGCACAGTACCAGAAATATAGCACAAGAATGCGCGGGGCTGAAACAATGACGGATAATGCACCGATGTTAAACAAATACACATACAGATGAACAAATCAAGAAAAAAATAAGGTCACAAATACCAGCTACAATCACCTTCATATAACAGTTAAGACAGGTCTAATGTTCTCTCAAACATAATTTCAACACATCTTACAATCCTTCATCCTATCTTCTGTTTCACCAGCATGTATGCTCAGCAAATATCCTCAGCGTTGGTGATCTAATTAAGAACCCTATTGCTTCCATCTCTCTGCAATCCGTGATGTAAACCACACGGATTGCTTAACATGTACATATGCTACTCAAGATAATTCTGCATTACAGTCCCCAAAAGGATCTATCTGCATCAAACAAGTGAAGATGTATCCCATGCTACATAAGAATTCAAACCCTTTCAAGCCTCTTTCCTAGTTATCCTGTCAAACAACGAAAACAGTGGTTTAAGATATGGTAATTTCCCAAATAGTAAGATAGCAAAGAGGTTTTCCGACCTGAAGCAATATATTCCAAGAGCATCCTTGATTTCATGCACAACCGAAACGGCAAGATAAAGGTAAAGACCCACTGTCACAAATAAATAAAACGCTGAGATGTAAATGTTGGTCATGACATGATATGCAAGCAGCAGGTAGAACTTATAAGTTGACATCAATCCAGAAGGTAGAAATTAATAAGGATTCTGTGGAGTATGCATCAAAGGATCAAGAAAAATGGCAGGTGTTGCATGTGCTAACTTCAGGATGAAGTGTTACATGATATAAACATGAGAGTCATATGCCTGCATGCGGGTTCTGGACCACAGGGTTTTGGTTATCGGTAGGGGGAAAAAATACCGGAGGTCACCGGATAACCGGAAATCTCGGGAAAATCTTAGCCAAGATTTTTTAAAAACAAATTTGAATTCATATTTGGTTACCGGCTGAGATCTCGGTAAAATCTTGGAAATCTTGGCCAAATTTTTTTGAATTAAAAATATCCAAAAAATTTTGGCCGCTTCAAAAATATACCAACACCCACCAAGATTTCCGGTTGCTTGCTGGCTGGTAACCAAAACCCTGCTGGACCATACCCAGAAATTCAACACATCAGCTGATGAACAGTACCATGCTCGTGGCCTACCTGTAGGAACTGTAGGAGCAGGGTAGGCTAAACACTAGTAACTCGGTATCAGCCTATCAGAACATTTTTTTTGACGTAAAGCCTATCAGAACATAAAACTTGGGTATACTTAACTTGATTCCTTCTTTATAATACTACCCCAAACAGCACCTTAAAACACGCAAGGTTATCCAATTGAAGAGGCCAAACAGAAGATTAATGTCAACCAAGCCAACAAGTTTCCATAAAAATGAGTGATCATACAACAAAAATGAAAATGCTACAGTACTTCAGCATTCAACACTTCAAACCAAATGGTTGGGGTAAAGCAGTTCACCTGTGTAAGAGCAATACAGAAAAAGAACCAGAAGTTCATCAGCTACAGGAGTCCTGTCAATAAGAAAAGCGTATCATTTAGCATGACTGCATAAAGGTTAACTTGGGATATTAGCAGTACTAGGTGCAACGAAGATAAAAGAAATTACCCATCATTAATCTTGGCGGTGAGAGCATTTGCAATAGCAAAAGGAAGAAATACCAGAGACTGAAATAAGAAATATTTAGTCATTACTTCAAGTGACTCTTGCACTTGGTATGTGCAGATAGATAGGAAACATGGCACTATAGGCATACCATGCACATTCCTGTTTTTAGACCTTTGGGCTCGTCACATAAATGAGCAAGTATCATCCTTCCCTGTCCATGCATCGCAATTCATTCATATAATAGAAAGATGAGCAGTAATTCCAGAAAAAAACAAGGATGATAGTAGATTAGTATTATGATCTATGTTTGCCACTCACTCCATAGAAAACTGCTGCATCACTAAAGAACATGCAATCACACAAGTAATATCCGGTGAAATGTCATTAGATGCTTGTTCAGAAAACTAAGTGCCACTGAATGCAGCATGTGCATATCTGTATAATCTGTGGTCCATGTTAGTCAGAAGGTGTTTTGCTTGACTCCTGAACTCCATATCCAGGTGCATAATGGGAGTATGGGACTATCAAATATATACAGAGATGACTTGGATGTAACCTGATTAGCGATTTGTGAGGTTGCAATGTCAATCAAACTACCTTGAAAGGACTTGCTAACACTCCTACAGATAGATCGGAGTGGATCATGTGGAAGTTTTGCAACAAATAAAATATATGGGGATATAATGCTGACTGAAGACAGCAATCAAGGAACTGCATGTTGCTGCACCTCACATTTGACGAAGGTAAGAAAATCCAATATGATGTACTGTTTGTAAGACCAAGCTAAATAACATTCACTTCAGCTCTCCTTTCAGATGCAAAGCAAGGTTGATCAGTCAAGTTGGTAATGGCTAGTTCAACAAGTAAATGCTGCCTAGGGACCAACTATGATACAAGTGCAATTGTTTTGATTGGTCTGTGTGTAGACCCAGAGTTATTTCAGGTGCTTCGATCTACGCAATTTGGTTAGATGAGCTAATCATAAGTTGAATGTAGAAGCTTACTGTCTTTCATTCGCTAGTAATGTACTACCGAAGTTCTACTTCAACAAATTTATCCACAATTTCAGCATTTTAAAATTTCTCTCCATTGATGCGCTCCCATCACGGAAGAGACAATCCTACGAGGCTATAGAAGTAGCACATGATGCTCACTGGTTTCCCTCAGAAAACTCAACTTGCACACCTTAAGTGAGCTCTTCTTTTTATTTTTTACCATCTCCAACCATGGAGGAAGTGAAAGCTTTGGGCACTCACATTAAGTAGTAGCCGTATCATATCTACACAAATCCAAATTCTTAAAGACAAATTTGCATTGAATTCAGACTGAGATTGTATGGTTACAGGATACGGGTATGGATTGCATTTCAGTATTTGCTTGATAATACTTTCATTCTTAGATTTGTTATTCACTTAATACAAAGTTAAACGCTTCAGATTTCCAATGAGAACACAATTCAAATTAATGAATCATACAACATAATACAAACGAATTTGGAGAAGATTTTCTATCCTCAATACAAAACTTTGATAACGAAACTAGACACAATACAATCCTAGGTACTTTATATACATATCAAATCTGGATTTAGATGTTCTTGAGGACATTGTCCTGCCAGATTTAGATGGCATTGTGAACTCAAGTGTCAAATTCAGATGATTTTAAGGGCGAATTGCTCGGTACCATCACAAACATCACTCAAGTTGCAAAATACCATTGACGTGTCACTGGCATGTGACCCTAGCCCCACTTGTCAGCCTCACATATGATGGTATTTTCCAATTCATACGTCTTTGCGATGGTACTGAGCTAATTTTCTCATAAAACAGTGTCCCTTTTCACTCCATAGTGAGAGCCATCAGGACACCCTGGGGAACTCTAGTGACTAATCTAAGAGATAGTTAGCAAGATTGTACTAGGTGCCTAAGGTGTGTCTTGTTCCAATAGAAACCAAAACTACTAGATAAACAGTTTATTTGAGAAATAAATGAGACCAATACCTAAAAAAAATCATTTGGTCTGGCCATTTTAGTGCTTAACCAGTTTGAGTTACATGTGTGCTAGGGACAAAACAAATTTAAAACTTAACATTAAATATAATTCTCTATATTACTAAGCAAGACAGCATCAAAGAATCCAACAACAAAAAAAGAAACTTACCACCAAATATCCAAAAGCAAAACCAGTTCCGATTACAAGCAAATGTGGCTGATTCCTCATAATATCTGACGGAGAAAGATAACACCTGCACAACAAGTTACAGAAACCAAAGTATTTCATTCAGAGAATTGTATCCTATACAATAAATAATGAATAGTTTTCTGACACCCATACCAGACAGCAACTCCAGTTAACAACGCTATAAATGGAAGGAGCTGCAAGCCATATATAAAAATGTAAGAACACAAGCATTAAGTGTGCATGCTATCTGTTGAGATAAAAGCAAAAGTCACATTTGTTCTTATAAAGTGATGTGAATGAAATATTAACAAAACATCACATGCAAATTGACACTATCTAAATGCAACAAGGCTAAAACAGTTTGGGCACCTGTTCAAGATAAAGCAATGATGCAATAAAATTGAACCTAAGATGCTGCTGGGGCCTATAAGATTTGTAAGGAACTAGTTGTTTATCAACTTTTCTGCGTTTGTATTGCAAAGATATATAAGCCTAATGAAAAAAATCTATTCATAGACATAAATACAGAAACTAAAGAGTATTCACATCTAACAATTCCAATTACTCCCGCTTAGGGTCATAAAGTTTTAAATGGGTGAATGGCTTAGTGTTTCCAAACGCACTCTAGCAAGACCAAGACGGCTTCTACAACTTCAAATAGTATCAGCTTCTAGTCTTCTATATATGAGAAATGCCAAAAGCTTACCATCGCTAATGCCAATACCATGCTTCCTTTTCTCGCGTCAACTACTTTTTGGACATTACTGACACTGCAACAGGAGAATCAAACATTTGTAAGCAAAGATGATTAAAAAGACGTATGTAGCACACTGTTGTTTATTACTCTTACATTGTTTTATGGAAAATGCTACAAAAAAAATTCACTTGCAAAGGTATTGATTCGTGAAACATGAAGAATCAACCATTTGAAAGCAGTCCCCATTTCCCAAGAGTTCTGGGTACTGAATAAACAGAATAGTTACATAATAAGAGAATCAATAATTTGTAAGCAAAGATGATTTAAAAGATATATGGCAGAATGCTATTTGTTAATATTGCTTCATGTTATGATTTATGAAACTGTCACAAAAGTTACATGAGGAAAAAAAGAGATAAAAGGGAATTTAAACTCACTTGGATCCAATGGTAGGGATTACCGCAAACAGGATCATAAGAATCAGCACAATAACATATAAGGGGGTTTCTGATACAAGTGGAAACAAAGGAAATCAGAAATAATTCTCGTAGCAGTCATGTCGAGTATTTGTGCACTACATTGGCAAACGGTGCCAGTTGATGTAAGAAGCTGACATAATATTGCAGCAAAGGGTATAAAAAAATTATACCTACCTATGCTTGCAATCAAACAAGAGAGTAATACTCAAATAGTAAATATGCAATCATGTTCACAGAAAATGGAAAAAGTATTTGGTCGTTCCTAAAGCAACATACCCGGAACAAATGGGAGTGGAACCCAACTAAAAAGGGGTAGTGATTTCCGAAAATCTTGTGCCCACCATTCAGCACCTAGATTGGGGAAGCAAATATCGATTTATTATACAAGTGATTGTCCTAGAAGAATGTAATAAAAATCCACAGAACAAAGTTATGTTCACATAGAGACTTGCTTGTTAGGGAAAAATTACCAGTAAGAAAAGTAAAAAGATGGGATACATAGATCAGCATCAGGCCCTCCGTTGGTCCATTTATTATAGGAAGAATGAGCGTATTTGTAAAGAAGCTGGTGGCATGAGAAGTGTAAGTGTCAATAGACAACAGGCGGACCTTTCATGAAATCAATGGATTAGCTAATGTGATGAAAAACCAAACATGAAGAACAGCTGCCTGACACTTTAGGAAGCAAATTTTTAGTTACAAGCTGAGCCGGTAAATTTCTTAAGCGAAATAATTGTTACCACAAGAATTGGCAGAATTAGAAGAAATGAGAGCCCACGTCACATATACAGAAAAGGTTACATCATGAAACCAGGATAAAGCAGGATAGTCATACACAGTGATAAGAAAATGAACACATGTGATGTGCCCATTTGTTCCCCAACTATGAAGGTGTCAGTCCAAATTGGAGCTGTTTTATCGCATTTTGCCATGTCGTATTACTGTCTGATCAAACAAAAGAAAAAATAGTTTACTAGCAGAAACATTATGAAGCTAGTTCCTCAAAACTTTAGGCTCTATAATTATCCTTATATGCCACCGAACCTTCCTGAAATGCTTCACTGTGAGGTTTACATGATATGTCCAGACAAGGATCAAAATCCCGGTACCAGAGAAAATACCGTGCGGCGGCCGTTTTCCGGTTGCCGGTCGGTAACCGGAAAACCGGAAAAATCCGGTCGAAATTCGCATACTGAAATTTGAATTGGGGATGTAACCGCCGGGATTTTGAATTTGAATTTGAATTGGAAAATTTTCGGCCGGTTTTTGGATCCCGGTTCTCACCGGGATTTCCGGTAACCGCTGGTAACTAGCGGGATTTTGATCCTTGGGTCCAGACCCACATGTCACCGATACACCCGCTGGCATATAATATAAGGACATGCAGAAAAGATTCAGTGGCATCGTCCCACTAAATCAATCTTCATGCGAAACCTGAAGATAACTTGAGACTGCAGTAGGTACGAAGTCTAAATGTTTCTACAGTAAGCAACATCCTGAAATTTAATATTTTGATCAAGAACCATAAAACAAAGGAGCTTTTTGGATGAAAGATGAGAGCAATTATTGCAGAAATATAGAGTATGCACACCAAATGAGTTCAAAGATTCTTACTGTTCCCACGTTGCGAGATAGAATGGGACAGCAGCAACCGCCCAGAAACAAATTGTCAACCTTCCACACATCAAGGTGCTTCCAAGGGCCAAGGCTTCTAACTAACCACAGTATAAGGATGAAGCCAATCACGATAAATCAGAGCAACATTAGATAGATGAAAGGGCTTAGAAAATCCTTACAGCACAGGCAAGGGCATCACATCCTGTCAAATGACAAATTTGCATATTGTAAGGCGGATACATTGATTGATTGATTGAGAGAGAGAGAGAGAGAGAGAAGGAGAGGGAGGGAGGGAGTGTGAAAAAATATACCATGATCAAAAAGTTCTCCTAGAGGACTT
This sequence comes from Ampelocalamus luodianensis, assembly GCA_036346255.1. Lineage (NCBI taxonomy): Eukaryota > Viridiplantae > Streptophyta > Magnoliopsida > Poales > Poaceae > Ampelocalamus > Ampelocalamus luodianensis. Next base: position 53,951,589 of record CM070627.1, on the reverse strand, counting down.
GATGAGCTAGTGCGCCTTGCTTGTTTACCATCAACAGCATCAAAAGTCTAGCAGGGGTACAATATAATACTGTTAACGCAGATGCTACGAGGCAACATAGTTGATAAAGTCAAATCAATGAACAAGCTAACAACACAATTTCCAGCTTTACTTAGACACCTTGAGAAAAACTAATGCATACCAGGGGATAAAGAAGCACAGAAAAAATTCTGATTTTTTAAACTTCCATAAGAGGATACAATGCAAAATCATTCATCAGGTAATTTTGGAACTGCTATAGTTTATCAAAAAGGGAATTGTTTAAAACTTCGGCGATTAGTAGACACCTCTATAAGCATAATCGTTACAAAAATTTCGATATTGCAACAGGTCAGCTCAAGACATAAGCTATAACAGTGGCGGCTGGAAGTATAACCAGGTTTTCTGGGGGAAACAATCCCCTATAACCATTGATATTTACGTAGAACAATGATTTGCTCTTTGGTAATCAGATGAGAGAGGAAAAAAAGAATAAGAACACATATGTAGTTACCCATTTGGAATATCAAAGGTTAGTTTCACACACCTGGTATAAGAAGAGAAGTAATCCATGGGCAAGATGGACCCACCTAGGGGGAGCTGTGTCGAGGTGGGGTGAGTATATCTGTGGAATTAGAATCCAATAAGTAAAGAAAAGAAGGGGTGCTAAATAACATGAAACACGGGATGCATCGAAAGGTGTCAAGGTTGGGAAATTAGCAGCTTCCCAAAATTACAACTAAATCAAGCAAGAAAGACACTCACATAGCCAAGCAGTGTTGATACAACTAGAAACATAAATCCTGTGAGTGTGATCTGAAATTTCAGAAAGCATCACCATGGACAGCACCGGATGAAATAAATCGAAGGAAGAATTGACAATCCATTGATCAATCTCTTACCATATTTGGTCTATATGTGGATCCATACATGCAAATGTTGAAAATTGTAAGTTAGTACAGAAGCTTTGGTAGGAAAAGAATAAAAATGCAAATTAAAAGGATTTATTTGCTGTTTGCGCAAGGCTTAAGCTTAATTTACTGATGATATGTTGCTAGGGAGCATCTTGCTGTGCAGGCTCCAATTGTTGGTTATACAAGAGTATCATCAAGTCAAAGCACGTTTCTTAGAACATCTGGAGTAGTGTTTACACTTTACACAAGGTAGGTATATGAGCAGTCTTGATTGTTATTAACTCACAACATAAAGCTGCAATCATAAGCGTATTTACACAGTTAGATAGTGCGTGATTGTTTGAATTAAACCCCGACCACTCAGCCATTGGCCATACAAGTGAATCATCAAATCAAAACATAATTTACAAGTTAAAATTAAGGTCTAAACTAGGCAGGAATACAAGCAAACTTGATAATCATTGCCCAAAAAATATGATTTTTTTTTGCATCAATTAATCCATAGATATTTGAGCTATTGCTTATTGCAGTTACGTCCACCTTGATCCTGAAGCGTGAAAAATACTTCTTGGCAACAGTTGAATGCATACACTTTACTCCTGCTTTATTTAGAGCAACTGGCATGGCATACTACTGAGTACCGTCTAATTGACGATAACTTGACATGTTAAGGTAAATAAACAAAAAAAACTACTTGGATAATCTATAGTCTATACAGATTTATACTAACCATATGTCAAAACTATCAACTGTCAACATTTCACTGATTAAGCGGTTTCTACTCAATGTTAAAATCAATTATCGCCCGCACACCGACACATAACCAATATCGATATCCAAGACGAAAATTGCGTGGAACAACACACCGAGTGTCGCTCCCCCACATAACCAAATTCATCTACCCGCTAAACCGTTACTAACCAATACTAGAGAATCAATCGAGGAGCAGAGTCGGAGGAGGCGTGGGGGTTGGGAGGGGACTCACGGCATCCAGAGCGGGAAGAAGGTGACGCAGCGGCTCCAGAAGGGCTGGAGCACGTACTTGGCCACCGCCGAGTGGTCCTGCCCGCTGTACCTGTACCGCTTCAGCGTCTCCACGCCGTGCGCGCCGATGTACACCATCTCGGCTCGGGGCGGTCCTGGCCGGCGGGGGGTTCGGGAACGTGGAGGGGTTTGGGGGTCGAGAAGCTTCTGGAGGGGTCGAGAAGAGCGGGATCGCGAGGTTGGAGCGGGGGCGGCGGCTGGACGAGATCGCGAGGCGAAGAGGGGAAGCGGATCCTGCCGATGACGCGGTATATTCGACTCGACACGACATCCCTGTGAGGTGGGGGAGTGGGGCCCAACCAATTCGAGTGGACGACTCGGAGTGCCTGACACCTGCCCCGAATCCGAACGTCGGTCACATAAATTTAGTCGATTGTGTAGTACATATTTTTTTTTGGACATAGAATTGCGGCAATATCGACATAGAATTGAGTATGGCCATTGTATTTAGCATTGTTAATAACATAATTAATGCGATACATTTCTGTTTTAAAATAGGAGAATTGCATGATACATTTTTGAATTGTGAGAAAAACACGAATATTGTGTGAGTCTAAAAACAATGATTGTGTCCGGAATCCGAACTTGATATATTGAGTCCACTCTAGAGTATTCAGTTTCAGGAGATGGATGTTGGTTGTAACTTGTAACGTCCATGTTCTCGAGCTTCAGTAACATATTAATGAAACGTATTTCATGGTACAATGCTTTTTATTCGGACAACGGTGATGAACTCTCTTTACACGCGATCTCGCCACCACTATCGACTTAGGTGGATGGATCGGCGACCGATCCACCTCGACATGTGGTGGTTGCTTGACGAAGCTGGGCGAGAGCACATCGAAGACCCATGAAAGCGCCTCAAGAGTTGGCAGCGGGCAAAGCAGGTGGCGGGGCGACCGGCGCAGAGGCGAGCATGAGCATGCGGCGGCAGCGGGAGGCGAAGCGAAAGAAGGGCCATCGCGGCGAGCCAAGCGCAAGCGAGGAGTACAGCGGCGTGGGCATAAAGGGTAAATAGCCACGTTCGACTCGATGGTTCTACCTATTCCTCCACATGTCCCATGTATTCCAATTTCCCTAAAGACATGCGTGTATCGTCCTCGGTTCGTTGTCTGCGTGCCATGTAATCCCCTTGTCCGATGAAATGTCGTGTAGTTGCTCGTTCGTCATTTCCCCAAAGTTGTCCAACGGAGTTGTCACGAAGATTCGACGCATTGTAATATCACTGCCTTGCTACATACGAATCATTAATCCTCAATCGTCCTCCAAAAAATCTTCCAACAATGCACAACAACAAATAGCGCGCAACAAGTTTATAAATTAATCCATCACAGTTGAGCACGCTGATTCTTTGGTTCACCTATGTCGCCAGATTCAGCGGCGGCAGGAAAATATGCTTGATTCAATGGCGGCGGGAAAAATATCGCCGTGGCGGCGACGGCCACGACCTCTACAAAACCCTCTTGCAACGTCGAAATTCCACAGGACTGGTCTTCAACAAAAAGAAGGACACAATAGAGAGGGCGAGGAGAAAAGCTAGCCGTCAAGTTGCTCACCTCGGGTAATTTTCTTATGAGCGGATTACATGATTCTTGATGTCTGTATTGCGTAGTGAAGTCCGTTTACATACTTTTTGTGGGATATTTAGTTGCACATATGTAGTTCATCGTGTAAATGTTCTTCAATGCGATCGTCAAATATGTCAGCGTCGTCAATTTCAAAATTTCCTACGGTAGAGGACTATTATGGAGGTCAGGAATTGATTTGAGTTATTTCGGTCGCGGGCGTGCCTACCTGACACGAGCAGCGTACAATAAGCGGCTGTGATGCGGTGGTTGTTCCACACGTTCCAAGTGGGCCGTGATGTCTGATCGACATTGGCACAGTGCCTCGCCCGGGGCGGGAGCACCACGTATTGGGAGTTAGTGCAACTAAAGGAAAAAATTCATGGCGGTCGTGTATGCGCATGGCGAGAGAGGGTGAAGTGGTCGCCACGGTTCGAGCCTAATCGGGCGCGGACATTGTAGGCTCAAGGAAAGGTTGGCGGTGGCAGTGCTGCGCGCGCCGAGGCGATATGGGCGAAGCGGAGCGGACGTCGCGAAGAAGTGCTCCATTTGCGAGAGTGCGGCACACCTTCAAGACATGCCGCGCGAAATGCTTTCGGAGACCAAGGAGACATCGGCATTAGGGCGTCACCACGGGGACCTCGTCGGTGCCCGGAAGAAGCGATGCACATGGGAGGCGTTGGCGTCGCGACCCGCGACAAAATATTATTATCAATGTTGTCAATTATCATTTTAGTTAAGTGTTATGGCGTTCTTACGCAGGTTACGTAATATCGAGTGTATGAATTCCCGATCGAATGGCAATATCACTTATCTTCCTTTACGAATCGTTCATACCTCAAGCGTCCTCGCTAAATTCTCAGAAAATTAGCTGTAGTAGAACAACATCACGATGATGATAAAATGTTATTACAAGTCTATGATTTACATGTAGTTTAAAATTTATGAAAATCACATGCCTAAGTGAAATAGGGAAAATAAGGGTTGGGGAATGGCAATATCACTTATCTTCCTTTTACGAATCGTTCATACCTCAAGCGTCCTCGCTAAATTCTCCAAAAATTAACAGTAGTAGAACAACATACGATGATGATAAAATGTTATTACGAGTCTATGATTTCGTCTAGTTTAAAATTTATGAAAATCACAAAGTGCCTAAGTGAAATAGGGAAAATAAGGGTTAGGAATGAATCGCGATTCAAGCGGCGATAGGTCTGTCGCGGATTCAGCGGCGATTCATTCTGTCGCCGATTGAGCGGCGATTCATTCTGTCGCGATTCAGCGGCGATAAATACCTCAAGCTGGCGGCAGTGGGGATAGGGTCACTGTCGCTTGATTGAGCGCGATTCATTCACTGTCGCGCGATTCAGCTGACGACAGATACATTTGTAATTTTTAATCGATTATTTATTTTTGTAAATATCTTTAAAAATAATAATATTTTTAAAAAATTCACATCCTGTGAGTGAAGTGGGGCCCAACTAATTGAGTGGGCGACTGGAGTGCACGACACTTGCCGAATCGAACTTTTTTTATTTGTGTCCGGAATCCGAACTTGATATATTGAGTCCACTCTAGAGTATTCAGTTTCAGGAGATGGATGTTGGTTGTAACTTGTAACTTCCATGTTCTCGAGCTTCAGTAACATAGGAGCAAATTTATCTACAACATTTTAAAACTGGTACGATAATAGTCTACATTCTAAAAACTTAATCCTTTCGGTTCACAAAACAAGTCATTTTGTATACCAGTATGGTCCTAAATTCATCTTAAACCACTAATTACTATTGTAATATATTTATAAAATCTAGTAAAATCATAATATTATGAAAGTACTTTTCGAGACGAATCTACACATATAATTTTATGTATCTAATCTAAATATTTTAAAAAATAACGATAGCTAAAGTTTTTAAAGTTTGACTGCACATGTTCCAAAACGACTTGCTTTTTGTGAATTGAAGGGAGTATATAATCATACACATATGATGAAGATGATGAGGGAAAACTGAAGAGGGCGGTTGGGGTGATGATACAACAACAGAATTATGGCGATGGAGGACGAAGATGGTGTCATGGGCGATGACTTTAGGGTTTCTTTGGAGTCCCCTTCAGAAGCTTTAAGGGTGTGTCTGCCTCAGCCTCAGCCTCAGCCTCAGCCTCGGCCTCCTCCCTCGGTGCCACCGCCACGGCCTCGTCTCCTCGGCGGCGCACCGCCTCGGCTCGCCTCGGCCTCCTCGGTAGTCTCGCTCGATCTTGCCCCTTCCCCAGCTCAAGCCCGGCCTTCTCCACCCGTGTAAATCTAGTTTTCCCCCTTCTTTTCTTTTTCCCCTGATATAGATGAATTACTTGTATAACCATGTGATCTGATGATTGTCGGTAAGATTTACTTGTGTGCAAATTTGATTATTGTTGAAATAAAATTTGTAGATTTCATAGGAATAGATATGCGAAAGTTCAAATCAATGATCCCATATATGTAACGTTTTGTATTTCATACTTGTAAATTGGAAATGTAGTACATTTAATGCTTAAAATTTACATTTTATGTGAATATGCAAAAAAAAAAAATCAAATATTTTCAAATGGCATCAAATAAACTATTATTTGTCTCAAGAGCATTTAAGACATTTTCCAACTCAGAATAACCAGTCAGGCTAACTAAAAACTAAACTACCAAACACCAAACATCTTTATCTCAGCCGTTCAACTCTATAGCCCAACCGGAAGCTGCATTCATACCATACAGGTCCTACAGCTCCCTCTGCTCTATTCTGTGCTTCTTCTTTCTCACGCTCCGGCGCCTTCACACGCATACTGTCCCATGACACCTCTGGGTGGCGGGTGCCGGTACAAATCTCCGCTCCCCCATGCTGCCATCTAAGCCTCGGCGCCCAACCTAGCTCGACCGCCGTGCAGCCCGCCGCCGCCACCCACCGCCTTCCTCCAATCCCGCAACCAGCGGCGCCACCCATTGTTGATCCGGCTTCCTCCCACTATACCCCGAGTCCCGGTGAACCCTTCCCTAACTCTAGAACCCTAACCCTAATCCCAACACTTCGCCGCCGTTGCTGGAGAAAGGAGAGAGAAAGAAGACCAGGCGCGGTCACCGGAGGTGGAGGGATGCGAGGGACGAATAAGAAGGTGATGGAGGCAGCATGCGCAGGAGCTTGGGAGGAAGAAGAAGGTGATGCGCATGAGCGGATGAACGAGCTACTAGTATCTGTAAAACATTATCCTGAAAATAAAGACAGGTAGAACCGTGAAAGACTAGTAGTGTATCTTTGCTAATTCCAATCAAAGATTAGGTAGGTGTGAACGCGCTCATTATGCTACTAAACTTGGGCTTCCAATGTAAGCTGGGTAATAAAATTCCTGTTATCTGAAAAAAAGGCGCTCTTTCATAGTGTGAACAGAGACTTGCATGGTCTGAAACTAATCTACCAGCTGAAGTATCTTGGTTAATTATTCGAGGAGAGTTTTCAATTATCATGTGGCAACTTAACGGTCTAAGGGTCTGTTTGGAACACAAAAACTCAAAAACACAGAAATAGGAAAACACATTGGAATTAAGTGTAGTAGCTTATTGCTAGGTATAGCTTGATAAAAATCCAAAACTAGCGTTCAGCTAACAATATTTGAATATTGTATTCTTCTAAGATAACTGATGCACCAGTTTGCATTGTTATTGTTCAGAACTAATTAAGTGTAGGTGCGATTACGCACTATAGGTGCATATCAACTTTGGTTTCAGCACCCAATCAACCGAAATTTTGAGGAGATAGATCACACAAATTCCTCACATCATCAGATCGCCAAATAGAATATTTGTTTGCTTACTACATTTTGCAATACCTTACACCAAAAGTGTAGCGAGCCACAACTTTTGTGGCAACCAAATCATTGCTACAACTGTGGCAAAATTTGGCTTGAAAATGAGTATATGACAGTTGAGGTCATAGGTTAAGAAAGATTGAAAAACCATAACTGGGGTCATGCATTAAGCACTGGCCATAACTTGGTCAAACTACCGAACTTTGTTGTAGTAAAGTTTGGCAGTGAACCAAACACCCCGTACTTGTACCACTTCCACGTTAAGTTCGGAAGATATTCTATGAATAATGGGATCATCTACGCAAATGTGTATGCATGTAACTCTAGTATGATTTGGCTTGTTTATGGATGGGATTTTTTTAATGCAATTTCCAAATTTATGGTTAATTATTTATGGACGACGTATTTGATATGGTTGCTTTCGTATGTTGATTTAGTGAAAATTTCGGGTGCCATGAGCAATCAACTCATGGACATGGGAAAACTCACATTATTTTGTTTTTGAGAGTTTAGAATTTACGGTTTCAATTATTTCATCCGTTGCAAAAATATGAGATGACCATCAGATTGCTCCAAGTGTCGTACCCTGACGGAAAAGAACATTAGGGTTGGCACAAATCTTGAGGACGCATCGGATAGATCAAAATCAAAATGTACCTTACCTCTCCGTTCCCCATCTCAATTAGCACAGTCGCATTCCCTTTCCCTGTATCTATGTAAACACCCCGAAAATTTCTTCGCCGCATTTAAGAAGAACCTTATTCGGTCCCAACTCCAGGCTAGTTTGGACCGAGAGATTTTTTTCTCAAGATTTACAAATAAGTTCCAATCATACCCCCTCCCAATGCCCCGGTATCCTGACCGAAATCGAAATCCCCAACCATAACCACCGCTGCGGCGCCGACTTTGCTGACACACTTTGATTGAGTTCTCCAGCTTTGCTATTTCCATACTGTAAACTTATTCAAGAATTAGTTAGATCAGGTAGTCTGTTTAAGCCATCAGTATTTATGTGCCAAACTTTACACTCTGGCTCTAACACAACTCTCAATTATCACACGATTTGGACTTTTATTAAACTCTAATACTAATTCTCCACCATAATCAATGATTTTCTTTAGCACAAGGGCTGCAGGGAATCACTTTGCTTAACTATAACATGCTGATCCAAATATGAAATAGCTTATTCCGTATGTTATCTAGTACTCCACTTCTTTCTCATTATTCTAGAGGGATTTGTATCATCTTCTAGCAGTTGGAACTGATGCGGAGGATATGAATCCTTGCACCGGTTGATCTTTTTAGATGAATAGGACATCTCTTACACCGGTTGATCCGTTGGTGACTTGAAAAAACGCATTCCAGACGATGCACCGGTTGATCTTTTTAGATGAATAAGACATCTCTTACACCGGTTGATCCATTGGTGACTTGAAAAAACGCAATCCAGACGATAAGCACATCTCTTTAAGTCTTCAGCATTCCACTCTCAGGTCCCTGCACCATCAGTGGTTGCAATTGCAACAAAATAGGATTCATTTAGCGGAAACCAAGCTTTTAGGAAGGGAAACAGGGAATGTTAGGGTGTGTAAATAATTGCCTTCATCGTATTTCACTTACTTGTCTTTGTTGTCGCAATATATTAGATTTCAAAAGGGGAACTTGACATTGTCCATTGCAGTATTTTGAAGGAGAACAATCAACAATGTAATGGGCGGAGGCTGTCGCAAACGAATCCGCAAAGAGGGGATAGAAGATGTTAGATTTGAAGACCTTATGTCAAATTTCCCTTTTCAGTCTGGTTCTTGTGTACAACATTAAATTTGCCAACGTGGCGGTTGTGAGGCTTTGCTGCAGGATAGTATAAGCACGAATGCACGATATTTTCAAAATTGGAGCTGAAAGAGACAGGAAGGACTAGTGTTCTGTCAAGTAAATGGAGACGTATGTGGATAATTTGCCCTATACTAAGATTTGATGGCAGTACAGTGTGTGGCAAATACGTGTTGGAGACACAACAATACACTCAGAAATTCATTGACAATGTTAATGCAGTCTTGAAGCAGCAACAAGGCCAGGTGGTTGAAACTCTTGAGATCAAAATTGAATTTTACAGCATGCTAGTTGACCATATCAATAATTGGGTTAGGTTTGCTGCGTCCTCGTCAACAAAGAATATAGCTCTTGATTTAGCGCCAAGGCAACTTAGGGGCCGCAATGCTCGGTACATATTTCCCTTTGATCTTCTAGATGGAGAAACCATATCCCGTTTACAGCATATTCAACTAAGCTTTGTATCTTTAAAACTACCTTCCCAGTTTAGTGGTTTCCCGAACCTGAAAAAGCTTGACCGGCACTTATTGCATGTCACTAGAAAGGACCTTGAAGATATGCTGTCAGGTTGCTCTAATCTTGAGTGGTTAAGTATAGTTAGATGCAATCTGAATGATGAGCTAAAGGTCGATCGTCCATTGTCCCGCCTGCTATACTTGCATGTTGCGCACTGAGAGACGACAAAGATAAAAATAAATGCCACCAAGCTCAAGACTTTTGTATACAAAGGAATGCAGCTACCTGTTGACCCCAGTCAAGCACAGGAACTAGAAGTTGCTGATATTGCTTTTGATGGTAAAATAGCTTTTGAGTATGCTCTTACTGTGCTTCCCAAAGTTCTTCCTAGTGTGCAAAATCTGACCTTGCATGCCCATCTTCTACTAAAGGTTTGTTCTTGGAATGCTTTGTAAGTCAAAAACTTATGATTAAATTCTTACCTCACTTTTTTTTTTCTTTCTTGCGATGACTCATGGTTTTCTATATTTCAGTCGCCCTGGTTGCTGAAAAGTTCATCCAAGTTTTCTCAGCTGAAGCATTTAAAGATGCTGTTGTTTCACTCGTCTGAAGATATGCACAATATTCTCTCTTTGGCCTCTTTTCTGAGGGCTGCCCCTCTTATTGAAGGGTTGGAGATTCATGTAAGTACTCTTCTAGTTTTGGCTTCTCAGGTAGAGGGATCTTTAGGCATCTTATGTTCATTTGGTATTGTCATTGACGTATGGCAGCTTATCCCGACTATTTCGCTTCTTTTTTTTTCCTGCGATGACTCATGGTTTTCTATATTTCAGTCGCCCTGGTTGATGGAAAATTCGTCCAAGTTTTCTCAGCTGAAGCATTTGAAGATGCTGCTGTTTCACTCTCTTCAAGTTATTGCCATTGGCATAGGGTTGGCTATACCCCATTGTGTTTCCTTTAATATGCTTTGCACATACATCATCATTACCTTTGTTTTGCGGTGTTTGTTCTTATTTTATCTGGCATCCACCTGTGATGTTTATCATTACAGTTTTTGACATATGCACTGATATGCAATTTACAATTAAGTGATCATTTCTTCCTTTTTATTCCAACCTTTGCAGTTCAATATTTCTGGCCACACATGCACATATATTGCCTCTTTAAGGAGCCTACCGAAGTGTTCATACAAGCAGCTACGGGATATATGCATTACAGGATTCAAAGGGATCAAAGCAGGGTTCCAAATTTCGAACATTTCGCTGAAGCTCGAAATTTTGCCCTTTCGGTCAAAATTTTTGGTTGCATTGGAATTCAGGCCAAATTCAAACAGAATTCAAAATTTGGTCAAAATTCATCATTTTTTTATGAAATTCAGTCATATTTGAATGCCAATTTCGCCATTTGCCCGAGTTGAAATTCGAAATCACCCAAAATTTTCCTCAAACGAAATAAAAAACCCTAGATCAAAGGCCAAGCCGAATTTATTGCCCACGCTGTGGAACATGCCCCTGCTCTAGATTTGAATTACAATTGTTTATCAAGATTTCACTTTAGAATTGGGAAACTATTAGGATTCTACTCAGTTCTTACTCTGTACTTACCCCCTGCGTCATATGTATTTTCTTTGCACCCCTGTTAGCCGAACATTTTCCTTTTGATTGGAAATAGTAGGAGCGAACACTGAAAAAATATTAAAAGCAAAAGGAATACTACACCCAAATATATCACAAATAGAGTTTTCCTATGGCAGGGGTAAACCCTACATAATCAGAATATATATGTGTTTCTGAATTTTCTCAGATATACTACACCCAAATAGAAAATCGCTAATGGTTAATTTCTTTATTTTTCTTAGTTTAGTTGCCATGAACGTATCATTGCATTCTATATGCGCACGAGTTTTTTTAAATCATACGCACGCAACTGTGAAGAAGCTGTGTAAATTTCAACACAACATTTTGTTGGATGTGAGAAACCGAACTAATTAAGCTAACCTAATCCTCGTAAGTCCGTTTTTAGCGGTAGTTGAGTCTTTTAGTTTAAGGCCAGTTGTCAGTTCTTTAGCGTTGCATTCATGTCAAGCCATGCATTGCACAAATCATCTCTCGTTGCATCATAGCATTACAACCTTTTTAAGTGTGCTTTGCATCAAGTAATTAAAAGCGCATTTCAACTCCTTTGCATGCATGCATCATCGAAGCCTTCTTGCATCTTGGCCCCTGCGTCACCAAATCTTCGATCCATTCCCTAAGTCCACCCCTTTGGCAGCACAAACACTTAGAAAGCCATTAGTTTGCCAAAAAAAACAGTAGTAGAGTAGAGTAAAAAGAAGGTGCCGTCAGATTTACCAAAGTTCAGTCGGTTCCCAAACCAACCTAAACCTGCCGGCATCATGATCGTCAAGGTTCCCAAACCCACTTTAGTAGGTTGGCGCCTTGATCGTCAAAATACAGGCCGATCTAAGTTAGTTATGCACAGTATCACTTAGTGGGTTTCCTCATTACGCTTGCAAAACCAACACCACGATTCAACAAAAAAACGACCAACCCGATGAGTGCGAGCACTTATTTTACCACCACCCCAAGGATCCTCGCTAAGAAGAGAGAAGTAATGAGTCCTGAAGATCCGGGTAGGAGCCGAAGGCAAGAAGAGGAGCCAGAAGAGAAGACAGCCGAGGACCCCCTCAAGCCGACCACCAGCCTGCAGCATCCAACCAAGAAAGCGACAACGAAAGCAGCCACACCCTTTTCCCGGAATAGAACTGACCACCAATTTGTCAGGTAGCCAACCTTTACCCCACCATTGTCGGGCTAAATCGGGAGTAGATCTTTCCCAAGCTTTTTGTTGTCATCCAGCCATTTCTAGGAATCTCAAGTACCCCATGCACACCAACCCTTCCTAAGCTTTTAGCCTTCAGTTCTTTGCATCACAGAGTAGCAGATCCTTGTATCACAGAGCAATAGATGGAGAAGGGGAGTAGGGAAGCTTGTCATACCACAATAGATCAGAGTAGCAGCCTCAGCCCCAGCTTTCTTTTTTGCATTTTCCTCCATGCATGCGCAGACCTGCATTCAGGCATTGCATTAGCAGTCAGATCTGAAAACCCCCTACTAGCATAGCAGGATCTGGTCACTAGATGATCATCGGCACCCAAAAACCTGGTTCTTGCTCAACCCTAAAGGCCTCAGTAGCAAGAAGTAGTAGTAGTAGTAGTAGTAGCAGTAGCAGTAGAGAGAGAGAGGGGGTAGAGGGAGACGAGTGAGCCGAGCACCGGAGGCCAACGGTCGGGTCGGCTGCCACCAGGGGAGGCGGCGTCGGGCCAGGCCGAGCAACCGGAAGCCAGGAGAGGTAGAAACCATGAGAGAAACCGAGCCAAGAAATACCAAGAAGAAGAGATAGAACCGGGAGGAGGAGACCCGGAGTGAAGGAGCGGTAGGGGCGCGGGAAGAAGAGCCATGGAGGCGAGCAGCAGCCGTGGCGGCAGCGGGAGCCGAGCTATCGAAAGGGGGACGGACTGAAAGCTCAGTGGGAGGGAGTTGTGTTGGGAAGTTGTGTTGGAGAGTAGAGGAAGGAATGGGGAGATAGCGGCGCGCAGGCGGAGGTCCACTGACCGAGTGAGGGAGTAAGAAGGAGGTTAGGGAATGAGTAGAAATAGGATTAGGGTTAGGGGATGAGATTAGGGGTTAAAGTATTGTTTGAGCATTGCATTTTCAGAGCATAGAGTCACTTGTCTTAGACTTTCCAGCTTGTTTAATTTAGTAGTTGGATGCTTTAGTTTAGATTTGGACAACAGGAGTGGGTTAATGCTAGCAGTGGATGGTTGTTCAACTGAAGAGCTGTTTAACCTTGGTTTTCTTTAGTAGCAGGATTGCCTTCGGGTATGCCAGTTAGATCGTTAAACAGTCACCTTGGGGAATGCTAACTTAGTAGGAACCGAAAACTATTGTTAAACTAAAATTTGGCTAACACAGTAGAAGCTACTAATTTATGTATGTATGGTATCACTCAAACTCAACTAAGTATTTGTTTATATATTATTCGTGCTCCCGCATTGCTACAGAAGAAGAGACCAGGCAGATCGAGTACGATCATCGATCTCATCGGCACCGACTATTTCTACTACTACGAAGGCAAGCTATCCTTTGAACATGAATATAGTTATGTTAAATGTAAATTGTATCCTTCCTTACTATTTATATATTTATTGCATCAAAATTATGTCTCAAAAATCAAATCAAGTGAAAGATATGAGAAAGATGAGAAAGATGAGAAAAATAATTATATGGCTAGTAAAGGGGGCCCGTGGCAGGTAGAGATGATGGTAAGAGGTGGGACCTTTTACATAGGGCTAAAATATAAAGATCAACAAACTCTCACCGGATAAGAGGCCGTAAATTAAGTATCAACCATTTTCCCGTTGCGACGGGCAGAAAATGCTACTCATACGTGATTACTTTATCCACAACGGGTAAGTATTATGTGTGAGTGTGATGGAGGAACCCGAGAGCGGTAGAGAGTCCGGAGTGGGTGATCCAAGGCGCTATAGCGCTAAGGTGGAGTGTTGGAGTGCGGGAGGCGGCCCAACCAACATTATCGAAACTCGGTGGGTGATTAGGCAAGACCGTGGCAAGGTCAACACCGGCGAAGGTAATGGGTGGAGACTTAATCACGTAACTGAAAGCGTTACGTATTACGATCTTGAACCCGCATCAAAGGAAATGCGGGAACCCGGATAAGTAAGGGTCGAATATTTGGGTAAAGTGGTACAAGCTTGTGATGCTAAATAAAATCATGAATTCATGCATGTTCTTGGATTGGAACTTACGGGAACCTCTGGGGGTCTATCTTATATTCGCGTGACAAGTAGTCTTTTCATTATTAAAAATTGCCACCTAAAGATTTGAATGAGTTGGTTTATTTTCCTGAGTGAAATGATTAGAAATTGTGATAATGAACAGAGGTGGCATACAGTGCATTTTTGCTATTAATGCCTGCTGAGTACATTTGTGTACTCAACCTTGTTATTATTCTCTTTTGTTAGATCCTAGTCCGGCCGGGGACTATCCCGAGTGGGATGAAGGGCATGCAGGTACCGAGGAGATCACAGGGGGCGAAGAACCTTACCATGAGGAGCAGGACGAGGTGGATGCCCTATTTGGCACCTGGGATGAGTAGGCGGCCAGTAGAGTCGGGCAGGCAAGCTAGGGGCGGGATCCATATTTTGCTATTGTAAAATACTAAGTGTAATGTAAGACTGTAGCCTTGCGTGGCTAATGCTGTAATAAAGTTGTACAATTTCTATCTATTGTTTAACTGCCGACTCGTAAAGGCTTGCTATTCGTCGGGCGGTGTTCACTGAGACAGACGAATAGTAATTCGTATACCTAAGTGTGATTACCCACTAGGGTAATGACACGAGACGCCACAGTTGAAGTTAATACTCGGCAACTTACAAAGTGTACATGGAGTCCAGATTTTGTTTCTCCTTCGTAGCTGTTGTAAAGTGGGATGGGTAAAGTTCAGCTCTTCCATCTTTCTTTTTTTGAGAATGACCTCACAGGAAAGACTTGTTACGCGTACATGTTACATGAGAGGCCAGAGCGCTGACGAGCACAGACCTAGCTATCCCTCGCGCTGACCAGCCCATTCCCACTGTTCTGCCCTTCAAAACCCCTTCCCCTCGCGCAAAACGGCAAAAGTCCAGCACGGTCGGCCGGGGTGCGCACGGCAGGCCGAGCGCGAGCGGTTTCTTTCTGTCTTTGCTCACCCACCCACGCGCGCGCGGCAGGTGCCAGCCAGCCCGCCAGCCCGAGAGCCTGCAGGCGCTGCGCTGCGCGCCGCGGCGTGCAGACTCTGCAGCGCGCGCTCTGCCTGCATGCACCTGACCCTGAACACTGACCGAAGTGACCCATCCCCTGCACTGTCTGCAGTCTCTGCACCCACCATCACCACCTCCTCACCTTAATTCCCAGCCAAACCCCACTCCTTTGCGCGCCCCTGCAACCTGACACGCTCATCTTTCCCTGCCTGCAGCAGCGCAGCGCCTGCATGCACCTGACCCTGAACACTGACCGAAGTGACCCATCCCCTGCACTGTCTGCAGTCTCTGCACCCATCATCACCACCTCCTCACCTTAATTCCCAGCCAAACCCCACACCCCTTTGCGCGCCCCTGCAAGCTGACACGTTCATCTTTCCCCTGCCTCCTTCCAGCTGAGCCCTGAATCCTCCTGACACGGGCACAGAACGAGGAGTATTATAGTCCCTCGCACCTCCCATGGCTCTAGTCTATCCAGCTAGCAAAAAAACCAACTGAGACTGCGATCTTGTAGACTTGTAGTGACACTTTGTGGTGCTGGTAGCTGCTGCGTTGTGGTGGAGATGATGCTGAGCGGGCAAGGCGGCGGCGGGAGGTGCCTGTTCACGGCGTCGCAGTGGCAGGAGCTGGAGCACCAGGCGCTCATCTACAAGTACATGGCCGCCGGCACGCCGGTGCCCCCCGACCTCGTCCTCCCCCTCCGCCACCGCGACGGCTTCGCCATCGACACCGCGCCCTCCCTCGCCTTCCCACCACATCAGCCCTCACGTATGTACGCAAACCCATGTCCCTCTTCTTGCAGCTGCTGGAAGTTCTTGCATTGAAAGTGGTGAAAAAGGAATGGTGGGTGATTAATGCCACTCGGGACATGGTCTATCAGCGGACGATGCGGTCGAGGGTTGCGCGCGAAAACCGGAAGCGGTGGACGGGACAATGAGGCGGCGGCGCTCATGCGCGATGCACGGCACCCGCTCCAAGCGAGGTAGGTGACGACCGACAAGTGGGGCCTCCGTCGAAAAGAAAGCGCGAGCGAGCCGAGTCCGGCGGTGCGATTAGGTGGTTTGACTCGACCGGACGGTCCGAACGTTGGATCTAAAACGGACGGTCGAGATTGATGCATCATTCGGACAGTCGGTTGATTCGACGACGCGAGCCGCACGATCTGCATCGGACGATCGACACCGATCGGGCTCGGCGGTGCAGCTAGGCGGCTTAGGCGGAACCAAGGCGCGGTCGGACCCGAGCCGAGTTGGGTCCGAGCCCGAGGAACAAGAACTCGCAGTTTGAATTCAATAGGTGAGAAGGTTTGGGAATTTTTAGAGGTAGATTCACAAGAATTCAATTCTAGAAAATGGAAGTTGCTAGGAAAATTTGGAAAACTTCCAAATGATTTGATGAGACAACAAAAGTTTTTATTTCTCCTCAAAATTTTACACATGAAATACAAACCCTAAGTTAGGGCTGTTACATTTACCCAGCCAACCAGTAGACATAGCATCTCTTTATCCAGCGGTCCGCTCGAACAGCGCGCAGTGAGGGAGGAAGGGATAAGGATGGAGTACACCTCGCAGAGGGCGCAGCTCCACACTCATCCCCCCTGCCGATTGCTTTGTATGTCGCTCACAAGCACCACAACCGCATTTCCCCCTCCGCCTCAGATCCACTTTCCCCACTGCCCTACCACCACCCCAAGGATCCTCGCTAGCCGAAGAGAGAAGTAATGAGTCCTGAAGATCCGGAGTAGGAGCCCGAAGGCAAGAAGAGGAGCTAGAAGAGAAGACAGCCGAGGACCCCCTCAAGCCGACCACCAGCCTGCAGCATCCAACCAAGAAAGCGACAACGAAAGCAGCCACACCCTTTTCCCAGAATAGAACTGACCACCGATTTGTTAGGTAGCCAACCTTTACCCCACCATTGTCGGGCTAAATCGGGAGTAGATCTTTCCCAAGCTTTTTGTTGTCATCTAGCCATTTCTAGGAATCTCAAGTACCCCATGCACATCAACCCTTCCTAAGCTTTTAGCCTTCAGTTCTTTGCATCACAGAGTAGCAGATCCTTGCATCACAGAGCAATAGATGGAGAAGGGGAGTAGGGAAGCTTGTCATACCACAATAGATCAGAGTAGCAAATTTCATTGACTTTCTTTTTGCATTTTCCTCCATGCATGCAGACTGCATTCAGCATTGCATTAGCAATGATCTGAAAACCCCTACTAGCATAGCAGATCCGGTCACTAGATGATCATCGGCACCCAAAAACCTGGTTCTTGCTCAACCCTAAAGGCCTCAGTAGCAAGAAGTAGTAGTAGTAGTAGTAGCAGTAGAGAGAGAGGGGTAGAGGGAGACGAGTGAGCCGAGCGCCGGAGGCCAACGGCCGGGTCGGCTGCCACCAGGGGAGGCGGCGCCGGGCCAGGCCGAGCAACCGGAAGCCGGGAGAGGTAGAAACCATGAGAGAAACCGAGCCAAGAAATACCAAGAAGAAGAGATAGAACCGGGAGGAGGGAGACCTAGGAGTGAAGGAGCAGGTAGGGGGCGCCAGGGAAGAAGAGCCATGGAGGCGAGCCGCAGGTCGGCAGCGGCGGCACTGGAGCCGAGCTGACCGAAAGGGGGACAGACCCGAAAGCTCTGTGGGAGGGAGTTGTGTTGGGAAGTTGTGTTGGAGAGTAGAGGAAGGGAATGGGGGGAGATAGCAGGCGCCTGGGCAGAGGTCTGCCGACTGAGTGAGGGGAGTAAGAAGGAGGTTAGGGAGTTAGTAGAAATAGGATTAGGGTTAGGGGATGAGATTAGGGGTTAAAGTATTGATTGAGCATTGCATTTTTAGAGCATAGAGTCACTTGTCTTTAGACTTTCCAACATGTTTAATTTAGTAGTTGGATGTTCTAGTTTAGATTTGGAATAACAGGAGTGGGTTGATGCTAGCAGTGGATGGTTGTTCAACTGAAGAGCTGTTTAACCTTGGTTTTCTTTAGTAGCAAGATCGCCTTCGGGTATGCCAGGTAGATCGTTAAACAGTCACCTTGGGGAGTGCTAACTTAGTAGGAACCGAAAACTGTTGTTAAACTAAAATTTGGCTAACACAGTAGAAGCTACTAATTTATGTATGTATGGTATCACTCAAACTCAACTAAGTATTTGTTTATATATTATTCGTGCTCCCGCATTGCTACAGAAGAAGAGACCGCGCAGATCGGAGTACCTGATACTGATCTCATCGGCACCGACTATTTCTACTACTACGAAGGCAAGCTATCCTTTGAACATGAATATAGTTATGTTAAATGTAAATTGTATCCTTCCTTACTATTTATATATTTATTGCATCAAAATTATGTCTCAAAAATCAAATCAAGTGAAATATATGAGAAAGATGAGAAAGATGAGAAATATAATTATATGGCTGGTAAAGGGGGCCCGTGGCAGGTAGAGATGATGGTAAGAGGTGGGACCCTTTACATAGGGCTAAAATATAAGGATCAACAAACTCTCAGGATAAGAGCCAGTAAATTAAGTATCAACCATTTTTCCGTTATGACGCGAGAAAATGCTACTCATTACGTGATTACTTTATCCACAACGGGTAAGTATTATGTGTGAGTGTGATGGAGGAACCCGAGCCGGTAGAGAGTCCGGAGTGGTGATCCAAGGCGCTATAGCGCTAAGGTGGAGTGTTGGGTGCGGGAGGCGGCCCAACCAACATTATCGAAACTCGGTGGGTGATTAGGCCAAGACCGTGGCAAGGTCAACACCGGCGAAGGTAATGGGTGGAGACTTAATCACGTAATCTGGAAAACGTTCTGTATTCTGATCTTGAACCCGCATCAAAGGAAATGCAGGGAACCCAGATAAGTAAGGGTCAGAATAGCTGTGGGTAAAGTGGTACAAGCCTGCGCAGTGCTAAATAAAATCATGAATTCATGCCTGTTCTTGGATTGGAACTTATGGGAACCTCTGGGGGTCTATCTTCTATTCGCGTGACAAGTAGTCTTTTCATTATTAAAAATTGCCACCTAAAGATTTGAATGAGTTGGTTTATTTTCCTGAGTGAAATGATTAGAAATTGTGATAATGAGCAGAGGTGGCATATACAAGTGCATTTTGCTATTAATGCTTGCTGAGTACATTCGTGTACTCAACCTTGTTATTATTCTCTTTTGTTAGATCCTAGTCCGGCCGGGGACTACCCCGAGTGGGATGAAGGGCATGCATGTACCGAGGAGATCACAGGGGGCGAAGAACCTTACCATGAGGAGCAGGGCGAGGTGGATGCCCTATTTGGCACCTGGGATGAGTAAGCGGCCAGTAGAGTCGGGCAGACAAGCTAGGGGTGGGATCCATATTTTGCTATTGTAAAATACTAAGTGTAATGTAAGACTGTAGCCTTGCGTGGCTAATGCTGTAATAAAGTTGTACAATTTCTATCTATTGTTCTGTTGCGCTGATTCTGGTAAAAGATTGCTATTCGTCGGAGCGGTGTTCTACCGGGCAGACGAATAGTAATTCGTATACCTAAGTGTGATTACCCACTAGGGTAATGACACGAGACGCCACAGTTGAAGTTAATACTCGGCAACTTACAAAGTGTACATGGAGTCCAGATTTTGTTTCTCCTTCGTAGCTGTTGTAAAGTGGGATGGGTAAAGTTCAGCTCTTCCATCTTTCTTTTTTTGAGAATGACCTCACAGGAAAGACTTGTTACGCGTACATGTTACATGAGAGGCCAGAGCGCTGACGAGCACAGACCTAGCTATCCCTCGCGCTGACCAGCCCATTCCCACTGTTCTGCCCTTCAAAACCCCTTCCCCTCGCGCAAAACGGCAAAAGTCCAGCACGGTCGGCCGGGGTGCGCACGGCAGGCCGAGCGCGAGCGGTTTCTTTCTGTCTTTGCTCACCCACCCACGCGCGCGCGGCAGGTGCCAGCCAGCCCGCCAGCCCGAGAGCCTGCAGGCGCTGCGCTGCGCCGCGGCGTGCAGACTCTGCAGCGCGCGCTCTGCCTGCATGCACCTGACCCTGAACACTGACCGAAGTGACCCATCCCCTGCACTGTCTGCAGTCTCTGCACCCACCATCACCACCTCCTCACCTTAATTCCCAGCCAAACCCCACACTCCTTTGCGCGCCCCTGCAACCTGACACGCTCATCTTTCCCCTGCCTGCAGCAGCGCAGCGCCTGCATGCACCTGACCCTGAACACTGACCGAAGTGACCCATCCCCTGCACTGTCTGCAGTCTCTGCACCCATCATCACCACCTCCTCACCTTAATTCCCAGCCAAACCCCACACCCCTTTGCGCGCCCCTGCAAGCTGACACGTTCATCTTTCCCCTGCCTCCTTCCAGCTGAGCCCTGAATCCTCCTGACACGGGCACAGAACGAGGAGTATTATAGTCCCTCGCACCTCCCATGGCTCTAGTCTATCCAGCTAGCAAAAAAACCAACTGAGACTGCGATCTTGTAGACTTGTAGTGACACTTTGTGGTGCTGGTAGCTGCTGCGTTGTGGTGGAGATGATGCTGAGCGGGCAAGGCGGCGGCGGGAGGTGCCTGTTCACGGCGTCGCAGTGGCAGGAGCTGGAGCACCAGGCGCTCATCTACAAGTACATGGCCGCCGGCACGCCGGTGCCCCCCGACCTCGTCCTCCCCCTCCGCCACCGCGACGGCTTCGCCATCGACACCGCGCCCTCCCTCGCCTTCCCACCACATCAGCCCTCCCGTACGTACGCAAACCCATGTCCCTCTTCTTGCATTGATCGTTTGCTTGCTCACTCTTGAATCTTGATGGGTTGTCCTGACGGTTGGTATGTGCGTGTATGCAGTTGGGTGGAGATGCTACGGGGCGGCGGCGCAGTACGGGCGGAAGGCGGAGGACCCGGAGCCAGGGCGGTGCCGGCGGACGGACGGCAAGAAGTGGCGCTGCTCCAGGGAGGCGCACGGGGACTCCAAGTACTGCGAGAAGCACATGCACCGGGGCAAGAACCGTTCAAGAAAGCCTGTGGAAACAATGTCCTCCTCTTCCGCCGGCGCCTCCTACCGCCCGTCCGCCCTCTCCATCTCACCCCCCGCGCCCGACGCGCCCAGCTACGGCCACCACCACCACCTCGACCGTCCCGACGCTTCCTCCGCTCGCGCTCCCGCTCAGGTCAGCCCTCTCCAGCTCCACCTCGACGTCGCCGCGCACGCGACGTCGCCGCCGCCGTCCTACCACAGATACGCGCAGTACGGCACTTCTCCCCTCTTCCCGAGTGGCTACGGCTACGGGCCGTCAAGGGAGCACGAGGAAGCGGAGGCGAGGCGGCGGCAGAACTTCCTCGCGTTCGGGGCGGACCTGAGCCTGGACAAGCCGGCCGCCGCCGGCCACGACGCCGCAGCGGCGACGGAGAAGCCGCTGCGGCGCTTCTTCGACGAGTGGCCGCGCGAGAGCAGCGGCGGGAGGCCGTGGATGGGGGTGGATCAGGACGAAACGCAGCTCTCCATCTCCATCTCCACCCCCACGGCCTCGCCTGACCTCGCCGTTGCCGCCGCCTCGCGCTACCACAACGGTACGTGTGTAAAAGAACAGTAATCAAGACACTGCTTTATTCGCCTCTGTACAATGTGCTGATTGATTCTTGCATGGTTTTTGTCTGATACAATCTGCAGCAGATGAATGATCGGCGTATTTCGTTGCTGCAATCCTGCGGCGTATTGCTGAAATGCTGCTTTTTCTGCATGCGCTCATGTGCAGTGCAGACCGTAGAGGAGAATGCGGCCTGAGAATCTGAACCCAGTGAAGTGGTGGTAGTAGTGTAGTAACCTGGCTTGATCTTCTTTGTAGTTTGCATCCAATCGTAAGTTGTTTGTTTTAACTTTTTCGTTTGACGACAACAGTAATCCAGGGTAAGGTGACATGATCAGTGTATGTGAAGTATTAATTGTGTACTCTTATTTCTTTCTCTGTTTTGTTTTTGTACTTTTCAGTCTATGATCGATCAATGCATTGTGAGCACTTTTCTTTTATGCATGTCTTTTCCTTTCTCTTTTGATGGTTTGTCACATACTCACATCCGTGGATTCTTCCTATAAAGCTCTCTAGGCTCCAGCCACTTCCAGGTCTAAGAAAAAGGCCCCAGCACTTCCAACCACGGTCCATCTGATCAAAGACGTCATAACGCACGCACAGTACCGCAATGTTTAGCTACCTAATATGGTGTGAAAACTACTACTCTCTTCCCATTCATAAATATACGTCTTAAAAGCCGTGCGGTCAAAATTTTCTAGTTTTAACTAATAATATATGAAAAAACTATTTAGATTGGTTACGAGAGAATACTATTATTAGATTTGACGTATTATTAGATTTAACGTGATAAATATTTTCATAATATAATAGTATTATATTTTTTTACTAATATAATTATATGATAAGTAATTATCAAATTGGATATTGGAGGCCTGTCCAAAACGTTATAAATTCAGGGGAGTACTAATTAGCTAGGCATCTACGGGAGGCAGTTTTGCAAACGACGAGAGCCAGTGAGTAGAGTAAAAAAATGACGAATCTTATCGGCAAAAACCTGCACGGATTCTGGCTCCGTGCGTGCACGTGAGGATGACGAGGTCACGGCATGCTTTGCTGTTTGTCGGGGCGCGGCTTGGTGGTGGCGTCTCGGTTGGGAAAAAGCCTTGCTGCCTTGCCTTGCGCAGGTGAGGCATTATTCTACTCAGACTGGCAGTCTGACGCGGCCTATCTCGCAATTACCTACTTGGCTGGACATGTTACTCGTGCTGTTCAGGTAAAAAACTGTAAAGATAGTACAAATGTGCTATGCATCTCCGAGCTCTTCCGGTAATTTGACTGGTGCTCAGCGGCGGCGCAAACTTTGGCATTAAAATGCGCTCACGGTCACATAAACTTGTACATGTTGTAGATTCAATTCAACAACCGGTGAGTCACGCAGATCGACATTGGCTAGGCAAAGAGAATAGAATTCGAGGTGGTTATGCTGTAGAAATCCAAGCAACGTTCTAACAAGAAAGAAGTTCATACGACCCTCTGAAGTATTGTTGTATAGTCACTTAATCTATTGACCTAAAAAACCGGACCTTTAACCCCTTACGTTGCAAATCTAGTGCACTTAACCTCCCTGTGGGCTTGTTTAGATACATTATGATCCGACTCAATCCCTTCAAATTGATTCGGAATTTAAACTAAAATCTCTTCCAATCTGAAGGGATTGGTTCTAATCCATTTATATCCAAACAAGCCCCGAGGTGGTTTCAGAGGCGGGTTTGCCATCATGGCTGCGACACGGCGATAACTCAGCAAGTCAAAGTTAGAAAATTTTATAACACTATGGGGCCCACGTGCACGTGTCTACCATTTTCCCTCAATCTCTCTCGCTCCCCTGCTCTCCTTTGCTTCCCACGTCAGCTCGGGAGCAAGTTCATTGGCGGCACAGAAGTGACGGTGAGTGTCGAGCATGGGCAAAATGGAACGAGGGCAGCAAGGTGAGTAGCTAGGTGGCCACGGCTTGGCTTGAGATGGCTAGTCATGTGCTAACTACAGCGTACGACGCCGGTTCTGGGGAAGCCAAGGGCGGTGACGCTCAGGACAAAAGGGGGCCAAGAACAAGGGGAGCACAAGCATCAGCAGGTTGAGTGGAATGCACCATGGTAGATGGTGGAGGTGGATGGGCTCCGAGGTAGCCTGGCGACGGAGACCCAAGGCGGCGAGGCGAGCTCGTTGGTGGTGGTGACCTGGAGGTGAAGGGATCTCAAATGAGAGGTTGGGGGAGGATGAGGGAGGCTAGGTGGTGCTCCAGGAGGGAGGAATCGGAGGGAAGCTCACCGGTCATAGAACCCCTCGACGGCGCACGCGATCAGGCAGGGCTCCTCCTTGAGCACCTTCGCCACGGGCGCCAGGACGATGATGCGCGTCGTGTGGAGGTTCTCCGCCGCCCTATCGGATAGGGCGGCGATGCGGCGTTGTATGGTGGCTTGGATAGCGTTAGAGGTCTGAGTGTTGATGGAGTCATCATAGACAGTGGCGAGCGTGACCTTGGAGGGAGTCTCCAGGAAGAGGGAGGACGGGAGGATGTGGGCGACAGCAAGGTAGAGGATCCAATGGGTGGTGGTGCAGGTGGCTCCATAGGTTAGGGTGACGACGCTGTGCAGCTACTAGGTTCAAGGAGGCGCTGCAACAGTGTGCAGCAGCGGCCAAAACAGGGGCAGCTTGGGGCGCATGGCGACAACGAGCTACAGTGGTGAAATGGCGGGGATGACGTGCGCAAGGAGCGCTCCCTGGCAGGGCGGATCAGGTGGTGGTGTTACTTGGTGCTAAAGAAGTATGTGGTGATTGAATCGAGGTGAGGAAGGAAAAGTTTGGTGCTGGCGAGGAGCGGCGGAGCTTCGGGGAAATTGGATGGTGCAAAAATAAGAGGGGTTCAAGGCGATTCCCCTGGTGGTAGTGTCTCGGCCCAAGGCAGTCCGAGGCGGGTCAGCCACTGTGACGGTCATGGAGAGATGGTGAAGATCGACAACGGCGAGCCACGACGAGGGAGGCGTTGTGTGGTGGTGGTGGTGAGATTCAATAGGGTGAGGAACATGTCCTGAGATTGGAGACTGGAGCTGCGCGGCATTTGGGTGCGGTGCATCGCTCACGTAGGTTTTTTTTTTTTGGGGGGGGGGTTGTTGAAGACACTCGACCAGTTGGGCGATGCTACGGTGGTGCAAGCATGTGCTGGATTTTGTGATGATTTGTTGTTGGGTTCGTGCGGGCTAGATGGGTTCGGGCCGACCGCCGTTTGGCTCCTGCCACCTCACCTTGCCGACACAACAACCCATGTAGTGAAACCAGACTGACTAAGTGCCATGTAAGCAAAACAACCAGGGGTTAATGCACTGGTTTTGCAATTTGAAGGGGTTAAAGATCTAGTTTTTTAGATCAAGAATTAAATGGCCGGACAATAATACTTCATAGGATTAAGTACAATACTTCATGGGATTAAATGGCCGCACAACAATTCTTAAAAGAATGGAAGATGTCAATCACACTAGAATTTCGACGTGAGGCAAAGCCCATGTGCCTTCCGCGTTACATGGAATGAAATCGGCGTGCTGGCATCAAGCTTGGTTAATGGGCCTTATCACATAGACTGGGCCGATATATTGGCTGGGTTCATACTCAATATCTTATTGTCTTACCCATCTTTTTACTTCTAACAAACCGGTCGGATCTCCATGCTATTGCTACCTGCAGGTACCCCGCCTCATCCATCTGCCTTAGCTGGCTCCCCTCTGCCCTCTGCCTCCCCGCCGGTGCCTATACCGCAAATCAGTACCAATACTATTTGTTTTGCATCCACCTTTATGTTATCTTTCTAAGGGCATTCACGATGTAAAGAACATATACCAGCGTTAAGAAATGCCATAATAAATAGATATTAAAGTTTGCCTTTTCCGCCTCCAACATGTAGCACCCTTTCTTTTTTTAAGGTGGGATTTGTAACTAAATAAAATATTACCTTTTTTTCACCACACACTCTCTTTTTCCATCCCTTATCGCACTAAACAAGTGGACCCAAAACCTTTTTGCATGACTTGGTACCGGAGCAAATGTTTGTACCGCACTAGCAAAAAATGCTTGGTACTCTCACCCTCGAATGCCTAGTAGCGGTACCGAAAGAAATTCGCTAGGGGAGGGTTTCGTGTGAGACCCTCCCCTAGCAAGTTTTTTTCGTAGCGGCACCAAGGCTTCTCTCTCCTTGCTTGGTACCGGTGTGGGAGCACACTAAAGATGCTCTAAGGTCTTGAGTGGTATCACCACCACTCGAGGAGGGATTCAGATCCTCCGACATTACAAATGAAATGGTAAAGAGCAATAGTGCCGTGATATTGCGACGATCTGAGCGCCGATTCAGGAAGAATGGGCTAAATCAACTGATACAGTGTAGCTACAGTATCAACCGCATCACTTTTGCTACAATGTTTTCGCCGCGGTACTAGTGCCGCACACGATATTATCCTTCGTTTTTTGATCAGTGACTACAAACCAATATTATGATACTGTAGCGCATGATATTGCTGTGCAATATCAGAGGATACGTGTCCCCAAAAAATTAGCATTGACCACCCGCTCCTCCCGAGAGCTAACTCGGTTTCTTCACTCCTCTGTGCGCTGCCACTGCCCTCTATCACCCACCCCATCCTTCAAGGGTGCACGATTGGCGGTGCTCCCATTGGCACCTTGCTGCATTATTGCTCAATGTTGTCCTGCCAAAAAAAAATGTTATTTACTCATAAAACCTGGCTACTGATGAAGCCCTCACTAGAACACGAATTACTTTGCAAATCAAAAGTTGAGGAGAAATCTGTCTGATTTCTAGCATATCCAAGAAAGTATGTTCCAAATTCAAGATTAAAAGCTGCTTGGAAAACTACATATACGCATTCCACGTAATTTCAACGGGGACTCCACCAATGTCGATTGTTTTTGGCATTTTGCAAAACACACTTCATAAAAGTGGCAAAAATTATTAAACCCAAGGGGCGATTTACCGTGAAATCCTTACACCGGCTTTGGATCTAATGGTCCGTTTTAAACCACGTGTTGAGTACTTTTGAACAAAACATCACCCAAACCGGATAGATTTAGGACAAGAATCCATCAAATCGTCCGCTACGGTTTCCCATCGGACAGGAAATCCACCAAATTCTTCCGTATTCCCGCTTCCTCACCAATCCGACGCGTCTCCCAATCCAAACTCGCCTTCAAGGGTCGCATCCTACAAAGTCCTTCTTACGAGGGCTTTCCCGCAAATTCCCCCCTCCTTCGTCCCCCTCCCCTCCTCGGCGATGGCCGCGGAGTCCGCTCAGAAGAAAGGTTCGATTTTTTCGCCTCGCTTCTTCTTCCTCTTCTTGTTCTTCTCCCTTCTACGTTCTCCGCTTACTCCTCCCATGGTTGCGAATTCGCAGTCGTCGTGAACTTCCAATCGGTCGGCAGCGCGCCGAAACTGAGGCAATCCAAGTTCAAGGTGGGGCCTTTCTTTCTTGCCCTCTTTTCCTTGTCCTTGCTCCCCATACGATCGGCAAGTTCAGCAATCTACCTCTGATTATTATTCTGTAATTCGTCGCGAAAGATCTCGCATTAACTCAGGTTTTAGTGATCTAGTCTGTTCGTGTGGCTGATTCGATTTTGTGGTTTGGCCGGCCTGTGCCGATCAAATCAGTACTTGCGGCCACTTCAACATCTCTCAATTATTCTGGGAAGAGAAGAATACGTAGTATTTTTTTTTTTTTTTGGGGATGCAACTAGGCCGTGCTGAATGTTGTTAGTTGGGGCGTCTTGCATCATTCAGAAACGTGGCCGTAACTGTAGCCATCAGGAGAAAAGGTTGTGATGGGGAAGCAAGTGCCTGCTTGGCTCATTAAGTCTTTGATAGATGTCATAGCACCAGCGCTTGGCATGTACCAAGAATAAACATGTGTACACCAAGACACCAAGCCCCACACATACCTGTCCATGCCAGTGGTATTTCCAGATGGAGAAGAACCTTTTTTTTTCCAACCTGGAGTATCACCAAGATTGCATCACGATGTAGTTGATTTGGTTGTTTGCGGAGTGTTGTCATGATGCAGTTTTGGGATCCAACATAGCTTCAGACACGTTAGTATTTGGCAGTTTTACAGAACATTTTCTTCTCAAGTTGTAGGTCTTGCTTTAATGAGTAGACAAACCACTCGTAGGATCTAGTGAAATTATACGTTAATTTGTTACGGTTCATGCAATTTGAGACTGAAATTTGACAGGCTGTGCTGGCCGTGTCTTGCCTTTGAACTTTTCTAACCTGCTTATGCGTTTTCAGATTGGTGGAAACGAGAGGTTTCTGAAGGTCATTGAATTTCTTCGCCGCCAAATTCACCAGGATACAGTGGTAATAATAAAATTTGACAGTTTGTAGATTCATCTAGAGTAGAGTCAACGCACTTCGGAATTTTATATTTTTATTGATGATCTCTCTCTGTTTCACGCACAGTTTCTCTATGTGAACAGTGCATTTTCACCGAACCCAGATGAGTTGGTAATTGACTTATACAATGTAAGATTCAACGGTCTCAGTAATTGTATGTGTCCTCTTCAATCATACATCTCTTGAAATGTAGTGCCAAACAACCTTTAGATGTTGAGTGTGTTTACCAGTTTTGAAAAGAAGTACGAAAGCATTGTGCCTGCAAAGTTTGCAATTTTTGAAAAGAAGTACGAAAGCATTGTGCCTGCAAAGTTTGCAATTATTTCTATTCTATCAATTTAATTACGTGGACAAACTGAACAATAGCATGGATAATTCAGTGACCTAATCTTATTGTCCTAACAATAGCTAAAAATCTTGCTTTCTTTACATCACAGAACTTTGGAATCGATGGGCAGCTGGTGGTTAACTACGCATCATCGATGGCATGGGGTTAAAAAGGTGCACTTGCTCGAAGAAACTTCAACGAACATGGAAAAGCCTTTGGCGTGCAAAATTAAGTTTTCTGCACACTCATAATGTAAAGTGCTGTGAGTTGAGCTTCAAATCAAGCTCTTTCGTACACGTTGACGTCTAACATAATGGCAATATTAGTATTCCCGGGTTTCATCTGCAGTGAAAAACTGATACATCTTATCTTCTTGCATCGGCCAGTCCTTTTTTTTCAGTGGGTCGCAGGGCTTGGTAGGCATCTTTCCCAGTGCCGTACAGCTACTACTGTTGCTGGGGAATATTCTCTTTGGCTGTAGCAAGATGCTTCCTTGATTTGTTTTCTGGGATTCGATGGTCCTTTTTTCAAATTATCGTTATGCTCATGTCATTAAGGCAGTCATCAATCAGCTTCATCTTGATTCTTGCAGTGAGCTAGCACATGTTCTATATTTGGTGAACAATGCGTACAACTAGCTAGCTTGGTGAAGTAATTAAAGCCAGCCAATGTTGCGGCATAATTTCCCTCCACGTTGATGTCGCTCTGTCCATTTGTTAGAACTGTGAGATTACTGGTACTGACATGAACAGCAATTTGCAGGAGGAAAAACCGGGACACTGGATGATTAGGCCGCTTTTGCTTCAGATCACATAACTTTGTCGATCCATGCAGGTACACTTCATCTACGTCAGCAGACAGAACAATCATGAAGCTGATTTTTTGGCTAAGCAAGCTTTAAAATTGTTTTTCAGCTTCAAACAACGAAATTGTTGTACCTCTCCTCATTCCACCAACTGCACAGTATTGACAGCACTTTGAAAAAATGACTGTCGTGAACGTATGTAACATCCTGTGTTTCCAATGAATTCAGCCCTTATAGGGCTTTTAATCTTCAAAAAAGAAAAAAGAGGCGAGCCCCCTGTTTCATTAACAAAACAGAGTAATACTACAGCATAGAGTTTTATGCGACACCCAGAATTTAAACTTCAACAAAAACAACACAACCCCGCCAACCTTCTGAGTTCTACAAAGACACCACCAAAAACCACAGAACTAGAGCTTTTCTTCCAGCTTCAAGCATCTCTCCTATTCTTCTCATCCATGGATTCCATCCACGAGTCTTGTTGAGCACCTCAGTTGCCACCCGCAGAAGCTGTCTGGACCCCAGTCGAAGCACCTCGCCCAAGCTTCCTTTCTGCAGTGATGCCCAAAATTCAATCCAGTGACGAAAATAACTTCAGTAGGATCACAGGGTATTCTCTGAAAACAAGCAGCGTTTCTTGTTTTCCAGAGTGCCCATAGCATAGCAGCAATCCTCACTGCCATCAAACTTCAAACATTCTTAGGAAAACTAGATAGGGTTGTGCGCTAGGCTGCGCCTGTTGAATTTGGTAGAGTGCTTGGAAGACAAAATATATTTAACAATGTGAAAGCATCTTGATATATACGAATAGATTGAAATAGTAATGAAACAAACAAGGAATGTCCAAGCCATAATAGCAAACTTCACATATTATTTAGTTACACACCAGCTAAAAACGGTTTAGCAATGCTTAGAACAGTAGAATGGGGATCGGCCCGAATGCGCCCACGGTTACGCCACCATCCGTGGCGTGACAAGAGTTGGCTCAGAAATAGGCTGGCGTGACAGTGTTATTTGGTCATGCCACGGATGGTGGCGTGACCAAAGAGATCAGAATTGGAAATAAAGTGCGCCGAGGGTTAACTTTAAAATTAAATTTGAAAAAGGATTAATTAATAAAAAAAATTCTTAGATTTGCCATCAAAAGTATTTTATAATGTTATAATATTATTAGTATATCTTAGGCTCTGTTTGGTACAGCTTCTACTTTCAGCTTCTCGATCAATTCTCATGGAGCCATACCAAACACCCCGATTCTCAAAACAACTCGATTTTGATTCTCACGAGGAGCTGTCTCAAAAATGAACTAGCGACGAGAAGCAGCCTTTCCATGGATTCTCGTGGAAAGCCAACTTAGTAGAAGCAAAATACCCTTTGAAGTTGAGTCTATTTACCCGCAAAATGCCATTGACTTACCCTCCCACCCCATCGCGAGAAGCACCCCGAGCCCGTACCCCTCCGCGTTTTCTTCTGCTCTCTTGTGAATCTGGCGATTTCCCCGTCAGGCCACCAGTGCGCCGCCTTCGGCCCTCGAGGACACCCCGCTGGACCTCCACTGCTCTGCCGCCGGACCCGGAGTGCGCCGCCGCGAGAAGACTATAGCCGCCATCTTCTGCTCTCTCGCGACCGAGACGATTTCACCGTCGGGCCACCAGTGCGCCGCCTTCGGGCCCCGAGGGTACCCCCGTCGAACCTCCACTGCGCCGCCGCCAGACCCGGAGTGCGCCGCCGCGAGAAGACTACAGCCGCCGACCCGGAAACCCTAGAGGCCGCCGGACCCGGAGTGCGCCGCCGCAAGAAGACGACTATCGGTCGGCTCCTGTGAAGGTAAGGTCGGGCCTCCAGTGCGCCGCCTCCGTCCCCTTGCCCCTTGCCCTCCCTACTCCTCCCTTTGTCTATGATTCTATGATTGAATCTGTGATTGAATATGTGATTATCTGTGAATATTGTGAATGAATCTTTGAATGTGAACTATGAATGTTAGCTGATTATTTGAGTTTTCTGTGATGTAGGAGAACTGTGGTGATCTCAGATTTATGTATTCTGACACAATCGTATGATAGCAATTATTGTAGCTTTCTTGTTCAGATTATCAGTTCTCCAGCATGTATGCAAGTACCATCAGCCGCAAATTGCATCATGTGCTAGTTTCAACTTTCAACACATCCTAGTCACCATGGTCACTACATCTAGCTAACTATAATCAGTGATGTATTTTGTTAAATCACGATGGTTTTTATGGTATACATCAAATGTATCATGGCATGCTGCTTTTTACTGTTGTGAACAAGGATAATCAGTGCATGATGTAACCCTCATTGTTCAACAATAGAAAATGCTTGCCATTTTAGTATGTAAGGCCCAAAAACATATTGTATTTGGCATCTGTACCCACTGTTTACAGTCTAGTTGTACCAATTTCATCCCATAGTACTTTGGGTAACATAAAGTTGAATTACAGTTCTATCTATCAAACATCTGTGAATTGATTGTCATGAAACTTTGTGGACTTCAAGCAAAAAACATGTGTAATGGATGGCCCTAGTCAACTGTAGCTAGCAGTCATTCATTGAGTTTGTTATGCTGATCATTGAACTTGCTATATATGAGAAGTAATAAAGAACCTGATAGAGGTTTTTTCATACTTGTTCACTATTGCATTTTACAAGTACTAAGCCCATTTTAGTTGTACCATGGCATATGTGCTCTACACTACTGGTAAGTGATTTTTGGTGTGCAGTCTCTAGGATAGTAAAATGATGGCAAGTGGTGAGAACCTTTTCTTGGATGGAGTTTTGTTTGTGCTTGACTGCCTGTGTTATTCCCATGTGCTCGCCTGGTCCTCGGCGGATTTCTGCCTCTGGTGCCTCATCTACTTGCCGGCTCTCCTCCTACACTAGCAGCAGTCCAACACCCTCCTTGTCGGCTCCTCTCTTCCTCCTGGTTGGCTTGGTGGCTTGAGGCTTGTGGTTTGCCTCATTTCCTTCCTCTGTGGTGGCTTTGTCCTGATGTAATTTGATTTCTTTCAATTAATCCCGGGTCTGCAATATTTTACTTTTGCTTGTAACGAAATTTTGTAAGTGACTCCGATGATTACATTGATGGTTCAATAAAGCGGCAATGATTCTTGGTGTAAATTCTGATTGTATTATTTTATAAGAGATTGCTTGGCGATGCGATTGATGTTATTTTGAGATTATGATCTATTCTTGATTAGAATATTTAATTTACTGCTAATTAGCGATTATGATCGTGCGCATGCTTGACCCTACACGCATGTTTGTCCAGCCTCATGTGGCAGAAATGATCAGAAGTAAGATATCGGAGTTCAAAGACCATAACAGCTACAAGAAGCCATCATGAAGGATCATCCTATACCGTGATTCAAGTTTCAAACTCCTTCCAAAGACCTACATTTGTATTTGGTTTATAGCTATGTGGAATTATTACAGACTCAACATCATGTCTCACTCGTGATGTTCTGGTATGATAATTTTTTAGTATCGGTAAATATTGTGATTTATCATGCCTTCTGTGTGAGCCTTTTAGTTGATAATGCATTTGGTGGTGTTGATACATTGCGACTGCAATTCTAAAATACTTGGTTATACGATATAAATTGCAATATTTGTCCAGCTTCATCTATCGTAGCGTGAACAATACAAAATTTGCTTATACACAATCAATGGTTGTACGTCAATTCGTTATTTGCCAACAGTTGTACTTCATCATGAAGTGTAAATGCAATGTAACATGACATTGTGTACAAATACAACGTATATATATATTCATATAGTCTAAAACTCTAAACAAATTTGGGAAAAAATTCTATAATTTATGTACAAATACATAGGAGAAAGACACAAATACAATTGAAGTATTACAACCAAAGGTAACATAGTCTATTTGCCTCTAATCCTCCCTCATATGGTTTTTGGAGCCAACCTACGAGCCAAACGCTTTCAACAGACAGCTCCAGATTCTCAGAGAAGTGTATTCTCAGAGAATCAGGAGCAGAATATGAAAAATGAGAATCTGAAGCTGTACCAAACAGGGCCTTAATATAAAGTTATAAAAAATAACAGTCAAAGTTGCATCTTAGAGACCGTGAAAAAAATCAACATCAACAATGTCAAATAAAAAGAACGGAGGAGTAGTAACGGTATATATATATATATATATATATATATATATATATATATATATATATATATATATATATATATATATATATATATATACACACACTCTATGAAGAAAGGAGTAAAACATCCATATATCGTAGTTGCAGAAGAACTTATATGTACAGAAGTTTATGTGGCTAAAACAATCCATATTTACAATCGGATCGAGTACATGTTTAATACATGAGCAGTAAAAGTTAATTATGACCAGTACGTGTAGGTAACCAGATCGACCCACGAGGCCCATAAGAATCCGAAGCACTTTGATACTGCAGATATTTTTCTCACCTGTACACTGATGTAGTTTACAAAATAGTAATAGCAGCAGATAAACTGTCTGTGACGGAGAGAGGACATCTACCAGTTGCAGTTGCAGTTGCAGGTGCGGTGCGCTAATCCTGATCCCATATGCTGTAGAAGTGGTACAGTTTTAGCTTGTGGTTGAGAAATACGCATGCATGCAACTGCTGTTCAATATGGATAGCATATCTGGATGTGTACAGTGTCGCGTTATGGTTGGAGTAGAGGTGAACCGGAATAAGAATCCAGGTTGGTCGTCAAAAAAGGGAAATCAGGTGACGAAGTCGACTTTTCCCCTGTCGGCATGTAATTATATACTTGATGGAATTTGCAGAGTGCTTGAAGTGTTTTCTTACATTTTTGTCCCTCTGATTTTGCGGTTTTGCCTTGTAATTCGTGTATGGTGGTGTGTCCAGTGATCAGCTCCAGCGACCAACTCGGCAGCTCCAACAAGTTAAGGTTTCGGGTTCACTGGATTTAGGGTTTGTGATCACCTTTTCCAGGCTATAGAGTTACAAGGCAGCAGCGGACTGGCTATGCTGGTACTACTGTGAGGTAACGGTGACACCGCCAGCCACAAGCTCGGGGGAGGGCAATGCGAGGCCCCCAGCGAGCGGAACGGTGATGAAACGAGAGGGCTGAGTTAGCATTTGGGGCGGTGGAGGACTGGCTACGGTAGCGCCATCGAGTGCGTGGGAGGATGAGCATGTAGAAGAAGACGGGGGAGATGGGGAAGTGGATCATTGGCATGCCTCGCCAGTGCTGGCAGTTGTGCTGGTGATACGGGGTCTCCGATCTTCTCGACGTAGGATCAAGGATACTCACGTGACCCTCCTGAATCGTAGTGATCTTCCGTTGCCTGTGCAAGGATTAGCACTCTATAATTCGCAAGAACACAAGTGCTGGACTTCACAACCACCAAGCGAAGCCCTATCGCGCTCCCAATTTCCAGTGGAAAATTGAACGATTTTGATTAACGAAGAACTCCTAATTTCTCTCATGAATACATGGTTCGACCATGTGTGAGGAACAACATCAAAAGCAATCTATTATTTCTAAAATAAAGTGGTCTTATCCATTGCGTGGTCCTTGGAATAAGTTTTCAAACAAGCACAAGAACACCCCAATCAAACTCCGTATGTGAAAGTTATGGTCTTTTTATTACGTGCCTGTTGGGCTGTCCCGAACCGAATCCGAATGAGTTCTGAGTTGATTCCGAGTTTAATTTCGGTTGGACATGTGGAATGTCCGAATTGGACTTGAAAATCTTATCCAAAACTTGAGGTTTGGATTCTTGGGCTTCTCCCCTTTTGCTCTTCCACCGCATGGGCCTTCCCCTTGCTTTCTCACGGCCTTGGCAGTAAGTGTGGTTGTCATCTTCTTTGTGCTTCTCCATTGCTTTGGCACCGGCCTCCCTCTCCCCCACTCGGTTCCAAAGTCTTTAAACTTGTCAAACATGAGAATACACAAAGTATTGCTTTTAGGTAGTATCCAATTCTCATCAACAACACAAGAAAACTCATTAAAAAACAAATGCACCGGTTGTTTAAGAAGTTTAGCTCTTGCTCTTGTCTTGGGACGTTTAGGTACATCATGATCAGCATCCTTATGCACACTT
Source organism: Ampelocalamus luodianensis (assembly GCA_036346255.1). Classification (NCBI taxonomy): domain Eukaryota; kingdom Viridiplantae; phylum Streptophyta; class Magnoliopsida; order Poales; family Poaceae; genus Ampelocalamus; species Ampelocalamus luodianensis. The sequence continues at coordinate 53,915,927 of CM070627.1, read as the reverse complement.
GAAGAGTTGGGAGATGTGATAGTAGTATGGATATCCTCATCAGTTAGCTAGGTGGTAGGAGGTGGAGGTAGTTAGGGGTGTAAAACGAATCCGGAGTCCGTTTTATTCGGCATCTGTATCTGGATAGTAACGAATGTGGTAAAGAAAATAACATTCGTATTGCAAAACGAATATTAATCCAGATAGTATCTGGATTTTTTTCTAGATACGAATATGTGTGGTATGAAAAAATGTGGTCGAATACGAATACGGATAATATCCGGATCCGACAGTTTTATTTCTCTTGTCATCTAGTCCGCTAACATTTTTGTGTGTGTTGTGTTACCATGTTGCTTGTGGGAATTTATATGTAACTCCATATATATATTGGAATTCTTTTTGTAAATGTTTGGAATTTGAACTTCTTGTGTGAAACTTCGTCATATTTTAGGATATTCAAATTCAACCGAATTCAACAAGTATTTGATTCACATTTGTATTCATTACAACATTCGTTTTCATTTGAAAAAATGTGGTATGACTAATGTTCGATTAGTATTCGATCCGTTTTTACCCCTATTAGCGGTGGCGGCAAGGTGTCAGGATCGATTAGAGTTCGACATTTGATGGGGATATATATGTGCAGTGGTGGGAAGTGTGGTTGTAAGGAGGACCTTTGGTTCCCCATCCAGTGGTCCAAAACCTTAGTACTATTTTGCTAAGTAGTACTCAATTGTTGGCCAGATCCTGTCTGTTTGATGACAACATTTTTATTTGCTTAACCAGTTTGTTGTGAACTTGTGTAATATGTATCATTAGCTACACCGTGTTAGGTCCAAGACAAGTCATATTTATACTACTGTGCTCGCATGTACATGATTCTCCTGTCATGTTGTTAGTTGTTTTCTGCTTGTTTTTGCTATTCAGTGTCTTAGAATTTTGGAATAATTCGTAGCCGACCTCAGGTTGAGTTTGTGGCTAATACGATAGATACGACGTAAGGAGCCATGTATCCTAGCTGCCCTCGGTGGCACTCACGTTGAGCACGAATAAAGTTTAGAGAGGTGTATGGTAAGTGTTTTTTACTACTCAAAATACAATGACATACAATTTGAAGACACAATGTTATAAAATATAGTATAAACAACAGAATTTGGAGGGAAAAATTTATTACAAATTTATGTTTAGGTGCAATCATATAAACTTTCTATGTGAACTGTTGAAGGAGAGAGGTATATATTGATCAAATTTAGAGGGGCATGAGGATTATTCATGAGGGCTCCCATATTCTCGAGGCAACCCAAATATAAACCATTCATCTCTTATCCAACGATCCATATTGAAGTTTACACAGATGCATTTACACTAGATATATCCCAAGAATTTAGGAGTGAAAATGGATGGAATACGATCAGACTTTGGTCTTTTCATATTCTAATCAAAATTTATTCCTTGAATAATACTCGGATCCGAATACGAAATCACTTTTCTTGGGATATGAATACAAATCTTTTTTTAATCGGTCGTGATAAACTGACGAGTAGTACACAAAGAAAAGGCATAACTTCATTAACTACAACATCAATTCTGCGAAAAACTGTAGAATTACTATAACATATTCAACAACTAAGATATAATTTAATATATCATACTTCATAAATTCATACTATAAATGAGTAAACAACCAAAAGTTGCCATCTCCAGATTACATTCAACTACATTGTAGGAGTTTTATGGAATGCCCGTGAAAAAAAAAATGAAAGGAAAGGAGTAGAGATATTATTCCATATCCATTTGATGTTTTATCATATCCATTTTTCTATTTCATTAAATATCTCCCGATATCCATCGAATGCCAAATACGGAGCAGACATTCCAGGTTTCCAATCCATATTACCCCTAAAAAATCAAATACAAATGCAATATTAAAAGAAATAATCCACACCGATATTTTCCCAAAAACTACATTAGATTACTGGGCGAATATTAACCGCGTTTTCACCCCTGTGTAAGATCGATATATAATGGCAGAAGAACCACGGTCCCTAGTCCATGTACATATATGGTGACTTAGTAGCGTTTTGCTCCATCTAACTTTCAACGCTGTCTTTGCCAATGACCATGGGAGTTGAACTGTTGAAGGTGATAAATAGGGCCACGTACTATAAATTAATACGGCAACAAAGCTAGAACGAAAGGCCCTGCTGCACACAGATCACCACACACACAGAGACAGACAGACAGACAGAGAGAGAGAGAGAGAATGGGGAGGAGGGCGTGTTGTGCAAAGGAAGGGGTGAAGAGAGGGGCATGGACGAGCAAGGAGGACGACATGTTGGCCTCCTACATCAAGGCCCACGGAGAAGGCAAATGGAGAGAAGTCCCTCAAAGAGCTGGTACTTACACTACTCGATCCCTAAGAAACTAATTAACCTAAAAAGCTTTACGAACCCACCAATTAATCGAGTCTGCATGTTAATTTGCAGGTCTGCGACGGTGCGGCAAGAGCTGCCGACTGCGGTGGCTGAACTACCTCCGGCCGAACATCAAGCGCGGCAACATCTCCGACGAGGAGGAGGAGCTCATCATCAGGCTCCACAACCTCCTAGGCAACAGGTCTCAGCACAGCACATGAACATGCGTGCACGCATGCTGTTTTTCTTTAATTAATTCATTGGTTTTTCGTATTAAAGTTGAACCATATGCATGCTTGCCTGTGTGCAGGTGGTCTCTCATTGCAGGCAGGCTGCCTGGCCGAACAGACAATGAAATCAAGAACTACTGGAACAGCACGCTCGGCCGGAAGGCCGGCGCCGCCTCCGGCCGCGGCGGCACGAGGGTCAGCACGCCCGACGGCGCCTCCCAAACCACAGACGCCCCGGCGGCGTTGTCCAACTATGAGCTGGGCCAGGCTGCTCAACGCGCGGACCCTGACGCCGGCGCTTCCCGGACGGCACCGCCGCCGGTCTTGTGGGTACCCAAGGCCGTGCGGTGCACGGGCGGCCTCTTCTTCCACCGGGAAATGCCGCCACCGCTCGCCGAGGTGCAAACCGGGGAAGTGGACGGAGATGACTGCAGCGGCAGCAGCTCGGCGACGTCGTCGACATTCCCGGCGCCCGAGCCGTGCTTTTCCGGCGGCGACGACTGGATGGACGACGTGAGAGCCTTGGCGTCGTTTCTTGAGTCCGACGAGGACTGGGTCAGGTGCCAAATGGGCGAGCCGCGAGTGCAGTAGCACTCGTGCCAATTCAAGTAGCCAAGTACACGTACGTACGTTTGTAGTATATATGTTCGTATAAAGTATACCTATGTACGTACGAACGTACGTATGTGATCATGGTTAGCTAGCTAGCCATGTGTGTATTGAGTTGTGGTTTGTGACTAATTGTTGCATGTGTCTGATCGTACTTAAGCATCCATCCTGCATCGACCAATCCGTGCGTGTGCATGCATGGCAACGCAATAGAAAACGGCAATGAATGGGATTAAATAACTCTTAAAGGAACTGTCTAGAAAACTTGCGACTGTTTTCTTCAGTTGAAAACAGTCATATTTTGAACCGTAGGATGAGATCAGATATCACTTATCATAGAAACATGCTTTAAAAAGAAACTCAACACACATCTCAATGCATATCAAACGGTTCAAAATGTGACTGTTTTCAACTGAAGAAAACAGTCGCAAGTTTTCTAGCAAAACTCTTAAATAAGAGCGTGATTTGATGCGCATATATACCCATCGAAGTATAGTATTCCTGCTAGTACCAAGTTGTAAACGTGATTAGGCTTAAATGAGGAGCTAGCAATCAAGATCCATCGTATTAAAGTCGATCGTACTATTGATCTTTCAAATCGACCAGTTCTGGAGCTATATATCATAGCGGCAACTATTACACAATCATCTGTTTTCGGGAAAAAATCGCAGTCGATTTCTTGGACCGATCAAACCATCCAATCTCTCCTCCTCTCTTCCATATATACCCTCCACCCCAAATCATAACCCTCGTTCCCTTTACCCTCAGCCGCTCACTCCTCGTGTGCCACCTTCGACCGCCTCACCAACGCCGCCATCAGCATCGGTGAGGCCCACCGGCCAGCTCCTCCCCCACCTCCCTCCTTCCATCCCAACCACCTCTCGCGATGTTGTTCTTCCTCCTCTTCGATGATCCGTTCTCGCGCTGCCCTCCCTCCTCGTCTTCGGCGGCTACCGCCATCACCACCTCCTAACCTCTATGTTTCTCATCGCCCCCACCGATTGCTGCCGCCCACCGCCCACCGTCGTACCACGACACCGCTACCGTCGTGCCTCCGCCGCACCAGTCTCCCTCTAAGCCCAGGGGGCACCGGTGAACCCAAACCTAAAAAGGCGAACCTCGGCGGTGGCGGAGAGGAGGATGACGGCCAGCTGGAGCACGAATCTCCATGTCAAATCCAACGGTGAGCAAATTTGAATGTGATTTTATAATAAAAAAATTAGGTGCGTGTGAAATAGTAAATCTTATATATATATATATATATATATATATATATATATATATATATATATATATATATATATATATATATATATATATATATATATAATGGTATGGTACTCCTGAGAGTACGTACTCTCACCTCTTATATACTACTTAAATCAGATGATGATTCCTCTTTATCTATTTGTGCATACTCCAATAATGATTATAAGATATCCCAAAATGAGTTTCATGAAAAATTTCATTAACCACTTTTTATAGAAAAATTTGTGTATATACTTCTTTTATATATGAAAAATGGTATATAGCAAAAAAAAAAAAAGGCTCCAATGAATTTTTTTCAATCAAATCACATTGGAGTATCTTATAATTGGTATCTAAGTATACTGAAAATGATAAAGAAATATAATATGTGTGTTTAAGTGGTATATTAAAAGTAGAGTACATATCCCCAGGAGTACGAAAAAAGGAAATGGGATGTATTCGCCACCACAAACCTAGCTACTCTTTAATTTTCACGTTTCTTTCGATGGCATTAGTTTACGTCGTGATATGTACTAGCTAGTCCATTTGAAAACATGCACATGCATTGATTTTCACTTGCAAGCAAGGTGAGGATATTGCTGTCATATTGTCATCCACACGACTGACAAACAAGCTAGTTATTTTATAAGGCCCAGAGATATTTAACAAGCATGCATGGTTGAGATTAAGCTCCTAGCTAGACCTTGCTAACTGCATGTATGCATCCCAACTCAAATTTAAATTTTTAGTACAGTAATCTAATATCTGACCACTTGTACTCCGATCAGCCCAACAAAGATGTCCCAACAACTTACTTGTGCCGCCAGCATATCCCCTATGCATCTTACAGGTCTACAGCTCACTGTCATCGAACGTAAGAGAGCTTCGGTTATTGAGGACCAGCCTAGCTAGCTTGTTAATGCTCGTCTTTGATAAGTTTCAATTATTAAGATAGATTTTTACTAAAAAGAAAGTTTCAAGTCAGACTTAATTATCAGTTCTATAGACTATAGTAACTGCGTGTAACCTATCAAAAATCAGTACCAGCTATATCCTTGCAGATCGATGCACTTAAAATATTGACGTTTTCTCAAGATAGTGACCGGGACACATATAACTTTCTTAATTTGTACAATGAATCATTAATTGTTTCCCTGTTTCGTACACACACACATAGTAGAAAATATTTTTCATATATATATATATATATATATATATATATATATATATATATATATATATATATATATATATAAAAATATTTTCTACTCCCAATATAGTTACTCTACTTCGATATACCACCTAAAAGAACTTGATATACTCCTTTATCACTTTGGGTATACTCATATACTAATTATAAGATACTCTAATGTGAACCACACGAAAAAATTGCAAAAGAATCAATAGTTTTTAGCATATTTTGTAAATACCTTCATATTCGCACATAAAAGGAGTATGTCTAAAAAATTGTACATACCACCCCTGAAAAGGTGTAAATACCACCTATGTGGTCTTACATACTCGTATACTACACATACATACTCTCGGTTGTGCAAGATACTCCCTACGTTGTGACATATGTGAGATACAGAATAGGGAGTAACTACTCCCGACTCCCGGGAGTAACTACTCCCGAAAAAAGGCTTCCTATATATATCTTTACTACTTACTACTTAAAAGGAGGAGTTGGTGACGGTCGTCCGTCCTCCAACTCTCTTCGTCCGTCCGATCAACGATCAATCAATGGCTCGGATCTTCCACGCGGCCAACAACTGCTGCGCTCACGACCACATCCCACTCCACCCCCTCTCTTTCCTCTCTCTCCCTCACGATCCCACCCGCGCCGCCTGCACTCCCTCTGTCGCATCGCCCTCCTCCCTCTGTCGCACGGTCCTCACTCCCTCTCGTCTCTCTCACCACCGCCGGATCCAGCCTTTCCCCGGGCGCCTCGCCCCAGTGGTGACCGTTCTCTCGCTTCTGGCTTCCCCAACCACTGCCCACGACCGCACGACGCCTTCTCCTACGCGGTTGCGCTCCCACCTGCCCACCACTCCCATGATCCGACTCTACGCCCTAGATCCGCCGCACTTGAGGCCAGATCTAACACCGGCGAGCCCAGATGTGGCGCATGGCCGGTGAAGCTAGGATCCTGTGGCGGCATGGCCGGGGAAGCCAGGATCCGGCGATGGCGGTGTGGTCCTCGTGCCGCATCGACTTACCCAGGCCTGGAGTCGTCCATGGCAGCTCGTCGCCGCATCATCGGTGTCTTTTCTCCATCCCTTCGCCACCTCCGTGTGGCGTCGAGTCGACGGGGATCACCTTGCCGAGTTGCTTGTGTGCGCGCGGGACCCCGACACGATCACCGAGCTCCCCATCTGCGTTGTGGGCATGCCTTACCTCGCCATGGCACGACCTCGAACTCCCTCTTTGCAGGCAGGGGCTCACGCCTCCTCGTTTTGCTATGTAGCCCGCTCGGCGTCGTGCCTTTCTTACGATTAAATCTTTTCCTTTTGGGGTTCTTGCAGTGTGTCTGAGGTATTCGGGGATTGATATGGACAAGCACTCTATCAGGAAGGAATCCGTAAGCTTTCTTAACCCTGAGAATCCTATCTTGTTGAGTACTTTTTGTGTTGTTCTATGTGTCCTTCCAGTGAGTTAGATTTTGGAGTGGAAAACTGGAAGGAAGATTGGATATCTCCGTCAATCGTTGTATAGTTGGTGTGGCTACATGTTCACTGGCGATTATTGTGTGCGATGCTTGAGTGGGTGAACTTGGGATAATTTCAATGTGTGCATCATTTTAGTATAGGTTTTCTGGATCACAATAGAACTTGTAGGTTTTTTTTTGCTTCACTTTTTATATGGCTTAGCGTTTAGTGGGTGTTGGCACAAATTATTCTGTTCTTGGAGCAGAGAGGCTGTTTGGAAGAAAGATTTGGGCAGGGGAAGGTTTTAATCTTTGTGATTCTAGGGTGGAGAAATCAACGTGTGCACATATTGAATAGAAGATTCAATTTTTTTTTGTCAAATTCTCTGCTACTTCTGTTCAATGTGACATTTCTGAGTTCGGCATCTTTGCTTTGCAGGAGAGGTTAAGCTAATTTTTGTGCTTACATACTCTAATTTCAAAAGATGCTTCTTTCTTTGTAGTTGAGTTACATATAGTGAAGAGCCAGTTAATTTTCGAGCTACTTTGGGTGCAGCGCCTTTCTGCTAAAGGCACAAGGAGCTAGAGCGGCAACCTTTCTCAGCCGAACATGGTATAAGATAGGAAAATAGAAAGAAAATCAGAAGGTGAAAGATGCTTAGCCTAAAAGAAGCTTAATGATATAGTGGGGGTGGTCCTATGTTGTTCTTCACCTTGGTTGTTCTTGCTGTCATTGCACCTCTGCCCCTTGCTGAATCATGTAACATGCCTCACCACCACTTCTATGTCCAAAGCAAAGGCGTGAGATTTTTTCCCCTTCCCAAAATTTTCTCTCTCAAGGAAATTACAAAAATCAAGATCTTTCTTGTTCTTTAGTTAAATAGTTTTCCTTTCTTGCTAGAATAATAGCACACAACTAGAAATGAAGTGTATTTAGTTGTTCAGGCTATGAATTGTTCTATTCTGATGATGCATTTAGTTGTTCAAGCTATGAATTGTTCTATTCTGATGATGCATTTAGTTATTCACTGAAATGCACTCTTTTGTTTTTTTAATGACTTTATTTGGAAAAGATAGATATGATAAAAGTGACCTGACCAATGTTGGTTCTTATTAGCCATTCATTTCTAAACAAAAATGCTAAAAAAATATGTTTCATTCTTCATGTTGTTATGTAGGCTTGCTGTCAACTCTTTTCTTGGCAAAAGAGGTTCGCTCATGATTCTGTTGTAGAAGACGTGACAGTTAGAAATTACAATCTTCAGAGTTCAAGAGCACTTATATACGTAATTGTGCATGTCGATCGATCGGCTAGCGCCGTAGTGGCCCTTGCTACTGCGATACTTGCCCAACACGTTCACACCTTGCTTTATTGCTTCTGCTTGTCTCATTGTGATGCTCCTACCGCTTGGGCCTTTGTCCACAACAGATGTGACTTCATTTGAGTTTGGAAAATGTTCTGGTTTGCTACTTTTGTTTGGCAGTTCCCTCGCCTACACTTGACAAGGAGAGGGTAGCTTTATGAAGGTTCACCAAAGGTGAGAAAGGAGATTTCATCAGTCTTGCCAAATTGTTTATGTCGGTAATGCTATTTTCATTCCAAAATATAGGGCAATTTGTTCAATATGAAATATTATTTACTGTGTTGGATTAGGGAATTAGCACCCAAAATCGGATTTAGCGATGCCATAGTTGCCAAATTAATTTGGTTTGTGTGTATAAACAGTGAGTTGAACATCTACATCTCACATCAGTTTAGACCTCACAAGCTTTCGGAATCAGGTTGGTTTCAAGTTCAGTTATCGCCATTACATGATAATTCGGTCAAAAAAATTGTAACAACGTCATTAGACTACCGATGGTCATTATTGTGGCGCATTTGTATAGCTTTGAATAAGAAGAGAATTGGGCTATTTGCATTTTGGACCGGTGACAACGGAATAAGAAACCTATTTGTAAAATCCACAATTTGCTTATGTGAAGGCTGAAACTTATAGCAAAGTTTCATAATCTGAATTCATAGAATGTACATAAAGACATTTGTTTTTTTTTTTCTGATTTACCTAATAGGAAACAATCTTTGTAGAAACATGACTCATTTTTACCTTGTCAGCATGCATATAATGATTTTTTTTCACAATGTGCCTTTGCATATAAGGTGATTGTGGAGGGGACCAGAGAGTTCAGCTTGTGGAGATGCACAGGACCTGCATATCTTCAGGATGAAATGGACGCCTGATTGCTACTCTCAATGTCAGACGGTCTAACCTCCTGTTAGACGTCGTTTTTTTTTCCATTTGTGTGCGTTTGAAGTCGCCCGCTGTTTGGCTGTGAGAACACACTATATTTACTCATGTACACTTCTTGTTTGTTGTTATTTTTTTTTATTCTCCTAAACATTAAAAAAAGAAGTCTGTGAACTGTGTTATATATTATATTTTGAAATGTGAGTATTTGTTCGATATAATGAAATGTTGTTGCATATTTTGCGGATATACTTTGATGTGTTTTTACATGAAACTCACAATATTTTATTTTTTACCATTTAAAACTTTTGTATCATTTATTTGAGATCATTTGCAGCATACGAGCATATATATATATATATATATATATATATATATATATATATATATATATATATATATATATATATATATATATATGTGTGTGTGTGTGTGTGTGTGTGTGTGTGTGTGTGTGTGTGTGTGTGTTATTTTCCTTATATGAATTTTTTGCAGTACTGTTTGACAGATTTTTAGAGAAGTGTGGAGTATAGAGAAAAAAACGTTTTTTATACTTTTCTGCAGCATTTGTTTAACTACAATATGTGGCATTAATTTGAAGTAGAATCAACATTGAATGTTGCAACAGTATTAGAAAAATATTCTGATATTTTTTTGTCATTTCATAATGAAATGTTTTAATAATTTCAGCTTACCACTTCCTTTTTATACTTGTATTTTTTTAAAAAAAACTCAGCTTGCAGTACTACCAAACACACCCCACGCCGTGAACCCTCAACCAATCTGACGTCCGATTTGTATCAAAAAGCGATGACAAGGACTAGCATGTGTACAAATGGACCGACGTATCCCTGTCTGTGAGTCTGTCTACTTCAAGATGTACTATATATGATAAATGAGATATTGAAGCATTAGCATCATGTATACGTGGACCATATCGAGGGTGATCTGATCTGCAGACCAAGCACATGCCGAATATGCATGCCTACGAGAGCAAAAAAAGAATTTATAGGATCTGGTCCACAACTTCATCAATGTAGATCAACTCCATAGTATGACACGTGTCTTTTCACGAATCTCAAAGCGTACAGTCCAGTAAATTACTGATGTGAATTTTCACGAATTGAATACTGGAGACTAGCATGTCACGCTTTGAGATTCGTAAAAAGACATGTGTCACGTTGTAAAGTTGGTCTACATTGATAGAGTTATAGACCAGATCCTATAAGAGATGGCGGTTAAGAACAAGACGTGGCTCCACCAAAAGGCCGGAACAACGGTCGTCGCCATCGGTGGTCTAATCTTGCCTTCATTTGCACATGTCGGGAATGCGATTCACAGGTCACAGGACGAGACGTACTGTTGCATACGCTTGTGTTTCTAGCTCCGACTGGCTGCTTTGTAACTTGCAGCTAGCTATGCGGCTCCGGTTTAATTCCCTGCAAACATTCCACGATCGAGATCTATAGCTGCACCTCGCTCGTCTCTTCCACCGAAATTGCTGCCAAAGGCTAGCGCCGTTATTAAATTAAGAATAATCCCTAGTATGCCATCAAATTATATGTCACTTAGTGTGAGACTGATATATAGTCTCTAGCCCCACGTGTCAGTGATACATCAGTGACATATAAAAAATATATAAAGTTATTTAGTGGCGTATAAGGAAATGCTCCTTAAATTAAATAAATGTGCAAGCAACATCGGACTAGCGCACAACATTGCTCCAACCAAGTGATGTCCACTCAGTGAATCAATAATGCAAGTGTACATGACAGCTTAGCAGTCGAGGGGGTTTCTGCCAAATTTTGTCATGACAAAATTCAATCTGATCCAGAAATCATTGACATATCCTAAAATGAATAAAATCTTGGCAATAGGTCAAGCACATGCCCAGTCTAATCAACTAGCTAGCTGGTTAATTAATTTGCCCATGTAATTGCGTGGCCAAGTTTAGTGAAGTTTGTGTTCGTAATATATAAAGCATGCATATTAAGAAATACAATTGTGTTTGTGTATATATGTTCAAATTGTATTGTCGTCTTCTATATGATTCTGAATACTTCAGATGATCTGATAGCTCTATCAAATGTTTCTCTCAGTTCTGGCCGTTTGACTTAGCTAATGCAATGCATGCTCTGTGTTTTTCCTGTGATTGCTTGCCTAATAGCTAAAAAAATAAGGTTTACATGTCTGAAAGTTTAGACTTTAGTTACTTTACGAGCAGTAATATTTTTCAAGTTATACCAGACTATATATTGTTAACTAAAATCAAACGATACACTGTACAATTGTGGGGTTCACTAAAATTATGTTAAAAAATGAAGTGGAAACAAAAGGTGTGAAATCAATAGCACATGTGCAATGAATTAATGGACCAATTAGAAGCCTACAACTTCTCGACATCAACTATGAAATTAAAGCACAATAAAAAAAAAAAAAAGAAGGGTGCATGCGTGGCTGTTCACAAATGAATGACCATTTGTTGTAATGCAAAAAGACAACCGGAAGACATGCCTTTTACTTGGCACAATAATAACATGCTTCGTACTTATTGCCAACTTGGAAGTGTTGTTGAATTACTTTCAAACTCTTTGTGTTGCTGTAGCTATATATACCATCTTATATATTACAGAGTGAGTTAATCTCATAGCTGCCACTTGGGATGTTCATCTCATATATACTACCATGTAGTACAACTGTACATCGTGTTTTCCGATATCTCATATCTTGGGATGTTGGAGCTTCATCTTCAGAAATGACGTCGTATCTACCAGGTATGTACTATCTCTACTCCACTTGCTAGCATACAAGAGTGCATTTCTCAGCTATAGTAATTATATATGTCGTGAAATTAGTGGGTTTAGCTAATATTTAGATATTATTTCAGCAATAATTATGATCATAAAACACATATTTACAGCAGCATATAAATGACATATGAACATTCAGTTTAACATGTAATCTTCTCATATCAATTAAACAGGACAATATGCTCAAAAGTATAACAAGTGAACATCTAAAATCAACATAATGCTCAGATTTTAAATGATTATTTGTTGCTCTCAAACGTCGGACTGCTCAAGAATAATTCTTGACCTCCTCGCCACTTGGGTCAAGATTCAATCACAAATTAAATATGACAATACTATAAAATAAATTAGGCCTTGAGCTCAAATAAAATCTTGCTAATCTAACAGGTCACATAAAGCAAATTATCAATTCAAAGTTCACTGGACAGCAGGCCAATAATCCAACTACACAAGGTAACAAGGTACCAACAGACAATGATGTATACCAATGGCTGAAAAAGATAGATCACAGTGAATAGATAAACACCAATTATATGACACAATAGAAACAATAAGCTATCTACAAGCTCAAGACCAATATATCCAAACTGTTGTATTCAATCTCATAATGACCTCTAATCCTCATTGAGTAATTCACAAGCCCACAAAAAATACCATGCAAAGTCACCTTGTGCTAGATATCATGAAACCAAGACAATTTATTCTAAAATATACTAGCATGACACACTTTGTATAGTAACAAAGAAGGGAAAAAAATGCAAACTCACTGAGCGAATGGCACTCAAAGCCACCGAGTCGACCGGCAAGGCACACCGAGGCACTGTCTCAGAAAACCAATCGCCTCGCTGTGCCGCGGTGAATGGGCGTGGTCGTCAAAGATACTATGTCACTCTTCACAATTCGGAACACACCAAAAGGTGAAGTCAAGGTACTAGAAAAATTGCCGCACAAGAATCAACAGCGAGATGCACTACCCGAATGCACCCAAGGAGCAAATCCACCACACCGAAGCCTTTCTTACCCAAATCAAGAACAGAGCCGGCCGAACCCAACCACGATGGCGCACTGCCCGTCCTCCTCAGCAACCTCGACAAGGAGATGGCGCAAGGAAACAGACAGGGTGCGTAAGGTGGGGAAGGCCCGAACCTCACCACCAACGGCGCTGTCCTCAACCACGGTAGTGCAGCAGCCCACATGGCCTGAGGACGAAACCAAATTGGGAGAGAGGAGAGGAAGAACCAAAAAGGGAGAGCTCTGCGTACCATTCGTGGAGAAGGAGGAGCGCACAACACTGCCAACGGCGGGCGCGAAAAATGCCCCAAGCCGCCCGCGCCAGTGCGTGCATCGCCACCATGGAGGGGAACCGATCCCCTTTCCATGCGCGCTCTTGGTCTCCAACCTTATCTCTTCCTTCTTCTTATGATAGGTGGCCCCCACCTTTTCTTTTCTTTCCCATTTTGTTCTTTTCTCTAATTCAGAAATTCAATAAAGGCCCCTGCGTGCAACAATATACTCCTTAGGAAGTGGATTATGGGTCTGTTTGTGACCTCAGGTGGCCATACCAAAATTTTGGTATTGTCAAAACCCAGGCAACGCCAAAATCTGGACGAAAAAAATAGTATTTGGATTGTAGTCATGCAAATTCACGGGCAATACCGAAATTGATGTGTTTGGATTGCAGTCATGTCAAAATTTATCAAAATTGTGAGTATAACATGTGGATCCCGCATGATATCAAAAAAATTTGGCACCAAAATATGTCAACATGGGTTCTGTTTTGTTGATAAAATGACAAGAAACACAATGATTCAAATTGATCATAAATCGGATACTCGGTTTAGGAAATATAATCATTTCAAACTTATTATGCAAACTATTCTTGCAGTTAATACGACCCGTCTCGACCAACGCCATGTGGCAGAGTCTACAGGTTCTTGCCATACCAATTTTTTGGCGATTGAATCGCCCACCAGAGTTCCACCAGCAAATTGGCAAGAAACAGCCGGGCACTTGCCAAAATTTCCAGGGCATGCCAAATTTTGGTAATAATCTAAATACTAGCCAAATTTTAGTGGTATTATCAAATTTTGGTAAGGCTTTCGATGATTACAAACCAAACAACCCATATATGCACCTATGTGCATATGAACCCATTGCCCTGGCCGTCCATCGTGTGTTCCGAGATCCGTGCATGGTTACCTTTTCCTTTACATTTTGCTTTTTAAAAAATCCACCTTAATAATTACCATCAAATAGTTAATAACTTGATCAATAATACAGTTCTATACACTTGGTTAGAACTTCAACGTCTCGAGAAGAATCAATGAGAGCTAGCAGACTGTGCTAGCTTGTCAACCGGGTGCCATCACTCGCTTTTTGGCCAAGCGGCAGCTATGAGCTATATGCTGCTCATTATCTGGCAGACAGAGCAAAGGCAGAATTACGATTGATCAAATCAAGCTTCTATGCCTCTGGTCTAAAAAAGGTGGGGTGGGGGTGGGTGGGGGGGGTCATGGCATTGTCTTCGACGTACAAATTTGATTGCTATTTTTTGTTGGTGAATGCTAGCAAAAAAAATTGTTAAATTATAATATTGTGAAAGTAATTTTTACAACTGAGATATTTATATGCCCATGGCCTTCTCTTTTGGTGAATATTGATGATTGTACTATAAATATCAATCGACAAAGTTTAAAAAAAGTTTGACATTTGAACATTACGCATGCAAAAGCAACATTCTTTTTAGACTCCAGAATTCTACCCTCCTAATCCCAATCGAGCATTATTTTTGCTTTGGATCTCTAATATGATTTTTCCAGGCCCTGAGCCCCTGATCGCCCAAATCCCAGCGGCTTCCCTGTTTAGTCCTGCTATTGATTTATATCTCCTGACTCTATTCCCGGTCCTGCCCAGGTAGCGATTGATTTAAATGTTGGGTAGCTGATAGAAACTGGTATTCGGAGAGTTCTTCAATTCTTTATATATATATTTTAAAAAAACAATATATAAACTTAGCTTGACAATGTAAAGCAAGAAAAAAATCATAGAAAGTCGGACTAATGATCTATGATCACCGACTCTAGTCATGTAAAGTAAGAAAAAATATTTCATAGAACTTAGCTTGATAAAAGACTAGGTAATATTAGGCTGTTATATAAACTGGCTACCGTTTCCAATTTTTATAACATGGACCTCAAGGGAAGTTTGTTTTAAAGGCAATGGTTGTCAAAAAAAATTGGTCGCACTTTCTATTATATAATAATAATAATATATCATTATAAAGACCTATGACAGTGGTTTGTGGGTGCTAAAAAATGTAAAAATGCTAGAAGTTCTAAGAAAAGGAAAAATTTCTGGCCCTCAATTTGGTGGAACCTAGTTAGGACCCAATTATAGTGGCCATTATAAGTTATTGATTAGATATATTACTTGGTAATTAAAAAATAAAGGAAAAGATAATCCTTGTCAACATCTTGCATTCAAGGATGTGCATTATTATGTAATCTTACGTGGCTTTAGAGGATAGTAAGCAATAAGTTTGTGAGTGATTGGAAAACTTGTTAGATTAACCTTGTAGCCTTGGATTAGGTGTATTTGGTTGGAATTTAGTACAAATTTGAACTAAATTCCAACCAAATACCCCTAATCCAAACAGGACAATCTCACGTCTCAAGTGGAATAAGGGTAATATGCCTTTTCATTTTGTTGGTAAAATGTTGAAGTCCTAGAAATCTAGAGTTGGTGTGCACTGCCTGGGAAAGATTGGTTCTCCAAAGGCCCCGGATAAGTTTTTTCACAACAATTCAAGAGCAGCTCGGGTGCAACCATGGATTTGTCAATTATGGAAATTCGATCCTGGGCTTCTTTCTTTTGTCATATATTTAAACAGACCTAAAAGTAAGCCATAATAGCACTCTGTAATGGTTCAGATGTATATTACATAAGTTGCGATCAGACTCTTTATATACTGTAATACCTATTTAACAGTTTAATGGGATCATATCAGAGACTAGCATGCATACCATGTAGTACAACTGTACAAGTAGAGTTAATCTCGGAACACATAGTTCATAGGAAGCCGAGAGCTTTCGTTCCATATCATTCATCAAATTACAATCAAGACGGACGCTTGGTAACAGGAAACGCGGACTCTTACCCAGCCACGCCTGTGCCCCTGGTTCAATGCGACCCGGCATAGCGCAGCCATGGGCAACAAAATTAGCCTCAAGTTTTACGAACTGAAGCGAAAACTCAGAAAACCTAGCAGTAGGCTCTCACTTCGTTGATGATGCAACTCATGCAAGCAACTGGGGAACGACCTCCCCTATGAGTCCAAAGGAGGCCACTTATTCCGGGCAATCCGTTTCGACGAATCATTTTTTTCCATAGCCCATTCGTCTGGCAAACAGAGATCTTCATGAGCCCACCAATGCTAAGAAACAACGCATATGTTATACAAAGTCTCTAACTGCCCATTTTCATGGCCCAACGACGACGTGTAAAGGGAACCAGGAACGAAAACAACCGTAGCAAAACTCTCGTTTCATACACTGCTGATGCTGAGACATTCTTTTTTCCGGCACAAACAAAACCGCAAGACGCTAAGCATGTACAGAGATTTTCAAGAGAACTTCAGTAAAGGCTACAAAACTAGTCATCAGTTGTCAGACTCTTTGACCACCATGGTATGATCGTCAGTTGTTAGTATCCCCGCGTTCTATCTGCTCTGGGCAACAGCAATGGGCAATGGATTCGGGCCAACATAGCTAAGCTCAACCTTTTGGGGCAGAAGGTGGTATCTAATGGAAATCTCCTCAAATATTTTCTTTAGCTCCATGACGAGCTCAGATCTCCTGATGTTCTTCTCCCGGATATTCTGGAAGTTCATCGTGTGCTGGACACTCAGAGACATGTTGATCTTGTTCACGTCCAAGATGTCCTTTAAGTTTACCGTGTGGACGGGGTTCCAGTGAGTTGGTTTGCTCTCTATGTACCTGAAAGCCCAAAGAATTAGCCAGTGACAACTGATAACATGGATCAAACGAACATGCAGTCTAGTTCAGATAACTTTTTTTATTATTCATACCATATGCAGATTTGCATATCCATATATGAAAAATTAGTCAACTACTGAGCCACACACCTCTGGAGTTCAGATATACATAGTATTGGCAGATTTGATTAAGAATAATGTTTGGAATAAGATGAAGTATGAAAACGAAGACAAAGACAAAGTTTAAGAATTCACTCTTTAATTCTGGACTTCAAAGCTCCAATGTTCTCAATTGAAGTTGAAACATCAATGGCAAAGTCGATGGTGTCATACATGTTAGGGCTTCGGTAAAAGTTGCTGATTGGCTTTGTAGACAATACGGAGTTTGCATAATATATCTTCTCATTGTCATGCTTCAAGAAAACAGTGGTTAATATATTCATTTCTTCGACAACCATCTATCATCAGTATAAGCACATGTCAGCATCAGAACATAACATGAAAGATCAATGAAAACAGGTACTGAAATCACAATGGTCTAGAAGTGACCTGTACTCCATCGATGACGCAGCGGTCGCCAACATCAAACGGATGCATGATGAATACAAATATAAGGGCCTCAAATACAGTCTTGCAGGCATTTCCAAATATGAATACCACAACAAGAAGCTGGGATGAGATGACAACAAGGATCTTGGTGGTCGCGATGCCCATCAACAACAGAGTGATGATGATTATTACAATAATGACTAAAACTCTGATGAGGTTGTGAAGTTGCATAACTGCGGTTTTTGTGTCATTCAGAGAATGTGCTAGTGATTTGCGGTCAAGGTATGCCTTTACCTGGGAGTAAAATAATAATAAGACAAGCAAACAGACAACTTTCAGATATAAATAGTGATCCGAAGCAAACACACTTCAGCTCTTGACCTCTTATCTTTTTGCAGTAGCATGTATTGCTTTCCTTTTCAAGAAATTAAACAATTTTCCAGAAAAAAAAAATGATCTATGACATGTTAGATGCAAAAGATAAAAAAAAAGACAAGATGATCATAAAGTGGCAATCATAATGTTCAAACTCAAGTTATGGAGTTTTTGGCGCATTTGGCACTGTTGATGTGCGAATTAGCAATTCTAGCACCCTCTCCAAGTTAAGTGCAAAAATAGCACCGCATAGCTACAGGGACGTGTCCGCGACACTTCACCTTATCTGTGCCCCTAGGGGCCGGAGTCGCCTTGTCCGCACCCCTGGGGGCTGGAGTCACCACGTCCGTGCCCTGGAGGCACAGACGGGGTGCGGAGGGAATCTCAGCATAGGAGAGGAATCGAGACACAAGAGGCGTTCCGTGCACCTGGGGCACGGACGAGCTAGCTTCGCTTCCTAGGGGCACAGACGAGGCATGGATGAGCTAGCTCCGGCCCCCTAGGGCACGGACTCGGCATGTGTCGCGCCCCCGCGGTTCCATAGTGCCATTTTTGCACGTTACATGGAGACGGGGCTATATTTGCAAATTTGCACGTCAACGGTGCCAAATGCACTAAAAACTCCAAGTTATGTTGTATGTATTACTCGAATGATTGATTTTTACTATTACAAAGGACACATCCACAATTCTGACTGCTGCAGGTGAAGCGAAACTAAAATGCAAAACATGAAACATTTGAACCAACCTATATTCTAGTAAAAATGGCCCCTACGACTTCTGAAATAGAACAAAAACAAAAATTGTGATTGCGTTTGAGCTTTCCATTACCACCCAATTCTTCAAAGCAGACTTTTTTATCTTCCCCGTCTCTGACGCCCCCTCAAACATCGGAAGCGCCAAATCCACCTCCTCCTTGGTGAAAAATCTCAGCAGATCCACCTCCTCAATGTGCCTACACCAACAAAACAATGGCAAATACTTAAATATGTCTACAGAGAAGAATGGACAACTGAGCAATCATAATCGTCCTCACTTATAGCCAGGTCTTGCGACATTCTTGAAAATGGCATGAGCCGCTGCCTTCGCCTCCCACTCACTATTTATCTCCTTATCCTTCTGCTCCACGCCATCAACCTCATCAAAGCTCTCAATAGTATGAGATATTGTTGAGAGCCTCGAGCTTCGGATCGCCGTGATCAGCCCTTTCATCGTCCAAGCCGACACCATCTCCTGGCTCATCCTCCTTAGTTTCGCGACATCGATCACCTCCGGCGCTCCTTTATCCTCCTTCGCCCTGCTGAAGCTCACCCGACCAAGTCCGCTGCCCTCCCGCCCCACATTCTCCGCCAACTCCATCACCGGCGGGCCCGACAGCATCTGCAGCACGTACTGGTGGAACACGCTCTCCTGGATCCGATCAAAGAACGCCTTCCGGTGGAAGGTGGACGCGATCACCTTCATGAGGAAGGTCTTGACCACCCAGATGACCGATCCGATCAGCACGGAGGCGAGGAACCTGGAGACGTAGTTGAGGATCCTGGCCGTCTTGGGCGAGCGCCCGAGCTCGCGGTCGAAGAGCTGCGACCAGGCGATGAGCACGAGCGCGATCCAGAGGCAGACCTGGACGCTCCTCTTGAGCCCGAACACGAAGTAGAGCACCTTGTCGCGGAGCAAAAAGTTGCGTTCGATGAGGAAGACGAGGAGCCTGACGAGCCACTGGCTGACGAGGTGGCCGGAGAACACGGCGATGACCATGACGCACCACTTCCAGATCTCCAGCCCCCACACTTGGCGCCCCTGCAGCGGCCGCACCACGAGGCTGACCACGAGCAGCGCGAGGAAGAGGACGAGCACGAAGAGCTCGATCGCGAGGCGAACCCTGCGGCGGCATCGTGCCGCGGATGCGGAGGTCGGGGCGCCCTCCTTGCGGAAGACGTCCTCGTCGTCATCGGCATCGGCGGGGGTGTGCGGGGTGGAGGCGGGCGCCCCCCCGGCACGAGGGGTCTGGGAGGCGGAGGGGTGGGAGGAGGAGGCGGCGGGGGCAGGAGGGGTGGGCGGCTCGACGAAACGAGACTTGGGCTTGGAGAGCGTGGAGCGGCGGCGGAGGAGCGCGGCCGAGGCGGGAGGGAGCGGCGGGCGCGACGGGCTCGAGCTCAGGGGCTTCTCGGGATTTTGAGAGGGTTTGGAGGCATCAGGCGCCGGGGGGTTTGGCTGCTGCTGGTGATGGTGGTAGTTTTGGTGGGGTTGGGGTTGGTCGGGCGGGATGAGGAGGACGAGGTCGGCATTGGCGGGCTTGGCGTTGGACGGGTCCATGGGCGCCGTGCGCGTGCGGCGGTGGACGCTACGCGACCGCCGGTTGGGAAAACGCTTGGGTTTTGGCCTTTGAGACGAGGAGGAGGAAGCGGGGGGCGGCGGCGGCGGGAGTGGGAGTGGGAGTGATGGGGGTGGTGCGGTGGTGCGTGGGGACGGGCGGACGGTGGCCGTTTTTGAAGTTAGTCCAACCTAACAAGGGTACGTACAGCGGTATAGACAGTGGTTGTTTATAGTACTTTCCATGTCATCGATGGGGGTGGTGCGGTGGTGCGTGGGGACGGGCAGACGGTGGCCGTTTTTGAAGTTCGAGTCCAACCTAACAAGGGCATGTACAGTGGTATAGACAGTGGTTGTTTGTAGTACCTTTTATGTCATCTATAGACAGAACTAAATGCAATTCATACAATGAGTTGTCTTTAAGTTGTCTATATATGTTCTCCATAAAATGAGATCATAAAACATGTGGGTTACAGACGGTATAAATACAACAACAAAAGTGATGTCTATAAGGACCTTATAGACCGTCTGTTGCATGCTAGATGGCTTCTACCTCTCTTCTCTTTCTCTCTTATCCATGTCACAAAAAATCTTACGTGACAAGTATTATAGACGGCTGATGTCACCTACTGCACATGCCCTAAGGGGGGGTTGGATGGTGGACGAGATAGGTGGAGGAGTTTTGGGCTGTCTAGTACTATGCACAACACTAATAGCAATTTTGATTTTATGCTGTCAATACAAAAAAAAAATAGCACACTTCATCATACTCTAGGGAGCCAGACTCTCCACCGCACATTATGTGTGAAATCAACAGAGGCGCAAGTGCCATGCCAGGGAGGCATGGCTCATGCGAGAAAAACTATTAAAAAATTATTTTTAATACTATTTGATACTATTTAAAACTTTAATAAATATATTTTTTCGAATATTTTTGTTCTTATTTTTTACTTTGCACTTGCAGTTTTAAATGTATTATCACATATACTAGAAAAAAAGTCTACAATTTTTATACATGAAATCATAGTGCACTACAGCACACGCAGCTTCAAACATGAGTGTCAACCGTCGCCATCGCCACCCTTCGCAGCCCTTAGTGGCCCGATAAGTCAATAGATGGTACATGTGAAACACTATTTGACGATACGGCGGCAGGCACTACTACCCGCCGTCGCGATAGATGACAGTTCGACTCATCGAGTCACTGAGGGCGGCGAAGGGTGGCGATGGCAACGGTTGACACCCATGTTTAAAGTTACGTGTGTTGTAGTGCGCCGTGATTTCATGTGTAGAAATTTTTTCTAGTATATGTGATAATACATTTAAAGCTGCGAGTACGAGGTAAAAAATAAGAATAAAAAATCTGAAGAATTTTTTTAAAAAGTTTTAAATAGTATTTTAAATAATGTCAAATAGTGTTAAAAATAATTTTTAAATGTTTTTGAAATTCTCTCACCACTATCGTGCCTAGTCTCTGACATAGCACTCGCGCCTCCGTAACTCCAGGGCATAGCAGTGCCCTCTGAAATGTCCCCGAAGGCCGGACTCGGCCTGTTCAGTATCCCATGGGTCCAGATTGTTAGGAAACCATGGGCCTGACCCTGCAGTCGGCCCATTAGTGGGCGCCCCATCCCAAACCCTAGCAGGGTCGTAGCCTATAAATAGGGGGTGCTATTCATTGTAAAAGATTGATCGATGAATGAAAGAATAAAGAGAAGCAAGACGTCCCCCTATATCTCTGTGTTCAATCTCTTATTCTGTTCTTATTGTTCATGCATTGTTCTTACGATTCTACGCTTGTCTACGAGGTAATCGCCGGATTTGGATTCGCCAAATGACGGTATCTCAACACGTTATCAGCACGATCGACTCTCCTCTCATCGGAAAGGTAACCGTCGATGAACGACGCTCGTAGATTGAATCGTATTTTCTAGATTGCTTTCAATTCTGCAAATTTGGCTTTCTAGATTGGTTTTCAACGGCGCAAATTCGCTCTAATCTACCGCAAGCAGACTTGAAGTCGCCGGCACAATGTCGATCGGTAGATTGTATGAAAGAGAGGATGTTGATTGCATCGCAGATCGTTGCATGAATAATAAGCAGTATACATCGCATAAACAGTGTTGCGCATAACAAGAGAGAAAAAAAAAACGGTCGATGACCCTGTAGAGCCACGCCGCCATCGGCATGTAGCCGTGCTACCCGTGCGCACGCTTGAAGCTGGCCACGTCGAAGTTTGGGCTGGAAGCCACCTGACCTCTCTCTCCTGGAACGCAGAATGCTAATGCTCGTGAGGCAGTCATCAATGTCATTCATTCATTTGATTATGGCATTGCGCAGATGGCACAACACAATCTCAATAACTTGTACTCCTTGCAGAGCATGATTGGGTGATTCAAAAGCAATTTTGCATTAAAAGAAAAAGGGAGCAATTTTGCACCAGATGCCAACTCCCATGCTCGCATGTCGAGTCGGTATAGCCCGAATCGTAGCGCACGTCGCTGCGCCTCCGCTCGTACATGCATCGCGTGCCGCACCACATCGTGGCCCCGCGAGACCACCGGCCTGTAGTCGTGACAGCCACGCCGACCACCCGCATGTGGCGGCACTGCCAGCAACGTTGGCCTCAGAGCCACGCGACGGCCGCGCGCGGCCGCGCGGCCGGCACGAGCCGCATGCACCGGCGGCTGGCGGCCGCCGGTCGCGCGCGGGAGCACCACCTTCGCCCAAAGCCGCGCGACGCGCGACCAAGACGTCGTCGTCTGGCGCCACCTCCGCGCCGCGCCTCGTCGCCGCCGTGTTGAAGCCATCTGCTGAGACGTCCTCCGCTCGTAGCGCCGCCTCCACTCGCGTCGCCTTGCACGCGCGCGCCGCTTGAAGCGTCCTCGCGGCGCCGCCTCGCCCGAAGCGTTGGCGTCGCCGAGCGCCGAACCCACATCTCCCGGCCACCTCCACTACGCGCCCATGGGCGCTCGCGCCGCACTCGTGGCCTCGGTCACCGCCGACGACGCCTTGGGCGCTGCGCTTCGCGCCATGATCCGTGACCTTGGCCGCTCCGCTCGCGTCGCCCACTCATGGCGGCCGGGCATGGCGGCGCCGCCGCCGCCGCAAAGGAAAGGAAACCATATATTCCCTCCCACCGGTTTGGGCAAGAAGGCCGCGCATTTGCATGGGAAATGCATGGCCTCTGATGCCCGACCAAGCAATGGGCCACAAGAAAGGACAAGGCCCGCCAAAACCGTGAAAGCCAAATGGGCCGAAGGACTGGAATCATGAAAGAATGAAAAGGCTCGGCCCAAGGGCAAGCCATGAGAAAAAAAAAGGGGGATAAAAGGAAATTCCGAATTTTGCAAATAAGCCCTCAGAGTTTCTGGAAATTACGCGAATTTTCTCTGAGAACTAAGATTTCGTGTTTTAACCTTAGGAAATTGCAGAATTCGCCGAAAATACCTTTTCCAGCAGAAAAGGGTCTCGGAATTTTTTTTTTTGAATCAGTTTTTGCATTTGAAGCATGTTTAACTTTGTTATTATTGTTTCTATGCAATTTATTTATTGTATTTACTGTTTTGATTATCTGGGATTGTTTATATTGCTTTTAACCACTGAAAATAACAGTAAATCATGAAAAATGCATAGAAAAATACGGGATCATGAACCGGAAGTTCAAATAGCATTATGAGAATTTTGCAACCATCTTACGCAAATTACCAGCAGTAATCTTATGAATTTTTGCATGAATATGAATATGACTGACATCATGAACCAGTAGTTCAAAGTACTGACCCAGCATGGCCAGAATTTGTATAAAATTTGTATCAGTCTTCAATTCTGTAGTAATGTAATCACGGATGAGCAGAAGATGGAGAAGATTTTTCTACCTTTCACCCGAATGCGGTGCAATCCGCACGCAACTACTGTCAAGACGGCTACATGCAGTATGTCGAATTAATTGATATCATGCAAGTTGCGAAAACTCGTGGATGATGTTCTCGGAAAGAACTACATCTCGCGACCACCTAATAGCAATGTTGGCCATGAAGCCACTGTTAGCAGCTACAAGGTGATGAAGCCTCTCACGAATGAGAGGAGCAAGAAGGGTAAAGTAGTGCGTCGCACGTTATTGATGCTTTCCAGTCTAAGAAAAAGGGTAAATGATAGCATGAGGCACACCTCGCCATTGCGAGCCTGAGGATTCACATCCATTAGTTGCACTTATGAATGTGGATGCCCAAGATGCGACCCCATCATCCCTCCTTTGGATATCGCGCGCCACACCGTAGCGCGCTAAAAGGAGAAGATCGCGCATGGAGCCGATTGAGGCAGAAGTTCCTGAATACTTCGTCTATTAGATCTAGTGCACGCATTGCACTCGAATCTTTTATAGTAACCTGCAGTTTGTAATTGAAGTAGAATTTTGAATTATTGAATAATGGTTGCAAGCTCTAGGAGAGCAAAGCATTAAATTCTTATTATGAGTCCTGCAAGACTTATTTTCCCGTCTTTATAATAGCAAGTTACGTTCTGATATCCGAAGTATTTTATTTATGTGTTGCTTGCTTTCTGCTACATATTAATAAAGTACATTATATTAGAACGCGTGTGGCGCCCTATGGAGGAAGTGTGCTTAGCATGTAGCGGCACAACGAATACCATCTTGAGAGAAATAGAAATTTTTTTCAGTCAATCAGCAAGAATGTTGGTAGTCTTACGACAATCGCAGGCAGCGATACTTGTATAATAGGCTCAGGAAGGGCCATAATTATACTCCCAACGGGCACAACTTTGGTCATTGAAGAAGACTTGTTGTACCTAGAATCGACTAGAACTCTCAAGGATATTTGCGCTAACAGTTTCCATGTAGAGACTGAAGAAGAGTACGGTGCAGAATACCTGCTCATTACAAAGCGTGAAGAAAGTGAAAAATAGCATTAAAATGTCTTCCTTCATATGAAACTGGGCTATACTACACTAATATTAAGGCACCTGCAGCCTATACTGCCTTGAAAACCGTATTTAGAAGCTCTGAACTTATCTATCTCTGGCATGATAGATTATGCCGCCTAGATCTTAGGATAATGAGAGATATAATTAACAATTCACAGAGACATAATATGAAAATAAAGAATTTCCGAACGGAAGAATTTGTGTGCCCCGTATGTGCACCGGAAATTAATTACTAGACCTTTGCTCAAAGCGAAGGATAAAGTCCTGCATTCTGGACCGAATCCAGAGACATTTGCGGTCCTATATAGCCTGTCGGGGTTATTTTAGGTATTTTATAGTGCTCATCAATGCTTTAGGAATGGTCGCATGTATGTTTATTGTCTATGAGAAATCATGCTTTTGCAAAGCCAATCTCGCAGATATTTAAATTAGAAATATTTTCCCTGATCATCATATGAAGTCCACCTGAATGGACAACGCCGGAGAATGTACTTCGAAAGCATTTGATGATTATTGCACGAAAATGGGAATTAAAAGTTGAGCATTCTGTACCGCATATCCACACCTAGAATGGACTAGCGAACTTTGAAGAATTGTAATTTACCAACTACATGTTGGGGACACGCGATCTGCCGCAGCGACTCTCATCAATTTTAGACCGTCGCCTATAACATCCATCCACCTATGCAACTAGCGCAAGGGTCGACCGAAAACTACTCATCTTCGTAGGTTTGGTTGCAATGGTTATATACCTATACCACCACCGCAAATGAAATACATTGGGTTTTCTCCGAAAGTCTGGAATATACGTTGGTTATGATACAGCATCCATAATCAAGTATTTGGACTCTATATTGGAGATTTGCATAATGCCTGATTCGCTGATAGTACAATAGATGAGATTAGTTTCCGTCATTAGGGGGAGGAAATCAACCCTTGATAATAATGTCGGGAAATAATTGAAGTCTAGAAGACATTTGAAGTCCAGAAGATAATTGAAATCTATGCATATGACCCGAGCACTAGTGAAGCAAATAGAGAAGTCCAGAAGATAATTGCAATTCAGAAGATAATTGAATTGAAGTCTAGAAGACAATTGAAGTCCAGAAGATAATTGATTTGCAAGTATTAGCGAATCAACTGCCAGACTACTTTAGTGATTTAAAGAGCGTGAATAAGTAGCATTTGCCTGCAAGCAATGCACCGAGAGGGTTGAAATACCATTGAAGGTATCCTAATCTCGCCCGAGGCCTCGGAATAAAAGGCGAGAACTCCGGTCCCTCGAATCCAAGTAACCGGGACGCCTGGTGAAAAAGGATAAGAAGGACTTGACACAGCCGATCACCGAAGTGCCCCGAACTAGAAGGGTAGCCAGTTGAGACCTGGCATCGGTATGGAACCTTCAGAAAAGGCATACCAGAATTGAACATCCCCATGAAGGAGATATCGGCATGGATGTGTGCGCCCACATCGAGTTGAAAAACTAAAGGACTTGCCCGCAATGAAGCGTGGTGAGCAAGTAGAAGTATCAAAAGAATCGCCCTTGAAGAAATAGCTATAAACTTTATGACCTCGGAGAACCTTTGAATATTACAACGACCAATGTCGACACTTACTTTGCAAAGAAACTTGCCACAATCATCAATCTTGATTGAGCACGCATCGTCACTGAATGAAAGAAAATATCGATTGAGAAGATTGGGAGAAAGCAATAGAAAGCGAATTATTCTCTCCGAATAAAAGAAAGACGTTTGGGCTCGTAGTCGCGCACGTCTCCCGTGCACCCGTAGGGTATAAGTGGGTATTTGTTCGAAGAGAGATGAAAAGAAGCAAGGCTCGTTGTACAAGTTTTCTTTGGACATCCGAAGATGATTATGAAGAAACCTATTCCCGGTCATGGGCGAAATTCCCTTTTAAAAATTTATCTCAATGGCGTTGAACTTGAAGTTAGAAGTGAAATTGATGGATGGGGTACCAAGATACCTTTATGAAATATTGGATTCGGACATTTATATGAAGATACAATGTATCAACGTCCGAACCAAAACAGAGCAAATAGAAATCATGCATGTGAAACTCAAAAAGTCATTGTACGAACATAAGCAATCAGGCAGAATGTGGTATAATCGCTTGAAGCGACTTTCTATGCAAGAAAGGCTACACGAACAATGAGAATAATATCTGTGTATTTATACGACGATCCCAGAATGGATTTAGTATGATCTCAGTGTATGAAGATGATCTGAATATCATCAGAACCCTGAAGGATATTAAGAAAGCAAGCTCTTACCTGGAGTCGGAGCCCGAAATGAAAGGTTTGGGTAAAGCCAAATATTGCTTAGACTTGCAGCTTGAGCATGCCCCTGAAGGGATATTAGTGCATCAGTCAGCCTACACTCAGAAGGTGTTAGAAAGGTTCGACTTTGCAAAGGCATACCCTTTGAAAGTGCCAATGGTCGGAGATCTTTGCAGCAAGACAAAGACAGTATAGACCTAAAGAAGAGGAGGAAGTCTGGGACCGGAATTCCCACATCAAGTGCAATAGAAGCACTAATGTATTTTGCAAACTGTACTAGAACGGACATTGTATTTGCCGTGATCCTACTAGCAAGGTATAGTGCAGAACCTACCAAAGGCATTGGCGGGGAATAAAGGACATCTTCCGATACCTCCAAAGAAGCAAATAATTTAGTCTGTTCTCTGAAAGAACCAAGACCTAACTATGAATGGCAATCTGATGACTGGTGCACAGTAGGACCAGCGTATAGCCAAATCATAAGCAGACTATGAACTCCTATGTGGTGGAACCGCAATTCCATGGAAATCGTCGACGAGTCTTGTATCGACTTGACGAACCACTTGGAGATCATAGCATTGTACAAGGCCTTACAAGAATATGTTTGGCTTCAGTGGATGATTCACCACATCTAGGAGTCATGTGGATTGAATACCGCGCAAACCCCTACTTTTGTATGAAGATAATGCAGCTTGTGTTGCACAAGTACAGATGTGTTATGTGAAGAGTCATCTCACAAAGCATATCAACCCCAAGTTCTTCTATGCTCATGAATTGCAAAAGATGAACATAATCAAAGTACTGCATACTGAGCCATGTGAGAATCTTGCAGATTTATTCACTAAGTTACTTCCAGCGTCTAATTTTGAAAGATGCATACGTGAATTGGAATGATGAGACTTAGAAGTGCAGAATTCAGGGGGAGAACCTTCACGAACTCATGATTAAAGCTTGATCATGAAGATCGAGTACCCAAAGAATAAATCCAGGAGATTAAATGAAATTGGGTGGATTGTACTCTTTTTCCCTTAACGAGTTTTCCTGAAGTTTCTCGGCTAAGGTTTTTAATGAGGCAATTCGTGCATCACAGCAGAACGTGTATCATGTACTCTTTCTCCAAATTTTTCCCACTGGGTTTTTATGAAGTTTTGACGAGACATGGACATGAAGGATGGGTGCCCAAGGGGGAGTGTTAGGAAACTATGGGCCTGACCCTGCAGTCGGCCCATTAGTGGGCGCCCCATCCCAAACCCTAGCAGGGTCGTAGCCTATAAATAGGGGGTGCTATTCATTGTAAAAGATTGATCGATGGATGAAAGAATAAAGAGAAGCAAGACGTCCCCCTATATCTCTGTGTTCAATCTCTTATTCTGTTCTTATTGTTCATGCATTGTTCTTACGATTCTCCGCTTGTCTACGAGGTAATCGCTCGGACTGGATTCGCCAGCGACGGTATCTCAACACAGATTTCCCGTGTGGGGAGTCTAGTCCATATCTCCAGCTAGCTGGTGCGCACTTCGGCCGGAACCGGTTTCAACTCGTTGGGTGTACAGTGCCGTCCATCGGTTTGCCTCGCACGTTTTGCCTTTCACGCCTTTGCCTACGCCCGGGTTTCACGTTTCTTGTTTCTTCCTCGTGGTGCAACGGTGCTGTAGCCAAGTGAAGTAGTGACTAGTGAACTATATCACACACCAGTAGCGGAGCCAGCAAAGTTAGGGCGAAGAAAAATAAAACACCACAATCATTTAGGCATTTTTACAATATAGAAATTATGTAAGTATTTTTGTTAGAAAGGAAATATTCAATGAGCCCTAATGTTTCATAGCCCTAATAGTTGTATAAAAGCCTTACCACTCTAAATTAAGTCTAACATGGATTGGTATTGTGATAGGTCTAAAAACAAGCACGAGTACTTCAATTTTTTTAGACACTTTTTTTAGAGAGAGAGGACACGAGTACTTTTATTTTGATGTCGAAAGTTTAGTTGTGCTGCTTAACATATCAGGGTGTTTTTTTTCCTTTGTCGTGGTTATCATTGCCCAATAAAATATCTTGACTTATTGGGCTTGAAATAGAATATCGCCGCCTTCTTGCAGCGAGTCGTGGATCAGGACGCTGGAAGAGTTGT
The DNA here is from genome assembly GCA_036346255.1 of Ampelocalamus luodianensis. NCBI lineage: Eukaryota > Viridiplantae > Streptophyta > Magnoliopsida > Poales > Poaceae > Ampelocalamus > Ampelocalamus luodianensis. Next base: position 53,886,147 of record CM070627.1, on the reverse strand, counting down.
TGATAGCTGAATATAAAGAAAAAGTTGTGAAAGTTCAGCACCACTTTGGATAAAAACTTTAGACACCAACGATAACTGTCTCTCTCGAAGGTTCCTTTCCTCTAACGCTGTAGTAGGAACAGTTAATCAGTATTTTTATCGGACGACCACTAGCCTGACAATGTTGGTCCTGATTGGGCTTGATATCCTTGGTACTATCCGATGTGCTAGTACAAACATAAAGGTGGGCGGATCTCTACATAACTGCTCGACTCTGGAGTTAAAGCGCAGAAAGAGGACAACTATGGCAATTGATGGATGTGGAGAATGACAGAATGTGGCTCATGAGAAGCAATGTCACATTCAATACTACTCCTAAAGGCTCAATGTCATGACAAAAGACTTGGTGCGAGGTTTGGCGCCAAATATTTCTACAAAAGAAAGGTTACGGTCGGAACGCCGGATTTTTTCCGAATATTATAAGAAATAAACTGTTTTCGGTGAGAATTCTAAAAAAAAAAAAAACTTGTGAAATTCATTGGAACAGGCGAGTAAAATACAGTGCTGTGAGCTTAATACTGTCATGGATTGGTGAGCAGTAGTAAGAGATAATACTAGTAATTTACGTGGAAGCGATTATAGTAGTTACTCCTGCCCCGTACTTCCACAGACAAAACGACGACCATCATGCTATCTTACGGAGCGATGACTCCCATTCTCCCAGCAAAATCTTGGCGGCTCGTGTCGTGTACGGACGGACCTGGAGTGCCCGTGATCTTCTACGGTATGCACGCGATCACTGCTGCGTACTAGAGTACATTACTACACATTGCGACTTCAAGAATCAAGATGGGAAGATTGTGGGGGGGCAAAAGCAGCGCCCGCGCCAGTGACGTGCCACCTTTTGGAAGGCCCGCATGTGCGCATTGCGCGCGACTGTGTGCGTTCGTGGCGAGTGACGGACGCGTGTTGTGGATTCGCAGCGGATTGATAGCGGCGTCGTGATGGAGCAGACTGGTCCGCCTTTTTCCCATTTTTTCTCCTTTGAAAGGATTCATATCCTCTCGATTTTATGTTGTAATGTCATCGTGATATTAGATAAATCTCATCCATCTATTTAACAAACGAATGCACCAAATTAGTTGGTGATTAGTTGGTTTTAAAAAAGTGCTACAATATTTTTTTAGAGCTAGTGCCGACCTCATCTTGTTCCCTCGTTTTTTTCATTGGATGATTCAAATCACCTAATGTCACGGTGACATTACAACACAATGTCAGAGGATATGAATCCGAGGATGAGGAGCCTGGTCCTTCGTGGGGCACACGAGCCGCAGACCACACCTACACTGTGATAAACCAATCGGTCGTTCTGTTGTTTGACTGTAGAGTATCGGACCAATCGGTCGACGCTTTTTTTTTCCATGGGAGCCATTAGTCCACGCTGTACCGTTAGAATGTATTTTTGTTAGCCCACGCTATATCGTTGAAATACATTTTTAACGGTACAGTAGTTTCGTGAAATTTCAGTTGTTTCAGATTTTGAGTTTGAAGCTTCAATTAGGTTTTAACGTGTTTCATATTTCGAGAAGTTTGTAGAAGATGTTAAGAAAATTTCAAGCCCAACTTTAAACAAGTTTAAGACTTTGGAACTCAAATTTCAGACAAAAGAGTTTCACGTGAAAACATTTTAAAAGTTTCAGATTCAGTTAGTTTCACGTATTTCTAGAAATTTGCAAGATTCCAATAAAGCTTCAAGCTCAATTTTCAACAAATTTCAGACAAAAGATTTTCAAGAAGTTTCAACAAGTTTTGAACATATTTCAAAAAGTTTCAGGTTTTGAAACTCAAGTTTCAACAAGTTTCAGATAAAAAGTTTTAAGAAGTTTCAGCAAGTTTCAACATATTTCGAGAAGTTTCGAATGGGTTTCCACAAGGTTTCAGTGTGTTTCAACAAATTTTGTCAGCTTTCAAATCTGAAACTACAAGTTTCGTTCAGTTTCAAACTTGAAACTTGATTAAAAATGAGTTCCAAAAGAATTTCAACTCGGTTTCAAAAGACAAACTTCAAAGTTTCAACCAGTTTCACGGGAAAATCACAAGTTTCATTCAAGTTTCAAAAGGAAACATCAAAACAAACAAGTTTCAAGAAAGTTTTTGACGAGTTTCATGCTGTTTAAAACATCTAAGCAAAAAAAATCACAATAAATCTCATCCAGATTCAAATATGAAATTTGATTATAAACGAGTTTCAAAAGAATTTCAACTGAGTTTCAAAATACAAACATCAAAGTTTCAGAGCACATTTCAAAAGAGTTTTAAATGTGTTTCCATAAAGTTTCACTATATTTCAACAATTTTTAATAGGTTTCAAATATGAAACTATAAGTTTTGGACGAGTTTCATAAGGTTTTATTTGTCTCATGCTTAGTCAGATCAATAATGGTAAGGGAGCTGCTAGTATAGATGTTTCACGAAGTTTTATGGTGTTTCAGTTGCACAAAAAGTTTCACGAAGGTTTTGTGTTTGATGTTTCAACCAAATTTAAGCGTGTTCCAAGGAGTTTTCAAAACTGAAAAACATCAAGTTTCAAAGGTTTCAGAGAGTTTCAACGGTGTCAAATTTGAAACTTTGAGTTTCACAGGTGAGTTTTAGGTTTCAAGAACGTAAACTTTGTGTTTCAAGCAAGTTTCAAAATTGAAACTTCAAGTTTCAACGCGTTTCAAAATACAAAACTTAATTTTTCACCGACTTTCAAATGTAAAACATAAATTTCAAGTCGAAACATCAAGTTTCACAACAATATGAGGCTTCTCTGAAACTTGACAAGTTTATACATGTTTCACTCAAGTTTCATAAGAAATTGCATAAATATCAAAGCAAGTTTCACAAAGTTCAGTACATTACGATTTTTAAACAAAAATAGAAATAGAGTTTTAAACAAATTTCATGGAAGTTTCAAAAGTTCGAGTGAGTTTCACACAATTTCAGGCACCTGGGCTCGACAACGGCTGCCGTGTCGGCCCGCCACCACTCAACACTCACCTAGTTTGATTTATTGGGCCTACAACCACGACCTTCGCTATCGCCACTTTGTGGTCGCGCACTGTCACTACTATCGCGCCTCCCCCGTCACTTTGTGGTGTCCTGAACCGTCACCGCGCGCTCGCCCATTGACTTCGCAGCCGTGATGGCCGGTGGCCCAATTGTCGTTGGTCGCACGACACGGCTGCTCACCGTCGCTCAATCATTGTGTTCACTCGCGGCTTGCCCCACGATGCTCGCGTACCGACCCACCACGCTTGCATGCCTCTCTTGCCCATGCGAGCCCGCTGCACCTACTTGTCGCAGCTCGCTGGCTGCTGGTGTGTGTGTGTGTTGTGCCTTTGAACGCTATAGCGTCCTTTAGTGTTTCTCTTTTTTGTCCCTCTTTGTCTGCCCTTCCTCGTGCCTGTTCAAATGGGTCGTGCCCGCCGGCCCGACCCAAAGCATTGTATTGTTGGCCCAGCCTAGATATGGTACGATCTAACACCTAAATGGCATGAGCTGGCACGACACGACGCACCATGCAGTGGCGTGCTTGGGTCGTGACCTGGCCCAATACGGCATGCACAGTATCGTGTCTTGCCCGGCACGACCCGAGTCGTTTAGCTTACTAAGACATCCCCCATGGTCCCATCTCTTGCTCCTCCTTCCTTGTCGCCCCCGTCTCTCGCTCGCCTCCCCACCTCACTCCTTGTTCGCCAGCTGCCCCCGCCCCTGTCCTCGTCTCTGCCTCGACCTCACCTCCTCCTCCTCCAACCTCCATGAGGTGACGATGATGACTACGCATCCGCAAAAGAGAAGGGTTGTTTCGCTACGTGGAATAGGGAGGGCAACACTCATGTGTGTGGTTTGGCGATGGCAACGGCTTCGCGCCCGCAATAGGGGAGGGCGGCACTCCTGTGTGTGGTTTGGCGATGGCAGCGGCTTCGCGCCCGCAATAGAGGAGGGCGGCGTCATCATAGCTACAAGCTGTGATGGTCATCCTCTTTCCTCGCGCCCATCCCTCCTCATTCCGGCCTTCCCCTACCATGTGCTGCCACACCTTTGCTCACCTCCTCCCATATCCCGCCGAATCTGAGACATCCTCGATCGAGTTAGACGTGGCGCGGCGGTGGGCTTGACGAGTGTCGTAGCGGGGCACTAAGGGGTGCCCCGCACCCTAGGGTCGTTAAGAATACCGGTGTGCCATCAGGGTACTATACATGTATAAACCTAGTATGTATAGCATATTTAGGCAAATGTACCTAAATATCATTTCTTGCCCCCTATAAGTAGAGCCTCAAGGGCATATGTAAAGGGGATTCCCTCTCATTCATACAAAATCATCAATGCACACTCATACACATACATATCTTTGGCTCCTCCCTTTGGTCCCTCTCCTAAGACAAAGGGCACAGAGGGTCTCTGTGTGCGGAAGATCTCCGTACCCACTGTCTAGCCTCTTTATGCTACGACAGAGAGGGGTTGCAATGCGGTGCTGGCTGGTGTGCAAATATAGCCGGCGAGCACGACGTCGGTGACTGAGATGGGCTAAACGGGCCTACCCGACCCGTCGAACTAAACATAAAAAACCAACATTGCAACTAGAATAAAAAATAAGAGGAAAACACCAATGGTTCGGTTCCGATAGGGTGCTAATGGGTTGGGTTCAAACGGGTTAAACGGGTTGGGTTCTTGATTGGGCTGGCTTTGGATGGGTGACAATGGGTTGGAAGAGCCAATGGGTTTGGTGGGTTTCCTCATAGAAAGGGCTGGGATGGGGTGGGGTGGGTTCAGAAATCTGGGTTGAGAACGGGTTGAACCCGTGGGTGTTGCAATAGGGTTCGCTCCATGGGTTCGATGGCTCCCCTCCTCCCTCTATCTATTCGTCTACTCGGCCCATTCCATAGTTATGCTTGGGGGTACCCAAACGCACATTCGAACAGGGCCAAAAGGAAGCCCCAATCGGAGGAGAAGAACCCCCTCGGCGGCTCGGCCATCACCGCTGCCCGGTCATGCTTGTGCCGCCTCGCTAGTCCTCCCCCTCCCCCTTCGCCGCCCTCGGTCGGTCGGAGTTCAGCCTTCGTCCCAGTAGCGATCCGACGCCGTCCCTTCATCTCAGAATGACCCAAATTTCAATTTCAGTAAAATTTAAAAGTTTATTTATGTTTGTGGTTTTTCTGAATCTTCAAAAGCTTTTATAAATATTTTAAAGCTAAAACAAATTTATTTGCAAAATTAAAAGCCAACAAATAGCTGGAAATAATTTTATTAAGTCCGAATGAGTATGGGAATTTCGTGAATTTTTCCATAATTTTGGAAGTATTTTGCTATTTTCTAAAGCTATTATGAATTAATGTAATTAAAACAAATAGAAAAGCAAAAGAAAATCCTCTAATAGTGTTTGGGCCAAACCCAAAGGCTCCGCCCAATATTCCTCCATGCGCGCATTCCGCCAACGCCGCGACTCTCCTCTCACCTATCCATCCACCGTTGGATTAGAATCCAACGCACGCACCTCCCACACGCACCCATCTCATCTCCGCCACTGGATCTTGAATCAATGGTCAAGATCCTTTGTGACTGCCGCACCGTCCGAATGCCATCATCAACGTGAGCCGCACGATCTTAATCCAACGGCCGCGCCAAAACGCACTTACCGCTTCGCTCGGTCTAATCTCAACCATTGGATCTTAATCCAACGGCTGCGCCCGAAAGTCACTTACCGCTTCGCGAATCTAATCTCGACCGTACGTTAAAAATCGGACGGCCCTGAGTCGTCGTCTTCCTCGCCTTCTTCTTCTCCGCGTCGCTCGCGCAACCGCCGCCATTTTCGCCCACGTTCAAGCTTCAGAACGGCTAGTTGCCAACTGCTCCGCTCTTCGTGAGTGCGTGCACAAGACCGGGTCCGCAACCGCCGCATTTCCCCCATGTTCTCCCCTCTTCTCCGGACGATTCGCCCTCAACGCCGCAACCGCCGCCGCACGACCCCACCTCCTCCACGCGCTCTAGAGCTCCCGGCGCCTATAAAGGCGCCGGTGCGCATTCCTTCACAAAAGCCAACGCCATCATCCACTTCTCCTTTCCTCCTTCGTGCTCACCGAATTTGAGATTGAAGCTCTTGGCGAAACTTCATTCTTCATCTTCCCGGCGCCATCAAGCCGCTCGCCACCCCGACCACATCCTCGTCATCGCATCATCGCCGCTGGCTTCGGCACGCACCACGCCACGGAGGATCATCGAGTCGCTACTTCACCGGAACGAGCAAACGCCGCCGCGAACCTCGTCGCCGACGACCAAAACGCCCGCTCGCGCCCCAAGGTAGTGCATCAGATCCCGCGACGCCTCTTTCTTTAGTACCACCCACACTCGCCGGAGGCCGCCAAACGCAAGCAAGCTCGCCCGAGGCACTTTCACCGTCGGCCGGCGTGGCCTTGCCACCTCGGCGCCACCTCACCCTCGCACTTGCGTGTCTGCCCATGTGGCGCACGGTCAGCGCCACGCACACGCTCACGTGGCTTGGTCCACCGCGCCAGATCTTCCAAGGTTCAGTGGACTTGGTCCACATGGGCCGAGTCACTGACTCATGGGGCCCATCTGCCGTAATTCATTTTAATTCTTTTAAATCCCGAAATCAGAGTGGCGTAATCATTGCGCAATAAATGGATTTTCAGTAGGAAAATAATTCTGGAAATTCAATAAAATTTCAGATTTAGATATAAACTTCAAAAATTCATAACTTTTGCAAATGAACTCCAAATTGGGTGATTCAAATTGCAAAATTTATATAAAATTATAATCTAGCTAACTAAACCAAAATATTTCAGTTTGGAGTTAATTTGAACTATGTTTTTGAATTTATTTGAATTTGCATTGAATTTGTCGTATTTTCGCGTATAGACTTCGACGACTCCGGAGAGTTCGATCAAACTGAAGATTTAGAATTTCAAGACATCGACCAAGGCAAGTTACACCATTGACCATATTGCCCCTATTATTTTAAGTTATTTTCAGTTTTTAAATTCCTTATTGCATGCATATGTTGTTATAAATATTTTAATATCCTGTTTTACATATAGTTAATTCCATATGTTATTGTATGGCCAAATTTGAATGTTGTATCTGACTACCTTGATACCATAGGCAAGATATTACCAAAATTCAAATATATGCTTAGCCAAGCTTAGTCCACATTTACAGAATTTGGGAGGGTTTACACCAGATTTCTACAAATTGTTTTCAAACTTGACATGGTGGTATTGTCTTACCACATGAGTTTAAAAATGAAGTTTTTATTCAAAATAAAATCAAAATGGGTTTGGACTTGGCGAAATGGTCGAATGGTGGGTGCAGTTTATGCACGGTTTGATCCGTTAAGATCAAGGCCCATGGGTTGTAGGAATGACGCCCAAGTCAATTGAGGACCGGTCTTTGAGCCGCTTATTGCTATGCCATAACGTACCACCACATGTCTGTATGGGCAGGATTTGGCTAACTAATTTGTGATGTCCTAGTATATTTATGTCATGTGATTTTGTGGGTGTCGGTTAGACGTTTTATTCCCACTTGGCGCAAGAGGGGGCTTCCGGAGGACGGTCAGTCCAAAGGGGCGAAACCTTAGCGGGCATGAATGTACTAGGATAAAACATTGTAAAGGCCTCATGGTAATTGCTCAGTCACACGCCTACGGAAGCGTGAATTGGCCGACATAACGAGCATGTCTCCTCGTGTGGGTAAAGTTGTACCAACTCTGCAGAGTAGAAACTATTCGAATAGCCGCGTCCGCGGTCATGGACATGCTAGCAGGGCCACTTAAAGTTAGTATTGTTTTTGGTTTTAAAATGCTTTATTAAATGTTGAGGATGGTTAATCCTTATGAAAATTTGGGCGGGAAGCCAAGTGTTAGGAGGGGATCCTTCACTTTATCATTGGAGGTTATCCACATTATATCATTGTCATTTCAAAATATGATTTTATCCATAGTATAAAATTGCCTTAGAAACTACTATACTTATTCAAACTGAAAATCTTTGTTTATGCAAAACAACCCTGCCATACTCACTTGTTTCCTTATGCATGCATTTAAATTCAATATTGGGTGTGACTTGCGAGCACGGTAGTAGTGCTCACTCTTGCTGAATAAATCTTATTCAGGAGAAGATTGCTATCTTGACGGTGAGGACCCGGACGAGTAGGCCTTCTGACCCAGACGATTGCCTGTGGCGCATCGTGTGGCTTCCACTATTATGTTATTTCCGCTGTGTTTATCATTTGACATTTGATATTATTATTCAGACTTATTTGTATTAAACAGTTATTTATTTAATGCCATTTACGTTTTCGTGATATGAATGTGATATTCATTTTTGTGAGACTGTGTACACTGGAAATCCTGGACTGGTGTTTGAACACAGAGAATTCGGGATCCTTCGCTCCCGGGTTCGACAACTGCCCTCCTCAGACAATACTCCTCCATGATTGCGTGCAATCCGCAATGGTTTATTAAGCTGAGTTCTGTTGGCTTAGAACAATGATGTTTATTAGCTAGGATTCTTGAGCTAGCGGCGTTCGATTGTGCGAGGGCAGCGACATGATTTGTGTTGTGATGTTTGCATATGATTGTGTGATAAATAAGCATCAGCTCGATGCGCTGTAATGGTGGGTTTAGATTATCTGTCGTGCTTTATCAGGATATAGACAATAGCTTCCTCCAATTGCTTACACTAGGAAAGTGTGCTTACTGGTATTGGTAGCATTGTTTTCCAGAAGTCAGATTTGAAGTCCCAGAAACTCTTAGCATCGGTTTGCTCTTACATCTGTTGCTTCCATTTATCCACATGCTATCAATCACGAGGAAGAACATGGCCAACTTGGGCTGGATGGATGGGATGGGATGGGTTGGGAATCGGTTAGAAATGGGTTGAACCCATATTGAAGAAGTTGGGTTGGGTTGTTTTGGCTTGGAGTTGCATATGGGTTGGGTTTTGGAGGTGGAGTAGTGGGCTGGTTTGGATTGGGATGATGTGTTGCATTGAAGTGGGTTGGGGTGGGTTTGGATTGGGTTTCAACCCATTAGCAGGCCTAGGTTCCGGTGCTTTGATCAATGAAAAAACCCAACGTTGCAACTAGAATGAAAAATAAGAGGAAAACACCAATGCCTCCGATTCCGATGCTTTGATTAATGCGTTCCATCACAACCATAGGTTAAGCGAAGATCACCCCGTGCAGTCGGTAGTGCCACTGCAAATTAAGCAATTGCACTATCGACCACCCGATTTAAATCGAGCAACTAAAATCAGGCCAAAAATACTGTTTTCGTGCACTGCAGTGAATCAGGGTATACCTGTAATGTAGCGAAACTACAGTGGCCTATGTGTTGCAGCAGTGGATGAGCCGCTGGTTTTTGGAATGGACGGTCGAGATTGCATGCAACCCTTAGGTTGCAGTCGCAGGAGCAACTGTAAGCTCTCTCTGTGCTCACCCCTCGGCTGCCGGAGTCCCCTGCGCCGGAACTGGAGAATAGCACGCCGGAACAGGGGCGCCAAGTCCTCCTGACTCCTGACTCCTGACTCCTGAGCTGAGGTGGGGAAGGAAGAAAACCACCTACCCGCGCCCTGGGCTAGTGAGCCTTGGCTAGCTGCGTCGACCCGCCATCTTGCCAAAGGCCCGGTAGCCTCACGAAAGGGCCTGATGACCGTACGAACACGTATCGTCCCCTCGAATCCCGTGGCCCGTGGGTCGACGCGGTCAGATGCACCCGAGCTCGTCCGCGAGCGGACGCCGGTAGGAAGATCACCGTGGGCAGACACCTGCAGACTGCCAGCACGTCTGCATTTTGGTTTTTGTCTTCTTGGAACGGTGTATGCACGGTTCTGAGATGGTTCAGACCAAAATGCTACATTATCCACCTACAAATAAATTATTCAATTTTCCGTCCAAACGTCTTTTTTTGTAGTGTTTTATTAAACTCTGTAGGATTTTCACTGAGTATGATGTCTTGTAGTTCTTACTTATGTTTGCCTATTACTGGTTCCTTTTATTTTATTTAGCAGAGCAATCTGGACACTACCGGCTGATGCCTTATCTGAAGAACATTAATAAAAACGTCTAAACAGCATATTTTTGGGTTTTAGAAAACACTAGTTTTTGTTATGTTGGTTTTATCCTCTCCTGCCAAACATGGTTTTAGGTTGTTAGGCCCTCAGCCGTGTTTAAGTAAAACTAGTTTTGATAAAACTTGAGATCCATACAACCCCGAAGTCAACAGCCACTGCCTCCTTCCTTTCCTCCCTTCAGAGTTCAGACCCCTGATCGCCCAGCCTCGTTGCCATCACAAGCATCGATCTCTCAGCAATGACTCCTGCCTCAGTCTCACCGCGGCTATTCCCTCCTCCCCAGGCCAATATCAAGAAGGTAAAATCCCATCGTTCTCATCGTTCAATTCCAACTTGATTCTCGATGCTGCAAATTGCGGATCGCTTGTTACCGTAGTTCCTGCTCCTTTCGCTCAAAAGTCTTGTTTTGTTGGCGACTTGGCATGTCCAGTACAAGATCGCGCTGTGCCAGCTGTCTGTCTCCCCGGACAAGGACGGCAACATCGCCCGCGCGCGCTCCCGCATCGAGGCCGCCGCAGCCGCCGGTGCCAAGCTCGTCGTCCTGCCGGCAAGTCTTCCTCTTCGTCCGTTACTGCCCTTTTGCATTTAATTGACTGCGTGCACTATCTCAAATGACAAACCGTTAACTGCTGTACTGACTATGGCCACATGCTAGGCTCCACCTGATGCGTTGGCCACATAACTGAGACTAGAAAGTGTAGAAGTTCACAAGGCATACGTCTTTTTTTATAGACCAACACAAGGCATACATACACCTTTGATATTGTTGTTTTGTTTCAGGAAATATGGAACTGCCCCTACTCAATGGAGACCCTGCCGAGTTATGCCGAAGATATAGACGGCGGAGTGTCACCGTCGATCTCAATGCTGTCGGAGATAGCTGCTGCCAGAAATATCACTATCGTAGGTGGATCCATACCTGAGAAGGCGTCTGGGCAGCTGTTCAACACTTGCTGTGTGATCGGATCGGATGGAGAGATAAAGGCCAAGCACAGGAAAGTAAGGGGCATGACACGATGCATCTTATCTTTGCATCCAAATTTTGACATTTAATTTGCAATAACTGACTGGATTAGATTGGCCTGTGTAATGACTACTGAACAATGGGCAATTTCAGCTGCATTTGTTTCAGATTGACATCCCAGGAGACATCACTCTCAGGGAATCTGATACCTTCACTGCTGGACAAGAACCTACCGTAGTTGACACTGGTAAGTTCTGAGCTATCATGGAGTTGCGTGAGTTCCTCTCCTTCTCACATATGCTGGATCTCATTGTATTGTCAATTTAACTTGAAAAAAAGTGAGGAGAGAACAGTACCATGTCTGCAAATAATCATAAACTGGATCACTCCTATGTGCGTTAAGAATTTAAGATGCATGTTCTCTAAGATTCTACATTTGTACTCTGTTGTTAAATGTTACTAGTACAGCTACAGAAGTTCATGTGCGGTGCGTCGGTGCACACTTCTTTCGTCATCTATTTTCATGATAACTATCGGTGTATGTGCTGCAGATGTTGGGCGGATCGGTATAGGAATATGTCATGATATCCGCTTTCCGGAATTAGCAATGTTGTATTGTTCAAGAGGTACACTTCATAATTTCAGTAGGAACTGTTGTATTGTTTTGGAGCAATGAAATAGTCTCTCAAGTAACCAAAGTCAGTCTCGCCTTATGGCTTCTGACGAACCAGATGCGCACTTGATATGCTACCCTTCTGCGTTCAACATGAGCACCGGGCAGCTTCTATGGGACCTGATGCAGAAATCCAGGTTCCATCATCTATCTCTTTTCCAACTGTTTTGTCATTTCTGTATCATGATGCTATTAGAAAGAGGGTGCTGCAGTTCTGCTCTTGCTCACCTTTAAATTTTATCTGTATATAAGCATGTTTGTTCAAACCGGGATGGGACCATCCTTTTCTTCAGATAGTTATCTAATTCTCCTTGATTTCCCCCAATTGCCCACTTCACTCCTTCAGGGCTGTTGACAATCAGGTAATGCTCATCAGCACATGAGTCTTGATTACTCTTTGTGAGTTGCTTTAATTCCCCATCGTACTGAAACTGATGCAAAAGCGAGCCTAAACTGTCCTGGTTTCAGTTGTTTGTGGCGACTTGCTCGCCTGCACGAGACCCTAACTCAAAGTCGGAATACATGATCTGGGGCCACTCAAGTCTCATTGGACCAGTAAGAACATCAGTGAAGCAAAGCTCTGCTCCCTCGTGGTAATTTGGATTCCACCAAGATTGGATGCTAACTGAACTCGTATTCGCTTTTTTCAAGTTTGGTGAAGTCCTTGCAACAGCAGGGCACGAGGAAGCAACTGTCATCGGCGAGATTGATCTTTGTTTGATCGAAGCTGTAAGGTACATGATTTTCTTTTCTTCTAGTTGATTCTGTGCTTGTGCGTTGTCTGATCAAGGAAAATCTGTGCAGGGAGAACCTCCCTTTGGAGATGCAAAGCAGAGGGGATCTGTACCAATTGTTGGATGTGCAGAGAGAATATGCAGGCAGCGTTGCTTGAGGAAATGCAAATGCAATGAGGTCAAAAAAGTCTTAGTCAATGAAATAATGCTCTGAGGTTTACTGTGAGATGCCTCCCTAGCATTTTTACTGACAGTGGCAAATGTGATCCTTGAAACGTGCGTAAGTTGAGCCATGCATGCTGTGTTCAGAATCGGTCCGGTGTTCGCAGAAACCCGTTATGAACGCGGTTGTAGTACCAGAAGTATGCCACTTGCGAGTATTCTTAATTCAGAAATGACCCGTTATACTGGGAAACCGAAAACGTACAGACGTACAGCATCGTGAGAACTGAGAAGTTCAACATTTAGAGTGCAGCAAAGAGGGTAAAGAAAGCGAAAAGTTCGAACGGTTCCGTTTATTTGAAGTTGGCCACGTATATACATTTATTTATACACATCATGGTTCATGGCCGTACTTGGTCATAAGAACAGCAAGTTGATCCTTCCGATCAATCGACCAATATAAGTACTAACGGAACTCCGACCTCCGACCGCTGATGAAGTACATATATCTGCATCAATTACAGAAACACAAAGCCAATGTTAGTTTTTCTAGTACAGTAAACGTAGCATGTTTGTGTAAAAACTGCATGGGAACTGCTCCGACGCTCTTGAAAACATAGTTTTCAAAGCAAAACGAGGGCCGGATTTACCACCACCCACTGCTCTGCTACTGGCAATACTGCTTTAAGATCTGAATGATATAGTTTTGAAACGAGCCATTTTACTAATGAGGGCCGGAGTAGTAATTAGCAATTTAGCGTGGATGTTTTGAAATTTTTTGAAATAATATATATATATATATAATTACATAACTAGGTAGTCATCCCAAAAAATTACAAAAATGGATCTCTGTCACCAGTTCATCTGTCTCCTGTCGCCAGTTGAACTGGTGTCAGGGACCTTGAATAATGAGGGGAGGTTCATGTCACTAGTTCACTAACGATAGGAAACTAGAAATTTTTAAATATAGTAAATGAACTCAAAAAATTATAATTTTTTTTTGTGGAGCCTCTAGATACAGTGTTCTTACTTGTATAATTTTTTTTCATAATTTTATCCATTTTGAACCTGTCTCCAAGATTTATTTAAATATACTGTTTGTAGAAATTTGTAAATATACAAAATGAGGTCAAAAAATTATGATTTTTTTTTTGTGAACACTTCTTACATAGTGCAATTGTTTGTGTAATTTTTTCAGAATTTTATATGTTCTGAAATTATCTCAAAAATTAAGGTTTACACAATCAAGTACATTGTATTGGAAACCTAAATTCAAAATTTTTGAGATAATTTCATAACATATAAAATTATAGAAAAATTACACAAACAATTACAGTATGTAAGGAGCATTCAAAATTTTTGGACATCATTTTGTATATTTACAACTTACTACAAATAGTATACTTAAATAAATTTTGGAGACAAATTCAGAATGGATAAAATTATAGAAAAATTACACAATTAAGAACACTGTGTTGAGAGGCTCCACAAAAATTCGTAATTTTTTTAGTTCATTTGCTATATTTAAAAATTTCTAGATTCCGTCGCCAGGAACCTCTCCCAGTATTCAGGGTCTCTGTCGTCAGTTGAACCGGCGATAGGAGTCTGTCGCCAGATGAACTAGCGATGGAGACCTATCTTTGTAATTTTTTAGGGGTGACTACCTAGTTTTGCAAAAAAAAATTATTTCAAAAAAAATGCTGGATGTTTTAGCTCAGTTTTCATTGGTACCGTGCTCACCATTGATCGATGCCTCTGCTGCCGCCTTGGCCGGTATTCTCGTGGTGTCTGCTGACGGCCACGGCAGCGCGTCCGTTGAGGGAGCTCTCATCTGACGAGCCATTGTCATCAGCGCGGGAGGCGCCACCGACTCCAAGAAACCACGGCACCATTGCAACGACCAGCACAATGGAGAGGTAAACTCCAAGAGCGCACACCAACCGGGTCGTCGGAAGGACCGTAGTCGCAGCGAACACAAGAAACACGACGGCGTGCGCGGCCGCGACGACGTCGAGGGCCCGCACGGCGGCGGGATTCGGAAGCGCCAGGTCGAGCATGACCGACGCCAGCGACGCGCAGAGCACGGGCATTAGGCTAAGCAACAGCAGCTGCAGGGAGTGTGCTGGTACGGCGACGACGACTTGGCTCCCGGGTGGTGTTGCCGCTGGTGGCTTGGACAAGCAGTGGGATCAGAAGGTTGAGAAAGCTTATGGAGAAGCTGAGGAGCTCCTTGTTGGGGGAAGCCATTGGCGGAGCCCGAGCTGATCACTAGCTACAAGTTCTTCACTACACAAGCCAATGCACAAATTCTAGTTATATAGACTTGGCCTATTTACGTTCAGCCCCTCTAAGTTATACGTGTACAGTTTTTTACCCGTTCAAAATTTTATCAGTAACAATTATTCATAAGCGATGGTCATGACCGTGCATTGTGTAATTATGAATCAGGCAGGGACAAAATTATTGATATAGACCACTCGTAGTAAGCTCATTGGCGAGTGCCGAGACAGGTAAGCCTTCTTTTAGAGCCTATTTGGAATGCAATAATTTTTACATAAAATAGTTTAATTTGTATAGGAATCGGAGGGGGAAAATCCCATCTCGCAAATGCAACGACGTACCTAGCCAGATGTGATGGTCAAGGAAGAAAGACATGTCAATTCTGAGCCTTAAGAAAGCAACAAACAAAGGCTGAGGTTAGCACTAACATGTCTGCCGATCATGGTTAGAAAGGGAAAGAAAAGGATGGCGAACTGAGTTTCCTTGCACATACAAAAGTGAATTGGATGGAGAGAACAGAGAAGAACAAATTCTTTGTTTGAACTTGCACATACAAAAGTGAATTGGATGGCGATAAGAGAGAACAACAAATTCTTCGTTTGAACTTTTGCACGGTGCGCGCGTATATGACCAAAAGCTGAGGATTTTCTTCGGATGAAACAAAAGCAGTTATGAACGCCCTCCTGGGGGAGGAAGAAAAGTTATGGTGGTTTTCTGATGCTCTGTCGATGAGTGTAGTGGCTGTGGCGCTCTTTGGGAGAATATATTGTACCGCACGTAAAGAAGGGATGTTCCGGAAACATAGGTGACCTTTTCCTTTATTTTATGAAGCTGTGAATATATTCTTTTCTCCATGTGAAATTTTTACGAACGTGCCAGTGTAAACCAATTAGCATGGTAGCTTTAGCCACGTCTATATCTATATCTATACATACATGTACAAACAACAAGTGATATTCAAACTAACTCATTTGCTTTAGAGGTTAAAAATTCCACAACAATCCTTAAAAAAAAAAGAAAAATTCATAGGAATTCTCTCATTAATCGAGAGAAGAAGAGAAGATCCACACCACTTATTTTAGTAGGCAAGATTATAACGGTGCAGATTAAACTGTTACAACTGTATAACAAATACAACTATATTTTTCAAAGGTATTAAGGGTGCGTTTGGTTGGTGGGATGATGTTGAATGGGATGTGATGGTATGGGTAGGAT
Organism: Ampelocalamus luodianensis; assembly: GCA_036346255.1. NCBI lineage: Eukaryota > Viridiplantae > Streptophyta > Magnoliopsida > Poales > Poaceae > Ampelocalamus > Ampelocalamus luodianensis. The sequence continues at coordinate 53,870,004 of CM070627.1, read as the reverse complement.
GGGATCGTCCTGTATGGGATGGTACAGTCAGTCTGTTTGGTTGGTTGTATGGGATGATACAAAGTTTTGTTTGGTTGGTTGTATAGGATGGTTCTGGATGGTTCAAGATGTTGTTTGGTTTGGTGGATGAATCTGAAGTTTGCAAATTGTTACAAAAACAAACTAATTTATAGAATTTTCTGGTTTTTTTGTTTAAAAAAGCTTTTCCCTAATTATTTTAAAGCCAAAATAATTTTACATGCAAAAACTATTACAAAAATAAGTTGGAAATATTTTATTTAAGTCCAAAATAACTCTAGGAATTTCTGTCAATTTTTTAGAATTTTTGGATTTTATTTACTATTTTCTAAAGCTATTTTCAAATACTGGAATTATTTAAATAGCTAAAACCATTAGAAAACCCAGCATAGTTCTTAGACCGAATTTGGCTCGGCCCAATCCATTTCACGCACACGTGCAGCCCACGCGGCCCGCTCACCCATGCGCTCCCACCCTCCTTCTCACTGACAGCGGGGCCTCCCACTCGCCGCGCATTTACGCTTCAACTCATCTCAATCGTCCGATTTAATTTGGACGGTCAGATCTTGTTAGCACTTTCGGACGGTCAGAACGGCCACTCAATATAGACCGTCCGATTGAAAATGAACGACTGATCGTGTTTGCCGATCGGAGCGGTCCGAACATCCCAACCAATCTGAATCGTTCAATTTAAATCTAATGGCCCAGTCACACCCTTTTCATTTCCTTCTCTTTGTCGGCGTGGGCCGAAACTTTGGCTCGGCCCAATCCATCCTCACGCGCACGCGGCCCAATCGACCCGCTCCATCCGCGCCCGAACCTCCTCTAAACGCGCTCGTATGCGGACCGTCGGATCATGATCGGAGGGCCCAAACGGAGTGGGCCGTTTGGACCATCCCAACGGGCACTCAAATCCCAGCCCTACGATAAAAAATGAACGGCCCAGATGCGTTGGGACGTTCGGACCGTCCTAATGTCCTAACGCATGTGAGCCGTTCGATCCGCATCGGACGGCGTGATGACGCGGTGCGAACCAGACTCGAGTGACATCTCATCGGAATCGGACCGTCCGATTCCGATCGGACGGTCCGAACAGACCCGACTCTATAAAATAGCAAAAATAGTGAAAAAATTCCTAAAATTCCAAACAAAATCACAAAAAATCATATAATTATTTTAAACTTAATTAAAATAATTTCAACTTTAAATCGAATAAAAATAATAACTTTATTAATTTTTATGACACATGGGCTCGTATGATATATATTCTTTTTTGCACTAAAATGTGCCAAAAGTGGTATTGTTTTGTTGATTAAATGACAAGGAACATAACGGTTCAATCGGATCGCAAATCGGATACTCGGTTTAGAAAATATAGTCATTTGAAACTCGTAAATTAAACGAATAGTGACTGCCATGTCATTGAGCAAATATGGTTCCATGTGGTTCGATATTTTTTATGGAATGCTTTGGTACAACATCTAAGCATAATATTTTTCAAAATGGAATGAGTTGGTACTGAACTATTTGATTTCATTCCCTGAACCAAACACGTAAACCACTCCATTTCCGAATGAAACCATCCCGTTCAATCTCGTTCAACAAATTAAACACACCCTAAGTTTTCAGTGCGTTTCGATATCTAGCGGTACAATTACGAATTTACGATACGTGGGCACTGGATCTGATTAAACAATGCTATCACCTGCCGTGTATGCATGCATGACATGGTAAACAACTAGCTAGGCCTCTTAACCTTTTCTTATTTTAGAACTAGCTAGGCCTCTTAACCTGTTGCGCACGGTATGCTTACTTTTGACTGCAACGAGATTACTTTCATTTGCTGGGAGTCTAACCACACCGATCACCATGCTTGTTGGAATTTTATTGCCAAAAAAAATTCAAAAAAAGGAGATCTCTCTTTTTTTTGGGCGAAAACATAGGGCGCAAGCCCGGCCCACGGTAATTACCCCGAAATAGAACACACGAATAGCCCACCGAACCACCAAAATGACGCTTCACCCCCTCTTCACCCCGACCAACCCCGGAGAGCCCATCGCACACGCGCTCCCCACCTAAGGGCAAATCCGTCATTTCGAATCACATCTCCCCGCATTTACCCACTGCCGCCCTCGCCGTAAAACGCGTGCACAGTGCCCACCCCTCGCGCAAACCCAACAGCGCCTTTTGATTTCCAATTTAATTTAAATCGTTTTTTTTACTCGCGACCGCTTGCATTTGAACTACGCAATTACGCATCCACCCAGCCCAGCCGCACCCACCCACCCGCCCCGACCAAAACCCAGACCCAAACCCAGGGCCTCGCGTCGTTTGATGCGATTCCGGCGGCGATCGCAGGCACCACCACCACTCGCTCCTCCGGCGTAGCGTTCGGCGATCTCCCCGGCGGGCATGGCCGGCGGCGGCGGCGGGGGACGCCCCTCCAACAAGGCCGCGCGCGCGACGGCGACAACGACGATCCAGTCCACCATCCAGTCCATCAAGGAGGTCGTCGGCGGCCACTCCGACGACGACATCTACGCCGCCCTCCGCGAGTCCAACATGGACCCGAACGAGACGGCGCAGAAGCTGCTCAACCAAGGTCCCCCCTTCCTCTCCTCCCCGGCCTCCCCGATCTGGTCGCTTTGATCTCGTGCCGCGCGCTGAAAGCTAGGGTTTTGTGCGTGCGTGCGTCCGACCGGCATTGGGTCGGTGCCGCCGTTGCCCGCGTAGTTTCCGGGGGCGCGCGGAGTTGCGATTGTTATTGGCGTCTAGGGTTTAGGAGCTGAAGCGATCTGTTGCGGTAGCAGTGGTGCCGCTAGTCACTTCGCGTTTGATTTGAGCTGGCTAGATTGATGTTTCTAGGGGTATTTCTGTGTATCTGGGCGGGTCTGTGTGGGATTGTTTGTGCAATAGGATTAGCGACGAGCTTTGGATTTGCTGGTGATTTTGATAAATCAACCATTTAATCATGCAGGTATGCCATTGATCTGTTACTTGGTTGGGTATTATCCCGCGGTTGTGTAAGAGAAGTGTTAAATTGGTTACTTTAGTTATGTTAGTTTTTGATTTCAGGTTGGAAGAGAAGGGTAGTTTGTAATGGTCGTAGGGTTGCTAGTGATGTTTGTAGGGTTGTTTGCTTTATAAGCTTAGTACAATGTAAAGGTTGGATCTTCATATTTCCGTGAGTTGTTTCCAGGAAGTAAATGGGCTTAGAGATGATTGTAAGATGGCAAAATTTTGCTAGTGTTCTACCATAAAAATTGCATTGCTTGGTGTAAGCACCTGACAAATATTTTTTGGGGCAAATTTAACTATTAAGTGTTGGGGATATTACTGGCATGTCACAGTCAAGTATTCAACTTATTTATTTAGTGAGTTTATTGAAGCGAGATGTTGTATAATATCTATTCTCTTCGTGGTAGTGATTCTTCTAATGTTTGCATTTGCAGATCCATTTCATGAAGTGAAAAGAAAAAAGGACAAGAAAAGAGAGGTATACATTTGCAGTCTTTGTAACATTTGAATGTGATGTTGAAATGAACCTTGAAAATACAATGTTGAAACCTTTAATGTATTATTTTTTTGCAGTAGCCCATTTAGTTTATAGCCAACTTAGCTTATGGTTAGTTTGCTACGTTTTTTTGCTCCCTCCACCACCACAAAAAAAGTGCACCTCAGAAACACTAGGCACAAGTGTAAAGAGAAATATTTAGGCCCTGTGTTTATAGCTTGATATATAACCCATAGCTGCCTATTGCTGTTGCGCTTATCGTTTCCTTCTTTCCAGGTTTGCAGCTGATGGTTGAAAGTTTTACATATGTATATTAGCTTAGGGTGTTCGTTGCATATTGCCATTGTACATGTTATATTGGCCCATTGGAATAGAGGATGAGTTCATTCCAACATGGTATCAGAGCAAGCCTATCAAACCCTAACCCGAGGTATCAATCCACTATTCACCGCCGCCCTCAGGCCGCCGCCGCCGCCTGAGCGCCGCTGTCTCCTCCCTCTGCACCGCTCGTGCTAGCTCTGTTTTTCCTGAGAAATCTCTGCATCTCCCCCGCGCTGCCTCTGCCATCGTTCGTTGCCGCCGCCACCAGCCCGGATCCGTCATGGCCAGCTCGTATCCAACGCCGGTGCGCCCCTGAGGGCCCCGGATCTGACGCCGTCACCCCGGATCCGCAGCCGACGCAGCCCTGCGTGTTTTCCTCTGCTCCGATCCGCAGCCGACGCAGCCCTGCGCGTTTCCTCTGCTCCGGGCCGCAACACCGCTCAAGCTCGCCTCCTCCGGTTGCTGCCCCTTGGGCCGTCGCCCCTATGGCTGCTGCTGACGGCCGGCGCCTCTCCGGCCGCCGCCGTCGACTCCCCAAGCCTCCCCGATGCCTGCCCCCGACGACCCCTGCGCGTCTTCCTTTGCTTCGAGCCACGACATCGCCCGAGCCTCTCAGCGCCGCTTGAGCAGGAAGGAGTTCACTTGGTCTAATGTGGATGCCGGGAAGAAGTGAGCAAAAATCTTGTGCTCAAACTGGCATGCCTCCATCAAATAGGCACATCTAGAACGCTGCCCTGGCCTCCGCCGCCACCCTGGTCTCGGGACGTTGCTGCCGCTCTTGCCTATGGCCGCCGCTGCCGCCCCTGTGTCGGGCTCTGCTCGTCTGGTCTTGCTTCTCAGCAGTCCTCCTCGCCTCCGCCACCTTCCTCGTCCGATATCTTGTCTAAATGGATCTTGGACTCGGTGCTTCTTTTTACATGACATCAGATTTTGCTTGCCTCACTTCTATGAGTCCCTCATCTTTTTCTTCCACTGTTCAGACTACAGATGGTACCTCTCTTCCTGTTGCGGGCCGATGCATCCTTTCCACTTTTCCTACTCTCTCATGTTTTCCAGCTTACTATGCAGCTTATGTTGGTCGGTTAGATCACTGATCACGACTGTCGTGTTATTCTTGAGTCCGACTCTTGTTGTGTACATGACCCCGCACGAGGACTTTGCTTGGTGTTGGCTCTCGTGCCGTGATTTGCAGCTTCTTTGGGAGCTCTACTGGCTGCACCTTCCTTTCGCTGTCTCCACCAGTCAATCTTTCACTACACCCGCCTCTGTTTTTGCTACGTCCTCTACTGCTTCTTTTGCTCAGTGGCATCATCGTTTGGGTCATCTCTATGGATCATGACTATCGTCTCTAGTAGGTCGTGGTCTGCTTGGGTCTATTTCTGGTGACACCTCTTTACGTTGTGTGGGTTGCAAGCTTGGCAAGCAGCTGCAACTCCCCTATTCCTCTAGTGATTCTATCTCGACTCGTCCTTTTGATCTTGTTCACTCCAACGTTTGTGGTTCGGCTCCTTTGTTTCGAAAGGGGGTTATCGATACTGTTGGAAGAATAATTCATCTTTTCACCAGTGGGACCCACCCCACTAAGTTAACACCTGCTTAAAGGATCCAGAAATGTAATTACCTTGCAAAGACCGATTGTACCCCTCACTTGTACTCATAGGCTAGTTATCCCATTGGGGGGTATTCCCGTCATTTGTATAGGCCCAAGAGTGTATAAATATCCCATGTATCCCTCATTTCGATGGGAGCTCTCTTGAGCAATAAAGAAGTATATTAAAACCGGTGAGCCCTCGGGGGCTCCCTCCCCGGAGGTAACCCCCCGTTGGCTCACCGACAGGAGTAGGGCGGTCCTCTCGAACCCCTGGACCTGTATAAATTCTCGTGTCATTTTTTACTCTCGTAGACGATGGCCCGTCAGACAGCCGACGTCCACCCCCTCACTCGTGTTCGGTTTTTACACCTACAATAGATACTATGTGATCTATATTGATGATTATTCTCGTCATACTTGGATCTACTTCACGTCCTTTCGCAGTCAGGTTCTCTTTATTTACCAGAGTTTTGCCACCATGGTTCGGACTCAGTTTAATTCAGCCATTCGTGTTTTTCGTGCTGATTCTACTGGAGAGTATTTATCTACTGCTTTGCGTCACTTTCTCGCTGAGCAGGGTACTCTTCCTCAGTACTCTTGTCGTGGTGCTCACGCTCTTGCGAAGCTTTGATTGCCTTGCCTGAGTCCCAAGGTGCGCGCCTTCTCTGAAATTGGCCGTCAACAACTTACTGAAAAAAATTGGGTCTATGATAGGGTACACAAAGAAGAAAGTTAAGCAAGCCACAATTGTGGCAACAAACCAAATACTTACCTAAGGACGTGTGGCGCACCTCAATACGCCAATCCTTCTTTTTGGTATTCAGTATGAATGCTATTTCTAGGTTTGCCCGGTATCGCGATGTGCAATTTGAAATTGACTGGATTTCTAGTCTGTATCTTCCATCTATTGAATAATCTTGTTAGTTTTTTTTGGCAGTGAGTGCTATAGTTTGGTTACTTTTGTCTACCATTATCAAAGTATACCATCTAAAGCTTTACTATGGTGTGTTCTGATGCTTATATAACATCTCGTCATGCTTCCTTTTGTGTTGAGGTGATCTATGCGCTGGGCATCGGAGGCCTTGATCCAAGCATTCTGTTTTAATACACTGTTTAAATATGTGGATTCCTACGCATCTTTGTTTTTTCTGAAGTGTATGTGTTGCTGTTTCAGAGTGCTGGCCAGAAGAGCTTTGCTGATAACGCAGCACAAGTTGAGCATGGCTCACAATGGACTAAGCCACACACTCAAAGGGTTGAGAATGATCAAAGGAGAGCTTACAATCAGGGTCAGACATCTGGTAATATAGTTAAAACCCACCATTTATATATTTCATCATAGCTTGTGTAGATTAGAGATGTGTTTACCCACCATTTATATATTTCGTCATAGCTTGTGTAGATTAGAGATGTGTTTCTTTTACTGTTTAGATAGCTCCAATCAGCATCATAACCCACTTCCAGCAAACCAGCTTTCAGATTATGCAAACATATAACTTCTTGCTTGCTTGCTGCTAAGTTGCTTTGTCATATGTGCCCACTCCGCTCTTTTGAAGGTGCAAGTGCTGTTACATTTTCAGTTTGTTGCCAAATTTGGTTTTTGTTATTTACCTATGTCTTTCTATGTCACCATAAGAAATTGGAGTTTGCACCCTCAAGTTTGTTCTCTACTGTCTCTTCTCTCACCATTTTGCATGATGTAGTACATCTATTTTTTATATGTTACTATGACTCATGGAACAACTTTATTCCTTTTTGCCTTAAAAACCGGTGTTCCTTTTCAATCCCTAACGTGTTTGCTCCATCTAGTAGATTTGCACCTAATTGGTAACACATGGCTTGATGCAGGCCCTAGTCAGGAATTTCGGGTTGTGAGGGACAACAGACACGGTGTGGTGGAAAACAGACCAGAGCTAGGACACAAAGGTTCAACAAATGTAGACGTGTCTGATAGGAGGTATGATTAGCTTATGGTTTTCATGAAATTACCCTTCTTGCCTTCTTGCCCTTATTATTTCTTCAACCAATTAGCATTTATTGGTGTTCTCGAGACATGAGCATAAGTCAATCTGGGTCTGGGCTAAAGCATTTCTGCTTACAGTTTGGGTCTTTATCATTCAAGTCGCAAGTCATATTCATTGGTGCACTTATCTGTTCATCAAACAGTGCTATGTTGTATCTTATTTTTTGTAGTTCAATTGTAAATTGCAGATTGATAGCATTAAATAGTAAAATGCATATGTTGAGGTAATGAAATAAATTGTGGTTAGACATTGTAATTGTATTGACTGACACTATAGCAAACTGAATTCTTTTTTAGTTACATTTGCTCTATGTTTAGGCTGATGTATTATATTTATGGCTTATTTGCATGGTTATAAAGATTGAAGGCACTGATGCTTCATTGGCATTGCAGTGGGTTTACAAAAGGACTTCAATTTTTTACTTTTGGATACACTAACTAATTAACAATCTCTATTTTAGGGCTAAAACCAAGTACTTTACTAGAATTGGTAAAGATTCCCCTACCAAACTAGCCTGTGCATAAACCATAAGTTTCTAACCATTAGTTGTCTTGCATGTGTGCATCTTAAAATTAAACTAATACTCTGCTTTCTGGATTGTTTCTCTCTAGTGTGGCTGTAGTTCAGTCTGATCGGAACCGTCCTCCAGCTACAACCTCTGAAGGCCAGATCACGCATCAAAGTGAAAAACACAGCTACAGCTCTGACATGTCTCAGGGGAAGAGGGAGGCTCAGGGTACTGCTCAGAAGCATGTGAGGCCATATTTGAAGAGCTCCCAGAATGCGCAACACCTTCCAACTTCTGATCCAGCTCATGCCCCATCCAATTACAAAGCTGCTGGAGGAACTGTTGGAGCCATTCGATGCCAAGTTGGAGTACTTAGTGCCCCGAGGCAGCATTCTGGTCGTTCAGGTTCTCAGTTGCATGTGTCAAGTGGTTCTTATCACACAAATATTCAGAGGGGGAATTTTGTCTCAGCTGGGCCATCTGGTCGTCACTCAGCTTTTATGTCTAGAAACATTCAACCCAACCAGAGACCTGCATTAGAAACTGTATTTCATGGCAGATCTGCTGGCAGATCTTTTGTTACCCAAAACATCAACAAGTATCACCAGGGTCCTGCTAGCAACCAAAAAGGTAGCATTCTCAGTGATGTTTATTCTGTATGTTTGGTCATCAGCAATGTTATGTCTAAAGCTACACCCTCCATTTTTATATAAATATACCTTACTAATGCATTGCTCCATTATAGAGTGCTCATTCTCTTTGTTCATTGGTCACTAAGACTAAAGGTGGGTGGCTTAGGAGACAAAACAAATTTGATGAAGTAACAAAAGACAAACTTAATATGGTTATGATGGTCATCTTATGTGTTTCCTTAGTAAGCTTGCACAGGTCAAAAGCATCATTTATAGAAGAACAGTGAGATTATATGTTTCTCTTTGCACATGTCTATAAGTTTTGTCACCAGCAATACTCGTGTCTAAATTTACAATTTTACATGAGCAAATAGTAAAAATTAGTGGTTTAACTGGTTTCAAACTTTCAATTGGTTGTCTTACTGGGTCTACTAGTTGTCTACTGTCTGTTCAACTAAACAACACATAATCCTCATTTATATATTTTCATATAATACATTGCTTTCACATGAAATTTTGGGCTAACTGTAGTTTTCCGATTGTTTTTGGAGATAACTAGTATGTAGAAAAATCATAAAGAAATCCATGTAGTGCTATGTGTAGCCTTTTTTCTGTTTAGCCTCTAATTTTCTTCAGGTAAACAAGCTTATATAATAAATGTTATTATGCATCACTCCTTTTGTCTTAGAGGTGACTGTAGATCTGTAACACACTTTTTTCTCTCTCTCTGCAGCCATACCACCAGCTAAGGAGTGGAAGCCAAAATCGACAAAGAAGTCTTCCACCACCGATGCTGATAACAGTGGAACTGATGCTGTATCTCCTTCAGCTAGCAATTCTGAAAGTGCTAATGTGCTGGATGTGAACAGCTTGTGCGATCAAATTTCTCAAGCTAACATGCATGAGATGGAGCATGTGATTATCCCAGAACATCTCCGCGTACCAGAGCATGAGCAGACAAGATTAAGATTTGGCAGTTTCACTCCTGGGTTTGATTCAGACCAAGTACCAGCGACAACCTCTCCAGAATCTGAACAGCCAGAACAGTTAGGGAACCTTTGCCAATTCTATGAATCTATGGTTACTTAACAATATCCTTAAAATATTACTTAAAAATAAGTACCATCAAGCTGCTCCCTTAATAGTATACTTGATTATTGAATTGAATTGTACTGTATGCTGTAGTTAGTTCGCATCCTGTAGGCTCTACTTCAATATTTTTTTTAAAATGTGGCATGAGCCACCACATTGAATGTTTTTGAAACCTTCTATGCATAGAACCAGCTGCTTTTGATAGACCTAGTCATTTGGGGGTTTGAATTCTTTAATGATCTCACCCTGGGTCCTAGCAGGATTATATACATTTACAACTTTTTGCATGATATAGTAATGCTTTAATTTATTTTTCCAAATGATGATTCTAGCATGTCATATCTGAATACGGTGTGCACCATTCTGGTGAGAGGTGTGGGTAGTTTGGTCATTGGTGAATATGACATTGTCTGATTCCAATTTTCTTTGTTACATCTAGTGTACAAGAACCTGTTCAATTGGCTGTCCAAGAGGATATGTTGGGTGCTGGTCATGATGAAGTGGATGAACAAGCTAGATCTTCACAACTCGATCTATCTACGTCAACGGGCGAGGTTTCTTTACCACCATCTGAGGATAGTGAACAAATGAACGGTCAAGAAGTTGAGAATGATGATGGCCTGGGGATAGTTCAGAGCGATACTCCCCTTGGAGCAGCGGATGGCGAAAATATTCCAAGCACCTCAAGTTTGACTGCTTTTTCTGTAAGTCAACGAGGAAGGTGTTAGTTATATAAAACTTAAACATTGCTGCTTTTGTATTGCTGATGTCGAGATGTTTGAAGCATTTGTTTGCCATTTATTTTCTAAGGCTGTTTATTAGACAGGAAAGTATTGATGTATTTTTTTCAGAGAAATTATTGAATCTTGAATGACAAGTAGCATTTAATTTTTTGCCAGGCATACGGTCATGAAGACACTAATATGCATCCAAATAATGAAGCACAGTTATATGGGCTAGTGGATCCTAATGTACATCCACAAGTGTTGGCTTCCGCTTCTCAGGTAAACGTACTACTGAATTCAGTTGGCCTTGGGTCTCCCTGTATGCACATAATCTGAAAGGAATGTTATACCTTCGCTACTGACATGCAGAGTCTCTCTCTGTCTTTAAGCAGGGGTACCCTTCAGAAAATCTAGAAGCAGATAATGCTGTGCAAGTGTTCAGGATGCCAGAATATAATGTTCATTCACAAGCACTCCCTTCCACATCTGAGGTAGCACTTGCTGTCACCTTGCTATCAACTGGTTAACTAATCCAGTTTTTCCCAGACAAACTTACCTTTTCTTTTCTGCACTACCTTTTGGGTTACTTTTTTTTGAAGGATCATTACTTGTTACCTACCTAGTACCTACCTACCTGTTTGACATACCCTCCTATTTCTTTCCCTTAATAGTTTTGATTTATCATCATCTTGAGTAGGGCTGCTAATTAGTGAAGTTTAGCCATATTCCACTCTGCTCTCATTTAGTGGACGGCTTGAGCTTGCCCAGTAGGCTTGTAATCATGCTCAACACCTAGGAGCTCAGCTGGATGTGTTTGGACTTATTTTTATGGGAAGATGTGTTTGGGCTTTGGACTTAACCAAGCAAAACTCATGTATGTTTGGCGCAAAATAGAAGTCAAGAAGCTAGGCTTGGATTTGCTTGTTTTGTCTCAGGCTGACTAACAAGATTGTGAGGCTTGAGCTTTTGCCACCTCTGCTGCCTTTTTGTGAAACGATATTTCCTTAATCTTCACCAACCTTTGGCAACATTTTAGATCAATGTTATTTATTGATGGAAAGTACTATTATCTCATGATGAAATTTTGACACAAGATACCTTTCATCTGTTGTGCTTTTGCAGGCCCTAAGTTCACAGATTGTGAGCAGCAGCCCTGTTGCAATCTCTTCACAACAACATATATCCCAGCCACAACCAGCAGCGCAATTATACCCTCCAGTCCATATGCAACATTATCCGAATTTCATGCCATATCGTCATCATCTCTATTCTCCAGTTTATGTCCCTCCCATGGCTATGCCAAACTATTCAACAAACGTCCCTTATCCATCAAATAGAAATAATTATCTTCAGATGCCAGGTGGAGGTTCACATCTAACAGCAGGTGGCATGAAGTATGGAGTTTCACAGTATAAACCAGTCCCAGCTGGTAACCCTTCTGGTTATGGAAATTACACTCATCCGGCTGGTTTTACAATTAGTTCTCCTGGTGTTATTGGAGGTGCAGTTGGTGTTGATGATGTCAATAGGATCAAGTACAAGGATAACAACATTTACGCGCCAACCCCACAGGTACAATATATGGATGTTTTGAGTCTGAAATTATACATGGATCAGGATTAGCATTATATTTCTGCTTGTTGCAGAATACTATTTGTAGTACATTGGTACTTTGGTAGTACTACCAACCTGGTTTTGTTTGTTACTGAGTTATGTACTTGATTTCAGAATCACCCATATTTGCCTTCTAGTTAAGTGAAAAACCAGATGTGAGATGTGGGACAATATAGTACTGTGAAAATTAAGTAGGGTGATAGCTTTGTGCCAATAGCAGGCTGGCATCCCCCTTTTATTTAGTGTTCAAAGAATGTTTCCTTTTGATGTATTTAAGGAGCATTCCTTCACAATATTTCTTATGAGGCCTGCCCCTTTATTTGCTAATTTGTATATCTTCCACAGGTAGAGACATCTGATATCTGGATTCAGACACCTAGAGAGATCCCTACTTTGCAGTGTCCTCCGTATTACAACTTATCAGGTCAAGCAACACCTGGTGCCTTTGTGCCAAATCCTGGGAATGCGTCTTTCAACGCGACAGCCCAATCCTCTCATGCACAGTTCCCAGGTTTGTACCATCCGCAGCAGCCTCCCTCAATTGTAAGTCCACATCCCATGGTGCATCAACAGGTCCCATCTGCCATTGGTCCGAATGTTGGAGTTGGTGTGGCTGCACCAGCCCCCCAAGTAGGGGCTTATCAGCAACCACAGCTTGGTCATATGAATTGGAGACCCAACTTCCAGAACTTATAAAGAAGGTTTCTTAATTATCTGTAATTAGGGGGGTCACAAGAGCCTTTATGTAACAACAATAGGCTCCTTTTAACAGGAAGCACCTTTGTTTTTAGTGCAGCTCTTTCTGATCTATTTATGGTATAACAAGGGTTTAGTTACCTTTTCTTTTTCCCCAGGTGAATTTAGTATCCCATCTGAACTGTTATGATGTAGATTGTGAGCTAAACATTGGTCTAAGTTCTCGCAAGAACACAGAGGTTGAGTGTTTTCCTTTTTCCTCTTTATTTTCCTAATATATTTTGCATGTTTATTGGGTTGGGAAATTTATCAGCACACGCACAATTGTGGTGTGTTATGCTATTGAATGCAAAACATACGGTGATTACTGGGCTACTTTCCTGTTTGGTACTCTTCCATAGTAAGAATAATCAGGCGACGCATCTTGAATGGCTTCATTCGAAACAACCTTCACCTTTTCAAGACATGCTTAAATATCTCCATTTTTATCAGTCCCGCATCATATATGTTTTCATCAGTGTTCTCCTAGGCGTTAGTCGGGCCGCAGACCAATGCTTGGCACTTAATCGCCGTCTAGGCGGGATAAATCGGTTCAGCGGGCTAGACAGGAGGGTTGCGCCTAGCGTCTAGGCAGACGTCTAGGGGAACACTGGTTTTTATAGTATTCTGAAGAGTTGTAGTAATTATTCCTAAATGACAAAGGAAATTGCTTTTACTCTGCTCTCTGAGAGCCATTAGAACTCTTGTTATTTGGATGTGATTTTTAGTGGGAAGGTTGAAATGATGTGCGACTCCGTTAATGTAATGCCTGCTAGTGTATTTTCTTTGGATATGAAAGTAATAAATTAGAACTATGAAGCGCTCAACGGGTTATCGCAATTCAGTTATATTTTAGCTGTCATATTGGCTGTATTATGCATTTTGGTTTACTATTGTTGGTAACTTTCTTGTTTGATGCTTCCCACGAAATAGCTTGTGGATCAGAAATGGCATCAGATAGTGAATGCGGATTCCATGTTCTTGCAGTATAAGCAGTAGTTTTTTTTAGGGAGATTTGATTATTTGCCACTGTCAAAGATTTGCAATTCAGGATTTGCCACTGATGTGTCTATGACATGTGGTCCCGGGACCCAGATGTCATTCACACATGGAGTGGCAAATCCTGAAATCCACATCTTTGCAGTGGCAAATAATTGATTATTCCTTTTTTAATTTATGCCATGTGAAAAGCGTAGACACGCTATATACGAGGGTTAAATATCAGGTGGGAACCACTCTTTCTTGTATGTAATTCCGTGGAAACCGAGTGTAAAAGTTGTAAAAAAATATTAATTATCATATGTAGGGGAGACGGAGAGACGATAGAAAGTTTATTTCCACCTGACATTTGCCCATATATGAGTTGCTTGGTTGTTCAACCTATGGGTTTTGTTCACTATTTTTGACCTCTTCAATTCCTACCTACTGGAAGTTATACAGTCGGATGCACTATTGAGTGGGAATAGTTCTGTGATCACCATTACTTCGTTTAATCTGCTCTCATCAATCCATGAGATTGTAAAATGTTAGTTGCTGTTGAAGTTACGGTTTATGCCTGCTTTGTCTGTTTCAATTCAGTCTAGCAATGGATGCTGATTCAAGATAAAGTGTAATCATTGAACATTTGCCGGCCTCTCGTCTCTCTTTATCGTGTATGGTTTTTTCTTCATTTGGTTCTTTTTTAAAAAAATTCTCTTTCCACAGGTGGACCCATCTGGAAACTATTTTATTATATTCCAACCAATAGTCCTTTTCTCAGCGCCATTTGTTGAAATAGAATAAAAAGGGGCCAAATGAAGGGTAAAAACCCCTTCATTGTCGCCGACAACATTTCATATCTGATGAGTTAAAGGAGGAAAGCAACCATCGCTGTTGTTCTCGAGTGAATGTTTGTTACTTAGTTATCTGATGACCAGGTTAGCCTGACCAATGGATCCCATGTGTTACCGGACATGGGATGCTTGTTAGTCACTAAGTGCCAGAGAAAAATAACCTTATGACGAGGGGTGCAAGACGGTAAAATAAAATTACTTTGCATGTTAATAGACCAAAATAAACTGTAAAGAATAAGTAACAGAGACGACGACTTCTGAGGTTCTTTAGATTCCCCAATTCCGTAATAACGACCGAGGGTACCAATCTTCACTTTTACGTTCCAAACATAACAATTTCACACGAAATAGCTCAATACTCGCACGAATATGCGGGAATTCTAGCCTAATTGTCGGCTAGACTATCCAACAGTCGCCGGAGGTCGGCCCGGCCAACAAATGGAAGATCACAGGCTCTTCGGGCCGGGGTCGTGCAAAGCCCGATCCATCGAGATATAACAAAACTCCAGGCCGAGTCCGACAGCCCAGCACGTAACTCCCCAGTCCACGTCCCACCTCCCAAGCAGCGCTCAGGCGACCGATTACCGAAGCGGCCGCCGGCATGGGGACGCGGGAGGTGTACGAGGAGAAGCTCCGCAGCGGCGCGCACCTCCACCGCGACCCCACCATCAACCCCGGCCTCGGCACCGCCCGCTGCCCCCGCTGCCTCTCCCTCCTCAATCCCAGCAGCTCCGTACGTGCTCTCTTCCCCTTCTTCTCCCGATTCTTCCCCTCCCCTCCCCTCCCTCGTATCGGAGCACTGTTCCTTGATCCTCGCTGATTGTTCTTTTCTTCGACGGCGGCGCAGGGAGAGGGCGACTGGGCCATCACCCCCGTCCTGCACGACGCCGCCGCCGTGGTAACGCGACCCCCGTTTCTGCTGAATTTCCGGCTGCCTGCGCGAGATCCATGTAGCCCTGAGTGCTACTGGTGGAATTCGTCGCTAACATGTATGTGATTTTGTTTGCTCTGTCTGTCCTATTGCTGTAGGCTGGTTCGGGTGCTGGCGCGATGCTCAGTGCGGTGCACGGATTCAATACAGGTACCTTGCCGAGTTCTTTGTGTTTGACTTTTGGAGTTTCAGGTTTTCTACCATTGTTTCGTTATTAGCCAAGTGCCCTGAATGAGATTAATTTTGTGGTTATGGAACAGGGTTTCCGTTTGTCCAGAAGCATGTGAAGGGGCCCAAGTGGCTGCATTTGCTTGTTGGGGTAAGCGTTAATTTTGGTTCATGTGATGCTAGTATGCAAGTATCTCTTCGATTCATTTCGGGCATATGTGTTTGTTACCTTTACAGTTTTTTCGTGTTTGTTGAAAAGATTGATAGATCTTCTCACATCTGTAAACCTCTCTTTTGCAATTGTAATTCTAGAAGATGCCATGAAGTTATCCATTGTTAGATAATCAGGTGATTAGAGTGAAATTTTGGTGCAAATTTACCACAATTCTTTTAGAAATAGACCATCACAGCAAACTCTATTTGATTCATTTTTCTGCGGAACCTGTTACAAGAATGATAAATTAAATGGGAAACTCCTGCAGTTCTTCTTGGTTATTTAAAAGGTGAATGCCTCTTTCATCCAGACAGAAAAACTAAAGGAAAATAAGTGGCTGAGCCTGTTCCTGAAGAGATTCAATTTTGAACAGGGATGTGTGTAGCATATAAGATTATGAACAGGGCATTTGCAGAATTCAATAGGTTCCTTGACAAATAGTATTGCTTAAAGTAATGAAATAGTCCACTGCCCAAAGCAGCTGTTCAAATGTTCTATTGACTGGACAAGTTTCTAAAGGGAAAAAATAAAAGGTTGAATTGAGGAGCATGAACAGGGATCTACACTTTGGACATTAGGAAAGTCAGCCTTAAGATAAGTTCAGGTTAACTGCCAGACTATTCGGATTGTGACGTGTTATAAAGTACTCGCTTTGTACATTTTCTGTCATGTGGTTTCAACGCTACTGAAATTAGGCTTTCATAGATCTGCTTGATTTTTATAATTACTGGTAGTTTGGGGCTTACATTGCTGTTACACTTACATGTTCAATTAAAGGGAGATGATATTTTTTGTGCAGGTGCCTCCTTTGCTCTTATTCTCTGGTGCCAGTGCTTTTTTTGGCGGTAAGTCTTTACAATAACAAGTCAGTAATCAATATTCTTATCTCAAAAATATAATAAGCTATGTTAAATTGTCGGTACGTAATAGTTGATAACTCTCCCTTTGTGATATTCTGATATTTACACCATGAATCCCCTCATGTTATAGAGACATTTGCATATGTATAGCTGAAACAAGAAAATAATTTATTTTTTTCGTTTATGCAAGTGGTTTATTTTCATTATGAAACATGACAACCTGTAAGCATTTTTTACGGCCTCTTAGAAGAATAAAGGGCCATAGGAAATAGTGGGATCTGCCATCCTTTTTTGTTTGATATACGGTTTTGGACCAATTCAACTATACAAACCTTGTTTGGATCTTGGTATAGATTCCCAGCATAGCATCCATTTGCAAATCCTATGGTGAAGTTGTGATTCACTCCTAAGTATCACTATCAGAGGATGTGTCACGACTACAAAGGGTGCAAAAGTAGATATTTTAGGTGCGATAGGGTAGGATCGGGATGTCAAGTATACACTTTAATCCTGTGAAAGCATTATATGAACCTTACCTACGTCTGTTCTGTTATCCTAACCATGTAACAATTAATTGCGGCGCAAAGTTACCCAAGTCCTATATCCTGTTCACTCCAGTTCCTTCATGACCCAGTTCTATCAGCCTAAGAACATTTTAGGTTAACTAGACCTAATGAACATTGGCTTATGCTAACTTTGCTGGGTTAGAGCTAATGGTAAATCTTGACCTAGTTCAAGTCCAAATAAAGCTGTCAAGTTCCTCCAAAGTTATTTGTAATCTTGGCCACAATGAATTGTTGGATTTGATCTTTTCGTATACTTAATTACTTATCCAATGTCACAGAATTTGCTCTTCAGGAAGTACCAGAATATCAGGCGTTTTGCCAACATTAGCTAGCATAACAAGCAGTCAAGCACGATTAGATTAGGTGTTTTCAGCAAAGGGAGGGAGGGAGGGAAACGACAATACTATGAGCGGAGTTGGATTTTATAGAGCTAGTTGAAATTATGGATCCTTTGCATGATGGCCACTCCAATGAATGAATCTCCCTTGTTTGGAAGGGAGGGGATGAGGTGCTTCAGCTCTGTGCAATAGTAATTTCCTTTCAGTGCCCTGTGGCTTCTACATGAACAATAATAAATATTCCTGAAGACCTTCCTACCATCTGCCTCTTCAGAGGATCTGGAATTTGAGACATCCTGAATTGCCGTAGTAAAATATGGCTTCCATTTAATTATTCTTGTATATTTAATCGTCAAACTTAACTTTTGAGGTGTACAACGAGTAAATTAAAACTGACATCAGCTCATGCAAATGATTCACGCAGTTGACTTGGAAACATCTGTACTACCTATTGTCTAATGATCTATTACTTTCTTGTTGCAGCATATGCGCTCCCGACGTTTGCTCAGCTCACCGTGACATCTTATTATGCCGCATCAAGTGCCTCTCACTACGCAGTTTCACAGGTCACCCGCCAAATCGAGAAGGCCCATTTGTCAGATACTGACGAAAAATCTATATGAGTTGTTCGCAATCAGTTTGATCGATACACATGCCATGTACACGGTATACAAGTACTGCCTGCTTCTCCAATGTTGCAGTAGTGTGAAAGTTTTGCTGTGTTCCAGACACAAACCTGTACTGCCATAAAGATATACAGCTTTACGCATTTACTTCTGAAGTCACGTTAAGAGTAAATCTTCTTGGGTTCATTATGCGTCGTCAGGATGGCTTCAAGGAATATGCCGAACCGATTGATATTATGCAAGTTGCGGAAGCTCAAGATGAGGTTCTCAAAGAACTACATCTCGCACCACCTAGTAGCAAAGTTGGCCATGAAGTCAATGCTAGCACTACAAGGAGAAAGCCTCACTTGAAGCGAGAGCGGGGAAGGGTAAGGTCATGAGCAACAAAACTAAGCAAAATGCTCAAGTCAAGAAAGGCGACCAAAAGAAGCGCGATGAGAAGCCCTATGGTCGGCAGGACCAAAGCCGCTACAAATGTGGCACTTGGGGACATTGGTCACGTGTCCGCCGTGAACCGCAAAGACGTGATTGATGCTTTCAAGGCAAAGAAGAAGGGCAAAGGACAAAGACGAGGCGCACCTCGCCATTGCGAGCATAGAAGATCCACGTCATTGGTCGCACCTATGGATGTGGACATGCCTACAGCAGCTCCTACCACTCCTTCTTTGGACATTGCAGCGCCGCACCGTAGCCCAAGGCTTGTTGCACAAGGTTTCACCAAAGACCAGAGTCGATTATGAAGAAACCTATTCCCAACATGGTGGAACTACCTTTAGATATTTAATCTCAATGGCGGTGAATCTGAATTTGAAATGAAATTGATGGATGTGGTAATCAGATACCTTTATGGGAACTTGGATTCGAAATTTATATGAAGGTACCAAGGTATCCTGCATCAGAACCAAGATAGAGCGAATAGAAATCTATACAGAAAGTTCTCGTAAAGTCACCGTATGGATCAAGCAATCAGCAGATGTGGTATAATCGCTAAGCGACTTTCTCTGCAAGAAAGGCTACACGAAAAGTGAGGATTGTCCCGTGTTTTTATACGGCGATCTCGGGATGGATTCTCAGATAATCTCAGATATGTAGATGATCCATATCATCTGACTTTAGAAGATATTGGAAAAGCAAGCTCTTACCGAGTCGAGTTCAAATGAAAGATCTGGTAAAACCAAATATTGCCTAGGCTTGCAAAGCTTGAGCATACCAAGGGATTTTAGTACATCGCTTAACCTACCAAATATTGCCTAGGCTTGCACTTGAGCATACCTCAAGGGATTTTAGTACATCGCTAACCTACACTCGTAAGGTGTTGGAAAGGTTCGGCTTTGAAAAGGCATATCCTTCAAAAGTGCCAATGATCGGAGATCTTTGCAGCAAGACAAGGACCCGCTCGCACCTAAAGAAGAGGGGAGGAAGTCCTGGGACCGAATTCCCATACTTGAGCGCAGCTTGGAGCACTCATGTATTTAGCAAACCGCACTAGACCGGACATTGCTTTCGCAGTGAATCTCTTAGCAAGGTATAGTGCGTAACCTACCAAAAGGCATTGGCGGTGGAATAAATGACGCCTTCCGATACCTCCAAGGAAGTAAAGATCTTGGCCTGTTTTACGTGAAGAACCAGACTTACAATGATCGGCTATGCAGATGCCGGGTACTTGTCGACCCGCATACAACTAAGTCGCAAACAAAGCTATGTATTCTGTGTGGTGGAACCGCAATTTCATGGAAATCATCTAGCAGTTTGGTATCAACTTCGACGAACCATTCGTAAATTATAGCATCGCACGAGGCCGCACGGAATGCTCTTGGCTTCGCGGATGATTCACCACATCCAGCGGTCATGTGGATTGAATACCGCACAAACCCCACTATTATCTATGAAGATAATGCGACTTGTGTTGCACAAGTACAGATGGGTTATGTGAAGAGTCCTCTCACAAAGCATATCAACCCCAAGTTTTTCTATGCTCATGAAATGCAAAAGATGGACGAAATTAAGGTATCGTGCATACTAAGTCATGTGAAAATCTTGCGATTTGTTCACTAAGTCACTGAGCATCTAGCTTTGAAAGGTGCGACGTGGAATTGGAATGATAAGACTTAGAGAAGTGCAGATCTGTGGGAGAACCTTCACAAACTCATTATCAAGCTTGATTACTAAGATCGAGTACCCAAAGAGCAAATCCTCAAGATTAAATAAATTGGGTGAATTGTACTCTTTTCCCTTGACGAGTTTTTCCTGAAGTTTCGGTTAAGGTTTTTAATGAGGCAATTGTATGACATAGCAGTAACGTGACCCATGTACTCTTTCTCCAAATTTTTCCCACTGGTTTTTATGGAGTTTTAGCGAGGCATGGACATGAAGGATGAGAGCCCAAGGGGAGTATTAGGAAACCGGGCCCGCCAGAGTCCTACGTGGGCACCTCATCCACGTAGACTATATATAGGAGGGACCCCAAGCAATGTACCATTCATTATTTGAAGAGCTAAAGAGAACTGATACCTGTGTTTTCATCTATTGTTGTGTTCTTGTGTTCTTGCATCGATTGCCTGATTTTTATACGAGGTAACGCTGGTGACGGTTCCTTAACAATATCATCTAAGATTGCCTATTTGGAACGCTGGTATTTCTCAGATTATTACGTGAGGTGAGTTGACCCGTTTCTTGTGAAATTTACATGATTTTTTGCGTCTCTTTGCAGTTCCAGACATAACCTAACAGGGGTAACAACTTCTGATTCGAGTGAACAAACCACAGTAACTAAAAAATCCTCGTAACGAAACCGGATAATTGTTGCATGCCACATCATTACAAAATAATTAATCGCTAAGAACGCGAAGCTGCCAATTGGCCGATGAAAAAATCAAAACGATGGCGAAACCCTAGTCAACTGAGCACCGAGTACAAGTCCGGACGTTGGGCCACCGCGCCGCCTCCCTCGCCCGCCGCCGCTGGTCCATGTACCGCTCCCGCCACAGCAAGAACTTCTTCTGCCGCCTCCCGGCGGCGCTGCCCGGCAGCACTGCGGCCGGGCGCGCCGCCAAATCCGCCGGAGCAGCCCGCGCGGGGCCCTGAGGCCGGCGGTCTTCCTCCTCGCGACGACCACCACCACCCTCCGCGGCGAGGGCGGCGGCGGCTCTTCCCCCTCTTCTTCTGCGTTGAGATCGCTCAAATCGTCGACGACGTCGGTGTACGCGTCCAGCCGCTCGTCGTCGCCGCGGGCCATGTCGCTACCCATGGATCGGTTGTTCGGCGCACCGCGCTAGGGTTAATATATTGGCGGCTCGAGTCCTCAGCCGGTACGTCGGTGACGTGCGTTGCGGCGTGTCGGTTGGTTTCCATCAGGTGTGCGAGTCGGACTCGGACCACCGACCGCGTCTCTTCTCGTTGTTGGGTTCGGTTGGCCGGCCAGTTTTTCCCCCCTATGGCGCTGTTGGAAGTGATCTGCGTACTAATTACAATCATTTGTGCTAACACGTGGCAATTATATTAAGTACGTGACCGTTCGTGGTAATTTTGTGAAGCAAATTATATTATGTGCGCCGTGATAATTTTGTGAAGAAAATTATTCAAAAATGCAAACAGTACTTTCTCCGGTAACAAAATATGGCAATTTGGATATCGACACATTCCCCAGAATGCAGCTTTGGTCACTAATTTCTATTGTAATATATTTATAAAATCCTATTAAATTACAATATTATGAAAATAATTTTTAAAACAAATATACATATATGATTTTCATGTATCCAATCTAAATATTTCAAAAGTTAATCGACAACCAAAGCTTCGAAAGTTGACAGCACGTATTCCAAAATAATATGTTTTTGTGACTGAAGGGAGTAATAGCCTAGTAGTTTAGCTACTAAAATAGCATCATTGTTGCGTATATGTGTGTATATAGCTACTGATTAATGATCATAAAGACGACCTTGCTTGCGGTATGGTTGATCGCTCCGATCGATATATAGAGCTGCACCGATCTCCCAAAAGATGGAGGTATATATTCGTCGCATCAACATCAGGTTAGGAATACGCAAGTGCAACTCGAGTATGTGCAATAGCTAGAGCAAAAACGATATCGTTTGTTGAGTTAGGAGCATGTCCAGTTAAGCTGGCTATGCATATGATGGATGCACCGAAAAAGATCCAAGTAGTTGGACTGATCCATCTGGAGCAGTGGACCGTACCATGAAAACACCTTCATATCCAACTCACCTCCACCGATCGATCGACCTCGTTCTTAAATCTTAATTATGCCATCAACTAGAGCTGGAATTTTAGCCCAAGAAATGAGGAGCACACGTGGCAAGTACCAAGAACATATCATGTGCTCGCAGTTTGTTTCGTGATACCCGTATTCCTAGCCGGCGATCAAGAAAACTGACACTGGTCTCAACCTATCGAAGGAAGAGAAATTTTACAGTACATTTTATTTCTATTAGTGGTATATGGTGGTAATATAAATTAAATTTGATTATTAATTTGTTAAAGGTATAATAGTTTTTTTGTATTTATAATTTTTTGTGAGTGTATTATGAAATTTTCCAACTAGGGTTAAAAACATTACTCTTGTGCTATGTAATCTCTCCACATGAGCAATTATAATTCTATCCCCTCCGGATTTTACTACTCATACTGCTAAGTGTAGTATAACTAAATCATAACTAATCTGAACCATTGGATTAAAGAGAATGTACAACCTATATTAAATTAAGTGTATCGTAAAAAGAGGTTGGATGTGTTGAACATCGAGTGGAAACCTAGCCGATTCTTGGTGAAGTTCAGGAGCTTAGTAGGGTTTTTTTTTTAAAAAAAAAACTCTTTTGATGTTTCTTTTGTGCGGAAAACGGCAAATGTTGTGGCCGATCTCTGTGCAAAGCAAGTTTTTGTAGCCAGTGATCGTGTACGTGGCTTCAAGCACCGGAGTTCTTACGTAATTGCCTACGGGACGATTGTAACCAATCATGAGTAAAAAGCTCCTGATTCTCAAAAAAGAGAGAAGAAAATGGTCTAAATGGTCCTAAAAATTACAAAAAAAATTGTAGTCCTGATACAGAACCAATCTATTATGCCAAAAAATATATTCAAATCTAAGTTCTATCAACATATTAAGAAATAAAAAAAAGACAAATTATGTTGAAAAGGAAATCCAAAATAAAAGGGAAAAAGATAAAGCTACTATTTACTAAAATTTATATTTTTTCTCTAGATATGCATCATTTTTCCAGTTGAAATTTTGCAAGATGCTTGATTATCACCGTATCTAAACAATTTTTTTTTGAAAATTTTCATGTCTATTTGGACCATTTTCTGAGTAGTGAGAGCATGGTAGCACGAAACACGATAGAAACCTTCTGTCACTCCTACCCATGTGATTACAATGGATTCACATCCTCGATCCTGTGTCTCGGAGAAGGATAATGCGCGAGATCTGTAAACCGCTAAGGGCATCTCCAATATTGCCATATTTAATTTTGCTATATCAATTTTACATCATCGAAAGACAGATTTAGAAACAATATATCTAATAAGTTATCTCTAACATTCATGTCAAACTTATAATATTCCCAATCCTTCACCCTTCTTTCACATGCACTAGTTGCTTTGCCTTGGTTTGTATGTAGAGATAGTTGTTTGAGGAAGAGATGGTTTTCCTTCTCTCTCATGCTTCTCTTTCTTCCACCTAAGATTTTGTTGATATAGAAGGGCTAACCGACGGTTGACATGAGGTGAAGGAGTGAGAATATTATAAGTTTGGCATGAATGTTAGAGACAATTTATTAGAGGTGTTATATCTAAATCTGTCCTTCGAGACGCGAAGTTGATATAGTAAAATTAAAAACGCTACTATTGGAGATGCCCTAACACGTACGTATGTTTTGGTTTCATTTTCGTAATGTAAAATGGAACCGGAGTATGTTGCCCTTTGGTTTGGAAAACAAAGGTACACATTAACTCGGTCACGCCACTACGGACACATCTCCTATTCAATCAAGTACCGATCATGTTTGGAATTAGTTACCCGTTTATGTCAGATCCGGCCGGTCTGGTACTAAAAAATACTACACATGAATACGTACTGTGTAAGCCTCACCACACCATTCCATCTCCCATTTCTTTACATAAAGGCATGCATTAGTCAAGACATGCTAGAAAGCCCCAGATCTGCACGTACGCACGTATATATGTATATACAACATTTGCATTATGTGCTATTAATTACACCAGCTAGTACGTATACGTATACTACTCGATCGATCGTCTATGCAATAGTTTCTAGAGGTAAATGGAGTGATCAGCGATATCAGCGAGAAGACGATAACAAATGCATAGCAAACTTTTGATCAGGTTATCGAATTTTTGGCTAATCTAGCGTGTTTTCATCTCGTATTTGCAGATCTAACTACGGGCAAACCGTATTTGCAAAAATAGCACCGTTGACGTACGGTCACCGTGCACCAACGCAGGAGAGGCTGCCACCTGTTAGAGATATATGTATAGTTTGTTATTCCCCATTGTTATGAGGGGTTCTTTGCATATTTGTCATCTGTACTTTGTGTATATATACCGGCCCATTGGCCTCATATGAATACAAGTGCTATTCATAACATGGTATGAGAGCCTACCTAGGGTTTCCCGTCGCTTCGCTTGTCGCCGTAACACGCCGACTCCCCCGTCGTCGTCGCCGCCGTCGACTCCCGTCATTGCCGTCGCGACTCGGCCTCGTCGCCGACTCCCGCCTCCACCGTCGCCGTCGCTCGGCCTCCGTCGTCGAGCCGCGCGCTCGGTCGCCACCGCCGCCGCCGCCGCCACGCGCCGCCGGGAGGCCTCGGCTCGGCTTACCTCACGCGGCGCGGATCGGATCGGCCGCCGCTCGGCCACCTCCACCGGCGCGCCGGCCCTCCGCGCCGGCCGCTCTTCCGCGCCGTCGCGCTCCCGCCGCCGCCGCTCGCGCCGCCGGCCGCTCCAGCGCCATCGCGCGCGGGCGCCACCACCGCCTCTGCGTGTGCGGCGTGTGTGCGTTTCTAACGGGCGAAGGCGTTAAGTTTAGGGTTTAGAAAAAATGTTGTTCTAACCGCCGCGCGCCGTCGCCGTCAGCGCCGCTGTTAGACTTCGTTGTCTTGGTCGCGCGCCGTCGGGCGCCTACCAATGAGTCACCGTTCCCTCCCTCGTTGCGGTGATCTTCGATGGTGTTAATTACACCGACCGTGTCTCACATGCGCATCCACATGCGTGGTCTTCGTCTCGGGCGTCCTCTCGCGATGTTACTGTCGCCTTGCCCTTCACCTCAGCGGACCTCGCTGTTGAGTGTCCCCAACAATGGCAAGGTTCTTCTTTGAGACCGCTCGCCTTCTTCAGTGATGAGGCTATCTCTCGCCTACCGGAGGCTCGGACTTCTACAAGGATCGCTGACCGCCTACACTCGGTGAGTACGGCAGCGGCCGCTCGCTGCTGCGTCCTCATCGCCGATATCGGCCTCGATTCTCTTACGAGGTTGTGGGACTACCTCGCTTTCGGATGTGGACTCACCTTCGTCGGCGCTCACGAGCCCTCGGTGATGCTCTCTACCGTCCGTGGTCCGCCAGAGCACTCTGCAGCAGGTGATGCTCTTGTTGGCGCTTTACGCTCGAGCTCTGCATGCGGCGTCGGTTGGACTCTCTCCGCCGCTGTTTGCCGTCGCTCTGTCGATCTTTGCCTAGCTATGCGTCTTGACACAGGTTCGGCGGATCTACGAGTTCCTCACTCGCCTTCGTCCGAGTTCGGCGCGGCGTGCCCGGCTCGCCACGCCACCCTCGTGTCACTCTCGAGGCCCTTGCGAGATACGGCGGAGGGACTACGCTGAGTGGTGGCGGCTCGCTACCACTCCCCTCCGTGCTCGCCGCGCCCACTGCTACACAGCGGCTCCGCGCGTCGGCCTGCGCCTCCTCGGCGGTGCCACGGTGGTGGTGGCCGCCTGGCGGTGGTGGTCGTCCTCACTGCTCCTCTTGCAATAAGGTCGGCCACATTGAGTCCCGATGCTATAAGCGGCGGCATCTTTCGCCGTTCTTCTACTATGCAACGCTGCGTGCTTCTGCATCGACTTCTTGGCAGTTTCTTTCAGGCGGGAGATAGCCGACCGGCGCTTTGCTTGCCGCTTGGGTTCTCCTCGGCGAGTTCTGCGAGTTGCGCTCACGACTCTTGATCGAGTAACCACCTCCTACGGTCGGTACCTCCCCGTGGGTTCTTGATTCTGGAGCATCTTTTCACATGACTCCCGATTCTTCCACTCTGTCTTTCCTTACACCCCTTGATTCTCCTATCAGTGTTCTTACTGCTGATGGTACATCTCTTTCTGTCTCTGGTCGAGGATCTCTTAGCAACTCATCTTTTCATGTTCCTTCTGTTGCTCACATTCCTCGCCTTACCTTGCAGCTTCTTTCTGCTGGGCAGATTATTGACCTTGGTTATCGGGTTATTCTCGACTCTGACTCTTGTTGTGTTCAGGACTGCCACACGGGAGCTCTGGTTGATTCTGGCCCTCGGCGTCGTGATTCACAGCGTCTTTGGGAGCTTGACTGGCTTCACCTTCCTTCCGCTGCCACCATTTGCGGTCTCTCCGCTCGCCGCCGTCTCTGGCTCTTTCGGCGGTGACATCACCGTCTTGGTCATCTGTGTGGATCTCGTCTGTCGTTCTTAGTTAAGTCGTGGTCTTAAGTGCATCTCGGGAGGCGTGTCGTTAGATTGTCGTGTAAGTTAGGTAAACAGATTCACTTCCTTATCCTCATAGTGAGCGTGTCTCGGCGTCCTTTGATCTTGTTCATTCGGATGTTTGGGTCGGCTCCGCCGTTTGAAAGGAGGTCATCGTTATTATATTATTTTTATAGATGATTTCTCTCGCCACACTTGGATATATTTCATGTCTTCTCGTCGTGAGGCCTTGCCTATCTATAAACAATTTGCCACTATGATACACACGTTCTCTCCTCCTATTCGTGTCCTTCGTGCTGATTCTGGCGGCGAGTACCTCTCTCGTCACCTCTGCGGCTTCCTTCTTTGAGCGGCACTCTCGCTCGATTTTCTTGTCACGGTGCTCATGCTTAGAATGGTGTCGTGGCGCAAGCATCGTCACCTCCTTGAGGCGGCTCGTGCTCGATGATCGCGCCTCTATTCCACCTCACTTTTGGGCCGAGGTGTTTCCCACGCCACCTATCTCGTCAACATCCGACCCTCTTACGCTCTTAAGGTGCGATCCTGTTGGCGTCTCGTGGTCTTCTTCGACTACTCGCCCTTCATCTGTTTGGCTGCGTTTGCTCGTTCTCCTCGCCCCTCGAACGCACCAAGCCGACCGCTCGATCTGTTGAGTGTGTCTTTCGGGGTCTGATGCCGAGCACAAGGGCTATCGGTACTGAGATCCTGTTGGTCGTCGGATACGGGTTTCTCGGGATGTGACTTTCGACGAGTCTCGTCCATTCTACCCACGTCCTGCCTCTCCTTCGGCTTCCTCTGTGGAGTCTCTGTCTTTCTTAACCTTTCCAGATACTCCTATATCTGTTTTGCCCTCGTCTACCTGTCCTACTGAGTCTCCACATAATCCCTCTGTGGCCTCTCCGCCATTGTCGCCGCCTGTGTCGTCTCCTACGACTCCCCAGGCTCCTCCCACTCTCGTCTACACTCGTCGACCTCGTATTGAGAATATTTCAGATGAGCCATCTTCTCCTGATGTTCCATCTTCTTCTGATGCTCCATCTTCCCCTGACGGGTCATCTTCTCCTCGCTACGCTCTCCGCGATCGCCAGTCGATTCGGCCTCCTGCCGCTTTGCCTTTCTTTGGCGCGACTGCTCGTGAGCCCTTGTCTCCTCACAGGGATCTTTGTTACTCACCACAGTGGCGACTTGCCATGGCCGAGGAGATTGCGCCTCAGCGTCTTGGTACTTGGGATCTTGTTCCTTTTCCATCTCATTCTCATCCCATCACATGTAAGTAGGTCTATAAGATTAAGACTCGCTCGATGGCTCTCTTGAGCGCTATAAGCGCGTCTTGTTGCTCGTGGCTTCCGTGAAGCATGGTGTTGACTACGACGAGACTTTTGCTCTGTGGCCCACATGACCACTGTTCGCACTCTTCTTTCGGTGGCGTCTGTTCGACCGACAGTGCATTTCTCGGCTTGATGTCAAGAATGCCTTTCTTAATGGCGAGTTGCGTGAGGAGGTCTACATGCATCCGCCACCAGGTATTACATTCTGAGGGCATGGTGCATCGCCGCCGTCGCTCTCTCTATGGCCTTAAGCAAGCCCTCGTGCTTGGTTTGGCGCTTCTCCTCTGTGGTCCTTCTTCTTTGGTTTTGGCTAGTGATCATGATCTTGCGCTTTTGTCACACTTCGTCTCGTGGTCGGACTCTTCTTCTCTGTATGTTGATGATATGATCATTACGGGAGATGATTACGAGTACATTGCCTTTGTCAAGGCTCGTCTTAGTGGCGAGTTCCTTATGTCGGATCTTGGTCCTCTTCGTTACTTCCTTGGGATTGAGGTTACTTCCACTCCGGATGGTTTCTTTATGTCCCAAGAGAAATATATTCGGGATCTTCTTGATCGCGCCTCTCTCGACAACAGCGTCTTTGTTGAGACTCCCATGGAGCTCAATGTTCACCTCCGACTCTCGATGGCGAGCCTCTTTACGATCCGACTACGCTATCGTCATCTTGTTGGGAGTCTTGTCTACCTTGCACATTACTCGTCAGGATATCACTTATCCAGTTCATATTCGAGTCGGTTTGTTTCACTCTCACTCGGGTTCACTCGGTCACCTTCTTGAGTTCTGCGATACCTTCGTGGGACTATCTCTCGTCGTCTCTTCTTTCCACGTTCGGCTCGTTACGACTTCAGGCCTATTCGGATGCTACTTGGGCGGCGATCCTCGATCGCGGTCTATCTCGCTTCTTGTGTTTTTCTTGGTGGTTCTCTTATTGCACGGAAGGCGAAAAGCAGACTGCGAGTGTCCCGTTCGAGTGCAGAGGTGAGTTGCGAGCTATGGCTCTCTTGGCAGAGATGCCAGCTACGGTGGTTACTTGAGGATTTTGGTGTTTACGTGACTGCGACCACTCTCTTGTCGACAAGATGCAGGTGCTATCAGTATTGCTCGTGATCCTGTGAAGCATGAGCTCACCAAACACATTGGTGTTGATGCTTCTTTCATGAGGACTTGTGTTCATGATCAGGTGATTACTCATAACACCACCTAGTCTTGACATACGCCCACCGTGCGCCAACGCCGGAGCCGCCCACCCTCGTCGCCACGTCACGCCGCTGGTGCAAGGTGGCCATGCGCCAGCCAATTAGTTAGGTTAGTTACGTAATTAGTTAGAGTCTGAAATTTAGAGAAATTTAAAAATATAGTAAATGAGTCCAAAAAATTATGATTTTTTTATGGAGACTCTTGACACCGTGTACTTGCATGTGTAAATTTTTCATAATTTTATTCAATCATAATTTTTAGCGCTATTTTGTATAAGTGTCCTCCGCCTCAACGGTCTCCGTACCCCCTCCGAACCGACACACGTTCTTCGGACCGATGGACGTATTCCACGGGTCATGCTTGGCGCAAAACAAGGCGCACGCTGACACAGCCGCAGCAGACAGAGAGTAGTGGCTCAGATGAGTGAGCCATATAGTATCGCGTGTTATGCGATTTTGTTTGACTATATTTGTACGCGTATTTTGGTTGTTAATTGTGTACTCCAACGTCATATTATATATTGACATTTCTAATGGAGTTGCAAGACAACTTTTTTATACATTCCTAGTCATATGAAATCATGAAACCATAATTTCCGAAATCTAAAATCGAAATTTTCGTGACCTAAATCATAAATTTTTGAAACAATACCAGAACTCATATAAAATTGCCGAAATATTACACAATTAAGTCCACTGCGTGAGGAACCTTCAAAATAAAATTCATAATTTTTGAACTTTATTTTCTACATTTATTAATTCATACGAGCAGAATACTTATACGAAATAGCGATAAAAATTATGAACGAATAAAATTATGAAAAAATTACACATGCAAGTACACGGTGACCGTACATCAACGATGTTATTTTTGCAAATATGGTTTGTCTGTAGTTAGATATGCAAATACGAGTATATATTTACTCTAAAAACGGAGGAGGAAGAAACGATAACGCCATAAAGCATCAACCAAGCGTGCTAGATTAGCCAAAAATTGGCTTTGCCGCCACACTTTGTCGCAATATGAGCCAAGGCGACGAGTAAAAACAAAGTAAAGTAGTGGTGATGGGCATTTCTAAACCGAGCAAAATGAGTGAACGTTCTAACTTGTTGCGTAAATTCATGGCCTAGTGAGGAAGAAGATAAAAAGGCATCACGATTAAGTAATTGATAGACCTGTATACATAACGTAGCTAGAGCCCACCTTGTACTCCGGCCCGCGTGTATACATACGTAGCTATGTACTACGCAGTGCTATTATGATCGTGTAAGGGGCAGATCGAATTGAAGCTTCAAGGTACACGGGACACCGGATTTAATATCATTTTACTTTATCAAACCCACATACGCATAGACATACACTCCGTAGTTTACGCTCATTCGCTCTGCATACATGTGGTGACTTGTATAATAGTATCTGATCGATTTGGTTCCGGATCCGACACTGTACACAATGATTCCCACCGGCTCCATCGTTTGGTACATCGAGCAGTGCAGTATAAGTTGGCACGCAGGACGCGAACCGCGTACGCATCCCCCATGTGCAAGCACACGTACGTGTGTACTTGAGCATGCAAGCATGGCGAGATAGGCCGATCGGATTTGATGAGGCACATGCGTGGTCGCATGCACGCGTACGTCTAACTCGATTCAGATGATTCGCTAGCTACCACGCGCGCGTACGGTGCCGCATGCACTCGCTTCGGTCGGAGCGTACGTGCGTGCGGCGTATGTCTCGATCGATCCGCAACGGCAGAGCAGAGGGGATGATATGATTGAGATCGCAAGTAGTGCAGTACTACGACACCGAGTAGATCGCAACCAAATTAAATGCACCGCATTCTTGTGTTCCTAGCAAGGCCACACTACAACGCGGATGAGAATTGAAGGCGTTTGTTGAAACGCCTTAGATAAGTCATTTTTAAGGCAATTTGGGTAAAACGCCTAAAATAAGTAAGTATTTTGAGGTGTTTTTTCTGTCGTCGCCTTAAATAATAATTAGTTTACAAGGCGTTTTACAAGGAACGCCCACAAAACTATGTTATTTTGAGGCGATTTTACGAAAACGCCTAAAAACCTTATATTTGGAGGTGTTTTCATAAAACACCATAATATTAATCTTGTTTGGGGTTGAAACAAGCCAAGAATTCAAGATTTCAAATTTTTCCTAAATCTTGTGGTTGAATGTGAATTTCTTGCCCTTTTCGCAAATTCTCTTGCTTTTTCGCTTTCCATTTTGGGTGTTTCCGTTTTCTCCTCCTAGTGACGCAGTTCTCTCTCGGCGCCACCCCTCTTCTTCTCCCCGCGTCATCCCCAACACCGCACCACCTCACCTCTCCTTCGTCATCCCCGCCAGCGCCGCCTCCATCACCTGCACCTCACGCGCCACCTTGCTCCGCCTTCATTGCGGGCGCACATCTCCACCGCCACTGCACCACCCCCACACCGCCACCTGGCTGCTTAGTGCCTTCCACGGCGCCTACCTCGCCGCATCCCTGCTCCCGCCGCCGCTTCTCCGAGCCTATAAAACCGCCCTAGGGCACCCTTTCTCCTCCACGCCCCACCTCCCCTCAGCATCATCTTCTTCAACGCCAGCAAATTCGAAGCTTCCCTGCCGCCTCCTTCTCTGTCGAGGTGAGCTCTCAGGTGAAATTCGCCACCCCCTACCTCCCCTCCCCTCCCCTCCCAACCCTGGCTATAGCACCCCCTCGCCACTCCGCTCTTTTTCCCCAACCTCCCCCACCCTATCTCCACAGAGTCTCGCCGGCACCATTCCTCTCCATCGCACCACCTTCGGCCACCGCCGCCAAGTCACCTCCCCACACCCCACCAAGATCACCCCCGGGCCCCCCTCTCTTCAGTGATGCTCAAGCCCCGCTCGCTTGGGCCGGAGTCTCACCAGAGCGCCTCTCCCCTGCCATGGCGTTGCGCCTCCACCACTGTGCGCCCTTCGCCAAACCCCTCTACTCGTGCAAAACCCCAAAATGGGTTGCTCATGCAACTAGGAAACTCACCGCACCACCATCTTTTGCCATCGGCCATCACCGCTGCTGGCTCGGGCAAAGCCGAGTATGCTTTGGCCTTCGGCCGAGCGCAGCTCAAGGCTGCCCAAGTGTTGGGCCTTTAAGGTCTGGCCTTTTTGGGACGTGGACCACCACAATAATTGGGCTTAGCCCATTATTGTTCATTCATTTTGGCCCATTTACTATTCAATGTACAGTAAAAATTTCTTTTACTATTCACCAACCGAAAAGGGGGTAATCAATGTTCATTTGCCAGAAAACAGTAAACCCTAGTTACTATTCACAAACCAAAAACAACAACCATTTTGTTGTTCACTAATCCATTTTCATACATGAATAGTAAAAATACTGCCATTCATTGTCCGACACTTTTCGCCCAAAACCCTAATTTGACATTTTATACTCATTTCGATTGTTTCAAGCTCGTGAATCCAAATCTCAACTCTGTTCAATCCCACTAAGCACCAAATAAATCTTATCCTCCACACCACCTTTTTTTATGTTTCTTTTTAAATTTATTTACTTGCATGTTGTTCCCAGCTAATTCCTTGTCGAGCCGGATTTTATTTGGATTGTTTTGTTTTGCGTTAGGTCACGACTTCAACGACCAGACTCTAGAAGACGCCGGACAAGACCACTATTTAGAAGACTTTGTGCAAGGAGGCAAGTCACATTCCTTTGATCATTTTGAGCCAATATTTCATGTATTTATATTATTACTTTAATTACAATATTTGTGTTAATTACTTTAAATATTGAAATAATACTTTTGAATACCATGATAAATAGCTAAATCCTGAAACTCCACATACAAACCCACCTAGCTCTTGTAGGTCATATTCACCTTAACAAGTTTACATAAAATATTATCTATATAAGTATCTTTATTACACAAATGTGTTTATAAAATCATCAAAAGAGTATTGGCGGTTCGCCAATGGTTTTGGTGAAAAGTTGAAGGTTGTGTCTAGGAAGTTGGACAACCCAATAAACTTGATAAAAGTAAGTCTAAGGTGAGACCTGGAGGGTGGCCAGCCACATGTTGGTGTTGGTCCTTCGCCTCACTATATGACAGGTAAGGACAAGAATCTTGTGCCAAGTAACAGACACAGAAAATCACTCAACCACAGGTGTGGCCATTCCTCCCTAGCTTAGTACACTACTCTTCCGATCAAATATCTACATAAACTAGAGTGAGACAGAGTGGGCCTAAAGGGACGCTAGCTGGGCCAATAGATCCACTGTGGCTGGTGGAGTCTCCCGAGGGCTGTATGGTCCATCAGCATTGGGCCAATAGATCCACTGTGGCTGGGGTGGAGTCTCCCGAGGGCTGTATGGTCCATCACCTACTAGGTAGAGGCTAAAAAGGATGAGCAGTAAAAAGGCTTTGTTATCTCAATTCAGTCGAACGCTAACATGTTGCGTGTATATTGATCTGACAGTATGAGTATGAGGTATCTTGTGGGTAAAGTTGGGGAACTCTACACAGTATATAATCAAAGGTATTCGAATACGACGTGCTTCCGGTTAATGAAGCTGTGTTAATGGGTGATTCCAATACAAGAGGCATAAGTAGAGATTTTGAGATGTTAAGTTGGTTTGTGCAAGTGTTGAGAAACCCCTGAGGCTATTATGTATTATTATTTTACTATTTTAAAGATGAATTGCTTTAAATACAAAATACATCCACATATGCCTGTTATGGTAAAACTATACCATGCCTTTGATAAATCATAGCACGTAATTAATTAGGATTCCATGTGGTTTGTTGAGTACGGTAGTAGTACTCATTCTTACAAAATCTGCAAATCATCTACACAGAAAACCTAGGAAAAAGCAAAGGACCCTTGTGAGCAGTATTTTGGTGGACCCCCAGGAAGCAATGACTATTGTTATTAGGTCTCGACCACGCTCAAGCGTGCCTGTAGTTTGGAAGTTCTTTTGATATGTAATATATTAACTTTGGGCTTGGATGCCTGTGTCAGGTTAAAACCGGTCGTTAAGCCTTAATCTTGTATAATAAAAGTTTGGTTTTTATTGTAATCTGAAGCTTGCTTAAGATGCTACTACTTCACAACTGCACACCCTAGACGGTTGTGAAAGGTTTGATGGTCCCAAAAATTGGGGTTGTTACAGGTAGGGATGGCAATTGTGCCCGATTACCCGTGTGCCCGTGGGTAAATACCCTAATGGAGTCGGGTATGGGCTGTTTTCTTTGCCCACGGGCATGAATACGGGGAAAATTCTCTGCCCGTCGGGTAAACGGGCACAGGCACGGGTGAGCTCCACCCGTACCTGCCTCGCCCGTTTACCCGCGATATGAACTGACAGGTGGCACTACAAGAAATCCTTCTTTTTATGACAAAATCCCTCATGACGGGGCCTGTTTTCGTCATATAATGTAACATAATATGACGACAAATAATGTGTCGTCATAAAGTGATAAGCCCCAGAAGAATTTATGACGACATCGTTTGTTGTGTCACATAAAGGTACCAAATTTCGTCACAAATTGTCAGTCGCCATGAGCCGGTTGACGGTTTTGTTTTTATGACGCTACGAGCTGTCTTTATGTGACGGTTTCGCGGCGTCACTTTATGTTATTTCAAAAAATGACCGGCCCCAACGTCAATATACCCCGTGCAGGTGGACCCTACCCCTTTCTGTTGACCACTTTCATTTTCCCCATCTCCCCGACCCAACTGAAGACGGCGGCGAGCGGAGGGCGGCCTTTGGCGGTGCGGAGGGCGGCGAGCGGTGGGCGTCTCTCGAGCGGCGTCGGGCGGGTGGTGGCGCTCTGGCGAGCACGGTGCCGTCGGGCGGGCTCTGGGCGGAGTCGGCTCCCCCTCTCCCCAACTGACGGCGCGACACTCTGGGCGGAGGCAGCGTGAGATCCGCTGCCAGGCCGGCCGGCGGAGCGCGGATCTCCGGTGACCGCCACGACCGCATCAGGTTGGTAGGCGGCGTGCTCCTACTTCCCAGTTGCTCATGGCGGGCAGTGGCGCCGTCAATCCCCTCCCCGTCCCCCTCCATTTGGTCGGCAGTGGCGCCCTCATCCCCCTCCCCGTTCCTCTTTCTATTGGCATGGCAATTCCTAATCAATCCCATGTGCATCAATCAGGGCTCATGTCGCAGGCCTCGTCATCTACTGCTCGCACTCGGCGGTCAAGCGCAGCTAGGGATGCCCTGCAACCCAGACCCCTTGTTGTTGTTGCTGCAGGCAATTTGCCCACTGGTGTCGATCTGGAGGCGCTGATCGATGATGTGACCGGGTTGCCGTTGATAATGTGCCCGGATTGCAGGGACGTGAGGGTGTTTGCTGCCACTACCACGTGCTCTGAGTATAACATTGGAAGGAGATATTTCAAGTGTCCTAAGAAGAACTATAGAAATGTCAGTGAAGTGGTTGAATTTGCATTGCCCAAATTTCATTCTTGTTTGCCAAAATTTCATTGCCTGTGGTTGTAAATTTGGATGCAGGGGACATGTACTAGGTATTGGTTCGAGGAAGAATATGTGGTGTTCCTTCATGATAATGGATATCTACCGTCAGCTTCCTCGACCATTGCAGCAGCTTCGACAACAAAAGTTCCTGAGCTCGTGGGAAAAATTGATAGCTTAGAGCAAAATCTAAACAAGGTGAAGGAAATGGTTGGCAAGAACAGGGAAGGCATGGGAAGCTGCATTTGTCTTGTGTGTGGATGTGTGAATGTAACAATATTCCTGATGTTGGCCATCTTCTTGGTTGTAGCTGTAGTGTTCAAGTAGGCAATGTTGATGAAGTATGAGCCTTTGTGTTGAAGTTGTAGTGTTGAAGAACATGTTGTATTGAACCTGTTGTGCTGGATGCATGTATTTGCATTTGGTATGAAATATGGGCCTTTGTGCTCTTGGACATCTCTTGTGTGCATGGATATGTAACCTGTGCATTTCTGATGTATGTTGGAAATAAATATCCCTTTTGCTTTGATGTGTAACCTGTTTGGGATGAAATCTTGGCAACATGTATGTAACTTCCAGCATATATATATATATTATGACAGATTCTGTACTTTCCATGACATTGTCTTGTGGTCATACAAGCCCATATTTTTTGTAGTATGGGTCCATGAAAACCCTAGGGTTAGCACTCACACAAATACAGACTCCCTCATACCTCAGTCCCTCTCCCGGTCTCCCAAGACCCCAACCCCGATTCCCATCTCCTTTCTCCAGCCGCCAAGCACCGAAGGCCCAAAGCCGCGCCTCTCTCTCCTCCCGTGCTGCCGCCCGCCCGCCCGCGCTCCTCCCAGTCCCGGCGCACCTCCTCCTCTCAGTCCCGGCGCCTCCCAGTCCTAACGTGCCTCCTCCTCCCAGTCCTGGCGCACCTCCTCCTCCAGATCCGCCCCGTCCTCCTCCCGGCCGGCTACCGCCCTCGCCCTGCCGCCGCTCCTCCTCCTAGTCCCGACGGACCTCCTCCTCCAGATTCACCCCGTCCTCCTCCCGACCGGTGGCCACCCCCCGCCCTGCCGCTCCTCCTCCCAGTCCTGGGCTCCCGACTGACCTCCTCCTCCAGATCTGCCCTGTGCCCCCCTCCTCCTCCCGGCCGATTGCCGCCCCCCGCCTTGTCGTCGCTCGACCGAGGTACTGAACCAGGTGAAATATATGACTGGAAAAATATTGTGAATGTTGTGCTTAGAAAAATTTGGATCTTGTTAATTGGATCTTGTTTCTGCAGCTTTCATTGTCAGTCTGTCAAATTTGTTTGTAGAATATCAATGTTTGTATATCAATTGTTTGTGGAATATCGATTGTTTGTATCCCTGTTAAGTTAAATATCAATTGTTTGTATCCCTGTTAAGTGAAATATCAAATGTTTGTCAAATTTGTTTGTGGAATATCAATTGTCAGTCTGTCCTTTTATGAGATGTAGCATTATGATTATATGACATGTTTCATGGTTTGTTAAAAGGATTGAAGCAGAACACTGGCATTTGGCTTGCATTTTGGTTTAGTTAGCCTATCCATATTCTTACTATAATCCAGGTTCTTACTATAATCCAGGTCAGTTGAGAGACAATTTAGATGTCAAATTGATGTTAACATTTGCCAAGTCAAATGCAACAAATGACATATTTGTTTATTACTGGTTTGGTTGAATCCATGTTAGATTAGATATTTTTGCATAACAGAGATAACTACAATGCATTCACAACGGAAATAATGAGATGGCAACTCTCAACTCCTGAAAGCGAACTAGAGATTTTCAGTACAAGAGAAACCATCATGATGACAAGATTCAGAAAAGCATCCACATTCCAGACCTGATTTGGAAGCTACACAAGCATATAACAAGCCCCATATCCATCCTCAGAGAGAAGTTCCAAGAGGCAAACATCAGCAGTATGCACTAACAACTAACATGGGTGGAATATTTTGGTAATTGAGCAGTGTTGTTTCAAAACATGGGCTTGCAAATGCTTGGGAAAATTTTGGTAGCCAAGGGGTTGTTTGGTTTGATTTGTGTAGCCAAGGGGTTGTTCAGCCAATCAAATACTATTACTTTTGATTTGTTCAATTCTCATATTTGTGTTCAACTCTCAGATGGCGACTCCGGGAAGTAGTAGCCAACATGGACAATCTTCTCAAGGCTCAATCCTCCGTGATCAGCAAGTAGGATATGAATTGTTATGAATTTTATTAGTTATGAATTTGTGTTGAACTTGATGTGTGCATTGTTATGAATTTTATTAGTTGTTGAATGTGTGAATTGTGATGAATTTAATATGTGCATTGTTTATGTGTGATGAGCATGCTCATGGGCGATGGGTACCCACGGGCGACAGTGCATTGTTCGCGGGTAAACGGGCGTGCTCGCGGGCGACGGGCATGGGCGAGATTCTTCGCCCGTCGTCCTTCGTGGGCATGCAGTGGGGAGAAATTAGGGTCGCGGGCATGGGTATGGATGAGCACTACCCGTGCCCGTCGCGCCCGATTGTCATCCCTTACAGGGGTGTTTTGCAAAAAGAGCACCAAAATATAGAAGGCGTTCTCAAGAAAATGCCTTCAAATCTCAGTGATATATGCATAAAAGACCATGCTTGTTCTAATATTAGGTAAGAAACCTTCCACCACCGAATCCTTCCCTTCCTCTTTATCTTTTCTCTCGACTCTATTCTCCAGTCTCGATAGCCACACAAACACACACACCAAAATAAAAACAAAATCAAAGTCAATGCTACTCTCCTCCTCGCCGCCGACCTCCACCACAAGAAGTGTGCCCTCCTCACTGCCGAGCTCTTCCACCGGATACATGCCCTCCTCGTCCCCAAGCCCTACCACTCAGCGCACACCCTCCTCGCCGCAGAGCCCCACGATGGACCATCCCATAGTTGATGTCGATGCCGCCCTAGTCGTCTCCGAGCCCCGTAATGTCATCGACCTTCACGACCTTGAGCATTCCAATCACCTGAACGTTGATGCCTCCTCCCATGAGGTGATCCCCTCCACCATCATCAACGTCATCTAGGTCGTATCCTCTACCCATCTCAATGAGCTCCCAATCTCGCGTTGTTTTCCCTCTCTATCAATTTTGGACTTGGGAACTTACGGTTTTTATCTTCAAATCGATGTCTGGGCTCTAAAATTCTACCTTATTTGAGGTGACATTTTTATGGTTTGTTCGAAACCCCAATTTTCAGATGCAATTCTAGATGGTGGGCAGTGAAGTTACAAATTTTGGTTCGAATTGATTCATGTGTAAAAGTACTAACACTTGTGATGGACTCGATAGGTCATATTTGGTCTAGTAAATAATGATTTGGGTTCTGATTGATTCACTAGTTTAAATGCTTATTTAATTTGTCAAGGGTGAGGGACCGAGTTTGGATTAAATTAGGAATAATTGTTCTCTATGAGAAATAATTTCGATTGGTAAAATATGGCATTGTTTAGTGTAATCCAATGAATTGTGTATTACATAACTGAGCTTTTGTAATGAAATCTGTAGATAGTAGAAATTCTTACCTCATGCAAGATTGTATCTCCTGAAAAGACTGGTGATGTTAACATGAAAATTGATGCATGTTCTAGCTGAAACCATAAGCTGACTAGAATCAATTGCTTTACTGACCTATTGATGATTAGGGGTGTAGCTCCATCGAAAATTACATAATATATACTCCCTAGATCCGTCTCGTAATATAAGTCCAAAGTCCAAACACACATACCAGGGAGACACTAAATCTAATAAAAGTCAATGTCATTGTACCATGCATGCCCCTATTAAATGACATACTATAACCACTCATCCACTTCATCAGCATTAAAGGAGGGGTATATGGTGGAAATATTGCAATAACTACACCTTTCATCTCTGCAGTGAACTTATATTGTTGGACGTCGTTTCCCAAGAATATAGACTTATATTGCTGGACGACTTAATTGACTAACCTATATAATATGAACATCCATCAAGTAGAATCTCTTTTTTCAATAATAGGCTGGTATTGATTTATATAACTTATCATTTTTGTTTATACCTAGTTGAAAATAATGGCCAATAGTCTGTTAATTACATGGAAATAGGCTGGTATTGATTTATATGACTTATCATTTTTGTTACCCTATACTTTGGCTCAGAATTTCATGTTTCCTATGCGATTTATGTGTATATTTATTGTTAACTAGAGTCTATCTGTAAGTTTCTGTAAATAGGCATCACTAAGTAGGCTAGCTATGAGGTTCACAAATCAATTTGGTTTCAACGATATGCTGTTACATGAATTTTACATTTCTGCCTCAGAAGTCTGAAGCGTAACTGTCAATTAGGGCAAACTAATTGTAACATCCCAAAAATCCAAGCTTGGGGTAATTGTACTGAGAATAAATGTGGAAATATTTTGAGCATATTTTTGAAACTTTCTTAAATCAATTATTGCATTTGTATACAAACAGTAGCTTTAAAAGAATTTTTGAGAAAAATGCAAAACAGATAAAATTCTAGAAACATTTCACAAGCAAGTACAATGTGTCAGGAGCCTCCACAAAAAATGGGTTAATTCCTTAGTTGCCATTGAAAGTTGGCAGGCTCCCCAAAATACCATTGAAAAATTGCTCATCCCTTTTTTGTCACTCGTTCTCAACTTCTATCCCTCTTTTGCCATTCCCGTGAGTTGACCGTGGACTTGGCCGTTGACTTGGCTGCGAAAAGATGATTTTGTCTCTAAGTATGCTGAGATCTTTAGAGAATTGTTTGACATAGTAATATTGTTCTAAAAATTATGAAATTTTTAGGGGAAGTTCTTGACATAGTGTATATTATTGTGTAATTTTTATAGAGTTTTATTTTCAACATGTGTTTCTCTAAAAATCTTTCAAATTTTGGTTGCATCAAACCGAAAATTGAAAGATTTTTAGAGAAAAATATGTTGCAAATAAAACCCTATAAAAATTACACAATAATCTACACTATGTCAGGAACTTCCCCTAAAAATTTCATAATTGTTTGAACTATATTACTATGTCAAATAATTCCCTAAAGATCTAAGCATATATCACTTCACTTAGGGGCAAAATCGTCTTTTCGCGTCCAAGTCAAGGGCCAAATTCACGATCAACTCACGGGAATGGCAAAAGAGGGATAGAAGTTGAGAATAAGTAGTATAAAAGGGATGGGCAATTTTTCGATGGCATTTTGAGGAACTCGTCAACTTCCAATAGCAAATAGGAATTAACCCCAAAAAATTCATAATTTTTAAACACATTTGCTATATTTAGAAATACCTCAAACTCTCAGCTAGTTCTCAAAATTTCAAACCTAATTCCAGTTTCCGTCGCCCCATTGGGTCAAAAGCCCAGCGCCGCCCAACTCCGCGCGCACCAGCCCACCCGCCCCGCTAAGAGATTTGGATTTTTTTTTAGGTTAATACATTTCTGTACGTGCCTTCACCTTCTTGTCAATCCTACAAAGCATGATGGACAGACGCAATAATGGCATGAAGCCCATGGCATTTTGTATTATGAAAATTTTGCGAGATTACTCACACGCTTATTATTGTGGTTACTTATAAAATTGAAATTGATCAATGTACGTATTTTGAAAGACAACAATGTATTTCAAAAGACATGCTTTTTTCTGGCTGATTGAAAAATCTTAAATTTCTACTTGGAATGTTTGTTAATATTACTAGCTAGACCTAATTTAATTTTATTAATATCCCTACAACAGTTGGGGCATTCCTGGAAAACGCCTATTTTTTTAAGGCGTTCTTGAAAAACGCCTCAAAAATCTTGGAGGCGTTATTAAAATCGCCTCAAATAATATGTCTAGGCAATCTCATAACGCCTTACTATAGTTATTTTGAGTCTTTTAAAAAAAAACCCTCAAAATACTTTTCCCTTCGGCAGCATCCCCAACGTTTTAAAAAACGCCTTGAAATCCTTTTAGAGGCGAATTTTTTATTTTTTGAGGCGTTTCAGAACGCCTTGTAGGCTGCCGTGTTGTTGTGTCACTCGCATGTGTATGTATATATGATGAGCTGTCCGATTGGAAAGATGAGAAAATGTGTCAACGAATTAATCGACAGTACGTAAGTATATATTACTGATATATTGAGGGAGAGCATGAGAAATAATTCGTCTTTCGATATAGTATAGATCACTAGCTGATAAGCTGTGGCCGTAGTCTCACACCAGCTATTGTGTATGCTTTGAACGAATGTTTATGTACCGCT
This sequence comes from Ampelocalamus luodianensis, assembly GCA_036346255.1. Taxonomy (NCBI): domain Eukaryota; kingdom Viridiplantae; phylum Streptophyta; class Magnoliopsida; order Poales; family Poaceae; genus Ampelocalamus; species Ampelocalamus luodianensis. The sequence goes on along the minus strand of CM070627.1, from coordinate 53,827,732 downwards.
CAACCGTTGGACCAAGATACGTAGTATACCGTGATCGTGTATATATGTTACCAGTCAGCGGCAGTTAGAGGCCCATACAGTACCGAGCCAAGGTGTAATGTCGACGGTACGTACGTTGGACTAATGGAGGCTCTTCGTCGTGATAGCTTCATGGCCGTGAAGGAGAACTACGAGTGAACGACAGATCGATCAACGCGACCGTCCGATTGAGCAATCAAACAAAGATGGTCGGTACACGACAGCTCGATCCATAGACCTCTTGTTGCATAAAACCATTGCCCACTGAGGACGGCCTTTATCTCAAGCCTCAACTAGCTAGGTAGACTACGCACATGCTGTTGGCTTTTTGCTATAAAACACTGGAGTAAAAATTATTATTTTTCTATTGCAATTCAATTAATTTTCTGACAATTGGGTGTGGCTCGAGATTCGTGCCTCGGTGATGTCTTCAAATCCGGCTTCGGTGAAGGCGACAGTCTTCAGCGATCGATATATGATCGAAACAAGAATTATGGCTGTGTGCACTGCTTCCTCCCCACATGTGGGCACGCCCAAAAAAAAGGGGACACATGCAAATACTGAATATTGTGTGTCCAATTAAGGCCATATAATTTGGGTTGGATGTTTGGTCCCCAATTAAGCAGCAGCATCCAAAGACTGCCACCAAAATGCTAAGACAAATAGTTTCATAAATAGGTCAAGTCGGACAGTTGGATGATTGTTCTGCAGTAGAGCGACTGCTAACTGAATTGGATCAGCTGTCAAACTTGCTATGATCATATGATGTGATCTAGACAAATGCGAACTGTCCAAAAAGCAAAGTGATCTGATAAATAAATCAATCAACGTACACACGACAACCAACAAATACCAAACTCGATCGATCTGTATAGCTCATATATAGTCCCTGCCTTCCATGGTTAGCAACTGTCTTGAACCCTAGGGCTCAGAAAACGTCAAAATCAACGTCCGAAAAACGTGCAATTAATAAATAAGCTGATCAGCAGCAAGCATGCATATATGCGCACCAGAATATATATATCAGACACGATCGAACCTCCCAACTAATAACAACCTCCTACTACCTAAAAAACGAACGGGACTAATGTAAACCCAAAAGTAAACACTAAATACACCGATCGATATAGGTTTAAGGCAGGTTATTGCGACTTGTGAGCAGCACTGCAGCAGTGAAAAAGCACACGAGTACGGTAGTAGAGACGAATCATGACCACCACTACATACATGCCTACGCTGCCTTAGTTGAAAGCGAGAAAACAAGAGGGGCAAAAAAGAGAGGAGAAGAACCGAAGAGAGGACGTCGCACAATTCACCGGCCAAAATTTAGGCTGCATACAGCTTTAACGGTTCCCTGTCAAATTCCAGCAAGATTTCTACGTTCCAAACGAGCCCGTATATGGTCTCGCCCGACCACGATCCAACAGCCATAGGAATCTTACGGTAAAAAAAGAAGTTTCAGAATCCACCGTATTCACAGCGCGCGGCACGGGGGAAGTACGTCGAGCAGAGGGGCCGGAGAGGAACCGTGGCTTCGACCGTATCGCGAGAAGAACGTGGCTCGTTGCTCTTCTTCTACCGCGCGCGAGTAATTTTTGTACGGCCGACGCGTTGCGTTGCCTGGTACACTACTAGCTATGTACTAGCTGGCTGGCTTGTACGTAGGCTAGTGGCAGTAGTACTCGCAAACAACCCATGTTTGTGACTCTGACAGGATGGTGGCAGCTCTAGCTAGAGCACGCAGTAGATTGGGTGGGATCGAATTCAACTACGACTAGCCTTTTCTCTCTGACAGGTACTTTGCCCTGTCAGTCCTTTCCGGCCTGACGAAGTGGCGTGCAAGTGCGGACGCGTCAGAACTGTTATTTTTTAAACCGAGCTGTAGCAGTAACTTCTTTTCCGTATATACATAACTGTAGCAGTAACTTCTTTTCCTTATATATAAACTGTAGCAGTAACTTCTTTTCCGTATATATATATTCAGTAAGATTAATTCGAGATGCATAGCTCGTGATCTTACGTCCCGGCGCATCCAAACGAGCCCTTAGACGTGACGATAGAGGGGTACTTAGAGAATACCGTGGTGCGGGTGGCTGCAACCAATCCCGGCCGTGATATAGCTAGCTAGAAAACCAACAAAGATTATTAATCCGTACACAAGACGAGGTCTTGATCTCTGGATTAGCTCCATCCACATAGGTACGGTGTGCTTAATGCGATGCTTAATTAGCTTGACCCTGCAGAGCACCAAAATAAAGCCGCGCGCCGGGATGGTCGGACGCGCGTACGTCTTAATCGGGAATCTCTCTTCCGATTGTAGCAGCCAAGCACGGCTCCACTATCGTCCAACTTTGGCCGTCTGATTAGAACCCGGAAGGTCCAGAGATCGACCCGAGCGAGAAGTTAGGGTATGGATACAGTTATGTTCAATCTCTTCTTCTTTTTGTTTTTGTTTTGAGGGGGGCAATCTCCTCTTCTGTTAATTTCACCGAAACTTAACATCTCTTCTGGGCCATCTGATCTGAAATGGATCCAGTGCAGTGGCGAAGAAAAATCACCACCTCATACGCACAGTAGCCAACTAGCCATGCTACAGTACCATGCAGATTTCAATGTGGTCCTCAATGTTCCACTAAACAGGAGAAGATTAATTATGACACGCAGTAGGCCAGTAAGCATCACGAATTTTCCTATATAATGCAGAGGGCCCATCTGGTTCTGGTTCCCCCAATTAGCATCCTCTTGACCGATCCTATATCATTGCACATGAAAACCACAGCATCAAAGTCCGAGAAAAAAAAAAGTCATAGAAGGCCAGCATGCATGCAGGGCAAGCGAGAAAGACAAGCATGCATGCATCAAACTGAAAACAATGCATGCAACACGTAGATCCCACAGAAAGCTAACCTCGAATCATGTCGAAAGGACAGGGAATGAACCATCAGAATTCAGAGAGCAATGCAAAGGTTGAAACTTTAGCCGTCCATCCATCCTTCTTGCACAGGGGCCTAGCTAGTAATCATGCGGCGGCAAGTGCTAACATAACAGCAAGCAAGCACGGGCGCGTCTCTCCCCAGCCCGGCCGTCCGTCCCCAGGAGGACCACCTGTGGCTGTGTGGTCATGCTCTGAAAAAAGGCCATCCCATCTTAGCTCTCGTCGATAAAGAACCCCAAGGCCAAAAGCAATACCAAATCAATCCAATCCAATCCAATCCAGAGAGAGACGATCCATGAGTGTCGCAGTATGTGCATGCAGCGCCATTCTTGATGATGCCGTACTCGCTGAGTTATTTTTTATTTATCATTTTGGATATCGACATGGTCTGCAATACATGTGTTTAACGTACCATTACTTTTTCTAATCATGTGCTAGTAAAAGATTATTAAAAATATAATGATATTGAAGTACTTCGATAACAAAAGTACTAATTAACATCATTTTCATGTGACAAATCTAAACACTTTTGTGTACATTAGTTGTTAAAGTTTATAAATGTTGATTGCATGCTTTCTAGGACGATAAATAAAAAAGAATAGAAGGAATGATACACGCTATGGGGGGTTGTGGATCTGGTTCTGGCCTCTGGCCGGCTCGTTTAGTGGGCTCGATTCAAAATTGCACTGATTACGCTCGTTTTTTGTTCAAAATTGAAATAAATCGATTTCGAGTGAAACATGATTACACTTAGGCTTGCTTCGGCTTGGCTCATTAGCTCGATAACAAAAATTACTTATAAACTATACAAATATGATGGTACTAAATCAAAATAAGTCAACTTCGAACAAAGCTCGATAAAACTCTCACTTGGCTACAAATATGAGTGTCACACACACATATATTAGATTTGTTATTTTAAGTAGTAGCATTACCCTGAGTACCATACATATATATATATATATATATATATATATATATATATATATATATATATATATATATATATATATATATATATATGCAAACGGATATGGCCTTAACCACGGCACGGGCTCGGGCAGGCAGTGCAGTACGCAGCTGCCTTTGTGTACTCGGGTGACGAGATGATTACCTCTTAATTAACGCCCCGGCTGATCTTACGTACTTTGGTCCCCTCCTCTCCTCCCCTCAGGCACAACAAAGACTACTACACATTGTTTACTGTTTAGGAAGACGTTGCCATGGCCGCGCCGCATGACATGCACGGCGTCGACTCGTTCTCGCCATAAAACCACAGCAAACCCTCACCCAGTTCTTGCACACACACACACACCCACAGGCACAGCAAAGACAACTACACATTGTCTACTGTTTAGGAAGACGTTGCCATGGCCGCGCCGCATGACATGAACGGCGTGGACTCGTTCTCGCAGCTGCCGTTCGTCCGCGCCGCCGCTCTCCAGCCTGCCACGGGTGCGACGGTGCAGCGGGACGCTACCATCCGCCTCTTCGGCTGCGACTTCTCCAACGACGCCGTTGCTGGCCAGCTGCCCAAGGAGGCCGCGGCCGCGGCGGGGGAGACCAGGAAGTTCGAGTGCCACTACTGCTGCCGCAACTTCCCGACGTCGCAGGCGCTGGGCGGCCACCAGAACGCGCACAAGCGGGAGCGGCAGCACGCGCGGCGGGCGCACCTCGAGGCCTCCCTCGCCGCGCACTGCGGCACCTACCTGCCGGGGCACGTCTACGGCCTGTTCGGCTACGGCCACCAGGCCGCCATGTCCCCGCTGCCGCCGCAGTACCCGGTGTGGGCAGGCGCCGTGCCGGGGATGTACGGCGGCGTAGGCTCCGTGGCGCGGCCTGCAGCGTACGGCAGCATGGCCGTGCCAGGCATGTGGAGGGCGTCGACGGTGGGTACTGGTACTTTTGGTGCCGCCGGCCGGCACGACGAGGCGACGGCGGTGGTGGGGTCGGGAGTGTTAGCTGGTAAGGATGAGAAGGTGATGATGAGCGTGGTGACGTCACTGCCGTCGTGCCTTTCCGGCCGGTCGCCGGCGGAGATAGGTAAGTCTGAGCTGGGACAGAAGGAGGCGGTTGTAAGCTTGGACCTCCGTTTGTAGTTCTTTATCTTGTTTAGGTTTAGTTTGTTTAATTAACTTGTTCAGGTTACTCTGTTTTTTCTTTTTCTTTTTCTTTTTCCTTTTTAAATCGAAGGCTTCGAGTTAGATTGCAAATTTGATTCGCATTATGAATAATTTGTACCTTCTCCATTTTAGATAAGGAGTTAGTAGCTTTTTTTTAGTTTGGCCAGGAGCTCGGGCATTCACTGATTGAGAAAGCAGACACTCGGATTTGAGCTCGTCTGAGTGGGGCTTTCGACAACACCTTGCTTGATCTGCCCTTTCTGTGCTTAAAAGTTATTCCCTGCTGGTTTAGAAGGTTTAAGACGTGCTACTGTATTGTTTGTTCTTATCCAACTAAGCCACATGAAAAGAACACAAATAGTATCTATGTACGCTGTGTTTACTAAAAAGCATGTTGTAAAGATACTTTCGCCTACCATTCTCGTCTCACATGCAATGTTACAATTAGGGACTGTAGATTTCCTTTTGCATAATAAACAACATTCCGGAGGTTGTGCTCTACATGGTACTCCGTAAATGTTGATGCCTCTACGTCATGCCAACACAGAGCTAGCTCGGCCCTCAACACGCTAGGTAGAATATGTACATACATTATAGACATTATCTTGCGCTACGCAAACCACCTAGACCAATATTTCAAAATGACTACTCTCGCAACTTACAGTATGAAGGTTATCTTCTGTTCTACAAAAAAAAAACATAAAAGATGATATGCAATTCACTCTCCAACAGCTTTTTTCAAAAGAGCTTAATAATTTTGTTACTTCATCAGACGCATGGATGCTAATATTTCATTCAGTTTTTCTTTTCTACATAATTTTTATTTTAAATGTTTCTACAATGACTTCATTTTCATTTATGATATCAGATATCTTTTGATACCTTTGTTTTAAAACTTATCCTCTGCTGTACAACATAGTGTACAAAAAAGGTGTGTGCTTTCACCTTATGGATATTGAATGGTCTATTCCTATCATAGTGGTATTGCGATTCAATTAATTCAAAAAAAATGACATACTGTGTATAGGGATCCCCTTTTGGAACATTCAATGAATAGAACAATGTACGGTATTCATGAAACACATGCTAAGTTATTAAATGATATATCATATACATTCCTCTGCCAAATACTTTTGCTCTTGTTGTTCATACCATTTCAGCACAAAACTAGTGTTTATTTTATTGATTATGTTCCCTCTGCTGTTCTACGCCAACCATAGGAAATACTAGGGACAAACCATAAAAACAACAAACGTATGCGACAACTCTCATATCGTGATGCCTTTGCTCCTTCCAAACTACCAACAACAACAATCTAACTACATGTGCCATGCTATGGTTGCTTATGTACATACCCTCAACATCCAAGCCACGCCTTCAAACACTTCGTCTGTTATCCATGATACTTACTATGTTATCGTAGCTACATTTCCCACCGTGCTAAACATATTGTAAATTGTGAACCGGTACCTTCGAAGGTTAGGTGCTATCTAAAAACATATGCCAACACTTATATATTTCCTATAATACAGGTTATCTTGCTACTATCCTTGTTTCATCGTATTCATGAAACACATGCTAAGCACTGATCGACATATACATCCCCTCTGCAGCAAATACTTTTGCTCTTGTTAGTTCTGTCCCCTAAAGCACAAAACTAGAGTTGTTCAAATGCCGAGCCGGGCCGAGCTTGAAAAGGTCGGCCGAAAATGAGCAGGCCTAGCCCGAAAATTCAGTTTTTGATTTAAAAATATTGTTTTTAATCTTTTTGGAATAAAAAAATATTTAATTCATTTCCAGAATTAAAAATATAGATTTTCACTGTTTTAATTCAATTTTTTGGGCTTTTAGGCTCGGGTTTTGGGCCAAAAAATCAATCCCAAGCCCGGCCCGAATAGGGTCGGGCTCGGGCCAGGTCGCCCGTGAACACCTCTACACAAAACTAGTGTTTATTTTATTGACTATGTTCCCTCTGCTATTCTATGCATATTGATATTATGCTACACTTACAGTATTATGCTACTTTACCAAAATTGGTAAGTGAGAATGACTGGCAGTACATACTATCTATCTATCTCTCTCTCTATATATATCCCTAATAATTTGTTTTACCTCAATTCAAAGCTTTCATAATCAACCTGTTTTTTATTCAGCCTACATCATTTTCTTTGCCTCTGCTGCTCTACACATTTCCATCGGTATATATAGCAGCCCACTGCCAAACATTAGGTATCTAGCGGACGGCTAGTAGTAATTAAAGACGAGTGGGCGACAGTGGCAACGTGAACTGGCTAGTACTGTGCATGAATGCACGCAGGTACTAGCTGGCTATGTGGTACTGTACATGCTTGCATGCGCATGCATGGCCGATGCAGTGGTGCGTGCTACTGCTAGCTAGCTGCAGGCTTAAGCCAAGGCCCCAGGGGAGCCCCGGACGCGCGTACACGGACAGCGCGCCATGCGCGTACGGCCGGCAGCGTGTGCATGCTGTACTTACTTGGGCATGCCGTGCGAAAATTAACCAGAGTGCATGTGCGTAGGGAGCAATGGGTGAGCAGTTAAGCGTCGTTCGTGAGTTCACTGGCCGGCCGGCCGGCGTGCAGTGTTTGCCGTGGATCTTTGAACTGTCTCCGCTCGATCCGTTCATGCATGCATATTCCGGCCGGTCCCATGCGTGTGTGCGTCCATGTGGGGCGCATGTGCGGGCCTTAACGCCTTGGGAAGCGCGTCGTCGCACGGCAGCGGTGGGCGCGTGCAGTCGGCCGTCCGTACCCCTGCTTCGGCTGACGGCAGCTCGCCGAACCACCGTCCGTCTCCACACGGACACGGGCGAAGAAAGCAGGACAAGATTACGAGACATGATGAGCCGTACGTACGTAGTTCATGAGGCCACCGGCGTGCAGCGCGGTGCGCAGCGCCGTGGATCTTTTTCTGTCTCGGTCTGCTCCATTCATGCATGCATGTCCCTGCGTGTGCGTCCATGTGGGACGCAGGCATGCGCCGGCCTTAACGCCTCGGGAAGCGCGTCGCCGCACCGCCGTGGTTGGTGCGTACGGCCGTGTGGACTGCGGTACGTAGTGCTAGCTACTTCAGCTGACGGCATGCCGAACCACTGTCCGTTCAACTCTGAACTCTACATGCAAAGAAAAGGCAGGACAAAATCACTAGAAGTCTAGACGTAGCTGGACCAGGATTTCCAGAACAGGCGTTCCAAAAAGTTCATAATAGCAGAAATCAAAGTAAAAACCATTTGTACTAGAGACAACGTCTCAAATAATTTAGAGAAATTGCAAAATAATAGAAACATAAAAAAAGACACAATTCATTCACCAATCACGATTCCAAGCACCCATAACAATCACAATTCATTTTTCGAAGCTCTACGATCTACATTTGACAAAAAACACACGACAAAGTCACTAATCATGATTCAAAACAGCACTAACAAAATTGATGAATTGGGAACTTGAGATCCGAGACTTGGGAAGTGGAGATGTACCTATGTTGCGTGTTGTGATGCCATTGACGTGTTGCATGTCGGTGTACGCCGTGTGCCGATGCATAGCCTGCCTCGGTGACCCACCTGGCCGACGGGAAGGGAACGCTCCCTCCCAGCCTGCTGGCCACCACGCTGCTCCCAGCTCCTTTCCCGCCAACCGCTTGCCTGCTACGCTCTCCTGACCCGACTTCTGTGCGATCCCTTCCCACTGTGCGATGCCATGCTCCCTCCCTGTCAGTCGTGCAGCCCGCGGGTCACGCGTCGCGCCGCCACCTGTCATGGTCACGATCACGCCTGGCTTGAGAGAGAGAGAGAGAGAGAGAGAGAGAGAGAGAGAGAGAGAGAGAGTTAGGGCATGAGGGGGAGAAGGAAGTCTCGGATGGGCTGAAATGTGTTGGTCTGTTGGACAGGACCACAATAAGTGAGATCAGTTTGAGAGGGAGATGTTAAAGTGGGTTGGCATTCATTGGGGGGTACAAATACGAAGGATTTGGTCTAATTATCGTATATATGTGTAATATGCCTACTATATACTAAGTATTTTTTTAAAAAAAAACATTACGGTTTTCAAGTGAACACCCATAAACCATGGGAGGTCCACCACTGTCTAGACAGGAGCCATAGTGGTGGCTACTCTGAAACTCAGTGTGTCCTCGGCTCGCTGCTATTTGTGTTGTGGGTGGTTCACTGGTTCATGTTTAAGAGTTGATAGAGGAATTGAGACCTACTGATGGACTCAGGATTTCTAGGATGAGTGTTCGAAGTTACAAAAACATTGCTAAATGTAAAATATAAAGGTCCACAATAGAAAAAATAAATAAATTATTCGTATTAGAGATAGCATCTCAAATAATTTAGAGAAATTACAAAATAATTACAAACATTAAAAAAAGACACAATTCATTCACCAATCACTATTCAAAATACCCCTAACAATCACAATTCCCTTTTCAAATCTCTACAATCTACATTTGACAAAAAGACACGATCCATTCACTAATTATGATTCAAAATAACGCTAACAAAATTGATGAATTGGGAACTTAGGATCTGAGACTTGGGAATTTGGGATGTACATGTGTTGCGTGTCGTGGTGTTGTTAACGTACTGCATGTCGATGTACGCCATGTGTCGGTGTGCGGCCTACCTTGTTGGCCTCGGTGACCCACCTGGTCAGCGAGAAGGGAGAGATCCCTCTTAGCCCGCTAGCTACCATGCAACTCCCTTCCAGCCAACTGCGCGCTTGCCTGTTGCCCTCTCCCAGCCTGACCTCTGCGCACTCCCTTCCCACCGTGCGATGCAATGCTCCTTCCCTGTCGGGCGTGCAGCCCGTGGTTCATGCGTCGTGCTGCCGCCTGTCGTGGTCACGCTCGCGCCTGGCGAGAGAGAGAGGGAGGGGGGGGTAAGTTAGGGCTTGAGGGGGAGGAGGAAGTCTCAAATGGGCTGAAATGTGTTGGGCTATTGGACTGTGCCACAATAAGTGAGATCAATATGAGATGGGGGATGTTGAAGTGGACTGAAATTCATTGGGGTTACAAATACGAAGGATTTTGTCCAATTATCAATATATATGTGTAATATACCTACTACACACTAAGTATTTTGCAAAAAATATTTAGGTGTTCAAGTGAACACCCATTAACCATGGGATGTCTGCCACTGTTGAGACCAAAGGAAATATTGATCTGTTTCTTGCAAAAATTTCCTTTAAATCATAGCTATCAGATCCGGGTCACTGGTCGGACAGCACGTTTTATTTAAATACTTTTAAGTATACGTGACATGCAAAAAATACATATATGAATATACATTTTAATTCTCTATGTAAAGAGTATACGATTATAACTTACGGTAGCTCAAGACATGAGGACCATCAAAAAAACTAATTTTATTAGTATATTTGGTATTTTTATGTACCAATACTTGCAGATCAATTGATTAACCCTCTTAGCTGTTTATTCCAACCAATGCCACAAAATTAACATCCGTGGGGTGAGTTGGCTAGCTCGGCAATACCGGTGCTTCAGCCATACAGGTCGTGTGTTTGACGCCCAGCGGACGCATTTTTGCTGCAATTACAGCCGCAGTAGAGTCTAAGCAGGTCTGGCCGTAGCCAGTTCGCACCAAACCCGGGCACTGAACCGGGGTTTGGCCGGCTCAATGCGGGCCAATTATATGAACGATTTTAATGACCTAGACCGGACCGACTGAGTTTCAGGCTCCGGTTTTATTCCGGTCGAATCGTCGGTCCGATCTAGATCCGGGCCTGATAAGTGATAACTATGCTGTAAACTCCAGAGTTCCAAACACACCCGGGTAAGTAACCTACTCCTTGAATAGGAACATTTTTATCAACAGCATCAACAGTAGACGAATCACTGGTCTGAAATTACTTTGTTTTGTGGGATTAATTATATAAATGCGACTAAATTAACCAAACATGCAAATGCATCCGTTAGCAGATCAGCTCCTAAATAAAAAGAGGTGATTATTTGAAGGAAAATTGCAGTGATGCTGTTGTGAAAAAAGGTGTACGGCATTCACGGGTGGCGTATCTTTCTTTCCCAAATGGCAAGGCCCATCTTGGAAGCAAAGCTTGGGCTACATTTCAGCTCATAATTTCTGTCCCGAAATGTCCCAGAACGTTGGCCTAATAACACGGCTGTTTTTCGCACACCCAATGGGCCCCTTTTGGGGGCTCCTAGTCAACTATTGGGCCAGACGCAGAACAGTAGAACACCGAAATCGATTTCGAGTTTTGTCCTGAATCCTGTGAAACAGAGCTTCGATATTGCCTGGACGGAAGCATGACAATTTGACGATACTTTGAGCACATTTACTTGCATCGCACTTTTCTTATTTTGTTGTGTGCCAGATCTAATCTATCTTTCTCCTGTCGCATCTTGGCAATAGCCTATGATAAAAGTCGGAATCGAGAGCGACCTGATTGGTTTTTGTCAGATCATGTTGATGCTTTGATGGATCATGTTTGGCCGACTGAGATTATGACTAAAACCAATTTCTGGGTCCTGTCAGCAGCACGTACGAATCATGCTCACGAAAAGACAAGGCTTTCACTTCCTTCCTGACGAAAGGCATTCGATCGAGTGGTTGTGATCATAATCAATCCAGCCCGTTGATTGGTCCATCTCCTGGACCATGCACAGTGGATGATGGCATCCATCGATCCACTGGACCCGACCGACCGATCTAACATCTAAGGTCGTGTAGTCATGGTTAATGGTCTATGTTAGTTTTTAATCCGGAGGAAGTGTAGCACGCACTCAATGGTTGTTCAATAAGATAGAAGGAATCTCGCTGATTGCTATTAGTTGGTGGAATGATAACTTTTTGGTGCGGAAATTGTAGTAAACAAACAGATTTCGTTCGGTAAACAGTCGTTTTAGATTAAAGATTGTTACCAAGAAACAATTGTTACATTTAGCTGCATCCTTCGGTTCCCCACCAAACCAAAAGTGGTACTCGTAAAGTTTCTCTCTTAAATATCTTCGTACTGGAGGAGTACATCGTTTGTTAATATCTGTGGCCACGGTGATTAATTCGGGGAATCATTTGATGTGACCCACACCACACAGCTATATGATCCTCGTGGAGATTTCAGCCTGTGGACGGCCGGGCAGGGGAGCGACCGGATCGATCGAGCGTCCTTGCTGTGTTGGCCGAGCCGGAGGAGGACCGGCGAAAAACCCGCGTCACGCGACCCACCGGCCGGCGCAGTCGTTGGCTCGCCTCCTCACGCCCGGCCCGGCCACGCGCGCACGTACTACCACATTCGAGGGCGTTGGCAATTCGTGCTGGCCGTTATGGTTCTTCGTTTGTGGCCGCTACCTTCCTATGTCCCAGCTCCAACGTACGTCCTGCGCCTTACGATCTTTGAGAGTTTTTGGTTAAAATATTAGGCTGTTAAAGTGAAATAGCAAAAATAGTCTTACTGTGAATGAAATTGTAAAAATAACACCCTTAACACGCAAAAATTCGGCGGCAAACCACCTGCCGTTGACCCAAACTGCGACATGATACGTGGCGAGCTCCCAGTCGGGGTGCCATTTTGAAATTTCATTCGTGGAGGCTATTTTTGGTATTTTGCTTTAAAGAGGCTAAAACAACTTAAAAGCTCGATCTTTAAAGCATAGTAAAAAAAAAGTCGGACCGTAGTTTTACCACTTCAAAAGCGGTCAGCTTGCATGCCCGATCTAATAGTGAAATCGGACCGGAATAAGCTCTGGTTCCGATTTTTCCGGTTAAACCGCCGGCCCGATCTGAGTTTTTGTACTATGCTTTGAAGGTCCATTCGTGAGTCATGTGCCTTGACGACCTATGTGCACAACATGAGATCAATCAACACAAGCATGCACGTAGTCGTAGCCATAGTACGAAAAATTGGACCGGCTAGTGAACTAGACAAGCCACTAGTTCATTTGTTGATTCGACCGCTGGTTCAACCGGTGAATTGGCGGTTCAAAAACACTATAGTTTAATATGTTTTGTTGATTTTAAATCCATAAAATGCGTGGAGCATATACCACCTTCTAGTAGAAATGCACTAATATATAATCTACTCTGTTTTTTAGTCACTTAAAACTTGCTAGATGGGCTAGTAAGACCCTTTCCTGTGTAGAAGAAGGTGGTGGGTTTAATCGCTACTCCAAGTGCTTGAAATATTATTATTTTTATTATTTTTTCAATGATTTTATACTCAGTCAATCTATCTTGTGAACTAGATCAGATCTAACACCGGTCCCAGTTTTTTCATTTTGAACCGCCGGTCCGGTCCGATTTTTGATACCGTGATCATAGCTACATACATGTACACGGCAATAACAGCTAGAACCAGAGGTGACATGAGGTGAGTCAAAACTAATCGGTAAGCTAGCTGTTAATGCCTCTGAAATTTATCACGTACGGGGCGGCACGTACTACTTAGTGCGGGGGTACAACTGAGGCATCGACGCCCAGAGTCGATCTCGCCGCTGTCTCACTAGCTAATCTGACCAGGAAGCGGTTACTGTGCATAACCTCCGCAGACCAACAATCAATACAGAAGATCTACAATGCTCTGCATTCGAAAGCGATCTCCATCGTCCTGTCAAAAAGTACATGTCCATGTCAACAGCAACAACATTTTGTTACGGTGATTCTTTACAGTAAAGCACTGCTGCAGTATTTGATATATTATCACTGCCAAGTATTGTTTACACAGTGATCCTTTGTATTATAGCTGAGTACTCTTTATACAGTGATTCTCTGTATTACTGCAGATAATTCAGATCCGGCCATGACGGGTGGACCTGCAGGCTGCGTGGACCGCAACCACAAGGGCCGGGAAATGTCGCGACCACGCGCGCTGCCCCTGGTGGAAGCTGCGGACGATCACTACTCACGTGAGACGGTCTCCTGCCCACCCGGCCACCCGCATGTGTTACGTTCCCGGATATAGAAGTGGGTGAAGTAGCATCGCAGGTAAAGGAGAAATGAGATAGGAGAGGATGAAGGAAGGAGCGGAGGAAGATAGATTAGTTTAGAGGAGATTTATGTCTTTACATTTGTTGCCCAAACTGGCACAAGCGCCTGGCTATTTGAAATGATAACATCCACTTTGTAACCCTTATGTTACCACCCCTAGTCATCCCAAGGCTAAACGGCCCATTCTTCTGTTGTGTATCGCTGGTTGGGCTTGCGTTCCCGCTGGCCCATCCTCCTCTCGCCCGGTTGTCTTTCCCGCGCCATGTCAGTAGGGGTCATGACATCCCTCCTCTCTTCAGATTCAGCTTGTCCCAAACTGGTGTATGCGGAAAACGAGCTTGATGGTCATCCAAGTCCTCACAGGTTGGTCTGGAGTGGCTGTCCCGACCATGTACTTATACTTTGGTGATTGATGTTGGTCCCTTGTCACGGAGCCATTGCCGCAGCACTTTGAGCGGAATTCGAAGGTCTTCAGTCAATCCAGGGAGCTCCGACTGTACCATTCTCGAAGGGGGGCCGCCTTCCTGAGTTGTGACACATGAATCACAGGATGGATCGCCGTAGTGGATGGCAATTGGAGTTTGTATGCCACCGGTCCAATCTTCTTTTCAACCTGAAAAGGGCTGAAGTAACGAAATGCCAGTTTGTGGTTAGCTCTTACCGCTACTGAACTCTGAGCATACGATTGGAGCTTTAAGTACACCCAATCGCCCTCCTGAAATGCCCTCTCGATCTTTTTTTATCCGCTTGAGCCTTCATGTGTTGATTTGCTCGATTGAGGTGTTGCTTCAATAGCTCTATCATCAATTTCCTTTCCTTCAACCAAACTGACAATTCACTACTGTGACAGGCTACAGTATCTCTCATGCCGAAGCAGGGATTGTAGCTATACAAGATCTCAAATGGAGTTTTGCCCAGGGTAGAATGCAGTGCAGTGTTGTACTAATATTCAAACAAAGCCAACCAATTAAACCACTTACTTGGGCACGCATGAACAAAACAACGTAGATAAGCTTCCACACACTGATTAACTTGCTCGGTTTGCCCGTCAGTTTGTGGATGGTATGTCGAGCTCATCCGGAGATGAGTTTGCGCTGCCTGAAACAACTTATTCCACAACAAACTTGTGAACACTCTATCCCGATCTGAAACAATAGACTGTGGTAATTCATGGAGTTTGAACACATGTTACATAAAGATTTGCACTACCTGGAAAGCCGTGAAAGGATGTGCCATAGCTATGAAATGAGCGTATTTTGAAAATTTGTCAACCACCACCATGATGCAATTATAGCCAACAGACCGAGGCAGGCCCTATATGAAGTCCAAGGATACAATCTGCCAAGTGTGGTCTGGCACGACTAGTGGTTGAAGTAGCCCCGGATAGCGCACATGTTCAGTCTTCGCCTATTTGCAAATTGAGCACTTGTGAGACTCCGGTTTATTTGGCTTGTAATGCTTAGCCTGCTATTGACCCTAGCATCACAAATCAAATAAACCAAGCCTCGAGATATGTATACTTCCCAGAACTGCAGTATACACACCTCTTCACAAAATCATGTATCAATTCCATTCTAGACATAGAATCTAAAGCAACACATTACCAGACAATAGACATACAAAGTAGAGTTATTACAAAGAGGGCCGACCGGCCAAATAACATACAACAAGTAAGTAGACAGCGGAAGCAAAAGTGCCATAAGATGATAATAAACAAAAGCCAATTAGTGTGCCTTTAAACCCACAAGGCAACCAACCAGACCACCAAACTAGTCGTCAAACCCAAAGTACATCTCACCGAAGTGAGGCCCTTGGGGCTCACCTTCTTCCTCTGCAACAAATAACATTAAGCAAAGCAAATGAGCACAATAATGTACTCGCAAGACTGACGTGTGGACTAGCAGACCTATACATATGCTACATGCAAGCTTATTGGAGTGGAGGCAGTATGACTCATTTTTAGCATAAAGCAATCTTTATTTGCAATAATGTAATAGATTGAAGGCAATTTGTAAAATTTTGCTTTTAAGTGTTGAAATAATAACGAGATACAATAAGTAGCAAAAGTAACCACCTAGAGGTGACTGTGAGGACCCAGGGTATTTAACTAGTAATACTTAACCTCCATATGGTTCTAGCATTACTAATTAAATATCCTAAGCCTCGATGGACATGTGCTTCCAGTGCAGACATGCTCATCATCACAAAATTATACATCATTTCCATACAACATTTATCACTAAGTTCAACAACGACATACATAAAGTAAAGTTATTACAAAAGAGCCGACCGGCCAAAACACAATATACAAGAATGACAGTGGAAGCAAAAGCGCCATAAGATGGCTAAGAACAAAAGTCGGCAGGTTAGCCAACATAACCCACAAGGCAACCGGCCAGGCCGCCAAGCTAGTCGCCAGAATGCTACCACAACACGACTCACAAAAGTGAGGCCCTTCGAGCTCACCTTATTCCTCCGCAACAATTTATATTTAAGCAAGAACAATGAGTACACAAGGTACTCATAAGGCGATGTGTGGAATAGCGGACCTATTCATATGCTACATGTGAGCTTATTTAAGTGGAGGTTGTATGTCTCATTTTGTACAAAGCCAACTTTATTTGCAATAATGTAATACATTTAAAAGCAAGGTTGTAAATCTGTTTTGTTGTCAAAATAACAATGAAATAATGATAAATACAAGTAACCACACAGAAGTGACTATCTCAATAGCCACCACAACATAGCACGAATCACGATTCGTACCACCCATCAAGTTTTAATTAAAAGGTTGTAGTCTAGTTCTCACGGGCGTGTCCGAGCGTGTCCATAACTTAGGACGAGGCTATTCGAATAGTTTTAACCTGCGAGGGTGTACCAATGCACTCACACTTGCATCGCCTTTAAACCACAAAGCACACTTCAGAAGGTATGCTTGCACACTAAGTCCTACGAGACTGTAACATCCCAAAGTCTTTATTACAAAATAAAATAAATAAAATTATTATTTTCTTGGTTTTTCGAGAATTTGCGAGTTTGATTGCTTTATTCAATTTACGAAGTTGTAAAAGTCAAAATTTAAAATTTCTTGGAAGTTCTTGTAGTTTCATTGGTTTGATCGAAAAATAAAATCTTAATTAATTTATAGAATTTTCTGAGTTTTTAAAAGCTTTTTCCTAATTATTTCAAAGCCAAAATAATTTATTTGCAAAATTAATAGCAACTTTAAGTTGGAAATATTTTAATTAAATCCAAAATGCCTCAGGAATTTCGTGAATTTTCTCTATATTGTTGGATTTTATTTGCTATATTTTAAAGCTATTTTGATTTAATCGAATATATAAATTGTTAAAACAATTAAAATCGGAAATGGCTTTTGGTAGAATCTTCCGTCTCGCCCACTCTTCTCCCGCTCGCCCAGCGCCGCTTCTCGCACCGCACCTCTCCCACCTCTCTCTTCACCGTCCGATTACATCGGATGGTGAAACCTCCCACGCCACCCATCTCTCCGCCACCATCGGATGAAGATCCGGCGGCGCGCGCCTTTCTTCCTCCCACCCGTCCTCGCGAGCCCACACGCGGCGCCATTAGCACCACGAAGCTCCATCACGCCGCCATTTACGCCTCTGCTGCACCGCGGTCGCGGCGCGTTTAAACCCGCACATCACGCCGCCCCATCTCGTTGTTTGCCTCTATCTCGCACGGAATCTCCAAACACCGCAATCTCCGCCGCCTCTCGCGCCCGATCTCCGCCTCGGCCCTCCGCCCCTATAAAGGAGCACGAGGTGCCTCGAATCCCTCAACACGGCACCGCCACCCACTCCTCCTCCTCGCCCCTAGTCGCGGTTGGCATTTCTTCGCGGCGGCGAGCAACTCTCCGCCGCCTCTAGCACCGCCATCATCGACTCCGGCCTCCCGACGACACCCACGGCATCGCGCCACCCGCCGCCCCGTCGCATCCCCTGCCTGCCGGAGCACCGCGGAACTCGTCGCCGCGCGCCCGAACTCCACCGCGCCCAATCCTTCGCGCCGCCATCCTTGCCCGTTCGCCGTCGCGTGGTAAGCATCGGGATCCCGAACCCTCCTCTTCCATTTGGTACCTCTTCTTTGCCGTGAAACGCATCGGTCGCCGAGCCTTGGGCCCCGAGAACCGCTCCCGTCCGGCGCTGATATGGCAGCATACGTGGCGCCATGTGGCGCCAGGTCAACGCCATGTCACCCTCCTCCGCTCGCGTGGTCGCCTTGTCACCGCTGCGTGGCACGACCCACACCCCGATCGCAATCACTCGTGGACCTCGTCCACATAAGCCATTAGACCGACAGGTGGGTCCCACCTTTCGGAAATTCTTTTAATTCTTTTCAATTCCGAAAATCAGATGCTGATGTCATGCTGACGCAATAAAGCCTTTTTCCTTTAGGAAAATAATTCAAGAAATTCAATAAAATCGAAAATTAGGATTTTTGATATTTAGAACTTCAGGGTTCGTTCTCCTCATACGAACTCCGATTTCGTCGATTCAAATTCCTAAATTCATATAAATTCAAGATTTAGCCAACCAAACCAAAATTATTTAATTTTGAGCTCATTTGGCCAGTATTTCCTTTAAACCCTAATTCATTATTCCATGTAATTCCAATCTTCTAAAATTCATATCTTTTGCATCCAAACTCCGATTTGGGTGGTTCAAGTTCAAAATTTGTGTAAAATTATAATCTAGCTAACTAAATCAAATTATTTTAATTTGGAGTTAATTTGATCTGTCTTTTTGAATTTATTTGAGTTGAATTTGTCGTATTTTCACGAGTAGATTTCAACGACTTCGGAGAGTCAGATTTCAACGCCGATTGAAGAACAACAAAAGAGGATTGATTTTGACTGTATGATCATCGTGATCGTACACTTGGACTACCTGAAGATAGTACTTGTGAGTACTAGGTGACTGTTAAGAAAAACAACGTCACCTCAACACGGGCGTTCATTAAGGTGATGCATTAAGAAAACAACGTCACCTCATCAAGCAAGGCAAGTTATACCCTTGATCATATTGATCCTATTATTTTAAATTATTTATATTCTATTTTTAAATTATTACTTCATGCTTATTTATATTCGGTAATATAAATTCTTGTTTTTCAATTCATAGTTATACCTAAATCCTTTGTATGACCCATGTTGATATTGAATCAAACACATTGACACCTAGATAAAACACGGTTGATACGATAGTATGAACTAGGATCATTTAAACGTATTGCTTAGCCATGCTTATAGACCAAACTTGTTTCATTTGGGGAATTTCAGCCAACAATCAATTATTGTTTAAATTGTACCCTTGGCATTGGGGTGTCATGTGAGTTTTACAAATGACTTGAAAAGTAAAATAAAAATGGGTTTGGACTTTGGCGAAATGGATGATTGGTGGGTGCAGGTTTATGCACGGGCTTAATCTGGTTAGGGTTAAGGCCTAGGGGTTTTATGAAAAGTCGCCCAAGTCGATTAAGGACCGGTCTTGGCGCATGATGCTCGCCATACCGTACCACCACATGTCCCAAGTATGGGTCGGGACTTGGCTAAATAATTTGTGATGTCTTAGTGTCATTTGTGCTATGTTGTTGGTATGAGTGTTGGTCAGACAGTAGACCCATCTGGCGTAAGAGGGGGCTTCCGGAGGATGGCCAGTTCGATGGTAGCGAAACTTTAGCGGGCATAAATACATTAAGACAGAACATTGTAAAGGCCTCGTAATAATCACTTAGTCGCACACCTTCGGAAGTGTGTCAGACGGATATTGAAAGTTGATTATCTCTTGTGGGTAAAGCTGTACAACCTCTGCAGAGTGTAAAACTTTTCGAATAGCCGTGTCTACGGTTACGGACATGCTATCAGAACTACTCAAAGTTAGACTCTGATTTTGTTTGAAAAAGACTTCTTCAAAGCGGTTTATCGGATGGGAATTGGGCAGGAAGTCATGTGATAGGAGGGTATCCTTCACCGTTCATGTGTGAATGTTATCTGACTATAAAATTGAGAATTTTATAAATTTTAGTTATAAAATAAGCGCTTTGAAACTTAGTACCGATATTTAAAAGAAATGCCGCTTTATGCAAATAAACCAATAAGCCTTTCTATTGTTACATCCATATATGCATGTCATTACATTTACTTGTGGTGTAACTTGCGAGCACGGAAGTTGTGCTCATACTTGCTTTATGCAAACAACATTTCAGAGGAGAAGGACTTTGCTACCGATGTGGACCTCGACGACTAGACCGCTTCCCTAGTCGATTGCCTGTGGCAGATTAACTGGACCTACTACATCTTCGTCTTCCATTGTGTTTATTTTGTTGTGGGACCGTAAGCCTCCTTTGTAATCAACTCGTTGTTTATTAATAAAATCGTGATATGATTTTGTTACCATATTTGTTTACTGTGTGAACTAGCTACTGATCATGGGACTAGTTCAGAAAGGCACAGAGGATCTGGGGTATTAATCCCGGGTCTGACAGAGACGTTTTCCAATATTGTGTATTAACCACGAGCCGCTCGTATGAATCGGAATCCATACGCTTACATTGCAAGCCAGAAGACAACCACCATCACGGAAGCCTTTCGGACACTGCAATGCTCCCAGCACCATCCTCCTGCGACTCCTGCGACCGAAGCCAATACACGCCAAAGTACTAAGTCAAGAGAGATCCCATACCCTCTAGTGTGGTTAGCACGTAAAATGCTCAGTACGGTGGCGCAAGTAACTCGGTCCTTAATGACCCGGGCACCATTCCAGTCACACCCACAAGCACACCAACATACCATTGTGCCCAAGTCTAAATTATTTTGTTTTCAGTTTTTAATTTTCACAAGTAAACATGGCACAAGGCTGAAATCATAAGTGATAATAAGTTTTATGTGATCAAGGTTATCGACAAGTCGATAACCGTCCATTTCTACCGGAAGCTAAGCATGGCTAAGCAGTTAATCCGCAAGACTACTAAGTGACAAGAGCTCATCCACAAACTCTAAATCACAGCAATAACCTAGGCTCATGGTAGTAGAGGATAATCATTTGCCTAAGGAAATGCATCTACTAGGTCAACTAACGACAATAGTTTAACACAAAGTAGCAATGCATACATAGAATTTGTAAACAACATAAATACTTGAAAATACAGGGATTAACATCATCAAACTGCTTGCCTTGCTGGAATTGCTCTTGTTGCAGAGGAGGATTCTCAGGTTCAATAAACTCTTCAGAACCTAACGCAAAAATGCGATAAAACCCGATAAGAACAGAGAACCCCAAATAAAACTCAACAGCAAAAGACAACAAAAACCCATGAAATTTACACAGCAGCTAGATGTTGATTTTAGACAATTTTAGGAACGAGAATTTCTTCATTTGGACTTAGCATGAAAAAGTTATGCCTAAATCAATTTTGCTCAGCCTGAAAATTCCAGTTTTAATTCCTATCTGCTACTGTTCATGGCATAAATTTCTAGAATGATCTAAGGTCTGAAATTTTTATGATGGGTAGGTTAAGACATTCTAAGAACAGCAAAATTGAGTTTGCACAATTTGGAGTTAAAATGAATTAGTTATGATTTTTCTAAGTTGTAAAACTAGTGTAACATTGATATGAGTGGCAAAGATCACATTAAAACCTATTCTATACTGAAGTGTAGCACTAGAGGATTTTAACAAAGTTTAGTTTGCTCAGTTTGGAACTACAGATAAAAGGTTATGCATTTCATAAATTTCTATGAGTTTCTAAACAACAGTTTATATTGAAACAAGTTAATACAGTTTATTCCATTTTCGCCACGAGAAAAGTGCCTAAGTTCATTCTCATATTGAAGTTCATTTCATGGTGAGCTCACGCAACTTGATTCATTCAAAAGGAGCTATAATGATAAAGATATGCATTTTTGAAATTTGGATCGACAACATACTTAGGAAAACAGAGCTCTGGGAGGTCTAATTGGTGACGGAAAAGGAGAGGTCGTGGCCGTCGATCCTTCATCGCACGGCTACGGACCTCAAAGCACAGTGCACCACACGGTGCGCACAAGGGAGGTCTGGGCTGTTGAGATCAGATCCAACGGTCCAGACGAGAGGTAGCACAAAGACTGCGTGAAAATCGCGTGGAGGTGCTCAATGCGCCTGAGGAGAGTCGGGACCATTAGATCAAGATCTGACGGTCCTGATCTCCGAAGGAGGTCCTAAGGCTAAATCTACGGAGGGAGGTCTGGACGGTTAGGATCTCTCGGGGAGGTCATGGATGGCCAAGATCCCTACCGACGGATCTAAAGCGCTGAGGAGGTCTAGGCCGTTAGATGGAGATCCAACGGTCCAAAGCTACGGGAGGTCCTCAAGTGGAGGATCTGTCGGAGGAGGTCGGGACGGTCAAGATCTACCGGGGAGGTCTTGAGCGATCCCATTTGTCGAGGAGGTCCGGCGATAAGGTTTAACAGAGAGGTGCAGGACGGTGAGATTTCCACGGGGAGGTCTACAACGGTTCAGATCTGCTCTAAAGAGGTCCTTAGCTCCTCCGAACAATGGACCAGTGGGAGGTCTTTTGCAAAGAGGACCCCGATGGAGGTCCTGGGGGTGGTCTTTTTGCAAAAAGACACGAAGGTGATCTTATCGGTTAAGATTGGGCCTAGGGAGGTCTTAACGGTTAGGATCAACACTAGGGGGAGGTCCGGGGTTTTCTTTATAAAAGACCAGGGGTGGTCATTACAAAAAGACTACGGGGAGGTTTTTTGCGTAGGAGTGGTCATAGCGGCCAGGATTTAACCAGGGTGGTCCTGGACGGCTGGGATCAAAACAAGAGGGGAGGTCCGGCGCTAGGATTTTTACGAGAAGGATCCTCGACCAAGACCTAATCTGAGGAGGTCTTCAACTACGAGATTAACCCTAGGAGGTCCTAAGACTTAGAGTTTACAGAAAGCATTCTACACGCAGATCTAACTTGGGGTGACCTTTAATGGCTACGATTACACCTAGGAGGTCGGGGACTTAGAAGGCACGCACGTTTTGCCGGCAAGACAGCATTAATGAGCAACCTTGGACAATATTAATGCCAATCATTAGACTATGAATCCTGTCCGAGTACGACACGACAAAACACGAGTTTGGTTTTTAGCTCACCGGCGGCGACGAGGACCTCGCGGGTGAAAACCAAGGGCACCGCTATGCTCATAATAACATCGCGGGCCTTCCAGGCTAACTCGATGGCGCGACTCGACGCGCAGTGGCCGAGAGGAGCGATGAACAACTTTTGACAAAACCGAAAACAAGAAAAGGTCCGCTACGACCTAACGACACGTGCTCGAGCTTTAGGAGGCTAGAATGAACTCACGGGGCCAAGATGAGGTTTAGAGGAGCTCGGAGGAGAGGAGGAAAGCGAAGGAGGTGCTCGGTGACCAAGAACTTCACGAGAGCGAGGAAGAAGGTAGGGACGACCTCAAGAACGAGTCCCCACAATGCCTCCGTTTGAAACCAACCGATTTGGTTAGAAAAGATGCCCAAGGTGGATAATCGAACAATTGGGTAAGCCAAGGTTGCAATTAAACCACAGAGCTCGGGTGATCTTAGGGAACTTCAAAACCCGACAATGGTGGTGCCTAGGGTTCTTGAAGCTGGTGGAGGAGAGGAAGTCTAAAGGAGATAGGGAGGAGCTCGGGGTCTTTTGTAGCCACGGGAGCAAGACCACGGGCGAGAGGCAACCTTCGGTGCCTACTCCCGCCATGGACTTGCTAGATTTGACAAGGGCGGTAGGGATGATTTCTTTTAGGCAAAGCTCTCACACAATTAATGCATGGCGAAAGAGGCGTTGGAAGGACCAAAAGTGACGTGCCACTGCTCCCAAGCGCTCGACACGACACACGACGCGCGTGAAAACCATGACGACCTGACCTCGGGGAGGTCGGGAGGAAGAAAACAGGGCGAGGAGGTCACGGGCGTCCCGATGCACTCGGGGTGGTCTGGGCGTCCGGATTGGCCAGAGAGGAGGTCCTAGGCGCAGGAGGTCCTTGGGAGGTCGTCGGCCACTGGATGGAGATCAAGGGCACGGACCGCACCTCATTGTGCGCTGAGGAGTGAGCCGAGGAGGTCTGAGGGCTGGCTCAACCGAGTCCAAGGCTAGGTCGACTCGAGTCAGTCGGACTGGACCTAGGGTTCAAATCGAGTTCCAACAAGAGCTGCTCTTTGGGAATTAATTGGAGTAGCAAAACAACTCCACAAATCATGAGATTTTTACAGAAGCTTGCTAACTCGAGTGATTGACCTTGAGTAAAAATTTTAGAGGTTTTGTGCTGTGCATTTTCTCCAAAATTCTGCAAGGTTCAGTTTAAGGTTTGACTGAAAGTCAAACATATTTGACTGCCCTCTAAAAATATTCAAACAATTTCTAAAAATTGTGAAATTTTTCAGAGGGGTCACATACCATCCCAAGAACTTAGGAAAAATATTTCCAGGAGATGATCAAAAGGTTTGACCAGATTGTTTTTGGAAGGTGAGGTTTTGGATCAAAAAGACTTGTGACTTTGTATTTCCATGACTTCTTGTACAAGATTTGCTTAGTACACAAAGGAAATACATAATGTAAGAAAAAGTTTTAATTTCTACTCATTTTCTTACATTTGAAACACAAGTCTAAAACTTGGGATGTTACAGTGACCAACCCAATAGTCACCACAACATAGCACGAATCCCTGATTTGTACCACCCATCAAGTTTTAATTAAAAGGTTGTAGTCTAACTCTCGAAAGACCTCCCCAAGCGTGTCCATAACCTAGGACGAGGCTATTCGAATAGTTTTAACTCTGCAGGGGTGTACCAATGTACCCACACTTCAGACCGTCTTTCCACCAGCCACGGTTAGCATACTTCCTTTGGTATGCAGTCACGGCTAAGTCTAACAAGACATGTCCAATATTGTATATCGACTACGAGCCGCTCGTATGGCCAGAAAACCATACGCTTACATTGTAAAGCCGTAAAGACAACTACCCCTCGGGGTAAAGCTTTATGGACAACTACAATGCTCCCAGCACACAACCACCTCATTTTACCATAACACAACACACACACGCCCACCTGCGACTTGTAGCCAACACACGCCAAAGTACTAAGTCAAGAGAGGTCCCATACCCTCTAGTACGGTTAGCATGCAAGAATACTTGGTTTAGTGTAACAAGATGTTCGGTCCTTGCTGACTTGGGCACCATTCCAGTCACACCCAAAATCACACCAACATACCAATGTGCCCAAGTCCAAATTATTTTGTTTTTATTTTTAGTTTTTACAATTAAATGTAGCAAAATGCTGAATCATAAAGTTGTAATAATTTGTGTGATCAAAGTTATCGACTAAGTCGACAACCGCCCATTTCTACCGGTAGCTAAGCATGACTAAGCATTTTAACTCGTAAACTACTAAGTGATAAGAGTTCATCCAACGAACTCTAAATCACAGCAAGATAACCCTAGGCTTAGTAGTAGAGATTGAAACATTTGTCTACAGATGATGCATCTAATAGGTCAACTAATCGACAATAGTTTGAAACAAGATAACAATGCATATATAGAATTTGCAAACAACATATTAGATTTTGAAAATAAAGGGATTAACATGATCAAACTGCTTGCCTAGTTGCTGCTGCTCAAAATGTTGCTGAGGCTCACTCTCGCAAATACCTGACTCGTCGCAATCTATCGATCAAGCAAAAGGACAAATAAGAACGAATAACACCGATAATAACCAGAAATTCAATTTCATCTATCATGCACAAAATTCATACAGCAGGTAGAGAATGATTTTAGAAAAATTTAGAAACAGAAATAATTTTATTTGGAGTTAAGAAGAATTTTCTAAGAATTTTCCAAGTTAGAAATACATAAAAACATCATTAAATTAATTATCAAAACTTTATGAACAGGGACATACTTAAAATTATTCTGGTAAAAATTACATCAAAAATAAAAATTAACAAAATTGGTTTCATTCGATTTGGAGTAAAATTGAATTAGTTATGGATTTTCTAAGTTAATTGAATTAACAATACAAAAGTATTTCAATTCGGAAATTCTAAAAGCATTAAATCCTTTTCCTACCGGCGCTCAGCTGACCCACGGTCACTGACCGGTGGGACCGAGCGGAAGCGTTGACCAGGTCAACTTCGACCCAGCCCGGCCGAAGGCGACGTCGAAGGCGTATTATACGAATACGTCTTCAGTTTACTCAAAGCGTACTTTACAAAGTGCACAAATACTTAACCGGCCGCGAGGACCCACATGTCAATGACTCAGAGGTTTTTAAAATGGCTAGATTTAGATTTCTAAACATGTTTAAGTCAGGGGGTCTACAAGTCAGTGACACAGTTTAACAGAATGATTAGTACCAAATGAGAGGTTATACCCTAACGCTGCCGGCGGCTCGTCGGAGGTCCCGTGCGCGAGCGCGGCGGCGAGGAGGGTGATCCGGCGAAGGAGAGGCGCTCCGGGCTCGGGAGTGACACCTCCAGGTGCGCAGCAACTTCACGAACTCGTTGGTGATGACGCGGAGTCCGATGGTCGCCGGAGTCAAGCTCGAGACGCCCGGAGGCGGAGACGAAGAAGAGGCTCCCGAGGAGGAGGCGCTACGGTCGTTGGGGAGGCACGAGGAGGGTCGCTACGGGAACGCCTTGGCTCCAGGAACGTGGCGCCCAAGATAACGTCGCCAAAGGAGGACCGTGGCGGCCGGACTTGAAGCGGCGGCGATTCACCGAGATCGGAGAAGAAGCGGTCGCACTCCCTCGGTGATGCATCAAAGAACAAATCAAAGCCGCCGTTAAACTCAGTGAAGCAAGGCGATCATAAGGGACCAAACGCCGAGGTCAGAAACTCACTGGAACATTTTTAAGGTTGCGGGGTCGCGTCTACCGGATGCGAAGACGAAGAAGTCGTCCCGGTGATCCAGTGGGCGACGAAGACCCGGGATGACCAAAATGGACGCGGCGTGGAGAGGAAGCGCAGGCGGGTCTCTCGCTCGGCGGCACCAACACGGCGGCGCGCGCCGGCTTTACTCGGCCAAACAAAGAAACGGGCGGAGAAAGCACGAGAAAGCAAGGGGGGAAAAAGTGGGTGAGCTCAGGGGTTTTATGGGGTCACGGCGATGCCTCACAACGGACACAAGGGCCTCAAGGTGGCAGCGACGAGGTACATGGCGCGCATGCGCGCACGCCGATGCGCTCGACGTGACGGAGGAGACGAGGGCGAGCCCGACAGGTGGGTCACGCCCATCAGCGGCAGCGAGAAAAGTGGCGCGGGCCAGAGCCTGGTGCGGTACAGTTAATTGGTTTGACTCGATCAAGTAGACGTCGTCCGTTAGATCTCGATTGGACGGTGGAGATCCAAGAGTGTGTTTGGACTGTCCGAACAGCTCGTGCGTGTGTGGACCGTGCGATTTGCATTGGACGGTGGTTAGCGATCGGGCTCGGGCGGTGCAGTTAGGCGGTGCGATCGAGCCGAGTGACGCGGTCGGACTTGAGTCAGAGTTGGGTTCGAGTTTGATGAATAGTGAGAAGTTTGACTGAGACTAAAATTAGTTTCCCAACTTTGACCAGGGCTTTAAAATTAGAAATAAATTTCCTAAAATTTTGAAATTAATTAGAGGTGTTCCTGGGACACCCTAGTATTCATAAAAATTATTAAACTCACTTTTAATATTATAATTTGTATAATATAAATTCAAACTTAGTCTAGGTCATTAAATGGTGTTTGAATTTTCTAAGGATTGTAACTAGTTCCAAAAATTTTAGAAAAATTATATTTGTTCATGATAAATATTATAAGATTTGAATAAATTGTTTCCAGAAGATGATCACAAGTTTTTGTCTCTGTTTTCTTTTTGGAGTTATGATTTGAGTTGTATGTTCTAATTGATTTCAAAAATTTCAAAAACAAATAATCAAGCAAAAGCTCCAGGAAATCAAAACATGTTCAAAAGTTTTAAATTCTTCTCAATTTCACACATTTGAAATACAAACCCGAGCTTCGGATGTTACAACACTGATCCACGAATTATCGCACATCCCGTTTGATCCCCGACCATGCAAATATTTTTCGGATCCGGTGATAAGTAACTTTGAATCCCGAATGCCCCTTAGTGCACTGGAATGCAATGAGTTCAAGATGTTTTGTTGTACGGGTGCATTGTTTCCTACCCACACTCAGCCCCCCAATTTGAGAATACCATTGCTTAATTGAAACATAGATGTGCCATTACCAGAGACTGTTAGATCCTGTAATAATTTGCTAGCCTGTGGATCATGTTGATTACCATTTGCTATTGCCTCCATCCAATCCGGTACGGCAGTAGAGATTGCCACAACTTCCCCATCATTCCCTTTTATCTGCCCGACAGAGCATCTGCTGCTATATTCGCTGTACCAGGTTTGTACATGATCCGATATATTGCAATCCCAGTAGCTTAGTCATGACTTTTTGCTGCCACGGGGTAGTCAGATGTTGGTCCCCAAGATGCACTAGGCTTCGTTGATCTGTCTGAATTACAAACTCCCTAGACTATAAATAAGCTATGTAATGCTCCTCTACCAATAAGACTATAAATCCTTCCTTTTTCATATGTGGACAACCCCTACACCCGTGGTCCTAAGGCCTTACTAAGGTAAGCAATTGGATATTTGTTCTGCATTAGCACTGCACCTATTCCCTTCTTTGATGCGTTAGTCTCAATTACGAATTCTTGAGTGAAGTTTGGTAAAGCCAGGACTGGTGTTGAGATCAGAGCATTCTTCAAAGCTTGAAAGGCAGCCTCCTTGTCCTTGGTCCAAGAAAACACGACATTCTTCTTTAGCAATCCAGTGAGTGGGCGACCGATCATTCCAAAATGTCGGACAAACTTTCGGTAGTAACCTGCCAAGCCTAGGAACCCTCGCACTTGCTTAACATTCTCTAGAACTGGCCACTCTCTGACTGCCGAAATGTTCTTTGGGTCAGTAGCTACTCCCTTGTGGCTGATAATATGTCCTAAGTATGTCAACTGCCTTTGAGCGAACGCACATTTCGATTGCTTGATCTTTAGTTTATGGTGTGTAACAGCCCTAAGTTAGGGTTTGTATTTCAAATATAAAATTATGAGGAGAAATAAAAAAACTTTTGATGCCTCATGAAAACATTTGGAAGTTTTCTGAATTTTCCCTAAACAATTTTCATTTTCTAAGATTTAATTCTTGTGAATGGAAATTGTTGTCAACAAATTCTTAGCCTTAAAACTTGTGATCATCCTCTGAAAATATTTTTCCTGTCATCTTGACCATCTTAGCTACCTCCCTGAAAATTTTCACAATTTTTAGATTTTGTTTGCTATTTCAAATGGCCAAGTCAAACCAGTTTGAAAATCTGGTCAAACCCCTGGACAGCAGCTTGTGAATTTTATTGGGAGAAATCTAGTGCATGAAAATTCCTGAAAAAATTACACAAGGTTTTCCTCTGTCTCTGTAAGCTCCCTTAAAAATTTCAGAATTTTTAGAGCTCGGTAGATATCTCTAAAAATTCCCCAAACCAGCTCAGCCTTTTGAATTCAAACCCTGGAACTACTGTTCCTCGGGCTCGAACCTAACTCGAGCTCGAGTCCGACCGCACCTAAATGACTCGGTCGCGTCAACTAGCTGCACCGCCCCGAGTCCGATCGTTATTGACCGTCCGATGCAAATCGTGCGGCTCACATCGCGCCCGAGACCGAGCCCGACTCAGCCAGCTCGTCGCGCCGCTTTGTCGCTGCCGCTGACAAGTGGGTCATCCTTATCAGCATCGCCCTCGTCTTCTCCGCGTCTCACCGGAGCTCGCGGGTGCCCGCGCATGTGTGCCACGACGCTCGTCGCTGCCACGTCGTGGACGCGTGTCCCCCTCCGGAGAGTCGCCAGGAGTCCATCTACCCCCTGAGGTCATCCATCCTCCCTCGCGTCCATTCTCGTGACTTCTCCGCCCATCTCTTAGCTTCGGCCGGAGAAGAACCCGAGCGTAGCGCCTCCATTTTGCCCATCCCGGACCCTTGGCATCCAGTGGATCGCCTGGAGCAACTTCGTCGTCTCCACCTCGGCGACCTCGACCTCGCGATCGTTCGGCGTTACGGTGAGCCTCAGCCTCCTCGGCGCGGTCCTCTAGGATCGCATTTCTCCACCGAGACCGATGCTAGGATCGTTTCATCTTTGGTGCGTTGTTGAGGCGTGCGGCCGTTTCTTCTCGAAACACGGTGTTCGCCGCCGCGGCAATTCCGGCCGCCTCGGACCTCCTTCGTCGGCGTTATCCGGGCGTCGCGTTCACGGGATCAAGGCGGAGTTGGCGCACCTCCGGTTTCTTCGAAGTCCGTAGCGTCTTCTCGCGTGAGCCGTACCTTCTTCTCGCCTCCGTTCGCGCGCGGCTGCGCGGCATCCTCGAGGGTCGTATCGCCGTCATCGGGATCGCGAGGACACGGTGAACTGAAGGTGTCACTCCGAGCCCGAGCACCTCTCGGCTCGGATCCTCTACCTCGCCGTCACGGCCGTATGGACTCCGTCGAACCGCCAAAGATTAGGTTTAATCCTCTCCATTAGCGTTAATCATCTTTTAGTTGTATCACGGCATGTGGGTCCTCCGAGTTAATCGCGTTTAGAAATCTTAATCCAACCGTTGTTTTACCCTTTGAGTCGCCATGTGGGCCCATGTTGTCGATTAGTGGTTGTGTAAACCTTGATGATACGTTTTCTGCGTCGGAAACGATTTATTTGCGGCGATTTGTTAGGATTGCACTTTGATAAGCGAAGGCGTATTCTTAGAATACGCCACGTCGCCGATGGCGCCAGGGTGGGTCAAGTTTGACACGTCGCCGTTTCTGCGCGGTCCACATGTGCGTGGTCGTGGCTAGCTGCGCGCCGGTAGAAAAAGTATTAAATGCTTTAGTAATGCTGAAATGTATTTTCTGTTGCACTATTAATTCAATTAAACTTAGAAAATGCATAACTAATTCATTTTTTCTCCAAATCGCATGAAACCAGTTCTGTTATTTTTCATTTTAAGTGTATTATTTACTAAAATTGTTTTCACCCATATCTCTGTTAGCAAAAATATGGTTATTGATTAAATGGTGTATTATGTATTCTCCAAATTAGAAAATTCATATCTATCTCAATAATTGTCCAAATCCAGTAAATCCAATTTTGTAAATTTTCATTTTAGTGTACTAATTATCAGGATAGGTTTTAGATATGTTTCTGTTCATAAATTTTGTTAAATAATTAGAATGGTGCTTTTATGTGTATTTTAGCTTAGAAAATTCATAGAAAATTCATAACAACTAAAAATGAATTGTTCTCTGTTTCTAAAATTTTGATAAATCTTGTTTTAGCTGCTGTGTAAATTTTGGTTTGTTTTGATGTTGTTGAAGTGTTGTCGGTGTTATTTGTTCTTATTCGTTTTTTTTTTTTCTCGATCGATAGATTGCGACGTTTCCGGTGTGTTTGAGAGTGAGCCTCTGCAACAGGTTGAGCCTATTGAGCAGCAGCAGCCAGGCAAACAGTTTGATCATGTTAATCCCAGTATTTTAAAGTCTAATATTTTGTTTCAGCTGTATGTATGCATTGCTTAATTTGTGTTAAATTGATTAGTTAAATCCTGTAGATGCATATCCTGTAGGTGAAATATTGATCTCTACTACCTGAGCCTAGGTTATTTGCTGTGATTGGAGTTCGTTGGATGAGCTCTTATCACTTAGTAGATTACGAGTTCAGTTGCTTAGTCATGCTTAGCTTCCGGTAGATTTGGGCGATCATCGACTTAGTCGATGATCTTGATCACATAAATTTATTATTGTTCTTATGCTTCGGCTTATGTTATGTTAATTACAAAATTAAAACGGAAAACAAAAACGATTTAGACGCGGGCACAATGGTAAGATGGTGTGATTCTTGGGTGTGACTGGAATGGTGCCCGGGTCAATTAAGGACCGAACATCTTGTGAGTGAATTTTTATCCAGATATTTCGGCGTTCTAACCACACTAGAGTATATGGGACCTCTCTTGACCTAGTACTTTGGCGTGTATTGGCTCCGGGTCGCAGGAGGTCGCGGAGGGATGGTGTTGGGAGCATGGTAGTTGTCCAAAAGCTTTACCTGAGTGGGTAGTTGTCTTTCGGCTTTATGTAAGCGTATGGATTTCTATCCATACGAGCGGCTCAGTAGTTAATACACAATATTGGAAAAAGTCTCGTAGGACTTAGGCGTGCCTGCATACCTTGGAAGTGTGCTTTGGCTTAAAGCGATGCGAAGTGTGGATGCAGTGGTACACCCTGCAGGTTAAAAACTATTCGAATAGCCTCGTCTAGGTGATGGACACGATTGGGTAAGCTTTTCAAGAGTTAGACTACAACCTTTTAAAATTAAAACTTTAGGTGGTACGAATGGGGATTAGGTGCTATGTTGTGGTGACTATTGGGATAGTCACTTCTAGGTGGTTACTTGTATCTATCTTTATTTGCAGATTATTTTAACATAAAAATGAATTGCAAACTTGCCTTTAAAGCGTATTACATTATTGCAAATAAAGTTGGCTTTATGCAAATGAAACATATGGCCTCCTCCAGATAAGCCTGCATGTAGCATATGTATAGGTCTGCTAGTCCACACGTCAGTCTTGCGAGTACAAAAATAATTTTTGTACTCAGATGCTTTGCTTAATGTTTTGTTGCAGAGGAAGAAGGTGAGCCCCAGGGCCTCATACGTGAGTTGTCTTCTTGCGCCGTGTATGACGACTAGGCTTGGCGGTCCTGTCGAGATGCCTTGTGGGTTGAAGGCACACTGATTGGCCTTGTTTATAGCTATCTTATGGCACTTTTGCTTCCGCTGCATGTCTTGTTTATTCGTGTATCTTTTGGCCGGTCGGTCTGATGCGTAATAATCTCTTTGTTGTTACTGCTTAGTAGTGTAATGTTTGGACTCTATGTTTGGAATGGAGTTGATGCATAATTTTGTGGTGAGGTATGTATACTGCTTTCTGGGAAGTATGCATATCTCGAGGCTCGGTTTATTTGATTTGTGATGCTAGGGCCAGGTGGTTGGCTAAGCATTACAAGCCAAATAAATTGGGGTCCTCACATGGTGCCTCAAAGTTTCCAGTACTCGCTGAAGCTGCAGCACAAGGTCTCCCAATGTCCAACTGTAAACAAGTATGTCATCAATAAATACCAGAACTCCACGGCGCAAATATGACCCAAGAATAGTGTTCATCAGCCGTTGGAAGGTAGTTGGCACTGGTCAACCCATACGACATCGCCTTAAATTCGTAATGCCCGTGATGCATTTTGAAACAGTTTTATGTTCATCCTTCGTTTTCTTACGTATTTGATGGTAACCCGCCCGTAAGTCCAAACTGGTAAACCACTACGAACCGACCAACTCGTCCAACAGCTCGTCAATGATCGGTAGTGAATAACGATTCTTCACGGTGATGACATTCGTATGGCGATAATCCACATAGAAGAGCCACGTTCCATCTTTTTGGGAACCAGCAACACGGGCGACACAAATGGACTGGCATCAGGTTGGATAATTCCTTGTTTGAATGGCATTATCGAATTCATGTGTCGGTGGTAGACCTTGCGGCTCCTCAAACACTTATGTAAACTCCGATAATAGATGGTGAACAATGTCTGGTATCATGGAGGGTTCCATTTCCACTTAACTTAACTGAAGTCTGTTTTCACAGGGTAACGACTCCACTTGAGTTGTCAATAACACACAACTAGGAGTATTCCCCTTCAGTCCCCGTAGCACAACCCTTTTTCCCTAGTATGAAAACGACAGGATTTTCTTACGCTAGTGAATGGTCATCGGGCTGTATTGCTCCAGCCAATCCATTCCCACAATGATATCATAGCAACCAAGTGCCAGAACCTTCAGTGACATTATGAAATTCACTCCTTTCACTTGCCAATGGTAATCGAGGAACTTTCTTATACATGTCAGGGTACCCGCCTCGCAATTGTTATGTTCATCCTTTGTTGCGGCTTCTGCTCCCCTTGTAGCTTATCTGCTAAATCCTCCCTCACGAAGCTATGAATGCTTCTTGAATCGATCAAGATAGTGACAGCAATTCCTTGGATACTGCCATTGAGTCTCACCGTCTTTGGTGTTTCTGAGCCATTCAATGCAGCTACAGAAATTGTAAGAACTTCTTCCCCTTGCGAACTCCCTTCTTCTGCTGGTACAACCTCTGGACTTGGTTCCTGGACCAACTCCCACAGTTTCTAAACAACATGTAGTTGAACAGTGGGTCTACATCGATGCTCCCGACTCCATTTTCCCCATAGGTGTGGCACAAGCCTTTAGCTCGTCGGTACGCCCTTAGTGCTGCTATCTTGTCATCAAGTCCACTTGCTTAGGGCGCCATCTACACCTCTCCGGTCATCTGCTTGATTTCAGGTGGAACCTGGTGGCCTTCACGGTGGTGCAGGTAATGACAACGCCATTTGTGTCGGGGATCGTCCCCCCGTCTGGAAATCTGACCAGCACGTCCACGCGCATCATCTCTAGAACCTCCTCCTGCAAACAAGCTAGAGAAACAACAGTATCTAGGTCCTTCGGTTGATGTAAAATCACTGCAGCTCTAATTTCACTTATTAATCCGTCAGTGAATTGGGTCGCAAAAACATGGGATCCCAAGTGTGATGAGCAAGAAGATTATGCATGGATTCATTGAATTTTCAGCGAACCCGATGACTGTTCCATTCTACTTAAGACGATTAAAGTAACGAAGTTGTTGCTGGAACACCTCCTGACCAAAACGCAAACAAACCGCATCAACAAATTCTTCCTAACTAGTACATCTAGTATGCGCTTGAGTTGATTGTGACCATAACACCGCGTTTCCCCCAAAATGCATGGTGGCTATACTAACCCATAAATCTGGAAGGGTAGCACACACCCGAAAATACACTTCACATTTCAGCCTCCATGCCTTTGGGATTTTGCCATCGAATTAGGAAAATCCAATTTCGACGGCGCTGGATGATGGTAGTATGCCCCCGAGTTTCGATCGCGCAACTCTCCCGAATCAAAAGGAGGCATAGGTAGGGGATGCAAGCTATACGTACCATTTCCCGGAGGTAGCTCTGGGGTGTGATTCCCCATGGCTTTCCCCCGGTTTTGAGTTGGTGCGTCGTGGTCATTTGGCCCGTGACCATAGTCACCCTCCTCCTTAGGCTATTTGGTTTTTAGATGCTCCGAATCGGCAATAATGGAGGCAATCCCACCGTCTTGAGCACTGGGGCCGCCTCACGAGCCATCTGCTTGACTTGATCGCGCAACTCCCCCACTTCGCCGCGCAGATCATCCACCGAGGCAACCATCTTCGGCTTCCACTCCTTTAGTTCCAGGACTACCAGCTTGATCTCTGCCACCGATTTCACTAGTGTCTGGATGGTGGCATTTTGCGCTTGCATTTCCCAGGTGAGCGCCGCTATTTCTTACTCCATGGCCATCGATTCTTTTTGAGCTCGCGTTTGATACTTGGGTTTCTCCATATTGTCTTTTTGCGCTAGGATCGTTGCTCTAATACCAAATGTTACGTTCTCAGATATAGAAGTGGGTGGAGTATCAACGGAGGTAAAGGAGAAATGAGATCGAAGAGGATGAAGGAAGGAGCGGAGGAAGATAGATTAGTTTAGAGGAGGATTTCTATCTTTACATTTGTTGCCCAAACCGGCACAAGCGCATGGCTATTTAAGAAACGACAATATTCACTTCTTTATTACAAGTAACCCTTATGTTATGCCCTGGCACGCCTCCCACAAGCCAAAATACCAACCTAAAGCTAAATGATAGCCCATTCTTCTGTTTTTATTGCGGGGGACTTGCGAACTAGGATCTACTGGCGCTGATCCATCCTCCTCTCGTTTTAATACCAAAACTCTACTAGTCACTCCTCTGTGGTTCTCGAGACTCCAACTCGAGACCGGCATGAATTCATGATTTGTTTAGCACTGCAGTGCTTTGTACCACTTTACCCATAGCTATTTCAACTCTCCAGGTCCACCGCATTGCCTTAGATGCGGGTTCGAGATCGAATACGTAACATTTTTCAAAGTTACGTGATTAATTTCTCCACCCATCACCTTCGGCAAGTGCATTTAGTCACTCGACCTCATCATCCACCGAGTTCGATGAGGTTGGTTGAGGTATTCCCGCACTCAACACTCCACCTTAGCGCTTATAGCGCTTGGATCCCACTTCCGACTATCTCCCACCGGCCCGGGCCGGGAAAATGGTTGGCACCGAATTACAAAGTCGACCGAGCAAGAGTTTGTTGGTCCTTATATTATAACCATATGTAAAGGGCCCACCCTTACCTCAACATCATCATCGTGTTTCCTCAGCCAGGCCCCTTTTACCCTCCTAATAACCCTCATTCTTTCCTTAATCATCTTATCTTATCTCAATCATTTTCTTTAGGTTTTGGAAAACCATTTTGATGCAATACATATAATAGTGCAAGATAGGTATATTTTTAAAGTAACTATATTAATGTTCAAGAGGATCGCTTGCCTTCAAAATTGTGATTTAAACTCGCTCATGCTCCCCGATGCTGGTCTCAGAGCAATCGACAAGACAAATAATAATATAAAGAAATACATATTTGATTTTGAGATGATACTATGGATACATAAGTTAGTGGCCTAAATGTTAGCACGCTTTACTTTAAATAAAACTTTTCGAGACCGACACGTATGTCCACTGGTATTTGGACAACCGGAACCTACCGCCACTCAACTCCGAGGAACTACCACCGCTAGCAAAACCAACTCAACCATAGCGATCCCCAATCATCCCGGTATCCAACCAAAAACATCCACCCCTAATCTAGCCCCTAATCTTCTAACCCTAATTCCCTAATTACTTCTCCTCTCACCTAACCCTAATCTCTCTCTCTCTCCTCTATCCACCAAGAACACACCGCCCCTTCTCCCCACTTCCTAATCCCTACTCTTCCCCATTCTTCTCCCCAAAACCCCATCCCTTCCCGGAGCTCCTCTGTTCTCCCACCGCGCCCCGGCCGGCTGGGCTTCCTCCTCCGGCCGCGGCCCCGGCCGGCGCGCGCTATCTCCTATCTTGGCGCGCGCGGCTGGCTGGCATTACTGCGCGCTCCTACGCTCGATGCGGCTCGTCCATCTGGTGCTCGGCTGGCGCCTTCGCTACTCCCGACCGGCCCCGGCCTCCTCGCCGGCCTCACTGCCTTTGTCGGGCGAGCGCCTCTTTCTCTCGCCGCCTCCACCGAGGTCGCCCCGCCTCTCGGGTTCTAGCGCGCCGCGCCTCGTCTTCTAGCGCCGCCAAGCGCCACCGCCTGCTCATCTACGCCTCTTGCTCCGCCGCGCCACTCGCGCCTCCTCCGCTCTCAGTTCTCCGCGGCCAAGGCGCCACGCCGTTTTTCTCCACCGCCGCCGCCAGGCCGCCGCGGCTTACTTCTAAGACTGCACACCGGCCTCTCTACTCCCTCTCGCTAGATCCAAGAGCACGAGATTTAATTGCTACTACTAGATGAAATGCTCATGTGTGCAAAAAGAGTACTAATGGTGGTTTGATCTTGTTTAGGTGTGCATTTGTTGGTCTGGTTAAGGGATGATGGAGGGAGGAAAAAGGCTTGGTGAACAAGATGGAAAGGCTACCAAGATTCATCGAGGTTTACACCCTTTCCCTCCTCTTTTCTCTCGCTTGTGATGACCGATGACCGAGGGTCAAGGATGCATGTGTTCTCATGGCTTGAATGA
Organism: Ampelocalamus luodianensis; assembly: GCA_036346255.1. Lineage (NCBI taxonomy): Eukaryota > Viridiplantae > Streptophyta > Magnoliopsida > Poales > Poaceae > Ampelocalamus > Ampelocalamus luodianensis. Next base: position 53,789,875 of record CM070627.1, on the reverse strand, counting down.
GATTGCTATGTGATGTGCAAATGAAAACTGATGACTAGCGGGATGATACTTTAGTGCCTGGGACTATGGGGTTAGCTAAGCGATGACCAGATTCGAGAGCTAGATGCTAAAGTCACATCGAGAGATGTTTATATGCATACTTAGCACTGATGTACTAGAGGTACCTCCCGTGGTTTGAAGGCGGGGAAGGAGGATGGCGCACGCCTTGAGCCGGTGCTCTTCTCCTTCCTCCCGGTGCTTGCAAGCAAGGATGCTAGCCGGGCTCGCCGCGGTTCCCGCTGCTCTCGGCCGCTTTGATGCTTGGTGGTGGCTTAAGGTGAACTGGTCCGCCGCCGCTTGGCTCCTCGCCGCTCGGCTTTGCTCCAGCCTTGCCCTTCACCTATGCTCCTCTCCTTCTTCTTACTACTACTCCATGGTGGGTTTATGGATGGAGGTGCCGGTAAGGTGGGAGGTGGGGTGTTGGTGGTGCTTGGCTTGCTTGATGAGGGTTGCTTGTGAACCTTGTCGGCTTACCTTGTGCTTGTGTGAGATTGTGAAAAGAAGTGAATGGGAGGCTTGTCCAGGGGAAGGGTTTCACGCTTTATCCGATGGTCAGACATTCCCTTATTACCATGGTTCTATTCTTTTTCTTACCATGACCCTATCCCTTTGCTTGTGCCTCGATATTTCCTTGGCCTTGCCTTGTGCTATGTCGTCTGTTGCCATCTTACCAGGTGAAATGGTGTAATCGTGACCGCATTCTCCGGAGGATGAACTTGTTGTATTTTGAGGTGAGCTGGCCGCAGTGGTGGTCGGGGATGCTTTACCGGCATTGGATTGGCGTGGTCGCCTCCGTGATGGGTGTTCACTGGCCGCCTTTGTGGTGGGTTAGTGACCACTATACCTTTGCCCTTATCCAGATAGCTTTCACAGGTAGGATTTTGTTGGGGCTTTTGGTCCAAGGTTTGAAATCACTATACGGGTGCCCGCTTAAAATAACCGCCGAGTGATGAGACCCACTGTAGTGACAGATACCAATGACTTCGGTGGTCGTGATATCTAGGCAATCAAGGAGTCGACTAGCCCGCTGGTCCGTGTCTTGATTGTCAAGGATCGACTACTCTCCTGTTGCCTAGTATTCACCGCACTTCGAGACCCGACGCACGCCTTTACTTTGATAATACGTGGCTTGCTTCGCCTAACAATAACGGCGTGAGAGTGGTATGCATGCGTTTCTTGGATGACAAGGATGACACCGGGTTTGATGGGTCGCGATCAAGAACAAGGATACAACGAGGGCTCGACGATATGCAATGCAGATGTACTCTTTTATCGCTTGCAAACTAATCTAAGATGTAACTATTCCTCCTCTCGTCCGATTGTCTTTCCCGCGCCATGTCAGTAGGGGTCATGACATCATGCCACTAATGCCGCTGTTGTACCGTAGCCATGAAAACTACGAAGTACTCCACTGTTTTGGACTTTGGACTCTACTCCGGCAACTCCGAATTGCATTCAAACATCGATGCCTGCAGGGCCATCATTCGTTTCCTGCATTGGTCAATCGCACCTATACTGCTGTTGCTCGATGTACCAGGTGCTAAATCACCCTCTTTTTTTTTTGCCTCTATTGAGAGCTAAAATCAACGTGAGAACTGGGAGCTAAAATCGCTAAAGAAGCTGACAACCATATATAGCGTCTCCACCCCAAATTTTAATAGATACGGGTCTCAACTGAAGCTGTCAACGAGATGTCTCTCAGAATCAACATACACGATCCATTCTCACGTGGACCAGACGGATCACGATGGAATTTAGCATGTAGTGTTGAAAAGAGGGCTAAGCAGATCATACATTCTACTTCAAACTTTCCAAAGTATGGTAAATCCGAGAGGCCTCTTAGAGACCCGTTTGAAGGCGGATTTTCCCACTGTTCTTGCGGAATTGAACTGCGAAAATCGGAGAATACCGTACGGGCACAACTGTCACTAGGCACAGTAGCCTAGTGGAGTCTACACAGTGTACAGTCTGCGCACCGCCACTTCCCACCTGCAACTGCATCTAAACCTCCCAACAACCGCGACAGGTCAATATCCACTCACCGGTAACCGGGCGTCCGGGCCCACGTAACCCGGCCCCGCTCGTCGGCTCCTTCCACCTCGTCGGCAGGTCACCCACCCCGCGCTGCTCCCCGCAGCACGGCACTGCGCCACCACGGCCCAATAAAAACGCGCAAAAAATCGGTTGGAAATTTAACAAAAAGAGGTCTCACCTTTTTCCTTTCTCTTCTTCTCTTCTGGAAATTTTTATACCCGCTCCCTGGATCGCTTCAAAGCCAAGCGAATCGCACACACGAGTCGGCATGCGCGCGGCGTCGCCTCCTCCTGCTTAGTTGGATCCAATGCCGCTTTCGCCCGCGCCAATGGCGACTCCCATTCCCACGCGCCGCTAGATCTCCGCCTGCGGTGGTGGCCATGGCGTCGCGGCATCGGAAAGCTTCCCTGGCTGCGGTGGCGGGGGCGGGGGCGGGGAAGGAGGCGCCGCAGCCGAGCTCGCCGACGTCCACCACCACCAGTCCCACCACGACGTCCTCGTCGCGGCTCGCGGTGGAGTTCCCGCTCGACGCGCCCGAGGCCGAGGCGTTCGACGAGCCGGAGGCTGAGGCGGCGGCGGCCAAGGAGAGCGTCACTGTCACCGTCCGCTTCCGGCCGCTCAGGTTTGGTTTGGTTGCACGCGGTCGCGGTTTGTTCTTTTGTTGGGTTTGGATTCGGGCAATGTGGATTGATTTTGGTGGTGGTTTTGTGTGTATGAAAGCCCGCGGGAGATTCGGCAGGGGGAGGAGATCGCGTGGTACGCGGACGGCGAGACCATCGTGCGGAGCGAGCTGAATCCCAGCATCGCGTATGCCTACGGTATGTGTGTGATTCGGTTCGGGGTTTTGGGGGGCTGACTGGTCGCGCACGTGTTACTGCATCATGATTGGCTGCTCTCTGACAACGCTGATGCAAACTTCGCTGATATTCACTGGGAATGTGGCTTTTAAATTTTTAATGAGAAAGCAATAGTAAACTGAGTAGCCTGTTAGTTTTGATTAGTGAAACTCACTGAATTTCAAGTATCGGAGATGCGAGTGGATTGCTTGGGGGACGGGAAGAAATATCTACTTCCTAGTTTTAAAACTATTTAAGGGGATATGAATTGTGGTCTTCAGCACACATGCTGGAGTAATGCATTAAGGTCGATAAATGATACTTCTCGAATTTTTTGTTTGATTACACAATTTAATGCTTTGATACCACATCTGTGCACAAAGAGTGCATGTTGCTGCTTGTCCCCCCCCCCCCCCCCTTGCTTTAAAAATGAGCCAGAGTTGAATTCTGCATGCAAGGCATTGACCGTGCTGCTGTGTGATCCACATTCAAAATAACAATGATGGGGTGAACATGCAGATTAGTGCAGAAACATACCTAAACATTGCAGTCTTGGATGCTTTATCCCATATTACATTTATTCCTCGAAGAGTATCCCCATGATTTATCCTGAAACAGCATATTTTTTCTTATCTAAAATAATAAAAAAAGATAAGTAGATGAAGTATGAAAAATGAGGAACTTGTGTTTACCCTTGCATTCTCTCAATATGTTTCATCTGAGGGAGTCAAATTCCTTGATGACATGTAATTTTGTTACTACAAACCACCTAGATATATAATTGCTTAGGCAAACCATGTTGAATGGAAAGTTCAAAAGCATTTGTTTTGAAGTCACTATGGAAGGAACATTCACAAGGCTAACAACATAGCACTCTTTTCAATTTTAGTTTTTCTTTATCAGAGGCTAATATGAAATTTCATATCCAGATCGAGTCTTCGGACCAACTACAACAACACGCCATGTATACGATGTTGCAGCTCAACATGTTGTTAGTGGTGCCATGGACGGAATAAATGGTATTTGATCTTTTGTTCTCTTATTCCTGTACTGTTTATTTTTTATGATTTCAAGAACAAAGAATCAATGTTGTTTTCTTGTCAAGTCTTGAAAAGATTGCACTTGTTTATTTGACTTTACAAAATGTTTGGGATATCTTAGAAACATCACTGGAGCCTGTGTGGTTGAATTGAAGAAATTATTGATCCATGTGAAAGTTCATTGATTTGTATTATTCTTCAGTGGTGAAATTAGGATGTCAGTACATATTTATTGCTTCTATTGTTTAGGGGGAATGACAAACTTCCGTTTCAATTTTACTGTCACAGGTACAATATTTGCATATGGGGTTACAAGCAGTGGGAAGACACATACGATGCATGTAAGAACATATATAGCAAAGAACTTGTTTTAGACATCGCTGTTTCTAAAGAAGTCATGCAATTCAATAGTCTTGTGCTTTGGAGTATACCTCATTGAGTAATACCGTTATGACCCCAGCCTCTTGTTGAGATGTAGAGCTTGTTCTTGTAAAGTTGCAGTACACAATTTAGTGCTTTGCCTTCCATTTCCATTATAAATCCGATACCCTTTTATGGCCTTTTGCTTTATACGGATCATAAATACTCACCACTCCACAGAGTTGGCTTTTTTGTCCGATAATCTGGTGATATGTTGTGCTATCTTTGACCCTTTCCATGAAACAAGATAATTGCCACATCTCTTTCTTAGAGCATATCATTTGCACTGATACGCATTTCTCTTTCCTATTTTTTTTTTAATAAACTGGAATGAGCACACATTCCAAAACATTTCTTAGTTTCTTCATATACACTTATTTTATGAGCAGGGAGATCAAAGATCCCCAGGGATAATACCTTTGGCTGTGAAAGATGCATTTAGTATAATACAAGAGGTATTCTTTGGAATCCATACGTATTATTATTCAACCAAGTCTTTGTTTTGACATGATCGATGAATTGTTTTGCTTACATTTTTACTAATGTCTTTCTTTGTAGACCCCAAATCGAGAGTTTCTCCTTCGTGTATCATACTTAGAAATCTATAACGAGGTTTGTTGTCCTCAATTGTGTGTTTTTGTAATAATGGTAATTTAATCTAGGTAGCACTTATGTTTGTACTCTCTGATTGTTTGTATAACACCTACACCTAACCAAAGTTCATATTTCAAAATAAAATGTTAGAAAACCTCAATGTTATATAATAATGAAGGGCTGCACGTCACACATGTAAATGCAGTTTTTTTAATAATCTTAATGCAGTTTTTATTTCTCTTTGTGCTTACAAACATCATTATAGTACTACCAAGTCTGTGAAACAGGGTTGTTTATATATATATATATATATATATATATATATATATATATATATATATATATATATATATATATAAGTTATAGGAGTCTCACTGGTACTAGCATGAATCAGAAGCACAAATATGTACTAACCAGTACTGCTTTTATTTGGACTGATGATAAGTGTTGCCAACACTTGTAAGTATTCCTTATTGAAAATCAGGGTGGCTACTGCGTTGCTAGTAGTACCTCGTAGACAACACAATTTCATTTTGTGGGCCCTAGATCCTTCATTTAGGTTCGGTGGTCATTAAGCTAAGCTTGAGCTCAATTTGAACTTCTGATACGGTAAAAATGAGAATCTGGACCTCTTTTTTTCATTATTTTTTCAACTGTTGAAGAGTTTACTACAGAAAAGAGAAAAATCAGCATAACCATCTGTCGCTGTTTGGATCTTAAGTAAAAACTGTAATCCAGTTTTCTAATGACACCTTTGGTAAGTTAGCAACAAAGAGTAGTACCAGAATTTGGTTGATGCAAGTTTTTTTTTGAGAACGCTCAAAAGCCTTGCACGTCATTCCATTAAGAAGAAGCAAGCAAACAAACAAAGCCAATTACAAGGCTAACGGAGCGGTTAGGCAACGTTAGTGATGCAAAGAAAGATCCTCAGAGCAGAGTAGGACGATGAGATAGCCCTAGACAACCGACCGGAAGACTGGACAAGCCAGCCGGGGTTCCTGATGGAACTACTCTGATTGTGATAGCGCCTCCAAACAAAGAGCTCCTGCCATGCGCCGGTGGATCAACTCATCACGAAGCCGTTGGAGCATCTGGTTGGCTGTTAAGGCCTCACCGTTGAACACTTGGTTGTTCCGCTCCTTCCAAATCATCCAGGAGACTAGGATGATGCACGAGTCAAGCCCCTTCCTGCGTTCCCTTGCGACCGAGGTGCGAACTGAGATCCAATACTCTTCCAGGTTGTTTTGGCCTACGGGTAGGCAGCGTGGCAGGCTGACAAGAGTGAGGAACCGCGCCTAGATTTGGGAAGTGACCGCGCATCCGACAAGAAGGTGATCAATAGTTTCCTGGGCGGATAGGCAGAAGACACACAGTCCTTGGGTTTGAAGTCCATGACCCTCTAGACGACCAGCTATTCAACAGCGTTGACAGACCGCCAACCACATGAAGTATTTGCACTTCAAAGGGGCCCAAGCCTTCCAGATAGCCTTTGCACAGGCAAACCTCTTTGATCCATGGAAGAAAGCCTTATAGGCCGACCTAGAGGTTTAGTGGCCCGAGGCTTCCCATCGCTAGTTGATAGTATCCTCCCGCCCCTGCGTTATGTGAACAGTCTGTAGCTGGTCCCACAGCAGAAGGTACTCCATGAGGACCTGGGTATCGAGTCAGCCTGTATATCCCTAATCTAGGCTCCGTTAAGCAAGGCTTGTGCCACCGTTCTCTTTGCTCGGATGGAGGCTGAGACTGACACGACAAGCGAAGGCGCAAAATAGGGGATGCTGTGCTCATGGAGCCACATATCCGACCAGAACAAAGCACGTTCTTCGTTGCCAATCCATACCGAGATGGAAGCCTGGAACATGGAATGCTCAATACGGTTGGCTGGGATAGGAAGACCGTGCCACGGCCTTGAAGAAGGACAAACCCTTTGCAGCCACTACCATCTGATACGGAGTGCATTGCCAAGGACAGGGAGATTATGAAGCCCTAGACCCCCGCTCTAAATGGGCCTGCAAACTGACGACCAAGCGACCAAGCAGTGACCACCAGAGACACTTTCGGTTCCTTTCCATAGAAAAGCATGGCGACGTTTGTCAATTTCTTTGATAACCCATAAAGGGGGGGGGGTCCAGAGCCATGAAGCAATAGATGGGGACAGCTGTAAGCACTATCTTGACCAGGACGAGGTGACCCCCTTGCGAGAGCATGCCGACTTGCCAATCCTGAAGTCTACCGGCGACCTTGTCAAGAAGAGGTTGGAAGTCCCCCTTTCTCGGTTGATGCAAGTATGAAACCCGCCTTTTTGTGCCTGCCTGGTTTACTTACATTTTTGCACATACGGTAGGAGTTGCATATTTGATATTTGTATCTAGGGATGTGATTTTCTAAAAGTATTTATGAATGTCATGCTATTTATTTTGAATTCAGTGACTTATTCCGAACTAATTCAACTAAATGTATTCTTTTGTACCGATTTTTCTATATTGTATTAATTGAGAGGTTCACTTATTATAGGTTGTCAACGATCTACTAAATCCTGCAGTGCACAACCTACGAATTCGGGAGGATCTTCAGGTGTGAAATATCTCCTTTCTTAAGTAACAGAACTCTTTGTCATACATGTTAGTGTCGCCTTTGGTCTTCACAATCTATTGTTGTACACTTTTAACACCCGTAATAAGTTCAAAATGCTACTGCTTTATTAATTAATACTTCTGAAAGATAATTTTGAACTAACTGAACAATGAACTTTCTTGAGGACAATTACTGGTTGTTCCCTGGGAGACTATTGTCCATGGTTCACAAGAATGTAAGTTGTTAAGTAGTGGTGTGCATGTTTAATTGGTCTAAGTGCAGGTCAAATTTTCCACTACTCAACAGTTGAGTATATTTTGACTAGCGAATTTCCTTAATTCCTGGAGAGTTTCCCCAATCTAGAAAACCACTTGATGGATGCAGATGAACATGAAATTAATCTCAAATTTGATTACATGGTGGATCACACATGAGCTGCCAAATGCTTAAGGTGAATGCAGTGTGCCATTGTTTTGAACTATATTGCTAATTGTTCTTGATTATTATTAATTATCCCAGGGAACATTTGTTGAGGGCATAAAGGAAGAAGTAGTGTTATCTCCTGCACATGCTTTGTCCCTTATTGCAGCTGGAGAAGGTTGTTTTTGTTTTAATGTTTTAATTGTCTGTTTGATGTATCATGTACCTTTATCAGCATGATTCTATCCAGAATACCAGGATATCAGCATGACTAGTTATCAAGGATAATCCTTATCTAACAAACTATCCTTTTTTAATAGATATCAAACAAACTATCATGTAATAAAGTTCAATGTGCATAATAGAAAATCTGATGAGAATTGATAATGGAAAACTAGCATTTCGAGATTTTCTCTCTAGCTACTGTAGGATTCCCTGTTGCATTGCTCTTATTGCATGTCTAGTTTGTCATGAATCAACACATCTAGAGAAGTATGATTAGATTTTATAATTTATATGAATCGCAAACATGCCAATTTTTTTTATTCTGGATGAACACAGTTATATCTTGCCTTGGCATTAGACAATTATATCTTGCCTCGCCAGCTATTTATTGAATATATATGCCAGACTTATTGCTAATTGTCTAAAATCTATGCACACTTTGATATATGTGTTATGGAACAAGACGCGACGCACCACAACAGGTGTGCGAATGGTACTGTAGCATCGCGTAGCGCCAAGTTACTCTAGTGGCGCATAATACTGTAGCACATTATATCCCATGCATGGCTGATGAGTTTTCTAGGATAAAGAATATTTGGTTAGGTAGATTATTTTGAGATTCCTTATCTATCTAGTTATTGTTAGGAATAGAATCTTATTTATTATAAATGTTATTTTTAATAGTTGGAAAGATTAGATTGGATTGATAGGTTTCATTATAGATTATTTCTTAGGCGTCAAGTCGGGTTGTCCCTATAAAAGGGATAACATGTATCCATTACCAATCAAGCAATGAAAAATTAAAAGTTCAACTAAGTCTCAGAGCCTTACTGCCGATAGGGAAGAGCCCTACTGGCAGTTAGATGAGGGCAAGTGCCTTGCCCTTGGTCCTCAGACCCGTACCCGACCAACGACCACAACATTTTGTATCAAAGCCACCCACCATGGCTTTCGGCGCCGAACTATCTCCCTTCGCCATGTTGAAGGTTGACAACGAAAAGATAATGGCCTCAATTGACAACATGATGACCGTCCTCCAAGAAACGTGGGCATTAATAGTTAAGTTGAAGGAGCAGGAGGAGGCGTCACATGCCATTGCAATGGTGTCGCTACCATCACCTTCCTCAACGGCGCCACCAACGCCACCCCAGTGGGCATCACTACCCTTGGTTGCACCCCCGATGCGGCGTCATTGGAGGAAGGATGCTGCTGTCCAGCGGCGATCTTTTCCACACGACCAGCCGATGTTGTGCCATAGGCAATGCATGCATAATTGCTCCCCCATGTTGGTTGCCCATACCGCCGATGTCTTCCTCAACACCACTGCATGCTAATGCGCTTCTGCCTTGGGTGCCATATGTCAGAGTATCGCTGATCTGCCAGTACCGGATACTCTTGTCAACATGAGACCACCAAGTACTTTAACCGTGGCCACCACCACAGCTCGAGGACAAGCTGTCTCGCCGCGAGGGGTGTAATGTTATGAAGCAAGACGTGATGCATGCAACAGGCGCATGAATAGTACCGAGGGTACTATAGCGGCACGTGAACAACGCCAAGTTACTGTATCGGCGCGCAAACAGTACCCCTGCCAGTACTGTAGCACATTTTTTCCCATGTGTGCCTAATGAGTTTCCTATGATAAAGAATATTTGGTTAGATAGATTATTTTGAGATTCTTTATCTATCTAGTTATTGTTAGGAATATGATCTTATTTATTAGGAAGGTTATTTTTAATAGTTGAAAAGATTAAATTGGATTGATAAGTTTCCTTATAGATTATTTCTTAGGCGTCAAGTCGGGTTATCCCTATAAAAAGGATAGCATGTATCCATTATCAATCAAGCAATGAGAAATCAAAAGTTCAACTAAACCTTAGAGTCTCGCTACTTCGACAGGGAAGAGCCCTGCCGGCGGTTAGATGAGGGCGAGTGCCCTACCCTCGGTCCTCGAACCCATACCCAACCAACAATCACAACAATATGTGTAATTGGTCTTGTTAGTAATTAGTATATCAGACTTTGTTGGTTCCTACTATTTTGTTCCAGTTAAGTGCGGTTGTGGATCAATGTACTTACAGTTTATTGTGATTGTTCTCCTTTTCAGAGCATAGACATGTTGGATCCACTAACTTCAATCTGCTAAGTAGCAGAAGCCATACAATTTTCACACTGGTAATAGGAGTGAAAATTTTGTGTTCATAAATTAGTCTGTTTCCGTATTTTTCCACTATAAAAATCTGTGAAGCACTTCTATTTGATGCATAAAAAAAGAGTTATTTCGAATGGCTTATTCTTCCCATGCCACTGCTTTGCAAAATTTGTTCGGAAAATGCCACTACCGTTACCCTCTGGCCTCACGATGTTAGGTCAAAGTGTTTGACTAGTGGCATTTCTCGATATCTCCGGGATTCAAGTGGCATTTTCATAATTATTTTGTACAAGTCAAACACTTTGAGTTGACACCGTGAGGCCAGAGGGTAACGGCAATGGCATTTTCCGAACAAAATTTGCGAAGCAGTGGCATGGAAAGAATAAGCCAAAAAACAATGGCGCAAACCGAAAGTGCGATTGAAGCAGTGACATGAAACGAAATAACTCTAAAAAAATCTCTATTGAGATTAATCCATAGAATCCAGCAATCAGCTTAATATCTATTCTAGAAATTAGACCCATATTAAAAATACCTGCATTTGACATTGTGGGTACATCTTTTATAATTTTCAATTTATTGTTTCGTGCAGACAGTAGAGAGCAGCCCCTGCGGTGAGTCTAATGAAGGGGAAGCAGTTACCTTCTCGCAACTGGTGGGATAACATTCTTCTCTTTCCCTTTTTGTTTTTCTTAGTCCATCGCTCTCACTGCTATAATTAATTCTACATAAGTTATACACCTGCATTCCATATGCACTTGACATCATTAGTGCATCATCTGAACTTTATGTGCATTAATCCAGCCAAAACATAACGATTTCTTAGTTTTCTCACTCATTTGCAGAACCTCATCGATCTGGCAGGTTCCGAGAGTTCAAGGGCTGAAACTACAGGAGTACGCCGGAAGGAAGGGTCTTATATCAATAAAAGCTTGCTGACTCTTGGAACGGTGGGCCTCATTCCTATAATCAGCATTTGATGACATAGAATATTGCCATTAGTATAGAACTATAGACATGTTATACTCATGCTATTAAGATTCTGTAAACCTATTCATTTTGGTGCTTTTGCAATGTTTGTGTAGACTCTGGCTTTGGGAGTTTATATACCCTAAACTCTGTCTAAATTCGCAAGTCACAGATCTACATCCCTGTATGTAGTATTGCTTATTCCACTTACTGGAGACATTTGTAAGCATATTAGAAGGGGTTAGAACAACTCAGAGAAAACAAGACTATAGTTTCATGAGTATTTCCATTGCATGTGATTTAGTTATTTGTCTGTTTACAACTTTACCTAGTGGTTATGGCAACCAATTCAATAATCTGAGTTTATTTAATGCTTCCCTTATTTATTTGCAAGAAGTTGGTCAAGTCATGCGACTTTGTTTTACTTTTTAACTAAAATAAGTAAGTTGCATATTTCAGGTGATATCAAAACTGACTGATGTGAAAGCTACTCACATTCCATTTCGAGATTCAAAATTAACACGGTTGCTGCAGTCATCCTTGAGTGGTCAAGGACGTGTTTCTGTAAGTTTCTCAGGGTATTGCTTAAAAGTTTAAATCCGTTCATTATTGTATCAATCATTCGCATATTTGACTATTTTGTGCAGCTGATTTGCACAGTTACTCCAGCATCAAGCAACTCTGAAGAGACTCATAATACGTTAAAATTTGCCCACCGTGCAAAGCACATTGAGATCCAAGCATCACAAAACAAGGTGGATTTGTTTATCAGATTCTTTGCCTTGTGTTTTAATCCCCTATAAGATTTTTTTGGTATCTCTGACTCTTATTTGTAACTGCATTCATGATTTGCAGATTATGGGTGAGAAATCTTTAATAAAGAAATACCAAAGTGAAATTCGTCAACTAAAGGAAGAGCTAGAACAACTGAAAAGGGGTATTCTTACTGGCACTCCTTTGAAAGACGCCACAGAAGATAATATCATTATCTGGAAACAAAAGGTGATTTTTTTTTTACTTATTGCATCTTTCAATGCTTAATCATTTTCTTGGTTTTCATTTTATTTATCGTCTTTGAAGGAAATATTACCATATCTGTTGCCACTGCTTGGGTGCATTACGCCTTTAGTATTATTACCTAATGCTGCATGTACGCTTCATTGGTGGGTCCTAAGTTCCTAACGCAAGTTCTTCATCACATGAAAAGCTAGAAGATGGTAATGTGAAGCTTCAATCTAGACTGGAACAAGAAGAAGAAGCTAAAGCTGCTTTGCTTGCCAGGATACAACGGTTAACAAAACTAATCCTGGTTTCAACGAAAGCAACCCATACTACTAGATTATCTCAACGTCCTGGCCCAAGGCGAAGGCATTCTTTTGGTGAAGAAGAGGTCTGATTATTCAGATAATGTTACAAAGTGTTATAATTCATATCAGCTTGCACTTATCTTTTAATATGATGTCTTTTTCATTAGTTTTAGTGCATTTATTTTTTCTAAAGTTTGTCTGCTAAAACTGCAGCTCGCGTATCTCCCGTATAGAAGGCAAGATATCATAGTGGATAACGAAAACAATGAGTTGTTTGTTCCTATGGAAGGATTTGGTGAAACACTTGAAATTTCTTCCAAGGAGGAGAGGAAAAATCGCAAAGGACTCCTTAGCTGGTTCAAACCGCGGGTATACAAATCAGATACTATTTAATCCGCTGCATTTTAAACATTATCTAGCATAGTGAACAGTTGTATTTATGTTTTCCTTTTGATATTACTTGTCATACCTCATGCATTACTTATATCAAGCTATATGGTCTCATAAGAATGGTTACTTTAGACAATGTGGTGGATAGTGAATCACATCCTCACTGATAGTGAAGCCTTCTATGTAATATCCAATGTGCATGGCCGTATCTGCGGCATCATCTATTCCTAAATGAAGAGACAAGTTGAATTCCCGGGAATTTCATTAGTATGGATAAGCTTATATTTTATTTCTGGAGCCAAACTAGAAAGAATGGGTTTGTTGGAATTCTGCTTCTTGCTGAACTTTATGTCATCTTAACTGTATGCAGAAGCGTGATAGTGGTTCTGCTACTCTGACAAGTTCGGATGGTGACAAATCTAGTTTGACCAAATCATTCACTGCCCCTTCAACACCTCTGGGGGGTGGAATTACTTTCCCATCAGAACAAAGGATTTTGAATTCTATGCTTGCTGAGAATGTACCAGCTGATCTGTCAGGTGTGGGCCATGGAGAATTTCCTTCTGACAGCCTTCCTGTAGAAGAAACACCTTTGGTACAAAATCTGAGCACATTTTTTCTTTGTTTTTGTTTCTTCACTAAATGTTGGTGTGGAATCTGAGCACATTTTTCATTTGTTTATGTTCCATTAAGTGAAAAGAATGGGTTACAGTTATAAATAAAAAACAAAAAAGGAGAAAAACAGAAGGTGAAGTAGGAGTAATGGAACAGTATCCCAATTCCCAACAACAGGCTGTGATTCAGAGCAATTAATTGATATAAGTAATATGGTTTATTGCAAGTTCGTGACTAGATAGCCTAAACAAATCACTATTGCATGATCTGTTATATCGTGTGGCGACAGGTCAGCAGAAAATCCTCAGATCATGTTGATCTATTGAGAGAGCAGTTGAAGATTTTGTCAGGGGAAGTTGCGCTCCATACAAGTGTTCTAAAGCGCCTCATAGAGGAAGCTGGAAGAAGCGAAATGAACGAACAAATTGAGGTGACCTCTCCCGTGGTCCACTTTTTTGTATATTATTATAAGCACTCTTGTTTTATTTTTAAATGTGCCTTTTTGTGTACGTGAAGATGGAAATTAAAGTGGTCAATGACGAGATTAAGGTAAAGAAGCAGCAGATAGTATCTTTGGAAAGGCAGATTGCTCATTCAATGTCAGATAGTCAAGGGAAGCTTTATAATTTAAAACTTCCACCGGTAATGCTTATCTGCACTCAATTTGGTTTTCAACTGTTTTGTTCTTTGAATTATGTAAACATATCAGACTGTTGCACTGGTTTTGCAGTCTTACACGGAGATACTTGAGCAACTCAATGAGAAAGCCTTTGAACTTGAGGTACAGAAATCATTCTTTTACGTATGCATTATTTTGGCAGTGAACTAGATGCTCCTTGGGGTATTAAGGCATTGTACTGAACTTTGTTTTGTGTTCTCTTCTCCTTAACACAAAGTCGCGCAAAAATGTCATAACAGATAGGTAATTAAAAGAATAGGCTCACCATTTTCCCAAGTATTCCAAGGACTTACATAGATGAAACATCAAAAGATTTCGAATTTCCATAGTAACACCATGTGGATCCATTCCATTTGAGTTGGTGCAGTATTGTTGTACATCATGCAGTATTGTTGGCAAGATAGCACTAAAACTAGAATTCTGATGCAGTGATTCCAGTGATGTACTCTTTTTTTTTGAGGAAGTGCAAAAGCTTTGCACATCATTTCATTAAGTAGAAGAAAAAAACATGAAATTCTGGAACAAATCCAAACACAAAAAACGAAAAGGTGGCAGACCAAAAACCCCTAGAACGACTAGAAGCCCTGCCGAAACTACTACTTAAGAGGAGAAGATTACAAGAAGACACCACTGTCTCACCCTAGCTCACACCAAACGGTCACTAGGAGGGGGAATCTAAGCTACTCCTACTCCACTGGAGCTCCCCGACCAGGCGCAGCTGCCATGTGCCAAAGGTGATGCTCATCATGCATACTAGCCAAGACCTGATCGATAGAAGCTATGACCTTCTCGAAGATCCTTTGATTGCGCTCTTTTCAGATCATCCAAGAGTTGAGAATTATGTACGAATCGAGTTCCTTCCTGCGATGCTTTGGTTCCAAGTTTCTTGCAGTAGTCCAATGATCTTGAAGGGAGGTTTGACCAACAGGAACTGCTTCTTGGAACCCTACCTGCCTTAGGAATCGCGCCCAAATTGTTCGGTTACTGCGCATCCCACAAGAATGTGATCGATGGTTTCCAAGCTATGTTCGCAGAACACACAAACACCTTGGTTTTCCAAACCTCGGCGCTGAAGGCGGTCAGTTGTCCAGCATCGACGGCGAATCGCTAACCAAACGAATAATTTGCATTTGAGGGGTGCCCTAGCGCTCTAGATCGCATCGGCGCAAGGACAAGCAAGCGAGCCAAAGAAGAACGCTCTGTAAGCCGACTTTGAGGAGTAGCGACCTGAGGATTCCCACCGCCAAAGCACCGTATCGCCCTCGTTCGGCGATAGCTAAGTGGACTGTAACGTGTCCCATAACCGCAAAAACTCCAGCAAGTTAACATCCTCTAGGCGACTCGATATGTCGGAGATCCAAGAGTGCCCAAGGAGGGCGTGAGCTACCGTTCTTTGCTTCCGTGTTGAGAGCTTAACCATCTTTGCTATAGACGGCGCCAGACCATGAATGGATCGGCCATCAAGCCAACGGTCCTCCCAATACAAGGAATTTTCACCATTTCCGACTCTGACCTGAACCGAGGCTTTGAACATGTCTTCCTCAGCTCGAGTAGATTGGTTGAGCAATCTTCCCCAAGGCCTTTCCGACCACGACCATTGCAACCATTGCTAGCGAATGCGGTGTGTGCGACCTAGGACGACCAGGTTTTGTAGTCCAAGTCCCCCAAAATGACGGGGACGGCAAACAGAGGACCATGCCACTAAACATTGTCCACCCACAACATTTTGTGTTCCTTTCCAAAGAAACGCTCGATGCCTTTTATCGATCTCTCTGATTACCGAGAGGGGGGATCAAGGGTCATAAAAGAGTACACTGGTATAGCTGACAAAACCGCCTGAACCAGAACGAGTCGTCCCCCTTGGGAGAGCATGCTTGTCTGCCAAGCTTGCAGGTGGTTAGCGACCGTATCCAGGAGAGGTTGGAACTCCGCCCGAGAGGATTTTCTCAGGGTGAGAGGCAAGCCCAGGTATTTGCATGGAAAAGCAGCGTTTTTGCAATGCAAGCTGTCTGTGATGAGCTGGATATCCTGCTCATTGCACTGAATAGGCGTGAAGGAGCTCTTTGCCAAATTGGTTCGGAGACCCGAAGCTTCACCGAAGAGCTGCAGAACTTCTTTGAAGGCTAGTAAATCTGAGTTGACCGGAGAAAGAAACATGATTGCATCGTCTGCATACAATGACAGCCGGTGTGGTAATGCCTATCGCCCACCGATTGGTTCGAGCAACGATGCATGTTTCGCGGCTAGGCACAAGCTATTGAGGGCGTCCATAGCGATGATAAACAATAACGACGAAAGGGAATCTCCCTGTCGAAGGCCCCGACCGTGCCACACCGGTTGCCCTAGTTGGCCATTGACAAGCACTCTGGTGGACGACGAGCCGAACATGATACTCAACCAAGCACACCATCTAGGCCCAAACCCTTTGTGTCGTAGGATTTCCAGTAGAAAGGTCCAAGACAGAGTCGAAGGCTTGCGCGATGTCAAGTTTGAGGAGGACAGCCGACCTTTTTTGTTGATGAAGAGAGCGCGCTGATTGCCTGACCAGTAAGAAGTTGTCTTGTATGGAGCGACCTTTGGTAAAGGCTGATTGATTTGCTGTTACTAGCTTTGTGAGTTCTGGCGCTAGCCTTTTGGCCAGAACTTTTGAGAAAATTTTTGCGAAGATATGTAGCAGGCTTATTGGCCGGTAGTCACTCGGTTCCTGAGCTTCAGGTTTCTTCGGCAGCAAGGTAAGCGGCGCTTGATTCAACAACTTGAAATTAGATCCTGCTAAACGACCGAGGGCCTGAAATGCCGCCATTGTATCTGACTTGATGAGCTCCCAGCATTGTTGGTAGAAGAGGCTGGTGAAGCCATTCGAACCCGGCGCCTTTTCGGATGGCAAGCTCCTGATTGCTTCCCATACTTCATTTTCATTGAAATCTGCTTCCAGACCATGTAGTTCATGAGTAGGAACTCCCAAGAAACTAAAGTCCAAGGAGTGAGAGCGAACGACCGTCGTTCCCATGAGCTTGACGAAATGGTTGTGGAAGGCCTCTTCCATACCTTTCTGCGTGAGCACCCAGGAGTCAGCGACCTTTAAGCTTGCAATGTAATTAATTCACCTTCGGTGATTTGCATGGAGGTGGAAGAAACGCGTGTTTGCGTCCCTATCCTGCAACCATTTAATGCACGATCGTTGACAGGCGATAGTTCTTTGAAAGGAGCATAGACCTAGTATTTTCTTTTTGAGCTCCATCCTCAACCAGCGCTCCAAAGGGTCGAGAGATCTTTTTTCCTCTGCTAAATCTAAACGATAGATTAGTTCTTTTGCCATCCCGATTTGCTGACATATGCTACCACACTAACGTTGGCTCCAACTATGCAGTGCACGACCTATGGTTGAGAGCAGGCTGTGGAGACGCAAAGGGTTGGTCAAAGAATCGTTGCATTTCCATGCATGCAGGACCTCCTCTTGGAACCCTTCTGTCCTTGTCCAGAAGGATTCAAAGCAGAATCGCTTCTTGGCTCCCGATAAGAAAGCCGTTGACAACAAAAGAGGACAGTGATCAGATGCCGTGGATGGTAGTGCGCACAGAAAGCAGTCCGGGAACATTAGGTCCCACTCTGTCGAGACGAAAACCCTATCAATGCGCTCCAGGGTCAGCCTCTCCCTTGTGCTCGTCTAGGTGAAGGATCTTCCGTTAAGATGCACC
Source organism: Ampelocalamus luodianensis (assembly GCA_036346255.1). Lineage (NCBI taxonomy): Eukaryota > Viridiplantae > Streptophyta > Magnoliopsida > Poales > Poaceae > Ampelocalamus > Ampelocalamus luodianensis. Next base: position 53,771,883 of record CM070627.1, on the reverse strand, counting down.
TCCTTAAGTTCGAGATCATCTATTACCCGACGGAAGCTACCCATTCGCCTTCTGTTTAAGCGATCATTATTCTTGTCACTGGCTTGAAGGATTAGGTTGAAGTCTCCAACAATCATCCATGGCCCGAGGACGGTGCTTTGAATATCACGTAACTCCTAGAGGAACGCTGCTTTGTTGGCGTCATCCGATGGGCCATAGACTACTGTCAACCAGGAGGATGAACCGCCCGGCAAATCGACCTTGGCTGTTATAGAGTAGTTCCTTTTACTTAGCGACGTACAATTGACCCTACTAGAAGTCCAAGCTAATAAGATGCCTCCTTTCGACTGGGACGAAGGAAGGTAGTAGAAACTGTCGAAAGATTGCCCTAGGGTTTCCATAACAATAGACGAGTCAAGAACACTTAGTTTTGTTTCTTGAATACACACGACCGAGGCACGCGAAGCTATTACAGACTCTCGAATTACATTCAACACTTAGTTTCCAGTGATGTACTGACGTACCAAAATTTTCTTTTCCTTCACAAGAGAGCAGTGGCAAATCTGGATGTTGAAAAACTCAATGAAGAGCAAAATGCTCATTCTCTCTCATTCAAATGTAGGATTGATTGTAGGTTATAATTTATGCAAATAAGTTAGGTATGTTAATAGAATATTGTTGAATGTGCTGCGAAGTCAGTTTGTCTCTCAATTTTTGAAGGGTCATTTTCTGTATTTACTGCAGGTGAAGACAGCAGATAACAGAATAATGCAAGACCAGCTAGATCTAAAGGTAATAATTTGATTGTAAATTTAGTGAAATAAGAGCACAAGTTTGTGTTACTTATAAATTTGTCCTGTTATCAGGCAAGCGAATGTGAGGAATTGCAAGAAACAATTGCTCACTTGAAAGAACAGCTCTCCCAAGCTCTTGAAGCTAATGAGTTATTGTCAGAAAGCATCATATTGCAGCAGAAAACAGGCATCGGACGTGAAGTCGGATTACAAGTTCGCAATGAAAAGCCATTATCCAGAGATGTATCTGAAGAACTGGTTCAAAGAACATTACAGGTTTGCCTTTTCTCTGCGCTCTGGTCCAGCATCCTTTCATTCCAATGCAAGTCCAATTATCACATCCTGTTAATTGAAGCCTGCCAGGTGCCTGGCAAATATATTCTATTTGTACTGCATCTCATGGTAAGATTGATCTAGATGACACTGTACCTTTGCCCATGCGGCCATGCCTGTCATGATGATGCACACCAACCACATATTTCATTGATGGTAATTGGTAATACTGTTAGTTTTTCTCGGGGATAATCCTGAGAATCGGTGCTTCAAACGGGGCATTAGAATTAGAAGTTGACATTTACAGGAAGGTTTCAATGTGAAAAATACGTGCATTAGTGTTTAACTTTAAGGACTAATACTTTTAATGTGGTTTGGTGAGACTTATTTTGGAATGAGCTTTGTTGAAATTGGCAGCCTTTGTTTAGCTTTGATGCAATTGCAAACACAATTTCCTGGTATCGCCAATTACCAAATTTCCAGATCATCGATTTTCTGTTCCATTTATCTAATTCACCACATGACTACTTTTAATTAACTACATCACCCATTCTGTTACTTTTAACTGATGGTGTGACCAAAAGAATGGTGCTCTTATGTTACTTGTGTTCTCTCTTCAGTCAGAGGTCAATGAACTGACGCAGAGATTGTGTGAACTCAATGAAGCCAAATCTCAACTAGAGGCCCGCAATCAGATGCTTCTAGAGGAAAGTACATATGCCAAAGGCCTGGCCTCAGCTGCAGGTGTTGAATTGAAAGCACTCTCCGAAGAAGTCACAAAACTCATGAAGCACAATGAGAAGCTTGCTAGTGAGTTGGCGTCAGCAAGAAACTCAACTCAACGAAGAGTAAGCCATGGTCCGAGGGGTCCTAGGAGGGATAGCCACATTAAACGGCACGAACCAGCTAGCAGAAGAGATATCAACGTGAGCTACGAGAGAGAACAAGCTCCGGAGGCCATGCTCGTGGAGAAGGACCAAAGAGAAGCGGAACTCCAGAAGAAAATTGAGGAGTCAAAGCAAAAGGAGGCCTTCCTGGAGGGCGAACTTGCAAACATGTGGGCTCTAGTGGCAAAATTGAAGAAGGCTCAGGGAAATAACCGAGACGATCCGGATGCCGTATATGATAATATAATGGATCATGACCCTGGAGATGGTCATGGTAGAAAATAATCGTCTAATTTTCTGATCTTCGGTGATGTGCTTTGTGTGCAGGGGTTTTTGTATGTAAGTAATTGTACCATGGTTCCACTCCAGTGTGAATCAGTGTCAGTCTGTATATTCGTTGAATAAGCGTTTTGTGTAAATTGTATCTGCAGGGTTATGCCTATGTTCTGAGGATTGTCATGCCGGTCTGGTTGGTTGACAGCTTCCGATCATCGGCGATCAGCATTATGGTATGTAGAATGTGGTCGTTTTACATTCATTGGTGACAGCATACAATTAATTTCAAACATGTCAATGTATGTGCAGCAGTGTAAACTAATCACTTGACTGATCATCTTGCATCATTGTTTTCAATCCTCATTTTCTGTGGGCTCCTTAATACAACAACCAGGCCCGGGTTTTGGAACGATGCTACGTGATTTTACATTTGGCACGCATTTTGTTTCCTGTCCTTTTCAACAATGCGTACATGATCTGATTTCTGAAGATTTTTGTGATTATTGTGTGGCCACGGTGGTATCTTTTCTTGGTCGCCTGCTGCATCAACGCTGAATTTTCTGTGGTGGTGATCGGTCGACCGGTCTTGAAGAAAGAAAGTAGTAGCGATGAGTCTCCATTTCCCCCCCGTCGATCATAGTTCATAGGGCGATTTTTTCCCCATTTTTGCAGGCACCGGAAAGGTCGTACAAAGTACAGCACAGTCTCCTGTAACATCTGGGGGCAGAACCGGCTGAGCTGAGCAGTTCGCAAGTCAGCCTTCAGGGCTGCGTTTTTCGAACATGATGACGTCGGCGCTCGTGCCGGGAACAGTGTAAAACGTGATCGATGAAGACAAGCACGAAACAGCAGAAAACCACGGCAGTTACTTCAATTGCCCGCCGATTTAGCCATGTATATTTATTATTGTACTGTTGCAGACAACCGCGGAACCAAGAAATTAGGAGATCCGATGTAAACTTATAGTATAAAAAGTACCGATACACAATATGATTCTACAATTAATATAACTAATGATATCAAATACATGCAAATTATCAAGTTTTAGACAAACATAGATTTAACTCATACAATCAAACAAGCATATAATACAATATTAAGAGCTCGTAGAAACTACTAACAAAGACTCCTGATGTGTGTGCACATCGGTGGTTGCCACAAGACATCTAGAACGTCGGCACTCTAACAACTACCTACAACACATAAACACAACATAACAACACAAGTGCAATAATAATTTGAGTATTGAAATATTTAACTACTCTCCTCCAATTTGAAAAACCCTTCGTGAAGGCATCACCCCAAACTTTTCAACAATTGCCGGTGTTTTGAAAAGAAAACAATACAAACAATAAGCTGCATCTTTGGCTACACTATACTCCAACCAATCAAATTGATCATACAACGCTTCTCTAAATGCCCTACTTGATTTCGTGTTAATTGTGCTAGGCAAATCATGACCTCGCGGCTGGCTTGGACCTTTCAACAAATACACCCTTCTCACTTCATCTCTAATTTCCAAGATAGCATATTCTTCAATTTGTTTCCGTAGGCCCGGGTCATCAACAATGTCGTCTGGATTAAACACATCACTAGCACGAGCTCTCTTTGCGGTTGCAGTGTTGTTGGCAATGGCATTAGATATTTTCAGCCACTTGGGAATCGCCATCTACTGTTGCGGTTCTAAAATAAGTCTATATTGATTTCATTTTCTTATGAAGTTCCTACAAGAAATCAAAATTTACCAAGATTTTACTATAGGAGACTAGGACAAAGAGTAGTTGAGGCTTCAATTGGGCAAACCTGACCGGTGACGAGTGACGGCAAACCTCGGTGACTCGTCATCCCTACGCCACACCTCAACCCCCGCCTGCGTCGAGCTCCCGTCGTCGCGTCGCGCTGGGGGCTGCGGCGGCTGCGCGATGGAGCGGTGGAGGGGTTGGTTGTTGGGGAATGGTTAGGGACTTAGGGTTACATGAGTCATGGGTGACTTCATTTCCTTGGGAAGTTGGATTGCAGATGGGCCTACCAACTGCCACTCTTTGCCCATGGTCCACGCTTCTCGAAGGTCCACAACGGCCCACGCTTTCGGCTTCTCCAATTGCTAGGCGGCAGGCGCGGCGGCTATGTGCTCATGGAGTCATGGCAACTTGGCGCCGGTGGGCTGGTTGGGGGAGGTCTGCTGGCATGGGAGACCCAGGGCGATAGTTTCGCCACTGGTCGTAGGCTTCGATTCATCCTGCAGTTAGTGGGCGACGAACGAACGTCGCCGCATGCATGCATGTGTGCTAGAAGACCTCATGAGGCCGCCTAATGATTGTACAATAGGGTATACATTAGTCTAGACTTGGGACTTAGAGCCATGCCGGGATAGCACGGCCCAAGCCCAGTGGGTCGTGGGCTAGGACCATGTCGTACTGGCATAGCCCAACTTGCCTCTGGCAAGCCCAAGCATGGCCTACTCGCACACCAGGCTGTCGCCGTGCCAGCCCAAACATGGCCCTTTTGCACTTTGGCGGGGTTGATTAGAGGGATTAGAGGGAGCGAGGTGGTGGGCGCCCTTGGAGGAGCACCGCCGTTGTTGAGGTCCTCATCATGGCCGTCGTCATCGTCGTGTAGGAGCCCCATGAGCCGCATGGTGGTGGACGCGAGGGGAAGCTCCAGCCACGCGAGATCTGGCCGTCGCCGGTGACGGCGCCACCATTGCCTGGGATGGCAGGGGACGAGCGACGATCGCCCAGCGTCATCGTGCGGCCCATGGGGCTCGAGGTGCTGTCGCACGACCCCGCCGGGGAGGAGCAACATGCGGTCTATTAGGGCAAGCTTCGGCAGTCGGCGTCGGAGTGTGTCCGTCGGGACCCCTCCCACTCCCGCAGGTGTCGTCACCCCGGTGACAAAGGCTGCAAGGTGATTCGGCCTGCCCCCGGGCGATGCTTTAGAGATGAAGCCGCTTCGACGCACTCTTTGTCCTCTACTCCTCTCCTTGCGGTGCCGAAAGAGAAAGGGAAGGAGGGGAAAAGCTGAAAAGGTAAAGAAGAGAGGGAAAAGAAAGGAGGGGGAAAAGGAAAAATGAGGAGGAAAAAACGAAAGAAATGGAGGGAATAGGAAAAAGGTAAAAAAAATTGAGAGAAGAAAATGTGGCATAGAAAATAAAAATTACAATTAATTGTGTATAATTGTAATGGACATTAGACACAAATATTTAGGGGGGTGAGCTAAAATTTTATTAATTATTTGGTACAGATACAAAGTTATTACCACGTTAAAAACCTTACAACCCAGTGTGGGGTACCCCTGGTAAGGAAAAGAGTACAATAACTACATACACATACTGACATACATAGACTAGTTGACGTCGAGATTCTCTAGGTCAGCTATCACCTCCGCAATCTCCAAATCCTCGAGGTGATGTTGCGTCCATTCATCGCGCTCACCCAGTTTTGAGGCATGTGAGTGACTCAACCATCTCAGGTGTGAGAGACAACCTCCTTAGCTCGAGTACCATCCCCACCGTATTGAAAATGGCTTCCGATGAGACAGTCGACACCAGAACCACAAGTACATCTTATGCAAAATGTGACAACACTGGATAAATACATTGGTGGTTCTTCCACCACAATAGGAGGTTGACATCATTACCCTCTGCGAGGTCAAGCTCGGTGTCGGCAAAAGGTGTGTCGAGGTAGTGGTTGATCTTTACTCTTGGATTCCATTGCCACTTGCTCGACACATGAGAGGGCGAACTGGATGTTGGGCCTTTCAGCTTCTTCCACACGTTAGAAGGGCTCAAATTGTGCTATCATTGTTGCGTTGTTGAAGCACTTGTTCTCGATTGACTCATGCTGCCAAACTTTTCATAATACAAATAAAAAACTAAAAAAACTGCGTTGTTGAAGCACTTGTTCTCGATTGGTTAAATAATAGGTTTTAAAAGGGCATTGTTTATATTTTCCTTGAAAGCGTTAGCAATATCCAAAGCCACTCGATAACTAAGCAAGAAGTAGAATAGTAAACACTAGATAAAAATGTGGTTGTATTATAAAAAAAAACTTTCAAAAATTCATGAAAATGACTAGCAACTATCCAATCCTCTTCAGTAACCAACTGCTTACCAGAATTGGTATTGACTAAGAGAGTAATGATGTACTCATACTTCACGCACCTCCCCAACATAGTATACGTGGAGTTCCATCTCACCTTCATGTTAAGGTTGAATCTTCTTGGCCTCTTATTGTTGGCCCTACAGTAGTCCACGAACTGGGTGTATCTTGAGGCCAAAGATGTAATGAACTAGATAGCATCGCATATGTTGTCTAAACTTGGCTTCATTACCTTCAAACATGATGTACGATGAGATTAAGGATGTGGCACATGCATCTTTGGTGGAGAACGAAACCTCCAGTGTAGAACTAAAGATGCGGTGTGAGACCCTCCATGACTATCATGTTAGCTGAGGCATTGTCAAGAGTGATGACAATAATTTTGTTCTCTATTTTAAAATCCTGAATAACCTCTAATATGTGTTGTGCGATGGCCTCTTCGGTGTGTGCCACATCGATTGGCCTAAACGCCATGACTCGCTTCTTCAAGTTGTAATCATCATCCAAGTAATGTGCAACGACACTAAGATAAGCTACCCTTTGGTGGGATGGAGTCCATATATCTGAGGATAAAGCAAAAGGAAAGATCACTTTCAAGAAGTTCTCGCTCAAACTTGATAGTTTACGTTAGTAGATTTCTACTATGTCATGCACAGTTGTTCTCCTACTGACGTGTCAGTATTATGGGCAAAAACCACGTTGGATCATTCTCTTGAAATAAAGCTTTTGCCCATTCTAATTGGAAGATTATCAGTAACTATATATCTAGCAATTTTGTCTGTAGCTACCTGAGGGTTGTACATCCATGTACTCACCAAACCATTGACCCCAAAGTTAAGCTGGGTTTGGACGTTCTCCCCTTATGTCCGCCCATATGCTATCTTCTTCAAACATGCCTCCGCGTACCGCTTGAGATGACATGTTCCTTCACCTGAACGTGTAGATAATTTAACATGGTAATATTTACAAGTGGCATATGATACCTGATGCACGTCCTCTATTTTTGTGTTGTACTCCATATGCTGCCAACACCATGCACGTCGGCTGAAGGAGCCTCCACCGCTGCTTGCACCGATGCACCGACCCTGACATTCGGGGTGGACAAGTGGGCATCCTCATAGCCCTCCATTCCATCCATATGACGGTCATCATTACCATAGTCTCCCATGCCCAGGGAGAGAGCTGACGAGGATTGATCTCTAGCTCTTGCACTTCCTCTTGGGGAGGAGGACTAAGAGTGCAAGGGCGTGCTCTCCTACTCCCCCCTCCTGACTTCTTCTTGCCAAACATACTGGGAGACTAGCGAGTAGTACCAGTAGAAAAATAGAAATTAGAGAGCAAGGAGAGAAGAGAGAGCTTGACAGTGTAGTGAAGAAATGTGGAGAGGAAGAGGTTTTATAGCAATGGAGGTGGTGAACATTGCCATTTGCCCGTTGCAAAACCTACCCACGCTCCTTTGCTCCTCCGTCATGTCATTGCAAAAGCCTAGAGCACCGTAGGCCACAGTGCCGCAGCACAACAGTTCATTAGGAGATCGTTGCCTCTACTGCCGTAGCACAACAGCTCCACGTCAGGCCATCTCCCACTCCCACAGTCCCACTCCCACTCCCACTCCCACTCCCACTCCCTCTCCCTCTCCCACTCCCTCTCCCTCTCCATTGCTGGCTAGCACCTCTCTCGTTGCGCCACTGCCACACCACTCAGCCTCTCCCTCTTCCCCACTGCTTGACCTCTCTCCCTCCCTCCACTACCCCCACCACTCCTAGCCTCCCACCGCTCCAGATCTGTGCACGTGCGTTCGCTAGGGCGAGAGCGTGGATGCGGCGGTGCAGTCGGCGACGTGGTGGCGCATAAGGCAAGTAGGGAGTCGACGACGTCGAGCTCCACCACACCACCCCACCGCTCGGCCTATCTCCCTCCCCTACTGCCCCCACCACTCCCAGCCTCCCACTGCTCCAAATTTGTGCGTGGGTGGACGCTCGGGCGGGAGCGTGGAGGCAACAACACGGGCAACAAATTGGTGGCGCGTAAGGCGAGCGGGGAGGCAGCTATGACGAGCTCAGACCTGGAGTGGGGAGGCGGCCACACCGGCGGGGAGGCGAAGGCACAGGCTGCGAACGTGGAGGTAGAGGCACGGGTGGCGAGCGTGGAGGCAGAGGCGTAGGCGGCGACATGGACTTCATATCTGTGCGCAACGAGGCGAGGCACTCGGTGGCGAGGACGGAGTGCGTGTGGCGGTGAGGTTGGCGTGCCTTCAGGCCGAAGTGCCCTGTTACGGACCGTGCCATCTTTAGGCCGAACGGGCCTGTTTTGTGTCATGCAGGCCCGAGCATGGCCCAGACAGGTGTGTCGTGTTGTGCCATGTCGTGCCGTCAATCGTGCCTGATCGGCAGGCCCAACACGGCCCTATCATCCATGTCGTGCCGGTCCAACCTTCCCCCTTTCATGTCGTGCTTTGGGCCGAGCTGGGACGGCCCGAACAAACCCGTCCCAATGCCTAGGTCGTAACATTACACATGCACCAATAATGCCCTTGAAGGACCAATGGAAATCATTAATTGACTTTTTAATCACGATGATAAGTGTACATGTGTATAATGATGTACCAAAGTGCACAATCAATCACCCAAAGGAAGAATCAAAGCTCCATCTGATGACAAAGATCCCCAACTTTTGCCATTACCTAAAGTACTAGCTAGCATCCAAGAAGACAAGCGCTATCGACGACAAGATGGAAACCACACTTTCCATCCAAGCCACCCCTTCACCACTCTATGGCTCTGTTTGGTTCGACTTCAACTTCCGGCTTTCGATCGAAAAAGCCGAAAGCCAAACCAAACGACAGGCTTTTCGAAGCGGCTTTCTCGGAAGCCGCTTTTCACAATACATGTAGAAAGCCAAAAGCCAAAAAGCCGCTGCGGGCCAGCTTCCACGGCTTCCCACCACCCCCTTCCGTATTTGCCCCTCGACTTGCATGGTATTTAGCCGCTTTTGCCATCCGATAAAACCGGCCTCAACCCCCCAGCCTCGCCCGCACAGCTCCCACACTCGCCCGCCGCCTCCTCCTCCCCCGCACGCCTCCTTATCCTTCCCCACTCGCCCGCATGCCTCCTCCCCCGGGCGCCCTCCTCCTCCTGGCGCCCTCCTCCTCCTCTCCCCGGCGGCCACCACCTCCTCCCCCTAGTGCCCTCCTCCTCCTCCTCCCCCCGGCGCCCTCCTCCCGTTGGCCTCACCGGATCCGAGATCGGATCGGATCGGATCTCGACCTCCCCGCGCCGCCTCCTCTCGGGCTCCCTACCCGGCGGCCGCTCCACTCTCCTCCTCCGCGCGCGTCTTCTCGGGCTCTCTCCGCGGCACCTCCTCGGGCTCCTCCGCGCCGCCGCCTCCTCGGGCTCTCTCCGGCGGCTGGCGTTCTCCTCGAGCCACCGGCCTCCTCCATCCTCCCGCTCTCTCCCGAGCTGCCGCTCTCTCCCTCTCCGACGCGGCCGCGCCCAACTCCTCCTCCCCGAGGCACCGCGCCTTCTCTCTCTCTCGGCCCAACTCCTCGCCTCGGCGCCTCGCCTCTCCTCGCCGCCAGCCGAGCTCCTCACCCCACCCCCACCCCCTCCGCCGCCGCCAGAGCCTAACCCTAGCTTTCTTTTTTTGTTTTCTTTTATTTTTTCTGTAATGATTATTGTTAAATGTAATTGTAATAATTGTTAATTGCAATAATAGTTTATTGTGATGGTTATTTATTGTATTTATTTATGTAATAATTGTTTATTTTAATAATTACGTGTTGTAATAATTGCTAATTGTAATAATTATCGTAATTGTTGTTAATCGCGGTAATTGTGCTAAATTGCAGTATATCGCGGTAATTGTGCTAAATTACGGTATATTACAATAGTCGTCGTCAAATGTGACCAATTGCCCTGAATGCGATAGTCGCCGTTAATTATTGTTAATTGCGGTAGTTATCGTTAATTGTGTTAGTTTTTCATTGTCTTTGAATGCCGTTAATTATCGTCAACTATCGTTAGTTCTCGTTAAATGTTGTCAATAGCGTTAAACGACATCAAACAAGCAGTTACTGTTCTCAGGGGTAATTCAAACATTTCTCATCACGGAAGCTGCAGCCAACCTATCTAAAAGCTAGACAGTTAAACACCAAACCAGAAAAGCACAGCCGTTCAGCTCGCAGCCAGAAAGCTATACAGTACAGCCGAAAGCCGCTTTTCAGAAAAGCGCAACCGTTTCAAACAGGGCCTATATATCCCCTCCGCATCGCTGCATGGTCGGAGGCACGCGGCGCGCCTCCATTGGTCGCACGTCAGCATCGCCGTGAAGGAATCCTGTCATCCCAAGTAAAGCTGACTCCTCTTGCAGTCTTGCGTCCCTCTCGATCGCCTTCTATACCATCCATCTTCCTTTCCTTCTACTACTATATATAAACACCTTCGATCTCCATGGACACAAACATGTAGCACAAGCAAGAACAGTTTAGATCGATCCACAAAAGAAGCTTCTTTCTGCTAGGGTTAGTTAATTTTTGCGCATGAACATGGCGAGTGGCGGCTACTACTCGTACTACCAGCCAGCGCCCTACTACTACAACTACTCGCAGCAGCCGGTGGCAAGAGGAGGAGGCGGCGACTCGCGCCCGTCCGTCCATCTCTTCCTCTTGCTCGCGACGCTCTTCCTCCTCGCCGCCAGCTCGCTGTACGCGCGGTGCGAGTCGGCGGTGGAGAGCCTGCTCGGCCAGCTCCGGCTCTTCCTCATCCTGTCACCGCTGCTGCTCATCGTCGCCGTGCAGCTCTGGGTGGCGGCGAGCGGCGGCCATCGGCGGGGCGGCGGCGGCGGCCTCATCTACTTCCTCGCGCAGCTGATGGGGTGCGACCAGAGGAATCCGTACGGCCGGTGGGACGGCGGAGGCGCGTCTTCGCCGTGGGGCGTGGCGCTGGTGCTCGTGCTCGTGCTGTTCTTGGTCTCGTACCAGTCGTCGTTACAGAACTGGTGGTTCCCGCTGCTCAGCCGGTGAAGCTGCAAGCTCACAGGTTACTACTACGTGCATGCGTGCATGTGAAGCTATGCGTCGCGAGAGTTATGCTTAAGAGGTGGTGGTGGCCTCTCAATGCAACGTATGAGCTAGCTTAGCTTGCGAGGAGCCATTAAGCAATTTAGCATGGCCTTTTTATATGCCGTGTAAATCCCTTTTTAGCTGTTTCTTCTTCCCATCTAATTTACATGCTGTTTCGAACGTAGGAATTAAAAAAGGGGCCGACTAAGTACGGTCACATGAAATTTTCTTAAAATTCTGTCACTTTCTTTAGTACGTTGGATCACCATCCAATAGTTTCTATTTTTTTATGTTGAAAAATTCGAAATTAGATAAAAGTAAATCTAAGTGAACCCTACAAATACAAAAAGAAAACAAAAAAATTCTAAACTAGATAAAAGTAAATCTAGGTGAACCCTACAAATACAAAAACAAATAAAATTAAAAGTTCTAGTAAAGTTGTGCTAAAATTGCACGTCACTTTGTAATGCAATTTTATACTTAATACTGTGCAATTGTATGTGTGTGGGTTTTAAGAAAATTTTAGGTGACTGAGAGCTAGCAAAAGCTTTTAAAAAATAGTTTAGTTCTTTGTAATCCCCCGATCTTTAGTACCATGTTACTAGTTTACATTGAGTCACACTAGCATATAACGGATGTTTGTCCAAATCGTAGCACTTCTGAGTTAACCCTTTTCGACGAAATGATGATGAATGCCCAAGAAAGGTGAAAGGCATGCATGTCCCACGATGGGAGCTGGACTATGAGTGAATTTCGGGCCGTAGGATGTATCATTCGATTCATTCCTATAGGAATTTGGGAAAACTCTTGTGTTTCAAATGGGCTTAGTTGTCATTTGGGATTTGGGAGTACATTTCCATTAACTCTCATAAGTCCGTGCATATAGTTTACGGGATGTCTATTTCTAACTTTTTTTATATATAAAAGGGTTTTTGCTTATGTTTTCTAACGTGGCTTATGCTTCCTTAAGTATAAGTCACAAATATTTAACTATTGAATTAATCTAGAATCAGACGCACATGCATCCCAAATTAATCTAATCCAAGAAATCGACTTAACGTTACAAAAATCAGGCAACAACTTACACAGCGTATATTTATGGTGGTTGTTTATATCTCTGACTTAGTTATGGCTGTCCATATATCCTAACATTTGATGCCGATTTGTACCAAACCCCATGTAGTTGTATGGAATATGAATGTACTTGTTACCACACATATAGGAATTAAAGGTTTTCGAAAGTGTTGACTTTATGGATGACTAAATAGTAGTAATAAGAAAAGAGTTAAGAGTGACAAGGAGTGCCACAAAAGTGACAGATTTATGTCCAGAGAATGTTCTAGAGAAGAAAAAAAATCCCTTCCTTTGCATTATCTAGAATCTTTTGGAAACAGGCCATTCTCCACATCTCAAGAGATAGAAAGAATCACCTGTCACAGTTCTGGAGCTTCCATTGTCTTCTTCTCTTTTGACGAAATCTAAATAAAGCAGGCGTTTGGATATCCCGGTTGCATGTAAATCTACTACATGGTTAAGTGCTTCTTAGACTAGAGATCTTCTTAGCTTAGCAGAGACGCAATGTTGATTCTCGAGTTAATATCAGGTGATCTACACAACAATTAGGCAGGCTTAATTGGCTTTGAGCAGCATGCGATGTATTTCTAGTTTGAAGGATTGCTTCGCGGATCAGGTATAATTAAGTTCGATCTCACAAGTACAAAGAGTCAAAGTTTGCTTCCAAAGCCGAATCAGCATGGAGAGGCGAGAGCTTGACAATCTCCACAAGACCAATTGGAATTTTCTTTTCAAATATTTTCCCTTTATATGACCAGTTGATTAATCAAACATTGGAGTGTACATGCAAAGGATAGCTAGCTAGAAGGAAGGAAGGATCTTGGAATACCTTTCGTCAAGAATTTGGTGCCGACTGTCTTCTCTTTCGGCTCTACTTGATGGATGACTAAAGTAGCTTTCTGCGTTAATCATGCGTGTGGCCTGTGGGGCTCTCACCAACACATGCCTCCCTGAAAATCCCGAATATTCCATACTCCAACATGTATCGCATCATGTGGTTGTCTGGTGCGTTGATTGATTTGTGCATCGTCCATGCATGGGGTTTGTTTCATGTAGCGGTAACTGAACTTAACAACAAATGGGTTATTTAGCGGGAAAAAAAATCAGGTTAAATACTACTAGTATAAGTGTCTTTTGAACTTCCGCAAAAAAAAAAAAAAAAAGAAGAAGAAGAAGAGTGTGTGTGTTTTGAAAAACCTGAGTTCTATTGGCTTTGTGGCGTTTGGTGATCCCATTTCTAGTTGGGATCGATCAATGGTGCAGGAGAATTAAGCATTTAACATGATGAAAAGGATGCACGGTTTTTGCTTCAATACTCATCCCAAACAAGAGTTTACTAATTTTAAAGCATAAAAGGAGCAGTGTAAGATTAAAATGGTAGCTATCATTTCAAAAAGTAGTATTAAAATTACTCCAAGTACAAAGGGAGAAAGATTGAAGGGACCTGAATATATCAAATTGTTAAAAAAAAAACATGCATCATAAGAAAAAATAATATATCCTATACCAACCGTTGGATATACAGTTCAGTAGTTAGAATATAATTCTCATAGAAATTTGCATAGGAATCCCTACATCCAATGTGGTGGACGTTTCTTTTTCTATGAAATTCATCTGTTCCAAATATGAAGGGGCCTAAATATGTGTTAGATGGGTAAGTTGTAGGTTTTTAGGGGTTTAATCCCATGACTGAGTACTGGTTATTTGATTCTTATATATAGTTGCACTAATCAGTAATCATTGTTCCTTCTCATCGCCAAGAAAATGGTCATTGGTCCCTCTGTTGACAAATTGTTTATTTGGACAGTAAGCAATTAGCACGACGCTGCAGAGTACACGGCTCTATACCAATCTGCACGGCCATAAGCATTTAATTGCAACTGTCGAGATGTAATCTTCTTCACTGCAAGTTGTATCGTACGTAACATGCATCTGCCTCGATCCTTGCTTCCGGATGGTTCTTCCCCAAAATTATTTGCTTCAAGACTTGTGTGATCGATGTACGTACTGTACTAGCACCTGCACATACGTGCACATATATATGACCGACCGAAATGTCCCCGGCTCTGTGCAGTACGTCGAGGCTACCCATTTGTTTCCTTGCGAACAGCTGTTTGCTTCCTTCGTTCACAGATCTAGCTAGCTAGCTCAGTCATCAGTGGTCGATCAGGGTTGCTTCGGCGCAGGAGAGTTTATTGCCCGCTTCTGATCTCCTCCCAGTACCTGGGACCGACCATCGATCGCGATCTCTGCGGACTGCATGCACGTGCCGGCCACTTTCCTGGCTAGCTAGCTCTGCTCTTCCACCTTAATTTCCTTGCTTAGCTCGGTGTCTGTCATGCATGCCACGAACCAACTTTCGCATGCATGGAGCTGTGCAGTCGATCGGACGGCGTACGTACGTACGTCCCAGCGACAAGCTAGCTAGTCTCCAACTTTTGTCGTGTTATAGCCAGCGGCGGATCTAGTGTAGCCAGCGACAAGCTAGCTAGTAATCTCCAACTAAACTAATTGTCGTGAGCGTTATACTTCGCCACCTGGTTATAGCTCCAAGTTAATGCATGGATCATCCCTAGATGAGATGAGCTCGACCGTGTAGCGGAGACAACTGCTGCAAATAGTTGGCTGCTGGAACCGATCGAGCGGCCTGGCCCGCGCACGACCGCACGGTGGTCGCGTACTCACGCGTACGCCCGGGGTTCAGCGCGCGCGCGCGCGCCAGTAGGACACTAGCGAGGCAGCACCGCAGGGGGACGCCGGCTGGGCTTCGGTCATGGCGGTTTTTTCTTCTTTTGGGGCAAAATGCACGATTAGTACGGGTGTCAAGCGGCCAGGCGCGCCGCGGCGCTGGTGGTTGGACGCGCGCGGCAGCCCAGCCCCAGATGCCCAACGCGTCACGACTCGGTCGCGGGTGGTGCTCTGGGCCGTGGTTTGGCGCGCGCTGACAGCAGCCGAAATGCCGACGAATCGCGCGAGTCGCCGCGCGGTGCGGCTGGGGTGGGGGACTGGAGGCCAAGCGGCCAGTGGGCAGCCATGTCACTGCGGTTGCACCGTGCATGTGCATCTCACTCACACAGTAGTATGCTAACGACTTTTTGGCACATACAGTCAGTTTTCGACCCGTATTTACACTTCTAACCGTCTTTCAACGGTATTTACAAAAATAAAATATTTTTAAATAAAAATTTTTTGCTACAGTGTGGGCGCAGGCTCACCCTGCGCCCGCACTGTAGCAATTTTTTTTGTTATTTTTTTAAAAAAATATTTATGCATATTTTTGTATGAATTTTTAAATATAGTAAATTGGGTTCAAAAATTATGAAATTTTTTGTGGAGTCTTCTAACACCGTGTACTTGCTTGTGACACCGTCAGAAGACTCTACAAAAAAATTTATAATTTTTGGATCCTATTTACTATATTTAAAATTCATACAAAATATGCATAAATGTTTTTTAAAAAAAAACAAAAAAAATTGCTACAGTGTGGGCGCAGGGTGAGCCTGCGCCCACACACTGTAGCAAAAAAATATTTTTATTTTAAAAAATGTTTCTGCATCTAAAAATTGAAAAAAAATCGAAAAAAAAAGAAAAGCAGCGGTAGCAGTCGTGCGCTTCGCAACGTGGCGCACGCAGGTGCGGCGGTGGCGCGTGGCGGCGGAACAGCGCGGCACTGAGTGGCTGCATGGGCGGACGTGCGTGGCGGCGCGGCGGGCGTGAGCGTCGCGGCACGTGTCACAACCTCGGCCTTGCGCGCGGTGGCGCGCGCTGCGCGTGCTATTTTGCAAATACCGTTGAAAGATTGTTAGAAGTGTAAATACGGCTCGAAAATTGACCGTATCGGCCAAAAACTCGTATGCTAACACGCCGGTTCTGCGGGGATTCCTGGGAATGGGAGCACCAGAACCGGCACAACATGGCCGAGTAAGGCCAGAATTGGTGGCAGCCCAATTAGACCCGAGTAAACTCCGGTAAGACCAGCCCAAAACGATCCATCCGGACCTTCTGGAACCTGGCCCGTTTTGCTCAGGTCCAGTTTACTTATAGCCCGGTATAAGGTGAAGAAAACCATCCATCGCAGCCCCCCACATGACAGGACTGCTAAACCTTGTATGCAGTGACACAAATTAGTAGCAGCGGAACAAGTTGCTGCTTGAAGATCACCTCGGCTTTCACGGAGGTTCAGTTCGCACCGTGCATGCATGTTCAACACGTTGGTTAGCTCCTAGAGCTGCCAGCTAACCTCGTTTACTATAACGCAGTGATTCTTCATTTCTTCAACTGTCACGCCCTTTGCCGCGTGATTTTAATTACGGGATAGCCTACCTGCTCCCGTCCAAATTTCATACTCCCTCTCCGTGGACGTGGACGTATTTTAACTTTGCACCAGGATTAAATTGGTGATGAAATTAAGAAAGATACGTGAGAAAATGATTTAGGGCATGTTCAATAGTTTGTCTTTTAGGTTGTCTCTATTACTCTTCATGCCATCTTAAAATTATTTTGAGACAACTATTCAATACATTGTCTCTTGAGCTGTTTTTTTTAAAGCCTTACGAGCATTTAAGCTTTATATGAATCAAGTGCCTTATTTCACGTGAATAAACGACGATAGCACTCCAACAATAAAAAGTTTCGTCACTAATGTCTTGTTTCGCGTGATGCGTCCGTTGCTTCGTGAGAGGACGATCTCATTCTCTCTCCTCTTTCACTATCCTCCATATCACGAAAACCTACATGGTAACCTTAGAGGCAATTTGAATTGGCATTATTGAATATGCTCTTAGGCACCCTTCATAATTGTTTTGAAAAGATAAGTAAGAATACTTTGTGTGGGTGATAATGAATAAATGCCCATGATAAAGGAAAAAATAAATAGGAGCATATGAGAAAAGCCCTATACTCCCCCGATTCAAAAAAAAATAAGTCGTTTTGAAATACGTGCAGTTAAACTTTAGAAACTTTCGTCATTAATATCTTTTGTAATATTTAGATTAGATACATGATAATTATATGTGTAGATTCGTTTCAAAAAATATATTCATAATATTATAATATTATTGGTTTTATAAATATATTGTAATAATTATTAGTGGTCAAAGTTTTATTTTGAAACCGTATTGATATCCAAAATTATTTATTTTTGAACCGGACGAAGTATTTATCAATAAGATTTTCAAATATGGACCTTATATTTCTCGACGGAGGTAGTATTCTCTGAGTTTAATGCGTGGGTTGTTGCTTGTTAGCTGGTCGATCGGGATGAGACGAGTATTTATGCTGGGCGGTACTGGATCTGGAGACCTTTCTGTGGAGTACGATATGTACGTGCTATGTACATACAGTACTTGCTGAATATAGACTCGATTTTGCAGTGCTAGGCAAACCTTGCTCCGTTTTAGTCGAGCACTCAAATAAAAGCTAGCTGACAAGTTGTACTATCTTGGGAAGTTAAGGAATTTTTGGTTTAAATGACACTGTTTGTACATGAAATAGCAAATCTAGCTTTATTCGAAGATCAAATTAAAAAATAGCACTACAGACTCGTCAGCAGAGAACTTCCTGCATGTATCATCGTCCCCTCTCCCAAAGATGGGACTAACTCTCTAGGAGAACCCTATCATGTAATTATTTAGTCGTGTATTTAATTCTCAATGTGTAATTAATTTTATGGATTTAATTAATTAATCCTCGTGCCGGCTGGGCTTCGGTCATGGCGGTTTTCTTCTTTGGGGCAAAATGCACGATTAGTACGGGTGTCAAGCGGCCAGGCGCGCCGCGGCGCTGGTGGTTGGACGCGCGCGGCAGCCCAGCCCCAGATGCCCAACGCGTCACGACTCGGTCGCGGGTGGTGCTCTGGGCCGTGGTTTGGCGCGCGCTGACAGCAGCCGAAATGCCGACGAATCGCGCGAGTCGCCGCGCGGTGCGGCTGGGGTGGGGGACTGGAGGCCAAGCGGCCAGTGGGCAGCCATGTCACTGCGGTTGCACCGTGCATGTGCATCTCACTCACACAGTAGTATGCTAACACGCCGGTTCTGCGGGGATTCCTGGGAATGGGAGCACCAGAACCGGCACAACATGGCCGAGTAAGGCCAGAATTGGTGGCAGCCCAATTAGACCCGAGTAAACTCCGGTAAGACCAGCCCAAAACGATCCATCCGGACCTTCTGGAACCTGGCCCGTTTTGCTCAGGTCCAGTTTACTTATAGCCCGGTAAAAGGTGAAGAAAACCATCCATCGCAGCCCCCCACATGACAGGACTGCTAAACCTTGTATGCAGTGACACAAATTAGTAGCAGCGGAACAAGTTGCTGCTTGAAGATCACCTCGGCTTTCACGGAGGTTCAGTTCGCACCGTGCATGCATGTTCAACACGTTGGTTAGCTGCTAGAGCTGCCAGCTAACCTCGTTTACTATAACGCAGTGATTCTTCATTTCTTCAACTGTCACGCCCTTTGCCGCGTGATTTTAATTACGGGATAGCCTACCTGCTCCCGTCCAAAATTCATACTCCCTCTCCGTGGACGTGGACGTATTTTAACTTTGCACCAGGATTAAATTGGTGATGAAATTAAGAAAGATACGTGAGAAAATGACTTAGGGCATGTTCAATAGTTTGTCTTTTAGGTTGTCTCAATTACTCTTCATGCCATCTTAAAATTATTTTGAGACAACTATTCAATACATTGTCTCTTGAGCTATTTTTTTTAAAGCCTTACGAGCATTTAAGCTTTATATGAATCAAGTGCCTTATTTCACGTGAATAAACGACGATAGCACTCCAACAATAAAAAGTTTCGTCACTAATGTCTTGTTTCGCGTGATGCGTCCGTTGCTTCGTGAGAGGACGATCTCATTCTCTCTCCTCTTTCACTATCCTCCATATCACCAGAAAACCTACATGGTAACCTTAGAGACATCTGAATTGGCATTATTGAAGATGCTCTTAGGCACCCTTCATAATTGTTTTGAAAAGATAAGTAAGAATACTTTGTGTGGGTGATAATGAATAAATGCCCATGATAAAGGAAAAAAAATAAATAGGAGCATATGAGAAAAGCCCTATACTCCCCCGATTCAAAAAAAAAAATAAGTCGTTTTGAAATACGTGCAGTTAAACTTTAGAAACTTTCGTCATTAATATCTTTTGTAATATTTAGATTAGATACATGATAATTATATGTGTAGATTCGTTTCAAAAAATATATTCATAATATTATAATACTATTGGTTTTATAAATATATTGTAATAATTATTAGTGGTCAAAGTTTTATTTTGAAACCGTATTGATATCCAAAATTATTTATTTTTGAACCGGACGAAGTATTTATCAATAAGATTTTCAAATATGGACCTTATATTTCTCGACGGAGGTAGTATTCTCTGAGTTTAATGCGTGGGTTGTTGCTTGTTAGCTGGTCGATCGGGATGAGACGAGTATTTATGCTGGGCGGTACTGGATCTGGAGACCTTTCTGTGGAGTACGATATGTACGTGCTATGTACATACAGTACTTGCTGAATATAGACTCGATTTTGCAGTGCTAGGCAAACCTTGCTCCGTTTTAGTCGAGCACTCAAATAAAAGCTAGCTGACAAGTTGTACTATCTTGGGAAGTTAAGGAATTTTTGGTTTAAATGACACTGTTTGTACATGAAATAGTAAATCTAGCTTTATTCAAGATCAAATTAAAAATAGCACACAGACTGCACTCGCCAACAGGAACTTCCTGCATGTATCATCGTCCCCTCTCCCGAAGATGGGACTAACTCTCTAGGAGAACCCTATCATGTAATTATTTAGTCGTGTATTTAATTCTCAATGTGTAATTAATTTTATGGATTTAACTAATTAATCCTCGTTTGCACCATGGGTTATTTAATCCTTGTCTGTGCCACGATGAAGACTTCCCTCGTACAGTCGTACTACTAGTCAATTAATTAATTACATGAATTTAATTAATTCTTGGTTTAATTACTACTAGCAAAACCCGCTGTGCCTAAAATCGCTGTCGGTCTCAGTACCCTTGGTGATTGCCCATACGGCTCTATCGCCACTAAGTCTGTAACATATAGTTTCTTTCTCCCGCGGATCATGTATCATCTCAAATACTATAGGTTTTTGTTGCAACTTGCAACATATTTGTACTGCATACTTCACAGAAAACTGAAAAGAAAAGGTGTATTGTTGAATTGACTCACCAGAAAGGATGGCCATGTGCCTATGGAAAGGGGTGGCCACGTGTAAGTTGATGCCCAAACTTTCAGGGGAAAAAACTAACACATATTACAAATAAAAAAATCAAGAAAATCTGCCGAAGAATTCTCGTTTACGTAAGCGATGACTTGTCAAGCACTCATGCTAATCCGCTCATGGATCGGAAGGTTTGGCTGAGAAACTGAAAGCTCTTTTTTTGGAACGAGACTGCCAGGAGGGAGAAACCGAAAGCTCTTGAACCTGTAGGCTTCAAAGTTAAATCCGTATATATTTTGGCCACCAGATGACCAGACTAGTGACCTTTAACTGATCATGAGAAAAAGGAAACCTGACGATACTTTTATGATAACTAGTTGAAAACCCCGCACGTTGCAGCTGGCAGCGGGAATACCAAATGAATTAAAATTGTTGAGTGTAAACCACAACAAATGGAGAAAATATGAAAGTAAGTACAGACAGTGACAAAGGGAAGTGCGATAGTTTACACCACCCTATAGGCCTATATATTTAATCTCATGAATATGATGAAAAAAAGAAGCATGGCAATGTGCAACGATTCCAATACTGAAAGATATATCATTAGTGTACATAGATTCAAGCCAACTCGGAAATTACAATCCTATACATGATTCATGGAAGCAACTACCAATTTGAGGAGCTCATAAACCATATCATACACTTTGTGCCTCTTCGTTTCAACAAGCTTAACCGAGAGATCAACAATATTGTCTAGATCTTTGAAGCTATCATTCGTCTAATGTCATCAATATAATTTGCGACTGCAATTCAAGTTTGAGCAAACTATTATTTGAGAACTCCTTTGGGTAAAACTCAGCTAGTCTACGAGCTTCGTGGCATCAAAAGAAGCAAATGAATTGGAAGGATCAAGGCCGACATACAAGACAACAACTCCATATTAATCTCGTCAAACCGATTATCAAGTTCTTGACTTATTTGATCAATGACACCAATATATACTTCTCTTCTGAAGTGGTCATCATTGGTTTGCTTTCGGGCACGAGCTTTCCTTGCTGATTTTCCATAAGGAACGTAATAGCCATCCATAGCAGGAACTTCAACACCATTTTTATCGCAAAATGATGTGACCCTCTCAAGAAAATTATTCCAACCATCAGACCTCAATTCTTGCATTCTTTGCTTTGCCACATTAACAAGTGATATTGCATTAAGAATATCTTGGTCCCTTCTTTGCAAACACTCAGATAACTCATTTGTATATCCAAGAATAATATACATTAAGTGTGCAAAGAAAACAAATTCAAAGTTCTCAAAAGCACCTATCACAAAATGTATTTTGGTCCAATCATCCTTATATGAAGGATCATCCCCAAGATCAACCAGTACATCATGGATTGCTTCATACATAGTAATGATGCTGCATACAGTTTTGTAATGAGATCCCCATCGAGTATCTCCGTGCCTAGCAAACCCATCTCTTGATGTAATCCGGTTCCAGATTCAATTTCACCACAGTCAAGTGCTTTCTTGACATTCTCAAGCCTAACATTTCTAAGCATGTCATGACGCTTACAAGAAATTGTAGGATGTTAATAACAATCAGAGCGGGTGAATGATTATGAAATATTTTTTGCACCCTCACGACAAAACGCTTCCGGTGAAAGCTCTAGAGATTGCCACAGTAGTGCACCTTTCAAGCATCGACCATCGAACTTTGTAAACCTGTCTATCAAGAAACATCATGTGGAAAAGGCAGAATGCAATGCATATTGTAACTGCAGGCTTGCAGTGAACTGAAATTTCATCGAGATAGTTACTGAAAAATACAATGAGAAGTACAAAATAGGTCATAAGCGGTGGAACGGATTGGATTTCACAACGGCACGCTTGTGCCGTTTGACTAACAATTGCAGATGATATTCTTCTTTAGAAAGTGGCTATTCTGAAAAACCCAGTTCAACTCTCGGCAGGGTCTGTATGAGCAACCAGAGGTAAACTAACGAACTCTAAAAATTCTAACATCCAGAAACACTAAAGAAATATCAAGTAGGCATCCTGACATCTAGCAATAAACTAACTGTACGAAGCCTAGCTAGTCAATACGGCAGTCTACCTCTTAAAATAGGAAGCTAATGGTTTATCAGCAATAGAAATGAACTGTCAGTACTACATTTGACAGATAATATCAGGTAAAGAACATTGGCATTCTTGCAAAGCAAACATACTTTACATTTTCCCAAACCAAAGAGGAGTTTGGGAGATCTGAAATTCCTGTATGACAAACAAAAGCCAGGAAGAAATTAGTACATTCAGTGACGGAATCAGGAATTTGGGAGATCTGGAGCAAAGAGGAGTTTGAGATTTGATGGGCAAATTTGCCTGATAGGTTGCTGTTGGGCTCACCGGCTCAGACTTAGCTCCTCCATCGCCGTGCCTCCACCCATCACAGCATCCGGCCTCCCTCGCGGACCGCGGTCAAGGTCTCGCCTGTCGATCGTCCCCACGCCGTTTGAAAATCGATGACAATTACCAAGTACAAATTTCATCCATCATCATTATACAACATCAACGAAACAATTCAAAAGTAATTGAGTAAAACAAAGAATTAATAAAATATACCAAAAGCCAAAACCAATTCTTCACTCTTCCTAGTACTTCGGTCCTTGATTCCTTCCCCAAGTGGCCAGAGCAGCAGAGTGAGGAGCGCCGCCGGCCTTGGTCATTCCCGGTTTCCCCAAATGGCAATGGCAGAAGGCTGCAAGCAGCTCGCGGTCGCGCTATGCTGCGCCATAGCACCCTCGCAGCCTCACCGTTGGAACTGGAGCCTGGAGGAATGGGAATGGGAATAGTTAGGGAATTAGGGTTACCGTATTTGGCTTGGGCTGCAGCTCGGCTGGCACTACGGCGCAATGTGCTTGGACTGCAGCTGGGCTAGGAGCGCCGCTGCGGCTTACACTCGGCGCGTCTCAGCCCACGACCAATGCGGTGCAGCCGTGCAGGGACTACGGCGCAACGGCTGTGCGCATGCGCCCTCATGGCGGGTTGGCCTTGGCCGGGCTGGGGGGGGGGGGTTGTTTCGCCTGGGAGACCCGGGACAGCCGCCCCAGCTTGCCCGACGGTAGTTCCGCAAAGTATGTAATCAAAATGTTCAAACTGTACAGGGAACACCTTAGAAGGCTTGATGGGGCTCAACTTCTTCCACAATACATGATACTTTAACCTAGGCAAAATTGATGCAATCCTGAAACTGGGGGAAATAAATAATCAGGAAACGTCAAACACACACACACACACGGGTGGCTGGTTTCAAAGCGGTTGATTAGAGCTCTGAGCGCAGAACGTCGGCGGCTGAAGCCGACGGCCGGTCAAGAGTGCGGACGGCGTTTGGTGCCGGAGTTGATCGCCAGGAGGGTCAAATCACTCGTGAACCGCATTTTCTCAACGGTCACAGACTAATCGGATTACCTTGCTTGATTGCTCACCGGGAATCATTGAATTCCCTCGCTTGAATGATCGCCGGTTATAGGATGGGAGGAGTCGGGTGGTGCAAACGGTGTTACGGAGGACATGTCGAAATGAAGGAATTGGGATGGGTGAGTTGTAAGGAGATCAAAGCCACAAATGAAGGATTCAACAGCCAATTCTTTTCTGGGTCATGTGGCACGTTGTGAGAGCGGGAAATTAGCTTTAATTGCTGTTAGTGGGGATTACTTGTTTAGTATTATAGGATACAAAAACATTAGTAACTGATCAACACAAAACTTCACCCTAGAGTCGGAAAGCTACAAGCAAATTTAGCTAGCTCTTGGCAAAAAGGACCCGACCCAAATCCCAACAGGGCGAGAGAAGAGAGCTGCCAAGTCTGGCACGGTTCCGTTGCGGACGAGGCCAAGAAAAGACCGGCACGCCCTGCCTGACTCCCATCCCACCCAGCCTGGCCGCCAAATCCAACATTGCAACCCCAAATCCCAATCCGACTAGAAGCAAATTCTCCCAGGATACAAGGGCCCTCGCCAAGGCCCTCCAAAAAGATTTATTTCTATCCGATCTGTACATACTCTATTTTTAGTCCGCTTCTATTCTCATCTCTAAATCACCTTACCCCACCTGGATCCGATCCTCATAAATTGTGAAGTTTTACTTTCGAGCCATCTGATCAAAAGGAAAAGGGTGGAATCGCCAGTCGCTGCAGAGAAAGCACTGCAGCCATAGTACTGTAGCAAATTTATTGTTGCTATGATATTTTTGTTGTATACTGTAGTATCGGTGTGCGTTGTCTATTTTCCATCCAACTGCTGAGATTAGAGAAACGTCACGCTACTGTGCTCCACCGATAGCAGAGTATGCGATTCCACCCCACCTACCCACCAAATAGCTCCCCAACTACCGCCACGATCGCACCAGCTCGTTCGGTTTCCTTCCGTGCGCGAGACAGCACGAAAGTCCAAACACAACGCGACGCGGCACAGCAGTCAAACCGGGCGGCAACGAGGAGGAGGCAGCAGCAAATGCCGGCGCGATCCCGGAGGGGTGGCTCGTGACGGCGGCGAGGCAATGGGCGGGCGGATCGACCTCTCCGGCGCGGAGATCCGCAGCGGTCCCGACAACTGCAGCCCGCCCATCTTCCTCCCGCGCCAGCCCGCCGCCTCCCCGCTCCTCGCCCTCGACATCGGAGGTAGCACCGTGCGAGTTTCCGTTTCCCCGTTTTTTTAAAAAAATTTGGTTGATTTCGGGCGTTTATGGTGGGGTGGTGGTGGTCGTCGTAGGGACCCTGATAAAGCTGGTGTACACGGCGAGTTGCGGTGGCGGCGAGGCGGGCGTAGGCGCGGAGCTGCGGTTCGCGAAGTTCGAGAGGCGGCGGCTCGATGAGTGCTTCGACTTCGTCCGGGCCGAGGGGCTCCTCCGCTGCAATGGTACGTATGGCGCTGGCTGCAGCGCTGAATTGATTGATTCTCTAGCTCTTTTGGTTTCGTTTGGTAGTCTCGACGGTCTGCGGTTACGCGATTTAGAGTCTGAAGAATTCGGTGCCCTGTTCCATGGGAAAAATAAGTAGGAATAGGACAGCAAGAGGTTTGATGACCAGCCGTTAATTGCGCAGGAGTTAGGCGCATTCGGAAAGCTTGTGTTGTAGCTCTAGGAATTACAGTTGCTTTTCCTTCCTGGATAGGAGGAACTCTACAAATTAGCTATTGATCACAGCTAACGGATTTGAAAGCGTTCCATTCTATGATGCAATGTTTAGCTATGTGATACTTCGTCCATTTTCGAATATTTGGCATTTTGACCAATTTTCCCTCACAAATACTTGGCGCTTTGATATTTCCAATGCATGTTTTCCCAAAATACCCCTATCTACTCTTATCTCCCCCACTTCCTTGCCTCTTTCTTGTGCTTGAGATATTACTAAAGGACATCTTGGTCACATTTTATCCCAAATGTAATCACCTTGGTTTGGGTGATTTGATCAATAGTACTAATTATTTGAAAAGGATGGATTACTGATTTTATTGTGGGTCAAAATTGCAGCTTCTGGTGTTGGATAGTTTGTTATATGATGGAGTATTATTTTTTGTCATGGTTTAAATTGTAATTTTTTATGCCAGGGACAACGACGGGGTCAAGCAAAGAAATTATGACACTGAAGGTACGATTTTCTTGTGTTATGTAGTTAAGGGCATGGCCCAAAAGATAAAGACATCAATGCAAATGGAGACCATTTCGGCAGTTGTCAGTTCTTCTGTATTTATATTTATGCATATTTTATCTCTTCTCTGACACAAAACACCAACCACTTTGAATGACATCTTCATTGCTCACCAGTAACCTTGGATGGTTTCTTGGGGTTTGTATTGAGTTATTATCATATATGATTGGATGCTGCTGTCAACATTCACCGAAATTATGAAATTTCTTCTTCCTTTTTTGAGATGGCATGCAACAAGTACCAGCGTGAAATTATTTATGTATAGTTGATACATTCGTATTGGTTACACTTAATTGTTACAACTAATTCTTGAATTTAACGTTCACCTACTTGCACTATCACTGACAAGTGACAACTCATAGAGTTACAGAAATAAAGTTTATTCCAAGCAACAGTGCAACTGTTTTTGGTGCTTTCAGAAACAGAGATTTTGCCTCCTCAGTTTAATACTTGTACATACTTGTAGCTGAGGCAATTTCTCTTGGCCATTCTGCTGCCCCCAGTATCAATCATTTCAAATACAAGAATGTTGGATGGTGTGTACTTGTAATTGCCACTTTGAATACATATACAAAGTAATTTAACATAAGAATGTTGAGCATATTATTGTCAGTGTGCTATTGTCTTACAGCCTTACTTAATGGTTAACACATATCATCGTCATTTTATTTATTTTTGTCTTGTTAAATTATCTGAGGTGGACTGTAATATAGCCAGAATAGAATTAAGTGTAATGGAGATCATTTGCAGGCTACAGGTGGTGGAGCATATAAATTTGCTGATGATTTTCGGGAGAAATTAGGAGTTTGTCTTGATAAGCTTGATGAAATGGACAGTGTTGTTTCTGGAGCAAATTTTTTGTTACAGGTCAGTCCTAAGTTGTTCTTGACATGCCATCTCATTTGCATTGCGAGCGTTTATAAATCCTTTTTCTCAGTTAGTATTTTAGATGGAATCACCATATTCTTGTGAAAATTTCGTAGGCAACTAGTTGTCCACAAGTTCTGATATTTAGTTCGCATTTAGAAATTAGAACCTGTTTTCCATTTAACTGATGCTTCCTTGCAGAATATTCCTGGCGCAGCCTTCACACACATGAATGGAAAGAGGAAGTTGATTGATATTTCCCCAAATAACTTGTTTCCTTACCTTCTCGTTAACATTGGCTCTGGAGTTAGCATACTAAAGGTTGCACTTCTTCATCATGATACTCGTATGGAAATGCAGCACAATGCTGCTCATGTAACCATGTGTTATCAAATATAATGCAGGTCACTGGAAATAGAAAATTTGAAAGGGTAACCGGGACACATATTGGTGGCGGTACTATGTTTGGTTTAGCAAAACTTTTAACTGGCTGTAAGAGGTAATGCACATTCGTTTGCGTTATAAATATCTTGGTTTATGTTTTTTCCTCACTAATATATTACAATTCTCTTAGTTATGATGAATTCTTGCAATTAAGCCAGAAAGGGGACAATTTTGTTCTTGATCTAATTGTGAAGGATATATGTGGGGAGCTTGTTTGCCAGAAGGTTTGTCTTCACTCTCTCTTCACCCTCTTGTTACCCTTTGATTAGCAAGGTCCTTCCTCTTTGTTGCAACTTGATTTTCTGTTGCGTACTTGCTTTTTTTCTTTTGTTTTAGTTTTGGTGGGCCAGTAGTGCTCTAGTGTGTAGGTCAATTCTGCCAAACTTGAACTTTTGCTAGGTGAATATTAACTGCGTCATTACTTGCTTAGGATTCCATAACAATCTAGTGGTATTAATACTATGCTTATCTTGAGTGGACTTATTTTTTAGCATTTCCGACAAAACAATATGACTTCTTGGAGCATTATGTTTAGAATAATTGATGAAATGCATCCATATATTTATCTTGACAGTTTTTATATTGTTTTAAATTATTCGTCTTTTCACATTTCATCAATGAGCATTAGTCCTTATGGATGATTGATTAATCTTTTTCTTTTTTGTGCCAGCAAGGACTTTCAACATCAACTCTTGCTTCTAGCTTTGGGAAAGTTATTACTTCTAAGAAAAAGCTAACAGATTACAAACCTGAAGACCTTGCGTCCACATTGTTGAGCGCCTTTACCTACAACATTGCACAAGTGAGTTTATGTTCTGTATTTCTTCATGTTATTAAATTATACTTATTATCTTGGAACTGGAAAATATTAAAACCAAACAAGATAAATCACTTATCTCAGTTACTTCACTAGCTGTTTACATCTATGGCACTCAACATCGCTTTATTGGGAAAAAAAAGTACCTAAGCAGATGCAGTTGTTGATTTGAAGAAGAAAAGCATACTAGCGGAACGCCTTTTTCTGAAGTTGAATGGAGAGGAGAAATATGTTTAACTTATTTCTATATTACATAAAGTGCTTTGTATGTAAGGCAAAATTGTTTCAGTAGAAATCAGTTTCATTTTGTGTAAATGACCTCAAACATGTTAGTAGCATTATAAGAAACTACTCTTTTGGGTTTCACCTCTTGTTGTTGCTCTATTTATTGTACTTTCAATTGTTGGTTTGATATGAAACTCATGATATGTGTCCTTCAGATTTCTTTCCTTGTTGCATCACTCTTGGGCCTCAGAAGGGTCTTCTTTGGTGGATCATATATACGTGGACACAAAAGCACAATGGAAAATATTTCTTATGCAATCGACTTCTGGTAAGGATTTAATGTTTTTTAAGTGTATTCCTCTGGATCTACATTTGCTTTTTCATTAAAAAATAGAGAGAACTGTATATATGCCTATATTTAGTATTTCACTTTGTTGTCCTTATTTCGATGTTTCCTTATTATTTAATATAGGTTAGCAAGAATCTTAACATTTGAGATCTGTTATTCAGGTCGCAGAGTCAAATGCAAGCTGTATTCTTGCGACATGAAGGGTATTTAGGAGCTCTTGGTGCCTTGATGAGTTATGGGGATCCCAGAGGTGAAAACTTGACCCTTGAGGAATCGAAAGAGGTGAGTTCCTACAAAAAATATCCTATATGTGTTTATCATTTTCCTGGCACTCTAAAAAAAGACAAGTTTGAATATCATGTTTTATATAAGGAAAATGCTTGTGTGCACCATTAGGAACTAATTGCCACATTCTAAAGTAAATCAGTAGTTGAGGGCTGATCACCAGTCCATTTGTAACAACACGTGTTTTATGAACTGTTGATTTTTTCCTTTCCGACGGTGTTCACTGTGGCTATAGAAGCATATTAAGCCCATAAGGTCGAATAGAACACTATCAGATGGTTCTACATGCAGTTGCAAATAAGCACTTATCCAAAAACATGTTGTTGTTGTGGTTAGGGTGATTTATCTCTCCAAGCTAAATTTTGGGATTTTCCCTGCTCTACTTTTTATTGCTGTAGGAGAACACTCACGAGTCAGCAGCTCCTGTTGATGGGACATCAGCAGATGAGCATAACGACGGCAACATATTTCCTTATCTGCTTGTTAATATTGGATCAGGTGTCAGCATGATAGAGGTTTGCCAGTACAATGCTTCTCATTGCATTTATCATTTTCTTTAGTACTCAGTTCTTATCAGCAACATTATTTTTTGAGGCAGGTAATTGGTAATGGGAAGTTTGAACGAATTATTGGATCCCATTTAGGTGGTGGTACTATCCTTGGTCTTGCAAGGCTTTTGACAGGTTGTTCGAGGTACTATTTGTTTACCTTGTTTGTTTATAAAAATATATAGATTTTCTTTGAAACATGATTAATTGTTTGCTATTAGTTATGAGGAATTCTTGGAGTTGAGCCAGAGGGGCAATAATTTATCTGTTGATTTGACTGTTGGGGACATATACGGGGAGCATGGTTATCCAAAGGTACTTTATCTATACTTTGAAAAGAGCTTTTTTGTGTGAAATTTCTGGTAGTATAATATTAAGCATTACAAAATGGAACCTATCTCACAAATTCTAAAATAGAACGTTTTGGAATCTCACACCGCTTCAGCTCTATGGTGGCCTGGGAAGAAATATATCTATTATGTAGAGCCAATTCGAAAGAATATATGTAGATTGTAGAACATTGCAACTAGTGCAGGAAATAGTTATGGTGATTTTACATTGAACTGCAATTTACATCCATCAGGACGCAGTAAATATCACAAGCTCTTATTTTTGCAGTCAATTCATATATCACAGTTGCTATTTTGCAGTCATTATGTTTTTTAGAAGATTAGTTTTAGGGCTTTGACGTGCTTATCGTAAAATGTATGAAGTTCCAGCTCACCAGACCGTCAGCATGTCCGTTAATTCTTGTTTCTCTTTATGCCAGATTGGCCTTCCAGCATCCACTACTGCAGCTAGCTTTGGAAAAGTGAACTCAAGCAAACTTTCTGAGTACAAAGTAGAGGATCTTGCAGCAGCTCTGTTGAACTCTTTCACCTACAACATTGGACAGGTATTTTCTCCAAATATTGGAGTTACTAGGTAACTTTCATGAATTAACCTCTGACCTTGTTTTTGTTTCTCTTCTAGATAGCCTACTTTGTGGCTAATCTTTCAGGCCTAAAGCGAATCTTCTTCCGAGGTGCTTATGTCTGTGGCCATGAGAAGACTATGGACAAGATTTCTCGTTCCCTCAAATATTGGTAAGGAAGTTTCTATTCAGCTACAGTGACAAATATCTTAGCAATTACACAGAAAATTTGCTATCCAGCAACATGAGAATAATTGTTCCACTATGAATGAGCAGTTGATAATTAGCTTACCTCCTTTTGTTCTTTAATCCCAGGTCCAAAGGTGAAGTTCAAACGACATTTCTATGTCATGAAGGGTTCTTGGGAACCCTAGGTGCATTTTGGAGTTATGAGAACATGGGCATTGACGGTTTGGTATCACACGAAGTCATTAGGGAGGTCTTGCTTGGTGCTCCGTACACCGGGCAGTTCCCTTCTTTACCTCTGACTCAACAGCAGGACAATGTAAGTGCAAAATGTTTTCTTCAATAGCTAAATGCCAACCTCAGCACTTTCTCCTTTTCTTTTTTGGCTTTTAACTGTTTGTGCTTCTTTTAGGGAGAAGATACGAACTATGGAGGGGAGGTAGAGAGGCTGCGGCATGACAATGCTGTGCTGAAGGCTGAGCTTGACCGATTACAAAGGGAGAACGCAGAGCTGAAAGCTAAGTTAGTAAAATCTGGTGACGCAGCTACCTTGTAAAGCAATTAAACAAGGATACAATGGTGAAGCATGAATCCATGGTAACAAGAGGTGTATGAACAACATGTGATATGGGGGCCACAGACAGCCTCAGCTTGTTGTAACCTGTAACAGTTTTGGCAACGGTTCAAAGGTTATTTACAGAGGAGTGCACACAGGTAGTTACCCCAATTAGCATCGCTCATATAGTGAGCTCATGTTGTATATTTATTTCTGTTCTTTATACAAAAGCCGTTGTATCTCTTTCCTGTTCCATTGGTGTAACCTTTCTTGTGTGTCTTGTAAATACGGAAGGAGTATGCAAAATTTATAAATTTATCAGGTCTTGTAATTTTATTGAAAAAGTCTGCATTGTCCTTAAGAACTGGATTTGGACTGTGTATCCCAAAGGAAGAAAACATAATAGAGGGTAAAGTTTGGGAGTTTGGGTGAAATGCTAGCTCGTCAGTACGTGATACTTGTTGAACAGTGATGATCTTTCCAGTGTGTTACTGTATTTGAACTAACTAAATTTTCCAATTAAAATGCAGCCTCCATCACATCAACATTTTACAAATCACAGTTTGCAAACATATCAGTGTCAATGACATGTGGGACCGTGCCCCACTTGTCATTGTCATAGTCCAATGGTATTTTGGTAATCCGTGTCTTTGCCAGTGGTATGTTGGCAATTTTCCCGAGTTTAGGACTCTTAATAATCTTTCCTTCAATCTCCCTCTCTTCTGTAAAACTTAGAATCAGGTAAAAAAAATGTAGAACAAACTCGGCATGAATGATGTACGAATGCCAATGGATCAATCTCTATCGATTCATGCAATTTTGAAGGTTACACCAAATCACAGTTTTGTTATCTTGGATTGTTTCTTTAGAGGTAATCTTAGATTGATCATTTGAATTTTGAAAGAGAATGATCTGAAACAGAACCTTCCCAGTAACCATTCTGTCGTGACCAAAATCGATGAAGATTTCATAATTTTCTGAAATCCAGTGTAAAACAGGATTTTCTTTCTTACTAATAGATTGTGTCAAAAATTTATAAATCATACTCATACACATTCGACCTCTTTCATTGGGTAATTATCACAATATATGGCACATAATTCGGTAAAAATAAAAATAAAAAAGGTAAAAAAAACAAAACGTTGCCTGAGAGATTCGAACTCTCGCGGGGAAACCCCATGTACTTAGCAGGCACACGCCTTAACCACTCGGCCAAAGCGACGGTTGAGATAACATTTACACACCGAGAAATTATAACTAATTGTCGACCGTTTCGGCTGATACAGCCGCATCATGCCATGTTCGTTATCAGTTTGGTTTCTGATGAAGGCAGCAAACGAGAGTGCCAATCTTTGATCTTTTGGGTTGAGGCCCATCAACCGTAGCTTTGCCAGGAAGTTTCATACATAGGCATATAATAAAGCCCAATTCCATATTTCAAACCCAATCCAATTCACAACTCATATAACGGGTTGTCCGTCGGGGTGAGCTAGGGCAGGTGGCCCATCTTTCCATCCGCTTAACTGTGAGAACTTGGAAAGGTGGCAATCCAGCAATGGAGATACCTCCCGCTCTCTCATTTTTAGTCACTTAGTAGTAGTTGTTAGTACTACTCTCTGTTGAGAACTGAGCGTGGGCTCAGTGGTGAGCGCTGCGCAGGCCACCCGTCCATGTTCGAGCCAGGGGATCTGTGCTCGTGTCTCACCTAGAGTTTTATTCTTTCAAGAATAGTACACGCATATATGGATACGTTCAGTGGTCAAAACGTGTGCTCGTGCTCCGTTCAGTCCCCGCTCCAGATTAGGCGTGTGTTAAGGACATATCCGTGTGTAGATGTGCGTGTGGTATGCGTGCGTGAGTGTGTCCGTCGTGTACTCTAAAATAAGTATTACTCTCGGTTCCTTCTTAACAAATGAAATCCTCTAAAAGAAACAGAAGAAACATTGGTACCAAGACCCACTAAAAGTAGCTCTAAATTGTTCATAATGTGCTTCGTTTTTGCCTCTTCCCGTTTGGTTCGTTGACAGCCATGGAAGCACTACAACTGAACCTGCAACAGCGCAAACCGAACACATGCTATTACGACCTTCAATTCCCATACCAAAAGGAAAGAGTAATTGCGCATGGTCCCCGCATTACCGATAAAGAACATGTTAGCCATACAAAGGTCAACATCGCACTAACCGGGCACCTAAATGCAGTAGCCCATTACATTTCTGTCGACAGGACAGTTTTTTATATATATTTCTAACAGCTACTTTCCCATTTTGCCATGCTACACATGGAGAGCGGCATGCCAAAATTGATACTCCCATTGATAACACAGAAAATTAGAGCGTCAATCAATGCCGCTTCTTCTCATGTAGTCAGGGAACGAACCTTCAAGCTCCACTCCATGTCCCTGATGGGCCTGATGCGACGATTCCGCTGCGCCGACGCCTTCCGCGCTATAACCACAAAACCGTGGCACATTCGCCGATCGTGACTGGAAAAACTCTCGGTTCGCGGCCACCTAACCGAGCCGGCGTCCACCGACGGCAGACGAAGCTAGTGAAGTCCAGCGAAACAAACCGATCGTGCGTGCCGGCAGAGGGCAAAAACCACGTACTCCATACGTGCCGCTTTCGGGTCGGCATGGTCCCTCCCGGCTCCCGCACCGGCGGGTGCCCTTTAAATGCCGCGTTCGCTTGGCCCCCGTCATTTTCCCCTGAGCCGACGGGTTCCTAACTCAAAAGCTGTACGTTGGGTCTGTTGAATCACCTGGGGCCCCGACGGTGACAAACGGTGCGTAAAAGGAACCAGCCACCAGGGCAGCTTGTCAGTCACCCTGGCAGTACAGTTATAAGACTTTCAGGGGTGGGGGGGATACGAGTTGGTTGCTATAGATCAACAGATAGCATGCTCAGGATCCTGCAAAATTGCAAATATTGTTTCTGTGTTGAGAGGATGAGTACCAACGTACCACTACTAATATGGTATACTACGTCAGAAATCAAAACATAAAATGGATGTATCTGCTGAAAACCAACATTTTGGAGTGTGTCGCTACCTGGTTAAGATCCTACCTAGGATCATGATAGCACTCCAATTAAATTTATCTCAGATTCGCCCGTCTTTTGCTCGTCCGTCGGTGGGAGATCTCCATGGAGAGATGAGAGTGCGCTTTAAAGCCATCGATCGATCCCCATCTTGATGCAACACAGCTGCGTGCATGATCGCATGAGCCCATAGCCCATAGGCCATAAGCCTCCCTGTTTTCCTTCCGTCTCTCTCGTCCTCGCACGCTGCGTGCATGGCATTAGCTAGCCTGCTTTGCTCGCTTGCTTTGCCTTTACAATTAAAGCGCCACGCCCTTGCCTTGCTTGAATCGTACTCCATGAATCTACATCTACTAAACTATTTTTTTCTTCTTTCTTTATGCCTAGAACTATACCCTTTCTTCTTGGAATGCTCAATTAATTATGACCAAGTTTGTACAGAAATTACCAGGAATGGTAAAACTAAAGTGATTCAGTTGACCATTTAAAGATTGTGAAAAAAAATACATCAGGAATGGTAAAATTAAAGTGATTCGGAGCATCGAAATGAGATGAGACAACTCAGCCATCAAGATGATTAAGAATGAGACACTTGGGAATTAGATCGAATCTTTTGGAGAGGAACCCCACACCAAAACACTATCAGGCCACACAAAGCAGTCTTTGTGATAGCATGCATGCCTGCATATGGGCCCTGACTAGGAACGCGATAGTCTTTGGGGTGCAGTGATCTGCAAAGAATGTTCTAGGTTTTACGCTTATTATATGCCAAAGAGTGATACTAATACTTGATCATTGTGTTCCCTTAGATCCTGATCTCCAGGTCCAGACTAACTAATTATTGAATAGTTTAGTGTGACTCTGCATCTATGTATGTACCTCTTGGTCACATCCTTGAGCCATATTTCCATTTTGACTGGAACTTCTGCATGCATGTCAAATTTGGCATGGAGTTAGTGGCAAACAAGTAGTAGAAATCTGCCTAATTGCTCCACCAAATTAAAATAGTGGAGTTGCCATGTACAACTATGTATAGTGGAGTCAACCACCTGAATCGAAGTGAGTTCGTACCTAATGCCTGCCGTTTTCTTCCTGCGATACTAGGTTCACTCCATTCCGTGCACGTTCTTTTCATCTCGTAGTGGTGTTTCTGTAGCATTTTCTCCTTAGCTAAATTGAAACCTACTTTCAAGTCGTTGATCAGACCATTTTGATATAACACCGGTCAAATCATTTAGGCCCGTATGGAACGTATGATATTTATAGGAATTTTGTAGAAACCGGCCCCCACATCCAGTAAGAGTGGGTGTTTCCTTTATTTGTTACGAAATTATAATAAAATTCCTATAAAACAGAAGAATTTCATATGAAAGAGTTTAATTTGTAGCAGGAATTAAGAAAAGAATTCATGCTAACTCCGAAGGTGTGTACCCTTGCCATCTCGGGGGGGAAAAACTCCATCTAATTAAAAAAGAATAGTACTGCACCAGTACAAGCTTTTGGGTAAGCTAATGTTGCGCTTTCTAATATTAAACCATCCCGTACGCTTTTGGACATGGGTCGCCTAAAGTCCAATGCAACGCGATGACACCGACGTGAATTCCGCATAGACCAAGAGACCACGTGTACGGACGTGGCAAGCATGGTCGCGCTAGCGAGTCAATGTACGATACTTGTTTGTCAAAAGAGCACCAATACTAAGCCTCTGTTTCGTATAACTCATACTTCTAACTTTTCGTTTGGATTTTGTGAAGTAGTACTAAACACTCAGCTTCTTTAAACCATCAGATTCTACTTCTCGCAAGGAGTTATCTCAAAAATTAACTAGCAACGAGGAGCAATCTTCCCGCAGATTCTCATGTGAATCTAACCTTGTAGAAACGAAAATACCCCTTAAAGTTGGATGTTTTTACCCGCAAAATCGAACTACCCCCATCTCATCTCACCGCGCGACCCTAGCCCGTACCCCTTCGCCTTTCCCGTCGCGTCCTCATCTCCTCGCGTTGCTCTCACAACAAGGCAATTTTTGCCTTGAGCCTCTTGTGCACCGCCTCTGGCCCCTATGTGCGCCCCTGCTGGTCCTCGACTGCACCACCTTCGGACCCCGTGTGCTCCCCCGTTGGTCCTCAACTGCGCCGCCACAAGCACACGAGAGCCGCCGACCCCTTAAACTCTAGAGGCCGTCATTCCCCGCCTTCTTCGCCACCGTCGTTTTTCGAGCACCACCGGCCAGCTCCTGTGAAGGTAAGCTCGTCGTCCGGCCGTCCCCCTTGTCCTCCCTACTCCCTTTGTCTCCTTCCTCTTCGCCGACCGCCCTAGGGTGGATCGATTTGATATTTTCGTTTGTTTGGAATATGTGGACTCTTGTGTATATCTATGAATCTATGAATGTAGCACGAAAAATGTGAATATGTGAATGTGTACGGAAAATATCTATGAATCTGTGATGGATCAAGACTCTCATTTTTGTTTATTTGGAATGTGTATATCTGTGAACCTGTGAATGTGTAGACCCTTTCTAAACATTGATTGTTGTTTGTCTCTATTTGGGGTTGGCGGCTGGAATGTGATGAACAGAGCGGTGATTTATTCGGGTGCTTGATCTGGTGGGATGAGGTGATTTTTTTCGGGTGCTTGATCTGGGAGTAGTTTCTATCGTCCTTGGAGCTCAAGCTAACATGTTAGCAACATCCTGAACTTGAAGCACCATATGTTTATGCATCGCAGTGTGGATGTCCTCTCCGCGCACCATCGCAATGTAGTGTTTATGCATTAGCTCTTATTTGAATGATTTTAGTACTTATTTAAGTCATATATATATTGTCGATGATCAGAACACGGGGTCCTAATTGAACTTACTCGGGAATGTAATGTGAGAACGTTATCAAATGAAGACCATATATTGTTATGAACACAAGGGGTGTTTGTATGAGAATACAAATGATGTTTCAATATGATCGTAATGATCGTGACTAAATAAATAACGCTAAAAACTTATCTCCTTCTATATCCTTGTTACAGAGAACGTAGGCTACCCCCCTTTGAAGGGGTGGATTTAATGTCGCTAAAGACGCCTATAATCTTCACACACGTTCACCGGGAGTCTTGAATTGTCGCGTCCGTTAGCCAACTGACATAAGTTGCTAAATACGCCAAAAGTCGCTTCCCTCCAGTCACGTGGGTAACTACTGGTGTTTCTCGACCAGTTAAGTGGTAAGTGATTGTCCAAGGTCGTATAGCTAGTCAGACGATATCCATAGCTAGTCGTTCGTGACCTAAACTGGTCGTCGACTAGTTTGGTCGTAATAAAGGGAATTAAACTACCTTTATAAACTGGCTGTAGGTTCATAATCGTAATATAGTGATGGTAAGTGGGTCTCCTTTGACAGGAAGTCTGACTTTGACAAAAAAAAAGTGACCTGATCAAGAATACTCATCATATACTTGTTTCAATGATTTGAGTGATTTCAGTATCCGTAATACATGATTTCAGCATTGAAACAATATTAATGAAATGGTATATCACAGTACTGAAATCACCCTAATAATTGAAATAAGTGTTAACATCATTGAAACAAGTATTGACATCACTGAAATAAGTGGCAAAGATAATAAAAATCACGAGAAATAATGCTAACATGCGCTTTAGGAGGTTATTCTCATGCCAACTTAATTTATGGTGGGCAAAGTAACTGATAATTAGATATGGTGTAAATTGAAAAATAGGTGACTTATATGGGTATTTATGAATTTTTTTCCCCATTCAATCGGGTTAGGTTATGTTGTTATTACCATCGCCACCAAAGAAAGGCCACCACGCGTCCCAAATCACTCCATGTGGACACGATCGATTTCCGCGGCGCATTCCGTTCTCCGGTTCTGGGCCCACCTGTCAGTAGTGCCTCACGGAATTGTGTGCGACACAAACACGGGGACACCGCTGCGGTCGCGGCCGCGAGACGGCACCTGAGGACCGGCAAAAATAGCATGAAGTCGAGCCCGCTTTCTCAAGCGACGATTTTAATATTTGCTGCAGTTGGCGGTGGCCCAAGCGGGCCTCTCACGTTACTGCAGATGGAAGTAGTACTAGTAGTGCGTAATGGTTCTGTTTATTTTCGTTTCTCTTGTGAAGATAAACTATAAATTACGGATGAGCAAGTGTGGGTTAGTTTGGTTAAAAAAATTGTTAATACTATTGCATTTTGGCTTTCATTTGGTTTGATAATTTTTATGTATCCATGCTCAGGGGCAAGATTTGGGAAGAGAACCAAAACTTGGGTGGCAAAATTAGGGTCTGATTGGTTCGATGTCAAAATAAACTATACCAAAATTTGACGCTACCCTTAGAATTTGGCTAGCGTTTGAATTGGTACCAAATATTTGGCATGCCTAGGAAAATTTGGAATAGCCAATGCCTTCACAGTCCATTTGCATTTTGCTCGCCCCAACTTTGGCTGGCCTTTCTGCCATTCTTGTGATGAGGTGGCAGCAAGTAATTGGGCACATTTAATTCAAACCTTTTTATTAATTAGTTTCAAATTGTCATATTTGCTAAACCGAGTATTCGATTTGTAATCTATTTGAACCATTGTGTTTCTTGTCATTTTATCAACAAAACAAGATCCATGTTGACATTTTAGAGCAAAAAATTAGATGCTATGCGGGACCCACGTGCCACTCACAATTTTACCAAATTTTGGCATGACTGCAATCTAAGCACATCAATTTCGGCATTGCCTGTGAATTGGTAGGGTTACGATCCAAACACCATTCTTTTTACCCAGGTTTGGCATTGGCCAAGTTTTGGTAATACCAAAATTTTGATATGGCTACTTAGGGTCATAAACCAAACAGGCCTTTAGTAACCAAATTTTGGCTTGCCCAAGTTTTCACATCTGTCATTTGGGTTGGTAAAACGTTCTATGAGTCTGAACATTTTTGTATATTTTTTAATCGTTCACATATCTTAGGGTGTGTTTGGTTGGTAGGATAAGAATGAATAGGATATGACGGTCTTATACCATGTGGTTCCGTTGTTTTGGGTGAATGAGATAGTGCAACATCTAGAGAGAATATTTCTTAAATCTGTATCCCACTATCCAAAATGGAATGGTTTAGTTCAAGCAACCAAACACATGTGTAGCTTTTTTCTTAACCATCTTATACCTGTACTATTTAATACAAGTAACTAAATACACCCTTAGTGAACAAAAAGGTATGTTAAAAGTATGAGATATGTTCCGTGAGCTTATTGGTTGATTTTCTTATATTTAATTTGGTGACCTCTCGTTTGTTAAAGTATGAGTATGTGAAACAACCTTACTTCCTTAAAAACCAATTGTGCAATAATCTTTTCTTTATATATTTTCTCAAACACAGTTTTAGCGGCTTCTCCTTTGACCTTGCTTAACCCTTTGAATAAAGGAAAATTTGTTGTTTGCCCACACCCTATATGTGGTTTCTATAAAATACCATTATATTCGTCGCAATTGATTATTTGCCACACATTTCCTTGCCGCTTTGTTATTTTGCCGCTTTGGACATTTCCACCCCAATCTTTTTCCATCTTCTTCTTCCACCTCTTCTCTTCCTCAACTTCTTCTTATCATGGCAGACACGACGCTTCCTCGTCTCTCTCCCTGCTCAACTTCTTCTTCTTCCTCACAGCACCATCGCCTCCTCATCTCTCTCCCTCCTCTTCACCCGCCCCTAATCCCATCGCTCCTTCTCCATCTAGTGCTTTTCCCAGTATGCCCTACTTTTCCTCAGTTTTCTCCTTCTTCTCCATCTCCCTCTTCTCTATCAACTCTCCTCTCCTTTTCTCGTCGTTGGTCACCAGATCCCACCGCCTCCGACCGCCGCCGCCACCTGCATCTCCGTCCAAGCAACCGTCTGTGTTGTCGCCTCCCTCGGCTGCCGCTCCATCTCCTAAGGGGGCGTCTCTCCTACTGCGGACGGCTGGGTCCGAGGGGGCGCGAAGACGAAGGTCGGCAAAGAACTTTTTTTATTAACCCTTTTTAAAATTTTATTTTAAAGTTAACCCCTGCGCATTTTATTTTCAATTCTGACCCCTTTGGTCACGCCACCACCCGTGGCGTGACAAAACAACAGTGTCACGCCAGTTCGTATCTAGGCAATCTCTTGTCACGCCATCACCCGTAGCGTGACAGTGTTGTTTGGTCACACCATAACCAGTGACGTGACAAAAAGTGCTATTTTAGGACTTATCCTGGTATGTGATAGTATTGTTTTGTCAAGCCACGGGTGGTGGCGTGTCCAAAGAAGCCGGAATTGGAAATAAAATGCGCGGAGGTTAACTTTAAAATAAAATTTTAAAAAGGGTTATTAAAAAAAGTTCTCAATTGAAATGGTGACAAATCCTTATCGACTTTGTATTTTTTCCGACTATTTATTTATTTATTTATTTATTTCTTTTAAAAATGTATTGTTTTATTTTTTTGAAACATGTGGTATTTGATATATTACTGAAAACTTAATCCCAAATGATCGAAGCTACCTATAAGATATGGAAAATAATCAATTATCCCTCGAATAAAAAGATTCAAATGCAACAGCAAAACAAAATCTAAACAGATTAGTGATTGGTCAGTTTTGCCTCCCCCAAATTTCTAAAGCTACCCACCCACTTAGCCACACCCATTCACCCCCTACTCTTCCACTCGACTACTCCCAAAAGCTTCCTCAAATCACTCACCATCTCCTCCTCCACCACCACCACCACCACCACCAGTCCACCACCACTGCCACTATCGCTTGCCGACCACCTCCACTTCCCCGACTCTACAGCTGCCGAAGCGCGGAACCTTACCCCCGCGCCACCGCCGTCGAGCGGGATGAAGGGCCTGTGGAAACAGAGCGGCCTGGCAGCAATGGCGTGCGCCGACGTCGGCCACCTCAACCCGCTCAGCGCCGCCGCGGGACGCTCCCGACGGTGCGCGAGGCTCGTAGTATACGGCTTTGCGGTGGCCTTCGCCGCATTCACGGCCTACATCGCCTTCTCCTCGCCCCCCGTTGGCGGCGGCGGCGGCGCCGGCGCCGGAGGGGGGTCCTCGTGGTTCGGCGGCGTGTACGTGTCCACGGAGCCCTACCGCTCGCAGATTTCCAACTTCTTCTCGTCCATCTTCCCCACCAACTCCTCGACCCCCTCGCCGGAGCCGCCGCGCCGCGCCGGCGTCGTCGGCGTCGGCGCTGCCAGCGGATCGAGTAAGGGAGGCGACGAGGTGAGTCGTGATGGGAGTAATAGGCAAGTGGGGAGCGGGGTAGGAAGCAGTAACTCTTCTACAGCTGGGTCTAATAAGCAGTTGGGAAGTGGAGGCGGTGCTCCAAGCAACAATGCCGGAGGTGGAAGTGCACCTCCGGCCGGAACTGGCACTGCCGCCGCGAAGAGCGGCGGCAAGGATGGAGGGGAAGCTCCGACGAATAATTCTGCCACAACTGGCGGTGCGCCGAATAGTGCGGCGGATCGGAATAAAGGAAACGATGGAGGCAGTTCTAGTAGTCAGGCAGGAGGTGGTGGTGGATCCCCAACCAGTAGTTCTGCCAAAAACGGAATCGCGGCGAAGGCCGGCGAGAAGAGTGTAGATAGGTCTAATAAGCAGTCGGGAAGCGGAACCCTGACCGATAATGGTGCTACCGGAAATGGCAGCACGGTGAAGGCCGACACCAAGGATGCAGTTGGAGTCTCCAGCAATAACTCTGCCGGTAGTGGCAGTTCAGCGAAGGCTGATTCCAACATTGGGTCTAATAACCAGGCAGTAAGTGGAAGTGGTGCTCCGAGCAGTGATTCTGCTGCTGGAAATAGCACTACGGCAAAGGCTGATGGAAAAGATGCAGTTGGTGCCGCTAGCAATGGTTCTGCCAGAAGTGGCACAGTTGCAAAGGCTGATTTGAATAGTGGGTCAGATGCTCAGCCAGGGAGTGGGAGTGGAGATGCAAGCCATAAATCAGCCGCAAGTGCTAGTCCGGTGAAGAACAACACCGGAGATGGCGGAGCTGAGTGCAATAAAACGAGTGGGAATGTGGCTTCTACTAGTAATCAGATTGGGAGTCCGGAAATGGCAGGGGAGAAAGAGGGTGGATCTTCAAGCAAGAACCAGACCCTTGTAGCATCACCAACTGTGAAGAATCAGGACCAGACTAGTAGCGGAGTTGCATCTGGTGGAAGTGGTGGTACGATGAATAAGCAGAAGGAAGCAGCTCCCCAGGGTAATGCTGGTTCATCAAAGGATCATTCATCCCAAGCAATTGCCTCAAAAGCTGGAAACTACAGCGAAGTGCTGGTGAAGGGGAATGGATCATCAACAAAACAGGCTGGTGGTGCTGGTGGAAATAAGAAGGTTGACTGGATCAAGGAGATGGCCAGTTGCGATATGTTCCATGGGAGTTGGGTTCGGGATGACTCGTACCCTCTCTACCCTGAGGGATCATGCCCCCACATTGATGAGCCATTCGACTGCTATCTCAATGGCCGGCCAGATCGAGCTTACCAGAAGCTCCGGTGGCAACCCAGTGGATGCAGCATCCCAAGGTGAGGAAAGGTTACTAGAAAAGCTCAATCAATTTCGATGAATTCATTTCAAGCTTGGTGCTTAACATGCCCAATTATATTTTTGTTATATTAGATTGAATCCAACTGAGATGTTGGAGAGGCTGAGAGGAAAGAGACTGGTTTTTGTCGGTGACTCTCTCAATAGGAACATGTGGGAATCCCTGGTTTGTATCTTGAGGAATTCTGTCAAGGACAAGAGGAAAGTTTTTGAGGCATCTGGTAGGCACGAGTTTAAGACCGAGGGCTCATACTCTTTCCTGTTCACGGTATATATGTTCTCCTGTTTGGATTCATCCTTTGCATGCATTTCAGTAATTTGAATCGTTGCTTTGTGGAAATTCCTGTCATTTAGGACTATAACTGCAGCGTGGAGTTCTTCCGCTCCCCTTTCCTAGTCCAAGAATGGGAGATGCGAGTCAGCAATGGAAAGAAAAAAGAAACTCTTAGGCTTGACATAATCGAGCAATCATCACCAAAGTACAAGGATGCGGATTTTATCATTTTTAATACTGGGCACTGGTGGACACATGAGAAAACTTCTCTAGGGTAACTTATCTTCATTGCTTTCTGGTTGGACAATCATCTCCGTTTCGTTCTTGTTGCTTGAATACTGAAGATATGTTCAATGTGCCGCAGGAAGGACTACTATCAGGAAGGTAATCACATATATAGTGAGCTAAATGTCGTGGACGCCTTCCATAAAGCTCTTGTCACCTGGTCCAAGTGGATTGATGCCAATGTAAATCCCAAGAAAACCGCTGTATTGTTCAGAGGCTACTCAGCATCTCATTTCAGGTATGTAATTTTTTTTTGTGTGTGTGTGTGAATTACATGGTGTATTGGACTCACTGAACTAATATGTTGTTGTGCATCTCCACTGTGCAGCGGAGGGCAATGGAATTCAGGCGGGAGCTGTGACAAGGAGACCGAGCCAATAAAAAATGAACAATACCTTTCAACCTACCCACCAAAGATGAGCATTCTAGAGGATGTGATCCACAAGATGAAAACTCCGGTTGTTTACTTGAACATAACAAGAATGACTGACTATAGAAAGGATGCACACCCTTCGGTCTATCGCAAGCTAAACCTGACCGAGGAGGAGAGGAAATCGCCTGAGAGATACCAGGACTGCAGCCACTGGTGCCTTCCTGGAGTACCGGATTCCTGGAATGAACTGCTTTATGCCCAACTTTTGATCAAACAGCATCAAATGCTCCAACAATAAAGGCAAGTATGGGGTTTGCTGGATGCTTGTATATGAACTGTTGTTATGTAGGATAATAATCGACACGACGATCAAAGTAAGGTCGATAGAGATCTAGGTTTTTTTGAAATCCATATAGAGAGTAAAGTTGCCGGTTGGTGAGATCTCTCAATACCCACA
This sequence comes from Ampelocalamus luodianensis, assembly GCA_036346255.1. NCBI lineage: Eukaryota > Viridiplantae > Streptophyta > Magnoliopsida > Poales > Poaceae > Ampelocalamus > Ampelocalamus luodianensis. The sequence continues at coordinate 53,727,359 of CM070627.1, read as the reverse complement.
CAAATTCTTCGGTTTAGAGGCTTCTAGGACTTCATATTGTAAAGCTCGTGTCTAGTGCTAATCAGAAATAAATTATAGTATAGACGAGATTATATAAAGATGCTACTCTTGTTTTGGTAATTCCCTGGCTGTTTTTTTGTGTCTAAGGAATAAGGATGCTATATAATATATTCTCATTTCTGAGTTTGTTTTGCATGAGTTGGAAAATACGAACCACATGCTGTACAACAACGGAGTAGTTCTTTTTTTTTTTGGGTGAATGCGTGAGCTGGAACATGTCCATTTGATGCATCTGGTAGGTGAATGTGGAGCGAGGTGGTAGTGCTGCTAGTGCATAACTGCCTATACGATTGAAAACTGGTTATTTATTGACGTCTGATGTACCAGTATTGACCTCCCATGATGTCATTTTTTTTTCCAAGTTGGAAATTGTACTGACCTCGTATGCTGGTATTTTTGTCCAAATAAACACTGTATTACGAAGTACCTGCCTGAGCAGATATATGCCCTGCATGCAATTTACGATGTGTGTTGAAACACATCAGCTGGAGACAGTTAGGCTCTTAGCAGCTGCTGTTAATGAACCTAACTGTTTGATCTTGCGAGGTTAGAGCTTCTTGCCTGTACTTGCTGCTGAGTTTGCCGACATGTTTCCACTGTGATGTAATCCATGTGGGAGTCAAGGAAAATGGCCCAGCTCGCACCTTTTGTGGCTTGAAATAAGTTCTTGCTACTGTTTTTCAGTCGTTGTGACCTGTAGCATATATGCAGTGCAGGCCCTTTCTGATTTCCTCGAATTTGTTTGGAGCTGGAGATTGTCGAGGGCTTGAGGAAGCAACCTCTATATACCAGGTTGATGTGCTACGCGATGTTATTGAATGCTTCCTGTTTTTGAGTGCTTTTAGTATATACAAGGTGGCTGCTATGTTGTACTGGAGTCCTGCACTTGTGCCTAAAGAGGCACCAAATAAGAGTGACGCTTCAGTAATTCATCAACAGGATCAGCATACCCTGACGACCTGAAGTCCTGAACTAACTCGTCTGCTGTAACCCCTTCTAAGTTGTAAGGTTGATCGAGAAGTTCAGGTGAAGTTGTGGGGCTGCAAAATTCTTGGGCCAGAAACCTGCCTCAACCAAACAGCCTCTGGTGCAAAGAACTTACGACAGCCCATGAAGAGCCTTGTGTGTGGTTGTATTTCTAATTTCCATCTCTTTTTATTCCTTTTTTTAAGGGTCCAGTTAGTTAACTTAGTCACCTTTACAGCTTAGCAACCGAGAGGTCATGATATCAAATCTAGGAAAATCCATAGATAATTCTACCTAGGGACTCGAACTGTATCATTCAGCCACAAGATAAGGTTTCACACGGGCTGGCTTGTGATTCCACGTTTAGTCGTTCAGGATACTCCTTTATGTTGGTCTATTTGCAGAGGAAATATACTATAGCTCTAATTCCGCTGCGATTGCATTGCTGATCCTGATTTGGTAGTCTATTCAGTACACATTTGCATGGTCAGTTCACTGCTTAACTGAGAACCAACCTGATTAAGATGGCCGAGCTGAACAATAGGGCCCAGCCATGGAAATGGACATCAGCTATGGGCTGCCAATTGTCCGGACTCTGCAGCATAGAGATTGGCTTCTTTGAGCCCCCCATGCTGGCTAAAGGCTGGATGCATAGACCACACATGTCCCCCTGACAAAACCCAAATTTGCTTTACTTCCCTGTTTGTTCCCAGTCCCCACTGCTAAATCTGAGTAATCACCGCCCCACTTGATCTGACTGTTCGTTTCATGCATGATCCATATCCACCGTAATAAAAGAGAGAGAGAGAGAGAGAAGTTGCTAACCATGCAAATGGTAAAATTCTCTAATAAGCTCAATTGTAAATATGTCACATCAGTTACATTTCACGGCCAGTCCAATTAATACGGTATCCGTATTGTCCCGATAATATTTGATTCTGGAGCGCCTCTATCTGACGCATCATCGTATGGCCTCTTTAACCAACACACTGTACTATCTCAGAAAAGATGCATTTCACCAGCTTTCTCCTTTCCCATCCCCAGAGAGCAGTTCCAAAGCGCACATGCTATTATGCATGCAGGTGCAGATACAAACCGGTGCACCACCCACTCATCCCATGCCATCCATCACGGACACAAGTGGACGGCCCAGATGAGGCCATGCTCGGGCCAACCATCCACGACCGGGGAGCTGATCTGATCCGTCCGGTCCCTGATCCGACGGCCGGTGACGCTCTCCTCTGCTGGAAAGCCATAGGAAGCATGTGCATGCCCAGCCACGCCAAGCCAAAGCCAGACAGCAGGCAGTGCTGAAAACTGCACCATCTACTACTATTCTATTTACTGGTTCCCATAAATAAATGCAGGCATGATGAGGCATAAAAAGCAAACCAAAACCAAAAGCCCCCCTCCTTTAATTTGCACCCTCCCCAAATCTCCTCTCTCTCTCTCTCTCTCTCTCATCCATGAGGATCAGGAGGAGGCCACAGTCCTCCACCTTGCTGCTCTCAGATCCATCCACATCCACTGCACCCCAAATCCCACAGAATGCGGCAAGAAACCCAGAATACCTTGAGGGAGGCAAGGAGGAGGGGAGGCTGCATGAAGGTGTGGATCTTGGGCAGAAATCTGGGGTGGCGAGGCGCTTGGCATTGCCGCAGGTAGGCATGTTTTGTTGGTTCGCTTCTTCAAGTTATGTTCTTGCACTCATGGAGTAGATGCCTAGCTAGATCTAGTTAAATCCCTTGTTTCTGGCTTCAACTCTCCCAGGACAATGCAGTGGGTTGCGTCAAGAGCCCGGGTGCACAACAGGGAGCTGATGATATTCGCAGGAGGTATGGATTAAAGAACTAGAAAAGAAAGTGAACAGCTTCGTAAATTTTGACTAAACAATAGATGTATATCCTAGAAAAAGGGGAAGCGCACACACCAGGTTCTCTTCTTTTAGTATTTTGCTTTGTTTTACCACTGTTTCATAGTGGGCGATGCCAGCTTGACCCATGAGAGACATCATCGATCCAATTATTTTAGTACACTCCCTTGTCAGACAAAACGACCTGTAGGCATGTCCTCCCATCCATCCACCCATAATTCCATAGCCACTTCTTGTTGCCACTTTGGTGTGCGCCTTGGTGGATTTGTTTGGTCTCTTGTTGATCAATCAGGCTCACATCACACAGCCTGTTCGGTTGTTTTCTTGCGTGATCTAGCTTGGCATCTAGTGCTCTGCACAGGTCCAGAACCAATGCACATTGCCACCTACCTGTTTGCTTCATCGCATTTTAAATCAGTGCTATTCTGGGTTTGTTTGTACGAATGATGCGTTCTTGCGCTTGCAGTCTAGTGAATGTCCATCGCGGCCCGGACATGAAGGACGGTGTGACATGCAACGGCGGTGGCGGTGGCGTTGGCGGTAAGTCCGAGCCGGCGACAAAGGTGGATGGACCCGTGAGCAATGGCGTGGCGATGCCCGTGGCGGCAGCGGTTGTCGTGGCCGTGAAGGATGAGAAGAACGGCGGCAATGGGAGCTGTGGCGGTGGGGCCAAGAAACGGCGCGGCCCGGCGGTGCTGATGGAGGGGTCGCGGTGCAGCCGCGTGAACGGCCGCGGGTGGCGCTGCAGCCAGCCGACGCTCGTCGGGTACTCGCTCTGCGAGCACCACCTCGGCAAGGGCCGGATGCGGAGCGTGGCCGGCGGCGGCGGACGCGGCGGCGCGGGTCAACTCGGCCGCACCGAGCACAGGCCTAGGATTCCCGCCGCGGCGGCGCCCAAGGCCGAGGAGCCGGGCCTGCGGCGCTGCTAGGCGGAGGGGCATCGCGACGAAACTGCAGAATTGTTCCGTTTTGGGGTACATTTTGGTGGGCGATGTGAATGAATTGCTGCTGCATTTTCTGCGGCTATCAATGTCGGCGGTGGCATGCAGGTGACGGCACATTGAAGCGATTTGGGGTTCGTGGTTACGTTATTCTGTGCTTCTTTGCCCAAATTTCACCGTGATGGCTTCCACAATTTCCTAGTAATAGTAGTAGTAGAGTAGTAGTCATCAGCCATGCAACATTGCAAGAGTAATCCACTCTGTATGACTGTTGCTGTGGTTACCTGGTTGGTGCAACTCGGAAGGATAAAGGTAAAAGTAAAGACCTTGTAGTCCTTAAAAGTGCCAGAAAATGGACCAAGTAAACGACGGAAAGAACTGGAATTCGGGGAATCGGTTAGCTTGGTTCGATAGGTTATATTAAACCGGCCTTTTATCCCAAGTGTACTTCCTTAAAACTGGGATTGTTAGTTGTCAGAAAAGCAGGTACTCCATTGCTCTCGACTGGGGGGGAGAGGCCCGACCCAGCTTTAATCCGATACTCCTGTTACGGCCATACGGGCTATTCGGATATGGGACAGGATCAGTGTTGTCCGTTGTACCGTAGAGAATCACTATATAAACAGTAATTTTAACGAAAAATAATTATTAATAGTACTATAGCAAATGTTATCGGAACAGGTAAATGGCTACTGCAATAAATGGTGTGAAAACAGCTAAATGTCTACTGTAGCAGTTGCCGCGCTCTTGGGCACCGTCTCACTTAATCTGGTCCGTGCGTTTTGGTCGGACGTTAGAGAAAAGAAGCTTATGTGTGTCACTGTGCCAAACTGCCAATACAGAGAATCCCCTCCCATGGGACAGCGGCACCACCACGAGGTGCGAGCAAGCGACAAACCGGGACGAGCCCGTACTGACGCAAAACGAGCACGCCTGCACCACCACGTACACCGCCTGATCCATCGGCGTACGAGCATACATTCTTTGCTCCGCTGTCACGTTGCCACCCCGAATCCTCCACGGCACGAATCTCAATTCCCACGAGCCGCAGTCGCAGTCGCACGCCATCCGTCGATGCTAGCACGTACCATCCGCACACGCCGCGCCGGCCTGGTGCAGCCGTGCGGGAGCGCGCGTGCAGAAGGTAGAGCAGCGGCCGTGGCCTAGGGGATGGATGGAGCGGCGCGCGTGGGGGCTGCATGCGGTGCTACGCGTGGGCCGAATGGGAAAGCCGAGGGGAAAGAGCGTGCCGTGCTGGGCTGGCGGTGGCGGAGAGGTGATTCGGGACGGTCGCTCCGCTAACGGGCCGTGGTTGGGCTACCTTACCTGGCCTGGTTGGCTTCCCGTGCACACGTGACACGCCTTGTGCGGTTTGCACGATGCCGGCTGCTCAGCGCGGTGGTCGGTGGGAGAAATGTTGGCATTCCAGTGAGGGCGATGATGCAATTTGGTAACTACGCATGTAAACTTCTTAGTCACCCAATTTGGTTTGTTCGGCCAGGTCTCCTGGCGGTAGATGCTGATAATGCTCACGTACTCGCGCGGCCCTCTCGTTGCTGGCGACGAAGTGGCGCTAGATCCTTAGCTAGCTATAGAGCCTACAATAGACACGCCATGTGAGTACGTAACGTGACCATGACAATGTGCTCTTTTCCTCTCGCATAAATGTCCTGTAACAAACTGCTTCCTTCATGCGACGTGTTTGTGCACCCAGTGACGATCACAAACATGACGCGCATGTGATAAAATAGTAGAACATTGATGACCTGGATGGGAATTGGGGAATGCTATTGAAGCACCTGCCTCGTCGTTCCACTTTGAAAATTGTTGCTACAGGCCTACTAAGTACTGACCGCCTACAACAAAGCTGTGCCTAGACGAGTTTTAAACCGCCCAGATTTCATCAAATGCAATTTTGAATGTTCTACCGATAAACGGCCGGTTATCAGTCTACAGGGGAACACGTGCTTTACTCCATTTGACACAAAATATTTTCAAATGCCGATATTGTCTTACAACACAAAGTTCAATGTGCTATCATGTTGTTGCTTCATTCAATACAATTTAACTTCATTATCTTAGCACTAATACTTTTATTAGCTTGCACGCAAGCATTTAGTAGAGGAATTTTACGGTACATTTGAGCGGTAGTATATGTTGGTAGTATAAATTAAATCCGGCTATTGATTTGTGAAGGCGTAATAGACTTTTAATTATTTAAATTATTGGTTTCGTCAGGGTAAAATGGTCTTTTTGGTGTAACACAATGCATCCCCACCGTCCGCATCCATTGTTGGCCCTACAGACTTGTTGTACGCACCGCCGCTTGCTTGCTTGCTGTGCGCGCCGCCACCCGTCACCGATGCCGACCAAGGAGCGGCGCCCTTTCCCCTCCCTATCTATTTCCTTGTGGCGTCGCACGTCCGCGTCGCCGCCGTCGAGAGAGTAGCCGCGCCAATTTCCCTCCCCATCTATTTTCTTGCGCCGTTGCACGTCGCCGCTGCACCTCTGCCAGCCCGCCGCCGAGCAAGTCGTGTCGTCCTTTTCTTTCCCTATCCATTCCCTCTCGTCACCATTTTCCATCCCCATCCAATTCCAGACGCCGTCGCCTCCTTCCTAGACTCAACGCCGCCGCATTCTTCTGAAGCGCGACCGGGTCTCTGCAGGATGCCTTGACCTCCTCCCTTGTGTCACTTTTGCCGCCACCTTCACCAAGGTGAGGGTTGATTCGGTTCTACAACATTTAATTCTTGTGATTTTTATTTTGTTGATGTCCACATTTGCTCCTTGCTTTTATGTTGTTTTTTATTATGTTAATCTCGATGAAATATACCTTAGGTTTGCAAAATTAACTAGGTAGTCAAATTATATGGCTTTGATTGCACATAGATGATGAAGAATTTGTAAAAGTGCTTGTATGGTTTTATGTGAAATTTCCATGAACTTGACGTCTCTCGGAATCCCACCAAACTGTAGGGTTTTGGGGATAGTGGTGGACTGTCCCATCCTCTGATCTTAGTGATTGATTATCTTGGTAATATGATCTCATTATTCTTGTTTTGATTCCCCGCCGCTGGGTCTTAGATGGTGGAGGTTTGCAATGATGGTATAGAGGTCATTACTCGTGGCAGAATACTGTTTGCGGATTTCTTGTTGTGTGTTCGGATAGAAAGACCCACCCGATGCTATAAACCACGTATGAGGTGGCAGATGGCAAGTCACGATGCCGGACTGGTCTGGGGGGGGGGGTTTGGATTGAGACGTGATTGGCTTTTAATTTGTCACGTGGTTTGCTGATGTCTTGATATTGGTATGATGGATTGGTTTCTTGTAGTTGGATTTGTCCCCAAAATGAGTTTCTCAATCCACCGGCATGAGGTATTGATGCAGGTGTTTAGTGCCCGTAGAAAAGAGAACAAACAACCACACGTTTATTTATATAGAATGTAGTGGTACAAAATGTTGCCAACTTACTGGTGTGATTATATGATTAGGTTGTACTTTGTAAGAGATATTGGAATTTGGCCACTAGTACACATTTGGAACTATCATTTTCATAGCTAGACAACACTTCACATCGCTTGATGTGCATTGATTTACAATTTGTTTGCGGTTACATCTGTTTAAAACTTTAAATGTTCAATAAGCAATATGTCTGGCACCTGATTTGGTTTATGTGTTTTCCAACACTATATGCAACCTCTTTTGTTTTGCCTGTTAACATTGCAAGTGTGACCTGAATCCAATTAGTTTTCAGTAAGTGTGTGTTGTGTGTAGTTTCCCTATGGTGTTTACACCTTGAGTAAAATGTAGTTCTATATTATCTAGGTAATGATTTTTTAAGTTGCCCGTGTGAGATATGTTAATAATTTAATTTCAATGTTTTTTAAATGTGAGTTGAACAACATGGCTAGCCAAAATCACATTAGCCTAGAGGAAATGGAAGAATATAACATGGTGGTAAATCGGTTGTTTAGAAGCAAGGAAGGTGGTTACAAGTTCTACAATGCATATGGAAAGTCCAAAGGATTTATTGTCAGATTGGAGTGCGTGAAGCGCAAGAGAGATACGAACAGTGTCATATGGAGGAGATTTTGATGTTCTTGTGAAGGACACAGGATGACTGAATACTTTGAAAGAGCTGATAAAAAAGGGAGCCACGGGCACTAACCCATTCTGGATGCAAGGCTAAGTTGGAGATGAGCTAGATGAATGACGTGGTTTATGGTTTGTTAAAGATTTTATTGATGCCCATGAACATGATCTTGCTCAACCAGATTAGGTTGCTTTCTTACGATCTCATTATGGCCTAAGTGATGCTCAAAAGGCTTAGGCCGTTGGATTTGGTGTTGGTGGGCTGCGTACATATCAAATTATGTCTGTTATGGAGTAGACTCATGGTGGTTATGACCAGGCCGGGTTTGTTTCTCGTGATTTGTACAATTTCGTTGCAAGGTACAAGAAGAAAAGATTAGAAGGTAGTGATGTTGAATTTGTGTTGAACCATATGAAAGCACACAAAGAAGATGCTGATTTTTTTAGAAAATACAATACGAATAATGAGAAGCGTCTGAAGAATATATTTTGGGCACATTCACAATCCCAGATTGACTATGGTACCTTTGGTGACATTGTGGTGTTTGACAGTATGTATCGAGTCAACCGTTACAATCTTCCTTTTGTTCCTTTCATTGGAGTTAATCATCATCGTAATACTGTTGTTTTTGGATGTGGTATTATTTCGGATGAGACTATTTCATCCTATGTCTGGCTGCTTCTGGCTTTTTTGGAGGCGATGCGGTAGAAGCATCCAAAGTCACTGGCATATCGAGCGGAACATGACACGTCACCTGCATGAGCCAAAGCTTAGCAAATTTAGGAAATTCATTTACAATGCGATGGAAGTTGATGAATTTGAGAGATGTTGGGTCGAGTTTAAGGAGAGGCATGGAGTCATAGAAAAGGACTAATGTATTTCCATGATGTATGAAATGAGAAACAAGTGGTCTGCGACCTATACAAGCCACCGAACTGTCTACAACTGATGATATTAACTTACCACCTAAACCATGTGACCAGCAAAAACCTCGTAACACTTACTACCGGGATAATATTTATTTCATACGTTATGTTTTACACCCAAATAATGACTAACAAATGTTTTTTTTGACAAAATGTAGGCAAGTACATAAATTAATGTTAGAAGAAAGTTAAAGGTTTTGTTCTAGATAGCGTAGATGTTGTGTTAGAGACTTGGAGTGGACAAGTGGTATTTAACAAATAATCAAGGAACAAAAAATGGGAAAACATACCATGTATGCAACGGCTATATTAGGGGATTTTGAGTAGAACCGTTCCAAAGTGAAGAAATTAAAGGCAAATTAGTTGGGAATCGATGAAATCAGTCTCTCCTCCGTTAATGGCAGCGACTTGGCAGGCGGCGTGCTTTGATTGGATCTGGTCGATGCGTTCTCTTTGTCCATGCTTGGATTAGGGTCCGCTGGATGCATGAACCATATGGGCTATTGGGCCTACTCCTTCATTCCTAGAAGACTTCGGCAGTTCGGCTGGACCAACTAATCAACTATGTTCAGTACAGAGGCTATATACTATACATACAGATATAGGTATACATACATGGGTTGGGGCCTAGCTTTCGTGGGGCCTATGTAGTCACCCCCTACTGTCCAGGCCCAGGGCCGACCTTGACCATCCTTGCGTCCCACTTCACTGTTGCTAGTGCCATCCGCACCACGCCGGTGTTGCGTCCGTCGGGTGGTGTCGTGTAGTGTAGGAGCGAGCCGCCTGGCGCGCGTACATGTAGAACGGTGGGTGCGAGCAGGGCCATACGTGACTCGGTGATGCGTGGCCTTAGGCCACCTAAGAGCTGGAGCAGCCGGGTGAGGGCCGTACGTGTCTGCATTGGCCTTAGGGCATGTTTGGTTTGTTACCCTAATTTACCTTACCAAAGTTTGGTGCTATCCTTAAGATTTGGCTAGCGTTTGCTTTGATTCCAAATTTTGGCATCGCCCTTGAAATTTGGCCGGTGCCCAGTTGTTTCTTGCCAAATTCTTGGCTTCACGTCAGGCAGCCGATTGCTTCGCCAAGGAATTGGTTCGGCAACAAGCAGAGAATCTGACAGGTGGCAAATGCTAGTTGGCTGTTGACAACTCATTAATTGCAAGTTCAGTTTAATTAAAGGCCTTAAAAGGATCATATTTTCTTAACTGGGTATCTAATTTGTGATCCGTTTAAACCGTTGTGTTCCTTGTCATTTTATCAACAAAACAAGACCCATGTTGACATATTTTGGGGCAAAAAAGATGTCATATGGGACCCACGCGTCATACTCATAATTTTGGCAAATTTTGGCATGGCTACAATCCAAAAACATCAATTTCGGCATTGCCCGTGAATTGGTATGGCTACGATTCAAACACGATTTTTTTGCCCGATTTTTGGCATTGCCTGGGTTTTGGCATTACTAAAATTTTGGTATGGCTCCCTGAGGTCACAAACCAAACAGCCCACAACACTCGTGACCCGATGGGAAATTGAGCGGAAAGAGCGTGCTGAGCTGGGACACCGAGTGGCCTCAGAGCGTTGGGGGTGGGTTCGACCCGTGGTTAGTATGGGTTACTCAGCAGTTCCGGTCGTGAGACGCACAATTGGGCTTCATGAGAGGGGCTCCTGCACGCGAGCGGCCTTGTACTGGTGATTTTTTTAAAATATTATTAATTTAAAAGATAATTAAAACAATAGTCGATTTGTTTTTTTACAAAATAGGTGTATGTCGCCATTTGAAATGGCAAAATTTTCCTATCGTCATTCCAATTGACGACAGGGATAATTGGCGACAATATCCATGTCGCCAATTGGAATAGCCCGGAGAGATTCCTGTCGCCAGTTTAATGTCGCTAATTGGAATGACGATAGGACCCTATATTTATTTTTTTAATTTATGTCTAGATAATTCAGCCTAAAGATTTAGTATATTTCACGAAGTTTTTTGGTAATACCTTGAAGTGTCCGCGTAGTTCGGAATCCAAAATTGGAGAATATAACGAAATGTTAAGTAGAGAATGTGAGATTGGCGGCGCAATAACACAAATTTGGGTTTAGGGTTGCTATGCGCGTTGTTGTCCCGATTGTATTGTTCATGGAACCGATTCTTTTCGAAAAAGATTTTGTAATATTTAATAGTTAAAATATTTGGAGAAAAAGATTTAAGTTTGAAATACTTCATAATTTAATTGCGAAATACATGGCACGCTGGGTTTGGTTACGTAAATTAGAAACGCCAACATGCACGAATCAATAAACCAAAATACATCTACAATACATATGCGCCTTTTTGAATCCAAAAAAAGGTTAATTGGAACGAAATCGATCAGTCTCGGTGGCACATCGGTCCCTTCTCCTTGTCTATGTACTACCCGCAGCGGTGGCCAGTCTCGAAGTTAGTCATGTTCTGCTAGGCCGGCTAGACGATTGAATGATGTTAGGATAGCACAATGTAGGGCCAAATGAATAATCAGAATGCAAACTGAATATAACTTACCTCTTTGACCCGGACTGCGCCCAGGCGATGAGGAGCGCTAGGATGCCCGCCAGTTTCACTAGCAGGAGCCTTCCCCTTGTGCACCGTGCGCTCGGTCCGGTCGTACTCAGCTTCCTGTTCAGGGGTCCTCCGGCACCACCCTGCTCTTCTGGGCTCCTCCGGAGCCTTTTTAGTAGGGTCGGGTACGTAAGGTTTCCAGCGTTTGAAGGTCTCGGCTCACATCGTATAGTTCAACATGTACTTCTGCTCGATGAACGCCCCATCATACATATCCGAGTTGTCGATCCATTAGAACAAGTTGCATCGCATCTCCGACTATCATTATACGCGGATGTAGTTAGGGATTTGTGGAATGGAACGTAAGATGTGAAAAATCTATTAATGTGCAATATTCGTTTACGAGGATGTTCCCGCAAGTGTAGTATACCTGGGCGGCCGTCGCTGGGTGTGTGGACTGAATGATCTTAACCGGTTCTTCGCACATATATTGCGGGCGTGATAACTCCGATTGTACCAGCGCATCCTTCATAGAACAATCCAGGTAGGGTTTAGCCCTATCGACAAACCACTTGCGCTTCCGCAGTATCTTCACGTAGAATTTGTCGACAAGTCCGACATCTCCTTTCTCTCAGTTGTGTGAACCAAGCTTTGGTGAAGTATTAGGTGTGGTGGTGTAGTGTTCTCCTCTAGCTCTCTTCTCCTCCAGTTCTCTTCTCCCTCCTTTTATAATGGGTCTTTTCGGTCTAAAAAGGTGGCGTCACTGAGTGTGGTATTTTCAGTCTGTAAAGGTAGCATTCTAGTGTGTTGTCATCTTGGTCTGCAAAAGTGGTAGTTTGTGGCGTGTCGTGGTGCGTTCTTTTTAGTCTAAAAAGGTGATGTGGCAGAGTGTGATCTTTTCGGTCTGAAAAGGTAGCGTTGCAGTGTGTTGTCAACTCAGTCTACAAAAGTGACAACATGTAGCGTGACAGGGTGCGATCTTTTTTTGCCTGAAAAGGGGGCGTGGCGGAGCGTGGTCTTTTCGGTGTGGAAAGGTAGCATCCAAGTGTGTTATCATCTCGGCCTGCAAAAATGGCAGTGTGTGGCGTGACCGGGTGCGGTCTTTTTTGGTCTGAAAAAGAGAGCGTGGCGGGGTGTGGTCTTTTCGGTGCGAAAAGGTAGCATCGAAGTGTGTTGTCATCTTGGTCTACAAAAGTGACAGTGTGTGGCGTGACTCGGTGTAGTCTTTAAGGTCTGAAAAGGTGGGGTGTCGCGATGTTGACTCCCTCATGTGGTTACCCGTAGACACAAGAACAAATAGTATTGGAACACGAGACTAGCATAATGTAAGTTGTACAGAAATTTATATTTATATTTATATGATATGACTCGTATTTATAAGAACAAAAATCTACTCGCGGGCCCTCTTGGGGCATACCCCACGTGTGGCTCCTAGCCTCGTCCGGGGCAGCTACGGGTGCTGGTACGAGTAGGTCAAAGGTTCAGGCGGCCGAGGCACCCTACCAGCGCGAGTAGCCTGAGGGGTGTCGTGAGAGGGTACTACGTCGGCTGGCTCGCTCTGAGCGCACCGTGCAGCTGTGAAGCCTCCACGGAGACCTGACTGCTCTCACTGTGCGAAGGCCCACCGCCACCCTGGTCAAAATTGAAGTCCCTAGAGTGTGACTTCTCGTGCAACACCAGCTCCTCGTCCCAAAGGGGTGTACGAGCTATGAAACAATATGTTATGGATGTAAACATGACGAAAATGTTGAAAAAGTACATTGTGCATGCAAATAAGATAGACATACCTCATCGCATGAAGGTAGCGGACCGCTCCACGTACTACTACCGCGTGTACGGGTGGAACTCAGGACTTGTTAGAGAAAATTGTCGTTAGTAACTAGTAGAGTTTGAAATAAATAACCAGACGTGAGTGTTTCATGCTGACCTGCGAATTGTGACGGGGTACTCCCAGCACGGTGCCACGAGGACCTACTTGCCACATCCGGGTGAGGAGCCGTGGGGCGTGACTCATAGTGGCTCACCCCCATCCATGTATAGGTGGGTCCACCACCTCCCTCGACCTACGACAAGATGCCAACTGGATGCCTCGCCTCGTCTTCTCAATGAACTGGTCCGTGATCTCTCTAATCTCCTGTGCTGTCATGCTGAAGCGCTCTTCGAGCATCATACGACGCATGGAGGTCACCAACTCGTGCATCTCCCAATGTAGATAGACCTATACACGTAATTAACAAGTCAAAAACCGAAAACTTGTGAAGCAAATAAGATGTATGGACTGTTCAATATGTACCACACGATGGAATACGGAGTCCAGCTAGGTGGGGTACGTGTCGAACGTCGCGGCCTCGTGTTGTGGTGGGTCGTCCATGACCCTGATGTAGTGAACCCTCGTCCGACTGGAGTACCACTTGATGTACTCCTCGAACATCCCAGGATCGTAGGGAACATCCTCCTGGACGATGTCCTCCAAGGCGCGGAGCCAGCCCTAAACCCAAGGGAACATCCTGTCCGTCGAGGAAGTCGTAGTAGGCACTCCCTTTCTAGTGTACATATGGAAGGCAAAACAATTGTTTCATAGGTACGTAAGGCAAATTGTACGACAGAAGTAAAATGTGAACTTACTCATGGACGTTCGGCGCCGATCAGGAAGGTCACGTCTTGAAGCATCGGTGCCATCTCCCGACACGGGAGGTGAAACGTGTGCGTCTTTGGCCTCCACCGGTCAACCGGTGTCGCTATGAGGCACCGGTCGTACGGAAAGCGCCTCAACGTACGACCACCGCCCGCACGGTCCTGGTCATCCTCCTATGTTGCCTCCACCATCATCGCTAGTGGAAGGAGGCCTGCCGCTCTCAACCTGCGTCGAAAGTATTAAGAACAAACATGAGTCCACATAAAGTAGTTAGACTGCAATTGAGTACACGAAAGTCACAACTACATGTACTTCAGTACCCAACGTGGGTCCAACCTCCAAGCCCTCATGGACGTGCGCAACCACAACGCGCCAAGCTCAATCGCGGCCTCGCCTCCTAGGGAGGATGGTACTGAGGCGGCCACGGTAATGTGCGTCAATGGCCGAGTCAAATAACTCGTACGACCACTGTGCAGCATCTCTTGGATTCGCCATGCCTGAAAATTTAGTGCATACAATACTATGAAACATATACAAAAATTAATAAGAAGCGATATATCTAATTAATTCAATTATTGCACGATTAGCGACACATAGAAAACTGATCTGCACACAACTGTATCGACATATATATTTTTAGAGGTATTTTGTTGTGCACAGATAGAAAGTAAAATTAAGTTCACAATGTTTTAATTAACGTCTACATTCCCTATTTAGCTACTTTGGAATTTTCATAGAATTTTTATAGGTACCTTGCTATGTTCCTTATTTGCAAATTATTTAGCGTTCACGAATGGAAACCAAAATTAACTTGGGATACATACCCTATTTAGCTACTCTACAATTTTTATAGATTTTTAACAGGTATGTTGCTACTTTCCTTGTTTAAAAAGTGTCTCAAGCATTTATGAAATATTTATCGTGTACAAATAAAAACCAAAATTAAGTTCACAATATTTTAATTCAGTTCTACATACCCTATGCACCGACTCTGAATTTCTTAGAGAATTTTTGGAGGTGTCTTGCTATTTTCCTAGTTTAAAAAGTATTTTTGGTATTAACAAAATATTTACCGTGCACAAATAGTAACTAAAATTAAGTTTGGATTATTTTGATTAAGCTCTACATACCCTATTTAGCTACTCTGCAATTTTTATAGATTTTTAATAGGTATCTTGCTACTTTTCTTGTTTAAAAAATATCTCTAGCATTTAAGAAATATTTACCGTGTACAAATAGAAATAAAAATTAAGTTCACAATATTTTAATTCAACTCTACATACCCTATGTACCTACTCTGTATTTCTTAGAGAATTTTTAGAGGTGTCTTGCTATTTTTTTAGTTTAAAAAGTATTTTGGGCATTAACAGAATATTTACCGTGCACAAATGGAAATCAAAATTAAGTTAAGATTATTTTGATTAAGCTCTACACACTATATTTAGCTACTCTGCAATTTTTACAGATTTTTAATAGGTATCTTGTTATTTTTTAGAGGTGTCTTCCTATTTTCCTGGTTTAGATACGTCTCTTCTCCCCTCTCCTCTCTCTCTTCTCCTTTTTCCAGAATTAAAATGACTTTTTCACCGAATTTTAGGGGTATATATAGTCAGTTCCTATTACCATTTCAACTGCCGATTTGCACACTCTTCAATGCAAATCGCCAGTTGAAATAACAACTAGTAGTAAATAGGCACGTGACACCATTTGAAATGGTGACAGAAACCTATCGCCGTTCCAAATGGCGATAGACACCTATTTTTTTAAAAAAAAATTGACTATTTTTTGCAATTATCTTTTGAATTAATATTATTTTAAAAAAATTACTGTACTAGTTGCGGTCGTTTTATTGGTTGCCTGGGTCCCATGCTGCTTGGCTTCAGCTAAGGGTTCACGGGAAGTAGCGCGGTGGTCAGTGGGAGGGGACTGGGCGGCCACGGGCCGCCCAACCGTAGGTGCGAATATTTTACCGTTTGGCCGCTGCACGGTAGGGAGATTGGAAACCAGGCAACCAGCGGTGTATGATGAGCGGTCGATACTGCGATGGGATGAACATACCTTTGTTTGTTGCGTGTGTGTAGCATTGGTGGGTGTTTGGCATGGTTGTAATTTTTTTTTTGAAAAGTAGCTTTCGGCTGGGCTGTAGGGGTGAACGACTGAGCTGAAGACGTTTGATGTTGGACAATCTAACATTTAGGTAGGTTGACTGTAGCTTCTGAGTTGAGAAATATCTGAAATGCCTCTTAGGCAAATGATGGCTTGTTTGATGTCGTTTAACTACAATTGATGGCACTTTATAACAATTAACAATAATTCGCATACAAATAGATCTTAACGAAAATTGACGGCAATTAATAATAATTTACACAAAGTAAATCTTAATGACAATTGATTTAATTCCATGATTACACAAGCAATCAATTCAATGATTACATAAATAATTCATCTATATTAGAAAAAAGAAGAAAAAAAGAAGCCAGCGCGGCGTCGGGAGGAGGAGGGCGGCGACCACGTCGGGGGAGGAGGAGGGCGCTGGCGCGGGAGGAGGAAGGGATTTGGGGGGGCTTTGTTCAGTGGCAAAATATGAGCAAATGCCTCCGAACTCTAGGGTCAAACTCGAAAATTCATCCCATCGAAACCGCAGAAAGCTGCCCTGACAGCTTCCGGCTTCAGAAAAAAAAAACGGCTGAAAATGGGACGACTTCGGCTGCCTAAGTCTGGGACCTCCTTAAAGACACGACGGCTTTGCTTCGTCAACGGCGATGATGCAAGTTGGCGATCTATTTGTTTGGTTTGGTACTGTTTGCCGGGTTCCGTGGCTATATACGCTGGTAAAGTGCAAGTGTTACACAATCGTACAAGGATGAGAAAACTGCTTTCGAAACTAGTAGCAAGAGGAAATAAACACATCTACTAGTCTTTCTTATTTGTATTTTTTTGTAAAGGTGCCTTTATATGAAAAATGGATTCTCTGTATTGAATGGTTCAATTCATAGAATCTACAGTGCCATGCTTTAGAAGCTAACCTCTACCGTTTGATCAAAAAGCAAAGGTCCAAAAAGCAAAAGCTCAGATCAATTGTTACCGTGTTTCGCTCTGTTAAAATTATTTCAATAAATATTTCGTTGTTACTACAATACTTGCTTCAGTGCCACTATCGGATCCCTTTTTATGCACATCAGCGGAACATTATATATCACTATATACAAGTGGGAGCTCAAGCAGTGGAGCTGCAGCAAAATTCGAGAGCATCAGAAATTATAGCCCCAGACATGGAAGGGGTAGTATGTATATCCTACCAAAAGGCACCGTGAGAAGTCCCTAACTCCCTATGCTGAAGATCATCACTGTACGTTGGAATATGAGCGATATGATTCCTGGTGCAACCTTGACATCTCAGCTCTCTTCAGCCGCCTTTTCCGGTACCTCCATGCGACTTGAATGCGGGATGCCGCAATGGTCCTCCAGTACGGTGATTCATATCTGTTCAAGCATCGGTAAACAAAATAAGATGGGGCATGGGGGAAGATCACTAAATAATTGAACAGTTCCTAGACGACACAAGAGGATCAGGCAGCTGTCATACTGAACAGCTGATGAAGACAGCTTTGTCCAATCCAATGACAACTGGTAGAGGCCTAGAGGGAATCACTGATGGTAATGGTAGACTGGTAGTACTTTCAATGAAGTAACATTTTAATCAACAAACTAACACAATAAGCTTCAGTTCGTTACACGTTTCAATGAGCATGTTAGTTTCTGTAAAACTAAACATTCCAGCTATGTTAGTCTAAATCACCTTAAACTTGATTAAGTACTTCATATATTAGTCGCACATACAAGACTAGTTGAGAAAGGTTGTAAACCTATTCCAGATGAACAGAAAATTTTAGTGGTGATCAAGATGCAGTGGTTTCAGACTACACTAAAGAATGGGCTAAATTCCTTACCTAATTGCACCCAGCACACGTGGATTGCGCAAGAATCTTGAAAACTGCGAGGTCACTTCTTCCAGATCACTTGCTCGCAGTACAAAAGCTTCAACATTTGTTGAACATCTGACTGTGCGTATGGAAACCAAACGCATGCCATGGAATTTCATCTTCCCACCATCTGATACAGTAGCAGTTTGCATAATGTAACAGAGAAATATCAGAATACAAGAACAGTCGGCCTAAAAGAAAAGGAATACAAGAGCAGTCACACGGGGCAGAAATTTGCAGACCTCTATTCACTGAAGACTGCTCCAAGTACCACGTAAGGAGTTCCTCACCACATACATATCCTTCATGCAATGGAGACTTACTTCCATCTGCATTGATGCTTTCCAGTTTACCCCTAACTATAAAGACCATCTTTTCAACAGGGCCACCTTGATAAAAAATGTCGCTTCCACTAATATACAGGTTCTGTCTTAGCTTGTCACAGATAGCATCCCAGATAGCGCAATCCATCAGGCTAAATAAGCGGACCTAAAAATAGAAGTGCATCATGCTTTCTACAAATTAATATATTAACATAAAAATCATTATGGGTAGGCATATGTGCGTAGGGGCAGTGTGGGGTGCTGTAACAGCAATACCAGTATAATACACAGCTCTTATGGTGCAACAAGAAAATTTCTCCTACACAGCTATCTCAGCCTCAAGAGATGAAATGCTGAATGGGCCTTTTCATGGTTACCACAGTAAGTTGTAGGAAAGAACAAAATGCACCAACACATTGTCACCCAAATAGAGACGGGAAGGAAGGTAAATGGTTGCAAAGATACTAAAACCAAACCTTAGTAAGGAACCTAAAGAAATGGCGGTGTATATCCCTTTGAATATCTTCTGGTAAATTACTCAGAAGCTCTTCTTCATTCACTCCTCTAGTAGCCACCCAGCTGAACCTTTCTGCACGTCTAACCCTCCTGCATATTCATGAAGCTTTAAGCACTCTCACCTTCAAGCACAGAAAGGATTACTACATTATACTGTTTTTTTTTACCATGAATCTAATGACATGTTCATGAATAGTGGCTTAACTACAGCTATGTGATAAGACATTGGCATTAGGCAACACTAGAAAAACTGGTATCCCCTCCATTCAACAATACAAGTCATACCAACCATTATCTTTTTTGTTTCACAATATTAGTCATCCTATGTTTTTCTAGGTATACCTTCACACTGTTCCAGCAATTATGTCCTGTAGTACTCATTCATTCTCCCTCTTTTAAGGGAATAAAATGAGATAATTGTAGTCATTATCTCTATCTCAATTCTTGTGTCAAATACTAAAATGCCATTGTGAAACGAGGGAGTATGTGTTACTAAACATACCTTGACAAATCATTTTCATATATCCGATTTAAATTGCTAACCATTAATTTGGTCAAAACATTAGTGCTGTAGGACACATACTGATCACTAGACTCTATTCAATGGTTACTTCTCTATCATTGTTACAGGAAATCACAGAAAAATAGTTGTTTTGCCAAATATTTAATTCGTAAGACATAAAACCTTCTCAAATCTTCTGGCAGTCGCCTATGTCTCATCCATTGTTCAACATCACGACTTCTAAGTTGCATTTCTAGTCTCCTGTGAAAAAGAAAACAGTCATAAGTCTAGGATTGTTTCAGTGCCTTGGGGAGTGCTTGGCTGGCATCATGATCATTGCAATTCACATCTTTTAACTAGTTTTTCTCAATTTCACCATGCATAGGAATTGATATATCATACTACTGTTATGATGTCATACTAATGTGTCAGTTAGGTATGAGGTTCCTGTTCAGAAGCGAAACAATCATGCTCATATTAAGCCAGCCATACTAGGGTTTTAGGCCTGGCAAAGTTCAACTCCATCATAAACCCACTTTGTACTTTAACACTAACCCAATCCCAGCTTGCTTTAATCCTTTCCAGTAGGTTATCGAATACCAGCTCACTTTAGAGTTAGTAGCAATTTGCAAACTCCACGTAATAGGTTGATTGATGACGATATAGCCATCCTGATCCCTAACCCAACCCCCTCCCTATGTAACCCTTTATCCTTAAACCGACTCCAACCCAACCCATTTCCACTAACCAATTCATACCCACCTCACACTATTAATTGATTAACCATTTAGGCCTATGGTTTAGTTAGCCCATTAGTAACCATACCAGTACTGTGCGAACTGCAAAGAATGAACTTGCAGTACAACTGCATACCTTTTTCCAAGAGCTTGGAGAAAGTTTTGCATGTGCCCAATGAGTAATGCAAAAAGCAACAACCCCAGTCCAATAATAGCCATAGTGAACAGAACTTCCCATGCAAAGTAACTTGGGATCAAATTGCCAGCTAAAGTACTTATTTGCTGCAGTCCAATAATTGAAGATAAGCAAAAAAATCACATAGCGAGGACAGTAAAAAAATATTTATAATTAGAATGATGAAACAGAAGTGAACATCAGTGCTTTATGTAGCAAAAGGTACATATTTATGAAGGAGTTGGACACTTCGCCTGCTTCCCATATACAGCAGGAGACATCTGGATAACCATATGAATAAAGAAGAATGAATCAGATCCTAAGCAGAAGTTACCTGAAACCCCCAAAATAATGAATATATATAGCGTTTAACACCAGGTTCTGCAGTTAGCAACACTGCTTGTTGATAGATCCCATACTGAAAAGGACAATTTTTAATATCAAAACAGACTGTTGAGTTTGAGTCGCTTAACCACTGCTGCCTCTTTTGTGAATCCTGCCCATCTATGGATTTATTGCCATATCCACAATCTATGAACTCAGTACAGGATGTTATGTTTGATGCAACACAAGCATCCTGTAGACATTGATTAACCCTCTGCAACAAAACATGAAAGAAAACAAGCTATTATGTTTCCTATACTTGACAACTTATAATATTAGGTAACATTTAAGAGGATTGAGGCATTGAACTACCAATGTCAAAGAACAGCAAAAACAAGAAAGTACTCAGACTGCAACCTTTTCAGTTGTCAAAAATAAATGAAGAAACAAGTAAGTAAATTGAGGAACATAAGCAAGTTCAGAACTTCAATTCATTTCTTCGCTGTATGTGCAAGCATGCGGATGAGCATATATGATATATCAGCAGCATACATTTTTTTATTCCCTAGATGAAGTTGGGTACTCCCCTACTGTTTCTCCACAAAAAGAAGAAGCAATCTTCATCCGACTTAGAAAAAATTACAGCATGATCAATTCAAGGCAACTGGAGATGTGCCTTCGAAATGGCTCTTTCTTATGACGCAGGCTCACATACGTACATTACATTTTCTTATAGTGGAAGTGTGAAACACATCAAAATAAGTTGTCCATATATTTTATTGAGTAAATTTCGGAAAACTACAGGTTTATTGTCAAAACTATCACAAAACTACAGGTTTAAGCAGCAATTTTTCAGTACTACAGATTTAAGGGACAAATGTTTCACAAAACTACAGGTTTTGATATTTCCGTCATATGCAACGGTTGCATAACGACAGGGCCCACCTGGCAGTGAAATGTGAGACAAGGCAATGAAATGCACGTGCAAGGCTATTTGTGACGCTGACACGTGGGTCCAAGTATCCAGAACCGTAGCATATGACTAGAAAACTGAAAACCTTTACTTCTGTGAAACATTTGCCCTAGTTCTGTGAAATTGATGCTTAAACCTTTAGTTTTGTGATAGTTTTGATAATAAACCTGTAGTTTTCAGAAATTTAGTCAAATTTGTTTTTTTTTTTGCTAGCAAGCATGAAAGATATGTAGTCCAAAGAGGTACCAACATGAACCAACAACATGCCCAGCCAACATGAACCAACAACATGCTAACAGACTAACCTGTAGTCCAAAGAGGTACCAACATGAACCAACAACATGCCCAGCCAAAACAAACATTAGAAGATTAATCACAAAGTTAGCCCATGCTGACTCAAAAATGAATCCGTTGGCAGATTGACCACCAAGCAATGGCACAAATCTGATAATGCGTGGGACATACTGAAGAAGAACTGTGGCACGCAACAGATTCTTTGCGTAGTTTGCACTTGATACGCCCACATACTTGGGGATAACTAGTAATATCATCACCTGCATCAAGGAGGAAAGACATTGTCAAATATTGACAAGAAATATATAATAAAGTAAGCCCTAAAAATGTGGCAGTCTCTCTCCAAAAATCTATTAATCAACGAGCCTGTAAAAGCTTGTAGCTTTTCTAGCTTAGCTCGGACCAATTCAAAAAAAAAAAAATCTATACAGTTAAGAATATTATGAATCATTATCATTACATAGTGATAGTATCAATACAAAATATATAGAAAAACTACTTTATATTATGCACTGTCAATTGCACACAAGGTATTGAATCTCTCACATTACAGTGTCAGAAGCCTCTGAATGATTTACAAGCCAAACAGCAAAATACTTCCTCCACTAAACATAAGTCGTTTTACTTTTTGTAGTCTTCAATGCAACGCTATGACCATAGTTTTTTAATAATAATATACTAGTTAAAAATAATATATTATATATTATGAAAGTATTTTGCCAAGACAAATCTAATGATATTTTCTCATGTGGTCAATTTTTGTCCTTTTACATATATTAATGGTCAAAGTTTCAAAAGTTTGACCACAAGGATCCCACAGCGACCTATATTTAGTGACAGAGGGAGTACTCATCTTTACTTATGACAAATCAGGTTAAACACCTGGGATCTAGTTGCCAGGACCAACATGCACAAACAAGACTAAAAGAGGAGCTTTCAATGATATATAGAGTGTTGAGAACTTGAAGAATCAAATATTTTCGTAGGAAAATATGAATAAGAATTTTTTTTTCAGCAGCAAAATAAACCCATTTGGTCACGTATTTCAAAAGGCAACTTCAATTTCTACTATGAGCAACATAAATTCAAGTGAACAAAGCATAGAATACCTGAGGGAGTGGAAGCACAACAAATAAGTCGAATACAAAAAACCCACGAAGATAACGCATAGCAATTTTCTTAGGATCATCAACTAAATCTCCAGTTCCCACTACTCTGGACTCTGGAGCTACGTAGGCCAACCTGAACTGCAAAAGAAATTCACCTCATGTATGTGAATATGTGATCCCTATCAGTAAATATGAATAGTTTGTAAAAAATAAATATATATTATGAGACCCTTACAAGAATTTTGGTCCCCTAGTAGAAGACAATTGTGCTGTTGTCTCAACTCTCAACAAAAATAAGTTTCATTTGAGCATAATAAAAGGGATTTCCAAAGTTCTACCGGTCAGATTTATTTTTAAGGAAATGTGAAAAACTTACTAATAAATATAACAACCAAGAAAAATGTCAAGCATGACCTATTTATGAAAACCTTTTGTTAGAAAAATGCAGGTGAGCTGCATTTCATTTCGAAGAAAAAGAAAGCCACAAATAGAATGAATGAACTGACAATACATCACCTGAAGAAGCATGTGCAGAAAATAAATGGCATCAGTCACACTTCTCGCAACAGCTAATGCTGTTGCAAAATTCCAGTTGAACACTATACACTTTTTATCCTGCATTACACCAAAAAAGGAGCATAGATAATTATTGCTAATTAGGATCAAGGCTATATCGTTTAGGATTTGGAAAGTAACAAACTTGATATACACATGAAATATGGTATTTACTTTGATTAGAAATTCAATATTAGGCCATCCAATTCAGATGATGTAACTTTCTGTGACATCCTAAGCAAATCTTGTAGTGAAAAGAAATGAGGGAAAGTTGCAGGAGATTTAAATAGAACAAAGGAAGGGCTAGAAGGTTGAACGTGATTTAGATAAAGTCATAAACAGCATAATTTTTATGTAATAAATACATTTAACAATATAAACAGTTGACGTGATTATTATGATTGCTCGCCGGCATTGCCTAGCAGGCTCAAACTGTACTGGTGGCTTGACCACATAGGCCAATACCATTGGGCTCAGCTGGATGTTTTAGAGACATTGCTGATGTAAACAAATGAGCCTGAGGAAAGGGACAAACATCTAAAGAGGCAGCTCTAATCCATTCTTTCAGATTAATAGTTGACGAACTTGTAATCTTACCTTATCTGCTGACAATAGGAAGAAAAATAGTGGGTCGGTGAAAATGGCAAGCAAGCATGATATCACAAACAACTGGTTCCCTTGATGAACAACCTTAGCATGTGGGTTCATAATTGGTATGTATGAAAGGAGACACCCAATTTTCTTCTTCCATCCACCACCATGGCCATAAAAAATATTGTGAAGCTTCAAGAACAAAGGAAAATATATTAAAGCCACATCAATCAATAGATGAAGAAATATACAGCTACAAGAACAAATTCAACTAACAAATCCATAGCCCAAGATTATGTAGCAGATACTACTTCTTTCAAACACACACATTTGCGATGTTCAAAATACCATGTGAAATTAATGAACTCTGGGATTTGTGTACTGACATACCCACCTTGCCTAAAATCAATTTGAGGGTTTATTGTTCATAGCCAACCATGCAAAATAAATAAGTCAATTTAGCTATTTTGTGGATTTCTAAGTGCTTCTACATCCTACTTTGATATTCATAAACAATAATGGAGTCCACATCACAATAGTTATATTTTAATTTACTTTGATTCTTCTTTGGAATAGAACCCATCGCTACTTTTCACCATAAATTGCACAACCACTGCTGTAAGCCTAGCCTGCCCTCCTTTCTTTATCTGCATCGTTCTCCATTCACTCAACGAAAATAATAATGACTGGCATAGACCAACAACATCCACAATTTCTGTCCTTTTCCTGCAAGGTATACAATACAAGTGGACCATTCCACAAAATTCCGAACACATGGGAGTTACTTTGTTTTAAACTTGTATTTTCTTTCTTCTTCTATTTTTGACAGAGACTTTGTTGCAATGTCTTCACAATACTTCACTTTGATGTTCAACATTTGTGAAATACGAAAGCAGAGAAGTATTTTTATATAACTCAACTAAGCCACAAATAAAACATGAAAGCCCCATCAAATGTGAAACAAAATAATTTCCTCTAGCAGCCAATAATTTTGCAGACATCATGTAATATAGAAATCCAAGCCAAGATGCCCACACAAATCATTATGCTTACACTTTGCCCAAGGGGGAACAGTGTTTGAAAGGAGGTGGCAGTGTTCAAGATTGAGAATATCACCTTATTGTCAAAAGGAGCTGAACTTCTCTGGAAATGCCTTTTGTTTTTACAAGCAGGAGGGCAATCAACACAATCAGGATCATCACACTGTCCCAGAGGTCCAGACATCATCAAGTGTTCATTCTTTGGAACATGCCCACCATAGGACCAGTCACTTCTTCCAATTTCTTCTGGCATAACAACATGTGGTTTGCTCCCTTGCTTTCCCTGAGAAGGCCGAGGCAGTTGGTCCAGCATGTCTTTGCTTCCCAATGGAATGCCCATGGATGCAAATTGAGTTGGTGCCTGAATGAACAGAGGACCAGTATGTGGCACGAACATGTCTTCATATGTATCATCCCTGACTGGTATACACATCGATGCACTTCTAATAGGAAATCTTTGTAGCTCCAAATTTCTTTGGAGCATAGGAACATCATCTTTCTCCTGACCAGACATTTTTTAATGCTGCAGCCAACACCTGCTGTATTGGGGGACATTAAAATTTAGTGCTGCAGTAGACAAGTAAAATATGCTCTGGTACAAGCGGACAAAGTATAATATGCTCATCTACAAAAGGCATGCTCTTCCATTTTCAAGATTTACTCCAATTAGCACCCTAACTAGTAAAATCATTGCTCTATTTCAGTGAGACTCAACAGCAGCAAATATTTTTTTTGAAAACCTTTTCAACAAAAGGTGGTAAATACAACTTTGATGCTCTAGCATTCTAGGTCAAGAATAACTACATAATATGTAGGGTTGGGCATTCCATTTGCTCGGATTATGCAGCAAGATTAATTCACTTTTTCTTCCTTTCCTGCGAACTTCAGTGTTGAATCTAAATTGGAGAAACCAAATACAGTTAAAAAAATAAGCTACTAAAGCAAAGCAACTTTGGTCCTTTTCTGATTTATTCAGTTCTCAGCAAGAAAGCACTACATGTTAACATACAGGAACCAATATGTTCAGATATCAAACATTACACAGTACTTGTACAACTTGCTGTAAGCCTGTAAGATGCTAGTTTAGAAATTTCACCCAACTCATACTATGGATTTATCATTGTCCTTGTTAAGTATAATAATAGATATTAGGATATACAAATATAAATCCTAACACCTCTTATTATACTAAATGGTATTAAGAACATAGCACCAGACCCCAGTATCCTAATAAAACATATAAAAAGATGTAAACACAACACATATACGTGTACATACACCATAATCATGACAGTGATACACAAAACACCGAAGAAATTCGGTTGTACTTCAGTTTGTTAGAAGTGAAATCTGCACCGGGCACTTCATTCCAAACATCACTTAATACAGGCTAAACTGAATGTTTTTGAGATTTCGGGTCGGTGAGTTTCTGCCCACTCTAACAGCATGCGTTCAGTAACTCATGATGGCATCAAAAACATTTCAGCAGCACTAAATAAACCATATACTAGATCCTGCATAGTGCATACGAAATGGCAAAAATAGGCACGAGCACCTACCTACCAGGATGCGCAAGAACTGCAGCAACCAGCCAGCCAACCACCAATCCCACCAAGCCTTCCCGATCACATCCTCAGCTCATAGAACCAATCCAGAATGACAAGGGAGACTGCAATTAGAACACATCACAACGAGATGCACAGATATTTATCGAAGGGGGCATCATCTCTGAGGCTTGACCAATCCTAGTCAACAGCAAGTACTACGAAGCTGCGCAGGGCACTAGGTGGAAATCCAATAGTACGACAAGTAGCAACTCAAAACTGAAAAGTCAGAGCGCTAGAACGCCAAGCGAGTCGCCGTTGTGTTTGACGACGCATTGAGGTTGACATGGAAATGCCAAGAACCTAGTACCAGCAACGCATAGAATCTCCTCATGATTTTTTTTTTAAAAAAAATAGCGGATAAATTACTAGTTTACTACACGAAATTCATCTAGTAACCACCCGAAATCCGCATGGTCGCAGCGCCTTCAAGCACTGAACGTACGAATCTAGAAGAGAAAAACACGTAAGATTTGGTCGAGAATTAATTCGGGAACCGCAGAAAAAAGCTACGAACTCGTCCGAAAATCCAGACCCTTAGCGGCTCCTCTCGCTGGATAAATGCACCCAATGTTTCGAAAAAGTTGCGTGCTAAACCCTCCTCCAATCTCCATGCGCTAAAACATCGCAAAAATCCCCCAAAAAATCACACATATCAAACCTAAACAAATGTGAATCGCCTCTCCGGCTCCTCTATCCAGAATCATCAACTCGAGCGGCGCGGACCGCGGAACCCTCCAAAAAAAACAGCGAGCCGGAGAAACAAATCACCTGGTCGATCCACCGTCAGTCGTCACACCACGAGGAGGATGAGATCTCCGGCGTTTCCGAGATGTGCAGTGGGAGACGAACACAGGAGACGAAGCTTCGCCTCCTCGCTCGTTCACGCTCTCAACTTCGCGCCGTTGAGGAGAACGCGAGTGGGCGGAAGACTAGACTACTAGACTAGCCCGTTGGACTCAGGGCGAGGAGTCAAATGTATTTGTTTGTCCATTTGTTTCTTCCCGAGACATCCATGGCTCGAACCAAGGGGCCCACGCGTCAGTGGGATTCATCGTTGCTGGTGCAGCGGTGCTTTGAGGGTTGAGATTTGAGGACTTGAGAAGACTCAGAAGAGATGACTTGTAAGTAATCGCAGAAGGGCACACTAGTTTCTTCGATTTTGCAGTTTTTTTTATAAAAAAAATCAATTTTCTTATAGTGTTTTGCTACGTTGTCTATACGAGACTCCAAGCTAAAATCTTCGATTTTCTTATAGTGTTTTGGTACGGTGTCTGTACGAGACTCCAAGCTACAATTTCTTATTCGATGGTTACAAAGTAATAATACTATAGCACCAAGCCACCATGTTTTCACTGGTTACTTCACAAATGGTAGAGGAACGGTGCGATTACTGGTTACTCCACAAATGGTAAAGATACAAATATATCAATCCTTACTCCACAAACGATAGAAGAGCATTACTCACCAAAAAGAGCATTATCCTGAAATTGATCTGCTGTTCCATATAGAGAAGGGTGCAAACTGCGGTAAATAAAGCTTCTAAATTCTGTAAGAACCTTATTTGTTTTCTATAAAAGCTGAGTTTTTCTTTATAAAAAAAACTTCCAAATTCTGTAGAGTTACTGTTAACTGAAATCCCGTAAGACATGTTATAACTGAAACATGAAAGCAAGCGAACTGTCTGATTCTCTCCGGGAGAAAATGAAGTGAACTGAAAAATGTTCCTGACAAGGAACCGTCGAGAAGCATACGACTGGGCAAACATGTGCGTCTGGACGAAAGAGAAATCGCACAAAAGTGGTCCAAGTCTGAGCCACATGTTTATATTAGTGCATACCTTGAGGCTTGAGCTAATTAAGCTCAAGTACTGGCACAGAATCTTCACATTCCTTCACCAACTCTGGGCTCACACGGAATGATGCTTTTTTTATTTGTGACTGACTAAATGAGAGGTGACCTCCTCTCTATCTCCCAAATTGTTGCAATGAACATTTCTAACTCCCAGGCTTTTGATCATATTCTATATGTAATATTTTTACATAGTTTAATTAAAATTTGTAAAATTCTTATGAATATGGTTCCTAGTTCGAGCATTTTTCTTACGGAAGTTATCACGGCAACATGCTAGTTTATGAATGATTAGCTCATGCTAGTTTCAAATAATCTGTTCAACACACTCATGTGTTAACACTAATCGGATCAAAAGAAGGTGGCGAATTTGAAACTCAATTATCTTGGTTTTTTGTGTCCACTTTGGTAGAGAGTCTTGTATTGACGTGTGTGCTATCCTTGGAGACGGTTGCCGTGACCAACGACCTCAGCTAATCGTGGTCGCTCTTGACCACATCTTACGGCCATGCCTACATTGACCATTTGACCTCCTTCCCATGCCCTTCTGTCATTTTCTCCTTTTATTCCTTCCTTCCTTTCTTTCTTTCTTTTCCTTACTTCTTCCACCGACTGCTCTCCTTTTCCTGTTTCTTTCACCGGATCTCACCGGTCGCCGCCGGCCTGCCGCGCCTCCCCAACGCCGCCTCTCGTCGCCCCTGCAGCCGGCCCGCCTCCCCAGCGCCGTATCCAGTCGCCCCCGCAGCCGGCCCGTGCTCCCGTCGTCGCCGTCGCTGAGAAGAAGAGGCGGAAGCCCGGCCGGGATGCTGTCGCCGCCGCCGTTAGCTGGAGGCCCGGTCCGCCTGCTGTCGCCCCCGCGGACGACCGGGATGCCGCCGCCGCCGTTGGCTGAAGCCCCATTCCGGCTGGCTTCGTCGTTCTCGTCGCAGCGTCGAGAAGACCGGCGGCGTCGAGAGGACTGGCGGCGCCGGGAACAGAGACGGAAGGGGGAAGGAGAGGCGGCGTCGAGCGCTTCTCTGTGCGCGAGAGGTGAGCGCACACTGCTCGCGCGGACGAGCGCGTGCGTGATCCGTGTGGTTCGTCCGATTTCAGGAACCTATCGGTACAACATGTTAGGCAAATATTCATAGAATCTGTATCACTCCATCCGGGACGAAGACGAGTTGGTTCCATTGGTTCGACCAAACCAAGGGACGAGGGATACATCTATGTCTTAAGGCATCTCTAATAGTTAGAGACAATATTGTTTCTAACATATGTTACATTATCTTTAGAGATAACATTTTCAATAGACAGTCTCTAGTACACTCTTCAACACTTATATTTTGTAATTATTTTTTAAAACGGGTCTACATGTCAACTAGAGTAAATTAATGTATTATGTCTTGTTTCGCGTGCACGATCGTCTCTTCACGAAGAGACGACCTGTTCTCTCTCTTCTTCCCCTCTCTTCCACGTAGAATTTTGTTGACGTAGTATAGCTAAGAGACGACAATAAATGCACTATTGGAGATACCCTTAAGGGTCACCCAACCAAACACACGCTGAATGATAGAGTCTTTTCATTGGTCCTTGTTACATGTTCAAACTTGTCTAGATTTGGTCAGGATCACCCATGGGTCTTCCAAATGTTCTCTGTATAAAGCAGGCAAGCACAAGTGGCGGAACCAAGATTTTGACGATAAGGATGTGAATTTAAGATATATTTGTTTCAACACAAGTTCAAATGACATAGTATATAAGTTCAAATGTGTCAAATTACATGTTCGTACTATAACCAACATCATAAAATATTTTAGAAAATTACTTAATTACAACCTGATATGGCGTTCCTTCATACTTTGAAAGCGATTAATGACAGTATCATCACTAACTTGTATAAAAAATTCACATTCAATGTACGTAACTAAGCAATCATTCAAGTATTGTTCACCCATACTATTTCTTAGCTTGTTCTTCACATGATTCATTGTCTAAAATATCTTCTCTACATTTGCAGTAGTCACAGGAAGGATCAATACCATTTTGAGTAGCAAATAAACAAGTTTATAGTGATCATGTTTCTTTGTCTCAACAAGTTTAATATAAAGCTCACTGAGATTCTTCACTTCTCGAAATTTTGTATCTTGATGCATGTTAGTGATAAACATATTAAGTTGTAACGAAAGTTGGATCAAATCTGTGTTTAAGAAATCTTTAAGATAAAACTTAGTAAGTTTAAGAACTTTATCCTTATCATATGAAGCAAATGAATCGGCAGAATGCAAAGATATCATGCAAATGAATCAGCAGGCAGGCAGTAAGAGGTATAAGGAAAGGAACATGGAGATCAAGCCAACATTAAGCCTTGAAGGAGCCTGGAGCCAAAGAGGGGAGCGGGCGGACGAGCGGTCCTTAGAGTCGAGACTTGAGGGGTGCGCCGACCACCGACACGTCGAGGCCGAGATCGTCGACGCAGAAGCCAGAAGCGGCGTCAGAGCGCCGCGATGCACCGATACCGCGATGAGCTGCCGGCTGCGGTGATACGCCCCTACACTCATGCGCTACTACCAAAGCGTCTGGATGTACATATGACACTTAGGCTTGACACCTCCTTGACTAGTTGACTTGGATTTGATTTTCAGATTCTGTTGGGTCTAATGCTATATGGGCTGTCAAGAGTTGAGGAATATGCATGTTAGTATGTGTAGTGTATACTTTATGTATTAAGGGAGGTATATACCAGATTTTTATGCAAAATTTTTGAAAGTGCAACTGCACCCCATACATTACTGTGGCTCCGCCACTGGCAGGCACTACCTCTTTTTCTTGAGATCCTTAGAACCAAGCAGGTCTTAACCTTTCCAATGAATAGTGCATCTGAAGAATGTATGTTCAGTGGTCATTCGAATTTCAAAGTCGAAATGGAACATTGGAAAGAGCAAGACAGTTATCACCTTCTCTGAAGAAAGTGGGAAGGCCTCACACTTCGTTCTGTTTATCAGCAGCGCCGATTTGAGGGCGTTAAAAATTAGTCACTGCAGATTAGAAAAGACAATTATTAAATAAAAAATGTTTTATTTAAAATTTGACCATAAATTAGCACTAGTTCTCTCTTTTTTTTCTTATGCATTTCATAACTAGATTCACCTTCTGAATGTGCAATATATGGCTAAAAACTAGAGTAACACCCAAATGCACAAATACAAGAAAGTACAACAATAGTTTCAGGCTTTTAGTTTGGCAATACCGAGTGGCTACGAAATGAGTCTAGAAAACTAGTTGATGCGGTGCATATAGCCCTATATGCATACAAAATTACAAATTAGTTGAGTTCATAAATAAACACACAATAAACAGATGAGCATAGAGTTAGTTTATTCATACAAATAGTGATTGTGTGGTAGCAAAAGGGGAATGAAGATAACTATAGAGAGGTTGGGATAGTGGTAGGAAGTTCGTAGGAGGAAGGAATTTAACAACTTGCTTAACTCTATCTCATGCCAATATTAACTATAAAGCATTATTTTTCTAAGATACTAACAAGTAATAATTGAACATTAGATAAAAATGGGGCTCTTCACTTTTTTGGGCCCTGTGCGGTTGAGCACTTCGCTCATGCCCCTAGTACGGGCCAGTTTATCAGGTATTTTCCACGTCGAGAATCAAGCGTTGCTTAGGTGGCTAGTGAAGGTGGTTGTATCCCTAGTCCACCAAGGTTCAAACCCCAGGTTTGACCATGTGTGTCTCATTTAGAAGGTTATTCTTTCAGTAGGAGACGACGTGCCTGTCGTAAGCGAGACGCCAGTGGTGGCTTCGTTATTTATTCGTCAAACTCCGCTCGTCCAGTCTTCCGTAGGCGTCGTGTGTGTGAGTGTGTGCGTGTGGTAATATGCGTGTGTGGATGTCTATGTGTTGTACTAGGTGTTTCTAAAAAAAGGTATTTTCCACGTCACATGTGAACGACTTCTTACAAGATTGTTACGCACAAATGGGAGCCTACGGCTACGGCCCGCATGTCAGTAAATATTCGCGCAAATCATTCGTACATGCACTAGCACTCTTTCTGAACTGCAGCACAAATTTTGAGTGTCATACTCTACATCAACGACGAATCACGTAGGTTCTCGTTAATTACAAGCTGGCCGACCGTTACGTTGTTGATGTCCTTCGGATAGCGCAATCATAACAAATGTTAAGTAAAGGAGACTTTACTAATACAGCAACTAAAGCAGAGATTAGATGCTATCATGCTCTTCCAAAAAGATTAGATGCAGAAGCACAACTTCACCAGATCGTAGGTGTTTGGTATAGATACCTCGAGGGGTTCATTCGTTAGTTCGTTTTCGTTGAAGGACGAGCAGACCGCTAGTCTTTCCTGTACCGCGTATTGTTTGATGCGTGAAACTTAAATCTTTTATATGTCCAATTGTCCAAAGTACTCCGAACTTTTCTGATTCATTAGGCATCCCTCGATGTATAATGCGCAACTAATTAACTGCTTCTCTTATTAGTTTACTTGGAGCTTCGATACTGCCGAAAGAGTGTTCCCTTTTTATGTTCCTACTGCCTTTGTTCCGCCCCCAGTTACATTCCATCACTCACTCACGCACTCTGGACCATATATATAAGTACATCCATCACTCCTGGAGCAGGTGTTAAGTATAGAGTAGAGCTAAAACTACTTTGCAGTACATATCCTCTATACTAAACACACATATCTAATTCTCCATGGAGTCACACTTCACCGCCGGCGACAACAACGGCGGTGACGACGATACGAAGCAACGGCAGCGCTGGCCCCGCCGCGGCGCTGCCCGGAATAATATTTTGAGGCGTATTTTGCGCGCTCTCTTCTGTTGCGACTGCTGAGAGAGCGACTCAGCATAAAGCAACCATACTCCTCCATCCATATGATGTGACAGCTTCCATCAACAATATGAATCGATCATCTTATACCCTATGGTACTTTTGTACTGAGCAGCGGGAATTAATCACTAGTACTACGCTAGAAGGTCGTATGTCTTCTACATATATGTTCTTATATGTGTTCGGATAAATAATAGTATATGTATGCTTGCTTGTGTCGTTGCTTGGAGATCGAAGGTATATTTCTACTGTTTTGTATTGTATTGACGCCCAATTGTGGTACGTCGTATGGGCTTGATGTGGCATCTATACAAGAACAGCATATGATTAGTGTGTACTCCTTTTCTTTTCTTATGTTGCTTTAATCTGATCTGAATATGTGTGGTGTCTTTAGTTCATTCTTTTGCCTAACTAGTGAGGGCACTTAGTGTACGTTTGTTTAGATGCACCATCTTTCTGAAGGGTATTCCAATTCTAAAGCATTAAGCACTTTCGGTATCAATCGTATGATATGGAGTCATTTTCTAATGTTTGGCCGGGAGATTCTGCAAGGTCGTCGAACCGAGTCGAGTGGGCTGGGGCCGCCACAAACCCAAGATTACTAGGCCACTGCCGAGTAGAGTCAACTCTGGCCCAGGTCGACTATCATCAAGACAAGTATTTTTCAATTTAACAACCGAGGTGGCGCCATGAATTGCTAAGCTCATAGTACTGGCCTCGGCGCCAAACACTGGGATAGAGCAGGTATAAATGTGAGTTAACGAAAAAGCGGTTGACCGGGATAGGTTAACAATAGTTGAGGGCCGAGAGCTTGCTCACGTGGCTTGCTCGGCCATTGTGCGAGAAGCCTGTCCGGTTCGATCCTGGGTTGAACTCGTGTGTCTCATCGGGTTATTTAGGAATAGTAAACACATATGTTGGTGTGTTTAATGGTCAAAGCGTGTGCCTACGCTCCGTGGAATTTAGCCTCCGCTTTAGATTAAACGTGTGTTTAGGACGCACCCACGTGTGTGTGGGCGTGTGTGTGGTGTGTGCGCGTGAGTGCGTCCCCGCGTGTACTCTAAAAAAAGGTTAACAATAGTTCAGAAAATGTGTGTTGGTCAAATTTCTACTTAAGAATTCAGAAAATAATTTCCTTTCACACAGTAAAGGCATATACAATGGTATAGATAACACTTATGTTTTGGGGAATTTTAAAGTTCTGCATAACAGAATGAGTTACAATTGCTAAATTCTATTTTGAATTTCACACCAAATCTAATTACCAGAATACAGGTAGGGGCTTTAAGGGTCCGTTTGGTTGCATGCATCGTATGGTCCTGGTACCAAATGGTTCAGAATTTGGGATGTTTAGGCGTTGGGTTGCATGCATCGTACCAAGCCATCCAGGACCAACTCATTCCACAAAAGAGAATATTCCACTTATATGCCGAACCATTTCGTTCATCCAAAAACGCCGAACCACGCAGTTCACCTCATCCAAGTGCGCTGCCGCCCCAGCCTCCTTCCTTGGGGAGCCACGCCGCTGCTTCGGCCTCCTTCCCTGGCGAGCCACGCCGTCGCCCTGGCCTCCTTCCCCAGTGCGCTCCGCTCCCTCCCAGGCGCCGCTCGTCTGCAGAGCTGCCGGCCCCTTCTCCCTTCCGCTACCTCCCAGGCGCTCACTCACTCTCGCACAGATCGATGGAGCCTCCTGCTGCCGTGTTGCAGAAGCCGCCTGTCGTGCCTGGGGAGCCGGTGGCGAGGCTTTCTATGGAGGCGGTAGTGGATGCAGCAGCAGCTGGTGCTTCTCTGGAGAGGGAGCGGTGGGTGCGTGAGCTGCGGCGGCAGCGGGTGCAGCCGCATTAGTAGCGGCGTCAAAGGAGGCTTTGCGAAGAGGGTCGAAGAGAAAAGCCCAGGAGTCCGCGACAAGGCGGCCGGTGTCGGCGAAGGCGAGCGAGCAGGGGCGGTCGGGGTGGGGACCTCAGAGGGTAGGCGGCGCTGGGTGGCGAGGAGGGCTTCGACGGCGGCAACCAGGACGTCGGCACCGGGTGCGCGGGGCTCGTCGGGACCTTCACAGCCGTGAGACCCCAAATTTGCAACTTTGGAACACAACCTCCGGCCATGGCCTGGTCGTAAACTTGGTCGTAGACCTGATCGAGGACCCGGTCAAAGACCTAGTCATTGTGAGCCTCGAAATTTGCAAACTTGGGACCTGCTGTGTCAATCTGTATCATTCCCTGAATCAGTAGATAGCACACACACAGGTGCATTCTTGGATCATTCACATACATCGCATACAAAAGCTTAGTAGATTACATGACCGGTCGTGCGGCCCATTGCTTTACAAAAAGGGCACTAAGGCCAAATCATTACATAGTTCAGTCAGAGTAGAGAATAGGAGCAAAAGCAAAAGAAGTGGTAGTGGATCCATTCACTTCGCCCACAGGCAAGCGACCGGAGGTCCCGACCTAAGCGACTCGTACTGCCCCGACACCTGGTCGAAAGGTGCGACTGGGTGGTCGTAGAAGGCTTCGACTTTGTGGTCGAACCAAGAGGTTCGATCATGACTGGTCAAAGGCTTCCGGCCACACCTGGTCGTAAGTTTCGACTAGGTGATTGTAGAGGGCTTTTGACTTCAAGGGGGTCCCGCCTAAGCTTTACCACCTTCACCAACGTCTGGTCTAGTGGCCACGAAGTAGTCATAGGGGTCTTGATCAAGTGGCTCTGAAAGATTATATTGGACGAGTCTGAGTACACAATTGTATTCGCGAGTCAATACACAATGCAATTATTATAAATGCAAGGCTAAACCAAGGCATGCCCTATGGTTCTTTTATTTGCATAAAACCACCAGTTTGAAATAGGTAAGTAATAATAAAACCTAAGACTTAGTAGTTTACTAACATAAGTTTTATAAACTAAGTTTTTGTTGTAAAGTACTAGTGGAGGTCCAACCTCCTATACCATTGAGTGACTCCGACTACCCAATGCTTAGGCTATCCCGTAATTACCACTGGTCCCAAACTAGGCTTTCTCAAATCCCTGGGGTTCCACCCTATCTTTCATTTGTATCCATAAATTGGTTTTTATAAAAAGGAAAGCTATATCCAACAAATTCTCAACACCGCTCTTGACCGTAAGCACGGCTATCCAGATAGTTTTCTTACTCTGCAGAGTTTGTGCACTTTCCCCACAAGAGATGAGTCAACTTATACTGCCCTGACACACTTCCGTAGGTGTGCAGCTAATGTTGATTATCACAAGGCCTTTACAATGCTCAACCTCTTTGCAACTTTGCACCGCTAGGTATAACCCCCTTCGGCCTCTCCTGCTTGTCCTCGGGAGGTCTCCCTTTAGCGTCGCGCGGTTCTCGTGGCTTCGTTCTCCCCTGACTACCTACCCACATCCACCAATGGCGAAGCCACGCCGAGGCGAACAAATTAGTTAGCCAGGTCGTATGTGTTATCGACTTGTGGTTGCACTGTTTTTACAACAGAGATCATCACAAGATTCGGTCCTTAATTGACTCGAGCGGCACATCCACATACCAACTCCTCTCGTGCACTCGGCACCAACCACTCTTTCCAGCCACCCAAGTTGAAAATAGTTTTTCAGGTTTTATTTGTTTTGAAAATAACTATTTAGTCCAACATACCAGCCAGGCTCCCAGCCTCGACTGCCCAAATCCAGTTTTATATTTTGAGTGAGTGTTGTCGGGCAATTTAATGCCCTCCTGACAATGTATCTAAGCAAGGCTAAGCATGACACTTAGATACAGACTTATTAACTTGTATGTAGTCCATTAAGTCTAGAGTAACAAATGATAGTGTCCAAATTCAATGGCTAGTAGTTTATACACAATTATCATTAAGGCATTAGCTATGACTAAACCAAATATAGTTGCATAAATCATAGCAATGTAATTTCATAATTTAAAGCAACACAATTTACAAAAATTAGGTGCGATATGATCAAAGTGTTGACTCGTCTTGCTCAATGTTCTGATAAAGCTCTACATCCTGATATTCTCTCTTCTCGATATCCTGGTAATAATCTCGCTCAACGTGCTGAGAATCATCCTGTTCAATAGCCTGGCCATCTTGATCTTGTTGGGATTGTGGTCCCATCACAGCGTCAGAGTCTAACTATGCAGACTACGATTAAACCCAAGAACGATTGAAAACAACCAAATAAAATTCAATAAGTTCAAATACATGCAAATAAACGAAACACTTCAAATGAGTGCAAACATATCTAACGACAACTCGATAGACGACCAGGCCATATCCTTCAATATTGCGTGGAAGACTCCCTGATCGACCAGGCCTACACGTCCATAAGCCTCATCGACTAGGGACTGATCGTAAAAGGACTTACGGCCAAAGGATGGTCGTAGAGTCTTACGACCACACCCTGATCGTAGGAGAACTTATGATCAGGGATAGTCGTACAAAGGCTTACGACTAGGAATTGATCGCAAAAGAACTTACGATCAGGTGGTGGTCGTAGAAAGGCTTACGACTAGGAACTGATTGTAGAAGAACTTATGACCAGGTGATGGTCGTAGAAAGGCTTACGACCATAGACTGATCGTAAGGGGGAGCTTACGATTAGAGGATAGTCGTAGAAACGCTGCAGTGGTCGTAGAAGCTACATAAGTCGTAGAAGCTGTAGTGGTCGTAGCAGCTACCGTGGTCATAGAATCTACAGTGGTTACAGTGGTCATAGGAACTGCAATGGTTGTAGGAGCTGCAGTGGTCGTAAGAGATACGGTGGTGTAGTCGTGGAAGGCACGACTATGCGTAGTTGAAGAAGGTGCGACTACGTGTAGTCGGAAAGGGGACTGCTAGGTCCAAAGAAGGATACAACTACTCAATGTGGTCGTAGGAAAGATACAAGAGGAATACGACTACTTGAAGTCGGAGGGGATACAACTGGATGTAGTCGGAGGTGACACGACTACGTGTAGTTGGAAGTACGATTGGGTGTAGTCGTAGGAGGTACGGTTACATGTAGTCGAGGTATGACTGCGAGTAGTCGGAGGGAATACACTCGGAGAAGGTACGACTACGTGTGGTCGGAGGGGCCTCGACTACACGTGGTCGTAGAGGATTCGACTGTGCGTAGTCGTAGGAATCTCGACTACATGGTCATAGAAGATTCGGCTGGTTGTAGTCGAAGGAGTTTCGACTATGTGGTCGTAGAAGATTCGGCTGGTCATAGTCGAAGGAGTTTCGACTACGTGGTCGTATATGATTTGGCTGGTCATAGTCGAAGGAGTCTCAACTACGTGGTCGTATATGATTTGGCTGGTCATAGTCGAAGGAGTCTCAACTACGTGGTCGGAGAAAGTTTAATGGTGTGTAGTCGAAGGAGTTTCGACTACGTGGTCGTAAAAGGTTCGATAGTGCGTAGTCGAAGGAGTTTCGACTACGTGGTCATATAAGGATGGACTATGCGTAGTCGAATGGGTTTCAACTACGTGGTCGAAAAAATGACGGGATTCGACTACCCAACAGTGGTCGAAAGAACCAGCGAAAGAGAAAGAACAGGGCAACTCAAAGGAGGAGCATTTGGGCCACTAGGGATGTACCGGTACAGAGCTGAGGGGACAAGTTAGTCGAAGCTGGGCTGGTGATGTGGACCGCGACAGCGAGAGAAGCTCACCGCTACTGTAGTGGCTTTGAGGAAGGGGAGTAGTCTTCTATCTTCAGGGTAGCTCCAGGGAAGCGGGTAGATGGTCCTGAAGGGATGTCTTGGAGTGTTCCACTCTGGCGTGGTTGATTTGACTGCTTGGGCTATTTGGTTGGCATCGGTTCCGATGGGTGTTAACGACGACGGCGGCGGCGTTGCGGTGGCGCTCATTCAAAGTGAGCGCTCGAGCCTTACGTGGAGCTCAAGCTCGCTTGAGGGAGAAAGAATGTGGGATTAGCACTGGTGTGGCGAGGAAAGGCACTGAGGGGGCTTGGGGTTGCTATTTATATTAGCAAGGGGGCGGATGTAACAACCCAAATTTGGGTTTCTGTTTCAAATGTAAGAAAATATGTAAAATTTAAAACTTTTCTTGCATCTTGAAGTTTTTGAACTTTTCTGCAACTCTTGTAATGGAATTGTGGGAACTCGAAAACCAAAATTCCCAATTGACTAAAGTCATGACCCTTCTTTTCCAACCCTTGTCAAATCTAGTGATCATCCACTGGAAATAATTTTCCTGGGTTCTAAGGATGTTGTGTGACCCCTCTGAAAAATTTCACAATTTTTAGAAATTGTTTGGATATTCTAAGAGGCAATCAAACCATTTTGACCTTTGGTCAAACCCTAATCAGAACCTTGAAGAATTTTTAGAGTTTGAGTCTAACCTGATCCCAAACCTTGGCCTCGGTTGGACTCAACCCTCTCAGCTCGTCCCCGAGCTCCTTCCAAGTCGCGGCCAATTGCAGCCGTTGGATCTTTGCTCTACCGCTGAAGATCTTCGGGAGCTCCTCAAAGACCTCCTTTGTGTCTTTGTAAAAGACCTCCCTTAGATCCTCGCAGGACCTCTCAAAGACCTCCCACCCGAGGACCACCTTTGGTGCTTTTACAAAGAACACCCTCCCGGACCTCCCCTAGGACCCCCCTTTGCATCTTTGTAAAGACCACCCTAGGTCGTCCTCAAAAGACCTCTTCAGACCTCCTCGACCACCTCTATTGCATCTTGGTGATCGTGGGCCGTCCATCCTTTGATCTGTGCCTCAGACCTCCTTGTGCGTTAGTGTTGGAGATATGCCCTAGAGGCAATCATATTGATGATGATATTTCGTTGTATCCATGATTTAATAAATGTTCCTTGAATATTACCTTTGTGTTGATTAACAAGTATGTGACTTATTTGTGAAACTCTTTACTTGTATGGTTATTCTAAAGTTGTCCCTAGTCGGAGTTCATGTGAGGACATACGTGAATGATGGATTAGCACATGTATCGGTTGATGACCATGTTTCACAGGTCATAGACATGGAGATGTCAAACCAATAATGTGGACACATGTTTAGAACATGGGGTTGGGTGACCCAACATGAGACATAGTAATTATTCTTATGGTTCTCTCTACACAATGTGTACGCCTTGTTCTTAGACACGAGATTGTCGCATGTACTTGAGATGTGAATCGACCTACTTAAGGGCTATCAAACGCTACTCAGTAAATGGGTAGTTATAAAGGTAGCTTTCGGGTTTGTCATGAAGCATGTTGCGAGACATGGTCGGTCGAGATGGGATTTGCCCTCTCTACGAGAGAGATATCTGGGCCTCGAGTGATCGGATCCGAAATGCATGGCCATGCTACTTAAGGTTAAGAGTTAACCTAGTAAGAGATTCGGATCACGGGATCGAGAAAGAGTGGTCGACTTGGAGCTCGACCGAATATCGTGAGGCAAAGGGATTGGCATGTACATAACGTTGTGATGGTTCGTCCGATATGATCTTTACGTGCGTTTAGGAGTTGGCACGTCTTGCTAGAGACCACTACCAACTATTGACCAAGTATGTGTACTTGCGTCATGTCTAAACATACGTGAACCATAGGGTCACACACTTAAGGGGCTGAAGCCTAATTCGGATTGGATCCGAATTAGATCGGGCATTGAGTCCTAATGGGCATCTATTCGTATAAGCCCATTATAAGGGCGTCTATAAAAGAGGCGGGGCGCGCGGTTGGAGGATGAGTTTTCGTGACATCCTCAAACCCCGCCGCCACCCTCCCACGCCCTAGTCGCCGCGCGGATCTAGTAGTCCGGCGTGCGTCGCTTCCTCCCGCACGTGTGGATACCTTTGAAGGCGCCGCATCGTGGCGTTGGGACGAACCGCAAGAAAGGAGTTGACGTGGGGCGCCACGGCGAGGGCGAGGAAGTAGTACGACTACTCGCCCGACGTCTTGCATCAATCGAGTACGACTACACTGCCCCGACGTGCTGCATCAACTTCCGCACCTGCGCGTCTAGTGGTAAGACCGTGATCTATAACTGCAGTGATCTTGGTTTTCGGGTAGATTTTTTTTAATTTGCGCTAGTGTAGTCTACCTGTTGCCCTTCAGTTAGGACCTCTGATCACTTTTTAAAATCAAGGCCCTTCGATTCAAATCAAACCACCAAGACCTCCCCAACTCAAATCTAAGTCTCCCCCAACCGTTGTGTTCTTTTGACTGGTCCTCCTCGGGTTCCCTCACTGACTGGTGGGATCTCTGGGACTGGTCATCATCGTTTTCACGCGCATGCGTGTGTGCCAGAGCTAGGGCAGTTTAGAGTAGTGCCTTGTCATTTCATGCCCTTGTCAACGGCTCTTTGCTGCCAACCTTTAATACTTGTCAGCACCTTTTCCCCCAAAGTCTCTTTTCCACCTGCCCTGTCATTTCATGTACTTCCATGACAGAGACCTTTTTGACTTAGGTTGCACTTGCTTCCTCTTTGCTCTCTCATCTATTTAGGTTCCTTGAGCTCCTCCCTAGCTCCTTTTAGATACTATTTTGCCCACCTGAGCTCCCCTCTGTGTTCTTTTTCACAACACCCGAGAGCACCCCCTCGCCATTGTCGGACTTTGGAGCTCCTCAAGGCCATCAGGGCTCCAGTAGTTCACTTGGGATTCTTGTTATGTCAACTTGTTTATTTGGTCGTCTTGAGCATTTCCCTAACTCATTTTGTTTGACTTCACAGAGGAGGTCAAAGTGGGAACTTGTTCTTTGAGGCTGGAATTGTCTTCTTCCTCACCTCCGGCAAGCTTTTGGTCGCCAGAGCTCCTCCTACTATCTCCTTGCTTTCTCCGAACTAAGGTACACTCTTTTTAGTCCTTTAGCGCTTGAGCTTTTTCTCTGTTAAATGGTGCGGGGCTGCTTTAGTTTGCATTTTTGTCGTATTTTGTCATCGGCGGTCATCTCCGGCTAGCCGCCGGTAAAAATCTTTTTAGCACCGGCCTTTGGCACTTTAGGTCCACCTTGCTATTTTAGACCCATCCCTACCTTTGGTTCACGCCGGCGTGGTCTACATCGCCGGCGGTGAGTTTTTCTTTGCACTCGGGTTCTTGTCGTGCCGTACTCGGACCATCTCTGTAGTGCGATGATTAGCAATTAATGGCTGTCGGAAAATATTTAGTGTGTCGCTTGCAGGTGGATCGTGTTTTCCTGTTGTCGTATGCGAAACCACCTCCGTGACAACCCCTGGACCTCTCCTAGCTTAGATCCTAACCCTTATGACCTCCTTAGGTCAAATCTTGGCCGTTAGGATCACTCCTGCGCAAAAAGACCACCCCGCGGTCATTTTTGTAAGAATCACCTTCAGGACCACCTTGGGATCCTCTTTGCAAAAGACCACCCCTTAGTCTTTTGCAAAGAAAACCTCAGGACCTCCTCCTCCGCAGATCTTAACCTTTAAGACCTCCCTCGTGTAGATCTCGACCGTTAGGACCTCCTCGGTGAGATCCTAGCCGTCAAGACCTCCCTCTGTTAAGCTTATCGTTCAGGACCTCCTCTGGTAAATCTCGACCATTTTGGACCTCCCCTGTGACATCTTAACCGTCAGGACCTCCTTCAGTTCGATCTTGACCGTTAAGATCCCCCCTGCGAAGATCTTAGCTGTTAGGACCTCCCCAATCTAGATCTTGGCCGTTCGGACCTCTCCTGAGTAAATCCGAGCCGCCCAAGACCTCCTCACCATTTTAGCTTATCACCAGGACCTCCCTCGTTGTAATCTTAGCCGTTTAAGACCTCCCCCTGGAGATCTTGACCGTCTAGGACCTCCTCCATTAGATCCCTAGCTTTAGGACCTCCCCTCAGCTCTGGACCGTTGGATCTAGATCTAACGGGCTAGACCTCCTCGGCGCGTTTAGAGTTCTAAACGTTCCGATCCTCTTTTGCCGTTCATCCCTAGATCTACGACTCAGATATCGTTAGCTTTCGGACCGCCGAACGTCCCGATCATTGCGCACCGTTGGATTTTGATCCAACGGTGGGCCCTTTTGAGACCGTGCGCGCGGTTGTATTTCAGAGC
This sequence comes from Ampelocalamus luodianensis, assembly GCA_036346255.1. Taxonomy (NCBI): domain Eukaryota; kingdom Viridiplantae; phylum Streptophyta; class Magnoliopsida; order Poales; family Poaceae; genus Ampelocalamus; species Ampelocalamus luodianensis. Next base: position 53,683,906 of record CM070627.1, on the reverse strand, counting down.
GCGTGGGCTGTTGGATCGGTGATCAACGGTTCACAGTGAGCCACGTCTTTTACTTTGCGATGGAGTTTGTTTTAATTCCGGTAAGGATTATTTTCTTAACTAAAGATTGTATTAAACTTTAAAAATGCATAACTAATTCATTTTAATTCATTTTTAGATAATTCCAACGTCTTAAATTCCTGGTTACCTAAACTTTAATCTAAAAGTGTGTTTAGGAGCTTTTCTATCAGAAAATGAATTAGGTTGTATTAACTTGTTTCAACATAAAATGTTGTCTAGAAACTCATTAAAACTAAAAAAATGAATAACCTTGTCTCTGTAATTCCAAACTGAGCAAACTAAACTTTGTTAAAATCCTATAGTAATGTAATTTAGTGTAGAATAGGTTTTAGTGGGGTCTTTGCCACTGAAATTAAGGATACACTAGTTTTACAACTTAGAAAAATCATAACAAATTCATTTTAACTCCAAATTGAGTAAGCTCAGTTTTGCTAACCTTAGGATGTCAATATCTACCTACCATAAAAATCTCAAGTTCAAATTCCTTCTAGAAATTTATGTCATGAACAGTAACCGAAATTGATTTAATTTGAATTTCCAGGCTGAGAGAATTTGTTTACATTCTAGTACTAAACTTGCATGATTCATTGGGCCTTATGAATAATCTATTAACTAATAACTAAACCTCTTCTAGTTAACTTGGCGCTGTATACTGCCGAAAGAGTACTCCTTTTTTATGTTCCTACTGCCTTTGTTCGGTCGCCGGTTACATTCTAGAGATCACTCAGTCACTCTGAACCCCATATATAAGCTCATCCATCTCTTCGAGTACCATAGATGACTAGGCAAAGCGTAGAACTACTTCATTGTTCTATTTTCTGTGCTAACTATGGAAAATAATTTTGTTTTGAAAAAAAAATCAGAGGGGAACAAAATGAACGAAGTTACCAAAATTTTGGAATTTCAGTGGGTTTTCAAACCGGACAAATTTTGGACGAATTTGACCAAAATTTGATCGAATTTTGTCCAAATTCAAATTTTTTTTAAATTTTTTGAATGAATTGTAAAAATTTCGGAGGGGTGAAATCACCAAAATTTCCAAAAAATCGGTGAAATTCAGCAAAATTAATTTCCCTGGTACTAACACACCAGATATATGGAGGTATCTGCCGCGCTAGCGAACGGCGTCGTTGAGAACTTTTTTATTAATTAATCTTTTTTAAAATTTAATTTTAAAATTAACCCCGACGCACTTTATTTTCAATTCTGATCCCTTTGGTCACGCCACCATCCATGGCGTGACAAAACAACATTGTCACACCATAGAATAAGTCTGCAAAAACGCACTTTTTGTCACGCCACTGGTGGTGGCATGACCAAACAACACTGTCACGCCACTACCCATGGCGTGACAAGAGTTTGCCCAGAAACGGGTTGGCGTGACAGTGTTATTTTGTCACGCCACGGATGGTGGCGTGACCAAAGGGACGAGAATTGGAAATAAAGTGCGTCGGGTTAACTTTAAAATTAAATTTTAAAACAGATTAATTAATAAAAAAAATTCCGGCGTTGACAATAAGAAGAGGCCGTGGTGCCACCACCGTGGCGATGTTCTGAAGCGCATTTTGTGCGCCTTTTGCTGTTGCAACTATGCGGAGAGCGAGTGAGCCATCGTGCACGCTTCTTCACCAGCAATATGGTAAGAGCTTTCATCAACAATATGAAAACCCTATATGTTATTTTAATTTATCAGGAATCACTAGTGCTACCAGAAGATTGCTGCATGTTGTAGGTCCTACAAGTAGGTAGGGCTGGGAATGGTTCGGAGAGGATCGATCCAGACCTAACCCAAGCAGACCACAGGCTTTTAGGGGCATGGGTTGACCCTTATGAAGAGGCCACGGTGATCCACACGATCCATTGAATCTTACGAGTCAACTCCCTTTGCTTCATCACTCCTTTGCATTTGGTATTGCACGCTTGAGCAATCGCCCAGTGCGTGTGAACTTGTTGTCGCCGCCGGCGCTACCCTTCTCACTTGATGATGACATATGAAATGTAAGGCAAGGAGCAGTTAACCACCTGTGGAAATTGATTCCTCCTTTGTGGATATCATGGGAATTTAAGACCGAATTTTTACGACTGCTCCTACTAGTCCAAGAAAAATGAACAAGCTATTGGGGAAGGAAGAGGATGAGGAAAGGGTTGGTGATTTGCGCAAACGCACCTGCTGGCGGAAGAGGAACCCATCGCACTTGTTGATGACAGAGGCGGAGCGGTGCAGGCGCAGGCGAATAGCTAAGCACCAGAAGCCACAGCCAGGGCCGTTGCGGACACAACAACGACAGCGATGCCCCATCTCATGGCAGATCTCCCACTCCTGCTTCTGCTTTGGCTACGACGACGGTGTGGTTTAGAGTGGAGGATCGAGGCGACGGCGCATGGAGGCGGCGAATCGAGTTGTGGCGTTAGGGTCGACCCTCTCGAACCATTTTTCGTTGCGCCGCACCCCTAGTCTATATTGCTGGATTTTGAGGGTGGTTCAGCGAACCATTGGACTAGGCCGACCCACGCCCGCCCCTATAAGCAGTGGTGGAACCAGGAATTTTGAAGACCCGGAGCGAGGGTTGATCTACTGTGCTGGCTCGGTGGCTCACTGTGCCGCGCTGAGTCTCAACCCATGCATGTGCTTCGCCTTAGCCTCCACCTATGCCGTGCCTCAGGACTCTCCCGCGCCGTAGCCCTTGCGCCGAGCCTCAGTAGTTGACTAGTCGGCGCCTCACTATCCCCGCGTTGTAGCCCTTGTGTCGCTCCTCAGTGTTCGCCAGCGCTCGCGCCGCAAGCTGCAGCCCACGGTCGCGCCGCAGCACACGCCCTCGCCCGCGCCGTAGATCTCGCGCCGCAGCCATTGTAGAATATTTATATTTTTAGCCATTGTAAAACGATTGTTATGAGCTTTTATCTATTTATCTATTATATTATTAAAGCGAAAGAAAAAAAGCCACCATATTCGCTCTCGGGTCTAGAAATTCTCATGTTAATCAGTGCTCTCAAAGGCTAGAAATTCTCACGTTAATCAGTTGAAAAGAGAAATATCTACACCGTTGATTATGGTGGGTCCAGATTATAACGATCTAGATTAGACGAAAGAATCTATGTCAAGTACAATATAGAAATAAGAGTTCATCTCAAGTACATTACAAAAATAACTGAAATTCGGAATAAAAAATAAAATAAAATTAACAATTTAATTTTGATACTAATTCCTAAGTAAAATCACTCCATAAACATAATTTAGAATATTTTTTTTAAAAAAAGTAATTGGATTAGTATACGAATTCCAACAAAAAATAACTGGAATTCAGAATAAAAATAAAATAAATTTAACAAGTTGATGTCGATACGAATTCTAAAATAAAATCACCGATAACTATTGTCGAACCCGGGAACGAAGGATCCCGAATTCTCTGTGTTCAAACACCAGTCCAGGATTTCCAGTGTACACAGTCTCACAAAAATGAATATCACATTCATATCATGAAAACGTAAATGGCATTAAATAAATAATCATTTAATACAACTGAGTGCGAATAATAATATCAAATGTCAAATGATAAACACAATGAAATAACATAATAGTGGGAGCCACACGATGCGCCACAGCAATCGTGCAGGTCGAAAGGCCTACTCGCCCGTGTCCTCACCGTCAAGATAGCAGATCTTCTCTGAATAAGATTTATTCAGCAAGAGTGAGCACTACAACCGTGCTCGCAAGTCACACCCAACATTGAATTTAAATGCATGCATAAGGAAACAAGTGAGTATGGCGGGGGTTGTTTTGCGTAAATGACATTTTCGCTTGAATAAGCATAGTAATTTCTAAGGCAATTTTATACTATAGATAAAATCATATTTTGAAATGACCATGATATAATGTGGATAACCTCCAATGATAAAGTGAAGGATCCTCCTAACACCCGACTTCCCCAAATTTTCATAAGGATTAACCATCCTCAACATTTAATAAAGCATTTTAAAACCAAAACAATTTAACTTTAAGTGGCCTGCTAGCATGTCCATGACCGGACGCGCTATTCGAATAGTTTCTACTCGCAGAGTTGGTACAACTTTACCTACACGAGGTGACATGCTCGTTATGTCGGCCAATTCACGCTTCGTGGCGTGTGGTGAGCAATTACCATGAGGCCTTTACAATATTTTATCCTAGTACATTCATGCCCGCTAAGGTTTCGCCCTTTGGGTGACGTCCTCAGGAAGCCCCTCTTGCGCCAAGTGGGAATAAAACGCCTAACCGACACCCACAAAATCACATGACATAAATATACTAGGACATCACAAATTAGTTAGCCAAATCCCGCCCATACAGACATGTGGTGGTACGTTATGGCATAGCAATAAGCGGCTCAAAGACCGGTCCTCAATTGACTTAAGGCGTCATTCCTACAACCCATGGGCCTTGATCTTAACCAGATCAAACCCGTGCATAAACTGCACCCACCATTCCGACCATTTCGCCAAGTCCAAACCCATTTTGATTTTATTTTGAATAAAAACTTCATTTTTAAACTCATGTGGTAAGACAATACCACGATGTCAAATTTGAAAACAATTTGTAGAACTCGTGTAAACCTCCCAAATTCAGTAAATGTGGACTAAGCTTGGCTAAGCATATATTTGAATTTTGGTAATATCTTGCCTATGGTAACAAGGTAGTCGATTCAACATTCAAATTTGGCCATACAATAACATATGGAATTAACTATATGTAAAACAGATATTAAAATATTTATAACAACATATGCATGCAATAAGGAATTTAAAACTGAAAATAACTTAAAATAATAGGGGCAATATGGTCAATGGTGTAACTTGCCTTGGTCGATGTCTTGAAATTCTAAATCTTCAATTTGATCGAACTATCCGGAGTCGTCGAATTCTATCTGTAAAATCGACAAATTCAATATTCAAATTCAAATAAATTCAAAAACATAGTTAAAAATAACTCCAAATTGAAATATTTTGGTTTAGTTAGCTAGATCATAATTTTATATAAATTTTGCAATTTGAATCACCTAAATTGGAGTTCGTATGCAAAAGTTATGAATTTCTGAAGTTTCCATCTATTTAAAAACCTAAATTATGAATTTATCAGATTTTCTGATTTATTTTTCTAAAGGAAAATCAGTTTATTGCGCAATGATGACATCAGCTGAATTTCGAATTAAAGATTTAAATTTAAAATTCGACAGTGGGCCCTTCAGGTGCCGGTGACTCGGCTCACAGATGGCTGGGTCACTGAGCCGAGTGGACCCGGGTGTGGTGGACCACCCACGCGGGCGCGCACGTGGCGGTGACTGGATGCCACTCGTGCGCCACGCCAGCAGAGGCGGTGAGGTGGCGCCTAGGTGGCATCACCACGTCGGCGAGGGCGGCGCCGGCGCGGGGACCGAAGGTCACCGGCGTTACGGTGGGCGGCGAAGTCCGGCGAGGGCACTAGAGGGAAGAGGGGGAAACGGCGATTCTGATGCGCTCACCCACACGGCGAGAGGAGGTCGGAGGCGGCCGGCGGCGTCGATGGAGCGGCGGCGGAGTTGGGGTTGACGGCGGCGTGGCGATCCCGTGGGGCTCCGGCGACGTCGAGGTGCGCACCGGGTTCGCGGAAGGACGGCGATGCTAGAGGTAACGACGGAGAGGGCGCGGCGGCGGTGACAGCGGCGCTAGAGGCGGCGAGAAGCTTCACGGCCGACGGCGATGTTTTGCGAAATCCGGCGAACTCGCGGCGAGGAAGGAAGAGTGGGTGGTGGCTTCGTGTTTGGAGTAAAGAGGCGCTCCCGGTGCTCCCTTTTATAGGGGCCGGGGTGATCGGGAGGGGAGATCGTGTGCGGGGCGGCGTGGGGGCGTGCGGCGGCGGTTGCGGCCGATAGTGGCGAACCGGCGCGAGAAGGAAGAAGGTGGGAACGAGGCGGTTGGGGACACCTGCATCGCGCGCACGTCATGAGAGGAGGCGGGAGGTGGAAACAACCGTTAGCGGAGGTTTTACACGCGCGAAAATGGCGGCGCGCGGGCTCGGCGAAGAAGAAGGAAGGTGGACGAAGACATGGGCCGTTGGATTTGATCCAACGGTCGAAGAGAAGCGGCGTGGGTAGCGGTGAGCCGTCCGATTTAAATCGGACGGTGGGGAGGGTGAGGCGGGTGCGCGAGTATGGGCGGTGGGCGTGCGTGGCGATGTGAGGTTTGGGCGAGGCGGTGGGTTTCGACCCAAAGCCATTTTTTATTTTCTTTTATTTCTCAATTGTTTTAATTTCATTAATTCATTTAGGCTTTAGAAAATAGCAAAATACTTCCAAAAATTATGGAAAAATTCACGAAATTCCCATACTCATTCTGGACTTAATAAAATTATTTCCAACTATTTGTTGGCTTTTAATTTTGCAAATAAATTTGTTTTAGCTTTAAAATATTTATAAAAAGCTTTTGAAAATTCAGGAAAAACCTCAAACATAAATAAGTTTTTAAATTTTACTGAAATTGAAATTTGGGTTGTTACAAACCTACCCCCCTTAAGGGAATCTCGACCGAGATTCGGGATTTGTCACAAAGAGATCGGGATAGTTGGTCTTGAGGTCTTCTTCTTTTCCCATGTGGCTTCACTTTCGGGTGATGACTCCACCGCACCTTGTATGATCTCGATGATTCGCTTCGGTGACTCGCTCTGCGATATCCGAGAATCTTGATTGGTCGCTTCACGTAGGTGAGATCTTCTCAAGATCGAAGCTTTCCAAGAAGGTATGGTCTTCGCGCTTGCAAGCATTTCCTCAATCGGGATACATGGAAGACATCGTGCACGGTGACAAGGCTTACGTAGTTCAAGCCGATATGCCACTTCACCTCTTTTGGCTAGAATTTTGTATGGCCCCACAAATCGGGTGCGAGTTTTCCTTTGTTCGAATCTTCTTACTCCTCCGAGTGGAGTGACCGAGATAGACCAAGTCTCCTACCTCAAAGTTTAGATCCCTCCGACGGTTATCGGCATAACTCTTTTGTCGGGTTTGTGACACTTCGGATGTTCCATTATAGCTTTGACCTTACTTTTCGCCTCTTTGATTATCTCAGTCCAAAGAGCCGATGCTCTCCTACTTCATCCACAGTGGAGTTCGCATTTTACGCCATACAATGCTTCAAAAGGAGCCATTTGCAAACTAGCTTGATAGCTATTGTTATACGAGAATTCGTGATATCGACAAATTCTTGTCCCAACTTTGTCCAAATTCGAGGCACGTGCTCGGAGCATATCTTCGAGGACTTGATTGGTGCGCTCCGTCGACCATCTGTTTGAGGATGATAGGTGCATCTTGAAGTTGAGTCTCGTGCCTAAGGCTTCATGCGACTCTGCGAATCTTGATGTAACCGAGAACCTCGCCGGACACGATCTTCTTGGGTACCCGTGTAGACAAACAATCCTAGCCACATATAACTCTGTCAACTGGCTGCTTCTGTATGTAGTCTTGACGGAGATGAAGTGAGCTACTTTGGTCAACCGATCAACTATCACCCAGATAGAATCATATCCGATTGGGTCCTAGGAAGTCCGGTGATGAAGTCCATGCCAATCTCTTCCCACTTCCATTCGGAATCGGTAGTGGTCGCAACAATCCGGTGGTCTCGATGTTCGCCTTAACTCGACACACATCACGGCGGACGGCGAACTCAGCAATTTCTCACTTCATGCCGACCCACGGTATTTCTCCTTGGATCTGGTACATCTTGGTGCTTAGGGTGAATGGAGTAAGGCGTTTCATGAGCCTCCTTCGAATTGATTGTTTTAACTCCCGCCGTTAGGTACACAAATGCGGTTTCCAAACCACACAGTTCCTTGTTCATCTTGTGAATCTCGTAGCCTTGCCTCTTCGCATATTCTTCTTGATCTCCTTGATGTCATCATCTTCTAGTTGTTTTTCTCGATCGACTTTGAAGAGTCGGTTGTACTTCAAAGCATTCACACAACCTTGTGACAATCTCCAAGTTTAGACGCTTCAATTCTTCATGTAGTTCGGGCCGTTCTTCGCACCATCATGGTATTGCAATAGGCCTTTCGCTCGGGGCATCTCGCAACTACATTTGCTTTGCACTGGTGATAATGGATTCCAAGATCATAATCTTTTATCAACTCTAACCATCTTCTCTGCCGAAGGTTTAATTCTGCCTGTGTGAATATATACTTCAAACTCTTGTGATCCGTGAAAATCTCACAGCGGTTACCAATGAGATAATACCGCCAGATCTTCAAGGCATGCACAATCACTGCTAACTCCAGATCATGGGTTGGATAATTCCCTTCATGTGGCCTCAACTGCCTGGATGCATACGCTACTACCTTGCCTTCCTGCATCAATACGCATCCAAGACCTTGACGGGATGCGTCACAGAAGATCTCGAAATCTTTACGGATATCAGGTAAAACTAACACAGTCTTGAGACTAATCTCCTCTTGAGTCCGAAAACTTTCTTCATGAGCATCTGTCCAATCAAATTTCTTTTCCTTCTTGAAGTTGAGTCATGGGTCTTGCAATCTTAGAAATTTTCAATGAACTGCGGTAATAACCCGCTAGTCCAAGGAAACTTCTCACCGGTGACCGTCTGGGTTGCTTCCAATCGTCACGGCTTCAACCTTGGCGAGGATCTCTGCGATTCCTCCTGCGACACAATATGCCCAAGGAATGCCACTTGACTTAGCCAAAATTAAGCCTGCTGAATTTGGCATAGAGTTGATGCTCCCTGAGTTTGTCCAGTATCATTCTGATATGCTTCTCGTGTTCTTCTTCATCCTTCGAGTAGATGAGAATGTCATCGATGAAAACAACCACAAACTTATCCAAGAATTCCATGAACACTTTGTTCATCATATTCATGAAATAATCGGGCGTCACAAACCGAATGACATCACAGTAAACTCGCATATCCATATCCGTGGTGAAGGTCGTCTTGAATATCTTACGTCCGATCTTGATTGGTGATAGCTCGATCTCAAATCAATCTTGAGAAGACACTTGCTCCTTTCAGCTGATCGAACAGATCATCTATCCTCGGTAAAGGATATTTGTTCTTGATCGTCACCTCATTGAGTGATCTGTAATCAACACACATTCTCATGCTATTGTCCTTTTTCTTGACGAACAAAGACCGGTGCTCCCAAGGTGATGAACGGGTCGGATGTAACCTCGCCGCGATTCTTCAATCTGTTTCTTCAATTCCGCTAACTCATTAGCTGGCATTCTATAGGGTCGCTTCGATATTGGAGCTGTCCCTAGGACTAAGTCAATTAAGAACATGACGTCCCGATCCGGTGGCATGCCGGTAATTCGTCGGGAAAGACATCGACATATTCTCGGACTACGGTATGTCTTCAAGTTTCACTTCCTTCATCTTTGGTGAGGATAGAACTTCCATTAGTGCAGTCTTGGGTTGGAACTCAATGAAATTCCTTCTCCATTTGTGAGAGTGATAGACCTATTGGCACGATCTATTTGTCCATGATTCTTGGCTAACAGTCCATTCCAAGAATAACGCCCGGACCTTGGGAATGCAAGACTATCAAGTGCGCTAGGAAGGATACTCGGATATTTCAAGGGTGAGGTTCGGGCATAAAGAACTAGTTCTCATTTCGAGCCCGGAATGGATTATCATGGGATTTGCTAAGGAAGATATTGGTAACCCATTTTTGCCCACAAATTTATTTAACACGAAAGAATGCGAAGCTCGAATCAAATAGCACCAAGCCGGTATTGAATTGACAAGAAACATACCAAGCACAACATCCGGTGCCGCTCGGGCTTCTCGGCCGTGACGTGGTTCACACGTCCTTGATGAACTGGCCCGACGGCTGCAGTGCGCCGATGGCCGTGGCTCTGTCTTGGCTTGGAAGACGCCACGTGCCGCTTTGGGGCATCTGTTGGCATAGTGGCTGTTTCATTGCGGTGGAAACAGTCACTCTCGCACCGAGGGGCGGAGCTCTTCTCACAAATTGTCCTCCGTTGATGCGTGTGGAAGTTGGAGGTGTTGGGGTGCCGATTTCGCACCGGCTCGAGGTGGAAGCTGGAACTTCCCACGCTGCGGTGGTCGCGGCCGAATGAAACGAGGCTTGGGAAAGCCTCTGCGTTGAACTCGGGCGCCATCCTCCGCTGCGGTTCTCCATCTCGTGATGCTTGGCCTCTGGCGGATCGCCTTGTCCACCAACCGTTGGAAGTCGGTGAAGTTCGGGAGATGAGTGGGACAGAGATATCGCCGTTGAGTCCCTCCAGGAACCTTTCTTGCCGTCTTCATCTCGGGCCACATCACGCTAGGGCATAGCAAGCTAGCTGGTTGAAGCGGTGGAGATACTCGCCACCGGAGCGATTGCCTTGGCGAAGGGCATGGAACTCCTTCTTCTTCAATGTCATCTGGCCGGCAGGAATGTGTGCATGACGGAAGGCTCTGACGAACTCATCCCACGAGATGGCCTGGGCATTGGCGTGTGAGATGCAGAAATTGTCCCACCATTCTGAAGCTGGTCCGTTGAGCTGATGAGTTGCGAACAGGAACCTCTCGCGAACTGTGCATTGCGCGATGTCCAGTTTCTTTCCGATGGCACGGCCAATCGCCGCATCCATCGGCTCGGTCTTCTTGGAGAATGTCGGAGGACGATACGCATGAACTCCGACATGGTCACCGCTGCGAAAGGTGTGCCGGTGCCTGAGTTGCGGCGGTAGCCGCCGCGTGCTGGTTGTTCGAGCGTTGTTGAGCGATCGAGCCAACAATTCAATAAGTTGAGTTTGATTGGTCATCATTCGCTGCCAATCCGGTCCGTCCGCCGCGGCGAGGAGGTTCTTGAACATGCTGCTCCTGATGGTCGGTATTTCCGTTGTTCTGACCCTGGATGCTGCCATTTCCTGTGCGGGTGTTCACCATCTGCTGAATTTTCCAAGGATTTAGGAAAGGAAAGAAAAGGTAGCGCTAAGGGAAATAAGTCTATATTAGCCCAAAAAGCACACAAAAACAAGGCAACGAAACAAATCTTTCTTTTTCCAGTAATTCTTTATTCTATTCATCTGATTATGGCTACCACAAAAGGTTAGTAGCTCATAATTCGCAGCTAATAGAACAACTAAAGGGAAAGCAATATCTAAAATGGTGGAGGTAAACATCTATGGGGTGGATGGGGTGTAGTCGGGGGAGTTGCAGGTGCTGCCTTGGCCCTTTTTGTACAGAGCCAATTCAGCTTCTGCTGCCTTCAATCTCTCCTCTGCAGCTTCTAGCCTCCCCTGAACGAGATACAGCTCGTCCAGGGTGTTGCCATAGGCGTAATCCATCGCCTTGGCTAACTCCACCTGGTGGGTGATCTCCGGCATATCCTCATTCTCGACTGAGCTGAAGGCACTGCCTAGTCGAGTGGGGATGTGCATGGGATAGTACTGGAATGCAGTATCCCGAAAATGGGCGTCGTAGGTGTAGCGAAGTCGGCGTACGGCTTCTCTTGCCGCATCTTGGATGCCGCCTCGAAGTCTCCCGACGCATTGGGCGTCGAAGATGTGGAAGGATGTATCCGCTAAGTTAGAGTAGAGAATAACCTCCACTCTCTAGCGCTCTGTTGTCCCACGATATACTTGTATCCTTGGTATGTGGGTCTCTTCGTGAAACTCGATGTCGCATCATCTTCCATAGGATATCCGCCCATTCTCCAAACAGACTCCATGGGAGATACGGTCGGTCTCTCGGCCATCTACAATTTTAGAAAGGACAAGAGTTTAGAAATCTTTTTAATAGAGAAAGGAAGAGTAAGACTCTGGAAGACAGGTAAATAGTTTGTAAATTTTTGAAAAATAGTCCTTAATGGTTTTACCAATTCTACCGTGGCCCTGACCTACAGTCGATATGGCTCTAATACCACTTTTGTCGAACCCGGGAACGAAGGATCCCGAATTCTCTGTGTTCAAACACCAGTCCAGGATTTCCAGTGTACACAGTCTCACAAAAATGAATATCACATTCATATCATGAAAACGTAAATGACATTAAATAAATAACTGTTTAATACAACTGAGTCTGAATAATAATATCAAATGTCAAATGATAAACACAGCGGAAATAACATAATAGTGGGAGCCACACGATGCGCCACGTGCAATCGTGCAGGTCGAAGGCCTACTCGTCCGAGTCCTCACCGTCAAGATAGCAGATCTTCTCACGAATAAGATTTATTCAAAGAAGAGTGAGCACTACTACCGTGCTCGCAAGTCACACCCAATATTGAATTTAAATGCATGCATAAGGAAACAAGTGAGTATGGCGGGGTTGTTTTGCGAAACAAGATTTTCGGTTTGAATAAGCATAGTAGTTTCTAAGGCAATTTTATACTATGGATAAAATCATATTTTGAAATGACCATGATATAATGTGGATAACCTCCAATGATAAAGTGAAGGATCCTCCTAACACGACTTCGCCTTAAATTTTCATAAGGATTAACCATCCTCAACATTTAATAAAGCATTTTAAAAACTAAAAACAATTCTAACTTTAAGTGGCCCCGCTAGCATGTCCATGACCATGACGCGCTATTCGAATAGTTTCTACTCTGCAGAGTTGGTACAACTTTACCCACACGAGGTGACATGCTCGTTATGTCGGCCAATTCACGCTTCCGTAGGCGTGTGACTGAGCAATTACCATGAGGCCTTTACAATGTTTTATCCTAGTACATTCATGCCCGCTAAGGTTTCGCCCCTTTGGACTAACCGTCCTCCGGAAGCCCCCTCTTGCGCCAAGTGGGAATAAAACGTCTAACCGACACCCACAAAATCACATGACATAAATATACTAGGACATCACAAATTAGTTAGCCAAATCCTGCCCATACAGGACATGTGGTGGTACGTTATGGCATAGCAATAAGCGGCTCAAAGACCGGTCCTCAATTGACTTGGCGTCATTCCTACAACCCATGGGCCTTGATCTTAACGGATCAAACCCGTGCATAAACCTGCACCCACCATTCCGACCATTTCGCCCAAGTCCAAACCCATTTTGATTTTATTTTGAATAAAAACTTCATTTTTAAACTCATGTGGTAAGACAATACCACAGTGTCAAATTTGAAAACAATTTGTAGAACTCTGGTGTAAACCCTCCCAAATTCTGTAAATGTGGACTAAGCTTGGCTAAGCATATATTTGAATTTTGGTAATATCTTGCCTATGGTAACAAGGTAGTCAGATTCAACATTCAAATTTGGTCATACAATAACATATGGAATTAACTATATGTAAAACAGGATATTAAAATATTTATAACAACATATGCATGCAATAAGGAATTTAAAACTGAAAATAACTTAAAATAATAGGGGCAATATGGTCAATGGTGTAACTTGCCTTGGTCGATGTCTTGAAATTCTAAATCTTCAATTTGATCGAACTCTCCGGAGTCGTCGAATTCTATACGCGAAAATACGACAAATTCAATATTCAAATTCAAATAAATTCAAAAACATAGTTAAAAATAACTCCAAATTGAAATATTTTGGTTTAGTTAGCTAGATCATAATTTTATATAAATTTTGCAATTTGAATCACCTAAATTGGAGTTCGTATGCAAAAGTTATGAATTTCTGAAGTTTCCATCTATTTAAAAACCTAAATTATGAATTTATCAGATTTTCTGATTTATTTTTCTAAAGGAAAATCAGTTTATTGCGCAATGATGACATCAGCTATAGAATTTCGGAATTAAAGATTTAAATTTAAAATTCTGACAGGTGGGCCCCTTGTGTCGGTGACTCGGCTCACGGTAGACTAGGTCTACCGAGCCGAGTGGACCCGGGTGTGGTGGACCACCCACGCGGGCGCGCACGTGGCGGTGACTGGATGCCACTCGTGCGCCACGCCAGCAGAGGCGGTGAGGTGGCGCCTAGGTGGCATCACCACGTCGGCGAGTGGCGCGCCGCGGGACCGAAGGTCACCGGCGTTACGGTGGGCGGCGAAGTCCGGCGAGGGCACTAGAGGGAAGAGGGGGAAACAGCGATTCTGATGCGCTCACCCACACGGCGAGAGGAGGTCGGAGGCGGCCGGCGGCGTCGATGGAGCGGTGGCGGAGTTGGGGTTGACGACGGCGTGGCGATCCCGTGGGGCTCCGGCGACGTCGAGGTGCGCACCGGGTTCGCGGAAGGACGGCGATGCTAGAGGTAACGACGGAGAGGGCGCGGCGGCGGTGACAGCGGCGCTAGAGGCGGCGAGAAGCTTCACGGCCGACGGCGATGTTTTGCGAAATCCGGCGAACTCGCGGCGAGGAAGGAAGAGTGGGTGGTGGCTTCGTGTTTGGAGTAAAGAGGCGCTCCCGGTGCTCCCTTTTATAGGGGCCGGTGATCGGGAGGAGATCGTGCGGGCGGCGTGGGGGCGTGCGGCGGCGGTTGCGGCCGATAGTGGCGAACCGGGCGCGGAGAAGGGGAAGAAGGTGGGGAACGAGGGCGGTTGGGGACACCGTACCGTGCGCACGTCGTGAGAGGGAGGCGGGAGGTGGGAAACGACCGTTAGCGGAGGTTTTACACGCGAAAATGGCGGCGACGACGGGCTCGGCGAAGAAGAAGGGAAGGTGGACGAAGACATGGGCCGTTGGATTTGATCCAACGGTCAAGAGAAGCAGCGTGGGTAGCCGTGGCCGTCCGATTTAAATCGGACGGTGGGGGGTGAGCGGAGTGCGCAGTATGGGCGGTGGGCGGTGCTTGGCGTGTGAGGTTTGGGCGAGGGCGGTGGGTTTCGCCCAAAGCCATTTTGATTTTCTTTTGATTTCTCAATTGTTTTAATTGTTAATTCATTTAGGCTTTAGAAAATAGCAAAATACTTCCAAAAATTATGGAAAAATTCACGAAATTCCCATACTCATTCGGACTTAATAAAATTATTTTCAACTATTTGTTGGCTTTTAATTTTGCAAATAAATTTGTTTTAGCTTTAAAATATTTATAAAAAGCTTTTGAAAATTCAGGAAAAACCTCAAACATAAATAAGTTTTTAAATTTTACTGAAATTGAAATTTGGGCTGTTACAACTATATATCTTTTATATATATATATATAAGTAAAAATAAGGATAAAAATAAAATAAAATCTACAATTTGATTTTCATATGAATTACAAAGTAAAATAAATAAATAAAATTTAGAACAAAAAACATCATCAATTTGATTTCCATACGAATCCTAAGTAAAATCCTAAATAAATATAACTTGAAATAAAAATCAAACCAAAAATAGCAATTGGATTAGTATACAAAGTTCAGCAAAAACAAATTGATTTTAGAATAAAAATAAAATTAAACTAGCATTTTGATTTTGATACGAATTCCAAAGTAAATCTATAAATAACTGTAATTCAGCATTGAATAAAAATTAACAATTGGATTAGTTTACGAATTCCAACAAAAAAATGAAATTAGGGACAACAAATAAACGAAAATTTACAATTTGATTTCTATACGAATTCCAAAGTAAAATCTCTTAATAACTAAATTTTTTAATAAATTAAATATAAGATATAATGAGAATATTGTGAATGGTGTTGGAGGAGACCACAAAAGAGTGCAATGGCGTCGATCTGTCCTACAAGAAGACATTGTTTCATATGAAAGCGAATAATCGAGGCAGCGACGATGAAAATGAGAACAATTCCATGCTGCTCATCTTAGCTATTCGACAAGGACAATGTCGTGCTGCTTGCTGGAGCCGTTGAAGAGAAAGATCGGAGTCAAAGGAGCCAAGTGCTATAAGGACGAATGGTGAGCATCAACGTTGTTGAAGAAGTCAATGGCCAAAGAAACTCGAAAATGAGGAAGATATAGCAGAGAGGAGATGAAGCTTTGGATTAAAGATGAGCTATCGACGATATGTGATCATCGGGTAGCTAGAAGTATACCATCGTTGGTGAGTGACATAGCATCACCGGCGATGGCGAGAAGAATCTCCCTATCGTTAGACATCGACTAATTAAGGTGGACATACCGACATCAGTGAAGATGTGGGGGTTGTCGCAGTTAGTGAGGAAGCCATATCATTGAGTTGGACAACGACGAAGAAGAGAAGCGACCGACACAAGAGAAGAAGATATCAAGCATGTATAACATCGTGCATGTGTATATACATGCATGCATCCTACGAATAGAAGTATGGGTGTACAGAAACAAAGGAGCAAAGAGCTTGGAGTAGAGATAGCGCAACAGTAAAGAATAGGCTTGGGACCACTAGAGAGAGCGCGATGAGTGTCCCGGCAAGGATCCACGATATTTGCATGTATATACGTGTAGATGTTACAATGGTCATCATTAAGTGATAATTGGATAGAAGTAGAAGATAATTATGTGGTAGAGTATTGCATTAGAAGGAGTAGCAGCTGAGAGATATAGATTAAGAATTGGGCTTGCTCTTGGAGGTTGAAGCAAAAAATTGTGGCTGGGAGAAGAGATAGAAGACACACGGTTCGGTGGGGCAACCGACGTAAGGGAAAATAAGTTCAAGGTAGATCGCCCATGGTGCATCGGTGTATACGTGGGCAAGATACTCTAATACCATGTAAACTAATAAGATAATTTTATTGCACATATAATCAATGTATTGCTTGAGATTAACAAAGGTACATATGCATGCAAAGATTTTGGAAAAGAGTTAAAGGCATTCAGCTACATAATGCATACATAATGGAGAGTGATTAACTTATTATACTCATAATTTTCTTCCATTAAACCTCATACTTCAATTACGTTACTCAAGTTGCATTTTTCTTCTAGCTTCTATTGTTATTTTCTAATGTTTATGATATCTTAAAAATATAAATAACCACAAGATACGTAAATATATTCTGGAGCATCTAAGTTATATCATTTTTCACTACAAACTTTAAAACAAATCTAGCTGCGCAAATGTGCGGCTCTCAAGGACTAGAAATTCCCACATTAATCGGTAGAAAAGAGAAACATCTACACTATTGATTATGGTGGGTCCAGATTATAACGATCTAGATTAAACGAAAGAGTACATGTCAAGTACAATATAGAAATAAGAGTTCATCTCAAGTACAATTAAAAAATAACTGAAATTCAGAATAAAAATAAAATAAAATTAGCAATTTAATTTTGATACAAATTCATAAGTAAAATTACAAGATAAACATAATTTGGAATAAGTTTTTTTAAAAAATTAATTGGATTAGTATGTTAATTCCAACAAAAAAACTGGAATTCATAATATAAAATAAAATAAAATTAGCAAATTAATTTTGATGTGAATTACAAAGTAAAATCACCAATAACTGTAATTCTCTCTCTCTCTCTCTCTCTCTCTCTCTATATATATATATATATATATATATATATATATATATATAATAATAATAATAATAATAATAATAAATAGCAATTGGATTTATTTCTATATGAATTCCAAAGTAAAATACTTAAATAAATAAAATTCCGAACAAAAAAAAAACATCATCAATTTGATTTCCATACGAATTCTTAAGTAAAATCACAAATAAAAATAACTCAAAAAAAAATTAAACCAAAAATAGAAATTGGATTAGTATACAAATTTCACCAAAAAATAAATTTATTTTAGAATAAAAATAAAATAAGATTAGCATTTTGATTTCGATTCGGAATTCCAAAGTAAAATTTACACATAATCGTAATTCGGCATAAAAATTAAATAAAAATTAACAATTGGATTAGTTTATGAATTCCAACAAAAAATAATTAAAATTAGGAAAAAAAGTAAAAGAAATTTTGCCATTTGATTTCCATACAATTCCAAAGTAAAATCTCTTAATAACTAAAATTTTGAATAAATTAAATATAAGTTATAACGAAGATATCGTGAATGGCGTCAGGGGAGACCACGAAAGAGTGCAATGACGTCGATCTATACTACAAGAAGATATTGATCCACAACGAAGCGAATAGTCGAGGCAGTAGTGACGAAGATGAAAACAATTCTATGTTGCTCACCTTAGCAGTTCGAGAAGGACAATGTCGTGTTGTTCGCTAGAGCCGTTGAAGAGAAAAATCGGGGTCAAAGGAGCCAAGTGTTGTAACAACAAATGGTGAGCATCAGCGTTGTCAAAGAAGTCAATGGCCAAAGAAATTCGATAATGGGGAAGACATAGCAGAGAGGAGATGAAGTTTTGGATTAACGATTAGCTATCGACGATATGTGATCATCGGGTAGCTAGGTGCATACCATCGTTGGTAAGTGACATGGCGTCACCAGCGATGACGAGCAGATTCTCCTTATCGTTAGATAACGACTAAGGCAGACATACCGACATCAGTGAAGATGGGAGGTCGTCGCATTTAGTGAGGAAGCACATTGTTGAGTTGGACAATGTCGAAGAAGAAGAGCGACCGACACAGGAGAAGACATCGAGCATATATAACATCGTACATGTGTATATACAAGTATGCATCCTACGAATAGAAACATGAGCGTACAGAAACAAAGAAGCAAAGAGCTCGGAGTAAAGATAGCGCAACGGTAAGAAATATGCTTGGGGCTACTCGAGAGAGTGTGACGGTGTCCCGATGGGGATCGACAATATTTGCACGCATATACGTGTAGATATCATAACGGTCATCATTAAGCAATAATTGGAGAAAAGTAGAAGATAACTATGTGGTTGAGTATTGTATTAGAAATGATAGTAGCTGAGAAATATCTATCAAGAATTGGGCTTACTCTTAGAGGTTGAAGCAGAAAAATTATGGCGGGAGAAGAGATAGAAGACGCACGATTCGGTGGGGCAATCGACGTAAGGGAAGATAAGTTCAAGATATGTCGTCCATAGTGCACCGGTTTATATGTGGGCAATGTACTCTAATACCATGTAAACTAATAAGATAATTTTGTTGCACATATAATCAATGTATTGTTTGAGATTAACAGAGATACATATGCGTGCAAACATTTTGGAAAAAAGTTAAGAGCATGCAACTACATAATGTATATATAATGGAGAGTGATTAACTTATTATACTCATGATTTTCTTCCATGAAAGTCTATACTTCAATTACGTTACTCAAGTTGTATTTTTCTTCAAGGTTCTATTGTCATTTTCTAATATTTATGGCATCTTAAAAATCTAAATAGTTACAAGATATGTAAATATATTACGAAGCATCTAAATTATATTATTTATCACTACAAACTTTAAAACAAATCTAGCTTTGCAAATACGCATACCACCCTGCTAATTATATAATATTTAAATAGATGTTGTGGGTCTTCTCGAGTTTAATCCATTCCATTCTCTTTCCTCAAGTCCCTGTCAGTTTCCTTATCTCCATGACTCCATCCGATGATTTGCTTGACCTGTCCGTAGCTCTCAAGCCTCAACTGAACACGGCTGGGTAACGAACGATACGTGGGTCGCGGACGACGTCTACTGAAGCTGTCGATCAGTAGCAGCTTAATTATCATCTAGAAGCAAGGGAAAGATACGGTGGGGGCCGGCAAATCCAGTACTGGCCAGACTTTTCCATCTCTCCCTCCCTCCACAATTGCGTCGATCGATGCTGCCGTATGAATGCTCGATCCATCATTTGCAACATCACATCAAGGATGCTGGAAGAGGAATTTACAGCGGTGTTTACTGCTCAAATTTGCACTGGGCGTCGCGTACCCTGTTTGCCAGGGAACGCTTGAAAATTGATAATGCAAAATTTTCTCTTGCACACATTAGCTAAAAGAGAAAGGTTAAGAATATACATACGCATTAATTGCTGTGAATATACGTGCGCGCGCGCGCACTCACACCGGCCGGTTCTATAGATGTAGGAAACCACATGGAAATTCCGCCTTGACTCCACGGTGAGTCAGTAAAACGTAGATGAGCGGACGCGCTTCACTGGGAGTGGCCCACAAGGTTGAGGTTTGGTATGCAGGTGTACCTTTCAGAACTCAGCATGACAGTTGACACTCAAATGTACTCCACAAAACAAACAAAAATGCAGGTTAATAAAATGTTAATTCATCATGGTAGTGTACATCTGTAATGTAGGCATGGGACCTAGTCTAGCAGTACTACATGCCCGCGGAACATTCCGAGAACCTGGCAAAAAAAAAAAAAGACGCAGGAAAAAGAAAGAAAACTGGGGGAAAACAGAAGCCTCACGTAAATTTCTCTGCAATTAGACAGGCAGCTGAAGCAGGGGATCTTTGAAATATGCCGCCAGCTAGTCATACGAAGTACTCTCCATATGGTTTAGTCCGGTGATTCTCTTTGTTGGAAAACCAGACTGCTTCCACGGTTTCCAATTTTTTTTATATGTCATCTCGCTTATTTCTTAACTAAACTAAGTGATTAGTCAAGTCTTTGAGACAGGGCAGTGAGTATTTGAGATCTAAAATAGCATGCACACTTTCGACTGCCTTGCCAATTCGATCAGGTCGCTGCAGAAACTAAAGTTTATCTATGCATCAATATCCTTTGCCTATCTTGGTTGGCGTTAATGCAAGGTAAATCCCTCGATTGACGATTATAGCGTATCAAGTGATAACAATAGCATGTACACGTGCAACACCAGTGGCAACTGACAAAAGATGGTGACAGTTTTTTTTTAAAAAAAGCAAGAATGAGAATGAGAAGAGGAAAATTTATGAGTGAGAGGAGGATATGATATATAGCGACCGATTTGGCAGGTGCACTCACAGGTCCAGCCTCATTGCATGCGTCATTGATTCTTCAGTTCATGCGCGTTATCTACCCGTGTGTTCAGTGTTCGAGATCGATGCTTTGCGAGTTGCAAACGGACTCGATTGTAAACAGCTATATGTTCTTGACCTAATGATCTAATCAAAGTATTGCGACAATTACGGTAAGTATATTTGCTTTGGAATTACAATACAATACAAGTATACCACGCATGAATTTAATAATCACGAATGAGCTCTGAGCCCCTGATCAACTTTCTAACGAGTGGGTGGAATGGTTTTTAAGTAGATATGGGACACACTCACGTATACACACCAAACGCACGGCCACACGTCCACATATATATGTGGATGAGTTCTTAACACAAGTACAATCTAGAGCGGGGGCTGAAACCCCATAGAGCGTGGACATGCGCTTTAACCACTGAACGTCCTCGCGTGTGTATTATTCCTTAATGAATAAACACCCAAAAAGTGAGGCAACCTGGGATTGATCCCAGGCCGACTACACGCACACCTACGCTGTGAGCCAACCGAGCAAGCACTGGGTCCTCGTGGGTGGAATGGGTTGATCATAATGCCATCAGCAACACATAATAAGCAAACAACTTGACTAGAAAAGCCGTAAGCTCCAAATTGTCATGAAACCTAATTGTATGAGTTAAAAACTAAATCGTCTTTAGAGGGCTTTCACCCATATAGACTATAAATATAAAGACCTCATATACAAAAGATATAAAGATGAATAAAGATATTAGATCTCCACTATACCTTATATCTCTCTTTGATTTTCATTATGTGATTGTTATTGATATTCTACTTATGATTGTTCCAGAGATTCTACCGCTGGATTCTATTATTTAACACAAACGTCGTACTGCGTTTACATACATGTAAAGTCACCATACTAGCTGCTACTTATCAGTTATCACGACTCGGTGACTGCTTCGTAATTCTTATCCATGACTTCACATGAGTGCACGCTATCCTCGTATGGACTGCGGAAAGAAAAGTGGAACAATTCTAGCGACACATGGGCCCACGTGCTCACTTCGCACGTGCACATATGGCCCGCCGGTCATAACACACGTACGTCACGTCACGATTGGCGTTTCCTCGCGACGAGTTAATTGAATTACGCACACAAAATTGCATGACTAGGCAGGCCAATATATATATATATATATATATATATATATATATATATATATATATATATATATATATATATATATATATATATATATATGATACTGGAGAATATAAGCAATGCGTCCACATTTTCTTGCCGCGTTATGGCAAAAGAAAAGGACGAGGAAGGATCGGGGGATGAAACGGGCCATACAAAATTTTTCCCTTAAAAAAACGAAGCTAATTCACGCGCTTTGGTCTTGCAAGATTAAGTGGATGTGGTTCGATCCAGGGCTAGCTAGCCTCGCGCGCGCGTCATCGCCGTCTCTCTCCGGCCGTCACTACGTACAAATATAATCTCCGTTCGGATAAAACATACCGTGTTTACGTAGCCCCGTTGGTGTTAATTGGGGGCCATCCGATGATGTTTACGTAGCCCAGTTGGATCAGGCATGATTTACTTGTGATACGATTCCCGATCCAACGGTTACGAAGAGAACTGAAGGGCCTCCTCAAGGTGAGGTGAGCCCTACGCGCGCAGTAGAAAACGGCGAACTCAGAGATCGATCACCTACGGTCCAATTAATGATTTTCACTAGCTCCTGCAAAGATCATGTCACACGTACGTACGGGCTAACCGGACCAGAGTAACGAGCCAACCGCCTAACCCGACCCACTGTCGACGGCTACCCCTCCGGCCAAGGCTGCTTGCTATATGCCTATATAAAGCAGGGTGGCGCAAGTACTAGCCCGAGCAGAGCAAAACAACACTGGCTGGCCGGGCTCTTATCTCGTCTCTTCTTTCGCTCTCGCTCTTAACATTTGATTCAATTCGATCGAGCTCGTTGTAGCTAGTCCCATCACCTCGACAAGTGCCTCAGCCCGCAGGGCACTGCCATGGCGCCACCTCGTTACGTGCCAAAGAGAGGCCTCGTGCTGAAGCGGGTGTTCAGGAGCCTCCTCTCGTGGCTGCGGCGCCGCCGGTGGCCGTTCCGGGGCGGCGGCCGCGGCCGCGGAAAGGCTGCCCGCCGTGGCCCGCCGGGACGCGGACGGCACGCCGTCGACCCGGCGGCCGGCGGCGCGTACTGATCAACAAAATAGCTCCTGCACGCCCCGGCGCCCCCGGGCAAGTATATATACCCACTGCATGTGTAACCGTCGTGCAGTTGTTGTGTATGATTTCCTCACCATTTCTTGGTTGGCTCTTTGCTTAACCTGGCTGTAAACATATATCTCCCGTTCAGTTCTCTCCTGGTTTTCTCGGTCCATTTCGCCTCCTTGAACCTTGAAACGTTAGTAACCAACTTAACATGAACTTTTTTTTTCGTGCTAATTTAATTTCAGGGTCAAGCTGTATGTACGCGGCCGGGCCGTGGAAGCGGTGAACTGGCAGATGGAGATGGTCAACGAGTCAACTTATCGTGATTCGGACGGTACTAGCCGGGGTGGTGCAAATCGTCGCCTCCGTTCTCCTGTCATCCCGTGTACTAGCTAGTCAACTTATTATTGTTTCATTGGTTATTATTTGGTTGCTTAATTATATAACTGGGTAGATCGATCACATATAGGTAGAAAGGATGTTGTCGTAAGTTGTAACACACGTGTTGTTCTTTTCGCGATTTGTGCATCTAATTAATGTTGCCGTCTCGTTAACCAGACAGTGGCCTTGTTTTTTCTGTTTTTCTGTTTTTGGTGTGTGTGAATAGGATCGTGATGACGAATGAAGATGTCACTTGTTATATTCACGGTGAAGCTCGGGTATCAATAAGCACTGGATTGGAGCACAAAGCTAGTCATGGTTATAGAGCAATCCTACTACTTCGGAACACCGTGCGTTTCTTGGTGGGAAAGGGAGGCTCAACACATGCATGCCTCCGATTACCACCAATAGACGGTCCAGATCGTGCGCAAACGCCGCATGTGATTCCACGTGTGCTTTGGTATTGGGCCTGAGAGTTGAGTCCGTGAGACCGTGACCGTGCTCCGTTCTGAAAAAAAAAAAAAGAATAAAAAGCCGAGCGCATATCTGTTGGAAAGCCTACTAACCGGCCCAGGATGAAACTAATGGACCCATTAAAAGGTTGGGCTGAATGCGGGCCTACAAATATATAGGCCGACTTATCTTGGGACATAGAGAAATGTTGTCATCCCTCCCAAAGCATTATGTAATTAAATTGCACTGAACCAATTGTACTAAATTCTAGAAAGTAAAGGTGCAAAATTGTTAAAACTAAAAATAACTATGATCATTTGCATGTCAAGAAACTTTTCAATTTTCGAGTAACGTTGAGTTGTGACACGCCAAACTTTCAAATAGCGTTTCCAAGACTACCATGTCATATGAAATGAAATGAAACTCGAATGAAATACCCGCTCAAAGTTTCTTTGATTTCATAGGCATTTAAGTCATGACTCGAGAGGAGTTGGTATTCGTAAGAGTTTCATCTAGATGAAACCCATTTCTCCTCTCTCTTAAATTATCTAAAATAGCAACACATTTAATGAGAAGGTTTCATACTTATTACTTAGTGAGGTTTCTATCCCTACCCTTAGTGAGGTTGACACGTGGACGCCCGACGTCGGACGCCTTCCCACCCGTGCAGATAATTTCAAATAAAAAAATAATCAAAATTTTAAATCGAAATTTTTTCAACTAGACTACCAAAAAATAATCTCGATTCCAAGGAAAATCTACTCGACTTGGAGGAATTTCAACTCGATTGAAAAATCAACTCGAAATAAACAAAGTTGGTTCAAAAGTAGGGTTAAGGCAAAAGAACCTCCTCTCCGACAACGGTGGTTGAGATCTG
Source organism: Ampelocalamus luodianensis (assembly GCA_036346255.1). NCBI lineage: Eukaryota > Viridiplantae > Streptophyta > Magnoliopsida > Poales > Poaceae > Ampelocalamus > Ampelocalamus luodianensis. The sequence continues at coordinate 53,659,219 of CM070627.1, read as the reverse complement.
GTGGCGTGAGGAGCTCCGACGGTGGCGGTGTGAGTGGGTGATGGCCGGCGCGGAGATGAGGAGGCATGGCGGTGTAGAGTCATGCGAGGCAAGGAGGCCACGCTGCGGTGGTGGAGTGACAATCGCAACGATAAGGCGGCACCATGTGGAGTTGAGGCGAGTGTGAGGTCAGGGGCAGAGAGGAGTGAACAAATGAGAGATGCGGCCCAAGCGACTCCCCTCCATGTCAAATGAGTCAGTCAGGGTGTTGCATGTGGTGCCATCATGACCCACATCCAGGGCAAGTGGCAGCATCGCGGGCGTGTCCGCACGGAACAAACGGCGAGGATAACCTCAAATTAGCCAATTTGTTACTTAGTTGTCATTAAAGTATCTGAGGCTAGTGCGACAAAGCCACTCATTGTTAAGGAACTTGAAGTTCGAATTACTGTACAATTAGATCTGTTGACAACGGTGATAATATCATCTAGTTCCATTCATCATATTTTTTTTGGAGTGATCATCAAATATATCCACTGAGAAAAAAAAAACTTGTGATGCCCAAGAGTTTGCCAATGTTGATTTGATTGAAGTATGTATATATCCATGGAGAAAATTTCTTATGGATTTGATTTCATACCTTACCATGTCTACCTCTACAAGAAGCTACCGGGCCCTTCAAGGATCATCACGGTACGTGGGGACCAAGACATTTCACAAAAAATCAACAAGTACATCCAATCAACGATTTGTTACATGCACGCTGTGGCACCTAAGACCTCGGAGGTCAAGCCAGGGGCTCCGGCCCCCATCCTCCAACAAGTGGGTCCCTAAGCCGAAGCGACATTGAGACGGAGGTCGTGCCCCTCACAAACGAAGATCCTACCAAGAATGTGCTACTCGATGCAGACCTCGACGCGATGGCGGCGGAAGCACTATTGGCGACTCTACAAACCAACTGCAACATCTTTGCATGGGGACACAAAAGACCTCCCCGGTGTCCCTAGGGAAATCATTGAGCACCGACTTTCCGTAAGACCCGATACCCGGCCCATCAAGCAAAAACTTCGAAAGATATCACGCGAGTGCCAAACCGTACCAAGACAAGAAGTCGAGAAGCTCTAGAATGCCGGCATGATCTGCGAGGTGGTGCACCCCATGTGGCTCACCAATCCGGTTCTCATCGAAAAGTCTAACGGGAAATGGTGCATGTGCATCGACTACACCAACTTAAATCGTGCATGCCCGAAGGACGACTTCCCACTTCCTAGGATCGACCAACTTGTCGATGCCACATCGGGGTGTGAACTCATGGGCTTCCTTGACGCATCCTCATGGTATCACCAGGTGTGAATGGGCAAAGAAAGATGAGGATTAGACAACTTCATCACATCCTCCGGGACGTTTTCCTACATGCAAATGGCGTTTGGGCTGAAGAACATAAGCACGACCTTCGTCAAGCTTGTGTACAAGGTGCTTGCTCAACAGATCAGGTGCAACATTGAAGCATATGTCGACGACATCATATTCAAAAGTGTCCTCGCCCAACCTCATGCAGCCGACCTTCAGGAAACCTTTAACAACCTTCACTGAGCCACCAGGATGCTCAATCTAGAGAAGTATGTCTTTGGAGTGCAAGCAGGGAAGCTACTAGGCTTTCTAGTGTCAAAATGAGGGATCGAGGCGAATCTTGTGAAGATCCAAGCCGTTCTTGACATGAAGTGACCGGAAAATATTTGAGAAGTTCATAAGTTGATCGCGCTTGGACGCTTTGTCTCTCATTCTATTGAGAAGGGGCTCCCTTTCTTCAAGGTCTTGCGGGGCTCAGGCACCTTTAAGTGGACCACCAAAAGTCAAGCTGCCCTTAACGACTTGAAAAAGCACCTAATCACCCTCCCCATTGTTGCAAAGCACTAAGCACAGGGAAAGCCTCCTCTCATATTTAGCGGCAACTCCCATCGCCGTGAGCATTGTGCTAGCAAGGGAAGAAGGCAAGGCCCAGCATCCCATGTACTATGTGTCTGAGACACTAGAAGGTGCTAAGGTGTGATACACCGAATTGAAGAAGCTCGCATACACCATCCTCATGGCCTCGAGGAAGCTTTGACACTATTTCTTGGCTCATGAAATCCGAGTGCCATCATCGTTCCCATTGACAAGATGCTCCATAACAGGGAGGCATCAGGGCAAGTGGGGAAGTGGGCGGCCAAATTGGCCCCGTTCTCAATTATGTTCATCTCATAGGCAACAATCAAGTCCCAAGTGCTGGCGGATTTCGTCATGGAATAGACTCCTATCGAAGTCCTCCCTTTCTCCCCATTGACCGATTTGCTCTACACGATCTATGTGGACGACTCTTGGTGCTCAGAAGGTGTGGATGTGATAGCAGTCCTCAAATCCTAGAAGGGGTGCACACTTCGTACTACGCCCGCCTCAACTTCAATGCGACAAACAACATCGCTAAATATGGAGCTTTGCTACTCGGCCTACGAAAAGCTCTAGCATTCAAGAGGCTGGTTGTCAAAAGTGACTCCCAGCTCATCACTTGTCACATTGACAAGAGTTACCAAGTCAGGGACCTGGATTTGGTGAAGTACCTAGCCCTCGTTCGAGCTATGGAGAAGTATTTCGTCAGCGTCGTAGTCCAGAGCATCCCACGCTCGGACAACGTTGAAGCAGATGTCATCGCCAAGGCAGCTAGCACACAATTGGAGGTGCCAATCGACACCTTCTATGAAATCATAACAGAACCTCATTGGCCCCTTTTAGCCCCAAATGATAGGATACAATTCATTGTGGTTGTTGTGGACTATTTCTCCAAGTGGATTGAAGCCGAGGGCAAAGGGTAACTGTGGTTCCTCGGTGCTACTATTCGAGGTAACTAGGGCATCACTAGATAGAGCGAAGCCATCCTGAAACCGCCCAAGGTCAGTTGGCCCACGAGCCAACATCATCTCTCGCACATCGATGAGGCCCGACACAGGGCACAAAGGATCCACCACATGTTACTTGGACCACCAAGCGGTGAAGCTCACGGTCGACTCTCACCCTCATCAACATTCCACCTCTCAATTTCCACTCGGATCTTAACACTTCGTGCGAAGCTCGATGCTTAAACGATTCAGCACAGGGAGGGTGAAAATTTTATACCCACTATTATGTGTTAATAGAGTATTTTGGTAATTTATGATAATCGTCATGTGGACTAATATTTTTCATGAGTTGATGAAATAGGTTAAGTCACATGATGATGAAGCAAATTGATGGCTCAATGTGTTGAAGGTCATCAAATCATATGAGTAGCGTCATGTGTTGATGCAAGTCAAGAACCCAGTTTTGGAGAGAAGATGTGAGTGATCATTCAAATGCTCCAAACGGATGCACAAGGCAAAGGTATATTGGTGTAGGCTAAGGATACGCTTCTTAGTCATCTTACCGGTCTCGGTGTTTGGTTTGGAGACCGGATTGCTAGTGTAGGTTGCCGTACTATTAAGAGGGTCTTGACTTGTAGCTTGATTATATCATATATTGATACCTTGTTTTGTTTGCTCTAGCCCTTTGTTGCGTGTTGCCGGTATTTGCGAATGCATTTTGCAAATAGTTAAGGTTCATGAATAATCCTTACAACATGTGATCTTAGTTTGCGAATGTGTTTTGCAAACGGTTTGAGTTCATGTACCTTACCCATGCGGCATGATTCTAGAGTTGACAAATGTGTTTTACAACTTGTTAAGAGTCATGTACTTACTCCTTGTTTGCATGGCGCGACGATTGGTGAATGCGTTTTGCTATTGTGTTGAAACGCATGTAATTTGTCCTCTGATTTTTTTCAAAGGTCGGTTTGACCGTCATGTGGTGGTCGGTCTCACTGGTCATTGAAGGTTTGACTGGGCTGAGTGTTGGTCCAATCCCCTGGCGGTCTGACCGCCATGGTTGATATGTCTGATTGTTAGGGTACTGGTCTGACCGCTATTGTTTGTCGGTCTAACCTGCCCTCGGTTAGACCCCCCCCATCAATGTTTTCCAGAGGGGTTTTTCCTCTAGTTTTTTCTGTGGGGTGTGAGCACCCTCTTAGTGGTCTAACTGGCTAGTGCGGTTTGAATGACTCTTGTGTGGGCGGTCTGACCGGTTGAAGGTCCAACGGCTAGTTTTTATAGCTATGGAGTGAGGCCGGTTAACCGGCCATTGGTTGGCAGTCAGACCGGGCTTCCCTAATTTTTAGCAACCTTTCCCCAAATGGCTAGTTTGTTTGTGTGAGGTATAAATACCCATTGTGGCCGGTTGAGGGAAAGTGTTGGTGTCATTTCATTCTCCCTTGAGTTAAGAGCAAGACCTCTCTTCCTCTTTGTGCATGTATTACACCTAGTGAGCTTGGAGAGGCAAAACCTAGTGCATGTGTTGCATTAGGTGGTGGATTGTGTATTCATCGAGCTTCGACACTTGATTCATTTAAGTGGGCGTCTTCGACTTGTTACTATTTATGTTTGTCGATACCTAGACGACTTGGAGGAGTTGCGCCAGTGATCTCTCAAAGAAGGTTGTGAGAAGACTCGGACGTTATGAGTGATTCGGTGCTCACCATCTCCGGAGTGGAGAAAAAGCAACCATAGTGGATTCGAGGTGTTAGCTTAATTTGTGGAGCCGGTCCAATTCGTTTGGCCTTACCTCAACGTGGACTCGGAGAAATCGACAAGTCTCCGATCACCACGGGAAAACCTCATCGTGTCATCTTGGGTTTGTCTTGCTCCTTATGCTCATTTACATTCTTGTAATTAACTTTGGTAGAATTATTTATGTGCTTGTCACCTTAGGGTTGCAAACCAAGTTTTAGACCTAGGTTGCTGGTGCACTTAGTTGAGACTAGTTCATTTAAGTTTTAAATTTTGTAAACCAATTTGATTTACATTTCCACATAAAACTCGGTTTTATCTAAAAGAATTTTTAAAACCACCTATTAACCCCCTCTAGTCGGCCTCCTCGACCATAGAGGGTTAGTTCCCAAATGGTCGGTGTTCAATTTAGTTCACCACACCATCGTCTGCGAGGGTAAGAAAAGAAAGAGCATTTGTAAACATATCTCATCACTGCACAACACACACAAAGCAACAAACTCAGAGTTTCATCCACTCCATCAATAACAAAGTAGCTACAAAAGGGGGTTAGCTTCCCGAGGATACAAAAGTTACAAAAAAAACATAGGACCTCGTCCGAGGGCTGATATCAACATACTAAGTTGCTAAAATATACCAACTGATCTTAGCACACTTACCTGCTAGCACATATGAAGTTAGGACACCATACGACTAGATACGAGAATGACCCGAGAACTAAACAACAAGCATCACACCTGAGAGGAACCTAGCACCTTCCTCATGCACTCTAGAAGAACCCTCCTCAGACTGCTGTTGTGAGCCTGGCGAATGAGCGCATCGAGGTAGTCTAGCTCGTGCGAATTCCACACTCCCAAGAAGAATGTTTGGGTATCATCTCGGATGGTAGTGAAGGCCGATACCGCATAAGCCGACATCCCAAAGGTAGCGAAGTGATGGCAGCTCGCCAACCTGAGGAAAGTGAGGAGCACCTTAGCGGATGCCTTTGCGTAGTAGTGCAAGAAGCCCGACACCAATGTTTTGGGCGCCTCGCCAATCGCACTTATCCAAGTGATCCATGTCCCATCATCGACCTCCTAGACGCTAGAAGGGAGCTCCGTGGAAACACCCAAGTATTGTGCGAGGCCGTGCAACATGTTTGCCGCAGATACGGCGATGGTGGTCACCCTATCCTACTCGTCAGTAGCGGCAGCCAACCCCTTGTAAGTCGCTCAACGTCAGACTCCTGCTCGTCGAGCTTGGCGCGAGGCTTGGCGATCAAGTCACGGAATGCATCCAACTCCTTCTGCGCAGCTACCATCTTTCCCTCTACTTCCTTCACGGACCTCTTGTTCTCCATCGGATGTCATTATGCACCGAGGACAGCTTGCACACTGAGAGAAGACTATACAAAGGAAGAGAACTAGGATCAAGAGCCTGTCTACAGAGTAGTCGAACAACTTAGACAAGTTTATTGCCTTCATCAGTCACACTCGACCGAGGTGAACACTTGTCTTTTTATCAAAGGATATACCTCGAGGGTCGAGTCCAGTCACCGCACGCTCGACAGCCTCACCAAGGAACTCGACCTTGGGCTTCAACAGGGCAAAATCCTTTGTAGTCATGCGACCCCTAATTTGTAGGGGGCGCCTAAGCTCCCACACGTATCACCACATGGCACGAGCGTGGGAATCACGCGCATGACATAACTATCCGTGGTCGCCTCGTCCACCACAACTTCCTCATGGCAGCTGGGTCCACGCCCGTCGAAGTCCCCGCCGTGTATTCAGGAGGTGAATGTGCTATCGGCCTCGGCCACCTCGCCCGCCCCTGCTAATTAGATCAATTTTTGTTGTCGCATACCGGCCAAGATGTCACGAAATTATTCAAACAAATTTTTTAGATGAAATCATATAATTTCATTCCAAAAATGTATTATCACATGCACCAAAAAAATTCCACAAATTTTTACACATGAAATCACAACGCAGCACAACCGGCGGAGGGGGGGTATTATCACGTGTACCCGATCAAATAGGACATTCTTTGTTAATTTATCGGTTTAATGTGGATGATATTATTTAATATTATATTGTAACACACGCTAAATAAGCTTTGTCCATGAACCAATGAGGGAAATGCTTGGCATGCAGATCATATAATATTGTACCATAGTCTTCGACTCGTGTGTGTTTCAAATAGTATTTGCAATGGGGTGCGTCCTCCTCACTACCTTCCGAACCTAGGTCGGCGTCCTCCCCATATGAGACTGTCACCATAAAACACTAAGAAGTCTTACATGTTCAGTATTATCTAAAGCCACAACAACCCAATTTATTATACACAATATAACAAACAGGTTGCACTGTGTACTCTATATTACGACTAATTAATTAATAGAATTTAATTAAGTCTAATTAATTAGGATTATTTCATTAAGGTTATTTAATTAGGCCAATTTTAATTACATCTAACTAATGACGACTAATTAATTATGGTTAATTAATTAGGACAAATAAATTGTGACAATTAATTACTACTACATAATTAGGACTAATTAATTAATAATATTTAATTAAGAATAATTAATTATGACTAATTAATTATGATGTATTAATTACACCTATTTTAATTAAGACTAACTAACTATGACTTTTTAATTATGACCTATTAATTAATTGTATTTAATTAACCCTAATTAATTAGGATTATTTCATTACATTTATTTAATTAGTGTTTAAATAGCATCAAATAGTATGTCCACAACAATAAAGGGTTGTGAGTGTGAGGTAAAAAAACTAAAAAGAAGAAATTCAAAGAAATAGTGCCCTCGGATGAAATTTTTAAAAAGTGTTAAATAGTATCAAGCATGGGTGCACATGCACCCCTCGCCGCCGCGGGCGGTGACAGTGTACTACTACCCATCGTCGCCACCTCGTCCGGCAAATCGTGGCTACTTCAAGGAGATTGTGCTGTGATGTGTCGTGATTTCATGTGAAAAAAATTATAGAAATTTTTTTGGTAGTACATGTGATAATACATTTGAAGCTGCGAGTGCGAGGTAAAAAAACAAGAAAAAAATTCAAAGAAAAAAGTACTCTCAGCTGAATTTTTTTAAGTTGCAAATATTATCAGATAGTGTTTCAAATAACATTTCAAATAGTGTCAATTAGTGTCTGAATGATTTTTTTAACCCAATTTGGAATTGCGAATAATGCTCCACCATGTTCGTGCCCCTAGGGGGCGGACTTCATTATGTCCGTGCCCTAGGGGCACGATGGAGGCATGTCCGGCCCCTGGGGGGCACGATGGATGCAAGTCTGGCCCCCAAGGTACGGACAAGCCACATGTCGAGTCCTCGCTTATCCGCGTTACCATTTTTGCAATTGATTTGGAGAGGGGTTACTTTTGCTAATCCGTACACCAACAGTGCCAAATGCGCCTAAAACTCGGCTGGCTCCCATTCTTCGTGTCAATCATCCTGACCTTTGTCATGTTCGGATGGTACTACGGTAGGCAAAGGAAAGTAGAGTATGAGTTGGTAAACGGTGTTACTGTAGAATGTATTGCCGGATTTTTGTCAAGACCAGGTACCCAAAGAGTACCAGACCAGGACTATGCTTGTTTTAGACCAGCAACCAAGACCCCTTCCCTCCCATACTAGGATACTACATGCGCAATACAAGGCTGATCCACTGCCTCCACAGTGTTACAGCTTTCGTCACTTTCAGATACCTTCAAGTAGATCAGGTCGCAGCGAACGAGCGGTTCATCGTCAGAAGCCTCGGGATCCGTGGCGTGTACGTATGCATCGTCCAGTACGGCTATTCTGACTCCATTGCTCCTGATCATCAGGGTGCTCATTTAGTCGCACAGGTTCTCATTTGCTTGCAAGAACACATTTTGGCAGATCGAAACGAGCGGCGCCGCTCCGGCCTGATCGTCGAGGAGGAGATTTCGATGATCGACGAGGCCAGATCGGCCGGCGTGGTTCACGTTCAGGCCAGGACGGCGTTCGAGACGGAGGAGGGCGCGAGCTTGGTCGATAAGGTGATGCTCCGGTTCTCTGAGTTCTTGCACAGAAACTGCAGGCCGGCTTTGCCAAGATTGTGACTCCCTGTCCAAGATCTGATGGAGATAGACATGAACTGCAAGGCTCGAGTTCCTCAGGCACGTGACATGTGATACTTGCAACAACTTGCAAGTTTAGCCTATCTGTAATATTTTGTATTTCGCATGTTGATGTTTCTTGTTTGCAATTGGCGTGCTCTGCTTGATGTAGTAGTATTTGGAGCTAGGTCAAAGTGGAATGTACTAGTGCGTCATTAATGATCTCATGTTTTAAACTGGTTGTTCTTGCGAAATTTTGATGATAGATTGAAACCCGAGTCAAATTGTGTTCATATCGTAGATTTTTTTGTGATGAAATCGTATCAAAGATTTAGCTGTATCAGATAAAACCAATCTAAAACGTGAAAAGAGAAAAATTATATCGGGTAAAAAGTAAGCCGGGCTTCATTTGGGCTGGGCTAGCCCAGACAACGGCCGAGTGCTGCCTGACAATGTTTGGGTCCTATGACTGTCTGCCATTTAAAACTTGACTCGTCCGAGAAAGTGAGCCGCCCACTAGTTAATTCGGGCCAGTTTCTAAAGGACGCAAGAAGATAATTAATTATGTTTTTTTATGAAAAGTGTATAATCAGAGATAATATGATTACATATCTACATGGAGAAATGAAGAGCAAACTTGAAAACTATAATCAGCATAACTGGTCTTAACTGCGACTAAAGTTAAACATACTCATTCCGTTGTCTCTTTATCAGAGTATAAATTGTACAGAGTCGCAGATGAAAGCTAGTTATTTGCAATAACTGACCAACTACTTACCGCAGGTTTCAGCTTTCAATACATGCTCCCACTAAACTATGGTGATCATCTTTGAATGTGAAATAGACAAGAAGGGAGAACTAATTACTCCAAGTAAAATAAAATTGTGGCACCAGAGACAAGACCAATTGTCAATTTTGCCATAAATATGGTGTCTTTAAGGTGCATCTAGTTCATTGATGTTGAGCTTATAGCTTAAAAGCGAAGTCATTGTCATTGGAGTTGGTCACTAGTCCGGTTCTTGATCATCATCACCCAACTAGGGCTCGGGACAACAACTAGAATCAATGAAGTGCTCGTCACTGCAGGACATGAAAGGTTGCAACAACAACAACAATATACTACTCATCAAGAATTATAACTATACACACTACTAAATCACAAGAACAATAAAACTAGACATCCTTGTTGTATTAATGGTAAAAGGCAATATTATTGTAATCATTATTAGATCCTTAAAACCTTTCAATCCAGTGGGGGCATGGAACAAATTTATATGTAGGTTTCTTTCTTCTTTATTGGGTTTGATTGATTTGATTTCCTCATGCTCTACGGCATGTCTGCATTAGTGACAGAAGGCTAACCTCCCGTACGCTGCTACTAGCATTCAGTCAAGTGGCCATAATGCAAAGTCATCTAGGGATTGCTTCACTGATTTCCACAAACACGTATGGCCGTACAAGGTGGATCGAATTGAAATCTAGCTACGAATTCAAACGTTGCTCGAACTATCTACTGACATTGGCTCCACAATGATTTGTAAGGCCGTGCATTTGCATTAAGTTATTCAAGAACAGCGAAAAAGACTTGTTTTTTCTTTTTCTCTCTTCTCCTCATTTCATTTCATCACTGAAACCTGCAGGGAATCTGGTGGATGACTTAAATTAACAACATTGAAGCCCTCATATGGATGGCATAAATGCCCTCCATTTACTAGGATCAAATGCACATTTATTTGCGAGGGAGTTATTTCTAGCTCATCATCGCACAACAACCTGAGCTCAAAATGCAAAAGCCTCCTCCTCTCCATCCCATCTAATGGCCACTGTCCTAGAAACACGGGTGTGGAGGAATAAGATGGTATTGAGGAATAAGACTTATTTCTCCACACAAAATATTTAACAATGAAGGATTCGAATCTGGATTGACTAACACACCACCCGTAATGCTAACCAACTGATCCCGGAAGGCTCCTCAAATGTTGGTGTCGAGGGATAAAGACTTATTCCCCCACACAACACATTTAAGAAGGGAGGATTCAAACCCGATTTAGCTAGCCTACCACCTGTGGTGCTAACCAACTGACCGCTGGAGACTCCTCGTGCACCCTGTCCGGATCTGACTTGCAATGCCATGTGTCCGCTCATCTCGTACTGTCTTTTCAACCCCCAAGAATTTTGGTTGACCTTTATGCTCACTTGTTCAATTTTGATGCCGTTATTTTTCCAAGTATTTGGCTGACGCGTTATAAACCCTGTTTAGAATGCAGGAATTTCGCAGGGTACTGTTCATCCTTTACAGGAACTAGAGAGAGAAAATCGTGTTCCAAACGAAGCCATTATGGTTTCTGGAATCGGCAGTTTCTTTTAATGAAAAAAATGCTGTATTTATTTGGTCTTATTTTGGTTGGTGCGTATCAGCGTATGCGAACACAGTCTACTGTGGGTTTCAGCTGTTGGGATACTTAAAGCGTGTTATTGCTATGGAAGATGTTGCGTTGATGGTGGTTGTGTGCTATTGTTGACACAGCATGGCATGTGTTTTTGCAGTGACAGTGACACAGCTAGCTAGCTCTTGTTTAAAGTTGATAAAAGTAGTACTTTTCTTTCTCTATCTTGCACATACTGTTTGGGGCTCTTTTTATTGAAAATGCTACATTTTGGTGGTTCAGCAGATGACTACTCTAAAAACGAAAATAGACAACCCGGCCAGGAGAGCATCCATATGCTGTTAGTGGAAAAGGCTGCAAGGACCATAGTATTTACACATATGCCATTTCAAATTCAGAACTTGTCTAACTTGGGAACTGCATTGACCAAGGATGGGTACAAGAACTTCAACGACTAACCTGAGACTGTCTACAAGGACGTAGCACAACAATTTTCAAAGCGTACAAACTTTGATGACTGCTCTGAATTATGGAAAGTCAAGGGAGTAATTACAAGAAGCAAGAATTCGGGATGTGATTAATTTGTGTGTGAACCTAAAACAAAGATGCTCACTTTCTAATTACACAAGATTCATTTGTCCCCAATGCTTGCAAGATGAGCGCGTATCGATTATACTCAATTATAGCAAGGCGCCTTCCGAGAGACGCATTACAGGGTCAAGCGATCTCGAAGTAGCGACACGTAATATCGATGCGAAAACAAGGCGACACTTTGCGCGATGTGATTCGCGCAGGCCAGGGGAGATCAGCAAGCGCAACTCATTGGCCTGTGCAGATTGAGCTGGGTGGAGTTAAGGGTGTGCCACCGGATCACCAGCTCGCCCATTTCCCAGCAAAATTGTTCATCACCGGGACCATATGCATATATACACACACATACATACATATATTTATGCATCCATCGATCGCCGACTATCATTAGTCCAAGATTGGATGGGTCCAAACTAGCTGGTAGCCGGCGTTAGGAGCCACCTTTACTGTTTAATATGCCACTCCACTGCATGCATTAGATGTCTCAAGCCCTTAGAAGGTGAACTCTTTAATAATCCTCCTCCTGCTTTGGAGCCTTGCATGCATGGGGCGATGCCACTGGATCCTCTACATTATTTTAGAAAATATACATTGAGCATATTTTTGCCCACTAATACGACGATCGGAAACAGATGCTCACGAGCAATATAATGCCTGTAGATCAATTTTTCCCCCCGACTTCTCATGAGTAACTGACTACACCTTATCCAGGTGCAATAATTTTGTATTGTCCATTTTCGCGAGGGAGGTAATGCACTTGCGATAGCTTCGATAATACAGCAGCAATGCAGAGGATCCGCGGAAAATCGGACCCTCCAGGGACGAAGGCCTGTAAAAATGAACAAAAAACATTTTACTGATGAGAGGTTTTCACTTTGTATCGGTCTGAGCCGACTAGGTGTTAAGGCCAAGTACGTACGTTCCTTTCGCGTAATCAAGTACCTGCCACCAACCAGCTGTGTGTGTTGCGAAGAAAGACATGGGAGGGGGAGGGGGTTGTAGCTCCAGGAGTGGGCACCGGAAAGCGCTCACGGTGCGGTACGGCCGATTTCTCACCGTCTCGTCGTGAACCGTCACTGGCATGCGGGCCCGTGCCGCGATTTGCAACGATCTCGCGAAACCAAATTGGCCGTACCGCAACTACGCGTGGTGTGGTGTTCGTCGGCATTGATGCTAAGGTTTTCGTCGACATCCACGTTGTCAAATAGTGTTCTAGTTGGAGCTTCGTATGACGCCTGGCATCGCCATTACTCTCTCTCTCTCTCTCTTCGTGAGCACAAGTTTAGCCATTTTTTTTCCCCTATCGTGAGCTAATTAAGGAATCACTCCAAGGAGTCAGGAATGGTCAAGATAAGCTAAGATGGGGCAAGAACATATGAAACAAGAAGAGGAAGGAATGGTTTGATAACATTGCAAATTAATGAGATGATTACATATAGGAGTACCACTGCTACTGCTACATCTTTCTTTTTCATGCCATGTATGGTAGCGTGTTAGATCGGCGCACATGCAAGGCAAGGCAAGGCAAGGCAATGCAATGCAACGCGATGCAAATACTTGTGCAATTCCCGTGCATTTAAGTCCACGGACAAAAATTTGGGCCAGAAAGCACTGAAAAGATGGGCAGGGATAATGACAACTACGAGCTCTACGCTGCCGCAACAGTATGGCAAATTTAAGGCCTCATTCAATACTGTCGTACACATATTCTCCAGCAAAACAAGCCCCCAAAAAAAGCTCCTAAAAAGCAACAAAAATCATTTCCAAAAGCCACAAATTAAGCACCAATCTTTCACTAGATCGTAGTACTAGCAAACTCCACATTGCATTGTACTCACACGAGTTTATGATGATGCCATTGTGTGATTCTCGGTCGATGTAGTAGTTTGATTTGATCTAGTTTATGAGATAGCTGCTCGTGTGATTGATTGGTTGATGATGGCCGGGTGTAGTTAGTAGGAGCGAGAGAGCAGCTAGTCTAGAGGGAGGCCATTGCATGAGTGTGCGTATGTGCAAGCTAAGCTAGCGCTGGTACTTAGTTAAGCCGCGATCTAGAGTAGGTCGGGACTTATTTGGTCCCGGATCGGAGGCGACCTGGCGCGTCATCAAACGCGCTCGCAGGAAACATTTCGGCAGCAGCGCAGCTACCGTGCATCAATGGCGCAGTAAAGTGAGGTGGGGGGAGGAGAGCGAGAGCGAGAGCGAGCGGGCCGCGCGCTTCAAACTTGCCGCCTGACCTGCGCCGATCCCCTGCCCTTGCCTGGCTGGCCTCTACAGTAATTGCGCGTGCGCGCATGCCGTCCGATCAGAAATCAACGCTTTAGATCAGCTTTGCCTAGAGATTTTGCGGAGCGGGGCGGTTTTTTAGGTAGTGTTCGATCTGGGCCGTCGATTACTCGATCGGACGGGTGAAAACACGCGGCCGGGCGTCCCGACCCCATTGAGCGATGGGGTTGGCGGCCGAGCTAACCACCGTATTAAAGCGGCCGTCACTGGGGAGCACGCACGGCGGTGATGTGTGCCGCCCACTTACAATTGCACGCACTTGAATTGCACGGGCCGTGGCGTTCGAATCGGCTGCATGCCATGACGCGGAAACACATGCTGCTAGCGCATCATCATCATCGCGCATCACAAGTTGGTTTCTTGACGAGGAAGAAGAGGAGGAGGAGTTGTCGCGATGGCAAATTGACAACGATAAAGACGCAGGGCAAGTAGTAATAACAGGGCCCGAAAAAGGGAGCAGGGCATGAACGCATCAAGCTTTATCAGCTCTTTTTCTTTCCATTTATAATCGAAATGAATGTTCATTGAAGGCTTTACATTAATGGACAGAAGTCAATACCCGAACCATTCATCCTCTGCTGCGACACCGAGACGACGACGACGACTTGGATTGAAATGGAAATGAAACAAATGGAAGGTGGAGAAGAAAGGGAAATAATGGAATGGAAATGGTGAGTGGTTGCAGCGAGAGGAAAGGGAAAAGCATGGTGCGTTCTTGACTCCCTCGTTATCAAAGCCTTCTTTCTGATTCTGACGCATGAATGCGTAAGCGAAACCAAATAATCCTGTAAACTGAAGAGAAAGAAGGGGAAAACAAAAGACACCGAAACCTAAAGAAGAGTACCGAAACCTAAAGAAAAGTTGTTATGATGATGGATGCAGGGATGGATAGAGAGAGAGTTGCATCAGCTTCAGATGCAGCACCAGCAGGTGGAGTCCATGAATGCGAGCATTCAACTCGCCAACCAACTCTCTCGTCAGAAGCACTAGTGGCTCGGATGGATCAATGGCCGGAGCAGTTGAGGGCGGCCTTGATCTGCTGCACGGTGGTGCTGATGAGGCCGTTGACCGTGGCGACGGACTCGGCGTTGAGCTTGGACGACGGCAGGCTGCTAACGAGGATCTGGAAGGCGACGGTGACGACGGAGCCCATCGGGGCCGCGAGCGGGGTGGCGCTGGTGGACGCGCCGGTCGGCCGCCCGTCGGGCAGGATGGTGAAGCCCGACGGCAGCAGCGGGATGCTCGACGGGTCCTCGCCGCTCATCACGACGTTGGCCGCCGGGAGGTCGATCGGCGAGTACACCACCAGCGACCCCAACGCGTCCGTGCAGCTCTCCTGCAGGATCAGCATGCTGTTCTGGCTCGCGTTCAGACCCTGCAATGCAAACACAATCAGCATCTTCGGCAACGCAATGTATTAACAATCGAGAATTTTTTTAAGATGGGTGAGTGAATAATTACTCTTAACAAGGAGATGCAGTTGCCGGGATTCGAGCCGTTGGGGATGCGCGACACTTCCTGGACCTGATTGCCGTGCGATAGGACGTCCCACTGCAGCAATGGCAACGGCACGGCAAGACATGACATCAAGGCGTGAGTGAAATCAAGAACGCGACGCAATGCAATGTTGTGTCGGGACGGGGCGGGCGGACGGACCTGGGAGCGCGCGTTCTCGTCGCGGACGAAGGCGAAGACGTGGTCGCAGGGGACGGGCAGCCAGATGGAGGTGGCGGCGCTGAGCACGACGCCGTTGGGCTGGCCCGGATCGGAGCTGCGGTGCATGGAGACGCGCACGCTCACCTCGTCGGAGCCCGACAGCGTCGTCCACCGGTGGAGGTGCGACGCGCTCAGGCTCGCGCAGAAGCTGCTCACCATCCTCTGCGACAGCTTCATCATGCTGCGCTTCCCTTCCGGCGTCACTGGCAATCACAACGACAAAACGAACAGCAAATTCTTAATAAGCTAGATGCTTGGGGTCGAATGCTTGCTTCACATGTATGGACTCGTGCAGTACCTCCGGCCATGTCGTGGAGTGGCACGCCCAGCGTCATGAGGGACGCGTACCGCTCGCACGCGCGCTGCAGCGCGCCGAGCCACCGGTGCGCCCCGAACGCTGCGCCGCTCAGCACGAGGTCGCGGTAGAGCAAGTTGATCGGGACCTTCTCCATCTCCATGTGTTCGACCCAGGTCACCTACAGAGACACCAAGCAAGAACACGCGACGTCAAAGTCAGAACCACCATAGTAGGACAGAACAGGGCAATGCACGTCGAGCAGCACAGGGACATGAGCCGTTTCTATAACCTTGGAGTATCCATTGGACATGTCGGCGATGAGGCACCCCGACGGGAGCCGGCGGGAGCGCGGCGGCGCACCGAAGTGGGCGTCGCGCTGCAGGTCCACGGAGACGTCGGCAATGGCCCACAGGCCCTGCTCGATCTGCCGGCAGTAGCGGAGGAAGCTGAACTCGCGCGTCGGGACGACCGGCGACATGATGTGCAGCTCCTCGTACATCTGCACGACGACGCCATTTGATTGTTCATTGTTTCTTTGTAACGATCGCGTGTAAAAGCAACCAAAAACAAACAAGAAATAATTGCTCGATTGATTCTATGGCATTACCAGAATCAGAGACTCGCTCCTCCCGGTCATGCCATTCACAAGGAATTCAATGGTGCGCGCCTTGGACACGATGCTAGGGAAGAACTCCATCCACTTGCTCTGCAACAACAATCAATCAGCAGTTCAGCACGGCACGTCATGGGAGCGACCAATCAATCGAGCGGTTTGAAGCGAGACGGGCTCACCGAGTCCATGAACACGTCGACGAGAGCGACGGCGCTCATGAAGACAAGACCCGAGTCCCGGGACCCCTCGACGTTGATGTCGGGCGCGCGGAACGAGCTGCCGGGCTTTGAGAAGATGCTGTCGTAGGTGTCGACGTTGAGCGTCTCCCGTCCGTCGCCGCCGGGGCTCTTGACCCAGACGTGGTCGCCGGCCTGCGCGAGCCGGATCAGCTCGTTCATGGCCCGAGTGGCCGTGTCGGCCATCATGGGGCGCTCCATGTCCGACACGGGCGCCGGTAGTTGGAACGGCATCCCCGACGAGCCCCCGCTGAGGAGGTCGAGGTCCAGCGACGGGCCGCCGAGCGCCGGCCCGCCCATCCCGCCGACTGACAGGTCCAGCGACGAGACGGACATCGGCGTCACCGGCGGCATCTGCGTGAAGGGCCGGCCGAGGTACTTGGACGTCAGGTTCGACACGCGGTCGAGCTGCGCCGTGCAACCAAGAACGACATCATCAGACATAGACACACGCACACACCATATACACCGGACAAGCGCGTTGCATCAAACAGGTAGCTCATTAGTAATTACCTCTTCCTTGAGGCGGGCGTTCTCCATGCGGAGCTTCTGCTCGTCGAAGTAGTCCTCGGCGACGGGTGGGCCACCACAGGTGGGGCAGATGACGTTCTTGAGAGCCTCGCGCATGGCGATGTTCTCGCACCGGATCTTGTCGTTGTCCGCGCGCAAGAAGCAGTTGTCCGCGCGCTCGTGCTGCGCCTGCAACCGCATCGAGATTCCATCACAAAAAACCACCCAAGAAACGATCGAAAACCATGGAAAAACCTTGTAAGCAATTGAGAAAACCCCGTACCTTCATCTGGGTGCGGCGGTTCTGGAACCAGAACTTGATCTGGCGCGGCTCCAGGCTGAGCTCGCGGCTCAACTGCGCGCGCTGGTTCTCGTCGGGGTGGGGGCACTCCTTGAACATCCTGCACGCACACACCATTATTCATCGATCATAACTCCACCATCAAGAACATATTTATCACAAGGGAAAGAAGAAAAGGCATATCATAAGGTGTGAAAGAGCGTACGCCTCGAGTTGCTGAATCTGGCGCGGGGTGTGGCGGTGGTAGCGCTTCCGCCGCCGCTGGCTGTCGGAGCCCTCCTGGTCGTCGCCGAAATCCATGGCCACCAACCTACCAACCTCGGTCTTTCGCTCTCTCTCTCTCTCTCTCTCTCTCTCTCTCTCTCTCTCTCTCTAGCTATTGGAGGAGGAGATCTTTGTACTGTGTTGTGTGCCCTGTCGCCTTGCTCCTTGCTCCTATTTATACACGAGGAGGGTAGTAATCTCCCAACTCGAGATCAACGACGCAGAATAGGAAATATTTAGCCAAATCTTCGTTACAGCCACTCTTCATGCCATTCCCCCTGCTTCCACCTTGTTTCCAATCTTGCTCGCGCTTATCTCTCCCTCTTTCCACACACACAAAACGCACACAGCTGTTTCTGTCTCTAGCTCTCTCTCCTCTTGGCTTCTTGGTTTTCTGAACTGTTCGTGCCAATCTTTCTCCTCCTGCTCTCGGAGAGAGAGAGGGAGGGAGAGAGAGAGAGAGAGAGAGGTAGTAGCAGCAGTAGTGTGGTAGTAGTAACCGGTGCGAATTAAGGGCCGAGGTTTTTAAACACGGCGCCCGTCGAGGCCATGACCACTCCCTTTCTCTCTCTACAGTCGCTCTGTTGGGTTTGGATGGGAACAGCTGGAGCCATTTAAGGCCAAACGGGTCGGGTCTGCAAGGCATTGCTCGCTGCTGCGTCTCCTCCTCCCTCCCCTCTGGCTCTGCACCCGCCAAGTACTCCACGTCCCTCCTTTTTTTTTGAGAGGAGGCTGCCTGTACTTTATGCAAGGATGGATCCTGGATGTTGATACTTATGACATTTAGACTTGATTTATGTGAAATATTTTTTATACTTGATAGTGTAATGTTGATCGATTGATTGTACTTGTTGCTAGCTTGATTAAGTTTGGACTTTATCGCGGTTGACAATGTTATGCAGGCTAATTGATACCATGCTTCTTGCGTATTAATATAACCATGTTTCAGGACAGTGCTTCTTACGTGTTAATATAACCATGCATGTTTCATAAATTATAACACGTACGTAAATGGGAGCAACGATTATTAAAATGTTACGTTACTGATCTTCGTTTTCCCTTCACATATCCACTTTCATTCACTCAGGACGGATTATTCTTGTAACATAAATATGTGGTTTTATGATAGCATTCTTAATCTATGTTGAATGTTCTATGTTCCTTGGTGATATATAAATTAATTTTATCTTGCGCGTGTATTAATTTGGGAGAAAAGCAACATTGTGATATATTCTTTATGTGTAATCAAGCTTTAATTCTATCATCGAACCAAATAAGACTAAGTTAATGTTAAGCTGTTAAAATAGTAACAGAGATTACCAATACATGTAAAACGTTTCATAATCTTTACAAGCGTGTAGAATAATTGTAGTTGTTGGCTTAATAAAATTGGAAAACAACTAGGAATTGTGTCAATAAGTCGTTCCCAACTTACGGTAGCGTTACGATAAAGCTTTTCCATGTACACTATAACATTAGACCTTGGAATCTGTACTAACTAGAGTGTACTGAATACAGTTCTCGGAATACTTGAAGTTTGACTATGGTAGCATTACGACAAAAATTTTCCATCTATGCAATAAATATTAGGCGTCGTGGTAATAAGTTGTTTCCGAATTATGGCAGCGTTATGATAAAGCTTTTTAGTGTACACTACAATATTAGACCAACCAATCTACACTAACTAGAATGTATTGAGTACAGTTATCGAAATACTTGAAGTTGACTATGGTAGCGTTACGACAAACCTTTTTCGTGTAGACTATAAATCTACAATATTAGCCATTGTGTCAATAAATTATTTTGGAATTATGGAAGCGTTACGATAAAGCTTTTCCGTGACCTTGAATCTATACTAACTAGAGTGTATTGAATCCAATTCTCGGAATACTTGAAGTTGACTATGGTAGGATTACGACAAAGCTTTTCCATCTACACAATAAATATTAGGCATTGTGGTAATAAGTTGTTTCTGAATTATGGTTGCGTTACGATAATACTTTTTTGTGTACACTAACTAGACCATGCAATCTACACTAACTAGAAGGTATTGAGTATTGTTATTGGAATACTTGAAGTTGACTATGGTAGTCAAACCTTTTTAGTGTTACGACAAATCTTTTTTGTATACACTATAAATATATAACATTAGGCATTATGTCAAAAACAATTCAGAACTATGGTAGCATTACGATAAAGATTTTTTGTGTACACTATAATATTAGACCATGCAATCTATACTAACTAGAATGTATAGAGTACAATTCTTGGAATACATGAAGTTGGTTATGTTTGAGGTCATTGACCTCTCTCCCTCTCCTCTCGGGTTTGGATGCAAATAGATGGTACCACTTAGAGTTAGACCCAAATAGGCCAAAAAAATTAGGATCCCTTTTTATCTCCACTCATAAATGACTCCACAGATATTTTTACTATTGTTCTCTCTAAGGAAGATATTCAAACCGTTATGTATCTAAATATATGGCATGTTGGACTACGCTAATTAATTTTTTAATACTTTAGAATGCAATTAATAGGCATTAATTTGTTGCTACTTATGTATTGATTTGAAATCAAGTAATATTATGATTAGAATGGATTATTTTGAGAGTATGGGTTTGCACCACCCATTACATCATCATATTTTAATTCTAAACTTAGCAGGGTTGTACAATAATCGTACTATCTGAATTGCTATTCTTGTATGAGTAGCTATCAAGGTATTATCGTGAGTCTTACAATGGAAGACTAGGCTTGATATGATGATAGAATAGGTTCCATTATTTGCTTCCAGATCGTCATTGTACTCATTTAAATTTAATTGCAATAGACATTAGGATGTAACCTATGTTCATCTACATGAGATATTTGATTTGATAGCTTTCAACATTTGAATCTTGGGTTCTAGTTCCCCTTGGACAACTTGGTTGGACTTGTGTATCCAAAACAACATGAAATCAAGATCTAAACCCATCATGTCTATTGTATGTTATTTGATCTGAGTGAAACTCCAGAACTAATATGTTTGCATTTTTTTTTTGGGATTCATTGGTTAAATTGCTAGGTTAAAATACAACTTTTAATTGGTGCATCAAATATCCCACATCCTTAGGTTGGTGAAGTGCAGCTTGCATACACACTACACAATCATTATTATTTTTTGGTAAAACATTATAATCAATTATCTCCTCTGTAGTACGTAGTTACAGCCATGTGTGTGATATACGGTGTGTATCTCATGAAAATGGCCTAACTAGCTGCAAATTCTCATATCATTTCACATGTCTATTCTTCTTCTATCCAATGATAAAGTGCAATTGGATAAAAGATGCAATAGTGAGAAAGATATAGAGAATAGCTATTTTTATTTTAGCCTTTTCATTTACTTCAATTCATTGCTCTTCTTCAATGTTCTTATGGATGGCTGAATTTATCACCGAGGAAAATTCTTCTCATAGTTGATTAATATCTGCATCTTACATATGAAAGAAGATATCATTGATTCAATGTAGTCCCATGTAATTATAACTTTTGAATGCAAATATGATTGGATATTGTACCTATATTGCCTATTTATAATGGAAAAAATATGAATATGTGTTTTATTATTATTTTTGTTGTTTTTCAATCTGTAGAATGTGAAATAAATAACTCTATTTTGTTGATTATGATTGCAATTGAAATTCATAGTGTGTGGCTTTCTATTGCATAAAACACAGTTTATAAATCTAAATTCACCTCTCGAATATAATTGTTTTACCCAAGTCAACACGATAATGTAGATCATTCTCTCTAGTATAGTGATTTTTTTTAAAAAAAAATCTTATTATAGATTATCTCCTTACACTACATTTTAGTTACAATAATATAGATTGCTAGACCATGGATTGAGAATTTTTTTTTATGAAAACTAAGAGGAAATGTTTAGATGATCTTGACTTGTCGATCACAAGATTTGTTGTCATGCAGAGATCAGGTTCAATCAAACAACTCCCTGTGAACATGGATCACGCCCAAAAGACAAGAATAGCAGGTTTTCTAGACAGGTTCAGGTCCTGGGATGGGTAATATAACAACCTTACCCCTATTAGGAAATGAGTTCATTGGACACTCGAGCACACGACCAACACAATACATGTCTACTAATCGTTGAATGCGTGTACAAATTATAGAGCTTGAAGAATACACGGAAGCTAAGCATGCACTACTACAACTCGAGTCTGGTAAGGGAAAAACAACATCTCCTTTTATACATTGGGAGTTGTAACTACACCACATTAACCGCTCCATGTTAAAACCGTAACGACATGCGATGTGCTCGTGGCGGAATGTGGTTATAACGGGTGGTTAATCCCATGGTTATGTAACATATCAAAATTTCAAAATCAGATATAGTATTTTCAAAATCATCATTTGTGCATTTTTGAAGTTTTTCAGAATTTTCTAAAATTATTTAAAAAGTTTTTCTAATTTCTAATGTTTGTTTTTAGAATTTTTAAAACTAATTCAAACTTGATTAGCACCTGAAAATAATTTATTTTAGTTCCTAATAATCTAAGCAGTCTTCCCAAAAAATTTCATAAATTTTGGAGTTAGTGTGCTAATTTTAAAAATTAAAACTTGATTTCTAGAATTATTCAAATCAGAAACAATTTAAAAATCCAGTACTCTTTCTTGGGCTGAATTCTTTCTGCTCAGCCCATCCTGATCCTGTTCCAGCCTATTCTAGTCTAGAATTTTTTTGAAATAATATTATTTTAAAAGAATTTTACAAAAATAAATAGTCTTTTTTTTTTACAAAACTAAGCTACTGTCGACATTCCAAATGGTGACAGTGGCCTAGGGAATGGTAAGAGTAGCCTAGAACAATGCGGATAGGTCCATGTCGCCAGTTGAAATGGTGACATGGCCCTATCGCCACTCCAACTAGCGACAGAACATGTCATCATTTCAACTGGCGACAGGGCATCTGCCTATTTTTTATTGTCTATTTCTGACCACATATTTTATGAATAAACCAAACAATGTCATTACATTTTTTTTGTCAACAAATTACAATGATATTACAGAACATTCAATGCAATGTTCTCACATATTTTATCGACAAATCGCACTAATATTACAAAACATTCAGCACAACGTCATCACCTAGTTTTTTGAGAAATCAAAATGAGATTACAAAGCATGGTGCACCACATATTTCAACAAGATGAACCTTTCCTATGGTTGCGACCTCGACGTCCACCATGTCGACCGCCTCAAGTGGGGCGGTCGGTTGAGGTCCCCGCGACGTTGTCCGGACTGCTGATGTCTCCTTTATCCTATGGATTTCTCGTTGAGCATTTCTTGTAAGTGTGCCCAGACTCCCTGTAAATAGAGCGCTTCTTCGTACAATGTCCGACTTCTCCTTCGTTCATGTCATTCTTGATACACCGTACCTGTCACCAGCCAACCTTTCTCTTCATCCCATCAATGTTCGCGGCTCAGATAAGTTGCTCCAAGGTCAGATGGCCAGTGCAATGGCCAACCATGTTGTAACCATACCGCTCTGCACTCCAGGTTTGTATCACCTTCTTCTTGTTGAAATAATCAGAGAGGTACTGACCGGCATGCTGCGCCACCGTCGAACATATGGGACATGACATGTAAGCAGGGCCTATACAGAAGAAGAGGCTTGTTGCAAGTGCATATCCAACTAGCGCGTCATAGCATGCACTCATGGGTAATCCTCTCACGATTCGTCTCGTGACGTCCTTTATCCCTACATAGTATCTCAAAGCGAAGCTCCCTTATGCACATTTTGAATGCCCGATGCATCTTACCCTTCTTGCTCTTGTCCTCCATGTACGTGGTAATCATGGTGGAGTACAGTATTCTATCATTTGCCATGGTGAGCGACGTGTTGTTGTTTTTGTCAATAAAGTAATCTATGGTACGAGGCACCTGGCGCCATGCATGAGCCAATTGTACACCTCGGTTAGATTGGTTGCCATGACACCATATCGAGTACTACCCCTATCATGTAGCAACGTGTAACATCCCAATTATCTGAGCTTAAAAATCTTTTAAATAGTTAGTAGGGAAAAATTCACCATTTGGATCTTATTTGAATTTAATTCAAAAGCTTAATATTGGACTTTATAATCAAAAACATTTAATGTGAATAATCCCAACATGAACAATAGTCAAAACTATTTTATTTGGGTTCTTTGTGCTCAGAGATATTTTCTAGATTTTTCTAGAATTTTTCTGAGTTCATTTGCTAATTTCTATTGCCTATTTGAATTTCTGGTATTTTCTAAATTAGAAAAACTAATTAAAATCTCGGAAATCTCCTTGGGCCGAATCTCTCCGGCCCAACTCCTATTCCCGCGCCGCAATCCACTCTCGACCACGCAAGCATGCCGCCTCCCACCGACAGTGGACCCGCTGTCGACCTCCCCTCTCTCTCTCGCGCGCTGCTCACTCTCGCCGTTGGATCAAGCATGGACGGCTAGATGCGCGTGAGGTAACGACGGTCCGAATGTTTCGTTGATTGTGGACCGTTGGATCAAGATTGAGCGGCCGATCTTGAGTCGGTTTAGTAGCCGTAAGCCGCCGCACGCGCCGCATCCTAACCCTAGCCACTGACGTGTGGACCCCGCTTGCCGCGTCAGCTTCGTCTTCGTCGCGCCTTCTTCTCCGCGTCCGAGTCGGAGCCGCTCGCCATTGCCGTCTTCTAGAAGCTCAATCCGACAACGGACTTTCCTAACTAAAAACCCCCGGATTTCTTTGCCAAACTCTATCTCTAATCTTTCCGCGCCCGTATCTGCCCTCAATCGGGATCGAAACGAACTCTATCTCCGTTTTCGTTTTCAACCGAGAAATCCCCAATTTAGGGATTCCTTATCCCGGCACCCCAGACCCTATAAATAGCCCCGAAGCCAGACGGACCTCCGCAACCCAGAGCCGCCACCCTCATCTCCTTCCGAGCCTTAGCGCCGCCGCAATTGGAGTTCTAGGGTTTCCGCCGCCGTTCTGTTCTTCGCCTTTTTCGTCGCCGTCGGTGCCGCCGCGTCGTCACCGAGTGCACCACCGAGATCAGTGACGCCAGGGCTACCTTAAGGACCCTTCGCCGCCAAAACCTCGCCGAACTCGATGCGACAAAGCCGAAGCCCTCGCCGCTCAACCTCACCGCCGCCATCTCCGAGTGTCTCGCGCTCGTGAGTGCACCATCGTGTTCGCATAACACGGGCTTCATCCGTACCATCGGACCTCGCGGAACGCCGCCGGTCGCCGTTGCCGTACGGTCCAGAGCCGCCGCCGTTTTGTCGTCATCTACGTCGGCGCCAGCGTCAGCCCCGTGCACGCGTGGCAGCCAGTGGCGCCAACAAGATTCACGTGTGCGCCCGCGCGATCTTCGGACCCGAGTCCGAGGCTCGGTGGACCTAGTCCACCGTGAGCCTAGCCTCTGACATATGGGTCCCGCATGTCAGAGATTTCTTTTATTATTTCTGTTTCCGAAATTCCTCCGCTGACGTCAGCTTGCGCAATAATCTGATTTTCCTTTAGGAAAATAATTCGAAATTCATGAAATCGATTTTCAGCATTTTATGTATTTTCAATCTTCCAAAGGCCATAACTTTTGCATCCTAACTCCGATTGAGCCCATTCAAATTTTTAAATTTGTCTAAATTCGAGATCTACCTAATTATTATTTTTATTTAATTTTTGGAGTTTGTTTTGCCTCTGTTATTTATTTGTTTTGGTTGTTTCGCTTCGTTTGTGCGTAGACGTCGATACTTCGGGAGTTTTCGTCGAAGAAGGCTTCAACCAAGTTCAAGACCAGTACATAGACCTATTCCAAGGCAAGTCATACCTTTGATCATCTTGAACCCATTTTCCCAAATTACATTGTGTTAAATTATTGCATTTACTTTAATTATGTATTTAAATGCTTTTGGGCTAGTTATTGATTCCACTTGTTATGTTCACCTTGCCTACTTGTATACCTTCATCTTTGTCGCCCTAGATTGGTTTATTACTTAGTTGGCATTAGCATATTGCCAACATGGTTGGTTAGACCGACTAGAATTGCTTAGCCATGCTACGAGTCATCATCACATGCGAGTGCAATTATGAAATTGACTAAGTGATTATGGAACTGTGTGATAAAACTGTGTGTCTTTGTGTGCTATTACTCGTGATGGCATGTGTTGCACTAAACCAACCGGGTGGTAAAAGATTTAGACCGAGGCAAGTGGTGGATCTGTGTGAACTGGTGGCTTTGTGATTGGGATTTATCTGTGGTTTAGTTAGAAAAGCTGGAAGTCTTGCCTTGGTCAATTAAGGACTTAACTTTGTGCGTCATTGAACCGAGCTATCTTCAGACGACCGCATGTCCGTGACAGCCTAACTTAGTAGGTTACGAGTTTCAACATTGGGGTTCAGGTGGATAGGTTAAGCTTTGTGATATGGGAATGTGTGAATAAGAACGTCAATGTTGAGACGAAGTTGCCGAACTGTTTTGTTACGATTAGTGCTAGCTACACTAGTTGTATCGTGTGGGTAAAGTGTACAACCTCTGCAGAGTGTTAATCAATCTATTCGAATAGCCGCATCCTCGGTCATGGACAACGCTCGGGGATTTCACATGAGGGGTAGTGTTCATAAAATATGGGATTGGGAGCTGTGTGATCTCAATCATATGGCTGTGTGAATCTATCAGTCTAGCTGTGCGTCTTTGTGGAAACAACCGTTAAATTAATATTGCTTATTTGTTTCAAATTACGCTTTCAATCTATTATTTGTATTCAATTGCAAATGTTGCATTTCTGCAAAATAACCACAGAAGCCATTCCTTTGGAATAAGTCTGCATATATATATTGCATTCTGTGGTATGATTTGCGAGTACGGTTGTGTACTCACGCTTGTTGTAAAACTTGCGTCCAAACCTCTGTAGTGGAGGAGTCTTCGCCGCCGAGGAGGAGTTTGTGGAAGAAGGTTGATCGCTAGGTCATCGATCCCGATCGGTTGCACGTGGTGTCTTGATTGGAGTTTGCGAGTTTATTTCGTTCATTGCAGTATTTCTTTAGTGTTAGCCTGCGTGGCTTAATAAGTTGTAACCCGACCTTAAGGTCAAAACTCTACGTTGTTACTCAAACTATTCGCTTATGTTTTATTTCGCTTGTGTGGATTGATATTCACCTATGTTACTGGCTGTGTGCACTAGCGTGATCCGGACTAGTGCAGAATACAGAGGGTCCGTAATCGCACTCGGGTCCCG
Source organism: Ampelocalamus luodianensis (assembly GCA_036346255.1). Taxonomy (NCBI): domain Eukaryota; kingdom Viridiplantae; phylum Streptophyta; class Magnoliopsida; order Poales; family Poaceae; genus Ampelocalamus; species Ampelocalamus luodianensis. The sequence continues at coordinate 53,632,073 of CM070627.1, read as the reverse complement.
ACAGAGGTGGTATCGAGCCATCTTGATCTGTAGGTCTTGACCTTAGTTAGATTGGTCGTCTTTAGAGTGTCCAAACTATTTTCTAAAGGAAAAATTAACTTGTAAAGTTAATCAAATGCTTAACTCTCCTCATATCTCTCTTGCCTCAACTTTTGCTATAATCTTTTCTTTCCCCGCAGTTTTAAAGTTGCTCTTACCCAGTTCGTCTGTCTTGACAGATGCCTCGCCTTCAGACCTATGGTGAGCGTTGTGGAGGTTACGCCGCCGAACTTTGGAAGCTTCGCAGTACTTGGAGGTTTTGATCGTCCGTTGTACCGAGGCAACAACTGGATGGTGGATGGGCATAAGCGGGGTACGATCTGTCGCTTGACGATCTACGCCAGGACGAACACCAAGGCAAGCCAGCCGCTGAACATCTCCGTCAGGAGGATCACTTGGAGTGAAGGAATACAGAATCGTCGTGCTCGCCATGCCGGATCTCGCCACATCTACATGCGCGAGTTGCAAGGAACCGTCTTCCGCTACCACCCGGAGAGCACCGGAGTGGAGCTACCTGCACACTATCCATCCACGGAGGGAGAAGAAGATGCCACAGTGGTACACCTCGCCCGGTACGTCGTCGCCCAAGAGGAATCCATGGAGATGATGGCCGCTGATCTAGACGGTGCCTACAAGAGCCTGCACCAAGCTGAAGAGAAGATCGCCATCCTGGAAGAGATACTGGACGCCCACCACCAGGCAGACCAAGAAGAGGAAGAAGAACATGAAGAATCTGAGGAAGATCCAGAGGAGGTGGAGCCAGAACCAGAGGAGCCTGTCGCGCCATCGACGCCTGTTCCTGTTGCACCAGTTCCGGGGCACCAGGATCAGTTTGCGAAGATGCCAGCACAGTTCAAGGTCTACAGCCGGCAGGAGCGCAGCCGTGGTTGTGGAGGTTACCTCAGCGACTGAGTTCGCTAAGGCCTAGGTTCGCAGTTGAGGCTTAGTGTGTTAAGCCGCGTCAGTCTAAGCCTAGTTGTGTCGCCCTTTAGGCGTTAGATTGTGTGCTTAGGTTCGCTATTTTCTTTGAGTGTGAGTATGAGCTGCAAAGGCCCTTAGGCATCTGTTGCAAGCCATACTAAGTTCCTAAGTAATAAAGTTGCTTTTGTTCTCTCAGTTGTTGTTGGGTTTAACCAATCCCCCGCTTAGTTCTTAACTCACCCCATGCTTGCTACCTTATCTAACCCTTGGAGCCTCGCCAGATGGTTACAACTCGCCAGACAGTTGCAAGTGGTTCCGGTACCCCAGCATCAGGAGGAAATGAGCAACCAGCTACAGGAGCAGTTCCGCCACAAGCACCCCCAATTGACTTGCAAAACTTTGGAGCTTTCATGCAAAGCACGACTCGGTGATGAATACCATGATGACTCAGATGCAAGCCATGCACAACCAGAACAATAACAACAACAATCACCAGCACGGAGCCCCAGCTGCTCATGGTCACCATGGACCATCCAAACTTGCAGAATTCATGAGGACTCGTCCACCAACATTTTCTGGACATGTCTCACCCGTGGAAGCTGATGATTGGCTTCGGGTGATTGAAAGAAAGCTTCTGATCACTCAATGCAGCGATCATGAAAAAGTTCTCTATGCCTCTCACCAGTTGGAGGGCGTCGCAGCAGAATGGTGGGAGAACTTCTGCGCCGCTCATGAGGCACCACGAATATCACTTGGGAGGAATTTCTCTGAGATTCCGCCAATACCACGTACTGAAGGAATTATTGAACTAAAGAAAGATGAATTTCGTGCCTTCAAGCAAGGAAGCTTGTCGTTGTCGACTATCTCAACAAGTTCTCGCAGACTTGCTCGCTATGCCGCAGAAGATGTTGCAACGGACAAGGCTCGTCCGAGTCGTTTTCAAGGGATCGAACATGGACTTGGTCAACCTCCTTGCACATACCTTCCCGACTTCCAAGAACCGATCAATAAAGCGTTAGTCATGGAGGATAAGCGCAAGGAGGCGGAAGACAATCGCAAACGCAGATGATCGGCCAGGAGGCCAGCAATTCCAACAGAGAGCAAGGACAGTGCCACCGCAGTTCAACCGGTTTTCTCCACAGAACTCCGCCAGAACACCTGCACCAACCTCAGCACCTCGTCCAGTTGCTCAGAACACTCGCACCCCAGCACCGACCAACGCTAATCCAGCAGTCAACAAGTCGCAAGAGCCCAGGGTGTGCTACACTTGCCGTCAACCAGGCCACTACGCCGTCGGTGTCCGCAGAGGGGAACGATCACTCCGATTCGTTTCAACCTTGGAGCTACACCAAATAAGACACCGCACCGGGTCACCAACAGGGAACTTTCCACGCCCCCAACCAGCCAGGAGGAGGGACGCAGTCCGTGGTCCGAGGCCGTGTCAACCACGTCACCCTGGAAGGAGCACAGGAAGCACCAGACGTCGTACTGGGTAAGTTCCTGGTTAATTCAGTACCCGCATCAGTTCTGTTTGATTCTGGAGCTTCGCATTCTTTTGTGTCTGAAGTTTTTGCAACTAAGAATAAGTTGGAGGCTATACAACTTAATCATACTCTATTAGTTCAATCGCCTGGAGCAGAGCTAAGCTCTAGAGTGGGTTGTTTAGGAGCTAAGTTACTCATAGCTGGAGTTGAGTTTCTAGCCAACTTAATTGTTCTAGACACCCAAACCCTAGATGTCATTCTTGGTATGGATTGGCTATCCAAGCACAAAGCTGTGCTGGATTGTGGCCGAAGAGCCGAATGATTGAGAATACCGATGGAAGGAAAGTGGAGTTTCTAGCCACATCGATTCGTGAAGGACATTTGCTAGTAAACAATCGAAGACCATTGCATTGGAGAATGTACCAATAGTCGAGAATACCGGATGTGTTTCGGAAGAGTTACGGAATACCACGGATCGTGACATCGAGTTCGTCATTGATCTAGTGCGGGGACAGCGCCAATTTCTAAGCGACCTTATCGAATGCCGGTGATGAGTTAGCGTAAATGAAGAAGCGATTGAAGAACTTTCGAGAAAGGTTTGTGAGACCAAGTTCGTCACCGTGGGGAGCACCAGTCTTGTTTGTCAAGAAGAAAGACGGAAGTATGAGGATGTGTATCGACTACCGTTCTCTCAACGAGGTCACTATCAAGAATAAGTATCCATTGCCCAGGATAGATGATCTGTTCGACCAGATGAAGGGAGCCGGAGTGTTCTCAAAGATCGACTTGCGATCGGGCTATCATCAGTTGAAGATCTACCCTAGGGATATACCAAAGACCGCTTTCTCAACGCGGTATGGACATTATGAGTTCTTGGTCATGTCATTTGGTGACAAATGCCCCACTTACTTCATGAACATGATGAACAAAGTTTTCATGGAATACCGGACAAGTTTGTAGTGGTGTTCATTGGCGATATTTCGTTTATTCCAAATCGGAGGAGGAACACGCAGAACACACGAGGTTAATTTTGGAGAAACTCGGGGAGCATCGGTTGTATGCCAAGTTCGGTAAGTGTGACTTTTGGAAGAAGGAAGTGGATTTCCTTGGCCATGTGATGACCGCCGATGGAGTAGCGATTGACCGGGAAAAGTAAAAGCGATGTTACATGGGACCGGCCCAAGATCGTAACCCGATTCGCGATTTCTTGGGGATGGCAGTTATTACCGCTGCTTTATCGAAGGATTCTCATCGATTGCTAAGCCTCTTACGCAATTGTTGAAGAAGGAGAAGAAGTTCACTTGGACTGACTTGTGAAACAAGTTTTCAAGAGTTAAAGAGACGCGACCACGGCCCAGTGTTGATTCTACGGACATCGGAAGGACTTCGATATCTTGTGATGCTTCGCGTCAAGGACTAGGGTGTGTCTGATGCAAGAAGGAAAGCGATTGCGTATGCGTCAAGACAATTGAGACCTCACGAGGAGAATTACCCTACTCATGATCCGGAATTAGTGCGTAGTGCATGCCTTAAAGATTTGGCGTCATTACCTCGCCAGTGTCGTTGTGAAGTCTACACGGATCATAAAAGTCCAAGTACATTTTCACCCAATCGGACTGAACATGAGGCTGAGAAGATGGTTAGAATTGATCAAGGATTATAATCTTGGAATCCACTACCATCCCGGAAAAGCCAATGTAGTTGCAGACGCTCTAAGTCGTAAGAGTTACTGTAATGCCTTGAAAGTAAAGGAAGATTTCCAATCGTATGAAGAATTTCAGAAGCTAAAACTAGAAGTTGTGTCCAAAGGATTTGTGGCCAATTTGGAGGTACAGTCTACCTTGGAGAAGCAGATTCGTGAAGCACAACCAAAAGATCCCGTGTTGTCAGAGATCAAGATCAAAATGGCAGAAGGGAAGTTCAAAGATTTCACCAGGGATGATCAAGATATACTGGATTAATGGTCGATATCGTGTACCGATATCGACGGTCTAAAACGATTGATCTTGAAGGAAGCCCATGACTCAAAGTATTCGATTCACCACGAAGTACCAAGATGTACCAGGATGTTAAGAATAAATTTTGGTGGCCAAATTTGAAAGCGGAAGTCGCAGAGTTCGTGGCCTTGTCGACACACGCCGAAAATAAAGGCGAGCACGAGAGACCAGCAGGTTTTTGCAAACCGAAGATTCAGAATGGAAGTGGGAAGAAATCGGGATGGATTTCATCACGGGTTACCCAAGACCCAATCGAGTTACGATTCGATCCGGGTAATAGTTGATCGATTGACCAAGGTCGCACATTTTCTCGCGATCAAAACCACGTACTCGGAGATCGCCTTGCGGAGTTGTACATGGCGAATTGTCGGTTGCATGGAGTGCCCAAGAAAATTGTGTCGATCGAGGATCTCGGTTCACCTCGCTTTTGGCGAGTTTGCATGAAGCATTGGGTACCCATCGAATTTCAATATCGCTTATCATCCACGCACAGATGGACGGTGAAAGAGTCAATCGATATTGGAAGATATCCGAGAGCTTGCGCTCTAGCGAATGCTACCGATGGGATAAAAGTTTGTCGTATGCGAGTTCTCGTACAACAACGATTATCAAGCGATCGCAAATGTCGCCATTTGAAGCTTTGTATGGCGTGCTGCCGAACCCCGTTAAATTGGTCGAGACGGTGAGCGCATGATGTTCGGGCAGATATCATCAAGAGGCGTAAGAACAAGTTGCTATGATCGGGAAAGGCTAAAAATAGCCCGGTCAAGGCGAAGAGTTATCGCGATAACGCCGTCGAGATCTCGCCGAGCAGGAAGATTTTGTCTATCTTCGAGTGACCCCGCTCGGAGGTGTCAAAAGGTTTCATGCCAAAGGAAGCTTGCCCCTAGGTATGTTGGTCCATTCAAGATTTTGGGCGCCGTGGAGAAGTTGCTTACAGTGGAGCTACCGCGATCGTTAGCGAGTGCATGATGTCTTTCATGTCTCGCAGTTGAAGAAGTGTCTTCGGGTGCCAGAGGAGCAAGCCCCGTTGGAATCAATTGTCTTAAAAGAGGATCTTACCTACAAGGAGCAGCCAATCAAGATTTTGGATGTCGCAGAGCGCCTCACCAGAAGCAAGACGGTTCGTTTTTGCAAGGTTCAGTGGAGCAACCACTCAGAAGGAGAAGCAACGTGGGAACGTGAAGAAGAGCTGAAAGCCGAGTTTCTAGCCTTTTCTCTAGCTAGCTTTGAATCTCGGGTCGAGATTCCTTTAAGGGGGGGAGGTTTGTAACATCCCAATTTTCTGAGCTTAAAAATCTTTTAAATAGTTAGTAGGGAAAAATTCACCATTTGGATCTTATTTGAATTTAATTCAAAAGCTTAATATTGGACTTTATAATCAAAAAATATTTAATGTGAATAATCCCAACATGAACAATAGTCAAAACTATTTTATTTGGGTTCTTTGTGCTCAGAGATATTTTCTAGATTTTTCTAGAATTTTTCTGAGTTCATTTGCTAATTTCTATTGCCTATTTGAATTTCAGGTATTTTCTAAATTAGAAAAACTAATTAAAATCTCGAAATCTCCTTGGGCGAATCTCTCGGCCCAACTCCTATTCCGCGCTCATGACCGCATTCACCCAGCGCATGTGCAGCCAGCCCCACCGGCAGTGGACCCGCTGTCGGCCCTCCCTCTCTCTCTCCGCGCGCCTGTTCACTCTCCGCCGTTGGATCAAGCATGGACAGCTAGATGCGCGTGAGGTAACAGACGGTCCGAATGTTTCGTTGATTGTGGGACCGTTGGATCAAGATTGAGCGCCGATCTTGAGTCGGTTTAGTAGCCGTGTCGCCGCACGCGCCGCATCCTAACCCTAGCCACTGACGTGTGGACCCCGCTTGCCGCGTCAGCTTCGTCTTCGTCGCGCCTTCTTCTCCGCGTCCGAGTCGGAGCCGCTCGCCATTGCCGTCTTCTAGAAGCTCAATCCGACAACGGACTTTCCTAACTAAAAACCCCCGGATTTCTTTGCCAAACTCTATCTCTAATCTTTCCGCGCCCGTATCTGCCCTCAATCGGGATCGAAACGAACTCTATCTCCGTTTTCGTTTTCAACCGAGAAATCCCCAATTTAGGGATTCCTTATCCCGGGCACCCCAGCCCCTATAAATAGCCCCCGAGCTTCGCACGGACCTCCGCAACCCAGAGCCGCCACCCTCATCTCCTTCCGAGCCTTAGCACCGCCGCAATTGGAGTTCTAGGGTTTCCGCCGCCGTTCTGTTCTTCGCCTTTTTCGTCGCCGTCGGTGCCGCCGCGTCGTCACCGAGTGCACCACCGAGATCAGTGACGCCAGGGCTACCTTAAGGACCCTTCGCCGTCGCCAAAACCTCGCCGGAACTCCAGTCCGACAAAAGCCGAAGCCCTCCGCCGCTCAACCCTCACCGCCGGCCATCTCCGAGTGTCTCCGCCGCTCGTGAGTGCACCATCGTGTTCGCAATAACACGGGCTTCAATCTGGTACCATCGGACCTCGCCGGAACGCCGGTCGCTGTTGCCGTACGGTCCAGAGCCGCCGCCGTTTTGTCGTCATCCACGTCGGCGCCGGCGTCGGCCCGTGCAGCGTGGCGGCGGTGGCGCCCATCGGCATCACGTGTGCGCCACGCGTGATCTCTCCGGACCGAGTCTCGAGGCTCGGTGGACCTAGTCCACCGTGAGCCTAGCCTCTGACATATGGGTCCCGCATGTCAGAGATTTCTTTTATTATTTCGTTTCCGAAATTCCTCCACGGCGTCACTTGCGCAATAATCTGATTTTCCTTTAGGAAAATAATTCAGAAATTCATGAAATCTTGATTTTCAGCATTTTATGTATTTTCAATCTTCCAAAGGCCATAACTTTTGCATCCTAACTCCGATTGAGCCCATTCAAATTTCTAAATTTGTCTAAATTCGAGATCTACCTAATTATTATTTTTATTTAATTTTTGGAGTTTGTTTTGCCTCTGTTATTTATTTGTTTTGGTTGTTTAAGCCGTTTGTGCGTAGACGTCGATACTTCGGGAGTTTTCGTCGAAGAAGGCTTCAACCAAGTTCAAGACCAGTACATAGACCTATTCCAAGGCAAGTCATACCTTTGATCATCTTGAACCCATTTTCCCAAATTACATTGTGTTAAATTATTGCATTTACTTTAATTATGTATTTAAATGCTTTTGGGCTAGTTATTGATTCCACTTGTTATGTTCACCTTGCCTACTTGTATACCCTAGATTGGTTTATTACTTAGTTGGCATTAGCATATTGCCAACATGGTTGGTTAGACCGACTAGAATTGCTTAGCCATGCTACGAGTCATCATCACATGCGAGTGCAATTATGAAATTGACTAAGTGATTATGGAACGTGTGATAAAGCGTGTGTGTTGTGTGCTATTACTCGTGATGGCATGTGTTGCACTAAACCAACCGGGTGGTAAAAGATTTAGACCGAGGCAAGTGGTGAATCTTGTGTGAACTGGTGGCTTTGTGATTGGGATTTATCTGTGTGGTTTAGTTAGAAAAAGCGGAAGTCTTGCCTTGGTCAATTAAGGACTTAACTTTGTGCGTCATTGAACTGAGCTATCTTGCACGACCGCATGTCCGTGACAGCCTAACTTAGTAGGTTACGGAGTTTCAACATTGGGGTTCGGTGGATAGGTTAAGCTTTGTGATATGGGGTGTGTGAATAAGAACGTCAATGTTGAGACGGTTGCCGAACCGTTTTGTTACGATTAGTGCTAGCTACACTAGTTGTATCGTGTGGGTAAAGTGTACAACCTCTGCGAGTGTTAATCAATCTATTCGAATAGCGCGTCCTCGGTCATGGACAACGCCGGGGATTTCACATGAGGGGTAGTGTTCATAAAATATGGGATTGGGAGCTGTGTGATCTCAATCATATGGCTGTGTGAATCTATCAGTCTAGCTGTGCGTCTTTGTGGAAACAACCGTTAAATTAATATTGCTTATTTGTTTCAAATTACGCTTTCAATCTATTATTTGTATTCAATTGCAAATGTTGCATTTTGCAAAATAACCACGAAGCCATTCCTTTGGAATAAGCCTGCATATATATATTGCATTCGTGGTATGATTTGCAGTCTGTTGTGTACTCACGCTTGTTGTAAAACTTGCGTCCAAACCTCTGAAGTGGAGGAGTCTTCGCGCTTCGAGGAGGAGTTTGTGGAAGAAGGTTGATCGCTAGGTCATCGATCCCGATCGGTTGCTGTGGTGTCTTGATTGGAGTTTGCGAGTTTATTTCGTTCATTGCAGTATTTCTTTAGTGTTAGCCTGCGTGGCTTAATAAGTTGTAACCCGACCTTAAGGTCAAAACTCTCGTTGTTACTCAAACTATTCGTTTATGTTTTATTTCGCTTGTGTGGATTGATATTCACCTATGTTACTGCTGTGTGCACTAGCGTGATCCTGGACTAGTGCGAGAATACACGAGAGGGTCGAGTAATCGATCGGGTCCCGACACAACGACCACTTCATCTTAAGCGCGTGCTCAATCTAGTCCGAAAAGCATTTCACCTGTGTCCCTGTCTTTCTCGCCACACTAGGACCATCTGCAGGTAGTTGTGGCAATGCTTCGGGGGCCTAGTCACTGCTTATAGCGGCCTTTTTCGTTGCCTCCCTTCTGTGCGTCTGGGTCTGCTCATCCAGAATCTTCCAGAGTGCATCAAACTTTCGCTGCTAGTTCTGGTTGCCCAGCCGCTTGAACAGGTTCTTCTAGTCCTTGTTGCGGAACTACTTGTAGAAGTTTACACCTAAGTGTCTCATGCACCACCTGCTCTGTAGATCCACCTATGGAAGTAGTTTGTTCTCTCCTTGTTGTAGCTCAGTTATTGCACTCAGGAAGCACGCATGCCAATCATGTATGACGCATACGTTAGGACGGCCTAGTACAATAGAAATCCTCGAATTCCTCAGGAACCACAATCAGTTGTCTGTGTTCTCGCTTTCAACAAATGCGAATGCCACGGGAAGAACTTGATTATTCCCGTCCGTCGCTCTTGTAGTCAGTATCTGACCCTTGTACTTTCCTATCAGGAATGTGCCATTCATGCACAAGATTGGACGATAGTGCCAAAATGCATTGAGGCATGGACCAAAGGCGAAGAATGCCCACTTTAGTACCCTCTTATTGGCCACTTTGGATGCATGAAATCTTCATTAGCGATATGATTATCGGGATTCCTATCATGTATGACCCAGAGTTGGCCGGGCAGGTTGTGATAGTATTCCTCAAATGTATCGAACCTTGATTCCAATGCCTTCTATTTTGCCCTCCATGCCTTGGCATAACTGATTGTGTACTAGAATCTTGCCTCAATCGCCCAAATGATCGATCGTGACTCAAAATCTAGATTATCCACGATCTCACCGTACATGATGTTTGCGATGAAGCCTGATGACAGGTTCCTGTGGGATTGCACTGACTCAGCGACGACCCATGTGTGAGGGACCACTATAGAGCATTTTTAATAGGTGTTCCACTTAGGCTGAAATACGTGCACTCGCCAAGGGCATCCCTCTATGTCGCACTTCACGTCGTAGCATCTTGGGTTAGACTTGATGACTATGGATGTATGTCGCACCAACAAGGCCCGAATTTGACCGTCTCCTGCACGGCCTCCTTGCATTTGTACATAGCTCATTGCCTGACCTTGCTCTGGTCATACTCCCACGGTACACGAGAGCCTCCGTTAACGATGAGGTTGTCAAATTTATACGTGTTCTACTCGGATAGAACCGCCTGGTGTTCCACAGCATCCTAGTCATCGGATCCTTCATCTTCTAACAATGCTATGTAGTCCTGGTCTTCGAAATCCATCCTTTGGACTAGGACTTCCAGTTCTTTACCCTCGTCAGTAAGCCCACTAGCTTACCTGACTAAATGAGCTCCTTCCACAGGGTCTTCATCGATAGCATCGGCAACTCCTGAACCTTCGGTCATCACCACCCCTTTTTGTTTAGCTACTAATGCAGGAGTGGCCTTGGCATATGCCTAAGCCAGAAGGACCAAATTAATCTCACCGTTCCTCCCTCGCCCTGCGTACATATGACTGTCATGACCTTGTTCCCTTGAGCTACACTAACTCCCAATATGTGCTCTGTGGTGCTCGGATGGCAAGACAACTTAATCTCATCATAAACAACATGGTCCAAATCGAATATGTGCAACAACCATCGCATCATAGCGCCTCATGTATGCTGCTCTAGTCTTGTTAGGGTCACGATCGCTGATTGAAAATACCATAAATTAATCCTCTCGGGATCCTCAAGAATAGTCCTCTAACCATAGTAAATTTTGAAGTTGGTGGCGTCTGACATATTTGACGTACTACATTGTAAACAAGATTTTCATGATTAACCACATATCTAAAAATAAACTACCCACTGAAAAGGATTATGTGCAATATACTACACTATGTAATCACTTCGGTTAAAAAAAATACCTGAAAGGTGGACAATCAGACGTGCAGCGCTTCGCTTGCTTCTCTCCTCCCATCTCCTCCTCTCTGCTCCTCTCCCTTCCCTCCCCTCTTTCTCTTTTTTCTGAATAAAAGTGAGTTATGCCAGAATTTTAGGTCTTTTATAGGGTAGATTGTGCCACCAGTTGGAATGACGATAGGGACTTGCGAGATCCCTGTCGCTATTTGAATGTGCGATTTTTCTACATTTTAATATTAAAAAATTAGTAACTTTGTGGATCTCTATCGCCATTTGAAATGACAATTGTCCTAAATTTTAATATTTAAAAATTTTAACCAAGGGATCCCTATCGCTAGTTGAAATAGCTACTGTCACCATTTGAAATTGCGACACGACAATTTCGCTATTTCAAATAGAGATAGTATCTAGTTTTGTAATATTTTTGACTATTTATTTTTTATAAATTTATTTTAAAATAATATTATTTCAAATGGTCCACGCCCCCTCGCTTCGCCACTACCACTGATGGGTGGGACCCACCCGCCAGACTTCTTCTTCCACCTCGCTTCGTTGCGCCAGCACGCGCGCCAAGCGCAACACGACAAATGGCGCTGGCAAAGGCGCGTCCCCTGTCACTTTGACTGTGTGAGCCATCCCGTCACCGCTAGTGCTGACGCGATGACACAATGCTCTCAACAAGTGAATCACGAGAAGAGTGCCCTCATCTCGGTGTTAAAACCCGAGCTAGCCCTTCCTGCCTCCTCACTACTTCACATCTTCTCCATTTCACCCATCCGGAGTCCCTCTCTCGCTCCGGTTCGCCTGGAATGCGGTTGTCATTCTCAGCTCAGTTGTGCACCCGCGAGCAAGAACTTCCATCTTCGGTGAGCTCTTGCCTCGCCACCTGCGTCATCTTGTTCCTCTTCACTCCCTGATCATGTTACCCCTCTTGTTTTTAGAGTTTCCACCGTCTGTCACCGAGGAACACCTTCTTTCCTATTTCTGACTGTTGCCTCCCCCTCCCCGGTAAGCCTCTTACTTGATCGTGAGCACCTTAACCATCCTCAGAACATCCTCTTCCTCACTGCACCTTCCATTTACAGCCCAGACTCCACAAGGAGCACCATTGTCTTCAACCCCTCTATCACCGCCGCTACTCACCGTTGTCCGGCCACCACAAAGCCTCTTTGTCACCATCAACCACACTTCTGTGTTCATGGTGAGCTCATGAAGCCTTTGCATTGCTCACCTTAGCTTCTCGCTGTAGTTAGCAACGTCCCTGTAGTGCGCCACCACAAAAACTCATCGTGATTACAATACCGATGACCTTTGGTCTTCGTGCTGCGACCGATAGCATCGCTCTAGCCCCTGTTGCTTGTTCTAGGACCAGGAACACATCCTTTGCTTTCCCGCGCTAACGCCATCGCAGACCAGAGGGACCTCGCTGCCATTCTTCGCCGTGGCATCGTCTCCGTCAATCTCTCTGGCCACCATGACCACCTAAGTAATTGTCGTAAATTCCCCTATCCATCCCCGAGCATGTTCAAGCTCCTCTAGCACTCCCTCGCCACCGCCGAGCTCACCAAGCTCACAGCTAGCAAAACCAATCCTCTCTCACTGACAAGTAGGCCCTCTATGGTTAGTCTTAATGATGTCATTAGTGATTGCATTAAGTTAATCAAAGCGATTTAGTGCTAATGAGTCATTGACGTTTGGGTCCAGCTCCTAAGTTAATTAATTTTCTAATTTAAATCGGTATTAAGGTTTTAGTCATTGACATGTGGGTCTCATAGCCCCAATCATGCCTCTGTGAACCCGGTGCACCGTGGACTTGGCCACACCTGTCAGTCTTATGATGCAATAAAATCATATTTTCCTTTAGAAATAAAAATGGATATTAAAAATGAAAATTCATGCTAAGTGTTTTCTTTTTTCTGGATTTTCCAACCGAAACAATTTCAAATGCTAATAGCTTTTGCGTTTGAACTCCAAATTAAGTGAAACTTGTTTCTAAAATATTCTAAAATTGTGAGATTTAATAATCTACTGGATATTTTAATTTTATATCTATTTGAATTTATTTTGTATTTATTTGTATCTCATGATTTTTATCGATTAGATACAACGTGCCGAAATAGTACGAAGTTGATCCGGAGCAAGAATCATTGTTCAACGAGCAAGGCAGGCACCATCTTTTGATCATGTTGATCTCATTATTTCAATGTTATGTATATTGTTTTCTCAAACTATTATGCATGCTTAATTTGAGTAAATTGCTATCTTATTGTTTAGTATTTAGTTATCGCCAATTGTTGCATTGATCCTACCTTGAAATTTTGATACCCTTATTGTTGTCACCCTAAGAATATTATCCACTGTTGGTAAATGTAATTGTGGAATTTTAGAAAAGTATACGAGGCTTGTGCTTAGTCATGTTTAGGTCAATAATGGTTTAAATGATGGATTTTGGTAAAATAAAGATTTGAACACTATGGAAAAGTGTTTTTTACAAAGTATGAACCAAGGGGTTACCTCTACTATTTTGGGTAAAAATGTGAAAATGAAATGGTTTGGACTTGGGCGAGTGATATGTTGAGACCAAGGTAGTTAGGATCGCGATCCAACTCTTAGAGTCTTACGATTCTACGAACCCACGACAGCCCGTCGATCCTACTCGTAGAGTCTTAGGGCAAAAAAAAAATTACAATTTTTTTAGAGGCCAGGCTTTGCTGATATTTTGTTTTAGAGCAAAATTTGTTGATATTAATTTTTTAGAATGAAACTATAAATAAACAAGGAGCATGCAAAATATTATATTAGTGTGGTAATGTTATTCTCCTGTAGTTCAGAACTATATCACCCATTATGTCAGAACCATTATGCTTTTTTTGTGTGGTAAGAAGTGTTTTGCCCCTTTTTTAGTAATAAGTGGTAAACCTTATAAGAATCATACAAACTTATAGTATAGATGGTAAATATATGTATTTTTATAAATCCGTAGAATCGCCGATTCCACGATTCGATACTACGATTCAATCCTACCGGAGACAAATCGATCCGACTCGGGATCTCGACTCTGACTACCTTGGTTGAGACTGGTGCAGTTTGCACGAGAACTGGGATTGTATTGGTCTCGCATGGGTAATTAAAGACAGAAATTGATGCCATTGACCCAAGCATTATTTTTAGTACAACCACATGTCCAAATGAGACGGACCTGGCCAAGTAATTTACCAAGTTTGAGCATTGAGCCCCGCATGCTGTAGTCGTTAGGTGTTTTCTGGGATGTGCAGACGATGGTAAAAGGCGCTCATGTCTGTAGGGCACTTGCAGTAGACAATGGTAAAGGATATCCATGTCTTGCAAATGTTACCAACACAACTATGAGCTCTCTTGATGATGGTAAAAGATGTTCATGTCTTGAGGAGTTAGCTCATAGGGCAGGCTGATGTAAGGGCAAAGTATTGTAAAGGCTTTGTTATGATCATTTCTATTGCACGGCCAAGCAAGCGTGTCATGGCCGACATTCTGAGTTAATCATATCTTGTATATAAAGTTGTACATCCATCCAGAGTGAGGTCTCAATCTATTCAAATAGTCGTGTATCTGGTCATGGACATCGCTTGATGATACCATACTTGGTTAGATTTTCTGGGTTTCTAAAAAAAATGGTCATTTTGGGAATTGGTGTGGATGGTGGATATCTATGCTCGAAATATTTTGACAAAGGACCATGAAAAGAATTGTGATGGCAAAGGATAGCCATGGATTACAACTATGTTATGCTCATATGTTATTTCTTATTAAAGTGATGGCAAAGGATAGCAATGGCTTCACAAAATGGCTCTTTAAAGGATAATTTCTCTATTGCAATGAAAACTTGCTTTAAGCAAATAAAAAAGTAGATAGGACATCCATCCTTTGATATAGTCTGCATGTATTATTACTCACTGTTGCTTGTTGAACAATTGTCAGAGCAAGAAATTGAATACCCCATGTCTGGCTACTTCTATGCCGCGGGATTCAAAGAAGATGATAGTGCTGAGTTATAGGGCTTTTCTCCAGTCGGTTGCCCATGGGTTATGCCATACCACGCGGGTTAATTATCGTTTATTTCTGCTGCAAGTACTCTCAAGTATGATCTATTTGGTCAATCGGCCCAATTATGTAAAACTCGGTCTTAGTAACCTATGTTCGACTGCCTAAATATTATGTTACTTTGTTTCGTTTATTCGTTTATAGACGTGATTCAATGTTACAATATATGTGTGCTAATGATTGATCATGGAACTAACACAGATACACATAGGCTTCGAAATTATTGTGATTCGAATCCCGACAGGTTATTGTGTCGGTATGTTGTGAACTCTGAGAGAGGAAATGTGCCCTAACGGCCAGCCCTTAGCGGGATGAATGGCTTTAATGGACCATGGACCACGAGGGCAGATGCAACGAGCGCACCGACAAATGTCCACGTGGTAATTGATACGTGTGACCAGGGGTGGTAGTTGGCTTGTTGGAGCAAATTCTCTGGGGGAGGGCCTCACCGTGAGGCCCCTCCCCCTATCGTCCGATCTCCTCCCCCTCTTCCTCTCTCTCCCCTCTTCTCTCTCTCTCTCCTGATGAATGACAGATACATAGGGCCTCCCCTGAGGCTCCGTCCCATAGAATTTATTTTCGACTGTTGGGCCCTATCATGCGAGCGCGCTGGCAAATCGATCATGGGTGTTTTGACTAGTGGTAATGGACCTAATTAAGGTTTTCGACCACAGGTGGTTGTCAATTCTCATCGAATTGGTTTATGTATGGCTCAGAGAAATATATCATCTATTTCGTTAGTTTTACAGAAAATCTTTGATGTTTACATTTTGAATATCATGAAACCTTTGCTTTTTTTTGCGAAGAAACATATATAATCTTTACAATAGAAAAAAAGCGACTGTTTTTTATGGCGTGCTTATATGGCTACCTCCTTGTTTAACCCTTGGAAGTCTTGGAAATATAATCAATACTCCAGAGCTTTTGTTCAGCCTCTTGACTCTCCGATGCAAAGTAACAAGCAGCTACTGAAATACCCCCAATGTACACGTGAGGTGCTTGAGAGGTAACTGAGACATGACACTAGTCAAAAATCAAAATGACACATAAATAGAACAGTACATTGCATTAGCATTGAGCCATTGACCTACCAACAGTGGAGCTCCAATCCTCCATCCCCATTCTATCGACTACACAGTACCCAACCAGAAACCGGGCTTGCCACTTTCAAACTAAGCAAAGGACGCATATATGACATCGATCTAAAACACTGCAACGGTGCGATGGATCACAGAAATTCCTCTCGGCCAGCAGCCACGCCCGGTTGAAGTTAGACGTCATGCCGACCGAGATGTTGCCATCACGGACTGGGCGTTTTGGGAAGCGGATTTAGGGGGGTTGTGGTGTTGTGGGATGCGGCAGTTGCTGCTGTGGGGAGAGGAGGCAAAGGAGATCAATATTCTTGCCATTCCGATCGATCTGCCCATCCCTGTCCTTCCAAAACCCCTCTTCACTTTGGCAAAAGGGCACGGCCACTGGATAAATCTTCTTTGTCCATATTGCCGAAGAGAACATGTGCTTTTCTAAGTTGTGTTGAGTTGAATCTGTTTGCAAGTCATACTGTTTGCTCAGAATGATAAAGGAGCCCTGGCATTTAGCCCAGGGTTGAAGAAGCCGATCGATAACAAAGTAGCTAATTAAGGTGATTTTACATGGGGGGACGTTTTTCAGTGACAACCAAGAAAAAGGGCGTGTGGGCAGTTAGTTAGTCTTAACCGGAACAATTGACTTTCCCTTTTCCAATATTTTTTTCTATGTTGCAATCAAAGTTAGTCTTAATTAAACAGCAATCAACCAATGTTTTGTTTATTTGTGTATTATTACAGTAGTCACCACTTCAACGCTGGTAAGTGAAAATACGTCTGTAGCTAAAGGGATGTCCTGCTCCTATACTAGAATATCAAACACATCAAGCTAGCCAGCCATTCTATATTGAGAGATCTTCCATCCGAGCATAAAGGTCATCATCGACTGGGAATCTGGGAGGCGATGCTCGCGCTGCTTGTCTACGTTGTGGTAACCGGCTAGGAACAAGCATCGAGGGGCCTGCGAAGCTGCTATATCCTGACCACCCAAGGTCAAGGTGTATAAGCAAACACGAATGGCACAACAAAGTAAGCTCCAGCTTTTTATTCCACTCCAAAAAAAAAAAACTGTAGTTCAAAATTCCCAGGTCAAAATGAAACTGTTAATAGTTGCACACCTGGTTTCCTATCAAAAATAAAATAAATTGGCAGATTTGGAGTACATTGGCCATTGGACCACCTTACAGCGCATCCCCTAAAGGCTCCCCCGTACACGTGGCATGGGCCGCCACGGCGCCACCCCACGCAGGCGCCACGCAGGCGCCTGGGCCTTGGCACAGCCAACCAGCGCGGGCGAGTAGGGGCCTCCGCCCATCAGATCCCGGTGGGCCCACGGAGGATTCAAGTAAGCGGGCCCCGCGCCCCCTCTGGCCGCCGTACGCTCTCCGCGTTAAGATCGTCCTTGCCTCTGCCCCCGCGTGGGTGGGGGCTCGGTATCTGAGAAACTACGGATCCCATCTACCACCCATCCATGATCCGTCCATCCATCCGCCTCGCGGAGTCGCCATACGCATCGGAAACCAACTCGCGCGCCGCGGCATCGGATCTCTCGCAGGCGGCCGCGGCCGTACGAGCGAGCACGCGCGCACGCGCGGACAGCACTGTGCGGCAGCGTGCCTTGGAGCTTTGATGTGGGCCGTGGGGAAGATGGCGGCGCACGGTCGTCGCTCACGTTTAAATCCAGGCATCCACGGCAGAGATATGGGCCCTTGGATGGGTTGAGGATTGGTCCAAGCAATACGCGATATGGGCCGTTTTGGTTAGCTGGGCCTAACATAGACCAGCAATAAGCGACGGATTCACTCGCTAGGCCTTTTTCTCTTACCGGTCGATTCGGCCATTTGGGTGATGAACAACGCCGAAAGTTCAAAAAAAAAAAAATCCATTCTACCCCCCTCAAGTATTGACATGCGGATAAGTGACCATCTGTATTAAAAAATCGGCCCTTTGACATCCGTAAGTTTCAAAACCAGGCAAGCAACCCCCTCGGGCTATTTCATACAACGGTTTTGCCCACGTGGCGTGCGGACGGCCCGATTTTGTCACGTCGAACGCTGCGTGGGTGATGACTCAGCTTCTACCCTCTTTCTTCCTCAGTCTCTCTCCCACTTATCCATCCATTTCAATCGGCTGAGAGACTTCAACGGCCCCTCTCCTTGCGCTGCCGACGCCAGCACTTTGGCCCGCCGCCACCCTGGCCCGATTCGCCACCCCCCCCAGCTCCGTATGCCGCCTCCTACGGCTTCACCCGGCTCAACTCCTCCTGCTCCCCTCCGACTCGGCATCGCCTCCGGCGTCCGACCTCCGACGCCTTCGCGCCCGCTTCTTTGCGCCCGCTCGCGCGCCTCCCGGCTCCTCCCAACGCATCTCCGGTTGCCATCGTTGGTGCCTGGTCGCCGGCGCCCGGCCCTTCCGTGCGCCGATGTGACCCGACTCGGCTCCCCCCTTTTGTACCAAAGATCGGCACACGAAGGTGGACGGGTGCCGGCGATTTGCATCGCGTGGGTGTTCCATCCCGGCCAACTTCACCTCCCCGCTACTGTTTAGCTTCCACTCCGGTAGCGTCGGTCTTGAAGGACCACAAGTTCGAGCTGCCCGTCGCACCCTCCCGTGTCGGCCGCAAGCAGCGCAAGCAGAAGGCCCACCGTCGCGCCGCTCTCCAAGTGCCGCCTCCGCCTCCTCAAGCTCAAGCGCGTCAAGGACTACCTCCTCATGGAGGAGGAGTTCGTCGCGTCGCAGGAGCGCCTCTGCCCCACCGAGGAAAAGACGGAGGAGGTCCGATCCAAGGTCGACGGCCTCCACGGCACCCCCATGAGCGTCGGATCTCTCGAGGAGATCATCAACGAGAGCCACGCCATCGTCTCCTCCTCCGTCGGACCCGTACTACGTCGGCATCCTCTCCTTTGTCGACAAGGACCAGCTCGAGCCCGGATGCTCCATCCTCATGCACAACAAGGTTCTGTCCGTGGTTGGAATTTTGCAAGATGAAGTTGATCCTATAGTATTTGTGATGAAAGTTGAGATAGCTCCCCTAAAATCTTATGTTGACATTGGTGGGTTAGATGCTTAGATTCAAGAAGATGGGGGTAGAAGGCGGTGTCGGGGAGAGTCGAGGAGAGAGACTAAGGAAGAAAGAGGGGGTAGAAGCTGAGTCATTGCTATGTCGCAGTTGAATCAACGTCCGACGTGGTAAAACCGGGCCGTCCGCACGCCACGTGGGCAAAACCGCCGTATGAAACAACCCGAGGGGGTTGTTTGCCCGGTTTTGAAATTTACGGGTGTCAAATGGCCGATTTTTTAATACAGGGTGTCACTTGTCCGCATGTCAATACTTGAAATGTAGATGGACTTCTTCCAACAAAAAAAACGTGTTCGAGAGGCCCACCGGCCAGCCACCCAACGTATCTCGGATGGCTCCGCCGTGCGCCTTTCCGTTCCACTGACCAGCGACGGCCTCACCTCACCTGGCCCCCAAATCGGATCTACCTCGGCAAGCCCGCAAGCAAACTAGCCATAGTACTACAGGACCGAAAAGTAGCCGTTGCCTTTTCCCCGATCTTCTCCTCCGGCTCCGAGATCCATAAACAAACAAGACCGTTGCCTGTCACGCCCTCCCGATTTCAAACCCGTCGCGGCGTACAAAAGGGAAAGCAGCCGAAAAGGATCTCCGTTTCAAGTCGATTCGAATCGAGCGCGTGAAGAAAAGGAAAGTAGCCGAAAAGATCTCGAGGTTGAGGGGGAAGAGCAAAAGCGGAATGGTGGAGATCGGCGCGAGCTTCATGGTACTTGAGATCTCCCCGAAGCCCGGATCATCTCTCCTATTTCCTTCTATCTTGCGCGATTGGGTCGCCTTAGATTTCCGGTTCGCGATTTGCAACATTTGTTTCCGTTGTTGTTGATTTTGTGCGGTGTTTGCGGTGCGCGTGCAGGATAAGGTTGAGGCGGCGGTGGACGACGACGGTGCCAACGTGGGCGTGGACGGAGACGAGATGGGCCCGTGGCCGGTGGAGCCCCTGCCGGAGCCCCCCGACGACGCCGGCCCCGTCGGGTGGCCCATGCCGGAGTTCTGCCCTCTCATGGTGAGTGCTCGCACTCGCAGCTCACTGGATTGGATTGATTCAAACTGACGCGCACTTTTCGTTCTTGCGCCCTTATCTCCGCGTCTGCGTTCGTGCTTGGAACTGACGAAACGTTCCTTTCATGGTGTTTGATCGTCAGATCGATGGGGCGGTGAAGGAATCGTTCTTGGAGACCCTTCGGAAGGACGCGGGCGCGGCAGCAGCAGCTGCTGCGGGAGGCGGAGGCGGAGGCGTTGAGCCCGGACTCGCGGCCGTCGATCAGCAAGCGCCGGCGCGCCGGCACCGGGTCGCCGCCGTCGTCCAGGAGCCCGTACCGCAACATCCTGCAGGTGTTCCAGCAGTGCAAGCAGGACGTGGTCTGAATCTCTGCGAGGAGGAAGAAGAGCAAAGCTAGCACAGTACAGGCCGTGATGTCTTGGCTTTTCTTTTTCTTTTTCTTTTTTCTCTTCACTCGAGAATAATGCTTGATTGATTGGTATCTGTCCATCTGCTTAGCAACAGTTTACACTTTGCTCTGATGTAACTGAAGGGAATAGGAGTTTATTCTTATGTAAAGATGAGATACAAACCTCAAGTACAGAACGCCATGATAGTTCATTTTGCTTTTGCAATGCTATTTTGACTATTTTTAGACGTTCCATTTGGCATTTGCAAAACCCGGCACGCAGTTCAACCTAGTGCGCTTCATACAGTTAAGTACAGATTAGCTGTGCTGGCGAGAAGAGTAATGCGATAAGTGGAACTGCGGACAACGCTTCCTAAAGGCATGTTTTTCTTTTGACGTCAAATCTGGGGCACTAACTAATGAAATACATAACAAACGTTTTATTGAGGACAAAGGACATCTGTTACAACATAGGCTATATGATGGACTTGTTACAAAATATACATCCATCTCAAGTCGCCAGTTTGGCCAAAATCACCATATCTAAGATCTTGACTTCGTATGTGTCATCGAGCTTCACAATGCCGTCGGAACCATCTATTCCTATGAGTTTTCCTGTGACCCCACGGAAGTTGCCATTCATTATCTTGATCCTGTCGCTCTTCTTTGGCCTGACGACCTCGAGCTCATTTGGAAGAACCGTTACTACATCTCCATTGCCTGACGACCCGAGTGCGACGCGGCAAGATCCATCCTACAAGTTAAAATGCTCAGAGGTGTCAGCACAGCGCGAGACACAAACAGAATACAACACATCTTTGAAGCCAACAGTGCCCAACACATACCGCGAGCACTTCCCTGACCACACCAGGACCGTCATCACTAGCCCTCAACACATTGACCAAAACATCTGGCAACAGCCAATTACCTTCGCCCTCACCACCTGCAGGCATTTTGGCATTCAATTAGACGTGTTTGCATAGGCTGCTTCGCCTATTGTAGTGATTCTGGCAGCAGCACATTAGATCAAAAAGTCTGTACAAATGCAACAATATAGTGATGGCGAGAGCACACCTATTATGGGTGACATTATATCCATTCCAACATTGCCTGGAGTCATCGGTTGACCACCAGGTGTACCAGGAAGGTACGAGGCAGAATTTGGTGTCATTGGTTGACCAACAGGTGTGGACGGCACATATGGGCTTGGAGCATTTGCTACGAGGACAGGATGCGAAAAGAGTATTAGAACAAAAATATTGATAAAGTGCAGGGCAATGCCACATCAGTAAACTAAATAGATACTTGAATAGCTCTCAATACCATAGTTGCTCTCCCTAGGAGTTGGAGCATCATTATAACTAACTCCTGGAGTATTTGCCCACCCTGATCCAGGTGTGGGGGCTTCATATGGCCGAGCTGATGGAGTTCCTGGCTGAAAATGTTATTAAAAAATGAATAACAGGTCAGCAAACACCTAACCTGGTAAGCTGGACTGCTTCCCCAAGTAGCAGGATTTCCATCCAAACAAGTTATAAAAAAATGAATAACAAACAGGTCAGCAAACACCTAACCTGGTAAGCTGGACTGCTTCCCCAAGTAGCAGGATTTCCATCTTCCCAATTATCCCTGGTAAATCACCAAAGAAGTCATGATCAACATCACAAATGAATTGGTACAATTAAGGTTGGAATATAAAAGCAACACGAAAGCTACTTATACACCATAGTGACAAGATATTGCATGGATCAGAAATATTAATCGTAGAAAAATTGCACAACCTCGGAGGGCTCATAGGAGCCCAGGCTCGACTACCTATAGGAGTCCGCATTCCATCATGTATTGGTGTAGCTGTAGAAAATGAATGGACTTGTTAGCATCCAAGAGTTTGAAGGGAAAATAGAAGCATATAAAATGAATGACAAGTATGAATGAATAGCACAAATATTGTTTTGCATTCAACTAGTATCTGCTGAAAGGACACTCAGAATTAAGTAGCATGTAACTTTCTCATGTGAGCACTAATGTTCACAAACTTCATGGCGCTAAACTACTAAAGTCACCCAAATTATCAAAATAAACAGCATAGCTTCAGCAATTAACAATCAGATTGTATCCTGTCAACAAAAGCTCGTAACAACAATGTAAGTTGAAATGCTATGGCTGGGATTTGTGATTAGAGGAAAGAGGTATACACACCTCAAGAGTGAATCATGGTGACAATATAATTTGAAATGCCCGGGTGAACAGTTCAAATACAAGGACAAAGGCAAACATACCTCCAGGGTCCCGCATTGGAGTCTGATAAGGATGAAGTGGTGTTCGAGACGGGTGCATCGGTGTTTCACCACCGAAAGAATATCGTGGTTCGCTGATGATACAAAACCTGTCAGCAAATTAAATCGAACAATTTTTCCCAAGATGCTAATGGAGAGGGAATTACCGGAATGGTGTTGCAACAGTAGGTGTGTCAGCAATATCCTCTCTCTTAACTGTGTTTTTGTAGCCATATTAGCCTTCAACACATGAGAAGTCATACAACACAACATAATAAGATTATTCACCTCTGACCATCTTCATTAACGAATCAAGCTCCACACGAACATGCACACCAGTCACCTCTTTAACACGGCCACGGTACCCTTTGTAAGGGCCAGATTTAATTTTGATACATTTACCCACCAAGGCATCATGCCCTCTACCACCACGTCCACCTCCTCCAAACCTTCCACCATCTGCATTGAATGGCAAGGCTAGTATATCAGCAACAGCTAAGCAAAGCTACTGTCTTTTGAGACTTTCATAAAGCAATGGAGCAGCTTGAAAATGCACAGAACACTGAATTGTATCACGTCAAGGAAAAAATAGCCACATAAGTCGGATGAATAAAAGTTCATACAGTTCATGTGAGGTCCTCTTGGGGGCAACCTCCCTGGAGATTGCAAAATGCTTGCTGGTGATCTCAAAGCACCAAGCCTAGGATCTGTGGTATCCATACCCTGCACCCACAAAAGAAATGGCAAGTGAGAGAAAAAAAAATCCACAATGACTAACCAAGATTACTAAGAGTCCGGTACAAACATTTCCGCGGCGGCCACCAGTTGATCCACCGACAAGAAGGCAAGATTGTGCTTTTGCACAAATGAAGCCTGCATGCTCAAGGTGGTGCCTATCATAGATAAACAATATGCCCTTATGTATGTGTTCCACAGGTCCTTGCTTCCCCTAATTTGACAAAAATATGAATATAAATATATTGAGATGCAGAATAAACTGCTCCAACAAAACCAACTAACACAATAAATAAATGTGAAATGACACACACCTTACACGCTCCCTCAACAACCCTTACAACATCCTTTGCTGAGATGATATTATTGGACCGATCTTTTGCTGATGCACGCCGGTCAATCTTGCTTTTTATTTCCCTTAATTTTACAAGCACCACTTCAGGTCTATCGGGCATTCCTTTCAGAACCTAAATATACACATGGGTAAATATTTTGTGGACTTCAATATCCCATTGAAACAACAAAAAAATATCACACTTACCTGAAATGCTTCAGTTTCCACCCTTATAATTACCCCAAATGACAAGTTGCTGAAAATTGATTAAAAGAAGTTAAGGTAAGCACTTACACAGGATGAGTTATCATTATGATTCGTTGGAAAGATAACTCACTCCAAAAGTACAAGATCATGGAGTTCATAATCACCGATTCTGGTAATTCCTGTGGTGATTTCAGAGCTCTCCACAACATGATCCGCAAACACACGGATCTGTGATCGTCCATGAGAACACAGTTGAGAATAAATTATCTGGTACAGATTTGATTGAGTCATCACTATTACATAATCATTAGTGGATAAAGAAATGCTCACGTGTTCTTTGGTTGTGTCAGATAAAATGATCAAGACATGCCCTTCAACTTTAACAACCATGCCTGTAGCACCTTCTTGAACACCTGATACCACTTTTACATGATCTCCAGGTTTGAAATATTTACAAAGCTCTTTCTCATTGAAAGCTAATGTCTTCTGCAATTACAAAGAAATGCATTAATTCACCAGAACAAACTACAAGGCCATACCTCCCAAGAAAATTGATAGCAATAATGATAGCTGAAATTGCAAACAATTACCGGAAGATCGGATATTTTTGGCCTGATGTGGACAGTCTCGTCCTCTACTTTCTCAACCCACCCCTCCAAGTTTTTTAGATCACCTTTAATAACAATGACAGCGTCACCCTTCATAAAGTGCCCCTTTTTCCTATTAGCAAACAGAGTAGACAAGCTAGCCATATCCCCGTTCATGTCATCGCCAGGTTTCCTGAACTTCTCCAACTCATCGAATGTTGGCTGAATATTCTGTGTGCTGATTGATTTTATCGACACTGTTTTATATAAGAAACCATCTTTGAACATTAAACCATCAACCATCTCAAAGTACTCCCCAGAGTCTTTATCCCTCCTCCGCTCCACACGAATGTGCATTTCCCTATTTGCAGGAGAGTTAGCAAACAATAATAAAAGAATAAAAATGAAACATCATTTGATGACAGAAGAGGGGGGAATCACCTGGCCTCATCAATATTAAAGAATCGTGGTGGTGGGACAAAAGTTTTCTTCTTTACAATTTCCCTCCCTTCCTGAATGTATAAATTATCCATCGCACTAAGTACTCAAATGAGCTCTAAATGAGCAGTTCAAATAAAAATAAGGAATCTAACTAGCAATCATGGTAATCAGAACAATCCTCCAAGAAGTGACAACTCACAGATCAAAAAATGAAAAAAGGATGAGACAGAGGAAAAGGACCATGATTACAAATAACATGAAAAAAAATCGATACGGTTATCATTTATCATGTGATATCACATATAAACCTATTGAGCCGATGTATCCGTTTAGAACATACAGTTAAGTAATTAAGACAACAGCAGAGCAAAAAGTTGAGACAAATCAATGAGCTCGATTCACCGGTATATTCAGGCAGATTAGGTACGAAGCAACAAAGGCACAGGATTTTCAGAAACATAGTTTTGTAACTTACCAGTTTACTAGCCAAAGCTTGCATATCTATTCTAGGGATGAGCTTCACAGTTACCCTTTGGCGTACATTGTCAACATCGACAACCTGCAAAAGATAATCATGTGAGTATTTGGAAAAGATATCTGTGAGCAAAGCAATGTGACCGTACCTTAGCAAGGTCACCTTTATATACTCCCAGCTTCATTCGAACCCAAGTATCCCTTGAAAGATCAACAGACTTGCTCTCAACAGAGAGGACATCTGCCATTTCTTTTATCGGAACTAATGTTATTTTCGCTGAAGCGTAAATGTTTCGTAGACCTTTGCAAGCCTGCATATAACAAGTTTAGTAGGGACGTACTTTCAGAAGAAATATAATGTCAAGCATATGCTTACCTCCTTGACATGGGCCTCTTTTTCCGCTTCAACATAAATATAATTTTTTAGATGATCTAATGCAACAACAGACTTTATCTGGAGATCTAGCCTATCAATGAACTTCTGCATTAGACAAATCGCTGTCTCCCTCTCATGCCCAATCTGAAGACATAATTTTGTATTAGTAAAGTAGAAACAGTGATAAGAATAAGCTGGCAGGCAATTTAATTAAGCTATATCTTGAACCTACCGCGCATTTCACCATCCAGAGCTTTGGATCCTTCACTGATGGCAAGAGAGCTTGCTGCTCCACTTCTGCAGCTTCCTCTCCATACTCAATATGAGTAGATCTTGCATATCTCTCTCGTACTTGTCTTTCAATCTCATCAATATCCTCTTCTTCATCCCTCATAGAAATAGGACGTCTTGAGGCCCTAACGACATGCTCATCAGGAATGTCGGCCCCAGCATCGTTAATAAAGTCTGACAAAGGCAAAGGAGCATACATCAGTGCATTAGAAAGCTACCTGACCTTGCTTTCTTAACTTAGTAAACTAACTGATGTGAAATTAGTTCTATGTCAGTTGACATCTAAACAGTGGTGTGATTCCAAAGGAATACTACAAGCAGCACTAGAAGTAATAGCCATCATCATATCTCACCAGATTAAATTCTCCTTTCATATCTTAAAGAGGCAATCTAATTCGTCAACTAGTTCAATATAACATTCCAGATCCTTGAATCCTCGAGGAGTACCACGTCAGATCAATCAATTTGATGTTCTAATACACCCAGCAATATAAAACAACACCATGTGTAGCAGATGCATGGCAGATGTACTGAAATAAAACACTAAAGTATGTATGACATCAGATGGCTTAGTCACAGTTCACATATTACTTGTACATTCCTAAACGACTACTATTTCTAGGAGGTACAGCCTCATTGTCATAATGACAAAGCAGGGTCACTGCATGGAATTTTGGGCAGCCAATTGGATTAGGATGGCTAATGACCCAGATCTGTCATAAATGAATGAGGCCGTAAGTGATTAGAAGAGATATAGTTCTTTCCGGGGAAGTTCAGCGATCATCATCTCTGTTCAACCAAGTTTCATTTCAGCTCGCAAAGTAGCACCAACTGGTAGTAAATAGCAATAGGTAGCAAAATAGTTATCACCATTAATAGCTCTTGTTCGTATGGATTTGCAAACAGCCCTACGATTTCAGTTTAGCACTTAAGCTTGTCCAGCCCCTTATTTCTCATCAATGAACTGACTTACTTTGGAAGGCTGTTGGTTAACAGAAACAACAATAGAGTTAATGACTTAGTGTGTTTTTGCGGGTAGTAGGATTGGCTCTCATGAAAAATGACAATTTTAGGGTTTTGAGTAAACCCTTGCAGCAAATTTAGTACGACCTGACGATTTCAATGGGTAATATGAGGAGTTGAGGACAAGTGCAGCCCGATTGATTATATCAAGCGATTTTGATTTGTGAATTCTGTTTTGGTTGAAATTTTGAGAAAATTTAGAGGTCTAGAGGGCATAATTTCACCTTGATCTCCTTGCTCCAAAAAATTGAATCTTTTGAACTGTGATGCAATTTATGGATGATGTTTCAACTTGATGGCAAGGTTTGTCAAGCTTAATGTATGTACTTCTCTATCTGCACAGGATCATGTTATATGCTCAAGTATTTCATCCAACATCCAATAGAGTGAATGAATTTAGTTTATTACATAAGACTATAAGAGGAAATAGCACATTTTAATCAGATATATGCATGGTTTCGTAGACTGATTATAGATTGTTAACACGGCTATTAGAACTGATGCCAATTTTTTTGAGTAGCTGGAAGAGTAATTGACAGTACATACGTCACTAATTCTTAATGACACTTAATCTTCAAGTTAGTGTCGCACAGGCAGTAGTAACATAGATTTATTCTGAAACAGTGTGCCTATGCCTATATGGGGATCACAACCTTCATAAACGACTAAGGTATAGATACAAACGTTAATATACACTCTCAAACAGGAAATTTTACATGCCTGAAAATATCAGACTGACTCAAACTATAATTCAAGTGCAAGTTCAGGACTAAGCATCAGGGGCGGACCTGCCATTCTGGCAAGGTCTGGCATCCGCCATAGCTTAGCCCTGTGCCGAACCACCCTACCCCCGGAGTCGGAGAAGAAGTGAAGAATCTACCTCGGTACGCCTCGCTGACTCGCTCCGAGCAAGGTGACAAGGTCAGGTGTGTTCTTTGCTACGCCTCTGGGCCAGCCGCTGCATCAGAAGTTCGCTTTCGCTCAGACACGGCCCACCCAGCCCAACTGCCCAGCCAGCTGATCCCCACCTCGAATCAATCCCCATTTCATTTTTTTTGTCTCAAACTCTCAATCTCCTCTTCGTCTCTCAGTAACTCACTCCTGACTCGGTCTTTCCCAAGCGGCCAAACCCAACCCTAGCCCTAGGCAGCGGCGCGGTGGCGGCGGTCGGCGGAGCGCAGTGGGCGCGGCGAGCGAGGCCGAGGCGGCGAAGCGCGCAGGCGCGAGCACGGCGGTGACGCCTCGAGTCCTCGCTGAGACTCTGAGCGCGCAAGGCTCCAGGCGCCGCTCCAAGGATGCTCCAGGGCAGTGAGCCGGTGACACCGCCCTCAACCGAGACGCTGCTCCAGCCTCCAGGCGCCGCGCCGGGCGGGACGAGGTGGCGAGCGACGCTGCTCCCAGCCTCCAGTCCCAAGCGCCGGACGAGTGCGGTGCTACGGTCCAATCACTTTCTTTGATTTAATTGCCCGTCCATGATTAATTACTGATCGGTAGTGCATTGGTGCTTGCTTCTAATTCCTCCGTGCCTGGGTGCTTGACACAGTGGTTCAGTCAGTGAGCATCCAAATTACCTCGCAAATCCATTCTACATTCGCAAATCCATTCTACATTGGAGATTTGGAGGGGATTCATATGCGGGCAAGATAGTTCCGTTTCTCGTGCAGAAGATTTCTGAAGGTAATTTATGCTCTACTCCCTGTCTCCCTCTGTAAATCAATTCGGTATTTCTGTGGTTTCTACTATCCTGCTGACCTAGTATCACCAATACCTGTTTTCAGACTTTAAAGCTGGACTCAGGTGCCATCTTAATCTGAAGGTACCCCAAATCATTGCTTGCACAATAATAGCCATTTACAATAAATAATATGAAGGTACCTCAATTGTCGTAGTGATACTATCAAGAAAAAGACTAGCAATTACCTACTTTTGTCAAAACGTTGTAGGCTTTTACCCAGAGATATAAATTAAACAGTCATGGTTCCTAGAGGAGTTGTGATTACAGGACTTGCTACGAGTATCATCCACGCTTTGTTGCGTGTTTGCAACTCCGCCTGTCCGCCATACCTTAAATTTAATCCTGGGTCCGCCATTGCTAAGCATCAAGCTTGCCTATGAATTCCATACATGAGGAGCCCCAACACCATCCAACTAGGTTTCAGATTTTTATAAAAAAACTTAGATCCGCCAAATCGCTGCCATCCAATGATCTTAAGCACCGCACCAAATCAGAACCAATGCAATCAAATCAGCTTAAGCTTGAACAAGCGCGCACCAGCAAATAATCACACATAAATAATTAAGATCAGAGTTTCTGTTCGGATTCTAATTCCCACGAATCCAGTCCGAAGTTAAACTATGTAGGCAGTTTCATCCGTAAAATACTAGTCTTCTGTTAAATCACCATAAGTCAGTATGCAATTCATTGCCTATGAGCACAACTTAACATAATTAAGCTCCATATTAAGACAAGGAGCAGGGACTAACATCAAAATTGCTGCTTTCTAGCTTCTATCCAAAATCCACATATCCAGTAACTACTACCACCTCAAAAAATTTCACCACCATTCACTTACTGGCAAGTCATACAAACAAAATAACAGCTTCGGATCTTGTCCGGAGCGGAAAGTGGCATAAAAATGCTACTTTCTCACTTATGCCCCAAATCCAGTTCTGGAAATCAACCCAATCAGGTTCAGATCTCGTCAAATGCCACAAAAAAAAGACTCAAATATAGCATCGCAACGCAATCGAACAGCGCAAACACTCACCGTCCTCGCCTTCGCCTTCGTCCTCCTCCTCCTCGTCCTCGTCGACCTGCGCCTCCTCGTCGAAGAACCCGCGCACCCCGCCGCCGCCCTTCTTCTTGGGCCGGCCCCCGCCGCCGTCGTCGTCATCCTCCTCGTCGTCGTCCTCGATCGCCGAGTCGTCGATGAAGTTGTCGTCGCGCGACCGCTTCCGCCCGCCCCCTCCGCCGCCGCCGCCGCCGCGCGAGGCCTTCCCTCCGCCCCTCGCCTCCTCCTCGTAGTCGTCCTCGTCCTCCTCCTCGTCCAGGTCGTACGCCTCCTCCTCGTCCTCCTCGTACTCCTCGACCTCGTCGTCGTCGTCGTCGTCCCGACCGCGGCGAGCCATGGATTTGGTGGCTAGGTTTTCGAGCGCTCGCGAGGCGGTAGAGGCAAGGGGTTGAAGGCCAAGGGGAACTCCTCGGACGATTCGAGTGCGGAGGCGTGGGACGAGGTGTAGCCTAGCCCCGCGAGGGCTCCAGCCAGTGAGGCTCACGACCGTTCGATCCTATCGGGAGCTTTGACTCTTTGAGATTCGGGGTGTAGTGGGCTGGTACTAGTGGCCCAGTGGTTGGAGTTTTGGACTGTAATTGGACACAGTCAGCGTTTGTTTTTACCCTTTGTCAGATATCAGCATCAATGCTGGATTTAGGGTAGCCAAGGTCTTTGTAGTTGCTGCACCATACCGATCCACTCTTTTCATGCTAGCATAAGAATTTTATTTTGTCATTCTAGTTTGATGGAGTATACGGCTTGCTCCAACGGCAGTGGACAAAATCGAGCGTCCCAAATCTAGGGCATCTATCCTGACTAGTAGATAAATTATTATCCCTCCATCCCATTTTTTTTTGCATGTCCTTTGTGATCTTACTCCTTATTATCCGAATAGTACGATCTATTATACTTGTTTCATAGGCCATAGGTTGTCATCCCTGCGCTCTAGTCACACCTAACATTTTAAGTCGCTAAGCCGACTTTACAATATCAGTTTCAAATGTTCGTCTTCTTTTTCCATGACAAATTTTGTTTTGTATGTTATGTCTGCTTTAGTGAGATTCACAACCCACAAGTCAAATGTCTAAAATCCACACAAATAACCTTTTTTAAATAATACACTATTTTAATAAAATTACATAAATAAATATCTATTTAATTAAATTACAAAATAGGCTTCGTCAGCCGTTCGAAATGGCGACATCGCCAGTTGGATTCGCAACAGGAGCTCTCTGTCGCCAACCGACCAGTATGAAATGTCTATATCGCCATTTTGAATGGTGGTAGAAAAGCAAGTCGCCATTTGGAATGGAGACACCCGCGTGTCGCCAAACCAAATGGGGACAGGAGCTGAATTTTTTGTTTTGACAGAAAAAATAAAATAAATTTATATTTTGACAAAATGCAGCTTCAAATTTTACAGGATTTTACTAAGTCAACTGGACATGATGTCGTTGTTAAGTCTCGAGTGGAAAAGTCCCTTTTTGCCCTTTGGATGTTTTGGCACTTGAGTGAAGTGGATTCCTTATATGGCACTGGAGTGAAGAATAGTTGGTGCCAAATCTCCGGCAAAGGCCAGCTCTACAAAGCACATCCAACCAACTCAACTCTGTCTCCTTCTCTTGTCATCCACTTGCAGTTGCCCCCCTCCTCTCCTCAGTGTCATATCTTAGTCGTCGAGTTTGATGAACCGAAGAGCTACGGTGCTCACGAATGTTAGGCGCGTTAATTGCCCAAACTGCGGGGTCGAATCAAATATATTCTACTCCAACACCAAAGAGAACAAGCGGCGTGTGTTCTACAAGTGTATGTATTTTTTGGTGAGTTTGATTTTTTGGAATGTTGGTATTTGGATTTTTGGTTTGTTTTGTCCCCTTTTCTTGACTATTTGATGTGAATTTTAGGTCGGTGGATGCCAGTACTTTCAGTGGGCTAACTCTATTGATGTTGTGATGAAAAGGGCAACTGAACGTCCACCTGTAGCTTCATCTGGTCCAATGGTGAACATGTCACCTGCGGAGGAGCGCCTCGACATGATTCTTGACCATCTGAAGTGGCCAGAGAAGCTTATGTGTGTATATAATTGTGTTAGCGTATGCAATATGTATGAAGTAGTTTTAGTTGTCTATAAAAAGGAGTTCATATATCCAGGATGATATATGTTTATGTTGTACTATATTTGTATGAATAGCAAGAGGTTTTTAACTTTCAGCAACTGGATTTGTATGAACATAACATGACATGAAGCAATAGCATTACAATATTCAGCATAAATCCAGAACATTACAGTGGCACAATATGGCAACATAGTACCATTTGTCTTGAGAGAAGACCGAAGGGAGAGGAGCCAAAGACACCATATGTATGTATGTATTGCATTGCGTGTAGGAATGGAGGAATGAGGCCCAGCCCTCTTTGTACATGCCCTTAGGGCTTTATTTATAAGGAGGCAAGAAGGGTAAAAACATTCACGTAACATTCGGACGTGCCGAACGTCGCGACACGCGTGAGCCATCCGATCTAAAATGGATGGCTAGGATTCACCGTGATCACCTCATGGTCTGAACGGCCCCTTCTTTGTGGACCGTTCGATCTGGATCGCACAGCCAATCCAACCGCATCTCTTTTCTTTTTCCTTTTCTTTCCTTTGACTGCCATGTGGGCCCTGCTATCATCATCTTCCCCGTCGTCTTCTCCGCGCGACAACCTTGCACAACCGCCATGGTCGCTCATGGGCGAGCTCGCCAACGGGCACCCCCAACCGCCCCTTTTTCTCCGCGCGCACACGCATGACCCGCGCACCACCTCCGCACAACCCCACCTTCTTTCCCTTTTTCTCGCGCGTGCGCCACGATCCCACAACCGTCGCCGCCACGATCCCCACTCCTCCACGCCGCACCAGTGCCCTTCAGCCCCTATAAAAGGACGCCCCGGGTGCGCCTCCTTCCTCACAACCCAACACCGCCATCCACTGCTCATATCCTCGTCCGTAGCGCCCAAATTTTGAGTTCTTCACCGCCGACCAAGAAAGCTTGGAGCTTCGTTTGCGCCGCCATCGATCCCGCTCCGCCCCCGTCGTCCGCATCATCGTGACTCCGTGAAGCCGGTGCGCACCTTCGCGTCGCCGGAGGACCCCCGGAGCACCTACTTCACCGTCGACCCCAACCGCGCCGCCGCCTTTTCCTCACCGCCGGTTGCCTCCGTCCTCCTTTCGTCGTTTGGACTTCGATGACTCCGGAAAGTTCGATCCTTCTGAGGACTTAGAGTAGCCAGGACTTCAACGAAGGCAAGTTATACCATTGACCATGTTGCCCCCTAGTATTTTAAAGTTATTTAAATTCAGTTTCTAAATTATTACTGCATGCATACTTTTATTCAATTATTTCAATTCCCAGTTTTAAATACTTAGTTATTCTAAGTCCTTTTGTATGGCCAATTTGAATATTGAGTATGATTACCTTGTCACCATTAGATAAAATAATATTGAAAATAACTTTATGCTTCGCAAATGCTTGACCACTATCGAGATTTTGGGAGGATTTAGCCAAATCATTTTCAAACTTGGTTTTAATTTGAATCTGTGGTATTGCTTTACCATGGAAAGTTTATAAAGACGATTTTATTTAAAATAAAATCAAAATTGGATTTGGACTTGGGCGAAATGGATGAATGGTGGGTGCAGGTTTATGCACGGACTTAATCTGGTTAAGATTAAGGACCAGGGTTTGTTTTGAAAGATGTCCAAGTCAGTTGAGGACCGGCCTTTGAGCGTTCCTTTGTTGTGCCTTATCGTATCACCACATGTCCTGTATGAGCAGGATTTGGCTAAATAATTTATGATGTCTTAGTGTTATTTGTGCCATATTGATTGAGTTGGTGTCGGGTAAACATTTATTCCCACCTGGCGCAAGAAGGGGCTTCCGGAGGACGGTTAGTCCAAAGGAAGTGAAACCTTAGCGGGCATAAGCACATTAAAACAGAGCATTGTAAAGGTCTCATGATAACTGCTCAGTCGCATGCCTACGGAAGCATGTATTGGCCGACATAAAGAGCAAATTATCTCATGTGGGTAAAACTGTACAAACTCTGCAGAGTATAAAACTATTCGAATAGCCGTATCCGCGGTCATGGACATGCTAACAAAGCCACTTAAAGTTAGACTTTGTTTTTGGTTTTAAAATAATTTTATCAAATGATACGAGGATGGTTAATCATCATGGTAAAATTGGACGGTCAGCCATGTGATAGGAGGGTATCATTCACCATTCAATCATGGAGGTTATCCATACTATAAAGCTGTCATTTCAAAATTGATTTTAGATATAGTATAAAAATAGCCTTGGAAATTAGTATGAATATTTAAACTAAAAGTGCTGCTTTACGCAAAATAAACCCTGCCAGTCTCATTTGTTTACCTTATGCATGCGTCATAATTCAATATTGGGTGTAACTTGCCAGCACGGTAGTGGTGCTCGCTCTTGCTGAATAATCTTTATTCAGGAGAAGACTTCTACCAGGACGGTGAGGACCCAGACGCTTAGGCCTATGCCCCCAGACGATTGCCTGTGGCGAATCGTGTGGCCTACTTCTACTGCTTTTGCTTCCGCTGTGATATTTGTTTATTTGGCCTCAGACTCGTTTGTATTAAACTTTGAATTGTTAATGTTATTTAATTTCCCGTGATATGATTGTGATATCATTTTTGTATGACTGTGTACACTGGAAATCCTGGACTAGTGTATGAACACAGAGAATTGGGGATCCTTCGTTCCCGGGTTCGACAGCTATATCCATGCCACACATCGCCCACGCCCAGTTACAGCATCCGCTCGGCTATAAATAGTAGGGATAGCACACCAACTTCACCTCGCTCTCCAGATCGCCCTCTAGTGGCTATTTCCGCCGCTGCTGCCAACTCTGTCTTCATTTCTTACTACGGTCAGATGCCGCAGCCCTCCCGTGGTTTTAGGAAGATTACTTTCATGTGTGACACCTGGAAAATTAGGGGTGTCCCCCACATAGAGCTAAGGCAATGAAGTTAATTTGTATTACATAAAGCAACAACATGAAAACTTTGTGTCAAATTTGTTTCCCTATTCACCGGTAACCGATCAATTATGGCTGGTTACTAGTTGAACATCCAAATTTTCACTAGAACATTCATTTTTTGTTTGATGAAATCTGCCTGGTTTAAAACCGGTAACCAATACCGATATTTTTTTCGTATCCAATTTTTGAATCCTTGGTTCTCGTAACGAATATTTTTTTCATTCTTTTATCTAATGATGTATTTGGCCCAACCTATTTCTTTTAGCAAAGCCAAAGAATAAGTAAACATATTAGGGTATGTTTGGATACAAGGTATTTTTGGAGTTTTTAGAAAATACCATGGTTTCCCAAAAATACCATAGTTTCAAAAACTTTGTGGTGTTTAGATACAACAAATATTGTGGTTTTACAAACTCCAGTATTCCAAATACCATGGTATTTTTTTGTTTTTATAAAATCTACTATGGCCCTCTTTTTTTTCTAAACTGATCTCATCTCCCATCCATCATGTTTTCTCCCGTCGTGTGCTTCCACGAATTCTCCAACCCAATATCCAATGATCTCAATTTTTCCCTTTTGGCAGCTTTGCTCATGACAGACATAAATGCCAAGCAATCATCTTCCCCTCTTGTGAATTTAGTGCCACGATATGCTCTTTATTCCTTTGATTGCATCGTGGTGGTTGGTGGCTGCAATTGTTGTGCCTCCGCGACTTGTACCAACATTTCTTATGCCACCATTGCCGCACTCACGAGCACCTCTGGCATTTCTACCATGTTGCATGCAGCCGTGGATTATGCAGTACATGGTTTCCAAGTTTGTTGTTTTCTTTGTCTAATTTTGGATCTATACTTTATGTTTGAACTCCTCAATGCTCATAGAGGTTTGTGGATGTGGTACAAGGACATATTTGCTTGTCCATATACCAAATTGGATCTGATTAATATATTATTCTGGATGTTGTAGCTTCTAGTTATTGCAATTTGTCTACAATGAAATGCATATGGAAGAGCGGCTCCTATACAATATGCACTATATAAACTTTCATAAGTTAGTCCAATAGCTATTTAAAAAAACAAAATATTGTAGTTACCAAACACGTCATAGTTTTTATTAAAATTGTAAAAAACGTGGTATTCATAGATTGTAGTTTCCTTACCTAGTACTTAAAAAAATGTGGTTTTGCATATTGTGGTTTTCAAATGCTATAATATCCATGCGTCAATTGAATAAAGGAAAATGCTATGCACCCGAAGTCCATACGAAGTAGCTCCTCACATGATCACGAGGGGAGGAGGGAATAAAATAATCCTAGAGTGTGAAGCCTCATCGTCGTTATGCATATCCAAGGATTAAAGCATGGCGCCGGCATGTCGCGCAGCACAACGACAAGGCCGCAACCTTCGTGTGCCAGCCACGTCGGAGACCATCATACTGAGCCAGATCTCCCTACAGGACGAGAGCAGGGGCCATCGCCTAGGGCTGTACCTAAAAAATCGGGAGCCATGTGCAAAATCTAAAATTATGCCCTAAATCTAAGAAGAGCCGTGACGAGGTTATAATAAAACTCAATTTACTATTTATCTGTAATTCTTATTATAGATAACTATATTGTTATACTAATCTTAAGTATACCCCTTAATATTCATAAGGGAGAAACATAGTTATGTGGTCGTAAGCCTTTCTACTACCACCCCATGGTCGTAAGTCTTTCTACGACCACGATATAGTCGTAAGCCTTTCTACGACCACCCTATGGTCGTAGAGTCTTCTACGACCAGCTTAGCTTCGACAACACTGTAATTGATAAGTCTTGCTGACTTGTGGGCCTGATCGATTAAGGAGTCTTATGTGTCATGTTAAATACACATAGCAGTTAATATACACAGTTGTTCTCTAGAATAACCACACATTTTTCTCTGTCTTTGACGACAACTGCCTGGCGACGTGGGTGTGTTTTCTGTCTAACAACAACTTCCACCAACCGGCTCATCATTTGAAACGGTGAGACACCTCTTGGCTTGAAGTATCTGCCACCCCTTTATTCACTATGTAAAGGTTGATGTCAGTAGACGAGAGGAGAGAGGCAATTTGGAGCAAAAGACATTAGGCATTAGTCTTCTTCTTGATTGTAATCAGCATATTTAATATAACCACACAGGAGTAGGGTTATTATTCTCTTCGGAGAATGTATGAACATGTATAAAATCCCTATGTTATTCTCCATGTGGTTCTAATCCTAGGAGACCCCCCCAAAAAAAAATCATTCATACGTAAGATCGGTTCTAGATCACCGACAAGCCGATTACGGAAAAAACCATTGGATTCTATAAG
Source organism: Ampelocalamus luodianensis (assembly GCA_036346255.1). NCBI lineage: Eukaryota > Viridiplantae > Streptophyta > Magnoliopsida > Poales > Poaceae > Ampelocalamus > Ampelocalamus luodianensis. The sequence goes on along the minus strand of CM070627.1, from coordinate 53,594,630 downwards.
TTTATAACTGTAATACAATTTCTCTAGGAATTAAACATGTCATCCTTCTAGCATTCCTTGAATATTTGGGAGGAGGAGAATTAGGATGTGAGTAAAATTTCAGAAGAATATAGGAGTAGTAATTCTGCTTTGTGCGGCTGCAAGGAGGAAATGAAGAGAGAGAAGAGATATGTGCGGATTTGGGAAGTGAATGGGATGGTCGGATGGGGAAGTTTCCAGGAAATAGCAATAAAAGGCTTGGCTAATATCGAATTTGAATAATGACTAGTACTACTGATTAAGGGTTAAGTAAAATTTGGGGGCAATAATTGTGGGTGCCCTAGGTAGTTGGGCAGGTTGCGCCTGCTTGATGTACGGGCATGCCGTCGTCGTACGTGCGCCACAGCCGCCGTCCCTGGCCGCTAACGCGCCAGATAACCCAGCTACTTCACTGTGTCCCAACCGCTAACACGCCTCAGTGCCACATCCCTCGTCGGAACACGGTGCCACATCGGCTGTGGATCTCTTGACGTGGGCCTCCAGGTTGGACAAGTATGTGGGCTAGCCTTTGGCCCATCCAGCGTGGCTAGGGAAATCACTACAAAAGGCGAGGTGATCCGACTGAGAACAACATCGAAGAACAAAACAGAAAAAAAGGCGAAAGCCTCGACTCCTTCCTCGTGCTGCTCTCCCCTAAATTACAATTCTCTATACCCAATCCCCTGCTTCTTCCCAATCTATTTGCCCCTCCCAGTCCTTGCTTCTATTTCCCCCAATTGGTATCCAAAGTACTTGTATCTCGAGTTGATTTGAAACTATGATTCCTGTGTGAGGCAACTATTCAGTGTTGATTCGAGTTCATCAATTGGGAACGTAACAATTGGTATCAGAGAGGTTCTGATCCGCAGCACGCACGCTATCAAACCCGCGCGCGGCAACTCAAGATGGAACAACAACTCGAGAAGCTGACCCAGGCGATCGTAGCACAAGGCGGGTTGATCAAGCAGCTGCAAATCCAGAGCGCGGCCATCCGGGCTTCGGTGGGGGAGATGAAGCCCATTGGGTTCGAGCTGCAAAAGTGTAGGCCAGACATGGAGGAGGCAGTGGAGGGACTGTGCACCGAGAGGGGCGATCTTCGCCCAGTGGTTTCCCGAAGCCTAGGGTCAAGACGGAGACCAAGCCAGTCACTCCAGTCGCCTCTAATTTGCTTCTTCATGCGGAAGCGCCCCACCTCTCGACTGGAGACCATGGTCTCAGGCCAAGCAGCCGTCGTAATGAAATCACACCCCTCATCGACATCAAGGCCGACTTCCAACCGTTGGTTTCACCAATCCGAGACTCGCCCCAATTGGTGACCAAGCTAGCGTCCCACTGCATCACCGCTATGGACCACATTGTGGCAGCAGATACTACATGCAGGGACTCCGCCCTCGTCACCATGACGTCCATCGAGTGCTCCATGTCGGGCCTCGACCCCAACATTGGCGACTCCAAGGTTACGGCCATGTACCTGCTCTCGGGAGGCATGCCCACAGTCATCCAGGCGTATGTGGAGCTCGCGAAGGCCACCTTGCTAAGGTCATTCGCCACCAGCGAGCTGGACACCCTGATGCCCACCAGTTGTCCGGCGATTTGTTCCGACGAAGACACCACCTTGCAGACGTCCGCATTCATGCTGAATGCGGACCCGGGTTCTGCCTCGATCGCCGCCCTGCTCGACCTCGCCATCTCTGGCCTCGCACTCTATAAGGCTGCGATTATGGTACACACCGACGTGGTTGATTTCACCGCGCACTAGCTATTCGGCGAAATGCCCCTACATGTCGATGTCGACTCTAAGGCTTGGCCATGGTTGAGCACAGGGTCGATGCTTGTCTTCACTCCTAGCGGGTCATATTGGGACCCCACACCACCACTCACCAGGGTGCCCGATGCCAACATCCATCTATTCTTGGTCACGCAGTTGGCCACTTCTCGAGCCAGCACTCGCTCAAGCAACCCCATCTCCACACCGAGCGTTGTGGTGTGGCCACCACCAATGGTGTGGGTCGAGTGGCACCCATGGCCGCCACCAGTGCAAGTGGAGATCGTTTGTGATAGGGCAGAGCTACAACCAACACCATGGCCGGCGTACCTCCGATGTCGAGATGGTGAGCAGCGGAAGCAACAGTGGTTGCCATCCATGCCAGTGGAGATCATGAGCAGAATTGTTGAGCTACGGCCAACACCATGGCCTCCACCTGCTCGAGTCAACAGCACAAGAAGCCGAACTGAGCCATGGCCAACATCACGACCATCATTTGGGTGTGATCGAGATGACGTGCAACCAAAGCAGACATGGGCACCACCTGGACGATAGGGTGTGCTGACTGAGGGTTTGGGAGTGTGGCCAATTGGGAATGTTGAAGATGTACCGAGTTCAGTCCTCCTTTTCTTGTGGGAAGTTTAGGCATGGTTATGCAGAATTTAGATGCAAGTCAAAGGCACAAAAGACCATCTGAGCTGTGACCAGCGCCATGGCCGTCATTTGGGTTTAATCGAGACAAAGTACAGTCAAAGGCATCATGTCTATCACCTACTAGGAAGGAAGTATCTAGCTACAAAACAGTGGAGTGATTACTTAATTCAGGGCCGACAAGACAAGGTGAGAAATTCCCTTTCCTTTTCTCAGTGTGCAGTCCGGCTTAGTTTGTGGATAAAAGGTGATGGAGGAGATACAAAGTGATGGTGAGCAATCAGCAAGTGCACTTCTTGATGCCTCGTTTGGATTCGAGAGGCATAACATGGGTACTCCTACGGTACTAATCATGGAGCCAGCACTAGAAGTGGTCGCAAGTAGTGGAGTGCTCCCTTTCCCTTTTTCTGCTTATACAAAGAGCTGCACTCCTATAGCACATCTGAACATTGGTAAAGAATACACTCATTTCCTAAAGAAGTCTACGCAACAGGTACACCAACAAGAAAAGAAAAACATGAAAATCGATGATGCTACTAATAACATTCATGGCTGGAGGGTCCATGATTGAGTATGGACTGTTTTGGTGTTGGACATCTGAAGTTTGCAAAAATCAATGTTGTTGTGGACTCAATGCCTTGGAGCACTTGCATCTCATGAATTGCGTGCAGTAGATGGGTGGTGAACAAGTACAGTGTATTGATCTTAGTGGCAATCCCTTGGTTGAGTTTCCTCATTGGGCTACTATATCATCGGGAGAAATGTTCATTTCGAAGACAATACTCCTAGACCTGGTAGCACTCATATTGGTGTGGTCAAGGTCAGATTACATGTTGATCCTAAAGAAATATAATGGCCTCATCTTGGTGGGACCTAAGTGCAGTAGGACCAAGGTTAGTACTTCTCTTGGGGTGGACTTACTTCAAAGAATCATCATACATGCAGTGGCTAGTTACAACATAGTGGCTTCAAATTAGTTTTGGGACATGCCAACACGATTCTACAATTGTTGAGAAAGAGATTGTTAAGAAACGAGGCCTTGAGGGACGTTTGCTGCTACTATAGGAGATATTCAGGAAGCTGTTCCACGAACACTACCATGAAGGAAGTGTATTTACATTCTGAAGCTCCTAGCGCAATTGCTATTCAGAAGGAGGAAGGCGAATCTACTAGCACAGAGAGGGTTGTTGATGAGGATTTACATATGTCATGGGATTCCGGTGGCATCAAGCTCATCTGCTCGACTTCCATTACAGCGGCTTGGGGGCAAGCCGAATTTTAACGGGGGAGGAATGTCACGGACATGGATCTCTTGATGTGGGCCTCCAGGTTGGACAAGTATGTGTGCTGGCCTTTGGCCCATCCAGCGGCCCATCCAGCACGACCTGGGGAAGCACTACAAAAGGCGAGGTGATCCGACTGGAACGACATCGAAGAATAGAAGCAGAAAAAGGCTAAAGCCTCGACTCCTTCCTCGTGCTGCTCCTCCCCCAAATTCCAATTCTCTATACCCAATCCTCTGCTTCTTCACAGTCTATTTGCTCCTCCCAATCCTTGTTTCTATTTCCCCCAATTTGTATTCAAAGTACTTGTATCTCAAGTTGATTTGATACTATGATTCCTGTGTGCAGTGGCGGAGCCAGGATTTAACAATGGAGGTGCACACTTCAAAGATGAAAAAAAATCTTGTACGACACATATGTAATTTTATAAGTCCAACACAATTATACAAAAGAGTTCGAAATTAGTTAATAATGCAATACAAATAGTTCAAATAAAATCTTACATGAATAAAAGAGTTCTAAATAGCTAATAGAAATCACAATACCACACAACGCGATCTCATTCCTTGGAAACACTTGATTATATCATCACTACTAACCTTCGAGAAGATATCTCGCTCTATAAAGGTGACTAAACAATCATTCAATACTTGATCGCTCATACTATTTCTCAACTTGTTCTTCACAAGATTCATCACTGAAAATACTCTTTCAACGCTCGTCGTTGCCACCGGTAGGAGCAATACCAATTGCATTCTTAAGTGACAAGGAAGTGGTATCAGCTACATGAATTACTCTAAGGAACCGCTCACATACCCGTCCTTCTTTATCAACATAACGCAAGCAAAGAACAAGTTGCTCTTTGTGGGATACATCACTAGACTCATCAGCTAAAATTAAATAGTGATCATCACCAATTTCTTCAATAATGTGCTTGGTAGTTTGGATGGCACAACAATTAATTATGTCCGTTTGTATCTCATGAGCAATCATCTTACAATTCCCAGGGGTATTGCTTAAGACAACCTTAGCAACCTCCTTATTGTTGTTTGCAAGCCATTCCAAAAGTTCAAGAAAATTCCTTTTATCGCTAGAATTTGTACTTTCATCGTATCCACGACATGCTAGTTCTTGACATAATATAAACCTCAAGCATCTAATTGAATAAGTCAACCTAGAAATGTAAAGATGTTTATCCTCTTCAATTTGTTTTCTAAAAGCTTGAGCAATTGATATTGTAGGTTTAACAAAGAAGTTGTATTTCTTTTGAGCTCGATTATGGACACTTCTTATACTACCCACATGCTTGTCAACTGAGTCATACCTATTCCAATTTCTAAATCCTCCTTTAACAAAACTATCGCCGTGTATCGCCTCCCACAATTTTCTCCTTGACCAAATAACAAACAAAGCAAAATACAACATCTTTCTCGACACTATATTCAATCCAATTATACTTATCAAACCAACTAACATTGAAGCGGCGTCTTTTCCCTAATATTTAAATCCAAGTGCCAATTGCTCATACGTATACCTAGTTTAACAAAATTTGCACTTTTTTGGGGTATACCTGGTTAAAAAAAAATTGCATTTTTTTGGGAGTATACCTAATTTTAAAAAAAATTACACTTTTTTTTGGGGGTGCCTGTGCACCACAGGCACCCCCCGTGGCGCCGCCCATGCCTGTGTGAGACAAACTATTCGGTATTGATTGAGTTCATTAATTGGAATGTAACACAATAACGCCCAGTGTTGCATCACCTTGTACTGTTATACCTTATACGTGAGTTTTCTGAGCCCGGGACTTGTGTAAGATCGAGGAGGTCGACTAGAGGGGGGTGAATAGGCGTTTTAAAACTTTTATGAGCTAAAACCGATTTCTAATGCGGAAGCTAAATATCAATTCGGTTTAGCCTAAATCAACCAAGTTCACTAAGTGCACTAACAATACAAGTCAATAATAAATAGAGCAATTTAGTAAAGACTTGTAAGCTATCAACTAAAGATATGATTAACCAAGCACATACAAGATAGCAATCATACAAATGAATAAGCAATTATATAAAGAATGTAAATTGCACAAAGTAAAGCATATGAAAGCTAATTACAAGAAGCACACGAGACACAATGATGTTTTACCATGGTGGTCGGAGACTTGCCGGTCTCCCATAATCCACGTTGAGGGAAACCCAAACCAATTGGGTCGGCTCCACAAATTAAGCCTTCCTCCGAGGTATCAACCACCTCGCTCCACTAGGGTTGCTCTTACTCCACTCCGGATATGGCGAGCACCAAGCCACTCACAAATGCCCGGGTCTTCTCACAAGCCTCACTTGAGAAGATCACCGACGCACGACGCCTCCACGCCGTCTAGGTGTCGGCAAACATCAAGAGTAACAAGTCACCAACTTTCACTTGAACCAATCAAGTGTCAAAGCTCTCGTGGATATTAAATCCACCACCTAATGCAACGCATGCAATAGGATTTGCCTCTCAAACCTCACTAAGTGCAACACATGCACAAATGGGAGTAGAGGGCTTGCTCTTAGCTCAAAGGAACTCAATGGGGCACCAGCTACTCTCCCTCACACAGCCAAGGTGGGTATTTATAGCCCACACACAAAAACTAGCCGTTGGGAGAAGATTCGGAGAATCGGACAAAGCCTGATCCGACCAGCCAACTAATGGCGGTCGGACCGTCAAGCGCCAACGGCTATAAAACTAGCCGTTGGACTCACAATCGGTCGATCGCCAACCAATGGCGGTCGATCGCTCAAACCGATCGATCGCCGAGGCGGTCGGCCGACCGCTCAACTGAGCAACCGAGCAAACCAGAAAACATTTCTTCTGGAAAATACGTACCGCCATACAAATTTCGGTACTACCGCACTCCGGTAGTACCGTTTCAAACTCCCGGTACTACCGCACTCCGGTAGTACCGTTTCTTACGGCCGGTACAACCGAAGATCGGTCAGACCGCTCAACCCATGACGGTCAGACCGCTACCACCGGCCGCCGCTACGAGCGGTCGGACCGCCGGCGATACCAAGGCGAGATCAAACTTTGTACATTTGCTTCAACTCAATTTGCAAAACATATTTGCCAATTGATGCAACATGTACACAAGAGATGAAGGCTAGATTCTCAACAAGTCACAAAAACACATTTTGCCGACTTTCAGAATCATGCCACAAGGAATAAGGTACATGAACTTAAACTGTTTGCAAAACACATTCGCAAACTAAAGTCACATGCTACAAGGAATAACCATGAGCCACAACTATTTGCAAAACGCATTCGCAAATATAGACAACATATTAAGTTGAGCTAGAGCAAACACAATAAGCTTATCAACACATGACTGACTCAAGCTACTGATTAAGACCCCTCTTAATAGTACGACAAACTATTCTAGCAATCCGGTCTCCCAACCAAACACTGAGACCGGTAAACGACTAGGAACAAATCTTTAGCCCTAGCTAGTCATACCTTTGTCTTGCGCAACCACTTGAAGCTTGATGACGCACACCTCGCTTCAAGTCCGGGTTATTGACTCAATGTCCATCAACATATGATGACATCTTTCATTTCAAGTCTTGACATGCATCAACTCATGATGCACTCTTCATTTGACCTCCATCAACACATGATGGATTCTTCTTGACTTGTGATCAACTCATGATGCGTCCTTTACTCCAAGCTCTTCACTTCAATATCATCAACCCATGATGATGTTCTTCTCTTGATATCATCAACACATGACGATATTCTTTTTCTTCAAAAACTTGACTTGATGATGATCAACTCATGACATCATCCACAGTCTTCAATCACATGGAACATAGCCTATTTCACCAACTCATAGAAAAACGTTAGTTCCACAATATGATTATCATAAATTACCACATCAAACCATTAATCAATAATGGTGGGACAAGATACCACAATCTTTCCCTCTTTGGTAATCGATGATAATCACTTCAATAACAAGTAATTGAATGTAATTGGTATGAGTATATGTAAACTACAAAGGTTATGTATACTCAAAAGATATATGAGCATATTTGAACTACGCAAGTCTCATATGCCCATATGAATATATACGAACTACACAAGTTGCATATATTCAAGGATATGAGTATATATAAACTTACACAAGTTGCATATACTCATATAAATATATTAACTACACAAGTTAAATATATTCAAGGATATATTTCAAAGTAAAGATCCTAAATATATGTGGACAACAGAATATAGATCAATACTAATGAAATCACAAAATATGGCGTGAACTCCCCCTAAATGTGTGCATACACAAGTGTGTAATAAAGACATATGCACATTTTCAAGTTAACCTTTTGGAGAAGTTCAACCTATATTTTGTGTCCGAGGAATGCAAGGTATAATACAGTGAATCGAATGCATACCTCTTGATCTTTAAATCCAACTGAGACTAAACATGAGATATAGCAATATAAAGGAGTTAGTCTTTCAAATAGATTTATCATTTGGAAAGCATACCTCATTTGATTTTTACCTCTTTATCCATTTGAGACTAAATAATGGGTATATCAAAAAGAGTGTTAGTCTCATAAATAGATTTGTCATTAATAACTAAAACTCCATTAACACATAATGGCGGGTCTAGATTCTTCAACTTGTTCGTTTAGAGGCTGCAAATCAATGGACGAAGCTAATTTGTGACCAGGCGTCATCATGCATTTATTTGGACTTGGAGAGGAGCTGGTGCAAGTGCTCTCGTGACTCGTGAGGATAAAATTTTCGTATGAGTGCGTTGTGCAGTCTACAACTTTCTCAATTTAGAGACTTAGAGCAAGGTCTTACCATCTAGCCGTTGGTACTCCGATCTTCACGGATAATTCAATTTCAACGTGCAACGCTTTCATGGTATTACGCTCAATCCATTGCTTGTTACTTTGCGTTATCTTCAAAATGCACGCAAACGAAGTGAAATGCTTTCTTGATTTACTAATGGGTGGTTTCTAGACGGAATAAATTGTCTCGATGACATATCAAAGCTATCTTCTTTTTTAGAAGTGGGGCAGGAGTAGAGCTGGCCAAATGGCGCGGACCTCTGGGGTAAACGAGGCACGACTCTTGTAGGCTGGCCCAAGCATGGCCCGACCAAGATCGTTCATGGCCGTCTGCGGCCAACACGAGACCGAGCCATGCAGGCTACCATCTTAACGCGGTGGCACGACGCGACGCACGAGCGATCTTTGGGCCGTGTAGGTATAACTGTGTGGCTCGGGAGGCACCAGTGCGAGGAGGCGAGGCGGCGACGCGATCTTTGCGCGATGCGGAGCGGAGGAGGACGAGGCGTTACGCAGGCGCGCGGGCGCGGCCGAGAGAGAGCGAGCGGCGGCGCGGCGCATAGAGCTACGCCTGCGTAGACCGGCCATCGAGGCGTCGGCAAGCGGCGGGCCGCCGTCGAGTCGGCAGGGCCATAGAGGCGAGGAGGCGGTCGCGGGAGGCGGCGGTCGCGAGAGGTGGTAGGACCGTCGAGGAGGCGGCGAGGCCGTCGAGGAGACGGGGTCGATGAGGTGGCGGGGGCCGCGGGGCCGTCGAGGCGGTGGGGCCATTGAGGCAGCGGTGGGGCTGCGGGGAGGTGAGGAGGCGGCGGGGTCGTGGGGAGGCGGGGTGGCGGCGAGGTCGGCGAGGAGCCGTGCAGCAGTGCCGGGCGGGACAGCACGGGCAAGAGGGGGTTGGGGAGAAGAAGGACGAATACAGGGGCGAGCCGGGCCGTGCTCGACACGGCACGGCCCGAAAAATTCGGCTATTAGGGGTTTTTTTTAACCTTTTTTGACCGTTGGGGTCTTAAAAAATAGTAAAAAAAAATCAAAACATTTCAATTTTTTTTATAAATAGCCACCATACCCCCCTCATTCAGTACCCCTTCATTCTCCATTCTCTCTTTGAAATTGTGTTGTGCAAATTTAAATCCGTGTTGAGCTAATTTGTTAAAATTCAAAAATTTTGTGCCAAAATTTGAAAAATTCAATTTTCGGCAGCAAGTCAGCGAAAAAGGTACAATACTACTTTTTTAATATACTTTTATTGTTAGTTCTGTTATGCTAGATGAAAGTAGTAATAGTGTTAGTTGCGATTTTGCAGTTTTCGTTATGGACAATCCTTACGACACCTTTCCTCTTGGTGATTTTGGACTTTCACCGGAGAAAATTGCGTCCATAGAGGTGGTTGCGGCTGCCTCAAACCAACTAGAGGTTTCACCGGAAGAAGTGTAAGGCGGAGTTCCATCATCAGGCTCCACGACAGCATCGGGCTCCACGGCAACCGGAGCAAAGAGGTCAAGACCGTTTACATCGGGAGTGTGGGAGAATTTCGACAGGACAACCAAGCAAGACACAAGGGGAAAATAAGGTACCATATGCTATTTGTAAAATTTATCGCCATGAATTGTCTACAAAGTCTACAGGTGGAACGAGGCACTTGTTTAGACATGCTACAAGATGTCTAACCAAGCATGAATTATTCAAACACACTATCAGAGTACTGACGGTAGTCAACTATTGACTGACCAACATTTGGTTCGTTGCAGAGAAGATACTACAGTTTTTAGAAAAATTTTATGATGCAACTGTTGCTTTGTCCGCTGTCTACTATCCAACATCTCCTATAATCGTGCATAGTATTTTATAGATTGCTACTCAATTGAAAATATATGAAAATAACATGGTTTTACGCGATGCTATTATTTTCATGAAATCTAAATACCTTAAATATTGGAGAGAAATCCCTTATCTATATGCATTTGCATTTCTTTTAGATCATAGGGTAAACTTGATGCATTTGGTAGTGTACTTGAACTTTTTAATGATGCTACAGGACTAGACTATATTGACTATTTTGCAGAAGTTTGTTCTCGGTTATACGAGATTTTACCAAAGGTATGAAAATAAGTTCCGGAGTAAGCTTACAACGACCTCTAGTAGCCCCTACCTCAAGTAGCAAGGCAAATATGTCGGGCAAGATCTTCGGTGCCTCTTCCTCCAGGTCCAGATCTTCTTCTTCTACATCGCAGCTTGCTCAGCCAAGAGGCCTAAGACCCACAAGGAGCGGGGAACTATCCAACTATCTGGACAACGATAAGGTAGATTTCAACTTATAAGGCTTCGGCATCTTGCAATGGTGGCAAGCCCATAAGTTAACATATTCGTGCTATCCATACTTGCACGTGATGTGTTAACTGTTCTTGTCTCTACAATTTTCTCCGAGTCTGCTTTCAGTCTCTTTGGAAGAATATTGGAGGAGAGAAGAACAAGTCTCACAAGTGACATGGTGGAGATCTTTCTAACTGTGAAGGGTGGGAACAAGCTGATTCACGAACACAACACTCTGTGGAAAATTAAGAGTTATCGGAGGATGTATCATGTATGTAGAATTGTAGAGCTATATACTGTACTCTTTTTCCTTTGCCAAGGTTTTCTCATTTTGAGTTTTTACTTAGGGAAAGTTTTAACGAGGTAGCCAATGGGACATTAATAAAGTTTTTTATTATATTTTCGATATGATTGTCTCATATTTTTTTAATTTTCATGTCTACTTCTGAATTCTACATATTTTTCTAATTTTTATGATTTTTTTTTATTCTGACGGGCCAAACGGACCACACTTGGCCCGACGAGCTTAATGGGCTTAGGCTGGCCTGGCCCGGCACGAATGCCCAATGGTCCGTGCCTGGGCCGCCACCCTGGCACGAATAGTAGCCGAGCCGGAATGGATCGTGCCTAGCTGGGCCCGTGCCGTGCGGGCCGAGCTGCTCATTTGGCTAGGTCTGGGCAGGAGCTCTGCCGTAACTTTATAGAAGAGGGAAAACAGTGTCTAATTACAGATTAAGTGGAGCCAAAAACCCCAACCCTCAGACATGGAGGCTGGAGCAACCAAAAACTCCCATCGAGGGTAGCAACAGCAGAAAATCCAAAAAAAGGCTATTCCTCCAATTGGGTTGCTTTTCTCCTTTGCATTGTCTCTTGTTGGATCAATGCTACGACCAGCTGCACCGGGAGCGATTTATGTTTTTTCGTTCTCAGTTGTAAAGTTCCTACTGGATGTTGAACTTTTGCTTGGTCTTTTGAATACTTGGGGTTGGACTACTTGGGATAAGTTATTTTTATAGATGTACTTGGGATCGTTTTGATGGCACTCAATATTGGAATTTTTTTATTAATTATTCTTTTTTTCATTTTTATTTTAAAGCTAATCTCTCGCTATCTTTATTTCCAATTCTGACCCTTTTGGTCATGTCACCATCTGTAGTGTGACAAAACAACATTGTCACGTCATAGGATAAGTCCGGTAAATAACATTTTTATCACGTCACTGATGGTGGCGTGACAAAACAACACTGTCAGTGTTGTTTGGTCACGCCATCACTTAGTGGTGGTTAAAGGGGTCAGAATTGAAAATAAAAGTCGTGATGGGTTAACTTTAAAATAAAAATAAAAATAAAAAAATTCTCAAGAATGCTACTAGTTAGGAAAGGGAATCATTTTTCCCCTGTCGTGGCAAAATAAAATGATGACGCATAGGTGTGTTTCCGTCATGGGCTGAAGATGGGTAGCCATAGTCGTTAACCTGCCCATCAACTGAAAAATTGTTTTCATACTCGAATCGCTTGCTGGGCTGGAAAGCTTGACAAAAATAGCTCTGAAGAGGCCTAACGCATCATCCGATGCCGTCGTGGGATGGCGGGGCGCCGTACGTGGGCGCGGCCCCTAGGAATATCAGGCCGGTCCCGCGACGGGCCAGGGACGGACGGGCGTGGCGTGCCCGCGCGCGGCCGGATGGACGCGCCCTTTCCACCTCACTCAGGCCCTCGCGCGACGGAGGAGTCAGGTGAGGTCGTGGCGCCGTGCGCGACAAAATCATGCGTCACGCTGCCCATGTGCGACCGCCCGGAGATTTTTCTCCTCGCGGCGTCGTCTCGTCTCGTTTCGTTCCGGTTCCATGCACGCATGATTTCCCTCGCGGAAAGTGCCACGCCCCCGTATTCCCACTCCCACCCCCCATGTTGCCGATTCATGCGGTTTTGGGCGGGTTCACATGTCACTGCTCTTATCGCGTTTGGTTTGGATTTTGGAGCGCTAGCTTTTGTTGTATATCAGAGGATCATTTGGTCATTTCTCAATTGAGAAAAAGAAGAAATGGAAAAACTGCTAATTTTACCACTTGCACTTGCACTGCCGCTACAAACACATGTAGCAAGAGGCTGTCACCCTTGAGCACCCAACCACATCCCCCTCTTCACCATCTGCTCCAAGACAAAGCACACGGGGCGGAGGCGCGGGGTAGAGGCGCAGGGGGAGGCGCGGGAGTGGGGCCCGAGAGAAGCGGGAGGATGAGGGGGAAGAGCCACGCGCGCAAGGCGGTGGAGGCCGCAGGCCGCAAAGGGGTGGTCGTGGAGGCGGCATAGCGCCGAGAGGAGTGCAGCCGCGGCACGGCGGGAGGCGCGGGGGCGAAGGCTCAGGGGGAGGCATGGCGGGTGACATAGGGGCGGCATGAGGAGTGGAGGCGAATGAACCCTAGCGGCGTGGGGAGGTGCAGGAGGATTGAGGGATTGGGGATCGGGCGGGGGTGGAAAATACAAAAGCTCGTCCAAGCCCAAGGGGGGAAACGTAAAAACGCTCGCTCGCACCCGTTGGTCCACGCTCGCCCGCAGTGCGTCGTTCCTTGCGCGATGGAGGGCCAGAATGGCCTATGTCTATATATCCACACTTTGCTCCATGTTACCAGATATCTCGCCGGATTAGAGATATCTATCTTTCGTTCGCCGGACAATGCATCCGCGATCATCATACTTCCTAATCAGGATCGAGGAGACCTCATGAGTCGTGTTGCTGGAGTCATGGAGCTGGACCACATCACAGTCAGCAACACATCAGCAAAGGCAATGCGAGTTGCAGATAAGACAACGTGGAGAGCGAAATCAGTGCCTGCCCTTAACCATCTCACTCGCCGCCTGAATTGCTTAAGCGACGAGGAAACGAAGCTAAAAGAGACGCATGAATCATGCAAATACGCAACCTGACCATGCTGCTGTTCGGAGCCTCAAAGAGGAACTAAAGCATGGCTCGGCAGTGGTGTTCACTCGTTGATCTTACGTCCAGACCAAGCGGTCCTATTTGTAACATAAGAATTTCTTTCAATCCCTATGGGCCTTAAAAGAGATTCACTCCTCCCAGATATGAAAGGATACATTTACCCATTTGATGTTCTCTAGGAATTTATGTAGAAAAGGAAACACCGACTCCTGCTGGATGTGAGGATTCCTGTGGAATTACTAATTAGTTATAAGTAGATCCACTAGTAGGAGCAGTTCACCTAGACCCACTTAAGTACTGGCAAGGGCCAAGCTAGTTAGGTCATATGCAATGGGTTTACATCAGTTGTTTATAGTCTTTGCCACGTAGAATTTAAACTGATGTGGATAAAAGATAATAAAGAGAGAGAAATATGTTGTCTACAATCCTGTAGCCAACGTATCACGAGAACCAAGTAGGCTATCCAACCACATTTCTTAGGTCCATGAAAGCATTAAAAAATTATGTGATCTATAAAGACAAGTAAAAAGACAACCCATCGTATTAGCTGATTTTAATGTTATCTACAGATGATACGAAGAAATGGTATAAACAACAGTTGTCTGAACTATTGTACGTATCCTTATATCCTTATAAGTAGATCCACTAGTAGGAGCAGTTCACCCAAACCCACTAAACTGCTGGCAAGGGCCAAGCCGCCGTGGCCCCCGTACTTTTTCACGGGCAGGTTACTTCTTAATTGGCCTGAAACCGTGAAACGTTAGCTACCCATATAATTCCGCCTCTACATGGCTACATGCTCATGCATGCCGCGCGGCCCCTGCGCAACGCTGTTGGTCTACCACTAGCTGGTTGCCTCCCTGTTGGGTCAAACGGCGGGGGCACCGGTCGAGGCAGCGCGCCAGCGCGAGTGGGAGATTTTTTTCTAAATAAATTATTTTTAATTGTTTTATAAAAATAACTCACATTGTATTTTTTTTTTACAAAAATAACACTAAGTCGTTGGCCCACCAGACAACTAGGCTCAATCGCGTCGTGGGCCAGCAATTAGGTGATGAGAAGGCCCAATCGCGCGGCCAAACCGCAATTGAGGCATTGGTCTGTCACGTATCTCAGTCACGAGCTAGTGGTGCAACTTAGTCCCATGTTGGGCACAAAATCCGTTTTAATTTTACGAAAGTAAATAATCGGGTTTACAACATATCGAATCAAGTAGCAACATGTTTAAAGTAAAAGTAGTTCGCAACAAACGTGATACAATTATGAAGTAGATTACACAAATTGACCACAACAATAGAAACAAAGCACTCTCGTTTGTCGCTAACTACCTTGGACCGGAGAGCAAATACACTTGTTAGTGCGTGTGTAACAAAACAATGCTACTCCAAAAGATACGTTCTCGTATGTTGGCTGCACGTGGCATGATCAAGATGGAATCCACATGGTACGTATCAGGCTTCTTCATGTAGGAAAATATAGTTCAGATTTGGAGCGGGGAGATCCGTGGATTCCGTGTTGTTATTAACTTCACATAGGACTATGTACAAATAGGATATTGATCCCTGATTTGGACTTACTGAAGGGTGGCAAGGGCCGTCGACAGGCTCGTCGCATTTGAAACAACATGGATGACTCGAGCCAGAGAGCCTGTGAAGAGGTGTATCTCCGCAATAAGTGTATAAAGCATAACAGGTCGGGTGAAGGTCACAACAACACGACTAGTGGCGGTCATGGGAGAGGCCGGGTCGTGGAGGGCGACATGATGCAGATCATAAAGCTAGAGTTGCTACCTAATACAGTTTATGCTCATGTTAGGAGTGCTTTGTTCCTATCGTTGTGGTCAATTTGTGTAATCCATTTCATGATTGCATCTCGTTTGTTGCGAACTACTTTTACTTTAAACATATTGATATGTTGTAAATCCGACTATTTAATTTCGTAAAATTAAAATAAAGTTTATTTAAATTTTTTCTTAAAACTGTGCTAAGTCGCTAGCCTACACTACTACCAAAATGTTAATACTGGATATCTCGTCACAGACGGTTTACCAAAATCGTTAGTATTAAATACAATCACAGACGGTTTTGGTTTAGAGACCGTCTATGTTACTGGCTACGCTAAAAACTGTATGTGAAGAGATAATATCACAGACAGTTCACGTTGAAAACCGTATGTGAAGTATCACAGACAGTTCTGAACTGTGATATTACTAAATATCACAAATGGTTTTTGCTTAAAACCGTCTGTGATAATTTCACTTGTTACACACCCGACCCTCACAGATTTGTCTTAAATTTCAGATCTGTTCTCACAGACTACTTTTTCAGGAGGTGGGGCTTTGAGGCGATTTGGTGAAAGAAGACCGCAGAGTAGGTGGGAAGATTATTTACATCTAGCATGGTATTACCCCACTGTCCTAATCCAAACACCTTCTCTATTCTTACATTCTTTTAAAGGATTTTTTCTTATTAGCTCACCGTCCTAATCCAAACTCATTCTCTCTAATAGTTCACTCTTGTAAAGGAAGAGTGATTGTAGATCCATTTGTTCTTAACTATCTATGGTTAGTAATTTGTTCCTAGTTACATTATATTATAGATCTAGCTTGGTAAAGGGGAGAATTGAAGATAGTTTAGATCTAGATTGATGTAGAGAGAATTGTAGAGAGAAGATTATTTACATTATATTCTAGATCTGGTTCAAACACTGAGTAGTATGAGGTGTTGTACTTGTTTTAGGAACTGTGCTTAATAGGGGTGGAAATCAGGTTGATTTTGTGAGCCTAGATCTGAAATCACCTTTAAAAATGAATTCATGCTGAATATCTACATTGCTCAGATTGCCAAGTCGCTTTGATTGCCATCTGCTTCGTGAGTATCATCGTATTTCAATTTAATTACCCCTTTGCATTTGATATGTCCTAGTCAGTGATTCATATTCTATTTGTTTTGATACTGTTACTGGGATATATTGCAATTTGGTGTGGTGGGTTTGAGATGAATGCTCTGTGATGATAATAGTTTTATACTAAACTTGTTTTGATAATCGGGTTTGAATTTGAGCTCTAATTGGAATGCTTCATACCGTTGATTGATCTTTAGTATTTTGTCTGTTACTTTCGGTTGGTTAATTGGTTGAACCTCCATTTTTGTGGCTAACTGGAGTGTTGTTTTGGTGATCATTTTGCTTTGATCTCTGTTGGCCGAAAGTATTATATGTTGTCTTTTGTTTAAAGATCCTGTCGGCACATAACTGGTCGGGCCGGTGGAAGCACTTCCTCTGAAACCGCCACTGATCGTAGCGGTGTATCCTCATCCATCCGGTCGACTTCGCCGATTTCTGCGATGGGCGAACCGGCAGAGGAGGATGATGAAGAGATTCTGTTTTCCTCCATGGCGTATATACATGCGTCCATATCGAGGTTGGCGTAGTCCGCCAGGTCGAACCAGTTTTCTTCATCCCAACTTCCCGCCATAACCGCATTAGCGATCACAAACGGAGAATGGACAAAGATTTGATGAGCAGAGTAATTCTTCCAAGATTCCACGTCGCGTTCCCCACGGACGGCGCCAGCTGTCGACGATCAAGACGTCGATCTTACGAAAAGAAAATGAGAAAGTGATGTGGGAAATCTAGGGTAATAATGGGACTGATCTTTTATTAGTATGAACTGGGTTTTACAGGGGATGTCTCCTGACTAGATGATGAACTACACCTGTATACACTGAGAACACTGCTTGTTCCTTTACAATATCAGACTTACAACACGAATCTAAGATTTGTGCTTTAGTCCGATGGCTCTATCTCTGTCTATCTTCGTCTCTCTCCTTGTCTTCGTCTTGCTCCATCTTTAAATAGCCCTTGAAGAGGTGGAGTTACTTCTGGAGAAGACGCCTGCTGTGAAGCGTTGCGACTGGTCGGAGTCAAGTGACGGTTGATAAGGGATCAACCGTTCGGTGGTTATATGTCTATGAGACATATAACCGCATGGTGGTTGTTCGTTAGTACTTCTGGATAAGAAACATCGTATGATATGAAACATGCACGTGCTCTATTCATCATACGGTAGAGAATATACTTAGAATGAGTTCCAAGTATCAGTTCATACCTTTTACGAGCAGTTCTCCTGGTCGTGAGCTTGGCTTAGGCCTTTGTTCGACCAGGGTACCCATTATGTAACCTCTGGAATCTCTACAACCAGTGAGGTCGTGTACCTCAGGGGTTACGACCATGAAGACGTATGGTCTGTTATGTATTAAAAATAATACATAGAGGTTGTAATCCTCGTCATGACTATCACAGACGGTTTGTATATGAATAACCGCCTGTGATAGTCTGCATCACAGACGGTTCGAAAACCGTCTGTGATGACCTCATATCATTATTGACCTATAAACTCAAACAGCTCACAAAACCGTCTGTGTTGTCGTTTTTTAATCATCTGTGTTGAACTTTTCTGTAGTAGTGCTAATCTATTTTGGGTCGTCGACTATGCCCAGCATGGGCCTCACCGTACCACCAGCTTGTGACTGAGATACATGGCAGATCAATGACTCAGTCGCGGTTCGGTCGTGCGGTTGGGCCTCCCCCACCACCTAATCACTGACTTGCCGCACAGTTGGGCCTAGTCGCCTGGTAGACCAATGACGATGGTTTTTTCTGTAAAAAATAAAGCGTTGGTTATTTTTGTAAAAAGATTTTAAAATGGTTTATTTTGAATAAAAACTAGCAAGGTGGTCAATGCATTTGTGCATCTAGATTTATTACATAATATTAACATATTCAACATTGGTATTTGGGTGTCGGTTCTTTGTTTTCATCTATTTATAAGTCGATTTTATTGACCATTTTTTGCTTCAACCTCCAACAACAAGCTCAATTTTTTATTGATCCCCCTCAGTTGTTGCCCCTTCCAATACAATACTCTACCATGTAGTTATCTTCTACTTCTCTCCTATTATTGCTTATTATTGACCGTTGCGACATCAAACATGCATACACATGCAATCAACACTGATCCCCGCCGGGGACACCCCTCACACTCTCTCCGGTGGCCCTAAGCCTATTCTCTATGACTGCGTCATCTCTCCTCCGAGCTCTTTGCTACTCTGCTTTTGTATGCTCGTGCTTCTATTCATATGGATACATGCATATACATACACACGCATGATGTTAAACGTGCTACATGTCCTATTTTTCCGTGTCAGGCGCTCCACTTCTTTGATGTTGGCCACTCAATGTTGTGGCTTTGTCATTAACCACGACGATGTCTCATATTCACTGGTGCTAACATGTCTGCTTTAGTCGCTATCTGACGATAATCATTGAGATTCTTTGCCCACTGACTTCTTCAACTATACCAACGCTCACCACTTGTCCTCGTGGCTCTAGCTCCTTTGACTATGATCTTTATCTTCAACGGCTCCAGCGAGCAACACTACATTGTTATCGTCGAACGGCTAAAGTGAGCTGCACGACATTGTCCTCATCTTCGCTGTCGCCGCCTCGGCTCTTCACTTCCCCGTGGCCAATGTCTTCTCACAAGACACATCAACGCCATTGCACTCTTTCATGATCTCCTTCGACACCATTCGTGTTATCCTTATTATAACTTTTATTGTTGTCAAAATTTCAATATTTTTTATTAGAGTTTGTACACAAATCAAAATCTTAATTTATTTAATTTATTCTATTTTTTATTTTAGGGATTTTACTTTCAAATTCATATAGAAATCATATTGCAAATTTTCTTTTATTTTTCATTCCGAATTTTAATTATTTTTTGTTGGAATTCGTATACAAACAAACTGGTATTTTTTTCTTTCATTTTTATTCCAAATTATAGATATTTAGAGATTTTACTTTGGAAATCGTATGAAAATCAAATTGCTTATTTTATTTTTATGAAATTTCAGTTATTTTTTGTTGAAACTCGTATACAAATCAATGTGCTGATTTTTTAATTATATTCCAAATTAGTATACAAATAAAATTACTTATTTTATATTATTTATTATTACGAATTTTTGTTCTTTTTATTGGAATTTGTATCTGAATCAAATCGCTATTTTCTCTTTAATTTTTATTTTTGAATTACAATTATGTAGTCATTTTAGTTTGAAATTCGTATTGTAATCAAATTACTGATTTTATTTTATTTTTATTCGGAATTTCTTTTATTTTTTGTTGTATTTCGTTTACAAATCTTATTGCCAATTATTGTTTAATTTTTACTTCGTGTTATAATTATTGGAATTTGTATCAAAATCAAATTACTAATTTTATTTTATTTTTATTTCGAATATCAGTTTTTTTTTGTTGGATTTCGTATACAAATATAATTGATGATATTTATTTATTTATTATTCTGAATGATAATTATTTAGAGATTTTACTTAGGAATTAGTATGGAAATCAAATTGTGTTATTTTATTTTATTTTTATTCTGAATTTTAGTTTTTTGTTTGATTTCATATACAAATCTAATTGTGAATTTTATTTAATCTTTATTTATAATTATAATTTTTTTATGGATTTTACTTAGAAATTCGTATGGAAATCAAATTTCATTTTTTTTATTTTGAATTTCAATTTTATTGCACTTGACATGGACTCTTTTACTTAGGACTTTGTATGGAAATCAAATTGCTTATTTTATTTTATTTTATTTTATTTTTTTTATTTCGAATTTCAGTTTTATTATACTTGACATGAGCTTTTTCTTTTAATGTAGACCGTTATAATCTGGACCTACTATGATCGATGATGTAGATCTTTCTCTTTTTCACCGATTAATATGAGAATTTTCCACCCTTGAGTACATGATGGCTTCTTTTGGCTTTGGTTTAATAAGATAACTAGCAGGGTGGCCCGCACAATTGCGCGGCTAGCCCTTACTATATTCCAGAGTCATTATTATCCCATTAATTAATATTGCTTCTTTGCAAACACTTCAAGCGAAAATCTTAATAAATTAAGATTAAATAGTAAGTATCATATTTATTATTGCTCCTCGTTTATTTAATGATCCCTCCGTTCTTTTATATTTGACGTCCTAGAATATGTGTCGTCAAACTTTCTTAAGTGTGATCACCAATATATTTAGAACTATTTAGATTAGTTATATGAAAACCATATTATTACATTTATCATTAAAACTATTTTCATAATATTATAATTTTATTAGTATATATTAATATAAAAAGTAACGGTCAAATCACATCTATAGAACGTGAAAGTTCAAAAACGTCAAATAAAAAAGAACCAATGGAATACTATCCTACGTGGAAATCTTGCTTTTGTAAAAAGAAAAAGATCCAAGCTTTTAAAATTGATGCTAATGAAAAATAATGTCTACAAATTCATTACATATGCGAGAAGACACACACACACACACACACACACACACACACACACACATATATATATATATATATATATATATATATATATATATATATATATATATATATATATATATATATATATATATATCTGCAAATATTTGAAGCAAAAAAACTCAAACTCACAGACACAGGTGGCATCCCGGCCCTCTTGGATTGCCAAGTGTAACAAAATTTTACATCATATGTGTGCCATTTAAGCTCACATTTTTATGTTTTCTAATAAAATACCAAAAATTATATTGATTCAGATAAGCACATCAACTATTGTCTACTGGATCGTGTTGTACCAACTATTGATGATGCCTTATATAAGTTTACATCAATCTACACAAATCTGGGCCTAAACATATGGAACAAACAGACACCAAATCACACTTTATGCGCTTACGGTGGCCTACTGGCCTGATCTCGTCTCCGCCTCTGCCTACTGTTTTAGACTTCTACTCCGCTTCTCGGTTGATTCTCGTGAGCCGTACCAAACACTCGATTCTCAAAACACTGCGTGAGTCTAAAAAATACACTAGCGTGAATCTTGATAAACAAAAATACCCATTGAAAAATACACTAGCGAGGAACAAGAAGCGACCTTTCCTTGATTCTCGCCGTCGAATCCAACGAAAGCAAGGATACCCATTGAATGTCTTGGGTGCTAATTTTACTGTGGGATGTGAGAAAGGCGGGCCCCACATGAATTGCCATTTTTTTATTTGCTCAAGGCGCGCGCCTCGCCGTCGCCTCTCGGTCGAATTTGGATCCGGCAGTCTTTCGCGCCCGTACGCGTCTTCTGGTTCTTGGGTGCTAATTCGAACTTACATGCTGTGGGATGTGAGAAAGCGGGCCCTTTATGCCCAATCCGGTCAATTCCATGCAACGACGATGTGACCTTCGTTCTCTTGTTGAAAATTTCGGTGTCGGAGGGTATGGGTACCTCTTGGAGCCGCCGGTGGGTCGGGATGGTCACCGAAGCTTTCACGATTCTTTTGGCCTCATTTGTTCCTAATCATGTGGGAATTGATGAAATATTTCGCAAAATTGCAACTTCGCAGTTGCTTGCCGGGAGATCGCCATTTCGTCGCTACATGTTTGCTCGGCCGTCCTAAATCACGCCATTGGCGCGCTCAACGTATTGTCGGTAGAATGGCAAATTTTTAGTTGGCGTTTATCACATTTGGAATTCATTGTTTTGGTTTGTTCGATGTATGTGTATGTGTATGCTTCGTGATGATTTGTTGGGCGATCTTTGTTCTAGCCCATTTCACGAATGAGAAGTTGCAGCGGTGGGCGTCTTTGGTGTGTTCTCTGTATTGTTGGGTCGACGGTGATTATCCTCCATGCTCCCAGAGAGGACTCGAGCTCGATGGAGCGATTTGGCACTTGGCGACACGGCTGGTAAGTTCCCATGCTTTCTTCATGCGACTACTTGCCATCACAATGGACTTGTGTTTGGACATGTTTTCTGTAATGTTGTTGCGACCTTCCTTTGCTATCGCCTTTGCGAGTGGCGATTATCACGCTCCGATGTTATATTGCACTCCACGGTATGGCGAGCGAACATAATGGTGTATGTTGGAATTTGCTCGATGATTGGATCCCGACGAAGAAATTTTCGCATGGTTGTCCATTTGGCATCATATTATTTCGTTGCTAATATGGCTTTTGTGTGCTGTTGTGTTTTGTTAGGTTATGAGCATCAAGGTGTGGGCATTGCCATTAAGCTTACAATTGAGGGCATAAACCAGTGGCTATTTCGGACGTGGGTCGTTTGCGGTTTCAACAACATGCATAGTTATTCAGCTTAGTTTGAACAAGGTACACCCAATGCCCGATCGGTATACATGAAAAAGAGGCATGTTAATCTTCCCATTCTCACACAACAGTACATCCATAACAAAATAAAAAGTATCTTTGTATGCAAATTGTGCGGAGGTTCCTTACAAAAATTGTTATAGTATTGCCACGAGATTTGTGGATTTCTTACAGTTCTTGCCGGTCTTGTTGTGCTACATTCTACTAGAGAACTGATCAAACTCTATTTGCGGTAGATGCTTGTGAAGTTTGGTGAATGATGTTGCAAATATCTTCCTCCAAAGTTATCGTGCGGCAAGATTACTTTGTATAGGGATCTTCCAGATGGTTGGCATTTCATGCGCCATTTCTTAGCCTTGTGTAGATTGGAGACGAAGCATGTCATTCATAGTCCCCTAAAGACCATCTTGACACCAAGACCTAAGCAATTGTGAAATTTTGTAGAAATCACGCCGGATCGTGTTCCATCTATTGCACCCAACCTAATGGCCATACAATTACTTCTGAACAACCTAGCCCTCTAGTCGACATTCTTTGTGAAGATATTGTAGAAAGCTCGTCGAGGATGTAGATTTTTTTGTTTCATCTTAATGTCAAGTGTATAAGGCTTGCTATTGCTAATTTGACATTTTGGTCACCCTTGTCGGCTCGGATGTAAGTTGATGTATTTGAGGTTTGTATTGTCTTGTCCATTACAGATCATGCAGGTTTGAACCTCTGCTTCAGTGAGGTATTCAAACCAAGCAAGCTGCATGTTTTTTCCTCCCCTGGGGTTGGGAGAAGTGTGCGCGATGGGGTTGGGAGTTGGACGGAGGAGAGGCAACAGAACAAGGCTCGCTTCCCATAGCTATTGACTTCCTGATGAGTTACGTTATACTTAAGTATGTCATCATATATGCTTCCTCCTTTCCCCTAAAACCTTTGATACAACATATATACATTCACATAGTCTAAACAAATTTAGGGAAAAAATCTATAATTTGTGTACAAATACATAGGAGAAAGACACAAATATAATTAAATTATTACAACTAGGGGTAACATGGTCTATTTGCCTCTAATCCTCCTCATATGGTTTTGGGAGCCAACTTACCAGCCAAACGCTTTTAACATACAGCTCTAGATTTTCAGAGAAGTGGATTCTCAGAGAATCAGGAGTAGAATCTGGAAAATGAGAATCTGGAGCTCTACCAAACAGGGCCTGCATTAGGCGCGCTTCCTCTGAGACATCCAAAGACTGCCGTTCGTGCTCTCTTTGATTTGGAGTCAACGAAAAGGATAATGAATGTATGATTGCCATTTTTTTTATTTGCTACTCATTTGGATTTTACATGTATAACTACTATTTGTAGCTTTCTCAAACAATGCAATGGCAAAGGCAAACGCAAATGCAAAGAAAACATGATGATGTACACTTTTACCAAGCTTTGTAGATTAGAAGTAAAATATCACAAAAGTAACCACTATTCTTTTTGTACTTGTCGTTTTTCTAATTATATGTTAATCAAAAAAGTAACCACTATTTTTTTCTAATTATATGTTAATAAAAATATAATGGTATAAAAATACTTTTGATGATAAATCTATCCGTAACATTTACATGTAATAAATCTAAATAGTTTCGTGCATATTAGTGGTCAAAGTTTTAAAAATCTAACTACGCGCATTATAAAATGACATATGTTATTTGAGAAAGAGGGAGTACCTTCGAGTAGCCACCAATGTATGTACATGTGAATTCGAGACGTATTGTTTAACTTCACCACAGGAAATCCATATGCCACTTGACGTCACCGTCTTCCTCTCCAGTGGGAAGCATGTACATTGTAAAGAACCTATATATACACGTCGTTGGCGAGAGGTGAGGGAAGTGGCTGCGGCGTCCGGCACGATGCTTGGCGTGGATGACACCACCAGCCACGAGCGCCAATAATAGCTAAGCATCGGGGTAAGGGGTTCGGTTTGGAGACGCCAGCAATGTAGGGTTTGTTTTGTTAGTGTCCCGAGAAAAGAAGTTAGCCTTATTCTATTTGGAGACCCGCTTAGCTAGTGTTTGGTTGACTTGAAACATTTTGGGATACCTGACCAGGATCGTCCTGGCGCATCGTTAGTCAGAGACAGGCGTCAAAAACGGCCACCTAGCTCCAGGCGCTAGCCATCAACGCCTTAATCCTCCCGTAGAGCTTAACGCAGTCGTGCCATCACATTGCCGTCTCCGTTCGTACACTCCGGGCGGGAGCTTTACGCGCAGCCGCTCCAGCTGTCGATCCAAGCCCTCGCGCGACGGTGGCGCCGTTACCATCCGTCTGCACCGTTGCTCTCCTGATGCCGTCCGTGCCGCGCTGCTGTTGCTCTCAAGTGTTGCGTTGCTGGCTTGCTGCTGCTCTCCTAACGCGGATCGAACTATTTGGGAGTCGATCCTTACGAAGCAACGGAAAGCTCGAATATGGTTGATGGATTGAGCTCTTTTTTGACCTTTTGATGGAGGAAAAAAAATTCAGTGCAGGAGGACCTCACGTGAGGCTCTTCGGCATCTTCATCCATCCATAAACAGTGTGAGGGGGCGGGAGATGATCGGACGGTGGGGAGGAGAGACCTCTCCGTGAGAGAATTTCTTTCTTTTGATGGAATACTTGTGGCTGGACGTGTTATCAGTAAAATAACTTGTATATGTTTCTGGCCTTTCTAATATATTACCCCAGCATCTGCTGGCTTTCAAAAAAGATGGAATACTTGTGGTTGGTATTGATGACGTCGACAGGGATGAATATGGGACTCCAATCAATCGGATACCAGCGATCGTATTATTTTCAAACTCGTAGACATCTACTTTGTTTCAAACTTTTCCAGATAATAAAGTTACAGATAAAATATACACCGCTATAATTTGGA
The DNA here is from genome assembly GCA_036346255.1 of Ampelocalamus luodianensis. Classification (NCBI taxonomy): domain Eukaryota; kingdom Viridiplantae; phylum Streptophyta; class Magnoliopsida; order Poales; family Poaceae; genus Ampelocalamus; species Ampelocalamus luodianensis. The sequence continues at coordinate 53,568,724 of CM070627.1, read as the reverse complement.
GCTACTGTATCCAACAGTGCAGATCTTTCTACTTTTCTACCTATTAACATGTTAATATCTACCTTTTGACAAAAGAGGAGGTGATGATTTCTCTTTTATTGTTTTAATAATATAATAGATAGATTCCGAGTCAGCCGTGACGTATCGAGCGCGCGGCGCGGTGTTTGCAGCGGCGGCCCCCCGCAGCGGGCGGCGCGCGAGGAGGAAGCGCAGCCGCACGCTCCGGCGCTGACGAGGATACGTGGATGCTACCGCCCAAACCTTTTTCTTTAACGCGACGTGGACGTCTGTAACAACCAAAATTTTACTGCCAGCTGGTTTTCGCTTTTTCGCTTTTGATGGAGATGGGCATCACACGCTATCACTCGCCAGTTAGGCATAAGTTGCTTTGCAGATCGACTCCGCGGTGAAAATAGTGTACTTGCGTCGCGTGTACTAGTACTTCTTTTAGATGAAACTTGCGTACGTGCACTAGATTTTTTTGGTACAACAAACATCTGACGATGGAAAATTTACTATCGTACGCTCTTATGTAACATCGGTGAACATCTCGTGCAACAATGATAATCAACGTATGCAATTAAATACATAATAATTGATCTAAAAGGAGGGGATCCCAAATCTATCAACAAAATTCACTTGAAAAATACAGATCTCGTTCTCGTATAAACACGATTTGTACTAGTACAAAAGTTTGAATAAAACAATTTACTTTGTTACAACCATCACAATATTTTGAGAATGTGTATACAACAAACGGGGAGGACATTTGCAACAAAATCATAAACTTAGGCAACAAAACATCAGATGGTCTGGAGCAAATGCACAACAAATTACCAAAATACCTACAACAAATTCATCTCGATTGCACAACATCAGAAAAAAAAGAAGTCAATATTGCAACAATGCCTCTAGTTGCGGCATCGTTGAGAAGACATAGTACAACAAAACAAATCGCGTTTGGCAACAATCGAGTGAATATGCTACAATAAACTTCTAAACATGCAAACAAAACCCACCGAAGAAAAAGGCAATGGTGGCAACAAAAAGGTTAGCTGGTTGTAGAAGTAGGACGTGACCGGTTGGAGGCCTCATCACCTATACAGGCTCGGATCAAACGAGGGTAAGGTTGGAGCACATCACCACCTTCCTACTCGAGCTCAAGAGGCATCGCCACCGCGCTATGGAGCTCCACCACCATTTGACCCTCCGAGCTTGGGAGGCCTCGACGACATGTCACTACCCGTAGGGTGGAGCTCCGATCAAAGCTTCCTGGAGGATAACAACAAACATGGGGAGAGAGGGGGGGAGGGAGGCGTGGTTTCGGTGGCTAGCTCCCGAACGGTGAACTTCGGCCGTCGATGAGGCATGGGAGGAGATGCAGTGGAGAGGTAGACGAAGAAAAAAGTAGTGAACAGTAGAAAAAGAATGAATACGATATGAAGATGGAGTTGGTTCAACGAGTGGGAGCGTCCAATGACCCCTAGCGTCATCTAGATATTTTTACGAGAATTTTGCGTGCACACCACATCGTCGATGAGTTTAAATCTATTAACATCAAGTTTAGGCCGCGGTGTTGTGGATTTAACCTGCCAAACACCTATGGATTAGGAAGACTCTAACATAGTCAAAGCCTTTTAACATCTTATTAACCTAGGATCGAAGGTTGAATAAGGTAACACACTACAATTAACCTTCATGAGCTATGTTTTCTACTTATTAATCCAACTAATCCACATAATCTAATCAAACAATATTTCATTTAATAAGTTTCGTTGCCAAACATAAACATTGCGTTAAGATTAACTAACCTAGTTATTTTAACCCCTATTAAACGTTAGTTAGTGAGGCGCATCTAGTAAAATACATCTCTTAGTTATGAGAACCTTGTCAAAACTAAGCGTGCAAGTCTTCAAAAATTCTCATTTTTTTTTTGTGGATGTAGGGGTTGGAATATTACATGACCAAGCAAAAATTTATGATCAAACTTGATTGAACTTAGGATAAACACAAAAAGGCAAGTTTAGGTCTACATAGTGATTTCTACTGTTTTACTCTATTCCTTTTAGCCAACGGGTCCTTCAAAACCTTGAGAATTTTATGGGCTTCTACATAATTTATGAGTAAAAATATGTCTGTTTGCAAAAATAAGTGGGTCAGTTGACCCCACACGTCACACATAAATCTTTTACTGCTTTTCGCGGCTCTTTTTTGTTTCTTATGTGTTTCCTGTAATCGTAAAAGAATGTAACATCTCTCTCCGTGCGTCCATGAAAAATCTGAGAATTTTTAAAGACTAACATACTTAGTGAGTTAGTTCTCACAAAACTTTCGCCGAGACGGTAGTTCTTGTTTGTTACATCATGCATCTTGTTTCTATGCTACTCACAAGACAGATTGCTTATGGTAGAAGTTCTAGTTTAAAAAAACATGAATGCAAACGTTACTGTCTACAAGCATAATGCAGTTTTATAAGCTTTTGTAAAGTAGGAGAAGTTTCTCGTTCTTTTTGCCATAAGCTCCAAAACTCACTTGCAGAAAAATACACCTGCGCCGACCTTTCTTTTCACCACAAAAGCAGCAATGATTCTGCCATAGAATATTCCCTTGGATGTGCGCATCTCTACTTGTTTTCTTCCCGCCATTTGTTTAGCGCAAACGCACTCGATCTGCCCCTTCCCGCCGCCGCCGCCGCCCCCCCCCCCCCTATTCTAGGCCACCTATTTCCTCTAAGGCGCTTGGGGCACTTTGCTGTGTGTGTGGATGCAGATTTATTCAAGAGATAACTAAATCCACATCTTCAAATTTCATCCAAACCGTCCAATTGAATCACTGAAATTTATAGTGCTTGAAATGAAATTACAAAATGTTCGCGGTACTGCGAATTGAAATTCATTTTTTTATTTAATTTACGGACAGTTCTACCTCCTCTGAAGTGTCGGAGCTAGAGCTAATGGCAGGCTTCACAGAAATTTAACCCCAGAGGATCTCGATCATATCGTGCCTATTTCATTGGTTTGCTTTACAAGCTGAATGATGAGTTGAAAGGTATTGCATGCTTGCAAGTTGCATAACAACGATGGAATTGGAGGGTTGCAATAGACAAGTAGACAGCAGCAGGATTAAAGGTTAGTGTTTGCTACAGTTTTCTTTTGTTTTCTGTCCAATCATTTTGGGTAGCAGCGTCTGCTTGTGCCTTGATTGGTGTACAATGGCCAGGCACGTCTCTGTTGCCAGATCCCCCTTGCCTGAAAAGGAACAGAGCATCTGTTCAAAGGAACAGATGTGCTTTGGAAACTCTTAATAAATGGATAAAAGGCAAGAATTTTTCAAGCACACTGGTAGGTGATTAACCTTTCGAATTCAAACCCTAACATGCGAGCACTAGGAACAGATCGTCTAAATTAACGATTGGCACTGGGGTTGGCTAGGGCACGCGTCTGGATTAATCATTTCGCCTTTCTCTCTGGCGTTCATGTTCAATTCATCGCGGCCGCGCTTCGCTTCTCGCTTGACCACACCATGTTTCATTTCCCGCCGGTCCTTTTTCTTTTAGTCCTGTCTAACTCGATCCAATGCTGGGCTCACTTTCGCATCTCTTCCTTGATGATAATGACATCTCACTCCCCCCTCCCTCTATCTTGCTCCCTTTCTTATTCTTCATGGCATCTCGTGGACCGAACAATTTGCGTATGAATGATGGGCTTGCACGATGCAGCCATCTTACGCATCATATGCATGCATGAAAGGCACAATCCTTGGCTCCAAAAGTTGCACGATAATGAAAAGTAGGAAAGTGGTTTGGAGAAGAAAAGGAGACATCAAGTGATTTTCATAATTTCATGGCGATCAAGCAATGGCATCTTGCATCTGGCCTGCCTTTTCACTTTCAATCTTCTTCTTAAGAAATGTTGCATCATAATCTCCTTTCCACTATTTGTCGACAAGTGGTTCGAGGAAGAAAATTTGTATATTCCTGTCTACAATTGTACTATTGGTCTAATCTAAGAGGATTGTAATTTGCTAATTCAGTCTCACTTTAACAATTGGTAATTTAGGCTTGAGGCATTAGAACCCAGCTATGAAGCTACGTACTCCCGTTCTTCCATCACTTTGAACCCATCCCAGTCCGTACATAGATAACTATAGTAAAATGAATAAAACAGTTTCATAACTATAGTTAAGTGAATAAAACAGTTTCACATTAGAAGTACTCTTAAGCCGGCCTAATCTGATATAATTAACCATGCTGTGTTGAATATTGATTTGCTAGAGTTCACACGCGAAGAGGACTCTAAACTGTCTTGTCCAAGAAAAGGCCGGATTTCGTGCAGTCCTGACACATGAGCCTCCATGAACGCTATGGCACATGCATCTTGTACTTTACAACAACAATTCAAGACGCCAGCACCAGCAGTTCATACCGCCCAATCAGATTAGGCGAGCGGCTTCGCCCTACCACATGAGAGATTCCACCAACGAGAGTCAAAAATATGCAACGGTACAGCATCGAATCCGTTTGTCAGCCACTCGCGGGAAAAGGTCAGGTCGTACGTGTACAAGTTCTACTGTTGAAAAACTTCGTATCATACCAACTAGTGTTCTGCTCACCGCTTCATTTCCACTAACCGGATCAAACTGTTCATCAACTTTTAACCTGTGACTCGACGCGTCCCCGTTTTAGGTACGACCTGCTCAGTGAAAACCAGGCACATTTACCCCATTAGGCATTACAAGATGGTGACAAACTAAAAAAGAATGATTTCGCCATCTAAAAAGAACTGCAAAGCTTTAACAAATTAAGAGAGGGGAGAGATGCACCCTTTTGTGCCTAGCTAGCTAGTGCCCTGATGCATGCATGCGGGTTGATATCTATCTGCAGAAACGAACTCCGCACGGTACTGACGAAGGATTGGGGTCTTGCCGGTTGTTTAAGGCACAACCTTTCACGGCCAATGAGATCTGAGGAGCAAAGCAAATTTTGCATCATGACTCAGCTTGCAGATGTGAGCGATGCCACGGCTTTCTGGGGGCGCCAGCGCTGTTGCTTGCCGGCTCGGGGCCGGTCTCCAAATGCGGTAAGAGATTAGCTAAACCAATTATTTGTGTCACTGTGTGACATAAGTCTTGTCGCTCGTTGATTCGCAAAAACAAAAAATCTTATCACTTGTTCACGTCACCCAATTATTTGCTTCCAACTTTGTATAATAATTTATTAAGAAAACGACCGCTGGCTCGTCCTGGTAGAAGTCCAGTGCAATCGCGTTAAGGGCAGAATCAATACCCCGTAGATAGTTGCGTATGCAAACAGCAAAACAGAGCTGTTGGATTGGAGATCCTTCTTCTTTACAGAGATTGCGAGTTCACATTCTAAGCTAGCTCTTTTCGACTTTTTCGTCACGAGACATTCTGTCTGATAATTCTAAACTATACTGTGCGAACTGTTTATAATTGCAATTTGTTTCTTTTTCCCCCTTAAGAGTATGGATAACTGGCGAGTGTATGGTAACTTTTAGGTTCGAAATCCTCACAAAACTTACTTAACCTGCAGTTGGTGTCATCTTCAGCCAGAGAGCCAAGGAATCACACGGTTGGACTATGTAATGATTGACAGTACAATTTATTTCAACTAATGTACGGGAGAAATGCCTTTTGTGGTAGGAAGTGGTTAAGAATAGTCATCGTTATGCAAGAGGTCAAAATTGAATTCACACGATGATAGGCTATAAAAGTTGAATTCACACTATGGTACCACTACCAGATGTCTAGGAATTTTTTTTATTAATTAATTTTTATTTATTTTAAAGTTAACCTCTTTGGTCACGCCACCACTTGTGGCGTGATAAAATAACACTGCCACGCCAGGCCGTATCATGTGAAGTTCTTGTCATGCCATCACTAGTGGTGTGACAGTGTTGTTTGGTGGCGTGACCAAAAGTGGTATTTTGCGGATTTATCCTATAGCGTGACAATATTGTTTTGTCACGCTACGAGTGGTGGCGTGACCAAAGATATTAGAATTTGAAATAAAAGTTACGAGGAGTTAAATTTAAAATTAAATAATAATAAAAATAATTAATAAAGAAAGTTCGATGTCTAAATATGTATACAAGTGACCATGTGAATGACGCCATAAATAACTTAAGCTCAAGAAATAGTCTTAATTGAAAGTTTAACAAAAGCACGCGTAGTCTACTACCTAGCATTGATGGACCAAGTTTGAAAATAAGAGGCTGCAAGATTGCACATTGAAAGGATCAATGGACGAAAAGGAAGGCTATACTTAGCAAGACACTCTTTGGTGGACGAAACGCAAGATCAATGGACGAAAAGGAAGGCTATACTTAGCAGGACACTCTTTGATGGACGAAACGCAAGATTCTTTAGTAGGAGAAGCACTTGCCAGGACTTCAACTCGTTCTAGCTAATTGTTTGAGTACTTCAACTGTCAACCATCTCACGCAGACGCAACCACAATTAGCCCAATTTCTCTTGCACAAAAGCACTAATTCTGGTTTTTTTTTTTTTAAAAAAAAAGCAAAATCCGTGATATATACATGTTGGCGAAAAGGGCAACAAGGAAGTCAAAACAAAAGGAAGACTTTGTTCGTCCATCCTGTAGTTGTCAACGGGTTTGGCTTGTACGGACTCGTTAAACTTGCCAAACAAGGCTTTGAAAAGTCGTATCGTAATGCTCGTCAAAGCTTAAACATTCTCAACTCTAGGGATTTGCTCAAACCTTGTCCCTTAGCAACACAACCATTTGGTCCACATGGGTAATTACACCGCACGAGGGGAAATAGCATAAAAATTTTAAATTTAAGAATATAGTGTATTCCTCCTGAAAATGCATACATACACTCCTAAAACTACCCCCCAATGAAAGTATTTTTGATATTGAAATATCAAGTTCTCATGAAAAAGGAACTGAGCCTAGCTCAGTTGGTGAGAAGGTGTAGATGTACACCCCCACCACTTAGATTCAAGTCCTCTTTGAGGCGAATTTGGGTGCCTATTATGGCTGTGTGCATCCTTAGTTGGTGCAGAAGCCAAGAGTTGTACTTCCATTTCTAAAAAAATCTCCTGAAAAAACAGAAATATCAAGTTCTCAGCAACTCCCTCTGCTTCTAAATGTACATAGGTTGTCGCAGTATTCATGCGGTCGAACATCTAAAGTTTCACCATTGTTATAGGTAAAAGAATATCTAGATTACCTTAAATAGTGTAATTAGATTTGCCATGAAAATATATTTATACTCTTCATTGTATTACAGTTTGTACTAACAAATTGTAACATTTTTGGACAGAGATTATACGACAATTTTATATCTACAATACAAATACAACATTTTCCTAATTCTTCTGATCTTTTTTTTTTGCTTGATTTTTTTCTAACCAATTCTACAAACACAATTTGATGTATGACTATCTCTATTACTTAAAAATTAGAGTTGGTGGTCGTCCGTCCTCTCTACCCTCCCACCCCTGTCTCTCTCTACAAACATGTGGAGCACATTATCAGCAAATTATCTTCTCGCATTGTGTGCTCCTTGCTCCTCCTCTCCCGGCACCCACTACGACACCGTCTACGCTTCCGCCCCCTCTCTGCTCTCGCCTCCACCCCTGCTCTTCTGCTTTGCTCCGCGCCCTTCCACCCCGTCGCTAGTCGCCGCTTCCATCGGCTAGACTTGGACGGGCCTCGCTTACTCCTCTCCGTCCTTGCTCTTCTGCTCTGCTCTGCGCGTCTTGATGAATTAAGATATATTTATTATATCTACTTAATTGATAAATGATTATATTCATGAGATATTCCGTATTAACACGTAGGTACTTTAACTAGTACACATATAAGCGCCAGAGAGTCAGATCGAGCTGAGAAAATACTAGAGGATAAGGCAAGAACGGAGAAGCTTCCGAGTAGGGAGATCCAACCGGATCGACGAAATCACGTTTCTAGATTAAAAAAGGGAGCCAAACCAGCCAATCCACCAGCAGCCGTCAAAGGCCGAGTGTGTTGCCTGCCGGTTTCGATCGTTGGACGCCGACGTCGAACAACAGCAGCCGTTTTGACGCAACGCAACGTACGGCTGTCGTCGCCGCTCTCCAACGCACCACTGCAACGTGCACGTCAAAAACATCGGGCTTGACCCGACCACTGTATCATTTTCGAAATTTTATCGGACCAACTGATAGAACAGAGAGCCACGGTGCATGCATGACAAATTTGGACTAACAAGTGATCACAAGATTAGCCTAGTAGGGTTGTTAATGCGGCTCGTTGGGCGTGCATTAATGGCTTGGGGAAGCGACATGGTGTCACGCAAATGCTAACCAAGAAAACTCCTTTTTTTAGAACTTGCAAAAAGCTTGCGTGCCAATGCATTAAGAGAGAAAAAAAAAACACTTTTATAGAACCTATCTAGCATGCTACCACTAACGACGAAGAGCGTTATCACCATGATCGCACTTCTATCGGTGCCATGCATGTTTCTATCTCCATGCCGCCTTTACGAAGGGGCATGGTGTCACACAAATGCTAACGGTTAAAACAAATTGTGACCAAGAAACACCTTTATTTTTTTCGAACACACAAAAAGATTTACGTTACAATGTGTTAAGATAGAAAAAAAAACACAACTTTTCGCTTCTAGCGTCGACTCGATAAAAATACTTTCAATCACAACACCTACGTCGACCATAGAAACCTCTCGCAGTTAATTCTTCGCCTCAAAACCTCTCACAACTAGCGACCTAAAAAAATGTCATTCACACACTAATTGAAATATTGAATCACCACCGCCTCCCTCTACCCCAAATTGAATTATCACAATAAATTCAACAAACTACTCTACTCTATATTTCATAATATTAGAACCCACGTAAATCACCTCTTTATCCCAAATTTTTACCTTTCCCCGTCAATCATCGTCACACCCTTCGCCCAACATTTCCTCCTTAGTTTTCCTCTCTCCCTTCACCTTGTCCTATAAATAACCACCCGTCCCATTACACCCACACCGCTCGTAACACTGCGCACACAAAAGCACCAGCTTCTCTCGATTTCACGGTTCTACCCTTCGCCTCGCGTGCGGGCGAAACCATGAAGCTGGATGTCACGCCCAAGCAGAGGGCCCTGGAGGTGGAGCAGAGGGAGGAGGCCATGGAGATGAGCGGCCTGGAGCTGTGGAAGCACGAGAAGCCCCCCAAGATTTGCCCCCTGTCTCCGCCGTCGCAGCCGCTGGCGGCGGCCTGCGACGAGGCAGCGCTCGTGCCGCCGCTCAACTTCGCCATGGTCGACGACGGCATCTTCCGCTCCGGCTTCCCGGCGACGGCCAACTTCCGGTTCTTGAAGTCCCTCAACCTCCGCTCCATCGTGTGAGGATTTCTTTAGTCTGTTCCGTTTGAAATTATTGCGGAATTCTTGTGTGTTCGTGTGGTTCTGACGTCCTTGGGCTCAGGTACCTGTGCCCGGAGCCGTACCCGGAGACGAACACGGAGTTCCTTGAGAAGAACGGGATCAGGCTCCACCAGTTCGGAATCGAGGGGCGCAAGGTAACCATAGATGAACAATTTGGTCTGGTTTTACAAAATTTTCTGTTACTTTGTGGCTGTTAATGGCAATTCTTGGAGAAGTAGAATCACAGTGATGGATAAAAACGATTGCTTTCGGTAACATACATAACTTGCTTGCCAAGAACCGACGCTGTTGATCATGTCGTGTTGTTCATCCTAGATTAGTAGTACTTCCACTGGGATGATAAGGGATTTTGGGGAGAATTCAATGCATTCCTCAGTGAAATTTATATTTGTTATCAACTGACTTGCCTAAGAGGGCCCATCCATGTCCTGCTAGTAGTACTATCTGGGGAATTTTCAAATTTCACGGCGAATCGGCAGTGGTCCCTTTCTGCATTGTTTTGATTAATCAAGCCAGCTGTGCTGCTGATTTTCAACAATTCTTTTCCCAATATTCCCAATGTTTTTTTATTGGTCCTGTAACTACAAGGCTATGAATGAGAATGCATCGTCCCTTTTGGCAGAGAGCATCTCCTATACTGGAGACTGGAGTTGCCTTTTCATTTCGTTGTGTTAATTCATTATTTCTTTTCTTTGTTCCGTTTCTTTGTTTGTCTTTTTTTTCACTATTTCTGCAAAGTAGGTAAATCATGGAATTACTTTGATACAGGAATTTTCTTGTTCAGACTTCAATGTGAACAGTACAGTTCCCTATTCATGTCCTTTGTATAGCAGCTCACTGTCCTGCTCATGCCCTATATTCTTTTAGAAGTTTGTTGGTTTTTGTTGGCAACTTCAATGGTCCCAAAATGACAAGCAATTTGCTAATGATATGAATCTTTTGGTTATGTTAAAGATGTATTAGCTTGTGAAAGTTTTGTGAATTAAAACTCATGGCTTGTGTCAGTAAAGTTGTTGGCTGATGCAGCCCCATGAGTTGTTCTGTATTGGGCATTCTAATCCACAATGGACTCGCTAAGCTGCCAGAATTAACTGCACATATCTGATGTGTAGTGGTGGCAACCAAGGTCCATGCATTAAGTTCTGAATTGTACTGAATTAGCTGCGAGACGAGTTGCACGAAATGTATGAAAAGCTTAAGCACTGAAGAGAACAAAAGCACAAGAAAAATTGGGTTGGGCTGTACTTTTCCCCTATGCAGATGGTGCCTAAGAATAGATATACTTGAACGTACGGCACAATGATAGCACAACGTGCATCCACACATTTCGCTGTCCATTGTCTTGTTTGGTTGTTGATGAGAGGGATAGCACTAACAGCCTTGATCTGCCACAATTTTTCGAGAACTGTAAATCTGTACTCGATATAAAAATCAAAAGATGAAATTGAGCATGGACATAAATTGGATTCTTCATACTGGAAGTTGAGAATGATTTCTCATGCTTGATTTTAACCATTAATTTGTTGGTTGAATTACCTAACGTGTGTGCAATTGTCGAGCAGCAATAGATCTGAGCATTGAGAAATCTTTTCTTTTCGTTTTCTTGTTGCCCACATCTCGGCTATGAAGATAATGGATTCTACTTTCTTGGTGCCTTGCGAACTGTCGTCACATGTTTGGCTTCCATATTTTCCATAATTTCCCACTAAAGTAGCTCTGAGTCTTGTGTCCATGTACATCACTAGTGTAAATATCTGCATATAATCTACATGTAAGCATAGGTGGGACTGCTCATCCATGTGTTTTTGTTGGTTGTCCTGAATAACAGATGTCATGGTATTGTACATGTATATTCACCTTCATTCAAACCATGCTTATGGCGTAGAAGTTCAATGCATTGTTGATATGTAAAATTGTATAATTTTGTCAAATTTTGTGTACGAAAAGGTTTGAAGGGTCACATATCTTAGCTGAAAATGCTTTGTAAGGCTTTACTCGTGGAGGTTTTCGAGGTGTCATTATTTGCTGAGTTCAACAATGTTTCTAGAAACTGGTATCTGATTGTTTTTTTAGTGGTGACCACCAGTTTTTGAATAATTACTATGGAAAGTTATCCTTACTGGCCAAATATGTGTTCCATTATGCTTTATATATTCTGAACCCAAGACTTAGTATGATATTGATAAATTTTCTTTGGAAACCGGTGAAGATCAATCATCTTGTAGCGTTTAGAAAATTTTCATTCTTCTTGCTTTAAATTGATGCTACGAACTACAAAATATATATATATATATATATACATACAAAAACCAAATTCCTGATATTTTCTCTATTTTACTGTCCGAACTTCAAAGTCATATATGACCTAATGTAAAATTGAGTATATTGTTATTTATATGCACCGGTTTGCTTGTTTGTTCCTGTTGATAAAACTATGACCTGCTGGTGTATTTATTTGCCATAGTTGTCCATAATCAATGATTTGATCAGCATTGACACTGTGTGACCATTTTTGGAAAGGTCATTAGCACGGAGTTAGTACTCCTAATTGGAAAAAGAATACCTGATGCATGCGCACCCGGATGGCTGACCTCATTCCAAATCCTACTTTATTTTTGTGGAGAAAACTATGACAGTTCGTAGACTTAGAAAAGTTGGTTTTTTTCCTCCATTAATATAGGCCCAGTTGCTTCAAACCACTTAATCAGGAAACTGGGGCACCGATAAATAGCTCACCATCAGGCAGTTTTCTAGGAACTGGTCATCTTGTATTTCTTCAGCTTGTGTTGACCATGGTGGCTGGTGCATGTTTATCCAGCCATATGACCCAATCTTAGTGGTATCGCAGTATATTTTCTACCAATGTGCTTCAGTAAATCTCTGTAGTCCACTTTTTTCTTCCATGGCATACTTGTGGCACATGTAGAAGAAAACCAACTGCTTTTGGCTCTTACAGGAAAGATACTTTTTAGTTTTTACACACGATATTAACATGTGATTAAGATTGATTGTGTAACTTTATATCGTATGATTTGTTATGACTGTTCATTATGTGTGTATGTAATGAATCTTTCGTTCATACAAAGTTCTGGTAACTCTACAGCTGATGCATGGTCTGATAAAGCCTGAATTACTGTTGCTGCAGGAACCATTCGTCAACATCCCCGATGACAAAATCCGAGAGGCGCTCAAAGTTGTCCTAGGTACTGCATCTTTATATGAACTCTGCACATCTCGCACACATGCAATTATTTACAGCATTTCAAATCTCTAACTCTTCTCTTGTTTTTATTTAATCCAGACGTAAGAAACCAACCACTGCTTATTCACTGCAAGAGAGGCAAGGTAAGCTTAGTTGCCGTTTTACACTTGGCAGCTTGTGTCTCCCAAGACAATAGCTTTGTGCTCCTGAACTGACTGCTGAATGCTTGCATATCTACAGCACCGAACTGGCTGCGTCGTCGGGTGCTTGAGGAAGTTGCAGAAATGGTGCTTATCTTCAGTGTTTGACGAGTACCAGCGCTTCGCTGCAGCGAAAGCGAGAAGCACCGATCAGAGATTCATGGAGCTGTTTGACATCTCAAGCTTGAAGCACCTGGCAACTTCATATTGTTAACCAAGGCGAGCGGATCGCCTGATCCTCCCAAATCTAATCTCTCTCTCCCAACCTATCGTCCAGCGGCTACTGAACCAATTCAGCAGTGAATAATTTTGGAACCCGTAGAATGAACCCATGAGATAGTGAATGAATCCTTTGCAAAAAAATTTGTACTTGAGAGCTCTAGTTTCTCCTGCTTAGCTCCCTGCAGATCCTAAGAACCAGAAAGTTGTGGGTAGGATTGCAAGAGGTTTTCGTTTTTTGGTTACTCTTGCGAGGAGTTCACCATTGTTTTCGGGTACTGAAGCTGTACTCGAGCAGCATTGCTCTGCGGGAACGAACTTTTCTCTTAATGCAAAAAGCTTGGCTCTTCTTTGCATGGATCGTGTACATTAATCGGAAGTTCTCAGCATGATAATTGCCAAATTGGGCTGGAATTGGCACCATAAAATCAGGAGGTATGTGATCATATGGATGGCAGAGGATTCTATCATATATTCGATAAATCTAAGCACGTCAAACTAATTTGGAGAAATTGGGGATCATAAGGTGATATTGTAGCGAACTGTGTGGAAGCTGAGAGATAGATATGGGTGCTTTTGTTGTAAAAAAAGAAAAAAAGAAAGTTAAGAATAAAAAATGCCCATTTGGAGCGTTGAAATATTTCATATTTTCCTGCAGAAACTAAATTGTTTCATGCGAAAGTCCTGTAAAATTCCTAGGTCTAAACAGACTCATTCCTGGTTCCAAACAGGCTCCAAGGCTCTAAGGGTGCTTTTCTATAATCCAACTAATGCTCACCATAGATCGTTGGAAGGTTTGACCCAAACTGGTTAGATCCAGCCCGAGCTCAACCAAACCTTGGTTGGGCCCAAGCCCAACTAGACCAAGGCCTATCCAATTGATAAACCCTTAAGTGGGCCAGCCGGCCATCGCAAACATTTCCATAGCCCACAAATCATGCTAGCCCGACGTTTTTTTTTTTTGAAATAATATCATTTTAAAAGAAATTTATGAAAATAAATAGTAGAAAAATTACAAAACTAGGCTAATGTCACCATTTGAAATGACGAAATTATCTTGTCGCCATTCCAAATAGCAACAATAGCCTAGAGAATAGAGACAGAGCCTAAAACAGTGTAGAGAGATCATTGTCGCCAGTTGAAATTACGACAGAGCTCTATCGCCACTCCAACTGGCGACATGACCCTATCGTCATTTCAAATGGTGATAAGGATTCCGTAAGCCTCTAAATTTTTTAATATTAAAATTTAGAAAAATCATAATTTTAAATGGCAACATGGATCCCGCGAATCCCTATCGCCATTCTAAATAGTGGTACAATCTATCATATAAAAGACCCCCAAAATTTCGGCATAACTCACTTTTATTTGGGGACAAAAAGTCAGAGGGGAGAGAAGGAGCAAGCAGAGAGGAGTAGAGGTGAGGAGAGAAGCTAGCGAAGCGCTACCCGTCCTATCGTCCACTTTTCAGGTAATCTTTTAACCAAATTGATTACATAGTTTTAGATATACGGTTACGTAGTGTAGTATATTATCCATAATCCTTTTCAGTTGACAATTTAGTTTTAGATATATGATTAATCGTGAAAATCTTGTTTACAGTGCAGTACGTTAAATATGTCGGACACCATCAACTTCAAAATTTACTATGGTTAGAGGGCTATTCTTGAGGGTTCTGAGGTGATTGATTTATGTTATTTACAATTGGCGATCGTGACCCTAACACTAGAGCAGCGTACATGGGGCGCTGTGATGCGGTGGTTGTTTCACACATTCGATTTGAACCATGCTGTTTATGATATGAGATTGAGTTGCCTTGCCAACCGAGCACCACATGACACATATTGGGAGTTACCGCAGCTCAAGGGAACAAGGTCATGGCAGTCATATGTACGCAGGACGAGGGAGAAACATTGGGATTGATCCTTCTGGCCTAGGCATATGCCAAGCCCACTTCTGCATCGGTGGCTGAACAAGAAGGGGATAGTGATGCCGAAGAATAGGTCGGGAATCCAACCACAACGCGACGCACACAATGACCGAAAGTCCGAGAGTTGCTGATGCTGTCAATGAAGACCTTGTGGAAGGAGCTCCTTCAGTTAGGCAAGCTAGTGGGCTTACTAACGAGGGTAAAGAGCTAGCAGCCCTAGTCCAAAGTATGGATTTCGAAGACTAAGACTACATGGCGTTGTCAGAAGATAAAGGATCCAACAACAAGGATGTTGTGGAATAGTAGACAGTTTCATTCAAGTGGAACACATACCGGTTCAATAACCTCGTCGTTAATGAAATCTCTCGTGTGCCATGGAAGTACGACAGAGCAAGGTTAGGCAAGGAGCTATGTACAAATGCAAGGAGACCGTACAGGAGGCGATCAAATTCTATGCATTATTGGTGCGGCGTACATTCACAGTTGTCAAGTCTAACCCAGGATGCTACAACGTGAACTGCAACATAAAGGGATACCCTTAGTGAGTGCACGTATTTTAGCCTAAGTAGGACACCTACTGAAAATGCTCTATAGTGATCCCCCACACATGTGTCATCGCTGAGTCAGTACAATCCCACAAGAACTTGTTATCAGGCTTCATCGCGAACATCATGTACGATGAGATCGTGGATAATCTAAATTTTGAGTCACAATCCATCATTCGGGCGATTGAGGCAAGGTTCTAGTACACAATCAATTACGCCAAGGCGTGGAGAACAAAACAAAAGGCATTAGAATCAATGTTCGATACATTCGAGGACTCCTACCACAACCTCCCCGCCCAACTTTGAGTCATACATGACAGGAATCCCAGCACTCGTGTCGATATTCAAGATTCCACGCATCCGAAGGGGGCACATAAGAGGGTACTGAAGTAAGCATTCTTTTCATTTGGTCCATGCATCAATGCATTCCAGTATTACCGTTCAATCTTGTACGTGGATGGAATATTCCTAACTAGAAAGTACAAGGGCCAGATACTGACTGCAAATAGCGACGGACGGGAATAATCAAGTTCTTCCCGTGGCATTCTCATTCATTAAAAGCGAGAACACGAATAGCTGGTTGTGGTTCCTGAGGAATTTGATGATTTCTGTTATATAGGGTTGTTCTAACGTATGCATCATACATGATCGACATGTGGGCCTACTGACTGCAATAACTCAACTACAACAAGGAGAGAACGAACCACTTCTATGGGTGAATCTGCAGAGCAGGTGGTGCATAAGGCACTTGGGGTGTAAACTTCTACAAGCAGTTCCGCAATAAGGACTTGGAGAACCTGTTCAAAAGGTTATGCAACCAGAACCAGCAACAAAAGTTTGATGTACTCTGGAAGATTCTAGATGAGCGGACCTAGACGCACAGAAGGGATGCAAAAAAAGCTGCTACAAGTGCTAACTGGGCTCCCGAAGTATTTTCACAACTACCTGCAGATGGTTCTAGTGTGGCGAGGAAGACAGGGGCATAGGTGAAATGCTTCTCGGACGGGATTGAGCACGAGCCTAAGGAGAAATGGTCGCTGCTACATGACAGGAGTGGTGCTCGATATGGTGTCATGACAACCAATCTAGCTGAGATGTACAATTGGATCATGTGCGGCGCTAGATGCCTCCTTTTAGTTGATATTGTGGAGGCAATTCTCTGCAGTATCATAAATTACTTTGTTGACAGAAGTAATAACGTGCCGCTCGTCATGACAAATAACCGAGTATTGTACCCCGCCATGATCGCCAATTACATGAAGAGGAAGAGTAAGAAGGGTGAGATGCACGGGGCATTTAAGATGGGCACAAGGAAGTTTTGCTATGATCGTCAATTACTGTGCAGGGATAAAAGGGCGCCGCGGGATGAACCGTGAGAGGATTGCCATGAGTGCGCGCTACGTAGCGCTAGTTGCGTATGCACTTGCAACAAGCCTCTTTTTGTGCATAGGCTCTTCTCACATGTCATGACCGTATGTTCGACGGTAGCGCAACATCCTAGCTAGTGCCTCTCGATCATTCCAACAAGGAGGAGGTGATGCAAACTTAGAGTGCAGAACTATATAGTTCCGATGTGGTTGGCCATATCACTGGCCATTTGGCCCGAGAGCAACTTATCTGGACCGCGGACATTGATAGACTAAAGGAAAAGATTGGTTGGTGACAAGTACAACATATCAGGAACGACATGAACAAAGCATAAGTCGGGCGTCGTATGAAAAAGTACTCCATTTGTGGGAAGTCTAGGCACACCTTCAAGAAATACCTTACGAGAAATCCACAGGATGAAGAAGATATCGAAGTTCGAACGACGCCGCGTGGACCTCATCTGACCACCCCACTTGAGGCGGTCGACAAGGCGGATGTTGAGGTCGCGACCACGAAAAATGTTCGTCTTTTTGAAATGTGTGGTGCTTAATGCTTTGTAATATCTTTTTGATTTGTCAAAAAATTTGGTGATGATGTTGTGCTGAATGATTTGTAATATCAGTGTGATTTGTTCACAAAATATGTGAGGACGTTACGCTGAATGTTTTGTAATATCATTGTGATTTGTCGACAAAAAATGTGATGTTGTGCTGAATGTTTTACAATATCATTATGTTTTGTCTACAAAATATGTGATTGAAAATAGATAGTAAGAAAAACAGGTAGAGGTCTATGTCGCAATTTCAACTGGTGACAGGACGTCTCTACGCTGTTCTAGGCTCTGTCGCCATTCTCTAGACTATTGTTGCCTTTTGGAACGACGTCAGGACAATTTCGTCAATTAAAATGACGACAGTAGCTTAGTTTTGTAAAAAAAAAAATTGTTCATTTTTTAAATGACCTCTCTGCATTGTTCTAGACTATGTCATCATTCTCTAGACTACTGTCGTTAATTGAAATGACGACAAGAAAATTCGTTAATTGAAATGACGACACTAGCTTAATTTTGTTAAAAAAACGTCTATTTATTTTTTAAAAAATTACTTTGGTCTCTCCCCGTCCCCGCACAAGACACAGATTCCAAGTGCAAACAGTGTCCCTGTGAAAAAGTGTCCTCTCGCTTTCCCCTGTTAAACAAACCAGCCGACCTATCAATGACGGGTTGGTCCCACTGACTCGAGCCCCACCCGTCATTGACTCATATGCCACCTGCGTGGCCTCCGAAGTCTCCACACACTTCACCTACTCGCCCGCAGTTCGTTTCCCAGTTCACACTGCACGGTGCGAAGCTGATAGCTCGAGCTCCCAGCTCCGCTGCTCCAGAAGCCCAAACCCTAGACCCCTCGAGCTCAAATGTCGAGGCCGGCGGCCGCCGCTGCCGCGGCGCTGCTGGTGATTCTTGCGGCAGCGCGAGGCGCGGCGGCGAAGACGACTATCGAGCCGTGCGCGGGCGCGGACGCGTGCCCGGCGCTGCTCGGCTACGCGCTCTACGCGGACATGAAGGTGTCCGAGGTGGCCGCGCTCTTCGGCGTCGACCCGGCGGCGCTGCTCGCGGCGAACGGGTTCGACTTCGCCTCCCCTGGCGGGGCCAACCGCATCCTCCCCGCGGGGCTAGCCCTCCGCGTGCCCACCCGCTGCGCCTGCGCCGACGGCGTCCGCAAGTCCGTCTCCGTCCGCTACGCCGCGCGCCCCGCCGACACGCTCGCCTCCGTCGCCGACATCGTCTTCGCGGGGCTCGCCTCTGCCGACCAGATCCGCAACGCCAACGGGCTCGCCGCCGAGGACCCCGACGCACCGCTCGACCCCGGCCAGACGCTCGTCGTCCCCCTCCCCTGCGTCTGCTTCAATTCCACCGACAACAACCTCCCCGCGGTGTACCTCTCCTATGTCGTGCGGGTTGGGGACACCATCCAATCCATCGCCGCGAGCCACACCACTACCGTTACGGATATCAGCAATGTGAACGCCATGGGAAGCCCCATTGTGGCACCTGGCGACATCCTCGCAATTCCATTGCCAGGTAAAATAATCTCCCATTGGATGGCAGTGTGGTACCAACTATCGGTATTAAAATCAATTATCGTGGCAATTATAGAGAATCCGTCCGATGACTTTGCAACATTCCACACCATTTCCCTACCAATTTGGCTATAAATTCGTCCGCTGTTGTAATTTCTCTGGAGGTCCAATTCACGAATGACCATGCCATCTTTTTTATGCTTCTCTAGTAATAATAGCCAACCAGGTAAAGATGACCTGAAGTATTAGTGCACAGTACCTTTGTGAGGGATAATTATGTAAAGCTGCAAACTGATGATACTTTAGGCTGTCTTTAGCTGGTTACTGGAAATGTCAACCTCTGGATTTGACTTGACAAATGTAGGATTCATAAATACCTTTGAAAGAACTGCATATAATGGTCCATGGTTGGGAGAAGCCATGCTTGCAGTTGCTTGGTTGTAAAAGACATACTTTTTTCTGTGTGAGGTACATGTGGCAGACCTAACATATCACGACTTTAAACAACCCTGGCTTTGAGTTAATAGAGTACTATTCATTAAGCACGCTCAAATAGCATTTATTCTGAATAGAACTGTGATGGATCCTTACTTTCATGGATGTTCTCCTTTTTCTGATTGCTAACTATGTTTTGTAGTGATAACTGAGTTAGGTGCTATTTGCTTACCTCTTTGTTGCAGTGTTGCCCAACTGCTTTTCTATTGATGTTTTCTATTTATTTCCTTGATTAGCTTGTGCATCAACGTTTCCAAGCTCTGCTTCAGATTATGGACTGCTTGTGGCTAATGGGACCTATGCACTAACTGCTGGTAACTGTGTGGAGTGCAGTTGTGGGCCAGGGAATCTCAAGTAAAGTTAAAGAAACCCTCCCTTTTGTTCAATGTAGTTATATTGCTTCTATGTATTTTGGACTTTAATCCCCATTTTCTCTTCTGCACCAGTTTGTATTGCACGCCAGCTTCGTTAGCAGCCTCATGTTCAAGTTTGCAGTGCCCCAATAGCAACCTAATGATTGGTAATGTGACTGCTCAGCCCACCAGCGGTGGCTGCAGTGTCTCATCCTGCAATTATGCCGGCATTGTTAACGGAACCATTACCACATCGTAAGCAGAACATCTGTAATAATCTTTGTTTCCTTAGAATTGAAGATTCTTACCTCCTACTTCATACATGCAGGCTATCCTCCGGCCTTCAACCCACATGCCCAGGTAATTATTGTGTTGGTTTGCCTTCTAGTCCCCTGCATAATTGGCGACTGCCTTCTGAGTACAGATGCAGTAAATTTGTCTTTTGTTCAAAATTCTTTTGCAAGGTCATCACTTGATCCATCCATACCTGTGTTTTCTGAAAGATCCACTGTGTACTGTCTAATCAAAACATATAATGTTGAATGATAAAAGGAGCACTAGTCATTGAACTAATTAAACACGTGCAATTATGTAATTTGGAAATTGTGGAGTTTAATAATGATATCATCGTTGAACAAGGACTTGATCATTTCATCTGAGGCACTTAGTGTTAGTCGCTGGACTCTTGCTCTTGGTGATAGCAAGATCCTTACTCTCATGGAGAGGATGACACTTGGAGATGGAGCAAATTTTTCTTGGTTTATTTCTCTTCACAATGCCATGCCAACCTGAGGGGTTGGGTATACATATTTATAGGTTGCTACTCAGCCAAGCATATGCCAAGATGCTAGTCTAAGATGCTAACAACTTTGCCCTAGATGTCGTCTTCTAAGATGCTAACAACCTGTTCTAGATGCTGGTCAAGATGCTGTCCTAGAGATGCTAACAACCAGTCAAGGATGCTGTCCTTTACAAAAGCAAAAAGCCGACACAGAGACTTATCCATCATTCTCCCCCTAAGTCTTGTGTGTCTCCTTGTGAGGAATCTGAGCCATCCCGATCCTGGCGCGAAACTCACGGAACTTGATCCGCCAAGAGACTTGGTCGGGAAGTCGGCGCCGGTCTTGGGTGTTGATGTAGTTGGCTGGATACTCCTTCATCCAGCAACTCCGATGAAGTGATACTCACCGGATGTGCTTGCTGCGCTCATAGAAGACGGGGTTCTTCGCAAGGCCAAAGCGGACTTCTTTGCCCACCCCGAGCTCCACCGCCTCGCGTCTGTCAAGGAGATCGCCAAGCGATCGTGCGACCACGAGCTCGAGTAGAAGCGGTAGTGGCGCAATGTACTCGCCGCAGCTAGACAAAGCCACTACCGCCGCTTGACCGATCGCCACCGATCGGACACTTGCCGAGGAAGAACGGCGTCCGCTAGTGCTCTTGCTCGTGTCGATGTCGCCGGCGTGGTCGCTGCCGGCCGTATGCCGATGAAGTCGCGCCGCGGCACCTTGGGTAGTGCAAGCCGTAGTCGGAGGTGCCCGCGACGTAGCGCGATCCTTTTCATGGCTCTTGGTGTTCGTCGTCGGTCATTGCATGAACCGGCCGACGAGCCGACGGCGAACGCCAAGTCGATCGGCGTGTGGACAAGGTAGCGAAGGTCGCCATAACGCGCGTCATGCGTTGCGCCCGCCTCCTCCGCCGTACTCTCACGACTCGGCCGCCTTTCCTCCATGTGAGTGTGGTGGGTTGCGATCGGTGAGCCCGCCACTTCGACGATGCGCTTGGCGTGGCGGTGCAGCGAAGGAGATCCGAGCCGTGTCTGGTGGACCTCGATCCCTGTAGAAGAGAGAGAGCCCCAAGTCGCTCATCCGAAGGCGGTCTTCATCTCCGCTTGAACGCCGACCTCGGCCTCCTGGAGCCGGTGATCACCAAGTCGCCGACGACGCCACCGCCAGGCGTTGCCGCCTGCCCGCCGGTGACCGCGCCTGCGTGTGCGCTCTGCGGAACCCCATTTGCGAAGGGTGGAGTCCGGCTTAGCGTTCAGCTCGTGGTGCCGCCGCAAGCCGTAGAGGGGCTTGCGCAGCAGAGGACCTGCCTCCTGCCGGGATGACGAATCCCGCGGCCGACGAACGTAGACCTCCTCCTTCAAGTCGCCGGTTGAGGAAGGCGGACTTGACGTCCATGTGATGGACGCGCCAACCCTCCCCGGGCCGCAAGTGCGAGGAGAAGACGAACGGACTCCATGCGCGCGACGGGGCGCGGCGTCGTCGAAGTCGACCCTCTCCCGCCGCATGAATCCTCGTGCCACCAAGCGAGCTTTGTGCTTGACGATGGCGCCGGCCATCCCGCTTCGGCTGAACACCCACTTAAGGGTGATCGCGCGGTGGCCGGCAGAAGATCCGCCGCTCCCACGCCCGGTTCGCCGACGGCGCCCATCTCTTGCTTCATCGCGACACGCCACGCCGCGTCTCCTCCGCCTCGGCGAAGGCGGGGCTCGCCGTCGCCGCCGCGCCAAGCGCTCCGCTCGCCGAAGTCGTCCGCGCGCCCGTGGACGGCGAGCGGCTCGCGAGGATGTTGTCCATGGTACGGTGCGCGCAGGCTCGCCGTCGTGGTAGCGTCGACGCGGTCCTCGTCGTGGGACGGCGAGTAGCGAACTCCACCCGCGCCGCCGTCGTGGGCCGGCCTGTTGGGGCCGATCCGGTGGTGTGGCGCCAGTGCAGAGAGTGGTGGCCGGTGGTGAGAGTGGGCGTGGCCGTGCGAGGTGGTGGAGCACTCGCCGAGCCGTGGCGGCGAGGTGTCGAGTGGACGAGCTCGGTGAAGACGAAGCGCTAGCTCTCGGCTCTCGGGTGGGCGTAGTCGACAACGGTCCCGAGAGTCGGTCGAACCGTCGCCCACCGCTTGTCCACATCCGGCCTCGCCGCCGCCGAACACAACATCACGCGAGACGCGACGCTGCGTGGTGACAGGTCGAGGATGCGGTGAGGCCTTCGAGCCCTCGCGTGGCCGATG
This sequence comes from Ampelocalamus luodianensis, assembly GCA_036346255.1. NCBI lineage: Eukaryota > Viridiplantae > Streptophyta > Magnoliopsida > Poales > Poaceae > Ampelocalamus > Ampelocalamus luodianensis. Next base: position 53,545,909 of record CM070627.1, on the reverse strand, counting down.
AACACTCGAGTGCTCTCGCCGTCGAGCTTGCCGATGTGGCCAAGCTCCTGGCGAACGCGAGGAGCGAAGACCCGCAAGTGGAGACCGCCGGCGAGCCCATGCCAAGCCTCGCACGCGCCCCGCCGCCGAGCGCCTCGGTAGAGCGGCGGTTGAGGATGTAGACGGCCGTCACCACCGCTTCCCCCGAAGGCGGCGGCATCTCCCTCGCTGCGAGAGGCCCGAGCCATCCCCACAACCGTCGATTGCGCGCTCGACGACGCCGCTTCGCTGCGGGCCGACGACGCGGAGTAGTGGCGAATGCCTCATCGGTAGCAGACGATGCAAATTCACCGCCGTGGTCGCGCGCCGTTGTGCGTGCGCGATGCGCGCAGCTTACGGCGCGCTCGCCTCGCGGCGACTGCGCGCGCGATGTCGTCCGCGGCCTCTCCCTTGCCGCCGAGGACCATCACCCATGTAGCGGAGAGGTCGCCGACGAGCGGCAGAAGTAGCGTCGTCTCCCGGTGTGGCGGTGTCACCGCCACACAAGTCCGTGCACGAGCTCGAGCCTCTCCTTGGCTCCGAAACTCGCTTCGCTGGGAAAGGAGTCGCCTGCGCCGTCAACACGTGAGACGTCGCGAGCCGCTCCACATAGTCAAGGCACGGCAGCCTCGCACCATCTCCGTGGCACCGAGCCGCCGGGGCCTCGAGTGAAGGTGCCCAGCGCTCGTGTTATCGCCACGCCTCGTCGTCCGACGACGGCGAGAGACAGAGGGGTTGTGCCACCGCACGTGAAGGATGTAGAGTCGATTTCGCCTTTGGTTACCTTGGCAAGAAGGCGGTGGCGAAGATCCCAAACCGCGGCACCGTGCTCGATCTCGACACGCGAGCCGTTCTCATCCGGCTATCCCAAGTCGATGATGGAGTTCCGCAGACGGGATGTAGTAGACGCCGGTGAGCGACTGTGCTCACCGACACGGCGTGAAGATGACGGAGCCGACGCCCTTGATTTCACGCCGAGGCGCCCCAAACTTGACGGAGCCTCGGACGCTAAAGTCAAGCTCGGAGAAGAACTCCCGCCGCCCGGTCATGTGGTGGGTGGCGCCGGTGTCGAGGCACCACCCGTCGGTCTTGTTGTTGCCGAGCCGTCGCCGAGGAGAGCGTGTGCTTTGGCTCGTCAAGGTGGAGAGAAGCGCGGCGGCGGTGCCGAGGTAGTTCGATGCTCGCATGACGAGCAATGAACGAGCCGGCCGCTCCTCCTCCGCTGCGCGACGTGGCCTGGCCGCGTCGTGGCCGTCGACAATCCTCGACCCAATGACCAAGCTTGCGCGTTGTGGCAAGAGTCGCCTCGTCGCGGCTTTGCTTGCCGGCGGCGCGCCTGGCGCTCTGCGAGCATCACCTCGACGCCTCGCGTCCTCGCGTCCGGCTTTGGCGCACCTTGCGCGCTTGCGTGCTTGCGGCGCCGTCGGGAAGAGGACTCTCTTCTCCGTCACCTTGGCAAGCATCCCATCGCTCCCGAGTGAGAAGGAGCTTCCGCCAATGGTGACGGGTCCCGAGACGCCGTGGCTCATCGCCGCCAACGACCTTGAGGCGACCCAACTCCTCGATCGACATCGTGGAGAGGTCCAGCAGAGACCGGATCGGCGAGCCATCCGCTTGTACTTCTGGGGACGCGGCGAAAGAGCTTCTCAACGACTCTCTCTCACCGTAGGTGTCGCCGCCAAACCGCACGGCCGCAATGAGTGTTGAGACAGAGAGCAAAGTCATCGACGTCCTCACCGCTTGAAGGCCGTGTTCTCCCACTCCGCGCGGCGCTGCGGTGTGGACTTGCGCGCGATCATTGCCGTGCGTCTTGCGGCGATGGCGTCCCAAGCCTCCTTGCGCACCGCTTGTTGGTAGCGAAGCGCATCTCGGCGGGGATGCGGCGATGAGAGCATCCAGCGCCGTCGATCTGGTTGTAGTCGGCGTCGCCGCACGGATCGCATCCCACATATGCCGCGCTTGGAGCTTTACCTCATCACCGCACCCACTCGGCGTAGTTGGACTTGGTGGTAGGCCACCCGCCGCCGAGCCGACGCCCCGACGGATACTGGTACTCGTGGTGACCATGCATCAACCGGGGAGAAGCGCGTTACTGTGAAGGGCGCTCTCCGTTGACCCGCACGCCGCCACCGTGCGTGCCTCCTCCAGAGCGCCGCCGCGCGTCGCGCTGTCTGGCTGCCGCGCGCTGCGTGGCGTCTTGCGCGCCGCCATCGCGCGCGCGCGCGCCGCCGCCTCCTCTGGGCGGCTCAAGGTCCGCGTCGCCGCTGTCATCGCAGAAATGGAGCCGCTGTTCGCGCGCTGTGAACCTCGACCTCTGCTGCCGCGACGCGCCGCATCTACCGCGCCGCCACCGCCGCTGCTGCCGCCGCCTCGCGCCTTTTCGCGCTGCGGCTGTCTCTGCCGCCGCTTCGCTCGTCTTTGCTGCTGCGCGCGCGGCTTCGGCCGTCTGGCGACGCCGCATGCTCGAGGCGATCGAAGGCCGAGATCGCCCGCGGACATGGCGCGCTCTGGGTGTTGCGTGGAGAGAGGCGCTTCGACGAGTGCCGCCGTCTCCGAGAGGAGTGGCGTGGGCGGCCGGAGCTCGCCTGCGCTCTGGGTGGCTAGCCGCGAGGCCGGAGAAGGAGATGAGCAAGAGATGCTCGGGCTCTGAGGATAGTATAGCTCGATACCACTTGTTAGTCGCTGGACTCTTGCTCTTGGTGATAGCAAGATCCTTACTCTCATGGAGAGGATGACACTTGGAGATGGGACAAATTTTTCTTGGTTTATTTCTCTTCACAATGCCATGCCAACCTGAGGGGTTGGGTATACATATTTATAGGCTACTACTCAGCCAAGCATATGCCAAGATGCTAGTCTAAGATGCTAACAACCTGTCCTAAATGCTGTCCTCTAAGATGCTAACAACCTGTCTTAGATGCTGGTCAAGATGCTGTCCTAGAGATGCTAACAACCAGTCAAGGATGCTGTCCTTTATAAAAGCAAAAAGCCGACACAGAGACTTATCCATCATTTAGTGCATTGTACTTATCTATTATATATTAAAAATTGATGACAGTTCTTTTACAGCTGCTAAGGAAAAAGAGAAATATGCTAGAAATTTTCACCAAAATGAAAAAAAAAACATCCGGCCCGTAAATTGATGGACCTAATTTTAAAGGCTTAGATTTGATAGTTGATTTAGAGATATATTAATTTGAAAAAAAGGTAGCACTATGTTTAATTCAAAGGTTGAAAGTGTAAATTTGCTCGACGGATCGAGCTCTCAATCCTCTCTTTCACACATAAGGAGAGAGATCTCAAAATAAAATTTGCTAATTAAATATGAATCAAATATCCCAAATTCAAATTTAGATTGCAAAATATAAATTTTGGAATTTGGAATTGTGTAAAGTTATACTATATTACACCAAACTGCTCAATTGCACAGGCCAATTAGCTAGTTATCCAAAAGGAAGAAGAGTGAAATCATTGCTTACTGATAGCATGTTTCTGGAATACCATTAATATTGTAATGGTGAACTAAGCCACATCAAGCTTTCCTGGAGTCTGATCAAATAACACTAAAACCAGATTAGTAAAGTTTTTGACTTGGTTTTCAACGTATTGGGATACAAAGAACAATAGAAAATCTACCAACAGTAGTCTTTTATTATAGTTATTGTTTCTTCCATCTGCCTGTTTGTGATAAGTCATCACTTCCTATTTTGATCTATATTACTTCTGATTGTTCCAATCATCAACACAGGACCGCATCAATTTCCTCCACTCATGGAGCCACCCACTGCAGCAAACCATGAGTCATACCTTCCTCCATCACCTGCACCAGGACCTGGTGAGGCAGGTGGTGCTATTCCTGGCTCATCTGTGCCTGGAGGGTCCAGCGTTTCTCCTGCAAATGATCCTGGAAGTGTCTCACAAGCGCCTTCGATGAATCAGATGCATCAAATCCACCTCCTCATTCTTTCTCTAGTCTTGTACTTGCAGATGTGAATTCCTGTGCAGAGTATTGTTGGATGCATTCGTATTGAACAGGAGGCATCGTTTGGTTTCAGAGTATTTAAACCCCCCTCCTGCCTACTGTCCCGTGCTACTTTCAGAGTTTCAGTAGGATCTTGCATTGTACAGGCTTGCTTATCGAGAAACCACCCCAAGCATCACAGATCCATCTATGGAGGTTCCATGGTTGTTGGCACGAGAAGATGGCAAGGACATTATCAATGGGAGATTGGGATGTAGCCACATAGGGCACAAAGTTTATTGCCTACTGCTGCTAGGCTTTAAGCCTGCCTATCCTTGAAGACAGCATCTGAAGGTGGCCATAACCATCCCAATAGTGGAGATGTGTCGCACATTCCGGAGGGCCAGAAGACAATGTGATATGGCTGTTTGCGTAACGAACGGTGAATACGCCAGTGCTCGTCAATCTCACGATGCTACTGCTGTCGTGCTGCTTTGCCACATTGATCTCGCGGCGAATTTGCAACAACTTATTTGGAGTTCACCCCAGTAAAAACAGGCACTCGCTGATGGAAAACGCGAACTCTTTTACACCCTCTATCTCTTAACTGTTAAGGGCCAATTTGGACCGACGAGTTTCAGAAGTTTTGCAAAAAATAAAAAAAATAAAACAATAATAATCAGGAAACAGTTTGAATCCCGCATGAACGGGAAAAATTCTCATGTTGCAAACGGGACCTTAATAGGGGGATAAAGGGTGTGAACTTAAGGCTTTTATTTGTAGCTAAGCTTTGTCACACTCTAAGTTAGACAATCTGACTGAATTAAACGTATGTTTGGTTTGCAGCCACACTTGTGGCAATATTCCTTTTCTACTAACTAGGTCCCACATGTCAGTGCTTAAAAAATTATGGCTAAATTATTTTTTGTTAGCCAAAGTGTGAATTTAATTTTGTTGACCAACTTTAGACGAGTTTGGCCAAAAAGAAGAAGAAGGTGGATGGTTGTAAATCAATGGAACTAAAACTCGATACAAACTCAAATCAATGAGTTTTATCTAAATATATACACTACTTAAAAAAGATTGAATTGATAAGTGGTGATACCCATTCACCTCCCCCCTCCCCCAAAAAAAATCTAAAAAAAAAAAAAAACATCCAACAAATAAATTAACTTCAAAAACTTTACTCTTATCCCAACAATCTCCTCTCTCCTTAGAAAAATACAATCGGGTGTGGCGGCGGAGCCGAGGGCACAGTATGGATCAAGCATGGCAGGGGCACGACGTCGGTCGATGCAGAGCTTGGCCGAGAGTGGTGGTGGAGCCGAGGGCGTGGAGCAGACCGAGCTCGATGACGATGACTTGACATGCTGAATAATATGATCTGTTATTATCCATAGCAAAGCACGACATTCAACTAAGTACTATATAATATACAACGTCCAAATGACCTGATCGGCCAACTGGACCACATGGACTATATACCAACTCTATACATATGTAAGTACCTAACTAAAAATAACATCCGTCTAAAAAAATAGTTACTGACGTCCAAGGATGCACATATTTAGTAACTATTTATTTGTTAATCTATGGCACCAGTTGCAATTGTATCGCATGGACACCTTTTCGTTCCCCAACTTACCTCCTTTTACCGTGGTGGTCGTTGCTCACTGGCTTGCTAATCAGTTGTCTTCATCACTTGTTCCCCTATGGGGTTTACCAAAGCCTGAGCTCTAGATTTCCCGAGTGGCCATGGCAATGGCCAATGGGTTTGTGGTGGGTGGCTGGTTGGCCAGGGCGCCGCCGGTCACGAGTTTGCTGGTGAGAGATGGTCATAGTCAAAGACGGGTACATGATATTATTCCAAAAAGTGGGGTTATGTTATGGGCAGGTGGCAACAGTCATCATGGATTGGCGGAGTGCCAATGATCCTAAAAACCACTGAGAAGGTGGGCTGTTAGAGTGGTGAACAAGGCCACACGAGGGAAGAGACGTGAGGCGGTGAGAGGAGAAGGGGGGTGAGGCAGTGCCCATGGGATTGTGTCTTATAGGAGCCTACAAAACAAAAACCCTTTGAGACGATAACGGTTTGAACATGTTTAATTTATAATAGCTTCAGAAGGATAGTGTCACATCAGTTTAAGCTACCATACCATCCCAAGCCCCCCTACTCCAATGCAGATATGGTACTTTCAGGATGCGCCCACAAGATTTGAATTAGCGAAGCTACAATTAATCCATCCACAGTAAAAAAAAAAGCTACAATCCATCTCTGCAATCCTCTTGGGAACGGAATCACCCTATGCGGTGAGCACACAATTTAATTGAAGCTACCAACATGCTTTTGAAGTTATCGTTGGTTTGACACTTTGGCATCCCTCTTCTATGCGAGCATCGGAAAGGTAAGAGCTTTTGAAGTTACTATATATCATTTCTATATCAGCACTAGAAACGCTCTAACAGTAGGGAATCTTTCCAAGACAATAATTGGGAAGTATCTTCGTGATTTTTTTTTTAATCAGGTGTCTTTGGAAATTTGATTGACCTGTGGTCCGAAGCCTATGTTACTTGCCCATATATCTGGGGGCACCATCACTTTATATAAACCCACGGCTACTCCAAGCTCCAGCTCAATCTCAACGAACAAACCTGCACGGGAACGTTATCGATCACGTAAAGTGCAGTATTGTGTACGCACCATGAAGGACTTGCCAGTGTTGCAACTTTTATCTTATCTTTTCTCTTAGTGATATTGTTCACCTCGTCGGCCACCATGTCCACCGGCCTCGCCGTGCGCGCCGACCTCACCCACGTCGACAGCGGCCGCGACTTCAACAAACGCAAGCTGCTCCGTCGGATGGCCGCTCGGACGAGGTCCCGTGCAGCCATCCTTCTTTCGTGCGCCAGCCACGGCGGCCACGCCCGCACGGTGACCGCGCCGGTGACCCGTGGCAACATCGGCGACACTGTTGCTGAATACCTCATTCTATTACTAGAAAAACAAGTTATACTGGACGTCTTATCATATACGGTTCTTTTTTTCCTTTGAAACCGTCTGTGATACATAACTGTCACAGACGGTTTATAAATAGAACCGTCTGTAATAATTCACATACGGTTTTTAAGAAGAACTGTATGTGATAATCGTAGACATTACAGACAGTTATTGTTAAGAATCGTCTGTGAATTATCACTTACGGTTCTATTTACAAACCGTCTGCGATGTCTTCGAATATCACATACGGTTTTTATCACGAACCGTCTGTGATTATAATCATATCACAAACGGTTTTGTAGATAAAACTGTATCTGATTCTTTTGTTTTGTTGGACGGAAAACAAAAATTTGTACTTAATGGGCGGACTGCTGAAACTCGCTTTATATTAACCGAGTCTCCTCACACTTCACACCTCCATCTCCTTCTCTGCCATCTCTTCTCTAACCGAGTGCCGCCGTCTCGCCCTGACCTTGCGCCCCGGCTCCCCCGAGCGTTGCTCGCGGCCTCCTCCACCTCGCTTCGGTCTCGTCGTCGTCGGCCTCCCTCGACCTCATAGCCCATGGGTTCCCCTGACATCGTCACCCCTGGCCTCCTCCACCTCGCCCCGCCCTCCCCCAACCTCGTTGCCCTCAGCCTCCCTCGACATCGTCGCCCACGACCTCCACCTCAGATCGTGCACTATTTGATAAAATAGTCATAACTTTTGTATACGAACTCGGATTGCGACGTTCTTTGGCTCGTTGGAAAGCTAACGAAAAGTTCAATCCAAAAATCCATAAGTCCATAGCAAATTCATTCGCGAGACTCAGGAGGCTCCAGACAAAGTGAAACCCCCCAAACAAGATCGTTTAGAGCCTCAAAACAGCCTCCGAAGTTTCAACACCCGTTTTCGATATTTTTTTTACAATAGAAAAAGGGAATATCTATTCATAAGTTGCCTGAAATTTTCTTAAGTTTAAATAACTTGTTTTGACCATTGGATCAATATCCAATTATATGATATCCATTGGATCAATATCCAATCATACGACACATTAATCTCTACACAAATCCAATGGTAACAACAAGTGACTTAAACTTAAGAAAATTTCAGGCAACTTAAAACTAGCAAAACCGATAGAAAAAACTATCACAGACAGTTCTAAACAATAACTATCTATAAGAAAGTTATCACAGAAGGTTCTGAACAAGAACCGCCTGTGATAATCAATTATCACAGACTTCAGAACCGCCTGTGATAATCAATTACCACAGACGGTTCTTGTTCAGAACTGTCTGTGACTTTTTTCACAGACGGTTATTGTTTAGAACTGTCTACGATAGCTTTTTCACAGACGTTTCAAAAACCGTCCGTGATGATCTCATATCATCACAGACACATAAATTCAAACGGTTCAAAAATCGTCTGTAATAACGGTTTGAAGCCGTCCGTGATAATCCTCTCTGTAGTAGTGTCCACTTCAGCATCGGCATGCCGCGCCCGCAGCACGTGGTGCTGATGCTGGACACCGGCTGGACACCGGGAGCGACCTCGTCTGGACACAGTGCGAGCCCTGTGGTGTATGCTTCGACCAGCCGTTCCCGATGTTACACCTCACCGCCTCCAACACCATTCGCGGCGTCGCGTGCTCCGACCCCATCTGCCGGGCTGGGGGCCTCCCGATTTACGGGTGCTACCTCAAGGGCAAAGGGTGCTACTACCTCTACTACGGCGACAACTCCAATACAGGGGGCCACATCATCAGGGACATCTTCACCTTCAAGGCACCCAACGGCAAGGACGGCCCAGTCTCCGTGCCGGAGCTCGTCTTCGGCTGTGGCAACACAGGCCTGTACATCTCGAACGAGTCCGGCATCGCCGGCTTCGGCTGTGGCATGTTCAACACAAGCCTGTACATCTCGAACGAGTCTGGCATCGCCGGCTTCGGCCGCGGGCCGCTGTCGCTGCCGTCGCAGCTCAAGGTCGGCAAGTTCTCGTACTACTTCATGAGGGGAAAATGTTTTGGTTTCATTTTTTTTTTCGTTTGGCAGCGAAATGGACGAAATTTCGGATGAATTTTGTCCAAACGGTTTGATCAAATTTGAATCTTAAAGTTTAAATATTTTTTAAAAATAAAAAGAGTGGAAACTGCAAGACTGGAATTCGAACCCAGGCTCTTCAGGACGAGAGGGAGACCCTGAAAATTCAAACAAAACGAAAAAATTTGAACGAAACCTTTCCTTTCGGATGGAGACGAAATTTCGGAAATTTCACCGAAATTGTGAACCGGAATCACAACCATGTACGAGGCCAAGAGCTGCCCGGTGTTCTTGGGCACGCAGGACGACCTCAGAGAGCACGCAACGGGGCCGATCCAACCCACTCCATTCGTACAGAACCCAGCGAGCTCATTCTACTACCTCTGAATCAAAGGCGTCACCGTCGTCAAGACGCGGCTGCCGGTCCACGAGTCGGCGTTCGCTCTCAAGGCCGACGGCTCCGGCGGGACGTTCATCGACTCCGGCACGGCCATCACAACCTTCCCGCAGGCCGTGTTCGGACACCTCCGGAGCGCGTTCGTGTCTCAGGTGCCGCTTCCCGTGTCCAACTCGTCCGGCGACCTGTGCTTCTCCGTGGCATCGGCGGCGGAAGCGAAGAAGGTGCCCATGCCGAAGCTGGTTTTCCACTTCGAGGGCGCGGACTTGGACCTGCCGCGGGAGAACTACATGGCGGTGATCGAAGACGACGGCACCAGGCACCAGCAATCTGTGCCTGATAATCGGCGGGTCGGAGGGCAGCAGCGACGAGACGCTCATAGGCAATTCCAGCAGCAGAATATCCACATGGTCTACGACTTGGAGAGCAGTAAGCTGGTCTTCGTGCCTGCGCAGTGCGACAAACTGTGACTTCGCTTGCGAAGTTGTGATCTGTATGTGCACGTACATGCATGCCTGTATGCCTCTACGTATGTTAGTCGTCCTAGTTCTAAATAAAAATGCACCTGCTGCATGAACACTTGTGTGCCATACTGCCATGCATGACTGTCGAAGTGTCAGCAGATTAGTTGTCTAGTTTTCTGTTAGAACTTACATACTTTTATAATTAAATAGATTCATGTATGCAAAATTGCAATCCCTTCGATAGCTTAATTAGGCCCTGATGGAGGGGGTGTATTTTATTCTGGAATCTGGCTTCACTAAGTTGAGCAGAGTACTTTTATCTCGTTAGGCCATCTGAGGAACTTGAGCTTCACCCTAAAGCCATCATAAATTTATTAAGGCGTGTTTGGTTGCTGGATGCCTCTCTGCCTGGCCTAATGGGTGAGCATGGCTATGCTAAATTAAATCAGGCTGTGATAACGCAACATGTGGTTGTTTTGTTGGATGTTAAGATGATATGCACTTAGTTGAGATATGGTTCGGTTGGTTGGACGACAGAGGAGAGGATGCAAGATGCATGAGGTGGAAAAATATGGGAAATACTTTTATTTGTCTTAATATAGTCTAACATCCCTTATGTTTCTTTATTAACCATTAATCTACCTTAATATATACTAATACCCCTTGATATGCATCAAGCACCCACCTTAACGCACACTTAGGTTTTCTCTATAGCAAGTCAAGATGCAAATTGTTCTTGTAGAGCTCGATTTGGATGACACTTTATTGGGGATCGATAAGATGCATGTTGCATGGTCTCTTGAGGAGAAGCAAAGAAAAGTTCGTAATCTCATATTCATCTTCATCTATTAAATAATATTTCTGCAGGAGGTTTTGAAGGAGAAGTTCGTCACCACATTATGGTTGAAACTAGAGCAAATTTGCATTACCAAATATCTGACCAGTAAGATGCATTTGAAGCAGAAGCTTTATTCGCACAAGATGGCAGAATACGGGTTATTATTGAACTACTGATAACGTTTAAAGAAATAGTCTCGGATCTTGAGTCTATGGAGGTAAAATATGATGACAAAGATTTGAGTCTTATTCTTTATGCTCGTTTCCTAGTTCATACTATACGTTCAGATATACCATGCTATATAGTCAAGATACTCTTACACTTTGTGAAGTCTATAAATCACTTCATACGAAGAAAAAGATAAAACTCATGTTTCCAAACAAAAGTTCAAATTCGCATGCAGAAGACCTGGTTGTCCATGACAGACAACAGGAGAGGAGTTCAAACGGTGATTCAAGAGGCAAAAGCTCAAGTAGAAATTACAAAGGCAGATCGAAGTCGAGAGATAGGTACAAGTCATGTAAGTATTGCAAGAAAAATGGACACGACATATTTGAGTGTTGGTGGGTAAAGTTAAAGGAGAAAAAGAATAACAATTTCAGGAAGGATTAACAAGAGGATGATGTTAAAGGTACCATTGTTACTAAGCAAAATTCTAATGGAGATGCTCTCGTTGCCTTTGCCGGTAATTCTATATCCATTGACGAGTGGATTCGTGATATAGCCTGCACTTTCTACATGAGTCCCGAGATTGGTTCATGAAGTATGAAGCTACGTCAAGTGGTTCTGTGTTGATGGGTGATAATTCACCATGCAAGATTGCATGCATTGGTTCTATCCAAATCAAAATGTTTGATAGCACCATTAGAACTTTGTCAGATGTTCGACACATCCAAGATTTGAAGAGAAATCTTATCTCATTGAGTACTCTTGATGCTAAAAGATACAAGTATTCATGTAGAGGTGGAGTTCTGAAGATCTCCAAAGGCTCTCTTGTTGTAATGAAAGATGATATGAAAGTTGTCAACTTATATCATGTACAATGTACTACAATTTCAGGTAATGCTGTTGTTGCCTCAAATAAAATAGTTGATTCTGATGCTATTAATCTTTGGCGTATGCGTCTAGGGCATATGAGTGAAATTGGCATGATGGAGTTATGCAAAAGATGACTCTTTGATGTTAAGATATCGACAAGTTGATGTTTTGTAAACATTGTGTCTTTGGTAAGCAAAATATAGTGAAGTTTAGCATAATAATTCACTCTACAAAAGGCATATTGAATTATATCCACTCTAATTTGTGGGGAGAATCTCACATTCCGTCCCTTAGAAGTGCTGGCTACATGTTGACCATCATTGATGATTATTCGGCAAGAGTTTGACCATATTTCATAAAGCACAATTTGGATGTGTTCAAGATATTCAAGGAGTAGAAGGTTATAATTGAAAAGCAAACTGACAAGCATTTCAAGAAGCTATGTACTGATAATGGTTTGAAGTTCTGTTATGAAGAATTTAAACCTTTATGTAGATCAGAGGGCATTATGAGACATTACACTGTCCCAGGTACTCCTTAGCAAAATGGTGTTGCCGAACACATGAATAGAAACATTATGGAGAATGCATGTTGCATGTTAACTAACACATGAATAGAAATATTATGGAGAATGCACGTTGCATGTTAACTAACTCTGACTTATCTATGAGTTATTGGGTTGAAGCCGTGTCCACTAGTTGTTATTTGATTAATTGGCCACTCAATCTGACAATTGATAAGAAAAATCCAATTGAGGTATGGTTTGGTTCTCCAGTAGATTATTTAAATTTGAGAATATTTAGTTGTTCTACTTATGCTCATGTTAACAATGGTAAATTAGAACTTAGAAACGCTAAGTGCATTTTTATTGGTTATAAACTTGGTGTGAAAGTATATAGATTATGTTATCATGAAACCAGAAAAATGGTTATTAGCAGAAATGTTACTTTTGATGAATCTGCTATGTTGCATGATAAACCATCTATTGATATTTCCATTGAGAAACTGCAGAAATCAAGTGTGCAGGTGGAGCATATTATTGATTTCGGATTTGCACTAGAAGCCGAAAAGGAAATCATATAATATGTTCTTGTTGTCTTTCAATCACCACAACATTCCATTGCAGCCGACAAACAAAAAGGAATATTCCAGCTCATAAAAGATTTTGATTGCAAAAGTTGATGTTGTTGCTTATGCTTTCAATGTGGCAAAAGAAATTGAAAGTACTACATAACCTTTTACTTATTCAGATGCTATCTCTTCTAATGATTAAGAGAGATGAATGACTATCATGCATGATGAGATGCAATCTCTTAAGAAGAATGAGACTTAGGAGCTGGTAAAGTTGCCAATTGATAAGAAGGTTATTCGCTGCAAATGAATTTTAAAAAAGAAAGAAGATATTTCATCAACTGAAGAGGTTACGTCAAAGGCAAGGCTCGTTGCTAAAGGATACAACCAAATTTCAGGTATTAATTTCATATATGTCTTTTCCCTAGTTGTGAATCATAGTTTCATTTGTACTTTACTCAGCATAGTGGCTATGCATGATTATCTGCTTGAACAATTGGATATGAAAACTCCGTTCTTATATGGGGGAACTGAAGGAAGACATTTATATGGAGCAAATGAAATATTTTGTCTTTTCGAAAAAGGAGAATTGTACTTGCAAGTTGAAAAATCTCTTTATGGTTTCAAACAGTCACTCATACAATGGTACAAGAGAGTTGACTCCTTTATGACATCTTAGGATTTCAAAACATTCAATTATGATAGCTATGTTTATTTGAATACTGTTAATAGTTTAGCTATTTACTTGCTCCTATATGTTGATGATATGCTGATTGCTGCAAAAGATAAGATATAAATTTCAAAGTTGAAGGCACAATTGAGCAGTGAATTTGAGATGAAGGATCTCGGCGCAGCAAAGAAGATTCTTGATATAGAAATTACTAGGGATATAATGTTTGGAAAATTATATTTAAGTCGGAAAAGGTATATTGATAAAGTTCTTCGATGTTTCAACATGCATAATGCCAAACCGGTGAGTACTTCATTAGCTACATATTTCAGACTTTCTTTAGTGTCATGTCCATAGTTAGAAGATGAAATTGAGTACTTATGTATGCCATAGTATGTTATCGCCCTGATTTATCTCAATCATTGATTGTTGTTAGTAGATACATGGTTAATCTTAACAAAGAGTATTGGAAATCAATTAAATGGATTTTCATATACTTGCGGGACATATTTGACAATTGTTTATAGTTTGGGAAGACAAAAAATGGAATCGTTGGTTACGTGGACTGAGATTTGGATAAGAGAAGATCTCTTACTGGTTATGTGTTCACTGGTTGAGGATGTGTCATTAGTTAGAAAGCAAGCCTATACGTTACTGTTGCCTTGCCCACTACAGAAGTCGAGTATATGACTATTTCTGAAGCTTAGAAGTAGTTCGGCTAAGAGGTTTATTTACTGAGCTTTGTGGAAGTACGTATTGCACTACAATATTCTACGACAATCAAAGCGTTATTTGTTTTACGAAGGATCAAATGTTTCATGATAGAACAAAACACATTGACATCAGATATCATTACATTCGAGGTATCATTGCTCATGGTGATATTAAAGTCAGCAATATAAATACTCATAATAATTCAGCTGATGAAGTTTGAGTTTTGCTTAGACTTAGTTGCTATCATTCAGTGGTCCTATGGACGTTCAGTGCACAAGGTGTTCATGCCATTCTGCTTCGAAGATATCACGTTTTATTTAGGCTACATGAGGAATTCGTCTGAAGGTGAAGATTATTGAGTTTGAGTGTGATACAAATTGAGTTAGGGTGATACGAATTTTGTTTCCTACTCCAACTCATAGTTCTACTCCTACACAGAATTTTTCATGTACCATTATAAATATATCCCTATAGTCCATAGAGAAGGGTAATAGTTTTATTGTAAACATCTCTTCATATAGTAATATTGCTTTTGTGCGTCTGTAGTTTTATTTTTCTGAAAGGGTTTTTCGCGCAAAATTCATGCCTCTCATTTCTATTTTTTATGTATTATTTACAACAATCCCCGACTCATCATATAAGCTAGTTTATGGAGGAAGCTTTGCCAAATGAAGGGAGCACGGCGTGGATTTGGGGATTCCTTCTACGGTGGCAGCTTGGCCCTAGGGCAGCGCAAGCGAGGCCGGTGGCAAGGGCACCCATCGTGGCGACAGGGAGCTACGGTGGCGGAGCGGCTCGAAGGAGGTCAAAGCGGCCACAGTGACGTGGATGGAGCAGCAAGAGGACGCCGGAGTTGGCAGGGACATGAGCAATCAAGGTCGGAGTGGATTTTTGTTTTCCTGTGAAATCATAGGCCAGGAACAGTATCCCTCTGGAAATGGACCATGCGTTTCCTATGAATAAAATGGTGTTACAGTAATCAAATCCATAGGAATTCGAATCCTACGTTTTTCCTTTGTTTTTCCCCAGAATCGAAAAGGCCCTTCAACTTCTTTATATGTGAAAGATGGCATAACCTTGCTTGGCGGGGCATAAGCTTTCTACGATTTTAAAGCTAGATTTTCTCAAACGAAGCCCGGAAGCTATATCCCATATATCTAGGAGAACTAGTATTTTCAATGGTTTGAAGCTGAAACGGATGCTTAGCCATTGTTCGGGGAACTTATATAATGGTGGTGGGCCATTGTTGACAACGTGACACTACTGGATTCCGGCTCTTTGCCGAGTGCCTCAGGCACTGGGCAAAGGCTCCTTTGCACTCGACAAAAGCTTTGCCGAGTGCGACACTCGGCAAAGGGCACTCGGAAAAAAATTTATCGGCAAAGCATCCTTTGCCGAGTTCCTTTTGTCGGGCACTCGGCAAAGGCTTTGCCGAGTGCCGAGTCAGCACTCGACAAAGAAAAGGCGATCACGGCGCGGCCCGTTGACGGCGCTTGCCGAGTGCCAACCCGGCCGGCACTCGGCAAAGATTTTTAAATTTTTTTTTGAAAATTTCTTTGCCGAGAGTCGGATGTATGGCACTCGGCAAAGTTTTTACAATTTTTTTTTTTTGAAAATTCGTTGCCGAGTGCCGCCGGGCGTGGCACTCGGCAATGCTGGAAAACTGGGGTTTCAGGCGCCATATTCCCAGCTTTGCCGAGTGCCATGACCATCGCACTCGGCAAAGCTGGAAAACTGGGGTTTCAGGCGCCATATTCCCAGCTTTGCCGAGTGTTGCACTCGGCAAAGTGACCCAAAACTGCGTTTTCCATTTATTTTTTACATTCCATCTTCCATTTATTTTTTACATTCCATCACGACAAACAAATCCATCCAAACATATATCACATCCATCACATATATATCTCATCCATCACATATTTATCACATCCATCACATATATCACATATATAACAATAAGTGCTCAAGTCCATCCAAACAAATCCACAAGTTCATCACAGTCGACAAGTGCATCACAAGTATATCACAAGTCCATCACCAAGTGAACAACAAATGAAAATACAACTACCATTCATCTCGAAGGTGGCCATCGCGATCGTGGTGAAGGAAAAACTCCATCATTCGGGCGCATGAGGTGGATTATTCGAACCCGCCGATTGAGGTCGCACAAAGGAGAAGAGATTGCATGTGAGACAAGATTACATTAGATACCTAATCTAGGAAGGTAGAGGTCATACAAGCAAAGCACAAGCGAAAGCAAAACTTTCATGCTCACAGAGTAGCTGCAGTGCGGGACGCGGAGGCGGAGGTGGAGCAAAGCACCACCGGCACAATGGCCCGTATGTTGCCCAAGACCTTGTAGGAACTCCGTAATGTCCGCCGACCTCTGCGTCGGGCTGCCGCTCGCCGCTCGGCCTCGGTGGCCGACATCCTTCTTCTTTCGGCCTCCACTCCGACGTTGCCTCATTTCTTGTTCCAGCCGGGCCTGCAATATTTCACTCCAATGTTTCAGTAATGCAAAGCTAATAAAGGTGTGTAAAGATCAATGTACGACGAGTAAAACAGGAATAACCTCGAAGCGTCGACCGGTCTTGTCGCGATGATGCCGCATATGGCGGGCTCGCTCGTGCTCCGTGCTCGGATCTGGGAGAGAGATGGAGTAGAGGCCGTGTCGATGAGGCCGTCGCCAAGCCAGAACCGCCCATGCTTCTTGCCTTGTCCCACCCTCATGACGATCTCTCCATCAAAGTCCTGGGTGCTCGGATCATGGTCTCGCCCATGGACCGACCTTGCCGCCGACGTGTACTCACCGATGCGGGTGTGGGCGCCGGGTTCGTGTACGCTGGGCGGTCCTCCAGTTGAAGGAGACGTCGGACGTCGCTTGCCCTTGTGGGCCATACACCATGCCCGAAGTCCGAGCAAGGTCGCCACTATGTGACGCCGATCGCGAAAGACAAAGAAGATAATTAGAAATCGTGCGAATTGAGCGTCACAATAGATAAATGAATTCGTGTACCCATGCTTGTTTGTATGCGGAGAGGTCGCGGTGCCTTGATGGTGTCTGGACCTTGCATCATCAAACGACGGTCCGGGCATCACTGTGCATCCGAGATACTCCTCCGTGAACCACTTGTCCACGATCATCGCCAAAGACTCGGGATACGATTGGCACCACCAGGAATCATCTACACGTCATCAAGTATTTGACATATAAGAAGATCAAATTAAACGTACTTAATCTCAAAACGAATCAATATTAATGTTCTTCATCTACCTCAAGGTGCGGTCCGGTCGGCGTCATGTTTCTTGCGTCTTTCTTGGTGACCTTCTCTCCAAGCTTCGACCGTGGTAGGTTACGATGGCTCGGATGCGCACTCGTGATGCATGTCGGTGATGAGTTTTTACGTGCTTTGGTAGCCACCGTCCATACGGCTTCAAATCCTCATCGCATCTCAAATCGATGCATACAAGCGCGATGTATCCATTCATTATTTCAAGAAAAGTCCAATGAATGCGATGTATTGAGCAATGTTGTGCGAGGGAGACTTACCCAAAACTCCGCCTTCACCAAGGCCGCCTTGTTGGGGTACTCAGATCGGGCGGCGGCGTAGTGGTCAAACGAGTAGCCCGGCTCCGTTTTCGGCGTACATGACAATGCCGGGTAGTGTTGCTCGCATGAAGACCGAGGATACCATTGACGGAGCGTGCGCCACCACCGACACAACCACCCGCCTGCACAAGTGATTAAGAAAAATTATTAGTTTCTCTTTTTCAACATATCATATGAAGTAGTGGTGACAACATCTAAAGTTACTTACTTTTGCCCTTCGGCGAATCATCAGGCGTCGGTGAGGATGCGGAACTCGGGAGGCTCGCGGGACCTCACAAGTAGACACCAAGAGGCAGAGGAGGAAGCGGAACCGTGCCTACCGCCTCGTCGTCGCCGTCGTCCGCCCCCTCCTCCTCGCCGTGCCGCCGAACCAGCTCCTCGTCCAACTCGCCCACGGCGCCACCTCCTCCTCGGCAACCTCCTCACGCGGCGTGGGAGGAGATGGCCCTCCTGCGCCGGCGGTCCTCTTCCTCCTCCTCTGTCCGACCCCTCCGCCTCCTCCTCCGCATGTGTGGTCTCTGGTAAAGCGAGGACACGTTACGACGGTTCCCACCATCTTTGTTCACTCACCGCAATTAAAAGAATAAGCAGGACGTAATTAGAAATAGATGCAAAATGAACATAACATAATTACAAAAACATAGTAATACATGTATTATAAATAGATGCAAAATGAACAAAACATAATTACAAAAACATAGTATTACATGTATTAGAAATAATCTTCATGATTGGGATTATTTGGATCATAGGTCTCGTCATCACTATCAACATTGTCCAAATCATCAACACTATCCGAAGGAGGAATGTTGTCTTCATTGTCATTGCCTAAACGTAATCACTCAAGCATTTGTAAGTCCTTCACATTTCGCACCTCGTCTCCAGCGTCCTCGTCATCAACCCTATCATTGTCTACTTCCATTCCTATCGCCGGTTAAGTCTATCTCAAACCTCCTTGTAGCCCTCTTCTTGAAAGAACTCTCCATCATATGTGTTTGGGTTGAAGTTGTAATCTTCATCGTTTGGGACAGGTAGTTTACCGTGTGGCGATACCTTGTGCACAATAGCCCAACCCTTAAGATGCTCTTTGTCTTGGCACGCGTATGGCGTATAATAAACCTGGACGGCCTGTTGAGCCACAATGTAGACATCTTTTCCTGGATAGACGGAATCCTGTCGAATCTCGACTAGCCCAAGCTTAGGGGTTCGTCTCGTTACTCCAGGATGAAACCAGTGGCATTTGAATATGACAGGATTAAGAGGTTTGGAACCATAAAATGGAAGTTCGTAGATTTCTTCAATTCTTCCATAATAGTCGAGGCCATCAGTGCCGGGCGTAAAAACTCCGCTGTTTGTGGTTTTTCGATTGGGCCGACTCTGCTCGTAGCTTGTCGTGTGAAAACGATATCCATTCACGCCATAACCGTAAATGACTTGACCCTAACGACACAACCGTTTGCAACCTGTCTCAACTCGTCACTTATAGACGCATCGGTTTGGGCCTGCAAGCTCAAGCAGGATAGATCGTTATATTATTCGAACGTACGATCAACTTGGAATGTCGAACTAAGTACGAGCTAAATTGGACAATACCTTCTGTTTGAACCAAGAAATGAAATCGGGGCTCCCTGGTCCCGCACCCTGTGAAAGAAGGGTATCAGTTTCCTGCGGGGTAGGATCCCTTGATTCATGCCAGGATTGACGAAGAAATTCCCTGTACCAACGAGAAACAAGGGGGTTGGACGAAGAAACAAGGAGTGACGGCGTATTGAAACAAGTTCGTTGAGAACTTACCCAATGAACGGCTGCACCTCGACAAGGTTGGTCAACACATATAGCATGATACTGCGCCACTCTTCATTTTTCAATTGCTTAGTGGTCGATGCACTTGCGCTTCCGAGTTGCCCTTGGAAAAGGCTGAGGTTCGATTCATTTTCGCCAAAGATTGTAACGAGGGGTGGATTATAAACGCTAGGAAGGTTCTCGGCGAGATTTCTCGTGAAGTTTGACACCTCCTCCGAATGTATGCCTCGCAATGGAAGCCTCAATTTTGGCTTTATTTCTACATTTTTTGCAAAGAGTCTTCAGAAATCTCTCGATTGGATAGCACCAACGGGCATGCACGGGCCCCCCATACGTGCCTCATACGGGAGGTGCAGAATCAAATGCTACATCGCCAAGAAAAAGCCGGGTGGAAAGATCTTCTCCAACTTACGAGCAACATGGGTGCCGCTTCCAAGTCATCAATGACGGTCCGAGATAGCTCCTTGGCACAAAGCTGGCGGAAGAAATAGCTCAACTCTACCAAAGACTTGCCGGACATGCTCGGGGACATAGCCTCGAGCCATCGCGGAAGAAGCCGCTCAATCCATATGTGGTAGTCATGACTCTTCATCCCGTTGATTCGCAGAGTGCCTAAGTTCACTCCCCTCTTGATTCGCCGCATACCCATCGTGGAACATTAGCGTCTGGATCCATTCAAGTACTTCCTCCTTTGGTCCTTTTCAAGACGAAATCGGCCTTAGGCCTTCTCTATGTCTTGCCGCGACTGGAGGTCGCATCTCTTGATTTGGTCTATCGCATAACGTTGCTAGGTCCACTCTAGCCTTAGGGTTGTGCTTAGACTTTTCGGTGTCCATGAGTGTTGCCCAAAGTGCCTCGGCGACATTCTTTCAAATGTGCATTACATCAATGTTATGTGGCGTAAGAAGGTCATCGAAATAGGGAGCCTCGTCAAGCCCGACTTATGAGTCCACATATGTTGCTCACCATATCCCACAAAACCACCTTCTTGATTGGGCACGAGCATCTATGTGAGCATGAACCTCGGCACCTATCATCATCCGCGGTGCGAGTCCGTCACTACGACACCTTTCGTAAAGTTCTTGATGTCTTGTCTGAATGGATGGTCAAGAGGGAGGAATTGACGATGTCTGTCGAACGACGAGTACTTGCCACCCTTGTGCAACCAATTGAACCTCACACCTTCCTTGCATATTGGGCATGGGAACTTCCCGTGAACACACCAGGCGCAGAATAACCCATACGCCAGGAAGTCATGCAGGGAGTAGTGGTAACAAGCGTGCATTTTGAAGCTTGTCTTTGTAGCTCGATCGTATGTCCATACCCCTTCGTCCCAAGCACGGACCAATTCATCAAACACGGGCTCCATGAACACACCCATATTACTCCCCGGGTGTCCAGGAATTATCAATGACAAGAATACGTTATGTCGTTGAAAGAGAGACGGGGAGATTGAGGGGATAACGAACATGGGCCAACATGTGTATGGGGCAGCCATCATCCATAAGATTGAACCCATCATTGCCGCGACACGCATATTCGCGAGCCTCATCCGCTTTCTCACGATGTTTGTCATCAAAGCGGGTCCATGCTTCACCATCGGATGGATGTACCATCTTGTCAGGATTGTACCGTTTGCCATTTTTGTGACATGTCTGCTACCCCGGCATCAGCATCATAAGCCTCGACGCGTGGTCTCACCACCTCCTCTCTCATACGATGGGCTTCACCATGGTGGACCCACCGGTGTAGTCCGGCGTAAATCCATTCTTCAAAAGATGTTTACCCATGTCCACCTTGTTTACCCTTCTCCTGTTTCCACATTTTTGCGCAGGACACAAAACTAGACAATGTCCTTTAGCAGCCTTGCCAAATGCACGGTTCAAGAAAGCATCGGTCTTGTTCATCCATTCCGTGGTGTAATCACTCTGACTTCTCCGGCCCGTGTACATCCAATGACGGTCATCCATCCTTAATGTAGTAGCGTTGCTTTTGAATTCAGCTGTTAATTCACATAACCAAGTTATTGGCATTCATAATTAAAGATATCAAACTTTGTTACCCTATTTCAGATTTAATCAAAAATTGATTGCTCTAGGAATTTTGATAAGGATTTGAGCACGTTGTCACGTACGATGTGGAGGCTGTGAAATTTTTTTGAGAAGGTTTCGAGCACGTTGTCACGTACGATGCTTACAAACCAGGACATCTCCACATGCGATACTCCCAGATGGAGATGTCCTGGTTTGAAAGCATCGTACGTGACAATGTGCACGAAACCTTCTCAAATTTTTTTCACAGTCTCCACATATGATATCATGACATCTCCACAAGTTTCATAATTTTCGGACTTTGTTTGCTTTTTATAGAATTTAAAAACACTTCGCCCGCAAGTTCACGGTCATGTTTCGTCAACAAGATGTCCGAAATTTCGGGTCCGTTCCTGGATACGGCCTCACACTACACTCAATAACATGACTATCATTTTTTGAATCATTAAATTCCATTATTCGATGCACGTGCAGTTCAAATTTGCATTTTCCGAAATAATTATAGTAAATAAAATAAATTAACTAAATATAACAAAAAGCCACAAAAATGTACCAAATCCTAACATAGAGCACCTGGTACTGTAGGAGGGCTGCACAAAAAATTTAGAGGCCAAAAAAAAAAACGTTTGCCGAGTGCCAGGGCACGACACTCGGCAAAGGGTGTCTTTGCCGAGTGCCACACAGCTGGCACTCGGCAAAGATTTATTTTGCCGAGTGCCAAACGGCCGACGCTCGGCAAAATTTGACGTCGGGCGGGAGCCGTTACCTCAGGCCGCCTTTGCCGAGTGCCTGGCACTCGGCAAAGCGTGCGTTTACCGAGTGTTATCCTTTGCCGAGTGCATGGCACTCGACAAATCTTAATTTGCCGAGTGCAGTTCTTTGCCGAGTGCGGCACTCGGCAAAATAGCTCTTTGCCGAGTGCCCGATAGTTGGCACTCGGCAAAGAAGTTGAGTCCGGTAGTGTGAAACACCAAAGATATGCTTGGATTTGGATGTGGGTTTTAGGTAATGTACTATCGATTTACATTAGCTGTCTATAATCTCTGGCACGTAGAATTTAAGCTAATATAGATGAAAGAGAATAAAGCGAGAGAGAAATGTGTTGTCTACAATTCTATAGCCGACTGTATCATTACAACTAAGGGGGCTATCCAACCACATTTCTTAGGTCCATGAAAGCATTAAAAAATTGTGTGATCTATAAAGACAAGTAAAAAGATAACTCATTGTATAAGCTGACTTTAGTACTGTTTACATATGATATAGATAGTTGATATATACAACAGTGAAAGTATTAAAAGATTGTGTGATCTATAAAAGAAGTAAAAAGATAACTCATTGTATAAAGTGACTTTTCTTGATCACATAAATAATAGATAGTTGATATATACAATATTGCCTATATCATGTATGTATGCCGAGACAATAGTTAGTTGAAACGTGCAGTCATGTATAGATCATTGTCCTGGCATTGGCATAAAAAAAGAAGAGAGTCCACTGTCCACGATAACCGAGAGCCTAGGCCTAGTCCGTTGGATAATTGAGCTCCAGAGAATCAGCAGTGCTTTCTCCAAGACCGGTATGACAGGGAGCACCAGGTGTAGACGGCATAACGCACCTCGTACGCGTCACGCGCGCGCCCGGAGACGACGACGCGCAGCGTCACAAATTTCCAGAGAACCATGCGCGTGCGGCGCGCGGGCGTGGCCGTGGGCCGTACCACGTTGCGAAGCTGTTCCGTTCAGCCTCGGCTAAACGCGCGAGAGCTTTGGCCCACGAGACGCCGAACTCCGGAATCTGCCCGCTATTCACGCCAAACCGGCCTGCGCCGAATTTCGAGAGAGTTGCGTGCGCATGTCGTCCTGGACCGCATTGTGTGTAGTTGGGCTCGGCCTGGGCGTACCCTTGATTGTACTACATTCACGAGTTTTTTTTAATCTATTTTTTAAAAAATATTTAAAATAACCACAACTTAACTTTATTTCCAATTCTGATCTCTTTGATCACACTATGACTCGTGGCGTGACTAAACTATACTATCACACCACCGAATGCAGCTTGGCCAAACCTGCTACAATAGCCATCCGAGCCAACACGTGTTCATTTTTGGACTAAGTCATGTCATGCTAAAAGGAGGAGTGGTGTGACAGCACTCGTTTGCCACGCCGAGTTCCGTGGCGTGACAACGTGCTTTTGTCGAGCTATGCGTTTTGGCGTCGTCAAAAAGTCAGAATTGGAAATAAAGTTAGAAAGATGTTATCTTTAATTTTTTTTAAAAAATAGATTAAATAATAATAAAAGTTCCACATTCACATCAGTAGGATACACTTTCTTTTTGACGAATTTTGAAATATACCACTCCTCAGTTTGTGGTTTTGAAATATGTCACTCCTTTTTTTTTTCTTTGAAATATGTCACTCTTCTTTGTACTGAGGAGTGACATATTTCAAAGAAAAAACTGAAAAGTGACATATTTCAAAATCACAAACTGAGAAGTGGTATATTTCAAAATATGCCTTTCTTTTTTCCTCTAAAAAAGGATACTTTTTTTTTTTGCGAGGAGTAGGACAAAGAGTAGGACACACTTTTTCTCTCTGAAAAGAAGAAGTCTCTGCATCTCTTCTACCTGGGGAACTTTCTTTTGATTTAAGGGGTTACAATCTTGCTTTTGGAGAAGCGATACCAGATACATCTCTGAATTTTCTAAAAAAAAGATACATATATGAAGGTTGCAAGGACATTGGCGCGAGATGAACTGATGAAGACGGTAAGGGCATTTTTTCTTTTGGGAGTGTCTATTTATAAGATGATTGAAATTTTTTAAATATAAGTTACTTGTTGTGATCATTGGATCAATATCATATCACATAACATATCAATCTTCGTACAAATTCAATGGTCACAACAAGTAACTTAAACTTAAGAAAATTACAGACGATTTAAAACTAGCAAGACTGTTTCTTTCTATTACCTGTCGCTGCAGGAGGCGTAGCCCTCCGGAAAAATGCTCCTAGGCGAGCGCCTATCCTGGAAGAGACAGTATCTGAAGGGGCCACCAGGGGCACCGAAGGCCCCTTCGGTTCTTCCCAACAATGGGGACGTGACGTGCCCACATATTTTCCCGGAGGGCTCGTCCATCTCACGATGCTACTGCTGTCGTGCTACTTCTTTATACAATGATATCCTGGCGAATCGGCAAGAACTTATTTGTTTTTTTGTTTGTTTCGCAGCAAAAATAGCCACTCGCGGATGGAAAACGAGATCTCTTTCGTACAGTGGCGGAGCTACAGGGTGGTCCCTGTGGGCCGCGGACCACCCTGCGGCCAACGCTCGGCCCAAGCAAAACAACGCCTGCGGCTCCAGGGGACGCATGCACGCGGCTGATTCGCTCGTCGCTCGGCGCCTCGATGGCATTGGCGATGCTTTGCGGTGCTTGATCGCTATTGGTGCATTGCGTGCGTGTAGAGCCGATCGAGAGGCGAGCCCAGAAGGCAAGAACAGAACACGAAAAGCCATCGCCCGCCTCTCCGTCTCGCCTCAGATGGTCAGACTTCGCCTGTAGCCCTGGTCCCCTGGACGCCGCCAGCCGCACCTGCCCGCCCGATTGGAGACCTTGCCGGCCACCGGAGCTTCTTCTGGTAATCTCGTGGCTTCTTCCTGTTGTAGTTCCATCTAATCATCATGTATATATATTTTTTTTGACGTAGAATCATCATGTATATATGGTGTACGCACTACCATTAGTAGTTATAGAACGCAAAGATTACATGGTACTATACAGGAACTGAGCGTACGACCCTTAGTTATGCAGATATATACATACGTGAGATTAGTTGTGGAGAGGCAACGAAACACCGGTTACCATCCAACGAATTGGAAACCCCATCTTTTGCTAAATATTGTTGGTGTTTCTTGTAAGCGTCATGGCATGCTTCGACATCACCAATATGACAATGTCATGAAAGCACTTGAGTGTGGTATACTAGAATCTGGAAGTGGGTTAAATCAAGAGATGGGGCTGCCTAGACCTGGTGAGACTCGGTGGGGTTCTCATTATAAAACTGTGGTCAACATGATTGCTATATATCCCACAATTCGTGATGTACTCATAGCTCTTGGAGAAGATACATCACAAACGGGTGAATGGCCAAAAATACATGCTATGGTTGGAGTGCTTGAGTCATTTGATTTTATTTTTAGTGCTCATTTGATGCTTGAGATTCTTGGACACACAAATGAATTGTCTGAGTGTTTGCAAAGAAGAGACCAAGATATTCTTAATGCAATGTCACTTGTCGGTTTGGCAAAGAGTAAAATGCGACAAATGAGGTCTCAAGGGTGGGTTTCATTTCTTCAAAGGGTTACAATATTTTGCAACAAACATGGCATTCAAGTTCTGCAATGCAACATAATTATGTGTCGTATGGAAGATCAGCACGTTTTGCTCAGAACCAAACAAATGATGATCACTTCAGAAGAGAAGTATATATTGGAGTCATTGATAAAATTAGTCAAGAGCTTGTGATCGGTTTGATGAGGTAAATATGGAGTTGCTTACTTGTATGGCTGCTTTGAATCCAGCGGATTCCTTCGCTTCTTTTGATGCAAATAAGGTACATAGACTTGCTGAATTTTACCCTAATGATTTTTCAAGCTCTGACTTGCTAAGACTCGACTTGCAACTTGAAACCTTTATTGATGATATGAGAAAAGATGAAATGTTCAAATGCCTAAACAATCTTGTTGACCTCTCAGTAAAACTTGTTGAAACAAAGAGGGATAAAGTTTATCATTGGGTCTATTTACTTATCAAATTGGTATTGCTTCTACCGGTGGCTACCGCAAGTGTTGAAAGAATATTTTCTGCAATGACCTTTTATCAAGAATAAGTTGCGAAATAAGATGGGTGATAGCCTTCTGGATGATTGTCTAGTCACTTTTATTGAGCGGGATATCTTCTTACAATTGAGTGAAGAAGAGATCATCAACACTTTCATGGCTATTAGAAGGCGCAGGCCTGACAAGAAGAAGAAGTAGTGACGTACTGTTCTTCAACCACTATGGGTATGTAATATTTCAATTCTATGTTAAGAAAGCTATATTCGTCTATTTTATGAAGTTCGTATGTCCTTTTTACCTTAATTGCATTTCGTAATTCATATATTTGCGTACCAACATTTTAATTTTATAGCGGTTAAATAATTTTTGACAAATCCTGGCTACGCCACTGCTTTCGTATCCTGTTCGATGGTATGGGTGAACCCTGTTCAACTTGCCCAATGCTGCAATCGTGTAGTACGTCTCACTTTCGTAAGCACCTTTCGTCGCCAAATTAGAATCTCAGACAACAACGACCATGCAAACATGTGCTGCTCAACTTACAAATTCAAGGGGCAATTATATTGAGGTTTCCATCCGATATTTCCCATTGCATTGAGCCTCCTTATATGTTGGTCAATTTTCCATATAATACGTCATAAAAGCATTTTTTGCATTATGTGCAACGACCTACACGCAAGCGCATCTTCATTTTAAGAAGACTCCTGTTATTTACTCGTTCAGGTTTATGGTAACAAAAAATCAATAGAGCTCAGAATAACAGTGACCAATATGCAAGGGTGCAGCTAGCCAAATGGTATCCTGTTGGAACATGGAAGTGCTCCTAGTGGGACACCGGGTCAAGCTTCAAGCTATACATCTTCATTTTAAGAAGACTCCTGTTATTTTATACATCTTTATACTCACTCGGTTGATGGTAAAAAAACAATACAGCTCAAAATAACAGTGACCAGTATGCAAGGATGCACATATTTTAGTTTTTTTGTTAATTAAAGGAGAAGCTACCCAATGGTATCATGTTGGATCTTGGAAGTGATCAAATGCTCATAGTGGGATACCAGGTTTCATGTAAGTACTTGTGAGGACCCGCGTTTTTTTAGACTAATCTAGTAGCAGTAATCGGTATTTAGCGGTAATTAATCTCGGCTTAGCAGTAAGCTAACAGTAGTGTTGCGATCGTCGTTAAGCTTCTAGTTTGTCGTCAACGCGTTGGTGTAGTGGGTTTCGTTTCACGAGCATTGCATTTCTAGTCAATAGAACAATAGCAGTGCATCCTCATCATTTCATTTCATCAATTGTTATGTAAATAATTACAACCGATAGTAGTTTGCATCTAATAATAAAAATAAAATGTTGCATGCATTCTGCCGAAGCCCTCCTTGTATCCTCATCCGTTGGTTGCTAGTCGATCGAAGCATCCTTCGATCCATTGCCATCGCTCGCCAAGAATGCAGAAAACGGTTAGCGAGCCAAGTTGAAAGCAGTATTTGAGAGTAATAGAATAAAAGAAGTGGCCGTCAGATTTTCCCCAAAGTGTAGTAGAATACCCAAAGCAACCTGAGTACTCGGTCCCTTGACTGTCAAGATACCAAGACCAACCGAAGTTAGTCGGCCTCTTGATCGTCAAGGTGTCCAGACCACCTGTGGTCGTTCGATATCTGTCACTTCCGTGGGTCTCCTCATCCGGCAGTATTAGAATCCAACACCCACTTTTTGCTATTCCCGCAACCACAGTATAATCCCGCAATGAACAGCCCGTTAAACCCCACCCTCAGCCAAAGCATCACTGGGCATAGCAAAACCAGCACCATCAGCACTTTTACTATCCAACCCAACGGTAGGACATGAGAGCCAGAGGATAAGAGCCAGCCCACATAGGTTCTTTCCCCCAATCAAACACATTCACAAGCCATCCAAAAATATCAAGCACAGGAGGCCAGCATGCCAGTCAAATGCCAGCCGAAACCATTTCACCCACAGCCGAAGGCAACAGGACATCATAGCACAAGGCAAGACCAAGGAGTCAAGCACCACCAGACAGCACCCAAACTAAGAGCAAGAGCACAAGCAAGCTAGAGTGCAAGCCAAGTCAGCAGAAATATCCAGCACAGGGAGACCTCCTAAGTGCATTCCCCCAACCAGCAGCAGCAGTCGAGCCATTCCCCCCGGGACAATACATTCATTTCCCCCCAACAAGCAGCATAGCCCAGAGCCATTCCCCCCACACAAGTAGTCATCTTCTCATAGCACCACCATTGCCCATCCACAAGAAGCCTGAAACCACCTCAGGACGGGAGCAAGAAGGAGGAAGGGTAGTAGAAGGAGGAGAGGAGCTTAGGTGAAGGGGAAGCCAGGAGCAAGAACGGCGTCGATGACGGCTTCGAATATGTAAATAACCACCAGCATTGCCAGGCATCAAGCAGCCAGGAGGAGGGCCAAACTCAGATGCTACATCATCACAGCCTACAAGCCACCCACAGCAGGGGAGAGGAGGAGAGCACCAACTTGAAGCCGGCACTGCCATCCCCCTCTCCAACCCCAGAACCCATAGGAGGTAACACAAGTGCACCTCTGTTGCTCTACACATACACATGTATCATATCTCAGAGCACAGCTCAAGCCAAGCAAGGAGACCTCAGAGCAAGCTCAGCATCCTCACCATCATCGTTGGCAAGCCACCCACCGCAAGGGAGAAGAAGGGAGCACCAGCACGAGGCCGGCACTGCTACCCTCTCCCATCCTAGAACCCAACCAGAGGTAACCTCAGTTACACCTCATCAGCATGCACTACACATACATATCATTCACACCTAGATCATCGCACAGTAGCATCAACAAGTAGCTCTCAGTTCAGTCTCATCACAGAGCAAAGGGAGGGATTTGAGAAGAGAGATGGGTGCATACCTCGGTAGATCCTAGTAGTTCTCATACCCACCGAGCTTCATACCTCCCCCTTAACCAGCAGCCAGCCGATGCACACCTAAACAAAGATCAAGCCAACATTAGCACCCTTATTGCACAGATGAGCATCCTCATCATCAAAGCATTTCATCGCAACATTTTCCAGTAATTTCTGCTCTGTTGGATCTAAGCGAGAGGGGAGTAGAGAGAGCCGGCAGCGTCTAGGGCCGAGTAGAGCGCCAGCGGCCGTAAGCCGGGTCGGCCGTGAAGACAGAGCCGAAGCGGCGCTGGCCTTCGGCCGTGCCGAGGGAGACCGTAGGAGCCAGAGGAGGGGGCGAGCCGATGCCTTGCGGGTGACCCAGGTGGGGGAATAAAGAAGGGGCGAGAGAGCGGCGGTGGACCGATGGCGCTTAGGCGCGCGGGAAGACGAGGCGACGCAGCAGCAACATCTGGGAGCCAAGGGGGAAAGGAACCAGAGGGAGGTGTCGAGGCTGCAGGAGCGGGCCGACCGATGGTGGCGACCGGAGGGGAGGAGCCGGTGGCGGCAGGGGGCAGTAGGAGGTGGTGGCGCTAGGAAGAGATGGGGGGAGAAGAAGCAGCATCCAGGGAGGAGGTGCTTTCGGCTGGGAGAGTGTAACATCCCAATTTTCTGAGCTTAAAAATCATTTAAATAGTTAGTAGGGAAAAATTCACCATTTGGATTTATTTGATTTTTAATTTCAAAAGCTTAATATTGGACTTTTCAATCAAAAATATTTAATGTGAATAATCCCAACATGAACATTAGCCAAAACTATTTTATTTGGGTTCTATGTGCTCAGATATATTTTCTAGATTTTTCTAGAATTTTTCTGAGTTCATTTGCTATTTTCTATCGCTTATTTGATTTTCTGGTATTTTGTAAATTAGAAAATCTATTTAAAATCTCAGATTTCACTTTGGGCTGAATTCCTTTCCCTCGGCCCACTCCTGTTCCTAACCCACCAGCTGGCCGCCCAACTCCGCCGCTCGCGTGCTGCCTCCAACTGACATGCGGGCCCCGCATGTCAGCCTCTCCTCTCTCTCTTTCCTTCCGAGCGCCTCGCTCGTTCTCCACCGTTCGATAGAGGATGGAAGGTTGGATCTTTGAGTATGTTTTGCGGTCGCGCCTTTTCGCACGGGCCCGAGTCCGAGCCCTAGCCGCTGACGTGTGGGTCCCAGCTTGCCACGTCGTCTTCGTTCCCGAATCCGTTAGGGATACGATCTCTGCCGCCGCCTGCCGTTTTGGGCGTTCGTGCTCTGGACTCTTCCAGGCCACCGGGTATAAAGGGAGAGGGAGCCCTCGGCCTCTGCATCTCAACCCTAGCAGCCTTAGCCCACGCGCCGAACCCTAGCCGCCGCAGGAGCTCGAAGTTCAATCTACGCCGCCGCCAACTCCGACGAGCTCTTTCGCGCAACCGAGCCGCTCGAGCCGTGGCTCGCACCATCGGCATCGCACGCGAGTCGCACTTCACCTTGGTGGCGCCGTTTTTGCGGAGCGTCGCCGTAGCCCCGATTCCGCCGAGCCGTGAGCCTCCGCCGCCTAAACCTCGCCACGGCCGCTACGGTCATCCCCGAGCACCGTGAGCCCTTGTCAAGTTCGCCGCACCTCTACACGCTGTACCATCCACCGCCCGGCTGGCGTTCGCCGAACCCTCGGTTCCGGCCCTGCCCGCCGCTCGCTGTTGCCACGTCAGTGCCACCTCGCCGCCATGTCAGCATCACCGCCTACGTGTCGCATGCGTGGCGCCCAGTCATCGTCCACGTGTGCGCCCACGCAGCAGTCCTCCGGGTCCAGATCCAGCAGGCTCGGTAGACCTAGTCTACCGTGAGCCGTGTCACTGACATGTGGGTCCCACATGTCAGAACCTTTTTCCGATTTCTTTTAATTCCGAAATTCTTTGCTGACGTCAGCATTGCGCAATAATCCGATTTTCCTTTAGAAAAATAATTCGAAAATTCTGGAAATTCTAAATTAGGGTTTCTTTTAGATTTTCAAACTTCCAGAGGCCATAACTTTTGCATCCTAACTCCGATTGAGCCCATTCAAATTTCTAAATTTATCTAAATTCGATCTCTATTTATCTGAGATTTTTATTTAATTTTTGGAGCTTGTTTTGCCTCTGTTATTTATTTGTTTTGTTTATTTGTTTCGTTTGCGAGTAGACGTCGATTCGTCGGGGAATTTCGTCGAAGAAGGAGCACCCCAAGATCAAGATCAGTACATAGACCTTTTCCAAGGCAAGTTATACCTTTAATCACCTTGAACCCAGTTTTCAAATTACTTTGTGTTAAATTATTGCATTCTACTTTAATTATTTATTTAAATACTTTGGGCATAGTTATTATCCAAATTGTTATCACACCTTGGCCTTGTATGTCATAATTCCTTGTCACCCTAGATTGGTTACTAGTTGGTAATATTATAGCACCAACGTGGGTTGGTTAGATGCGAGTACAATTGCTTAGCCATGCCACGAGTCTCACATCTCATGTAAGTTGCAATTATAAATTTGACTAAGTGATGATGGAACTATGTGTAAAACTGTGTGCTATGTGTTATTACTTCGTGATGGCATGTGTTGCACTAAAACCAACTGGGTGGTAAAGGATTTAAACTGAGGCAAGTGGTGGAAACTGTGTGGTGTGGTGGAAGCTGTGTGCTTGGGTTCGATAATCTGTGTGGCTTAGTTAGAACATGGAAGTCTTGCCTTGGTCAATTAAGGACTTAACTTTGTGCGCCATTGGTGAAGCCTCATCATGCGACCACATGCCTAGTATGGGACGGCCTAACTTAGTAAGTTATGGATTCTCGGCATTGATGTTGGGTGGATAGGTTAGGCTGTGTGACAGGGTGGAGGTGTGACTACTTGGTGGTTGCATCGCGGGACGGTTCGCCGCTTCCCTGTCCAGCGGTGTGTGTTATACCAATTCTATGTAAGCTGGTATAGCGGGAAAGCACATCGGGAATGTCAATGTTTGAGATGAAGTTTCCAAACTGTTTTGTTACGATTGGTGCTTGCTACACTAGTTGTATCTTGTGGGTAAAGTGTACAACCTCTGCAGAGTGTTAAATCAATCTATTCGAATAGCCGCGTCCGCGGTCATGGACATGCTCGGGGATTTCACACGAGGGGTAGTTTTCATAAAATGTTGGGATGGGAGCTGTGTGGCCTCAATCATATGGTTATGTGAAATAATCTGTTTAGCTGTGTGTCTTTGTGGAAATAACTGTTAAATTAATATTGTCTATTTGTTTTGAATTATGCTTTCAATCTATTATTCGTATTCAATTGCAAATGTTGTTTTTATGCAAAAGAACCACAAAAGCCTTTTCTTTGGAATAAGCCTGCATCTATAAATTGCATTCTGTAGTATGATTTGCGAGTACGGTTGTGTACTCACGCTTGTTGTAAAACTTGCGCCCAAACCTACAGAAGATGAGGAGTCTACGCCTGCTTTCGAGGAGGAGTTCGCCGAAGATTGTTGATCGTTAAGGTCTAGATCCCAGTCAGTTGCCTGTGGTGAATTGGTGGGATCTACGCTGGATTTATTTCCGTTCCGCTGCTGTTTCATTCTCTGTTAGCCCTGCGTGGCTTAATAAGTGTAAACTCGACCGTAAGGTCAAAACCCTTATTTGTTATTCAAACTAATCGTTTACTTTATTTATCGTTTGTGTGGATCGATATTTACCTATGTTGACACTGTGTGCACTAGCGTGATCTGGACTAGTACAAGATATACGAGGGTTTCGTAATCATAATGCAGGTCCCGCTGAGAGGTGGTATCAGAGCCATACTGACTGTAGGTCTTGACCTTAGTTAGATTGGCCGTCTTTAGAGTGTCCAAACTATTTTCTAAAGGAAAAAAAAATATTAACTTACAAGGCTAAATAATTGCTTAACTCTCCTCATATCTCTCTTGACTCAACTTTTGCTATAATCTTTTCTCTCCCATTGTTTTAAAGTTGCTCTTACCTGCTAAATCTGTCTTGACAGATGCCTCGTCTCGAGCTATGGTGAGCGCCTTTGGAGGGTACGCCCGAGCTTTGGAAGTCGTTGCAAGTTCTTGGAGGTTTTGATCGTCCAGCATGACGTCGGCAACAACCGGGCGGTGAATGAACAAACCGTGGGGTGATCTGTCGCTGACGATCACGCCCGGGAGGAGCGACAAGGCGAGCCGACCTTCGCGCGTCTCGGTGAGGAAGATCACTTGGGTGGAAGGAATCCGAGTCGTCGCGCTTGGCCATGCTACGTATACGCAACATCTACGCACGGAGCTCCAAGACACCGTCTTCCGTTACCACCCAGTGGTCGCCGCCGTGATTTGCCACCGCCACCGTCCACGCAGGAAGAGAGCAACACTACCGTCGTGCACCTTGCCCAGAGGGTTTCAGAATCGTAATTCTGGGTCCCGACAGAGAGGCTTGCGGCTGGGAGTTGGGGGAAGATAAGTGAGGAGGTGAGGAGAGAGAGGAGATTAGGTTAGGATTAGGGGTAGAGTAATTTGTTTAGTGTTAGTTAATTGCAGGAAATAGAGTATAGTAGATCAAGTGCTTAAGTGCTAGTAACCTGAGTAGGATAATTAGCTTTGTTCGCGCTTAGCTAAATCTCTGTAGGAGTAGAAGCATAATTGGAGAACCTGTTTGGGTTTGTTTTTGTGATCGCTAGTGGTAGTCTAATCGGTACGTATAGATGCGTTGTTTGACAGCGACCCTAGAGTAATTAGACCGTAGGTCAACCACATCGGGAGAGTGCTAACTGAGCGAGAATCCGGTAGATCTTGTTAAATTAAAAGTTGTGCTAACAAATAAAATCTACTAACCAATATACTCTTAGTAGCACCCAAAACCAGCAGTATATTTATTTTTGCCTTGTGCGTGCTATCGCTTTCTTACAGAGGACGATCCCACGCCGACGGGAGTAGTTAATCCAGAGTTCTTCGTCGACGACCTCTTCTACAGTTCTGAAGGCAAGCAATCCTCTTGAACATGAATCTAGCTATTTTAATTGTAAACTGTATATTACTATATCATATAATTATTGCATCAAAACTATTTCTCCAAAAGCAAATCATTAAATGTTTATGAAGAAATAAAAGAAGGGAAAAGATGTGATGAAAGACGAATGAAAGGAAAGATGATGTAATATTATGGCTGGTAAAGGGGGCCCGGGGCAAGGATGAAAGAGGGCAAGAGGTGGAACCCCTTTACATATGGTTAAAATATAAGGATCAACAACACTCTTGCTCGGTCAAATGCCGTATTTGAGTACCAACCATTCTCCTGTTTTGGCAGGCAGAAAATGCTACCCGGTTACGTAATTATGCTCTCCACAATGGGTAAGTATATATGTGTGAGTGTGTAAAGAAAGAAGCAGGCGCTATAGCGCTAGGTGGAGTGTTGGGTGCAGAGAGGATGAACTGGCCCAACCAACATTACCCGAACTCGGTGGTGGCCAGGTCAGCACCGACGGAAAGTAATGGGTGGAGAAATTAATCACGTAACCTGGAAAACGTTATGTATTCTGAACTCGAAGTTGCATCAAAGGAAACGCAATGGACCTAGCTCATATAGAGCTCAGAATAGTTATGGGTAAAGTGGTACAAGCCTGCGCAGTGCTATATAAAATCATGAATTCATGCCAGTCTCCTGGATTGGAGTCTACGGGAACCGCTAGGGGTCTTTCCTCTCTCCGAGTGACTAGTTGTTTTTTCAGAATAAAATTTTGCCACCTAATGTTTTAATGAGTTATTTTCAGAAAAGAGATGAGCTAGAAAATGAAGAAAAGAACAGAGATGAGTCATACAGTGCATTTTGCTATTAATGCTTGCTGAGTACATTAATTTGTACTCAACCTTGCTAGTATTCTCCTTTGTAGATCCTAGTCCGGCAGGGAACTATCCCGCGTGGGACGAATGACTTACAGGTACCGGGAAGGTCGCTGGTGATGGGGTTATTGGTTCGAGAAGCCGCGTGAAGTGGATGTCCTGTTATGCTCGTGGGACGAGTAGAAGATCGATGGATCAAGAAAGGCAGCAAAGGGACTTAGTAAATTACTATGTAAGAACCTTAGCCTTGCGTGGCTAACTGGAATAGAAAGTACAGTTTCTATTTTATTGTTCTGCTACGTTAACTCTGGTAAAGGCTTACTATTCGTTGGAGCAGTGTTCTACTGAGCAAACGAATAGTAATCCGTATGCCTAAGTGTGATTACCCCTGGGGTAATGACACGGGGCGTCGCAGTACTAGGTTTTGAGATTCAAGCTTCAAGCTGTACATGTTCAAAAGTTTCGGCCAAGTTTTAGGAAGTTTCAAACACATTTGGTCAGTTTTGGGCAAAAAGAGGAGGATGAAACATGTTTTCCTTTTTACGACCGGGAGCTGTGGCCAAGGAACCAATAGTGGGTGGATGGGCTAGTGGGAAGTGAGGGCACCGTGGTCACACTCACAACCAAGGTTCTGAAAACCGGTTGAAAATCGGCTGAAAATCGCTTTTACCGTTCCTACCCCCACTCCCCACACACAAAAAGGTTCAAAACCAGCCGAAATTACTGTTCTCGATTGAATTTTATCTTTTTCATTTTAACTTCAAAATTCCAAATTTTGACCAAATTTTTTCGATTTTCAGCCATTGCAGTGCTACCGATGACCCCTAGTAAAAATTTAAAGCCGGTTTTCAGAGCCCTGGTCACAACTCACAAGGTGGCGGGTCAGTGGTGGGAGCACTAGTCGTTTAGCAACAACGATCGCATAAGATCGTGTTAGATTTTGAGGGCGGCGGCAGCGACACAAGGTGTGGAAGAGGAGCCGCGATGCTCCCACAAGCCTCAGGATAGGCATTCCGTTAGAGTGGAAGCAGAAGTGTGAGGCGCACATATGAGGAAGAGGAGAGCGAGGTAGCACCCACGTGAATTGTGTTCTTGTGGGTAACCGTGAGACTAGAGGCGTCTCATTCCGTTGACTGCCTGTCAACTAACAAGAAGGAATCTCTCCATGACAATACTTGGGAAAGGGAACTATCTATACAACATTCGAATAATTCTCTCCCCAAAATTAGTCAATTTTTGTAGCCATTGGACTGAGAACCAACGTTCTAGACCTTCTCAGTGCTCATATACAATCTAATCCCTTTCCTCTCCCTCCCCAGCAGCCCCCATACATACCCAGCGCTCCCCCCTTGCCGGTGAGGCCCGCAGGTTTCCACCGCCTGTCGCCACCTCTGCCTCCCGACAAGGCCATCGGTGTCGAGGGCAGCGCCCTCCTCTGCTGCCCTGTCTCCCCTGCCGCCACCCGCCTCCCTTCGTCCCCGGCTCCCGCGATGCCACCGCCGCCGCCAATGACCACCTTCCCAATATCCTAACCACTCTTCGGATCTCGTCGCCTCGCCCGTGACCGCCGCCCACCGCCCTCCTCCGTCCCGCGGCCGAGGCGGCGGCGGCGGTGCCCCATCACCGTGCTCCTGCCTCCTCCCTCCCTCTAAGCTTGGGGCACCGGTGAACCCGAGCTCTAACCCGGCAGCGGCGGTAGACGGCGGCGCCGGAGAGGAGGATGAGCTCGCCAGAGTACGAATCTTCAAGCCGATTGGAAGATGAGAAATTCGGCTGATTTAAAAAAAAAATGATTCGACGGATTTCTAGCAGTTCCGTTGGGAAAATGGGTGTGTTTGAGAATTTGAATTACTTGTTCAAAGTTCATGTCACTTCGCCGCAGTGGCGGACCCAGGATTATTAGGATGGGTATTCGGAGTTACAAAAATATTGATCAATACAGTATAGAACATAAAGATCCACAATAGTAATAATGGAAGTACTAATTATTTGTACTAGAGATAACCGGATATTAAATGTCATATCACAAACCAAACCAAAACAAATTTTTGGCTTACAGGCCAGCTAGCAATTACCTATAAACATTCTCAATGGCATACAAAAGGGCATCGTCCAAAAATCGATAACTATGAAACACATACATCCATGAAAACACTACATACAGTTAAATGTTTACTAAAAATGAGTAATACTAACTCAACAACAGTATACTCTGCAGATAGTTAACAGTATTAGGTCCAACAACAATGTACTCCATAAAAATAAATACAATACTCTAGTTCTCTCAGTCTCATCTAATAAATTATAGAATGATCCAACAAAATCATTTGAATGTATCCAAGAAACCCAGATCACATGCTAACCACTGATATTAGTTCATTACTTGATATATATAAAGCCAGTAAAAAATCTGTAGTGTTGTGACAGAACTAATCTATTATCATAGAGGTCTTATCAATACTAATCTATTATCACAGAGTGTATGAAGATGGTTTCTTCTGTCTCTTTCCGGCTCTCTCCCACAAAGATTTTAAATTGACAGACTTCTTCTCCATTTTTCAAAACTCTAATATCTACAATTTGCATACATACAAGATTGAAGATTTATGACCACAATATGACAATAACACAATTCACTTTAATGAATGGATATCTAGATTCAGGACCACTGATATGTAGCAGGGACCTTATAGATGGGTATCTAGATCAGATCAGCTAAGAGCCTAACTGACACTGCCTAAGAGTATATACATAGCTAAGTCAACAACCCCTTTCTTGCATTTCACAAATCACAACTCACAAGTTCACTTCACATTTCACAAATCACAACACTACATCAGTGACTCAGTGTTCAATGAAGAGTACCTGCAACCACCGCCGGCCCGCCGTGCAGCACCGCAGGCCGCAGCGCTCCCCCGCCTCCGCCCGCTGGTCGGCCGGTCTCGCCTTCTCCAGCTCTCCCGGACCACCGCCTCGGAGTTCGCACGCGACGCGCCGACGCCGCCTGGCGCGACCCGCCGCCGCCGCCACGGCCTCCGCGGTTCCGCCTCCGTCCTCGGTCTCGCTTTCCCCTTCTCGGTTCTCCCGGCCCGGAGTCCACGACGCCGCGACGACACGTGAGAGCCCGCCACCAACGCCTGACGGCCGCACCCGCCGCCGCCCACCGCCACGCCACTCGCCGCGCGCCGCGCCGGTGGGAGCCCACTACTACAAAACAGTCATATCGGGCGCCTCATCGCTGACGGTTCCAAAGGAGCCGTCAGATTGAACTTATCAGACGGTTCCCTTTAGAAACATCTGTGATAGTGCCTCATTAGAGACGGTTCTTATTACCAACCGTCAGGATACTTCGCGCGATTCATAATAAGAACCGCTGCGTGATAGTGTCTCATCACGCAGCGGCTCCTTCTACCAACCGTCAGGAAGTATCACGACGGTTGGTAGAAGGAGCCGTGCGTGATGAGGACACCTCATCACAGACGGTTCGTGATACCAACCGTCAGTGATAACTACCTCATCACAGACGGTTGGGATTAACAACCGTCTGTGATTTTGATTTTACCATGGCTTAAAATTTTCCTTACTCTCTGATTACTCTCTGATTTTACCATGACTTGGAATTTTCCTTACTCTGTGTTTCCTGTTTGTGATAAGTCATCACTTCCTATTTTGATCTATATTACTTCTGATTGTTCCAATCATCAACACAGGACCGCATCAATTTCCTCCATTCATGGAGCCACCCACTGCAACAAACCATGAGTCATACCTTCCTCCATCACCGCACCAGGACACGGTGAGGCGGTGGTGCTATTCTGGCTCATCTGTGCTGGAGGGTCCAGCGTTTCTCCTGCAAATGGTCCTGGAAGTGTCTCACAAGCGCCTTCGATGAATCAGATGCATCAAATCCACCTCCTCATTCTTTCTCTAGTCTTGTACTTGCAGATGTGAATTCCTGTGCAGAGTATTGTTGGATGCATTCGTATTGAACAGGAGGCATCGTTTGGTTTCAGAATATTTAAACCCCCCTCCTGCCTACTGTCCGGTGCTACTTTCAGAGTTTCAGTAGGATCCTGCATTGTACAGGCTTGCTTATCGAGAAACCACCCCAAGCATCACAGATCCATCTATGGAGGTTCCATGGTTGTTGGCACGAGAAGATGGCAAGGACATTATCAATGGGAGATTGGGAGGTAGCCACATAGGGCACAAAGTTTATTGCCTACTGCTGCTCGGCTTTAAGCCTGCCTATCCTGGAAGACAGCATCTGAAGGTGGCCATAACCATCCCAATAGTGGATATGTAGTTGATTTAGAGATATATTAATTTGAAAAAAAGGTAGCACTATGTTTAATTCAAAGGTTGAAAGTGTAAATTTGCTCGATGGATCGAGCTCTCAATCCTCTCTTTCACACATAAGGAGAGAGATCTCAAAATAAAATTTGCTAATTAAATATGAATCAAATATCCCAAATTCAAATTTAGATTGCAAAATATAATTTTTGGAATTTGGAATTGTGTAAAGTTATACTATATTACACCAAACTGCTCAATTGCACAGGCCAATTAGCTAGTTATCCAAAAGGAAGAAGAGTGAAATCATTGCTTATTGATAGCATGTTTCTGGAATACCATTAATATTGTAATGGTGAACTAAGCCACATCAAGCTTTCCTGGAGTCTGATCAAATAACACTAAAACCACATTAGTAAAGTTTTTGACTTGGTTTTCAACGTATTGGGATACAAAGAACAATAGAAAATCTACCAACAGTAGTCTTTTATTATAGTTATTGTTTCTTCCATCTGCCTCTTTGTGGTAAGTCATCACTTCCTATTTTGATCTATGTTACTTCTGATTGTTCCAATCATCAACACAGGACCGCATTAATTTCCTCCACTCATGGAGCCACCCACTGCAGCAAACCATGAGTCATACCATCCTCCATCACCTGCACCAGGACCTGGTGAGGCAGGTGGTGCTATTCCTGGCTCATCTGTGCCTGGAGGGTCCAGCGTTTCTCCTGCAAATGGTCCTGCTGGAAGTGTCTCACAAGCGCCTTCGATGAATAAGATGCATCAAATTCACCTCCTCATTCTTTCTCTAGTCTTGTACTTGGAGATGTGAATTCCTGTGCAGAGTATTATTGGATGCATTTGTATTGAACAGGAGGCATCGTTTGGTTTCAGAGTTTTTAAACCCCCTCTCCTGCCCACTGTCCGGTGCTACTTTCAGAGTTTCAGTAGGATCCTGCATTGTACAGGCTTGCTTATCGAGAAACCACCCCAAGCATCAAAGATCCATCTATGGAGGTTCCATGGTTGTTGGCACGAGAAGATGGAAATGACATTGTCAATGGGAGATTGGGAGGTAGCCCACATAGGGCACAAAGTATATTGCCTACTGCTGCTAGGCTTTAAGCCTGCCTATCCTGGAAGACAGCGTCTGAAGGTGGCCATAACCATCCCAATAATGGAGATAATAATGAAGATGTGTCGCACATTCCGGAGGGCCAGAAGACAATGTGATATGCCTGTTTGCGTAACGAACGGTGAATACGCCAGTGCTCGTCCATCTCACGATGCTACTGCTGTCGTGCTGCTTTGCCACTATGATCTCGCGGCGAATTTGCAACAGCTTATTTGGAGTTTCCCCACAGCAAAAACAGGCACTTGCTGATGGAAAACGCGAACTCTTTCACACCCTCTGTCTCTGTTAAGGACCAATTTGGACCGAGGAATTTCAGAAGTTTTGCAAAAAAAAATCTAGGAAACAGTTTAATCCCACGTGAATCGGAAAAATTCTCGTGTTCCAAACGGGGCCTTAATAGGGATAAAGGGTGTGAACTTAAGGCTTTGGTTCCTAGCCAGACCTTATCGCACTTTGCAACACTATAAGTTAGTCAATTTGACTGAATTAAGCGTTTGTTTGGTTTGTTGTCATATTCCTATTTTATTAAATGGAATTATCATGCATCTCTTGAGCATGCATATCATTTCAGGGATTTTTGCACAAAATATTGCATTTTAAACTTTGAATCAAAAGTAAAACCTACAACCCTAATTGAAACTCCAAATGAAAACACAAATTAATACATGTAAAGTTCTCTGGGAAATAATTTATTTAACTCTTATAATATTTATCCTGAATAAATATAAATTTTTTAGAATTTTTAGGACTTAATTTAACCTTGTAAAAATTCAAACCAAGTTCTAAAAGCCCCTGCGGTTAATGGGATAAAAATAAGAAAATAAATCATGAACAGTGAGGTTTTAAAATTTATATGTGTACTAGATCATCCCAGGAGCCTCTCTGAAAAATTTCAGATTTTTATGAATTTATTTGCTATTTTTAACTCACTGGTCAAACTTTGGACTCAAACCGCCCCGCTTGACTTGATCGGACCAAACCACCTAACCAAACTTGGTTCAAACCAGCCTCTGACTCGTGCGTCCTTGTGCCGCTGACCAGCTAGGCCCACCTGTCAGATCTGGCTTCAACCTTTCGCTTACGCGCTCGCAGAGCTCCCTCGCCACACGGCCGCGTCGCCTGCGCATTCCGTCAACGGCGTCAATCCACCGCTCCATCCACCACTCTCTGAGCTTCTCCACTTGACGCCGCCTCCGCTCTGTCCCTCGGCTGAGCTTAAGTCGCCTCAAACGCCACTCAATCCTCCACTTCTCCTCTCGACCGTTGAGGAGAAGGAAGCTAGCCTGTGCAATCTGCTCGGGTGGGGTTCCTTCCTTTGCGTCCCTCTCCATCTACACTTGTCGTGTCTGTCTGAGCTAATGCGAGCTCTTCATTTCTTGTGTAGTGCCCAGAACGTCATTGTGCCCTCAACGCCACCGGAGCGCCCCCCGAAAGCCATCGTTGTGACAACTTCCACCTCGGTGAGACTTATCCTCTCTCAAGTACCCCACCATGCGTCATTTTGCTCTAGGATCTTTTCCCCTCAGCTAATTTTAACAATGCGTCACAGGAGCCCGTGAATTTTGAAGCTCCCCATTTTCGGCCGAAAACCCTACGCTTCTTCTCCGACACCGATCCGGTAAGGCATTGCCCAATTCCTCGTTTTCACACCATCTGCTAGGTTCACTTAAGCACTTTCAACAGCTATTCCTCCCTCTTCTGCCTCAGGTCATCGTCTCTGCGAGAAGCCGAGCACCGCTGTCACCATTATCGTCGTCGGCCATCATCCAAGCTTCTTCGACCGCTCTCCTTGCTCAGGTAGGTCCCCTATGACCCCTATATGCACATGCACACACCATTTAGCTCAATGCATAGTCGTAGGATCACATGTACTTTTGCCTGAGGCTCACCGCCACACTTCTCCGACTCACCGCCGTTACACGCCACCGTAGAGGTCGCCGTCGGTACCTTAAGATGCATGCGGCTATTAGGAACCCGTTCCTACCCTTAGCTCACTCCGTCATGGACCACGTCGCTGGCGGCGAGCCCGGCAATGAACCCAACTGCTTTTGGGTTTTTGTTGGTTTTTCTGACCATCACTGTAGCGAGGCCGTTAGCAGCAAATCTTGTCCATTAGGTGCTAATCATTGCTTAGTGTATTAAATGGTTGTCTTAATGAGTAGATGTCTCTATTACACGTGGCCCCCCTTGAATAGGAAACGTGAGTTTAAAATGTCGGTTTAAGCTAGAGTCTATGACATGTGGGCTTGGCCCCTTAAGTGCACTGTGCACTGTGCTTTTGCACCGTGTGGACCGATTTCATAGATTGAGTCACTGACCTTGGGCCCCACCTGTCAGTTCGGTTGTAATTCGAAGTTAAATGAAAAATGCCACTATTCAATGGACCCCACTGTCAGTGACCAAGGCTAGATTTGTACGGGTGTAAAAATTATTAAAAACGATAGGAAATTCTGAAATGAATTATTGTTACACTGTAAAATCAAATAACTTCAAAAATTCACAACTAATTCAAATTAACTCCAAATCTAGTTAGACCAATTTTTGTTAACTTTCATTCTTAATGTATTTTAATTTGGAATAGATTTGAAATATGTTCCTGTCCCAGAAAATTTAGTTGATGGAAATTGATCCAAAACCGTAATATTATTACACTAGAAAATGCTTTTACTTTGAAATTTCATAACTAATTCATTTTAACTCCAATTGGAGTGAAACCAATTTTGTTAGCTTACATTTTTAATGTACTTCACCATGGTATAAATTTTGAACATGTTACTACCTCAGAAAATTTCAGTTTTGGAATCAAATTCGGTAAGATATTATTTTTACACTAGAAAATTGAATTAACTTAAAAAATCCATAGAAAATTCATCTGAACTCCAAATGGGATGATTCAATTTTTGTTGAACATAACTTTTTATTGTATTTCATGCACTGTAAAACTTATCTCCATTACTGTTCTAGAAATTATCACCAAAACAATTAAATGGGATGAATAGTGATAGATTGCATTTTTCTAG
The DNA here is from genome assembly GCA_036346255.1 of Ampelocalamus luodianensis. NCBI lineage: Eukaryota > Viridiplantae > Streptophyta > Magnoliopsida > Poales > Poaceae > Ampelocalamus > Ampelocalamus luodianensis. The sequence continues at coordinate 53,502,217 of CM070627.1, read as the reverse complement.
GATTTTTCTGCATTTTTTACTTTCCAAAGGCTATAACTTGCACATGTGAACTCCAAATGAAATAATTTTTGCACCTAAATTCATATAAAATCATCATCTAGATACTGTAGAAATTCATGCATTTTTGAGCAATTTGAATTTTATGGTTTTTCTCGGTATTTATTCGATGTCGTTTTCTCTAGAATCCGAGGTGCCCGACATAAACAAGTACGCCACCAAGAGCGAAAAACTTGAATTCCAGCAAGGCAAGCATCATTTGAACTTTATTTTGTATCATAATGATCCCATTTTTTGCTAAGTTAGTTAATTGAAATACAATGATATTGTTTGCATGCTATTTTGATATGTCGATATTTTGGTGATATGTAGTTAGTTATGCCCTACTCATGATGTTATCCTTGATTAATCCAGTACATATATGCTTAAGTTAGGTTGTGTGAAATATATTATATATAGGGTTGCTTATCCATGCGGGTCTTGTTTTGTGTTAGATCGATTGATGGGATTAACCCGTCAATTGTGGGAAACACAGAACTTTTGTAATACCCTGTTTTCCTAGTAGAAAGAATTTTAATCGGGGGAAGGTGAAAAGTGAAAAATTCAGAAATTGTGGGGGGGGGGGTTAAGGAACTGGCCCCGGCCTAGGCTTCCTATGCCTTGTGGCCGGCCAGCAGGCCCAATTGGGGAGGTGCCCATGGGCCCTCAGCCCAAGCCGCCCCACACCCCCTTAAACCCTAGCCGACCCCATCCTCTCCCCCTTTCCCCCTCCTTGGCCGCCACTATCCTTTCCCCCTCCTTGGTGCCACCCCTTCCTCCCTAGTGGCTGCCCCTGCTGTGGTGCTGCCCCATCTCTCCCATGGAGCTCCCCGCTGTCGGCCTTCGCGAGGAAAAGAGGAGGTGGACAGCATTGAGGTCGGCCAAAGGAGGGAAGGAGAAGGTGAGGATAAGGGGGATCATCTTCTTCAAGGATCATTCGTCATCATCCCGCGGGTCTTCAAGGGTAACAAGATGTCTTCCCCGCTATTTAGTTCAATTCGTTCTTGGTAGATGTCGTTATTGATTCGACGTTAGTGCGGAAATTAGAAACAGATTGTGTTCTCTATTGTATGTCAGTTTTCGTTTAGATCAAGGCCAAATTAGGATTTGTGATGTCCTAGAGAGTTGTGGAGCTTTTCGTCAGGTTTTGATGGCATCTAAGATCACCTGAATCCGAGTTGTGGTTTGGGAGTTACTGCACTTTCTCTACTGCTGTCCAGAAACTCGGTTAGATTGCAACAGTCATTTTAATCAGCAGATTGAGTGTCGTTAAGTTTCGAATCAGGACTTCTCCCCATTATGAATATTGTAGGTCTTGGTCTTAGGTTTCTATATTGATAAAGAACACTAAGTTTGGTTCAGCCAATTAGAAGTTATGTCTATTTTCGTGCTGCTGCCCAGATTTGTCGAGTAGTTCTCACAGAAGGTGTTCATCGGTCTGTTGAAGATAGATACATACAGAATTCGAGATTTTCACCAACTAGGTTGTTGTAGATAATTGCGTTACCTTTCAAGCAAGCCTGAGTTTACATTTTTACAAATTTCAGAGTAAAAGTTATGTCACTTTTAATACTGCTGTCCATTACGGCTTCCTGCTAGAATGTAGTTCAATTTGAGTAAAGTTTATAATCAAACGTTGGGTTTTGGGGTATGAGTTAGGAGCATTGCGAGTAGTGTATTGATGTCATTGTTTTTATTGAGTAATTTAATGGTGTAGGAGGTGGGGCTTTGAGGTTAGCGGCATCGTCCTTGCCTCCTAACGCATCGCAACACGAAAGGTAAGTACTTTGATATTCTTAAGATTTGTGAATGCTGGATGCCGATGTTCGTATTGTGTTTTTTTATGATACGTGAGAAGATTCAATGTTTATGTTCTTTTCATATTTAAAATTCTCATGATTAGAGATGGTGTCATTCATTATTCATAAGTTCATTACATGCATCCATTTTCATGTTCCATCTACGGGAGTGGATTATAAAGACCCATCAATTCTAGTATAGACACGTGAGACCCACCATTCTAATATGGGCAGATTTGGACACCCGTATGAAACGTTCTTCATACGGGATTTGGATCCCCGTATTTTGTTAAATATGGGCTTAAGTGAACACCGACAGGTGTGTCACTAGCTATACCAGTATAAGTAGGAGTGCAGTTCTTTCATTTCATTAAATCCATTCATTCCATTCATTCATATAAATGTTCGGTGTTATGTTCATATTCTTTAACGTTATTGTTTTATTCATATTTGTTGTATGTCCTATTATTCACTGTACTTGCTGAGTCTCGGACTCACTTTTGCTTTGTTTGTTTATTTTAGGTGATCGTTGATGATGACTCTGTTGAGATGGAGTAGACACGCACTATTCATTCATTTAACCATATTCCAGTTTCAATAATTAGACTTGGTTCTGTCTTTCATTCGTTTAGTAATGAACTGTAATAAATAAAGTCAGATGTGGTTGATGACTTTCTCTATGTGGTGGTTGATTATTTCTGCTTGTGATACTTAGTCATCCCTTTTGATATGCTTATTTTGTTTCAGACTATATTCCTGCCATTGTTCTATTAAATTTGAAACTCTTTATGTCCCTAGATGAGTTATGGCTTAAATCCTTCCGCTTAATGGTTGTATGTTAGTTTATTTAGGTGATATCTTGGCTTCCGAATAGCTAGGGTGTTACAACTTTTTATCTCCATTTTTATCTAGATCTTCGTATCTGATTCTTAAGTTAAACTTTGTTTATTTCAAAAGTGATCTGGGTTAGGACAAGTGGTTATTAGTGAGGGTGCCTTCGTGCATGAGACTCGGGTATGTGGTTGTCTTGTCCGGACCAACAAGGACCGAATTTTGGTGACGTCGTTAATTCAAGTAAAACTCGTGCTACCACACTGGGGTTGGGAACCGGCTTGGTGAAAGCATCTAGGCCCCTAAAAATTATTTTAGTAATTAATAACTACATGTGAATGTTGGATTAATATGTTTATTGAGTATCTACAAGGTTAAGATCCATTGGTGGTTATTGATGACACAAAGATACACGCTAAAAGGTTAAATGAAGATCTACATGGCTCAAGACAGGTACAAGTAGACTAGGATCCTTTTATAATTTACCGGTCTTAGGAGAAATGTTTGGAAGACCGGATTTTAGGATAAGTGTCGTACTATTAAGAGGAATCGTGACTAGTAGCTTGATCACATGGTCTTGTGCAATATGGATCAATTTAGGATCATGCGTGCATTTGAATTTCTATTCTCAAAATCTTTTAGTGTGGTTGTCAAAAATCGGTTGAACCGACGCGGTATGACCGCATTCTGTTTGGCACTACTACCGATTTTTTAACACCTCAGTCAACCGAGCGCTAATGCGGTACGACCGGCTCTTTGAGTGGTACTACCGCATTGCGGTCATTCCGATATTTAGTTAGCGGTTGAGTAATACCAGAACCGATGCATTTTTGACTCAGACCTCTCCGAGATAATCGGTCGTACTACAATTGAAAAACGGTCATACCGATCTGCGGTTGTACCGATTTTCATATGGCAGTGCGTATTTTACAGAGGGCATGTCATCTCGACGTTTCTGGAAACCCTTCGATCGGTCGTACCGCTCCTCCGTGCGGTATGACCGGAAGTTGCGGTCGTACCGCATGTTAGTTGGCGGTCGTATCGCACGGGTTGTTCAACGGCTATGTCAGAATCATTTAATGCCACTATTCTAACCGTTACAGTGCTCAGACTTGGGTGTGGTCGTACCGCACCTTAGTTGGCAGTCATACCGCATTTCGCTGATTTTCTGGGTATGACTCTCCAACGATCGTTTTTGTTGGTGGGTGGTATAAATACCCCCCAACTGCTCAAGGACAAGGAGTTATACCATATTTAACATCCTTAGAGCCTTGAGCATTCATTCAACTCCTTAAATTCACTTGTGCACTCTTTGAGAGGTTGTTGAGCTCATTCAAGTGCATTCACTCATTCTAGTTGATCATTTTGCACTTGAGTGTCGTCAAGCGAAGATCATTGATTTGTTACTCTTGGAGTTTTGCCGAACTCCTAGACGGCTTGGCGGTGATTGCACGGTGATCTCTTCAAGAAGATTGTGAAGAGGCCCGGTGCCGAGATTGTGAGTGGTTCGGTGTTCACCATCTCCGGAGCGGAGGAAGAACAACCAATAGTGATCGAGAAAAAGCTTAATTCGTGGAGCCGGCTTGATTTGGTCAAGCTCCTCAACGTGGCTAGTGAAGACCGGCAAGTCTTCGATACCACGAGAAAAACCTTCATTGTCTCATTCGTGGTTACTTCTTGTCTTTACTTATTCCGCATTTACAATTCTAGCATATATATTGTGTTAAATTGCTTAGCTAGAATTATATCTAGTATTGACAATTAGATTGTTTTGTAGTAAGTTGCTTGATAGTTCCTTCATTATTTTGTGTTAGAAAATAATTGCTAGAACTTCTACACTTTAAGTTTAATTTGGTCGATTAAATTTAGAAACCTCCTATTCACCCCCCTCTAGTCGGTTATCCTTGATCCTACACTTGGTCAAGTAAGGGGAGGGTTTTATTGGGATAAGTCTCAGGTGGTGTGAGGACACTTGTGTTCGATCATTTGTCTGTAGGATCCGATGCAATTTTATAAGTGCGTGGGGGCACTATTTTTCTTTATTTACATTGTATCAGTATTTTCAACACAACTTGTGAGTCCACTTAGCAAGCTCTATCTGTAGCTTGTACTGAGCTGGGGTTTCATCTCACAAGGGGGACTTATCTCAATACGGCTTTCTTGCTAAAAAGTACCAAATCTCGATTTCCCCAGCTGGCATACCTTAGAAAGTGTGTCATTATCCGGAGGCTTACGGGCTAATCGAGTCATGTGGGTAAAATAGTACTCCCCTGTAGGGTGTAAATCTATTCGAATAGTCGTGTCCACGCCTCTTCAAAGGCTATTTAAAGATGGAACCCGAGCGGAGAAGGGGAGAAGGAAGAAGATAGAGACGACACGCTTGAATTCGAGATAGCAAGAGTCACTATTGTTAGACTTGTAATTAAAATTTGACATGGTTACAACTTGGTATCGGCATGAATGTGATATTCATGCATTTTAGTTTATTAAAGTGGGCTGCCACTTTGGTATTGTTTGGTACATATATCTATCACTATTAAAAGTACTTCTTTTACCAAACAATTGTTTACAAAATAGTAATTTCAAACTAGATGGTGTAGGAATGTAAAATTGTGTGTTTATGCAAAACTAAGCCACTATAGCCACTCTTTGGATAGCCACTAGCATATATAATTTTTATTTGTGTAAGACTTGCGAGTAAAATTTTGTCCTTAACCCGGTTCTGCTTATTCAGGTGAGGAAGACTTTGTGCTCGATGAGTTCGTTAGCGCCGATTTAGGCGACGCTAACGAATAGTGTTGTTCTTTAACTCCTAGTTGGTTGCCTTGGGTTATGGGGCACACCTTGCCGGACCTTTTGGTTTATTTATATTGCTTTCGCTGCTACTTAATGTTCTTATTTGAATTTGGTGGTCGGCCGCTTTGTAATAGTTGTAGACTTAACTACTATATTGTATGTCTTTTGGATTATCAATGTATGAATATTGTATGGATGTGATTGACATTGCTAAGGGTATGAGCGTGTTGGTCGCTGATCTTGGGAGCTAACACGAGTCTCATACCCGCTGTTTTGAAATCCCATTTAACTCCTTTTTAGTGTGTACTTGGTCTATTGGAGAACCGGTCACTATGTAGCACCTGTAGAGGAGCAGTATGCATGGTCACCGTCGCTCTAACTCAGTCGAGTGTGTTCACTAATGGAGTTAAGTTGTATTTCAATTCCCTAAGGCCTAGAGTTATTTCCATAAGACCAGGAAAGCCTCGGTTTTAAGAAAATAACCCAGGGGTCCTCACATTTGCAGCCACACTTGTGGCAATATTCCTTTTCTGCTAACTAGGTCCCACATGCCAGTGATTAAAAAAGTGTGGCAAAATTATTTTTTGTTAGTCAAAGTGTGACTTTAATTTTGATGACCTAACTTTAGAGTTTGGCAAAAAAATATGGCAAACCTTGGCAATTTTTGTACATGAACCAAACAACTCCTTAATGAACCCAATTTTTCTAGGAAGAAGTCCATTTTACCCTCTCAATTATCGCTATGCAGACAAGTAACCCCCTAAACTAAAAAAGCGGACCTTGGACACCCCGAAGTTACAAAACCAGACAACTTAAACCCCTAAGGTTGTTTCGTGCGGTGGTATTGCACACATGACGTCGATTCGGCCTGGTTTTGCCAGGTCGGCCGCTATGTCGGCTAGGTGAGCTGGCATAGGGTTTTTATGAGTTCACTTGCGAAAAATCCCCTTTACCCCCTTCGTGTTTCTTCCACCCGAGCAGTTCCCCTCTCTCGTCGCTCCGTCCTCGCATGCTCCGCTCCGAGAAAATGGCGTCGCTGTGATTATCGGCAGCGATTGAAGCTCACCATCTTCTAAATGAACGTCGAGGTGAGTTCAACACCCCCTATTTGTTATCCGCTGCAAGAATGTATCAATTTTCACAGTTCTAGGGTTCTGTTAGGGCTGGAGAAGCGGTTATATGGTTCTTTTAGTTGATGGATTTCGCCCTCTCACAATAGATGAATGTTTCATGCTCAAGTGTTGTGCGGGTAGTTGTCTGACATTTTAATCTCTTCTTGCATGATTGTGTTCTGACAATGGATAATCTCGATCTTCTTGTGGTGTGGTTCCATTTTAATAGGGAATTCCTGAATTTTGGGATGGTTTTTGAGTAAGTGGGTGGAGATGTGGGGATGTCTTTCATAGAGCGCGACAAGGTTTCATTGCCAGAAATCAAAGGTCATCTCAGAGACCATGTTACAGTCACTGATGATATGGTTTTGCATTGGTTGTTCCCTGGTTTAGGATTGAGTAATAGCCTCAGACTTTTGGTAGATGACAAGTCTTGCACAACCATGTCTGATTGCATCACTGAAAGTGGGGTGGTGGACATATATGTTGAAGTTACCCAGGTTGATGGATATGATAAGAGCGACAATGATAGTGACTAGGAGCATGAAAATCTGGTTGAGATTGAAGAACACAATGATTCAGAGGAGGTAGATGTGGTGGTGCCTAATGTGGAGCCCCAAACTGGTGTTACACCAATCAAAGGAAACAATGACAGAAACCTACAGAGGTTTAGGGAATTTTATAGATCTGATACGAAGGAATCTTAGCCTGATACTAGTAAGGGAAATGAAGCTGATGGAATAATGGGTGATGAAAGTGACATCTCTGACACTGATTACCAACACAAGAGTGATAACAGCTCTGCAGAAGAATCAGAAGCAGAGGAAATGAGGATGCTTGCCAAGGCATTCAAGAGGGAAGTTATGGCTAAGAAATTGGGTGTTGATGTTGCACGATATGGATACAACCAAATTAAGCCAACCTGAAGATGAAAACTTGGATGCAGACTATGAGACACCTTACTGTGATTCAAGTGATGAGTACTCATATGAGGAAGTTAGTGATGGCCAAGGTGGTGAGCATGTGCAGAGGAAGAAGAGCAGCTGGCCAAGGTTTGACATCAAGGCTCATGTATATTATCACTTGGGATGGTATTCAGAAGCAGAGAGCAATTCAAGAAAGCTTTGATCAAGTATGGGCTAAAGAATCGTAATCACTTGAAGTTTGACAAGGATGAGAAGAACAAGATCAGAGCGAAGTGTTCATAGCCTGGATGTAGGTGGCTGATTTATGGCTCAAAGAACTCAAAGTGTAATTGGTTCCAAGTTTGCACATTTGTAGATGAGCATCACTGCCCTCCAAGAAAGGACAATAAGCTAGTCACAGCTCAGGTGATTGCATATAAATATAGTAATTTCATCAAGGCTAACCCAACATGGAAGCGTGAGAACATTAAGCACACAGTTCTTAATGTATGGTATGGCAATTACTCCACATATATATTGTTGTACATGTGCATGTGGCTTGATCCTTTGTTTTGTCATAACAAGTTTATTGTTGTATTCTATAGGAGATGATCGCTGATGTAAGTTTGTCCAAGTACAAGAGAGCTAAGTGGATGGTCATGCAGAAGATGATGGATGCACACAAAGGTGAGTACACAAGGGTATTTGATTACCAACTAGAACTATTGAGAAGCAACCCTGGTAGCACAGTGGTGCCTGTTACCCTTGACCGATAGATACTGGTGAAGCTTGTCTTCTAAAGGATCTATGTTTGCTTAGATGCTTGCAAAAAGGGAATTTTGCTGGATGTAGAAGGGCAGTAGGGTTAGATGGGTGCTTTTTCAAGGGTGCTTGCAAGGAGAGTTATTGTGTGCTATAGGTAGGGATGCCAACAACCAAATATACCCTATAGCATGGGCGGTTGTAGAAAAAGAGATAAATAGTTCATAGTTCTGGTTTGTTGCACTTATTATCAAGGATATTAACATCAATGGCCAAGTTGAAGGATGGGTCTTCATATCAGATCAACAAAAAGGACTTCTCAATACCATAAGTAACCTAGTGCCCAAGGCAGACCATAGGATGTGTGCTAGGCACATATATGCTAACAGGAAGAAGAGGCACTCAGATCAAAAGCTACAGAAGAAATTTAAGACATGTGCTAAGGCTTCATCAAGGACCATCTTCAATTACTACAGAGCAAAGCTAACACAATATACACCTCAAGGTGCAAAGGACATGATGATCACTAAGCCAACCCATTGGAGCAAGGTATTTTTTCAGCTAGGGTCCAAGTGTGATTCAGTTGATAATAACATGTGTGAGTCCTTCAATAACTCTATTGTGGAATCAAGGTTTCTCCCAATCTTGTCAATGCTAGAGGCCATTAAATGTAGAGTGGTGGTCAGGATTCAAGAGAATAGAACTAGATCAGACAAGTGGCAAGGAGCAATTTGTCCAAACTTATTAAGAATACTCAAACTAAATATCACAAGGTCTGCTCAATGTGATATCCTCTGGAATGAGAAGGAAGGATTTGTGATTATGGAGAAGGACAGAATGAAGTACACAGTCAATTTGGAGCAAATAACTTGTTCTTGCAGATATTGGCAACTATTTTTTCTGCCTTGTTGCCATGCAATCAGTGCCATCTATAGAAGTTCATAACAATTGGATGGGTACATTGACAGTTGCTACTTCATAGAGGTTTACAAGAGAATATATGAGCATTGTTTGGAGCCAGTGCAAGGTGAAGAGAACTGACCAACTTCTGATCATCCTAAGCCATCGCCCCTTAGGTACATCGAAATTCCAAGGAGACCTAAGAAGAAAAGGAGAAGGGAAGCAGGTGAGGCACCAAAGGCACCTAAGGGGACAAAGCTAACTAAGGTTGGATGTAAGGTCAGATGTGGTCTTTGCAAAAAAAAAAAGATCGCCACAATGTGTAAAGATGTCCACTTAATCCAAATACAAAGCAGAAGAAGAAAGATGCAACTGCACACCTCAGGAGAGAAGCTACCAGAAAGAGAAAGCAAGCAGAGGCATAAAGCTCAGCACCAGACTTAAGCATGGCATTGGTAAGTACTTAACATCTTGTCATGAAGCTGTAATAAATTGATAGTACATAATCACTCATACTGATATTACCATCTTGCAGGTTGTTCACAATGTTGAAGCTGGTGCTCAGAAATCACAGAAGAAGTCAAGTAGTAGAGCTCCAATTATCAGCAAGACTACCAAGTAGACATTTTGTGATGGTTCTATGTAGGTCGATACACACTTGTAGTCAGTTTGTGACAGTTCATTGCCATGAAGCTTTTGGACTTATTCATGGTCTGGCTTGTAAGTATGTAGGTGAATTTCATATGTAGGTGAATGTTTCTAAGTGTAAGCCCTTTGTCAGATGTTCAAGAATTACTAGAATTTGAACATGTCAATTATGTGTTTTGGATATGTGAATGATGTGCAAGTAATTTGGTTAATTCAAGGATTACCTGATGCAATGTCAAACTTCTCGATGTCAATGTTGTTTACTTTCTCATATCTGTCAATGTTGTACATATTCTCAATGTCAGTGTCAATGTTGTTTACATTCACATATCTTTTGGATATGTGAATATCAGGGCCAAAATCCTCAGAGATAGATGTTCCAGAATTACTGCATTCCATATAGTTCAACATTCAAGCATTACAACTGCATATCACGATTATAAAAGAGTCACAGTTGTTGATTACCATTTGCCCACACAGAAAACACAACTATACTAACAACTACTGCATGAAACAAGAACTTCAACATGTTCTACTTTTGAACTCTAACAGCTAATTCTACCACCTCCATTTTCTTCTCCTCCAGCTTGTTCTTTAGGACAACAACCTCTGTGACGTGCCTTCCTTTGACCTCTGCCACATTTCTCCGAGCATCAACAATGTCGTTCTCCATCTGCATCTTCCTCCTCTTCAGCTCTGCATTCTCCTTCTTTAAACCCTACACATTGTCACGAAGATCCAACAGCAAAGGATTCAATAAAGGAGGGGTTTCCGGATTATGTCATTGCCAGAAACCGCAACCACCAGCCTACAACAAAAAAATGGAACCCAAATCAAAATGATCTCCAACAAAATCAAGTTCAATATACAGAAATAGATCTAAACTATTTGCTCACCCTTGCTCCCTTGCATGTGTAGTACCTCCTCCCGGGATTCTCATCGCAATATGAAATCCATCTCGGTGCTTTCTCCTTGCAATAGCGCGACTACGCAGGGAGGTAGTCCAGCAGTTTCTCATGGTACACCATCTGCGACTGTGACCCTTTCGCCCTGTGCCCTTTGCTTCACGACGGGGCGCGTGGGAGACCGTGAGCTCCCAGAGCTTTGTTCCTCCTCTATGTCCGAACCCTATCCTCACTCGCGCCGCTAGAGAGGGCAACTGCTCTGGTGGAAGAAACACAAAGGGCATAAAGGGGATTTTTTACCAGTGAGCTCATAAAAATCTTATGCCAGCTCACCTAGCCGACACAGCAGCCGACTTGGCGAAACTGGGCCGAATCGACGCCACATGCACAATACCACCGCACGAAATAGCCGTAGGGGGTTAAGTTGTCTGGTTTTGCAACTTCGGGGTGTCAAATGTTATATGCTACTTAAAAAGATTGAATTGATACATGGTGATTTCCATTCACCTCCAAAAAATAGCTAACAACAAAAAAACAACATCCCAACAAATAAATTAACTTTTAAAACTTTATTCTTATCCCAACAAACTCCTCTCTCCTCTCAAAAATACCATCGGGCATGGCGGCGGAGCGGAGGGTGCAGTATGGATCAAGCATGATAGGGGCACAACGTCGGCTGATGCAGAGCTTGGCCGAGAGTGGCGGCAGAGCCGAGGGCGTGGAGCAGACTGAGCTCTATGACGACGACTTGACATGCTAAATAATATGATATGTTATTATCCGTAGCAAAGCACATACATTCATCTAAGTACTATATAATATACAACTTAGAGATTTGCATGTCCAATTGACCTGATTGGCCAACTGGACCACATGGACTATATACCAACTCTATATACATACGTAAGCACGTAACTAAAAATAACATTCGTCTAAAAAAACAATGACCGACATACAAGGATGCACATATTTAGTAACTTTTTTTCCTAATCTACGAGCACCAGTTGCAATTGTATCGCATGGACACCTTTTCGTTTCCCAACGCACCTCCCTTTACCGTGGTGGTCGTTGCTCACTGGCTTGCTAAGCAGTTGTCTTCATCACCGGTTCCCCTATGGGGTTTACCAAAGCCCGAGCCTTAGATTTCTTGGGTGGCTAGTGAACTGGCAATGGCCAATGGGTTTGTGGTGGGTGGTTGGTTGGCGAGGGCGTCGCCAGTCACGAGTTTGCTGGTGAGAGATGGTCATAGCCAGAGACTGGTCCATGATATTATTCCAAAAAGTGGGGTTATGTTTTGGGCTGGTGGCAATAGTCAACATGGATTTGTGGAGTACCAATGATCCTGAAAACCACGGGGGAGGTGGGCTATTAGAGTGGTGAATAAGGCCACACGAGGGAAGAGATGTGAGGCGGCCGGAGGAGGAGGGTGGTAGGGTGGTGCGCATGAGATTGTGTGTCTTAGGGAGCCTACGAGACAACAACCCTTTAAGACAACAACCCTTTGAGACGACAACGGTTTGAACATCTTCAATTTATAATAGCTTTAGAAGGATAGTGTCACATCAGTTTAAGCTATCATCCCAAGCCCCCTACTCCAATGCAGATATGGTACTGTCAAGACGCGCTCACAAGATTTGAATTAGCGAAGCTACAATCCATCCACAGTAAAAAAAAAAACTACAATCCATCTCTGCAATCCTCTTGGGAACGGAGTCGCCCTACGCGGTGAGCACACAATTTAATTGAAGCTACCAACATGCCTTTTGAAGTTACTCATTGGTTTGACACCTTGGCATCCCTCTTCTATGCGAGCACCGGAAAGGCCAGAGCTTTTGAAATTACTATATATTATTTCTATATCAGCACTAGAAATGCTCTAACAGTAAGGAATATTTCCATGACAATAATTGGGAAGGTGTCTCCGTGAATTTTTTTAGTCAGGTGTCTTCGGAAATTTGATTGACCTGTGATCCGAAGCCTATGCTACTTGCCCGTATGTCTCAGGCACCATCACTTTATATAAACCCACGGCTACTGCAAGTTCCAGCTCAATCACGTACAGTGCAGTATTGTGTACGCACTATGAAGGACTTGTCAGTGTTGCAACTTTTATCTTATCTTTTCTTCCTAGTGATCTTGTTCACCTCGTCGGCCACCACGGCCACCGGCCTCGCCGTGCGCGCCGACCTCACCCACGTTGACAGCGGCCGCGGCTTCACCAAGCGCGAACTGCTCCGCCGGATGGCCGCTCGGACGAGGTCCCGCGCAGCCATGCTTCTTTCGTGCGCCGGCCAGGGTGCCCACGCCCACACGGTGACCGCGCCGGTGACTCGCGGCAACATCGGCGAGATTGGTGCCGAGTACCTGATCCACTTCAGCATCGGCATGCCGCGCCCGCAGCACGTGGTGCTCACGCTGGACACCGGGAGCGACCTCGTCTGGACACAGTGCGAGCCCTGCGGTGTATGCTTCGACCAGCCGTTCCCGGTGTTCCACCCCTCCGCCTCCAACACCTTCCGCGGCGTCGCGTGCTCCGAACCCATCTGCCGGGCCGGGGGCCTCCCGAATTACGGGTGCTACCTCAAGGGCAAAGGGTGCTACTACCTCTACTCCTACGGCGACAACTCCAATACAGCGGGCCGCATCATCAAGGACACCTTCACCTTCAAGGCGCCCAACGGCAAGGGCGGCCCGGCCTCCGTGCCGGAGGTCGTTTTCGGCTGTGGCATGTTCAACACAGGCCTGTTCTTCTCGAACGAGTCCGGCATCGCCGGCTTCGGTCTCGGGCCTCTGTCGCTGCCGTCACAGCTGAAGGTCGGCAAGTTCTCGTACTGCTTCACGACCATGTTCGAGTCCAAGAGCAGCCCGGTGTTCTTGGGCACGCCGGACAATCTCAAAGCGCACGCTACGGGCCCGATCCAATCCACTCCATTCGTACGGAACCCTGCGACACCATACTACTACCTCTCGCTCAAAGGCGTCACCGTCGGAAAGACGAGGCTGCCGGTGCACGAGTCCGCGTTCGCTCTCAAGGCCGACGGCTCCGGCGGGACGATCATCGACTCAGGCACGTCCATCACAAATTTCCCGCAGGCCGTGTTCGGACACCTCCGGAGCGCGTTCGTGTCTCAGGTGCCGCTGCCCGTCGCCAACTCCTCCGTCGACGCCGACAGCCAACTGTGCTTCTCCATGTCCTCGGCGGCAGACGCGAAGAAGTTGCCGGTGCCGAAGCTGATCTTCCACCTGGAGGGCGCGGACTTGGACCTGCCGCGGGAGAACTACATGGCGATGATCGACGAGGACGGCACCAGCAATCTGTGCCTGATAATCAGCAGGTCAGAGGGCAGCGACTTGACGCTCATAGGCAATTTCCAGCAGCAGAACATGCACATCGTCTACGACTTGGAGAGCAAGAAGCTGGTCTTCGTGCCTGCGCAATGCGACAAGCTGTAACTTCCTTCGATAGCACATGTACACATGCATGTGTGTTCCTATTGCTTATACAGCTCTTCTACGTACGTATTCGTAAATAAAAACGAGCACGTCGAACGTGTGTGCGTGTATACATAACTGTCAATGTGTAAGCATATTGATTGTCTTCGGAACTGCTAGAATTCTGTCGAATGATTTTTTTGTTTTGTGAAATCAATTGATCGAATTTTTTACCTTTCAATCCACTTGAAGATTCATGCTCCGGTGAGTTCGTACTCCTCTCCAGAGTTGATGTCTCCTGCTGTCTCCGGGTTAGGGCTCGGGTTCACTGGTGCCCCTAGCTTAGAGGGAGGGAGGGGACGGTGGCAGGGCGGCGTTGTTGCCGCCTCGACCGCGAAGGAGGGCGGTTTGGCGGCGGCCGCGGTTGGGGTGAAAAGATCCGACAAGTGGTTATGAGGCGGGGAAGGTGGTCGTCGACGACTGCTACGGCGGCGGTGGCGCCCCGAAGCCAAGGAGGAAGGGAGGCGAGGAGGAGGAGGGGGCGGGCAGCAGTGTCGGGAGGCGAAAGCGGCGGCGGTGGGGGCGTTGTCGAACCTAGAAGCGAAGGATTCCGGATTCTCTGTGCTTCATACACTAGTCCAGGAACAACTAGTGTACACAGTCAAACAAGAGATGATAACACAACCATAACACGCGATTCATTTAGCATAATTTAAGTTCGTTACGAAAGGGACATAAAGCCAATAAGCAAAATACAGCGGAAGCAAAAGCGGTAAATTAGGCCACACGATTCGCCACAGGCAATCTTCTAGGGCGTAGCCTAGTCGTCCAAGTTCTCGTTCTCCTCGTAGCATTCCTCTTCTGCTCAATATTTGAATTAAGTAAGAGTAAGCATAAACAACCGTACTCACAAGTCACACCCAGCAAGTAACCGATTATAATGCATGCAAGGATTTATCAATGGGAGGCTTATACGGCTCAATTTGCGTAAAACAATATTTTTTATTTAAATATTCATACTAAGTTCTAAAGCAGTTTATTCTATAGCTAAAATTTATTTTCTAAATTTCAAGTTTTATAGTCAGACAACATTCATTAACAAGTGGTGAAGGATACCCTCCTATCACATGGCTACCCGCCCAATTCCCATTTAGATAGAAATCCAAAACCATTTAATAAAGTCTTTTGAAAACAAAACCAAAAATCTAACTTTGAGTTGTTTTGCTAGCATATCCTTGACCGTAGATATGGCTATTCGAATAGTTCTTAACACTCTACAGAGATTGTACAACTTTACCCACAAGAGATAATTTGACTCATAATGTCCGTCTGACACACTACCGAAAGTGTGCGACTAAGTCATTATCACAAAGCTTTTACAATGAATCATCCCACCGTAGTCATGTCTCACTAAGGTTTCGCCCCCTTTGCATAGAAACATGCCGGGTTCAGACCCCCTCTTACGCCAAGTGGAAATACATAAAATAGGTCATAAAAGACACCTACGCAACCGGATGGCACTACCACGGTGAAATGCTACAAATTATTGAGCCAGTCTCGCTCACTCAGGACATGTGGTAGTACGATGGGGCTTAACAAGATGCGGCTCGAAGACCAGTCCTTAATTGACTTGGACGGCTTTCCGTAAAACCCATGGGTGTCGGTCATAGAAATGACGCGAACTCGTGCATTAACGTGCACCATCCAACCATCCAATTCGCCCAAGTCCAAACCAATTTTTTTTTATTTAACAAGTTAAATTATTTTATAAATTTCTATGGTAAAGGCAATACCATAGTATTATTTTAAATCATACTTGGAGTTGCGGCTAAATTTCCCCAAAGAAAATATTTTTTATCTAAGCTTTGACTAAGCATAGTATTTTTCAACGTGTTCTAGCTCATACTAATGCATCAACTAGATTTTGACTAGGGTGTCAAGGAATGGATTATCTCAATATCAAAGTTGGATGTACAATGGAATTTAGGAATAAGTATAAGGTTAAAAAGCGATTTAAATTACTTCAATTTAAATACGCATGCAATAATAGTTTAGAACAGAATTTAAGTACTTTGAAATACTGGGATTCAATATGATCAAAGGTGTAACTTATCTTGCTTGAATGCTTGAGGATCTACCTCTTCGAAGTATTCGGGTTCCCCGGAGTCGTCGAAATCTACACGCGAAAACGAGCGAATTCAAATAAAATTTAATTAAATTCAAATGACATTCAAACGAACTCCAAATGAAATAACTTTAGTTTAGAGAGCTATATCTTGAATTTAAATTAATTTAGAAATTTGAATCACTCGAATCGGAGTTCGAACGGACGAGATACGGCCTTCGGAAGTTTACAAAATACATGAAATAATGAAAAGGGAGATTTTTGTATTTTTTTGGATTTATTCTCTAAAAGAAAAAGGAGCTGAGCTGCTGACAGGTGGGCCCCGCCCGGGTGGACTGGGTCCACGAGCGCCCGGAGTCCACCATGGACCCGGTTCACGGGAATAGGGCAGAGCCACGCGGGCTTTGCCACGCGGCTGCCACGTCAGCGAAGGAGCTGAGGTGGCGCCGAGGTGGGCGAGGAGGTGGCGGTGAGATGGAGCCACGTCGGCGAGGGGTCGCCGGCGGTCTCGGCTGTGAGGGCTCACCGGCGCTACGCGCCAGGGCGAGCCCGGTGGGTGGTACCAAAGTGACAAGGAGCACGCAGGGATTCCAGTGCGCACCAGTGCGGCAAGGGAGCGAGGAAGAAAGGCCGGTGACGAGGGAGAAACGTGGCGGCGGCTCGGAGATGGAGACGGGGCTCCGGTGGTGGCTCGACAGAGTGAAGACGCGCACCGGGTGGCGCATGACTGTGCGATGCCAACGGTGGAGGCAGAGGCGGCTGAGGAGCTTCCACAGTGGCATAATCATCAGCGGCGAGGAGTACGGCCGGAGCTCTTGGAGCTCGAAATCCGGGTGGTTGAGGGCGAGAGAAAGGGAGTGATTTGGGGGAGCAGAGAGAGGAGGAGAAGGGGCGTCAGGGGTGCTCCTTTATAGGCGCCGAGGAGGAGTGGGTGAGGAGGACGGCGGCATGGGCACCGGCATGGAGCTCGGGCATGGCTGTC
This sequence comes from Ampelocalamus luodianensis, assembly GCA_036346255.1. Lineage (NCBI taxonomy): Eukaryota > Viridiplantae > Streptophyta > Magnoliopsida > Poales > Poaceae > Ampelocalamus > Ampelocalamus luodianensis. The sequence continues at coordinate 53,484,984 of CM070627.1, read as the reverse complement.
GCGCTCGGGTGTGACGGGGTAGGGCATGGGGACCATGTGCGAGCACAGCAGTCGAAGGGAGTGGATGAGCGACATTTAATGGCGTTGGCACGAGCAGCGAGGCGAGCCCTGGTGTCGGCGGGATTTGCGGCGCAAGCGCACGACGCCAGTACGGGGCGACAACGGGAGGGAGATGGGACGGGAAGAAGGTCGGGGAGGAGGCCGACAGGTGGGGCCCACCTGTCGGTGAGGCGCAGAGAGGGAGGCGTGACCACGGGCTGGAGCAGGGAAACGGGTCGCGCGAGCTAGGCCGTGGGAGAGGATGTTGGGCCAGGAGCAAGGCTTTCGGCCCAAAGCCATTTTGGGATTTTTGAATGGTTTTTCTTTTACTAAAAAGGAAATAAATAACTAGGCTTTTTAGAGAATAGTTAATATAGTCCAAAAATTCAAGAAAAATACATAGAAAATCCTTGAGTTAAATGGAACTTAATAAAATTATTTATAACTATAATTTAGTTTTTAATTTTGTAAACAAATTATTTTTAACTTTCGAGACAAAAGAAAAACACTTTTTAAATTCCAAAAAAACAAAGAAAAACTTTAAATACTCTTTTTGACTTTTGAATACAATAAAACACGAGAAATTTAAATAAATCAAATTTTGATTTAATTGAAGTTTGGTTAACTCAATTTAAATTGTTTTTGTTTTCTAAAAATTTCATGCTTAAGCTTCATCAATCCAATAAATCAAATGGTTAGATTTTAATTTTGAAAATTTTCAAAAGCTCAGTGTGGGTGTAAAAAACTAGAGGGGGGATGTTTTAAAACTTTTATGCACTAAAACCGATTTCTAATGAAGTTAATATTAATACGGTTTTGCACAATTAAGACCTAAAATCACTAGTCTCAACTAAGTGCTCCAACAATACAAGTATAAAGATAATAATCAATAGAGCATGAACTTGTAAGCTTTCAACTAATGATATGATCAATCAAGCACATACATGATAGCAATTAAATAAATAAGCAATTATACAATGAATGTAAATTGCAATAAGGTAAAGCTCAAGAAAGCAAACCACAATTGACACGGCGATATTTTTCCGTGGTGATCGAAGACTTGCCGTCTCCTAATCCACGTTGAGGTAAGTTCAACCTTTGGATCGGCTCCAAAACGCGAGGCAACACCTCCGAGGTAAGTCCAAACAACTTGGACCGGTTCCAACCGAACCAACACCTCTAAGTGAGTTCAACCGCTGAACCGACTCCAACTTGAACTTATCACCTCAATCCACTAGGGTTGCTCTTACTCCGCTCCGAGATGGCGAGCACCAAGCCACTCACAAATCGTGACGGTCTTCTCACAAGCTTCACTTGAGAAGATCACCGACGACAACGCCTCCACGCCGTCTAGGTGTCGGCAAACACCAAGAGTAATAAGTCTCCAACTTTCACTTAAACCAATCAAGTGTCAAAGCTCTCGTGGATACTAAATCCACCACCTAATGCAACACATGCAATAGGATTTGCCTCTCAAACCTCACTAAGTGCAACACATGCACACAAGAGTATGAGAGGCTTGCTCTTAGCTCAATAGAAAGTATGTGGCACCAGCAACCTTGCTCACACACGGCCAAGGTGGGTATTTATAGCCCACACACAAAAACTAGCCGTTGGGGCAAAGTCTGCTGAAAAATCAGCACGAGCGGTACTACCGCCATGTACCGAGCGGTACTACCGCACCTCCTCCAACGGTTAGAAAACTAGCCGTTGGGCACCTGTGCGGTACAACCGCCAACCAACATGCGGTACTACCGCATATCCCGGTCATACCGCTCAAGGAGCGCGGTACAACCGCCGCAGTGGTTTTCAACTCAACCGAAAAGCACGCTCTCGGAAAATACGCATCGCCATACAAAATCCGGACGACCGCAGCCTGCAGTAGTACCGCGACATAACGCCGGTACTACCGCACCTCCAGAGAATCCAAAGCACACGAAATGCAATGGTTTCGGAAAAGACGCATCGTCAACCAACGCCGGATTACCGCATTACACGGTCATACCGCGTGGTACACTTCGGCACTACCGCACCACCACGAGCAACGCATGCTCAAGCAAAGCGGTAGTTCCGCCAAGAAACCACCGGTCATACCGCACTGCGGTCATACCGCGTAGTGCACGTCGGTACTACCGTTTTTCCTGAGAGAGCAGCAGTTTGCATCCAAAACAAATCCAATTTCAAAACACATTTGACAATTGATATGTGATGCAAACAAGGGTTCAAAGTGAGATTCTCAACAAGTTGCAAAACACATTTGTCAACTTTTAGAATCACACCACAAATTGCACTTCGCTTCAACTCAATTTGCAAAACACATTTGCACAGTTGACAAGCGATGCAAACAACGATAAAGGCGAGATTCTCAACAAGTTGCAAAACACATTTGCCAACTATTAGAATCAACGCCACAAGGAATAAGGTACATGGACTTAAACCGTTTGCAAAACAAATTCGCAAACTAAAGTCACATGCTACAAGGATTAACCATGAGCCACAACTATTTGCAAAACACATTCGCAAATATAGGCAACATGTTAAGTTGAGCTAGAGCAAACACAATGAGCTATCAACACATGACTAACTCAAACTACTAATTAAGACCCCTCTTAATAGTACGACAACCTATACTAGCAATCCGGTCTCCAACCAAACACCGAGACCGGTAAAAGACTAGGAACAAATCCTTAGCCCTAGCTAGTCATACCTTTTCCTTGCGCAACCACTTGAAGCTTGATGACGCATATCCTTGCTTCAAGTCTTGACATACATCAACTCATGATGCACTCTTCACTTGACTTCCATCAACACATGATGGATTCTTCTTGTCTTGATGATCAACTCATGATCATCTCCTTTACTTCAATATCATCAACCCATGATGATGTTCTTCTCTTGATATCATCAACACATGACGATATTCTTTTTCTTCAAACACTCGACTTGATGACGATCAACTCATGACGTCATCCGAAGTCTTCAATCACACGGAACATAACCTATTTCACCAACTCATAGAAAACCGTTAGTTCCACAATATGATTATCATACATTACCACATCAAACCATTAATCAATAATGGTGGGACAAGATACCACAATCTTTCCCTCTTTGGTAATCGATGATAATCACTTCAATAACAGGTAATTGAATGTAATTGATATGAGTATATATAAACTACATAAGTTATATATATACTCAAGAGTTATGTTTCAAAGTATATCACAAAGATCAATACTAATGAAACAACAAGGACATGAGTATATATGAACTACACAAATTATATATACCAAAATGAGTGTATACAAACTACACAAGTTGTATATACTCATATGAATATATTAACTACACAAGTTGAATATATTCAAGGATATATTTCAAGGTAAAGATCCTTAATATATGTGGACAAAGGAATATGGATCAATACTAATGAAACCACAAGATATAGATTGAACTCCCCCTAAATGTGTGCATACACAAATGTGTAATAGAAACATATGCACATATCCAAGTTAACCTCTTTTTTTTTTGGAGTTTAACCTATATTTTGGATCCGAGGAATGCAACAAGATATAATAAGAAGAAGTAGAATGCATACCTCTTGTATTTCCATCTTTATATCCAAACGAGACTAAGCAATAGATAATCAATAGAATTGTTAGTCTCACAAATAGATTGTCATTTATGAATACATACTTGTTTGGATTTTTGCTTTTATATCCAAACTGAGACTAAGCATGATATAACAATAGGAGTATTAGTCTCACAAGTGCATTTGTCATTAATCACTTAATCACTTGCATGCCTTCATGATTTTCACCTTTATATCCAAATAAGACTACACAATATGTATATCAATAAAAGTGTTAGTCACATAAATAGGTTTGTCATTAATCATCAAAACTCCATTAACACATAATGGTGGGTCTAGATCTTTCAGTGGGGTAGCCGAGTAGGGGTGGGGCGGTAGCTGCTGGGGATGGAGGGGAAAGGGTATGGGTTGGGGTATGTATATGAGTGGTGAAAAGATGTGGAACATTGATTCTCAATCCGGTGATCGACCACAAAATTTATCTGATTTTGGAGAGAGAATTATTCTCTCTGCAAAGCGGGACATGAATTTTCTCTGCAAAGCATGAAGAGACTACTCTCTGCAAAGCAGGACATGACCTCGCTCTATAAAGCACAAAGAGACCATTCTCTGTAAAGCATGACATAACCTCGCTCTGCAAAGCACGAAGAGACCACTCTCTGTAAAGCAGGACGTGGCCTCGCTCAACAAAGTGCAAAGAGACCACTCAACTAACGTAAGCTTCCTCCTTGAAAGGCGCAGTGCACAGATGCAAAATACATCCGTGCCTTATTGCAATGGAGCCGCTATAGTTTTGTCCGCTCCCGCTATAAATACAGCGCTACTCGGCGAAGAACTCCACACCAACAACACTGCCTAGATAACTTGGACAAGGAGAAGGAATGCAAGCGCATCTGCAAGCTTTTGAAGGACTTGGTGGGTCCCCAAGAGACCACCGCTCGCTACAAGGTGTTTAGTCAGTAGCCTTACATACATCACCCACCTCCTCAATAGCCACCTCGCAGTAAGCCCAACGATTCCGAGTGAAGCCCCCCTCCCCTCCTATGCCCACTAAACGCCCTCTGGAAGGGCCCCCGACGGGGGTGGCACCACCCCTTTGCTGGTGTCGGGACACTTGCAAGTGCGTCAAATCAACCGACAAGTGGACCATTGGGCAGCGCTACTGGTGCTGCCCAAACTTCTACACGAACTACCCCGACTGCAGGTTTGACACGCGGAGCCACAGACAACCGGTAATGAAATCGTATTTTAGTGCACATCACCATTTTGCTTTCCGTTACGCCGTAACCAAGTCACACATCACTATTTTGCTTTCCGTTACGCCGTAACCAAGTCACTCTTTCCACCCAGTCTTCGTCGCGCCTATACGACTTCAGCCAGTGGATCAACGACAAGATCCACCCCTGTGACATGTGGATGCTGCTGACAAGGAAGGGGTGGGCTAGGGAGGACTACGAGAGCCGTGAAAGGTGCCTCGATGAGCTGCAGGCTGAGATGGAGGAGAAGTAATGGGACTGTCGTCCCGATCTTTCAGTGAGGATGATACAACTTGATTGGTGGAAGCTAACTCTCATGATCCACGCTATAACCGTGCGACAACCGTTGCACCCACAATCGCTGAATCAACTTCACGTTCGTTATCAACCTTGCTCGGCGGCGAGATTGACCGGACCATGAAGGTCTTTTCCTGCATGCAATCAAGAATCAAGCAAGAAAAATAGATGAAGCAATGATCTTGATGAATAGGACTTGAGGAACAAAGATGGATATATTGAATAATTTAGGGTTCCGAAGACGACGTCTGGTTGCACTAGCCGTACAAGCAAACGATGGTGTTTCTAGCCTAAACTGAAATCAATCTAACAAAACCCAAGTTCTACTAAAGGGCGCGGCTCCTATATGAGGAGGGCGGTCAGGAGGTGGAAACCCTAGAGTGAAGTACTGTTCACATGAACAATACGGGCCCCCTGGGGTGGCTGACCAGATATGGGCCATATGGGCCAAGTCTCGGATACAAGCCTTGTAGGCTAAAGAAAAGGTAGCGCAGCACCAAGTACAAGGTTGCCGAAACTCTTTGAGTTGGAGGTCACAAATTCTTCATCTCCTTTAGGGTGGCTTTAAAGTCCTAAAGGCCTCAGTAGAATTATGGTCATTGTTATTGATGTCTCCTTCCTTGATGCACATCAACTCCTTGTTGTCTATTCCTAGATTCCTAAGCATAAGCAAATCATCTCCATTAGGCAGCATCATAGAGTCCTTAAATAATACACTCAGCTCTAGAAACGAATTTACCTGATAATTTAGTTGACAAGCATGTGCCCGAGTAATTGGACCTTGCACATCATTTATGGCAGCAGCAAGAGGAGTGTTCATATCAGTAGAAGTGATATCATCATCAAGAAGAAGAGGTCGGTGAGGCTGCACGAGGAGCAGGAGCGCGAGCATACCAAGCGATGTGAGGCCGAGAGGGCGAGAAAGAGGGCCATCGCGACGAAGGCTAAGGCGCAAGGCGAGGAGTACAACGCCAAGCTGGGTCGCAAGGGAAAATGGCTACGTTCCACGCAGTAGTCCGACCCTCTTTGTCTATATATCCCATGTATTTCTAATTCCCTAAAGGCATGCGTGTACGGTCTTTGGTTCGTTAGCCTACGTGTTATGTAACCCTCTTGTCGGATCAATTATCGTGTTGTTCTCGATGTGCTATTTCTCTAAAGTTCTCTACCGTGTATGAATTCCCTAGTGCATCGTTGGTGTGGTCGGCGGAGCCGAACCGGTGGCGGAGGCCGTGCATGGTGCGAGCGGTTGCGGGCAAGGGTGGCGCAGCGGCGGGCGCACATGGCAACGGCCATGCAACTGCAAGCGCAGTAGTCGCAGTCGAGTGGCGCGCAGGCGACGTTTAGCCGAGCGCGCAGACGAGCGCGTTCGCGTGTTCGCGGCAGGCTGCGTGGCCGCCGGCGCGCAGCAATCGCGAGCAGCCCCAATCGTGCACATCCCCTTTTTGTTTGATTGTTTGTTTGATTAGTAATCTCAATTTTAATCGTACTTTGCAAATAATCGATCTACGGTCTAACAATTAATCTACAAAATGAATTCACTAGAAACAGATTAGATCGGATCATACAAACAAATCACAAATCAATTTGTGATTAGGGCCAAGAAAACAAGATTGATCTAATCATCAATGTATATAACGACATACCCGGTCTGAAGAGCTTTATGCTGATAACGTGTTGAGAAATAATGGTAGTCATCGTGACATCGGCGTAGATCAATCACACAAGAACAAACACATATGAGACATGAATACAACGGGAGATATATAGTATAGGGGTAAAACTCTTTTCATTCATCAATCAATCTCTTGTACATAGCGGGTCCTCATATTTATAGCCATAGGGGTGAAAGTCATCTAGGTGTGGTTTAGTCTTTTGCCCATACAAAGGTTTTGTAACACGTTGCACCGTACTGAGCTTTTTTATAGCACTGGGCTACTCTATCTGGAGTAGACCTGTTCACGGGTGGCTTGATCCCACGGCCCAGCCTGAGCTCGGGTCGACCTGGCCGATCTCGGGACTTGTATCCCAGCCCGAAGCCCGATGAAATGCAACTAAAATAAATAAAAAAACTATTTTTTAATTCTCAGAATGATCGAATATTGTTTTTAATTCCAAAAAAAATTAAAATAATATTTTTAAATAAAAATGTATTTTTTGGGCCGGGCCTGAAAAGCTGACCTGGCCCGGCCAGTCGTTTGAATGGGTCTAATCTGGGAGAATTTTGGCCCACCCCATTTCCCTTTCTATCTTATGTCATTTTCCGTGATGTTTTCCGGGGAAATGTCAGGTGAAATCCATTCCTGAGCAACCGTTTACCGGAAATTGAATTTCCGAAGGTATCGCAAAATAATTCACGTTTCAAAAGTTGGGTGCGAAAGCCCAAAAGCCTTGGCCTCTTATACGATGAAGCTTATCTTGGATTGACTATCTTCTGGGCCACATAGGCACTGATTTTTTTTCGTGATGTTTTTTTGTTCTTATGCTAGCAAATTTGTACTATTGGTGCTGCTGTATATTTCGCCGCTACAAAACATGCGAGGAGCAATTAATTGCTGGTACTGGTCAATTTTTACGAGGTCTTACTTAACTTACTAATTGAATGGTTAACGTAAAGCAGTTCATCGATGTTTCTTATCCAGTGAGTCGTGAAAAAATAATAATAATAACATGCCCAACTCATGGTTTGGTATCGCATCGAACTCAAAGCTCGGTTTTACATACTCATTTCTTCGCATGACAGGCATACGAGCAAATCATTTGCACTAAACTAATTAACGCATCGCTGCCACGTAAGCACGGTTATTCTGTAGTGTCTGACCTATCCGTCCATCTTGTCCTACCTGGCGTTGACAAATTTAGTCATTTTGTAATTTGTATGTTGCTGTCAGTGTATGGCCTAACATACGGTCGGTGTCACCGAGTGAGTAGATGAATTCAGCTCGATCAAGATTCTTCTCCTAACGCAGCCACTGGTGCTAGCTATTGAATTCTGGTTGCTTTCACATGGAAATGGAGATGTTCATTGCACTGGATATCATAGGTTTCCCATTGTTTTCATTGACCTCCACCCATACTATTAGCGAGAACTCATAATCAGTTTGGTTCAAGTGACAAGTGAGACTACTCAGTACTCATCAACTCCACAAATGATACATTGGCCATTTGGTTGGTGATTTGAACAATACTATCTACGTGGATTTCATGGGGATAGTTTTTATTTTTGCTACCAAATCTTGTTTATCCGTTTTGTTTTTTTAGTCTTTGGTTGAATTGGTATGAATTGACACGTTTTTTTATTTGTAATAGTAAAAATAGTTTTCAATCACACAAAATTGTAAAAAAATTGCACCATAGAAGTCTCCCATGAACGTGCATGTCATTCTCCCAATCCGCATATGGAATTTTGTCGTGTGCATGTCATTCTATTTCATTTCGCGAACTGAGCCAAAAACTCTTTGTTTTTGCGCAGATGGGAATTTTGTCATTGTTATTGGCAAGGTATGCTCAGGAAGGAGTTGTTTGATTGATAACGTGGGTCATGCTAACACAGTATAAAAGTTGCTGTATAATTGCTTTACCATGTCTTGAGTGCTAGAGACTCAAATTGCTTTAGCATGCCTAGTAAGAGCCAAGCGAGGCGCGCCAAAGACCACACTAGGCACCAACCAAACAACCTCCAAGCTCACTGCACCCAAGTGATAAAGGAAGAACAAACGAAGATAGTGAATCGGTGATTATGATTATGATGATAGAGGATAAAATAAAATTTCTTAATGGAGAAATTAACCTTTTTTCTGCCCCCAAAAACTAGTGCGTTTTGCATCATGTCTCATCCTGATTCAAGAAAACAAAGCAAATCACCTGCAATTGGTTATCATTTGAAAAATAGAGAGTACACGCTTTAGCTTTTTGCCTAAGGAAAAGGGGTTTCGTACTAGAGCAGTAGAGCTAACCACTATTGTTGACTCTGCCCCCATGCCGTTTCCGGTGCAGACAAAGACGCTTCCACCTCCAGGTAGTTGATGAAAACTACATTTTACGGCAAATTTATCAAAAAAAAGTGGGTAGTCGTGTCAAGATTGACACAGCTGCTAAAAGAATGCCTTATGAAGATTATGATCTTTTCACCCTGAAGCAATAGTTATTATGTCTTGCTCACAGGAGCACGTAGACCGTTTGATCAGAAGTCAATGCTCAAGATGAAATTACGAGAGAAATTTGTATATTCTCACCAACACATTTGTGTACTTCAATTTCTCACACATTCATCCTGCCTACCTGTTTTGCACAAGGCAGTCGAGGAGGCGTCAAACAACACGCTGTTGCCGTCCTTGGCTGACTTGTGCAGTTATGCTCCCAATGTACAAGTTTCGTAATTAGTATGCAAAAAACGGCATAACACCGACGGAAAAGAACAAATGCAATACCAACGAAAGTGACAGTTTTTTTTTTTTTTTTGAGAAACAAAAGTGTTAGTTTTTTGGTTATGAAGCAATCTTCTTTTAAGAATGTTGTTACTGACTTCTGCCAAGAAGTAGGCATCAGTAGCACATCACCCAACTACTGGTCCTGCGAATTATATCCAGTGCCTAATCCAATACGACCTAGTCTCTAATCAGCGAGAGCTGCGTGCTAATGAAACATACATAAGCAACGTAATCCCAGTACTAGCTCTTGGTAATCTTCGTCAGTGCCTATAGTTACTGGTCATGAAGCAGCTCGTGACGCTGCTGGTCTTGATCGCGCTGCCGGCGAGCGCCGTGTCCGTCCCCGGCGCCGGCATCATGGCGCTGCTCACGCACGCCGACGCCGGACGCGGACTCGAGAAGCCCGAGCTTGTGCGGCGCATGGCGCACCGCACCAGGGCAAGGCGACGGCTGCTGTCGCACTCGCAGGCTCAACCGGTGCGCGCGCGGGTGCGCGCCGGCCTCGGCGCCGGCGGCGGCATCGTGACGAACGAGTATCTGGTGCACCTGTCCATCGGCACGCCGCCGCAGCCCGTGGCGCTCACGCTCGATACTGGCAGCGACCTCGTTTGGACACAGTGCGCGCCCTGCCTCGACTGCTTCGACCAGGGCCTCCCGTTCCTGGACCCCGCCGGGTCCTCCACCTACGCCGCGCTCCCCTGCAACGAGCCAGTGTGCCGCACGCTCCCGTTCACGTCGTGCGGCGGCCGGAGCTGGGGCGACCGGAGCTGCGTCTACGTCTACCACTATGGCGACAAGTCGGTCACCGTCGGCCAGCTCGCCGCCGATCGCTTCACCTTCGCACCCAGCAGCGGCAATGCCGATAGCCTCTCCACACGTCGCTTAACCTTCGGCTGCGGCCACTTCAACAGGGGCATCTTCCAGGCGAATGAAACCGGCATTGCCGGCTTCGGCCGGGGGCGGTGGTCGCTGCCGTCCCAGCTCAACGTCAGCAGCTTCTCCTACTGCTTCACCTCCATGTTCGAGTCCAAGAGCAGCCTCGTCACGCTCGGCGCGCCGGCTGAGCTCTACAGCCACGCGCACAGCAGAGATGTCCGGACCACCCCGCTGATCAAGAACCCCTCGCAGCCGTCGCTCTACTTCCTCTCGCTGAAGGGCATCACGGTGGGGTCGACGCGGCTGCTGGTGCCAGAGTCGCGGTTCCGGTCGACGATCATCGACTCCGGCGCGTCGATCACGACGCTGCCGGAGGACGTCTACGAGGCGGTGAAGGCGGAGTTCGTGGTGCAGGTCGGGCTTCCGGTCAGCAGCGTGCAGGGGTCGGCGCTCGACCTCTGCTTCGCCCTGCCGGTGACGGCGTTCTGGCGGCGGCCGCCCGTGCCGGCGCTGACGCTCCACCTCGACGGCGCCGACTGGGAGCTGCCGCGCGCCAACTACGTGTTCGAGGACTACGGCGCGCGCGTGATGTGCGTCGTGCTCGACGCGGCGCCCGGGGACCAGACCGTCATAGGCAACTACCAGCAGCAGAACACGCACGTCGTCTACGACCTCGAGAACGACGTGCTGTCCTTCGCGCCGGCTCAGTGCGACAAGCTCGTAGCTTCACTGTAGTGTTTGTAAAAAGAAAAGTAGAATTTGTTTACTACTGGTCACTCATCAGGTGAAATGCGCCTTTGTGGTGGTAGGAAGTTGAAGCAATAGAGTAAATTTTGTGTGAAATTTGTGTTGCTTGACTCGCTTCTCTTCCATTGTAGCAGGGACGGGTCCAAGAAAATGAGCCACTGGGATCGTCGTATACTAATTTCACTTAGATAGTTGGGGTCATCTCCTACATATGCAGCGTCGCCATGGGTTTGGGCTGAAGGTTGCTGGGTCACAGGACCCCCGTCCTTGAGCTGTGGGTCCGCTCCTGCACTGCACTGTGCCAAATGAGCGCGTAATCTGGACCGTCCGTGTATCTGATATGACGTTCTACACGCATGCGCCGTTCCAATAGAAGGCCAGACGCTTCAGCTGCACACAGTTTGGAAGAAGCCATGTATGTTGGGACTTGGGAGTAGGGAAGGCTTTAAGGTGCCCTGCACTGCACTGAGGTATGCTCACGTGCTGGTCACGGGCATCCTATTCCTATCCTCGAGTCAACCGACAGAGCAGCTCTCCATGTTATTTTCTGACTGTTGGAATACTCAGACTCAACGATGCATTTCACTTTCAGGGCTTTGTCGGCCGGTGAACACAACATCAACGCTGTATAGCATGGTCAAATTTTGCGAACTAACGCGTGCCCACTGCTACACCGCCATGGTTCTTTTAGATATACAACAAATTAAATATGGAGGCAGGTAGTCACCAGCCCACCACTCACCAATTCTGCATTTATCCGAACGACTCGGCGTGTTCATTCGCATCTATGACATTTTTTGGGATCATAATATAAGAGGTTAGAGGCGTTGGCATGCCTTCGAGCACCTACAATAGTTTGTTTCATAGGTTGTTATTACGAGAAGATAGTACTTAATTTAATAAAAAGAAATAAGCTTTCTAATTGATTGTTTCTTTAGCTTGTAATTAAGACTTTAAGTCCTACTTTAATTGTTATACACAAAACAGATTTTTAGAAGCAAGTCTCTAATAGTTATTTTGTTGTTTCTTGTGTCTTGGTATCAACAACTTGTTTGTTTCTTCATCTAGAAACAAACTCATCTTCTCTCTCCATATCATCAAAATGCTAACGTGATAACCCCTTAGTAACAAGTGATATAAAATATTGTAGATGTTCTTCGTAAGGTTGATGATACCTTGGCAATAATGACATGTGGCATCAAAATACAGTAGAGGGTTACAAGGTTGGCTGACTGGCTGGGTACTACTCTACTGGTACCATTCACAAGCTTGCCATTTGGGATCAAATACATAACGGTACCATTCACGAGTGACAAGCATTACATTCAACACATACGCGAGGCTACTAACTTACAGGTAACATTCAAATCACAAGCATGACATTTGGGATCAATATACAGGTGATGGTTCGAGTGCCAAGACTGCATCAGGCACAGGGAGAACCGGATATGTTTAGTGTAACTCCCTCCGTTCTTGAATACATACCATTATAGGATTTTACACACAAGATTATAGGATTTTACACACAAGACATGTATACAAAAGATATTGCCCTTCTTTATTTGATCACGTATTGCTCTTAGATGTTTTGTACACTTTAGTCCATACTCTATAGTAGTAATTGACCTTTGAAATATAAATGTGAGGGATATGCAAAGAAAAAAATGATAAAATGTTAGAATAACAAATATTGAGGAACAAAATTTGAAAGCTAGAATGATATGTACTTAGAAACAGAGTATATAACACGTCAATGGGCGCATGACAGCGCTCTGTTCACGAAAGTACACCGAATGCTTTTGTAAACCACAAACAAAAGTACAAACGCGCCATAAACATAAGTAGCTCTGTCAAAAGGTCACCATGAGTGACAAGTCACAACAAATGTAAGCAACACATCAACGCCAACAGGCAAAATTCAGAGTACATTTGAACCCACATGAGCCGCTACTTTAAAACAGGGATAATTCATGTGCAGGTAGCCTACCGGTAAATTGTCAATTACAGATGTCAGTTAGTGACAAGTCTCTCTGCTCTTTCTTTCATCATCCACTCATAGCAATTGTTTGTTTTCTATTACAAAACTAAACTAACAATTGCAAAGATGATCATATACAGCATATTACACAAAACCTGCCCTCGGATAACTAAATTAGTGGATGAATTCAGCCATTTTGCCCCTTCATCCGAGTGAAATGGGCCTGAGGGATCAAATCTTCTGGTCGGAAACTCCAATTATAATTAAGATTGTTAGTTTGCACCACTCTTACAACCTTGGTCCCACCGTGCCCCTGTGGCTGTCATGATTACACTGGACAGCCCCGCTTGCTGCATGTGCTTTCCGCATGGATACCGAGCTTGAAACAATATTCCCTGGCCATCCACGAAGGAGCCACCTTTGATTTGTTGCTATCCACCAGGCCCTTCTACTACATCCTGACTCCAATGCTTCTTTTTGGGCATGGAACTACGGCGAGTATAAACATATCTCTTCGGAGGGCATTGGTTCTGCAACAAAGCTTGGTCAGATGTCAATGTCATAACAAGCTCCTTTTCAAATGTACCTCTATGACACAATGTCATGCACTTTAAACATCGGCAACGAGGAGGGGTAAAGGAATGTAAAATCCCCATAAAACGTACGAACCGTTTTATCGGTTGACTTCATTTCACCATCTTCTGGTTTCTGCGAGGCAGTAGCTGGTCTTTCTGGAAGATTCTTATCAGCAAGTGATTCCCCATCATCCAACTTCCGCTTATATGATATTGTTGATGTCGAACTGTCAGCTGTGTTCCTATCAGTGTCCCTGTTATGCAGAGAAAACCTGACGGTATGTTTCCTGGATATAGTACTATCCACCGTGACGTCATCCAATCTCACCGTGACATCATCCGGTCTTTGCATCGTTCCACTATGTGAATGATTATTAACAGAGGTAGTGGCAGATTCTGAACTTGCTCCAGGTCCAGATGCATGATAAGAAGTCCGCATCGAAAAGGCAGCAGAGTCCCTTCTTGCAGCGAGTATATCATGTCCACATACGGCCAAATCTTTCTGGTGTATTACAATAAAAATTGGCATGTAAAAAATCCATAATTAATGCAGCTCGATAAACTGATCCAAAACAGAAATTAGCAGCACACAAATACAACACTGTCAATTATCATAGAGTTATATGAGAAAACTTAAAGATGACAATCCAAGTGGTTAGGAATCCCAGTGCTCATTTATGCATGTGTTCATACTTTTCACACAGATATGTAGAAGCTGGAAATTCATAGATGGATTGTTAAGATGTTCAATCGTGAACAATCCACGTATCAACTGGTGTCACCCCTGAAACCAAACGATTCTTTGATGTGTACTCTTTCACTGGACCTCTAATGTATATTTGATACTGTTTGGATAATCACCCTAACTTCGAAATCCACAACTCAAAATCTTATTTTTACTTTCCTAAGTTTAAAGAACCAGGTAACTGACATCACCTGGACATTATGTCCACCCACTACTAGGGGTGCAATCGGTACGGGTAATTCCCGACTAATCCGGTACCGAATTCGAGAAGGACATTCAGTATCCGGCCGGATTCGGTATCGGTACCAAATAGTATCGGTAAGCAGATAGCCGAATATCCAAAATCATACCTGCGCCTTCTGTCGCCACTGCTCATCGCCGACGACCTGCCGCCTGTGTCCGTCTCCGCAGCTCACCGAACCGAATGGCATCGGTAAGCAGATAGCCGGATATCCAAAATCATACATGCGCCTTCTGTCGCCACTGCTCATCGCCAACGACCTACCATCTATGCCCGTCTCCACAGCTCACCACCTCCGCCCGTCGCTGCAGCTTGCCACCGGGAGCTGCAACCTCCGCTCGTCGCCGTGGCCCGCCGCCGCCTTTGCCTGCCCCAGCAGCTCGCCGCCGGGAGCCGCAACCTTTGCCCGTCGCACGCGGTTTGCTGCTGCCACCTCTCGCCATCCATGAGAAGCCCCACTCCATCTCTCTCTGAAAATCTCCATCTCTCTGTCTCGATCTTTGGAGTTTGGATTGTCTAGCGACTTGCGAGGAAGACGAGTGGACAACAATGGTCCTCTCGAGCTAAGGTTGGGGCTGGGCTGGTCATATTCCAAGGCCTAGCTGGGCCTTCGTTTATTTCCTTTTTTGATTTTTGCTTTTTTTTAGTTTCTTTCTTTTTTTCCCTCTTAAAATTTGTTGTTTCTATGGCAGTGTTTTGATGTACAGTGTATTCGATTTGATTTGTATTCACCACCGATACTATGCTATGTGATAGTGTGATAAATATGTACGTACTCATGTTGAATAGTTGAAGCGATGGTGGTACAGTTCAACGTAAATTCCTTTATATGCGCGCGTACTATCCGCCTATATTATTCGTTTCCAACCCGAATCCGTGATGTATCCGTTCGGATGGTACCTTGTCCGAAACTCCGAATTTGTATCCATATCCAACCTGACCGTATCCAGCTCCAAATCCGGGGAAAAAATATGGGTTAGGATACGGTATGAGCAATATCCGTCCAAATCCGACCCAATCGCACCCCTACCCGCTACAGCTGCAACTTTCATTATCACCCCATTCGTTTCAAAATATAAAGACCAGTTTTGTTGTGGCATGTCTCCAGGATTAAACTTTGAATACTTTGCAGTATATTAATAACTACAAAATTATGATTATGTGAAAATGAAACTACCTTACATTACGAATATAATGGTACTACTTTTGTGCAACCCAATTTATTTATCTATGTATCATTTGATCAATTGTTCATCAGAGTTTACAAAGTCTCCTGAAATATGTGGGGGGTTTTATATTATGAAACAGAAGGGGTAGTTCATTAGAAAAATATCCACCACTGCAACGTTGCTGGCAACATCAGATTTAACAAAATAATTGAACAAATGCAATTCATTATTTCATTAAGAGAAACTCAGCACTAACACTACCACAAAGGAGATAAACAAGTAATTCTGAGAGAGATTATACTACTGCCTGACAAAGTGACAAGGTTTAATTTCCTGAGAAACCAAAAGGGATAGCACATAAACACAATTAACAGCTACTGTACCTTCGCCTTTTCTCTTTTAACAATCCTCTCGCAAAGAAGGCGTAATACTTCCAATTCAACCTGCCACAAAAGAGGAAATATTATGTTAACATAAAGTACATTTCACCCTAAGGGGTTCATCAATTTTGACAGAGAAAGTGGAAGGTGTCTCTTTTAATGCACAAGACTTACATTAGTGGTATTTGCAATTATTTACACCCCTTATAAGATGGATCTCACACGAATGATATCGGTGCAGAAATGAGCAAGGAACTTTAATGACTACAGGTCTTACATTAGTGGTATTTGCAATTATTTATACCCCTTATAAGATGGATCTCACACAAATGATATCAGTGCTGAAATGAGCAAGGAACTTTAATGACTGCAGGTCGCGAGCCATTACTTATGATCCATTCAATCGCGAGCCATTACTTATGATCCATAACCATAAGTTGAGCCAATTCAGTGGATTGAATGAATTCAGACATAAAACACTGGTTTAACTGTGATGTGCCTCGGGTAAGGAACCTGTAGGGTAGGAGTGGGAGGTGGGAGATTTAGGCCCGGGCTTGCGCACAGGAGCCGTGGTGGAGGGAGGCGGCGTGCACGCCTGGAGGCCGGGAGGAGCAAGGGGAGAAGGAGATTAGGGATACTAATCTGCTTGCTTTATTTCATCCTCTCCTCTCCTTTAAATAGAGTCTCTTTACAAATAAAGATACCAGTTGTTGGAGATTGGAACGCTGAAAGAAACAAGGACAGAAGAAGGAATATAGGACACAGGAGCTTTGCTACTAAAATTTTGTGTTACATTGAACTCACATACATACTCTAGTTACACCAGATGTCTGACTTTCCTTTTTATAAGCTTTACAAACCGACTCTTACAACCAACTCAACAAAGTAATTTTTTATTTTCACCAGCTAACATCACATGGCCAGCGCTTGTATTCAATATGAGACCAATGGGTCAGTATATATACACAAGGTACAGGTGATGAATATGCAAATAACCCCTCATAACAATGGGGAATAATACATTATACATATATCTCTAACAGGTATGCCGTGGAGGCGCGCGATGTCGATGAAGAATACATGGTCTACTAGTTCTGCCGAATAAGGATGTGCCAAGGGATGAAGTGCGTGTACTTGGAGAAACGGTCCACAACCGTGAGAATGACTGACATGCCGCCCACACGTGGAAGCCCCTCGATGAAGTCCATAGCAATATCCTCCCATACGCGAGAAGGGAATGGCAATGACTGTATCAGCCCTGCGGGTTGGAGATGTTCCGTCTTATTGTGTTGGCATGTCGCACAAGCCCTGACAGTCTTACAGCACTGATCGGGCTTGTGGTGTGTGGAAGTCGCAGCACAACCGATGCAGTCTTTTGGATGCCCTCGAGGGCAACATCATGGGTGGCGGCAAGGATGTCCCTAGGGCCGAATTAGGCAGAACATAAACACGCTTGTTGAAGAGTACTAAGCCATCGACCATTGTCCACAGGCCGCCAAGGTTGCCGAACGTTATCTGGTCACGAAGGGCCACCAAAGTCGGGTCGGAGGTGGTCGTGCGCACGGTAGCGAGGAGATTGAAGTGCGGAGCCGATAAGGCGAAGGAGGCGCCGATGTCTGAATCACAGTGGGAGAGTGCATCGGTCACTATATTAAGCCGACACGGTCGATATTCCACCGAAAAACAAAGCCGAGCAACTTGTTGTCCCATTGGTGTTGGGGGATGGTTGCTAGGCGTTGATCCAAGAGAAACTTCAAACTGTAGTGGTCCATCCAGATGAGGAACGAACGCCCCCAAAGATAGGGCCACCAATGCCGTATAGCCTGTACCAGGCCGATCAATTTGCGCTCGTATGCAGCAAGCGCGTCATGACGGCCGACAATCGGTCGACTGAAGAAAGCGATGGCGTCGTTGCCTTGGTGAAGGACCACGCTGAGGCTCGTCCCTAAAACGTCACACTCCATAATGAACCGTATTGTAAAATCCGAAAGCTACAAAATTGATGCCGTCGTCAGCGTTGTCTTGAGAGTTTCGAATGCTTGTTGTGCCGCTGGGGACCACAAGAAACCGTGTGAGTGGCGCCACAATCGCACCATATGCTTTAATGAACTTGCGGTAATACCCCGCAAGTCCCAGGAAGCCTTGCAGCACCCGTGGTGTTGTCTTGGGTTGCGGCCAGGCCATGACAGCCTAGACCTTGTCGTCCATGGCGATGCAAATCACCAAGATAATGTGGCCCAAGGACACAGGGCTTGCTGAAGGAACATTTACTGAGCTTGAGGAAGAGCTAGTGATGCCGGTTGGAGGCACACTGGAGGTGGTCATCCTCGACGAGGCCCATGGCATGGGGGGCGGTAGGCGTGAGGACGGCCCGCGGTGTGAGGTGGGGGAGTCGGTACTAGCTAGTGCAATTCATAGGCGTGAGCCAAGCTCATGGCCACCTCCAAGTTATTCGGGCATTGGAACTCGACGTCGATGCGCAATGGGTCGTCGAGCCCCATAGTGAACAACTGGATCTCCTGTAGTTCGGAGAGGTCGCCGACACGATTGAGCAATGACAGGAACCGATCCTGGTAGTCGGCGACTATACCTGTGAATCGGCATAATGCCAGTTCCCCTAAGGAGTTGTTGTGCAGGGGTGGCTGAAGCAGAGGTTGCCACGTTTAGTGAAGCGCCTCCAATTCGATGTCCCGTCATCGCGTTCCAGCCGATAGTACCATTGCTGGGCGCCGTCAACGAGGTGGTAGGCGGCGAGCCATACTTTTTCTTCGCTGCACGCGAAAAAATTGCTCGCACCGGTTGACCCCTGGAAGCGGATCGCTTTTGCCGTCAAAGGTCAAAAAATCCAACTTGTAGTAGCGAGGAGGGGCGCGTTCGGTCGAAGCAGCCAACAGTGGCCCCCGTGTGGCCCTGATTAGGCCGTCGGGTATGGTGGCGACCACCTGGCTTCTCTCGAGACAGGTGATGGCTTCTTGTTGTGTGTGTTACGCCGTCTCCAAGTTCTGTAACTTGTCTTCAATGGTGTCGAGTTTCTTCATCTGCACCAGGATCGTTGCAAGCTGTGCAAACACAGCATCGCCATCGTCATCGCCCGCCATGGAGGAAGGGGCAACACCTGAATCTAATACCAAGTTGTCACGTGCCTCGGGTAAGGAACGTATAAGGTGGGAGTGGGAGGTTTAGGCCCAGGCTTGCGCCCGGGAGCTGTGGTGGAGGGAGGTGGGGCACACGGTAGGAGGGAGGCGATGTGCGCGCCTGGAGGCCGGGAGGAACAAGGAGAGAAGGAGATTAGGGATACTAAACTGCTTGCTTTATTTCATCCTCTCCTCTCCTTTAAATAGTCTTTACAAATAAAGAGATCAAAAGGATCTCAATCTATTCTTTAAAAGAGATCGAAAGGATCTCAATCTAATCTTTCTAAACAATCTGATCTTAAGGATCTTTCTAACTTGCAAGCAAAGAAAAGAGGGTGTGGATCCTAGGCTACCGCCGGCCGAGCTATGTCCTTGGCGCGTCGGCGGTAGACCTGGCCCCACATGACATTAACACTTAAAATACAGTGGAAACAACTCACGACGTAAAGTTCAATGTATGGTCAGATATTCGGTTAGCTATGTTGGCACTTGGCAGGGTTGATGACAAACAAAAGCGTCAAAACAAGAATTTGTTGACCATGTTCAGCTCAACAAAATATTCCAATGGTCCCACAGCACACACTGATCCAACACCAGAAGTAGTAGTAATGACTTCAAGCTAGCTTTGAGTACACATTAACAAAATTCAAAACAAATAAATTGAAGTCGGTATTTCTTCGTTTTTATCTGAAACAAATCAGCATAATTGCTCTAGATTACTCCAGACACTACTCTTCAAATCCATTTGTTTTAACTTCCGTATAAATATCCTCAAAAGAAACATTTACAGGTTGCACAAAGGTAAAAGCAAAAGCATTTCGATAGCCATATATGTTAATCCGATTCAGCTTGCTGGACACAGTTAAGCAGCAAATTACAGTTGCTGATTAGTACCAATAAATAGAAATGGTAACCATGGCTTGTGCTCAATACCACACAGATTGGTATATTACTCAAAACTCCAAGGTTCTAACATGGCATGTTTTCACCTAGAAACTAAAAAGCGCAACAGGTCTCCTCTTATCTAAATGCAATGGACCTGATGAGTACTTGAGATGTTTTATCACTATATGATGCAAATTCCAACCACAACAGAGCAAAGGAAACACTTAGAGCAAGGCAAAAAGTCAGAAATACCATGAAATAGATTGGTATTCTGGAATGTTATTACCCTAGTTATTAAAATAAAGTAAAAAATATAATGTTTATGTTATAATCTGATACCCGTTCTTATGCGCAGCAGCCCTCATATCAAAGTTGCGAGATACGGCATGAACGTGTATGGTACAAAGAACGAATTAGATGAATCTCGTAGAGAACCAAAATAACAACACCAAAGCAATCGCAACGAGAGAGAGATTTGGCGAAGCAGACCGCAAATTTCTTAAGCACGACCGCAAAAGTGTACAAGGGATTGTCACTCCCTCACAACCCTCTCAAACCTTTTAGGATCCTCGGATCTTTGCCCTATACAAGAATATAGTGCTAAAGAATAACCTAGCCTCTAATTCTCTCGTGCACCTCTTGGTTTTGATGAATTGGTTTGTGGCTTGTGTTCTCCATGACCACCCCTCGTAGCTTTATATAGTCCTCCTAGTTCTCCAAAGGGAAGTAGCAATCATAATTCTATTAGGATTCATATAGGAATCCATGCAGCACCCCTCTCCAAGTCCAAGTAGGTTAGGATATAAGTCACCTTACTCAACAATCTCCACCTTGCTCCTCCAAGAATTCGCTCCAAGTCGGCTCCACCTTTTTTTTTGTTTTTTCCTCCCACCTTTGGGAGTGCCCCACCAAATAGGCTCATGCACATCACCGCAATGTGTGTCAATGTCCAGGTTAGCATGCTCGGACCCTCCACCTGAAAACTCTTTTGTTGTGTAGTTTGGTTAACCACACCTCTTGTTCCTACAGCTCTCCATGCCATAGGTTTATAATACCTTCGAGCTCCACCTACTCGTTGGTACCGTATAGTTGGTCCCGAAACGTCTTCCTTATTCCAACAGCTCGCACCTCGCCTTTGCATCTGCTAGATTTTGCAACAAATCATTGCAGTTGTACACATAACTGCAAATGAGATCTGAGTACCTACTGTTGACACGATTTCCTTCTCCTGACCATGATTTTTATCAGACCTCCCGTTGGTTGCTCATCCCTTGTGATTAACCATCAATCAGTATCATCCATTGCTCTAGATACTTTTCATGATCACATGCCCTCTCCAAATAACTCGCATGACTCCACCTCGAAGTGATACCTCACAACCTTCGAGTTTAAGCAACCTCACAGATATTAAATTCTTTTTTAAGACAGGAACATACCGAACTCCCGTCAATGTGTGATATGCTCCATCATACATCTCCAATGTAACTATTCCCACCTTAGTAATTGCATATTTCTTGCAATCCACCAAGTAAATAGTTCCATGCGTCAGGCGTAGAGATCCTTCCTCAAACATCTCTCACTTAACATATGTGAAAGCAACAACTTAAATCTAATATCCATCCATGAGAAGTACCTGATTAACTGACAAGTACGTTCGAAACATCTTCCGCTACCACCACGAAGCGTGCACCACTTATTTGCTTCAAATTCGTATGGTCCTTTATCATATGACCTTCCTCGTAGCATAGATAGCATACACATGTGCCCTTGCCCTTGCCTTCTTCCTGTGACTTTTGTTTTTACCTACAACACCTATTGCAACCAATGCTTGATCATCCGAGGATGAAGATTTCAATGGCTTCTTCAAGGACTCCGCTTCCAGCAGATATGCCACTTCCTGATTGAAGTTGAGAGCAATGATTGAAATCGCGATTATCGCGGCATCGCAGACAATAGAGCTATCGCGGAAGCTATCCTACATCGCGGTCGCATATAAAATGTTTTATAATTTTATATATTGTGTAAAATATCACAAAAGTTGCAAGAAAGTTTTTTTTTATCATTTAACAGTGGTCCCTATGTGCATGTGCACAAACAGTGACACATTATCCATGCAAGTATGCAACCATGACAAACTAGTTCATACGACACTAAGTTACATAAACACAATAGTCTAATTAATAGTTGTTACAAACAAGTTTGTGACATTTCAATAGTATTAATTCAGAAATATATTTGATAACTCATGATGCGGCGGCGGCCGGCGAGAATCCCTGCCGAGGGGAGTAACTCAGCTCGAGAACTTGTGTGGAGATGAGCTTGGATTAGTGGCGACTGAACAGGGGTAGGACTTCAGGCCTTCAGGGTTATAGAACTATATATTTATAGGACCAACAAAATCTAGCCATACATGTGTAAATCAACGGTTTTGAGCCATAGCAGCCGCTATTGCCACTACGCGCTAACAGCTATAGTGGTCCACTAAATCCACTATAGTGGTCGTAGCTGTGTTAGCGTGCTTCCTCTGCTTGGCCTAGCGTTTGGGTGCCCGAAAAAGCTATAGCAACGCTATAGCCCACTATTTTAATCATTGGTTGAGTGTTCTTCCCGACGAGAATATTCATCACCAATTGCTCCCATGACCATGATAGTGGTAGAGATGACACCAATATATTAACCATGTCGTTCTTCCCGATTTCCTTATCCACACTAGTCAATTGTGTGATAAGCTTGTTAAAGACATTGAGATGGTCAACGAACCGCGTGCACAACATGTACAGTTACCGTTTCAACATCCACCGGTTTGTTAGCGACTTTGCCATGCACAATTCTTCTAAGTTGTTCTATAATTTCTTCGGCGAATTCTCCTTAATCACCGAATACTTTACCTCATCGGAGAAAGACGGATTGTATTGACAGTCTTCCGCTCCATCACTTTCTAGTCTTCAACGAACGTATTTTCCGATTTGTCCTCTTCAAGAGCATCAATCAACTCTTGCTGGATAAAGACATCCTTCACCACACATTGCCACATGTTGAAATTTCCTCCGCTGTTAAATTTCTCTACTTTGCTCCATATCGTGGACATTGACCTTGATTTTGTGTCACTTGACGCTTTGCCAACCTTCTCACAAATCAGATTAATATGGTCTTGGTTCTGATACCATTTGTTATACTCTGATACTCCTTATGCGCAGCAGCCCCTAGATCGGATTAAAGTTACGAGATACGGCACAAGTGTGCACGGTATCAAGAACGAAGTAGATAAATCCGTAGAGAGAAACAAAATAACAACACCGGAACAATCATGACGAGAGAGATTTTGATCGCAAATTCCTTACGCATGATTTCAAAAGAGTGCAAAGGATTGTCGCTCTCTCACAACCCTCTCGAACCTTTTAGAACCCTCGAATCCTTACCCTATACAAGAATCTAGTGTTAAGGAATAACCTAGCCTCTAATCCTCTCGTGCACATCTTGCTTTGAATGAGTTGGTTTGTAGTTTGTGTTTTCCATGACCACCCCTCATGGCTTTATATAGTGCCCCCTAGCTCTCCTCCAAAAAGAAATAGGAATCTTAATCCTATTTGGATTCATATAGGAATCCTTGTAACACACCTCTCCAAGTCGTAGTAGGTTAGGATAAGAGTCACCTTACTCAACAGTTTACATGATTGAAGCAAAACTTTGATACTTTTCAATAGATAAAGTATGTAACAGACACATTTACCCTCATTCGTTTCATGCTCTTGACCTCCTCGGGCCCATATTGTTGATAGTCGGCCTGTGCAAATTTATAAAGAGGAAAATAAGAATATTTTTTACTTCAGACTGCTATAGAGAATATAATAGCTTAGTCCATTTCCTATGGTATTAGCAGATCTATATAAATGAAGCAGATTAGGAGGAAAAACAACAACTCGCGTCTTAGGTACAGAGTAAAGAAAATAACCTCCTCTAAACATTTAAAGCAACCCTTACTTTTCTTTGTTCGATACTGTGTTTGCCACAATATGCTTTATGTCGCAACATACTACCAAAATTTTTGGTATTCATGTAAAGACCAGCATCTCTAGCACATGCAGGATGGAAAGTAAGCTGACAGTCTACAGTACTGCACTGCATAATTGAAAGAAAGAAAGAAAAACTTAGCAAGATTGAACTGGTTTGTCTATCAATCATAGATTAGAAGGTACAAAGGATAATGTAGAACTTCAAACCTTCAAGCATGTGCCAACTTTGTGGTGGCAGATAGAGCATGTGTATTTATCCTTGAGAAGGTTCTCCTTAGATAGATAGATTGAATAGTCAGAATATTATAATAAGAATGTTCACGAAAACTTATAATGATGATGGCTTTTGGTGGTATCATCATATAAACAATGAAATAAAATTACGGAATACGACCTATTTAATTCTCAATATGAAAACTCTGAGCAAGTGCAATGCTGGAAAGAGATTTGTACCATTCCATCTACTGCATTATATTGTCCCCTTCTGAAGGTACTCTCCAACAGCCACTACAAAATATTGACAAATTTAAGAATGCAGATAAGCTAAGCAAAGCGGCGATATAAAAAATAAAGACGTCAATCAAAGTACCTCAGCACAAAAGGCATGAACCCATTGCCTCCTTGTAGTCTTTCTAAAAGCACCAGATTGGCCATGGCACAAACTACACTGCACCAAGCGTGATTTTGCACCATTGCAACCTGATTGACTACCAGAGATAACAGCCTCTGTTGGCATCTCTTGGCAAAGTTCGCACTTCCAGGTCCCTGCGGGATTCGTCCGACTCTGGTAGCAATCTAAGTGGACAGCAGCCTGCTAAACAAGTAGGGCTAATAGTTTCTTGAAGTGCAACATGGGGAAAACAGTGAAATACAAAAAACAATGAAATACAAAGCACCTTGCAGCTGGAGCAGACAAAAATTCGGTTCAATACGGTCTCACGTCGCATGCATACATCACACGGAAGAGCATTTTTCTTGGAAAATTTTGCCAGATCAAAAATGCCAAAATTAGTATCTGCTGAGACTTTACTATTAGAAAATGATGAATCCTTTGTTTGTGGCAACGAAGTCAACTGGCTAACTCTTGAAGACCCAGTATTGACTTTGGGAATACTCTGCAAACAAAGACAAAAAAAAATGAATATACATCACACACAATCAATTGAACAAGCACAAGCACAGTATGAACCTCTTGTTTGGCATATATTACATCAGTTTCTGTCTCTTTCCTCACTGCTGCATTCCGTGAGGTGGATGCAACAGAAGGTGCAGCTGCGGCTAGGATAGCCTGAGCTTCCTTGTGTCTCCTCTCTGTGTTCCCACGTTTCTTGGCTTCCCTTATATCACGAAGGTATTGATTCGCAAGGATATGGTCCCATTTTCTTTTGTTGAAATAATCCAATTCATGAGAAAGACTCTGGACAACCTTCAGTATCAAATCTTCTGCAAGATATAAGAAGGACTGGAGCATCGATTCAGAAAGCAGAAGAAATAACTCAACTACGGAGTTCATTTTGCACTCTCCAGACCAGTTGGTAAGACAACGATGCATCAGCAGGAGCATTATAATGAAATAGAATAGCAACCAACAAGGTTTGGAATTTCTGCAAACAAATAGCATAAGACATGACAAATGCACTTAGCAAAGAAAAAGAATGTGCCCTTACCATATCTCTGCTTCATAGCAACAACATCATTGAGTAGCCTGGATTGTAAATAAACTATTTCCCCTTCTATTTCGCCATGAGACAGTTCATGAGGTGAATGCTCCAGAATACCTGATGATTTCGCTTCAGAAACTTGATCTGCTGCAGCTATGTCTGCTAATTGCTCTAGTTTTGTTGATGAACAGCCAAGGTTTTGATCATGAGGGCAAGATAATTTCTCTACATAAATTGGACAATAAAGCAGATTTTAAGATGTAAATAGAAACATTGCAATTGGTATTATTTTATTGATGGGCTGAAGCTAAAAGGAGTACCATTATAATATGTTGCGTGTTTATTTTGCTTCAAAATATGGTCACACAAGTTTCTCAACTTTTTCTCGATGAATGGATGAATATAACAGCGGCAACCATTGAAGCTACATGGAATAAACACGGGATTAGGTTATTTAATCAATCAAATTGCATGCGTGTAGAGAGGGAGAGAAAGGCTCAAGCAGAAAAAGATTTTTTAACCATACTTGAGAAAACGTTGGCCAGAAATCTGATCATCATCCGAATCACGACAATTGTGAAAGCCATTTTCTACTGAATCAGCCCAGTCTTTATTAGCATTATCACCCTCAGCAAAACAATAATCAAATGAAGAGATGCCTTCCTCCAGTTCTGAGCCAAGTTGCGTATCAGTTAAGTTCTTACTTTCACTTCTAAGCAATGTACCTGTCCATGATACCGAAAGAATCACTGAGTCTACAAGAAGATATGACTTGAGAATTCAGTGCCTCCCTAATCTTCAAAAAGGGCTAGTTACATCCTATGGCTACCAGATTAAAAAAAATCAAGCTCAACACTATCAAGGAACCTCTAAAGTGAGTATGGCAAGCAGCTACAGCACAGTTAAAAACTAAAACTAATAGAACAGTACCATTTTCATTCCTGACCTGTCAAATATCATTGTCTACAGGTTGTACACTGTACATACAGTTTGCCAAATGTTTGCATATTTGGTGCATGTAGTTTGATAACACCATACTGATTTCAATTGATGAAAAAAGAGCAAGGAATTGCCATAAAACTATTGAATTTTAGCAGCAACTAGGAAGAATACGTGATATGCACATTAGCTAACACAAAAGAGTCATGCCACAGTTAAAATCAAGAACCATAGGCATAAAATGCATAGCAACCTTTAGTATCATACATTATCCAAATAAACGTAAAATAATAGCACAGCATTGTCATGGCCATTTTAGAATTGCCAAGAAAAATGTACTTTCTTAGTTCCTTTTGACAGACGACCAGAAAGAGCAGTGATACATCATGGAGTTAAAAATTAACAAGCAGCAAACAAACCAGCAGAGTTAATAAGCATACTCTTCACACTGACAGTAGTTGTACACTCAAATGAATCTAATTTGTTACCTTCTACCAAAGAACCCTCTTTAAGAGACTTCACTTGAACAGAAGGCACATGAATAGAGTTTTGCAACAA
Source organism: Ampelocalamus luodianensis (assembly GCA_036346255.1). Classification (NCBI taxonomy): domain Eukaryota; kingdom Viridiplantae; phylum Streptophyta; class Magnoliopsida; order Poales; family Poaceae; genus Ampelocalamus; species Ampelocalamus luodianensis. The sequence continues at coordinate 53,457,469 of CM070627.1, read as the reverse complement.
CTTGATGATTTTCAACTTGAAACCAGGGGAGAAGGTGGTTGTTTCAGGCTGCCAAGGAATAAATTAAAAAAAGTTAGGATACAAGGACACAACAGTGTGGCATTGTGAAACACAATGGCGACACCACACAGACGCAGCTATACATACTTTAGAAAGATATACATATAAAAGATGGAAAATGCAGAACCACTTGTACATGTAAGTGAATGTGCTATCTTAGCCCTCCAAAGTGCTCTGAGATTTGTGCAAGGACGCTACGATAATTAGAAGATAGGGTGTTGGTTTGAATCACTCGATGCACATTTGATAGTGGTGATAATACATGTACAAGTGGGAAAATCATTCTCGTAAAAGATCTTCGTCTTTCTTAGTTATACCTACACTAAGCTTTTGTTGACTATATCAAATATGTCAAATTTCTAAATTACAATTTTCTCCATCTCTAGCATTATGTTTTTTTTATATAAAACTACAAGCTGTGTTACATGTAAAGAACATATAGTAGGAATGGTCAAACATCAATTGTGGTAAGGATAATATATCAAATTTTGCCAGCACCAGTTATATGGGAAAATATTGTAAATTCAAAAGTGGACCTATATTTCGCTAGTGAGTGTCAGGGTCATGTTGAGTGCATGTATGTACCAAACATTGGCAAACACAACACCTAGTAGAAATGCTCGTGCAACCTAGATAGGGAAACAATTTATGAAGTAATAAAAAATCATATTCCAATTACCACAAGAGCAGCCTCCAAAGATTCCGAGAGACCCAATTCTGATTCTATATCATCAACACTAACCTTTCCTTGGTCAATTAGCTGTGAAGTCAGTACAAACATAAAACCCAGTTAAGTACTAAACAGTAAACATCTGTACCCTAATCTGGCTTTGTAAGATTAGCAGGTAGCTTTCTTTCTATCTTAATGGAATGACAAGCAAGACTTTTGCTTGTTCGCGAAAAAAAGGTACCTTTCTAAGAACTGTAGAAACATCACCAGAATTGCTCATAAGATTCCCATCTCCTGTAGGCCGATCAACAACCATATCGGCGCTTTGAGTTTCTTGACTTTCTACGCTTCTAACAGTAGATGGCGAAGTAACAAGCTCCGTCTGCACTTTGTTTAGACTAGAAGAACTAGAGCTAGTGGATGCATTGTTCATGAATGTGTCCTTATTCTTGCGTGTAAATCTCAGTTGCTGTTTCTTCCCGGTGACCGGGTTTGCATCATCCAGCACAACTTGTGTGCTATCCAGTTCAGCAGCACTTTTGTCTTTTTGATCGAATGCAGCACTTTTGTCTTTGTGTATGGAGCTGATGCCTTGGGCTGTCGAATGCTTTGAGCAAAATGCCCGCATCACAACCTACAAACAAATAAACAAGAAAACTAATATCAAGCAAACCAACTAAGGCAAACAGCATTTACGAGAAGAAAATGGTCTAACATTATTATGCCCAGATTTTCCCCAAATCTCCATCTGATGCTTTGACTCTCTTGCACATACAGGATGAAAGCAAGTTCGACATGTTCCTGAAAAACACATAAACTTAATAACCTAAGAATGCAATGATCATAAAGTGAAAAATCAATATTCTTTACTGGGGAGAAACTTTCCGTTAAAAGCAAATGTTGATATTTTTCAACTTTCAAACAGCACCAGGCTGCCCATAGTTACTATTTTTCAACTTTCAAGGTGTAGCTGACAAACAGACTAAAGCTCCCCACTGTCAATCATGTATCTTTGTAGAATGTATTCATTGATCTAATGACTCCCTTAACCAGTGTTCCAAAAATCAACGCCTAGAGCCGATTAATCGGCCTCTAGGCGGTAGTCGGCGGGTCACCGCCACGATTTCCACCTAATTGGGGCCCTAGGAGCCGGCACCGCTTAGCCGGTTCGAGGTGGAGGAAATCGCGGCGGAATTCGGCATCCCGAAAGCGACTGGGCAGGCTCTAGGCGACCAACTTGGCGAACAGTTGCCTTCCCCGCCGTTGATTCCTCCTCTCCCGCCGTCGATTGGGTCACCCCCGCCGCCGAATCCTCCTCGCCCGACATCGATTCGTCCTCTCCTAAGTAGCAGCGCCACCTCCCTCGCCGTCATTGGCCTCCCCTGCAGCAGGACACCAGGTGTCTCGTCGCGCCGGCCCTCGCTCGTCGGCCTCTGCCTGTGCTCGTGCTCTGTTGTGTTGTTGCCCTACGTTGTTGATGTTGTAGGGAGGCTTATCAATAGTGACGGTGGTTTTGCGGTTGAGCTGATGAGAACCATAGCCCATCCGAAACTGAAGAGGAAGGCAAGTAACTAGGCCGGCCCAGCACATCTGGCCCAGGCTTCAACACATAAAACCCAGCTCCTCGGGTTCCATCGCCGCTTCTCCACTCGATCACGGGCGCAGCAGCGAGCGCTAGATCCACCTCGACCCACCCATCGCCGCCAGCCAGATCTACCTTGTCGGCAGCCGCATGCTCCTCGCTGCCGCCGGATCTACCTCGCCACCGGGGGTGGCCCAATCGGCGGCGCGGAGGCGGCTGGACGGGCTCTAGGCGACCGACTTGGCAAACTATTGCCTTCCCCGCTGCTGATTCCTCCTCTCCCACCGTCGGTTGGGCCACCCCCGCCACTGAATCCTCCTCTCCCACCATCGATTCGTCCTCTCCTCAGCAGCAGCGCTTCCTCCCTCACTGTCGCCAGCCTCCCCCACAGTAGGACACCAGGTACCTCGCCATCACCGTCCCTTGCCTCGTCGGCCTCTGCCTGTGATCTGCTTTGTTGTGTCGTTGCCCTATGTTGTTGATGTTGTAGGGAGGAGGAAGAAGGAAAGGTAGGGGTGGAGGAAGGGAGGGAGGTGCTGGCCACAAGCTCCTCGCCGCCGGCCGCATCCACCAAGAGGAGTTGCGCCGTCGCACGCAGATGGATATGTGTGGAGTTGCATCGCCGCACACGAAGGTAGTATGAAGCTCGCCGCTAGCTGGATCCATCTTGCCCTCGCCTCCGGCACCTTGCAGAGGTAGCTACGCCACCGCCACCATGGGAGCTGCGACGCTGCAAGAGAGGGAGTTGCATCGTCGCCCTGACCTCCTCCACAACCATCGCTGCCTCCACACCGACGCGTGGATTCTTATCTCGCTTCGCCGGGAGCGACGCCTGGGAGCGCTCGCTGTGTGAGCGCTCGATTCCGCTTGAGTCGCTGGGAGCCGTCCGCCGCTCCGCTCGCCGCTTTCGGGAGCCGACGCAGTGGATTTCTTATCACCGCCGCAGGGAGCCGACGCCATGGATTCTTATTTTGCCAGTGGACCACGCCGCACATCTGCTCATAGTGTGTTGGCGGCTTCTCGGAGGATCCCTCCTTTTGTACCTCGATTGTCCATGAATCTTCTTCGGTTGGTCAAATTCACCGACCAACATTGTTTTGTTGGATTTGATGACTCATCATGTTTTATTCAGGGACCGTCGAGCGGAAAGTGATTGGGGCCCGCCATCGCAGTAAGGTGCTCTAGCCTCTACATCCTCGACACCTTGCGTCTTCCTTCTTCCATTGAGTCTCCAGGCTCGTGTGTCATCCATGCCCGCCGTCTTCCGCCTCTTCCCTTCGATGGCATCATCGGTTGACCACCTAGCTAGGCTGCACCTTTTGCTACAAAGGGTGGTCATAAACATTATGTCATTTTTATTGATGATCATTCTCGATATACATGGATTTATTTCATGAAACATCGCGGTTCGCATCACCTCTATTTCATTCTAAACCACCTATCACACGTGTTTTCCATCGTCGTCCCACAAACCCCACGCCTCCTCTATCTAGCTCTACCACCACTGCGCCACCCCGATACAACCCGTTGATGCTTCTAATGATGAGTCTCATAATCGCTCTCGATGAGTTCTGAGTTGGTCCTCAGATAATCTACGAGATCGCATCGCTATTGGTCCTACCGACAAGTATGGTTTTCCACGTGTGAATGCTGTTGTTGATGAGCCATCCACTTACCAGGAAGCTTCTAATATTCCGGAATGGCAGCTTGCTATGTCTGAGGAGCTTGCTGCCCTTGATCATACAGGTACTTGGGATCTTGTTCCATTACCGTCACATGCAGTGCCTATTACATCTAAATGGGTTTTCAAAATTAAGACCAAGTCTGATGGTTCTGTCGAGAGATATAAAGCTCGTCTTGTTGCTAGAGGTTTTCAGCAAACTCATGGTCGAGATTATGATGAGACCTTTGCACCAGTTGCTCATATGACTACCGCTCAGACTCTTATGCCATGCAAGTCGCTACTTCTTCCTGGACCATCTCTCAAATGGATGTTAAAAATGCTTTTCTTCATGGTGATTTGCATGAAGAAGTTTATATGCAACCACCCCCGGGTGTTGATGCTCCTCCTGGTCATGTTTGTCGCCTTCGCCGTGCTCTATATGGTCTTAAACAGCTCCTCGTACTTGGTTTGAGCGCTTTGTATCCGTGATACGGCCTGCTGGTTTTCACCCAGTGATCATGACCCCGCGCCTGCTTATTCATCTCTACACGTGGACGTATTTCTTTGCTTCTTACGTATGTTGATGATATGTTGATTACGGGCGATGATATGGAACACATTTCTCATCCGAAGAAGCAACTTGTGAGCAATTTCGGATGTCCGATTTGGGTCCTCTCGCTATTTCTTAGAATTGAGGTGTTGCATTCGCAAAGGCTATTATCTCTCTCCCAAATACATACAAGACCTCATTGCTCGCTCGGCATTAGATAGTCGAACTGGTCTGCGACGCCTATGGATCTTCATTTACAACTTCGCCTACCGATGGTACACCTCTTGAGGATCCTCTCGATATCGGCATATTGTCTGCAAGCCTTGTTTATCTTATCACACTAGACTCGATATTGCTCATGCGGTTCATATTCGAGTCGGTTTGTGAATGCTCCTACTTCCATTCATTTTGGACATTTGCTTTGTGTACTACAGTACTTAAGGTGGACATCTTCTCAGTGTTTGTTCTATGCTCGTGAGAGTTCGCTCACTTCATGCTTACTCTGACTCCACTGGGCGAGCGATGCGACAGATCGGCTCGTCACAGTGTTATTGCATTCTTCTTGGATCTTCTCCGATTGCATGGAAGTCTAAGAAGCAAAGTACAGTATCTCGGTCTAGTACGAGGCGAACTTGAGCACTTGCCACTACCACGTGAGATTGTATGGCTTCGATGGTTGTTAGCAGATTTTGGTATTTCTGTGATGCTCCTACACCTCTTCTATGTGACAACACGGAGCCATACAGATTGCTAATGATCTGTGAAGCATGAACTTACAAAGCATATTGGTGTTGATGCCTTCTTTACTCGGCTTCGTAACCTCCGCTTCCACCTTGAGTTTGAAGGGGTGTTAAGTATATCAAGGCCCATATACTATAGGCCCATGTTTAGAACACTGCTTCAAAATACCAAGAAATATAACACCAGCGCCTTTTAGAATTTTAGAACACTGCTTCAAAATACCAAGAAATATAACACCAGCATATATATGCACTACTGGTTGAATTTGCCCAGGTTATATCAATTAGATGCTCCACAAATAAGTTTATTTTGATTTTTTATAAAAGCAGAAGATCACCCTCAAGAAGCACTAAAACTAAAAGCCCTCTAACCCCATATGAAAAATCTTACATTGGTGATTTCTATCATCACATGAATTAATTACCAGAAGATCATAATAAATTAATTTGTCAAACCAACCTGAGAACAACTCAAATCAACTTGACATGCTAACTTAAATAATGGAAGAACTATCACATTATATCACAGAATATTATTCATATGCATGCTCTCAAATTTGTGAGATTTAAAAAAGGTTATCTGCTTCTCCTGAAGTTCTCAACTTTTTTCGAAATTAGCCTGAGTGTTTGGTGCTGTTTCTAATGATCTATGTTGTTAAGGCCTCCTGCCTTCATAGACCAGTTAAGTCATGGAAAAAGTTGGCTAAAATACTGCACTTACTCAAGTGTTACTAATCGCACACGGCACACCCATGCAACAGAACTCAAAATGTTGGCTCTTTGCATAAATAGCATGGGAATGAAGAAGAGGCTGCTGGCAGCCTGGCAGATACAACTTTGCATGAATGAATCTCCCCAAAAGCAATTTCTTTGGAGAGAAAAAAAAAAGAAGTGTGCCTGTATGTGTGCATTGGTTGGGTTGGGTTCAGGGGTGGGTTGAAGATTGGAAAGTTTGAATAGAAGGTCGGATGAAGAAGTACAGCCAAATTGGCGACATTTCACACATGTATTTTTCATGTGCTTTAAGCTAAACAGCTGAATATTGCCAGAGCACATCTAAACCATGCAGAACTCTCAAAACCTTGGCCGAAGCATTGCTGAAGGATTTGCAACTTGTATCCTTAATGAACACCTTATCTGCACATACTACATTATTTGAAAGAAGCAAGCAAACACCACACAGTACTTGTACTTCACATCAACTCATCTAGGAAAGAGTCATGTCATGTGCTTAGAGTCTTAGACGACTAGGTAAGTGCACAGGGCGGAACAACCCTAGGGGAACCCCTAGGCATTTTACCATTAAAACTTTCTATTGTATCATCATTCAAAAAATAATACAAAAAATGAATGTTTTCCAGGGTCATGCCCAACAAAAGTAGCATATTAGGTATGCTCATCAAATAATACAGATCACTGATTTTCCAAATACATTGAAGGAAAACTGAACTAATTTCACCAAACATTGGGTTTCTTGTCCTATCAACATTCAGATTTTCTTCTATTAAAAATTGTAGGATCTCAGCAATACAGAAATAGCTTTGTTACTTGTTAGCCTATTTCATTCCATCATCAAAACTCAAAAAGTGTTATCAAGAAAGGATCTCAGAATTATAAAATATGCGAGCGCCACACACACACACACACACACACACACACACACACACACACATCTGGTTAAGGTTTTTCTTTTTCGTATTTTGTAATACAGAAGTGAAATTTGAATATCACAAGGGAAAATAAGGAAAGAGAGAAAGAAGGTATTATTTCAGTGAGACAAAGCAGCATAAGAAAGAAGAAAAAAAAAAGTCAATAGTTAGAAGTAAATTTTGCTGTAAAGAAAAAATTCAGAGTGACTAATGATGTCATAGGGTGCACTGCATCCCTTAAATTAGAGGTGCTCTGCTGTACACAAGGACTACAGTTCTAAGACAGACGTGGTCAAGCGAGCTTATTTTGATAATATAACATGATCAAGTGAAAATACATACCATGGCTACACCGAACACATGCACCATGCATAATCTTGCAAAGACTGCAAACCAATTTTGTCCGGTTCTCTTGGACATCACCAATATTAGTGACAGGTTCCATTGATTCCAGGTCCTCTACAAGAACCTCCGGTGTCCAGAGACTACAAAACAAGTGTACAAATTTTAGGTTGTCCCCATCTGCAGTTTGATCAGGCACCCTTTTTACAGGTTTCAGAGCACCTTTCTCCTTCGGGCAAAGCACACAAGGCGTTAACACAGTCCTGCCCGCATCACTCCGTGTAAACCTCCGCACCGACCTGATACTCTTACACCAGGCACACAACCAATAGCCATTTGGCACAGCATGCACGCCGTAACACTTCTGGTGCACCGACACCTCGCAGCTATTACAGTGGAGCATCCTATTGGATGTCATATCACTCTCTCCCAAACAACATACATCACAGCTTGAACCAGCCTCGCCTTCCAAGGGTGGTAGCAGCACAAGCCGCTCAAGCCCAGCATCCGCACCTAACAGCTTCCTCTTCTTGTTCGGGCGCTCTGAAGTGAGCACAAACCTGTCTCTTGCTCCTAGGAGCCAATTCAATGAATAGTCCGAGCCCTCTCTGTGTTCTGGTAAAACAATGCCATCACTCCTACCTTGATCTAGTTCAATTTCCATTGGCTGCTTCTCTTGCTGCAAAATCACCTCCTGCATATCCTGTTCGCAATGCTCTTCATTAGTCCCGTTGTTACTGACCAGCTCCACATTGCCCCCAATAAAATCTGAGCTCTCCTGCATATCCTTTTTGTTATGCACTATGTTATTCTCCAACTCCTCGTTGTCCTTGCCCAAACGTGAGTTCAAATGCGAGCTTTCATCCGCCACAGCCACATGAGATGGATCAAAATTCTCCCCTAAATCCTTGTCACTGCCCACAAATGGTATGAAGAAGCATGGATCGAGCCGGTTAGAGCTCAACAGGGGCTTCGGCACTAATGCCTCAAAATCCTCCAACGTAATCTCCCGGAAATACGGCTCCAACTGCTCCCAAAAAAACTTGGACACAGCACTCACACTCGACTGCTCCACGGCAGCAGCTGCTGCTGCTTCCGGCTGCTGAGCCTTCTTATGCTTCTTCCGCACGTCGCCCAGCGTCGCCCATCTGGCGACCCGCCCGGGCAGCAACGGGTCCCGGCCGGCCGCCTCCTCTACTTCGAACGGCGAGCGCAGCGACAGCGCCTTCCTGGCCTGCTCGCACGGGCCGACGCCGCCCACCTCCGTGGAGGCCCCGGCGCGACCGCCGCAGGGGACGGGCGCATCGTCGCCGGGACCCCAGGAGGAGGAGGTGGCGTCCGCGTCGGCGGCGGCGGCGGAGGGAGCTCTCCGGCGAGGCGCCACGGCGGTGGGGGGCGGAAAACCTCGAGGACTAGGGTTTCTCTCTGGTTACGATTTTTTTGAGAGTTCAGATCCGCGAGCGAGTGGGAGAAAGAGAGAGACGCTTCCGTAAGACCGTTTGTCGCTTCTCCCCGTAGTGGGATGGGCCTGGGCGTCGTGTACTGCGTGAAAGGTACCTTTCCGGTTAAAACACTAAGCGCACCCGACCCGACGCACGTCGCGGCTGCCATGTGGGACCCATCTGACCGGTGACGTGGTGCGCGTGCGCGTAGTGGTTTCCCCGTGGGGATATACCTGGTTTGGTGAGGCTCTGTTTCGTCGCCTCACAGGCTTCGATTCTGCGTGCATTACTGACATGTGGTCCCTGGTGTCACTACGTGTTCACGGGTCCAGCGTTCAGTTTCTGAGTTGGCGAGGAGAGGCGACGGGACGCGTGGTGTTCGCTTGTGAGACTTGGCCCACCTGGTTGGGGTCGTGGGCGGACGAGTGCACGTACACACCCACCGATTGAAAACGGTTAGAGCCTCCCTTTCACGTAGATGTGGGTGGATGGCAGGTGGGCCCGGATCTCCGTCTTTATGGGAGACGGTGGCCGCCGGCTGGGCTGACTTCGCCATTGGGCTTCGACAAGGGTGTTGTTCAGCTGTTGGGCGGGACGAGCAACATCCATCGAAGCGCCTCGCCTACCCACTAGTGGGGCTTCTGTGTTGCGGATAGGCCTAGCGGGTTGGGTTGTCTTGTGGATTGGCTTTGGATGAGTGGAAACGAATTGATGAGGCTAACGATTTGGATTGGATTGGGTTTATTAGAAAAGCGGGTTGATTTGTTTTGGGTTGGGTTCAAAAGTTTCAGTTTCACAGTAGGTTCAACCCGTGGTGGAGAGAATCGAGTTGGGGTGGGGAGAATTGGGTTCGTGTTCGCCTCGTCCAGTCATCCTTAAGTCCTCGATCATGAACTCGACGAGCATCAAACCGCCGTCGCCACCCTCGTTGGCCAACAGTGACTTACCAGCCCCCTCCCTCTCCTCTCCCCTTCCTTGTTGTCGTCTCTGTCATGTTCCCATCCTCGTCCAGATCGAATCGAGCACACGACAACCTAGTTCTCCAGATCTCTGCGGCCATCGCCACCGCATCCCCTCCGCGGTTCCGCCCCCAAATCTCCACACCAGCGAGCCCCCTCCTTCTTGGATTATCTTGGTTAGTATGAGCCTCTTCTTCTTTCTCCTTGCTCCTCCTACACCTCATCCTAAGGTTATGTCACGGTTCCGGATTGTTAGAGATGATTGCTCTTGGAACAAGGGTTGTTAGACTTTGTCCGTGATCTAGAATCAATCTTACGTATGAATGATTTTTGGGGTCTCCTAGAATTAGAACCACGCAGAGAATGATATAGTAATTTTATACAAATTCAGACATTCTCTGGAGAGAATAATAACCCTACTCATGTGTGGCTATATTGAATGTGTTGATTACAATCAAGAAGGAGACTAATGCCTAACATCTTCTGCTCCAGATTGCCTCTCTCCCTCTCGTCTACTAACTTCAGCCTTTATATAGTGTATAAAGGGGCAGTAGTTTATTCAAGCCAAGAGGCGTCTCGTCGTTTCAAATGATAAACCGGTTGATGGAAGCTGCTATTAGAGAGACAACACCCTCATGTCGCCAAGCAGTTGTCGTCAGAGATAGAGAAAAGACATGTTGTTATTTTAGAGAACAATTGCGTATATCAACCGGTGAATGTATTGAACACGATGCATAAGACTCCCCAATCGACTAGGCCCACAAGTTAGCAAGCCTTATCAATTATAGGGTTGTCGAAGCCAAGCTGGTCATAGAAAGGCTTATGACTATATCATGGTCGTATAAAGACTTACGACCATAGGATGGTCGTAGAAAGGCTTACGACCACATAGCTAAGTTTCTCTTTTATAAATATTAAGGGGTATACTTAAGATCAGTATAATAATATATTCATCTATAATAAGAATTACAGATAAATAGTAAAATGAGGATTATTATATCCTTGTCAGACTTGGAGTTGAATGTTGATGCATTGAACAAATGGTTGCAAGAAGCGTTGAAGGCTCGTGACAAAGCCAGCAAGGTGAAGTACACAATTGGTCTTGGGCAAGACTACATGGCCTTTTGCAGTGAGGTGGAAGATGTCATCTCTATGAAGTATATATATCCCTTGTTGCCATCTCGAACAATTACTCCCTTTTTAAGTCCCTTCTTTCATTGGAATTGAACGTCCTAACAGGTTGAATTTAGGAAGCTATTATCTTGAAGGCGTATTTTTTTACCTGTTTTTATTATACTAAATCTCTTGATGAATTCACAATGCATTCAACTTTATTTGTTCTGTTAGCTCTATTTTAGTCTCACCAAATGTTTTGTTATTGTCAACATTTGTTGCAAACATAGGAAAGTGGCAATACTGACATTGAAGGAGTTGACTCAAGTAACACCTATTATGGTGGAATAGCTGCCCTGTTGAACTGTGTGAATTGGGTCGAAAGTAATTCTTGGGATGGGCGCTATGGTCTTGTTGTTTGCATAGATAGCGCGGTTTGTCACCCAAAATCACCTTTTGGTTTTGGAACTAAGTTGTTTCGGTTCCTCCCTTTTGTCCATGTGCAGGACTCATTCACTGGCCCGTCTTATGCAATTATTATGTTTAGGTTTATACCGAAGGACCAGCTCGGCCTACGGGGCCTGCTGCTATTGTAATGCTTATTGGTTCAAATGCTCCTATTTCTTTTGAAAGTAAATATAGAGCTTCTCACATGGCTCGCATCTATGATTTCTACAAGCCTGGTCTTCCAAGTGAATATCCGATTAGGATTCTATCACTTGCATCCTCATATTTAGTGCTTATCTTTTGGCATATTGAAGAATCTAGACACATCATTATAAGTTAATAGAGTATTTTTTGTAGTTAACGACAATCGTCATGTGGGCTAACATTTTCCATAAGTTAGCGAAATAGGTTGAGTCCCATGATGATGAAGACTTTGAGTGGCATCATGAGTTAATTGTCATCAAGTCAAGATTTAGGGTGAAGGATGTCATCATGTATTGATGAGCAACAAGACAAGATCTCGAAGTAAAAAAAATCACAATCTGTTGATGGTATTAAAGACAAAATCCCAAAGTGAAGAAGATCATCATGTGTTGATGATATTCAAATCAAGATTTAGAATGAAGGATGTCACCATGTGTTGATGAGCATTAAGACAAGATCCCGAAGTAAATCATCATGTGTTGATGAAATTCAAGCCAAGATCCCGAAGTGAAGAAGATCATCATGTGTTAATTATATTCAAGTCAAGAACTTGAAGTAAAGAAAATCATCATGTGTTGATGATTATCAAGTCAAGAACCCCAACTTGAAGTGAAGATGTTCGTCATCAAGTGATCACTCCAAGATGGATACTCAAGACAAAGGTATAACTAGCATAGACTAAGGATGTGTTTCTAGTCTTTTACTAGTCTCGATGTTTGGTCGGAGACCGGATTGCCAGTATAAATTATCGTACTATTAAGAGGAGTCTTGTCTAGTAGCTTGAGTCTCATCATATATAGATAGCTCAATCCCGTTTGCTCTAGCTCTTCTAAACATGATACTATTATTTGTGAATATGTTTTGTAAATAATTGAGACTTATGCATAATCCTTGTAGCATATGACTTTGTTTTGTGAATGTGTTTTACAAATGATTTAAGTCCATTTACCAAAATCCTTGTGGCATGATTCCAAAAGTCTACAAATGTGTTTTGTAACTTATTGAGAATCATACTCTCATACCTTGTTTGTATCTCGTATCTTTTGCAAATGTGTTTTGCATAATTGAGCTAAAGCGATTTGCAAAAATTAGCTTTTGTATCCAGGACTAGACTGACCGTAGTAGGAACCCTGGACTGACCGGAACGTTGGTCTGAGTCGGATGGTCAGGTTTTTCCAAAGAGCCTCTTTTCTCTCTTTTGGCTATCCGGACTAACCGCAGTTGGAGGTCCGGACTGACCGAATCTCCGAGTCATTGATGCAGTCAGCTTTTTCCAGGAAATGGTGTTTTGTGGTTTGTTATCGAATTCTCTTTTTTGGACTGACCACAGTGTGTTCACCAATCAGACCGGATCCTCGGACCGACCGACGTAGTCAGCATTTTCCAGTAGCATAAGACTATAATTTGCAAATATATTTTGCAAATGGTTAAAGTCCATGCACTTACTCCTTATGGCATGAGACTAAAGTTTGTAAATATGTTTTGCAAATTGTTAAAGTTCATGCATCATTCCTTGGCGTGCTTTAAGATTGCTCATTGCTCTTTTCTTGGACTTAGGCTATGTGTTGGCTCTTTGAAGTTGTGTCTTTTGATTTGATCAAATTTGTTTGAGATTAATCAAACAAATGGGTTGTGTAGCCCTCTTAATAAGCCTTTCATAGAGCCCAAGATCACTCAATTCGACAACAGGGTCAAAAGTTATTACCGTTTTTAGCGTCATTTGTGTTGAAATTCAGCCCTGGACTGACCGCCCCAGACTTACTAAAAGTCCGATTAGACCGAACCCTGTGAGGGAGGACTGACCGAGAATTGTCTCAGAATGCCTATTTTTATAGTCGTTGTAATCGTAAGCTAGACTCGACCGACCACTGCTCACTGACCGCCTGTTTCTGATTTTTGACAAATTCTCCTCTAACGACAAGTTTTTGTGTGTGAGCTATAAATACCCACCTTGGCCGGTTGAGATAACCTTTGGCATCAATTTCACTTTCTTAAGCTAGTGTGAGTTTCCCCTCTCAATTGTGCATGTGTTGCACCTTGTGAGCAAATGGATAGGGTTTTAGTTGCATGTGTTGCAACTAGAATTAGATTGGGCATTTAATTGTGCATGTGTTGCACTTGGTGAGAGTCAAACAAGAGGCTTGATTTATTACTCTTGGTATTTTTCGACACCTAGATGGCGTGGAGGCGTCGTGGTCCAGTGATCTTCTCAAGAAGCTTGTGAGAAGGCCCGACGTGTTGTGAGTGGTTTGGTGCTCGCCATCTTCGAAGTGGAGGAAGAGCAACCCTGAGTGGATCAAGGTGCTAGTTCAAGTTGTGAGCCGGTCCAATTCGTTTAGGTTTACCTGAGAGGTGTTGGCTTAATTCGTGGAATCGATCTAATTTATTTGGGCTTACCTCAACATGAATTATGGGAGACCGGCAAGTCTCCGAACACCACGGTAAAACATCCTTGTGTCATTGTGGTTTGCTCTCTTGTGATTTACTTTGTGCAATTTACATTCCTAAAATTAAATTGATTGCATGTCAAACTAGAATTGCACCGAATTGACTTTTGCTTTCGTATTAGAAATCGGTTTTAGCCTTAGAGATTTTTAAAACCAACTATTCACCCCCTCTAGTCGGTCTCCTCCATCTTACAAGTGGTATCAGAGTTTGGTCTCACGTCTATTAGACTTAACCGTCTAGAGAGTAAAGGATGGTCAATAGTGATATAGTGCACCTCGGTGAAGCAGCTCTATTTGGTGGCACAAAGTATGGTCATTGGGAAATCTGCATATCTTATATTTTAAGGCCATTAGCTAAAAAAATATGGCAGATTGTGGATGTGGGTTTTTCTCCTCCAATGGTTCCTCTAGCTCCAACAAGTGACGAAGAGAAAACTTACATTTCTACGCTCAAGCAATAAATGTTTTATTAAGTGATTCGAGTGTAGATGTGTTCAATGAAGTATGCAATCCCAAGAACGCTCATGATATGTGGACCAATCTTGAAGATCATTATGAAAAGTTCACCTTCACTAATGATAATTGCATAAAAGAATAGGCGTCGAGAGAAGAATGATTAACTTCTAGCTCCGACAATGAGGAGCCCACAACCCCATCCATATCACCTCATTGCTTTATGGTCAAATGTAATATGAAGGTAAATGATAATGATGATGAGCCTTCACATAATGAGTTGATGTATATGCTTGATGAGCTTAATGAGTATCTAAGGAAGGAGAAATCAAAATTCAATGTTTTGAAGAAAGAGTATGTCTCACTTTAAAATAATTATGAAGAGCTAAAGAATGCTCATGAAAATCTCCTTCTCAATGAGCTCAATAGTCCAAGGTGGATATAGACATAACATGTGATTTATTAGATGATGTTTCATGTGTAGTTGCTAACACCTACATTACATCTAAGGTTAGCATATCCATCTCTCGTGATGACTTGCTAGATATCACTACTACAAAAAGGCTAATACTGGACGCCTCATCATAGACGGTTGACCAAAACCATCAGTATTAAATACAATCACATATAATTTTGGTTTAGCGACCATCTATATTATTGGCTGCGCTAAAAACCATCTGTGAAGAGGTAATATCACAGATGGTTCATGTTGAAAACCGTCTGTAAGAAGCGTGAGTTCCACATATGCCTCTGTGTATTTTGTGAAGGAGTTTTAATCCTTCTTTTTGCGATATGCACCGCATGAGAACCCCTTGAGTGCCTCATTTGTAGAGGACTCATTTGACCAAAATATACATTTTGGCCTTGCGGGATAAACGATTAGTCTCAAGATTGTCGTTGGATATTGTATCCTTGTGAAGATACTCGTAGATAGGATCAATCCAGATAGGGGTGAAAACGGATCAGATAGTTTCCGACCGATTCGGACAAAAAAACGGATTCGAAATGTCTCGGGTCGGATTTTTCTCGGATAATTTTCGGATCGGAAACGAATTCGGATTTTTTTGTCGAAAACGGAAACGAATACGGTAGACATGCTATCCGTCGGATACGAAAACGAATACGGATTATCCGGATAAGACGGAGTCCGGATATCCGGATTTCGGTCCAAAAGAGGATTTCAGCCCAAAAGAGAAAAGGGGATTTTAATTGATTTTTGAATTTCAGAAAATGCAACAAATCAAATGGTCTTTTAGAAAATAGCAAATAGAGTTCAAAAATCCTAGAAAAAATCACAAAAATTCATTGAATTATTTTTAACTTAATAAAATTAATTCCAAATTAAAGTTGGTTTTTATTTTTGTATATAAATTATTTTAAATTTCTAAAAATAGGAAAAACCTTTTTAAAATCCAGAAAATTCAATAAATTAATTAAAATTTCCTTTTTCACTTTTAATCCAATAAAATCACAGAAAACTCAATAAATTTTATTTTTACATTTAAAAACTAGGAAACAAAAATAATTGACTTTATTTTATTATTATTTTCCTTTTTAACCAGGAAAACTCTTTTAAATCTCACAAAATCCAATAAAATAATAACTCTATTAATTTTATTTTTGGTAACATACTTTAGATTGTTACAGTCATTTGCGTATAGATTAACCATCCAGTCTAATCGATGTTAGTTTGAACTAAATTTTATGTATATAATGAACTAAGTGTGAATGCGTGATGACTTTGTGAGTTATGACTTATGAGCTAAATATGGTAAACTAAGTGTTATATTTGTGATGAACTAGTTAATGTAACTTACTAGTGCCAATGTTATGTGTGGTTACTGAAAATATGAACAATTCATAAATGTTTACATCAAATAAATTAGTTATATGTTTTCGTTAATTTCTGGCATACAATTTAAGAGGTTTTCATGGTCCGAAAAATATCTGTGACCGTATTCGTTTCGATTCGTATTCGCTCTGTATTCGTATTTGATACTATTCATATTCGTATTCGTATTCGTATCCGGGGTATTCGTATCCGGATCTAGGGAAAAATATGAAAACAAATATGGTAAAACCATTATCCGTCCGTTTCCGTTCCGTTTTCACCCCTACATCTAGATATATTTATATTCTAGAGAGTCTATCTCAATCGGAGATGTCTCTAGTGTTTCGGCCAGATACGGCTTCTGGAGTTGTTCTAAGAAAGCCCCTTTTGGTACTTGTGATCGGGAAGAAGCCATTCAAACTAACTAGTCGCGAGAAAATTATCATTTCGAGAGATATATTGTATCTCAAAACTGAAAAATGATTTTCAAACGTCCTGACTTCTGATAAGTTCTAACACATGGTTGGGTTGGAGCACTTGTACTCTTTTTCGACCTGATTCACGATGAATTGAGAGTCTCCTCTCACGAGTAGTCGTCGAATCCCGAGCGCTTTCGCTGCTCGTATGTTGGCTAACAAACCTTTGTATTCTACCATATTGTTAGTGCGCGAAAAAGTTTAATTGAATAGCATACTTTAAGAATTCTCATGTAGGATATTCCAGGACCACCCCAGCCCCTGAGCCATTTAGCGTAAGTGACCCATCAAAATACATTATCCACTGGTCATGGGATTCGTACTGGGGATCCTGAACAGGTTCAGGATTTATCCATTTGGTGACAAAGTCTGCCAATATCTGGGATTTAATGGTCGTTCAGGACACAAAATGGAGGTCAAACTCCCTAAGTTCCACCGATCATTTTGCTATACGTCCCGCCGCTTCCCTGTTCTGAAGGACCTCTCCTATGGGGAACTCAAACGGTACAATTATCTTGTACACCCGAAAATAATACCTTAGTTTCCTCGAAGACATAAGGATGGCATATAGGAGTTTTTGGAGCTGAGGGTATCACTCCATAGGCCCGTGTAAAACTTTACTTACGTGGTAAACTGGTCGTTGAATATTTTCACGTT
The DNA here is from genome assembly GCA_036346255.1 of Ampelocalamus luodianensis. NCBI lineage: Eukaryota > Viridiplantae > Streptophyta > Magnoliopsida > Poales > Poaceae > Ampelocalamus > Ampelocalamus luodianensis. The sequence continues at coordinate 53,440,184 of CM070627.1, read as the reverse complement.
TGCAATCAGTACCGCGCTAACTGCCTGTGGCGTAGTAGCTAGATATATTAAGAGTGTCTTTTCTGATTTCGGAAAAAAATATAATAGGAGCACTCATAAGATACCTCTTGACATCCTCGAAAGCATCTTTTGCTTCCTTTGACTATTTGAAAACCTCATATTTCCTCAGAAGTTTGAAGAAAAGAAGTTATTTTTCTCTCAGTCGTGCGACGAAACAACTTAAAGCCGCCATACATCCTGTGATATTTTAGACTTCTTTCTTTGTGGTCGGAGGGCGTATTTGTTCAATGTCCTTTATCTTTTCAGAATTTGCTTCAATTCCTCGTGCAGAAACAAGGAATCCAAGTAATTTTCCTGAAGAGACTCCAAATACACTTCTCATGATTAGAGTTTCAAATAGTGTTTTCTAAGGTTGTCAAACATTTCCTGCAAATCAGAAATATGATTAAGGCGATTGATGCTTTTACAACCAGATTGTCCACATAGGCTTCTAAATTTCGGCCTAGCTGAACAGAGAAGGTCGTTTGCATCAAAGCGTTGAAAGGAGCACCAGCAATTTTTAAAAACCAAATAACATTTTAACATAGAAAAATATTCCGAATGGTGTAATAAATATGATCTTTTCTTCTTCATCTAGGCACATACTTATCTGATGATAACCAAAACATGTATCTAGAAAACTTAATATTTCACAACCAGTAGCAGAATCAACCAACTGATCAATACGAGGAAGAGGAAAATCATATTTCAGACCAGCTTTATTGAGATCAGTAAAGTCTATACACATACACCACTTACCATTAGCTTTCTAACCATTACAGGGCTAGCCAACCATTCGGGTGGTCGACTTCTCTTATAAAGCCTGCCTCAAGTAGTTTGTTCAATTCTGATCGATAGTATCTCGTCGATTAGGTGCAAATCTCGTAATTTTTGTTTTATGGGTTTTTGTTAGACCATATAGCTAGCCTGTGCTCGATCACCTCCCTGGGACCCCCGTCATGTCGAATGCTTGCCACAGATATCTGCGTTAGCTCAAAGGAAGGCGACAATGGCGTCTTCCTATGCAGGGTCGGAAGTAACCCCAATGCGAATAGTCTTTGAAGCGTCCTCTGGGTTCAACATAACTTCTTTGACTTGATCGTTTGACTTTGGTACATTTTTAGGCTTCGACCGCTTGGTCCAAGGTTGCCCTTGCTTGTTTCCCGAGTTGGTATTTGGCCAACCATCTCAAAGGATTTGCAATCGCATGAAAGCGCCATCTTTTTATCACAATAGATTGTGATTACTTTCGACCACCTCGGTAATGTATTGATAAGAGAAGGTTCAACAGAGTTTACCTCATGCTCGACAACCTTAAGTTGTCGTTTTGACTCGTATGCCAAAGATCCTCCATAGATATGATCGATGGTGTGCTTTAGATCTTGAAACGCGTCTCCTTATCGTTGTTCGATTGCTTTCGACCACTTCTTTGCCTACCTCCTTGAGTGTAGAACGGGGTCCTTTGCTGGTGTAGCAATCCTCATGTTTTCATTGAAAAACTTGGCAGTTGCGAAGATCGTGTCCTTTCTTTTTATGAAAAGGACGTCATCTAGGCTTGTCATTCTTTCGTTTGGGGCGTTAGCTCTTGCCCTGGTCGGAGTATGGTTTGCAGCTCTTAGGCTCCTTATCACTTACGCCCAAGATTTTCTTGGAGCTATAGACTTGGGGCTTTTGACATTTGATCTTGCTCTTGGATTTTTTTGGTCTTTTTATTATTATTCTTGCTACTTTTGCCTGCTTCTTGAGCATCCTTATCATCTCGATCGATGCTTCTGTTCCACTCAATCGCTTCTGCAGTTGTTGCGTATTAGTCAGCCATCTCAAAAAGCTCAGCGACAGTATCCGGAGGATTTAAAGCGATGTCCTCTGTGATCCTTCTACTGTAGACTCCCGGCTTAAATGCCCTAATAACAGAACAATGAGAAACTTCAGGAATTGAGTTGCGAATCTAACTAAAACGCATGATAAATTGGTGTACGATCTCATGGCGTCCTGTCTCATTCTGTGTAGGTCATCCTCCTTTCCGAGACGGTTATAGGTGCCCTAGAGATTGGCCAGTAGTAGATCGCAGAGGTGCTACCATGAATAGATCGACTCATGTGGTTGATTTAACAACCACGACCGAGCAAACCCTTCGAGCACAGTAGGACGGTAATTTGCCATGACATGCTCTTCTCCTCCGACTGCTTGAACAATAGTCGTATAGATCTGAAGAAACTCGATCGAGATTTTGCGACTCATCAAATTTTTCCATATTCACTGGTCGAAACTGTGGCGGCCAGCGAACCGCTCGAAGGTCAAGCGAGAACGCCCGACATCCGGTAATAATATCATGACGCCTTCTTTGCAGGAAAGAAGGGTTGATGTTGCGAGGTAATCGTACAAGATGATATCCAGTGGCAGGTGGACCTTACCTATCATAGGTCTCAGTCCTACGAGGGTAATACTCCTTGTATTCCATCTGCTGTTGTAGATTCTTAGGCATAAGTGGTGAACGATCATCTCCCCTAAGAACTTATCGATCATCGGCTATTCGAAGGACTATTATCCGACTAGAGTTGTAGTTAGGAGAGCGATGAGACCTGTTGTTGTGCCATTCTCCATGAGGAGAGTGATTTGAACGACTAGCATTTGACCGAGTTATCCATGCATAACTATCAAAACGATGTCGGCAAGTTCGCTCAAGCCCGACCTTGTGTCCCAAAGCATTTGTCCGATCTCTCCAGCGAAGAGGTCATAGCATTATGCTCATCCAAGTTCTTGAGTTGGGTTCTCGATCAGATCATTTATACGTTAAAGTTCTTGGGCTTCCTCTAACCGATATTGAATGCGCCCAAGTAAAGTTCCCTGGGTTGCAGTTCTTCTCCCCAAATAGTTTCAGAATCATCTACATCTAAGTCTCCCGAGGCATGCCTCAATGGAGAGTGATCATTTCTAGGATATCACCAATGCTCATGAAGGTGGTGATCCTATTTATCGCCGAAGGTGTCCTCGCCATCACCACAAGAGCCCGAAGTGAGTGTGCGATGCAAAGTATCCCAATCCTGCTTCTTGAAGAGAGATTAGGATCTGATAGGAGGACAAAGACCTCCTAGATGATATCATTTGCTCTTTGCACTGAGTCCTCCTGACCCGAGGAGTAGTCGAACGATATCGCCTCTCAACTTGGAGCAATCCCCTCCAGGAAGGGAAATTCTAGGCTATAACCGTCTTTAACGAAGGTGAACTCTGCGAGAGTACGGTTGAATCCGTAAGAAAAGCAAGCTGAACAACACATTTCGTATGGGTAACCGAAGGGTGATGATTACCAGATGTTGGTTGAGTTCTAGAATGATGGATTTCAGGACTTGCTGTGCTAGATTAGACGGCCTCTGACGGGCTCAAACATTTGGAGGGGGGACCCTCGCTATGTTCTGTACTTGTCTTGATGCAGTCCTGATCATGGCCGGTTGGACTCTTGCCCTCTAAGGAATCTGGTTTCTCATCTGGGCGTAATGTTGTGAGGAAAAAGAACCCTCATCATCCTTGTCTGGGGCATGATCTCCTATATCTGGTGAAAGATCCCTAGAAACGACGTTACCATCGAGATAAAATAATGCTCTACTCATACTCATAGCAGGCATCCATATTGAGTTCTGCGTAGTATGCCAAATTGAACCAGTTCTCTTTGTTCCACTCTCCTGCCATGAAAGCACCGGAAAGTCCCCACAGACGGTGCCAACTGTTGATGATGTAGTATCGATCTTACGAACGAATATTTGGGGATATCCAAGAAAAAGATCCACGTAGAGAAAGACACATAGATTTAGACAGATACATTCCTTCTCTTGGGAGAATAACAACTCTACTTCTGTGTTGCTATATTGACTATGTTTACAACCAGGAAGGAATTACTGGAACAAAGACATATTAATTTCTATATATTATCTCCAATTGTCTCCCTCCTGATCTGCCCCGATGTCCACTGACGTTAGCCTTTATATAGCATGTGATGGGGATGACAAGTACTACAGACCAAGACGCGCCTGAACGTTTGATGAAATACGTACGTTGATAGAAGTTATTGTCAGAGAGATCATCTCCCACGTCGACTGATAGTTATCGTCAAAGACAGAGGCATAATGTGTGTGGTTATCCCGGGTTTGGCAAACTATGACACCCTTAGTTCATAAACCAAACCGCCTCAATTTTTTCACCAAACTCGTCTAAAGTTATGTTATCAAAATTGAAGTCACACTTTGGCTAGCAAAAAAAAAACCCATACCTTTTGAGTCACTAACCCGTGGGATCCATCTAGCTAAAAAGGGATCTTATCATACGTGTGGCTACAAATCAAACGAATATATGGCTTCATCAAATTTGGCTAACTTAAAATGTCGCAAGATTTGGTTATGAACCAAACAGGCCCTAGTTTTACACACCTGACCTTATAATTTATTCGTCACCAACTGCTTACCTATTAACTCCCCACTTGTCCGCCCTGTGTTCAAACAAATGCAGCTGCCAATCACTACATCAGGCAGTCAGGGCGAGGCACAACTAGGGGTGGATAACGAGCTGACTCGGCTCGACTCGTTAAAAAACTCGAACTCGACTCGTTAGGCTCGTTATCAAAAAAACATCGTATATATCACAAAACACCCATGCAGATCACAATTCACAAGCTCACAATCATCAATAAACATCTATAGCATTGATCACAAGTTCACAATCATCAACAAACATCTATAGCATGCTCAATGTCATAAGAGCAGGCTAGAAACACTAATAGCTCAACTAAAAAGAACATCAATCAATTGCAAATATTCCGATCGATTACCAGTTTATATACGCATAATGCAGTTCATGACAAAGGGGAAAAACAAAACAATCCAAACATCTAAGCAAACAAGATTGGCAGCAACCAGCAAGAGGGAAAAGCTATTGCACCAGCTCAGCTGCTCCCCCTCCTCCCTACCTCAGCGACGTGGAGCTGCCCATCGGGAGGAGGAGAGTGGCGCGGCGGCTCTGGGAGGCTGAGGTAGGAAGAGGGAGGTGGGGCGGCGGCATCTGGCTCGGGAGGAGCTCGGGGCGGAGGGGCGGCGCCACGTGGGAGAAGGAGGACGAGGGGCGCCAGCGGGGGAGAAGGAGGATGAGTGGCGCAGGTGGGGGAGGAGAAGGAGGGGCGCCGCGTGGGGAGAAGGAGGAGGAGCAGGGGCGGAGGCACGGGCACAAGAGGAGGAGGGCGGCGGCGGTGCGGGAGGAGGAGGAGGGGGCGGCGCGGTAGGCGGCGGTGTCGGGCTGAAGAAGGGGAATTGAGGGGAGGGAGGGAGGAGGAGGGGGGCGGCGTGGGACTGGGAGGCGGGTGGGGGCCGCGGGGGAGGAAGGGAGTTAGGTTTGCGCAGCGCTACTGGGCTGGGCCTGGCTTGCTACTGGGCTGGGTTGGCGACGCTGGTGAAGTGGCGATCGGTGAAATGTAACGAGCTAAACGAGTAAAACGGGTAACTCGCGAGCCAGCTCGGTTCGGCTCGTTAAAAAAACGAGCTATTTTGCCGGCTCGTTAAGGGACCGAGTTCGAGTTGAGCCCTTAACGAGCTGAGCTGGCTCACGAGTTTCGAGCTTTTTTTTTTTCCACCTTAGACCAACGGTGGGAGGTTTTCCGTTTCTCGCCGTCCGTACATTGTTCAACACTGTCCGCTGCTGGAGCTGCCCGCAATGGCCGAGTTTGAGCGTCTCGACGGAACAGACCATGCGCGCGATTGTGCTGCACTATGTACGCATTTCACGGTACTATTTGTGATCTACTGATCTGTCAGCTGGTATGAAGTATTAACTGTGGATGCAGCTAACAAACGAACATGCACACCGTTCGAAAAATCATGAACACGAGCTCACTCACCCACTAGTTGGTGATAGATCATAAACCTACATAACCAGGGACACACATATTGATTGATACGATGATACACATCAGTATTGCAGTGCGTGCAGCTTGCACACATAAGTCTATTCTTGCCTGATCGACCGACGAACTCACGAGTCACGAACCTAGGAGGGATATATCTTGGACGTCGCCTCGAAGGCCATCTCCATCGCGGCCGTGGCCGCGGACAGCGCGTCGGCCTCACCCGACGAGCCCCGGTACTTGCCGACGGCCGCATCCATGACGGCGTTGAGGTGGCCCTGAGCGACCTCCACGGCCGTCTCAGTGCCACGGGCCACTGCCTCATGGTCCGCCTCGGCCGCCGCCCACGACACGTTTGCCTCACTCTCGAAGAGCACGAGGACACCGTCGAGCCGCGCCGGGTCGAAGCCCCGGCCGTCGAGGGCCATGTCGGCGAGGACAGAGAGCTGCTCGAAGAGCGCGTCCATGTGCTTTGCTCTCCCTTTGCTCGTTGTGATGTCAACCGCCACTTCGGCCTAGAGTTGTATATACATGGAGTGATCGTTTTTGGTAGAGTATACGTTGTACTCTTGTGGGAAGAGGAGATTCGACATTCGAGTTTGGAGAATTGCGGCGCCTTTCGGTGAGCAAGGATCAAGGAATGTCATAAAGGTAATCGAGACCTTTTCGAAGTTGCCTCGCTCCTGAAATAATGAAAGATGCCATACAGTTCCATTTGTTGTTTCGAGCAATTTTTTCGTTAACTGCTAAGTTTTTGCAAGTGCGTCATCACGACAAATTAGTTGAACCGTTGAACGACGAGATCATTGAGATGTGTGCTTTCAGTGATTGTTTTTATGTTGCCATCTTGCGACTTGGCAGTTGGCAGCTTCCCTCGTTGTAAACTGTGGACTAAATACTAGTGTAACATAATAGTTACATCAGTATTGCTTGCCTCAGCTTGTCGTTAGCTATAGAAAAGAAGTATAGTGTGCACAAAACGTAGATGATGCTAATGTTAGTGTTGGACTATTGGCAATGGAGTGAAGGTGTTTGGGATTCAAACTGCGAAGTTTTTGCTGTCTGTCAAGCAAGAGGTGGTCTGGTTGGCCTCGGAGTGGCGGTCAACCTGACCAAAAGTGGCAATCTAACCGGCCAAGTTGAAAAGGTTGGAATATTGGGAATCGCCAAAATCCACTTGTGTATGGATGTGAGGTGATGTGTTTGCACTAGGTCTCATGGAAAATGGAGTTTCAAGGTGATACTAGATAGGGTTTGAAATTTCTAGAGAGAGTGCAGTCTCGGACTTGGAAAAATTCCCAGAGCGGTCTTACCGATTAGGCGGCAGCCTGACCGGCTAGAAGGGGTTCAAGCGCCAGGAAGGCAGTAAACTTTGTCGAGTTGGTCCTAGGAGTTTGGGATTAGTGTATACGTTTGTATTGTACTCTGAATTCGTCGATTATATGGTGACTATTCAACCCTGTTTAGTTGTCTCCTCTGTCGAACATAAATAAATGCTTTTCGATTAGCTGCAAGATATTGATTGCTTTTCTGAGTATCCTACAGTAGCAGGTGTAAAAGGAACAAATGTACACTTCAGAAATACTTTAAAACACAAACTCCTCCACAGAAAGATCAAAGAGGGACAACAAATCCATTACAAAATGTCGAGCGACTTGGCATTCCCATGGCATGTTTTTTTTAGAGCAAGGATGTACCTCTTGGCCCGTTGCTTCATTCATTGAAACCAGATGGCATGCTTTGTTGGTGTGTAGTAGGTGTAAAATAGCTTGGTCTCATGGGTTCCGCGGTCCCGATCTGAACTTTGGCATGTTACGTCTGGAAAATTGTGGGGGCATTTGAGAATAACAATTGCAAAATATTAGTAGTAAAATTCGATAGAATCGACCAAAATTAGCAAGGATTTGGTTTGTTAACAAAGCCTACCAAGCTTCCTTTTTTTTTTTCTGGAAAAATTATATCAGGTTTCTATTCACATTAGGATCACAATTTATTTTATTCCCAATCCTTTGTGAGTAATGTTATGCCTAAAAACTTCGGCATCGATCGGTAAGACTTGAGACAAAAATTGGCACAAATCAAACAACCCAAATTTGCACATTTGTTTAGTGTCTCGGACAATTGATTAACTTGGTAAGATAAAAACACCATATATATCGTGACACATAAGAAAAAAAAATACCAAATTTCCCAAACTATTCCCACAAAAATCTCGAGGAGGGCTAGATATCTAGTGCACAAGCACCATTTTTTGCACATGCGCACATTTTGTTTGTTTGTGCATCAAATAACATTAAAAATTTATAGACATAATCTATGGTGTGCTTTATCACCCTTTAGAATTTGAAGTTCAAACTCAAAGTATACTAGAAGAAACAAAAAGATAAGTTTGTTGTGAATAGTAGCATTTTCTCTATTTCCTTTTGTTTTTGATTTATCATTTGTCAGAAAATGTCGCATTTTTGTTACTCTCATTGTGGAATGAGTTTGAACTTGGAATTTTGCATATAAGTAGAGTAATTTCGGAAGTACATCTACAATTTTTTTGTCAGATTTTTTTCATGCTAATTTGATACCTAAACTAAAAGTTTAAATGTTTATGTACATATACACCAAATGTGATCGCGCACTGATATCTTCCCCTAAGCAGTGATCCTCGGTCAAATCGGATTTGTCCCCTACACACCGAACACACTCGTACATAACCCTTCGGAAAAGCACACTGATAACCGATTCATGTATAATCTGTTGTCGGACTGCTGCTGCAGCGTGACAGTGCGCATCGTAGGAGCATATGGACATGGGAACAATCAAGTGCAGGAAGGCTCCTGAAACCTGAAAGGTGCTAGTACCATCGCCTGTGGTGTTCGTAGTTTCGTACGCCAGGTGCGAGTGTGGTGCACGCACGGAGTCCAAAAACCTGGTTGGTTCGTTCCCGTGGGTCCTACGCTCCTCGGATCGCGGCAGTGCGAGCGCCAGACTGGAAATGACGAAAACGCGAGCACCGCTCCCCACGCCTTCCCTCCCCATGCCTCCGGTCCGCCAAGCCTACTTCCCCCTTCCGCTTTAGCTTCCCCCCGAATCCCAATTCCCTAGAACCCCAAAATTCGAATCGCCCGCCTCGCCCTTCCCTTCCCGGCCCCCGCGCCGCGGATGCCTCAAACGGCCGTCCCCGCACGCCGAGATGGACGCCGCCGCACGCCTCCACCCCTCCCCGCCCCGCTCCAAGAAGCGCTCCTCCCGTGCCAAGCCCCGCGCCGGCGACCGCCGGCGCTCCCCGAACCCTAACCCTAGCTCCCGTCGCGACCGCGACCACGGCGCCTCCGCGCCCTCCCGCAAGAGCGAGCGCAAGCGCAAGCCCCGCTCCTTCGCGGACTCCGCCTCGCTCGCGATTGCCATCGCCGCGCCCGCCTCCTCCGGCGGCGGCGGGGGTGGGGTCCAGAAGCTCTGGACCGACGCCGACGAAGTCGCGCTGCTCACCGGCGCGGCTGCTTTCCGCGCGCGCCACGGCGCCGCCCCGCGGCTCCCGGACATGGGCGCGCTGTTCGAGTCCCTTAGGGGCTCTCTCTCCCCGCACCTCGACCAGGCCAAGGTGTACTACAAGCTGAAGCGGCTCAAGAGCAAGTTCCTGCACTCCGCGCCGGCGGCCACCAGCGGCCCGCACGAGCGCCGGGTGCGCGACCTCTCCGCGGACCTCTGGGGCGCCGAGCTCGCGCCCCCTGTAGAGGATGACGTGGAGGCCAAGGAGGGGGACGCTGACGAGGGATACATTGCTGGGGATGTGGAGGTGGCGGTGAGGCTGCCTGTGATGAGCGAGGTGCTTGGTGAGTACTGGAGGAGGAATGCGCGTGCCCTGTCAGGGGTGTCGCTGGAGAATGGGTTGGCGCTGCTTCGGGCCGGGGAGGGCAGGGTGGTTGAGACCAAATGGAGGCGGCAGCTTGATGCAGAGATCCGCACACAGGTGCGCCGGCATGATTTGGCAAAGGAGGTCTATGGCTTGCTCACTGACGCCGTCAAAGGCCTAGGGCCTTAGCTGGGGGTACAGATCCCACCATCCTCTGTGCTCTGTAAAAGTGAGCGATTTCCTTCTGGAGTTTAACTTGCCTTGGACTAATTAGGTTGCATTTTCTTCTCATTGCCAATTCAGTATTGGATTAAATTGCAATATTTTGTTTAAACTTAAGTCGCAGATTGTCATGTTGTGTTAACTATTGGGATTTAATTTTCGGAAAATGAGCATGCTTGTCTGGTTACTCTACTTGCGAAGTATAATTGTATTGGAAGTTTGGTTTCTTCCCCATCCTACCTCTAGGCTCAATGGTAAAATAGCCTAAAATAGCCCATTTTCTTTTCTAAGAGCACCAAATTAGCAATTTTTGTCATATTGTAGATAAGCTAGGATAGGTATTTTGGTTTGTAACTATCGAAGCCAATGTTTATAGCATGATGTTGGTCTGAAAAAACAAGGAATTTTACTTGCTTTGGATTGTTTACGTCATTGGGTACATTTTATGTTCATCGTCAATTTACTATTGGATTAATCGATTCAGTTACAAGTTACAACATTTTGTTTAAATTTAGTTGGAAATTAGCATGTTGTGTTAAAGTATCGGGATTCAATTTTCCAAAATGATAGGATGCTTGTTTGATTTTCTCTACCTGCAAACTGCAACTGTATTGGTAGTTGGGTTTCTTTCCCATCTGAGCTCACCCTCAATTGTAAAATAATCCATTTTCTTTTCTGAGAGCACTAAAGTTGCAAATGATAAACTAGGTTAGGTGTTTGAATTTGTAACCATTGAAGCCTAGTATTTCTGACAGGATATCATTCTGTGGAAAAGTGAGTGATTTCCTTTTGGAGTTTAACTTGCCTTATTTTTCTGCACATCATCAATTTAGTATTGGATTAAGTTACATATTGGTTTGAATTGAAGTCAGAAATTAGCATGCTTTGTTTACTGTTGGGATTCAGTTTTCCAAAGCGATAGCTTGCTTTGCTGCTTTACTCTTCTTGCAAAGTAGTGCTGTGAGCATTAAGTTAGCACATTTTGGCATACTCCTGATCTGCTAGGGTGGGTGTTTGGGTCTGTAACTGAAGAAGGCAAGGTTTTCTATTATGATGTTGGTCTGTAGAAAGGTGAGTGATTTCCTTATGGAGTTTAGCTTGCCTCGGACTAATTAGGTTACATTTTCTGTTCATCTTCAGTTTAGTATTGGGTTAAGATACAGCAATTTGTTTTAATTTAGTTGTATATTGACATGTTGTGTGAAAGTTTTGCGATTTAATTTTCCAAAACAGTAACACGCTTGTCTAGTTTACTGTACTTGCAAAGTAGAGCTGTGTTGGCAGTTTTGTTTATTTTTCATCCTAACTCTAGCCTCAATGGTAAACTTGCCCTTTTTCATTCTTGAGAGCACTAGAGTAGCACATTTTGGCGTAGTCTTGATGCGATAGGTTAGGTATTTGGATAGCATATTGTGTTAAAGTATTGCGATTTAATTTTTCAAAGTCATGTCATGCTTGTCGTGTTTAGTCTACTTGCAAAGTACATCTGTGATTGCAGTTTGGCTTACCCTTGATTGTAAACTATCCCATTTTATTTTCTGAGAGCACTAAATTAATACATTTTGGTATAGTCTTGGCTAGGCTAGATGTTTGGATATTTTATCATTGAAGGCAAGGCTTTCTAGCATTATATTGGTTCTTGTGTGATTGCTAGCTTTTGACCAAGGTTGTCACGGCGGACTTGGCGACCACGGCGCCTTAGAGGCGCCATGACGCCTAGGCGACGAGGCGGGCACCTAGTTGTCCTCAAGGCGAGGTAAGGCGGAGGGAAGCAGAGGGGGGAGCAGCCGAGCAGAGGAGGGAGAAAAGGAGAGATGCCGAGGGTTGAGAGCGAGAGGCGAGGGTCGAGCAAAGGGAAGCAGAGGAGGGAGCAGCCAGGCAGAGGGAGAGAGTGGCGGCACGGCAGGAGCGCGGAAGGGAGGCAGTGGCGGTGCGACGGGAGCGCGGGAGGGTGTGGCAGCGAGCAGGAGCCGAGCAGAGGGGGGAGTAGCTAAGCAGATGGAGGGTGTGGCGGCCCGTTAGGAGCGTGGGAGGGAGGGAGTGGCGGCAGGAGTGGAGGGGCTGCAGACTAGTAGAGGGAGGAAGCAGAGGAGTGGCGGCGCGGCGGGACGGAGGGAGTGGCGGTGCGGCAGGAGGGAGGAAGTTGCGGCACGGGAGCGAGGGAGTGGCGGCGGGGCAGAGGAGGGAGGCGGAGATGGCCAAGGCGAGGCGAGCCACCGCGGCGTTCGCTCCGCACCGTCGGGACGCCTAGGCGACGCCGTGACATCCATGCTTTTGACAACATTGACAAAATACTATGTTCTATCCCACCAAATCCAAACAAAAAAAAAGAAGTATTCTGAGTGAGTTACAAGAGAGTTGTTATGAATATATCACTTTCTCCCAATGTTGCTTGGGGTAGAGAGAGCTCATTTGGTCCTTCATGTTGGCATGATTTCCTTGTCTGAGGCAATGTAGGATGCCTTCAAACTTTTCCATTTTGGACAATATTAGACACCTAGCATTGCCAAAGAAGTGCAAGAAAATTATTTGCCAACCTAGGCAAGAGAGCCCAACAACTGGATTTTCAAGAAGGTGGTCCCCACCAGCATGAACAAAAAATTTATCAACTAGATAAATTGATTTGAGTGGCATGTTTAGTTGTGCAAGCCAGCAAGGGCGTGGGACACTTAGGCTGTGCTTTGTGCATCTCTACTTTATGGTTTATATTTAGAGTTTTACATTTTGGCAATAGTAGTGTTGCAAAGACACATTTTATTAGAAACAATGGAACACAACCGTTGGATTTGGATTTAGTGGTTAGATGGAATATGGATTGATCAAGCATGCATATCTAATATGTTGTATGCGTATTATATGTAGACATTAGTGAGTCAAGCTCGACAAGTTAGGCATAACATGAGTTCATGTTGTTTAGTCGTTTGAATATAGAGGATTGCCTGAACTCATTATGTTGTTTATGTGTGCAGCTGCAAGGTGATAAGGGCTTGCTTGCTTTAGACATGGGGAGGGTCCACTTGGCCCGGGAAATCCTTGAAATCTTCATGGACCTTGTTTGCTTGGTACCTTGGATGCTTGGACATTCATCTTTGTGGATCGATTTGGTCTCACCCAGACATACAATCCTGTCTTAGGTAGTCGATTTTGAATGCTTGGCACATAGGAAGGTTACCCTAGGCGATAAGATAAGTGAAAGAGCTTGTGCCGTTGTTGTGGCTGCAAGATTGAGCGAGAGTTGTTCCACTATTGCGTGGGCAGTCGCGTTGTAACTTGTAACATCTATCATGTTGTCATCTACCATCTAGCCCTTTTTCACAACGTGTCACCATAGCCCTATCATCTCTCCTTTGCCGCTGTGTTGTCTCCATCACTTGAGTTGCCACTACACTAAATTCATCTCATGGGATTTTACCTTGTGGTTTCCGTCATATGGGCCATTGTCATATTGCCCAATTTGCCATGGAAGGATTTGCACCCTCCATCATAGTGAGATAGGGTGTAGTGCTATAGTGTTTGATATCCTGTGTAGTAAAAAAATCATGTTTTTTGGTTTTGCAGTTTCGACAGTGTTCTAAAAATTGGATCTAGGCGGTGGCCGTCCGTCGCAATTTCGGCAAAGTTGACGAGCTAGGCGCCCTCCCCGCCTAAGTGGTCCAAGGCGGGTCTAGGCGACCTAGGCGAAGGTTGGCGGGGCGGCTTGGGCGGGCACCGAGCTAGCACTAGACGTTGTTGGAGGGACTGAGGGAGGGGGGAGAGAAGGAAGGGATGCGCTGATGTCAGATGGAGGTTCGATTGCTCGAGGAAGACGAAAGAGTCGAGTCTATGTGCGAGATAGGCCTTGGCTGTGTCCGTCCCACTAGGGCCCAATAGAGTCCACCAAGTGATAAGAAAACCCTAGCTAGGGATGCGCTCCACACTTCATGCGTTGTCGACGGCCGAGTCCACTTATCTCGCTGTCGAATCCAACTCCTCCGATGTCGATTGTCCTTCCCTGTCGCCGCCATTGACCTCCAGGTTCCCACTGCGTTGGTACCATCGCTGCTCCTAGCCTCCCACTCCCTCTCTGTCTCCCGTGCTGCTTCTCCCCTTGTGTGTTATTCGGTCGCCTAAGCGGCGCGTAGGTGACCTAGGCGCCACCCTACCGCCCGACTAGTGCATAGGGCCTTGGTGAACCATGAGTTTTGGTAATTGGCATGCTTCTTTAAATTTAAAAGCGACATGCCATGCCAAGTATTAGCCGAGTTTGCTGTTTTCCATATGTGCCTGTTGAGCAAGGCATAAGTCAGCAAGCGATGCACCATATCGACCACAATTCGTTAATTGTAGGTATTGGATTGTGGCCTAATATGCTTGTGCCCTGGTGGAAACTAAAGCAATTGACGCGAAGAGATGAGGGGATGGGCCGATGCGATGAGCAAATGACCCACTAGCCGTAAACTCATGCTCAGGTCTAGACGTCTAGCCCAGACCCTCCTGGTCTCATCAGTCATCATTGCACCATTCGGTTACATAATTTTTTTCTCAAGATTGAGTCATACATGTAGGTAGGGCTGTTCATTCTGTTTGTTCGGTAAATACGGTATTATTTAAAATATGGTTTGGTATCGGTAAATACCAATTTATTTTAGTACGGTATTGGTTAATACCATATTTACCAAAGTTGACATGAATTGTGGAATGATTCGACAACATTTTAGTGCAACACCCTAAAACTGAACCACCTACTGGACAGTGGACACACATTCAACTATTCAAGCAAAAAATGATGGTGCAACATGTATACTACCACTACTAATTACTAGTAGTCATTAGTATACATGTATACTAAATACAAATTACTTAGTAGTCCACAGTACTAATTACTAGTTGTCATTTAGCCCAAGGCCACAAACTACCAGACTACAAATTCACAGATGGGCCGGCCCAATCAGTCAGCCCAATCAGTGCGGAACTGCCCTTTCTCTCTCCCGACACATGACGAGGCGTCGAGGCACATGATTGAGTACTTCGGTTTGTTCGGCAATTTCGGTTTTTGGCCGGTTTTACCGAAAAAACTGAATCCTAAAAAAACTAGATTTCTACAAACCGAACCGAATACCGAAAAGCGGTCAAACCGAGTTGACCGGTACGGTTCAGTTTGTCCGGTTCGGTGGCATTATGAACAACCCTACATATAGGCTCTCTGATAGGCCAGCTCTAATACCATTGTTAAAGGGATGTTTCGGAGGGCTTAGGTCCTTTGAGAACTCGGCTTCTTGAAGAAGTTGGTGAAGAGGGGCTTCAACTTCTTAGTTCAGAAATGTCTTAAGCCTTGTTGGGGGAGCCATCTATGTACTAAGAAGTTAAAGCTCCTTCCCAATAGCATCTCTAAGAAGCTGACTTTTAGCGGAATCAAAGCTTTCCCAAACATGGGCAAGGTTCTTGACAAGGCCCAAAAGTTACAATCCATTCAGGATGGCTTAAACTTGTGGTGACTTGAAGTTGTCTTTAAGTTGAAGGTCAAGCCTTCCCAAATATAATATGGCCATGCATTGATGCGTTCACCCCAAAACTTAAGCTTTTGAGAAAAGGTGGGGTAACATGTATGAAATGTTGATAGGAATGTTGTAAGGAATTTTTTTTCCGGTTTGGTGCCCATGGGTGCATCCACCTCTTTTTGCGGAAAGTGCATGATGCATTGTCAGAAAAATACCCCAAAAGAATCATAGGTATAATGTTATTGTTATGATCCTTAGATCATAAGGGTAAACATCACTGGGAGGATAGCCGGATGACGTCAGCTGCTAGGGGAGAGAGACTATAAATTGGGGGGAGGAAGGGAATTAGGACTTAGACTATTGTATGCTCATTGCTTAATGCCAACGATTACAATATACCTCCTTATATAGAGGGTTCTTCTAACAATTTTGGATATGATCAATCTAAAAGATGACTTTCCTAACTAATAGATAACTTTTTCAATTACCTAATCTCTATACAAGGAAACTAATCAATTATTTAAGGAAATAGATATTCTTATCTGGGAAGGTAATCCTTTCCTATTCTTGTGCTACAGTACCTATAGTACTGTTCAGTGCATGAACAGTACCCCCAGCCCGTGACAGTTATGCACACGGCACACCTATAGCATCTCAAAGGCACAGTAATAACAAAAAGCAGTAGCGAATCATGCACTATACATTGCACTACACATAAACTTGTCATTTTTGTTCTTGATACGAGGGATAAATTATATTGATTTTTTGCAAATGTGTATGACATCCATGGACTTTTTTTCTGTTAATTTTGGAATTGTGTCACACTTTTCACAAACGGGGATGCAGGTCCCCATGGGCACTAGAAACTGCGTTTGTGTTGTAAGTTATGAATTGTATGGAGCTATCATGTGCTACTTCTAGTATTACTTACATGAATGTATAAAAAAGATGCAACAAGAAATTACGCATTAACAAACTACACACTCTGTTTCCATACACTTGGCCTTTGAGTAAATTTATGTTCTCCAATAATTGGCAATTCACAATTCCTGAGGTATTCTTTCCCAAACTAGCTTTATTAATCTGCCCATTTCCCCTGCTTTGCCACCTCGCAATTTGTGCTTGCAATATTAATGCAGGGTATTTTGGCCACTTTGTATCTAAAATATGATTGCTTAGGTATGCGTGTTTTGGTAAAAATGCATGCATTTGGAATCGCCCCGGGGGGGGGGGGTGGAGTAGGTAGAATTACATAATGAATGATATCTGTCATGCATTTTGTGCTCTTTGTTTCGCAACTGGAATGGAATTGCATAGGTTTTGTGCGGATATCAAGTCAAACAGTGGAGAATGGATATATCAAACAGGAATAGTTTGCTTCTTGCACATGCTACTTTATTTTAGACAGTATAATTAAGGAGTATTGATCAAGCACAATATAGAACCAGCGTTTGATGAATATGGGTAAAGGCTGTCTGGTAGTGACTGCTTTGTGCACAAGTTAATGATCACTAGGTTTGGCTTTTGTATTCAGAAGTTAATGAATAGATGCTTTTACAAAAATATCGGTGTGCCATATCTTTGCGATGTTATTTTCTAAATTCCAATTTACACATTTTAGCGGTGTTGCTGAGCTAATTCCTTTAAAAAGTTGTGCAATCCTAATTTTGATAAATAGTCCAAAGTTAATTCAGCTTTAGCTTTTGAGAAATGAATTCAGTGTTAGCTTGTCTGTAAATGGATCTAAGTTAGCTGGGTTTTCTTATTCCAATACCTTACATTGCTGCTTCTTAATTCCGTGCACCATTACCATGTTGATATTATTACCATGTGACTGCCCACCACAGTTTGTTTCATTTGTCATTTCTTAGTAAAACGATTTGTCTTAAAATGAATATTTGCAAACTTCATTTCATGTTATTGGGGTAATTAAGAATTGACAATACATTATCTTGCACCATAAGTGCTATAAGATTAACATTTTATTTTCCAACACTGGAGGCATATAACTTTATGCTTTGTTGCCATTTAAGTCAAAGATGCTCTATAATGTCCTGTACCAACACATCTGGCTGGTAACGTTCGTAAACTTGCTGGCCTTGTTGTCATTTTGGTAATTGATGGCATGCTACAAATCTTAACTCTAAACACATATGGCTAGTATCTTTGGACGTGAAAGCAGTATCTTTTGTCTCAGTTGGATGCTGCTTGCGTTTGTTCTTCCAGTGAGTTAATTCATATTATAATTGCTCTATAGCTACTGCAGGTTATGTAGGATTCAGCATATTTTCTATCTAAATTGTCACGTGCATACTACTCAAATGTTGTTAGTTGTGCATGTTAGAACCAAATTTCATGTTTATCCTTGCTTCAGTAGTGATATTGTACTCTGTTATTCCCTAAGCGATAAGCAAGTGTTCCAAAGCTTCTATTGAAGAATCCTTTTGTTGGCTTTTTGAAAATTTTCCATAGTTTTTGTTCGTAGTAAAACTGCTGCTAAACCTAATTTCCTTCTGCAGGTACAGTTTGGTGGAGTACATAACTGGATACGTAGGTGCGATATCTTTTTTGTAGGCTGATCAACCCATCCTATACTTGGTTGCTGACTGACAAGGCCCAAACACGGTGTGACGTGCTGGGCGGCTTGCACGACTCTGTTGTGTCAATTTATGTCTAATTAAGTAAAAGTAGTCAATGGTTGTGTCAGACACTTAGGTCTGGAGGCACTTATTTTGTTAATCAGCTCGCTTTAGGTTTTAGATATGCAAAGAAAGCTCGGTCTACGATCACGACAACTTTCATGTTAATGTTACATTCTCTGTAAATAATTTGCTAACTATTATTATGATGTCAGATGTGTTTTGAAGTGTAAGAACCCTATATCTCTGAATCTCTGCTTGATTTCGAACCATCTGGACACTTGATATTGCACCGTCTTGGGATACTTGATGTTTGATTCAGCTCATAGGTGTATGATTGGTTAAATTGCGACTTGGGAGTGATTTTGGCTGGCAGAAACTGTCGCTGGTATGATGCTTTTGCCTATGGCAGAGGTGTGGGATTTGTTAGGCTCAAGATGTTTTCTGCCTTCGCAGGCCAATCATTGATGATAGTGCATGTTTCAATTTTCAAACAGCAGATGGGTCCGAAGGCAGCCTGCTTTAGCTATCTGTAAGCCAAATTTCAAAGCAACAATGATTTCCTACTGCAACATTTATCTATGCTACTTCTTACGGTTTTACTTGTAAAAAAGAAATGTTTTTTTTTTTTATATGCAAATGATCCGATAGACTGCATTTATTCATTGAACAAAGACTGCTACTGAATACTGATATACACAGGCTCACAACCAAGTTCTCTGAATCGAGAAGCATATACTCATCACAAACAACATGCTTAAATATGAAGCTGAGATAATGGTAGCTTTCCAAGGACCTAGGATAGTAGGTTTAGGTTAATGAGAGCTCTCCAGCTGTGATACGCCTTTTCACCGATTTCTCCCATGATTCGTTTGTTTCGTGTATGACCTTCAGAGCATATTCCTGGGTAAAACAAATAGTTCCAATAGTATGCAAAAATTCAGAATGCATTATAGGCAGGCTAAATTACAGGACAACATATCTTGCTTGTAGGCTTGTTGCCAAGACCAAATCTGTTTGCAGGCTTTCTGATCTGGCGTGGCATCGGGGAGGATGAAGATGCAACGGGCAAGGGTAACCGGCGAAGGATCAGATCGTCCTCGGTTGGCTGGATTTGCTCCGGCCGACTGAGACTCTTGTCGGACCCTGAGTTTTGAATATCCGAAATCCTCATGTGTGTACTGTACTAGTCTCATGATCAATGGTTAGTACACACATCCACAACATTAGTAACATACATACAACATGAAATAAATACAATTCATAATTTAAGCGATTATAAAGTTTACATCACAAGCGCCGACCGATCAAATAAAAACTCAAGTATCAGAAATAACAAATTAAAACGGAAGTATAACATGTACATAAACCAAAAGTCGAGCAGTATACCCATCCAAACCCTTAAACAACCGACAAGAAATAAGAACTAGAAAAACTCATCACCGAACACTCCGGTACCGGATGCATAGAACATCTATTCAGCGTTCCCTGTTCCCTGAATAGATGTAGTAAAATGTTGGTTAGAAGTCCGAACAATTGTTAACCACAGGGCAGTGGAAGTAAATTGTGCGTCTCTATCTGAATATCGAAGGCAACATAATGCTAAATGTTACAGGCTTACAGAAAAAGTACTGGAGAATGAATTGTTCATCCATGCCATGAACATTAAGTGATTGCTATAGAACATATTTGCTGTGGAACTTCCTAGTTATAATTTATAAGGTCAAATTTTGAGAAACAGAACACCTTGGAATAATATGAAAAAGATCCAGATTTTCACCAATGCCACGATTACCGGTTGTCAAAGTAGAACATGGAACAACAGAAAAAGGAGGGGAGGACTGCTGTCATACCAGGAAATGCTTCTCGACATAATTTACATCATTCACAAGAGATGCTCTGGGGTCATCCACGGAAATGGAAACAATCTTCCAGTCAAGCTCTCCCTCATCAATCACTGGCAAATCTGCCAATGGTTTCACCTTAAGAATATCCCCAATCTTAGCATGCCTTTCACCTATCTCAACGACATCGACGGGAAAAGAGAGAAAAACAACGTGATCTAAGCTCCTGGAGCCTTTTTTTTCTTATTTAATTTTTTTCAAAATTATTTTAAAGATAACATCTTCTTAATTTTATTTTCAATTTTAACCCTTTTGGTCACGCCATAACTCGTAACGTGACCAAACTGTGCTGTCACATCACTCCGTTTGACGTAACAGGACTTAGTAAAAAAACAAACGTATTCAAAGGGGTCGGTGACGTGAAAACACAGGTTGATCATATCACGATCGGTGACGTGACAGCACAGGTTGATCACACCACGATCGGTGACATGACAGCACAGTTTAATCATGCAATTGAAAATAAAGTTAGAAAATGATTATCTTTAAAATAATTTTTAAAAATAAAAAAACTCAAGCTCCTGCTAGGTTGCTACAGCTAAAATAAATTAGAAAAGATAAATAAATTAAGCAATTTGCAACCTGGATCGTTATTTCCAGTGCTCCTTCAACTTCTGTATTTGCAAAACTCGGGTCTTCCCATGTTTGGGGAAGTAATCCACAGTTCCAATTAATATCAGGGGGAATTGATCATTTATCCTACTTTTAATATGATTTTAATCATTTACTATTATATTCGTTGTAATAGACTATTTACCGTAACTTTCGTAAGCGCCTTGTTGTTTGGCCCTTACATAAATACCAATTTTGTCCGTGTCTTCTTCCATGCTTCCTTGCTCCGGCATTGCTCCGATCATGGCCGCCGGCCATGACACCTTCCCAATGGCTCATCGGCGTCCCCTCCTCATCCTCTCTCTCTCTCTCCACACGCACGGTGCGGCACGTCCCGGCCTCCACCCGCAGGTGTCGGAGGAGCGGTAGGCAGAAAGGAGGAGGGGGGCTTGGATGCCGAATGGGAGGAGGCGGGAGGTCGGCGACGAGGGCGCGTGGGGAGAGGAAGAGGGCGGCGCGGTGGTGGGCGGGGAGGTCGTGGGGCACGTCGTGGACCTGCAGGAGCTGGGATTGGAGGCGGCGGCGGATTTGGGCCTTGAGGGGGTCGGGGGCGGAGAGGATGAGGAGGGCAGCGGCGAGGGAGGCGAGCGGGAGGCCCGACGAGAGAACCATCAGCCCGCTGTTGGGGTCCTCCAGGAGGTCCGTCACCACCTGCTCCTCGAACGGAAGCATCGACGGGTGGAGCGGGGCGGATGCGGTGCGAGGCGGCGGCGACGCGGCTCAAGGGAGGAGGGACAACGCGGCTTCGGAGCGTGGGCGGCGGCTGGGGCGGAGCGTCGCCGGTCTGCCATGGCCAAACCAAGAAGATGAGGAAGAGAAAAGGTGTAAGAGAAGACGGAAGAAGACAGAGAAGAGGAAGAACACAGGGTAAAAATGTCTAGCGGCATATATGCTATTAGCTCTTTAATGACAAATAATCTATTACAACAAACATAATAACAAATAATCGAAATCACACTAAAAGTGGGACAAATGATCAATCCCCCTTAATATTATACCTGACACAATAATAATGTCACAAAAGAAACATCCAAATCCACTGTACCAATCTAACAATAATGCCAAACACTCACTAGCACGCAAGGACTTTCAAAATCGATTTTCAATTTCAACTCTTGATTCTGATAATAAAGCACAACAGGTATTGTTCATAGTTCAGAGAACTTTTTTTTTATTTAATTTTTTTTTTCTAATTTTATTTTAAAGTTAACCTCTCGCAAACTTTATTTTCAATTCTGATCTTTTTTATCACGCTACCACTCGTGACGTGACAAAACAATACTGTCACGCCACAGGATAAGTCTCTAAAATCACACTTTTTGTCACGCCACTTGTGAGGACCCCGGTTTATTTGGTTTGTAATGCTTAACCAACCACCTGGCCCTAGCATCACAATTCAAATAAACCAAGCCTCGAGATATGTATAATTCCTAGAACTGCAGTATACACACATCTTCACAAAATTATGCATCAATTCCATACACGAGAGGTTACAATATCAAAACTTCATAATATACAACAGATTGAACTTACAAGATAAAATAACAAACTACACAGCGGAAGCAAAAGCCATAAGATGGCGATAAATAAAAGAGCCAATTAGTGTGCTTTTACCCACAAGGCAACCAACCGGACCGCCAAGCTAGTCGTCAAACCCGAAGCGCATCTCACAAAAGGAAAGCCCTTGGGGCTCACCTTATTTCTCTGCAACAAAAACATTAAGCAAAGCATCTGAGTACAAAAATTGTTTTTGAACTCGTAAGACTGACGTGTTAGGGTAACAGAACTATAATTTAACTACATGCAAGCTTTATTTAAGTGGAGGGGGTTCTGAACTTATTTTTAGCAGAAAACAAGTTTTCTTTTGCAATAATGTAATAGTTTGAAGGCAGTTTTAACAATTCAAATTTTATTTGTAGAAATAACAGCGATACAGTAAGTAGTAACATAAAGACATCCTGGAGATGACCATCCCACTGGCCATCACGACAATAGTATGAACACCCGTTCATACCAATCCATCAAGTTTTAATTAAAAAGTTGTAGTCTAACTCTTGAAAAGCTTACCCAAGCGTGTCCATAACCTAGGACGAGGCTATTCGAATAGTTTTAACCCTGCAGGGGTGTACCAATGTACCCACACTTTAGACCGCCTTTCCACCAGCCACGGTTAGCATACTTCCTTTGGTATGCAGGCACGGCTAAGTCTAACAAGACGTTTTCCAATATTGTGTATTAACTACGAGCCGCTCGTATGGATAGAAATCCATACGATTACATGGTAAAGCCGAAAAGACAACTACCCACTCAAGGTAAAGCTTTTTGGACAACTACCATGCTCCCAATACCATCCCTCCTGCGACCTCCTGCGACCCGGAGCCAATACACGCCAAAGTACTAAGTCAAGAGAGGTCCCATATACTCTAGTGTGGTTAGCACGCAAAATTGCCTGGATAAAAATCCACTCACAAGATGTTCGGTCCTTAATTGACTCGGGCACCATTCCAGTCACACCCAAAAGCACACCATCTTACCATTGTGCCCAAGTCGAAATCATTTTGTTTTTTTTAGTTTTTAGTTTTCACAAGTAATCATAGCACAAAGGCTGAAATGTAAAGATATCATAATTTTTATGTAATCAAGGTTACCGACTAAGTCGATAACCGCCCAATATTCTACCGGTATCTAAGCATTGCTAAGCATCATATCGTAAAGACAAATAAAAGGCCCTAAATCATTCACCGAGCTCTAATTCACCAGTGAGAATAATATTCCTAAGGTAGTGGCAGGGGTGAACAATTTTCAGGGCAACAATGCAATGGGATTAACTACCTCTAATCGACAAAATTAATCATTGACACAAAAACATGCATACGTACGAGTAAAATAAAGTATTAGATTTTAAAAGTAATGGGATTGAGTGGATATGATCAAACTGCTTGCCTTTGCTTTGTTTGAAATATTCAACTTGCTGCAGAGGATCACTCTCGATATCAACGTCATCTAACGATAAAAACTGCCAAAACGAAAAACAGCGAATAAACACCAGAAAGCCAAAAAGGTATCCAAAAATTAATAACACAGAAGATAGAATAAGAAATTAGGAACACAAATTAGCCGATTCGGAGATTATTTAAATTAGATAGGATTCTTGTTACTGTTCTTTTCAAACTCACTTATTTTTCACATTAATCATACAGTCAAAATCAACCCTCTTATATATTTTTCCTCTTTCGGCAGACTTTGATGGTGATTGTGTGCACATCTATTAGCTACAACATATTATCACATTTTAATTAACTAACTATTCTATGCAACTATTACTGCTATAAGTTCATTTAGACAAACAAATTAGCTATTGGAATGCTGACTAGCTCATTAGCCAACTACTAGATGCTAATCAGATTTCTAACCAAATTTGGACCTTACTGACAGCTACATTTGATTGATCAAGCAACCTACAAAAGAGCATCTTCTGGAATAAGGTGCTGCTAGCTAACTCTCTTCAAAAATCAACTTTCAGATATAAATGCTACTGAAAACTAATTACCCAGCTAGCTAAAATAATCTGAGACCAACACTAACCACTGGATTAGCAAGGTCATTAGTTCATTGGCAAGACTGAATGTTCTTGGTTTCCCCTCTAATCAAGTATTCAAACAGAATGAGCTATAAAGAGAATGAGCATTTGCTAACAACTTCTTACTAATCCCCAATATCCATTTGTTAAGCAAATTGGGTGACTCTACAATCATTCAACAGGTTTGCTAGCTCACTGCTATCTCAGATCTTTCAACCAGTACTATGCCCATACAACTGATCAAGGGACTATATTGTGTTGCCATCTACACCCCTCACTAATTCACCTAATCATTTTTGTTTTCAGGTTAAGCTGCTATTGATAGATAATTGTTCACTAATTAAACTTAAGAAAAATTGTATCTACTAGAATTAATCTAGTTATTAACCATCTGACAACTCTTATATTTTCAGATTACTATTCAAACACCTACAACAGAAAGGTTCTATGAACTTTCAAAGCTTTGAACTAACCTTCCTCCCAATTTACTTATTCAAATGCTAAATACAAAATGGGTGATTTAACCTGGTTCATCACAGTGATTACCTGCAAGTGGTTTGGCTTAAGGGAGTGGGCCCCACTTTTGGTGAGACAGAGGAAGGCACACCAAGAGCAGAGAGGAGCTCGGGTGGATTTTGGGGCGGCAAATCGCCGGCGGTTAGAGTGGCGGTGAGGTGCGGGCGATCTCGAAAATGGGTTGAGGGAGACTCAAGGAGGCTAGGGGTGGTCTCGAGGTGGTCGGAGAGGCACGGTGGCGGCGCGGCGAGGGCGAGCAGCGGCCGGCCGAGGGAGTGAAAAGGGGACGACGGCGTCGGGTGCAAACGGAGCAAAACTAGCGAGAGCATGAGCATACCTAGGGTTCCAGAGCATTATGGAGTGGTCCGAGAAGCCGGAGGGTGACCGGAGTGGTTCGGCGACGGCGAACCAGCGGCGGCGCGAGGTGGTTCTCGATGGCGGCGACCTGGAGTGAACGAGAGAGCAAGTGAGTGGTGGGGTTAGATAGAGGGAGGTACAAGGATGCTCACGGCGGAGAGAATCGGGCTCGGGCTCGCTGGAGAAGACACGGCGGCGGAGAAAGCGGTGGAGGCCGGAGTCGGGGAAGAAGCCGTGCGCGCAGCTCCTCGGTGGCGGTTTCTTCAAATTGACTGAGGGGTTTTGTTCCTCAGGACGAGGGACACGCCGTGACGCGGTCGGCGGCGGCCGGGGATCGCCGGAGTGGCCGGAACACTAGGAAGCGGCGCTGTGTGCTCACGGGCTCATGGAGCTCGGTGGAGAAGATGACAGAGGAGGGGAAAGAAAACCGGGGTAGGTGGGGGCTCTCGGTGGCTTTAAAGGAGAGGCGAGGTAGCAAGGTGGAGGCGGCATGGGCGACGAGGTGACCGGCGGTTGGCGTGGCGCGCATACGAGCGAGGCGGTGGCGAGCTGGCGCGCGGGCGGGAGCCGCGTGTGCGATGAGGTGGAGGAGAAGACCTGGCGAGTGGGGTCGGGCCGTCAGAGAGAGAAGAGAAAGCGGCTCGGGCGAAGCTGGTTCGGCTAGACCCGGAGGCGAAGGAGTCCGGTCGGACTCGAGTGCGGTCGGAGGAACAGTACTCGGTTTGGATTAGGTTTTATTTTTGACCGAAAATAAGCAAGTTTGACCTAGCCAATTTAATTAGAAATAAAATTCGAAAAATTCTGCAAATTTTTGTGGACATTCTGAGGTTCACAAGGGACTTAGGAAAAATAATTTCAAACATTTTATACATTAAAATTTGTTAGAATTAAATTGTTTTCAAATCTGCATTAATGATTTGATCTGAATTTTGGTGAAGGTAAAATGACTTCTAAAAATTTGGTAAAAATAATTACAATTCAAGATAAATAATCTAGTATTTGAATAAATTATTTTTGGAAACTTTCATTCACACATTTTTCTGGAATTCAAATAGCAATGGGATTTAGATTTAAAAATTTGAAATCTCAACACAAACATCAAAAGTTTAAAATTGCACACAAGTTTTAGGAAACCAAGAGCATGACCAAGAGATACAACAAAAGTTTTTAAATTTTCATACTTTTATACATTTGAAATACAAACCCTAATTTTGGGGTTGTTACACCACTGGTGGTGGCGTGATCAAACAACACTGTCATGCCACCACCAGTGACGTGACAAGAGTTTGATCAGAAATGGGTTGGCGTGACAGTGTTGTTTTGTCACGCCACGGGTGGTGGCGTGATCAAAGGGGTCAGAATTGAAAATAAAGTTCGCGATAGGTTAACTTTAAAATAAAATTAAAAAAAGGATTAAATAAAAAAAAATTCTAGTTCAGATTGCTTAACTATAAGTTGTCATCATAAATAGATTTTTTTAATATTAATTAACCCTTTTTAAAATTTTATTTTAAAGTTAACCCCTGACGCATTTTATTTCCAATTCTGACCTTTTTGGTCACACCATCACCTGTGACGTGACAAAACAACACTATTACACGGTAGGATAAATCCTCAAAATAGCACTTTTTGTCACGTCACTGATTGTGATGTGACCAAACAACATTGTTACGCCACGGGTGGTGGCGTGACAAGAGCTTGTCTAGATACGGGCTGGTGTGACAGTGTTGCTTTGTCACGCCACGGGTGGTGGCGTGACCAAATGAGTCAGAATTGAAAATAAAATGCGCCGAGAGTTAACTTTAAAATAAAATTTTAAAAAGAGTTAATTAATATAAAAAAAAGTTATCATAAATATACCCTACAACTAGAAGACCCAGCTAAAAGCTTCAATTTGAACCAATGCAGCCTCTCACTACAACAAATTCACAACAATGACAGAGAGGACAGAATCAGATATGGAGTTACCACTTACAACCCTATTGTATGAGAACTTTTTTAGGACATTCTCAGATGTGGTGCCATGTACATGAAAGTGTAGAATATATGGTCAGAATTATTAGAAGAAAAGCAAACATCTACACGTCTTTAAAATGTGCATAGAAAAGCAGGAAATTAGGATTGGTCTACAACTCCCACTCAAATTTCAGGAACAGGTTAGGCCTTCTGTTTGTCTGTCGAGTAACTTCATGCTTAGCTAGACAATATAAATAGCAAGGCATTCAAAACTGTTGTTTAATTTCAAGAGCAAAAAAAAGGGTAATACTATGATAACCTCTGCTGGTCATATCCTATTAGATCAAAGTTTTTCAAAGGTGATTTATTTTCTGAAAGAGCTCCTGAGGGGAGTGCAAGCTAGCAAATTTAGTTTCTGGAAGGTGACTCGTGTTCCGAAAGAGCTCCTGAGGGGAACAAAAACTAGCAATTTTTTGTTATGGACAGAAGGGTTCAAGTTGCAAGTTCCAAAGTAAACAATTGAACCACCTTTTCATATCTACCATCTAAAGCACAAGATACAAAATTCTAGCACCAACACAAGAACAGCTATTCTCTCCTTCTGGAATCTGGATGGTACTACATGGAGTGTCATTCTATCCATCGTGGCCTCCAAATTAGAAACTAGAGAATCAGACTACCAAAGTTAACCTTTGAGGCTTTGACTAAAATCCCCACAAAGTAGTAGTAGCCTAGTGGAACTAAACTCTTGTCTTGTAGTAGCATCACCAGGCACCGACTAAGATGCAAACTTTGCTGCTAAATGATAATAATAACACAAACTCTTCCACTAAATAAGCCATAAAGTTGCAAACTTTGCCATTGACCAACTGCTCAAACTACTGAACACTAATCCCTTCTTTCAGTGGCAGCCTACTCCAGTTCGTCACAATCAATTAGCCTAGCACTATCAAAATCTGCAAACTTCTCAGTTCTAAGTTCTCACACTATGGGGAGAAAAAGGCAACTAGTACTACTCGCTAATTTAGCATTTCCTTCGTTCTATTGGGTACCATTAACAAAGATGCAAACTTTGCCAGTAAAAACTACCAAAATTCTCTTCTTATGTATGCAGAATCTCAGGTTCTTCCATACTAGTTAACCCGGCATTTTTTTTGGACTGAAAACCCGACATTATTTCATCATTTGCAATATAAGAATCGTGAAACATACGAGCTTTTCACGCTACAAAGAAAAATAACAGAAATCGCAAGCCTCTAACTCAATGTCACCTCGGTGCTGAGTCCTTACGGGTAGTATCGGAGCTTCCCCTTCTTGGTGTCCTGCTTGGTGGGCGTAAAGGGCTCGTCGGTGGCGACCTCCATCTTGGCGCTACTCTCCTTGGGGGATCTCTACGACGAAGTGGAAGGCGCCATCGCTGGCGCGCAGCGTCACGTCGTGCCACGGCGACGCCCTCCGCGCCGCGGTCCTGACGAGCGCGGCGGCGGCGAGGCCCCGGCGCTGGAAGCGGACGGCGCCGGGGAGGCGAGTGAGGCGCGATGCGGCCGTCGCCTCGCCGCTGTCGGCATTGGGTGAGCTGCGCAATTCTTCTGCAACGGTTCTTGGGGTGCTGTGCGTTGTCGGGGTTGGTGGGAGAGAGAGAGGTGGCGGAAGCGTGGACGGCGGGATTGGGAGGTTTTTGGGAGTCGGAGACTGTTTGCTAGCTGACTGTGTTACGAACGGTCAAGGCAGTTGGATCGGCACTCTGCGCAAGTAATCTGTTCAGTTCATGGCCAGCCAGGGCCAGGGTCCAGGGTCCAGGGCTGAACCTGAAGACCGGTGGTAAGGGATGAATATCCAATCTAAATTCTAGAAAACCCAACTCATGTTTAGATGAGACAATCCATATTTGATTCGAGTTTAGCAGGCTAGTATCCATATCTGAACATGCATAATCGGCAATAACCCTATTGTAACATAGGGATAACAAATCGGTTCCATGACTTTATTGATATTGGCTGTACAAAAAATTATGCAAACAAAATTGTATCTAACTATCCATTCAATTCATTTTTTCCCCACTTGGACCTTGGAGTATGGATAATCCAGTCCAGTCTCACTTCTAGGCCTCAACATTTAGGCTGGCAAGCTTGATGTCAGGCTTGGTTTGTTTTCCTTTTTGAAACAAAGAATGTTCGATTTGGCGTGGGCTAGTCTGATAATGTAATAAGAGTAATCTATCGTAACAACTATACATATTCCAGTTGGCTTAGGCGTAATTAGTTGCCTGCATGAGTTGCAACAAAGCTCAACCATGCATGATGCATCGTCTTATGTGGAGATGGTGATTGGTTTTCTAGCCAGCATGGTTGAGCCAGGTTACGAGATCGATTCTAAAGTGCTTCTCTCGGTCAGGCTGGACGGCAACCTCTTCTAATGATGTGATTATATGAGTAATTCATATTTATTAAGCAATTTTTAGTATGTATTAACGTTGATTAAGGACTATTAAGGAAGAATTCAGACTACTAAAGAACAGGTTTTTTTTTTGAAACAAGGGCCATCAAGGCAGAAAAATAAAACACAAAAAGACACCCAAATAAGAAGTTAACTACTACTACCTCTAACCACAATGCAACGAGTCCTCTCAAGTCTCAACCCACTTCGAAAGGTCAATTCGCCAGCTTGTCCAAACCAAACAAGGTCGCAATGACGCTATTAGCTGCAACTTCCGGACATTGTCCCTTTAATGATTCTAGGCATCTGTCTATGGCCTTTTCATCCACTTCATCGTCTCTTCCAACGATGCCTAGATGTTTCAATAGTACTACATGTTGATCTTGTTCCTCTGCCCGGATCCGTCTTTCCTCTGCTTTTCAAGCTAAGCGGGCAATCCTTCGGGTTGTTTTCTGGGACAATCTCTCGGGCAACCTTTTATTCACAAAAGGGGCCACTCCAACACAACGGGCTCAGTCTCAGGTAGACCCTGGTTCACCGGGGATGGTCTCTCCAAGAGCGGCAATGAAACTGAAGGACCTCCAACCGAGTTGACGGCTTGGTCAATCCTGTAGCAGCCAAAGGCACAGGAGATGCTGTAGTCGCCGTTGATCGCCGGTGCTCGAGTCGGCGTCGCCAGATCTAGAGTCCACGACGTGGAAGATGAAGGTTGCCGTTGCATGCTCGGCTATCCCCTCCATCTGGTGTTGTGTTTATGGCAATCTCAATGTTTCAAGGACCTTCTTGTAATTTTAGTCTTTCGAAGGGTACAAAATGTAAAAGTTAGGGGTTCATGTACTACTAAACTTTTGTTTTATCAATGGAATCTGGCTGACTAGGCCCTTCTAGGGGAATCGTATCCCCTGACATTCTCATTGGAATGTCACGGGTAAACAGTATCATGACATTTCGAATATCTGAGCCGTCGGATTGAAAATCAGCGGATGAGTTTGATTGCTTCTGATGTTATAGAGATACACGGTGGTTTGCTGCGACAAGTGATACATTTTGCTCATACATATCGAATCTCGTCGTGGCTTCGATCCAACGGCTATAAAATAATATTATGGCATTGTTCACCGTGACATTGCCATGGGATGACAGAAGATTTGCTTCCCTTCAAGGGCCTCTCCTGTTTACCAAAAAAAACCCTACTTGCATCCCTCGTCCCAACCAGGTACACTCAAGACCCTACTTGCATCCCTCATCCCATCCAGGTACACTCATGTGTGGACAACCAATCACCCTTTAGTCTAATTCACAAAAATGCCCGTCTAGTTACATGTAGCTTTCGCTCTATACATAAGAAACCATTTGACCCTTTAGTCTAATTAACAAAATGGTCGTCTAGTTACATGTAGCTTTTGTCCTATACATAAGAAACCATTTGACCCCTTAGTCTAATTCACAAAATGCTCGTTTAGTTACACGTAGCTTTCGCCCTACACATAAGAAACAATTTCATGCAATTAAAACACTCAACGTAGCATCACTACCCTATCTGGGAGGCCACTATAGAATAACCTATCACACAAAGCCTCCTAATCAAGTTTGTTCAGACCTTTGCAGTGCAGCCTTTGCTGTGTTTCCGTAACACTTAAATGCAATCTAGAAAAGTCAGATGACATCAACTGTCCTATCCAATTCAGATCTTGGCTACCATTGCCACATATATTATTGCGTACCTAAAGTGGCCTGATCAGAGACCATTTCCTTTTGTTTTCCTTTGAAAACGCTTTGAAAATATATATATATATATATATATATATATATATATATATATATATATATATATATATATATATATATATATATATATATGGATGCAGTCAGTAACTAAGCAAGGAGACTTACTGGAAGATCGAGTACGCACTATCCCTATGCGTGGCCAGAAGAAACCCAAGCCCCACCAATAATGTGTATATAGATCAACTTGTTGCAACTGCATGGTAAAGTTTTCTTGGTGTGATTAAGACAAATGGATCTTAGTAGCCTAAGTCCTATATACTTCAATGTGCAATGTTAATCATGACGAAAGCGAAAAACATGCATTGTTTGCCACCAATGTATCCATTACAAGGCAGGAGTGTACTTGTGAGTTGCCAGTCGCTTCCACGCACTGGCCATGGACGTAGCCGAGTAAGTGTGCCTCCAATCATGGCCTGTCTGAAATATTTGGTCTGTGGATGCCTATACTCATCTTGTTCATAGGATTTTGTGGTGAAAATGGTGATATGATAGGTTGATTGATCCGGCCAATGGTTGCATGGTCAGTGGGCAGTGTGACTATAGGGCAATGAAGAAGATGGAAAATAAACGTCATGATATGATCGGCATCCTATATGT
Source organism: Ampelocalamus luodianensis (assembly GCA_036346255.1). Lineage (NCBI taxonomy): Eukaryota > Viridiplantae > Streptophyta > Magnoliopsida > Poales > Poaceae > Ampelocalamus > Ampelocalamus luodianensis. Next base: position 53,408,333 of record CM070627.1, on the reverse strand, counting down.
GTAGTTCGGATATGTGGATGATAGGAACACGGAGTTCTCTATCGAGCTTATATGAGAAAATAATACGAAAACACTATCTAAACGAAGACATTTTATTGTTGTGGACACACTGAGTGTATGTATGATAGGAACTGAGCTTGGCTCAATTGGCGTGGGGGCGCAGTTGAGCCACCCAGCCCACCCGCGGTTGAGCCCCCGAGGCAGCTTACTGTAGATAGTACTGTAGTTGGGTCTGTGGATGGTACTGGAGCTACATACTGTAGATGATATTGTTGTTGGTTTCACTAATTTAAATCGGAGGAGATAAGCACCCCTTTAATATATATAAAAACTGAGTGTATGTATGAGAATACAATGAGAGTGTTACATAATTGATCAAATGATCATGGTTAGGAATGTTATTACAGGGCCAACAAAAGATCAAATCTGATTACTGAGCAAAAATGAGATCACATCAACAACACTATAGATTAACAGAAGAGTAGATTATCTCATAAAGCTAAATGAGATCACAACCCTTACTATTTTCGGAATCAGAGTAAACAGAGGTATCACAGTAAACAAATGATCACAATCAGTAGGCACAAGATAACTGAACTGCTATAAGAAACAGAACCAAATTGCTAGAAATCAAACAACACTAGTAAGCAAACAAACTGCTCAGGTCTGATCTAACTATGAACCCAATTTCAAATATGACATTTATCCTCATCAAACATTTAAACCGATGCCCACAAACATTACTTGCAAAGTCTCCTAGTACTAGACTAAATTACATATTAAAATTAACTAGCACAACACACAATGCTCAGCAATGTGAAAAGTTGAAATCAACGATACTTACGATGCGAATGGTACTCAAAGCCACTGAGAAGAACTGGGCAAGGCATGCCAAATGGCGCTGTCTCAGAAAACCATTCGCCTCGCTGTGCCGCGAAATTCAAACAAGGTTAACGGAGATACAATGCCAATCTTCACAATTCGGGACACCGAAAGACGAAGTCGAGGTACAGGGGATATGCCGCACAAGAATCACCAACAAGATGCTCTGGCCGAAAGCACCAAGGAGCACCAACCGAATGCCTTCTTCTTCTCAAGTTCAAGCCAAATCAACCGGTTCTCACCTCCAATCGACGTAAAGCTAACCCTCACCGAACCTCAACCGGGAAGAGGTAGCAAGAGGAAAACATAGATGCGCAGGAGGAAGGAAAGAACCAGCCCTCACCGCCAACCGTGCCAGATCAAATACGACAGCACAACGGATTGCAAATCCCTCTAGAACTAAAAATCAGATCGGGAAGAGGAACCAAAGAGAAGAGTCGCGCTCACCAATACTACTACAAAAGGGCTAATATTAGACGCTTCATCACAGATGGTTGATCAAAACCGTCAGTATTACATGCAATCATAAACAACTTTGGTTTAGAGACCGTCTGTGTTACTGGCTGCGTTAAAAACCGTCTGCGAAGAGGTAATATCACAAACGGTTTATATTAAAGACCGTCTGTGAAGTATCACGGACGGTTCTGAACAAGAACCGTCTGTGATACTACTAAATTCACAGACGGTTATTTATTAGAACCGTCTGTAATTAGAAACAATTGATTATATGTAGCCGATTTTGACCACTCCTGATCGGGTCGGATTGATGTTTTAATGTGGTCGAATTGAAGCTGATTTCCCTAATAGAAGAAAGCAGATCAAGATATGTAATCCGGTAGGCACGCACCTTTGTTCCGTATCATGTGTAACTTCACTGGCTTGACGTGTAACTTCCGATCGATCAATACAGGAATGCATGAATTACTTTAGTGATCGATTGATCGGAAGTTACACATCTTAGATAGTGAAGTGTTGACCTGATCATATAGATATGATCTTGTACCAATTTCTTGAAGACACTTCAAATCCATAGATCACCGAATTGATCGACTTTCCGACCACTAAATTAAAGTATAGTCGATCGATCATCGATCCATGGATTTTGTTCTTAGTTCTGCCCTTTCGATGGTTTATTTATAGGCCAACTTGTTGCAAGATTAAACGAATAAAGACGAAAGTCGAACGGAACCAAACCATCACCGCTTTTTGGGAATTGTTTTTCATAAATACGGTTGACGCTCCTTTTCGTGATTATATACATCACAGATGATTTTTAAATATAATCATATGTGATAATTCAATGCTTCGGCTCTTCACAGACAGTTTTTAATAAGAACCGTCTGTGATAATTCAATGTTTTGGCTCACGCGATGCGTCTCTTCGTCTCACACGCCGACGGGCGATACGTCTCTTCGTCTCGTGCGCCGACGTTACGATGCATCTCTTCGACATTTTATAAGAATTATCATCGTACACCATGGTGAGCACGCATGATATTGTATACGTACTACGCCATGGTGAGTACGCGGAGCATGACAGCGAGGACCAAGGCGAGGAGGTCGGCGATTGCTTTCGCTCTTACTCACGATGTCGTCATCCACATCGTCGGCCTCATGGCTGCGAGCTCTCCTCAGCCCATGGCTGAACTCTGCAGCCTACGAGCTATGTACGTATTCTATTCTTTTGGTTTTGGTAGGTCTGAAATTTCGAAGTCAGTATTATTCTGTTATGTTTTTATTCAGAGTCAGTTTCTGAAGATGACTGTAGCGTATCATTCTAGTTGTCAGAAAGCGCGTCAGGTGTTCGTTTCAGTTTCAGGTTCTGATAGAGAACTTGATTGTAATTCCTCTAAAAATATATAAAAAGGAGAAAAACCGAAAAGTCGTATCAGTTGATACGGTGCATAAAAATCTCATGTTGATTTCGTTTTATGTTCAATATCTAGTTCTGAATTGAATTTAACTAGCAACAACGACCTTAATTAGTTTGGCCTTTTAATTTTTTCTTATGGAGTAATTCTTGTAATTCTTATGGAGTCATGTACAAGGTGTCCAAGGAGCGCGTCATGGGGAGGCGCGTGGCGCTGGAGCGGGACGAGGCGATGAAGTGGGAGAACAACAAACGCTATCTCGCCATCGTCAATCACCTGGCCAGTGCCAGCAACCCAGAGGCTTGCTTCATCGTCGGCCTCGCGCTTGTCTTCGCGCCTTAAGACCTGCAGCACGGCCTCGTGTTCCTTGAACGGGTGGTCATTGCTGGCCACAAGGCCGCGACCTACGTGCTTGGCCTCCTCCTCTACACGGCCAGCGAGACGCGCGACGTTGGGAAGCACTACATCAGCTAGGTCGAGGGCGAGCCAGCCGGTGGCGGGTGGGAGACAGCTAAGAGGACCAACCGGGAGTGCAGGCAGTGCCAGAGGCTCGCCGTGGACATGGTCCAGGAGGTGGCGTGGAAGAAGATTGCCAGGCCTCGGCCGGGTGTGGACGCTGTTGGAGGACAGTCACCGGTGCACGAGCACCGGCTGCGGCGTGACGGAAGGGTAGGATGACTACTTCGTCTTTTGTAGCGACGACTGTAGGATTAGACATGAGTATGCCAAGTTCTTTGAACAGGTGTTAAACTACTTGCTATAAAATTAAATACAATGTACAGGACAACATTAATTACTGACCGATGAAAAACAAGTATATCTCTTTGTCTTCAATTTTACTATTTATTACCCTAAAATTTACTTATTTATTGTGAAGTAGTACCTTATTTATTGTGTATTTATCACAGACGGTTTTATATTAGAATCGTCTGTGATAATTGAAGTATCACAAACGGTTCTGAACACAAATGTCTGTAATATCCCTTTATTAATAGGACCCCCTAGGGTTTGCGCCCTAACTCATCACTTCCCAGCGCCCTTATTCTCGCCCGTTCCCCTCCGCACCCAAGTGCCCCCGAGACCTTGACGCCTCGCCCCAACATCAACGGCGCCGCCCGAGTCGCGCCTTCTCCCCAATCCCGTCACCGATGCCGTCCTTCTTCCCGTCGCCGCCGGTTGTGACACCATGGTTCACTGCACAAGACACTTACGATAAGAGTGTCTTGTTCAGTGTCACCGTCGTGCTACAACTATGGTGACACTGCCGCCGCCGTAGCCTCCTCCCCGACGTTCGCCCCTAGGTCGCGCCTTCTCCTTGACCTCGCTCTTGTTTGAGTTTGAGTTGTTTACATTATGTGTTGCTTCAGTTTTTTGGTTTGAGTTTGACTTGTTTACTGATGTGAGTTGTTGTTGTTAACATGAAGGAGATGGATGTGGTGAGCTACTGCCGGTGGTCGATTTGCCGTTTGCACTGGGGTAACTACTCCCCTTTATCCCTTTCCCTCCCCTTGCTCTGTGATGTGGGTGATGAATGTATGTGGGCTATGGTGGGTGTTCTGTGATGGTTGGATGATATGGGTGGGTTCTCTGTGTATGATGTTGGTTTATGACATGTATGTTCCTATATGGTATTCTGCTTTTGAAAAGTGCAATTAACTTTTTAGATTTGTAAATGTTAGGCTAATTTGTAAAGCTGCAATTAACATAGAAATTATTTATTAATTGGTGTGCCAGAAATTAAATATGTTGAGATAGTGTCTTTTGCACTGTTAATCAAGAGGTCTTTTGTTGACTGAAAGGTTAATTGGCTGTCCTGAGATAGTTCTTGACATACTAGTAAAGCATTAAATTTTGAGCTCAAAGTGTGAGCTTTATGCTGATTTCATTATTATATGTTGTGCATATTATTCATTTATTTAACTCTTCTCTATAAAGTCTCTAAGCAGTGACGGTTTTTGCCTTTAAAGTTGGCTTCATATATATATATATATATATATATATATATATAGGACTTTCGTACTCCTAGGAGTATGTACTCTCACTTTTATTATACCACTTAAACACATATATTATACTTCTTTATCACTTTCAGTATACTTAAATACAAATTATAAGATACTCTAATGCGTCTTGAATGAAAATTTTTCATTGGAACCCTTTTTTTTTTTTTGCTATATACCATTTTTCATATATAAAAGAAGTATATACATAAATTTTGCTATAAAAGGTGGACTTTAATGAAAATTTTCATAGAACTCACTTTGGGGTATCTTATAATCATTATTGAAGTATGCTCAAATAGATAAAGAGGTAGCATCATACGATTTAAATGGTATATAAAAAGTGAGAGTGCGTACTCCCAGGAGTATTATACTATTTTCCTATATATATAGTTCGTAGTCCCTTGTAAGATAACTCGAGGCTTGAATTCAGCTAGCTAGCTATCCTTGGGTGTTCATATATCCTAAAGTGCAGGTGATCACCACAGTCTACTTCATCGAACCTGACACATTGAAGTGTGTGATTTGCTTCATGCCAATTCTACAAGCACTTGGAGGATTGGCATGAAGCAAATCACATACTCGAGTGTGTGAGGTTCGATGAAGTAGGGCGTGGTTCACCTGTACGTTTAGGATATGAACGCCTAAGGAACGAGCTAGCTACCCATTCAGGCCTCGAGTTAGCTAATATATATATATATATATATATATATATATATGAAGTCGGTTCTAAAGGCATAAGCAGCCACTGCTTAGGGACTTTATAGAGAAAGATCATCACAGACGGTTTCATCTACAAACCATTTGTGATACATCAGCTATCACAGATGGTTTCATCTACAAACCGTCTGTGATAGGCAACTATTACAGACGGTTCTGAGTTATAACCGTCTGTGATAGTATGCATCACAGACAGTTCAAAAACCGTCTGTGATGATCTCATGCCATCAGTCATCACTGACCCATAAACTCAAACGGCTTACGAAACCGTCTGTGATGTCGTTTTTAAACCGTCTGTGAAGACCTTTCTGTAGTAGTGCAAATTTGGGGGGAGGGGGGGGGGGTTTGGGGGTGAAAAGGCCGAACAACAGTGCCAACTTAAGTCGAAGGGAAAAAGGAGGAGGCTCCACCCGACACCGTGAACGACCGGCGAGAATCTCGCCATCACTGTGCCTCTATCGCCTACCAAAAAGACCAGTCAAATACAACACACTCGTCCCAGCTTCTCCATGTGGCTCCCTGAAACACATTCCATTTTGCCTACCGACGAATTGTGCAATGCAATACACTGCATTCTCTATTGACATATATGTAAATGTAAGATTAAAATTCACGATAATACATGTATTTTGGCCATAACTATCAGAAAACTATATGTATAACGATAATCTGTAGTTTTTTTAATAGTTATGCTAAATATGTGTTGTGCAATTTTTTTTTAAAGGTAATCGTTTATTTAATGTGGAAAAAGAAGTTTACAACGCTCTTCACTATGATAGCTGAGAAAACCCTTCAAGCTATTGCAATGGGAAAAAAAAGGCGACCTAGCAGCAGGGGCGGATCCAGCATGGGACATGGGTGTACAGATGTACACCCAAATTTTTTGGTGAAAAACTTAGTATTTAGTAGGTATATTAGGTATATATATCAAAAAATATACTTAAAATTCGTATTTTAACTGTAGTGGCGAATTATTCCTGATTGGAGAAGCCGATGACCACTCCACGCACCACCCTCTGACCCACCATGCCAGCAGCCCACCACGCCACCAGCCAGTCCAGCCCACGCCCCACTCCATGCCATTGCCAGTTTGCCACCAGCACAACGCCTCACACCACCAGGCCGAGCGCCGAACGCCTCAAGGGCCAAGGCTCAGTGCTCACGCGACTGAAGCGGCAGCCGGCAGGGCAACCCTATCCATCCTGCTACTAGTTTCCTCCCCACTTCTCGATCCGCGGGCGATGGCGGCGGCGGCGAGCCGCGACGCCCAACTCCCAAGGGCGCGGCGCGCGGCGAGGCCGAGGGCCGAAGTCGGAGCCAGGATGGAGGGCTGCGGCACCGGCGCGGGCGCCGAGACCGAACCCGAAGCGGCATCGGCGCCGACGCAGGAGCGGCGGCGGCGGCGGCGACACGCGACGAAGTCAAGGTGAGCTCCTCCTCCTCCATTGGTTTCTTGCCTCCATCCCGCTCAATGGCACATTGGCACTAATTGTGTGATTCACTGATTGAGATTGAGACTGAGATTGGCAAAAAGGCACAACCGCACAAGCACATTCACCGTGCAGACTACAGAGCATTTCAACATTAGTCATTCAATTAAAGGGCATTGTGGAATTTAGAATTTGTCAATTTGATATGTTGGTCTGATATTCAAGGTTAGAAATATATATGAAAGGCAGTGGTGGATTATGGATGTTGGGTGTTGGCGATGGTAAAATGTCTAAAAACAAACATGATGCGGAGACTGGCAGGGAAAAAATATGTATCTCCTTTGTACAAACGTGTTGCTAAACAAGAACTACATTAGGATGGAAAAATCGATATGTTATGATAATGACTGAGATAAGATGGTTCTGTGGCTCTGTGCTATTCTAATGGTTAGCCTAGCAATGTTTAGTTTGTCTTTGCAACAATGTTAACAGATATGGAGTTTAACTAACTCAGTATAGTTTCATTGTGAGAAGAAGTATTGTGGAAATTGTTTAAACATGAAAAAGGCAAGGTTATCTATTGTAACAAATAAAACAACCCAGAAACACCAGATAAGAGATGAACCAAAAGCATTTATATATAAGTCAATAGCTTAAACAACTGTACCACCAGGTTGGTCTAAAATAACAAAGCTAACTCTCATAGCTTGTATACTGTATAGTTGTATGTATATGAGTACTGCTAGCTATTACTCGTTTGGATAGTGGTGTAGGCATGTAGCTTATGTTGTTAGATACAAGAGAAGATTATTTTGTCTTAAATGTCCAATTATTTATGTGAAGCTTTTGTTTGTTATGTAGAGCGCAGAGCATTCAAAAATGAAGAGAAAGCATGTAGATTTGAAATCCTTGTGGGAAAGCATGTAGATTTGAAATCCTTGTGGGATAGAGTTGGAAAGAGGCCGATATCAATTGAAAGCAAAGTTCAAAGCACCTCACCTTCCATTCAATTGCAAGCACAAAATGATAGTGATATCCGAGACGAAGTCCTAAGTCCAGAACCAACACAACCAAGCATAGAACCTGGCATAGTACCTCTACCTCCCCCATTATCCCCAATTATAAATAACGACGAAGAAGATGATGATGGAGATGATGAAGCAATTTATGATATTGATTTACTTTCCCATGATCCTCGAAAGCGGGTTCCAATCACACGGTATGATATCAATGAACAAGATGCAGTCAGAAGGGGATACATTGCATTGGGGCCATGTCAACCACGAGAACATGATTTTCCAAGAAGAAATGTTGGAGGTATGCGTCGATTCGTAGCTGGTTGGTATGATGCTTATAATTGGCTTGAGTATAGTGTGGAACGAGATGCTGCTTTCTGCTTTGTTTGTTATTTGTTCAAGGACAAAACTAATCATCTTTGGTGGAGATAGTTTTGTGAATGGAGGATTTAGAAATTGGAACCATAAAAATAGGTTTGAGAAACATGTTGGTGGTATTAATAGTGCTCACAATGAAGCTCAAGAGAAATATGATTTCTTCATTACACCTAGAGCATCAATTCAAGAGTCTTTTGCTTCTAATACCAAACAAGACAAGGTCCTGTATAAAACCCGGTTGACATATTCACTTAAGTGCTTAAGGTTTCTTTTGCGCCAAGGGTTGGCTTGTCGTGGACATGATGAAAGTGAAGAATCACATAATAAAGGAAATTTCCTTGAACTTTTAAATTGGCTAGCAGAAAATTTTAAAGAAGTTAGCAAGTTAGTTCTAAAGAGTGCCCGTGGAACAATCGAATGACGCCTACAATACAGAAAGAGCTCATCAACTGTTGTGCCAAAGAAACCACTAGGCTTATCATGGAAGACCTTGGTGATGATTATTTTGCAATACTTGCCGATGAATCTAGTGATGTGTACCTGCGGGAACAATTGGCTCTTTGCTTGCGTTATGTTGATAAAAAAGGAAGGGTAGTTGAGAGGTTTCTTGGTGTTGTCCATGTTGAAAACACTCATCGCTTTAACACTTAAAACAACAATTGAGTCTTTGCTTATGGATCATTCATTGAGCTTGTCTAGGGTCCGTGGACAGGGATATGATGGAGCTAGTAATATGAAGGGTCAAGTTAATGGTCTAAAGAAACTAATTATGGATGAGTCCCCTTCCGCTTATTATATTCATTGCTTTGCCCATCAACTCCAATTAACTCTTATTGCTGTTGCTAAGGAGAATGGTGATTGTGTTTGGTTCTTTCAACAACTTTCATATTTGTTGAATGTTCTTGGGATGTCTTGTAAAAGATACAAATGCTTGAGTAGCTCAAGTGATCGGATTGTAGAAGCATTAGAATTGGGTGACATTGAAATCGTGGGGTTTGCATCAAGAGATGGGCCTAGGTAGGCGGGTGATACTCGTTGGGGTTCTCACTATAAAACTATTATGCATATTATCTCTTTATATCCTTCGATTCGACGAGTTCTTATAAAAATTGGAGAAGACCACACTTCAAGCACAGAGGCTATACAAGCTCAAACTATGTTGACATCATTTGAGTCATTTGAGTTTGTTTTTATGACACACTTGTTGCTAACCATATTTGGGTACACAGATGATTTAGGCAATGCTTTGCAAAAGAGAGATCAAGATATTGTTAATGCTATTGATCTCATTTATTTGACAAAGACTCAATTGCGGTTATTACGAGAGGATGATGGATGGAAACTTTTCTTAAAGATGCCAATTCCTTTTGTGTGAAGCATGACATCAAAGTTGCTAAAATGGATGATTTCTATATGCCGTTGCAAGATCCAAAAGATTCTTCAAAAATCAAGAATCTCCATCGCTTCCATGTTGACATGTTTTTAAGTGTCATTGATGACAACTTCAAGAGCTTAATGATAGATTTGATGAGGTAAACACGGATTTGCTTCTTTGCATGTCTTCATTCAATCGGTTGATTCATTCACGCTTATGACAAGGACAACTTGGTTAGGCTTGCTCGTTTATCTAAGGATTTCTCAAGCACGAATTGATGCATCTTCCATTTCAATGTATGCACTTCATTGCTTGATATGCGAAGAGATGAAAGGTTTAGAAGTAATAAATCTTCTTGAGCTTTCCATTATGCTTGTTCAAACAAAGAAGAACCTCCATTATAAAATTGTTTACAAGCTTCTCAAATTGGTGTTGATTCTTCCGGTAGCAACTGCTAGTGTTGAGAGGGTATTTTCTTCGATGAATTGTGTGAAGAATAAGCTAAGAAATAGGATGGGAGAACAATACTTGAATGATTGTTTGGTTACATTTCTTGAGCGAGAATTTTTTGTGCAAATTAAGGATGATGATATCATATCTCGCTTCCAAGCCATGAAGGAACGTCGAGTTAGATTGTAATTTTCTTAATTATTTTGTAATTTTTCTAAATTATTAGACATGTTGTTTCTAGTAAGAACAATTTGTGCTTTGTTTTTTTTTTATATTATGAACTTTTATGTTTTACATTGTACAATATTTTTATAACTCCGAACACCCATCCTAAAAATCTTGGATCCGCCACTGCAACCAAGCAAGCAGAGCAACACTCTATGCTCAACTCCAGAAACACCTGTAGCTGGGACCTACAGTATTTTTGAAATTATAAAATGGGAAAAGCGTATTGTGCAACTAGCTATTGAACTCCCCCTTCTCTCTTTCTTATAATGGGCTCTGGAGCAAGGGAAAAATCTATCTATCTGTCTATATCTATACCAATTGGTGACTATTCTAAAACCACTCACGTTAATCTTAGAAGGTGAAAATTTCAGAAATTACACGTCAATAGAAGAAAACAAAAAAAAGCTAGAAGTTATGTGCTGCCTGCCCAGACTCTAATTACATATTCAATTAATGCATGTGAGAGTAATCCGAGGAAAACAACGTGTGAGTCGTGGAAGCTAGAAATTCTAAACCAAATCCTGATCAGAAACTACCGCTGTATCCTTTTACAGATTCAATTGACTCTATCAGAAGGAAACCACCGTATGCAAACCGACACACTTGTAGACATAACGCAGCTGGGACGAGGGGTCAGCGCGCGCGTCGGCGTATCATATCATATGTGTGCTACTTGTGATTCATTTTTGCCTAGATCGGTCGATTTTGTATTCCTGATCTTGTCTTATTGATTCAGAGACTAGGGCACTTTGGAGCGCACCATCTTCGATACCAACTTCACCAGTCAGAATCGACGACCGCGATGCGCACTCAAGATTGATAATCTCTCCTACGCACGTGGAGCAAGTGTTCAGACCACACGTACACTGATTAATCAATCACTATCTATCCTGCATTCTTCAGAGCGTATCTACACCTCATGCATCAATGCAACCAATATTAATTATGCCTGTATTTCTTTTTAATTCCCCCTGAAATTTCGTTTAGCTTGAGGAATCGCAGCCATGACTGGGTACAAAACTTCGTCTCAAGTGCGTGCGTTCGCCTACTGATGCAAAGTGACACTACCGGCGAATTTCACGATTCGTCATCAGCATTAAGCGCCAATCTGCCTGCTGCAGCAATTTAGACTCTCTCTTTTTTTTCTAATGAAACAGCAAAAATAGCATCTCTGCGTCTGGAATTACAAAAATAACCCCGCGGTAAGATAGGCAGGCGACACACCCTCCCAATTCGCGACGGGATGGCTGCCGTGGTGGGAATGTGCCTACCCGTGGATTGGGAGCGTGGTAGGCGATCTGCCGCGGTGGGAACGTGCTTACCCGCGGACTCAGAATTAACAAGCTTCAGATTGCTCAAGTCGAACCAATCTTTTTTAGATAATGGAAGAAGCAAAACCTCTTCCGGCCTCTGCATCAAAGGATGCACACAGCCCAATTTATTACAGATAACCAAAATCCAAAGTATCCAACAAAAGAAAATGACTTGAAATAAAACAACACAACCAAACCAAAAAACGACTGAACTTTAAATTCAATCATTACAAATTCTGTGACTAAACCGCCACCCATGATTGTTGAAGATTTGCTTCGCCACACATTCCAGCCTGGCACTTCCGCTCAACATCAACTCCTTCTGGGTTGGTTTCTGCAGATTTGCCCATGCCCTCATCCAGTGCCCACTCAATAAAATAACCTGCAAGGGATTATTGATAGCCTTTTTATCAAAAGCTGCATCATTCCGACATAGCCAAATAGACCAACATAAGATACTAGCTCCAACAAGGAGTTGCGTTTTTAACATATTTGGAATATCAGTTAACCAATTCCCAAACAAGTTGGCTATATTCACCGGAGGAGATAAATTAAATGCACATTGAACAGTCCACCAAACAAGACGAACAAAAGGACAGTCAATAAAAAGATATTGGATTGTTTCATCTGCAATACAGAAACAACATTCTCTCCAATTTCTTTTGATCAGATTATCTTTAGTTAATACTACTCCTCTTTTGAGATACCAAAGGAATATTTTCACTTTTAAAGGAATTTTAAGTAACAAAAAGAACGCTTATTAGGGACACTATAATTTCCAATAAGTGCTGCATAGAAACTCTGAACTGAAAAAGCCCGGACTTATTTAATGTCCATCGAAAAATATCATTTTGAGAAATTAAATGAACATTAATAATTCTCAACAGTAACTCATTCCAAGCATGTAACTTAGGTCCAATAATAGGTCTACGAAAAGAAATATTTAGAGGAGTCGAACTCAAAATATTTGCGATTGTATCATCCTTTTTCCTCACTACATTATAGAGGATTGGATATTGTCTTTTAGCTAGTAGTCTCCTAACCAAATATCTTCCCGAACCTAGTTTGCATCCCATTTTTAACTGGAATGAACCAAAACGAAATAAAAGATCTTTAATTTTCATTAGACTGACTGAAATGTGAAGACCTGTGCTTATTAACCACTGCGAAAGACACTTCTCATTCAAATATTTCTTTGTTAACATAGTTTGTCAAACCCTTCTTCATTAAGCAACTTAAAAGCTATTTTCCTAGCAAGCTTTTATTTTTATGTCTAAATTCTCAATTCCTAGCCCACCTGCTCTTTAGGAGTACACATTAAACTCCATTTAGCAAGTCTATACTTTTTTATGACCGTCACTTTGCCAAGAGAATCTAGATCTATAAAAATCCACCTTTTGAGAACCTCTTTAGGAATCTCAAAAAGGACAACATAAACATAGGTAAATTTGCTTAGTATTGAGTTAATAAGTACTACTCGACCACCTACTGACAAATTTTTTCCTTTCCAACCGCATAACTTCTTTTCAACTCTATCTTCAACACTTTTCCAATCCCTATTTCTTAATTTTCTATAATGAATTGGAATCCTAAGTATCTAAAAGGAAAGACACCCACTTCACAACCAAATAAATGCATATCTCGAGTTTCAACATCTTTGGCTTTGCCAAAACAAAAGATTTCGCTCTTGTGAAAATTAATCTAACCCTGATAATTGTTCAAAGACACATAAAAGAAGTTTAAGATTTTTTGCTTGCTCTAAGTCATGATTCAAAAAAGAATAGTATCGTCAGCATATTGTAATATTGAGAACCCATCATCAATCAAATGAGGAACTACTCCCGAGATGAGTCCCTCTTTTTTAGCTCTTGAAATAAACAAGGCAAGCATATCCACAACAATATTAAAAAGAATAGGGGACATTGGGTCCCCTTGTCAAGACCTTCGAGTTTGAAAAAGGAGCCTAAATCATCATTAACTTTTATTGCAACACTCCCTCCCTTAACAAAACTCTCCACCCAAGAACACCACTTAGTCGAAAAGCCTTTCATCATCAAAGTCTGGAATAAAAATGGCCATTTTACTTTATCATAAGTTTTTTCAAAATCAAGCTTAAGCACTATCCCATCCAACTTTGCTTTGTGCAGTTCATGGACAGTTTCATGAAGGATAACAACTCCATCTAGAATATATCTCCCTTGCATAAAAGTCATGCGTGATGGTCTAACAACCTTATGCGCTACGTTATTAATTCTATTAGTTGCCACTTTAGTAAACACTTTAAAACTAACATTAAGAAGACAAATAGGTCGATATTGCTGTATTTGTTTAGCATCGACTTTTTTGGGAAGCAGCGTAATAATCCCAAAATTCAAGCTAAAAAGGTGCAAGGAGCAACTATGTAAATCATGAAACATGGCCATCATATCTTGTTTAATAACTTCCCAAAACACCGATAAAACTCCATGGGAAACCATCGTGCCCAGTGCTTTGTTATGCTCCATTTGAAAATTACTTCTTCCACCTCCTTCTCGGAGAAGGGCATGGCAAGAAGGTTGTTTTCAGAATCTGAGACTTGAGGTATATCATTTCTAAAACCATCAATCATGGAAATATGATTAATTTCGAATGGTCCAAAAAGATCTTTATAATATTTGGTGATATACGTTTTTAATTGTACATCACCCCTAATTATTCCCTCATCCTGATCGAGCTGAAAAATTCTTTGCTTTCTATGTTTACCATTCGCAATCAAATGATAGAAACGCGTATTCCTATCTCCCTCCAAAAGGAATTTCGCTTTAGATCTTTGATACCACTTAATTTCTTCTTCTCTTAAAAGTTGTGCCAACCTCTCGTTAGCACATCTTTTAAGATGAAGGTCTTCATTGGACAAACTCAAAAGCTCAGATTTTTTGTCTAGCTCATCAATTATTAAGTTGAGCGCTATCTTTTCCTTTTATAAGTTCCATGCAATTTTTCGCCCAACCTCGAAGATATCGCCTAAGAGATCTAACTTTCCATTGCCACCTATGTAAAGCAATTGCCACCTCTATTTTCAATTTTTCACACATCTTTCACCATCTCCTAAACCCGTCTCTACATAACCAACCTAATTCAAATTTAAATAAAGGTGATTCCCTCTATGGGAAGTCGCTCCCGTTTAAAAGCGTGCGCAGATCGACAGAGACCGTTCGAGAGCGTTGGTGTGACCAATGAAAATTTTGCTCCCGATCAGTACTCATTAAAACTCTATCTAATTTTTCAAAGGTTGGGTTATTTAACGAATTAGCCCAAGTAAACCGCCTACCGGATAAATCAATTTCTGTAAATCCAGTATTAATCACAGATTGAACATAAAAGGCCATCTAGATTCAAAATTATTATTATTTTTCTCCCCGCATGTCCGATGATATTAAAATCACCCCAATTAGAATGGGCGAGAGTCTTTCGTACAAACATGAACAAGCTCTTTGAGGAACTGCCTTGAAATGATTTTGGGTGCACTGCAAACACCACAAGAATCCATTGGAAATCATCTTCTTTATTTTTAAGATGAAACTTCACATAAAAGTCACCAGCATCAATAGAGCTAATATCATAAACCCTATGTCCACCCCTAAAAGAATACCCCCGACCGCCCATGATTGTCGAACCTATCTAGCATAACAAAATTTCTCCTGTGAGTATTGGCAATTTCAACATATGCACAGAGAGCATGAACATCATGTACAACCACAACACAAAGGAATTTCTCCTAGGTCTACAGACCAACCGGACAAAGCAGAGGAGGTCGCCCTCGCGGGAGGCGGCATCTGGCGATTGGAGGCAGCGAGGGCGGCCGAGGTAGGTGGTGGAGAAGCTAATCGAGCCATGCACACCAGGGGCGGATCCAGCATGGGACATGGGTGTACAGATGTACACCCAAATTTTTTGGTGAAAAACTTAGTATTTAGTAGGTATATTAGGTATATATATCAAAAAATATACTTAAAATTCGTATTTTAACTGTAGTGGCGAATTATTCCTGATTGGAGAAGCCGGCAGACCACTCCACGCACCAGCCCTATAGCCCACCATGCCGAAATTTCACCCACCACGCCACCCGATCCGGCCACGCCCACTCCATGCCATTGCCGGTTGCCACCAGCACAACGCCTCACACCACCAGGCCGAGCGCCGAACGCCTCAAGGGCCAAGGCTCAGTGCTCACGCGACTGAAGCGGCAGCCGGCAGGGCAACCCTATCCATCCTGCTACTAGTTTCCTCCCCACTTCTCGACCGCGGGCATCGCGGCGGCTAGCCGGCGACGGCCCAACTCCCAGGACGCGCGGCACGGCGAGGCGAGGCGTCGAAGTCGGAGCCAGGATGGAGGCGCGGCACCGGCGCGGCAGGCCGAGACCAACCCGAAGCGGCATCGGCGCCGACGCAAGAAGCGGCGGCGGCGGCGACGACACGCGACGAAGTCAAGGTGAGCTCCTCCTCCTCCGCTGGTTTCTTGCCTCCATCCGGCTCAATGGCACATTGGCACTAATTGTGTGATTCACTGATTGAGATTGAGATTGAGATTGGCAAAAAGGCACAACCGCACAAGCACATTCACCGTGCAGACTACAGAGCATTTCAGCATTAGTCATTCAATTAAAGGGCATTGTGGAATTTAGAATTTGTCAATTTGATATGTTGGTCTGATATTCAAGGTTAGAAATATATATGAAAGGCAGTGGTGGATTATGGATGTTGGGTGTTGGCGATGGTAAAATGTCTAAAAACAAACATGATGCGGAGACTGGCAGGGAAAAAAATATGTATCTCCTTTGTACAAACGTGTTGCTAAACAAGAACTACATTAGGATGGAAAAATCGATATGTTATGATAATGACTGAGATAAGATGGTTCTGTGGCTCTGTGCTATTCTAATGGTTAGCCTAGCAATGTTTAGTTTGTCTTTGCAACAATGTTAATGAGATATGGAGTTTAACTAACTCAGATAGTTTACATTGCAGAAGAAGTATTGTGGAAATTGTTTAAACATGAAAAGGCAAGGTTATCTATTGTAACAAATAAAACAACCAGAAACACCGGATAAGAGATGAACCAAAAGCATTTATATATAAGTCAATAGCTTAAACAACTCGTACCACCAAGGTTGGTCTAAAATAACAAAGCTAACTCTCATAGCTTGTATATCAGTATAGTTGTATGTATATGAGTATCGCTAGCTATTACTCGTTTGGATAGTGGTGTAGGCATGTAGCTTATGTTGTTAGATACAAGAGAAGATTATTTTGTCTTAAATGTCCAATTATTTATGTGAAGCTTTTGTTTGTTATGTAGAGCGCAGAGCATTCAAAATGAAGAGAAAGCATGTAGATTTGAAATCCTTGTGGGATAGAGTTGGAAAGAGGCCGATATCAATTGAAAGCAAAGTTCAAAGCACCTCACCTTCCATTCAATTGCAAGCACAAAATGATAGTGATATCCGAGACGAAGTCCTAAGTCCAGAACCAACACAACCAAGCATAGAACCTGGCATAGTACCTCTACCTCCCCCATTATCCCCAATTATAAATAACGACGAAGAAGATGATGATGGAGATGATGAAGCAATTTATGATATTGATTTACTTTCCCATGATCCTGGAAAGCGGGTTCCAATCACACGGTATGATATCAATGAACAAGATGCAGTCAGAAGGGGATACATTGCATTGGGGCCATGTCAACCACGAGAACATGATTTTCCAAGAAGAAATGTTGGAGGTATGCGTCGATTCGTAGCTGGTTGGTATGATGCTTATAATTGGCTTGAGTATAGTGTGGAACGAGATGCTGCTTTCTGCTTTGTTTGTTATTTGTTCAAGGACAAAACTAATCATGCTGGTGGAGATAGTTTTGTGAATGGAGGATTTAGAAATTGGAACCATAAAAATAGGTTTGAGAAACATGTTGGTGGTATTAATAGTGCTCACAATGAAGCTCAAGAGAAATATGATTTCTTCATTACACCTAGAGCATCAATTCAAGAGTCTTTTGCTTCTAATACCAAACAAGACAAGGTCCTGTATAAAACCCGGTTGACATATTCACTTAAGTGCTTAAGGTTTCTTTTGCGCCAAGGGTTGGCTTGTCGTGGACATGATGAAAGTGAAGAATCACATAATAAAGGAAATTTCCTTGAACTTTTAAATTGGCTAGCAGAAAATTTTAAAGAAGTTAGCAAGTTAGTTCTAAAGAGTGCCCCAGGGAACAATCGAATGACTGCCCCTACAATACAGAAAGAGCTCATCAACTGTTGTGCCAAAGAAACCACTAGGCTTATCATGGAAGACCTTGGTGATGATTATTTTGCAATACTTGCCGATGAATCTAGTGATGTGTACCTGCGGGAACAATTGGCTCTTTGCTTGCGTTATGTTGATAAAAAAGGAAGGGTAGTTGAGAGGTTTCTTGGTGTTGTCCATGTTGAAAACACTCATCGCTTTAACACTTAAAACAACAATTGAGTCTTTGCTTATGGATCATTCATTGAGCTTGTCTAGGTCCGTGGACAGGATATGATGGAGCTAGTAATATGAAGGGTCAAGTTAATGGTCTAAAGAAACTAATTATGGATGAGTCCCTTCGCTTATTATATTCATTGCTTTGCCCATCAACTCCAATTAACTCTTATTCTTTGTTGCTAAGGAGAATGGTGATTGTGTTTGGTTCTTTCAACAACTTTCATATTTGTTGAATGTTCTTGGATGTCTTGTAAAAGATACAAATGCTTCGAGTAGCTCAAGCTGATCGGATTGTAGAAGCATTAGAATTGGGTGACATTGAAACTGGCCGGGGTTTGCATCAAGAGATGGGCCTAGGTAGGCCGGGTGATACTCGTTGGGGTTCTCACTATAAAACTGTTATGCATATTATCTCTTTATATCCTTCGATTCGACGAGTTCTTATAAAAATTGGAGAAGACCACACTTCAAGCACAGAGGCTATACAAGCTCAAACTATGTTGACATCATTTGAGTCATTTGAGTTTGTTTTTATGGCACACTTGTTGCTAACCATATTTGGGTACACAGATGATTTAGGCAATGCTTTGCAAAAGAGAGATCAAGATATTGTTAATGCTATTGATCTCATTTATTTGACAAAGACTCAATTGCAGTTATTACGAGAGGATGATGGATGGAAACTTTTCTTAAAGATGCCAATTCCTTTGTGTGAAGCATGGCATCAAAGTTGCTAAAATGGATGATTTCTATATGCCAGTTGCAAGATCCAAAAGATTCTTCAAAAATCAAGAATCTCCATCGCTTCCATGTTGACATGTTTTTAAGTGTCATTGACAGACAACTTCAAGAGCTTAATGATAGATTTGATGATGTAAACACGGATTTGCTTCTTTGCATGTCTTCATTCAATCCGGTTGATTCATTCACTGCTTATGACAAGGACAACTTGGTTAGGCTTGCTCAGTTTTATCCTAAGGATTTCTCAAGCACAGAATTGATGCATCTTCCATTTCAATGTACGCACTTCATTGCTGATATGCGAAGAGATGAAAGGTTTAGAGAAGTAAGAAATCTTGCTGAGCTTTCCATTATGCTTGTTCAAACAAAGAAGAACCTCTATTATAAAATTGTTTACAAGCTTCTCAAATTGGTGTTGATTCTTCCGGTAGCAACTGCTAGTGTTGAAAGGGTATTTTCTTCAATGAATTATGTGAAGAATAAGCTAAGAAATAGGATGGGAGAACAATACTTGAATGATTGTTTGGTTACATTTCTTGAGCGAGAATTTTTGTGCAAATTAAGGATGATGATATCATATCTCGCTTCCAAGCCATGAAGGAACGTCGAGTTAGATTGTAATTTTCTTAATTATTTTGTAATTTTTCTAAATTATTAGACATGTTGTTTCTAGTAAGAACAATTTGTGCTTTGTTTTTTTTTATATTATGAACTTTTATGTTTTACATTGTACAATATTTTTATAACTCCGAACACCCATCCTAAAAATCCTGGATCCGCCACTGCCTAGCAGCCTAGCAACGGTTGCAAAGAAACCTCACGGGCTTGGAGAGAAAGGTTACAGTGTGGTTGTTTTCTTGTGTATGCATGGGTGCAATGCGTACACCTGTCCCAGTAATAAATGCCAGCAAGGATCGTCGAGTGATCCCATGCAGGGCTGTCAAGAGAAAAAAAAGTTGGTCAACTTCGGTTTTAGACACACGTTGAGGTCATTTACAAAAGGTTTATATCAGCTGTCTATAATCTCTGTCATGTAGAATTTAAGTTGATGTAGATAAAAGTGAATAAATAGTGAGAGAAATTGTCGTCTACAATCCTGTAACCGACTGTATCACCAGAATCAAGGAGAAAATGTTTTAGGTTCATAAAAGTATTAAAAAATTATGTCATCTATAAAAACAAGTGAAAAAATAACTCATTGTATGAGCTGTCTAAATGTTGTTTACAAGTGATATAGAGAGTTACTATAAACAACAGTTGTTTGTATCATTGTACATGTTGGAGTTTGTTGAAAAACGTACGGCAAAACAAGAATATAATCAAGTAAACAAGAGACATATTTAAAGTGGAAAATCCAAATTGGGAAAAAAAATATGGGCACACAGCGACGATCAACTGTATCAGAGTAACACGCAGGGGATGCTATAATGATGCATCAACTCGTCCCGTTAGGCTACAATGTATGATATGTAAGTTTACAAAAGGACTCCAAGTCGGTAGAGTAAACAAATCCGAAAATAACATTAATCCTCCGTGTCGACCTAGATCCCGCCAGCCATCCACTCCCACAAACCATCCTCCCAACAAAACTCAGGTCACGAAAACAACCAAGTTCGAGTCAAGACTCGGTCCCAGACTCAAGCTTAGCTCGTTGAAACTGCCCATGCATGAGGAGAAGGTTTGGGTTTGTGTCTGCCTGCAACTGTGGAAGATGGAGCAAGACTCAAGTGTGTTTACCTAGCTAAGATAGTTTGTCCTTTAATAGAAGAAAAGAGGATGGTCTGGTACCATGTAGCAGTGATCTGAATAGCTGGTGCTAATTGCCTGTTGGTCTGTTGGATTAGGTTTCACCTTTAGTCTTATACATGTGTTCATGTGTTCCGGATTGCCATCCCCATTCATCGCCTAATAGATGGATAGACTGACACTACCCCGGGCAGGCGGGCACCTCCATTGTTGCCGGTACAGGAAGCAGTAGGCAACGCAGTCGACAGGGACCTGCCATTTCCGGAAGTGGATCGACTACGTAGATATGCACGTACCACCATTCCTCGAATATTATAACTTGTGGAATCAAGTGCTCGAACATAAATGGGTGCACGAGTGACTCGGATCCGTCGATCGACAGCAACGCTAGTTTGACATCTCCATCGATCGAGATCGAGACGCACGACCAGTGGAATCAACCGTGCTGTACGTACAGAACTAGCAGTACTAGTTACCGTGTACATCCATACATGGAGTCACTACCAGAATCCCGGTTTTTCCCGAGTGTCTAAAACACTCGGGAAATTTGCGAAAACACTCGGGAGATACTTTCCCCCGAAGGTCGGCCATCGGGGAAGAGCCATCGGGGAAGATAAGTTGGGGAAAACCTGGTTTCCCGAGTGTAAATCTCGAAACACTCGGGAAACAAATCAACACTCGGGAAAAATATTCTTCCCGAGTGTGAATCTGAACACTCGGGAACAAATCTTTCCCGAGTGTAAATCTAACCACTCGGGAGAATAAGTACCAATTTAACCACCGTAACAGGATACTTTTACCGAGTGTTCACACTCGGGAAAGTGCCACCCAGCTCAAAAGTGATACTGGAACACAGAACCATCACAAGGCATGAAGATCCTCCACTGATCCCAAACAATTCGACAAACATTTCAAGCGCTTCAAGGAAATAAGCAACGTCTCGAATCTTCTATTACATAAGTCATCAACAGTAGATAACAATAAGCTAACGCAAGACTTCCAAATTTGCTCTCAGCAGAGATATGCATTAAGTTCTAACTGACAGAAACTATGGAAGGTTTAGTCCTCATCCTCAACAACCTTGGTTCCCAAACCTTTGAGACTTTCTTGGGGGATCTCAGCAACTGTGACCAGCGAGTAAAGTTCCTCCTTGGCGTCCTCCTCGTCGTTCCTCTTGCGGGCAATTCTGACACGGACTCGCCTTGGGACACTCCGGATACCACTGCTCCAGATGTGCTTGTTGAGCTTCACATCAATGCGGACGTCTGTTGTGCCCATGGCCTTCTGTGCAAACTTCTTGATATCTTTGATGGCATTTGGTGCCTTCTTCTTGAAGGTGCTGTTTATAAGAAAATTTGAGATACCATTTAGTGCCTTATTGTTTTAAGGCAGAGAACGTAGTGTTGGAATTAATACGGGCTGGGCCCATGTTTAATCCTAATCAATTCCTGAAAAATTCCAAAAACTCATGTGCATGTGCTAAAACTATTTAGTCTCATATGGAGAGTTGAATGAGAGTTACACCACTTTAAAAGGTGGAGCGTGGTAGCCCCCTTGTAGAATTGGAGAGAGCCAATACACGCGCGCGCTCGCTCGCCGAGCCGAGCCGTGCGGTGCGGTGCGGGTGCGGGCGTACGCAGGCGTGTCGGGTGCGTGCGCGTTTTTCTTTATCTATTCGAAAATCGAAACGCACTGACTCGCAGTTAGTGGCATTAACAAACGGTTGGCAGTAACGGTTCAGTTACCAGTGAGTAATGGTGACCGTTTCTAGTCTCTGGGTTTTTGCCTTTATATGGAACAGAGCACTTGTTCTTCTGGCTGATGAACTCTCCACGAAAGACAATAGTATACCACCGGTTTGTTCTTGTCTCTGGCGATCTCCATCCGGCGAGGCGCTGTGCGGTCGCCAGGGAGAGCAGCCTCGAACCCCGTCCTTGAAGGCTTGCACGGCGAGGACGAATAAGGTTTTGGGAGCGTTCGCGCGATCGCTCGCTTCATCTGTTTTTACGCTACGACTACATCCGCGCGACTACTACCACGACATCCACGAAGGTCTCGCTGCATCCACTACGCTATGACTAACGCACGACCTCACCAAGACTCCCGCTTCTACTGCTGCTCCTTCCATTTGGTTCGGTATGCCTACCTCACACTTGTTGTTTACTTAGTTTTATTATCTGTTGTTTACATGAACACCGAGATAGGTATACTAGTCTATGTCCTTCTGGATCTTAGTATGACTATAGTGTTCTTGTTCATCTACTTTGTGAAAATGACTAGAGTAATTCTCATGATTTATCTACTATATTTCTGGATTAAAGTAATTCAAAAAATGCTCATAATTTTAACAATCCAAAAACCTTATCTTAGGCATTTTTCGTCGACTGGTTTTGCCGCTGCGCTAAAACACTCTGAATTCGACGGTGCGAATTACAAGAGGTGGCGCACAAAGATGGTGCTTTGGCTAACTGCCATGAATGTTTTTCATGTGGCAAGTGGCAAGCCTGAAGAAACACTTACTTCTGAACAGGAGCAAACGTTCGAGGCTGCTGATAACCTTTTTAAAGGTGCTGTGATTAGCGTTCTTGGTGAGAAGTTAGTCGATGCATACATGGTGATTACAACTGGGAAAGAGATGTGGGATGCACTCGAAGCCAAATTTGGAGTTTCGGATGCAGACAGTGAATTGTATCTCATGGAGCAATACCATGACTATAGAATGGTTGACAGCCGTTCTGTAATTGAGCAGGCTCATGAGATACAATCCATGGCTAAAGAACTAGAGCACTTCAAATGTGTGTTACCGGACAAGTTTGTCGCGGGAGGCATTATTGCCAAGCTTCCTCCTTCTTGGAGGAATTTTGCTACTTCCCTGAAACACAAGAGACAAGAGTTTTCTGTTGAAAATCTCATTGGGTCTCTTGATGTTGAAGAGAAGGCGAGAGCAAAAGATACACACATTAGAGGTAATGAGGGACATTCTAGTGCCAATGTGGTACAGAAGAAGAATGGCCAAGCTCAAAAGTTCAAAGGCAAGAACAAGACCGCACAAACAACTAGCTTTAAGAAGAAGAAGAAGAACACAAAAGATAGCCCTTGCTTTGTGTGTGGCGAACCTGGTCATTGGGCTAAGGATTGCAGTCAACGCAAGGGTGGGAAGAATCAACAAGGCGTAATTCTAAATCGCTAATGTTGTTGTTGGTACTCTGAGGCGGAACATCGGGGTATGGTAATTTACCTATCGTTTTTTCCGTATGTCAATCTACCGATTGGTGGATGAATCTTGGTGCTAATATACATGTGTGTCTTGATATTTCATTGTTCTCTTCTTACCAGTCACTCGGGATTCACCGTTCTAATGAGGAACGGGTCACATGCCACTGTTCATGGTGTTGGCACGGTCGATCTGAAGTTTACTTCGGGGAAGATTGTGCAACTGAAGAACGTGCATCATGTGCCATCTATCAATAAGAATCTCGTGAGCGGATCTCTTCTGTGTAGAGATGACTTTAGACTGGTATTTGAGTCCAATAAATTTGTAATGTCCAAGTGTGGACAATTTGTTGGTAAAGGCTATGTGTGCGGAGGCTTGTTCCGCCTATTTTTTTTTCAGATTTATGTAATAATGTTGTGAACCATGTTTTCAGTGGTAATGAGACTACTATTTGGCATTCACAACTTTGTCACATAAATTTTGGTTGCATGACGCGATTGCGCTTTAGAGTTAATCTCGAAATTCATCCTTGCCAAAGGTTCTAAGTGTCAAGTTTGTGTTCAATCAGCACCTCGTAAGCCTCATAAGGCGCGGAGGTACGTAAACTTGGCACCATTAGAGCTCATACATTCAGATCAGTGTGAGATGAATGGTGTGTTGACAAAAGGTGGTAATAGATATTTCATGACTTTGATTGATGACTCCACTAGGTTCTGTTATGTGTATCTTTTGAAAACTAAAGATGAAGCTCTTCATTACTTTAAAATCTATAAGGCAGAAGCTGAGAACCAACTTGAAAGGAAAATCAAAAGGATTAGGTCTGATCGTGGTGGAGATTACTTTTCTAATGAGTTCAATTTATTCTGTGAGGAACATGGTATAATTCATGAGAGGACGCCTCCCTATTCACCCCAATCAAACGGGGTTGCTGAAAGAAAGAACCGTACTCTAACTGATTTGGTTAACGCCATGTTAGACACAACGGGTCTTTCCAAAGCATGGTGGGGGGAGGCTATATTGACTTCATGTCATGTCCTAAACAGGGTTCCCACAAAGAATAAAGAGATAACCCCATATGAACAATGGGAGAAGAAAAGACTATCACTTTTATACTTGCGCACTTGGGGTTGTTTGGCGAAAGTCAATGTGCCAATTTCCAAAAAGCGTAAGCTTGGACAAAAAACCGTGGATTGTGTTTTTCTAGGCTATGCACATCATAGCGTTGGATATAGATTTCTAGTGGTGAAATCTGGAGTACCTGACGTGCATGTCGGTACAATTATGGAGTCCAGAGATGCTACATTCTTTGAGGATATTTTTCCGATGAAAGATATGCCTATTTCATCAAGTCAGGAGCCTGATACAACTCCTGAACCTGCCATTCTAATGGAATATTTTGAACAAACCTCGAGCAAATTCACGAGAAGGAAGACAATGAAATTAGAGAAAGAGTAAAGACAAAGGATTGCAAAGTCTTTTGGTCCCGATTTCATTGTGTACCTTGTGGATGATACTTCAAGTACCATTTACGAAGCATATGCTTCTCCGGATGTTGAATATTGGAAGGAAGCGATCAGAGTGAAATGGATTCCATTATCTCTAATGGAACTTGGGAGATCAGCAGCGTCATTATGGTTGTAAACCCAGTAGGATGTAAGTGGGTGTTCAAAAAAGCTTAGGCCTGATGGTACTATCGAGAAGTACAAGACACGACTTATGGCCAAGGGTTATACTCAAAAGGAAGACGAAGATTTCTTTGATACTTACTCACCTGTGGCTAGATTGACCACTATTCGAGTACTACTATCTCTGGCTGCCTCACACGGTCTTCTCGTTCATCAGATGGACGTTAAGACGGCTTTCCTAAATGGAGAGTTGGACGAGGAAATTTACATGGAACAGCCAGATGGATTTGTAGTAGATGGTCAAGAAGGAAAGGTGTACAAGTTGTTGAAATCTTTGTATGGTCTTAAACAAGCACCTAAGCAGTGGCATGAAAAGTTCGACATAACTTTAACATCTGCAGGCTTTGTTGTGAATGAAGCTGACAGATGTGTGTATTATCGCTATGGTGGGGGCGAGGGAGCCATTCTATGTCTGTATGTTGATGACATACTGATCTTTGGGACCAACCTTAATGTAATTAAGGAAGTCAAGGATTTCTTGTCTCAGAATTTTGAGATGAAAGATCTGGGAGTAGCTGATGTTATCTTGAACATCAAGCTGTTGAGAGGTGATGATGGTGGGATTACATTGTTGCAATCTTATTATGTGGAAAAGGTTTTGAGTCGTTTTGGTTATAGCGACTGCAAATCCTCTCCAACACCTTATGATCCTAGCATGTTGCTTAGGAAGAATCGTGAGAATAGCTAGAGACCAATTGAGATATTCTCGGATAATTGGTTCACTCATGTATTTAGCTAGCGGTACTAGGCCTGACATCTCGTTTGCTGTTAGCAAACTAAGCCGTTTTGTTTCTAATCCGGGAGATGATCATTGGCATGCTCTTGAGAGGGTAATGCGCTATCTAAAAGGTACTATGAGTTATGACATTCACTATACCGGTACCCAGTGCATGGAGGTTATAGCGATTCAAATTGGATATCGATCTTTGATGAGATTAAAGCCACAAGTGGATATGTCTTCACACTTAGAGGTGGCGCTGTTTCATGAAAGTCTTGCAAGCAGACCATCTTAACGAGGTCAATAATGGAAGCAGAACTCACAAGATTAGATATCGCCATCGTTGAAGCCGAATGGCTTCGTGAGCTCTTGATGGATTTGCGGTGGTTGAAAAACCGGTGCAGGCTATTTCGATGAATTTGTGACAATCGATCGTGATCGCCAAAGTGAACAGTTCTAAGGATAATATGAAGGCATCAAGACATGTGAAGAGAAGATCAAATCATCGAAAAATGAGAAACTCCGAGTAATAGCTTTGGATTATATCCAAACGACTAAGAATCATGATCCCTTCACAAAGGGTTTATCACGAAATGTGATAGATAATGCATCGAGGGAGATGGGTTTGAGACCCACGTGAGTTACACCATAGTGGTAACCCATTCTATATGATCGGAGATCCCGTGAAGTAGGATTGGCGAAACAAGCTATTGGTTAACTGGGAGGAGAGTACCTTTATAGACCCACTCCATTGGAGATGCAATTCTCTCCTAAATCTGTATGGCAGTTGATTATTATCTTAATGGGTTCCTGTGGCTTGTTTAAGCAAAGATGCTGTCCTACAGAGCAGTCTTGAAAGAACACACCTATATGAGTCCGACTGCTAGTCACAGTCTATGAGATAGGGTAATCTCTAGGAAGCTCATGAATAGGCCAGGAGTATGACTCATATGCTTCAACCCGCGGGATGCTCGGCACTGGTATCGATTAGGACTTAAGTAAAACTTATTCACACAAACTGTCAATTCAAGGCTCATCCATTTGTGCGATTGTGGATAAGTGTAGCTTCATTCTAGGTGGATGTTCAACCTTAACCGGTCTCCATCAAAACAACGGTATATCAAAACAATATCGTGGATTAAGGCATTTGACATGTGCCCTTGGGATCCGGTGGGGATTGTTGGAATTAATACTGGTGGGCCCATGTTTAATCTAATCAATTCTCGAAAATCCCAAAGGCCCATGTGCATGTGCTAAAACTATTTAGTCCCATATGGAGAGTTGAATGAGAGTTACACCACTTTAAAAGGTGGAATGTGGTAGCCCCTTGTGGAATTGGAGAGAGCCAATACACGCGGCGCTTCGCTCGCCTCGCCACGCCTCGCCGAAATGCCGCGTGCGGTGCGTGTGCGTGTCGCGTGACGCTGTGAGCGTGTCGGTGCGTCGCGCGTTTTCTTTATCTATTCGAAAATCGAAATGCACTGACTCGCAGTTAGTGGCATTAACAAACGGCTGGCAGGAACGGTTCAATTACCCGTGAGTAATGGTGACCGTTTCTAGTCTCTGGGTTTTTGCCTTTATATGGAACAGAGCACTTGTTCTTCTGGCTGATGAACTCTCTCCACGAAAGACAATAGTATACCACTTGGTTTTGTTCTTTGTCTCTGGCGATCTCCATCCGTGAGGAGGCGTGTACGTCGCACCGAGAGCGAGCCTCGGAACCCCGTCCTTGAAGGCTTGCACGAGCGAGGACGAATAAGGTTTTTGGGGAGCGTTCGCGCGACTGCCCGCTTCATCTGTTTTTCTGCTATGACTACATCTGCGCGACTACTACCACGACATCCACGAATGTCTCTGCTGCATCCACTACGCTATGACTAACGACGACCTCATCAAGACTCCGCTTCTACTTTTGCTCCTTCATTTGGTTCGGTATGCCTACCTCACACTTGTTGTTTACTTAGTTTTATTATCATTGTTTACATGAACACCGAGATAGGTATACTAGTCTATGTCCTTCTGGATCTTAGTATGACTATAGTGTTCTTGTTCATCTACTTTGTGAAAATGACTAGAGTAATTCTCATGATTTATCTTCTATATTTCTTGATTAAAGTAATTCGAAAAATGCTCATAATTTTAACACGTAGCACAACATTATGCATGTGGACAATAATAATTTGAAAGAGCTGGAAGCCAAGCATTTAGTGGAAATTAGATAGATGCTTGTGTCAAACTGGCTTTTTAAGGCATACTCATTGTATACAGAGGCAAACGATGGGACAGTAACCTACAGTTTCACACGAGTATATATATGAACTTGTCTATTCAATATTTGTTCAGGCAAAAAAAAAGGAGGAAGAAGATAAATATAAATATAAAGACCAAACAGTTCAATAGAAACTTACAAAAATTAGTGTACATATGTATGCAAAGTCATGAAAGTTTATGACCAAACAGACAATGCAGAGTTTGCCATGTACACATGACCTAACTTCATCCAACTTAATCTAGCGGCAAGTTAATTACTATGACATCATGTTCTAAATTCTTAATAGACAGCATTCCTATAAAGTAACATTCAAGGGCAGTGCCACTATCCTGCTGATTTAAAGTTAAAACTCTATCGTGACAGGTGACAACCACAACAGTATGGTACTGCATGTAAAATTCTGATTGTGCTGCCAAATTAATGAAACTATGAATTCTTCACAGGTCATCTTCAATTCGTCAACATATCTATGATTGATGTGTCTTCTTCAAAATCAGAAGTAAACGGCAGTATTAATACGCGTAGACCAATTGTAATTTGTAGGAAAATAAGGGTTCAGATGGGACAGAAGGAAACTTGAGCACTTCTCTTGGGTGTTTTCATGAAGTGAACAAGTCAAAAATTAGATCCAGAATATAGGTAGAGTTAATGACAGACAGGAAAAGCTAATTAGGAAAGCAACTTGGCTTACTTCCAAGAGAGAGCTAGCATGCTGACAAATTAATGGATACATACGAAGTGTTAAATAAGTCTACAATTCACCAAAATTTCATGAAGGAAGTGAGGGAAGAGGCAGAAAGTGTGTCAACTGAGAGATTTACTAGACCAGTTAGGATATTTGCCTGTAAGAGAAAGCTAAATGTCAGTTCCTTCATACTATCCGCCTAAATAAGTAGCAAATCTGCTAGAAATTCGCTATTCGGTTCCATTAGTCGAACATTTCCATTTTGTTGTCAATAATAAAAATATCAAGAAATGATCTTACATTCTTACCAGAAGGAACGAGCCAAGCATATTTTGATTGAATGCATCTTCAATAACCAAGTTCTTGTCATATGAAATGGACCCCGCTAGTGTGAGAATAGATATAACCTGTTGATTAATAATAGTCAGCATCAAAAGTGGAACCTGAACAGAAAGATTTAGCAGCGCTATACCTAGTAACATTACGATAATAAAGATTAGCAGGTCTATTGTTGCTAAACCCTTTAGAAAAACATGTCTACTTACTCAGGAAGTAACAAAAGTATGTGAATGTGAGTCGTGAAATTTGTGGACCTTGCCAATTTTTCTGGTTCTGATTTTATCAGAAAGTTGCTTCCCAATCATCAAATAATAAAACCAGCTGGTGAAGCTATGAATATAAAGGGTAAAACTAAAATTTTGGGCCATGTTGTGCATATTATATTGAGTTAAAACTTATATTGGTGAAGCTAGAAAGATGATGCATGCTCATCCATTGCAAGCTCCTCAAATAACTCTCTATTGAAATATTAGAACTTGAGCTTCTTGCTTGTGGATTCCTCTTGTAATATAGACCCCTCATGAGATGAGCTGTGTCAATAATCCTATTCCTGTCAACCAAGCAGAAAATTATAAGTGCACATGTTAATCAACACTCATAAATTGCTTGGTAACTTAGGAATTATAAGTGCACGTGTTAGGCAAAAAATCCTTTCCTCTGAAGATTGTAGGTTTGACTAGCTCCCAGCTTTGCATATCGAGACGCAGTGAACCAAGAAGTATAGTTCAAACCCATGGAGCACCATAACAGCAACTCACCCCATCACCTCCTTGCCAGCTTGAACATCAGTGAACCCACATCCGTCTTCTTCGCTGTGCATTGTGACGCCCTTTTCCCCCCTTCCCCGGGTCAACCCCGCCGGACCCCCCCTTTCTCCCCTGTCAACCCTCGCCGGACCCCCCCTTTTCTCCCCCCTCCCCGCTCGCGTGCACTGCGTCGTCGCCGCGCACACGCCACCTCCCGGCGCCCTCGCCTTGTCCCATCCACCGCGTGCATGTTATCGCCTTGGCCGCCATCATGACCCGGAGCCGCATGCCTCCTTTTTGCCGCGCACGCTCGCCGGACCCCCCCCCCCCCTCTTTCTCGGCTCCCCGCTCCTCCCCGGCAATAAAAGCCCAGCGCCCTCCCTTCCTCCCCTCCTCCTCTCCAGTAATCCCCCCCAAGCAAGAAGAAGAGAGGAAGAAGAGCAAGAAAAAGGAAGAAGGAGAAGAGGCCGGCCCTTACCTGCGAAGACGTCGCCGCCGCCGCTCGGTGCCCTCCTCGCTGCCCGGTGAGCCTCCAGTCGTCGCCGCCACCTCGAGCCTCGCCACCACTGCACCCGTCGCCCTTCTTCGGTCGCTGTCGCCGCGCGCCCCCTCGGATGCCCGCGCCACTTCGCCTTTTTGTCGCGCCCAAGCCTCCCTCTTCTCCTCCCCGTGCGCCGCCGCGCGCTCCCGACCCCCGCGCGTCGCCGCCCCTCCTTTCCCTCTCTGCGCGCCGCCGCCGCCCCTCCCTCTCCCTGCCCCCCCTTTTCTTTTTCTTCGGCCGGCCCGAGCCCCCCCTTCTCTTCTTTCTTTAGGGCAGGCCGCCCCACCAGGCCGCACGTGCATTTGGCCCAAGGCTTTGGGCTGGGCCAAAAGCTAGCCCGTGGGCCGCCGCTTGTTTCTTTTTGTTTTGTATTTCTTTTTCTTTTTTAATTCAAAAGTGAGGCTTTAAAAATTAGTATCTCCCTCATTTTAGCTCCAAAAATTATAAATTAAATTTCTAAAAATTTGTTAATTCAAGATCTTGCTAATGGCATAGGTCTTGTTCAATTTGGAGTTTATTTGTTGTTCAATTGTATTTAATTGCTCTTTTGCTTGTTTGTGCCTTTTTCCGTGACGTTAAATCCAGACTAGGATTTGAAGACAGGAGATCCCAAGTTGATCGAGCACAAGATTATCAAGATCCTCTAGCCTATATCAAAGTAGTCAATACTTTGATCATATTGAGCCTACATTTTATGCAAATTATATTCTTTTAAAATAGCAAATTGCATGCTTTAATTCCTTAATCAAATATATGTTAAAACTTAAGGTAGTTAAATACCCATTTGATGATTAATTAATTATTATGCCATCCTTGACAATTCGAATCCCTTAATCTTTGTCACCCTAGTAACTATGTGGTAATACTAGCTATAGGTTGTACTTAAGCGACATGCTAGTCTTGCTTAAGTACCGGGACATTAAAATGTTCCAATCATCATCTCTTTAAACATAAAAATAATTTGGGCAGTCATTGGTGGTCCATGACTGAGATAAATGTGGGATTTGGTTTTACTCCTCAAAACCCTAACATTGTTGTTACTGTCTGGGCGGACTATGTGATGAAGAGTATGTTGATGGGTGCTAATGCAGCCCAAAGAATGTTGATGTGTGAAATGATCCGCCTAGACAACCCTAAGGACTTAATCTTGTCATGACCTCCCGTGTAAAACAAGTACAACCACAAGTCTGCAAACTGCAACTTGACTTAGTAGATTTATTGAACCTTGAAAGTCAGTCTCACGGAAGGAACAATAAAGGGTGCAAGTGTGAGCTTGATCACGTTTGAATGGGACACCGATGGCGAAGTGCCTTCTACAACAAGATGTAGGGGGTGACATCCCGCACCAACATATGGGCGTAACCCCATATAGGTGAGATGATGGAAGGGGCGAGATATTTTGAAAGATTACTGTGACGGTCGCTCAACTACATGACTAAGGAATCATGTGGGGTAACGAGTATGACTATCTCTTGTGGGTAAAGTGTACAATCTCTGCAGAGTCTAAACTGTTTAAACAGCCCCGCCTACGGACAAAGGCGGACATGAGAATCTTTTCAAAAACCTTGTGGGTGGTATTGAAAATGTGGCGGACTCACCTAGCTCTGAGATTGGTTTTGCCTGAGTTTTCAGACTCAATGATGTTAATATGTGGGGGAAACCTCAATCAAATTAAGCATAAGGTGGAGGGAACCTCTGCTGTTATTAAATATTGCACAATTGCTCTCTTTATAAAAATGCAATTTGTTAAAAATGCTAAGTGATAGGACTTTATAATTATGATAATTGAAAACATCGCTTTAGCAAATAAAAGAACCAGAGCCATCCTTGTTTAGCCTTGCATGTATATTATTGCATTGTGTGTTGGCTCGCGAGCACGAAAGTTGTGCTCATTCTCGCTCTTTCCCCCAAAACCCTCAGAAGCAGGAAATCCTGGAGATTACAACTACTACGAGGATCCAGAAGTCGGAGGACCAGGAGATGATGAAGCGTAGTGTAATCTTTAAGTGTTCTAGTCTCGCCCCAGTCCAGTTGACTCCGTCGGAACTTGCGTGCATCCAATATTATCCAAGCCTTGGTTAATATCGAGCGCACACGGGTTTTCCCCAGTCGCTTGCCTGTGGAGAGATGAGCTCTCACCCCTTTTGTTCCCGTTGTCACTTCCGCTTTTATAATGTAATCAATTTGGCCTGTTCGGGTCTATTGTAAAACTCGACCCGACGCGGTCTATGTAAACTTTGTTGTGTTAATTAATGAATGGTATGGTTTTACGCTATGTATGAATTGATTCAGTGATGTATCTGTGAGTGCTAGCTACTAATCCAGGAAATAGCACAGTGTTTCACAGAGGATTCTGGATTAGAAAATCCGGATCCGTCAACATCATACAACCAACATCAGTAAGTCAAGCTATATCAAAATTAATAAATCAAAGCATCACATATAAGCAGAAGTAGCAAAATCAAAAGGGGGAATTAAGGGGAGTAAATCCAAGCTGAGCTAGGCGCATGAGGCGAGCGGCCGTAGGCCGGGTGAGCCACGTGGGTGCCGACCGAGTAGGGGGAAGGGCTGCTAGGAGGAGGAGGCGTCGAGAGAGAGCATGGCGGTCTCGGCCGCGCCGCCGGCAGGGCAAGAAAGACGGCGAACCGAGCCTAACGCAGCAGCCAGTGCCGAGCCGAGCGGCGGCGCCATGAGGGGAGGTGCTGGAGTGGAGCCGGAGGCGGCGGGGCTAAGCGGCGGGCGTTAGGCGCCCCGGCCGCGAGCATGGGCCGGCCGAACTCGGGAGGAGGAGGAGGCGGCAGATCTGGAGTAGAAGGCGCCGGCGATTGCGGCAGCGGCGGACCAGGAGGCCGGCGGCAGCGCGGCGTCACTAGCGGAGGAGGCACCATGGGAACCTGGGCGAGGGAGCCGAGTCGGCAGAGAGGGAGAGCGCGGGGCCGGGCCCAAGGCCGGTGGAGCCGGCGGCTGCGTCGTAGAGAGGAGGCGCCAGGGGAGCGGCGGTGGAGGAGGAGGGAGGAGGCGCCGCAGCGACGGCGGAGGAGCAGGGCGGCGCGGGCGAGGAAAGGTGCCGGCGGGAGGGGGGAGGAGGGAGAAGAGGGAGGAGGAGGAAGACGGGGAGGCGGCTGCGGGAGTGGGACATAGAGTGGGGAGTAGGGTTAAAAAAAGGCACGGTGGGAAAAAAAATGGGCGCGACCTTAAAAAAATCCTCGAGTCTCTTTGTTCTCTTTGTTTTGATGCACTCGGGAGTGCATTTTGTTTCCCGAGTGTTATGGAAAACACTCGGGAAAGTTTTGTCTACCGAGTGTCCTCGGAACACTCGGGAACTCCCCGAGTGTTTTCGTCCAGACACTCGGGAAAGATACAGGCACTCGGGATCTACTCAGTTTCTGGTAGTGAGTGAATGCATCGCATAAGTCAAAAGGCTCAAAGCATTACGTAACGTCGTCCGCGCGGGCCATGCATGCAATGCCAAGCTGACGACCTGACTTTGCGCGGTGGTGCTCTCTGCTTCGCGCGCGCGCGTTATAAATTGGCGGCAACGAGAGCTCACTTCCTCGCCGCAGCTTGGGAGAAGCAGCTACAGCTAGCTAGCTTGTGTGCTAGGCGATAACCGCAGTCTCACGGCGTAGTGAACCGTGTGTACGCTAGCTTGTGCCGGCCGGCCGTGTGTAGGAGAGGTAGCCATGGGTGTAGGGAAGGTCCTGAACGACGTGAGGCCGTACATGGCTATGGTGCTGCTGCAGGCGGGGTTCGCCGGGATTAACATCGTGGCCGTCGCGTCGCTCAAGCGCGGCATGAGCCACTACGTGCTCGTCGTGTACCGCAACCTCGTCGCCACCGTCGTCATGGCGCCCTTCGCCCTCCTGTTCGAGAGGTAATTAATCGATCGGTCAGCACTGCACACACACATCCACTGAATTAAGCATGAATGTACACTGTTTCAAGTTCGATCCATTTGGTTAATTTAATTCAGTCTAAGTTGCGAAATTCAGGCCGAGATGTCATCGATACTGACGCATCGACCTCTTCCTGCCGCAAGCAACTAATAAGCACCACGTACACTGGTGCAAACTCCACAACGCGCAAGGCGCAACCATCGCAGAATCGGCTAATATAATATAATCCGGGAATTTCGTTTTTAAGAAACGGACTAATGATTCGGGGGGAAAAGTAGCCTATTCCAGACTTTTTGAGCCAAATGTATATTCACCTGAGCCTTTAATTTTCTCTGTCAGACGTTCAGTCAGGACACCGCTGGAATCTACCGAATTGACACATATGCCCCAGGCCCCGACAGCCTACGTTTTTACCTGCGTGTAAACGCACTACCTTACTTAAGCATTCGGTTAAGTGATCGATCGATTACACCACACGCTCAAGTGCTTGCATGATATGCATGCAACATAAGACAGATCAACCGGCGTGATTATGTATTTATGTTAACCTTTAAATAATAATTATCTATTTTCTCTTCTTTTGAGAGGAAAATATTGTTTTCTCTTGATGTGATGTTAATTACATTTTTAATTAAAGTTTGATTTGCTGCATTGTAGGGGAGTGAGGCCCAAGATGACAGTGAAAATCTTCGTGAAGATCGTGGGGCTTGCCTTGCTTGAGTATGTGCTGCCATGTACCAATTCAATTCTGTCCCACAACACAATTTTGCAATCTGCAGTAGACACGACGAAAGTTTTTTGGCTAATCGCATGCAAATCTGCATGCCTGCATTCCGTTTCAGGCCTGTGCTTGACCAGAACTTGTTCTACACCGGCACGAAGCTGACCTCCGCCGGCTTCGCCTCCGGCCTCATCAACATTCTCCCCGCCGTCACCTTCCTCATGGCCATCCTTCTTAGGACGGAGAAAGTGAAGCTCCGGCGCCTCCACAGCCAGGCCAAGATCGTCGGCACGGTCTTCACCTTCGCAGGCGCGGTGCTGATGATCATGTTCCACGGCCCGGTCGTGCAGTTCCCGTGGTCCAAGGGCCATCACCACGGCACCGCCGGGGCCAGCCAGAAGAGCGGCGCCACCTGGATCAACGGCACCGTCATGGTCGCGGCCAGCTGCGTCTGCTGGTCCGGCTTCTTCATCCTCCAGGTATCTCACCCCACCATTGCAGCATTTGCACTTAGTCTCCGTGTGCAAAATGGCAAGCGAATGAACTGACGACATGTGTGCCGTGCAGTCGAACACGCTGCAGAGCTACCCCGCCGAGCTGTCGCTGACGACGCTGATCTGCGTGCTGGGCTCGGTGATGAGCGGCGCGGTGGCCCTCGTGGCGGAGCGTCGCGACATGAGCGCCTGGGTCATCGGCTTCGACACCCGCCTCTTCACCGCAGTCTACTCTGTAAGCCTAACTAACCATTCGCCAGATCGCCATTAGCGTCTCTCAATCGTTCGCCACTAGCGTTACAATAAACTGTGCGTACATGTAAATTAATGCAGGGCATAGTGTGCTCCGGCGTGGCGTACTACGTGCAGGGCATCGTGACGAGGGCGCGCGGCCCGGTGTTCGTGACGGCCTTCCAGCCCCTCGCCATGATGATCACCGCTGTCTTGGGCTCCACCATTCTCAAAGAAGAGATCACTCTAGGAAGGTAAATTAACTAATAAATTAATTAAGCACTACACCATATTCTAATGGAGGAATTAATTAGGCACTAATTGACAGTAGTAGCCTTTTAAGTGACTATTTAAGCACCTGATGTGTCTTTTTAATCAACTCCCGTTCGTGTGGTTTCAGTGTGGTTGGCGCTGCGATCATAGTGGTCGGCCTCTACTGCCTCATCTGGGGCAAGAGCAACGACCACCTCGACAAGCCGGCTGCCGTCGCCTCCGAGACGGCCCTGCCGTTGACTTCGGTGGCCAACGGCAATGGCACCGGGGCCAACGGCAAGCATGTCGTCCTCGGCGGACACGTCGCCGATGTCGAGACGCCGGCGGCGAAGGGTGGCCGCTACTAGATAAAATAGCTAGCCAGGTCGATCCGTTGTATGCGTGTGCATTC
Organism: Ampelocalamus luodianensis; assembly: GCA_036346255.1. Lineage (NCBI taxonomy): Eukaryota > Viridiplantae > Streptophyta > Magnoliopsida > Poales > Poaceae > Ampelocalamus > Ampelocalamus luodianensis. The sequence goes on along the minus strand of CM070627.1, from coordinate 53,371,474 downwards.
TGCTTGTATATATAATCCAGAAAAGAAGGTGCATGCATGGTCTGCTTTTCCTTGTGCTAGCTTTGCTGCCTCTTTCCGGTATGCATAATTGATGTCTAGCTTAATGTCGGGTGACACTGATCGAACATTTTGGCAATTGGCATCCTAGCTTGTCTAAGCTAGCGCTAGCTGCAGCTCCTAGATAGGATAACCCCCTCCCCATTAATCTCTCTAATGCAAGCTTGAATAGCCTAAAAGTAGTAGCTAGCCTTTGGTACGTGCACGAGGGATTCATTACTTGGTAGAAAGAAGCTTTTTGACACGAAATTCTTAGTGCAATAGCTTTGCTATTTGCTTGCGCATTCTTCAGTCTTTCAATCTAAGACGGCGTGGCAGCGTTAACCAGCTCATGTCATTAAGCGAGCAAATTCCTTATTTTGTTATTGAAAGTTTGCAACTTTCCTGATTTATCACTCAAAATTTTGGTCTTCCTTCTATCTTGCTGGGCATGAAATTACGGATTTGCTATTTTTATGTTGTTTGAATTTTTTTAAATTTAAGTCAATAGTTATAACCATTGGATTAGGTAGAGATTAATGTGTCATATGATTTGATATTGATTCAATAGATAAAATATATGACTTATGTTTAATAAAATTTCAGTCACCTTACGAATAGACAATCCCATATCTCGTGTCACTTCCCTCACACCACACTCCCGTTAAGCCCTTTGAGGCTGTCAGATTTTTACACAAATACCGGTCTTACCCCCACAAATAGTGAATGTGCCCACTTGTCAGCTTTTTTTCTTCCTCACTCCCTTCTCCACGAGGTGGTTGAGGAGCGAGAGCGCAGAGGTGAGGCAGCCCCCGTGCGCGAGACCGCGGAGCTCGGCGGATGTGCGAGAGAGCAGCGGAGTCCAAGAGCACGGCGTGGAGGCGGCGAAGGCGTGCGGCGTCGTCCTCACCGAAGAATCTTGCGCAGCGGACGCAGGCGCGGGACGCCCTTCTCCTTGGTTGACCGCCTGAATTTCAGTGCCACCGTCCCCGCCATGTCTCCGGTGACTCCGGCGCCGTCTCCACTGTGGATCCATTGATCGGATGTTGAGCAGCGCCGCGGAGCCGTCGTTGAGCAAGGCGACCTCTCCCAACTCCTTACCGACTGCTGCTTTTAGGAGGAGCTCTTCTCCGACCGTCCATGCCCACGATGAGATCGCCACTGGCTGCCCTTGCCATGCCCGCGTCGCGCCGCTCGAGCTCCCGTTCCGCGCTCGCCGACCGTATCCGATGGCGGTGACTGGTGATCAGATAGGGGATAGCCGGATCAGGAGGCGGCAATGGGGGTGGGAACGACCAGATCGGGAGGCAACGGTGTCGGGGTCAGCGAGAGGCGTCGCAGGGCTGAGGGAGGGGAGGAGAAGGGCGTCTCGGCGGCGTAGGGCCGAGGGAGGAGAGGAGAAGGGAGGCTGAGGGAGAGGAAGAGGCTGTCGGTGGGGAGTCCATGAAAGAGAATAGGGGAGGGAGGAGAGGAGAGGAGAGGAAGAGAAGAAGAAGAGTATTTTGGTCTTTTTCCCGTCCAACTTAACACCGATATCACGATCAAGGGACGGCCGTGGCAAGATAGCAATGCATCGAGGAAACGTATCAGGTGAAAACCCTCCTTACATACAATAGGAGGACACAAGATCGCGATCCACGTACATCAAATATGATTTATTCCCGCGCATGAGCTCACACGCTTTCATTTTAAGAAGAGTTCTGATCACCTAGTACGTTCCCAGCTTGCCGCCAGGAGTGGGAAGAAGCAGCCAGTCAGGAGTTAGAATCAACCATAGCTTTGCATGACCCTTGCGCACGAGCCATTCTGCCCGTTGCCTTGACATGACTACGTAAGCGCGCGCACGGTGGATCGATCGATCAGCCGTCGTTTTCGGCACATTTGCGCAGCAAAGTTGCGCGTTGCGTCGCACGATCTAATTCAAGCCACAGAATTCCAGTGTCCCGGACGTACGCCCGTATTACATCCGTCAGATGTTACTGAAAATCTGAAAAGCTTGGTCAATCATGCATGGCTCAGAGCCACCCTCAGCAGGGCTGCTCCTCCAGATAGTTCGAGCGAGCTGGCTGGCTGGCTTCCTACCGTTCGTGTTCACCTTTGGCCATATGTACACACCTTTCCGTGTTTTACTTTGACTGTTTTTGAATCTTCTTTCATAAAGAGAATCAAGTGGTTTCCTTCTCAAATCTCAACCATTCAAAAGAACATGTGGTAATCAAATGTAAGCGAGTGAAAAAGAGATGTTCAGAGTTCTTTTTTTTGTGGTTAACGTTCAGAGTTTTTGAGATGAAAGAGACTTTTAAGTTCGGAGTGGACAGCAAGACAGCCGAGAAAGGCCCAGCCCAAGCTATCTTCACCTACAAATGGGCTTATTTAAGGCTAGAAAAATGTCAACACTGGGCCCAAAGCACGTCAAGAGTTCGAGAAGTGTTCCTTCTTTAAATATCACTTATTACTAAAAGTTATCATATCTGTATTTTGATGACCTGTAAGAGAGAAGATGAGGAGAGAAATTGAATCTATTTTATATGAAAAAACAAATAAGTTGTTGATACTAAGATACAAGAAATAACAAAATAACAAGAAATAACAAAATAACTATTAGAAACTAATTTATTATCTAAAAACATGTTTTGTGTATAGCAATTAAAGTAGAAATTAAAATCTTAGATACAAATTCAAGAAACAAACTATTGAAAGACTTGTTCTTTTATAAGATTGAGTACCACTCTTCTCTTAATAATAAGTTAAGAAATAAACTACTGTAGATGTGCTTAGATAACTCAAAACTAACCCGTGAGCGCGGGGCCCGCTCGTCAGAGACACACAATATGGCGAGGGGATTTCTTCATGTTCACCCCGCCGGAAACTACATAATTCCAACAGGTCATTACTCCTCCTGCGCTAGTCCAAGCTCCCCACGGGCCACGACTCCCCACGACCGGAGAGAGAGGCAGTAGAGAGGCACCCAGATCGGCGCGGATGGAGGCGGCGATCTTGCGGGCGATGGTGCTGGCGGCGGTGGTGCTGCTGGGCGCGGAGGCCGTGTGGCTCGACCTGCCGCCGACGGGGACCAAGTGCGTGTCCGAGGAGATCCAGCCCAACGTGGTGGTGCTCGCCGACTACGCCCTCATGTACGAGTCCCACCCCACTGCGCATCCCACCGTCGCTGTCAAGGTACGCACGGCGCAGTCCCCCCATCGTCTTCGCCTTTTTTGGAGGTGCTTGGAGTGCGGGTTTTCTGGTTCTCGTGTTTTGATCTTGATCTGGGCCGGTGAAGTGGTGCGTGTTGGGATCTTGGTGTGGGTGAATTGGGGCGTGACTGAGCTACTAGGCTGTTCTAACTTTTTCTGCGAATTGAGCTGCAGTTAGTAGATTGGGCTTCTTTTTAGTCCAAACTCCAAAGTAGTGTCTAGTGCCTACGTGATAATTTGTACGAATTAAGTTAGATATTCATATTTAAGACGAGAAAGAATTCAGGCATAATCTGAGGTAGAATACATCTCTCTGTAGCAAAAGGCGACGAATTCTATGCTTATTAACTACATGCTTAGGAGATGTATCTTGTGATCTATAGTGAGAGGAATTCCTGTTAATCGGGCAGTCTGTGACGAATCTATTCTTACTCTCTAGTGCCTGGCTTGGGAGAAATGATGCAAATTGACTCAAAACTCCACTTGCCATTGCTTCAGATTTTTTTATGCAGGATGGCACTTTCCTAAGTCCTAAGTAACGTGTCCTGCTGGATTCAACCTTTTCTTTGGGCATCGGTCCTTAAAATAGCATTCTTATGGGAACTGAGACTACTAGTAACAATAATTGGGGGGGCGGGGGGGGGGGGGGGGATAATAACACGAAGGTAAAGCAGATGTTGTATTGTTAATTTGTTATTCATTAGGGTTCTGGATAGGCAGATGAGCACTGATAGACGATTCTAGTAAGTTGTATTATATGAACAGACAAAGTGAGCACGCACAGGTGACGTAGAGACCCACCCCACCACACCCTGTTGCAGATACCTCAGGAGAACCTTAGGTCCATAATAAGTTTTGCTCACTCCAGGGAACTGATGTTCATATATATTAGATTATGCGAGTCTTAACATGTTTAATTGGGTATTTGCGGTGATCAATTTTCTCCATTATTCCCATGATGCATTGGAAATGGCAAGCTAGCCATGTGCTAAGAGAGTGTTCTTTTTTGCTGACGCAACTTTGTGTTGGAACCGTAATGAAATCATAGCTACAGATGCATCAATTCAAGTCATGACTACCTTTTTTCCGCAAAGTATCATTTGATTTCACTGCACATTAACTTATCTGTTTTTATGAGCAATGTACTGTGTTCTCCTACTGCAGACCTATTTGTCTGCACATGCATATCATGTTCAATGGCACCTCGGCATGTTGTATATATTTGAGTGTGGTTTTTTTTTTTGTTTATGTTCACAAATGTTCTTTTATGATAATTAGCACATAATGTACATCAGTCTAGTCCAATATATCATAGCAATGATGCTTGTGTAAAATCTTATTTATGGTTTGTTTAGGTTACCTCACCATATGGCAATACGGTACATCATAATGAAAATGCCACTACGGGCCAGTTTGCATTCACAACCTCAGAAGCTGGAAACTACCTTGCATGCTTCTGGTTGGACAGTCCGGAGAAAGGATCAGGAACATCTCTAAATCTCGACTGGAAGATAGGGATTGCAGCGAAGGACTGGGATTCTGTTGCCAAGAAGGAGAAAATTGAGGTATGGGCTGTGTGGCTTTGGATTACCTAAATACTACAGTCTAGTCCACGTCCCACTGCACTTCAATCTAATGCATTGTTTTTGGTTTCTGATTATTTGCAGTCTGATTTGATTTTTTTTTTTATTGGTTCAGGGTGTAGAACTAGAGCTCAGGAAACTTGAAGCTGCAGTGGAATCCATCCATCATAACTTACTGTATCTCAAAGCAAGGCGAGTTATCTATTCCATTCTTTTTTGCATTTTTAACTGGTCCCATCTTGCTTCATGTGGAGAACATATAGGTAAATGGTACCGTTATGCGAAACTCTTAGGTACCCTTAGGTATTGCAACCAAGATAACTACGGAGATGGGAAGGAACAATGACAAACCGTACTAATAGTGATGAAATCCTGGGTCTTGGATAGCCAAGGCCAAGCTATATCAGCGTGAAAAGGCAGCATCTGAAAAATCAACTGTTGCTTCTGAATTTCATCATGGCCTGGCTTTCTTTCTACTCAGTCACAGTAGCATATGATGATCCAACATGAACATGCAAGATTATTACCACCTTATACCATAGTGTATGGAATCATGGCATGATGCATGATTTGGCCTATTTATGCAGGGAAGCGGAGATGCGGACAGTGAGCGAGAAAACAAATGCTAGGGTTACCTGGTTCAGCATCTTGTCACTGGGAGTCTGCGTTGTGGTCTCCGTTTTGCAGTTGTGGCATCTTCAGGGTTTCTTCCGGAAGAAGAAGCTCATTTAAGTTCTCACTTGTTTGATTTGTATACTCCAGTGTTAACTACTTTAGGAAAAGGACAGTTTTGTCATATTTATATTTCCAAAAACTCATATTGATACTCGGTACATGATTTCAATAGCAAGCAACTGCAGAGGGGAAACATGTTCAAAACTGCCACTTCTGGAATTATTGGGTATATATGGAACATATGTTGTGAAACTTTATCCTTGTCTCAATCATCTGAAAGCTTTTGGTATGAAGGAAGCTGAAAAAAATAAAATTCAACTAAATGTGAATGAATTTTTTTTTAGTAATTTTACTTTGCACCACCCTTTCTTTCTAAAGTTTCACTTTGCACAGAGGAGTCGGTGCGACTCCCCTGTAAAGCTAGCCGGCGAGGTGGCGGCAGCCCGAAAAACGTCGAGGGAATAGAATGGAGGATATGGGTGGTGGTGGTGGTGATGTCAATGGAGTGGCCTGGGCGCGGGCTCATCGAGCTTCAGTGCATTGAGGAGGTCTCCATGACGCGGGTGGCGAGGCCATAGAGGCACCAAAACGCCACATAGGTGTGCGCGGTGGCAGAGCCAGTGCGCGAACACACGATAGAGACCCACCGGCGCCGGAAAAGAAGGAAAGAGGTAGCACTAGATTCGTAGAGAGGTGAGGAAGCTAGTGGAGTGATCAATTTTGGGATACATTGGATGTTTATGACAAATTTTGAGAAATTGCATAGAAGGGAGAGATGAATGGAGCTCACCTCGCCAGAAATGGCATCGGCTGCAGCGTTGAGAAAGAATGGGGGTGGAGAGAAGGGGTAGTGTTGTGCAGGGAAGGAGGAGCCGAGGAAGTGGAGCAATCGACATTGGTGAGTGGGAGGGCTGCGACGGTGCTTGAGTTCTAGTCGCCCCGGTGCCGCCTGTGCGTGTCTGCAGGGCCTTGTGCGCCAAGCGGGTCAAGCCAATGCATTTCCCTAGTGCAAACTGAAACAAATTGTAAGAATACATGGTGTTAAGTGAGAACAATGGTAACATTACATTTGTTGCATAGTGAAATTTACTCTTTTTTTCGAAAATTGAGTTTGGGCTTTTGTTGCGGTTGGTTGGGCCATCCGGGCTTGAGTCGAACAGGCCGTGCCACGTCGGACCTCACCTGATGCACGAATGCTCCACTGGTCAACCAACACCTCACCTCAATAGGGGTGGCAACGGGGCCATTCCCCGTCGGGGAGTAGTGGACTATCCCCATCCCCGTGGCAAAAAAAAATCCCCGCCCCCATCCCCGTCGTCGGGTACTATTCTTCCCCGTTCCCCGTCCCCGTCGGGTTATCGGGGCCTCATCCCCGTCCCCATCCCCGTCATCGGTACTGCTATTTCTAGATTTCAGCTACAGCAAAGAGAAATTTCTCAAGCTATGAATTCGTAGATACACTCATGGGGCGGCGGCTGGGAAGGGAATGGATGGGAAATGTGAGTATGGGACTAGGGTTATGCTTATGCACAGCTTAGGGTTGGGGAACAATGGTTGGGCACTTGGGCTGGGCTATGAACTTATGAAGTATGTACTGTATTATCGGGGGCCCATTGGGGAACGGGGATGGGGAGCAGGGGAATAGCCCCGTCCCCGCCAAACCCGATGGGGAATGTTTTTTTTCATATTACTATCCCTGTGGAGAATGAAGTAGTCCCAAATCCACCCCTTAATAGATGAATTCCCCATCGGGGAATGGGGCCATTGCCATCCCTACACCTCAACCTCGCAGCACGAGCATCGCACGCGCACGGCCACCATGCCTCGTCTCCGCCGTCTCCCGCCTCGCCCACCCCTTCACCGAGCTCGAGTCCGCCCAAATCTGTGGCCTCCAAGACTACCTGTGCATCTGCACCACCCACCCCTCCCCAGACTACACCGTCACCACCGCCGCCTTCCTCCACTACACCGCGTCCATCGGCCTCCGCACCACTACACTCCACTTCACCCCATGCAAGTCCAAGCCCCCTCCTCACATGGTCAGGCACCGACCCCTCCCTGCCCTCCGTCCTCCTCAATCCCCACCTCGACTCCGTCCCCGCAGAGCCCGAGCAGTGGGTCCACCGGCTCTTCGCCGCCCACCACGACCCCTATAAAATGTATAAATGGATAAATGGTAAAATCAATTAACAGTGTCATGATAAAATGGTACCTCTATATCGTCAATTGACACAACCAATTCCAATAGGACACTGTTGGTTACAAATGGAGAAATTTTGCATGTGAGTTGGAGCATGGCATTGTGAAATGCCAGTTGAATATCATTCTTTGAGATTAGCATGCCATTAGCGCGTCAGACCAACATGACACTTTTTTTAGAAACAAAGGGCGTCGCCACCCCAGTTCCACTTTTATTCATGAAACCAGGTTTAGAGTTCACAGTTTTAGCTCCAGATTACGTACTTTTCCTTGCCACAGAACAGCATAGCAAGCGGCAACACCACTCCTATTACATACTACTACACCTTTTCACCATACACTTGACCCCAACTACATACATCTTCATTCAGATCAGCATCAACAACCTCACACAGATCCTTACTCTCGTGTCCTTCAGTGCACCTTCCAAGCCAAATCGTCCGAGCTGCAGTGTCTGTCATCAACAAACAATTTCGGTTCAATATGAGACAAGGCTTGTGCTTTTGAGACAGATTAGCAAAAACTCCCTCGCAGCATAGGAGAACGTGTGGTGAGTGGTGACAAACAAAACGACCCTAATCATGTGAATAATCCTCCTCTCTCTTTTTTTTTTTCTGAGAAGAACAGTAACCCTGCTCATAGCAGGAAGCTTCTGAGCTGCTTCCTGCCCATCCATTTATCAACTGCATGTCTCCTGTGCCCAATGCATTCCAGCAGCCCGCTGACGGGCTGAAAGATACGCATGTAAAGATAAACTATTCGCGCTGTCCATCTCTATTTCCTCCCTTTGACAAACGCACTTAAACAAAAAGAAGACGAGAAAATAAAAGGACAAGGGATCGTGCATCATCGCCTCACTGGTGTGGCACACTTACATTAAAACGCGCGTGTGTGGGCTGTAGAATTAGATTGGGAATCACCACACTCAGGTATGAGGGGTGCCTTTCATATATATAGCCATGTACAGGTACAGGGGTACAAAGGTAATAATCCTAATACCCGCCCGCAGTCGTAGCGGTAGGATCACGGACGCACAGACTGGTCCGGAAATCAGTAAACAACTGTACAGGGAGACCCTTGGTCATAATGTCCGCGAACTGGTGTGTCGAGGGAACATGTAGTACTCGAACCTGGCCCAAGGCAACCTTCTCGCGAACGAAGTGGATGTCGATCTCGATATGCTTCGTACGACGATGATGGACAGGATTGGCCGTCATGTAGACAACACTGACATTGTCGCAGAAGACGACCGTCGCGATAGTGACCGAGATGTGTAGTTCCTGAAGAAGCTGTCGCAGCCAGCAGCACTCGGCCACGACATGCGCCATAAAGACGATATTCCGCCAAAGATCGAGCGGAGACCGTGGTCTGGCGCTTTGACGACCAGGAGACCAGATTGTCGCCGAGGAAGACGCAGAAGCCGGAGGTGGAGCGGCGCGTGTCCGGGCAGCCCGCCCAGTCGGCATCAGAGTAGGCGATGATCTGGTTGACGGTGCCGACGCCGAGGTGAAGACCGCAGAAGTGAACCCTTGACGTACCGCAGGATGCGCTTGATCAGCGCGAGGTGCGGCTCGCGGGGATCATGCATGAACAAGCAGACCTGCTGAACGGCATAGGCCAGATCGGGCCGTGTCAGGGTGAGGTACTGGAGTGCGCCAGCGAGACTCCGGTACTCGGAGGGGTCGGCCACGGGAGCGCCGTCGGTGGCCGACAGCTTGCTTCGAGCATCCGCCGGTGTCGTAGTCGGGTGGCACTCAGACATGCCAGCACGCTGGAGTAGGTCGACGGCGTACTGACGCTGCGACAGGAACAGCCCGTCACTGTCGCGCGTCACAGAGATCCCGAGGAAGTGGTGCAGGTCGCCGAGATCCGTCATGGCGAACTCCGAGTGAAGGCGCGCGATGATGTGTTGGAGCAGTGCCGGTGACGAGGCCGTGAGGATGATGTCGTCGACGTACAGAAGCAGGTAGGCGACGCTATCTCCATCTTCGTAAACAAAGAGAGATGCATCGGACTTGGTCGCAGTGAAGCCGATACGGCAGATGTACGAGGCGAATCGTTGGTTCCATGCCCGAGGAGCCTGCTTGAGCCCGTACAGTGACTTCTGCAGAAGACAAACATAGTCAGGGTTGTCGGGGTCGATGAAGCCCGACGGCTGTTGGCAGTAGACGGTTTCCTCCAGGTGACCGTGGAGGAATGCGTTCTTCACATCGAGCTGATGGATAGGCCAGACACGCGAGGCTGCGATGCTGAGGACGGTGCGGATCGTCGCCGGTTTGACAACCGGGCTGAAAGTCTCGTCGTAGTCGACACCGCCCGCCGAGAAGCCTCGCACGACCCAGCCAGCCTTGTGCCGCCAGGAGCCGTCGAGTGGAACTTGTGCTTGTACAACCACTTGCTCGTGACAATATTAGCACCGGCGGTCGAGGAACGAGGCGCCAGTGCCGTTGTCCATGAGAGTCTTGTACTCCGCCATCGCAGCAGCGCCAACCGGGACGGACAGCGGCGGCTGCGGTAGTTCGCCGGAATCGGCGAGGCCGCCGTGGCGGAGAGGTTGAGGCGGTGGACGGACGTAGGTCGCCGCCCGAGATCGCGTCGTGGCGCGAAGGTGTCGGCGGCACCGAGCGACCACGTGTCGGGACACGAGGCGCCGGGGCGGCGCGTCGCCACTGGTAGACGATGGGACACCCGCCGCAGCGAGCGGCCGATCGGGCGCGGCCGTGGGCGTAGGGCGACAGGCGCCGCCGCAGCGAGCGGCGGTCGGGGCGCCGACTAGTCGGCCGGTCGGGTGCAGGGGACCGGCGTAGATGACGGCCGGGTCCGGGAGGTCCGGCTGCTCAACCTCGCCTGACGAGGGAGCAACCGAGGCAGCGCGTGGTCGCTCAACGCCAAGAGGCGGAGCTTCCGTCGTTGAAGATAGTCCCTGCATCAAAAAATCCAGTGAAGACGGCACAGAGGCCGCCGAGGGTGCCGAGGCGAACGAGAACACAGACTCATCGAAGACAACATGACGTGAGACAATAATGCGACGGCTGGACATATCCAGGCAACGGTACCCCTTGTGGGAGGAGGGGTAACCAAGGAACACGCATGGAGTCGAACGAGGGGAGAGCTTGTGAGGTGTCGTGGCACTAAGGTTCGGATAACAGAGGCAGCCGAACACACGGAGGGATGAATAATCCGGGAGTTTGTGGTGCAGGAGCTGGTAGGGGATACTGTGATGTACAGAGGAGGACGGGCGCCGGTTAAGCACATATGTGGCAGCAGCCAGGGCTTCGGCCCAGTAGGGTGGAGGCATGGATGCATGAATCAGCAGGGTGCGGATGGTGTTGTTGATAGTGCGAAGTAGGCGCTCAGCTTTTCCGTTTTGTGGCGAGGTGTACGGACACGAAAAACGTAAGGCAATGCCGCGACTAGTAAGGAAGGTAGTGATGGCATTGTTGACGAATTCGGTGCCGTTATCGGCTTGGAAGCATTTGGGCAGAATGCCGAACTGTGTATGAGCAAATGCTACAAAATCGACAATATGACGTTGCACATCAGATTTATGGCGTAAAGGGAACGACCAGCAAAAATGAGAGTAATCATCAAGTAACACAAGATAATATTTATAGCCGGAAGCGCTAAGAACTGGAGATGTCCAAACATCACAGTGAAGTAAAGTAAAAGGAGTAGTAGTGACAGACGTGGAACTACTAAAGGGGTGCCGCGTGTGCTTGCCAAGCTGACAGGCATGACACAAGGACCGCGGACTTTTATTACAAGCTATGACCGACATGTGTTGTAGTTTGGCGAGGGCGGAAGGACCGGGGTGACCAAGGCGATGATGCCACAGGGTGGACGAGGTGGCGAGGCTGCAACTGTGGGACGTGGACGAAGGAATGGTGTAGAGGTCCCCGCGGCTATTGCAGCGAATAATCACGCGCCCCGTCTGTGGATCCTTAACAGAAAAACCCAAAGCGTCAAACTCAATAGAACACTTATTATCACGAGTAAACCGCGAGCAGACGAGCAAGTTGCGCACTAGGACGGGAGCAATGAGGACGTTGCTGAGGTGAAAATCAGTGCCAGCAACTGGTAAGGTGGATGTGCCACGACAGGAAATGGGGATGGTGCTGCCATTGCCTACGGTGATGAGAGAATTGTATTGAGGTAGGCGGGAGAGCAGTATACCATCCGATGACGACATGTGAGCGTGGCGCCGGTGTCGAGTACCCAATTGTTGGCGCTCAAGCGCCATTTGGTTCGTGGCGTGACGACCGATCGATCCCATCCGCCGCCGCGCTGGCTGCGGTGCGGCGTGGCGCGGCGTGGCGCCGAATCGGGTGGGCGCAAAGCGGTGTGCGCTGCGGTGCGCGCCAGATGCTTTGGCCGTGAAGGACGCCACGGCCGCCGCGGCGCGCCGCGGGGTCGCCATCGCTGCCGTGATCGTGCCCCACGAGTGAAGCACATCCAGGCCGGCCGCGGTGCCGCCGCGGTTGCCGCCGCCGCCCTGGTAGTTGCCGCCGCGGCCGCCTTTCTTCCGATTTCGGTTGCCCTGTCCGTGACCGCCGCTACCAGATGCGCCGCCACCGTGGCCGTGTCCGCCGCCGGCGCCCTGGCCGTAGCCGGTGGCGTGGCATGCCACCCCGCAGGGCGAGGTGCCGGCGTGAAGCGCAGTCTCGGAGGCGACCTTGCGTTCGTTGGCGAGACGGAGTTCCTTCAGGACCAGCTTCTCGCGTGCGGTGGCGAAGTTGGGTAGCGGATCGGAGTCGGCGATGTTGTCGGAGGTGCTGGAGAAGCAAGGGTTGAGGCCGCGTAGCAGGTTGAGGACGAGCTGCGAGTCGAGGACGGCGTGGCCAACATCACGCAACGCGTCGGCGGTGGCCTTCATCTTCTGGCAGTACTCGTCAATGGAGAGAGTACCCTGCGCCATGGAGTGAAACTCTTGGCCGAGGAAGACGGCGCATGAAGCCTTGTTCGCCTGAAAGAGAGCTTCGATGGTGACCCAAAGCTGATGGGCAGTCTCGTCAGGCGCGATGGCGAGGCCGAGGACGTCGTCCGCGACAGAGCCGAGGAGCCAGCTGTGGACGCAGGAGTCGGCGATCGCCCACTGAGCATCCTGTGGGCGTGCCGCGACAGAGCCATCGACATGAGAGCGAAGCCCGAACTTGCCGCACAGGGAGAGGAAGAACGGAGACCAGCGGTTGAAGTTGGGTCGCTTCAACTCCAGGGTCACCGGGACGTGCGACTTGACGGCGATCGTCGCGTAGGGAGCGACGAAGATGGGCGGCGCCGCGTCTGATCCGGTGGAGGCCATGGTAGCACTTGATGACGAGGAGGACGTCGCCATGGCGGGGCTAGATGGGGTGGGGTGCGGCCGCTGGCGGGGGAGGCGTCGGCGGGTGGGGTGGCGCGGTGGCGCGTGGTGGGCGGTGGCGGTGGGCGCCGGTGGCTTGGGGGTGGTGGTTGGGGTTGGGTGGGGTTGGTCGGGAGGAGGCCGGCGGGAGGGGAGGTGCGGGGGGGTGGCGGTCGTAGGGGATGGAGGGTGGGTGGGCGCCGGTGGCGCGAGGGTGGTGGTTGGGGTTGGGTGGGGTTGGGCGGGAGGAGGCCGCCGGGGGGTGCCGGGAGGTGGCGGCCGAGGTGGCGGGAGGAGGCGCGGGAGGAGGCGCGGGAGGAGCCGAGAGGGGGAGGCGCCGGGAGCCGGGAGGGGGGTGGAGGGTGGCCGGGTGGGAGGGGCGGCGCCGGTCGGGTGGGAGGGGCGCTAGGGTTGCGCCGAGATGGGGGCGGGGTGGCGGCTGTGGGGGAGGGTGGGCTAGGGTTTGGCCCAGAGTTGCTCTGATACCATGTAGAATTAGATTGAGGGAATCACCACACTCAGGTATGAGAGGTGCCTTTTATATATATAGCCATGTACAGATACAGGGGTAGAAAGGTAATAATCCTAATATGGGCCAGCCACGAGGAGACGCAACCGGACGGGTGATCTGATGATTTGATTTGCTCTCTTAAGTCGCTAAAGCGTGCTTTATTACGACGAGAGCTTTTTTTCTTTGCTTGTTGCGAACACACACCTGTCTGTCAAAAGTGTCCCCGAAAAACACCTCTGTCAAGTGAACATGCATCTTACATGTATCGAGAGAGGAGTCGCGAATTACCAATTGGTCAAATAGTTAGCAAGAAGAAGACACATTTAGAGCTTGTTTGGATGTTATAGTATAAGATTTGCTAAACAATATTTGACTGTTTTTTGGACCCAAACAAAAATTATATAAATATAAAGTTGTAAATGAACTAAAATTTGACTATTTTGGGCTGAGAAAACAGTTAAATCTTGTATAGACGGATCCTTATAGTATTTACAGACCGCAGCATTTGAAAACCACGGTTTTCAATGCATCATCCATAAAATATTACAGTTTGCGAATACCACTGTCTTTTTTTTTTTTACTGTTTTAAGAAAAACCAAGGTGCGTTTGGATGTTGTAGTATTTAATAAAGTATTTTCCTGGAGGGATAATGAGAATGATTAAATTTAATGCTAAATTTAGATCAAATTTCAAAAATACAAGGGGAGTTTAACAACTTGATTGGTTCAAATGAATTTGAATTTGTATATAAATTTCAACAAATAACCTAGAAATTGAAATAGCTAGATTCTAATCTAAAATTAATAATTTTGAATTTGATAATTGGAAATTGGAATCAAGTTTCCAAAATAATAAAAAAGCACTTATGTTAATGCTTCTTCAGTGTGGAGTATATAGCATAATAAGGAAAATATCACACACGAGATGACGCTAGGATGGTCAGATTTGCACGGTTTTGATGTATACGTGATGAGGCGGCCTCATGCATGTCACACGTAACAGAAAAACATTGTATTAAAAAAAAGGTCTTGAGTAGATTTTTAAAAACTCCAAAACACCACGGTATTTGTGATACTACGGTTTATAAATTTTTGAGAAACCATGGTATTCTCCAAAAACTTCCAAAAAACACTTTGTATCCAAACATGCCCTTACTTTTTGGTTTCAACAAAAGTAAACAAACAAGCAAATGGAGAAAACAACATATATACTACTACATAAGTACTATTATATCGAGAGTGTATTCTATCATGGGGTAACCATCGTCGGCAGGTACGTACGCACGTCAGACAGTTCAGTTTATAGAGCCCCAGCATCTTGTACTACTGTATACTTGTCCTGTTTATCGGCCAATTGCCATGCTCGCTCCCATAGCCTAGCTACGCACAATCACAGTCACGCGGTTTCGGAGGGGATCGTCCAACCCACCCCGACCCAACCCAGCCACCTCTTTCTTCCTTGCCTGCAACTTGCCAAGCCAGTGCGGCTCCAGCTAGCCTGGCCTCTGGTGCGCGCCACCAAAATCACACGGCTTCGTACGAGTTTGTTGCCGTGCTGACGCCGTACGCCGCCGCTACGGCCGCGCGCGCTATACCCAACTGATCTCCTGTCGCCGTCTGATTACGCGCACCCCAAAATCCGCGAAGCTGCCGCGCCAAATAAACAACGCCTCCGACGCATGTTACTCTTCTCTTCTACGGCTGCTGCGTTGCGTGTGTGAATTCCCACTGCTAGCTGTGCCTGTGCGTGGGCAGAACCATGAGCAATATATCCTCGTTCCGCCGTGGGAAATGGTTGGCACGTACATGTGGTCGGCTAGCTAGTTTTATCTACGTATGTCACGATCTAATGCGCAGTGCAGTCAACTCGTCGGCAGGTTTACTTACAGCTAGCTGGGAGTGACTACACATGCTGTAGAGTTGGTTTTCTGTTTCAGTGGCGACATCGAGCGCCCTAGTTCCAATGTCCAGAGTGTGTGTTTGTACTATATAAATAATTAAGGTCTGAATTTAACTCCGAAACCACATGTCAGTAATTGACCAGAATGTGAAGCCGCAAAAGTCTATCCAGTGAATCGCAAGCTTACAACTCCAGGCGTTTACCATGTCCGAGACTGTAGTAGTATCTAGTATAGTACAATTAACATTAGCTGTCAGGAGCATCTGTTCCAAGCGACAGGTAGGTGCAGTTGACACTTGACACACTTTGAACTCGGTTAGCCAGTTAAGTGTTACAGCTGTACAAGTCCTACTAGAACAAGCCATATTCTAATTGTGCTACTGTTTTATGCTGCACACTTGGGTACGCCTCAAGGATGCAACGTATACGTTACAAACATCGCGCAGGATGCTTCCGTTGTTTCCTAGTTTATTCCCTCTGCATTATTGGCAAATGTACGAGTGAAAATGAAGATTACATTATTTGTGACAGTATCGGTGTGATGTGAACAAAATAGCTATTCAACTGCTAAACTATTGAATAAACAAGCACATAAGCCACCCACATTGGCACAGTTCTGGCATGTATCCTATAAATAAGGCATCAAAGTATCAAGCACACCACACTGAGCACAGCACACAGACAGAAGACTTGCATTTGAAACCATCACCATCGCATCAAACTATCCAAGGAACCCAGAAAAGCTAAGCGCAATTTGCCAAGAAGCTTAGAGCTAGCCATGGTGAAGATGGCAACGAGCAATGACGCCGCAGCGGCGAAGCAGCTGAGCGGGGGCGGCCACCGCGGCAAGAAGACGTACAAGGGCGTGCGAATGCGAAGCTGGGGCTCGTGGGTGTCGGAGATCCGGGCGCCGAGCCAGAAGACGCGGATATGGCTCGGCTCCTACAGTCCTACTCCACCGCCGAGGCCGCGGCGCGCGCCTACGACGCGGCGCTTCTCTGCCTCAAGGGCTCCGCCGCCGCCGACCTCAACTTTCCCGTGCGCCTCCCGTTTGACCTCCCCGCCGCCGCCGCCATGTCGCCCAAGTCCATCCAGCTCGTCGCAGCCGCCGCCGCCGCCAATGCCCGCGCTACCGTCTTCACCAGCGACGACAGTGCCAGCGCCAGCGACGCCACCACCCAGGCCTGCAGCTCCAGCAATGCCTCGGCGGTGAGCTCCCCGGAGACCGTCAGCAGCGAGGCCGCCCACGAGGGCGACTTCGACGGCGGTGACGTGGACTACAGCTCGCTCGCGGATATCGAGGCGTTCTTCCAGTCGCCCAAGTGCATGGAGTACGCCATGATGGACCCGTGCAGCGCGTTCTTTGCGCCGGCGCCGATGGCACTGGAGGACGAGTGCAGCTGGGAGGAGGAAGGCGACATTGGGCTCTGGAGCTTCTCCTCTCTGGACTGAAGTGGAATCAGAGAAGACGAAACAATGAAGCAACTGACTGATAGTTAATCAAGTGATCAGAAGTTCAGAACTAGTCATTCATGGTATGATAAGCATAGTTAATTTCATACATATGATAATTTGATTCAATGTACACATATGTAATAATAAGCTAATTAAACATTGTGGGGGAGCTCCATGGAGCTACATGTTTTAAGGCGGCTTCCATGGAGTTAACCTCCTTACAACTGTTTGTTTCATGTGTAAAAGCTGCTTTTTGCAAGTACAAGAAGTGTACAAGAAAGGGATTATTATGGTATCTGGCCATCTGCAAATAATTTGTACTTTTCCTTCTTATCTTGTTTGGATTATTTCGTTTGGGCTATGTATAATCTTAGTGCGCCACATGGGCTCCACAAAAGGCCCAAACTAAGAAGCTTACTGAATACCTATGCTTCATATTAATCCAAATTAATCATGAAAAATAAAAGTCCGTGATCCAATAAAAAGAAAAAAGCTTAGGTTGTTACATCATCTGACAGGAAGAGATATATTTCTCCTTTATGTAAAGGATAATGCTTTACAGCTACTAGTAGCTCGTGAAGAGGAATGAGGCAATGAGCTACCGCCTCCATCCGCTCCTGCGCACCACCTTCCTCCTCCTGCGCTCCACCTCTTCTTCCTTCGGAGCTCCTGGGCATGCTGCCTCCTACCTTCTTCCTCCCATCCTTCCACCTTCGGAGATCGCATCTAGTCTTCTCTCTTCCTCCCTACTCAAGTGACGATGGTGACTGCAACTTCTCTGGCGAGGGGTTGAGGTTAGGATTAGGGTTCACCGGAGTTAGGGTGGGGCTCACTGCGGCCCGTTGTTAGGGGTGCAAACGGAGCGGATACAGTCGGATATCGCTCATCCCGTATCCTTTTCTATATTTTTTTTCTCAGATTCAGAATCGGACACGGACAGTGCCGGATACGAATACGAATAGTCTCGGTTACGGACACGGAGCGAATACATGCCGAACCGAATACGGATTGTCTCGGTCACGAATACTTATTCGGATATTGCGCGAAAACATAAACCATATATATCGCACAAATAAAGATCAATCAACCATACTATATATCCAAAATGCAACTAGATTAGTAGTTTAACAAACAAATTTAAATATATCACACAATAACATAGGTTTTTTAAGCAAGTAGTACTAACTACTGACTAGCAAGTAGTAAGTACATGACAGGGGCTAGGTAATCAAGTAGTGAGTACTAACTAGCAAGTCACAAGTTTGCATTTGATTTTAGAATGTTAGTCTTTTCCAAGGACATCGAGCTCTTCCTTTTGAGCTTTAATCTTAACAAATGCATTCAATATAGACAGTGGTATCCAGTTTCATTGCATTTTATTGTTTCTGGAAGTACACTCATCCCAATTAGGATGTTACATCAATGAAGAACATTAAGCATAAATCCTATTGGATTCAATGATTTGCATGGACATAAGAGTAGTGAATCTGAATAAAACCTGGTGATTGCACTGGAGTTGGAGGGTTAAATGGAGGTGGTGGGGAAAATGGGGGAGCACCAGGGCAAGGGTTGTTGGTAAAACTGCAAAAATTAAACAAGTGTAAATAGAAGCAGTGTCAAGGCAAAGAAAAGTGGATCTATCAACTAAACTTTTAGCTTTACCTAATAGAGGTGAATAATAAAAAAGAACCAGTTGATGGAACTTCTCCTGACAAATTGTTATTTGCAAAGTATCAGCAGTGAATATGTTCTCGTCCCACAGAACATGGTAATGCCGCACATGGCGGCTTGTTCCCTAAAGATAATGTAAAAGTTAAACCAAATCCATTGCATCAAGTGAAGAATATTTATTTGTAACTGTATAGAAAACTGGCCTAAATACCAGCATGGCTACATAGGTAGAAATCTAACTCAGCAGGATGGCATATCTTTAAATCAACCACAGTGCCTGAAATCAGATACAATCAGACATTGTGAAATTGACTTTGAATTAAGGATCAAGGTTTTGGGCATAGGGTTGACAAGCTATACAAAATAAATGAATTCACCAAGAAGGCAACAACTTACCAGACAATATATTTCCGCTGCTTCTATCAATAGTGCGCTGATCCTTGTGATTATTAGCAAACAGCAGTGTATGATGACACTTCTGGACACAAAGGTCACAGGTGGCTGATAATTGGCCTCCAAGGATGCATAGGCCTAGGTTTATTAAACCAAAATGTCACTTCAGATTCAGCATGAAAACTTCATTGTGAAAAAAAATGTAGACAAAAAAGCTCACCTTTCTAATGGCATCAAGCTCCACTGTTTGCAATCAGCAAAAAAAAAACTCAACGGATGAAACAAAGTAATAGGAAGCTACAAACTTTGCATTATGATGAAGCAATAATTGGTTACCTCAGCCAAGAAGTACTCCACTGTTTCCACCAATTCTACAACTGTTGGAGTCCTCATGAATATACCGTCGACTTCTTCATATGAAGGTGGTGGCGACATAGAACTCTCAATAACTGGAGGAGGTGCTCCTTCAATCCTTTGGCGCTCAGATACCATCTGGAAAAAAAATGCTGATTCAGGATACCAAAATCAAGCAGATGATGTACATGTTTCTTTTTTTTTGCGTCTCAAAAAAAGGTTTATTTTGTTGTATAAGATTAAGCATGATCAGGACACATTACAAAACCATCAGTACCTTTCTTTCAAGTTGACCTGATTCCCTCTCCATATGAAAGAATCCGATCACACCTACACAAGTAGGCAAGAATTATCCTCGATTCGATG
Source organism: Ampelocalamus luodianensis (assembly GCA_036346255.1). Taxonomy (NCBI): domain Eukaryota; kingdom Viridiplantae; phylum Streptophyta; class Magnoliopsida; order Poales; family Poaceae; genus Ampelocalamus; species Ampelocalamus luodianensis. The sequence goes on along the minus strand of CM070627.1, from coordinate 53,351,800 downwards.
TCAGGCATGAACTACAATGAATCTTATCGATCAATTATGCAAAAACAAAAGGTGGAGCCTAGAAGAACAAAGATACCATGCGGTGTTCTTCTCCCGATTTTGGCTCATCACTTACATACTTTTCGAGTTAAATTCGTATTTATATGTTGGGGAAAGTCGATAACTCCTTCGATCCAACCACAAACTCACGCCCTTTCCTCAATTCTCTTTTTAGTCATCACAAAGAAAAGCATGACCGTAAATTCTATAAAAATAATGAATGTTTACGGATCATCAAATTACGATCATTCTCAAACAATTCATCCCATTCTGTTTGGAGATAAGTTCATGTGTTCTTTCATATGACAAGTTGATTCGATAGTTGAGATCCCCTAACCATATGATCCTTCTGAAATTAAGGACATGGTTGAATATAAGAAATTAAGCAAATGGCTGAATAGAGCATGCTTTTGTATCCAACTATCTAGTAATTGTCATACAATACAACAATATATACACATGGATGAAATTCTGGTTGAGTGCAAGCTTTTGGAGGATAGCAAAGATTTTCAGAAGACACAAATTTGCTAGCTTACTCATGGTCATGTATTCTCTTAGGCATGCTAACTCTAGGAACTGGTTAAATACGGTTCTTCAAGGATTTCTTCAACATCTGCATTTCTTTTATTTCATCTCCATCCTTTTCACCGAGGTCGTGGCAACATACAAAGCAAAAGGGTGTCTGATGTATAGACATGCTGACTGATATTGATCCCTGGAGCATTAAAGAAACAAATGTTGACATATGATTTTGTAAATCAGATATCAAACAAGTGTTCATGCTGAATCTAACACATACTTGGTGATCTCTGGCTAGTCTTGAGAAGCAACAACCTGTATGAAGCATGATATCGTTACAAACAATTGGATGGCCCAACGACACATGATCAGGGCAGCAGTAAAACTGAGACGTGGCTGCCTTATGTCGAAAGAGCAATCTTTCACCAAGACTCTTTCACGAAGACTATAAGTTTTATTATATGATAATACAGAGAAATAGTATAACATAAGATTGACAGGTTACACACTTACAGCTGCAATGGAAGGGCTAGAATCTTCTCCAGGATGAGGATGGGTAACATCAGCACCAAATATAATGGTTGTTCTATCACTAACAAGGGGAATTCTCCTTGTCAAAGCATCGAGAAGTACAATATTTCTTCCTCCCACCTACAAGATTAAAGGAATGTATTAAAAATGCTTTCAACTTCCCACCTGTCATAAAAATGCTTCCAACTTTCCAAATCATGAAGTTAGCAGCTCAGGGATAATGACCAACTAGCATGTATCCACAGAAATAAAACAGTGAACTAGCCATACATCAAATTCTTCCGGTACTACTAGAAGGAGACATGCAGTTTACTTAATTCTATCTCTCATCAAGTTAGCAGCTCAGGGATAATGACCAACTAGCATGTATCCACAGAACTAAAACAGTGAACTAGCCATACATCAAATTCTTCCGGTACTACTAGAAGGAGACATGCAGTTTACTTAATTATATCTCTGTGTATGTGTGGTTCCATCAGTCCTGATGCAAATAGGCAATCAGGCATAGCTCTCAACGTTGCATTATTACTTCATCATAATTGCATCTACCTTTTATGAGAAGAGATAGAAGATATATACCATTCAGTTAATATTTGAGGAGGAGGGGGACAATGGGGATGGCCACGGTGGCGCGCGAGGCACGGCGCGATGCATGTATACGGCGTGTAAGTGCAGGAACGACGCGGTGGTTGAGCACGGCAGGTGAGGCCACGACTCGGAAGAGGCAGAGTCTCCGTGGCCAGAGACAACCAGTGGCGCTGCGGGCCAGATCTGGGCTAGGACAGCTCCATTTCGGGCCAGCGCCTCATCGACCTCCTTGGCTTTTTCGTCTCCGGTGAGCACATGAATCCAGAGTACCTGGCCCGCCGCCAGCTCTCCAGCACTCCCCTAGGTCAAGTCGCCGCTGCACAAATGGCCTTCAGCTTCGCGCCATGCTCATGCTTCCTCTACCCAAGCCAATGGTCACTGGAGTTCACCGCCGGCGAGATCTTCTAGCCGCAGCCACTTTTCCCCGCTCTGTTCCGGTCACCGTGGCCATCCCCATTGTCCCCCACCGCCTCAAATTGGTTCGTATGCGCTGGGACACTCCATGCTTGAGCCCTGAGGGAAAGAGGGGAGGCGGCGGCGGCGGCTACGAGGGAGGAGGGAGGCAACTGCAGCAACGAGGGAGGTGGGAGGCGGAGGGGGAGGGTGCGGGTGGGGGGAGGGGTAGATGAGGATTGAGGACTGAGGACTGAGGAGGGACCGCGGGACAGCGGTAGGGGAGGGGGGGGAGGCGGCGGCGGCGGCGAGCGAGGAGGAATGCGGCGGCGGTGAGGGGGGCCAGATGTGATTGCGATTTGGGAGATGTGGGCGGGAGATGTGGCGTTGGGCACGGGACTACAGTGCGGGAGCAGCGGGACGATATTTGATGGTGGTGTTTGACTGCTTGTCCCTCGATGCTCGGGTTCGGATAGCACTCGGATAGCTCTGAATCAATTCTCGGATAGTTTAGAATGCATTGGATATTTTCTTACCGAATCCGAATCTGCATCCGGCAAAAATATCCGAATCCGAAAAAACATCCGGATATCCGGGAAAAAGCTCCGAATTTTGCCCACATTTATTCGGTCGGTTGGTCGATCGAGAATTATCCGCTCCGTTTGCACCCCTACCCGTTGTATAGAGGAATGGGGGAGGCGGTGGGCGTCGCCATGGGATCGGAGGAGGGCGGTGGGCGGCACGGCGACAACGACGCTCGAGTTAGATTAGGTGGGGCTTGGATGGCGGCGTGTGGGGAGCGAAGGCAGTTGTGGCAAGGCGCCGTCGGCCGTGGGCGGTGGCGGGTTAGCGCGGTAGGCGGCGAAGGCGCCAGGGGTGGCGTCACAAGCCGTGTGGGGAGGTGGGCTAGCGAGGCGGGGGTGGTGATGAAGGGGAGACCGGATAAGGAGGAGATGGGGATGGAGGGGTCGTGAGGGCGAGGAAGAAGAATAAGAGTAGAGGGAGTGGTCACGCCGCACGACTAACGCGTGGCTGGTAACACGTTAGTCACCTCCTTATCTAAAAAAAGCTAGATATATACATACGTTAATACTATGGGTCTGACGTCCGATAGGACATGTTATGCTTCGGATAGCCATCCACTGACCACTGCACACATTGGCTCACAATGCATTGCCGCGGATGCAGATTTTATCCTGCCAAAGTCCACTTGCAAGCTCACGTTCGGTTACATCGGAGGCCTCCCAATCCACCATTTCTCACTCGTGTCCCCAAAACTCTCTCCATTGTTGCTCCCTCATGTTTGTTGCCGAGCATCCACGCCATCTACTCCGGTGAGCTCCGCGTAGCTAGCCACTATGGTGAGATCCGCCTAGCCACACTACCATTGAGCCACTCGGTGTCGAGTGACTGCGTTGGTTGCAGCTACTCAAACACCCGCTCTAACGAGAAATCGAGGTGCTGCCACGACATTGCAAATCTCCCCTCCAGGCTCCAGCACGCTTGGCCACCACCACCGCAAGCCATCGTCGTTTTCCACCATGTTGTTCCCTGGCCTCCTCCTCCAGGTGCCGCCCTCATTAGAGGATCGGTGGACGATTGGAAAGGAGGCAACGACGTGAGCCAGTCTCACCCCTGCTAGATATGCGGCCGGTTGCACAAGGCACCAGTTGAGAATTGCTCTCGGCGAGCAACGATGCGGTCAGGTCGGTGATGTTGGAGCAATAGGTTTCCATTGTTGCAATAGATCTTTTCATTTATTGCAATAAGAATTTACTTGTTGAAAGATCTATAATTTGTTGAGCCTAAGCTGCTTGCTTGTTGCAGTGGTTATTGTGAATTGTTGCACGGGTGCTTTCTATTTGTTGCATCATGTGTTTTGGTCACTTGTTGCGGTTATTGTGAATTATTGCGCGAGTGTTTTCTACTTGTTGCATCAAGTGTTTTGGTAAGTTGTTGTAGTTATTATGAACTTTTGCACAAGTCTTTTATATTTGTTGCATCATGCGTTTTGGTATTTTGTTGCATGGTCCCTATTTTGTTGCATGACCTTTGCACCATCCAGTGCTACACGTCAGTGCATGTTTTATTTTTGTTGTGGGGTTGCTGTTTTTTTACACCCACAACTTTTTGGCTGCACCATGCGTGGGATGATGTTGTGTCGTTGGGTTGGGAATCGAATAGTTGTGATGGTCCATGTTATGAACATCCAGTGGCCACCGAAGCATCCGACGCTAGCACTTGGATCGGACGTCTGGGCGCTAGGCGCTTCCATATATATAACCTAAACACTTTTGTTTTGGTAATGCATGGAATCTTAAGTTAATCAGGCTTAGTGTGTTGCAAACAGAACCACTGGTCCTCCCCCCTTTTTAGTAATTTGGTTGCTCTGTTGCTTCAAAGTTCTCATAAATACACTCCTTTTTTTTATGCGGGGACTCTTGTTACAAATTAAGTTACAGTAGTCTCCAAGAAAACTGGAGTTGCAAGCAATCAAGTCCTTTGATGTTACAGCCAACTTTTGCGAGCTTACTGTAAAACAGAAAAACCATAGTGATATCGCAAAACATGTCTACCATTCATTGGTCATTTCATCTGATCTTCAGTACAAATTTGAAGTTGACAACTTGCTAGCCAGTTGGGTATAGTCTGCTTTGCACAAGGCATCAAGACATACAGTGCTCTGAACAGTTCAGCAAAGAGCAGATGCAATAGACCAGTTGCACAACAATTGTCTTTACCATCTGCAAGCTGTCGAACTTCCAGCTCAAGATCACCATTCCAGATGTGAACTTCCATCTGCAAACTATCTTTTTTAAAAAAAAACGTGTAGGCAAAAGATTTACCTACCCAATTGATTAAGATAAGAAGGTAGTTCAAAGGAACACAAGATTTATGTACTAAGGTTTGAAACCAAGAAAATATCGAAACCTATGGTCCTGGTATGATGGATTGTAGACACGCTGCCCCTACCAGGAGCCAAGCTCGCGCATCGTCTTTTTATCTTCATAAGGAGGGTTTGCGGCATGGTGCTTCTATTTTTGAAAACTCTCTCATTGTGCTCCTTCCAAATTTTCCATGTAACTAGGATGACCAAGCTCGTCATGGCCTTTCTCTGCCCCCTCCTTACATTGAGTATTGTTTCCCACCATCCATGGTTTGTGGATGGCATCGCCCAATGGGACGGTTGAAGACTCGTTAGGCCTAGCCAATCGGAGATCATGTTCCATATGCGGGCGGAGTACCTGCATGTGGAGAAGATGTGTGGCGTCATTTCTGGGTGGTGGTGACAAAGGACGCACTGACCATTGTTTGCCCAACCTCGACGCTGCAATCGATCAGAAGTCCAAAGTATGTTTTGGATCACCAACCATGCAGAAATCTTGCATTTTGGCGGTGCCCAAGTTTTTCATATTTTGGAGTGAAGATGTGTCTTAGTTGATCCCCGGAATTGGGCTTTGTAGGATGAGGCCGCCGTGTAGGCGCCATTTGCCGTGAATTTCCAAGATATTTGTTCCTCAATTTGAGGATCAAGAGTTACTGCATGAAGTTGCTCCCACAAGGATATGATTTCTTGGAGGTTTTGGTTGTCCTTGTATATTAATGTCTTTTTATCCTGTTGTCATCATGTAGGGCCATGTGAAATGATGTATTTTTCCATCTTGAGATGTCATAAATGTTGGGTGTGATGTCAAGCGGCCTCTTGTTACATAGCCATGTCGTGATCTAGAAGCTTGCTTTGCGGTCGTTCCCTAATGTAATGCGAGTGCAAGCATTGAAAAGGGCCAAGTCCTTTTCATCACAGGGGGTCTCCATTCCTACCCAAGATTTTTTCGGTGTTGTTCATTGTGCCCAAAGCCATCGAAGCCAAAGTGCCCCTTGCAAACTTTTCTAGCTGCAGGATCTGGAGGCTCCCCAAGCATTTCGGTTTGCAAACCCACTCCCAATTGACCTTGCATTTCCCTCCTGAAGTCGACTCTGTCCCCAACCAAAGGAAGGTCCTTTTATCTAGTCTTTTGAGGACACTTTTGGGGGCCTTGGTGGATGTGAGGAAATAAATTGCCTGGGATGTGAGAACGGATTTTGCTAGGGTTGCTCTTCCCGCTGGGGTGAGTAGCTTCCCTTTTCAGGCAGCTAGTTTGGTCGCCGCCTTATCTTCAAGTGGTTGGATGTCAATTTGGCGTAATTTATTTATAGCTAACGGTAGTTCTAGGTACTTCATGGGGAAACCTGTTTGTATGGTCGGGAAGTTTTGCGATATGCCATGTAGATCTAGCATATCGCATCTGATGGCCACCACAGAGCTTTTGTGAAGGTTAGTATTGAGATCGGTGACTAGGCCAAAGTTGTGGAGGATCATGGCTAGTGTGTGGAAGTCTTCCTTGATGGGCACTACGAAGATAGTAGCATCGTCTGTATACAGGGAGGTTCTAATATTTGCGGCACGACTTTTCAGTTTATACAAGGCACCCCCGCTCAGTTGCCAAATTCAGAACTCGCTGATTTAGCAAACTGTCGAACTTCTTGCTGTGCATACCGCATAGATACATGTATATGCACAACGTGTTGTGCTTTGATAATCATTAAAATTACAATCTCAGCTTTTTTGAAAACCTGTGCTACACTGCTGCTAATTATCCAATTTGATATCTAAAGAGAGAGAGAGAGAGAGAGAGAGAGAGAGAGAGAGAGAGAGAGAGAGATGACTATGGTACAAATGTATATATAAACAAATTTTGTCCCATGTTTTTAAAGAGATTTTAGTCAAATTTCTAATGTTAGGATTTGCTTGAAGATTCGTGCGAGCCCACCTCCATCTCCCACTTCAGCAAAGTCGGCTGGCTCACGGCCGCCAATTGCTACCCAACTCTTCTTCTGGACATGCTCACCGCCAATTGCTTTTGTAACAAAAAATTAAAGTGGAGGAAAAGTTTAACTTCTTTAACCAAAAATTTATGTGCTATAGACATCTGTTTTTGTTGGAGTAAGAAAATCTGCGCTCTAGTACAACTTTTTGTGTGCAACCAATAATCTCAGCCCAACTCTTGTTATGGACTTGGTTATCGTTAGCATCACAGCCCAGACGCCACAGCCATGCTCGTTCCACTTTGGTGCAGGGTCAAGAACGACGCAGAACCAGAAGTCAGATGGTTGCCGATCGAGCTGCAGCGGCGCAGTTGTGGACTTGGTGTGGAACAATGGCCCAACTAACTGCACGGCTGCGCAGCACACCAGCCGCAACCTACGTGAGGTCTCGTGGAATAGTGGCCTAGCAAAAGTACATGATGCACGGTGCAAAGCAGAATCGAAACACGGGCTTGGAATTGGAAACGTTCCCCGATCGGCCGCTTTGCACATAAACTTCTCCCTATCCCGCACGCGTGCCGCAATGGGGTGCTGTGAGACGTCGAGGGGCGGCAGGGCTCGGTACAACGGCAGCATGCAACACCGCGAGCCCGCTCCGCCCGTATCACCTCCTCTCGCCCATTGTTGCAGCTGCCAGCATAGAAAAAATACAGTATCATTTAAGTATTATAGTTTTCCGGTCAGCATGTGGACATGCCACGTGTCCTACTGTTTTACCATGCTGCTGTTCTCTGCTACCCTAGCCCTACCCCGCTGGACTCCTCCAAATCCCTTGTCACAAACCGCCATCGCCACCTACCCTTGCTCGACTTCCCCAAATCCCCTACCACATACCGCCGCCGCCTCCTCCTCCTCCGCTCGCTCCTGTGCCTTCACGTGCCGCCGCCTCTGTGCTCCTCTCCTTATCTGTCGTGTTGTCGCCCCTCAGTGGGCCCCCCCCCCTTCCTTGCCCACCGCATTCCACCACCGCCGATGTCAGCCCACCGGTCCGTCTCTCCTCGTTTGCCCCCTCCTTCCTCGTCCTCCATCCACACCTTGATTCGGTCCACCGCCAGGCGTCCTCGGTGCTTGCATCCTCCTGCCCCATCCTCTGGTCCGGTTCCCTGCCCACCACACTCCACCGTCGCAGACGTCAGCCCACTGGTCCATGTCTCCTCCTTTGCCCCCTCCTTCCGCCGTCCTCCATTTGCATCTCGATTCGGTCCATCGCCAGTCTGCGTCGCCGGTCGGTCCTATTTGCGCTTCTATTGGGTGGATTAGTGGTGCTCTTGACTGTCCCTTGTGGCGCCATTAGTAATTTAGCATCCATCCTGTTGCCATTAGACGCGGTGCTTATTGCGCCTGGATCACTTTTCCGGCGGCAACACAAAATCAGCCATTTGAGCGTGCTTAAGAATTGTTTATGTTGAAGTTTCGATTGCAGTTGGTCATGTAGCATAGCAGGAACTAATGTTGTGCACTGATTGAATTGATATTACATAACTGAAGGGTGAAGTTAGCTTGTAGAGCTGTAGTCCGAATCTGAGTATGTACAGAAGATTGAAAAGAAGTGAGGACACATTCCGTCACCCCTTCTTGCAGACTAATTAATCCACCGCGAAGTTGCATGATATATTGATATCTATCTGAATTCAAGTACACCTGCTATCGTGTACTCGTATGTGATCTCTTCCTGATCCCTGAACTGCCACATCTCAAACAAAGAACGAGAGGAAGAAAAGGCAAGCAGCGACGAGAACAAAAGACTGCAGCATAGCTGGGGCATTAGCACTGCCGCCGGCGTCATCGGCATCGACTTCACTCCTCCCGCGCCGTCCAGGGCCATTCTCCCAACCGTCCCCGTCCGGTTCCCACACCATTGACAGCCACGCCAGTGGCCCCCAGCCGGCCATCACCGGCCCCGGCGGCTCGCTCTCCCCGCTTCTTTCACCGCCGCCGTTGGGAGATTCACCGGCCGGCAGCGGCAGCTCTTGCCGGCAGACTGGGCAGGAGTTGTGGAGCCGGAGCCACGGCACGATGCAGTCGGAGTGGTACGCGTGCTTGCACGGCAGCTCGCGCGCGGCCTCCCCGAGCTCGAACTCCTCCTTGCACACGGTGCACTGCGAGCCGTCCGACAGGTTTGCCGGCGAGACGCGCACCGTCGGGAGCGAATCGATGGCCGACTCCGGCGCGGGCAGCGGCCCGGGGCGATCGTTCTGCGTGAGCTCCTGGATGAGGGCGTTGATGTCGGGGCCGGTGAAGTACTCCGCCTGGTCGACGGCCGGTGGTTCATCACCGTCCGGGCGCCGCTGCATTCCCGGCGCTGGCGGCGGGGACGGGAACCGGCGGCGAGGGAGCGGGGTGTCGGTCGGGTCCTCGCCAGTGTATATGACCCAGCGGCGGGGGCCCTCGTACGGGAGGAACGGCGGCTGGAAGAACTCGTCGGCCGGCGGGTACACGGGAGTGCGCGGTACCGGCAGGTCGACCTCGTGGAGGAAGCGGCCGAAGCAGCGCGGGCAGAAGACGTCGGAGGTGGGGGACGAGACGATGCGTAGCGTGCGGCGGCACACGTAGCACCAGTACAGGCTCCATCTCCGCCGCCGCGGCCGCGAGCCGCCGTTCCCTCTCGTCGACATGGCAGGCCCCAGGTGCGCGCGGAGCTAGCTAGCTGCCCCGCGGTGGCTTCGAACGAGCCGAGGTTGCATACACGAGACGGGACCGCTTAGTTTGTAAACTTATAGTTAGATGATTGACGAACGGAAGAGAGGTTTGATCAAGACAGAGGCGTCAGGTAAGGTGCGGCTTGGCGGGAAGCCGGGAAGGAATGGCTTTAGCGGGGTGGTGAATACGATTCTGACTTGTGTGAGGGTGTGTCAAGTGATGCACGTTTTCCTTCCTTTTGTCTGTTGGCTTGCAAGCTGCGACTCGCCGGCGATGCAAAGCTTGTTGCGTGACAGCCCGGGCCCACAAGGCAGTGGGAGCAATACAGCACTACGACAATTTTCTGGAGGCAACTATGTTGGCAAAATCAGAGAGCATAGAACTCACAGAATGCACACAACTGATCAACACACGCGCCTCCAAGGAAGATGAACACACCAGGACTTTCGACGCAGCAACTGCACTGGCGTCTTTTCTTCTTCTTTTTTCTCTCTTATTTCCTGATGTCAACTAACTCATGATTACATAGAATATAGGAGAACAGAACACACAGGCGGTGAGCAACAGCTCGATCCGCTTCTTACGCCATGCACCACATGACTCGGCCACGGCTCCTACTGATTTGCTAATGCAAAGCAAACACGTGCATATACAAAACAAACCGGTAAAGACACAGCTATGACAAGATTATTTACAACAAACTAGTCACACATAACGTAATCTGGAGAGGAAAAAAAAACACTCATTATCTCGCTTTACATATTCTCATGTTCTAATCAACCCTACACGCGCGAGAGTATGGCATTGTCACCGTGACAATTTTGGTCAAGCAAGATCTGGGCCTTCTCTTTTGGTAGGCCGAATCGTGCCATCTCCATCGAGAACGCCAGTGGAGCCCATCCTAGAATCACTTGCACCGACGTCACCAACGACTTCGCGCACCAACCAAGCAATCACAAATCACCGTCCCGCTGCGCATGTCACGTTACGTGACCACACAAACAAGCCAATCACAGAGCATGATTCCAAGAATATTACGCCACGCAAACACACACTGCCACTGGGCCCCACACTACAAAGGGCCCCACCCGCAGCGAACGCGCACCCGGAGACCTGGAAGCCGCCGCCGCCGCCTCGTCGCCTCTCCAGTCTCCACTTTTTTTTTTCTCTCTCCTCCCCTTCCCCTCCAACTCTCCATCTCTCATCGTCAAATCCACGCGAACGCGAGAGCGCAGAGAGCACCACCGGAAAGGGCCCAAACAAGCGCAAAAAAGCTCTAAATCCCGGCGGCGATGGCGCTCTCTGACCGCTCCCGTGAGTCGCTCCTCCCGAGCTTCCTCTACTCGACGGCGGCGCGGTCGTCCTTCGCCGCGGCCCCGGCCGCGGCTGCCGGCGCCCCGGGAGGCGTGCCATTCGCGATCCAGGCGCCCAAGGAGAAGATCGAGATGTACTCGCCGGCGTTCTACGCCGCCTGCACGGCCGGAGGCATCGCCAGCTGCGGGCTCACCCACATGGCCGTCACGCCGCTCGATCTCGTCAAGTGCAACATGCAGGTGAGGAGGTATTAGATCCAGCGCTTGGCTGGGTGCCCCGCGCCCCTTGCGGTTTAGGATCGGGGGTGGATTTGGTTATATCCGGCGGCTTGCAGCCGAGTCTTGCTAGTTAGGATAATTTAATCTATTTTCTATAGATCCTTGATTCCTGTGTGCTAGATGCAATGCTTACTTATTGTCTGATGTTTGTCCTTGGTGAATCTATTATCGCTATGCAGTAGGAGTAATTTATTGAAACATTGCTTTGGGAATAGATGTACACTCTTCAGTGTTGTGATTAATTTGTAATTGTAGTGTATTGAATCTGTGGCTATCTGTCTGTTCATGCACGATCAGATTTATATGTGAAATTAAGTTAGTGACATGATGCAATTTTGACCTTCAAGCCCTAACTCTTGAGTTTTCATACATGTTTACTTGTCTAGTAAATTTTCAAATCCCGGCCAACTGGCTGCATGATACCCATGGGGCCATGAATCCATTGAATGTTTTTCCTAGATTAATGTGGTAGCATGATCAACATGTTTATGGTTAGTGTGGAACAATGGGTATCTATATACATTATTGGCATATAGATTTGTATTGTTCGATTGGTTAATCTGTACCTAATAGGAATTGATTTTTTTGTTGAATTGTATATATGATTTTTGACACGATTGTTTTGGCAAACTGTTCCAGATTGATCCAGCAAAATACAAGAGCATCACATCTGGGTTTGGAGTACTGGCCAAGGAGCAAGGAGTTAGGGGCTTTTTCAGGGGATGGGTGCCCACCCTGCTTGGTTACAGTGCTCAGGGGGCTTGCAAGTTTGGATTCTATGAATTCTTTAAGAAGTACTATTCAGATATTGCAGGGCCTGAGTATGCTCAGAAATACAAGACCCTGATATACCTTGCTGGGTCGGCTTCTGCTGAGGTAATTGCTGACGTGGCTCTTTGCCCCTTCGAAGCCGTGAAGGTCCGTGTGCAGACACAGCCTGGATTTGCTCGTGGGCTCAGCGATGGGCTCCCTAAGTTTGTTAAATCTGAGGGTGCCTTGGGGTAATTAAAACCTTTTATTTTTTTAAATTTGATTTGGTTTCTATCTATCACCTTTCACTTCTGTGATGTAACAATATTTCCTTTCTTTTGTGATGTAACAACATTTTATTTTCAAAATTGCAGGCTTTACAAGGGAATTGTCCCACTCTGGGGTCGTCAAATTCCTTGTAAGTAAATTTGATCTTGCCGACTTATTTATTTTGATCGACTGTCATGTTGGATTTTATGTTATGATTGTATATTTTGGTGATTAGTCTATTAGGGTGTTTGGTTGAATGTGCTGTGATGGTATTTTGGTGATTAGTCTATTATGGTGTTTGGTTGAATGGGATGTAATGGTACAAGATGGATGTGATGATCCTGGATGGTATGATACAACTTACGTGTTTGGTTAATGATAAAATAATTTAATATTTTGTTTGATTGCATGAATGGGATGATACCGGATGGTTCAAGGTGGTGTTTGGTTTGAGGAATGAAGTTGAATGAGTTGTATATACTGAGGAGTATTAGCATGATTAATTATTGAAATATTAGTATGATTATTAAATTTATCTTAATTACAACAGGAGTATTTAACTAAATTAATTATTTTAACTATCCACTAATTGGCATGGCCCACTGGTCAGTGACGTATACAGAGAGGAGAGGAGGTCACAGAGGGGACGCGCTCGTCCCTGTGAGGCTTGTAGCACGTGGTTCGTCCGTTTTTTTGGAACCGTTCAGTACAGCATATTTGAGGAATATTATCAGAAGATCATCCCGTACATATATGCCCTGATTCACTGAACCAAACACACTCGTAGTGGTTCATTCTTTCTGCAGTTATTATTGTGTGTTGTTTCCATACAATCCGTATAATGAGACTGTTGCCTCCGTCAATAGAATATTTACTATTTACAGCCTAGTTAATGCGTAGTCAATGGTAGATGGCTTTGGTTGATCTCCTTCCTTTGTCATTTCAAATCCTGCATCCCATCATATGCTGATTATGATTCTCTTGGATTTGACAGCTTTTGTCTGCTTCAAATTATTCTGTTCCTAAATCAAATCTAGTCGAAATCTACCGCTCAAGTTTATATTGGTTAGCCTCACATTAGTTCCATCATGTACAACACTATTCATCCCATTCCAAACTTTCATGACTTGCAAAAAAAAAAATCACTGTATTTAGTTTTTTTTGGGGGGGTGGGGGTGGGGGTGGTTGACGATCTTGTTAAATATGATCCATAGAGTTTTTGGGCTTGCTGAAATTATTTAACTGTGTCAAACTCACAACCAATGGTACAACTTTGGGAAAAACAGATAATAGCGTAGCCACAGAAATACCTTCTCTGTTTCCACTTTCCAGCACAATTTGTTGTTTGCATCCAAAGATACGGAGATGCCGTTGTTTTGCTTTTCCATGCATGGATGCTATACTTATCAGTTATCACAGGTGGTAATATTCCAGGAATAAATTCTTACTAATTTGTGTTCAGAGAGTTTAAAACTGATCATTGTTGAGATGACTAACTTTTGTATAAATGTTTTTTTGAGTTTGATTTTCATGTTCATATTGTTCTTGAATTGCAAGTGTTATTGTCGTGAATCATGTGTTCTCATTATAGTTATTTTCTGTATTGAACTATGGTCGATGTGATTCAACTGGTATAATGATAAAACAAACCTTAGTTAATACCCATAATATTGTGTTAGCATCGCAATTATGATTGCCTGGAATACTTCTAAAGCAAATAAAAGTCTCCCTTTTTTCTTTGGAGATGAGAAAAGGCTCTCTTGTCTTGGTATTACACATTGTTACACTATTTCAATTATATCGAAATCTGCAAGCTCAAGTTCCTCATCTTTCCTTCGACACATAATTGATATGTGCTTTGGTCATGGACTTCGAAATGGCAATTGTGTTAATGTTTCTTGATGGTATATAGATTTTAAACATTGTTTTAAATAAAAATTTAGGAGATAAACTTTTAATACCTGCTTTTTGACTACATCACTAATTCTGCATCAGTTTGGTATTTGTGTCAAATACTTTTGAGCTTATATTAGCTGTTTATTTATTTTATATTGTTATTTGTACCCATTGTTACATATTCTCATGATGCATTCAGATACGATGATGAAGTTTGCTTCCTTTGAGACCATTGTTGAAAACATCTACAAACATGCTGTTCCTATCCCAAAGTCGGAGTGTAGCAAACCTTTCCAATTGGGTATCAGCTTTGCTGGTGGTTACGTTGCTGGTGTCTTCTGTGCTATTGTTTCTCACCCGGCTGATAACTTGGTCTCTTTCCTGAACAATGCCAAGGGTGCTACAGTGGGTGATGTAAGCTTATACTACTTATTTCCTCCTCAAGATGCTTTGTTGTTGTTCTGCTTTTGCAGTCTCGTTTATGGGCTGCTCGTTTCTATTATGTATTTCTGCAGGCTGTTAAAAAGCTTGGCCTCTGGGGCCTTTTCACTCGTGGACTTCCCCTTCGTATTGTCATGATCGGTACCCTTACTGGAGCTCAATGGGGAATTTATGATGCGTTCAAAGTCATGGTTGGACTGTAAGTGTCTTCTTTCTTATTTTCATTAGAACGACAATAAGCAGCCTTCAAGTGAATAAAAAACTTGACTCCTTTTGCAATTTAACAGGCCAACTACTGGTGGTGTGACGCCAGCACCAGCCCCTGTTGCAGAGGCTGCATTGAAAGCCGCTAGTGCCTGATTTTCCTATATTAGGATAACTATGATGGATTTCTGAAATTGGTCATTCTTCACGGATGACGACTGTATCAATTACATGAGTTCAACTATCAATTTGTTTAATAGTTTTGGAGAGGGTGACCACGTCATCTTTTGAATGAGAGGAACTCGTTAAACAGGCGATGATAGATTTTTTTGGCCCAAGTGTAAGTTCAATACTTGATATATAATAAGTTCTAGGAGCACAGGTTTTGCTATCACCTGTACTGCCATTTATTCATATTACACCACCCTTCATATTTCTGAAGGTATACACAAATTTATGCTGTCAGTTTTGTTAATTCATATTACACTACCCTTGGTATTACTGAAGGTATACCACAATTCATGCTGTCAATTTTGTAATATGCCTGATCATCCATGTGTAAATGATGACAGAATTCAAGTTCTCTTTAAATGTTACGTTTCCCTCAAGTATGAGTTGATTGTGCGTTTCCTTTGAATGTCATGCTGTTTCCCAGTATGAGTTGACTGTGCGATGCTGATTGTCGTTCGTTAAAGCAGCATTCGGTTGGGTTAGTAACCGGTCACAACCCGTTCCGTGTACCGGAAGTGTAGTTCTACAAACAAATTTGTGTACATGATATGTATTTCTGAAAAATGGTATAATAAATTTGTATTTTTTTTGTTTTAACATTATACCTGTAGTTTTATTAAATTTACTCAATTTTCTATACAAGCATAGAAACCATCCGCTCTGAACTCTGAAGTGTGACCCAGAATCGCTATTAAGTTGCATAACTTTAGCTCCCCTGTTCTAGGACGAATGAAAGATACGAGGAAGACCCCAGTACAGGCCCAACCCAGATCTTATTCACGAGCATAATTCGCAGAGTAGATGTGCAATTAAATGATTGATCCTTGCGGGAGAGAAGCGTTAACATTTCTTTCTTCTTTCTTAATGTTTTCGCTAGAGAAATCAATCCACTTCCTTTTCTGCTATGCCGTCTCCACAAGTTGGGAGTTTTTTTTTTCACGTGCTGACAAAGTATCATCACCCTGAAACAGAGAAGCAGCCAGTATAAATAGCCATCCACTTGGATTACATACTAGAGGCAAGTGAAACTACTACTTAAAGCACGCATACCTGAACTCAAAGTCTCGACACAGCTAGCCCCTCCATACAAGTGAAGTCCATTGCTATTTGCGGCGCGCGGTCCATCCTTCTCCATGGACTTAGACATGGCAATGGATATGATGAACCAAGAACAGCTCATGCACATCATCTCACAACTAGACAGCGCACTCACAGACCTGCCTTCTCCATCCACATCGCCATCTGCGTCGCCGCCACAGCAACCACCGGCTCCAGTTCCATCAAATCCATTGTACCGTACTACTATCCCTACTTCGGTTCAGACGCCGGTGCTGCCACCGGCCCCCGCTACTCCGACGCGGGAAATGTCATACTCCGCGGCGGTGATGCGTCAGCTGGTCAGCGTCGACGCGGATGCGGCGCGGCCCAGGCGACGCAACGTGCGCGTGTCGAGCGAGCCGCAGAGCGTGGCCGCCAGGCTGCGGCGGGAGCGCGTGAGCCAGCGGATGCGCGCGCTGCAGCGGCTCGTGCCCGGCGGCGGGAGACTGGACACGGCGTCCATGCTGGACGAGGCCATCCGCTACGTCAAGTTCCTCAAGAGCCACGTCCAGATTCTGGAGCAAGCCGCGGCCACGATGCACGGCCGAACCGGTGCCCGCGTCGACGTCGATGGCGGAGAGCACTGCCACTTCTGCCCGTATCTTGCTTAGATGAGAGGCGCATGTACGTTCACGTTGTTGTTCATAGCCAGGATCGGCGACGTTGTCAGGTGCAAGTGTACGTGATCATAAATCCTTGTGACAGACTGACAGGTATGACAGTAAGTGATAAATCTGTCATGGGTAGCGCATGAGTTCTATTCTTAGGATTCTCTCGATCGAATGCAACTCAGACAAATTCATTATATGTTCATTTAACTAGTAATGTACTGCATTTGCTGTCTGCATTACTCTGTGTACGTCTAAATAATAAGTTGAAGCAATGCATGCACTTAATTTACCTTTTCAACTTTTGCGACCAATCTACTGTACTACTACAAATATAAGTGGTTAGACTTGGATCTTTGTACTTCTCAGCGGAAACGTATCCTCCGACTTCATCGTTGCAAGTCATGGTGCTACAGTACCATAACATTGCGTAGCAACCGGTGGATCGAAAACGAGAGGATAAGTTCGTGTCGCGCAACTGCAACAGAAATACTGCAGCACACTGTAGCAAAAGATTGTAGCATAGATATTATTCACAAACACTATAGTAACACTGTAGTGATTGGTCTAGCGCGAAACGAAAGACCACGACATTAGCCACGACATTAGCAATGAAATAATAAAAGATGTCAATCGCTTCTCAGCATAGGATACTCGCCAGGTGTAGATGGACGGATAAATGGATAATGCATGCCAGTATGCCACCAGTTACGTTCAATGTAGTAACGCACGGTTTATATATCGTGCAAATGAACTCTTGCACGTTCTTGTCCATGTCTGTCCGTTATGAATTCAGGGCAAATGTGCAGTGTACAGAGCCAATCATGCACTCGCACGGGAGCCCACGAACCATGTCCATGTGATGGATTGATGATGAACAGATGGTCCACTGGGCGTCCTCGTGCCATGGATTGACACGTACCGAACCTGGTAACCATGGGACCCTTGCATCCCTCATCATATCACCTAGTCACTGTTGAAAAGGCAACATTCTTCTACGTAGCCTTGTTAAAATAAACACAAACACGCATTCTTCGATTCTACGGTTCTACCTGAACCTTGTTTCACGAGGGAGTATGAAAAAAAATTCTACCAGAATTGAATTTTCATGTGCGCTTTCAACTATACGCTTTGAACTTTCCGGCTTGAAATTCGGAGACTCAAAACAGAAAATAGGGTAACATTTCAACAGGGAAAATCAACTTCCAACTTCCCCCCTAGAGGTTTTTCATCAAAACGCGAGCGGTGACAACAACGGCAAGCACTGAAGGTGGAGTCACTGCTCATCCCGCCAGTGAGGCAGCAGCAACGGCGCGTGGCTCACAGGGCTGTGTGTAGGCGGCCCCTCAATTAGGAGGCGCGTGGCTCACGGATCGAGCAGGAGGACCGGAGCACGGGGAGGCGACTGGGTGTGGCCGACGGCGAGATATGCGCCATTGCCGACGTCGGATTAGGTGGCAATGCCATTGGTAAGGAGGAGTGAAGACTGAAGAGGATGGCGAACAAAGGGATAGAATCGAATCGACGGAAACGCTCACGCGCGTAGTGGACGACAGATGCGGGCATCCGTGGGATATTTTCCAGAGCGCCTGCGGATAATTAGCATCCTCGAATTTTAAATCCATTAGATCAAAATTGAATCAAACATACACGTGCGAAGTTAATCCAATGACCATGAAATAAAAATAGTTAAGCAACTTACTGAGAGCAAAACCGACAATTAACCTGTTAAAGCTAGCTTGCATGATTTGGGGATTGCCTGTACGTGCGGTACAACGCTGGTTTGTCCCATGCACAGCACCAGCCTTCTCGCGGACGCATTGTCAACAACAGTAGGGCCACTCCATACATTTCAAAGGATCTCTGGGCTGATCGAGCTCTGATCCTCTGGTCGGTCATGCACGATGCATCCCTCCTAGACCAAACGGCATATTTGAATGTACGCACAATCGCGTCAAGAGATCATCATTTCTCCCCCTCTACTGTACCCGTCATAAAGTTGGCTTGTGCAGCGTTTCGTTAAGCAGTCGCATGGCCGTGTCCTTTGTGCGAAGTTCAGGTCTCGATCTCGTCTACCTGAGTACCTTGTGCGAAGTTTAGTGGGGTTAGCTCCGAGAAAATTACAAACTGAATACGATAAAGAGCGCATATTAGTTCGGCAATCTATGGATGTGATATACAAAGTTTTATCTTGTTTGCAACGATGGCGAATACTCATCATCGGGGTTGATCGCACTAAACTGGACAATTTCATGAAGAGCATTGAAGAGTGGTCTAGGAACTTTTATAGTTTGGACAGAATTGCACTATTAGTAGCATAATTTCCTTAGAGTTTAACAAAGTGCAGTAGGGACCCTCGCCTAGTCTGAATTGCACTAATTAAGTTTCGTCAATGCCTACAACATAATATATAGCGTAATCATCATGTGAATTACGTATACAGATTCACCGAGAATATACGTGCATACGTATAAATATATATTTATGCACAAACACAGGTGAGCGTAGTCATCATCGAGAGGATACGTGCATGTGTATAAATATATATTTATACACAAACACAGGTGAGCATAGCCATCATCGAGAGTATACATGCATACATATAGATATATATTACTTATGCATACATGGTGGTCAATCTTTTTTTCCTAAAATGCTAGGGGCCACTGCCCATGTTAGCCTAGCTTACGCTCCGTCCCTGCTCGTGTGGGCTCCCGCATGCGCAGTTAACCTCGTGGCGATGACAGAAACGCGTACTAATAGATGTCAAGATGGTTACGTCCGGGTTGGTGTTGCTGCGCCGATGCATGCACCGGCCGGCCAGATAGACAGCGCGCAGCGGGTGTGTCGCCGTCCCGGCCCCCGGCCGGGTCTGTGTCTCTGTTGGTTGGGCCGCGCGGCGGCATGTCGGGTTCTTCGACGGCTGTTCACTGATTGGGCCACGTGGGCCGGGCGCCTTCATTTTGTTCTCCGCATGTACGTTCTTTTAGCAGCACGTTGTGCATGCATCTGTCTTGTCTTGAGCAGCATGACCACTGTACATATATGCTTCTTCCAACGAGTAACTTTTGCAAATTACCTCGTGAGCAAACACCTAGCGTGCCCGTTTGGAGCAGTAGGCGTGTTTGGTTCGATGCCTAATTTTGTTATACCTAATCTGGCAGGAGTTTAGTTTGTTGCCATGATTGTGGTTGCCACGCTCTGTTAATTAATTCAGTATAACTCATATGGCATAGACTCTCTCTTTTAACCTTGTCACAGTTGTGATGACTAGCAACCAATTTGTCTAAAAAGGTAGGATACCAATATATACGATGGGTGGGTGCGTGTATAGGGAGAAAACCACCTAAATGTAGTAAACTCGAAAGAAGCATGTCTTACAAGTTTTCAAAAAAATTGGGAAAAAAAACATATACAGAGGTGGGGATGATAGTTAACCATACAAAATTTCAAGATCAAACTCAACATCATTTGAAATATATGAAGAAGACAAATTCTAATGATACCACAGTGTATCTAACTTTAGTCGTCAAAACATAGCCACAACTGGAGTCTTCAAAACACTGAATAATTGCATCACTACCAGGAAATGGAACATCCCCGAGTGCAAGAGAATTCCCCTGAGTGTCATGCTGAAGCACTAGGGAAGGTGAAGGATCCCTGAGTATGGCTTACAAATGAAACACAACTTGAGCATATCATGTTTTGATGATTTCTTGAAGGTGGTCTGTGAGCTTCTTCCTGCAGGTGAACATAAGTTGCCACCAAATCTTTATGAGTGCAAGAAGCTACTCGGAGCTCTAGGCTTGCCGTATGAGAAGATTGATGTCTGCAAAAATAATTGCATGTTATTTCGAAAAGAACATGAGAAGAAGGACCGATGCGATATATGTGGTAAGTGTCGGTATTTTGAGCACGGTGATGAGCCTGAAGGAAGAGGCCACGGGCAGCAACTGAAGGAAGAGGCCAACGCATGTTTATGTCTGAGGAATCAAGTAGACATACACAATTGCGTAAAAAAAGGAGTTCGATCGTTAGAAGCCTGGATACATGGTACATCCATCAGATGGAGAAGCTTGGAAACAATTCGACAAGGAATTTCCTGATTTTGCAAGTGAACCTAGGAATATCCGGATGGTCTAGCTACATATGGTTTCATGCCATTCAGTCAGGAGCTGCGTACATGTTGGCCAGTATTTCTAGTTCCTTACAACCCACCTGGGCTATGCATGCGGGAACACAACATGTTTCTTTCCATTATAAATTGCAGGACCTGAATATTCTGGGAAGAAGTTGAATGTGTTCTTGCAGCCTCTAGTTGATGAGCTTATTGAGTTGTGGGAGAATGGGGGTAATTACATACACCACAAGAAACCCCCCTAAATACGCTTTTCTAGAGGTGTTTTTCAATATGTCTCTAAAATAAGGAGTTATATAGTCTAGAGATGCTTTTTAGAGATTAAAGATACTTTAAAAATCACACAAAAATTTTATATGTTAGAGACGGTTTTGAGATGTTTTCAAGACACATACAAAATTTTATCTCGGAGAGGCGTTTTTAGACGCTCTCTAATTCATCAAAAGTTTATATTGTGTAAATACATTATTTTGAGACACTTTCCAACTCTCTAGGGGTGTTTTTTCGGTGATTGACATATGTTAAAAGAACTATATATAAATATTGTAACACATAACTAAACATGTGAGGTTGAGGTGGCTAGTGTGACAAGTCTAAGAGAAGTATTTCCCATGGGGTCTAGAGTTCGAGTACCAACCTTTGTAAGAGTCTGCATATTTTTTTATATTTTATTTGTTGATGCGTAGTATAACGTCTCTACATAACGCTGCATATCATGTATATGCTTTTAAAAAACGCCACTACTGTCATAGCGACGATGCATTAGAGGGTGTTTATGAGGTGTTTTCGAAAACGCATCTACAACTATCTAAAGGTGAAAAAAAAACACTTCTACTATACAAAAAAAGTCGTCTCTGCTGGTCAGTTCTGCTGCAGTGATATGACCGGACAGCTCGACAAAATTTCAGAACGAGAATGGCATATCTATGGTGGTGCCATGATTATCCTGCTTATGGGTTTTTCAGCGGATGGTGTGTGCACGGAAAGTTTTCATGTCCAATTTGCATGGAGCAGTTAGAGGCAACATGGCTATAGCATGGTAAGAAGTAATCTTGGTTTGATTGCCACCGGAGATTTCTTCCAATGCGCCATAGATTTAGAAGAAACAAGTCTTCTTTTCAGAGTAATATAACAACTACTGATCTACCACACCATGTCGGTTAAGTGGATATGATGTTCGTAAACGGCTTACTGCTCTTGTGCCCCTTGCTGGCCCCTTTGACGTGTTTGAGGGATACAGGGGAAAACACAACTGGACACATATATCTTGCCTATGGAAGTTGCCATACTTTAGCAAGTTGGTTCTCCGGCATAACATAGATGTGATGCATAATGAAAAGAATATAACAGAGGCATTGTTTAACACATGTTTTTAACATAGATGTGATGCATAATGAAGTTGCCACGTGCTGATTTCTGCTTAACTAGAGAACAGAGAGGAGATTCTCCAATGGTTCCAACAGCTCAAGTTTCCTTACGGTTATGCAACAATCCTGAGGCGAGGGGTGAACATAAGTACTATGAGGATAGATGAGCTGAAGAGTCATGATTACCACATATTTATGGAACGCTTGATGCCGGTGGCCTTTCGTGGTTACTCGCCACATGACATTTGGCAAGCATTGGCTGAGCTTAGCTTATTGTACTGGCAGTTGTGTGCAAAAGAGTTGGATCCTATGGTCATTGCCAACCTAGAAGCTAACATAGCAGCACTATTATGTGAGCTAGAGAAGATATTTCCACCTGGTTTCTTTAATCCAATGCAACACTTGATGATTCATCTCCCATATGAAGCAAAGGGTTGGGAGGCCAGTTCAATATAGGTGGATGTATCCATATGAGAGGTATATATATGTAAACTATTAGATGATATAATAGTTACAGGATTTATTTATGTTTGAACCAAATCCTTGAAAAACATGTAGGGGTAACAAAATTCTAAGGAAAAAGGTGAAAAATAAAGACCATGTGGAAGCCTCACTTGTGGAGGCCTATGTACTCGAGGAGATATCTTTGGTTATGTATTAGCATACAACTTCTTTGATAAGAAACTTTGCCAAGTTATCTCATAATGTTAACTGCAATTACAGGCATTGTATAAAGGTGCTATTATGCAGAGTCATGGCCCAAATTACGATTGGAAGTACCAGCCAATAGATGGTAATGGACTTTATCGGGCTTGTAATGGTAAACCACAAGGACGTTTTGGTATATGTGATGGCTTAGTTATTACTCCTAGTGTCCTCTCTGATGTTAAAACGAGGGCCTCCTCAGGAGAGACACCACAACGAGCGCGGAAGAGGCTTGACAGAGAGGTGGATGCGACGATTAATAAGACTATTGAAGATAGGCTATCACAGTTAGAGGAGTGCAATCGTGTCCAAAACCATCAGGCTCAGGAGCAAATCCATGACCAAGTTTCAACAGCTGTTCATGCAACCAATGAGTATTGGTTGAAATACATCCAGGTATTTTAGGCAAAACATTATTTATGTTCCACAACTCATGGTTTTGCTGTTTTCAACTCAATGTACTACAGGTGCAGAGCCTTGCTCAGCAGTGGTGCTAATTCTTTGGTGTTGCCTCCTCCTCCTCCTCCATTCTGCTTCCCTACTCAACCGGTAACACTCATATATTTTTTTTGTTCTAATTAATCTAGACTAGCTGCACTAGATATGGCACATCTTGCAGAGGTCAAGAGTTGTACTTTCATTATCTAAAAAGATATGACACATCTACATTGTGTGTCTTTACCCAAATGAGTTGAGAAATTAGCTTCCAAATACATAGTGCAGAATGCATGTGCTGATTTACTTCTTGATGGTTTCTTTTATATGTTACATCCGGTTCAGGAGTTGGTGATAGCGGGATGGTGGCAGAAATGAAGACGAAAGTGTGAGAACCCGCATAATTAAGCTAAGCTAATCTAGCAGTAGTCTGTAGTTGGCGTTAATCAATCCGTTAAGTTTTTGTCTCTGTGTTAGCTCAATCATCATCAACATTCATTTATTTCTTGCATCTAGACAATAAATCATAAAGCATCATCATAATCAAATCATAATCATCGTCATCGTCATCATATTTATCATTATCATCATGTATCCATGCAAACATTTCATATCTTACAAGATGGGGGGATTGGATCATATACCCTCTCTGAAATTCAGGATTTCAGGATTTACCCTCCCACCTCAATGACATGTGGGGTCACCATAGGTCAATGACATGTGGGCCAGGAGGGTAAATCCTGAATTTCCATCTAAGGGGAGGGTATATGATCAAATTTTCCTACAAGATGGCATAAGAAAATTTCATTTCATTGTCATTGCATTCATTTCAATCGAAACCCTCCTTGTCATTTCACCTATCCATCTTCGTAATCGATGTAGCACAGTGACCATCCAAATCTTTGCCTCAGCCTAAGCCAGCACAACCAAGCCAGCAGCCGAGCATTCCCCCTTGCTCTATCTCATAGTCCCTCCCACTGTTTCTTCTACCTTATCCCGAACTGTACAGCAGGTCTTCCCAGAGACTTCCATCGCCACATCCACTGCAGCCTCATTCCCAGCACTTCCTTGCCTCTCCACCATTTCGCTTCCAGGAGCCAGGAGCACCAAGGAGCCAGGCGCCCTAGAAGGTCAGGGGAGGCGAGCAAAGGCGACGCCAGCGACCAGAGGACTGCACCAGGATCAGCAGGAGGCGATCATCCCCATCCCTGCCGACAACACCATCAGCACCATCACAAACCTTCGTCATCAGCTCCAACCCCTTAAACCGACCAAATCCCCAAGCATCAGGTAAATCTTCTCCAAAACCCCTCCCCTACACCCATTATACTACTCATTCGAGCAATCCTCAGTAATCATCCATCTCCCCAATACCTCAATCACAGAGCAAGAGAGGGATGTGAGAAGAGAGTTGGGTGTAAACCCCAGTAGATCTGGTAGTTCTTCATCTTGTCCATCTAAACCCCATACCACCCTCATCATCAAGCAGCCAACCGAAGCATTCATGCATAGAGATCAAGCCACCATTAGCTTCCTTCCTGCATTCATGAGCATATTCATCACTAATTGAGTAATCAAAGCTTAAGCAAGATTTTGTGCTAATTGAACCTAAGGAAGGGAGTAGAGTGAGAGAGGGCCGGGTAGAGCGCCGGCGGCCGTAGGCCGGGCCGGCCGAGAGAGCAGAGGCGATGCTGGCCTTCGGCCGCACCGAGGAAGGGAGGCGCAAAGGGTGGAGCAGGCCGGGTGACGCAGATGGGGTGGAGACCGAATCGGAGCAGCGCAGCGCCGTGGAGGAAGCAGAAGGCCGGGTAGAACCGGCTTCGGTGCTTGGCAAAGTGGGAGCCGCGGCGACTCCAGAAGAAGCGAGAGAGGGGCGCGTGCTGGGACGGAGGAGCCGACGGCGGCGGCGCGCTTGTGAAGCAGATGGGAAGGAGGTGGAGTAGAAGAGCCGGGGCTATGGCGCAAGGAGGCGGTGCAGCAGCAGGTAGAAGAGGAGCCGTGGGGAGGAGAAGGAACCAGAAGAAAGGAGAGAAGCTTTCGGCTAGGAAATTGCTTGCGGCTGGGAGTGGAGATGAGAGAAAAGGTAAGGAGAGAGAGAGAGGGGTTAGGGTTAGAAGAATTAGGGTTAGGAACCTAATTAGATGCTAGCAATCTGCAGTTTATTAATCTGAGTTAGATTAAATTGTTTAAATTCTGGTAGCTAGTTTGTTGGTATTGATGTTAAATAGTGGTTCAGCGGAGCATCTAGATGTGTTGTTCGGCAGCTCGGTCCTGTTGTACTTAGACCGTAGGTCAGCCGCATCGGGAGAGTGCTAACTGAGCGAGCAACCGGCAGATCTTGTTTAACTAAAATCTACTAACCCTTATACTTCTAGTATTACCCAAAGCCAGCAGTCTATTTATTTTGTCCTGTGCGTGCTATCGCTTTATTGCAGAGGACGATCCCACGCCGAGGGGAGTAGTTAGTCCAGAGTTCTTCGTCGACGACCTCTTCTACAGTTCTGCAGGCAAGCGATCCTCTTGAACATGAATCTAGTTATTTTAACTGTAAACTGTATATTACTATATAATACACATATTTCATCAAAACTATTTCTCAAAACTTAAATCATTTAATGATGATGAAAGAAAGGAAATGATATGATGAGTAAGAAAAGATGATGTATTATTATGACTGGTAAAGGGGGCCTGTGGCAAGGATGAGAGAGGGCAAGAGGTGGGACCCCTTTACGTATGGTTATTATATAAGGACCAACAACACTCTTGCTCGGTCAGAAGCTGTATCTGAGTACCAACCATTCTCTCATCTCGGTGAGCAGAAAATGCTACCAGATTACGTAATTATGCTCTCCACAACGGGTAAGTATATATGTGTGCGTGTGTTATGACAGAAGCAGGCGCTATAGCGCTAGGTGGAGTGTTGGATGCAGAGAGGATGAACTGGCCCAACCAACCTTACCGGAACTCGGTGGGGGCCAGGTCGTCACCGACGGAGGTAATGGGTGGAGAAATTA
Organism: Ampelocalamus luodianensis; assembly: GCA_036346255.1. NCBI lineage: Eukaryota > Viridiplantae > Streptophyta > Magnoliopsida > Poales > Poaceae > Ampelocalamus > Ampelocalamus luodianensis. The sequence continues at coordinate 53,325,475 of CM070627.1, read as the reverse complement.
ATCACGTAATCTGGAAAACGTTCTGTATTCTGAACTCGGAGTCGCATCAAAGGAAATGCGATGGACCTAGCTCAAGAAGAGCTCAGAATAGTTATGGGTAAAGTGGTACAAGCCTGCGCAGTGCTATATCAAATCATGAATTCATGCCAGTCTCCTGGATTGGAGTCTACGGGAACCGCTAGGGGTCTTTCTTCTCTCCGAGTGACTAGTAGTCTTTTCTGAATTAAAATTGCCACCTATTGTTTTACCGAGTTATTTTCAGAAGCAGAGATGAGTTAGAAAATGAAGTAAAGAACCAGAGATGAGTCATAAGTGCATTTTTGCTATTAATGCTTGCTGAGTACATTAATTTGTACTCAACCTTGCTAGTATTCTCCTTTGTAGATCCTAGTCCGGCCGGGAGTTATCCCGAGTGGGGCGAGGGAGTTGCAGGTGCAGATGAGGCCACAGGAGACGAGGGCGTTAGCTACGAGGAGCAGGGAGAGGTGGATCCCGTATCCGACGAGTGGGACTGTTAGGAGACCAGTACCCCGGGGCAGGCAAGAGATGAAGACTAGTACTTTTGTAGTTGTTTAATTATTTGTATTAAGAACCATAGCCTTGCGTGGCTACTACTGTAATAAAGATGTGCAGTTACTAGCTTATTGTTCTGCTGCGTGACTCTGGTAAGGCTTACTATTTGTCGGAATGGTGTTCTACCGTACAGACAAATAGTAATCCGTTTGCTTAAGTGTGATTATCCTCTGGGATAATGACACGGGGCGCCACAGCAAGTCCCGCTGATGATATCTGTGGTTGACTCACATGTGCTAAGTGTGGAGACTAGAATGTATTTTGGATTGACCTTCTGATGGATAGTTTGCAGCTGGCTGTTGTTCCAATGACCTAACTTGGTTAGTTTGCACTTAGTTGATGCTGGTACTAGTTGTGGAAAACAACTACCAAGTTATTTTGCTTAGAGATGTGCTTCAACCATTGTGTGGTAGATAAGAACCTTAGTTTCATGCAATGCTCTATGAAATGCTTTGAACTTGAATTATGCTTTACTTATATGGAAGATTCGATGAAGTCTTCTGTTTGATGTGTTTGTTCTACAATTATAATAATAATATGCCTTTTCTATCTGTAAAACAAGCATCAATGGAAAAGACGGAAGGAAAAAAAACATGTGGACTTCCCGAGTGTTCAACACAAGGGGGAATGAGAGGTGGTCGCACTGTCCAGAAAGTTCACCGCAAAAGCATCCCCGAGTGGGAGAAACACTATGGGAAAATCACATTTCAGGAGTGAAATGTCAACTCTCGGGGATAACTGAAATGTCAACTCTCGGGGACGTTAGGGATACCGCGAGTTGTAATCCCGAGAGGTGTTTCTTGAGTGCCTCACATGGGGAAATGGATCCCCGAGTGTTAAGATGCTTCCTTGTGTGTTTTTGATACACGGGGAAAATCTATTCCCTGATAGTGAATTGCATCTATTCTATCCCAGCCCATGGGCTGTACTTAGGCCCAACCGGCTCGATAGACTATATCATGGACAAATTGGTCATCCTAGATGGACCATCAAGCATAAAGTCCCAAGATCGGCCTGGCCCAACCTGGATAATTTTTGGGATTTGCTATGAATGTTACATTTTTTATTGTTGAATCTTGAGTTGCAATTCATGCTCCAGCAGGGTCGTCCTCCTATTTTGTCATTGACTGCCGATGTCAAGGTTTAAGTTCACCGCTCTTTTGTCAGCAGCTGCCGATGTCAAGGTTTGAGTTCACCGCGGATCGAAAGGAGGGGCATTGGTCATGCCACCTCCTCGTGACTCTTGCGCTTCGCGGGGCATACTTGTTGGCCTCGCACCGCCAATCGACGCCTCCTTTACGATCATGCCACCTCCTCGTGACACTTGCACCCCGCAGGGCGCACTTGTTGGCCTCGCACCAACTACTCATGCGATCATCATCAGCTTCACACTGACATCGATCACTGTTGGCTTCATGACGACTCTTCTTGCGATGATGGTCTCTGCCACCGCCATCGACATCATGCCAAATCATCTCCCGACGGCTTCGCACCGCTGTTCATGCACATCTCTCAATGGCCTCACACTGCCATCTCACCTTAAGGCGATGAACACTCCCATCACCAACGGCTTCACACCGTAGGTCTTTTGCGTGCCGTTGTGATAGCAATATGCCGCGCCACCGGCCACCACCTCGCGTGGAGCCTCGATGTAGCTGCGGCCTCTCGTCGCCAACATCAATGTCACCGGTGTCATTGCTCCTCGATGTAGCACCGGGCAGTAGCATCTTCGACATCTCCCCACATCGAACCTCGTTTTGATACCAAATGTTTTGAAGACCGAGGAGCATGGGCGACGCCGATGGCGGCCCTTGAACCGCAAGCGACTACTGGAGGCCACGCTGGGACCAGCAGGAGGACCTCCACCCCCACTGCCGGAAGCCCCAGCTTGACCACATCGACCACCACCGACCACCACTGCTGGCCATCTTCCCCAAAAACCGATAAAAAGGTAACCCACGGCCGTAACCACCTCCCTCTTCTTGGTCAAGATCGAACCCCCCAACATCAGTAGATTGAGCATCACAGAGCACAACCACAATAGCATCAGAGCTCTCAGGATCATCATCACAGAGCAATAGGGGGAGGAGTAGAGAAGGAGATTAGGATGAGTTTATACCTCAGTAGCCAACCGGGTCCATCATCCACAATCACATCCATCCCTCATGCATGAAGAAAAGATAAGAACAACAAATCAGTAAGCATTCATAAGTAAATTTGGAACCAGGGTTAAATCACAAAGAAAAAGGGTAAGGATCGGGGAGGGAGAGAGAGAGAGAGAGAGGAGAGGCGCGGGCATCGGCGACGCCGGGTGAGCCGAGAGCGCGAGGGCGAGCCAGAGCTGGACCCAGGCAGGGCCAAGCGAGAGGGGACGAGCTAGGCTAGGGGGAGACCAGAGGGAGCGAGGTGACCTCGGGCTGGAGGCGAGCCAGGGAGAGTAGAGGAGCGCAGCGAGCGGCCGAAGGCCGAGTGAGCCGGGCGGTTCTTAGAGGCCGCAGGGGTGCATGCCGGCGGCGTCGGGACGCGGAGGATCTGGAAAGGGAGCGCGCCGGGTTGGGCCGAGCGCAGGGCACAGGGGGCCAGGGCGACGCCATGGAGGGGGGCCAGTGGGAGCAAGCCCCATGAGGAGCTTTGGGGAGAGAAGGAGAGCATTGAGGAAGAATGAAATTTTGGGGAGGATGAGTGCTGCCTGGTGTTTCGGCTGAGAGGAGATAAGGGAGAGAGAGGATGAAGAGATTAGCTAAAAAGAATTGGGGAGTGAGAGAAGCAGGGGAGAAAGAAGGCTATGGCCTGGGATGTTTTCGGCAGTGAGGAGATAGGTAGGATTTGGTAATTAGGGAAAAGGGGTAATAAATAAAATCAATATAGCTTATTTGCTCGAATAAAATTTGGTAGACTTAGCGAAATGCAAGTGCGAGTAGTATTTTTATTTTCGTACGTTAAACCGCGAGTTTCGGCAACCTTAACCCTAGCGCCAGTAGACTGTAGAATGACAGTAATTGGGGAGTGCTAACTTAACAGGGGACCCGAAAAATATTGTTAAATTAAAATTGGCTAACAAAATAAACTGCACTAACTTATGTAAGTATAATATCACCCAAAAAATTTGACTAAGTATTTATTTGCGTATTATTCGCGTCTGCCATATATTGCAGTAGTCGATCCATCGCAGGTGGGAGTCGTTGATCCGGAGTACGTCGACACCGCTTTTTATCACAACTACGAAGGCAAGCTTACTTTTGAGCATAAATATAGTTATATTAAATGTACCCCTTATATTGCTATATTATATATGTATTGCATCAAAAACTATATCTCAAAATCAAATTGGTTAAAGAAGGAAAGAAGAAGAAAAGATAAGAATATGAGAGCCGTACAACCGGAAGAGAGCCGTTGTACTGGAAGAGTGAAATAGGTGGGTAAAAGGAACCCTGGGCAAGGAAAGCGAAGAGGCAAGAGGCGGGATCCTTTTACATATGGTTATAATATAAGGACAAACAAAACTCTTACTCGGATATGAGGCCGTAAATTAAGTGCCAACCATTTTCCCGTTGCGGCGGGCAGAAAATGCTACCTTGTTATGTAATTATGTCTCCACAACGGGTAAGTAGGATCAGACAGTAGAGTGGTGGGAACTGGAAGAGAGCCGACCCAGCCACGATGGAGTGTTGGGACTGGGAGCTAGCCCAACCAATATTACTAAAACTCGGTGGATGACTAGGTCAGCAGCGTGACAAGGTCAACACCGACGAAAAGTAATGGGTGGAGACATAATCACGTAACACGAAAACGTTACTCAGACTCGGACTCGAACCTGCATCAAAGGAAATGCTGGGACCTGATTAAAATAGAGCTCAGAATAGCTATGGGTAAAGTGGTACAAGCCTGCACAGTGTTATATCAAATCATGAATTCATGTCAGTCTCCTAGATTGGAGTCTACGGGAATCACCAGGGGTCTATCTTCTATTCGGGTAACAAGTAGTCTTTTCAGAAGTAGAATTTGCAACCTAAATCTTGATGATTATTTTCAGAGAAAGAGAAGAGGTAGGAATATGATAAGGACAAGATGTAGAGTCATCAGGTGCATCTTTGTTATTAATGCTTGCTGAGTACACTAGTACTCACTCTTGCTATCTCTCCCCTTTGCTTAGATCCTAGTCCGGCCGGGAGTTATCCCGAGTGGGATGAGGGATTTGCAGGTACTGCGGAGGCCACGGGTGGCGAGGGCGTTGGTTTCGAGGAGCAAGGCGAGGTGGACGCCCTATTTGACTCGTGGGACGAGTAGACTACTGGAGGGACCTAGCGGCAAGCGTGGGGAATATGTTATACCCCTCTTTTGTAATTAAATATATTGTATCCAAAATCTTAGTATTGTGTGGCTACTGTTGTAATAAAGAACAGTTTCTATCTTATTGTTCCGCTGTGCTAACTCTGGTAAAGGCTTACTATTCGTTGGAGCACTGCTCTACTGAGCAAACGAATAGTAATCCGTTTGCCTAAGTGTGATTACTCCTGGGGTAATGACATGGGGCGTCGCAGCACGTCTATGGTGTCAGAACCCGGGATTAATATCCCAGATCCTCTGTGTATTTCTGAACTAGTCCCATGATCAGTAGCTAGCTCACACAGTAAACAAATATGGTAACAAAATCATATCACAATTTTATTAATAAACAACAGAGTTGATTACAAAGGAGGCTTACAGGCCCACAATAAAATAAACACAGCGGAAAACGAAGATGTAGTAGGGTCCAGTTAATCTGCCACAGGCAATCGACTGGGGAAGCGGCCTAGTCATCGAGGTCCACATCGGTAGCAAAGTCCTTCTTCTCTGAAATTTTGTTTGCATAAAGCAAGTATGAGCACAACTTCCGTGCTCGCAAGTTACACCCGTCAAGTAACAGAATGACATGCATATATGGATGTAACAATAGAAAGGCTTATAGGGTTGTTTGCATAAAGCAGCATTTTCTTTAAATACTTGTACTAGGTTCCAAAGCAGTTATTAAGTAACTAAAATTTATAAATTCTCAATTTTATAGTCGGATAACATTCACACATGAATGGTGAAGGATACCCTCCTATCACATGGCTTCCTGCCCAATTCCCATCTGGATAAACCAGTTTTGAAGAAGTTTCTTTTCAAACAAAACCAAAGTCTAACTTTGAGTAGTTCTGCTAGCATGTCCATAACCGTGGACATGGCTATTCGAATAGTTTTACACTCTGCAGAGGTTGTACAGCTTTACCCACATGACAAGACTTCTCTAGTTTGTCCGGCATATATCTATGCCACCGCTCACTACCTTGGGTGAGCGGTCTAGAGCACGTGTCAAGGCCTTTACAAAGCGTCATTCCACCGTAGTTACCCCTCGCTAAGGTTTCCACCACCCCCTTTGGAATAAAGACCTCCGGTTCGGGCCCCCTCTTGCGCTAGGTGGGACTAACATAAGTCGTAACATGACTACCCATTTCATCTCAGAGGGGAACGACCACGGTGGAACATTGCAGATTAATTAGCCAGGTCCTACTCCCCATACTGAGGACATGTGGTGGTACGGTAGTGGCATAGCATCATGCGCTCGAAGACCGGTCCTTAACTGACTTGGACAACTTTCCAACAAAACCCATGGGCCTCAGCCATACCCGATTGAGCCCGTGCATAAACTTGCACCCACCGAACATCCATTATGTCCAAGTCCAAACTATTTTTATTTATTTCATTTTTTCAAAGTCATAAACTCCCATAACATACCGATGTCATGGATACAATTTGAACAACAATTGATTTCTGGCTGAAGTTTCCCAAAATAAACATGTTTGGTCTATAAGCATGGCTAAGCCTGATTTTTCTCAAAACGTTCTAGTTTATACTATCGTATCAACCAGGTTTTACCTATGGTGACAATATGTTTGCTTCAATTATCAAAATTTGCTATACAAAGGAGTTTAGGCATAACTATACATTTGAAACAGGACTTTAAATTACTGATATAAATAAGCATGCAGTAATAATTTAAAACAGAATATAAATAATTTGAAATAATGGGATCAACATGATCAAGGGTATAACTTGCCTTGCTTGTTTACTCGCTGCTCTCAAATGGCGACGAAATCCGGTCGTCCGAAGTCGTCGAAATCTATACGTGAAAACGAGCTAAATTCAAATAACACTCAAATAAAATCCAAATAAAATCCAAAATAAATACTGGGAGGAAGGTATTGATTTTAGATGAATTTACGAAGTTGAATCGATGGAATCGGAGTTCGTATGAGGGAGAACGAAATTGTAGAAAATGAGATGCATGCATAGAACACTATGTTGCATGTCACTGTAGCTCACTGCATGGCACTGTAGCTCGCAATGCAAAACTCATGAACAAATGGCGATGCCGGGCGAGAGGAAAGGATAGACGGCTGGTGAACCACAAAAATGGAATCCCGAGAGCAAGACGGACCCACTGGTGGTGGTCGCGTCGTCGGCGAAGGTCCGGTGTGGTGGCGGCGACGTGCAAAACAGTCGGATGAATAGTAGCACCGATGAGCCGGGGTATTTTGGAGGAACGGAAGGGAGCATCGCGTAGAACGTTGCGAGACGAAGCCAACGGTGTGGACGATATCGCCGGGGAATAAAAAACGGCACCGGAAATGACGATAGAAGGTGGTTCGGTCGCTCGCGCAAAACTTTTACTTGCGGCGGAGATAGAGGGGCGAATTCTAGGGATATGAAGAGGAAGCCGAGGGGCACGCCACGACACGGTCGGCTCGGGAAATGAGTGACCGAGGAGAGAGAACGGAGGAGAGATAATTAATAGATCAAATAAATGACAGGAAATAAATAAAATCTAAAAATTACGAAATAAATACTAAAAATAGTAGAGGAATTTAGGTGAATTTAGGAAGAAGAATCAACGGATTTGGAGTTTGTATGTGAGAGAAATGATTTTTGGAAGATTAAACATGTGTATGTACAAACTTGCCATGACTAGATAAATATGCACTATTCATCATCTTCTTCAACGAAACACCACTATGGAAAGAAAAGAAAAGATGACAGCTGCTGGCCAAAGGAAAGGAAAGAGTGATCGTGACGACAAAAATAGATTGCTCACCTTGCAACGAGGCCGTAGGAGGTGGCGGCATGGCGGACGGTGGCGGTGGCGGCGGCGGCGCGCTGAGAGTGCACGGTGCTGCACAGGGCGGCGGCGCTCCGGCGATGCTCCGGCGACGAGAGGGTGAGCACGGCGTAGAACGTCGTGAGGCGAAGTCAGGGGTGTGGTCGATGGTGGCGGGGCTCCACTGTAGGCGACGCAAATAGCCGATGAACGGCGTTCGACCGGCGACGGAAAAACTTCGATTGCGTCGTGGGGAGAGGGAGAGAGGAGCTAAGATTTTCGGGGATGGATGAGGGAGAGGAGAGGCACACGGTGCTCTCTTATATAGGGGTGGAGATGGACCGTAGAGGGAGATCAATGTGCGTGTGTCACGGCTGGACATGGCGCGATTCCGTTGATTGGGTGCATTGATGAGGGGAGGAATGACCGGGAATGGGGGTGGAGTGATGAGGGGGATTAATTGCCACAAATTTCGTGAAGAATGGTGGAGGAAAACTCGGGTTTTGAAAGCTTCATTTGGGGCATCAATGGAGGTTGCGTTCTCTGTTCTCTCTGGAAGGAAAAATACTACATGTAGTTGAAACAAAGAAGGAAATGTTGGTAGTGTATGGAAAGTTAAGTGAGCATGTTACGGGAGCAGTCTTGGATGGGTGACCGAATGGGAATTTGATTTTTTTTTTCATTTATTTCTTTTTTTCCGAAATTAATTCAGATTAAACAACAAATCAAAAGGATTTTTAGAATATAGAAAATAGAATCCAAAAATTCTAGAAAAATTCACAGAAATTCCTAGAGGCATTTTGGACTTAATTAAAATAGTTCAAACTTAAAGTTGGCTATAGTTTTTGCAAATAAATTATTTTATCTTTGGAATAATTAGGAAAAAGCTTTTAAAAACTCAGAAAATTCCAGAAATTAATTAAATTTTTATTTTTCAATTCAAGTCCAATGAAACTTCAAGAACTTCAAATAAATTTTACTTTTGACTTTTAAAACTACAGAAATTCAAATAAAGCAATTAGACTCTGGCAAATTCTCAGAAAGACAAGTAAAATAATAATTTTATTTATTTTTATTTTGGTAACAACACTTTGGGATGTTACATATGGTCACCGTTTTGTCATCGTTGGTGTGGTATGCAGCTGGCTCTAGCGCGTCGGGCACACGGTTGTTTGTGTCAATGTCGTCGATGTCGAACTCAATGGCAAAAGAGCTCCCTAGAGACAACACAAGAGAGACGGCCCTTGAGACACTCGTATAATAGAAACACTCGTAACAATGATCATCAAAACCATCTCTACAAAATGATGATCTATGCGCTCCCACAGAAGAAGAAACTCTCGCTAGCCAAGTTTATCGTTCCTCACAGAAGTTTTTCTCTCTTTCCCTCTACAAATCATTTTTTTTCATGTTATTCGAAATAATTTCGAGGAAGTTATATGAAGAGACATTTAAAAAGTAATCCAAAACTCCTATTTATCTGCTCATTCAAAACACACGCAATCTCCAAAACAAAAAAACCTAGACTTCAGAGGGCGGCGGCGGCGGCATGCGCCATGAATCCCTTCTTCTAGTCCATCCCTGATGATTGCGGTAGATTCGTCATTCCTGATTCCTCCCCCGTATTTTTTTAACAAGTCAAAGAACCCAGCTTTTATAGAAAACTAATAACCAGTTTTACAAAAGTTCAGTTTAGCAAGCCAAAAACAACACAGACTATGCTGGGATTACCAGCTAACTGATCCAGCCTACAAGCCCACAGAGAACCGATAGATACCACACAGAAGCAAACAGGTCCAATCGCCTCCAAAATACCAGATGAAAACACAGAGACAACCTAAAGAACCAGCAGCTAAACCTACCCTACAGCACAAAAAGACTTCAGTCAAACTTCAGCTGACCCCAGCAGTTCTTCCAGCTTCAAATGATTAGCTTATTTGGTTAGGATTCGCCACAGCTGCAAACAAGATACAAATTTAAACATAACTTCAGTCGGTTGTTTATGTAAAATCTTCTCAATCGCCCCTTTATTTTAGACTTTCCAGAGAGTCCAAGCCAAAGCTGCAAAACTAAATAAACTATAGCACCCCTTTATCAAGCCACCACAGATGAAGATCATCTAAAAACTCTAGAACTCTTTCCCCAAGAAGAATCTCTTTGATACACAACCAAGAAAATTTTGTCAAGACACAACGAAAAAGCACATGGTTAGCATCCTCTGCAACCTCACATAAGATACAATTAGCCTCCCCTTTCCAACCTCTTAATCTAAGTTGGTCCGCCGTTTGAATTTTATTCTGATAAATCTACCAAAGGAAAATGTTAACTTTGAGATGAATTCTGCTGGCCCATAACTTCTGAAGCTTCTTACTAGTAATCCCCCCATAAGCCAAATGTCTATACAAGGACTTGACCCTAAACTGACCATAATTTTCTAGACACCACCTCATCCTATCTCTGTCCCCTTTAAGATCAACTCCATCTAAGCTTTATTTCAAATCCTCCCACTGATTCTTCTTCTCTATCCCAAAATTTCTGACAAAGTTAATGTTCTAAACCCCATTCTCCTAGCACTTAGCTACACAAATATCAGAATCTGCACAAATTTTGAACAGCCTTACAAACTTGACTTTCAAGGGACAATAATCTATCCAAACACCTTTCCAGAAGAAAATAAAATTCCCATCCCCTAACTTGTGATTTACCCCCAAAAGAACAAATGCTTCACTTTATGTAAACTTCTCCAGAACTGAGACCCTTTGAGGGGATTAGAGTCCTTAAAATGCCCTTTAGGGAAGTATTTTGCCTCCCCTGTATTTTCCCCTCTACTCCATTAATCCCTGATTGTTCCCCGTCCTTTTCCCTTGCCACAACTCTGTTTTATGTATATGAATATTTCTTCATGTTATTGCTGTTGGTTATGCTATATGCTTATGTTGATTAAGTAAAGAGATAAAGATTTCTGATTGGCAACAATCATTTGCATCATTCATTGATCCTTGAGACTTGGTCTACGTGGTAGCCAAGTAATGATATATTTGAGGTCTCCGTCATGTTTTAAACAGGCATGAGGTCCCCACACTCGTGAAGTGTGGGGCTTGAGATCCCTGTGTTAGAAGGCACAGGCTTGAGTACGCATCGATGGATGCATACTCCGCATTACCGGTAATTGCAAAGAAGAAAGAGAAGTGCATTCTTGGTATTTGCATTGCATGAAGTAGAAGATTAATATTTATGAGAACATTGTAAATGGTCGTATGTAAGCAATTTTTATGTTCAATATCTGCTTATGATGCTTTATTTACCGCCTTGATTGTACTTTGCTGAGTCGAAGACTCACGCTTGTTGCTTATATTTTTTTAGGTACTTCCTGAGAAAGCGGCATGCATAGGAATGAGATAGAAACTTTAATGCACTACACTTGATATTCACCATGTCAAATAAATCAGCACTTTTGATCAATTGGAGAAATCTTAATATTGACATTTATTCTACAGTTGTGTTCATCCTTCGCGGTGAAAGTTGTGATAGAAGTAGTTGTTTCTTTCGTGTGGACCTTAATGTTTTTATGTTTAAATTTTCATTTCATGGTTACCATGCTCATACATGTTAGATTGTGTTGGACCGAAACGGCGACTAGAGGGGGGTGAATAGGAGCACTATCTCCTTTTCTCTTTAATCAGATTCAACACGATTTTCACTCCAATAGCTAAGAGAGCTACGAAGATCAATATACAAGCATAGCAGAAGACTTGTATTGAATCCAATCCAAACCCCCAAGCACAACAACCAAAAACGCGATGACGAACAGTGCCTATGAACAGTGTTGATAATGAACAGTACTCGGAGCAACAGTGCTCGAAATGAACACTAAAAACGGCATGAGGAACAGGGGATTCGGCCCAAAACCAAAATCAAAGATTGGCACAACTTTTGATCCACAAGTCCAAACTTCAAGAAACTTAAAACAGACCTTCTCTAGGAAGTCAGGAACCTATTCCAATCGAAGATTATGAAGATCATTGCCAAAGATCTTACCTTTTCCTGTTTGAGTGAAGGTTGCTCCAAAACCGGGCCAAATACGAAAACGGTGATTGAGAGGACTTCGTGGGAGGAATCAATCCAAGATGGCTAAGAATGGTCTCCCATACGTTCTAGCACCCTCAATCATGAGAAGAATCAAACCAAAAGCTCTCAAGAGCAAAACCCCTAAAATCACCCTTTCTTTCACCAAAAATGGGCAAAATCAAACTTAAATCCAAAAGCTTGCTCGTGGGTGAATAATGGTCAAGATGACCTTAAATCAAATCCCACGCATCCTAGTAAGCAAGATCATAGCAAGATCCCAAATAAAAACGTAAGAAACACCAAAAATCTCAAAGCCATAAAAGAGAGCGAGAACAAGATATAACTCATCTTGAAGCAAATCTCGCATATATTGATTAGAGAGATTGTATGTTTACAGCCACTCCTTCATGGAGGATAAAAGCTCAACACTTGAGCACTCAATCAATCCGTCTCTCATGAACCCCAGCCTCTCCACTTTCCCCTCCTATCCCTAAATTACAAATTAGAGTTTTTAGAATACAAGGGTTGGAATGTGCGCAGCCATCACTCTCCCCTATTTATAGTTGAGGCTAGCTTCTAGAGGAAGACAACTAAACGGGCATCCGTCAAGCCTACACACACAAACGGGTTTCACTCACGCACGCTTCTCAAAGCGTCGTCTTCATCTTCTCTTGACCTAGACCAGTTCTCCTTGCGCCGTCTTGCGCCGCGAGTTCTCTAAGGCCAAGAAGGTGGTTTCGCACACCACCACTTACCACTTTTTCGGTATAGGATAATTTCCCAAAATGTCCCTCTACCGACCTTTGGCGATTCCTTCACCTCGAAGCATCTCTCATGCTCCGTCATCATCCATGTGGCCCCAATGACTTCCCGTCAAGCCTCTCACACATCCGGATCCAACCGAACCATCCTCATTTGCAACTAGGACCAAGTCACTTGGCGCACCATAAGTCTCACCATAACTGCCACGCCGCTTGATGCAACCCGTCGCACCGAACTGCCGTGCCGCTTGATGTAGCCCGGCGCACCAACTGCCGCACTCGGTCATGTTCATCATTGGTAGCTTTCGCTCCAATTCCTTGTCTTCTTGGCTTGGAACCACCCCGCTAGCCTCAGTCATCTTCTAGCATCACTTCGATCGTTTTGGACCTCGGTTCTCCTAACCTAGTCCTGATCTAGTCTGCCTCACCATGACCTAACTCTGGTGTCCTACAACTATTACAAACAAGCAAACCGTTACGTAACATCGCACGATACGCACAATCATCAATTCACATAACTAATGAGGCATGAGCACGTACCTTCACAAAGGCCTTCGCTCAAATTTCGCCTTCTCTATGGTTCTTGTCCATCTTACGCCTTGCTTGAGTCCAACCATCTCACCCGGCATCCATGACCGTTCTGAACCTTGGTTCTCCTGACCAAGTCCCGGTCTTCCTTGCTATTGACCATAGTTGACTCCAAGCCACCTGCACAAAAATAGACAAAGCAACCATTTTTTAGCACAAATTCTTCACAACTTTACCCATGTTAGTTAAAACATGCATCATGCAAAACAGCATCTATGACCACTGTCTACGACCAGTGTCCACGACCACTGTCTACGACCAGTTGATCGAAAAGGGTTATGACGACCGACCTGGTCGAAAGAGTTACGACCACCGACCTGGTTGAAAAGGTCTACGACCACCTGGTCGAAAAGCTACGACCACACCTAGTCAAAAAGCTACGACTACCTGGTCGAAAAAGCTACGACCATACCTAGTTGAAAAGTGCTACGACCATTTGCTACTCGCAGCTATAGTACTTTGAAGCTACAATACTCGGCACTCGTAGCTACAATTCTCGAAATCTACAGTACCCAGAGCTATAGTACTCAAAGTTTTCGACCATTCGGCACTCGTAGCTACAATACTCGTAAGTTACAGTACTCGAAGTTTTTGACCACTCGGTTGTGGTCAAGCCGATATTCCTAAACTCTACAGAAAATGAGTGATTCGACAAACATTCAACACCATTGTCAATTATATCACCATCCTAAGATCATGAGCATATCCCCGTGATATCCACAGATTGCTTTGAAATCCTTCAATGGACATTGTTTCAAGTGAAACTCTGTGAAGTTTAGAGAGAAATTTATAGATAGTGAGAAACCTTTACTTCATAATAATAGAATAACTTTTAGGATTTGATGGATACTGCTTAATCATAGATGTTTGAATAGGCCTTGTTTATTCATAGCATAGTGTTTATTCGTTTGGTTATGCGCAAAATTGTGGAATGCTATCTTGTTATGCTTCCAATTTAATTATTTAGGATTGTCAAATCCTTAATCATATTTTTATTATGATCAGTGAACAGTTTTGTTAATGAGTTGCTTGCTGAAATTTTATTATAAGTTGATGTAAATTAGATTGTTAGGGTAGTTTAGTGGCATTCCAGGCTCAATGTTAAAAGCTGGGGTGTTACAGGCCTTGCTATAGAATCAGTACTCACATGTAAATGCTTATCTTTTCGCAAGGAATGAAAATCTGGATTTTTTTTTCGAGACGGAATAATGTTTTAAATCACTTTAATTATGCATAAAAAATACAGGATGGTGCTTATATACTAATATGAGATGTCGGTATATCCGTGCCTTGTAGAGACGGGCCGAATTGTATGTAGATTCACACAAACCGTCTCTACAAGTAGGGTGCAGAGAAGGACCGAGCCGTGGATAGAAGCATGTAAACAGTATCTACATGTTTAATATCATGTTTTCTGATGCAAATTAGAGGTGATTGTAATTCAAATTAAAGATGAATTTTCCATGTCTAATAGTTTGGTTTGGATTTCGAGTTAACCATGTAGCGACAGTTTTGGTCGTGGCTTTGAACCGTCTCTTCATATAGACACGGTTATCGAAACCATCTCAAATTTTTTGAGCCGGGGCAATGTCAATGCCCATGAGATAGTTGCCAAGACCGTCTCTACCACTCATAGAGACGGGTATAACCGCGGCTACATGAGCTAAAAACCGTCTAGGCTATTTCTGCTATAGTGGGGGTGTGCTCCATTTGGGCATATCATGCATCACAGCGTGAAGAACCCTTCAAAGTGCTTGACTTGGCAGTCAAGGTGATCTAGTCTTCCTTTTACACCTAAATCATCATGCATGGTAGAGACGGGTATAACCGCGGCTACATGAGCTAAAAACCGTCTCTAGAGACTATTTCTGCTATAGTGAAGGTGTGCTCTATTTGGGCACATCATGCATCACAGCGTGGAGAACCCTTCAAAGTGCTTGACTTGGCAGTCAAGGTGGTCTAGTCTCCCTTTTACACCTGAATCATCATGCGCCTAGGTGCGTGTATGGCCATGGCCGACCACATTGCGCTACTCCTTACATATACTCTCTCCAGTTCACAAAAATAAACTGTTTTGGAATGTGTGTAGTTAAATTTTAAATTTTTGACTTGTCAATATATTTTTAAATATTTAGATTAGATACATGAAATTATATAGTTAGATTCGTCCCGAAAAATACTTTTTATAATATTATAACTTTATTAGGTTTTATAAATATATTACAATGGTGATTAGCGATCAAAGTTAAATTTTAGGAACCGTGTCGATATCCAAAATAACTTATTTTTGTGAACCGGAGGGAGTACCAACATGCATTGCCGTCCGGTGGCAAAAGCCTTTCCTTTATCGCGTTGCCGATATCTTCCCGTCGCATTCGGTGGTAGGAGAGCGCACGCTAAGACGAGCACTGGAAATCGGAAGCTGCACAGTGCGTAGCTCGCACGCACATAACCACCACCACTCGATCCCTTCCCTTCCAACGACACAAGAATAGACAAACCAAGCGAACAGTAGAACACGAGCTGCTGCTTTGTCAGCGCTTACACTGTTACACACTGCGAAGTAACTTGGAAGCATAGACTTTCCCGAATCATATCGATCGATCCTCCTGCTTGCCTCTACCTTGTTCCAATCGCCAGCCGAGATTGAAATAAGCTTCTTTTCTTTCTCTATCAAAATCCCAACTTGGAAGGCCAAACTGCCATGGATTTATCATCAAGTAGGAGCCCTGTGTCGTGTGGATGTCTGTATTTTGGTCGCTAGCTAGTGACTGCAAGCAGATGCATGCATGTGCTTGGAAAGTGCGCGGAACTGCCCATGCGGTTGACTTGACATGGTCGTGAGCTCGTACATATGTTAGGAACCTGTACCTTTTTCTTTTGAGAAAACATGTAGGACATATTGAACAATCCTAATTGGGCCAATGTACTAACCTTGAAAGCATCAAATGGTTGGACCAATGGGGTAGGTTAACACGGTCATAAAATGATGTAAAATAAAAAAAAATAAAAAGAGGCCGGTGTAGAATGCCAGGGGGAAAAGGTCCATGCGCACGCACGCGCTGTGACCATGTCCACTTGTGCCCAAGGCCATTTTTTAACAATATTTTGTCGCAAAAGTAACAGAAGATTACAAAGACAATGACCATGCTTAGATGGATGTTTTAGAGTGAATATCACGATGCCTACTGATAGAGACGAGCTAGAATACTAGTTATGTTCCCCACATTTCTCACGAGTTTCGCTAGCTCATCTGCTACTAGTCTACTACGACGCCTTTAATTAAAAAAAAATGGTAATTCATACGCGAAAAGACATGCTGATAAAAATACATGGTGAATGCAGAGTTTGTTATGTTGTATTGATCAACGTATGATTTGATATTTTTTCCCATACAAACAAGGGAATTGATTGTATTCATACGTCCGATTACAGACAAAAAATCAGACAACCTCATCACTGAGGCATGTCGCCAAACGTTTGCAACCACTCATTCCTCCCTTCTCTCTCCACTCTCCAGACCAAACGTTTGCAACCACTCATTCCTGCATATAAGCAGGTGCTCATCTCTCGGACCTCTCTCTCTCTCGTCTCTTTGCGCCCGGCCAGCGGCCGCCTCACCTCTGTGTCCTGGCCTCACTCTGCCCCAAGCCGCCTCGCCTCTGTCGTGCCCCAGTCGCACCCGCTGCCCCGCGACCTGGCTTCCCCACACCAGATTGCTTCCGTCGCGCGCCCACCGCCCCGCGCGCCCCGACCTCCTCGAGCCCGACTGCCTCCGCCGCGCCCCCCGCTGCCCCACGCCTGTGCCTTCCCAAGCCCGACTGCCTCCGTGGGATTTTGTGTCGTGTTTGTGTGCAAACCGTGGTGATGAATTTGTTGCACAAGGATTTTTTTTTACAAGTGTATGATTGGTGCTTCTTCGAACTTCTTTGATTGTGTGCAAACGTGTTGAAAAAAATGTTGCACATGCTCTTCATTTTTGTTGCATCGGTGTGCGTCCTTTTCCTGATGTTGCATCCTGTTTTTTGATGTGTTGCATCAAGTGAAAAAAAGATGTTGCATCCTCTCTTTTGATATGTTGCATCAAGTGAAAAAAAAAATGCATCTTCATTTTTGCTACGCGTGATGTTGCAAGATGAGCTTTCAACGCGTCTGGAAACAACACGTCCTCTTCTAGATGTTTGTCTTGATTCTAAGATTTTGGAGATATCCTTTTCTTTGAAATGTTTCATATGAATTTTTGATATATTGCAACAAGTGAAAAAAAATGTTGCATTGTGTCAGAGAGGAGCTTACAGCTTACGGTGCTAGCGCTCGAATCATACGTCCGAGTGCTAGTCGCACCCTACAAATAATTACAGAGTTTGCTATACGCAAAGGTCCCGTTATCTAGAGAAACAAATCCATGTCATATGTATGTAAGCGACCATAACATTATCTGTGCAACGTCACGAAAACCCTAGAACTAACAAACGAACAACTGCATGCACCACCCGAGACTAAGCAACCAGAAGAAACCTTCTCTTACCGACCAATACTGCTTCTTCTTTGCGTGCGAAGAATGCGGATTGGATCGCGCGCGAGGCGAAATGGGTAGCAGCTGGTTCCGCCTTTGAGCTGGTCCTCAGTCCATACCCCAACACTAATACAGTAGTATTAGCTAATACCTTACCGGATGGTCCAAGCTAATCTATAGTTTACAACGACTAATGACCGTTTACTAATGCCACGACCACGCGTCTCTTCTTAATCAATCCTACTATATATACACACACACCTTGTGCTCTTCTCTTGCTCTTGTTCATCGTTAAGCTTAGCTTGCTCTTGTTGAGATCGATAGACCGGAATATATGGACGGCCCGGATGACTTCTTCGCCGACTTCATGGTGCTGCGGCCGGACAAGGCCGGCCTCCGCAGCCTGCTCCACCTCCTGTACTCCTGCGACGTCGCCGACAACGACGCCGTCGACTGCCCCAGAGGCACGGTCCGCACGGAGGTCGCCCAGCGGTGGCGCCGGTGGGTCATCTTCGTCACCCTCGTCGCGCAGCAGCTGCTGCTGTGGGTGAAGAGGCCCATGGCCGCACTCGGGTGGGCCATCGAGTACTGGATGAACCTCGTCACGGACAATGGCGGCGGCGTGCTCATGCTTATCAAGAATGCTATGCAAGGTACTACTAGTGAATGAGATTTAGCATTAGCATGCATGCATGGCTGTATGGTAGAATTAATGCTACATCAGCATATAAAGCATCATCATATTTTATTAACGTATTAATCAATCTTTTTGAAAGGTGAGGTTAACAAAAACGTTCGTGCATGCAGTTTTGCATTTGGTTTCCAGCTTAAAATTTCTGGAGGAGTAGCTTTCTTGTCTTGCATACCAAGGTTGGAACTAGTCCTTTTTGTTGGGAAAACTTATAAAGGCAACGCCAATCTTTTTATTTTTTTTGGAGACTTAGCGCCAAATAATGTTTATCGCTTAGTTTCAAAAGAAAACAAGTATGGATGCTAGCTAGTTAACTAACAAATTAAAACGCCAACGTGCCGAAATTAGATGGCCATTTGTTCTTATCTTATTTATGAAGGTCTTTTAGAAACTTTTAGATGGTCATTTGTTCTAATAAAGTTTGAATGATTGATTTGAGCTCTTCAATACTACTTGTTCTAGGAAACACATCAATGTGTAACATGGTCACTTCTAAAACAGGAACACGAATTATGATTATTTACATTTTCAGTTCAGCAAACACATCTTTAAAAGTTTTAAAAAGGACCTGATGTTTAAAGTATCTCTCTTTTGGAATGTCAAGCAGTTCTGCAAGATCAGCAAGCCCTATGTTTGTTCTAGGAAACAGGGGTTTATTAATTAACCAGTACATGATTATTTATGCTTGTTACGCTACTGCACAAGTCATAAAATAATAATTTCGAGAGTAGACATTCCGGCGTAATCGCAGTCACATAGATGGATTACAGATACTATCTAACTTGTTCCCATCAGAATTTAGTATTCATATGCATTACTGGTGAACATGTCAAAAGCTCAATTCAATCATTCTTTCTTCTCAAGATAAGGGCATTGTTAGTTTCTTATACTTAAACAACATGTTAAGTTGGCTGTCTTAATTATTTAAGCAACTAAGTTGAATATTGTCATTTGCTTGATTGCTTCCTGTCGTGGGCACCAGTGGCAATAATCATTCCCGTAATGCAAGCCTAGCTTATCATTTTCTATTAGCTTTGTTTTTATTTAGAAACAGAAGTCAAACACAAGTTCATAAAAGAAAACGACAAAGGTTGCCGTGTGGACTTTGATTACATGAAATGATCAGTGAGATGGTTAGCATTCTCGTTTCGGTTCACCTTTGAATTGGTTCAACATAGTAGTTTCAAAATTTGCACTACTAATTTCATTTGGAGCATTGTGGAAAACACCTAGTGTTAGATGTATATCCATGTTGATGTTGAAAGTCAAACAAATTCCACATTTTCCACAAGAGAAGTCGAGGAGTTCTCAGAAAACAGCTTTGTAGAATATGTACATGCATGCATGCATGTTCCAAACTTCTCACCTCAAGCGCAGATGGACAATAATCCATGACTCCGTTTCCAAACAAATACGATCTATAATGACGTTTTTCAAAGAAGAACAGTACTGAAACAACTACAATTCCTACCGTACGTTGTTGCAGGCAAAGTAAGAATTCCAGACACAGAATCTCCTAACTACCGATCGTTCATCGGACTCATCGACACAAGAATTGAACTGGACAAGAAGATCAAGACAGGGGATAGCAATTACCAAGCTGCTCTCGGTATCATGGCCGCGAAACTAGCCTACGAGAACGAACTCGTCATCAAAAGCGTCGTCGAAAACCATTGGCAGGTGCAGAACTGTGCTAGTAAAATTATGGCAACTTGTTCAAATGAGAGCATAATTTCCATGTAGTTAACCTGTCTCATGTTCCCAATTCTGCAGATGAAATTCTTGGAGTTCTTCAACTGTTGGAATGGTAAGATCAGGACATGTAAATTATGATCAGTACATACAATTAATGCATGGCATACACGTTTGATTTCCGTACAAAATTAATGTGTTTTTCTTTTCCTCAGAATTCCGAGGTGATTACACGACCCAGGCATTCATGTTCGCGGACAAGCCGGCCGACGCCGACCTCGCCGTGGTCGCGTTCCGCGGCACGCAGCCGTTCGACGCGGAGCAGTGGTGCACGGACATAGACCTGTCGTGGTACGAGATCCCCGGGGTGGGCAAGATCCACGGCGGCTTCATGAAGGCGCTCGGGCTGCAGAGGAACCGTACCGGGTGGCCGGCGGAGGCCGAGCAGAAGCTGGGGAGCAAGAAGCGGTTCGCCTACTATGCCGTCCGCGAAAAACTGAGGAAGTTCTTGGCCAACAACCCGCGCGCCAGGTTCGTGGTCACCGGCCACAGCCTCGGCGGCGCCCTCGCCGTGCTGTTCCCGACCATCTTAGCGCTGCATCAGGACGACCTGCTGAGCAAGCTGGAGGGCGTGTACACGTACGGGCAGCCCCGCGTCGGGGACGAGCAGCTCGGGAAGTTCATGGCGAAGTACCTGGAGAAGCCGAGGAGGAAGTACTTCCGGTTCGTGTACTGCAACGACATCGTGCCGAGGGTGCCCTATGACGACTCTGCCCTCCTGTTCAAACACTTCGGCCAGTGCCTCTACTTCGACAGCTTCTACAGAGGACAGGTCAGATATACACTGAGATGTGTCAATCACTTTAGTTTCAGACATGCTTGGTGCTGCTGATCAATGATCGTATTCATATGTTAACGTTGAGCGTGCATGCAGGCGATGGAGGAAGAGCCGAACAAGAACTACTTCTCGCCGTTGTTCGTGGTGCCCAAGTACGTGAACGCGGCGTGGGAGCTCGTCCGGGGCTTCCTGATCGGCTACGCGGACGGGCCGGAGTACGCGGAGGGGTGGGCGATGAGGGTCGCCAGGGCGGTCGGGCTGCTGATCCCCGGCCTGCCGCCGCACGCGCCGCAGGACTACGTGAACGCCACCAGGCGCGCGGCCGCGTCGCTCGAGCTAGTACTCCGTGACCAATAGAGTCCGTTAATTAGCGTCTGTGACAAACTGAAAGTACAGGAAGAGAATATGTATATCAATGATTAAAGAAAAAGACATCCACTTAGCATTTTAGTGTATTGAACTGATGCTGATTCAAAAAGATGTATTCAAAGAACTGAGTTTATTTTTCTCCAATGTATTAATACTATTCTAATTATAAGTGGGATCCACTTGTATTAAAAAAACCAACATCGTTTCTCTCATCTTCCTCCTTCCAAGATCTTCCAAGATCTAACAGGTGGTCTCATAACTTTTTTATTGTGTTTGAATTGACTATAAACTAGAGCTCAGCTCCAAGATTAATTTTATTGAAATCGATAACTTCATTATATATATAAAGCTGATTCTAATCATCTGGCTAAAATCCAACATTGCAGATGGTGGTCTCAAGTAAACCAAAGCAATTGCCAATGTTCAGCATTCACACATTTCAATGATGGACATTCGTACCATACGTTCTTGCATTCTCCAACCTCCATGCCTTTTGTTAATTAGTAGACTGTTCAGCAGTCAGCGCGTAGGAGTAACCGCCATTTCCACTACTAGGGCCGGTTTGAGGTAATGGGGATTGGGCTGGGCTGATGTGATGTCCGCGTCTAGTGGGCTGCTTTAGACTTGAGAGACGGACTGTACTGGACCGGATTCTCTGCGAGAAATCCACTGCCAGCATTTCGCCCAAAAATGCAGGAAGCAGCGGACCCTAAATAAATTCCTTCCATTTGGATGCCCCTGCCCGTCGACATGCCTCTCCCAGCCGACATCCTCAGCCGCGCGTCCCTCCGCCGCCTGTACCCGGGCACCTGGACGAGTGGACGTTCCTGGACACCACGGGCCTTCCTTGCCCCGACTCCTTCCCCAACTCCGGGGGCTCGTCGTCTGCTACGCCAGGATGGGGGACCGGGGCTTCGACCACATGCTCACCTGCATCCCCGTGTTGGGGACCCTCGGGCTCGTCGTCACCTACGGCATGCCCGGGTGCGTCCGTCTCATCAGCCAAAGCCTCCGGTGCATGCTCCTCTGGTTCTGTGTGGCCGACGAGCTCGCCGTGGTGGACGCCCCAAGCCTGGAGCGGTTCATCATGTGGCACACGTCTTCTGGTAACGATGACGATGAGGCTGATGGCAAATTACCTATGAAGATCAAGATTGCTTGTGCCCCGGAGCTTCGGGTGCTCGGGTACTTGGTGCCAAAAGTACACGAGCAGCACATCGGCAACTCAATCATCAAGGTGCCATGCTGCCTTTCTGTGTCCACGCCTAGAGATCTAGATGTGTCAACGATCGATGTATGATTATAATTCTCTCCATTGATGTATTGCATTGCAGCCTGAGAGCCTGAGACAATGGCGAACCCGAGCTCCATGGTCCCAAGTGTCCAGATCTTGGCCTTACAAGTGAATTTTGTTGTCTCCAAGGAAGTCGAGATGCTGCCCAGCTTCCTCATATGCTTCCTCATATTGCCATAATACAATGATAAAGGGCATAGAGTTTGTCCCAAGCACTTTTCGTTGGTGTTCCTCCTCATTTCGCGCCATCCACCGTTCTAATATGCTCACGCTGGTACCCTAATTTATCGGGTTTAACCAACTCTGGCTTAGCCAAGTTGAGGTTAGTCGCCATACTTTACGCACAAATGAGCACTCAATGAACAAATGTACTGTCATTTCTAGTCGGATGCTGCACATGGGACATAAAATGGTCATTTGGGAGTTGTCTTGAGCCCAACCTGTCCGGCGTAAGCACTCGATGTTGAACCTAAAACCATGCAAAGAATTTGCATTTTTGCGGTTCCACAAATCTTCAATCATGTAATTTATAACAAATTTTATTCTCATGTCAATCACCTTATGATGTTCTAAAATTTATACACCCATGAACATTTGATGTCTTTTTAACAGACATCTTTCGTCGATGGGAAAAAGATCATGTTCTATAAGATCTTCAGCCCTCGGTAGTTTTTTCGGTGAATTCAACTGTTCACCGTCAGAACTAGCCTCTGATGTGCTGTGTTTTCTTTCCTGCATGGCGTTTTTTACGTTTACACCCGGCTGTGGGGGGGCAAACGACTTTAGTTTTGTATTTACTCCTTCTATAATGCAATAATGGCACGGACCATTTCCTCAAAAAAAAAGCAGAGCACATCCAAAAGGACAAAAAAAAAGGAAGAGGGCAGAGAAGAAACACAAAGCTAGCGACCAATCCACTAAACGCCCAGGCCAGAAACACACACAAGTCTTCTTAACTACGTAGTGCAGATGGAAATGTGTCCAGCTGTAGTCTGTAGAAGCTTGCACGTGCCCAGGCATTATCTTACTCTCCGTCTTCTGGAATTTTCGCATAGTTTTGACCTACATGCAGAAAAACGAATGGTAGTATTCCATCTCTCTCGTCTTTCCCCCATAGAAAACTCCTCGAAAACAGAGTAAGGACGAACAGAAACTCATACGCCCGGCTACTACGCTAGCACTATTTTTTTTCTCCTTCGAGTGACGCAAGGTTAGGTAGCGACAGGGACAGAAACAAATCATCAAACCCAAACCCAACCCACAACGCCACCCTGCACCCGGATCACGCAGATCACTTACTCATTGGAGGTTTGCATGAGTACGGCTCCTAGTATTTTTTGGGGGGGATGATGACCATGATGTGCGGTGATCAGCGGCTCGGCGAGGGCTTTCCCAGAATAATTTTTGGCAGATCGCTAGAACGCGCGACGTGGAGGCGCCGGGGCGCCGCTGCATTATTCAATCCGGGGCAGAGCTCTCAAAATGGCATGATAGGATCCGCGCTGGCGTGGGCTCATAGGCGCTTCCAGGCTTGCAATACAAAAATGGGACGCGATGCCATGGACCGGTCGAGTTTTTTAGATGGGTTTTTGTGGTTTGGCAACAAGAAGAGAGTGACCCACTCCCATGCAAACTGACTGCATGAGATACGCGTCTACTCCTGTGCAGGGAATAGGATAACGAATTGACAGGCAGTCTGGCGCAAATGGCTTCCATATGGCCATCAATCAACACGACACGTATATGGTGGAGATAAGCCTAGGACGAAGCTAGCTAGCCCTCGTGACTGCATACATCATGCCATTTAGGAGGACTTGAGCTCTTCCACGGTTTCAGGCCGGCTTCACATTAGAGCTATAAATCATGCCATTTAGGGGAGGTTGACTTCTTTTGTATACATCAATCATCATGTTTGGCTTATAAATCCGAGAAACCTCTTTCTAGTTTCCGGCTGCTTAAAATTCTCAGTACAAAGCTGAATTAAACTTAAGGTAAGTCCAAAAAGACTACAAACCTGTTGAGAGCTTAACTTGAAAATACAAATCCAAGCTGGAAAACGAGCCCTCATAAAATTTGCGGCAAACAAGCCAAAAATGAGACGGTGCAGGCGAAGCATTTCACCATTTTGGTCGAATTTGTTTCAGGTAACCCATGGGCGACTTTGGACCATGCATAGGCAAAGCAAAGGTTCCAGGTAATGGGCGTTTGCGCGGATAAAGACGACGCACGGCAGGAGGCGCGTGCGGCATGCCATTGCTCGAACTCACTTCACGCTACCACGAGCTCTCCCCGTGAAACGATGGATTCGATCCCGTCCGTCCGTTCGCGTGGGAGTGGTCCAGGTGCATCCATCTTTCAGCCTCTCTGATTGGGCGGACCGTAACGTCGCAGCCCTCTGCGTCGTGCAGACACCGACACGTTGCGCTATCCCTGGTCCCCTATAATCGGAGCCACCACTATATTCTACTCTGAGAAATAAAAGCTAAGCCCACGCGCGAAAGCTACACACAAAATGAAAACATGTGCAAGTTAATGAAAGAAAGTGACGCTCCTGCAGTGTTTTGAAGTGAAACTCATAAGCACCAAAGAGTTTGATGAATTCAACAAAATACATCTGCAATTCTTTTACTACATATAGGCGGACAAAAACAATAAACACCGACTTGTTTTTTTTTTCTTTCTAAGTGAGGTACTACAATAATCTAGTATTGTCATTTTATGCCAATCTACGCGGACAAAAACATTAAATTGCAAATTGTCGCGAGCTAAGATCATACCTAGATGAAAAGGGCAAATGAGATTGGGCGAGATGCTTTTTAAAGGAAGTGGACAAGATGTTAACAACCCTCAAGCTTGGATAAAGCCATCTTTTTCTCGTGTTAGCCATCACAGTAGTCATAGATGTTGCTACACGTCATATATACTATCTGTTTATGACACCATGTTTTTTTGTTACAAACCTATAGTAAGTTGATGATGTATATTTTTAATATAACACTAAAATATAAAAGATTTAAAAATCTCGCTTATAGTACCATTATTGCCATTGTTCATGGGTTATAATTTCTAATTAGAATAATAATGAAAAATTGTCGCTATTCTTTGTAGAGATATGCCTTTTTGTTCCGCGTTAGAAGATTTGTTTCCACTTTTCAAATTTCAAGGCTGACCTTTGCTTGCCAAAGTCAACAAGTAGAAGCGACATGACCCACCGGATAACATGTCCCTGTTTCGAAGTTCCGAGTGTATATCAAAGAAACTGAAGCTCACTACAAGATTACCTACGAAAATAACGCAGATACTACATTTCTTTTGCAATTTTGGAGAAAAAAAAATGGTTTGAAAGGCTCATCCTTTTGTAAGCTGAGGCTGTACAACAGCTTCAAGTGCAGGCGTTGAGCACCGAAATTTATCACTGCCATCCGGTCGTGTGCGCGGGGCAGAGGCGCAGAGCTAATCTAATCCTCTGACCGATTCCGGGGATGCTGATCCCCTGGAGTTATCCTCAACTCCACCAGGTAGCCACGTGACTCTTTCTTCCTATCAGCGACACAACAGTGGGTGGGGGGGGGAGAGCACTTCTCTACCCTTCTCTACCCCAAATCCGTTTCTTCTTCCCTGTGTAGTAAACACCGCAGGATGAGAAAGCTCGGAACTAAATAATTCCACAAACCACCAAAACCATTCCACTAATTTACAATGAATAGACGCTTCATATATTTAAGTTAAAATTACTCTTATATTTTCACACAAACATTTGGTTACATAAGAGATATCTGAATTTTTTGCTAATCTAGCACGTTTTCATCACGTATTTGCAGATATGATCATATGCAAAACGTATTTACAAAAATAGCATCATTGGCGCACAGTGGCCATGCGCCAACGCCAAAACCACCACGTCGGTCGTTGGCGCATGGTGACCCAACGGCCCTCCGGTCGCTACACGTGTTAGTGTTAGTGTTAGGTTGGTTAGGGTTATGCTGAAATTTGAAAGAATTTTAAAATATAGAAAATGAATTTAAAAAAATATGGAATTTTTTGTGGAGCCCCCAACACAGTGTACTATACGATGTAAATTTGCCATAATTTTATTCGTTCAATTTTTTCTCATAATTTCATATAAATGTCCTATTTGTACGGATTTGTAAATGTAGAAATTAAGTTCCAAAAATTATGAATTTAATTTTGAAGGCTCGTCATGCAGTGGACTTGATTGTGTACTCGTCGAACTCCAACCTAAGAGACTCGTCCGGTAGATACTTGTGGCAGTCGATGCGGCCCGACCACCACGTTTTCACCCCCCTCATTTGGCATAAAATTAGGCACGGGATATCCCTTCGAGGCAGCACATTCCGTGCTGCCATCTTCACGTACGAGCTATGCTTGCCCGCTTGTAGAGGCCCTAGCATTATCAAGGTTCCTCAGCGCACTGCGTACGAAATTCACGTACACCATAGACTTCCCATGAATGACCGCCTCGGGCTGGGAGGCAATCTTCATGTACTACCTCCATGCTATACTTCCATTCATCTTAATGAGCTCCCACACATAATTCGTGCGGGTGATCGCCTCAATCACAACTTTCTTCGTCGTTGGCTCCGTGACGAACTCCCTCCGAATGCAGCTTTGCAGCTCATGAATATTCAGCACGTGGAGCCCCTCCGCCCAGACAACCTTGTATTGGTATCTTGACAGGTCCAACCCATCGGGTCCTGCTTGTACGAGACCATCACCGTAAAACACAAAACAAGTCTTGCATGTTCGAAAATACCTAAAGCCACAATAACTACTAAATAATTACGAATGATTTATGCTTAACTAATTTCTACTTAACTAATTACGACTGATTAATTACCACTACATAAATTACTAGTAGTTAATTTTCACTAATTACGACTGCGATAATAACAGCAAAAGAATTCGACAAATTACTCACCCTTCGGGGGAAAGTAATAAAAAAGGCCGAGCACCGAGCGACAAGAAGCAAGAAAACAGTTAACCTCCCAATAAAAGTAATTATGTTATGTTCTCTGAGTTCTCAGCGACAAGTGTAAGAACGAGAATCAAAACACAAATGAGATGAGCGAAGTGCGAGTGCTAGAGTTCGATATTTATAGCCAAGCGAAGGAGGAGTCGCGGCGTTGGCGCCAGGAATTCTGTAAGTGTTGGCGTCAGAATTTCTGGACGAGACGACAGATGTGTAGATGAGGGAGGAGGGACGGTGGGAAAGATGACCACCACACAGTTTTTAAATTCTTCATAGAACAATCTGGGTGCATGGCGGGCGGGAGGGAGGGCCAGAGGGGGGGCGTGTCGGGAGTAGTGGCTCAGACGAGTGAGCCATATAGTATCGCGTGTTATGCGACTTTGTTTTGCTATATTAGTACGCGTATTTTGGTTGTTACGTGTGTACTTCAGCGCCATATTGTATATCAACATCTCCAATAGAGTTGCAATGCAGCTTTTTTTTTATACATTTTAAGTCACATGAAATCATGAAATCCTAATTTTCGAAACCTAAAATCAAAATTTTCGCAACCTAAATCCTAAATTTTTGAGATAATACCAGAACACATATAAAATTGCCGAAACATGACACAATCAAATCCATTGCGTGAGGAGCATTCAAAATAAAATTCATAATTTTTTGAGCTTATTTTCTATATTTATTGATTTGTACGAACATGACACTTATACGAAATAGCGATAAAATTTCTGAACGAATAAAACTACGAAAAATTTACACAAGCAAGTACACGGTGACAGGAGGCTCTACAAAAAAATTTATAATTTTTTGAATTCATTTGCTATATTTTAAAATTCATCTAAATTTCAGCGTAACACTAACCTAACTAATTAACCCCAAATGGCTAACTAATTAGCCCTAAACGGCTGGCGCATGGTGACCATGTGCAAATGGTTGGCGCAGTTGAGGACTTGAGGTGGCAGCTGACGTGGCCGACTGGCGAGCACATGGCGGCGGGCAAAGTGTTGGCGCACGGTGGCTATGCGTCAACGCCATGTGACGTGATCTCTGGGAACAGTGTTAGATCCGCAAATACGGTCTCGTTGTGATCAGATCCGCAAATACGCGATAAAAAAGCGCTAGATCAGCAAAAAAAAAAAATTCGAGATATCTTGGGCAAATTGTACGTTTACTTTTTTGTAATATACCATCAATCAAGATAACTTACTAGTTCCAGTCTTCTTCTTTTTTTTACTTTACGACATTTGATTGAATATTTGATCGGTGATGAAACCTAAATCAAGGAGGAAGGACGAAAGACATGACATCAAAACATGACTTCGATTTACTCTTTACAAAATCACAGTATCTGCATCCGACTCCGGGGCTTTGTCGTGCTCCGGCGACAGCCACTTTAATGCCCCCGAGGCGACACCTGTCCCTCCCCCCACCCCCCTCGCCGCCGGGATCGCCTCCCTCAAAGCCGCACCAACTCCCCCACCAACGCCCTCCCTCCGCAACCCCCGATGCTCCCCTCCGTTTTCTTGTATTAATCCTTTTCACTAAACAAGATTTCCCCTTGCTAATTCTGGCATAATACCCCCAACTAATCACACTCGTAGCTAGCCTCCTTCCTGTCGCGTCTGCTGCTGCTGTTTATAAGTCCCCCGTCCCGTCGCCTCGCCGTCTCCAGTTCTCAAGTGTTGGGGGGAATAGAGAGTTTGAGACCGAGTGCGAAATTGTGCCGCTGCTGTGGAGTTTTGGTGAGGATTTTTTGGGGGAAATTCGGGTGGGTTGGAGCGGGGAGGAGGTGGGTGAGGGAGGGAGATGGAGATGCCGGGAGGGAGCGGCGGTCCGGCGCTGGCGCGGCAGGGGTCGATCTACTCGCTGACGTTCGACGAGTTCCAGAGCGCGCTCGGCGGCGCCGGGAAGGACTTCGGGTCCATGAACATGGACGAGCTGCTCCGCAACATCTGGACCGCCGAGGAGTCGCACGCCATAGCCGCCACTGCCGCCGCGACGGCTATGACGGCCGCGGCGGCCTCCAACATCGACGCGCAGCTGCAGCAGCCCATCCAGCGGCAGGGCTCGCTCACGCTCCCCCGCACGCTCAGTCAGAAGACGGTCGACGAGGTCTGGCGCGACATTATGGACTTCGGCGGCGGCGACGAGGCGCCGGCGGCCCCCGCGCCCGAGCAGGCGCAGCGGCAGCCGACGCTGGGGGAGATGACGCTGGAGGAATTCCTGGTGCGCGCCGGCGTGGTGCGGGAGGACATGGGGCAGCTCATCGTGCTGCCGGAGCAGGCGCAGGCGCTGTTCCCCCAGGGCAATGTAGTCGCGCCCGCCATGCAGCTGGGGAACGGGATGTTGCCTGGGGTCGTCGGGCAGGGGGCTGGGGGAGGGATGACGGTGGCCGCGCCAGCGACGCCGGCTGTGCTGAATGGGTTGGGCAAGGTGGAGGGCGAGGATCTCTCGTCGCTGTCGCCGGTGCCGTATCGCTTCGACAGTGCGCTGAGGGTGAGGAAGGGACCTACCGTCGAGAAGGTGGTTGAGAGGAGGCAGAGGCGCATGATCAAGAACCGGGAGTCAGCTGCCAGGTCCCGCGCGCGGAAGCAGGTGAAGCCTTTGTTCTTCAACTGCAGTGCTGTAGTTATCCATTTATCACACGCCTTTTGCTTAATTATACTGAAATGTTATCTGAAATCGAGCTCAGTGGTGCGCCCATATTTGGTATGCCCCCCCTCCCCCGGTTATGTTGTACTTTATTCGGTTGATGTGATCCACCACTTCCAGTTTAGCTGTTAGATATTAATTTATGCTTAGGTAGCCACTACAAATAGCAAGTTGTGTCGTTAAATATTGTTAAAAGTTAAAACCAAATTGGAGAAGAATCTATGCCTGAATCATCCATGGTTCAAGTTGACCCTCTCAGATTCAGAAAGACAACGGATAACTTTTGTTCATTTTGGAAATGCTGATTCGGCATTGCTGCATAGTGGACTTTGTTTCTTCCATCTACTATTGCCATGATAGGGATAGTATGCTCATCATCGGGCGTGAAAAGAAGCTTAGCAAGACCAATGACGAGAAGTAGTTGCTGTACTTTTGCTTGTCATAGACTTGGTGATAATAGGCCTCTTTTATGTGCATAAGTTATGCTGCCATGATGCAGTCATACTGCTATATAAGCTATAAACTTCTATTTTGCTAAAGCAACAAGCTCAAGTCTATTGGATAGCACTACTGGGTGGCAAATAGTTCCAGACGGCTCTATGTGCTGTTTGAGCTTAAAATTATAACTCAATTTGTTGACACTTAAATTCTACCCTTCTGATATACAACAGGCTTATATAACGGAGTTGGAAGCTGAGGTGGCAAAACTGAAGGAGCAGAATGAGGAATTACAGAAAAAACAGGTATACTTGCTTTCATATAAAATTGCTTTGATGCTTGTATGCACATTATTTATGTAGTTACCTTACCAATTCATGTGATCAGCTAGTGATCCATAGATAATCTCTAGACTCTGGACAATTCCAAAGTTTCTTGCCAAAGTTGTCCTATTTGTCTGGGGACTTGGGCTTATCAATGTTTTTTATCTGACTCTAATGATGCTTGTTGCTGGCATAGCAACGGATAGGTTGCCACAATTAACTTTTTTAAAAGTGTCTGGTCCTTGTTGTATATGTTTTGCATGGAATTAACTGTCTTGAATAATTGTTGGAGACTGCATAAAAATATATCCTTTTAATTTTGAAAATAGATTGGGATAAAATAATTTTGTAACACTGTTAGGTTGGGTCCTATACCATGTGATATTTGCTAGTTCTGACACACATCTTCCATGCACTCAATGTTGTTCCATACATTCCACATTGTATCATGGTTTTTGCAATTTAACAGAACTAGAATTTCCATATGTTGCACCTGGATACGTGACATTATCTATACCTCATTGGTATTGCATTCTTCAACATGTGGCAGTGTAGTGTTATCACTTCTTTGATTTGAGAAAAATGAAAGAAAGTTTAACTCCAACATGAAGTTGTGGAGTTTTCATATTGCCTTTGTTTAATCTAAAATCCTGATAAAAAACTCATAAGAGGCTATATTCACTTGTTTTGCTTTTAATTTTCAGGTGGAAATGCAACAGAAGCAAAAGGATGAGGTAATGGCCTTCCATTTTGTAGGAAATACTGTTGTTCTGAATAAACATGGAGAAAGGCGCGAGGCGGAGAAGATGCGACCATGAACAGTACTGTGGGTACTGTAGCATGCGTGAACAGTACCCAGTGGTACTGTAACCCACTATTCGATTGATTTCCTAGAATAAAGAATAGTTAGTTAGACAGGTTATTTTAGGATTCCTTATCTATCAAATTATTATTAGGGATATGATCTTAATTATTAGGAAGGTTATTTTTAATAGTTGAAAAGATTAGATTGGATTGATAGGTCTCTTTAATAGTCCGATTGTTCCTATAAAAGGGATATCATGTATCCATTATCAATCAAGCAATGAGAAATCAAGAGTTCAATTAAGCCTTAGAGCCTTGCTACCTTGACAGGGAAGAGCCCTGCCGGCGGTTAGATGAGGGCGAGTACCCTATCCTCGGTCCTTAGACCCGTACCCCAACAGTTACCACAACATTTGGTATCAGAGCCAACTGCTGCTCTGTCATCCATGACCAGCAGCAGGGGTTTCAATTCCATGACAATCAGCGACATGTTGGGTCGCATGATTGAGATGCTTGAAAAGATGCTTGGTGTTTCGGAGAAGAGAAGCCACACCAGGGGCAAGGAAGGTTCCACCAATCCGGTGGCCTTGACGGCAACCCTGCCGGCTGCAACCTTGGCCAAGATAGAGCAGAAGGAGGTGACGCCTGTTGTCACCAACATGGTTGTGCCGCCACTTCCATCACCTCCAGAACTAGCACCGCCAACAATGCCATTCCGGCCGTTGTCACCAACACCTTAATGGGCAACGTTGCCCTTGGCTGCACCCCTGGTGTGTTCGTCGAGGAGGGTTGCCACTATCGAGCGGTGGTATTTTTCGCGCGATCGGCCAACACCGTGCCCTAGGCGATGCGGAGCGCATCGACTGAGGGGCCAACGCCACCGACGCGTCCTCCTCGCCGTTATCACGCTCCGTGGCAGTACGGGCGTCACTGCTTCCCCATGCTGGTTGCCCGTGTCGCCGGCGTCTTCCTCGATGTCACATCATGTTAAGGTGTTTCTTTCTTGGGCTTCATATGTCGGAGTGTCGCTGATTTGCTCTCAAACGAACCGACGCCGGTCCCGGATACTCTTATCAACATGGGGCCACCAAGGACTTCAACCGTGGCCACTACCGCAGCTCGAGGACGAGCTGCCTCGCCGCGAGGGGTGTAATGTTATGGAGAAAAGTGCGAGGCGGAGTAGTGCGACCAACAGTACCCCGGGTACTGTATCATGTGTGGACAGTACCTGTTGGTACTGTAGTGCCGCTATTTTCATACATGCCGGTTGGTTTCCTAGAATAAAGAATAGTTGGTTAGACAGGTTATTTTAGGAATCCTTATCTATCAAGTTATTATTAGGGATATGATCTTAATTATTAGGAAGGTTATTTTTAATAGTTGGATTAGATTGGATTGATAGGTCTCCTTATAGATTATTTCTTAGGCATCAAGTCGGACTGTTCCTATAAAAAAGATAGCATGTATCCATTATCAATCAAGCAATGAGAAATCAAGAGTTCAATTAAGTCTCAGAGCCTCGTTACCTCGACAGAGAAAAGCCCTGCCGGCCGTTAGATGAGAGCAAGTGCCCTACCCTCGGTCCTCAGACCTGTACCACAACAGTTTTGCTTTTAATTTTCAGGTGGAAATGCAATGAAGCAAAGGATGAGGTAATGACCTTCCACTTTGTAGGAAATCTGTTGTTACGAATAAACACTACGTTTGTTCTCGCTGTTGTGGAAGTGATACCAAGTTATCTACACCTCTTTTTATCGATTGCATCATTTTTTTAAAAAAATTGAGTCAACGCCACATATTTGATGGTTAAAGGAAAAAAGACAAATGACGAACGGCATTAGCCAATCAATAGAATGTTCATGGATCAAGTCTATCAACATCATACTATAGGTGTGCGCAATGAGCAGCAGCAGAGTCTCATGCAAGGATTCACGCTCCCGCACGCTCAGTCAGAAGACGGTCGACGAGGTCTGGCGCGACATTATGGACTTCGGCGGCGGCGACGAGGCGCCGGCGGCCCCCGCGCCCGAGCAGGCGCAGCGGCAGCCGACGCTGGGGGAGATGACGCTGGAGGAATTCCTGGTGCGCGCCGGCGTGGTGCGGGAGGACATGGGGCAGCTCATCGTGCTGCCGGAGCAGGCGCAGGCGCTGTTCCCCCAGGGCAATGTAGTCGCGCCCGCCATGCAGCTGGGGAACGGGATGTTGCCTGGGGTCGTCGGGCAGGGGGCTGGGGGAGGGATGACGGTGGCCGCGCCAGCGACGCCGGCTGTGCTGAATGGGTTGGGCAAGGTGGAGGGCGAGGATCTCTCGTCGCTGTCGCCGGTGCCGTATCGCTTCGACAGTGCGCTGAGGGTGAGGAAGGGACCTACCGTCGAGAAGGTGGTTGAGAGGAGGCAGAGGCGCATGATCAAGAACCGGGAGTCAGCTGCCAGGTCCGCGCGCGGAAGCAGGTGAAGCCTTTGTTCTTCAACTGCAGTGCTGTAGTTATCCATTTATCACACGCCTTTGCTTAATTATACTGAAATGTTATCTGAAATCGAGCTCAGTGGTGCGCCCATATTTGGTATGCCCCCTCCCCGGTTATGTTGTACTTTATTCGGTTGATGTGATCCACCA
This sequence comes from Ampelocalamus luodianensis, assembly GCA_036346255.1. Classification (NCBI taxonomy): domain Eukaryota; kingdom Viridiplantae; phylum Streptophyta; class Magnoliopsida; order Poales; family Poaceae; genus Ampelocalamus; species Ampelocalamus luodianensis. The sequence goes on along the minus strand of CM070627.1, from coordinate 53,291,145 downwards.
CTTCCAGTTTAGCTGTTAGATATTAATTTATGCTTAGGTAGCCACTACAAATAGCAAGTTGTGTCGTTAAATATTGTTAAAAGTTAAAACCAAATTGGAGAAGAATCTATGCCTGAATCATCCATGGTTCAAGTTGACCCTCTCAGATTCAGAAAGACAACGGATAACTTTTGTTCATTTTGGAAATGCTGATTCGGCATTGCTGCATAGTGGACTTTGTTTCTTCCATCTACTATTGCCATGATAGGGATAGTATGCTCATCATCGGGCGTGAAAAGAAGCTTAGCAAGACCAATGACGAGAAGTAGTTGCTGTACTTTTGCTTGTCATAGACTTGGTGATAATAGGCCTCTTTTATGTGCATAAGTTATGCTGCCATGATGCAGTCATACTGCTATATAAGCTATAAACTTCTATTTTGCTAAAGCAACAAGCTCAAGTCTATTGGATAGCACTACTGGGTGGCAAATAGTTCCAGACGGCTCTATGTGCTGTTTGAGCTTAAAATTATAACTCAATTTGTTGACACTTAAATTCTACCCTTCTGATATACAACAGGCTTATATAACGGAGTTGGAAGCTGAGGTGGCAAAACTGAAGGAGCAGAATGAGGAATTACAGAAAAAACAGGTATACTTGCTTTCATATAAAATTGCTTTGATGCTTGTATGCACATTATTTATGTAGTTACCTTACCAATTCATGTGATCAGCTAGTGATCCATAGATAATCTCTAGACTCTGGACAATTCCAAAGTTTCTTGCCAAAGTTGTCCTATTTGTCTGGGGACTTGGGCTTATCAATGTTTTTTATCTGACTCTAATGATGCTTGTTGCTGGCATAGCAACGGATAGGTTGCCACAATTAACTTTTTTTAAAAGTGTCTGGTCCTTGTTGTATATGTTTTGCATGGAATTAACTGTCTTGAATAATTGTTGGAGACTGCATAAAAATATATCCTTTTAATTTTGAAAATAGATTGGGATAAAATAATTTTGTAACACTGTTAGGTTGGGTCCTATACCATGTGATATTTGCTAGTTCTGACACACATCTTCCATGCACTCAATGTTGTTCCATACATTCCACATTGTATCATGGTTTTTGCAATTTAACAGAACTAGAATTTCCATATGTTGCACCTGGATACGTGACATTATCTATACCTCATTGGTATTGCATTCTTCAACATGTGGCAGTGTAGTGTTATCACTTCTTTGATTTGAGAAAAATGAAAGAAAGTTTAACTCCAACATGAAGTTGTGGAGTTTTCATATTGCCTTTGTTTAATCTAAAATCCTGATAAAAAACTCATAAGAGGCTATATTCACTTGTTTTGCTTTTAATTTTCAGGTGGAAATGCAACAGAAGCAAAAGGATGAGGTAATGGCCTTCCATTTTGTAGGAAATACTGTTGTTCTGAATAAACATGGAGAAAGGCGCGAGGCGGAGCAGTACGACCATGAACAGTACTGTGGGTACTGTAGCATGCGTGAACAGTACCCAGTGGTACTGTAACCCACTATTCGATTGATTTCCTAGAATAAAGAATAGTTAGTTAGACAGGTTATTTTAGGATTCCTTATCTATCAAATTATTATTAGGGATATGATCTTAATTATTAGGAAGGTTATTTTTAATAGTTGAAAAGATTAGATTGGATTGATAGGTCTCTTTAATAGTCCGATTGTTCCTATAAAAGGGATATCATGTATCCATTATCAATCAAGCAATGAGAAATCAAGAGTTCAATTAAGCCTTAGAGCCTTGCTACCTTGACAGGGAAGAGCCTGCCATGTTAGATGAGGCGAGTACCTATCCTCGGTCCTAGACCGCACCCCAACATTACCACAACATTTGGTATCGAGCCAACCGCCGCTCTCACATCCATGACCAGGCGGGGTTTCAATTCCATGACAATCAGCGACATGTTGGGTCGCATGATTGAGATGCTTGAAAAGATGCTTGGTGTTTCGGAGAAGAGAAGCCACACCAGGGGCAAGGAAGGTTCCACCAATCCGGTGGCCTTGACGGCAACCCTGCCGGATGCAACCTTGGCCAAGATAGAGCAGAAGGAGGTGACGCCTGTTGTCACCAACATGGTTGTGCCGCCACTTCCATCACCTCCAGAACTAGCACCGCCAACAATGCCATTCCCGTTGTCACCAACACCTTAATGGGCAACGTTGCCTTGGCTGCGCACTCGTGTGTTCGTCGAGGAGGGTTGCCACTATCGAGCGGTGGTATTTTTCGCGCGATCGGCCAACACCGTGCCCTAGGCGATGCGGAGCGCATCGACTGAGGGGCCAACGCCACCGACGCGTCCTCCTCGCCGTTATCACGCTCCGTGGCGATGCGGCGGCCATCGCTTCCCATCTTTGGTTGCGTGTCGCCGCGTCTTCCTCGATGTCACATCATGTTAAGGTGTTTCTTTCTTGGGCTTCATATGTCGAGTGTCGATTTGCTCTCAAACGAACCGACGCCGGTCCGGATACTCTTATCAACATGGGGCCACCAAGGACTTCAACCGTGGCTACTACCGCGACTCGAGGGCAGCCGCCTCGCCATGAGGTGTAATGTTATGGAGAAAAGTGCGAGGCGGAGTAGGCGACCAACAGCAGTTCTGCATCAGATATGTGTGCGATGCACATTGCACCAGAGTGCCGCATATTTTCATACATGCCGTTGGTTTCCTAGAATAAAGAATAGTTGGTTAGACAGGTTATTTTAGGAATCCTTATCTATCAAGTTATTATTAGGGATATGATCTTAATTATTAGGAAGGTTATTTTTAATAGTTGGATTAGATTGGATTGATAGGTCTCCTTATAGATTATTTCTTAGGCATCAAGTCGGACTGTTCCTATAAAAAAGATAGCATGTATCCATTATCAATCAAGCAATGAGAAATCAAGAGTTCAATTAAGTCTCAGAGCCTCGTTACCTCGACAGAGAAAAGCCCTGCCGGCCGTTAGATGAGAGCAAGTGCCCTACCCTCGGTCCTCAGACCTGTACCACAACAGTTTTGCTTTTAATTTTCAGGTGGAAATGCAACAGAAGCAAAAGGATGAGGTAACAGCCTTCCACTTTGTAGGAAATACTGTTGTTCTGAATAAACACTACGTTTGTTCTCGCTGTTGTGGAAGTGATACCAAGTTATCTACACCTCTTTTTTATCAGTATTGCATCATTTTTTTTAAAAAAAAATTGAGTCACTGCCACATATTTGATGGTTAAAGGAAAAAAAGACAAATGACGAACTGGCATTAGCCAATCAATAGAATGTTCATGGATCAAGTCTATCAACATCATACTATAGGTGTGCGCAATGACAGCAGCAGTAGTCTCATGCAAGGATCAAAATCACGCACGGTACAAATCCATTGAGAGCGTCAGAACCAGAATCGCCGATTCTGGAAAACCCAGGAAAAAATTGGGCGAAGTTCAAAAACTGAATTTTGAATTGAGGATTTTGAAAACCGGTTACCGGATCGGTTACTGCCCAAAAACTGGAAAAACAAACCTACTAAAATTGGGGAAAACAGAGAAAACCGGTTATGAGTAATTAGCAATTGGAATAACACAAATATTAATTAGAAAGTGTTTAATGAAATGCATATTTAGCTCATACAATACGTAATCTAGCATATTTAGCTCATATACGTAATCTAGCATATTTAACTCATATACGTAATCTAGCATATTTAGCTCATATGAAGTGCAAACCGGTCGGAACAATAATTCAAGTATATTGAGCTCATACAATAGATAATCTAGCACAAAAAAGCCTAAACTAACCTAAGAAGTGCATTATGCAGTCATAAACTTAATTTGAATTTGAAAAATTTTGTCTGGTTACTGTTCATCCCGGTCCCCACCGGGATTTCCGGTAACTACCAGGATTTTGATCCCTGGTCTCATGTATCTATTAGAGATGAATGCATAGCAATATTAAGATTTTTTATATTAAAAAAATCCGAATGTCTCCTGAATTTGTGATTCCACGTAGGCTGTGACTGGCTGTGAGGTGGATTTCAAAAGGCACTTTTGATTAACTAGTTTTGGATATATTAGTTATTTGGCAAATATTATAGTCATAAAAACAAAGATTTTACTATGCATGGCAAATATTTCCACACCCACATCATCCCATTGCGTAGCTCGTCATAGACAAATAGCTAGGAAATGATATGGTCATTGTACCAAAAGTAGATTTTGCATTGTTGTAGCTGTCATGTATATGGATAAACGAAAATCGCCTTGAAGTAAATGAGGAAAATCGGATGAGGCAACAACAAATGTGGAGATGATTTGTTGTATTTCAACTGGGGTTGGGAGGAAAATGTTTTAAGTGGCTCATATTATATTTCAGAATTCCCCTATTGTTCATCCAACCACTATCATAAATACAGATGTTGGCCATATAGTTCATGTCACTCACACACTGGCTCCTTATCCCTTCTCATTTTTTGTTATCAAGTTAGCAACGTGGGGTCATGGTTCCGTTCAAACTCTTAATATGGTGATGCCATTCATTCATGATATTTGACAAACAAATATGAATAACTAATGAACATATGCAACGCTGGCTCCCCCTGCCACTGTAGTAGAAATTTCACAGATCGTGAGTTTCAGCTGTCACATTAGTCGGACTGTGTTTTCCTAAACATGACTAAAAAATCATTCCAAATCTGGCACTTTACTGTACTTATCACTGAATTTTTTAGTCCCCATCCTGGTTTTAAGATGATGCATGATTTCCTTGTTTCACCATTCATGTCATTATTTTAGTACTACCTAGTGCATAGTTTCAAAGAGTAACTCTTGTTTGCTCCCAAAAAACTACCTACACATATATGTGCTCATAAAAACAAGGAAAAAACATTGCAAAACCTACATCAATCAGTAAATTTATCCATTCTGTTCAATGTTGGCAAGAAAAAGGATTAATCGATATTAGTTTCCAAGAAAGGGAAAATAAAAGCATCTTTCATCAGATGAAAAGACGAAAAATTGTCTTACCATTTTTGTTATTTTACCTCTTTCATGTACTTTGAGCATCTATGGTGCCAAAACAGCTGCCAGTTACACCTAAACAGGAGTCACCAGTTCTTAAACCCTAGCAAGGCCTGCTGCTGCCCTAGACAGTTAACACTTGACACAGTCACAGCTGGTGTCAGGTGACTGTGGACGTGTGTCGGTTGCCAACTCTTGCCTGATGGCAACTACACCTCTTTACCTTGGAGGTTCTATTGAAGATGCGAGAAGTTCTTTTGCCATGATTTGGAGTATTACATTCCTCTAAAGAAATATTAGGAGTTCGGTTACAGTGAGACATTCGAAATAGGTTCTATTTAGCTTGCAGGACCTGTTGAAGATACCGAAGGTTCTATTGTCATTTTTTGGAAGTACGGTTTTGCTTTAGTACACAACCCGTGTAACTCACGAATTTTAAACCATCCTAAATGGCGGAGATTAAGGGGTACAAGCTCAATCATTTTGTTTGGAGATAATAACCTCCAGCTATGATGGGCCTGCTGCGGTGAGCACGAAGAGCAAGTGTGCCGCCGCCGGCGGGACTGGGTTTAACCCTGGTGGGATTTGACCTCTTATCTAGTACGTAACAATATATTTAGTTATTGGGATAATTCATAATATGCCACTCAATAGAACAGTCTTCTCAACTTTACCATTATATAGATTGCAATTATTTATTTGCCACTCTATACAATTTCTAATCATTCTTTTGCCACTTTGGATTTTTCATTCCAATTTTTATTTTTCAGACCAATTATACCCACCGAAAGTTACTAAAATGCCCCCACTTCTCTCCCCTTTCGATTCCTCCAGTTCATCATCATCCCCAAGAACACGGCATTCATTCCCCTTCCCCTCATCTAACCCAACCCAGCCCCCATTGCAATTGGAAGCCCCGACCTTTCACTTCCGTGATTAAGGCAGCAACACCCAAATTCACAGGAGAGGAAAAAAATGGCAACAAAATTCACAGGCTCACAAGCGTAGCTTAGATGGCAATTGAATTTGAAACAACTTAATCACATTGCAAAAATAATCTCTGCAAATCACAGAACACTAACTAGCAACATGGTCTTCATGGTCAGCACATTGGCTGGCATCATTCAAAGAGACCAGGGACAAGTGAACATCGTGGTAAGCACTAACTAACCTTTGACCGAGAACCTGAAAAAAACATAGGTGAAGATGAGCGAATAGCTGTTCTTGCTTGCTCTGGGTGAGATGAGACAGAAACACAAAGATGAACCAAGCAGAAAATGCACCCTGGATGGATTCAAAAAATAAGAATATATCTTCATACTAAGGCCAGCCACAAGGGGCACAAATCTCTCTTACTTTACAAACACAAAGATCCCAATACAACAGCAGCAGCAGCAACCAAAGCAATTAACTAATAAATAGTAGCGGTAGTACCACTTGAAGAACAACACAAGAACGCGACGTAGACCGAGGGGCCGGGCGCGGACCAACCAACCAGGGGAGGACCAGCCGCGTGGGAGCACCAGACGAGGGCGCAGCGCAGGAACGGGCGCGACTGAGTGCGCGGCGCTCTCTCCTCTCCCTGGCTTCTCGTTCCATCCATCCCTCCTCCCCGCCAGGACGGGCGCGGGCTTGAACCGGGCATGGGGCCACCGAGGAGAGGAGGACTGGGCCGAAGGGAGAGACGCAAGCGAGCAGGCGCCGGTGGAGCCGGCAGGGAGGAGCTTCTCCATGGCGCCATGAGCAAGAACTCCAGGAAGAAAGAATGGAGGTGAGGAAAAGCAAAGAAGAAGAAGCAAGAAAGGGGCCTGGGAGCTCTCGGCCAAGCGAAATGAAGATAAGGAGGAGGGGTTATAGGGGCATTTTAGTATTTTCACATGTCTGAAAAATGAAAATTGGAATAAAAACTCCAAAGTGGCAAAATAATGATTGAAAATTGTATGTAGTGGCAAATAACGAATTACAATCTATATAATGGCAAAGCTAAGAAGACCACTCTATAGAGTGGCAAATTTTTAAATCCCCCTTAGTTATTTCAAGTACAAATTTACCATCGAATAATGCCTTTAAAATTCGTAAACTTTTCCACTGAGGTGGAGTACTGAAGCAAAACACTTTTAAATACTATCTTGCTTTAACATTTGTTAGGATAAAATAAGATATTTCGAACAAACCACGGTTGCAGTAGGATGTACTACACTTGAGCTAATAGCGGGTTAGGAGGATTGGGAGTTTGGGCCTGGGCCTGGGCCTGTCACAAGCAACAGTGCCGGTTGGGCTATTCACAAATTCTAAGGCTTGTCCAGGTCAAGTAACTCAAGTTGTTTTACTCAGGTCTAGGTCGGAATATGATATTCCATTTTATACAGGACATGTCTGTAGTACCAAAACTTCCCTAGGAGAAAGTGTCACCCCGTAATCTCTAAAATTTCACATTTGAATTCTAGTCTGTATATCTTTCACTAGAAGCCTATAAGTGCAAGAACATATCGGTAATACCAACAAGGCAACAACATATTTATCCCACTGTCATTAAAAAATATTATTCTTTGTGCTGTTGTGCATCATGGAGGTATATTATGTTAAAGCAATGCTGCGGGCCTCATTTGGTCTTTCTTTGCAAAATTGATAGGAAAGGTGTAAAACAATTCGACAGAGCTATAATTTCTGTCATCTATGTGTTAAGGTAGGACAGTCCACTTATTTATCTGCACTCAACCTACCTACCCTCAAGCAGGCCAGGGTTTGTGCATTTGTTAATTCCCAGTCTCCAGAAGCACGTATACTCTTTAATCTGTACACATACTGCAGAATTTTGGTTGATATTGGTGTTGGTATTCTCACTAGTTAGGGATCACAAATAGTAACACCGTGCCTTATTTTTTTTAATGTTTAGATAGTTCTTTGTTTTGATTATCTTGGTTGGAAGATTTGAACTGAGATGTATGCTATGACCTGACGATATCGATCAAATTTGACGGCTGTTTTGTAGCTGAAGACAGTACATCTTTGATGCTCCTTATTTTGATGTGTAGCAATTGGAAAAAGGTTCTCTTCAGACACCGCTCTTTCCCTCATGGAAATTTGTTTATAAATGGATTTCGCAGGTCATGGAGAGAATCAATCAGCAACTTGGACCAAAGGCCAAGAGATTTTGCCTGCGACGAACACTGACCGGTCCATGGTAACCTGGAGTTCACACTGCATTGACCGCAGACAAGGTCGGGATTCCTTAGATGTGACCAGTGTTACAGTATATATCAGCTGAAGTCAGAATCTCCAGTTTCCCCTGTGGATCACAGCTTCACTGCTACTTTTCTCCTTTGGTGATCGTTCAGTCTCTTGGGTCAATTGCTGGTTACATTTACTTGCTAGGTTTGGCTGCGCGATTTTAGGGTGAACAAAAGCAAACCATCTAATCTGTTTGACTCCTTATCTATTGGCATGGCAAGATCGCGCATGCCATTTATGTTTGTTGCTGGATGCAGCTGTGTAGCTGCTTTGTATGTTGTTGAGATACCATCCTGTAATAGTTCAGTGGTTCTGTACCCCGTAGTCATAGAGGATTCGGCTTCCCTGACCAGCTTGTAATGTGAGTTTACAGTTCCCTTTTTCTGGGCAATGTGACTGATGAATGCCAACGGCATTTAGCTGTTGTGCTTAATGAACACTTCAAATAAAATGCCCTGTGCTTGATACTTGATGTTATCAGATCTCAGAACAGCGTGAAAATCTGACCGCCGCTGTACGTCCCATGAGGTCCATGATGCCCTAACAGGCCTAATAGACACGTACAAGATTAGAGAATGAAAATCATTCAGCTCCCCACTGACACCCCTATCTCCTTCCTGAACCAATACAAGTAAAAACATATGGGTGAAACAAAAATCACGGAAAAAATATATAACTCTTTGAAACTTGCAAGGATCCTCATCGTTTGCTGTAAGTCTGCAAAATACAGATTACATACAACATACATGTGAAAGAAGTGCAAGATTCAAGACCAGAATTGTTTCATAGTAATACCACAACAGCCAAGGTGGAGAAAGGAGGTCCACCGAACTTAACATTCTTCTCTTCTTTTTGCCCATATTCTTCTCTTCTTTTCGCCCATCTCCGATATTCGTTCCTTCCTTTTTCTTTCCTTTTTCGCACATCGCTGAAATTCCTTCGCTCTTTCTTATTTCTCCTGTACGCCGGGATTCTTCTCCTCATGTTTTTTTTTCTTCCATGAACATTCTCACTAGCTTATCTACGTTGCCTTGGATTTCAGTTACGATTATGGACGGACCATGCTACGACTTGTGCCCACTGCTTGAGTCTCATTTTCACTGTCTCTGGTGGATCACCTACACCATTATGAAAAAAATAATTAGTTGATAACAGAAAATAAAGTAGTTTTACACTTCATATGCACCCTACTTCATCATGCTACTACATTTAAGAACTATGAAGACGAACCAAACAAGTAGGGGCTTTGTCAGTAAACTTGCTTGTCCTGACGTAATTTTCTACAAGCTGTCTGGTCATGCTAGGTAAAAAGAATATCAATAATTTAGTTAAATCTATGGTTTCATATCTAAGCACGTTACACAAAAAAAACCTAGTGGAGGACACAAAAAATAAATAATTTTGGATATTTTATACTTATAATGTTTTCTAAAAATTATTATGAAGAATTTCCTTTTTTTGGAACATTTAATATGAAACTAGTAAGCTTTAAATGGCCAATGCATTCAATCATATAGCCAGTAATTAGGCCCCCCTTGACTTTCAGTCTGCCTCTGTTTAATTTTTTTTTTCTCTCCCCTATAGAGTTAAGCATATTACATATTAGTCGCTAACTAAGTGAAGAAAGAAGCTCTGTTGTTTTTAGATCATTGTTACTTGGCCTAGCCTAACTCTACAACTACATAATGCATGTAAGGCACGAGCAAGGTGACTGCCAAGAAACAGCTTCATGCCTTCATTTTGTATTTTTGTAAGTTTGTAACCACTTATCGATATAATATGTGAGCTCATGTTCTAAAAACAACAGCTTCATCTGTATCAGGATTCAGGCAAACCACTACTAAATGTTGGGTCAGGCCAAGCAGAGCAATTTCAGTTGCTCATGCCTCATGCCTACTCTTCTCAGTTCTCACCAATCTTCCTTCCGTGGTTCATGCCTACTCGGCTACTCTTCCTACTTCCCACTCCATCTTCCGTTCGTCCGCACCACAATCACCATCCTTCTAGATTGTAATCCAAAAAGTAGCAACTACGTGAGCTCAGAATAGTAATGCCGTTCTTTAAATTAAAAATTCTCATGTCCATGTTTACCCAATTCTTGGGCGAAGTGAATTCTCTTATCACAATCAGAACACTTGCCACCTAACTATTTCACTATATTCTTGCAAGTCTTGGAATACAGGCAAGAGGTTTCTGTTCCCACTTCCCACTAGTTTCTAACCGCCGGGGCAACCCGCTGATACATGATGCCATGACGGGCATGAGGACAGTATTCCAATACACAGGCCAATGACCCGTGTATGGAATTCATCAATGGGAATGAAGGCAGCAGAAGAACACCGGAGGGGGAATCAAGCCTCACATTCCGTAATTGAGTTTCCAAATTCAGCTGGTGTAGCCATCAATTTTCATGTTTCGCTAAATACCCAAAGTGCATTCTTTTCCAAGAAATTCTACTCTAGCTAGAATCTTTCACCTATATATCCTAATGCTGAAAAAAAATTAACCAATCAGATGTCCTGCCAATTGCCGCGAACTGAAACACGTGATTGCAAAATACTAATTCACTGCTCACTAACGCTCGAGTTATAGCAAACGACAGTTCATTACCACAACAATCCTCTCACTATCCAAAAGTTTATGTGAAACTAAAATATCAGATGCTTCGCACGTACCAGGGGAGAGTATAGACATGGGGCTCCCGATCGGCGACTCCTCGGACGCCAGGTCCGACGCCGCCGGAGTCCTCCCGGCGCCGCACGCGCACACCTCCGCCCCCTGCCCGTCTCCCCTGCCGTTGACGGCGTAGTACAGATCCAACGCGGGGAATGTCTCCGCGAGGCGGCTCCTCCACGCGCCGCAGCCCGCCTCGAAGCCGAACCCCAGGTCCATACACCCGCGCAGCTCGTCGAGGTCGTCGTCCGTCACGCTCATCGCTTGCCGCGCCCCCGCCGAGCGGCGCCGTTCCCACGCCTCCTCCCGCCCCGTGTCGGGCGACCACGACTTCTGCTTCCGCAGCCGCGAGGCCCCGCCGCCACTGCCGCCGCGCTTCGCGTTCGACATTGGGCACGCCTCCCGCCTCCTCCTCCCACTCCGCCCTAGCGAGGCGAGGCCGGGTTCGGTTGGGAACAGCGGAGGAGTGCAGTGGTGGGAGCGCGAGTGTTTATTGGCCGCGTCCGTCCCTCGTCCTCGTGGCTGGCGACTGTAGTAGCGCAGGGCTTTACCCTTTCGGCGTATGTACTGTGCGTTGGTACGTGCCGTTTCTTAGGCGTAAATGTGTGCGATTCTGGCGGTGGGTTTTTCTGGACGGGGAGGGCAATGATTTCGTCGCGATCGCGAGCGGCGCGGGACGGAGGAATCCGCGGTTTCGGCGGCGCAAACGGCAGGCGTTTTGGGTAGGGATGGAAACGGATTAAATAGTGTCCAATACGAATGCAAATCTATATTTTTAAAACGAATATAAATTTGAATATTTTTAAATATAAATACGAATCGAATGTCGTAACGAATACGAATTCGAATAGAATATGTAATCAATTCGGTCGAATGCAAATATCTTTTAACTTTTACGACAAAATTACGTAACATGACTATATCGCCTACGCTTCATCGTCTACACAGTCGTAGCAATACCCAATGACTCTGATTCGGCACCGAATCAAGACTCCGTCAAAACAGAAACACTCTAGGGAAAAAAAGATAGTATTCGTATCTAGAAAAAAAATGGATAATATTCGTATTCGTATCCGGGAAAAACGGATAGTATTCGTATCTAGGGGGAAATGGATAGTACTTGTATTCGTTTTTTCAGATACTATACGGTTTTTTCTCCAGATACGAACACGGATACAGATACTATCATTTTCCCTATATAGTACTCGTTTTTCATTCGAACGTAGATTTTACTTACCACATTTGTGTTTTCTCGAATACGAACATAGGATAAAACAGAATATCATATACCATTTTTCATCCCTAGTTTTGGGTAGGGATGGAAACGAATCGAATAGTCTCGAATACGAATGCGAATCCATATTTTTAAAAACGAATACGAATTCGAACATTCTCGAATACGAATCGAATGTTGTAATGAATTCGAATTCGAATCGAATAAGTAGTCAATTCGGTCGAATACAAATATCCTACAACTTTTACGACAAATCTCGGTAGAATACCCAATAGCCATAGATTCAGCACCAAATCAAGACCCCGTCGAAATAGAAACGCTCCAGGAAAAAATCGGATAGTATTCGTATTCATATATAAGAAAAAAACAGATAGTATTCGTATTCATATCCGGGGAAAAACCTGATAGTATTCGTATCCGTATCCAGAGAAAAAATGGATAGTATTTGTATTCATTTTTTTCCCAAGTACGAATAACACCGAATGCGGATACTATCCATTTTTCCTAAATAGTAATCAGATACGAATAACACCGAATACGGATATGAATGCTATCTATTTTCTTCGGATAGTACTCGTTTTTCATTCAGATACGATTTTTTTTTTACCATATTTACATTTTTTCGGATATAAATATCAGATAAAAGGAATGCCTTTTACCGATTCCCATCCCAGTTTTGGGGGAGTTTGGGCTCGTCTTTTCGTGTTTTTTCTGTTCGAAGCGGTGGTGGGGTTCGGTTGTGTTGGGTGGTGCGCTCGGCCGGGCGCGCGGGTCCGGGGACAGATGGGTGGATCGGTTGGCGCGCGGGGTGATAACAGAAAATAAAGTAGTTTTACACTTCATATGCACCCTACTTCATCATGCTACTACATTTAAGAACTATGAAGACGAACCAAACAAGTAGGGGCTTTGTCAGTAAACTTGCTTGTCCTGACGTAATTTTCTACAAGCTGTCTGGTCATGCTAGGTAAAAAGAATATCAATAATTTAGTTAAATCTATGGTTTCATATCTAAGCACGTTACACAAAAAAAACCTAGTGGAGGACACAAAAAATAAATAATTTTGGATATTTTATACTTATAATGTTTTCTAAAAATTATTATGAAGAATTTCCTTTTTTTGGAACATTTAATATGAAACTAGTAAGCTTTAAATGGCCAATGCATTCAATCATATAGCCAGTAATTAGGCCCCCCTTGACTTTCAGTCTGCCTCTGTTTAATTTTTTTTTTCTCTCCCCTATAGAGTTAAGCATATTACATATTAGTCGCTAACTAAGTGAAGAAAGAAGCTCTGTTGTTTTTAGATCATTGTTACTTGGCCTAGCCTAACTCTACAACTACATAATGCATGTAAGGCACGAGCAAGGTGACTGCCAAGAAACAGCTTCATGCCTTCATTTTGTATTTTTGTAAGTTTGTAACCACTTATCGATATAATATGTGAGCTCATGTTCTAAAAACAACAGCTTCATCTGTATCAGGATTCAGGCAAACCACTACTAAATGTTGGGTCAGGCCAAGCAGAGCAATTTCAGTTGCTCATGCCTCATGCCTACTCTTCTCAGTTCTCACCAATCTTCCTTCCGTGGTTCATGCCTACTGGCTACTCTTCCTACTTCCCACTCCATCTTCCGTTCGTCCGCACCACAATCACCATCCTTCTAGATTGTAATCCAAAAAGTAGCAACTACGTGAGCTCAGAATAGTAATGCCGTTCTTTAAATTAAAAATTCTCATGTCCATGTTTACCCAATTCTTGGGCGAAGTGAATTCTCTTATCACAATCAGAACACTTGCCACCTAACTATTTCACTATATTCTTGCAAGTCTTGGAATACAGGCAAGAGGTTTCTGTTCCCACTTCCCACTAGTTTCTAACCGCCGGGGCAACCCGCTGATACATGATGCCATGACGGGCATGAGGACAGTATTCCAATACACAGGCCAATGACCCGTGTATGGAATTCATCAATGGGAATGAAGGCAGCAGAAGAACACCGGAGGGGGAATCAAGCCTCACATTCCGTAATTGAGTTTCCAAATTCAGCTGGTGTAGCCATCAATTTTCATGTTTCGCTAAATACCCAAAGTGCATTCTTTTCCAAGAAATTCTACTCTAGCTAGAATCTTTCACCTATATATCCTAATGCTGAAAAAAAATTAACCAATCAGATGTCCTGCCAATTGCCGCGAACTGAAACACGTGATTGCAAAATACTAATTCACTGCTCACTAACGCTCGAGTTATAGCAAACGACAGTTCATTACCACAACAATCCTCTCACTATCCAAAAGTTTATGTGAAACTAAAATATCAGATGCTTCGCACGTACCAGGGGAGAGTATAGACATGGGGCTCCCGATCGGCGACTCCTCGGACGCCAGGTCCGACGCCGCCGGAGTCCTCCCGGCGCCGCACGCGCACACCTCCGCCCCCTGCCCGTCTCCCCTGCCGTTGACGGCGTAGTACAGATCCAACGCGGGAATGTCTCCGCGAGGCGCTCCTCCACGCGCCGCAGCCCGCCTCGAAGCCGAACCCCAGGTCCATACACCCGCGCAGCTCGTCGAGGTCGTCGTCCGTCACGCTCATCGCTTGCCGCGCCCCGCCGAGCGGCGCCGTTCCCACGCCTCCTCCCGCCCCGTGTCGGGCGACCACGACTTCTGCTTCCGCAGCCGCGAGGCCCGCCGCCACTGCCGCCGCGCTTCGCGTTCGACATTGGGCACGCCTCCCGCCTCCTCCTCCCACTCCGCCCTAGCGAGGCGAGGCCGGGTTCGGTTGGGAACAGCGGAGGAGTGCAGTGGTGGGAGCGCGAGTGTTTATTGGCCGCGTCCGTCCCTCGTCCTCGTGGCTGGCGACTGTAGTAGCGCAGGGCTTTACCCTTTCGGCGTATGTACTGTGCGTTGGTACGTGCCGTTTCTTAGGCGTAAATGTGTGCGATTCTGGCGGTGGGTTTTCTGGACGGGAGGGCAATGATTTCGTCGCGATCGCGAGCGGCGCGGGACGGAGGAATCCGCGGTTTCGGCGGCGCAAACGGCAGGCGTTTTGGGTAGGGATGGGAACGGATTAAATAGTGTCCAATACGAATGCAAACCTATATTTTTAAAATGAATATAAATTTGAATATTTTTAAATATAAATACGAATCGAATGTCGTAACGAATACGAATTCGAATAGAATATGTAATCAATTCGGTCGAATGCAAATATCTTTTAACTTTTACGACAAAATTACGTAACATGACTATACGTCTACAGTCTACTGTCTACACGAGTCGTAGCAATACCCAACAGCTACAGATTCGGCACCGAATCAAGACTCCGTCAAAACAGAAACACTCTAGGAAAAAAAAGATAGTATTCGTATCTAGAAAAAAAATTGATAATATTCGTATTCGTATCCGGGAAAAACGGATAGTATTCGTATCTAGGGGGAAATGGATAGTACTTGTATTCGTTTTTTCAGATACTATACGGTTTTTTCTCCAGATACGAACACGGATACAGATACTATCATTTTCCCTATATAGTACTCGTTTTCATTCGAACGTAGATTTTACTTACCACATTTGTGTTTTCTCGAATACGAACGTAGGATAAAACAGAATATCATATACCATTTTTCATCCCTAGTTTTGGGTAGGGATGGAAACGAATCGAATAGTCTCGAATACGAATGCGAATCCATATTTTTAAAAACGAATACGAATTCGAACATTCTCGAATACGAATCGAATGTTGTAATGAATTCGAATTCGAATCGAATAAGTAGTCAATTCGGTCGAATACAAATATCCTACAACTTTTACGACAAATCTCGGTAGAATACTTAATAGCCATAGATTCAGCACCAAATCAAGACCCCGTCGAAATAGAAACGCTCCAGAAAAAAATCGGATAGTATTCGTATTCGTATATAGAAAAAAAACAGATAGTATTCGTATTCATATCCGGGGAAAAACATGATAGTATTTGTATTCGTTTTTTTTCGGAGTACGAATATCACCGAATGCGGATACTATCCATTTTTTCTAAATAGTAATCAGATACGAATAATACCGAATACGAATATGAATGCTATCTATTTTCTTCGGATAGTACTCGCTTTTCATTCAGATACGAAATTTTTTTACCATATTTATATTTTCTCGAATATAAATATCAGATAAAAGGAATTCCTTTTACCGATTCCCATCCCAGTTTTGGGGGGTTTGGGCTCGTCTTTTCGTGTTTTTTCTGTTCGAAGCGGTGGTGGGGTTCGGTTGTGTTGGGTGGTGCGCTCGGCCGGGCGCGCGGGTCCGGGGGACAGATGGGTGGATCGGTTGGCGCGCGGGGTCCTCGGCGCCGGGCATCGCGGGCGGTGGGCGCTCGGCCTACCGGTTGGGCCGGGACCGGAGTTCGGTTAAGTTGGCGCACTGCAAGGGTTTGCAAGGGTCGTGCTGCGGCCGTCCCCTGCCGGTGTTTACGCGGCGCCGACGAGTCGCGCATCTAAAGCTGGCGCGGGGTACATAGAACACACAGGGCAGAAGCCACCGTCGGGGGCCCTATGCTCCGGCCGGCGCATCTTGATTATGGCCAGGTCACCGTTGGTGGATCTCGCCGCCATAATGTGTTGTGCGTTTCATCCATATTTACGAATGGTTCGTCATCGCTATTTGAGGAGAATCTTGTGCCATGATTCTCATCGTGGTTTCCTTCCACGCTACTCGAGGTAGAGCTTCCGTCATGATACGTTTAAAGCGTTGATGAACATTGAGTAGGATCTCCTGTTAGTCGTTACAGCGGTGTTTTTGCAGTGCCCTGGTTAGAATCATCCGCAACAAACTACGTACAAGGATGGACCATCCGATCATGATTCATGGCATTATTATGGGTAATCGTGGACTAGATAAATGATAAATCCCGGCCTACCCACTTTCTCAGCCCAGTTTCATTTTGGTTGGGCGGGCCAGTTACCTCGGACCATAGCCCAATGTCTTAAGAGAGAGAGAGAGAGAAATTGGTACGAAATCGTTTCTCTCTCTCTCTAAAAAAGTAAATCGTTCAAAAAATCATACAAAATCTTGGATTAGCCAGTATAGAGCCACAACGACATACTTGACTGCACGTTTTGTTCGATCTTCTTGAAATATGTGTACAGTACTGTACACCTAGCTGTAGAGTTTAGACGCATATATTTCTGGTAAACTAAAAAGGACTATTCAACTATACTCTAGCTGGAGTTCATTTTTTCTCTCTTGAAACTCGTGCGAAATTTGAACAGTAGTGCGCATACAGAACACACGCACAACACGCAACTGATCTGAATAATCGAGCACAGGTGCAATTATGCAAAGAGTTTGGTGAGTTTTTGGCTAAAATAGTACGTTTGACGTGCGAAATAACAAATCTAGTCTCCTCTGTGTATCAAATGCAAAAATAGCACCGCAGAACCGCGAAGACGCGACATGTTCCCTCGTCCGCGTCGTTGGGGCTGGATTCCCCTCGTCCTAACCTAACCTCCGAGGGCCGGATTTGTCTCGTCCTAAACCCTAGGGCCGGTTTTGCCTCGCCTAACCCTTAGAGGCGCGATATTTCCCTTGATCGCCCCAGGGTGTGGTAGCCCCTTCCTTTGTTTTTAAAAACTCAAATCTTGTTTTTGGCATTCCCAGATTCTCGCTGCCCCCTCCCTCCCCCCAATGCGCGAAAAACCTGGCGGGTCGTATGCGTGTAAAATCTGGCGATTTTGTCCAGTCGCTTCGTGGTCGGCCTTCACGCGGCTATAAAACACAGCGACACGCTCTCATTCCCCTACACCAAAACCATTATACTCTGCGTAGAGAGAGGATCGAGCGAGTGAGAGGCTGAGCGATTGACCGAAATTAGTTTCGATTTCGCTGTCGATTTGAGGGTGTTTAGAGAAGTGTTTAGCAGTCGTTTTAGTAGAGTTAGTTTGACATCAATTGAAAATCTTCTATGTACCCCGCGCAATAACTTAGCTACAATAATGAGAGAACAAACCACTTCTATGGGTGGATCTGCAGAGCAGGTGGTACATGAGGCACTTGGGTACAAACTTCTACAAACAGTTCCGCAACAAAGATTTGATGAACCTGTTTGAAGCGGCTGTGTAACCAGAACCACCAGCGAAAGTTTGATACACTCTAGAAGATTCTGGATGAACGGACTCAGACGCACAGAAGGGAGGCAGCGAAAATGCCGCTACAATTGCTGACCAGGCTCCTGAAGCATTGCCACAGCCATCCACATATGGTCCTAGTGTGGCGAGGAAGAAGTGGGCGCAAGTGAAATGCTTCTCGAACTCGATTGAGCACGAACCTAATGAGAAGTGGTCGTTGCTACATAACAAGGGTGGTACTCGATATAGTGTCATGACAATCAATCTAGCTGAAGTGTACAATTGAGTTATGTGCGGCACCAGATGCCTCCCTTTGGTTGGTATTATAGAGACAATTCTTCATAATACCACAAATTACTTTATTGACAGAAGCAACAATACATCGTTTCGTGGTCGGCCTTCGCGCGGCTATAAAACACAGCGATGCGCTCTCATTCCTCCATACTAGAACTATTATACTCTGCGTAGAGAGAGGGGATCAAGCGAGTGAGAGGTTGAGTGATCGACTGAAGTTAGTTTCGATTTCGCTGCCGATTTGAGGGTGTTTAGAGAAGTGTTTAGCGGACGTCTTAGTAGAGTTAGTTTGACATCAATTGAAAATCTTCTATGTACCCCACACAATAACTTAGTTACAATAATGAGATAACGAACAACTTCTATGAGTGGATCTGCAGAGCAGGTGGTATATGAGACACTTGGGTACAAACTTCTACAAACAGTTCGGCAACAAAGACTTGATAAACCTATTTGGCCGCATGTTCTACGGTGGCGCAGCATCCAGGGTAGTATCTCTCTGATTATTTCAGCAAGAAGGAGGTGATGCAAACTTGGAGTGCGAAGTTGTATGGTTACAGTGGGGTAGACCATTTCACTGACCATCCGACTTGGGAGCAACTTATCTAAGCCGCGGACATTAATAGGCTGAAGGGAAAGGTTGATCGACGACAGGTATGACGTATCAGGAATGACATGGACAAAGCAAAAGTCAGACACCATACGAAGAAGTGTTCTATTTACAGAGAGTCTGGGCACACCTTCAAGAAATGCATTACGAGAAATCTACAGGATGAAGGAGACATCAATAGTCCAGACGGCGCCGCGGGACCTCATCTGACCGTCCCACTCGAGATGGTCGACAGGATGGACGTTGAGATCGCGGTCACGGAAAATGTTCATCTTGTTGAAATATGTAGTGCTCAATGCTTTGTAATATTATTTTGATTTGTCAAAAAATTGGGTGATGATGTTGTGTTGAATGTTTTATAATATCAGTGTGATTTGTCATAAAATATGTAAGGATGTTGCGCTGAATGTTCTTTAATATTATTGTGATTTGTTGACAAAAAATGTGATAACGTTGTGCTAAATATTTTGTAATATCATTGTAGTTTGTTTACAAAATATGTAGTCGAAAATAGACAGTTAAAAAAACAGGCAAAGGTCCATGTCCTAGTTGGAGTGACAACAAGGTCATGTCGACTGGTGACAGAGATCTTTCTGCACTATTCTAGATTTCTAGGTTATTTCACCATTTTTATGTCTCTGACGTTGTTTGGAATGACGATAGGACAATTTCGTCGTTTTGTAATTTTTAAAAAATAATATTATTTCAAACAAAAAAATCCCTAACCTCCTTGGATAGACTGGCACGCAGGCGCGTCGCACGCGATGCGACACGGCACGATGGGCCTGACGTGGCGAACCGTGCCGTCGCGCGACGGCCGAATCGTCTCCGGCGAGCCCAAGCACGGCCCAGAGCCCACCGTGCCGCCGCTGTGCCGTGCCGGCCCAAGCACGGTCCCGTCGCCGTCGCATGTCGCCTGTGGAAATGAGGGATGGTCAAGGTCTCAGGGACCGAGACACCGAGGGGCGAGGGAGGAGAGGACCGAGGACATGCGAGTATGCGACCTCACCTGGGCGCCGTCGCCGTCGTCGTGGAGGACCGTCGACGTCGTCGTCAACCTCCATACACTGATGCACGGGCACCCCGCACCGAGGGTGACTTTGAACGCCGCCACGAGCCCACGACCTCCTTGCGCGGTTGCGCCACGAGCGAACGAGCCCACGGAGGGGCGGTGGAGGGGTGCGGGCGGGGGAGAGGCGAGCCCGAGGGAGGGAGCCGGAGCGCCGGCCGCCGGGTCTGCACGACACGAGGCAGCTGAAGGGGCGGCGGCGGAGAGGTGGGGCCGAGCCCGAGGGGAGGAGGTGGGGGCACAGGGGCGGGGGCGAGAGGCGGCCACCGCCACGCCCGCGCCGCGTGGAGAGGGAGGTGGGGCGTGGGTCGCTCTGTGCGCTGTGCGGTGGGATTTGGGGAAGAAGAAGAAAACCGAAGGGGATTTGGAAGCTTCTCGGCTCTGTCCTCTGTAAATGCGGGAATAGGGAAAAAAATAGGAGGGGGAAAAAGAGGGGTTAGGAAAAAGGGGTTAGGAAAAAAAGTAGAAAAAAAATAAAAAATACGATAGAAAAAAATATATATTCATAACGCGACAACAAAAAAAAATCGGGGAATAACTAAAATTTATTCGTTGTTTCATACAATATAAATACAGAGTTTGCTGCCTCGTTAAAAACCTTACCCCCAGTGTGGGGTGCCCCTGGTAAGGAAAAGAGTGCAGCAACTACATACACTGATACACATAGATAGGCTAGTCGACATCGAGATTCTCTAGATCGGCTATCGCCTCCGCGATCTCCGGATCCTCGAGCTGATGTTGTGCCCGTTCATCTGCCATCTCCCAGTCTTTGAGGCATGTGAGTGCCTCAACCATCTCAGGTGTTGTAAGATCGAGGAGGCCGACTAGAGGGGGGTGAATAGGCGTTTTAAAACTTCTATGCGTTAAAACCGAATTCTAATGCGGAAGCTAAATAACAATTCGGTTTAGCACAATTTAAGCCTAAATCAACTAGGTTCAACTAAGTGCACCAACACTACAAGTCAATAATGATAATAATCAATTGAGCATGAACTTGTGAGCAATTCAATTTAGGCAATGTAAATAGCACATAGCTTGGCAATCATTCATACACAATAAATGAGCAACTTAATTATATGAATGTAAATTGCAATAAGGTAAAGCTCAAGAATGCAAACCACAATATGACACGTCGATGTTTTACCGTGGTGCTCGGAGACTTGCCGGTCTCCCCTAATCCACGTTGAGGGAAACCCAAACCAATTGGGCTGGCTCCACGTATTAAGCCTTCCTCCGAGGTATCAACCACCTCGCTCCACTAGGGTTGCTCTTACTCCACTCCGGAGATGGCGAGCATCAAGCCACTCACAAATAGCCCGGGTCTTCTCACAAGCTTCACTTGAGAAGATCACCGACGCACGACGCCTCCACGCCGTCTAGGTGTCGGCAAACACCAAGAGTAACAAGTCTCCAACTTTCACTTGAACCAATCAAGTGTCAAAGCTCTCGTGGATACTAAATCCACCACCTAATGCAACACATGCAATAGGATTTGCCTCTCAAACCTCACTAAGTGCAACACATGCACAAATGGGAGTAGAGGGCTTGCTCTTAGCTCAAAGGAACTCAATGGGATGCCAAAGGTTGTCTCTCAACCGGCCAAGGGGGTATTTATAGCCCCCAAACCAAAAACTAGCCGTTTGGAGACGAAACAGCCAAAAACTAGCCGTTACAGCCTTTTGCGGTCATACCGCACTCACAAGGGGCGGTACTACCGTTCTGCGGTACTACCATAGTTATACGGGCGGTACTACCGCAGCCCGATTTTCAGCACAGACGACACTCGGTAAAAAGGTCATAACTTTTGACTCCGATGTCGGAATTGAGTGATCTTGGACTCTATTGAAAGCTTATTCAGAGGGCTACACAACCCACCTATTTGATTGATCACAAACACATTTGATCAAATCAAAAAGCACAACTCAAAAGAGCCACTACCATGGTCTAAGTCCAAAGAAATAGCAACACACAATCTTAGACCATGTGAAGGAAAAATACATGAATCCCAACAATTTGCAAAACATATTTGCAAACTTAGATCATGCTACAAGGAGTAGGTACATGGACTTCAACCGTTTGCAAAACACATTTGCAAAGTATAGTCACATGCTACAAGGATTATCCATGAGCCTCAACTATTTGCAAAACACATTCGCAAATATAGGCAACATGTTAAGTTGAGCTAGAGCAAACACAATGAGCTATCAACACATGACTAACTCAAGCTACTAGACAAGACCCCTCTTAATAGTACGACAACCTATTCTAGCAATCTGGTCTCCAACCAAACACCGAGACCGGTAAAAGACTAGGAACAATTCATTAGCCCTAGCTAGTCATACCTTTGCCTTGACCATCCACTTGAAGCTTGATGACTCACATCCTCGCTTCATGTCCGGGTCATCGTCTTGATATGCATCAACCCATGATGCATCTTTTACTTGACCTCAATCAACACATGATGAGTCTTCTCTTGACTCGATGATCAACTCATGATCATCTCTTATTCGAGATCTTGATATGCATCAACACATGATGCATCATCTTCTTGAACCTTGACTTGATGACAATCAACTCATGATGTCATCCAAAGTCTTCATCACCCTGGAACATAACCTATTTATCCAACTCATGGAAAATGTTAGTCCCACAATGTCATTAACATTAATTAACAAGATATACTGCATAAATGCTTTTGAACAAGCCATTACTAACAAGTGCGGTATTACCGCTAACTAGCATCCGTAATACCGCTCTCCGTAGTACCGTTTCTCGATGCGGTACTACCGATTTCGAGGCTCGAGAAATACAGAAAAATACCTTCTCTGGAATTTACATACCGCCAACATATTTACGGTCATACCGCTACCCGGTAGTTCCGCCACATGAACTCCGGTACTACCGCTCCACCTCAGAGCAAACCAAGTCCAAAAAGCAATGCTACTGGAATTTTCATACCGCACAGAAATCGGTACATCCGCGGTGCGGTACTACACGCACAACGCGCAGGTACTACCGCATTTCGAAGCTTTTGAAATGCAATGCATGACTCCTTTGTCTTGAGCCATGTTGATCTCTTATCACCTTTGCATTTCCTTTTCATGTCACCATTCAAACTCCGGGACTAAGCCTTGAAAACATCTTAGCACACACATTAGTCCCACAACACAATTGCAAATTGAATATAAAGTGACATGAGTATATATGAACTACACTAGTTATATATACCAGAGTATATACGAACTACAAGTTGTATATACTAAATATGAGTGTATACTGAACTACACAAGTTGTATATACTCATATGAATATATTAACTACACAAGTTAAAATATATTCAAGGATATATGAGCATCAATGAACTACACAAGTCTCATATGCTCTCATATACTCATATGAATATATTAACTACACAAGTTAAATATATTCAAGGATATGTTTCAAAGTAAAGATCCTTAATATATGTGGAAAGAGAATATGGATCAATACTAATGAAACCACAAAATATAGAATGAACTCCCCTAAATGTGTGCATACACAAATGTGTAATGGAAACATATGCACATATCCAAGTTAACCTTTTGGTGAGTTTAACCTATATTTTGGATCCGAGAATGCAACAAGATATAATAATAAGAAGTAGAATGCATACCTCTTGTATTTTCATCTTTATATCCAAACGAGACTAAGCAATAGATAGTCAATAGAATTGTTAGTCTCACAAATAGATTTGTCATTAATGAATACATACCTGTTTGGATTTTTGCTTTTATATCCAAGCTGAGACTAAACTTGATATAACAATAGGAGTGTTAGTCTCACAAGTGCATTTGTCATTAATCACTTAATCACTTTGCATGCCTTCATGATTTTCACCTTTATATCCAAATAAGACTACACAATATGTATATCAATAAAGGTGTTAGTCTCCCAATTAGATTTATCATTAATCACCAAAACTCCATTACCATATAATGGCGGGTCTAGATCTTTCAGGTGTGAGAGACGACCTCCTTGGCTCGATGATCCTCCCCACCGTACTGAAAGTGGCTTCCGATGAGACAGTCAACATCGGAACCACAAGTACATCTCGTGCAAAATGTGACAGCACGGGATAAATACGCTGGTGGTTCTTCCACCACAAGAGGAGGTTAACATCACTGCCATCCGCGAAGTCAAGCTCGGTGTCCGCAAAAGGTGTATCAAGGTAGTGGTTGATCTCTACTCTTGGATTCCATTGAGACCTGGTCGGCATGCGAGAAGATGAACTGGATGTCGGACCTTTCAGCTTCTTCCAGACGTTGGAAGCGCTCACATTGCGCTGTCCTTGTTGCGTTGTTGAGGCAGTTGTTCTCGATTGACTTGCGCTGCCAAACTTTTCATAATACAAATCGAAAACTCGAAAAAGCTCATCATGAATGTGAGTGTAAGCATCAGAAAAATCAAGATCAAATGCCTCTCCGATTCCCTCGTAAGCCCCCTTCAGATCTGCTAATTTTCTCCGAGGGTCCATAATAGTACCAAAACAAAAGAGATGTGGGATAGCTTGAAAATATTTTAAAAAATTTCTCTGCATTGGTTCAATAATAGGTCTCAGAAGGGCATCATCTCTGTTTTCCTTAAAAGCGTTAGCAATAGTCCAAAGTCACTCGATGACCAAGCAAGAAGTAGGATAGTAAACACTAGATAAAATTGTAGTTGCATCATAAAATACTTTTAAAAAATCACAAAAACGACCAACAACTAGCCAATCTGTTTCAGTAACCAACTGCTTACCAGAATTAGTATTAACAAAGAGAGTGATGATGTACTCGTACTCCTTGCACCGCTCCACACATAGTATATGTGGAGTTCCACCGCACCTTCATGTCCAGGTTGAATTTCCTTGGCCTCTTATTGTTGGCCTTGCAGTACTCCTTAAATTGGGCATATATTGGGGGTGAAACTGTAATGAACTGGATAGCATCGCGTATGTTGTCTAAACTAGGTTTCATTACCTGCAAGCCTGCCTGCACGATGAGGTTCAAGATGTGGCACATGCATCTCTGGTGGAGGACGAAACCACCAGTGTAGGACTGCAGATGCGGTGTGGGGAACTCCATGGCCGTCGTGTTAGCTGAGGCATTGTCAAGAGTGATGGCAATAATTTTGTTCTCTATTTTAAAATCCTGAATTACTTCTAATACACGTTGTGCGATGGCCTCTCCGGTGTGTGCCTCATCGATAGACCTAAACCCTATAACTCGCTTGTTCAAGTTATAATCATCATCTAAGTAATGTGCAACAACACTAAGATAACCTGCCTTTTGGTGAGATGAAGTTCATATATCGGAGGTTAAAGCAAAAGAAAAGGTAACTTTCAGGAAGTTTTCTTTCAAACTAGACAGTTTACGTTAGTAGAGTTCTATTATGTCTCGCGCAGTTGTTCTCCTACTTACGTGTCGGTATTGCGGGCAAAAACCACGTTGGATCATTCTTTCGAAACTAGAGCTTTCGCCATCCTAATAGGAATATCCTCAGTAACTATATATCTAGCAATTTCGTCTCTAGCTACCTGAGGGTTGTACATCCATGTACTTACCGAACCATCGGCCCCAAAGTTAAGCTGAGTCTGGACGTTCTGTCCTTGCGCCCGCCCAGCCGCTATCTTCTTCAAACATGCATCCGCATGTCGCTTGAGATGACCTGTTCCTCCACCTGAGCGTGCAAACAATTTAGCATGACAATATTTACATGTGGCATAAGGTACCTGACGCCCGTCCTCCATTTCTATGTTGTACTCCATATGTCCCCAACACCATGCACGTCGGCTGCCGGAGCTTCCACTCGTTGCATGCACCGTTGCACCGGCCCCGACGCTCGGGGTGGAGGCGTTTGGGGTGGAGGCGTGGGCATCCTCGAAGCCCTCTGTTCCATCCGTATGTTGATCATCTATACCATAGTCTCCCATGCCTGGGGAGAGTTGGCGAGGATCCATCTCTTGCTCTCGCACTTCTTCTACGGGAGGAGGACTAGGAGTGCGAGGGCGTGCTCTCCTGCTGTTTTCTTCTTCCCAAACATACTGAAATACTAGAGGTTGTATGGTGCAAATAGAGAGCAGAAGAAAAGAGAATAAAAGATGGTTGTATTGTGCATACGCGCTGTGAACAAATGAGGAGGGGAAGATAATTTATAGGCAGAGATGTTTCATGTGAACTCTCGTTGCGGGCAACGGCTCTCATGCTACATCTTATCACTGTAAAAGCAAAAGACACTGCCACGGTGCCACCACACCCTAACAGCCATCTCCCACACTGTGGCACTGCACCACTGCCACACACCGGCACACTGCCACATGCCACGCCCATCTCCTCCCTAAACGCCCATCTCCTCCCTCTGACCCTCTCTGGTCACATCGCCGCTCGCCCACTCCCCGACGCCTCCCCTCTCCGGTCTCCATCACTCCCCCCGACGCCTTCCCTCTCCGTCTCCATCAGTCCAGCTTCAGCCGGCCTCCCCTCTCTCTCTCTCCCCCTCTCCAACGGTCGACCTCCCCTCTACCTATCCCTCTCCCTCTCCAACGGGTGGCCTCTCCAACGGCCGGCTCCTCTCCTCACCATTACTAGTCACCCCAGTCCCCATTTCATCTTCTTGATTTGCCTTTCTTCATCTTCCTCTCTCTCTCCCTCCATTAGCTTCCTCTGGAGCTTCGCCTCCCCTGGCTCCCCCTCTCCCTCCTGTCGGATGCGCCGAGGAAGGCGGCGGAGGTTGCAGATCTGGAGGTCGCTGGGCTCTCACCTCGCGGCGGCCGCCTGCCTCGCCTCGGCCTTGACCCGCTCCACGCGGGAGCTCAGCTCGGCGATGTAGGGGATGGCGTCGCGGAGGTCGCAGATCTGGGCCATCTGGCGGTTCAGCTTTTCCCTCTCTAGTCCGGCCACCTCCCTCTCCACTCCTCCGCCGCCTCCCTCCCCTCTTCGGCCGCCTCCCTCTCCACTCCGCGAGGGGCCCGTGCGCGAGGTGGCCCTCGTGCGCGCGCTGCTGTACATGGTGGCGCTGGCGCACGCGCAGTGCCTCGGCGACGGTGCCATGTGCGGCCGTGTGGGGTCGGGCTCGTCAACGCGGTCCAGAACGCCTACTTCGTCAAGTACAACGGCGGCGTCAACACGCTCGCCACAACCGGTGACCGCGCCTTCGCCGCCCTCCTCGCTGGGCTCGCCCGCCATGATGCCCTCCAGCGCACCAAGAGCCAAGGATGCCCTCCCCGCCTCCCGTCTATTTTTTTTTTGCAATGCTTGATTTGGGATTGGAGTGGTGATTGGTGAATGGTAATGAATTGATGAATGATCGATGATCAATTTTTTGTGTGTGTGGTTTTATTCGGTTTTTGGCGTTCGATTTTTGTTTGTGGCCGAGGCGGCGGCGTTCAGGTGCGAGCGCGACTAAGGCCGTGGCGTCGCCGGCGGTGGGTGGTGCGGTGTGCGCGATCGTCGCGGCGAGCGCCTGCCGTGTGTGATCGTGCGTCGCGTGCCTCGCCGCGCATCGTGCCGTCTTCATGCCCGAACATGCTGTGCCGTCTTCGTGCCGACCTGGCCCGACCGTGCCGTGTCGGCCCAAACACGACCCGTGACGGCGTGCCGTGCCGCCCATCGTGCCGGCGAGCCAGGCCCAGCACGGCCCTAGGTTGCGTGCCGAGCCGGTATGACCCTAACAGTATTCGTACCGGGCCGAGCCTCCGCCGTGCCCTGGGCGGGCCCGAAAAGCCCCGGCCCAGTGCCCAGGTCTATCCACAGAGCGTGCCGTGCCTGCACATCTCCGGGGCGGTTGGAATTGCACTGCCGCTTCATTGCCTTGCCTTCTCCTTCCCGCAATTACTCCTTCCAGTTCCTTCTACTGCCCCCACGCGAACCAGACAAGCCATCCTCCTCCCCCTCCTGCCTGCAGCCTGCGTGCTGCGTCTCCTCTCCCAAATCTACCGCTCCCGAGTGCGAAGTCTTGACTGCCAGCTAAGATGGACAGCAGCCTCAAGTCCGCGAAGCTCCTGGAGCTGATGCGCCTGCACGTGGCTACCGACGCCGGTAAGGAGCTCACCAAGAAGGTCGCCCTCGTCTACCAGCTCAACATCTCCCCCAAGGTTAGGCCCCGCCTCCCTCCTCGAATCTCCCCTGCATCCCTCGCTTTCTTGCCTAGATTGGGTTAAATCCCCCACGGATCAGCATCAACCCTTCTCGATCTCTGTTTGGCGTCTACGCTTCGCAGAAGCTCGGCGTCGACGAGGAGATCTTCGTGGTCGACCTCAAGAAGGGCGAGGTCACCAAAGGTCTCTCCTTTCCCTCGTTCCCTCTTGATTTTGGCTGCTTGGGATCGGTATCCTGAAAGATTTGGTTCTAATGTGTAGGACCGTACGAGGGGAAGCCGGATGCGACCTTCTCCTTCACGGATGACGACTTCCTTGCGATCGCCAGCGGGAAGATGAACCCGCAGATTGCGTTCATTCGGTGAGGAAAATATTAAAAACTTTTGTTTTGTTTTTCTTTCAAATTTAGGATTTTTTTTGGTTGTAGAATTCTTTTTGGACTGATGTGTTCTTTCGATTTGCAGAGGGGCGATGAAGATCAAGGGAAGTATAAGTGCGGCGCAGAAGTTTACCCCGGATATCTTCCCCAAGCCATCGAAGCTGTAGAAGGTTAGACTGTATTATTTGGGTGCGGTTGGATAATAAGGGTTGCAAGTTGCAACCATTGTGTCTGATAGGATGAGTGGAGCACATGAACAACACACGAGTGCCTGATGGTTATCAGTGGAATTTGGATAATGCCATGATTAATACTTAAATGAGTTCAATGTTTTGTGTCTCGTTATATTGTTCCACTTTTCTTCTTCATTAGGCTATATGATCAGATGCTTGATGTTTATTGAGGAATAAACTGATTACAGGTGACAATATGGTGTTGGTGTCCCTTTTTCAGACTGAGATTTGGTAGCAGTTTGACATTGCCGTGCTGCACTGTGATGCATTGCATAGCACTGTGGAGTTCTGTTAGTTATATAGGATCTCTGCGTATTTTAGCAGAATATTTCTGTTATGACTCAAAAAGAGACATTGTTCATTAATTAATATTTCAAAAAAAAAAGTTATATTCAATTGCTTTGGAAAATTCGGGTGCTTCAGATAAAAACTGCTTCCCCAAGCCATCGAAATTGTCAAATGTTTGAATAGATTGTATGCTAATTTGGTTGTGGTTGGGTAATAAAGGTTGCAACCATGGTGTACCAGTTAGGATGACTGGATGAGTGGAATAGATGAACAGAACACATGAATCTGATGTCATCATTGAATTGGAGTAATGATAAATGTTGTCAATTCAACATAATTCTTTTATTCGTTTTGATCAGGTTATATGATCTGATGATGATTGGTATTTCCTGATTAATCAAGCTGTGATAGTATATATGGATGAATATTGACTGAGCTTCTCGGAAAGCCTAGGAGAGTTTGGGTTTAAATTTCTGAATATATATTGAAATTAAGCTTGTCTTTTTTCAGTTTTCGAGAGCGAGATCAAACTTGTTTGAGAAGCCATTTCAAATATATCTTGCTTAGTTTTCGGGGCAATTCACTATATGCCACTAGATAATTTCGGATCTTCACAATATGTCACTGATGTCTCACTGACATATGGGTCTTAGGCCACATGTTAGCCTTACTATAAGTGGTCTATTGTGAATCATATAGTTATTCAGTGACATATTGTTAATTTTCTCTAAGTCTTATGACACCTTTAAATTTGGTACTCAAGTCCACCTAAGCTGACGCTTAACTCATGTATTGCCAGTTCTGCTCCTGTTTCGGGAGCCAGCAATTAGGTCTTAATATATAAACATTTTCCAAACATGCTACTGTACTGTGTCACGATGGAGATAGGCATTAGGATATACTATCCAACAATTTCAGTTAGTGACTACATTGGGACAAGAAGAAACATATATAAAAATAGGTGAAACTCTTAGTGACAGAAATTTGAAGTTCATAATGATAAATTTATTATAATTTGCCTTTTTGGTTTGGATTGTGTAAGTAGATCTAAGAGCTGTTAGTTTGCGGAGTTGTAGATTGCTTTAGTGCATATATATGTTTCTTTCAGATTCTTTGCTAAATTTGGTGGGAAGGTTGATTACTCTTATGCCTTGTTCGAGATTTATGAAAGGGCAAAATTATTGCCATCCTTTTACTCGGCTGATCTACAATAACACAAATTAAGCAGCAGTTGTGAAAATTTATCTTTAGTTTTGATGAACCACCCATTATGGCATTATCTAACCATGACTAATATATTGACGCATCTTGAGCAACACAAGCGATTCCATTGCCCTTGAGCTGTGGTGCACGGTTTCTTCCCTTTCTTAGCTGTGTATTGCAATTATTGCTATTGAACAGTAGGAATCCTGCCCATCCATGGTCCATATCCATTTGGGATGGGGCTTTCATATTGCGCGAACAGTGTGTGATTAATGTCGCTTGTACATTACCATTGAGATGTGAATAGCTGAATATGTTAATCTACCAGGCAACCAACAGCCATTGGACAACAGGTTGTTCATACAGAAACTGCCTCTTTGAAATTCCCCCGGAATTATATTAATTAATTTAGATACAGGAGGGTTCTTGGCAGTCAGAATCAAACATGCGACATGAGCTTGCATGTGCCATGCGTTTAACAGTTTAACTTCAGTATGCAACGACGACTTGTCAATGCCTGTTACCTTGCGCTGCCCGATGCTGCATTGAAGGATTTTGAGTGTTTAACTGGGGTAGTATCTACTGGCCGACATCAAACATTTGGTGATAGTCGGCAATGCATGGGAACTATTGAACTAACCTGAACTAACCTGTCCTTCCACTGTACTGCTTCGGCTCGTTTAGTTAACCATTACTTAGGTCGTTCTCTGCAACGACGACTTGTCAATGCCTGGTACCTTGCGCTGCTCGTTGTATTACCTCCTGGTGCTTTACGACATGCTTATTGTGCTCTGCTCAAGAGGTTGCTCATTTGCTACTCTACCTCGACAAGCAATTACTCATTTACACCCTTTGGTTGCTTCAGAATTAGAGGATGAGAAGTCCTTCTCTGCTGTCCGTAAGGGTGAAATCCACATATTTTAAGGCGCAATTGGAGGTCTGATTTTTAACTGAAATCCACATATTTTAAGGCGCAATTGGAGGTCTGATTTTTAACTGGTAATATTTGTCCAATCGGTGTGGCACCCATGTCATGTGGTTAAACGCCACGTTTCTAGTATCATATATGAGTTTATTTGTGGATTTTAGGGATTGGATCAGGGGACACCTCAGTCGACGAGCCTTGGGCTGTGTTTGGTTTGAACTTCGAAGTTGAGGGTTTGACTCTAACCCATGTACTATATAAAAAAGTGAAATAAACTAACCCACCTAGTCTCACCAAACAACATTTTTGGCTAACCGGGTTGGTGCCAAACATAAAAATTAGGTTAAGTTTTATGTTAAGTCAACCTGTCTGGGTTAAGATTAGATAACCTAGTTATTTTAACACCCCCGAAAAAAAAACACGGCCTAACCTAGCTAACCAGCTCCACCCCTTTGAGGGGAAAGAGGAGAAACACTGCTTAGTAAATTACCAGAAAATCCTCAAGGCTGTGTGTGGTTCGGGGTTAAGATAACCGAGTTAGCTAATCTTAACCTAGCTAAGTTAACTTAACCCAAATTTTGTGTTCGACAACCAACCTTGTTAATCTAAATTACCATTTGGCTAGATTAGGTGTGTTAGCTTGGTTAGCCATAGAAAGACAGAAATTAGGAGGGTTTGTTGTGCTGGGTTAACTTAATCCTAGGTTAGGAGGGTTAAAAGGTTTTGTCTGGGTTAAGTTAACCCTCCCTAACTCAAAAGAGAGTTTGGCTAACCCACCTCTTAACCCCGAATCAAACGGCCCCAAATGTACTACCACAGACAATCAGTTGCTTAGCTTTACTATGCACACGGGACAGGCAGCAGCTCCACATGAGATCATTGAGGTGTGATTTCAACTCCAACGTTTTTCATAAAAGATGGCTCTCTGGGCCTCATTAACTAACTAGGCAACATCTTTGAGAGTGTGTGCGTTTTCTAATACGAGCACGAGGGGTGCGCGCGCGCGCGCGGCATGTGCTCAGTTCTACCGGGCACCGTCAGATGCATTGATTAATGTTCTGATTGCATCTTTTGTTCAAAAAAAAAAAGTTCTGATTGCATCGAGTTAGTAGTAATTAATCTGCATCGGATGTCGGTGACGAACCGTTGTAAATATCTGGTTATAGACTTATAGTGCTTCCAGCCTCCCACCGATCTGTTCATTTAACAATTGGTTCCCAGCAACAAAACCTGCGATTGCGAAGCACCCAGCTCGATCACACGCACCAGTGCACCATGAACACACTTGACCGAACTTGCAACTTGGTACTTGCGTTTACTTTAACTTTCCTGTCTAGCAAAGAAATGACTTATTATAGTACTTCAAAAGGTCAAGCATAGCAGCACTCGAGTATAGATCTTAAGATGTATCACCTGACTACAAGTGAAGTATCACCTGACTGTCATAGCCAAGATGGACACTGAGAGCAGCAGAGAGGAGCCGGGGGGGCTAGGGATGGAGGGGGCTTCGCCGTTCACGGGGAAGAAGACGAAGAAGGCGGGCGGCGACGTGAAGCGTTGGAGCTCGGTGGTGAACGCCACGCTGGTGGTCTTCATCATGACGATGCCGATGCCGCCCCTCCTTATCCTCCTCAGCGGCCGCCTCGGCGCGCCGGCGGTGTGGATCAAATCGACCGTGGCCGGCTTAGGCGCCCAACGAGGTAATTAATCTGTGCTCACTGTTTGCAAGCAAGCTGGGAAATGTGCCACAGTCGAAGCTAGCGTTTCGCGTTTCTCAATTTGGTTCGTCATGCTGTGAACATCATTGTTTTTGCGTGTAGCTTTTGGTTCAACCGTGGTACAGAGTACAGAGTACCGACAATGTACGTGCCGATCCTGGATGTTCGTAGGATCTAGATTCATTTGGGCCATCCTAAGCGGTTAAAGTATGATACGAATTGATCGTCGTGTTTGTGCCAGACGCAACACTAACTCTGATTCGTTTCCGTATTCTTCTAGGACTCTTGTTTCCTAGCCTATATATGTACCTTTGTAGTCATACTGTTCAGATACTTCAAATAGCCACGTGCTTGTTATTCTTCTTATATAAGAATTTCCGCCTTTGTACTCCGTAGTTTTTCACGCAAGGGCTTTTCATGTAAGATAGTATATTAAGGCCCCGTTTATAATACAGAAATTTTATACGATTTTCACGTGAAAACAATTCAATTTTCATAGAAATCGGGGAAAAAAATCCCACATCCCAAATAGGACCTAAAGCATGTTTGCACCTCTATTCCTTATTTTATAGATTTAGATAAATTTTCCACACAATTGAGTGGCTATATATTGCAACATATTGTATTTGTTATATATATTTAATCCCACAATAATAGTTGTATTTGCTATATAATTGTAACAATTGCAATATCTATATATGATTAATCTACATTGTTATAATCTAGCCCCACCAAAATAAATGGTATAGATCTTTTCTTATTTCTTCTTACAGGAATACTGTTTTTTCGATTTAAGGATTATTATAGGACGCTAGTTGTTTGTAGATAAAGATAGCTCATTTTTTTTACATCAGGAATGGGCAAACAATTTTCCAAATCCAGATTCCGTAATAGTTCAAACTGAAAGTTATTTTGTATCAAAATAATAAAAAATGCCATTTAACTTTTACATGGGCCTTTCCAACTATACTTGGACCGTATTGTATCATATGTAGGCCGCTATGTTCCAAAAGGGACTTCTAAAAAACATGCATTTTTATCTTGTGGGCTTGTGTTACTCTGCCTAAAATTGTGCTCGATTTCAGCTGAAGAGTCGAAGAAAGACGTACTTCTCGGCGGCCTGCTCCTTCCAGGATTCGACCAACAATCCTGCGCCAGCCGGTACCAAGCCGTGCACTACCGCAAGAACATGACACGCCCGCCAACGCAGTATCTCATCAGGCGGCTGCGGGAGCAGGAGGCGCTGCAACGGCGGTGCGGCCCAGGCACCGAACCGTACACAAGAGCGTCAGAGCGGCTAAAATCCGGGCAAAAAGACGTCGGCACCGTCGACGGCTGCGGCTACCTCGTGCTGATATCTTACCGAGGCCTCGGCAACCGGGTACTCGCCATGGCCTCCGCCTTCCTCTACGCCATGCTCACCAACCGCGTGCTGCTCGTCGACCGGGGCAAGACCCTGGGCGACCTCTTCTGCGAGCCGTTCCCGGGGACGACGTGGCTGCTGCCTCTCGACTTCCCGCTCGAGAACTACAGGGACCTGGGCGAGGACGCGCCGGAGAGCTACGGGAACGTGGTGCTTAACAACAAGACCGGGTCGGTGTCGGAGCTCCGCTTCGTCTATATGCACCTCGACCACGCCGCGTCTCCGGCGAACAGGCTCGTGTACTGCGACGACCACCGGCAGTTCCTCCACCGGGTGCAGTGGGTGCTCATGAGGACGGACAGCTACATCGCGCCAGGGATCTTCCTGAATCCGGTGTACCAAGAGGAGCTCGACCGGATGTTTCCCCGGAAGGACTCGGTGTTCTACATCCTCTCGCGCTATCTTTTCCACCCGACGAATGATGTCTGGGGCATGGTCACGCGGTTCTACAATTCTTACCTCAAGAACGCAGACGAGAGGTTGGGCATTCAGATCAGGGTCTTCGACGGCGACACACCGTTCCAGCACATCTTGGATCAGATCCTCGCGTGCACGTCGCAGGAGCATCTGCTGCCGGGGGTAGTGAGCAAGGGAGGAGGAGCACCGGCGCTGCCGACGGCCGGCGCGCGGTCCAAGGCTGTCCTCATGACCGGGTTGAACTCTTGGTACCACGACAACATCCGGGAGATGTACTGGCGCTCGGCGAGCGCCAACGGCGAGGTGCTGAGCGTGCACCAGCCAAGCCATGAGGAGCACCAGCATTTCTTCCGGAGCATGCACGACATGAAGGCGTTGGCCGAGATGTACCTGCTGAGCTTGACCGACAAAATCGTCACCAGCGGCTGGTCGACGTTCGGGTACGTCGGGAACGGGCTCGGCGGGCTCACGCCGTACATCATGATCAAGCCGGAGAACCAGAAGGTGCCCAACCCGCCGTGCAAAAGGGCCATGTCCATGGAGCCGTGCTCTCACGGGGTGCCCTACTTTGAGTGCACGAGGAAAGAAATCGATAAACTTTTCGACACCGGGAATATGGTGCCTCATGTCCGGTCTTGCGAAGACATGTCTTGGGGACTGAAACTTACTGAGCCGATCACCGAAAAGGAGGTGTAGTTTTTTTTATAACACAATTTACACCATGCCAGTTTAATTGTTTTGCAGCCTATGGAGAAAAGAAACTGGTATACAAATAAAAATATATATTAAAGTGCTATATATCTGTCGCATTTGGATGTGCTCCAAGATTTGTGCACTATCCCACCTTCTTCTTTGTCTCCGCACGGTTCACAATTTCATCGAAATTTCGGCGAGGTTTTGGAAATTTTGCTCCTTTTGCTACCCTACGAAACAAATACGTCTTGTTCAAAAAAATTCGGCAACATTTGAATTTGGACAAATTACGTTCTAAATTCGGCAACATTTGAATTTGGACAAAATTCAGTCAAATTGCGTCCAAATTTCAAGCGTTTGTTTGAACATTTCACCGAAATTATAACAGAAATTTTGGTAATTTCGGGCCTTTCACCCCCTAATGAAATAAATTTCGAAGTGGAAGAGTTTTCCCTGGCCTCCAGTGAGGCTCACGGTGCACGAGCGGTAGCACCTCTTGCGAGCATGCATGAGTGCCCGCTGTCTTTGTTGAAGGCCAGCTGGCTCACCAGTGCCTCGCACCACGCTGCGGCGAAGCTGGCTCGCCGCCGCCGCCGATTGTTCCCCAGCCTGCATGCTCCTGTTGCTCTGCCGCAGAGTTTTTTTTGGTCTTTATCCAGCCGCCACTGATTGTTCCCCAGCCTGCATGCATGCTCCTGTTGCTCTGCCACTGATTGTTCCCCATCCGTCAACTCACAGAACCGTCGAATTTAACTAGACAATTTCAAATACGGAAATGCTATACAGCTGCTCTAACTCATTTCTTTGGAACCACTAATTCAGCAGCTGCTTGTTCACCATAGAATCATGTGCATACTTACTTTTTTTATCATACAAAATGAGAATATGCAGAAGGAATTGCGTATCCTTTATTTATAAGGACGGAGAATAGGGACTTAAACCGGTGACCTCAACCATCAGAAAAAAATTATACGGGGACACACCTCGTAGCCGTAGGATTGTGCATCAAGATTCATGCTATCACGATCCAACGGATATGCGGGGCATCCCTGTGTGAGGATCATCCTCATGGAAGTTTCTTAATTTGTTCATCCACCACAACCCTATGTGACTACCACTAAGCCATGGGTGCCCAAATGTTTTATCATGTAATTCTGTAAAAATTCCCTGGAACACACATGGTACTCATTTTTAATTACAGAACATCCAAAAACCAACTCGTCACGAAGAAAGATCATGCCTAATCAACACAAACTAAATCCCTTCAGGCTTCAGGCCTGCTCCTCCTAGCTTATTCGCAGCCTTCCCCTGGTATTCCATGCCGGGCGGCTTGCGGAAGGTGACTTCATGGACACCTCGATGCTTATGAACTCCACTGGGATGTTTGTATTGTGCAACTTAGGATGTAGATCACCAAGTACTCTACTGGTTGATGTTTGTATTGAATCCAAGTTAGTGCCTGGTAAAATGCTTCGTGAATGTGCAATGGGCTAGACTGATGTCTCCTGAGTGAATTGTAGATGTGCAATGTGTCATGTTAAATTGGTCTAGAAAATGTGTCATGTTAAATTGGTCTAAAACAATGTGTCATGTTAAATGTATATGAATATGTTGTATTGAATGTGCAATGTGCCATATGCTGTATTGAATTCTATATTGAATGCATTTTCCCCACAGCATGTCAGTTTTCCTGACAATCTTGAAATAAAGATGATGTCCTTTTTTTTTGACGGGGCAACCGATTTTCACCGCATTAACCTGGAGCAGTCTTTTTCCTGACGGCTACACTGACACATATTAGCGTCCAAATATCCTGTTGGTGATTATTTCCCTGACCGGACACGTCGGGGATTACATGCTTGACGGTTTTTCTTGACGGGTACTCGACAGGGCATTGAGCATGCAAAACTTGATAAGGGAGAAATTCTCCTATTGGTGACCGTTGGAGAATGCCGTCGGCGAAACAATCCTTGTCGGGTAACCGTCGGTCATTTACAATTTTCACATCCTCATTGTCCCCACGGGTATTTCCTCACGGTTTCCCATCAGGATTTATTTTCCTGATGATTATTCATACACATTTCTCATAGTTTTCCCCCATCGCGAAAATTAACCAGCCTGGTAGTGATGCATTTCTTTAGAGTGAAAAACAAAGTAAGTTAATGGTAGGAAATAGACCCTAGGTGGGGTTGCTTTAATACACCTCTTTTAGAAAAGTTTATAAATCTTAAAGCGAAGTCACCACCTCGCCTCACGCCACCGATTTTGGCACTACATGTTGGAGTTAATCTTGTTTTTGGTATTTTAGTTTCTAAGTTTGAGTCCGTTTCTGTTTTTGAGTCTGTTTCTGTTTCATACATTGAGTCCGTTTCTTGTTCAAGTATACATGTGAAGGCTATATAACGAGAGTCGTGTACTCTATTTGTAAGCGAACCAACAGGGAGTTGAAGAAATAGAAAGAAGAAAAAAGAGGAGCATTGCGCTCCCGAGAGAAACTACTGTGTTTTGTCTTGTGTTTCGTTCACAGAGAGACCAGGGGGTCTGGTTTGTTTCCAGGAGTTGCTTCACGTGGAGAGTTGCTATCAGGGTGGAGAATAGAGAAAAGGCTGCTGGGAGCCATCATCTAAAGACATCACGTCGGTGGGAAGTCCAGAAGCACTGTGAAGGATCACATCCAAGCCATCACGTTGAAAATAGAGAAAGCAGAGGCGCTGCTCGCTACTTCGTTTTGCTTCGTGCGAGTAGCGTCAAGGTAAGGCCGAACGTTTCAAGGAGAAAACGAAGCCGAGTGTTTCTAAAATTCCAACAGTTGGTATCAGAGCGTTCTGATCTTGGTGGTACCTGAAGATCATGAGCGACAAGATGAAGATCCGAGATGGGCCGTTCTCCCTCCTATATCCTGTTCTGACGACCGACAATTACCCAGTGTGGGCTATGAAGATGAAGGCGAACATGCGCGCCTAGAAGTGCGGGTGCGATCGATCCGAAGGCAAAGGACAAGGAGGTGGGCGACAAGGTGGACCAAACGGCTTTGGCCATCATCTACGTGCGATGCGGACTCGATGATCGACAACTCATCGGCAAGGAGACGGCACGTGAGGCGTGGGTGACGCTTCAGAAGATGCACGAAGGAGTTGATCGTGTGAAGGAAGTGCGGCTCCAGAATTTGCACACCGAGTTCGAGAATCTCCAGATGGGAGAAACCCAGTCGGTGGACGAGTTCGCCGGCATGCTGACTTCATTGTATAATCATATTGTCTCTCTCGGCGGCAAGATGGAGGAATCTGTGGCAGTGAAGAAATACCTGCGCGTACTACCAGAAAAGTTTGTACCTGTCGTCACCACGCTCATGTACTCCTCGGATCTGGAGACAAAGAAGATCGAGGAGATCACCGGTTCCCTCAAGGCGCATGAGGATCTACTGAAGGGGTATCAGTCTCGTAACGAGCAGAGGTATCAGTCCCATAACGAGCAGGTGTTGCTGTTAAAGGGAGATACAAGAAGCGAGCATGGACGCGGGCGTGAGCGAGGCAGCAGAGGAGGACATGGAGACGGGGCTAGGCAAGGCGGTGGTGACAGATCACGGGATAAGTCACATGTCAAGTGTTTTAAATGTGAAGAATTCGGTCACTACGCGGCGGAGTGTCGCAGTCACATAAAGTGTTTCAAATGCGACAAGTATGGGCACTATGCTTCGGATTGTCTAAACAAGAAGAAGAACGAGGAGGCAAACCTCACCCGAGCTTGTGAAGACGATGATGAGCCAGCCCTGCTTTTCTCCTTATGTGACAAAGAGGCGCCGATCATGGTGATGTTGAACGAGGAGAACGTACTTCCTAAACTACGTACGGAGGAAGGCAACCGTGATCACACTGATTTATGGTACTTGGACAATGGAGCAAGCAATCACATGACAGGAGATCACTCCATGTTCCATGAGCTTGACGAGAAGATTTCGGGGAAGATCAAGTTTGCTGACGGCTCAACAGTGCAGATAAGAGGCAAAGGATCAATGCTACTGCAATGCAAGAACGGCGATCAGAAGATGATGCATGATATTTATTTTATACCAAACCTGTGTAACAACATACTCAGTCTTGGACAGTTAGCGGAACGGGGGTGCAAGGTGGTGCTACAGAATGAGTTCTTGCGTGTCTATGACAAGAACAAAGATCTGTTGATGAAGGTGAAAAGATCTCCAAACCGGTTGTACAAAATTTCTCTGAAAACTCGTAAACCGGTTTGTGTGAAGGACGGTCTGGAGGAGCCAGAGTGGAACTTGGGTATCGAACCAGAACATGATGGAACCCAGGAGTGGCACGCAGTTGGTGCAGGAGGTGCAGCAGGCGGAGCCTTGGGAGGTCTAGACGGCACGCAGCAAGGCACACAGATCCTTACTGGGGGCGGTGAGTCCCACGCGCATGAAGAGCGTGGCGTACACGAAGTTGACACAGAAGGGAGAGGCGGTGTAGCCTCAGCTAAGATATGCGCGGGGAAGTGGACAGACTTAGTCCAAGAGAGAGCAACGAGAGGCTCAGGTAATGATGAAACCAAGGTGGTTGTGGGAGCAGGTGCTCCAGCCCAGGTGGTCGTGGGAGCAGGTGCTCCAGCCCAAACGGGCGTGCAAGGAAGGACGGGTTTAGTCCAGGTGCGAGGTGTGGCAAGCGTTGGTTTATGCATAGCTCAGGATGAAGCAAGCACAGGCGGTAGGGCGGTATCGGCCCAGAAAGGAACGATGCACGGGAGTGCGGGTAAAAAAGGAAGACTTGGAAGTTCAGATGAGAGAGAAGATTAGCGTGATCAAGATGAAGAAACAAGATTAAGGGGGTGAATGTTGGAGTTAATCTTGTTTTTGGTATTTTAGTTTCTAAGTTTGAGTCCGTTTCTGTTTTTGAGTCTGTTTCTGTTTCATACATTGAGTCCGTTTCTTGTTCAAGTATACATGTGAAGGCTATATAACGAGAGTCGTGTACTCTATTTGTAAGCGAACCAACAGGGAGTTGAAGAAATAGAAAGAAGAAAAAAGAGGAGCATTGCGCTCCCGAGAGAAACTACTGTGTTTTGTCTTGTGTTTCGTTCACAGAGAGACCAGGGGGTCTGGTTTGTTTCCAGGAGTTGCTTCACGTGGAGAGTTGCTATCAGGGTGGAGAATAGAGAAAAGGCTGCTGGGAGCCATCATCTAAAGACATCACGTCGGTGGGAAGTCCAGAAGCACTGTGAAGGATCACATCCAAGCCATCACGTTGAAAATAGAGAAAGCAGAGGCGCTGCTCGCTACTTCGTTTTGCTTCGTGCGAGTCGCGTCAAGGTAAGGCCGAACGTTTCAAGGAGAAAACGAAGCCGAGTGTTTCTAAAATTCCAACACTACAACAGCTCGCCACTCGTCCGCACAGCCTGTCCTCGTGCCCCTCGCCGCGGTGGGAAGCGAAAGAAAAGTAGTCTTAGGCGGCGGTGAGGTTGGAGCTAATGTGGCAGCATGAGCGGTAGCTACCGCTCCGATGTGTTGCAGACTCAATGATGGCGACTGGATTTGGCTTCCCCAACTCTGGCATGACTGGATCTAGCAGCGAGTAGCCAGGAGGAGGCAGCTGCGGGAGGCAACGATGGCATAGCTCTAGCGTGTCCACAGCCTGGTTGTGTGACGGTGTGGGACCTGATGCAGAAGGATCGCCAAGCAGCTCGTTGCCCTCCCAAGGTATGGTTCATACATCTCTCTCTCTCTCTCTCTCTCTCAGCCTTCTTCTCGCCCCCTCCTTTCATTCTTCTCTTCTTTGTCTCAGTCAGGAGGGAAAGCCAATGTTGGTTCTTGAGATAGGTAGGCGTGAATATGGTGGAGATTTTTATTTTGCTAAAGAGGATAAAATCAATCAGATGATTATAGCATAGATCTCGAAAGAGTAAGGTCACTTCATAGATTAATATTCATCTATTCAGTGCTATCTAAAATTATTTCAGGTTGACACCTCCAGGGTTCTGGTACTATAGCATCTTGTATAATTTTACTAGTACAATCTTAATGCGAATAATAATGCTTGCAGACATAGTACATAACTAATTTTAGAATAGCTTAGTCTAAAATTAACAATACAAGAAATTTGTTGATATTAAATAATGCTAAGGCTGACCACCCCCAAATCGTTGCCATATATGCTCCACCAAGTCAGCCTTCAGACGCCGATGTGTAGCTCGATCACGAATAGCTGCATTTGTCTCTAGAACCTCAGCGAATTCATGAATTGACACATGGTTCAATCTTGTTATTGTGTTGTCCGAGCTCCCTAGGTCATAATCGAGGTCATAGCGTACCTCATAGGAATCCCTCTCGTCCTCAACTATCATGTTGTGCAATAGAATACATGCGTACATGATACCAGTGATTTTTTGCCTCCTCCAAAGAAGTACTGGACCACGTACAATGGCAAAACGAGATTGCAAAACTCCAAATGCATGTTCACCATCTTTTCTTGCTGCTTCTTGGAACTGGGCAAATAATCTGGCCTTGTTACTCTATGGCAAGGGGATTGTCTTCACAAATGTTGCCCACTCGGGATAAATCCCATCTGCTAGATAGTACCCCATATCGTAGTCATTGCCATTCACTGTAAATTGAACCGGTGGAGCTCTTCCTTGTAGTGCTTCCGTGAATAATGGGGATTGATTCAACACATTAATATCATTGTTTGAACTGGCAACACAAAAAAGAGCATGCTATATCCAAAGATCATGCGAGGCAACTACTTCGAGCATGATGGTTGGCACTCCATAATCACCACGAGTAAACTACCCCTTCCAAGTGACTTGGCAATTTTTCCATTGCCAATGCATACACTCAACACTCCCCAACATACTAGGGCAGCCACGAGCCTCCCCTACTTGAAGTAAATGTTGAATGTCTTCTGTAGTGGGCCTTCTAAGACATGTATCACCGAAGTTCTTCCTAATACCTTTAGCAAATTTAGCCCATCATTCAAGGGATGTGGTTTTTGCAATTCTCAGATACTACTGCAGAAAAGGTCTTCGCAGACGGTTCAAAAACGTCATCACAGATGGTTTCGTGAGCTATCGACTTTATGTGTCAGTAATGACATGAGGTCATCACAGACGGTTTTCGAACCGTCTTTGATGTAGATTATCACAGATAATTATTAACTCAGAACTGTCTGTAATAGTTAGCTATCACATACGGTTGTAGATGAAACCGTCTGTGATAGCCGGTGTATCACAGATGGTTTGTCCTAAGGAACCATCTGTGCTTGTTACTTCTCTATAAAATGTCCAAGCAGTGGTTGTTTGTGCCTTTAAAATCGGCTATATATATATATATATATATATATATATATATATATATATATATATATATATATATATTTGTAGTCCCTTATTAGCTAACTCGAGGCACGAATTGATTATCTAGCTCGCTCCTTGGGCGTTCATCCTAAACCAGGGGCGGATCCACCCTTCGGCCGGCTCGGGCGCCGAGCTCCCCTCGCTGACCCCCAGCGCGAACACGCCTGCACTCAGTCCCCCTCACCCAAGGAAAGCAGCTCAGCACAACAAGGCATCAAGCCATCAAGGGCAGACCGGCAGAGGGCGATGGAGCTCCTTCCTCCAGTCCTCCTCCTAGCTCTTGGCTAAGGCGGCGACGCGACGCTAACCCTAGAAGTAGCCAGGACGCGAGGCGCGCGGTGGCAGGCGAGGGCGAGGGCGAGGCCGCAAGGGAGCGCGGCGCGGCGGGCGGGCGGTGGCGCGGCGCGCGCGCGGGCTCGCGGGCGGCGCCGCGACCTTAGAGGCCGTGAGGGAACAAGGCGTGTCGGCCGGGGTGGGCGAGTGCGCCGCGCGCGCGATCGGCAAGGGGCGAGTGTGCGTGGCGCGCGCGCGGCGCAGCCGCCGCCGCCAGAGGTAGCCCGAGTTCGCCACCGGCAAGGCGGCAAGGTGCCAAGGCACGCGGGGGCGTGGCGGTTCGGTCTGGCCTCTGGCTCTTCGGCTCTCCGACCTCCTGCAGAGTCCAGTCGTGAGTCGTCTACTCTTCTAGACTCCCGATTGAATGATTGATTGAACATTGTGTGATCTGTTTAATTGTGATGCTGTAGTGTATTGCTGTCTATGAGACTGTGAGTATTTGTGTAATTGTGTTCAACCGTGAGTCCAAGTATTCAACTGTGAGTTCACGTTCAGTTGTTCAAGTAATCAAGTGTTTAGTTGAAGTGTTGAACATTGTGTGATACCGTGATTCATTGATTGATTGATTGATTGATTGTGTGAATTTGTGTCAAGTCAAGATGAGCAAGCAAGACAACAATAAGATGGAGAAAAGCTCCAATAGTAAGTATCTAGGTGATAAGTCTTTACTCTTTACCATTCACATGTAATCAAATGGAGTATTGAAATAATGAAATGTGTTGTCGTTCGTTACTTGTTTGATTTGATAGAAATGGATTTGAAGAGGTATTTTAGCAAAGTTTCGAGCACAAGTACTAGGGCAAGCGGAACACCAGCCGCACAAGTACAATCTCAACAATTGGATCAATTCCAAGACACACACAACCACAACCACAAGAACAAGAGGCTACACAACCACAACCACAAGAACAAGAGATTGCACAACCACGACAACCGCAGCAAGTGGATGAAGGTATTAAGGAATTTAACCCGGATCACATCATTGCTGACCTGGGACTTCGCATACCAATTGAGGATTTTCATCCCGACATTAGAGATCAAGTAAGGAGATCTTTTTTTTTTATTGAAGGGCCCTACTCAACCTATTGGCCATAATTATCCTCGCAAAACATATGGAAAGAACCTTAAGGGCTTTGGTGAA
Organism: Ampelocalamus luodianensis; assembly: GCA_036346255.1. Classification (NCBI taxonomy): domain Eukaryota; kingdom Viridiplantae; phylum Streptophyta; class Magnoliopsida; order Poales; family Poaceae; genus Ampelocalamus; species Ampelocalamus luodianensis. The sequence goes on along the minus strand of CM070627.1, from coordinate 53,246,685 downwards.
TCATGGTTTAAAAAGTACGATTGGTTGGAATATAGTGTGGAGAAAGATGTGTCATATTGCTTCCATTGCTTTCTTTTAAGCAACAACCTTTACATGAACACTTTGGTCATGATGTCTTCACCAAAATAGGATATAACAATTGAAAAAATCAATACAAATCATATGGTGATCATGTTGGTGGGGTTAGTAGTGTTCACAATAATGCAAAGAAATCATGTGATGATTTCCCGAATCAAAGGTGTAGTGTGTCACATAAGGTGGTTACTTATAGTAAGGATGCAAAAATAAAATATGAAACTCGTGTGACTGCATCTTTGTATTGTGCAAGTTTTCTGCTAATGCAAGGTCATGCATTTCGTGGGCACAATGAATCTTCTTCGTCATTAAATAAGGGCAATTTTTAGAGATGGTTAATTGGTACAAAGAAAGGAATGAGGAAGGGAGGATTGCATTTGATGAGCTATGTCCTATGAATGCCCACATGACTTGTCCAAAGATTCAAAGGCAGCTTGCAAAATGTTGTGCCCAGGAGGTCACCAAAGTGATAAAGAAAGAGATTGGGGATAGTCTTTTCTCCGTCCTTATCGACGAATCTCGTGATATATCCATCAAAGAGCAAATGGCTATGATTGTGAGGTTAGTGATTGATTATGTGTTCCATCATTTCTTTTAAAACTTTCTATTGTTCTACTCAACTAATTTTATATTTTGTCCTGCAGGTTTGTGAACAATAAATGAAAGATTATGGAAAGATTTTTGGGGCTCCAATATGTCACAGAGGTAACATCAAATGCATTAAAGAGAGCATTGGTTGGGATGCTAGCTGGACATAGTTTACTTATTGCTAGACTACGAGGGTAGGGGTATGATGGGGCTTCAAATATGCGAGGCGAATTCAATGGCCTTCAAAGACAGATTCGTGATGAGAACCCACATGCTTTCTATGTCCATTGTTTTGCTCATCAATTACAGTTGGTAATTGTTTCTGTCACAAGTTGTTGTTCGTCTATTCATGATTTCTTCGAGTATGTGATTTTGATTGTGACCACCACTAGTGCATCTTGCAAGAGGAAGGATGTATTGCTTGAGAAGCACCATCAAAATATTTTGGGTAAGCTGGAAAGTGGTGAGATTTTTTCAGGAAGAGGGAAACATCAAGAAACTAGCTTGGTCGGACCTGAAGATACTAGATGGGGCTCTCATTATGCAACCTTACTCCGTATTGAGTCAATGTGGGATGCAGTGATAAATATGCTAGGCATTGTGCATGAAGATGGGTGTAATCCATCTAAAGCAGAAGGTTTGATGCATATAATGGAGAGCTTTAACTTTGTGTTCATTTTGAAGATGATGTTGAAAGTGTTTCGCATTACAAATGAGTTATCTCTTGTTTTGCAAAGGAAGGATCAAAACATTATTCAGGCCACGTCATTGCTTGTTGATGTGAAAGCACATTTGATCAACTTGAGAATAGGCGGTTGGGAGACATTATTTGCAGAAGTCAAAATATTTTGTGATGCGAATAAGATTCTGGTACCAAATATGGATGAAGCAATACCAAGATGGGGCCAATCAAGGCGGGATGGGATCACAGTAACTCAAGACCATCATTATCGTATTGATACTTTGTTTGCAGCTATTGATGCTATTACCACAGAGATGGATCATCGCTTCAATGAGGTATCTTCAGAGTTACTTGTATGCTTTTCTTGTTTTGATCCAAGAGATTCTTTCTCTAAGTTTGATGTGGATAAGATTGCTCGACTTACAGAGATATATGATAATGATTTCTCCATTGCTGATCGTGTGGCTATAAAGGATCAACTTGAAACATTCATTCTGCATGTGCGAAGAATTGATGATTTTATTGTTTGTCATGATATTGGAAGTCTAGCCATGAAGATGGTTGAAACTAAAAGGCATATTGTATTTCCATTAGTTTACCGCCTCATTGAGTTAGCATTGCTACTACCGGTGGCAACAACATCGGTTGAAAGAGTCTTCTCGGCTATGAATATTATTAAGACTAATTTGCACAATAAGATATCCGATGATTGGCTAAATGACCTGATGGTGTGCTACATCGAGCGAGAGATATTCAAAGGACTTGATCGTGATATAATTAAGAAACGGTTTCAAGGCATGAAATCTCGAAGAATGAAATTGCCTCGTTCTCCTAATCGTAATTAGTGCTTTAGTGGTATGTCTTTTGGCTTCTCTTTTTTCTGCATCTTTTATAATTTATGATCAACTAATCGTGACACTACTAATCCATTTATTTTTGACAGGTTGCTTCTTCTATGTATTATCTTTGTTCAAATTATTATGTTCAATAATTTGGTGGCAAGTTCTTAATTAAGCTTCATTAATGAGGTATTTCTTGATGTCCTACGTTTATCTTCGCTTGTTGATACCATTTAGTGCCATATGCTCGTATTAATGCGATTGCAATATAATTTGCATTGCATATGTGTTATTTTGCTTTTCGGTAATACGCTTTGGTTCGCTCTTGTGAAGTTGCCATACCTCAAAATAAATCCTGGGTCCGCCACTGTCCTAAACGTGCAGGTGAACCACGACCTAATTCATCGAACCTAACACACTGGAGTGTGTGATTTGCTTTATGCCACAACAGCCCAAGTTTAGGAGGATTCTACAAGCACTTAGAGGATTCTACAACTGTGATTTTATGTTGGAATTTATATGGAAATCAAATTGCACTTTTTATTTTATTTTTTATTGCAAATTTCAACTCTTTTTCTTGAAATTTGTATCCAAATTCAATTGCTATTTTTCTTTGAATCAAATAACCGTCTATGATAATAAACATTCTCATATGCATAAATGCAAATTCAGAACATATGACACATTCACATATTAGTAAAGCATTAGTTTGAGCTCAAAGTCTGATCTGCAGATGTCAAAATGGCGAGGGATTATATCTGATTATTTGCTAAAACTATGCAAAAAAGAGTCTACGGATTTGAAGTCTTCAAAAAATTGGTAGAAGAATATTCCTACAATCAGGTGAGCACTTCATTGTCTATGATGTGTAACTTTCGATCAAGTGAAGTACTTCTGCTTTCTTCTATTGATCGGAAGTTACACATCAAAGATAGTGAAGCTACACATACGGAACAAGGTGCCTAGCGGATTACATATCTTCTGCTGGATATCAACTTTGACCACTTTAAAAGATCAATCTTGAGGAATCGACTAACCAGTTGTTTCTCATTACAGATGGTTCCAATAAATAACCATGTATGAATTTAGTAATATCACAGATGGTTGTTCAACATAAACCGTATGTGATATTACCTCTTCACAAACGGTTTTTAGTTAGCCAGTAACACGGACGGTCACTAAACCAAAATCTTCTGTGATTGTATTTAATACTGATGGTTTTGGTAAACCGTCTGTGATGAGTCGTCCAATATTAGCCTTTTTGTAGTGGTGAGAGATTCATCAATCGGATCGACGCGAACACCATACTCAACATGCACATAGCTACTGTGCATTTTTGCAAAGGCGAAAGACCAATCTTGCCAAAGGCATCATATCGTTGACAAAAATAGAAGGACCATTCACCAAGAGTTTGCATAATATGTTCAATAGATGTTTTCTCATTCGGTACCTTCTACGGAATTGGGTAGCTGTGTAGACTAGATTGTCGCTGAAGTAGTTAGCGTGTAATCAGTTGTGGGTGCCTTGGTGATCTCTGTGTAAGTACCTTCAATGATCCCTTTGTTCCTCATTGGAGCTACCTGCCAGTTGCCTTTCAATTCGAGCTTCAATCTTGGCTTCAATTTTATCATCCATTGGATCGTCAATAAAGTCTTCATCACTACTAGAGCTAATTGAAAGGGAGGATAGGGAGTTTGAATCTGTAGACATTATGGTAGTGGTTGTTTGCTGGGTTGAAAATAGTGGAGTATACGCTATGGTAGAATGAGCCATCATTCTCTATTTGTAGTTGTAGTGTACAATGGCTAGTTTGCTATGGATGCAATGGAGCTGCTTACAACGACTAGTTTACAGTGGCTATTTATAGTTGTAGTGTACAACAGCTACTTTATAATGGCTAGTCATGCAGTGAGATGCTTACTCAGCCCTTATGCTGTTTTAGAAGTAAAACATAGATTCATAACATTAGGTACTTGCATAATTAGAAAGCTAAGGTACATAACACGTTAAGCTTCAAGGTAATTGGAAAATTTGAAAGTTACATTGCACACTACATTAAGCACAAATGTACAATATAACAAGGCCTACGTACACTCCATGCTTAAAAGATCCAATAGCTTCTCATGCCACTCTAATTGTGCTTTGTCATAGCCTGAAGTGTCAGTCTCCAACAATTTGATATATTTGCTCAGTTTTTTTGCCTTTGCCATCTCTAGTCTGGTTGTAGAATATGCTAATGTGGCATATGCCTTCTCCTTTCTTGCTTCTGCTATCTTCTCCATTGCAACCGACTTCCTTATTATAGTATCATGATAAAGTTGCATGGTTGGATCTGGCAGGTTGCTTGAGGAAGATTTATTGCTTTTCCCTTGCGTTTGGCTGCCTTCTGCCCTTGGGGTTGAGGAAGTTGTTCCATCTCTGAATCTCCTTTGTCTTGACTGGAAGACGACATGTAAGTCTCTGATTCAGTCAGCTTGCCTCTCTTTGTTGCGTCATTTTTCTTCATGTAAAGCCTTTGCCATTTTGGTTGATCTTTCACTTTTTCCCACCAGTAATCCATAGTAAATACTTTTCCTTTGCCATCTTGTTTCTTGGTATCTTCTTTGTACTGGGCCCTTTGCTTTCTCCATAAGTTGATCGTCAGATTGACCACTTGCATATACATTGCTTTGGTTAATCCAGCACCCATTGAACCACGTCACGATTTGGTTAGATTTATTCCAATGGTCTTGCATTGCTTGGGTGTTCTTCTCTCTCTCTCTTGGGCTATTGTTGTTGTACTCTTCTACACTTGCTTCCAATAGTTCTCTAATTTCTTTGAGTTACCCTCGATTGGATTAAGGGAATTGCTCAATCAAGCACTAACCAGTCGAAGGTTGTCTACCTTTGTCCGGTTTCTTCTCTTGGCATTTATTTCTTCTTCGGCATTTATTTCTTCTTCTGTACTGCCATCGCTCAATTTGTTAACATTCACTTCTTCTTCTTCACTTGTTTTTTCAACATGCCTTCAAGATCTTGAACAATGTAGATTGGTCACAAGAGCTCCATCAAACACTCCATGTGCAGATGGCCTAAACCCGGCTTGATATGGACCATGAAAGCTTAGAGTATGTGGATATGAATGATGGTTTGTTGGAGTAGAAAATGGAATTTTTTTTGTGAATATGGTGGCTGGAAATGTCGGCCATATTGAGAGGGTGGGAAACTTGTGGGAAATGGAGAAGGTGGGAAACTAGATTGAAGATGAGATGGTGAAGCGTTAAAGTAGTTGTTTGTATTGTCTGGATCATGGCTTGAGCTAGAAGAATTCAGTAAATTGGATAAATTTGTGAAGATGAGTGGCCCATATTTTTTATTGAAGACTTGTAGCAATTGTAGGGACAAGTGATGAATATGAGTGTTGTATGGACATTATTTTATATAGGCTCTGTGTACCATGTATGCAACAGCCAACTTGCTTGAACAGATTGCAACGATCGAATGCAAGTCAGAATGCAATGGTCAAATGCAAGTCAGAATGCAACGGCCATCCGAAATAGTACTTTTTTATTCCTTGGCTGCTGCCTCTAGTGCAGGAGGCGATGCCTAGCAAAACTCCTTAGAGGCTGTGTTGCGCGGCGTATAGAGGCTGCCTCCAAGACCCTCTCTTTCCTCCTTAGAGGCAGTTTTGGTGTACACTGTGGATGCTCTTATGGACTTTGACTAGCTATCGGGGTTCAAAGTGTCACCGAGAGTAAAAGAAAATACAATTTTACCTTTCCATCCATTCAGCACGGTGGCAAAGCTAGAAAGTAGAAAGTAGAAACCAATTACAGGGGACCTACTCTAAAACTTTGATAAAACAAATTATGATGTATGAACTAAGAAATAGAAAACTATAGTAGATATTGATGTATATGATTTGGATCCCAGCCAGAAGACATAAAAATCCCAAAAAATATTGACTTCTTATTTATTTTCCAAATAAAATGTCAGTTTTAATCATGTTGCTGAATAAAATCCATTTTTATTAATTTTCCCGTGCTTCAAGCGGCCCAATGGCCGAAATCTTGGGCCAGGCCGAGCTGTCCATAAACAAGTTCAATTGACGGTAGGTCGAATCTTTATTGACCTTTCCCATGATAGGGTTCATTCTACTACTCTACTACGGAGTATTGATGGCTTAATTTTAAGATCTGGGAAATGTGATTTGGATTAAGCATGGGGTAGTATCTTTGTATTTTATTTTTTGCCCGGTATTGCTATACATAGCTTAAGGGCCTTTTTGGACTATCTCTAGAAAAAGATAGGATTATCAGTACAAGCTACTTCCTCCAAGGACATATTCAAATTTGTGGAAATGGTTTCAACACAATCACTGAACTACCATGAAGTTTGGCCCATTTGCTTTGCCCGCGCTCATACATTATGGCTTATGAGAAATAAAAGTATATTCCAAAACAATCAAGCAGGAGTAGCCGAGATGCAAAGTTAGATCAAGGATTACATTGCACTTTGGGCTCATAGGACCAAACCTGAGCATTATTCTTCGCTTCGACAGTGGAGTCAACTCCTATTGTAAATCCATTAATTTCTTACATTTCCATTTTATTTTCCTTTCCTTCCCTTTCCTCTCTTTTCTCTTTCTCTTTTCCCTTTCATGTGTACTTTGTATTGCCTGATAAACATTTTAATATAATGGTCATAAGGTAGAGATTTATCTACCTTTTACATAAAAAAAGGGCCTTTTTGGAACGCAAGAACGAAAAACACAGAAATATAAGAAAACATAGGAATAAGAAAGAAATATAGGTGCAAAACAAATGACCAGAAAACATAGAAATTTTGTGAGTGTTTGAAACATAGGAATAGAAAGCACATAGGAATTCTGAATTAGTTATATGAGTGAATAGCAGTCGGGAACCCTCGTGGCACGGAGACCTCATGGACCCTCTGTGCATACTGAACTAGTCCCAAGATTAGTAGCTAGCTCGCACAGATGAAACATTGGTGTAATCATATCCATACAACAAGATAAAGAAGAAGCAGACACAAAATATTAACCAAAAGACCTTACGATCAAGCTTTTTACAAGGGTTGCCGCACGGGCCTATAGCAAAATAAAACTAGCAGCAGAACTAAATAAAATGCGGGAGCCTGTGAGGACCCGGAATATTCAACTAGTAACACTTAACCTCCAAATGGTTCTAGCATTACTAATTAAACATTCTAAGCCTCGATGGACACATGCTTCCTGCACTGCAGACATGCACATCATCACAAAATTACACATCATTTCCATACAACATACATTAACAAGTCTAGTAAAGGACAAAGATAAAGTAAGTTATTACAAAAGAGCTGACCGGCCAAATAACACAATATACAAGAATGACAGCGGAAGCAAAAGGTGCCATAAGATGGCTAGAACAAAAGTCGACCGGTTAGCCACCCAACTCACAAGGCAACCGACCGGGCCGCCAAGCTAGTCGCCCCGCAAGCTACCACAACAAAGCTCACAAAAGTGAGGCCCTTCGAGCTCACCTTCTTCCTCTACAACAAATACATTTAAGCAAGATAACTGAGTACACAACGGTACTCGCAAGACTGACGTGTGGAATAGCAGACCTATTCATATGCTACATGCAGGCTTATTTAAGTGGAGGTTATATGTCTCATTTTGCACAAAACCAACTTTATTTGCAATAATGTAATACATTTAAAAGCAAGTTTGTAAATCTGTTTTGATGTTGAAAATAACAGCGAATTAATAATAAATACAAGTAACCACTTGGAAGTGACTATCCCAATAGCCACCACAACATAGCACGAATCCCCGATTCGTACCACCCGTCAAGTTTTAATTAAAAAGTTGTAGTCTACCTCTTGAAAAGCTTACCCAAGCGTGTCCATAACCTAGGACGAGGCTATTCGAATAGTTTTAACCCTGCAGGGGTGTACCAATGTACCCACACTTCAGACCGCCTTTAAGCCACAAAGCACACTTCCGAAGATATGCCGACACGGCTAAGTCCTACGAGACGTTTCCCAATATTGTGTATTAACTACGAGCCGCTCGTATGGATAGAAACCCATACGCTTACATTGCAAGCCGAAAGACAACAAATCCCATCACGGGTGAAGTCTTTCGGACACTACAATGCTCCCAACACCATCCCTCCTGCGACTCCCTGCGACCCGAAGCCAATACACGCCAAAGTACTAAGTCAAGAGAGGTCCCACACCCTCTAGTGTGGTTAGCACGCACAAATTGCTCGGATAACAGGTACTCACAAGATGTTCGGTCCTTAATTGACTCGGGCACCATTCCAGTCACACCCAAAAATCACACTGTCTTACCATTGTGCCCAAGTCTAAATTATTTTATTTTCAGTTTTAGTTTTCATAAGAAGACATGGCACAAGGCTGAAATCATAGATCATAATAAGTTTTATGTGATCAAGGTTATCGACAAGTCGATAACCGCCCATTTCTACCGGAAGCTAAGCATGGCTAAGCAATTAATTCGCAAACTACTAAGTGACAAGAACTCATCCACGAGCTCTAAATCACAGCAATAACCTAGGCTCATGGTAGTAAAGGATAATCAATTGCTAAGGAAATGTATCTACTAGGTCAACTAACGACAATAGTTTAACACAAACTAGCAATGCATACATAGAGTTGGTAAACAACATAAATACTTGAAAATACAGGGATTAATATGATCAAACTGCTTGCCTTGCTGCAATTGTTCTTGCTACAGAGGAGGATCCTCAGGTTCGATATAATCTTCGGAACCTAACGCGAAAAGGCGATAAAATCAATAAGAACGAAGAACACCAAACAAAACTCAGCAGCAAAAGACATCCAAATCAAATGAAACTTATACAGCAGCTAGGGGATGATTTTAGAAAATTTTAGGAACAAGAATCATGCAATTTGGATTTAGGATGCAAAAGTTATAGCCAAAATACACTTTCTCAGCCTATTAAATCACTAAATTAATTATTGGTACTGTTCATGGCGAAATTTTCTGGAATGATCTAAGCTCTGAAATTTTTATAGCAAGCAGATTATGACATCCTAATGACAGCAAAGTTGAATTTACTAAATTTGGAGTTATGGTGATTTACTTATGATTTTTCTAAGTTGTAAATCTAGCACAAGTTACTTCACAGAAAAAATAACCATGTTCAAAACCTATTTCATATTAAAGTACACTAACAGAGGAATCTAACAAAATTGATTTTGCATATTTTGGAGTTATACAAGAAAAGATATGCATTCTACAAGTTTAATTCTATTTTTGGGATATTCAAAATTGGCAGAAATCAAGTTATTTGAGTTACACAATTTTCTATGATAGAAACATGCCCAATTACATTTTTATATTAAACTACAGAGGCATAAAAATTTATTACAGTTGGAAACGTCTAAAAAGGATTTAAAATGATTTAGTTATGAGTTTCTAAAGTTTTGATACAATTTTCAGTTGATAAATAAATACTTACAGAAATGAAATCCAACTCAAATGGGAATAAACAACGTGGACGCTCGAGAGCCCTCGATCTAACATCCTACGACCCATGTGCGCGATCTCTAAAAAGGAGCCCACCGTTGAATCAAGATCCAACGGCTCACGAGGAAGGATGCATCCGGACGGTGCGGTTGCCTCGGCCAACCACGACCGCATATCTAAAGATGAACGGCTCTGAGCACACCTCTAATCGGAGAGTCCGATTGCACACACGATCTCAGCCGCAGATCGTGAGATGGACGGTCCAGAATGAAGAGGGGAACCGGATGGTCCGAATGTTTCTTAGATCTGGGCCGCAGATCGCAAAATGGACGGTGGCCTTTGATCGAAGTGCAACATGGAGCGCTGACACGTGGGGCCACATGTCAGTGATTGCGAGTCACAAACACGAGCTCTAACACACGTGCACAGGACTCGGGGCCCACATGGCAGCGAGACACATGGAGATTTTAGGACAGATAATTAATTACTAATGACCAATGATTAGTGATCATTAGCAATTAATGTGTCCTAAAGATTTTATGCAGAGGTGATTTAAGGACTGAGGGCCCACCTGGCAGTGGCACAGGATGGCGGCTTCGGACACATTTATTGCTAACAATGATTAGTAATAAATAAACCCAAAATTAGCCCTAATGACTTTTGATTTTTGGTTTTAAGCTTACGGGCCCACCTAGCAGTGGCACAGGGGGTTATTTCCGACAGTCCTTTATACCGACACTTAACTAAGCAATGATTAGACATTAATGATGTCCTAAACACACTGATTAGCGCCAGCGGAGGGGATTACAGGGGGTTGGACCCACATGTCAGTGAGACATTAGGCCGGATTAGGACACAATTAATACTTCTAATGATTGGCAATGATTAAGCATTTACCGTGCCCTAAATATTTGACGACAACGGGAGCTCCCCGCCGATAAAACCGAGTGGATGCCACGGCTTGTCGCCGGCGACTCTGGTCGTGGCGGCGCCCACAAAATACCAAAATGGGTTCGCAATAGTGTTGCGGACCCAATGGTGATGACCTCGCCGGCGGTGGAGGTCTAGAACGCCGGCGAGCCGGAAAACACAGAAGGAGCTTTTTTGGCAAAACATGAAAATAGCAAAATGCTCGCTGCGGTCCAAGAAAGCGAGTGTCAACACTTCTAGGGGCTAAATAGAAGCTACCTTAACGCAGATGAGCTTCAAAGATGGCCGGGGAAGACTTGAACACGATGAAGTTCACCGGAGCCGAGGAAGAGGAAGTAGAAAATGAGGTCCTGAGCAAAATGAGTGGAACCAACTCATTACCATAACTTCATTATAGCTGAGAGAAACTCTAACAGCAAGTAATTGCAAAATGAACCACTTACCGGAGTTGGAGAAGAAAAGGGGTGAAATCGGCCGAAAATCTCCAAACTTAAAATTGAGTGATTCCTGTGAATGCAACCCAAAATTAAGTTAGGGGAAATGTAAAGGAAGTTGAGGAGCTCAAAAGGGTACAAGAAAGATTGAAGGTGAACCACTGGACACCAAGATCGCCATTGGAGCTCTCGGGTCAACAATGGTGGTTTGAGGATTTGAAGTGGTTTTGAGCTCAAAACACAGAGAAGAGCTAGGGGTGGTGTAAAGGAATACCAGGAGGACCTAGAGGGGTTTATATAGAGGAAGGATTAGGGTTTCGAGCAAGAACAAGAGCTCATGGTGAGCTCGGTTCATGCTACGGCCATGGACCAAGAAATGATGGGGGCAAGTGAGGCTCGGGATGGAGGAGCCGAAAGCCTAGGGCGCATTTAATGCCCCGTAGAGAGACGTTGACGAGAGCAAGCTCGAAGTGACACAACGAAGCCGCCCTCTCTCTCTCCCTCTTCCTGCCATTGACGCACGCGTGCACGGCGAGACAGAGGAGGAAGAAGAACAGCGAAAAGGAATCGTGGCCGTCGGATCTGAGATGGACGGTTGCAATTGAAAGGGTCCGGCGGAGGGTTTCTAGTACTCCAAGCAATCAGAGCGGTCCGATCAAAAATGAACGGCTCAGATGGATAGAACGTTCATGGCGGTCCGAATGTTTCTGCGAACGCGGGCCGTGCGATTTAAATCCAATGGCGGATATTAATCGCGCGCTGAGGGTGAGCCCGGGTGCAGTTAGTTGGTTCGGTCAAGCCCACTGGCTCGAGCCCGAGTCCGACTCAAACCCAAGGAACAGTGGAACCAGGTTCTAGGTTTTTAAATAGACAGAGACTTTCGAGGATTTATTACAGGTAGCAAAATAACTCCAAAAATTATGAAATTTTTACAGGAGCTTGCTGACTGAGTGATTGACCTTGAGTAAAATTTTCAGAGGTTTTTATGCATTTCATATTTCTCCAAAAATTCTACAAGGTACTGGTTCAAGGTTTGACTGAAAGTCAAACAAGTTTGACTGAAAGTCAAACAAGTTTGACTGCCCTCTAAAAATATTCAAACAATTTCTAAAAATTGTGAAATTTTTCAGAGGGGCCACATACCATCCCAAGAACTTAGGAAAAATTATTTTCAGGAGATGATCAAAAGGTTTGACAAGATTGTTTTTGAAAGCTCAAGATTTGGATCAAAAGACTTGTGACTTTGTATTTCCCCAACTCTTGTACAATAATTGTTTAGTACACACAGGAAATACATGATGTAAGAAAAAGTTTTAATTTCTACTCATTTTCTTACATTTGAAGCACAAGTATGAAACTTGGGATGTTATAGAGCCAATCAACAAACCCACAGGCTATCGAGTGGAGGACATCCCTTAGTCGGCAAAGTCTTCCACGAACTCCTCTCCACAGAGCTCAGAGCACCTGGGGTCCTCTTTGGTGGCTGATCAACCAGAGAGCATAAAGCCATGAGTACTTTGAATGTACTCAGCAAGTCATAGGAAAAATATATGCAAATAGTATTCATGCGAGGCTCAACAAGGATAAGCTGTATGGTTAGTTTGTAGAAAGTGGTATTTATGGAAAATACAGTAAGTAGATTGCAAAGCTCAAGTTGAAAGATAATGCATAAGTAAATAGTTCCTTAAAACAACTCGTGAGCACCCACGATCACCCGTGAGCACTCATGATCACCTCCCAGACCACTTGTGGACACCCACGACCACCCGTGAGTGCCCACGAGCAGCCACTCCCACGACCAGGTCGCTACTCGAAACCAACCATGACCTCTTGTTTTTAAGAAAAACTACCCCTTGCGGGATATCACCAGGCATTGTCCATAACCGGAGACATGACTATTCAAATAGATTTACACCCTGCAGAGGTTGTAAAACTTCACCCACAATACACGACCTCTCTAGGTGGTCTAGCACCCGTCGATACCACTGCCCACTACCTTTGGTAAGCAGCCTAGAGAGCGTGTCAAGGCCTTTACAAAGGTCTGCCCCGCTAAGGATTTGCCATTTTAGACCCCCTCTTGCGCCAAATCAACCACCACGACAGAACCGCACCAGAGCTTTGCTAATTAGTTGGCCCAGTCCACCCCATAAATGAACTTGTGGTTGCACGGTAAGCCCGGATCAATGGCACACAAAATTAAGTCCTTAGTGGCTACTCAGACGAGACATCCACATCCTAATGTGCGTATAGCACCCCCCTTTACTGCACGATCACTCGCTCGAGTACGCAAATATTTTGGTTCAACCGACCAAAGGACCACTCTAGTCCTGGCACAACAACTTTTATCAATAGTGGTGTTGCCACAGTTCTATAGCTCATTAGTCAAGTTTATCATTAATGAAACATGAGATCGAGACCATCGCATATCTAAAGTATGACTAAGCATAATACGCACCCAAGGTTGGTATATCAACGATGTTCAACTAGGATAACCCATCCTACGGATATCCAAGGGTACATGTCAACATGTTGTTCACAATTATTCAAGGAGTCATAATGTCAAGTGGGTGTTTAACTACTCCTAAAACCTCTTTTTATACAACTAGTCATGCATGTTTATATCAAGACAATGTACTTTTATGAAAATGGGTTCAACATGATCAAAGATCTATGACTTGCCTTCGTTGAAGAATTGAGCTGCTTCGGTAGAGGTCGTCGGGTCCAGGAACTCTTCAGAGAAGCCGGATTCTACATGTTTGAAAAGAGCCAAATCAGAGAACAAAGCTACAAAAACTCCAACGAAAACACTAAACCAAAGCCAAAAGAAAGATACAGAGTTCAAAAGAAGATAGAAGTTGGAACCACTCTAGCCGAAGCTTGAACGGATGAGGTTGAGGAAGGGAAGGAGAGAGTGATGAGGGAGAAACAACAAGGGAGAACAAAAGGGGTTCCTAGGGGCCTTATATAGGCGAGGGTAGGTCCAAGGAGGGAGGACGACGCAGGTGTGCAACGGGTGCAACAGAGGACGCCGCATTTAACGCGCACGACGGGGCGGTGAAGGAGGGAATGGAGGCAAATAAGAGAGGAGACTAGAGGGGGAAACAAGTACTACAGAAGCGACAACATTTAATGTGATACAACAACATTTAATACGCAAAGACTTCTGCAGTAAACGTGCAGGAAGGTGAAAGTGAGCAGAGCTAGTCGAAATAGAGAGGTAGGTCAAGGTCAACGAGAAGTTGTGACCAAGAGGGAGGTCCTAACTAGGAGGGTGGTCTGTGCAAAATAGGAGGTTGTGACCACGAGGGTGGCCTTGACCGCGAGGGTGATCTGTGCAAAAGGGGAGGTCGTGACCACGAGGATGATCTTGACAAGGGGGTGGTCTTTGCAAAAAGACCAAAAGATAGTCGTGACCCAAAGAGTGGTCTTGATCCAAAGGGTGATCTTGACCAAGGGGGTGGTCTTTGCAAAAGGGTCCTGAGGACAATGAGGTTCTAAGGAGGAGGAGGTCATAAGGATAAGGAGCGAGCAGAGAAGAGGCAATCTTGAAAACCAGCGAACTCCATCAACGTAGGATAAACCAATTTGAAGTGATTGAAGTTCGATTAATTCATATTAAATCTTCATATTCCAAAATCTCCGAAAGGTCCGAAAAAATTGAGACATTATAATAGCACAGAAATTTTGTGACTGTTTGAAAAGTAGGAATAGAAAGCAGGGAATAGCAATCTCATTTTGCTTGGACTAACCGAGCACTACAATTTTTATGTCTAAATCACTGACAGATGGGCCGCTAAAATGAATGGCCTACATGTCCGTGAGGCATTAATCTTCTTATCCCCTCATCTCTACTATAAAAGCACCAGTACTAAATTTTCCTACAGCTACACCAACCACTCACCCACGCAGTCAAGAGTTCTCCTACATGCACCAAAAACGCACACTAAAAACACACCTTTGAAACAAACGCCCATCAACTCTAGCCTCTCCTTCCTCTTACTCACTCAAATCCAACGGTCCGTGTTCTTTGGATCAAACCTCATCACTCATCCCGTGCGCGACTCTCCCTCTCCCCGACGATGATTGGCTATGGGTAAGTGCATTAATTGCATGGTTAGATGGATTAATCAGTTTCAAATGATCATATTTTATAAACCGAATTTCCTATTTGTGATCCGTTTTAACCGTTGTGTTCCTTGTCATTTTATCAACAAACAAGACCCATGTTGACATATTTTGGGGCAAAAATTTAGATGTTATACGGGACCCACGTGTCATACTCATAATTTTGGCATGATCGCAAGCAATCCAAACAAATCAATTTCAGATATGCTGGCCCAAATTTTGGCATTACCTAGGTTTTGGTATTGCCAAAATTTTGGTATGATTACACAAGCGCCAACCAAACAGCCCATTATGCAAAAAGCTTCTTACTAAATCCACCATCGCCACTGGATATAATGTTTTCTATAAAATTCCTATGAAAATCCCACGCTTGGAAATAGGCATGCACTCTCTAAATTTGTGTCTTAACATTTAGCACAATCCTTTTAATACATCCATCGCCAAGCTTTCCAAAGACTTGAAGTGGGTTCAAGGTTCGGAAAGAAAAACCTATTTTGAAATAAATGTTTTGAATGCTTGAATACTGACGAGTCCCAATTGATTATTGGCATACTTAAATGAACTGATAAATTGCCCTGGAGATCGTGCGTGGGGGAGAGACGGAGGAGGAGTCGAGGCGTCGGGGAGAGGGAGAGTCGCGCGCGGGATGAGTGATAAGGTTTGATCCAAAGAACCTGGACCGTTGGATTTGAGTGGGTAAGAGGAAGGAGAGGCTAGAGTTGATCTGGGGCGTTTGTTTCAAATGTGTGTTTTTTCTGGGTGCAGTTCTTTTGGTGCATGTAGGAGAACTCTTGACTGCGTGGGTGAGTGGTTGGTGTAGCTGTAGAGGTTGTAGTATGCGAGACATGACTTTATTATGCCTTGTTATGCATGAGTGTTTCCCGGATTATATACATGGTCATATACAATTGCGTGAGACTTAAACTATGGAAAAATGTCGTCGTTTGGTTGTTTTCATGTGCATCCTGAAATGAAGCGTGGCGTAGCACAAGCACTATACTATTATTTGTAGTATGCGAGACATGACTTTATTATGCCTTGTTATGCATGTGTGTTTTCCGGATTATATACATGGTCATATACAATTGCGTGAGACTTAAACTATGGAAAATGTCGCCGCTTGGTTGTTTTCATGTGCATCCTCGAAATGAAGCCGTGATGCTAGCACGAGCACTATACTATTATTTGTAGTATGCGAGACATGACTTTATTATGCCTTGTTATGCATGAGTGTTTTCCGGATTATATACATGGTCATATACAATTGCGTGAGACTTAAACTATGCAAAAATATCGTCGTTTGGTTGTTTTTATGTGCATCCCTGAAATGAAGCTGTGGCGTTAGCACGAGCACTATACTAGTAGTCTAATGGCTCTCATCCACTCATTTGTCTTTCTCTTTCCCATCTTCTATCAGACCCAACAAGGACAGCTCAAAAAACAAAGGGATTGTCTATTCGTAATATGACTATAGTTATATTAAGTATAAGTCATATGTTTTATTTATTGGATCAATATCTAATTATATGACACATCAATCTCTACACAAATCTAATGATCACAATAATTAACTTAGAAATAGCAAATATGAGGGATTCGGTGGGGATTGGAGCAGCGGCTGGCTCCTGTCGGCAGCGACGGCGGTGTAACGCTGCTCCATACTCGTGGGGTGCTCGTGTGGAGGCTGAGAGGCATTTCAATGCTCCAATTTGTTGCCCAGTGAGGCTTCTCTTGATGAGATTTTGGGTTGTTGGCCTAGTTGATTTGGGTCCTTTTCGTATGTTCCAATCGCCGCTGCTGGCTTCTTCCAATTGTGGGAATTTTTCCTTTTTCTCGGGCTAGATGTTTCATTTCCTCTAAAAAGTACAGGTTAGGGAAACTTTCCAAGGAATTAGTTTGCTCAATCCTACGTTCCAAACGGCATAAACAGTGGCAAAAACTGAGGACTTGTTTCCTGTACTTTAGCTTTGAAAATCCTCCGATCCCAAACGGGGCCTAACTGATTTTCTTTTTGTTAAATATGTGAAGGAAGAACAAACCACCTTATGAATGGACATCTTGTTTGCAAATTGGGGCATTAGAATTTAGAAGATCAACCGTAGATTCGGCAAATACTAGTGGTCACAGTTACATGGCGGAGTATACGTGAACCAGTGTTCCAACCGAAAAATCTTCTGTCATGAAGCAACAACGTACTGTATATGTGTGCATGGTACTCTCTCCGTTTAAAAATACAGATATTTTAGAAAATATGTGCAGTCAAACTTACTTAACTTTGATCATCAACATAAAAAAGAACTACTTGTATTGGTCAGAAAATGCTATCATATATTAGCCAGGGAAAATATTTTCATAATATAATAGTTTTATATTATTTTATAAATATATTCATATAAAAACTAATAATCAAAGTTATATGTTATAAACCATATTGATGTCCAAAACGTTTACGTAGGGAGTACTATTCGTTGCGATGAACAAGCTTCAACCCCCAGTTCATGTCTTTACAGTGTTGGACATGCGGCACAATCTTTCCCGTGTCCGCCCCCCGCTTCAGCCTGCAGTCATAGAACGGCGGCGCGTGGAAGCACGGCTCCATGGACACGTCCCGACCGCACGGCGGGTCCACCGCGAGAGAGTCGTTGACTGGCTTATACAGCACCCACGGCCTGAGGCCGCCGAGGCCCTGCGCCACGTACCCGAACGTCGACCAGCCGCTGGTCACCAGCACGTCGGTGAGGCTGAGCAGGTATATCTCGGCCCACGCCTTGGTGTCGTGCGACTTGGCGCCGAAGTGCTGGTACTCCTCGTGGCTCGGCTGGTGCACGCTCACCGCCTCGCCGGTGGCCGTCGCGTGCTCCCAGTACATGCTCTTGATTTTCTCGTAGTACCAGGACTTCAGGGAGGTGACGAGAACGGCTTTGGACTTCCGGGTAGGTGCCGGCACGATGGGCTCTTGCGCCGTTAGCACTTCCGGGAGCAGATTCTCCTTCTGCGTGCACGTGGTGATCTGCTCCAGTAGCTCTGGCGACTCCGGCTGGGAGCCGAAGACGCGCACCTGGATGCCGATTCGCTGCTGCGGCATCGCGAGGTAGGCGTCGTAGTACCGCGTGACAAGGCCCCAGACGTGGTTGTTCGGGTGGAACAGGTACCGGCTGAGGTGGTGGAACACGGTGTCCGGCTCCGGGAAGAGCATGTCCAGCTCCTCCTGGAAGCCCATGACCAGGAACAGCCCCGGCACGATGTAGTTGTCAGTCCTCATCACCAGCCACTGGATGTTCCGGAGCACGCTTTGGTCCTCGTCGCAGAAGAAGAACTTGTCTTGCTCGGTGGCGTCGTGGTCGAGATGGATGTAAGCGAAGGCCGGCAGTTGCGCCGTTGACACATCACCGGCGTCGGTCCTGACCACCTTGTTCTTCAGCATGTTCCCGTAACTCTCGGCGGTGTCGACGCTGAAGTTGGTGTAGCTTGTCAGGGGGAAATCCGGCGGCAGCAGCCACGTCGTGTCGGGGAAGGGCTCGCAGAACAGCTCACCCATCTCGTTGCGGGGGTCGACGAGGAGCACGCGGTCGGTGAGCAGCGCGTAGAGGAACGCCGACGCGGCCGCGAGGATCCTGTTCCCAAGGCCGCGGTACGATATGGAGACCAGGTACTTGCACTCCGGTGATCCCATGGCGCCGCTCTTGCCCGATCTGAGTTGCTCCACGGCGTTGCTGTAGGCGGTGGTGCCCGGGCCGCATCGTCTTTGCAGGGTCTCGTGCTGTCGCAACTTGGATACGAGGTGCGGGGATGGTTGCCTGCCGGCGTTTCGACGGTACATGGCGGATTGGTACCTGCTGTGGCAGGATCTCGTCTCGAAGCCGTCAGCCAAGAGGCCGCCGAGAAGCCTGTCGTGTGCTGTTGCCGGCCAGCGCAGGAGGGAGACATCGCTTGATCCTGCCAGAACAAATGAAATAGAACTTGAAAGTTTCGAAACATTTTTAACTGACAAGTTGACTGCATTCATTGAACAGTAACACCACGCACATGCCAACGTTGGGCGTTGACCAGAAGCTAGGAGAAGTTCTAACGTCGGCGAAAGCATTTCACCTAGACTAATCACATGATAGAAGAACATATTTTCCTCGACTTGATTACATGGTAGAACTTGAAGAAAACTAGTAGAAAACTAGGAATAAAAGAGACAAATCCGGTACAATGATGAGTGCATAATAAACCCACTATTCATCGGAAAATTTTCTGTTTTGTTCCACTGTGGTGGATCGGATTCCATTATAGATTCATGCTTGGCTATAGACCGGAAACAGTTGTCCATTGAACAAATTGTTAAAAACCAATGAATTTGTTTTAAAAAAAGTTCATAACAAGCATTTACAGGGGAGTCTGTTTTTTGTCACCCTACCTTATTTTCAGGTTGATCTATCAGACGCAGTTACAAAATAGTTAAGCAAGCAACAATAATCCAATTCAGGCCCCTGTATAGGAGAAGAAGAAACCATGCTCGGTCGGAAATGATCTTGACACATCGACTTACCTCTTCCTTTTATGAGCCCGAGCACATGGGAATCTGACGCTATCAACACCCGGCGATCGGTAGAGAGGAAGAGCACCAGAAGCAGAGGCAAAGAGAGCAGCAAGATGACCCCAGGCCGTGCCCCTCGCTTCGCCATATCGCGGCAATCTTGGTGTCCTCTCTCTTCCAATTCTTCACACCGGCGAGGGGTTTGCGACCGGCTGCAAATTCATAGGGAGACATTTTGGTACAGGTCAACTGCATGGGAAGCTCTGTTCGTGACTTCGTGCCAAGCACTCCTGATCTCATATTCCAAGAAGCAAAGATGCATGCCGCGACGTGTGCATAATAGTGGTCTTTCTACAATGTTCTGAAAAATGTTACGCTGTGCCAATGGATGGTATTTACCCTTTTTTATTTTATCTGCAGTAGATTTATCATACTGAGCTCGAACAGCTGATCTTCGTTCTTCATATCTACTTGTGTCAAACAGAAAGCGTTTTCAACTAACAATTGATCCACCGTTGGCCGCCCAGAAAGCTCACAAACAACTAATAAACCACGGATGGCTAGCTTAAAGAATGATCTGTATTATTTGTCCTTGAAAATCCTATCTGTACATCACTTGTTCAATCGGAGTCTCGGCTCAACAAGTTTCACGTCTTCGGAATGTCGGACATGAGGCACCAACTTTCCAGTGTCCGCGTCAGCTTCGCTCTACAGTCGTAAGCCGGCGGCCCGTGCAAGCATGGCTCCATCGACATGGCCCGCCGACAAGGCGGATTGGGCGCCGTGTTGTTATTTGGCTCGAACATGATCCACGGGGTGAGCCCGCCGAGCCCTTGGCCAACGTACCCAAATGTCGACCGGGCGCTGGTGACAATGGCGTCAGTCATGCTCAGCAGGTATATCTCGGCCAGCGCCTTCATGGCGTGGGTCGTCTTGCCGAAGATTTGGCGCTCCTCGTGGCTTGGCCGGTGCACGCTCACGACCTCGCCGGTGGCCGTCGCCGATTGCCAGTACTTCTCCCGGACGTTCTCATAGTACCATGAGCTCAAGCCGGTCATCAAAACAACCTTTGATCTCTCACTGGCCGCCGAAACGGGGAGCACCGATTCATTTGATCTGCGTACCTCTGGCAGCAGATGCTCTTGTGACGTGCAAGCAAGAATCTGATCCAGTACGTGCTTCAACAGATTGTCCCCGTTGAACACCCTGACTTGGATGCCCAGCAGTTCATCTGAATTTCTCATGTAGGAATTGTAGAACCTCGTGATCAATCCCCATACTTCGTTTGTCGGGTGGAATAGATAGTTTGCCAACAGGTAGAACACCGAGTCTTTCTGAGGGAACAACCGATCGAGCTCTTCTTGGTTAGGTGGGTTAACCTAAAGACCAGAAATGTGTCACATAAGCACTTATAAAGTGCATCTTTCACCAGGAGTTAGTAGAATAGTAGTTTCCTATAGTATCATGAAGGTACTTAAGGGATACGGGTAGGCTATACTAGCTGACAAATAAAAAAATTTACCGTGTAAACCAAGAAGCCATGTAAGTAGAAGATCATAGATCGTTACCACTAGACGCGTAATGCAGTGGAAGAAGAGTTGGAGTAGCCTGATCCAACGTAGAGCGCATCGATGAAGTGGTTGTAGTCGATCGTCCAGCGTCCTCGCTTACCGATCGTCTCCTCCAGCAACCAATCGCGTTCCTGGTGAAGATCGCGAATCATCCTTGAGCGCAGCAACAACCACAGTAGCGCCTCTACGGTATACACACGTCCAGAGAAGGAACACCGTACGTCGGTGTGCTAGCACCAACTCGCACGGTAGGCTCTCGGAGAAGATGGCGGCTAAGGTTTTGGTGGAACAATTCACGTGTATCGCATCGTATCCCAACAACCTCATGCATCTCCTCATATAGAGCCCGTGACGAATCCTATCCGAACACATTTGTTCCAACCCGTTAAGTGTGTGACCCTATAGGTTCATACGTATTCGGTTGTGACTCGGAAACTCTTTTTCGACCACGAGTCGTTAGCGGTTCCTAACAAGACATAACGATTCCCGAATACACATAAATTATATCAGACAGACCTTAATTCAATATGATCTACGATCAGGTCCTTATCACTTACGACCAGCTCGTATCTTTATACAACCAGTTTGTATTTAGTCATGACCAGTTCGTAACTCTTTATAACCAGATTTCGATCATTTAGTGATTATGTTCGACCAACCTACGACCAGCTCGTATCTCCATACGACTAGTCTGTATATGGTCGAACTGATCGACCTGTTTGTGTATTCTCCCTTTGCCTCATGATATCTAGTTGAACTCTAGGCGAGATAATTTATCATCTATGGATAGTTTAATACTTTCTCAATCAAGTGACGGACAACTTTATGTGGTCGACTCTTCGATAACTAGTCGCATGACCATACATTTTCTTTATCCGACCACATCGAGGGGTCTAGAGATACCTCTCTTGTTATGTTAAGAGGGACAAATTTCATATCCAACTAGTCACATCCCTCCACATGTTTCATAGCATACCCGAAAGTTACCTTTATAACTACTCAGTTAAGGAGTAGCGTTTGACAACTCCTAAGTGCACTATTACACATATAGAAAATCATGTTGATCTCAGGTCTAAGGATTATACATTATCATTACTTGAGACTAACTAATGACACATAAAATCATAACAATCTCAATAGTATCTCAAGGTGGGTCAATCCAACACCATGTTCTCTAACATGTGTTCATATTATTGATTCAATGTCCCTATATATATGACTGGTGAAACATGATATCAATCAATACATGTGCTAGTCGATAAGTCACTAGTGTTCCGACCAGAGATACATTTAAAATAACATCATATAAGTTAAAGAGCTTTACCAACAAGTCACATACTTGTTAATCTTTATAACTGATGATTCATTAAAGGAACAGAATAACATTTATTCAATAATTCATAAACATAGACGTGATACAATCATCTCTATGATTGCCTCTAGGGCATATCACCAACAGGTATGACATACATTGATGATATTGACAATTAATCCCCTAAATACCAAAACTAAGACTGGTTATATTTTACTCTATAGTGGTAGAACCATACTTTTTAGATCTGCAGAATAGATCATTGGTTGTAACTTTAATCACCAGGAGATAGTTGTAAAATATTAAAACCCCTAAAAGGTTTCGATAAATCACATCTGAAAGGCATATGACTTTGCAACTAATATTACCCCTATATCTTCTGGAATGTTAATATACTTGTGTTGCATAATCAAATAGTGGTATTTGATAAGTTAAGCATGTTACTCTTGAATAGGGTTTATCCTAAAATTTTCATATGAGTAATAGGATATTTGTATGTAAGACTCTGCATTGTGATAATCCAGTTGATTTGATTACAATATCCTTGTCTATATTCATTTTCAAAAAATGTATGAAGGGCATTAGTGCAACAAGACTTCAACGGAAGTTGTCTTAAGGAGAAGCATATGCTAAACACTGATCATTATACTTGAGATTTTGAAAATATTTATTTAATCGAGCTTGGAAGGTGTTGATACGATGATTACTGCTTAAATTCACCTTGAAGGTTTTACCACCTAACATTTTAGATCCAGATGGTTGACAATGCAAAGATCATAAAGATCATGTATAGATTCCTAATGGTCATTACTAAATCCTGAAGATATGTTGGCTATCTGTCAAATCTCTATAGTGCAAAATCCCATAATGTATTTATACTACTTTGTGGTGGTGTAGTCATCTCTTGGTGGTCATCTAAGCAGATCTTGGTGGCTACTTCTACCAACCACTCAGAGATTATAGTACTAAATGAAGCATCACTTGAATATGTTTGGTTTAGACGTGTGATTAACCACATCCAGAAGTATTGTAGTATTAACATCGTCAATACCCCCTCAATTATCTATGAAGGTAATACTGCATGTATTACACAAATACAAATGGGTTATGTCAAGAGCAACATCATGAAGCACATTGCTCCTAATTTTTTCTATCCTCACGAAATCTAGAAAAATGATGAGGTAAAGATCCACAAACAAAGTCTTATGCAAATCCAGCTAATTTATTCATTAAGTCTCTACCTGTATCCAGTTTTCAAATATACATTCATGGCATTAGAATGAGACGGCTTAAAGAGTTCAGGGGGAGTAAATTCATAGATCATAATCCTTATCAAATCCTGAAGATTTATCCAAAATATTGAAGATTGGATCTCGCAGATTAAACGTTGTACTTTTTTCCTTGGTGAGTTTTCCTAAAGTTTTCTCACATAAAGGTTTTTAGTAAGACAATAACTGTGATGCAACTTACGAATGTAATGTGCTCTTTTCTCTATTACTTTTTTTCTCAATGTGTTTTTAGAAGGAGTTTTTTTTATGAGATATTTGCATATCATTGTCTATTGCCCAAGGATAAGTGTTACGAAACCTAATTATGTGCAAAAGACTAAACCGCCCCTAAAGGGGTTTCACCCCTTTGGGCTATAATATAAGGACCCCCATGTACAAGAATATACCGATGAATAAAGATCTTGGATCCTCCTCTAATATGTGTCTCTCTCTTTAGTGTTATTTGTGTGATTGATATGTGTCAATGCTATGACGACTACCAATTTCTTAACAATATTGACTTTTCTGAAATTAGATCTCTCAAGAAAATATTTTGAATGAATATTATGGATTTATGTTCATGTGGCATAACAAAAAAGTGCCAATCTTGTTTAGGTTGCCAGGCAATGCAACATTTCTTATTTTGACAATGATTGCACACTCGCGAGTGGGTTCATTTCAATTTGCCAATCGGTGCTATGCATTGAGTGATCATTTCAAATAGCTAAATACTAATATATGTAAGTTCGTAGCAAAAAAGGAAAGAAGAATACCATAATAATTTGTTTCCATATAAATAATTGCTACATTCCAATTATATTGTTTTCATGATAAATATCCTAATATGAAAAGTCATTAATACCCATTAATAGTCATAGGTGGTCACCATGTGTAATATGAGCCCTTGGATGACACTAGATGGACGGTTTTAGTGAAAGTTAGCGTACCTTAAAAATCCAAATTAAGATATAAGGACAATTAATACATATCATACTTTTGGCAAACTATCCTTGGTTTAGTAGTTGTTTGTGAGCTTTTTGGGTGGCCAACTATGGGACAATTGTTACTTGTTAGTTCAAAGTGCTTACCATTTCGCATAAATACGTGAATAATAAAAAAACAACGGTTTGAGTCTGGTATGATATGATAAAGGCAACGACTAGCGTCTAGGCGTACGGTGGAAGCTTTTCCATCATACGCTTCTCTCTATCGTCGGATCTAACTTGAAAGGTTCGATCTCATCCATCCGACCAAGCGCAAAAAAAATCGGTGAGACGAAATAATTATTTAGTAAACCTACAACAAATTCTCATCCGATGCAACAAATATATTGTTTTACAACACCGCAACATTCTCTCGGGGCACAAAAATGTCTTGTCGATGCAACAAATCCCCAACTCGATGCAACGAGTATAGATTCCTCTGTACAACAAATAAACATCCCTACTGCAACAAAAATAAAAATCCAATGTAACAAATAAAGAACCCAACGACAACAACAAAAACCGAACTGCAACACTTCTCGTCATCTGAGAAGACAGGTTGCCCACTTCTCAACATCGTAACAAGAAAACTACCCCAACAAAAAAAATATTATAGCAACAAATGGAAAAGTCATTGAAACAAGTACAACATTTACACGAGGGTGTTGCAACATTCGAAATGAACTACCACAGCAAATCGACTTACATGTTGCAACATTTGGGGCTCAAGAGAAGATGGCGATGGCCACCTAACGGCCCCGGATCTAGCTCCACTGCCTACAACATCGCCACCTAGCAAAATCAACGAGGCCAAAGCTCCGAGGCGGCGGCCAGCCCGAAACCAACAAGGCCAAAAGCGAGATGGTTGACTCATCATCGACCATGTCACTGTTGAATTAGCCATCCGCTGTTCTGCTCCCCGATGATTGCCGTTGCCGAAGGCGATGAGTTCCAGTGGAGTTAGATTGGAGCTTTCATAGTTCAGCACGAGTGTGCCATCGAGAGAGAGAGAGAGAGAGAGAGAGAGAGAGAGAGAGAGAGAGTTGGGGACAAGACACTTGCGGGGCGCTCCGACCGCGGTGTAGAGATGTGCCAGTTTGGTGGCTCGCGTAGGGGGTTTGTGAGGCATAGCAGGAGAGAGCACTCCTTTTTTAGAGGGTTGAGAGAGCACTCTGGTGGGGAATGGATCGATTTGTGAGGGGTGAAGCTGTCAATGGGAGCTGTGACTACCTAAGAGGAGTTGGCGTCCGATTCTATTGACTCGTGTTAGACGCACCATGGGTATCATTACCCTATGATAAATCTTGGAAAAATGGTTCTATACCACCCAAATATGGTTATGGTGCTGAGGCAAAAGAGAAGTCCAGAGAGACCTTGACCCTTACAGGGAAATGAGGGAGATCGAATGCGAGATAGTGTCCCAGCCAAATGGAATGGAGGTCTATCTCATGGAGGTAGTCAAATTGGATTAGTGATCGATTTCTAGGTTTCATCATAAACCTATTTCAAATTATTTGTTGTGAAAACTATTGGCATCTATCTTGTTCTCATGGTTCCCTATTTGAGATAATTCTTTAGTTGGACTTGCTGTCGGTATTGGGATCCTATTCGTTTTCACACTCCATGGATGGAGTGTTCCTTCCCTCGCCTAGGAACCTGTTCCTCGTCATGTCTGGAATATGGCGAAGGTTGTCACTGCGAAGCTATGGTCAAGGTGCACGGGGTCATACCGTCTAGCCGTTGGTACTCCACATCTTCACGGAGAATTCAATTTCACTAGGTCCACCTCCTATATTTGAAAGCACGAAGGTGAAACATAATGTTCATTGAAAGCCTATTGTCGACGATCGAGTCGCCGATCTTACGAAATAAATAGCAAAAAATAACATAGAACTTCTGGGAAGAGAATGAGACTGCTCTTTTATTAATATGAACTGACTATTACAGAGGATGCCTATGATCAGGCGGTGGGCTAATCCTGTTTACGCTGAGAATAATGTTTGCTATGCTACAATATCGGGCTCGAAAAACGAATCTGATGTTAATGTCTATGCTTTAATCCGATGCGGCCTGATCCCCCTGCTCCGTCCATGCTCCATCTTTAAATAGCCCTTGAAGAGATGGCAGTTCCTTCTGGAGAAGACGTCATGTTGTGAAGAGTCGCGACTGGTCGGAGCAAGGTGACGGTTGATGGAGTATCAACCGTTCAGCGGTTGTATGTCTGTGAGATACTTAACCGTATGATGGTTGTTCATCAGTGTCTTAGGATAAAGGGACGTCGTGTGGTATGGAATATACGTATGTGTTCTATTCGTCACACGGCAGAGAATATACCTGGAATCAGTTTCGAATATCAGTTCATACCTTTTACGAGTAGTTAACTGGTCGGAGGCTAGACACAGGACCTTGTTCGACCAGGGTACCCATTACGTAACCTCTGGAATCCTTACGACCAGCGAGGTCGTGAACCTTAGGGGTTACGACTATGAAGACGTATGGTCTTTTATTATGTATTAAAGATAATACATAGAGATTTTAATCCTTGTCACCTATAAAAATGGTTCATGTAGTGTCCTAGCCAGCAAGAAAACGTTTTGGCAAGTAGGAATCAGCATCGCTCGAAAGCGCTAAAGTGGGATGCTATTCCCTTTCCTTTTCCCGAGTATCCCTTAGCGTATAGCTTTAAAGAGGAAAGCTTGAAAGGGAATCCGGTAATGTAGTCAAGCAGTTAGTTACAGTAGTGGAAATTCTCTCTAGGGATAATTGAAGTGGATAGAGTTGAGACTTTTTTTTGTAGAAAGCTCGACCAACGAGAAAAAGTGTTTGGCCCTAGCCAAAAAGAGTTTGATCCACTTCATTCGCTAAGCGATTGATCTTTGCTTCGGAAGGCTTTTTCTTCAAAGGAGCCCAAGGCATTTGATTGGTAAAGGATCAAGCGCATGCGCGTGCACTTTTGATCCTTGGAGTGTGCGGTGATCCAAAAGGATTGTGTTCTAGGATTCAAAAGTCTATATCTTTCAAACCGAGGGCCCGGCTTGAAATCCATTTAGACCATCGTGTTCCTTATAACGAGATGAATAAAATAATATAATATTGCATATATTTGACTTCAGTTGGGTAGTGACAAGGATAGAGACCAACACCTGGTCTATATAGACCGGTCACTAGTCCCAACCACATAAGACAACTTAGGGCCTTCACCGGTCTCCGGTCTCCCTAGGACCAGCTTGCCCTGTGTAGATGATTTCACCATGGTAGCCCCTGTTTACGACTAAGGATCAGGGAGATATTGTGGGGCCCTGGGCATGTGGACCCCCCTTGTGCCATCCCACACTACACATTTTTCATGCATGCAAGAGGATGTTAGCCACACGTGGAGCCAGCAACTGTCCACCTCATGCACGATCCGGGAGCACGACCACATCTACGCTGGAGATGGAGATGCACCTGCCCACGACCCCACGAGGACAACCGCTGCCAGGACCAAGGAAGGGTATATAAGGATGTGGACGCTGCTACGCAAGCGGGATGGGAGGTTAGACAGACTTACACACCCACCGTGATTCCACGTCTCCGGTGTTGAGTGGCTAGGCTAGACGTCAGGCTAGTTTCCTTTTTTCCAGCACCATTGTTGTAATCTCCCATTGTAAAGGAAATACACATGAGTGGGACTATTACTCCGGCTATGAAGGCCCAAACCTGGATGATGAGGATTAAAATATCTAAAATATTCTCTTATTTAATTAAAGACCGCACGATTTTGTGGTCGTAACCCCTAAGACTAACAACCCTTATGGTCGTAAGGATTCCAGAGGTTACATCGTGGACACCTTGGTCGGATGAGATCCTGTACCTAGTCCCCGACTAGATAACCGCTCGTAGATAATGAACTAGTACTTGGACCTGCTATAAGTATATACCTTCCGTGTGATAAACAGAACATGTGTCTTATTCATTCCAAACCACACGACGTTTTATAACTCTAAGTCACTAACACTAACATCCGTATGGTTATTGTCAGTCCTTGATATCAACCGTCGAACGGTTGATACTTCACCAATTGCCGCCTCGCTTCGACCAGTCGTGACATTCCCAACTTGCGTCTCTTCAAGAAGTAACTGCTACCACTTCGTCGACTACTTAAAGGAGACTACGAACAGGCAGAAAGGATTGAATCGCATTCCACTGGATTGAAGCATCATAATCAGTATTAGATTTATGTTCTAAGTCCGATTCAAGAGCATAGCAAGCAATACACCATGTGTACTTAGAGTTAGTTCATCACCTTGTCAATGATACCCCCTTTAATAGCCAGTTCATATCAATAAAGAGTAATCTTATTCTCCCTCAAGAGCTCTGTGATATTTTTCTCTGTTTTATTTCGTAAGATTGGCGACTCGATCGTCGACACTGGATAAATTCTATGTGACTTGAACTCGTTGTCCCTACATCACAATATTACACAAATCTGCGTAAGTTCGCCGGTCTTGGGGACAGGATCGTTGACAGGTAGTATGCTTGATTCTGTTCCAGTGATATGTTCGATTTGTTCCGTAGTATGTTTTATTTTGTTCCACAAGTATGTTCGATCTTTTCATGTAGTAGGTTGATTTTGTTCTTGTAATATCTTTGATTTGTTATGGTAGTCTGTTTTATTTTTGTTCAGGTAGTATGTTTAATTTCATGGCGGGAGCAAATAAATTTAACGTTCGAAACATTTCAATTTAACATGCTAAACAAGTTAATTTGGCATTGGAACATTTCAATTGAACCGTTTGAAACAAATTATTTTGATGATTAGAATAAATCAATTTAACTCTCGGAACAGCTCAAGTCCCATTGTATGGTTTGTGGCCGTATGTACAAAGATGACCGGGGAACCCATGTTTGTCCGGGTGGTATGTTTTGGTTTTGTTCTGGTAATATGTTTGATTTTGTTTCAGTTGTATCTTGGATTTTTGTTTCTGATAGCATCTTTCCTTTAATATCTAAATGAAGATCAAATCTATATCAATCTATATACTTTTTATATATTGAAGATCAAACCTTCGGCGGGATGCATTTTAATACAACTTATATTTTGCAATCACCCGCAGTAAATGGCTGTGATTTCTCCAAAACCAATAGAACGTGCTTAATACATTTCCTCTGCTATTCTGTTTTTCCTTTTCTTGTCACACTATTTTTATTTTTAGTTCCCTTCCAAATAATGCAAGCCTTCCCTAATCCCTAGATATCTTGTTTTAGAAAGAGATTCCTGACCCCCGAGAAGAACGCATCATCCGCCAGATAACAATGGGCTTGGCGAGAGGTGTTTGCATTGGCATAAGCAAGCGGCCGTCGCAGCAATGCTCTGGCGCCGTGGAGAAGGCTGCTCACCGCGCCGAGGCGGCCCGGGAGGAGAACGAGAAGCCATGGGTCGCTTGGAAGAAGACTACATCGCTTGCGATTTGCCTCGTCGCGTTGCCCCTCCTGATGATCATGGTTAGCCGGCGAGACGGGCCGTTGCCGTCGGCGCCTGGATGGGCATCGGCGAGGACGTCCACAGGGCGAGGTACGTACTGATATAACGCCCTTCAAATTTATCTTCCTCTGCCATCGCGTGATGTTGTGCCATGTTTTAGAACAATTTCGATGGTAAGAAGAATTGACATTGAACTGAAAGGCGATTTGATTATCATGGCAGATATTGCACTTCTTGTGATGGTGCATGTTGTTAATTATGTATTGGTTTGTACTTTGTACATGTTGTCAAGACCACAAAGCCATTTCCCTTCATGTTATTGGAGATGAAAAATTACGTAGGAGAGGCAGTAATTTCTCTTACGTGTGCGCTTGCAGAATCCAAGGAAGACAGGCTTCTCGGCGGCCTGCTCGTCCCGGGGTTCGACGAACGGTCGTGCCTCAGCCGGTACCACCACGCGTTCTACCGCAAGAACATGGCGCGATCACCGTCCGCGCATCTCATCAAGCGGCTGCGGGAGCAGGAGGCGCTGCAACGGCGCTGCGGCCCAGGCACCGAACCATACCGGAGAGCATCAGAGCGGCTAAAGTCCCGGCAAAATGGCACGGACACCACGGACGCCTGCAAATACCTCGTGCTGGTGCCGTACAGAGGCCTAGGGAACAGGATACTGGCCATGGCCTCGGCGTTCCTCTACGCCATGCTCACCGACCGGGTGCTGCTTGTCGACAGGGGGAGGGGGCCATCGTTGACTGACCTCTTCTGCGAGCCGTTCCCGGAGACGTCGTGGCTGCTGCCGCCGGACTTCCCCCTCAGGAACCTCGAAAGCTTGACCGGCGAAGTACCGGAGAGCTACAGGAACTTGGTGCAGAACAGCAGGGCTGCATCCGTGTCTGAGCTCCCTTATGTCTTCGTGGACCTTGACCATGCTTGTACCTACCATGACAAGCTCTTCTACTGCGACGACGACCGGCAGTTCCTCCACCGGGCCCCGTGGCTGGTGATGAGGACGGATGGGTACTTCGTGCCGGCGCTTTTCCTGAACCCGGCGTACCAGGAAGAGCTCGACCGGCTGTTCCCTCGGAAAGACTCGGTGTTCTACCTCTTGGCGCATTATCTTTTCCACCCGACAAACAAAGTATGGGGATTGATCACGAGGTTCTACAATTCGTACCTGAAAAAATCAGACGAACGATTGGGCATCCAGGTCAGGGTGTTCGACGGGGACAGTCCGTTCAAGCACATCTTGGATCAGATTCTTGCTTGCACGTCACAAGAGCATTTGTTACCTGAGGTAGTGACTCAAGAACGGGTGCTCCCCATTCTGACGGCCGGTACGCGATCAAAAGCTGTTCTGATGACCGGCTTGAACTCATGGTACTACGAGAACATCCGGTGGAAGTACTGGCAATCGGCGACGGCCACCGGCGAGGTGGTGAGCGTGCACCAGCCGAGCCACGAGGAGCACCAGCTCTCTGGCAAGACAACCCACGACATGAAGGCGCTGGCCGAGATGTACCTTCTGAGCATGACCGACGCCATTGTCACCAGCGGCTGGTCGACGTTTGGGAACGTCGGCCACGGGCTCGGCGGGCTCACCCCTTGGATCATGTTCAAGCCCGAAAACCAGACCGTGCCCAACCCGCCGTGTCGGCGGGCCATGTCGATGGAGCCATGCTTGCACGGGCCGCCGTTCTACGACTGTAGGGTCAAGCACGGTGCGGATACTGGAAAGCTGGTGCCTCATGTCCGACATTGTGAAGACATAAGCTGGGGACTGAAACTTGTTCACCCAGAGTGAGCGGATGATGTAAAAAAACTTTTCGAGGACTACTCGATTAGGCAAATCATATCAGTTCTAGCGCTGTTTATGGTGACTGGTTACCTTGTTAGTCGAAACACTTCCGATTTCACACATCAAGAAATGAACAACTGCTAATCAGTTCTCTAAAAAAAATGCTAACCAGTAATCAACTTCAGTTATCCCGTAAAGCTCCTGTCACCGTGTCACGCATAGCGTGTGTAAATGTAAACGTCTGAATAAGGTTCAGTGCAATACATGCTTCAGTGACTGGTCAAATTCCCAATTCCATTTCAATCTCAGCGAATCTACTTCTTAAGGATCGAAGCCAAAATAAAAAACAATTGAAGCAAAATACTAGGCACAAGCCAACTCAATCGAACAGCTTGAGACCGGTGGGTACATCCTCGCAGTGGCGCAGGAAGGGCACATGCGCCACCGGATCAAGATCCTGCCCCGCCCGGCAGACGAGCGACGGCGGAATGTGCAGGCACGGCTCCACCGACGCCGGCCTCACGCACGCAATGTCGGCCCTCATCTTGCTCCGGTCCAGTGGCGTCAGCAGCCAGGGCCGCTGCCCTGCCAGCGCGTGCGCGACGTACCCGAACGTCGACCACCCCGTGGTCACCACCCTGTCGCAATAGCTCAGCAGGTAGATCTCGGCCAGGGCGCGCTCGTTGTGCGCTCGCGCCTCCGTATGCTGGTCCTGGTCGTGGCTCGGCTGGTACACCGTCACGACCTCGCCGGTCACCGTCGCGTTGGTGTAGTACATGCCGTGCAGCTTGTCGTAGTACTCCGGCTTTAAAGAAACCACCAGGACGGCCTTGACCTTTGCCGTACTGTTCGACGGCGCGACACCCGGTTCGCTGGTGCTGGCCACTTGTGGCAGAAGATCGTACTCCCGCGTGCACCGGAGGATCTGCTCGTACATGATCTCAAACGGGACAGGGCGGGACGGCACGATGCGCACCTGTAAGCCGAGACGCTCGTCGGCGCGGGCGAGGTACCCGTCGAAGAACCTTTCCACGATCCCCCACACTCCGTTCCCCGGATGGAAGAGATACCTGCCGAGGTGGTGGAACACCGACCCCTTCGCCGGGAACATCCGGTCCAGCTCGGCCCGGTACACCGGCATGAGGAACAGCACCACGGCGAAGTAGAGGTCGGACCTGAGCACCATCCAGTTGAACCTGTCGAGCACCCGTTGGTCCTCCTCGCAGAGACGGATATTCAGGCTCTCCAGGTGCAAGTAGACGTACGCCGGCAGCGCGCTCGCATTGCCGCCGTTGATATCATCGTCGTAGTGGACGACGTTGTTCTCGAGCATGTTCACGTAGTTCTCCTTCGAGCCGGCCCAGAAGCCGTACTTGTAGGGGAAGTCCGGGGGCAGCAGCCACGAGGTCCCTGGGAACGGCTCGCAGAAGAGGCCCTCCATCTCGGGGGTCTCGTGGACGAGGACGACGCGGCCGGTGAGGAGCGCGTAGAGGAAGGTGGAGGCGAGGCTGAGCATCCGGTTGCCGAGGCCCTGGATGGGGAGCCACACCACGTACTTGCACTCGGCGTGGCCGGCATTGCGGCCGGACTCGAGCTGCGCCGCGGCCTCGCGGTAGCGCGCGGTGCGCGGCCCGCACCGCCGGTGGTTGGCTTCGTACTGCCTCAGCCTCTGGACGAGGTAGGGAGAGACTGGGAAAGGTGACGGCTTCCAGCGTTTCGAGACTTCGTACTGGCTGAGGCACGCCGGCTGGTCGAAGTCCGGGGAGAGGAGCCCGCCGAGGAGCCGGTCGTAGTGCGTGGTGCCCGCCGCGTTGCGGGGACCTGAGATCCGGCAAGCAGACGAACGCATGAAACACGGCGACCCTTGACGTGAGACTGTTATGTGCAAGTTTCAAGAAAAGTGCGTACTTTGCTCTTCCACGTGCTGCCAAACGAGGGGGTCGGCGGCTCTGGAGGCGGCTCGGTCGCCGAAGAGGAAGAACAAGAGCAGCGGCTGCAACGCGACCAAGAACACGACCGTGACGGCGCCCGGTATGGCCAGCCGACGTTTTTTTGCCCCCGGCGGATCTCGCACTCCTTCCCTCACCTTGTCGGCAGCCATGACACGCCGCGTTCGTCACAATCTAGTACTGGTCTATTTTTGTTTCGGCAGGTAGGGCAGGGGTCAACCGTGGCAACGATTAATTCTTTAGCTGTCACTCTTGCATATAGAATTGTACTACCAAGTTTCAAACTACGGCCACATATATAGTGGCGATCATTAATCGGGATAGCATTAAGATTTGGTTATCTTTGATTCATTCGTTGACACATACTTATTTTGTTTCGCTATATTTGTCAATGGTTTAATGAGTATCTGTTTCAACATATTTATCCATATCTCGAGGAAATCTAGCTTGTCAATTGTTTAAAGAGTATCCGTTTCAATATTTTTATCCATAACCATTGGGAAATCTAGAGTGTATTTATTGCAATTCCTTATCTCCCTCTATCCTTATTTAAATACTTTAGAAGAAGTTAATTGATTGTGGTATGTCATTTAATAGAGACATGCATGATCATTTCTCATTAAGTATTTCTTAGATTTAATGTTTCTTTGGTCTGTGTGCATAGTGAGTTGGATAAATATAGTGCAACGGAAGGAGTTATTATTCATTAGAGAAATACTACAAAACGCTATAACATTTTTTTCTCAATGCAACGGTACAAGGAATCAACATCCGATCAATCCACGTGTCTTACTCGTAGCCATCTGATTTCAAGGCATTGAGCCACTTCATCAACCTTATCCTTTTCCTGTCTCCAACCATGTTACATTTATCTCCTTTTCCAAACCATCTCTCTCTCTCTCTCTCTCTCTCTCTCTCTCTCTCTTCAATCACTCATTCTCAATCCACGCCGGTTGAATTGCCGATAACGCTAGTGTGTATCTACACGCCATCCCACATTAGGGCGGCTGAGGGCAAAGGGCACGGCTGCGCGTCATCGTGGGAAGGAGAGGAGGCGCGGAGCGGAGCAAAGCGGGCGACATGACAGAGCCAGCGGGTGGACGCGACGGTGTTGGATAGCCTGCTCGCTGTCGCGGCGCGTCGTTGCCTCGGTTTCCATGTTCTGCCACGCCCGCACTTATGACGACGTCACCCACCGCAAGCGTTGTCACTGTCAATCCAACGCCACCCGCTGTTGTAGGCGGGAAGGCCAATGGCCGCGACGTCCCAGTAAGTGTGCAGCTATGGCGGTGAGTGGTCGCGTGGCCGCAGGTGAGCATGTCGGGATTTTTTTGCACTTGTTTGATTTTTGATAAAATTTGTTGAAACTTCTTTAAACTTTTTCGTCTGAAACTTTTGAAACTTGAGCTCCAAAATCTAAGACTTCTTGAAACCTACTGAAACTTTATACCTGAAACTTATTGAAACTTGAATTCCAAAATCCGAAACTTGTTGAAACTTCTTGAAATATGTTGAAACATGCTGAAACTTCTTGAAACTTTTCTATCTGAAACTTATTGAAATTTGAGTTCCAAAATCCGAAACTTGTTGAAACTTCTTGAAACTTTTCTGTCCGAAACTTGTTGAAAACTTGATTTCCAAAATCCGAAACTTGTTAAAACTGGCTGAAACTTCTTGAAACTCTTTTTGTCTTAAACTTGGGCTTGGAACTTTCTTAAAATCTTCTGAAAACTTCTAGAAATATGCGAAATTCACCGAAACCTCAAACTTTTAAAATGTTTTCACGAGGCTTCTTCAAACTTCTTAGAACTATTTTGTTAAAACTTAGGCTTGAAACTTTCTTAGAATCTTTTGAAAAATTCTAGAAATTTGAAACGCGTTGAAACCTAGTCGAAACTTCAAACTCAAAATTTAGAACTTTTAACAACTGAAACTTCACAAAACTACATAAAACTACTATACCGTTGAAAATACATTTCAACGGTATAGCGTGGGCTAGCAGCTCCCTATTCATTAACACATACACAATGTGCAGGGGACAAGTTAGTAGCTTCCTTGGTGTGAAAAATAAAAGTGTCGGCGTTTTAGAACCGATCTTACGTAAAGATTATTTGATTTGGGGGGTCTCCACAATTGATCACGTAGACAAAGGAGACACGGGAATTTTTATACAGGTTTGGGCCTTCTCCAATGAGAATAACAACCCTACTCCTGTGTTGTATTGTATTGGGTATCCTGATTACAATAAGTGAAAGGGCTTGCGCTAATACTGCTACTGTCTGTCTCTCAAAAGAGCCTCCCTCATTATCTCCAAAAGACACCTATTTATACTATGTTGTAGGGGTGGTTGTCATTCCAGGTTAATAGACGCTCATTATTACGTAATAATGAGAGTAATTACCGGAGTAGTAACCCCCCACGCTGTCTAGCAGTTACCAATCAGAGATAATGGAGAATTATCAGTAGTTTGCTAGATATGAATTGAAATCCGAAGGGGACAGAGGATAGATTCTGTTCAACCTATTGATTACTTCTTAATCTTGTGTTGTTGTTATTGTTGATGTGCTAAGGTTTCACCTTGATAGTGGTATTATTGCTATTTCTCTAGTGTAATCTAGAAAAGACTCTATTGTACCCATTATTGATATAGTGGAAGATTTGGAAGTAGACCGTTTGGTCCTGTGGTTTTTTGCTCCTCACCTTGAGGAGATTTTTCCACGTTAAAATCCTTGTGTCAATGTGCATGTGACCTTGTTGATTATTCCGCTGCATATCTGCTAGTTGTAATTTTCTCACATGTCATCATGAGAAGAAAAGGGTTTGCTTGGACTACTGTCTGGTCATTTAAACCTCAACAAAGTCGTATCAGAGCTTTGTGTGTTTGCCTTGTGGTGAAAGATGGAACTGAATACTAGCAGAATGATCTCACTGAATGGTACAAATTACCAAGCTTACAAGGGCAATATGGAGGATTTACTCTATGTGAAGGAGTATTACAAACCGGTGTTTGCACTTGAAAAATCGGATGACAAAACCGATGATGAATGGAAAATACTTCATCGCCAAGCTTGTGGGTTCATTCGACAATGGGTTGATGACAATGTACTGAACCATATTAGTGATGAGACACATGCAAGCTCCTTATGGCAGAAGTTGGAAGAGTTGTATGCCCGGAAAGAATGTACAAATAAAATGTTCTTAATCAAGAAATTGATGCACTTGAGGTATCGAGAGGGCACTCCTATGGCTGATCATGTGAATGTATTTCAAGGCATTATCAATCAGTTCTCCTCCATGGGAATCACATTTGATGATGAGGTCCGTGCCTTGCTACTACTTGGGTCATTGCCGGACTTTTGGGAAACTCTTAAAGTTACCTTGTGCAATTCAGCTCCAAATGGTGCTGTCACTTGGAACCATGTGAAGACCAAGGTGATAAATGAGGAGACAAGAAAGATTGCTGAAAGGGAGAGTTCCTCCTCACATTCAAAAGTGTTGATCACTGAGTCAAGGGGGAGAAGTAGGAGCCAAGGTCCGAAGAAAAGTACATTTGAAAGTAGAAGCAAGTCAAGAGAAAAGTATGCAAATGTGGAATGTTATCATTGCTATGAGAAAGGACACCTCAAGAAGTTCTGCCGAAAGCTGAAGCGGGAGAACAAGAAAAAGAAGAAGGCATAGAACATGACAGTGACAGCGACAGTGAGGTGGACCGTATCACTTCTGTTGTTGAGGATATGATGATTCTTGTTGGTGAAGACAACAAAAGTAATGTTGGTAAGAATGTTTTAATTGTTGAGAAAAGGATCACTGTAGTTTCTGATGATGCAACTATCAACCTTGTGGGTGATGATGAGATTGTTTGGATACCTGATAGTGGTGCTACAATTCATACTACATCTCATATAGAGTTCTTTACAAACTACATCCCAGATGACTTTGGAATTGTGAAGATGGGTAACAATGATTGTGCTCAAATCATTGAAAAGGGAGATGTGCACTTGAAGACTACAAATGGTACAAGGTTAACTCTCAAGTCTGTGAGGCATGTTGCAGTACTTCGGCTCAACATAATTTCAGTTGGATTGCTTGATGAAGACAACTACAACAGTAGTTTTAGATATGGACAATACAAGCTCACCAAGGGAAGCATGGTGGTTGCAAGAGGTAAAATTGTTTATCTCTTGTATCATGTTCATGCTAAAGTTTCTAGTGTTTCTGTCAATACACTAGAGAAAGAGGATCCTTGTGTTCTATGGCACAAGAGGCTCGGGCACATGAGTGAGAAAGGAATGACCGTGCTAGTCAAGAAGGATCTCCTATCAAGGATGAAGAGTATACACTTGAAAAAGTGTGAAGATTGCCTAGTGGGGAAGCAGCACTGGGTTGCTTTCAAACGTTAGCCTCCTCAAAGAAGCCAAAGTTATTGGATTTAGTGCATTCCGATGTGTGCAAGATGTCGGTAAGTTCCATCGGTGGTGCTAAGTACTTTGTCACTTTCATTGATGATTTCTCTAGAAAAGTTTGGGCTTATCCCTTGAAGTCCAAAGATCAAGTGTTGAGTGTATTCAAGCAATTTCAAGCCTCTATTGAAAGAGAGACTGAGAAGAAGATAAAGTGCATCTGTACTGATAATGGAGGAGAATACATTGGTCCATTTGATGCATATTGCAAGGAGTAAGGAATTAGGCATTAATTTACTCCTCCTAAGACACCACAACTAAATGGTGTTGCTGAGAGGATGAACAGGACATTGGTGGAGAGAGTTCGATGCATGTTGTCACACGCAAAGCTACCAAAACACTACTGGGGTAAGGCTTTGATAACAACAGTTTATCTCATTAATCTTTCACCATGTTATCCTTTGCAGGGATATATTCCTAACAGGATTTGGTACGACAAGGATGTGTCATATGACTACCTAAAGTTGTTTGGGTGCAAAGCCTTTGTTCATATTACTCAAGATGAGAGGTTAAAGCTTGATGCAAAAACACATCAGTGCATATTCCTTGGCTATGGTTTGGATAAACTTGGTTACAAATTATTTGATCCTATAGCAAAGAAGGTTGTGAGAAGTCATGACGTTGTGTTTGTTGAAAACCAAACTATTGAGGATATTGTGAAGGCAAAGGTGCAAGTTCCTCAACAGCAAGACATGGTTGATTTAGACCTAGTTCCTACAGCTCCAGCTCCACAACAAGCTGAAGGTGATGTTGCAGATGATGCACAAGACGATGTGCAAAGTACAGGTGATGATGGTGCTCCCTAAGCACAGCAGGTCGATGCTGATGGGCATGACATACAACCACCAATACTAGAAGCTCCACCAGTAGTTTCACTCAGACGATCTGCCAGAGATCGCAGGGCCTCTACCAGGTATTCCTTAGATGATTATGTGGTGTTATTATCTGATGGTTCAGAACTTGAGTGTTTTGCAGAAGCAAAAGAGGATGAGCATAAGGAGTGGATGAAAGCTATGCAAGACGCGATGGATTCCTTGTATAAAAATCACATATATGAGTTGGTGAAGTTGCCTAAGGGCAAGAAAGTATTGAAAAACAAGTGGGTCTACATAATCAAGCAAGAAGAGCACAATATACATCCAAGATACAAGGCTAGACTGGTTGTGAAAGGTTTCAGTCAAAGAAAAGGGATTGACTTTGATGAGATCTTTTCTTCAGTGGTGAAGATGACATCCATTCAGGTGGTTCTTGGCTTGGCAGCTAGTCTCAATTTGGAGATTAAGCAGATGGATGTGAAGACAACGTTCCTTCACGGGGACTTGGAGGAAGAGATATACATAGAACAACCTGAGGGGTTTGTTAAGAAAGGCAAGGAAGACTTTGTGTGCAAGTTGAAGAAAAATCTTTATGGCCTGAAACAAGCACCAAGGTAATGGTACATGAAGTTTGATTCTGTTATGGGGGAACAAGGCTACAAGAGGTGTACCTCAGACCATTGCATGTTTATTCAGAGGTTTGCTTATGATGATTTTATCATCTTATTGTTGTATGTTGATGATATCTTACTTGTTGGCAAGAATGTCTCTAGGATTACAGAGCTGAAGAAGAAGTTGAGCAAGTCCTTTGCCATGAAAGACTTGGGGCCAGCAAAGTAGATTCTTGGTATAAGAATTGAGAGAGATAGAAGTTGCAACAAGTTATATCTATCCCAAGAGAAGTATATTGAGAAGATACTTCTGAAGTTTCACATGGACAATGCAAGATCTGTGAGCTGTCCACTCACAGCTCATTTCAAGTTAAGCACCAAACAATGCCCTTCTACTTATGAGATGAAGAGGGAAATGCAGAACATTTCGTATGCCTCAACAATTGAAAGTTTAATGTATGCTATGGTGTGTACAAGGCCTGATATTGCTCATGCAGTTAGTACAGTGAGTAGATTCATGTCTAATCCTGGAAGACCGTATTGGGAAGCCGTGAAGTGGATTTTAAGATACCTCCGGAGCAGTACTAAGCTAAAGCTTTGCTTTGGTAAAGGTGAGCCTGTGTTGGTTGGATACACAGATTCTGATATGGCCAGAGATGTTGATAGCAGGAAGTCTACTTCAGGGTATTTGATTACCTATTCAGGGGGAGCTGTGTCATGGAAAAGCAAGTTGCAGAAATATGTGGCATTGTCTACAACTGAAGCTGATTTCATTGCAGCGACTGAGGCGAGTAAGGAACTATTTGGCTGAAAAGGTTGACTAGTGAGCTTGGGCTTGATGAAGATAAGTATGTGTTGTTTTGTGACAACCAAAGTGCTATCCACTTGAGCAAAAATTCTAGTTTCCACTCAAGGTCGAAGCATATTGATGTTCGATACCATTGGATTCGAGAGGTGTTGAGTCTAACCAAATGCAGTTTGAGAAGGTTCACACTGACGACAATAGGGCTGATATGTTGACCAAGGTAATGACGAGAGAGAAACTTGAGGTATGCCAGCAAATGGCTGGCATGATTGAGATGAGGTGTTAATTCCTTCATGATGTTGGGAGGGGGAGTTTGTTGGGCTATCCCTCCATATGAAGACCCATCTCAGCCCACAAGCCCAAGAAATGACAACCATTGATTACCCTAAGAATGAAGGGTGGAGATACCTCCTCCTAGTGTGTGGATGAAACAACAAAACCTTAAGCCTCCCTTCAACAGTGGAGGGGAGATAGAGAGAAGTAGCAGCAATCCAAAAGAAATACAATAACAAGAAAGGAGAGGAAGAAGTGTTGTTCTAGCTTGAGTGCACCTACGCGATCTTCATCAAGTGGGAGATCGGAGTAGCAAACGTGGTCGAATCTGCCTCTAATTTGGTTTGTGAGATCCTGACTCGTAGCTCTTTGATATGTGCGGTTGGATTAAGGATTGGATTAGAGGAGCTTCAGGTTTTAGAGGGATTTTGTCAGTTCGGATAGCAGCAGATTCAGCACTAGGCAAATTTGATAGAAGTTCTGTTTGAGTGGTGAAACATTGTCCGATTTGGCAAAAATTTGGATAGCTTGTTGGGACCTCGTGGATTCACATTCCTGCCAAGTTTCATACAATTTGTATCAGTAGTTTGCTAGATATGAACTGAAATCCAAAGGGGACAGAGGATAGGTTCTGTTCAACCTATTGGTTACTTCTTAATCTTGTGTTGTTGTTATTGTTGATTTGCCAAGGTTTCACCTTGATGGTGGTATTATTGCTGCTATAATTTCTCTAGTGTAATCTAGAGAAGACTCCATTGTACCCATTATTGATATAGTGGAAGATTTGGAAGTGGACCGTTTGGTCCCGTGGTTTTTTGTTCCTCACCTTGAGGAGGTTTTTCCACGTTAAAATCCTTGTGTCAGTGTGCATATGACCTTGTTGATTATTCCACTGCATATCTGCTAGTTGCAATTTTCTCACAGGTCATCACGAAAAGAAAAGGGGTTGCTTGGACTACTGTCTGGTCATGTAAACCCCAACAGAACTAGTATTGTTGTTTGCAATTCGAAACAATGGCAAAAAAATTTCACAACTATATTTTATCACTTGACCTTGAAAATTTTCCTTACAAGGCTAAACATGAAAATAATTATTAAAAAAAGGCCCAGGCAGTGACTTTGACATTGTTGATTGGCTAGCCATCACAACATTTCAAGTGAACAAATGTGTGTGCTCAAACTGTGCTATCATGCACAACAAAATTACGCTGATACCTCATTGATATGTTGGTTGAGGTTCTTCCCAAGGGGTATGAAGATCAACTCATCCCAACCAGAATTCCTCTCATTCATCTGTACAATCAAGAACGTTAGAATGCTAAGTACTCTATGAAGTACAGCAGTCCAGACTCCAGAGTGTATTCTATGATTCTATCTCCATCCTACCTCCATTTTCTTCAAGACATCCTTCGAACTCCCATCCTGAAGAAACCAGAAGATTAAGTTTTCATGAGAGCTCGGGGAAGCAATAAGAGAATATAATTATAAAACCACATACCATAATTTGCTTAGACAAGGCTGATCCTCTTGAAGCTTTAGATGCCCTTGTAAGTTCTCTTTCTATGTCCTCCTGAACCAAGAAGGAAGCAGTGAGAAGACATAAACCAGATTAGCTACACTACATGAAAGAAAATACAGCCTAACAAACCTTTTGAAAATATATTGGACACTAGCGCTTCTTCTGGTTCTTAACCACCAATAGATCTGACTGCACATGCAAATGGGGCATTTTCATCATAGCAATGAACACTTCATCAAATATTGAACATGCCACTTAAAAGGAAGTTTGTACTTAAGATACAAAGCAATGAAGATCAAGATCAACTATCACAAGAAAAAAAGATCAACTATCACAACAAAAGTCTAGTGCTGGAAAGTGCAAACAGCTAAATGGTTCAAAAGAAAAGTGCACAACATCTCAAAAGAAAAGTGTGAAGCATCACCAGGATAAAGTTAAGAAAGCTTCTCCTGCACCGACTCCGTCTCAATATTTAACCAATAAAGGAAACGGGGCTGCCCCTGTTCGAGGAAAAAAATCAAAACTACAGGAAATATGATATATTCCAGAAAAATAATGTTTAAGTTGCATGCGACACCTTCCCGTTTGAGTTGTTTATTGATTTGTCAGTCCTATTTTAGCACCATCTAGTCAAGTTGACTAGATATGACTACAACTTCACAAGATGAGGCTTCCTGGTGGTGACTGGAAAATTTATGAGAGTCCATGCATTTACATTTCTTAATAAATGGGGATGGGCAAGTAACTAATAGGAACAAGTACAAAGCTTCAGTTTTCGTCAATGTGTTCTTTTTCGAGAACCTACCTCATTATGGGCCTGTGGCCCATGGACATTGCCAATAGCAAAATGCACTAGTAATTTCTGTTAGAACTTAGAAGTCAAGGTATTAATCAACAACTCAATTCGTGCATATGCTGACATACCAATTACTGTTATTTATTACTTGATTTAAAAGCCTCCTGTTATTTACTAAATGCAGGGGTGGGTTTCACTGCCAGTGGCAGACCTACAATGGTTCAAGGGTGTTTAGTTAACACCCACTTTTTTTTTTTTGCAAAATACCCATTATTTACTAGGTCTATTAGATATATATGGTGATAATTAGATCGAATACTTCGTATACCCCTAATTGATTTCAGACCACTCCCACACTTCCCCCTCCCAATTCACCTCAAGTAATGCGTCCCAACAACCCATCCACCCCCTCCTTGAACTGGCCCATTCTCTCTCTCACAAACACACACAGATTCTCACTCCATAACAAAATCGGCAAGACACGCTGGTAGCTGGTGCAAGAGAATGAGGGTGATGAGGAACCTTAGCCAGTGAGGGCAAGGCAGGGATTGCACCACCGTACAAAGGTTGTGCACATTAGAGTTCACACAACACAGTTACTTCCAAGCATGGATAAAAAAAATGTGACTTACCGGTGGGGACTAGGAACAAAAAAATCAGCCGGTTTTTTCTGATTTAGTAAATTCAAATTCTAGTTTTTGAATTTTGGCTGGTTTTTAAGCAAATTCAAGCGAATTTCATCCAGATTTTTTTCCGGGAATTCCGGTAACCAGCCGGTTACCGTTTCCAACCAGCGACCGGGAAATTGCCTGGTTCTGGGTTTTTTATCCCTACTTCCAAGGCATGAAAAATCGTCGAGTTAAATTGTATTTTTTTTCTTAATTGTTTTGTAATTTATCTAAATTATTTTGAGATGTTGTCTCTAATAAGAACAATTTGTACTTTGATTTTTGCTAATGTGGACCTTTACCTTTTCCATTGAACAATATTTTGTTAATTCTGAACACCCATCTTGAAAATCCTAGGTCCGCCACTGTTGCAAGGTATTGATCAATTGATGTAGGGTTCCCAACTAGACCGTTAAATTTTTCCAATTTAGATTTTAAGGAAGGATACAAGTGGAGTTTTTCGACAAACATACTAGTAGTTATTAATGCATGTAACTAAACTTAACATATATACAATAACAACAACAACAAAGCATTTGGTCCCAAACAAGTTAGAGTAGACTAGAAATGAAACCTCCTAAAGGTCAAAGAGTCGAGAGCCTTGCAAATAAAATAAAATAATAATGATACAAAAAAACCTACACCGCCCCTAAACCTTTTTATGATTCCAGTACGTGGATCGCTAACTTCCATGCGCTCCTATCCAAAGCTAATTCTTTAGCTACATTCCAATCCCTCAAATCTCTTTTAACTTCTTCCTACCACATTAGTCTTGGTCGACCTATGCCTCTTCTTACATTTTCAGTATGTCTTAAAATTCTACTACATACTTG
Organism: Ampelocalamus luodianensis; assembly: GCA_036346255.1. Classification (NCBI taxonomy): domain Eukaryota; kingdom Viridiplantae; phylum Streptophyta; class Magnoliopsida; order Poales; family Poaceae; genus Ampelocalamus; species Ampelocalamus luodianensis. The sequence continues at coordinate 53,201,867 of CM070627.1, read as the reverse complement.
TGCCACAAAAGGCTTCCGTTGGAGATGTCCAAACCATCTCAAGCGATGTTGGACAAGCTTCTCTTCAATTGGTGCTACCCCCACCCTATCACGTATATCCTCGTTGCGGATTCGATCTCGCCTTGTATTGCCACATATCCACCGCAGCATCCTCATCTCCGCTACACTCATCTTCTGTATATATTGTCTTTTAGTCGCCCAGCATTCTGCTCCATATAGCATCGCAGGTCTGATCGCCATCCTATAAAACTTACCCTTTAATTTTTATGGACTTTTTTGTCACACAGGACACTCGATACTTGGCATTATTTCACCCACCCCGCTCTAATCATGTGGCTCACGTCTTCATCAATCTCTCTGTCTCGCTGTAGCATCGATCCCAAATATCAAAACGTGTCCTTCCTAGGCACTACTTGTCCGTCCAGCCTAACATCTCCATCATCTGTCCTAGCACCACTGAAATCATACTTCATATACTCAGTTTTAGTCCTACTAAGTCCAAAGCCCTTCGATTCTAAGGTCTTCCTCCATATCTTCAGATTCCTATGGACACCTATCCTACTCTCATCAACTAACACCACATCATCAGTGAAAAGCATACACCAAGGGATATATCTTTGTATGTCCTGCGTGACCTCGTCCATCACTAGGGAAAAAATGTATGGGCTCAACGCTGACCCTTGGTATAGTCTTATCTTAATAGGAAAATCACTAGTATCACCACCACATGTTTCTGACATTAGTCACAACATCTTGGTACATATCCTTAATTAGGGTAACATATTTTGTTGGAATTTTTTTCCTTTGAAGCGCCCACCACATGACCTTTCTTGGCATTTTATCATAGGTTTTTTTCAAGTCGATAAACACCATGTATTGATCCTTCTTTTGCTCCCTATACCTCTCCATCAACTGTCATGTCAAGAAAATCGCCTCTGTGGTCGACCTCCTAGGTATGAAACCAAATTGGTTTGTCGTCACGTTAGTCACTCTTCTTAAACGCTGCTCGATCACTCGCTCTCAAAGCTTCGTTGTGTGGCTCATAAGCTTAATTCCTTTATAATTAGTATAACTTTGAATGTCTCCTTTATTTTTAAAAATTGGTACTAATGTGCTCCTCCGCCACTCGTTAGGCATCTTGTTCGACCTAAATATGCTATTGAACAAATTAGTTAGCCAAACGATCGTCATTTCTCCTAGACATTTTCACATCTCGATTGGAATGTTATCAGGCCCCAACGCCTTACCAACTTTCATCCTTTTTAAGGCCCCTCTTACTTTCGACTTCTGGATTCTTCGAACAAACCGCATATCGGTGTCATCAAAAGCATCATCTAGTTCAATTATACTATCGTCATTGTCATGATTGAACAACTCATCAAAGTAATTGTCGACGATCAAGACGTCGATCTTACAAAAAGAAAAGGAGAAAGTGACGTGGAAAATCTAAGGAAATAATGGGACTGCTTTTTTATTAATATGAACTGGGTTTTACAGAATATGATCTGAGAACACTACTTTACAACCTCAGACCTATCACACGAATCTACGGCTTGTGCTTTAGTCTGATGGCTCTGTCTTGTATTGCCCTCTCTCCCCCTTGATCCGTCCAGGTTCCATCTTTAAATAGCCCTCGAAGAGGTGGCAGTTACTTCTGGAGAAGACGTCTGATGTGAAGCGTTGCGTCTGGTCGGAGTCAAGTGACGGTTGATAATGAACCAACCGTTCGGCGGTTATATGTCTATGAGACATACAACCGCATGGAGGTTGTTCGTCAGTGCTTCTCGATAAGAAACATCGTATGGTATGGAATATGCACGTGTTCCATTCATCACACGATAGAGAATATACCTTGAATCTGTTCCAAGTATCAGTTCATACCTGGTTGGGAGCTTGGCTTAGGCCTTCGTCCGACCAGGGTATCTATTATGTAACCTCTGGAATCTCTACGACCAGTGAGGTCGTGCACCTCAGGGGTTACGACCACGGAGACGTATGGTCTTTTATATATTAAAAATAATATATAGATGTTTTAATCCTCGTCGGTAATTTCTCCACCTACCCTTGATATCATCATCTTTCACCAAAAGTCTATTAGTATCGTCTTTGATGCATTTAACTTGGTTGAAATCTCTCGTCTTCTTTTGTCAAAGTTTAGCCATCTTGTAGACATCCTTCTCGCCCTCCTTTGTACTTAGCTTCTAGTAAATTTCCTCATAGGCCTTGCCTCGTGCCTCACTCACCACTTTCTTTATCTTCTTTTTTGCTGCTTTGTATTTCTGTACGTTGTAATCGCTCCTATCATGATGCATATGCTTGTAGCATGTTTTTTCTCTCCTCGATAGCCTTTTGCACTTCCTCGTTCCACTACCACGTGTCTTAGGTTCACATCTTGTCACTCGGGTCACTCCAAGCACCTGTGTAGCCATCTTACTAATACGAGATGCCACCTCTGTTCACATATTATTCGCTTCTCTCCCACGTTCCATATCCCTTCTGCGATTATCCTCTCCTTAAACGCCTGCGAGGCGTTCCTTTTGAGTTTCCACCACTTCGTCCTCGTGGCTCTGGCGACCTTAGCCTGTCGAACTCGTGTCCTAAAATAAAAGTCGGAGACTACCAACTTATGTTGCTGGACAACACACTCTCCAAGTATAACCTTATAGTCTATGCAAGCTCGTTTGTCCTCCCTCCTAACAAACACAAAATCAATTTGGCTAGAATACTGACCACTACTAAAGGTAACTAGATGAGAATGTCTCTTTCTAAAAAAGATATTAGCTATCATGAGATCATAGGCTACGGCAAAGTTTAAGATATCTTCTCCCTCTTGGTTTCTATCACCATAACCAAAACCCCCATGCACCCTTTGAAACCCCCCACTAGTATCCAATTGTCAATGAATATCTAAGATTTAAATATTGCTTTCCATAGAAATATAATTTCGCAGTGGACTAATACAACCATGAATATTACCTGAAAAACAGGAACACCATCAAAAGCAGTTAAGCCAGATTTCAACTGAAAAGCCAAAGAGTAGCAACCATCAATAGGCTTAAGTAAATTTGTTTGCATTCTTTGTATTAAAGTAACAGTCCAGGAGATCATAGTAATCCACATGTTCTATGTTCAAGAGTGCAACTTTTTTTTAGCGAATCACCGGTACAACACATAGACGCCCATACACACGCACACCACCACACGCACGCACTCACACACGCGACGCCTACGGAAGACTAGACGAGCGGAGCTTGATGAATAAATGACGAAGTCACCACTGACGCATCGCTTGCGACGGGCACGTCGTCTCCCACTTAACGAAAATCCTCCTAAATGAGACACGCATGGCCAAGAAGTTATACAGACCAACAGTGCATAAAGAACAGCTCTAGCACCATGGAGAATCGCAGCATGTGAACTAGTCCAGCCCAGGAAAATCAGAAAAAATGATATAGATTTTCTCTATTTTGAAAGTACACCTTCCACTATATCTATAAGGGATTCATGTCCTCTGACATTGTGTTGTAATGTTACCGTGACATTAAGTGACTTGGACCATCCGATGAAAAAACGAGGGAACAAGATGAGGTCAGCACTAGCTCCCAAAAAAAATATTGTAGCACTTTTTTAAAATCAACTAATCTGGTGCATTCGTTTGTTAAATGGATGGATGAGATTCACCTAATGTCACGGTGACATTACAACACAATGTCAGAGGATATGAATCGGTTCTATGTGCATCTATCTGGTATGAATGCATGTCATTTGTGCATTCTGGTAAAGACATGAACCACAGATGACAGATGTAACCAGCCTGACATTCAAAAATGGCCATGTGCACTCAACCCTAGACCTTGGATTCTTGGCAAATAGTCAAAAACATGACATGGGAGTAAACTAATACAAAAGATATTCCATCGAGTCTGGAACATATACTGGATGCATTGCTGCTTTCAAGAGTAATTTAGTCTACCTGATGAACTGAGTTATATTTTCTAGTGAGATAGAGAGGAGCAGGGATGCTAAAAACGATCCACGTATAGATACGATAATAGAGCAATGAGCCATGGTCGCATCTCCTTCACATTTTCCATCTAGTAACTGGAAATGCCAAGCAAATTCAGTCATTTCAACTGTGAAAAAGGTTAAAAACGAAAGAAATATTGATACAGGGGGAAGCCCGATCTTCTCAGTGAGGAACCGTGGATAGTTGATGCGAAGTAGACGATGTCGCTAGCTGAACACTCGCGCCAATGCACAAACCCTCAACTCTTGAATACGCCCAAAACACACCGGGTAGTTGTTCGTCGCGAGACCACGAGCGACGAACGCCAAGTCCCAATTCCCAATGGAACGACGGCTTGACCTTGGATTGCGAGAACAAAACAAATGGATCGCCTAATTTCTCTCAAAGTCCTCGCATGAACTCGGTGTCGAAAGAACAAGCAATAGCTATGTTTCAATCTTATGCATAAACTGGTCTACCTCTATGGTGCGGCCATGGGGGTTTATATAGCCTCCCACGCAAGCACAAAACTCGGATGAACGAATCGAGTGCTCACTGAATCCGAGTCCGACATCGTTCATTGCTACTGATAATCCGAGTCCGATTCATCGATCATTGCTCTGATAATCCGAGTCCGATTCAAAAACGTCCTACTTTAATTTGGAAATTTAAACTAGTCTCCTCTCGGTTTCCCTTGTATTATGAGCTTTCCTTCTCTTAGCTTGCGAATTTGTTCGATGCACTTGATGCTTCTTTTATGCCAATGTAACCCTTGTTGCCATGTCACCATATGTCTTTCTTCACCGCCGCATGTGCTAGGGTTTTATCACGAGAGCACGTTCCTCTCGTTAGCCACATGGGTTTCTTCTCCCTTGTTGGCGCATGTGTTTCTCCTCCATGAATTTGTTCCCGGCCTCCCTCTCCTCCTCTCGGTTCCAAAGTCTTTAAATTTGTCAAACTGAGAATGCACCAAGTATTGGTTTAGGTAGTAACCAATTCTCATTGGCAACAAAAGGAAATTCATTAAGAAACAAATGCACTGTTGTTTGAGAAGTTTAGCTCTGCTTCACGAATAACATCATAAGTAGTAGGGATATCCTCATCATCCTCCTTTCTTCAAAAAAGCCGTCCTCGGCTTTTGATAACTGAAGATGTGCTAGACAAAAATACAACGTATATACATGGTATATATATTTGTCATCCAAACTCCTTTCGCTTAGCACATGATGATTTCTTGAAAGTGTAATAAACAAAAAGAACAACGTATATATGTGGTATATGTATGCATCAATTGTTGTGACATTCTCGTTGTTGCGCACAAAATAATTAGGATCATAGCAGCCATAGGATGTATTTGATATATACATTGCGATACTTTCGGTCACATCATTCTCCTCCCATGAGAAAAAATCGTCCTCGACTTTGGTAAGTACATGGACAAGATATAAGAGGACCCACTAGATCAAGTTGTTCAAATATTGAGAGAAAAATTTTAGTTTCTTCCATGCTTCAACTCGACTACGTTGTTTACATGTATAGGAGAAACAAGTAGGCATCATATTGTGTTCTAAACAATAGGCACTTGTATTAAAATCCATCTCAAAATGATCATGATATTTCTCAATAGATGGTTTGCAAAACATGCAAGTTTAAATCAGCAAGATTATCATAGGTAATGCATATTCGATAAACATAGAACTTGTCATCTACACCATAATCTCCAATCAAATTGAATGTATATGTGTAGGCATAAGTACTAACGAGTGATTTTAAACATGAAACTTTAGCAAGATTCTCAATCACACTAGATAGCTCTCTATGAACATCGAACACGATATAGTATAAAAGATCATCAAAAGATATTTTAGTAAGAACGTCCTTATGGGTAATCAATTCCACATTATGTAAATTGAGCGTACAAATTTCAGAACATGGAATATTCAAAGGAACACTAGAGATCGAACTCATGACGTACCTCTTCTTGATGAGTATGCAATTCAACACTATTATCGTACCTTTACCATCCTCCTCGGTTGTTGTAGGTGTTGTAGATATCAAATCATCATCATGAAACCATTGGATCGCAAGCACTCTATCCCCACCGTGGTTATCTCCTCGTCTTTCACGTCCAACGGTGCGGTTGTTCAACTTTCAACTCATTTTCTTTAATATCAACTCGCACAATGTGAGAAACAACACTAGAAGTAGAAAATAAATCGTGAATTTCAGTAGTAACCTCACTTTGACTATCATCTACTTCTCTCTTTTCTGTGGTGCATCTTTCTCACACTCAATAGAGATGCTCTCAACCTCACATATGGTGGAATCACACAGCTCACTCTCTTTATCATTCTCACTCAATTTGGCTATGTGGCACTCATTCTCATATGGGTTTGGAGACATCCCGTCCCCAAAGATTGTGGGTCGACAATTGAGCAATTACCAGTAACCACAAACTCTTCATGAAGCAATGGGGCAGCACTACGAAACATGTACCGAAGGGAATGTCCCATGCTCGGCCGCCTTCACATGTGATATACTAGCGGCATTTAAACCTTTTCGTGGACAAGTCAACTTGTCAAGTAGAGAACGCTTGTAGTGGCGAGGTACAAAGCGTGCGGAAATGCTGCTTCATCTGCTCCCACGTGATGTCGGTAATTCATGGCGCTCCATACGCTTACGAATAAAGCGCTCCCACCAATGTGTGGCATAATCACCAAGCCACTAGCGCAAGTAAGAGCTTCCTCTCATTGGTATAGTTGTGCATCCGAAATAGAGTATCAATTTCTAGCTCCCAAGTGAGATATTCTTGTACATCCATGCGACCGGAAAATATAGGGATAGAAAATTTGGACTTATCGTGAAAATCCTTACGATGCACGTTTGGTTGATTGAACATGGCGTGCAGCTCCAAGAAGTTGTTGTTGATGTCCGTGCGTAGTTGCGTAACCTCCTCTCCGAGGTTGTTCAATCCAATCCGAACGGACCCGAGCTCATCGCGCACACCATTATCATGATCATGAAGTTGCTTTTGTAGCCCCACACAACGTGTATACTCCGTCCACGTAACGGTGGATTCTCCGATGACCGACATGGATACAACTCACAAATAGCAAACGAAATTATATACGGGTTAGTAAAAAAAACTTGCTCTCTCGCTCGCAACTCATTGTCACGAACACAAGACAAGCTTACCGTTCCAAAGTGAATCAGGGCGGCAAATCAACGATTGTGACAATGAGCGACCTTAACCGGTAATGTATGAGCGTAACCAAGAGCAAAGGAGTACACAAGCGGGTGTAGGTGGAGCTCGGACGGTATGTGTATATCCTATGCAATCGATATTCAAGGTATTGTAAAGCTAAGTAATGATCCAAGCTAGAGTATTTTGCCTATGTGCTGATCCAAAAGGTTTAAGCGAAGTGTATGAACGCACAAACAAAGATAAATGTGACTTAATGCAAACAAAGGAATGAGCTAGTGAGAGACAAACTGAAATTGAGATGAAAACTAGCTCGTTTTGCACCAAGTACTATGAGAGACGCTAGCCAATTGCAAAGATATCAATGTTAGGGCACAAGATTGCTCAAATAGATTAAATACACAATCTGAAATTGTGGACTAAGGTTGACTCTTCCCAATTTCGCCAGCCCTTTTTTTTTTTTTTTCTCAAAACCGCATGAACAAAGCTCTTCGCCCTTCGGCTATTAAGGAAACCGAAAGGAAAAAATTTGGTACTGGTATTTGCGGGTTTGATCTTTTTTTTAAATACCTTTTCAAGCCGTGGCTTTTCTTGTAACCAGTGCCTTTTCCTCTTTTCTTATTGCAATGGCGAAATAGGGTTTGCTCCTCTTGATTGCACAAGTCTCACAATTCAACAACGTGTAAATAAACCAAAGAACAGCCCTAGTGCAATGTACAAAAGCTAGTCTCAAGGATGAAAGGATATAAGTGAAGCTCAAGAAACCCAAAGTGTTTGGTCACTATCTCTTTTTGGGTGCTAATTGAGGAGTTCAATCGGCAATTTGGTACGGTTTATGTGAACACAACGATTAAGCAACGCAAAAAGGAACACATGGATCAGCACTAAAAACAAAAACTCTAATGGATGAAAACTTAACTAAACGCACAAGAAATAACAGATTAAACTACGGTTTGGTATTGCAATTTTCGGTTTATTGGACGATAGGATAGAAAACGAATCTAACTACGGTAAAGAAATTCTCACCGAGTAAACCTAGAATCGATACCATATGATACGGGGAAGCCCGATCTTCTCGATGAGGAACCGTGGATAGTTGATGCGAAGTAGGCGATGTCGCTAATGAACACTCGCGCCAATGCACGAACCCTCAACTCTTGGAATACGCCCAAAACACCGGGTAGTTGTTCGTCGCGAGACCACGAACGCACGAACGCCAAGTCCCAATTCCCAATGGAGCGACGGCTTGACCTTGGATTGCGAACAAAACAAATGGATCGCCTAATTCTCTCTCAAAGTCCTCGCATGAACTCGGTGTCGAAAGAACAAGCAATAGCTATGTTTCAATCTTATGCATAAACTGGTCTACCTCTATGGTGCGGCCATGGGGTTTATATAGCCTCTCACGCAAGCACAAAACTCGGATGAACGATGGCGAGTGCTCTGAGAATCCGAGTCCGACATCGTTCATTGCTACTGATGATCCGAGTCCGATTCATCGTTCATTGCTCTGATAATCGAGTCCGATTCAAAAACGTCCTACTTTAATTTGGAAATTTAAACTAGTCTCCTCTCGGTTTCCCTTGTATTATGAGCTTTCCTTCTCTTAGCTTGCGAATTTGTTCGATGCACTTGATGCTTCTTTTATGCCAATGTAACCCTTGTTGCCATGTCACCATATGTCTTTCTTCACCGCCGCATGTGCTAGGGTTTTATCACGAGAGCACGTTCCTCTCGTTGGCCACATGGGTTTCTTCTCCCTTGTTGGCCGCATGTGTTTCTCCTCCATGAATTTGTTCCGGCCTCCCTCTCCTCCTCTCGGTTCCAAAGTCTTTAAATTTGTCAAACACGAGAATGCACCAAGTATTGGTTTAGGTAGTAACCAATTCTCATTGGCAACAAAAGGAAATTCATTAAGAAACAAATGCACCTGTTGTTTGAGAAGTTTAGCTCCTGCTTCACGAATAACATCATAAGTAGTAGGGATATCCTCATCAAATATGGTCCCTAATACTAGTCAAATGATTGTAACTACAACTAGATAATAGCTACGATCATATCATAAGATCACGCATGTACCTGAATAACTTTGTACATGCATCCCTTTGGGCCACCAGAAAAAGAAGCTGAGGGCCCGGTTTGAAATCCATTTAGACCATCGTGTTCCTTATAACGAGATGAAAAAAATAATATAAATATTGCATATATTGGAATTCAGTTGGGTAGTGACAAGGATAGAGACCAACACCTAGTATGTATAGACCGGTCACTAGTCCCAACCACATAAGACAACTTAGGGCTTTGTCACTGGTCTCCGGTCTCCCTGGGAGGCTGGGACCAGCCTGCCCTGTGTAGATGATGTCACCATGGTACCCCCTGTCTACGACTAAGGACCAGGGAGATATTGTGGGGCCCTGGGCATGTGGACCCCCCTCGTGCCATCCCACACAACACATTTTTCATGCATGCAGGAGGACGTTACCCGCGCGTGGAGCCAGCAACTGTCCACCTCATGCACATCCGAGAGCACGACCACGTCTACGCTGGAGATGGAGACGCACCTGCCCACGACCCCACGAGGACAACCGCTGCCGGGACCAAGGAAGGCTATATAAGGACATGGACGCCACTATGCAAGCTGGATGGGAGGTTAGACAGTCTTAAACACCCACCGCGATTCCACATCTCCGGTGTTGAGTAGCTAGGCTAGACGTTAGGCTAGTTTCCTTTTTCCAGCACCATTGTTGTAATCTCCCATTGTAAACATTTCAATTCAAGGAAATACATAGGAGTAGGGCTATTACTCTGGCAACGATGGCCCGAACCTGGATAAATTATATGTGTCTTGAGCTCGTTGGTCCCTACATCACAACGTTACACAAATCTGCGTTAGTTCGCCGGTCTTGGGGACAAGATCGTTGACAGGTAGTATGCTTGATTATGTTCCAGTGATATGTTCGATTTGTTCCATAGTATGTTTTATTTTGTTCCACAAGCATGTTTGATGTTTTCGGGTAGTAGATTGATTTTGTTCTTGTAATATCTTTGATTTGTTACGGTAGTCTGGTTTATTTTTGTTCAGGTAGTCTGTTTAATTTCATGGCGGGAGCAAATAAATTTAACGTTCGAAACATTTCAATTTAACATGCTAAACAAGTTAATTTGGCATTGGAACATTTCAATTGAACCGTTTGAAACAAATTATTTTGATGATTAGAATAAATCAATTTAACTCTCGGAACAAGTTCAAGTCCCATTGTATGGTTTGTTCGGTTGGTATGTTTTGGTTTTGTTCCGGTAATATGTTTGATTTTGTTTCAGTTGTATCTTGGATTTTTGTTTCTGATAGCATCTTTCCTTTAATATCTAAATGAAGATCAAATCTACGTCAATTTACATACTTTTTATATATTGAAGATCAAACCTTCTGCGGGATGTATTTTAATACAACTTATATTTGCAATCACCGGCAGTAAATGGCTGTGATTTCTCCAAAACCAATAGAACGTGCTTAATACAAGCCGGGGGCAGTGGACAAAACAACAAAAGGCATTGATTCATGCCAGCGTATCTGCGTGATACATTTCCTCTGCTATTCTGTTTTTCCTTTTCTTGTCACACTATTTTTATTTTTAGTTCCCTTCCAAATAATAGAAGCCTTCCCTTCCCTATCCCTAGATATCTTGTTTTAGAAAGAGATTCCTGACCCCCGAGAAGAACGCATCATCCGCCAGATAACAATGTCCTTGGAGAGAGGTGTTTGCATTGGCATAAGCAAGCGGCCGTCGCAGCAATGCTCTGGCGCCGTGGAGAAGGCTGCTCACCGCGCCGAGGCGGCCCGGGAGGAGAACGAGAAGCCATGGGTCGCTTGGAAGAAGACTACATCGCTTGCGATTTGCCTTGTCGCGTTGCCCCTCCTGATGATCATGGTTAGCCGGCGAGACGGGCCGTTGCCGTCGGCGCCTGGCTGGGCATCGACGAGGACGTCCACAGGGCGAGGTACGTACTGATATAACGCCCTTCAAATTTATCTTCCTCTGCCATAGCGTGATGTTGTGCCATGTTTTAGAACAATTTCGATGGTAAGAAGAATTGACAATGAACTGAAAGGCGATTTGATTATCATGACAGATATTGCATTTCTCGTGATGGTGCATGTTGTCAATTATGCATTGGTTCCAGTGACGGATCCAGGATTTTTAGGATAGGTGTTCGGACTTCAGACTTAGGTTGTTCAGATCATATTACACCTGCATCCTCATGCACGAAAGCATTGAAGCAAGAAGCTCAACAGATTACTTAACCGCTATTATGGCATGATCAAGAAGCCGCAGCAGATTGGGATGGTTGAACAATGAACAACGATGAGACGTGGATCTCCTCTTTCACCGGATCCAGCTGCTCCCTGCTCTGTATCAGCACCTTCATAGCATAGGTCCCGTCCTCTGAACCAACATTAGCATACCCACATCACAAATCTGTCATGACATTGCAACTTTTCACAAAAAATCTCCTAAAATTCCCAGTTTCGTCCCATTTGTACAAATGAAAACAACTTTAATTATGTACAGTAAACCGTGGAATTAGAAAACTTCCACTCAATTCATCACAACATATCTTGCTCACAGGGGAAAAGAAGCAAAAATTTCACATTGTTTTGAGCAAAAAATTGGCGTTCTGCCGAATTGGCGATTTGGGAATCAGGGATTGGGTATCTGGCTGGCTTGCTCTGGGAAACACCGAGACGGGGAGGACGACGGGGAGCCCGGACTCCAGAGTGGCGGAGTCGGCCATACCGCCAGGCGCCAAAAGCTCAGAGGGAGTCGGGGTCGGAGGTTGCCACTCGGCACCAGGGCGGACGCGGATCCTCGCCACTCGCCAGCTGCCAGCCACCCAGGCCCCAGCTCAGACTCTCAGAGCAGCGCGCGCCATGCGGGGTGCCACCTCGCCCGGTGCCCGCCTAGTCGCCCCGCCGGCCGCTGCGCTTGGAGTCGGAGGTCAGAGGCTCGGAGCTCGCCCTCGGTCGCTCGGAGCTAGACTGCTAGAGCACAGGAGCAGGCGAGAATGGAGTAGAGCAAGCGACCGCCGCAAGGCGCAACCGCGCAAGCGCAAGCCGCAAGGATGGAGTGCTCAGTGCTCGAGAGATTAGCTGATTAGGGATTTAGATTTTAGGGTTTGAGGAACAGAGGAAATGGGCTTGCGCGGTTGGGCCTTTGAACTTCCGGAGAGCGGTTATGCGCCACTGCACCTGTGGGCTGTGGCTTGTGGCCTTGGCCCTTGTGCGGTTGTGCACAGACGCGGTGCGCCTGGTGGCCTAGTGGCTGGTGCCGACGCTCGACAGTATGTGATTTTCATGAGGTAATACGGTGAATGAACTCAATTTTCAATATATACATACATTATATCTTATATATACTAATTTTTTGCCTAGAAATTTTAGATGTTCAGCTGAACACTCATGAACCAAGGAGGATCCCCCCTGATTGGTTTGAACTTTGTACATGTTGTCAAGACCACGGAGCGATTTTCCTTCATGTTATTGGAGAAGAAAAATTACGTAGGAGAGGCAGTAATTTCTCTTACGTGTGCGCTTGCAGAATCCAAGGAAGACAGGCTTCTCGGCGGCCTGCTTGTCCCGGGGTTCGACGAACGGTCGTGCGTCAGCCGGTACCACCACGCTTTCTACCGCAAGAACATGGCACGATCACCGTCCGCGCATCTCATCAAGCGGCTGCGGGAGCAGGAGGTGCTCCAACGGCGGTGCGGCCCAGGCACCGAACCATACCGGAGAGCATCAGAGCGGCTAAAGTCCCGGCAAAATGGCACGGACACCACGGACGCCTGCAAATACCTCGTGCTGGTGCCGTACAGAGGCCTAGGGAACAGGATACTGGCCATGGCCTCGGCGTTCCTCTACGCCATGCTCACCGACCGGGTGCTGCTTGTCGACAGGGGGAGGGGGCCATCGTTGACTGACCTCTTCTGCGAGCCGTTCCCGGAGACGTCGTGGCTGCTGCCGCCGGACTTCCCCCTCAGGAACCTCGAAAGCTTGACCGGCGAAGTACCGGAGAGCTACAGGAACTTGGTGCAGAACAGCAGGGCTGCATCCGTGTCTGAGCTCCCTTATGTCTTCGTGGACCTTGACCATGCTTGTACCTACCATGACAAGCTCTTCTACTGCGACGACGACAGGCAGTTCCTCCACCGGGCCCCGTGGCTGGTGATGAGGACGGATGGGTACTTCGTGCCGGCGCTTTTCCTGAACCCGGCGTACCAGGAAGAGCTCGACAGGCTGTTCCCTCGGAAAGACTCGGTGTTCTACCTCTTGGCGCATTATCTTTTCCACCCGACAAACAAAGTATGGGGATTGATCACGAGGTTCTACAATTCGTACCTGAAAAAATCAGACGAACGATTGGGCATCCAGGTCAGGGTGTTCGACGGGGACAGTCCGTTCAAGCACATCTTGGATCAGATTCTTGCCTGCACGTCACAAGAGCATTTGTTACCTGAGGTAGTGACTCAAGAACGGGTGCTCCCCATTCTGACGGCCGGTACGCGATCAAAAGCTGTCCTGATGACCGGCTTGAACTCATGGTACTACGAGAACATCCGGTGGAAGTACTGGCAATCGGCGACGGCCACCGGCGAGGTGGTGAGCGTGCACCAGCCGAGCCACGAGGAGCACCAGCTCTCTGGCAAGACAACGCACGACATGAAGGCGCTGGCCGAGATGTACCTTCTGAGCATGACCGACGACATGATCACCAGCGGCTGGTCGACGTTTGGGAACGTCGGCCACGGGCTCGGCGGGCTCACCCCTTGGATCATGATCAAGCCCGAGAACCTGACCGTGCCCAACCCACCGTGTCGGCGGGCCATGTCGATGGAGCCATGCTTGCACGGGCCGCCGTTCTACGACTGTAGGGCCAAGCGCGGTGCGGATACTGGAAAGCTGGTGCCTCATGTCCGACATTGTGAAGACATGAGCTGGGGACTGAAACTTGTTCACCCAGAGTGAGCGGATGATGTAAAAAACTTTTCGAGGACTACTCAATTAGGCGATATCAGTTCTAGCGCTGTTTATGGTGACTGGTTACCTTGTTAGTCGAAAACGCTTCCGATTTCACACATCAAGAAATGAACAACTGTTAATCAGTTCTCTAAAAAAATGCTAACCAGTAATCACCTTCAGTTATCCCGCAAAGCTCCTGTCACCGTGTCACGCATAGCGTGTGTAAATGTAAACGTCTGAATAAGGTTCAGTGCAACACTTGCTTCAGTGACTGGTCAAATTCCCAATTCCATTTCAATCTCAGCGAATCTACTGCTGTAAGGATCGAAGCCAAAATAGAAAACAATTGAAGCAAAATACTAGGCACAAGCCAACTCAATCGAACAGCTTGAGACCGGTACCCACATCCTCGCAGTGGCGCAGGAAGGGCACATGCGCCACCGGGTCAAGATCCTGCCCCGCCCGGCAGACGAGCGACGGCGGCGAGTGCAGGCACGGCTCCACCGACGCCGGCCTCACGCACGCAATGTCGGCCCTCATCTTGCTCCAGTCCAGTGGCGTCAGCAGCCAGGGCCGCAGCCCGGCCAGCGCGTGCGCGACGTACCCGAACGTCGACCACCCCGTGGTCACCACCCTGTCGCAATAGCTCAGCAGGTAGATCTCGGCCAGGGCGCGCTCGTTGTGCGCTCGCGCCTCCGTATGCTGGTCCTGGTCGTGGCTCGGCTGGTACACCGTCACGACCTCGCCGGTCACCGTCGCGTTGGTGTAGTACATGCCGTGCAGCTTGTCGTAGTACTCCGGCTTTAAAGAAACCACCAGGACGGCCTTGACCTTCGCCGTGCTGTTTGACGGCGCGACACCCGGTTCGCTGGTGCTGGCCAGTTGTGGCAGAAGATCGTACTCCCGCGTGCACCGGAGGATCTGCTCGTACATGATCTCAAACGGGACCGGGCTGTGCGGCACGATGCGCACCTGTAAGCCGAGACGCTCGTCGGCGCGGGCGAGGTACCCGTCGAAGAACCTTTCCACGATCACCCACACTCCGTTCCCCGGATGGAAGAGATACCTGCCGAGGTGGTGGAACACCGACCCCTTCGCCGGGAACATCCGGTCCAGCTCGGCCCGGTACACCGGCATGAGGAACAGCGCCACGGCGAAGTGGCTGTCGGACCTGAGCACCATCCAGTTGAACCTGTCGAGCACCCGGTGGTCCTCCTCGCAGAACGTGTGATTCTGCAGCCGGAGATTCATGTTCTCCAGGTGCAAGTAGACGTACGCCGGCAGCGCGCTCGCATTGCCGCCGTTGATATCATCGTCGTAGTGGACGACGTTGTTCTCGAGCATGCTCACGTAGTTCTCCTTCGAGCCGGGCCAGAAGCCGTACTTGTAGGGGAAGTCCGGGGGCAGCAGCCACGAGGTCCCCGGGAACGGCTCGCAGAAGAGGCCCACCATCTCGGGGGGCTCGTGGACGAGGACGACGCGGCCGGTGAGGAGCGCGTAGAGGAAGGTGGAGGCGAGGCTGAGCATCCGGTTGCCGAGGCCCTGGATGGGGAGCCACACCACGTACTTGCACTCGGCGTGGCCGGCATTGCGGCCGGACTCGAGCTGCGCCGCGGCCTCGCGGTAGCGCGCGGTGCGCGGCCCGCACCGCCGGTGGTTGGCTTCGTACTGCCTCAGTCTCTGGACGAGGTAGGGAGAGACTGGGAAAGGTGACGGCTTCCAGCGTTTCGAGGCTTCGTACCGGCTGAGGCACGCCGGCTGGTCGAAGTCCGGGGAGAGGAGCCGGTCGTTGTGCGTGGTGCCCGCCGCGTTCGGGGACGACGCGTTGCGGGGATCTGAGATTCGGCAAGCAGACGAAGGCGTGAAACACGGCGACCCTTGACGTGCGACTGTTATGTGCAAGTTTCAAAAAAAAGTGCGTACTTTGCTCTTTCACGTGCTGCCAAACGAGGGAGTCGACGGCGATGGAGGCGGCTCGGTCGCCGAAGAGGAAGAACACGAGCAGCAGCGGCAACGCGACCAAGAACACGACCGTGACGGCGCCCGGTCTGGCCAGCCGACGTTTTTTTTGCCTCCGGCGGATCTCGCGCTCCTTCCCTAACCTTGTCGGCATCCATGACGCGCCGCGTTCGTCACAATCTAGTAGTGGTCAATTTTTGTTTCGGCAGGTAGGGCAGGGGTCAAGAATGGGCAACGATTAATTCTTTAGCTGTCACTCTTGCATATAGAATTGTATTACCAAGTTTCGAACTACGGTCGCATAGTGGCGCTCCATTAATCGGGATGGCAGTATGATTTGGTTATCTCTGATTCATTCGTTAACACGTACTTCTTCCGATTCGCTATATTTATCAATGGTTTAATGAGTATATGTTACAATATATTTTTTCCATATCCATCAAGGAAATATAAAGTGTATTTATTACAATTTTTTTGTCGCTCTCTATCTCTATTTAGTATTTGATTTCTTAGATAATTAATTGTGGTAATAGGCATACGTATGATCGTTTCTCAATAAATATTTCTTAGATTTAGTGTTTCTTTGATCTGTGTGTATGGTGAGTTGTGGACAAGTATAGTGAAACGGAAGGAGTTATTATTCATTAGAGAAATACTACAAAACGTTATATTGTTTTCTCTCAATCTAACGGTACAAGGAATCCACGTCCGATCAAACCACGTCTTGCTCAGAGCCATCTGATTTCAAGACATGGATCCACTTTATCAATCTTATCCTTTCTCTAACTCCAACCACGTTGCATTCATCTCTCTTTCCAGAACCATCTCTCTCTCGTCAATCACTCAATCTCAATCCACACTCAATCTCAATCCACGAAGTTAAATTGCCATTGACGCTAGTGTGTATCTACGCGTCATCCCACATTAGAGCGGTTGAGGGCAAAGGGCATGGTCGCGCATCGTCGTGGGAAGGTGAGGATGTGCGGAGCGGAGTGGGCGCCATGTCGAAGCCAGCGGGTGGATGCGACGGTGTTGGGTAGCCTACACGCCGCTGCATCGCATCGTTGCCTCGGTTTCCGTGTTCCGCCACGCCCGCACGTGTGACAACGTCGCCGCCGCAAGCGTTATCACTACCAATCCAACGCCACCCGCCGTTGTAGGCGAGAAAGCCAACGGCTACAACATCCTAACAAGCGTGGAGCTGTGGCGGAGAGCGGTCGTGTGGTCGCAGGTGAGCACGTCGGGATTTTTTGTTCTTCTTTGATTTTTTATGGAACTTATTGAAACATGTTGAAACATTTTAAAACTTTTTTATCTGAAACTTTTTGAAACTTTTATGTCCGAAACTTGTTGAAAATTGAGTTCCAAAATCCTAACTTGTTGAAACTTTTCTGTCCGAAACTTGTTGAAAAATTGATTTCCAAAATCCGAAACTTATTGAAACTTCTTGAAACATGTTAAAACTAACTGAAATTTCTTGAAACTCTTTTTGTCTTAAACTTGGCTTGAAACTTTCTTGAAATCTTCTGAAAACTTCTAGAAATACGCGAAACTCATCGAAACTTGAAACTTTTAAAATGTTTTCACAAAACTTCTTGAAACTATTTTGCTGAAACTTCTTGAAATTATTTTGCTAAAACTCGTTGAAACTTGGGATTGAAACTTCTAAAAATCTGAAACGCATTAAAACTTTGTGGAAACATCAAACTCGAAATCTGAAACTTTTAAACAACTAAAACTTTACAAAACTGTTATACCATTGAAAATGCACATTTCCAACGGTACAAAGTGGACTAGCAACTCCCTATGCATTAACACATACACAATGTGCAGGGGCAAGTTAGTAGCTTCCTTCGTGTGAAAAATAAAAGGTAACGTGTGCATTACTTACCGTGTCAGACACAAACATCACTACAGCAGTACAATCCTACCGGCTACCAAACTAGCGGAAATTTATTGGATGAATTGAAGATGGGAAGAATGGGGCACCTTATAAAAAACTACTCTAGTTCACAAAAAACAAATCGTTTTAGAATTCGTGAGGTTAAACTTTGATAACTTTTGTTATTAATATCTTTTTGTATATTTAGATTAGATACATGAAAATCATATGTAGATTTATATACAAAAAATACTTTTATAGTATTATAATTTTATTAGATTTTACTAATATTTCACAATAGCAATAGTGGTCAAAATTACATTTTAATGACCATATCACATTCAAAACGACTTATTTATGTGAATCGAAGGGAGTACGAAGGGGACTGGTTCGCGTTATAAATTTGAATAAACAAGATATTTGTACACGTCAGTAGTGGATCGAGAAATTCTGTCCGTTGACTTCCTGAGATTTCTCAGATCGAAAAGAAGGCGCGAAGAGAATAAAAACAATCAAGGAACCATGAAATCCGTGGCATTTACTACTTAGGTTCCACTGCAATCATCCTCTTTTCCTTCCGTAAACACCTCTCTTTTACCTCCTCCATAACAACCATCAACATAAATTGCACTGAACACAGGGACATTTGGTTCAGTTTTTGATCCTGGAAGCATAACTAGTGGATGGAGAACTTTCATGGCACAAAGGTAGCAAGAGCTCAAGGGAAACCAGATTTTTAACAATAAAGCCACTGCCACAACCACCAAAAACTTACTGTCTATGGTAAAGTTCTGGGCATTTTTTTTCTTTATGGTTGTAATCCTGTACAGAAAGATCATTCTCCTGGAACTAAATCTTGCAACGAAGATTTAGCACCTCATACTTTTCTGTCAGTCTTCTTGTGGAACTAGTATCGACGTTTGCAATTCGAAACAATGGCAAAATTATTTCACAACCATATTTTATCACTTGACCTTGAAAAATTTCCTTACAAGGCTAAACATGAAAATAATTATAAAAAAAGGCTCAGGCAGCGACATTGACATTGTTGATTAGCTGGCCATCACAGCATTTCAAGTGAACAAATGTGTGTTCAAAATGTGTTATCATGCACAACAAAATTACGCTGATACCTCATTGATATGTTGGTTGAGGTTCTTCCCAGGGGGTATGAAGATCAAGTCATCCCAACCAGAATTCCTCTCATTCATCTGTACAATCAAGAACGTTAGAATGCTAAGTACTCTGTTAAGTACAGCAGTCCAGAGTGTATTCTATGATTCTATCTCCATCCTACCTCCATTTTCTTTAAGACATCCTCCAAACTCCCAACCTGAAGAAACCAGAAGACTATGTTTTCATGAGAGCTCAGGGAAGAAATACGAGAATATAATTATAAAACCACATACCATAATTTGCTTAGACAAGGCTGATCCTCTTGAAGCTTTAGATGCCCTTGTAAGTTCTCTTTCTATGTCCTCCTGAACCAGAAAGGAAGCAGTGAGAAGACCTAAACCAGATTGGCTACACTACATGAAAGAAAATGCAGCCTGACAAACCTTTTGAAAATATATTGGACAGTAGCGCTTCTTCTGTTTCTTAACCACCAATAGATCTGACTGCACATGCAAATGGGGCATTTTCATCATAGCAATGAACACTTCATCAAATGTTGAGCATACCACTTAAAAGGAAGTTTGTACTTAAGATACAAAGCAATGAAGATCAAGATCAACTATCAGTCTATCACAACAAAAAAAGATCAACTATCACAACAAAAGTCTAGTGCTGCAAAGTACAAACAGCTGAATGGTTCAAAAAATAAAAGAAGTGCACAACATCTCAAAAGAAAAATGTGAAGCATCACCAGGATAAAGTTAAGCAAGCTTCTCCTGCAGCGACTCCATCTCAATATTTAACCATATTGGAGTGATTTTCTCTAGAATTACTGTAATAAGTGTAGTTTGGTAGCTGTGTCGTAATGACTTTTCACTTTTGCTACTCTCATTGTATCAATTGTGTGGCGTGTTGTGGCCACTCTTTTGTTCAACCTTGTAACCAACTACATTCAATCAAAAAACTGTTTACTTTGTTTTGTTTCCCTTAATAAAGGAAACAGGGCTGCCCTTGTTCGAGTTAAAAATCAAAATTACAGGAAATCTGATATATTCCAGAAGAAAAAAGTTGAAGTTGCACGCAACACCTTCCAGTTAGAGTTGTTCATTGATTTGTCAGTCCTATTTTAGCACCAACTAGTCAAGTTGACTAGATATGACTACAGCTTCACAAGATGAGGCTTCCTGCCTCCTGGTGGTGACTGGGAAATTTATGACAGTCCATGCATTTACATTTATTAATAAATGGGGATGGGCAAGTAACTAATAGGAACCTACCTCGTTATGGGCTTGTGGCCCATGGACATTGCCAATAGCAAAATGCACTAGTAATTTCTGTTAGAACTTAGAAGTGGAGGACTCAAGGTATTAATCAACAACTCAATTCGTGCATATGCTGACACACCAATTACTGTTATTTATTACTTGATTTAAAAGCCTCATGTTATTTACTAAATGCAGGGGTGGGTTTCACTGCCAAGACCTAGACGGTTCAAGTGTGTTTAGTTAACACCCAACTTTTTTTTTTTGCAAAATACCCATTATTTACTAGGTCTATTAGATATATATGGTGATAATTAGACCAAATACTTCGTTTACCCCCAATTGATTTCAGGCCCTCGTTCTCACACACACACACACAGATTCTCACACTCCATAACAAAATCGGTGCGATAAGGAGCCTTGGCCAGTGAGGGCAAGGCAGGTATTGCACCGCCGCACAAAGGCTGCGCACATTAGAGTTCAGACAACACAGGTGCTTCCAAGGCATGAAAAATCGTCGAGTTAAATTGTATTTTTTTTCCTTAATTATTTGTAATTTATCTAAATTATTTTGAGATGTTGTCCCTAATAAGAACAATTTGTACTTTGATTTTTGCTATTGTGGACATTTACCTTTTCCATTGAATAATATTTTGTTAATTCTGAACACCCATCCTGAAAATTCTAGGTCCGCCACTGTTGCAAGATATTGATCAATTGATGTAGGGTTCCCAACTAGACAGTTAAATTTTTCCAATTTAGATTTGGAGGAAGGATACAAGTGGAGTTTTTCGGCAGACATACTAGTAGTTATTAATGCATTAACTGAACTTAACATATATAAGGAAAAAAATCTGTAGTGTCCAATTGTCAATGAGTATCTAAGATTAAAATATTGCTTTCCATAGAAATATAATTTCACAGTGGACTAATACAACCATGAATATTACCTGAAAAACAGGAACACCATCAAAAGCAGTTAAGCCAGATTTCAACTGAAAAGCCAAAGAGTAACAACCGTCAATAGGCTGGAGTAAATTTGTTTGCATTCTTTGTATTAGAGTAACAGTCCAGGAGATCATAGTAATCCACATGTTCTATGTTCAAGAGTTCAACTTTGATATAGCCATCAGCGAGAAAGTAAGCATAAGTTATACAGACCAACAGTGCACAAAGAACAGTTCTAGCACCATGGAGAATCACAGCATGTGAACTAGTCCAGCCCAGGAAAATCAGAAAAAATGATATAGATTTTCTCTATTTTGAAAGTACACCTTCCACTATAATAATAGCACTTCTGTGTTCTATGTGCATCTATCTAGTATGAATGCATGCCATTTGTGCATTCTGGTAAAGACATGAACCACAGATGACAGATGTAACCAGCCTGACATCCATTACCAGGTTAAATGATTTCCTGGGGCCAAGCCACTGTAATAGGTGTATTATTTTGCATTGCTCAAAGAGTGAAAATAATATTATATAAAAAACCTGGAGAATGGAGATGCATTTTGGGGATTCAAACACCCAAATTGCTAATATACCGTGGTGATTGGTGACTGTCCAACCTTTCCAGGTCTGATATATACAAGGAAGTCGGTATTAAAAACTTGAGTAGTGTCACTTTACGCAAAAATGGCCATGTGCACTCGACCTAGACCTTGGATTCTTGGTAAATAGTCAAAAACAAGACATGGGAGTAAACTAATACAAAAGATAGCCCATCGAGTCTGGAACATATACTGGATGCATTGCTGCTTCCAAGAGTAATTTAGTCTACCTGATGAACTGAGTTCTATTTTCTAGTGAGATAGAGAGAGGGGCAGGGATGCTAAAAACGATCCACGTATAGATACGATAATAGAGCAATGAGCCACAAGTACAGCAAAGAGCAAACCTCCAGTGCGTTCTTTATTTGAAGAGGGTCAGGTAAGAACCGAAATGCAATACCTTCGGCCTTCAACATATAAACCTGTGTTCGGAAGGATGACGTAAGGTATATTTACATTGTGGAACACCAGTATCAGTGTGGTTCAAGATATAGAATATAATGATGCATGGAGTAGAATGAGTGAAGTTGTAATGAGGCTATCCTAAGCTCACGAATCTTCAAAGCATGAACAAAAGCTGGCTTGTAACAAAAAAAATAAGCTAGGTAAACAGGCAGCGCATACGCACTCCACAACAATAGGACTTATGAGAAAACGGTTCCTTTCCCGTATACGTCCTTCTAAGAAATCTAGTTCTCACTTTGCCAATCGCTGAGATGTCATTAAATTAATTTGTACTGCATGTCTTTCATAATTCTGCCGCAATCCAACACCGCAAGAACACAAGCTCCCCACTAAACTCTTACATAAACCCCAATACCCCATAACTTCCAATGCTGAATTGTTCCTGAAATCATAAGATGTGATCGATCACAAGACATATCGTGTTAAGCCCACCTGATCGAGCGTAATAGGCACCACTTTTGCTCCCTTCCCTAGCACCGGCTGCCGCGTTCTCACCTAAACCACACAACCTCCAGAACCATTAGTGAAAAATCTAAAAGCAAACAGCAAATCCAGCAGATGGCGACTGGCGAGAGAGGAGCAGAGAGGGATACATGGGAGAGGAGGGCATCGGCGTCCTCGGAGCGGAAGCAGAGGAGGCCGAGGGAGCGGAGGCCGGTGGCGGGGTCGGAGACGAGCACGAACTCGTTGCTGGAGTTGCAGACGGTGAAGACGGGCGTGCCGGTGAGCGCGCGCGCGACCTCGTCGGGCGCGAGCGCGAGGGAGAGGGAGGCGCCCTGGGGCCCCGGCGGGTGCGCCGCGGCAAGGGCGGGGCGCGGGGCGGCGAAGCGGGAGGCGAGGCGGGAGAGGTGGTGGTGGAGGAAGGAGGAGGCGGCGGCGATGGGGTTGGGAGGCGGCGAGGGGAAAGGGGAGGGAGAGGGGCTGGACATGGGAGCGGCGGCGAGAGGGAGGGAGGAGGTGCGCGTGGAGTTAGGCGGCGGCATCGGGTCGGTTGCTCGCTCGCGTCGGCCTTACGGGGGCTTTGGTGGTAGCGTACGAGGTGTCGTGTTGGTCGGCGTCGCCGAAGAGGCGAAGAGTTACCGGGCGCGGGGCGGATTCGGTCGTGCCGAGGCCGCGTGGTGCGGCCCGGTTCGATGGGTTTGGTGGTTTCTGGTTCGGTCCCGGACCTGGAGTCATTTTTCTCACTTTTTCTTTTCGCTTTTGGCTTAGTTTTCACGCGTTTGAAGACGGTTTTCATGTGTTTCAATTTATAAAAAAAAAACACATATTTGTCTAACTAAAATGTATTTAGCTTGTTGGTCGTGTTAACAACACATAAAAACAAGTGTTAATACTAGGCCATCTCCAGTATTAATAAAAGCAAGTGTTTCAATTTATAAAAAATACATATTTGTCTAACTACAATGTATTACTCCAACTAAAATGTACTAGGCCATCTCCAAAATTAATAAAAGCTCCTTCTGCCACTAATTATTAGAGGTGGCGTGATACGGATCAATGTGTGGTTGATGCAAAATATAGCCTAATCTTTCGTGGTATTTGAATTTCAATCTTAATCGAAGCAAAACCTTAGCTTTCCTCCTAAAAACAAGCGTATCTTCAAAGCAAGTAATGATACTTGGTTAATGTTAAATCAATCCAAAGAGAGAAACAAAATCAAACCCAAAGAACAATATCAAACCGTGAGCAATTGAGGATGCCACGAATTGGTGAGATGATCCACAAGGAATCACGGATCCGGAGAAAAAAGCCACCCTCCAATATTCACGCAATCACAAAACCCTATATGGGAGTTTTTGAAACACATGTACGTATTATGCGCCACATAAACATGTGACTTTTTGTATTTTCTTCAACTCAAAACTTCCTTACAATGGGGGTGTACCCCTGATATATATAGGTTCGGTGAACAGTAGTCCAAGACTGTGAATAGTGCTGCACGAACAGTAATCCGAAATCAACTCATATTGCAGACTCTTACTTTAATTTGAAATTTAAACTACTCTAGTTGCTGAAAATAAATTAAATTATCATATACAAGCAATTTTGAAATTAACCTCTTTTAAAGAAAGATCCAATTGGAATAGCTCCAATCCAAATCCATTTCGAATTCTTAAGCTGAAAATGCATTGATTTCAGAATTGAGTTTGAATTTGGCCCTAAAATGCATTGATTTCAGAATTGAGTTTGAATTTGGCCCTTGTGTCTTTTCTTGGCCGAATTCTCTTGCAAACTTTCCGACATGGGAAGCCATCGGTCCTTGTGTCTTCCCATGTGTCGCATGTTTTTCATGTACACATGCTTGCCTAGGGTTTTCTCCTCCTCGACTAGCTTCTTTTGGACTATGGCTTCCCTCATGCACCGCATGCCTTTCACTATGACTAGTGCTTAGCTCATTCAGCACAAGCTTCCCATGAACGCTTAAGCTACCCCTTCGGCCTATCTCCCTCTCCTCCCTCTTGGTCAAACCTAGCTCTTGTTTCTTTCCCCTTTGATGCCAAATAAGCTCAACTTGAGGTTTAGCACAAACTTGCAACTTTGAGATATTTACCACTGTAATAGATGCACTTAGGACCTCATCATCTTCCCTTCTTAAAGTAAAACTATCCTCGATTTTAGTGTAGTCTTCACGGCCTTCTTTTTGCTAACCACAACCAAATCACTCTTGATTTCTTCATCGATCTTAGACAACAAAGCATGGAATTCTCCCATGTGTATGAAAGTGTGTCGGTTGGACCGTCCTTAATGTGTAGCATTCAAATCAAATTGCCATGGACGTCCCAATAGTATATGACCAGGATGCATATGTACCACATCATACTCCACCTTATCGACATAGCCATCAATAGTAAGCGGCACTCTCACCTTGTATATGATCTTGACTTTGCTGACGTTGTTGGGCCATTGGATGTAATATGGTTGAGGATGCCTCTATGTGGATAGTAAGGGCGAATCCACCACATCCTTCCAATTATGTTGCTTGTACTCCCGTTATCAATGATCAGCTTACATACCTTTTCTTCGATCTTGCAATCCGTTTGAAAGATATGATGTCGCTATCCTTTCCCAACAGTAACGATGTTATCACTTTGCACGCTTTGAGCCATCAAGCTAACACCTTGTTCTGGATAACAAATGATTGGCTCTAGCTTCTCAGATTCATGTGTAAGCAACACCATCTTTATGTTTAGACAATCCTTCTTCATATGACCTCGGCCCTTGCACTTGAAGCATTCAATGTTGCTAATTCTAGCCATAGAGAATGCACTAGAATCAGCATGTGATGCTTCTTTGCTCGTTGCACTTACGGCATTTAAAGCTTCCTTTAATGCACTCCGAACCGGTGTAGTGGATGCAACCGGTTTGGGAGTTGATCCTACATTGTCTTCATGCAAAGTTGCACGCCTCCAAGTGCTATGAGTGGTTCGGCCACCCCTTGCTTGAGTATCCTTCACCCATTGTTTAGCATGCTCGCTTGATGAAGTAGTTCTTGCACGGTGTTGTATTGCATTAAATCAACATGGTTTCGCACATCTTCATTTAGCCCCTCGAAGAAACGTGTCATGGCCGCCTTCGCGAACTCACGCACACTTGTACAGATCATGAGCACTTGCATCTCTTGATAGTACTCGCTCACCGTCTTGGCACCTTGAGTAAGCCGTTGTAGATTTTTATGCAGCGTCCTTGTATAGTATGCCAACACGAATCGTTCTCGTATAGCTTGTTTCATTGCTTCCCAAGTTGGAGGACACTCCCCTGCATGATTCAATTTATCCCACCAAATAATAGCGTATTCAATAAACTCAATAAAGCAACACGAACTTTCTTCTCTTCAGAGTAGTGGTGGTTATCAAATATTTGATTAACACGCATCTCCCACTCCAAATAAGCCTCCGGATCAGATATATCCTTGAACTCCGGTATGGTGATCTTGATTCTCCCGATACCGCCGTCTTCATGTTCTTCACCTCCACCGTGATGTCCTCCTTGTCCAGCACCTCGACGATCAAAGTTATCACGGCAGGGATGTCGTTGATGTCTTCCACGGTCATAAAAAATAGCCTTCTCTGAATCTGCAGCGTAAAAGTCATCTCCATCACGACGTACAACACGTTGTGCACGTCCTGTTGATGATATGCCCTAGAGGCAATCATAGAGGTGATTGTATCACGTCTGTGTTTATGAGTTATAGAATAAATATTATTATATTCCTTAGATGAATTATCATTTATAAAGATTAACAAGTATGTAACTTGTTGGTAAAGCTCTTTAACTTATATGATGTCATTCTAAATGTATCCCTAGTCGAATGTCACAGAACACTAGTGACTTATCGATCAGCACATGTATTGATTGATGACAATGTTTCACCGGTCATGGATATGGGGATATCGAATCAATAATGTAAATACATGTTAGAAAACATGGTGTTAGATTGACCCACCTTGAGACACTATTGAGATTGTTATGATTTTATGTGTTACCAGTTGGTCTCAAGCAATAATGATGTATAATCCTTAGACCTGATATCGGCATGGTTCCCTACATGTATAATAGTACATTTAGGGGTTACCAAACGCTACTCCGTAACTGAGTAGTTATAAAGGTAGCTTTCGGGTATGCTATAAAACATACGGAGGGATGTGACTGGTCGAATATGGGATTTGCCACTCCTAACATAACAGGAGAGGTATCTCTAGGCCCCTCAATGTGGTCGGATAAAGAAAGTGCATGGCCATACCACTAGTGATCGAAGAGTCGACCACATGAAGTTATCTGTTACTTGATCAAGAAAGTATTGAACAGTCTATGGATGATAAAATATCTCACTTAGAGTTCAACTAGATATCGTGAGGCAAAGGGAGAATACACATGCAGGTCATTCAGTTCGTCCAGATATGGAATTATCGTATGGAGGTACGAACTGGTCGTAGATTAATCGAACATAATCACTAACTGGTCGTAAACTGGTCGTAAGGAGTTACGAACTGGTTATGACTAAATATGAACTGGTCATATAGAGATACGGGCTGGTCATAAGTGATAAGGACATGGTTATAGATCATATTGCATTAAGGTTTTTCCGATATAATTTATGTATATTCGGGAATTGTTATGTCCTACTAGGAACCGCTAACGACTCGTGATCAGAAAAGAGTTTCGAGTCACAACCAATTACACATGAACCTACAAGGTAACATACTTAACGGGTTGAAACAAATGAGTTTGGATAGAATCCGTCATGGACTCTTTATAAGGGGATGTGTGAGGCTGTTGGGATAGAGGGCATGAGTTGTTCCATCGAAACCCTAGCCACCATCTTCTCGAAGACCCTACTGTGCGAGTTGGTGCTAGTACATCGGCGTACGGTGTTCCATCCCTAGACATATAGATATCGTAGAGGCGTTGTTGCGATTGTTGTGTACTGGATGAGGATGATCCACGATCTTCACAAGGAACGCGATTGGTTGCTAGAAGAGAGGATCAACATTGAGGATGCTGAACGATCGACTATGACCACTACACCAACGCACTCGATATTGAATTAGGCTGCTCCAACTCTTCTTTCACTGCACTGCGTGTCTAATGGTAACGATATATAATCACTTACTTGCATGGCTTCCTAATTTACGTGGTAGAATTTTTAAATTGCCAGCTAGTGTAGCCTACCCGTATCCCTTCACGTCCATATTGTGGTTGGGGCAGCACCGGTATATTAGCTCCTCCTGGCAGTGGTAGCCTCTCCTCCAAGCGACGGATAGCAAAGTTCAGATTGTTGAAACCTTTCATCATATGATGTTCGTTCACGTTGAGATGATCGTTCAGGTGTCTTGCACCCCTTAGATTTGAGCTTCAAGTTGATGGCGTAACACTCTTGCGACGAAGAAAATAGTCGGTAGTAGCATCAAATTCAGCACGCAAGTCCGATAGTAGTGTATCATCATACATATGCTCTTCATCTGATCCACCATTGTAACCACGTTTGCTAGTTCTCGACATGATGATCAACCTCAAAGTATCAAGAAAAAATTTTGCGTACTGTGATCAACCATGTTCTGATACCAAAATGTACAGATCAACGTGTGGTTAATGCGTAATGTGACCCAATCTTTCACGGTACTTGAATTTCAATCTTAATCGAAGCAAAACCCTACCTTTCCTCCTAAGAACAAGTGTATCTCCAAAGTAAGTTGATGAGGACATCCCATGCATATATACACCTACACCAACTACACATACACATGGTGATGACACCCACACTGTTTCAAAGGAGAAAGTATATGATGGCCCAATTACTCGCAGCCGCGCTAAACAAATCCAATCACAGGTACATGGGCGAGGAACCAATGCATGAGAACTTTAGCGAAGAGAAGAAGAGCTGTGATACACTTATTTGCATCTTCGTTAAACCACCCAAGATGGATTCGCCAAGGTGTTTGCCATGGACCAAGAAGGGCTGTCACTGGAAAACAAATGAAAAGGTCATTACATGTGCTAGGAAAAGAAAGGTTGCCCATTATTCTCTCTCACGCATGCATGCCCCACTTGTTTCTCTCTCACGCATGCATGCAAAATCTGAGTAAAGGAGTTGGACGGTTGGTTTAGAGAGAGGGGAGAGAGAATAAAGGGAGGATTTGCATGCATGCAAATCAGCCATGTATTGTGCGGCTTGAATCGGGAGACCAAGTCCAAGAAGGAAAGCACTCCAAGTATTTAGTCAGTATGTTTTCTTTATTTTATTTTGTTGCCATCTAGTCAGCGGTTGCCATATTCGGAGGACGACAGAGACATGCTATATGGGGTGCGTCCCGGGGAGGAGTTTTTGGGTTTTTACTACTTTTGAGATTGATCTATTAAGAACAATGAGAGTGTTCTTGCTTCTGTGTTCTTGTGATTCCCAGCGGATTGCACCTAGCTTGTGCCTCTCGCCATTGAGCATAGTTGTGTGAGTTAGTATTCAGATTTGTGGACTAGCGATTGTCTCGGAAAGCAGGCTACGGTTGGCTTCCTCGTCGTTGGGTTACAAATTCCCCAAAGTACCGTTCTTGATCCTACGCCGTGAGATCGGGCAAGTCGGTGCATCGGCTCTCACGGGCTGGTGCCCATCATCTGGTATCAGAGCTGCGTTCACACGGTAGGATTATTTATCCCTAGTTTTTCACTAGTAGATTAGTTCAAACTAATTGCATTTTCAGTAGATTGATTTATGTTCCTAGCGTCCAAAAACCACACCAAAAAAAAAATACTACCAAGCCCTTTGATCCAGTGCGGTTATTTAGAGAGTGATTATCAAGTCTTAATCCTTCTGTGTCCTGTTTAGAGTTGCTGGTTAAGTGCACCCACTTTGCTGTGTCTAGAGTTCAAGTGCACCAAATTGTTGTTGCTCTGTTTCGGTCAAGTGATCCATACAAGCATAGATCGGAATCATTTTTTTTTTTTTGGGTTTAGTGAGAAAAGAGTTACAGAAAAAAAAATAGCAGTGAAAAAAATGCAGTAAAAAAAAGAGAAAAAAATCTGTCATAATTGAAAAAAAAAAGAGAGAAAGAAAGAGTTTCCGTGTGAAAAAAATTGAAGCTCCACTTGGTTGCTCTTGTTTGTGCATACAAGGAGGTGTTAGTAGTGCTGTTGACGGTGCTTTCAAATAGCCACTGTTCAGAGTTGTTTCCACTAGTTTTGGTGCAAAACCGGCAATCTAGACATTGATACTAGTTGGATTACTATTTGGTTCTTGCTTCTACTAAATTTCAGTACTATTCCTTGTTCTTGTTATCACCTGCCTAGCTCCAAAAAAAAAACTGTAGCACTTTCTTTGACAATCGTGTGTCCACTTGCTGAATTACTACCACCGGTACTTGCGACGCGATTCAGCGAGGACCATAAGAGCTTGGGTAAGCAAGAGGTGAGTTGTGAGTTGTCCACATATATACATATTTGTTGTTAGTCACAGCTAACATGGCAGGAACATCGGAGAGCGGGCACAACCCTCATGGTGAGGACTCACAAGCTTCAGTGACGCGTCTAGACTTTGACCGTCAAACGCAGCACTTCGAAGGGAGGCTTAATCGCGAGATCATGGCGCTTGAACAGCGGTTGGAGGGCACTTTTGCGAGGATGCTCGATGAGCGTTTTCCTGCAGTGGGTAACGGCGATCATCACCAAAACCTCGTTGCCCCACTGCTCGACGACATTGAGGGCGGCGCTCTACCCGGTGCTGCACGGGGTAGGGGCATCCTAGGTGGAGATGGACGGCCTTTCCGAGGTCGTGGTGCACGCGGACGTGGCCTTGGCCCCCGTGGGCACGACATTGGAGACTACTACGATGATGGTGATGAAGCGCATGACGCTTTTGATCCATTGGAGCAGCCACCACCCCCTCGACGTGGTGGATACTATGGTAATGGTGGTCGCCCACTCGACTATCGTTACCGAGCTGATCCGGACAGCATGGCGAAAGTTAAGATAAATGTGCCTTCTTTTACCGGACAGGAGAATCCGGATGCATATGTCGATTGGGAGGAGAAGTGCGATCAGATTTTTCGTATCCATGACTTCTCTGATGCAAAGAGGGTAAAATTAGCTTCTGTAGAATTTTCTGGTTATGCACTAACGTGGTGGAATCAGTTACAGGAGGCACTATATGCAGCGGGTAATGACCATATCAGCACATGGGATGGAATGAAACGTGCTATGCGACGTCGATTTATTCCGCAACATTACCAAAGAGACCTCCATAACAGATTGTAGCGCCTTAGTCAAGGTTCCCGCACCGTTGATAATTACTACAAAGAGATGGAAGTATTGCTGATTCGTGCGAGAATTCAAGAAAGTGATGAAGCTAAGATGGCGAGGTTCTTGCGTGGTTTGAATGAAGATATTGCTGATGATGTAGAGTTGTATCCATACAACACATTGCAGGAACTAGTACACCAAGCCATGCGAGTGGAGAAGCGAAATCAGCGCCGCAGACAATCCCGTTCTTTTTCAGGTCGTCCCGCTGTACCGAGTTGGCGTCATGGACAGCAGCAGTCCAACGGACGCTCGCAGGGAACCATAGGAGGATGTGTTACTTCTGGGCCACTGCCGACCACCCCAACTGGTCGGCCCACGGCATCGTCAGCATCTTCACCAGCATCTCGCCCCAGTGATAGGCATCCTGCTGCATCTGCGGGGACGTCTTCTGCACCGGCATCGTCATCTTCTTCACGCAGTCGTGATATTCGGTGTTTTAAGTGCAAAGGGAGAGGGCACAAATCTTCAGAGTGCCCTAGCCGGAGGGTGCTGCTAGTAAATGATGAGGGTGAGTGGGAGTCTGAGAGTGACCCCGAGGGTGATATTAATGCTAACCATGATTTTGCAGCTGAAGATGATCATGAGGATGATGTGGCTAGTACTTTGTTGAGCCATAACTATGTTGGAGGAGAAGCCTTGGTCGTATGCCGTTCTTTGAGTGCCCAGGTTGTTGAGGAAGATAAGGGGCAGCGGCATAACTTGTTTCATACACGTTGTTTGGTGAATGCCAAGGTATGTCGAGTTATTATTGATAGTGGCAGTTGCAATAATATTGCTAGTACGGAGATGGTTGAGAAGTTAGGTTTGCAAACGAAGCGGCATCCACATCCTTATCATATGCAGTGGCTGAACAATTGTGGTTCCATGAGAGTGACATGCATGGTGAGAATTCCTATTTCAGTTGGCACATATCATGATGTGGTGGAGTGTGATGTTGTGCCCATGCATGCTTGTCACTTGCTGTTGGGACGCCCTTGGTTATTTGATCGTGATGTGCAAATCAGTGGTCGTGCAAACCGTCTATTTTTTGTCCATAAAGGAGAGAAGTTTACATGGCTACCCATGACACCGGAGGAGGTATTCGTGGATGAGCAAAAGAGAAAGGTTCAAAATAAGCGAGAGAGTGAGAAACATTCTAGTGCGAGCCACAATAATAGTAAGGGAGTGCATCCACAGTCAAAAGCCCCAAAGCCAAATATGACCAAGCCAACGGGAAAACAGGGATTAGTCATGATGGCTAGAAAAAGGGACTTAAAAGAATTGAGTGAACCTAATACTACGTTCTTTGTACTCCTGTACAAAGAAGCCTTTTTATCGACTGACAACTTATCCTCTACTTTGCCTAGTGTTTGTCTTGATCTGTTGCAGGCATATGAGGACGTGTTTCCCGATGAGGTACCGGCCGGGCTGCCACCTAAGCGCGGGATTGAGCATCAAATTGATTTGGTACCAGGAGCTCCATTGCCAAACCGGGCGCCATACCGCACAAATCCAGAGGAGACTAGAGAAATTCAGCGTCAAGTTCAAGAGCTTCTTGACAAAGGTTACATACAGGAAAGTCTATCTCCTTGTGTTGTTCCGGTTATTTTGGTTCCAAAGAAAGATGGTACTTGGAGAATGTGTGTCGATTGTAGAGCAATCAATAATATCACTGTTAGGTATAGACATCCGATACCTAGACTTGATGACATGCTAGATGAACTTAGTGGCTCTACAATATTTACTAAGATTGATCTTCGTAGTGGTTACCATCAAATAAGAATGAAAGAGGGCGATGAATGGAAAACTGCATTTAAGACTAAATTTGGTTTATATGAATGGTTAGTCATGCCCTTTGGATTAACAAATGCACCTAGTACTTTCATGAGATTAATGAATCATGTGCTTAGATCATTCATTGGAAAGTTTGTTGTTGTATACTTTGATGATATTCTTATTTACAGCAAAACTTTCACTGAACATATTGAACATATAAGGTGTGTGCTTGCTGTTTTGAGAGAAGAAAGTCTATATGCTAACCTTAAAAAGTGCACCTTTTGCACAGATAAGGTTGTGTTTCTTGGCTTTGTTGTTTCAGGTAAAGGCGTGGAGGTCGATGAGGATAAAACCAAAGCTATTCATGACTGGCTGCCTCCACACAATATAAGCCAAGTGAGGAGCTTTCTAGGACTAGCGAGTTTCTACCGCCGGTTCGTGAAAGATTTTAGCACTATTGCTGCCCCAATTAATGAATTGACGAAGAAGGAGGTTCCTTTCAATTGGGGGGCAGCACAAGACAAAGCATTCCAGGAGTTGAAAGATAAGCTTACATCTGCACCACTCCTAGCGCTGCCGGATTTCGGTAAGATGTTTGAGGTTGAATGTGATGCTAGTGGTGTAGGGATTGGTGGGGTGCTTATGCAACAAAGTAGGCCAATTGCTTATTTCAGTGAAAAGTTAAGTGGTCCAACGCTTAATTATTCAGTTTATGACAAGGAATTGTATGCGTTAGTGCGTGTGTTAGAAACTTGGCAACACTATTTATGGCCTAAAGAATTTGTTATACATTCTGACCATGAATCATTGAAACATCTTAAGGTTCAATTAAAACTAAACCGTAGACATGCACGTTGGAGTGAGTTCATAGAATCCTTTCCATACATTGTTAAATATAAGAAGGGGAAGGATAATGTTGTAGCGGATGCATTGTCTAGGCGACATACGTTACTTTCCCAACTAGATATTAAAATTTTGGGGCTAGAGAGTATCAAAGAATTGTGTGCTATTGACCTGTTCTTTGCTGAACCCTACTCCAAGTGTAGTATTGGAAAAGGTTGGGATAAGTATCATTTGCATGACGGTTTCCTATTTAGAGCTAACAAATTGTGCATTCCAGATTGCTCTGTTCGATTACTTTTATTGCAGGAAGCTCACGCAGGTGGTCTTATGGGCCACTTTGGTGCTAAAAAGACTGAGAGTGTGCTGGCCGATCATTTTTTTTGGCCAAAGATGAGGCGCGACGTTGAGCGCTACGTATTGAAATGCACTGCAGGCCATAAAGCTAAGTCCCGTCTTAATCCCCATGGTTTATACACGCCTTTACCTATTCCTAGTGTTCCGTGGGAGGATATCTCTATGGATTTTGTGTTAGGATTGCTACGGACTAAGAGGGGGAGGGATTCAGTATTTGTAGTGGTTGATCGTTTTAGTAAAATGGCTCATTTTATTCCATGTCATAAGAGCGACGATGCTTCACATGTTGCCGATTTATTTTTCAGGGAAATCGTGCGTCTACATGGTGTTCCAAAGACGATCGTTTCAGATCGTGATACAAAGTTCTTAAGCTACTTTTGGAAGACTTTGTGGGGTAAGCTTGGTACGAAGCTGCTATTCTCTACTACATGTCATCCTCAAACAGATGGACAAACTGAGGTCGTGAACCGTACACTTTCTATGATGCTGCGAGCGGCTCTTAAGCATAATTTGAAGATGTGGGAAGAGTGCATTCCGCATGTGGAATTTGCTTATAACAGGGCGGTACACTCTACTACAAAATTATGTCCATTTGAGATTGTTTATGGATTTAAACCTATTGCTCCCATCGATCTTTTGCCATTGCCATTGCAGGAACGAGCTAATATGGATGCTAGTAAACGTGCTGATTTCATTAAGAAGATCCATGAGAAAGCGAAGGTGAATATAGAGGAGATGACAAGAAAGTATGTGCAACGAGCAAATAAAGGAAGAAAGAAGCTGGTGTTTGAACCAGGAGAGCTCGTTTGGGTGCACTTGAGAAAAGAACGTTTTCCAGAGTTACGCAAGTGCAAGTTACAGCCCCGCGGTGATGGTCCTTTTAAAGTGCTCGAAAGGATCAATGATAATGCCTACATGATAGAGCTACCTGGAGATTATGGTGTTAGTGCCACATTCAATGTCGCTGATCTGTCCCCGTTTTTTGGAGACCCGTCAGAGTCGAGGACGACTCCTTTTCAAGAGGGGGAGGATGATGAGGACATCCCATGCATATATACACCTACACCAACTACACATACACATGGTGATGACACCCACACTGTTTCAAAGGAGAAAGTATATGATGGCCCAATTACTCGCAGCCGCGCTAAACAAATCCAATCACAGGTACATGGGCGAGGAACCAATGCATGAGAACTTTAGCGAAGAGAAGAAGAGCTGTGATACACTTATTTGCATGCTGTTAAACCAGCCCAAGATGGATTCGCCAAGGTGTTTGCCATGGACCAAGAAGGGCTGTCACTGGAAAACAAATGAAAAGGTGCATTACATGTGCAAGGAAAAGAAAGGTGCCATTATTCTCTCTCACGCATGCATGCCCCACTTGTTTCTCTCACGCATGCATGCAAAATCTGAGTAAAGGAGTTGGACGGTTGGTTTAGAGAGAGGAGAGAGAATAAAGGAGGATTTGCATGCATGCAAATCAGCCATGTATTGTGCGGCTTGAATCAGAGACCAAGTCCAAGAAGGAAAGCACTCCAAGTATTTAGCTGTATGTTTTCTTTATTTTATTTTGTTGCCATCTAGTCCAGCGGTTGCCATATTCGGAGGACGACAGAGACATGCTATATGGGGCTGCGTCCCGGGAGGAGTTTTTGGGTTTTTACTACTTTTTGAGATTGATCTATTAAGAACAATGAGAGTGTTCTTGCTTCCTGTGTTCTTGTGATTCCCCGCGGATTGCACCTAGCTTGTGCCTCTACGCCATTGAGCATAGTTGTGTGAGTTAGTATTCAGATTTGTGGACTAGCGATTGTCTCGGAAAGCAGGCTACGGTTGGCTTCCTCGTCGTTGGGTTACAAATTCCCCAAAGTACCGTTCTTGATCCTACGCCGTGAGATCGGGCAAGTCGGTGCATCGGCTCTCACGGGCTGGTGCCCATCATAAGTAATAATACTTGGCTGATGTTGAATCAATCCGAAGAGATAAACAAAATCAAACCCAAAGAACAACACCAAACCGTGAGCAATTGAGGATGCCACAAATTGATGAGATGATCCACAAGGAATCACGGATTTTGAAAGAAAAGCCACCCTCCAATATTCATGCAATCACAAAACCCTATATGAGAATTTTTGAAACATATGTACTCATTATGCGCCACATAGATATGTGATTTCTCTGTATTTTCTTCAACTCAAAACTTCCCTACAATGGGGGTGTGCCCTTGAATATATAGCTCGGTGAATAGTACACACGATGGACAGTAATCAGAGTCAGTGAATAGTACCACGTGAGAAATGATTTGAAATCAACTCCTATTGCAAACTCCTACTTTAATTTAAAATTTAAACTACTCTAATTGCTAAAAATAAATTAAATTATCCTATTACAAGCAATTTCAAAATTAATTTCTTTTTAAAAGAAAGATATGAATTGGAATGGCTCCAATCCAAATCCATTTCAGATTCTTAGGCTGAAAATGCATTGATTTCGGAATTGAGTTTGAATTTGGCTCCTATGCCTTTTCTTGGCCGAATTCTCTTGCAAACTTTCTGACATGCAAAGCCCTCGGTCCTTGTGTCTTTCCATGTGTCGCATGCCTTTCATGTATATACACTTGCTGTGGTTTTCTCCTCCTTGACTAGCTTGTTTTGGACTAGGGCTTCCCTGATGTATGTGTTTCATGTATGCGTTTCACCATGACTAGTGCTTAGCTCATTCACCACAAGCTTCCCATGCACGCTCAAGCTACCCCTTCGGCCTACCTCCCTCTCCTCCCTCTTGGCCGAACCTAGTTCTTGTTTCTTTACCCTTTGATGCAAAATAGGTTTAACTTGAGGTTTAGCACAAACATACAACTTAAGGATATTTACCACCGTAGTAGGTGCAAGTAGAGTTGAAATTGTCTTTTAAGGCCTAGAGGTTGCATCTAAAGTAAAACAGTATATATTGATATACTATAGCATATGGTTGTTGCTATCGGTCACATGCCTATTGCAATTTAACCACCTCAGGTAATCATTGATATCCTGAAGCTATATACATTCATACAAGTTACAATGTACACACCACACGTAATATATTGAGTTGGGAATCGATTGATACTAGGATATGATAGAATAATTTAATGTATTGTGTGGTTTCCTCCTTAGAGGCTGAATGAAATGATAAACATTGGAGAGAAAAGTAAGAAGTATTAGAGGCCGGCTGCGGGTTAGCCGGGGTATCCTCCGAAAGATACCTTACAAGTTACAAGTGTAGTAACACACAAACATGTAATCATAAATATTTTTCCTTATCCTTTATTATACGCGTAGCTTCAGTTAGTTACCGCTCATCTAACATTACTGACATCTCAATTATATCTACTACTAACTAGTACAAATCACCGGTCTTATCAGTGCATGTCCAGGGATCCAACAACCGGTCCCGGGAGAATCCCGGCTGGTCGGCGGGAACGGTAACCAGCCGGTTACCGGTTTTCTAGGGGGAAAAATCGGATAAAATTCGCTCAAATTTGATTAAAAATCATTCAATATTCAAAAATTAAATTTTGAACTTACAAAACCCGGAAAAATCGGTCGGGATTTTGGATTCTGGACCCCGCGGTAGCAAGTAACCGGCGGTAACCGGTCAAGAATTTTTTCCCTGAGTGTATCTCGCCTTTATTATAGCACATATCATTTGTCATCTTTATTGTTATATGTTGGGCATTGTATCCTGGTAGAATATATGGTCCCAAAGTTATCCGTATACAACCTTTTTTAGGGAAATCTATGTTCAATTGATACGGATTAAAGTAAAGAGACAAACAAAAACACGGAGCATGACAAACATTTTCAATATTTCTCCACAAAAATCACATTTCTTCATAAATTAATACATCCACCCTCGACACAAAATAACAAAAACTCACTTCAGACTTCAGTAGGAGCCGAGCTCGGTGATCTTGACATGGAGGTGCCTCTGCGCGAAGGCGAACAGCCGGCCGATTTCCTCCCCGTCGACGGCGCCGTTGCGGTTGGCGTCGGCCGCGCGCACCCCCTCTCGCGCCTTCCACCCCGCGAACCACAGGTGCAGGCTCCGCAGCGCGTGCTGCAGCTCCTCCCGGCTGATCCGCCCGTCGCGGTCCGCGTCGAACTGCCCCAGCCACGCCCAGAACTCCTCCACCGTCACCTCGCCCTGCGGCAACCCGCGGTACCGCATGAACGCCATCCGCTCGTCGATCGATCGACCGCTGCTTGAGGCGTGCAGCAGTTAAGCTTGGCTGCTGCTCTGGGCGAGTGCAAGGCTGTGAGTCTAGTCCTGAATAGCAAAGCGACTATGCACGGTTAGGGGTGAAAACGGATCGGATAGTTTCCGACTGATCCGAACAAAAACGGATTCGGAATGTCTCGGATCGGATTTTTCTCGGATGATTTTGGATCGAAGCGAATTCGGATTTTTCATCGGAAGCGAAACGAATACGGTAGGCATGCTATCCGCGGATACGAAACGAATACGGATTATCCGGATAAGACGAGTCCGGATATCCGATTTCGCCCAAAAGAGGATTTCAGCCCAAAAGAGAAAAGGGGATTTTAATTGATTTTGAATTTCAGAAAATGCAACAAATCAAATGGTCTTTAGAAAATAGCAAATAGAGTTCAAAAATCCTAGAAAAATCACAAAAAATCATTGAATTATTTTTAACTTAATAAAATTAATTCAAACTTAAAGTTGGTTTTATTTTTGTATATAAATTATTTTAAATTTCTAAAAATCGGAAAAACCTTTTTAAAATCCAGAAAATTCAATAAATTAATTAAAATTTTCTTTTCACTTTAAATCCAATAAAATCCCAAAAAACTCAATAAATTTTATTTTTTACATTAAAAACTAGGAAACTAAATAATTGACTTTATTTTATTATTATTTTCCTTTTTAACCTTATTATTTTCCTTTTTAACGAGGAAAACTCTTTTAAATCTCACAAAATGTAATAAAATAATAACTTTATTAATTTTATTTTTGGTAACATACTTTGGGATGTTACAGTCATTTGCGTATAGATTAACCATCCAGTCTAATCGATATTAGTTTGAACTAAATTTTATGTATATGATGAACTAAGTGTGAATGTGTGATGACTTTGTGAGTTATGACTTATGAGCTAAATATGGTAAACTAAGTGTTATATTTGTGATGAACTAGTTAATGTAACTTGTTAGTGCCAATGTTATGTGTGGTTGATGAAAATATAAACAAATCATGAATGTTTACATCAAATAAATTAGTTATATGTTTTCGTTAATTTCTGGCATACAATTTAAGAGGTTTTCATATTCCGAAAAATATCTGTGACCGTATTCGTTTCGATTCGTATTCGCTCCGTATTCGTATTCGATACTATTCATATTTGTATTCGCATCCGGGGTATTCGTATTCGTATCCGAATCCGGGGAAAAATATGAAAATAAATATGGCAATACCATTATCCGTCCGTTTCCGATCCGTTTTCACCCCTATGCAGGGTGGCCTATACATACGATTGATCGAGGACGACGAGGAGGCTTTGGCTTTGGGGTTTTACGGCTCAGTCGGCGCACGTTTCGCACAATTCCACGCACGCGCGTTTGGCCGGCCTGGCCGCTACGGTTCTCTGTGTTGAACTTTGGTGATTGTTCAGTGGAAAAGAACGGGATCAATGACTCACTAGTGGATTCTCAAAAAAAACCACTCGCTAGTGGGCTGGCTTGCTGGTAGATGCTACAGCGTGCATGCCTTTGGGCTTTAGCTGGGGAATAATCACTTAATCAGTGGTGCAGCTTAAAAGTACATTCTTTAGAATTGGATGAGATGATTGACACATAATCTAAAGATGCAGGCAGCAAAGAGGTTATATGATCAAAATTTGAGAATCTTGAAAATTAATACTTGCTTAAAATTGCAGCAAGCACGACTCATGGGTTGCTTGGTTCATATCCAACCGTGCCATATATTTTTAGGCGAGGTTTGTGCCCGCACTTTTGTGATGCCCAATCAACTAGGTGAAACGTGAAAACTGGCCACGAGGCTAAGAAAGTAAATTGCTTTGTGTCGGCAAAGCAAATTCTGACCTTAAATTTTAGCAACCTAATATTAGATGCGGTTATCTTTATCTTGAGCAATCAACTGATCAACCTAAAACTCTAGCATTAGCAGGAGAAATTGGATATCACAAAACATAAAACCTACATTTCCAATTTTCGTGAGAGTGGTTGAAATTTGCTTGTGTTGAACTGTTCTTGTAGGCCGTCTGGTTCAACTTTTCTTTAAAATACCCTTGTTCTCGTCCGAGTGTAATCTTCAGCGCCTATTTTGCCAACAGATTTTCCCTTAGAACAATAAAGCATGTTCATCGTGATCTATCTACACTTTGTTCTTTCTTAAATCGATCTATCTCTGCTTTTTCTTTATGCGCTTTTATAAAATATTCACTGGTAGTATGTGGAGTTAGGACAAAATCTTACGGTATTACGGAAAAGGATGAGAGTTGCTTAAGAAAAGTTCTGGTACTAGTCCCACAGAAGCCTCTAAACTCCAAGATTCTTGTTTGAAAGATGCAGAAATTTCATTGATCAATGAAGAACCAGATTCATTCGGTAGGCTTTCAGAATTCAGAGGCATTCGTGGACCGTGGACGAGCAAATTGCTGCGCAAAGTGTCAGTTATTTATGATGGTAGGGTATGACCGGTTGTCTAGGACTTTATCACCAGAATTTTCTCTTCAAGATCGTTTGGGAGTTTGTTTTGGCTAAAACGCTACTATTGACGTGCGATTAACAAATCTAGCCCCTTCCCGAAAATAATTGGAAAAATGCATCGCGGAGCTAGCGGCGCTAGACACGTCGCCGAGTCTGGTCCCCATGGGGCGCTTGTCCGTGCCCCGGGGGCCCGGATTCCCCTCATCCATTCATTAGGGGGCGGACGCCCCCTCCTCGCACCACATAACTCGTCCGTGCCCTAGGGTCATTGTGCTGCCTTTGTCATTCCTCTGTGGCACGATGCTGCGACAAGGGGGAACCTTCTATTCCACGACATTCTTGTGATTTCTGGGGAAAGAAAAGGGTATTCCTAGCTCATTTCCGGTGGACACTTTACGCTCGTTCGGCTCGCCATGTATCTATCTACTATTTTGTTAAGACAACAACTTAACAACTCCATTCCATACACTATGTAGTACATGAATTTTTGGTTGTATTGGCGTATTTTTGCCCCGTATTTACAAGAGTGGTCATCGCCGGAATTTTTTTGCAAAAAATGACCCCCTGTCGCACGGCCATCGTGTGGTAGGCCCTCCCCGCCCACCACCTGTCCTCCTACAGCTTGGCCACCGTGCGGTGAGTTGCCAGCTCCCCTCCCGGAATTATGGGTTTAGCGTGATGAAAAATTAGGGTTTCAGCACGGTTTCATCATTGTTTGTAGGAATTTCAAAATATAGCAAATGAGTTCAAGAAACTATAAAATTTTATGTGGAGCCTCCCGACACAATGTACTTGCTTGTGTAAATTTTCTATAATTTTGTTCGTTTCGAATTTTTGTCGCAATTTCATATAAATGTAGAAAATGAGCTCCAAAAATTAAGAATTTGTTTTGAATGCTCCTCACGCAGTGGAATTGAGTGTGTAATGTTTCAATAATTATATATGTGTCCTGAAGTTGTCTCGATTTGCAGACGCCCGGGTAGTCCCACACGTCAGGACAACGTGACCCGATGAGGCAGCTACACGTCAGGACGACGTGACCCGATGAGACAACTTTGCGCAGTAACGTGACCCGACAAGGCAGCTTTACGCAACGACATGACCCAACGAGTCTGCTTTCTGCAGAGATATGACGCAACGCTGCCACACGATTCCTCCTCAGGGCCGCTACCTCGCAGACGCGGATTTTCTTTAACCGAATTACAATTCAGCTGCGTACGCAGGGCCGGCTTGGCATATAAGTACTACCCCTTCCACGTCAGGTTCTCCTACATCTAGACTTCAACACAATCTCGCTCAGATGGAGAACAAATGAGACGAGATCCATGAACTCACAAGGGGTGCTGCGGCCTAGGACGAACAAGTGGAGCGTGCCAGGAGGGCACCTCCCTGCAATGATGCCCCCCGTAGCAGCAACCCCTACCTAAACATTCCAACCGAGTATTCACCGCAACACCCGCCTGAGGGGGAGACGCCGCCCCTCTGTTGGTGCAGGGACACATACAGGTTCTTCAAGTCCAAGGAGTAGCTCAGCCTGAGCATGCGTTACTGGGTTTGCGTGAACTACTTCTAGGACTATTCCGACCGCCGTTGGGACTCGGGCCGCTATCGACAGCCGGTAAGGACCGGTTGCAGTATGTTCCCATACCATTTCTCTTTCAAAGTACGCACTAACAACCTCTCCTGTCTACCCATAATCCCCGGATCTGCTATGTGGTTACCGCAAGTGGATCGACCAAGGGATCCACCCACGCGACCAGTGGCGTCTCGACTGCGAGGAGTGGGATGCCAAGAGGGACCACGAGAAGAGGGAGGAGGAGCGCCACAACAAAGAGCACAACGAGCGCATCCGCCGGGAGACGCAAGCTCATCTCGAGGCGTGCAGGCACATGGAGCATGAGGCTCACGAGAGGGAGTGCGAGAAAAAGAGAAAAATGATGGCCAAGGCTAAGGTGGCCGACGAGGAGTACAACGCCGAGCTCGCAAGGAAGGAAAAATGGCTCGGGTCTACGCAATAGGTTGGGCCATTCTGGAGTAGTCCCTCGTCCTACCCGCCACGTTAATCCTATGTTCTAAAGGTATGTATACTTACATGGTCCAAATGCTTGTGTCGCAGTGTACCGTAGTAGTAGCGATGATGACTAAAACAATTAGCCAAACTATCATGTCATGTAACCACGTGTAACATGCTTCTATCTACAGACTGTAATGTATTTCTGGTTCTGTGCTCCTTGCCCATCTCAAAAATTAAGGAATTAGGTCTTGAAAAATTGGATTTTAGGTTTTGGAAATTATGGTTTCATGAATTCGCACGCAAAGTACTCGTAACAAAATTAAGGTTTTGGAAATTATGGTTTCTAATGGAGTTGCAATGTACGTTTTCATTCATAAAATTAACAACATTTGAAGCACTACAAGTATTACATGATACATGCGCGGGTTTATTGCAATCGGGATGGAGGAGGAGGGGGTATTATCACATGTACCCCGATCAAATAGGACACTCTTTGTTAATTTATCAGTTTAATGTGGATGATATTCTTTAACACTGTATTGTATCACATACTAAATAAGATTGTACATGAACCAACTGAGAGAAATATGTGGCATGCAGATCATATAACAATGTACTGCGGCCTCTAACTCATGTGCGTTTCAAAGGCTACAGTATATTGTTATATGATCTGTATGGCACACATTTCCCTCAATTTGTTCATGTACAAGCCTATCTAGCATATGGCATAATACAATATTAAATAATGTCATCAACATTGAACCGATAAATTAATAAAGAATATCCTATGTATCATCTATGCAATGGTGTCTGCAACTAGTCTCTGTGGCGCCATAGCCACTACCCCTTTTCTCGGGGCTGCCCACGGTGGCGACAAGTGTCAAAGTCGTCCATGTCCTGTGATTCCATAATGTAAGTGGATCGTACAGTAACAAACGTAACAATGATGTAAATTAAAGTTTCGATGTACATAACAAAAGAAGACGGAGAAAACATTACATTACGACACTGAATGATGATCAGACGAGTTGGGTCTGTTGGGGCAATCCTTCATTGAGTGCACAATGGTCTTGCATATCCTGCACTTGGTTATGCGGCTAGAACTGGTACATTAGCTGGCATCCATATCGTTCCGGAAGCGTCACATCTGCCATCGTCCCTTCCCTGTTGTCTTCAAGGCCTTGTTCGGGCCCCGTTACACCCTGTTCAGCTAAAAATCCTTATAGTTCATGTCCAAGTCGTACGAGTGAAACTCTACACTCTATGTACTGAATAGGTGCTGCATGTTATAGTACTTGGAGATGTACGGCATGGACATCTGCCTCATTTGCGCACACACCTTATACACATGTTAGCATGGCTTGTGCACGAGTTTCGGCTTGTTACAGGTGCATGTCACCACATCACCCATGGTGCATGCCTGTTTCATTTCCCTCCTGGCATGAATGTTGACATATTTCTGCCGAAGCGTGATCTCGTAGTTCCTCCTAAGACCATCGATCACCCTGATGTCGTGCATTCGGGTCTTCTCCACCTTCTGGTCCATTTGGCTCTGCATGTTCTTGAATCATTGCTTACCTTCCTCCATCTGTTGCTTGGCTGCGGTGGCTCTATTAATGAAATAATCAATAGTGTGTGTCCATGTCTCCTTGACAATCGCGGTGATAAGGAGACACCACACACCTTTGAGGACGCTATTGTACACCTCAAACATTTTGGTTATTATAATTCCGTACCTTGCACCGTTTGTGTCATAGAGAAGGGACCATTTCTCTCATTCAGGAGTGTGGCATTGAATCCACTCTGAGAAATTTATGGCACAGCTAGGTTGATCTCCCTCCGGAGTGTTCTGGTGTTCGAGGTCTCTCTAGATAGACTCAAACTTTCACCTTTGGTTTTGCAGACA
Source organism: Ampelocalamus luodianensis (assembly GCA_036346255.1). Lineage (NCBI taxonomy): Eukaryota > Viridiplantae > Streptophyta > Magnoliopsida > Poales > Poaceae > Ampelocalamus > Ampelocalamus luodianensis. The sequence continues at coordinate 53,157,020 of CM070627.1, read as the reverse complement.
CAATGCCTTGAACATCTTCATAACATCCTGACTGCAGAACCGTGTGAACAAATTAGATACAAGATGTCTCATGCGCCACCTGGTTTGCACGTCGTTCCACTGGTGAGGGGGTTCCATCCCATGCTGCATGGTGTTGAGGGCTGCCAACAACCCAACATTGCGGTCTGTGATAAGGCATACGTTGCGTCGGTCTCCCACGACCGCCTGCTTCACGTTTGTTAGGAACCACAGCCAACTGGATATGTTCTCACTCTCCACAAAGGGAAATGCCACCAAGAAAAGCTGGTCATTCGCGTCGGCCGTCACCGCGGTGAGAATGGTGCCCTTGTACCTCCCTGTGAGGAAGGTACCATCCATCGTGATAGAACTTGAAGCCCCAAATGGCCTAGGCGAAAGCCCAAAACACCTGGTCCAATATGAAGCAGTTAGGCCCTCCGTCAGCATCTTCACTCTCGAGCTTATTTATTTACGTGCTAGGGTTTGATTCGGCAATCTGGTCAAGCAATCTCGGCACAAGGTTGTACGCCTCTTCGTATGTCCTGTACATAGACTCGATGACCTTCTGCTTAGCTTGTCGGATCTTTGTTGTAGCTGACTGGATACCCAACCAGATTGACGACTTCCGACATCAGCATCTTGGGGAAGACGAACATGTCCGCCGCAACTAGGTGCCTGATGAGGCTTGCCACATATGCGAATGTCACATTCTGATGCTTCCGTAGGGGCTCGCTAAGCTCGCAAGTGTGGTCGATCATCGCCTTGACTCCGAAGACCGAGCCGAAGATCTTTGCTCATCGAGCGCTGACCTTGCCAGGGCAGCCTCCCACTACGTACTTTATTGCGTGCTTTTTTGGGTTGGATCGGTGCACTCGATACACACGGCTGATGGACAAGGCATACCATGTTATAGCTTGTTGCACGACCGCCTTGCTAGGGAAGCGATGTCCAACTAAGAGGGTGTCGGCATCAAAATCCCACTGGGAGCCTTCTTCTTGCGGCAGTATGAGCAAACACACCGCGATATCATCCAGTCTCGATGTCACGTAAGGCACCTCCGATGACACAATTCCCCCAGTTGGACCACCGAGCTGGTATGAGTCCTCGTTGCTACCATCCGAGCCTGGGTCGGCGTTCTCATCGGACTCCAATCCGAGAGGCTGGTCCGGTAGATACTCGTGGCAGTCAATGTGAGCCGACCACCACAATTTTGCATAAAATTATGCGCGAGTCTTCCCTTCGAGGCAGCACATGTCGTGCTACCGTCTTCAGGCTCGGGCTGCGCTTGCCCACTTGTAGAGGCCCCAGCATCATCAAAGTTTCCTAACGCCCTTAGTACGAAATTCACGTACACCATCAGCCTCCCGTGAATGGCCGCCTCAGGCTAGGAGGCAATCTGCATGTACTGGCTCCATGCTATGCTTTCATTCACCTTGACGAGCTCTCACACGACATTCGTGCAGGTGATCCCCCTCGATCATAACTTTCTTTCTCGTTGCCTCCATGACGAACTCCCTTCGGATGTAGCTTCGAAGCTCGTGAATATTCATCGCGTCGAGCCCCTCCGTCCGGACAACCTTTTATTGGCATCTCGACAGGTCCAACCCATTAGGTCCGCCTTGTATGAGACAATCGTCGTAAACGACTAACAAGTCTTGCATATTTGAAATTACCTAATGCCACAACAACCCCATCCGCGGTACATATGTGTAATTAAATACGACAAATTGCATGCAAGTGATGGATTACATATGTGTAATTAAATACAAATAATTAATTAATTACCAACAGTTTTAAAAAATTAATTACGAGTAATTCATTACTACCGTGCTTACCACTATTAAACCACATGTTCATTGCCACTTAATTACTTATGACTAACTAATTTACACTAAATTAGTTAAGCCTAACTACTTGCTAGTAGTTAATTTCCACTAAACTAATTAATTACGACTAAACTAACTAATTATGACTGATTAATTATCACTAAACAAACTAGTTACGACTGATTAATTACCACTAAATAAATTATAAGTAGTTAATTTTCACTAATTTAATATGTCAAACTGATAACCACTAAACTAATTATGACTAATTATTTACCACTAAACTAATTAATTACGACTAAACAAACTAATTACGACTAATTAATTACCACTAAATAAATTACGAGTAGTTAATTTCCACTAATTTAATATGTCGTACTGAGAACCACTAAACTAATTATGACTAATTAGTTACCACTAAACTAATTAACTACCACTAAACTAACTAATTACGACAGATTAATTACCACTAAATTAACTAATTATGATAGATTAATTACCACTAAATAAATTACGAGTAGTTCATTTCCACTAATTTAATATGTCGTACTGGTAACTACTAAACTAATTATAACTAATTACTTACCACTAAACTAATTAATTACCTATAAACTAACTAAATAATTACTACTGAAATAACTAATTACAACTAATTAATTACCACTAAACTATTTAATTATGACTTGCTGACTAAGACTGATTAACTACGACTACGGTAATAACGACAAAAGCATCCGACAAATTATTTGCCCTTCGGGGGGAAAGCTAGCAAAATAGGCCGAGCGACAAGCGACGGAAGCAAGCAAATACTTATTCTCAAAAAAAAAATATGTTACGTTCTTTGAGTTCTCAGCGACGAGCGCCAGAACAAGAAGCGAAACGCAATTGGGATGAGCGAAGAGCAACTGCGAGAGTCGACAGATGTGAGGAGGAGGGACAGCCATGACGAGTCGACAGATGTGAGGAGGAGGGAGGACAGGCGGTGGGAAAGGTGGTCATCGCCCGGTTTTTTGTTTCGCCGCAGAATCGGACCGGTGTTTTGGGGATATTTTAGGTTGTTACGTGGACCACCGTAGGGTGACCGTGCGGGAGGGGAGGGGGAGGGCTGGCGGGAGGTGGAGGGAAGGGCGCGTGGCGGCGACCCACCGCACAGTGGCCGTGCGGCAGGGCGCTACTGCACAGTAGCCATGCGGCAGGAGGACAGGTGATGAGCAGGGAGGGCCCGCCGCACGGTGGCCGTGCGGCAGTGGGCTATTTTTTAAAATAAAATTCGGCGACAGCCACTCTTGTAAATACAGAACAAAAATACGCCAATACGGCAAAAAATTCGTGGTACAGCTTATAGGTCCGTCACGCTACATGGTAGATTTATCAAATTTCTCCGCTCACGTTTTATTTTCCTCTCTTCAACATGGTGCAAGAACCTGTCTAAAAAGTCGAAAACTCAAATCTCCACGAGATTCACAAACAATTGGTAGGAGCTTGGTAATTATGTGATAACTCCGCAATCAATCGCTAATCAATTGTCGAGATAAGTTTTTATACAAAGAGGGCTATATATTTGGAAAAATTTACTTAGTAACATTGCAATGATATATAAATTAGAAAATAGCATCTAATATAAAGATGACAAATGGGTTATAGGTTCACATGTAATTCCCTAACTCTTAATTAATATAGTGTTACTAAGCAAATTACCCTGTATATTTTAGTTATCAAGAAGGGAGCCACGGCCACGACCATCGAAAACCTTGTAGTCTACGACTAGACCAAATGTCTAAGGACACTCTTAATTAATATCATATTTGGCTGTTCTGAACCCTCAACCTGTAAGTGTGGAGATTCACCAACAGACTTAAAACTAAGTTTAGGGAGGATTTTGGAGTGTTACTTATACTCTACGCTTACAGCTACTTTGTATATATGGTATAGAATATCCTTTTGTTGTAGCGTGTACTAATTTTAGTTTTCTTTTGAATTTTCAAGCCCATGGGCGTACAACAATGCCAATAGACGTCAATATCCTTTTGGATAGGCTCTACGCTATACGCAAGCGACCACCCCACTGGGAACTGACTAGCTAGCTAGTTTGTTGCAAATAAATGAATGATCGATCCCCTGTACGATGAGATAAGATATCTTGGTTTTATATATTGAGTATATTATTTCTAGTCATACTACGCATTTGTACGAAGCAAGTACAAGCCCGGCCGTTTCTTGTGTTTTAACTTAAGAGCAGATGAGATGCTCTGCATTGACGTACGAATTGAACAAAGTTAACTGAACAAACATAAGAGCAGATGCGAAGGTCGTCGCAGCACCGTGTCCCAGAGGAACGGTGAAGGCAGCACTGTGCCCCTGGGCCACTGACGAGCTAGCAGGTGCAGTCCCAAGGGGCACGGATTTACTATGTGCCCCTGGGCCACTGACGAGCTAGCAGGTGCAGTCTCAAGGGGCACGGATTTACTATGTGCCCCTGGGCCACTGACGAGCAATGTCCAGTCCCATGGCATAGGGACCCGACTTGATGACGTGTGGAACGTCACTAACTGTGTGGTATCATTTTTGCTATTGTTTTTACGAGAGAGAGTATTTGTTAATCACCATGTCAACAGTGTTTTTTCAACCAGAAACTCGATGTCTTGTGATCATCAATAATAAAATACTACAATGTTCTTACAAAACAGCGATAACAAGAGCAATAGTAAGATGCTAACAGCAACAATGATTGGTAAAAAAACAAATAGTTTTCTAATAATTATATTATATCATATGGGACACAAAAATAGACATTACAGAGCAATATAACGCACTCCCTTCCCTATATATACTGTTAGTATGCACCTTAACTGCCAGCCTAGAACCTATGTCCAGGATCCCCCTTCTAATATACACAACATACGTACATTCTCTCACCAAACGGCGCAAAAAAGAAACATCAACGAAGTAAAATCTGAGGGGAACATACATACGCGAAAGCTTGCTCGGAGTGGCTATTAGACATCTTGCCTACGTTATGTACACAAAATTCTCAATTGCTGCAAACAAACTATAGTCTTGAACGTCGGAAGTACTTGATGGGATTGAACGGACCGAGTTGCCGTGCAGAAGCCAATGTTGGCCGTCCGTTTGGGGCACTGTTGGCTTGATGTCCCATCCTTCAACATTTTTTGGAACACAAACATCAAACAGAATTTGTCCAAGGACTCCTTGAGGCTCCATGCTAGGTGGATGGGATAGTTGTCGCCTCTGCTCCTCAATCAGAGAATCTGGTTCCCTAGATTCATTATGGTCCTTCGAACTTGGCAAGAAGAAGTGGTCGCTGGGACTGTTGGCTACCCTTCTTAAGCTCTCATTTGAATTGGCGGCCGCCTTGTGTAGACTGCACACAGAATGCGCTATCTTGTACTCTTCATCACCTGTGGCACTAGTGCCATTCAGCTGGCTTCTGTGGCAGAAGGTGATGAGAGCTTTCTTCAGTATATCATTTACAGCACTTCTGTATTCAGCTTCGTGTGACTTGTAATGGCCTGCAGGTTATCAAGAAAAGTTACCTGATAAGTTAAATTTGACATGACGTCTGACGGCAGAATAGAAAATACTGTAGCACCATTACATGGAAAATACCGTTAAACAAGATAATACAAATAATTAATTCATTATCTTCAACAGTGAATTGCTCTAGGTCATGGACTTATGGGACATGTATTTGTCTTCACATCAGTCAGTCAGCCTTATTGAGAATTCAATATATGAGATTAATGCCAGGTCCTTGGAATGCAAGCAGCTACAACTGTTATCATGCTAGTAATCCTACTGTTATCATGCTAGTAATCCTACGTAACATAACTGGACAGTGACGGTAAAATAAGAACTTACCAACATGAGGGGAATCGCTCCACTTAATAACTTTAACATCAGTGCCTAGTTCGACCAGACGCCTGGCAAAACCACAGACAACATGGCATGGAGCAAGATCATCATCTTCCGAGCAAAATATAAGAACTGGACCCAACCCCTGCATGAACAGTCGATGAGAATAGTTTGTATGACTAGTAAGAATGATATGCAAAAATCACATAGGCAAAACTGGACTTACTGCTGATGAGTATAGAGTGTGCCAGTACTCTGCACGCTGAGCTTCAATTCTGCTTGGAAAGAGAGTATCCATTCCAGATGCCAGGGCCTTTGCCATCCATGAAAGTAACATGGATGGTTGAGAAGAATTGCCAGTCACAGGATTCTGGAGAAACTGGGTGCCCATATCACTGACAAAATCTACTGGGCCAGAGTCATAGATTTGCCCACAGATACAGTTTCTCACTAACCGATAGTCCTTCTGCATAATGGAAAATTTATGTCAACAAAGTCAAAACAGGTTTGCCAAGAAATTCACAAGTGAAATAGACCAAATATATGCAGTGGAAAATATGCCATGTCATAACATGATGACAATGACGAAGACAACGAGGACTGACACGATGATGAGGGACTTCAAAATTTCATTTATATTACAACAGTACTACTTACTACAAATCATGAACAAAATTACTACATACAAATTGAAAATACAAGCCAGGTAGTTGACATTTTAGGAAGGATTATCTCTGAGGAATGAATCACCTAACACGATCAAATAAATGGTAGAATATAATCAATAAATAGTGGATTGTCCAACATAGAACTGGAATATAAAAAAATGTATCCTACCAGTACCTAATCCTTATGATACGCATTTGCTAAAAGTTTCCACATATAAATTACCAGAACAATTAAATTACGGTTTTTAATAGGTTACCATATGTGAACTTTCAGGAAAAGAGAAAAGAAAGAAATAGCATACCTTGGTCACATCTCCTTCACATTTTCCATCTAGTAACTGGAAAAGCCAAGAAAATTCAGTCATTTCAACTGTGAAAAAGGATAAAAACAAAAGAAATATGGTGCCTAATACTAGTCAAATGATTGTAACTACAACTAGATAATAGTTTATAGTTAAGATCATATCATAAGATCACGCATGTACCTGAATAACTTTGTACATGCATCCCTTTGAGCCACCAGAAAAAGAAGCAAGAACAGTTGGCAGTGGCTTTAATTTCAATTCCTGAAACACCAGGATTTCACGGAATTTCAGAGCAAAATTACATAAATAATAAAAAAGCAGCCAGGTGGAAAGGCAGTTACAGGAGTCCCATTTCAAAATAGCTTTTATACAATCTTCCAACAATACCAAAAGTTTATCATACAGTAAATAACACGGTTCTTGATCAGCAATAAGGTTATGTGCTATGTAGAGATGGACACATGGATGGAAAGTACAGAAGCAATGGAAACTCGAAAGGAATAAGATCCGGTTTGTAAATTGTAATGTGATGATTTTCTGAGAGTTCTTACAACTATGGATTTTCTGTATATATGACAGATGAGTAACTAACAATGAGTCAAAAAGAAGAACTTCCGAGTGTATTGCACAACAATGCTAGTGCAGGAACGCACTAAATATAGTACTGACACTAGCCAAAACATTAAGGAACTTACAATTCGATTTTTTTTCCCCTTTGAACAAAAAAAGTTAACAATACTTATTATACAGTGTGGTATTTGTGGAGTACAATGACCAACACAAAAATACACTAACCTTCAGAAGCTCACTAATAACACCAGATGCCAGTGATGCTGCTTTCTCAGAGAGATACCTGGAAGAAGGAAAGAATTAGTATTACAACAGCATCAGATGTACAAAGCATTTAAGGGTGAGAGGACCCATCTGAAATGTTACACTTTAACCCTTTAAGTATAAGATATTTGAACTTTGAAGTAAGGTGCAAAAAACTCCATTACTAGAGTAACAAAGGACCCCACTCAAATGTCATTCTAGGTAAAGGGCCCTGTTGAATAAAGTCTCTAGTTCGCCAGTGAATAAAATGATGCTGACAAAGAGCCTCTACCTTCGGCACCATCCGATTTAACAAACTAAATTTACTTTGGATGGACCTCACCTCATAGAAATAAATACCTAATATAATAACATTCTAAAAATAATTGAAGCAATTCACATGTTATTTTAGCTTCTATTACTATTTCAACACACCAAAGTAAAACAATATTGGATGAGGGGGTGGGTGTGGGTCGAATATCTTTGCTACAAACTTCTAAATGAAGCTAAACAAAAACCTAATGGAAGAAGGGATTAAGTTTCAAAACATTCTCTCTTGTTACAATTGATTCTACTTCCCAAAAATAATCACCAAAAATCATGCCAACCATGAGCGTGCATAGATCCTGTTACCAAAATGCAAACCTTTCACAATCCTCCAAAATAGCTTAACCAAAACAACCAATCCTAATCAAACTCCCAACAAGCAAGCAATCTAACCAGCTCTTTGCTGACATTACGTAGTTATTTCTACCCAACAGCCAACAAGGGAACAATATAAACCATAAAAGAGTAAAAATTGCACAATTACATCAATTCTCAACCTAAGATGATTAACACGCAGTGATGAAATCCTCCAAGAAAGGAGTGACCGATTCAACACTACTGACCCAACCAATCAACTCCCCGTGATTTCAGCAGACACAAAACTAGCACGCGATCTCTAAAATTAAACCCAACCGCGGCTAAAATTACACTCCACGGGCAACAACAGAGGTTACAGAGCTACAAGCGGCCACTCCCACAAGCCCAGACGAGCAATAGCTCGGCCAAGTCAAACCACTAGCACAAGCAAAGGCGTAGCGAGAGGGCGGGAGGAAGGGGCACTCACAGAGAGACGAGGTCGGCGTGGCAGACGAGGCAGCGCCACCCGAGCGAGGCGTAGAGCTCCACGAACGGCCGCAGCTGCGCCTCGTCGCTCCACACCCACGCGAACACCACCACCACGCCCCTCGCCTCCGCCCCCGCCGCCGACGGCGACGGCGGCGTGGGCGCCCAGTAGAAGCGGCCGCCGCAGCCGGGCCACATGGCCACCGATGCTCTCCAGGCGAGGAAGCCGAAGCGGGGAATCGAAGCAGGAGAGAGGCGAACAAGGGTTTGTGCTGTCTCGCTTGTTTGGTTCCCCTTTTGGAAGAGGAGATGGGATGGGAGGAGGCGAGACGTGAGGTGGGTCGCTTCGGCGTATGGGTCGTCGCTGATTTTTTTTTCAAAAATTATAATGGATTTCATTTTTCTCCTTTGCCTTTTTTTTTTTTTTTGAGGTTTGTGTACGAGCACGGCAGTTTTTTTTTTTTTTTGCGATTAATAATTTAAGTGGTGGGTGGTCAACTCTAACCTGCGAGGACACCAGTTTCCGAGGATAAAAGATGAGGAAGATGCAGTATATTATCTATATGAAAATACTGTACTTTTTACGTTTAGCCAAACATCCAAGTTTGAATCTTCAGATGGCTGATTATTCAATGGATTTCGGTTATTTGTTGTGCTGATATATATTAAAAAAACATGACTTTTGCCATCCAAAGAACTCTAGTTGCCAACTTTATAGAAAAGAATATCTACGAAGTATGAACAATATCACATTAAGAGACCGGAGTAAGTACATAAATTCAAAACAGGTCCAATAAGAAAATGAGAGAAGTAAATATGCTCGCCAAATATGCTTGTTGTTTCAATACATGGCATGAAAATTTTGTTGTCGCTATCATCTAACTTTATCAACCTCAACAACCGCTATTGTTAGGCTTTGTTTGGCATTGTAGTGGTTTTTTCAAAAGCACTCTATTCTATTTTTTGATATAAAAATTAGTGTTGAAAACATCTTTTATGAGCTAAAGATTAATGTAACTACTTTTCTACAGTGTATATATATATATAACTAATTAACTTGATTCCACCTCACATCAACCACAAACTAGCTCTCAACGTATAAACAGGATTTTACCTTCTGCTTAAAAAAAGCATTCGCCACTAGTTGGTACGGATTCTTCATTTACTAGCGCCTCCATCCTTCGTGTGTTCTTAGAAAAATTGTTTGTAAATTCTAATAAGCAAAACCCCACGCCTCTGTAAAGTGACATTGCTTTAAGTTCATCTATATTTGCTTGCAACTTCACGTTACTCCGTAAGGAAAAGCAAAACAATATATATCATGACTCGTTCAAAAGAAAAGCAAACGAGAGCAAGATATCAATGGAAATATTTATAAGGGCAATTTCTTATTTACCATCGAAAATTTGCATCATTTCTTATATACTACTCATTATGTCACTAATTTGTTGACCTATGCCTCACATGTCAGAGATATAACCGAGGATTTTGGAAATTTTCAGCAGCTTATACTAACTCATATTTATAAGACAATTTTCATGTGATCCCTAAAAAACCTAGTGACATATGATATGTCAAAATTAGATGGAAAAAAATTGAGCAAAAAAAGGTATAATTGCATCGAGATGCTTTACGGCCGCAAGAGCAGAGCTATCAATGGAAGTCATATTTGTCATCTTCTTTAGACTTTAGGCCAGAAGCAATTCATACCAGACTTGGTTCTGGACGGTGTCTCTTGCTGACATAATATTGGCACAATTTTTGCCTAAACTTTCCCTCCCTTGTGCATTTCTTGCATGCATCGGCGTGCTACGTTGTAATGTTATCTGGAACCATTCTAAAACTTGTTTCATGTTGGAAGCTGACATGTGAATATATGGCTACACGTGCGTGTGCACCTAACCTACCAAGGTTCTAGTGCTAGACTAGACGTAGGTGTTTACCGATTTTAGAAGTACACACGTGCTTTACGTGTTCAGTGAAAAAACGTATGTCCGTGTTCCATGAGATCTTGGCTAGAGGCGGACCCAGCAAGGGTCATGAATGTTGAACTGAACACCTAGTTTTTTTTGCAAAATAATATGTATGTAGTAGATATATATATATATATATATATATATATATATATATATATATATATATTGATAATTAGGACAAATACTTCACATTATATCCTTAGTAGATTTGAGACCACTTTCACACCTCCCTTTTGCAATTCGTCTCAAGTAGGTGCCGACCAACTCAACAGCCCGATTGGTTCCAACCCAACACATGTATCTCTCCGATCATTAGGTAGCACTGACGCACAAATCCACCAAACAACCAGGCGTTGCGTGAGGCGAGCAGACGAGAGCGGCTCTAGGGCTCTGGCTTGACATCGGTGGCGGCACGTGAAGGGTAAGGTAGCAAGTGCCAAGAAAAGTGAGCAACAACGTGCGATGAGAAGAGCCTAGCCGGACCACGTGGGAGATGCGGTCGTAGGATTTGGGAAGAGACTGCGAGACGGCAACCGCGTCACTAAGGTCGTTGATATAGATCACACACGTTGATAGTAGGACATGTTCATCCTCATCCCCGTACACCAATTCCAAATCCAAGTACACTATGTCGAGAGCTTTCACAAAAAAAAAATCATAATTTTTTTAGCTTATTTGCTATATTTAAAAATTTATATAAAAGTATACTTAAATGAATTTAGAAGAAGAAAAATACTATAGTGCCTCATGTCACGGAACTTTTTTTATTATTTAATCCTTTTTTTAATTTTATTTTAAAGTTAACCTCTCGTAAACTTTATTTCCAATTCTGACCCTTTGGTCACGCCACCACCCGTGGCGTGATAAAACAACACTGTCACGCCACAGGATAAGTTCCCAAAATCGCACTTTTTGTCACGCCACTGGTGGTGGCGTGACCAAACAACACTGTCACGCCACCACTGGTGGCGTGACAAGACTTTGATCAGAAATGGGCTGGCATGACAGTGTTGTTTTGTCACGTCACGGGTGGTGGCGTGATCAAATGGGTCAGAATTGGAAATAAAGTTCGCGATAGGTTAACTTTAAAATAAAATTAAAAAAGGATTAAATAAAAAAAATCCTGCCGCGCTGTGGCCATACGGCAAGTGGTGCTACAGTAGCCCTACCGCACGGCCGCCATGCGGCATGGGGCTGGTGTCGGCTCGACAGAGTGCTATTTTTGCAAATACCGTGTGAAGACAATTATTCTTGCAATTACGGGCGAACTTGCGCCAATACAGACAAAAAAATCCTGTCGGGCAGTACACGAGTCACGATATGCGCACAAAGCACACCAGCAAGGAGAAATAATCCTCTTCGGTTTGGAAGAAAATGAACTAATGTGCAGAAGTTTGACATGCATGCACACCATAGAGGTGGAATCATACACATTATGCATATCAACATGATGTCACGCAAAAGCTCGACTATCCAATACAAATAGAAGACGGATGGCCAGGAGAGCAGTTTTTATTTTTTAATCTTTTTTAAGAAATATTTTAAAGATAGCTTCTTCTTAACTTTATTTTTAATTCTAACTTTTTTGTCACGTCATGACCCGTGGCGTGATCAAACTGTGCTGTCACGCCACCTACCACGGCGTGACCAACCCTGCCAGATAACCCCCCAAACCAACATGCGTCCATGTTCGGGCTAAATCTTGTAGCCGAGTAGGAGTTACTAGACGTATTGCTCGGGATCAGTGTTGAGCTTATAGGGTGTGAGTTGAGCTATTTTTCCATGCAAACATATCTGGATGTTACTCTTCTAAGGCCTATGCATCTTATTATGCTCAATTTGATTTTTTCCAAACAAAATTTTTCATTCAGTTATGTTTCCTCAAAACGTGTTTGGCTTCAAAAAATATTGTCATTCCAAACCTTCATCATAAAAGATGTGTGTATCCCAAACTTTATATAAAGATATTCTAAACCACCTAACTAACATCATTTTTTTATACTTAAAAAATATAATAAATCTAGCTGCACAAATACGCGTTAGCCAGCTGCTACTAATACAAAAGATCGATCACGCGCAGATGTGGAGAACAGTCAGGAGGATTGTTGTGACATTGACACTTTCCAATCTTTTTCAGAACTGAAACTTCGTACCTGTCTGTCACACAAGACATGCATAGGAAATGTCAAGATGTCTATCGGATTACACCTGAAGTTTGGCACGCTCTTTAAGGCTTAACTCTGCTATTTTGCACTGTATTTTCCTTCGTTTTCGCATTGTTCTGCTGATTTCATAAATTCTTAGGCAAAACCTTGCTGTGTTTAGAAAAATAAAGACTAATACGGCCTTTTGGTGAAAGTCCATTTCAATCTATGCAGTAGTATATCATCTGATAAATTTAAGAATGGGTCTATTTTTTCCATGTTAATAGTGCTCGGCCCGCATTCCCTCATGCTGGGCCCGCTTTTACCTAGCTATCTGCTGGGCCAAGCCCATAGAATCGCAGAACTTCCAAGATCTCAAAATGAAGAGTAAAACGGCCTATTTGTAGTCGTGTTGCTTAAATCTGAGTCTGAAATTATGTGTGGATCTAGAACGAAATCGATTAAATGTTATCATATATGTTACCACAAAAACTACAGAGTGCATACCTCTACGTGGATTTTAATAAGATAAAACAATATTTGAATATGGTGTCTTATGCACCTGTAAAGATTCACTTGGATCCGCTCATGCGTGCAATGTTCCTCTACCTACCCAAGAAGTTGACATCACCGAGAGCCACGTGAGACTAGTAGTACTACTGCATTGCGCCACGTGAATAAATTGCTCAATCCATGTAATTGTGCAACTTAACCTAGCTGCATAAATACGAGAGTAGCAGGGTGCTAATCACGGTGACACTGTTGATGCATCAAGTTGGTCATTATAGTGAAGGATCACGCAGAAAACATCAATGGGAGCCTGCCTAATCCTAGAAGCCCAGTTAACTGATTACTCTACTACGTATGGTATATGCATAGCACACTTTTCCCCCTTGCATGCATCAGTGACTCCAGTTCACTTTTGTTGCTGTTTTTCTAGCGTCATTCATGCGGATGATGCCACCCAACTGCATTGCTCACTGCTGGTGAACCTGAAGCAGACGACAGCTACAATAAGTGCAAAAAAGTGTCCCGGCAAGAGATGGCCAAACTAACCAACCAGCCGGCCACAGTCTCGATCGAGTTTGTCATCCCATGGTTCGTCTTCCTGAATCCTGATCCGATGTAAGTTCTGAAGAAATCCACTATAGAGTCCTTTCCGGGAGTTCATGAACACAGGATGTATGTTCGCTTTTTCTTCGTGAGATTGTTAACGAGAGAAGTATCAGTGCTGGAGTAGTAGTACTTCGTCGCCCGCCACCGCCGCCGGATAACGCGGGAGAGCTCGTGGGAATCGTGAGGAGGAAGAATCGTTTGCCCCACCCATTCTAAGGATTCGTACGTACGCCCCAGCAGGAATCACGATTTCAGTGGCCAGAGGAGAGGCGGGCCCAACGAAGGCTGGGTAAGTCAGGTCCCGTACAAATTTCAGTTTTTGAGATTGCCGATTACGCGCATCACACGGTGTAATTTCAGTTTTTGGTAAATTAGTCTAATATTTGACTATTTATGTTCCTGCTAATCTAACAGAGATGTCGTAACAACCAACTTGTGGCCCACTCTTTTTTTTTCATTCCGGGTCCGCACCTGTGAATGCCACCGTTCGTTCGTTTTCGGAGTGCGTAAACCATCAGCGCCTTGTAACTCTCGCTGCAGCTGGATGTTACCGTCTTGGGGGTCCTCGCCTCGCCTTCCTCCCCTCCCACGGGCCACGTTTCCCCAGGCAAATTACCCACTACCAATTGCTTATTACCGTTGCTACTAGTACTAGTAGACTACCACGGCTCGGACGTACAATTCGAGTGCTAACATCGTACATCACGTTGTGTCGTCTGATCTCACGTGATGATACTCAACTGTTCATCTCACACGTTAACAAAAGCTCATCCCGACACAATCTTGCAACATCACGTGTATCTTCCCGACAGTATTATGCAACATCGCGCACCCGATGCAACAAAAACTCCTTCTCCACCCGATCTCCTCCGAAAAAACATAGAGAAAAATAACATACTCTCACCAAAATTGCATGAAAACCATCAATATAAAACCTAGCTGCGCTTAAAAACTAATTCAAATATAGCAATCAAACAAATTTCGATGTTACAACATTGTAACATTTTAAAATAATAGTTACAACATTTGAAAATAATTGTTGCAACATCAAGAAATTTGCAACATTTAAAACTAACTTATGAAATATTTTGATTTCATGTGTGCAATAATCGGCAACAATGGTTGCAACAAAAATTATTTTTCTACAAAAAAAATTCAAGAATAACTTTCTTCAACAATGGAGAAAAGTTGCTGTAACAATTCGAGAGAATGTATGCAACATTTAAATAGTAAAGGACTACAATAAATCAAAAACACCATTACAGCATCCTGAAATACCTATTGCAACAACGTGAATGATCTAATGCAACATGCCAGAGGCTTGCCTTTTCTTCTCCATCAGCGAAGCCAACAGTACTTGTGGGGGCTACAACCAGTGGCAGTGGCGCTCGTTTGGCCTCGAGGAGCTCGCGTAGGACGCAACCATTAGCAGCTAAGCCAAGTTTGGCCTCGGTGATGGGGGAGCTTGCAGAAGCGGGCGCAGAGCTTGTCTAATCTCGGAGCTCACGGAGGCCACGCCTGGTAGTGGCTAAGCTCTGCTAGTCCCGACGACGGAGGAGCAACCAAAGGAGACTGCGTGAGGCGAGAGAGTGAGGATGACGGGTAGATGGGCAGGAGAGGCATGTGAGCTCTGGCCGGCCTCGGCCATGTGGAGAGAGGGATGGAAAAGGAATGAGAAGCATGGAGAAAACTTCATTCTCGTATGGAAGAAGACAGTGAGAGGAGGAGAAAGTCCAAACAAAAAAGCAAAAGAGCAATCACATGGGTGAGAGACATCCAACACCTTTATTGCTGGATATATGGTGCCTATCAATTCCTATTTTTTAGCATGTGATCTCTCTCTGCTCTCGCACGAAGGGAGAAGTGCGCCAACCACATCCCTCCACGCTTCCACCCTGCCTCCACGGTCTCGGTTTGGGATTACTCCGTGATCATAAATTAAGAAGCCGTAAGATGCTCGTGCTCTCCGGCTCTATCTCGCACATTGTCGCACGCCATCGATTAGGAATTTGGGAATTTTGTAGTAGGAGGATGTTGCAGATCGATTTGCAGCCTTTTGAGTCTTCTTCTTGGACGTACGGCAGCACAGTACATATAAGTAATTCACAATCTGATGGATCTAGCTAGGCTCCATGCAATCAAACCAAAGTATCAAAACTGAACGGTCCATCCATACAAGATTCGGATGTTTTCTCAGTTCAAAATAGTTAAATTTTAGTTCATTTACAACTTCATCATACGTAAATTATAGTAAATTATTTATTTAATTTTTATTTTTGGTCCCTGTAATTATTCTCAAAAGTCTTAATACCTCATATTTCTATCACATAACTTAAAATCTTACATATAATTTGAGAGATTGAGCAAAAACAAAGACAAAAAAATTTATACCAACAAAATATGAGAATATGGTAAATCCGTTATGTTCTGAAGAAAAATCATAATAAATTTGGACCCAATTCATCAGATAAGAACATGTGCAAATCTCAAAGCATATCGGACGAATGAAAATTCTACTATTTTAACAAAAGAAAATAGTTGAATGTTGTGTAGCAAAACCGATAATTATATGGGTCTATCTATATAAGAATCGACTGTTTTTTAGCCCAAAATAGTCAAATTTTAATTCATTTTTACACCTTCATTATATATAAATTATAGTAATTATTCTCAAAAGTCTTAATAACTCTTATCTCCACCACATGATTCAAAATCTAAGAGATACTTTCAGAGGTTGAGCAAAAATAAAGGCAGACAAAGACAAAAAGTAAAATTCTATACCAACAAAATACGACAATATAGTGAACCCGTTATGAGTTATCCACCTTGATTATCAAATTAAAAGTATCAAACGTCCGAAACGAAACACCATGAAGAGAAATGGGGATTAACGGTCAAATAGAGAAGCAAATTAGACCGGTTCAAAGAAAGAATCAAAATGAATACTAATTCCACTCACAAAAAACGCCCAAACATAGATTCAAATCCACCAATTTTAATCGACTCGCAGAATCGAACACCTCTAGTTGAACTAATTCCACTCACAAAAAATGAACGAGGAACAAGAGCACATAACTTTGTAAAAAAAAGTTAGAATTTACAACCGAAAGAAGCTTGCGGACTTGAATCATCTCATCATTGAAGCAACAATCTCATAGCAAATCAAAAGGCTAAAAAAAGACTGTTTTCACACAGAAAAAACAGATGACTACAGTAGAGCAATTCCGTAATTATATGTAAATAGAATCCCTTCATGGCATCTAGAGACAACACTAAATACATTATCTATAATGGGCTATCTTTTTATATGTTTTTATAGACAGTTTCTTCATGTACAACATGTCTTGTTTCTCGTGTTACAGTCGACCACTGCATGAGAAACAACCAAATTCTCTATGTTTCTCTCTCCTCCACATCATCTTATATCATACATGATAAATTTTATAGACAATTGATGTCACACCATTATACATGCTCTTACACTACAAAGACTCCGCATGAACGCTTGCAGGCAGCAGTAGCATGACTGCATGTGCATCTATCTGCCCCCAACCCAATCAGTAGAACCCCTAGTAGTACTTACCAATTAACCACAAACCCAGATCCCAATGGAAAGCAACATTCCTTCCGTCCTTCCTTCCTCCTTCCCCGCCCATCTCCACCACCTCTTGCTTGCCTTATCCCAGACCCATGTGCATGCACCAGATCCCAAAACCATCTCTCCCTCGTGCGTAACACTAGTTTGATTCCCATACTAGCCGCAGTAATTTAAGTCCCTTCTTCTTCATTGAGCATGCAGGCGAGGCAGCTTCCATTGGTGGGCGCACGAAAGGCCGGCCTCGGCCAGGCCAAGAGGACCCGCCCCTCACCTAACCTTCTCCTCACGGCACGGCGCCATGGATAACATCATGGAACCCATATGTACTGCTGCTGTGTGTCTTCCACCTGTGGATGGTCGCCTGGGCTGCAAGTTTACCTCACTGGCAAAGAGACGAAGTATTCGAAACAAATCCGCAGCTTGGTGCGCTATCTAGACGATGGAATTCTGCACTGGAGTATTACTAGCCAGCGTACGAAAAGACAAGTGTAAAAAACAAGATCCGAGATCCTGTGCCTGTGCGTGTGTGAGAAGCGGTACGAAGAATAAAAGACTGGGATAAGCAGAAGTCGCAGTGCCAGTGCCAGTGCCGCTGCCGCTGTACATTGAATGCCATCCCGAGGTACCGACCAGAAACAGAAACAGGAGTTACATAACACAAGGAACAACCTAATTTCTGTTGCAATGGCCTAACGAAAAGAAATTTTAGAGGCAGGCACTACGAATTTCTTTTAACAAGTGGGATCAAAGTTAGATACTGCCTAGGCAAAAATGCATCTTTTTTTATTTCTTCTCTTTATCCTCTTTACTGTTTTCCTTTGGGAGCATCTCTTTTCCCATGCCTGGCCTTCCCTTTCTACGCCGCCGCTTTTGGGCTTCCGTTTGCATGCTCCTCCCTCAGCCGCTGGCCACCGGGGTCCACTCGAACCGGCCGGCGTTGATCGGCACGCCGCGCACGACGTCAAAGTTGTACCTGAGGAGGAGGAGGAGCACAGCGTTGGCGCGGCGGTCGTGACGATGACGAGTGGAGAAATGTGTACGCAGCGGTTAAGATCTGTTTGCAGTTTGCACCAACGAACGGTAAATTTCCACTTACTTGGCTGCGAAGCGTTCGGCCTCGGCCTTCTCCGCGGCGGCGAAGAACTCCTCGATCTCTGCCGCCGGTGGCATCCTTGCTCTTGCCGCTGCGTGAAATGTCGCCGAGGTAGTCGTTGTGGCCGGACACCTCCGGCGGTGGTGCTTTTGCTCGTCCGCCCCCTGACTCGACTCCAGGTAGCTCAAATCTCCCGGTGGCCGGCTGGACGGTGTCGTCTCTCCTGAATTACCAGGATTCAGTTGAGACCCGTAAGTGAAATCAGGTCAAAAGTAGGAAAGAGTGCATCACTCAGCAGAATTCCGCGTAATTTCGGGAGGAACTCACCACTCCCGGCCGGACCCGGAGTCGCTAACGGAGCTCTCTACGTCGCGATCCTCGCACGCCTGTAGACCAAGAAACCAGAACCAAATCTCATAATTCAGCAGCAGAAGCAGCCGGACAACTCCAACCATCGGAGAATGCTAGGGTTTCCACTCACCACCGCCGCGCCACCGCTGCTCTCCCTAGCCGCCACGTCCACCGACGACGCCGTGCTGGAGCAGCGCGAGATCCCGTTCACGACAGCCTTCCCGGAAGCCCCAGAATCTGCCGGCGCCGCCGGCGTCGAAGCCTCCTCCGCCCCCGGACCCCGCGGCGCCACCACCGCGGCCCCCGCCATGAACAGCCTCCTGCTCCGGAGATGCAGGTAGCACCCTACCGCGCCGTCATCACGGCCCAACCCCTCCTCCTGCACACGCGCGGTCGTCGTCGTCTTCCTCCTCTTGGGCGCGGTCGCCCTCGCGACCGCGGCCAGCGTGGCGGTGGCGGAGCGGGATCGCGTGCGGACGCCGAGCACCACCTGCGCGCGGAGCTCCACGGCCGGCGCCTTATTCCCGGCTGCGCCCCTGCACTTCCTCATGTACTTCCCCATCCGGGCCTCAAAAAAACCGTCGCTTTGGCCGTTTGCCTGCCTCCCCTCCCCCTCCCCTCGCTCGCACGCTTAAGAAAGAGCTCCCGCACCGCACGCACACAAAAACCCACCGCGCTGCTGGCCTCTTGTATCCTTGTCGTTGCAGTCCAGCCAGGACAAAGCCTCTGGGTCTCGCGCGCGCGTACAAATACCGGAGGTGCCGGTGATCAGATCCGGATCCAACGGCTGAGCTTGAGACGGGGCTGGGGCTGATGGTGCCGTGACCCGGATCGGATCCGCCGTTGGCGACCCACGGCGCGGCGCGCGGCTGGCTCTCTCCGTGAGGCGGCACGTGAGCGCGCGGCCACCTACAGACGCAGTCTGCCATGAGCCATGACGCGGCACGTTAGATCTTTACTACTTAAAAATAGTATAAGTTGATGATAGTATGTTCTCTCCACGTCCTCTCACCTCTATATTTCTCTACTGATATATGAGTCATGTTATCAACAAACTATCTCTTCGCATCCTGCGCTTCCTACCCTTCCTCTCCCGACGCCCCCCCCCCCCAGCCACTTCCACCGACCGGATCTGGTCGGGCCAGATATGGTCGTTGCCGCCGTTCACCACAGCCTTAGCTCCGCGCTCCTCCACCATCACACCTGCCCCCGTCGACCACCACTCGTGGTCAGCGGCGCTCCCTAGTCCTCTGCGTCGCAGCCCTCCGTCCCACTGGAGATTTCATTGCCGAGGAGGTGGACGTGCGCACAGTGGCGCGGGGAGGTGACCAAAGGAGGATGGTTCTTAGTGGTAGAGGTTTAAGGGACGAGATCCGACAGCACGGGAGTGGTGTGGCCAACGGTGGGGGAGCGCGACGGTCGGCGTTGGCATTTTGGCTTAGCAGGGGAGCAACTGCTTGCCAACCGTCAAGATTAGCAATCGTCGAGCTTGAACGAACATGGCTACAAACTCAGCAGTTGCAAGCAAGTACATGTTCGGGTGACAGTTGCTCTGAGGTAAGCCTGTTTGCCTATTTATTCTTCTCCTTTTCCTTCTAATTCTTCTCTGTCTCCCATCTCCTCGCTCCCCTGACGCCGCCGTGGTTGCCTGACCGTCGTCCTCCCTCCCTCTGTCTAGGATAAGCCCAACGCCAATAATTCCCCTCCGTCTCTATCGATTTGGTTGATTTGGCTGGGGTGTGGCGACGGTTGAGGGAGTAGTTCGAGGCGACAAATTTCTACCGGTCTCTTTCCCCTTTCTCCACCGCCTCCGGCCACGGTTGTCAAGTACTGCCCCAGTACTGCCGCATCGTCAAGCTCTGGTGCCACGACCGCATGCCCGTGTCTGTCCACCAGCCCACTACTACCATGACAAAAACTTTGCCATGGCAAAAAAAACCCTTCCTCTGTATACATTCCAATTACACCCCTATATGTGGGGGACGATTTTCCTGTTGCTCAGTCACTAAAGCTAGTTAGTGGAAACGAACGTAATAATTGGTGGACGGAAGGGAGGTTACCGGCCGATTATGGCGTGCAGGCGCTCACCCGTGCCGTATGATATCATACCGGGTGCTATGCTTTTACGATCGAGTGGGCGCCATGTGTGCGAGGGGATCGGCCGGGTATTCAATTTTGAATTTAAAACATAGGTAGCAAGGAGGATATATGCAGACGTGTGGCGTGACGGGGGCGGGGCTTAATTGGCCGAGTAAATGCTGCACCGTTGCAACGTGACGGGCGGGACGGGAGGTTACAGGATATGGCCCCCAAGAGGCCAAGAGCGAAGGGTTTAGAAGTGACCGAGAGGCCTATCCTCGAAAGTTTACGTGCAGCCGAACGGAGCAGATTCTATCGGTGTAATCTAGCTATAGCCGTTTGCTTCATTCACAGCCTTACGCATAGTTGTGAGGAGTACAAAATTTGAAAGGCTATGTAGGGTATGTATAATAGTTTGTCTCTTAGGATTATCTCTAAAGTCTCTAACTTATCTACAGACAACCTTAGAGATAAGCATCTTCAATAATTTATCTATAAAATTATTCATTTTCATCACAACTTCTCGCCTTACACACTGACCATTTGCGATGGTTTGCGTTCTAAATTTGTCTCTTATATAAGAGATGACACATTCTCTCTTCTCTAACTATAATTTTAAATAACATGACAGGTAATCCGGCCGGTCACTGTCACTGCAAGCTTGAATAGTTCTGCTGCCCTGCCGGTCTCCGTTCATCTGAGGCATGCAGTTTTACTTCGCTCGTCACGTGAGGTGTTCCAGAAATTAGCCTAGCTGATCACCCGGTCTCGGACGGCATCTGACAAAAATCACCTCAGGAAACGCCTGCCATCAGCTTTGTCAGTTCAGAGTATAAACCACGTACATGTCTAGTTGCGCAAAGCCGGAACAAAATTACGCTTGGCGGTGTGTACGTACGCGCGTACGGCCGCGGCGACGACACCTGTATCGGAGTGTCACATGATTGTACCTCAACAGTTAAGCTCAGAAAGATACGAAAGACTCATTGACACCGCGCATGCCGGTCCAGATCGACTTACGCCAGATGCCCGGTTAATTGGGGACATTTTTTTTTTTAAAAAAAAAGAATTTTTAAAAAGAATTACATAAATAAATGTTTGTTTAATACAATAATTCAATTGACGACAGGATCTCTGTCACCATACCAACAGTACAACATATCTCTATCACTATTTGGTATGACGGCAGAGACGTATGTCGCCATTTGAATTGACAACTGCCAAACCAAACAGCAACATAGAGCTAGAATTTTTTTTTCACAAATAAAAGAAATTAGCGATAAACAGAAATAGAAAATTATATGCTTACATTGTTCATAATAAGAAACACAAATATAGAGTAATAAGAAACAGTATTAGCGATATTGCATAGAATGCATAGAATTATTTGACACATGACATAACATCAGTACATCTGACAAGACAACTATATAGGACATATATCATCACATAGTTGTTTGATAAATCACAATGACAGTAAGCAAAACATTCATCTCAACATATTTCAATAAGGTAAACCATACCTGTGGCCACAACCTCTACGTCCGCCATGTCGACCTCCATGGTGCCCGCCTCGAGTGGGGTGGTCTATTGAGGTCCCCGCGGCACTCTCCGGATTGCCGATCTCTCCTTGGTGTTGTTCATTTCTTGCATGATGATATTTAAAGGTATGTCCGGACTCCATGCAAATAGAGCACTTCTTCGTACGACGTCCGACTTCTGATTCGTTTGTATCGTTCTTGATACGTCGTCTCTGACGCTGGCCAACCATCCCCTTCAACCTATCAATGTCGGCTCATCAGCAGGTCTTTCAATCTTATTGTAGATAGTGTAAGGCATGAGATTGGCCATAGCTCCTCCATCGGCCAACATCCATGATATCGGCTTGTCATTGATCAAACCTCATAGATATAAAGGTCTGAGATGATTGTAATCTCCTTCTGGCTTCTGAAACACTACTTCCTTTGGCCCAAGACATAACTTCGCCATGGCTGGCTTGCTCAAAACATTCGTTGGCATTCTTGAAACCCATCGACAAAACAAATCACATGTTGATGTTGCCCTGCTCCCCGAGTGTAGGCTCACTGATTAAGTTATCATCTCCTGATGTAGCATCATTGTTCGAGAAACTCTCATCTTCTCTTTTGATTGCACTTGTATGGTAGAGTTCGGACGCCACTATTTCCTTGATACTATCCATGGCTTAATTTCATTTAATGTCGTTGTATCATCTCCTGATGGAGCATCATTGACCGGGTTGACTTGTCATTGTATCATCGATTGAGGCCATGGGGGCTGCCCCCCTAAAAACATGATGGACTTCAGCCAGAACCTGTGCCCTGAGTCTAGGGCAAGTATCAATCAAACTTTGCTCTCCAAGTCCTATTTCACACAATCTTGGTATAATCGGCTGAGATATCTGTAGAATAGCTGCAGGATCAACAATAATAGGAATGTTCTCGTTCCTGGGAAGACCTTTCCATCACACTTTTTTTGTAAAACATTGCCGATACTTCAGCTTGAGTTCCTGTTCCCTTTTAGCGATTTGCTCCTGAATTTCTACCTGAAGATCTTTGAGATATGGAACAATGACACGATCCTCGCTGACATCAAATGGATTCCTTGGAGGCATCTCGACGAAGATCGACAATCAGGGTCCCATCAGTGGTGCCAAGAGTATGTTGCCGTTGGAAAAGTGTTTTCGGTGTGGCAAGCACAGCGTCCCTACGGAGGATGCCTCTTGGTGATGTATGCGACGTGTCAGCCGATTTTCCAGCAAACCGGCAAATGGTCGGTGACAGATGATACCACCAGAAGAGAGTTCCATGCGCGACAAATACAACGAATCTAACAGTAGTAAGTTGAATTTGATTCAGTAGATGAACATGGAGAATTACAGATGAATGGTTCTACTAGCTATAAACTAGTCCTAAGGTACATGGTAAAAGTCACTACTACAAAAGAGGCTATACTAGACGCCTCATCACAGACGGTTTTACAATCGCAACCGTCTATGTTACTAACGATGGGTAGAACCGTCTGTGATACGTAATTATCACAAACGGTGCTTAATAAGAATTGTCTGTGATAATTCACAGGCGGTTCTTAACAAGAACCGACTGTGATTATTGCAGACGTCATAGATGGTTTTTAAATATAACCGTCTATGATAATTAATTTGGTATCACAGACGATTTGTGGTTGGATGTTTCTGTGATATGTTCAATGCCGCTTCTGCTCCCACGCGATATGTTTCTTCGTCTCACGCACCGACGTTACGTACGATGCTTCCATATCTAGAAGTAATTAAGTGAGTTCTTGTTGTAGAAGAACCAGGCAAGTTCTTGTTGCAGAAGAGCATGATGATGAGGACCAAGGCGAGGTCGGCGATCGCCGTTGCTCCTCCTCACGATGTCGTCGTCAACATCGTCAGCCTTTTGGTCGCGGCTCTCCTCGGCCTATGGCTGACCTCTGCAGCCTACGAGCCACGTACGTATTTATATACATACAAAAATGCATGCTATTGTTTGTGGCAGATGGCAACCAATCCATGCATACATATATTGGAGTTGCAAGGCCATGTACAAGGCGTCCAAGGAGCTCGCTGTGGGGAGGCGTGTGGTGCTGGAGCGGGAGAAGGCGATGAAGTGGCTGGACAACGAGCGTACCTCGCCGTCATCAACCACCTGGATAGCGCCGGCAACGCGGAGGCCTGCTTCATCGTTGCCCTCACGTTTGTCTTCGCGCACCAGAACATGTAACGCGGCCTCGTGTGCGTCAACCGGGCGGCCATCGCCGGCCACATGGTCGTGGCCTACGTGCTTGGACTTCTCCTCTACACGGCCAGCGGGGCGCGACATTGGGAAGCACTACATCAGTCAGGTTGTGAGCGAGCCTGCCGACGGCGGGTGCGAGACGGCCAGGAGGACCAACCGGGAGTGCAGGCGGTGCCGAAGACTCACTGCGGACGCGGTCTGGGAGGTGATGTGCAAGAAGATGGCGGGCCATAGGGCCGAGTGTTAGCGCTGCCGGAGGACGGCCACCGGTGCACGAGCACCGGTTGCAGCGTGACGGAAGGGTGGGGCGACTACGTCGTCTTCTGCAGCGACGACTATAGGATTAGTCATGAGTACGTCAAGTTCTTTGCACTGGTGTTGAACTACTTGTCGTAAAACTAACGGTTTTAGCAAATATTCAGATATAATTGAAGCAGTAATAATCATAGTTAAAGCATATTATCGTAAAATTAGCGTTTTGGCATAGTTTTAGCAAATATTCAGATATAATTCCTCACCATGTTTATCAAAATTCTTCACTAATTAAATATGACAACGGCAAATCAGACTTTGAGCTCAAACTAATGCTTTACTAATATGTCAAGAATTATCTTATAAACATCAATTATACTTTCAGCTAACAGAGAATCATTTGTTTAACAGTGTAAAAGGAATCACAATGTATATGAGAATGTGCCATATGTTTTGAATTTGCATTTATGTATATGAGAATGTATATTATCACAAACAGTTATTTATTAGAACTTGATAACTGTTTGTGATGTGTATTTATCATAGACGGTTATACTTGATAACCGTCTGTGATGTGTATTTATCACAGATGGATATACTTTAGAGCTGTCTGTGATATATAACCCTATTTATATGATCGGACTCTAGAGTTTGCCCACGTCCCCCACTCAAACGATTAAGTTTCTCTCCCTCCTTCCCCGAGTCCGTCGTTGCCGTCCTCGATACCGCCTCCCCCGAACCCGGCACCCCTCCTCCCCGAGCGCGGCGCGCCTCCTGATCCTCCCCGAGCACGCGTCGCCTCGTCCTCGAGCCCAGCGCACCTCCTCCTCCAAGCGCCTCCCAAGCACCACCAAGGTAAACCGGCCACCCCCCTAGCCATCCCATTTTTTATATCACCTTGCTTATGTGCTGTTATCTATTGTTTCGAGCAATTTATACATTCTGATATACTTGCTGTCCTTTGAGCTTTTACAGTCAACTAATACTTGCTGTCCTGTAGAAGTTTCAGTCTTCCAGTATGTTTTTTGTGATTATTTACGATCACTGATCTACATCACAGTTGATAGTATCTTGATAGATTTGGTTCCTGTGTACAACAAAGTTAATTTAGGATGATTTGCTTGAAATAGTCTGAATAGATTAACAAGTTTTATTTTGAGCCCAAGGCCTGATATATAAAGTGTCATATTCAATTTGTGATTACATTTGGCATGAGTGTCGTTTCTTGTGTCTTGGTATCAACAACTTGTTTGTTTCTTCATCTAGAAACAAGCTCACATTCTCTCCTCAATATCTCTCCTTTACATCACTTAAATGCTGATGTATCAATCTCTTAGTAACAAATAATATGGACTATCGTAAATGCTCTTAGGCGAGGCGTATGTGCATGGGCGTCCACTGTCTAATCGCATGAAGTTTAATTAGTTTGCCTGCGTGATGGATGGGCGATGGGGCTACGGGCATGCATTGGGCAATGCATGTCCTTGGTGTGAGTTGGATTGTCCTCTTTCTTTTGGATCGATCAATAGCTGATTCTACCAATGGATCGAGCCTGGTACAATAGTTCTAACGAATAATCTGAATGAAATTTCTAGTAAAAAGATAGGAGTACTGTTGTACTCACTGTGGAATATAAGAAAGACTTTAGTGGTCGTTTTTTTTTAATCTTTTCACTGCCCTCATTAATTCCTCGCGAACTTTATTCTAGGGCAAAAATTCCAATGAACTTTAACAGTGAAGAAACTTCTATCGGCAACTCTCAACTATCGGAAAAAGGTTTCCCAAAAGTTCCTTTGCCTGTCACTTTCTATCTTGAACTTTATCTTTGTCGGGGATTCTACCAAATTACATGTCAGAAAGCATCTGCCAGTCATTCGCATTATGGTGCGCTCCTCGGATGGCAAGGCAATGCTTACTGAATCTACCCCCACCATTGTTAGTGATCTACGACCATGTTTTCGCAAATGGAAAATTTTATATGGAGGAATGTATCTATATATACATCACCAAAAGATTGTTTTTTTTTCCCTGGAGAATTGGACTACCGGTTAAATTAAGAAAAAAAAACTGTGGAATGACATTAGGTTAGTCCAAGAACAAGTTAATATCAAAAAATGAAAAAAAAAATCAACAAGTACCCATTATTGAATCAAGTCAAACTAAATATTACCGGCTATGGGCAACCTTTTGAAAGGAAAGGAGGTTTATCTTGAAGATGCTGGCATATACTGTACTATCCTCTAGGCTCTAGGATAACAGAGGATGCTATCCATCACAGTACACCTTTGGATTCTCTCATTTTTGCTTTTAACAAAACCATCTCTTGTCCTTTCTGCTCCTAGTCCAAAGGATCAAATGTCCTAACCACGTTACATTGGGTAGATAAATCCAAGAAGGATTATTAACTTGTCCGACAGGTGCAGAGCGGCAATGTTTAGAATAGTTTGACAACTCTGACCAAACAAAGCAACAGTACAAGCCTTCTGATGTCATATGTGAGACAAGGTTCCGATCTGGAGCCCACTTAGACTTCTTAAACACCAATAAGCTGACATCTGTACTCTTCCTCCAGAAAACAATACTAATTGATAAACTACCACCGTGATTGGAGGAGGTTCCAGATGAGTACATTGGCTTAGTTTATATGGTAGTAGTAACATAGAGTCATAGTCTCGTAGACAGATAGTACCAAATGACGAGCTCCTTAAACCATACTAGAGTTGATTAACCCAAACTTAACACTAACAACATCACATGGAGGCTAGGGTTCAAACTTCAAACAACAATGGCGGACCTGGGACAACTTGGGATCCATTTCCGAATGATGGGAGCACCGAATCCAAGAAATGTACCAGAGTGTCTGCTGAAGTTTGCAATAAATGCTCGGTTCTGAAATCTCCGAATTGTACAATAAATGTGTGCTTGCCCGCAGATGCGCGTGCACATGGAAACTATTGGGAAACTATAACATCCCGATTTTTGCTCCAATTTAAACTGCATGGTTTTCATGAGTTTCAAAAACTTTTATTTGCATGTAAAAAATTCCTAAAAACATTTGCTTAGAAATTAAAAATTAAAATAACCGCTGACTTCAAAATCGAGTTTACAAAAGCTTATGAATAAATTATGTGCAAACCGAATATCTTTAAAAACATTGTATTGTAAAACTCCTTAAAATTCAAACTCAAACCCAAACCAAATTTGGCAAAGCAATTAATTTTCAAATCATTTTCCTTCTCTCTCCCTCAGTTGGGCTACAACCCAGCCGTCGACCCATCTCCCCGTTTCTTTATTTCTTCTTCTTTTCCCTTCCCAGTAGGCAGCCCACACTGTCGCCCTCTCTTTTCTCTTCCTCCTCTTCCTCTCGCATCCCACGAGCCAACCGAGGCCCAGCAGTAGCTAGCCCAACTCCCTCCTTCTCTTGTGTTCACCGACGAGCAGGCCTCAGCCCTACTTGTCAAACCACAGGAGATAAACGCATCTCTCTCTTGCTTGCTCGCCTCTACGCTCGTACGCACGCGCCGCTCGGCTCAGTCAATGCCATCATCTCTCTGCAAGACCTCGAGCCCTGTAGCGCCGCACCTATGCATTTCCCCCAACCTTGCCCCTCTTCTCCGCCCCAGGTGGATAGGGATTTTGTCGTGCGAGCCAACTTCTCCAACTCCGGCCGCGGGCTTCGCCCGCCGATTCGACCATTGGAGTGAGCCT
This sequence comes from Ampelocalamus luodianensis, assembly GCA_036346255.1. Taxonomy (NCBI): domain Eukaryota; kingdom Viridiplantae; phylum Streptophyta; class Magnoliopsida; order Poales; family Poaceae; genus Ampelocalamus; species Ampelocalamus luodianensis. The sequence goes on along the minus strand of CM070627.1, from coordinate 53,128,335 downwards.
TCGTCTTCGTTTTCTTTGCACATCATGGCCGCCTCTACCTCCTCTTCCTCATGCCCACCTTGCCCCTGCTCGTTTCCCCACAAGGAGGACGGAACGCCGCCACCATTCACAGAGCATGCCCACGTCGTCACCGCTCTGTTCCGCCCATTCTGGAGAGTTTTGACCTCGAAGCCCTTGTGCCTCCAATTTGCCTTGGTCCCCTCTTTCTAATACTTATCTTCTTCACTGTTGCCGTGGAACAGAGTATCTGGAACACCTTCGTCCTCATCGATGGACCGGAGCACGCGTAGACACTGCCACCATACTCTATCTCCTTCCTCGCTTGGACCCCGGGTGAGCCCATCCGTTCCCACATGTTCCAGCATATTACAAACCTGTTTGGCTAGCCAATCGTGCGGATGGATGATCGTAGCACCTTGTTGCGCCTCCATAGGTCACCGTGGAGAGTGTGACATGCTGCACCATCTAGTGCACCGTCGATAGGGATAGGATCCCCTTGTTGTCTAGATGCTAAGGCCATATTTTATTTTGAGGTTTGTGTTGCAATTTGAGGTCGATGTCGTGCACAGTGCCACTGTCGTCCTTGCCGTGGCGTCCCCGCCTCAGTGCATCTTTCGCCACACCGTCACAACAGTTAGGGTTGCCATGGTCCCCGCATTCCATTTTGCTAGTCATCGGTCGCCGTTGCAGTTCCTGTCGCCAGCGTCGAGCTCGACCGAGCCAGCAATGGCCTCCCTCCTCGTTCCTCTGTTTTGACAGGAGGAAGAGGACGATAGTTGTGACAAGTGGACCCCACAGTAGTTAGGTATTAATCAAGTAGTTAATTGGTGCTTAATTGAGTGTTAACATTAGTATTCTATGTGGGCCCAAGGTAATTACAAAATCTAATTAAAGGCTAGTTTATGTTCTATGTGTATGACATGCGGCCCCCACCCCCCTTAGGAACCCTGTATAGACTTGGTCCATAGGCCATGGTACTGATGCGTGGGCACGTGGCCTTGTGACTGGTTGCGTGGATTAAGTCCATGTGAACCAAGGTCCCACTCATGAGCCATTATAGTTTTCCTAATAAAAAGAAATAAGAAAAGAAAAACCCAGAGGACCCCACCTGTCAGGATTTTCCAATTTATTGGAATTCCCTCTCGGGTCAAACATCGGAGAGCTTGTTCTCCCGCGTTTTAAATGCAAATGACTTTATTTTTGTTTATAAATTCGAAACCTTCCCAACAGTACCAAAATAATATTTTTGGAGTTCATTTGAATTTATTTGCATTTATCTGAACTCGGTTTGAACTTGGATGCTTTTCGTGATTATAGACTTTGACGCTTAGGACGTCGCTGTCGCCGCCGATCAAGACCAAGAGATATCCACTATTAAGCAAGTTAGGTCCTTATGATTGATCATGTTGAACCTATTTTTCAAGTGCACTTACTTTGCTTTAAAGTATTACTTGCATACGTTATATATTTATTAAATATTATGTTAAATGTTGATGTTAGTTAATCCTTGTAAATTAGTATGTTGTTAATCCCTTCCTTAATTGTTGATAATTCATTTACCTTATCACCCTAGGCTAATTATTATATTAATAAATTGCCCTTGGTTAATCAATAGCGGTTAATGGTTGTGCTTAGACACTGCTTGGCGGTTAATTTGAATATGATACAAACATTGGCATTACAATATTTGGGACATAATATAGTTTGTAGTGTGGTAACATGAGTTATTACTAGAAACAGAAAAATATTTTATAAAATGGTGGAGACTTGGAGGAGTGGATGGTATGAGACGAGTGCATGGACTGCACGAGTTTTGGGTTTGTGAATTGCTTCGCCTAGGTTGATTAAGACTGAATCATGTGCCGCATTTCTGAACTAATAATTGTGCAACCACAAGTCAAGTATGGGCACGACCTAGCCAAGTACTTTTCTTGGTTTCGGCATGACTCCCGCGCGTAGTAGTAGGTTGGATTTCTATTGTCGAAAAGGGATGTTGATTTTTCTCACAACAGCGGGTCCCTCATTAAAAATGTAGCCTACTGAATGGAGCATTCTGGGTGTGCCTCTTAACGGTCATGTCCTAGTGTTGAGGGGATTCACCCACCGAGCTGGAAACATTTCGGAGTGAGGCATCGGAAAAGCCTTGTTATGATCATTTTAGTCACACGCCTAAGAAAGCGTGTCGTTGGCCAACATTGCGAGTTGATCATATCTTATGGATAAAGCTGTACAACCTCTGCAGAGTGTAAAATTTATTCAAATAGTCGTGCCCCCGGTCATGGGCATTATGAGGAAGGACACACTATGTTAGTTTGATAAAATGTTGGTGGGAAATCGGATAACAAGGGATAATTGCAACTATGGTATAGCTATAGGTGGAGGGATTCCACTAGTGTATGTGAGGGGATTTCGCTACTATAGGTGAAGGGATTCCACTAATGTACGTGGAGAGATTTCACTAGTTTAGATGGAGGGATTCCAATTCTCATGATGACCTTGCATGATAAAACTTGACAATTTGGTTTTAAGTTAAATAGCTAGGTCGTGGGTTTGGAAAACAACTATGGTATTTGAACTAAAACTGACTTTGTGCTAAATACCATAAAACTTCTCCTTGACAAGCCAATCATCTCTATACTTGCATTTAGTATAAGGACTTGCTAAGTATTTTTGTACTTATGGTTGCTCTTATATGTGGATTCAGTGCCGAAGATATGAACTAGTGAACAGTTGCCTCTACCCATCAGGAGTTGAGGATGACGCCAAGTACTAGGTCGTTTACCCTAGTCAATTGCCTGTGGGTATATCCTGAGGGTCTCCATTGCTATTTCTTTTCTTCGCTGCAAGACTTCATCTGTATTTGGCTTTTCATGGCTCGTGAAGTAAGGGCTTGTTTGGTTGGTGCACTGGATTCCATGGCTGAAAAAAGTAGTGCTTGAAGGTAGCCTGAAAAGTAGATAATTTTTGCGTGGCTAGGCAAAACTGAAGATTAGTTGTTTGGTTGAAAACCTGTGCTTGAAATTGGTGAATGAAAAATAGAACGTTGGATCGAAACTACGAATGGTGGATCGGAGCTGCCTGGCTCCCAGACGCTATTTTTAAATGCCTGGCTGAGCGATGCGCCTCGCTTGGCTGCTTACGCAGGAACGCAAGCAATCAATCATCCAGCAGGCGCCAAGTGCTCTCTCGGCCAGGCGAAAGGCTGCCAGGTATGAAACCAAACAAGCTCTAAGACTTCGATCATGCGGTCTATTTACACTTATTTACTATGATTTTTTTTTATTCGTCAATATTGTATTGTACGAGGTAGCTACCGATCATAGGACTACCTTGGCATGCACAGAGGTCTGAATGTGAATCCGGGTATTGATAGAAATTAAACCAGAGCAATTCACCTCAGTACAGCGAGTAGATTGTACTACGTACCGTAAAAGTTTAGCAGCAAGTTTCCATTTATTACCTCTAGGATTGATTGATGTTCCGGCTACTGATTTGATCTAAGGCTGCAAATGATTTTCACCTCCTCTATAACTCATTGTGGTATGTTATCCTCGTAGAAGTCATCATGAAGAAACAAACAAGGAATGAAAAAAAAAGCTGCAAGCATCATGTAGATCGCAACAATAATGGGAGGAAGCAAGAAGAGCCCAAAGACAAAAGGACGAGAGATGAATTAACGCAAAGAACAACAACAAATGCTCGTCCTACCAAGGGAAATTACAGTTCCTGGCAGGAAGAACCTTCCAACTTGGCACTTTTTGATTCCCTGCCGGATCAGGGAGACCATGATGAGGGTGACTGTCCATGGGGCCGACCTAGGTGATGGGCCCACTGTCCTGTGACTGTAGGCTACGTGTCGAGACAGTGGGAGGGGCCTGTGCTAATCTCGCAAACATTGATCGCTGCAATGGCAGTGGCGCACAGTTCTTCGACACAGCAGATCTGTCTGCATAGTTCAACTTTTCCTCTTCTCGTTTTCTTTTTCTTTCAGATTTGAAGTGCAAGTGCAAGTTGGCTAAACAACAGAGCTATTCCAAGGTTTTGAAAAGAATGGAGTATCCATAGCTATAAGATCGTACACTACATAGGCAGGAATCAGCAATGAACAGTCGACGAAAGCAAACAGCACCACGAGGCAGACAACAAGCGTTGTTGAAGTTTCGTGCGCTTTTGCGCTGGGCCGGGGCTAGCTTAGCTAGACTGGCCGGGAAACGGATCGCACTGTGCAGCACTCGGGTTGGAGCAAAATTTCACGCCCCCAGGCGATCACTGGCTCACTGCCACGCCAATAACCGCTCCTTGTCTCGTTCCATCTCCCGGGTGAACGCGCGCGCATGCATGTGGGCTTGGTGCATGCTGGCTGCCGCTACCCCGCTACACCTACGACTACGAGCCAACGAGGCCGTGTGCATGTGCCCGGCCGGGCACTGCAGTGGAGTACGTAGGTTGGTGGTACACACACACTCCACGATATGATGATACGCTTCCCGAGGAGAGTACACACTGTGCTCTGGTTTCATCCTTGATGACTAGATCGCCACTTTGCTTTCGGCTGTGACACCGTGGTGCCCGTTGTCCGTTGTTTTTACTGCCTTCACGGCTTCACCCAGTTTGTCCTTGGTAATTTCGTTGCCATGTGGAATAGGCCAGCGACAACCTGGCGAATTGAAACATCTTAGTAGCCAGAGGAAAGAAAGTAAAAGTGATTTCCTTAGTAGCGGCGAGTGAAATAGGAGCAGTCTAAACCGTGAAAACGGAGTTGTGGGGAGCAATATAAGCGTTGTGCTGCTAGACAAATAGTCTCACCACGTTTGTCGGCTATTTCTTGAATCTATTGGCGCATGACTAGTCAGGGCGGACCCATGTAAAAAAAAATGAGCGGGAACACAAGTAAACTATCGGAACACCTTTACTGACGTGAGTGGGAGCATGAGTGGTGAGATATTGAACTACTCTCTAAAATGACATTGAGTCCCACTCAGCCTTTTTGGGTCACCCCTGTGACTAGTAGTAGGACTGTAGGAGTAAGGCGTATGCTTTGCCTCCTTGGAAGGAGCACTGCATCGTGCATTTGTTCATGTGATTCATACGCGGGTAACTAACGGGGAGTGAAATGAAACGAGGCGGGATAAAGAAGGGAAAAAAATCACCGCATGTACCATGATATGGTGGAAGCTTAAACAAGAACATGTGAAATAAACAGTTCTCATGTCCTCAGCAATATTTGTTTCAATATATTTGTGCAGTGAGAGAATTTAGAGTGTAGTTGTTATAATATTCGCATGCTGCAACTTCTTTTTTTTAGATCGAACTACGTGCTGCAACTTTTATGCGCGTGTAACGCAGAAACCCAAGCATGGATCGAGTCGTGGCGATGCGAGCGAAGAAAGCCATAAATAAAGCGCGACTCCGGCGTGCACGCGACACACCGCCCGTACCCCTCCCTACGCGGACGGCGGATCCCTCGTGAAATCCAGCGGTAACGTCGCGCGACGTAATTAATCGCGAGCGGCGCTCACAGGCAGGCGATTAATTACGTGTGAGCGCCGCATGGCCCGTGGATACCGAATGCGTCGTATGCCGCCGTCCCCGTGTGACCCCACCTTGCATGTCTATTTCCTACCGTGCACTCGAGTGTGGTACTTCTCCGGTGAGGGAATTTACCGCGCGCACGAGCAGCGAGTTTGCGTTCGCAGTACGTGACCCGAGGATGGAGGATTGCGAGCTCTTTCTACTCGAGATGTGCGGATTTGCTGTTGCGAGAAAGCCCGTGTGCCGGTGGGGGTGCGTACGGGCGAATCTATCCGTCCTCCAGTCCATTGGTCGGCCCACCACATCCTCTCTTGGAAACAGCACGGTCGATGCGTCGTCCGAGCAGAGATGGGAACGCGAGAAGAGGGGAGCACGCGGCCCCCGCCCACTATCCGCGGCCGGTCGAGCGGGCCCGCCACCTCGGCCTGCCTCGCGAGAGGTGGGCCTGGGCCCCCCCGCATCCGAGGCCCGATTGGAGAGCGCGGCGTGCTGGTAGAGCCCACTACCCGCCCTCGCCTCGTTTCACGGAGTGCGTCAGTGATGCGAGAGGACGCGCTGCGAGTGAGTGACGGGGGAAGATAAGACAGCGGCAGTGCGCGCCTGGGGCCCTAGACGGGGAATGGATTGGATTAGTTACCCGATTCGGACGTCACGGTAATCAGTTGCCCTCCCTGGCTCATGAGTCCTGACACACTTCAATCGGGTATGTTGAAGAATAGTACAATGGAGCGGAGTGTACGGGATATTCTTTTCAAGTACTGCTGCTACTTTTCGTTTGCTCATGTGTGCAGTTTGTAATATCTTTCTTCGTGAGGGATGAAATATCGAATGGATCGACGCTCCAACAAGCGTTAAACAAGGTAAACCTTTCGTTTTCTTCAAGCTCTGAGGTAAACATTGAAAAGCTGGGACCCACTCAACGTAAAATACTACTACCTTTCGAAAAACACGACTTTGACCGCTAATTTCTATTGCAATATAGTTATAACAGCCAATTTCTACCGTGGTCGAGCTGTACGACCTGTGGAGCTTCCATGTTCGCATGATCGATTTGTAGGACCTCTAGCGAAACACCTATGTCCTCAGAATGCTCGACCACCGAGGGTGAATCAAGTTGTTCGAGAAAAACTCCGGGCGAGACGAGCGACCTGGTGGAGGCCATCTATGCCAACTGGTCTGCCAGAAAGTTTTCATTTCTATGAATATGTTGGATCTAAAAACCAAAGAAGTGCTTTTTGAGTTTCCGAACTTCTGCCAAATAAGATGATATCTTGGTACTTGAGCATTGATACTCTTTTCAGACTTGATTCGCTACTAATTGAGAATCGCCTTTCACTAGTAATCTACGAATTCCAAGCGCTTTGACTACTCGAAGTCCTACCAGTAAACCTTCGTATTCTGCCACATTGTTGGTAGCATAAAATTTTAGCTAGATGGCGTACTTGATGTGTTCGCCAGTAGGGGATATTAGGACGACACCAGCCGCCGAGCCTTTGAGCATCATGGAACCGTCAAAGTGCATTGTCCACTCGTTGTGGTGTTCGTACTCGAGCCCTTGGATGGGTTCAGGGTTTATCCATTCGGCAATGAAATCTGCTATAGCCCTGGACTTGATTGTTGTTCGTAAGATGAAATGGAGGTTGAGAAGCTTTGGGCCCATTCGGGCCTTCAGTCCCCTCCAGCGATGCCCGACGGGGTGGGTGCGCTCCACTGTTCGCCTGGTCGTGGGGCTGGTGGGCCGCCCCTACGACACTGAGGATTAAAGGTTTTCTGTATCAACCTTTGAAAAGTTGTACCAGTATTTTTTATACCAAATGGCATCTTAACATAGCAGTAAATGCAGAAGAATCTAGAACTACCATTATGAGTTAATGGATTATTTTGGTGATTAATGACAAATCTATATGTGAGACTAATACCTTTATTGATATTCATATTGTGTAGTCATATTTGGATGAAAAGATGAAAATCAAAGAGGTATGTATTCGACATCATATTCCTATAACTTGTTGCATTCCTCGGGTCCAAAATATAGGATGAACTCCACCAAAAGTACAACTTGAATATGTGCATATGTTCTTAACACACATTTGTGTATGCACACATTTAGGGGGAGTTCACTTTATATTTTGTGGTTTCATTAGCATTGATCCATATTCCCTTTCCACATATTTGGGATCTCTACTTTGAAACATATATTTGAGTATATACAACTTGTGTAGTTCGTATATACTCATACAAATCTTTATTCAACTATTTGATATTGTCATGGTTGTCATCAATTACCAAAGAGGGAAAGATTGAAATATCTTGATCCACCATTATAAGTTAATGGTATGTTGTGGTAATTAATGACAATCACATTATAGAACTAACATTTTTCATGAGTTGGTGAAATAGTTTATGTTCCATAATGATGAAGACTTTGGATGACATCATGAATTGATCGTCATCAAATAAAGAGCTTGAAGAAAAGAATACATCGTGTGTTGATGCATATCAAGTTCAAGAAGAGAAGATGATCATGTTTTGGTCATCAAGTGTAACAACCCAAATTTCAAATTTCAGTAAAAATTAAAATTTATTTATTTTTGTGGAATTTTCTGGAATTATTAAAAGCTTTTTATGAATATTTCAAAGCCAAAACAAATTTATTTGCAAAACTAAAAGCCAACATTTAGTTGGAAATAATTTTATTAAGTCCCAAATAACTCCAGGAATTTCTGTGAATTTTTCTGGAATTTTTGGAATTATTTTGCTATTTTCTAAAGCCTAATTGAATTACCAGAATTAAAACAAATAGAAAATAAAAAGAAAAACCAAAAACCCTGTTTGGGCCGAAACCCAAAGGCCTCGGCCCAAACTCACCCGCGCACAAGCCCAAGTGCGGCCCGCACCGCTCTCACCCCTCTCTCTCTCTCCCCCACCGTTGGATTAGAATCCAACGGCCCGCATCATCCCTTTCTCTTTCACCTGGCGCAACATCGGCCGTTGGATCAAAATCAACGGCCAGATCATGATGTTCATTCGGGAGGTCCGAATGACTCAATCAACGTGAGCCCTACAATATAAATCCAATGGCCAGATCTTAATACCTCTTCGGATGTCTGAGCTTTCTTCTGTTTTAGGCCCTCCGATCAAATTTCAACGGTTAGGATGCTGCCATGCTCTCTTACCTCTCAACAAGTCTCGGCTATTGGATTAAAATCCAACAGGCCGCATCCCTTCTTCCCCGCCACCTTCTTCCTCGCGCAGAAACCGCACGCGGCCGCCATTTTAGCCCATGTCCGAGCTTTGCAAACGGCTCTTTTTCCAACCACTTCGACCTTCGCGTGTACGTGCACGAGACCGCGTCCACCTCCGCCACATTTCCCCCATGTTCTCCCTCCTTCTCCGCGTCAGTTTTACCCACGAACGCCACAACCGCCGCCGCACGACCCCCACCTCCTCCACGCCGCCTCGGAGCCTCCCGGCACCTATAAAAGGTAGCCCCGGGTGTGCATTTCTCCACCGAAGCCAACGCCATCACCCACTTCTCCTCCCCTCTTTTGTGTTCGCCGGAATTCGAGTTGAAGCTCTTCGGCTAGAACTTCGTTCTTCGTCTTCTCCGGCACCGTCAAGCCACTCTCGGCCACCCCGACCACACCTTCATCATCGTCACGTCGCCACGAAGCCGGTGCGCCCACTCACTTCGCCGGAGGATCCTCGGAGCGCCTACTTCACCAGAGCCGTGCAAACACCGCTGCCAAACCTCATCGCTGACGACCAAAACGCCTCGCCCCGCCGCCCCGAGGTAGCGCATCAGGATCCCCGCACTTCCCTCTCGCTTTTTGTACTACTCACTCCCCTCGCCGTGGCGCGTAACGCTGACGAGCTTGTCACCGGAGCCACACCCTCGTCGGGCCTACGTGGCTTAGCCACGTCACGGCCAAGTCAGTGCCAAATAGGGGGGCTGAGCATACGTGGCTGCCTACATGGCGGCCACATCAGCCTCTGCGCCAATACACCCCTGAGCCAAATCCCATAAACCCAGTCCACTGTGAGCCGTGTGTATGACACGTGGGGCCCACTGGTCAGAATTTTGTTTTTAATTCTTTTAACTTCGAAATCCTGTCGCTGACGTCATCATTGCGCAATAACTAGAATTTCCTTTAGAAAAATAAATCTAGAAAATCTAATAAATTCAGAATTTAGGTTTTAAATAGATTTAAACTTCAAAAATTCATAACTTTTGCATTTGAACTCCAAATTGGGTGATTCAAGTTGAAAAATTTATATAAAATTATAATCTAGTTAATTTGAGCTATGATTTTGAATTTATTTGAATTTGAATTTGAATTTGTCGTATTTTCGCGAATAGACTTCGACGACTCCGGAGAGTTCAACCAATCCGAAGACCTAGAATTCCAAGAAGTCAACGAAGGCAAGTTACACCATTGATCATATTGCTCCCAGTATTTTAAAGTTATTTTTAGTTTTAAAATTATTTAATGCATGCATATGTTTGTACAAGTATTTCAATACCCTGTTTTATACATAGTTACTCCAATATTTCATTGTATGGTCAATTTGAATATTGTACTTGATTGCCTTGACACCATAGATAAGATATTATCAAAACTAGTCTTATGCTTAGTCAGGCTTAGTTCACACTTAAAGAATATGGGAAGGTTTAGCCAAATCTCTTACAAATTTGTTTCAAAGTTGACATGGTGGTATTGTTTTACCACATGAATTTATAAAGAGAGTTTTATTCAAAATAAAATCAAAAATAGGTTTTGTCAGAACCCGGGATTAATATCTCAGATCCTCTGTGCATTTCTGAACTAGTCCCATGATCAGTAGCTAGTTCACACAGTAAACAAATATGGTAACAAAATTCATATCACAACTTTATTAATAATCAACAGAGTTTATTACAAAGAGGCTTACAGCCAACAATAAAGAACACAGCGGAAGACGAAAAGTAGTAGAGTCCAGCAATCTGCCACAGGCAATCGACTGGGGTAGCGGCCTAGTCGTCGAGATCCACACTCGTAGAAAAGTCCTTCTCCTCTGAAATTTTATTTGCATAAAGCAAGTATGAGCACAACTTCCGTGCTCGCAAGTTACACCCGTCAAGTAACAGAATGACATGCATATATGGATGTAACAAAGGATGGCTTATAAGGTCATTTGCATAAAGCAGTATTTTCTTTAAATACTTGTACTAAGTTCCAACGCAGTTATTTTATAACTAAAATTTATAAAAATTCTCAATTTTATAGTCAGATAACATTCACACATGAATGGTGAAGGATACCCTCCTATCACATGGCTCCCTGCCCAATTCCCATCTGGATAAACCAGTTTTGAATAATTCATTTGCAAACAAAATCAAGGTTTAACTTTGAGCAGTTCTGCTAGCATGTCCATGACCGCGGACACGGCTATTCGAATAGTTTTACACTCTGCAGAGGTTGTACAGCTTTACCCACATGACAAGACTTCTCTAGTTTGTCCGGCATATATCTATGCCACCGCTCACTACCTTTGGAAAGCGGTCTAGAGCACGTGCCAAGGCCTTTACAAAGCGCCATTCCACCGTAGTTACCCATCGCTAAGGTTTCGACACCCCCTTTGGAATAAAGTCGTAACATAACTACCCATTGCATCTGTAGGGAACGACCACGGTGGAACATTGCAGATTAATTAGCCAGGTCCCGACCCATACTTGGGACATGTGGTGGTACGGTATGGCTTAGCATCATACACTCGAAGACCGGTCCTTAGCTGACTTGGGCAACTTTCCAACAAAACCATGTTGCCCAAGTCCATTATGCCCGAGTCCAAACCATTTTCATTTATTTCATTTTTCAAAGTCATAAACTTCCATAACATACCGATGCCATGGTTGCAATTTAAAACACAATTGATTTCTGGCTGAAATTCCCCAAAATAAACATGTTTGGTCTATAAGCATGGCTAAGCCTGATTTTTCTTAAAATGTTCTAGTTCATACTATCGTATCAACTAGGTTTTATCTATGGTGACAATATGTTTGCTTCAATTATCAAAATTGTCCATACAAAGGATTTTAGGCATAACTATATATTTAAAGCAGGAATTTAAATTACTTATTAAATAAGCATGTAGTAATAATTTAAAACAGAATATAAATAATTTAAAATAATGGGATTGATATGATCAAGGGTATAACTTGCCTTGCTTGCTTAATCGATGCTCTCAAACGACGTCGAAATCCAGTCGTTTGTAGTCGCCGAAATCTATACGCGCAAACGATCCGAATTCAAATAATATTCAAATAAAATTCAAATAAAATCGAAAAATTATAAAATAAATATTGGACGGAAGGTATCGACTTTATATGAATTTACGAATTTGAATCGACAGAATCGGAGTTCGTATGAGGGAGAACGAAATTCCGAAAGGTTGAAAATCACATGAAATGATATAATTCCGAAAATACTATTCACTAGAAATTGTGTTTCGGATTGATGGGGAACAAAGAAAAAGTTTTATAGACATGGCGAGGAAGTACGACGTAGAACATGTTGAGATTTAACCCAACGCCGCATGACGGTTGGTAGGAGACATCGGATGGTGACGGAACGCGACGGAGACGACCTTCGGGTTGACATCGCCATTCCGGGCAAATGGAGAGGAGTTAACAGGTGAGGTTTGTGGCGATTTGAAGGGGAAACAGCGGGAATACAACACTCTCTTTGGTTGGGGTGGAGCACGCATGGTTGGCCGGTGGCGAGGAGAAAGGCGATGACACGGATAATGGACCGAATAGATAACATAAATTAAATAAAATCTAAAAATTACGAAATAAATACTAAAAATAGTAGAGGAATTTAGGTGAATTTAGGAAGAAGAATCAACGGATTTGGAGTTTGCAAACGAAAGAACGATTTTCTAGAAAATCAATTCTCACAAAAATGGATGCATACAAAGTTCAGTGACTAGAAACTGAACTAGTTGACTTCTGTTACTGGTAATGAAGTTTCAAACTGAAGCTTAACTGGTTTCAATTTGACTAGAAACAACGAAGGATTGCTAGTCACATAATATGATTTGTAGACACAAGACATGTGGGTTCACTAGCTAACAACAGAGAAAGAAATAGATAAGAAATGCTGAAATTTATAAATATGAAATTGTTGTTTTCAGATTGACAGGAACAGAGAAAAGAAATGCTAGAGCTTTAGGTGCATGTCATCTTGGCAAGAAGGAATCACATGCAAGCCAATCAACAGAGAAAGGATTAGAGGTCAACCAATGACAATGGGACCTGGGAGTCATAGACTCAGGTTCAATCAACAGAAGGCATTTTCAGAACTGAAAATAGAAATAGATCAGAACAGAAGCAAGGAATGTTGTATGTAAGAATTGAGAGGTAACAGAAAGAGAAGTGTATGAATTGAGATATAATAGAAAGAAAAGAAAGATTGGAAGAGGTCAAAGATCAGTGAGCCCTAGAGGTCATAAACTTAAAGGAAAGCTCAACACAAAGACATGCTAAGTACAGAATGAACAGTGCAGCTTCTGAAGCTCACGGCCATGGTGGTGGCGCCGGAGAGGGAAGGGATGGTGGCGACCGTGAACCATCAAAGTGGAACCCCACGGAGTTCCTCTACACATATGTGGTGGCGTCTCGCCCGGGGAAGCACTGCAGCGGCGACGGCGGACTCCAGTGCGGCGGCGGCGCGTGGTCGAACGGCGGCGGCAGTGGTCCAGAGGCCCGGGGAAGGAGATAGGGTGAGCACGGGCATGGCCTCATCCGAAGGAGCATATAGGTGTGGTCGGTTTGGCCGGGGAATGGCCGAGATGACACCCACGACGTTCGGCGGTTGGAAACGAGCGACGACGACAGCGGCAAACCACAGAGACTAAACAATCAAATTGATGGGGGGGAATAGGAGGATTAATGTCTGGAACACGCCGTGACATGGTTCACTCAAAGAAATACGCACCGAGGACGAAGAGAGTCCAAAAATTCTAGGAAAATTCACAAAAATACCTTGAATTATTTTGAACTTAAGAAAAATAATTCCAACTTAAAGTTGGCCTTTATTTTTGAACAGTAATTATTTTTGTTTTAAAATAAATAGTAAAAAGCTTTTAAAATTTCAGAAAATTCTAGAAATTAATTAAAATTTTGTTTTTCAGTTTAAATCAAATAAAAATTCAAGGATTTCAAATAAATTTTTACTTTTACCTTTTTAAAACTTCAAAGATTCAATTAAAGCAATGTAACTCTTTCAAATTTCAGAAAATCCAACAAAACAATAACTTTATTTATTTTATTTTGGTAACATAACCTTGGGATGTTACAGGTTTGGACTTGGGCGAATTGGTTGGAATGGTGGGTGCAGGTTTATGCACGGGATTAATCTGGTTAAGATTAAGGCCCATGGTTTGTAGGAATGACGTCTAAGTCAATTGAGGACCGGTCTTTGAGCCGCTTATTGCTATGCCTTACCATACCACCACATGTCCTGTATGGGCAGGATTTTGCTAATTCATTTGTAATATTTTAGTGTATTTATGTCCGTACCACCACTTTTATTCCCACTTAGCGCAAGAGGGGGCTTCCGGAGGATGGTTGGTCAAAAGGGGCGAAACTTTAGTGGGCATGAGTACACTAGGGCAGAACATTGTAAAAGCCTCATGATAATTGCTCAGTCACATGCCTACGTAAGCATGTATTGGCCGACATAATCAGCATGTCATTTCGTGTGGGTAAATTTGTACAAACTCTGCAGAGTAGAAACTATTCGAATAGCCGCGTCCGCGGTCATGGACATGCTAGCAAGGCCACTTGAAGTTAGATTTATTTTTGAATTTTAAAATGATTTAAATGTTTAGGATGGTTAATCCTTATGAAAAATTTGGGCGGTCAGCCATGTGTAGGAGGGGATCCTTCACTCATTCATTGGAGTTATCCACAATATGACATTGATATTTTAAAATATGATTTTAACTATGATATGAAAATGGCCTTGGAAATTACTATGGATATTTAAACTAAAAATGTTGCTTTATGCAAAATAACCCCTGCCTTATTCACTTGTTACCTTATGCATGCATTTTCATTCCATATTGGGTGTAGCTTGCGAGCACGGTAGTAGTGCTCACTCTTGCTGAATAACTCTTATTCACGAGAAGACTTTTTTCCTGACGGTGAGGACCTGGACGAGTAGGCCTTCGACCCAGACGATTGCCTGTGGTGCATCGTGTGGCTCACTTATATTATTATGCTTCCGCAGTGTTATTCATTTGATATTTGATATTTGTTGTTCAGGCTCATTTGTATTAAACATTTAATTACTTAATGTTATTTACGATTTCGTGATATGATTGTGATAACCATTTTGTGAGACTGTGTACACTGGAAATCCTGGACCGGTGTATGAACACAGAGAATTCGGGATCCTTCGCTCCCGGGTTCGACATCAAGTCAAAAGAAGACCCATCATGTGTTGATGGTGGTCAAGTGAAGAATGCATCATGTGTTGATGCATATCAAGTCAAGAACCCGGACTTGAAGTGAGGATGTGCATCATCAAGCTTCAAGTGGTTGCGCAAGACAAAGGTATGGCTAGCTAGGGCTAAGGATGTGTTCCTAGTCTTTTACCGGTCTCGGTGTTTGGTTGGGAGACCGGATTGCTAGTATAGGTTGCCGTACTATTAAGAGGGGTCTTTGACTAATAGCTTGAGTTAGTTATGTGTTGACAGCTCGTTGTGTTTGCTCTAGCTCATCTTTAACATGTTGCCTATATTTGCGAATGTGTTTTGCAAATGATCGAGGCTCATGGTTAATCCTTGTAGCATGTGACTTGAGTTTGCAAATGTGTTTTGCAAATGGTTTAAATCCATGTACCTTATTCCTTGTAGTGTGATTCTAAAAGTGTGCAAATGTGTTTTGCAACTTGATTGAGAATCTCACTCTGACCCTTGTTTGCATATTGCATCAATTAGCAAATGTGTTTTGCTAGTTGAGTTGAAGCAATTGCAAAAATCCAGTCTTTTGGTTCTGGAGCGGTCTAACTGTAGTGTTGTTGGCGGTCTGACCGAACCCGCGGATAATCGTCGCGGTCAGGTTTTTCCAGAGAGCGACTTTTCTGGAAATTGGCTGAGCGGTCAGACCGGTGTGTATCGGGCGGTCTGACCGGTCTTGGTGGTCTGACCGGCGTTATGAGTGTGGTCTGACCGGACCCCCGGGTCGAGGACCCGGTCAGCTTTTTCCAGAGAGTGATTTTTCTAGAGTTTGCTTGTGCGGTTTGACCGGAGTGTTACGAGCGGTCTGACCAGCTTGGCCGGTCTGACCGGATGTGCCCCAACGGCTAGTTTTCTGACTGTTGGAGGGGGTGCGGTCTGACCGGCTACATGCCTGCGGTCAGACCGGCCCTGCTGATTTTTCAGCAAACTTGCCCCCAATGGCTAGTTTTTGTATATGGGCTATAAATAACTATTTTTGTGTGTGGGCTATAAATACCCATTTTGGCCATGTGAGGGGATGTTGTTGCTGCCACTTCCCATTCTATTGAGCTAAGAGCAATCCCTCTACTCCTATTTGTGAATGTGTTGCACTTAGTGAGGTTTGAGAGGCAAATCCTATTGCATATGTTGCATTAGGTGGTAGATTTAGTATCCACGAGAGTTTTGACACTTGATTGGTTCAAGTAAAAGTTGGAGTCTTGTTACTCTTGGTGTTTGCCGATACCTAGACGGCGTGGTCCGGTGATCTTCTCAAGTGAAGCTTGTGAGAAGGCTCGGTGTTTGTGAGTGGCTTGGTGCTCGCCATCTCCGGAGTGGAGAAAGGAGCAATCCTAGTGGATCGAGGTGTTAAGTTTGATTTGGAACCGGTCCAAGCGGTTGTATTTACTTAGAGGTGTTGGTTCGGTTTGGAGCCGGTCCGAGTGGTTGGACTTACCTCGAAGGTGTTGGTTCGCGTTGGAGCTGGTCCAAGAGGTTGAACTTACCTCAACGTGGATTAGGGGAGACCGGCAAGTCTTCGATCACCACAGGAAAACATCGTCGTGTCATTGTGGTTTGCTTCTTGTGCTTTACTACTGTGCAATTTACATTACTTGTATTAAATTGCTTATTCTTATGTGTATGATTGCTTGTTATCAATAGTATAGGATTGTTGGTGCACTTAGTTGAACCTAGTTGTTTTAGACTTTAATTATGCAAAACCGTATTGTTATAAGCTTCCGCATTAGAAATCGGTTTTAGCGTATAGAAGTTTTGAAATGCCTATTCCCCCTCTAGTCGGCCTACTCGATCTTACAAATGCCATATGGAGTGATGAAGGAATTTTTCTCTTCATTATATTTACTTATGTTAATATAGTGGTACCCTGAGTACGCATCTAGAAAACTTAACAACTCACACCCGGAAGTAGAGTCTACAAGTTGATCAATACGTGGAAGGAGAAAGTCATCTTATGAACAAGCTTTATTAAGATATGTGAAGTCAATACACATTCCTCATTTTCTATTGCTTTTTCTAAATATTAAAGGATTGACAAGCCACTCTCGGTGGTCGACTTCACGAATAAATCTAGCCTTGAGGAGCTTGTCGATCTCCGACTGGATTATCTTCTTCCGATCAAGTGCGAAACACCTCAGCTTCTGCTTGACCGGTTTCTTGTCAGGCTAGAAAGTTAGCCTGTGCTCGATCACCTCCCTGGGGACTCCGGACATGTCGGACGCCTGCCAAGCGAATACATCCTGATTTGCTCGGAGGAAGGAGACGAGTGACTCTTCCTATTTGAGATCGAGTCTTGCTCTGACCAGAACCTTTTGGGCAGACGCATTAGCATTTCTTGACCCAGACGGTGTGTTGGCGCTTTCTATAGGAACGCCTTTGCCGAGTGGTACCTCCTTGGTCTGGTCGGAAGGCTTTGGTGCCATCTTTGGTCTCGAGTGCTTGATCTGCATGGTAGACGGATTAATTTTTCTGGTCAGAAGCTCATCAACCTGTTCTAAGGATTTTCGATCACATGCGTAAGTCATTTTTTGATCTCCTCGAACCGCGATGACTCCATTTGGTCCTAACATTTTAAACTTTGATAACCGTAATGCGTGGCTATCTGGAATTTTGCTAAAGCTGGACGACCGAGAATTCCATTGTATGCGGTTTCAAAATCCACCACATCAAATGGAACCTTTTCTGTTCGGAAGTTGTCTGGTCTCCCAAACGTAACCGGTAGGGACAGTTGTCTTATCGGTTTGGCGGTAGAACCAGGAACTATACTGTGAAAGGCATATTTCACATATTTACCTTCGACCAAGAAATCTACATTTCCTCCAATGCTCATGTAAATAAAATATTTAAAGAGCTACCTCCATCTATTAAGCCTCGATTAACTTTGCAATTGTTAATAGCAGGTTCAACTACGATAGGAAACCTACCTGGTCGGGTCGACGGGATGGGACAGTCTTCTTTGCTGAAGAAGATTACGGTTTTCGACCAACTGGATGGCTTAACGGTGATCAGAGGTTCGGCAAGGTTGACCTCCCGCTCCCTGGCGTTCAGATGACGTCTTGATTCGTACGATGATTTGCCAAAGATTATGTCCATAGTGTGTTGAGGCTCCTGGTACTTTATTTCTTCATTGTCATCCTTATTCTTCATGGAACTTGGTTTCCCGAGTTCTGTTATGGAGGGGAAAGGTCCTTTACCTGTGTAGTAATCCTCTAGTTTCTTTTGCCAAGCTCGGCAGGTGCGCAAATCATGCCCTACGCCCTGGTGAAGCGGACACCACTTCTTATTTTTCTTGTAGTCGCTAGTCGGAGCCTTAGCTTTGTTCTGACCAATGAAGTCTGTCTTGCCCTTGGTAAATTTTTCAAGAATCACAAGGACTTTCTTTTATCGGGCTCGCAATTCTTTTTAGCCTTGAGGGACTTCTTGTTCTTCTTCTCATTCTTCTCCAGATCTGGCTAGGGATTTTTATATCTTTGATCAATGGCTTCATACCATTCGACCGCTTCACTAGCGGCTGCATATTTGTCTGCCATGTCGAAAAGTTCGACGGTCATTCATAGGAGATTTATTGCAATATCCTCCGTAAACTAGTGATTCCTCAGCCCTGCTTTAAAAGCCTGGATTTCAAAAGACTCTGCGATCTCCGGGATAGAGTTTCGAACCTGACTGAATCTCTTGATATACTATCGAAGGGTTTCATTGGTTTTCTGCTTCATCCGATGAAGATCATCATCCTTCCCAGGACGGTCGTGCGTCCCTTGAAAGTTGATGATCAGAGTATTGCAGAGCTGCTCTCAAGTGTAGATAGATCCGATCGGTAGGTTAAGCAACCACTACCAGGCAGACCCTTCAAGGACCGTGGACAAGTAATTTGCCATTACGTTGTCATTACCACCAACAGCTTTGATAGAGGTAGAATATATTTGAAGAAATTCTAATACGTTTTGAGTACCATTGAACTTCTCTATGTTGGCTGGTCGGAACCTGTCCGACCAACGAACAACTTGGAGCCCTGCCGAAAATGCTCAACAGCCCATAATGGAATCGTGGCGCCTTCTCTAAAAAGGAGCTGGATTACAGTTAGTTTGGGATCGGTTCCTCGGATTCGCATACCTAGGATCCGGTGTCCCAATCCGATTGTGGACGTTATTATAACGTCTTTGACCACCTACTTGGTTCAGGTGATGCCTGAGATCGCCCGAATCAAGTAGTCGCTCCTCTTGACGAGGAGGAGTGGCTTCTGTGAAGAGCCGTCTTCCCTCGTGATTCCCTAGTCGAAACATAAGAGGGGGTCTTGGTTCCGGTCGGTCCTTCGTTCGACCATGTTGTCCCCGACTGAGAGAGGAGCGCTGGGACAAAGTCATCGTGTGACTTTGCGAGTTCCATCGCTCCCGGTATATTTCTGTACGCTACATGGTTTGTTAGATGATTTTTGACACCTGACCTACAAGCTGAGCATAACCTGGGGTTCTTGCTAAAGCATGATCTAGATTACTTAGAGTATCCCAGACTCGTTGTAGATTTTGTATTGTTATCGAAGGCCTGGGAGGGTTCCTGCTAGTAGTGAGTGTCCGATAACTTGAACTTCCCCCGACCTCCTGGTTGGTTCCATCCGACCCGTTACGCGAGGTGGAGCAGAACCAGGTGAATTAACTGATGAGCGTCCATCAGTTCTGTTACCTCTGGTATTTGGTGCTTGAGGGCCCGTACTATTTCCACCAACAAGTGGTGGTGAGGTAGATTGTGTAGGACCGTACACGGTATTTTGATCCGTATCTCTAATCGCATCGACCTTGTGCCTCTAGCAGCGATATTCCGACGAGCTTCCGTCGTAACTAATGGAGAGCCTTCCAGTGCTTCTGCAAGGAGTTTCCATGATGGAAAATGGTCAGAGATTAATACCTCCTGAAGTCTTTGTGGTGGATTCAACTTGATCCAGTGGATTGCCTACCATATGCTGAGTTTTATCATTCCCACTTGGCCTACGATCAGTGGGAGCTTCACCGACGCCGTTACTAGATGTCGATTGGCCCCTAGAATAGCCAAGAACCATTGGTGAGTACCTGTCAGGCATGATCGTATCGAGAGTACCTTGATCCTCGAGTTGCGGTCCTGAGCTTTTGTCACCTTTTTGTCGGCTGGAAAGATCGGGCTTGCAAAGGTCCTTGGATGTTCCGAACTGGTTAGAATGGTTGGTTCCTCTGAAGGCGCCACTGGTGGCGTGTCTTCCTCCATTTGGTCGATCTCACTGGCCTCGGCGAACATCGAGCCTGGGACGGAGGAGGAAGATGATGACATTGTGTCGTGTTCCATGGCGCGAATGCATGTGTCCATGTTGAGGTTGGAGTAGTCCGCCAAGTCGAACCAGTTTTTTTCGTCCCAAATCCCTATCATGTTCGCATGAGCAATGATTGGGCAAAGGAGGTGGATGAGGAATGCTTGAGTGAAGTAATTTCCAAGAATTCAATGCCTTCTTCCCCACGGTTGGCGCCAACTGTCGACGATCGAGTCGTCGATCTTACGAAATAAACAGAGGAACATGGCAAAGAGTTCTTGGGAGAGAATGAGACTGCTCTTTATTGCTATGAACTGGATCCTTTATAGGGGTGCCCTTGACAAGGCGGTGGACTAATCCTAATTACACTGAGCGTAAT
This sequence comes from Ampelocalamus luodianensis, assembly GCA_036346255.1. Classification (NCBI taxonomy): domain Eukaryota; kingdom Viridiplantae; phylum Streptophyta; class Magnoliopsida; order Poales; family Poaceae; genus Ampelocalamus; species Ampelocalamus luodianensis. The sequence goes on along the minus strand of CM070627.1, from coordinate 53,107,648 downwards.
ACTTGCTATGCTGTAGAATCAGACTTAAAACATGAATCAAATCCTGATTGCCATGCTTCCATCTCTCGATCTCTTGCTCCATCCTTAAATAATAATTGAAAGGACGACAGTTATTCCTGAAGAAGACGCTTATTGGGAAGGGTCGCGACTAGCCGGAGCGAGGTGGTGGTTGATGAGGTATCAACTGTTCGACGATTGAGTGCTCGTGAGATACTCAACCGTAGGGTGGTTGTTGCCAGTGTCTTAGGACCATGAAACGTCGCGTGATATGGAACAAATATGATATGTGTTCCATTCATCACACGGTAAGGAATATGCATAGAGTTAAATCCAGATGCCAGTTTATTACTTCTACGAGCAGTTATCTGGTCGGGGATAAAGTACTGGACCTCATCCAACCAGGGTACTCATGATGTAACCTCTAGAATCCTTACAACAACAGAGGTCGTGAGCTTTAGGGGTTACGACCATGAAGACATATGATATTTTATTATGTATTAAAGTAATACATAGATATTTTAATCCTCGTCACATTGATAGCCAAAGTTTTGAAAGTTTGACGACACGTTTGATAAACTTCATCGGCATATTATCATTAAACCATTGATATTTAAGGATCAACTGTAACTATGGTAACAAATGTCTTTGAAACATCAAATACTAGTTAATATTGCATTATAGTTTCATGTATTTTTAAAAGTAAGAATCATATCATTCGGTAAACTTGGTTAACATATTATCATAAACCATTGATATTTAAAAACCAACTGGTAACAATGGCAACAAATATCTTTGAAATAACAAATACTAGTTGTATTCTCATGGCTTGTAGAATAATATCAATCCATACAAAAATAAATAAATAACATTTATGTGATCCAGGATCCAAGGGGAGCGGCCTCTAACCCGCATCTACCCATCCACCCATCCTAGCGAGGGACGGGGCGAAGAGCCTCGGTCTGTGTGGGGTAGGGTGGGATTCAGAACTCTAGATCGGAAAGAGGTAGGGGGAATGCCCTTACAATTTTGCCAGGCCCAAAAGGCATTTCCGATGGCCACGTTACATAAGGTCCAGTGGCCCACACTACAACAAGCATGTGGTCCAGAGGCTTGCCAGCACCGACGAAAGTAGAGGCTGCAAGTATGCAAAATGCACCATTTGAAATTACGGTTTTGCTAGTTTTAAGTTGTCTGAAATTTTCTTAAATTTAAGTCACTTGTTGTGACCATTGGATTTGTGTAGAGATTGGTGTGTCATATGATTGGATATTGATCCAATGGTCACAACAAGTGACTTAAACTTAAGAAAATTTCAAACAACTTATGAATAGATAGTCCTTTGAAATTAGGATTAAGTACATTGTTTGTCCCTCAATTCTTGCCATAGTTTAAAGTTCGTCCCTGAAGTTCAATACCAGATACAACGCGTCCTTCAAGTATCAATACCGTGCAAAAAACCGTTATTTATTCCTTTTGAGAGTGGTTTTGTACCACGTGGAAAAAATATTTTCCTCTGCCACCTGTGCGTCCACGTGGCGAACGCCTTCTTCTCCACATTCTCTCTCCTCTCCAATCTCACCGTCGAACACATCTCCTGCTCCAGGCTCTTCTCCCAACTCCTCATCTCCCATCCTCCTCCCTCCTGGATCTCTTCGCTCCATGGCCGACTCCCTCTTGGTGCCTTCTCCCTCCTAGCGCCGTCGCCTCTAGCTGCTGGCCCGCTGTCGCTGCCTCTTTCTCTCTCCCCTGGCTCGACTATGGCCCCGGCTTGGGCGGCGCTACGCCTGGCCGCCGGCGTCCCCTCTCGCGTTCCGGCTCGTGCTCTGCCTCCTCCTGGCCCGTGGGAAGCCCCCCTCTAGCTTGACCCAGCCCAGCTCCATCGTCGCCGCCTAGCGCGGTCCGCGCCTCCTCGGTCCCGCGCCCTGGTCCACCTCCGCTCCTCCTAGCTCCCCGGCGCGGCCTGATGGCCAGCGTCGCCTCGACCCCAACTGTCGGCCCGTGGCTTGCTGCCACCGGCTCGGCCCGTGCGTGTTGCCCCACCAGATGCGCCTGCCGCCGGCTCGGTCCCCTGGCACCGTTGGCCCGGCTCCCGCCGCCGCCGCCTCCTGGCCTCTCCTCTTCCTCGCCGCCATCCACCTCCCCACCCGCTGCGACGTCCACCTATGCCTCCATCTCCCCCAGCTCCTCGCCTCAAGGCCTCCAAGAACCTCGCCCACCTCAAGTCCCCCTCCAACCCCGACACCGTCCTCGCCTTCCTCTGCAGCAGCTTCATCTCCAAGGTGCGGTTTTGGAGTCGGGAGCCAGGAAAAGGCGGGATGCGCGGGAGGAGCGTGGAGGCGGAGGCGAGGAAGAAGGGCCGCCACGGGCGGCAGGTGGAGGCAGAGGCGAGGATGAGGCGGCCGAGGAGGCGAGGCGGGCGATCTGGGATGAGGAGGCGAGCCGCCCAACGCCAACACCGATAGCGTGTCATAATCTTGGCGAGGCGAGCGGCGCCGAGAGAGCCTTTCCTGGTTTGCTTCTTCCCCAATTCCTCCATTGTTGCCCCCTGGTGTTCTTTGTTCCAGCCGAAGGTTCTCATGGCGTCTCCTCCCTCTGCTCCAGGCTCTTTGCTTCTTCTCCTTCCTCATGCTTCTTCATTTCCTTTCTCCCGCTTTTGCTACTGTTGGAGCTCCTATGGCGCCACCTTCCTCCAGTGCTGCCGTCGCCGGCTCCTTTCCGGTGCCGCTCACCTCTAGCTCACCCGATGCTCCCGTGCGCATGCGCCCCTGCCCGGTTCGGCTCACCCGGCGTCACTCGCCCCCTCGGCCCTGCTCTCTCGCACCCTGCTAGATTTTGGACGTGCAACTTAGTCAACCACTTGCCAGTGCCAACGTGGACGCTACGGTGGCACGAAACCGGCTTATTTGGACCACGTGGCACAAAACCGACCTCCAAAGGAAAACATGAAAGTTTTTGCACGATTTAGAAACTTCGAGGATGCATTATATCCGGTATTGAACTTCAGGGATGAACTTTAAACTAAAGTAAAAGTTAAAGGACGAACAATGTACTTCATCCTTAAAATTAACTAAAGAACTTTCCGGGTCCTCTTTCCCGTGCCCCTGGCCCCGTCGCACGCCCGACGAACCCACCAAAAGGTCCAAAACCCACGAAAGAACGAACACCCGCAGGATGGCGGACAACAACGGCGGCGGCGGTGTAGGTGGCGTGGGGGGCCGCCGGCGTCTGGGATTGCTGGCGAACGCGGCGAAGCGGAAGGACGGGTTCGTGCAGTTGCTCCTGATGTCGGGCATCCTCATGATGAGCCTGCGGTCCCTGGGCCAGAAGCACCGCCTCCGCGACCTCGCCGACGACGACGCCGACCTCCGCCGCGAGGGAGACCACCTGTCCCTCCGCATGCGCGACCTCCAGGACGCGCTCCACCGCCAGGCCGACGCCGACGCCTCCGGCGCCCTCGCCTCCCACCTCCGCCGCATCTTTGCCGCCCACCCCACCACCCCCGCCGCCGCGACCGACGACCACTAGCTCATTCCCGGCCCAATATTCTCCGTTGTTCCTGTCCCTTGGTGCTGTCGTTGTCTGTTCAGTCTTGAGATCTCTGCGCGTTGCCCACGTAGATGCCTCGCGAGCCTGGCCGTGCACGCGATGTGTTTGTGGAAATGCAGCAGAGGCTGCCGGGTTGCATCTTACTGACGAACAATTTTTTACCTACTTACCTCGCACCGTATCGTTGAGGCTTAAACATTTTTTTGGATCATCAATTTTCCATTTCCCCTTATTATTTGATAATTTTCGACCTGCTTGTTGTTGCGTTTGAATTATCTGATGCTGCCTGAGTCGATATCATTAAAAGATGTATTGTTCTTGTGCAATTTAACAGAAGCTCCAAACCTGATAAACATAGTTCACTCGTCGCTTGTCCCAAGTCAATACAAATGCTTTTCAGATAAAGTAGCATGAAGCCATAAAGAGCTTCTCGTAACACAGCAAAGCCCTTCTCAATCTCAAGTAGTCAAGAAATACCGTAACTTGAAGCAGCATCTTGTAAGTTGAAAATGCTACGGCAGGCTTATTGTGGCTACAAATCAATCTGGAGAATATCATGGTGTTAAGTACAGTATCCTTGCTAACGTGAGAGAGAGTTCTTCAGTTAAAATACCTTCGGCCTTTGATGTTATCAATCCCACACAGAATCATATAAGTTCATAACATGATTTCCATTATTCATCATGAGTTGCTTTCCCTACAATTTATATATTTATCCATTCCATTTGTGAATCAGTTGCAACAAAGATTTCACTAACATATCTCACAGCAAATTGGAGGAATAATCCCAGGCCCCCAGCCATGCCAATTCCAACCGCAAATGTATAGCACACCATAGCTAAGAAAAAAGAAAAAAAAGAGAACAGAATAGTAAGGAACTTTGCAAGACATCACATCTACTCTCTGTCATAGATGAAGGATGTATAGTTTTCACTTGACCTTGAGTCCATGACCAGCAACTATTGGTACCAGAATGGGAAGTACCCCGATGTTGCTAAACTAGCAAACATTACCAGCAACACTTATATAAGTACAAATAGGTTCTTGAATCCCAAGGCTTACACCAACTGGATCCTTGGCTTGGTTCAAAAAATAATGGAAACACAGTGCATTAGTTTTATGCGCTGATTGATGTATCAGAAGCTAAATTGAGGCTAGCGCCTAGCGGTAGTTAACCTAGACATGACTAATCATCCTGATCAACCATCAGGTTCTGCATATTCGAGTCCAGCCCAGAATCGTCCTCCTCCCCATCCTCCTCATCTTCAATATCCCCTTCAGCATCATTGTTATCCAATCGGCCAAGCACATCCATTGATTTCTTACCATGCTTATTTGCGACTTCCTGGGCAAAACACCGAGCTCCAACCCCTCTGCAACATATTTGAGCTCACATCAAGCTCCTTTAGATCTGAGTGGCCCTCTTCCAATGATTTTGCAATCACCACAGCACCATCATCCTTCAGTTCATTCTCAGCCAAGCTCAGTTTCTTGAGTGATTGCATTGCAGATAGGCAGTTGGCTAAAGTTTGGGCTGCCTTTGTAGAAGAATAGAATTGGTTTAATGTGGATTGTTTTATTACTAAGCCTCGAGGGCGGATTATATAGAGTACAATACTTGGAGGACAAAAAGCATCTCCTAGAAATAAGGCAGGTATCTGAAATTACAATCAATCATAAACTACCATATCTGGAGATATCCCAATATACTCTAACATCCCCCCGCAGTCGTAGCGGGAGCGTCGTAGACAACTGCAGCGTCGCGAACGCTATGACTGGAGAAACCGACGAGTTGCTCATGCAGATGGTAGCCCTTTGTGCCGATGTCGAGGTAGCCGAGAGCGAGGCGAGTAGCCGTGGTCAAAGATGTCGTGCGTGAGATAGCCGTGGTCGATGTAGCCGTAGTCGGGGTTGCTGATGATGAAGTAGCCGCACATGAAGCCGCGGGCGCAAAGAGGTGCTATGGTGACGAGGCGCAAGGAGGCCCCAAGGAAGGAGACGGTGATGCAGTCGAGGCAATCGTTGATGTAGAAGGTCGATGCCAAAGACGCTATCGAGGCCGCCACTAACGAGGCGTGCACTGGGTTTGCCAGGCCCGGGAACATGTCGGGGATGAAGGTACGCACCGGTGTTGCCAATACCGGACGTGCTAGAGAGAGGGCCCAACCATGTGCCAATGTCTGAGGGACCAGCAGAGAAAGCCTCCAAAAGCGATTTGCGCGCAGATGCGCGCGTAGGGTAGAAGATGCCGATGTAGCGCGGTTCTTTGGAGTAAACGAACGTAGTCGGGGAAGAGACGACGGCGTTGGCGGCGAGGTTGTCTTTGGGCGACGGCGGAAGGGTGCAGGGTCGGACGATCCGAGGTGACGCGGCGGTGCTCGGCCGTGAAGAACCCGTCGCATGGCGAAGACCATGTGCGTCAACGATCGAGGCGATGATGCGCCGAAGAAAGGTGGCGTCGATCGACCGAAGGGTCGTTGATGCACGGGAACGGCGATGTAGAGTGACGGCGAGAGGCGACGGCGAACCGGTGTGGGGTGTCGTGGACGGAGTGGCGGCAGCGGCGCGCGAGGCGTCCTGAGTGCCGCGAGCCCGACTATGCCGCACGGTCGGAGATGGCCGGTGGAGTCGACGCCGATGTCGAAGTAGAGGCGCATGAGATCGACGGGCGGTGGGCGACACAAACCGATCTCTGATCGGAAAACCAAAGAAAAAATGTCGATTTGAAAATGATCGAAGAAAAAATCTAATTGAAAACCGATCAGATGATCGGCGACACAAACTCTAAACTACGGGTTGCGCAGCCCTCGGGAGAGATCATAGAGATCGAAGCATCTCCCAGGGGCGGCGCGGCGGAAGCTGTGGAGGCGGCGGTTCAGGAACGGCGCCGCTCTGATACCATGTAGGAGGATGAATATAATTGGTTTAATGTGGATTGTTTTATTACTGAGCCTCGAGGACGGATTATATAGAGTACAATGCTTGGAGGACAAGAAGCATCTCCTAGAAATAAGACAGGTATCTGAAATTACAATCAATCCTAAACTACCATATCTGGAGATATTTCAATATACTCTAACAGCCTTGACAGTAATTTCATTTCCAGCAATCTCGAGGACCTCCAATGAGGTGCAGGCAGGTTGAATTTGGCCCAAATTACAAATAAATACGTCCTTCGAATTTGGCCCAAGCCCAAAACACGACACCACACCCTACGTTTATATCTGAAACATGGACCAGAAACTTGACCATCCTCCAGTTATATTCCAAAAGAAGTCCAGATTACCCTTAAACTTTCGTGCTTCGGCTACTTATCTCCTCAAGTACAAAACCTGGGGGCTTGTGAGAACTTCTTATTAGCTTTCTATAAAAGCTGGTTTATCCTTTCAAAAAACCAAGTACAAAACCTGGGTATTCTATGCCCTAAGTTACAAAATTGAGGGAAACAAGCTAAGAGCTTGTTTGGATAGAGATAGATTAGAACTAATCCTTTTGGATTGAAAAATTTTTTAATTTAAATTTCCAGTCAATCCAAAAATATTGGGTCGGATTATAGTGTACCCAAACAAGATCTGAGCTGGTTCTACATGTGGTTTTGCCCTTATCTCTCGTCTGTTCTCTCCCATACGTAGCCATCCTCGCCCCACAAGTACGTGTTTGCGATGACGACGGTGGGCAGAGAGGTAGTGGTGTCGCTGGTCGGCGGAGGACGTGGCCGCGGTGACGTAGCAGATCGCGACTGTACCAATGGACTGGCGAGGCGATGAGACGAGGTGGTCGCACCTGCCCGTGGCGAAGAAGCGACGGCCGGCGACGAAGATTCGGCGAAGAAGGCCGTACCGGCGGCATCGCGGTGCAGACTGAACAGATAAAAAATCGCAAGTTGGAAGAACTTCCGATCTGTTTTTTTTTTCTGGTTTGCTTTGATCTATTCCTGTGACTCGATTGCTCTGTCTGCTTTAATACCTTCTCTATATCGAGTTGTTTTTGTGGTGTTTAATTGCTTTGATTAGACGAAAGGAAACTTACTTGTACATCATTTGATCCGGATAGGGGAGACCAATCTGCGATGGAGATGATAGAATGCCTTTGTTTCCTCGCCGTCTCGAATGGCGTCTACTCAATATGTGGTGAGATCGTGAGCTTGGACAAACCCTGGGTCGTGTGCCGACTAGATGTGCAACCTCATCGGCCCCGCTGCCCTCGTCGGTCACTCCCATCTCTCTTACTCTTTTCTCTCTCTCTCTCTGTTTGTACCTTGCACCAACCCAGCAGCTGCCGAGCTTGATAGGGTCTGGCCCTGGCACGACGAGCCACATCGGTGCTCGGATGCGGCGGCGGGGACCTGCAGCCGACGACGGCGCGGCAGAAGTAGGAGTGGTGGCATGGGGCTTAGCTGGACGACTAGGATCCTACCAGATGGATCTGAACGGTCAATAAATTCGGAAGTTCCACATCACCATCACGTGTTGGGCAGCTCAGATGAATTCGTCCTTGTCATGGCAACAAAACCACTATTTAAAACTAGACGAGGAGCATAATACCCCATTTTATATTTCTGAGGTTTGGGCGAAGCACGAAAGTTCAAGAGGTAACGTGGACTTCTTCGTATTCCAAATCTCACCCAAAGCAATGAAACCACCGATGCGCTTCGTACTTTCGTGTTCATTTAGAACTTTGCTTGCTATTATTGTTTGGTTAACAATGCCATCAGAGGGTTCCCCCACATAGGCCCCGGTAATTGCCTCGCTGAAAGCCTGAAAGGCACTTTTTATCCGCGTTGCTTAATCAACACTTTTCCATGATTGGCCGTCTCCATGAATAACATACTTCTTGTATGCTCTATCTGCTCAGAATATGTTCAAAAATATACGAGTTTTGGATATCCTCATAGACTATTACTTTGTATATGAATATGTTTTTAAAATATTATAAAATTATTATATTATGAAAATATTTTTCATAACTAATCTAATGGTATCATTTTCACATGACCAATATAAATAAATAGTTTTTAATTTATTAGTGATCAAATTAAAAAAGTTTGTTACCACCTTTCTAAAACGTTGTATATTTATGAAAGGAGGAGTATGAAGTTAGCAAAATGCAAAGCAGAATACGTAGTGGTTCCTGCCGCGGTAACAATCCGCCGGAGCACAAAAACATTCCAGCCAGATTCATCTCTCGTCTGCGAGCCAATTAGCCAAAGATTCATGCACCAAACAAGGACTAATCCCATGAGACCGCAGTACTAATCATCGTTGCTCGTGCTCGGATTATTCTAACCACGGCAAGCCATACCATTCGCCACTGCCTTCCACGTTAATCCTCCTTGTACTGGTCCCCCCGTCACGCCAATCCAAACAACCGTGTCGCGGCCCCACGCACCGTCGTCTCAGAAGGCATCTGGGACCCACGCGCCCGGGCTCACCTGTCAGAGAACAGGTGTAGCTCGCGTCGCGTCACCGTCGCACCGCCCAGGTGAAGTTACCGTTCGCCCGCGCTGCTTTGCTGCTGCCCAAAATCCCCCGCTCCACTGCGCCAAAAATCCGCCGCTCCTGCAGCAGCGACGCGCGCACGCAGACATCGACCACATTTTTACCATCAGCGGCGTGAGGTACTGTTACTGTAGTGTGAGCGCTGCTTGGTCGCTTGAGGCGGGGGCGCGAAACCCTAGTGGAGTCCACCGGTCTCAGCGGCGGCGACAGGATGGCTTCGGCTGTGGCGGTGGCGGCGCCATGGTGAGGGGCTTACCGCTGGCGTCAGCGGCGCTCGGGGGCCGAGCGGCGGCGAGGTGGTGCACGTACCGGCGCGTCACCGTCGCCGTCTGCCTTGGGAACCTCGTCGCCGTGCTGCTCGTGCTACGCTCGCTCTATACCACCGCCGGCTCCTTCGCCTCCACTCCCAGACGTGCGCTAAGCTCCACCACGGCTCACCGTTGGTTTACTCCAATTGTTTTAATCTAATCCTGCGTTTAACTTTGCGTGCGTGCTTGCTTCAGGCGTGGAGGTGAAGTATTCGGAAGAGCAGATTAGGCGTGTCGAGGAGTCGATCCGGATTCGCCGCGCCGCCGAGCCCGTCGAGCTCGTGGAAGCGGTATAACTATTACACGGATTCTGATGTTTAGAACTCAGATTTTTAGTTGCTTTGTAATAGTGGTGATCTTAAGTTTTTGGCCTGGGATTTGGCGTTGCGTGTGTGAAGGTGAAGAAGCTGCAGAAGGTATTCGCGAGGGAGGAGAAGAGGCGGAAGGAGCTGCCGCTCGAGCTGAAGCAGAAGGTTTCCTATGAGATTTTGCAGAGGCTGCGTGATTTGGGGGAGAACAGCAACACCACCGAACAACGAGGTAGTTATGGTCCTCCTACTTTGTCGACATACTGATACTGACTAAGTTGGAGTTGTTGTCCGGTGCATTTGGAATGTTGTACTTTCATTTTCAGTACTAAGATTGGAATTTTGTGCTCCTCAGTGATTTGGATTCAATATGTTTATGATGTTTTTGGTCGACAGTAGTCAGTATGTACGTGCGTCTGGCCTAATGTGCCATTTGACTAATCGGGTGCTTTGTTGGCTGCCATCGATGGCACATCTCTTGGTTCTATAAGACACATTAAAATGAGTTTTGAATTGTTCATTTTTCACATTTGAAAAGGAACAGAATGTAGGCTATTCCCCATTTCTAGTATTTGCTTGTTCATAGAGTTTTGTTCCTTTCAGTTATTTCACATGGAAGTATCAAATTCTAACGATTCTTTTTGAAAAACAATGGGCTCTATGTTTTCTATGGTACCTTTTAAAACGTGAGGTCAAAGGCTGCCTTCTGGACTTTGTTTATATCTCCTATGCGCTTGTTCATGGACTTCTGGTTCAAGTGTGCTTTTTGTGTCGATGTTTTCTGATCCTCACTTTGTAGTTTTTTTTTAATTTGTGTGCATGTGAACAAAGAATTGGACTAGCAATAATGCAGCTTCCTTTTCATATAGCGACTTCTTAAGATATGGGGTGTGATTTAATCTTTTGTTGAGAAAAATATTGACATGACGGTACCATGAAGTGCTGACAGTTTAGGAAAGTAAGGTGGCATTTGACTTTGCTTCATTGTGTCAGATGCTCAGAACATTTTTGTATGTTCTTGCAGTTCAAAGGCTAGACAATGATTGAATTGATACTCAAGAGTAAAAAATGTTTATTCGTTGCATGTTTAAGTTGTAGAAGTGTGTCTTTCATAGTTATAAATTGCAGGATTTAATATATGTAGTGGCATGGTATTGAGCAGGAGGGTGCAAGAGATGATTTACCATGTCTTAATTTCACCAAAACTGAACTATTTGCTTTCTTTTTGTTGTAATGTATGCCAGAAGCTATAGATTCATGGCATGTTGAGAAGCTGAAAGATATCAGAAGTGCATCTGCTCAGAATTTATCAAATTTAGACCTCTCTAGTGAAGAATCAAGTATGTGAGCTTATTTGAAATTATTCTTTCTGTAATGATTCATTATATTTATACTCATTTTTTAGGTTTTCATTCAATTGCAATAATGCTCTATGATTAAATATTTAGGGATGTTAAAACGAGCCTTGGAGTTCAATTGGCGTATGCTGCTGGAGGACATTGGTCTTTGGGTACCTGTCAATGTATGGCATACTGAACACAACGACAAGCCTGAGAATGAACCAGAAGGTTATTTCCTTTACACTGTTCATGTGTCCAGCATCCTACTGATTTATTTATTTAGGGACATGACTGGTGACATTGGATTTCTTGTGGAATGGTTTTTAAAATGCTCTAAGAAACATTTGAGTCATTGCATTTGATATGTATTATTGTTGCAGAGGAAGAGATAATACCAGGGCCACCTTTGCCCCCTGAATGCAATGCTGAACTGCATACTGATTATAGTGGTGCTGCTGTTAGATGGGGCTTAACAAACCATAAAGAAAGTGCTGCTGATTGCTGTCAAGCTTGTATAGATCAGGCCAAGAGGGCCAAACCAGGAGCATTAAAGTGCAATATATGGGTTTACTGTCCATCAGAGTATGGATGCTACTCGCCAGACAAATATGATCATAAACATCAAGAGTGCTGGTTGAAACAGGTATTACTTGGGTATCATCTCTATTTATAAGTACTAGGCCTTATGATAGTTCTTGTGCATCTTTGGTGACATTAGTTCAGAAAATGGTACCCGAATCATCCTGTTTCCTGGGCTAGTAGTACTTCAAGTTGTTATGTCCTTTGCATAAATGATTCAAAAGCACTTGGTATTTGTTTTTCAATATTTAGAAATGGGAAGAGACATGAAGTTTTAGTTGGTGGGCATCTGTAGAAGTTCTCGTGTCTATGTCTTAAAGCATGGTCCCTGCTTATAACTTGGTTGCCAATTTGTCATGGCTTTGAATGGTGGAAAGAGTAGACAGTGCAACTGCAAACTTATTTTATGAGTCATTGGAGCTATAATTCTAGAAGATTTAATCCTCTGCAAAGTATTGCAACATGTTGGAAATGGTCAATATGATCACCTTATTTTTAATTTTTATGAGTCATTGGAGCTATAATTCTAGAAGATTTAATCCTCTGCTAAGTATTGCAACATGTGGAAACTTGTATGCTTCACACATGAACAGCATATTAGTTTACTGCCTATAATTTAGTAGTGCAATTGTTGGGTCTTTTCACTCTTTTGAGCTCTCCTCAATAAGCTACGAAGGTTGTACCAGCACTTACACTTCTTGATGTAGCTCAAAATCTATTACATGCCAGAGAAAGCCATGTTATGTAGCATAGAAGTTGGTGCCTTGGTGGTTTTCCTTTACGTATCGTTGACACTGTGAGCTTTGTTTGATCATGTCTTTCAGTCTTTGCCAAGGAGGGTCTCAAATTGTAAGTCTTGCATTTTAATTATCTTAAATTGTTTCCCTCTTATGGCGTTGACATGCACAATTCTGATTGCTGAGTTATGATAATGTGAGGAATTTCGGGTGAATTTTGAGCTCATTACACTATTGGATAGCCTCCAAGATTTTGTCGAGATATTTGCTCTTGAGTTGTTCTGTTAACAATTCCTTTCGCATGAACCTGCTGTTTATGTTCGATCTGATTTAATCATCAAAATATTGGTTGGTGTTTTGTCCATGTATGCGGCAAAACAATGGATTATACCGGACACTAACAAAGTAACTTCGAATATATTGGTTTGTGTTTGCAGGCCGATCACCCTAAATTGAACTTCAAAGACCGGTATTCTGAGTCGTACAGGGATTCCCATCCGACTGCTCCCGTTGTTGTGCCATGGATGTCAGGCGTCATCAGTGCATGAGCTGCCTACGGCCTACCTACTGCCTACCTACTGCATACAGAAGCTCCATTTCGAGTGTACCGACGTCCCAGCTGAACCCCGTACATTTTCACAAACTCACAATACCGTTTTGTTTTCCTTCCTTTGTGGTCTTCAGATTAGTCTAGTCCGTAGCTAAAGTTCGTCTGAGATAGCCGGTGGGTTTTTGGAAGGACTGCTGGTGGCTAACTCATTTTCCAAAAAGAAAAAGGAAGAAGAATACATGATTCAAGTTAAATTCTTTTGTTCCCCGCCCTGTGCTTTTTCTATAGCCGATACCCCGGTTGCTGGTAGATCATGAAAATTTTCACGCTCCACGTTTCGGTTCGATTTTAAAAAAACATTTCGAGAGCGTGTGGATCAGTTCACCATCTTCTTTTTTTAGAGGAACTGGATTGATCGGCCACGGTAATTTCTCCCCTTTTTTCTTAGGGCAATCATGATGTTCCTACGTCCGACCGTAACAAAATATCTGCCGGGGGAATGATTTCCTGTCACTCATTCACAACTAGCCTTTCAACAACTCATTTCTCATCTTGTAGCATTTATGTAATGTCTATCCAACTCAGAAGGTCTCTTCGCTCTCTCGGTTGCTCTAGCAACGAACCATCACCATCGGGCTCCAAGGCGCGAGCTGCTGAATATATAAGCATTTTTCGAAGTATTTTAATCCAGAAATTTGCTAGATAAAACATGAAAATAACTATAACTAAGAACACTATAGTTATACTAGATTCTACAAGAAGAAGCTAGCATTCCTATCTCGGTGTTCATAACAATAACAGAAAATAAAACTAAGTAAGCGACAACGCGAGATAGGCATACCCGGATCTTTCGGTGGAAGGAGTAGAAGAAGTAGAAGCGAGGAGTCTTGGTGAGGTCGTCGTTAGTCATGGCGTAGTGGACGTCGTGGTAGTAGTTGTTCGGTTGATGTAGATGTAGCAGAAACTTCGTGGATGTTGTGGTAGTAGTCGTGCGGATGTAGCGAGAAAAGGATGAAGCGAGCGATCGCGCGAACGCTCCCAAAACCTTATTCGTCCCTCGTGCAAGCCTTCGAGGACGGGTTCCGAGGCTCGCTCTCCGGCATGCGGCCGTACCGTGCCTCGCGGGATGGAGATCGCCGAGACAACGAACAAAGCGTGATTACGTATTTTGGAAGTGGAAAACTTGGGAACCGTAACCAGTACTCTCGGTTTCTATTAAATAGCCAAAAGAAAGGAGTCCAAAGGCCAACGATTACCATTGATTCAACGAGATCGAAAGGCCAACGATTGCCATTGATTTGGCGAATCGAAAAGCCAACGCTTGGAATCAAAGACCAAAGGTTGCCATTGATTCGCCATCGAATCAAACCTTTAATAGCCAAAAATAAAGAGATCAAGACCAAAGGTCACCATCAATTACAAGTCGGTGCATTTCGATTTCGAATAGATAAAGAAAATCGCGCTCGCACTGACACGCGCATGTCTCTGGCGCACACGCACACACACACACACACACACGCACGCACCGCGCGCGCCGCACGCGCACGCGGCTCGGCTCGGCTCGACACGGCTCGGCGAGATGAGCGAGCGAGCGCGTGTGTTGGCTCTTCCAATTCCACAATAGGGCTACCACGTTCCACCTTATAAAGTGATGTAACTCCCTTCATCCGTCCATATGGGACTAAAAAATCATGCACATGCACATGGGCCTTTGAGATTTACCAGAATTAATTAGAATGTAATATTTGGGCCTAGCCAGTTAATTCCAACAATCCCCACTGATCCCAATGGCACATGTCGGATGCCTTGATCCATGTATTGTTTTTAATATACCGGTGTTTTGATGGAGACCGGTTAAAGTTGAACATCCACCTAGAATGGCTACACTTATCCACAATCGCACAATGGACTAAGCCTTGAATTGACGGTTTTGTGTGAATAAGTTTTACTTAAGTCCTTAAGCGATACTAGGTTGCCGGGCATCCCTGGGTTGGAGCATATAAGTCGGACTCTGGCCTATTCATGAGCTTCTAGAAATTACCTATTTCATAGAGGCGTGACTAGCAATCGGGCTCATATAGGTGTGTTCTTCCAAGATCGCTCTGTAGGATAGCATCTTTGCTTTAACAAGCCACAGAACACATTAAGATAAAAATCAACCTGCCATACTGATTTAGAGAGAATTGCATCTCCAATGGGTGGGTCTATAAGGTACTCTCCTCTCGGTTAACTAATAGCTTGTTTCGCTAATCCTACTTCACGGATCTCCGATCATATAGGATGGGTTACCACTATGGTATAACTCACGTGGGTCTCAAACCCATCTCCTCGATGCATTGTCTATCACATTTCGTGATAAACCCTTTGTGAAGGGATCGCGATTCTTAGTTGTTTGGATATAATCCAAAGCTATTACTCGGAGTTTCTCATTTTTCGCGGACTTGATCTTCTCTTCACATGTCTTGATGCCTTCATATTATCCTTAGAATCGTTCACTTTGACAATCACGATGCGATTGTCACGATTCATCGAGAATAGCGATGCAGGTTTTCAACCAACGGCAAATCCATCAAGAGCTCACGAAGCCATTCGGCTTCAAGCGATGGCGATATCTAATGCCGTGAGTTACGCTTCCATTGTTGACCTCGTTAAGATGGTGCGCTTGCAAGACTTCCATGAAACAGCGCCACCTCCAAGTGTGAAGACATATCCACTTGTGGCCTTAATCTCATCGACATCGGATATCCGGTTTGAATCGCTATAACCTCTAGTACCCTAGGGTACCGGTATAGTGAATGCCATAACTCATATTACCCTTTAGATAGCGCATTACCTCTCAAGAGCATGCCAATGATCATCTCCGGATTAGAAACAAACCGGCTTAGTTTGCTCACGACAAGCGAGATGTCGAGCCCGTACCGCTAGCTAAATACATAAGTGAACCAATTATCTTATAATATCTCAATTGGTCTCGCTATTCTCCGATTCTTCCTAAGCAACACGCTAGGATCATAAGGTGTTGGAGAAGGTTTGCGATCGCTATAACCAAAACGACTCAGAACCTTTTCCACATAATGAGATTGCAACAATGTAATTCCACCATCATCACTCTCAACAAACTTGATGTTCAAGATAACATCACTACTCCTAGATCTTTCATCTCAAAATTCGAGACAAGAAATTCTTGACCTCCTTAATCACATTAAGGTTGGTCCCAAAGATCGATATGTCATCAACATCTGGACATAGAATGACTCCTCGCCCCACCATGGCGATAATACACACATCCACTTCATTCACAATAAAGCTGCGGATGTTAAGGTTCTGTCGAACTTTTCATGCCTTTGCTTAGGTGCTTGTTTAAGACCATACAAAGATTTCAACAACTTGCACACCTTTCCTTCTTGACCATTTACTACAAATCCATCCGGGTTTGTTCCATGTAAATTTCTCGTCCAACTCTCCATTTAGAAAAGCCGTCTTAACGTCCATCGATGAGCGAGAAGACCGTGTGAGGCGACAGAGATAGTAGTACTCGAATAGTGGTCAATCTAGCCACAGTGAATAAGTATCAAAGAAATCTTCGCCTTCCTTTAGGTATAACCTTGGCCACAAGCCGTGCCTTATACTTCTCGATAGTACCATCGGGCCTAAGCTTTTTTGAACACCCACTTACATCCTACTGGGTTTACAACCATAAGGGCGCCGGTGATCTCCCAAGTTCCATTAGAGATAATGGAATCCATTTCACTACTGATGACTTCCTTCCGAAGATTGCAGACGGAGAAGCATACGCTTGAAATGGTACTTGGAGTATCATCCACAAGGTACACAATGAAATCGGGACCAAAAGACTTTGCATCCTTTGTCTTTTACTCTTCCTCGAGTTTCATTGTCTTCCTCCTCGGGAATTTGCTCAGGATTTGCTCAAAATATTCCATTGGAATGGCAGTTCAGGAGTTGTATCGAGCTCTGACTCGATGAATTAGTCATATCTTTCATTGGAAAAATATATCTTCAAAAATGTAGCATCTCTGGACTCCATAATTGTACCGACAAGTCGTCAGTACTCGATTTCACCACTAGAAATCTATATCCAACGCTATGGTGAGCATAGCCTAGAAAGACGCAATCCACGCTTTTGGTCCAAGCTTACGCTTTTGGAAATTGGCACGTTGACTTTCGCCAAACAACCCCAAGTGCGCAAGTATGAAAGTGATAGTCTTTTCTTCTCCCATTGTTCAAATGGAGTTATCTCTTTATTCTTTGTGGGAACCCTATTTAGGACATGACATGAAGTCAATATAGCCTCCCACCATGCCTTGAAAGACCACTGTGTCTAACATGGCGTTAACCAAATCGATTAGAGTACGGTTCTTTCTTTTCGCAACCCCATTTGGTAGGGTGAATAGGGCGTCTCTCATGGATTATACCATGTTCCTCACGAATAAATTGAACTCATTAGAAAGTACTCGCCACGATCGGACCTAACCCTTTTGATTTTCTTTTCAAGTTGGTTCTCACTTCGCCTTATAGATTTTAAAGTAGTGAAAAGCTTCATCTTTAGTTTTAAAAGATACACATAGCGAGAACCTAGTGGAGTCATCAATCAAAGTCATGAAATATCTCTTACCACCTTTTGTCAACACACCATTCATCTCGCATGAATCTGAATGTATGAGTTCTAATGGTGCCAAGTTTCTTTCCTCCGCGGCCTTATGAGGCTTACGAGGCTTTGATTGCACACAAACTTGACACTTAGAGCCTTTGGCAAAGATGAATTTCGGGATTAACTCTAAAGCAAGCTAAGCGTCATGCAACCAAAATTTATGTGACAAAGTCGTGAATGCCAAATAGTAGTCTCATTACCACTGAAAATATGGTTCACAACATTAGTACATAAATCTGAAAGAGATAGGCGGAACAAGCCTCCGCACATAGCCTTTACCAACAAATTGTCCACACTTGGACATTACAAATTTATTGGATTCAAATACGGTCTAAAGCCATCTCTACAAAGAAGAGATCCGCTCACGAGATTCTTATTGATAGATGGCACATGATGCACGTTCTTGATTGCACAATCTTCCCGAAGTAAACTTGGATCGACCGTGCCAACACCATGAGCGATGGCATGTGACCGTTCCCCATTAGAACGGTGAATCCCGAGTGACTGGTAAGAAGAGAACAATGAAATATCGGCACACACATGTATATTAGCACGGTGTCTATCCACCAATCGGTAGATTGACATACGGAAAGAACGATTGGTAAATTACCATACCACGATGTTCCCGTCTCGATGAGTACCAATAACAACATTAGCGGACTTAGAATTACGCCTTGCGATTCTTCCCACCCTTGCGTTGATCGCAATCCTTGGCCTAATGACCATGTTCGCCACACACAAAGCAAGGACTATCCTTTGTGTTCTTCTTCTTCTTCTTGAAGCTAGTTGTTTGTGCGATCTTGTTCTTGCCTTTGAACTTTTGAGCTTGGCCATTCTTTTTCTGTACCACATTGGCACTAGAATGTCCCTCATTACCTCTGATGTGTGTATCTTTTGCCCTCGCCTTCTCTTCAACATCAAGAGACCCGATGAGATTTTCAACAGAAAATGCTTGTCTCTTGTGTTTCAGGGAAGTAGCAAAATTCCTCCAAGAATGAGGAAGCTTGGCAATAATGCCTCCCGCGACAAACTTGTCCGGTAACACACATTTGAAATGCTCTAATTCTTTGGCCATGGATTGTATCTCATGAGCCTGCTCAACTACAGAACGGCCATCAACCATTCTATAGTCATGGTATTGCTCCATAAGATACAATTCACTGCCTGCATCCGAAACCCCAAATTTGGCCTCGAGTGCATCCCACATCTCTTTCCCATTTGTGATCACCATGTATGCATCAACTAACTTCTCACCAAGAACACTAACCACGGCACCTTTAAAAGGTTATCAATGACCTCGAACGCTTGCTCTGTTCGGAGTAAGTGTTCCTTCAGCTGCCTTTTGCCACATGGAAACGTTCATGGCGATTAGCTTGAGTACCATCTTGGTGCGCCACCTCTTGTAATTCGCACCATCGAATTCATGGGGTTTGAGCTGGCAAGAAAGCGATTGTCGAAAAATGCCTAAAATAAGGTTTTGGATTCTTTGAATATATAAGCATTTTTCAAGTATTTTAATCCGAAATTTGCTAGATAAAACATGAAAATAACTATAACTAAGAACACTATAGTTATACTAGATTCTACAAGAACGAAGCTAGCATTCCTATCTCGATGTTCATAACAATAATGAAAAATAAAACTAAGTAAGCGACAAACGCGAGATAGGCATACCCGGATCTTTCGGTGGAAGGAGTAGAAGAAGAAGCAGAGTCTTGGTGAGGTCGTCGTTAGTCATGGCGTAGTGGACGTCGTGGTAGTAGTTGTTCAGTTGATGTAGATGTAGCAGGAAACTTCGTGGATGTTGTGGTAGTAGTCGTGCAGATGTAGCAGAAAAGGATGAAGCGAGCAGTCGCGCGAACGCTCCCCAAAAACCTTATTCGTCCTCGCTCGTGCAAGCCTTCGAGGACGGGTTCCGAGGCTCGCTTCTCCGGTGCGACCGTACACGTGCCTCGCCGGGATGGAGATCGCCAGAGACAACGAACAAACTGTGATTCTGTATTTTGGAAGTGGAAAACTTGGGAACCAGAACCAGTACTCTCAGTTTCTCTTAAATAGCCAAAAGAAAGGAGTCCAAAGGCCAACAGTTACCATTGATTCAACAGAATCGAAAGGCCAACAGTTGCCATTGATTTGGCAGAATCGAAAAGCCAACAGTTGGAATCCGAAAGACCAAAGGTTGCCATTGATTCGCCATCAGAACTGAAACCTTTTAATAGCCAAAAATAAAGAGACTGAAGACCAAAGGTCACCATCAATTACGAGTCAGTGCATTTCGATTTTCGAATAGATAAAGAAAATCGCGCCCGCACCTGACACGCTCGTGTCTGTGGCGCTGCACACACACACACACACACACGCTGCAGCACGGCTCGGCTCGGCTCGGCGAGCGAGCTGCTGCAAGGCGTGTTGGCTCTTTCCAATTCCACAATAGGGCTACCACGTTCCACCTTGTGATGTAACTCCCCTTCATCTGTCCATATGGGACTAAACAGTCATGCACATGCACATGGGCCTTTGAGATTTACCAGGAATTAATTAGAATGTAATATTTGGGCCTAGCCCAGATTAATTCCAACACGAGCTCCTTCCTCTCTTCTATGCACTAGCATGCGAGTTGCTTCCTCCCTCGTGCACTGGCGCAACACAGCGGAGTCGGGCACGGTTGCGACGCAACACGGGAGCGGAGTCCATCGTGATGCAGCACGGGCTACACCGCCGGAGATGGTCTCCATGAGCAACGCTGAGCTCCACCGTCACGGGCTCCTCATCGGTGCCGTAGTAACATCCTCGATGATATGCCGTTACTACTCGTCGCTATTGGGGTGCCTCATCTGTGTACGATTTGTTGTAGACGTTCGTTCAATTTATTAAAACAGTTGGTTCGAAATATTGTATGATGTTTTTTTTTTAATTGTTGCGATGTTTTGTTGCATCAAATGTTACGGTAAAAGGGTATTTTGTTGCAATGGTGTTTTCAATTTGTTGCGCAGGAGTAAAAATTTCTATTTGTTGCACCGAGAATCCGCGTTTGTTGTTTTGAGTTAGAAATTTGTTGCACCGATGAGATTTTTGTTGCAGATTTACTAAATAATTATTACGTCTAACTATTTTTTTGCACAAGCTCGGATAACTGATATCCATCCTTTTAAGTCGGATCCGACGACGGAGAGGGCCGTTACAATGAAAAGCCTCCATCGAGCATGTGGGCACTGGTCGTGTCTCTTTTGTTAGCTGATATAAACCACCTTTATCTGTTCCATGTATATATCTGTGACTGAGAGGGATTGATAAGACTGGATGATAGGGAGCCAACTGATCTGGAAAGCCATCTTTGTGCCTTGAAAAAAGAAAGTCACTTTTGTAACAGGTAAGATAGATGTCATATACTCTCCACGCAAAAAAATAATGCGACGTGGTACTCGTACCACGTATCTGCACTGTTTTGTATTGCATGAAATGATCTCTGGAATCGACCTAACACATGAGCAACCTTTGACCCAGCACCGTCACCATGAATTGGCAAAAAGGGCCACTACTCACGTGTGCCAGCAGAGAATAGCTTGCCCGTTCGCGCGGACGATGAACTCATGAGCGCGCGGCTCCCCCCCGTCGTGGCACCTGCACCCCACCACTCCCCCCCGCCCGGCGCCCCCCCACCACCACCACACACACCGTCCAGCTTCGGGGCTCGTGCGACCTCGTTCCAATCCACGCCGTCCGCGCCTTCCCTTTTTGTACGACTTGCTTGTGGCATGTCTCCTCAGTTACTTGGATTTATCCATCTCCACATTGCACACGTCCGACTTCAAAATTGCCGGCCATGGTCTTAACTTCAATTGCCCTGCACTCCAGCTTCCCAGCTCAACTTCACAGAGAACAGCCACCAGTACGTCCTCCAGACACCACCGCCCCGCCGGCCGAATGACTTCCAGCAACGCCGCCGAAGGGGTCGAAATCGAGCTCCTCCCGTTCATCCGCGTCTACACGAGCGGCCGCGTCGAGCGCCTGCTCGACACCGACACCGTCCCCGCGTCCCTTGACGCCTCCACGGGCGTGGCCTCCAAGGACGTCACCATTGGCCCCAACACCAACCTCTCCGTCCGCCTCTACCTTCCGAGAGCCGTTGCTGCCGGTGACAAGCTGCCCATCCTCGTGTACTTCCACGGCGGCGGCTTCATGGTCGAGTCGGCCGCCTCCCCAACCTACCACCGATACCTCAACGCGCTTGTCTCCCGCGCCGGCGCCCTCGCCCTCGCGGTATCCGTCGAGTGTTAGATGTTAATTCATTTTATTGAGATTGAGAAAGTCAAATCAAAATTTTGATTTGCATGCATGCTGAAGAAGCATTAGGCAAGGACAGTTCAAAGCTAGGAGTACCTAAGCTGGACATGGAGCCTTTGGTAGGAAACGTGTTAAGGTTTTTCTACATGAGCTGCACCTTAACCGATACAAGCTGCAGCCACACATGCTAATTGAGCTGCACTTGTATTAAAGAATATTATTTTGTTTGATGTAAATCGGTTAGTGCATGAGTCGGTTTGTAACTCCTATTATAAGGACATGTATACATGATATGTAATATAACTTTTGAGATATGTAATACTATCTTTTGTGTTACACCACTGCTCCTTTTGCTTGCCACCTGAAAGTTCCAACTATTAATATTAGAGCCTAGGTTTGAGTTGAGCATAGCAGAAGTAAGGGTGTAGTACGTCATGTCGAAGTAGATGCCGTCCCCGCTCAAGTCCGTGGGTAGTGGTGACACCTCGGACACGGCGACATCAAAGGCACCGACGAAGAAGGGATATGTGACCCTCCAATACCCAGTGCTCACTGAGACCAACTATAGCTCTTGGGCGGTAAAGATGAAGGTGTTCATGCGTGCACAAGGGGTATGGGCGGCAGTGGAAGGCAATGAGCCGGTCGACGAGTGCAAGGACTAGATGGCTCTCGCCGCCATATTCCAAGCCGTGCCGAGGCCATGATGATGGTCTTGGCCGAAAAGGAGACGGCCAAGGAAACTTGGGATACCCTGAAGGAGATGTATGTCGGTGCTGATCGCATCAAGGAAGCGCGAGTACAGACCCTCATGAGCGAGTTCGACGTGATGCGTATGAAGGAGACGGAGTCCATCAGTGATTTCGCCATGAAGCTAACCACCATCGTCAACGAGATTTGTGTCCTCGGAGACAAGATGGAGGAGCGCACCATCGTGAAAAAGTTTCTACATTCTATCCCCGACAAATTCTTGCCAATCGTCTCCACCATTGAACAATTTGGTGATGCCAAGACAATGACGGTTGTAGAGGTGGTTGGGCATCTTAAGGCGTACGAGGAACGTACGAATGGACGACGGCGTGACAAGGAAGGTGAGCATCTACTTCTCACTCGTGCTAAGTGAAAATCCAGGACCAAAGAATAGGGCGTCAACAACTCTGGTAAGAAGAACTGTAAGTTCGACAAGGCGAAGGTTCGCTGCTATAATTGTCAGGACTACGGACACTTTGCTTCCTAATATCATAAGCCGAGGAAGGAGAAAACAGAGGTGCATTTAGTTGAGGCAGATGCTGAAGACGAACCAGCGCTACTCTGATGTTGAGTCGATTACGAAGAGCTGAGTCCAAGATGTTGAGGAGATGTGTTCGCCATCCTGAGTTGAGACCGTGGAGTTGAGTCCGGGATGTTGAGAAGACGTGTTCGCCATCTCGAGTCTAGTACGAGTTGGGAAAGTCGTAGTTGAGACCGACTGTCTCAATAAGTAAGTCCGAGACATGTTTGAGTTGTGTCACAGTCTTCATCAGAGTGCGCGTGTGCTAAGTTGAAACTGAGTCCAACTAGCAACCGGTGTTTTTGAGTATCAGTCTGAGTACATATGTGTGTCTTAGAGATGCTACGAAATAAGTGAAGAATCGACAACGACAACATAGATATCTCAAGAAAATAAATTAAGGGGGAGATTGTTAGATGTTAATTCATTTTCTTTAGATTGAGAAAGTCAAATCAAATTTTGATTTGCATGCATGCTGGAGAAGCATCTAGGCAAGGACAACTCAAACCTAGGAGTACCTGAGCTGGACATGGAGACTTTGGTAGGAAACGTGTTAAGGTTTTTCTACATGAGCTGTACCTAGGGATGGCAGTTTCGCCCATTTACCCGATTACCCGTGGGTAAAAACCCTAATGGAGGTGGGTATATTCCTATTTTTCTACCCACGGGTACATTCGTGGGCACAAATCTCTGCCCAGTGGGTAAACGGGCATGGGCATGGGTAATGCCCACTCGTGCCCGTTTCGCCCGATTACCCGTGAAAATATACTGACAGGTGGGCCTCAAGTTATTTCTATGTGTCACGCACCTGCCACCCCTCTCCAATCCTATTCTTCCCCGATCCCATTCTCCACAATCCAATCCAGATCCCCTTCCTGCACGCTTGGCAGCTGCCCTAACGCAGTCACACTGCCGCCGCCTTCCTCACACCCGGCCGCCTCCCCCACACACCTGGTCGCCGCCCCCGGATCTCCCTCCTCACGCCCAACCACCCCCTCCTCATGACCAGATCCAGATCTCCCTCTCCTCACACCCTATCCTCATGGCCAGATCCAGATCTCCCTCTCCTCACGCCTTGTCCTCATGGCATGGACGCTCCTCCCCCCTAACGCGGTCACGCCTGCCGCCGCCTTCCTCACACCCGGCCGCCTCCTCCTCACGCCTGGTCGCCGCCCCCGGATCTCCCTCCTCACGCCCAACCACCCCCTCCTCATGGCCAAATCCAGATCTCCCTCTCCTCATGCCCTGTCCTCATGGCATGGACACTCCTCCCCCTCCCGCTGCTGGCGGAGTTGCCTCGGCGGGCGGTGCGGTGGCCGAGAGCCCCGCATACACGAGGCGGCGGCGTGCGTGCAGCCTCTTCTCCCAAGAGCCGCCCGGTGCGGGCGAGCACGCGCCACTCGGGCCTCCTTGGCCGCCACTCCGTGCTCCTGGCCGCGGCGGACTCCAAGGGTGACAAGGAGGAGAGCGTCGCATCGTGGGGGGTGCCCGAGGACTACTGCTACGACAACTTCTCCGACACGGTTGAGGACGGCGTGTGCTCCAGCGACGGGGCCGACGACGAGGTCACGTCAGAGTTGAGCCGGAGGGGCGGTGGTCTGGCCCGGGGGCAGTCCAAGGAGAACCTGCGGTGGAGGTGCGAGCGACGAGCGCGTTCGCCAGGAAATGCTCTGGTAGTCAAGATCCGTTGGACTCCAGCTCTCATGTAAGGATGCTTCTCTAGCTCACGATAATCTTTCCAATTTCCACTATGAGCACCCGCCATTATTCAACTCTATTGATATATTATGCCGATGCTTATTTATGTTCGAAATTCGAAGGTAGCAAAGATAAGAAGCGACTTTCCTTTTGATCCATGAACATTATTTTGGTGAGCAAAAGTTTCGAGCTTTGGGAACACCCAGTGCCCCTCCAATTGTAGGCCGTGATTAAGACCATTATTTTTTTGTGCAAACAGCTGAAAAGAAAGGAGGCTTGGAGAGGACCGGGGTATCATCATTGGCAGATATACTGGCTCAAGATGTTCATGAGCTTCCTACAAGGTATAGCTGAATATTGTAAATTCAGGTGTTCTAACATTTACACTTTGGAATAATAATGCAAGCTAATGTCTTCTCTTTCCCTGTTAAAAAATACAATTTCAGATCAAATGTTCAGGAAGATGGTGTACAGGTGCCATATGTCGAGAACAATTTATTAGCTCAGATACCAAGCTTCACGACTAAGTGTGTTTTGATTTACATGTGTGACTACCCATCTATAGATGTTCTTGTCTGCTTCCTGTTCTTACCGGTCGCTCTTTTACTTGTCAGTGTCCAAAATGCATGGCAATCTTTTGTTGCGTACGATGCATGCTTCCAGCTTTGTCTGAATGCATGGCCAGAAACTGCATGGAGGCTCCAGAATTCCTTTGTGATGAGAAGCACCTTTGGGGATGTGTGATGAACTGATGATTGATGAACTTGATTAGTTGTTGAACTTGCACGTCAGTCTCAGTGCACTCGGGTACACGGGCATGCCCGCGGGCGACGGATACCCGCGGGCGATGGGCATGGGCGAGGTTCTTCACCCGTCGTCCTTCGCGGGCATGCCCGTGGGAGGAAATCAGGGCAGTGGGCATGGGTATGGGCGAGCACTACCCGTGCCCGTCACGCCCGATTGCCATCCCTAGCTGTACCTTAACTGATACAAGCTGCAACCACACATGCTAATTGAGCTGCACTTGTATTAAAGAATATTATTTTGTTTGATGTAAGTCGGTTAGTGCATGAGTCGGTTTGTAACTCCTATATAAGGACATGTATACATCATATGGAATGTAACTTTTGAGATATGTAATGAGATCAATGTAGTACTATCTTTTGTGTTACACCACTGCTCCTTTTGCTTGCCACCTGAGAGTTCCAACATCGAGTACCTCTTGTGTGCCCAAGCACCCGCTCCCCGTGGCCTACAACGACTCGTGGGCAGCGCTCGCGTGGGCGGTCATCGGCTCTATTCCAGGCGGCCCCGAGCCGTGGCTCACGGTGCACAGGGACACGTCACGTGTGTTCCTCGCCGGCGACAGCGTCGGTATGAACATCGCGCACAACGTCATCGTGCACGCCGCCGCCTAGGAGCTCCCGCTGCTGGTTGCGGCGATCAGCGGCGTGCTGTTGGTGCACCTGTACTTCTGGGACGTGTCCAACACCATGGCACCGGAGCTGGAGACTATTGCCTTGAACCGAAGACGAACACACACGAGCACGATAATGCAAAAAAAAGATGTTGTCAGAACATCAGCAGTTTTTCTGAATTTTTTTATTTTTTTTCTTTATTGCTCTTATTCACAAAATCTTATTACAAGGTGCCTTTTTAGTGAAAGCAAACGACTATTCGTATCCGAAAATGATTCTACATATTCTGAAGTGATGTCTGAAGGATCTAGACCCGTCATTATGTGTTAATGGAGTATTTTGGTGATTAATGACAAATGCACTTGTGAGACTAACACTCTTATTGTAATATCATGTTTAGTCTCAGCTTGGATATTAAAGCAAAAATCCAAATATGTATGTATTCATTAATGACAAATCTATTTGTGAGACTAACAATTTTGTTGATTATCTATTGCTTAGTCTCGTTTGGATATAAAGATGAAAAATACAAGAGGTATGCATTCTACTTCTTCTTACTATATCTTGTTGCATTCCTCGGGTCCAAAATATAGGTTAAACTTCACTAAAAATGTTAACTTGGATATGTGTATATGTTTCCATTACACATTTGTGTATGCACACATTTAGGGGGAGTTCATTCTATATTTTGTGGTTTCATTAGTATTGATCCATATTCTCTTTCCACATATACTAAGGATCTTTACTTTGAAACATATCCTTGAATATATTTAACTTGTATAGTTAATATATTCATATGAGTATATGAGAGCATATGAGACTTGTGTAGTTCATAGATGCTCATATATCATTGAATATATTTAACTTGTATAATTAATATATTCATATGAGTATATACAACTTGTAGTTCGTATATACTCATGGTATATATAACTTGTGTAGTTCATATATACTTATATGTGAGTATATATGTAACTTGTGTAGTTTATATATACTCATGTTTATCTATATTCAATTATTTGAGATTATGTTGTGGGATTAACATGTGTGCTAAGATGTTTGAAGGCTTAGTCCTAGTTCATGGATGACGTCGTGGTAAGGGAAATGCATGACAATAGAGAGATCATGATTAGTAGCTTGATAGCACGTTCTTGTGCCTTATGGATAAAGTTAGGATCATGCATGCATTTGAATTTGAGTTTTGGAAACTCTAAGTACTTTTGTTAGAAATCGGATAAACCGACGTGTTATGGGCGGTTCGACCACGCTGCGGTTCGACCGGATCTTGGTGCGGTATGACCGCACATCGGTCGTTCCGATTTCTAGTTGGCGGTTGCATAAAACCAGAACCGATGCATTTTGGCTCGGAGCTCTCTTTGATTATCGGTCATATCGCATTTGAGAAACGGTAGTACCGATATGCGGTTGTACCGATGTTTGTATGGCGGTATGAATTTTCCAGAGAGCATGTCGTTTCGGCAAGTTTGGAAACCCTGCAATCGGTAGTACCGCTCCTTCGTGTGGTACGACCGGACCAAGCGGTAGTACCGCAACTTGGTTGGCGGTTGTACCAGTTGAGGTTTTTCAACAGTTTATTTAGAAGCATATTGCAAGTATATCTTGGTAATTAATGTTAATCATTATGGGACTAACATTTTTCATGAGTTGGATGAATAGGTTATGTTCCAGGGTAATGAAGATTTCGGATGGCATCATGAGTTGATCGTCATCAAGTAAAGATTCAAGAAGAGGATGCATCATGTGTTGATGCATATCAAGATCTCGAAGAAGAGATGATCATGGGTTGATCATCAAGTCAAGATAAGACTCATCATGTGTTGATTGAGGTCAAGTAAAGAATGCATCATGGGTTGATGCATGTCAAGATGATGACCCGGACTTGAAGTGAAGATGTGCATCATCAACCTTCAAGAAGACGCTCAAGGCAAAGGTATGACTAGCTAGGGCTAAGGATGTGTTCCTAGTCTTTTACCGGTCTTGGTGTTTGGTTGGAAGACCGGATTGCTAGTATAGGTTACCGTACTATTAAGAGGGGTCTTGTCTAGTAGCTTGAGTCTCATCATGTGTTGATAGCTCAATCTCACTTGCTCTAGCTCACTCTAACATGTTGTCTATATTTGCGAATGTGTTTTGCAAATAGTTGAGGCTCATGGATAATCCTTGTAGCATGTGACTATACTTTGCAAATGTGTTTTGTAAATGGTTGAAGTCCATGTACCTACTCATTGTGGCATGATTTAAGTTTGCAAATGTGTTTTGCAAATTGTTGGGATTCATGTATTTTCCCTTGGCATGGTATAAGATTGCTTGTTGCTAACTCTTTGGACTTAGACCATGGTAGTGGCTCTTTGAAGTTGTGCTTTTTGATTTGATAAAATATGTTTAAGATCAAATCAAATAGGTGGGTTGTGTATCCCACTGAATAAGCTTTCAATAGAGTCCAAGATCACTCAATTCCGACATCGGAGTCAAAAGTTATGACCTTTTTACCGAGTGTCGTCTGTGCTGATTTTGAGCTGCGGTACGACCGCCATGTAAAGAGCGGTACGACCGCCCAGAACGGTTGTACCGGCCCTTGTGAGGGCGGTACGACCGCAAATGGCTGTAACGGCTAGTTTTTGGTTGTTTCGTCTCCCAACGGCTAGTTTTTGGTGTAGGGGCTATAAATACCCCTTTGGCCGGTTAAGAGGCAACCTTTGGCATCTCATTTCAATCTCTTGAGCTAGTGTGAGCTTCTCCTCTCAATTGTGCATGTGTTGCACCTTGTGAGCAAGGAGAGAGGTCTCTAGTTGCATGTGTTGTATCTAGAGGTGGATTTCGTATCCACTTGAGCTTGTGCATTCGTTGCATGTGGTGAGAGTCAAGCAAGGGGCTTGGCTTATTACTCTTGGTGTTTGCCGACACCTAGACGGCGTGGAGGCGTCGTGCGTCGGTGATCTTCTCAAGTGAAGCTTGTGAGAAGACCCGGGCATTTGTGAGTGGCTTGGTGCTCGTCATCTCCGGAGTGGAGTAAGAGCAACCCTAGTGGAGCGAGGTGTTGATACCTCGGAGGAAGGCTTAATTTGTGGAGCCGGCTCAATTGGTTTGGGTTTCCCTCAACGTGGATTATGAGAGAACGGCAAGTCTCCGACCACCACGGTAAAACATCATTGTGTCCCGTGTGCTTCTTGTGATTAACTTTCATATGTTTTACTTTGTGCAATTTACATTCATTGTATAATTGCTTATTCATTTGTATGATTACTATCTTGTATGTGCTTGATTGATCATATCATTAGTTGATAGCTTACAAGTCCATGCTTGATTGATTATTATCAATAGACTTGTATTGTTGGTGCACTTAGTTGAACCTAGTTGATTTAGGCTTTAATTGTGCAAAACCGTATTTGTATTAGCTTCCGCATTAGAAATCGTTTTTAGCGCATAGAAGTTTTAAAACGTCTATTCACCCCCCTCTAGTCGGCCTCATCGATCTTACAATGTCACACAAACTCTAGTATCTATAATTAATATTGTCCAAATACTGTAAGACTACGTAAACAAACTCTATGTAAAATCTAGATATACCATATGTACAAAAATTACTAACAAATCACTTATTAATCTTTATGCACTTACTTATTGAGGCAGTCGGTCTCAACTATGAGTTGTCCAACTGCTACTCAATACTAGACAGCGAACACATCTCCTCAACGTCCCAGACTCAACTCCATGGACGAACACACAAATACGACATCGCAACTGCCTAGTACCAACACAACGCTTTCACCTTGGCAACGCGCAACTCATCTTGCGTTCCACCGACCAGTAGTGGACCCAGGATTTTTAGGATGGGGATACGTGTATATATATATAACAAAATACAAAAATATAGAAATTAATGATTTCATATGGGGAAATGGGCGATATAAGACAAGCATAATGGCATGAATTAAACAACAAATTATAGATATCAATGATAGTTGAGGAGATGGAAACTAGGAATATAGCTATTTTTGCTCTAGACTTCTTATTTTGCTAAGTTATGATGCTGTTATAGGGTGCGGCCAAGACTTGTGTTTGGTGCTTGGTTGTTGTTGTTTTCTCTATATATTTTTTCTGTGCTGTATCAGCTATACCGCTAAATTTTATTTTCTTCCTTTAATAGTGATCGGTAGAGGTCATGTCTTCTTTTCTTAAAAAAAACTTGTGCTTGGTCTTGGTCATTGTTGTTTTCTCACCTTTTTCTGTTCCAGGTTATAACAGCTAGACTGCTAAAACTTATTTTCTTCCTCTAATAGTGATCAGTAGAGCTCCTGCCTTCTTTTTTAATTCTTTTGACAGATGCATACCTTGCTGATCCAGCTCTTTTTTGCTCTTTTCCCATTAGCAAGAACCCCATTTAAGAATGTCCCTTCTATAGAGCAAAAAATAGCATGTAAACATATGTAACAAGAGCCCAACTATCTGTTCATTACCCAAAGCAAAGAACAACCATCGGAAAGAACCAAGAAATAAGAGGAAGAGGTTAGACTCCAGAAAAAACCAGAGCTGGAGCGGAACAGAGCTAGGGAGAAGAAGTGGAGTGCGCGGAACACACCTAGATCTGAAGAGAGGACGATGACGGTGAGCTGGATATGCTGCTCCCTTCCGCCGCCATGCTCCCTCTCGGCCATCACGTTGCTCCCTTGGTACTGCCCGCTCCCTTCCTCCCTGTTTGTCGCGCTACCACCCACTTGCTCACGTCATATCTTTGTTCGCCCGCACAGGTGCGCTGCCACACGCTCACTCTGCGCCGCCTCACACCTGCTTGCCGTTGCGTCATAACACCGTGTCCATCGACCGTCGCTCGCCTTCGTAGCCCGCGCCTTCGCTCGTTCGCCACTTGGAGGCCGAAGCCCCCCTCACCCTACCCCGGCCCACACACACATAAACAGCTACAGGATGAGAGAGAGAGAAGATGTTAGGGTTTGGTGGGCTGAAGTAGGAAGGAAAAAAGGCATAATGTGTTACATAGCCCACGCGTGATGTCTGAGGAGTGCGAGATGAATTCATTTGCGGACACAAATATATAGTTTTAACCTAACTAATAACATATATACATCTAATATACCTATTATATACTAGATATTTTGAAGAAAAAATAGGTGTTCGGCTGAACACCCCTGACCCCTTGAGGGTCCGCCCATGCCACCAACGTGCACAACTATCTATTCCACATGCACGCATGCATGCAAACAACTAACTCAATGTGCTAACATGCACCCACACATGACTCGGTATTACTGCTCCTACATGCATGGACTCAACTACATGCATGCGCTCGTCGACGAGATTGCGTTGTGTGGTCGCCGCTAGCTTTGCTATACCTAACGTTGCTACTAACCCGTTGATATTGGCTCCTGCCAAACTGCCAACTGCATCATGTCTATAGCTGCCCGTGCCTACCGTGCAACTCCGCCGCGCCGGGCGCATCTTGTGCTGACATGCCGTATATGCCACCCCGAGAGTCGATATCACCCCTTCCGGGGCAGCAACTAGGGTTTTGAACTTGAAGCTCTGATGCCAATTGTTGGCCCAAACCGAAGACGAACACACGCGAAAACAAAAACGCAAAAAAATGTGCCGTTGGAACAACAACAACTTTTCAAATTTTCTTCTTCTTCTCTATTGCTCTTGTTCACAAAATCTGATTACAAAGATGCCCTTTTTTTTAGAGCAAACGAATATTCGTATCCAGAAAGGATTCTATGTATCCTGACAGGATACCACACAAGCTCTAGTATCCATAATTAATACCGCACAAATACTGTAGGACTACATAAACAAACTCTACGTAAAATCTAGATATACCAATGCACAAAGATTACTAACAGAGGCCAGGGTTTGCCGCGAGTGGTGGTTCGCGTGCGCGTCTCCGGAGGCCCAGGTGGACGACCCGAGGATTTGCCCGATGGCAGCCGAGGGGGTGGAGCGGCTCGCGACGCTACCGTGCAAAAGGGTGATGGTGGCCGTGGCGGAGGACGACTTCTTGGCAGTGAAGGGGTGGGCATACTACGTGTTGGTGATATGCCCTAGAGGCAATCATAGAGATGATTGTATCACGTCTATGTTTATGAGTTATTGAATAAATATTATTCCGTTCCTTGAATGAATCATCAGTTATATAGATCAACAAGTATGTGACTTGTTGGTGAAACTCTTCAACTTATATGATGTCGTTCTAAAAGTATCCCTGATCGAATGTCATTGGTTGAAACACCAGTGACTCTACGACCAGCACATGTATTGATTGATGACCATGTTTCACCGATCATGGATATGGGGATATCAAATCAATAATATGAACGCATGTTAGAGAACATATGGTTGGATAGACCCACCTTGAGACACTATTGAGATTGTTATGATTCTATATGTTATTAGTTGGTCTCAAGCAATGATAATGTATAATCCTTAGACCTGAGATCAACATGGTTCCCTACACGTGTAATAGCACTCTTAGGGGTTGCCAAACACTACTTGTAACTGGGTAGTTATAAAGATAGTTTTCGGGTATGCTATGAAACATGCGGAGGGATATGACTGGTTAGATATGAGATTTGCCCCTCCTAACATAACCGGAGAGATATCTCTGGATCCCTCGAAGTGGTCGGATAAAGAAAGTGTATGGTCATGCCACTCGTGGTCGAAGAGTTTGACCACATAAGGTTATCTGACACTCGATCGAGAAAGTATTGAACAGTTCATGGATGACATATATCTCACCTAGAGTTCAAACCAGATATCGTGAGGCAAAAGAAGAATACACGAGTAGGTTGCTTAGTTCGATCAGTTACA
Organism: Ampelocalamus luodianensis; assembly: GCA_036346255.1. Lineage (NCBI taxonomy): Eukaryota > Viridiplantae > Streptophyta > Magnoliopsida > Poales > Poaceae > Ampelocalamus > Ampelocalamus luodianensis. Next base: position 53,074,606 of record CM070627.1, on the reverse strand, counting down.
GACTGGTCATATGGAGATACGTGTTGGTCGTAGACTGGTCGAACGTAATTACAGAGTGGTCGAAACCTGGTCGTAAGGAGTTATGAACTGGTCATACTTAAGTACTAACTAGTCATAAGGAGTTACGAACTGGTCGTACTTAAATACGGATTGGTCGTGACGAAATACGAGTTGGTCGTAAGTGATGAGAACCTGGTCGTAGATCATATTGTATTAAGGTTCGTCCAATATAATTTGTGTGTATTCGGGAATCGTTATGTCCTGCTAGGGACCGCTATGACTTATGGTCGGAAAAGGGTTTCCGAGTCACAATCGATTACACATAAACCTAACGGGCCACACACTTAACGGGTTGGAACAAATCAGTACGAATACGATTCGTCAAACATGTTCGGATAGGATCCATCACGGGACACTATATATAAGGAGATGCTTGAGGCTATTATGAGGATGCGAGAGACGTGAGTTGCTCCACCGAAACCCTAGCCGCCATCTTCCTGAGGGCCCCACCATGCGACTTGGTGCTAGCACACCAGTGTTCGGTTGTTTCTGTCTTGGACGTGTGGATACCGTAGAGGCGCTACTGCGGTTGCTGTTGCGCTTGATGACGATCCGCGATATTCACAAGGAATATTAGAGGTTGCTGGAGGAGACGATCGACTCGCGAGGACGCTGGACGATCGACTACAACTGTTCACCGACGTGCTCTTCGTTGGACCAGGCTGCTCCAACTCATGTTCTGCTGCATTGCGCGTCTGGTGGTAATGATCTTTGATCATCTACTTGCTTGGTATCTTGGTCTACTTGTCGCTAGCAGGTGGCGCTGGGAGGCCGAGTTGATCGACACTGCGGGGGAAGGCCATGTGTTCCACCTCATGCGGCCTGGGATGCAGAGGCGGAGTTGAGTCTCTGGCCAAAATACCATGTGATTTTTTTTGAAAAAAATAGAAAATTTTGACTTTGAAATAAAAATTGTTGGACCGGCTCGAGGCTTGACCCACAGTCAGCTATGGCCCTGCTAGGACGGAGGCGGCCACACAGACAATGGACCATGTCGCGTCTTTCATTGCTCATAAATTGACTTCGCCCGCTCCCGCTGCAAACTTTGCATGCTTCCTGTCATCGTGTGAGTAATAAATGGGCAATCTCGTTGTCTCTGAAGCATGCCTCATCTTTGGACTCTTTTCGGATTTGCTAAAACATAAGACAATTGACTTTGATAATAAAAAAAGAAGTAAATTTCTCACAGTTAGATTTGCGTTAAGATTTGTGCTCCAACGGTGGGGTGGCATCTTGTTCTCTGGCATTAGCGACAGTTAGGGTTATGTGGTTTACCGTGTTCAGAACCGTCGTTTAGCTAGCGGTTTGTTTTTTGATATGGCATGACTGTTCGAGGAGTTGAGTTAAATTTTTTGGGGCACCGGGAGGTGGTCGGCGGATTTGGTGGTGGTGAAGGTGAAAGCAGACGCCTAGCACCACCCTTGGCATCGATAACTGCAAGAGGAGGTGGCAACGATGGGTCCTGGACGGACCACACCGGTGGGGGTGGTGATGGCTAGGTGGTGGCTGCAGATTGGGTGGGTGGGGATTAGAGTTTTGGGTTTATTACTAGGGTGTCTGTGCGTTGCAACAAGATCATAAAAGATAATGATATATGTACCAGTAGATAGGATCCTAAACCGTACAATGAATATTAATTTGTGGTCGATGGCAACAGTGAGGCTGACCAGAGATGTGGTGCAAAAGCGAGGTCAGGGTTCGAGCCACTGCCGATGACGGGCAACGCGACGAGGCTCCGACTCCTGTCCCCCTCCCTCCATCGCTGCCCCCTGCCCCTCCTGCCTGCAAACCCACCGCCTCCATCTCCCTTCGCCGTTGGCGCCTCCGCGCGTTGATGGCAACGGTGGTGTCCGACCGGAGATGTGGAGGGGGTGAGGACGGGAGGGCGATGGTTGATGAGGAGGGGAAGTGGTGTGCGGTTATGGTAGGCGAGGGACTCGCGAGCAGTTTAGGTCCGTTGGATTTTTTTTCGTACGAAGGGGTGGGATGATCGTCTCGTTGCATGAAGGTAAACTTTTTTTTATTAGTTAAGATATATGGTTAGAGGGCGAGGATGAGATCCAAACGATTTGGATCTAACAGCGATGAAATTCGATTGATTTTTTTAAAAGAAAGAAGTGTTTGGCAAATAGCTCCGCTTGATTTTTCATGGCCGTAGACCATACCCTTACGGCCTTACCTACAACGAATAACCCCATAACTTTTTTAGATTTTTTAAAAATTATATGGCTTGTGTTTTACAGATTCTGCAAGATTTAGTACATTTGTAAAGGATATTATACCCCTTCCTTTTATCCCCGAAGGAACAGTTGTTTCAAGTTGTGACACGTGCACAAGTCACTGCACCGAATGTATCCAGAAGAAAACAATGTTCTCCTACTCCTTGAATTGACAGACATCTTCTTCGGTGCGATGTACAGCTAGCTCTACACTCGACCGAGGCTGTATGATGCCTGTATCTCACCTTTCAACGACTTCTGACTTCTCCTAGGTCTCTCTTGCTGAGTCGTTCCTCGATGCATACACGATGGACGAATGTGCTGTGAGCCACGTCGCAATCTCCCTCCCACTCGTGGGTCGTGGCTGCCACTGTCCAGTTGCCTACTCCCCATTGCCAACAACCAAACCGGTGTCAGTTGCCTACTCCCCATTGCCACTGTCCAGTTGCCTACTCCCCATGGCCAGGGTGCTAGTGATATATGAAGTCAGGCTCTGGTCGTAACCGGTGTTCAAAGCTAACATACAATAGGATCCTGTGATCGGACCAAATAATGATAATACAAATCAACTACAAACTGCAATTTACATGAGAGTTCCATAAAAAAGACAAATTAGCTTTCACCGGAACTAACAAATAACGAACAGTCACTTTGCATATAAACTGACAATAAACACCAAGATGACGAAAGTTTAGTATGTGCTGTACACTGGCTATAAAAAAATCGAACTGCGCATTTTATATGGGATACTAAAAGTTTTGTAACCACCCATATTCTCCCCTTTTTGACCCGAACTGAAGCATCAAGATGATCACCAAAATTTTTACTAAAGCTATAAAATTTTCTTCAATGAACAAACCTCTCATAAGAAAAGAAAAAAGTTATATACTACTTACTACTTTGCAAAACAAACTATAGCTTTCGCCAACAAACAAACCTCTCATCGCTCTTTCTGTCATGTATTACTTATGCATTTCCAGAACCCACCAAGATTTGGACGCATGTAACCATCTCTGGTAAGGCCAAGAGCATGCTGGCCATCCTATATAAATCTCTAATGAAGTAACACGATACTCATTTATAGTTAACAATTGATCTGGCACTATATTTTGGTCGTGCACAAGCAATACGGTTAGTAACTGGCTTAGTGTACACTCCTAGTGAATAATCTTAGAATACCTTTAAAACCGCACAAGCAAGGAATACACATGCTCATTGTAGGAAGTTTTTTTTGAAAGGAACTCCATGTTTATACATGCCTTTCTGAAAAGCATATCAATAGCACAAGCTACGGTTCCCGCTCTTCTAGTCTTCTACTGCTAGTCCTCCTCTTTGTACATGTTCATGAGGTTTGCACTTCATAATAACGTAGAGGATTTTAGCTCCATTCAAGATATATATCTATACCTTAGAGAGTAACTAATTAGCACTTCAACACAAAACTAATGTTGCAATTAATCACAAGAGTCAGGAGTGGTTTCTCTTCTCCCAATAACAAGGGGGAGCTAGCCAAGAAACCAGGAAACCCGGCCGCATTAATGAGACCGCTGCGCCGATCACCTCCTGTCTCGACGTTGCGACGGGCTTGCCCTTCACTACCGCCAACGACTTGGTGGCCGGAGACGTCCTCAGCTAGGAGCTCATCCATCTCCTCCGCCTTGGCCATGGGCTGCCGCGTGCTAGCGTCGTCGGCACAGGCAGATGGCGCATCGACACAGCACCGCGAGCACGTGCACCGTGGCAAGGACGATGAGATCGACGACAGTGCATGGGAAGCATCAGCAGACATACGGTGCACTCCACCGCCGTCTCGCCGGTAACCTCCCCAAACATTGTCTGCTCGTCAGCGCGCGCATGGCGCTACGGGCACGCACACCGCGGTGAGGACAATAACCTCAACGATCGCGCACGGGAAGCAGAGATAGGCGATTGCGCACTCGATCGTCGTCCCGCCGGCCACCTCCTTGCACAGTGGTGAAGGGATACAGGTAGACTACACTAGCTGGCAATTCAAAAATATACCATGTAAACCAGAAAACCAAGCAAGCAGAAGATCACAGATCGTTACCACCAGACACGTAGCGCAGCGAAAGTAGAGTTAGAGTACCCTGAACCAACGAAGAGCGCGTAATGAAGTGGTCATAGTCGATCGTCCAACGTCGAGCACGTCGATGCAGTGGTCGTAGTCGATCGTTCAACATCCTCGCGAGTTGATCGTCTCTTCCAGCAACCTCTGTAGTTCCTTGTAAAGATTGCAGATCGTCCTCGAGCGCAATAGCAACCGCAGTAGCGCTTCTACGATATCTACACGTCTAGAGAAGGAACATCGTACGCTGGTGTGCTAGCACCAAGTCGTACGGTAGAACTCTCTCGAGAAGATGGTGGCTAGGGTTTCGGTAGAGCAACTCACGTCAACTTGTATGTCTGTTACGACTCCCCAATAGCCCCATGCATCTCCTTATATAGAGCTCATGGTGGATTCTATTCGAACACGTTTGTTTCAACCCATTAAATGTGTGACTATGTAGTTTCATACGTAATCGGTTGTGACTCGAAAACCCTTTTTGACCACGAGTCGTTAGTGGTTTATAGTAGAACAACAATTCTAGAATACACATAAATTACATCGGATGAATCTTAATGCAATATGATCTACGATCAGGTCTTTAACACTAACGGCTAGCTCGTATCTCTATACGACTAATTCATATTTAGTCTCGATCAGTTCGTAACTCCTTACGAGCAGGTTTCAACCATTTAGTGATTATGTTCATTCAGTCTACGACCAATTCGTATCTCTATACGACTAATCTGTATCTGATCGAACTGAACGATCTTCTCGTGTATTCTCAATTAGACTAACGATATCTGGTTGAACTCTAGGTGAGATATAATATCATCCATGGACTATTCAATACTTTCTCGATCGAGTGTCGGATAACTTCATATGGTCGAACTCTTCGACCATTAGTGGCATGGTCATATACTTTCTTTATCTGACCACATTGAGGGGCCTAGAGATATCTCTCCTGTTATGTTTAGGATGGACAAATCATATATTCGACTAGTCATATTCTTCCGCATGTTTCATGGCATACCAGAAAAGCTACCTTTATAACTATCCAGTTACGAGTAGTATTTGGTAACCCTTAAGTGTACTATTACACATATAAGAAACCATGTTGGTCCCAAGTCTAAGGATTATACATTATTATTGCTTGAGACCAACTGATGATATATAAAATCATAACAATCTCAATAGTATCTCAAAATGGGTCAATCCAACACCATGTTCTCTAACGTGTGTTTACATTATTGATTCGATATCCCTATATCTATGATCGGTGAAATATGGTCATCAATCAATACATGTGTTGATCGATAAGTCACTAGCGTTCCGACCAATGACATCCGACCAAGGATATATTTATAACGACATCATATAAGTTAGAGAGTTTCACCAACAAGTCACATATTTGTTAATATTTATAACTAATGATTAATTCAAGGAATAAAATAATATTTATTCAATAACTCATAAACATATATGTGATACAATCATCTCTATGATTGACTCTAGAACATATCACCAACAAGTGGCTGCTTGACGGGGGCGAACGCTTGGCGCGGTGGCATAGCACTACGGGCACACGTACCACAACGAGGACGATGAGCTCAATAGTTGCGCATAGAAAGTACCAACAGATAGCGGCATGCCTTCCTCTCACCGGCCACCTACCCATGCCGTGGCTACCCGCGCTCCCACCGCACCGTCTCGCCAGCCACCTCCCTGTGTCACGACTACTCGCGCTCCCGCCGCTGCTCCTCCACCATCGATGACGCAAGTGACGCAACCTGCTTTACTCGGTGGTGCACCCTGGCGGACATGGCGATCGAGCGCGGCAACCTAGAAGCGGCGGTGCGATGGGCGAAGAGGAGCAAATCTGACCAAGGGGAGGACGGCAATGACAACACAAGCAGGGGAAGCCTAACGGTGGTGACCTATGAGACAGGGGTGGCAGCGGTGGACCCTTGAAGGCGACGAAAGATTGGCGACACCTGGGACGCACATATCCGGCGAGGGTCCAGGTGGCAGTGCCCCAGAGGTGACCAGATTTGACTTGAATCGAGGCCTAGACTGGATTCGAGGAGAGCAGCCAAGGCTGCGACGAGTCCGGGTGGGAGATGACCGGCCGGGATCGAGCTGGGAACACCGCGTCAGCGTGGGATCTCGTCGAATCTGGCTTGGGGAAGACAATGGCGGCGGCGGATCCAGCCGCATCTGGTTGGGAGATGACCAATCAGCGCCAAATCCGGTCGGGATCGAGCCGGGAATGCGACGGCGGCATGAAAGGCTTGATTCGGCGGCAAATGCGTTAGGGGCAGCGGAGTGGCATGGATGTGAGGAGGGTGGTGCATATGAGTTAGGGCGAGGGCAGTCAATGATGGCTAATAGGGAGGGGAAGTGGTGGGCGGTTGGGGCGTCGGGGACATAACTGTGTGAAAGAGGAGATGCGCGGTTGGGGTGGGCAAGGTTGCGACTCGTGAGCAGTTTTGGGAGCGAGCGAGAGGCTGACAACATGGGCCCACATGTTGGCTCGTGTAAGAGGAGTGTGGGAGGGGATGGCCGTCGGGTGGGAATTAAGATTCATCCCACTGCACGGTAATTTTTTTTTTTATTAGTTAAGATTAAACCCTTTCAATCTCATAAAAAAATAATCAACCACATATTTGCACCACGTAGCATGATTCGAAAGAAGTGCCCCGTATTATTTATTTCTCGTCTATTCCCCGGTCGGGTGCCTTTCCGTGCTCCCGCGCCACTCCCCGTGATCTTGTCTTCAGCCTGCACCGCGCTGGCCCATGCCGGGTGCAGTGAACAACCTTATTTTGTTCATTTGGTATCGTCTTATCCTATTGCACACCTGTAGCCACGGTCTGTACCCAAGCCTTATCCTGCCATCAGTATTTGCCGACCTCATTACAGTAGGAATGCAACTGTGTAGCTAGGATTGGAGAGTTGTACAGGCATCAAGGATGCGCTGTTGCATCCGAGACTTGGCCAATCTCGCGCTCCCCTTCCTGTTCTTCTTCTACCTCCTCTACCTCTCCACCAGGCAGCCGCTTCTTGACGTGGCAATCCGCGAGGAGGTCACCGCCGGCACGCTGCGGGTGTTCGAAGACACTGCTATTGCCACCGAGGAGGTCACAGCGGCCGACGCAGTGCGGGTGTCTGATGGCGCCGCCATTGCCACGGCAGACGCTGATACCAAGGTCACGGCCGACGAGCCGCGGGTGTCCAGTGACGCCGGCATCGCCACTGAAGACGCTGATGCCAAGGTCACGGCTGACGAGCTGCGGGTGTTCAGTGACGCCGGCATCGCCACTCAAGACGCTGGTGCCAAGGGCAGGACCGACGCGCTGCGGGTTTCGGACGACGCTGCCGTTGCCGACGCCGATACAAATGGTGTTGCTGATGCCGTCGCGTTCGACTTCCAGCCGTACGTGCGCCTATACAAGAGCGGGCGCGTCGTGCGCTTCCACGGCACGGACACCGTCCCGCCCGGCGTCGACGCGCTCACGGGCGTCGGTTCCATGGACGTCGCCATCGACGGTGCCACCGGTGTCAGCGCGCGGCTCTACTTGCCAAAGAACCACCTACGCAAAGGCAGGCGCGGCAAGAAGCAGCTGCCCGTGCTGCTCTACTTCCACGGCGGCGCGTTCGTCATAGAGTCGGCCTTCTCTCCACTCTACCACGCTTTCTTGAACGCCCTCGTCTCCAAGGCCGGTGTCGTGGCGGTGTCCGTGAACTACCGCCTCGCGCCGGAGCACCCGCTCCCGGCTGCGTACGACGACGCGTGGACGGCGCTACAATGGACGGTATCAAACTGCCAGTCGGGGCCAGAAGCTTGGCTCGCCAGCCACGGCGATGCCACCCGCGTCTTCTTGGTCGGCGACAGCGCCGGCGGCAACATCGCCCACAACCTGGCGGTAAGAGCCGGAGCAGAGCGCCCACTGCAGGGCGCGGCCATTGCAGGCGTGGTTCTCCTAAACCCATACTTCTGGGGCAAGGAGCCGGTGGGCTCGGAGCCCGGCGTCCCATGGATACGCGACGGACTCGAGAAGACGTGGGCGTTCGTGTGCGGTGGCAGGTACGGCATCAACCACCCGCACGTGAACCCTCTCGTGGCGCCGGAGGCGTGGCGCGGCATGGCCGGGGAGCGCGTGCTGGTGACCATCGCAGGGCGCGACAACTTCCGGGAGCGCGGCGCGGCGTACGCGGCGGGGCTGAGGAGCTGCGGGTGGCGGGGGGAGGTGGAGGTGTACGTGACGGAGGGGGAGGCGCACGTCCACTTCGTGGGGAACCCGAGGAGCGAGAAGGCGGCGCGGGAGACAGCGAAGGTGGCCGAGTTCATCGCCGGCCGTGGCTAAGCCGCCGCTGCCGTTTTGGGGCTTCTCGAACGACGTGGCCCTGCATGTGGAAGAGTTATTAATGCTGCCGCGAGGCTGGAACGTGCAATGTTGGCTTTTCTAATGATTCTGATCTGGTTTTGATACTGATGATACTGGTCATTTCAAGTACAAGGACAGTTTGAGATCGATCGATTAGCGTGTAAACTATTAACTAGATATTAGGCAGACACCTTAACTTTTGCCATCAATAATCCTTCAGTACTTTACTGATGCGAGGCCGCTGAGCTCCACAGACAGATTTTGAACGAACTGGTGAAACTGAAAGTAAACCAATTGCACAATATTCACCCAAGTTTTTTTTTGCGATACACCTAGTACAAAACATAGACGCCCTACACACGCACACCACCACACACACGCACTCACACACACGACGACTACGGAAGACCAGACGAACGGAGTTTGAAGAAATAACGAAGTTATCACCAGCGCCTCGCTTGCGACGGGTACGCCGCCTCCCACTGAAAGAAAATCCTCCTAAATAAGACACGCAAGATCAAACTTGAGATTTGAACTCTAGTGAACTAGAGATACAACTACCTCTATTAGTCACCTAAGCAATCCTTGATTCTCAATATTCACCCAAGCTTCCCACTAACAAATTCACAAACGACGGCCATCATGTGCGCGCCTTCACCGACGCTGTTCTCCACCGTTACATAGAGCAGCTGAGCAGGTAGGCGTATACCAAATTGCAAAGCCCAAGAAGTGTCCACACAATGGACCCCGACAGCAAGGTTCAACACGACTTCCTCCTCTCCACGTAGCGGATTTAGGACAAAAACTGAGTGAGAACACCATAAATATAAATAAGTTAAGTTATACAGTTGAAAGTCTAAAAAACATTACGTACTGATGTACTAGTTTTGAACCAATAGAATACTAACGATAGGAATTAGTCCAATAACATTGCAGGCCAAAATCGAGTATGCCCCACTCAACCCTACATGGGTCGGCTCCTGCCCCTTCATCCGGCAATACAAGAGCGGCCGCCATTGTTTCGCTAGCATAGCTGCAGTCCCCCAATCTCGACCACCATTGCCGCCTCGTCAATGAAGGTCCGCTGCCTCCCCTTTGCATGTATGTCTCCCAACCCTGTGTTGCCGCCGCTGCAATGGCTGTCGTCTCTCACTTTATACAAAGATTCTGTAAAATGGAATAGACACGAGCTTAGAGGTATATCCAACAAATGTTATGATTTTTTTTTTGCGATTTACGAATGAAATGACATTTCGATCGAGATTTCAAAGCACCTGTTCGTGTATACACCTTTTCATGGCCAGTTTGGCTCACGGGGTCGGCCCAAAGGCCGAAAGGTCGAAAAATATTTTATTCATTTTTTTGAAAAGATATTAGTGAGAAATGAGATTTTTGGCTAGGCCTATGTCGGACCGGGCTTTTTCGTGTCATTGTCCTTAGTTTAGCAGTTCGATGTCTTCTAGAAGCCACGGGCCCACTTCACAGTGACCACTGCCGTCCGGGCACAGAACGACATTGTCGTACCTCTCGTCACCCACACGATGGAGGCTCTTTCTCTTCGCACCAAAGCGTCGAACACTTCAGTAGCGCCACTACACCAACCGTTTGGTCCGCCCATCTGTCTCCTCTTCTCCTCCATTACATAGCGCCGCGCGAGCCTCATGCCCTGAAACCAAACGCCAAGGACGAACACGCGATCGAAGCCGTCGTCCCAATGGCGGCGACGGGCGCGGACGCGGAGGTGCACTTCGAGTTCTTCCCCATCATCCACCAGTACAAGAGCGGCCGCGTGGAGCGGTTCATGAACACCGCCCCGATCCCGACCGGCACCGACCCCGCCACGGGCGTCACGTCCAAGGACGTCGTCGTCGACCCGGGCACCGGCCTCTGGGCGCGCGTCTTCCTCCCGCCCGGCAGCAGTCACGAAGGCAAACTCCCCGTCATCGTCTACTACCACGGCGGCGCCTACGTCGTCGGCTCTGCCGCGGACCCGTTTACGCACAGCTATATCAACGCCCTCGTCGCCGAGGCCAACGTCCTCGCGGTGGCGCTGGAGTATCGCCTAGCGCCGGAGCACCCGCTCCCGGCCGCGTACGACGACTCGTGCAATTTTTGGAGGGGTAATTTATTTTAAAAATATATTATTTTTAAAAAATTCCTCAAGTGGGTGGCGTCCCACGCCACGGGCGGAGGTCCGGAGCCGTGGCTGCTCGAGTGCGGCGACTTCTCCCGCGTGTTCTTGGCCGGGACCAGCGCCGGGGGCAACATCGCGCACGTCCTGGCCGTGCGCGCCGGCGAGCACGGAGGCCTCGGGTTGGGCATCAGGGGCCTCCTCTTGGTGCACCCGTACTTCAGCGGCGTGCCAGACATCGGCAAGGAGGGGAAGGCGGAGAAGGCGAAGGCCGACGCGTTCTGGCAGTTCCTGTACCCGGGCTCCCCGGAGCTCGACGACCCGCTGTCCAACCCGTTCTCCGAGGCCGCGGGGGCAGCGCTGGGCGCATCGCGGGCGACCGCGTGCTCGTCTGCGTCGCCGAGAAGGACGAGCTCCGGGACAGGGGCGTCTGGTACTACGAGAGCCTGAAGGCGAGCGGCTACGGCGGCGAGGTGGAACTGCTCGAGTCCATGGGCGAGGGGCACGTCTTCTACTGCATCAACCCGCGGTGCGAGAAAGCACGGGAGATGCAGGAGCGCGTCCTCAGCTTCCTCCGCAAGTGAGCGCCCGTCATGTTTCCCGTGATGGAATAATTTCACTGCCAGTGATGTGGTCATGTTTGAGCTTGAGCGAGCGGTCCTGTAATATGCTGTTCGTGAGTTTTGGCCTTGTGGGTGCCAATCAAATGATGTTTCAGTTCCTCAACAACACTGGGCTGGCTAGCCTTGCAGGTTGAGGCCCGGTTGAAACGCCGGAATTTTTCCTGAACCATGCGGGAGTTGAACTGCTTCATGTGAAAATCCCGCGACATTCTTGTGAAATTCACGTGTTCCACAGTATGAAACAACTGAACAAATTATAATTTCCGATAGAATTATCAAACAATCATCAGTTCATCATACAACGTTGCGTCTATTACAGTTCAAGCTTTTGAAAGATTATTGAAAGCACCAAATCTCCGAGCGAGCTAAGCTTTTGAAAGATTATTGAAAGCACCAAATCTCCGAGCGAGCTCATCTTTCTATTTCGAGGAAAGAAACCCATCTCCAAGTCGGCTCCAACGGGCGTCGTCATTTCTTGATGAAGGCCACCGTGCGCTCCTGCAGCTCGACGCCCTGCTCGGACTCGAGCATCTCGAAGTGGAACGCGTGGCCGACGCCCTTGGACTCGAACAGCTCCACCTCGCCGCCGTAGTCGCACGCCTTGAGCTCCCGGTAGTACCACAGCGCCCGCTCCTTGAGCAAAAAGTCCTGGTCGGCGACGCACACCAGCACGCGCTCGCACCGGATGCCAGCAGCGCCCGCGCGCGCCGCGTCGTCCACGAACGGGTTCACGAGCGGGTCGTCCAGCCCCGACGTTTCCGGGAACACGAACCGCCACGTCCGGTCCATGAACTCCCGCACCTCGGCGCCGAACAACGCCTCCGCTCCCACGGCCTCCTTCCCGGTGAAGTAGGGGTGCACCACCACGAGCCCACGGACCGTCACGCCGTCCGGCAGCGCGCCGGCCGCGGAGGCGCGGACGGCCATCCTGTGCGCGATGTTGCCGCCGGCGCTGCAGCCGACCAGGAACACGCGGGACAGGTCGGCGTGGTCGAGCAGCCACGGGTCCGCGCCGTCCCCGAGCGACGCCGCCCACCGCACGGCCGCCCACGCGTCGTCGTACGCCGCGGGGAGTGGGTGCTCCGGCGCGAGGCGGTAGTACACGGACACGCCGACGGCGCCGGCGCGGGCGACCAGGTCGTTGAGGTAGGCGTGGGTGCCAGGCCGCGCGGGCGAGCCGGTGACGAATCCGCCGCCGTGGAAGTAGACGACGACGGGGAGCTTGCCTGGCGACGCGCCGGCGTTGGGCGGGAGGTAGACGCGCGCGTTGGCGGCGCCGGCGTGGATGTCCCTGGAGACGACGCCGGTGCGGGGGTCGGTGCCGGCTGGCTCGGTGGGGATGCCGCCTGGGCGGACGACGCGGCCGCTCTTGTACTGGCAGAGGTAGGGCGGGAAGTCGAAGCTGACCTCGGAGTCGGGATCCATGGGAGGTGGTGGGAAGCGGTTGGTGGTGGTGGGATCGGTGGGAGTGGGAAGAAGAGGAGGAAAAGAGTTGGCCACCTACAACACAAATGGAGCTCGACTTTTAAGCACATTCTCAACAAGCAATTGCTTGTACTTAATATACGTATGTCAGTTTTTTCCCCGTGAGGTGGGAGAGAGAGAAGCAGCTTCGTACTTATGCAAGTACAAGTATTTTAGCCACCAAGAAATTTGTGAAGTCATCTCTCCAAACTAATCACTCTCTCTCATATAAATATTAATTTTAGTAGCAAGTCATAATATCAAGCTATTGGAATAGTTGTATATGAAATCTCATCTAATCTCGTCTAGTAACAAACTATAGTATCATGTTATTAGGAATGCCCTAGTTACTGGTTCACTCCAGTGCATGGTTGGTGAGAGTTGAGACTTGCACAACTGCAATTTCTGATTTTTATTCCCCATGTGATGAGCACTTTTTAATTTATTTTCCCCAAGTGCTGAATATAATTGATTTTCTCTTGCTGTTCTGGAGCATGTGAGAACCAAGATCATGAGAAGCCAAAACTGCTATACAACACTTGGTCAGTTGGTCTGTCTGCCATGCGAATACAACCCCATCACTCAGACATATAGTCAGCGAAATTCACAAGAGAAATCGAAAGTTATATAGGTACGATTTTGTGAAGGAAAACTTGCGCTCCTACACAGCACACATAGCAGGGAGTACACCATGCAGATTGCTGTAAATCGCCCTTGACTATATATCTGGTTGCAAGGTACTACTGACCAATGCAACACAGCATCACCATCTTTAGGTAATTTGGGCCATTTTAACGCTACACGGTCACACCTATCAGTTATACAGGGCAGATTCTCACAGCAAATTCTAGCCAGCGGCTAGTCTCAGGAAATTCTGGTAGCATATTCACAGCAGGTCCGCCTGAGTCCTGAGGACCCACCCTGCCACCATGGTAAACGAAGACACCAGTATTGACTCTAGGAGATTGGTTAGTTACAAAATGTGGTTGGGGCTTGGGCATCATCGGTTCAGGTCAACTTACGAAATCGATGTAGCAACACAAACATCAACTTACGAGCACAACAACTTCATGCAGTAGGTGCAAAGTATGGTACAACTATATGGCAAGATCTTCAAATACGTACATAGTAACGATCTCAAAATGTTCTCCGGTCCATTCAATTTAGGAGTTGGCAGGGTGCATACATTGACAGTTTTACAGTCATGAGCTAGTGAGCATGTTACTTACTGCGTTTTGCAGAGAGGCGAGTGAATCGACAGCAGTCTTTGTGAACCAACTGATCCCAACCTTCACCCGGTGGGCATCCGTGGGCATCCTAAGGCAGTATACAAGCTTCCTGGCTGCACAACCGAGTAGAATTTTATTATCGTGGGAAAAGTTAGGCAAACGTGAAAGAACAAGCCTGCAATGGTTCATACCAGCATGTCCTAGAGGTCCTTCCAAGGTCAGGCCCTCGATGAAACTTGCTGTTATCGCAGCATCATTTCTACCAAGTGTCATCATCTCACCAAGATTTTGGAACCTGGAAAATACACAGGATATTTCAGCTCTTTTATGCACTTCAAATCCTGCTAACATGATGGAATATTAACAAGAGCAAAACAGAATGGCGATGCTTAGTATATTGAATAAATGAACAGAGAGAGGCAAAGCTGCTGCTAGATTCGAACCTGAACGGCAAAAGAGGCCGGTCATTGATTGCTGCCCAGAGATTCCATCCAGCAAAATCTGCTTGTTGAAAAGCAACCTGAGCGATAAGAATCATCGTTAGTAACAAAACTACCAAGGCAGCATCAAGCAAGTCCAGTAAATGCCTTACCTGTGCAGTGGCCGGGAGAAGTTTGCCTGATGGGTCTCTTAGAGCTGCTGAATCACCAATTGCAAAAGTTCGGGGATGACCTTTTACTTGAACGGTTTCCTCTGTCTCTACCTGCCCCCGACCATTCAAAGGAATAACATAGGGAGCATCAGGAGGCTGTAACCGAGGAATCTGAGATGTTGAACCCACTGTCCATAATACCAGATCAGCCTCCAGAATCTGGCTCTGGAGGCCCCTTTGAGCAGGTTGAAGTTCCAAAAGTAGTTTCTTACGGTGACCATTAACTTCTTTTGCACTAGAATCCTCAGATACAGAAGCCTCTCTGATGCAGCTCACAAAATATCCCAAGAAAAGTTGAATATTTCGAGACTCAAGAACCTGGTGGGAAGTGCAGTCAAACCAGAATTTTTTCATTAACCAGCTGCTACCTCAGAAAATAGGATTAACTCAACTGATGGAGGCCAGAGATGAAAACAGTAGGCATCAAGGCCCAGAACAATGTGAAATAAGAAAACAACAGCCTGGCTTCTCCATGTCGTATTACATAAATCCATAAATAGCGGAATGGAAAATTGGAAATGCGCAGTTTGTTAACTGGGTTACGAAAGAGTAAGTAATTGGTATTTATGAGATTAGCAGTGTTGCATTAAAGCTGCAGCACTCCTTCAACACAAACAGAGGTGAGGAAACAAGCCAACAACATAGTTTGATTGCTGTCAAGTCTTCAATTGCATAAGCGGCATATCACATGATATGGCCGTTGGTTGGGTACGGGTCCAATGACTGAGAGTAGAGCACTCGCTCTCATCTAACCGCCGACAGGGCTCTTCCCTGTCGAGGTAGCGAGACTCTGAGCCTGATTAGCCAGGGAGGCGAGGGGTCACCCTCCAAGCTCAGCCGGGACTCTTCCTGACGAACAAGAAAGCTCTGATCTTTAGCCAACCGGTTAGGGACTAATTTTGTTTATTTCTTTGCTTTCTTGATAATACATATGCTATCCCTTTTATAGGGACGGGGACGACCCGATTTGACCTCTAAAAAATAATCTATAAAGAAACTTATCTCTAACAATCCAATCTAATAATAACTTGACTAACTAATAGATAATACTAAAGACCTAATAGGTAGTCCAAAAAAAACCCTGAACTCTAATATCGTCTGATTTGCACCCTCGAACTTTCAATACCAGATCATCTAACCCCCTGACCTAGTACCTCCTGGTTTCAGGCTGATGTGGCATCCTAATCATCAAATGAGAGAGAGAGAGAGAGAGAGAGAGAGATGGAATTGGGCGGCGGCGGCAATGCAAGCGGTGGCGCAGACAACTCGGGCGGTGGGCAAGATGGGTAGGCGCAACATTGCGGGGAAGGTGGGAGGCGACACCACGATGCTTGCGCACAGAGGCGGCGCCAGCGGCGAGCAGGGCGGCAGCGGAGGCGAATGGTGGCGGCGGCGGTTCGGAGAGACTCTAGTGAGGGCTAAGGAGAGGGGAAAATAGAGGAGGCGGCGCACAGAACTAGGCGGCGGTGGCGATGGTGAGCGTTGACGCGGACGGCTCCTCCTGCTTCTCCAGCCGCGCCTAGGCATTCATCTACTGGATCTGGAGTTCTAACTCGAGAGGAGGATCAGTACCGGAAGAGGCTGGGTTAGTGGTGCTTGATGACGAGGAGGTTGGGCATCGGCAGTGCTTGACGAGGAGGCCGGAGCGGTGGTGCTTGACGAGGACAACGGAGGGTGAGGCCAAGGGTGGCGGTGCTTGACGAGGAAGAGGTCGGGGTAGGGGGCACGATGTTTGATGAATGACGAGGAGGAAGCCAGCAGCAACAATGGTTGACGAGGAGTTGGATGGAGGATGCGGGCGGCGGTGGCGCCTCGGCTACCGACAAGGATGAGGTGAGGACGTGAGGAACTAAGGAATGGGGACGACGGTTGTACCGCTTTGTAGTTTGGAGTTTAATAAAGATATTTTTTTGTTTCATTTGATGATTAGGATGCCACGTCAGCCCGAAACCAGGTGATATCAGGTCGGGGGGTTAGGTGATCTGGTATTGAAAGTTCGATGGTGCAAACCAGACGGTATTGGAGTTCAGGTTTTTTTTTGGACTCTCGTGATAGTTCAAGGGTGTAATATGGACTTATTCCATTCCTAACTAACAAAGCTTGCCTAATAACAGCGCTGCTACAGCAACACGCATCACTACAGTGCACACCTCTATAGTTACACGCATCGCTACTGTCACACGCGGCGGTATTTGTCTGGGTATTTGCCCATAACATTACACCCCTCGCGGCGAGGCAGCTCATCCTCGAGCTGTGGTGGTGGCCACAGTTGAAGTCCTTGGTGGCCTCATGTTGATGAGAGGGTACGATGACGACGTCACGTCACGTGGACGAGGATCAACGAAGCTCTAATGGACAACAGTCATATTGTCCAATAAGACCTTCTGCTCTTCGCTGCTAGCCTTCAACTTCTCCAAGAGAGATAGTGCAGTACCAGAAGCCATGGTGAATGGCTCTGATACCAAATGTTGTGGTCGTTGGTTGGGTACAGGTCCGAGGACCGAAGGTAGGGCGTTTGCCCTCATCTAACCGCCAACAGGACTCTTCCTTGTCGAGGTAGCGAGACTCTAAGGCCTGATTAGCCAGGGAAGCGAGGGATCGCCCTCCAAGTTCGGTCGGGATTCTTCCCGACGAACCAAGAGACTCTAATCTTTAACCAACCGGTTAGGGACTAACTTTGTTTATTTCTTTTCTTCTTTGATAATACATACATGTTATCCCCTTTATAGGGACAGAGACGACCTGATTTGCCCCCTAAAAATAATCTATAAAGAAACTTATCTCTAACAATCTAATCTAATAATAACTTGCCTAACTAATAGATAATACCAAACACCTAGTAAGTAGATTCCTAAATAACAAAGGGTGCCTAATAGCAGTGCTGCTATAGTACGTATGCTACAGTAGCACAGATCGCTACAATGCACGCCTCTACAGTGCACACACGGCGGTATTCGCCTGGATATTTGCCCATAACACACACTTTTACCAACTTTAGATTATAGTCTTAAGATGTCCTAGCTCTAAAGACCAAATTGAGAACAGAATCTTTTCTCCCTCCTCCATTACATTTTCTTTAGATGAAATTAATCAAAACAGTTTGTGACGTGTAGATTCTTAGTTTCTCACCTTCAGAGCAGCATCACGATTTCCTGGTGGTGCACTGGGACAGATGGTTGTTTGAACATTGATTGCTTTAACAGTCCCAGTGTCCTTTAATCTCTCAGAGATAGTGGCAGCTAATTCAACACCAGAATAACCTAATCCCACAATGGCCACCTGAATGTTAGAAGAACTCTTACCAAACCTTGTCCTTTCTAACATTTTCAACTTGCTTTCAACTTTCTGCAAATAACATTAGACAATAGGACAACATTAAGATTCTGGATGATCATGGTCAAGTTACATATGGAGAAGACTACTAAAAATCCTAAAACACCTAGTCAGCTATATCAGCCATAATCACCAAGTCATGATATTTATCAAATAATGGATCTTAAAGAAAAATGCACTTGTTATAAAGAATTGCCAGAACATGTTAACATAACATATTATTAATAACGTAGATGCAACCTCATGCTTTCACCGGTAAATTTTAGTATACCCAGAAATTAGCAATTCCAAATAATGGATGATTACAAGAGAAACTTTAAACAATTTCACAAGGTGATTGATTATTACCAAAGCATCCTCCAAAGTTGTGAAGGGAAGTGCATATTCGGCAGATCCTGGAACAACATCAATTTTAGCTTCAGCCCCTAAAGCTAGAACGAGCCTGGCTGTCCATTCCAAAAGATACGCCATCAGCTAGCTTATTCTAACTTCTGACTACATCATAAAACTTGAACTGCAAGATATATTGAACCTGTCTTGTACATATTTCAATTCTATGAGCCAAACAAAGTAGTTACATTACATGTTATTATTCAGTCCTAAAGTTTCCTGCTAAAGAAAATTGACAGAGGACTACTCATGGGCTACACCGCTACATGAGAAATATTAATTGATATCAGGATTCAGGAATATCCTGTTGGAAGGAAGCAATGGTAGATGACAATCAGGGATTACGGGCACAGAGGCAAATACACAGAAAATCTTGTATATGCAACTGTGTTGTAATTTGTGAGGCTCAGAAGGTGGGTCCAGACCTACAAGTCACTGAGACACCCAATGGCATTCACAAAATTTCAAAACTTTGTACCAGCAAGGAACAACCTGCCCCCATCTTCCAAAATTTTCATAAGAAGAAATTATATGAAGGAAAATTTCACAATATGCTTATATTTGTTTTTTAAGCCTTAAACTTGACAGCCATTGCAATTCTATAGCCCGTACCAATCATATTCAATAGCAGTGCCACTTTCTAGATGAACAACTCCACCAGTACATGATCCTCCAGGATCTCTTCTTAAGTGATCAGAAGGGCGCAGAAGCTTTACACTGTCCTTGACAAATTGAACACTAGTGTTCTTCAGTAACTCTGTAAAAGACGGAGCTATTTCCCAAACATCCACTTCTGGCAACCAAATCAACGTCCAACAGTTAAAAACATGAAATCATGAGAAAAGAGCCAATACATTATACACTAGAAAAGACATTTTTACACTTGAAACTGCAGTACCTCCTGACAAGAGCTCATACAACATGGGCTTAAATACAAATCTGTCAGATTGATCAACCAACACGACCTGAAACATTTTTCCCTTTCTTAGTAAATTGTTACATCATTTCTTTAGCAAATGAGCATGAGTACAACATTGCAGAATATGGCATCAAGTAAAATTGTTAAACTCCAAACAGGTAATCACCACCGTGAATTTTATAATAGAGTACCATATCCACACCACTTCAAGGTAATAAGGATAGCACTCAGCAAATCTAAAAGAGCATTCTAGCATAAGGGTATCATCATTTACCTGAGGTTTCTTATCACCGGGCCACACAAGAGATTCTAATCTTAGAGCAGTGTACAGGCCACCAAATCCACCACCGAGAATGCATACTCGTGGTCGCTGGAATCAAGAAAGAGCATATTCAACATAGGGCTTATAGCAGAAGCATACTATAAATCTAACTTTTCCACCCACAAAAAAAAAATACGAAAGAACTTCAACTCATAAAGCCAAACATAAAGACATGCACTTCCCTGCAGATGCAGAATGTCTATACTCTTATAGAGCTTATCGTATAGAAAAACACAAGAGCTATGGAAATGTATTTCTGAATCAAGTGTACCTAAGTTTCTTACCCTTGGGATTCAAACATGTCCCTAAAGTTAGCAAAGCTCTAAGTAGTTGAGTCAAATACTGAACTTGCAAAACAAATGGAAATAGAGGACACTGTTTGTAAACATACAGATAATTAGAGGACACTGTTTGTAAACATACAGATAATTAGATGAATACCAACTTGCAAAACAAATGGAAATAGAGATCACCAAATAACAAGGGATTTAAGGATGTCGATAGTCAAAATTCAGCTGACCTGCTTATCTGGCCAAGAGTATAATGGCATTGGTGCTTCATCAGTTGATGTAGAACAAGAAAAACCATCATCCCCAGAGGTACTTGAAGCCATGCACCTGAACAGTCTAGATGGCAGTCCAAACATTACCGGCACACCACCAAGCCTCCATGAATTGTTAAGGTTTGGATTCTTCCACACATTCGTGCCCCCTGTCAGGAACCAAGGGCTAATCAATTCGCATTTCGCCTGACAACTAAAGTTCACCTAACCATTCGATTTTTCAAATTAGAAAAACAAAACTACTGCAAAGTGCAAGCATATTTTACCAGAAGATGTGCTGTACTATGAATTTATAGCATTAGGTACCATAAGAGAAGAACTACAGTGCAGCTTCAGAATTACCAAGCATACCCATTTAATTCAAATGTTTTTGTTGAGTAAAGGTGACTCATATCCTAACCTATTAGGATTTAGAGATGTATTCTACAAGGATTCATATCCTAACCCTATTAGTATTAAGTTTCCTACTTCCTATTGGAGGAGAACTAGATGGCATTATATAAAACCACGAGTGGTGGTCATGAAGAATACAAGCTACAAACCAACTCATCTAAAGCAAGAGGCACACAAGAGGATTAAATGCTAAGTTATTCTTTATCACTATGTTCTTGTATAGGGCAATGATCTGAGGGTCCTAAAAAGTCCGAGACGGTTGTGAGAGAGCGATAATCCTTTGTACTCTTTTGAGGTTGTGCGTAAGGAATTTGCGGTCGGCTTCGCAAAATCTTTCTCTCTCGTTGTGATTATTTCATTGTCGTCATTTGGTTCTTTCTACGAGATTCATTTACTTCGTTCTTGATATCGTATATGCTCATGACGTATCTCGCAACTCTGATCCAATATGGGGGCTACTGCGCGTAAGAAGGGGTGTTACAGTATAACAAGTGGTATTAGAGCCAACGTCGGATTAATATGATTTGTGAGAAGGTCGGCAAAACGTCATATGACACAAAATCAAGATCGATATCTATGATGTGGAATCAAGTAGAGAATTTTGACAGCGGAGGGAATTTCAGCGTGTGACAATGTGTAGTGAAGGATGTCCTTGTCTAGTAAAGGTTAATCAATGCTCTTGAATTGGACAAACGCTTACGCTTAGGCGGCGCCAGGCGCCGCCTATGGACGGAAAAGTACGTCCTTGAGTGTTAATCAATGCTCTTGAATTGGACAAACTGGAAAAGACGTCTGATGAAGACTGTAGGGTGATGGAGTGGAAGGCTGTCAATATAATCCGTTTATGTCTCTCCAATGAGATAAACTACTCAGTGATTAAGGAGAATTCGCCGAAGAAATTATGGAGTAACTTAAAAGAATTGTATATGGCAAAGTCGCTGACAAACCGATGGGTGCTAAAGCGGCAACTGTTCAGGTTGTGCATGGAGGAAGGCACACGGTTCGTTGACCATCTCAATGTCTTCAACAAGTTTATCACACAGTTGACTAGTGTGGATGAGAAAATTGAGGAGGACGACAATGTTGTCATATTGGCGCCATCATGGGAGCAATTGGTGATGAATATTCTCGTCGAGAAAAGCACTCTCAACTTCAATGAGGCGATGACATATCTATTGGAGGCGGGGTCCTTGAAGAAGCCATCGGATTCTTCATCCTCGGATGATCAAGCATTGGCTACCATAGGTATTGCAGGCAAAATCAAAACTCAAGTCACAGGAAGAAGGGCAAAAGCAAGGGCACGCATGTATGTTATCTATGTGACAATGAAGGTCATATGATAAGGGATTGTCCAAGTTTGAAGCAAAGGAGGGGTGCATGCTTAGCGGAGGTAGCTAAAGATGATTCGGATGTACTAATCGTTACTCAATCAGGTACTTCTCATGGATAGACATTAGATTAAGGTGGTTGCTTCCATATACATTCGGTGAGGGAGATGTTTGACGAATGATCTCTACGTCCAGTGCATGGAACTGTTCACTTAACGGATTGCAAGGAGTATGCAATTACTAAGGTGGAAACGGTCACATTGGAGATGTATAATGGAGCACATCACACATTGATGGGAGTTTGGTATGTTCCCGGCTTAAAGAATAATCTAATATCGATGAGGTCGCTTGAACTCGAAAGTTGTGAGGTATCACTTCGAGATGGAGTCATGCGAGTTACTTGCAAAGGGCAGGTAATTACGAAAAGTATCTGGAGCAATGGAGGATACCGATTGATGGGTAATCATCAAGGAAGAGCAACCAATGGGAGGTCTGATAAAAATCCTAATCAGAAGAAGGAAATCATGTCGTCAGTGGTAGGTACTCAGATCTCATATGTGGTTATGTGCGGAACTGCAAAGATGGTTGCAAAATCTAGCAGACGTGAAGGCGAAGGTGGGAGTTGTTGGAAGAATGAAGACGTGGTGGGACCAACCACGCGGTACCGACGAGCAGGTGGAGCTCATAGACGATACAAACCTATGGCATGAAGGGTTGTGGGAACATGAGGTGTGATTAATGAAACTACGAAACAAAGCAACTCTCAAGTGGAGGGTCCGGGTAGGCTAGCCTTTACATCGACATATATATTGTGGTGATATGCATGAGCCCCTATGGTAGGGGCATTCCCAAAGGTGGGAGGAAAATTTAAAAAAAATAGAAAAACAAAAATATTGGAGCCGACTTGGAGCAAATTCTTGTAGAAACATGGTGACTTCAACGGATAGGAGTCAATGTGAAGATTGTTGAGTATGGATGACTCATATCCTAACTTACTAAGACTTGGAGATGTGTTCTACAAGGATTCCTATTCTAATCCTATTAGGATTAGTTTTTCTACTTCCTATTGGAGGAGAATTAAAGGACACTATATAAAACCATAAGGAGTGGTCGTGGAGAATACAGGCCACAAACCAACTCATCCAAAGTAAGACGCACAAGAGGATTAGAGACTAGCTTATTCTTTAACACTAGATTCTTGTAAAGGGTAAGACTCCAAGAATCCTAAAAAGTTCAAGAAGGTTGTTAAAAAGTTCAAGAGAGTTGTGAGAGAGCGATAATTCCTTGTACTTTTTGGGTACTTTTTTGAGATTGTGCTTAAAGAATTTGCGGTCAACCTCGCCAAATTTTTCTCTCTCGTCATGACTATTTCGTCGTCGTTGTTTGGTTCTCTCTACGAGATTCATCTACTTCATTCTTGATACCGTGCACACTCGTATCGTTTCTCACGAACTCTGATCCGATCCGAGGCTGCTGCGCATAAGAAGAGGTACCAGCTGGTTTGAAACTGGAGATATTACGTGTAAATAGTACATCAGAGACAGTATTGAACATAATAATGTGGCATCAAACCCAAATTTCGAGCTGTTGTGGTAGCTAAGTAGCTAAGCCATGTAATGGTCCGTTGTGAACACCCAAAAGCTGCACCCTTCTACTATTAGATTTGAAGCAGCGGACGTAAGCCCTAACCGAGCGCCACACTACTCCGCAGCAGCTTAAATTAGAGAATCATGGAAGCTATAATAAGTGAGCTCGAGCTTGTGGGACTCACCGAATGGATTGTGCGGCCGCGCCGAGGTGGGGAAGCGCCCGCCGCCGGGGAGTGACGGGAGGCTCCACGGAGCCGCGCGGCAGCTCATTGGCGGCGAGGGGGAGGGGATCGTAGCGGAGCGGGCGGGCAAGCGAGCGAGACGTGGCGCTTCTCCAGTCGCAGCTCCCGACGATACGGGGGAGAAGCGAGGAGCCGTCTCCGGAGAGAGACGAGAGGCGAGTGGAGAGTGGTGATAGCTGAGCGACGCCATGGGCTTCAATGGGCTTAGCATGTCGGCCCATATCGAACAAGTTTTGGTTGGGAAACTCGATCTCGGACCATTTCCGAATTAGAGCCTTTGGTGAACTGCCTCGTTATTTTGTCAGTTTGTCACTCACGACTCAAATCCATAGAATCCCGGGCGGTGACCTCTCAAATCCGAAAAGGAAAATCTGTACAAACCCCACACCAGTAGCTTGAATATTTTTGTGCTTTTCAAAATTATCCATTGTGAGATTGACGGGATGGGTCCAAACGAAGGTGTTGGTAAAACCACGAGCAATTGCAAAACAACAAAAAGAAATTTCGATGGCAAACGTACTAACGTACAGAATTGCCACGGTCTGAAAGTTCCATACTACTTCGATCTACCATTCTACGGCCCTGTTTGGCATAGTTCCAACTCCCAACTTTATGGTCGGAGTAGGTGGAGCTATGCCAAACGGTACAACTCTAACAAAAAAACGAATCTGGAGTTTTAGAATCTGGAGCAGCCTGTAGTGTATTTTCTCAGAGCTGCGAGAAGGTTGCTCCCCGCATGGAGCAGTCAGCCGGTTACAAAAATACCCCTAGAGTTAGGGTGGAATTACCCACCAAATGCCATTAAACAAAACCCCGTCCGGCCATCCACATCCCGAGCCCCCGAGTGCATCTGTTCGCCTCCTCCCATCCCCTTTCGCCCCAGTCTCTGAACCCTAGAGGGAGGCGGCAACCAGGGAGGCGGCGGCAGCCGACTCCTCCTCCCATCCTCGTCCTCTCCGGCATCCTCTCCCCAGCCACCCGCCTGTCCAATCCCCACCTCATCCCCGGCCACCCCGCCTCTCCAATCCCCACCAAGGCCGGTGTCTTTCTCCCGGCGTCTTCCTCATCGGCATCCTCTCCCGGCGTCTTCCTCACCGACATCCTCTCCACGGCGTCTTCCTCCCCGGCATCCATTCCCCGGCGTCTTCCTCCCCCAACCACATGGTGAGTCCCCATGGCGTCCTCCGGTGAACCGTGTAAACACCAATGGTTATTTGGTTGATTTGTTTGGGTGTCCCCATGGCATCCCCCCCCCTTTTTTTTTGCCAGATCTGGAGAGTAATAACTAGCATTTGATTTTGATTTTGTTAGAGCGTCCTCAAACTGTGCTACACGAATGGCAGATTGGTCGATTTGTAGAGATAGATGCTGGTTGCTGACATGTATTTTTGCTCAAACCGTGTAACACCAATGGTTAATTGGTTGATTAGGTAGATGGTGATTGTTGATTGTTTGGACATGGCTTAGCAAATTAGGTTTGATTTGTACAGACATATGCATTAGCAAATTAGGTAGATGTTGATTGCTCATATGCAGATAACTGACAGAGGCATTGGCAAATTAGGTAGATGCTGATTGCTCATATGCATTGGGTATTTTGCCTCAAACACAAGATGCATTGGGTACAGACAGATTAGATGCATTGGCAAGATGCTGATTGCTCTGATGATTGGTTAATATGCTTGGTTAATATTCAGCTCATGGATGCTGAGGTTGCTCTTTACTGGAAAATCATGTGCAAGCATTTGCAAGCTGAAGCTCAGGTAAGCATTGGACTGTTTTAGCTTTGCTCTGCACCACATTTATTGAATTATTGTTCCTGGCACTCTTGCAAGAAGATAATGATGCATATAAACATCATTGCTCACAATTGCTGAGTATGTTGATTTGGTAAAGGCACACATTTCTACTGGTAAGCATGAGTTATGATGGGCTGGCTTCTCATAAAAAAAAATAGAAATTGAGCATTCTCATTACGAACTAATTTCATCACCTACTTGTTCCATTTCAGGACCAAATTATCACTTTGCATCACAGCAACTTTTGCTGCTTGGTGAAATGCTTGACTTTTCTGATACCATGAACAGAAAAGTTGCAAGTTCATTTCTGTATGACCTTCGATCGGACCTCTTGAACATGAAGTTGATGAAGATGGAAACGGATCGCCATTGGAGATGGTGTGAGCCTTGGAGGACAAGGAGTGGGCCAAAGCGATCTCGATTTGGCCAAAGCCCATAACAAGTTTGACATGTGGCTACTACCCAAATCTTACAACAACGACAACTCAAAATACAGAGACAAATAAAATGAGCGACTAACTATCCCTATGATCAAGCATGAAGCTTAGAAACTTAAAGATACCAACTAAATGATTTCATGCTAACCACCAACAAAAAGGAGGCATCAAGTCTAACAAAACCTAATAGCAAGCATGATACAAATTTTGATTACAACAGATAAAAGCGACAACAGAGAAAAGCTACAAGGAAACTTGCACTAATATACTTTCAAACCTCAATTACTAACTTTGATCATGCATGAGAGTGAACTAAAGAACCATCATAAGCATGATTAGCGGCTAACTAATTGGTTTTGAAGGTAGGGCCCATTGTCGAGCAGGCGAGAGGAGCTGGCGAAAAAACGAGAGGATCTCGGCGGCTCACGGACTGGATTAAATCGCGGCCGTGGAGCGCGGCGAGGTGGAAACCAAGGCCAAAATGGGTCGCCGGAGGATCACGAAGCGTAGGTGGTCTCGAGCGCAGGAGATACTGCTGCGGTGGGCGCGCGAACGACGAGCGGCGGCGGTGGGGTGACAAGGTGCGCTCGCACTGAGAAAACAATGAAATTTAGCGTGCGCATGGGCATCGGTGAGTTACGAACTCACCGGTGTGCTGGCGGCAGAGAGGCACCGGGTGACCGGCGGCGAGCCGCAGCGGCGCAAGGCGATTAACGGCAGGGAGGGCACAGGGTGAGCGAGGACACGAGTGAGTGGAGAAGAAAGGTGGAGTCGGTGGTGCTCACCGGCGAAGAAGTGGTGGAGCTCACCGGAGAAGATCTGGTGGTGGAAAAGGCGGTTTCGGCGAACTTGGAGAAGAAAGTCCGCGCCAGCTCCGAGCGATGAATCCTGAAATTCCTTGAGGGTTTACTTCCACGGGATGTGGAACACGCCGTGGCGCCGGCGATGGCCGGAGCCACCGAGGCGGTGAAATGCTCGGGCGTCGCGCCCAGCGCTCACGGCTCCGGAGCTCGATGGAGAAGAAAGGCAATGAGACGCAACGAGGTAGGAAAACCCTCGATGGCTTTTGTAGGAAGACGGCGGGCGGCGAGGTGGCGGTGGGCGGTGAAAAGGCCGCGGCGGGTGGCGGCATGCATGCGGCGTGGCCGGCGGAGCGGCGAGCGGCGGCTTACTTGGCGGTGAAGTGGCGTGCGCGAAATGACTGGCGAGGATGGCCCACAAGTCGGAGCGCAAGCAAAGCAGCCGCGAGCCCGAGTTAGACTCGATCAATATCGCGTAAGCCGTTGGATCTAAAGCGGATGGTGAGATTGGTGTATGCATTCGGACGGTCGGTTGCGCCGCGCGGCGTGGATCGTTCGATCTTCATCGGACGGTCACGATCGATTGGACTCGGCGGTGCATTTAGTTGACGCGACCAGGCCAAGTGGTGCGGCCGGACTCGAGCTGAGTTGGTTCGGGCAGAAGCGAGTGTTTTCGATTTGAGGTTTTAAAAGGCTGAGAGAGTTTGGAGAATTTTTAGAGGTAGCTCCTGAGCTCCAAAATTTCGAAATTTTTATGGTAGCTACTAGGGACAGAGGACAACCTTGTATAATTTTTCCAGAACTTTTTATGCACTGCATTGTTCTAGAGAAAATTCACAAGCTGCTGACTTAAGGTTTGACCAGATTTTCCACTAGTTTGACTTGGCCATTTGAAATAGCAAATAAAATCTAAATATTGTGAAATAATTCAGGAGGTAGATAGGATGATCAAGATGATAGGAAAAACATTTGCAGAGGATGATCACAAGTTTGAAAGCTAAGAATCTGTGACAACAATCTCCGTTCACAGAATTTAATTCTAGAAAATGGAAATTGCTAGGGAAAAATGTAGAAACTTTCAAATGATTTGAAGAGACAACAAAAGTTTTTATTTCCCTCAAAATTTACATTTGAAATACAAACCTAAGTTAGGTGTTACAAATCTCCCCTTACAGAATCTCGCCAGAGATTACGATCACTCGGAGAAGAAGGACGGATGTCTGCTCGGAGGCGATCTTCCGCTCCCAAGTGGCTTCATCCTCGGAGTGGTTCGACCACTTTGAACCTTAAGGAACTTGATCACACGGTTCCTTGTTCGCGTTCGGCTTCATCGAGGATCTGAGCGGGGCGCTCACGATAAGGCAGATCTTCTGCGCACATCGATATTTTCCAATGGTGTTTCCTCAGCGGAACACGAAGGCATTTCTTTAATTGCGACACATGGAAAACATCATGCACCCCTCAAGTGTAGCCGGCAACTCCAACTTGTATGCGGCTCCACTTTCTTGATGATGCGTCACGGCGGAGCATATCGAGGAGCCAACTTGCCCTTGACAAAGCGGCGATGTCCCTTCGAGGTGAGACTTTGAGATACACAAAGTCATTGGGTGGAACTCGACTCACGCGGCGTCGATGCGCATAGCTCTTACGCACGGTGAGCTACGGCGCAAGTGCTCACGAATCAAGCACTTGACTTTCGGCCTCATTGATTGAATCGGGCAAAGCGCCTTTCACGATTTACGACCGGTTCAACGGGGTTACGCATCGCCTCCCATACAAAGCCTCAAGCGGTGCCATCACAGAGACTAGCTGGAAGAATTTGTTGTAGGAGAACTTCGGCAGCGGCAAACTCTTCTCCCAATTCTTCCCATAGGAAAGAACACAAGCACGGAGCATGTCTTCAAGCACACGTTGGCGCGCTCCGTCGACCATCGATCCCGAGGATGATAGGTGAAATTTGAATGAAAGCGGGTCCCCATGGCTTCCTGCGGACTATGCCAAAAGAGGTGAGCAGAACCACGATCGACACGATTGTTCGTGGTACACCATGCGAACTCACAATGCGGGATATGTAAAGATCCGCTAAGCGATTCACATCAATCTTGATCGCCTTTGGAAGGAAATGAGCCACAACCGTTAATCGATCGGCGATAACCACAATGCATCCTTCCTGCGAAGTGCAGGCGGACGTGATGAAATCCATGCCTCTGAATCCCTTCCACTGCAGTACGGGCGGGCAAGAAGACTGAAGACTCTTTGGGCGATGCTCGGCCTTCACGCGACAACATCGTCGCATCGGCAACGAACACAGCAACCTCGCGCTTTATGCGAGTCCACGAAATCTCGGCGCAGATCTTGGTACATTTTAGTGGCCGGGATGGATGGACAAAGGCGAATCATGGGCCTCTGGAGAATCAAATCCCGCCTTCGGGGACCTTTGGGACCAGACGCCTGCTCAAACCATACAACACCGTGCTCATCCTCTCGTGAAGCACTGGTGAACCATTCTTGATGTTACCGCTTGATTTTACCCACACCATCATCGATTGTCATCTTTGCCTTGATTTGATCCACCAAGGTTGGTTGCACAACCAAAGCGACAAGGAACCATGCTCAACCAAACCCAAGTTCGTTGAAATTACGCAAGAAGTGCGGGTTTGCTCTTGGATCATCAAAGTATTGCAATACACTTTTCGGCTAAGTGCATCAGCAACCACATTGGCCTTGCCAGGATGATACTGAATACCCATATCATAATCTTTGATCAATTCCAACCATCTCCTCTGCCTGAGGTTCAGATCTGGCTGGGTGAACAAGTATTTCAAACTCTTGTGATCGGAATACACCTCAGTGATTCTGCCGATCGGATAATGCCGCCAAATCTTGAGTGCATGCACCACCTGACCAACTCTAAATCATGGGTGGGATAATTGAGCTCGTGAGGTCTTAACTGCCTGGATGCATAGGCAACTGCCTTGCCTTCCTGCATAAGAACACATCCAAGACCCTGACGAGAGGCATCGCAATAAATATCGAAGCTCTTGTGGATATCAGGAAGAGTGAGGACTGGGTGAAGTCAATGTTGTTTGAGCTCACAGCTCTCATCACAAGAGGACAAAACAAACTTCTTGTCTTTCTTGAGCAATTCGGTCATCGACTGCGATCTTGGAGAAGTTCTCGATAAAGCGGCGGTAGTAGCAGCTAAACCAAGAAAACTCCGCACATCGATGGTGACTTGGGTGACCCAAGATAGAACATCGTGACTTTCTTTGGGATCCACGACTATGCCTCGGTGAAAGAACATGTTCGACCGCCGCACCACAGGTCTTGGATAATCTTACAGTCGGTGGGTGACCACTCCTGCCGCGTCCTCCATTAGGGCGAGGGCTGCGCAACACTACGAGGCGAGCATTCGCATAATAGCCCTTGTTGTGGCAAATAAAACAAGTAACCTCGGCGCCGGATTGAGGAGCGCTCTGTCTTGGATCGCAGCGCGCGTGGGCATGGCTCACGGACTGCGGTGGGCGGGAGGCTGGTGCGAGATAGCCTCGGCGCGGTGGAGCAAGAGAGCAGACCCGCAGTCTTTGCGGCCAGAGGACGAACAAGGTGTGTGAGTAGGGCGATCGCCTCCCATTTGCGCTGCGGGACTCGCCAGCGCCTTTGCCTTATGCTCGGCAACAATGGCCTTATCTACCAAGGCACGAAAGTGGAGAAGTCTACAATAGATAGCTTGTCCTGCGGCTCCTCGGACAAGCCATCCATAAACTTCTCTGCTTAGCCTCATCGAGCCACCTCTCGGAGCATAACGAGCGGATGATTAAACTCGTAGAGGTACTCCGTCCGATTTGCGCCCTTGTTTGGCGCGAGAAACTCCTTCTTCTTGACTTCATCGGACCATCGGGGATGTGGGCGACGCAAGCGTCGAACTCCTCCCCGCGACCACATGGCTGCGGGTGCATGGCGAGATAGTTCTCCCACCATGAGAGTGCTGCGCCCTCAGGTGGTGGGGACGCGAAGAGTGCCTTGTCTGCGCTGGCGAGCTATGTTGAGCTTCGCTCAACCATGCGCGCCAATCGTCGCATCGAGAGGGTCCTCGAGGCGGGAGAAAGTCGGCGTGCGTGCGGAGGAACTCATAAGTCCCCGCGAGTGCGGTGGCGCCACCGCGGCGGGAGTGGAGGTATTCCTAGCAATAACCTCCAAGATGCGCGTCGGTCCATGCGGTTTCGCTCGATCGGCGAGCACCTCGACCATGGTCGGAGGAGGGGAAGCTCCTCATCATGACCCACCTCTTGAGCGCACGCGTTCTCCGGCCATCTGTTTCACTAAGACAAGTCAACAATAGCGGAAAACACGCGATCGATAACCTCTCGCAAATAACTTACCAACACAAAACAAATACAAGACTTTTAAGTTACAAAACCAATTGACAAAGTCGGATACTTAGCAAACTCATACATATCTTACCCTTATGCTCCCACAAATTTTAATTAGACTAATTCTCTATGGTTCTCCCAAAGACCGAGTTCTCTAGGTAGTAACTATCTTTTGAAAGGAAGAGAAACCAAGTTTTAAACTCAAATTAGAGTAAGATGAGAGTAGAAGGCTAAGATAGGTAAGAGTAAAATACGAGAATCTGCCTAGGTTTTCATAAACCTTTTATAACTTGAAAATAAGACTTTCAAAATATCCTGGGACGACTATGCTTGAGTTACTACGGTCGAATGGCTCGATACCAACTTTGTGAGGACCCCAATTTATTTGGCTTGTAATGTAACCAACCACGGTCCTAGCATCACAAATCAAATAAAGCGATCCTCGAGATATGTATACTTCCTGAGCAGATACACACCGGTACAAATTAGACATCAACTCCATTCCAAACATAGAGTATGATGGAGGCCATATGTTTCATTTGGCCAATTTTCATTTGCTCGTTTAAAGGCAAGTTTGCAATTCATTTTTAAGATTGAAATAACGACGGATATTGATAACAAAAGCGAAAGATAAACAACCTAGAAGTTATCCCAATAGTGATAGAAAGGAACATGTAAAATTCTTCCTCTCCACTCATTTGCTAGGTTAACCACAAAATCAAACTTCTAACATGCTTTAAACTTTGGATGGGCTTTGATGGTGATTGTGTGCACATCTATTATTTAATCATCAAGTTAACACATCAAAATCAGCTAGCTATACTAAAACCCTTTATTGTGGTGAGAGCACAAAATCTACAAGAAGCTATTGAAAGTATAACTAGCCAAGTATCCAACTAAGAAATGCTAAACAAAAATCTTCTACCTAAGATAGGATGCTAAGGCCTTCACTAATCATACCCCTAAGCATCACACCTAGATTTTGCAAGGCTAACAAGTTTGACATGTGGCTACTACCCAAATCTTACAACACGACAACTCAAAAGTACAGAGACAAATAAAATGAGCACTAACTATCCCTATGATCAAGCATGTGAGCTTAGAAACTTAAAGATACCAACTAAATGATTTCATGCTAACCACCACAACAAAAAGGAGGCATCAAGTCTAACAAAACCTAATAGCAAGCATGATACAAATTTTGATTCTTGACAACGGATAAAAGCGACAACGAGAGAAAAGCTACAAGAAACTTGCACTAATATACTTTCAAACCTCAATTACTAACTTTGATCATGCATGAGAGTGAACTAAAGAACCATCATAAGCATGATTAGCGACTAACTAATTGGTTTTGAAGGTGGGCCCCTGTCGTCGACAGACAGAGAGGAGCACTGGCGAAAAGAACAGAGGATCTCGGCGGCTGGACTGGATTCGTCGCCGGCGGTGGAGGCGCGGCGAGGTGAAACCAAGGCCAAATGGTGTGGGAGGATCAAGCGTAGGTGGTCTCGGCGGCGGAGATGCACGCTGTGATGCGCGGCGAGCTTGGCGGCGGCGGTGGGGTGACAAGGTGCGGCGCACTAGAGAGAAAACAATGAAATTTAGCGTGCGCATGGGCATCGATGAGTTACCGAGGAACTCACCGGTGTGCTGGCGGCACGACAGAGAGCACCGGAGTGACCGGCGGCGAGAGCCACGGCGGCGCAAAGCGATTGCGGCAGCGAGGAGCACAGGGTGAAGCGAGAGGACACGAGTGAGTGGAGAAGAAAGGTGGAGTCGGTGGTGCTCACCGAGCGAAGAATTGTGCCGGAGCTCACCGGAGAAGATGCGGCGGTGGAAAAGGCGGTTTGGCGAACTTGGAGAAGAAAGTCACGCGCAGCTCCACAGGCGATGAATCCTGAAATTCCTTGAGGGGTTTACTTCCCGGGATGTGGAACACGCTGCGTGTGCGCCGGCGATGACCGGAGCCACCGGGCGGTGAAATGCTCGGAGCGTCGCGGCGGCGCCACGGCTCCTGGAGCTCGATGGAGAAGAAAGGCAATGGAGGCAGCGAGGTAGGAAAACCCTCGATGGCTTTTGTAGGAGCGGCGGAGGCGGCGAGGTGGCGGTGGCGGTGAAAAGACCGGCGAGGCGAGGTGGCGGCATGCATGCGGCGGCGGCCGCGAGCCTTGAGCGCGCGCGGTGTGGCTGAGTGGCGAGTGACGTGGCGAAATGACACGGCGAGGATGGCCCACAAGTCGGCGGCAGAAGCAAAGCGCGCGAGCCCGAGTTAGACTCGATCAATATCGCGCCGGCCGTTGGATCTAAAGCGGACGGTGAGATTGGTGTATGCATTCGGACGGTCGGTTGCGCGACGCGGCGTGGATCGTTCGATCTTCATCGGACGGTCACGATCGATTGGACTCAGCGGTGCATTTAGTTGGCGCGACCGAGCCAAGTGGTGAGCGGACTCGAGCTGAGTTGGTTCGGGCAGAGCGATGTTTTCGATTTGAGGTTTTAAAAGGTGAGAGAGTTTGGAGAATTTTTAGAGGTAGCTCCTGAGCTCCAAAAATTTCGAAATTTTTATGGTAGCTACTAGGGACAGAGGACAACCTTGTATAATTTTTCCAGAACTTTTTATGCACTGCATTGTTCTAGAGAAAATTCACAAGCTGCTGACTTAGGGTTTGACCAGATTTTCCACTAGTTTGACTTGGCCATTTGAAATAGCAAATAAAATCTAAATATTGTGAAATAATTCAGGGAGGTAGATAGGATGATCAAGATGATAGGAAAAACATTTGCAGAGGATGATCACAAGTTTGAAAGCTAAGAATCTGCTGACAACAATCTCCATTCACAAGAATTTAATTCTAGAAAATGGAAATTGCTAGGGAAAAATGTAGAAACTTTCAAATGATTTGAAGAGACAACAAAAGTTTTTATTTCCCCTCAAAATTTACATTTGAAATACAAACCCTAAGTTAGGGCTGTTACATGTACCATCATGCACTTCTTTTAGTGATAGAAGGGAACATGTAAAATTCTTCCTCTAATTTTTGGGTCTGGCATCCTCATTTCCATGTTGTGTGGTCTATACATTGGTAGTTAGCCGATTCGAAAATGTCAAGAAATCAAGCACATACTATTCATTTTTTAAGGAGATGAGCTTTATTCAACTAATGCAAAGAGAAGTTTCTTGAGTGTGTGTCTTCAAATTGTAACCTGTATGTGTGCGGCTTTATAATTGTGTGAGATTAAAGATACAAAAAATATGCAATTTCTCAAGATGCTTTGGATAGGTCAACGTCACAATCAAATGATCGGTATATGGATGTATTAGAACTTTTGTTATGAACTTCATAAGTTGTATTTTTTTGAGTAAAAGTTGTGAAAAATATGGCACAGTATGGCAAGCAAAAATAAAAAAAATAAAAAAAGTACAACACGACCTGAATCAACTTACTAAACTGTTACAAGTTATGCAATACAAAAATAAAATATTACAAGTCACAAAATGAGGGTAGTGTAGTCTTTCTACATACATCATCCTCATTTTTGGAGCTAGAGCTAATTTTCTAACCAAACACTTTCTCAGACTGCTCCAACTTCTTATAGAAGTGGATCCAAGAGTGAAGCTGGAGTTGGAGCTGTAAAAAAATTGGAGCAGAGCCGTACCAAACAGGGCCTACGTACCCAGTCTCTCAGTTCCAACTAGGGGTGAAAACGGATCGAATAAGTGAAATCATATTGGTATTCTTATTTAAAAAAACGAATATGAATACGAATTCAAATACGTTCGAATATGAATACGAATTGAATATCATAATGAATACGAATGTGAATCGAATATCTACTCAATTCGGTCGGATCCGGATATCCTCGTAACTTATGTAATGTGAAGTTATTAGTGAGGCTTTATCCTTGAACATACACACTTAATCATTCTAATCTATTTATTTCCCCTAAATGAATACGAATTCACATTAAATTAGAAAAAAAAAACATCCAACTAATTATGTATACTGTAATAAAATACTTATATTGTTTCATCGAATTCGATTACGAATAGTACAGATAAAATAGCAATTCGGACGAAAAAATTCCATACCATATTCGCATCCATATTTTTTATGCAAATTCAAATACGAATATGAGAAAAATTATTAATAAGATGAAAAAATATGTATTGTATTTGTGTCCTATCAAATATGGTAGTCAAATAATACGAACAATTCGTATCCATTTTTCATCCCTAGTCCCAACTTAGAAAAGTAAAAAAAGACGTGTATGTGCTCATCAATCATCACATCGAAGCAAGAGATTTATTTCCAAATAAATCATTTTTAATTATTTTACTAAAATAACTCATGCTTTATTTTTTTACAGCAATAACTCTCAGTCGCTGGCCAACCAAACGACTAGGCCCAATCTCGCAATCGGTGGGTCGATTAAGTGACAGGGGAGGCCTAGCTGCGTGACCGAATCGCGACTGAGGTATTGATCTGCCACATGTCTCAGTTGCAATCAGGTGGTGCAATTGAGGCTGTGCTGATCACAGTCGTCGAGCCATAACGCAATTGAGACCAGTCACAGATCAGGCCGTCGACTGAGCACAACTTTATAAAATAATTTAAATAAACTTCATTTTAATTTTATTAAATTAAACGGTTAGATTACAATATATCAAATCAAGTAGCAACATGTTTAAGTAAATGTAGCTCACAAAAAAAAAACAGGATACAACCATAAAATAGATTACACAAATTGATCACAACGATATAAACAAACCACTCCTAACATAGGTACAAACTGTATCAGGTAGCAACTCCAGCTACCTGGTCCTACCACACGATTGGGCCTACCAACTACATGGGAACAAAGCACTCCTATCACGTGATTGGGCTTAGTTGCCTGATGGCCAACGACTGATGGTTATTTCTATTAAAAAAATAAAGTGTGAGTTTTTTTTGTAAAACAATTAAAAATAGTTTATTTAGAAAAAATTCTCACTGAATTTGTGTCTATGTTAGGGGTGCTTTGTTTCTATCGTTGTAGTCAATTTGTGTAATCCATTTTTATGGTTGTATTATGTTTGTTGAGAGCTACTTTTTTTAAAAAAAATATATATGTTGCTCCTTGATTCGATATATTGTAAAATTGACTATTTAATTTCATAAAATTCAAACAAACTTTATTTAAATTATTTATTAAAAATGTGCTTAGTCGCCGGCTCGATCTGCGAATGGTCTCAATCGTGTTCTGGTCTGGCGACTATGCCAATCACGGACCTCAGTCGCGCCACACGTGGCGCAAACCCAGGCCTCAGTTACGGTTTGATTGTGTAGTTGGGCCTCCCGCGTCACCTAATTGCTGGCTCACCGCGTGATTGTGTCTAGTTGCCTGATAGACCACTGACCGAGAGTTATTTCTATTAAAAAAATAAAGCGTGAGTTATTCTTTAAAAATAAAATAATTTATTTAGAAAAAACATCCAAGCGAGACACATCTCCCGCCGCTACCCAGTAGAGCCTTTTTGGCACATCAAGCCCCGTGTATGCTCAACAACTCATCAATTATAGGCCTGCTCACAGTTGCGATGTTTGTAGAGCTTAAATGCATCGATATATTTCATCGTGCCTCAAATCCGTATAGCGCCCAAACCAGAATCGTACTACTAAACATGAATCTCTCTTTTTTTCCGAGATCATGCATATCTCTTTGTGAGCCAACAAATACGATATATCATCTCGCTCGAACGTTTGAAACGGTTGCTGGTCTTCACGTTTGTCAAAAGAAAACGGCCTGTAATATATCAAAAACCTGTAGAAATACACTCGTATTTAGGACCCTGAACCGGTTCGTGCTTATCTTAACGTGTCCCGGAAACGTCTTTCTTTCTGAGGCCAAAAAAGACTTGTCAATGCAGAAAGAAAAAGACAGCGACGCGTCAAAGCCAAGCGCAACTCGGAACGAATCTTGAAATGTTGTGTTGCAACGGATCTCAAATAAACACATATAAATTTTAAATTTAAAAATTAATATACATAAAGTAATTATCTCTACATCTAAAAGTTGCATACATAATTCATATCTTATCAACAAGCCACAAATAGTCTTATAACAAATCACATACGTAGATGATATAATTGTCTATAGAAGATCCTTACAGTAACATATGCATGTATGTACATATCTATCCACAAAAGATCACATCAACTCAAAAGGTGGGGATGTAGTACTTCTTTTATAATATTAATAGCAGAGTGTCCGTGCGTTGCAACAGAGTTCTAAAAGAGGGTAAGATGTACCAGCAGACAAGATCCTAAACTATGCAGTAAATATCAATTTATAGCGAGCGCGTCGATGGCGACGGTGGTAGCCGACCGGAGATGTAGAGCGGAAGCGAGATCGAGGCTCGAGCCACTGCTGATGCGAACCGGCGCGACGAGCCTCCGCCTCCACCTCCCTCCACCATCGCCCTTTTCACTCTCGTCACCCTCGCCTCCCTCCTCCCGTACACTCCACCAGACCCCGCCGCCGCCTCCATCTCCCTTCCCTGCCGGGGCCTCCACGTGTGGCGTGCGTCACCGGTGGTGGCCGACTGGAGATGTGGAGCGTAAGTGAGATCGGGACGGGGCGATGGTTGATGGGGAGGGGAAGTGGTGGCCGGTTAGAACGGGAGAGGAGTAGTTGGGGTGGGCGTGGGACTCACGAGCAGTCCAGATTCATTGGATTTTTTTTCCCATATGAGGGGTGAGACTATCGTTCCGCTGCACAAAGGTAAACCCCTTCTTATATTACTAGTAGAGTGTTTGTTCGTTGTAATAAAGATCCTAAAAGAGGGTGAGATGTACTAGCGGCAAGATCCTAAACAGTGCAGTAAATACTAATTTCTAGCGAGGGCGTCGATGGCAACGGTGGTGTCCGACCGGAGATGTGGAGCAGAAGCGAGATCGAGACTTGAGCCACTGCCGATGCGGACCGACGCGATGAGCCTCCGCCTCCCCCTCCCCCTCCCTCCATCGTCACCCTCACCTCCCTCCCCCGCACTCTCCATCAGACCTGCCGCCGCCTCCATCTCCCTTCCTTGCCAGCGCCTGCATGCGTCAACGGTGATGGCCGATCGAAGATGTGGAGCGAAAGCAAGATGGGGGAAGGGGCAATGGTTGATGGGGAGGGGAAGTGGTGGGTGGTTAGATGGGGAGGGGAAGTGGTGGGTGGTTAGAAGGGGAGAGGAGTAGTTGTGGTGGGTAAGGGACTCACGAGCAGTTCAGATTTGTTGGATTTTTTTCGTATGAGAGGTGAGACGATCGTCCCGCACAACGGTAAACTTTTTCTTTTGTTAGTTGAGATAAGTAAGATATAGTTAACTACTAAACAAAGAAGTTGTTTCACACGCTCACGCTGTCACGCAGAACAGGACACATGCTATCCGATGCGATGGTTTAGTTTTAATTAGGCTTACTTTTCTTGCCGACTTGACTAAACTCTTATGTGGGGGTATATGATCGCAATCTACGTCCAGGCAAGTAAGGCAGGCGCAGGCATGCCGGAGAATTAGGGCTTGTTTAGATTGAGATTTAGGTTTTATGACTAAAAAAACTATTGACTGGAGGTAGTTGGGAAAGTAAATAATTTTTGTGTGGTCAAGCAAGTATGAGGATGTGGTATTTGGTTGAAGACCTGAGTCTGGAGAAAATATAAAGTTGAAAAATGACGTCTTTAAATGGTTTGTAAATAAATAGCATGAAAATAATCCATTAAGTAACTTCTAATTTCAATTAGCTAGCATGAAGACCACGCACGCGCGAGCCTAGCAGCCAGGCGACGAAAATCAACGCCTGAACCTGACTTCCACACTTGCCAAGCATACATGCCTAGACCTCCAACCAAACAGAGCTCGGCAGCTCCCGGAGACGTCTTCAGCCATACACATCTCCCACACGTCTTCATCCAAACAAGCTCTTGATCCCGCAGCACTTGGAATTTTTTTAATGAGCAGTGGTATACGTACGAATGGATTGTTATGAACCGTTTACGCGTCGCACAAAAGGAGACCACGGGAGCCCCCAAAACTGCACGCGCTACGCGCACAAGCCCAGCAACTTCGCAGTGCCTGGTGCCCCGCGCTCCTAAACTACAAGAAATAAGTATCAGATTACAATACGAATCCTCTTGCTAGCTAGGCGAAGTCTCTAGACCGCGTGGTGATCGGCGATGGGTGCAGGAGGCTTGGTATTCATGCTACACGCGTTCGCCTTCGACAGTCCGACGGAGGAGCGATACCTTTTTACATGGATGGAACGGGGCTCCTGTCATGCACTGAACCCTTTTTTGTAAACGGTTAGTGAAAAAAAAGTGCATTCGATCAGCCGGAAATTAACAGGGAATGTTCTCGAAATCGTTTATAGGTTTCATCTTACAAGTTACAACACAGAAAAGAACTATTGTGAAAAGGCAGCAATAGTTATATATTTACTTATTTGTTATGCATCCAGTGAAGGAAAATTCTTTTGAATTCGTCTTCAGTTGCAGCTGCATGATATTTTAGGCTGCTAAGCATTGGACAATGGGCATAATGATGAACCCGAAGGTTCTATTTTTTGTCCGATTTTTTGATGAGAAGATACGTTCGGGTGGTAGTCGCTCAACTCTCACGATCCTGGCTACGAACACGCAAGGTCCGACGTAATCGCTGAACTGCTCGACAAGTCGTTATCAACCGTGCACGAATACTCGGTTGACCTGACAACGAAGGCCGATTCCTGCATACACCGAAGAAGCACGCAATAACAAGATAAATAAGCAATCTGAAATTGCGAATATGAATAAAATATTTGATAAATTGGGATTCCGAAGCGGTATTATGGTTGATCTAGTCGACACAAGCCAATACACGAAATTGCTTGGAAGCTAACTTTTAACTAAACAAAATCCAAGAAAAACTAGAGGGGTGCGGCCTCCTTATATAGGGGAGAGGGAGCCGCACATATCCAAGAGCTAAGGGGGTGATACTATTTATGGGTACTGTTCATGTAAACAGTATTTTCATGAATAGTACGGTCCAAGGGGGGTGGCCAAGGAGGTGGCCGGTCCAAATAGGTTACAAGGCCCAATTTGATCTAAACAGGTGACGCAACACTTTCTTTCGATGATTACAGCACATACAGAAGGAATTTGGAGATGAGGCCAGATCCGTTTGAAAGAGGACGAGATAAGCTTTCAATCAAATATTCATGGGCCTCAAACGGAGTTCGTATGCAAAAGTTATGCCTGTTTAAAGTCAGGGCTGTCTCCGGAGGCCGATCTGGATTCCAAAATGTGTCCAACTTGAACTCTTGCTTGGCTTGGACACAAAGTGACATGAAAACCTTCCTTGTACCATGGCGTGGAGTAGCGCTTGTATCCAGAGAGTTGATATCCTCATCATCTAAGGACATCCCATTCTGTCAATTTCAGTTGTAGTTTACTATTTGTCCTTTAGAGAGTATAAGACAGACGCATGCACTTAACACACACTGCACTCACACCATCCACACACACTTACGCCTGCAC
Source organism: Ampelocalamus luodianensis (assembly GCA_036346255.1). Taxonomy (NCBI): domain Eukaryota; kingdom Viridiplantae; phylum Streptophyta; class Magnoliopsida; order Poales; family Poaceae; genus Ampelocalamus; species Ampelocalamus luodianensis. Next base: position 53,033,751 of record CM070627.1, on the reverse strand, counting down.
ATCCTTTAGAAAGTACGAGGCAGACACACGCACTCAAACACACCGCATTCACACCATCCACACACGTATGCGTGCGCGTTCTCTACACATTATGAATTTATCGGAGGCTTCTAAGTCCTCACATAATTCTAAAATTGATAGACATCAACGGCCAAGTCTAGAACTTAACCCTAGTGGGCTAGGTGTACACTCACACGCTTAATCATGTGGCCATGCCAACTTCCGTAGTTTATTATTTGTCGACTGCTCAAAATGGGTCCTCCTAGGGCAAGAAGTGCCTGTACTGCAAGGAAAGCTGGAAATGCTTAGTCATCTGTTGATCAGTGCCATTGGCATTAATATTTGGCTGTGTATCTTCAGTCTGAACAAACTAAAGCTTCCAAGAAGTTCCCTGAAAAAAAAAAGCTTTCTAAAAGCACAAACCTAACTAAAACTAGATTGCCAGATGCCTTCTATCCAGGGGAGAGTTCTGCACTCTCACAGTCTGAACGAAAGAGGATGGATGAGATGACAGCAAAGCATGAAAAATTCTTGTGAACACAGCAAGCTCAGAACGTTTCGATCTTTAAATGTCAATGACTCAATGTCTGCCTCTGAATTTTGTGATGTTTGCATTGGAGATTTTGTTTTGAGAGGAAGTATTCCCTGGACCAGATAGGCACAGCCACGTAGTTGACTTCTATTCTTACCGTTTCAACGGAACCGTGGCTTGTACTGTTTCATTTGACCCAAAAAAAGGAGATGCAATATGTCACTGAGGTTAACAGATAACAATCGAGATTACTTGAAACTAATATTAATAAAGTGTGAAATCAAATGGGCTTGGCATCAGCATCACTAGGCGCATCAAAATCAGAAGGCAGAAGCTATCTGTGTACAGAGCACGAGTTTCCTTTGGCGAGAATGCGGCCATCTGTTTCCTTGCAGATCTTAGTTTGGTTCCAACCTGTGTCATCATCAATGAAGGCTTTAGGAAAAGGCACGGATTAGTCCATGGAAATCACGTTAACTAAAGCATTATTTATAGCTTGTAATCACACATCACCATCACCAAACTCTTATCCTCTCCATATTAGTCCTGACAAGCACAAAAAAACACGCACGAAACTGACGTAAAATTACATCCATTTCTGCTTCCAATCGATGAATAAAAAAGGTAGGAACTCATTTATTCCGATAGAAGAAAAATTGATTTTCATATCTCGCCGAAGCTTAAAAACATTTTAGAGTATGTTGGAACCCATGATTTTATTATTTTTTCTTGGGAGGAAATCACACTAGATTTGACTTTTTAAAAGTCCGCCTCCCCATTTCGGTTCAGTATTCGCTTCCTCTCCCTTCCTCCTTCCTCACGGTTTCCTCCGTTCCCTCCATCTCCGCAACTCTTAAACCCCTCACCACCACAAGCTCTCCGAGAAGCCAAGCCAAATGGAGGTCATGACGCATCCCGCCTCGACGGCGCCGCAGCGGCAGGACTTCCGGTTCGACAGCGTGGCCACGAGCCCGTACGCCACGGCGCCGTCCAGCCCGCGCGGCCGCGGCGTCACGGGGGCTGCGAGCCCATTCGGATCCGCCGAGGGGGCGCCGGGCGGCCAGTTCCTGACGGCGCCGCCGTCGCCGAACCCGTTCGACCTCCTGCTGCCGACCACGCCGCGCCTCACCGGCGCCAACCCCTTCGACCTCTTCCAGCACTTCACCAGCGCACCCGCCAGCCCCAGGCGCACCGCGGCAATATACGCGCACTTCGCCGAGGGGAGAGACGCCGGCCAGGACGAGGAAGACGACGACGAGGAGGAGTTCGATCCGCGCGCGTCGTACTCCACCGGCGCCTCGGCCGTGCCGTTCGACTGGGAGGAGAGGCCCGGGACGCCGAAGGCCGGGCTCGGCGGCGCCACCGCGAACGAGACGGCGTGCGACACTGACTTCGACTTCGGCACGGTCCTCGACAAGACTGCGCCGGCGCAGGAGCTGACCACGGCCGACGAGCTCTTTGAGAAGGGTAAAATCCGGCCGCTGAAGCCGCCGCCGAAAACGGCCGACGAGCTCTCCGACAAGGGCAAGATCCGGCCACTCAAGCCGCCGCCTGGCCTGCTCGACGGCGGGACCGTCGGGTCATCGCCGCTGTCGCCGATGACGAGAGGTGGCATGTTTTCGCCCCGGCGACGGAGCAGGGTCGGCTCCGGTGTGGACTTCGACCCGTTCGCCGCCGCGCTGCTGGAGGCGACCAAGGCGCCGTCCCCGCTCGGCAGCAAAGAAGCCAACGGCGTCGCGTCAGGCTCCCCGCCCAAGAACCCCGATCCATTACCGGCTCGTCCAGCCTCCAGGAGCGCCGGGTGGAGGAAGTGGCGGCTCAGCGACCTCCTCCTGTTCCGGAGCTCGTCGGAAGGTGGCCGCATCAACAAGGACCCGATCTTCAAGTGCTCACTGGCGCAACAGCCCGACGGGCCCGCCAAGAAGGCGAGCGCGCAGCCCACGACGACGGCCAAGGCCAACGGCAAAGCCGACGCCATGGGCAAGTTCAAGAAGCAGACCGGCAACAAGGGCGCCGCGGAGGCGGAGGGCATCGTCGGGTGCGTCCGGCTGAGCCCGCTGCAGCGGCTGGCCAAAGGGCTCGGCGGGTACTCGTGGTACAACGGCCGTGGCATGGCAGCGCCGGGGACCAAAGGGTAAAAAGAAGAATCCATGGCCTTAGCCGCCATTACTCGTGCTGTTTATAGAAGAAGCGATTTTTTAAAAATCGAACTTCGTTTGAAACCATGTACAATGTGCCGCCTATTTTTGTTCTTGGTGTTGGTTTCCTTCTCTTTGTCGAGCTTGACTGTACTATCATACATGTGGTTATACATAATAGAAGAGAGTATAAAATGACAGATTGTTAATTCCTTTGGCTAATGTGCCCTTGATCATTGTCGTGGTCAAGCTTTCTTGTAATTGTGCTAAAGCTAGATCCTGCCTCCATACAAATGCTTAAATTATCTGACTGTAACAAGCGGATTGTACAGAAACTAATTAACTAAACTAGCTATACTGCTATAGATGTTTCTGTCACTGGGAAAAAAAATTGGGTTTCTTACCATGTTACCTCTGAATAATAACAATGCGTCCGGAAGCTTGCTTGTGGTTGCGGCTTCATTGAGCGGAGCTCCCCAGCGGTGTCTTGGCTTGCGTTATCATAACACCGACATCTCGTTGATCAAGCAGGTATTATTTGATATTCTCCGTTGCTATGAATTTATTTTATTTTTTCGTAGCAACGCATGGACATTGAACTAGTTGTACAGAAACTAATTAACTAAATTAGCTATACTGCTATAGATGTTTCTGTCACTGGGGAATTTTTTTTTGGGTTTCTTACCATGTTACCTCTGAAAAATAACAATGCATGCAGTCTTGCTGATATGGATCTTTATGTATGTGGCAGAGACCAAGGACAGACGAGGGGCAAGGGGCAGTGACCAGTAGGTTCTAAGAATGTGAATGAGTGTGGTTATTGTCTATCCATTTTGTTGTTGGGCTCCATTTTTTTTCCTTTTGTTTTCTTGGATGGTTACCTACTTGTTGTATGCATTTAGATCAATTTTTTCTTTGCATTGCATCCAAGTTTTTAGAGAAACTTCCTTCTATATCCCCGACAAACACTTCAATTCACAATTTGCCATCGACAAACTCGTTATTTTGATTATGCTATCGACAAGCGAAAGTGATCCCATTTGTGCCATCGTTGCCTCCCCTCAGTTACATATGTGCAAAGACCATTTTGCCCTCTTCTTCCTCCTCACCCTCTTCCTTTCCTTCCTCTTCCTTTGCTCGTCAGTGAGAGGCTGGCGGTGAGAGGTGGCTCGAGAGAGGGTGGCGATAATGGGGATGGATGTACAAGGCCTCATAGGTGCATTGGGGGATAGTTCATACTGGAGACCACACGCTAGATACCATCGGCGGCCTCCGGGTTGGAACAGAGGAGGAGGAGAGAGGTGCTACGGCGGCGGAACAACAGCGGCTGAGGAAGCAAGACGTGTTCCCGAGAACTAAGAACCCATTTTGGGTGGATAGAGATGACAAGGACAACCAGAACAGGCGATGCGAGGACAACAGCCGCGGAGAGGAAAAGTTCGCCGAAGGTGAATTTTGGCGACTTCTCAACCGGAGCGTGGATGCATGAGCACGACGTCGATGAGGGGAGCCCATTTGTGGCAGTAGCTTGACTGGAGATGCCCTGAGGAGAGCTAGCATCGGTGGGCCCCATGGCACCACGGTGGTGCTCGTCGACGGCGACCTCAGTCGACAGGGGTGGCTTAGGAAAGGGTTTGAGAGCTTCAGGGTGAAGGCGCGAAGACTGTGACGATGTTGGCGCAAACTAAGGTGCACCAAGACGGTGGATCGGCAAGCGGGGTGACTCGGTTTGGTACAGCCATGGTGTGGCTCACCAGCGAAGAGTCATGGGGAAGAAGAAGGAGGGGAGCAACGTGTTCGCAAGGAAGTGGAGGTGATAGGGAAATCCTCATTTTTGGAAGAGATTGGACGAAGGCGACGAATTTTGAGGTTGGACGAAAATGAGAGCAGCGACACAGCGAGCAACGGCGACGGGGAGCGAAGGCGGACGATGGTGATAGAGCTATAGTGGGTCTTCGGCAAGGGCAAGGTGAGCATAGGGTAGAACACAACATGTGGAAGGCAATAGGGTGCGCCTGGTGACTACAGAGGCTCATCGACGACAACAAATTTGACGACGGCGGTGCTCAGATGATGTCGTGGGTGGTGTTGAGCTCGTAGAACTACATGGATGCCTTCCACGCTCGAGGTGCGCAGTGCACCGTGCCTGATGCACGCCACGGCGGGTGTGACGCAACTGCTAGACCGTGCGGTGCTGTGGCTCAAGATCCCCTCTATCCCCAACCTCGGCGGCTCATCCATACTCTGTGCCGCAGCGGCGGCTACAGCGTGGTGGCTACTGAGGACCTTTGGTGCATCAAGGGGTTCGCGGATGGCTACACCCACGGGCCACTTGGTGATTGGACCAAGGCGCAGCCCGGGTGCTCCATCTTCATCGACCTAGAGCGTGTTGGCCACGAAATACAGACCGTTGACTTGAACTTAACGGACGTTTGACTGACGACAGTGGCATGTAAGAGATCACTTTCGCTTGTCGATAGCATATAGGGAATAATGAGTTTGTTGATGACAAATCATGGATTGGAGTGTTTGTCAGTGGTATAGAATGAATTTTCCAAAGTTTAAAAACTTGATGATGATGATTAAATTCTTAATTATTGGTTTCACACTTATGTGGTCGTAAATTTTGAGGCTAACGACTCCTGTGGTCGTTAGAATCCCAGAGGCTGCTCTGCAAGTAACCTGGTTGGAGGGGACCTTGTACCCGTCACTCGACCAGGTAACTACTCGTAAAGACATTGAATTGGTATTTGAACCCGATTCTAAGTATATCATTTCCGTATAATGAATGGAGAATGTGCTTTATTAGCTCCAAACCACACGACGTTTACAGCCTTGAGTCACTGACAATATGGTAATGATAGGATGAGGACGTTCGGAGTGTCGGACGTTGCTATACCCATAAAAATTTGTCAGCCACTGCGATGCAACGCGATTACATTAACACCTTCTGTTTCCACGTGGGAGCACAGCTGATGCACAAAACGAGCGCCCGCTGGGCCCCACCCGCCCACGTAGCCACCATTTGCTGCCACCTCGCTTGCACAATGCTCCACTGGTTTAGGTTACGTACAACCTCCATGTCATTTATAAATTGTAATTTAAGTTTGTAGACCCCATAATCTTTTAATTTTTTATTAAAAAATATTTGTTATAGATAGTCTCATAGTGTTTTGTATCACATCACAAGAAATAGGGTCCACCCAGAGACTCGGCAAGTTATCCTCTGTTGTGTCTAATTCTGATGTTGCAGTCTACTGAAAATAATATCGCGGTCGTTAAAAACAATGTTGTGGTCCGTTGAAAATAATGTTGCATATTGTTCTTTGAAATGTTGCATCTGTAGAAAAAAATTGTTGCATACTATTCACAGCGATGTTGCAATTTTTTCCAACGCGTTTTTTTTCCAGATGCTTTGTTTTTTGATTCGTGATGTTGCAACCGTTGTCCGAAGATGTTACAACCATTGTCCGGGGGTGTTGCAACCATTGTCCTAGGATGTTGCAACCGTTGTCCGAGGATGTTGCAACTGTGTCCGGGGGATGTTGCAACCATTATCTTAAGATGTTGCAACCGTTGTCAGAGGGATGTTGCAACCATTGTCCTAAGATGTTGCAACCGTGTCCGGAGGATGTTGTAATCGTATCCGAGAGATGTTTTTTTTTTCTAATATTGTCATTGTCATCTCCACCCAAAGAAAATGATTTGAAAATGTCTTGCCCAACTATTAGTAGTACTAGTACTCCGTAGTTTTTGCTTCTCTTGTGAGTTGATATTGTTCAAACCAAGTAACGATTGATGATTTCACTCGATCAAATCATCGCACCAACCTGCGCGCGTTGCCGTCCGCCTGTTGGCTCACTGCTCCTGCTTGGTGCGGCTGGGCCGCCTTGCGCCTGGCCTGTGCGAGCCGCTCCCGCCGGTTGCTCCTGGGCCATTGCCAAGTTGTGAAACGGGGGCGACGATGAGAATCATCTCATCGTACGTATGACCCTTAGTTACTCTCGTGACAATAGCTATATCACCGTTATCTCATCTCCTATCAACACCAACTGGCGACTAGTTACTGTCTCATTGTCTGAAACTACTTCACCAACCAGTCACGTCACTCCCAAGAGGTGTCTTCTCCATGAGTAACTGCCGCCTCTTTGCCAACTATTTAAAGGTGGATGATCAACAACCAAGGAGAGGATCAAAGGATACAAGATTTAGCGATCTGAAGACAATCGAAGCAAGAGTATATCAAGCAATACACTCAGTGTAATTAGGGTTAGCCTGTCGCCTTACTTAAGACAAACCAGTTCATTGCAATAAAGAACAAGCCCATTCACTTCTAAGAACTCTTAGCTATATTTTTTTTATTTCGTAAGATCGGCGACTCGATCGTCGACACTTAGGAAAACTTAGTCGAGCTGTGGTTTTCCTATTTCATCGGTACAATTAAAAAAACACTGTTTCATGGGGGAAAAAACTGTTCTTTTTCCAAACGGAAGGGACCAATTTGCTCTTTGTACAAGAACAACTTAGTCGAGCTGAGGTTTTCCTTTCAATCGAGGACAACTGTGTGTGTATTCACTTTTTCAATATTCCTTTTTCAATCGAACTGAGGTTTTGTACTCCTAAGTCCTATCTAGTTCAATCATTGATATTGAAGTGTGCATGCGAATCAGAATCTTGTGCTCTTTTCTTTACTTCCGTTCTTTCTAAAGGTACTTCCACCGAAATTCCTTTCCTTTAAACAAAGAAAGGATTTAATTTCCAGTGCTACTTAGTGGCGGAGTTTAGTGTAGATCAGAGTGGGTCGTGGTCTCCGATTTTGTTTTGACAACCCGATGTGCGTAAATAGGAAGGAAAAAAAAAACGTTTGCAGTGTATATTATGCTGAAAATCCATTAGTTTAGCCACCTTTAAAACATAGCATCTGAAAGTTAATGTTCCGTCACAAATTAGCGACCTTCCCTTTTTTTTCTTTCAGTTTTTGACAAGCTTATTTGCAATAAAATGCTCCTTAACCTAAACTTCATTCAACCTTACTACTGCTTTGGCATATTCAAAGCATCAAAAGAAGCCCCTCTCTCAAATCAAAGGAAAAAAAAAACAGAAAAGGAAAGCGAATTAGATTGTGTACTCGTCTGAACACCTTTGTTTGGTACGAAGATTTGCAATTGAACTGGCGAAATGACAGCATATCGTTTTCTATGGTACGTTGGTACGTGAAGATCCAAAGAGAAGATAGTCTCAATCGATAGCTAGTGACAATTCAGTGGGCTCCCGTAATATACATTTGTTATGTACTGCCACAGGAATATATAATTCTAAATCCTGCTAGTTTAGTGTTTGTAGGACGATATTTGTCATGACTCATAACCTCTGTTCTTAGGATGCATATTGTATATTTTGTATCTTATAGTTTATAATCATTAGTAGTGTTAGTCATGTTCTGCTCGGCGGCTTACTAATAATCACATTTGCGTAGGTTCAAATTAGCTAGGAGACTAATCTCTATAGTATCCAACTTCTTCTGTTACTATTATTTTAGGCAAAAAATGAAACAAGGTTGTAAGTTGGTGCTAGACTGCTAGTCGTGTTCTCGTTAGTCGGTTAGTGGTATCCAAATTTGCCTTAAGCACGCCATTTTCCTTGTTGAAAAGTCATTGACAAACCACGAATGAAACAGGAAAGAAAGCGAGAAGGGTGGGTGGGTGGGGGCATATGGATCAAAATATCCCTAAGTGGCAGATCCCACGGTATATAAGAGATAGAACCATGAACTTATAACGGTGACGAATACCTACGGCAGCTGGCATAAGCTTCTTTTCTGATCCAATATCCGTTGCCGACAGCAGCGGACAAAGGGTAAAAAAATTAGAGGGTGCTTATGGGACATAGCTAATGGATGACAAGTGTATCAACACATACGTCTAACCAGCGGTGGATAAAAAAAATGGAGAACGATTGATGCTAATTTATAGATTAAAATTGTTGTTAAATTGATTCTCTTCAAACCAGTCCCCCAAATCAGCATACCATAGAGTGTTGTCCAACTATCATACTACGCCAATTATCCAAACGGGAATGAAAGTTCAATGTATCAAACACCTAATAGAGATAAAATTAATGGAGGGTATTAGAGAATATCTCAACTCGGAAGGTGAGGAAGAAATCTAGTCCATGTCTAGTACTTGCAAAATTGCCACTCGTCGCCCTGGCCTTGTCCACTTGCCGCTACCGCGCCTTCCAACTCTGCTCGGTGTGGGTGTGCCAGCTTGCTGCCACCGCCTACCGGACTACCGCCCAGCCCTACCTGCTTGCTCGCTATCGCACGCCGCACTCCCGATCTCCTAGATGCTAGCTAGTCACGCCGCACGCTACGCTAGCCGCTAAGGTTGCTTCTCATACCAGGGAGCAAAGGAGGGATGTGTCGGTTGGAGGCTTAGAGCCTGGAGAGAGATGCATTAAAGATTGAAGCACCGGGCTGCTTAGTGGGCTTGGGGCCTTCGACTGATTGGTGGGCTGGTGACTGCCCGATGTTGTGATACATCCCAAATCGTCAACATCTTCTTCTACCTCCAGACTCTGCTCTACTCCTTTCTCAAATGCATGTCTGCCGATGCTGAAGGGATACAAATGGTACAACTAGCCGTAGAGGGTGCTCCACCCCGGCTACCCTGTTGGGTCCGTCCCTGTTTGCCGACGAGATCGGGTGGCCACTCGACTAGCACCAACGGTGGTGGCTCCGCTATGTCAATTGTGACAATTTCCATCCAATCCAAGTAGCTTTGATCCGACACCTCTAGGCCCTACGCTGCTTCCCCAACCGCTACCCTCTTATTCTTCTTGTGAGGCCCAGACCGAAGTGTAGTTGTTGGCTCTACGGTCCCGACCCGCGCACGCTTACGCTGACCAGACCAGTCCGCTCGGTGCCTCCTTCCCCGGTCAAAGACGACGTGACAGGTCCCATACAATCCACGGGGCCCAAAATGATTTCGCTTGCCTAACCAAAACAAAAAAAAATCTTTCAGAATAAAAAAGGGCCGCCTTCGATTTTGCGAACGTGCAGAGCATCTTCTTCTCAAATCAAACTTAGTTCGTAATAACAGCTGAACACAATCGATCGGTGAGGTACGAAACAGAAGATCTCCTCCATAAATATTGAAATATCGAGTGCTTCAGCAGTTGGACTGCCGACTGGTCGATTTAGGATGTGACAAAGTACAATTCAACGTGCAATTGCTACACCACTGTAGCAGCACAGTTCTGTTTCATGCCTGGGAAGAGACGGGAGTGGCTGACCAGCAGCTCGGACGGGACCAGCTGCTCGATCGGTTTTGTTCAACGCCGGTGACCGTTCAACGGACTCTGCCTTGCCGAATGCTGTCAGCCGTGAGACCTGGGCGTTAGCTCAGTGAGAGGATGCAAGGGTGGTTGCCCCTCTGGCAGTGTTTCTCACTTGGAATAATTCAGTTAGGTGGGTTTAAAATAGTACATACACGTGGATATATTCAATGATTAAAGTGTGTGTCCGCGCAAAATGAGGTCTGAATCTTCGCTTTAGATTAGATGTATGTTAAAAATACATCCACGTATGTGGACGTGCGTGTATATGGTGTATGTGTTTGCGTCAAGCGTATACTCTAAAAAAAAGCAACATAGTTGCTCCGAAAATAGATGGATGATCATGGACGAGAGGGCACGCAAATTTGGTTATTTCACCCCGGGCTGTCAGTGTAGCTGTTGGCAACTCTGCTGCAGAATTCACTACAGTATATCAGGTGAATGTCTAACTGTACGTCATGGTATAACAAAGAAACGGAATGTAAACAAAATAACAAATAATCAGAACTCGAACGTCTTGCAGTACTTTCGGCGACTATCTAATTCTAAACTGAGGGGAGTTCTGATACGACCATGGACATTTGGTTAGGACAAGTTCTTTTGAGCACAGGAAACAGGGTACAATTTATCTCAAACGTTCACATTTCACAATTTGGCTACATTTCTCAATTCTCAGCATATATGATAAGATCCATTGGGGGTAAGAACAAAACAAATGCCAATGAATGTAGTGCCCCTTTGCATGTTTGATGTTTCAGAAAAGGAGACTTCGCCAATTTTGAAACTGCTGGTGGCTGAGGTATCGTACACGACAGACATACATAGCTGATGCTAAAGAGTTCTCTGAAACCCAATCGCACTAATTTCGCCATTCTTTTTTCAGAACAATTCATCTATTAGCATTTCTACTATATCAGGTAGCGCAGTTGGGTAAGCCCGTAGAGTCTGGGAACATTGACACCTCAGTACGATCTATATAATCCCATCAGAGGCTTCTCCCTATCCTCCACTCTTTTTCTTGCTGCTTCCCTCGCTTTGAGGGCCGCTTCCTCCTCCTTGGAAATCACCTTGGGCTTGTTGTCCTCTCTTTTCCTCTTGTTAACAGCAATAGCAGATGGAGCACCCTTCACAGGTCTCATCGGGTTCAGTGGTTTTGTGACGACCACACCTGGAGCTTGTCCTCCTTTAATAGTGGGGACAGCCCCGCCTCCACCAGGTGGTTTTGTTTGCGAAGTTGAGGATTGGCCTACATCAGTTTTGGAAGTTTTCACGGACTTGTATGCCTCTTCCTGAGTAACCCATTTGCCTGCTCAAGGTAAAAAAACATAAATATGAAATGAAAAAGAGCAGCGTCGCTGGAAGGCATGACAGAATCAATTAGAAATCCAGATATGTGTGTCTGCTTAATGAAAGTACCTAAATCATCAGAATAATAAAAACCAGAGTTTGAATCATAGTAAAGTCCAGTAGATTTGTCATAATAATATCCTGAAGTAGAGTCGAATTCCCATCCTGCACAAACCAGATTTCAAACATGTTACCCAACAGAGAGAAGACATTCAGACAGGCAGCAATGAATTGTTGTAGTGTGCAGTATGATCAACTGGTCTATGCAAAGAACACTTCATGGTTCATACTACACAAGTACTCAGTATTCCAGTTCAAGGTAGTAATTGGCCGTTACTGGCAGATAGTCATTGGTATCCAGTACTCTAGCCAGAATATCTGTTTAAGGTTGGTATGGTTCCTTGTAGAATCGGAATTCATATACCAACCAGGCCAGATACCAGTTAGGTGGGTGCAGATTACAGAAAAATACGAACACTAAGTCATTGGAGAACAAGAAACTTTTTGTGAGGTATAATTTATGGAAAATCTAACACCTTTCACTTAATTGAAATGCTGTTGTAGCACATTTTGTGGCTCAATAACATATTTGTGGCCTAATATAAGAATTTGGTGTCACTTTTTCATCCGGTAAGGGCATTTAGCTTGAAGGAAGAACAGAGAGCAGCAAAGCAAGGATATGGTTTTGAGGCAACAGAAATAGAGTGATTTAACCGTAAGCGCTATATCAAACAAGTGGGGCTTGGAAAACTGTCAGTAACTAGGCCATTGCTGCAAGTTTTGATCAGGCTACTTCCTGGCTCACCAACCATAATCTCCTGGTGTTAGCTGGGTGAGAACTAAGTTCAAGTATGTGAACAACTAGAATCAGCAGTAGAAAAATTAGGAAGAGAAGACTTATATAGCACGTTAATGAAAGCTCAAGTTAGGTGAACATGGGAAATGATCACAGATGAAGGTCTAATTTGTGTTATAAAAAAACATGATTATGCACACAACAGAAAACAAGCTATGCAGTGAACCGGGTATTGAAGAACAACATTGATATATAGAAAACAGTAAACCATACACAACCATCTCCAGGTGCTGCAGAAGTGTCACCATCCACGTTTCTCTGGTTATTCTCTAAATCTTTTTGATAGCTCCTTTTAGCTTTCTGCAGTGAAAAAGTTGAAATACAATCAGGCATGCTCCCTCCATAATCCACCAATCTACTGTACGACAAATTGCAACATCACAGCAATAAGGGGCAATGTAAAGCTAAAAGGAAAAGCCCACATGATGTAGCAATTTAGCAACATTTTCCCTTTACAAAATCTAGTTACTTGAGATGACAATATATCCATCACAGATGGACTTAACTGATAGATATCAACAACACCACATAGAAAAATCCAGTGAATCAAGGACTTACTGCTTCTATCTGCTGGAGGGCTCGAGCCGCTTGCTGCTGTTCCTTTTCCTTAGCAGCACCTTCCTTTTGCATCGTCGCCAATCTTTTAGTGACATTGTCCTTGTGGCGCTTACCGAGTTCATGTGTTCTGATGCTTAACGGATTGTTAGCTATGTAAATCTTACAGAAGTCGCACCATTTGTTTCCTTGGCTCACCCAATACTGAAACAAGATAGGGAAAAAAGTGACTAATACCAAAAGTTAACTTGCAGAATTGGATGTTTGCCATAACAGAGCTTCACAACATAACAGTCAGCAGATGATTGCAGATAACTTTTTATAGGGCAAAAACAAAAACCCATTATTTCTACCGAAAGGCAAGCATTGTTTCTGCTTGTATTCTCACTTATTCAGAAAGTGACTAGACAATATCGGCATGATGAATCAGCACTATCAGGCTCTAACCTCCACTTAAAATCGTTACAAATCCGATCAAAGTTCAAAATAAATAAGTAAACCACGACTAGTATTCACGAAAGGAAGTGAACCCTAATTGGTCAATTCTGTCTCAATCTAAGATGCGTGAAGCGCCCACATGGAAGATGGAACCACATCAGAGGCGTAGTCTTCCTCAGTTCAGCCTCACCAAGCTACACCTTCTACTCTTCCGTAGCATTAGACCGTACAAGTCTACAAGGCATGCGCAAGCAAGCGAAGCTAACCCTAATCCTTCGAGACCCACGAGACTAGAGCTAGACTGGCGGAGCTTGAACCAAAAGGGCCAATCTAGCTAATTGTGCTCCAAATCCTACTAAGCACTTGCTAATTTGCTGCTTGATTAGTGTATAAGTAGCAACAAGAGAATACTTCATAGTGTGATTTCGATTTGGTCTAGCCTAAGCTCCGCCCCAGACCACGCGAGGTCAGACAGCCAGCCCTGTAAAAATATGAATTCCTACGACGGCGGCCATCGCTAACAATCGTAACAAGCACCGTGGTTCCGCACAAATCTGCGCGCGTAAATCTCGCGGTCGCAGATGGGTAACACGCGGTCTCGAATTTCGCAGGAGGCAAAGAGAGAGGGAGGGAGGGGAGAGTACCTCCGTCATGGCGGGCAGGGGCTCCGCGGCGCGATTGGGTCGGGGAGCTTCGCCTCCCTAGGGCGGGGGATCAACGGAGCAGCCGAGCGGCGTTGATTTTTGGTGCGGAGTGGTGCCGATGGTCGGGGTCTCGGGGAGTGGTCCGAATGCACAAAACTATTTAGATTTATCATTGAAAAATTGTACCACTATATTTGTTACGAGAAATACTTTTGTAACATAATATTTTATATTCTTAGCTTAACATATTACTATAAAAATTGATGGTTAAAGTAATTTATTAGAGACTATGTTTTATCCAAAACATCGTACATTTTTTTAACAGAGAGAGTATATATTTATTTGAAACTGAGGTAGGAGCATTGCCATTCATTGAAGAGGAGAAACAAATACCAAACCAATCTAGCCTCTAAGCAGCGCAAGGGCTAAAAACAACTACAGGAAACCCAGGGAAATTACAGATCCCTGGCTACACTCGAGACGAAAGAAAGTTTACAAAACTAGTCTAAATTCAATGTTCCTACCACCTGAAGCAACTCCTGCTGAGCGAGTAAAGAACCTGCTGCGGTTGGAGGCGAGAGTTTTGGAAGGTTCTACGGTTTCTTTCATTCAATAAGATCATATACAGTGGGTGACATCAACCGTCTGTGTTCCTTGCTATATAATTTTTTTGAAGATGTGAATGAAAGAGAACAAGGAGAGAGAAAGAAGCCATTGACATACAATTGACAGTCTATAAGGCACTTATAGACAATCTTTTACTGTTGTATTAATGTCGTCTGTATAAATTGTGATGCACTTAGAGACAACACATTGTATGAGTTGTCTTTAGTTCTGTCTATAAATAACATGGAGAGTACTATAGATAACAATCTGTCTTTACTATTGTATATGCCCTAAGTTTCACAACATATAGATGATCACTGAATTGATTTTTTTCCCTAAAATGCTTTGGAGTTCATCCTGGCCGGGCACTTGCAGGTCCGGCCAGTCAATCCAAGCAGCTGTTCTCGTCCAAGCCTCTTTGGCAAAGACGCAAGAGAGGCAAATTTGCAAAGCTGTTTCGGGTGCCTGGTCGCAAAGCACGCAAAAACTGGGTTGTGAGGACAAACCCTTCGTGGCCAAGATGTCAGCCGTTTGGATTTTGTTTTGAATGAGAGTAGCCACACGAAGATTTTGCACTTATTCTCAACCTTGGCATTCCGAAGTAAATCCGCACTGAAGCTGCAGAAAGAGCCCTTGAATTGGCGTCATATGCCGACTTGGCGGCTGGCGCTGTAGGTACCATCTGTGGACCACCTCCAAAGCACCGTGTCCGCTGTGTTTGGTTGTAGGAAGATGAACCGAATTTTTTTAACGTAAAAGTTGAGAACTCTCTACCTTATGACCATTGTATTAAAATGGTTGTCAACGTATTATAAATAGAGCGGAAAAATAAAAAGAAAGCCGAAAGTAAGCAAAAGGAGAGATGAACCGAATTTTGGACCACAAGTCAATATATTCGCCTATTTGTCGAGGAGTGTTGAGTGATCTCATCGAGTTGGTGCGGAACGGTTCGGTTCTTCCTTCTCACTGTCATCCACGCCGGCTCACGCGAACGGCCTGGACAACAAACAGAAGGCAATAGTTTTGGTTCTGCTAGAACTTCTCACAGCTTTTCACATTTTTTTTCATCTCCTTTTATTCTGAACAAGAGACTCACTAATTTACATGCAACTAATACCACGACCTGCTCTAATGCACTACTAGTAACGCTGAACGGCTGCAGCAATTAACTCCACGCACATGCAAACGTTTCTAGCTACTAATATGCAAATGTTTCTAGCTACTAAATGCCTCATGCCACATGCAAACGTTTGTAGTCACTAATGATGCCGTTACATGCAAATAAACACAAAATAGCACATAGGATTAATCAACAGGCTCATGGTCTCGAGCTCGAGCCGCCGGGGAGAGGTCGTTCTAGGAGAAGTGGATGCAGGCGATCTGAGGACGACGAATCGATGGTGGCGTCGAGGGGCTCGTGGTCGTGGAGGTGGAGGCCGGCGCAGAACTAGACGAGCGGCTATGGTCGGATCGTCGGAGGACCTCGGCTCAATTGTGGGCCCTCTTTTGCCGACCTAGCAATACATGAGCAGGTGGATACCGTATCAGCGAAATTTAGATACATAGATGCCAACTCAATCAAAACAACAGTGGTACGAGAGGTATTTTGCACAGTTTTGATAGAGGATGTGTCGGACCCGGATTTCGTAATCCAGAATCCTCTGTGATAAAGCTGCGCTATTCCTGGATCGATGAATGGCGCTCACGGTACACATTCTGAATCATTTCATACATCGCGTAGACCAAATCATTCATTAATACAAGCATTAGAGTTTAAATAGACCACGTCGGTCGAGTTTACAAAGGGCGATCGGGCCAAACGAGTTCATTACAAAATCTCGAGTGCGTTAGCGGAGCGAAGGGTAGAGCAAGTCTCTCCACGAGTAAGCGGCGGGGTACTAGGTGTACGACCGATATTAGCCAAGGGCTTGGATAATATAGGATGTACACGAGTACCAACGGAGCCAACCAGACTGAGGCGAGATTCAGACTACGGAACTATGCTACTCTTCTTCATGTCCTTGCTCCTCGGCGTCCTGGTCCCCGTAGTAGACGTAGTCTCCATGATCTGCGGGTTCTGGGGGTTGGGGGGAAAGAGCGAGGATGAGCACAACTACCGTGCTCGCGAGCCAACACACAGTATGCAATATTATACATGCAAGGCTTAACAAGGATGGCTCGGTTCATTTATTTGCACAAAGCAATATTTAAAGTACCAATATTAAAAGTCCTATCACGTAGCATTTTAACCAAATTGCACTTGTTAAAGAGATTACTTGTGCAATATTCATGACAGTAGAGGTTACTTCCACCTCATGCTTATTTTTTATAGCGGTTACATCCACCACTTAACATCACTGGGGTACATCCACCCAGGGAAAACCAAAACCAGGGTCACAGCGACCCAACACTTTTTATCCCGCCCACAAGGTTTTATAAACAGAACTAACTCTTGTAAGTTCCCATGTCCGCCCTTGACCGTGGGCACGGCTATTCGAACAGTTTATTACACTCTGCAGAGGTTGTACACTTTACCCACAAGAGACAATCATCTTGGCATGTACACATGTTTCCGTAGACATGTGAGTCAAGGGAGATCGTCACAAGGCTTTACAATGCATCCACAAGATTTGTTACACCCGCTAAGGTTTCACACGAGAAGAGTTACGCCCACGTGGACCGTCAACTCTTTCCCGGACCCCTCTTGCGCCACACGACTACGTTCACATAGACCCGTAAGTCGCACACCCCAACCCATAGCCACATAGGCTTATGGCGTAGCGGGTCATCTGCCTGGTGCAACTCATACTAACGGATACAAATTATTTAGCCAGGTCGACACCATTATAGACATGTGGTCGTACTGTTTTACATTAGGAGGTCATCACAGGATTAAGTCCTTAGGGGCCATCTGGGCGGTTCTTACCACATACCATCCACACCAACATTCCTTGGGCTGCATTAGCACCCACCAACATACCATCCATCATACCATCCGCCCAGATGTGACAAGCAATTTCTTTAGGGTTTTTAAGAGGTAGGAAAAATACAACATCATAACCATCACAGTCATTTACACCCAATGACTGCCCAAAATCATGTTCATTTCAAAAGATGATGATTGGGGTAGATAATACCCCGATACTTAAGCAAGACTAGCATGGCGCTTAAGTATAGCCTAAACTAATATAGTTACCAAATATTTACTAGGGTGACATGGGGGTATGGCAATTCAATTATCAAGGAATGGTGTATTAATAATTAAGCATCAAATTGGCATTTAACTACCTTAGGGTATTTAACATACATTTGCATAAGGGGAATAAAGCATGCAATTTGATATTTAAAAGAACATAATTTGCATAAAATGTAGGTTCAATATGATCAAAGTGTCGACTCGCCTGGGTCTACGGCTAGATGATCTTGATATTCTTGAGCTTGATCGAAGTGGGGGTCTCCGGCTTCTCCGAACTCTACGCGATCGATCGTACCGGAAAAGAAATAAACGAGCAATTAAATTAAATAAATAACAATCCTCACCAAATGAACTCCAAAATAAACCAAACTAGCACCAACAGGAAGAGCTTGATTTTAGAAATTTTTAGAAACAAACTTTGCAATTTTTGGAGCTAAAAAGAGGGAGAAAAGAGATTTTGGAGCCTCTCTTTTGAATTAAAAAGAAAAAAAAAGGAAAAGAAAAACCACAAAAAAAGAAAAAGACAAAGTGGCCCACGGCCTTCTTTCCGCCCGCCCACTGGCGGCGGCGAGCCGGCGCGCGGCGCGCGCGCTGCTCATGTGCCCGCCAGCAGAGGCAGCGGCCGGCTCGGCCGGAAGAAAGAGGAGGCGAGGGGCTAGGCGAGAGAGGAGAGGATCGGGGGCGCGGCGGCGCAGGAGAGGAGCCGAGGAGGCGCCGGCGAGAGGATGGCGGCGTGGCGTGGCTGCCCGGGCGGCGGTGGCGGCCACGAGGCGCGAGGTGAGGGGCTCACCGAGCCGGCGATGGAGGAGGCTCGGCTCGGGAGGCGGCGGCGGCGACGGGAGGAGGCGGCGACGGCGAAGGTGAGTCCTCCAACTTGCTCGGTGCTCTTGCCTCTCTCTTTCTTGCTCGGGAAGGGAAGGAAGCACGGCTTTATAGCCGGAGGGCTTGATCCGGGAGGCGACCGAGGCGCGGCGGGCTCTGCGGCGATCGAGGCGGGTAGAGGATGGGGCGGGTCGGCGCGGCGGCGGAGCGTTAGCGCGGCGGCGCGCCGAGGCGGCGATGCGCAGGCATGGCGGCCGGGCTAGGGGAAGGGCTAGGGTTAGGGTTAGGGTGGAACGGGGAAGAAGCTCGGTGCATTTCGGAAGGAATCCGAATCCTTGAGCAAAATGGGCAAATTTCGGAAGTTGAAATCCTTGATTCTTGAGCACAAGAAGATTTTTGCGAATCCGAACTTTGGGTGTTACAAAACCTACCCACCTTAAAAAGAATCTCGACCCCGAGATTCGAGCTCCTCAGAGAACAGGTAGGGGTAATCCAACTTCAGCTGATCTTCACGCTCCCACGTGGCTTCCCTCTCCGAGTGGTTGCTCCATTGCACTTTGCATAAGCGGATGATCTGACGCCTTGTTTGCTTCTCCACGACATCAAGAATCTTGATCGGATGTTCGGATCGACAAGTCTTTCGGAGTGCAATGGTTTCAATTGGAGCTTGCTCTTCTGGTACTCTGAGGCATTTCTTGAGCTGAGAAACATGGAAC
Source organism: Ampelocalamus luodianensis (assembly GCA_036346255.1). Taxonomy (NCBI): domain Eukaryota; kingdom Viridiplantae; phylum Streptophyta; class Magnoliopsida; order Poales; family Poaceae; genus Ampelocalamus; species Ampelocalamus luodianensis. Next base: position 53,014,566 of record CM070627.1, on the reverse strand, counting down.
ACATTGTGGACATCTGACAAATTTCCTGGTAATTCCAGTTGATATGCTACCTCTCCACGCTTGGCGGTGATTGGGAACGGGCCTATGTATCTTGGCGCAAGCTTGCCTTTCACTTTAAATCTTCGCATTCCTCGAAGGGGTGACACTTTGAGGTATACATGATCTCCAACTTCAAAAGTTAACCCTCTACGACGATTGTCGGCATAACTCTTCATGCGGGTGAGCGGCTTGTAGACGATCTCGATCAATCGACTTTCTCTTACGCTTGCTTGAGAGTATCGGTCGAAGATATAACCTTCTCCGATTCGACCAATGCAAGGGAGTTCGCATTTCCTCCCATAAAGTGCTTCAAACGGAGACATTTTCAAACTGGATTGGTAACTGTTGTTGTAGGCGAATTCTGCATACGGTAGACATCTCTCCCAGTCTACGGTAAACTCTAAAGCACAAGCCGAAGCATGTCTTCAAGAATCGATTTACCCTTTACATGCATCCATCGATCGAGGATGATATGTTGTGCTAAAGTTTAAGTGAGTTCCAAGTGCATCATGGAGACTAGCCCGAAATGCGAGGTGGCGAGAACCTCGATCCGAGACTATCCTCTTGGGTACTCCATGCGGACATACAATACGAGCCATGTATAACTCGGCTAATTTATCTCCCTTGTAGGTGGTCTTCACGGGGATGAAATGGGCAACTTTGGTTAATCATCGATTATGACCCATACGGAATCATATCCGGTCTTGGTTCTCGGCGGACCGTAATGAAATCCATTCCAATTTCTTCCCACTTCCACCGAGGATTTGCGGTGGTTGCGGCAATCTGCGGGTCTCGATGTTACGCTTTGATCCGTTGGCACACATCGCAACAAGCTACGAACTCGGCGATGTCTCTTTTCATTCGCGGCCACCAATATAGAATCTTCATATCTTGATACATCTTGGTGCTGCCTGGGTGTATGGTGTATGCTGAGCTATGGGCTTCTTTTAGAATCAATTCTTTGAGCTCCTTTTGGTGGGGAACAAATAGACGTTTCCCATACCATAGGATACCTTGTTGGTCTTCCACCATCTTTGAGGCCTTTCCTTTGGCCATGAGGTGTTTAAATTTATGAACTCCGGAGTGTCCTTTCTGAGCGGTCTTGACCTGTTCTTCCAAGGTTGGTTGAACTTCCATAGCTGCTAAGGTGCCTTGTTCTACTAACTCGAGGTTAAGTGCCTCTAATTCCTTGCAAAGCTCAGGTTGATACTCTTGAACCATAACATTTTTGCAGTAGGACTTACGGCTTAATGCATCGGCCACTACATTAGCCTTCCCAGGATGGTAATGAACATCCAAGTCGTAATCCTTAATCGTTCTAACCATCTCCTTTGTCGGAGGTTGAGGTGCATGCAGGTGAAAATGTACTTAAGACTCTTGTGGTCCGTATAGATATTACAATGATTTCCAATCAAGTAATGCCGCCAAATCTTTAGGGCATGCACTACGTTTGCTAACTCCAAATCATGAGTTGGATAGTTGTCTTCATGTGGCGGAGTTGTGCGGATGCATATGCTACGACGTTTCCTCCTTGCATAAGTACGCAACCCGGACCTTGGCGCGAAGCATCACAATAGACTTCAAAGTCCTTGTGTATGTCCGCAAGACTAACACCGTGCGATGAGTTAACTTCCTCTTCAACTCTTGGAAACTCTTTTCACAAGCTTCGTCCATTCGTACTTCTTTTCCTTCTTGGAGGGTGGGTCATTGGTCCGATAGTTTGGAGAATCCTTCAATGAAGCGTCGTAGTATCCGCCATTCCAGAAAACTACGCACCGGTCATCGAGGTTGGTTGTTTCCATCCCAACACGGTTTCTACTTTGGATGGGTCAGCTGCGACTCCTCCAATGGATACAATATGTCCGAGAAATCGATCTCTTGAAGCCAAAATTCACACTTGCCGTACTTGGCATACGGTGATGTTCTTTAAGCTTCTCCGGGACCAAATGCGGATGTTGACATGTCCTCATTAGTCTTGGAGTAGATTAAGATGTCGTCTATGAACACGACAACAAACTTATCCGGTATTCCATGAATACTTTGTTCATAAGGTTCATGAAGTAGGTGGCGCATTGGTCAAGCCAAGCGACATAGCGTGAACTCATACAAGCCATACAGGGTGGTAAAAGTGTTTTAGGGATGTCCTCACCCTAATCTTAACTGATGGTACCCGACCTTAGGTCTATCTTGGAGAACACTTGTTGCTCGACGGTTGGTCGAATAGATCATCAATGCGGGCAAGGATACTTATTCTTGATGGTCACCTCGTTGAGGGCTCTGTAATCCACGCACTGTCTGGCGGTGCCATCCTTTTCTTTACAAAAGTCTTGGCGAACCTGTGGGGATGAGCTAGGTCTAATAAATCCTTTTCTGCAATTCTTCCATTTGTACCTTAAGCTCTTGAGCTCATCAACCGCCATCCTATATGGCCTCTTGGCAATGGGGTGTTCACGGCTTTAGGTTGATCACGAATTCTATGTCTCGATGCGGTGGCATGCCGAGCAATTCTTGGAAAAACTTAGGGTAATTTTGAACTACGGTGTTGTTTCGAGTCACCTTCTCGAGGTTATGGATGGTACGATCCAAACACGAGGAGCGGTCTATATTAACCCCGATTGTGGTACCGGGTTTTGGTGAGTACCACCTTCTGTTGGCACGATCTATCATTCCTTGGTATCGGCCAACCAATCCATCCCTAGGATGATATCCGAGTTTGGGATGAAGCACTAAGAGGTTTGCTAGGAATCCGAATTTTCCATAGCAATCTCTACTGGGGACTTACTAAGGTGGTAGTCAAGGGTCCCCGGGTGAACTAAGTACCACGGGTTTCTTTAGCTTAAAGGTTGGCAACTTAAGCCTTTCAACAAATTTTCTTGATATGAAAGAATGCTAAGCTCCGAATCAAACAAAACTTGTCTTTGTATCGATTTAACAGAGAACGTGCCCATTAGAACTCCTGTAGCTTCACAGAGCCTCCTCGGTGTGACATGGTTCACATGGCGCGGTTTGGTGTCGAGGTAGATCTAGGTGCTTGCGGGCCCGATGGTTCTGCTAGGGTGATGTTTGACCTTGGTGGTGTGGCTCTGAGTTGAACTTGGCGGGAGTGTTCGGCGTTGAGGGCATCGGTTGGCAAGTGTCCTCTCACTCCACAGTGGAAACAATGGAGATGAGTTTCTTTGGGTTGCTTGTTGCAGTGTCCGGCGGGACGAAGGATGCGAAACCATTCCCATTGGTACGCTGGGTGGAGCTTGAGTTCCTTGTGGAGAAACTACGGTGGCTTAAAAGATGAGTTGCGAGGAAAGTTGACTTATGAGGAAAGCCACCTTGCGGCTACGGAATACCATCTTTCTCTTGCGGCTAACTTCGCAATCTTCTTCTCGTTTCCAAAGACGAGGGCTTTGTTGATCAAGTGGTGGAAGCTAGGAAATCATGGAGGATAAGTCGGCTTCTCATGTCTCCACGCATTCCTTCCACAAAGCGGTCTATCTTCTCTTCTTCATCGCCTACGCCTTTGGGAGCGTAGCGAGCAAGTCTAGTTAAACTTGGTTAGATATTCATTGTTGTCATTTGACCTTGCTTGAGAGTTCTAAACTCATTCTTCTTTAGCCTCATTGTACCGGCGGTACAAAGTTAGTCTGAAGACAGTCTTGAACTCGTTCGGAGATTGGGCGCCATGCGGTGCGGGCTCGTCGGTATGCATTTCAACAATTGCTTCAACGATGGCGGATCCTGCGCGATCTCCGAGCGGATGCCGCCGCCCGATCTCTTCTTCCCGCTCTCGGGCTTTCACCACCTTGAGCGGCGAGGTAGTTTTCCCACCAGCGCGGCGGCTCCTTTCAAGCGGTGAGTGGCAAAGTCCACCTTGTCTTCCTCGAGCATCGGGCTGGCGGAGCTTCTTCTCGTATCCCCGAGCCAATCTTACGCTTCGGGGTTCATCTGCGAGGCAAAGGTAAGAGGTCTTGTCTGAGGAAATCTGCCCGACTTAGAGTGGCGATCGGGTCGCTCTGCTTGTTGATTAGCGAGCAAGGCTTGAAGGATTTGGGCTTGTTGTTGCATAACTTGTGCCATTGTTGGATGCTCTGGCGGTGGGGGAGGTAGGTCTTGTCCACGACCACGACCAAAGCCACGGCCTCTTCCACGGCCTGCTGCGAAAGCACCACGGACTGGGGCAGCGGCTCTCCTTGGTGCCATCTGAAGAAATGCTAAAGCTTAGAACTAGAGAGGGGTAGTATATGAGGGTTCACTGGCCCTCTAAGGCACACACAGAAGAAAGAAATCAAATTGAACGAACAACACAATTGCGATACAAAGCCCGAATGGCTACAATTCATTAATATTAGGGGGGTAAGTGTTACATGACTCCTAGGACACAGCATATAGGCCATGCAAAGCCATGACACGCGATACAAACACAACGCCTACAAAGGTGGATAAAGAAAGTGCTTGCAACCGAAGACTACCTAGCAAGCGCGCTAGTTAACCTAGCTATCGACTACTCCTCCATCGGTGCTTACCACCACGGTGATACGATTACCGAGGATCGAGAACGGCTGCGATCGATGGTCGGCGAGCGAACGGCGAGGTGGCGCCCGCGGTCGAACTCGTCGAATCGAGCGGCGGATCGGGCTGCGCCCACGGTGGACTCTCAAGGCTGCGGTCGGTCGGCGGTGGACGCACTTTCTTGCGCGCCGTGGCGGTGCGGGTCCTCAGTGGAAAGCGTCGGCTGGCACCGGGTTGCCGGAACGACGACGGTGAAGCAGAGCCGGGCGGCAGCAGGAGGCGGGCGGCGGCTGCGATGGCGGCTCTGGCGGGCCAACTCGCAACAGCGGCGTCTCTCCCGCTCTACCTCGCGGTGGGCTTCATCATCTCGAACATGTTGCCACGGAGGGTGTCTGAGTGCTCGTAGCTGCCGGTGAGGAGAAAAAGCGCCCCGATCTCGTCAACGGCGTTGGCGAGGAAGTCGACAAAGCTGCGTGGTGGAGCCGATGTGACAGTGCGGGTCATCTGCCGGACGTGGCGGACCACCGGTAGAGCTCTCCTCTCCGGAGAGTCGGGTGGAAGCGTATGGGCGAGCTCGCAGAAGGTCTCCATGCATCCGCACAAGCGAGACGCGGCAAGTCGTGCCACATCTGGGCGACATCAAGGCACGGCTCTGGGGTGCTCGGCCTTGAAGGTGTGAGTATTGAACTCACCCTCCCTAGCATAGAGGAAAACCTCCATGCTCCAAGTCTCTCGGTCCAAGACTGAGTCATCAGGCCCATGAAGATAGGCGGATGGTAGTAACCAGACATCTTGCATCGGTGGCGAAAAATCCCCACGAAGCCTCCGAGGTCTTCTCCGTGAGAGAAAAAGTCCCAAGAGCCAGCGAGCGACTGAGCGACCATCTAAAATTTTGAAAACAAGAGGAAGTCGATGAATGAATAAATCAAAGTGAAGTAGGATAAGTCTGAACTAGGAATGACAAGTAAGAGCGATAAATACACTATATTTTGCCAAAGCTTTTCTTAGGTTTTGAAAATAAGACTCAAGACCTTAGGCAACGACCAAACTAACCAAGGCTCCTACGATCGTATGCTCGATACCGGCTCGTCGGACCGGATTTCGTAATCCGAATCCTCTCGTGATAAAGTCGCTATTCCTGGATCGATGAGATAGCGCTCACGGTACACATTGTGAATCATTTCATACATCGCGTGAGACCAAATCATTCATTAATACAAGCATTAGAGTTCAAATAGACCACGTCGGTCGAGTTTACAAAAGGGCCGATCGGGCCAAACGAGTTCATTACAAAATCTCGATGCGTTAGCGAAGCGAAGGGGGTAGAGCAAGTCTCTCCACAGCAGCGGCGGGGTACTAGGTGTACGACCGATATTAGCCAAGGGCTTGGATAATATAGGATGTACACAGTACCAACGAGCCAACGCATCGAGGCGAGATTCGGACTACGGAACTATGCTACTCTTCTTCATGTCCTTGCTCCTCGGCGTCCCGGTCCCCGTAGTAGACGTAGTCTCCATGATCTGCGGGTTACGGGGTTGGGGAAAGAGCGAGGATGAGCACAACTACCGTGCTCGCGAGCCAACACACAATATGCAATATTATACATGCAAGGCTTAACAAGGATGACTCGGTTCATTTATTTGCACAAAGCAATATTTAAAGTACCAATATTAAAAGTCCTATCACGTAGCATTTTAACCAAATTGCACTTGTTAAAGAGATTACTTGTGCAATATTCATGACATGAGAGGTTACTTCCACCTCATGCTTATTTTTGATAGCGGTTACATCCACCACTTAACATCTGGGTACATCCACCGTGGAAAACCAAAACCAGGTCACAATGACCCAACACTTTTATCCCGCCCACAAGGTTTTATAAGCAGAACTAACTCTTGTAAGTTCTCATGTCCGCCTTGACCGTGGGCACGGCTATTCGAACAGTTTATTACACTCTGCAGAGGTTGTACACTTTACCCACAAGAGACAATCATCTTGGCATGTACACATGTTTCCGTAGACATGTGAGTCAAGGGGAGATCGTCACAAGGCTTTTACAATGCATCCACCAGTATTTGTTACACCCGCTAAGGTTTCACCTGAGAAGAGTTACGCCCACGTAGACCCGTCAACTCTTTCCCAGACCCCCTCTTGCGCCACACGGCTTACGTTCACATAGACCCGTAAGTCGCACACCCCAACCCATAGCCACATAGGCTTATGGCGTAGCGGGTCATCTGCCTGGTGCAACTCATACTAACGGATACAAATTATTTAGCCAGGTCGACACCATTATAGACATGTGGTCGTACTGTTTTACATTAGGAGGTCATCACAGGATTAAGTCCTTAGGGACCATCTGGGCGGTTCTTACCACATACCATCCACACCAACATTCCTTGGGCTGCATTAGCACCCACCAACATACCATCCATCATACCATCCGCCCAGATGTGACAAGCAATTTCTTTAGGGTTTTTAAGAGGTAGGAAAAATACAACATCATAACCATCCCAGTCATTTACACCCAATGACTGCCCAAAATCATGTTCATTTCAAAAGATGATGATTGGGGTAGATAATACCCCGATACTTAAGCAAGACTAGCATGGCGCTTAAGTATAGCCTAAACTAATATAGTTACCAAATATTTACTAGGGTGACATGGGGGTATGGCAATTCAATTATCAAGGAATGGTGTATTAATAATTAAGCATCAAATTGGCATTTAACTACCTTAGGGTATTTAACATACATTTGCATAAGGGGAATAAAGCATGCAATTTGATATTTAAAAGAACATAATTTGCATAAAATGTAGGTTCAATATGATCAAAGTGTCGACTCGCCTGGGTCTACGGCTAGATGATCTTGATATTCTTGAGCTTGATCGAAGTGGGGGTCTCCGGCTTCTCCGAACTCTACGTGATCGATCGTACCGGAAAAGAAATAAACGAGCAATTAAATTAAATAAATAACAATCCTCACCAAATGAACTCCAAAATAAACCAAACTAGCACCAACAGGAAGAGCTTGATTTTAGAAATTTTTAGAAACAAACTTTGCAATTTTGGAGCTAAAAGAGGAGAAAAGAGATTTTGGAGCCTCTCTTTGAATTAAAAAGAAAAAAAGGAAAAGAAAACCACAAAAAGAAAAGACAAAGTGGCCCACGGCCTTCTTTCCGCCCGCCCACGGCGCTGGCGAACCGGGCGCGAGGCGCGGCGCGCTCGCGCGCGGCCAGCAGCGAGGCGGCGCGCGCCGGCTCGGACCGGAAGAAAGAGGGAGGCGAGGGGCTAGGCGAGAGAGGAGAGGGATCGGGCGCGCGGCGGCGGCGCAGGAGGGGGAGCGAGGAGGCGCCGAGCGAGGAGGATGGCGGCGTGGCGGGAGGCTGCCCAGGCGGCGGTGGCGGCCACGAGGCGGCGAAGGTGAGGGGGCTCACCGAGCCGGCGATGGAGGAGGGCTCGGCTCGGGGGAGGCGGCGACGGCGACGGGGAGGACGACGACGACGGCGAAGGTGAGTCCTCCAACTTGCTCGGTGCTCTTGCCCTCTCTCTTTTCTTGCTCGGGGAAGGGGAAGGAAGCACGGCTTTTATAGCCGGAGGGGGCTTGGATCCGGGGAGGCGACCGAGGGCGCGGCGGGGCTACGCGGCAGTCGAGGCGGGGTAGAGGGATGGGACGGGTCGAGGGCGCGGCGGCCGGAGCGTTGACGCGGGCGGCGCGGCCGAGGCGGCGATGCAGGGCATGGCGAAGCCGGGCTAGGGGAGGGGCTAGGGTTAGGGTTAGGGTGGAACGGGGAAGAAGCTCGGTGCATTTCGGAAGGAATCCGAATCCTTGAGCAAAATGGGCAAATTTCGGAAGTTGAAATCCTTGATTCTTGAGCACAAGAAGATTTTTGCGAATCCGAACTTTGGGTGTTACAGGATGAAATGTATTCGGTTTTGTAGTTGAAGGGTGATTTATAGACTTATTCCTTGTAATAAACGTATGAGCAGAATATATGGACAAAACTTCGATCTAGAGTTCTAGACACATCTATAAAAGGGCATGTTCCAAGAAATGTATACTGCTGCTACATTTGTTTCTTCAATAGATCAATCGAAGTTTTCAATCTTGATTGGAGTTATATCGTCTGCCACCTCAAATTTCCCGAGTAATCGAGCAAAAAACATCATCTGCTGCTCCAAGGTGAACTTGATGTTCTCAGCCTGTTGAAAATGAAAAAAAGAAGAAGATAAAATCTATGGCAACCTTGAACGTTAACTGGGTTGACAGTGTAGGAAGGCAATTAATACAGTGCGGAAACCATGCTGCTCCCCTTCGTATTCAACCAAAGCAAAACGCAGAACTTTCTCTTTTAAGGCCTTGTATATTTTGCGTGCCTGATCTGGTGGTACGACCTGGAAAGCAATAAAGCAGATGAATTATTTTGCTAGGGTACTCTCTTTCAGCTTCACACTTCCCCAAGCTAAATGCAGATTGTGATTATGCGTAAGACCAGAGTCAATTTTTTGGCTTATGAGGTTGCATGAGAAATTTTTCACAAGGAAAACTTGCAGGAATGATTCATCTTAACCCACCCACCCCGGTCCGTTTGGCTCCCAGGTATTGGCTCTCGAATTGTGGAATTGGAATTCAATCCCAAAGATGTAGTTGTTTGGCCAACACCTAGAATTTAATTGATGATTCCAAAGACATTTCCGAGAGGAATGATAGAGCTAGAAGCAATTCTTAATTTATACCTATCATTTATCTGGAATTCAATCTACAAAATTAAGTAAAACTTCAGTATTTAGAATTTCAACCTCGCTTTCACACCATAATTTTTTCACGAAATCAACTGAAATTTACTAGAAATGATTCAGTGTGCAGAGAAGCTAATTTGTGCATATTGGCTGGTTTAGGTGCACAGGTGGCCCCCTACAATCTTGTAGACAATGATTTCGTAAAAGTTCGGTATTTAAAATTTCAACATCACATTCACACTGTAACTTTTTTATGAAATTGTTTGAAATTTGTTGGAGATGATTTACGTGTAGAGAAGCTACTTTGTGTACATTTACGGACCTAGGTGCACAGGTGATCCCCGTAGTCTTGTAGAATTCCAAATGACATTCAAACAAAAAAATTGGAATTTGAATTGGCTTGAATCAAATTCAAAAGCAACTTGAATTGGATTTGGAATCCAATTAAATGAATTAAATTCAATTCTAGGCAGCCAAATGGGCTTAAAAGATTTTTACTACACCGTTATAGAATCCATTTTTCACTTCAAAAATTTTGCCTCCACATTTTTAATATTCAATTATCAGAAAATGGAACCTCGGAGTTAAGCTTATACCTTGCTTCTGCCTCTCTCCTGGTTCTGGTCCAAAACTTGCCAATTTGTTTACGAAGAAATAAAATGTGAATATGGGATTTGTTACTTATCTTGGGTACTAAATATTTTAATCAAATACCTAAAAAGCCTTATGAGGATATGTAATTTTACAGGAGGGACTAATATACGATAATCTGAAGAAGAAAAACAGATGCGGCTAATCCACTACAGTACAAACAAAACCTCGAGTAAAAAGTGCCAGCATTAGCATCTCTGCTGGATATTGTCTCAACTCTCAACCCAAGGGTGCAAGTGCAACATACCTTTTAATATAGCTAGCTTTCACCCATGTAGAGACACTGATATACATGGTTCCGCCAACTAATGTACTCGTGTATTCATGATAACTAATGTAGTTGATGGTCAGCAACATACCTTATCGTCCAGCCCTTGAAACAAAATCACTGGGCACGTAAATTTATCGACAAAGTTGATTGGTGATCGATCTCTCATTGTAAGCTCTTTCATTTCCTTGAGGATAGGGTGGAACAAGTAATTATTAAATCAGAGCAAGGAATTGGGTTAAACACCTTTTTCCAAAACATAAATGATGAGATACTTTCTTACCTACAAAAGATTGTTGATGTAATGGGACTCAAATTTGTCTCTCTCTGCTCTCAACAAAGACAAGTCACCAATCTGCTCATTAATTTGGCAACAGAGTTAGTACTTATGTCTATATAAAGAAAGACAAATAGTAAAATGACTATATTATAACAACCAAAAGGGTGCAATTTCACTAATCCAACTGCATTGTCAATCAGTCTACTAATGCAAATTACCAAGCATAAGCATGCCGTATTGCTTTAGCACCTTTATTTCAGAAAATAAGTCAAGTTTGTTAAACTCTTAGTTCTATCATCAAGCAATAAGATACTATAAGGGTGTGTGCAGGACCAAAAAATGTTTTTGAATATACCCATCTTGAGGCAGGCACAGATATGCAGCCAATCAGTCAGCTGAAACTTGGAGAAGGACAAAGTGGATGAATGGCCAATTATCTAGCAAAGTAGAAGATAAACGCAACTCATGCATGGAGAATATACAGGTCATACTAAGACTATACCATTTTTTTGACTGCAGGCGCTATTTACAAGAAAAGAAATCTAGAAGATGTGGAACCCATTCAGTACTATCTGGTGTACATTTATGGCAAACCAAAAAATAATAGAATCCTAGAAAGATAAAACTTACACCATACAAAGAAGCTCCAGCCTTGAATGTATCTCTGAATGCAAGTGAAGCTGAAGTAGCGTATCCACCTGCTGATCTCCCAGTTATACTAAGGCGTTGCTCATCTACTTTCCCATTCTCCACCTTAACAAAGAATTAAGGTGCATTGTTATTATTGCTAAACATGCTACTATAATATTATAACCATTGCTGATAGGATGTACCAGGAATCTTGCACAGGTGCAACAATCATCAACATCAGCAATACCCCATTTCTCCAATAGTCTCTCTCGGTAGTCTCTCCCATAACCTTTAGTATATGTTTCAATACAGTTTAACATATAGAAATAAGAATTAGTGATTTAAATGACATAGAGCCTTAGTCACAATCAAATACAGCCCATAGCTAACAAACAAAGAGTTTCATTTACATAAAGGGTGTAATCTAAGCAGTGGAAGTTAGAGGACAAACCAGTGCTTCCTCCATAGTTAACATCAAGAAATGCCCACCCTCGACTTGTCCAATACTGGACACTAAGGTCCAGAATTCCACGTGTTTCAGCTGTAGGTCCTGAAAATTGTGGGGGGTATATAAGCGCCATGGTTTGGTCATCATGGAAAAGAAAGGATCCAATAACCTACTTAACAAACCCAATTCTTTTTAATCAAATAAACAAAAGAAAAACACATGCGGAACTTGAGTGTAAATACTGAATACAAGTCATAACAGTTAAGCCCAAAGAACTGCATTGTTGTTGTTTGAGGTCAAAGTGCATAATTATTTCGAGACATCAAAAGGCTTCAATAATTCACTTACCATGTGTTTTGACAAGCAAAGGAGGTTTTTCATCTGGCAAACCTTGAAAATTGGGATTTGAAGGTGGGTAGAAATAGGCATAAGCCTTCCTGCCAGGGCTGAATGTAGAGAACTCAATAAATTCTGGTGTGCTGAGGAAAGGTTTATATTGCACAACATCTGGTTAGGAGGACCAAACTATTGAGAAACTAATTACTTTTGTTTTGTTCTCATTCAAAGTCACCTGAAAAAAAAAACATACGTGCTTCATCAGTTGATACACTAACACATCATCAGTACAAAAACAAAAATGTGGATTTGACATCATATAAACCTTTGCAATTGACACTGGAACACTTGCAGAAGCACCTTCGATGTAGAAGTAATCATCTCCAGTAACCTGCCAAACAACAGTAGATGTTATCTGTTGTGGTCGTTGGTTGGGTACGGGTCTGAGAACCGAGGGTAGAGCACTCGTCCTCATCTAACCGCCGGCAGAGCTCTTCCTTGTCGAGGTAGTGAGACTCTGAGGCCTAATTAGCCAGGGAGGCAAGGGATCGCCCTCCAAATTAGGTCAGGACTCTTTCCGACGAATAAGGAGGCTCTGATTTTTAGCTAACCAGTTAGAGACTAACTTTGTTTATTTCTTTACTTGATTGATAATGGATACATGCTATCCTTTTTATAGAGACGACCTGACTTGACCCCTAAAAAATAATTTATAAAAAACTTATCTCTAACAATCAAATCTAATAATAACTTGCCTAACTAATAGATAGTACCAAACACCTAATAGACAGATTCTTAAATAACAAACCCTGCCTAATATCTGTGCGGCTACAGTACACACCTGATATATGACATTATCAATTTATCATAACCACCAGTGTGGAATTCAAGTAACAAGCCAAGACAAATACATGAAACAAAAATATATACTTAAATTTTCAAAAAGAGGCAAGGCAGATTCTGATGCTTACCACATTGGATAAATCGGTGAAGGGGATGTCAAGCAATGAAACAGAACCTGAACCACAGTCCAGAACACCAAGATATGACATAGGAATTGTGATGGTATATTGGTATTTGAATATGTTTCATGAACAAAAGTGACAACAGAACAAACAACTTTTCAGTACTATCAAAACCTGTAACTGAACGATGTGTTTACTCTTCCCAAGAAAATCGTAAGAGCTGATGCCAAAAACCCACAATGGTCTTGTCAATTCAGCATCTAGTGTGTACACTGGAACAACCTCATTGTTGTGTTCAATCTGATACAAAGAAGTGTAGAGACATTTAATGGCAAACAAAGATCAGATGATGACAAAGAATGTAGTATCTCATCGATCATGTCATGAGTCAAGAACTTTGAGGTTATTACTTACTCCACAACACAAAACAACAACAGTGTCAATAAAAATGTATGACTATTGTGCAGTGCAGCTGGACTGGCCTAGACACCTTGTGCTTGGTGGTATATATTCTTGATTTGTTTCATTCATTGCTCTTTAGCATATAGTCATATACTCTGGTATATATTGTATAGTTAGTAATATAGCTGTATACTTGTATTTATTTGTAGATTTGCAATAATGGAGAAACGATCTGTAACATCCCAAAATTTGCCTTGGTAAAAATTTAATTTTAAAATAATTAATTGAAAGATTTGGATTTTAAATTAGAGTTCTTGCTAAATCAACCCAAATTCCAAATTCTCAATTCAACTTTGAACCAATTTCCTTCTTCAAATTGCAAATTGAATTCCAAAATCAAATCAATTCTTGGCAAAATTTGAATTCAAATTCTTGATTTGAATTCATCTCCCCTTAACTTCAAACCTCAGCCAAAATTCAAATCCAAATTTAAATTTGAATTATCTCTGAAATACAAATCTCAGAATTTCATTTCAAATTTTCTACAGTCGAAACCCATTTTCTTTTCTTCGGCCCACTTGGCCCACCCCTCCCTTCTTCCCCCTTGTCCCTTGCTCTGTTTCTGCCCACACCCGAGCTGGCGTCGCGCCCAGCCAGGCCGCGTCGTGCTCCTGCGCCGCTCTCACTCATGTTGCCCCCAAGGAAACCGACGCCATCAACGCACGCGTTCATTTGTACTGTTTCTCGTCGCCATCAATGCCTTGATGTTTCTACAGTTTCTAAACCTGAGCCAAAATTCCGTCGGCGATCCCGCTCACATTTTCACTGCTCGGTTACCCGACTTAATCTATAAAATGTAGCACCCTGACCCTCATCTCGCCTTTCACATCTCCTCCAAGTCCCATCATCCCCAGAGTTCCATCGTCGCCACAAGCATCTTCTTCCCGAGCGCCGGCCACCACCTAGCATCGTTGTTCCTATCACTCCGATAAGATTTTCGACCCGAACAGCATCACGTCGTGTTCCCGAGCTCCATTAGCATTGTCCCTCAATCAATTTCATCTTTCGTTGTAGTTCTTTGTCCAATTTCGTCGTCTTTCTCGTCGCTGGCCAAATCACCATCCTCGCCCGATCTCCCTCTCCGATGAGCCCCAAGCCAAGCCATGTGCATCATCACGTATTCCTGGAGATTATCCACCGGTTCCCCCTCTCCATTTGGACGAGGAACCTCCTAGGAGCTCCCCCACCGCTGCCCCTTCTTCCTCGCCGCTGACCGCCATTGCCCCGCCACCTTGGCTACCCTTCGGCCACCCCGACCCACCCGACGGCTTCCCCGGGCCGTCGCCTTGCCCGTGCTCGTGCCGCCTTCCCCAGAGCGCCGCTGCACCGCCGCTACCCGAGGGTAGAACACCCCGTCGGGGCTCCATTTTAGCCCCCGCTGGCACTCGCCGCGGGTGCCGTGCGCCCCAGCCGCCGCCCTGCTCGGTTTCCTTCCTTTGTTCTTCCTTCTCTTGACATATGAGGTCCCACTTATCATCCTCATTCTTTCTTCCTCTCTTTCTTTCTTTCTTTTACTGACGATCAGGCCCCACTAGTCATACTCTATAGTGTTATATTATTTAACCCGAAAGGAATATTTCCCTTTTTCTTATTTTCAGCAATTTCCAATTTGTTAAACTTCTAGAGGCTCGTTCTCTTTCATACGAATTCCGATTTAGTTGATTCTTCTTCCTTAATTCATCTAAATTCATAATCTCTCCATTGGTACTAATTTTTTATTTGTTTTTCTATTATTTATTTTGCATCGTTTCGCTCGCGTAGAGTCCAACGCCACCGAAGTCATTTTGGACCAACCGGACGCAATAACCACAACCTTTAACGAATGCAAGTCTCCTTTGACCATATTGTACCTATGTTTTCCAAAACCTGTTTTAAGTTTTAATCCTAGGTTGTTAATTAATCCTAACTTGATATTACCATCATTTGAAGTTGTTGTCCATGATCCATTGTCATCCTAGCATAGCAAATCCATGATATTGATGACATTATTGCTGGAATAGTTAAAGCGGTAGAATTGCTTAGACATGCGTTGTTAATCAAGATCACCCATTGCGAGGAAACTATTATTACCTTTTTTGCATTTTTTTTTGAGAAATGTATGGCAATAGGTATTGCCAGTAGTTTGTAAAATAAAATAAAATAGTGAAAAACTTGTTTGACTAGGGCAAGTGGGTTGAGTTTTGACTGTCTTGCCTTGGTCGATTAAGGATCAACGCTTGTGTCTATCAAAACTGAGCACTACCGTACAACCACATGTCCAGAATAGGAGGACTTGGCCAACTAATTTACCGAGTCCAAGCATTAAGCTCGCAGGCTGTAGTGATAGGTGTTCTTTTGATTATAGTAAATGTTTTCATATCTTGAGATGTGCAGGTTATGGTAAATGTACTTTCATACTTTGGGTCGTGCAGCATGGTAAGTGGACTTCTATGTCTGTTAGGACTTGCACCGTATGTTGGTAAATGAACTCCAAGTTCGGGCAGGTTATGCCCCACAACGGTGAGCTCCGAGTCGATGGTAGTTGATGTCCATGACTTGGGGTTAAACTCATCGGGCGAGCTGATGTAAGGATAAGGTATTGTCAAGGCATTGTGATAATCACTTAGTTTCACACATTTGGAAGTGTGTGAGGCGGATATTATAAGTTGATTATCTCGTGTGGGTTAAGTTGTACAACCTCTGCGGAGTGTAAAACTATTTGAATAGTCGTGTCCACGGTCAAGGGCGGGCAAGGTGCGTTTTCACATGATAGATTTTAGTTTTATTTTCAAAGAATTATTTTAGGGATCCGGGAGTAGTTGGAACTCTTAGATTGTTGTTCTGGCAGCTAGAGCCAGTTGGATAGCTAGAGCCCTATTTTTTAAACCTTAGCGGCTAGAGCCTCGAGACTAGTGATTGATAGCTAGAACCTTAACTAGTGAATCAATTATTTATTTATTGAAACTACATTTGTCAAATGTGTTTTATGTAAAATATTTAAACATAAAATATTGCTTTGTGCAAAAGAACTATATAAGCCCATTTGTTAAAGTTATGCATATGCATTTTTCCATGACTTGCGAATTACTTTATGTACTCACGTGTAACACTCAAATTAAATCTCAGAAGCCTTCAACGACACGGAGGAGGATTTCGACTACTTTGCATGTGCCTTTGATGAAGGACACCCGGAGTATTAGGTTACGCGCCCCAGTCGAATGTCGGTGGGCAATTTGATGGGCCATCACACATAGTTTCTCATTTGTTGATTCCGCTGTTGTAAAACTTGAGGTCATGTCATCTTTATTGTAATAAGGTCGATACTTTGTTATTACTTTTATGTTGAATCGTGATTCTAACTTATTATCAACGCACGCTGTATTCATTGTGTGTACTAGCTACTGATTAGAGATTGGTGCAAAAATACACAGAGGGTTCAGATTTAGAAATCCAATCCTGACACGAACTTTGCATAACTATTTTACAAGCAAATCAAGTAGTACTCAACCAACCGATGCTCTCAACTCAACCAAAAAGGCTTTGACAAGAATTTAATTCTAATGGAATTATTGCCGATTTGGTTCATCATATTCAAGACTATGTTTGTGTCAATTTAATTTAGTACTTTGAGTCCACCTTCATTCTCATCGTGGTTTCGCCACATGTGCAGACGGCGCCCCTTGTGCGCCAGGCTCGCCGGCGCGGCCGCTGCGGACGTTGTTCTGCCCGCGGAGCAGGATGCTGAGGCGCACGCTGATGTCCACAACGCGGTGCCGCGGCCGCCCTTGCGGGCACGCACGATGGCCGCGACGCCCGTATTGTGTGTCCACAGTTCGGCGATCTGGAGTGTACATTGCATGCCGGCGAGCACCGCGTGCGCATCGGACGGCAGTCTCGGCCAGTCGCCAGTCGGTCCGCGTGAGCTCCATCGACACATACTACTCCAACGGCACGATGCCCACTGTGTTACGCTCGTCCCGGTAGTAGCAGTCATCAATTCAATACAGGGGCAAGCACATCGACAAACTCCCATTGGCTAGTGCAATCTTTTATTTTTTAGAGTACACGCGGATGTATTCATACAAACACACGTACCACATGCCCGCATTCTTAATACACGTCTAATCTAGAACGGAGGCTCAGACTTCACATAACAGCGGGTACGCGTTTTGACCATTAAATATACTCACATGTACGTACTATTTTAAACTCACCTAATTAGATTATTCCGAGTGATAAAAACTGAGTTCGATTCCAAGGATCGAACCCAGGCCAAAGGGGCGACCGCCCTTGCACCCTCTCACTGAGCTAACGCCGAGGTCTCTGGCTAGTGCAATCCGACACTCTTAAAGAAGCAGTCCGAAACAATTTGCTATTTAAAGAGTAAAGAAGCAGTCCGAAATTTGCTAATTGTTTTTCAAAAAAGAAACAATCTGACGCATTCAAGAAGCTGGATTAAAAAATGGGACTGTCTATTTATAAAGTGATTGAATTTTTTTAAAACATAAGTCACTTTTTTTATTCATTGGATCAATATTCAATTATATGACACAACAATCTCTATACAAATCCAATGGTTACAACAAGTGATTTAAATTTAAAAAAATTTCAGATGACTTAAAAGTAACAAGACTGTTAAAAAATATCGGAGTACACAGGCCCCTTGGCCTTGAAAATAGTCTATCCAAATAACTGTAGCATGAAATTTCCAACATAAGTACAAATTTCCCAAAAGAAGCTAGAATCACTAAAGATTTGACATCCAAGCTTAGACATAACACAAAAGCATTAGGTTCCTCCAAAAAAAAGCATTAGGTGAAGACAAGCTGTAGACAAAAGCAGGGTAAGTAATAACCAAAAATGAAGATTATCTATGAACTGAAATTCTTTCTATTCATAAATTTATCTGGTCTTAGACAAGATTACATCTTAATATGTACCATTGTTTCTAACTTTCGGATGAGTAGCCTGTGATTCATCTTCGAAACCAGAGTAACTCCTGATCTTGACAGCCAGCTAAGTAAGGACAAGCCAATCCGGAGGAGCATTGAAGAATATCAGCGGCACCCCCATATGCAAACCACGTAGAGCCAATTGACGGGCAGCGCCATTGGATTCTCCCAGAATGCTCCGAGCTATGCAATGTGGGGGTTTCAGTAATACCTTAAACTCTTCTATTTCTCGTTGTGGAATCCGAGCAGGGACTAACTGGTTGAGCAGATGGAATAGATGGGACTCCAGCACAACAGTAGTTGGTTGATAGACCTGGGCAATTTTGATCCCTTCACAACAAGCAGCTGCAAAAACAAGAGCTGGCTCCGTGCCAGGTATTGGAAAACATGATGCACAGATGAATTTCCCCGTGCTGCTGCTGCCGTCCCTAATCAACACCCCTGCAGCACCTTTAGCGCCATCTTTTGCAATTGAAGAAGCAACGTTCAACCTCAGGATCTTCACCTCTTGCTGGACTGCTTCCGATGCAGGTCTCTTTCCTTTGGTATCTACTGAGGACAGCACTGTAATGTGACACAAACATTCATGCATATCTAGCTTCCACCTGCAAACGAGAAACGGTAAAGAACATCTAACCTTCTGCATTCTGCATCAGCTCATGTGGAGTGATTTTCTCTGATCTAACTGCCGTTGTACTGGTACCATTGCTGCTCTGTTCCAACTCCTGTGCAGAAACAGTATTCTGCATCAGCTCCTGTGGAGCCAATTGCTCTAATCCAGGTTGGCACAGAGATAGTTCTCCAACTGCCGGTGCTGGAAAAACATCGGAGAAAGACCCATCAAATAAAGCGTTAGACAATGAATACCTTCCAACGAAAATATTGCTGCAATATAATTGATATCATCCTCCAATTGAAATATATTGCACAGGAGAGAATATTGCAAGAGAAAACTAAACAAAAATGCAATCAATTTCTCAGATATCTTATTAAAGCAGAGTCAAAAGAAAACACCACATTCACTCTCAAAGGCTAGAAATTCTCATGTTAATCCATGGAAAAAAAATAAAAGATCTACATCGTCGATCGTGGTGGGTCCAGATTATAACGGTCTAAATTAAAAGAAAGAGTCTATATCAAGCACAATAAAACTAAAATTTAGAATAAAAATAAAATAAAATCAGCAATTTGATTTCTATATAAATTTATAAGTAAAACCCCTAAATTATTATAATTCAGAATAAAAAATAAACAAAGTTGGAAACTAGATTTGTGTACGAAATCCAACAAAAAACTGAAATTCGGAATAAAAATAAAATTAAATTATCAATTTGATTTCGATACGAATTCTAATAATTATAATTTAGAATAAAAAATAAACAATAATTGACAATTAGATTTGTATACGAAATCCAACCAAAAAATAACTGAAATTCCGAATAAACATAAAATAGAATTAGTAATTTGATTTCAATACGAATTCAAAAGTAAATCCCTAAATAATTGTAATTCAGAACTAAGATTAAAGAAAAAATAGGAATTGGATTCAGATACGAATTCCAAGAAAAAATAACTTAAATTTGGAATAACAAAAAGAAAATTTGCAATTTGATTTCCATACGAATCCCAAAACAACTAATATTCAGAGTAAATTAAATAAATTTAGCAATTTGATTTGTATATGAACTTCAATAAAAATAACTAAAATGCTGAATAAAAATAAAAATTATAACGCGGATAACACAAATGGTGTCGGAGGAGAAACAAAAGAAGTCACCACGTTCGCTCTCAAGGTTATGTATTTCTAATGTTGCTTCCTATGGAATAAAAATAAAAAATAACTAAAATTTTGATTAAAAAAATAAATTATAACAAGGATAGCATGAATGGTGTCGGAGGAGACCACGAGAGAGTGCAATGTTATCGACCTGTCCTGCAAGAAGACATTGACCCACAGGGAGCGAAAAGCCGAGGCAGCGACGACATAGATGAGGACAATGTCGTGCTGCTCACCGGATCCATTGAAGAAAAAGTCTAGGGTTGAAGGACAAGTGGTGAGCGTCGGTGTTGTTGAAGAAGTTAGTGGGCAAATAAGCTCGATGATGGGGAAACCCTCGCGGAGAGGACATGAAGCTTTGCATAGAAGACGAGCTATGAACGATATAGGGCTATCATGTAGCTAGGAGTGTGCCATCATTGGTGAGGGGCATGTCGTCGCCGACGATGGCGAAAAGATTCTCCACATCGTTATACAACGACTAAGTAGATATGCCGACATTAGTGAAGATGGGGGGCTCCACGGTTAGTGAGGAAGCTACCGACCGACACGAGAGAAGAGGACGTCGAGCATATATAACATCCTGCATCCGTATGAATAGAAGTGCGGGCATACATAGGTAGAGAAGCAAAAAACTTGAAGTAGAGATGGTGCAGCTGTAGGGAAATGCCCAGGGTCACCGAAGAGAGCATGACACGTGTTCTCAGCTGGGATCAACGACGGTTGCACGTGTATACGTGTTGATATCACAATGGTTAGCATTAAGCAATAATTAGGGGAGAAGTGGAAGATAACTATATAGTAAAGTATTGCATTGGAAGAGGTAACAGGTTAACAGATGAGAGGGATCAATAGAGAGAAAGCCACAACGTTGAGTTGACCAATGTCGAAGAAGAGACCAATATGAGAGAATAGAATGTCAAGCATGTATAACATCATGCATCTGTACAAATAGAAGCGTGGACGTACAGAGGCAGAGAAGCAAAAAGCTTGGAGTAGAGATGGCGCAACCATAAGGAATATGCTCGAGGTCACCGGAGAGAGCGTGACACGTGTGTTGGGATCGACGATAGTTGCATGTGTATGCATGTTGATATCGCAATGGTTATCATTAAGCAATAATTAGGAAGAAGTAGAAGATAACTATGTGGTAAAGTATTGCATTAGAAAGGGTAGCAGCTGAGAGGGATCAATCAAGATTTGAGCTTACGGTTGGAGGTTGAAGCAAAAAAGTTATGACAGCGAGAAGAGATAGAAGTCACACGGTTTGGTGAGGTAACCGGAGTGTGAGGGAAGATAAGTTCAAGGTAGGCCGTCCATGGTGTATCGGTGTATGCTTGAGCAAGGTACTCTAATACATTATACTATGTAAACTAATAAGATAATTTGCCACATACATAATCAATGTATTGCTTGAGATTAAATAGAAGTACATGTGCATGCATACAATTTAGAAAAACAACTAATAGAGTAAGAAAAGAGGCATGTAGCTACATGATCTATGCATGATGGAGAGTTGTTAGTTTCTAAGAACCTTAACAACTTATTATGCTCAATGGTTTTCTTCCATCAAAGCACATACTTCAATTATGTTACTTAGGTTACAATTTTTTTAAGCTTCTATTATCATTTCCAATATTTAGGATATCTTAAAAGTCTAAATAGCCTACAAAATACGTAAATATATTCTCAAACATTTATACAAACTTCGAAATAAATCTAGCTGTGCAAATGCGCAGACCACCTTGCTAGTTTTATTTAAAGCGATAAAACTTCCATGGATTTGAATAAAAGAGTAGGTGTTGAACTCTGCTCTGATATACAAATAAGAGAGAGTGGCAGCGAAGGTAGACCTGATGTCACATTTGAATACTGGTCACTTCATAAGATGCAGTACTGCATCTTTTTATTTGCCTAGCGAACTAGAATTTTTTTCACTGGGTCCCCTTACATATAGAAGCACAGGTTGGATTCCCTTTAATTTTGTTATAAAAGTCTTTTTTTTGTATTTACATCTTCTAAGCAAATATATTCAACCAAAAAAAATTAAGAAATAGTATATGTCAGAACATAAGCTCATGACCAAACTTGAGGAACACAAGCACATAATGTATGCGTATCAAAGACATAAATTTGAACAAAGTATTTTTGATGGTAACTAGGAATGTACATATATTTGTGAACAATGGACTTAATTGTATTATTAAGCATAGAGGCCCAATGGCTTATAGACTTTGTCCAATCTTGCTAATCTCAGCATTCCAGACTGCATTGCCAAAGTTGAAACTTCAACCATTAATACGCTAGCAATCCTTCAGTGTATGTTATATGAATGAACAAGTAGCCAAATTGTTTCAATCAAGACAGTAGACTAGACTTATGAGTGCAAAGCAAGAAAATTGTCAGCATTAATTTAAACAGGCAAAGTTTACAAGTCATCAGGATTCCGTTTTCTTGTGAATTTGCAATTTGCATGCCAAGCAGGAGCAACATCACAAACTAATAAACAGGTTAAGTGACAAGTATGTAGGGTAAGAAAACAGGAGGCATTTACTAACCATCATTAGAATTTGCCTGAAATGGAGGAAACGTTGCAGCAGGAATCCTTGAGTTAGAAGCAGATCCTTGATTAAACATTGAAGCAATTCTGAGCACTACACATACGTAACATGATGACTAGTGGAAAGACAGTGCAGACAGAAGTAAAACACATAATTTAACTACTTACCCTTACTGCCAGGTACGTGAGTTATCAACATCCTTCCAGAATATGAACTTGAATTGAGTGGATGCATATAATGACCTGCAAAGGAATGATGGAGATCATCCACCATAGTTATACAAACATTCACCTGGACCTCGGATATGTCATTCAGAAATGGCGAAGATCATGAATATGAACGCACATCTTAGATATGTTGTTCGCGTGACATGATTCGCAAAAACAAGATATTTAATCAGATAAGTGTGACACTTCATATTCTGTATTTGCATTTATTTGTGATGGAGTATGAAAGTGAATGTTAGATAAATGATGAGGAGCAGTATACACAAAACCAGCCAAAAAGTATATCTACCATAAGTATATATTGACTGCAGAATACGTGGTGAACTAAGCAAACTATGCTAACTTTAGTTTCTATTAGCAAATATTCATTCTATTTCAGAAAACCTTTTGTTGGTAGTACTTGACATCAGTTAGAAATAATGAATTACCTAACCAAAAACTGCATCAGGCATTTTTAATCTTAGACAAACAGGGATTGTAGAAAAAAAATAATCCTTGTGACAATCACCTTGATCAGATACAGTCATACATTCACAACATATACAGTATAGTGGGATGAAGGTAAACTTGAGAAAAATGGCAACAAGCAAAGGCCAAAAAGTACATCTATGAGCATTCAAGAAAGTGCTCATCAGCATTAAAACAGGATCTGTTAAAGTGCTAAACCTGGATTGGAAGCAAAATTGATTGGGTTACCAACCATCTGAGGCGCACAAAGTCTGCAAATAATCAAACATGTGATAATTTATGTGCAAAGCAAAGTTCACACAATAATAGTTGAAACTTGAAATAACATGGCAAACTTTTAAGAAGCAAATATGTAATACATTTTTATAAAATAGAAGGCGATGAATGTGTAGTGGATAGTCGTCTTCCCTCCTGCTTACTACAGCTTTTCTACTATTAGGCTGTCACTGATGTTTAGATTTCTACCAAATTGAACAACGGAAACAACTATTTATGTGGCCTTTGTCCGGTGATGCTCTAGAAATGTTAGTTGCAGCTGACAAAATAAAAAACAAACAGAATCCTGACACAGAATGTGATGATATTAAACTTAGCATAATTTATAATTCCTTCAGGCAATAATAAAAATAATAAATCCTGCATATAAGCTTGTTTTTAAAAAACCCTGCATATAAGCTGATTTAGAAAAACAAAGTTCCTTTAGAGTGCAAAAATCCAGACAGGCCCAATAACAACCAAGGGTTTAAATACTGTTACCAGAAAATTCCAGACCTAACCAGTATGCCAGTTATCCGTTTGTTCCAGCACTCTTTTATTTCTTTTCAGCTTCTTTTTTTTTTATCAAGTTTTTACATTTCCTTAATCCTCTACTGTCTGAATCCTTTCAAAATAGCAACCATTACCCCTAATTATGTCCTAACCGCTGATAAATTGAAAGCAAACTTTGGGATTGGGTTTTCTGACAAAGATTTCGCCAAATATACAACAGTTGCAAAAAGTCTTATAACCCGATCTACAAAAAGCTTAGGAATGAGGATCACAGCCTGGTATATACTTCATCTGTCCCACTTTTAACCAATATCATTTCCCATTTCCCAATTTAACGCGCCTTGCCAGAATAAGGAATTTAGGAAAATAATTAGATAAAACATGCTCTCCCAGATTACGAGACTAAACCAAAACTTTTGAGAAATTTTATAGTACATTCTAACGATAGTATATGATGGTAGTATAAATCAAATCTGATTATTGATTTGTTAAGGACATAATAGGCTTTTCTTTGTATTTATAATTTTTCCTGGGGATATTATAGACTTTTCAACTAGGGTTAAAAATATTACTCTTGTGTCATATGATCCTTATATAAGCAATTACAATCCTACCATCCTAAGATTATACTATTCATACTACCGAGTGTCATATAACTAAATCTTAACTAATCTGAACCATTGCATAAAAAAGAATGGACATTCCGTATTAAATTGAGTGTATTGTAGAAGAGCTCAAACTTTTAGGCCAAGAATAGCATTTGACAGAAATTAACAGAACTATTCTTTCCAGTAGCAACGATTCTTCTTCGCACTATACTAAACGTCTAAACCAAAACGTTCATTCCAACAACAAAAAATCTGCACAGGAGTGTTAGGAATAATCAAGATCGGCAGTTTTTTGCATGCATTAGTGTATTAGTGGACCTTGCATGACTGCATGTAGTTGAATGAGCAAAAAGAATAAGAGAGAAGAATAGAAAGACAGAAAAATAGCACTAGGCGGTTGCAGTGCTACGCAAAATCTTTTGTGTGTTCTTCCTCTCCGTGAGTTTGTCTCCCTCACCTGTGAAAGTGTGCGTCCACGGGGGGATTTCCAACATTTGGTATCAGAGCCTGAGTTCTTGATCCGTATATGCCCAAGATCATGCCGCGCTCTCCGGGAAGTGATGTCACCGGTGATGATGCGACGCCGAGTCACACTGTTATTATCGGCGGTGGTTCGTCAAAGGTACCGGAAGAGAAAGCGATGTCTCTCTTCAATACCCTATCGAACAAGAGCAACTACGGCGCGTGGGAAATCAAGATGAAGGTGTTCATGAAGGCACAAGGTGTTTGGGAAGCTGTGGTGGCCGGCGACGTTGATGAGCGCCAAGATCAGATGGCTCTTGCGGCCATCTTCCAAGGAGTCCCAGAGGAGATCCTCCTCCTACTCGCCGAAAAGGAGACGGCGAAGATGCATAGGACACGCCAAGACGATGAATGTCGGCACCGACCGCGTCAAGGAGGCACGCGCGCAGACCCTCAAGAGTGAGTTCGAGGCTTTGCGCATGAAGGTAACGGAGTCGGTGGACGACTTCGCCGTAAGATTGACGACTCTCGTCAACCAGATTCGCGGTCTTGGTGAAAATATGGAGGAGAGCTACGTCGTGAAGAAGCTTCTCCGCGCTGTCCCGACCAAGTACCTGCAGATTGTCTCAACCATTGAGCAATTTGGGGACTTGAAGACAATGATGGTGGAACAAGCGATCGGCCGTCTCAAGGCGTACGAGGAGCGTCTACGTGGTATGAGCGGCAACAACGACGATGAACATCTTCTCCTAACGCGCGCCGAGTGGGAGGCCCAATCGGCGAAGAATATAGATGGCGAGCCCGGCCGCGGGAATCGTAAATTCGACAAGACTAAAGTAAGATGCTACAACTGCAATAACTATGGACATTTTGCTTCCGAATGCCGCAACAAGAAGGAGGAACAGGCGCATCTCATGGAGACGGATGTCGACGATAAACCGACGTTGTTGTGAAGCCATCTTGATTAGGAAGAGATTGTTAGGAATAATCAAGATCGGCAGTTTTTTGCATGCATTAGTGTATTAGTGGACCTTGCATGACTGCATGTAGTTGAATGAGCAAAACAGAATAAGAGAGAAGAATAGAAAGACAGAAAAATAGCACTAGGCGGTTGCAGTGCTACGCAAAATCTTTTGTGTGTTCTTCCTCTCCGTGAGTTTGTCTCCCTCACCCGTGAAAGTGTGCGTCCACGGGGATTTCCAACAAGGAGACTAAAGCAAATCAAGTGCTTGAGCACGTAATAACTCATCCTAATAGCAACAATTCTGCGCACCATACTAAACCAAATCGTTCATTCCACCATCAATAAATCTGAACAGGAGATCAGAAGGAATTAAACAAAATTTTGAGCACGTAACCATATAACCCAAACTTAAGATGCGTAAGACCATTTCTTAGCGTATAAACATCGAACAGATTGCGGGAGCCATGGTAGGAACGCGACATGAACCATAAGAGCATGAGTCTCCAAGAGATTTCGAGTACTAACCTGCTGTTTATCGCGTGAACCCACGTGTATTTCGCCCAAGACAGGGCCCACGAGTCCTCGTCAGGTAGCGGCGGCAAGCTCCTGGAGGAAGAGAAAGAACCATTGCAAGAATCAGAGCAAGAACGCCACCAATTAGCCCCCAAGGGGAAGCGAAAGAACCATTGCAAAATTCAGAGCAAGAAAGGCAAGAATCAGAGCAATAACGGACCAACTAGCCCCTGGAGGAAGGAGAAAGAACCATTGCAAGAATCGGAGCAAGAACGGCAAGAATCACCGCAAGAACGGGGCCGATTAAGCGAGATGGCACCAAGAACCGCACCTTAGCCGCGGCCCCAGGAGAGCCACCCCGGCAAAGTTGATCATGCGGCATTGGAGGTCCTCGGATGCTCCCGGGATGGAGTTCAAGTAGTCGAAGAGGTCCCCCGGCTTGCGGTTGACGACGAGCTCGAAGACGTGGTCCGGGTCGACATAGCGGGAGCGGGAGCCGGAGGAGACCATCTGCATGCGCGAAGAGAGAACCCCACTACCAGGGGCGGAGCTACAGGGTGGTCCCTGTGGGCCGCGGACCACCCTGCGTGCCCACGCGGCCCACTCGCTGATTGCACACGCAGCGCACGCTGCAGACGCGCTACGGCGCTAGCCGGCCCAGCGCCAGCAGGCACAGCAGACAGCACTGCCAGCACTCCAGCAGGCCGCATGCCCCAGCAGGCGCAGCGCAGGCCCACGCGACTGATTGCTCGTGGCTCGATGGACGATGGGACGATGGCATTACTCATTAGCCGATACGGCGGTGCCTGGAGAGTGGAGAGGCAAGAATAGAATACGAAAAGCCACCGCCCGCCTCTTAGCCCTGGACGCCGTCGACGGTCGACACTCGGCAAAGACTCGCCGCTTGATCGAAGAGACGAAGACCTTGTCGGCCACCGCCCACCGGAGCTTCTTCAGTTCTTCTGGTAAGTGGTAATCTCGTGGCCTGGCTTCTTCCTATTATAGGCTTTTACCTTTTAGGCTTGTAGCTCCATTCATGAATCATCATGTATATATATATTAATATATGGTGTACACACTAGCCACTAGGCACTACCATTAGTACGCAAAGATTAATAGATTATGTACTATGGAGGAACTGAGCCTGAGCGTACTAGACTACTAGTGGTACTACTACTACCATTAGTTATTTAGTTGTGCATATATATATATATATATATATATATATATATATATATATATATATATATATATATATATATATATATATATATATATATATATATATATATATATGAGATTAGTTATGAGAGGCAACTAAACAACGATCACCACTAAGGAATTGGAATTTGAAAGATTAGTTAGAGATCTACGATGCTTCCAACTTCCAAGTCAACTTTGCTATGGCGTTGTAATCATTCAATCACAAAGTGATTATATGTTTTTTGTAGTATAAAATTATTAGTTTGATAAATTGAAACTTTATATAATTCTCTTGCGATTTGTTAAAACATGAAGAGGAGTGGTGATATTGCCTCTCTTTTTCGTAAATATGCATCAAAGAAGAAGGTTTCTTCTCCATCTCCTTCCGTGGTCGCAATGATCCAAGAGCAAATTGAAGAACAAGAAGGTGGATCGGATCAAGATAGAGTGATTGAAGAAAATGTGACTCAACTCCAATGCCTCCAAGTCCACCTCCAATATTGAAAAAGAACCGGTTTATGATATCACCGGCTTCCACTTGATCCAGGAGAGGCAATCCATTGCAAATTATCCCGCCAATGATCAAGATGCGATTCGACGATCATATATTATTAAAGGCCCATTCCAACCTTATGCACATGAATTTGAAAGTAGAAAAATCGGTAATAGGATAGGCAATTCAATGCTATATGGTTTTATAAATATCCTTGGATTGAATATAGTATCAAGAAGGAAGTCGATTTTGCTTTGTGTGCTACTTGTTTGCAAAGGAGAAAACTAAGAAATCTGCATTTGTTGAAGGTGGTTGCAGAAATTGGAATAGAAATGATGCACTTGATTTACATGTGGGTGGTGTAACAAGTGCTCACAACGCAGCTCAAGAAAGATACAACTTATTTATGACTCCCCATGGAGCAATTGATGATAAAATTGTGAAGGTGGATAATGAGGAGCGACGTCTCTACAAGATCAGGTTGACTTATTCACTTAGATGTTTGAAGTTTCTTTTGCAAAGAAGGATTGGCATTCCGTGGGCATGATGAAAGTGAAGAGTCTAGCAACAGAGGGAACTTCATTGAACTTTTGAAGTGGCTTAAAAGAAATAATGAAGAGGTAGACAAGTTTGTTTTGAAGAATGCTCCAGGTAATTGCACATTGACTAGCCCAGACATACAAAAAGAAATTATTCAATGTTGTGCTATGGAGACTAGAGATCAAATCATTAAGGAAATTGGTGAAGATCACTATACAATTTTAGCTGATGAGTCTAGTGATGTCTCTCATAAAGAACAACTAGCCCTTTGTTTGCGTTATGTTGATAAATCGGAAGGCCATGTGAGCGGTTTCTTGGAATTGTTCATGTAGATGATACTTCTTCTTCATCACTTAAGGAAGCAATTCAATCTTTACTAGTTAGTCATGGTTTGACTATAACTCAAATCCGTGGTCAAGGCTACGATGGGGCTAGTAACATGAAAGGAGAGATTAAAGGGCTAAAAACCTTGATCATGAAAGAATCACCTTCCGCTTATTATGTTAATCGCTTTTTGCACATCAACTCCAATTGGTTCTTGTCTGTCATTGCAAAGGAAATAATGATTGTGTGTGGTTTTTGATCAAGTATCACTTTTGCTAAATATTGTTGGTGTTTCTTGTAAGCGCCATGGCATGCTTCGACATCACCAATATGACAATGTCATGAAAGCACTTGAGTGTGGTATACTAGAATCTGAAGTGGGTTAAATCAAGAGATGGGGCTGCCTAGACCGTGAGACTCTTGGGGCTCTCATTATAAAACTGTGGTCAACATGATTGCTATATATCCCACAATTCGTGATGTACTCATAGCTCTTGGAGAAGATACATCACAAAGGGGTGAATGGCCAAAAATACATACTATGGTTGGAGTGCTTGAGTCATTTGATTTTATTTTTAGTGCTCATTTGATGCTTGAGATTCTTGGACACACAAATGAATTGTCTGAGTGTTTGCAAAGAAGAGACCAAGATATTCTTAATGCAATGTCACTTGTCGCTTGGCAAAGAGTAAAATGCAAGCAAATGAGGTCCAAGGGTGGGTTTCATTTCTTCAAAGGGTTACAATATTTTGCAACAAACATGGCATTCAAGTTCCTGCAATGCAACATAATTATGTGCCGTATGGAAGATCAGCACGTTTTGCTCAGAACCAAACAAATGATGATCACTTCAGAAGAGAAGTATATATTGGAGTCATTGATAAAATTAGTCAAGAGCTTGACAATGGTTTGATGAGGTAAATATGGAGTTGCTTACTTGTATGGCTGCTTTGAATCCAGCGGATTCCTTCGCTTCTTTTGATGCAAACAAGGTACATAGACTTGCTGAATTTTACCCTAATGATTTTTCAAGCTCTGACTTGCTAAGACTCGACTTGCAACTTGAAACCTTTATTGATGACATGAGAAAAGATGAAATGTTCAAAGGCCTAAACAATCTTGTTGACCTCTCAAGAAACTTGTTGAAACAAAGAGGGATAAAGTTTATCATTGGGTCTATTTACTTATCAAATTGGTATTGCTTCTACCGGTGGCTACCGTAAGTGTTGAAAGAATATTTTCGCAATGACCTTTATCAAGAATAAGTTGCGAAATAAGATGGGTGATAGCCTTCTGGATGATTGTCTAGTCACTTTTATTGAGCGGGATATCTTCTTACAATTGAGTGAAGAAGAGATCATCAACACTTTCATGGCTATTAGAAGGCGCAGTTCTGACAAGAAGAAGAAGTAGTGACGTACTGTTCTTCAACTACTATGGGTATGTAATATTTCAATTCTATGTTAAGAGAGCTATATTCGTCTATTTTATGAAGTTCGTATGTCCTTTTTACCTTAATTGCATTTCGTAATTCATATACTTGCGTACCGACATTTTAATTTTATAGCGGTTAAATAAATTTTAGACAATGGACCACCATAGCTACAAATCCTGGCTACGCCACTGCCCACTACCCCAGGTAAGGGATCAGCAACGGGGAAGCGGAATGGTAGAGGAGGAATATGCGGGCGAGCTCTCACGTACGTCGATGGCGGTGGTCGGCGGCGTGTACGCGAGAGAGCGGAGGGGTGGTGGTGGTGGTGATCGGTGGGCGATGAAGCCAAGAACGAGGCGCGCGACGCAACGCCTCTTGTAGGAATGGAATGAACAAGACCGAGACGGCCGTGTGCCCGTGCGTGGGTATTTAACTTGCGGCGCCGGAAAGAAACTCACGGGCCTATTTGAGCCGATTGATTCGGATGGATATGGGCCGGAAAGAGAGACATCATGCAAAAGTATAAACGCGTGACTTTCCCAGGTGATAGTACAAATCCTCTCTTCACTCAGAATAAAAGTCTTGCAATACGAAAAAAATGGGGCAAAGCTAACCGAGCAAAGTTTTGCTTCCATTATCGCTCAGAAGCGAGCTTATTTGGAGTACAGAACTACAGATAGGACAACCAGCTCCAGAGGTGTATCAAGTTGCACCCAAATTTGAGAGTAGTTGATGGTTAAACAAGTATGCAGATTGCTGCCTTTCTAAACGATCACAAGGAGGACTAAACAAGATTGTCGATCTTGATTGGAATGATATCATCTGCGACCTTGAAGTGCCTCACTAATCTAGCGAAGAACATCATCTGCTGCTCAAAGGTAAACTTGATGTTCTCGACCTGTTCGAAGAAATGCACGTCAGCTATGAGCTATCCGCTGTGAAAATTTGAGTTTATTCATGTTAGAAATAGGCCCTTATGTGTAAAGGCTCATTCATTCCTGAAATTTCAAAGCATGCATGGTTTAGTCTTTCATTTGCTGACCGTGCTTTTCAAAACTATGTGATCGAAACTGTGTGATCGAAACGCAGTGGCCGAAACTATATGATCGAAACCGAGTAGTCGAAGTCTTAGACCAGGGGTCTTAGACTAGGGTGGTCAAAGCCTTAGACCAGTGTGGCAAAGCCATAGACCAATGTGGTCGAAACCTTAAACTAGTATGACCAAAACCTTAGACCAATGTGGTCGAAATATACTGGTCGAAGCTGTAGACTAGTGGTCGAAGATATAGACTAGTGTGTAATCAAGATCTGATAAACACTGTTTAATTACCATTAATTGGTTTTGAATTAACAGTTACCAGTGGTTTAATATGAGCTTTATTAAGAGCAATTACTACAAAGTAATTGACTCGTCCTCAAAAAGAGCTGGAGACATCCAGACCAGAAACGAATTAAAAACACTTCTATTGTTCCATCTTTCTCTCTGTTCTTCTGTGTTGAAAAGTTGTGTTGTCAAACTAAAGCCGTCTCTTCTCCTCGGCGTGCACGGGAAAGAGGGTCAGCAGATATCTCCGAACCATTGTCGCAGAGTACACCTGCACGGGGCGACAATAAGGTTTCTGGGCAGCGCATCTGCGCGACTGCTCACTGCGCTGCATCATCTACGACCTGCACTACTTCAAGACTGCGCTGCTTCCTGTTATTCATCGAACTCGACTATAAGTTGGTCGTAAGGTTTTTTATGCATATTTAGAAGTGCAATGTGTTACCTGTTGTTGATATCGTTTTATGCATCTCTAGTTATTTGTGATCTTTACCTCGTACTAAAATCTAGAATTAAAATACTGTCCACTTTTCCAACAATCCAGAAACCTTATTGTGGATATTTTTGTGATTTAGTAATGGTTGGTGTTTCTGATGCTACGAAACCTGAGAGGTTTTCTGGTCAGAACTTTCATAGATGACAGACAAGGGTCAAGTTTTGGCTCATGTCTTTGGGCCTATGGTAGGTGATCCATCCACAGTATCCAATTATGATTGAACAGACTATGTAGTTTGACACAGATAACAATACAACCCTTGGATATATTCTAACCATACTGGCCGACCAGCTCTATGATGTGTACATGGATTTCAAGTCCGCCACAGAGTTGTGGGATACACTAGAGCACAAATATGCCAAAGCTGAGGCTGGTCATTGGCTCTATATGTGCGAGCAAATCTTCGATTACAGCATGGATGATGCAAAGTCAATAGTTGCACATGCTCACGAGCTTCAGCTACTGGTCGGAGAAATTGCGCATTTGGGTTGCATTTTGCCTCCTAATTAAGTTTGTGGTTGCGGGCATTGTTGCCAAATTTCCTACTTCATAGCGGGATTTTGCCACTGGCTTAAAGCATAAGAGGGAAGAGATATCTATTGAGGATCTTATTGTTGCCCTTAATGTGGAAGAAAAGGTAAAAGCAAAAGATACATCAAGCACTTCCAGTCAAAACAATCAGATCAATGCAAATGTTATAGAGAAAAGATATGGTAAGAATAACAAAGGTTTTAAACCAAATAAGACAACTAACTTTAAGAAGAAAACTAAGAAGAATGATATGAGGAACATCACCTACTTTGTGTGTGTGGAAAAAACGATCATATGGTGAAAGACTGTCATTTCCGCAAGAGCAAGGATGTTGTACGGCCAAAGAAAAAGACTGTCAACGTGATCATAGGTGAGGCCTCAACAGAAGGGTATGGTAATCCACCTGTTGTATTTTCAGCATGTCAATCCACTAATTGATGGGTTGATACTAGAGCTAATGTTCACATATGGTCTGATATTTTCTTGCTTTCTTCTTATCAGGCAGTCGGTGCTTCCTCCGTCTTAATTAGGGATGTTCGTTCGTTTTTTTTTGTTTTTTTGGATCGGTAAATATGGTATTATTAGTTCGGTAAAAACGGTGTTTTAAAAAATACAGTTCGGATTCGATAAATCCCAATTTATTTTGGTATGGTATTTGTAAATACCATATTTACCAAAGTTGACACGAATCGCGAATGATTAACGATGTTGCGCCGTTGCGGCAATTCGGCAATTCGGCAAGTGGCCAGCCCCAGCGGCATCCAGCAGTAGTACTGCCTACTAACTCATTCCGAAAACCATAAATTCATTTCATCATACAACAAAGATATACTAAGAGTACAAATATACCACAGCACAGTAACATTTGTCTCGACAGAAATAAATAGTTCGAGCAGAGCATTTTATTCCTAAAATTGATACCTTGAAAAGAGGACCAACAATTTTGAGTTCTCACTTCACAAAATTAGCTGCAGCAGACTTGCCTTCATGTCTCAGGAGATACCATGCTGCAGCCTGCAAGTGCATGCACTGAATTGTTGCACATGGCCACATGCAATCAAGCTCAAGCACCAGCGCGAGCGGCCAGTTCAGTTGAGCGCAGGCTGATTAGTGGATGGGCCGAGCGCGTATGATGAAATGGGGCAGCTGGGTGGTGGATGGACCGAGCGCCTGCGCCAGATTTAGTGAGTTACGCGCGTAGACTAGTCAGTCTGAACATTGCTGATTTCGTTTTTTTTTTTCAGTTTTTACCGTAAAAACTGAAATACCAAAAAAACCAGATTTTTGAATCTCGTACCGAATACCGGTCAAACCGAGTTGACCGATATGATTTGTTCGATATGGTACAAAAATGAACAACCCTAGTCCTAATAGGGAACGGGTCGCATGCTTCTGCTCTTTGTGTTGGCACGGTGGATCTGAGGTTTACTTCAGGGAAAATAATCCACTTGAAGAACGTGTAGTATGCGCCAATCATAAACAAGAATCTTGTTAGTGGTTCCCTCCTATGCAGGGATGGGTATAAGCTAGTATTTGAGTCAAATAAAATTGTATTGTCTAAGTTTGGTAACTTTGTTGGTAAAAATTATGAGAGTAGGGGCTTGTTCCGCATGAGTTCTTTAGAGTATAATCTGAATATTGCAACTGGTTTGAATAAATATGAGGTCAATATATGACATTTTCGGTTTTGTCATATTGCTTTTGATAGTATTGCTAGAATGTTCAGATTAGATTTTAATTCTAAAATATGAAATTATCAAAGGATCAAAGTGCCAAACTTGTGTACAAACGAAACAACCTCGAAAACCATTTAAGGGGTTACAGGAGGAAAAGAACTTGACACCTTTAGATCTTGTCCATTTTGACTTTGTGTGAGATGAATGAATTGTTCACCAAAAGAGGCAAAATATATTTTGTAACTCTTATTGATGATGCATCGCAATATTGTTATATGTATCTACTAAAAACAAAAGATGAAGCTTTAAATTATTTTAAAATTTATAAGACCAAGGTTGAGAACCAACTAGAAAAGAAAATTAAAAGACTAATGTCTAATTGTGGAGGAGAGTATATCTCTCATAAATTCTCCCAATTCTGTTCTGAACATGGAATAGTCAAAGAAGTTACACCACCAT
Organism: Ampelocalamus luodianensis; assembly: GCA_036346255.1. NCBI lineage: Eukaryota > Viridiplantae > Streptophyta > Magnoliopsida > Poales > Poaceae > Ampelocalamus > Ampelocalamus luodianensis. Next base: position 52,979,482 of record CM070627.1, on the reverse strand, counting down.
ACTCACCCTAATCAAACAGGGTGGCTGAGAGGAAAAACTGGACACTAACAGACTTGGTGAATGCCATGTTGGAGAGTGCCGGTATGCCTAAGATGTGGTAGGGGAAGCTATACTGACAATAACTTTCGTCCTAAATAGAGTAATCATTAAAGGGTGTGAGATTACTCCGTACGAGGGATGGAAGGGGAGAAAACCCAAAGTTAATTTTCTACGAACTTGGGGGTGTTGGGCAAAAGTCAAATATACCATTGCAGAAAAAAGAAAACTTGGACCTAAAACAGTCGATTGTGTTTTACTGGGATATGCTTATAATAGTACGGCCTATCGATTTTTATTAGTAAAATTAGAAACTCCTGAGATTATTGTTAACACAATAATGGAGTCGAGAGATGCTTCATTTTTTGAGGATATTTATCCTATGAGAACTGCAGACAGTATTTCTCGAACTGAGGATAATCAAACTATGAGTAATAGTATTTTTGAACCTACCACTATATCTAGGTCAAGTTTTGGCTCATGTCTTGGGGACTGTGGTGGGTGATCCATCCACGGTATCTAATTACGATTGAACAGACCATGTGGTTTGACACAGATAACAATATAGCCCTTGGATGCATTTTAACTATACTAACCGACCAGCTCTATGATGTGTACATAGACTTCAAGTCCGCCATAGAGTTGTGGGAACTAGAGCACAAATAACAATACAGCCCTTGGATGCATTCTAACCACTCAGACATGTATCTGCCCTGCGCAGCCGGGTCGAGGTAGTGGACCGGCCACACGAGCACGTAGTACACCGGCTATGGCATGTACGGCGGCGGTGGGACCGGCTATGGTGCGGCGCCCTCAGCGACGTACAGGGACGAATCACTGGTCAGAGGAGGTGTCGCTGGCACTGGAGAGGACGGGGCTAAAGACGCCTGCGGAGGAGTGGTCCGATGAGGTGGCGAAGAGGAAGAGGCGGAGGCGAGGCGGCTTGGTGGTGGCAGCGGGGAGTAGGGGCGGAGCTAGCCAGGGGCCAGGCCTTGGGCCGGCCTAGCTACTTTTGGCCCAAAGTCAAAATTTTCTGTTTTTTCAAAGAATTTCACATGGCATTTTGACATTGGGCCTTGGACCATTGCCCCGAGGCTCGAGGCCAACTCCGCCCCTGACAATGAGACCCGGGAGATGGTCGAAGGAGAGGAGAAGTGGGGAAGAACTCTGAGTTAGTGCTTTGAGATTGGTGATACTTAGATGGCAAGATCTAGGAAAAGGGCCTTAAACAGTGGAGCTTTAGACCCTGCCCCAAAGAATTTTTTCCCACTCTGGGGGTTCAAAACTTGTGCTCATGCCGAAATGAAAGATAAAGATGCATATATTTCTTGAGCAGTTTGTAGTCACATACACAAAAATCACTTGAGTACAGATTTAAACTGAACATAAATAATACAGACAAATTCCATATAAAAAACAATAATGAATGGTGGAAATGATACCATGCACGCACGCATAATTAGTCCAAATCGAATCGATGAACCGCATGATTATGCATGAGGAGCAACTGCTGAGTCACTACGGTCGTCATCAAGGAAAGGGTAGTCCGTGTAGCCAACAACAGGATCCTGCGTGTAGAAGGTTGAGCGGTCGTACTTGTTCAAAGAGGCGCCCAGCTCAAACCTCCTGGGCAGGTCTGGGTTGCCCAAGAAGAGCCTCCCATAGGCGACGAGGTCAGTATAGCCGTCAGCCACCACCTTGTTGCCTTCCTCCCGATCGTACCCGCCCGCGACAATGAACGTGCCGTTGAACGCTTTCCTGAAGGGCAAGAGCCCGTGGGGGATCTGCCTGCGGCCCTCAACGATGGCCATCCGTGGCTCTACCATGTGGCAGTAGAGGAACCCTTGGTGTCTGTTGAGTTGCTGCACCATGTAGGCGCCGAGCGTCTGTGGGTCGGAGTCGACACAATTCATATAGTCCACGAACGGTGACAACCTTATTCCCACGCGATGCGCGCCGACCTCGCGGACGACAGCATCGACAACCTCCACCGCGAAGCGGCAACGGTTTTCGAGGCTACCGCCGTATTGGTCGGTGCGGTCGTTGGCACTGTCCTTCATGAACTGCTCCAGGAGGAAGCCGTGCGCGCCGTGGATCTCCACGCCGTCGAACCCGGCCTCGATGGCGTTCCGGGCGGCGCGCCTAAAGTCGTCAACAATATGAGGGATCTCCTCCGTCTGCAGCCGCCGCGGCTTGGAGCATACCATGCCGACTCAAGATCGTGCGCATTCGCTTGTCGCTGCTTGAGATCGGTGGCTGCCCATCCGGTTGGAAATCTGTTTTGTTTACAACGTAATGGCAGAATTAGCAATGATCAATCAATCACCAAACCATATAAATCTACCATGGAAAAACATATCAACGTGCAAGGGCATGCATTCTTATGGATGCACGGACATACCGTTTGTGGAGACCCTTCCTGTGTGCCATATCTGACAGAAAAAGAGAGCGCCCTTGCGGTGGACGGCGTCAACGATAGGCTTCCAGGCATCGACCTGTTGCTGCGTCCAGATGCCAGGGATCTCCGGTAAGAGGCCAAAAGCGGTGGTGGAGACCCCCGTGGACTCCGAGATGAGGAGGCCGCCCCTAGTAGCCCGCTGCGAGTAGTACACCGCAGCGTGCGGCTGCGGCACGTTCCCGTAAGAACGGCACCGCCCCAGCGGCGCGAGCACCACCCGGTGGGAGAGATCGAACTGCCCCATCTTGTACGATGTCAGCAGCGGGATCACCTCTTTCGCCGCTTGATGCACCATCTTGGCTTAACTACTCGATTCTTCTTTCCAAGATGCGATGAGATGCAATCACTAACTAGCAGCTCTAGCTGACTCTAGTTTACTTTGCTCTGTTTCTTGGTTCTGAGTTTTGTTCTCTCTGGCCCATCTTGTACGGGGTCTGGTTGTATTTATACGTGTTGGAGTGGACATCGCTGTAATTTTATCCTCTTTTTGACTAGTCGGTGCCTTCTGCTCCCATTTCCTTTCGTCATCCTTTCCGTCATTTGTCTCGCTGGGGAAGATACATTGTTTGCACACCAAGCAAATGTGTGCTTCCCAGTTCTCAATTGACCCACAACATATAACGAGCCGGCCGTGTCAAACTTTCTCCTTTCCCGCGGCTGGAAGAAGTGACGGGAAGGCTCTTCACTTTCCATCGGTTGAGAGGTTGCGGTACGTGCTTACATGCTGCCAACGTCAGCGCAGACGTAGAGCTGACTGCTGTGCTGTCGCATGCGGGCTCGTCCCGTTTGTCACGGCCGCGTTCAATTCGCATGAGATCATCTCTGCAACGACGCGTACATGTTGGGCAAGCCGTAAGCAGCGCCGTCGTGGAGGTCCAGCTCCGCTATCCGCTTCGCCGCCCACTCGCTGTTGGCCCAAAAACCAAAAGGACTCAGCCGATCGAACGCTCGGCAAAAACTCTTACTGAAACTTCACGGCAGCTCTAGAAACCAATGCTTCCTCGGTGGAAACTCATGTACGCAAGACACACATACGCACTGTCCTCCTGGAAGGAACAACACACGCATGAAGCAATACTCGACTAGAAGTAATCCATACACACGCACACGAGAGATATAGGACTTGATCCTTGTGCGAACTGGAGAACACACACACACAAGAGGACTCAAGAACACACGTATACGCTCAGGAAGCGAATAGAAAGATTTTGGTGCTGCATGTATGGCAGCTTTTCTGGTTTATTTCTTCTATTGCTTCTTTCAAAACTGATGTGATTACATGTCTTTTTAAAGACTACCCTATCAACTTGCTAGTCAAGCCGAAACTACATATGGAAAAACTAAACATGGAAAGCCTAACAAAGGAAACAAACCAATTTTGATCCGATGCTGATTGCATCAGGATCCTAACATCCTATTACTTGGCAAGTCTAGATTAATTTCCAACAATCTCCCCCTAATCTAGACTTACCGACTTTAACTTGTTGCGGCAGTCGGTCTCAACTACGACTTGCCTAACTGATATTTGACACAGGATGGCGAACACATCTCTTCAACATCCCGAACTCAACTCCACGAACTCGACTTAGGACGGCGAACACATCTCTTCAACGCCCCGGACTCAACTCAACATCCAATCAAAGCACTTGACTCAGGACGGCGAACACATCTCTTCAACGTCCCGGACTCAACTCTGTTGGAGATATGCCCTAGAGGCAATCATATTGATGATGATATTTCATTGTATCCATGATTTAATAAATGTTCCTTGAATATTGCCTTTGTGTTGATTAACAAGTATGTGACTTGTTTGTGAAACTCTTTACTTGTATGGTTATTCTAAAGTTGTCCCTAGTTGGAGTTCATGTGAGGACACACGTGAATGATGGATTAGCACATGTATCGGTTGATGACTATGTTTCACAAGTCATAGACATGGAGATGTCAAACCAATAATGTGGACACATGTTTAGAACATGGGGTTGGACCGACCCAACATGAGATATAGTAATTATTCTTATGGTTCTCTCTACACAATGTGTACGCCTTGTTCTTAGACCTGAGATTGTCGCATGTACTTGAGATGTGAATCGACCTACTTAGGGGTTATCAAACGCTACTCAGAATCGGTAGTTATAAAGGTAGCTTTGGTTTGTCATGAAGCATGTCTGCGAGGCATGGTCGGTCGAGATGGGATTTGCCCTCTCTACCCGAGAGATATCTCTCGGCCCTCGAGTGATCGGATCCGTAAATGCATGGCCATGCTACTTAAGGTTAAGAGTTAACCTAGTAAGGGATTCGGATCACAGATCGAGAAAGAGTGGTCACTTGGAGCTCGACCAATATCGTGAGGCAAAGGGATTGACATGTACATAACGTTGTGATGGTTCGTCCGATATGATCTTTACGTATGTTTAGGAGTTGGCACGTCTTGCTAGAGGTCGCTACCAACTATTGACCAAGTATGTGTACTCGCGTCATGTCTAAACATATGTGAACCATAGGGTCACACACTTTAGGTCGAAGCCTAATTCGGATTGATCCGAATTAGATCTGGTATTGAGTCCTAATGGGCCTCTATTCGTAGAAGCCCATTATAAGGACGTCTATAAAAGGAGGGCAGGGCGCACTGGTTGAGGGATGAGTTTTTCGTGACATCCTCAAACCCCGCCGCCACCCTCCCACGCCCTAGTCGCCGCGACGGATCTAGTAGTCCGGCGCGCGCCGCTTCCTCCCGCACGCGGTGGATACCTTTGAGGCGCCGCATCCGTGGCGTTGGGACGAACCGCAAGAAAGGAGGCAGACGTGGGACGCCGCGACGCGGACGAGGAAGTAGTACGACTACTCGCCCGACGCATCGCATCAATCGAGTACGACTACACCGCCCGACGCGTCGCATCAACTTCCGCACTGCGCGCCTAGTGGTAAGACCGTGATCTATAATCGCAGTGATCTTGGTTTACGGGTAGAATTTTTAATTTGCGCTAGTGTAGCCTACCCGCTGCCCTACAAACTCAACATCAAAGCAACGCGGTTCGTCTTCATCAGCCACAATTAAATGCGCCTCCGCTCCTCCTTCTCGGGATTACGCATTCGTGAGCGGCGCCCGTAGTCCCGACAATTGTAGCAACAACCTTTGTCTTGTCGAACTTGCGATTCTTCATGCCGAGTTGCCTCTTTATTGAACTGGATTCCACTCGATGCACGGGTGAGTAGTAGATGCTCACCTTCCTCGCCGCACCGCCATCCCTTCAGACGTTCCTCATCGCCTTTAGTCGCCCAACCACCTCCACAACCGTCATCGCCTTCATATCGCAAATTGCTCAATCGTGGAGGTGATCGCAAAATTTGTCGTGACGGCACGAAGAAACTTCTTTACGACGGTGCGCTCCTCCATCTTGTCTCCGAGGACACGAATCTCGTTGACGATGGTGGTCAGCCTCATGGCGAAGTCCTTGATGGACTCCGTCTCCTTCATGCGCATCACATCGAACTCACCCATAAGGGTCTGTACTCGTGCTTCCTTGACGCGGTCAGCGCCGATGTGCATCTCCTTCAGGGTGTCCCAAGCCTCCTTGGCCGTCTCATTTTCGGCCAAGACCATCATCATGGCCTCGGACATGGCTTGAAATATGGCGGCGAGAGCCATCTGGTCCTTGCGCTCATCGACCAGCTCATTGCCTTCCACCGCCGCCCACACCCCTTGTGCACGTATGAACACCTTCATCTTCACCGCCCAAGAGCCATAGTTGGTCTCAGTGAGCATTGGGTATTGGAGGGTTACCGATCCCTCCTTCGCCGGTGCCTTGGATGCCGTCGTGTCCGAGGTGTTGCCACTGACCATGTACTTTTGCGGGGACGACATCTGCTTCGGCACGACGCGCTACACCTCGCTCTGATACCAATTGTTGGCCCAAAAACCAAAAGGACTCAGCCGATCGAACGCTCGGCAAAAACTCTTACTGAAACTTCACGGCAGCTCTAGAAACCAATGCTTCTTCGGTGGAAACTCATGTACGCAAGACACACATACGCACTGTCCTCCTGGAAGGAACAACACACGCATGAAGCAATACTCGACTAGAAGTAATCCATACACACGCACACGAGAGATATAGGACTTGATCCTTGTGCGAACCGGAGAACACACACACACAAGAGGACTCAAGAACACACGTATACGCTCAGGAAGCGAATAGAAAGATTTTGGTGCTGCATGTATGGCAGCTTTTCTGGTTTATTTCTTCTATTGCTTCTTTCAAAACTGATGTGATTACATGTCTTTTTAAAGACTACCCGATCAACTTGCTAGTCAAGCCGAAACTACATATGGAAAAACTAAACATGGAAAGCCTAACAAAGAAAACAAACAAATTTTGATCCGATGCTGATTGCATCAGGATCCTAATATCCTATTACTTGGCAAGTCTAGATTAATTTCCAACACTCGCTCACCGTGACGCCGTCCTCCTGGGCGGGCATGGAGCAGGAGGCTCCCCAGGACCTTGGCATTGGGCCGGACGGCGATCGTCGGCACGAGGCGCACGGCAGCATATCGGCGAAGAGCCCCCGGACCTCGGGCACCAGCCCGGAGTGGCTGCACCCTGCACGCCGATAAGAGCGCCACGAACGTCACCCCGTCCGGCTTGGCCTCGTTTGTTCCAGCATAAGAGGTTAGGGGCTCCGGGCATGCTGCTGAAGACGTCGAGCGCGCGGTCCACTCTCCCGCACTTGAATACACGTCGATGAGGGCGTTGCTCAGCACTGCGTCGGTCCTTGTCCGCTGCCGCCGGATGTGGAGATGGGTCCGCCGGCCCAAGGCGAAGTCCCCCACCTGCATGCACGCGGTCACCACGGTGGCCTTGGTGACCTTGGTGGGCCTCAGCCGCCGCCGCCGCTGCCGCTGCGTCTTCATCAGCCGGCGGAACATCGCGATGGCGGCGGCGGGGTCCCCTCGGTGCAAATACCCGGCCATCATAGTGTTCCACGTGACGACGTCCCGCAGCGAGGAGCCCATGCGATCCAAGAGTTCTCGGGCGGCATTCATCCGCCCGGCCTTGCAGTACCCGTCGATCATCATGTTCCACGACACGACGCTGCTCCTCGACGCGCGGAGGCTCGCCTTGAAGACCTCCCTGGCGGAGGCGAGGTTGCCGGCCTTGCAGTAGCACGTGAGCATGGTATTCCACGAGGCAGGGGTCCTGTCCAGCATTCGGTCGAACAGCCTCCTGGCGTCAGGCACCCTCCCGGGCTCTCGGCGGCGCCGAGCGCAGCCAGCTTGGCGTTGAATGCGACCGCGTCCCTGCGCGGCATTTCGTCGAACAGCCTCTGGGCGGGTGCAAATAGACGCAATCGGTCGAGCAACGCGGTGGCCAGGACCTCGTCAGAGGAGAGGCCGAGCTTGCAGACGAGGCAGTGGAGGGCCTGCGCTTCGCGACAGCCGGGGGACGCCGTTACCGCGGGGAGGAGGGCGGCGAGGGCATGCGAAAGAATGCGCAGCTTCATGTGCATCTGCCGTATTGTGCCGTCAGTAGCACATGATGCGAATCAACGGGTGGAAGTGAAACAATGCTCTTGCAGAGCAAAAATCCCAGTTCTTTCGTGGCAAGATGAATGTCGTATGTTGTATAATAAACTTGCAAAAGCAATATTCCTTTTCTTTCTTCTTCCTCTTTGAATTATTTGCTTTATTTCTCTAATTTACTCACATGTATGACGTACAGTGAGAGCACATACACATTTGCTGGTGTTGCTGCATACTGTAATAATAGCTAGACAGAGCAAATAGACATTGCATGTTGTTAATGCGGATTGTATTCGTAGCTAATTGCGTGTTGCTGATGTGTACTAGTAGCCTGTCCGCGCCCAAGGGCGCGCGAGAATCGATTACAATGAAACGCATAGAGTTTGATGGGTCGGCTGCATGGTGAGTATTTGCTTCTATGAGGCTTGCATCGTAATCTGAAAACGAATCAAGGGAGATAAATGAGGGCGCATGGCATTATGACAGTTAAGACCTAACAAAACAATCGGTGCAAAAAAGGTATTCGCACGAGAACGAGCTGAACGCAGAAGAACACAAGACCTGCGAGGGCTGTTATTCCAAAAGAAGAAAACAGAGAAAGAGGAAAAAGGGGCAAAAAGCTTAAGTAAACCAAAGGGAAAAAAAATGGTCACACGAGGCGGATGAAGCAACTAAAACCGGGAGCGATTGAAAGAGAGAGGCAGATCTCTAGGCCGAAACACCGTCGGCAGCACGAAGCAGAAGCAAAAAAGCGAAAAAAAAACGAACAAAACGGTCCGAAACCGCAAGAAGAGAGCAGGAACAAGGGCGCGGCATAAGTACAAAGGCACATCTCTAGATCTTAACATTTTAAGGTAATAAGTAAATCATCTGCCGCCTTTCTCAACCATGAAATTGATAAGGTCATTATAGAAGACAACTCCTAGTTCATTGACCTTTTTCCCCAGGCCATCTGCAGGCAGGGGCGGAGCTACAGGGTGGTCCCTGTGGGCCGCGGACCACCCTGCGTGCCCACGCGCCCACTCGCTGATTGCACACGCAGCGCACGCTGCGCACGCGCTCACGCGCTAGCCGGCCCAGCGCCGCCAGCAGCACAGCAGACAAGATTGCCAAAGACTCCAGAGCCGCATGCCCAGCGAGCGCAGCCGCAGCCCACGCGACTGATTGCTCGTGGCTCGATGGACGATGGGACGATGGCATTACTCATTAGCCGATACGGCGGTGCCTGGAGAGTGGAGAGGCAAGAATAGAATACGAAAAGCCACCGCCCGCCTCTTAGCCCTGGACGCCGTCGACGGTCGACACTCGACAGCACCTGCCCGCTTGATCGAAGAGACGAAGACCTTGTCGGCCACCGCCCACCGGAGCTTCTTCAGTTCTTCTGGTAAGTGGTAATCTCGTGGCCTGGCTTCTTCCTATTATAGGCTTTTACCTTTTAGGCTTGTAGCTCCATTCATGAATCATCATGTATATATATATTAATATATGGTGTACACACTAGCCACTAGGCACTACCATTAGTACGCAAAGATTAATAGATTATGTACTATGGAGGAACTGAGCCTGAGCGTACTAGACTACTAGTGGTACTACTACTACCATTAGTTATTTAGTTGTGCATATATATATATATATATATATATATATATATATATATATATATATATATATATATATATGAGATTAGTTGCGGAGAGGCAACGAAACAACGATCACCAGCTAAGGAATTGGAATTTGGAAAGATTAGTTAGAGATCTACGATGCTTCCAACTTCCAAGTCAACTTTTGCTATGGCGCGCAGAATCATTCAATCACAGTGATTATATGTTTTTTTGTAGTATAAAATTATTAGTTTGATAAATTGAAACTTTATATAATTCTCTTGCAGATTTGTTAAAACATGAAGAGGAGTGGTGATATTGCCTCTCTTTTTCAGAAATATGCATCAAAGAAGAAGGTTTCTTCTCCATCTCCTTCCGTGGTCGGTGATCCGGAAGAGCAAATTGAAGAACAAGAAGGTGGATCGGATCAAGATAGAGTGATTGAAGAAAATGTGACTCCAACTCCAATGCCTCCAAGTCCACCTCCAGTCGCTGAAAAAGAACCGGTTTATGATATCAGTCGGCTTCCACTTGATCGAGGAGAGGCAATCCATTGCAAATTATCCGTCAATGATCAAGATGCGATTCGACGATCATATATTATTAAAGGCCCATTCCAACCTTATGCACATGAATTTGAAAGTAGAAAAATCGGTAATAGGGATAGGCAATTCAATGCTATATGGTTTTATAAATATCCTTGGATTGAATATAGTATCAAGAAGGAAGCTGCATTTTGCTTTGTGTGCTACTTGTTTGCAAAGGAGAAAACTAAGAAATCTGCATTTGTTGAAGGTGGTTGGAGAAATTGGAATAGAAATGATGCACTTGATTTACATGTGGGTGGTGTAACAAGTGCTCACAACGCAGCTCAAGAAAGATACAACTTATTTATGACTCCCCATGGAGCAATTGATGATAAAATTGTGAAGGTGGATAATGAGGAGCGACGTCTCTACAAGATCAGGTTGACTTATTCACTTAGATGTTTGAAGTTTCTTTTGCAGCAAGGATTGGCATTCCGTGGGCATGATGAAAGTGAAGAGTCTAGCAACAGAGGGAACTTCATTGAACTTTTGAAGTGGCTTGCAGCAAATAATGAAGAGGTAGACAAGTTTGTTTTGAAGAATGCTCCAGGTAATTGCACATTGACTAGCCCAGACATACAAAAAGAAATTATTCAATGTTGTGCTATGGAGACTAGAGATCAAATCATTAAGGAAATTGGTGAAGATCACTATACAATTTTAGCTGATGAGTCTAGTGATGTCTCTCATAAAGAACAACTAGCCCTTTGCTTATGTTATGTTGATAAATCGTAGAAGGCCATGTGAGCGGTTTCTTGGAATTGTTCATGTAGATGATACTTCTTCTTCATCACTTAAGGAAGCAATTCAATCTTTACTAGTTAGTCATGGTTTGACTATAACTCAAATCCGTGGTCAAGGCTACGATGGGGCTAGTAACATGAAAGGAGAGATTAAAGGGCTAAAAACCTTGATCATGAAAGAATCACCTTCTGCTTATTATGTACACTGTTTTGCACATCAACTCCAATTGGTTCTTGTTGTTGTTGCCAAAGAAAATAATGATTGTGTGTGGTTTTTTGATCAAGTATCACTTTTGCTAAATATTGTTGGTGTTTCTTGTAAGCGTCATGGCATGCTTCGACATCACCAATATGACAATGTCATGAAAGCACTTGAGTGTGGTATACTAGAATCTGGAAGTGGGTTAAATCAAGAGATGGGGCTGCCTAGACCTGGTGAGACTCGGTGGGGCTCTCATTATAAAACTGTGGTCAACATGATTGCTATATATCCCACAATTCGTGATGTACTCATAGCTCTTGGAGAAGATACATCACAAAGGGGTGAATGGCCAAAAATACATACTATGGTTGGAGTGCTTGAGTCATTTGATTTTATTTTTAGTGCTCATTTGATGCTTGAGATTCTTGGACACACAAATGAATTGTCTGAGTGTTTGCAAAGAAGAGACCAAGATATTCTTAATGCAATGTCACTTGTCAGTTTGGCAAAGAGTAAAATGCAGCAAATGAGGTCTGAAGGGTGGGTTTCATTTCTTCAAAGGGTTACAATATTTTGCAACAAACATGGCATTCAAGTTCCTGCAATGCAACATAATTATGTGCCGTATGGAAGATCAGCACGTTTTGCTCAGAACCAAACAAATGATGATCACTTCAGAAGAGAAGTATATATTGGAGTCATTGATAAAATTAGTCAAGAGCTTGACAGTCGGTTTGATGAGGTAAATATGGAGTTGCTTACTTGTATGGCTGCTTTGAATCCAGCGGATTCCTTCGCTTCTTTTGATGCAAACAAGGTACATAGACTTGCTGAATTTTACCCTAATGATTTTTCAAGCTCTGACTTGCTAAGACTCGACTTGCAACTTGAAACCTTTATTGATGACATGAGAAAAGATGAAATGTTCAAAGGCCTAAACAATCTTGTTGACCTCTCAAGAAACTTGTTGAAACAAAGAGGGATAAAGTTTATCATTGGGTCTATTTACTTATCAAATTGGTATTGCTTCTACCGGTGGCTACCATAAGTGTTGAAAGAATATTTTCTGCAATGACCTTTATCAAGAATAAGTTGCGAAATAAGATGGGTGATAGCCTTACGGATGATTGTCTAGTCACTTTTATTGAGCGGGATATCTTCTTACAATTGAGTGAAGAAGAGATCATCAACACTTTCATGGCTATTAGAAGGCGCAGCTCGATAAGAAGAAGAAGTAGTGACGCATCGTTCTTCAACTACTATGGGTATGTAATATTTCAATTCTATGTTAAGAGAGCTATATTCGTCTATTTTATGAAGTTCGTATGTCCTTTTACCTTAATTGCATTTCGTAATTCATATACTTGCATGCATCGACATTTTAATTTTATAGCGGTTAAATAAATTTTAGACAATGGACCACCATAGCTACAAATCCTGGCTACGCCACTGTCTGCAGGCATGATATAATCTTAAGCTCGGGAAAATGATGCCATCTGCAGGCATGATATCCTTATAATCTTAAGCATGGGAAAATGATATGAAACATTAGTACTGACAAACAATAGACAAAATGCATCATTTATTTGGCAATGCATGCCATGTGCATCAGTATTTATATGTCAAGCTCTATCTGCTAAGCTTAACGTACCAAGAAATATACATGCCCAAGATATGGAAAACCTATAAGCACGAAAACCCAAACTGGCCATGAGCTCAATGTCTTCTGAAAAATTCATACCAAACAGTTCAAACAAGAAATTACTTCTCTAGGAAACAATGCATTGTATGACCACAATAAAGTGATAGGTAGAAATCCCTCTCAAACAAGATGGGAAAAACAGTTTTCTAGTTGAGAATATGGCCCTTTGGACTAATTAGCTACTTTGGCCCTACATAATTTTTGCCTGTTCAGAGCTATGTTGAGCCAGACAGCCAGTCCACTTTGCTGGAGCTTGTTTAACCAATAACGGTACTGCAGCCCAAGTCTGCAGCCCTAATAGTAGTAAGTGAATCAGATACGGGAAAGGAACATCTCAAGATGCCAATGAGGAACTTGGACATGTAGCAAAGTTGTAACATGCAAGAAAAAACAAATTGCTACCTTGCTGACACAGACCACTAAAGACAAATAATAATATGACAAAACGGGAAATTACCAGTACAATAGCACTTTGGAAGAATCAATTTCACAATTAGCCTTGTGTTTATAAAAAACAAATTTCACGTTTGAGCAAATGTGACCTGGAAAAATTGCAATGCAAATTTGCACATTTTCTCTAATTCCTAATTATCCTTATTCTTTTTCTAACACTGATACTGGCCATATCAGCAATGACCATCACACAAAGACAGAGAATATAGTAACAGAACATAAGAAAAAGAAATGCTAGAAATACAGTTCAAATATCTAGATCCCTCGAAAACCTAATATTTAAAACAGCTATTTCTATTTGTAGGTTAATAATACCTGAAAATCTCATAAAAATAATTTGATGTAACAAACATGGTAAAGATTAGGTGCAGAAAAGGGTAGTAGTTATCCAGCTAAAATGTCTACTACTGCACCTTAGACAGCACCAAAATAAAAAGGCATACCTTGCTTTCCTTTCCTTCTCTGTCCTTCTATGCTGCAAGAACTGTCCTACAAATGAGCTTCAAATTTCCCACTCCACCTATGCCCTCTAGGCTTAGAGCAGGAAAGATTTGGTTAGTTGACAGATGAAGCACATTATTTCGTTTCCACTGATCAACTACAAATTATAAGGACAAACCCACCAAGCTCACCTGGTCACACCATGGAAACTCGATGACTGGTGCCAAGAGTCGCACCACGATAGTTCCAAAGGGAAACCGTGGCACCCTTCTCCTCTCTATACCCAACAACTGTTACAGAATTGATAGAATCTCCATCTTCCTCCGCAGACTCTCATCCTTGTTGACAACACTGAGAACTTTAACTCTCTTAGCTCCATGGCCACCATCAGCACACCCTTCATTTTCCGCCACATTTACCAAAGCATCCTTCTCCTCGACAGGGTTGTCGCTATTCAAAGGGTCCACTGAGTTGTTCTTCACGTCTGCATAGCCTTGAACTTCACCTTCGTTGACTTCCTCATTCTTTGGGAACTTCTTCAAACAGTACCATCGGACTCCTCTCCCTTCCTGCTTGAATCCTTGTCTCCTGACTCTACTGCAAAATGCAAATAATCATTCTCCCTAGTGGCAGCAGCCGCTGCAGTAATTGCCGGCAACGAATTCAGATTGATAGAGTGGTTCCTCTATCTTCCCCCCATCCCCCGATTCTCCCGCAGGCTTCTCCTCCTCCAAAGAACCCTCCATTCTCTTTCCCGGATTAACTCCTTCCTCAAGCTGGGACACGCGCGCGAGGAGGCGGCGCTTGCGAGGCCACTGCAGGCATTGGTGTAGGGAACGGGGGCATTGAGGAGAGGGGAAGGTGGAGGGGATGGAGCCAGGGGGCGGGGGAGAGGAAGGTGGAGGGGACTGAGGCGGGGTACGGGGGAGGGGAAGGTGAGGAGCGGGCGGCGGAGGGGATGAGGACGAGGAATGATCGGATGAGCGAACGGCAGAAAAGGAAGGAGGAAGAGCATCAAACGGACGTGGAAGCGATGACGCGGGCAAGACTCGCAGGCAAGCGAAACCGAAAACGAATCGGACGGCTGCGAATGAAAGGAGCGACCAATCCGATGCGCAAGAAGTTTCGGGGCGACATGGCCTGTCTAACTGCACCTCAACTTTCCCTCTGTTTATACCGGAGATTGATAGAGTGGTTCCTCTATCCTCCCCCCATCCCCGATTCTCCCGCAGGTTTCTCCTCCTCCAAAGAACCCTCCATTCTCTTTCCCGGATTAACTCCTTCCTCCGATTCCCAGTGGAGGACGTCACATCGCGTCGTGCCGACCGTGCGAGGGAGGGGAAGCTGGGACATGCGCGCGAGGAGGCGGCGATTGCGAGGCCACTACAGGCACTGGTGTAGGGAACGGGGGCATTGAGGAGAGGGGATGGGGCCAGGGGGCCAGGGGGCGGGGGAGAGGAAGGTGGAGGGGACCGAGGCAGGGTCCGGGGAAGGGGAAGGTGAGGAGCGGCGGCAGAGGGGATGAGGACGAGGAATGATCGGATGAGCGAACGGCGGAAAAGGAAGGAGGAAGAGCATCGAACGGATGTGGAAGCGATGACACGGGCAAGACTCGCAGGCAAGCGAAACCGAAAACGAATCGAACGGCTGCGAATGAAAGGAGCGACCAATCCGACGCGCAAGAAGTTTCGGGGCGACATGGCCTGTCTAACTGCACCTCAACTTTCCCTCTGTTTATACCCTCTGTTTATACCGGAGATTGATAGAGTGGTTCCTCTATCCTCCCCCCATCCCCCGATTCTCCTGCGGGTTTCTCCTCCTCCAAAGAACCCTCCATTCTCTTTCCCGGATTAACTCCTTCCTTCGATTCCCAGTGGGGGACGTCACATCGCGTCGTGCCGACCGTGCGAGGGAGGGGAAGTTGGGACATGCGCGCGAGGAGGCGGCGCTTGCGAGGCCACTACAGGCACTGGTGTAGAGAACGGGGGCATTGAGGAGAGGGGAAGGTGGAGGGGATGGGGCCAGGGGGCCAGGGGAGAGGAAGGTGGAGGGGACCGAGGCAGGGTCCGGGGGAGGGGAAGGTGAGGAGCGGCGCAGGGGATGAGGACGAGGAATGATCGGATGAGCGAACAGCGGAAAAGGAAGGAGGAAGAGCATCGAACGGATGTGGAAGCGATGACGCGGGCAAGACTCGCAGGCAAGCGAAATCGAAAACGAATCGGACGGCTGCGAATGAAAGGAGCGACCAATCCGACGCGCAAGAAGTTTCGGGGCGACGTGGCCTGTCTAACTGCGCCTCAACTTTCCCTCTGTTTATACCGGAGGATTGTATCCGTAGCTAGACACACATGCATGACATATATTCATGATTTGATCTTTGTTTTACCTTAAATAGAACAAAATGATACTTAGGTTCTCTGATTTTTCTGGGTTGTATTTGCTTCCATGTCCATCATATGGAGTGATGTTGCTCCTCATCGGCTTCCCCCTTAGACTGTTAAGGATCAAGAGGGCCCAAACTAACCGGCTTCCAAAGGTCCATCTTAAGTGGCTCATCACCAGTACAGATGCTCTGAGTTCATTATCTTTCTCCCTCTCTCACGTAGAGCAACCGAGCCCTGAACGTCATGGGAGAAGGGGAGGCGGGAGCATGCATGCGGAGCATCAGCAACACGCTAGCAACACGCCATCTCACATGCTTTATTGCAGCTGTTTACCCATAGACTTGATGGGGTTGCAATTGGTTTGAAGTAAAAAACCTAATAAAGATATAATCTTTATATTTTTTTTGTGAGCACACAAGCCTATTTATAAGTATCTAGCTTTGGTGTAATTGTGTCAATTAGATCAGTAATCCAACAACGGAAAATAAAAGTGACGATGTGATGCTCTATTGTGTTTTATTTTACGCTCAATTTTAATCCATCTGTATTTGATGAATCTTAATGTTAGTACTAAGCAATACAAAATAAGGTTTGTTAATCAAGCCGTGTTTGAATTTGAATATTTTTGTGGTGTGCGAACTAGATGGCACAAGAGGGGTGTAGGAGTACATGTTGAGCCCGGTGACCGCGTTGGCAGCCGTGCACGCCGAGCCAAGAGTGAGCGCATAAGAGGCCTCCTTGGCTCGAGCCCGAGCGTGCCAATGAGAGCGCGGGACGAGCTAGGCGAGCCAAGAGTGAGCGTACACGCGGGAAGGAGGAGTTGGGCCAGGGCGAGCCAATCATGAGTGCACAGTGCACGGGAGGAGTTGGTTCGAGTCGTGGGGCTCAGGGCGTGGGCAAGTGTTAGGAAGGGAGTGGTGTAGAATAGTTATTCTTGTTAAGAAACCGGGCCTGCCCACAATGGGCTCCCCACTCCGACCAAGACAGAACTTTTACAAAAAGTTTATTGTGACATTTTTGTTCAAATAACAATTAAGGTCAGGCAGGGTCAGGAACAACGAATCTCTTTATGATAAACAGATCCATTTTGCAAGCTCATTATTACGGGTAGTTCCTACAAAGAATCGGACTAATGACATATACAATGCTTGAATTATCAATGTAGATGCTGCATAGTGGGTTCTCATCCTTCAGAGATTACGAGTGTAATAGGAGCATCCGTTGACAAAAGGATCACCCTAAGATAATCATCTCATGGCTATTGAGAACGAATCAAATCAAATGGTTCTATTCCTCAACTTTTCTGACTTGCTCCTACGGAACCAAAGTCGAAAGGATTGAAAAAGTCAGTCATTCACAACCACCCTATAGACTATGTAAAGGGGGGACCCCTAACCATTGTACGCACATTTAAGAAGAGAAATAAACAGAAGCAAGAAGTCCCCCTGCATCTCTGTGTTCAATCTACTATTCTTTTCTTGATTGTTGTGTGCGATTCTACGCTTGTCTACGAGGTGATCGCTTGGACTGAACTTGCCAGCGACGATTCCTCAACACGTTATCAGCACGACTACGCTCTTCGGCCTGCACGGATTGAGAAGGTAATCATCGAGAATGATGCTCGTAGATCGAATCGTTTTCTAGATCGCTTTCAATTCCACAATTGTTGCTTTCTAAATTATTTTATCCTACGTTGCAAATCCACTCTAATCTACCGCGAGCCGACTTGAAGTCTCTGGCGCAATGCCAATCGGTGGATTGCACGAAAGAGCAGATGTCGATTGCACCGTGGATTGTAGATTGCAAATTCCCTGTAATCTCCGCGCGCCGACTTGCAGTCGCCGGCACAATGCCGATTGGATGATTGATTGAAAGTAAAAGGGATTGTTGATTGCACAATAGATTCTACATCTCATTGCATGAACAGCACACAATTTTTTTCTTATGTGGTCATCTGCCGGAAGCAACACCCGCGTCGGCCTGGAGCCGCACCGCCACTGGCCACCCGCACCCAGCCTGGAGTTGCATCGCCGCCGACCACCCGCGCGGGCCATGAAGCTGCGCCACCACCAAGCTGCGCCCGCACGCGCCGCCGGTCGTCCAAAACACCACAGGAAAAGCAAAGAAAAAAGGGGGGGTGCCGCTGCCACCGCACAGTCACGCCGAGCCTCTCTGGCACCGGATGTCCACCGCATGAGCATGCCCTGCCGGTTCCCACACGTCGATCCTGCATGACGCCATGTCCATGAAGCTGCGCGCGCCGCCTCGCGATAGCTCTCGCATGCGCTCGCACCGGGCCACGCCGACGGCGCCGCCGCCGCGCTGTGCCTCCCCGACCGCTTGCGCCCGTAGCGCGCCGCCCCCACACGGGCCCTCCCCGGCCTTGGTTCTGCCCCGCGCTGGCTTGCCGCTAACCGGTCGTGCCTCTCCGACCACCGTACCCGAATGGGCCCTCCCCGGCTTGGCTCCGCCCGCGTCGACTTATCGCTGGTCAGTCGCGCCGCTCCGAGCCGCTCACTGCACGGGCTTCCGCCAGCCATGTGCATGTGCAGCCGCCACCGGTAGGGAAACCCTACCCCTCCTCCTCACAGCACCTTCCTTTGACCCTACTGAATCGGCCTAGTCCAATAGAAAACCGAGGGAAAGAAAACAAAGGGGCCTAGCCGAAAAAGAAAAAAAGGGGAGGGTTCGGCGGAAAAAAGGAAGGGAAGGAAAAAATCCTGATTTTTGCAAGAAAGCCCTCGGAATTTCTGGAAATTGCGCGGATAATTTTCTCAGAATAGAAATTTAGCAGTTTAGCCCCTAAAAATTGTAGAATTCGCTAAAAATTCATTTTCCAGTGGAAAAGGGCATCGGGAATTCAATTTTTGAATTATTTTGAGCATTTGAAGGATGTTTAACTTTGTTATTATTATTTTTATGCAATTCATATATTGTATTTACTATATGCACAATATGTGATTGTGCACAGTAAGTCATGAAAAATATATAGAAAAATACGGGATCACGAACCGGAAGTTCGAAGAGCATTATGAGATTTTTGCAAGTATTTTATACAAATTACCAGCAGTAATCTTATGAACTCTTTTGCATGAATATGTAGATGACTGACATCACGAACCAAAAGTTTGAAAAGCTGGCCCAGCATGGCCAAAATTACTTTCACCCGAATGCGGTGCAATCCGCACACAACTATCGTCAAGACGGCTACAAGGAGTATGCCGAATTGATTGACATCATGCAAGTTGCGGAAACTCAAGATGATGTTTTAAGGAAGAACTACATCTCACAGTCGTCTAGTAGCCATGTTGGTCATGAAGCCCATGCTAGTAGTTACAAGGTGAGGAAGCTCCTCACAAAGGAGTGGGGCAAGAAGGGTAAGGAGACGCAGGACATTGTTGATGCTTTTCAGTCTAAGAAGAAGGGCAAACGACAGTATGAGGCATACCTCGCCATTGTAGACACGGAGGATCCACAGCCATTAGTTGTACTCATGGATGTGGACAACCCAATAGCAGCCCCCATTACCCCTCCTTTGGACATCGCAGCGGCCGCAGCCATAGTTGCTCAAGAGAAGAAGATTGACATGGAGCAGATTGAGGCAGAAGTTTCTAGTGCACACATTGCACTTAGATTTTTTTATAGCCACTTGCAGTTTGTGGTTGTGATGGAACATTGAATTATTATATCCTTTGAATAATGGCTGTAAGCTCTAGCAGAGCAAAAGCATCAAATTCATGAGTTCCGCAAGACTTATTTTTTCTGTATTTTATAATAGCAAGCTATGATATTTGAAGTATCAGAATACGTGTGGCGCCCTATGAAGGAGGTGTGCTTAGCGGATAGCGGCACAACGAATACCATATTGAGAGAGACAAATTTTTTTCAATCGATCAGTAAGAATGCTGGTAGTCTTACGACAATCGCGGGCAGTGATACTTGTATAATAGGCTAAGGAAGGGCCACAATTATACTCCCGATGGTAACAGCTTCCACGTAGAGACTGAAGAAGAGTATGACAACGAATATTTGCTCATTGCATAGCATGAAGAAAGTGCAAAAGGATATTAGAGCGACTTTCTAGATATGAAACTGGGCTATACTATACTAATATTAAGACGTTTGTAACCTATACTGTCCTGAAAACCTTATTTGGAAGTTCTTAACTTTTCTATCTCTAGCATGATAGATTAGGTCATCCAAATCTTAATAATTCACAGGGACATAATATCGATGTAAAGAATTTTCCGAATTAGGAAGATTTTTTGTGCCCCGCATGTGCCACCGAAAAATCAATTACTAGACCTTCTGCTCTGAAAGTAAAGGATGAAATCCCTGTATTCCTGGACCGTATCCAGGGAGATATTTTGCGATCTTATACAGCCCCTGTCAGGGCAATTTAGGAATTTTGTGGTGCTCATCGATACTTCCTCGAAACGGTCGCACGTATGTTTACTGTCTACGAGAAACCACGTTTTTGCAAAGCTAATGTCACAGATAATTAAAAATTTAAAATAATTTTCCTGATCATCATGTGAAGTCTACCAAAATAGACAACACTAGAGAATATACTTCAAATGTATTTGATGATTATTGTATGACAATGGAAATTAAAGTTGAGCATTCCATACCGCATGTCCATACCTAGAACGGACTAGCAGAGGCGTTAATTAAAAGGATTAAATTTATTGCTCAACCACTTTTGCATAATTGTAATTTACCAACTATATGTTAGGGACATGCAGTTCTGCACGCAGTAACTCTTATCAATTTTAGACCACCACCATATAACATCAATTTACCTATGCAACTAGCGTAAGGGTTAGCATCGAAAATTTCTTATCTTTGCAATTTTGGGTGCAAGGTTTATGTACCTATGCCACTACCACAACGAACTGCAATGAGCCCTCTCCGAAATTCTAGGATATACGTTAGTTATGAGACAACATCCATAACAGGGGTTTGGACCCTCTGTTTGGAGATTTGCATACCGCCTGCTTTACTGATAGCATATTTGATGAGGATAATTTCATGTCATTAGGAGGAGGAAATAAACCCTTTGATAAAAAATATCGGGAACTAACTTGGCAAACCACGGGAAGTCCAGAAGACAATTAAAGTCCAGATAACAATTAATGTCCAGAAGATAATTGAAGTCCATGCAATGACCCGCGCACTAGTGAAGCAAATTGAGAAGTCTAGAAGATAATTGAAGTCCAAAAGATAATTGATTTGCAAGCATTAGCGAATCAACTGTTTGACCACTTTAGTGATTTGAAGAGCGTGACCAAGTCACATGTGCCTGCATGCAATGCACCGGAGAGGATTAAAATATCAATGAAGGTATCCCTAATCCCGTCCTAAGACCTAAAAAAAGGACGAGAACTCTGGCCCCTCAAATTCCAAAGTAACTGGGGACACCTGGTGAAAAAGGATAAGAAGGACTTGACATAGCCGATCACCAAGGTTCCCTAGAACCAGAAGGGGAGCCAATTGAGGCCTGACATCAGTATGGAACCTTCAGTAAAAGGTATACCAGATTTGAATATCCCCACAGAGGGAGACATCAGTATGGATGTGTGCGCACACATTGAAGCTGAAAAACTAAAGAGATAGCCCCTGCAATTGGAAGCAGCGGTGAGCGAGTAGAAGCATTAGAAAAATCACCCCCATAAAGAAATAGCTATAAATTATGTGACCACGAGAGAATCTATGAATTGGACAACATCCAATGTCAACATTTACTTTACAAAGAAAATTACCATAATCATAAATCTTGATGCAGAGCCTGCATCGCTCGTTGAATGTAAGAAAAGATCTGATTGAAAAGATTGAAAGAAAAAAATAGAAACATAATTATTATCTCTGAATAAAAGAGAGTTGTTTGGGCCTGTAAGCTGCACGCCTCCCTATGTGCACCGTAGGGCATAAGTGGGTATTTATTCGAAAGAGAAATAAAAATAAGCAAGACTCGTTGCACAAGATTTCACTCAACGTCCAGAAGTTGATTATGAAGAAACATATTCCCCCGTCATGGACGGAACTACCTTTAGATATTTAATCTCATTGGGGGTAAACTTGAATTTAGAAATGAAATTGATGGATGTGGTAACTGTATACCTTTATAGAAACTTGGATTCAGACATTTATGTGAAGGTACTTGAATGTATCCTTGTCCCTAACCAAGACAGAGCAAATAGAAATCTGTACAGTGTGAAACTCAGAAAGTCACTGTACGGACTTAAGCAATCAGGTAGGATGTGGTATAATCGCTTGAAGCGACCTTATATGCAAGAAAGGCTAAGCGAACAATGAGAATAATCCCTGTATATTTATACGATGACCTCATAATGGATTTTGTATAATCTCAGTGTATGAAGATGATCTGAATATCATCGGAACCCTGGAGGATATTAAGAAAGCAAACTCTTACCTATAGTCGGAGTTCGAAATGAAAGATTTGGATAAAAACCAAATATTGCCTAGGCTTGCAGCTTGAGTATGCCCCTGAAGGGATATTAGTACATTAGTCAATCTACACTCAAAAGGTGTTAGAAAAGTTCGGCTTTGAAAAGACATACCCTTCGAAAGTGCCGATGGTCGGGGGATCTTTGCAGCAAGACAAGAGCCCGTACAGACCTGAAGAAGAGGGGATGAAGTCTTGGGACCGGAATTCTCGTACTTGAGTGTAGCAGAAGCACTCATGTATTTAACAAACTGTACTAGACCGGACATTGCATTTGCCGTGAACCTGTTAGCAAGGTATAGTGCAGAGCCTACCAAAAAGTATTAGCAGGGAATAAAGGACATCTTCCGATACCTCCAACGAAGCAAAGACTTTGGTCTGTTCTACAGAAAGAACCAAGACCTATCTATGAATGGCTATGCAGATGCTGGGTACCTGTCGGACCCGTATACAGCCAAGTCGCAAACATGCTATATATTTCTATGTGGTGGAACTGCAATTTCATGAAAATCGTCTAAGCAAAGTCTTGTATCAACTTCGACGAACCACTAAAAAATCATAGCACTGTACGAGGCCTCACGAAAATGTGCTTGGTTTCGACGGATGATTCACCACATCCAATAGTCGTATGGATTGAATATCGTATAAACTCCCACTATAATCTATTAAGATAATGCAACTTGTATTATACAAGTGCAGATGGGTTATGTGAAGAGTCAACTCGCAAGGCATATCAAACGCAAGTTCTTCTATGCTCATGAATTGCAAAAGATGGACAAAATTAAAGTACTACATACAAAGTATTGCGAAAATCTTGCAGATTTATTCACTAAGTCACTTCTAGCATCTACCTTTGAAAGGTGCATACGTGGAATTAGAATGATGAGACTTAGAGAAGTGCAGAATTCATGGGGAGAATCTTCACGAACTCATTATTGAAACTTGATTAAGAAGATCGAGTACCCAAAAAATAAATCATAGAGATTAAATGAAATTAGGTGGATTGTACTCTTTTTCTCTAGACAAGTTTTTCTGAAGTTTCTCGGCAAGTTTTTAACAAGGCAATTCATGCAGCACACCAGAACGTGTTTCATGTACTCTTTCTCTAATTTTTTTTCCACTGAGTATTTATGGAGTTTTGATGAGACTTAAACATGCTGGATTAGTGCCCAAAGGGGAGTGTTAAGAAACCAAGTCCATGCCGGGCAGGTCTGGCCTACGATGGGCTCCTCATCCACCCTATAGACTATATAAAGGGAAGACCTCCAGTCATTGTACGCACCTTTGAGAAGAGAAATAAAGAGAACCAAGAAGTCCATCTACATCTCTGTGTTCAATCTACTATTCTGTTCTTGATGTTGTGTGTGATTCTATACTTGTCTACGAGGTGATCACTCGGACTGGATTCGCCAGCGATAATTCCTCAACAATTCTTAGAAGAGGTGTAGGATTGCACTGCTCTCTTTATATTATAGATTACTTTGTAATTTAAATGATCCTGTTTCAAGGGAAAAAAGGTGCTATGGAAAAAATGTGGGCCTTTCTTGGACGCTCTTCAGGCAGAAGCAGAAGCATGTCTTCAGGCACTTTCTTTTCGAGCTGATGCTGGTATGGGGCCAATTATACTGGAGACAGATACAACCAACTTAAAAGCTGCGCTCCAAAGTACAGAGCAGGATCTGGCTAGGCACGGTGTTCTTTTCAGGGAAGCGAAATTCCTCATGCTTTCCTGTTTTTCTCGATGTTTCAGTCTCTTATAATCCTCGCTCTTGTAACAAAGTGGCACATGCTTTGGCCAATTTTGGTTCTAGTTTGGAACGAGGCGGAGTCGTGCTCTGGCCGGACTCGGTTCCCTCTGGTGTGATTTCGTTAGTCGTCAGCAATTTCGCTAACTTGGGCCTTCTGCTCGTGCATGAGACAGACCTTCCGCTCGTGCATGAGATGTGTACAACTGACTACGATTCGAGATTCGTCAATGAGACGGGCTTTGCACGGCTTCAAATTGCCCCTTTCATTTTCCTTTTTTAAATCTTTTCTCCAGCTACTTTTTTTTTCAATATGTATTCCATAATTTGTCAAACGGATTTGTCATGTGGATTTTGTATGGCAACTAGCAAGCCATACATAGATATTAGATAGAGTTATTGGACAATGAATACAACTCTTCTTTAATTAGAGATCTAACATAATAGTGGTGGAGCTATATTTCTTGAGCAGTGTCAATAGAATTGACGTTTATTAGTCCTGTGGTCACATACACAAAAATCTCTCGGGCATGATTGAAACTGAATATAAATAATACAGACAAATTCCATATAAAAATCAATAATGAACGGTGGAAATGATACCATGCACGCACGCACAACTAGTCCAAATCGAATCGATGAACTTCATGATTATGCATGAGGAGCAGCTGCTGAGTCACTACGGTCGTCATCAAGGAAAGGGTAGTCCGTGTAGCCAACAACTGGATCCTGCGTGTAGAAGGTTGAGCGGTCGTACTTGTTCAAAGGGGCATCCAGCTCAAACCTCCTTGGCAGGTCTGGGTTGGCCAAGAAGAGCCTCCCGAAGGCGACGAGGTCAGCATAGCCGTCAGCCACCACCTTGTTGCCTTCCTCCCGATCGTACCCGCCCGCGGCGATGAACGTGCCGTTGAACGCTTTCCTGAAGGGCAAGAGCCCGTGGGGGATCTGCCTGCGGCCCTCAACGATGGCCATCCGTGGCTCTACCATGTGGCAGTAGAGGAACCCTTGGTGCCTGTTGAGCTGCTGCACCATGTAGGCACCGAGCGTCTGTGGGTCGGAGTCGACACAGTCCATGTAGTCCACGAACGGCGACAGCCTGATTCCCACGCGATGCGCGCCGACCTCGCGGACGACAGCGTCGATAACCTCCGCCGCGAAGCGGCAACGGTTTTCGAGGCTACCGCCATATTGGTCGGTGCGGTCGTTGGTGCTGTCCTTCATGAACTGCTCCAGGAGGTAGCCATGCGCGCCGTGGATCTCCACGCCGTCGAACCCGGCCTCGACGGCGTTCCGGGCGGCGCGCCTGAAGTCGTCAACAATCTGAGGGATCTCCTCCGTCTGCAGCCGCCGCGGCTTGGAGTATACCATGCCGGACTCGCATCGGGCGTTATCGCTTGTCGCTGCTCGAGATCGGTGCTGCCGTCCGGTTGGAAATCTGTTTTGTTTACAACGTAATGGCAGAATTAGCAATGATCGATCAATCACCAAACCATATAAATCTACCATGGCAAAACTTATCACCATGCAAGGGCATGCATTCTTATGGATGCGCGGACATACCGTTTGTGGAGACTCTTCCTACGTGCCAGATCTCGCAAAAGAAGAGCGCCCTTGCGGTGGACGGCGTCAACGATGGGCTTCCAGGCGTCGACCTGCTGTTGCGTCCAGATGCCAGGGGTCTCCGGGTAGCCCTGCGCCGTGGCAGAGACCCCCGTGGCCTCCGAGATGAGGAGGCCGCCCCTGGTAGCCCGCTGCGAGTAGTACACTGCTGCGTGCGGCTGCGGCACGTTCCCGTAAGAACGGCACCGTGTCAGCGGCGCGAGCACCACCCGGTGGGAGAGATCGAACTGCCCCATCTTGTACGGTGTCAGCAGCGAGATCGCCTCTTTCGCCGCTTGATGCACCATCTTGTCTTGACTACTGCTCGATTCTTCTTTGCAAAATGCGATGAGATGCAATCACTAACTAGCAGCTCTAGCTGTGTCTAGTTCACTATGCTCTGCTTCTTGCTTCTGAGTTTTGCTCTCTGCCTCTGCCTCCAACGGGGTTGGGGTCTGATTGTATTTATAAGTGTTGGAGTGCACCCGTCGCGTGTCGCATCGCACGCCTTCTCCATTTGACCGGCCAATTACAGGTAAGGCCGTAAGGGTACGCACACAATTTTTTCTTCTTTTTGACTAGCCGGTGCCTTTTGCTCCCATTTCCGTTCGTCATCCTTTCCGTCATCTCTCTCGCTGGGGAACGTACATTGTATCTGATCGTGTTTCGTTTGCACACCAAGCAAATGTGTGCTTCCCAGTTCTCACCAAAGTACAAGAAGTTTGCCACTTGCCAATCAGCATGAATAAGAGATGACGCAACTAGTGTATGAAAGATGGTACCCATACGAATCCTGTGCGGCTGTGCCATCCTTTGTGGCTGCACAACTCTGTAGTTGAGTAGTAAAAATTGAGTAAAACCGTCTCTTCTACTGTTTCGATTGTTTATTTTTGAGGTTCAGATAGGTTTGTGAAAAAGCAAGAGAGAAAAATTCGTCAGATAGATGTTTTCTATTGTCATCGCCGGTGTTCTCTTGCGATTAGCATCTAATCTTATTTCCCTCGAAGTTGTTGTGTCCATCCCAGTCCGGTGTGTTTTCTTCTTACATTTAATTGAATGGTAGCGCTTCTGCCATCGTTTTAAAAAAAGATACAAGTTTTAAGATTCATTTAACAAAACCTGAATTTTTGTCTTAAAACAAATTTCTTATACAAGTCGAGTGTTCCTTAATCTTTAGACATCACCTGGGTACATCATGCAACTACACTACATAAGTTTGTTGCTTAGTTTTTACAACAGATGTAATATAACAAAATGACAATAAATTAAAAGAATATTAGAAAAGTATCTCCGTAGAAAGTCTCTACTTGTTTTACGGAAAGAAGTACACGATCAATTGACCCACAACATTTCCCGTATGGTTTAACGTAGATAACGACTCGGCCGTGTCAAACTTTCTCCTGAAAGGCTTCGTACTCGTGGCGTATGTACATCCTGAAATTTTTTATTAATTTTATTTTAAAGTTAACCTTTCGTGAAATTTATTTCAATTCTAACATCTTTGATCATATCATCACTCGTGAAGCGTGACCAAATAACACTGTGTGATAGTGTTGTTTGGTCACGCCACTACCAGTGTGGTAGTATGACCAAAAGGGTTAGAATTGGAATAAAGTTCGCGGGGAACTTTAAAATAAAATTTTAAAAAAATGATTAATCAATAAAAAAAAGTTCGTCCATGTTTCCCGCGGCTGGAAGAAGTGACGGGAAGGTTCTTCACCTTCCATTGGTTGAGTGGTTGCGGTACGTGCTTACATGCTGCCAACGTTAGCGCAGACGTTGGGCTGACTGCTGTGCTGTCGCATGCTCCCTAATCACTGAGAGCTCAAACGGATTTCGTTAGTCTGACCAGGCTGTTTGTGGCGCGGGCCCGTCCCGTTTGTCACGGCCGCGTTCAATTCGCTCCTGTGTTTCTCCACATGAGACCATCTCTGCAACGACGCGTACATGTGGGACAAGCCGGACCTGGGGCACCAGCAGCCGCCGCGTCTGCACATCGTGATGGCGGCGGCGGGGTCCCCTCGGTGCAAATACCCGGCCATCATCGTGTTCCACGTGACGACGTCCCGCAGCGAGGAGCCCATGCGATCCAAGAGTTCTCGGGCGGCGTTCATCCGCCCAGCCTTGCAGTACCCGTCGATCATCGCGTTCCACGACACGACGCTGCTCCTCGACGCGCGAAGACCTCCCAGGCGGAGGCGAGGTCGCCAGCCTTGCAGTAGCACGTGAGCATGGTATTCCATGAGGCGGGTGTCCTGTCCAGCATTCGGTCGAACAGCCTCCTGGCGTCAGGCACCTCCCGAGCTCCGGCGGCGCCGAGCGCGGCCAGCATGGCGTTGAATAACAGCCTCTGGGCGGGAGCCAGGAGGTCCCGCTTGGTGTAGCGGGCAAGCAACGCGGTGGCCAGGACCACGTCGGAGGCGAGGCCGAGCTTGCAGTCCAGGCAGTGGAGGGTCTGCGCTTCATGACAGCTGGGGGACGCTGTTACCGCGCGGAGGACGGCGCAGCCATGCGAAAGAATGCACAGCGGCATGTGCATCTGCCGTATTGTGCCGTCAGTAGCACATGATGCGAATCAACGGGTGGAAGTGAAACAAAAATCCCAGTTCTTTCGTGGCCAGAAGAACGTCGTATGTTGTATAAGAAACTTGCAAAAGCAAAATTCCTTTTCTTTCACGACCAGGTTCCTTCTTCTGCTTTGAATTATTTGCTTATTTCCCTAATTTACTTACATGTATGACGTACAATAAGAGCAAATACACATTTGCTGATGTTGCTGCATACGGTAATAATAGCTAGATAGCGCAAATAAACATTGCGTGTTGTTGACACGTATTGTATTCGTAGCTAATTGCGTGTTGTTGATGCGAGTAAAAGGCGTATTAGCGTGATTTCGTTTCGCATTTACAAAAGTAGCTTGGGCGGAAAATTAAGTGCAAAAATAACACCGTGACCGCATGGCCGCTGCCTCTGCCCGCCATGTCGCCCGCTGCCGCACGGTGGCCGTGCGGTGGCGTTGCCGTCCGACCGCCATGCGGTGAGTTTTTTTTTTTTGGTTTTTTTAAGAAAAAAGATTGTGCGGTAATTTTTTTATATATATTTTTAAAAAATCGCTGCCGCACGGCCGCCGTACGTTAGTGCACTGTAGCAGCCGCTACCGCACGGTCACCATGCGAAAGCCACTGTAGCATTTTTTCTTCTTCTTTTTCCATTTTTTAATCATTTAAATATAGCAAATGAGCTCCAAAAATTATAAATTTGTTTGCGGAGCATCCTGACATAGTGTACTTACTTTGGTAATTTTTTCAAAATTTTATCCATTTTGATTTTTTTTTTCGAAACTACATTTAAGTATACTGTTTGTAGGAATTTTTTTAATATAGAAAATGAGGTCCAAACATTATGAATTTTTTTAAGGCTCCTTATACAATGGATTTGATTGATTGTGCAATATTTTTCAAAATTTCATATGTTCTGAAAATGTCTCAAAAATTAAGGGTTTAGGTCTCGAAAATTAGGGTTTTAGATCTCGAAAATTAGAGCTTCATGATTTCATGTAACTTGGAATGTGTGAAGTTTAGTACCACATGGACCACTCTGGGTAAGAGACACTCACTAAGGGTTTAGGCCAATGCCTGGCCTCCCTCCTCCGTACGTCTGTCGCCTCGTCGTTGATGTCCCCCCTTGCCCGTAGTGTTGTGCCTCGACAACGCCTCCAAAATTCTCGACGCTGTGACTACTCTAAGAATTCCTGGATGGGATGCGAAGGGTCTACTAAATCATTTTATTTAGTTCTTGTGCTGATTGATTGAGAGCATAAAAGGGGGCAACTTTGATCGTGCCCTTGAGCTAATAAGTAAGATGATGCATGAAAGTTTCTTATGACAGCGGCATGACAGAGTGTTTCTGCCATCCTGCGAATCCTTAGTGAACTGTTTGTTTCCCTTCCTACTAAATGACGGCATGATTTCATGTTCACCCTAGATAGTAATAGTAGTAGTATTACTCCAATCGAGCCCGTATAAGGCCAATTTAACTCCTAAATACTGGCATTTACGTTCCCACCTCTAGTGCGTGTCCTGCTGTATATTGCGGGGTTATTGTAGCACAGAATCGAAACAGGCCATAATGTTTGCTAAAGATATTGAGAGTTCAAATTCTAACACTACTGCTATAGCAATCTTACTGGGTGAAGAACTAAAGACATGGGCCACAATATTCACTACCAAAATCTAAATAATAGTAGTATGATTTGTACTACTCGGAGCAAAAGAAAATAGTATGGTACCCAAAATCTAAATAGTAGTAGTATGATTAGTACTACTATACGTGTTCAAATTCTGCCACTACTCCATGTGGTACTAAACTTCACACATTCCAAGTCACATGAAATCATGAAGCCCTAATTTTCGAAACCTAAAACCCTAATTTTCGAGACCTAAACCCTTAATTTTTGAGATATTTTCAGAACATATAAAATTCTGAAAAACATTACACAATCAAGTACACCGTGTAAGGAGCCTTAAAAAAATTCATAATGTTTGGACCTCATTTTCTATATTTAAAAATTCCTACAAACAATATAATTAAATGAGTTTTCAAGAAAAAATCAAAATGGCTAAAATTTTGGAAAAAAAATACAAGTAAGTACACTGTGTCAGAAGGCTTCACAAATTTTTTTTATAATTTTTGGAGCTCATTTGATATATTTAAAAATTAATCCAAAAAGTATATTTAAATGATTTTAAAAAATGAATTTTTTTTTGCTACAGTGGCTTTCGCACGGTGGCCATACGGTAGTGGCTGCTATAGTGCGCTGTTGCACGGCGGCCATGCGGCAGCGTTTTTGTTAATATATATAAAAAAAATCACCGCATAGGTTTTTTTCTTAAAAAAAAACTCACCACATGGCCACTATGCTGCAGCGGGTGATGTGGCGGGCGGGGGTGGCGGCCGCACGGCGCCCACGCGATCACGGTGTCATTTTTTCACTTAATTTTCTGCCCTAGCTAGTTTTGTAAATACGAAATGAAATTACGCTAATACGGCCAAAAAAAATTGTTGATGCGTATTGTATTCATAGCTAGACACACATGCATGACATATATTCAGGATTTGATCTTTGTTTTACCTAAATAGAACAAAATGGTACTTAGGTTCTCCAAATTTTTTGTGCGAATTTTCTTCGGAAGGGCATCCCCTGACATTCTCAATGGAATGTCACGAGTGAATAGTACCATGAGATTCCTAAGATCTGAGCCGTCAGATCGGGAATCAACGGCTAAGATTGATTGCTACAGTTCTGCTACAGTGCCCATAAACAGTACCTCTACTACAACGTTTTGCTACAGTACTTGCTACATTGTTGCTGCAGTGCGGATCTAGGTCTCAGTCGTCGATTCCCGATCTGACGGCTGCAAAATAATGTCATGATACTGTTCACCGTAACATTGTTGTGCAATGTCGGAGGATTTGCTTCCATTTTCTTCCGTGTCCATCACATGGAGTGATGTTGCTCCTCGTCGGCTTCCCCCTTAGACCATTAAGAAATGGCAGGGCCCAAACTAACCAGCTTCAAAAGGCCCATCTTCAGTGGCCCATCACCAGTATAGACACTCCGGGTTTGTTATCTTTTCCCTCTCTCACGTAGAGCAAGTCGGGCCCTGAACTTCGTGGGAGAAGGGGAGGCGGAAGCATGCATGCGTCAGCAACGCACTATCCCACGTGCTTTATTGTAGCTGTTTACCCACGGACTTGATGGGTTTGCAATTGATTTGAAGTAAAAACCCTAATAAAGATGCAATCTTTATATTTTTTGTGAGCACACAAGCCTATTTATAAGTATTTAGCTTTGGTGTAATTGTGTCAATCAGATCTGTAATCCAACAACATAATAGAAAAGTGACGATGTGATGCTCTATTGTGTTTTATTTTATGCTAAATTTTAATGCATCTGTATTTGATGAATCTTAATATTAGTACTAAGCAACACAAAATAAGGTTTGTTAATCAAGCCATGTGCTTGAATTTGAATTTTTTGTGGTGTGGGAACTAGATGGCATGAGAGGGGTTCAGGTATACGTGTTGAGCCCGGTGACCACGTTGGCAGCTGTGCACGCCGAGCCAAGAGTGAGCGCATAGGAGGCCTCCCTGGCTCGAGCTTGGGCACGCCAGTGAGAGCACGGGACGAGCTGGGCGAGCCAAGCGTGAGCACACATGCGGGCGAGAGGAGTCGGGCCGGGGCGATCCAGTCATGAGTGCATGGTGCACGGGAGGAGTTGGTCGAGTCAGTGGCGGTCCCAGGATTGAAACTTAGGTTGGGCAGAATGAACCAGTACTATTATCCGATAACAAAGCAATCCATACATAATATATGTTGCAATCACTTTTAATAAAGCATATGACACTAAATGGATCTCAAAACTATAATCCGCATCATGTGAACATACAAAGACAGGTCAAATATAGAAAATATACCTCATGAACATAACAATTTGCCACCAAAATACCAAATTATTGAATTACTAGTAACAATCTGTCAAAAATAGATAGATGGTGAGTATTCAGATTAATTCATCATAAATCATAAAAAGTACTAATTAACCAATCACAATCCAATTCACCATCTAGCAAATCAAGTAATCAACCAATCACAATCTAATTCACCATCAATTATACATCAGTGTCACCAATTCACCATGACACTATCAAATTCCCACAGCATCATATTCATTCATCAATAATCAATTATACATTTATGCATTGCAGTGAGTCACTAAGTATCACACATCACAAATTCGCAGTATAAGTATTCACCATTCAGGCATTCACAATCCAATTCAGTGATTCACCATCAATATTTATACATCAGTACATCACAGTATCACAATTCACACATCATCAAATTTCCAAGAATTCCAAGAATTTATACATCAATACATCAGTACATTTTAATTCATACCTTTGCCTTTCCACTTAGGAGGGGCCATCTTGATTTCTATTTTCTAGTTTCTACCAATCGAATCAAGCATTCAAGCTTCTGCAGTTCTACAGCCTGGTTCTGCCTTTGCCCTTTTGGGCTCTGGCCACACGCGCCCCCTTCTGGGCTTTTGGCTACCCGCTGCCCACGCCGAGGCCGACAAGCCAGTCTCACCGATGCGACGACGTCGGCACGTCGCCCCCCCCCCACGTGCCCCCTCTGGCCTCGCAGTCTCGCAGACGTCGTCGTCCCCCGCGTGCCCCTCCTCTCAGGTTCTCAGTCGAGTAGCCGACCGCCGAGGCACCGACGTCATGCCACCAGCCGACACCAGGTGAGGCGGCGCCCACGCCGCTGTGTCGGCCCGCCGCATGCCGCCTAGGGTTGTAGTGGCGGAATTTGCAAATTAGGATTTGGGGAAACTGGGCAGTGCGAAGACGAAAGGAGTGAGGTGTAGTGGTGTACTCTACTTGGTTGTATTGGTGAGATAAGCTTAGCTACGTGGGCCTTCCTTTTGGCTTTGGGCTGTGCCGCTGTGGCCTCCTCAGCTCCTCTGGACTCTGGACGTGGGGGAAGGAAGCCCCAAGCCGATCTGCCGCCAGGAAGCGGGAAGAAGCAAGGGAGTTACCGCCGCCACGGGTAGTCCAGAGACAAGGGGAAGGGACTAATGGGCCGCTAGGACTGATCGATTTCAATCCAATCAATATTTTTTTGGATTTCAAAAAGGCGCACATATATCGTAGGTGTATTTCGGTTTGTTGATTCGTGCATGTTGTCATTTCTAATGTACGTAACCAAACCCAGTGCGCCATGTATTTCACAATTAAATTATAAAGTCTTTCAAACTTAAATATATTTTCCCAAATATTTTGACTATTAAAAATTACGTAATCTTTTCTCGAAAGAATTGGTTTCACGAACAATACAATTGGGATAAGAACGCGCATGGCAACCCTAAACCTAGACAAT
The DNA here is from genome assembly GCA_036346255.1 of Ampelocalamus luodianensis. Classification (NCBI taxonomy): domain Eukaryota; kingdom Viridiplantae; phylum Streptophyta; class Magnoliopsida; order Poales; family Poaceae; genus Ampelocalamus; species Ampelocalamus luodianensis. The sequence continues at coordinate 52,945,596 of CM070627.1, read as the reverse complement.
TTTTTTTTTATTTCGCTCCGAAGGGGGCTATTTGTGTTATTGCGTTGCCGAACTGTAAATCTTTAGGTTGAATTCTCTAGACATAAAATAAAAATAAATAAATATAGAGCCCTGTCGCCAGTTCAATTGGCGGCAGGGATACTGTCTCCAATTGAACTGGCAGCATGCTCCTATCGTCAGTTCAATTGACGACAGGAACCTCTTCGCACTGTTCCAATTAGAGACATGGATACTGTCGCCAGTTGAAATAATGATAGGAGTCTATCGTTGTTCCAAATCGCGATATGCACATTTTTTTTTATAATTATCTTTTAAATTAATATATATTTTTTAAAAAAATCTGTTTTCAGGCACTTTCTTTTCGAGCGGATGCTGGTATGGGGCCAATTATACTGGAGACAGACAGGGGCGGATCTACAGTATGCTACAGGGGTGCACAAGACATCGGGTCAAAAAAATTATTTTTGTTTATATATAAGGCCAAAAAATCATTTTTCTTTATATATAGTTGTGTATATATAGTATGGACACCCCTAACCTAAGATAAGAGGACATCCTAAGTCACAATCCACTGGAGACAGATACAACCAACTTAAAAGTTGCGCTCCAAAGTACAGAGCAGGATCTGGCTAGGCACGGTGTTCTTTTCAGGGAAGCGAAATTCCTCATGCTTTCCTGTTTTTCTCGATGTTTCAGTCTCTTATAATCCTCGCTCTTGTAACAAAGTGGCACATGCTTTGGCCAATTTTGGTTCTAGTTTGGAACGAGGCGGAGTCGTGCTCTGGCCGGACTCGGTTCCCTCTGGTGTGATTTCGTTAGTCGTCAGCAATTTCGCTAACTTGGGCCTTCTGCTCGTGCATGAGACAGACCTTCCGCTCGTGCATGAGATGTGTACAACTGACTACGATTCGAGATTCGTCAATGAGACGGGCTTTGCTACGGCTTCCAAATTGCCCCTTTCATTTTCCTTTTTTAAATCTTTTCTCCAGCTACTTTTTTTTTTCAATATGTATTCCATAATTTGTCAAACGGATTTGTCATGTGGATTTTGTATGGCAACTAGCAAGCCATACATAGATATTAGATAGAGTTATTGGACAATGAATACAACTCTTCTTTAATTAGAGATCTAACATAATAGTGGTGGAGCTATATTTCTTGAGCAGTGTCAATAGAATTGACGTTTATTAGTCCTGTGGTCACATACACAAAAATCTCCTGGGCACAGATTGAAACTGAATATAAATAATACAGACAAATTCCATATAAAAATCAATAATGAACGGTGGAAATGATACCATGCACGCACGCACAACTAGTCCAAATCGAATCGATGAACTTCATGATTATGCATGAGGAGCAGCTGCTGAGTCACTACGGTCGTCATCAAGGAAAGGGTAGTCCGTGTAGCCAACAACTGGATCCTGCGTGTAGAAGGTTGAGCGGTCGTACTTGTTCAAAGGGGCATCCAGCTCAAACCTCCTTGGCAGGTCTGGGTTGGCCAAGAAGAGCCTCCCGAAGGCGACGAGGTCAGCATAGCCGTCAGCCACCACCTTGTTGCCTTCCTCCCGATCGTACCCGCCCGCGGCGATGAACGTGCCGTTGAACGCTTCACGAAGGGCAAGAGCCCGTGGGGATCTGCTGCGCCCTCAACGATGGCCATCCGTGGCTCTACCATGTGGCAGTAGAGGAACCCTTGGTGCCTGTTGAGCTGCTGCACCATGTAGGCACCGAGCGTCTGTGGGTCGGAGTCGACACAGTCCATGTAGTCCACGAACGGCGACAGCCTGATTCCCACGCGATGCGCGCCGACCTCGCGGACGACAGCGTCGATAACCTCCGCCGCGAAGCGGCAACGGTTTTCGAGGCTACCGCCATATTGGTCGGTGCGGTCGTTGGTGCTGTCCTTCATGAACTGCTCCAGGAGGTAGCCATGCGCGCCGTGGATCTCCACGCCGTCGAACCCGGCCTCGACGGCGTTCCGGGCGGCGCGCCTGAAGTCGTCAACAATCTGAGGGATCTCCTCCGTCTGCAGCCGCCGCGGCTTGGAGTATACCATGCCGGACTCGGCATCGGGCGTTATCTGCTTGTCAGTGCTCGAGATCGGTGCCTGCCGGTCCGGTTGGAAATCTGTTTTGTTTACAACGTAATGGCAGAATTAGCAATGATCGATCAATCACCAAACCATATAAATCTACCATGGCAAAACTTATCACCGTGCAAGGGCATGCATTCTTATGGATGCGCGGACATACCGTTTGTGGAGACTCTTCCTACGTGCCAGATCTGGCAAAAGAAGAGAGCGCCCTTGCGGTGGACGGCGTCAACGATGGGCTTCCAGGCGTCGACCTGCTGTTGCGTCCAGATGCCAGGGGTCTCCGGATAGCCCTGCGCGGTGGCGGAGACCCCCGTGGCCTCCGAGATGAGGAGGCCGCCCCTGGTAGCCCGCTGCGAGTAGTACACTGCTGCGTGCGGCTGCGGCACGTTCCCGTAAGAACGGCACCGTGTCAGCGGCGCGAGCACCACCCGGTGGGAGAGATCGAACTGCCCCATCTTGTACGGTGTCAGCAGCGAGATCGCCTCTTTCGCCGCTTGATGCACCATCTTGTCTTGACTACTGCTCGATTCTTCTTTGCAAAATGCGATGAGATGCAATCACTAACTAGCAGCTCTAGCTGTGTCTAGTTCACTATGCTCTGCTTCTTGCTTCTGAGTTTTGCTCTCTGCCTCTGCCTCCAACGGGGTTGGGGTCTGATTGTATTTATAAGTGTTGGAGTGCACCCGTCGCGTGTCGCATCGCACGCCTTCTCCATTTGACCGGCCAATTACAGGTAAGGCCGTAAGGGTACGCACACAATTTTTTCTTCTTTTTGACTAGCCGGTGCCTTTTGCTCCCATTTCCGTTCGTCATCCTTTCCGTCATCTCTCTCGCTGGGGAACGTACATTGTATCTGATCGTGTTTCGTTTGCACACCAAGCAAATGTGTGCTTCCCAGTTCTCACCAAAGTACAAGAAGTTTGCCACTTGCCAATCAGCATGAATAAGAGATGACGCAACTAGTGTATGAAAGATGGTACCCATACGAATCCTGTGCGGCTGTGCCATCCTTTGTGGCTGCACAACTCTGTAGTTGAGTAGTAAAAATTGAGTAAAACCGTCTCTTCTACTGTTTCGATTGTTTATTTTTGAGGTTCAGATAGGTTTGTGAAAAAGCAAGAGAAAAATTCGTCAGATAGATGTTTTCTATTGTCATCGCGGTGTTCTCTTGCGATTAGCATCTAATCTTATTTCCTCGGTTGTTGTGTCCATCCCAGTCCGTGTGTTTTCTTCTTACATTTAATTGAATGGTAGCGCTTCTGCCATCGTTTTAAAAAAAGATACAAGTTTTAAGATTCATTTAACAAAACCTGAATTTTTGTCTTAAAACAAATTTCTTATACAAGTCGAGTGTTCCTTAATCTTTAGACATCACCTGGGTACATCATGCAACTACACTACATAAGTTTGTTGCTTAGTTTTTACAACAGATGTAATATAACAAAATGACAATAAATTAAAAGAATATTAGAAAAGTATCTCCGTAGAAAGTCTCTACTTGTTTTACGGAAAGAAGTACACGATCAATTGACCCACAACATTTCCCGTATGGTTTAACGTAGATAACGACTCGGCCGTGTCAAACTTTCTCCTGAAAGGCTTCGTACTCGTGGCGTATGTACATCCTGAAATTTTTTATTAATTTTATTTTAAAGTTAACCTTTCGTGAAATTTATTTCCAATTCTAACATCTTTGATCATATCATCACTCGTAGCGTGACCAAATAACACTGTGTGATAGTGTTGTTTGGTCACGCCACTACCAGTGTGGTAGTATGACCAAAATGGTTAGAATTGGAATAAAGTTCGCGGGGAAACTTTAAAATAATTTTTTTTAAAAAATGATTAATCAATAAAAAAAAGTTCGTCCATGTTTCCCGCGGCTGGAAGAAGTGACGGGAAGGTTCTTCACCTTCCATTGGTTGAGTGGTTGCGGTACGTGCTTACATGCTGCCAACGTTAGCGCAGACGTTGGGCTGACTGCTGTGCTGTCGCATGCTCCCTAATCACTGAGAGCTCAAACGGATTTCGTTAGTCTGACCAGGCTGTTTGTGGCGCGGGCCCGTCCCGTTTGTCACGGCCGCGTTCAATTCGCTCCTGTGTTTCTCCACATGAGACCATCTCTGCAACGACGCGTACATGTGGGACAAGCCGGACCTGGGGCACCAGCAGCCGCCGCGTCTGCACATCGTGATGGCGGCGGCGGGGTCCCCTCGGTGCAAATACCCGGCCATCATCGTGTTCCACGTGACGACGTCCCGCAGCGAGGAGCCCATGCGATCCAAGAGTTCTCGGGCGGCGTTCATCCGCCCAGCCTTGCAGTACCCGTCGATCATCGCGTTCCACGACACGACGCTGCTCCTCGACGCGCGAAGACCTCCCAGGCGGAGGCGAGGTCGCCAGCCTTGCAGTAGCACGTGAGCATGGTATTCCATGAGGCGGGTGTCCTGTCCAGCATTCGGTCGAACAGCCTCCTGGCGTCAGGCACCCTCCCGAGCTCCCGGCGGCGCCGAGCGCGGCCAGCATGGCGTTGAATAACAGCCTCTGGGCGGGAGCCAGGAGGTCCCGCTTGGTGTAGCGGGCAAGCAACGCGGTGGCCAGGACCACGTCGGAGGCGAGGCCGAGCTTGCAGTCCAGGCAGTGGAGGGTCTGCGCTTCATGACAGCTGGGGGACGCTGTTACCGCGCGGAGGACGGCGCAGCCATGCGAAAGAATGCACAGCGGCATGTGCATCTGCCGTATTGTGCCGTCAGTAGCACATGATGCGAATCAACGGGTGGAAGTGAAACAAAAATCCCAGTTCTTTCGTGGCCAGAAGAACGTCGTATGTTGTATAAGAAACTTGCAAAAGCAAAATTCCTTTTCTTTCACGACCAGGTTCCTTCTTCTGCTTTGAATTATTTGCTTATTTCCCTAATTTACTTACATGTATGACGTACAATAAGAGCAAATACACATTGCGTGTTGTTGATGAGTGTTATTCGTAGCTAATTGTGTGTTGTTGATGTGAATAAAAGGCCGTATTAGCGTAATTTTGTTTTGTATTTACAAAAGTAGCTTGGGCGGAAAATTAAGTGCAAAAATAACACCGTGGCCGCATGGCCGCCGCCTCTGCCCGCCATGTCGCCGGCTGCCGCACGGCCGTCGTGCGGTGAGTTTTTTTTGTTTTTTGAAGAAAAAAGATTGTGCGGTGATTTTTTATATATATTTTTAAAAAATCGCTGCCGTACGGCCGATGTACGGCATGCACTGTAGCAGCCGCTACCGCACGGCCACCATGCAGAAGGCACTGTAGCATTTTTCCCCCTATTTTTAATCATTTAAATATACTTTTTTGTATTAATTTTTAAATATAGCAAATGAGCTCCAAAAATTATGAATTTGTTTGTGGAGCATCCTGACATAGTGTACTTACTTTTGTAATTTTTTAAAAATTTTATCCATTCTGATTTTTTTCAAAAATACATTTAAGTATACTGTTTGTAGGAATTTTTTAATATAGAAAATAAGATCCAAACATTATGAATTTTTTTTAAGGCTCCTTACACAGTGGATTTGATTGATTGTGCAATATTTTTCAGAATTTCATATGTTCTGAAAATATCTCAAAAATTAAGGGTTTAGGTCTCAAAAATTAGAGTTTTAGGTTTCGAAAATTAGGACTTTATGATTTCATGTGACTTGGAATATGTGAAGTTTAGTACCACATGGACCACTCTAGGTAAGAGACTCTTTAAGGGTTTAGGCCAACGCCCGGCCTCCCTCCTTCGCACGTCTGTCGCCTCGTCGTTGATATCCCCCCTTGCCCGTAGTGTTGCGCCTCGACAACGCCTCCAAAATTCTCGACGTTGTGACTACTCTAAGAATTCCTGGATGGGATGCGAGGGGTCTACTGAATCATTTTATTTAGTTCCTGTGCTGATTGATTGACAGCATAAAAGGGGGCAACTTTGATTGTGCCCTTGAGCTAATGAGTAAGATGATGCGTGAAAACTTCTTGGGACAGCGGCATGACAGAGTGTTTTTGCCATCTCGCGAATCCTTAGTGAACCGTTTGTTTCCCTTCCTACTAAATGACAGTAATAGTAGTAGTATTACTCCAATCGAGCCCGTATAAGGCCAATTTAACTCCTAAATAGTGGCATTTACGTTCCCACCTCTAGTGTGTGTCCTGCTGTATCTTCCGGTGTTATTGTAGCACATATTCGAAATAGGCCAGAATGTTTGCTAAAGATATTGGGAGTTCAAATTCTACCACTATTGCTATAGCAATCTTACTGGGTGAAGAACTAAAGACAGGGGCCACGTTATTCACTACCAAAATCTAAATAATAGTAGCATGATTAGTACTACTTGGAGCAAAAGAAAATAGTATGATACCTAAAATTTAAATAATAGTAGTATGATTAGTACTACTATAGGAGTTCAAATTCTGCCACTACTCCATGTGGTACTAAACTTCACACATTCCAAGTCACATTAAATCATGAAGCCTTAATTTTCGAAACCTAAAACCCTAATTTTCGAGACCTAAACCCTTAATTTTTGAGATATTTTCAGAGCATATGAAATTCTGAAAAACATAATGTTTGGACCTCATTTTCTATATTAAAAATTCCTACAAACAACATAATTAAATGAGTTTTCAAGAAAAATTTAGAATGGATAAAATTTTTAAAAAATATACAAGTAAGTACACTATGTCAGAAGACCCCATAAAAATTTATAATTTTTGGAGCTCATTTGCTATATTTAAAAATTAAGACAAAAGTATATTTAAATGATTTAAAAAACAAAAAACAAATTTTTTTTTGCTACAGTGGCTTCCGCATGGCAGCCATGCAGTAGTGGCTGCTACAGTGCATTGCTGCACGGCAGCTGTGCGATAGTGTGTGTGTGTGTATAATCACCGCATAGGTTTTTTTTCTTTTAAAAAAACTCACCACACTGCCGCTATGCTGCAGTGGGCAACGTGGCGAGCGAGGGTGGCGGTCGCATGGCGGCCGTGCGGTCACGGTGTCATTTTTGCACTTAATTTTCTGCCCCAGCTAGTTTTGTAAATACAAAATGAGATTACGCTAATACGGCCAAAAAATTCGTTGATGCGTATTGATTCATAGCTAGACACACATGCAGGACATATATTCAGGATTTGATCTTTGTTTTACCTAAATAGAACAAAATGGTACTTAGGTTCTCCAAATTTTTTGTGCGAATTTTCTTCCATGTCCATCACATGGAGTGATGTTGCTCCTCGTCGGCTTCCCCCTTAGACCATTAAGAAACGACAGGGCCCAAACTAACCAGCTTCAAAAGGCCCATCTTCAGTGGTCCATCACCAGTATAGACACTCTGAGTTTGTTATCTTTCTCCCTCTCTCACGTAGAGCAAGCCAAGCCCTGAACTTCGTGGGAGAAGGGGAGGCGGAAGCATGCATGCGTCAACAACGCACTATCTCACGTGCTTTATTGTAGCTGTTTACCAACAGACTTGATGGGTTTGCAATAGATTTGAAGTAAAAACCCTAATAAAGATGCAATCTTTATATATTTTTGTGAGCACACAAGCCTATTTATAAGTATTTAGCTTTGATGTAATTGTGTCAATCAGATCTGTAATCCAACGACGGAAAAGAAAAGTGACGATGTGATGCTCTATTGTGTTTTATTTTATGCTCAATTTTATTGCATCTGTATTTGATGAATCTTAATATTAGTACTAAGCAACACAAAATAAGGTTTGTTAATCAAGCCATGTGCTTGAATTTGAATTTTTTGTGGTGTGGGAACTAGATGGCATGAGAGGGGTTCAGGTATACTTGTCGAGCCTGGTGACCGCGTTGGTAGCCGTGCACGCCGAGCCAAGAGTGAGTGCATAGGAGGCTTCCCTGGCTCGAGCTTGGGCGCGCCAGTGAGAGCACGGGACGAGCTGGGCAAGCCAAGCATGAGCGCACATGCGGGCGAGAGGAGTCGGGCTGGGGCGATCCAGTCATGAGTGCATGGTGCACGGGAGGAGTTGGTCCGAGTCAGTGGCGGTCCCAGGATTGAAACTTAGGTTGGGCGGAATGAACCAGTACTATTATCTGATAACAAAGCAATGCATACATAATATATGTTGCAATCACTTTCAATAGAGCATATGACACTAAATGGATCTCAAAACTATAATCCGCATAATGTGAACATAAAAGATAGGTCAAATATAGAAAATATACCTCATCAACATAACAATTTGCCACCAAAATACCAAATTATTGAATTACTAGTAACAACTTGTCAAAAGTAGATAGATTGTGAGTATTCAGATTAATTCATCATAAATTATAAAAAGTACTAATTAACCAATCACAATCCAATTCATCATCTAGCAAATCAAGTAATCAACCAATCACAATCCAATTCACCATCAATTATACATCAGTGTCACCAATTCACCGTGACACTATCAAATTCACACAGCATCATATTCATTCATCAATAATCAATTATACATTTATGCATCGCAGTGAGTCACTAAGTATCACACACATCACAAATTCACAGTATAAGTATTCACAATTCAGGCATTCACAATCCAATTCAGTGATTCACCATCAATATTTATACATCAATACATCACAGTATCACAATTCACACATGATCAAATTTCCAAGAATTCCAAGAATTTATACATCAATACATCAGTACACTTTAATTCATACCTTTGCCTTTCCACTTAGGAGGAGCCATCTTGATTTCTATTTTCTAGTTTCTACCAATCCAATCAAGCATTCAAGCTTCTGCAGTTCTACAGCCTGGTTCTGCCTTCGCCCTTTTAGGCTCTGGCCAAGCGCGCCCCCTTCTGGGCTTCTGGCTGCCCGCTGCCCACACCGAGGCCGACAAGCCAGTCTCACCGATGCGGCGACATCGGCACGCCGCCATCCCCCCGCGCGCCCCCTCTGGCCTCGCAGACGTCGCCGTCCCCCGTGCGCCCCTCCTCTCAGGTTCTCAGCCGAGTAGCCGACCGCCGAGGCACCGATGGCTGACGCCACGCCACCAACCGGCACCAGGCGAGGCGGCGCCCACGCCGCTGTGTCAGCCTGCCGCGTGCTACCTAGGGTTGAAGTGGCGGAATTTGTAAATTAGGATTTGGGGAAACTGGGAAGTGCGAAGATGAAAGGAGTGAGGTGTAGTGGTGTACTCTACTTGGTTGTATTGGTGAGATAAGCTTAGCTGCGTGGGCCTTCCTTCGGCTTTGGGCTGTGCCGCTGTGGCCTCCTCAGCTCCTCAGCTGTGGCCTAAATCTTGGTTTGTATTTAAAATGTAAGAAAATATGTAGACATTAAAACTGTTCTTGCATCTCGTTGTTTTTGAACTTTTCTGTAATTCTTGTTCAAGAATCGTGGAAATAAAAAACCTCAATCTTCCAATTGACCAAAGTCATGACCCTCCTTTTTCAATCCTTGTCAAATCTTATGATCATCCTCTGGAAATAATTTTCCTTGGTTCTAGGGATGCTGTGCGACCCCTCTGAAAAATTTCACAATTTTTAGAAATTATTTGAATATTTTGAGAGGCTGGTCAAACCTGTTGACCCTTGGTCAAACCCTAACTCAGAACCTTGAGAAATTTTTGGAGAAAAATACTCTACATAAAAACCTCTGAAAATTTTACACAATGTCAATCCTAGAGTCAGCCAGTTCCTGTAAAATTTTTAGAAATTTTGGAGTTAATTTGCTACCTCTAAAAATTATTCCAAGTTTTCAGCTTATCTTAAACTCTAAGTCAAAGTCCTGTTGGGTTCAAGTTAGACTCGAGCCCAAACCCTTGTCTTGGTTGGGTCCAACCAGCTAATTGTACTCGGGCCTGTTCAATAACACACGATCAATGTCAGCCGTTGGATTTCCGTCGAGCCGTCCATGTTCGTTTGGAACGTTCGGACCACCCTATCGTCCCTTGCAATCTAAACCCTTGGATCTTAATCGGATGCTCCAGATTGGCTATGTCGTTTGGACCTTCGAATGGCCCAATCGATCTCAGCCGTCCATTCCAAATCCAGCCATCAAGAGTGCGGGCTCGGTACTTTTGACTCAGCCTAAACCACTCACTGGTTTTGATTCAAGCCACTTTGGCTCTCTTTCTCTGACTATGGGCCTTCGCCTCCTAGTCATCTTCTTTTTTCGTCGTGCGCATGTGCCATAGCAGAGGAGGCAGTGCCTTGTCCAGTCCTTGGCGTCCTTAGCAACGGCGCTTAGCCAAATTAATGTGCGCCAGTACCTTTAGCCCCCAAAGTCCTCCTTCTATCTGCTCCCATCTCCTCAGTGTGTCCATGGCAGGCCGTGGACCAAGCTCATTGTTGAGCTCTACCATTGCCCAAAACCCTAGCTCTCCGGCTATATAAAGCCCTTGAGCTCCTCCTGGTGTTCTTTTTAACACCACATAAGCCTTGCCTTGCTTTCCCTCTACTTAATCGAGCTCAAACACCAAAGAACCCTAAATCCGCCATTCTTGGACCATGGAGCTCATCGGTGATGGTAGTGCCTGAGGGTTCTTTTGTTAATCTTTTTTGCTCCGCCTTGAGCCTCTCATCATCTTCATAAAATCCCCTAACTTGATTTTGGGTTGCTTTCACAGGAGCGGCCTAATTTTTGGTTTTTGGATCTCCGCGACCGTGTTCATCCCCTTTGTCCCCAACTCCGGTAAGGACACCTGTGCTTCAATTACTTTCGCCTGGACCATCTAGGAGGTCTTTTGAAGCTATCCTTACCTTTGGTTCACTTTCATTTTGCTCAGGTCCTCTTCTCCACGTTGTCTTCCTCAGCGCCTGCGCTGGTCGTCGTCACTAGAGCTCCTCCGACCACCTCTGGACCTCTCCAGTGCTAAGGTAGCTTTCTAGTAGCCCCTAGTTGCTGTGGTACTCACTATCTTGGACTGCTGCGGAGCTTGTCGCTGTTTTCATTTTTGCCGTACTTTGCACCACCGCCATTTTCTAGCTTACCGCCATTTTAGGCCAGCTCCGCTATTGAGATCAGCTCAGTGAGTTGCGCAATACTATTGCACACTTGTTTCAGTCTTTGGTTTGCGCCACCTTGGCATATAGCGCCGGCAAACCGCCGGGCAAAGCGTGTCGGACGTAAAAGTCCCATTGTCGTAAGCCAAAGACCTCCCCTAAGACCACCCTCAGATCACCTTCGGTGTTTTTGCAAAGACCACCCCGTTGGTCTTTTGCAAAGACAACCCTCAAGACCACCCTCGGGGTCCTCCTTGCAAAAGACCACCTCTTGGGCTTTTGCAAAGATAATGTCCAGAACCTCCTCTTGTTAATCTTGGCCATTCAGGACCTCCCCATGGAGATCTGAGCCATCCAAGACCTCCTCTCTTTTAGATCTTATGGTTTATGACCTCCTTTGGGTAGATCTTGACCGTTCAGGATCTCCCCTTGGAGATCTGAACCGTCTAGGATCTCCTCTCTCGTAGATCTTAACCTTGAGGACCTCTCTGTGGAGATCTTGACCGTCCAAGACCTCTCCATGGAGATCTGAGCCGTCCAGGACCTCCCCGCTTTTAGATATTAACCTTAGGATCTCTCCTGTAGCTCTAGACCGTTAGATCTAGATCTAACGGTCTAGACCTCCTCGGCGCGTTCGGAGTTCCAACGTTCCAATCCCCTTTTTTCGTTCATTTCTAGATCTGCGGCTCAGATCTCGTGAACCTTCAGACCTCCGAATGTAACCTTGATCTGAGCCATTCCTTTTTAGATCCACGGCCCAAAATTGATTGAAACGTTCAAAAGTTCGAATGTTCTATCTCTTGTAGACAGTTGGATTTAATCCAACCATCTAGGTTCGTGGGCTGTTCGCGCGGTCGTTCTCCAGTGCACTTGGGCCATTGGATTTGATCTTAACGGCCCAGGTTTTTCCGATTTGAGTTAGTAGTAAGTATTTTAGTTAATCCTTAATTTGTGAACTGTAAAATGTATTAAACTTCAAAATTGCAAAACTAATTAAATTTAACCCCTTTTCGGTTGATTTCAATTTTGTTAATTCTGGTTTTAACTAAGCTTTAATCTAACAATGGTTGTAAGCTTAGTTTTGTTCCAAAAAATGTGTTAGTGGATTTATTTTAGGCTTAACTTTAATTATTGCTCTAAAATTTAGTTAACTTGAAAAATGTATAAGTAATTCTCTGTAACTCCAAATTTAATAAACTAAAATGTGTTATAGTCCTCTACTAATATGCTTTAGTGTAGAATAGGTTTTAATATTGTCTTTGCCTCTGAAGTTAATTGTGCACTAACTTAGGAAAATTATGATAAATTCATTTTAACTCCAAAGGCAGTAAACCCAATTTTGTTGTTCTTAGAATATCATTCTCTGTCTACCATAAATTTTTTGTGCTCACCAACTTTCTGAAAATTTGTGTGATGAACAGTAACAGAAAGCAATTAAAATTAAATTTTTCAGTAGATTGAAATTGTTTAGACTATAACTTTTGCATGCTTAGTCCAAATCAGTTAGTTCTTTTTGCTAAATTCATTTAAAATCATGCTCTACCTGCTGTGTAAATTTTATAGATTTTGGTTGATTTTGAATCTTGAGTCTTTTTCGGTGTTCGTCGTTTTATTGAATTTTCTCGTCCTTGCGATAGGTTCTGAAGAAATTGTTGAGTGCGAAAGTGATCCTCTATAGCTATCAAGTGATCTCCAGTAAGGCAAGCAGATGTAGTATTCATTTGATCATATTGATCCCATTACTTTTAAAATGTCTAATATCTTGTTTGCAAAGAATATGTATGCATACTTCTTTGTGTCAAAGTTAATTTTGTCGATTAGAGGTAGCTAATCCTAATGCATTATTTCCCTGAAATTATCCACCCGTGCCACTAACCTAAGTTAATATCCTCATTGGTGAATTAGAGTTCGGTGAATGATTTATGATCTTTTATTGTCTTTACGATATGATGCTTAGCAATGCTTAGTTATCAATAGAATTGGACAGTTATCGACTTAGTCGATGACCTTGATCACACAAATCTTACAATGACATTATGTTCAACACCTTGTGCTTTGTTATTTCATAAAGTTTAAAACTGAAAATAAAATGTTTTAGACTCGGGCACATTAGTGTGATGGTGTGATCTTTTGGTGTGACTGGAATGGTGCTCGGGTCATCAAGGACCGAGTTACTTGTGTCACTAAGCCAAGCGATATTTATGTGCTAACCACACTAGAGGGATATGGGACCTCTCTTGATTTAGTACTTTGGGAGGTATTAATTAATGAGTTGCTGGTGGTAGTGATAGAGAAAAATATTCGTTTTGGGATGAGAGGGGTGGGTTCCTTTCTAGGTTCTCCATAGCCAGGAGCACTCGCAGTTGCTTCGGCTGGGCCGGTGTCTCCGACTCAACGTGTGGGTCCTTAGTGGGAACCCGTAACTGTGGTTCACTAAGGGTCAACCCCCATACGTGCGACTCTTAATTAATGTAATCCATTGGAAATATCTCGTAGGACTTAGCTATACCGGCATACCAAAAGAAGTGTGCTTAATAGCTTGGTAAAAAGGCGGCCTGAAGTGTGGGTACATTGGTACACCCTTGCAGGGTTTGATCTATTCGAGTAGCCTCGTCCTAGGTTATGGACATCTTTGGTAAGGTCGTGCAAGAACTAGACTATAACTTTTCATTAAAACTTGATATGGGTGGTACGAATGGGTAATTCGTGCTATTGTTGTGATGGCTATTGGGTTAGTCATCTCCAGGATGTTTTATTGTTATTGCTTATTGTCTCGCTGTTATTTGGAACAATTAAAAACAGATTGTGCAAACTGCTTTCAATTTATTACTTATTGCAAATAAAATCTGCTTTATACTGAAAATGAACCTTTAGCCTTCTCCTTTGATTAAAGCGTGCATGTAGTAATATCTAGGTTTGTTACTCGTAAGTCTTACGAGTACATTTTTGTACTCATTTGCATTGCTTAATTGTTGCAGAGGAGGTTGATCCCCAAGGGATTGACTTTTGTGAGTTTTACTGCGGTGTGGACGACTAGCTTGGCAGCCCGGTCGGATTGCCTTGTGGGTGTATGGCAAACCGGTTAGCTCTTGTTCATAGCCATCTTATGGTATTTTGCTTCTGCTGTTTATTCTAGCTCTTTAGCTTGTCTTGTGACCGGTTGGTCCGTTTTGTAATACTATTATGTATGTCTTTTGCTCGTAAAGCTTTAGTTCGGTTATATGCACTTGTATGGAATTGATGCATTATTTTGTAAAAGGGTGTGTATACTGCAATTTTGTGAGGTACGGGATATTTTGTTTGTGATGCTTGAGTCAATGGAAGGCTAAGCATTACAAGCTAAATACCCTGGGGTCTCACATCTGGACTCTGGACGCGGGGGAAGGAAGCCCCAAGCCGGTCTGCCGCCAGGAAGCGGGAAGAAGCAAGGGAGTTACCGCCGACACCGGGAGAGGGGCGGGGGGGGGGGGTCCACCGACGCCGGCTACCTCGGGCGGCCACCCAGCCTCGCCCGATAGCTGGGATCGCCCCTGGTCCGAGTCGTGGGGTTTAGGGCGTGGGCAAGTGTTAGGAAGGGAGGGGTGTAGAATCCTCCCAGTTAAATGGAGGCAGGTTTGGGGCGAGGGGAGCTGGGACACGTTGTCTTTTTTTTCCCCACCCGTTCGATTCTACGACGCAGTCCTTTACGTCGTTCGATTGTTCAGTTGTTGTGTTTCAAGGCCGCCTGCTTCCTTGGCCCGTTCGATGCCTTTTCTTTTCATTGCATTGTTCGAATGGATCGGCTGATGCGCTCGCGTGCTCTGCCTCTGCCTCTGCCTCGTCGCATGGGCTCTCGTTTCTTTGGCGTTTGGTCTCCTTTGACTCCTCTGCGTTCAACTTGTTCGGTCGCTCTCGGTCTTATCGTCTCCCTCTGCCATGGCTTCTGCCGAAATCCCCAACCTCGACGCCACCGATTCCAACCCTAACCCCGTCCTCTCACCGTCGCCTCTGCTCCCGCCGCGCAAGCGCGGCCAATCCACCTCTCCCTCCCCCGCGCGTTCACCGTCCCGCTCCTGCTCCCCAAGTTGCCGTCGTAGCCACAGTCTCAGCCGCAGCCACAGCCCGTGCTACCCCGACAGCAAGGGGAGACAGCACAACGATCTCACCGTTGAGGTGTACCGAGACTTCATGCGCGACGAGTGCACTCACCCTAACATCGAGGGCAAGTACGCGCACCCACACCACTCCGTCTTCGTCGAGCGGTACACGTGAGATCTCACGCCCCTTCCCATGCCAGCTGTGTGCGCTCGCGCACGTGTGAAAGCGGCATGTTGTTCTCATTTGGGTTTTGGTGTGCGGGCGGATTTGGTTAGGGACAATAAGGTGACGACGTGTGCAGATTCGCTGAGGAAGAACTGCTTCCAGGGCAGGGCCTACTGCTACTACCACCTGCCTCCTCATATCCAGGAGAATGAGCTTATACCTGCTTGCTGTTTGTTCCATTCAATTTGTTTGGTTTGATTCGCGTGCTTCGGCTGTGGAAGTCGGGCACTTTGGTTGGATGTTTAGATGCAGTCTGTTGCAAGTTTATTAGTAGTAGTGATTTGAGGCAAACTTGAGAGCCAATGATAGACAATTACATATACTTTTGTAATCTTGTTTGTTGCGTTGTTCTTAGTATTCTGGTTGGATGTTTAGATGCAGTCTTCTGTAATCCAACAGCATCTAAACATCCCATATACTTTCGTAATCTTGTTTGTTGCATTGTTCTCAGTATTCTTGCAGTATGTCCTATATATACTCATTTATGTGCCGCCCAGAATGTCATAATTAAGCATGAGTTGTTCTTTTGTTACATGCTATTGTACTCTTCCCGTGTCTGAATTCAGATATAAAAACAGAACAATTTGTGTTCAAATTCTGATGCAGCTACATTATATTTAGTGTTGCTTTCGCTGTAAAATTAATTAAAGGCTACTCACGCCGTTAGGGTGCCTCGGCCGCCTGAGCCTTTGATCTACTCGTACAACGCTTGCAGTTGCCCTGGACGAGGCCAGGAGCCACACATGGGTTTGCCCTAAGAGGGCCTGCAAGTGGATATTTATTCTTGTAAATATCATTCATGTCATGTAAATATAAATTTATGTACAACTTACATTATGCTTGTGTCGTGTTTCGATACTATTTGTTCTTGTATGTACGGGTAACCACGTGAGAGACTTAGCATCGTGACACCCCACCTTTTTGGAACTTAAGGACCACACTGGGTCACGCCACAACTGCCACTTTTGTAGACCGAGATAACACACTTCGATGCTACCTTTTCGCACCGAAAAGACCACACTCCTCTACGACCCCTTTTCGAACCGAAAAGACCTTACCTAGTAACGCCACACACTGCCACTTTTACAGATCGAGATGAAACACACTTCGATGCTGCCTTTTCAGACAAAAAAAAAGACCGCACTCTGTCATTCCACACGCTGTCACTTTTGCAGACCGAGTTGACAACACACTGCAACGCTACCTTTTCAGACCGAAAAGGCCATACTCTGCTACACCACCTTTTTAGACAAAAAATAATGCACCACAACACACCACAAACTGTCACTTCTGTAGACCGAGATGACAACACACTACAACGCTATATTTGCGGACCAAAAATACCACACTCTGCCACACCCCTTTTCGGACCGAAATGGCCCATTATAAAAAGAGAGAGAAGAGAACTGGAGAAGAGAGCTAAAGGAGAACACTACACCAAATACTTCACCAAAACTTGGTTCACACAACTATGAGGAAGGAGACGTTGGACTCGTCAGCAAACTTCTACACAAAAATGCTGCGGAAGCACAAGTGGCTTGCCGAGAAGGCTAAACCTTACCCGGATTGTTCTATAAAGGATGTGCTGGTATCACTGGAGTTCCCACACCTGCAATGTGTGTGCGAAGAATCGGCTAAGATCATCTAGTCCACACACCCGACGACGACCATCGGGGTGTACTAAACGTGCGAGAATGTCATCGTAAGCAAATCTTGCCCACACGAAGATTTTTCACATCTTACGTTCCATTCCATAAATCGCTAACTACATCCGCGCATAATGGCAGTCGGAGATGCGATGCAACTTCTTCCAATGGATCGACAACCCGGACATGTATGATCGGACATTCATCGAGCAGAAGTACATGTTGAACTATGCGATGCGAGCCGAGACCTTCAAACACTGAAAACCTTACGTATCTGATCCTACTGAAAAGACACCGAAGGATCCCAAGAGAGCATGGTTGTGGTGAAGGACATCCGAATAGAAAGCTAAGTACAACTGGTGAGTGTGCGATGCACAAGGGGAATGCTCCTGCTAGTGAGACCGGTGGTCGTCCTAGCGCTCCCCGTCGCTCGGGCACAGTCTGGATCAAAGAGGTAAGTTATGTTCAGTTTACATCCTGATTATTAATTTGGTCTTACGTTGTGTTATCCTAACATCATTCAATCGTCTAGCCCGTCTTGTAGAACATGGCTGACTTTGAGACTGGCCACCGTCATAGGCAGTCCAGAGACAAGGGGAATGGACCGATGGGCCGCCAGGGCTGATCGATTTTGATTCAATCAATATTTTTTTCATATTCCAAAAAGGCGCATATGTATCGTAAGTGTATTTTGGCTTGTTGATTCGTGCATGTTGCCGTTTCTAATGTACGTAACCAAACCCAGCGCACCATGTATTTCACAATTAAATTATAAAGTCTTTTAAACTTAAATCTCTTTTCCCAAATATTTTGACTATTAAAAATTACGTAATCTTTTCTTGAAAGAATTGGTTTCACGAACAATACAATTGGGATAAGAACATGCATGGCAACCCTAAACCTGGACAATTTTTTCATTTCGCTCCGAAGGGGGCTATTTGTGTTATTGCGCCGCCGAACTGTAAATCTTTAGGTTAAATTCCCTAGACATAAAATAAAAATAAATAAATATAGAGCCCTGTCGCCAGTTCAAATGGCGACAAGGATACTATCTCCAATTGAACTAGCGGCATGCTCTATCGTCAGTTGACGACAGAAATCTCTCCGCATTGTTCCAATTAGAGACATGGATACTGTCGCGAGTTGAAATTACGATAGGAGTCTATCGCCGTTCCAAATAGCGACATGCACCTTTATTATTATTTTTTTGACTTTTTTAATTATTTTTTAAATTAATATTTTTTAATATTTTTTCTGTTTTCAGGCACTTTCTTTTCGAGCGGATGCTGGTATGGGGCCAATTATACTGGAGACAGATACAACCAACTTAAAAGCTGCGCTCCAAAGTACAGAGCAGGATCTGGCTAGGCACGGTGTTCTTTTCAGGGAAGCGAAATTCCTCATGCTTTCCTGTTTTCTCGATGTTTCAGTCTCTTATAATCCTCGCTCTTGTAACAAAGTGGCACATGCTTTGGCCAATATTGGTTCTAGTTTGGAACGAGGCGGAGTCGTGCTCTGGCCGGACTCGGTTCCCTCTGGTGTGATTTCGTTAGTCGTCAACAATTTAGCTGGGAGATAAGAAAACTTGGGCCTTCCGCTCGTGCATGAGATAGGCCTTCCGCTCGTGCATGAGACGTGTGTGTCGGGACCCAGAATTTCGATTCTGGAACCCTCTGTGTATACTGCACTAGTCCAGGATCACGCTAGTGCACACAGGGTTAACATAGGTAAATATCGATCCACACAAACGATAAATAAAGTAAACGATTAGTTTGAATAACAAATAAGGATTTTGACCTTATGGCCGAGTTTACACTTATTAAGCCACGTAGGGCTAACAGAGAATAAAGCAGCAGCAGAACGGAAATAACTCCAGCGTAGGTTCCACCAATTCACCACAGCAACCGATCGGGATCCGCACTTAACGATCAACAACCTTCGCGAACTCCTCCAAAGCGGCGTGAGACTCCTCCTCTTCAGAGGTTTGGGCGCAAGTTTTACAACAAGCGTGAGTACACAACCGCACTCGCAAATCATACCACGTAATGCAATGTATAGATGCAGGCTTATTCCAAAGAAAAAAGCTTCTGTGGTTCTTTTGCATAAAAGCAACATTTGCAATTGAATACGAATAATAGATTGAAAGTATAATTCAAAACAAATAAACAATATTAATTTAACAGTGGTTTTCACAAAGACACACAGCTAAACAGATTATTTCACATAGCCATATGATTGAGGTCACACAGCTCCCATCCCAAATATTTTATGAAAACTACCCCTCGTGTGAAATCCCCGAGCATGTCCATGACCGCGGACGCGGCTATTCGAATAGATTGATTTAACACTCTGCAGAGGTTGTACACTTTACCCACAAGATACAACTAGTGTAGCAAGCACTAATCATAACAAAACGGTTAAGAAACTTCATCTCAAACATTGACATTCCCAGTGTGCTTACAAACCGCTATGCCAACCCAAACGAAGCGCTTTGGCATAACACACACCGCTGGACAGGGAAGCGGCGAACCGTCCCGCGATGCAACCACTAAGTAGTCACACCTCCACCCTGTCACACAGCCTAACCTATCCACCTGAATATCAATGCCGAGAATCCATAACTTACTAAGTTAGGCCCGTCCCATACCAGGCATGTGGTCGTACAGTAAGGCTCAATTCAATGGCGCACAAAGTTAAGTCCTTAATTGACCAAGGCAAGACTTCCATGTTCTAACTAAGTCACAAAGATTATCATTCCCATCACAAAGCCCACCATATCACACAGCTTCCACCACTTGCCTCAGTCTAAATCCTTTACCACCCAGTTGGTTTTAGTGCAACACATGCCATCCACAAAGTAATAGCACACAGTACACACAGTTTTATCACATAGTTTCATAGTCACTTAGTCACATTTAATAATTGTAACTTACATGAGATGTGAGACTCGTAGCATGGCTAAGCAATTGTACTCGCATCTAACCAACCCACGTTGGTGCTATAATAATACCAACTAATAAACCAATCTAGGGTGACAAGGAATTATGGCATACAATGTCAAGGGGTGATAACAATTTGGTTAATAACTATGCCCAAAGCATTTAAATACATAGTTAACATAAAATGCAATACTTTAACACAAAGTAATTGGAAAACTGGGTTCAAGATGATCAAAGGTATGACTTGCCTTGGAAAAGGTCTATGTACTGGTCTTGATCTTGGGGTGCTCCTTCTTCCACAAAATTCCCCGACGAATCGACGTCTACTCGCAAACGAAATAAATAAACAAAATAAATAAATAACAGAGGCAAAACAAGCTCCAAAAATTAAATAAAAATATCAGATAAATAGAGCTTGAATTTAGATAAATTTAGAAATTTGAATGGGCTCAATCGGAGTTAGGATGCAAAAGTTATGGGCTCTCGAAGATTGAAACTAAAAAGAAACCCTAATTTGGATTTTCTGGAATTTCCGAATTATTTCCCTGAAGAAAAATCGGATTATTGCGCAATGCTGACGTCAGCGAAGAACGTTCGGATGGGGTGACAAATGACCTGACAGGTGGGACCCACATGTCAGTGAGATGGTACACCGTGGACCAAGTCCATGCCAGATCAGTTCTGGGGTTCGGTGGACCGTGCCACGCGGGCGTACACGTGCCTACTGACACGGCGCCACGCAAGCGACACATCAGCACGAATGCTGAGGTGGCAGGTGAGGTGGCACCCACGTCGGACCCGACGGCGGCGGCGGCTCGGGGACCGATGGCAACGACGAACGGCGGGGCTTCGCCGGCGGTGAGTGGTACCGGTGTGTAGCTCTCGCTATTGCGAACCTGTTGAGGTAAGTGCAGGTGGTTGGGAAGCAGCGAGGCGGCCGCGGCGAGCTCGAGCGGCGAGGTGCTTTGTATTGTCGGACGGAGCTCGGCGGCGTTCGGCGGCGAAGGCTCCTGGAGGTAGCCCTGGTGAGTGGTGACGCTGAACCTGACCGTGCACTTGATGATGACGCGGCGACACTGGCGGCGGTGCAAACGACGAAGAACAGAACGGCGGCGAAAACCCTAGAACTCCAATTGTGGCGGCGCTAAGGCTCGGAAGGAGATGAGGGTGGCGGCTGGTTATGGAGGACCGTCTGGCTTCGGGTGCTATTTATAGGTGGGGTGCCGGGATAAGGAATCCTAATTTGGGGATTTCGGTTTCAAACGAAAACGGAGATAGAGTTGGTTTTGATCCCGATTGAGGGTAGATACGGGCGCGGGAAGATTAGAGATAGAGTTTGGCAAAGAAATCCGGAGGTTTTTAGTTAGGAAAGTCCGTTGTCGGATTGAGCTTCTAGAAGCTCCAATGGCGGACGGCGCCGACTCGGACGCGAGGAAGAAAGTGGCTTGGAGACGACGACCTCGGCGGGCCCACCTGGCAGCGACACTAAGACGCGGGCCCACGCGTTAGCGGACGGAAGCAAGGCGCGCGCGCGGGCGATCGGGCTGGCGGGAGTTGGGCTGGAACAGAGAGTGAATGGGGCGGATCGAAGGAAGATTCGGCCCGAAGGGATTTCCGAGATTTTAAATAGTTTTTCTATTTTATAAATTACCAGAAATTCAAATAAGCAATAGAAAATAGCAAATGAACTCAGAAAAATTCTAGAAAAATCTAGAAAATATATCTGAGCACATAGAATCCAAATAAAATAGTTTTGGTTAATGTTCATGTTGGGATTATTCACATTAAATATTTTTGATTGAAAAGTCCAATATTAAGCTTTTGAATTTAAATTCAAATAAATCCAAATGGTGAATTTTCTCCCTACTAACTATTAAAAGATTTTTAAACTCAGAAAATTGGGATGTTACAGTGTGCAACTGACTACGATTCGTCAATGAGACGGGCTTTGCTACGGCTTCCAAATTGCCCCTTTCATTTTCCTTTTTTTTTTTTTTAATATTTTCTCCAACTACTTTTTTTTTTCAATATGTATTCCATAATTTGTCATACGGATTTGTCATATGGATTTTGTATAGCAACTAGAAAGCCATACATAGATATTAGATAGAGTTATTGGACAATGAATACAACTCTTCTTTAATTAGAGATCTAACACAATAGTGGTGGAGCTATATTTCTTGAGCAGTGTCAATAGAATTGACGTTTATTAGTCCTGTGGTCACATACACAAAAATCTCCTGAGTACAGATTGAAACTGAACATAAATAATACAGACAAATTCCATATAAAAATCAATAATGAGCGGTGGAAATGATACCATGCACGCACACATATCTAGTCCAAATCGAATCGATGAACTGCATGATTATGCATGAGGAGCAGCTGCTGAGTCACTGCGGTCGTCATCAAGGAAAGGGTAGTCCGTATAGCCAACAACAGGATCCTGTGTGTAGAAGGTTGAACGGTCGTACTTGTTCAAAGGGGCGCCCAGCTCAAACCTCCTGGGCAGGTCTGGGTTAGCCAAGAAGAGCCTCCCGTAGGCGACAAGGTCAGTATAGCCGTCAGCCACCACCTTGTTGCCTTCCTCCTGATCATACCCGCCCGCGGCGATGAACGTGCCGTTGAACGCTTTTCTGAAGGGCAAGAGCCCGTGGGGGATCTGCCTGCGGCCCTCAACGATGGCCATCCGTGGCTCTACCATGTGGCAGTAGAGGAACCCTTGGTGCCTGTTGAGCTGTTGCACCATGTAGGCACCGAGCGTCTGTGGGTCGGAGTCGACACAGTCCATGTAGTCCACGAACGGTGACAGCCTGATTCCCACGCGATGCGCGCCGACCTCACGGACGACAGCATCAACAACCTCCACCGCGAAGCGGCAACGGTTTTCGAGGCTACCGCCGTATTGGTCGGTGCGGTCGTTGGCGCTATCCTTCATGAACTGCTCCAGGAGGTAGCCGTGCGCGCCGTGGATCTCCACGCCGTCGAACCCGGCCTCAATGGCGTTCCGGGCGGCGCGCCTGAAGTCGTCAACAATCTGAGGGATCTCCTCCGTCTGCAGCCGCTGCGGCTTGGAGTATACCATGCCGGACTCGGCATCGGGCATTATCTGCTTGTCAGTGCTCGAGATCGGTGCTTGCCCGTCCGGTTGCAAATCTGTTTTGTTTACAACGTAATGGCAGAATTAGCAATGATCAATCAATCACCAAACCATATAAATGTACCATGGCAAAACTTATCAACGTGCAAGGGCATGCATTCCTATGGATACGCGGACATACCGTATGTGGAGACCCTTCCTGCATGCCACATCTGGCAGAAGAAGAGGGCGCCCTTGTGGTGGACAGCGTCAACGATGGGCTTCCAGGCGTCGACCTGCTGCTGCGTCCAAATGCCAGGGATCTCCGGGGCGCCCAAAGCGGTGGCGGAGACCCCTGTGGCCTCCGCGATGAGGAAGCCGCCCCTGGTAGCCCGCTGCGAGTAGTACACCGCGGCGTGCGGCTGCGGCACGTTCCCGTAAGAACGGCACCGCCCCAGCGGCGCGAGTACCACCCGGTGGGAGAGATCGAACTGCCCCATTTTGTACGGTGTCAGCAGCGGGATCGCCTCTTTCGCCGCTTGATGCACCATCTTGTCTTAACTACCACTCGATTCTTCTTTCCAAAATGCGATGAGATGCAATCACTAACTAGCAGCTCTAGCTGTGTCTAGTTCACTCTGCTCTGCTTCTTGCTTCTGAGTTTTGTTCTCTGCCTCCGCCTCCAACGGGGTTGGGGTCTGGTTGTATTTATACGTGATGGAGTGGACCCGTCGCGTGTCGCATCGCTGTAAATTTATCTTCTTTTTTACTAGTCGGCGCCTTTTGCTCCCATTTCCTTTCGTCATCCTTTCCGTCATTTGTCTCGCTGGGGAAGATACATTGTATGCGGTCGTGTTTCGTTTGCAGACCAAGCAAATTTGTACGTGCTTACATGCTGCCAACGTCAGCGCAGACGTAGAGCTGACTGCTGTGCTGTCGCATGCGGGCTCGTCCCGTTTGTCACGGCCGCGTTCAATTCGCATGAGATCATCTCTGCAACGACGTGTACATGTTGGGCAAGCTGTAAGCAGCGCCGTCGTGGAGGTCCAGCTCCGCTATCCGCTTCGCCGCCCACTCGCTCACCCTGACGCCGTCCTCCTGGGCGGGCATGGAGCAGGAGGCTCCCCAGGACCTTGGCGTTGGGCCGGACGGCGATCGTCGGCACGAGGCGCACGGCCTCGTCGAGGAGGCCCGCGTGGCACAGGAGCAGGTGCGGCGGCGGGGGTTGCCTATGACAGGCACCTAAAAAAAAGTGTAAATTTTTGTTAACTAGGTATATGCATGCGCAATAATTTTAAATTTCAAACTCAGGTAGATATGAACAGACACATACAAATTTAGAAATAGATTGCTCAATATTATGCCTAATCCAATCTAAGTATTGTAGACAAAGCTCCAGAGTAGGATCACACTAAAACATATCATCCATACATATGGTTTAAAACTTCCAATCACGATTATAGAACAAACTCCCTTCAAAGCCTGTTTGTATACTGTCAGGAAACTTGCTATGTTCTTCATGAATCATATCTCTATTTGTATGACGATTAAGTATTGAATGATTGTTTAGTCACCTTTACAGGATGTGATATCTTTTCGAAGGTTAGTGATGATGATATAATCAAGTGTTTTTAAGGAATAGATCGTGTCGTGCAGTATTGTGATTTCTATTAGCTATTTAGAACTCTTTTATTAATATAAGATTTTATTTTAACTATTTGTATTGCATTATTAACTAATTTCAAACTCTTTTGTGCAATTGTGTTAGACTTATGAAATTACATGTGTCGTATAAGTTTTTTTTCATCCTTGAAGTGTGCACCCCTATTGCTAAATTCCCGACTACCTGTTCAGTTATTTAGAAAGACAAATAATAGCACATGCATGCTACAACAGAGAAAAAATAGTAAAAGGGACTCATACTCGAAAAAAATCGAAAAAATCTAATGAAACAAAGAACACAAATAAATGATATGCATCTGTATCGGCCTTACTTCATTTACAAGCCTCCTGCAGAGTGTATGTACATCATGTCCAAAAATACTCATACGTTACACACTAGGGCATTAAAAACTTTACTGAACATTTTTTTTGCATAACAGTATTTTTATATATGATATAAAAATGTTTTTTTTTACAAATACCATATTATGTAAAATTGAAAATAAATGCATGTAAATTTTCAATCAAGTACACAAAAATTGAAAATAGACAAAAGGACCCTCAAGGAGATCTTAAAAGACCCTCAAGTAACTGATCACTTTTGAAGATTTCAAAACAAGAACAACTCGGATCGAACACCACTCCGACAAACAAAATACACCTTCTTGAAATTAACCAATCACCACTGGTATTTTAGATGTATGCACTACCCACCTATGAAATTAACCATTGCATTGCAAGTTCATTGTACTTCTATTAGATCATTACACTGCTAGTTCATGACTCTCACCTGCCCCCTAGTTTTTCACACTAACCTGTCTCCACGCTGACATAAAAAAGCTATGCAAAAAATAGAAAAACTTAATCAATCAGAAACTTACTGAACAAAGCAGATTAGCTTTCTTGATCCCTCCACCTTGAACTCTCCCGAAAACTATACAGAGTAGAGAAAACCAAACATATAACAATGCAAAAAAAAAAAACCATGGTAGCTACGTTATTCCAAAGGTAAAGCTTAACACAATTGCATAGATCTAAAAGAAAAACATAATGTTTCGTAACAAATAATCACCCATGCTTCTCCTAACCCATTCTGTTATGCATACACAACCATAAAAAAATCACAGTGTAGCGTTTTACTCTCCCCTCGCTTAAAACCTTGATTACGGCCGAAAAAAGACCTCCCTATAGCCATCTCTCTCCCCCCCCACTCTCTTTCTCTCACTCTCTCCCTCCCTCCCTCCTCCATCCCACTCCCCTATCCCTCTCCCACTCTCTACACTGCAAAATGGAGTACGCAAACTCAGCGTGCTACCCCTCTCCCTCCCAGGAAGAATCAACCACCATAAAAACACGAGTAAAAACAAACTCCGGTTTCCTAAAAAATACAAAAGTGGAGGTACCAAAAACCCCACATAAATATGTCTATTCCCCTGCACTATCATAATCATAATCAAGTACGCAAAAAATTCAAAAAAGACAAAAAGAACCCTCAAGGACATCTTAAAAAGACCCTCAATTAATTGATTACCTTGAATATTTCTTTTGGGTTTTGATACAAGTTGTAATATTAAAAAACAACTTGTATCAAAACCCAAAAGAACAAACTTAAATGGTTGGACCTGGCTATAAGCTCCCCTAGTTAGCAAGATACAAAACAAATCACCTACTATTTAGCATTAGCTCCTACTGAAACTAGTTACAGCAAAACGAACAACAAAAGGAACAAAGGGATAATGTACGAAACAGTACGAAAACTGATGATACATCCAGACTTGTCTGAAAAGAAAGTCTGCCATCCAGAATATGATTTCCCCTGCAAAGGCTACAAAACACACAATGGACCACAAAATCCAACCACGGCATCATGCATCATAGACATGAAACATACTAACACATCATAGACACGGAACAGACTAACACAGAGCCCTTAGTGCTTACTTGTCGACTTATATCATTGCTGCGCAAGTTCCTTTTTCCACACTCATGTTTGTACACAGTAAATACATGGTAATTATCACTTAACAAAATTTTCAGTACCACCTTGCTGCAATCTACAAAGTAGATTGCAGAAATTCGAACATTCTAAATAATGACCTAACAAATCGCATTAAACATCCAAAGCGACATCATGCACCGCGTCACAAAACCACCATAATAACACCTCCACGCGCTAAACTACACCTCTAACATGAAATTAAGCCGCTAAAACCATAGCCACATCTCAGCCTCGCTAGATTCCCAGTTTGCAAAACATGCGGATTGAGCATTGCGCCTCTCATTAACCAACCAAAACGGGGATAAAAAAGCAGACGAAATGACGCATCCGAACACAAAAAAACCTTGTCGACCAACGGATCTGCCCAAATGGCACACAAATCCAAATGAATCGCGAGCACATGCACGCCAACCCACAAACTTCACGCATGCACACAAAACACAAAAGGAGAGAGATAGTGTGGGAGGGTTTGATTCAGATACCTCAACAGAGCAACTGCACGCACCGCAGAACACGATCTTCTCTAGTCCGGGGAGGCCCTTGACGAGCTCCACGAACGGCGATGGGAAAGCGGAGAAACAAAGATGAACACAATACACGAACAGTATGGATGGGGAATGAGGAAGACACCTCTAGAAATGGCGGAGGACACAGATAGGGGAACAGAAAAGGCATGGTATTCAAGGTTGTGGCAGGCGTTTTTTTAATTCCATTAAGTGGCTTCACGGGCCGATAGAACACAGATTCGGATCTCTGACCGTTTCCCCCCATGCGTCAAGCTGTTCTCATCAACTTCCGTGGCTCATGTGTCTCCCTAATCAGGACGCACATCAGACGGTCCAAAAAACGAATACTCCTTTACACAAAAAAAAAAAACACTCAAGTGCTGCTTAGCAATTTCCAAGCAAAATTCCTTTTCTTTCACAAACAGGTTACTTCTTCTGCTTTGAATTATTTGCTTTATTTCCCTAATTTACTTACATGTATGACGTACAGTAAGAGCAAATACACATTTGCTGGTGTTGATGCATACTGTAATAATAGCTAGACAGAGCAAATAGACATTGTGTGTTGTTAATGCGTATTGTATTCGTAGCTAATTGCGTATTGTTGATGCGTATTGTATTCGTAGCTAGACACACATGCATGACATATATTCATGATTTGATCTTTGTTTTACCTAAATAGAACAAATTGGTACTTAGATTCTCTAATTTTTCTAGGTCCAATTTGCTTCCATGTCCATCACATGGAGTGATGTTGCTCCTCGTCGACTTCCCCCTTAGACCATTGAGAATCGAGAGAGCTCAAAGTAATCAGCTTCAAAAGGCCCATCTTCAGTGGCCCATCACCAGTACAAACGCTCTTAGTTCGCGTTATCTTTCTCCCTCTCTCACGTAGAGCAAGACAGGCCCTGAACGTTATGGGGGAAGGGGAGGCGGCAGCATGCATGCGTTAGCAACGCACCATCTCACGTGCTTTATTGTAGCTGTTTACAGTGGCGTAGCCAGGATTTGTAGCTATGGTGGTCCATTGTCTAAAATTTATTTAACCGCTATAAAATTAAAATGTCGGTACGCAAGTATATGAATTACGAAATGCAATTAAGGTAAAAAGGACATACGAACTTCATAAAATGAGCGAATATAGCTCTCTTAACATAGAATTGAAATATTACATACCCATAGTAGTTGAAGAACAAAGATGCGTCACTACTTCTTCTTCTTGTCGAACTGCGCCTTCTAATAGCCATGAAAGTGTTGATGATCTCTTCTTCACTCAATTGTAAGAAGATATCCCGCTCAATAAAAGTGACTAGACAATCATCCAGAAGGCTATCACCCATCTTATTTCGCAACTTATTCTTGATAAAGGTCATTGCAGAAAATATTCTTTCAACACTTGCGGTAGCCACCGGTAGAAGCAATACCAATTTGATAAGTAAATAGACCCAATGATAAACTTTATCCCTCTTTGTTTCAACAAGTTTTACTGAGAGGTCAACAAGATTGTTTAGGCCTTTGAACATTTCATCTTTTCTCATGTCATCAATAAAGGTTTCAAGTTGCAAGTCGAGTCTTAGCAAGTCAGAGCTTGAAAAATCATTAGGGTAAAATTCAGCAAGTCTATGTACCTTGTTTGCATCAAAAGAAGCGAAGGAATCCGTTGGATTCAAAGCAGCCATACAAGTAAGCAACTCCATATTTACCTCATCAAACCGACTGTCAAGCTCTTGACTAATTTTATCAATGACTCCAATATATACTTCTCTTCTCAAGTGATCATCATTTGTTTGGTTCTCGAGCAAAAGCGTCTTTGATCTTCCATCGGCACATAATTATGTTGCATTGCAGAACTTGAATGCCATGTTTGTTGCAAAATATTGTAACCCTTTGAAGAAATGAAACCCACCCTTGGACCTCATTTCTTTGCATTTTACTCTTTGCCAAGCGACAAGTGACATTGCATTAAGAATATCTTGGTCTCTTCTTTGCAAACACTCAGACAATTCATTTGTGTGTCCAAGAATCTCAAGCATCAAATGAGCACTAAAAATAAAATCAAATGACTCAAGCACTCCAACCATAGTATGTATTTTTGGCCATTCACCCTTTGTGATGTATCTTCTCCAAGAGCTATGAGTACATCACGAATTGTGGGATATATAGCAATCATGTTGACCACAGTTTTATAATGAGAGCCCACCGAGTCTCACCAGTCTAGGCAGCCCCATCTCTTGATTTAACCCACTTCCAGATTCTAGTATACCACACTCAAGTGCTTTCATGACATTGTCATATTGGTGATGTCGAAGCATGCCATGGCGCTTACAAGAAACACCAACAATATTTAGCAAAAGTGATACTTGATCAAAACCACACACAATCATTATTTCCTTTGCAACAACAACAAGAACCAATTGGAGTTGATGTGCAAAGCAGATTGTACATAATAAGCGTAAGGTGATTCTTTCATGATCAAGGTTTTAGCCCTTTAATCTCTCCTTTCATGTTACTAGCCCCATCGTAGCCTTGACCACGGATTTGAGTTATAGTCAAACCATGACTAACTAGTAAAGATTGAATTGCTTCCTTAAGTGATGAAGAAGAAGTATCATCTACATGAACAATTCCAAGAAACCGCTCACATGGCCTTCCGATTTATCAACATAACGCATAAGCAAAGGGCTAGTTGTTCTTTATGAGAGACATCACTAGACTCATCGGCTAAAATTGTATAGTGATCTTCACCAATTTCCTTAATGATTTGATCTCTAGTCTCCATAGCACAACATTGAATAATTTCTTTTTGTATGTCAGGCTAGTCAATGTGCAATTACTGGAGCATTCTTCAAAACAAACTTGTCTACCTCTTCATTATTTCTTGCAAGCCACTTCAAAAGTTCAATGAAGTTCCCTCTGTTGCTAGACTCTTCACTTTCATCATGCCCACGGAATGCCAATCCTTCCTGCAAAAGAAACTTCAAACATCTAAGTGAATAAGTCAACCTGATCTTGTAGAGACGTCGCTCCTCATTATCCACCTTCACAATTTTATCATCAATTGCTCCATGGGGAGTCATAAATAAGTTGTATCTTTCTTGAGCTGCGTTGTGAGCACTTGTTACACCACCACATGTAAATCAAGTGCATCATTTCTATTCCAATTTCTCCAACCACCTTCAACAAATGCAGATTTCTTAGTTTTCTCCTTTGCAAACAAGTAGCACACAAAGCAAAATGCAGCTTCCTTCTTGATACTATATTCAATCCAAGGATATTTATAAAACCATATAGCATTGAATTGCCTATCCCTATTACCGATTTTTCTACTTTCAAATTCATGTGCATAAGGTTGGAATGGGCCTTTAATAATATATGATCGTCGAACTGCATCTTGATCATTGACGGGATAATTTGCAATGGATTGCCTCTCCCCTGGATCAAGTGGAAGCCGACCGATATCATAAACCGGTTCTTTTTCAGCGACTGGAGGTGGACTTGGAGGCATTGGAGTTGGAGTCACATTTTCTTCAATCACTCTATCTTGATCCGATCCACCTTCTTGTTCTTCAATTTGCTCTTCTGGATCAGCTGCAGCCACGGAAGGAGATGGAGAAGAAACCTTCTTCTTTGATGCATATTTCTGAAAAAGAGAGGCAATATCACCACTCCTCTTCATGTTTTAACAAATCTGCAAGAGAATTATATAAAGTTTCAATTTATCAAACTAATAATTTTATACTACAAAAAAACATATAATCACTGTGATTGAATGATTCTGCGCCATAGCAAAGTTGACTTGGAAGTTGGAAGCATCGTAGATCTCTAACTAATCTTTCCAAATTCCAATTCCTTAGTGGTGATCGTTGTTTAGTTGCCTCTCTCAACTAATCTCATATATATATATATATATATATATATATATATATATATATATATATATATATATATATATATATATATATATGCACAACTAAATAACTAATGGTAGTAGTAGTACCACTAGTAGTCTAGTACGCTCAGGCTCAGTTCCTCCATAGTACATAATCTATTAATCTTTGCGTACTAATGGTAGTGCCTAGTGGCTAGTGTGTACACCATATATTAATATATATATACATGATGATTCATGAATGGAGCTACAAGCCTAAAAGGTAAAAGCCTATAATAGGAAGAAGCCAGGCCACGAGATTACCACTTACCAGAAGAACTGAAGAAGCTCCGGTGGGCGGTGGCCGACAAGGTCTTCGTCTCTTCGATCAAGCGGGCGAGTCTTTGTCAGTGTCGGCCGTCGGCGGCGTCCAGGGCTAAGAGGCGGGCGGTGGCTTTTCGTATTCTATTCTTGCCTCTCCACTCTCCAGGCACCGCCGTATCGGCTAATGAGTAATGCCATCGTCCCATCGTCCATCGAGCCACGAGCAATCAGTCGCGTGGGCTGCTGCGCTCTTTGGGGCATGCGGCTCTTTGAGTCTTTGGCGATCTTGTCTGTCACGTACTGCTGGTATTTGGCGCTAGCGCCAGAGCGCGTCTGCAGTGCGCTGCGTGTGCAATCAGCGAGTGGGCCGCGTGGGCACGCAGGGTGGTCCGCGGCCCACAGGGACCACCCTGTAGCTCCGCCCCTGGCTGTTTACCCACGGACTTGATGGGGTTGCAATTGATTTGAAGTAAAAACCCTAATAAAGATGCAATCTTTTTTTTTGTGAGCACACAAGCCTATTTATAAGTATCTAGCTTTGGTGTAATTGTGTCAATCAGACCCTTAATCCAACGACGAAAAAGAAAAGTGATGATGTGATTCTCTATTGTGTTTTATTTTACGCTCAATTTTAATGCATTCGTATTTGATGAATCTTAATATTAGTACTAAACAACACAAAATAAGGTTTGTTAATCAAGCTGTGTGTTTGAATTTGATTTTTTTTTTTTTTTTTTTGTGGTGTGGGAACTAGATGGCACGAGAGGGGTGCAAACGGGGTGCAAACGTACGTGTTGAGCCGTGCACGCCGAGCCAAGAGTGAGCACATAGGAGGCCTCCCTGGCTCGAGCTCGGGCACGCCAGTGAGAGCGTGGGATGAGCTGGGCGAGCCAAGCGTGAGCGCACATGCGGGCGGGAGGAGTTGGGCCGGGGCGAGCCAGTCATGAGTGCACGGTGCACGGGAGGAGTTGGTCTGAGTCGTGGGGATCAGGGCGTGGGCAAGTGTTAGGAAGGGAGGGGTGTAGAATAGTCATTCTTAGAAGGGGTGTAGGATTGCGCTGCTCTCTATTATATTATATACTAGAGCCTGGCGCGCGCGTGCAGGAATCGTTAGGATCGTATTAGTGATTATTATAGTGTGTTAAAGTATGTCAGTACTTATTGCAGTTTTTGAAGGGAAGTATAGGATTACATCGGAGCTAACTTTAGGTAGGCGATTTACAAATTACAACAGACCTAAATTCAAAAAACCAAATCGATATAGAAACTAAAGTACTTGTGTTGCGACCCAGCTGAAGGGCAGCAACACATCCCACTTCCTAGTTCCTGACATAATAGGAAAGAATCCTATGGAGAAAATCTTGTGTCAGCATGACCTTTGATGGTTTTGGGGATAAACAAAGTAACCGAAGAGGAGGGCATACAGTAGCAACCTTTGTAGTAATGGAACATATTTGGAATCCTCTATTAGACAATTTCCATAATAAAAGAATGTGAACTGAACAACCTTGGCATCAATGATGAGCGATAAAATTATTGATGGTCAGCCGTCAGCTTGTCCAATTGCAGTGTAAGATGCTGCTAGCTGAATTGAACATGTGCATCACACCTGCACATACTGTCAACGTTACACACTATTACAACTTAGTGGTTGGACTGCATTGGTCTTCCTCTAGCTTTGCAATCACACTATGGAGTTCAGAACAAAGTCTAGAAACCTCAGGATTGGCCCAGTGAACTCTGACCCTCTCCATCAGCAATCTACATGGATCATGGTCAATGGGAGGTAAATCCCTTGGCACCAAAGGAAGAAGAAATGGGTGCTGAAGCAATTGGAGTATTCTCCATCGTTCATTTCGGTCCCAGGCAAGACACCTTTGCATTAAATCAATAAGCCATGGGTTGTCTACTGGTTCATAATTGATCTTGTGATTCCTACCTGTGACAACTTTGAATTTGGCCCAGAAAGTCTTGTAATCCGCAAATGGTGTCTTACCATACACCATCTGATAAAGAATACAACCAAGAGACCAAATATCAGATGGCCGTCCACACTTGATAATGTTGCCACCTGAATCTTGCTCATTGCACATGAATGATTCCGGTGACATGTAGTTAAGTGTTCCTACCTGCTCGTTATGGCGAGAAATCACAAATTAGCATGCTAGACAATTTTTGTATTACGAAACTGCACATTGAGATTATTATTAATAAACAGGTGAATGCAACGATAGAGAAGCCACAACTGTGTGTGCGGGTATGGGTGTGTGGCAGACTGCATCGCATGGTACCTGAGCATCACGTTGAATGTTTGTTGTATCATTCATGATAGCTTTGGCAATGCCAAAGTCAATTAGTTTCAGTGGGCCCCTCACAAGCAAAAAATTGGCAGGCTTCAAATCAGAGCGCACTATCCGCTCCTCATGTATTGTATTGACAGCTTCAAGCATTTGCTACAGCACACACACAAAACCTGAGAAGGCATGGGAATTTACAAAATCAGAAAAATATCAGGTTTATATTTTAACATAAGCATAATGCGGGTAGTACTTTAATACCTTTGTAACAAACTAACAATGCTGCATAAGTACAAGCATAACTAAAATGAACTGAAGTGAAATTTGCACATGACAATATTATGCAATCTATCATAGTTGACCATGTTACTGTGAGAGCCCGCGTTTTTTGACCTAATCTCGTAGCGGTAATCAGAGTTTAGCAACGTTAAGCTTTTCTTAGCGGCGAGTTAGCAAGAGTATTATACCGCTCCTAATTAGCCGAAGCGTATTGCATCATTCATTCATTCGCTCCATTCTTGCAGCACAACAGTTTGAGCAATAGGTAACTAGAATGCACCATCATGTGCATTAGACAACAAATCAACAATTGCATTGTCAGTTGCATTAGATAATACATCAGTAGTTCATTTTACACCAGCAAAATCCAGAATCATCAAGCATATCATTTACATTCATACATCCCCCATCATACAAACCTAAAACAGCTTTGTAGCACTATCGCCTAGAACCATCTCCGCTGCTCACAAGCATCACAGTATCTCTAGCACAGTGCGTCCTCATCCACCCCCTTGCTGTCAAAGCTGAGCATCCACCTTCACCCTGCAAAAGTTACAGCCAGTCTCATCCGTGCACAGCGCATTCTTATCTGTAACATCCCAAAGTAATGTTACCAAAATAAAATAAAATAAAATAATTATTTTATTGGATTTTCTAGTTGTCAAATAATTCTATTGATTTTCTGTAATTTAAAACAAGTTTTCTTTGTTAAAAGAAAACAAAATCAATTATTTAATTTCGTGGTTTCAAAGCCAAAAAGGAAATTTATTGAGTTTTATGAGTTTTTATGGGATTTGAAGTGAAAAATAAAATTTTAAGTAATTTCTGGAATTTTTGGGAATTTTACAAGCTTTTTACTATTTATTTTAAAACAAAAATAATTACTGTACAAAAATAAAAACTAAATTTAAATTTGAATTATTTTTATTAAGTGAAAAATAATTCAAGGCATTTGTGTGATTTTTTCTAGAATTTTTGGACGCTATTTGCTATTTTCTAAAAATCAATTTGATTTATTGATTTTTTTTTAAATCCGAAAATCAAGAAAAACTGTTCGGGCCTCTCGTATCTCGTGAACAGTAACTTTATACAGTACACTATGAACAGTAAAATATGGTGTTCGGACCGTCTGGACAATATTTTTTTATTTTTATTTTCTTGCTGAATATCTATTTAACTTTGAAAATTCATATCTAATTCATTTCAACTCCAAATCAAGTGAAACCAGTTTTGATATTTTTTATTTTAAATTAATTTTATTTTAAAATATGTTTCAAACTTTTTTATTGCATATAAAATATAGTTTTGAAAATTGATCCTTAAACTGAATTATTTTCACACTAGAAAATACTTTTAACTTGAAAAATTCATAGAAAATATTTCTGAACTCCAAATGAGTTGAACTAAATTATTTTGGTCTTTCCAGGTTCCAAAGTATTTTATAAAATTTTCTTAGAATTTCCAGATTTAATTTATTTTTCGAATTTTCTTTATTCCCTTTCTTTCTTTTTTTTCTCTCTCTCCTCTCTTATTGCCTTCTTCCTCACGAGAGGCTCTGTCCAGAACACATCCAACACACGCGCAGGGCCATTGGAGCTCACGGGAACCTTTGAAAACCCACGATTTTCTCCACGATTCCTCCCGAAATCTCAGGCATTCAAACCACCTCATCTAAACTCCCCCATTCTACCCACCTCCCCCTCTTTCTTGCGCACGATTTCGTCGGTTTCCGCAACGGCCGTCACGTTCACCACGCGCACGATCTCCCTCCACGGTCCACCTCCACCCCTATATAAGAGAGCACCGTGTGCCTCTCATCTCCCTCATCCAACCCCGAAAATCTCAAGTTCTCCCTCGCTTTCTCCTCTCCGCAATCGAAGTTTTTCCGTCGTAGGCCGAACGTCGTTCATCAGTCATTTGCGTCGCCTACAGTGGAGCCCCACCACCATCGACCACACCCCTGGCTTTGCCTCGCGACGTTCTGCGCGGTGCTCCCCTCGCCTTCGCCGGAACTTCGCCGGAGCATCGCCGCCACGTGAGACCGTGCGCCCGTCGCCGCCGTCACCGGTCACCGTTCGCCGCACCGCCACCTCCTACGGCCTCGTCGCAAGGTGAGCAACCCATTTATGCCATTCGCCGACCACCCTTTCCTTTTCTTCACCGGCGCCGTCCATTTTTCCTCCATGGCCGAAGCTTCTGTTCAGTTCTTGAAGACAACGCATTGTAGCATAATTATCTAGTCGTTGCTTTCTCCTTTGTACATGACATTTTAATCCTTCCAAAAATCCGTTCTCTCTCATACAAGCTCCAAATACGTTGATTCTTTCTCCTAAATTCATCTAAATTCATCTACTATTTACAGTATTTATTTCGTAATTTTTAGATTTTATTTATTTTCTGTCATTTATTTTGATCCATTAATAATCTCTCCTCCGTTCTCTCTCCTCGGTCACTCATTTCCCGAGCCGACCGTGTCGCCGCGTGCCCCTCGGCGTCCTCTTCATATCCACGAATTCGCCTCTATCTCGCCTCAAGCAAAAGTTTTTGCGAGCGGTCGAACCACCTTCTACCATCATTTACGTGCCGTCTTTGATCCCCGACGACATCGTCCACCGGCCGCCGCGCGCGAAGCGTTCTACGCGGTGCTACCTTCCTTTTTCTCCAAAACATCCCGGCTCACCGATGCTACTATTCATCTGACACTATTTTTGCGCGCCGCCGCCACACCGGACCTTCGCCAGCGACGCGACCACCACCAGTGGGTCCGTTTTGCTCCCGGGATTCTATTTTTGTAGTTCATCGACCGCCTGTCCATTCTTATCGCCCGGCATCGCCATTTTCGGTATGAGCTACTGTTCACGTCGCATGGCAAGCTACAGTGCCATGCATGAATAGTGTTTTTACATGCATCTCATTTTCTACAATTTCGTTCTCCCTCATACGAACTCCGATTCTGTCGATTCAAATTCCTATATTCATATAAAGTTGATACCTTCTGTCCAATATTTATTTTATAATTTTTGGATTTTATTTGGATTTTTATTTGAGTATTATTTGAATTCGGATCGTTTACGCGTATAGATTTTGACGACTTCAAACGACCGGATTTCGACACCGTTTAAGAGCAGCGTTCAATCAAGCAAGGCAAGTTACATTCTTGATCATATTTACACCCAATATTTAAAATTATTTAAATTCTGTTTCAAATTATTCTCTGCATGCTTATTTATATTCGATGAATTTAAATATTGCTTTAAATTTATAGTTATGCCTAAAATCCTTTGTATGGCCAATTTTGATAATTGAAGCGAGCATGTTGTCACCCTAGTTAAAACCTAGTTGATCTGAGAGTATGAACTGGCTCATTTTGGAAAATATTATGTTTAGCCATGCTTATAGACCAAACATGTTCTTTTGGGAAATTTCAACAAAATCAACTATTGTGTAAATTGTACCCTTGGCATTGGTGTGTCATGGGAGTTTTGTAAATGACTTTGGAAAAATGAAATAAAATGATGGTTTGGATTTGGGCGAATTGGTTGTCTGGTGGGTGCAGGTTTATGCACGGGCTTAATCTGGTTAAGATTAAGGCCCATGGGTTTTGTGGAAAGTTGCCCAGGTCAGTTAAGGACCGGTCTTCGAGCCGCATCTTGCTAAGCCACATCGTACTACCACATGTCCTCAGTATGGGGAGTAGGACCTAGCTTAATAATCTGTGATACCTCATTGTTATTTGTGCCATGTTGTTTGTGTGGGTGTCGGTCAGACAGTAGTCCCACGTGGCGCAAGAGGGGGCTCCCGGAGGACGGTCAGTCCAATGGAAGCGAAACCTTAGCGGGCATAAATACTTTAAGGTAGAACTTTGTAAAGGCCTTGTCACGTGCTCTAGACTGCTTACCTAAGGTAGTGAGCGGTGGTATCGACGGATGCCAAACAAACTAGAGAAGACGTGTCTTGTGGGTAAAGTGGTACAACCTCTGCAGAGTGTAAAACTATTCGAATAGCCGTGTCCACGGTCATGGACATGCTGGCAAAGCCACTCAAAGTTAGATTTTGGTTTTGTTTGAAAAGACTTCTTCAAACTTGTTTATCTGAATGGGAATTGGGCAGGAAGCCATGTGATAGGAGGGTATCCTTCACTATTCATGTGTGAATGTTATCTGACTATAAAATTTAGAATTTATAAAATGAAACTTAGTTATAGAACAACTGCTTTGGAACTTAGTACAAGTATTTAAAGAAAATCTTGCTCTATGCAAATCAACCAATAAGCCACCCTTTGTTACATCCATGTATGCATGTCATTACATTATTTGTGGTGTAACTTGCGAGCACGGAAGTTGTGCTCATCTTGCTTTATGCAAACAAAATTTCAGAGGAGAAGGACTTCACTTCAGGTGTGGATCGTGACGACTAGGCCGCTACCCAGCTTGATTGCTCGTGGCGGACATCGACCCTACTACTTCTTCATCGCCTTCCGCTGTGTTTACTTAATGTGGCCCTGTAAGGCTATCTTGTAATCAACTCTGTTGTCATTTAATAAATTTTAGCGTTTATGGTTGTGTTATCACACTTGTTTACTGTGTGAGCTAGCCACTGATCATGAGACTAGTTCAGTTATGCACAGAAGATCTGGGGAGTTAATCCCGGGTCGCTACATTATCTCCTGCATTCACAGCCGAGAGCTTCCCCTATTTTTACTGCCCCCCCCCCATTCATTCACCACATCCATTTCCCCCATTCCCTTCCCAGTCCAGAACCCCACAATAGCCAGTAGAGCCGAAGGCGACCGAAGGCTCCAGGAGCCCGGCGTCGCCGCAGCCGGCGACACCACCCTGCCCACCACAGCCGGCATCCCACACGGAGCATCACCAGTCAGCATCACAGAACGAACATACCAACTCCATCTCATTCATCATTCCATCATCAGGTAAAAATAATGAACATATGAACTGGAGGTGAGCATCCTCGTACCTTGAAGCTGCATCTTCTACCTCCAGTAGCACCTCCATCTCCAGATACAACCACTGACCTGCATTCATGAGTAGTAGCTTTCATCAGTAGAAGGTTTAGCAAGAACGAGTGAGCTGAGTAGAGGGGGAGGCGTCGGTGCATGGTGCCGGCGGCCGGAAGGCCGAGCCGGCCGGACCCAAACCCTAGGACGGTAGATCCGACGGCATCAGGTGAAGAGGAAGTCAGAGAGGTAGCTCCGAGCCGGTGAGGTCGCCTCGGGCCAGATCTAGGCCGCAGGAGGGTAGGGGAGAACCCTAGCAGGCGAGG
The DNA here is from genome assembly GCA_036346255.1 of Ampelocalamus luodianensis. Taxonomy (NCBI): domain Eukaryota; kingdom Viridiplantae; phylum Streptophyta; class Magnoliopsida; order Poales; family Poaceae; genus Ampelocalamus; species Ampelocalamus luodianensis. The sequence continues at coordinate 52,906,329 of CM070627.1, read as the reverse complement.
GGCGCGGCGGCGCTAGTCTCCGGCCGCGCCGAGGGCAGAGCCGAGAGGAGGGTAAAGGCAACTCGAGGAGGCGGCGTAGAGCCAGATCCGAGCCGGATCTGAGCCGAGTAGGGGCCGGCGGGGATGGAAGAAGAAGGGAGGAGGGGAGCAGGGCCGGGCCTAGAGGGGCGGCGCCTGACCAGGTCCGGCCGCGCCGGGAGGAGCAACCGAAGGGGAGTTGAAGACCGCGGCCAGATCTGCGCCGGGAGTAGGTGAACCGAGAAGGGGAAGCTGAAGGCGGCGGCGTCGGGTGAGCCGAGAGGAGGAGCCGGGTGTCAGACCGGGCCGCAAGGAGCGGTGTCGGGTCGCCGGAAGCCGGGCCGGAGCTGGTAGGGAAGGCGGCGCCGGGAGCCGGCGCGAGGGAGGCGAGAAAGGGGATCGGCAGAGTGTGTTGTGTGCGTGTGTGCTTAGTAGGTGCGTGTGTGTGTAGGCCGTGCGCGTGTGTGGGCTTAGGAGGGAGCTGGCCGAGTGGGATTAGAGAGAGAGAGATTAGAGGGAATATTAGGTTTAGCATTTGGGTTTTAGATTTAGGATTCGGGTGAATCTCAGTAAGGTTGTAGATTCTTGTTAATCGGTGGTTGACTGATAGAATTAGTTGAGTAGTGTGTGCTTCTGTGGCTGTTAACTAGCTGGTCACAGCTGGTGGGTTTAGGCAATCAGGCGATTGTCGGAGAGTGCTAACTTCGATTAGACCGCGAAAGCATTTTAGTTATTAAAATGTGCTAACTGGTAGTCGTCACTAACTTATGTATCCATATTATCACTCAAATCAACTACATATTTACTTATACTATTATTCGTGCCGCTTGCTGCTCTGAAGCGAATCGGCCTGAGCGGGCGGTGACGAACTTCATCGGCACCAACCTTTCCTACGTCCTCGAAGGCAAGCGATCCTCTTGAACATTAACATAGTTACTTTAAAAATATACCCTATCTTGCACTATTATAAGTATTGCATCAAAATGGTTTTCCAAAACCTAAAGAAAATGATTGAGATAAGATAAGATGATTAAGAAAGAATGAGACTTATTAGGAGGGTAAAAGGGGGCCCTGGCTGGGGAAACGCGATGATGATGTTGAGGTAAGAGGTGGGCCCCTTTTTACATATGGTTATAATATAAGGACCAACATACTCTTACTCGGTCAGATGCCGTAATTCAGTGCCAACCATTTTTCCCGTTTCGACGGGCAGAAAATGCTACCTTGTTACGTGACTATGCTCTCCACAATGGGTAAGTATTAGGTGTGAGTGATTGTGATGGAGGAACCCAGGACCGGTGGGGGATAGTCCAGAAGTGGGGGATCCAAGGCGCTATAAGCGCTAAGGTGGAGTGTTGAGTGCAGGATAGAAGCTGCCTCAACCAACTCACCAGAACTCGGTGGATGATGAGGTCAGCAGCGTGACTTAATCTGCACCGGCGGAAGGTGATGGGTGGAGAAATTAATTACGTAACCTGGAAAACGTTCTGTATTCTGATCTCGAACCCGCATCTAAGGCAATGCGGTAGACCCTATTCACAGAGAGTTCTGAATAGCTATGGGTAAAGTGGTACAAAGCTGCGTGATGCTAAAAATCATGAATTCATGCCGTCTCGAGTTGGAGTCTACGGAACCACAGGGGTCTTTCGTCTCTCCGAGTGACTAGTAGAGTTTTTCAGTATTAAAACTTGCCACATGTTTGTCGAGATTTATTTTCTAAAGTGAGATGGTTTAGAAATTGTGATAAAGAGTAGAGATAGTGCATCCTTTGCATCTTTTGCTATTAATGCTTTCTGAGTACATTCATTTGTACTCAACCTTGTTAGTATTCTCCTTTGTAGACCCTAGTCCAGCAGGGAAGTATCCCGAGTGGGGCGAAGGCACTGCAGGTACAGATGAGACCACAGGAGGCGAAGATCCTTACTACGAGGGGCAGGGCGAGATGGACACCGTATTTGACTCATGGGACGAATAGGAGGCCCGTGGAGTGTGGCAGGCAAGAAGGGGGATTAGTCTTATTTTGGCTATATAAATTAGTATGTGTACTGTAAGACTTTAGCCCTGCGTGGCTAACTGTTGAATAAAGGACAGTTTCTATCTTATTGTTTTGATGCGCTAACTCTGGTAAGGCTTACTATTCGTTGGAGCGGTGTTCTACCGGGCAAACGAATAGTAATCCGTATGCTTAAGTGTTATTACCCCTGGGGTAATAACACGGGGCATCACAGATGGTATCAGAGCAATAGGTTCGGGCCACGCTAATAAGATAGAAACCCTTGCCTAACTTAAGTATGCCCTCTACTTGCTATATGGAACTAAGTATCTTAGTAACCCTTGTCTTGAGGTCATTTTATTCCTCACCCCTTATCAAAATTATTATGTTAAAAGCTTACCTTTCTTTAAAGTGACAGCCATACTAACATAGAACTCTTCCCTGTTATGCAGGATGAGTAGGTCCAGGCTTCCAGCGGAGCGAGTGCGAGGACAGCAAGTGCTTATGCTAGGGAAAATACTGCATCACTTAGGAGCACCCTTCCCAGATTTCTTTCAGGAGATAGGCGGTCTGAGTGGCATCCCTTTAGTAGGAGTCATAGTCACAGGGATTCCCCTGGATCGTAGTTATTATGTAGAGTATACGGCGGAGTGGCGTACTTCAGACGACTACGGACCCTTGCAGGAGGCAGCCCATAGGGCCATCCACGCCATTAGGGCTCACTTTAGTGATCACTTGAGGAGTTCTCAGTTTGGAGGGGTACCAGCCATGGCCCCAGGAGGGTTAGGTTTGCAGTTTGGACCTAGCACCACTTCTAGCTACCCATATCCACCACCTTCTCCTGCCACAGCAGTCTTGCGGCAGGATACTACCGAAACAATGTTGATGGCTAGTACCATGTTGTATGACTCGACCCAGGGAGCTTTAGCTAGAGCTGAGGAGAGTGTCAACCTCTGGCAGTAGCGGTGCCATATCTTTCAGGTTCTTCAGGAGACCCACTATACCTCTTCTTCTGCTGTTCCACCATACCCACCCACGTACCCTTCCTCTGACCCATATCCCAGCTCCTATGCAGTTCCACCCACAGTTCCACCTCCCGCTCCACCCGTAATTCCACCCACCGTTCCACCTACAGTTCCACCATCTGACCCACCCATTGATCCAGTTGCACCCCCACCTTATCCCTTTTACTCCTTCATAGCTGATGGTTTCACCTCTGTACCTCCCACAGTTCCTGTCCCTAACCCACCCTATGAACCTTTCGTTCCCATCCCTTCTCCTCCTTACCCATATCCACATGTTCCCACACCACCATCCCAGGGAGACCTAGGAGATCCCACAGCCCCGCCACCAGAGTGTCCACTTCCCCACCGCCTGAGACAGGAGTTCCGTGGTCCTCCCACCACAGTGCCCCCAGATCCTATTGGAGACACCACCCTTGTTCACGAGGCTTTCCGTACCTACTTTGGAGACAGCAGCAGCCCTGCAGCTGGGGGAGGCGCCAGCCCTAGTCAGGGGAGTGGCGACAGTGAGGAGAGTGATCCAGAGGAGTGGTAGTTGGAGGTCTCTTAGTTGTGTCGAGTCAGGAGTAGCTTGTTGTTAGTTCGGAGTTTCACCTTGTTGTATCTGTTGTATCCTCAGTGTATCAGTTGGTGTTGTATCAGAACCTGTTGTAAGTTTATGTTTCAGTGAGTGTTCAGTTTCGTTTCTTGACCTAGGGTAGAATGCTTGAGACTATAGTTGGGGTGGCATCAATATAAGATCATAAGTTGCATGCCGAGGGTAGAGGCTTGCAGTAGAATTCTGGTATGGACCGGCTTTTTCAGTTTTGGATCAGCTTGGACCATGCCCATTAGTCTCCTTATCTCTTCATCTCTATAACCAAAGTGACACGTCAGCCTCCTCAATAAATCATTAACTACTTAAAGAGAACAAAGATAATGGCTGACGGGTAAAAAGATGTCTTATCCTCTTTCTGCACTTCAGTTTTCCCGGACGAGTGGTCCGTAGCACTCCGAGCGTGTAGCTCTGGCGTACCCAGGAACGAAGTCCTGGGTGTACTCAGGAATGAGACCTGAGCGGTCCCAAACACGTGGTTTGGGCGGTCTTGAGAACGGGATCTCAAGCGTACCTGGACACGTGGATCCAGGGTAGTGTAGGTTGCACTCAGAGGCAAGCTCTGAGCGGTCCCAAACACGTGGTTTGGGTGGTCTTGAGAACAGGATCTCAAGCGTGACTGAGCATGAGAGACTCAGGTAGTATAGTATTTGGATCTTTTTGCATCTCTATGTTTCTTGGTGTTATTTGGTTACCTGTGTGTGGCTTAACTCAACTAACCCGTGGGGCAGTTCTGTCAGATTAATATGATGACCCTTTCCTCACCTTAAGCGACTGCTAAATCTTAAAAGAGCAAGTAAAGCAAGCAGCCTGGTGTTAACCGCGACAAGTGTAACCCCTTCTCCTAACCTCTCTGTTTTCCTTCGGGATGGAAGGTCAGGACCGAAGATCAAGGATTGGGACTAAGGTTGGGTTTACCCTCCGCAAGAACCAACGGAGATCCACCGTGGACCTCAATGAGCTCGCTCGGGCCGTCTAGAAGCTGCGGCGTTTCAGAGTTAGCACCGGCACCTCCAAGAGCTGGCGATCCACTAGGAGTAATGGCGAGGTTTTTGATTCTCGAAAATTCCGGGAGGAAGCGAAAACTCGGAAGAAAGCTCAAGAGAACAGTAACCGCTTCATGGAAGCACTCTTAACTCGAGTAGCCCCTACCACCTCACGGTCAACCGCGGGGTTAGTCAGGTGACTTCCTCGAACTCGCCCTCCACTTTGCCAAGGCCGCGATCCTTGGGACGCGGTGGATCGGTTAATTGAGGTGGAAAAGAAATTGGACACGGTCGGATGTTACGATGAGGAGAAGGTTGGTATGCAAGACACCGATTAGCGGACCGCGACCACGGTGGCTAAACTACCACCGTAATCGTGTCGATGAGCAACCCATCACTTGGGCTGAATTTAAGATTCGCTTCATGAAACTCATGTGCCTCTTTGGAAGAATGGAGTTAAAGAAAGAATTTGAGCTTTAACTCAAGGCGGGAAAAGATGGTTGAATACTTGAGCCAATTCAATGATCTTTCCCGCTATGCCCCAATTGTCGACAGAAGAGAAGAAAATAGAAATTCCTAAATGGAATGCGACCTTACAGAAAATGCTCCTATCCATCCACAAGATAGCTGAATTCGGGACACGGTCAATCGAGCCATAATTATGGAAAATGAACATTCTAACCTGACAGAAGAAAGAAGGAAGAAGGCTAAGACAGATCACCAACCACATAAACTCCAGAGGCCTCGTCCCTATCCACATCAATAACCTCCACCTCGATTTGGACCGCCCAATTTCAGATCCTACAATCCATCTTTCCAGAGACCTGTAGCTGTGAGACAGCCAGTAGCGGTAGCTCTGAAGTGTGCAAAGTGTGGAGGAAGCCACTTGACTAAAGACTGCATGAGCGGCACAGGAGCATGCTTCAACTGCGGAAGGCTTGGTCACTTCAAGGCCGATTGTCCTTACCCACAGAAAACATCTGGGACTCCAATGCAACTGCGGTGTACGGACTACACCGCACCAGCACCCTCTCAAGCTAGCCGCATAAGTCAGCCCAAAGGCAACCAAGCACTCACCGGAGGCGGAAGAGGAGGACAAGCGCGTCGGCGCATGTGACGGCCGAGCATATTGGGAAGCTCGGCGTGATCACGGGAAAGTCTGTTACTCCCACCGCTTGTGCATCGTTCTCTTTGACCACGGAGCAACTCACTCGTTTATTTCTTGCAAGTTCCTAATAGAACATGAATTGACATCTGAACCGTTGGAAAAACCAATGGGAGTGAGTACGCCTGCGGGAACGTTAGAAGTGACGTTGATTAGAAAGAATCAAGCTGTCATAATTCACAACACCAAGTTCCTAGCAAATCTCTTTGTAATCGACCTAAAAGGTTTAGAAGTAATCCTGGGTATGGACTGGTTATCTGCCCATGGAGTAAACATAGACTGTAAAACTAAGCAAGTATCAATCAGAAAGCCCGACGGGACCCGTCTGCAATATACTGGGGCAAGAACCCAACATAAACCACCCGACCCCAGTCTAGCCAACCTCCAAATAAAAGGGCTAAACGACATACCAATAGTGAAAGACTTCCCAGATGTTTTCCCTGATGAACTGCCAGGCATGCCACCGGCTAGGGAGGTCGACTTCACTATCAACCTAATTCCTGGAACAGCTCCAATTTCCAAAAGGCCGTACAGAATGAGTAAGGAAGAGCTGGTAGAACTTAAGAAGCAATTGGATGAACTTGAGTCCAAAGGATTCATCAGAGAAAGTACATCACCATGGGGAGCCCCGGTTCTCTTTGCACCCAAGAAAGACGGCGGAGTAAGGTTGTGCACAGACTATCGGGAATTAAATAATGTCACTATAAAGAATAAGTACCCGCTACCTCGAATCGACGATCTCTTTGATCAACTAAAGGGAGCACGGGTATTTTCAAAGATCGATCTGAGATCTGGATATCATCAGATTCGAGTCAACCCTAGTGACATTAAAAAGACTGCTTTTGTTTCACGATATGGGCATCATGAATACACGGTAGTTCCATTCGGAATGACCAATGCTCCTGCGGTATTCATGAATCTAATGAATAAATTGTTTATGAAATACCTAGACAAATTTGTGGTGGTCTTTATTGATGACATCCTGGTCTATTCGAAAAGTGAGGAAGAACATGTGCAGCACTTCACTATTGTCTTACAAGTCCTCAGAGAAAATCAACTGTATGCCAAATTCAGTAAATGTGAATTCTGGCTAGACCAAGTAGCATTCCTTGGACACATTATCTCTGGAAGAGGAATCGAAGTGGATCCTTCCAAGATCGAGACCGTTACCTCATGGAAATGTCCAACAAATGTTACTGAAGTCCGGAGTTTCCTGGGATTCGCGGGATATTACCGGAGATTTATAAAGGGATTCTCCCAAATCACCTCACCTCTCACAAAACTCTTGAAGAAAGACGCAAAGTTCGTATGGACGAAAATGTGTGAGAAGAGCTTCCAGGAGCTGAAACAACGCTTAACCACTGCACCGGTCTTATCCCTACCTAAGGAGGGAATTGACTACGTGGTTTATTGTGACGCATCAAAGCATGGGCTGGGATGTGTATTAATGCAGGAGGATAAAGTCATTGCATATGCTTCCAGGCAATTAAGGCCCCATGAGCTAAATTATCCTACTCATGACCTTGAACTGGGAGCTGTAGTGTTTGCCCTGGAAATTTGGAGACACTACTTGTACGGGTCCAAGTGTACTTTGTACAGCGACCATAAAAGCCTCAAGTACATTTTACCGTAAAGAAGCTGAATATGAGGCAAAGAAGATGGTTAGAGCTGATTAAAGATTATGACCTAACCATAGCTTACCACCCAGGAAAAGCCAATGTGGTAGCAGATGCTCATAGCAGAAAGTCTCATTGTCATTACCTTTCCACTGAGAGCTATGCCATTGATTTAATCCAAGCCCTGGCCAGAATGGAGATAAAAGTGGAAACTACGACTTCTGAAGCTACCATCGCTGCTATGGTATTTCATCCCACCCTTCGTGATCAAATCCAAGAACACCAACTGTCCGACCCCTTTATCAAGGAAGAAAGTCAACGTATCAAATCAGGCCAACCCTCGGAGTTCCAAATCGACAACTCCGGAGTCCTGTGGCGACAAGCGAGAATTTGCGTTCCCGATCAACCGCAAATTAAGGAGACCATCCTCCGAGAAGCTCATGATACCCAGTACACTATCCATCCAGGCAGCACAAAAATGTATCGGGATTTGAAAGAAACTTTCTGGTGGCCAAATATGAAGCGAGCTATAGCAGAATATGTAGGCCAATGTGATACCTGCCAAAAGGTCAAAGCAGAACACCAACGTCCCGCAGATCATTAAAACCATTGAAATACCGAATGGAAATGGGAGGATATCTGTATGGACTTTATAACAGGTCTTCCTCTCACCGTCAAAAAGAAGGATGCCATTTGGGTTATAGTGGATCGTCTTACAAAGTCAGCTCATTTTATTGCCACTAATCAGAAATACTCCACCAATAAGCTCGCTGAACTCTATATAGAGAGGATAATTACTCTACATGGGGTACCGAAGACCATCACATCAGATAGAGGATCAGTGTTTGTTTAGTTTGGAAGAGCTTACAAGCGCCTTGGGCACCACCCTCAACTTCAAGATGCTTATCACCCCAAACCGATGGGCGGATCGAGCAGGTAAATCAAATCCTAGAAGATATGCTAAGGGCGTGCGTGCTGAACTTTGGAGAATCTTGGGAAAAATGCTTAGCCTTAGCAGAGTTTGCATACAATAACAGCTACCAGTCTAGCATTCAAATGGCTCCGTACGAAGCTCTCTATGGCAGAAAGTGTAGATCACCAATATGTTGGTATGAAGTTGGAGAAAGACCACTGCTAGGACCTGAACTCGTACGGGAGAACGATGAGAAAATTCAATTAATTCGAGAACGCCTCAAGATTGCCCAGAGTAGGCAAAAGAGCTATGCTGACAAGCATAGGAAAGACCTTCAGTTTGAAGTCGGAGATAATGTATATCTAAAGATATCACCTATGCGGGGAGTACGCAGATTTGGACTAAAAGGGAAGCTAAGTCCGCGTTATGTGGGACCCTTTCGGATCCTAGAGCGTAAGGGCACCCTCGCATATAAACTGGAGTTACCAACCCAACTGTCACGAGTTCATGATGTGTTTCATGTCTCTCAACTTCGAAAATGTCTAAGAGAGCCCTCGCAGCATGTAACCAACCTCGACATACCGTTGCAAGATGATTTGACTTACGAATAACGCCCGGTGAAGATTCTAGCAACAGAAGACCGCCAGTTAAGGAGCAGGATGATACGCTTTTGCAAAGTGTTGTGGAAAAATAACTCAGCGCGAGAAGCTACATGGGAGAAAGAAGAAGAACTGCGCGAAGTCTACCCCAACCTGTTCAAGTGAGATTTTAATTTCGGTGGCGAAATTTGTTTCTAAGTGGGGTAGGATGTGAGAGCCCGCGTTTGTTGACCTAACCTCGTAGCGGTAACCAGGGTTTAGCAACGTTAAGCTTTTCTTAGCGGCGAGTTAGCAAGAGTATTATACCGCTCCTAATTAGCCGAAGCGTATTGCATCATTCATTCATTCGCTCCATTCTTGCGGCTGTGATTTGAGCAATAGGTAACTAGAATGCACCATCATGTGCATTAGACAACAAATCAACAATTGCATTGTCAGTTGCATTAGATAATACATCAATAGTTCATTTTACACCAGCAAAATCCAGAATCATCAAGCATATCATTTACATTCATACATCCCGCATCATACAAACCTAAAACAGCTTTGTAGCACTATCACCTAGAACCATCTCTGCTGCTCACAAGCATCACAGTATCTCTAGCACAGTGCGTCCTCATCCACCGCCCTGCTGTCAAAGCTGAGCATCCACCTTCACCCTGCAAAAGTTACAGCCAGTCTCATCCGTGCACAGCGCATTCTTATCTCCTGCATTCACAGCCGAGAGCTTCCCCTATTTTTACTGCCCCCATTCATTCACCACATCCATTTCCCCCATTCCCTTCCCAGTCCAGAACCCCACAATAGCCAGTAGAGCCGAAGGCAACCGAAGCCTCCAGGAGCCCGGCGTCGCCGCAACCGGCGACACCACCCTGCCCACCACAGCCGGCATCCCACACGGAGCATCACCAGTCAGCATCACAGAACGAACATACCAACTCCATCCCATTCATCATTCCATCATCAGGTAAAAATAATGAACATATGAACTGGAGGTGAGCATCCTCGTACCTTGAAGCTGCATCTTCTACCTCCAGTAGCACCTCCATCTCCAGATCCAACCACTGACCTGCATTCATGAGTAGTAGCTTTCATCAGTAGAAGGTTTAGCAAGAACGAGTGAGCTGAGTAGAGGGGGAGGCGTCGGTGCATGGTGCCGGCGGCCGGAAGGCCGAGCCGGCCGGACCCAAACCCTAGGACGGTAGATCCGGCGGCATCAGGTGAAGAGGAAGTCAGAGAGGTAGCTCCGAGCCGGTGAGGTCGCCTCGGGCCAGATCTAGGCCGCAGGAGGGTAGGGAAGAACCCTAGCAGGCGAGGGGCGCGGCGGCGCTAGTCTCGGCGCGCGCGAGGCGAGCCGAGAGAGGTAAAGGCAACTTCGGGAGGCGGCGTAGAGCCGGATCTGAGCCGAGTAGGGGCCGGCGGGGATGGAAGAAGAAGGGAGGAGGGGAGCAGGGCCGGGCCTAGAGGGGCGGCGCCTGACCAGGTCCGGCCGCACCGGGAGGAACAACCGAAGGGGAGTTGAAGGCCGCGGCGGTCTGCGCGGAGTAGGTGAAGCGAGAAGGGAAGTCAAGCGCGCGCGTCCGGTGAGCCGAGAGGAGGAGCCGGGTGTCGGACCGGGCCGCAATGAGCGGTGTCGGGTCGCCGGAAGCCGGGCCGGAGCTGGTAGGGAAGGCGGCGCCGGGAGCCGGCGCGAGGGAGGCGAGATGTCGAACCCGGGAACGAAGGATCCCGAATTCTCTGTGTTTATACACTAGTCCAGGATTTCCAGTGTACACAGTCACAAAAAGTGATAACAAAATCATATCACGCTCTTTATTAATATTATCTCGAGTTTTATTACAAGCGGGCACGAGGCCAAAAGGAAAGAAATAACACAGCGAGAAAAAGTAGTAGTAGGCCACACGACTTGCCACGAGCAATCGTGCTGGGGCGTAACCTATTCGTCGAGTCCTCACCATCACGATAGAGGTCTTCTCACGAATAAAGATTATTCAAAGAAGAGTAAGCACAACTACAGTGCTTGCAAGTTACACCCAATATTGAAGATTAATGCATGCATAGGGTAAACAAAGGATAATGGCGGGGTTGTTTTGCATAAACGGCATTTCGGATTAAATAACACTAATAGTTTTCTAAGGCCAATTTTAATACCATAGTTGAAATCGGTGATTAAGATGACAATGAATAGTGGATAACCTCCATTAAATGAATAGTGAAGGATACCTCCTAACACTTGGCTAACCACCCCATTTTACCATAGGATTATCCATCCTAAAAACATCTGTGGAAATCATTTTATAAACCAAAAACAAGTCTAACTTAGAGTGGCTTTGCTAGCATGTCCATAACAGCGGACGCGCTATTCGAATAGTTTCTACTGCAGAGTTTGTGCGACTTTACCCACACGAGATAATATGCTTTTAATGTCGCCAATGCGCGCTCGAAGGCATGTGACTAAGCAATTATCATGAGGTGTTACAAAGCAAAGTATCTTAATGTATTTATGCACGCTAAGGTTTCGCTACCATTGGACTAACCATCCTCAGGAAGCCCCTCTTGCGCGGTGGGACTAATGTCTAACCAACACCCACACATACAACATGGCATAAATATCACTAAGATACCACAGATTATTTAGCCAAATCGTCCCATTCCGACATGTGGTGGTGCGGTAAGGCGAGCAAAATACGCTCAAGACCGGTCCTTAAGCGACTTGGGCGACTTTCCATTTAAATAAACCCATGGGCGTAATCCTAACAGTTAGGCGGTGCATGAATTTGCACCCACCATACTTCCATCACGCCCAAGTCCAAACCCATTTTATTTTATTTAGAGTGAAAAACTCATAAAAAGCCTTCCATGGTAAAACAATACCATCGAAACAATTTAAAATCAAATTGTAAAGAATTTGGCTAAACCTTCCCAAATAAAAGTGGTCTAAGCATGGCTAAGCATATGACAAATTTTAATAGAACTTTGCCTAAGGGTGTCATGGTATTCATATTCAAAAATCAAATTGGCCATACAATGGTGATTGGAGTAACTATATATAAGCAGTCATTTAAACCATTATATAAACATATGCATGCAATAGTAATTTAAAGCAGAATTAAATAATTTAAAATATTGGGAGCAATATGATCAATAGTGTAACTTGCCTTCGTTGAAGCCTTGAAATTCTAAATTGTCGGAAGGATCTAACTCTCCTGAGTCGCCGAGGTCTATCTGAAAAATACGACAAATTAACTCCAAATTAAAATAAATTCAAAACTCAGCTCAAACTAACTCCAAACTGAAATATTTTGCTTTAGTTAGCTAGATTATGATTTTAGACAAATTTTGCAATTTGAACCACCCAATTTGGAGTTCATATGCAAAAGTTATGAATTTTAGAAGTTTAATACAAAATGCGGAATTTAATTGAATTCTCTGAATTATTTTCTAAAGGAAATCCTATTTATTGCATAGTCGACGCCGTGATAATTTTCCGGGAATTAAAGAATTAAAAGAATTCTCGACAAGCGGCCCCACGTGTCACGCACACGGCTCACAGTGGACTTATTCCACCGGCCGTGTCTTGGCGTGCGGTGGACCCGCCACGCAGCGCCACATAGCGTTTCGGTGAGTGGCGCGGATGGCGATGATGTGGCATGGCCACGTGTGCTCGACGGAGGTACTCGGTGATCACCTCGCCGGCGCTACGAGCCACGGCGAGGCTTGAGAGTGAGTGCAAGCGAAAGAGGGGAGCCGTGCGAACCTAGGAGTTACCAAGACACGCGGGCGTGGCGGAAGGTCGTCGGCGGCGAGTTTGGCGGCGCTTGGGGTCGGCGGCAACGGAGGTGTTCGGCGGCTCCGAGGAGTGAGTGGTCGCGTGGGCTGCGGCGTTGCGGCGTCTTTCTTTGGTGTCGGAGAGCGAGGGCGGCGACTGCGGTGGCGGCGTAAGCGGCTCAAGCTTCCGCGGTCGCCGGTGAAGATCTGAAGCTAGGCGCTAGGAGGAGGAAAGCGGTGGGTGGTGGCGGCGTGTTGCAGTGAGGGAGGCGCTCCCGACGCCCCTATTTATAGGGCGCAGGTGCTACTGGTTTGCCGTGGAGGGCACGAAGCTCCGTGCGGCATCACCGGCGAAGTTACGGGGATTCGGGGGCCGGAGATGGAAAGGAAAGGTCAAAGCGGTGCGATTTGATCGGCGGTCTTAATGCGCGGGATCGTGGGGATTTAACGGAGATTGCAGAAGTTTTGGAAGGTCCGAGCCCGTGTCAATGGCGGACGGCGCGGCGAGAAAAAGGAAAGTGAGGGAGGAAGAAAGGAAAGGAGGACGATGACCCAGCTGCGTCCGATTTTAATCCAACGGTGGACAACAACGGGGCGAATCGGTAAGTTAAATTTGGATGCAGCCGTTGGATTTTGATCCAACGGTTGAAATAGATGCGGGTGTGTTTAAGTTTGTGTCTTATGGGAGCCGTTCGATCCAGATCTAACGGTCACCGGTGGTTGGGATGTTCGAGCGTCCGAATGCTTCATTGCGTTACGGCGTTGGATTTAGATCCGACGGTGACAACGGCAAAGCGGCGAGTGTGAGAGTTGGAGAGACCGCGGGTGGGTCTGTTGGCGATCGAGAGAGAGAGCGCGGGTGGAGCGGGCGTGCTGCTGAAATGGTGCAGGCGAGTGGGTTTCGGCCCGCATAATCGCTTTTGTGATTTCTTTTGATTTCTGATTTAATTAAATACTGATAATTCAATTTGGCTTTAGAATATAGCAATTTAAGTCCAAAAATTCTAAGAAAATTCACAGAAATTCTCTAGAGCATTTAGGACTTAAATAAAATATTTCCAGCTATTTTGTGGTAGTAGATTTTGCACATAAATTTGTTTAGCTTTAAATTAATTAAGGAAAGCTTTTGAAAATCCCAGAAAATCCACAAAATACATAAACTTTAATTTCTTCAAAATTTGGGCTGTTACAAACCTACCCTTTAAAGGAATCTCGACCAGAGATTCGGGCTTGGTTAACAAAAGATCGGGATAGTTGGCCTTGAGTTCGTCTTCATTCTCCCATGTAGCTTCACTTTACGGATGATGACTCCATTGTACCTTATGCGATCGATGATTACGCTTACGGTAACACGCTCTGCGACATCGTAATTTTAATTGGTCGCCCACGTAGGTGAGATCTTCTTGAAGGTCGAAGCTTTCGAGAAAGGTATGGTCTTAGGTCTCATGAGACATTTCTTTAATTGCGTACGTGAAAGACATTATGTATCTGCAGCGGGGTTTCGGCAATTCTAGCCGATAAGCTACCTCTCCACGCTTTGCCAAAATCTTGTATGGCCCAATATACAGGTGCGAGTTTACCTTTAAATCGGAATCTCCTCACACCTCGAGTGGGGTAACTCGGAGATAGACAACATCTCCTACTTCAAAGTTCAATTCCCTCAGACGGTTATCGGCATAACTCTTTTGTCGGGATTGGGCTACTTTCGAGGCGCTCCGAATAGTTTTACTTTACTTTGACTTCTTTGATCAACTCAGTCCGAGGAGTTGGCGCTCTCCCACCGATCCCAAAGGGCGGGGTCAGGCATTTCTGCCATCTGAGCTTCAAATGGAGCCATCGCAAAGCGGCTTGGTAGCTATTATTGTATGAGAACTTCGGCATATGGCGGATCCTTATCCCAACCCTTTCCAGAAGTCTAAGGCACGGGCTCAAGCATGTCTTCAAGAACTTGGTTGGTGCGTTCTGTTTGACCATCGATGCAGGGGTGATCTGCCGTCTTTGAAATTGAGTCCAGTTCCCAAGGCTTCATGCGGATTTTCGAGTAACCGAGAGGTGGCGAGAACCTCTATCGGACACAATCTTCTTGGGTACCCCATGCAAGCAGACGATTTTGGCCATGTACAACTCTGCTAGCTTGCTACTCTGGTAGGTGGTCTTGACAGGGATAAAGTGAGCCACTTTAGTTAACCGGTCAATTACTACCCAGATGGAGTCATATCCCGATTGGGTCCTGGGGAGTCCGGTGATGAAGTCCATACCAACCTCTTCCCACTTCCACTCGGGGATTGGTAATGGCTGCAACAGACCAGCGGGTCTTTGGTGTTGTGCCTTAACCCTTTGGTAGACGTCACAACGAGCGACGAAGTCAGCAATTTCACGCTTCATGCTGACCCACCAATACTTCTCTTTTAAGTCCTGGTACATTTTGGTGCTACCGGGATGAATGGAGTATGGCGACTCATGAGCTTCTTTCAGAATCGCCTCCTTTATTTCCTGCTGGTTGGGCACACAGATGCGGTCTCCGAACCACACTATCCCTTGTTCATCCTCGGAGAAGCCTGGAGCTTTGCCTCTTCTCATATTCTTCTTGATTTCTTGGATGTCTTCATCTTCTGACTGTTTTGTTCTAATCTGATCCTGAAGAGTCGGTTGAACCTCCAAAGCGTTTACGTAACCATAATTGACAATCTCCAGATTCAGGTGCCTCAGCTCTTCATACAACTCTGGCTGATTTTGCTGCACCACGATGGTGTTGCAATATGCCTTTCTGCTCAAGGCATCCGCTACTACGTTGGCTTTGCCGGATGATAATGGATTACGAGATCGTAGTCCTTTATCAACTCCAACCATCTCCTCCATCGGAGATTGAGTTGATTGCGTGAATATGTACTTGAGCTTTTATGGTCGTGAAAATCTCACGCAGGTTACCAATGAGGTAATGCCGCGATTTTGAGCATGCACAAGTTGCTAACTCGGATCATGAGTGGGTAATTCCCGCCGTGCGGCCTCAAGCTGCGGGATGCATAAGCTACAACTTTGCCTTCTGCATCGGTACACATCCGAGGCCTTGGCGGGATCGTCACAAAAGATTTCAAAATCCTTGCGGATGTCGGTAAGATTAACACCGGTCTTTGAGACTAGCCTCTTTTTAGTTCTTGGAAACTTTCTTCACGGCGCTTGACCATTCAAACTTCTTCTCTTTCTTGAAGTTGAGTCATGGGTTTGGCGGTCTCGAAACCTTCGATGAACGGCGATAATAGCTGCCGGTCAAGGAAACTTCTCACCTCGGTGGCCCGATGCAGGTTGTTTCGGTCCATTCTCGCCTCAACCTTGGCGGGGTCTCGCAATTCCTCTGCGGATACGATGTGTCCAAGGAATGCAACTTGACTTAGCGAATTCACTCTTGCTGAATTTGGCATAAAGTCGGTGCTCCACGAGCTTGTCTAGGATCATTCGGAGATGCACCTCGTGTTACGCCGTCCTTCGAATAGATGAGGATATCGTCAATAAAGGCGACCACGAATTTATCCAGAATTCCATGAACACCTTGTTCATCATATTCATGAAGTAGGCGGGGCATTGGTTAGTCGAAGGACATTCATCGTAAATTCATCGATCCATATCACGGTGGTGAAGGCGGTCTTTGGAATATCTTCGATGCGATCTTGATTGGTAACCGGATCTCGAATCAATCTTGAGAAGGCGCTTGCTTCCGGTGATCGAGCGGATCATCAATTTCGCAACGGTATTTGTTCTTTATTGTTGCCGTTGAGTGATGCGTAATCAACGCACATTCTCATACTATTGTCTTTCTTCTTGACAAGCGATCTTGGGCTCCCCATGGTGAGGCTGGTCGAATGTACCTTCTCTCGCAGATTCTTCAATTTGTTTCTTTAGTTACATTAACTCGTTGGCGGGCATTCGTAGGGCCTTTTTGAGATCGGGTGTCGGGGACTAGATCAATTAGGAACATGATGTCCCTATCCGGTGGCATGGGGTAGATCATCTGGAAAGACGTCGGGATACTCGTGCTACTGGGTATGTCTTCAAGTTTCACTTCCTTCAATTTGGTGAGTATGGGACTTCCTCAGTGCAGTCCGAGGTTTGAATTCAACAGATAGGCCTTGCTCATTTGTGAGGGTGATGGATCTATTAGCACGATCTATTTGACCGTGATTTTTGGCTAGCTTGATCCATTCCAAGTATTACATCCGGGCCTTGGGAGTGTAACACTATCGATCTGCTAGAAAGGATACTAGGATATCTCAAGGGTAAGATTTGGGCAAAGGGGTGGTTCTCATTTAGAGCCGGGAATGAATTATCATGGGGGTAGCTAAAGAGGATCTGAGTAACCCATATTTTCCACAAACTTATTTGATCTGAAAGAATGTGAAGCTTGGAATCAAATAAGGCAGATCTTGGTCTTTGAATTAACGAGGAACGCATCGAGAACCACATCGGTATTGCACAGGCTTCTCGGCGGTGACATGGTTCACCCGTCCCTTGGTGAAGCGGCCCGCTGGTCGGGTGGTGCCGCCGGTAGTTGCAACTCTGAGGTTGGCCTTCTTTGGTGCCAAACCTTGCGCTTCTTCGGGCATTTATTGGCGTAATGCCCGTCTCGTTGCGATGGAAGCACGTTACTCGGGCGAGGAGGTAGAATGCTTGGTGAAGCGCCCTCTGACGAAGTGCCACGGAAGTTGGAGGTTGGAGCGCCGTGGCGGTCTTTGAGTGCGAGGCGTGGAAGATTGGAACTTCCCACGTTCTTGTGGCTGCTTGTGTAGTGAAGCGAGGTTTGGGCGGACCCGGCGTTGAACCTTTGGCGGCCATCCTCCGTTTGCGGTTCTCCATTCTGCGTGTTTGGCTTCTGCTCGATAGCTTTATCCACTAACTGTTGAAAGTCGGTGAAATTCTGAGAGATAAGTTGGATAGAAATATCATCGTTTAGGCCTTCCAGGAACCTTTCCTGTCTGTCCTCATCTCTGGCTACGTCAGCTGGGGCGTAGCGGGCAAGTTGATTGAAGCGGTGAAGATACTCATTCACCGTTCGGTTGCCTTAGCGCGATCGTGGAACTCCTTCTTCTTTAGTGTCATCATCCTGCGGGATGTGTGCATGACGAAAGCTTGCGAAGTCGGCCCATGTGATGGGTGAGCATCATTATGTGCGATCGCGATGGTGTCCCACCATTCGATGCGGGGCGGTCGGTGGTGAGAGGCAAGCAGAACCCTCTCACGATCGAGCACGGATCGATGTCCAATTTCTTTCCAATAGCCGAAGCGATCGTCGGCGTCCATTGGTTCGATCTTGCTCGAGCGTCGGCGGGCGCATCCTCATAAACTCGACATAGTCGACCTTTGATTATCTTGAGGTGGAGTCGCGATCGCTGCTTTGCTCTGATGGCGGCAGGCATTACGCACATTTGCGAGATTGGCGAGAAGGTCAATCGGATGGGTGCGATTGGCCATCATCCGCCGCCAATCGGGTCCTTCGCGGTGGTGGTGGTGGTCGCGGAATGTGGTTATTCGATGATCCGCCGATCGTTTCCTTGACCTTCTGCTGCTGCTGCCGTTCTTGTTCTGCGGTGGTCACCATCTGTGGGATCCTCCAAGGATTTAGATAAGATGGTAGAGACTCTAAGGGGGATAAATCTAAAATAGCCCAAGAACCAATAAACACACAACACAAAAAAAAACCAACTTTTCAAAATAGTTCTTTTATTCATTTATTTTAGGAATAATCAATTATTTGCCACTGCAAAGATGTGGATTTCAGGATTTACCACTCCATGTGTGAATGACATCTGGGTCCCGGGACCACATGTCATAGACACATCAGTGGCAAATCCTGAATTGCAAATCTTTGACAGTGGCAAATAATCAAATCTCCCTTTATTTTATTAATGGATTATGGCTATCACAAGGGTAATTGATAGCTCATAATTCGCGACTAACGTACGGTCTAATGAAGCATCTATGGGGTACTGGGGGTATAGTCTATCTCATTGGAGCTACCCTCGCCAGCCTTGTAGCTAGCCAGTTCTGCTTCCAATGCCTTGATCCTTGCTTCTGCGTACTCCAAGCCGTCTTGGCGCACGCAGTCCTCGAGGTATTTCGTGGCGTAGTCCGGTGCCTTCGTTAAGTCCACAGTGCGTCGGCTCGGGAATCTTCTTCCTTGGCGATGCGGAAGGCGGCCGCCGAGTGCAGTCGGCGGATGCATCGGGTAATAGTGAAACCGGTGCCGTTGAGGTAGCGATCGTAGGCGTGGCGAGTCGACGACCGCTTCTCTTGCGCATCTTGAATACCATCTGCGAAGGTGTCGCGTCTGATCGGTGCGTGGAAGGTGTGGAAGACCGTGTTCGACGACAGGTCGGAATAAATCAGTACTTCCACCCTCCAGAGGCGTCGTTCTCCCACCTTATACCGATAGCCCTGGAACGTTGGCCTCTTCTTGTAGTCCAAGTGTTGTATCACTTCCCAGAGAAGTTCAGCCCAGTATCCGGCAATGACTCCGTGAGAGATAGCGTCCGGTACCTCGGCCATCTACAATTTTGAGGAATAGATGAGTCAGTAACCGTTTTGAAGAGAAGGGTTGAGGAATGACTCTGGATAGACTCAAAATAGTTTTAGTTTTTGAAAATAAGTCCTTAGAACATTTGTGGGGCCACGACCTACAGTCGATATGGCTCTGATACCACTTTTGTCGAACGGGAGCGAAGGATCCCGAATTCTGTGTTTATACACTAGTCCAGATTTCGGTGTACGATCATAAAAGTGATAACAAAATCATATCACGCTCTTTATTAATATTATCTCGAGTTTTATTACAAGCGGGCACGAGGCCAAAAGGAAAGAAATAACACGGCGGAAAAAGTAGTAGTAGGCCACACGACTTGCCACGAGGCAATAAATGCTGGGGCGTAGCCTATTAAATCGAGTCCTCACCGTCGATAGAGGTCTTCTCGAATAAAGATTATTCGGCAGAGTAAGCACAACTACCGTGCTTGCAAGTTACACCCAATATTGAAGATTAATGCATGCATAGGGTAAACAAAGGATAATGGCAGGGTTGTTTTGCATAAACGACATTTTCGGATTAAATAACACTAATAGTTTTCTAAGGCCAATTTTAATACCATAGTTGAAATCAGTGATTAAGATGACAATGAATAGTGGATAACCTCCATTAAATGAATAGTGAAGGATACCCTCCTAACACTTGGCTAACCACCCCATTTTACCATAGGATTATCCATCCTAAAAACATCTGTGGAAATCATTTTATAAACCAAAAACAAGTCTAACTTAGAGTGGCTTTGCTAGCATGTTCATAACCGCGGACGCGGCTATTCGAATAGTTTCTACTCTGCGAGTTTGTGCAGACTTTACCCACACGAGATAATATGCTTTTAATGTCGGCCAATGCACGCTTCGAAGGCATGTGACTAAGCAATTATCATGAGGTCATTACAAAGCGAGTATCTTAATGTATTTATGCTCGCTAAGGTTTCGCTACCATTGGACTAACCATCCTCCGGAAGCCCCCTCTTGCGCCCGGTGGGACTAATGTCTAACCAACACCCACACATACAACATGGCATAAATATCACTAAGATACCACAGATTATTTAGCCAAATCTGTCCCATTCGGACATGTGGTGGTGCGGTAAGGCGTAGCAAAATACGCTCAAAGACCGGTCCTTAAGCGGCTTGGGTGACTTTCCATTTAAATAAACCCATGGGCCGTAATCCTAACCAGATTAGGCCCGTGCATGAACCTGCACCCACCATACTTCCATCACGCCCAAGTCCAAACCCATTTTATTTTATTTAGAGTGAAAAACTCATAAAAAGCCTTCCATGGTAAAACAATACCATCGAAACAATTTAAAATCAAATTGTAAAGAATTTGGCTAAACCTTCCCAAATAAAAGTGGTCTAAGCATGGCTAAGCATATGACAAATTTTAATAGAACTTTGCCTAAGGGTGTCATGGTATTCATATTCAAAAATCAAATTGGCCATACAATGGTGATTGGAGTAACTATATATAAACAGGTCATTTAAACCATTATATAAACATATGCATGCAATAGTAATTTAAAACAGGAATTAAATAATTTAAAATATTGGGAGCAATATGATCAATAGTGTAACTTGCCTTCGTTGAAGCCTTGAAATTCTAAATTGTCGGAAGGATCTAACTCTCCGGAGTCGTCGAGGTCTATACGCGAAAATACGACAAATTAACTCCAAATTAAAATAAATTCAAAAACTCAGCTCAAACTAACTCCAAACTGAAATATTTTGCTTTAGTTAGCTAGATTATGATTTTAGACAAATTTTGCAATTTGAACCACCCAATTTGGAGTTCATATGCAAAAGTTATGAATTTTAGAAGTTTAATACAAAATCTGGAATTTAATTGAATTCTCTGAATTATTTTTCTAAAGGAAATCCTATTTATTGCGCAAGCTGACGCCAGCGATGAATTTTCCGGGAATTAAAGAATTAAAAGAATTCTCTGACAAGCGGGCCCCACGTGTCACAGACACAGCTCACGGTGGACTTATTCCACCGAGCCGTGTGCGGGCCGGTGCGGTGGACCCGCCACGCAGCGCCGACGCGGCGTGACACGCGGCGCCACATAGCGTTTTCGGTGAGGTGGCGCGGATGGCGATGATGTGGCATGGCCACGTGTGCTCGGCGGAGGTACTCGGTGATCACCTCGCGGCGCTACGAGCCACGGCGAGGCTTGAGAGTGGTGCAAGCGAAAGAGGGGAGCGTGCGAACCTAGGAGTTACCAAGACGGCGGCGGGCGTGGCGGAAGGTCGTCGGCGGCGGAGTTTGGCGGCGGCGGGGTCGGCGGCGGCGGAGGTGTTCGGCGGCTCGAGGGAGGAGTGGTCGCGTGGGCTTTGCGGCGTTGCGGCGTCTTTCTTTGGTGTCGAGAGCGAGGGCGGCGACTCGGTGGCGGCGTAGCGGCTCAAGCTTCGCGATCGCCGGTGAAGATCTCGAAGCTAGGCGCTAGGAGGAGGAGAAAGCGGTGGGTGGTGGCGGCGTGTTGCGGTGAGGAGGCGCTCGGCGCCCTATTTATAGGCGCGGGTGCTCTTGGGTTTGCCGTGGAGGGCACGAAGCTCCGTGCGGCATCACCGGCGGTTACGGGATTCGGGGGCCGGAGATGGAAAGGAAAGGCCGAAACGGGTGCGATTTGATGCGGCGGTCTTAATGCGCGCGGGATCGTGGGGATTTAGCGGAGATTGCACCGAGTTTTGGAAGGTCCGAGCCCGTGTCAATGGCGGGACGGCGAGAAAAAGGAAAGTGAGGGAGGAAGAAAGGAAAGGAGGACGATGACCCAGCTGCGTCCGATTTTAATCCAACGGTGGACAACGACGGGGCGAATCGGTAAGTTAAATTTGGATGCAGCCGTTGGATTTTGATCCAACGGTTGAAATAGATTGCGGGGTGTGTTTAAGTTTCAGGTCTTATGGGAGCCGTTCGATCCAGATCTAACGGTCACCGGTGGTTGGGATGTTCGAGCCGTCCGAATGCTTCATTGCGTTCTGGCCGTTGGATTTAGATCCGACGGTGACAACCACTGGCGCGCGAGTGTGAGAGTTGGAGGCGGCAGGTGGGTCTGTTGGCGATCGAGAGGAGAAGCGCGGTGGAGCGGGCCGCGCTGCGGAAATGGTGCAGGGCGAGTGGGTTTGGCCCGGACACGCTTTTTGTGATTTCTTTTGATTTCGATTTAATTAAATCGATAATTCAATTTGGCTTTAGAATATAGCAATTTAAGTCCAAAAATTCTGAGAAAATTCACAGAAATTCTCTAGAGCATTTAGGACTTAAATAAAATATTTCCAGCTATTTTGTGGTAGTAGATTTTGCACATAAATTTGTTTAGCTTTAAATTAATTAAGGAAAGCTTTTGAAAATCCCAGAAAATCCACAAAATACATAAACTTTAATTTCTTCAAAATTTGGGCTGTTACACGAGAAATGGGATCGATAGAGTGTGTTGTGTGCGTGTGTGCTTAGTGGGTGCGTGTGTGTGTAGGCCGTGCGCGTGTGTGGGCTTAGGAGGGAGCCGGCCGAGTGGGATTAGAGAGAGAGAGAGATTAGAGGGAAGATTAGGTTTAGGATTTGGGTTTTAGATTTAGGATTCGGGTGAATCTCAGTAAGGTTGTAGATTCTTGTTAATCGGTGGTTGACTGATAGAATTAGTTGAGTAGTGTGTGCTTCTGTGGCTGTTAACTAGCTGGTGGGTTTAGGCAATCGGGCGATTGTCGGAGAGTGCTAACTTCGATTAGACCGCGAAAGCATTTTTGTAATTAAAATGTGCTAACTGGTAGCCGTCACTAACTTATGTATCCATATTATCACTCAAATCAACTACGTATTTACTTATACTATTATTCGTGTTGCCGCTTGCTGTAGGCGAATCGGCCTGAGCCAGGAGCGGTGACGAACTTCATCGGCACCAACCTTTCCTACGTCCTCGAAGGCAAGCGATCCTCTTGAACATTAACATAGTTACTTTAAAAATATACCCTATCTTGTACTATTATAAGTATTGCATCAAAATGGTTTTCCAAAACCTAAAGAAAATGATTGAGATAAGATAAGATGATTAAGAAAGAATGAGACTTATTAGGAGGGTAAAAGGGGGCCCTGGCTGGGGAAACGCGATGATGATGTTGAGGTAAGAGGTGGGCCCCTTTTTACATATGGTTATAATATAAGGACCAACAAACTCTTACTCGGTCAGATGCTGTAATTCAGTGCCAACCATTTTTCCCATTTCGGCGGGCAGAAAATGCTACCTTGTTACGTGACTATGCTCTCCACAACGGGTAAGTATTAGGTGTGAGTGATTGTGATGGACGAACCCAGGACCGGTGGGGGATAGTCCGGAAGTGGGGGATCCAAGGCGCTATAAGCGCTAAGGTGGAGTGTTGAGTGTAGGATATAAGCTGCCTCAACCAACCTCACCAGAACTCGGTGGATGATGAGGTCGGCGTGACTTAATCTGCCGGCGGAAGGTGATGGGTGGAGAAATTAATCACGTAACACGGAAAGCGTTACGTATTACGATCTCGAACCGCATCTAAGGCAATGAGGTGGACCACATTCACGAGAGTTGAGAATAGCTATGGGTAAAGTGGTACAAAGCTGCGTAGTGCTAAACAAATCATGAATTCATGCCGTCTCGAGTTGGAGTCTCACGGAACCACGGGGTCTTTCGTCTCTCGAGTGACTAGTAGAGTTTTTCGATATTAAAACTTGCCACATGTTTGTCGAGATTTATTTTCTAAAGTGAGATGGTTTAGAAATTGTGATAAAGAGTAGAGATAGTGCATCCTTTGCATCTTTTGCTATTAATGCTTGCTGAGTACATTCATTTGTACTCAACCTTGTTAGTATTCTCCTTTGTAGACCCTAGTCCAAAGAGGAAGTATCCCGAGTGGGCGAAGGCACTGCAGTGCTGAGATGAGACCACAGGAGGCGAAGATCCTTACTACGAGGCGCAGGGCGAGATGGACACCGTATTTGACTCATGGGACGAATAGGAGGCCCGTGGAGTGTGGCAGGCAAGAAGGGGGATTAATCTTATTTTGGCTATATAAATTAGTATGTGTACTGTAAGACTTTAGCTCTGCGTGGCTAACTGTTGAATAAAGGACAGTTTCTATCTTATTGTTCTGATGCGCTAACTCTGGTAAGGCTTACTATTCGTTGGAGCGGTGTTCTACCGGGCAAATGAATAGTAATTCGTATGCTTAAGTGTTATTACCCCACGGGGCGTCACAGTTACTCCCTACTCTATCATATAAGAATGAAGCCATATTGTACAAAGGTGTTCTGGTGCCTCGCCACCTCCCTTTATTTCAATGAATTTGTTCTGTAAACTGTAAGACCATGGCAAATCAACACAAATTATCATTTCAAACTTATAAGTATTGCATTATGCAGAATATATCAAAACAAGCCAGAGGAAATTATAGCAATTCACCACTTATCACTTATCAGTTCAGTCATGACATCATGTCACCATGTTTCGAAAAACTAATGACAAAACTCATAAAGGGGCAATGCTAATAAGAACAATATTCTAAAGATAAGATCACTAAGTCAATTGAAGCACGTTTTTTATATAAAGATTTAAAGATGGAAAAAACTTACATCAGAAGAGATTATTCACCTTCACCTTCATTCTAGTTATAGTTCAACCTAATTGTCCTATATGCAAGTCTCTCGTATTACCCTAGATTGGATAAAATAAAGGTTACCTGCCAATAAAAGTGTAGCCAGTTTTCATCTATCTTTATATTTGAGTTGTTCCTTCTTTAAGTAAACTTTTATCAGTGACCTGGTACATGTAAAAGCCATGGGCGATTAGACAATATTTTTTAGGCAGTGAAAGTATCATGCATGCGAGCCACGGATGTGACATATTTTACTATAACCCATAGTTGTTTACAAATGGGTTTCATAGATCAAGGTGGTTTGAAATCTCAATTATCACAAACAAAGTTTGTTACTGATAACAAAAGAATGCTAAGTTTCCCCAAACTGTGATTTTTGCAGTTTCATTGGTAATGGAAATTGTAACCAAAAATTTTGAATGACAAAAGTAACATCAATTGGTTTACAGTTTTGAAAGATAATGTTAAGTGTGCATTAGAAGTTTGTCGGAAAATCGAACGACCTGTTGTTAGGCTCTGGAAGGGGAGAAAAACCAAGCAATAACAAATAAAAAACGCATCAAAAGTGAGAAATAAAAAGGAACAAGGGAACCGGGATGGAATGGTCGAGTAGAATTGCAGAAGGGATGGGGAAATGTGAAGCGCATGTCCATGTTCCTCACACAGAGTCGATCTGACGCCATCCTTTTGCACTCTCTCCCACCCATCGCCTCCCGCACGCCGCACCAGGCCCCCGACAGCCTGCCTCCCCTACTCGGCTCCGACGACTCTGCCCTCAACGCCGCACCTTCCTCCGCATCCGAGTCCCGCATCCTCATCTGCCTTGCCGCAGAAATAAAAAAAGAACCAGAGGATGAGGGGAAAGAGAGAAGCAAGGAGAAGGCAGATGAGGAGGCAGATGTGAAGAACGCGCTGGACAGAAGAAAGAGCAGTGCCTGTCCTAGCACATCGCCCGCGGATGAGAAGGTGGAGGGGATGGGGGGGGGAGGTGGAGGGGACTGAAGCAGGGGCCAGGGGAGGGGAAGGGGAGGAGCTGCGGGGCGACCGCGGGGGCGGAGGAGAAGGTGGAGGGGATGGGACTAGAGGCCAGGGGAGAAGAAGGTGGAGGGGACTGAGGCGAGGGGCGGGGGAGGGGAAGGGGAGTAGCGGCGGCGGAGAAAGCGTGGAGGGAGCGGAGGGAGACATGGAGGGGATGAGAATGAGAGAGCAAACCGAAGCAGTAGCGTCGATGCGAAGGAACCGCGGGCACGCGAAACAAAAATAAAATCATACGGTCGCGAAGGACAGCAGCGGGGAATCGGACGGCAGAGGAAAAAAGAGTGACGTAGCATGCCAGGAATTGCCCGTAACCTCCCAGGATTTAATCGATAGGATTACTTTGTAATTTAAATGAACCTTTTTCAAGGGGAAAAGGTGCTATGGAAAAAATGTGGGCCTTTCTGGGACGCTCTTCAGGCAGAAGCAGAAGCATGTCTTCAGGCACTTTCTTTTCAAGCGGATGCTGGTATGGGGCCAATTATACTGGGACAGATACAACCAACTTAAAAGCTATGCTCCAAAGTACAGAGCGGGATCTGACTAGGCATGGTGTTCTTTTCAGGGAAGCAAAATTCCTCATGCTTTCCTGTTTTCTCGATGTTTCAATCTCTTATAATCCTCGCTCTTGTAACAAAGTGGCACATGCTTTGGCCAATATTGGTTCTAGTTTGGAACGAGGCGGAGTCATGCTCTGGCCGGACTCGGTTCCCTTTGGTGTGATTTCGTTAGTCGTCAGCATCCGCAGTGTATAGACCCCTTTAAGGGGTCTTAAGGTGACACATCAGAAGGGTCTTAACTGTGCAAAAAAGTACCACAATGTGTAAGATCTCTTTCCTAGCTAAGCCCCCTTTGGTGGGACCCACAAACCTCTCTCTCAATCCTCCCCTCTCTCCTCCTAAGAACTAGTTCCTAGCTAAGACCTAGTCCCTATTCTCTCTCCCCTAAGACCCCCTTGCTACAATGTGTAGTACTAGGTCTAAACTTTTATCTCTCCTCTAAAACCCACTTTCAAACACACATTGACCATGCTCTAAGAAAACTTGGGCCTTCTGCTCGTGCATGAGATAGGCCTTCCGCTCGTGCATGAGACGGGCTTTGCTACGGCTTCCAAATTGTCCCTTTCATTTTCCTTTTTTAAATATTTTCTCCAACTACTTTTTTTTCAATATGTATTCTATAATTTGTGATACGGATTTGTCATATGGATTTTGTATAGCAACTAGCAAGCCATACATAGATATTAGATAGAGTTATTGGACAATGAATACAACTCTTCTTTAATTAGAGATCTAACACAATAGTGATGGAGCTATATTTCTTGAGCAGTGTCAATAGAATTGACGTTTATTAGTCCTGTGGTCACATACACAAAAATCTCCTGAGTACAGATTGAAACTGAATATAAATAATACAGACAAATTCCATATAAAAATCAATAATGATGTTCTCCTGTAGTTCAGAACTATATCACCCATCATGTCAGAACCATTATGCTTTTCTATTGTGTGATAGGAAGTGTTTTACCCCTTTTTTGGGTAATAAGTAAGTGATAAACCTTATAAGAATCATACAAACTTCTAGTATAGATGGTAAATATGTATATTTTTACAAATCCGTAGAATCGCCGATTCTACGATTTGATACTACGATTCGATCTTACCGGAGGCAAATCGATCTGACTCGGGATCTCGACTCTGACTACCTTGCATGCACGCACGCATAACTAGTCCAAATCGAATTGATGAACTGTATGATTATGCATGAGGAGCAGCTGCTGAGTCACTGCAATCGTTATCAAGGAAAGGGTAGTCCGTGTAGCCAACAACAGGATCCTGCGTGTAGAAGGTTGAGCGGTCGTACTTGTTCAAAGGGGCGCCCAGCTCAAACCTCTGGCGGTGCAGGTTGGCCAAGAAGAGCCTCCGTGGCGGCGAGGTCGGCATAGCCGTCGGCCACCACCTTGTTGCCTTCCTCCGATCGTACCGCCGCGGCGATGAGCGTGCCGTTGAGCGCTTTCTGAAGGGCAGAGCACGTGGGGATCGCTGCGACCCTCAACGATGGCCATCCGTGGCTCTACCATGTGGCAGTAGAGGAACCCTTGGTGCCTGTTGAGCTGCTGCACCATGTAGGCACCGAGCGTCTGTGGGTCAGAGTCGACACAGTCCATGTAATCCAAGAACGGCGATAGCCTGATTCCCACGCGATGCGCGCCGACCTCGCGGACGACGGCATCGATAACCTCCGCAGCGAAGCGGCAACGGTTTTCGAGGCTGCCGCCATATTGGTCGGTGCGGTCGTTGGTGCTGTCCTTCATGAACTGCTCTAGGAGGTCACCGTGCGCGCCGTGGATCTCCACGCCGTCGAACCCGGCCTCGATGGTGTTCCGGGCGGCGCGCCTGAAGTCGTCAACAATCTGAGGGATCTCCTCCGTCTGTAGCCGCCGCGGCTTGGAGTATACCATGCCGGACTCGGCATCGGGCATTACCTGCTTGTCAGTGCTCGAGATCGGTGCCTGCCGGTTCGGTTGGAAATCTGTTTTGTTTACAGCGTAATGGCAGAATTAGCAATGATCAATCAATCACCAAACCATATAAATCTACCATGGCAAAACTTATCACCGTGCAAGGGCATGCATTCTTATGGATGCGCGGACATACCGTTTGTGGATACCCTTCCTATGTGCCAGATCTGGCAGAAGAAGAGTGCGCCCGTGCGGTGGACGGCGTCAACGATGGGCTTCCAGGCGTCGACCTGCTGTTGCGTCCAGATGCCAGGGGTCTCCGGATAGCCCTGCGCGGTGGCGGAGACCCCCGTGGCCTCCGAGATGAGGAGGCCGCCCCTCGTAGCCCGTTGCGAGTAGTACACCGCGGCGTGCGGCTGCGGCACGTTCCCGTAAGAACGGCTCCGTGTAAGCGGCGCGAGCACCACCCGGTGGGAGAGATCGAACTGCCCCATCTTGTACGGTGTCAGCAGCGAGATCGCCTCTTTCGCCGCTTGACGCGCCATCTTGTCTCAACTACTGCTCGATTCTTCTTTCCAAGATGCAATTACTAACTAGCAGCTCTAGCTGTGTCTAGTTCACTATGCTCTGCTTCTTGCTTCTGAGTTTTGCTCTCTGCCTCTGCCTCCAACGGGGTTGGGGTCTGATTGTATTTATAAGTGTTGGAGTGCACCCGTCGCGTGTCGCATCGCACGCCTTCTCCATTTGACCGGCCAATTACAGGTAAGGCCGTAAGGGTACGCACACAATTTTTTCTTCTTTTTGACTAGCCCGCGCCTTTTGGTCCCATTTCCTTTCGTCAGCGTGATCTTTCTCGCTGGGGAAGATACATTGTATCTGATCGTGTTTCGTTTGCACACCAAGCAAATGTGTGCTTCCCAATTCTCACCAAAGTAAAAGAAGTTGTGGCGGACAGCAGTCGCCACTTGCCAATCAGCATGAATAAGAGATGACGCAACCAGTGTACGAAATATGGTACCCGTACGAATCATGTGCGGCTGTGCCATCCTTTGTGGCTGCACAACTCTGTAGTTGAGTAGTAAAAATTGAGTAAAACCGTCTCTTCTACTGCTTCGATTGTTTATTTTTGAGGTTTGCTATTCTACTTACAGATAGGTTTGTAAAAAAGCAAGAGAGAAAAAATCGTCAGATAGATGTTTTCTATTGTCGTCGCCGGTACTCTGTAGCAATTAGCATCTAATCTTATTTCCCTCCAAGTTATTGTGTCCATCTTAGTCTGGTGTGATCTTCACGTGGTGTACAAACTCTGTTTTTTTTTCTCTTATATTCGATTGAATGGTAATGCTTCTGCCCTAGTTTAAAAAAAGATACATGTTTTTTGATTCATTTAACAAAACCTGATTTTTTAGTCTTGAAACAAATTTCTTATGCAAGTCGAGTGTTCCTTAGACATCATCCGGGTACATCATGCAACTACACTACATAAGTTTGCGCCTAGTTTTTATCACAGATGTGATATAACAAAATGACAATAAACTAAAAGACATTGGTGGATCCGGCGTAGGCGCATGGGTACAGTTGCACCCCCAAATATAAATATACGTGTACCAAACACTTGATAGCAAGTGTAAAAATTACCGAACAGCGTTTCTAAAATTGCACATTTCATAACATAGCAATTTTAGCTAAAATACTATGTATCTTTTTATATGGAAATATTTCCATAGGATGAAACAGCACCACGAAAAAGTATGATAGATAACAAGAAATAAGAAATGCGAGTATGAAAATGATTCCATTGCATAAATAGTCCTATTTCTATTGACATTAGTATCTTTAAAAAAACGTTTTAATTGTCGTATACGAACATTGAGGCCAGACTTATTTTGATGCTTATACCTAAAAAAAAAACAATGTAAAAACATGAAAGTTGCAGAAAAGCTATTATAAAATTGCACATTACATAGCACTACAATTTTTAGTAAATTACTATGCATTTTTTTTATATTTCAGGTATTTCCAAGGGATGTTGCAGTACCAATGAAAATGCAACACGGAGAACATCATAAATATAAGAAAGGTGGGTACAAAAATGTCAGCATTGAAAACTTCAATGCAGAATTCAACTACCACTAATAATTGAAAAACAAATTGTTGTTTCCCATGGAATTGAGGCAACTCAGTTAAATGAAGGCACCATTTTAAGGGACTAAGACAAGGAAACAACAAATTAAAGGCTGGAGGCTGCCTCGTGCTAGGACTGCTCATATTTATATGTCATGGAATACAAGGTTAAAGGCCAACATATAACAACACGACGACTACTACTACTCGGAGAGCACACACGAGGAATACACACATGCACTTAGAAAAATAAATGCATGAAAACGGGTCACCCAAACAAGAATATGACCTAATAGTAACATAATCTTCGATAAGTCCACCCACTAAAAGCATTAGAAAACTAACCAAACTGAGTATACGAGACATAAGACCAAATATTACTAGAATCTAAAGGCCATGAATCAACCTGCATCCAGTCAACTCCTATTGCTCATTAGGATTAATAACGAACATAAGCATATACTTACAAAGACAATTATGACACAAGCCATCGCATTAACACCCAGAGGCCACAAAACACGGGTAAAACCATGTAACTTGTCCACCTCAATGCAAACCTAGTAAACATGAGTTTTTAGCTTAAACAGCACTGTTGCGCGACCTTATTACAAATGTAGCGCCCTTCATGCCGTTTTGACTAAAATGGCAGCATGGACACGTCTTTGTGAGCCATGTGTCCAATTTTTGTGCGCCTGTGGCGCGGACACGCCATTTCAGTGCACCTGTGGCCCGTACGCTCCACCAACCGCCAAGTGGCAACTCCGGGCGAGGAGTGCCCGGACGAGGCCTTGTTCGCGTGGCTGCTGTTTAGATGTGCATGTGTCCGTGCGCCCGTGCCCCGGAGGCCTGTCCGCGCGCCCACTGTCCGGACATGGCGCTGCCGTGCATCCATGGCTCGGACTGCGCCACACATACGCCCACGTGTCCCCTCGTTCGTTCGCTCCTACCCCGGAGTCGCCAGATACACCCGCCCCACGTTGCTTTCGTGCCTTTATTCCCTGTCAACTCCAGCGCCTTTATTCCCTGTCAACTCACCATGTGCATGCATGAAAGGACTCTGCATGCAAACCACGTGGGAGGGGATCTGATTCCTCCTATCGCTTCACGGTCGACCGCGGTTCCCTTTGAGCGGCTATAAATTCGGAGACAATGGCGAGAGGCTTCGCTAGAACTCATCTCTCATAATCGGTCGCTCCGACGATTTTGTTTTCACAGACAGTTAAGGATTATTTAAAACCGTAATTAGCGACCATATTAGCATGTATTTTTTTTTGTCATACGTATTTTGTTTATGAACTATGTAGTTAATTACTTAGTCATAGTTAATTAGTTGTGCTTATTTAGTGGTAATTAATTTAGTCGTTTTCATTTTTTTGCAATTATTTGTGGCATAGTTAATTAGGTACTAATTAATTAGTCCTAATTAGTTAGTGTTAGTTAATTAATCGGTCATAATTTAGTCGTAACTAGTTTAGTGGTATTGAATTATTCGGATTAATTTAGCTGTTATTTTTTACAATTAATTAATTAGTATTAATTAATTGGTTATACTTAACTAGTCACATTTAATTTAGTCATAATTAATTAGTGTATATTAATTTATTGTCTGTATTCAGTCGTAATTTTTAATTTCTAGTAATGCATTGTCGTTATTAATTTATCCACCAATAATCTGTGTCTTTCATCTCTTGCAAGCCTTGTATCTACCGGAGCTACTAGAACCCTTCTACAACGAGCTTCACCGGTGCAAGTTGTGGATCACCGAGGACGCGGATGGCCCTCCACCCCACGTGCTTCGGTCCGAGAGGCATTATAGGCAACTCGACGATCGCTACATCCCAATCCTTCTGGATACGAACTTGTTGGTTGTTTCCCTTTGCAAGGCTGCTCTCGGGCGGGCGCGTCTTCACCATGGACGGTAGTCTGATGTCGGCACTTGTCGATAGGTGGAGACCCAAGACACACACCTTCTACTTTCGGTGGGAAGAAATGATAGTCACTCTCCAGGACGTCTCGTTCTTCACCGGTCTCCCGATCAGGGGTGAGCCACTTGTTCTAGGCCGTCCGCTAGCGGACTGGAAGGCCCAGTTGGAGCATCAGTTCGGTATACCTGTCCCGGACAGCGCCTGTGGTGTTCCTCGCACATGGCTGAGGAATTTCAGTCAATGCCAGCCGGATGCACCTGACGAGGTTGTTAGGACGTACCTCGTCGTTTACCTTCTTCATCTCTTGGGTTCGGCCCTTTTTCCCGCCACACAGGGTGATTGGGTGTACCACAGCTTCATCCGCATCACCGAGTCTTTGGCTGATGCAGAGACTGGGGCGATGCCTCAGTATAGTTGGGGTTCAACCATCCTCTGCACCACATACAAGGGGTTGTGTGACACTTCGCAGCGCGACACAAGTGAGAAACTGGTCCTTGCTGTCTACTACGTGCAAAGTAGTTAGGATCGCGATCCAACTCTTAGAGTCTTACGATTCTACAAACCCATGACAGCCCGTCGATCCAAATCTTACATCGATCCTACTCGTAGAGTCTTAGGGCAAAAAAAAATTATAATTTTTTTAGAGGACAGGCTTTGTTGATATTTTGTTTTAGAGCAAAATTTGTTGATATTAATTTTTTAGAATGAAACTATAAATAAACAAGGAGGATGCAAAATATTATATCAGTGTGGTAATGCTGTTCTCCTGTAGTTCAGAACTATATCACCCATCATGTCAGAACCATTATGCTTTTTGTTATGTGATAAGAAGTGTTTTGCCTCTTTTTTGGTAATAAGTATATGGTAAACCTTATAAGAATCATACAAACTTATAGTATAGATGGTAAATATGTGTATTTTTACAAATCCGTAGAATCGCCGATTCTACTATTCGATACTACGATTCGATCCCACCGGAGGCAAATTGATCCGACTCGGGATCTCGACTCTGACTACCTTGACTACGTGCTCCTGCAACTGTGGAATTAGGGGTACTTCCCTGTTGAGCGACCCTCCTTCAGGAGAGCAGTGCATCCGTACCTCAAGTTGCACGATCCGATCGACGGGCCCACTATGGGCTACCGATGAACTGCCACCAAGTTACACTGGGCCAAAGACAGACTGGCAAGGTGCTACTCATTATTTCACAACAAGTTCGAATCGTTGCACGACAACAACATCATATGGGCTCCATGCAGCCCAGAATTCATGAACACGATAGCCTCGCACGGAGTGGTATGTACCACAGTCACACTCCAGACTGACCCGTCCTCCACCAGAGCGTTTGGAGCAGCTGACGCAACTTCTACACAAAAATGCTGCGAAAGCACAAGTGGCTTGCCGAGATGGCTAAACCCTACCTGGATTGTTCTATAAAGGATCTGCTGGTATCATCAGAGTCTCCACGCCCGCAATGTGTGTGCAAAGAACTAGCTAAGATCATCCAGTCCACACACCCGACGACGGCTACCCGGGCGTACTACACGTGCAGAAACATCCTCATAAGCGAATCTTGCTCACACACATAGATTTTTTACATCTTACGTTCTATTCCATAAATCTCTAACTACATCTGTGTATAATGGCAGCTGGAGATGCGATGCAACTTCTTCTAATGGATCGACGATATGAACAAGTACGTTACGACGTTCATCGAGCAGCAGTACATGTTGAACTATGCGATGCGAGTTGAGACCGTCAAACACTGAAAACCTTACATACCCGACCCTACTGAAAAGGCACTGGAGGAGCCCAAGAGAGCAGGGTGGTGGTGAAGGACTTCCAAACAGGAAGCTGAGTACGACCGGGCTAAGCGCGTAGCGCACAAGGGGAATGCTACTACGAGTGAGACCGGTGGCCGTCCTAGCGTTCCCCGTCGCCCAGGCACAGTCCGGATCGAAGAGGTAACTTATGCTCAGTTTGCATCCAAATTATTAATTTAGCCCAACGTTGCGTTATCCTAACATCATTCAATCGTTCAACCTGTTTCATAGAACATGTCTGACTTCGAGACTGACCGCCGCCACGGGTAGTCCAAAGACAAGAGGAAGGGACCGATTGGCCGCCAAGAATGATCGATTTCGTTCTAATCAACCTTTTTTCGGATTCCAAAAGGCGCACATGTATCGTAGGTGTATTTCGTTTTAATGATTCGTGCATGTTGCCGTTTCTAATGTACGTAAGCAAACCTAGTGCGCCATGTATTTCACAATCAAATTATGAAGTATTTCGCCATGTAGTTGAGTAGTAAAAATTGGGTAAAACCGTCTCTTCTACTGTTTCGATTGTTTATTTTTGAGGCTATTCTACGTTCAGATAGGTTTGTAAAAAAGCAAGAGAGAAAAGATCGTCAGATAGATGTTTTCTATTGTCGTCGCCGGTGTTCTTTTGCGATTAGCATCCAGTCTTATTTCCCTCGAAGTTGTTGTGTCCATCTCACTCCGATGTGTTTTCTTCTTACATTTCGTAGAAGGGATTGTCTATATGTAAGTTGCTTAAAAATTTATTATTTTTTAGTTACTTGTTCCCACCTTTAGATTTTCATCTAACGGTAAGAGAAAAACGTTAGAAGAGAAATACAAAAATACAAAAAAAATAATCTAACCTAGACAAAATTAAATCTATGTGAACCCTATAAATACAAAAACAAACAGAACTAAAGTTACAATAGAATTATGCTAAAATTGCACATCATTTGGTACTGTAATTTTAAGCTTTAGTACTGTGCAACTGTAAGTGACTAATGGATAAGAAAATTTTAGGCAACTGAAAATTACCAAATCCGTTAATTGAATGGTAGCGCTTCTGCCAACATTTTTTTTTAAAAAAAAGATACAACTTTTAAGATTCATTTAACAAAATCGGAATTTTTATCTTAAACCAAATTTCTTATACAAGTCGAGTGTTCCTTAATCCTTAGACATCACTTGGGTACATCATGCAACTATATTACACAAGTTTGTTGCCTAGTTTTTACAACAGATGTAATATAACAAAATGACAAGAAATTAAAAGAAGCTTATAAAGGTATATCCGTAGAAAGTCTCTATTTGTTTTACGGAAAGAAGTACATGATCAATTTACCCACAACATTTCCCGTATGGTTTAACGTAAATAAACGACCCGGCCGTGTCAAACTTTCTCCTGAAAGGCTTCGTACTCGTGGCGTATGTACATCCTTTCCCGCGGCTGGAAGAAGTGACGGGAAGGTTCTTCACCTTCCATCGGCTGAGTGGTTGCAGTACGTGCTTACATGCTGCCAACGTCAACGCCGACGTTGGGCTGACAGCTGTAGTGCTGTGCTGTCGCATCCTGCAGCTCAAACGGATTTCGTTAGTCTGACCAGGCTGTTTGTGGCGCGGGTCCGTCCCGTTAGTGACGGCCGCGTTCAATTCGCTCCTGTGTTTCTCCACATGGGACCGTATCTGCAACGGTTGAGGAACCGTCGCTGACAAGTCCAGTCCGAGCGATTACCTCGTAGACAAATAGAGAATCGTAAGAACGATGCAAGAACACAAGAACGAAACAATAGATGAACACAGGTATGAGAGGGGACTGCGGGCTTCTCTTTATTGCTCTTTCAATAATGAATCTGTACAATGGTTGGAGGGGTGCCCACCCGTATCCGGACTCCTAGCCGGGCCCAGTTTCTTAACACTCCCCCTTGGGCTCTCATTCCATGCCTCACTAAAACTCCATAAAAATCCAGTGGGAAAATTTTTGGAGAAAGAGTACATGTATCATGTTCTGCTATGTTGCACGAATTGCCTCATTAAAAACCTTAATCGAGAAACTTCAGGAAAACTCGTCAACGGAAAAAGAGTACAATTCACCCAATTTATTTAATCTCCAGGATTTGCTCTTTTGGTACTCGATCTTCGTGATCAAGCTTTAGTAATGAGTTTGTGAAGGTTCTCCTCCTGAATTTTGCACTTCTCTAAGTCTTATCATTCCAATTCCACGTACGCACCTTTCAAAGCTAGATGCTGGAAGTGACTTAGTGAACAAATCTGCAAGATTTTCACATGACTTAGTATGCAATACCTTAATTTAGTCCATCTTTTGCATTTCATGAGCATAGAAGAACTTGGGGTTGATATGCTTTGTGAGAGAACTCTTCACATAACCCATCTGCACTTGTGCAACACAAGCTGCATTATCTTCATAGATAATAGTGGGGGTTTGTGCGGTATTCAATCCACATGACTGCTGGATGTGGTGAATCATCCGCCGAAGCCAAGAGCATTTACGTGCGGCCTCGTACAGTGCTATAATTTCTGAGTGGTTCGTCGAAGTTGATACCATACTTTGCTTAGATGATTTCCATGAAATTGCAGTTCCACCACACAGGAATACATAGCATGTTTGCGACTTAGCGTATCGCAGTGGTCCGCAGTACCGACATCCGCATAGCCGATCATTGTAAGGTCCTGGTTCTTTCTGTAGAACAGACCAAGATCTTTACTTCTTTGAACGTATCGGAAGACGTCCTTTATTCACTGCCAATGCCTTTTGGTAGGTTCTGCACTATACCTTGCTAGAAGATTCACTGCAAATGCAATGTCCGGTCTAGTACAGTTTGCCAAATACATGAGTGCTCCAACTGCGCTCAAGTATGGGAATTCCAGTCCGGACTTCCTCCCCCTCTTCTCTAGGCCTGAACGGGTCCTTGTCTTGCTGCAAGGATCTCCCGATCATTGGCACTTTCGAGGGATATGCCTTTTCAAAGCCGAACCTTTCCAATACTTTCTGAGTGTAGGTTGACTCGTGTACTAAAATCCCTTCAGGGGTATGCCCAAGCTGCAAGCCTAGGCAATATTTGGTTTTACCCAAATCTTTCATTTCGAACTCAGACTCTAGGTAAGAGCTTGCTTTTTCAATATCTTCCAAAGTTTCGATGATATTCAGATCATCTACATATACTGAGATTACACAGAATCCATCCTGGGATCGCCGTATAAAAACACAGGGACAATCCTCACTGTTCGTGTAGCCTTCCTTGCAGAGAAAGTCGCTTAAGCGATTATACCACATCCTGCCTGATTGTTTCAGTCCATACAGTGACTTTTCGAGTTGCACACTGTATAGATTTCTATTTGCTCTGTCTTGATTCGGGACAGGGATACCTTCAGGTACCTTCATATAAATTTTCGAATCCAAGTTCCCATAAAGGTATGCAGTTACCACATCCATCAATTTCATTTTCAAATTCAGATTCACTGCCATTGAGATTAAATATCTAAAGGTAGTTCCGCCCATGACCGGGGAATAGGTTTCTTCATAACCGACTCCTGGTCTTTGAGTGAAACCTTGTGCAACAAGCCTTGCTTTTTATCTTACAACTTCATTTCTTTCATTTCTCTTTCGAACAAATACCCATTTATGCCCTACAGGGTGCACATGGGGAGGTGTGCGACTTCTGAGCCCAAACACCTCTCTTTTATTGAGAGATATTAATTCGCTTCTATTGCCTTTTCCAATCTTTCCAATCGATCTTTTCTTGCATTCAATGAGCGATGCAGGCTCTGGATCAAGATCAATGATTGTGACAATTTTCTTTGCAAAATAGATGTCGACATTGGCTGTTGCTCTATTCATAGATTCTCCCGTGGTCACATAATTTATAGCTATTTCTTCATGAGACGGTTCTGTTAATGCTTCTACTTGCTTACCGCTGCTTTCAATTACGGGGGCAAGTCCCTTTAGTTTTTCAGCTCCGATGTGTGCACACACATCCATGCTGATGTCTCCCTCCGTGGAAATATTCAATTCTGGTATGCCTTTTGCTGAAGGTTCCATACCAGTGCCAGGTCTCAACTGGCTCCCCTTCTGTTTGTGGGGAACTTCAGTGATCAGCTGTGATAAGTCCTTCTTATCCTTTTTCGCCAAACGTCCCCGGTTACTTGGGATTCGAGGGGCCGGAGTTTTCGTCTTTTTATTCTGAGGCCTCTGGACGGGATTAGGGATACCTTCTATTTTCTTTGGTATTTCAACTCTCTTCGGTGCATTGCGTGCAGGCACATGCGACTTGGTCACGCTCTTCAAATCACTAAAGTGGTCAGGCAGTTGATTCGCTAATGCTTGCAAATCAATTATCTTCTGGACTTCTCTATCTGCTTCACTGGTGCGTGGGTCATGTGCATTAATTCCCGTGGCTTGCCACGTTATTTCCCGATATTTTTCATCAAGAGGTTGATTTCCTCCCCCCTAATGACGGGAAACTATCCTTATCAAATATGCTATCAGCGAAACGAGCTGTATGCAAATCTCCAGTCATCGGGTCCAGATACCTGATTATGGATGCAGTCTCATAACCAACATATATCCCAGACTTTCGGAGAGGGCCCATTGCAGTTCGCTGCGGTGGTGGTATAGGTACATAAACCTTGCAATCAAACCTTCGAAGATGAGAGATTTTCGGTGTTGACCCTTGCGCTAGTTGCATAGGTGAATGGATGTTGTATGCCGATGGTCTAAAATTGATGAGAGTTGCTGCGTGCAGGACTGCGTGTCCCCAACATGTAGTTGGTAAATTACAATTATGTAAAAGCGGTCGGGCAATGAATTTAATTCTTTTAATCAATGCCTCTGCTAGTCCATTCTGGGTGTGGACATGTGGTACCGAATGCTCAACGGTAATTCTCATTGCCATACAATAATCATCAAATGCCTTTGAAGTAAATTCTCCGGCGTTGTCCATTCTGATGGACTTCACATGATGATCAGGGAAATTATTCTTTATTTTAATTATCTGCGAGATCAGCTTTGCAAAAGCGTGGTTTCTCGTAGATAATAAGCATACATGCGACCATTTCGAGGAAGCATCGATGAGCACCATAAAGTACCTAAATGGCCCTGTGTAACATCCCAAAGTGTTGTTACCAAAATAAAAATAAATAAAATTATTGTTTTATTGGATTTTTTTTTCTGAAATTTGCCAGAGTTTGATTACTTTATTTGAATATCTGAAGTTTTGAAAGTCAAAAGTAAAAATTTACTTGAAGTTCTGGTAGTTTCAGTTGGTTTGATCTAAAAAATAAAATCTTAATTAATTTATAGAATTTTCTGAGTTTTTAAAAGCTTTTTCCTAAGTATTTTGAAGCCAAATTAAATTATTTGCAAAAACTATAGCCAATTATAAGTTAGAACTATTTTATTTAAGTCCAAAATAACTCAGGGAATTTCTGTGAATTTTCTCATAATTTTTGGGTGATTCAAGTTGCAAAATTTGTATAAAATTATAATCTAGCTAACTAAATCAAATTATTTTTTATTTGGAGTTAATTTGATCTGTCTTTTTGAATTTATTCGAATTTGAGTTGAACTTGTCGTATTTTCACGATTAGACTTCAACGACTTCGGAGAATCAGATTTCGACGCCGATTGAAGATCAACATAAGAGGATTGATTTTGACTGTATGATCATCGTGATCATACACTTGGACTACCTGAAGATAGTACTTGTGAGTACTAGGTGACCTGTTGAGGAAAACAACATCACCTCAGTATCAGGTGATCTGCATCACCTCAGTATCAGGTGATCTGCATCACCTCATCCAGCAAGGTAAGTTATACCCTTGATCATATTGATCTCATTATTTTAAATTATTTATATTCTATTTTTAAATTATTACTGCATGCTTATTTATATTCAGTAATATAAATTCCTGTTTTTAAATTCATAGTTATACCTAAATCCTTTGTATGATCAATGTTGATATTGAATCAAACACATTGACACCCTAGATAAAACATGGTTCATACGATAGTATGAACTAGGATCATTTAAACGTATTGCTTAGCCATGCTTATAGACCAAACTTGTTTGATTTGGGGAATTTCAGCCAACAATCAGTTATTGTTTAAATTGTACCCTTGGTATTGGTGTGTCATGGGAATTTTACAAATGACTTGGAAAATAAAATAAAAATGGGTTTGGACTTGGGCGAAATGGATGATTGGTGGGTGCAGGTTTATGCACGGGCTTAATCTGGTTAGGGTTAAGGCCCAGGGGTTTTTATGGAAAGTCGTCCAAGTCAGTTAAGGACCGGTCTTCGAGCGCATGATGCTACGCCATACCGTACCACCACATCTCCCAAGTATGGGTCGGGACTTGGCTAAATAATTTGTGATGTCTTAGTGTCATTGGTGCTATGTTGTTGGTATGGGTGTTGGTCAGACAGTAGACCCATCTGGCGCAGGAGGGGGCTTCCGGAGGATGGTCAGTCCAATGGCAGCGAAACCTTAGCGGGCACAAATGCATTAAGACAGGACATTGTAAAGGCCTCGACACGTGCTCTAGACCGCTTACCAAAGGTAGTGAGCGGTGGCATAGATATATGCCGGACAAACTAGAGAAGTCTTGTCATGTGGGTAAAGCTGTACAACCTCTGCAGAGTGTAAAACTATTCGAATAGCCATGTCGCGGTTATGGACATGCTAGCGTAACTACTCAAAGTTAGACTCGATTTTGTTTGAAAAGACTTCTTCAAAAGCTGGTTTATCGGATGGGAATTGACAGAGAGCCATGTGA
This sequence comes from Ampelocalamus luodianensis, assembly GCA_036346255.1. Lineage (NCBI taxonomy): Eukaryota > Viridiplantae > Streptophyta > Magnoliopsida > Poales > Poaceae > Ampelocalamus > Ampelocalamus luodianensis. The sequence continues at coordinate 52,865,319 of CM070627.1, read as the reverse complement.
TAGGAGGGTATCCTTCACCGTTCATGTGTGAATGTTATCGACTATAAAATTGAGAATTTTATAAATTTTAGTTATAAAATAATTGCTTTGGAACTTAGTACGATATTGAAAAGAAATCTTGCTTTATGCAAATAAACCAACAAGCCTTTCTATTGTTACATCCATTTATGCATGTCATTCTTACTTACGGTGTAACTTGCGAGCACGGAAGTTGTGCTCATACTTGCTTTATGCAAACAAAATTTGAGAGGAGAAGGACTTTGCTACCGATGTGGACCTCGGCGACTAGGTCGCTTCCCGATCGATTGCACGTGGCGATTGCTGGACCCTACTACATCTTCGTCTTCCGTTGTGTTTATTTTATTGTGGGCCTGTAAGCCTCCTTTGTAATCAACTCTGTTGTTTATTAATAAAATTGTGATATAATTTTGTTACCATATTTGTTTACTGTGTGAACTAGCTACTGATCATGGGACTAGTTCAGAAATGCACAGAGGATCTAGGATATTAATCCCGGGTTCTGACACCCTGACAGGGGCTGAATAGGACCGCAAATATCTCCCTGGATTCGGTCCAGGAATGCAGGGATTTCATCCTGCACTTTCAGTGGAGAAGGTCTAGTAATTAATTTCCCGGTGGCACATGCAGGGCATACGAAATCTTCTGGATTCGGGAAATTCTTTACATTGATATTATGTCCCTGAGAATTATTAATTATATTTCTCATCATTCTAAGGCCGGGGTGGCCTAATCTATCATGCCAGAGACAGAAAAGTTCAGAGCTTCTAAAAGATGTTTTCAGGACAATATAGGCTACAGGTGCCCTAATATGAGTGTAGTATAGCCCAGATTCATATGAAGGAAGTCGTTCTAATACCATTTTCCCATTCTCCTCACGCTTTGTAATGAGCAGGTATTCCTTACCATACTCTTCTTCAGTCTCTACATGGAGACCGTTAGCGCGAATATCTTTAAAACTTAAGAGAGTTCTAGTCGATTCCGGGTACAACAAGGCTTCTTCAATGACCAATGTCGTGCCCATCGGGAGTATAATTGTGGCTCTTCCTGAGCCTATTATACAAGTATCGCTGCCAGCGATTGTCGTAAGACTACCAGCATTCTTGTTGATCGACTGGAAAAATTTCGTCTCTCTCAGTATGGTATTCGTTGTGCAGCTATCCGCTAGGCACACTTCCTCCATAGGGCGCCACACGCGTTCTGATATATAAAGTATTAATTAATATGGAGCAAACAATCCACACATAAAACATACTTCAGAACAATACTTGCTTTATTAATACGGGAAAAGTCTTGCTGGACCCATCATAAGAATTTATTGCAAATGCTCTTCTAGAGCTTACAACCCTTATTCAATAATTCAAAATTCTGACATAAACTGCAAATGACTGTAAAACTAAGTGTCATGCATGCACTAGATTGAATCAGCGAAGTAAGAATTAACTTCTGCCTGAATCTGGTCTACTTCTATCTTTTCTTCTTCGGCAACTACAATTGCGGCATTGTAATGTCCAAAGAAGGAGTGATAGGGTCTGCTGCAGGGATGTCCACATCCATAGGTGCAGCCAATGACTGTGGATCTTCTATGCCTGCAATGGCGAGGTGCGCCTCATGCTGTCCTTTGCCCTTCTTCTTTGCCTTGAAAGCATCAATCACGTGCTACGGTTCACGGCAGACACGTGACCAATGTCCCCAAGTGCCGCATTTGTAGCAGCTTTGGTCCTGCTGACCATAGGGCTTCTCATCGCGTTTCTTTTGTTCGCCATTCTTGACTTGAGCATTTTGCTTGGTCTTGTGACTCATGGCCTTACCCTTCTTGCCTCTTTGCTTTGAGTGGGGCTTTTTCACCTTGTAGCTGCTAGCGTTGGCTTCATGGCCAACTTTGCTACTAGGTGGCTGTGAGATGTAGTTCTTTCTGAGAACCTCATCTTGAGCTTCCGCAACTTGCATAATATCTATCAGTTCGGCGTACTCCTTGTAGCCATCCTGACGGTAGTTGCGTGCAGATTGCACCGCATTTGGGTGAAAGGTAGAGAGGGTTTTCTCAATCTTCTCCTCATCTGTGATTACTTTACCACATAGCTGAAGATTGGTACAAATTCTGTGCAAAGCAGAGTTGTACTCCCCTACGGTCTTGTAGTCAGCAAAATGTAGTCGAGTCCATTCCTGCTCTGCCCGGGGCAGGATGGTGTACTTCAGTTTTTCGAACCGCTTCTTCAGGGCGGTCCATAAGGCCAGTGCGCTCTTCTCTGCCATATACTCATTCTTGAGAGTTAGACAAAGATGATGTCTGAGGAAATGAAGTGCTTGATCATTTTCCTCAGCGGTTGGAACGACATCCTGCGAGGCACCGAGTCCAATAGCAGCACGGAGCTTCTTGGCTCCCAGTACGATCTCGACATCTGATGCCCAAGTCAAATAATTACGCGTCTTTGGCGACTCCTCGAACTCCCGGTTTGTAATTCCAGTCATCTGCATATTCATGCAAGAGGTGCATAAGATTACTGCTGGTAATGTGTATAAAAGGTTGCAAGTATCCCTATAATGTTCCCGTATTTTTTACGCATTTTTCAAGATTTACTACTATTTTCAATGATTAAAAGCAATATAAATAATTACAGATAATCAAAATAGTAAATACTGTAAATAAATTGCATAGAAATAACAAAAATAAAGATAAACATGCTTCAAAGTTCGAAATTATGTAAAAATTTGGATTCCCGAGGCCCTTTTCTGCTGGAAAAGTAGCTTTTTGGCGAAAACTGCAAGTTTCAGGGGCTAGAACGCGAAAACTCAGTTCTGAGAGAAATTGCGCGTAATTTTCATATTTTCCGAGGGGTTTTTCGCAAAATTCCTTTATTCGTGAAAATTCGGCGTAATTATGAACAATTCAAGGTTCTTTGTGCAAAATACCCCCTTTTTTCGGTTTCCCCTCCCGTTTTTTTTCACACCGGCTTTCTTGAATGGGTCGGCCCAGCCCGAAAGCCCCAGCCGGCCTGCCCCGTGTGCTTCAAAGGGGGAGAGAGCTAGGGTTTCCCTAGCTCTTTCTTAGTGGCGGCGGCGCTTCACATGGGGCCTGAGGAGGCCGGTGGAGGCGGGCCGGTGCGAAGCCGGCGCATGGCGGCTCGGCGTTGCGGCGGCGGCTCGGCCAGCGCGGCGGCGCCATCTGGCGGCGGTGCGGCGACACTCGAGGCGGCCGCCGGCGCGCGGCGCGGCGCGAGGGCGGGCGGCGGCAAGAGCCCGTCGCGGGAGTGGCGCGGCCGGCGGCATGCCCGGCGGTGGAGGCGAGTCGGCCGGGCGTCGCGGGTGGGCGACCGGCGCCGGGCGTCCACCATGGCGGTCCTCTTCCCCTTTTTCTTTGGCGGTAGTGACCGCCGCGCTCAAGCGCGCGGTGGCGCGCAAGGCGGCGGCAACGCCTTCGTGGCACGCGCGGAGGAGGCGACTTCGGGCCATGGGTGCGGCGGCTACGGGCCGCCGGTGGCAACTCCTCCCCCTGCCCCGTTTTTTTTTTCTTTGACTTCTTCTTCCCGGGGTTTCCGATGCGGCCTGCTTCGGGCCGACCGTGGCGGGCGGCGCGGCGGCCCTATTCGGCGGCGCCTGCAAGGCAACGGCGGCGCGGACCACGAGATGGTCCGGCGGCGTGGGGGCCGGCGGTGGAGGAAAGAGAAAAAAAATGTGTTCGTAGTTCATCCAAAAACACTGTTCATGCATAGTTACTGTTCACATTGGATTACTATTCATCCATGTATGTATGCGATGTAGTGCGATGTAAAAACAGTGCAACGATCTACCGTGCAATCAACATCCGCTCTTTCATGCAATCCACCGATCGGCTTGGCCGGCGACTTCAAGTCGGCTCGCGGTAGATTAGAGCGGATTTGCACCGTAGGAAACCAATCTAGAAAGCCAAATTTGCAGAATTGAAAGCAATCTAGAAAAACGATTCAATCTACGAGTGTCGTTCATCGACAGTTACCTTTTCGATGCGAGGAGAGTCGATCGTGCTGATAACGTGTTGAGGAACCGTCGCTGGCAAGTCCAGTCCGAGCGATTACCTCGTAGACAAATAGAGAATCGTAAGAACGATGCAAGAACACAAGAACGAAACAATAGATGAACACAGGTATGAGAGGGGACTCCTAGCCGGGCCCGGTTTCTTAACAGCAACGACGCATACATGTTGGACAGGCCGTAAGCAGGATTTTTTTTTGAAATAGTATTTTTTAACAAAACTAGGTATTCGTTCCAAAAAAATTACCAAAATAAGTCCATATCATCAATTCATCTAGCGACAGGCTCCTATCGCCGCCAGTTGAACTGGCGACAGGGACCCTAAACAGTGAGAGGAGGTTCTTGTCGCCAGTTCAACTTGTGATAGAAATCTAGCAATTTTTAAATATAGCAAATAAACTCAAAACATTACAAATTTTTTTGTGGAGACTCATGACACTGTGTTCTTGCTTGTGTAGTTTTTCCATAATTTTATCCATTCTGAATATGTCTCAAAAATTTATTTAAGTATATTGTTTGTATAAATTTTTAAATATACAAATGAGGTCCAAAAACTATGAAAATTTTTGTGAACGCTTCTTACATAGTTTAATTGTTTATGTAATTTTTTCAGAATTTTATATATTATTTAATTGTCTCGATAATTCTGAATTTAGGTTTCTGATACAATGTACTTGATTGTGTAAACTCTTAATTTTTGAGGTAATTTAAAAACATAAATTTTTTTGGAAAATTACAAAATCAATTAAAATATGTAAGGAGAATTCACAAAAATTTTCATAATTTTTGGACCTCGTTTTGTATATTTACAAATTATACAAATAGTATATTTAAATGAATTTTGGAGACAAATTAGAAAGGGATAAAATCATGGAAACATTACGCAAGCAAAAACACTATATCGGTAGGCTCCACAAAAAAATTTATAATTTTTTGAGTTCATTTGCTATATTTAAAAATTCCTAGATTCCTGTCGAATATAATAAATTCCTAGATTCCTGTCGGGAGGAGTTGGGCACAAGTGATAAAATCATGTTGCGACTCCTAATTATGCTATTCGGCTTGGAGATAAACAGTAATATATAATGAAGCTAACTCGAATATAATCTTTTGGAAAGTCAGCTACTTCTATCTTGTGGAATTTGTATTGTGCAACCTATTTGGTTTTGTCATCAAATACTTGTGATTGTGAAATAAATGCACAATATGTAACTTCCATGTACCCTGCATGATTATTATCTGAGCATTTATGTGTACCCTTTTGTCTTTTCAGAGTACCATTGCTTGCTAAAGGCACAACCATACACAAAATTTTCCTTGTGCCATTGTTTGCTCCGCAAGCATCTTGCAGTGTAATCTCATGGATCAAGTAAGATGCTGCTATTTAGTGCAGAGAACCATTTGATACCGTTGTTTTTCTTGTTTTCTTTTGTTTGCAGTATCTAGTGAATGCTTATTCGCTTTGTCATAAGAATACTCTTTTGAGGCCTACTTATTTTTTGGTATCAACTTGCATTGTTAGAAGTGACTATGGTCAGTGGGCTGCTTTTCTTGCTCTTTTGATGTGTTTGTTCTTCTTCATTCTAGGTAGAGTAAGCAAGAAGATTCATATAAGGTTATTCGGGATGAACTTTCTTTTGCCTTGCTAAAAATAAGTTAGCACATTTTTTAGAAGACATGGAATAATTACATTTAGAGTACCCTTGTATAGCTCGAATTGAGATATGGTACATGTTTTACAGTTACTTATACCCCGAATCTGACTATCTTAGGTGAATTGGAGCTTCCATTGTCAACAATGTTGCTTGTGACTTGTGAGCGTTGCTCCTTACCACTTGATGAATCCGAGGTATGGAATATTCTCCCTAAGAACCTAAATAGTTTTTCCTTTGCAGTAAACATCATAGAAGTGATTTTACTCCTTGTTTTACCCATCTGACATTATTTTTTTAGCTGCCCCACTTGCATGCTTTGCGGCATAAGATTAGTCTTCCCGAGCTGTTCACTCGTATAAAGATACTGGAAAGTGACATTTGGATGTGGGAGATTAGAAAATGTTGTCCTGTAAATACAGCTTAATTAAGGCACAAGATAGTCAAACTTACTTGTTTTTCCTTAGCATTATTTCCAAATCTTCAAGTGGGCTGGCATTAGGTGTACGTTTTCCTTCTTATTTGCCGAAACACGCCGTTGAGGAGGTCAGTACGGCTCGTGTTCACTGTTCAGTGTAGCGTTCGCGCTGTGCGTGCGTGCAGTTTTTGGTCAGCAGTGTAGTCAGGATCTGTTGAGATGTGGACTGACTACTGATAGATAATGATATACGGGGTTTGTTTGGGTAGTGTCCTCTGTATTATGGAGCTGCGAACTTGTCTGAAGCAAACCACGTTAAAGTTCACGCTCTGTTGAAATTTACACCGAGAAATGGTACACCGGATGCTTTGACTGGTAATTTAATTTGTTTGAATTGAGTGGGAGTTTGATGTTTATTTGTTTGGTCGATGATTTCAGTGTTTGTCTTCCAATGCGGTAGCTGTAGTACCCTCGTGATATGTTAAATTCAGGCTGATAGTTGGTGAAGTCCTTGGCTCTTGCTATTAGTTTGAAGTTAGAACATCTATTTCCCCCAAAAAAGTTAATTGAAACATCTGTTAATTTTGGTGGTTGCAGATGGATGGAATATATAATCTCCAACTTTTTTTACAACTCAATGTAAACTTGTTTATTGAACCAGCGATTAATCAGTTGTTCTGGTGCTTGTCCATCTACGGATTTGATCTTGGAACGCTTGATGCCAGTGTAGTTTGTTTATCGGAGTTAGTTGATCTTTTACTTATTTGGTGATATGCCCAAGCAATAGATCTATGTTTTTTTAAGCTCAAGTCATTTCTATAGTGTACAAGCAAATAATAACCTTGCTGAATTAGAGGCATGTTAACACTGCTTTCGTTACTACTATTGTTGTCCTAAAATTTTCATATTGCCCAAGTTTTTGCAGGGTTTGAAAACCGCTATAATCGAGGGAGATGTTGTGGGTAGGACTTGTGTGAATAGAGGCTGTGTTCCATCAAAAGCACTTCTTGCGGTCAGTGGTCGGATGAGGGAGCTTCATGATGAACATCACATGAAGTCATTGGGTCTACAGGTATTACGATTGGACAAAGTGATGTATTGTGGTTCTGGTTCTTTGTTTGAGGTGTTGAAAACTGTTCATATAACGTTTGGTAAATGAGTAAATATTTTATTTAGTTTGCCCATTATAATTTCTTCTTTTAGGAGTCCAATTTTTCTAGGTACCACGAGTCTATTCGAGTAGATTAACAAAAATCGGTACTAAGCATAGGGAGAATAAATGGTGCGAGGTTCAGCTGGCATGTTTATCAGTTACAGCATAAAATATATAAAACCTTGACTAATATTGAAATTGTTACCAACGTCAACTCTATGCAGCATACTTTATTTCTCCTAAATCACAATTCTTTTAGTTTGCATTTGTTTATGTTGCTCTGCATTATGTGAGGTTGTCCAAAATTTAATATTTTCAACCAGGAATCTGCTTGTTCTTACAAGTTACAAGGCATGAGCCATTTGAAACCATTACATGTGGACATGAGCTGTCTTTTCATTCTTACATCTTACATCTGTTGCCCTGCATAATCATTAAGTATATTTGCATTGTAATAGGTTTCTTCTCCAGGATATGACAGACAACCTGTTGCTGATCATACAAACAATCTTGCCTCCAAAATCCGAAGCAACTTGACTAATTCAATGAAAGCTCTGGGAGTGGATATTTTGACTGGAATTGGCACAAATGTCGTAAGTCTTCTATAAATCCTTAACTTGTTTGGTGTACAATCAGAAGTTATGTACATGAGTATTACATTATCATTTTTGGGGCAAGTGAGGTTAATATTTCTCAACTTATAACCCTTGTAGGCAAACACTTTGTTAAATATGGATGCTGACCTTTTGGTTGCATAGCCTACAAATAGGCCTGACTGAAATGGTTAATAATTGTATCTGGAACTGCATTTGCATGTCTCATGTTGGTTGGTTTTGCTTTAATTTCCACTGATTTCTTAAGAAAAGTCACAGATTTATGAGTTCTCAAAGCCTTGAAATAGGCATATGTGAGTGCAAGCCACAACTGCTTGATTCGACTAATTGAGTCACGGATGAAATAACCTGATTGATTGTTTGTGGTGAAACTTTTGGCAACAATTATGTCTTGTGCTAATATCACATCTGCAAACATGGAAATATATGACTGTATTTATAGTTCTACATTGTGGTACTGCATCATAGAGCATTACCTTTGTTAATTTACTTATTTCCATTCATGATGTCATCAAGGAAAGCAAAAAATACGATACAGATTCGGACATATCTTCATTGCCAAGGCTGGCATTAGGTACCGTAGCTCTAGAGAATTTCTTTTGTATACATCCTTCCTGTATCAAAGATTGAATCTTGCCATTAACTTCAGTTTTACATAAGCTTTGCCATTTAGCTTCAATTTTTAGATGCAAGTGGTTATCTATTTCTCATTAACTATATAAATAGACGTATCACATGCAGAGATGCTAAACTCAACTTCATTGTTCTTTGTAGCACAACCTGCTGCCCATGTACCATATAAACCAATACTATACTACTAATGAATAGACTAATGCTATATTGCACCTTCATTGCTTCGTAATGATCCTGCATACTCATTCTTACCTTATTAGTATTAGCATCCATAGATACAATATGATCATCCACTCTTGTGTTTCCCCAGCGCGCCAAGGCGAGCACAGGCCACTAGTAGTTATTCTAAGAAGGGGTGTAGGATTTCGCTGCTCCCTCTCTATATTATATATTACTTTGTAATTTAAATTATCCTTTCTTGGACGCTCTTCAGCAGAAGCAGAAGCATGTCTTTAGGGATTTTTTTAAAAATAATATTAATTTAAAAGATAATTAATTACAAGAAATAGTTGATTTTTTTTTACAAAATAGGCGTCTGCGCCATTTGGAATGGTGATAGACTCCTGTCGTTATTTCAACTGGCGTCAGGAACCTATTTACTGGCAGTCGTCATTTCAACTGTCTATCGTTATTTCAACTGTCGATTTGCATCGAAGAGTGTGCAAATCGCCAGTTGAAATGGCGATAGGAACTAGCTAAATAAACCCCCAAAATTTGGTGAAAAAGTCATTTTAATTCTGAGACTGGCGACAGGACCCACATATGCGTAGACGGGAGGTTAGTCACGGCGCGTCACGCCCCATGACTCCTCACCCGGACGTGGCGGGCAGGTCCTTGTGGCACCGTGCTGGGAGTACCCTGGCACAGTTCGTAGGTCAGTATAAAACACTTGCGTACGGTTGTTTATTTCGATCTTCACTAGTTACTAAAGGAAACTTTTTCTGATAGGTCCAGAGTTCCACCCGTATACATGGCACGAGTATGCAGAGCCGTCTGCTACCTTTGTGCATCGAGGTATGTCTGTCTTGCTTGCATGCACAACTTACTATTTCATCATTTTCGCCATGTTTACATGCATAACTTACTATTTCACAGCTCGTACGCCCCTTTGGGAGGAGCTAGTGTCTCACGAGGAGTCACACTCTAGGGACTTCGATTTCGACCAGGGTGGCGATGGTGGGCCTTCGCACAGCGAGAGCAGCCAGGTCTCTGTGGTGGCTTCACAGCTACACGATGCCCCTAGAGCAACCCAGCCGACACAGCACCATCTCACGCACCCCCCTCAGGCTACTCGCGCCGTTAGGGTGCCTCGGCTGCCTGAGCCTTTGATCTACTTGTACAGTGCCCACAGTTGCCCCGTACGAGGCCACGAGCCACACATGGGGTACGCCCCAAGAGGGCCCACAAGTAGATGTTTGTTATTGTAAATATCATTCATGTCATGTAAATATAAATTTAGGTAAAACTTACATTATGCTTGTGTCGTGTTTTGATACTATTTGTTCTTGTATGTACGGGTAACCACGTGAGGGACTTAGCATTGCGACACCACACCTTTTCGAACCTTATGGACCGCACCGGGTCACGCCACACACAGTCACTTTTGTAGACCGAGATGACAACATACTTCAATGCTACCACCGAAAAGACCACACTCTGCTACGACCCCTTTTCAGACTGAAAAGACCACACATAGTCACGCCGCACACTGTAACTTTTGCAGATCAAGATGATAACACACTTCGATGCTACTTTTCAGACAAAAAAAGGCCGCACCCTGTTATGCCACACGCTGTCACTTTTACAGACCGAGTTGACAACACACTACGACACTACCTTTTCAGATCGAAAAGGCCACACTCTGTCACACCACCTTTTTAGACCGAAAAGAATGCACCACGACACGCCACAAACTGCCACTTTTGTAGACCAAGATGACAACACATTACAACGCTACCTTTGTGGATAAAAAAATACCACACTCCGTCACACCACCTTTTCGGACCGAAATGACCCATTATAAAAAGAAAGAGAAGAGAACTGGAGGAGAAGAGAGCTAAAGGAGAAGACTATACCACTACACCCAACACTTCACCAAAACTTGGTTCACATAATTGTGAGGAAGGAGACGTCGGACTCGTCGACAAACTTCTATACAAAAATGCTGCGAAAGCACAAGTGGCTTGGCGAGAGGGCTAAACCCTACCTGGATTGTTCTATAAAGAATGTGCTGGTACCACTGGAGTTTCCACACCCGCAATGTGTGTGCAAAGAACTGGCTAAGATCATCTAGTCCACACACCCACTGACGACCGTCGGGGCGTACTACACATGCAAAAACATCCTCGTAAGCGAATCTTATACACACATAGATTTTTCACATCTTACGTTCTATTCTATAAATCGCTAACTACATCCGCGTATAATGGCAGCCGGAGATGCGATGCAACTTCTTCCAATGGATCGATGACCCGGACATGTACAGTCGGGCGTTCATCGAGCAAAAGTACATGTTGAACTATGCGATGCGAGCCGAGACCTTCAAACGCTGAAAACCTTATGTACCTGACCATACTGAAAAGGCACCGAAGGATCCCAAAAGAGCATGGTGGTGGTGAAGGACATCTGAATAGGAAGCTGAGGACAACCAGGCTGGGCGTGCGGTGCACAAGGGGAATGCTCCTGCTAGTGAGATCGACAGTCATCATAGTGCTCCCCGTCGCTCGGGCACAATTCGGATCGAAGAGGTAAGTTATGTTCAGTTTGCATCCTGATTATTAATTTGGACCTACGTTGTGCTATCCTAATATCATTCAATCATCCAGCCCGTTTTGTAGAATATGGCTGACTTCGAGACTGGCCACCACCGCGGCAGTCCAGAGACAAGGGGAAGGGACTGATGGGCCGCCAGACTAATCGATTTTGCTCCAATCAATATTTTTTTGGATTCCAAAAAGGCGCACATATATCGTAGGTGTATTTCGGTTTATTGATTAGTGCACGTTACCGTTTCTAATGTACGTAACCAAACCCAACGCGCCATGTATTTCACAATTAATTATAAAGTCTTTCAAACTTAAATCTCTTTTTTCAAATATTTCGACTATTAAATATTATGTAATCTTTTCTCGAAGAATTTGGTTTCACGAACAATACTATCGGGATAACAACGCGCATAGCAACCTTAAACCCAGACAGTTTTTTCATTTAGCTCCGAAGGGGGCTATTTGTGTTATTACGCCGCTGAACTTGCGTTCCAAATTGCGCCGCCGAACAGTAAATCTTTAGGCTGAATTCTCTAGACATAAATTAAAAATAAATAAATATAGGGCCATGTCGCCAGTTTAATTGGTGACAGAGATAGGGATACTGTTGTCGTTCCAAATGGCGATATGCATCTTTATTTATTTATTTTGATTTTTTTTGCATATATTTTTTAAATTAATATTATTCTTTTTAAAAAAATTCATTTTTCATGCACTTTCTTTTCGAGCGGATGCTGGTATGGGGCCAATTATACTGGAGAGTGGAGACAGATACAACCAACTTAAAAGCTGCGCTCGAAAGTACAGAGCAGGATCTGGCTAGGCACGATGTTCTTTTCAGGGAAGCGAAATTCCTCATGCTTTCCTGTTTTCTCGATGTTTCAGTCTCTTATAATCCTCGCACTTGTAACAAAGTGGCACATGCTTTGGCCAATATTGGTTCTAGTTTGGAACGAGGCGGAGTCGTGCTCTGGTGTGATTTCGTTAGTCGTCAGCAATTTAGCTATAACTTGGGCCTTCTGCTCGTGCATGAGACAGACCTTCCGGCTTCCGCTCGTGCATGAGATGTTTACAACTGACTACGATTCGTCAATGAGACGGGCTTTGCTACGGCTTCCAAAATGCCCCTTTCATTTTCCTTGTTTAAATCTTTTCTCCAACTACTTTTTTCAATATGTATTCCATAATTTGTCATACGGATTTGTCATATGGATTTTGTATAGCAACTAGCAAGCCATACATAGATATTAGATAGAGTTATTGGACAATGAATACAACTCGTCTTTAATTAGAGATCTAACACAATAATGGTGGAGCTGAATTTCTTGAGCAGTGTCAATAGAATTGACGTTTATTAATCCAGTAGTCACATACACAAAAATCTCCTGAGTACAGATTGAAACTGAACATAAATAATACAGACAAATTCCATATAAAAATCAATAATGAACGGTGGAAATGATACCATGCACGCACGCATAACTAGTCCAAATCGAATCGATGAACTGCATGATTATGCATGAGGAGCAGCTGCTAAGTCACTGCGGTCGTCATCAAGGAAAGGGTAGTCCGTGTAGCCAACAACAGGATCCTGCGTGTAGAAGGTTGAGCGATCGTACTTGTTCAAAGGGGCGCCCAGCTCAAACCTCTTTGGCAGGTCTGGGTTGGCCAAGAAGAGCCTCCCGTAGGCGACAAGGTTAGCATAGCCGTCTGCCACCACCTTGTTGCCTTCCTCCCGATCGTACCCGCCCGCAGCGATGAACGTGCCGTTGAACGCTTTCCTGAAGGGCAAGAGCCCGTGGGGGATCTGCCTGTGGCCCTCAACAATGGCCATCCGTGGCTCTACCATGTGGCAGTAGAGGAACCCTTGGTGCCTGTTGAGCTGCTGCACCATGTAGGCGCCGAGCGTCTGTGGGTGGGAGTCGACACAGTCCATGTAGTCCACGAACGGCGATAGCCTGATTCCCACGCGATGCGCGCCGACCTCGCGGACGACGGCATCGACAACCTCCACCGCGAAGCGGCAACGGTTTTCGAGGCTGCCGCCATATTGGTCGGTGCGGTCGTTGGCGTTGTCCTTCATGAACTGCTCCAGGAGGAATCCGTGCGCGCCGTGGATCTCCACGCCGTCGAACCCAGCCTCGATGGCATTCCGGGCGGCGTGCCTAAAGTCGTCAACAATCTGAGGGATCTCCTCCATCTGTAGCCGCCGCGGCTTGGAGTATACCATGCCGGACTCGGCATCGGGCGTTATCTGCTTGTCAGTGCTCGAGATCGGTGCCTGCCCGTCCGGTTGGAAATCTGTTTTGTTTACAACGTAATGGCAGAATTAGCAATGATCGATCGATCACCAAACCATATAAATCTACCATGGCAAAACTTATGAACGTGCAAGGGCATGCATTCTTATGGATGCACGAACATACCGTTTGTGGAGACCCTTCCTGCGTGCCAGATCTGACAGAAGAAGAGGGCACCCTTGTGGTGGACGGCGTCAACGATGGGCTTCCAGGCGTCGACCTGCTGCTGCGTCCAGATGCCTGGGGTCTCCGGGAAGATGCCAAAAGCGGTGGGGGAGACCCCCGTGGCCTCCGAGATGAGGAGGCCGCCCCTGGTAGCCCGCTGCGAGTAGTACACTGCTGCGTGCGGCTGCGGCACGTTCCCGTAAGAACGGCACCGCGTCATCGGCGCGAGCACCACCCGGTGGGAGAGATCGAACTGCCCCATCTTGTACGGTGTCAGCAGCGAGATCGCCTCTTTCGCCGCTTGACGCGCCATCTTGTCTCAACTACTGCTCGATTCTTCTTTCCAAAATGCGATTACTGACTAGCAGCTCTAGCTGTCTGGTTTACTTCGCTCTGTTTTTTGCTTCTGAGTTTTGTTCTCTCTGGCTGTGCCTCCAACGGGGTCGGGGTCTGGTTGTATTTATAAGTGTTGGAGTGGACCCGTCGCGTGTCGCATCGCGCCCCTTTCTCCATTTGACCGGCCAATTACGCACACAATTTTATCATCTTTTTGACTAGCTGGCGCCTTTTGCTCCCATTTCCTTTCGTCATCCTTTCCGTCATCTGTCTCGCTGGGGAAGATACATTGTATGTGGTCGTGTTTCATTTGCACACCAAGCAAATGTGTGCTTCCCAGTACTCACCAAAGTACAAGAACTTGGTGCGGAGGCCAGTCGCCAATTGCCAATCAGAATGAATAAGAGATGACGCAACCGGTGTATCCGGACCCTCCGCAATCCTGCAGAGAACTATTGTGTGAACAGTGATTTCAGCGTTTGAACAGTAGTTTGCAGTAGCAATATAGTGGCAACATATACGGTGAACAAAAATGATTTTTTGGACATATGGAGCCCATCTCGACCGTCCAACACAAAATCGATGGCCAAGATCGCAGCATGTGCATCCCTACTTCTCATTTATGAACTTTTGCATTCACCCCCATGAGCCTAGCCAATTTCCAAAAAACGCTCCACGCTACCATCTTCCAAGCCCCGCTCCCATTCGATCCCCTCAGACCAAATCGATCCCTAGTTCCCCACCACTCGAGCTTGGGTTTGGGAGAGAGGTGAGTGTGGCGGCGGCGCTGCTCGTGTCCGCCGTCGATTTGTCCCCCTGTGTCGCCCGCTCGCTCACCGGCGACGCTCCGCTGAACCGACGGTGATGCTCCTCCATCTGGGCGCCATCCTCCATCGTCTCGGTGCGCCTCACCTCGCTGCCTCCCCCTCCCTCACCCTAGGGCCTCCTCGCCACCCCCTCCCTCGGTGCCTCACCCTCCTTCACCGACGACTTCTTCTTGTTTTTTTTGCTCCATGAGTGGAGAACACATGTCCTTGTTTTTTTTTTGTTCTTGTTTAGAGAGAGCGCTCTTGTTGTTCATATCCAATGCTTATTGGGGCCGTGAGGGGAGGTGTTGGTGCCCGGCTATGACGTTCTTGGTGATTGCAGCCATGGTGAGAGACCTGGAAGGAGTTGGTGGATGTGGCCATCGTCGACGATAACTCATTGGTGTCGTCCTCTTCCTCGAGCCCTTGTAGTGTTGGGTGAATACTGTTTTTGAGTTGAGCCATGTCGGTTTGACAAACTAGTATTGTAATTTTTTTCATTATGAATTTGAGTTGTCAGAGTGTATGATTGTGAAATTGAGTGTGTATGATTGAAAGAATTTTGTATGTGAACATCAGCTTGTGCTTGATTGAAATTGTAGCTGCTTGCTGCTGTTGTTGTTTCATGAATGTGAAATTCTAGTGCAACCGTTGCTTACAGATTGTGAAATCATTATTCATGAATTTGTTCTAAGAAATTATCCTCTTGATTTTGATAACATGGTCGAGCTACTGTTGCCCATGACATTGATGAATGGAAATTGTTAAATGATGAATGAAATGAGGGAATTGGCTTATACATGGTCTTGATTTTGACATACTTGCTTGACTTGACAAAATACTATCAGGTTGTTGGCTTAATTCTTTCAATCCTAGGTGGATATTGTACTTATTTTGTGTGTTCAAACAAAGCAAAGACCCGATATTGTAACTCTTTTTCATGTTCTTGAGTCATTCTATACTGCCAAAATTTTCTTCTTCGTGGTAGCAATGAGCAAAAGGCAGCCCTAAGCTAGCCGAGTAGCACTAACCTTGTGGACATGTACTCTTATATGTTTCAGAACTTACTTGCATGCCATCTTTCTCCTGAATTTTAGACAAAACATCTCAGCAAAATATGTACAATATAGTGCAACAAACTAAATTCTGGACTCAATACATCCGAAATTATGTACTCATTTGGTTCACTTGAAAACACTTGACGTTCTAGCAGCAGCCAGCTTGGTACTAGCCTGCAAAAAGGCACATAATTTTTAGTTGCTTCCACTCAAACATCACATAACAAATTATTTAAAATACTATGTAGGAATCGAAACATTCTCAGTTTCAATTATACAGAATTAGCAACCTGATACTGTTGCTTGTGGTCCATCCATGTAAAACCAATCAGGTGTGCTCCCAGGTGCAGTATGAGGTACATGACCATAGCCAAAAATTCCAGGCTGCAAGTTCAAAGAATTAATCAAGGACGAACTATGCAAGGAAGAAATGTGTGACCTGATACTATTAATTGGACATGCAAGAGCATCAACTATACAGTTTTAATTTCCAGTACATGACCTGGCACATGACCATCAATGAGGAAAATATTGGTCAATGAGAGAACATCATACAACTTCCTTTTTTTTTTGCGAATCACCCGGTACAACATATTGACGCCCACACACACGCACACCACCACACGCACGCACTCACACACGTGACACCTACGGAAGGCTGGACGAGCGGAGCTTGAAGAAGAAAAGACGAAGTCACCACTGGCGCCTCGCTTGCGACGGGCACGTCGCCTCCCACTTAACGAAAATCCTCCTAAATGAGACACGCAGAGCCAAACCTGGGGTTTGAACCCTGGTGGGCTGGGGGTACAACCACCTCCACTAACCACCCAAGCAACCCGAAGAATTTTACAAATTTCACAAACAAAACCAGGACCATGCTTCCATTCATACAATCAGAAGAATTTTACAAACCATATGACAAACCCAACCACACGCAATTCACAAAATCATTGCAACATCCTTGCAAATAGAGAGGCGGAAGACGGGGAGGCAAAGGGGAGGAGCTTGCGGGCGTAGGGAGGCAGATCAACATCGGGGACGAGCTCGACGGAGGAGCATCAGCAGGGGGTCGGTGGAGAGGATGCGGGGGATGGAGAGGCGGCGTAAGATCTGGTTGTCGTCAAAAGGAGGCGGTGGTGAGGTGCTGTGTTTAGCCACATTGATGGAGGGAGGAGGCGCCGGACGGATTGCTGGAGCGGCGGCGGGCACGGTGCCCTCTCCCTAACGATAGCTTGGTTTGGGGAGGAGGCCCAAGGGTGAGGGAGGGGGCAGCGAGGCGAGGCGCACCGAGACAATGGAGGATGGCGCCCAGATGGAGGAGCATCACCGTCAGTTCAGCGCAGCGTCGCCGGTGAGCGAGCGGGTGACACAAGGGGCAAATCAGTGGCGAACACGAGCAGCGCTGCCACGACGCTCACCTCTCTTCCAAACCCTAGATCGGGTGGTGGGGAACTAGGGATCAATTTAGTATGAGGGGATCTAATGGGAACGGGGCTGAGAAGATGGTTGCGCGGGGCATTTTCAGGAAATTGCCTAGGCTCACAGGGGGTGAATGCAAAAGTTCGTAAGTGGGAAGTAGGGGTGCGCCCACTACGATCTTGGCCATCTATTTTGTGTTGGAAGGCCGAGATAGGCTATGTCCATCAAATTATCCATGTTCACCAGATATGTTGCCCAATGTAGTGACATAGTAGATATGGTAGAGAACGTGGTGTACGAAAACTGTTCATATTTTGTTGTGCCGATCACTCTCAACTGCTCATGTTCCATCCAACAGCCGAGGATCCTTGATATATCTGTGGTTGCTGGTTACAATCCCAACTAGTGTACGGAAGATGATACCTGTACGAATCCTGTGCGGCTGTGCCAACAATTCTGTAGTTGAGTAGTAAAAATTGAGTAAAATCGTCTCTTCTACTGTTTCGATTGTTTATTTTTGAGGTTTGCTATTCTACGTTCAGATAGGTTTGTAAAAAAGCAAGAGAGAAAAGATCGTCAGATGGATGTTTTCTTTTGTCGTCGCCAGTGTTCTCTTGTGATTAGCATCTAATCTTATTTTCCACAAAGTTGTTGTGTCCATCTCAGTCCGGTGTGACCCTCATGTGATGTACAAACTCTATTTTTTTTCTCTTACATTCGATTGAATGGTAATGCTTCTGCCCTTGTTTAAAAAAAGATACATGTTTTTCAATTCATTTAACAAAACCTGAATTTTTGTCTTGAAACAAATTTCTTATGCAAGTCAAGTGTTCCTTAGACATCATCCGGGTACATCATGCAACTACACTACATAAGTTTGCTGCCTAGTTTTTACCACAGATGTAATACAACAAAATGACAATAAACTAAAAGACATTACTGGGCGGATCCAGTATAGGCGCATGGGGTACAACTACACCCCCAAATATAAATATACTTGTACCAAACAATTGATAGCAGGTGTAAAAATTACTGGGCAGCGTTTCTAAAATTACACATTTCATAACATAGCAATTTTAGCTAAAATACTATGTATCTTTTTATATGGAAATATTTCCATAGGATGAAGTAGCACAGCGAAAAAGTATGATAGACAACAAGAAATAAGAAATGCGAGTATGAAAACGATTCCATTGCATAAATAGTCATATTTCTATTGGCACTGGTATCTTTAAAAAAAACATTTTAATTGTCACATACGTACATTGAGGCTAGACTCATTTTGATGCTTATACCTCAAAAAACAAATAGAACCAATGTAAAAACATGAAAGTTGCAGAAAAGCTATTATAAAATTGCATGTTACATAGCACTACAATTTTTAGTAAATTGCTATGCAATTTTTTATATTCCAGGTATTTCCAAGGGATGTTGCAGCACCAATGAAAATGCAAGATGGAGAACATCCTAAATATAAGAAAGGTGAGTACAAAAATGTCAACATTGAAAACTTCAATGCAGATTTCAATTATCACTAATAACTTAAAAACGAATTGTTTTTTCCCATGGAAGTGAGGCAATTCAGTTAAATGAAGGCGCCATTTTAAGGGACTAAGACAAAGAAACAACAAATTAAAGGTTGGAGGCTGCCTCGTGCTAGGACCGCTCATATTTATGTCATGGAATACAAGGTTAAAGGCTAACATATATAAACACGGCAACGACTACTACTCAGAGAGCACACACGAGCAATACACACATGCACTTACGAAAATAAATGCATGAAAACGGGTCATCCAAACAAGAATATGACCTAATAGTAACATAATCTTCGATAAGTCCACCCACTAAAAGCATTAGAAAACAAACCAAACTGAGTATACGTCAACCTGACATAAGACCAAATATTACTAGAATCTAAAGGCTTACTAGAATCCTAAGGCCATGAATCAACCTGCATCCAGTCAACTCCTATTGCTCATTAGGATTAATAACGAACATAAGCATATACTTACAAAGACAATTATGACACAAGCCATCGCATTAACACCCAGAGGCCACAAAACACGGGTAAAACCATGTAACTTGTCCACCTCAATGCAAACCTCATAAACACGAGTTTTCAGCCTAAATAGCACTGTTGCGCGACCTTATTACAAATGTAGTGCCCTTCACGCCGTTTTTACAAAAATGGCAGCATGGACACGTCTCTATGAGCCACGTGTCCAATTTCCGTGCACCTGTGGCGCAGACGCGCCATTTTAGTGCACCCTTGGCCCGGACGCGCCACCAGCTGCCAGTGGCAACTTCGGGAGCCTGGACAAGGCCTTGTCCGTCTGGCTGCTGTCCAGACGCACCTGTGTCCGTGCGCCCGTGCCACGGAGGCCTGCCCGTGCGCCCGCTGTTCGGACGTGGCGCTGTCATGCATCCATGGCCCAGACGGCGCCACACATACACCCGTGTGTCCCCTCGTCCATTCGTCCCTACCCCAGAGTCGCCAAATACACCCGCTCCACGTTGCTTTCGTGCCTTTATTCCCTGTCAACTCCAGCGCCTTTATTCCCTGTCAACTCACCATGTGCATGCATGATAGGACTCTGCATGCAAAGTGGAGAGACACACACCTTTCACTTTCGGTGGGGAGAGATGATAGTCACTCTCCAGGACGTCTCATTCTTAACCGGTCTCCCAATCAGGGGTGAGCCACTTATTCTAGGCCGTTCGTTGGCGGACTGGAAGGCCCAGTTGGGGCATCAATAGGTATACCTATCTCGGACAGCGCCTGTGGTGTCCTTCGCACATGGCTGAGGAATTTCAATCAATACCGGCCAGATACACCTGACAAGATTGTTAGGACGCACTCGTCGCTTACCTTCTTCATCTCTTAGGTTCGACGTTTTTTCCTACCACACAGGGCGATTGGGTATACCCCAACTTCGTCCACATCACCGAGTCTTTGGCTGACGCAGAGGTTGGAGCGATGCCTCAGTATAGTTAGGGTTCAACCGTCCTATGCGCCACATACAAGGGATTGTGTGACGGTTCGCGGTGCGACACCAGTGTGAAACCGATCCTTGCCATCTACTACGTGCTCTCGGCGTGGAGTTGAGGCACTTCCTGATAGGTGGCCCTCCGCCGAGAGAGCGATGCACCCGTACCACGAGTTACGACGACGATCGACGGCCGCTCTGGGCTATCGATGGACTGCCACCCAGTTACGTTGAACCACGGACAGACTGACGAGGTGCTACTCATTGTTCCACAACGAGTTCGAGCCGTTGCACGACAACATCATATGGGCTCCATGGAGCCCAGAATTCGTGAACACGATAGCACTGCATGGACTATCGGTACAATGTGCGCAGGACGCCGGATTATGGGCGACGAACGTCCACTTGGTATTTACCCACATGGTAGAGCCTTATGTGCCGCAACGCATAATGCGACAATTTGATTTATACCAGCTTGTGCTCCCTCCCAACGACAGAATGGTGCAGCGAGACGTGCACTTGTGAGTCCAACTCCATCTGAGTATTGTTTGCATTTCATACCCACATTCCAAGTTCTGGCATGTCTCGAATGTAGTCAATCGAGGGCGGGCTGACACACTGAGGACTGGCAAGCAGTCCAGTATAAGTGGATTACAGCTTGAACGGAGACGTCGCACGTCGAGGTCGTACAGGAGAAGAGACCGTACAACACACGAATGTACCGCCAGTACATGGAGTGGTATGTACCACAGTCACACTCACCCGTCCTCCACCAAAGCGTCTGAAGCAGCTAACGCACCAGGAGAGGCTCCGTCACTCGTTCAATCGTCACAGCGCCTCGCGGCGTGACGACACTGTAAAAACTGACAATCTTTGCTCGTTTCATTGATGATATATGTACTGTTTGTTATTGAACATGTGTTATCTGTCATTTTAGTTCAAGCGGCTGCAGTGGATCGCAAGCGCATTGGGGACCGCCATTGTGAGAACCCAGAGAATTTAAACTGATTTAAACAACGCAAATCACTATTAGCAGTAAATTAAAATAGAATTAGAATAAAGAAGGTTACCGTCAGATTTTAGGAAGATCACCGAGGTTCCCAGACCAACCTAGGTTAGTCGGCAACATCTCACTTCCGTAGGGTTCATCACCCGACGTTTATTAGAATCCGACACCTACGTTATATCACCTTACCTCAACCGTAGAAAAATCTGGCATTGCCTTATAGACCAATGGCCCATTTCTTTTACTTAGCCCAACACCACTTTCCATTTTACCCACATACCAGCCACAGTAGAAAAACCACATAATAGTGCAGAAAAGCACCTCCCTCGCGTAAACCTCCCCCAGACACATCAAACCCCACCAAGTGTTATGAATAGCGCTTGTATTCATATGAGGCCAATGGGCCAGTATATATACACAAAGTACAGGTGGAAATATGCAAAGAACCCCTCATAACAATGGGGAATAACAAACTATACATATATCTCTAACACCCTCAAACTCATGGTGGATCAACAACACCGAGTTTGGAGAGTAGAAGCTGTCTTTGTGCTCAGTGCAGGCCTTCGTGAAGAAATCCGCTATCTGAAGCTCTGAAGGCACATACTGAAGAGTAATCACCTGATCATGCACACAAGTCCTCATGAAAGAAGCATCAACACCAATGTGCTTGGTGAGCTCATGCTTCACAGGATCACGAGCAATACTGATAGCACCTGTACTGTCTGACAAGAGAGTGGTCGGTGTAGTGACAGAAACACCAAAATCCTCAAGTAACCACCGTGAGCAAGTAATCTCTGCATCAAGAGAGTCATAGCTCGCAACTCGACCTCTGCGCTCGAGCGGGACAACTGCGATCTGTTTCTTCGTCTTCCGTGCAATAAGAGAACCACCAAGAAAAACACGATGAAGTAGAGATAGCCCGCGATCGGAGAGATCGCCGCCCAAGTAACATCCGAATAGGCTGAAGGCCATGCAAGTGGGCGTGAAAAGAAGAGACGGCGAGAGATAGTCCACGAAGGTATCGCAGAACTCGAAGAAGGTGGTGTAGTGAACTGAGTGGGAGTGAAACAAAGCGACTCGAATATGAGCTGGATAAGTGATATCCGGACGAGTAATGACAAGGTAGACAAGACTCCCAACAAGATGACGATAGCCAGTCGGATCGTAAAGAGGCTCGCCATCGAGAGTCGGAGGTGAACATTGAGCTCCATGGGAGTCTCAACGATCTGTTGATCGGAGAGAGGCGCGATCAAGAAGATCTGAATATATTTCTCTTGGGACATAAAGAAACCATCCGGAGTGGAAGTAACCTCAATCCCAAGGAAGTAACGAAGAGGACCAAGATCAGACATAAGGCGCTCGCTAAGGCGAGCCTTGACAAAGGCAATGTACTCGAATCATCTCCGTAATGATCATATCATCAACATACGGGAGAAGAAGAGTCAGACCACGAGACGAAGTGTGGACAAAAGCGCAGATCATGATCACTAGGTGAAAAACCAGCAGCGAGTGACCACAGAGGAGAAGCGCTCAAACCAAGCACGAGGGCTTGCTTAAGGCCATAGAGAGAGCGGCGAAGGCGGCGGACCATGCCCTCAGGAGCGAGAATACCCGGTGGCGGATGCATGTAGACCTCTCACGCAACTCGCCATTAAGAAAGGCATTCTTGACATCAAGTGAGAAAGCAGACTCAGTGGCGAGCAGACGCGCCGAAAGAAGAGTCGCGAGCGGTGGTCATGTGGGCCACAGGAGCAAAAGTCTCGTCGTAGTCAACACCATGCTTCTGCTGGAAGCCACGAGCAACAAGACGCGCCTTATAGCGCTCAAGAGAGCCATCGAGGCGAGTCTTAATCTTATAGACCCACTTACATGTGATGGGATGAGAATGAGATGGAAAAGGAACAAGATCCCAAGTACCCGATGCGCTCGAGGGCGCGATCTCCTCGGCCATGGCAAGCTGCCACTCGGGGTGAGTAATGACATCCCGATGGGAGAGCAAGCTCACGAGTAGGCTGCGCCAAACAAAGGCAAAGCAGGCGGGAGGCCGAATCGATCGGCGATCGCGAGAGGCGTGGCGAGGAGAAGATGACCCGTCGGGGAAGATGGAGCATCGAAGAAGATGGAACATCGAGAAGATGGCTCATCCGAAATATTCTCAATACAAGGTCGGCGAGTGTAGAGCGATAGTGGGAGGAGCACGGGAGTCGTAGAGACGACACAGGTGCGACAACGACGGAGAGGCCACGGGGAATATGTGGAGACTCGATGGGACAAAGTGGGCGAGGGCAAAGCAGATATAGGAGTATCGGAAAGGTCAAGAAAGACAGAGACTCCACAGAGGAAGCCGAAGGAGAGGCGGGGCGTGGGTAGAATGGACAAGACTCGTCGAAAGTCACATCCCAGAAACCCGTGATCCGACGACCAACGGGATCCCAAAGACCGATAGCCCTTGTGCTCGACATTGCACCCCGTAAAGACACACTCAACGGTGGCGGTCGGTTTGGTGCGTTCTCGGCGAGGAGAACGAGCAAACGCGACCAAGCAGATGAAGGCGAGTAGTCGGAAGAAGACCACGAGGCGCTCAGCAGGATCGCACCCTTAAGAGCGAGAAGAGGTTGGATGTTGACGAGATAGGTGGCAGTGGAAACGACCTCGGCCCAAAGTGAGGTGGAATAGAGCGGCGATCATCGAGCACGAGCCGTCTCAAGGAGGTGGCGATGCTTGCGCTCGGCGACACCATTTCGAGCATGAGCACCGGACAAGAAAGCGGCGAGAGTGCCCCGCTCGGCAAGGAAGTCTGCAGAGGTAACGAGAGGTACTCGCCGGCGAGAATCGGCCACGAAAGACACGAATAGGAGTGGCGGTGTGTGTGTATCATAGTGGCAAATTGTTTATAGATAGGCAAGGCCTCACTACGAGAAGACATGAAATATATCCAAGTGTGGCGAGAGAAATCATCTATAAAAATAATATAATAACGATGACCCTTTCAAAGCGAAGGGCCGGACCCCAAACATCCGAATGAACAAGATCAAAAGACGCCGAGACACGTCTCACTATGAGGATAAGGAAGTGAATTTGTTTACCTAACTTACGGCCACGACAATCTAAAGACACGTCTCGAGGCGGACCCGAAGACCACGGCGAACTAAGGGCGGCGGGCGAGATCCACACAGATGGCCAAGACGGTGATGCCGCCGCTGAAAGAGCCGGAGGCAGCGAAGTGGCGAAGCGAGAGACCGCGGCGATGGTGGCGGCGGAAGGAAGGTGAAGCAGTCAAGCTCCCAAAGACGCGTGAATCACGGCGCCGAGGGCGAGAACCAACGAGCTCCGTGTGGCGATCCCGAACACAACAAGAGTCGAGTCGAGAATAACCCGATAACCAAGGTCGATGTCGCCTTGAGAAAGAAGGCGCAAGGTAAGGCGAGGAACATGAGCAATGAAGGAACATGAAAGAGGAGTTGCTAAGAGGACCTCGACCGAGAGCGAAAGAGATGTACCATCGGTAAGAAGAACACCGGGAGAATCAAGGGTGTAATGAAAGACAGTGGAAGGATCGAGTCATGTGAAAAGATGCTCCGTAATCAAGAATCCACGAGGAGGTACCGATCGTAGAAGGTGGTTTCTCGGTGCGAAGAGTCGATGGCGAGCTGCGAGAACTGTCGAGGAGAACACAAGCGGCAAGCGGCGTCGAAGTCGGCTATCTCTCGCTCGGAGAGAAGCTGCGAAGAAGTCGATGCGGCGTCGATGTAGAAGCACCGATGCTAGTAGAAGAACGGCGAGAAAGATGCCGCCGCTTCTTAGCGGGACTCAATGTGGCCGACCTTATTGCGGTAGGAGCAATGAGGACGACCACCGCCGGATGGGCGCCGCCACCACTGTGACGGCCATTGGAGGAGGCGATGTCGGCCGACGCGTGGAGCGTCGGTGTAGCAGCGGCGCGCGGCGAGCACGGAGGAGTGGTAGCAAAGCCGCCACCACTCAGCGAGTCTCTCCGCACGTATCTCGAAGAGCCTCGTGAGAGTGACACGAGGTGGCGTGCAAGGAGCCGGGCACGCCGCATTGCTCGAACTTCGGGGCGGCGAGTAAGGAACTCGTAGATCCGGCTGAAACTCGGTCGGCATATGCGGCTAGGCGGATCAGCGGGAGCGGCGGCCAGGCGGTGCGGAGAGAGTCCAGTGCCGCCAACAATGAGAGCTCGGCGTAAAAGCATCAACGGAGCATCACCTGTTGAAGAGAGTGCTCTGGCGGACCACGGACGGTAGAGCATCACCGGAGGGCTCGAGCGCCGACGAAGGTGAGTCATCATCCGAAGCGATGGTAGTCCCACAACCTCGTAAGAGAGGCGAGGGTGGATATCGGCGATGAGGGCAAAGCGGCCGGCGTCGTCGTCGTACAGCGAGTGTAGGCGGCGGGCAATCCTTGTAGAAGTCCGAGCCTCTGGTAGGCGCGAGATAGCCTCATCATCAGCAAGGCGGCGATCTCAGCAGCGACCTTGTCATTTGTTGAGGCGGCGCAACAGCGTAAACTCGTCGGAGAGTGTAGGGCAAGGCGGACAGTAACATCGCGAGAGGACCCCAGAGACGAAGACCACGTATGTGGATGCGCATATGAGACACGAAGTCGGTGTAATTAACACCATCGAAGATCACCGGCAACGCGAGGAGAAGCGGTACCCATTGGTAGCGGGCGGGCGGCGCGGCGACAACACGCGAAGTCTAACGGTGGCTACCGAGCAGCGCGGCGGTTAAACGACCTTTTTGCTTCTTTTTTCTCTAAACCTAAAACTTAACGCCTTCGGCGTGAGAACGCACACACGCCAAGACACGCAGGAGGCGCGCGGCGTATGAGGAGCGGCGGCGGCGCGGAGCGAGCAGCGTGAGGAGCGGCGACGGCGCGAGGAGGCGTCGGCGCGGAGGGCGTCGGCGCGCAGGCCGCGGCGTCGGAGTGGGCCGGCGGCGGCTCGGCGGCGGCGGGAGGCCGGCGAGCAGCGGCAGTGGCCGGAGTCGCGGCAGTGAGGCCGGAGTCGGCGACGAGGCCGGAGTCGGCAGCGGCAGCGGAGGCGGCGGCGCTGCTGGCGGCGAGCGGCCGGGCGGCGGCGGCGTCGGGTGAAGCGGCGGGCGGGCAAGCGGGCGTCGGCGTGGCGGTGGCGGCGAGGAGTCGGCGGAGCCGACGGAAGTCGGCGGCGGCGACGACGACGAAATCGGCGTGTTCTGGCGAGGCGACAAGCGGCGACGGGAAACCCTAGGTAGGCTCTGATACCATGTTATGAATAGCGCTTGTATTCATATGAGGCCAATGGGCCAGTATATATACACAAAGTACAGGTGGTAAATATGCAAAGAACCCCTCATAACAATGGGGAATAACAAACTATACATATATCTCTAACACCACGATCAACCACTCAGAGCAATAGAAAACCAAATGTGTTAAAATAGAATTAGAATAAAGAAGGTTACCGTCAGATTTTAGGAAGATCACCGAGGTTCCCAGACCAACCTAGGTTAGTCGGCAACATCTCACTTCCGTAGGGTTCATCACCCGACGTTTATTAGAATCCGACACCTACGTTATATCACCTTACCTCAACCGTAGAAAAATCTGGCATTGCCTTATAGACCAATGGCCTATTTCTTTTACTTAGCCCAACACCACTTTCCATTTTACCCACATACCAGCCACAGAAGAAAAACCACATAATAGTGCAGAAAAGCACCTCCCTCGCATATAAACCTCCCCCAGACACATCAAACCCCACCAAGCACCTCCCTCGTAAGCCATTCCCCTCACAAAACCAACCCTTTCACTTCATAGCCAACACAAACCACCCCATGTCATCTCACTCTCACAACCAAAGCAAAGCCAGCACCCCTCCCATTTCATTCCCCGGCCAAGTGCATCCCCTCATAAGCCTTCTCCCTAACAAAAACCCCCACAAAGCTTTCCCCAGTCGAGAGCACAACCAGGGCAAGCACAGCCAAAGCTTCAAGCACAAACCCAACCCACTGCCATCTCAAGCAAGCAAGGCCAAAGCCAAGCAAGCCACTGCCATCTTTTGCCCACCAAGCCACCAACAGAGAGGGAGGGAAAGTGGAGAGGAGCAAAGGAGAAGGGGAAGCTCGAGGAGCAAGAACGACATCAGCGACGGCTTCGAACCATCACAACCGCCAAGAGTTAGGAAGGACCAGAAGCACCGGAGAGGACGACGACCACCAAACTGCCTGTATCAACACCGCAACCACACCACTGCCATCCTCACCCAACCCAACAGAGGTAACCCCATTCATGCCCCCACTTCCAGTTTTGCCCAAAACCTCACCCACCTTTGAACCAACACCATGCCCACAGAGAACCCATCAATAGCATCACCCACTAACAGTAGCAATATCCATAACATCAGCCAAGCACATCACAGAGCAAAAGGGACGGGGGGCAAAGAGAGATATATGATAGGGAGTAGTATACCTCAAGTGCTCAAGACCAGCCAACATCATCACCATGTAAGCTCCACCACCACCAGTAGCAAGCCCACCTCCAACACCATGTTCATGCATCATCTAACAAGCAACAGAAAGATGAATCAAACCAACGCACAGAACCAAAATCATAGTAGAGGGGGAATCGGCAGGAGAGAGAGAGAGAGAGAGACCAAGAACCGGCGGCCTAGGATAGGGCCAAGCCGGGCGCGTGAGCGAGACGGCCGTAGGCCGGGCCGAGCCGAGGCAGGGGCGCACGGGGAGGACCACAGGCGGCGGCGCCGACAGCCAGGAGGGCTGAGCCACAGACCAAACCGGCGGCGGCAGGGGAAAGCAGGCAGGGCGGCCAGAGGCGCAGGAGCGCGGGCGCATGGGCCGGGCCTCGGGGAGGCAAGCAGCAGGGGAAAACCGAGAGGAGGCGGCATGGGCCAAGGCGGGACCGAGCGGCGTTAGTAGAGGCGGCGACTGGAGGCGAGCCAGGGAGCGGTGTCATAGGCCGAGCCGGGGGCAGGAGGCACCATGGAGGAAGAAGCAAGGGAGCCACCAGGATAAATGGAAAAGGGGAAGGGAGAGAAAGAATGGGGAATGGGGTGAGTAGTAGGAAGAAGAAGAAAGGTGGGGGCCTGGGATATTTCGCCCGAGCACCATCCATTCGGCCATGGAGCAAAAACACCAGAAGATGAAGCAATGGAAGAGAGAGAAAGGAAGAAAAGCAATGGGAAGAAGAAGAAGCTCCAGGAGCTTCTGTGTGGTTCTGCAGAAGGGGGATTGGATCATATATCCACCCTGAAATTCAGGATTTCAGGATTTAATCTCCCACCTCAATGACATGTGGGGTCATCATAGGTCAATGACATGTGGGCCTGGAGGGTAAATCCTGAATTTCCATCTAAAGGGAGGGTATATAATCAAATTTTCCTATACAGAATGGTCGAATAGGTGAGAAAGAGAGGAAAAAAAGGGAAAGCAAGAGAAATGGGTGGCCATGAAATATTCGGCCATAAGGAAATGAATGGATAGGGTAGGAGAGAGAAAATGAGAAAATAAAATAAAATAAAAATTATTAATAAAAAGAGAAAACGTGTGCATGGTAAACCTGTAAATTTCGAACAAATCGTCAGAAGCATAGATTTTTAAACCTCGTACAGATAAATAACAGTAGATTGACCGGTAGAAAATAAAAATAGAAAAATATGTAAAATTAATATGAGAATACTTATCAAAATTAATCACCGATAAAAATCACTAGATTAGAGATTAATTAAATTAAACAACACCGGGTTTATTTAAAAGAGCAAATAAATTCGTACGCACCTGAATAAAACCAATCAGGCATATTTGTATGCATAAAATTAAATAAAACTAGTAGCATGCGGGTATGTTTAGCATTTTATTGTTCGTGCGATAAAACGCTAGAATAAGCAACCCCGATCCTAGAGCCAGTAGATCGTAGAAACACTGTAACGGGGGATCCGAAAAATATTATTAAATTAAAATCTGCTAACGAAAAGAACCAACCGACTAATGTACGTATAATAGCACAAAAAGCCACTAAGTATTTATTTATTTATTATTCATGCTGTCGTATAATTACAGAGTACGATCCAACACAGACTGAAGTAGTTGATCCGGATTTCGTCGACGCCGACCTTTTCTACAATTCTGAAGGCAAGTTTACCTCTTGAACATCACTATAGTTATATTAAATGTAAATTGTATATTGCGGTACCATGTATATACATACATGAAAAGTATGTCTAAAATTCAAATCGAATAAAAAAGAAAAAGAAAGAAGATAAAAGAGATGAGATGAGAAATGAGATGAAAAAAAAAAGAGTTAATATTATGACTGGTAAAGGAACCTGTGGCAAAAAAAGAGATGAGGGAAGAGGTGGGACCCTTTACATATGGTTAATATATAAATGCCAACAAAACTCTCATACGGATACGAGGCCGTAAATTAAGTGCCAACCATGTTTCTGTTTCGACTGGCAGAAAACGCTACCTTGTTACATGACTATATTTTCCACATCGGCTAAGTAATATGTGTGAGTGTAATGGATGGTGCTATAGTAGCGCAAGGTGGAGTGTTAGGGGAAGGGCGTCTAGCCCAACCAACATTACTGGAACTCGGTGGATAACGGGGTCCGACACTGACGGAAAGTGATGGGTGGAGACTTAATCACGTAACTTGAGAAACGTTCTGTACTCTGAACTCGAACCCACATCAAAGGAAATGCAGGGTACCAACTCGGAGAGATATCAGAGTAGCTGTGGGTAAAGTGGCACAAAGCCTACGCAGTGCTAAATCAAATCATGAATTCATGCATGTCTCCTCGATTGGAGTCTATGGGAACCACCAGGGGTCTATTCTCTTTTCGAGTGACAAGTAGCCTTTTCTGAATTATAATTTCTCACTTAAAGTTTTGACGAGTTATTTATTTTCAGAAAAGAGATGAGCTAAAAATGTAATAACAAATAGAGATGAGTCATCCAGTGCATTTATTTGCTACTAGTGCTTGCTGAGTACACTAGTACTCAACCTTGCTATTATTCTCATTTGTTATATCCTAGTCCGACTGGGAACTACCCTGAGTGGGATGAAGGACACGCAGGTGCCGAGGAGACCGCAGGGGGCGAGGGCGTTGACTACGAGGACCAAGGCAAGGCGGACGCCTTATTCGCAGATAGGACAAGTAGGCAACCGGTGGAGTAGAGTGGCAAGCGAGGGGAATCCTATTCCCATTGTAATTAAATACTTGTAAGAAAGATCTTAGCCTTGCGTGGCTAACTGCTGTAATAATAATAAAATGCAGTTTCTATCTTATTGTTCTGCTGTGTTGACTCTGGTAAGGTTTACTATTTGTCGGAGCAGTGTTCTACCGGACAGACGAATAGTAATTCGTTTGCTTAAGTGTGATTACCCTCCGGGGTAATGACACGGGGCGCCGCAGCCATCCACAACCCAGATTACATCATACCGGGGCTTCTGAGCACTTTAAAGTACATCTTCACGGAGTCGAAGAATGTACGCAAGAACATGAGCTCCAGTCATTCGAGAGACGACGTCCTACACACCGCGCACCGAGTGGGCAGACCGTGCTCACCTGTTAGGTCATCACGACCTAGTCGGACAGGCAGGTGTACTAGTGCTCCCAGTCGGTCATCCGCGTAGGGTGTAACATCCCAAGGTTATGTTACCAGAAATAAAAACAAATAAAGTTATTGTTTTATTGGAATTTCTGAAAATTTAGAAAGAGTTATATTGCTTTATTTGAATTTCTGAAGTTTTAAAAGTTAAAAGTAAAATATATTTAAAGTTCTTGAAGTCTTATTTGATTTAAATTGAAAAATAAAATTTAATTTAATTTCTGGAATTTTCTCAAATTTTAAAAGCTTTTTCCTAAATGTTTTAAGGCCAAAATAATTTATTTGTAAAATTAAAGGCTTATTAATAGTTGAAAATAATTTTATTAAATCCAAAATAAATAAGGGAAATTCTGTGAATTTTCTCATAATTTTTAGATTTTTTTTGGCTATTTTCTAAAAACCTTTTGAAATAACTAGATTAATTAAATTGCAAAAGCATTTAAAAATCCCAAAACCCCTTTCGGGCCGAATCTCTTTTCGCGACCCATTTCTGTTCTCCTTTCTCCCCGGCCCACTTCTGTTTTCGGCCCGTTCGACCCATCTACCCCGCACCGTTTCCCTCTCTTACTCCACCGTCCGATTAAATCGGACGGCCCCCATGCCACCCACCTCCTCCGCACGAACCCGGCGCCCCAACCGCCTCCCCTGTAGGATCAAGGATAACCGACTAGAGGGGGGTGAACAGGAGGTTTTTAAAGTTTTTCACAAATGTACAAGTTTAGCTAATTAACAATTTAGTCTAAACAAGTTATACTTCTAGCTAAGCAATACAAGCACAATGATCAAGCTAGAAATATAAATGCGGAAGAGTAAAGACTAGAAATAACCACAATAGACAACGATGTTTTCCCGTGGTATCGAAGACTTGCCGGTCTTCACTAGTCCACGTTGAGGGAGCTTGAACCAATCAAGCCGGCTCCACAAATTAAGCCTTTCCTCGATCACTATTGGTTGTTCTTCCTCCACTCCGGAGATGGTGAACACCAAACCACTCACAATATGGGCACCGGGCCTCTTCACAATCTTCTTGAAGAGATCACTGTGCAATCACCGCCAAGCCGTCTAGGAGTTCGGCAAAACTCCAAGAGTAACAAACCAAGACCTTCACTTGACAACACTCAAGAGCAATAGGATCCACTAGAATGATGAATGCACTTGAATGAGCTCAACAACCTCTCAAAGAGTGAACAAATGAATTTGAGGAGTTTAAAGAGTGCACAAGGCTCAAAAGATGTTAAATGTGGTCTTACTTACTGCCCTTGTGCAGTTGGGGGATATTTATACCACCCACCAACAAAAACGACCGTTGGAGAGTCATACCAGAAAAAATACCGAAATGCGGTATGACCGCCAACTAAGGTGTGGTACGACCGCACCAAAAACTGAGCACTATAACGGTTAGAACAGTGGCAATAAATGACTCTGACATAGCCGTTGAACAACCCTTGTGGTACGACCGCCAACTATCTTGTGGTACGACCGCAACATCCGGTCATACCGCTCGGAGGAGCGGTACGACCGAACCAAGGGTTTTCCATAAGGACCGAGATGACATGCTCTCTGTAAAATACGTACCGTCATACAAGAAACGGAACGACCGCAGATCGGTACGACCGATTTTCAATATCGGTACGACCGATTTTCCCAGAGAGCTCTGAGTCAGAAATGCAACGGTTCTGGTTTTATACAACCGCCAACTAAAATTCGGAACGACCGCAATGCGGTAGTACCGCTCTGAGAGCCGGTCGTACCGCATTAGTGCTTGGTTGGCTGAGGAGTTCACAAAACTGTAGAACCGCCAAGTAACATGCGGTCATACCGCACCAAACGGTACAACCGCTAGTGAGACGTCGGTATGACCGATTTTTTACACTTAACCTGGAGGCATTCGGGAAAGTAAAATCAGATGCATGCATGATCCTAAATTGATCCATATTGCACAAGATCATGTTTTCAAGGTACTAGTCATGATCCCTCTTAATAGTACGGCGCTTATCCTAAAATCCGGTCTTCCAACCTTTTCTTCTAAGATCAGTAAAATACAAAAAAAAAGATCATCGTCTACTTATACCTGTCTTCAATCATGTAAATCTTTATTTACCCTCTTTGCATGCTTTTTCATTATTGAAACCACCAAGAGGTCTTAACCTTGTATATACTCAATAAACACATTAGTCCAATAATCACATATAATCATTAATTACCAAAACACGAATTTAGGGGCCTAGATACTTTCAATCTCCCCCTTTTTGGTAATTGATGACAACATAACCAATGAGTGAGAAAGATTTTTGAAGACAAATAAAAGAAGCTCCCCCTAAACTTGTGCATAAGGATAAGAAGAAATTTTGCAAGCACAAGAAAAGATATCTTAACATTTAGCGGAGTTCTTTTTAGCATGAATGAACTTGAAAAGGAAAAAAAACTAACAAGATGATTGACTTTCAACTGGGATACATCAAGAGTTCAAGTTCACATATTATAAGTAAGATAGTTCAAGTCTTGATTATAAAGCATAAAACATTACAAAAGATATAAATAGCATAACCCAAAATCTAATTCCCCAAAATCTAATTCCCTTCCTAACCTTCTCCCCCTTTGGCATCAAAAACCAAAAACCACTAGCTCAGTTGGCTTGGTCCTGAGAGGCGGAATCCTGTGGAGTGGTGGCTCGAATCGAAGAGAAGTCGATGCCGCACAGTGGAGGTCTGGAGCAAGGTCCACTGGATGGAGGAGCAGCATGGAGGCATCAAGAGGTAGAAGCTCCTGAGGGAGGAACAACAGAGAATGGAGGTGGACGACGAGAGAATCGCTGAGGAGTCCTCAAAATCTCTTCTAAATCATTAAAACCGTCCATCATAACTGCCATCCTGTTATGAGTCTCATCAAAGAAAACATTCTGAGTTGCTTCTAAGTGAGCCAGCTTTGAGCGAGTCTCATTTTGAAATGTCAATTGAACCGTGTTCATAGCTTCTAAATTGCTAAGGATCAACTGCTGATTTTGAAGAATCTGATTAAGTGTACCTTCAGCAGGAGCAGTAGCTGCAACAAGGACCTCATCCACATTTTTCTCAACCTCAACACGACGAGGAGGAAGACCATCACGAGGTCGATATGACTTGTGAGTTGATCCCAAACCACCATGATATTCAATTTTCTTCATGATCAAGGTCATGATATATGGAGCATAGTATATTCTCTTAATCCTGTCATTTTTGGAAGAGACTATGCCATGAAGAATTACATCCACAACATCAAATTTTATCCCCTTCATAATATGATCAATGATATTCCAAGCATGTCCTCTGACTGCATCAAAGTTTCCACTCTTGGGGTAGAAGGTATGATTAATGATCCTGTTGATCATACTTTGTATAGGTTTAAGCCCAGTAATAGTCACAAGCTTGCATCTAACAGAGGAGTCATAGTAATCAGCCCAAGCTGGAGTAAGCGTGAGTGGATCACAAAGATCTTCTCCCAAGAGTTGGACGGAATCCTCAAAAACCTCTCAAACTCCTCTTTGGTGCTTTCCACATACCTGGTGACAGATATCCATCTTATTGAGGTTAAGTCTGCAGAGACATGTACTGTGGTATAAAACTGTCTAATCAGTTCATCATCATAATTTTGCTTATGTGCAACTATATCATGGAGACCTACTTGATGAAAAAGCTGATAAACACCACTGAATTTATCCAAGGTGTTTATGTGTGCCCACTTAATCCACTTATGATCTGCAAATTTTCTGTGATGGCCATATAGCTGCTCATAGACTTGTTCTTGAAAAGCAGTGTGAAATCTTGGATTAATTGAGTCTGATCTGGACAGGTATTGATTCACATGGCGCTTGATTGCATATTCTTCTGGTGATAGTAATCTTAAGTCACTTGGAGGTTCTGGAGGAGTCCCCAAGTCATCTGACTGGGCATCTGCTTCAGGCTCTGACTCTGTCTCAGACTCTGTCTCAGCGAGAGATAGAGTTTCTTCAGTATCAGATATAGGATCTTCTTCTGCTGGTCTTTTGCCTTTACCGTTCCCACAAACAGATTTGGAGCTTTGAGTTTCAGGAGCATGATGAACTTGAGGTAGAGACGAAGATTTTCCTCCTCGGGGTGGTCCAACTGATTTCCGAGTCATGATTCTTGTCCTGGGCATCTTACTGAGGTAGAAGAAGTTACAAGAAGTTCAAAGGATCAACCAAAATAGAATTAAGTGAAATAGAGATGAATTTCTGTTTTTCTGTCAGGATAATCGGTCATACCGTCAGTATCAGACCGGTACGATCGCATTGCGGTCGAACCGTGCTCAAGAACCGGTTGTACCGATTTCCCTGACTGAGTTCTAGGGTAAGTGTAAAAACAAGATTTTTGATGTTTCTTCGTGGAGTGAATCCATGGTATGAGTGCGCAAGCACCATTAGACATCAAATCTACACAAATGCCCGACTAGAACGCAAGAAATCTTCTACATTTCGTTTAACCCTAAAATGTCTCCTAAACTTGAATTCTTGCGGTAAAACTTCAATCAAAAGAGGTTTTACCTCGAGAGATGGAGGAGATGACCTCCAAGGAGGCAAGAATGAGCAGGGGAACGAAGAATCGCCGGAAAAAAAAAGATTTCGGGGACGAGTGCTCTGCGGCTACGGGTGAGAAAGAGAGAGACACGGAAGGCAAATGAAGCGGTAGGAGTCCGGTTGAACCGCTGATAAGCAAAAACCCCTTTCTTTGAAGACCAGCCCGGTCGGACCGTAAACAACCCACCGGTTGTACCGCATTGCGGTAGAACCGTATTTATAAAGTCGGTCGTACCGTGATATGGTCGTACCGCATCTATAACTTCGGTTGTTCCGGTTTTCTGAGACTTCAAGAAACAGCCCGGGATTTCTTTTGAGATTGAGAAAGATTTGCAAGTGATCCTTAGTTTTGCACTAAAATAAGTATTATTAAGGATCATTATGCAAAGAATAGACTAATGTCTTATTATGAGAATATAATTTTGATAAACATAGTTATTCTTAATAAACTTTCATAAATATATATTATTTTTTAAAAAAACAAAATCTCAAATAACACCAAATCAAACAAAATACATGAGGCAATGTTTCAACCAATATTCGAATAATCTATGACATTTAACTCATTCCTCAATTTGCAAAACCGGCCTTCATCTAATGGTTTGGTGAAAATGTCCGCTAATTGATCTTCGGTTCGGATGTGGCTAATTTCAATATCTCCCTTGCCCACATGATCTCTCAAGAAATGGTGACGAATATCGATATGTTTGGTTCTAGAGTGTTGAACAGGATTATTTGCTATTTTCACCGCACTTTCATTATCACACAAAAGAGCCATATTATCAATTTTAATTCCGTAATCCATCAAGGTTTGCCTCATCCATAGTAATTGAGCACAACAACTTCCCGCGGAAACATATTCGGCTTCGGCGGTGGATAAAGCTACTGAATTTTGTTTCTTGGATGACCATGATACTAAGGATCTCCCTAAGAATTGACAACTCCCTGAGGTGCTTTTTCTATCCACTTTGCAACCCGCATAATCGGAGTCCGAGTATCCAATTAAATCAAATTTAGCACCTTTAGGAAACCATAGGCCAATGCTAGAGGAATGCTTTAAATATCTTAGTATTCTTTTTACGGCCATTAAATGACACTCTTTTGGAGATGCTTGAAACCGTGCACACATGCAAACACTAAACATGATATCGGGCCTACATGCGGTGAGATAAAGTAAACTACCAATTATAGACCTATAAAGCTTTAAATCTACCAATTTACCTCCCTCATTAAGGTCGAGATGACCGTTGGTTGCTATGGGAGTCTTGATAGGTTTTGCATCCTCAATGTCAAATCTCTTGATCAAGTCATTTGCATACTTTGTTTGACTTACAAAAGTTTCATCTTTGAGTTGCTTGATTTGAAGTCCAAGGAAATAGCTTAGTTCTCCGATCATGGACATTTCAAATTCCCTAGACATCATATCACCAAATTCTTTGCAAAAGTCTTGATTAGTAGATCCAAAAATGATATCATCAATATAAATTTGACATACAAAGAAATCATCATCTAATACTTTAGTGAACAAAGTTGAATCAATTTTCCCAATTTTGAATCCTTTTGAAACTAGAAAATCTCTAAGGCGTTCATACCATGCTCTAGGAGCTTGTTTAAGACCATAGAGCGTCTTGGAGAGTTTATAGACATGATTTGGATTCTTAGGATCTTCAAAACCGGGAGGTTGTTCAACAAAAACAAGTTCGGATATTTCTCCATTTAAAAAGGCACTTTTAACATCCATTTGAAATAATTTAATATCAAAGCATGATGCAAAAGCAAGTAATATCCTAATAGATTCAAGCCTAGCTACGGGAGCAAAAGTTTCACCAAAATCCAAACCTTCGACTTGTGAAAAACCTTGTGCGACCAATCTTGTTTTGTTTCTTACAACCATACCATTCTCATCTTGCTTGTTTCTAAACACCCATTTTATACCAATGATATTGTGTTCTTCGGGTCGACCTACCAATGTCCAAACTTTGTTTCGGGTGAAGTTATTGAGTTCTTCATGCATGGCATTCACCCAATCGGGATCATCAAGTGCTTCATCTATATGTTTTGGCTCAAGAGAAGAGACAAAAGAGTAATATTCACAAAATGAAGCAACACGAGATCGAGTTTGTACACCCTTACTTACAGCACCCAATATTTGATCTATTGGATGATCTTTTGAAATTGCATTGTGGATTCTTGGTGGTAGGTTTGATAGTTGATCATCTTCCTTATTGTCCTCTCCATTTAGTTGTATTTAACTTGTGGAAGAGGTGGGAGGCTCAACTTGAGTGGAAGATGACGGATTATCTTCGGGCTTGATGTCACCTATTTGCATGTATTCCATTGCTTTCCTTAATGCTTCGTGACCTACATCATCCAAAGTCTCATGCTCTTCTTAAGAGCCATTAGTTTCATCAAATTGCACATCATGTCTTTCCTCAACTAAACCGGAGTTTTTGTTGAAGACACGGTATGCTTTGCTATTTGATGAATAACCAAGTAAGAAGCCAACGTCACAACGACTATCAAATTTTGAAAGACGAATATTTTTCTTCAAAATGTAACACTTACAGCCGAAAACTCGAAAGTAAGAGATGTTCGGTTTTCTTCCAACAAGGAGTTCATAGGAAGTCTTTTTCAAAAGGCGATGCAAATAGAGACGATTTATGGCATGACAAGCGGTGTTAATTGCTTCCGCCCAAAAACTATCGGAAGTATTATATTCATCAAGCATTGTCCTAGACATTTCAATTAATGTACGATTTTTCCTTTCTACAACTTCATTTTGCTCCGGAGTGTAGGTTGTGGAAAATTCGTGCTTTATTCCAAATTCATCACAAAAGTCTTAACTTTAGTATTTTTGAACTCGGAACCATTATCACTACGGATTTTCTTTATTTTGAAATCGAATTCATTTTGAGCCCGTTTTGCAAAGCTTTTGAAAATCCCGGAGGTTTCGCTCTTGTCATCTAGAAAGAACACCCATGAATATCTAGAGTGATCATCCACGATAACTAAACAATAGCTATTTCCCCCGATACTCTTATAGATTGTTGGCCCAAACAAATCCATATGTAAGAGTTCCAATGGTCTAGAGGTTGACATAATACTCTTGGAAGGATGAGAGCTTGCAACTTGTTTACCGGCTTGACAAGCACTACAAAGTCGATTTTTCTCAAACTTCACATCTTTCAAACCAACAACTAGATCATATTTGAAAAGTTTTTAAAGTTGAATCATGCCAACATGAGCTAGCCTTCTATGCCAAAGTCAACCTAAAGAAGTTTTTGCAATTAAACAAGTTTGTAAGCATGAAGCATTTGAGGAAAAATCAACCAAGTAAAGATTTCCAAATCTAAAGCCTTTGAAAACTAAAGCATTATCTTTTACACTTGAAATTGACACACCTTCATTTGAGAAAGAGCAAATTAAATCAAGATCACATATTTGGGCAACGGATAATAAATTGAAATTAAGTGATTCAACTAAAGATACATTAGAAATGGAAATGTCATTTGAGATAGCAATTTTACCCAATCCTATTACCTTTTCTTTACTATTATCTCCAAAGGTGATCTTGTCACTTCCTTTTATGTTATCGAATGTGGTGAACATTTTTCTATCACCGGTCATGTGTTGAGTGCATCCACTATCAAGCACCCAATGTTTTTCACCGGTCTTGTAATTCACCTACAAAACAAGAATCAAGTTCTTTTAGGTACCCAAATTTGTTTGGGTCCTTGGAGGTTAGTGACCAAGGTTTTAGGCACCCAAATAGCATTCTTTTTAGCGCCTAAAATCGAAGTGCCAATAAATCTTACAATTATTTTGCCATCACTAGATTTCTTAAGCATGTAGCAAGAATCATAAATGTCGTAGGTTTTAACATTAATATTTAAACAAGTATTTGACATGTGTCCTACCTTACTACATTTATTACAATATTTACCACTTTGCTTAATAAACCTTGGAGGCTTGTTTACCGGTTTCTTACCTTTCTTGGGCACATACCCAAGTCCTTCCTTATTGAATGAGCACCTTTGCTCACTCAATAATTTGTCAAGGGTTGCTTTACCCTTGAAGCATCTTTCCAAGCTCTTGCTTAGCTTGTTGACTTGCACTTTCAACTCATTGTTTTCAACAATTAGTAAAGGATCACAAGTATTTGTAATTGATTCATCATTTGAGCAACAAGGTATGGATAGCAAATCATCACAAGAAGTAGAAGTACTAGACATGGATTTTGCATTTGACATATTTTCTACTCTAAGCATCTCATTCATTAAATCACACGTAATACCAATATTTGAATGTGATTTTTCTATATCTTTTAGGAGGAGAGAATCATGAGCTTCCTTTAGCTCCTCATAAGAGTCTTTTAGAGAGATATACTCTTTCTTTAAGACTTTAAATTTCGATTTCTCCTTTCCAACATATTCATTTAAATCTTCTACCATGTCCATTAGTTCATCATATGAAGGAGCATTATCATCAAAGGATTTTACCTTATCTCCTTTTGCCATAAGACATGTAGGAGACGAGAAGAGTGATGGAGCTTCCTTTATGGCGATGCCGACAAGTCCTCTTTTCTTGGAGGATTCTTCATCACTTGAATCCGAGTCGGAATCCGAGTATTCATCATCGGAATTCCATTCTCCGATGTGAGCTTCATTTTTGCCCTTTTTGTGTAGCCTTTTGAAAAGTTTCTTCTTTCCATCGAATTCCTTCTTGTTTGATGAATTATCTTTGTCATCCTTCTTGTTGGGGCAATTTGAGATTATGTGCCCTTTTTCATCACATCCATAACAACGAATGTTGCTATAGCGCTTGTTGTCACTTGAGGATTGCCTTTTCTTGTACTTGTTGAAGTTGAAGTTTCGATGTGGGCGTCTTCTCATGAATTTCTTCATTCTTCTCACAAGGAGAGCATACTCCTCATCCGAGTTTTCTTCTTCTTCATCCTCATCTTCACTTAACTCCGCTTTAGCCTTGAAAGCGGTAATTTTCTTTTTGGATGAAGATGATTCCAATAGCTCTTCTTTGTCCTTCTTGTATAACTCGTTGGTGATGAGCTTGCCCAATAATCCGGTTGGTGTCATTCTAGGCAACTCGGAAGAGTTGAGGAACAATGTCACCAATGTCTCATATTTATCCGGGAGGGCCCTAAGCATCTTGCGCACAACATCGACATCAAGAAGGTTAGTAACAAGACCTTTGAGTTCATTCACAATGTTGTTGAGTCTTGAATACATCTCGGTGATGTTTTCATGAGGCAACATTATGAATGTCTCATATTTAATCCGAAGCCTATGCAATTTGGCTTCTTTGACCGTGGATGTGCCCTCATGAATTTCGGAGAGGGTGGTCCAAATATCATGAGCGGTTTCCAAATTGCTCACTCTATTGAACTCATCCGCGTTCAAAGCACCAAAGAGAGCATTCATTGCTTGAGCATCTAAATGAGCATTACGTTCATCTTGAACCGTGAGGATTGTTGGATCAAGAGGCATAACATAACCCTCATTTACAATTTTCCATATGTTCGGACTCATGACTTTTAAGAAAATAGACATTCTAATTTTCCAATAAGAATAATTTGAGCCATCAAACAAAGGAGCCTTTCCTATATGCATACCCTCACTAGCCATCCTTTCTCTCTTAGACGGTAAAGTCTAACAAATTGAGAGACCACGCTCTGATACCACTTGTACGATCAATGATAACCGACTAGAGGGGGGTGAATATGAGGTTTTTAAAGTTTTTCACAAATGTACGAGTTTAGCTAATTAACAATTTAGTCTAAACAAGTTATACTTCTAGCTAAGCAATACAAGCACAATGATCAAGCTAGAAATATAAATGCGGAAGAGTAAAGACTAGAAATAACCACAATAGACAACGATGTTTTCCCGTGGTATCGAAGACTTGCCGGTCTTCACTAGTCTACGTTGAGGGAGCTTGAACCAATCAAGCCGGCTCCACAAATTAAGCCTTTCCTCGATCACTATTGGTTGTTCTTCCTCCACTCCGGAGATGGTGAACACCAAACCACTCACAATATGGGCACCGGGCCTCTTCACAATCTTCTTGAAGAGATCATTGTGCAATCACCGCCAAGCCGTCTAGGAGTTCGGCAAAACTCCAAGAGTAACAAACCAAGACCTTCGCTTGACAACACTCAAGAGCAATAGGATCCACTAGAATGATGAATGCACTTGAATGAGCTCAACAACCTCTCAAAGAGTGAACAAATGAATTTGAGGAGTTTAAAGAGTGCACAAGGCTCAAAAGATGTTAAATGTGGTCTTACTTACTGCCCTTGTGCAGTTGGGGGGTATTTATACCACCCACCAACAAAAACGACCGTTGGAGAGTCATACGGAAAAATACGAAATGCGGTATGACCGCCAACTAAGGTGCGATGCGACGCACCAAAAGCGAAAGCATCGTAGCGGTTAGAAACGGTGGCAATAAATGACTCGACATAGCCGTTGAACAACCCTTGCGATACGATCGCCAACTATCTTGCGATATTTATCAGAACCTCTCGGCCATACCGCTCGGAGGAGCGGTACGACCGAACCAAGGGTTTTCCAGAAGGACCGAGATGACATGCTCTCTGTAAAATACGTACCGCCATACAAGAAACGGAACGACCGCAGATCGGTACGACCGCTTTTCAATATCGGTACGACCGATTTTCCCAGAGAGCTCTGAGTCAGAAATGCAACGGTTCTGGTTTTATACAACCGCCAACTAAAATTCGGAACGACCGCAATGCGGTAGTACCGCTCTGAGAGCCGGTCGTACCGCATTAGCGCTTGGTTGGCTGAGGAGTTCACAAAACGGTAGAACCGCCAAGTAACATGCGGTCATACCGCACAAAACGGTACAACCGCTAGTGAGACGTCGGTATGACCGATTTTTGACACTTAACCTGGAGGCATTCGGGAAAGTAAAACCAGATGCATGCATGATCCTAAATTGATCCATATTGCACAAGATCATGTTTTCAAGGTACTAGTCATGATCCCTCTTAATAGTACGACGCTTATCCTAAAATCCGGTCTTCCAACCTTTTCTTCTAAGATCAGTAAAATACAAAAAAAAAAGATCACCGTCTACTTATACCTGTCTTCAATCATGTAAATCTTTATTTACCCTCTTTGCATGCTTTTTCATTATTGAAACCACCAAGAGGTCTTAACCTTGTATATACTCAATAAACACATTAGTCCAATAATCACATATAATCATTAATTACCAAAACACGAATTTAGGGGCCTAGATATTTTCATCCCCCCCATGTTCTCCCCCTCTCTCCGCGCCCGATTCACCCGCGCACCCAACCGCCGCCGCCGCCACGGCCGCGCACGATCTCGCTGTCCCGGCCTCCCCATGGCCTATAAAAGGGAGCCTCGCGTGCGCCCCTTCCTCCTCAATCTCTTTCCCCCACTCTCTCCTCCTCCCTCGCGCCCATCTCGCCGGAATTGGAGTTTTTGTCGCCGTCGGCCGCAAGTGCCCTGTCACCCCTAGCACCGCCACCGTCGACGCTATCACCTCGCCGCCGCCACCATCGGCATCGTCGCAACCCCGCCGTCCCCATGCGCACATCAACTCGTTCCGAGAGCCACGGGAGCACCTTCGTCGCCGCAACACCGATCTCGCTGCCGCCATTTTGCTCGCCGCCGGCCGACGCCTTGCGCCCATCCGCCGCATTGGTAAGCGTCGCACTCCCCACCTCGCCGGCTTTGGGTGACGTGGCACCACCACATGGATGCCACCTCACGGCCACATAAGCACCACCTCACCTCCTCGCCTACATGGCCTGCCCGCGTGTGAGCCGACGTGGCAAGCCCCTCGGTGCCGCAAACCAGGTCCATGGTGGACCTGCGACATTTCGTGGACCCGGTCCACAAGACCCGGGCCCACATGTCAATGAATCAAACCCTTTTTTAAAAAAATAATTCGGCCGGAAAAATGCTTTTCCGAGTGTTGACATCACATTGCGCAATTATTCGATTTTCCTTTAGGAAAATAATTCCAGAAATTCATAAAATCTGAAAAATTAGG
This sequence comes from Ampelocalamus luodianensis, assembly GCA_036346255.1. Taxonomy (NCBI): domain Eukaryota; kingdom Viridiplantae; phylum Streptophyta; class Magnoliopsida; order Poales; family Poaceae; genus Ampelocalamus; species Ampelocalamus luodianensis. The sequence continues at coordinate 52,821,703 of CM070627.1, read as the reverse complement.
GTTTCTTATATTTAGAACTTCCCGGGGTTCGTTCTCCTTCATACGAACTCCGATTTCGTCGATTCAAGTTCCTAAATTCCTACAAAATCAAGATCTAGCCAACTAAACCAAAATTATTTAATTTTGAGTTCATTTGACCAATAATTCTTTTAAAACCCTAATTCTATCATTTCATATAATTTCAATCTTCTGAAGCCCATATCTTTTGCATCCGAACTCCGATTTCTTCGATTCAAATTTCAAAATTTGTATAAAATTAAGATCTAGCTAACTAAACCAAAATTATTTAATTTGGAGTTCATTTGAATTGCTATTTGAATTTGGTTTATTTCACGATTAGATTTCGACGCCTTCGAAGAATCAAATTTCGACGCCGTTTGAGAACAACTATTTGAGCAAAGCAAGTTACATTATTGATCATATTTGCACCCATTATTTAAAATTATTTAAATTCTGTTTCAAATTATTACTGCATGCTTATTTATATTCAGTAATTTTAAATTCCTGTTTTAAATTTATAGTTATACCTAAACTCCTTTGTATAGCCAAATTTGATAATTGAATCAAACATGTTGTCACCCTAGACAAAACCTGGTTAATACGATAGTATGAACTGGATCATTTTGAGAAAAATTGTGCTTAGTCATGCTTATAGACCAAACTTGTTTAATTTGGGAGATTTCAGCCAAAGATCAATTGATGTTTAAATTGTACCCTTGGCATTGGTGTGTCATGGGAGTTTTATAAATGACTTTAGAAAATAAAATAAAATGATGGTTTGGACTTGGGAAAATTGGTTGTCTGGTGGGTGCAGGTTTATGCACGGGCTCAACTGGGTAGGTTGAGGTCCAGGGTTCTGTTGGTTGTCGCCCAGGTCAGTTAAGGATCGGTCTTCGAGCCGCATCTTGCTAAGCCACATCGTACTACCACATGTCTTGTATGGGCAGGACTTGGCTGATTAATTTGCAATGTTCCATCATGGTCGTTCCTATTGATGCGGTGGGTAGTCTTTCATGACCTTTGTTAGTCCCGCCTGGCGCAAGAGGAGGCCTGAACCCTGCCGACGGGTAGTCCAACGGGGGTGAAACCTTAGCGAGGGAGGACTATGGTGGAATAGCACATTGTAAAGGCCTCGTGATGATCACTTGGTCGCACACCTTCGGAAGTGTGTCAGACGTACATTAAAAGTTGATTATCTCGTGTGGGTAAAGTTGTACAACCTCTGCAGAGTGTAAAACTATTCGAATAGCCGTGTTCACGGTCATGGACATGCTGGCAAAGCCACTCAAAGTTAGACTCTGATTTTGGTTGTCAAAATGTTTTTGTAAAATAGTTTTGACATGGATGGGTGTCCATGAGAAAAGTTGTGGGTTGAAGCCCGGATTGGTGCCCATGTTTATGTTGGTGTTAGGTTGGTGCCTACACTATCTTTATCAATTCAAAATCAATTTTGGATTTTATAAAACTTGAGCTTTTGAACTTAGTATGGTATTTAATGTCAAATGCTTTTTTTTTCACAAGTAACCCTATAAGCCATCCTTTGTTACATCCATGTATGTATGTCATTCTGTTATTTGACGAGTGTAACTTGCGAGCACGGTAGTTGTGCTCATACTTGCTTTATGCAAACAAATTTCAGAGAAGAAGGACTTCACTTCAGGTGTGGATCATGACGACTAGGCCGCTACCCCAGTCGATTGCCTATGGCAGATCAGCTGGACTCCACTACTTCATCATCGTCTTTCGTTGTGTTTATTTAATGTTGCCCTGTAAGGCTATCTTGTAATCAACTCTGTTGTTTATTAATAAATTTTAGCGTTTATGGCTGTGTTATCACATTTGTTTACTGTGTGAGCTAGCCACTGATCATGGGACTAGTTCAGTTATGCACAGAAGATCTGGGATGTTAATCCCGGGTCTGACATTGGGCAGGGAGGTAAGTTATGTATAAATTTATGTCCTGGTTTTTATTACACCTTATATTGTGCCAACATCGTGTCGTCCTACAACCACACGTTCGCCAGGATGCATCTCTTCTACTATTCGCACCCCGTACTCAGACTGACGCTCCCCTTCGATCATCCGCACTGCACATCCGGGAGGTACGAGATGTTTAGTTCATGTCCCAGATTTTTATGTGCCCTAACATCATTCCATCTTGTAGCCTTCAGTTGAGCGCGGGGGTGACGGACATCCGTTAACCGATGAGGACACACCCATCCTAGTTACTAACAGGGAGCAGTACACGTTGCTAGGGGTTGGACCATGGCACCCAGGGCACCCACCGCTGTCGTACATTGGCCAGTACGGAGTATCGTACGAGGGCAAGAGCTCCTCCGGGGTCGCTAGCACTTCACATGGTCAAGGCCAAAGCTCCTTTGCATGACCGAACTTGAAGACAACGTACCTTGGGCACGGACGATCCAAGCGTGGATTTCTCGACTCCTTCATTACTGACATGATTGCAGGTGGTAACCAATTCGGCATGACTCAGGTGGACGACATCAATGTTGGACAGACTCAAGTGGGCCAGAGTCAGCTTACGGGTGCACCTCCGCCCACTCAACGGTCTACGTACCCACTCCGGACCGATACATACCCTCCGGACCAACTAACGTATCCCACGGGACATGCTCGACGCAAAACTAGGACACACACGCAGCGAGCAGAGAGTGGCTCAGATAAGTGAGCTATATTATATCCTGTGTGTAATTGCACTTCATAGATGTTATGCAATTTTGTCGCGCTATTTTTGTACGCATATTTTGTATGTTATGTGTGATTGTTGCGCTATATTCATATAAAAACAGAGAACTATGAGTGTCAAAATTTCAAGTGGAGTTGCAATTTAAAATTTGATAGATAAAATTGACGACATTTTGGAATGCACATTGTGATTTATGATTTACATGCCACGCACGGTTTTGTTACATGCATTACATGATATGCGTGTGGCTTTCTTGGAATTAGGATAAAGGAGGATGCAAACTAGTCTTCGCGGCTTTCTTGAAGTCAGTGTCCTCGTCAAACTCCAACCTCATAGGCTGGTCCGGTTGACACTCGTGCCAGTCAATGTGGGCCGACCACCACAGTCCCGCCCCCTCATTTTGCACAAAATTATGTGCAACTCTTCTCTCGTGAACTTCCTCCAATACAACACATTCCGTGCTACTGTCTTCAAGCTCCGCCAGTGGTTGCCCGCGCCCCGAGGCACTGACGCCATCATGGTCTCCCGGCGGCCTACGTATACCACTTCCTTACACTGGGAAGCAGTCTGCATGTACTAGCCCCATGCTACACTTCCGTTCACCTTCACTACCTCCCATACGCCCTGCCCTCCCCTACTTGTGTAGGTGACCACCTCGATGGCAAGTTTCTTTGTCGTTGCCTCCATGTCGAACTCCCTCTAGATGCAGCTTCTAAGCTCGTGAATATTTATCGCTTTGAGCCCTTCTGCCTGGATCACTTTGTATTGGCATCTCGACAAGTCTAACCCATCGGATCTGGCCTGTACAAGACCGTAGCCACAAAACACTACCAAGTCTTGCATATTTGGAATTACCTAAAGCCACAACAACCCGATTTACAGTACGCAATATAACAAACAGGGTATGTAATTAACACTAATTAATTAACTTTATACGACTATTTACATGTGATTATTTCTTCAAATACCACTAATTAAATTAGACTAAACAAAAAATACTAAATAAATATGAGTAGTTAATTTGCCACTAATTACCCATGACATAGATGGTTACGACATATTAGATACAAGTAAGCAATTAAATGCGAGTACGTCAATACGAATGATTAATTAATAAGCAACAATTTGATTATTTACCAATAAATTACTTACGAGTAATTCATTACATCTTAGTAATTTCCAATAAATTAATTACAATTAATTAGTTACCACTAATTAACTACGTGTCATTAATTATTTGTAATTACTTACATTTATTTTATTACCACTAATAAACTACGGGTCATTATGTACCAACAAATTAACTATGGTGACATAAATTCGACCACTTATTTTGCACTAATGTAATTAGCACTAATAAACTATGTGGAATTTAATTACGATATATTAATTATAACTAACTAATTAATTAATACTTCATTTCCACTATCAATTATGACTAATTAACTACAAGTATTTAATTATGACTAATTTAATTAGCACTTACAAACTATGGGTCAATTACCACTAACTAACTATGACTAAAATATTATCGCTAATTATCTATGACTAAAATAATTGCAACTAAAGCATACGAAATAATTTTACCTTGCCTTTATGTTGACATCATGGTACTTGTACGGTTGTAACCACTGCTCTAAACACTAAAAACTACACAACGTAACCCCAACAAAGTTTTCGTTCAATTCTCTTTGTTCTCAGCAACGAGCGCGCGAACAATAATGAATTCCAGAATGAGAGCGAGAGGGAGCGCGACGCTGGTTTTTATAGGTGCGTGAATCCGTTTCGCGCAGACGGGGCAGCGAGATTAGTGATGCATGCGGACGGAAGCAGCAACATGACAGATGGGGCAGGGAAAGATGAGGGTAGACAGGCTTTCTGGCTAGGGGCACGGACCGGGCGTGTGAAGCCCGGAAACGCGGCCACGTGGACGACCAGTAGGCGTCCAGGGTAGGGACGGATAGACGAGGGGACATGTGGACGGCCAGGCGTCGTCCGGGCCATGGATGCACGGCAGCGCAACGACCGCGCGGACAACGCCACGTCCGGACAGCGGGCGTGCGGATAGGCTTTCGCGGCAGGGGGCACGGGCGAGGCTCTAGTGGTCGCGCGAGCAGGCCTCCGGGCCTGGGTGCACGGACATAGGCGCGTCCGGACAACAGCCGCGCAGACAAGGCCTCGTCTGGGCACTCCTCGCTCGGAGTTGCCACTTGGTGGCCGATGGCGCGTCCAGGCCACAGGTGCACGGAAATGGCGCGTCCGCGCCGTGGGCGCACAGAAATTGGACAAGTGGCACACGGAGACGCGTCTGTACTGCCATTTTCATCAAAACGGTGTGAAATGCACTATATTTGTAAGGGATGGTCACGCAACAATGCTATTTAGGCTAAAAATTCCATAAACGCATGAGTGAACAAAATTTTAAGAAAAGATACAAATGAAAGAAGAGAAAAGTTCGAGACGGGATGACTGAAGAACTTTTCAACAACACGATTCGGAGCAAGGCATTACCTCCTCACTGGAAATCTCTGAAACCAAATACCAAAGACAAAAGGGGTCGCAATTCAATCACAATGAACAATTAGACAAACGTTGCAAATCCTGACTGATCAGACAACTCTAGGGAAACTATGTCGGGTCACTGAGGGAACTAAGATCACAACTCGAAACATTTGTTACCCATGGAGGAACTCAAAGCACATAAAACAAAAAATCTTTTGCCGGCGACAGCTAGCGCAGGAGAAAACTCAACAAAACCCTTGAACACTCTAAATGGCCAAAGAGAATAATTTTAGTGAAAGCTCCATAATCAAACTCATGGCACACGAAATTGTCCAAATCGGATTAAACAAGAGCAAAATTTTTTTGAAATAAATCAACCAATTGCACATGAATTTGAGCAAATAAAAAACTATATTAGCGAGACAAATTGTGATCGATACACTCGCACGCCGGACACCATTCTCCGGCGACGGCGCTCGCCTTCCATCCCCACCACCGCCTACCCTCTTCCCCGTCCCCCTTTCTCTCTATATATATCTTCCTCTCTCGTGTGACCGGACTGTTACTCTGGATTATGAGAGGTTTCGAGTCAAACAGTAATGGGTATGGACTTGTGAAGGCAAGTAGGCAACCAATAACACAGCGCAAATCGGACCCGCTAATCGCAACAAATACAACACAAATCTCAACGAAACATCTGACGGCTGAGAAATCGACTGAGGTTTAAGATAAAATCAGTTGCCTGAGATTTAGCAAAACTGTATGTTTTAATCCCTCATTGTACTTAGCGCTAATTTTGGGCAGGGTCCAACTTCAAATGTGAGCCAACGGATCTGAGAGATGGATGGCCGTGATGTTCTAGATCTGCCAGCCAATTTAATGCAAAATTTCAAACCGGTTCTTTTTATACTAGTATAGATTTTCGATGAAAAATATGGGTGGCCCGGTGCTGCATATTAACCATTAGAGAGCAGCCAGGTGGATGGGAGCACAGACGGGGAGGGGAGTACATGAGCGGAGTAGGCAAGCTGCATCCACTCCGGGGATCTAAACTTGTGTTCGTGCCGAAATGAAAGATAAAGATGCATATATTTCTTGAGCAGTGTCAATAGAATTGACGTTTATTAGTCCTGTGGTCACATACACAAAAATCTCCTGGGTACAGATTGAAACTGAACATAAATAATACAGACAAATTCCATATAAAAATCAATAATGAACGGTGGAAATGATACCATGCACGCACGCATAACTAGTCCAAATCGAATCGATGAACTGCATGATTATGCATGAGGAGCAGCTGCTGAGTCACTGCGGTCATCATCAAGGAAAGGGTAGTCCGTGTAACCAACAACAGGATCCTGCGTGTAGAAGGTTGAGCGGTCGTACTTGTTCAAAGGGGCGCCCAGCTCAAACCTCCTAGGCAGGTCTGGGTTGGCCAAGAAGAGCCTCCCGTAGGCGACGAGGTCAGCATAGCCGTCAGCCACCACCTTGTTGCCTTCCTCCCGATCGTACCCACCCGCGGCGATGAACGTGCCGTTGAACGCTTTCCTGAAGGGCAAGAGCCCGTGGGGGATCTGCCTACGGCCCTCAACGATGGCCATCCGTGGCTCTACCATGTGGCAGTAGAGGAACTCTTGGTGTCTGTTGAGCTGCTGCACCATGTAGGTGCCGAGCGTCTGTGGGTCAGAGTCGACACAGTCCATGTAGTCCACGAACGGCGACAGCCTGATTCCCACGCGGTGCGCGCCGACCTCGCGGACGACGGCATCGATAACCTCCACGGCGAAGCGGCAACGGTTTTCGAGGCTGCCGCCGTATTGGTCGGTGCGGTCGTTGGCGCTGTCCTTCATGAACTGCTCCAGGAGGTAGCCGTGCGCGCCGTGGATCTCCACGCCGTCGAACCCGGCCTCGATGGCATTCCGGGCGGCGCGCCTGAAGTCGTCAACAATCTGAGGGATCTCCTCCGTCTGCAGCCGCCGCGGCTTGGAGTATACCATGCCGGACTCGGCATCGGGCGTTATCTGCTTGTCAGTGCTCGAGATCGGTGCTGCCGTCCGGTTGGAAATCTGTTTGTTTACAACGTAATGGCAGAATTAGCAATGATCGATCAATCACCAAACCATATAAATCTACCATGGCAAAACTTATCACCATGCAAGGGCATGCATTCTTATGGATGCGCGGACATACCGTTTGTGGAGACTCTTCCTACGTGCCAGATCTGGCAGAAGAAGAGAGCGCCCTTGCGGTGGACGGCGTCAACGATGGGCCTCCAGGCGTCGACCTGCTGTTGCGTCCAGATGCCAGGGGTCTCCGGGTAGCCCTGCGCCGTGGCAGAGACCCCCGTGGCCTCCGAGATGAGGAGGCCGCCCCTGGTAGCCCGCTGCGAGTAGTACACTGCTGCGTGCGGCTGCGGCACGTTCCCGTAAGAACGGCACCGTGTCAGCGGCGCGAGCACCACCCGGTGGGAGAGATCGAACTGCCCCATCTTGTACGGTGTCAGCAGCGAGATCGCCTCTTTCGCCGCTTGACGCGCCATCTTGTCTCAACTACTGCTCGATTCTTCTTTCCAAAATGCGATTACTGACTAGCAGCTCTAGCTGTCTGGTTTACTTCGCTCTGTTTTTTGCTTCTGAGTTTTGTTCTCTCTGGCTGTGCCTCCAACGGGGTCGGGGTCTGGTTGTATTTATAAGTGTTGGAGTGGACCCGTCGCGTGTCGCATCGCGCCCCTTTCTCCATTTGACCGGCCAATTACGCACACAATTTTATCATCTTTTTGACTAGCCGGCGCCTTTTGCTCCCATTTCCTTTCGTCATCCTTTCCGTCATCTCTCTCGCGGGGGAAGATACATTGTATCTGGTCGTGTCTCGTTTGCACACCAAGCAAATGTGTGCTTCCCAGTTCTCACCTAAGTACAAGAAGTTGTGGCGGCCGGTAGTTGCCAGTTGCCAATCAGCATGAATAAGAGATGACGCAACTAGTGTATGAAAGATGGTACCCGTACGAATCCTGTGCGTCTGTGCCATCCTTTGTGGCTGCACAACTCTGTAGTTGAGTAGTAAAAATTGAGTAACCGTCTCTTCTACTGTTTCGATTGTTTATTTTTGAGGTTTGCTATTCTACGTTCAGATAGGTTTGTAAAAAAGCAAGAGAGAAAATATCGTTAGATAGATGTTTTCTATTGTCGTCGCCGGTGTTCTCTTGTGATGAGCATCCAATCTTATTTCCCTCGAAGTTGTTGTGTCCATATCAGTCCGGTGTGTTAATTTTCTTCTTATATTTAATTGACGGCACTGTCTATGTGTAGATTGTCTGAAAATTTATTATTTTTCAATCACTTGCTTTCACATTTAGATTTTCATCTAATGGCAAGAGAAAACTGTTACAAGAGAAATACAAAAAAAAAAAATCTAACCTAGACAAAATTAAATCTATGTGAACCCTACAAATAAAAAAAAAGAAAAAGGAAAAAAATACAAAAACAAACAGAACTAAAGTTACAGTAGAATTATGCTAAAATTGCACATCATTTGGTACTGTAATTTTAGATTTTAGTACTATGCAACTGTAGATGACTGATGGATAAGAAAGTTTCAGGCAACTGAAAATTAGCAAATCCATAAATTGAATGGTAGCGCTTCTGCCATCATTTTTTTAAAAAAAGATACAACTTTTAAGATTCATTTAACAAAACCTGAATTTTTGTCTTAAACCAAATTTCTTATACAAGTCCAGTGTTCCTTAATCCTTAGACATCACCTGAGTACATCATGCAACTACACTACATAATATAAGTTTGCTGCCTAGTTTTTACAACAGATGTAATATAACAAAATGACAATAAATTAAAAGAATCTTATAAAAGTATCTCCGTAGAAAGTCTCTACTTGTTTTACGGAAAGAAGTACATGATCAATTTACCCACAACATTTCCCGTATGGTTTAGCGTAAATAAACGACCCGGCCGTGTCAAACTTTCCCCTGAAAGGCTTCGTACTCGTGGCGTGTGTACATCCTTTCTCGCGGCTGGAAGAAGTGTCGGGAAGGTTCTTCACCTTCCATCGGCTGAGTGGTTGCGGTACGTGCTTACATGCTGCCAACGTCAGCGCAGACGTTGGGCTGACTGCTGTGCTGTCGCATGCTGCAGCTTGTCCCTAATCACTGAGAGCTCAAACGGATTTCGTTGTTTTGTGGAAGTGTGGAACTGAAGTGCGCTCGTGCCAGAAAGAAAAGAAAAGAAAAATCGAATCAATCGGTGTATCAGACAATTTGTGCAGCATCGAGATCAAAACTTGTCTGACCAGGCTGTTTGTGGCGCGGGCCCGTCCCGTTTGTCACGGCCGCGTTCAATTCGCTCCTGTGTTTCTCCACATGAGACCATCTCTGCAACGACGCGTACATGTGGGACAAGCCGTAAGCAGCGCCGTCGTGGAGGTCCAGCTCCGCTATCCGCTTCGCCGCCCACTCGCCCACCCTGACGCCGTCCTCCTCCTGCTCCGAGCGGCGGAGATGGAGCAGGAGGCTGCCCAGGACCTTGGCGTTGGGCCGGACGGGCATCGTCCGCACGAGGCGCACGGCCTCGTCGAGGAGGCCCGCGCGGCACAGGAGGTCCACCATGCAGCCGTAGTGCTCCGTCCTGGGCTCCACCCCGTGGACCGACAGCATCTCGGCGAAGAGCCTCCGGCCCTCGGGCACCAGCCCGGAGTGGCTGCACGCCGATAAGAGCGCCACGAACGTCACCCCGTCCGGCTTGGCCTCGTTTGTTTCTTTCCTTCCGACCATGTCGTGGAACGACCTCACGGCGTCCTCGCCGCGGCCGTTCATCCCTAGCCCCGCGATCACCGTGTTCCAGCAGAAGAGGTTGGGGGCGCCGGGCATGCTGCTGAAGACGTCGAGCGCGCGGTCCACGCTCCCGCACTTGAAGTACATGTCGATGAGGGCGTTGCTCAGCACGGCATCGGTCCTTGTCCGCTGCCGCCGGATGTGGAGATGGATCCGCTGGCCTAAGGCGAAGTCCCCCACCTGCGTGCACGCGGTCACCACGGTGGCCATGGTGACCGTGGTGGGCCTCAGCCGCTGCTGCTGCTGTTGCGTCTGCGTCAGCCGGCGGAACATCGCGATGGTGGCGGCGGGGTCCCCTCGGTGCAAATAACCGGCCATCATCGTGTTCCACGTGACGACGTCCTGCAGCGAGGAGCCCATACGATCGAAGAGTTCTCCGGCGGCATTCATCCGCCCGGCCTTGCAGTACCCGTCGATCATCGCGTTCCACGACACGACGCTGCTCCTCGACGCGCGGAGGCTCGCCTCGAAGACCTCCCTGGCGGAGGCGAGGTCGCCGGCCTTGCAGTAGCACGTGAGCATGGTATTCCACGAGGCGGGGGTCCTGTCCGGCATCCGGTCGAACAGCCTCCTGGCGTCAGCCACCCTCCCGGCGGCGCCGAGCGCGGCCAGCATGGCGTTGAATGCAACCACGTCCCTGCGCGGCATTTCGTCGAACAGCCTCTGGGCGGGAGACAGGAGGCCCCGCTTGGCGTAGCGGGTGAGCAACGCGGTGGCCAAGACCACGTCGGAGGCGAGGCCGAGCTTGCAGACGAGGCAGTGGAGGGCCTGCGCTTCGCGACAGCCGGGGGACGCCGTTACCGCGCGGAGGAGGGCGGCGCGGGCGTGCGAAAGAATGCGCAGCTGCATGTGCATCTTTCCTGCTCCTTTCGTGGCCAATTTACTTCAACATATGAGAGAGAAACAATGCCGTATGTTGTACAGAAACTTGCAAAGCAAAATTCCTTTACAGAAACTTGTACAGAAACAGACAAGTGCAAAACCAGTGCAGCCTAGGCCAAACAAAGGAAGGAATCGGCTGCTGTTTACATGGAAAGGAGCTAGGAGAGAATTGCATACGATACATGCGTGTGGAAACAGGAAAGGAAACACCGCAGGGGCTGCTTTGTTATCCATATAACACACGTACAGGTCAAGGAATGTCTGAACTAAGAAAAAAAAGATTTTTGGAAGTTTATGAAAAACGGAAAACACCTAGTTTGGCGACCACTTCGTGTGTGTTTCTTTGTGAGATCCAATTTGTGATTTCATGTTAGCAACGTGGGTTTTGATCTTTTGATTCAATCCTGGCAAATCTAATCGTATTGATCTTTCCTCCGTTCTTGTGTTGTGTACTCACGGGGGGAAGATTTATCCTAGAGTTTCAGAGCCTAGCTACCAAACCCTGTACTAGTCCTTTGCGACGGCCGATGAACAAGGAGGCGTCGTGTTGGTCCAGCCGAGGAGAAGCCAGAAGGCGAGCTATTGCTTTGTTTCGGTTAAAGGAGCCAATAAGGAAGAACCAAGTTGATTGGCTGCTGTGAAGGAGGAGAAACAAGGTTGTGGTATTGTACCGTGAAAGATTGGACTAAACAAATTCATGATTCATCTATATTGCTAGTTGGATCCACATCAGAAAAGGAGGAAGGAGAAGAAAGAAATTGGGCATTTTGGAAAAAGATGATGGAAAAAAATTAACGGAGATGACGGCGGTAGCATAAATGGGTATGGTTTCGACTCTGCAATGGTATGTGAGAGAGATTATTTTGCAATGACAGATCGGGGATCTGAAATATTTACAGTGGCGTATAAAGAATTTTCCCTTTGATTTTTTGTAGTTGCATGTAACAGTTCAAACAACATGCTGGCCTGAGGTCTCAGCTTGGTCTATTACTAATCTTTAGGGGCATCATCTGTTGGGCCAAAGGAAATAACACAAATTCGTATGTATTCGCTTTGTCATCTATCAAAAAGCTAAGTCAACCTCATCAAAAAGCTAAGTCCACCGCGTGCTACTGCTCGGCCGTCCGCCTTTGATGCACACTGCTGTTGTTTGTTTGGTTTCAGAGGCGGAGCTAGTCACGGCCTAAGCCTCGGGCTTGATCTACTATTTTTATGCCGAATTCGGTAATTTTTAAGAGGTTTTTTATGAACATTTAATCCTAAGTCTCAGCCATTGTTCTAACAACTGGAGGCCCAGCTCTGCCCCTGCTTAGTTTAGTTTGGGGTTCTCGTTCTTGAGCTCTGTAGGCTCTTGGTGGAGGCTGTGTGTTGCCTATGGTTATGAGTGACTAGTAGATGACCCGCACCTTGGCGCTGCGTGAGGAAGCAACGCAAAGCGCGCGATAAGGAGAAGGAAGCGCACAGCGAGCAGGCTTTTGGCGCGCGATCGAGCGGTGAGAAGTCAGGCGCGCAAAATCGAACGACGAATGCGAGCTGACGGCCGTGTGTGGGGCCCATGCGTGGGACCCGCGTGGGGACAGCGACGCCTGGGCGCGCGTGAGGCACGGCCGCACGAGAGAAAAGCCGGTTGCACCGCGTGCGTAGGGCCCGCACGTGGAAATGGAGGATGCGCTCGCGCGTGGGGCCCGCGCGCGGAAAAGCCTCCTGCTTGCGCGCGTGGAGGAGGCGACGGTCGAGATGGAAGGAGGCAGAGCATCGGACGGACGCGAATGCGAGCTATTCGCAGGCAACGAAAACCCAACGCTGATCGGACGGACAGGAACGAAACAAGCTCGAAATCAGACGGCCGAAAAAAAAGGACAACGTGGCCTGGCTGGCTGCGCCCCCAGGCTCCCACCATTTACACCAAGGATTCTTTTTTTTTTTTGTTATTATTCTTGGGCTCAACAGAACGGCCGCTGTTTCCCGTGACGACCATAGCCTTAGCCTGCAGAAACGGAGTTCAAATTGCTGTGAATCAGGGCGAAAACCCGTCATGCTCGACATAGATGGTTAGTCTTTAATACTAAAGGAAACTGTAATTTACTCTCTTTTTTCCAGATGTATCACAGGTATGATTGCTTCCTGGTTCAAAAATAGGGGACACCTATGGTTTTATCTTGCTAATTTCGGGAGTAAAATTCTCAGAAAATACTGCATGCTTTGTGTTCCGTTGAAATAATTAAGCAGAGAGCTTCATGCAACAACTACTACTCATGGTTCCTCATTTCTCATTACATTCTCCCTCAACTCACTCACACAGACGCACTCCCTCCTTTATTCAACCAACGACTCATGCATAAATATCACACATTACAAATACACCACACAACACGTGAATATGGCTATTAATAACTTACAAGCAGGCATCATGATTGAGCCAGAAGAAGGCGGCGTGCAGAAGAAGGCAAGGACGACGCCCGTGGATCAACCGGCCGGCCGGCGGACGGCGGCGGGTCAGTCGCGGCAGGCCGAGCTCTTGGGCTTGACGATGAACTTCATCTGGCCCACGGTGCAGTGGAGGCCGCCGCGCTCGCCGCAGACGAAGTAGTGCTGCTTGCGCTTCTTGAGCACGAACTCGTAGCCCGAGCCGGCGCCCTGCATCACGTTGGCCACAAGCTTCGCTGCCTTGAGGTTGCACGACTGATAGTCCGCCGCGTCCCGCATCAGGTACACGCTGTGCGCGTGCGTCGTCGCGTTCGGCGGGTCGTACATGAACACTGCACGACGCACCCACAGAAACACACAGGATTTTGCATGTAACGTGTCACGTCAGAGATGTACAACCAGACGTGTAAATTCTGCCATGGACCAACCAATCAATGGGACTATGGGAGTGTGTATGTATTTGTCGGACCCGATCATTTATATTTTAGAATTGTCTATTGGTAAAATGACTGAAATTTTATTAAACATAAGTCATATATTTTATCCATTGAATTAATATCTAATGTGACTGTCTATTCATAAGTTGCCTGAAAATTTCTTAAGTTTAAGTCACTTGTTGTGACCATTGGATCAATATCCAATCATATGATATCCATTGGATCAATATCTAATCATATGATAATCATATGACATATCAATCTCTACACAAATCCAATGGTTACAACAAGTGACTTAAATTTAAGAAAATTTCAGGCAACTTAAAATTAGCAAAACCCATATCTAATCAGATGAAACATCAACCTCTACATAAATTCAATTGTCACAACAATTGATTTAAACTTAAAAAAATTTCAGACAATTTAGAAATATCAAATCAATGGAATTCACAATATATGAAAAAGACAAATTCAGTATGAATAGTGATTTTCACTGTTCATTAATATTCGTTAGGCTGCTTGCCAATTTCATGTCTTCCAAAAAACTATTGAGTTTGATCTTAAATTTTTACACGATTATAAAATATCACCTACCTTACATGTTGCAAAAAAAAAAGAAAGAGTTTTTTAAAACTTTTAATGCATGGTTTCCATGAAGTTTACACGGAAAGGGTGGTTTCTACCCGATATTTACCCAAACAGCATATGACACAAACAAATCAAAGTGCTTCTAGAAAGGCACCACCCAATGCCAAACGAGATCACCAAGACTGATCAACCAAGAAAGCCACTGTAGTATACGTACCAAGGGTGTCATTTTGGAAGAAGGGCCCCTTCCTGATGACCCAGTCCGTGTAGTTGTAACCCCACGTCCACCGCGCTGCATCGCCGACGACGAACCGCTCCGCGCGGGACGCCTCGGGGACGAGAACCAGCAGCGCGAGCGCGGCCGCGAGCGTTGCGCTGCTCCTCGCGTCCATCTCAACGTACGCAGACCAACAAAAAACCCTCTCACAAATGCGTGGACTCGTAGTACTTAGCTGCTAGCAGCGAGCTACTGGATCGCTTTGGTTTGTGAATTGTGATGAGCGTGACATGGCGCGGTCGAGCGGTGGTATAAATAGGAGCCCAGGGCGCGTAATGATGGCGCAAAGTTGACTACGTACGCCGAGTTCGATCGATCGGAATTTCGTTGGATGGAGCCAGATAGACATGGAAAAATTTGGATCACACGATCGGAGTTGGATGGTTCGGTTGGGACGTAGTTTTCGGTTAAAGCGGCACTTAAGCTCACGTTTGGATTGGTCATTGGTGCTCCATTAGCCGGCGTGCTTAGTGGCCGTGTTTGGACCGGGGGTTGGTGAGTACGAGTATGAGTGGTGGAATTAGTAGCATCTATCTATTCTACCCCCTTTAATTTGCCGTCCCTGGTCGCTTCTATGTTGCGGAGGTGTTCCCGTAGTGCGGGCTAATAAGGGTCACTATCCATGATTACTGTAGAGTATTAGACTATTAGGGCGGTGCGAGATGATTACTCTCAACATTGGCCGATGCGTGTGCTAATTAAACGGTAAGAGTGAGCACGCGGCAGTATATATATATATATATATATATATATATATATATATATATATATGCATGCTTCATGATCACGTCATGCTGAGAACATGTTGCTTCGAGTACGTAACACGTTTGTAGCTGCAAATTGTAGTGTGGTATTGATCGACCATGAATTACTCCATGATTTGTGACCACCGTCAAACACGTACTGCAGCCCCCATAACTAGCAGTATACCTGTATACGTAAGGTCAGCTTGTGGTCAAAATGGAATTAGTCGACTTGCTGGGATTGTATCGGAAAATCGCTTACCTTTGAATCTTTAATAATATGCTCTCGATATGTTTTAACTTTGGGATACAGACACAGGTTTCATCTGTAACGCGTGCACGTTCCAACAATCACAAACGTTAAGTATGCGTAACTCGTATATCATAATCAACTAGGATTTAAAGAAATATGCTATAAGGATTTCTATATATATGAATCCTAATAAGATTAAGATTCTTACTTTCTTTTGAAGGAGAATTAGGGAACACTATAAAGCCATAAAAGGTGGTCATGGAGATAACAAGTCACAAATCAACTCATCCAAAGCAAGATGTGCATAGATTATTCTTTAGTACTAGATTCTTGTATATGGTAAAGATCTGAGGGTTCGAGAGGGTTGTGAGAGAGCAGCAATCTATTGTACTCTTTTGATGTCGTGCTTGAGGAATTTGTTATCGGTTTTGCCAAATCTTTCTCTCTCATCATGATTAATTATTTCATCGTCGTTATTTGGTTCTCTATATGATATTCGTCTACTTCGTTCATGGTACCGTGCACGCTCATGCCGTATCTCGCAATTCTTATTTAATCTAGGGGCTACTGCGCATAAGAAGGGGTATCTAAGTGTAACAACAAAAAATAATTTAGGAAGAGATATAAAGCTTGCTTGCGAATTGCGGTAACAACTGTTTATGCACAGCACTTAGAATACATCATATCAATATCACGCGCGTATAATTTATGTTCTTGTGTGCATTCTCAATTGAACCATGCAGTGGAGTGTAGTGCGTGCATCACGAGTGTGCTTGTATTCAAACGTCTTTTGTTTGACATGTGAGGTGTAGGTTCACACTGCACTACGCACTACTGTTCATAGTGTGTCCACATTTCGGTGGTGCAGTACGTAGCTTGGAAGACAAGATTAAAAGATGAGCGGCTTAATGATCATTCGATTGGCTCTCTCGGGACCGGCCAATCCGAAAGCGGTAGCATAGAGTATACACAAACCATTCCTGGCTGGCCATTTCTTCGCTTAGTTGATGATATCACGTGGGGAATGATTAGGATGCTTAGAGTATTGCCCTAAAAATAAGTTGTAATGGGTATAGGAAATGAATCATGTGTATTGAAAGTGTCGATGCAAGGATTTACAATATTGTACATTAGAATGTGATCTTTATCGTCCGATAAAAAAACAATGATCCAGATCAATAGTTACGACGTTTTACCTCAATAAAAATTGCTACAACAAATATTCATCTGTTGCTACAGTGTCTCATGCTGAATACTGTTTACGTACACAAATCACTGTTTACACGTGATCTCTGAATTGCAGCATAGGGGATCACGTTTATATATGTCTTAAAACCGCGAGTGACATAAAGTGGGTTACGTACTTACGTTACAGCCCTTTATCCAAGGGACAGAATGCGCGAAGGCATCCATTGGTGTCCCACAGTCTGGCTCAGGTGTGTAGCCTTTCTTTACCAAGTGTGGCATAGACCATCATCTTTTTGGAAACTTGAAAATTATTTTAATTTGAGCACCAAACCAATGCGAAGAATTCCAAAAAAATAATTTGAGGAGACAATATATGAAGTATACCATTATCCTTTAAATTTTCAAGATTAAATTCAAAATGAGTTAGAGGGATCTTTGCTAAATTAAGAACCACCTTCAAATTATTTTGAGGTACTTTTTTATGTTGATTTGATGGTTAAACCAAAATGGTTCTCAAGTTTTCAAAAAGACGGTGATTGAACTGTGGTGTGTGGGGGGTGTTAAGAGTTCATGCAAAATATGCCTCGAGACACACCAATGGACCCCCAATATTTTTTATTAAATAATTTTTTTACAACTAATAACTCATTAACCCCACTTCAACTTATTTCCAAATTAATCTATTTTTGCCACGTCACCATTAGTATTTATTTTCCACCCACCAACAATGAAGTGTCATTCATTTCTGGAAACAAGGCGTTTAAAATACTATTAAAGAAAGAGTTAAATAAAAAATATCATTATATGTAACCCTTGGTGAAAAGGAGAGGGCCGGAGTATAAAAAAGAATGAAAGAAAAGGATAGGGTTTCCATTGTATATGAAATACCTGAGAAAAGAACAGGGGGCATGGTCATATCTACTTCAACACCCCACACACGCACAACACCGCTACATAGATGCAAGTGTGCCTACTTGCAAACATCTGCTTGCATACGCTATCCCACTAAGGTACACTTATGTGTAGAACTTAGACTAGAGTAGTAGACCAAGCCACTAGATATAAATTTTTGAGTTTTTGGCCTAAATGGAACGGTTGCAGGTGTTTCTGATATAAGTAGCGTCTCTCGCAACGTATTGGAAAAACTTGCAGCTCGGCCGCACGCCCCTCGCCCGGTTAAGCTCTTAGCCTGACATGTGTCTCGTCTGCACTCCCACCGCTCGGACAGCATGGCGTCTAGCATCTCTCGCGACGTATTGGCAAAAATTGCAGCTCGGCCGCACGCCCCTCGCCCGGTTAAGCTCTTAGCCTGACATGTGTCTCGTCTGCACTCCCACCACCCGGATAGCATGGCGTCCGCACGGCCACCATCCGAACACGGCACGTCTGCACGGCCCCCACCTGGACGCGCCTCCTCCGCACGGCCACTGCCCGGATTAGCAACATGTCACCCACCCGCGCACGTCCCTCCTCGCCCAGACACACCCAGGCACGCCCGTCACCATCCATCGTTTTCCCATCTCCATCCATTATCACCTTTACCCTTTATTCTTGTCGCATCCGTGTCTTTGCATCACTTCTATCGTCCGCACTCCATACTCAGACTGGCGCTCCGGACCAGCTAACGTATCCCATGGGATATGCTCGACATAAAACCAGGACGCGCACGCAGAAGCAGACGCAGCGAGCAGAGAGTAGCTCAGATGAGTGAGCCATTTTGTATCCCGTGTGTAACTGCACTATATATATGTTATGCGGTTTTGTTGTGTAATATTTGTATGCACATTTTGTATATTATGTGCATATTGTCAAATTAAATCAATTCCGGACTGACATAAAATTAGAAAACAACGAGGTTCGCATGGATTCATGAAATCACGTTAGTTTGGACATGAAATCATAAAATTTGATAAATTAAATTGACGCTATTTCGGAATGCGCTTCATGATTTGCGAATTACATGCCCCACACAGTTTGGTAACATGCATTACAAATGACAGCATGCACGATTGAACAAGCCGGAAAACAGCTAAGATACACGTGCGGATTTTTTGGAATCGGAAAATCGGAGGATCGAAACTAGTCTTCACGGCGCAATAGCCCCTTCCCCTTATCTCAGGACTACCCACGGTGGCAGCAAGTGTCGAAGTCATCTATGCCCTGTGATTCCATGATATAAGTAAACCGTACGGCCCAATACATAACCAGGATGCAAATTGTACATAACTCACCTCTTCGATATGGAATACGCCCAGGCAACTGGAAACTCTACGATGGCCGCCGGTCCTAGTAGAAGGGGCCTTCCCCTTGTGTCAGGACTGCCCGCGTTGGTGGCGTGTGTCGAAATCCTCCATATTCTGTGAGACGGGCTAGACGATTGTATGATGTTAAACAACAAACGGCCAAATATATAATCAGGATGTAAATTGTATATAACTCACCTCTTTGATATGGAGTGCGCTCGGGCGACGAGAGAAGCTGCGATGGCCGCTGGTCTCAGTAGCAAGAGCCTTCCCCTTGTCTGTCACGCGTTGTGCCAGTCGTAGTGAGCTTCATGTTCAGGGGTCCTCCACCACCACCCGGCTGTCGTGGGCTCCTCTGGTGCATTTTCAATAGGGTCTGGTACGTAAGGTTTCCATCGCTTGAAGGTCTCGACTCGCATTGCGTAGTTCAATATGTACTTCTACTCGATGAATGCCCTGTCGTATATCTCCGAGCCGTCGATCCATTGGAAGAAGTTACAACGCATCTCAGGCTGCCATTACACGTGCATGAAGTTAAAAAATTGTGGAATTCAATGTAGGGTGTGAAAAAATTATGTATGCATAAGATTCTCTTACGAGGACGTTTCCGCACATGTAGTACGCCCGGGCGACGGTGGTCGGGTGTGTCGACTAAATGATCTTCATCAGCTATTCGCACACACATTATGGTCGTGGAAAGTCTGGTGGTACCGAGTCATCTTTCATTGAAAAATCTGGGTAGGGTTTAGCCCTCTTCACGAGCCACTATGTGCTTCTGCAATATCTTTGCATAAAAGTTCGCCGACGAGTTCGATATATTTTAGGTCGACCTAATGTTTCGCTGTTGCGCATAAAACAAGATTGAGTTAGTTCGGAACAAATATAAAGTTGAGATACGTACACGTTAAGAATGAATGGCGTGAAGATATGCACAAATATGAGCAGACTACCTAATTACATGACATGACGGTCCCCGTACAGGCGGACAATAAAATAAATTATGACACTGAGTGACAACTAGACGAGCTCGGTCTATTGGGGCAATCCTTCATGGAGTGCCTAAGAGTCTTGCATATCCTGCACTTCATCGTGCAGCTCAAGCCCCCACGTTGGTTGTCATCCATGTCGTTCCGAAAGCGTCGCGTCTGCCGTCATCCCTTCCCAATTGACTTCAAGGCCTTGTTCGGCCCCCATTGCACCCTGTTCGGCCATAGATCCCTATAGTTCATGTCCAAGCCATAGGAGTGAAACTCTACACTCCACGTACCGAATAAGTGCTGTATGTCGTAGTACTCGGAGATATACGGCATAGACATCTGCCTCATTTGCGCACACGCCTTATACACGTCAAAGCATGGCTTGTGCAGGAGCTTTGATTTGTTGCAGGTGTATATAGCCACATCACCCAGGGTGCATGCATGTTTTCTTTCCTCTTGGCATGACTATTGATATATTTTTGTCGCATCCTAATCTCGTACTTCCTCCTGAGGCCATCGATCACCCAGATGTTGTGCATTCGTGCTTCTGCATCTTCTGGTCCATATACATCTGCATATTCTCCGACTGCTGCTTCCATTCTTCCAGTTGTCATCTCACTACGGTGGCTATATTGACGAAGTAACCGACCATACGAGTCCAAGTCTCCACAACGATCACGGTGATAGGGAGTCACCGCACACCTTTGAGCACGCTGTTGCACACCTCGGATATGTTGGTCATCATAATTCTATACCTCGCACCATCTGTGTCATAGAGTAGGGACCATTTCGTCAACTCAGGAGCATGGAGATTAATCCACTGCATGAAACTTATGCTATTCCTGAATTGCCCACTCCCAGCCTGCTGTCCCTCATGTGCCTCCGGAGAGGACTCCCTTGTATGCCTCATAGTTCGATGTTCGAGATCTGTCTAGATGGACTCAAACTTCCACCTCTGGTTCTGCAGGCACAATGCCTTGAATGTCTTCATAAGTTTCTGACTGTGGAACTGCGTGAAGAAGCTCGATGCAAAATGCCTCATGCACGATCGGGTTTCCACGTCGTTCCACTGGTGAGGGGGTCCCGTCCCATTCTTCATGGTGTTAAGAGCTTACAGCAACCCAACATTACGGTCTATGATAAGGTATATGTTGAACCAGTCTCCCACAACCACCTGCTTCACAATCACTAGGAACCATAACCAACTAGATATGTTCTCATTCTCTACAATGGCAAAAGCAATCGAAAGAAGTTGGTCATTCGCATTGGTCGCCACCGCGGTGAGAATGGTGCCCTTGTACCTTTTTGTAAGAAAAGTGACATCCATTGTGAGCACAGAACAATAGAATGTGAAGCTCTCTATGGCCTAAGCGAAAGCCCAAAACACCCGGTTCAGTCTGAAGTAGTTGGGGCCTCCATCAGCATCTTCACTTTCAGGCTTGTTTATGTACGTACCGGGGTTTGTTTCGGCAATCTGGTGAAGCATTCTCGGCACAAGGTTATACACCTCTTCGTATGTCCCGTACATGGACTCGATAACCTTCTGCTTGGCTCGTAGGACTTTGTTGTAGCTGACTGTATAATCAATCAGATTGGCAACTTCCAATATCAGCATCTTGGGGGAGACAGACACGTCCTCCGCAACTAGGTGGCTAATGAGGGTTGCCACATATACAGAAGTCACGTTTTGATGCTGCCACAGGGGCTCGCTAAGCTCGCAAGTGTGTTCGGTCACCGCCTTGACCGTGAAGACCGAGCCGAAGAACTTTACTCGGTGAGCGTTGACCTTGCTAGGGCAGCCTTCCACTACGCACTTCACTGCGTAATATCCTAGATTAGACCGGTGCACCCGGTACACACGACTGATAGACAAGGTATACCGTGCTATAGCTTGTTGCAAAGCCACCTTGCTAGGGAAGTGCTGCCCAACTAAGAGGGTATCAGCATCAAACCCCTACTGAGACCCTTCTTCATTCGGCAGTACGAGCGAGCACACTGCGATATCATCAAGTCTCGATGCCATATAAGGCACCTTTGATGATAATTCTGCCAGTTGGACCACCAGCTTGGTGTGCGCCCTCCTCACAACCATCCGAGCCCAAGTCGATGCCCTCGTTAGACTCCAACTGGAGAGGCTGGTCCGGTAGATACTCGTGGCAGTCAATGCGGGCCGACTATCACAGTTCTACCCCCTCTTTTTGCACAAAATCATGCGCAAGTCTTCCCTCTGAAACAGCACACTCTGTGCTACTGTCTTCAAACTCTGCTTGTGGTTGCCCGCTTGCCGAGGCCCCGATATCATCAAGGTTTCCCAACGCCCTGCGTACGAAATTCACGTACACCATCAGCTTCCCGTATATCGTCGTCTCGGGCTAGGAGGCAATCTGCATGTACTGGCATCATGCTACGCTTCCATTCACCTTGACCAGCTCCCATACGGCCTTTCCTTCCTTATTCGTGCAGGTGATCCCCTTGATGACAAGTTTCTTCGTCATTGACTCTGTGTCGAACTCCCTCCGGATGTAACTCCGAAGCTCGTGAATATTCATCGCATCGAGCCCCTCCACCTTGTACTGGCATCTTGACAGGTCCAACACATCGGGTCCGGCCCATACGAGACTGTCGCCATAAAACACTACCAAGTCTTATATGTTTGAAATTACCTAAAGCCACAACAACCTGAACTGCGGTACGCAATATAACAAACATGGTATGTAGTTACCATAAATTTAATATGACTGAACTAACTAATACTATTTAATTACAAGTAATTTATTTGTTAGTAATTTCCCACAGCACAAATAATCACGACAAATTGCATGCAAGTTCGATATTTATAGCCGTGCGAGGCGCTGCGCTAGTGGCAGGAAATCCAAAGGTGCTGTCGAGCCGCGACACTCCGGGCTAGGGGGACGACAGCGACCGGACAACACTTGTGCAAAGGAGGTTTGCCCCGGGGGGGGTGGGGGAGACGCGGAGGCGGCTTGTCCGGGCAAGGGCCGCGTGGAAGAGGCTTGTCCGGACAAGGGCCGTGCGGACTCGGTTCCAGGCGGTGGCCATGTGGACACGACTGCGTGTCGACACACCGCGTGCCCGGGCTATGAATGTGCAGCCAAGCTGTCATTTTTTTTTTCAATACGTCACGAGAGACACCACTTGCGTAAAAAAACACACACAACAATATCATTTAGGGAAAAACTCACAAAGTCTCGTCCCTCTTCGGTGGAACGACGGTGGCTTCACATAAAGCGATGGTTTAGTTAAATATTGATTTTCAATGGAACGAACAATAATCTTGTACTTCAGTATGATGTTTGTATCATATAGAAAAAGCATAGTTATTTCCCTGTTAAGTTTTATCTTTCTCTAAACCGACATTAGAAAGAACAATACGAAATCAGAATAAACAGAATACCCACCCTACATGGCAAAAGAATGCGCACCCTAATCACCAACGAGACGGCGATTATTCTCTGACGCACGCGTGGCGGCGTGGCGTGCACGATAATCTACGCAAGCCTCAGTCAGACATGCCAAAACACATGTCATGAGCCGAGGGAAGCGAACCAGAGGGGGAAAAACAAGCTGGGAAAAACGTCAAAAGCGCCGGACCTGACATTACTAGCGCTGCGCAACATGCAGATGTGGCAGACAAAAGGCAAGGCACCCAGAGAACATCAGAAAAGCAAAATAAGCAAACCACGCACAAAAGGTGCGAATTGTCAGGTTCGACCACAACAGTCCAAACAAAAGGAAATGTCTATTGGCAATGCCTTGCTGCAACGTCTGAAAATTGCACTGTTCACTTCAATGTCTCTTTCCTTAAGACAACGTTTAGACGCGTGCTTACTTCTGTAGTAAAAAAAAAACAAAAGCTCTCCTTCCCCCACTATTTTCCCTTGTATCTAGATTGGGAGTCCGCGTTTTTGCTGGGCAGACTCCCTTGTTATACCTGCAACATAAATCATCCTTTAATGTCAGTACATCAACAAAACTATGACAATGAGGAGCAGAAAGTGATATTCTGTGGTATAAATTGAACCTTTTTCACGGACGGTTCCGGTATGTGTATCCCAGATTAAGCTACCAAAAGTTCTGCCGGGGGAAAGAAACTCCAGATCATTTGTTCTCCTACAAGAGAATGTCTGTTAGCACCTTTAGTTGCTCTGTACTGTAGACCTGGAGCAAAGTTCAACAAATGAATCGGTACTTGACAATTACTTCACTGTTTTTGTCTGATTTTCCTGAAGGTTGGAACATCCTAGCAAATGCCTTCCGCTCCTGATCTGTTCTGTCGGCAATCTATAATAGTTTCCAAAGAGTTGGTAACAATAAACATTTATACAGGCTCCACGTTCACAAGGCTATCAGACTGACCTTCTTCTTTGCAGCAGCCAGCTCTCGTTTAATTCCTCCTAAGGGTTGTCAAAACAAATCCATTAGATTTTCAGTTGGCACTAAGAGATGAATTGCCAATGAAGAGGAAAGAGACAAACCATCACTTGGCTCCAACTCCAATGCATGCTTGAAGCTCTCCACTGCTGCATCAATATCATTAAGTGCCATGTGTGCCTGCAAATCACATTTATTTAAGCGATCACAGTTGCACAGATATCAACAGGTGACAACACTACGATATTATGGTTTTTGAATGCTATAGATTGATTAGATTGATATGTAAGAAATATATTTTCCAGGTCAATCGCATGAACTTAAGACATCACATTGACATCGAATGAAGATGTGGCAACAGATAGTAGCTACAAACAACAAAACTAAATTCCAATACATATCTCCAGCCTTGGCTAATTGGCGCAGCAAAGAAAGAAATTTAGCTAATTGCTTTCAAGTAAACAGTTCCTTGGCTGTATGGCTGTAACTCAAGTCCAAAATCCAAATGCTGGCAAAATACATTTTAAAACCAAAAAAATAGTATAACCCTCCCACTTACACATCAGAGTCATCTCAAGGCTTTGTTATGTGCCAGACAGAGAAGTGAAACTCAGCAGAAAATGTATGAAACTCGGCAGAAAATGCCCATACATCATCTTAGATGTCAAGGGAAAATACTGCTGCGCACTTCAATAGAGAGCAGAGCACATGGAAATGTAAAAAAGGAATAATACAACATTTAAGCAAATGAACCACTCGGAGTCTGCAAGGAATGATAATACGTACATGGTTGCAAGTAGTTTCAGAAACTAAGCTAGAATGCTCTCAAACAAAAGTATGCATGCATTGACAAACAAATTTTAGTTTGGAGAAAAGCATCAATTAGAACTTAAAACCATTACACGGAAGGTCAATACCAACCTGTCCTTGTCGGAAAAAAGCCTTAGCATTGCCCTCCCTTTCACGCAGTGCAAAATCCGCATCCAACAAAGCACCCTTCAAATCTCCCAACTTCAACTTGCATGCCTGAAGAAGTTATATATCAGTTTCAGGAAACAAGCAATAACACTAGCGTAGTAGTGCGGCCATGTTGAGATTGAGTAGAATCTTTTTTTAATCCAAAGTAGCATTTCATGGTCCTTAGTATAGAAATAAATCATATCAATCACATTTTGCTGAGTTAGAGTGCAGAAATTGGCAAATTCATTGTAGATGTACTGTTGAAATGGTTCAAAGACACTCGCAGGCAAGAGAGAGGCTGACACAAACATTTCTAGCAATTGATTGACAATAATTATTTCTAGAACAATGGAACAACAAAGCATAAACTTGAAGCTAGTTAAAGAACATGCAGGAGGAAAAAGGCACTGCTCTGGCAAAGTAAATGGGGTTTTCAATGCGATGAACAGGGATGATTGAAGTTTAGATTAGGCTCCCATTCCTCAACTCCCTAGTAGAGCTTATGAACAAGGAACTGAAAGACAAATGACCTTGTGCTTTGCAGTTAAATTGTGTATGGGAACTTAAAGACGAGCAAAAAAGGTAACCTAGAGTTAGGCAACAGGTAATCAGATAAATGAACCATGTAGCATTCTGCCTAACTTAGGCCATGCACCTTAAAGACGAGCACAAGAAGGTAACCTGGAGTTAGGCAACCAGTAATCAAATAAACGAACCATGTAGCATTCTGCCTAACTTAGGCCATGCACCTTTCAAAGTGCTTGTTAGTTGCTACAAGCCCATGTGGATGAGTGATGTGGAAGAGCTAGTCAAGATAATATTAACATCACAATTTTCTTAGATGTTGAGAATGGCAGATATTCATCCAGCAGGGGAGTAATTAGACTAGACAACATAACTTACAGAGCTATTTGTGAGTATTATGGACTTGGTCTTCCGCAATGCTGAGCTCTTCTCTGCGTATCAACATGTTCATAATACTATTAAGTGCCATGTGACGTGTTTTATGATCAGTATGTATCATGTGACAGGAAACAATGAAAATTGAACAGTTGTAGTGGAAACAATATAATTGCCTTCATCTATCTCTTCTTTCTCCCAGCAAACATCCAAGTAGCGCAGTGCTTTCCTGTACTTTCTCAGAGCCGTCTTGTAATCCTGTTTCTGTATAGAACAGAGGCACTAACTTCAGCTTCAGGGAACCAGACAGGGATATATAACATTACATATCTACAAAACATAACTAGATTAGGTAAGAACTTATAAAATGGATAATCCCTATGATAAACAAAAGAGGCGCTACTACAATACTAAATTGCTGGATATGTCGCGGGATATGCAGGCTGAACAACGAAGTGCAAACAGTTTTATAAAGTCGAGATACCTTTACATGTAGAGTTTTTTATATAGTTAGCATTCTAGAATATCATTTTAGCAACTGGATGAGATATAATAAGAAAAACTGAAATGAAATCCCGAATAAAAGCCATGTGGTAAGTCCGAAACCTCAGATCATGGAGTGTGTTTCATAGGATCTAGGCTTAAACTAGGAGAATGATAACTCTAATCTTAACCACAAGATCAAGTTTGAATGCTGTAGATCAAAGTGGATTTTCATATAACTAGAAGGTGGGAGGGTATAAATGCAAAGTAGAAAAATTCAAGGGATCTTTTGAAAAGTGTTTGTGGCTATTATTGGTTGATCTAAGCGATCTAGATACAATCCAATAGCTAAGGCTGTTAGCTCTAATTCTCCTATTTTAAAGCTAGTTCTCATTTGATAGGCTTCCCAACATGTCATATGTCCTAAAGTTCCTAGTGCTACATCCTATGATGTTGGGATGCATGGATTGGAATAACATCACCCATTGTAGTAAGTGACCATTATAGTGAAAACTGAGTACACATCAAAGAAAGGGGAGACTAATTTGTAGCTAGCAGCTATATGCTGGGAATGTGACAATGAAACAACAAGGTCATTTTTTATGATAAATGAAGAATACAACTGAGCTGATATACAGAGGGATTTCGTTGACGCAGCAGTAAGCAGGCTACTTGATCAATAAAAACATGATGGCAAAAGACTGAGGAAATGTAAACACGTCAATAGTAGAACTAGCTGAGCAGGTTGCAAACAGCTAAAGGGCATAAGTTATGCCCGCTATCTTAAGCTACACATTTAGGTTTAGCCTTGTCAGGATGTGATATCATTATCTGAACTTACTTCATACACTGATTTGGTTTCAATGTAACCAGTGACACCACTGATCTAAAGTCTGAACAAAACAGAACCAGTTTAGTTTAGCTTAGAGAGCAAATTACCTTGAAATTATCATTGCCAAAAGCCTTAGCAGACTCCACCGCATCCATCCACCATGAAACCTCTGCAGGCTTCTCATTAAGATCATTGGGCCAATCGGGATACGTGTCACCGTCCTTGAAAAAGTTTACAACTCCGTCATCGGCACCTTCAGGAAGTTCCCCACAATCAACAATTATGACATCAGCAGTGGGACGGTCAGCTTCTCCAACGGGAACATGCTCAACAGAGCGAACTACCCCCATTCCCTTTATTACTCTCCCAAAAACTACATGTTTCCCATCTAAATGAGGCGTTCGGGTGGTAGTAATGAAAAACTGAGATCCATTTGTGTTGGAACCAGAATTAGCCATTGATAGCATTCCTTTCCTCTCATGCTTCAAAACAAAATTCTCATCCTCAAATTTCAAACCATAAATTGACTCTCCTCCTGTTCCATCACCAGCAGTTATATCTCCACCTTGTACCATAAAGCCTTTGATAACGCGATGGAAACATGAGCCCTGCAACACGAGCAATTACCGAACATGTGCTTAGTGATTACTGTGAAGACGTGGAAGCAAATTTCAGTGCAGTGTATGCAGTTGTGTAAAAACTTTTCACCATCATTTTTTTGGGATTTGAAGCTACAGTTAGCAGAGAGAAAATGGAAATGACTAAAAAAATGAGCTCTCAACAAAAACAAAAATCACCCATCAACTCATTCCTGTAGTATTACTGTTGTATTGCATCCATTAACAAAAAAAATGAATTGTCAATGAATGCCAGATTGTCATCACAACGAACACTACTGTTCCCGATGCTTTAATTTGCAAAGAAAGAGAAACCAATCAGTACCAGTCACCACCACTAGAGACCCAGAACAACTCAAAATGAACGTTGGGAATCCATATCCACACCACACCTTCCAGGAGGTGAGCAGAAAGAGACTAGTCAGTACCACTGCACTTATGCATTCCCCACGCATCACTGTTCTCATTGGCATGGTTTCACTCAGGGTGATCAGCGATTGCGAAACATGAGGTGCAAATGCCAAGCAGTTATTCAAACATTAAGCGCATTAGCAAATGATATGCTACTCCTATAACCACTAAAACTTGTCCTTGACTGAATGTCAAAATAATGACCAAACTCAAATCAAAATGACCAGCAAAGCGAATCTAAATACAGTGCTGGCTTCCGTCTCTTCCAAAAGGCTACGAGGTCTACTACGCGTACGAAATGTTTCTTTACCACATACATACAAAGCCCTCCCGGTTTCTCACTAAAATACAGCCATCCGTGGATCCTGGATGCCCACCAGTCAGTGAGTAAACCGTAAACGATGGGGCCCTCATACGCATTTCATTAAAACATAGGAACTTCTATACACAAAGCTTATGCACGAGGCGTCTAACCTGCAGAGGAATATTTTGAGACAAAAGTACCACAAAAATTGGTGTCCCATATCCAATTCCTGCGCTCATAGCCTATTGTTAACATCAATGCAGTTCCTCGTGTGCATAAGAACCTCCATGTGACCAAATCACAAGACCTTGTCCCGGCACATTGCATGGTACGACTGATAGTATGTCATTCCCTATTCCTACCAACAAATCGACCAACACTATTGTTGTAGTCGTTGGTTGGATACGGGTCCGAAGACTGAGGGTAGAACACTCGCTCTTATCTAACCGCTAACAGGGCGTTTCCCTGTCGAGATAATGAGGCTCTGAGGCCTGATTAGCCAAGGAAGCAATTGATCACCCTCCAAGCTCGGCCGGGACTCTTCCCGACGAATAAGAACTAACTTTATTTATTTCTTTGCTTGATTGACAATGGATACATCTTATCCCTTTTATAGCGACGATCCAACTTGACAACTAAGAAATAATCTATAAAGAAACTTATCTCTAACAATGCAATCTAATAATAACTTGTCTAACTAATAGATAATATCAAACACCTAATAGATAGATTCCTAAATAACAAATCCTGCCAAATATTTGTGCTGCTACAGTACACAAGATGCTACAGTGCGCATGTGCTACAGTACTCACCTGGATATTTACCCATGACATTACAGGCCTGTTTGGTTCGTGACCCCAGGTAGCCATACCAAATTTTTGGCATTGCAAAAATCTGGGCAAAAAAATAGTATCTGGATCGTAGTCTTACCAGTTCACGGACAATGCCAAAATTGATGTGTTTGGATTGCAATCATACCAAAATTTGCCAAAATTATGAGTGACACGTGGATCCCGCATGACATCTTTTTTTTGCCCCAAAATATATCAATATGGGTCTTGTTTTATTGATAAAATGACAAGAACAAGAACGGTTCAAACGGATCATAAATCACATACTCGGTTTAGAAAATATGGTCATTTGAAACTGATTAATCAAATTAAGCAAGCAATTAATGCACTGGAATCAACCAACCACCATATGCCACCTGTCTTGGCAAGTGTTGGCTGCCTAGCCAAAAAAATTGGTGAAGAATTTGGCCGCCAGAAAAAAGCCACGAATTGGTGAAGAATTGCCAATTTTTCATGGTATTACCAAAATTTGGAACCAAACCAACCGCTAACCAAATTTTCAAGGTATTACCAAAATTTTGGTTTGGTTTATTTTGGCATTGAACCAAACAAGCCCTACACCCTTCGCGACAAGGCAGCTCGTCCTCGAGCTGCGGTGGTGGTCACGGTTGAAGTTCTTGGTGGCCCCATATTGATGAGAGGGTACAATAACGTCGTCACATCACATGGACGAGGATCAACGAAGCTCCAATGGACAACAGTCATGTTGTCAAGTAAGACCTGCTCTTCGCTATTAGTCTTGAACTTCTCCAAGAGAGATAGTGCAGCACCGGATGTCATGGTGAGTGGCTCTGATACCAAATGTTGTGGTCGTTGGTTGGGTACGGGTCTGAGGACCGAGGGTAGAGCACTCGCCCTTATCTAACCGTCGGCAGTGCTCTTCCCTGTCGAGGTAGCGAGGCTCTAAGGCTTAGTTAAACTTTTAATTTTCCATGATTAATAATGGATACATGTTATCTCTTTTATAGGGATAATCCGACTTGACGCCTAAAAAATAACTTATAAAGAAACATATTAATCCAATCTAATCTTTTCAACTATTAAAAATAATATTCCTAATAAATAATATCATATTCCTAATAATAACTAGATAAATAAAGAATCCCAAAATAACCTACCTAATCAACTATTGTTTATTCTAGGTAACCAATCGGCATGCATGAAAAATAATGCGCTACATAGCATGGTACTGTTCACAAGTCGCTACAGTTGGCGCTGTTCACACGCCTACTACGACGCTCACGCCATTATCCGCAGCATCACTGTAGCAGCACAAAGCCAACGTGCCAAATTTTAACAGCAAAAAAATGTGACTGTTTCCACAAGCATATGGCAGACCACAAAAGCTAGCACAGCATGGTACTTGATAGGTTAGTAAGTGCAAGGTGCAGTAAGAATGAAGTCAAAAGGGCTGGGCCCTTATTAACAGTAGCAGAACTAGTGGTAGCCGTGCATGCTGCACAGAGTTTACTGCACATCAGAAGACACGATTTGACATCACAGCACGAGTATTACTAAGGAAAAAACGGGAAAAAAAAGAAAAAGAAGCACTAGTTAAAACCCTAAAACATGTAGGCCACAATAGGAAGCAAATTCTATAGGAAGGACCTTACCGAAAGGACCTATGGTGCCGAGAAATATACAGCCATATCACGAAAAGGGACGATAATACTTACAAAGACAAGAACCAATTATCAATAAGAGATCACACGGAAAGCAAACCACACGCATCAAAAACGAACCTTGTCAACTCCTAGGGGTTAAGAGCCAATCCGAATTGCTGTATAGGAGAGTAAACTAAAATAAATAAATAAATAAATCCTTCGGATTCCAAGGTCATGAAATCCACATCAAAACCCTACAATCAAGGGCGGACCCATGGTGCTAGGTGGGCTAAAGCACTAGTCCGACTCATTAGCACCATGGAGTACCCATGTAGTTGCCCAACAGCCTAACCCATGTAGCACCGGTCCCTCCTCCCCAGCCCCAACTCCCCGCGCCTCCTCTTGACCTCCTCACCCCAATTCCCCAACTCTTGCCCCAAGCCGCGGAGTGCGAGTAGGAGCAGCCCAGCCGGAGCCCGGCGAGCCGTCGCCGTCCTCCTGTCCTCCCTTCGGAGTCCTGCCGCCTCTACCCTCCGCCCACGGCTCTCCCTCCCGCTGTCCTGCAGGCCACTGCCTGGCGCCAACTTGGTAAGTTACTACCATCATTTCCATCATAAAATCTTTAATGTGGTGTTTGACCAAATTTTTGCTGAGTTAAACAATTATTTTGCTAAAGATCAACTCAGTTGTTAAGATGTATTTATTGTCTTGTTAACTATGATGAAGACAACCTAATCCATCTTGCTAAGATTTATGTTGCTCACTTCTCTTAATATGATTGTGTAATCCTAAAGGACCAACCTGGCACATTCATCGTTAATGTGAGAGATGAGGAATACTTGTTAAACTGTAATGATCTTGGAAATCTTGTTGTGAAGATTGTTCAAACTGATGGATACACGTTACACATTGATGTATTTTCACAATGAACTTGCCTTGATTTTGCCCATGGCAACAGCGATAGCTGATCGAGCATTTTCTACTACGAATCTGCCGAGCTGAGAAATAAAATGAGCGATAATTGGATTAATGATAGTATTGTATGCTGAGCTTGACATGTTACCTCGTGCCAGAATTTAGTAGTATGCTTTATTGTTTTGTATTTGTGAATTTACCATTCATATCATTTGTATTCCGATTTATGATTTATATATCCTACTTTGTCTAAGCAGGTTGCTATAATGCTTAACCAAATTTCATTCTGCAACACCCAAACCCCTCGGCAATAGCACCGAAGGACGTACCAAAGTCCAAAGGGAACCAAAACACACAGAGGCGCAGGTACCAAGCCTCTCGGCGCTCCAATCTATCGGAACTAACCTTGAAGTGGAGTGGCTTGCCGGTGGCGGCGCCGACGCCCTTCTCCCCGGTGCAGAGCGCGCGGAAGTTTTCCGCCGTCCGCGGCACCACCGACGCGTAGAGCTCTATCACGATCCTTCCCTCCATCTCGCCGCCGATGCTGACGTCCATGAAGCACCTCGGGTTCTTCACCTCCGCCGCCGCCGCTGCCGGTGCCACGCCCTCCATCGCAACCGCCCGCTGGAGAAGGCCTCGAGACCAAACCCTAGCCCTAGAGGAGCTTCTCGAGGTGAGGTGAGGTGGAGGTGGTGGTGGTCTTCGTCGGTTACCTCGGGAGACTAACGGTGAGAGCTGCGTGTGGGCAGGGGAAGGGGGTGGGGGGTGTTTTATGGGTAAGTGTCCTAAAACTTCTATTTTCAAATAAGGGAGGGGAGGGGAGGGGTGGGGTGGGGTGGGTATATGGGGCCGTCGGTGAGAAAAGTTTGTGGTTTTACCGACATGTGGGGGGGGGGCACTGGGGCTGCTCCTAGCGGGGTCGAATCGTCGTGGAGACAAGATTCTGTTCTGAGTTTGATTGATACTTCGTATGATTTGATATTGATATAATGGATAAAATATGTGATTTATGCTTAATAAAATTTCAGTCATCTTACAAATAGACAATCCCATATACTACCTTCGTTCCAAAGTTTGTACTATTTTTTATACAGATATAGTCTGCAATGCATAATTTTAACTATTATTTTTCCAATTACCCTATACGTTACTGGAAATTATGAAAGTATAATGGTTTAAAACTTTGTGACATATTTACTAAGACCGTTCTCACATGACAAATCTAATATATGTACTATGTAAGTGGAACTACACGCATTCTAAACCTTAAATTACTGATAAATTTTGTTGAAATCTCACAGGAATTATATACAAGAATCCTTCGCTCCAAGCAAGGCTTCAAATAAAAGTTCATGGTGCGACTAGAAACCCTTATCTCCTTTGATGTTGATTAGGTATTTAAGTGTATGTTGGACCGAAACGGCGACTAGAGGGGTGAATAGAAGCACTATCTATTTTCACTTTGATCGGATTCAACATAATCTTGACTCCAATAGCTATGAGAGCTACGAAGATCAATAGATAAGCATAGCAGAAGACTTGTACTGAATCCAATTTAAACCCCAAACGCAACAACTAAATCCACAAAAGCACTAATAAACAGTAAAATCGGAACTACCGCAATGAACAGTGCGGTACTCCCGGATGAATAGAAAAAACAGCCTGAAAACGAAATAAAAAATTGGCATAACTTTTAATTCACAACTCCAAACTTGATGAAACTTAAAACAAGCCTTCCCTAGGTTGTCAGGAACATATTCCAACCAAGGATTATGAAGATCTTTGCCAAAATTCTGACATTTTTTTCTTTTGAATGAAGGTTGCTCTAAAACCGAGCCAAAATCAAACTTGGATCTAAAAACTTGCTTGTGGATAAAGAATGATCAAGATGATCCTAGATGCACTCCCACATATCACAGCAAGCAAGATCACCATAAGAAACCAAAGAAAAAACAAGGGATCATCAAAAACCCAAAATCATGAAAGAAAGAGCAAGAACAAAGAGAGAGACATCTTGATAAATATTGCCTGGATTGATTAGAGATTGAAGTTGGTTTACAACCACTCCATCATGGAGGATAAAAGCTCAACACTTGAGTACACAATCAATCCAACTCTCTAGAACCATAACCTCTCCACTTTCCTCTCTTCTCTCTAAACACAAACTAGGGTTTCTCAAAAATAAGGGTTGGAAAGTGCTAGACCAGCATCCTACCCTATTTTATAGTGGATGCTAGCTTCTAGAAGAAAAACCCTAATTGGCACTCGCTGAGCCCACGCACAAACGGATTTTACTCACGCGCGTTTTTCAAAGCATCGTCTTCATCTTCAATTGACCTAAACCACTTCTCCTTGCGTCATCTTGCGCCACGGTTTAGCCAAAAGCCATCAAGGCGATATTTTGATAAAATTATCAAAATACCCGTTCTCGATCCTTCTCCAAAGACCGAGTCCAATCTTCATGAAGCAATCACAAGCTTCGCTACGTGTAGGTTGATCAACGGCTCTCATCATGTCGGCAAGTCTCTCTCATCTGGTTCCCATCGAAACTACCATGTTACTTGCACCGACCCCCGCGCCGCTTGATGCATCCCGTCGTAGCGAACTGCCCGTTCGGTCATCCTTATCCATTCCGCACCATGCTTGAGTCCATTGACGTCACCAGGCATCCTCGATCATTCTGAACTTCAGCTCTCCAAGCCTAGTCTCGATCATCCTCGTCGTTGACCGTTGTTAACCTCCAAGCTTCCTGCACACAACAATAGACCAAGAAATCGTTTCCAGGAACAAGTTCTTCATAACTTGACCCACGTTAGTCAAAACATGTATCATGCAACACATATGCATTGAAACCCATGCCCTTGACATAACCCATAGCCAATTCTTTAAGTTGGCTGACACTTAAAACACAATCGATAGTACCGCCAAGTAACCAACGGTACTACTGCACAGCGGTAGTACCGCTTCCAAAACTGCGAAACTACCGATTCCCATGGAAGAACAAAACTCCCCA
Source organism: Ampelocalamus luodianensis (assembly GCA_036346255.1). Lineage (NCBI taxonomy): Eukaryota > Viridiplantae > Streptophyta > Magnoliopsida > Poales > Poaceae > Ampelocalamus > Ampelocalamus luodianensis. The sequence goes on along the minus strand of CM070627.1, from coordinate 52,786,351 downwards.
AAACACATTCTCTGGAATTTACATACCGCACACTTGCGGTATTACCGCAATGCAGTACTACCTCCCTTTGCTTGCCGGTACTACCACGCTACAGTCGTACCGCTCCCTCACTTGCAGTCCTACCGATTTTTGAATGTTTGGACCACTCGTTTGGACCGTCCGATCCACCTCGTGAACGTTCGGACCACTTTTAAAACCATTTGATCAAACCACCCGTTCGGACACAAGACCTGCGGTAGTACCGCTCCACACTTGCGATCATACCGCGATGCGGTAGTACCGCTTCCTCACTTGCGGTAGTACCGTTTTTCCTGAACTTTGCTGAAAACGAGTGTTTCAACAAACCTTCAATACTATTTCCAATTGTATCATTATCCTAAGATTGTGAGCATATCCCCATAATATCAACAGTGTATTACCAATTGGGCTTTAACTTAATTGCGCTCCCATGGTTTTATATAGGAAAAAGTCCAGTTTACTCCCTCGAATTATCAAAAAAGTCTGGTTTACCCCTTGAACTACAAAACCGGTTATTTAACCCCCTAAATTTGCGAAAATCGGCCAAAAAACCCCTCGAGCAGGTTTGCTAGGGTGGTTTTGCACGCGTGGCAGCGGTTTTGTTGACGTGGCACATATTTTGCCACGTGGACGTCCACGTCACCCTCTTCACTCCACATCTCCCACTTTCTCTTCTCTTCTTCCTTCCCCAACTCCATTTCCTCTTCTCTCCTCTGCGCCCGACCTGGTCTTCCCCTGTGCCCCGGCGACACCCTTGGCTCCCTGTGCCGTGCCTCCTCTCGGCTCGCCGGCCTCTGGCTCCCCAGCGCTGCGCTGCCCCGGCTCAGCAGTGGCCGCGCGGCTTCGACCGTGTGCGCCTATGGCCCAGCCCCATGGCGCCGCTACCACCGACGCCCTGCACCCTTGCTCCCCTCTGGTTCCCCCACGACACCACCCTCTCCTCTGGCCTCCTACACCGCGCCCGCCGCCACTGGCTCCTCCCCTCGCACCCGGTGTCGCTTCCTCCCCTGGCACCACCGTCGATACCGTCGAGCTCGCCTCCCGCCGCATGCTTAGCCACGCCCGCAGCCTCCTCCTAGACACCATGTCGTCGTTCTCCATGCGGTGAGCACCAGTGGGTAATGGGGATCACAGGGTTGGCTTTGGTGGGGCTTGGGGCTGCCTGTGGTGGCTTGGCGGCGGTGGCAGAGAAGGAGGAGGCGGGGAGGAGTGGTGCCGACGAGCTCCGGTGGGAGTTGGGTCGGGGAAGAATGGGGAAAAAGGTGGGCGGTGGCGAGGTGGTGCTTGAGCTGGGAGGGGGAGGGGAGGGGAGGAAGGGAGGCGGCAAATTTATCGGTTTGCTCGTCGGGGAAGAAAAGGGGGCGGTGGCGGGAGCTCGAAATCCGGTCGACTTCGGTGATGGAAGAGCAAGGGGAGGTGTTGAAGGTGAAGGTGAGGAAGAATGCCAGGGAGCGGGGGCCAAGGAGGGCCCAGGGAGCGGCGGTGCACGGGGGGCGAGCCCGAGCCAGGCCGCATGCGGCCATGACGCGGGGAGGAGATGAGGAGCGCAACCAAGAGGGGACGGCGGTGGTGGCGGGCCAGGCGAGCGGCGGTGGCAGAACTAGGAGCCAGGCCGGTCGGTGGAAGGGGGGAGCCGAGGAGCAAAGCTCAAGAGGGAGTTAATGGAGGGCTCTGAGAGAAGAAGGGAGAGATGGAGAAGAAAGGGGACACATACATGCGGACTGGGAGAGATAGAAGAAGAGAGAGGGTGACGTGGAAGTCCACGTGGCAACATATATGCCACATCAGCAAAACCGCTGCCACGCCTGCAAAACTGTAACATCCCAATTTTCAGAGCTTAAAAATCTTTAAATAGTTAGTAGGGAGAAAATTCACCATTTGGATTTTATTTGAATTTAATTTCAAAAGCTTAATATTGGACTTTACAATCAAAAACATTTAATGTGAATAATTCCAACATGAACATTAACCAAAACTATTTTATTTGGGTTCTATGTGCTCAGATATATTTTCTAGATTTTTCTAGAATTTTTCTGAGTTCATTTGCTATTTTCTATTGCCTATTTGAATTTCTGGTATTTTCTAAATTAGAAAACCTATTTATAAATCTCAAAATCCTCTCAGCCTAATCTTCCGGCCCAACCCTATTCCCTTGACCCACGCCCGACTCATGTGTGACCACCAGGCTCGCAAGGCAGCGCCTCGGCTCACGACAGTGGGTCCGCCATCTGCGTCGTCTTCCTCGCAGCCAGCTTCTTCCTCGCGCCCGAGTCACCGCCATTGATGGTGAGCTCGAGCTCCGTCCGACAAAACACGTTTCCAAATAAAACCTTTCTAGAAAACGTGCCAAATCTTATCCCCATCTCAACCGCACCTATTGCCGGTAAAATCATATCCCGAATCTTGTTCAAAATAGGAAATCTATCTCGTAGCCGTTTCGGACTCTTCTGGGGTTTCACCGCCGCACGCCACCCTAGCCTTCCCCAACCCCCTATAAAAGCCCCCGAGGATCGCCCGATCACCAGCACCAGAAGCCCCAACCCAGCGCCGCCCGAGAGCCCCTGCGCCGCCACCCTCACCGATTTTAGGTTTTCACCCGCAAGGACTCCGGTGAGCTCCCTTGCCGCGTCGATGTCGCCGGACCTCATCGTCTGCACCTCCGGCCGCATAGCTGGGCTAGCTCTCGGTGCCATCCACCAGCGGAGCCGCCAATTGCCCCGTCCGACAAAACCGTGACCCTCCGCGCCTCGGCTCGCCGCCGCCACTCCCGAGCCCTCCGCGCTCGTGAGTGCATCTAAACCGCGTAGCGAGCTACTACCGTACCACCGGTCCCGCCGGGCGCCGCGTTCGCGTTCTGGGTTGTCGAGCATCGCCGCCGTCGGGATGACTCGGCCGCTGCGTGTCACGCCACCTCGCCACGTGCTTGCGTGGCGCCACGTGGCGCCGTGGGTGCACACGTGTGCAACCCACCGGGTTCAGAGCGAGAGGCTCGGTGGACCTAGTCCACCGTGAGCCTAGCCTCTGACATGTGGGTCCCACATGTCAGAGATTTCTTTTTATTAATTCTTTTCCGGAAATCCTCGCTGACATCATCATTGCGCATTATTCCGATTTTTCTTCAGAGAAATAATTCGGGAAAATCCAGAAAATCCAAATTAGGGTTTCTTTTAGATTTCCAATCTTCCAAAGCTCATAACTTTTGCATCCTAACTCCGATTGAGCTCATTCAAATTTCTAAATTTGTCTAAATTCAATCTCCATTTATCTGAGATTTTTATTTAATTTTTGGAGCTTGTTTTGCCTCTATTATTTATTTGTTTTGTTTATTTTTGTTTCGTTTGCGAGTAGACGTCGATTCATCAGGAAATTTTGTGGAAGAAGGAGCACCCCAAGATCAAGACCAGTACTTAGACCTTTTCCAAGGCAAGTCATACCTTTGATCATCTTGAACCCATTTTTCAAATTACTTTGTGTTAAATTAATGCATTCTACTTTAATTATTTATTTAAATGCTTTGTGCATAGTTATTATCCAAATTGCTATCACACTTTGGCCTTGTATGTCATAATTCCTTGTCACCCTAGATTGGTTATTAGTTGGTAATATTATAGCACCAACGTGGGTTGGTTAGATGCGAGTACAATTGCTTAGCCATGCTAAGAGTCTCATATCTCATGAAAGTTGCAAATATGAACTATGACTAAGTGACTATGGAACTTTGTGTAAAACTGTGTGTTGTATGTTATTACTTCGTGATGGCATATGTTGCACTAAAACCAACTGGGTGGTAAAGGATTTAGACTGAGGCAAGTGGTGGAACTGTGTGACATGGTGGTCTATGTGATGGGAATGATAATCTTTGTGACTTAGTTAGAACATGGAAGTCTTGCCTTGGTCAATTAAGGACTTAACTTTGTGCGTCATTGAACTGAGCCTTACTGTACGACCACATGCCTGGTATGGGACGGGCATAACTTAATAAGTTATGGATTCTCGGCATTGATGTTCAGGTGGATAGGTTAGGCTGTGTGACAGGGTGGAGGTGTGACTACTTGGTGGTTGCATCGCGGGACGATTCGTCTTCCCTGTCCAGCGGTGTGTGTTATACCAATTCTATGTGAGCTGGTATAGCGGTTTGTAAGCACACTGGGAATGTCAATGTTTGAGATGAAGTTTCCGAACTGTTTTGTTACGATTGGTGCTTGCTACACTAGTTGTATCTTGTGGGTAAAGTGTACAACCTCTGCAGAGTGTTAAATCAATCTATTCGAATAGCCGCGTCCGCGGTCATGGACATGCTCGGGGATTTCACACGAGGGGTAGTTTTCATAAAATGTTGGGATGGGAGCTGTGTGACCTCAATCATATGGCTATGTGAAATAACCTGTTTAGTTGTGTGTCTTTGTGGAAACAACTGTTAAATTAATACTGTCTACTTGTTTTGAAGTATGCTTTCAATCTATTATTCGTATTCAATTGCAAATGTTGCATTTCTGCAAAATAACCACAGAAGCCTTTTTCTTTGGAATAAGCCTGCATCTATACATTGTATTCTGTGGTATGATTTGCGAGTACGGTTGTGTACTCACGTTTGTTGTAAAACTTGCGTCCAAACCTACAGAAGAGGAGGAGTCTACGCCGCTTTGAGGAGGAGTTATTCAAGGCGATCGTTCATTAAGGTCCGGATCCCAGTCGGTTGCCTGTGGTGAATTGGTGGGATCTACGCTGGAGTTTTCCGTTCCGCTGCTGTTTATTTCTTGTTAGCCCTGCGTGGCTTAATAACTGTAAACTCGACCATAAAGTCAAAACCCTTATTTGTTATTCAAATTAATCGTTTACTTTATTTATCGTTTGTGTGGATCGATATTTACCTATGTTAACCCTGTGTGCACTAGCGTGATCCTGGACTAGTGCAGTGTACACAGAGGGTTTCATAATCGTAATTCTGGGTCCCGACAAAAACCACCCTAGCAAACCTGCCCAAGGGGTTTTTGGCCGGTTTTCGCAAATTTAGGGGGTTAAATAACCGGTTTTGTAGTTTAGGGGGTAAATCAGACTTTTATGATAGTTCGAGGGAGTAAACCGGATTTTTTCCTTTTATATATCACCTTTTGTTTGTTCAAGAAACATTGTATCCCTTCATATACTGATGCGATCTTTTGAGATGTTGCGAGAGTGGCATTATATGCCTTTCTTAATCATTGACAAATAATTTTATATGCTTTTCTTAATCATTGACAACTAATTTATATAGAACACCTTTTTGGTTTTTTATGTTCCGAATTTTATCTTAGCTATACTGCTACAGCATAATGCAAAGCTAATGATTATTATATCTAGTTGGACTAAACAGAACATACATGACTTATTTCTTAGATTTTGTAAAAAAACAATTTACACGAACAGAGTTAACCATTTGTCAGCTCATAACAGTGGAGCTGAAGTGTCGGCATGGATACACTCTGAAGGCATTAGTTGATGGAAGCAGAAAATCTACATGATGAAGACCAGATTGCCCTGCAAGGTTAAATGCAATTTTCCTTGGCATGACAAGCTAAGCCCCTGCCCCTCTTCTCTATAGTCCAGCTTCTCAAGAGCCCGTCGAAACTGCAGCCCGATTTACACAGGGAGATCAAAGCAAGCGCGAACCAGCTTCTCTGGCTCTAGAAGACAACAAAAGGACATGTTTGTGACAGTTTCGGTTTCGACTTTTTATCCGGAAAAGTCAGAGACGTCCAAAGGAGGGCTTTCAGAAGTCATTCCAAACAAAAGATTTTTCTCACCGGTTTTTTGGAAGTCGGAAACCGTGTATAATATGATAAAACCGAAAGCCGTGGCGGGACAGCTTCTCGTGGTCCTTCTTCCGAAATTGCCCGTGGAGTTGGGTGAGATTTACCCACTTTTGCCACCGAATAAAACCCAACTCCCTCCACCCTGTGGACCCCCTCCCCTCCACCCTAGCCACCTACTCCTTCCTCCCTCCTCCCTAACGCTTGCTTCTCCTCTCTTCCTGCGCCCGCTCTTCCTCCCTCCACCTCCCGCATCAGCTCCGCTGCCCACCCTCCTCCTCCCGCCTCGGCGTCACCTCCCTCCCTCCCTCCTCCTCCTCCTCCTCCCTCGCCACCTCCGCCTCTGTCGGCCAACGTCGCCGCGGTCCTCCTCCTCCCCTGACACAGCGCCTACTCCCCCGAGCCGTGGCTGCTGTCCTCCTCCTTCTCCGGCACCCTCCTCCCACAAGGCAGCGCCGCTGCCCTCATCTCCGCCCCCACCGCCGTCGTCGGCCCACAACCCTAGCCGCTGGTTGTTTCTTTCTTTTTAATTTTTTCTTTTTCTTTTTCTATTGAAAATTAATTAATTATGTAATAATTTCTATTGTAATTTTTATGTCATATTTTTATTGTAATAATTTTTATTGTATTTATTTATGTAATAATTATCGATAATTATGTTGAATTAAAATATATTACGTTAATTGTTGTTAATTACGGTATATTGTGTTAATTGCAGTATATTGCAATCAATTGCGTTGATTGCGTTAATTGTCGTCAGCTGCATTAATTGTCATTAATTATCGTCAATTGTCGTTAGTTATCATTAATTGCCATCAATTGCGTTAATTGTCGTGCGGCATCAAACAAGTCATTACTTACCTCAAGGGTATTTCAAACATTCCACATCTCAGAAACTGCAACCAGCCTACGTAAAAGCTAGACAGCCAAATACCAAACTCTTGAGTTGTTTAGCTTTGCAATTATTTAGTCCTACAGTATAGTCAAAAAGCTACTTTTCATAAAAGCTACCACTGTACAAAACACACCCAAATTCCACCCTTCGCACCGCACCACTGTTGAAGCCACCGCTACAATCAGCCAGATCCACGTCGTCGCTGCTGCCGCTTGAGAAGCGTCACCACCAACAGGAACCACCGCCGCTGAGACTGCTGGTGAATTTCGGGATCAGCTTAGAAGGCTAGAACCAGCTTCTTCTAAACGACGCTTCTAGAGCCAAAGGCTCAACCAAAGTCAGGTGTTTGAGCTCCACGACATCAACTTGTTAGTACTTGGTACGAAGAGCGATGCCCATTCTACACAATGACATAAATGAAACAATCGAATTAATCAAAAATTCAATTTACCCATAGGAAAAACTGGAACAAGAGTGAGTTCCCAAAAACTAGTATCCTGCTCAGGTTTCTCCTCTAACATGAACCCAAGCATTGATGACATCGACCGCACCCAAAGAAAATGGATCATTCGACTCGATGGTCTTAATATAATGGATCTACCGTACCAAAAAAATAATAAATATTTCACTGTTTCCCCACCAAACACTGATTACACAGACATAAGTCTCTGTTCACGTGGTGATCGTACGTGATCGGAACGACATCTCGCTCATGGATCTGCCCGGCTTAGCTGGGCCCGACGCCACCGTTCTAGAACCATCCACACGCTCCGCCCCACCAACGGCGGGTCCCACACCACCACTACCCAGTCTACCCCTTTCTCTCTCCCCCTGGGTCGTGTGTACTCCTGGGGGCGGCAGGGCAGGGCAGGGCAGCAACTGTAAACACGGAAAGGGACGGTGGGCCCACCTCCCCGGCCTGTCTGCCTCTCGGATGTTGTGATTTGGCCTCACACTGTTTTTCTTCTTTTTTGCTAGTACTACCATCCCACCCCTTGTTCTTCCTCCAATCTGGTGGTCTCCAGTCTCCCCAATGTCCGATCGCTGTCCCATCGCCTGGCTCGCAAAACGAGCTGCAGCTGAGGAGAGCGGCAGCGGGGTCCTCCCGGGTAGCGTCCGGGGAGGATGATCGAGACGTCGATGGCTCGTGGTGGTCGGGCCCTCGATCGATCGGCGGATCGGGCCCCCTACGTACCAGGTACCACCACCCTCGGCGCCTAGACCATTGTTGCTGAACACCCGCCTACATAGTATCTTGGACCGTGAAATACTAGTGGCCATGCTGACCGTGCATGATGCGTCCATGGCCATTGTGGGCCGAAGTACGTGCGTGGGGTTACCACGCCCCGCAATTATTGGGGCGATTTGGACTCGCCTAGCTAGCTGCTAGTCGATCGGGTCAATGCAATAGTCAGAGTTGAACTATCATGGCCCGGGAAATCAGTGCAATTGCAGGTATGTGTAGTTTGGCTCGTTCAGAGTCGCCGTCCAATCGAGTATCGAACGAGTGAACCCTAGGGGATTACGAATCTCCGGTGTACAAATAAGAGCCCGTTGGAACATAGGAATTTTATAGAAAACAGTTCAAATTTTGTAGGGATAAAAAAAAAGGCGTTCCAAACAGGAAGGAAAATATTTTTGCAAGGACGGTCCGCGCGCGTGTAGACAAATCAACACCGTACTGCGTCATGTGGCGACTGATGAGCAGTTCGATTCAGACCCAACTCGCATATCGACCACACATACCACGCCCAGTCCGCCACCGTCGCACTCGCACGCCGTGTTTTAATTGCACATTCGCACCAAGCGCACCGCCACTGGACCATGCCAAGTTGGCAAGTTGCCAGCCAGTTCAGCTCGTTCGGGACAAATTAACCGTGCGTCGGCAGTAGGGCGCGCGCCCGTGCTCGTCATCACTCGCTCGTGACCGTGTTCCACCCTTGCGGGCAAAACCGCGCGTCGGCGCTCGGCCCCCGCACGGGCGTCACGGAAGAGCGCGCCCACGTCTGCGTGGCCACGCTTACGCGTTCGGGGAAGTGGGGAACCGAGCGCGCGTACGTGCCCGCGGACGAGGCCACGCGACACGGCAGGCACGGCCGAGGAGTGACCCGTCCGCGCGCGTTGGCGCACGCACGCACACTGGTGTGTGTCTTAACGCACCGACCATAGACAACTTGACGCGCGGGTGCGTCTGCTGATCTGTGTCACGCGGGTGGTCTCGCACCGCACCCTGTGCATCGACGCAACAACAGGGCCTTCGAACCGTGAACTTTTATTAGCTCGGTCGGAAGCTGCTCCATTCAAGATTGGCCCAGGGTACCTGAGGTAAATCTTATTGGCCCATTATGTAACCGGGCTTTACGCAGTGAGTACTCTCGTTGCTACACGCTTGTGCCGATGTCAGCCAAGCACAATGCTCGGCGAGAGTTCTCGCTCGGACTCCAGTCTTCTGGGCTCCAGCCGTACACAAGCTGAATAGTAGCTGCATATTGCATCGTTTATCTTGACTACCAATCGGTGCAACAATTTTCCGGAAGCCTCCACTTTCTGTTTTCATAATGCACAAACGTATAGCAAAAAATATTCACCAAGTGCAGTGTCGGTTAACTGTTTGGCGTTATTATGAGATAACTAAATAATTTATAAGGGAGAGATTCGCATCATGGTGTCGTGGTGTAGTTGGTTGTCACGTCAGTCTAACACACTGAAGGTCTCCGGTTCAAGACCGGGCGACGCCGTGTCTCTACTCCTTTCATTTTTGCCCTAAATGCTTAGCCAAAGTCGACATTATTTGTTGCCCGTTTCCCCCTTTGGCGGGCCCAAACCAACATAGCACACAAGATGAGTGCACTATCCATATATTTTTATCTATTTTCGACTTGAATCATCAATCATGTATCTGTCACGTAGCCGTATCCCGAATAACCCAAATTCGTATTCGACTTGCCCGTATCCAGCTCCAAATTCGGGAAGAAAAAATATGAATTATAATACGAGAAGAGCAATATTTGCCTATATTCGGCCCGTTTTCACCCGTAATCACACATCCATTAACATATTACTCACACTATGTATAAAGCATAACAAACCATTTTCAATGATTTTTAATAATATTTTTAATTATTAATTACAAAATTAAATAGTCAAATTAATTTTTGGCAAAAATGGCCTTCTGTCGCCACTGCAAACAGTGCACAAGGAACCTGTTGCCATTTGAACCGGTGACACGTTTCCTTTTTTGCAATTAAAGTAAATTTACAATTTTGGTATATCTATAATTGTCTATGCTATCGATAATTTTCGAAAAGATAAGGAAATATGAGGTAGAGAAAATTTTATGAATTTCGATGTGACCAAATATATTTGGAATGCGTTTTGGCGGCACAATATAAAAAATAACCCCCTTCGGCGGCGTAATATCGACAGCGCCATCAGGAGGTACCAGTCGTACGAAAATCACCTCGACGTAGACACCCTAGCGGCAACGTCCTCCTATGTCGTCTCCACCATCCTAGCTAGTGGAAACAAGCCTGCTACTCTCAACCTATGTCGAAAGAATTAAGAACATACGTGAGTCCACCCACACAAGTCAGACCGAAATTAATTACAAGAAGTCAGAACTATACGTATCACGGAACACAACGTGGGTCCACCCTCCATGCCCTCATGGGTGTGCGCAGCCACAACGTGCTAAGTTCAATGGGTTGCTTGCCCTCCCGCGGGAGGATGGTACATGGTACTAAGGTGATTACGGTGAGTTGTGTCAATGGTTGGGTCAAGCAGCTCGTACGATCACTGCGCAACGTCTCCCGGGACCGTCATACCTGGAATTTAAGATAGATAATATTTCAAAGATTATCTCAATATTTACAGAATATTTACCATGCAAAAATAAGAACATAAATAAAGCTAAAAATATTTTAATCAAGCTCTACACAGCCTATTTAACTATTTTGGATTTTTTTACATAATTTTTTGAGCTACCTTGTTATTTTTCTAGTATAAAATGTATTCTCGGTATATACAGAATATTTATCGTGGCAAAATGAGAACAAAAATGAATCTGGGAATATTTCAATCAAGCTCTACATACCCTATTTAGCTACTCTGGGTTTTTCTTAGAATTTTCAGAGTTACCTTGCTATTTTTCTAGTTTAAAATGTATTATCGGTATATACAGAATGTTTACCGTGCAAAAAATAAGAACAGAAATGAAGTTAGAAATATTTTAATCAGGCTCTACATACCCTATTTAGCTACTCTGTAATTTTTATGAAATTTTTAGAGCTACTTTGCTATTTTACTTGTTTAAAATGTATTATTGGTATATACATAATATTTATCATGCAAAAATAAGAACAGAAATAAAACCAAGAATATTTTAATCAGACTCTACACACCCTATTTAGCTACTCCGGAATTTTGACAAAATTTTAGAGCTACATTACTATTTTTCTAGTTTAAAATGTATTCTCAGCATTTACAGAATATTTACTATGCAAAAACAAGAACATAAATAAAGCTAGGAATGTTTTAATCAGGATGTACACACCCTATTTAGCTACTCTGCAATTTTTACATAATTTTTAGAGTTAACTTGCTATTTTTCTAGTTTAAAATGTATTATCGGCATTTACAAAATATTTATCGAGCAAAAATGAGAACATAATTGAAGCTAGAAATATTTTAATCAGGCTCTACACATCCTATTTAGCTATTCTGGAATTTTTACAAAATTTTTAGAGCTACTTGCTATTTTTCTAGTTTCTAAATTATTTTCAGTGTAAAAATTATCTAATTTACAACAATAATCTAAACTAAAACAGACTACACTAAAGCTAAAATGATCTAATGAAATCAATTCTCAGTCACTAGTTTTATTTGCTAACCTATCAGAGTTCTAAATTAAATTACAAAATTTCAAAAAAAAAATTACCTGTGTAGTAAACACCTAGATCTATTTCTCTTTCTCCGTCTCCTCCGCAACAAATGAGGCGAGGCTTCTCTGCTTACTTTTTCTCCTCTCCTCCCTTCTTTCCCTCCCTCTTCTCTTCCTCCCCTAGTTCCCTAGAATGCGGTGGGAATGACGGGTGGGCAAAATCCGGTTTTTATATATCTAAGTAGCCCTTGTCAACATTTCAATTGACAATATGGTACTGTTTACCCCTGTCGATAAAATAGCAACAAAAATACTACTGCCGTCTATGTGGCACATATCGCCAAATGAAATGATGACAAGAGACCATTTTTGCAACAAAAAAAAAGACTATTTAATTTTGGAGCTATTAATTTAAATAATATTATTTAAAAAATCCCATTTCAATCAGCTAGGTACAATGAACTCAAGAGAGTGGCTTTAGGCCAAAAAGCTTTCTTAACAAGTTATAGGTCATAAGTTCATATAGCCACAGGCACATAGTTTGCACGAATGATACATATAGCGAGGGCGACGGAACAATACACCGCATTCTTTTTAACAAAGACGACACACCTTTACAAGTTTAGTGAAGATCCAAGCAAGCGGAACATTGCATCATGCAGACATAAGTATGCCAACTCAGGTTAAACTGATCTCGCTTCTACTATGGGATTATTCCATTCTTGGTATCTCCATAACACATGCATATTCTCTACTAAGCTGCATTGACGTCCAACTCCATCCACTTATGCAAACCATCATGGGTGGTGGTCTTCTCACGTCCTTACTTCTAAGGCAACCTGCAGGGCGAAAAGAGTTAACAGAACTATGGTGACATCTAAGCATTGGCACATTCAACAGTACGTAGAAAAGAATGATGTGAGGGGAGATAGTTTCCTTGGTAAATCAGAACACCCTTTCAGGCGGACATGTCAGATTCAAAGTATCAGCTCTTCAAACATAACAAGGTTAAACCCATGTGATTGATCGATCTCAATCTACCAGATCAAATGTGAAACATATTCTGATCGCATTTAATTTGGAACATGACATACGGCCAGGGATCAAAACGATAACCTTAAAATCTGTAGTAGTTCAGCAAATTTTGAATTAGCTTCCAATAAAGTAAACAAGCGTTTTGGCAGTAACTCACCCTAGTTTCAGGGATATATCAGAACCGTCATCATTGTCCTGCGAGCTTCCCGAATGCAATGCAGTCATCACAGATTCAGATGACTGTCCATCTTCAGTGAAAAGATTTTCAGTATCAGCAACCACCAACATGCCGGCCGTTGGCACCCGAGGCATCTGCATCCAAGCACATGAACATAACATAAATGTGTATTACGCCACGCCCAATATAGAGAAACAAGAGAGGCGTTTAAGTGTAGCTGCTACGAATGCGTATACGATCTTATTACTTGGTTTCTCAAGCGCATGTTCTCCTCTGCCAGTTGTGTGCCCTACAAGAAAAAAGAAAATTGCATCATAAAATGTTCCTCTTGTAGTATGCCTCCTATATTCTCTAAACCAATCAAACGACATCATTTCTTCTAATTAAATAATAAATCCAAAAACCACACAAAAAGCTTCCTACACCGAAGATTACACACAAATATGAGGAATTGCTTATATAAGTTAACAACATTTCCGTGCAATATGGGCACTAACATTCCCATGTATAACACAAGTTCTACTTTGACTCCAGTCTATTTACCTGTCTTGTGTAGCATACAACAAGGATCAAAATCTCAGAACCGGAGGAAAAACCGCTCGGCGGCTCGTAATCGGAAAAACCGGTCAAAATTCGAAAACTGAAATTTGAATTGGTGAAGTTTTAAAACCGGTAACCAGACCGATTACCGCCCAAAACCGGAAAACTGCTTCAAAAAACCGAGAAAACCGATACAAAAACCGGAAAAATGCCTAAAAAATGTTGGGACTTGGGAGTACAATAATTCAAATATATTTAGCTCATACAATAGGCAATCTAACACAAAAAAAGCCTAAACCAATCTAGAAAGTGCATTATGCAGTCATAAATTTAAATTTGAAATTGAAAAAAAAACGGGCGGTTTTTTCCCTCCCGGTACCAACCGGATTTTTTTTCCTTGAGCATACTAGCATATGCATGCCAATGTAAGAACATCCTAAATCCATGTGCAAACAAATCCATACCTAAAAGTTAGTTCATGAGATCCCATCACACCCCAAACAACGGAATCACATTCTACTATTGCGATAGGCCTATATCTACTACATATGTATGCATATTCATATCAATTTCCATCTCTCTACCAATCTCCCTGATAGGTCCTGCTGAACATCCTTCATCTAGTTCCTCCTCCCTATCTGCTGCCACTAGCAATAATCCATGTGGCATCCAAATTGAGGTCACTTGGGAGCTAGCAACAATATTACCCAAGATTCTTGCTACACCGGTTTAACTACGCTCATACACAACGGATTCAAGTCAAATTGTTTCATTCCTCCTTAGCTTCTGTAACGTACGTTAAGCAATACTTACCAATTCAGACCGGTAAGGATCCACAAAACCCATTTGCACTCAGCTATATATTCTTTCTCAAAAATGCTTCCAAAATTAAGTATGATAAAATATAAAAAAACAAATAAGCAAAGTAAGAAATACTCCAAAGAAGCCCCTTAAACTTCTATCTTCTGCAGTGAACGCTACTAATATAAGTTGGGACTATTGTCTAATATACAGGGTTCACAAAAGCAATGGAGCTTATTAATTCATTCCTCACCTTTTGTTGGAGTTCATTGATTTGTTGCATGAATTGCCGGTCCTGCAGAAACATATGTCATGTGAAACACTTGACATTGTGCCTGCCAACTCACACGAAGCTGAAGGAGAATACAAGGTAGGTCACCCTACCTTTGTACAAAGCACTCTCTGCAGTCCTGCTTCAAGATTCCTTTCCATCTGCTGCAGTTCCTCCACACTCAATCCCTCAAGCTCCTCACCTCTCATCTGTCTATAATATAGAATAGTGGCATTAATTGTTTACATTATGGCTCCTCTTCTGTTGTAAACAAGTTTTTAACTAATCACATAAAATCAAGATGGAACAAAACATAACCTAAGTTGAAGACTTGCTTCTACGAGTTGTTCTTTCAAACTGCTGTACTTGCTGTGCTCTAACTGAAAAGAGGATATAACTATCAATATTAGCATTTGAATTAAGTACAATCCTATATATACAGTTATGAGATTTGTGCAAACCTCCATTGGAGGATAGATACATGTGAGAAGTCAGAGTACCGTACGTAGGTCACTTATCTAAAGTTTTACAGGAAAAAGGAGTAAATTGCATCAAAAGTCTCTTAACTTGCTTGGATTTTCCACTTCGTCCATAAACTTGATATCTTAGCATCCATGCCCCTAAACTTGCAAAAGAACATAGTTCAATTCTACATTTCATATTGTGAAAGTTGCACCATGCATGTAAAGCAGTTTTGCTAGTTTAGGGGCTTTGATGTTGAATTCTAAGTTTATTAACCTAGCTAAGTGGAAAATCCATGCAAGGACCCACAATACAATTTACTCAAAAATATTTTAGTATATATAGTATTATGTAAAAATTAAAATACTACTGATCTACCTAACCAGAGTAAGAGTTTGATGAAGTAATGGCAATATATAGCTTGGACCTGCAGCTCCCTGCACTGCCATCCTTTACAGTAGAACTAAATAAAGAATGTTGATCTGAAAGCTACAATAAGAAAATCTGGATAGCAACATTGGGTCGTCAAGGTAGCTTGGCAAATTATGTATCTGTTCATTCACATTACAGCAAATTCTTCTATTTGGGGAATACAAAATTTAAACTGTTAAAGAACCTAACATCGCTCATGAATGATCAACAGAATACAAGAACGACTTTGCACCGTCCGTGCACATTATCTCTTTTTTTTAGTGTCTGCCAAACAAGTCCCCATCTACTCAATTTGAGAACATTTGACCTATGGAAAACATTACCTGAACTTATGATTGGCAAAAGAAAACATTTGAAACACACAGACAACTAGAAAGAACCAGGGTTCACAATTTCAGCGAAATTTCGTTCATTTCATCCCCATCCGAAAGGAAATGGTTTCGTTCAAATTTTTTCGTTTTGTTTGAATTTTAAGGGTTAAAAAGAGTAAAAGCAGTGAATAACCCACAAAGATGAAGATAGCCCAGTGGTATGCCCTATCCCTCTGGTCCTGATGACCTGGGTTCGAATCCCAGGCTTGCAGCTTCTAGTCTTTTTATTTTTTGAAAATATTTAAATTTTAAAATTCAAATTTGATCAAACCGTTTGGACAAAATTCATCCGAAATTACCGAATTTTCGGTCATTTCAGCCATTTTGCTGCCAAACGAAAAAAATGCAAACCGAAATATTTTTCCCTGGAAAGAACTAAATGGAGCATACAGAACTCTTTGCAAAGATTAAGAATTATTATCATATGTGGGCCCACTAGGTTCACATAAAACGTTTCATTTCTGGACCTTGCATACTTAATTTTAATCTTGCTCTGTAGTTTCTGGTTACACAGATCCTTCATCAGTACTAGTCTACAAAAAATAAGATTGCTTGACATACATTCAAATCAAGGGAAGGCTGCTGATCTGATTTCCCCAGGATCTTAGAATGTGTACTGTACTTGTCAATGATCTCGTTCATACTGTATGACCAAAGCAAAATCAATATCAGTATTTGCACCAAGCTACAATTTACCAGGATATCATGAAAAATAAACTACATATCAGTTATGCAAGCAAGCTTGTAACTGCAAAAGTGGTTTGTACATAAAGATGTAATATTGATGAAGAGACATCATATAACCCTATATAACATCATGTACAAAACTAATTCAAAGGTAGATATAGGGTGGAATAACCAGCAAATCACATATATAGTAGTGAATAGTCCGATATCAAGTACTGGCTAAAATTCATTAATTGTTTAAAACCGGTAACCTATTCTTCTTGTATCATACTCCATCTCTTATCAAGTACCTAGAAACTAACAACTTATTCTCTTGCATATTACCACATTAATTTCTTATTCCTCTGTTGAAGGAATGCCAAATTGATCTAAAAAACTTAAAAGAAAACCAATTAGCAGGCATATCCACTCATATGAAACTTTTGGTTGTCACGTGAGTTTCCATTATTAATCCAAACAAATTATGCATATGTTCTAAAAAGAAGATGCACAAAATAGATGAATAACTAGTAATTAATGGATCAAATGCTAACTAAGATGTTAAACTCAGAAATGATTGATTATTCCAGGGTCATTCAATACAATATAAAAGGTATGCAGTAATACATTAATGCTTCATCTTCTTTAAAAGGGTTGAACTCAGTTTCAGCTATGTATCATGTTCTCCAGATACAGTGAATTCCAATCGTTCAACGTGAAACATGCATCTCTAGCCAAGAGAGTGGAGGACATGGTTCAGCTTACAATGCATAAATTGGATGCAATCTTTACAATTATCCAACAAATTCAGTACCATCTAATGTCAAAGTTTCAGCATACAATATAAATAAGCATATTTGTATTTAAAATAAAACGCATGGCTGTACATATATGCCCTTAGTATCTTAGTAATGTCAGCAGAGTTTTTTTAAAACAAAACAAAATAAAAAAGCCGATCAGCAGAAAGAACCGGAAACAGTACTTTGCATCTGTTGCTATATCTGATTATAAATTTCTTTTTAAGCCTGATTATATATATATATTTTTGAGCTTGATTATAAATGCTGGAAGTGTATCCACAGCAAAATAAATAATTTGAAAACAAATTATGCACCTGGGTTTAATCTTTTGTTCTGTACTTCAGAGATCTTCTCAGCTTATTTATTAAAATAGAGATAGCACATATTGATAGTACTAGCATGCCTTACGGAAAACTAAAGTACATGCCTTTCTTCTTCCACTAAATTACGAGCGTTTAAAACTCATAAGTACTTTCCATGTTATGCTGAAGTTTGATAACCGAAGAGATATAGTTGCATTACATAAGCACTTTTCACCCCTGCTTGTATTTCACTTCGAGTCCTCCCTTTTCTTCCCAAGAAAATCATGAATTATATATTTGAGTTAATATATTGATTTAGCATCTCATCTTGTATATCTCAAGCATCAAATATTAACTCTCACCCAAACAAATCCCAACCACATTCGGCTCCAGCAAAGGACACTTACATATATCTTTGTTAAAAGGGAAAAAAACATCCGGGTGCAACCATAGTACGGTACTATGGTGCAAACTACGTTAAAAAAATGCGCAACACGCGCTTAGAGAAAGATTACAAAAGGTACATACAACTATATCCCGTGATGCATGCACTTTATAATCTGCACTCTTAACTTGGCAAATGCTTAACTTGTTTAAATTGGCTGCCCAAATGAAATTGGTAAGAACATTTTTTTAGAGGGATAAGGACAATTTTGGTACGTACTGGTATTATATTAACCCTTTACCTTGGATATGCCTACGGAACATGCAAGGCCACGTATCCTCTTCGTACTTGAAATGCTATTTTTCTCTTGGAGCAACAAAAATGGTAAGCAAACCCAAACACCCAAAGGCCAGAAGTGTAATCGATAGCTACCCTAGCCCAGAAGTACTACATACCCCCTAGACTACTCCACCTGCACAAAGCGAAAGATCGAGCCCCAGGGAAGATGATCAACACGGCCTATGCATACGGCATGCTACCACATAAAATCACAGGTACGCCCGCGCACGATTAGCAGAGATGCATACGACTACACGCTATTACAAATTGCACCCACGACGCACCGATCCAGAGAGATCGATCGGTTCGAGTTTATTTTATAGACGCAGAACGCACGGCGCAGCAAATTACCCGGACTTTGCCGTGTTCCCCGCATAAAACACACGAGCACACGCGTATATCCATCCACGCGAACAAAGCAAAAGTCTCGGAGAATAATCCGTAAGCGATCGATCTTGTCCTGTGCGGGAACTACAGTAAAAAAATCCCCATTTCTCCGGAGGCCATGGAGCCGAGGAAACCCACCCGAATTGGCTAAAAAACCGGACGACGCAAGGAATTTTGTTCCATAAGTAGAAACCGTAGTTTTGTGAAGTGGTGCTGCCGTAGCATCGTATTCCAAGCAAACCCAAACCGTAGAAGAGAATAAAAAGGAAAGAAATCTTTGGATGGCTATGCGCGAAAACCCTAGTGCAAGGATCTGAAATCCCGCCGGGTCGGGAGCGAGAGACCAACAGGCAGATCTAATAAAAACTCGCGAGAAAGAAGAATATAAAAGCATATATATGATATCGGAGACAACGGGAGGAAGGGGGGAGCGCGTGTGCCTGCCTGGAGCTGGCGAACTGGGAGAGCTTGCCGGTGGAGGAGAAGACGACGAGGGCGACGTCGGCGTCGCAGAGCACGGCGAGCTCCTCGGCCTTCTTGAACAGCCCGCGCCGCCGCTTGGAGAACGTGACCTGCCGCGCCGCGGCGCTCTCTATCCGCCGTATCTCCCGCCTCTCCCGCGCCATCGTTCGATCGATCCCTCTCGAAACCCAGCAAGCGCCCGCGCCTCTCACCGCCACCTCCTGCTCGCCCACACCCACACCAAAAAGAAACAAGGATAAAACCCAATAGATTGTGCTGTGCCGTTGTGCGTGTACGCGTAGTATATAAAACGCGGCTCACCACTGGGGGGAGGCGACGTGAAAGGAGAAGGGGAGGGGACACCGCGGCGCCGCGCTCCTATTGGCAGGCGCGAGTTTTTGGCTCTTTGGCCGCCTTTTCAAACTATTTAGCACGTATAGCGTCACGGTAATAATAACATCACGATGGGTTAACCAGATGATACTGTTAAGAAATCGGATCCAGGTCGGCAGATCTGGCCTAAGGTGGACTCCTCATTTTAAACTCTAACAGAATCGTAGCTTATAAATAGGGGGTGTTATTCATTGTAAAGGATTGATCGATGGATGAATGAATAAAAAGAAGCAAGAAATTCCCTACATCTCTGTGTTCTATCTCTTATTATATTCTTGTGTTTATGCATTGTTCTTACGATTCTAAGTTTGTCTACGAGGTTATCGATCGGACTGGACTCGCCAGCGACGGTTCCTCAACACGTTATCAGTACGATCGACTCTCCTCGCATCGGAAAGGTAACCGTCGATAAACGACACTCGTAGATTGAATCGTTTTCTAGATTGTTGTCAATTCGCAATTGTTGCTTTCTAGATTGTTTCTACGGTGCAAATTTGCTCTAATCTGTCGCGAGCCGACTTGGAGTCGCCGGCACAATGCCGATCGATAGATTGCATGAAAAAGCGAATGTTGATTGCACGGTAGATCGTTGCATATCTAAGTATTAAATTGCATCGCATGAACACTACATCGAATACACGAATAGTAAACTCGATGACCGAACGGCTGTCGACACCTACGCAAGGAACGGACGCGACCTCGGCCGCCGCCGCTGGCTGCCGCGATGCACGAGCAACCCCGCGTCACTAGCTCAGTAGCCGGGTGATCGCCGTATGGCGCCGTCGCGCGGCTCGCCATACCTGCGACCGCCTTCTCGCCACACACCACCATTGTCGGCTGGCTTGAAGCCGTCGGTGCCCGCATCAAGGGAGAAGGGAAGAGGATGGCTCGTCACGAGCCGCGACGGGCGCGTGGGCGCGCTTGAAGCCGCCAGAGCCGGCTACCGCGCGCCGGTTGCGCACCGCCGAACCCCGCCCGGCCCGACCGTGTCGTGCCTACCGCCGGGCGCCTCTCGGCTCGGCGCCGCCGCGCTGCCTTTGCCAAAGACTGCCGCCGGCCGTGCGTGCCAAGCCGCCCGCCGCGCCACTTGCCCTCGCGAGGCCCGCCGCCGCGCCACTCGGCCCCTCCGCGAGGCCGCGGCCACCGCTCGCTACAAAAAAAAAACAAGGGAGTAGCCACCGCCGCCCAGCAGCGATTCGCGCCTCTCACGGCCGCGCGCGCGCGCGCGCGGCATCCGGACTGCAAGGTCGGGCGTCGCCGCGTTCGCCTCGGCGCCTCACCGGCTCCTTGAGAGCGCCATTGAGTCTTGAAACAGGGGTAGGAGAAACCCTACCCCTTGGAGCTTTTCATGCAACAAGGTGGGCCTTGTGGCCCGAAAGTAATCACAGGCCGACCCATTAATTGGGCCGAAAAAGGAAGCCGAAAAGAAGAAAAAAACGAGGCAGTGGAATTTTGCAAAAGGAACCCTTGGAATTCTGCAAATACCGAGATTTTTCGTGAATGAGGAAATTTTGCAGGAGGACCCTTGTAGTTCAGAAAATTACGAGAATTCTTCGCAGATCTAAAAATTTTGCGAAAAACCCCACTGGAATTGGGAAATTTCCGGGATTATGTTTATTCTTGCAGAATAACCCCTCGGAAATTGAAAATTACGCGAATTTTCTCTCAGAACTGAGATTTCGTGTTTTAACCCCCGAAAATTGCAGATTTCACCGAAAAGTCATTTTTCAGTAGAAAAGGGCCTCGGGAATCCATTTTTTTTTTTTGCATAATTTTGAACTTTGAAGCATATTTATTCTTGTTATTGTTATTTCTATGCAATTTATTTACTGTATTTACTGTTTTGATTTTCTGTAATTGTATATATTGCTTTTAATCATTGAAAATAGCAGTAAATCATGAAAAATGCATAGAAAAATACGGGATCACGAACCGGGAGTTCTAAGAGCATTATGGGAATTTTGCAACTATTTTATGTAGATTACTAGCAGTAATCTTATGAATTTTGGCATGAATATGAAGATGACTGGCATCACGAATCAGGAATTCGAAGAACTGACCCAGCATAGCTAGATTTTGTATAAAATTTGTATCAGTCTTCAATTCTGTGATAATGTAATCACAAATGAGTAGAAGATTGAGAAGACTCTCTACCTTTCACCCGAACGCGGTGCAATCCGCAAGCAACTATCGTCAAGACGGCTACATGAAGTATGCCGAATTAATTGACATCATGCAAGTTGCAGAAACTCAAGATGATGTTTTAAGAAAGGACTACATCTCGCAGCCACCTAGTAGCAATGTTGGCCATGAAGCCACTGCTAGTAGCTACAAGGTGATGAAGCCTCTCACGAATGAGAGGAGCAAGAAGGGTAAGGTTGTGCGTCGTATATTATTGATGTTTTTCAGTCTAAGAAGAAGGACAAATGGTAGCATGAGGCACACCTCGCCATTGCAGGCACAGAGGATTCACATCCATTATTTGCACTTATGAATATGGACAGCCCTGTAGCAGCCTCCATCATCCCTCCTTTGGATATTGCAGCGGTCGCAGCCATAGCTACCCAAGAGGAGAAGATCGCACGTGGAGCCGATTGAGGCAGAAGTTCCTGAATACTTCGCCGATTCGATCTAGTGCACGCAATGCACTTGGATCTTTAATAGAAACTTGCAGTTTATAATTGAAGCATAATTTTGAATTATTGAATAATGGTTGCAAGCTCTAGGAGTGCAAAGCATTAAATCCTTATTATGAGTCCTGCAAGACTTATTTCCCGTCTTTATAATAGCAAGTTACGTTCTGATATCTGAAGTATTTTATTTATGTGTTGCTTGATTTCTGCTACATATTAATAAAATACATTATATTAGAATGTGTGTGGTGCCCTATGGAGGAAGTGTGCTTAGCATGTAGCGGCACAATGAAAATCATCCTGAGAGAAACGAATTTTTTTCCAGTCGATCAGCAAGAATGCTGGTAGTCTTACGACAATCGCAGGCAGCGATACTTGTATAATAGGCTCAGGAAGGGCCACAATTATACTCCCAATGGGCACAATTTTGATCATTGAAGAAGACTTGTTGTATCCAGAATCGACTACAACTCTCAAGGATATTTGCGCTAACAGTTTCCGTGTAGAGACTGAAGAAAAGTATGGCACAGAATACTTGCTCATTACAAAGCGTGAAGAAAGTGAAAAATAACATTAGAATGTCTTCCTTCATATGAAACTGGACTATACTACACTAATATTAAAGCACCTGCAGCCTATGCTGCCTTGAAAACCATATTTAGAAGCTCTGAACTTTTCTATCTCTGGCATGATAGATTATGTCATCTAGGTCTTAAGATAATGAGAGATATAATTAACAATACACAGGGACATAATATGAATGTAAAGAATTTCCCGAATTTGGAAGATTTTTCGTGCCCCGCATGTACCACCGGGAAATTAATTATTAGACCTTTTGCTCTGAAAGCGAAGGATGAAGTCCCTGCATTCCTGGACCGTATCCAGGAAGACTTTTGCGGTCCTATACAGCCCCTGTAAGGGTCATTTAGGTATTTTATAGTGCTCATCGATGCTTCCTCGGAATGGTCGCACGTATGTTTATTATCTATGAGAAATCATGCTTTTGTAAAGCTAAATCTCGCAGATAATTAACAATTGAAAAAATAATTTCCCTGATCATCACGTGAAGTCCATCTGAATGGACAACGCCGGAGAATGTACTCCGAAGGCATCTGATGATTATTGTATGAAAATGGGAATTAAAGTTGAGCATTCTATACCACACATCCGCACCCAGAATGGATTAGCAGAACTTTGAAGAATTGTAATTTACCAACTATATGTTGGGGACACGCAGTCCTGCTCGTAGCAGCTCTCATCAATTTTAGACCGTCGGCCTATAACATCCATCCAACTATGCAACTAGCGCAAGGGTCAGCACTGAAAACTTCTCATCTTCGCAGGTTGGTTTGCAAGGGTTATATACCTATACCACCACCGCAGCGAACTACAATGGGTCAGCATGGATGTGTGCGCACACATCGGAGCTAAAAAACTAAAGGGACTTGCCCCGCAATTGGAAGCTGCGGTGAGCAAGTAGAAGCATTAAAAGAATCGCCCCTTGAAGAAATAGCTATAAACTTTATGACATCGGGATAATCTTTGAATATTACAACAGCCAATGTCGACACTTACTTTGCAAAGAAACTTGCCACAATCATCAATCTTGATCTAGAGCCTGCATCGCTCGATAAATGAAAGAAAAGATCAGATTGAGAAGATTGGGAGAAGGCAATCGAAACTGAATTATTCTCTCTGAATAAAAGAAAGACGTTTGGGCCTGTAAGCCGCACGTCTCCCCTTGTGCACCCCGTAGGGTATAAGTGGGTATTTGTTCGAAAGAGAAATGAAAAGAAGCAATGCTCGTTGTACAAGGTTTCACTGGACATCCAGAAGATGATTATGAAGAAACCCATTCCCCGGTCATGGGTGGAACTCCCTTTTAAATATTTATCTTAATGGCAGTGAACTTGAAGTTAGAAGTGAAATTAATAGATTGGGTACCAGCATACCTTTATGAAATATTGGATTCAGACATTTATATAAAGATACCTGAATGTATTACTGTCCCGAATCAAAACAGAGCAAATAGAAATATGTACAATGTGAAACTCAGAAAGTCATTATACGAACTTAATCAATCAGTCAGAATGTGGTATAATCGCTTGAAGCGACTTTCTATGCAAGAAAGGCTACACGAACAATGAGAATAATCTTTGTGTTTTTATACGACGATTCTAGAATGGATTTTGTATAATCTCAGTGTATGAAGATGATCTGAATATCATCGGAACCCTGAAGGATATTAAGAAAGCAAGCTCTTACCTAGAGTCGGAGTCCGAAATGAAATGTTTGGGTAAAACCAAATATTGCTTAAGCTTGCAGCTTGAGCATGCCCCTGAAGGGATATTAGTGCATCAGTCAGCCTACACTCAGAAGGTGTTAGAAAGGTTCGACTTTGCAAAGGCATACCCCTTTGAAAGTGCCAATGGTCGGGAGATCTTTGCAGCAAGACAAAGACCCGTACAGACCTAAAGACGGGGGGAGGAAGTCCTGGGATCAGAATTCCCACACTTAAGTGTAACAGAAACACTCATGTATTGAACAAACTATACTAAACCGGGTATTGCATTTGTCGTAAACCTACTAGCAAGATATAGTGCAGAACTTACCAAAGGCATTGGCAGGGAATAAAGGACATCTTCCGATACCTCTAAGGAAGCAAAGATCTTGGTCTGTTCTACAGAAAGAATAAAGACTTAACTATGAATGACAATGCAGATAACAGGTACTTGTAGGACCCGCATACAGCTAAATAGCAAACATGCTATGTATTCCTATGTGGTGGAACCGTAATTCCATAAAAATCGTCTAAGCAAAGCATGGTATCAACTTCGACGAACCACTCAGAAATAATAGCGTTGTACGAGGCCGCACGTGAATGCTCTTGGCTTTGGCGGATGATTTACCACATCCAGCAGTTATGTGGATCGAATACCGCGCAAACCCCCACTATTATATATGAAGATAATGCAGCTTGTGTTGCACAAGTGTAGATGGGTTATGTGAAGAGTCCTCTCACAAAGCATATCAACCCCCAAGTTCTTCTATGCTCATGAATTGCAAAAGATGAACGAAATCAAAGTACTGCATATTAAGTCGTGTGAGAATCTTGCAGATTTATTCACTAAGTCACTTTCAGCGTCTATCTTTGAAAGATGCATACGTGAATTAGAATGATGAGACTTAGAGAAGTGCAAAATTCAGGGGGGGAACCTTCACGAACTCATTATTAAAGCTTGATCATGAAGATCGAGTACCCAAAGAATAAATTCAGGAGATTAAATGAAATTGGGTGGATTGTACTCTTTTTCCCTTGACGAGTTTTCCTGAAATTTCTCGGCTAAGGTTTTTAATGAGGCAATTCGTGCATCACAGCAGAACGTGTATCATGTACTCTTTCTCCAAATTTTTCCCACTGGTTTTTATGGAGTTTTGACGAGGCATGGACATGAAGGATGAGTGCCCAAGGGGGAGTGTTAAGAAACGGGCCAGTGCGCGGACTGGCCCAAGGTGGGCTCCTCATCCCAAACCCTAGCAGGGTCGTAGCCTATAAATAGGGGGTGCTATTCATTGTAAAGGATTGATCGATGGATGAATGAACAAAGAGAAACAAGAAGTCCCCCTACATCTCTGTGTTCTATCTCTTATTTTGTTCTTGTGTTCATGCATTGTTCTTACGATTCTGAGTTTGTCTACGAGGTTATCGATCGGACTGGACTCGCCGGCGAAGGTTCCTCAACAGATACATCCTCTTATCGTGCTTGCTACATTCTATCTTGCACCCCCGATCGCTGTAGGAACCACTGCACTTCCCCTAAGGGCGGTGTGTTTGTTACCTTTTTTTGTTGATGATGGCGTCTTTCGTTCTTCTTAATGAAAAGATGTGCAAAGTTTTTGTATTTTCTAAAAAAAAAAGTCCGCGGAAGGACTACGCATTATCCACATGCATACATTAATCACTAGAAGACAAAAACTTTTCAGTCTCACTAATCACTAAAGAATAAAAAAATCCAAACCCATAAACTTAATACACGGGTGACATGCAGCTTCCGCAAAGTAGAAACGTGATAGATGTTTGCAGTTCTCTGGAAGCGCAGCATTTTTGCTATCGCGGGTAACATGCCTTCGTCCTACCACGGTCCAAAAGTATTACAGGTGACGTGCCTTCTTTCTAATTCACGTGGTATTATTTTTACAATTTTTTACTCCTGTTATTACGAATCGCTAAATCAGCCTAAACCCGCGCGGGCATGAGACAGTAAATGGTGATTAAGGCGGAGCATGAGGTGTGGAGATGGGGTAAAAGCGGAGCCGCACGGAGGCTTCCTGATAAGGAAAGGGGGCAAGAGGGGAACAGTACTGCTGTACCGGCCGTGGCACTGGCAGGCGCGCGCGGCGCGGCCGTCGGGATTCCCTGTTCCGGCGCCAACCTTGTGGCTGAGCCTGTGCGCGGGGCGCGGCCGGGAGGCAGCGGCCGAACAGGGTCTGCGGGGAGCTGAAATTGGAAAAACGCGTGACTTTTCGCGTTTTTTCACGTTTGTTTGATTGGTGGGTCGAAGCGGGGAAGATGTGGATGGGCCGGGTCGGCTCGGGTAGGGTGGGGTGGGGTGGGACGAGCGAGTGAATGCTGCTGGGCCATGACGGTCGAGTGCCAGTCAGTGAGACGCCTGGTTGTTGAGCGTTGGGCCTTTGATCTTTTTCCCTCTTTTCGTTGGTTTTGTTGATTTGGTGTTTTCAGGAGCAGTACTAGTACTTGACTGAGACATGGAGTGGACGTACCGACGTATCATGTAAAAACAGGGTGAGTGGCCAATAGGTTTGTGGGTGCAGGAGTTTTCTGTGTGGCGAATAATGGTGTGTCACATTTTATTGTGAGAGGTGCTGCTGGAGTGTTTCTTGACTGAACCTCTGATGTATAAATCATCACGTGTAGTCGTGTGGACAGTAAAGAAATGGTCCTTTGCCATTTTCACGCACTCTCACGGACGAACGGATGAGCCCTACAATCACCAAGGGCCATTTGTCAGTGGTAGTTCTCATACGGATACGGATTGTTTATTGTTTGGAGAGGTGTGGGAGCCCAGTTTTCATGAATGATATTTTTAGAATCTATTCAGTTAAATTAAATTTGATCTAGGGGCGGAAGTGGGTGAGCCTACCTAGTGTCACATGACACTTGAGTTCATCGGAAAAAATAGTAGATATTATCATGTATATACTATGTGCGCACCCTCTAACTTAAAAGTCGTGCACCTCGGTTTAGCCCAACCTCTAGTCTCTTGTAGTCTTTTTGCCGTATAAATTACTATTTAATATAGTGTTTCTTGAAAATTATATATGTTGTTATATGTACGATGAAATGGTGAACCCCGGTCATTTTCGTTCAAGTTCTGCTCCTGATCATCAACACAAGATAAAGTATTTAGATGGATCAAATGAAGGATATAACACTAAATCCTTTGTTGTCGATCACATCTACTGAATTAATCCTTATCCAATGGACACCCGTACGAGTCGTCGGATGAAAGAAACAATACTGGTTGTCCGATGAACAAACCATGCGCGGCTGCTACCTGGTTGCGTTGCTCCCTATCGCGCGACCATGCGAGGCAAAAATCACAAGCCATGACTCCAACCTTAACCGCGCCGCCTCCCATCCCCACAACCGAATGAGCCACGTGTTGGCTGTTGCCACATGTTCCCTTGCTGGCACTGTAGCGCTGCGCTTGTCCTCCCCCGTGTGACACTACTGCAGTGAGGGTCTACCAGCTTCAGTGAGGGTCTACCAGCTTCAGTGAGGGTCTACCAGCTTCAGCGAGCGCCACCGGCGTCAACTACCACCGGCGTTGACCGCCACTCCTTGCCACCTCACGCCCCTCTCCGGCCGAAGCCGGAGGTTTAGTAAAAAATAATAATTCAAAATTTCTCTGGTAGTTTTAATTGAAAGTTTCAGTTCTGAGTTGAAAGCCGCAAATACACCGTTGAAAATTTCTACAATCTACGTACATATAGAAAAAGGGCGAGAGAGGTGTGCCCTCTGCTTGGCTTAGCAGCGGATGGTCACTAATTGGACTTCCTCATTGTAGTCGCAAGTACTTTCTTAGTATTATAAATTACTGCCAACATATACTCCATCAGGTCAGAAAGAGAGTCGTTTTGGCCTGGATACAGTCCCAAAATACTACTTCGATTACTCATTAGTAATGTAATATATTTTATAAAATATAATAATAATATAAAAGTATTTTTGAGACAAATCTACACATATAATTTTCATATATCCAGTACAAATATTAAAAAATGATAGGACTGCATGTAACCTAAAGTACGAGTAGTACTCAAAATACTGTAAAAGGTTATTAATGACATAATAAATGGAGTTGAACAAAGTAGGTTTAGCTTCCTTCAGAAAGCTGAAGAAGTGACACGCTGTTCCCTCTATTTGACTTTAAGCTGAAGAACTCTTGGCGTTAATTAATGGTCCTACGTACTCCTAAGCAAGACGAGAGAAAACCTATATATCTTCCTCCGGATTTTATGCATATATAATACGTGTGTCTAGTTTCGTATGAAGTCGGATCTCGGATATTTTTGTTGGGAAACCATGAGTCTGACCCTGCAGTCGGTCCATTAGTGGGCGCTCCATCCCAATCCCTAGCAGGGTCGTAGCCTATAAATAGGGGGTGCTATTCATTGTAAAAGATTGATCGATGGATGAAGGAATAAAGAGAAGCAAGAAGTCCCCCTACATCTCTGTGTTCATCTCTTGTTCTGTTCTTGTGTTCATACATTGTTCTTACGATTCTGTGTATTGTCTACGAGGTAATCGCTCGGACTGGACTCGCCAGCGACGGTTCCTCAACACGTTATCAGCACGATCGACTCTCCTCGTATCGAAAAGGTAACCGTCGATGAACGACACTCGTAGATTGAATCGTTTTTCTAGATTGCTTTCAATTCTGCAAATTTGGCTTTCTAGATTGTTTTCCTACGGTGCAAATCCGCTCTAATCTACCGCGAGCCGACTTGAAGTCGCCGGCCAAGCCGATCGGTGGACTACATGAAAGAGTAGATGATGATTGTACCGTATGTAGTAGATGAAATCGCATGGAAGGCACCATGTGCACGGCACCGCCTGCGAGCGGCTGTCACTACCTTCGCGATACGTTACCGGTCGGCATAGTCCGCCATCACGTATCGCCACGGAGGCAATGACAGAGCCACGCCGCCAGCACGCGGCAAGCATGCACATATCGGCATGAAGCCGCGCCCCGTTGCAATCTCGTATTACACCACATTGCATCGCATACATGAATAGTATCGGAAAAAAAGGCACCGGCGCTGAACTCGCCGCCCAACCTTGAAGCCAGAGCAAGAAAAATAAATGGCGCCGGCCCGCGCGGCGCACTGCGTGCCGCGCCGCCGTGCTGCACGCCATCGGCGCCGCGACGCCTCGGTGTTGCCCGCACAACACCGCCCCCGGTATGCCCCACACGGCATAGCTCGAAGCATGGTAGCAAGAAAAAAAAGGGGGAAGGAAGGGAAGGCTTGCCACCCCGCGCGCGTCGCGCTCGCGCCGCGCTGCGCTTTGTAGCGGTGTCGCCCAGCGCCGCGCCGCTTTGCCGCTTAAAGCGGCACCGCCTCGGCCCGATGCCACTTGCCGCCTATGCACGGGTGTCGTCGCACTGTCGGAGCAGCCCCGCACGGACCTGCAACCGTGTCGCGCCACCGGCCTGCAGCCACCACCGCCCCCAATAGCTTGAAGCTGCGCCCCGCACGGCCACGCCCCATCGCGCCCCAAAGCCGAGCCGGCTCACGAGCTGCGCGCGACGCCATGCCATGGCGCTCATTGGGACGCTGCCCCTTGCAGGTGGCGCGTGGCGCGCCACGCATCTCTGGCCTCGCACGGGCTTCGCGCCGCACCACCGGCCTAATCGCCGCGCCTCCCTGCCCATGCCCGCAGCTTTGGTTTCCAAGCGCAATGAAATGTGCCGCCACCAGTAGGGAATCCCTACGTCGGCTCCTTTTGGAACTGGCCAAGCAATGGACCGACATGGGCTGGCCAAGCAAAGGGCCGAGCAATGGAACCATGCCTCAGGCCAACAAAACAAGGAAGGCTCGGGCCTAGAAATAACGTACGGGCCAAAAAGAAGAAATGCATGGCCTAAAGAGAAAAAAAAGGAAAAGGGGCCGTACGGGAAAAGAAAAAAAAAAGGAAAGAAGAATTCTGGATTTTGCAAATAAGTCCCCAGAAAATCTAAAAATTTTGCGTAAATTTTTCTCTGTAATGAAATCTTGCATGTTAACCCCTAGAAGTTGCAGAATTCGCCAAAAAGTTACTTTTCTAGCAGAAAAGGGCCTCGAAAATTCAATTTTTTTTTGTATATTTTGCACTTTGGAGCATGTTTAATTTTGTTATTATTATTTCTATGCAATTTATTTACCGCATTTACTGTTTTGATTATCTGTGATTGTTTATATTGCTTTTAATCACTGAAAATAGCAGTAAATCATGAAAAATGCATAGAAAAATACGAGAATCTGAACACAGAGTTCGATGAGCATTATGAGAATTTTGCAACTATTTTATGCAGATTACTAGCGGTAATCCTTTGAACTTTGCATGAATATGAATATGGTGGCATCACGAACCGATGGTTCGAAGAAGCCCGACCCGATATGGCGAATTTGTATAGAATTTATATCAGTCTCCAATTCTGTGGTAATGCAACCACGGATGAGCAGAAGATCGAGAAGACTCTCTACCTTTCATCCAAACGCGGTGCAATCCGCACGCAACTATCGTCAATACGGTTACATCATGCAAGTTGCGGAGACTCAAGATGATGTTCTAAGAAAGAACTACATCTTGCGACCACCTAGTGGCAATGTTGGCCATGAAGCCCCGCTAGCTGACTACAAGGTGATGAAGCCTCTCACAAATGAGAGGAGCAAGAAGGGTAAGGTCGTCGTCGCACATTATTGATGCTTTACGTCTAAGAAGAAGGGCAAATGATAGCATGAGGCATACCTCGCCATTACACGAACGAGAGGATCCACATCCATTAGTGCACTTATGAATGTGAACGACCGAAGAGCAGACCCCATCATCCCTCCTTTGGACATCGCGTGACCACGGTAGTAGCGCCCAAGAGGAGAAGATCGCGTATGGAACGATTTGGCGAAGTTCTGAATACGCCGCCTATTAGATCCGATGCACGCATTGCACTCGGACCTTTATAGAAACTTGCGTTTGTAATTGAAGTAGAATTTTGAATTATTGAATAATGGTTGCAAGCTCTAGGAGAGCAAAGCATTAAATTCTTATTATGAGTCTGCAAGACTTATTTTCCGTGTTTATAATAGCAAGTTACGTTCGATATCAAGTATTTTATTTATGTGTTGCTTGCTTTACGCTACATATTAATAAAGTACATTATATTAGAACAGCGTGTGGCGCCCTATGGAGGAAGTGTGCTTAGCATGTAGTGGCACAACGAATACCATCTGAGAAAGCGGAAATTTTCAATCGATCGGCAAGAATCTTTGGCGATCTTACGACGATCGCGACGGAAATGATACTTGTATAATAGGCTCGATAAATGTCATAATTATACTCCCAGGGCACAACTTTGGTCATTAAAGAAGACTTGTTATACCGAATCGACTAGAACTCTCGAGGATATTTGCGCCAGGTTTCCATGTAGAGGCGAAAAGAGTATGAGTGCAGAATACTGCTCATTACAAAGCGTGAAAAAGTGAAAAATAGCATTAGAATATCTTCCTTCATATGAAATTGGGCTATACTACACTATTTTTTAGGCACCTGCAGCCTATACTGCCCTGGAAATCGTATTTAGAAGCTCTGAACTTTTCTATCTCTGGCATGATAGATTGTGCCGTCTAGGTCTTAGGATGATGAGAAATATAATTAACAATTCACAGGGACATGATATGAATGTTAAGAATTTCTCGAATCAAGAAGACTTTGTGTGCCCCGCATGTGCCACCGGGAAATTAATTACTAGACCTTTTGCTCTGAAAGCAAAGGATGAAGTCCCTACATTCCTGGACCGTATCCAAGGAGACTTTTGCGGTCCTATACAGCCCCTGTAAGGGTTATTTAGGTATTTTATAGTGCTCATCATTGCTTCCTCGGAATGATCGCACATATATTTATTGTCTCAGAAATCATGTACAGTATAGCTAAATCTACATGATAATTAAATTAGAAATATTTTCACGATCATCATGAGAAGTCACTGAATGGACAATCTTTGGAGAACTTACTCAAAGCATTTGATGATTATTGCATGAAAATGGGAATTAAAAGTTGAGCATTACATCGCATGTCGCACCTGAATGGACTAGCGAACTTTGAAGAATTGTAATTTACCAACTAAATGTTGGGGACACACTTGATCTGCTCAGCGACTCTCATCAATTTTAGACCGTCGACCTATAACATCCATCCACCTATGCAACTAGCGTAAGGGTCAGCACCGAAAACTTCTCATCTGCGCAGGTTTGGTCGTAAGGTTTATGTACCTATACCATCACCGCAGCGAACTGCAATGGGTCTTCTCCGAAAGTCTAGGATATACATTGGTTATGAGACAACATCCATAATCAAGTGTTTGGACCCTATGACTGGAGATTTGCATAATGCCCGATTCGTTGATAGTATATCAGATGAGATTAGTTTCCCGTCATTAGGGGGAGGAAATCAACCCTTGATAATAATGTCGGGAAATAATTGAAGTCTAGAAGATAATCGAAGTCCAGAAGATAATTGAAATCTATGCATATGACCCGCACACTAGTGAAGCAAATAGAAAAATCCAGAAGATAATTGCAGTCCAGAAGATAATTTGAATTGAAGTCTAGAAGACAATTGAAGTACAGAAGATAATTGATTTGCAAGCATTAGCGAATCAAGCGCGGACCACTTTAGTGATTTGAAGAGCGTGACCAAGTAGCATTTGCTGCAGACAATGCACCGGAGAGGGCTGAAATACCAATGAAGGTATCCCTAATCCCGTCGAGGCCTCGAGAATAAGGGCGAGAACTCCGGTCCCTCGAATCCGGAAGTAGCCGGGGCGCTGGTGAAAAAGGATAAGAAGGACTTGTCACGCCGATCACCGAAGTGCCCAGAACGAAGGAGCGGTTGAGACTCGCACGGTATGAAACCTTCGGAAAAGACATACGAATTGAACATCCCCATGAAGGAGACATCGGCATGGATGTGTGCACACATCAATTTGAAAAACTAAAGGACTTGCCCGCAATTGAAAGCGGCGGTGAGTAAGTAGAAGCATTAGAAGAATCGCCTTGAAGAAATAGATATAAAATTTATGACCTCGAGCGAATCTTTGAATATGACAACGACCAATGTCGACATATATTTTGCAAAGAAACTTGCCACAATCATCAATCTTGATTCGAGCTGTATCGCTCATTGAATGAAAGAAAAGATCAGATTGAAAGAAGCGGTAGAAACTGAATTATTCTCTCCGAATAAAGAAGGACGTTTGGGCACAGTAGCGTACACCTACCCTTGTGCACCAGTAAGGCATAAGTGGATATTTGTTCGAAAGAGAAATGAAAAGAAGCAAGGCTCGTTGCATAAGGTTTCATTGAACATTCGAGGAGATGATTATGAAGAAACCTATTCCCGGTCATGGCGTAACCCCTTTAGACATTTATCTCAATGGCGGTGAACTTGAAGTTAGAATTGAAATTGATGGATGGGGTACCGACATACCTTTATGAAATATTGGATTCGGACATTGAAGATACAGAATGTATCAATGTCCCAAGCCAAGATAGAGCAAATAGAAATATATGCGATGTGAAACTCGAAAGTCATTATGCGAACTTAAGCAATCGAGCAGAATGTGGTATAATCGCAGGCGACTTTCTATGCAAGAAAGGCTACGAACAATGAGAATAAACCACTGTATATTTATACGATGATTCCGAATGGATTTTGTATAATCTCGGTGTATGAAAATGATCGAATATCATCGAAACCACGAAGGATATTAAGAAAGTAAGCTCTTACACAAGTCGAGTTCGAAATGAAAGATTTGGGTGAAAACCAAATATTGCCTAGGCTTACTGACTTGGGCATGCCCACGAAGGAATTTTAGTACATCAGTCAACCTACACTCGAGAAGGTGTTGGAAAGGTTCGGCTTTGGAAAGGCATACCCTTTGAAAGTGCTAATGGTGGGAGATCTTTGCGGCAAGACAAGGACAGTACAAACCTAGAAAAGAGGGGAGGAAGTCACGGGACCGGAATTCCCATATCTAAGTGTGATAGAAACACTCATGTATTGAACAAAGCGTACTAGACCGGGCATTGCATTTGCAGTGAACCTATTAGCAAGGTATAGTACAAAACCTACCAAAGGCATTGGCGAGGAATGAAGGACATCTTCCGATACCTCCAAGGAAGCAAAGAACTTGGTCATTCTCTGAGAAAGAACTAAGACTTAACTATGAATGACAATGCGGATAACTTGGTACTTGTAGGACCCGCATACGATAAATAGCAAGCAGGCTATGTATTCCTATGTGGTGGGCGCAATTCCATGAAAATCATCTAAGCAAAGTCTTGTATCGACTTGACGAACCACTCGGAAATAATAGCATTATGCGAGGCCTCACGAGAATGTGCTTGACTTGGCGGATGATTCACCACATCCAGCAGTCATGTGGATTGAATGCGCACTAACCCCACTATTATCTATGAAGATAAATGCGGCTTGTGTTGCACAAATGCGGATGGGTTATGTGAAGAATCCTCTCACAAAGCATATCAACCCCAAGTTCTTCTATGCTCATGAATTGCAAAAGATGAACGTTTTAAAAAATCTGCATACTAAGTCATGTGAGAATCTTGCGATTTATTCACTAAGTCACTTCGACATCTAACTTTGAAAGATGCATATGTGAATTGGAATGATGAGACTTAAGAGAAGTGCGAATTCGGGGAGAACCTTCACGAACTCATTATTAAAGCTTGATTATGAAGATCAGTACCCAAAGAATAAATCCGGAGATTAAATGAAATTGGGTGGATTGTACTTTTTTCCCTTGACGAGTTTTTGAAGTTTCTCGGTTAAGATTTTTAATGAGGCAATTAAATGCGGCATAGCGAACATGATTCATGTACTCTTTCTCTAATTTTTTCCACTGGGTTTTTATGGAGTTTTGACGAGACATGGACATGAAGGATGGGTGCCCAAGGGGGAGTGTTGGGAAACCATGGGCCTGACCCTGCAGTCGGCCCATTAGTGGGCGCTCCATCCCAATCCCTAGCAGGGTCGTAGCCTATAAATAGGGGGTGCTATTCATTGTAAAAGATTGATCGATGGATGAAGGAATAAAGAGAAGCAAGAAGTCCCCCTACATCTCTGTGTTCATCTCTTGTTCTGTTCTTGTGTTCATACATTGTTCTTACGATTCTGTGTATTGTTTACGAGGTAATCGCTCGGACTGGACTCGCCAGCGACGGTTCCTCAACAATTTTGACCATAAGAGACCACGGTGACAACTCTTATGCAGTTTCGTACGCACTTGAGTATATGATATTCTGAGATCGTAAGAGGATCGCGCGCGTTGAATGACATCTGTCCCTGTGCAAATTGTTCCCACGTTTACAGACGCAGACAGCACAACAATCGAAGTAAGTGGGGCCCGCTAATTTGGCGCAACGGCTTTTGGAGCTCCTCGTCCGTGCAATAGGTCAATAGCTATATCGTACGTAGATCCTTTGTATTGAATATTCAATACATAGGATTTATTTTTAGATTGAATATTCAATACATAGGATTTATTTTTATAAGCTAAGCTGGTCTTTAGAGCATCTATAATAGTTTGTTTATTATCTTGTTACTAAAAGGAGAGATAGCTACTTAATCTAATAAAAAAAAAGTCTTCCAATA
Organism: Ampelocalamus luodianensis; assembly: GCA_036346255.1. NCBI lineage: Eukaryota > Viridiplantae > Streptophyta > Magnoliopsida > Poales > Poaceae > Ampelocalamus > Ampelocalamus luodianensis. The sequence goes on along the minus strand of CM070627.1, from coordinate 52,750,359 downwards.
GATTATTTCTTAAGTTTGTATTTAAAACTTTAATTATTACTTTAATTGCTACCCGCAAAATAAGTTTTTAAGTAACAAACGAGTCTCCAATAGTTATTCTATTGTTTCTTATGTTTTTGTATCAACAACTTGCTTGTTTCTTTATCTAAAAACAAGCTCACATTCTTTCTTTTACATCACCTAAATGCTAATGTGTCAATTCTTTAGTAATAAATGACATGATTATTGTAGATGCTCTTACATGTCGATCGTCTTGGTGTTACACACGAACGCACGTGCTGCCGTGAGCATGCATTCCACCTTATTCTGGACTACGCACGTAGGAACGACCAGCTTCGCAACCGATCGGAAGCTGCACCAACTATAGCGGAGGAAACGGGGGAGCTTAGCAGGAATTTCTTGGATTTTATTTTCTGTTTTGTAAAACGGCACATCGATACTGGTCCACTCATGTGCTAGGCAAATACCTTGAAGCGGTGTACGTGGCTTGACGTACCCGGCTTCACGCAAGAGGCTATGCTTCGGGATAGTAATCCTGCTCAAAGTTAATAAAGGAGCTCCCTTGTCTCAAAAATACCATCACTTCGTAATGGCGAGTACATACTAAAACGCACCATGTATCACCTTTCTTCCGTATAAATACCATCACTTTATAATACTCTAGCTCAGTAGAAATAGGTCAAGGGCAACAATCAGTAACACCAAATCATATGTATTGGATCAACAACTTCCACGTTGTCCCGGAGGTATCATGCCTGAAGCGTATGGTTCAGTTTTCGCCTTTAAATAGCCATTGCGGCTGAAGTCACAGTCCACATTCGCAAAAAAACATTTGAAACTTCCGGAATTACAAAACTCTACTTTTATCAACTTGCAATACAGGCCGTTGTTGTGTCAGTCGGATTTAACTTGACAATACAATCTCTCATTGGAATCTTGGTCTTTTTGCAGGGCCTTGATCAATGATAGGGTCGATTTGGGGAGGCAGTGCCTCTGAGGCGAGCAGATCATCTGGCGCTTTCTCCTGTTCTGATGCAGATGGCGGAACATAGCCCTCCGGAAAAGGTGGAGGGGGAGGAGCAGGAGGGAGCTGCAAAAAAAGATGTCAGAAGTTTGAAAGTAATTAACACATGGTTTGACAAAACAGGTTGACGAGATTACAAATACTAATGAACTCTTTGACAGCAAAACTCGCATGTAGTTAGAAAAAACTCCGCGAAATGTTAGTCCAGGATGCATGACACAACTTTTGCTCTTCTGCCTAACGGCTACTATTATCTACCACGTCCACGGTACAAGGTAACAGGAGGTAAGGTTTGCTATCTACATCAGACATTCGTTGCACAAAAAGGTTAATATTACCTTCCGTTGCAAAGATATGAGGATATGATCAACTCGTTTCAACTCCTTCAAGTCAATTGTTTCCTTTTGGGTCTTTGATTCAGAAGCTGCCGCATCAGACTCAGCTTCCACTGTAAAGTACAGAAACAGATTCCAGTGATGCTGTTTTTGTTTTGCAAATGATGGCAAAGGAAAAACACATAACTTAAATGCATATAGCTTGTATCATAAGCAACAGGTGATTTTTGAATTACAGTAGCAACTATTTCATGCAAGTGATCTTGCATTATCAATGTGTCAAGTTAAGGAGTAGTCAGCTTGGACACAAACGATCATCAACACGACTCCCTGTTTTAGTTACTAGGTAATAGGTATGGATAATGCTTTCAAGATAGTCTATGAGATGATCTGTGAGTACAGTGTTGATCTTCATTCAACAATAAGCTCCCTTTTCTATGCACAAATGAAATAATGCGCCAATTCATACAAACTCACAAATAATTACATCTGGTCACTTTCACTCCACAAAGTAGTAACTAAAACAAGTTTCTTGATTAAAAAGGCCCTATACTCTTAGAGAACCATAAGAGGCCCACAGAGTATTTCGAAACCCAGGGCACATTACCAGAAAAGAGTGATACTGTAATCATGAAACAATTCCAGTAATGCCAAAAGAAAAGGAAGTATCAGCAAACTGCCAAACAAAACACAGAAAATCAGGAAAATTGATCCAAGTTCTTGCTTAGAGATTTAAACTCTATTAGAAAATCATAAAGGTTCATACTTGTATAATTATATACCTCCGGAGTTCTGAGCGTTGCATATATCTACTACTAAAAATTGAAAAATGCCTACATCTACTTCTCAAAAAAAAATCCTCTTTTCAATCCAAAAAGGAAGTTACATTCATCAGTGCTGTAACAGAACAGGGGTAGATTTTTAGAGTTACCATCTTTTAGGGGGGATCTGTTGGTTCTACAATTTTAAATGAGTTTATTTATAAATAGGGTACTTTAAAGGTACATAGTCATAATTCCTCCAGAAAATGTATAGATTTACCATTTTACGGACCTAATCATGAATCAATGACCACGTTTATCCTGAACAATAATGCCACTGCTTGTTAGTTTCAGCTTTTCAAATTTGACAGAACCACAACTCATAAGATCAGCTGAATGTTCCACAAAAGTATTTCACTGACAATACAACAATAATTTGGCCAAAATTTTATATCAGTGTCTGTTGAGAGGTGAAATTCGTAAACTAGCAATCATATATTACCATGCGTAAGTGATGTTTCACCATGTGACTGTGAGAAACAGGTAAGAACAAAGAAACATGTAAGATGTGACGACCATACCATTCCCAATTTTCTCCAACTTTGAGCATGCCGTAGAAAATGCTTTCGATATGTGATGCATAGCCCTACTCTGAAATGTTACAAGAACAGTCCAAGGAAAAAATAAGTCACAAGCGACCTAAAATCTGCACTTAGATTGGCAAAATCCACCGAAAATGTCCTTGCAACGCTCAACAAACTAAAAACAACTATACCACATTGTCATCGCATTGCTAGTCCGTGAACACAGAAACTAAAACCCCATTGCACAAATTTAAGCAAAAAGGAGGGGAGGCTTTACGATGCGGGAGGCGAAGACGTTGCAGAGCTGGGGCGCCTGGTAGATGGAGCCGTCGAGGATGTAGTAGGCGAGCATGGCGTGGGCTTTCTCGGGGCTCTCCCGCTTCTGCTTGCGGATCACGAACAAGTGCGGCTCCATCACGTCGCTCAGCACGTACTCCATCCCGGTCATCTTCCTGCGACCACCACAGAGAACGGGACAACGCTAGTAACCAACCTCCGCTTCTTGCGAATTGGGGAGTGTTGGGGAGGGCTAGGGTTTTACGTGAGGTGGGACATGTCGAGGGGGTGGATTTGGCGAGAGCGGAGGGACTCGTTGTTGCAGGTGATGTCGTAGAAGGGGGAGAGGGCGAAGTAGTCGAAGACGAGGTTGCGGTCGAGCGGGTAGGTGTTGAGCCAGAGCTGGTCGCGGAAGCAGATCCCCGTCATGTCCGTGCCCGGCGGGGGCGGGAGCGCGGCCACGCTGTCGTCCGGGGGCGGTTGGGGGAGCGGCGTCGCCGACATCGCCGCCCAGGAAGCACCTTCTGTGCACCGAATCGAGCCGGAGGGCGACAGCGGCGCGGCTTGCGAGGATGGATGATACGGCGGCGCCGGCGAGGACGGGCGCTGCGGCGGCGGGGAGGGCAGGAGGAGGATGTAGAGCCGAATCGGCGAAGTGGAAGGTGGCCTAGGGACAAAAATCCGAACTGCAGCTGTAGGCTTGTAGGCGACTATGACATGCTTCAGCGAAGCGGGATTGTGTTGAAGATGTTGCAAGGTGACCGTGTGCTACGGCCTACGAATTTCACAGAATTTTCATCGAAAACAGCTTAATTTCTGCAGAATTTGAAAAAAATTCACATGTTTCAAATAGGCCTAGCATGGACATCCAACTTGCCAAAGCCTCGTCCAACGTCTAGCCGGCCGGCTAACATAACAAGCTGCCAACTTAGCGTGCTAGTACATATAATTTCACGATGAATTATGCATAATTGCATTTGATGCTACCTTTAGTCAGAAGTCATAGATATATTGAAAACTTTAAAAAGTTTCGCCACCTACATTTCTCTCTGAACTTGACAAGTGTTGTAGGTGATTTAAACAAACTTAAAAAATAGTATAAGTTATAACTTATACTCCAAGTCGGGTGTCGACACGTAGCTCACGAGAAATGGGAATGGCCTGTGAGATGTTCCAATGATAAGGTTAGATTTTTCTCGTTAAAGTAACGCCTTTTCAGCAGTTTATATTATGCGCATTGAATCAATTATGCCCCGGTCACATTAGAAATCAACACATTTAAAATGAGTTCTATTTTTATAAGTAAATCCATAAGGCCGATCAGAAAGGAACTACTTGACCTCAGAAACAAATAATTCAGAATAGCAGACCGTGTAAATGCATGACAGAAATAGCCAAAAACATTGAGAAAGTTTATAAAAAATGTAGCATTGCACAAACATTTATCAACTACAGCTACCTTGTATTTTGAAACCATCAAGCATCCAGAGTATGACAGGCAGAGAGACAAGGTAACTGTCTTGACCAAAAATAACAATTTTACAACATAGGCTTGCGCATACCGCATAGTATAAACAAAAAAGGTTACAAGGGCTGCCCTCAAATGGCATCCATATACAACACTATATATAACTCTACAAATGAACTAAAACTATGATCTGACATCCTTGAAAACTCCACCTCTCTCCATCTCCACAACAATGTCTTTTAAGGCCGGTACTTTGCTAGCTAAAGTTCTGTACAGTTTAGAATACCTGGCTCTTGTACCATCAGCTGTTCGTGCCAGCGCAAGCAGGCTGACTGCTTCTGGCAATTGCTCAAACACGCCTTTTATTTCCTCGAAGCTCATGTCTGCAAGAATTGATGGTCTTGGAAAAACACGGATTATCTCACCGCCTTTAGGTTCCTGAACTCGTTGATCAGCCTTGATGACCAGTTCACAGCTCGAATTTGCTCCACGTTTTATGATGGAAGGGGCTGTAGTTCCAGTGTTGAACTGCAGTTCGTTCCACTGTGAAACTTCGCTCTACAAATGTGTTGGGACTCGAATTAGGATCCGGGGCAGGATCATCGGGATCTTCTTGCAGTGACTATATATATACATGGTAGTATTGCATAAGCTAAAATTAAAGGAATATAGCTGAGAATGGTGTTTGGGCTTCATCGTGCCCAATGTGTTGTCAGCCTGACACAATCCTAACTCTCGCAAAGAATAAGCTATATTGAGGACACAACCCTAATTCTCGCAATGCATAAGCTATATTGAAAAGGCAATAGTAGCATATGAGGTGTCTTAACAATTCATTACTATCACCAATCAGAAAGCTAGGATTTCATGCAAAAGTACTGTGAAATATGTAGGTAATGCCAGATCCTAATATCTGCCCAGAAACTCATGGGGAATAATGATTATTAACTTAGATTAGAGATATGTAAAGTTTTTTTTTCTTTTTTTTTTGAAGTCCGGGATTTCCCCATCCGGTCCACATTATAGAAGAAGAAGTACCCTATCCGCGAGGCGTCAACGGGAGCAGCGCTCGAACCGTGACGGACTAAGAGCCTAAAGCTCTCCTGTGTCACTGTGCCCCTACGGTCCTCCACCGAGCCCCACTCAGTCTCACTAAATCCCGGGTGAGACAGCCAGTGTTGAGCCCAAGGCTCGAACCCTGCCGGGCAGAGCGGACGACGCCACTCGTAACCAACGAGCCCCAGCTCGCTTCTCTCAGAGATATGTAAAGTTGGACAGACAAATTTTGCATCTGTAGAGAAACCGAGAAGTGACAATCAGGACAGCCCACTTACCCTCCTCTTACAACGGTGACGTAGGGTGTAGGGAAAACTAGCACAACGAGGCATAATATTCAATGTCATTTTATCATAACCCATTTAAAGGGTGGTATTTATTCTTTTTCTTTCAGGGCAAAGATTCGAAGATACAATGTACATACCTCTACAACTTTCCGTGCCTCCATGATCTGCTTCTGAGCACACGGATGATCAATATCAAGAAGAGAAGTCATCTGCGCCAAGAGGTCATCCAATGATTCTAGAAAGCTAGAATGCTTTCTTCTTTGATTTTTTCAATGGTCTTGCAGAGCTTTGTCTCGTTACTTCCTGATGTCTGAAAGTGAACAAGTATGGCTAGTTAGTAAACTCGTGTCCCAGTGAAACAAAAAAAAGCAAGACAAGTAGTGAATCACTAGTGATGAATGGATAGCCTCAGACCTTGACCTGTTTTATAATGTTGTCTAAAGATATGAGAGATGCTAATCGTGCATCTTCAGCAGCAGTTGGAGGATTTCGGATTGGTGAACCACCTTCTTCTTTGGTTAACAAGACAGTATCAGTTCTCATTTGTTGCTATCAGTAGAAATGTCCACTGAGATAATCCAAGTGTACTAAGCTACGAAATGAATGCAGAAATATGATTATATGCCATACATCAATGTGAATCCTCCAAGGACTTGCCACTAGCATTCATAAGCCTCTTGAAAGTTAAAGAAAGAAAATTTCACATTAACATTCGAATTAAGGAGCAAAGAGGGAAAAAAACTTAATCCATCACCAAAGTTTGAACTACAGGCACTGTGCGTGTTTCTGTTGTTTATTCTATAGATAGAAGCACATAAATTTGAGAAATCTGGCAAGTACAACAGGTAGAAAGAAGATGAAAAATTGTGAGGGAGAAGCAGGCACCTTTCTTCTTTTGTGATCGACAGACTCCAGAGCAGAACGTAGCTTACTGACATGAGCAGGACCATCAGCCTCCTCTGTTGCCAATGTGCCAGTTATGTCCTGCAATATTGTGAAGGATAAGAGAGACAATTTTACTGAAATTATTGGACCAGATGATGAGGCAGGTAAAAAAAAATAAAACCTTCAAGTGCTGTAGCTGTGATGTGCAAACAAGCTTCGTGTACTCAGATAACAGCTGGCCTAAAGCATCGGTGGTGGGGGGCTGCGCCATCCATCCATCCATCCATCCATAATAGCAGTAGATAACAGTTCAAGCTGTCCAGTAGCTCCTCCAGCAACATCTCCACCAGTTACAGATAGAAACCCAAAGTTCTCAGCAAGCCATGCTCGGATTTGGTGTTGTAATTCACCAGCTGGTGTGTGAACGAAGAGAGCAGCCAAAGCCTTGTTTCCGATTGAAAAAGCCTTGGCTTCCTCAGTAATTTCCCGAAGCTTTCCTCCAGTGACATGTTGTCTCCAAGTCTCCTGTCCAATTATGATAATATTAGTACAATATCACCCAATGCTAGCAGCTATTAGAGTCATTCACCCAAAAAGTTTAAAACAGATGTCAAGGCATTCACATCAGGCAGTGGTACCAAGAGATCAGCGTAACATGTCCTAGCTTGCCACATTAACTTTGCTATGAGGACCTAAAATCTGTACTAGGATGCAATCATGCCAGCAATAAAGCAAAGGATCCCATCAGAACCAACATGCACTACAAGAGTTAACCAGAGAGATGCCCAAAATGTAAAGTAAATCCCATAAAAACTGGTGTAACCAAGATTCAGTGGGAAGCTACTGTTAATAATATGCAGCATCTAAAGAAGAACAAAACATACCTCCTCAATCCCACGAAGCTTCAGAACAATCAAGGAGGATTTTGATTTCTTTTCCTGTTTAATGCTAACCTTGAAACCATGCACATGTTCATCAACTAAGGCAGTTCGTGAACTATGACCATGGTGGTAAACAGGAGACCTGCCAGGACTACTTCCCCTGCTTGAACTTCTGCTCCGACCAGTATTTGATTTCTCCAAAAAACACTCAACTGGAGAAACCTTTATGAAGCAAGGAACAAATGGACAAATACCATTACACACATAATGCAAAAGGATGGGATAGCTTCTTAGATTTAAAAAAAGACAGATAAAAGCAAGACAGCAACATCATACCTTGATGGACTGAAGTTCTGGGGACCTAGCAAGCAAAGATCTAATGTATAATATCCTGACCCTGGAAACTAGCATGGTATCCATAACTTTTCTTGTTTCCATTTTGCGAATGAATGAGAAGACAGCATCTCGGATCTCGGCAAGTATCTCATGCTCCCTAGCAGCACCAGCCTTGATAACTGCAGCCAATACCTGCAAGCCTATAATAGTTACACCATTGTTCTTGCTGGGAAATTAACATTAACTATAACAGGAATATCATGGAACTGTAAAAATAGATTAGGGTCAGGCGCATACCATCTGCAGCCAATAAACAGTAAAACAAAAAATGATGAAATGGCTCAGATTTCAGATATAGTGCTGATATCAAGGAACTGTATAAAACAGACCTCATATGAACACCTGATCACTTAATCAAGGCATCACACAACACATCACACTCTCCAGGTATATTTCCAAACAAAAAGGAAAATAATTAGCATCACACTGCTGAACATGAAAATGGGATTGCAGTATCTGCTGTCATGCACCCATCAATCCCATGGACACAACAAAGGCAACTGCCAAAAATGTTTAAACTGTGTTTGTTTGTACTTGGTAGGGATCTCAACAAGGATTACATAAGCCCCAGGCCCCCAGCAAATAGCTGGTCACCATTCACCAATCATACCAGCCAACCAGAACCAAAACCCTTTAGCGAGCTTATTTATGCTGAGACTTTATGAACAATTTACCACAACTCTAACCGATTGGCATTATTCATGTGTATAGCTAAATTATCAAAATATTCTTTTGGGTAAGGGAAAATGCAAAAGACCTCAAAAGGCTCAAAATCAAAACAAATTAATATTTGGCCAAATTGTAGTCATCTAGCTTCATGGCAAAGTTTTGTTGGCTAGTACCAGCCTGGTGAAATGAGAACAGGTACCAAGTACCAACTACACAGCAGCATCCTGACAGTTACTGGATTTCCAAACCCTCACTATGCAATGGCCATCTGGTGGCAGTGGAGGATCACTATGGGTCATAACTTCAGTAGAAGGCTGGTGACCATAATAATAATATTAAAAAAAAAACAGCAATGAAATGGAACAGGCAAAACCAGTTTAGCAAGAACAGAATCTTAAAGGTACAATATGAATATATTATATTAGCTTGGCATTACTGACCAGCATCAAAAGCTTATTTGCACCATCAGCTATTGCAGCAAATCCCTCAAACTGGTTAGGATCAAAATCCATTAGTGCGGATGTAAGGTACTCCCCAGCAGGTGTAGTTTTTGTTATCTCATTGCTCGATTTCACAATAGCTCCACTGTTTCACAATTGCGTTCGAATCCTTCATCTTCGATCCAGGTTTCTGACATCCATGCTGCACAGGCAGCAACTCTTGATCTTAGCCTTGTTTGCTAATACTACCAAGAGCATCAAGTCCGCAAGGTTTTTGTATCTGATGATATAGCTTTGGACAAGCTCCCAGATGATGCATTTGTTGTTTACCAGGGGCACCATGATGACAAGGCAGTCAAGGCTGTGTATAGGGCCAATGTTATTCTGCCATCTTCAGCAAACAATAGATTAGATAAATTTATATTTGTACAATTCAGAAAAACCTCTACACGGGAAACACGCTGAAATCAATGGCATGCTAACTTTCATCCTAGTAGTACTGATGTTGCAACGTGACTTTCGTTCAGAAAATTTAAATGGCCAACCCCTATTTGTACCTATATGAATTGCAAGCTGTCTCTGAATGTTCTCCCTGTTCACGTAAATGAATCAATCTCAGATACAATTCAGGCTGCAAGCACTTTCTAGTATCCCTGAGATATCACATCAAAACTATTTAGGCCCAAGAAAGAACCTGCTAGTGGCTAATCAATAAGCACGATTTTAATAGCTCCACATGTAGTAACCAAGCATGCTGATAGCTTAGTTTTACCAGGAGGAGGGATAAAACAGAAAACTGAAGGTTGCCCACCAAAAATTGCCATGGATCAATAAAAATTAGTTAAATAGTATCCCGTTCATCATGTCTGTCAAGAGTCCAAAATGTGATTTATTCATGAACCTATAGGATAACATTATTTATGATTTTTAACCTATGCAGCCTGGTTTTCAAATGTACTTGTCATATTTTTTGGGGTTTTAAACAAAGTTATCAATTGCTCCATAACTGAAGACCCGCACATTCTTTTCTACTATCAGTGAGACATCAACTGATAATGTGTCAGATCTCCTGTGGTAGAAGGCACTGACTCTTAGACTTCGCTCACACAGAACACAACATCTGAACCTTTTCATGTTAATGTTCTGCACTAATATATATTTGCAGGGTGCTACAACTGAAGCAAAGACATATATTTCAAAATTCAGCATGCCACAACTGAAGCAAAGACAACATGCTGGGAAGAGGGTGGCAGGACAACACAGATAATGAGGTCTTCTTGTGAAATTTGGGTAAAACTACAGGAAACATTGCAACTATTTCTTGATTGGTTTGAATAAAAGGTTCCCCCTTGCAATAGTAACTAAATTATGCTGCAATCATAAGATGGCCTTTTTTTCTTCTGCAATTCTATCAATGTCTTTGTGCCAAGTAATTGTTTTCGTGAGAAGGGTACTCCTAATGGCATAATGAAATTACAGTACTATGACATGCATAATAATTCACAAATCATTTTTGACATGCATAAGGATTCATGTCTTTTGGAATAACAGATCTGAATCAGTATTGTTTTAAGTTATGTAACAAGATCAAATTCTGCAGGCAGTGTGCTTTAACAGTTTGACCATTTTGGAATAATGAGGACAAGGCCCTGGCCGAAAGAATTGCAGTTGGGTCTATTATAATCAGTATCTGATAGTTAAGTGTTAAGGCAGGCAGTGTGCTTTAACAGTTTGACCATTGATCACTTGATTTGAGACTTCAAATGTATCTTCATCTAAGAGAGCAAAAGGTAATGGACTGTATGAAAATGTTATAGCATGAAAAAAAATTTGGACTTCATTGCCAGACACGAAATATGCCGTCGAATGGAGTGAATCAGAATATATGAGGCCACAAGAAAGCGAGGGTAATCCTTCAACATGAAAAACAGAAAGAACAGTGATGGTTGTCACTCTGAAATTCAACAAACAACAAACTGTAAAATTCGACAGGCACACCTCTTGCTGCTTGTTGCTTGCTGCGATCTTCCTTCTTCCCTTTGGAAGTTGTGGTGTTTGCTCGTGCAACATAGAAAGGAAGATTAGGAGGAAAAGGTTGCCGCAAATAAGGAGGAGAAGTGGAAGAAAAAGGATTAGTGGAAGAAGAGAATAACCTTTTGTAGTGTTGGTCGGGTCTGCATGCTTATTCTGTGCTTGCAACCGCCGTGCATAAGCTGGGCGGTTTGCAAAGAACGTGTTTTGCTGTCAAGCATGGCGGTTGTCGAGGGAGCTAACCTTAGCATCATCGTTTTGTCGGCGCATGTTCTCAATCACCGTGGCGGATTCCGACCATCAATCCACCTCGGTCTCCCCAGCGTGCAGCGGCGACAGTGGATGCGCCATCACCAGGGCGCTGGATCGGGAGGCGGATAGCCGGTGCATATGCAAGGAGAGGCGATGACGGTAGAGGAGAGGTGGGGGGAGCAGCCTCTGTCCCAGGGCGTCGATGGTGGCGCAGATGCGAGAGGCGTGGTGGCATAGATATGGTAGGGGTGAGGGCACCATGGATGCGAGGGGCGGGGCGTTGTAGCAGTGGGTGAGGGCGGCGCGGAGGCGATGGACGAGGGGCGATGGCGGCGCGGAGGAGCGAGGGGTGAGGGCGGCGAGGAGGAGCGAGGGGTGAGGGCGGCGCGGAGGGGCTAGGGCGTCTCTCGAAGGCGATGGGCGAGGGCGGCGCGGTGCCGATGGACGGGGCACGGCGCGGATGGGAGGGAGGGACGTGGCGGCGGTTGAGGACATAGGGGTAGGGGTGGCCAAGGCGTTTTTTCTGTGCGTAGGGTGGGATGATTCGTCATGCTGCGCGGGTAAATCCCTTTTCATCTCGCTGTGCGGGGAATAATTTTTTTTTGTTAGTTAAGATAAGAAATAAGTTGCAAGTAAAATAAATAAGATGAATATTGACAAACTGTGGAAAAGGTTAATGACAACTTAATTATTATACTTCAGTGGGCTTGAAGTTTCAAAAGCATTGCTAAAGGTATGCCGTATAGGTCTTCAGAAAATTATGGAGTAGCACTACTGGTCCATTCTTCTTCATTTTAACATTTCTAATTCTTGACGCAAGCAAAATCTAAATTGCAACGACTATGCATTGTGATTTGGTACTGATTTGTTTAGCCTGATATGTAATCGCCATATGACATTGCTAGCTGCTATTGAGTTCCATACATGGCCTGGTACCTGAACATTCTTTACAGAATTGTATGGGGGGGATTCCATTCCACAAGCTCGAATAAAAAAAGGCTGAAGAATACCCCCCTTCAACATGGGCCTTCTAATCAAGTTTTTCAAGGTAATTTTGCAGTTTTGTCTTCTTTACATATATCTTGTGTCAAACTTTGGGTTTAATTTTCTCCAATTAAACAATCAGGGTGATCGTGGTGGCTCGGTCTTCACATTCCCTTCCTGGATACAATTAGACATCACCGACAATAGCATCTCATTGAGGAGCCCACAAAACTAGGTTATTTCACTGACAGCAAAAGAACTGATGAAGCAGAGCTAGAGACAACAAATGCAATTCACACAATTGCTCAGTGATCTGTCCATTGGTGCGCAGCCAATTAACACTCCCCAAGTGGAATTAACTCTCCCCAAGGGGACACACTAGTTTATAAGGGGAATGAGCACCTCTTACACATGGTTATTCCATCTTCAATTTCATCAGTCAGTGATGCATCATGCAAATTATTTTTAATATAGTCATGAAAACATCGAAGTAATCAATGCTTTGTGCCCCCTTCAAAGATCCCCCCACCTCCATACGGTTGTGGATTCTATCACAAATTGGCTCAGGTCACGGGCCTTGTTGAAGTTTGATTGCAAACATGGTCCTCTTGCAGATTGCACGTCCATTGAGTCATCTGCTCAATGCTCATGTCTATCCATCATATGTCGCGGTCATATCTTTAGTGTGTCATCACTCCATTGTTGGGAGATCTTCATACCTGGTTTGCATCCCCACTGCAGGCGATGAATCCAGTCAAAGTAATCCATGCTGCTCTGAGTTCACTTGCTCAACCTTTGGCAATCAAGACATCCAGCAGCTCAATAGATTTCCTAAGCTTTCTCTCCCGGCACACAGTCTCAATCAGCCTTCTCCAACAACTGTCCTCTGGCATGAACCCCACATCAGCCAATCCATACAGTGCTACTGTTGCATCTGTTACCCGCCCAGCATCACACAGACCAATCAACAGGTTGTTTGAGGCTGCATAGTGTGGTAAAAATCCTCGTCCGAGCATCAGCCCCAGCAAGCCAACCGCCTTGTCCATCTCCCCACGTGAGCACAAGCAATTCATCACAATCCGATAGCTTGCGAAGTTCAACTGAACTCCTTCCTGTGGCAAGCTCTCGAGCAAGTCCATTGCTTCCACAGTCCGCCCACCTTTGCACAGCCCCTCAATCACAAGATTGTACGTGACAACATCAGCTTTGCACCCCTTCTCCCTCATCTCCAGCACAAGATTGATCCCCTCACCCACACTCCCATGCCTGCAAAGGCACCCGATCAGTGCCGTGTAGCTGACAGCATCTGGCTCCACCCCAGCACTCCTCATCTCCTCAAACACCACCCTCGCCTCCTCTACTTCCCCTTTCTTACAGTGCCCATTAATCAGAGTGGCGTAGTTGAAGGCATTTGGCTCACATTCATTCTTCCTCATAAATGCAAAGATTGCTCGTGCCTTCTCCACCTGCCCAAGCCTGCAGAATCCATCGATGATCACATTGTAAATCAGCTGGTCTGGCACAATGCGGTCCTTCTCGATCATCTCCTCAAATAGTTCAAACGCTTCCTTCATTAAACTCGCACGACAGAGCCCGCCGACCAAGGTTGAATAGGTGACCAAGTTTGGCCTCACATCGGCGCAAGTGTACTCGCGCATTTCGTCGAGCACTTTGAAGGCGGTCTCCAATTCACCGTTCTTGACGTAGCACTTGATGAGGATGTTGTAGACGCAGGTGTTGGGATTTGGAAGGTACTTGTTCCGTGGGTCCCGCAGATCGGCTATGAGTTCGGAGAGGACGTCGGGGCAGCGGGAGGACACAAGGCGGTCGAGACAGACGGCGAGGGCCTTGTGCGTGACGCGGCGGCGGCGGAGGAGCGCGGGCAGGAGGCGGAGGAGCGTGAGGGCGTGGTCGGCGGGGAGGAGGCGGAGGAGCGGCAGGAACTGCGGCTCGAGGAATCGGCAGGGCGCGGAGGCGGCGCGGCGGAGGACGGCGGCGGCGGCGGAGGGGAGGCGGGCGCGCGCGAGGCGGATTAGGAGCGCGGAGAAGGTGGCGGGGGTGTGGGAGAACCCGCGCTGGGCGGCGGCGGCGTTGAAGAGGTCGAGCGCGCGCTGCGCCGAGGGGGAGGAGGCTATGAGGTGGGCGAGGTCGGGGTGGTGGAGGTAGCGCTGCGGCGTCGGCGCGGCGGGTGGCGGAGGCGGGGGTGGCGGGGAGGGCGCGGCGCGAGTGGGGCTGCGGTACTGGAGAGGGGAGATCCACGGGAGCGGGGCTTTCGTGGGTGCGGACGGGGGTTTCATGGCCGGTGGTGGAGGGAGGCTAGCCGGCTTGTTTGGTTTGGCCGTCTCGGCCTCCCCCGGGGAGGAGGGCGAGATGGGCGCGGGTCGGCCAAAATTGACGAATTCCTGAGGTTTTGGTTTGGTTTGCAGCGGCCGCGGGGTGGTTTTGGACTTGGAGGCAGGTTCCACGGCCGAAGAGGCAGGTGGTGGCGCCGATCGGACGGGAGCGGCTGCAAGGCGGAGGAACCGCGCGCGGGCCTCGAAGGCTCGAACCGTCGAACGAGCAAAGACTACAGTGACACTGTGACAGAACGGGAAGAGTTTTTGCCTAGTGGCACTGTTTGGGGCTTGTTTAACAAAAACGATGTTTTTGCCGTAATAGTAAAAATAGCACAATGAACACGTCAGCTGTCGACATGTGTCTACATCTGTGCTTCCTGTACACGGAAGACATCTATGCCGTTGTTGGGTGGTCCAGAGAATTCCCGTGCTGCCACGTCCATAATGATGATGAACAATATATGAGATAGAGGATCTCCTTAACGAAGGTTGTGACCATGTCAAATCGGTTGACCCGGTTGGCCGTTGACTAACACTTTGGTTAGTGACTCATAATTAATTTAGTCATCATTAATTAGGCGTAAATAAATAGTCATTGCTATGTAGTCACAATTAATTAATTTTTAGTTAAATAGTCCTAAATAATTAGGCATAATTAGTTAGTCGTAGTTAATTGTTCGTAATTAAGTAGGTCATTACAGTAATTGTTACTGAAATATTCATAATGAATTAGCCACAATTAATTACTTGTAATTAATTTAGTCGTTGCTAAATAGTGTTGATTAATTAGGCGTAAATAAATTACTCATCACTATTTAGTTGTAATTAATTAATTTTTAGTTAAATAGTCATGTACAATTAATTAATTATTACTAATTACATACCTTGTTGGTGAGTAATGACTCATAGTTAATTAGTGGTAATTAAATAAACATAATTAATTACGAATAATTAATGGCGCGTAGTTAATTAGTGGTAACTAATTAATCGTAATTAATTCAGTGAGAATTACTTAGATGTAATGAATTACTTGTAAGTAATTTATTGATAGGTAATCAAATTATTACTAATTAATTAATTACTCGTATTCAATTACTCGTATTTAATTGCTTACTTGTATGTAATATATCGTAATTATTTGTGTCATGGGTAATTAGTGGCAACTAAATTACTCATAATTAATTAGTACTTTTTTGTTTAGTCCTATTTAATTAGTGTTAATTGAAGAAATGATCACATGTAAATAGTCATGTACAGTTAATTCATTAGTGCTAATTACATACGTTGTTTGTTATATTGTGTACCGTAAATCGGGTTGTTGTGGCTTTAGGTAATTTCAAACATGCAAGATTTGGTATTGTTTTATGGTGACGGTCTCGTACAGGCTGGACCCGATGGGTTGGACCTGTCGAGATACCAATACAAGGTGGTCTGGGCGGAGGGGCTCGATGCAATGAATATTCACGAGCTTAGGAGTTACATCCGGAGGGAGTTCGGCACGGAGCCAACGGCGACGAAACTTGTCATCGAGGTGATCACCTGCACGAGTAGGCAGGGTGTATGGGAGCTAGTCAATGTGAACGGAAGCGTAGCATGGCGCCAGTGCATGCAGATTGCTTCTCAGCCAGAGGCGACGATATACGGAAAGCCGATGATGTACGTGAATTTCGTATGCAGGCTATCGGGAAACCTTGATGATGTTAGTGCCTCAAGAAGCGGGCAACCGCAGGCGGAGCTTGAAGACGGTAGCACATAATGTGCCGTTTTGGATGAAGTCCACGAGAGAAGAGTTCTGCATAATTTTATACAAAATGAGGGGGCAAGATTGTAGTGGTCAGCCCGCATTGACTACCACGAGTATCTATCGGACCAGCCTCTCAGGTTGGAGTCCAACGAGAACACCGACCCAAGCTCGGATGGTAGCGAGGAGGACGTACCCGAGGGTGCTGGTCCTACCGGTGGAATTATATCTTCGGAGGTGTCGTACGTGGCATCCAGACTTGATGATATCACAGTGCGATTGCTCGTACTACCGCAGGAAGAAGGGTCTCAGTGGGGGTTTGATATTGACACCCTCTTGGTTGGGCAGCACTTCCCTAGCAAAACAGCCGTGTATCAAGCTATAGTAGGCCGCGGACGGGCAATCTAGGAGCACCATAAGTTTCACGCAGTAGATTAATCTCCACGCTCCTGAGTTAGAGAAATGGTCACTGCTCTATGACACAGACAGTGCAAGGTACAAAATTATGATGACCAATATCTCTGAGGTGTACAACAGTGTGCTCAAAGGTGTGCGGTGCCTCCCTATCACTGTGATCGTTAAGGAAACATGGACTCACACGATCGGTTACTTCGTCAATAGAGCCATCGTAGCGAGGTGACAACTAGAAGAAGGGAAGCAGTGGTCTAAGAACATGCAGAGGTATATGAACCAGAAGATGCAGAAGGCATGAATGCATGACATCCGAGTGATCGATGGCCTCAGGAGGAAGTACGAGATCAAGCTATGGCAAAAATACTTCAACAATCATGCCAGCGGGGAAAGAAAACATGCATGCACCCTAAGTGATGTGGTTACATACACCTGCAACAAGTTGAAGCTCCTGCACAAGCCATGCTCATATGTGTGCAAGGCATGTGCGCAAATGAGCAGATATCTACGCCGTATATCTCCGAGTACTACGACATGCGGCACCTTTTCGGTATATAGAGTGCAGAGTTTCACTCCTATCTCTTGGACATGACTATAGGGATCTTTGGCTGGACAGAGTGTAATGCGGTCCGAATAAGGCCTTGAAGTCAACTGGGAAGGGACAACGACAGATGCGGCGCTTTCGGAACGATATGGATGACAACCAATGTGGGGGCTTGAGCCGCACGATAAAGTGTAGGATATGCAAGACCTTTGGGCACTTCATGAAGGATTGTCTCAACAGACCGAGCTCGTTTAGTCATCATTTAGTGTCGTAATTTATTGTATTGTCCGCTTGTACGGGGGCAGTCATGTCATGTAAATGGGTAATCTGCTCATATTTGTGCATATCTTTACGTCATTCTTTCTTAACGCGTACGCATATCTTGACATTATATTTGTTTCGAACTGTCCCGCCCTTGTTTTGTGCATAATAACAAAACATTAGGTTAACCATGACTAATTAACTAACTACACAGTTAATAAAGAAAATACATACGAGAAAAATACCTGCTAATATGATGGTTAATGACGTCTCTAAACAAGCCTTAATCGTCTGCGAAAACGAAATCGACCGAGGCTGCGAAGGAAAGAGCGAGCGAGAATGAGAGAGCGAGCGAAGCATCTCGCACTCCACTGCGAATTTATAGCCGCCGAATGCATCTCATGGCCAGCCGCGAAGCGACGGGAGGAATCGGATTCCCTCCCCCGCGTGGCTTGAATGCAAATAAATGCATGCAAAGCGATGGATGGACGTGACAAGGACAAGACATGACAGAGGGGTGGGCAGCGACTCCGGGCGTAGGAGGAGGGCAACTATCGACGTGCCGGGGCGGAGTTGGTCCGGGCGCAGGAGGAGCGGAGCCACGCCATGTGTGCGGTCTTTGGCGTGTCGGGCGAGTGCAACCGGACAAGCGCGTCGGGGCAGCGGCGAAAGCGTGCGGGCGGTGGCGAGCAAGTGCGACACAAGGCATGTCCGGTGCGCGGGCGAGCGGACAAGGTGGTCGGGCGCACGACAGCTGACTCGTTCGGGCCACAGGAGACCGGACGAGGCGGCCAGATGACACGTAGCGACTTCGAGGCATGGGCGACTAGACAAGGTAGCGCAGTACTCTGGGCGCACGAACAAGGCTTATCCGCGCGCCAGGAGAACGACGCCGGCCTCGTGGCGGGAGGAGGGAGGTCTGGGCGCTAGATGAATGGTGGAGGTTGAATCGGGCGCCAGATGCACGGTTTTGGACACGTGTCGTCCGCTAGCACGCCCGTGGCATTATTTTTTGCAATACAGGCCGCAAACGACCAGTTTTGTTAATATCGACACCAATAATGTTATTTAGGCCAAAAACTCAAACGGGAAAGGGCGGTGAGGTAGCGGTAGCCGGTAGCGCGACACGTTTGACAACAGGCGTGAACCATGTGGGCGTGAGCCTGGCCTTTGCCTTCCAATGGATGGCCATGCGATGACAACTTACGAAGTTCAAACCCACAGGCTGTGCGAACGGTGACAAATTGACCATGCAGATGAATGGAGATCTTTTAGGGCTTGTTTGGGAAGCCCATTCCCGGTTGGGATCCTAGCCAAATCCCAGGGAAAACTTGGCCTGTGGAAGATTTCCCTCTCTCATCCCAAGCGGCCATTTGGAATCAAAAGGGGAGAAAAAAAATCCCGGTTGAACCTAGCCCAATCCCTAGGGAAGAAAACCACACCTCCTGAGGTCGGGATATTTTCCCCGATTCCAGCGGCATCCCACCACCAATCTCTCACTCCCCGTTGCCAAACCCTTCGACGCCTCACCACCCTCCATTCCCTTCCCAACGGGGCGCGGCGGCGGTGGCGCTCCGATCCAACGGCTCTCCGCGCTCCACGCGCGGCGTCCTGCTGGGCTGACCACCTCGTCGTGAAGAACACAACCTTCTAATGGCGCCGCAGCTGCATGGCTACTATTGGGTCTCCTCCTGGCCCCGGCTCACGCAGCTGTCTCCCTTGCCCTGCTCCTCCCATGCCCAGCGCCGCAGGGTGCTTTGCGTTGAGCCGCCCCGTTGGCGCGCCAGCGCGGTCCGGGTTGTCGCCAATGCGGGCGCGATGTTGGCCCTAGACCACGGTGCCGAGGCGGTGGAGATCCAGTTCCCAAGGGAAGACGATGAGGTGTTGAGGCATGAGGAGGACGATGCAGTGGACGAGAGGGAAAGGTTGAGGCGGATGCAGATCTCACATGCGAATGAGCATGCCGTGGAACAAGGGCAGGAAGCACAGCCCAGGTATGCTTGTACTCTCGAGTTTAAGCCTACATTCCTCTCTTAGTTTCATTCTGGTATTTTTGGGGAAATGTTTGATTGAGGATAGATGAGTCACTGGTAGGTGCAAACTGTGTGTTATCCCAAATGACGATGGGGATTAGTCTCCCAGGGTTACATTCCACAGGTTCTTATTTGGCAAAGAAAACCCCACATGAGATTTTTGTCCCTGGAAATATTCTCTAGCACCCAAACAAAGCATTAAGGTACACCAACTTTCACTTTGAACCGTTTAAATGGTCACTAATGTCTTTATACTTGATTTTTTTTTTTTGCAAGGGTTTATATTTGTACATTTAGCATGGAAGGAGACAAATGCATTTGGAATGTACCAATTGCTCACTCATAAGTCATAACGTAACATCTGTAGTCAATAGGTGCAGATCAGATCAAATGGAAACCACTAATCGGGATATGTAAAGGTATTCAGACTCCAGAGTTCAGACTTCAGTGAGCAGACCAGAGAGCGTTATGCAATGGCCGTGAACAGTAAGTATTAAACGCACAAGTATTGCAATTTTAGCGACAAGAATCATAGAACTGTAAGATGACACTAATGCCCAACCACATGCTGACACATCACACATCACCAGATCCAATAATTCTCCTCTTGAGATCTTCAACTTTGACAAGCAACTCATCTCTGTTTTCCTGGATATGTTGAAGAGACAGTTGAAACCGTTGTCAAAACAGATCGCACAATAAAGAATTTTAACGTGGAGGCTGGTTCTATAGGTAGAGACATACCTTGTAAAGAAGATACCGTGTGCTGAACCAAATTGTGTAGCCGAGGCCTACAATTTCCAGTACCTTTGGGAGCTGCGTACAGGACTAAAATCAGTTACAAGTTCATATGATAGTTGAAAGAATTGTGAATTTATCCAAATATTTAATAAGTACTGACCAGGGGGATGGAATCAATTGCTGAAACAACAGCAGACAAAATCCATCCAGCAAGAAAAGCACCAGCGCCATATATGACATATGTAGATGTCTCCTCGAAGTCCAACTGGAATACGCAAGCCAGAAATAAAAATGCCCTTAAGTTCAAATATGGAATTGGAGTGCATAAATATTATTGAAAGTATTAAGGCTATAAGGTAATCAGCCAATCTCTGTCCCATTTCATACTATATGCATAGGTTGATTGATGATACTTAGACCAATCATTCTTAGTTGCAAAGCACAAAACTCAACGGTAACAAAACTAGAGCATTTCTGCACCTGACCTATGCTTAGATGAAAAATTGCCAATTTCATAACATACTGGGACGTCAAGAGCTATCATGCAAATCTCATACATCACAGCATCACCCTTTTTTTTTTTAAGAAAGTGCAAAAGCTTTGCACAACTTTTCATTAAGTCAAAAAGGCCAAAACTGATCACAGCAGCAGTTACAAGTAGACCAAACCGCACTGAAGCGGCTAGGACTTGCTAACTATCTCGACCGGTAGAACTCTATAGCAGTGTTCGCCTCCCCCTGAAACCAGGTGACGGTGAACAGTGTTGCGACCGAAAAGAAAGAAAGAAAGGAACAAACTAAGACTCAGCAGGCGTCTCTAGACCAAACGCAACGGCCATGCGCTAGCTTTGGTGCTCATCGAAAATACGTCGAAGAAGCTGATCTATAGTAGCGGTGACATTATTAAAAATCCATTGGTTGCGCTCCTTCCAAATCATCCAAGATACGAGGATTATACATGAATCAATGTCTTTTCTGCGGTGCTTTTGAGCATGATTCCTGACGGCCAACCAATGATCCTGTAGCATGTGTTGTCCAGCAGGGACTGCGCCAATAAATCCAACCTGACTTAAGAATCGCGCCCAAACTTGCGTTGTCACTGCGCAACCAACTAGGAGATGGTCGATGGTCTCTTGCCTGTGTCCGTAAAAACACGGAAACCTTGGTTTCCCATCCTCGACGCTGGAGACGGTCGGTTGTCCAGTAGCGACGCCGGAGCGCCAACCAAAAGAAAATTTTGCATTTGAGAGGTGCCCTCGCTTTCCAAATGGCTTCTGCACATGGACAGCTTATCGAGCCTACGAAGAATGCTTTGTAAGCCGACTTAGAAGAGTAGATGCCCGAGGGTTCCCACCGCCAAAGAACCGAGTCGGCCTCTCCCTGAGTTAACTGGAAAGAGTGTACCGCGTCCCATAACCGAAGGAATTCCGAAATATGAACATCCTCTGGTCGACCTGTTATGTTAGATATCCAAGCATCGTTTGACAAGGCGTGAGCTACTGCTCTTTTCTTCCAGATTGGATGCTTCACCATGTTGGCAATGGTCGGCGCTAGGCCGGAGATAGAGTGACCGTCCAGCCAGCAGTCCTCCCAGAACAGAGAGTTTTCGCCGTCCCCCACTCTGACCGAGATCGAAGCATGAAACATGTTGACCTTCGCTCGGTTGCTTTGTGTTTGTAGACTCCCCCACGGCCTCGCCGACCAAGACCACTGCAGCCACTGCCAACGGATGCGAAGCGCCCCTCCAAGCATGACCAGCTTGGGTAGGCTGAGCCCCCCGAGATGGTGTGGACGGCAGACTGAGGACCAGGCCACTAGGCAATGTCCACCCACGACGTTCTGTGATCCTTTCCAAAGAAACGCTCGACGCCTCTTGTCTATCTCTTTGATTACCGAGAGGGGCGATCGAGGGCCATGAAAGTGTATGCCGGCATTGCCAACAGCAATGCTTGGACCAGAATAAGCCGTCCTCCTTGAGAGAGCAAACTGGCCTGCTAAGCTTGTAGGCGATTAGCAATCGTGTCCAGAAGGTGTTAGAAATATGCCCGAGACGGTTTTCGCAAGCTGAGGAGCAAGCTGAGGTATTTGCAAAGGAAGCCAGCAGCGTTGCAATGCAAGGTATCAATGACAAGCCGAGTTTCTTGATTGTTGCACCGAATTGGCACGAAGGAGCTCTTTGCCAGATTGGTTCGTAGTCCTGACGCTTCTCCGAAGAGCTGGAGAAGTTCTTTGATAGCAGTCAGGTCCAAACTGATTGGAGTTAAAAACACGACCGCATCATCTGCATACAAGGAGAGCCGATAAGGTATTCCTTGATGCACACCAATTGGTTCGAGTAGTGCTGCATTTTCCGTTGCTATAATCAGACTATTGAGAATGTCCATAGCTATAATGAACAACATCACCACTTAGCTTCAATGATTCTCCCATTAGCTAAAATTTTGATGCTTGGGAATATATCTCAACTCTGAATATCCGTAGTCTAATTTAACCTTGAAATAGCATGCCAAGCATATAGACCTAATTCCTTCTATTCTAAACATATGGGAGGGTTCATGATAATAATATATATACTCAGTTACCAGATTCGCTATAAAACCCCGCGAATCGCGAACCGGCCTCGTCGAACCCGAACCGGTTTAGGGCACGGGGTTCGTGTTCGCAGTGGAAATTGGAAGAAAAAGTGGCAACGACGAATCTGAATCCCGTACCACGACTCGGAGGAACAACGTTTCTGGTAACTACGTATATACCTATCTAGATCAGAATAGCTCAATGATTTCAGGCAGGAACCTCAGTTTTGCAAACACATACAAACACACAAGTATCATCAATAAGATCGATTCAGACATCCTAGTGGCAATCGAATCAAACAGCAAAGTTACATTCTAGTGGCAATCAACATTCTTAACAAAGGACGATTTTCTCTCTCAAAAGAAAAAAGAACAACTGACAAGATGTAAACTGTACTTGAGGAAAATCGAGCAACAATATTTTACTAATTCCAAGTATTCAAAACCTTAATTAAAAAATGAGACACTTGAAAAGCACCTAATAAGGTTAAATTGTTCATACCTTACCAATTTAGGCAAGCATAACAATTAATCTTTTTTCAAAAACTTATTCGCAAGCACATTAATTGGAGTAAAAATATAGAAAAAAATAAGCCACAACGTTTGCTCTCAAAAGTTAGAAATTACCATATTAATCGGAGTAAAAGGAGAAAGATCTACACCATCGATTGTGGTGGATCCAGATTATAATGGTGTTGATCAAATATATATATATATATATATATATATATATATATATATATATATATATATATATATATATATATATATATATATATATATATATATATATATATATATATATATATGAGAAGTTTGTGAAGAATACTACTTTTATATCAAATACAACTCTAATATTAAGCTGCGAAACATAATGATCTCTAACACTTAAATTTGGTTCCTCTATATATATCATGTATCAATACTTCGTATACAATCTGTCGAGAGGACTCGGAGTTTCTGCCCTTCCGTTGGCCATGCCCAGATAAAATTGTGCTTAGCTTTTGGTGCTAAAGTATGCCAAACGAGTTGACATGAAAGTCTGCGTGCGAGCTGCACGGCAAGGCATCAAAGATTTTTATCCGGTGAGCATGTGGGACAGCGGGCTAGAGGCAAGCAGCTATCAAGTTGGCTATGCTGTGGTGCACCCGTCGGGAGCAGCCGAGCAGCGCTGCATGGCGGGCTGGCAGCCAATCGACGAACAAAGGGAGCAATTCGAGGTCTAGATGAAACATGCATGGAGCAAGCAATCAATACCCCGAACAAGCAATCAAACTCTACTTAAGTGCATCTTGGGTTATTACGATCTGTTCAAATGCCTTTTACGTATAATGCTTGCTTTTATTAACGCGAGAATCACAATAAGAAGTTTGCCCAATAGCGTTCTACAAAAGAGAAAAAGGTTGATGCTTAACTGACGCCATCATGATTCTTTGGCCGACGCACCAGTAACGGATGCCTAGAAGGCAAGAGGCAAGGTTGAGAGACCTGCTGTCGACAACTTGGAGGCCGGTCACGGACTCATGGTGAAGAGTTCATTACAAATTTACAATACGAATCTGTACAACAACAAATCGTTCTCTTTTTTCTATGGATCTGAGGCCATATTGAACTAGGACCATCAGATCCAGCTGTTGGTTCGGTTTGAGAAGGACACATTTTTTAAGCTTGTTGATCAAGTTGATACCAACCAATAAACTCAAGGTGCAAGGTGCATTATATGCATATTCTACTTATATTAGAGCTAATGCGAATGATTTTGGGATAAAAAACCAGTCGAATTTTTGTGCCGCTGGATGCCGATTGTTGGAGAGTTCATATTAGATCTAAATAACAAGTTGTATGAGAGTCGGACTCTAGTTTGAGACTATAAATAAAGGTGTGGGATCCTACGAGATACACATATTATTTCCAAAAAATCTACATTATATCAGAGCCATCCCTCATCACCCAACCCTAACCCTAACCGTACTCACCTCAAATCCAATCCGCAAGTTGTCCCGTGCCCGCGCAGCCACTAGCTGTTGCCGCCGCCGCGCATTGCGGGCAGTCGCGCAGGCTGCGCGAGCATGCGGGCTGTCGCCGCCGCTAGCTGCTCGGGCCGCCGCTTGGGCCGGCGGTAGAGGAGAAGAGAGGAGATACGGTGAGGTCCTTTTGGGGAAGAGGAAGGGAAGGAAGAAGCGCTCGGGTTTGCTTGGGTTTGCTGTGGGCTTGAGAGAGAGAAACGCTCTCGGGAGGTTTTGGCAAAGGAAGAAAAAGGAGGAGAGATAGAAGAAAGGAAAAAAGTTATGTTCGTTAAAAAAAACTAGTTTAGGAATTTTTTTATGTTACGAATCTGCATGATTTTGGTAACTGTGAAGGTAGTCATCGAGGTTCGGCAGAACGTTGATGCGTGAAGAATTGCCGTGATCGTGGGAGATACGCGCAACATATCTTCGTAGTGATTTGCATTACTGCAGTTGTTTGAGAAGATGACCCCTAAGGAGATTGAGATTGCGATGAAGGAGGAAGAAGAAGCCGCAATGAGGGCGGCAGAAGAGAATAGGAAGACAATTGTTGAGACTACTTCCTCGCTAGTAACTCAAGATGACATGAGAAGAATGTTATAGGACCTCTTCGCCGTGGGTATGATAGGTGCGAGTGCTAGTGCAGGGTCATCGGTCTAAAAGAGCTTAGTTAATTATGAGGACGAAGGGGGTGGAGCATTACCTGTGGGAGACTTATGTTGAGCCTGCAGACAAGGCAAGTATGGATTAGAGGATATGGAACACCACTAACTCTGCGGTGGTAGCTTGGTTGCTAACTTCGATGTTTCAATCCATCGCTCGGATGGTGGAGATGATGCAGAGTGCACCGGCAATGTGGAAGACGATAAGCAACATGTACTCCAGGGCAGGAAATATGATGATGATGGTAGAGGTTCAGGGCAAGGTGGAGGCCTTAAAACAGGAGAAGACCGTCCAGGAGTATGCTAGTGAACTGCAGTAACTGTGGGCAAATTTAGATCACTATGATCCACTGCAGTTAACATGTGCTGTTGATATTGAGGCTGGCAGGGTGTGGCTACAATGCAGACGGGTTACACACTTTCTAAAGGGACTGCAACCTAAGTTTGAAAGTAGAAGGGCTGCTATGTTTCACTTGGTAAACTTGACTGCTATGGAAGAGGCTATTTCGGCTATGGTGTAGAAGGAGGTTCGACTACGAGTAATAGGGGACAACCACCCGGTCAGATCCGCATACGCCATACCAGATGATAGGGAGTGCTATAATTGTGGGATGAGAGGACACCTGAGCCGTGCTTGTCTTTCTCCACAGTATGGAGGTCGAGGTGGAGGTGGAGGTCGTGGAGGCTGAGGTGGAGATCGTGGTGGTCGTGGAAGTGGAGGTCGAGGAAGGGGCTGTGTTGGCCCCAGGGCTAATGCGGCCCTGACAGAGAAGATCACGTCTGTTACTCTGACAGGCGAGCAAGCTATGCAGTGGGAGAAGTAGCAGCAGGGAAAGGTATTGGAGACTTCTCATGATTCCACCTCCTTGGGTAACTTTGCAAACTACGCCTACGTGGGCGAAGGTACTCAAGCATATGCACTTGTATCCACATATAAGTACTCTCATATTGATTGGATCATAGATTCAGGGGCATCCAAGCACGTCACGGGTTCACTTAGTGCTTTCGCATCTTGCGCCCCATATACTCATTCTGGAACTGTCCAAACAGCTGATGGAACCTCCCAGCTTATTCAGGGTGTAGGATCTGTAGAATGCACACCATCCATTGCTTTATCCTCCGTTTTGCATGTTCCCTTCTTTCTAGTCAACATTCTTTCAGTCAGTTCTATTATTGACAAATTCAAATGCATGGTCACATTTGATGAGGATTCGTGTTTGTTCCAGGAAAAGAGAACTGTGAAGAGGATTGAGACTAAAATAAGGTGTAATGGGCTATGGTACATTGATCAGGTTGATGCAGCATTGACGGTGGCTATAGGAGGAATCGAGTGAGAAGTTTTATTACATTATCGTCGCTTAGGACATCAATCATTTGAGAGTTTAAGTCAGTTATACCCTGATTTATTTTTGTTGAAAAGGGTAGACAAGAGTAAACTTGTGTGTGATGCTTGTGAGTTTGGAAAGCATACACGGTCTACATATAGTAGCATTGGTCTTTGGAGTTATGAACCTTTTATATTAATACATTCGGATGTTTGGGATCCGTGCTCAGTTACTTCTGTGAGTGGTTTTAAGTGGTTTGTCATATTTATTGATTGTTATACTCGTATAACTTGGATTTATATAATGAAACATAAGAACGAGGTCCTTCGATGTTTTTAGGACTTCCATAGGATGGTTGCTACTCAATTTGACGTAAAGGTTCGGATTCTTCGATCAAATAATGGAACTGTGTATGTTAATAAGGAGTTTGTAGCGTATCTCTTAGAAGAGGGGGTACTTTGCAGCGTATCTCTCAGAAGAAGGGATACTTCATCAGACTACTTGTCCAGGAACCCCATCTAATAATGGAGTGGTTGAAAGAAAGAATTGACATTTGTTGGAGGTAGCATATTCACTCATGTTTCAGATGAATGTGCCAAAGGGATTGTGGAGTGAGACAGTAATGACGGTAGTATATCTCATCAATCGTATGTCGTCTCGAATACTTAGGATGAGATCTCCAGTTGAACTGTGTGTGTTTTGTACGAGATCGCCGACCAGTAGTTGATAAACTGGATCCATAGGTATTGAAATGTATCTTTATAGGCTATTCATCAAGTCAGAAGGGCTATAAATGCTGGAACCCACTTGAACGAAAGTTGTTCGTGAGTATGGATATGACATTCCGGGAATTTGAGCCTTACTACACGAGTGGAGGTACCATTGATCAGTTTTTTGAGTTCTCTCCTATCATTGAGGGTGACAGTCGAGAGTGGGAGAACAAGGAGAGTCAACGAGAAGAAGTCATTGTAGAGACAATTCTGTGCCCGAACCTAACGCAATATACGAGAGATGTGATAACCCTAAAAGAATTGAAGGTTTATCAACAAAGATATTTTGGAAAACAGAGGGAGAAGCCGAGAGACAAGCAGTCAGCACCTGGGCCACCAACGGCTGAGACGGCGGAGCTTCTTGAACAGCCAGCCTTGCCAGTTGATCTAGTCCCAAATCCCTCCTCGGGTCTCTCTCCATCAAGTTCCTTGCCTCCCCTTGGGGCGAGTAGTAATGTTCATTATAATCACTCACATCTAGAGTTACCACTTGCACAACGTAAGGAAACTAGAGCTAATGCAGGAAAGCCTCTAGTCTGGTATGGCTTTGAGCATGACATTGAAAATTTCATCTCATATTCCCATATCTCACTTGCATACAAAGCATTCATTGCATCTCTTCAGACAGTACATGTTCCAAAGGATTGGCGAGTTGCTAAGAAGGATTCTAAGTGGAAAGGTGTCGTGAAGAAGGAACTTAGTGCACTTCAGAAGAACAAGCCATGGGATCTTGTTCCAATTCCAACAGGAAAAAGGGTAGTAAGATGCAAATGGGTGTTTACAATTAAGCAAACTTCTGAAGGCAAGATAGAGAGATACAAGACATGATTGGTTGTAAAAGGTTATAGTCAAACATATGAGATAGACTATGATGAGACCTTTGCACCAGTGGCGAAGATGAGCACGGTAAGAACGTTGATCTCCTATGTAACGAACTTCGGATGGATCCTACATTAGTTGGATGTGAAGAATGCTTTTCTACATTGTGATTTACAAGAGGAGGTATACATTGAGATACCTTTAGGCTTTGAGAATAGACAGACCGAGAGAAGGTGTGTAAACTCAAGAAGTCTTTATACAGTCTGAAGCAGTCTCCAAGGGCGTGGTTTGATAGATTCAGGCATGCAGTCTGTAGTATGGGCTATTCTCAATGCAATGGAGATCATACTGTGTTTTATAGGCGTAGAGGATCACATATCACCATATTGGCAGTCTATGTTGATGATATTGTGATTACTAGAGATGATGCCGAGGGGATCAAGTACTCGAAGAAAAAAAATAGGAGAGGCATTTGAGGTGAAAAATCTTAGACCTCTTCGATACTTTCTTGGGATTGAGACTACCCGTTCTTCGAATGGTATAGTTCTCTCCCAGAGGAAGTATGTCCTTGATCTGCTGGTAGAAACCTGTATGCTTGGGTGTCGCCCTATTGATTCACCTATGGATAGGAATCACAAGTTATGTGTTGAGTCGGGAGATCCAGTTGACAAGAAAGTTTATCAAAGGCTTGTTGGATGTCTCATCTATTTGTGTCATATAAAACTTGATATTTCATATGCAGTGAGTGTGGTTAGTCGATATATGCATGATCCCAAAACATGACATATGGATGTTGTCTATCGAATCCTGTGGTATTTGAAGAATAGCCCTGGGAAAGACCTTTGGTTCAGAAAAAATCAACATCTAAATGTGGAAGGGTATTGCGATGCAGATTGGGCAAGCAGTGTGGATGACAGGAGGTCTACCTATGGATATTGCATCTTTGTGGAAGGTAACCTTGTGTCATGGAGAAGCAAGAAGCAAGAGGTTGTAGCTCGGTCTACTGCAGAGGCAGAGTACAGAGCAATGGCATTGAGTGTGAGTGAAATGATATGGATGAAGGGTTTATTGTTCGAACTTCGAATATGGAGGAATAATCTCTTGGTGTTGCATTGTGACAATAAATCTGCAATCAACATTGTTAACAACCCAATTCAGCATGATCGTACCAAGCACGTTGAGATTGATAGGTTTTTTATCAAGGAAAAGCTCGATGGCAGAATATTGAAGTTGGAGTATATGTAGTCTGATAAACAGTTGGCTAACTATTTTACTAAAGGGTTAGGTCCTAGTGAGGGTGCTACAATATGTAACAAAATGAGCATGATTGATATCTTCGGCCCATCTTGAGGGTGAGTGTTGGAGAGTTCATGTTAGATCTAAATAACAAGTTTTATGAGAGTCGGACTCTAGTTTGAGACTATAAATAAAGGTGTGTGGATCCTACGGGATACACACATTATTCCCGAAAAATCTACACCGATCGAACGATCCAGTCGACTTCCCCATCCAATTAACTAAAGAACGGAGTATCGAACCCTACATCCCAGCCTACTGAGCGTCGTCGCCTCGCCTCCATCCACGCCCGCCACAGCCCCGCCGCCTCGCTGGTGTAGCCTCCAATGCCGGCGATGCCTTTCGGCGAATCCGTCCCTGCCGCTACCTCCTCCTCCCCTCTCACTGCTGCCACCTGCCTACTCCTCCCCCGCTGCCACTGCCAACCTCGATCCCCCTACCGTTCTTCCTCATCTCCGGCGGCTACCGCCGCCTGATCCACCACAGCCGCTCCCCTCTAATTACTCATCGTTCTTGTTGCCCCCGCTACCCATCGCCCTCCTCCGACCCACGGTGCCGACGCCGCCATCGCTCATCCACCACCGGTCCTCCCCGCCCCGGCCTCCCTCCAAATCTGGGCCCCGGTGAACCCAACCCTAAAGAAGCTTGCCGGAGATAGAGATGGAGACGGAGGTGGGCGGGCGCACGGATTGTGATGCAAATTGAAAGTTAGAAATTCTACTGATATCCTAAAAAATCATCGACATATTTCATATAAATATATTTTCTTTAATAAAAAAAATATGTTTCTTTATGTTCAAATATAAATATATGTATTTTAGCATCTAACCGCGCGGCTGCGCCAATTAACCTAAGTACAGAGAAAAAAATCCACACTATTAATTTTTTTTTGTCGAGATTATAACGGTGTATATTTACAAATGTATATTTTAAAGCAGGAGGACATAAGCGTTTCTTTTCCCATAAAAAGGTTTCTTTCCTAATTTCGAAAAGACTCATTGCAAGCCAATACAGTCAAGTCTCTGCAGGGGCTGGTCATCTCTCTCTGCAGCATTTAGCAAATTGAGAGATGGATACGGCTTTGTTCATCAATCGGTGCTAGCTGGTGGTGATAACGCCCCCGACAACACTAAATTATATTCCTAATTATAGTTTAATGAACACTAAATCTAGCTCCGCGCAATTGTGCGGGCACTCCTGCTATTTCCACGTAAACATCAAAATTGATAATTTTAGTTCCGTCTAATCCACCTAGCTAAACCTCAACTCCTCCGATCACCACCCCGCCTACGCATAATCACACACTACCTCGGACGCAATACAACGAACAGGCTGCGTGCAACAGACAGGGATACCTTACTGCCGAGCGCCTGGCTAAGCGCATCATCCCCGACACTGTCCACCGCCACCAAGCTCTGCTCGAACGGCGCGAACGGCACGGCCACCGACTCCTCCACGGCGCCGCCGCCCACGCCGTTGATCGCCCCGAACTGGTCCTTCTCCTCGTCGCCGCCGGCCCCCGCGGACGCGTGCGCCTTTCTTGCCGCCGCCGCCTCCGCGTTGAGCCTCTCCGCGACGGCCACGAACGACGGCTCAGGCCAATCCGCGCCGGCGCAGCGTAGCCCTAGACAGACACATCCAAACAAGAAAACGGCCGTCAGGTCTGACGCAAACGGCCGGTAAAACCGATGCGCGTTTTGTTCTTTTCCCCAATGAGACTGAGACCTCGAGTTGGGAGGTTGCGGCGGCGGCGGCGGAGGGAGTGGGGGACGGAGACCAGCGCGGAGAGAGCGGCGGTGGACGGGGGCGTGCGGTGGCGCGGGAGGGGGAGGCTGGCGGCGGCGGCGGTGGCGTTGGTGCAGAGGAGGGCTTCCATTGCGTTCGCTAGCTAGCTAGCTCGCTCTGTTGCGATTCGAGAGTTCTTCGCGGCCCGATCGAGGAGGGATGGTTTTGGCGGCGCCTATATATACGTGTACGGTGGTGCCGCTATTTTCTGGGCGATTTCTCTTCTCCGGTTTGTGACGGAATGGCCGAGCAGGGCCAGCTAGTCCGCTACGCCCTGGCCTAGGCAGGCGCGTTCGGCACTCGTCTTATACGGGCCCTGGATCACGCATTTCTTTTTCTGGACGGGCTTACGCTCACGCATGCCTGGCCCAGCAGGGATGCCAGGTATTTATGTGAGCCATTAAGGGTTTGTTTGGTTGGTGATCTGGATTTTATGTTTGAAAAAAAAGAGGTGTCTGGAGGTAGTCTGGAAAGTAGATGATTTTTACTTGATCAGACAAACCTGAAGATGAGTTGTTTGGTTGAAAAACTATGCTTGAAATTGATGAATAAAAAATAGACCGTTGGATCGAAGATGCAGTGGCAGATGAAACTGCCTGGCTCAGGCGTCTGATTTACATGCCTGGGAACGAGCCTGCCTGGCTAGCAACAATTTCCAGGAAACCAAGCAAACAACGGCCAGTTGAACTCTCGGCTGCATGCTGGCACCAGGCAAATTGGTCAGGAACAGACCCTAATTCCTCTAGAAAAGCTGTTCCACAGTGCCAGTGATCCATGGCATCTGACGTTTGACCAAGATCCGGTTATAGACGTCGACGCTTCGCATGAATAGGTGATGGCCATTGTTTTGCAGTTTGGGATTGGTGTGCACCTTGCGTTCCTGAGCTGTGTTTTACTAGCGCTGTTTTGCTGAAGCTGCCCCAGTTGGGTAATGCTTTGGCAGAATTCGCGAATCTCAAGAGCGTAATCTCTCTTCTTCTTCGAGCTACCAGGAGAGGTGTCAGTGTGAGATGCTAGTATATAAGTGTGAGATACTAGCAATTTGACGTCCACTCAAATGAATGCAACATGGTAACACTGTTTCATGTTTGGCTTCCGCAGCCACAACCACAAATGCGGATTATGCCGTTTCGGCCAAGATCAGCACGTGGTTTTTCTTCCACGGACGAACTGAACACGCATATGAACTTTTCTTTCACGCAATTACTCCTCGTTTGATTAAGTGTGTTTGGTTAGACCAAGCAAGGTGTATCTATATGAGATGGTTCTAGATATGCCTTTTTTTTTGTGTTTAGTTGAGTGATTGAACCAATTTATATACATAATTGCTAAAAAAAACAGCCGAATGTTTTTTTAGAGATAAAACAGTCAAATTTCTGACTTTTGATGCTTTGTGTGGAGATTCGTGCTCGGCCGGCAACGCCGTCTTCTCCGGCGGCGGCGAGTTAGGGCGGGGCTTCGCCGGATTAGGGCTATGGTTCACCGGGTTAGGTTTTGGGTTCACTGGGGCCCAGCTATAGAGGGAGGGAGGGGCGGCGGGAGGCACGGCGGTGGCGGAGGGGCGGCAGTGGCGCAGCCGGCCACGGGTCGGAGGAGGGCGGTGGGTGGTGGAGGTCAGCGGGGGAGCACATGAATCAACTAGAAATTAGGAGGTGGGGCTGGCAGTGGCGGATCCAGTGGCCACCGGAGACAGGGAAGAAGGCGGCTGCGGGGGAGGCAGGCGAGGAGGAGGCCGGCGGTGGAAGAAATTAGGAGGCGGGGGTGGCGATGGCGGACCCGGCGGTGGTAGCCGCCGGAGACAGGGAAGAAGGCGGCAGCGGGTGAGGCAGGAGAGGAGGAGGCCGGTGGCGGAAGCAGCAAGGCGACGGGGTGGGAGGGAGATGGGAGGAGAGATTAGGGTTGTGCAACTGCTTTAATAGGGAAGTTGGGGGGAGGGGATGGCCTTTGGGTCTTCATTCAATGGCTAAGAAATCCGAATGTTTTTAACTCCAAAAATAGTCGAAAGTTGGGTAGACAGACCCATTTATATAATGTGATACAAATTTTTAGAATATTCCGATGGTAGGACAAAATTGGGTGAACCACACTCTTCTACATGGACTGGGCTTGTGCCTTATGGTGCGTTTGGATAGGTGAACGAAGTTGAATGAAATGGGATGGTATAAGATGGATGGAATGAAGTTGAATAGAATGGTACAAGGATGTTTGGTTGGTTGGATGTAATGATACAAGATTTTGTTTGGTTGGTTGAATATGATGGTCCTGGATAATTCAAGCTGGTGTTTGGTTTGATGGATGAAGGTGAGTATGGTAACCCTCTCACTAGAGGTGGTAAGTTCACCTTCCTGATTTGTCAGAATTGACTTTAGTAATTGATTTGAATTTAAATTCAAGTTTAGAAATGGTTTTGTACACAATTAACTTTTATATTTTTGTAAATCCTAAATAGAGGCAAGGAAATTATTTTAACTTTTGAAATTGCAAGGCAAAGCTTGTGGAATTTTGAAATGCAACCAAAGTTTTTTGAAATTCAAGAATTTCATGCATACTGGTCATTTTGTTTTTATGTAATAAAATTAATAAAGTTATTATTTTATTGGATTTTCTGAGTTTCAATAGTTTTATCTTGTTTTCTTGAATTTCGTAAGTTTTAAAAGTAAAAAAAAAATAGTGAAGTTTCTTGGATTTAAAGTTGAAAAGCAAAATTTAATTAATTTTCTGGATTAAAAAAAAAAGGTTTTTCCTATTTTCTAGGATTTTAAAATAATTTATTTGCCAAACTAATTACCAACATTAAGTTGGAAGTATTTTATTTAAGTCCAAAATATCTCAGAGAATTTCTCTGAATTTTCTCATTTTTTTTGGATTTATTTTGCTATTTTCTAAAGCCTTTTTTTAATTAACAAGATTAATTAAATTGCTAAATCAAACTAAATCGAAAAATAGTCTTTGGGCCGAAACTGCCTCAGCCCAACCCACTTCTCACGCACACGAGGCTGCTCAGCCCAAATCCTCCGCGCGCTCGCACTCCAACCAATTTTGGCCGTTCGATTAAGGATGGACGGTCCGATCGTGTTGGCACATTCGGACGGTCCAAACATCCTAGCCAAGGTGGACCGTCCGATTAAGATTAAACGGCCCGATGAAGAAGTGCCGATCAGAGCGGTCCGAACGTCCTCATCGGTGTGGACCATTCGATCTAAATTGAACGGCCCAGACACCACCCGCCCCTTTCCTTTCTTGGCCGTCACCGACAAGTGGGGCCGCTCTAGGCACGTCACCTTCTCCCACCTTCGGCTTTCTTCTCCGCATGAGCGCTGCGTTTATCGCCATGGCTGAGCTCGAGCTCATAACGACAACAGAGATTATCGAGCCCACCATCCTCACATCTGATCCCCTCAATCCCCTCCTCAAGCACGACAGCGGCGAAAGGATCATCCTTCTCCTCCTCCCCACCCAGTGTCCACAGCTCGTCGTCGCCGGTCGGTGCCGCCTTTCTGGCGTGGGGCGGACGGCGCCTCCTCCTTTTAGATCTCCTCGAACACGTCACCCTTCTCATCGTCCTCTGTACGGAAGCCCTTCGCCCACGGGTCCTTGACGGCGGCGCTCGATCCTAGTGGCGCCTCACCAGTGGTGGCGACGGCGGCAGCGGTGTCTTCATTGGCGAAGGGGTCCGGATCGCCCGATTTCGTCTTGAAGGCCCATAGCTTTGTTGGTGTCGTCGTCGCGGCCGGAGGTGGAGAGGAGGCGGGAGGGGAGGGCGGTGGGGATGCGACGAAATGGAAGGGGGCGGAGAGAGGAGATGAGGTGACGGTGGTTGTTGTAGTTAGAGTTTGGAGACTGTGGCGAAGGTGGCGGGGGGAGTGGAGGAGGCGGCGAAGCAGCATGGTGGTGCACGGAGGGAGGCGCACTGCGCTGGGGAGGGGAGCGAGGCGCGGCGCGGGGAGAGTGAGCGCACCTAGCGTCTATGGACGACGAGATCCTGAACCGCGTGGTTTAGCCTTTTTCGTTGAACGAAATGGATCGGCATCGTCGGGAATATTCGATACGCTTGAACGACTTCATCCAGGATGTATCGGTTCAGCTCATCCAACCAAACGCGTGCACACACCATTTTCCCGAACCGTTCCATTTAGGACCATCGGAGTCCCTCATCCAAACACTACCTACCTGTACTATCCTATTCATGATCATCCTATTTACCTTAGTTCACTCAGCAAAACACACCTTAAGTATAAATTGGATGTACATCCTGTTTACCTTAGTTCACTAAGTCAAACACACCATAAGTATAAATCGGATGTACGGTTAATCAGACGTATAGCCGTACATAGATCCAAGAACTTTTTTTATTATTAATTAACCTATTTTTAATTTATTTTTATTATTAACCCTTCGCCAACTTTATTTTCAATTCCGACCTTTTTGACCACGCCACCACTCGTAACGTGACAAAATAAAATTATCACGCCAGCACCATGGTGTGACCAAATCCTATCACTCCACCACCAGTCGCGTGACGGTATTGTTTGGTCACGCCGCCACGAGTGGCATGACTAGAGTGATATTTTGTTAGATTTAACCTATGGTGTGGCAATGTTGTGTTGCCACGCCGCAGGTGGTGGCATGACAAAAAGAGTCAGATTTGAAAATAAAGTTTACGAAGGATTAGTAATAAAAACAAATTAAAAAATAGATTAATTAATAAAAAAGTTCTTGATCCAATAACCGTTAATCAAATCGGTTCGTGATAAATCTTTGGTCAATTTGCGTGCAGCACTTGTCTGCACAGTCAACACTGCACACTGCTTATTCGTCGCTGCAGGCAGCTACACTCCTATAGACGGAAAGAATGCCACCAGGTCCAAAGAAATGAGCTCATTCCCGGGACCTCCAACTCCAAGAGGCTAGAGGTGTATACGTGAGCAGCAGCAGTGTACAGCAAAGATAAGACCACGACTAAAGAACTTACAGGACGACTGTGAAATCGAACGGCCATGATTAAATACTCACAACCCTGTCTCGGCGTAATGCGTGTCGTAGTCCAATTATTGCCTCGAATTGAATGGTTCATTCCATCCAAAATAGAGCAGTCTAGTCCAGTTTTGGTTATCAGTGTGCCCGTGATCCGCCCAACGAAGCGGCTGCACGATCTGCAGAGGCCGCGCCAAAACTCACCACTCTTTGTGGCATTTCCTGCAACGCACGGGTTGCACTGTCACGTCGATCGTTGGATGGTTTTCCAGTTTCAGTCGAGGGTTGTTAGTAGCAATGCCAAGCGATAAGGAGTAGTGTTGGATGAATTTAAACATTGTTTGAACAAAACATCGACGATTGATGCATAATGTGTTTTAGTGATTCGATTTTCTAGCAACAAACCACACAGCGGCCAAGAAGTCGGGCTTACT
The DNA here is from genome assembly GCA_036346255.1 of Ampelocalamus luodianensis. Lineage (NCBI taxonomy): Eukaryota > Viridiplantae > Streptophyta > Magnoliopsida > Poales > Poaceae > Ampelocalamus > Ampelocalamus luodianensis. The sequence continues at coordinate 52,713,320 of CM070627.1, read as the reverse complement.
TCACTTAGTTACTCGTTATTCAATAGAGGTCAACTAATTTGGTTCAATTCAAGGAGCTTTAAGCTTGCATCCAGAACTTCAAAAAAATTTACAAGGTAAGTGATTTGCTTGACTTCAAATTAAAATTTCACATCGTATGATGTCATTACTAGTACGGCAACCTGCGGCTACCTTTTCACCACTGAGAAAACCAAGCGTAAATGGGAATCCAGTTCTGAACCTACCACGAGTTAATTTGCAACAGTTGTACTCTATGCACAGATGCACATGCTGAAGATAGCACAGTTGTTTGCTTCCAGTGCAGGTCTGGCCCTGCAACTCCAAGTGCATCCATGCAGGAGCAAGGACAAGATCCTATGCAAGAGAGATGTAGCACAACATATTCACCTTTGTTTCTTTACCTTTTTTTGTGAAAAAGAAAAACAGATTGTAAAGGGCGAATAAAGAAACAAAGTAGACAGACTTCAGCCAGTTGAAGTTCAATGGATTAGCAGATCGATCTGAGGAAAAGAAAACTAAACAAAAGGGTCTGGAAAATTAACTCTGGAGTCGCAAAAGGTATATCACCTGCTTTTGTACGAGTATCTGATTCCCCAGAATTTTTTCAGCTTTGTTGTTTTGTAAAAAGGCAGCCTTTTCATAACGAAAGACGGTTTAAATATGGCAGCATAAAAGTTTGACTTTTTTCCAACCACCTGGCTATTTTGCCATGAATAAGAATGCATATATATCAAGTTAAATTACATAAGGCGCCCGGGTGACTAGTCACCCACATCATGAATCATCTGATATACGTGTATGATCGATGCGAATTATGGACTTTGGGCATGCAAATGTTTTATACCACTTATATATTTATGACAAGTGAGTTTTGAACTCAGTTCAAACTAGTTTGAACTACTTTTGAATTTAGTGCAACTAGAGTAATTATATACATGAAACTAGCTCAAACTAATTAAATTGAACATGGATTTAAATTTTTCAGAGTTTGACATCTCGAATACACTTTTTTTTATGGATATGTGAAGATATCTATGTCAAACTTTGCTATTCTCAAAGTACATCAACGGATATTGATTTGGGTGCCTAGGCACCAAGGTGCATGAATGAAACACTTATCCTATATTTATTTGCACCTAGGTACCCACATCATGAACTGTTCGATACACGTGTATGATCGATGCAAATTTTAGAGTTTAGGTATGAAAATATTTTATACCTCTGATATATTTATGGCAAGTGAGTTTTGAACTACTTTTGAATTTAGTGCAACTAGAGTGATTATATACCATGAAACTAGCTCAAACTAGTTAAATTGAAGATGAATTTAAATTTTTTCGGGGTTTTAAAACTAGAGTGATTATATATTTATGGCAAGTGAGTTTTGAACTCAGTTCATCGGTCGCGGCGGCGGGTAGTACACCGCGACCGGTGATGGTGTACTACTGCCCGCCGCCGCGTCGTCAAATAGTGTTTCACATGCACCGTTCATCGACTCACCAAGCCACCGAAGGCTGCGAAGGGTGGCGATGGCGATAGTTGATACCCATGTTTGAAGCTACGTGTGCTGTGTTGCATTGTGATTTTATGTGAAAAAATTTATGAAATTTTTTCTGATACATGTGATAATACATTTGAAACTGCGAGTGCGAGGTAAAAAAACAAGAAAAAACAAAGGAAAAATATATATTTTAAAAGTTTCAAGTAGAATCTCAAATTATGTCAAATAGTGCTAAATAGTGTTAAATGGTACCAAATAGTGTTAGAAATAATTTTTTAATCGATTTTTTCGATACCTTCGTGTCTCCAGGGCACAATAGTGCCATCTGCCGTGCCCCTGGGGGCCAGATTCGGCTTGGTCTGTGCCCCAGGGGGCCAAATTTCACACATAGCACACGGTGAGGAGTCCAGCCCCCTAAGGTATGGTAGAGGGTGCTATTTTTAGCATTAACATAGGGAGAGGGTCAAAATTGCTATTAGAACGATGAATAGTACCATATGAGCCAAAAACTCCAAGGGCTCCCTCTATATACATAGGGTTTGTTTAGCATGGATGCAGTTTTTTATCTGTAAAAAACAACTTTCGATTAGGCTAAATGATTGAGATGAAAACGTTTGATGGTTAATAGTCTAGCTTTTAGGTAGGTTGCCTAGAGCTTCTGAATATGAAATTATCCTGAGGCAAATGATGACTTGTTTGATATCGTTTAACAAACATTTATGAGTGGATTTGATTTTTTTTTCGCACGTGACATACAAATGTAAATCTAAGAGTTAAACACAATACATTCATAATTGGCAAGTACTAAATATAAAATGTTACATATGTAGGGTTCTTGCTTTGAACTTTTGCATATTCGTTTGTATTGCATCATCAAAACACCAAATATTAAATACAAAATATTACACTAAAAATTGAAATCTTAACTACAATTAAATATACGAGCCTAGAGCCAAAAGCAGCTCGACCAAACATGCTATCCCATACCACCCGATTCTTAAGCTGTCGTTTTGACTTGATAAGATTGTGGAACCTTTTTAGTTAGATAATAAATGTTCGAGCGCAAATTTTTACAAATAACACATAACATGGACTGCAATGGCACTTCAATACAGGCAACCTCAAGAACAAAATGGATTGGTAATATGATCTGATAGACATCAGCAGAATCTCTAATTGCACACATTTTTTATAAACGAAACAGTTCACCAACTACAAAATTTCAAATACGAGTAGCAGAACTGGATGCATAACAAATGTTCACCACCCTGATTGTACTATCAGAGTTACCAAACTACTTGCAATAAGAGGACATGCATTCCATAAAACTAATGAACAAAAGCACAGCTTCTCAATATTTGATCAGGTCAAAATCTCCAGCTGAGATCCCAACTTCTCCTTGGCTGCCTTCTCAGCCTTGACACGTAGCTTCGCCAGTTGCTTCCTCCTCTCATACGCAACCTTGGCCTTTTCCTTTCTCTTCTCTTCCGGCTCCTCAAAAAGGAACCCACAGTAGTGAGACATGATGGGCAATCAGATATACAAACATCAAGCAACATATTGGATAATAATTGCTAAAGGCATAAAGCATATTTCAAACAATAATGTTTTGCAAAGGAGTTGACCAACATATGTAGCATATAATATACTTTGCTGGATATAATACTATGTAATACAAAAGTAATGAGCCTTAGAGATCTTGGTGGTTTGACACCATCAAATTGGGAAATGCACAAGTGTAGCAAGTATTTAGCTCACATCGCAGGTTCAGTGAAAAATCACATCAGAGTTTAAATGTTAAAGAAAATTCAATCCAGATTGGCATATTTAAATCAGAAGTAATGTGCTGCTAGTGTCTAGTGCACTAAATGTAAGTGGTAACATTGTTTGCTAAGCACAACCAAGCTAGAAACTCTTAGATATTTTTTTGCCCTTTTGGAGGGTTGTATATTGTACCTCCCTTTCTCTTGTACATAAACTCTCTATTTATTTAATAATTTTATCGTAGGGGTCTCCCTTACTGTATTCCCTAAAAAAAGACTAGATGTCTACAGGGTGCATCCATGCTCCAGTACAAGTACATATCTTCTTAAATATTATAGAACGATACAAGTATTTCTGGACAAGGATTTCATGATCAAATGGACAAGAACAAATAAGGAAATTTCACTTAGCTTACACACTGGAGTTACCAGATATGCTCAATCAAAAGCATACACTTTACATGCCATGAATGATTACCAATCAAACTGGAGAGAAATAGAATTACCAAAATAGATAGATCATGCTCAACTCATTAACAAAGGCACAATGAATTTATGACCAGCTCAAACTATCAATGTTTGTTGTGGCTGCATAATTGTAGATTAGTTGCACCATATTGTTTAAGCTAAGCTAGCCATATGTTTTTTTAATTCATGATGTTAGTACACGAAAATACACAATATATCTTAGTTCTTTTTCAGTGTGGATTCAGAGAACTCTCCTTTTGTTGAACTCCTCTTGCAAATATGAAGGAAAATGAGTAGAGAAAATGGATTACTTCGGCGCAGAGGCAAAGGGTGATGAGGGATTCAGTCCTGAAGCTCGTACCAGGGGAGACGAGGATGGCGTAGCCAGCGGGGGAACGAGGCGGAATACAAAGGGAGATGGCACGGTCCGAGTGGATGAGGACGGCACGGACGATGGAGGGTGGCGTCGTCGTCCAGGGAAGTCGAGGGAGGCACGGAAGGGGGGAGGCGACGGCGAGAGGGGAGTCGGGGAGGCAAAGTCAGGGGCAATGCCGATCGGAGGAGGAAGCCAGCGGGAGGCGGAATCGGGAGTGGCGCTGATCGGAGGAGGGAGTCGGAGTTCCAAGGTAGTCGGAGTCGAGATCCCGAGTCGGATCGATTTGCCTCCGGTAGGATCGAATTGTAGTATCGAATCGTAGAATCGACGATTCTACGGATTTGTAAAAGTACACATATTTACCATCTATACTATAAATTTGTATTATTCTTATAAGGTTTACCACTTACTTATTACCAAAAAAGGGGCAAAACACTTCTTACCACACAACAAAAAAGCATAATGGTTCTGACATGATGGGTGATATAGTTCTGAACTACAGGAGAACAGTATTACCACACTGATATAATATTTTGCATGCTCCTTGTTTATTTATAGTTTCATTCTAAAAAATTAATATCAACAAATTTTACTCTAAAACAAAATATCAGTAAAGCCTGGCCTCTAAAAAAATTATAATTTTTTTTTGGCCCTAAGACTCTACGAGTAGGATCGACGTAAGATTTGGATCGACGGGCTGTCGTGGGTTCGTAGAATCGTAAGACTCTAAGAGTTGGATCGCGATCCTAACTACCTTGAGTCGGACGGAGATTTTTTAAATAATATTATTTTAAAAAATTACATAAATAAATAGTCTTTTTACAAAAATAGGCTATTATTATCATTCTAAATGACAACAGTAGCCTAGACAGCAGTGATAGGGGCATTAACAGCCCCTATCGCCAGTTGAAATGGCGGTATGGACCTATCGCCACTCAAAATGGTGACAGGACCCTATCGCCATTTCAACTAGTGACAGGACCCTATCGCCATCCTAAATTTTTTAATATTAAAATTTTGAAAAACTGTCATTTCAAATGGTGACAGGGATCCGCACGTCCCTATCGCCATTCCAAATGACGACACAGTCTACCCTATAAAAACCCCAAAATTATGGCACAACTCACTTTTAATCAGTAAAAAGAGAAAGAGGGGAGGGAAGGGAGGGGAGCAGAGAGGAGTAGAGGGGAGAAGAGAAGCTAGCGAAGCGCCGCCTGTCCAGTCGCCCACCTTTCAGGTAATTTTTTAAAACCGAATGCATTGCATAGTTTTAGATGTACGGTTACGTAGTGTAGTATATTGTATGTAATCCTTTTTAGTAGGTAGTTTTGTTTTAGATATGTGGTTAATCATCAAAATTTACTACGGTCAGGGGACTATTCTTGAGGGTCCCGAGGGGATTGATTCGCGTTATTTCCAATCGGCGACCGTGACCCTAACAAGACCAGAGCAGCGTACATGTGGCGCTGTGATGTGGTGGTTATTCTACTCATTCGATTTGTCCCACGCTGTGTATGATCTGAGATTGAGTTGCCTTGCCAACCGAGCACCACATGGCACATATTGGGAGTTAGTGCAACTCAAGGGAACAAGGTCATGGCAGTCACATGTACGCAGGGCGAGGGAGGAACAGTGGGATATGGTCCTTCTGGCTTAGGCATATGCCAAGCCCACTCCTACATCGGCGGGTAAACAAGAAGGGGGTGGTGATGCCGAAGAAGAAGTCGGGGACTATAGCCATAGCGTAGCACACACAATGGCCGAAGGTCTGATAGTTGCTGATCCTATCGATGAAGACCGTGTGGAAGGAGCTCCTTCAGTCACGCAAGCTAGTGGGCTTGCTGACGAGGGTGAGGAGCTAGAAGCCCTAGTGCAAAGGATGGATCTCGAAGACCGGGACTACATGACATTGTCAAAAGATGAAGGATCCGATGATGAGGATGCTGTGGACCAGCAGGCGGTTCCATTCGAGTGGAACACATACTAGTTTGATGACTTCATCGTTAACGAAGGCTCCCGTGTGCCGTGGGAGTACGATCAGAACAAAGTCACGCAAGGAGCTATGTACAAATGCAAGGAGGCCATGTAGGAGGAGGTCAAATTTTGGACTTTGTCAGTGTGGTGTACATTCACAATCGCCAAGTCTAACCCAAGATGATATGACGTGAAGTACGACATAGAGGATGCCCTTGGCGAGCAGTGGCGGATCTAGAAATTAGATGACGGTGGTGCCCACTTTACCTCCGTCCGAGAAGAAGTCAATTGATTCCCACTTGCTTGAGTTCCTCCTCTACCTTCTTGAGTCTCCCCTGGACCCCTTCAGCCGGTAACGAAGAAGAAAAAATATTCGTTGCCCTCACTTCTCGATCCTGAAAAAAAGAAAGGATGTCTCTATTCCTCTTTCATGTCTCTATAATCAACATTGACATATCGTAACACAATTTTTAAATTTCCATTCATAATTAATCTCACATTCACGGATTGACATAACAATATAACATGAACATGATAACAATATAATAGTGGCAGACAGCGGGCTACGGCATACCAATAAAGCAATAACCAATTTCAGTGCTTCACTCCTGCTCCAGGCTCCAAGCCTCCAAGCCAGTAGCCACCAACCACCTTATAATTGAAAATCCCAAATCCAATCGGCCATTCCAATCCAACTCCTGATGAACAACTCCCAGTCGGCTCCTTCGGTCCTTCCACCGATCGGTTGCCTGCTCCCCGCCGTCGGCGGCCTCCTGCGCCGCCTTCCCGCGCAGCACCCCGCCGGCCGCCCGGGTGTCGCCCTCTCGCGTGGCCGCGCCACCCCCCCGGCCTCCCGTGTGGCCGCATCGCCCTCCCGGCCTCTCCGCGTGGCTGTGTCGCCCTCCCGGCCTCCCGCGTGGTCGCGCTGCCCTCCCGCATCGCATCGGCCCGTCGCGGCGTCGCCCTGGGGAGCAGCCGAGCTTACCAGGATCCAGGAGTAGGGCCGCAGGGGGCTGAGGGGAGGAGATGAGAGATTAGGGTTGGAGACTTGGAGTCTTGGCCTCTTTGGAGGAGTAGGAGTGAGATGCTGGCCTGCTGCCGTGCTGCGGTGCTGAGGAGTGACCGTGGGAGGAGCAACGTACTGGGCTTGGGCTGGACTTTCGCTGGACCAGCTGGGCTGGGCTGGGTTTTCAAATTTTTGAGGGTGCCGGGGCATACCCGGCACCCCACCTGGATTCGCCCCTGTTGGCGAGTGCACGTATTTCAGCCTAAGTGGGACACCTACTGGAAATGCTCTATAGTAGTCCCTCACACATGTGTTGTCGCTGAGTCAGTGTAGTCCCACATGAACCTGTCATCAGGCTTCATCGTGAGCCTCATGTATGGTGAGATCGTGGATAATCTAGATTTTGAGCCACGATCCATGATTCGGGCGATTGAGACAAAATTCCAGTACACAATAAGTTATACCAAGGCGTGGAGGGCAAAACAGAAGGCATTGAAATTAAGGTTCGGTACGTTCGAGGACTCCTACCACAACCTACTCCGACTCATACACGATAGGAATCCCGGTACTTATGTTGACATTCAAGATTCCACGCATCCGAAGTGGGGCAATAAGAGGGTATTGAAGCGAGCATTCTTCGTCTTTGATCCATGCATCAATGCATTCCGGCATTGCCATCCAATCTTGTGTGTGGATGACACATTCTTAACTGAAAAGTATAAGGGCCAGAGACTGACTGCAATAGCGATGGACGGGAACAATCAAGATCTTCCCGTGGCATTCGCTTTCGTTGAAAGCGAGAACATGGACAACTGGTTGTGGTTCCTAAGGAGTTTGAGGATTTCTGTTGTATAGGGTCGTTCTAATATATGCGTCATACATGATCAACATACGGGTCTGCTGAGTGCAATAACCCAACTACAATAAGAAGAGAACGAACCACTTCTATAGGTGGATCTACAGAGCAGGTGGTGCATGAGGCACTTAGATGCAAACTTCTACAAGCAGTTCTGCTACAAGGACTTGATGAACCAGATCAAGCGGTTGTGCAACCAGAACCAACAACATAAGTTTGAAGCACTCTGGAAGATTCTAGATGAGCGGACCCATACGCACAGAAAAGAGACAGCGAAAAAGGCTGCTACAAGTGCTGTCCAGGCCCTCGAACCATTACCACAACTATCCACAAGTGGTCCTAGTGCGGCGAGGAAGGCGGGGGCGCAAGTGAAATTACATGACATGGATGGTGCTCGATATGGTATCATGACAACCAATCTAGTTAAGGTGTACAATTGAGTCATGCGCGATGCAAGGCATCCCTTTAGTTAGTATTGTGGAAACAATTCTTCGCGGTACCACAAATTACTTTGTTAACAGAAGTAACAACACATCGCTCTTAATGGCAAATGACAAAGTATTCTACTCCGCCATGATCATCAAGTACATGGAGGAGAAGAGCAAGAAGGGTGAGATGTACTAGGCATTCAAGATGGGCACAAGGGAGCTTCGCTTCAAGATACTGTGCAGGAATAAAGGACGTCGTGGGACGAACCGTGAGAGGATCACCAACGAGTGCACGCTATGCCGCGCTAGTTGCATATGCACTTGCAATAAGCCTCTTCTTTTGCATAGGCCCTTCTCCTATGTCATGGCCGTATATTCGACGGTGGCGTAGTATCCTGGCAAGTACCTCTCTGACTATTTCAACAAGGATGAGGTCATACAAATCCGGAGTGCGGAGATATATGATTACGGTATGGCTGGCCATTTGACTAGCCATTTGACCTGGGAGTAACTTATCTGGGTCACGGATATTGATAGGCTGAAGGGAAAGGTTGGTCGGCGATAGGTACGGCGCATTAGGAACGACATGGACGAAGTAGAAGTCAAACGTCGTACGAAGAAGTGCTCCATTTGCAGGGAGTCCGGGCACACCTTCAAGAAATGCCCCACGAGAAATCAACAGAATGAAGGAGAAATCGGCTGTCCGGACGTCACCACAGGGACCTCATCCGTCTACTCTACTCGAGGTGGTCCACATGACAGACGTTGAGGTCGCGATCATGGAAAGGTTCGTCCTGTTGAAATATGTGGTGCCCAATGCTTTGTAATATCACTTTGATTTGTCGGAAAATTAGGTGATGATGTTGTGGTGAATGGTTTGTAATTTCAATGTGATTTGTCCACAAAATATGTGATGACATTGCACTGAATGTTATATAATGTCATCGTGATTTGTTGACAAAAAAATGTTATGATATTGTGTTGAATGTTATGTAATATCAGTATTATTTGTCGACAAAAGATGTTATGACGTTGTGCTGAATATTTTGTAATATCATTGTGATTTGTCGATAAAATATGTGCTTAAAAATAGTCAGTAAAAAAGCAGTGCAGTGGTCATTATCGTCAGTTGAAATGGCAACAACATCCTGTCACCATTTGGAGTGGCGACAGGTCCCTGTCACTATTTCAACTGGCAACAGAGACTGTTGATGCCCCTGTCGCCACTGCCTAGGCTATTGTCATCATTTGGAATGGCGACAGGCTACTATCACCATTCCAAATGGCAACAATGCTTATTTTTGTTAAAAAAAATTGACTATTTATTTTTGTAGTTTTTTTTAAAAATAATCTTATTTTAAAAAATCGTCAGGCGGAGGTGGCGCTGAGGCTTGGTGGGAGAGCAAAATGTGCTACTAGCCGGTGGGAATAGGGTTTGAAGGGTGGGGTTCGGGAATATATATGTGGTAGGAGGGTGGCAAATTTCTCCACATCCAGGGGCAATCTTGGAACCCCATCCCACCGAAGACATGTGAAGCTTGTCAGGGACAGCTTCCGGTTTCCTCACGTTTAAAACGGAAGTGGCTTTTCTAAAAGCAGCTACTGAAAGCTACCTGTTTGAGATGACTTATGTCTTTTCAAGCGATAAGCCAAAGTCGAAGTCGTCCCAAACATGCCATAGACTCACCTAGAAAGAAGAAGAAAAAAAAAAGACCCCAAGAATTTCCTCAAATTTTGTCCCCTACTTTTCCCCTTTTGCCCAGCACTCCTGGTATATACAATAAAATTCGGAAAGACCCTTTTGTGTACCAAAATTTACAAAGCACCTCTCTCACCAAGGGCCAAGGGCAAGAATCCAAGGGCCAAGGGCAAGAATCCAAGATATCCTACAAAACCCTGCCTCTCGGCTCTCCTTCTCCCCCCTTCTCTACAGTGGTCTCCTCCCTCTCCCCCTCACCTCTCCATTTGAGAAGAACACAAGAAAAATAAGAACTCTTTTTTATCTCTCAAATATAGTACCAAGAAGAGGAGAAGGAAGAGTTGGAACAGGGGGAGGAGAAGCAACAAATCAAAAGAGACCAATAAAATCCCAAAGTAAAATAGATACAGGAGGAGGAACTGGGCAAGCTTAGCCACTAGTCCTACATTTGCACCTAGTAGAGTAGTTCTTTGGGTTCTCTGGAATGGCTCCAAGCTTTGACTGCGCAGCATCAATCCTCTTCTGCACAGAGGACAACGCCACCATTCTTGACCTTGATGAGGAGAGTGAGGAGATTTCGTGGTTTTTTGGGCCGCCCCACCACGCCGATGCTTCTGTCGCGGCCGTGTTGATGGATTTCCCCCTGCAGTCTGAGGACTGCATAGATGCGCTCATGGAGAGGGAGGAGGAGCACCTGCCCATGGAGAGTTACTCCCAGCGGTTGCTGCAGCAGCCCGAGGGGCTCGATTTGGTGACCATCAGGAGTGATGCCATTGACTGGATTTGGAAGGTGAGGTTCCTTGATTGCCCCATCACTTCTTGGTATTCAGGATGAGATGTGATGTGGGAAATTTGGGTAAAGGTGCCTCCTTTGTTGCTTTCTTTGTGTTCTTTTCGTTCTGATTTGGTTCTTGTTGATTTACCTGTCCTGCGTTGTATGTAGTCAGTATTGGGGATTGATTGAATCCATTGTTTGTGATGAATAGGTCCGCGGGCATTACAAGTTTGGGCCTTTGACGGCAGTCTTGTCAGTGAACTATCTGGACCGGTTCCTCTCTGTGTACGATCTTCCTGTAAGGATCTTTCTCAGCATTTAACTTTTCCTGCATTTCCTGCAATCCTGATTTATTGATGTTGTTGTGATAAATGCCAAGTCACGGAGCAATTGCTTTCTGATTGCAGCAAGGCAAGGCTTGGATGACACAACTCCTAGCAGTGGCTTGCTTGTCGTTGGCTGCAAAAATGGAGGAAACCGTTGTCCCACACCCCTTAGACTTGCAGGTGAGTTTCATGATACATCATACATGTAACAGACATCCACAAATAGTGTGAAAGATTTGTTCTTTTATGTCAACTTAAAGTCTTTGGTTTTTGATAGGTGGGTGAGGCAAAATATGTGTTTGAGGCTAGAACCATAAAAAGGATGGAACTTCTGGTGCTCAACGCCCTGAAGTGGAGGATGCAAGCTGTGACTGCTTTCTCATTTATTGACTACTACCTTCACAAATTCAATGATGGCGATGGGCCGTTTGTGCCCGTAGTCTCTCGCTCTGTTGACCTTATCTTGAGCACATCTAAAGGTATAATTTTTATTAGGCATGTGTACCCTTCTCCAATCAATTGTATAGAATGCGATGGTGATCAATTCCTAAAGCTCGGGATTTTTGGTGCGCAGTTGCTGAATTCTTGGTTTTCAGACCGTCAGAAATTGCCGTGAGTGTAGCTCTAGTGGCATTGGGGGGACACGAAAGTTCCATACTTAAGAGGGTGGCTACTTGTTGCCAACATTTAAAGAAGGTATTGCATATCCCAATCTTTCAGTATAAACCGGTATTGCATATCACAATCTTTCAGCATAAACTGATTCGAGAATTGAGATGTGATTTGTTGGATGATAGTAATTTCTAATCGTAAAGCTGTAAGCTTATTTCTTGCTTGCCATTGATCTGAGCTGGGATACTTTCTGAATTTGATTATATTACTTACACGTTGTAGGAGAGAGTGTTAGGGTGCTACGAAGTTATTCAAGACAAGATTGTTATGGGAAACATTATTCTCAAGTCGGTTGGCTCTTCAGTTTTCTCTGTGCCACAAAGTCCCATAGGTGTGTTGGATGCAGCTGCATGTGTGAGCCAACAAAGTGAGGACATTACTATAGGATATCCTGCAGTATATTATCAGAGCTCATCACCAAGCAAAAGGAGGAGAATTTGCAGATGACAATTGTCATTGTATAGGCTTCAGGTGTGCTGTGTACCAATTTGTTTGCTCCAAGCATATTGATTTAGTTTGGCCACTCAAGAATTTTGGTGTACTCAAGCAGTTGTGAAAACGAAAAAGAAGCTAGACAAACTATATACAATGCTTGGCCCCAAACAGTCGAAAAATAACTTGTAGCGGCCTTTGAGCCTGTTCATGCAATTTACAAGAGTGTGGGGGCATGCAAAGCTTTTTGATGATCTAGGGATGGTTACTGGTGTAGGTGGAGAGTGAAGTTGAGGCATGAACATATGTGTTGGAGAGATGGGAGTTCTCTTGTTGCATTTTTCATTCATGCCCCTTATTCATTTTTGTGAGAACCTTGGAGATGGGATTCTTTCATGAGGGCAATCGAAATATAAGGAAAAAACAGATACAATCTTGGGAGAAAAGGAGATTCGCATGTTGGTTTCCTTTAATTGATTTGTTGATACTATGTAGTGGTCAATATTCCATTTATATGTCATGGTATGTTACTATCCTTGATTTCTACACGGCCTAGCACGTTCAACTTGCATCCAATAAGCCCCATTGAAAAACAAAATTGGACAAATCATTTGTTCTGTACCTTCAAACAATCAAGAAACAAGAATTCAACAGAAGGGGTCTAGCTGTTCTTTTTCTGTTTCGTGCTTGTAGAATTAGATTGGGGGAATCACCACACTCAGGTATGAGGGGTGCCTTGCATATATATAGCCATGTACAGGTACAGGGGTACAAAGGTACTAATCCTAATACCCATGTGATGCGTAGCGGTAGGATCACGGACGCCTGATCGATCCGAAATCGATAAACAAGCATGCAGGAGACCCTTGGTCATAATGTCTGCGAACTGGTGTGTTGAGGGAACATGTAGTACTCGAACCTGGCCCAAGGCAACCTTCGCGGGCGAAGTGGATGTCGATCTCGATATGCCGTGCGGCGATGATGGGCGAGATTGGCGTCATGTAGACAAGACGACATTGTCGCAGAAGGCGGCCGTTGCGGTAGTGGCCGAGATGTGTAGTTCTGAAGAAGTCGCCGCGCCCGGCGCACTCGGCCACGACATGCGCCATAAAGACGATATTCGCCCGGCAGCGGGGCGGGAGACCATGGTCGGCGCTTGGGCGACGGGGAGACGGTTGTCGCCGAGGAAAGCGCGGCCGGAGGTGGGGCGGCGCGTGTCGAGCGGCCGCCCGGTCGGCATCGAGTAGGCGATGATCGGTTGGCGGTGTCGGCGCCGAGGTGAGACCGGCGAAAGTGAACCCTTGACGTCTCGCGAGATGCGCTTGATCGCCGCGAGTGCGGCTCGCGAGATCATGCATGAACAGCGAACTGGCCGAGCGGCATAGGCGGTCGGGCGTGTCGGTGAGTACTAGAGTGCGCGGCGAGACTCCGTACTCGGAGGTCGGCCGCGGAGCGCCGTCGGTGGCGGCGGCTTGCCGAGCATCCGCCGTGTCGTAGTCGGGTGGCACTCGACATGCCAAGACGGCTGGAGTAGGTCGGCAGCGTCGACGCTGCGGCGAGAACGGCCGTCAGCCGTGCGTCACGAGATCTGAGGAAGTGGTGCAGTCGCCGAGATCCGTCATGGCGAACTCCGAGTGAAGCGCGCGATGATGTGTTGGGCGATCTGCGGTGGCGAGGCCGTGAGAATGATGTCGTCGGCGTCTGAAGCGGTAAGCGGCGCTATCTCCATCTTTGTAAACAAAGAGATGCATCGGACTTAGTCGCGATGAAGCCGTCGCGCGGATGTCTGAGGCGAATCGCCGGTTCCAAGCCCGAGGAGCACGCTTGAGCCCGTCTGATGACTGCGCGAAGACAAACATAGTCGGGGTTGTCGAGTCGATGAAGCCCGACGGTGTTGGCGATGAGCGGTTTCCTCGGTGGCCGTGGAGGAATGCGTTCTTCACATCGAGCTGATTGATAGGCCAGGCACGCGAGGCTGCGATGCTGAGGACGGTGCGGATCGTCGCCGGTTTGACAACCGGGCTGAAAGTCTCGTCGTAGTCGACACCGTCCTGCTGGGAGAAGCCTCGTACGACCCAGCGAGCCTTGTGCCGGGCCAGGGAGCCGTCGGAGTGGAACTTGTGCTTGTACATCCACTTTCCTTAGACAATATTAGCACCGGGCGGTCGAGGAACGAGGCGCCAGGTGCCGTTGTCCATGAGAGCCTTGTACTCCTCCGCCATCGCAGCGCGCCAACTGGGGACGGACAGCGCGCTGCGGTAGTTCGCCGGAATCGGCGAGACCGTCGTGGCGGAGAGGTTGAGGCGGTGGACGGGACGTAGGCTGCCAGTCTGAGATCGCGTCGTAGGGCGCGAAGGTATCGCCGGCACCGGGGCAGCCACGGGTGTCGGGGACACGAAGCGCGGCGCGGCGATCGCCGCCGGTAAGACGATGGGACGCGCGCAGCGAGGCAGCGGTCGGGCGTTGGCGTGGCGAAGGCGGCAGGCGCCGCCGCAGCGGAGCGGCGGGTCGGCGCCAAACTAGTCGGCCGGTCAGTGCGAGGACCGGCGTAGATGATGGCCGGTCGGGAGGTCCGGTGCTCAACCTCGCCGGACGAGAACAGCGAGGCAAAGCGCGGTCGCTCAACGCCAAGAGGCGGAGCTTCGTCGTTGAAGATAGTCCCCGCATCAAAAATCCGGTGAAGGCGGCACGAGAGGCGCCGAGGGTGCCGAGGCGAACGGGAACACAGACTCATCGAAGACAACATGGCGTGAGATAATAATGCGGCGGTGGACATATCCGAGCAGCGGTACCTTGTGGGAGGAGGGTAACCAAGGAACACGCATGGAGTCGAGCGAGGAGAGCTTGTGAGGTGTCGTGGCACTAAGGTTCGGATATGAGGCGGCCAACACACGGAGGATGAATAATCGGGAGTTTGTAGTGCGAGGAGCGGTAGGGGATCTTGTGATGTACAGAGGAGGGCGGCGCGGTTAAGCACATATGTGGCGGCGGGCTTCGACCAGAGGGTGGAGGCATGGATGCATGAATCGATAAGTGCGGATGGTGTTGTTTATAGTGCGAAGGAGGCGCTCGGCTTTGCCGTTTTGTGGCGAGGTGTGCGGACACGAAAAGCGTAAGGCAATGCGCGACTAGTAAGGAAGGTAGTGATGGCATTGTTGGCGAATTCGGTGCGTTATCGGCTTGGAAGCATTTGGGCGAATCGAAGCGTGTATGGGCAAAAGCTACAAAATCGACAATATGACGCGCACATCGATTTATGGCGTAAAGGAGCGACCGGCAAAGTGAGAGTAATCATCAAGTAACACAAGATAATATTTATAGCGGAGCGCTAAGAGCGGAGATGTCCAAACATCACAGTGAAGTAAAGCAAAAGGAGTAGTAGTGACAGACGTGGAACTACTAAAGGGATGCCGCGTGTGCTTGCCAAGCTGACAGGCATGACACAAGGACCGCGGACTTTTATTACAAGCTATGACCGACATGTGTTGTAGTTTGGCGAGGGCGGAAGGACCGGGGTGACCAAGGCGATGATGCCACAGGGTGGACGAGGTGGCGAGGCTGCAAGCGTGGGGCGTGGGCGAAGGAATGGTGTGGAGGTCCCGCGGCTATTGCAGCGAAAAATCACGCGCCCCGTCCGTGGATCCTTAACAGAAAAACCCAAAGCGTCAAACTCAATAGAACACTTATTATCACGAGTAAACTGACGAACAGATAGCAAGTTGCGCACTAGGGCGGGAGCAATGAGGACGTTGCTAAGGTAAAAATCAGTGCCAGCAACTGGTAAGGTGGATGTGCCACGACAGGAAATGGGGATGGTGCTGCCATTGCCTACGGTGATGAAGGAATTGTATTGAGGTAGGCGGGAGAGCGTATACCATCCGATGACGACATGTGAGCGGTGGCGCGGTGTCAGTACCCAATTGTTGGCGCCACAAGCGCCATTTAGTTGTGGCGGTGACAAGACCGGGCCGATCCCATCCGCCGGCGCTGCGGCGCGGCGGCGACGAAGGCGGCATGGCGCCGGCGGGTGGCGCAAGCGCGGTGTGCGCTGCGAGTGCGCGCCGAGATGCCGGCGTGAAGGACGCCACGGCTGCTGCGGCGCGCCTGCGGGGTCGCCATCGCTGCTTTGCATCGTGCCCACGGGTGAAGCACATCGAGGCGGCCGTGGTGCGCGCGGTTGCCGCCGCCACCCAGTAGTTGCCGCGCGCGCCGACTTTCTTCCGATTTGGTTGCCCTCGCCCGCCGCCGCCTTGGCGGCGTCGTGCCGACCGCCGCTACGAATCGCCGCCACCGTGGCGTGTCGCCGCCGGCGCTCGCCGTAGCGGTGGCGTGGCATGCCACCCAGGCGAGGTGCGGCGTGAAGCGCGATCTCGAGGCGACCTTGCGTTCGTTGGCGAGGCGAGTTCGCCGGGACTAGCTTTCGCGTGCGGTGGCGAAGTTGGGTAGCGGATCGGTCGGCGATGTTGTCGGCGGTCTTTGGAGAAGCAAGGTTGAGGCGCGTGGCGAGTTGAGGGCGAGTGCGAGTCGAGGCGGCGTGGCCAGCGCCACGCAACGCGCGTCGGCGATGGCCTTCATCTTACGGCGATGCTCGTCAATGGAGAAAGTACCTGCGCCATGGGTGGAACTCTTGGCGAGGAAGGCGCGCGTGAAGCCTTGTTCGCTTGAAGAGAGCGATGGCGACCCAAAGGCGATGGGCGATGCAGTGAGCGCGATGGCGGCGAGGGCGTCGTCGCGGCAGAGCCGAGGAGCGGTGTGGATGCGAGGAGTTTGCGATCGCCATTGAGCATCTGTGGGCGCGCCGCGACGAGCCATCGACATGAGAGCGGCCGAACTTGCCGCGCGGGGAGAGGAAGAAGCGGAGACCAGCGGTTCAAGTTGGGTCGCTTCAACTCAAGGGTCACTAGGGCGTGCAACTTGAGCGGCGATCGTCGCGTAGGGAGCGGCGAAGATGGCGGCGCCACGTCGATCGGTGGCGGCCATGGTGCGCTTCGATCCGAGGAGGCCGTCGCCATAGGTGGTGGCCGGTGGGATGGGTGGCCGGCCGTGGAAGGTGCGCGCCGGTGGGAGAGGTGGCGCCGGTGGGTGGGGAGGGCCGGCCGGGAGGGTGGCGGCGGTGAGGGGCGGGTGTGGGGTGGCCGGTGGGTGGGGAGGCGGCGCGGTGAGGACCGGCCGGGAGGGTGGCGGTGTGGGGAGGTTGGGCGGCGCGGGAGGTGGGCTAGGGTTTGGTGGGGTGGCGGCCGGCCGGTGTGAGTGGCGCCGGTGGCGCGGGAGGAAGGCACCAGTGGCGGGTGGGGATCGGTGTGGGGACCGGGAGGAAGGCGCGGGAGGTGGAGGAAGAGGCGGCCAAGGTGGGAAAGCGCTCTTGGGGCCGGGAGGTGGAGGGGAGGAAGGCGCGGGAGGAGGCGGGGCCGGGTGGGAAAGCGCGGAGGAGGAGGAAGGCGCACAGTGGGGCGCGGAGGCGGAGCCAGGGTGGGGCGGCGTGGGGGAGGTAGGGTTTGGGGGGGGGGGGGTGGCGGCTGTGGGGGGGTGGGCTAGGGTTTGGCCCAGAGTCGCTCTGATACCATGTAGAATTAGATTGGGGGAATCACCACACTCAGGTATGAGGGGTGCCTTGCATATATATAGCCATGTACAGGTACAGGGGTACAAAGGTACTAATCCTAATAGTGCTACTTGCTGAAGATCCTGGGATCATGCTGTGAGTAACTGATTACATCTTTGTGGGTGCATTCCCTGCTATTTTTGTGTGTGTTAAGATGGTGAATGCTCAGAACAACAGCTTGCATGGTTCTACTGTAGTAGTTGGACATTTCAGTTTAGGTTAAGTACGTTTTAATATACGACAGTCGTGGTGCGTGTAGCTTTTGTAGTCTTGATTGATGTCATGAAGCAGATGGGCAGCTTTGAGAATGCTGGGTCCCTTCTCTTTTGATCTTGAATGCAGTTGCACCAATGTATCAATTGTTCATTGCCACTTTGCCAGCTTTTTTTTAATCACTTGTAGATATGCCAGTGCGATGTATTCGTATTATCATTTGCTACACATGAGAGCATTTTGGTCTTCTAATTTCTAAGTGAAATATCCAGGCATGGTTCCCTGCCCAGTTGTTTTAGTAATGCAAATGAAATGGAGTGATGTTGAGCTGTTAGGTGACCAGTTGAGTTAGTGCAGAGACGAGTCAGTTCTTAAGATTTGAGAACCCAGATTTGCTACTGCATTTCAATTGTAATTAAAATTTCCCACTGTTTAAAACATTTCATCTGTTCATGCAAAATTAGCTTTAAGCTGGGCATGCTGTTAAGGGTTGCTCATTTGCTACTACAGTTCTGATACTGTGGAATGCCACTTATGTCATTGTTATGGGGAACAACTTGCCAATCTAAGCCAAACCTGGGGCACTGCAGAAACGATATTAGATCCAACATTCTGATCTGTCAATTACATATTCCTTGATCTGTATTCTGTAACGCTTCCTGACGCTGCACTGCACTGTCGGCTTGACAGTTCCCGGCGGATGAGTAAACTTTGAACCGTCAAGGCAGCGGGGAGAGTGCGAGACTGCTTTGCAGACCAAGAAGGGTCTCTGTTCTGGCAGACGAGAAAAATTCAGATTCTTTGGAGTTTGGCATGTGGATGCTTGCTGCATGCCTGCAGCCTGCAGTAAGGCAGAGCTTTTAACAGTTCAACCTACACTTATCAGCACTTAACAGAATGTTAAGCAAGTCGGGTTCTTAGCAGGACAGTGAACCAGTTTCCGAAGCGTCTCGTAAGCCCGTAAAACTAATTATTTACTATGAATGTTGTGATGTTAGAGGGTTATAAAGTAGAACATTTTTTACTTCGCACAAATATGCACATGGAACATTCACCTGTACTATAATTCTAAGCTGTCCCATCTGACAATCTTACAATGTCCACAAAAGAATCATGCAGGTAAAGAACCGAGATGCCCACGATTCGATTGTTGAGCAACTCGTCAGTCCTCTATCCTATGATCTTGCTGGCGATTAATCCATCAGTGATCAGTGTCCCACATTCCCAATGGATTGGATGTACCAGGCAAGGCGCTGGTTGCCATTCAAAACTCTTCATCTCTCACACGGTTGCATGCATCCAATCACCCATTGGCCGATCCAACGACCGGATGCATACATGCTACTGATGCTAGCGGACGCATCTCCTCCTGTAGCACTGCACAGCATCGACCTGTGCACCGTACAATGCTTCCTCTGCCGACGCTTACTGCTCCAAACAAAGGGCAAGACTTGCAGAAGCACTGTACTCCCTTCCACAGGCAAATGCTGCTGCTGCAGCCTGCAGCCAATCCAGCCTTCGACACGTTGATTCCACGTCGTCCATGGTGTGTCGAGAGAGAGAGAGAGAGAGAGAGAGAGAGAGAGAGAGAGATGTTCTGCTGTTGAAAACCGCGCCAACGGCCGGCGGATCCCGGTCATACGCTGGCCCCAGCCCTGGCCCGGCCGGTCCTCGCCTCGCCGGGGTCCGCGGCGAGGCTACCAATGGGAATTCAATTGCCTTGGAGCGATGACGAGAGGGTGGTCACTCACAGGGCAGGGCAGCTTGACGGTGTCGCTGTCAGAACGGGATTTGTCTAGCCTTGTGGATTTAGCGGACGTGACTTATGCGGTTGGTCCGTAGCTGAAAGGCTCAGATCTTGCAGCGCAATTATGCAACAGCGATGCACTTTGCTGTCATGCGTCGCCCATTCATTGGCAACTGCTGCCGCAACGGTGCAACCTGACGCTAATCTGGTCCATAAAGTCATTCTTTTCATTAACATCCATAACTTTAATCAAGTTACAATACTTAACTAGTCCTTGTCCAATTGAAGAGCTTGTTGATCTTATGTGTTGCGAGTTTGATCTATGCAGATAAAAGAACCTGGTTATCAACCTACCATTATCTAGCAAGCTTATCAATAGTATCAGCAGGTTCAACAAATACCACACGATTTGACTCTCCCCTGGTGAGGACTTCTGACATTACATTAGGAATTCTGGATAATATTCTTCTGTCAAAGCTTATTATATGCTTATGAGCAGTTCACAAATTCCTCATTTCAAGTGGTTATGGGCAAGCACTTGTTAACTTCGCCACAAAATGTTTTTTTGGTTGTTGCTCAAAGATAGGCTCAATACAAGGAATCTGTTACGAAGGAAAAATTGTCACCTTGAGGATTATACCTATGTGTTGTGTGATCAAGGTACAGAGGAAATGTTACAGCATTTGTTTTGGACCTGTCCACTGGTCCAAGACTGCTAGACTTATGTTTGCCCAAGACCTACGCCTCTTTTATCGGCTCATGAATCCATTTTAGACATGAAAGATAAGATTCGGCAACCTTTCTTCATGGAGATTATCGTCTTAACAACCTTGGCTATTTGGCTAACGTGCAATAATAAGGTGTTCCAGAATGTTGATCCAATGTTTTCAGAATGGCATAATACTTCTCACCATGAGTTTGCAATGGTTATCCACAAGGCAAAGATAAAATATAAACCTCGCATTAGTGAATGGTACAATAGCTTGAGTTAATTTTTGGGATCTTGTTTGTACATAACATTTTTGTAATTTCTCTTTTATTTATATATACTGGCAGAGTGGCCGTGCGTTGCAACGTATTTCAAATAAAACATAATATAAGTTATAAACTTAGAAAACCAATATACATAAGGTAATTATACATAAAAATAAAAGTTTCATATATAATATACATCCAATCAACAAGTCAAATATAATCTTATCACAAACCACAAATATAGATAATTTAATTATCCACATAAGATCCTTCAACTATCTCATACGTGTGTGTATATATTTATCCATAAAAAATCTCACCAACTTAAGATGGGGTAGATGACGGACTCATCACCACCATCAAATCCTTCTTTTATAATAGTAAAGATAAAAAAATATATATACAGTATGATCCTTCCCTACTATTTCCATTAAAAAAAAAGAACATGGTTATTACTAACGCGTCTCAAGATGAATTTACCTTCCCCTCAGGCTTACTGGTTGATGTACATGAACCACTGCAAAGAGCCGAGGATTGCTCGGTCTGAAAGGACTGGATCTCTGCGGGAGCTGCGCTAATGATAGCAAAAGACAGATCTAGCTAGAGCTGTTCGGAGCGAGGATGCAAAATTTCCTCTCGAGACAACGCGCCCGAGGCCCCAGTGTTTGTATACGTGAGGCGAGGATTGCGATTTGTGATTCGACGATTGAAAGGGAGAAGAATTTTTTTTTCGTACGAGCTCGGGCCCCGCGGATCGGCGAAAGCAAGATTTGCATGAAAATTACGATCCGGTTGGAGTAAGGGACCAGGGAAGTTTTCTCCTTTTCGATCTTGTGGCGGGAAGAAAGAGAATTCAGCGCTCAATCATGCGGCACATCGTCTAGTTGCTGGACGAGGATGGAGGCAGTGCACTTGTTTTTTTTTGTTTGGACCGTCTGATCGTGCCGCCGATGGTTCAGATCAAGCCATCAGAGCAAAAACTGAAATAATTCACCGTTGTGGCAGACTTTGCTTGAATCCTAGAGGCATTGCATGCCTAATTAACGTGTTTGTTTACACACGGTACGTAGTTTTAGGTTTGCAGATGATTCGGTGTAGTTCGTATGGATACCTCCGCTGCTGGATCACGGCGGTTGCCGGCTGAAGGTACTATGGACACTAGTTGTGCTGTGCAGCTGTACTAGTGCTGTGGTGCATCAGCATCAACATGTTGCATTGCCGGATAGATCGAGTTGAAGACCCAGATGTGTTATACTAACCTGTAACTTTTGAGGGAGTTTCTGTTCGAGGGCGTTGGAACTCCACAATGTAAAATTTTCAAATGGCTTTCTGTTAGATGGATTAGCAAGAATCGCATATTGCAGTTGATCGATCACACTCGCTTTTTTTGTGATGATTTTTTTTTCCTTTTTCTCCAAAGCCGTCACTTAATAATCAGCATAGCGTCGAGTATAAATTAGATAAAAGACCAATTTAATTATGTACAACCTGTTCATACAACGGGGATGGATCTAGCTAGATCGGTTGCAGTCATGTAGGCATCGCATGAATAATTTAATTGGCAGCACTGCACCCGGTGCGAATCAAACAGCAAACGAAAATCCTCGAGAGTTTGCTGCAAGAAATATGTAGGGCGCACACTCCATTTGTGCCGCAGGCCGGTAAGGCCCAAACCAACCCCTGGACCAAATGTCAGTGACATTATGTCACGCGCGGCGCCTCTATTCCCGGATCTCACGGCCACGGCCGAAACCCTCAAAACTAGGTCTACGGCCCCGGCCCACCCGGGCTGCTGCATAGTACGAGATCGCGCGGCAGCGCGCGCGGCATGGGAGTTCACGCACCGACGCGGGCATGCGGCGCCGTCGCTGCAATCACGCTGCATCCGTGGCGCCCGCCCACGCATGCACCGCGAGAGCGGTAGGGGTGCACAAGTAGTGTAGAGGTGAGAGTCGGGCCGGGCTATTCCGTGTCCGTCCGAGGCCCGACAGGCTTGGCAAAACCTAAGCAGTAAGCACGACTCAAACACGCCATGTGGTGGGTCAGGCTGACAGGGCACAGACGGCGGGCCGTGCTGGGCCTGGAAAGACGGCACGACGGGTGACACAGCACGGGCCGGTGTCGTGTGTTGTGCTCGGGCCGGCACGGCACGACGGCCAGCACGTAGGCGCCGGCGGCCGTCTCGCCTCCTCTGCCTCGTCGCTCTGTCGTGTCGCCTCCCGCCGCCCCGCCTCGCCGCTCGGCCTCGCCTCCCGCCGCTCAGCCTCCCGCTCCGCCTCGCCGCGCCTCCTCGCTTCCCGCCGCTCCGCCTCGCCTCCTCCACCTCGCCTCCTCTGCTCCGCCCCGCCGCTCCACCTCGCCTCCTCCGTCGCACCTCCTCGCCTCCTGTGCCGCTCGGCCTCCTCCCTCCTCCGTCGCGCCTCCTCGCCTCCCGCCACGCCACTTGGCCTCCCGCCTCGCGCGCCGCTCGGCCATGTGGTGGGTAGGTGGGGAATAATGCAGATGGGAGTTGTGCACTTGTGCATAGGGTTAGGACTTGGGAGCACGAGAGAATAAAAGAGGAAGTGAATGGTCTTTATTATATTATGGTGGTGTTTAGAGAGTATTTGAGTATTTTGTTGCTAACAAGTACTCAAATTTTGAACTCTTAGATCTAGATTCAATGCATGAGATCACTTTGGTTCTTCCCCTAGTGAGATATCATCTAGCATAGTATAGATAAAAAAAACTTAGGTACTCACAAACCCAAAAAATACTCGAGTACTCCCCTAGCAAACGACACTTTCGGTCGTTCTGGAAACTAACTGGCTAATGAGATCAAGAAATAGAGTTAGCTTCATTTCTATTGATTTATTAATATTGAGGCTTCTTTGTTAAATAAAAAAGGAATAATACTAACGATTAATTGATAGTGTACGTTCCGGCACTAATAATATATGAACTATTAACATAATCATCGTGGTAGAATTATAACTATTAAATCTGATAATTATTCACTGTGGGATGTTTAGTGCTTACGTACCATACCATATGACACCGTAGTATGTTGTCACTATTCATAATAAAAAATAGTGATGATAACAAAATCTCTCTATATAAAAGGAGGGCCATTGTTCGATTGTGGCGGATGTGCCGCTCGCACGTTTCTCCTGCAAATGCGGGCCATTCAAACGGCCTTTTTGGGAAATAGAGGGGAAAACAGAAACCGAGGCAGGTGGTATGGTTTCTCACAGCTCATGGGTGAAAATATAGCGGAACAGCAACCGAGGCTGTCAGAATACCTCGGGACTCGCTGAAGGGCTATGAACACCATTCGCACGTTGTTGTGTTCGAACGGCCTTTTTGGGTAGCGAATTTTAACTAGGTTTTTAACGAGGCGAGCACGAGAGGAATGAATATGGCGGTCGCCGCCACCATCGTCGCCGTCGCCTCTGCCGTCTATAGTTACTTAGGACTAGGCTTGGACCAGCACGGCACGACCCTAGCACGACGGGCTTTGGGCCGTGCCTGGGCTTGGCCGACACGACGGGGTGATCGGACCGAGCTGGCACGGCACGACGCGGCCCAAAGCACGGTGAGCCCGTGCCATGCCGACACGGCATGGCCTAATGCCCAGCTCTAGAGGTGCAAGTGGATGAGCTTGTCCGCTAAGCCGTTAGTCCGTCTCACAAAATCAGCCCACTAAACTATTCATAACATCCCAACTAATCGATAGTAGCGCAAGGCGGCCAAGCCCGCATTGCGTGCTGGGTCAATCGCACTGCATTAACACGTTGTCCAGTCCGGTTGCTTACTCACTCCTCGCGGACCTCACCCTTCAATCCTAGTCCCCTCCAAGCCTCCTCGCCCGATCCCTAGCCGTCGCGCCCATCGTCGGCGAGGCCGCCTCCTCCGCTGTCGCCATCATCATCGACGCAACCATATCCTTCGGCATCACCCCCGTAGAGAGCTGCTTTTCTCCATGTCCATGTTTGTGTTCACGTTACATCGCTAGAAGCACCAGCACCAGCGGCAGCGACACCCCCAGGATTCAGGACATGGATTGGGCGTCTCGTGTTCTAGGAATTCTCCTCCTCGCGTGAGCCTATACCCGCCCGTATCTGGTGTCAGCTGTTGAGGTTGGATTGGGAAGACCAGTTTCTTTCTCTCCCCTTCGTTTTACTTGTATTGGGTACTATTGTTTTTGGGTTTTTTTTTGTTGGGCAAGCTGCAAAGAAAAAGTTGGTTTCTTGGGTGCATTTGATTCCCTGATCTATTGGATATGAGGAGAGGTGGTGTGGCCAGTTCCTGGCGATGTTTCCATGGCGAATTTGTGCTTGTTGTAGCGGGTAGGATCTACTTTTTAGTTGCTTTTCTTGATCTGGGCAGGCTATGTGCGAATTTGATCATGTAGGTGAAGATAGTTTTTTTTTAATTTTCTCAGCTATTCTAGGGGAGATAAACCACACTCAACACTCACTGTTCATCCCTACCAAGTTTCTTCTCCATCTCATTGACGAATTAGCAAATTCTTGTATGTATTAATGAAGTGAAATACCGAATATGTGTGCTTATTAAGCAAGATCCATCGTTGTTGTTATGAATCATAGGCCCGCTCTAAAACACAAACTTCTCTTTTTCCTGATTTCTTTTGGTCAAAGGTGACCATGGATGTCAGGATGTGATCTCATAGCATATCATAACCGGTTAAAGACTTTTTCTATCCTAAAGAAATATGTATACAAAATTGTTCTTCACATTTTACAAACCCAGTTTAAACATGCACATACAAAATCGATACTTGTTGTGATGCAACCTCATGTCATCATCTTACTTGGGTTGATTACTTGGCATGATCGAGGTTCTATGCTGCTACAGGTGTTGTCTATGGAGGCTCAAGAGGGATAAGGCTATAACTTGTGCTCTAGGTGTAGGGTTACCTTCTGGATTATTTGAACCAAAAATTGATCAGGTTGCCTGGGTTGTGAAGATCACCAAGAGGGGGGGTTAATTTAGAGCTCAAATATTGTTGTTGGATTAGATATGGTCCATATGGATGTCTCTTTGTTATGGATTTTTTTTGCCAACCTTATGTGTGTGTCATTATAGTTCATCAAGAGTTGATTTTGCATCCACGTGTGGCTATTGGAAATATGAATTTCTATGTTCTGTAACCATACTACAGAAACAGCCAGAGTCAAATATGTTAGAGGAGGTGAGTGTGTATGTTAATTGATGTTGCCATATATAATTAATTTTAGCTTGATTTGGCCTTACTGTCTGGTGACTCTGGTTCCTTTTGTTTAAACCATTGCTGCTATCCTGGATCTTATGTAGTTCTCACTATATAATTTCTTGCATATATACTGTTGCATGCTATGATAATTTAAAATTCTGAATCCTTTTGGCTTTTGAGTTCCTACTGCTACATGTTTGGAGATAGTAGTGGTGATCAAGTATTTTCAGAAACCAAATACAAGATGCATGGGGCAATCATGATATAATGCTTTATGGACTTAACAGTATGCTATGCCTGCTGGGAGATTGAAGTATTTTCAAAAACTATATACAGAATATAAGTCAAACAAATATGACTTTACCTTTGCTCAATTTTTGTTTGTTCATGCTCTATAGTGTTTGTGAAATTTCTTTTGGTTCAAATTATTATACATACAAGTTGAAATTTAATGTTTCATTAAAACATTATGTATGTTCTTTTTTTCTATATAATCTTGTTCCTTTTGCTTTGCATTCTACATTGGTTTAATTTTTAGAAAAATAACTCTGATGTATTTTCAGATGAAGTTCAGCTCCCAACTCTTTGATGTCAAGTTTAGAAGCTCAGACCCAACTCTTTGATGGCAAATTCTGAAGTTCAGCCCCTAGCTCTTTTGGCAAATGATGTAATTCTTAATTTATGTAAGATAGATGTACAAATGATGTAATCCTCTTAAGTTATTCATCTTAACAACTCCATGAGAATAACTGTCTTTTTGGATTTTTTCAGATTTTCTGGTATTATTTTGGGAATTTCTAAAGCATTATTCCTACTGCTAAGTGCTAACAAACTAGTATCATACTGCTCGCCATCATCTCCTTCTTAGAATAGTTCAGATACGCTCAGCACAAAGATCGACCTGAGCTAAGTAGAACAGCCTATAGCGATGCATTCCTTGGGCAACCATTAAATAGCATGTAGCATGCATTGCGGGCCGCCGCCAAACCCACCAATCGAGCATGTAGTGATGCATTGCGGGCTAACGGCAGTCACAACTTCTCAGCAACCAGTGTGAGGTGGGTGTAGGCGGTCCGCAACCCACCCCACTTGCACCACTAGAGAGCAGGCAATCTGACGACCACACGGAGCAGCGAGATGCTAGTACGCATGATGAGTTGGAGCCGACTCGGCAACAGAGAGTGCAAGCCACCTTAACTCTGCAACGCTTTCCGAGAACTAGGATGATAGCGTGGGCTACGCAGCGCCATTGATCTAAGATTGGATGCACTGTAGGCATGTTTTTGAACTGTACATAATGAATCTGATATTGTAAGCTACAATGAGGGTTCATTAGTCTATCTTGGAAAATTGTCTGAGAGAAGCAAGGTCCCAGTCCAACTAAAACAGTTAAACAAGTATCATGTATCAAGAAAATAATAGTTTCTGAACTAAAATCAAATTATTTTTTATTGAAGCTTCAGAGTTAAAAATAGCAAACTAAAAATAGGATTGATCTAGATCACACTGAAGCGAAAGAATGTTGTTATACGTGATAGCCATACTATGGTAATGTCTTGTGATATATTCATAAGAATAGTGAAATTCTGAGAATTATGTTCTAAGAAGACATTAAATTCTATGACTTCTGCGATTTGCCACAATAACACCTAAGAAAATCTATATTAAAATATGTGAACTGCTATGTATAGGAAAAGGTGTACAGAAAACTATCAAGTTAACCATAGTTTACATTGTAAGATCCAGAAGGAACATAATAATTCAATCAGTGGATTTTTTCCCTTTTCACGGAGATGCATAATACAAAGGAGGACAAAAGTAGGAGACTATACTATATAGAGTTGTACAAATCGAATTGAATAATTAGTAGGTCAGTCTTGTAGCTAAATGAGTATATATGTCAATTAAGAAAGGCATGGTCTTGAGCATGCTATCTGACATTGGCAGCTGCGGGGAAAAACCATTCCAGGTATACATCTTTGTCTACTGCTGTAGGTCATAAGAATATATCCTTGTGTAGTAACAGAAAGTAAAACTACAATGTAAAAATTGTGGTAGGATATTATATTCTGGTCATCTTCATTTTCCTTTTTTTCGAGTTGAGGCTGGAACGCTGGCCAGCAACAGCATCCACAACTATGGTACATGGGGCAATATCTAAGACACTTGTTAGACATTCCCGATTAAAAGTCAAACCAATGGAGTCATTAGTTAAGTTAAGAATTTCACTTGGATGACACAAAAGAAAAGTTGAAACTTCTTTTGCCGAAATCCATGCACAATGTATATAATTATAAAGCCAACATATGCATTATGAGGATTCAGTGGATAAACTGGAAGAGATACACACCTATCATCGTCAGTATTTTATATGCACAATAGATAACTCCCACATGATCACATCTGGAAAGTAGCGACCTGCATTTCCTTTGGTCAGAAATAACAAACAAAAGAAACAACTTAATCTATTTATTTTCAAAATGTAACGCACACAACTGGTAACGGTCCTATGGATTATATAGTGTGTTATATTTAGACTAAAAAAACTTTGATGAGCATTGAATCTACGAATTTTTCTTTTTTAAAAAAAATCCCATAAGGCATTTTGTCATCATATTTTTTACATCCAAAACCTCAATATTCCTAAACCATCGCAACCAAACCTTCAGGGAATTTTGTTACCAATTTTTTTACCAAATGTGATTAGAGATTTCTAAAACATTTCAACCAAACCTCAATATTTCTACATCTAAACCTACTCATTGATGTGCAACAGCATATATGGAATAAAAAACACTTGGCTGATTTATTCTATAGTTTTGAGGTCCATAATGTCGCTTTCTCACATATAAAGCATATGAATGAGGCAGTTGCCGTGCCAAAATAAAGCAACCATCAAAATGAAGACGCGTTAAAAATAAAATCATATTGCTCTAAAATGGAATGGTAAAGCAAACCGTTCTCTGCAATTAGTAGCTGCAGCTGTTATAAACTAACCAATAATTAGAACAACATCATGTATCGCCAACTCGTGATCGATGGCAATTGGGGAAAAAAGGAGGAAAAAGAGAGTTGCTTACCTCAAGTTGCATAGCATGAAGCACACTGTTGTCCAAAATTCGACCAAGCTTATATATGTATTCAACATGTGTAAATCGAGTGCAATAATTAAGGGCAACAGAAAAGGGACAAAGAACACACATATCTCACAAGCAGAAAATAATATTGAATCTTTTTTTAAAGAAAAACAATATCGAATCTGAAATGTGATCCTTACCTCCATTTTGCATGTTATCCCTTTGTTTAAAAGATCACAAGAAGGACACCTGAATAGGCAATTGAATAGATATATAGAGGTACTGTTACATCTGAAAGTGTAACATGCAAAAGGAATACATGAGATCAATTCAAGCCGATTTGATATGATAAAAACTTGCAAGAGATTCTACTAATTAGTCTTTAGGTATAGGCTACCATGTAAAAGCATAACCTGTAAATAAGCAGCACCTAACTAGATTGGCAGAAAAAATATGCTGGATTACCTTCTCAACAATTCAGTAATCAAAGAAAAAGAAACGGAACAAAATCGATGCAATTAATTACAGAGTTTGTAATAACTGTATGTTGCCTAAAAAACAGAGCAACAACTGTTCCACACTACCAGTCGAAGAGAAAAGAGATTGATAATTGAGTTATAAACTGTCCACGACAAAAAAAAAAAGCTAAGATAAACATCTTTCTCAGAACACCACAGAAAGCGAAACAAACCTTACCTCGGAGAAACCATATTCTGATGCATCATCTTTTTTTTTTCTTTTGCTTTGCACCTGAAAAGCATGCAAAGGTAATGTAAGAAGCGAGGTTATATGAGAATCTGTCTAAAAAACAGTACTATTTGATGAGCAGAGAATGAAGGAAAGCTTAATGGGTGAATGTTCTATACATCTTAGATCTTACAATGTAAGACAAGTAATGTATGCTCAAATATCTAAGTTATTCGTGTAGAGAACTACGTATACCGTTAGTAACAAATGGACAGTAAACAACACACCTTGTCCTCTTTTACTAATTTGTGTAAAATTACATCCAGAAGAGGCTGAGTAATTTCTCCGTTTACTATTTGCTTCACTATTAATAACATAGCCTGGCACACATTGTGTTGAAAACCTTGCCTATTGTAACATCCCAAGGTTATGTTACCAAAATAAAATAAATAAAGTTATTGTTTTGTTGGATTTTCTGAAATTTGAAAGAGTTACATTGCTTTAATTGAATCTTTGAAATTTAAAAAAGGCAAAAGTAAAAATTTATTTGAAATCCTTGAAGTTTTATTTGATTTAAACTGAAAAACAAAATTTTAATTAATTTCTAGAATTTTTTGGAATTTTAAAAGCTTTTTACTATTTATTTTAAAACAAAAATAATTAATGTTCAAAAATAAAGGCCAACTTTAGGTTGGAATTATTTTTATTAAGTTTAAAATAATTCAAGATATTTTTGTGAATTTTTTTTATAATTTTTGGACTCTATTTGCTATTTTTCTAAAAATCTATTTGATTTATTGCTTTTGTTTAAATTCGAAAATCAAAGAAATAGTTCGGGCTATGAACAGTGTTTTGTGTTGTTCGGGTTTTGAACAGTAGCCTATGAACAGTAATTTCAAAAATAAAAAAGATCTAATTTCCCATTCAGTCACCCATCCATTCCCATAGTGCTCCATGCCATGCACGCTTAACATTCAAGCCAATGCATGTGCTGCCAACTCCCCTTTTGATTTCAATTGAACATACCTCCTCATTTAGTTTAATATTCCTTTCATTCTCTCTCCTATTCATCTTCTTCCTGAAACGTTTTTGCTCTGTTGTTTTTTTCGTTCACTCGTGGCAGCACCATTAGAGGATCTGGGATATTAATCCTGGGTTCTAACACCTATAAATATTTTGACAATCAACAAGTTAACCTAAAGAATTTGCATTAAATTTTCAGAATCAAATAATTATGAAGTCGACGAATATGAGCATGAGCAGTTCAAAGTACAGAGATAATCGGTAAGAAATTAATACAAAAAATTAGATACAACAACAATTTTGCCCTCACTGAATCCATTGGAAAACTAAGACTCTTAACCAACTTGTCACAATTCATTGCAAACAAATCTCGATCTAGCCAAACCCCCATAGCTATTACTCGATAAATACCAAACCCCCATAGGGGTTGATCATGCTGAATAGTAAGCTTACTCAGTCACATGCCTATGCAACAAAGGTAATAATGGAAGGCCGCAATGAGCAATTTGTTTCTACTTAGTCAAATGCCTAACCAAACAATATGCACACATTAAGCCTTGTATCAAAATAGTTTCATAAACAAAATAACATAGAATAGTTCTAGCTTTTCTAAAACGGCAACACTATTACCAATAGTGTAAAAAGCAGTTTTGTACATAATGAAACCTAGAATGTGATAATGGAAAATATTGCTAACCTCTAAATTTATTTAAAGAAAACTCATGCTAGATGCGTCATGTTTATGTGAAAACCCCAATGATCAAGGCCGCGATGAGCAACTTGTTTCTACCTCTTCCTGCAAGAGGAAATAACAAGGTTGAGAATAAACTATATGAAAGTAACAAAATACGAATAGAATAATTACACAACAACGCTATGAAACATAAATAGGGAAATAGCTACATAATAAGATCATAAGTATAGATGTGAAAATAACATTGCATATGAAGGAAACATGATTCCCGGTAAAGTACTAAAATAAGAAATATATAGTCGTCTTGGTGCATAAAAACGAAGAGACTAATCTATCTTTAGAAATGTTTTGCTGTTAGACTAATTTCTGTTTCCACTATGCTATTTCTCAATGTAATGGCAATGTCTGGTGCCCCTACATGCATCTACATGCTTGACTTGGGGGACTTGAATAGCAATATTGATATATTCAATTAAGTCTCTTGCATCATGTTGAGAGTATGAAATCAAATAGTTGTTGATAGTTTTTATTTACAAAGGGCTTGGTGGTGATTTTCCTATCTACTAAGTCAGGGAGTTTTGGAGGGTCAATGGGTTATTTTTAAGTTCTACAATTTGTTCAATTCATGGGACTGTGACTACATGGAGGTTACATGCTTAGTTTTCAGTTGGGCGATCTACAACAAGGATGAGAATAAACTATCAGAAAGTAACAAAGTGCGCGTAGAATAATTACACAACAACGCTATGAAACATAAATAGGGAAATAACTACACAATAAGATCATAAGCATGGATGTGGAAATAACATTGCATATGAAGGAAACATGATTCCCGGTAAAGTACTAACATAAGAAATATATAGTCGTCTTGGTGCATAAAAACGAAGAGACTAATCTATCTTTAGAAATGTTCTGTTGTTAGACTAATTTCTGTTTCCACCATGCTATTTCTCAATGTAATGGCAATGTCTGGTGCCCCTACATGCATCTACATGCTTGACTTGGGGTACTTGAATAGCAATATTGATAGATTCAATTAAGTCTCTTGCATCTTGTTGAGAGTATGAAATCAAATAGTTGTGATAGTTTTTATTTACAAAGGGCTTGATGGTGATTTTCCTATCTACTAAGTCAAGGAGTTTTGGAGGGTCACTGGGTTATTTTTAAGTTGTACAATTTGTTCAATTCATGGGACTGTGACTACGTGAAATTTACATGCCTAGTTTTCAGTTGGGCGATCTACAACGAGGATGAGAATAAACTATCAGAAAGTAACAAAATGCATGTAGAATAATTACACAACAACGCTATGAAACATAAATAGGGTAATAACTACACAATAAGATCATAAGCATGGATGTGGAAATAACATTACATATGAAGGAAACATGATTCCCCGTAAAGTACTAAAATAAGAAATGTATAGTCGTCTTGGTGCATAAAAACGAGGGGACTAATCTATCTTTAGAAATGTTCTGTTGTTAGACTAGTTTCTGTTTCCACCATGCTATTTCCCAGTGTAATTGCAATGTCTGGTGCCCCTACATGCATGTACATGGTTGACTTGGGGGTACATTAATAGCAATATTGATAGATTCAATTAAGTCTCTTACATCATGTTGAGAGTATGAAATCAAATAGTTGCTAATAGTTTTTATTTACAAAGGGCTTGATCATGATTTTCGTATCTACTACACCAGGGAGTTTTGGAGGGTCACTGGGTTATTTTTAAGTTGTACAATTTGTTCAATTCATGGGACTGTGACTACGTGGAATTTACATGCCTAGTTTTCAGTTGGGCGATCTATAGGAAGAAAACCAAGTAGCTTTATCTTTTTGCCTAGAAAAGAGGGCATTTATCTGAGTAGCATCTTTGTTTCTTTAAACTTCAGGATGCAGAAGAAGCTGCAAGAAAAGCCAAAGCAGATCAGAAGCGAGCTGCAGATGTAGCTTTTGGAGCAGTGCAAATGAATGGCCGAGAGCTGTTCCAACATGAACCCTTGGTGTTTGACAATAACATTTACTAAGATGATCAAATCCGTGGAAATTCACAAAGCATGTGTTGTGTTCACTGTGCCATCATCAAGCATGAATGACGCATCCGTCGTCTGTTGCGTCTTGCCGTTCACCACCCCCACAAGCCTAATATGCAAATCGACAGCCCCCATAAACACACACACTAAGAAGGGGAAACAAAGACAGAGGACCAATTCTTTGCGAACACAGGAAGAGTGAGGAAAAACATACGCTATTTGTCTCGACGGCGTGGACGACGAAAGGAGTGCCCTTCTCACTGGTGCCAAATTACTGCACGTCAGCGATCTGCTTCGTGGTGAGTAGCATAGCGTTCGATGCGGCCCAGATATGCAATAAAGAAGATAAATATGTAGTATTTCAAGAATCCAAGACCATCAGAAAGGCTGGAGAATTAAGGTGGAGGGTGTGGCGTGAGGGGGAGAGGAGAACCTTGGAAGGGGTGGTGGAGTCAGCAGTATTATGGAAGGAGGGGGTAGCGGGGGCGCCGCAGGCAAAAGGGAGGAGGGGAGCGGCGAGGGTGGTGTGGGCGAAAGGGAGGAGGGGGCAGCGAGGGCGGTGCGGGCGAACGGGAGGAGGGGGCAACGCGGGTGAAGGGGAGGGGGGCGATGCGGGCGAAGGAGCCCAGCACGAGGCATCGTCCGCTGCTGCCTACGACATAGAGGAGGGGAACGATGCAGTACGGGCGAATGGGAGGAAGAGGGGGGTGCAGGTGAAGGAGAGGAGGGGCAGTTAACACGGAAGGTGGGGAGGAGAGAGCGATGGGGGCGGCCATGGCAGGTGAGGACACGGCTAGGAAGCCAGCGTGGGGTCGGCGAGAGCATATGGCAGCGCAAAGGAGTCGAGGGAGGTGGAGTCGGTGTCGTGGGAAAGGAAGAGGCGGCGGTGCGGAGAGGGGAGCACATGGCGGTGAGGCAGGGCAAGAGGGAGCGGTGGGACAGGGGGAGAGTAGTGACGATGGGGACGGAGTGGAGGGAGGGGAAGGGACAACATGCTTCGAGAGTCTTCCACCCGCCGTGAGAACCCGATCGAAGGAGAGTGCGCTAGAAGGAGACTTCCGGATCGATCTGAACCGCGCAACACGATCAGGCGGCTATCGAATGACCGGAAGAGGCGCCTCTCCGTGATTGGCCAAAATTCACGTTTTTAGGATGTGGGGGTGCTAAGCACTGCGTGATTCCCCGCCCCATAAGGGCATCTCCAATAGTTAGAGATAACATTGTCTCTAACATATGATGCATTATCTTTAGAGATAACATCTATAATAGATAGTCTCTAGCACACTCTTCAATATTTATATTTTATAATTTTCCTTTGAAACAGACCTATATGTCAACTAGAGTGGATTAATGTATCATATCTTGTTTCATATGCACGTCAGTCTCTTCAGAAAGAGACAACATGTACTCTCTCTCCTCCACCCTCTCCCTCCCACGTAGAATTTTGTTGATGTGACATAACTAAGAGACGATAATAAATACACTATTAGAGATGGCCTAAGGGGTGTAATATTTGGGCCGTTGTAGTCGAACCCGACTCGACAGACCTCATTGATACTATTTCATAAAAGGACACGCAATCTGCATCAAACCGCCGTTACATCGAACGCGAACGCTGCACAAGCCCTAGTTTTCGGTATGGTGCTCCGCCTCCTTGAGCCCAAGGGCGGTGACGCGTCGGCGTCCCACGACCACACCGAGGACGAGTGGTTCAGGAGCGCTACGGCCGTGAGGCCCCAGCTGGCGCGTCCGTGTCAAGGCCGGCCGCAAAGCCCGTGCTGCAGGAGGAGGACTACGACAAGTGATCGGGCCTCGTGCCTCGGCAGCAGGAGGACTACGGAGACGGTGGCGCCTTCCCCGAGGTCCTCGTCGCGTAGTACCATCTCGACATGGGCCGCCGCGACGGCGGGGCGCAGGGATCCAACGCGCTGACCCTTTGTTACAAACCCATCCCGACCAGCACCGATGAACACTAGGACAAGATGAAATGATCAAATACGAACACACGATACAACTAGTTTGATTCAACTTGGGGGAAGTTTAGTAGCTAAACTGGAAGAAGCAATTTGGAGACTGGGAATGTAGAGAAAGGGATTGGGAAAAGCGGTGAGGTGAGGGGGAAGAAGAAACGATGGGGAAGAAGGGAGCCTGTAGTTCCTGGATGATTTCTCTCTCCCCAGCAGATAATGTCGCTGCCCCCTTTGTAGTTCCACTGCATCACCTTCTTGCCTCCTGGGCTGTCACGGACCGGGCCACGGCCCAACGACCAAAACCCATTCCAAGTCGGCCCGGTACGTGACATTCCTCCCTGCTTGAAATGCGGCTTGCCCCTAAGCCGATACAAAAGAATCGTCACCATTGCTATTTTAGAAGAATTTCTTTGCCAGGTGGGATTGGGCATACTGGTGCTGCCATGGCAGGAATACCATTCCATGCTGGACTCCATGGGTACACAAAAGGAGGGCTAGGGAAGCATGGTATGGAATGCATAGGAGGGACTCCATTGCAATGCCCAGTAATTCCATTTTGATGTCCACTAATTGTTCCTTTAACTGAATCCTTAGTAGTATGCAGAAGTTTGTTCTTTGAAGGTGGCGAGTCTGGTTTCTTCATTTCTAGGTTGTGCTGTTGAGGCAGGGTTGGCATTCTTACTCTGCTCAAATTTAACTGCTGCTTGATTTCCTTTTCTAGACAATGGAAAGAGGGAAGAATCACCCCATGAGCGGCTAGACTGCTGCTTGTAATCAATATACTGTGGCAGTTTGCACTGGAGCTCTTACTCTTGCGCCTACCAGTACCAACCGGGACATTCCTCATGATTCCACCTGCCGTCCCATACCTCTGACAACTCATACAAAAATGCCTTGGTTGGTTAATGTTGTAGTAACAACTTTTCAGGACTTGTTGTTCCTTGATTCTCAACATGAGCCAGTCATCACTTGAAAGTCTGCCCTCTTGCACATTGATTTCGTGAGCACCAGTGTAGTGTCCCCGCACACATGGCAGCATCAATTCAAATTCAATTGCTGACTTCAGTGTATGAAGAGAGTAGCTATGCTGAACATATACCATGTGCCTTTTTTTATGTCGACCTGGGATAATCCGAGAAACACACTTGTGTCTTGTGGTGAACCATGTACTGAGCCTTCTATTGTTGTGAGGCACCAAGATCTGAAACTCCAACTTCTCAATTCCCAAGCATTTCTTGCATAAGTTGAGAGGCCACCTATAGCTGTCAGAACAAGGAAACTTGTTGATTTTAAAGCGACCTTGGCGATCATGCACACAATTTGCTCAAACTTTTTGCGAAGGTGGGATACTGATTCTTGTACAAGTTGACAACAGACTTCATACTCCATAAACTGTAGAGGAGAGCTCAAGCCATGCTCAGGACATGGCATTTGCATAACTACAAAGCCATTATCCTGTTGCTCCACCATGCGATGCATAATATTTTCACCAGCAGTACATATCCCTCTGTTAGTAATTGCATGACAATCACCATGTGCAGCCACCAAAACATCCGGCATTAGATCCACCCACAGGGATTTCAGATTTACATGTTCCTTGTCGACAAGTTCCATCAAGCCTTGCATTGCGAATGAGTAAGCCAAATGTTCAAACAGAGTACTTACATTTCTTGTCACTAGCAATTTCTGCATGTTAGAAGAATTCTCAACTAGCATTCTCTTGATCAGGTGCCCTCCTGTAGGTGGGGGCCACGGTGGTAGAAGCAGTAGTGCGTTGTTTCTGCAGTTTTCAGGCCAAACTCCCATCCCTACTATCCTCACAAGTGTTGACAAGTCTCCTCCACAACTGACAAACTTCCATTGTTCCTGTTCAAACAGCACCACACAACCTTTGGATTTTATAAGCCTTTGTAATTCCAATGGTGGCTTGAATTGTCTTCTCTTTGTATTCCTTTGTAAGTGTCGCCTTTCTGAATGGATTGAACAATGTCTTGCATCTCCTGAATTTCCCCAATGTAATTTCTTTGAACTAGAATTACGCACAACATGTTTTGCAACAAACACTACCCACTGGAGATTTGAAAAGCACGATTACAAACACAATCCACATTTGATGAAACCTAAGCCTCAGTGGCGAGGGTTCCATCTTGAACAACTTCAGTGGCAATGTCAACATGTATTCCAACAAGGTCCTGACTTCAACAACCAGAATATTTCCCAAAGGTTCAGACCAAAAGAGACCCCCATACTCTAGAGAACGGCCTTCAATAGATTGTGGCCAAGGTGCCAATTGCCACTCAGCCCTTTTTCTGCAAATTGGTGGTGGCCATGGTTTTAGTTCTATCAACTTCCTTGACCAGATCACACTCTTTTTAAGCATTTCCCCCCTTCTTATCAAGCATACATTCAGTTGAACTCGCCTGAGCAAGTGGTGGCCATGGTGGTAGCAGTAGGAGGACATTGTTCCACTGTTGTTGTAAAAAGAGAATTGCCAAGATTGCCAAAACCACACGTTAGTTCCATTGCTCAACTTGAATTGAATGTGACCTCTACCACGCTTCTGCTGCTCAACATGGAAGGGTGGCGGTGGCCTGGCGCCGATCGCAAATCATAGCGTTAACGCCGACCATGGTATAGGCCGTATTTCCTCTCCACTACGCTTGATCTCCTCTCGTGAAGGCGGCGACCATAGTTGCCGCTCATCCCACTTCATCGGTGGTGGCCATAGCAACACCTTACTCGTGTCGGATATCTGCATGTCGATGCTGCCATCGGGACACATCATCAAACACACGGTGGCGTCGGCGTGTCCCATCGGATGTGGGCGAACAACCGGCAAGAAGACCTTCGAGGTTCCCAGTCTTTGGAATGGCCATGGACACGACCCTCGAGAGCGGGACACGACCGCGACACGGTCTTCGTTGGTGTTGAGTCGGGGCCGATGTTGAGCCCTTGTTGAGCTTCACGGTGGCAAGGATGGAGTCTGTGCATGGAGTGGCTTCCGCCTCGGTGGTGACGATGCAGGTATTGGCACACACACGAGGTGTGCCGATGGATGTAGCGGGGCTGGTGATGGCGACGTTGAGCAAGGCGGCGGTCGAGGGAGGACCCGAGGCTGCGTCCGGCAAGAATGCGGACGCCCGCGAGTCGGTGTCGTTGTCGGGACCATTCATCAAACACCCGGTGGGCTTCAGGGCATCCAACTCGCCGGTGGCAAATAACCTCGGTAAGGAGGCCTGCGCCGGCGTGGTCATCGACTGGGGCGAGTCTCGGATTGGCGAAACTAGCCGTTGGAGGTCGGCCTTGAGGTCGACGAGGGAGGTGACTTCATCACGGCGATTGCTCGGCCCGAGACGTTGGTCGGTAGTCGAGGAGCGGAGTGCTTCCGCGCGAAGAAGCGAGTCGGCGACGACTGGTGCAGCCGGCTTGGTCTCCGCCTTGACCTCCGTACGGATGGGCTTCATCTCCCCCACCGAAGCATGGATGGCCTCGCACTAGATTTGCAGCTGCTTGATCAACTCTCCTCGTGCTAGGATTGCTTGGGTCAGCTTCTCGAGTTGTTGCTCCATCACGATTGCTGATCACTAGATTGATAGCGTGCGTGTTGCGGATCGGAACAACTCTGATACCAATTGTTACAAACCCATCCCGACCAGCACCGATGAACACTGGGACAAGATGAAATGATCAAATACGAACACACGATACAACTAGTTTGATTCAACTCGGGGGAAGTTTAGTAGCTAAACTGGAAGAAGCAATTTGGAGACTGGGAATGTAGAGAAAGGGATTGGGGAAGCGGCGGTGAGGAATTGGGGAAGAAGAGCGAGTGGGAAGAAGGAGCTGTAGTTCCTGAATGATTTCTCTCTCCCCAGCAGATAATGTCGCTGCCCCCTTTGTAGTTCCACTGCATCACCTTCTTGCCTCCTGCGCTGTCACGGACCGGGCCACGGCCCAACGACCAAAACCCATTCCAAGTCGGGCCGGTACGTGACACCCTTACAGTCGACGGCCGCGGCAGCGTTGCGTTCGATGCCATCGTCCGGCAGGGGGAGAACGCCGTGAAGATGGTGTGCTCCAGCCCCGGCGACGTCGTCCCCAAGATCGTGGCCCCCGACGCCGGGGAGGACGACGACCGGGAGGCCGTGGAGGAGGCCACCGCGCGGACGAATGCCACGTTGCAGGTGATCGTCCACACCTGCCTCTCTGCCGTGCAGCCCGCGAACATCCGGCCGCGCAACCGGGGCCCGGCCTTCGTTCAGTATAAGCCAACGCGGCAGTCATGGCATTCAAGTCGGGTGCGGCGGAGAGGATCGTCAGGGTGGAGCAGACGCAGGAAGACCCGATCCTGCCGGCCAAGCACAAGTACACACGGGTGCCACGCCCGGTCGGGATGCCGTCCGTGACGGTGTTGCGCTCGCCGCCCCGGCCGGTGTCACGGAAGGATTGGAAGATTCTGACCCGCATCTCAAACTGGAAGAACCCCAAGGGGTACTCCATCCCGCTTGACAAGTGGCGGGCGTCGGACGGCGGGGCCGCAAGGCGTTGGATCTGCGGCGCCGGCTGGCCTCTCGAGGCGTTGTACACCATGAGCGAAGGCGGAGGCCGTTGGATGCGCGCCATGGTGCAGAGGGAGTTGAGGATGAAGGAGAACGAGCAGCATGAGCAAGAACTGTGCCAGCTCACGAACAAGGCGCGCGCGGAGAGGACCGACGCTGCTCCAACGCCGCCGGTGGGCGCGGAACAGTGTTTGAGCTTTGACAACTCCGTAAAAAATAACTACAACCACCTGTGGTAATATCACTCCTCAAAAACAGATAAACCGATTTAACTGAACTTTACTAAAAACAAATGTTTCAACAAACTATCAACACTAATGCCAATTGTATCATCGTCATAAGATCATAAACATATCCCTATAATATCCACGTTCTCCATCTCGAGCCCAATTGTTTAATTTGCGAGAGCTGCAACCTGCAGCGAAAATCTATGTGTTAGATTCAACATGATCTCATGACATCAGTAACAAACATCATGCAGTGCGCGCGCATGCAGAATCATTTAATTGCTGCCGCTGTAGCAACAGGGGACCAGGAAAAGGGTGTTGAAGATTTGATCCACCAGAACAAAATTAAGATCGATGGGGAATTAAACAGATGGTAAGAGACGTGATTCGGTAATCTTGGTACTTATTCAATACTGTTATTAGATCCTACACTCTGGCTTTTATTCATTGTATGGCAGGTTGAACAATGGAGAGAACTCAAAACTACAATGGGACCAGCTATTAATGCCACAAGCACATGGATTCCTAGAGTTGAAGAATACAAAAAAAAAAATTGTAAGCCCTAGTCTAGCCTAACTTCAACCTGCCGACATTTACACCATAGAACCGACTTATCCTCCATGTGGTTCATGTACAGAATAACTTCAGTTGCTTTCCTATCCTAGTGCACGCCATTGCAGTCGAGATCCGTT
Organism: Ampelocalamus luodianensis; assembly: GCA_036346255.1. NCBI lineage: Eukaryota > Viridiplantae > Streptophyta > Magnoliopsida > Poales > Poaceae > Ampelocalamus > Ampelocalamus luodianensis. Next base: position 52,672,330 of record CM070627.1, on the reverse strand, counting down.
TCTGATGCATCCTTTCAGTTGCGCCATACCACAAAGCTCAGATCGGCTACATTCCTCAATTGGGTTGGGCCAGCATTGTGAAGCAGGCTAGGCCCCCAACAATATGAATAGCGGAGAAACGAAAAGCTCGTCTGGTTAGGCCTTTTTCACCATGGATTCTGGTTTCAATGTGCTATCGCGTCAACACGGTTGTGTGTTCCGCTTGCTTAACCTAGAGCAGAGGAGAAGACGTCGGTCTGGACCGGGCTCTGACAAAGCCACTGATAAGTTGCTTTCAGACTTCAGACCACCCGAGCGCGGTTAGGAGCCGTCGGGATTAGCCCAGCCTATACTTCGTGGTTGGACTCTATTACGGATTTACGACTACATTCTCTGTGGCGTGATTGGTTGCCCCATGAGTTGAGCTTGGCTCGATAAGCTGGTATGTTTGGTCGAGACATGATATGTGAAGTAAGTATAGGTTGTTTCAATGTTTAGTTGCCTACACGAAAACATATAGGTTGGCATGAGATGTCTGATATTGCAGGTACACTCATGCTTACCTAGATCTTTGCCTTTGAATGCATCATGAGTTATATATGTGTAGAAATGCAGAGGTGGATTTTTCCGAAGATACTAATACGTCATATTCCACTTGAGTACGTAATCCTTATTATTCTACCTTAGTAACCCTTAACCCACCTAGCTTAAGCCATACTGAAGCACTAATATACGCTAATAACTCATTTGATCACGATTCACGCCAATAGGGGAGCCTAGTTCACTCGTACACCTTTGCAATTTTGCATCGTCTGGACTAACTCACGCAGACTAGAAAATCGGTCACCAACTCATGCTACAAACTAATCACGCTCCACCTCTTTGGTTTTCTTCCTCCAATCTTAGATCGAGCGAAGTAGCAGAACGAGCAGTAGTTTTTTTTTTTTTTTAAAAAGGATAACCCAGCTGCTAATCACAAGTACGAGCAGTAGTTTCATTAATCATTACAGGGCAGCACATGAGGTCAATCTATTATCTACCTCTACATGTGTTTTCTCTTAGCCAAAGCCCGTTTGGAAGTTCCATCTAAAGATATGGTAGCAATGGAACGTCAATATTATCTATTGACTCATGCAGCCTAGCGAGGTGGATACTGGAGTAGGTGTAGTAGCTTCTACCGTGTCCTACATCGCCTATGCCGCTAATGCTATCCATATAGACGATACATCCCGTCGCGACCAACAAAATGCCCGGTGGGAAGTGAATGCTCCCGAGGATCTTCGTAGGGAATACGAGCAAAATATGCTCGCGGCGATGTCGTTTACAATGGCTTTGTTTGCCGCCGTGACACGCGCAAGCAACATCCGAAAGATTATATTCTGATTCTGTTGTTGCTTGCGATCACTCAATCTAGCGAAGTAGCAGCACGACCGGAAGTTTTCATGGAAACGGCTAGCTTGCCAGGAAGTTTGTGGGATTGGACCTGTGAGGCTGTGAGTCCGTTGTCCCATTTGCAAGCCTCGCGCCTCCCCGTAGCCGTCTGTGTCGTGATCGCCGATCGCCGTCCGATCCAACGCGACGTCCCCTTGTTACGTGTCCCGCTCTGGATGGCTGCGTGCGAGATGGGCGAGCGTGCTTCAAGTCACTTCTTTTTTATTACCAGGAATACACCCGCTTCACACACATGACACTGAGTGCACCTTTTAGCACACAGACAGAGACCGGAGATTAATTCGTAATTTTATAAAATTTCTACTGAAACGTAATTGTGTGTATGTAATAGATAAGTATAAGAATTTAAACTCTTATGAGTGGAGTCGTATACCTACAACTTTACTTACTACCCACTGCGAAGAGATGGTTCCCTTACTTGTAGTCACCTTGCATGACCGGTGTGAAATAATGTGACTAGTGGGTGGGGTGTAGGCTTGTCGGTGTACCATGAATGGTGTTCTCAGCTGGCGGGTTAGTTCAGTGGGTGTGGCGCCTGTATCGCGTGGCTAATGATTATATTTCGAATTCCACTAAGTATATAGTTCACGTGAAACTTTAGGACCGTTCGCGTAAGAATATAAAACAATGAAGCAACAACGAAAATAAACGACAAAAAGGATGTCCAAGTCACTCGTACGCGAAAGGAAGGAAGGGTGGTAATAATAGATCATGATCATATCACACATCTCTCGGTGAGTGGCAGTGCAAAGACAGTGATGGAACGAACTGATTTTCGCTGAAAAGCAACAAAATCTGTTTTGTGCGATCAGAGTGGGACTGCACAACCTATCGTAGCCTGCCTGTCGTGTTACTCGTGAGAATGACAAAAAAATATATATCGTAGTATTGGACAATTTGTACATTCATTCTCATGCTAGTTCTTTCTTTTATGAACGGCTAGCTTTTGACACACAAGACTACGTACGTACATTAGAAAAATAGGTAGCGTTTGTGTGTGTCCAAGAATTTGTAACAACAAGGACAAAAGCAGTGGATGGTGATCGATCTGGACTTTCATGTTTTTGAGAAAACAAGTACGACGTTTTTGTTCAAAAAAAAAACATGGAGTTATAGGCATCTGCATTCTGGTCCTGTTTGCTAATGGTTCCATGCTATGACCACTGGCAATATCTGTTCTGCACACACGGGGTGAATTCAGAAAAAAGAACCGCAGACGCTATAATCACAAAATTATGGATTTTTAGGAATCAAAATCTGTTTTTCTTTCCCAGCATCTCCATGCACTTCGATCTGATACATGTTTCGTTTTTGTCTTCTTCGCTATGGCGTCGTTGTCAGATTATCCCGTATCGACCAACGTGTCAAAATCTACTAAGATACCTTGGACTTTGCAGGAATTGCTCATGTGTGTCACGCAATGATGGTTAACAGCTTGTGGTATTCATGCCGTGAGGAACTCTACCCGCTTGTCTTACACTTTCATCCGAAGAATTTATTGCCAAATATATGTAAATGTATGATAGCGACGTGCCTCTAATTAACCCATGATTTGTTTGGGTTGCTCCCAAGCTTTTGCCATATTAAAGATTTTTTTTAAGACTCAGTTTTGTCATACTTTAGTAGGCCGGATTGTGAACACCATCTTGTTTTTACCAGACTTTGCCACACTTTTTTTTGGCAATATAACCAAACATCTCCTAAATGCAGTTACACACAAATCAAAAGCTACACTGCACAATCCATTCTAGGCTTCTAAAGTTTTTTTTAAGAACCACCTGTTATTAATTAAAAAAAAGAGAAAAAATAAAATGATTTTTCTTGCTAGTAGAAGGAAAAAATAATCCAATTAACATGTTTATTAGATGGCACAACCAAATTACACTTGTTGAGATTTACTTTTTTAAAATAGAACTCATGCAATAACAAATGCATAATATAAAAAGGATGTGGCCTAAATTCATGGACTCTTGACAAATAAAATATTATACATGTACATAAGTTGGAAAGGATCTGGTGTAAGGAACTATAACAACTAACTAGAATGGAACTAGCCTAATGCTAGTAAGCTAGTATCAAGAACGATAACATAGAAGGCATGATTTCGTTCCTGCTCCGATCAGGACAGCCACGAGCAAAGAACGCCAAAACTGCAAGGTGATCGACTTTGTGGTTCTAGCCTGTCAGCTAACCGACAAAACAATATGATTTGTTGGTGAAATGATTGTGGTTTCACTGTTTGGTGTACTAGCCGGTTGATTGATTGATGTGAAATAGAGAAGACTAGCCCAATGATTTTTGCTACGAAAAAAAATATAACATCCTAGCACATCAAACTACTATTCTTGGCTCTGCCGTAAGGCGCAACCTAGCTTCGCTTAGTTCGTATCACGTCTCCTCCACCATTCCTAGCCTGAGCAGCGTCCTTAGCTCCGCCATGCCTGGCCATGCTTCGGTGCAACTTGCGTCGCGCCTCCACCGTCGTGGAGGTAATTAATTTGCAATGGATAAAAAATTATATTACATCTCAACATCAAGTTGATTCCTCTTAACAAGGTTTTTTTGAGATGTTAACACACGAGTATTACTCATGTTCAAATTTGAAATCAAAATCAAGATTGAACGTACAGGCTCTGATCAGAAGGGTTTAACACACGGATGCATGGGCTGGTTGGGCGTCCTTGGCCACTCGTATTATCTCATGAGACAAGCTAGGCGACGGAATAGAGGTCGACAATACATCGTCGGCCTCGCGTGTTTCCTTCGTACGTCAGTTAGAGTGCAGTAGCTAATCTGGGACAATAATCATTTGAGTGATGCCATATGATGGACGCACGGAATGAAGGCATGAAACCATTATATATTGCCTTCCCGTGTGAAGCTAATGTAGGGAAGGAGATGATGATGTGTAGGTTTGTTGGATGGATTTGTTTGAATATATAAGGGCGTGAATTTGTTTGAAGAGATAGGATAGAGTTTGTTAGGAATTGGTTAAGGAAGTTGATTTTTGATTATTTTTTCTTCTTCTATTATTTGGTTAAGGAGAGGTGGGACGGGAAGGAAGGCGGATGAGAGAACAGATAATCATCAACTCAACTCCTTTTTTAAGTAGCATAGAGACGAGGGAGATAACGTTGCATATTGAAGCTACTCGGCACTTGGAGAAGAGATATCGTAGGACCCAGCACTTAACAGGAAAAGAAGTCGTGCACATGATCTGCCAAGATACTTCTCTCCTAATCTCCTATATGTCAAGGCTAACCTGTAATGTAAGATTGAGACAGGTCACTAGTCGACATGGCTGCCATGAAGTGGCAGTTGAGTCTTGAGTTAGCATGGTGCATTGGTGCCTATCTCAGCGAAGTTAAAAATTGCCACCGGATAAGAACAAGAATACGTCACTTAATGGATAACTGGGGAGCTTCCTCTCATGTATATGGATCCACATGGACGGCAACAATTTCACCAGAATTTTATTGAAATTTTGTGAGAAATGGTGCAATTGTTATGACAGAAGAATCAATGTAGTGATTGTAATATACTTAATCCATACCCCTTCACTTGACACAGTAAAGAAATTTGATGGAATTGGCACAAGAAAATCGAGGAAACCAAGAAATGGAGCTAGGAGTATCTCAGTACCAGAGTACCACGAAATCACGTCCATTAACTAACCTCACCTGATGATGCGGCTGTTACTTACTACTAGCATACAAGGCCGTTTTTACGACAAATGGAGCATATTTTGAGAAAATCGGGGCCGCTTTCTACACTTCTGAGATTCAGGGTCTTTTTAGTTGGTGCTTTGGATTTCATGCCTGAAAAAAGTAGTGTCTGGAGGTAGCATGAAAAGTAGATGATTTTTGCCTGACCAGACAAACCTAAAGATGAATTGTTTGGTTAGAAGTCTGTGCCTGAAATTGGTGAATAAAGAATAGACCGTTGGATCGAAGGAATCAAAGGTGGATGAGCCTGACTGGGAGCGCTCCCGCCCAGGCAGCAAGCCACCGGTTAGCGATCCAAGCAACCCATCAGTCCCTGATGACGACCGACTAGTAGCCATTAGCAACAACGCGGCGTGGCTACGTTGGTCATGCCCACCATCACCGCGATGGTCGAGTCGATAAGATTTTGGAGAGACGTGAGTGATCAAACCAAACGCAGCTTTGGCTTGCCGATGTGAAAGCTATCATTGGCCAAGCTGTACTGGTCTAGTACTCCACCATACTTAGGCTTTGGAAACAGCAGCAGATTTGATCATTTGAAGTCCGGATCCTACGCGCGCTTGTCCGCTGTTCCGATCACCTTTCAAACCCTCGTGATGGCGACACTGATGTACTAGCACGCATATCTATCGCGCGTAGAGGCATAGTGTTGTATGTAAGGGGTCTTGTTTTTTTGTGTGTAATTTCTCAATACGAGAAAAGAAGAAAATGGGAAATAATTAGAAAAGGTGGGGCCCACCTGTCATACGATGAAAAATAAAAGATAAGGTTGGAGACCAAGTCTCCAACTAGAGGCGGCGCACGGAGGGGATCGATCCCCTCTATTCGCTCCACGGCATCGCAAGCGTGGGCTGGTCGGGCGAGATTCTCGCCAGCCGTTGGCGGCACCATGCTGCTCCTTCTCCTCCTCTTCTTATGGGCGCCTTCTCCTTCTTCTTTTCTCCGTATGGTATTACGAGTCTTCCTCAACTTTTGTTTCCTCTACTCTCTCCCGATTTGGTCGCGGGCTCGGGCTGTGTGGGCGGCTGTGCCACCGTGGTTGAGACCAACGACACCCGTGGTGAGGATCCAGTTTCCTCCACCCCACGCGCTCCCTTTCTTTCTCCTATGCGTCGCCTCGTCACCGACGTGGCCGAGGGAAGTAGGGCAGCGCGCTGTCGAGGTTGATTCTGGGCGGCTCCGTGCGGTTGTGGGTGAGTAGCTTGGCAACGATCTGTGGTGGATTTGCTCCTTGGTGTCTTTGGCCGGTGCATCTTGCTATTGATTATTGTGCGGCGTCTTCCTGTACCTCAATTTCGTAATATTAGTGTGTTCCTGTTTGCGAAGAACGACATTGTATCTCCGATGACCACGTCCGTACACTGTGGCACAACAGGGCGATTGGTTTTCTGAGACAGCACCTCGGCGTGCCTTGCCGGCCGACTTGGTGGCTTTGAGTGCCATCTGCCAAGTGAGTTAATTTGCACCTTTGGTTTGTTTACTGTTACTGTATAAGTGTGCCGTGCTAGTACTTTTCATATTATCTTGTCTTTGATTTATCTCTAGCACAGGGTGACTTTGCATGGTAATATTGTGGGCTTGTGAATGGCTCGATGAGGATTGTTGGTCCTAGTGAGATTAGATTGACAATTTATATTATAAATAAGACCTGAGCTTGTTAATTGCATACTGAATACTACTGTTGTTAAATTGGTCAATTATCTCTATTGATAGTGTCACATAGCTCTAGTTTTTTTATACTGTGGTTCGGTTGTTTTACTTCTGGCCGAATTTGATTAGTATAACTCTGATGTGCCACCTTAATTTGCTTGTCCTTTTGCTGGTAGAAATTGTTAAGTGATGTTATGTGATAATTTGACATATGTTCGTTGTCACCGTGGTAAGGCATTAGTTCAGTTCAAGGTCTGATTTATTTCTTGGTAATTGTCATATCTAATTAGTGAAAAGACTAGACCTAAGTGGCGAGGAGGCCAAGTATTAACACTTGAGCAGCTCGATGACGTGGATTAAATTTTTGAATATTGGTTTTACATTTAATTAAAAGTCATACAGCCTATGTGGTTGTAAACCTCGTGGCTAACGACTCCTGTGGTCATTAGAACTCCAGAGGTTGCTCTGTGAGTAACCTGGTCTGAGGGGACCCTGTACCCATTGCTCGATCAGACGACTACTCGAAGAGTTTTTGAACTGGTACTTGGACCCGATTCTAAATACATTCTATCCGTGTGAAGAATGGGACATGTGTCTTATCAGCCCCAAACCACACAATGTTTAAAGCCCTAAGACACTGACAATAACTGTATCACAGTTATTTTGCCTCCTGCTAATACCAACTGGCGATCGGTTAGCATTTCACTGACTGTAATTGTCTCTCCGACCAGACACGTCACTTCCAAAAGATATCTTCTCCAGGAGTAACTGACACCTCTTCGCCAATTATTTAAGGATGGATGACGAACAACAGAAGGAGGATTCAGAAGGTAATTGGATTATATCTGAAGACAATTAAAGAACACCAAAGCGTAGCAAGCAATATACTCAGTGTAATTATCTTGCTTTAGGCATCTTTGTAATAGCTAGTTCATTGCAATAATAAGCAACCATATTCCCTTCAGGAACTCTTAGCCATTTTCCTTATTTTATTTCATGATATCGACGATTTGATCATCGACACCTGACATCTGAGAGCAACAAGGAACTAATTAAATATGAGCCATGTGCTGATTTTAGTTGCACACTTATTCTATCTTATTTATCATGTTTAATTGACATGAGAAGTTTATATGCTAAACTCGATTTTTATATGTTGTTTCTGTCAATTATACGTTGTTGAAATATGCTTTTACAATCAAATTATTGATAGAATTATTTCTAAATATTTGTTAAAATTGTGTAACTTCCAACGTATAGTAACTATTTTGCCCTCACGCCTACACCAAAAGAAATGAGGTCATGTGTGAGACAGCATCCGACCCTCCGCCGAACGATTTTGCATTGCGTTGCGTTGCGTTTTGACCCTCTCTGCAACATATGAATGATTTTAGATTTCTACGATTTTTTCTGAGACCAAATCCTGCCAGAATTGAACTATTTGTGGAATTTTTGGCGGATACGGTCGGTTTACGAATCGTATTTACACTTTTGACCATACGCGCACGGTATTTGCAAAAATAGCAACGCGGGTGCATGGTCACCCGCGCCCGCTGCTTCTGTGCCGCCACGTCGAGCGCGGCGCGCGCTCACCCCGCGCCCGCCCGGTCCCACCACCACAGCAGCGGGCGCACGCAGTCGACCGCCTGCGCGCTTTTTTTTTTTCATTTTTTCCAAAAAATTTTAGATGTAGAAATATTTTTAAATTTTTTTGCTACGATGGTGGGCGCACGCTCACCCGCGCCCTGTAGCATTTATTTTGTTTTTTTAAAAAATCATTTATGTTTTTGTTTTTTTTAAAAAAAATTATTTATGCATTTTTGTAAGAATTTTTAAATATAGTAAACAGGGTCCAAAAAATATGAAATTTTTTGTGGAGCCTTCTGACACTGTGTACTTGCTTGTGTAATATTTTAAAAAATTTATCTATTATGAATTTTTCTCAAAAATTTATTTAAGTATATTGTAAATAGGGTTTCATCATTTCATGTGACTTGGAATGATTTCATGAAATTTTGTCCATTATCCCACCGTCCCTCCTCCCTACTCCGCACATCTGTCGCCTCGTCCAGAAATTCCGGCGCCAAATCTGACGAAATTCCCGGCGCCAACGCCGCGACTCTTCTCCGCTCATTATAAATACGAACTCGCACTCGCTCGTCGCTCGGCCTTGATTGATTACTTCCGAATGGTGATTGATTACTTCCTCCAGAAGCGACGGATAATTTGTGCTATGCTTTTGCCGTTATTATCGTAGTCATAATTAGTCATCTTAGTCGACTAGTCGTAATTAGATAGTTTAGGGGTAATTAATTAGTCATAATTAGTTAGTTGACTAGTAATGAATTAGTTTAGTAGTAATGAATTAGTTTAGTATTAATGAATTAGTTTAGTGGTAATTAACTTTGTTAGTCGTATGTAGAAAAATGTTATGGCTTAAATTGGATACTTATCTTCTCTTAATTTTAAAATTTTTTAGATGTGTTTCATGAACACCTGCGCTGAGAAGGAGGGGGTTTCTGTGCAGAGTTGTGGTGCATACTTTAGGGTTTGGGCTACGTCCACCGACCAGAGTATCATGGCTTCACTATCAACAAGTACGGCAAGGAAATGTGGCGCGTCAAGGTCACCGTCTACTCGAAGAGCCATCTACGAGGAGACATATCCTACCACTTCACGGTAGAGAGGGAGCCAGACAAGCTCGGGATGCAAGATGAAACCCTAATGTGGATACTATTCTTTAATACTGCATCGCACCACAGGCTGGATAGGCTTGTACATAAACCAAATAGGAGAAATACGTGGCGTGCAGATCATATAACGATGTACCGTAGCCTTCGAAACGCACACGAGTCGGAGGTTACGGTACATCGTTATATGATCTGCATGCCACGTATTTTTCTCAGTTGGTTCATGTACAAGTTTATCTAACTTCGTGTACAATCTGATATTAAAGAATATCATCCAATGCGGATGATGATATTGGATCTGATATTAAAGAATATCATCCAATGCAGTGATGATATTGGATTGTCGTTGGGATGTTGTACGAGAGTGACAATTGTTCTTCATTCCTTCAGACATCTCCAATGAAGTTGCAATGCAGCGTATTTTGGTTGTTATATGTGTTGTCATATTGTATATCGACATCTCCAATGGAGTTGCAATGCAGCGTTTTTTCTATACATTCCAAGTCACATGAAATGATGAAACCCTATTTACAATATACTTAAATGAATTTTTGAGAAAATTCATAATAGATAAAATTTTGAAAATATTACACAAGCAAGTACACAGTGTTTGAAGGCTCCACAAAAAAATTTATAATTTTTGGACCTTGTTTACTATATTTAAACATTCTTACAAAACAATATGCATAAATGATTTTTTTAAAAAAAAAAACATAAATGATTTTTAAAAAAAAACAAAAGAAATGCTACTGATGGTGGCGCGAGGTGGCGTCGCCACCATCAGAGCAATTTTTTTTTAAAAAAAATGTTTCTACATTTAAAAAATGAAAAAAGAAAAAAAAGAAAAAAAGCGCGGCGCAGGCTGACGTGCGCCCGACCGTATCCGCCAAAAATTCACTATTTGCGAAGTTTGTAGGTTCCGAACATGTTACTTGTGCCGAACGGGCCACCGCACAAGATCTTACTGCTACTCCACTTGCTAGCACTCGACAATACTAGTACATGTTACCACTTACCAGCACGAAGCCTTTTGACACTTTTGACACGAGCAGGGAACTTCTCGAACCTATGTAACATGTGCCGGTACGTCCGCATTGTTAGCATCCAAATATGTAAATCTGATTACCATATCTGTGTATATTGTATTAGTTCAGAATCATAGTAGTGTACATAATATCAACATCTATGCAGTGTCATCCATACTGCACAACAAAATAATGTTAATTGTAACATCCCAATTTTGGGCTTGTGTTTCAAATGTAAGAAAATCAGTAGAAATTAAAACTTTTCTTACATCATGTATTTCCTGTTGTGCCAAACAATTCTTGTACAAGGAATTATGGAAATACATTGTCACAAGTCCATTTGATCCAAATCTTGTTATTCCAAAAACAATCTTGTCAAATCTTTTGATCATCCTCTGGAAATATTTTTCTTAAGTCTCTGTAATGGTATGTGACCCCTCTGAAAAATTTCACAATTTTTAGAAATTGTTTGAATATTTTTTGAGGCGATCAAACTGTTTGACTCTCATCAAACATTAAAACAGAGCCTTGCAGAATTTTGGAGATTTATTCACGATATAAAAACCTCTGAAAATTTTACACAAGGTTTATATCTGAGTTAGCAAGCTCTGTAAAAATTTCATAATTTTTGGAGTTAATTTGCTACCTCAAATAAATCATTCAAAGTCTGTTTTATTTCAAAGTCAAACTTGGTTTCTTGTTACTCGGGTTCGAGTCGGACTCGGGCTCGAGCCAATTGATTCGGTCGATCAACCCATTGCGCACGAGCCACTCTTTAAAGCGCACGTTGAATCTCAACCGTTGGATCGAATCGCACGGCCGCGCGCGTGTAACCCGCCGGACCTTCCGGTTGCAAGTTTGAATGTCAACCGTTAGATCTCCATCCAACCGTCGAGATGCACGAAACCGGACCCTCGGTTGCATTCTTAAATCGAGCCGTTGGATTAAGATCCAGCGCTCGCGTGTTCGCCGTTGCAAAATGAGTTTGCGACGTGGAGCAATCGAGGCCGTTCATTTCTAATCCTAAGGCTCGCAATCTCCCGTTGTGTTTTGAACACAGGAGGCGTGGCGCTTTCGTAGCCGTCCGATTTAGATCGTAGGGCTCAAAATCGCCGAGCATCTTTCCTGGTCTTCTTCAACCTTGGCCGTGCGAGCACGATAAGGGTTATGGCGGTGTCATCTCATGCTTCCTACGACCGCCTAGTCAACGGTGAAGGTATGGGAGGTACACTTTCGGCCATGCCATGCCCTAGTGCACCGGCTTTACCTTTTCCTTGTCGTGCGCGCTTTGTGTTTTGTGTTTTTTGCTAGAAAGATTGGTGGTGCAAACCCTAATGCTTTCATGGCTTTATAAACACTCTCAAGCCCTCCTGGTATTTCTTTAGACCACCATCAAGCTTCATTCTCAATATTGGAGCTTAACACCTCAAAAATGGCAAACCGCCATTGTTGACCCGTGGAGCTCCTCGCGATTTTCGTGTTTAGCAGTAAGGTTCCATTTTCGTTTTCCGGCTAGTCGGCGTTCTAGTCCTTCGCCGCCGGTGAGAATGCTACCATTAGATTCGTTGTGCTATTGTGAATCCATTTTTGCTCTTGTTCGGCGCCGCCGCGGCCAGTGTCGCCGGCGATTAGCCGTGCAAGTCACTCGGGTTTTGCCGGCGCAGCAGCTCCCGTTTTCGTCATTTGATTAGGACACATTAATTGCTAGTCATTAGTTATTAATTATGTCTTAATCATTGTCGTTGAGCCAGCGACGATGGGCCCAATATTCTTAAATCGCTCTGGTTCAATCCGCATTGTTCGACATCATTAAGTTTAATCATTGCTTAATTAGTGTGTCGGCATTTAATCCCTGTCGGAAATCTCCTCTGGGTCGCTCACTTGTGGGCCCGAGGGGTTAAAATCAAATTCTAGTATTCATTAGTGTCTAGTTAATGGTAATCATTAGAAGCTTTAATCCTGTCCTAACCGCCTCTCGATCGACGACATGTGGGCGGTACTGTGTGCGTGGGTTAAACCGGTAGCGTGGGTGACTGAAGTCAGCGACATGCGGTCCCACATGTCGACATTTCTTTTGAACTGCGATCAATAGCTACCGTTCATTGTTAGATCTGCGTACTCGATCTTTGTATGCGTTCGGACCCTCCGGTTGCCTTGATCATTCTCGGCCGTCGATCTTGCGATCAACGGCCGAGATTGTGTTTGCAACGCGCCGTCAGAATGCATACGGTATGCGCGCCGTTGGATCTTGATCCAACGGTGGGCTCCGTTCGAGTTAGCGCGCGCGTGCGGCTGTTTTACGCGTAGCGTGGCCGTGGGATTTTAGATCAAGGGTTGAGAGTTGTCGCGTCGTTTTCTTTTATTCGAGTTGTTACGTATTTGGTAAGTATTTGTTTAACAATGAAAATGATGTAAAACTTTAGAAACTCATAACTATTTCATTTTAATCGCTTTTAGATAATTCCAACGGTAATAAATTATGTTGTCACTTTAGTTTATTATAAAAATGGAATTAAGCATGTTGCGATGTGAGAAAATTGTGTAACTAGGAATAACTTGTTTTCGCCATTTTGAATATTCGAAATAGATTTAACATTGAAAAATGCATATCTTTTACGTATAACTCAAAAGCGTGTCAAATCAATTTTGTTAAATTAAATCATTAGTATACTTTCATATAAAATAGGATTTGAGCATGTTCACATTTCTGTAAAATGGCTTGCATTAGATTTACAACTTAGAAAAATCATAAGTAAATGTGTATAACTCCAAATTTAGTAAATCCAACTTTTTGTTATTAGGATGTCATAATCTACCTACTATAAAAATTTCAGACCTTAGATCATTCTAGAAAATTTCGCCATGAGCAGTGCTAATTATTAATTAGGTTGTTGTATCTTTGAGAAGGAGCATTTTGTTCATATCTTTTGTATGCTTAGTCCTAATTGCATGATTCTTGTTCCTGTCATTGTCTTAGGTCATTCCCTAGCTGTAGTGTAAATTTTATTAGTTTTGGATGTGTTTTTTGTTGGAATTTATTTGGTGTTCTTCGTTCTTATTTGCTTATCGCCTTTTTCGCGTTAGGTTCCGAAGATAATATTATTAATCTTGATATTGAGCCACAGTAGCCATCAGACTCTGCACTTCAGCCAGGCAAGCAGATGTAGCATTCATTTGATCATATTGTTCTTACTATTTTCAAATTCTAATATATTGTTTGCAAATTCTATGTATGCATTGCTATGTTGTTTTAAACTATTGTCGATAGTTGGCCTACTAGATGCATTATCGGTAGGAAATGTTTATTCCTCTACTCAAGCCTAGGTTACTTGCTGTGATTTTGGGTTATTGGATGGACCCTTGTCACTTAGTAGTTTACGTGTCACTATGCTTAGCCATGCTTAGTTGTCGGTAGAAATGGGCGATTATCGACTGTCGATAACCTTGATCACACAAATTGTTATAATCAGTATATTTGACCTTGTGCTATGTCTAAATTGCAAAACTAAAGCGAAAATGAAAACAATTTAGACTTGGGCACAATGGTAAGATGGTGTGATCTTTTGGGTGTGATTGGAGCAGTGCGGGTCAATTAAGGACCGAACTACTTGTGAGTATCATTATCAGAGCATTACGATGCGTGCTAACCACACTAGAGGATATGGGACCTCTCTTAGTGAGTACTTTGGGATGTGTTAATTAATGAGTCGCGTGGTGGGTTGCATATTTAATTATGTGCAACATGGACGCGTTTGTGGGAGGAGCACCCGCAGAGGCGGTGTGTCTGCTCACGTATGGGTCCTTGTGATCCGATTCGTCGACAGTCACTAAGGATTAACCCCATACGTGCGTCTCTTGATTAGCATATTCCATTGGAAAGGGTTCAGTAGGACTTAGCCGTTTAAGCATACCAAAGGAAGTGTGCTTAATAGCTTGGCAAAAGGCGATGCGAAGTGTGGGTACATTGGTACACCCCGCAGGATTAAAACTATTCGAATAGCCTCGCCCTAGGTTATGGACACGCTTGGATAAGCTTTTCAAGAGTTAGACTACAACCTTTTAAAATTAAAACTTGTTGGGTGGTATGAATCGGATTCATGCTATGATGTGGTGACTTTGGGAAAGTCACTTCTAGGTGGATACTTGTTACTTATGTTTACTCATTGTTATTTAAATGCTTAAAAGCAGTTTTACAAGCTATTGTTCAATCTATTACAATATTGCAAATGAAACTTGCTTTATGCGTCCAAAGAACCATATAACCACGTTCCTTTGAATACGACTTTCATGTAGCTATGTATAGGCTTGCTACTCGTAAGTCTTGCGAGTACATTTTGTACTCACCTGCATTGCTTGTGTTGTGCAGAGGATGATAGTGAGTCCGATGGACCTCACTTTTGTGAGTTGTCTTTGTGGCGGTTTAAAGGCGATTAGCTTGGCGGCCTGGTCGGTTGCCACTGTGGTGTTATGTGGCTAACCAGGTCGTCTTTTGGTTTAAGCCATCTTATGGCAACTTTTGCTTCATTATTACTTATTTGGTATACGTCATTTGGCCGGTCGGTGTGTTGTAATAATCGATATTATGTATGTCTTTTAGTAGACTTGTTATATTACATTGTATGGAAATGATGCATGCTTGGAATTGATGTATGTGTCTTTTGCTTGTTCAGGAGGCACATGTTCATCGAGACGCAGTTTATTCTATTTGTGATACTAGAACCAGTGGAAGGTTAAGTATTACAAGTTTAATTTATTCGGTCTCCTGAGGCTTAACCATCGAGCCATACATAGTAGAAACCCTAGCAAGTCGTCCCTAGTATATTTTGAAAACTTACTTTCCAAATGGAATTGCTTTCCTGAAGATCTTAAGTAAGTTCTCAGATTTTACTCCTTGTAGTACTCCTCCAAAGCGATTGTATACCCCTCCACTTCATTAACTGAGTGATGATTATTGCAAGAGTCAATACATGGAGTAGTCAGCAAGTTAAACCACAGAATGCAATACATGATGGTTTATTCCAAAAGATATGGCTAGAAAGAATGTTTTGCATAAAGCGACATTTGCAATTGAATAAAATAATAGAATGAAAAGCATAGGGTAAAACGACAATAAAAAGTAGACAAGAATTTGGACACAAAGTTGCATATAGCCTAACCACTACATTCACATAGCCAACCTTCCCCTTTTTTTTTAACATCACCCCTTGTGCAAAATCCCCGAGCATCGTCCATGACTGCGGACACAACAATTTCAATAGATTTGATTAACACTCTGCAGAGGTTGTACAACTTTTCCACAAGATATGACAAACTACATTGTTTTGACATGTATCCATGGACGTGCGACTCGAAGGATCATACAAAACATATCAGAGACTTTGCCCGAACAATTGGCTCTTCCTATGACTTACCCACACCCTTATTTCAGACATAGAGAACATCCCAACACAGTGAACGGACGTAGGGATACACCGTTGGATTCAAGAATGGGAACCGTCCGTGATGTGGCTCAACGTAGCATACCACATCCTCCACCCTACACATAGTCTAACCTACTTCTTGAGCAAGCCAATATTGGAGTATGTGGTTATACGATTGTGGCTCTTTCCATTAGAGTATGTGGTTATACGATTGTGGCTCAGTTCAATTGTGCACAAAGTTTGGTCCTTAATTGTCCAGGGCGAGACTAACCCATACACTAAGCCTACACATAGAATCATATAATCCTACACACAATCCACCACACATTGTTTAACACTAAGTCTTTTTACTCGCCCTAGTTTAAATCATTTATCCACCCAAGTAGTACACACATAGCCATTGCATAATTGTTAATCAAGTGTAACATTGATATTCATGTGATAACCCAGCATGGCTAAGCATTGAACTACTCTAACCAACCCACAATGGTGCTACAATAGTTACCAACCTAGGGTGATAGGTGATCATGACATACAATCATCAAGGTGGAATAAATGACAAATAGGTTGCATCGCTATCCCCAGAAATAATAAACATTTGATAATTTAAATGGCATGCAATAATTTAAAACAAACTAGTTTTTATAAACTGGATTCAACATGATCAACGTTCAACTTGCCTTGGAAAAGGTACGGGTCCTGGCCTTGAGTAACTTCAACTCCTTCATACGCTCCCGGTGTCTCAATGTCTACTCGCAAAAGACAACAAAAAACAAACAAATAAATACACAGCAGCAAAACAAGCTCCAAATTTTATTTAAAAAATACTGGAAGGTAGAGTTAAATTTTATAGGAATTTAGAAATTTAAACAAGCTCGATCGGAGTTCGTATGAGGAAAACGGGCTTAAAGCTCAATCGAAGTTCGTATGAGGAAATAGGCTTTCGAAAGTGGCTCGGGTGGAACAATTCGGAACAAATAACAAAAGAGAGAGAACATGGGCCGACAAGTAGGATTAATGGAATCTTTTGGGAATCTTTTTTGGAATTTTGAAAAAAAAAATGAGAGACTGACAGGTGGGGTCACGGTGCATGGACCGGGTTCATGGGTGTGGGTTTAGGAGTCTGCAGTGAACCAGTCTAGGATTTGGGTGAGGTGGCGGCAGGGCTTGCAGAACGAGGCGGCGCATACGGGGGGTCTGGTATTTATAGGGGACGGCTAGGGTTTGGCGGCGCATCATGGACGCTAAAGAATCCAAGGCGGCAACGGACTCGAACTCGAGTCCGACAGGCTAGGAGACGACAAACAACACCAGCAGGTCCACATGGCAACAACTGTGGGCGCAGGCGACACGCAAGCAACGAGCATGGGACAGGCTGACGCACAAGAGAGCGGGTTGATTGGGTCGTGGCCCGGCGAAGAGAGAGTGAGAGAAGTGGGCGGACAGAGAATTGACCCACTTGGCGTTCCAGTTTTTTAGTTAGATTTTCTATTTTAGAAAATACTAAAAAGGGAAAAGAGTACGCATAAAATAGCAAATCCACAATAAAATTTTCAAAAAAAAATCTGAAAAATACTTTCAAGTGCAAGGAACTCAAATAAAGTAGTTTTGGATTTAATGGATATTCGGTTAAATCATTTATATTTGGAAAGTCCTGGTTAAGCTTTACTTAAGCAAGGAAAATTGGTGAAACGTTTTAGGGGACGTAATCTACGCAAATGAATTTTAAAACTCGAAAATTAGATGTTACACGAGTCAACCTCAGAATTTGGCGACTTTGCTATATGTTCCTATCAGTGACAAGTACGTGGCTGTTGGGTCACCTGATTCGTCCAATCAGATACCCTTCTTGAGCACCCCACAAGCAAACAAAGCAAGTTGTTCTCAATGACAAATATGGACTGCAACATAAACAATAGTAATATACTACCACAAGAGAAAACTAATCTAAGGTTGCCTGAGATTTCTCCACTCTCCTCAGAAAATTATCAAGATCAAAGCGGCCACCCCAGATGCAGTTCCTACACCATATAAAAAGGGCACTTGTTCAGAAGCCCATAAAAAACAAAAGCAAGATGCAGTAACCCCAGGAAGCATGGCACATGTTGCCAACCTATCGGGAAGCGCAGGTGTTTAAAGTAATTATACGTCCATGATGAAGAGATTCCGATTAGTGGCGGCGACAAGGTAAGTTTTGGGAGAAAAATAATTGTGGTGTGCATGCAGACGACAGACAGATACAAAGGAAAAGGAGAGCAGATGGGCAGCAAGCAGTTCAGGCCACAAGCCTATATGCATGATGTAACAAGGGATTGTAAGATCAAATCATTAGTAGGGCCTATCTTCGTAATGACAATAACAAGGCTTGGGCAATACATTGCAACAATGGAACAGTAATGCTGTTGTAGTCGAGAACCATGTTCATGGCAATGAGACTGATGGTGACAATTGGCAAGTAAAATATAATAGGATAAAACCAAAAATTGCTGATTAAATTTCAATTCCTCCAGTAGTTTTTTTATCAATAACAGAAATAAGGTGAGACCAAGAATATAATATAAGGAATAATGGCTTACAAGGGTCTACAAAAACAACATGTGGAAGGCTGGAAGCTACAAACAAAAGGGGAACTTTACCATAGTTGATATTGACATCATCTACAACAGAAGAAGTAGATGATGGAGCGGTATAATTGACACATGCATGGGCACTCCTTCGTCTGAAGAGATGAATAAAACAAAAGTCGCCAAAGAAACCCATGGTTGGAGGCCTGAAGGAAAAGAAACCATCTAAAACCTGCTAACTGGAGTCTAAATGCAACCAGTCCCTACTCCTCATCTATGGACTGTGTTGTAACATCGGGATCCGTGCAGTGCAAGAAAAGAATTATGATTCCCCTTTGGCTTCAAGTGTCCTGCAGATGCTGCTCAAGAAGAAACACATATATACAGGGTACTAAAACTGCTTCAGCTGCAAATGCCACCTCGTCAACAGGGCAATTCGAGATTTTTATTTTGAGAGAAGAATATCTGCTGCGCTTTCGCTCCACTGAATGATGAATGATTGTTCCCTGCGAAATTATGAAAACCATTCTTAGGAAACTCTGGTTAACTTGATCAGGAATACAACAATCAACTGGCTCGATCCAGAACAACAACAAACATGATCAGCACAACTGGACAAGAAGGGTCTGCTTCCGATGGCAATCCAACTCCAACAAAATAAACGATGACTACAAAATTTTCACAAATGGTGGTGCATCATTCCTCGGCCCTGCTAGTGACCGATAGAGGTACAATCTATCAACATTCTCTGTTTCCTCCTCATCAAGTTGATCCCCCATTACTTCAACAACCAAATTAGGCATCCGCTGAGCTACCTCTCTACAACCCTTCATGGTTAGCCTGCATGAGTTCATCCACAGGAACCTCATGTTGTAAAAATATTCCAGGCCACAAAGCAATCCCCTGTCACCGAAAGGGCTGTCTCTGACCTCAAGCTTCTGCAACCTAGTGCATCCCTCAAACAAATACTGAAGTGACGTGTCACTGTTCCCGGAGAAGGCAAGAGACAGTGTCTTTATTAGTTTACCGTATTTCCCAATGTATGCAAATGCCTTATCAGTGAGCAGGCCAGAGACAGCAAGCCTAGTGAGTTTCTTGCAGTTCATCACTATCGCCCCAAAGCCATCATCCATGGGCTCCCCAGTGATCTGATCAGGACGGTGGCGTCCCATAATGCAAAGGCGGAACACCACAAGGTCGGGGCAGTTCTTGGACATAGCTATGACTGCAGCATTTGTCATTCGTTGGCAAAAGTAAAGTATGGATTCAAGCTTCCGGCAGCCTTCTGAGATCGCCTGAAGACCAACATCTGATACTGACCCCTCAGAGTCCTCAGTGGCATCCAGTGGAAATACTCGCAGCTCACGAAGATCTGAGCATGTCTCGGCCACAGCCCGGAGGCCTTCATCACCCACAGTATCAAGAGCCTAAAACAGAACGCGGATCAACAGTTCAATTCAAATGAGGAAAAGTAACACCTAAATTACCATGGCGACACAAATAATAGTATAAACCTACCCAGAATATCCGAAGTTTGTGGCATTGGCGAATGACTGGCGTAAGTTCCTCAGCAGTTAGGTTTGCGAAGCTAAAGTTAAGGGACGTGAGATTAGCACAGACTTGGTAGATTGCCGGAAGGTATTCTGGATTGACCTCCCGGAAACCAGAGAGGCAGACAAGAGACCTGGAAGCTGCAAAAGAGGCCGCAAGTTCAGACACGGACATGCCCCCACCTGGTGCAGCATCAGGCCGGAACGCCCCAGTGCCTAGGTGCGTGAGCTGGGGTGCCCGCGCCATGAGACGGCGGAGCTGCTCTACCGAAACGTGGTGATTCACACGCAGCCGACGAAGCGAGGGCGAGCGTGCCACAAGCGCTTCCAGGGCCTCAAAGTTGAATGGGACACCAACACAGTCGAACACGAGGGACTGTAACGACGTGTTTGACTCCGGGAACTTGGAGATCCAATCCACCGGTTCGTCCTCCTCATCCTCCACATAGTCCTCAACCAGATCCAGAACTCGCAGATGCCTACAAAGCGAGTACACCCATCCATGAGATACCAAACTCAATTACCACGCCTACTACCCACTTAGGCAAAGCAAAGCAAAAAAAAAAAAAGCACATCTAGAAACATCCCAGTTTGGGACTTACCAAAGTAGAAAAGCTGTAACTGGAGCGTGATAAATATAGCGAAAGATCAAATTGCCCACTACAAACTGAAGGACTTTAGTAGCCAGGATTTGTTAAAATTTTGCCATCACAGACCATAAGATTAGATTTTGATTCGTCGAAAGCACAAATGCACTGCTAAGAGGAGGAACCAAACGAAGTCCATAATTTTTTGACGCGATTAGTGGCATAAATCACAAATGTGAGTATCGCAATACGAATAGACTTCAAATTTAGCACGCCAAGAGGATATTCTCATGGCGTCAACGCTCAAATGTGACTAAATCTAGCAACAAAGCGTTGCAACAATAAGCTAGAGTGGCACAGATGCATCAATAGAAGCCGCCGAGAACCAGCGAAGCCCGAATCTTGACAGGGGGACACTGCAAGATTCAGCCTCCGGCAGCTTCCGAGATGTTCGGGATCCGGTCAAAACTGTTAAACCCAAACTAACACAAATGCGTCGGCAACAGACCATGACAAACCCAGAAGAATTTGAAACATACCTGCACCGCTCAGTGATGACGGCGAGGCCCAGGGTGCTGAAGCCATCGCAGCATACCAGCGACAGCTCCTTGAACAGCGGAAAGGACTGCGCGACGAGCCCGAGGTCGTCGTCGGTGACGGTCATCCGCTTGAGGCAAATGCGCTCCAGGCGCCGGTAGGCGGGGCCCAGCGCCGCCACCCACGGCGACACGTAGGCGCCCCAGCCGTAGGGGACGAGGCTGAAGTCCGCGAAGCGCGGCTTCCCCTTGAGCACGACGGCGCGCACGCTGCCGAAGCGCTCCACGGCGCGGCGCGGCGAGACGGCGTAGCAGTTGCCGATGAACAGCTCGCGCCGCGTCTGCGCCTCGGCGCGGTACCACGAGCGGCAGACCAGCGAGGCCGCGTTCCGGTCCCGCGCCGTCGACAGGAACTCGAGCACACTCTCCAGCACCTGGTCCGGTAGGACCGACCCCACCCCGCCGCCGTCGCCGCCCCGCAGATCCGGCGTCCACCTCTTGCCACCGCCGCTGCCGCCGGAGGAGGAGGAGTTGGAGTCCTCGTCCTCGGGCATCTGCGACGGTGGCGAATCCGCCTCCTCCGCCGCCTCGCTCATGCCAGAGGAGGAGGTGATGGGTGCGGTGGGATCGGAGGAGGTGGTAGTGGTGGTGGTTGGGGGATCGGAGAATGGTGGGTGTGGGATGTGGGTCGGGGTGGGGAAGTGCTTGGGCTCCCTTTCTGTTCCCGGCCTCTGTGTTCTGTTCGAAAATCTACTGGACGGCGAGAAGAAAAGCGGCACCTGCCGCTCCTTTTATCGCCACTTGCCCACTTCCTTTTGGCTTTGAGCAGGGCCAGGAGACGGGACCACCTCGGATCCACACGGCCGCTGCATCTGACACTCCGGCCCCACCGTAGCACTGGGCCTATGTTACAGTGATAACGCTGTTGTACGGTACAATGCTGTGGTGTGGATTTTTTTTTTTTTTTTGCGCTTACAGCGCCTTTGGCGGACTCAACGACAAAACTAGCTCCCTCTCTGTTTTCCGGGGACTCACCCCAGACCGTCACACGTCTATTATTGCGCCCAAGGGAGTCTCCATCGCCTTTGTCGCACCCTGGGGGTAATACTAAGGCTGCTTCCAGATGATTTTTTACTATAGTTTTTTATTATATGAAAGTCATTTAGATACTATTTTTTCAATACATGGTATTCTAAAGTATTGTATCTTAAGCCTTTGATATAAAGTCTTTACTAGTATTACTACCTAGGATACTGTGTATGAGTGATATCTAAATAAGATACTAGTATGCTCTCTCTCTCTTTCTTAATTGCAATATCACATCATACTTTTGCCTATATGACAGTCTTAAGATACTTGCCAAGGTGGAGCATTGGGAGCAGCCTAACTGTTGTGCCTCAGGGGCTGGCAATACACTGTAACGTGCTCCTAGGACACGGTTTTTCCGCCGCGGCTCCCCGTGGCGTGTCCGAGTTGGGAGGTCAGATTTTCTCCTCATCCGGTCTAAGGGGTGTGGCATTCGCCTCCGCTGTGGCCCTAAGGCACGACATTCCCCTCATTGTAATTGTCTTTATTTTTGCTAAATGTATACATTAGATTTTGAACGATGTGATGGAAATATGAGTTATTAAGAGTTTTGACAATAATTACAGTGACTAAGAAGAAATCGTACTCTGACTTCACGACAACATTCTGATATTGTTTTAATCTTCTTTACGAAGGTAAAAAAAGAAGTAAATATTATCATATGTATCAAAAAAATTAATTCTACAAAAATTTCGTGTGGTCGACCGCCTGGCCCGCCCCTGCTGATCAGATCAAACATTTGTTGTCGGGGGAGGAGGTATTACCACATGTGGCGAAATCATATCAAACAATATTTTTCAAATGAAATCACCTAAATTCATTCTAAAAACGTATTATTACATGTACCAAAAAAATCACAATTTTTACACATGAAATCACGACACAACACAGCCGGGGGAGGGGGAATTATCATATGTACCCCGATCAAATAGGACATTCTTTGTTAATTTGTCTGTTTAATGTGGATGATATTCTTCAATATTATATTGTACCACATGCTAAATAAGCTTGTTCATGAACCAACTGAGGGAAATGGTTGGCATGCAGATCATATAACATTGTACCATAGCCTCCGACTCGTGTGTATTTTGAAGGCTATGGTATGGTGTTATATGATCTGCATACCACGCATTTTCCTCAGTTGATTCATGGACAAGCTTATCTAGCATGTGGTACAATACAGTGTTAAAGAATATCATCCATATTAAACTGACAAATTAACAAAGAATGATCTATTTAACAAAAAAAAAAGGAGGACGGAAATTACTCTTGGTGGCGCATCCACTACAACACGAAAGTCCTGTAGAAACACCTATTTTATGAGTTAAAGACATTTTCAATCATCTCTATAACGTCATAGAGTCGTTTTTGTAAAGTGTCTCTAGAGCGTCTCCCTACGTACCGTGTCAAAGATCATAGAGACGTATTGTTAAGCGCATCAACAATGATATGAGTCGTTTAGATTGCGTCTCTACAAGCTTGGAGACGCTTTTATATATGCATTTCCATATAATCTCTACTCTCTCTAGTGGTGTTTTATTGCGTATATGCATTTCCATATCGTCTCTACTCTCTCTAGTGACGCTTTATTGCGTGCCAAGAAACATAGATATGCATTCATAAACGTATTTAGATTGAGCTAGGGACATCCATTTTTATTTTGTTCTGTAGAAATATTTTATCGTTAGTTAAACTACAATGATTCAGAGGATATAGTATCACATATTTTCATAATAAGTTTCGGATCTTTGGTAAAGTTGTTTCAAATGTAGAATTACATTGTCGATATATAAAAAAGAATAGAAGAAAAAAACATAGTCACTCCGTTGCGGACTGAAACAAGCTAAAAAATTTATCTAGCATCCACATACAAAGGTGCAAACACACCACAAAAATTCCTACAAATCCTACAACTGAATCAAGCGACGAGTGGCTAGAGAGCAGCGGTGGCGGTGGCGTCTTCAGGAACAAACAACATAATCCACCTCCAAATCACAGAGTTTGGTACATGTTCAGTGATAAATTTGTTTATTATGTCTATTCACGTCTCAAAAAGAAATCATGCACGCATGACATAAGAAATGTTGCATTTATCGAAAACAAAGAAAATACACAATACGAAATTGAAGCACAGGAACCGCAAGGATACTTCTTTTTTTAAGTAGCAAATTGTGAAGATAGAAATGATAAAGCATAAGAAATAGTCTCTTCAATTTAAGTTGGCAGAAATACTAAGAAGTAATCAACTTCTACAGAACTGGAGTAAAAATACACCTTCACTTGATAGCATATCGGAAAAAAAGCTGAAGTGATGACCCTTGGAAAGAAAGAAAGAAATCAAGAAATGAGGAACAAGACTCGCATGGATATATCTTAACTACTATAATTTAGAGTTTACCCCGCGCCAGCGGGGATCGTCCCACCACCTCGTGTTTTATGCGATCCCTCCGTTCCCCCTCGCAGAAGCCTCCGCAGAGGCATCGTCCCACCTCCCCTACCTGTGACTGCGAGCCGACGACCGCGCCTCCCTGCTGAGCAACCGCCCCACAAACTTCGCCCACACCGCCCGCATCCCCCAACACGATTTCTACGCAGTCTCTCCACCCCCACTCCCCCCTCAAACCCCCCAAATGCTCCCCTCCCCATCTCCGCCTTTGAAAATCCTAGCCCCTCGTCGCGCCACTCCGCGCCCCGATGTCGTCTCTGCTGCCGTCATCAACGACGGCCAGTTCGCCCACCTCAACTGCTCCCTCGTCACCTCCTCCGATGAGGTGGCCCCAGCGTTGCTCGGGCTACTCCAGCGGGTGCAGTCGGAGGCGCTGGGCGCGCTGGGGTCGCGCGACTTCGACCCTAAGGACTACGTCGACCTGCCGGGTCCGACCTCATGGCGGTCGATCCATCCGACTTCCACGCCGAGCCGCGGGGGTTCCTACCCAAGGTAGAGAGCGGCGAGGCATGCGCATGGGCGCTGGAGATGCACGCGCTGTGGAAGGACCTGGCACAGCAGGGGAAATTGTCCCACCCCAATGCCACACCAAACCCCTGCCTCGCCCCTCACCTTCGCGTCGTCACCGTGACGCTACGCAGGAGGCCAACCAGTCTCGCCGTCCCGGGCTTCCCGCCCGTCATGGCGCCGACACCTGTGTCGGTCCCAGAGCCTGTGCTACCGTCCCGTCTGTGGCCGCGGACGCCGCGGCTGTCCTACTCGCCGACGGCGTGCCACCGGCGGACCTCCAGCGTGCGGCGGGGATGTGCTCGGAGCTGCTGTCTGTGCCCGTGGAGACCATCACGGACGTGCTGCGGTTACTCTTGGAGGCTAGGGTGCCTGCGGAGGACCTCCCATGAGTGTTGCGGTGGCGCCCGTCTGTCTGGTATGGGACAAGAGGGGGGACCTGGCTGAATAATTAGCAATATCTTAATTTCGGTTTTGTTATGTGAAGTGTGAGTTGTGGAAAACGTATTCTCACGGTGGCGCAAGAGGGGGGTCCTGTCTGGTCGGGAAGACATTCAGTGTTGAAACCTTAGCGGGCAGAACTGGGTTAATAAGGAGCTTTATAAAAGCCTTGTGATGATCACTTAGTCGCACACCTTGGAAGTGTGTTAAACGGACATTATAAATTGATCTATCTCTTGTGGGTCAAGTTGTACAACCTCTGCAAAGTGTAAAACTATTCGAATAGCCGTGTCCGCAGTTATGGACGTGCTCGGGGATTTCACACGGGAGATAGAGTTTCTTTAAAAATAAGTCGGAGTGTGGATGGGAAGTTCACTTGATGAATATAATGTTCGTTTGGTGAATAGGTCATTCACTTGGTGGGTTGTGTCGATTGGTGAATGGAGAATTCACTTATCGTTGGTTTGGTGGGGAGTGAATGGGAAAGTTCACTGGTTGTTTCAAACAATTGTTTACTTACTTATTATTGTTTTCAATTACACATTTCAATCTAATTATTGTATTTATCGTAAATGGTGTTTTCCGCAAAAGGTCATACAACTAATCTTTGTTCAAGCCCTGCATGAATACTATTTGTATACATTTCCCCACGGCTTGCTGAGTACATTCAAAGTACTCATGGCTTTGCGCCCTGTGTTGCTTAATCTCCACAAAAGAACCAGGGAACTCCGAGTTCTACCAGGAAGAGTACCATGAAGGTTTTGCGGATTAGGATGTGTTTCTCCACTCAATTGCATGTGGGCATGTTGATTGGCCATTTGAAGAGTTTCGTTCCGCGGCAAAAGTTTATTTGTTTCTTTAGCCCTGCGTGGCAAGTTAAGTAAACATTGACCATAAGGTCCAGTTATTATTATTATTTGATACTTTGAGATCTTTTTAGTTAAATCGAATAAATGGATGGTATTTCATCACTGTTTCCTGTGTGAGCTAGCTACTGATCTGGGACTAGTTCAGAATACACAGAGGGTTCCTGAGATGTATTTTCGGGTCCTGACAACCGTGTGGCCTAGCAGCTTTGCAACTTAGTCACGGGATACTTCATTATTTTCAAATATGGCCTTCCACCACCGGTATTTTTCTATTCCGATCCTTAGTTGTTTTGTTTTAATGAATCAGGATCCTATATGTATTGGATAAGCTTTAAAATAAAAGAGAAAAAAGTGGGAAAATCAGAAAAGGAGAAAAGGAATAATAATAATTTTCAGAATTAAATACATTCATTTATTTATATTCATAAGTCATCACATGTAGCAAGTGGTGGTTTGCATTACAAGGGTGAGAACTTGGATGGTGTCTTGAGATTTTGTATGCCTCTCTTCAAGCCACCGAGCATTGGAAGGGTGGCAGCTTGGATGGAGTCTCGAGTCCCTTATGCTAGATGGAAGATGAAACCACCAACTGAGGCTACTATACATGGTGACATATCCTGTGCATATGTCTCATTTAGTGGACATATGCATATAGCCCATCTCAGCTGTCCCCTGCGAAATCCACGGCCGAGATTTCCCCCTACCTCCCACTTCACGCTTCTTTGCAAAACCCCACGCGTGAATCTTCTTTCTTCACTTGGGCCCTGCACCAAGCCCGAGCTAGCTCCACTCACAGCCCTCATTCCCCACCCACGAGCTAGGTTTCCCGTTCCTCCTCTGCGTCGCACCCTTCCCGCGCCGCCCCCGCACCGACCTGCGCCTCCCCCTACACCGCCGCCCCCGCACGGCCCGCCTGCGCCGGACCCTGCACCGTCCGCCCGAGCCCGCGCCCTGCATCGTGCCGAGCGCCCCCCGACAACATGTGCTGAGTCTCCCGCTCAGCTCACGCAGCATCTGTGCTCGTGGAAGCTCCTCCACCCACAGTGGCAGCCTGCTTGTTGCAGCGTCGTGGGGCCTTGGTCGGCTGTTGCTGGGCAAGTTGGGGCTTGTGACAGCCCCGGATGTGGGACTGCTAGAATCCTTACAACTGTCCAGGATGTTCAGTTGTAAAGACGTGGTTTCACAAGCAAGCAAACGATAACAGCAAAAGGCAAACTTTTATTACAGTAGTTATGGCTTAACAGCCATTTTGAGAGCGGAAGCGGGCATCCAAGCCCAAACGTATATATTACAAGGCAAAAGTGAGCCGAAACCACAGGCAAGCTTGGGCGTAAAAGAGACCCTAATACCAGTAGTCTTCACCGTCCCACGCTTCTTCCTGAAAGCTGGGGTCACCTGAATCTTCCCAATACCCCTCTGTTGATGTTTAGCAAGAATGAGTACAACTACCGTACTCATCAAATTGCATGGTAGTTCTATTTAACTATATGCTAGGATTATCAATGGAGGATATAGTTTTACCAATACAGGTATATGTGGAATCCAATAGTTGAATTTAA
The DNA here is from genome assembly GCA_036346255.1 of Ampelocalamus luodianensis. Taxonomy (NCBI): domain Eukaryota; kingdom Viridiplantae; phylum Streptophyta; class Magnoliopsida; order Poales; family Poaceae; genus Ampelocalamus; species Ampelocalamus luodianensis. The sequence continues at coordinate 52,644,244 of CM070627.1, read as the reverse complement.
AGGCTATATAGTAATTTAAAACAGTAAAACGATAATAAGTATAATCACATGGGTTTTTAACATCTGAGATTACCAAATAACATCTGTAAAAGTCTACTTATGCCTTGTATATTGGAATCACCCATGAACACAGCTTCATTAACCGGAAGCACGGCGTATTCGAATACCATTGATTATTCACTCTGCAGAGTTGCCCAACTTTACCCACAAGATATCTCATGCTCGTACTGTCATGCAATATACACGCAACACGTTAGCGTGCGACTGAGCTGAGATAACAAAGTCTTTTCATTGCTCAACCTTTCTAGTCTCTACACGGTAGGTCTACATCCATACAGCTCGGGAGACCACCGCCAATGATGGAATCCACACTCCGAGTCCGGCGGGCCCATACCGTTGTGCAATTCGAGAGGGTGCCCTAAGCGGTCCACCACGATCCACCCCATTCGCGTCGTCCTATCACACAAGCAAGCGATTGACATCCTGTAGATATTCAATCGGATGAGCGATGTACTAAGCGAGGAGGAATGACCACGCATGTGGTTGGCGGTTTTCACGTATGCATTACTTGGCACAAGGTTCTTGTCTTACTGTCATCCGGTGGCGATGGCCCAACACCAACTCGTGGTGCCCACCTCCGGATCTCACTAATGACTCACTTTTAAACGAGTATATTGAATTGTCCAACTTCTGGACAATTCTCAACTCTCCACCAAAACCTATTGGCCTAAAGCCAACCTTCATATGATATTTAGAAATGAGATTTGTATGACATTGTGGAATAATTTCTATTATTTTATGTGGACTAGGTTTGTCAATGTGAATATGGCTTACAAGAATGGGTGGTTTGATATGTGGAGTGAAGGGTTTTTAACTATTCAACATGGCATTCCAAAGTACTATTTCTTAATTGAAATAATTGGCTAAAATATGCTAACGAAAGTAATAATATAAAATATACGAATGTAGGTTTAATATGATCAAGGCATGCAACTTGCCTTCTGCCAGAAGTCCTCGATCCGTCCTGCTTTGTTTACGTGTCTGTCAGGTGATGTCTCGAGTGGCTCGTCGGTGTCGAGATCTAGCGTAAGACACAAAAAGAAATTAAATACTTGGCTCGACAAGGAATGAGCGACACGGATCCAAGTACAACAAAATATAAAAGAAGAAAGAAAGCCACTTAAATAGGCAAAAAGGTTTGTGAGAGTGGATATGGTGAATGGATCTAACAATCGGCTTTATGGTTTCGAGGCGGTCGAATGGATATAAAATGTCAATTTAGGGTTTTGGTGAATAGTGACCATTTCTGTTCATATTTATGAATTAAATAATAAGCGATAATTAGTCACTAATCTAGGGTTAGAAAGCGATAATTATTTTCTTGTTTGAGCAGTGTATGGGTTAAAAATAAATAAATGAGCGAGAATGGATTTTTGGGTGAATAGTAATCAAAATCATGCGATGAGCAGTAAATGAAATTTGAAATTAGAAAGGAATAGTCTTTGGGCTACTGACCTTTGGGCAGAGCCCATTCGTAGAAACGGCCGAGGCCCATGTGCGGCAGCCTAAGGCCGTGGCCTTTAGGGCAAAGGAGGGGGCGGCGAAGGCGGCGCGCAGCGCCCTCGGTGCCTCGCGAGGCGGAGTGGCGGCGGCACGGCTCGGGTGCGGCGCCTCGCGGCGGCGACAGCGCGGGAGAGGCGGCGCGAGAAGGGCTTCGCCAGGTAGGTGGTTTGGGGTGGCGGCGAATGAGGCGGCGCGGTGAAGATCCGGCGGATGCGGGTCGGAGGAGTGGGGAAAAGGTCCGGATGCTTGATTGGGGTTTTGAATCGGAGAGGGGGAAGACGAAATCGGCTTACGGTTTGGGGAAAACCGAAGCGGCGGCGGGCTCTAGCCGGCTTTGGGGACGAAGGGGGTGGAGGTTTGGTGCGGGTTGAGAAGGCTGAGTGCGGTGGCTTTTATAGCCCGGTGGAGGCTATAGGGATTGCGGCGCCAGGCGGTGACGTGGCGGTCGAGGCCGTTCGGGAGGCTCGGCGCACATGGGGGGGGGCGAGGGGATTGCGGCGCCGGCGTGGCTACGGCTTGGGGCACACGTGCGCACGCATTGAATGCAAGGTCGGGAGGTGGCGCGGTGGGGGTGGTGGTGCACTGGTGTTGCTTATGCAGGCGGCGGCGAGGCGGTTGCGGCGGCGCTCGCGCGCGCGTGTAGGAGCTGAGCAGGGAGGAGGCGGGCTCGGGCGGAGACGCTCCCGGGGGTGGGAGGCGGCTTGGGTGGAAGGGGAGGCGGGGATTGAGATTTTTGCTGAAATTTGCTGGGATTTGGAGATTCAAAATCAAACTCAAACTGAACTCAAGTTTTGAAATTTTGCAGATGTTTCAGGGCGTCGGGCGCTGCCACGACCGGGGAGACAAGCAGGCAGGGCAAGTTCTCATGTTCCCTCTGTTGATTTGTTTTTTTGGTTTGTTCCAATTTGCTACCTGCTGATATGTTCTTGCAATCTGTTCATCCTTCCTCCTAGCAATCAAGAGCAGCCATGTGTTCTTGCAATTTTTCCCAATATCCCGCAATTGATGCCCCAATTCTTGTAATATTTGTTTCTCTCTGTTGGTTTAGTGGTCTAAGTATTAGGTGATTACAAGGATAGTGTACATGGTTACTTGATTAGTCAAAAGTGTTTGGTGTTGAGCTTCGATTGTAATTGTCTCCTTAAGTTTCTTGGTGGGCTTCGATTTTTAATTGTCTTTGTGAGCCTGTTTCAATATCTTCATTAACCTGATACTAGAGAATTTTGGTCTCAAGCCTGAGTTGGATGCTGCAAAAATTAGCACTTGTACCCCATAACGACATTGATATATCCAGCATCCTACTTTAAGGTCTGAAACATTGGCAGCATTGCACCATTTTTTAACATGTAATGCGAGGACTAGATGGCATGAAGAAAGGCACTTTTCAGGTTGAGCTGCTGGAGTATCCAGCAAGTACTGTGTAATTTATATCTGCTGCCTGTGTTTTCTTATAAGGGACTCGAAGCAGAATAATGAACCAAGCTTTACCGATCAGGCACTTATTCACACTCTTAAGAGGATGAGTGTGTATTTCACGCCAGTTTCAGCATACATACGAGATCGATCCTGCGGGATTTGATTTTAGCCATACCATTGTACCAATATTAATATTGTCACTACGTGGTATGAGCTTCTTGTGTGAAAAAAAGAAAAATACAATCTTCAGGAAAACAAAAGGAAACAACTTATGTTTGCTTACATCTTAAAATCATGCACTAGACATGTTATGTAGTTCTCTTCAAAATAACTTATACCTTTTGTGGTCTAATTGGTGCAGGGGTATTGTGCTGTTGGTTATGCATGTGTGATAATTTTGAAGAACTAAACGAAGTCCACCAGCAACTAGGGAAACTGTAATGGTTTGAATGTGTTTCGATTGTTGTGGAGCAGTATCATCTTTTTGCCATCATGAACTGAATGCAGACAACAGCAGCAATCATCCACTTGTTCATGTCGTCAGTCATCTGCTATCAATGTAGAGTGTCATTCCAGTAGAATCTGGATGTGCTTAAAGCTTCTCATGTATGGGGTCACTTCTGTAGGCAATATTGTGTACTGGGAACATGTACCAGCAAAAATAGGAGATATTGTGAAATTTAGTACGAATGTTAGTTGCTGGTGTCTATGTACCAATTTCCTTTTCCATTGTGACCTATTAGCAGTAGCAAATTGCTATTGTTATAATTTGAGTGTTCCCGATTCTGATATTGTTGCTTTCTATGATTGGATCGACTAATTTGCATGTACAGTAGCACATCCTGATACTATTGGTTTCTGTGATTGGACCACATCTTGGACAGCACAAAATGCGTTGAGAAGATGAAACCTGGTCATTCACAGATGGTCATTCACAAATCAGGAGAACAAGAATTGAAATCATACATTATTTTTCAGTCAATGCTACATGGCGCATTACAGTTCACGGCTACATGACACATTACAGTTCACAAACAAATTCAATTGACATTCTTCGCAATAAAAATTCCTAGAAAGAACATTAAACATGCAACAAGAACCATAAACCATTACAGTTCAAGACTGCACTCTTGCCCCCTCTTGCCTCCAAACCTGTCGAGCACAGGGAGACAATTAAAAATCGAAGCTCAACACCAAACACTTTTGACTAATCATGTACACTATCCTTGTAATCACCTAATACTTAGACCACTAAACCAACGGAGAGAAACAAATATTACAGGAATTGGGGCATCAATTGCGGGATATTCGGAAAAATTGCAAGAACACATGGACTGCTCTTGATTGCTAGGAGGAAGGTTGAACAGATTGTAAGAACACATCAGTAGGTAGCAAATTGGAACAGACCAAAAAAACAAATCAACAGAGGGAAGATGGGAACTTGCCCTACCTGCTTGGCTCCCCGGTCGTGGCAGCACCCGACACCCCAACTTTCCCAGCAGCAGCTGACCAAGGGCCGACGATGCTACAACAAGCAGATCGCCACTGCGGGTGGAGGAGCTTCCATGAGCGCGGACACTGCGCGAGCTGAGCGGGAGACTCAACACATGTTGTCGGGGGGCGCTCGGGCGGGCGGCGCAGGGACCGGCGCAGGCGGGCCATGCGGGGGGCGGCGGTGCAGGGGGAGGCGTAGCTCGGTGTGGGGGCGGCACAGAGAAGGAACGGGAACCCTAGCTCGCGGGTGGGGAATGAGGGCTGCGAATGGAGCTAGCTCGGGCTTGGTGCGGGGGCCGAGTGAAGAAAGAAGATTCGCGCAGGGGTTTCGCAAAGAAGCGTGAAGTGGGTGGTGGGGGAAATCTCGACCGTAGATTTCGTAGGGAACGATTGAGATGGGTTATACATGGTATGTTCCGATTGTGCTGGGTGACCACCATAGCACATTCGTGACGGATGCTGTTGTTGCAAAGGGGATAAGGGGCAGATCTTCCCTCCTTGTCCTGCTCTCCAGGAAATGCTAGGCCCACACGACGCGCCAACTCGGGACGGATGGCGCTGACTCCTCCGAAATCTGACCCACATCATCATGTTGGCATCACATCATATATTTGAGTACCATAATATAAAAAATTCAGAGTGAGATACATAAATTTTGAAGTACAATGCAATAAGTCGGTGCCTTCATAATTGATAAGGACAATAATGTTTTGTCCACTGTCGTATTTTTTTAAAAAAAAACAATGGTTGCCCAATATGTATTACGATTATTATGATACGTGTAACGCTTGGTTTGTATGTCATAGATAAACAGAAAGCAGATAAATCGGGCACCCACCAACGACCAATATATACTTTTACAAAACTTAACAAAGCCCATTAAATCGGAAAATAAATTTTAGGGGCCCATCCCACGGGAGGCCCCTCTTAATCCCTGTCCATTTTCATCCACTCCCAATCCAACGGTTCGGGGGCGGGACCTCACGGTGAGCCTCCGTCCCAGAGAATTCCTTTCCATTAAATGTATCATGTTTACATTTTCTTCTCTAGCCTTCAAGCTCCACCCAACATGTCAAAAGTATATTCACATGCTGTACAAGAATCAAGATACATGCATTAGCATCGCTGAAATTCATTCATATCGGCGGGCGAGAATTAATGCTAACATCCCACCTATGCAATATATGATCATCTAAATATCAGTTCTCCAAATCTAACGCAGCAACTTTGATAGGAAGAACAAAAAGGATAGTACAAGGCAAAGGGGGAAAGAAAAAGGGTTTAACACGATTGTTACTTGGTTAAGGGCCCCTGCTAGGCCAGCCAGCGATCGTGCGCGCGCGGCACACCCGCGCCTCTCGGCCGGGCCCGTAGTACCGCGGGCGCCTCACGGGTAGAGCGGGCATTGGCGTCTGCGTCGTGCCGCCTAGGGCGTCGTGCCGGGCCACGTCGTGCCGTGCGATTCGGCCGATCACCTGCGTGCCATGCCGCGCCGGCCAGCCGCCTCCGGCGAGCCGAGCACGGCCCAAAGCCCGTCGTCTTGGGTCGTGCGTGCGGCCAAGCCCGACCCTAAGTAACTATAGGCGCGCGAGAAGGAGAGGAGTGAGAGGAGGTGGTTGGATGAGTGGAGGAGGCGGCCAATGGCACGAGGAGGAGGCGGCGAGCAGCAGCGCATGGGGAGGAAGGGGATGAGATAATGTGATTAGGGATTGGGAATTTGGGAGCCGAGGCTCGGGAGAAGGGTTGGAGATGGGGTTGGGGAGCTCAAGAGGATGTTAGGCTAGGCCAGGGTGGCGAGGAGGGTTATTGGTTGGGCTAGGCCAGGGTGCGAGAGGAGGATTATTGGTTGGGCAGGTAGAGATGGGGAGTGATTGAGTCGGGCCAAGAGAGGGAGGATTGGGCTAGAGCGGGAAGGTTGGGCCTATTCGTCTTTGGCGGCCCAAACACGCCCAACCGATCGTGCGTCGTGCGTCTCGCCCAACGAGCGCATTCTCGAGCCCACCCGCCGCGATTCGTCGCGCGTCGGCGGCGCCACCACGCGTGCGTGTCGTGTCGTGCTTAAACCGTGCTGTGCCGCCCGTGCTTTGGGCCGGCCCGAAAAAGCACGGCCCAAGTCCCAGCTCTACTCACGGGTCAGCCGGGTGGCGACCAGGAGTGGACCTACCATTCTAGCGAGAGGTCTGGCGCCCGCCAGAGCTACCGAATGGCTAGGACCCCCCTCTCCCGAGCGCGTGCGGCCGTCGTCTAAGAAGACCGCCTCACCGTTGTGAATCAGTTCTCAACAAGACACCATATTTGAGCCGGTTGAACATGGTGGCCGATGCCCAATTTGCTAAGGCCCATGAGGCCATGACATGAGACCTGTGGGTGCTAAATGCTAAGGCCCCAAATCGAATCCCATCGATCGATCGACAATCGACATCCAGATAACGACGACCTTGCGCGTGCGGAGTGCCACATGCGTGCAGTGTGCTCGCTTGCTCCTGCTCAGTGCACCCTAACCCTCGCGGCAGGATGGCGGCGGAGTGGGCAAGCAGCCAAGCGGGCGCTCGGCGGAGCCGGAAAGCATGAGACGCGGCGGCATGAGCACCTAAGAGGCGACAGGTGAGGAGTGGGCGAGCGCTTGCGGCCTGGGGGCCTGGAGGCGCCCGGAGTGGGCGGCGCCGCAACCAATGCCCGAAGATCAAGGTGATCCCCATTCGGCCATTACCTAAATCATGGAGTCCTAGTTGGCTAGTACGGTATAAGTGATTGGAGGCAGCAGCGGAGTGAGGAGGCGTCGACGGACGCGGGACTGTGGCGGCGGCGGATCGGCGGAGTACGTCGTTGTCCTCACGTGGGCGGCTATGATTGTCAGTTGTTGCAGAAAAATAATCCTCTAAGACCTGGTTCATAACTTTATTAATGTAGATTCATTCCACGGTGTGATACGTGTATTTTTACGAATCTCAAAACGCACAGCTCAATAAATTACTAATATGAATTTTCACAAATTAAATACTAAAGACGAGCATGTCATGCTTTGAGATTCGTGAAAAGACACGTATCACGCGGTGAAATGAGTCTACATTGATGGAATTGTAGACCAGATCCTATAGAATTATTTTCCGTTGTTGCATAGACTTGCCAGTGGCGTTTGACTGCGACGGCCTAACTTGTCCCTCAAGCCCAGCATGCACAAAACATACAACACGGTTGGTTGGTATGAATTGTTAATCCAACTAAAAGTAGCTTGTAGTTCTGGTTTTTGTCTTTTTTTTTCGAATTGGTTTGTGTCTTTCATTTGTTATTTATATGTCTAGATGACTAGATCTAATGGTAGTATGTTATCGAACTAGAAACTGAGCTATAATTTTAGCAAACACGCAAATCCATTACTTCATAATAACCTAGGTTTTATCCGAATTATGCTATTGCTCATCCGATCATAGAGTGCATAGGCATTGGACACCAATTGATTAGTACAATCAAACACATTAGGGATGAATTAACGAGTGCGTATTTGCCAAATGGTTTAACTCAACCAACTGGTCGTTATTATTATTTTATTCTCGACACGTAGCATTCCGGCTACAATGACAGCCCAATAAACACTTTCTAGTTTGGTCAGGATCTGCATGGCTAGATCTATAGAAAATCAGTAGCAGCTAGTCAGCTAGCTAGCTCACTGTAGGAAGAACGCTAGGGTGATGACTGATGACCGGTGAATTTTCCTTTTAAAGTTTCGTGGCAGTATAATGCTGTGCAGCCGGAAGCGATGCCGTCTTTGCGTACTTGTGTGGCGCCTGCGCATGCACTTGGCCGAACCGTCTCCGATTTCGCTCCGGGCGGTAATAATTTACGTTTTCAGCATATCTCGTGAGTCGTGACCGACCACCGGAGAAGAGAACAACAGGCCTCAAGAGCGGTCGGGGCTGCCCGGCCGCGCCGATCCACACGCTCGCCGGATACGCGGGCGCACGTACGCGAGTACGTGCGTGCGAGTGCGACCGTGCCGATCTTCTGACGTACGTACGTGATGGTATTGGCCACTAATCCTACCAGGCAAAGGGAGGGAGTTAAGTAAAGGGTGGGAGTTTTGAGGCGAGGGCACACATGCCACGTCACCTCGAATTTTGGACTCGTTTGGCCTCTTAGCGAGTTGTATTTCCAAAAGTAACCCCCTTTGCTAAAAAATTCCATTTCTGGCCTCCTTTTAGCGCGTCTTTGCATCTTGGACCGCAGACTTTGCACGCTCTGCCGCGTCGGACGGCAGTGCGCTCGCGTCTGGCGAGGCCGAGATCTTTGCGCTCGAAGCGCAGCGGCGGCTACTGCTGCGGTCCCCTTCGGCAGCATCTCGCTCGCGCCCACCACGCGTCGCCCAAGGCTGCGCGGTCCCCCACGTCGCGGCCGCCACGCGGCTGCAGCAGCTGCTGCGCCCGCCGCCGCCGCCACGCTTCGCGCGCGCGCGCGCGCTGCGCGCGCGCGCCGCCAGCGCGCTTCGGCTTTGCTGCGCCCGCGCCGCCAGCTTCAGCGCGCCCGCGTGTACACGCATGCACGTAAAAGCTTATTCACGATCAATAAAATGAGGCGTTGCGGAGTCGTTCGTCGCGTGTCTTGTTTTCATGTTGAAACTGAGAGAAACATAGCCAGAGTCAGAGAGGAAGAGAGGCAAAGACGAAGAGAAGGGAGAAGCCAAGCAGAGAGTAGTTGAAGCTCGCTTAGCTGCGAAAGTGTAATCGTCTTGTGAGCACCTTGAGAAGGTAAGTGATTAGTATTTAATTAGATGAATGGTAGATTCTTATTGTAGCAACCGAGTAGTCAGGGTTGTGTAGTAGATGTATTTGAACTTAGAGTTTGGACGTAATTAGAAGACTTAGTTTGATTAGCACGTAATTACAAGGCTTAGTCTCACGACGATTCGGTCGAGGCGAGTGCGTGCTGTGTGCACCTTGAACTAAGTGAATGACAAGCGGGCCCCACTGTTAGTAGGCACGTAATTCGAAATAAAGTAAAAAGAACACTGTACATTAGACCCGCATGTGAGTGGTAGGCGCTTGGTTTAGCTCGGGTAGAAAAAGTTTGAAATGCAACAAGGATATTCTCAGGCGATTTAAAAATTCATAACCATTTGAAAGTAACTCAAAATTTTATTCTCTAGCTAACCATGAAATGTTTAAGTAGAAATAGAAGTGAAACTAAAACTAATTTTTACGCCACTAGACACTAGGACATTAAATTTTGCGAAATTACTAAAGTGTCGAGAACTTGAACCTAAAATTACAAATGTGCATGAGATGCAACTGAAATAGAATTGAAAACATTGAGTATGAAAAGTGTATTTAAACTTAGCGTTGGGAAAATTAGAATACTTAGTGTGATTAGCATGTAATTAGAAGGTTTAGTGTGATTAGCATGTAATTAGAAGACTTAGTGTCGCTGACGATCGGGTCCCACCGAGCGTGGTCTATGGATCCTTGACCGGCCATGTTGACCTTTGGTCCGTACAGTATGCCAAGGACCGAGTTAATGATAAACAGGCGTAACCCGTACAGTACTGATGAGACCTCGCATGTCAGTGGTAGAGGCTTGGTTTAGCTCGAGTTGACAAATTTGTAAATGCAATAGGCATTTGTAAAGTGATTTAGTTTTCCACTGTAAATTCGTACAACTTAAAAAATTCATAACTAGTTGATAGTAACTTCAGATTTAGTGAAACCAATTTTGTTGGTTTCTATTGTTATTATACTTTAACTTAGAATAGGTTTGAAACTTATTCTGCAGCGATAATTTCGAATTTGAATTAAATTCGGTTAAGAAGTTTTTTACTGATGCAATTGAATTAATTTTTGTTGGTCATGAAATTTTATTCTGTAGGTAATCATGACTATAATTGTGGAATAATTCATTTGGAAAACTCACAAATAGATGGTGCAAGCATTACATATAACTTAGTGGTTTTATATGCAGCTGTGTTAGGTACCTCATGGCGGAGATTCAAGATCTATTCGTATTCCACGGAACGCACTCGCACTGTGACGGACCGTGCACGGGCGGACTGTCGGTGCGACCGGACGATGATCCGGCGCCGGTCCGAGAGGCATGAGCCTCTCGGAGCTAAGGCGGTGCGTGCGGTCCGCATTCGATCGCGCCACTGCAAGGATGAAGCTGCGCATTGAGGCGTTGTATGTCTCGGTGGTGGGTGACGGAGGGGAGAGCGTTTGGCAACTCATGAAGGTGACAAGTGGCGCTTCATAGGCCAATTACATGGAGGTTGTTTGCAACCACGCGGCTGCGATCTTTGCGCGGCCGATGGTGTATGTTCGATTCGTGGAAGGGCGTGGACATCCGGCGTGGGTGGTTCCGGTGAAAGGCCGCGGTGAGGAGGAGCTGCGTTGGTCTCGGTGTTGGAGGAGACGCGGGCAGGAAGTGGGCGATGGAGACACGAGAAGCGTCTCGACAACTTCAAGCCCAACGAAGGTGGGCGGATGGTGGCGGCCGTATTGATTGCCACGAGTACTGGCCGACCGGTGGAAGAGGTGGAAGCGAGGAAGAGGAGGATGTGGAAACGGCCGATTCAAGAGGAGGAAGACGGAGAAGCGCTACCCGAGGTGTTGGTGGTGGTGTTGTGACCACGACACGCGACACGTCCCCTCTAGATTGGGCGACGCCGCAATCGCATCGCTGGTCCCGCCACGATCGGAGGGCGGCCCGGGGTTTAATGAAGACACCTGCTCCTAGGCGCGCTTCCTAACAAGAGCGCCGCCCGGCATGCTGTGCGGATATGCCATCAACATTGGCGGACATATCGGTGCAGAGGTCAACCCGACACCTACATCGTTAGGTGTGTTGAAGAATCTGTCTTTGGCAAGGTCCGTGCGCGCGGGTTCACGACCTCGAGCACGGATTTGGATCACGGTCTTTGAAGGACCACACGTGTGAGCTAACTGGGCCGCTTCATAGGCACCGCAACGTGACGTCCTCGTATGTTGCCAGCCTAATAAGCCACCTCGTGGCTGAAGATGTTTGCATTTCGCCAAAGCTTCTAATGGCGGAGGTTGCCAACATGGTGGGGTTCCAGGTGAGCTACAAGACGGCATGGCGGGCGAAACGGAAGGTCGTGGAGAGAATGTTTGGCACATTCGAAGAGGCTTATAACCTAGTTCCAAGAATCTTGCATCAAATCGCAGAATCAAATCCGGGACTTACATAAACAAGATTGACCGGTGCATCAGGAGGGCCCAATTGTTTTGTTTCGACACGGTCTTTTGGGCCTTCCTCGAGGCAATCGAAGGGTTCAAGCATTGCCGTCCGTCTTGGCGATGGGCGACACCTTTCTATCAGGAAGTACAAGGGTACCATCCTCACCATGATTGCGGCCGTCTGACGACCGATTACTCCGTGGCCTTCGCAATTGTTGAGGCGAGCACCGAAAGCGGCTATGGTTCTGTCCAACGTGAAGCGGCGGTGGTCAAGGCCGTCGGATGTGTGTGTCATCTCGGACCGCAATCTTTGGGTTGTTGTCGCGTTGAGCACGATGCAAAATGGGACGCGGCCGTTGTTCGATGGAATAATGTCGAGAGCCGGTGCATGAGGCATCTCGCGCGAACTTCCACACAAGGTTTCGAGAAGGACACGATGAAGATGTTCAAGAAGCTCGCATGCGAGAACCAAAGCGGAAGTTCGATGCGTGTGGAGACGGCTCGGCGAGGAGGCGGGAAGCATGTAAGGAACTTCGGTGGGCGCGGAGGAAGGTGCGGCGGCAAGAGGGTCCGTGAGAGTTGGGAGTTCACACGGTGGGTTAACTCACACGCACCGACGGAGAAATGGTCCTCGCCGCACGACGCGATGGTGCAAGGTGCGGGATCATGGCGACCAACATGTCGGAGGTGTACAACGGTGTCCTCAAGGGTGTCCGATCCTGCCGATCAACTGCGATCGTGGAGGAGAGCTGGAACCGTCTTGTCGGCTACGCCGTTATGAGCCATGATGGCCAAGAAGCATGCGGAGGATGGCAAGCAATTCTCGGAAGTAATGCATGCCCACATGGAGAAGAAGATTAGCAAGGCTGCGCCGCATTGCTCGTACCATGGATGGCGTCGCGAAGTTCGAGATCCGGCTTAGGAGAAATGCGTCATGGGCCACGCTAGAGGATCGGCAGTGTGCACGATTGGTGATGAGGTGTCGTGCACTGCAACAAGCCACGACTTCTCCACAAACCATGTTTCCATGTATGCGCGGCGTGCGCGGTGTGGCGCTAGACCTCGGGCGTTACATCTCGAGTACTCGACATCCACCACCGTATGGCACTTGGAGTGCCGAGTTCCATTCTTATGGGATGGACATGCACTCTGAGGACCTCGGCGGGCGGTGAAGTGGGTGCCTAATGAAAGCACCAAGCACCCCGCCGTGGAAGGCGCCGATCCACGACGCATCCGAACGACATGGGCGATAGCGGTAGCGGCCAGCGGGTTCGCCGCCTAGATGCGAGCTATGCAAGGCGGTTAGCCACTCCATCGATCCTTGCGCCCAAGCAGACCTAGCACAAGTAGCGCACCGTGGCGCCCAAGATACAATTACCAAGTCGTGATGTTGCATGCTTATTTTAATGCCTAGTATGAGTTGTATCGTTATCAATCCACGCCTTCTACATGCGAGCGTAATGTAATGTTACGTAGGTCATTATGGTAATATCTCTTTGTTATGTTGTGCGGGTTTGTACATGGAGTCATTCACTTTGTCTTACATTCTGTTATCATATGTTTGATTTTTTTGTATATCACACATTATGTTATATATGTGGACTTACATGTTGTTTATCTCGGCAGAGATGGCGCGACCTCGATTGGCGCTGACGTCTGTTGCTCGGCCGCCGACGCACGCCGGGATGGGTGACACCGATACTGGCGTGGTCGTCAGCGTCGGCCCTCGAGCCTAGTCTGGCGCCCCTAGAGAGGTGGGCTCTTGACGAGCGGTATGTCCCAAGGCTGCGGGACAGGGCTCCCGCCTTTGGCCCGCATGTTGGATGTACCGCGCAGCGTTTGCTTTGTGCGGCACTCCTATCTGCACTCGTGGATCGTTGGAGGCAGGAGACTCACACCTTCCACTTAGGTGGGGAGATGACCATAACTCGGAGGGCGTAGCTATGCTTACAGTGCGCCACTACACGGTCTTGCGGTAGTGCCACCTCGAGGCGAGTGGGTGGAAGGTGCGTATGGTCGATGATTTGGTCACCCGATTCGACAACGTGTCGGGTGTGCCACATTCATGGCTGCGGGAGTACATGACCGCCTCGACATGCGATTGTAGAGCAGTTAGGACACGCCGTTGCATACCTTTTGTTCTGTTCGGATGGATCTTGTTTCCTACTACTCGGGGTGATTGCGTGTACCCTAGCTACATCCATCTGTTGAGTCTTTGGTGGACGCCCGGCCCGACGAGTGCGAGTATAGTTGGGCCTCGCGGTGCTTTGTGCCACTTACCGAGGGTTGTGCGATGCCTCTCGGCGCGATGCAGGCGAGGCCGGTCCTCGTTGTATGCTACACCTGCTGCTGCGGCTATGGTCATGGGAGCACTTTCACGTTGGCGACCATATTTTGAACACGGTGCACCCTTTTCGATTGACCGCCGGTATGCAGTGCATGCTACTGGTGATGACCCGTCGATGGGCCTACAATGGGAACGCGTTGGACACATGGTACCTAGGTTGGACGAGAGAGAGACCGAGCGTCGCGTGCCACGAATTCCATAACCTATTTGAGACTCGCATGAGGCGAGGTCATCGGTGGCCATGGATGCCGCAGTTCCTTGCGAACCACGGCCCCTACGGGTTATCCTCGCGATGCACTCGGGGCGAGGCGCTCGGTTGACCACCGCCACGATCTTTCGCACATGGTCGAGCCGTACAATCCACAATGAGTCATGAGACGTTTGGCCTTTACGGGAGGTGCCACCGTTGCGGAGCGACCTCTCACGGAGAAGGCCCACCGGTATGTCATTTTTGGTATCATAGTAGGCGTGTATCATCTTACATTTATTGATATCCGAATTCAATTGCGAGCAAGCGAGAAGAGGTCGGAGGCGGCGACGGAGGCGTCACGGCGGCCGTGGGCGGCGATGTGGACCGAGAGGCGGCGGCGAGCGTGGTGCACGAGTTACGAGGCTACGCCATGCGAGCGCACGGTGCGTATTTGCGATGCACGCCCCGCACTAGGTGTAGGCTTATCGGGGCGGCGCCACCGCGACCAGTGGAGGTCATGCAGGATGCCGTTGTACTAGCAGGTCCTGACCGTCATCGGGCGGCACGCCACGACGAGATGGTAAAACATTCTTGCTAAAAATTTCATCCGACTACGCGTTTGTAACTTACTATCTGTTTCCTTGCAGTACTACCGCCTTGATCGTATCTCGCGTCAGGGTGATGAAACTCTACGCCGTGGTCGCAATAGCACATTTGATCGCATCCTACACGCGGTGCGCGTGATGACCGAGGACGCGAAGAATGCAATGAGGACCATAACTTGTGGTCGCCACAGTGACGTTCACGCATCGTGGACACCGAGGGCACCCTCCACCCCCTCCACCCTCAGCACCTCCCTCGGCACCTCCCTCCGCACGTCCGTCGCACTCTGCGAGTCGTCAGAGCTATGGTCGGTCAGCCTCGACGCGCCTCGGACCACAGGTATGTCATATGTCTGTCGGTTGTTCTCGTCAATACTTGTCCAAGCACTCCTTTTGAACATATTTGACATCACCGTTGATTCTTGCAGCACTCGCGAGGGGACAACACTCTACTGCAGTCGTCATCGTCACGGAGGAGGCGCAAAGACTTGCGAGGACCACACTTTGCTGCGATGCGTCATCGTCGCAGAGGAGGCGCAACAAATGCGACGTTGTTCCACTCCAGACATTGACCCTGACTCGCCGCAGCGCGAAGACGACGGTTTGCGATCATTGCCGCAGCATGGCATTCAATCGCATGTGCGAGAGCGCGACCAGTGGTTTGCCGAGACTTACGAAGGGTACACCGTGCAGCATTACGGCACAGACTGGCCAGGAGGATCCTCGTCCAGACAACAACCTACTCAGGTACACTTTAACGTAGTTGTAGCAATTTTAGCAATGCATAAAACCAATGACTAACTCACCAAGTACCCTTCCCTCAGGATGAGCACATGTGGATCGATAATATGCTCAGCTTTGACCCGGACACCTACACTGAGATCACCGCAGCGACGCCTCCCACGCAACGCCCCTACTACGGCTTGCGAGGCGTCGCGCGCTCCACGCGAGTTTACCTTTCACGAGGATCGACCACGCCGTCCGGGCACTCGACGGGGCGATGTACCATAAGTAATGTCATGGTCGTATAATGCATGTTATGTAATATCAGTGTGTATTGTGTGCAGCATGTCATGTTATGTGATTTACGTAGTGTGAGTGTGCAGCATGTCATGTTATGTGATTTACGTAGTGTCAGTGTGCAGCGTGCCCTTGTGATTTATGGACACAACATGTTGTAAGCTCGGGTTGGTATCTCAAACATCCGTGTATTGTGTGCAGCATGTCATGTTATGTGATTTACGTAGTGTCAGTGTGCAGCATGTCATGTTATGTGATTTACGTAGTGTCAGTTTGCAGCATGACCTTGTGATTTGTGGACACAACATGTTCTAAGCTCGGGTTTGTATCTCAAACATCCATGATTTTTGAATACCATCTTTGGTCCGTGGTTGATTTGCTAGGGGATCGACACTACCTCGCGGACGCGAATTTCCTTCAACGCCACCACGATTCCTCCTCGGGCCCGATGCCTCACGGACGCGATTTTCCTTCAACCCAATTGCAATGAGCCGCTTGCTATATATGGATGCTTTGGTGCCATACACCTCACTCTTCATTTCGTCTTCTCCTTTCTTCCGGTCTTAGGCGGGATGTCTACGACCTCATCTAACTTTGGTGAGCGGACAATTAGAATCAACTGCGCAAAGAAGCGGTTTGCCCTCGTTGCGGGCTCGGTGAATGTGTTCACCTCGCATACGCCAACGAATCCATCCCGAGTGTTCATGAAGTGTTCAAATCTTACGGTAATTTTTGCCTATTCACCTCGAATGAAGCGCATTGAAACAACATGTTGTTTTTTCACTTCAAGTTGTATTTCTTTTTAGAGCACAACATGCGGTTTTGGCGGTGGTGTGACGGTGTCCCGATGGTTCAAGATATTGCGATGCAAATTCTTTCGCCTTACAAGATGACTCTCGTGGTGTTCTGCATTTCGTGTAGTGGCTCGACCCTCCGATCCACCAACGCAAAATGAAGAGAATAGACTTACAAGACTGGATGAAAGGATGGAAAGAGTAGAGAAAATGCTTCAGAAATTAGTTAAGCTAGTTAGTTTTGTGGTATTTCTTCTATTATTTCTTGTTGTTGCCAAGTAGAAGTTCGATTGTAATGATATCGTAATCTCCACTCTTTATCTATGCATCGCGATCCGTCATGAATGAGAATAAAGCGATAACATTATCTACGAATGGATGAACTCGTGTATCCTGCATTACTTTGTGTGCGAATTCATGAAATCATAATTTCGAAACCTCAAATCCAAATTCGAACACTTAGTTTTCACTACGACAAGGCCACACAACTTCTCTCGCAGCGAGCGTGACCATCTTACGGAAAGTTACGGTGACAACACTCTGCCTCCGGGTTTTGGGCCAGAAAGAGCGACACTCGCAAAGAAAGACGTGACAACACTCGCCTCGCCGACTTTCGGACCGAAAAGGCGGACTACGCAATGAAAGACGTGACAACACTATGCCTCGCCGACTTTTGACCGATAAGACGAAGATGTGCAAAGCACGACATGACTTCTCCGTGCAAAGTAAGATGTGACAACACTATGCCTCGCTTGACTTTTGGGCCGATAAGACGGCACTCGCAAAGCACGACATGACTTCTCCATGCAAAGTAAGATGTGACAACACTATGCCTCGCCGACTTTTCGGATCGATAAGACAAAGCACTCGCAAAAGCGCGACATGACTTCTCCGTGCAAAGTAAGATGTGACAATACTATGCCTCGCCCGACTTTTGGATGGACATGACAACGATCTACCTCCTCGACTTTCCGAACTAAAAAGCGGGACTCTTCACGAAATTAACCACACCATGCCAACCATGGAGCTTACAAAAGGGGGTTGAACCAAACCAAACCCAACACTACACAATACTACACAATAGATACCCAACTATGGACTCTTCGGCAAACTTCTACTCGAGGATGTTGCAGAAGCAAAAGTGGCTTAAGCAGAAGAGGAAGCACTTACAATACCCAGATTTTTCAATGAAAGATGCTCCAGTACCACCACGTTCACCGATCCCCCAGTGTGTGTGTGGCGAACCAGCAGAGATCATTCAGTCCACGCACCCAGCCACTGCCGCCCGGGCGTACTACACGTGCGGGCACCATCTCGTAAGCGTTTCTTTCGCGCGCATCGATTTTCGTCAACGTTGAATTCCTTAAATTTTTAACTTCATCCCCACGTAATGGCAGCCCGAGATGCGCTGCCACTTCTTCCAGTGGATCGACGGCCCGAGATATGCGATAGGGCATTCATCGGCGAAGTACATCTTTGAACTACTCGGTGCGGTGAGAACTTCGTGCGGTGGAAACCTTACGTCTTGGATCGTCCGAGGAGGCACCGAAGAGCCCAATAGTCGCGGGCGTAATCCATATCGGCGGCGTAATCCATATCCATATTACGTTTTATCGCATGCGGTGCACTTACATCATACAATCGCAGACATGGGCGACTTCGACATACCAACCCGGCGTGGGCGGTCCTACGACAAGGAAAGGAAAGGCTCATGCGGCTCGGCCCGCGCCACAACGTATCCGACGCCACCAGTGTCCGTAACCACGACGTGAGTTATGAGAATTTACATCATTCTTACGAATTTCATCAGACGTTGCACTTACATCATGAAATCGCAGGACATGGATGACTTCGACGTACCAGCCGCACGTGGACAGTCCCGCGGCAAGGGCAAGGGAAAGGCTCATGCAGCCGAGCCCGGCCGCCACAGCGTATCTGGTCGCCCGGGTGTAATCCGTATTGACGACGTCAGTTATAAAGAATTTACATCCTTCTTACAATTTTCACTATACGGTGCATTTACATCAATGAATCGCAGGACATGGACGACTTGATATACCACCGGCGTGGACACTCCCGCGACAAGGGGAAGGGGAAGGCCGGTGAGGAGTTCAACACCGAGCTAGCAAGGAAGGGGAAATGGCCCCGGTCCACGTAGTAGGTCAGGTCGTTACGTAGTAGTCCGCCGTCCTACCGCCCATTACTATCCCCTAAAGGCATGCATACTTATATGGTCCGGATGCTTGTGTCACGATTGTGCAGTAGTAGTAGCAAGGATGACTAAAGCAATTAGTCGAACTGTCATGCCATGTCACTACGTGTAACGTGCTTATGTCCGCGGACTCTAATGTATACGGTTCCGTGTCTCGCTAAGCCATTAAAGCATATATTGCAAGTATGCCTCTTCTAGTGGAATCTCATAAACAACCATTCGCACCGACATCGAATCGTCCATGTTTTAGGGTATCTTCATAATGACAACGGCGTTCACATCCCCTTCAATCATATTACGTATAAGCTACAAAGTACTTCATCATTTGCGCCTACATACGTGTATACGTTCGAACGATGAAACCTAATTTACAAACCTCGGTGCCCATATTACTTAATGAATGTTTTTTTACAAATATCGATTGCTGTTGAAACCCTAATTGAAATGATGAAGAAAAATTCGATTCCTATCGCTAACCCAAACCGAAACCCTACTTTTTCATTTAGAAAACCCTAATTGATATGATGAAAAAATTATGCAAGTGCATATAGAGTATGGAACTATAATATTTTCGCCCCTAACATTTCAATCTCTGTTTTAGGCCATCTTCATAATCACAACGAGCATTCTCACCACCTTTAATTGCATTTTGTAGAAGCTCCATAAAGTAATATGCTTTAACTCCGTCATTTTCACAGACGCATCGTAATTTCATTTACCTTCGTACATACAACTCATTACTATCTTAATCGTCCTCGTAAAATTTCTCAGAAATTTAGTACACTACAACAATATACGACGATCACAAAATGTTATTGCCAGTCTGACAATTCTTGTGCCCTTCATATTCTACGAAAATAACAAACAGACCAACCAACGTTGTCGCTACACTTTTATTTTCAAAAAGAAATAACATCATACAATAGATTATTTTTTAAAAAATCCATAAGTCAACAACCGTAGCAATCAAGATATTATTTCTCCTCAGTTTTCTCTTTTCCAGAGTCTTTTCAAAGCTTCAAAAAAACTCTGATAAACCATTTCTATTTACTGTATCAATTAGAGCTTAATTGAAAATTAACAAAATTTTTTTAAAAAATCAATCAGTAAAATAAACTTATATTAAATTCAATCTTTTTTGACAATTTTTTTTCTTCTGTTTTTTCTCTATTTTTCCCTTCATTTTTTCCCCAATCTTCTTCTTTCTCTCTCCCTATTTCCTCTCTCTGGCGCACGTGGCGGGGGCAAAGTCTTTGCCAAACCCACGGCAAAGCACCTCGCTTCATCTTTGTCGGGCTCGCGAAGACCTTGCTTCCTTTGTCGGGCTCGGCGGCGGCGGTACTGACTTCTTCTGCGGTCCACGATGGCGATGGGTCACTGCTGCCGCCCCGACGGGCGAGACGTCTTAGGATGAGACCAAAAATGGAATTTTAGAGTTAATGAGGCTACTTTTGAAATTATGAAACGCTATAGGGCCAATTGAGTCCAGAATTCGATTCTTTTCCCCCGTCGGATGCTGCGCTTCTCTGCGTCGCTCATGTCCGATTTTATTTTTGCTTCGCGTGCCCACCGATGCTTCGCGTCGTCTGTCCACCTCCTCGCCTGGCACGGCGCCGTAGACGCCTCCTCCCTGGCCCACCGGGCGCGGCTCCTTTTTCGGCGCGCCACCGCTAGTGGACAATTAATGGTGCTCACCTGCTCGGCTTGAGCTTTCCAGCTTCCAAGTCGCAGATCACCTGCGCCACTAGCTCTCATTGGCGACCTTCTGTAGCGATTTGCAGAGGGGATAAGATTGATAATATGCCTGCTTGGCTGCTTTTTCTCCCTGTTCTTTGACGAATCCTGCCGCCGTAGAGACGACGGGAATTAAAGGGTTGTACTCTCTTGCATTATGAAAAGTCACTGTTATTTTGGGTGCGTTTCGTTTCGTTTGTGATCAGACCGTGGGATGGATTGGACACGACGGATCATCCACCGGCCGACGTCGTTGCAAGATGTTGAAAAGATGTCGAATTGCCCTGAAACCACACGTTTATTTCCCCTAGTCGGCTCCGGAATTTTTTTTTTATATATGGCCCTATACCACTATCATAATTTCAAAAATAGCTCTCTTATCGCGAAAATTACAAATCTAGTCCTCTGCCGAGGGCGGAAGAGCCGGAGGCCGACGCGTGGCTCTTCCCGCACTCGGGGGGCGCGGAAGGTGGTGCATAGCGCGAGAGCCCGGACGCGAGATAAAAAGCGTGACGCGGAAGGTCATGGGCTCAGGCGTCTTCCGCGGCAGCAGACCGCGGGAAGTTAGCGCCTGCCTTCCGCGGCAGACGAGCGCAGGAAGGATAAGCTGCATGCATTAAGCAAAATGTAACGCATGCATTCAAAAATGCATACAGCATGCATGCATTCATTGCATTCGGTGAGCACTGCATGCATTCAATGCATTGGAGAGCATTTGCTGCGTATAAAAAAGGCATGGGCGCATGCTGCGCTTGGTTAGCGCGGAAGATGGCCGCACCCGCGAACTTCCGTGTCGCATCGTTTGTTCCCGCGCTCGCCCAGTCTTCCGCGTTATGCACCGCCCTTCCGCGTCCCCCGAGTGCGGGAAGAGCCACGCGTCGGCTTCCGGCTCTTTCGCGCTCGGCAAGGGGGCTAGATTTGCAATTTTCGTGATAAGAAGGTTATTTTTGAAATTACGGTGATGGTATGGGGCCATATAAAAAAAACTCTCGTTCTCGGAGCAGCTCAAGTCGGCACATCGATTTGGTTTGCTAGCTTCTAAGGGTGTTTCGGACGGCTTCGACTTTTCACCTGAAAAAGGCGGAAGCCGTCTCAAACAAAGGGTTTTTCTCATCAGTTTTTTCAGAAGCTGAAAGCCGTGTTTAACATGAGAAAGGCGGAAGCCGACGCGGAGTAGCTTCCCACCACTCTCTTCAGCATTTACCCCTCAAGTTCACAAGTATTTACTCGTTTTTACCATCGCATAACCCCCTCCTCCCGACCAAACCCAAACCCTAACCACTGAGCCCCCCACCCCCCCAGCCCTTGCCTCTTCCTCCCACATGGCGCTGCCGCCCCTCCTCCTCCTGCGTTGGCGTCGCCACCCTCTTCCTCCCTACTCGTCACAGCCCCTTCTCCTCCTCCTCCCCTGAGCTGCCGCCGCATCCCTCCTCCTCCTACCGACCCGACGCTGCCCTCCCCCTCCGCCGTCGTCCTCCCCTAGCGCTGCCGTCACCGCTGACCCAACCCTAGTCGTTGTGGGCTTTTTCTTTCTTTTTCTGTTGTAAATTAAATATTTATGTAATAATTATTTATTTTAATAAATTGTTTATTGTAATAACCGCTTTTCCATAATTATTTATTGTAATGGTTATTTATTGTAATTATTTATGTAATAATTATATATTGTAATCATTATCGTTAATTGCTTTAATTGTTGTTAATCGCGGTAGTTGTCATCTAATGTGTTAATTGTTGTTAATCGCGGTCAGTTGCATTAAATGTTGTTACTTGCGTCAATTGCGTTAATTGTCGTTAATTACGGTCTATTGTGTTAATTGTAATTAATTACGGTCTGTGTCGTCAATTGCGCTAATTGCCGTCAATTGCCGTTAAACGACATCAAATAAGTCATCATTTGCCTTAGAGGCATTTTAGTCATTTCCCAATTCAGAAGCTGCAGACAGTATATCTAAAAGTCAGACAGCCAAACATCAAATATTTTTAACTCAGCAATTCAGCTCTGCAGTCTAACCGAAAACCGTTTTTCAGAAGAAAAAAAAACTACAGCCGGGCCAAAACCCAAATAGGCCCTACGTACGAAGAGGAGCGGTCGGCACATCCACTTCTGGGCAACATCATTCGGTGTTTCGTTTGGCAAGTAGGATTTGCCAGCACTGGGGAATGGAACAGTAGTTGCTTTCTGTCTCTGGTGATGGCTCCAGTATGAGGCGACTCCTGATCGATCTACTGATAACTGGAGCAAGTACAACGGACATTCCAGAACCAAATTTGCGACTCGGTTGTCTATTTTTGCGGACTATTTCTCTACGCCCTCCAGATCGATCTACTAATAACGGGAGCAAGCAGAACGGACATTCCAGAACCAAATCTGCGACTCGGTTGTCTATTTTTGCTCACTATTTCTCTACATGAGAGAGAGACATTGGATGCCGACAAGTTACTGATATGTAATTTTCCAAAAGGAAAAAAACGCAAATAAAAGTCTAGGTTACAACCATGCATAAGTGTAGTACTAGTATAGCAAGGGCATCTCCTCTGCCCTCCATCACAGCCATGTCTAAAACCTTGCCATGTTAGATTTTGGTGAGGTGGAGAGAGAATAAAACTGTCTCTGGCGAGTGAAATGGCTTCTCACATGAACTACGGAGACAAGAAAGGCAGCGGTGAATCCAATGGCATACGTTCGATGAAAATAAAAGAGGTGTTAGTGGAACAAAGTTATCATGAGATGAGCTAGCAAACACATATTTAAATATCATTTGGAATCAAAATTGATACATACATTACATTATAAGAAAAACAAAGTTAAAATAGAAAATACATTAAATATAGTATCTTAATAATAGATAATATGTTTTGAAAGCCAAAAAATATACATAATTAGTAATCTTAAGAATAAAATTAACTAGATTTGGGATACATGTGATGACAATGTGACGACAATGATACTAAAAGAGTACTAAATATACCATGAGCGGGGCGGTACTCCAGACCCCTCAATCCCTCGTGCCCCTACAGTACATCTGCCACCAGGCGAATCGTCCCATCCTAGTCATGACTTCAGTCCTGAACCTAGCACAAAGGCCCATAAAGATACCTTAAAAAACTACAACAAAAACAAAAAGGACAAAGTGCCCAGCCCAAGAAGAACCGGCCCAGCCCGGGGCATGGGCCGTCGCAGGTTCCACCCCTTAAGACACGGTAAAAGAAAAAAATATGCAATGGAGGTTAGGCAGTGTCGCCACTAGGGATGACAATAGGGCCCTATTCCTCATTCCCCGACGGAGAATTCATCTATTAGGAGACGGGGATAGGGCTATTTCTTCTCCCACGGGGATGCTAATATGCAAATACAATTCCCCATCGGGTGAAACGGGGATAGGGACATTCCCCTACTCCCCATCCCTGTTACCTGCTTAGGGCCCCGATAAGACATGTAGGCCACTAGCCCAATACCGCATAACCCGATAAGGCGATAGTCAGATAGTCTTATTTGCATTCTTTACTTTTCAGATGCTAATTAATCAAAAAATATTGTTATTTTAGTATTGCATGTGAATGTTCATACTCATTTTATAACATTATGAATCTTATCTTCTCTTTTTTCGGGATCCAACTTGCGGGTATGGGTCCCCGTGGGGCCCCGATAACCCGATGGGAACAGGTACGGGGAGAATAGTACCCGAGGACGGGGATGGGGACGGAGAATTTTTCGTCTCTCGGGGATGGGGATGTTCCACCACTCCCCAACAGGGAATGGCCCCATTGCCATCCCTAGTCGCCACCATGCGTTTTCATAAGTTGGTGTGTGTGTTTTGAGAGGACCATGTGTGTATGTACGAGAGGATGGTGTGTGTATGTACGAGAGTGAAAGATTTTGTCTATAGTCATACGTAGATGACTTAGAATTTTTTTTTGTTAGAGGATGTAGTTGATTTGGATGTATTTAGACTCAAGTACACGAGTAGGTTGGAATAAGGGTCTGTTTGGGACAACTTTGACTTTATCTTTTCGCTAGAAAAAACTGAAAACTTTCCCAAACGAACAACTTTCAGTAGTCGCTTTTGTAAAAGCCGGCAGTCGCCCTCAACATGGAGAAGCCAGAAGCGGGAAGTCGACTTGGGATAGTTTCCCATGGCTTCAGCTGGTTGGAGTTCTAATTTTGCCTCTAAAGTTGAAAAAATTTACCCCATACCACATATATAATCCCAAACCCCACCCCTCTCACCCATTACCGACCCGTGTCTCCTCAGCCTCACACACAGAAGGACGAGCAGTGCTAGGGTTAGCACCTCGAGTCGTCGTCGCCCTTGACCGCCTCCCTCCTCCCTCGACACCGCTACCCCAGCCCCCTCCTTCCTCCTTCGGCACCGCCTCCAACCGCCTCTTTCCTCCATCGATGCCGCCGCCCCCTCCCTCCTCCCTTGACACCACCCCAACCGCCTCCTCCCTTGGTGCCGCCACCCCAGCCTCTACCTCCTCAGCCGTCGTCCCGTCTTCCATTTTTTTTTTGATTTAAATGAATTATTTGTGTAATCATGGAATTGATTACTTGAGTAATGACGTGATCTGATGATTGTTGTTAAGATTTACTTGTGTGCAATTTTGATTATTGTTGAAATAAAAATTTGGTAGAGTTCATAGAAATGGATATGCGAAAGTTCAAAGCAAGGATCTTATATATGTATCGTTTTGTATTTCATACTTGGAAATTGAAAACATAGTACATTTAATACTTAAATTTGCATTTCTATGCGAACATACAAAAAAATAAATCAAATCATTTCAAATGGTACCAAACAAGCCATCATTTTCGTCATAGGCATTTCAGACATTTTACAACTCAGAACAGCCAACAAGTCTACCTAAAAGCTAGACTGACAAACACCAAACATTCAGCCTTTCAGCCATACAACTTAGCCGAAAGTTACTTTTCAGAAAAGCTGCAACCAAACAGGCAATGGTGAGAAAAAAAACTCATTAGTGGGACTCGTTGGCTCGATTCAAAATTGCTCTAATTACTCTCGTTAATTGGTTAAACATTGAAATGTGTCAATTTCGAATGAAATTGGATTTCTCTTTGGCTCGGCTCAGCTTATTAATTCGGTTCTAAAAATACTTCAAAACTATAAATAAAATAATATTAAATTAAACGGTGTCGATTTCAGAAAGAAAAAAAAAACTCGGTAAAATGAGCACGGCTCGATACGCACACCTAAAACAGGCCATAAGCGAGGGCTGAAATTCGCTCCAGCTTCTTCCTTAAGCTTAGAGGCTTTACCGAATGCCCACCAATGGTCCCAAAAATCTAATGGGTATGAGACAATTTGGTCAGAGTGTCATGGCTCGGCCGAAAATGTGCCATGCCGTTGAACTGCCACATTGGGCTGCACGGGCCTTCTACCATCCTCACTTGGTCTGGCCCGCCCGAGCCAGCTCCGCCCGCTTGTGGAACCCACCGCTTGTTCCCAGTTTCATTCGAAGTTGAGCCGAACTGAATCAATCGCACTTGCCCGTTGCAATTGCAGCGTCGCGTCGCGTCGTGTCGTGCGACCCGCGACTTTCCTACAAGAAAGAGAAGAGGTTTGACCCCCACCGCTACCGCTAGTAGGCGTAGCCAGCCAAGCCAACCCCCTCCGCAACGAAACGCGCAACCCATTTCTCCGTTTCTTTCCCCTCCCTCGGTCTCGGAGCCCGAGAGCGCCCAGAGGCCAGAGCCCCAGATGCGGCCGCCCGCAGAGATGCAGCCGGCTGCCGACTCCCTCGCCGCTCCCAAATTCGACGGCCCGCAGCCGCCTGCATCCGATCCCTCCCCGCCCCCGCCCCCGCCGCCGGCGCCGGCGCCGGCGCCCGATCCGCCGCTGCCCGCGCCGGCGCAGGCGCAGAAGACCGTCACGTGGAGCGAGCAGCTGACGTCGGAGTCGCCCACCCACGTGCCGGCCGCCGCGGCGGCGGAGTCCAGCCAGTACGTCTCCCGCGGGCCCGCCGCCTCGTCGTCCAAGGGTAACCCGCTGATTCGGCGTGCTGGGTTCACTTCGTTGTTGTATTGGGATTAGATTTTGGTTCTGATTCTGTTTCGGTTTTGGGGGGCCGCAGGCGCGGTGGAGGCGATGAAGGAGACGCTGTCTAGGTGGGGGAAGTCGGTGGGGGAGACGACCAAGATGGTCGAGAGCCTCAGCCGCGACACGTGGCAGCACTGTGAGATCTCAGCACCCCAATCCCCTGTGTTTCTTAGGGAACCTTCCTTCCTTTGTTTGTTTGTCAGATTCATTTCTTGAGGGGCACGGGTTGCGTACCATGGGCCAAGGTTCTAGGCTTTTAGCTTTCTTTAGATCAAAGAAAGGAATAAGGAGCACAAATAAAGTTGTAAAGTAAAACCTTACGTTAGATCCCTTCAATAAGGTTTTGGCGATTGGAAGAGCTGGGGCAGCTGGATGAGTATATTTGGCCTGAAAACAGAAGTACCTGAACATTTGGTGTAGTTTTCCATGCTTATTTTATAGGCTTGGCATGTTTTGGTAAGTTTACTAGTGTTTAATACTTTTAATCTTGTGCCCAGTTTCCCGAAAAGTTATAATTATACTGATGACCGTCGTCATCTTTCAAACTATTGAATATCCATAGTAAATTCTAATATGCAGTATGCTTAATCATTCATGTAGATGTAGAGGAAGAAGCTAGTTTTTGTATCCTTAATCATTCATGGAGCGGAAGAAGCTAATTTTTGTGTTTCTTCTGTTTAGCCACTCCGCCTTGTTGTTTTCTAACTCTGTGATGTTTCTACCGATGGAATGGCCACAATAGCATTAAAGATTGGAGATTTAACCACCCAATTCACCAATGCAAATCAGCAAATGCATGTGTAGACTGTTGTTCGCTTGCAATTAGAATATATTCGTTATGTAAAATGGAAAGGATCATTTTGGGAGAAATCTGATGACATTAGATTTTTCTCTTACCTTTTCGGTGCCAACCTTTTGGTTTGGCAGTTAGGGCTAAATACCTAGCTTTGTAGAATCAGCGATACATTTGATGCCAATTTGTCATATAACCAGCAAACCTTCTAACATCAACTGTACTTCTAGGAGAGTTCGAAAAGTCACATTTGGGTGCCCAATTGTCACAGAAGCTGCAAACCTTCTAAGCAAAATTGTTCTTTCAAGCGAAGATCCTGATCTGTGCCCTGTAATTAACCTTCTAAATTTAGTTACTTCAGATCAGTTAGCTTGATCCATTGAAATGATGAGTCAGGCACTCTGCAGATAATTCATTATTGTAATGCAGAAATTGAGAGCCCCAAAGGTCATTCGGTATAAGTTAAAATCTCTTGCCTTCTGTACATGGCCAACCCAATGTTATGCTGGATCTTATATTAACCTAAAATTTTGCACAGCTGTTGAAAAGGCAGAACATACTGGCAACGGCATCCAGCTCACTTTTAACATTGTTTCCTGTATTTCTGATAATGCGCCTTTTTTCCTTAACAGTCAAGACAGGACCTAGTTTTACTGAAGCTGCTATGGGACGGCTTGCTCAAGGAACTAAAGTCCTAGCGGAAGGTGGCTATGAAAGAATATTTAAGCAGACTTTTGAGGTTCTTCCAGATGAGCAGCTTAAAATATCTTATGCATGCTACCTATCAACATCTGCTGGTCCTGTCATGGGAGTTATGTACATTTCTACAGCTAAAATTGCATTCTGCAGCGACAACCCGCTTTCTTACAAAGCTGGAAATAAAACTGAATGGAGTTACTACAAGGTTAGGGGCATTAACTACCTTGTGGCATTTATCTACTGCTTATGATGTCAATCTTCCTTTTGCACTTCACTTTACCATGTTTTTTTTATTGGTTTGTGCCTATAAGCCAAGTCTCAGGATTGTTGTATTTTGTATTCCTGTATTTTGTGAAGTGTAACTTACTGCAGGAATTTGGTTCTTTTATTAGAAAGGGGTAAAACTGCCATTGGTTTAGAGAATAAGAATAGTTATTGACCTTTAATTTTATGTTTTGGAAAGATAAAGAAAAAGTAGATAAACAAAGTCTGATTACTTGCCCAGCCTGAATCATTTATGTACAACTTTACTCTTAACCATAAAAATGATGCCTAGAAAACTACAAGTTGAATCTATCGTGTTCATAGTGCTTATATTGCCATTCCTCTTTTTAGGAGATGATGTTCATTAGCTTCTAATATCTACTCTGTAACTTTTGCCACAATGGCAGTTTGATCTAGGTTTATTTTCAATTACCGGTAGATGTTTTAAGAGACATCCATCATATTAAAACGTTCCTCTGCCTTTTCAAAAACAGGTGGTCATTCCTCTGCATCAGCTAAGATCAGCTAATCCTTCAGTGAGCAAAGTAAATCCTGCTGAAAAGTATATTCAGGTTGTTTCAGTTGAAGGTCACGAGTTCTGGTTCATGGGTTTTCTGATGTACGACAAAGCCGTATCTAGTCTTCAAGAAGCCATGGAAAGTGCTCGTGAGCTGCAACCGTAGATATCAAAACGGAAGTTTCGGTTACATCAACCTCTGTAACATCCCGGGGCAATCACCAGTTCACTCGATTTCTTCGTTTCTGAGTGTCCCCTGTTTCAGATCCTTTGCGCTGTGTGCCTTGGAGCTTTTTTGAGACATATACACTCACTAGCTCGCATACGTGTTCGAAACGATTGTTCTTTTGTTTTGCCTTCCCTGTGTTGTAATGATGAGATATATGGGAAAAGAGGCTATTTCTATAATTAGTTTCCAGCAGAGACTGTTTTAAAAATAGAATGAAGAGTGGATTGGCGGCGCCGGCACGCGGACGCCGCATCGCATGTGTATACCATGCCATCACTAATCCGGCTCTCGGTCTATCAGTCCACCGGTCGCTGTCTGCGCTGCCAACTAGGCGCTAGCTAAGAGCAACCGTACGGACGAGTTGCTAATGCACCGTGGTGGACCGCGGTTGGACGGGCGCACGGGTTGACGCATGTAGCCGCCTGGCACGCCGCGCGGGGCATGGGCCGTGCGGGGATCAGATTAGCGCGGGCGGGACAAGCCAGTCGGCGCGTGGCATGCCACTCTACGCCGGTCAGGAGCTAGAAATTTTGTGTTGCCGTGTATCATTGATCATGAAAGATGAGGCTATTAAGTAATTATCGGTTGATCAAATATTAGCATGAGTAAACTATATATTATGAATATTATATTCACATGTTACCTAACATTCATATATAATTAGTTTGACTTTTTCCAATCAATTGACTACTTTACACATTTAATTATGAAAACAACTAAAATTTATAGTGACAATGATAACAATTAGAAAACAACTTAAATTTATGAAGTGAAGATGATAACAGTTACTAGCATTGATAAATAAATTTTAAATATATGTGAACATATCATTAAAAATGTATATCCATTCCATAAATTTTATTGGTACACTATATGACCAGCATAACAGTTCACGTACCTTACCACTCGAAAAATACGTACGGTTTTGGTACATCTATACTTAGTACGCCATCATTGATGCGGCCTATTTACGGTATGTTTTCAAATTTTGCAAGTGAAATGTCTTTTGTAAGACACGATATTAGTTTGGAATAAGTTCAGTTTACTCCCTCCAACTATCAGAAAAGTCTGGTTTACCCCCTGAAGTTCAAAACCGGTTATTTAACCCCCTAAACTTGCGAAATCCGGTCACTAAACCCCTCAGGCCGGCTTCGCGTGGCGGTTTTGTACACGTGGCATCTCATTTGTCTGAGTCAGCATGTATGTGTCACAGTCATCTCCTTACCTCCCATTTCTTCCTCATCTCTCCCTTCTTCTCCATGGAGATGCTTCGACCGAAGCCTCTGCTGGCACCACCTTCGGAGCTCGAGGCCTTCCACCTCCCCTCCACCTTCGAGTCCCCCTCCCCCAATTCACAAGAACACTAGTAACAATATTATCCATCACAAAACACATCACAAATCATCTCCCAGGACGTCACCAAAACCAATAGCAACCCACATCCATCTGCCTCCCTACGCATGAGCAGCAACAAGCATCACAAATCAGAAATAAATTAAGCCTTAAAAACTGAAACCGCAAAGAAGAAATGAATTAAGGGGGGAGGAAGCCACTTCTCCCCCAAAACCGGCCATGGGAGCCAGGCGGGTCCGACCATGGGAGGACCAGGGCGGGGGCTGTGCTAGCCGAGCTAGGTCGAGAGCGGCGATGCACATATGGGGCGGGGCCGGGCCAAGGCGGCGTGGGTGGCAGCGGGCCGGCGGCAGGGAGCCAGCGGCGAAGGTGCGTGGGGCGAAGAGTCAGCGGCGCTGGCCGCTAGTGACCGGAGGGGAGGCGCCTGGTAGGAGGCACCATAGAGAGAGAGAGAGAGCGGCCGAGTGAGAGGAAGCGGTGCCAGCCACTGGAGGCGCGCGAGCACGCAGGACGGCGGAGGCGGCGCAGGGAGCCAGGACAGGGCCGACAGATCAGGGATTAGGCACCATGGCGCAAGCTCGGTGGAGAGCAAGCTCCAAGAGGTGGAAATGGAGATTGAGGAGGGGAGATCGAATGGGAATGGGATAAAAGAAGGGAGATTCATGCAATCCGGTTGAAGAATTTCTTTATACTTATTTTTAAAGAAGGGCATTTTTAAATCCGGCCACGTGTACAAAATGTGCAAAACCACCATGCGAAATCGGCCTGAGGGGTTTAGTGACCGGATATTGCAAGTTTAGGGGGGGTTTAAATAACCGGTTTTGAAGTTCAGAGGGTAAATCAGACTTTTCTGATAGTTGAAGGAAGTAAACTAGACTTACTCATATTAGTTTTGAATAGTTGCACTCGTTGTGATGGTCGCAATGGCGCAAACAAAGAGAATTGGGCATTTGATTTTTTGAGTTATAAAATAAAGAGGTCTAAACAAGTTTATGAGAGCTAAATACATTAAAACACTTTCATACCGTTCACATCGAGCCATGTAGGTAGAGAAAAAAAATATGTCAAACTATCTACAAAATCTGAACAGAGAGCATGGAATACAATTTTCATATAATTCTTTCAAGTGTTACAAAATTATAATCAAGTCCAAATTTAATTGAAACTATAGCAAGAAAAGGTCTATAGATAATTTTTTTTTTTAAAAAAAGGATTGCCCATGTATACCGGACACCGGCTGGCTCCGCCCACGACGCCGGTGCACGCCGCGCGCGCCCTATGCTACGGGCGTCAGGGCAGACCGACGGAACGAGCTGTCGCGGGCTTCGCGGCCTCGGCGAGTTGGCGTAGCAAGTGGGCAAGCTGGGTGCGGCAGTGAAGCCCGAGGTTGGGCCTGCGGGGCGCCGCCGTGAGTTGGCCTGGTTGGTGGGGCTGGTACATAGTAAGGGAGATGAGGGTCGGCCTGGGGCTGAGAGGCTAATCAAGCGCGCGCGTGGAGGTGTTACCTGGGCCAGTGAAGGGAGTGGGTGCCGGCCATAAATAGCACACCCGGTAAATGCTGACAAGGGGGTACCACCGTCCACCAGTCCAAGACATCGTCACGTCGGTTGTTGACGCAGCGGAGTGTTCCGTGTCCGTCGTCGTCCGTTCGTCCTGCACAGTGCCGAAGCCAGAATTTCATAAGACTTCCGGTCCAAAATTAAGGGACTATAAGTCTATAACTAATGTCAAATACTATTAACACCGATGCATAACAAAAGTACAACATACATACGTAATCAAAATAAAATTTAAATTTCATGTTTAACGATACGATAAAATATATAAAACATAACAAAAAAATAGGAATGTAACATACCACTGGCACAATGTAATTTCTGCTTAATTAACAAAGATTTGTTTCATTTGAGTCTATCATATCCTCATCAACAATAGTACAAGAATGTAAACCTGCAAAGATGAAATTGCATATGTAAATCAGGAACACAAGACTACAGCATTATTTGTAATGCAAATTACGAAATAAGAATGTAACATACCACTAGCACGACGTAGTTTCTGCTTACGCGACCTCATACTTTGAAATTGTTGTAAAATCTTGTTATCATTAATGTTTGCAAATACATCTCGCTCAATCATTCATCCATTCATCACTCATCTTATTTCGCAGCTCAGTCTTGATAATGTTCATAGCTGAGAAAGCTCTTTCTACTGTTACGGTTGCGGAGAACCCTAGCGGCATCCATAATGTCCACATCCAGCGTAGGTATCAAGCAGTCCCAATAGCAAATACTCCCTTCTAGCGGCATGCTTAATGTCCACATTCAGCTCCTTAATTGGTTTCTGAATTCCAAGATCGGCAATTATGTCATCCAGATTGTTTTGTCGGGTGTTACTAACTCCAGTTCCTATTGTTTCCGGAGGGGTTTGATTGGATTGCGATGGAAAATAAGATGACAATGTCTTAGTCCTCTTCATCATGTATTTCTAATTCTAGTACATCAAATATTCAAATAGAAAGTTAATAGAATCATAGTCAATTAGTCATACTCATACTCATACAATGATATACAATCATACATACCAATAGACCATGTAATCTGTGAAACAATGAAAGTCTGAACTCTGTAACACATCGAACATTCAAGTTTCCAACTCATCGGGAGGCGGGAGCAGTCGAGCAGAGGAGAGGAGGCGCTGGTGGCGGCGTCACTATAGAGCAGGCCAGCAGGGCGCTGGCCGTTGGGTGGCGCCTAGCGGAGCAACCAAGCAGGGGGGTTGCGTTGGGCGGTGGAGCTATGGAGACGGTGGAGTGGAGGGGCTGAGCCGCTGAGGAAGTGGAGAGGTGTTGGGGAGAGGAGGCGGAGGGGGCTGAGTCATGGAGAGGAGGCGAGGGGGCAGAGAGGAGGCGAGGGGGGTAGCGCCGCGGTGGAGAGCCAGAGAGGATCGCTACTGCGGAGTGCAGAGTGCCTACTGGTTGTGCTAGGCGAAGGGCGAAGGCGATTAGGGCATTGGGCAGATACTTGACTGGCATGAGGAGAGGAGAGGAGAGGAGGCGCTGGGCGCCTGGACCGGCTGCTGGGGAGCTGGGCCTGGGGATGTTTGTCTCGAGCGGGTTGTAAACCTCGGGTCGGCCCACTGTAAACTAAAAAATTGCAGATTTGCATAGTAGATATCCCCTTACTATTTTCTCCAGGCCTCGGGCCATTGCCCAACCGGCCCGAGGCCCATCTTCGCCCCTGGCCCTAAATGCAGGGTCTATACCCATAAAAGGAGAAATATACTGAGAATGTAATAAATAGCTTTATTAATGTTTACATGACTATCTCGTTAAAACTTTTTCAAGTAAAAAACTCAACATAAGAAACAATTGGCAAATGACAAATAGTACAACATATATCTTTGCATACATCTATGTTCGAAATTTCATTGTCTAGCTACAGATTTTCAAACACATCCATCAAATCTAGATTATCTACAGATTATTATGTTCATGCATCAGCTTGTTCCCAGTCTTTAACAGTTAGAAGTATATCCACCACCTCACTCGTGAGACTTCTTCTCTCCTCTAATATTCTTCCAGAAAGACTAAAATCAGACTCGGAGGAAACTGTGAAGACAGGAAGAATTAACATATCATGTGCTAATATAGATAGCACTAGATATGTTATATGCTATCTTATGGTTATGCCACCATTGCAAAATTTTGAAATCATCTGCGTTGAAATTCACTGTATTGTTGCCCAAATAGGCGGATAGTTCTCCACTCCTTGGATGGGAGGTTAGTCTGCTTGAGAAAATGTTGTTGTAGAATCTGAACCCCTGGAAGAATCTGCACCCCATATCTTGCCCTACACATTTGTCTTGTTGACTGTAGTGGGTGGAAATGGAGTTCGAACTTATTTTCGTACATTTGAAAAATCTCAAAAAATTTAGAACGAATATCTGCAAAATAGCTAAAATAGTTTAGTCCTGTAGCATCACTAAGTTCAAGAACGTTACCAAATCCTTGAGTTTTAGCTCTAGGATTTAAAATAAATACAAATGCATATAGGAATGTGATTTCTTTCCAACATTATAAGTATTTTGATTACATAGCAACGATAGCATCTCGTAAGACTATTTTATTTTCATATGCCTTCAAGTTATTAGCAATTTGTAGAATACTATGCACAATTATAGAAGATGTTGGATAATATACATTGGATAAAGCAACAGTGGAGTCATAAAATAGTTCCATAAACTAAAGTATCTTCTCAGCAACAAACCAATACTGCTCAGTCAATAATACACTACTGTCAGTTCTATGATAGTGCATTTGAATAAAAACATAAAAAATAATCTTATATGGTAAAAGGCTCTTAAGCATCAAGTAAGTAGAGTTCCATCTTACCGACATGTCCAAACAAAATTTTCTTGGATGTACTTGCATTGCCCTACAGAAGTTCTTATATGCTGTAATTCGTCGATTAGCATGATTTAAACAGGGTTAATTCCTTATTTGCCATTGAAAGTTGGCCAGCTCCCGGAAATGCCATCGCCAAATAGCTCTGCCCTCCATTGCCACTTGTTCTCAAGTTCTATCCCCTATTTGCCACTCCCGTCAGTTGGCATTAGGGCAACGCTGTGCGAACGTGCAAAATCCATACAATATTTTCCAAAATTTCCATCTTACCCACATGAGCTGTCGCCGTGCGGGCCCACACGTCAGGTTTTCATGGGAGCAGCCGACCACAGTCAAGCCATTCGCCACGCCAAACCCATTCTCATTGTTCTCATCTCTCCCTCACTCGAAACCCTATAATCGATGCCGGCCCTAAATCCCACTCGATCCGAAGTTTGAGGCCACCCAAATGGAGCCCTAGGAGGGGAATCTCATGGCTTGAGCAACAAAGAGGAGCAGGAGGAGTCAAATTGAAGGTTGGAGGAAGGAAGCCAATGGAGGAACCACAAGGAAGGGAGAAGACGACAATGGTGGAGCCGACACCATCCCTTATGAAATCTTGGGTTCCTGCGGGGTATGTGCACTCAAAACTTTGAATGTACCTTATTGATGGTTGGATTTCTCTCTTTTTGTTGAGTTTTACTGTAAGGATGCGCTTAAAGTGTAGATCCGGTTGTTACTGTGTTGGTCCATAGGATGGACCCCCGAACATCATATCTGTTGAAAATCAGATATGCTACACACAGGAAAAATACTAGGCAGGAGTTCAGTTGCTTTAGCTTCAACAAAGTAGTGGATTCATTCACAGTGGACATCAATAAACTAGTTGCTGAACTTGGGGACAAATACTCGTAGGGTCGAAACCAAACTATACAAATGCACTACTTTGATGCCACGACCAAAAATTTAATTCCTATGAGTTCAAACCGAGACCTGGAGTTAATGTTTGACAAGTTCATTGTTAGCCAAACTATTGAGGTGTCTATCAGAATCGGTGATCCAGATCATTGTTTTGTTAGTACTATTCGTCTGTTACAAAGTGAGGCAGATGGCACTCTTTGCACTAATGATGTACATGCACTCCTGCTCTTCCAGTCCCATGTCAAGCAGGTCCTAGCCAACCCAGTAGTAGCACACATCATACTCAGGAAAATACAAACCCTGATTCTCGTAATGTTATAAAGTTAGCTAACCCATTTCCAGCGAATCAACATGCTGGTGTGGATGAAGAGGGTGTGTACACAGATGATAATGACATAGAGGAGGGCAATGGTGTTAATGTTGCAGCTGGTAATGACCTTGATTGTGTGCCTGAGGTTGGTGAGGAGGAGGATGATGATTCTAAGAAGGATAACTAGGTTAGAAAGGATCATGTGCCTGAAGCCATTTCTGAAGTAGATTACGATAGAGACAACCCTCTAATGTCAGTAGACAACATATATCCAAACATTCAACAGTTTAGACTGGTTTTAGCTCATCATGCAATTAAACACAAGTTTGAATATAACACTAAGAAGAGTGACCCAGGGAGAGTGAGAGCTGTCTGTGCTGCTGTAGGGTGCATCTAGAGAATTCATGCTTCTACAATGGAGGACAAAGTAACAATTCAGGTAATTAATCCTAATTACTTTGTAAATTCATCCATCCCTTTATTTTGATGTAACTTGTAGATACATTATTGTTGTCCATGTCATGATAGGTCAAGAAGAATCCTTTTAGCCATACTTGCTCAAGTACCAGAAGGAGTGAAAAAGTGAGACCTACAAGCAAGAAGTGGATATGTGATAAGGTGATTGAATGGTTGAGGGAGGATGCTAGTGTTGGACCAAAGGAACTGCAAAGAAGGATGCATCACAAGTACAAAGTCCTTGTGGACTACAACAAGAGAGTGTTTGCTCCTAAAGAACTTGCACTTACAATTCTGTTTGGCGGTTGGGAAGACAAATTTGATCAGTTGTTCAATTTCAAGGCAGAAATTGAGAGATCAAGCCCTGGCAGTTTTGTAGTTGTTGATCATCAGACCGTCAAGGAGAAAGTAAGGTTTAGGAGACCATTATTTGCCCTCAAACAATGTATTGATGGTTTTTTTGGCAAGGTGCAAGCCTTATCTGGCTATTGATAGTACATTCCTCACAAGCAAATTCATGGATTAGCTAGCAACTGCATGTGCTGCGAATGGCCACAACTGGATGTATCTAGTTGCCTCTGGGGTGATGGACTCAGAGACAAATGATAACTGACTCCGGTTCATAGAGAGGCTCAAAGATGCTATTGGAACCCCTCAGGGGCTAGCTATATGCACTAATGTAGACAAGGGGATAGATACTGCTGTTCAACAATATTTTGGCTATGTAGAGCATAGGGAGTGTATGTTGCATTTGGTCACTAACGTTAAGAAGAGGTTTCATGGAAAGGTATTTAATGACCACCACTGGCCAGCTGAATATGCATGGACAATTGATAAATTTGAGACACATTGCAGCCATGGAGGCAGCTAAACCAGATGCAATTGATTGTATAAGGAAGCACCATATGAGGATATGGTCTAGGAGCCATTTCTCAACAGTACTAAAGGTGGATTATGTGACTAACAATCTGGCAGAGAACTTCAACCATTGGATCAAGGAATTCAAGGCTATGCACCTAGTAGATTTCGTGGATGTAACATCCCGATTTTCAGGAGTTTTTGAAGTTTTTCAAAATTTAAAATAACCATTCGGTTTTGCCAATTTCTAAAGTTTAACTTGAAATTTTGGAAAGTTGAAAGGCGTTTAATCTGAATTAATCAAACTTCAAAGATTCATGTTGGGCTTGTCTTGAGTTTTGGCGTTCCTTGGCGTTCTCTGGTTTTTGGCTCTCCCTTTTCCCTGTCAGTTCTGTGTTTCCTTCAGCCAATTCTACAGGACCTCCACGACCTCCTCCTTTGCATTGGTCGCGACCTCCCCCCTTTGGTCAGGACCTACTCATTGGACCTCCTCCTCAGGATCTCCTCATTGGACCTTCTCCTCGTTGGACCTCCTCCTCAGGACCACCCCTTTGGTCACGGCCTCCCCTTTCAGCTATGGCCACCCTCTTGGTTTGACTAGCACCACCTGTTAGACCCTCGGCTCACCTTCTTCTTCCTCTCGTCACGTCATTGCTGTCGTGAAGGTCTTCGCGCATTAAATATTGTTGTATCGCATTAAATGTTGTCGCCTCCGTTGTGACCGTTTCCTCTTTGGTCTCCTCCCCTACCTGCCCCAATCCTTTCCCTCACCTGCCAGCCTAGAGCCCTGCCCGTGCGCCCATGCACACCACCGCAAATCCCGCTGCTTTACTTTGTCACTCGGTCGTCCTCCTATCTCTATAAACAAAGCACTAGAGAGCCCTTTGCTCTCTTGTTTGCCCTTAGCTCCCAAAGCTCTCTATCTCTTTCCGCTCTCGCCCTTTTTCACCGCGTTTCAGGTCTCGCAGCTTCCTCCATTCGAGCGCCGGTTCGAGTGAACCAAATCTCCTTATTCTGTATCTTTTCTCTTGGCTCTAGTGTGGTGTCTTCGTTGGAGCCTTGGTGTTCTTGTTTTGCTTATTTGACTTTGCCCGCGCGTGTAAAATCTGGCTTCTTCGAAGAGCTTGCGGACCCGACGACCTCGACCGAAGCATTCTAACACTTTAGCGAAGGCAAGTCGTAAACTTTTGATCATTTTGAGCCCATTTTCTAAAAGTATTTTGTTTGATATCAACCTGCATGGCTAGTTGTGTAAAAATAGTTTGGGAGATAGCTAAATACCTACTCGGCAGTATGACTCCTTGAATAATTGTGTTTGACATGTTCCTTTGGACCACCATAGGATGGGTATTATTAGTTGGATATTATTGTTATACCAACTTGGGTGTGTATTATGCTTAGACATGCTTTAGTTATACGATGTCTCTCGATCACTTGAATCATTGATGTTAAACTTGAGTAATGATATATGGAATTGTGGCGCGGCCACTGTTGTTAAAAGATGTTGTGCCATGGCAAGAGTTGTCATTTGGTCGGGTTGAACCAAAATTTGTTTTCTTACTCAGACGAGTGATCGTGTCGTAAAAGGGATGTCTTTGGGATGTGGTTGTCTTGCCTGAGTAGCCACTAAGGACTTAATTTTGTGCACCATTGATCTGAACTAAACCGTGCAACCACATGTCCAGGATGGGGTGGACCTGACCAACTAACTAGCAATGCTTTGGTTCGGTTCTGTTTTGGTGGAAGTGTGAACCCTGGGATTGACATTCACACTTGGCGCAAGAGGGGGCCGGTCGACTGGGGTGTGGTTTTTGTGAGGTGGATGTTGGGTGTTGTGAAAACCAGTCGGGGGCGAAACCTTAGCGAACAAAACCGGGTCAAAACAGAGCTTCATAAAGGCCTTGTGATAATCTCTTAGTCGCACACCTTAGAAGTGTGTGAGCGGACAGTATAAGATAATTATCTCTTGTGGGTAAAACTGCGCAATCTCTGCAGAGTGTAAAACTATTCGAATAGTCATATCCCTAGTTATAGACAATGCCTGGTGATTTCACACGAGGGGTGAATTTTTCTCAAAAAGAGGTCATGGTTGGTTTCGAGCAGCGACCTGGTCGTGGGGTGCGACCTGGTTGTGGGAGTGGATGCTCGTGGGTGCTCACGGGTGGTCGTGGGTGTTCACGAGTGGTCTGGGAGGTGGTCGTGAGTGCTTACGGGTGGTCGTGGGTGCTCACAAGTTGTTTTAAAGAAACTTACTTAGTTATTTTTTAGGAAAAATTGGGTCAGTGACATTGCGTTCGGGCGTATTTAGAGGATTAACATCGCCTTCGTCACGCATTGGAAAACAACACCACGAAGAGCCAAAATTCTGCCGAATAACACTGTCGTCACTGTCCCGGCGTTACCGTCACGTTTGCTGCCGTTTGGCTGGCGAAATTACTAAATTGCCCTTTCATCCGGCTGCAGAGGTGAATTGGACGGCGTCATCCCATATAAACGGAAGGCAACCCTAGTTTCTCCCCATTTGGCTGCTACTCTATCCTTTGCCTTCGGTTTCTTTCATTTGCCTTCGGTCGAGCTCCTAATCCGTGGAAATGAGCCAAGGAGGGGACACATCTTGCTCCACTCCATCTGTGAAGTGCCCGAATTGTAATTTGGTGGTGAGGCGCAGGACGTCCAACTCTTGGAAAAATCCTGGCCGTGGGTACTACAAATGCCCTATGTATTCAGTAAGTATTTGGATTCAGGATTCCATTTGGTTTTGGGTTTTGTTGTCTTTGTTGTATGTGAAGAAATTTGAATTTTGTAGTTGATATGCTTTCACCCAATTTTGGAAGGAAACCGGAATTGGCTGTGCGTTCTGGCGATGGGCAGAAGAGGTAGAATCGGTGCAAGGGGCTACCGACCGTGCGCATCGTGATGAAAGAAGTGTAATGGTGGATGTTGGAAAGCTAATAGATAGGGTTGAGAGAATGGAGGCCAATGTTGTTGGAAGGTTGGAATACATGATTAATTTGATGATTGCTGTAATTTTGTTTCTTCTTGTTATTGTGATTTTGAAACTGTGATGTAGTTGTCATGTTGAAATGAAGAAGAATGTGTTTGTGATTTTGCATCGAATGAGATTGTGGTGTTTCAGTTGGTCTCAAATTACAGTAAGAAGCATGAACTCAAAATGACTGATTTTGCATTGAATTAGCTTGTGGTGTCTCATAACATGCATCTGTTATCTCAGTAGAATGATAATAGATTGCAGTAAGAATCATCATCATCTCAAAATGACATGTCTCATAACAAATATTTCAGTACAAGGATAACCAGAGCCACAATGCAAAGCATGTTCACAACAACATATTAGAGTAGGTTGAGTACAAAATAACAGATTGTAGTAAGAACCTTCCTCTCAAAATGACATGTTTGGGTACAAGGCATGTTCATAACATCAGATTACAGAGGATCCTCATAACATAGCATCATCAAATCTTGTCTAAGGTCTGTTTGCGCCCTGCCTTTCTTGGTGATGTTCTCCTGGTTTGTGAGGAGGATGTTGGAAGCTGAGTGCATAGGGACCTCTTCATGGCCCTGGTAGTGGGAGGTTGCCTTTCTTCACTGGGATTAGCAGTGCCCAGGGACCTCTTCATGGTCTGTTTTCCCTTGGTTGCCTTGCATGCATGAAAGAGAGAGAAAATAACTGAAGTGGCGGGGACCCCATGGATGCAAATATATCACAGGGAAATGACTGAAGTAGCTGAAAGAGACAAAAAATGACCTCTTTCTAGTTGTTGCTGTAGCTGGTAATGGTAGTGGAACTTGACCCTCCTGTGTAGTCCTCTTCTTGCAGACTCTTTTCCTGCAGACACTTCATGTAAGCAGTAGTCCAAACAATTTAGGTAATGTAACAATTTAGCAGTCCAACCTTTTGTTAGTTGGTGCTTGAGCTGAAGCTTCTTCCCCTACTGTTGGTACACTGTTTTTGCACCCCTTCTGCCGATGTCCAAGTTCACCACACCGCTTGCACCGCTGTCTTGTTCTAAAGGGTTGCTCTAGACGGTCCTTGTACCTCTGTGTTTTTGCCTACTAGCTGGCCTCTTCAAGTTTAGTGGGTAAAGCTTGAAACCAGGGTCAATACTTTCCCATTGCGACTTATCAGGAATTGGCCTGAATACACCAGCATAGACAGCCTTGAACTTATCAACTCGAAGTAATCATCGACAAAGTCCTCGAGTTTGCCCCTTGTGTGGCATATGAATGCTACTGCATGATTGCAAGGTTTATCATTGATTTGCCATTGATTGCAGGAACACATCCTCTCATCCAACTCCACTGCATATCTTGTGTCATTTGTTGTAGATTCAAGAGTGGAAACCTCAGCACCACTAGGACCACATCTAGTGATTCTATATCCCTTCAAGCCCCTACTATTGGCATTCAACTGTTGCACAATGTGTGGCAGTATCTTCCCTTCTAACTTTCTTGCAATTCTGCCTCTCAACTCCATTTTGGCAACCACAAATTGTCTAATCCTGTCCAAAAGTTCTACAATTGGAAGTCCTTTGTAAGCATTTATCTTGCTATTGAAGGATTCAGATATGTTGTTGTTGATGTAGTCAACTTTGCACATTCCATTGAACATGCTCTTGCTCCATTTGTGTGGGTGATATGTGTGCAGCCACTGCATGAGCTCTGGATAGGAAGATTCAATCAAACTCATGTGACCCTGGAATACTGTTTGGTTACAGGTTCTTGCAGCTGGCCACATGTTCTTGTCAATGACAGGGCATTTGAATTTTTTCTTCAGGTTTCTCCAGAGATGTAACATGCACTCCCTGTGCTCAACTCCATCTGTGAAAACATTGCTGATAGCTATCTCAAGCCCCTTGCAAGCATCAGTATGGATTGCCAAGCCAGATGGTGTACCAATGGCTACCTTCACCCTCTCCATGAACCATTCCTAATTTTGTAGTGTTTCAGAGTCGAATATGGCCCAACAAACTGGAAACATCCAGTTGTGGCCATCTACTGCTGTTGCAGATGCAAACTGACCCTTATACTTCCTTGTCAAATGTGTGGAGTCTACTCCCAGGTAAGGTCCACATCCATACAAAAACCCATCAATGCAGGGCATGAGTGCAACAAATACTCTACTGAAGAGATGCCTCCATTTCACCAGTGTATACTCTAAGTCAACCATACTACCAGGACACTTCTTCTCAACCTCTGCTTTGAAGTTGTACAACATGTTGAAACTATCATGCCAGGAGCCTTGTATTTCCTCTAATGCAGCCTCCTTTGCAGCCCAAACTTTGAAGTAGCTGACATCGATATGAAACTTCTCCTGGAGTCTCCTCTTCAATTCTTTGGGACCAAGAGATGGATCCTCAATCAGCCAATCCTTGATATGACCTGCACACCATTTGTATGAGGCCATCTTGTCCCCCACAAAACTTGTGGTGGAGTAAGTATGCTGTGCTCCAATTACCTTCACCTGCAAAAGAACAAAAGATTAACCAAAATTGTCGCAGAAAGTTTGAAGTACTATGAAATGTAGTACCTTGTAAGTTCTGTCATCCTGCAACCTTGATGCATGAATTCTCCAGTTGCAGTCTGGATGGGTGCAAGATGCTCCAAACCTCTTTTGCTCACTATAGTCAACGTTATACTCAAACTCATTTAAAATTGCATAATGTCTAAGAGCTCGTTTAAAAGTACTTTGGTCAGCAAAGATATAATCCACTTGTATTATTGGATTATTAAGGTCAGTCACAGGGAGAGGCTCCAATAGAGCTTCATCATTAACCTCTTCTTCGAGCTCCTCCTCCTCCTCCTCAGCAGGATCATATTCTGATACATTATCATCTGGGTCAGAAGGGTTGTACATGCCCTCATCATCCACTCCAACATGGTCCTCCTCATCACTTTCTGGGTCACTCATATTATTTGGCTCACTCACATTATTTGGCTCACTCTCAATGTCTTGCTCACCCTCAGTGTCTTGCTCACTCACACTATTTGCCTCACTAACATTATTGGGTTCGCTAGTAGTTGCAGGCTCAATTTGTGGCTCACCGCGGGAAAGAACTAGAGCCTGCTGCAATTCATTGCTAGCTTGGCTACATGGATTCATTGGTAGGTTGTCAACCGTACTACAATCCGACTGTGATACCTCCATGCCAAGCAATGGGACGCCTTCCCAATATGGAGCTACGTCCATCACCTGCACATTCAGCAAGACCCTTCGATTTTTCTCCAATGCAAGTGCACTCTCCAAGTCTGCATCAGAGCTTAAGTCGATGTACTCGCCAAGGAAATAGTTCCAACAGGACACAGAGAGATATTGCCAACTTCCCCACTTGAATTCTGAGCGCAACATGACAATTAAATCCTCTATTTTGAAATTCCCACGATCTATTACCTTGTGCACCCACTTCGCCTGGCAGTACTCAATCCTATCTCTATCGGGCTTTGACATGTAGGCGCCAACTCTAACACTTAGCCGTATAGCCTTGGTAGGATCCATCCTACCGCAACAATGAAATACATTGCAAGAAATAAATAAAGCACCGTTTATCGTAAGTAATGCAATTAAACGTCACAATCGCAAACCCTAATTCCACAGAGATATTAAGCAAAATGCGCAATTCCGAAACCCTAGTTCCACCCATTCCCTAAATAAAAAGTAGTTACAAAGCCGTACCCGTCTAGCACCCATGAAGCCGAACTTGTCACGTCTTCGGGGAACCTCTCCGCCACAGACTTGGCCGGACTCTTCAATCCGGGTTTGCCCAGACTCATCGCTCCAACTGCAGAGGAGGAAGAAGCTTCACTTCTCGGGAGAGGAAGATGGTGCATTGGACAGGACCGATGGAGGCCTGTACTGGTGGTCGCGCCTGACCGGGGTCTCGCGGTGGTGGAGTGTGGAGCGAAGGAGGCAAGGGGGGAGATGAGCGAAATCGCGGCAGCCGAGTTGGGAGAAAAGGAGGAAAGGGGTAAAGGCGACCGAGTCGGGAGGGATTAACCCCAGGACCGAATGGGCAATAATATCATTTCTCTTTTTCTCTCGCGAGCAACCAAACAAAGAACAAACATGATGGTAACGCGGGACGATGTGGCGGTGTTATTCGGCAATTTCGGCTCTTCGCGGTGTTGTTTTCCAATGCGTGACGAAGGGGATGTTAAACCTCTAAATACGCCCGAATGCAATGTCACTGACCCAATTTTCCCTATTTTTTACTCTTTCAACTTGTGCTTTCAATCTACTTGTGGTATTATCAATCTACATACAAAGGGGAAGTTTTACCTCATATCATCAAGGAATTGAATGAAAAGAGTAGGGGTTTGAAACTTGGGGTCACAAGGTCTGATGACTTGATTGCAAAGGTGAATAGAAAGGGTGATGGCAAAAGGTATGTTGTCAACCTTGAAGACAGGACATGCACATGCAAGGAATTGTAGGTTACAGAGAAGCCATACATACATTCCTAAAGTTTGATC
Organism: Ampelocalamus luodianensis; assembly: GCA_036346255.1. Lineage (NCBI taxonomy): Eukaryota > Viridiplantae > Streptophyta > Magnoliopsida > Poales > Poaceae > Ampelocalamus > Ampelocalamus luodianensis. Next base: position 52,599,354 of record CM070627.1, on the reverse strand, counting down.
ACTTCACTAAAAGGCCCCACTATTGACCAGTATGTGGATTCATGCTTCTTATTCAACAAATTCAGGGTTGAATATACCTCACATATCCCTGCATCGCCTGACAAGTCTGAATGGCCCAAGTATGATAAAGGCTTCTTAATGCATCCACCATTTCATATTAAGGCAGCTGGCAGGCCAAGGAAGAATAGGTACCAAGGATGTACTAACAAATACAGGACTCAAGCAAAGAAAGGCCATATGTGCCCAATATGCAAAGGATATGGCCATCACTGGCATAATTGCAGGCTTAGTAATCCAGAAGACATAGCAGCTTCTATGATAACTAGGTAAAACTCCTACTCTTGTCTAGGACTTATCTTGTTGACAATTTTCTCCAACTACTTTGTGATTGTAGGCTAAAACCAATGAAAAAACCAATGGCAAATAAGGCATCAAAGGAAATGGTTATAAGCACACCAAGCATAGAACCTGCAGCAACTGCCTCTTCAGCTCCCAGCATGACATATCCACCAAGGTCAGCATTTCTACCCAGCCACACAGTTGTCCCGGACCCGACCGAGAGGGCAAAACCGTCCATAGCCAGGTGGGCCCGGGCCAATAAGACAAAAAAATGATTAAAATGCTCAAAAATGGAAAACAACTGAGAGGGAAGAAAAAGTATGAAAAATAATATTTACAACGAACATAATATCAATGTATCAAAACTCTCATGTGGCAAATTGTCAATCGCCCCCTTGTTGGAGAAGAAAGGAAAGCTCTCCTCCGTGGTTCGTCTGAGAACTTGAGAAGTGGGCGCACCAGTGGTCCGGCCTTCTCCGGCAAGACTTAGTAATGCTATTTATGGGCCTTTCATCCCGTTCGAGATAAACAGACAATTCAATGGACCGTAGTCCTTCTATCTTGGATTCGGTATAAGTCCCACTTTATAAGAGCGAAGTTTGAGAACTGGACCGTTCGGGGAACTGGGCCTTCAACTAATGGCCGGGTATGCAGGTGTTGTTGTTCCCCTGTAGGATAAATATTTTTTTTGAGGAAACCTGTAGGATAAATATTGGCACTGAGATTTCATATAATCATCGTACAACTAGTAACACCTTTTGAGCATCTAAAAAGCTACATTTATTTGAGCAATGAGGATTCATAAATTGATAAATAAAACATCACAATTATGCTGTCAAGGTTGTTGCGACAGAGTTGTCCAAATGATGTTGTTACACTAGTGATCCTGTTGATACACTTCTACCTTTCAATGCAGAGATGCTACTAGTGTACAGAAGTGTGGAGTGCTCTCTCCGTTGATAAACATATGGCATATTTTGACTTTGCACAAGCATTAAGGACACAAGGATTAAAAAGGTGGTGAAATTGAGTAAGGCATGTGAGAAAATGATTTAGGTACCCTTCATAACTGTCTTAAAAAGATGAGTGGGAATACTTTGTGTGGATGATATTGAATAAATGCATATAATGGAGAGAAAATAAATAGAGGCACATGAGGAAATGCCTCATTAATTCTACATACAAGTCTTGTACTCTCAATGTATGACGTTTTAGAAAGCGTGCAGTCAAATTTTTCTAACTTTTATAATATATGAAATACTATTTAGATTGATCATGTGAGAATAATATCATTAAATTTGTCATGATAAATATTTTCATAATATAATAATTTTATCAACTTTTACTAATATAATCATATGAAAAGTAATGGTCAAAACTGTATATTAGAGACCGTACCAATATCTAAAACGTTATACATTCTTAAACATGAGGGTATTTATCAATAAGACCTTTCAAACTATAGGCTTTATATTTCTCGAGGGAGGAGTACTACACAAGTACATAACTTGTGTTCGTCCACAGTCGCATAGAAGCAACGGCGCCAACTGCTGCCTGGCCCCATCCGAGCTATCCGGTCGTAGAACACGTGTTCAAACTTCAAAACTGAACCCAAGTGTAGCTTGGATTGATCTTGAGTGTTGATTTACAATAAGGTAGTCTTAGAAAAGGCGAGATGGATATACCCTCGCTTCTTCGTGACAGAATGCTATTCTAGATAAACTAGCCTGCACAATCTCCATCTTCACCGTGAGTGTACACTGTGTACTACATGCAGTCTCTGCTCTAAATTAGAGCTTACAAACAGTATATTAGGAGCATATCGATTTCAAGGTTTATGGCTCTTTGTTATCTTTCCATGAGGTGTCCAAGGATGTGTTTGCCTGATGCTGCCTATGCATCTCTCTCTCTCTCTTGTTGTATTCGCACATAGGAGTCAAACCAAATTCAAGTCCCCTCTGCATCTCCTCTCCAGGTAAATGCCAATTGCCGAGTCTTGCAGTTAACATCTACTACTATCTAGAAGGAGCTGCATTTTTCAAAGCGTAGGGGCCCCGTTGTTTGATCGGAGCCAACCAGATCGCGCTTATCTGAGGAGTCATTTTCCCCCGGTGCATGCTAGCATCTAGAAGCTCGAACTCAACATTGCACTACAGAATCGACACAGGATTCAGTGCACGGATCGATTCAGTAAATTTCCGTAGATTTGTACTACTAGTAGTCTAGTAGTACTTAAACAAGGCTGTGGCACTGCCGTTTGAGCATACATGGCCAAGGGTTTTGCGTGATTGGTTTCTGTTCGTGTTCTTTTGGAGATTTTTCACGATCAATTAACGAGTATGACATGAAAAAAAAAAAGAGAGGAAGATTGCTTTTGAGATCATAACATAAGTTTAATAACGAACAATGAGGATGGCTTTGAAGTTGAGCCAGAGGCACTTGATCATGTATGACGTTGAGAATTTGGGATGGAAGCCCATGTTATATGAACTTTGGATTGGACTCGTTGTAGGCTGATGCTGATCGTGTCACTGCATGAGCATCTTTCATTTTTCTATTGGTTTCTTCTGCAACTTGCCATCAAGGCATCAATCATGCCTTCCCAAAGTGGAGAGATAGAAGCACCTAATCCTAGTTTGGAAGGAAGACGTATGATGCACATGTAGATGTAGGAGTAGTTCCCAGCATAAGGCTACACAAGCTAAGCTAGTGCGAAAAAAACGAACACAACAATCTTTGAATATTTTTAGGCCGTTCTTAAGATTATTTTGTCAGCTTACCCATCTGTTCCTGTACAAAGTACACCGACACCGCTCCAATTTTTCAACGGGGAAGAAAAATTGAATCTTGAACTTTTCCACGCGACTTATCTCTCCAGAAAGGTAATGTAAGGAGAAAGAAATAAACAAGTGAGCAGCCATTTTCAACAGAACGAAATCATCCTTTTAGCGGTGCGTTTTCATCCGTGCATGAGCTGCTTCACCGAAGATCACATTTCAATCCCTCGCCACGCGTTGATTTTTGACCAGACGATCCGCTGGCACGTGCCGTGCATCGCCGTTTGAACCGAACAAGCGGACAACACATGACGCGAATCCCACGTTCAGCGCTCAAACTTGCCGGGCAATTGGCTTCTCCTCCTCCTCCTCGTCGCTGTCGCCGGCCACGGCGCCAACTCTGGCGCCCGAGACGCCGCCGCCGCCGCCGAGGCAGTCGAAGCGCACGCTCCCCTTAGCTGGACTCACGGCGCCATCCGCAGCGGCGGCCGTCTTTTCACGCTTGGCTCTCGCCGTCGCCGCGGGCGTCGTGGAGCCTTCCACTCCTACCTCAGCGTCCGGCGCCCTCCTCGACGCCGCCCAGAACGGCACCCTCGAAGAGATAGTCCTCGCGATGAACGATGGCCACCGGTCCGACCGCCCGATCCGCGCGCTCCGGGCGCCGCCGCCGACGCGGCCTTCCCGCACCCCCGTGCGGCGCAGGCTCTCCTCGCCCGCGGCAACCATTTCCCTGCGCACGTGCTCCGGAAGCCGCAGCGTGAACCGTTCGTGGTCGCCGTCGAGCCGTGTGGTGAGGGAGTGGCCCGTGGAGTGCGACCGCTGGAGTGGCCTCCCCGACTGCGATCGCACCGCGCGGCGCTGGCTCCCGATCCGCTCCAGCTCCATCGCCTCCCTCCTCCTCTCCTCCTCTTCGCCATCCTCGCGGTTCACGTCGATGGCCACCTCCTGCTGCTCCCCGGACGCCTCCTCGGAGCTGTTCGCTACATCCGCGGCGGCGGGCTCCTCGGGGTCAAGGCTGCACCGGCAGACGGGGCAGGTCACGTGGCAGGCGAGCCACTCGCCGATGCAGTCCGGGTGGAAGGCGTGGCTGCACTTAGGCAGGAGGCGGAGCTCCTCCTCGTCGTCGAACTCGCTGAGGCAGACCGCGCACTCGAGCACGGTGTCCTTGCCCCCGTCCCGGAGCTCCCTGGCCTCGGCGTACCTCATGGTGGGGAACGACGCGACCACGGCGGGGTCGAGCCCGCGCTGCTGGTTCTGCTGCTGCTGCTGCCGCGACAGCACGAGGAGCGCCGCGGCCGGGATGGCGGGGCCCGTGGAGCTTCCGCGGCCGCACTGGCGGATGTAGATGGAGAAGAAGCCGATGAAGAAGAAGGCCGCGATGAGCGCCACGAGGAGCACGACCAGGGGCGCGCTGAAGCTGCTCGGCTGGGCCATGCCGGGCGCAAAGCCGCCGCCGCCGCCACCACGGTCATCGCTCTTGCCCCTCGACTCGTCCGGCTGCGCGGTCGCGAGGAGCAGCGGGAGCGCGACGAGGACGAGGAGCAGTGTATGGTGGCGAGGCGTCGGCATTTGGTGTTGAGCGCGTGCAGTTTGCGTTTGTTTCTTGGACGAGGTCGCGGACGCGCGCGGAGGTATAAAAAAGAGTGAAGCGAAGCTTAGCGTAGCGTAGCGAGTGGAGGAACGGACCGGAACGGGTGTCTCCGTGGCGTCTGGTAGGCGTAGGCGCAGCGGCGGGTCAGATTTGATGGGTTTGGACTTTTGGACGCTGTGATGTTTGCCTTTTTGGCGTTCGGCGACCGTCCAGGTGTGTAGAGTTGTTGCACCGGTGCATGGGTTGGACTTTGGAGAGGCGTTCTTTGCATTTGTGTGGCTGGAGAAAACACATGAAATGCATTAGATCAGATATGTGATACGTGGTTATGTAACTATAAGTTGCATTTTGAATTTGGTTGGTTGGCCGTTAAGCTTACGGCCGGCGGTGCAAGCTTGAACGACAATTTGCAAGCAACGTGGCCGTTCGTCCTAACGAATTCAATCATTTGCAATGTGAGGTACGGCGCAACGGAAGGTTAAACTTGCTATGCTAGAATTTCTGTGGAGCAGATGGGTTCGTGGGAAAATTGAACCATTGGTTTGGAGCTGCAAATGGTAACTCGTGAAGGTCACAGCTTAAAGAACTTGAAATAATGAAATTTTGGAATGGCCGTGCCGTTCTGTATTTGACCTCCGCCGGGGTTGGTGGACTAGGCGTGATGGCGGCATCTCCAAGCCACTGTTCACAGTGGAGGCATCGACAATTCAAGTGCTCTTCCGTGTGCCTCGCAAACTCAAAACTAGCCTACTATTCAAGTAGCAGAGCCGCTCTGCGAACGAAAACTGCCAAAACAAAAGCTACGACTGAATACAGAAGTTTTTTTTTTTTTTGAGGCGGCCTGAACACAGAAGTGAACCATGTTCTGATCGATGCACATGGTGTACGGGCTCGAAAAGGCCCCAGTTCTCTCTGGCCTCAACTTCGTTCACGGAAAGCAGTTTTCTTCTAAGCATCTAGATTACATAAGCAGTGCAACTATCAAATCAATTCATCCACCACATAAATGAGCTCTTGTGCTGTCAAGCAATCCGTTCCTTTTCGTTGCGATCGATGTGCACGCAACGTAGCTGCCATATGCAGCCGCGGCAGCGTGCCGAGGCCGCACCGAGACGGGAAAAACGTTTCCGGGACCTGGTCTAGCCGTCTGCCTCACGGAAGGCAACGGGTCGCCAGGCTCTCAGAAAATAGAAAGTCCACTCCATGTGGGTCCGGCCGGTGCGGCACGGCCGGACTCGCATCACGACCGTTGCGTCGTTCCTGTCCTGTTCCGGCAACTTGTGTCATGGCACATCACGACAATCGCCAGTACTGCTAGTTCCCAACAGCTGCCTGTTCCGGCGACTTGTGTCATGGCACATCACGACAATCGCCAGTACTGCTGGTTCTCAACAGCTGCGCTTCCAATCACCGAGATTGTTTGGTTTACGGCCATAATAAATCAAGCTAAAATTTGGCAAAATAAACTTTGTTTGGATTGCGGTCAAGTCAAATTTTGGGTATTATCAAAATTTTAGTGAGCGATTTTCTAACTCTTAGATTGCCAACATATGACATTGGATTTCGTTGATCTTACCAAATTTTTGTTGGTATTACCAAATATTAGTAGCAAGCCAAACGATAACCAATTTAATTGGCGTTACCAAAATTTGATTTGGTTCATGTTGATAACAAACCAAACAGGCCAAGGAACAATGCTACTATCTCTATCCTGAACAATGCTGCTTAGAACATTCAAAGTATTTTGAAAAAATCTATCTGCGTGGATGAATATTTTGCCACTGAAAGAATGCAATAATAAAGGGACGAGAAAGAACAGGAAAACATGGGCCAGCAGGCAACAACAGGAGCAAAAGAGCCCTGTACATATGTACTATTGTGGGATCTTCTAGGCTACCTTGGCCTGCTGCTGCTGGAGAATGGAGTCTCATAGCATCAAAGTTCCCCATCCTATTGCTAGCAGTAGCAGGAGTACGGAGCTTGGCGTCTTCAGCAATGATGTACCACCTAAACAGAAGTTGCATATCGTGGTAAGAGTTGGTGAGATCCAAAACGAACTTCGAATGATCATCGGACCGCAAATTTTCAAGGTATTCCCTACTAAATGATGCTCCATTCTCTGATGGCACTTTTGCTTTTCTATAGAATTAGAGTGTTAGGCAGTAGAATTGGAAATATGAGGATAGTTTAACACTGAGCAGGTGCCTCCTAGTTGAAGACTGGACACTACGCAATGAGGACACTTACTTAGTAATAGGTATTTATTCTGAATATTCCACTCGAAGTCCCAATGCATTCTGTCATTCTTAAGTGTCCAATACGACCACCCAAAGGAGGCCTTCTCATAAACATCCAACTGAGCTCTGCCAAACATCTGGTATTCATTCTGCGATGCGTTCTGCACATCCCATTCGTTAACCCATTCACCTGAGCATTACAGGGGCATAGTCCCCATATTCAGTACAAATCAAGAAATCATTTATGACTACAGAAGGAGTCCCGTATGCCTTCAAGTAAATAAACAAAAAAATATGTTTCTGGACATGAAATCAGGAAATGTTAGAATGAGTATAGACGCAAATGTTTAACATGAAAGCTAGCTGTCTCATCTGAAAAAGAAACCAAATGTAGAACCTGTAACAACTAAAGCTACCCAATGATAAAAAATGAAGGACGAATTTAGTATCAATATAAGCTCTGGCAAACCTACTATAGTACTACTACCAATATAGAACAGTGGTATGTGTGGCATCTCTAAAATTTGTGAAGGTGGAAACACTGCACAAACATAAGCAGGTAAACATACCAATGAAAACAAGGGGCCCATTTGAGCTGCAAAGAGATTGTAATTGTGGTGCCCTCATCTTGTAAATGAATTCAATGTTCTGAGTGGAAGTCATGCTGGCAAAATATGGATCGAACAAGTTGTAGTAATGTAGATCAAGTACAACATTTGAAATACCAACGATGGCTTGAAAGAGCTCCATCGGGTCTGCATTTCCTATTCTTTGGCAGAGAATAACGTATGCGGTTGGTGAATGCTTTCGCACAATTTGGTAGCCCTTCATATAGTAGGACACTAGAACATCTAAAGGAACTGCAGCTGCAGAAGGTTCATTCAGAAGCTCAATGCCCAAAAGAGAAGGATGGTTTCCATACCTGCAAAGCGCAAGTCCAAGAAAACCATCTATTACATTGCAAGATAGAAATTTACTAGAAACTAAACTGTGTATTATGGCAGTACTATCTTTTAACTTTTTCACAAACCAAACTGGGGAGAATAAATTGTGTAGGGGGAAATGATACAAACATCATTGTCTATAGCCTATTGTTTAGGTGGGTGGACAGTAAAAATGCATCATAATTTCTAGGGCATAGAAAATGTGACAATGTATCAACTATTAGCAAACAAAGCAGGAATATGTTGACCAACAAGTCAACAGAAACACACATCCTGCTGATGATTTGTACAAAATCTTTTCAGTCCTTGAAGTTCTAAGATAAAAGATCCTACATACGTTTGGAACATTCAGTATATAAAATCACTTTATTCAGTTTCTTTTCTCAAAAAACATTTCAGCACGTCAACTAGGACATCATTGGTTTCAGTTTTCATACTCCATGAAAGAAGATGAGATCACTGAGATATCGCACAGTAGGACACGACTCAGGATAAATGCAAATAATTCCATTCCAATGGCTTAAGATGAAATGCTACGAGAAAGAGAACCTTGTCGCCAGGAATTCAACGACTTCAAGTGTTTGTGAGATATACTCTGGTAATGGCCAGTCTACCGAACCATCCCTGCTCGCACTGTGTTCCATTCCATTTTGTGAACCAGGGGCAGCATGAAGGTCAATGATACACTTCAAATCATAAGTTCTGATTCAACATAAATAATTGTACGTTACTAACTCAGCCCTCCTAATATTGCATCACCAGAGAAGATCAAGTATATCACAAATACAGTAAAGAACAGTTCCAAAACAAGGCCTACTGTGCCCATGAGAATGCTTGGTCCAGAGCTACCAAAGACCCTCCAATAAAGGGAGAAGGTGGATAAGGATCTGTTGCTATCCACCATCCAACAGGAATTCTCACAGTATTAATTCCATGCTGAGATAGGAAAGCAAAGTCACTTGCTGTAACAAAACTTCTTCTATGCTCCTTATGAAAAAAGAAAGAAAGGGTCAAAATTTGCAAGAAAAGGGAGGGATAAAAAAAATAAAGTGAAGAGGGATCTTAGGCATACTTCCAAGACCATCGTGGCTTTCTCGTAACCATAACCACTCGCAAGTTGGTAGTCCCCATGCAAGTAATTGGCAACAATCACCATTTCAAAAGTTGCTAAATTGTTATCCCACCCTGGTTCGAATTGATAAGTGGAAATAAGCAGATGATCGTTTGTTGCCTAAGTTAAAAAGAGATTGCAATATCTTATTAACGGCATGACTCATGGATCGAGGGGCAATAACACATAGTACTTTGGAAATGTCCAAAAGAAAACCAGAACTAGGTAATACTTGCACATAGCCTCCACTCAGAAGTTTAATATGAACCCTTCTGCCATTCCTTTGGATGTAAAAAGTCCCACTGGACAATGGTTCCTTCGCGGTTGCCAAGATCAAACCATCTCCACCATCTGCTGTCAAAAATTGACCTCCAAGGCATCGAAACTGAAATTCATTTTCTGACACCCTCCAAAGCTGTTAAAGATGAACCAGCAACACCAGACTTGAGTTAAAAGTACACTAAGCAACAAGGCAGTCAGAAACTCAAAATATATGAAGGCATAGGTATATAACAGTATTGTACAATTTTGACAAATTCCAGTTGGTTCAGTAACAATCACGCACATCATCAAATGACATGAGCACATGCTTCTTATTGAGTTGCATGCACCAACCAATTCACCAAAAAGCTTAAGCTTATGATGAAAGACGGGCAATTCACTTATGCTTCAACGCCTCCCCTCACGTGTAGGCTCCCTCAGGCCTAAGACGTGGAATAGAAATGAGCTGCAATTATTTTCTTAATTGCGTCAGCCGGATCTTGAACTCAAGACCTCTAGGCTCTGATACCATATTGAGTTGCATGCACCAACCAATTCACCAAAAAGCTTAAGCTTATGATGAAAGACGGGCAATTCACTTATGCTTCAACACTTCTAAATCTAATTTCTACAGTTAAAAGGTGCCAAATTGTTAAGACAAATGTCATATATGCCAGTCCATGGTAATCTTACAAATGGACTCTCAAACATATATTTATGTCGTTTGGTTGAGTCGTATTTTTTTTCAGTCTTCCATAGTGATTCTCGAAGATTTTGACTATGTAGCAAAAAAATCTATCATCAAATCCTTAGCCTACACTATTGAATTAAACTGCAATGCAAATTTGCAATAGCTCAAGTCATCATAAGTTTCTTCTGCTGTCATAACTGGGCAAAACAATTCAGGAAAAAAAGGAATATACTGTGTGATGCACTGATGCTGTACTGTATTGTCTAAACAAATTAGTGAGACTAATCCGCTTCATGTTATCATAGCAGCAATTACACATACCCTGATCCCATTGTAAACCACATGTCAACAGGAATAACTCCGCACCTTGAATGTCTCCCACGTTGAGGCCACATCACGGTCCACTGTCAAATTTGATCCACCCCCATTGGCAGCACTAACATACTTATTCAATACCACTGAGCGGAGCTGCACCCGAGTCCCATCCTGCAACACAACCCCACAGAGGATCAAAACCTTGCAAGCACACTTTTTTTTTTTCGAGAACTCGCAAGCACACAGTTCTCCAAGAACAACCCAGTGACCAACTAAGAGCAATCCACCTACAAGCATGTCCCCATTGGGAATCCCATCAAACAGTGATGGCTTAATCCATCCTTCCACCACCAGCCACCCTCCCAAGTTCACACCCTTCACCTTGGACAGCCCATCCACTGTAGAACATAGAAGAAATGATGATGTTTGAAAGGTGGTTGTAGTGTTATTTCATAAGGCTTATGCAAACTTTCAATGACAAATCACCATGGAAACTAAGACTTCGGCAATTAAGCTATTTGTTTGGAGAAAACTGTATCATACAACCTGTAATTTGGTTCGTCAACATTTTACTAATAGCGCTCTCCACATTGTATATATAAATTTAACTTTACTACTTGATGCAAAAAAAAATGTGTATTTAACTCACAATTCGCACACGCTACACGGACAATATGTATAACAAATTGCATGTTTTTTAAGCAAAGGCTTCTTTTGCCAAAAAAAAAACGCAGAACCCGCTAAAAACTTTTTTAAAAAACGAAACACAGCGCAATTGCATCCAATCCTTCATGTATATGCAGATATATATGTCTTGAATGGCATAATAGTTCGTTTGTATTTTGTGCAATTGCAAATGAACTAATTATACATCAATAGGAAATTTGGCCCACCTGAGAGGCAATTTTGCTCTCACCGTCTCACGAATCACGAGTTGGCAAGATTGCTTAAGTGGCCTAAAATAAGACGGGATTACCATTAACATATTGCCGTTACTTTCTTCCCCTATACTAATTGCTACCTTTCTTCAGAGTTTCCCTCTCTGTTAGCTCGAAACACTATTTAACTAACCATAGAAACTTCTCCTCAGAAGCTATCAGAACTCAAAAGTGCAAAACAACTCACCTGAGCAGCGGCAAGAAGGGAAAAGAACCCAAGAAAGCAGCAAGAAGCCAAGAAAACGACCCATCCCGGCGTATGTACCACCACCACGGCACCTCACACCTGGGACCAGAGGCTCAGCGAGGAGGAGGCTATTAAGGCGGGGGGCCAGGGGACGCGACGGTGCCTTCCTTTGCGCGGAGTTTATCCCAAGGCGAACGCGAGAAGGCCGTAATGGCGGTCGCCATTGGCAATTAAGGAATGGAATTAAGGCGGCAGGCTGGTTGCTTACTGCGGGGGGAGTGGAAGGGATCCGAGAAAAGGAAGGCTTGAGGCGGTTTTTTAGTCGCGGGTCGCGGCCGATGGGAGGAAAGGAACGGGCTGAACATATAATATTTTTCTGGAGTTTGTTTACGTAGTTTTATAGTATTTATACAGTATTAATTATAAATATTAGAGTTTATATAGTATTTCTTCAAGATATATAGACTCCTTTTCGAATACGGATAGTTGTTCGTTTTCAATAAAAGAACATCTGTGTAATCAGTTTTTGTAGGAAAAAAATAATAGAGAAGAAAAAAATCAAAAAAACTGTTGTTCCAGCGGCACATTTTTTTTTTGCGTTCTTGTGTTCGTGTGTATTCGTTTTTAGTTTAGACCAACAATTGGTATCAGAGCTCTAGGTTTCAAACCCTAGCTGCTACCAAGGGAGGGGTGAATCTCGACTCCCGGAGTAGCATATACGGTGTGTCGGCGCAAGACGCGGCCGACGCGAAGGAGCTGTACGGCGGGCACAAGCAGCCGAAGACGCGACACAGCTGGCGGCTTGGCACGGGCCAGTCTCGACAGGTCGGCAACGACGCTGGACATAGCGGAGCTAGCGGCGACCGCGCAGTGCAATCTCGTCGGCGAGCATATGCATGTAATTGAGTCCATGCATGTTGCAGCAGTAATGCCGAGTTATGTGTGTGTGCATGTTAGCACACTAAGTTAGTTGTTTGTATGCATGCGTGTATATGAAATAGATAGTGGTGCACGTCAGTGGAATGCAAGATGAGTTGCGCATTGTCAAGGTGAAAGCGTTGGGTTGGTACTAGGCGGTTGCGGTGCCGTATTTGTATATGTCTGGGACGTTGAGGAGATGTGTTTGTCGTCCTGAATCGAGTCCGTGAAGTTAAGTTTGGGACGTTGAGGAGATGTGTTCGCCGTTCTGTATTGAATAACAGATAGGCAAATCGTAGTTGAGACCATCTGCCTTAATAAGTAAGTGTATAAAGATTAAAGAGTGATTGTTAGTAATTTTTATGTATATGGTATATCTAGATTTTACATAGAGTTTATTTACGTAGTCATACTATATTTAGTTAGTATTAATTATGGATACTAGAGTTTGTGTTATATCACTTTAAGATACGTAGAATCTTTTTCGGATATGAATAGTTGTTTGCTCTTAATAAAAAGGCAACTCTATAATTAGATTTTGTGAACAAAAGTAGTATGAAAAAGCAAAGTTATTATTATTCTGACAAAACATTTTTTTGCGTCTTGTATTCATACGTGTTCGTCTTTGGTTTGGTCCAACACGGGCGGCGTCAAGGGAGATGCTCGGAGAGGACGACCTGACGGAGTGACGGGTGACGACGTGCGATGAGACAGACGGGTCGAGCCGAGTCAGCGACGTCAGGTTGGGCTCGTTCGTAGAGGTTAATCGTTTTGTTTTGTTTGGGGCAATTACTGGGTTAGGCCTCAGCAAATTACTGGATTTGTTTGCTTAGCCCGGCCCATCAAAGCATTTAGGCCTTATCAGGCCAGGCCAATTGGGTTCAGGGGACCCAACTTGCTGCCTAGGCTCAGCCCTGGCAAGTAAACTGGGCGCAGCTAAGACCCTTCTTATTCCGATCTAAGACCAATGGTGTCTCAAATGTGACGGACTTGGTCGATCGCATCACTAGAGTGCAGGCTTAGGGCCACCTGGGCCATGACAGAATTACGAAAAGCATCGTACAAATCAGATTCAGTTGAGGACCGAGCCTAACTCGGGTGACTAGCTCTGCCGTCGAGTAGGCAGCCCGTTTAGGTTTGTTTTTTTTTTTAAAAAAATCCGAACGACTCTTCTTCACGAGGGTAGAGGCGGCGATATCGTCAGGCAATGTGCTTGTTGAGTTTTCAAACATATGAAGTTTATAAGGAGCGGATACATGTAAGCACGAGTAGACTGCAAGAATTTAATGGATCAGTACGGAACAACAGCGATTAGAAACAGCGGAACAACAGCGATTAGAAACAGAATAAAATATCCTTTTCCCCTAGGTTGGTGGCCTATAGCTAGTTCTATCTTTTTGCATTAGTAAGTCTTGAATCCTATGTCTATAGATATGCAGCAACGCTTTAAAAACAACGGTGATGTATAGCAAAGTACAAAATCATTGCATAAGGTAGTAAGGACTACTAAAAGGAGTGGATCACATGTTAAGTAAAATCCAAAGAAAAGAGAAGAAAGAGAGGTGACAAACTATTATATAATATAAATAATAACTTACATTTCACTGTGTTTTTTTTCCCGCAGAATCAATTGGGTTGTCCTTGTTAGTGCTGACAATATTGTCCTCGGAATGGTGCTCACTCTCTGTACTCTGCAAGGAACACATACTTGGTTAGCTAGGTATGACAATATAGAAGATAAGATGGTTTGTTTGATCACTATTAGCTATGATATGACGGCCTCAAAAGTGTTATAATTAGCAACAAAATGTCAGAGGAAGATATTGTGGGAATGACGACCTGGTCTGAAGCGAAGAACAAATAGAGACCAATGAACCCACACACTACCGGCCAACGAAACAGAGCACCAGTCACACAGGCTGAAACGCGGAGACTAACCGAAGAAAAAGGGACAACATGTAATACAAAGCGCGAGCCCAAAAAAAAGAAGAAAAGATTGCATTGTAGGTCTATAAACTTGCGAGGTTTTGCCACTTAGCTCTCTGAACTTATATTTTACTTTCTCGGCTCCCTGAACTTGAGAGGTTGTGCCACTTAGCTCCCTGAATTTGTATTTTACTTTGTGAGCCCCTAAATTTACAAGGTTGTGCCACTTAGCTTCCTGAACTTACGTTGAAGTGAAATTCGTCGGATGCGATGTCGGTGACTTCGTCACCCCCGAGTTTGGTAGACTCGTCGCCACCCCGTTCCGACCGTGTTCATCGTCCTCGTGACTTCACGCCGACAAAAACCGATTCTTCGAGCCCGGGAATACACCGTGCTCATGTCTTCACCGGAGCTCTACTATCGCAACTTGCTGCCGCCCTCTCCCTTACCTCCTCTAAGTCAGCTGTGAGAGAGAGAAGTAAATTCCCAGTGCTAGAGCAGACGCTGCTCACCCTACATGAAGTCCATTTGATCATTTGCTAACAGAAAAAGGCTGAGCTAGCGAATCATCGTGAGAGAGAGAAGTATTATGCCTTTGCTCTGGTACTGGAAATGTATTTCTCTCTCTCACGACCAACTCAGAGGAGGCAAGGGCGAGGGTGGCGGCAAGCTGCAACGGTGGAGCTCCGGCGAAGATGTGAGCACGGTGCGTTCTCGGTCTCAAAGAATCCGTTTTTATCGGCGTGGGGTGGCGAGGACAATGAATACGGCTAAAACGGGGCGGCGATGAGTCCACTGGACTCGGAGGGGACGAAGTCATCGGCATCGCATCCGACAAACTTCGCTTCAATGCAAGTTCAGGGAGCTAAGTAGTACAACCTCGCAAAATCAGGGGGCTGAGAAAGTAAAATATAGGTTCAGGGAGTTAAGTGGCAGAACCTCGCAAGTTCAGGGAGCTGAGAAAGTAAAATACAAGTTCATGGAGTTAAGTGACACAACCTCGCAAGTTTAGGGATCTACAGTGCAGTTTTATCCAAAAAAAACATATAGGCAACGCTCAATGGGGCTAAAGAACAAACCCACCTCAACCAAGCCCATCCATGAAAACCGAACCGAGTAGCACACCGAAGAAAACACAGACGACAAGCAATCTGGAAATGAAGAACGCAACACAAGAATCTACACAACAAAAGAGAGAAGTAAGCACAACGGAAAAACGGTCTAAACATAAACGAAAAGGAAATAGTATCATGGAAACATCCATCAAATTAGCGAACAGCGAAGACCAATAGAAGCAGGAGGCGAGGGCAACAATCAGGGGCGGATCTACAGTACCCTTCCGGGGTGCACAGGACACCGGGTCAAAAAAATATTTTTCTTTATATATAGGGTCAAAAAATCATTTTTCTTTATATATAGTCATATATTTATAGTATGGACACCCCTAACCCAAGATAAGAGGACACTCCAAGCTACAGCCCAACATAACTTAAGATATATATATAAGGAGTGAGGACCCCGGTCATTTTTGTTTTGGATCCGCCACTGGCAACAATGCACACGAAGTCAATAACAGGCCCCTGAAAATAGAAAACGTTGCAAAAAAAAATTGACGAAAAAGAGGTGAGCCCCGATGCACAACAAGGGGAATAGCCAAGTGACGATGGCTGCCGAAGGCAAAGAAAGGGAAGGGAAGAACTGAAAAACAGGACGGCAATAAAAAACAGGGTAAATGGGAGGTTAAATGACCGCAGACAACCAATTCAGCGTAGATCCATGGTGCCGATCGGCTGATGCGCATCTTTTCCATAATTTCAACTGATCAACTTGGCTCACACACACAAATTAAGGACAGGCAAACGTTTGCAAGATTCTTCGGTTTGTTGGGCAACGACGACAGCGATGTCTGAGCTGAAACATCCCCAAAATACCAAAGCATCTGTGTTCTTATGTAGGGCCAGAACGAGCGTGGTATGTCCGTCTTGCATACGTAACGTTGCACGAATGATGGTGAAGTAAGGTGTCATTTCTTTTGTTTCTTCGATTGATTATGTCTTGTGTTTGTGAAGGAGAGTTGGTGTCGAAGAGGTTGTAGATTAGTTTTTTGGCTTGTTTAATTATTTAGAACTTCAAACGTGGTGCCTAAAGTAAAGTTTACCTTAACATTCTTAATTCGCGGCACGTTTCTAGAAGCCCATGCTTTATGTATTCAATTAACCAACAGTTAAGTTTCTGACAAAACTTGTTTCAATTCTTCTTCTTTTCTTTTTTTTTTTTTGACAAAACAAGCTCATTTTTTAAGTAAACGGTTTTTTTTTTCGAATCACCCAATACAACACATAGACGCCCACACACGTGCACACCATCACACACACGCACTCACACACAACGTCTACGGAAGACTGGACGAGTGGAGTTTGATGAAAAAACGACGAAGTTACCACTGACGCCTCGCTTGCGACAGGCACGTCACCTCCCACTTAAAGAAAATTCTCCTAAATGAGACATGCAGCCCAACGAATTTTTTTCAAAAACAAAATAAAGTCCCCTGATACTGACTTACGAATTTCTTTTCCCTCTCCCACTTTTTTTTTTGGGTAGCAACTGTCAAGCCGGGTTTTCTCCGCCTCATACATAGGCACATAGCCCCTTTATAAAGCCACCCGCCTCACCTCAGTAACCCCATGCCGAGTCACAAATCGGCAACTCTGTGGTAGTTTCAGAAAGTAGTACAAACATGGCGCTGCTCCAAGCTGTGGTGTTCCCGCAAGAGCACCACCCATGCGGGGCCAGATGCGCCTCGTGTGGCTACGACGTCCACGTCGTCGCCGGCGAGCTCAAGGACGAGGAGAGGAGAGGCACCGTGCTGCAGGAAGAGTTCGTAGCCACGCCCCACGGTGGGGCCTGGGACACGGCAACCCGCTGCTCCGTCTACTGTACCGGCCACGCCGAGTCGGCGGCTGTGCAGGCTGGCAGTGGGAGGAGGAGGCGGCGGAAGAGCGCGAAGGCGGCGAAGAACAGGGAGGAGGCGGAGAGCCAGCGGCGGAACCACATTGCCGTGGAGCGCAACCGGCGGCGGCAGATGAACGAGTACCTCGCCGTGCTCCGCTCGCTCATGCCACCCTCATATGCGCTACGGGTACGTATGTTACGCGCTAACGCACGTACGTTCCACAACCGACACGCACTATTTCCCATCAAGTACCACTCGAGCTTTCACGAGCTGCGCTGCCTCGTGACCTTTTCACTGTGGCAAACGTCAAATCTTTCTCGTCACTCTCCGTCCGTACGAGGATACGTTCCGGTCGCTGAGGCGAGTCCACTCGACCACTAAGAGCCGCACAAATTTTGATCGTCTGATCAATCGACCCACGGTCCAGAAGTATTCCAGTTCTAGTTTCAGCGCCAGTTTTTTTGGTTCGATAGATTGCAGAAATTGAAAGTTTGCAACTATGCAGCCTATCCAAATTCCAAATCCTTTTGGTTGCGCATGTCACGGAGAAACTGTGGATATCATGGCATGTGTTACTGATCAGTGATCATCCAAAAAAAGCAACTTCCTGCTCAAAAGGATACGAAACCTATAACGTAGATACATAACATTGGTAACATACGTGGCAGGGTGACCAGGCGTCCATAGTAGAAGGCGCCATAAGCTTCATCAAGGAGCTGGAGCAACGCCTGCAATCGCTGCAAGCCCAGAAGAGGCACGCCGGTCACTGCCCCGAGCCCGCGGCGCCGTTCGCCGGCTTCTTCACGTACCCTCAGTACTCCACCGCGGCGGCCGACGTCCACGATGTCAGTGAGAATCGCCCCAGCAAGCGGCCGGCGGGCGTGGCCGACATCGAGGTGGCCGTGTGGGAGGGCCACGCGACGGTGAAGGTGCTCGCTCTGGGGCGGCCGCGGCAGCTCCCGATGCTGCTGCTCGGGTTGCATCGCCGCGGCCTACCCGTGCTCCACCTCAGCGTCACCACCACGGCGGACCAGATGGTCTTTTACACCTTCAGCTTAAGGGTACGTACATATCGCTGGCTCACCGTACGCTAGTTAAGACTCTTGAGCCCTTAGTCACATGGAACTACGTTAGACATGGAGTTCTTAAGAAAATATCACATTTTTCTGTGCAGATAGGAGACGGGTGCCAGCTCTCGTCGGCCGGCGACGTCGCAGCCGCCGTGCACGAGATGGTCGCGGACATAAGCATTGCAGAAGATCGAGCGTGTTAGCAAGCTAGAAAAGGAATCTAGTATGTTAATTTGCAGCCTTGGCGATGATTTGCAGTTGCAGATTAATTAGTGCTTTCTTTCCGTGTACGTAGTTTAGTTTGCGTCCAAGTAAATTGTGGTGGTTTGCCCGATCTGCCTGAATCTCTGGTATTGCAAATGAAAGCAGCGCGCGGGGCCGGCGTCACGTACGTACACGGTACATCTCGCGGCAACAATCATTAGCGGCGAGAGGCGTTCGTGGCCGTATGTCCGTATCTTCTGAGCTCTGACAATATCCAATGGAGTTCAGTGCCTTAGTTTCCTCGCACCATGTTGCTAGCGGTTGAGAAAATTTCTAGGATTGCCGTCGTTCTCGGCACGGTCTCTTTCCCTGCCATGCTTACCACAAAAATAGAAATATCGTCAAATTTAACATTTTGGAGGAATACAAAACTAGTAATTCAAAACCTTGTCTTGAGCTGGTCATGACAATGTATATTAAATCTAATCAACTTTAACAACCAGTTAAGAGTCACTATACATGTTTAGTCCCTTCTGATAAATTAATCGGAGCAGCACCAACAACTGTAATATACCGTTTCTTTTTAGAGCTTCTGTGACGACAGAGTAGGCCCACAGAATAGGACAAACTGCAGTCTGAAACGAATCCAAAATACTCAAATGGTCCACAGCATTTCACAGTGGAGAAACATGCCGATGACATTACCATCAAGAAGATCTCCCGCATCGATCTGACCTAGCCAACAGCTAGGCGGGTCTCCGAATAGAAGAAATGGGGATGAAAAACTACTAGCCAAACACTTGAGTTCTGTGTGTCAAGGAATCTACCAAATATATAGGTAGTAAAGTACAAGGTTGAGACAGGTTGCACAGGCGAGTACAAAAAAATACTTCACAACTCTGATGGTTCATTGGACAATCTAACAGGCTTTGTTAATTTAGCCAAGTTTCAGCCTGTACTTATCAAAGAAATAAGTACAAGGCAGAACTCAGGGTGTGACCCTCTGCCTCAGGCTTTGTTAATTTAGACAAGGCAGAGCTCACAGCTCAGGGTGGTAACCCCCTTATGGATTCTTCCATTGCCCTGCATTTGCAAAACAAAGCTACTTTGAACTGACAAGTCAAAATTCAGTACAATTGTTGGAACTATTGTAGTATACAAAAGGTGACAACTACTCAACTAGTACCATTACAATAATGCTGTCATTTTCTGTTGCAAGTTACCAATAACACTAGCCTGCAAGAGAGATAAAAGCAAGTGAGATAACTAAAGGATGAGTGGCCATTCAAGTTGTGATGTGTGGAAGTGGAACAGTGGAACTGCCCGTTCCATCAGCGTTAGCAAACCAAAGGTTAGAGTTGTCTCGAGATGACCAAATACGTTATATCGAAACTCTTCAATCATAAGCACAGAAAAAAGAAATGAGAGGATGAGTAGAAAATGTTCTGATCTGAACAATTTGACATTAGTTTTTCGCTTGAATGATGTTCAACCGATCGGTTGCTATACATTACACATCAATCAAAAGAAAAAGAAACACGAGGCGCATACAACTGATGCCACAAAGTATGGATGGGCCCTGCAGAGAGGCTTGATAATTAAGAGTCTCGCAGAGCTATGGGCTTCAGAGCTTGGGTCCAACCTTCCGAACTCTACTAGTTGTGGAATTCCTTGGTTTTTTCTTGAGGAAAATACAATAATGCAAATGAAGATTGTCAAGTTCTGAACTAGAAGAAAATAGTTCTGAATACTTGTTTGCGGGTGAGTAGTAACGCTTGCTTTTGTTCCGAGCAAAACCGTCAGTGAAAATGAGCAAGTAACTGAAGCCTGAAGGTTACTAGATGACTCCCATAACATCATATGCTGCTTTGTTGTAACATTCCGTTTTTCACTT
The DNA here is from genome assembly GCA_036346255.1 of Ampelocalamus luodianensis. Taxonomy (NCBI): domain Eukaryota; kingdom Viridiplantae; phylum Streptophyta; class Magnoliopsida; order Poales; family Poaceae; genus Ampelocalamus; species Ampelocalamus luodianensis. Next base: position 52,578,998 of record CM070627.1, on the reverse strand, counting down.
CTTGATCAGTGATTTTGGCTTTGTTAGAATTTCAAAGTTTCAAAACTCAAAAACTTTCAGATTTCAAAACCTCCCACAAATCCAACCTCTCCCCTAACCCTCTCTCTAGCTCTGCACGCACCTAGCTCCCCGCCCTTGTTTTCGTCGGTCGCGCCGTCCGCACCTGGCTCCAGTTCCTCCGCACCCGCCGGTACCGCCAGCACCCATCACCCCGTCATCCCATCCCAGTTCCCCGTCCCCACTCCCCACGCCTGCAGCACCCACGCCGCGCGCGCTGCACGCTGCGCGCAGTCGCCATCGCCTCCACCGCGCGTGGCCATGGGCCACGCGACGCCCAGTTTCGGCGAGCTTTGGTGAGCCCAAACCGCCGAGCCGTGGGCTGTCGGCAACCCATCCCCTTTTCCTGTTTTCCTTTTTTTAATTTCATTTCCAGAGTAAAACTTCAAAAATTCATTTCTCCCTCTTTTTAGCTCCGAAAATTATAAAATTTGTTTCTAAAATTTTGTAAATTCAAGATCTTACTAATGTCATAGGTCTTGTCTAATTTGGAGTTTATTTTTTATTGCTTTAGTATTTATTTATTTATTCTATTTGCTTGTTTGTGTCATTTTCCGGTACGTTCGTCCGATTAGGATTCGAAGACGCGGAGGATCTCCACTTCGACCAAACAAAAGACCGCCAAGACTTTCTTACCTTTAATTCAGGCGAGTCAATACTTTGATCATATTGAGCCTATATTTTATGCAAATTATATTATTTTAAAATAGCAAATTGCATGCTTTAATTCTTTAAGCAAATGTATGTTAAAAGCTTAAGGTGGTTAAATACCCATTTGTTGATTAACTATTTAGTATGCCATCCTTGACATTTGAATCCATTAATCCTTGTCACCATAGTAACTATATGGTAAATACTAGCTATAGGTTGTACTTAAGCACATGCTAGTCTTGCTTAAGTACCGGAACATTAAAATGTCCCAATTATCATCTCTTCAAACATGAAAATGGTTTGGGCAGTCATTGGTGGTCCATGACTGAGATAAATGTGGTAATTTAGTTTTACTTCTCAAAACCCTAAATTGCTATTATCCTGTCTGGGCGGCTGGTGTGATGGATGGTTCAACAGTGGGTGCTAATGTAGCCCAAGGACTGTTGTGTTGTGGATGATATGTGGAATGGACCGCCCAGATAACCCTAAGGACTTAATCTTGTCACAACCTCCCGTGTAAAATAAGTGCTATCACAAGTCTGTAAAGTATAACATGGCTAAATAATTTGTATCCATCAGTACGAATTGCATCTGATAGATGATCCGCGACGCCGTAAGCCTTTGTGGCGAAGGGTGCCGGGGTGTGCGATGTAAGTCGTTAGATGGCGCAAGAGGAGGTCCGAGTAAGGGTTAACGGATCTAAAAGAGCGTAACCCTTCGTGGACGAAACCTTAGCGAAGTGTAACTAATACTGGGGGATGCATTGTAAAGGCCTTGTGGTGATCTCCTCTTGATTCATATGTCTACGGAAACATGTGTACATATCAAGACGATTATTTTTTGTGGGTAAAGTGTACAATCTCTGTAGAGTTATAAACTGTTTAAACAGCTGTGCCTACGGTCAAAGGCGGACATGGAAACTTAACTTGAGTTAGTACTATTTCAAAAATCTTTGTGAGTGGTATGAAAATTATGGTGGACTCACCTAGTTCTGGGTTGGATTTTCCCTGAGTTTTCAGACTCAGTGATGTTAATATGTGGAGTTAGCCCCAATCAAATTAAGCATAAAGGTGGAGGCAACCTCTGCTGTTATAAATATTGCACAATTACTCTCTTTAACAAAATGCAATTTGGTTAAAATGCTAAGTGATAGGAATTTGTAACTATGATAATTGAAAACATCGTTTTAGCAAATAAAAGAACCCGAGTCATTCTTGTTAAACCTTGTATGTATATTATTGCATTGTGTATTGGCTCGCGAGCACTGAAGTTGTGCTCATTCTCACTTTCTCCCAAAACCCTCAGAAGCAGAAAATCCTGGAGATTACGACTACTTCGAGGATCCAGAAGTTGGAGGTTCATGAGATGATGAAGCGTAGTGTAGTCTTTAGCTGTTCTAGTCTCACCTCAGTCCAGCTGACTCTGTCGGTGCTTGCGTGCATCCTATATTATCTGAGCTTTCGGGTAATATCGGACGCACACGGGTTTCCCCAGTCGCTTGCTTGTAGAGAGATGTGCTCTCTCACCATTTTGCTTCCATTGTCGCTTCCGCTTTTTGTGATGTAATCAGTATTGGCTTGTTCGACCCTTATTGTAAAACCTGACCCAATGCGGTCTATATAAACTTTGATATGTTAATTAATGAATGGTATGGTCTTACGTCATGTATGATTTGATTCAGTGATGTATTCTGTGAGTGCTAGCTACTGATTCAGGGAATAGCACAGTAATTTTATAGATGATTCTGAATTTCGAAATCCGGATCTGACATTTGTCAAAAGGAAAAGGAGGCTAACAACAAACAGAGGTACGTAACAGGTATACTTGCACCAAACATATATAGAGCAAACCTAATCGTTTCATGTTAGGTACGTGATCACCAACCGGATTGGAGATCGACCTCCATTGGTACAGGCCCGTAAGGTGAGGGCGTACGGGATGATCAACCAGGGCCCCACTAATTAAGGGGCTATTTTCAGTTTAACCTTTGATTAAAATTGGTTAATTCTGGTATTAATAAAAGTTGTTCCTCGAGTTTCTCTCTCTCCTTCCATTTTCTTTTGTTGTTGCACAAATACGGCTACTTTTGTCTCTTAGTTACCGTAAGCAAAATTAATTCTTTCTCACTGAATTCTCATCCTAACGTCGGCGTCACTTATTGTGAGTTTCTTTGTGCACGGTCAGTTGCGCCTAGCCGTTGTTCTTAATTTTTTTAATACTACTCCACTTATTATTGCAATTATTTCTTGTATTTGTGCATATAGGTGGTGTTCTATTTTTGACAATGTTTCCTAGAAATTAATGTTGATAATAATGTTGGTGAGGTCACATCGACAGTTTTAACATTGAACATGCTACCTTAATAGTAACATCGACAACATTCATATTCATTTTTTCTATATACAGTATCAGACGATAATTTTTAACACAAAGCCACTAAAATATCAGATACGGCCTTGCGTTGGTATCTCTATCTTGTTCACAACTTTTTTGGACCTCTTCGATAAGAACCCCACCCACAACACAAGCAACAAAAACCTCCACTAGCCTTCAAATCAGGGTCAGTCGATCTTGTTGCACGTAACTTATCTTGGAATTTTCAGGCTACATTTTGCTTTACCGCGTCAATATCACTAGTACTCCCTATTAGTTCAGCAAGTGAGATTAATCCACCTCAGAGGCATTGCTTTCACCAAGAATTAAGAGCCCTTCTTACTTCTCATCGATCTTGGAGAAGTCCTTGTCCACACGGTAGGTGCCTTGACCCAAATGATAAACTAAGACGCCACTCACCAAACACAATATTGTTATTAGGTTCAGGGGTTCAGCTGCTGCGACTATAGCCTTGTTTAGCTTACCTCATAGCTGACCTGATCACCAATTATTTGCAGGGCTAGTAAGATCGCAAAGGATTTCTGAACCTACTGATCAGGATTGGGCATGCAGGGACAGAAATGGCCTATACTGCTACTAGTACACTAAAATGGAAAAGTTGTCAGTCACCAATGAAAGCCATGGGCAACCACAGAGATGGCCAGTCTGGTGACAATGCCAAGCTACCAGTCACATTAATGCGATTATCTTTCTTCTCCTGTAACGCAAGAATAACATGCGACCCGTATTCATCATGAGAAAGATGTTGCAACTGAAAAAGGCAACGAAGTAAGCACTGGGCCAGCGAGCTTCTTTATGATCACGAACAACCTGTTTTTTTAATCCTTCCAAAAGCTGTCTGACACGAAAACCTTGCACAGTGCTAGAGTAGAGTCATTTCCAAGGTACTTCGTGTCTACACATCAAAGACTAGCAGAGCTATTGGGAGAACTGGTTGAAAGCTACGCGTCTTGGAGAGACATGGACTGGTTCCTACTCCCAACAAACTCCAACGAAAGCCACTTCGCCAACTCCCAGCTGCTGCGACGTACTGTCACTCACCAGTGTCATGTATATAAGGACCCTGACCATCCTCTCTTTGCATCTCACACATTGACACCGCTTAATTTCTCTTCTTTCTTTGCTTGATTCTGACTGCTGCAATTGCAATGGCTTCAGCTGGTTGCGCATCACTGGCCTTGGCCGCCCTGCTCCTCGTGAGCTGCACCTCGATGGCGGTGGCGGCCAAGTACACCGTCGGCGATACGTCCGGCTGGACGACGGGGGTGGATTACACCACTTGGGCCAGCGATAAGATCGTCAGAATCGGCGACACCCTCGGTTAGCGCCATAAATCAAGCTACTCACATGTTTGGAAGTTGCACTTCACCTGACCTGCTGCCCAGTAACCTATGCTCGATCGATCTTGTGTTGCACTTGCTCACGCCGCGGCTTTTGTTTTCTTCAGCGTTCAACTACGCCGGCGGCGCGCACACGGTGGACGAGGTGAGCGCGGCGGACTACGCGTCGTGCTCCGCCAGCAACGCGCTCAGCAGCGACAGCACCGGCACGACCAGCATCGCCCTCAAGACCTCCGGCAAGCACTACTTCATCTGCGGCGTCTCTGGCCACTGCAGCAACGGCATGAAGCTCGTCGTCGACGTCGCCGACGCCTCGCCGACGCCATCCCCGGCCACCACGCCCGCGACGCCTTCCACGACCCCAACGTCCCCGTCCAGTTCCGGCGTCACGCCGAAGACCCCCGCGACGGTGCTCGCGCCGCCGGTCAAGTCCGGCGCCACTGGGCTCAGGGCCGCGGCGTGGGCTAGCTTGGGCCTGGCCGGGCTTGTGGCCGTGCATCTGGGCCTCTTCTAGTGCCGAGGCCAGGGTGGAGGCAGTGCTGTTAGGTTGCATGTCGTCAATTTATCATGTAAGTGTTTGTTGAGGAGCTGAGCTGAGGTTTCTTTTGAGTTCTTGTTAAAGTAAGTGGGTTGAAGTATAATTACATTGTCCGTTTTTTATCATTAGTTTAAGTTTTTAGGTGAATTAATTGGTGCATACAACTCAATATAATATCAGAGTTAAAAGGTATTGGAGTCAAGACCCGTTGACGCAATTAAAAAATATCTATAATTACAATCCACTTTGATATCAGAGCTAAAATGTCTTGGATTCAAGACCAGTTGGCGCAATTAAAAAAATATAATTACAATCCACTTCTATTTCACGTTTTATGTCTGAGGGAGTCTACATGTGAAGGGTCGATGTATGCAACTCAATATGATATCAAATACAAGATGCCTTGAGTTCAAGACCCGGTTCATATAATTTTAAAAAATTATTATTCTTATAGCTCACTTCTATTTCACGTCTTAACTTTGAAGGAGCCTACACGTGAGGAATAGTTATAGTTCTGATAAAGGGAACCGGTGCTTTTGTTGGGGTGGTGGCGTGGCGGTAGTTGGAATGTTGGATACTTGGTTGTTATGTTAATTTTGTTATGTTGTCTATGTCGTGGAAATTTAGCCTATTTTGGTGTACGTTAAATCATGGGATATTTGGATATGGGACTTGACGCCTACTTTAAGCACAAGCGCACGATGTCTATGTGTAGTATTCTTTCGACATGAGTAGGATTACCGTATCTACGAGAAATAGTGGAAAATGACATCGACAGTTCTACTGTATTTAATTTATCTAAATTAATTTTAGTACTAATGATCCGCCCACCTCCTCCGGCGCTGTCCAGCTGTCGGCCTACCTTCTTCCTCGCCTCCAGTGGCTTTCCGCCGTTATGATGTTCACATTTTTTACCATAGCAAACAAACCGGCCTAAGAAAACTGAACTGTACCAGTCAACTCTGTTCGACCATTAGGTGAAATAAGAATTTGGTTTTCTTAGATATTTTTTCAGGAAAATCCGAGAGAAAACCAAAAGTACCGAAACCTCCTAACTTGTCGCTACTTAACCCAGTCTCCTGGTCAGCACTCTACTGGGCTCCGGCCCAGCAGCCTAATTACTCCCACCATCCCAGCTCCTACGCGACGGGAGGTTGTATTGGTCGGTTGGGATTATGAATCATGTAATTATTTAATGGTATGTTGTGAATTTTTTCATTTATATTGTGTTCACATTTTGATTTGATATATTATATTTTGCTCAGTGACAAAAAGCTGCATGTACTTAGCAAATATGGCATCAGCGTTGTGCCAAACCATGTGCTGCCATCAAGGGCATTTTCAGCTTGCTGTAGTCGGTAAAAAATGCTACCAATTTTAAAGTGCTTTAACCTATATGCAAGTAGTGTGATTAAGCACTTTAAGAAGCTAATATATCTCTTTTTAGGGTAATGTAAATACATTTTACTGTAGCCACCCTCAATTTTAACTTGCTTCATGTCTACCCATCTCCTTATATTCTTAGGTCATGTTTACTGAGGTAATCATAATGTTTCCTGATTCATAAAACATTTTAGTTTGCAGCATGTTGAGATAGCATGGATAAATAAAGGAGGAGATATCGGGTGGAAATGAGCAATTTTATGAAAATTATGCAAATTCCACTAAAACCAAATGTACATGTTTTTAAAAATTCTAAAAAAAAAGCTATAGGTTTAGGTAAGGGTAAGATCTATATCCATGCAAAATTTACAGAACAAACTCAATCGCGTTTTTGAGATACAAAAAAGACAAATACTATGTGTAATAGTGCGCAACCGTGCTAAACAGTAAATTTACAAAATCACATGCGTGTTTGCCCGAAACCTTTTCCTGCATCCAACCGCCTCCACCTCTCGCTCCTATCTCTCCCTCGCCTCTCCCATCTTGCGGCGCCCTCCCTCGCCCCCAGACTTCAGCCGTCGTTGCTGGCCCCTTCCACCGTGCCACCGCCGTCACAGGTTGCCGCACTCCTAGCCACCTCCGGCACGCTACCGCACAACTAAGCTTCGTCAGCTGACCCCAAAACCCTAGCCACTCTCACGTGATCTACCGCTTCCCCGTGCGCTTCCTCCCCCTCCCCCTTCCTCTGGTCGGGGTGCCCTCCTTATCGCCAATGACCGCTCATGGCTCGACCCCTCCTCTTTGCGCTACTCGGCACCGCGGACTTCTTCGCCACCGCGGACTTCTTCGCCGCATCTGCCTTCTTCCGGTGTGGACTTTTGTACTACGGCCATTGGTGATGGTTGCAAGGCACATGGATGGTGAAGGCGTTGGTGATGGGGACACTAAGGTGGTTGATAGCGACCATGACCACAACGAGGGTTGAACTCCATGAATTACACGTAGGTGTGCATGCGTGTATTGTTTGGTCCTTGAATTTGTTTGGGGAGTCTCCAAAATTCCATTTGGATTTGCTTTTATTTCTCCCAACTCTGTTCCAGGTTTTCTAGGTGTTCAATTAGGATTAATTTTTAATTACATAAATCCAGTTTTTATGGCTACCAATTTTCTCAGTTTTGATTGTAGCAGTGCATGGATCAAAACTTCTAAACTGTGGCAGTATAAAGCATTTAGCAAAATGATTCCATATAAAATCTGGCAATTCATGTAAAAAGGAAGGGCAAATTTAGGGTTGTTGTCGTGTGTTGTGTTTTTTTTGTAAATTTCATTTAAGAAACACAAAAGTGTTATAATATTTTGGCCGCGTTGCGGACGATCAAACACTCAAACATGAAAGTAGAATAACACAAAGATGTAGTCCTTAGAGCATCTCTCAACTTTATTGATATCTTGGTGTGTGTGCAGCGAGAGCCCCTGCACCCCTTATATAGTGAATGGAGGTCTCCCTTCATGATAGATATGCAATATGGGCTAAACTACGCTAATAAGCCCGGTTGAACCTCAACCCATAATGGGTCAGTTTAGGCTACCTATCTACACAAAACAATCCATATTATAACAAAAAACATAAGCAACTGATTTTTCTTAAAATGGTAAAGAAGGTCATATTATAAATAGACATGCAATGCAATGGCGGTAATCATCGTTGGAGCATGTACGGTGAGTCAAGTACTTGCATTTTTTTTCATTTATGTAGAATATCCTATCTTTTTTTTTAGCAAATTTAAGGCTTAGAAGAAAGCCCACTTCAAGCATCTTGATGTCTCCTTGGTTATTTAAATTGGATTGCGAGAGACCCTAATTAAAACCTTTTAGAGCAACCTTCAACTCTTATATAAATTACCGCATTCCTTCCTGCAACCTTCAACTCTTTCATTACCTTTAGACAGAGCTTCTCTAGGGCCACATGGGCCATGACCCCCTTCCCCTCTCAGAAAAATTGCTAAAGAAGTGCTTAGTTTTACCACTTAAATACTAAAATAATACTAAATTAATTAGTTCTGTCTCTTCCTAAGTTATCTAATCAAGAGCAAAAAGGCCATTTTGCCTTGTAAACAAAATCGAAATAGCAAGATGTAACACCCCATTTTCTTCCTCCTTGGGTCAACCCCACCCGGACCCCTCCTAGCGTGCTCTGCACCGCCGCCCGTGCCGAACACATGTCGCACTCGCCCGACCCGCGCCCGCGTCACCGTGCCTAATACTGGGGGATGCATTGTAAAGGCCTTTGTGGTAATCTCTCCTTGATTCACATGTCTATGGAAACGTATGTACATATCAAGATGATTACCTCTTGGGGGTAAAGTGTACAATCTCTGTAGAGTTATAAACTGTTTAAACAGTTGTGCCTACGGTCAAATGCGGACATGGGAACTTAACTTGAGTTAATTCTGTTTCAAAAACCTTTGTGGGTGGTATGAAAATATGGTAGGCTCACCTAGCCCTGAGATTGAATTTTCCCTGGGTTTGCAGACTCAGTGATGTAAATAGGTGGGGATAGCCCCAATCAAATTAAGCATACGGTTGAGGTAGCCTGTGCTGATACAAATATTGTACAATTACTCTCTTTAACAAAATGCAATTTGGTTAAAATGCTAAGTGATAGGAATTTGTAATTATAATAATTAAAAATATTGATTTAGCAAATAAAAGAACCCGAGTCATCCTTGTTAAGCCTTGCATGTATATTATTGCATTATGTGTAGGCTCGCGAGCACGGAAGTTGTACTCATTCTCCCCCCCACCACCCCAAAAAAAACCCTCAGAAGTAGGAAATCCTGGAGAGTATGACTACTTCGAGGATCCAGAAGTTGGAAGCCCAGGAGATGATGAAGCATAGTGTAGTCTTTAGCTGTTCTAGTCTCGCCCCTGTCCAGCTGACTCCGTTGGATCTAGCGTGCATTCTATATTATCTGAGTCTTTAGGTAATATCGGACGCACACGGGTTTTCCCAGTCGCTTGCCTGTGGAGAAATGTGCTCTCACTCTTTTGCTTCCACTGTAATTCCGCTGTCTTTTGTAATGTAAACAATTTGGCCTGTTCAGCCCATATTGTAAAACTTGACCCGACGTGGTCTATGTAAACTCTGTTGTGTTAATTAATGAATGGTATAGTTTTACGCCATGTATGATTTGATTCAGTGATGTATCTGTGAGTGCTATCTACTGATCCAGGAAATAGCACAGTGTATTCACAGAGGAGTCTGGATTGTAAAATCCAGGTCCGACACAAGAAGATGTAATAAAGGATGGGAAATGGTGTTTCGAGCATCAACATGTCTTTGGAGTGGTATAGTTTGATGGTCAATCTTTGGAGTGGTGTTTTGAGGGTTGCCATTCTTTGGAATGGTATTTAACGAATTTCCCCAGAAACAAGTAGCAACTATCTCCAACAAAAACATAGCAAAACTAATCATATATCCTCGTGACATCAACAAAAATGACTCCAGAAAGCCTTCGAAAAAGAAAACCAGGGAAGAAACAGCTTTAGAAAACATGGAATTGGATATGCAGGGTGAACAGTGGTATTTGAAGGGTGTATAATGGTCTAGGATTAGTATACTGCAGAGAACCAGGGCTAAACCTCTAAAATCCGGGCTAAAGCATAGTGAACGAGGGCTAAAACACTTTAAAAACAGTAATAAACCAGACAAAACCTGGTTTGGTTCTAGTCTGGCTCAGTTAGGTTCAGTGGCGTGGTTCGGGTCAACCAAGAGTGCACAATAACAGCTCGGTACTGTGTCTCTTCCTCCACGAGACAGGGAGAGGGATAGAGAGAAATAGAGGGAGATGGACGACAGTGTTGTGTTGGTAAAACAGAGATGGCGGTGGCCGCGGGGCATGTTCCCGGAGTCTTCGAGTCAATTTGAGGCGGTTTTAGGCTCATAGGAGGACTACGACGGTCGAAATAGGCAGGGTGAGAGCAACAGCCGTAGAGAGAAGTTCGCCGGTGGTGAATGCGGCGGTATACAGCACGAGAAGCAAGCCCAGGAGCATGGTGTGACAACGCGTGGCTGGCGAGGTGGCACTGGTTCAAGCGAGGCGGGCGGCGATGGCATACGGGGCACACGACAAAGTGTAGGTGGGGATGGGCTAGCGAGGCAGGTCGGTAAGGCAGGCTAGCTCGGCTGAGCTGACTACGATCCAGGGAAAGGAGAGGGGTGTGAGAGTGACTTCGGCCCAAGAAAGGAAAAGGGAAAGGAGGAAGAGGCAGGGGAAGAGATGGGTTGGATTGGACCAAGAGAAAAGAAGACTTGAGGGATTTTGGGAGCGATTTTCAGGAATTTTAGGGATTTAGATTTTGGGAGGGGGGGTCTCCGGCAAGAAGGAAGTGCAAACAAAAAACTAGAAGAACTCAGAAAACACGACTAACAACTCAAAAGTACTTAGGATGTCACTTTTGAATGACATAGTTATGACTTCTCCACCTCCTTCACCTGCTCCCACCCGACCAAAACGCATCCAAGCCATAGTACAAAAAGTTGGACCGGACTGCCGGTTAAATCGAGAAAAGCCAGAATCAGCGACCTAGCCAGCTTGGCTCAGCTCAAAGACCGTTCATGCATTCAAACCAGGAAAAACTGGCCAAACAGGTTAGATTTGTAGTAAACCGACAAACCGGTGTCAGTTTCACTAAACTGGGCACTTTTTGTTTAGAACATAAATAGCATCGTTCTTATTATTTTCTTACTGTGAATTCAAGGGTAAGATTGGAAATGTGTGACTATGAGTGTCCTACTGTTGTATGCTATTTGTTTGATTGAGAATTAGACTGTAGTTTCCACCCCATTGCTCTGGATAAATACTCTGAAATACAATTATAGTACAACTATATTGTTGATATAACTGTATATGCTTAATTCTAATGATAAATCTCTTGTTCTGAAGATTCATAATCTAGGAAATCTCTATTTTTTATTAAAAAAAACAATGATAAATTATACACACACGGGTGGTTGGATCGGTGAACTGGAAGCTTGACCGGTTTGATTGCCGTTCCAACTTTTTGCACTATGATCCGAGCGCGTCGTTCCCATTTCTTCCATTCTCCCTCTTATTCTCCTCCTGCCCCTCCCCCCCCCCCCCAGTTCCTGATCTCCTTCCCACACATTCTCCAATGCGCTGTTGTCCCTCTCCAATTGACGCACCGTCGTGCCCCTCGTCATGACTTCTCAGCTTGTCGCAACTCATCATTCCCCGCCGTGTCCACTGTGCATCAAAAGGGAGGAGGAGATACGAAAAATCCATCCCGAGACTCCACCGTTGCCCGCTGTCGACCAAGAGGGCCCAGCCCCGCCGACGACAACCAAGCATCGATTTCCCAAGTAAAAACTGGCAATAAGAGATTGGGTTGAAAGTTCTAGGGTTTGGGAGTAGGAAGCCTTTTTTAGAAATTTGAGTTGAAATATTCAAATCGGATGTTTGGAAGTTCAAGTTTTTAGTTGGAAGTTTGAATTTTTGTGTTGAAAGCTAGAGATTTTGACTGGAAAGTTTAGGAATCCGAGTTGAAAGCCCAATTTTTTTTTTTTTTTTGAGTTGAAAACTTGAAATCCGTCTTGAAAAGTTCTCAAATCCGTGAGTTGGAAGTTTGATTTCCGACATGAAAGCTTCAAAAACCATGAGTTGAACGGGATGCTGTCGGAACGCGGCGCCGTGTTGCAACGCGTACGCACCCTTTAGCAATCCCCCGTGTATGAGATATTGTATGAATGCTGGACTGAAGCTTGCTGTTGGTGGTGCTTTGCTGCTGCTAGCATCCAACATGTAGAAGTTTGACGTGTTGAAATTGTAAGTTTATGTGCTACCCATTGTGTTCGTGTGTGGCATGAGTGGAGCGTGCGTGTGTGGTGTGCTCATCCACGTACTCTTAAAAAACAGAACAACTTACAAAAAGCCATCACACTCAGTGGTTGTAGTTCATGTTTACCCAACATCTATGAAGCACCTAGCAACAAAGGTGTCACAAAATACTAACCACTACCAGCGAGCAAGTGTAGTTCTAGAGTGCTTAGGGGGGAAAAGAAAGAAAGAAATACCATACACCACGAGATCATTATATCAAAATACTCCCAAAAAAGCCATCCCATCAAACCAAATGGTACATTCTGCTCGTGCGTGTTGTTCTTAGCCAGTTTCGTTCATTCAGGGTCAACCACCTCTTCGGAGTGGCCCCTACTAGCCCGCAAAAAAAACATTAAGTGGCTTACTGCAAAGCCCGTTTATTCCGAGCAATTTATTATGGGGTATTGGTAGGATGAACACGTACTACTGAAGAACAAAAATCGGACCCCTCCTCTGGGCTGCACACGTTGACACCCTGGCACCATCCAATGCCCCTCTCCAAGCCTCCACTTTTTCCAAAGCATGTCCCATCCCTCACCACTGCAGTCCCATCACGCACAGAAGCCACACTCCAACTCCATTCCCCTTTCATTGTTTTTCTCCGAACAGGTCCATGCTTCTATCCACATATTCCTCATCTCTTAGCCATAAGTAACCTTCTCGACCACTTCATCCCAATCGAATCCTCTCCTACTCCATCGACAGTGGCTCGCCGACGGCTCGAGCTTGCCGCTAGAGTTGCGCTCCTCGCTCCCCCTCCCTTCCCTCTCTCTATCTATCTCTCAATATCTCTCTAGCTAGATCGACGAGGAGAAGTGTGTCTTCCAGCGAGCCAAAAGAGTTGGGGCGGCCAGATCTAGGCCTCAACGAGAACTAGTAGGCGAGGCCAACGGTGAGACACTGGGACGATCTTGCATCGTTTTCATCTGGGTAAGTTTTGTTGCTGATGTTTGCTAATTTTGTTGTAATAGTTGGCTCGAAATGTTGCATAGAGTGTTTTTTATTGCTGCGATGTTGTTGTATCAAATATTATGGCAAGATGTATTTTTTATTACACAAGAGTAAACTTTTTGCTGCAGCCATTTCACCATTTTATTGTTGCATAATTATTCCAAAAATATTACAACAGTTATTTTCGGATGTTTTCACTGTTATTTTCAAATACTGCAATGTTGTAACATCGAAATTTATTTGTTTGGAATATTTAAACTAGTCTTTAAAAACGCAGCTAGGTTCTATAACAATGGTTTCATGCGATTTCGGTGAGAATATAATTTTTTTCCCAAAATTTTTCTTATCATTGTATTTGTTTTTTTTTTATATTTTGTTACTCATATAAATTAAATTTATTACACATATTGTCCGCAGATGTTGCACTGGAATATACAATGGTACGATCGAGCGCTCGTTGCTTAAATTGTCCGCCACTGGGCTCACGCAACGTCTGACGGGCTGCTGCTGACCTACAGGGTCCACGCGTGACTCCATAAATCTAAATCGCAGCCACAATCGAGCTGCAACTGCATAGCATAGTACATGACCTTTTCTATAATAATTAAAAAAAAAAAAACATAGTACACACGTGAGTGCATTCTTAATACACGTCTAAAATAGAGCAGAGGTTGAACCTCACAGAACACGAGCTCATATTTTGACAACTGAACACATCTACGTGTATATGTACTAGTCTAGAAATCTAAAAATCCCAGTGAGACGTGCGCACCGACGGACTCAACGGCACAGCTAGCCACCCGTAGCAACGCTCGACTCTCAATCTGAATTTTAGCTAAATGGATATTGTGCTTGGTGGGTCTCCCACCAAGCACAGGACCCGCTTACCATCGCGTGGCGAGCCTAACGCGTAACCCTCAAATGGTCAGGGCCGACCGCGGAGGCCCATTAGCATTCCTAGCTTCGCCTTTGTGTTCTACTTCCAGCACTTCCAGCAGATGCATACCTCCTTCAGATTCAACCACTTCAAGCTTGATGTCGACCACCTGTAGTAGCTGGGACGCACCTACCATGACCGGTTCTTGATGTCCATCTTTGTATAAACCTGCCCAGAATTTCAAGAGGACTGAGGACAGACATGTAACACTTCTGCTGTGCTGCACAACGCATTTTCGACAGCATTTTTTTTCTCCTCAAGTACTTATATTTCCTTACCATCCGGCTTAGTAGGTGTATGAGTGCATCTATATATGTATGGGTAACAACAAGGGATATCGTGACATTGATCATCGAGTTATTCCCTACTCCAGCGACGACTGCTTCACCAGCAGAGTTCCGAGTTACAAAGCCCCACCCACTAATCATTCTGCCTGGGAAATAAGAGCCATCTATATTCACCTTGAGAACATCTCCAGTTAGAGGAATCCACCGGCTGACACTCCTGCTTGTGCTCTTGGGGTCAGTGCTAAACACCTTTTTAAATTCACTTGCATGGCACTGTACTGTATACGTAACTTCTTCTGGAGTTTTTTGTGCTTTCCCCAGCATTAATCTTGTTTCTAGCATCCCACCAGCACCACAATAAAATAATTGCCTTCATCCTGATGCTCGTCAGAAAAAAGGAAAAGGGAAAAAAAATATTTGCAGAGTAGACACGAAAACTAGGAGTGCTAGGATTTGCTCGATGTGTTTTACTCCCGCTTCAGACCAAGAATGGCCTCAAGTCGATGGAGGATAGGTCCCGTTGGAGCTCGGGATACAAAGAAGCCAAAGCCTTGATGTTGCTGCTCCCAGTAGTGAAAGTCCACAAGATAAAGAGGGAGTGTAATAGGGTAGCTCATGAGCTTGCTCAATTAGCAAAACATAATGTACATTATAAGGTTTGGAGAGCTCAGGCTCCTACTTGCATTAAGCGGCTACTCATCCAAGATTGCAGTCTTGTTTTATCTTAAATCAATAAAGCTCTCTCTTTTCCCTAAAAAAATGGAATGTGCTTCGTCCTTGATTTCTGAAATTAACTGGTCGGATGTCTTCTCTGTTTGCTGAAAAATACGTCTATTCCTATCGTTCCATATGCTCCATAGGATTTACATTACAAGGACATTTATCCCCGTTTTCGTTTGCGGCGTGCATCTTTCATTCCGATCATCCCATGTCCGATGAAGCCCCATGTCTGCTCCGATTCGTTTGCGTCCATCTGGATTCTGTAGAACGCTTTTGCTTATACAATTTGACATGTATCTGTGGGCTGGGTCTGTGGTGAGCATAGGCCTGGTAGCCCTACCGAACTAGAAAGTACCACTATAAAGGCCTTGATACTGGCTCAGAGTCGGACCGGATTTAGCCAATCCAGATTTCAAAATCCTCTGTGAATCCATTGCACTATTCTCTGGATCAGTAGATAGTATTCACAGATATATTACTGGATCATTTCATACATGACGTAAACCATACCATACATTAATTAAAAAACATCAGAGTTCATATAGACCACATCGGGACAAGTTTACAATACGGCCGATCAGTCCAAATGGATATATTACAGTGGTAGTGGAAGCAAAGGGGTAGGGCACATCTCGTCACAAGCAAGCGACTAGGGTAACTTGTGTGCCGCTGATATTACCCAAAGACTTGGATAATATTGGTGCACGTAAGCACCAACTTAGCCGGCTAGATTAGGATGAGATCTAGACTACTAGAGACTAATCTACTCTCCACTGTCTTCGTTGCCATCAGCTCCTGGCATGTCGTATTATGCATAGTGCCCCTTGGTCCACAGCTTCTGAGGGATGTGAGGGAGCGAGAGTGAGCACAAGCAACAATGCTCCGCGAGTCAACACACAGAATGTTATAGTTATACATGCAAGGTTGAACAAGGATGGTTCGGGGTTTTTTATTTGCTAAAAGCAACGTTTGTAATTACCATAATTAGAAACTCTTATGACTTAGCATTTTAACCAAACCATATTTTGTTAAAGAGAGTAAAAGTGTGCAATATTTATAACGGTGTAGGCTACATCCACCTTATACTTAATTTTAATTAGGGTTACATCCACCTTACTAACAACTCTGGGTTACATCCACCCAGGAAAAATCAAAAGGCAGGGTTACATCCACCCGACGAGTTTTCATCCCACCCACAAAAGTTTTTTACAATAGAACTAACTCGAGTAAGTTCCCATGCCTACCCTAGACTGTGGGTACGGCTGTTCGAACAGTTTATACTCTGCAGAGACTATACACTTTACCCACAAGAGATAGTCTGCTTGTTGTGTTTAATATGTTTCCTTAGACATGTGAATCAAGGAGATCATCACAAGTCCTTTACAATGCATCCCTCAATGTAAGCTACACCCGCTAAGGTTTCATCTGAGGGTGGTTACGTCTACCATACCCAGGCCCTCTCTTGCGCCACACGGCGGCTTACACCAGCGACACGACTCGTGTCCACAACGGCTTAAAACCAACAACACGACTCGTGAGTCACTCCAATGGTGCAACTCGCACTGGTGAATACAAATTATTTAACCAGATCAACATCATTATAGACTTGTGATTGAACTATTTTACATTGGAGGATCATCACACGATTAAGTCCTTAAAGTTATCTGAGCGGTGTATACCATATGCCACCATTTCTCGTGCTACATCCGAACCAACCATCATACCATCCGTCTAGATGTGGTAACAGCAAGTTGTTACGGTTTTAAGAAGTATAAAACTAAGTTATCTCAAATATACCAGTCATTTCCCCTAATGAATGTCCAAAACAAGTTTTATGGGCAAAAGATGGTGATTAGGGCCATTAATTCCCTTATACTTAAGCAAGACTAGCATGACGTTTAAGTACGGCCTATAGCTAATAAAGTTACCAATAAATTAACTAGGGTGACAAAGATTATGTGATTCAAATGTCAAGATGGTATAATAATACTAAAATATCAAGTTGGCATGTAACCACCTTAAAGTTTGACATACATTTGCATAAGGAATTAAGCATGCAATTTGATAATTTAAATTAATATAGATTTGCACAAATATAGGTTCAATATGATCAAAATGTTGACTCGCCTGGCTCAAAATGTAACAACCCCAATTTTATGAACAGTAATAAAATGTTTTCTGAACAGTAATGAGGTGTTGTTCATAACATCACTGTTCATTTTTACAGATTGGGCATTATGTTGCAAATGAAAACTTTCCTTTTCTAGCCAAAATCCAAAACTTATACGAAGTTTCAAAGGAAATACAAGTTAGCTTGTATTATTGCTGGGAAGTATTTTTATCGAAGCTTAGATAAATTATCTTGCCCAGAAATAATTTTTGTTGAATTTTTAGAAATATTTTGACTAGGAGGAAAAATATTTGACTTTAAATAAACCTATTCGGCTAGGGTAATTATTTATGTATTTATAAAGTGAAACTGTGGTTTTAGAAATTTATTTGGGAAATATATTATTCCAGTAGCCTCCTGGGAAAATTTCATGATTTTACAAATTTATTTACTATTTCTAAAGCCCAGTCAAACTTTTAAACTTTGAATTTAGAGTTTGGTCAACTCTTCCGGTCTAAACCCAAGCCCTAGCACTGTAGCGACTCGAACCCCATGCGGTTGGGTCCAACCGGTGCATTTGGTCCGGCTCAGTCACGCTCGGGCGCGAGCCCAACTCTTCACGTGACGCGAGCCGTTGATCTCCAATCGAACGGGCGGGGTTGCGACGTCACGTGGGTTGTCCACGTATGCAAAGCAATCTCCACCCTTGGATCTTGATCGAGCGACCGAGAGGCGCGGAAACAATCGGACCACTCTGGATCCCCTCTCGATCCCCACCGTTGATCCTAGATCCAACCGCTACGCCCTTTTTGTTTTGAACTTAAAGGCGCGCAGTCGTCGTTGAACGTTGGATTCGAATCCTACGGTGTTCCTTTTTGACCGCATACGATTAGGGCTCAATCTTGTTGGGCCGTTGGATTTTAATCGTAGGGTCACTATCGAGATAACATTCGGATCACTCCGGTTCATTCCTCGATCTGGACCGTAGAAAGCCAATCTGACGGTACCACGTCATCCCTTTTTAAAAGTGACGTGTATCCTTTTAGATCGATCGTTGGATTCTAATCCAACGCTCCTTTTTGAATTTAACCACCGGACTCCCTTAGGGCTCTATTTAAATCTCAATAAATCTCAATCGTCCAGTTGAGATCGCACGGCCCATATTAATTGATATCGTTTAAATTCTTTTAAACCCTGGGTTCATCGTAGCCACCCATTTCTAATCGGACGGTCAATGTTCTTTCGCATTTTAGGAGGCGCGTGCGACTGCGGCTGCCAGCGGGGCCCGCATGTCAGGGAATCGTCTCTCTTCCTTCTTGCCTCTGTGCGTCGTCGCCGGCTCTGTGACCGGAGTAGAGGCATTATCCAAAGATTGTGTAACTGTGGTTTGGATATTTAGCCCTAATTGGACACCTCATCATCTCTAGACACTTCCCCTTTGCCCTGTAGCTCAACATCTATATATATACCCTAGCTTTTTGCTGCTGCCATTGTTGACCGAAGGAGCTTTTCATCTTCATTGCCGTTCCAGTGGAGTTTCTTGCTCCTACCCTTTGCTTATCCCTCCTAGTTGCTTGTTTCACCTTGTGATATGAGCTTAGCATCTTTTGTAGGTTGAAACCAGGGGTTTTTCTCTCTGTTGATCAGAGCCAGTTTTCAGAACTTTCGGCGTTTCTCATATCCTGGTAAGCTAAGACCTTAGTTCTAGTCATCTTAAGTACACTAAGGACCTCTGTAGCTTACCTAAATCTTTCACTTGTACATAAGTAGCTCCAACTTTCTTTAAACTGAAAAGTTGTTTTTATAACTTTTCGGTCTTTCATATCGTTTTCAAGTTCTAGGGTTTCTTCTGTCCACTTATCATCCTGTGTAGGTCTCAACTGAACCCTAGTAGCATAAGCAGTGGTTCTTTTGATTCCTGTTGTCATCTATTTAGTTTTGTAGCAAGATCCACTTCTGTCATCTGTTGTCGGCCAAACCGACAACTTTTGAAGTTTTGACAGTTTTTGGTAATCTGACCGATTAGGGTTATAGGGTATTATCTACTCTCAAGATCAAGTAGGCTTTAATTTAGAATCTTTTACTTAATCTATTTTCGGTTAACCCGAAATCTGCAGTCTGCCCTGTTTCTTTTCTTTTCAAAACCTGAAAACTGTAACTTTGACCTAAACTCTAGTTTCTGTCATTTAAAGGCAGTAAATGGTAATATGGGTTATGATCTTTATTGGGGTAGGTATAACTTAAGCATGCTGTTAAACATGCATTTCCATATTGATCATACATTTTTCTTTCATTCTGTACTTGTTGTCAACTTTGGTATTTATTGGATTTTATTGTCTCTTTTAGAATCTGGTTCTTCTGAGGTGTTTGAATCTATTTCTGAGCAACCAGAGCCTGCACAAGAAGTATATTATTATCAAGGCAAGCATCCTCTTTGCACCATGTTGATCCCAAAGTTTTATACAATAGATTTTCCACATACAGTGATAACTGTTGCATGCTACTTTTCTGAAAATACAATTGTGATCTGTAGTAGTTAGTTATGACCTAGCATTGTGGATTACCTTAATTCTAACCATACACTCAAACTTAGAGTAGTACTGTATACTATAAGCTTTAGTTTCAGAGTTGGCTTAGCCATGCAGTCTAGAGAACTTTAGAGTTTGACAAGATTATCTTGTCAAACATGTGAGCCACAACTGAATTTCAGTTATTTTAAACTCTTTGTCCAGTTTACTTACACTAGAAGTGAATTTTACATTTCAATTGATTTGGACAAGAGGAAGCTAGTGGTGGTGCCTTCGTGCACGAGATTGGGAATTGTGGTGGACTTGTCTGGACCAATTAAGGACTGAACTCTGACTATTCAATTCAAGTCCCCCACGTACTTCCACACGTGGTGTATGGGCGCTGTTTGGTTAAGTAAAGGGTTAATGCTATTGAGTTGGAGACAGGGGAGTAAGGATATGTGTATTGATCTTGTATGGCATAGATGCTTTGGTCTTCGGGCTGCGTTTTATGCCATGTGAGTTTTATATCAATATCAGATGTTCTTAGAAGGGTGAGGGCATATTTGTGTTCCATCGCATGTACGTACCTTAAAGATGTCGATTGCAATCTAATATGGGTAGCGAGCCCAGTTCGTATTTCTTTTTGTTTGGGTCGGCATTCCTGACGCAATATGTGTGCCCCGGTTAAGCAGATGCTATCAGTCGTTGTTTAAGCGAGATCAGTTCACACATGGGTATCCAACTCAATAGTGTCAACTTGTTGAAAAATACCAAATCTTAGTTTACCCGGTCGGCATACCAAAGGTTGTGTGCTATTATTCCGGAGGCTTACGGGCTAACTAAGTCGTGTGGGTAAAGATGTACACCCCTGCAGGGTATCAAACTATTCGAATAGCTGTGTCCACGGTCATGGACGATAACTTGAGTTTGATGTCACCTGTATAGAATTTTGTTTTCAAATACCGTTTGGGAGTTTTTATTTCAGCATGAGGGAATTCATGCACTGTACTGTCTACATTATGTTCAATTACTTACTGTTTTACCCAAAATTTGATTTATTAAATTGCTTTAACAAAACCTAGCAATTGTAGGTTAAGATGTATTGCTTTATGCAAAAATTGAACCATTATGCCTTCCTGTTGTAACCATATGCATGTACAAATCTAAATCCTTTGAATAGGTTCTAACAAACACTTTCTTTTATTAGTTTGTGTAAGTCTTGCTGAGTACCTTCCGTACTCAAGGTGCTATAACCTATTGTTGCAGGTGAGGACGGTTATTTATATGAAGTGCCCGTTAACGCCGATCAGGGTGACGCTAACGAGTAAAGCTATTTCTTTCCTCCACGCAATCGCCTGCGGGTGGATGGGGCCATTGGTGGTTTTGTCGTTTTATTTTGCTTCCGCTGTCAGTCTTTTGTAGTGACCAAGTCACTTGATATTGTAGCACTAAACCGAAAATTGTAAGCTGATGTTTAATTATGTAAATGTATGACTTGTATGTGTGTGATGCAATGTTGTTTAAGGGTATATGTGCAATGGTCACTGATCCTGGGAACCATTGTGAGACATATATCCGGGATGCCTAAATATTGGGTTTGTTACTTATTAAATTTATGCTTCTAGCATGATTTTTAATAAAGGAGCAGCACTGTTCCTTAATTAAGAATTGTGCTACAATATAACTTTAATTAAGTACATTTCCAATATTCTGTGGCATCTACACAAAAGTAGGTGGGTCTTGAAAGTCTTGTGCTTGCTCGAACGGGGGCACTTTCGCGTCTTCGAACTCTACTCGGACGATCGCACCAGAAAACGAGTAAAGCAAATAAATACAAAGAAAATTCAAAGGAACTCAAAATTGAACAAAACCACTACCAACAGATAGATCTTGAATTTAGAAAATTTTAGAAACAAATTTCATTAAATTTGAAGCTAAAACAAGCGAGAACAGGCTCTCCAAAGTTTGAATTTGGATTAAATCCATATATAAATAGATGAGAGAGAAATGCTCTCTCTGATAGGTGGGGTCTACTGCACAGTGATTTAATTTTTCTTTTTCCTTTATTTTCTTAAAGAAAAACTATTACTGACAAATGGGGCCCACTGACCCGCTCGTCATTGACTCACAATGAAAATCAAGATTTAAATACCCTTCACTAAATTCTCTCAGACCCACACGTTAGTCTAACACAGCTTAATTAAACCAGCTCCTAATCAATGCTTAACCGAGATTCAGACTTAATGACCAAGCTACAGTATCGGTCTAGTTCCGACAGAGCAGAGGAGCTCTTGGGCAGTTCCTTACTGCACTCGTCGTCGGCGAGCCAGACCACGAGGGCAGCTAGTAAAGCCGAAAATGGAATCCCCTCCGTTAGGCGATCCTAGGGGTACCGGCGGTGAGGCCCACGGTGGCTCACCGTGGTGGCGCAATGGCAATTAGCAGCGACGGTGGCTCTCGGTCAAAGACGACTAAGACGAAACAGCAAAGCACTAGAAAATGAGCACATGAGCATCTACGAGCAGCAAGGAACTTACCGGAGCGAAGAGGGAAAGCGGAGGCAGTCGCAGGGTCACCGACGGCGATGATCCAAGCCGGCGGCAGTGCTTCCTTGCGGTGGTGATCTCCTAAGAGGAAAAGGGGTCCAGAAAGGGTTGGAGGAGCACTAGGGTGTCGATGAGGTGCTTGAGGAGGAAGGAATTGGAAAGGGGATTACCGGAGGTGGCATGGCGGCGAAAATGGCGGTTCTGGCCGGAGAGGAGGAAGAAGCAAGCTCCAGTAGATCCTACGCACAGAAAGAGAAATCAACTTGGAGGGAAAACTCCTTAGACCCTAGAACGTGTGGTGAAAGAGGTAGCGAGGGGAGGGCTCACCGGAGGCGATGAAAATGGTGACAGCAGCACGACGCTGAAAGCAAAGCTCACCCTCTTTCGGTTTTGTTTGGCGAAAGAAAGGGAGAGGAGGCAAAGGCGAGAGCTGGGGCTTTTATAGCCACGGGGAACGAGGGAGCCGTTGAAGGGCGCAACGCTTTGCTATGCAAGCACAGCGGCAGCGCGACTTCGACGCGTGTCGCGACGCACACAGCGGACGCGGGTCAAAGCGCGTGGCAAGGGGAGGAGGGGAGCCAAGGGGTCCAAGCTGTTGAGGAACCGTCGCTGGCGAGTCCAGTCCGAGCGATTACCTCGTAGACAAGCATAGAATCGTAAGAACAATGCATGAACAACAAGAACAGAATAAGAGATAGAACACAGAGATGTAGGGGGACTTCTTGTTTCTCTTTATTCCTTCATCCATCGATCAATCCTTTACAATGAATAGCACCCCCTATTTATAGGCTACGACCCTGCTAGGGTTTGGGATGGGGCGCCCACTAATGGGCCGCTGCAGGTCGTGCCCATGGTTTCCAACACTCCCCTTGGGCACCCATCCTTCATGTCCATGTCTCGTCAAAACTCCATAAAAACCGAGTGGGAAAAATTTGGAGAAAGAGTACATGATACACGCTCTTTGTGATGCACGAATTGCCTCATTAAAAACCTTAGCCGAGAAACTTCGGGAAAACTCGTCAAGGAAAAGAGTACAATCCACCCAATTTCATTTAATCTCTGGATTTATTCTTTGGGTACTCGATCTTCATGATCAAGCTTTAATAATGAGTTCGTGAAGGTTCTCCCCGACTCTCGCACTTCTCTAAGTCTCATCATTCCAATTCACATATGCATCTTTCAAAGTTAGACACTGGAAGTGACTTAGTGAACAAATCTGCAAGATTCTCACATGACTTAGTATGCAGTACTTTAAAAACGTTCATCTTTTGCAATTCATGAGCATAGAAGAACTTGGGGTTGATATGCTTTGTGAGAGGATTCTTCACATAACCCATCTGTACTTGTGCAACACAAGCTGCATTTATCTTCATAGATAATAGTGGGGGTTAGTGCGGCATTCAATCCACATGACTGTTGGATGTGGTGAATCATCCGTCGAAACCAAACACATTCTTGTGAAGCCTCGTACAATGCTATTATTTCCGAGTGGTTCGTCGAAGTCGATACAAGACTCTGCTTAGATGATTTTCATGAATTGTAGTTCCACCACATAGGAATACATAGCATGTTTGCTATTTGGCTGTATGCGGGTCCTACAAGTACCCGTTATCTGCATTGTCATTCATAGTTAAGTCTTAATTCTTTCTGTAGAACAGACCAAGTTCTTTGCTTCCTTGGAGGTATCGGAAGATATCCTTCATTCCCTGCCAATGCCTTTGGTAGGTTCTGTACTATACATTGCTAATAGGTTCACGGCAAATGCAATGCCCGGTCTAGTACAGTTATTTCAATACATGAGTGTTTCTATCACACTTAAATATGGGAATTCCGGTCCCAAGACTTCCTCCCCCTCTTCTTTAGGTCTGTACGGGTCTTTGTCTTGCTGCAAAGATCTCCCGACCATTGGCACTTTCAAAGGGTATGCCTTCGCAAAGTCGAACCTTTCTAACACCTTTTGAGTGTAGGTCGATCGATGCACTAATATCCCTTGAGGGCATGCTCAAGCTGCAAGCCTAAGCAATATTTGGTTTTACCCAAACCTTTCATTTGGACTCGACTCGGTAAGAGCTTGCTTTCCTAATATCCTTCAGGTTCCGATGATATTCGATCATCTTCATACTCTAAGATTATACAAAATCCATTCGGGATCGTCGTATAAATACAGAGATTATTCTCATTGTTCGTGTAACCTTTCTTGCATAGAAAGTCGCTGCGATTATACCACATTCGCTCGATTGCTTAAGTTCGTATAATGACTTTCTCGAGTTTCACATACATATTTCTATTTGCTCTGTTTTGGTCCGGGACGTTGATACATTCTGTATCTTCATATAAATGTCCGAATCCAATATTTTATAAAGGTATGTTGGTACCCCATCCATCAATTTCACTTCTAACTTCAAGTTCACCGCCATTGAGATAAATATTTAAAGGAGTTCCGCCATGACCGGGAATAGGTTTCTTCATAATCATCTTACGGACGTGCGGTGAAACCTTGTGCAACAAGCCTTGCTTCTTTTATTTCTCTTTCGAACAAATACCACTTATGCCTGCTGGGTGCACAAGAGGAGCGCGTGCGGCTTATGTGCCCAAACGTCTTTCTTTTATTCGAGAGAATAATTCGGTTTCTATTGCCTTCTTCCAATCTTCTCAATCGATCTTTTCTCTCATTCAATGAGCAATGCGTGCTCGGATCAAGATCGTTGATTGTGGCAATTTTCTTTGTAAAATAAATGTCGACATTGGTCGTTGTCATATTCAAAGATTCTCCGAGGTCATAAAGTTTATAACTATTTCTTCAAGGGCGATTCTTTTAATGCTTCTACTTGCTCACCGCCGCTTCCAATTGCGGGCAAGTCCTTTAGTTTTTCACTCCGATGTGTGCGCACACATCCATGCTGATGTCTCCCTTCATGGGGATGTTCAATTCTGGTATGCCTTTTCTGAAGGTTCCATACCGATGCCAAGTCTCAACTGGCTCCCCTTCTGGTTCGGGGCACTTCGGTGATCGGCTGTGTCAAGTCCTTCTTATCCTTTTTCACCAGCGTCCCGGTTACTTCGGATTCGAGGGACGGAGTTCTCGCCCTTTATTCCGAGGCCTCGGGCGGGATTAGGATACCTTCAATGGTATTTCAACCTCTCGGTGCATTGCTTGCGAGCAAATACTACTTATTCACGCTCTTCAAATCACTAAAGTAGTCTGGCAGTTGATTCGCTAATACTTGCGAATCAATCATCTTCTGGATTTCAATTGTCTTCTAGACTTCAATTCAATTATCTTCTGGACTGCAATTATCTTCTAGACTTCTCTATTTGCTTCGCTAGTGCGCGGGTCATATGCATAGATTTCAATTATCTTCTGGACTTCAATTGTCTTCTAGACTTCAATTGTTTCCCGACATTACTATCAAGGGTTGATTTCCTGACCCTAATGACGGGAAACTAACATCATCTAATGTACTATCAGCGAATCGGGCATTATACAAATCTCCAAATCATATGGTCCAAATACTTGATTATGGATCTTTGTCTCATAACCAACGATATCCCGGACTTTGGAGAAAAACCCATTGCGATTATTGCGGTGGTGGTATAGGTATATGACCCTTGCAAACCAACTGCGAAGATGAGAAGTTTTGATCTCGACCCTTGCGCTAGTTGCATAGTTGGATGGATGTTATAGGCCGACGGTCTAAAATTGATGAGAGCTGCTACGAGCAGGACTGCATGTCTCCAACATATAGTTGGTAAATTACAATTCTTCAAAGTTCTGCTAGTCCATTCTGGGTACGGACATGCGGTACAAAATGCTCAATTTTAATTCCCATTTTCATGTAATAATCATCAAATGCTTTTGAGTGAGTTCTCCTATTGTCCATTCAGTGGACTTCTCATGATGATCAGGGAAAATATTTAATTATCTACGAGATTGGCTTTGCAAAAGCATGATTTCTCGGAGACAATAAACATACGTGCGACCATTCCGAGGAAGCATCGATAAGCACTATAAAATACCTAATTGACCCTTACGGGGTTGTATAGGACCGCAAAAGTCTACCGGATACGGTCCAGAATGCAGGACTTTATCCTTCGCTTTGAGCAAAGGTCTAATAATTAATTTCCGTGGCACATGCGGGCACACAAAATCTTCAGTTCGGGAATTCTTTATATTCATATTATGTCCCGTGAATTGTTAATTATATCTCTCATTATCCTAAGACCTAGGCGGCATAATCTATCATGCTAGAGATAGATAAGTTGAGCTTCTAAATACGGTTTTCAAGGCAGTATAGGCCGCAGTGCCTTAATATTAGTGTAGTATAGCCCGATTTCATATGAAGGAAGACATTCTAATGCTATTTTTCACTTTCTTCACGCTTTGTAATGAGTAGGTATTCGTATCATACTCTTCATCGATCTCTACACTAAACCATTAGCGCAAATATCCTTGAGAGTTCTAGTCGATTCTGGTACAACAAGTCTTCTTCAATGACCAAAGTTGTGCCCATTGGGAGTATAGTTGTGGCCCTTCACGAGCCTATTATACAAGTATCATTGCTGCGATTGTCGTAAGACTACCAAAGATTCTTCTTGATCGACTAGAAAAATTTCCATTTCTCTTAGGATGGTTTTCATTTTGTTGCTACATGCTAAGCACACTTCCTCCATAGGCGCCACACGCGTTCTAATATAATGTACTTTATTAATATGTAGCGAAAGCAAGCAACACATAGATAAAATACTTCAAATATCAGAACGTAACTTGCTATTATAAAAACGGGAAAAATAAGCCTTGCAGGACTCATAATAAGAATTTAATGCTTTGCTCTGCTAGAGCTTGCAACCATTATTCAATAATTCAAAATTCTACTTCAATTACAAACTGCAGGTTACTATAAAATATTCGAGTGCAATGCGTGCACTAGATCTAATAGGCGAAGTATTCAGGAACTTCTGCCTAAATCGGCTCCATGCGCGATCTTCTCCTTTTGGGCAGCTACGGCTGTGGCCGCTGCGATGTCCAAAGGAGGGATGATGGGGGCTGCTACTGGGCTGTCCACATTCATAAGTGCAACTAATGGATGCGAATCCTCTGTGCCTGCAATGGCGAGGTGTGCCTCATGCTATCATTTGCCCTTTTTCTTAGACTGAAAAACATCAATAACGTGCGACGCATGACCTTACCCTTCTTGCTCCTCTTATTTGTGAGAGGCTTCATCACCTTATAGTGCTAGCAGTGGCTTCATGGCCAACATTGCTACTAGGTGGCTGCAAGATGAAGTTCTTTCTTAGAATATCATCTTGAGTTTTCGCAACTTGCATGATGTCAATTAATTCGGCATACTTCATGTAGCCGTCTTGACGATAGTTGCGTGCGGATTACACCGCATTGGGTGAAAGGTAGAAAGTATTCTCCATCTTCTGCTTATCCGTGATTACATTACCACAGAATTGAAGACTGATACAAATTTTATACAAAATCGCCATCTTTGGGTCGATTCTTCAATTCTCGATTCGTGATGCCAGTCATTTTTCATATTCATGCCAAAATTCATAAGATTACTGCTGGTAATTTGCTTAAGATGGTTGCAAAATTCTCATAATGCTCATCGAATTTCAGGTTCGTATTCCCGTATTTTTCTATGCATTTTTCATGATTTACTGTTATTTTCAGTGATTAAAAGCAATATATACAATTACAGATAATCAAAACAGTAAATACAGTAAATAAATTGCATAGAAATAACAATAACAAAGTTAAACATGCTTCAAAAGTTCAAAATATGCAAAATTTTGGATTCCTGAGGCCCTTTTCTGCTGGAATATGACTTTTCGACGAATTTTACAATTTCAGGTGTTAACATGCGAAATTTCAGTACGGAGAAAAATTTTGCGTGCAATTTTTTCAATCTCGGAAGAGTTATTCTGCAAGAATTTCTTTCATGAAATATTTCCCGTAATTGTCAGAACTTCGAGGGTTTATTTGCAATTTCTTCAATTCTGCAAAAAAATTTGCGTAATTTTGAAAAATCCGAGCCGTTTGTAAAATTCCGAATTTCCAATTCTTTCGATTTTCTTTGCTCACGTGATTTCATTTGGCTGGGGCCTCTTCTTGGGCCGACCTTCCTTTAGTTGGCCCGTGCCTTTCTTGCTTTGATGGCCCGTGCAGGTAAGAGGAGGGTGGAGGCACCAGGTTGTACGCATAGCGCGACGGCGGCGGCTGTATGCACGTAGCGGCGGCACGCGCCATCGGGCGAGCGGCCAGAGCGGTGTTAGGTGGCCACGTACATGCACGGGCATGGCTCCGTTGCCTCATCGCGCAGCGTGCTTGTTCCACCGGCACGACCAATCAGTGGCACAAGTGCACAACCGCGGTGAGACCTCACGTATAGAATGCAAATATGGCCAGCCACAACTAGCAATCAACTCATGTGGCCACAACTAGCAATCAAGTCACGATAGAGATATTCCGCAGACTACTAGCAATCCACGTGACCCCAAAATCTGTTCAACCACAACTAGCACACATGCTGTTAATTAACACCATGGCGTGTGGCTTCGAGGCCGGTGACGGCTGCTGGCCGTGTGGGGCGGCGCCTGCTTCAGGCACGGTGAAACTTCGGGTGGTGCGCTTGCGGACGTGACGACGTGGCCGCGTGACGCGGCAGCGGTTGCAGGCCGGGAGGCGGCGCGGCTCCAGACCGGCAGCAAGTGCGTGCGGCGCACTACGACGGCATGGCCACTTGTGTTTGGCTGGTAACACGTGGTGCAGCTTCGGGCCAACGTGGCCAGCGTCGACGGTGCGACGGGTGTGGTGTGGCTAGCTTCGGCGCATACCGGCGCAGCGTGGTGGCGTGGCGATGCGGCCACGTGCGGGCGGCGCGGCCGTGTGCAGACGGCCGAGGGGTGCTGCGTGCAAGAGGCGGGCGTCGTGTTCATGCAATTACTATTTATGCAATGATTTACGGTGCAATCAACATCAGTTCTTTCATGCAACCACCGATCGGCTTGGCCGGCGACTTCAAGTCTGCTCGCGGTAGGTTAGAGCGAATTTGCATCGTAGAAAAACAATATAGAAAGCAAATTTGCAGAATTTAAAGCGATCTAGAAAATACGATTCAATCTACGAGTGTCGTTCTTCGACAGTTACCTTTTCGATGCGAGGAGAGTCGATCGTGCTGATAACGTGTTGAGGAACCGTCGCTGGCGAGTCCAGTCCGAGCGATTACCTCGTAGACAAGCATAGAATCGTAAGAACAATGCATGAACAACAAGAACAGAATAAGAGATAGAACACAGAGATGTAGGGGGACTTCTTGTTTCTCTTTATTCCTTCATCCATCGATCAATCCTTTACAATGAATAGCACCTCCTATTTATAGGCTACGACCCTGCTAGGGTTTGGGATGGGGCGCCCACTAATGGGCCGACTGCAGGGTCAGGCCCATGGTTTCCCAACACAAGCGAGGGCAGACGAGGAGACAGGGCTCTGGCAAGGCGATGCGGCGCGGCAGAGCCGGGTCAGGAGCGCACTCTACGCTCTCTAGACGAATGAGGCGCAAGCAAGAGGTGGCATGGGCCATTTTGGGCGAGGCCAAGGGGAAAAGGAGGGGGGGCCAAGCCCTAGAAGGATTTTGCTGCTTTGGAAGTTTGAAAATCGAGAGAATTTTGGAGTCACGCAATTTGAATTCGATTTCAAATTTTGAAATTGTTTCAAGCAAACTTTTACAATCCCAAAAATGGGATGTTACACCCAGCCCCATTAAACACGCCTACCGCACAATCCAGCCCTGGCCGGAAACAGAAAAGGCCCACCTATCCACAGCCTTTTCAGAATTTTGGGCCGGCACTATATATTACGGCCCATTGGGCTGAGAAACAGCTTGAAAATCTCTTTTACAGCCCAGTTACAGAACAGTCGATTTCTAAAAATAAAAACTAGTTACAGATGAGTAGATGCTGCAGAAGGAGCTGCCGTCCGAGATGGGGCCTCTGCCACCTCCCTCGCCGGCGACCGGATCCAATCGACCTGCCGCAAAGGTAGACCGTGTTGCACCACAATCCTGTATAGTTTCGTTAATCGGACACAAACTCAATAGAACGACAAGTCATTGAATATCACATATAAAGAAAAGCTAAGCATCAATTAGGCGAGCTAACGATGCAAGAGGTGGGCTGTGTGCTTTAGCGTACTTATCTTCTCTTCTAGAAACAGCTTTTCTTACTTTATTCTTTAAGATTGTTGTAGCGCAAGCTAAAAAAACTCGACCACCTACTGTGTTATGTACTAGGATAAAAGAAACCGGTGGTAACAGGCCGGTCACCGGCCGTACTGGCCAGACCGGTAAAAAAAATATAGGTTCAAAAATTTCTAAATTTTGAATTTAAATTGATGAACAGTATTGTGTGCGGTAACCAGTCAAACAGCCGGTAACCGGCCGAAAACCGGCTAAATTCAAATTTTGAGTTTAAATTTTGTTTGATGAAATTTGACAGGTTTAAAACCGATAACCAGTACTGGAAGGGGTTCAATATTTTTCCCATTTCCGGTTTTTGAGACAGATTCAATATTGCTGTCATCCTTGTGCCATTATGCAGCTGCAATACTCGCAGTTTATTTAGGAATTGCCATTATCGGTCACCTTATCCTAGCAACTGTGAATTCAGTACCAATACAGTTGATGATTCGAAGCAAAAGTAACAAGCTGATCACCTTAGCATATCACTCAGACTGATTCTAGCTGACCAAGGAGGGGACCATAGACCACATGACTCGTTGGTTGAGCTTTGCTGCCCATATGCTCATTAATCTTCAGGTTGGTGCATCAGATATTATGTACTAGAATAATGGGAAGTCGTCAATTTGTCCAAGCTTCTCAAGGACTATCTTCTCCTGTTTGATATCTATGGCATGTCAAGACAAACAAAGACATGGGGAAAGCTGCTTGTCACTTTGTCAGTTTACAGAATCTATACTTACAACGATGCATTTCCTGATGGAAGTATTTCAAGTGGCAATGAGCCAGTCAACAGCAAGAAATGAACTTTTACAACGTACAATTAACATTTAATGGAAAGAATTTATCACCTCTAAGATATATCCTTGCTTGCCCAAAAGGACATACCAAAGAAATAGTCAAGAACTTCCGTGGACACAGCAAAACAAAAGAAAGAGCAGGAAAATAATTGTTAGTTCAGGTTTTCAGCAGTTAAATCTTCGACATTATTGAATAAGTAGGCTATAAAATCATATGTTAGGATACATTCCTGATCAGGGTTGTCTGTAAAATTAGAGTGCAGAGCATTTCCAACACTGTCTACGATTGCAGATGTTGTCATGGAGGATTCAATGCATAATATGGCAGCAATAGCATCAAGTTGTGTAACCTCATTTCTGAACATTAGTCTTGCATGTGCTGCAACAGAGAAAATAAACTGAAAGAATTAGGCAAGGTGCGAGTCAGAATAACATATGTGAAAGGGGGGAAGGTCCACTGGAGATAACAGAACATGCCTTGTGCTAGCCTTATCAAACTCTCAAGCATGCGCACAGTTGTCCTTGCTGCACAAAATCCTATTTCTGAGAGGCTGCATAACTCTTTAGGAAAAAAATACAAGTTTGGCTAACCTGCATTTTGTGTTCCTGATCTTCGTTGAAGCTGGTAATAGCTCGAGATAACTCTTTCTGCCTCCTTTGTCAGCACTGGTTTAAACCGCTGCTTTACATAGTGGATATACCTGGGATTTAGGAAATACAGCATTGATAATCAAAGATAATGAAAATTTTCAGCAGTGACAGCACAATCAGCCAAATACATTTGGAATTTTCAGCCACTTATTATGTATGATATGACGAAATAACATTTGCTTAAGCCAACAAAAGGAGGTCTGAATATTCAATACTCACTTCACTCACAAAAACATGCCGTTATGGGATACGTGCAATCAAACTTTCGAAACTTTTGTTATCGATATCTTTTAAAATATTTACATTAGATATATGAAAATCATACATGTAGATTTGTCTCAAAAAGTAATTTTATAATATTATAATTTTATTGGGTTTTATAAATATATTACAATAGAAATTAGTGGTCAAAGTTGCGTTTTGGGGATTGTCGATGTCCAAAACGACATGCTTTTGTTACCAGAGGGAGTGGAACATAACGAAACACATGTATTTGTATTGCCGAGCACAAGCCTCTAAGGTCACTTATCATGTCATGCAGGTAAACATATCAACATTGGCGTCAAAATACTTTCTACCTCCTCAACATGGGTAGCGTCCACATTTCAGAATCATTGGTCTTGTCTTTCTTTACTTTAATGTTCTGCATAATTCAAAAAGTTTATGCTTAATAGAAATGTTTATTCTAGCGGCCTGCTAGTTATTTTGCATGCCTATAGGGTAAGCTTATTCAAGACGCCAGACAATACAGCAAGTCCAACTTTAAAACAATGAAATGTACCTCCGCTAATATATGAGAAGAAACTATGGCATCCCATTCAGGGTTCTTTTCATCCAAGAGAACAAGAACTATATCAAATCTACTCAACAATGGTCCTGAAAGTGTAGTATTCACAGATAGGGCTGAAAAGGAAAAGCAGAGATACAACGATCAGAATGGATAAGCACTTGTCCAAGAACTTTGCAAGGGCCAATGGGAACAGCTTAGAAGCATACATTCGCTTCCTGATGCCTTACTAAACTAATATCGTAATGTAGATTGAAAACAGTTTTTACAGGTTATTAAAGTCCTATCAAATGAATCAAAAGAAATTTAAAACTGTCATAATATCATTTACAAGGAGCACCATCAAATTGTTAAGGGTAGTAGTGTAGTAGTATGTGTGTGTTAACTGTTAAAGGCATTTGTGGTATTGTAGTGGTAGTCTAGTGTTTATACAACACTTGAGTTGAGTCTCCCTCAAAAGTAACACAAATTACGCATTGTTGTAGAGAAATGCAGAAATAAATATGCCTGGAAATACTGTTCTGAGTTTCTGGCACTGTTTTAAGTAGCAATGCTTATATTGCTTGATTTGTAAGTGCAGTACATTCATTAGGATCATATTGCCCTTTTGGATTAGTGGCACCGAAGACAGTAGTCCTTGTACTGAGTGTTGTCACCAGTCCAGCCTGGAAGACAGAGTAGTAATGCTGAATCAAATTGGACACTAGTGAACGTGAACGGCTCATTAAATGGCAATTGTTTAAGTCAAAGAAGCATGGTACCTTCGCAATGCTTATTGTTTGTTGCTCCATGGCTTCATGTATTGTTGTCCTGTCATGTTCTCGCATACTATTGATGAGAATGTTAGACTTATGTGCCACAGAGCATTACAATAGTATATTCTAAAACAATATTAGCATTGATTTTAGCAAAAGGACAAAAGCATTAAATAACATATCACGGCTTATAAAAAATATCAGCAGCACTCCAATAAGTTGAGCTATCCATCTATCATGGAAAATATATCAGATATACAATTGAGGCGTACATGCATATTATCTGGGACATCATTGTGCGTGTGTGCAGGAACATGAGCGTGGGCGAGCAGGCATATGGGTGGGTGGGTTGGGGAGGGTTGGTTCACCTTCTAGAGTGTCTGATTTCAACCTGAACAAGGGCTTTTGAAATGAGGCTAGAATTAAGGCATGTCAACTGCAAAAAACAGGAGAATTCACATAGCAGAAGGGAGTTAAAAAGTGTTTGTGATGAGAATCATGGAGCTGCGAATTAACTCTAAAAATAGGGGGCATACAGCAAGCATACAAAAAATGAAAAAATGGTGGAAACTTTTGGGTAAATATCTGATTAAATGAGTGGAGGTTACAGATTGGATTATCTGCAAAGCAGTTATCAAGTTATCGGAGATTAGAACTGCAGAGGCCATTACCAAGTCTGCCGATTCAGATTAAAAAAGATTCGGGGTAAGGTGCAAGTGTCATATTTTTCTTGTCCAGCTGAGATCATTCAAGCTAAATATACATGGTCTGATCCATCAGTTGATTTGAAAGACGACACAATTTAGAACTATTTTTTTCATAATAATTCATCCTCAATATTTTTCATAATGTCAAGCCAGTACTATTATAGATTAGGATTTGGAATCTATTGAATCTCTGATAACATTAAGGGGCACTGATTGCATTATTGAATAAAGGTATTAGGTAGCAAATTTGCCAGTGAGACAGTCGAACCTATCAAATTCATCTATGCAGCATAAACCACCATCAGCCAGAACAAGGGCACCAGCCTCAAGCATCCACTCCCCTGTCATTAAATGCAAAAAAAATGGCATTGAAGTTGTTACATGAGAAAATTGTTATAAAGAAAATCATTACTAGTTTCAGATGAAAAAAAAGCAACACCAAAGATTAATGCTGACAGGGAATGGTGATGTCAGACATAGGTACCTCCATCCTTGACAGCTGTGACAGTTAAACCAGCACTGGTGCTTCCAAGACCAGTCGTGATCACAGAACGGTTGCTCAATTTGGCAGCAAACTTCAAAAACTGGGATTTACCAGTACCTGAAATTCAATAGAACACAATACAGTTGCATGAAATATCTATTTACCAATCTTACATGTGATATGCAAGATAAACTATTGTAGCCTTGTAGGCTTTAGGATGTAATCTTCTTTTAACAGTGTAAAGGGGTGCTATTGTACTTTGTCCAAGTATGATGGTCTAAATTCAGATACTGTACAGGGTATGGGTTATCATGAACATGAAAATGGCAACACAACATTGAAAAGAATCACATTCAGATGTTCTCATATACATCTAATTTGCTAAGGAATATGGGTGATTAACTAGGGGACATATCTAGTGACCATCATTTAGGTGCAATCATGCAAACCACTTTTGTTTCAGCACCAAATCAACAAAAAAACAAATTCCAACAAAGATTGTGAACGCATGCAATCATGTTGTTGGGCTCCTTCCAACAAGTTGAGGGTAAAATAAATAATAATTAAATAACCTATGCAATAGTAGGCTCGTTCTCTTATATTGCTCGTGTATTTAGTTTGTGTGAGCAGTGTCATTTGTAACCTTGCATTTGTTCAATCATCAGGTCAAATGTTGTGATGGAAGTAGTTACTACCGTGAAAATTTGAACATGTGATTTTCTGGAAAAAGTAAAAAAAAAAAAACACTAGTGTAACTTAAAAGACTAATTTTACTTCTGAAAAAGGATACATGGACTAGTTCTGAAACATGTACAATATGTCTTTAGGCACAATAGTAGTTATCACTTATCAGGCCACACATCAGTAATGATGACTGCATATCAAGCAGATACACCTTAATTTACTTCTGAAAATCCCTTGTCGGTACCTAATACAACAGTATTTGAAATGTAATGAGTAAATTGCACGGGTGGTTCAAGTAGGTCTCCATACGCATAAGTGAGTAGAGTGAGGTCCAAAAGCGGATGTGGTTGGCACTAGGCACTGCCATAGATAAACATGTCATTTTTCGCTGACATGGCACCTACCCCTCCTCTTTCCTCTTTCTGCTTCCGCCGCTCTCATAACATGCCCCTCCCCATCCCCTGCATCTCTCAACGCTGCTGCCATCATTCATCGCAACACCGAGTCCCCCACCTCCATGCCTCCATTGTCTGTGCCGCCAAGTCCCGCTGCCTCTCATTCATCTCTTTTGTGCCGTTCTTCTCTCTGGCCTCTGCCCCATCGCTCACCGACTCACCATGCTCGGCCTCCACCGCCTTCAATTTCACCACTCTCCGCCGCCTCGTTGCCATGAACACCCCTCGGCATCACTACAGTCGCTGCCCAAAAATTTACCATGTCCCCCAAACCAACATGCATGGAGGAGGTCCAAAAGCATCTGTCTTGCTAGCTGCCCATGGCAACGAGTAGCCTAGAACTCAATTGTTGCCACAGCCGCATCAGAGAGAGAGGAGCATGGAGATTGAGGGACTGTGAGGAGAGAGAGCGAGAGAGAGAGAGAGGGAGGGAGGGAATCCACGTTGGAAGTCATGCCAGTCAGCAAATCCACTTTTGGACCTCACTTACCCACTTATATGAGTCTGCAGACCCAAATATCCGTTATGGTAAACTTGCAAAGTCTTTGCCACTAGTCCAGAACGTTCAAACACAAAGGATGGTTTCGGTATACTAAATGTTATGAACTTAGTACCTGGATCACCAACAAGAAGCATATGTGGTTCTCCACGAACCTTTGTTCCAGAAGCACCAACATGCTGCACTCCACCAATCAATGTAAGAGCAACTGAAATTTACATAGATCATGAACACTTGGAATTTTATAACAGGATTTGGCATACGAATACTTAAAAAAGACAGTTGAGTCAGCGAGTTCGTTTTAGAAACAATCTGCAGGTGGATGGCCAGAGAAAGCTTAAAACGCCCAGTGAATTAATAACAATATAGCTTACCAACAGAAAGTTGCATACCTGCAAGCTTTACTGTGAATAGCCCAAAAATTTGAGGGCAAATGCCTCGCAAGATGGAAGCTCTTCCTGTGTACCCAAAAAAAAAAGAATATGCAGTTTATAGTAGCAAAATAATGGCAACAAAATAGACTAGAATGCTTCATAATTTGAGATATGGAAACAGGATCAGGGTTTTTATAGCTGACATGGATGGGAGTGAGCTTTCCACTGAAAGGTTTACAATTCAGAAGTATGCCAATTAGAAAATATCATGCATCATGTACTGCCTTAAATGATAGCACTGGATTTAAGCCAAGATCTGGACAACAGCATCAAGAAAAAAACAAAGCATTGGAGCTTAAGCACCTTTTAGTGGAGTAGCTCTGGAATCTACCCAGAATTGATCAAACTTCTTGATAATGTCATCAGGGATGTCTATATCAGACTTCAGCTCATTAGTTCTCCTGTAGAATGCAGCACACAGACATTCATAAACATAGGCGCAATCAGGGATCAAAGAACTGGTCCCAGACCGAATCCCGGCAGGCGGCCGGAAACGGTAACCAGCCGGTTACCGGTTTTCCCAGAAAAAAATCAGATGAAATTCGCTCGAATTTGATTAAAAACCATCCAAAATTCGAAAATTAGAATTTGAACTTGCAAAACCCTGGAAAACCGGACAGAATTCTGGTAACCGGTAACCGGCGGTTACCGGCCGGTTATTTTTTCCCTGGGCACAATAGCCAAGACTAACTGAACAAATAAAACAACTGCAAAACATATGGCTATCTATGGTGACATCCAGGGATTAAAATCCCGGCCGGTAACCGCCGGTTACCGGCCGGTAACCGCTTACCGGCGGGGTGGCGGGATCCCAAATCCCGGCCGGGTTTGCAAATTCAAATTTTGAATTTTGAATTTCGAATGGTTTTTAATCAAATTTGAGTGAATTTCGTCCGAATAAAATCCGGTTTGACCGGTAACCGGCCGGTTACCGGTACCGGCCATGGAGCGGGAAATATGCCGGGAGTGGTTATGTGAACCCTGCATCCAACTACCTTGGTAGATGATCAAAAAACAAACTACAATGCAATGAACGGAAGTGAAATAAATCATTGAGTCAGATCAGAGACTGTAGAGGAAGGCTTAGACATCAACATATCTATTACGTAGAAAAATTTTCAGTTTTTTCATCAGACAGCCAATATACTGGCACAACAAAACATCATGAGCTATTCCACAAATTTCCTGGACTAGCAATAACATGATAAAGCTTGTTGCTGGTATTATTGTGATGGATCTGGAGAAGAATGAATGAGTACCTGCAGGTTCTTAACAAGCACACTATGTAATAAAAAATGCTTCAAAGAACAGGCATCCGTACTTGGTTCATCACATGCTCCAAAAGATTTAAAACCATAATGATTAATGCATAAATCAAAGAGTCACAAATTGGCATAAAGTCAAAATTACTAGAACTAAAGTTTAGAGAACAACCATAGTACAACAACTTATCAATTACCTGACATGATTGGCAATCAACATAGGGTCAAGGTTGGAACGCACATCCTTAATATCAGGAGACCATTTTGCAGATAATATACCCGTAACAATGACATCATCTGAAGAAAGAATAAACATGAATACATGACTGAACATCACAGTCATAGCACAACAGCTAAGCCAACAATGGATAGCCAGCCGTACAGGTGCAATTCATGCAAAAGAAACACAGTACTTTCTATTTTTCAGCTTGGGAACAATGAAAAATCAACATCAAACTTTTCCCAAGTTATCTGGTCAAGCTGATCATATAAAGATCAAGCATTTTGTTTTGTTTTTTTCAAGATCATTAGAACACAATCTTCCACAGAATCCTGGATGGACATGAAGAGGCTACTCACCTCCAGCTTTAACAATATCAACAAGGTCATCCTTTAAAATTACAGGCATTGAACGGGGTATAGACCCAACACCCAGAAGTTGTACGCTTTCTTGGATTTTTATTTCTTGATAATCATGGCAGGTTATGCTACCTTCTATGAATTGGAAAGAAGCACTTCCACAACCTCTTTTACTCTGGATGAATAGCAAAATTATTAGTAGCAACTTCCACAGCAGTTCAAGCAAAAGTTCAAACAATTACAAAATGTAATATGTAAGAACAATACATAAAATGTACATTGATCATCAGAGAATAATACTAGCGTTCACCACAGGTAGGCAAATATAGGAAGAATAGAACCAGACAAAGACTAATAAGTAAGGAAGTGAAATACCATGGATGGACAAGATGCAGGAAGAGTTATACGATTCCCAGCCTCTAGCTCAGGTTTAACTAGGAACCTGTTCAAGATACAAGAAGTTAACGTTTGGTGTGTCTAGCATATAAACATATTATCATAACATTCAACACACCTTGTAAGAAGTAATGATGTGGTCACCAAATGTTAGGGAGGCATAAAATTCTCATTCAGAAGTTCATATCAAGGCAATCAACAAATTGCTTCAAAAATTGAATGGATCTAGCCCCAGTTCGTCAAAACTATGCTACTGCATTGAAGGAGTTAAGCCTCTCATACTGCATGCTTTTCCAAGTACTTACAAGAGAAGCTTAAGCTCTTATCAAAAAGAGACTCAACTTGCTCACCCAGCTTTTGGCTTACAGGCTTAAGCCACCCAAATAGGCCGGTGTTACCAGCAATGTAACAGAAGATGACAATCTTGCCAGCACCACTAGAAATATTTGTGATAATGACCCGTCAACTTTTGTTTTAGAAAATCCATCTTTGATTTTTTTTAAAAAGAAAAGCTTCTACCTCAGTGGCGGATCTGACAGAGGTGCATGGGGTTAGAGCTGAACCCCAAAAAAATTTGGATGTATATCAATGATCATTCCTTACTACACAAAAAGATAGCGTTGCTTGGGTGTTAGCATAGTTCTACTTCAACTGGGAGGGCAGAGTTTGATCCTTGACTATAGCACGTTTTGTCTTTTTTTTTTGTTATGTGTTTTTTTTTGTTATCTTTCTATTTTGATGAGCCTCAAAGTTCATGTGATATTGTTCCTAATTTTTTTCTAAGTTATTATTAGTTATTGTCACATGAGTACTTGGAGTTGAGTAATTTCAACAACTTCTTTCACTGCAGTCCTGAAAAATGAATAAAAGAGAGAACTGTGAAAGGCCGAGCGCATGGCGACGACACGATGGCAGTAGGAGTGTCTCCTATTTTGCACCCCTATCGTTAAAATCCTAGCTCTGCCACTGTTCTACCAAACCAGCTTAGTCAGTAGATTACCATCTAAAATCACCATTACACTAATACGCAATTCACGGTTATGCTTCACAGGCCCACTACTACTTGTAGACGAAGCAAGGGCTTCAATTGTCAACCAATACTAGTATATTACTAAGTCCCGAAATATGCATCACCAACCTGTGCTTGCACTTTCTGCACTGGTACATCCTCTCGCCCTCGATCATCTTCACACCACCTGACCTTATCACAGTCCCCTTCAAAGTGAGCAGAGTCCCCCTATGCTTCACCCTCACCTTCCCAATGCTCGGGGATGCTTCTGCAAAAAACAGCACCACTACCACCAAATCACGAACCTCGTATACAACTGCCAAACCACGCAACCAAACCACCACACAAGCATTACACCGAACACAAAAGTCGCATGCGTGCGCGCACCAGGGCATTCCAGTGGCGACCCGGAGACGTTGACGCGCACGTGCACGAACTCCTTCACGGCATCCGGTTTATCCGACATATCGCTCTGCGAAGCAAAATTAATGCTTGGGAAAAGCGGGAGAAAAGGGGTATGCGGGTCGTACGGGCGGTTGGTCATCCACTCACTTGGGCGCGTTGAGCAGCTTTGTCGAACGAGCCGAGGAAGTTCTCGGGATTGTAGTAGAGTTCGTGGGCGTGTTCAGGGTGGAACTCCGCGAGCTCCGCGAAGCTGCGAGAGGATATCGGATTAGGGTTTGGGGGAGCAGAAGGGGGTGGGGTGGGGAAG
Organism: Ampelocalamus luodianensis; assembly: GCA_036346255.1. Classification (NCBI taxonomy): domain Eukaryota; kingdom Viridiplantae; phylum Streptophyta; class Magnoliopsida; order Poales; family Poaceae; genus Ampelocalamus; species Ampelocalamus luodianensis. Next base: position 52,538,220 of record CM070627.1, on the reverse strand, counting down.
AGGACTCACTCGATGATGAGGGGGAAGTGGAGCGTGGGCTCGGGGTCGAGGAGGATGCGTCGGAGTTCGTCGGAGTGGAACTTGTGGAGGAAGGCGGCGAGGTCGCGCTCGGTGTCGCCGGAGTCGGCGGCGGCCAACGCCTCCTGCGGCGGCGGCATTTGGGCGGTGGTTTGGGGTATGGGCGGGAAAGGGTGGAGAGGAGAGAAGGTGGTCAGGTCAGTCACCACGGTGGTGGACTGGTGGCGTGGCTTTTGGGGAATTTCTGTTTTGGTGATTTGGTGGTTTTTTGGGTGAGGGTTTACGCGGGCTTTGCCGAAATGGGCTGTCGACTAGAGAAACTAACTATTGGTTTGAGCCCATAAGAAAAGGGCACGACGAGCGCTACCTACGTACGCCGCTGCAACATTTTCATACACGGCTGTAATATTTTCTGGATAATAATTACAACATCTTTGGACAACAGTTGCAACATCACAAATCAATGCCAAGCATCTGAAAAAAACACGTTGGAAAAAATTGCAACATCGTCGTGAACCATATGCAATATTTTTTTACTATAGATGCAATATTTTTTTCTACATATGTAATATTTCATCAAAATCCGAAAATCAATAAAAGGGGAGAGGGGAACAGAGCCATAGACGAGCCCGAGCGGCTGAAGGCCAAGCGAGCCGAGCTGGGGCGGCACCGGCAGGGGGAGGAGGCCAGAGGGACCGGGCCAGGCGTAGGCGACACGAGGGCGTCGAGCTCGACGCGCACGAGCGCGCTTGTGCGGTGCTCCTGGAAGGCGAGCTCCAGGTCCCGGTGGATGTGGTGTCGCAGGCCATGCAGCCACCCCGCGAACTCAGGCGCGCGCCGCGTCTAGCATCGGGTGCGAAGCCCAATCACTGCGGCATCGCCTTGAGCTTCAAGCAGTAGGGAGAAAAGGGGACGGGGAGAGCAAAGGAGAAGGGAAGTTAGGTGGGAGGATAAATGTAAATGGTGGAATGAGTGGATGAGAACCGTCCGGTCCTCCGGACGTCATAGGTCCTGTTTAGTAGAGCTTGAGATTCTCATTTTTTAGATTTCTATTTCTGATTCTCTGATAATCCACTTCTCTAATAATATGGAGTTGTCTGTTGAAAGCGTTTGGCTGATAGATTGGCTCCAAAAACCATATGAGGGGGGATTAAAGGCAAATAGGCCATATTACCCCTGATTATAATAATTTAATTGTATTTATGTCTTTCTCCTATATATTTGTACACAAATTATCGAATTCCCCAAAAAAAATTGTTTACACCATGTGAATGTATATAAATGAGTCATACCACGCTGAATCTACAAGCACATAGATAAAGCATCTCCTCGCAATGCATCTGGGTTAGCACGTGTGATACATACATTTCAATTGCAGTCAATCTCAACATCCAATATCCAATGTTATCATTCTACATATAGAAAGCAAATCATCTGAAGATCTAATAAACAATTGTCTATCAAATCGACTGCTAAATATTCACAACCAATGTTTACTAGCAACCCCCACAGGAAAATAGGGAGATAACAAGCCCCATGAAGCGACATTCTTTGTTCTCTTTGAACAGTTAATGGTACAAGATAACACATAACACAATGCCTGCACACGGGGAGAAAATAAACAAGAAAAATAACACATCACATAAGAAAAGACAACATCTCGATACATGGGCGGCATCTGTCTATTCTATACAAATACACAAATGAATGAAACCCAGTATTGTGTTGTTTCAATGATCCAGCTTGAAATTTGCACTTCAAATCTGAACTTGTCATATAACATAATTCTTGCAAAATCAAATCACACAACAGAGGATATAACGGGCAGGCTAGAAGCCTTTACAGCATCATGCATCTCATTTTCATAAGAAAATCCATGATACAAATTTGCTTCTCATTTTCGTAGGCAATGCATGGCGCATTGAAGCAGCAAAGAGAGATGGCATCTAAGCTTAAGAGATGGAAATAAACCTGCCCACGCAAAAGGATATAATTATACATATCAATATATTCAAATTCCAAATGTAGTTTTTGAACTCAACAACACCTCTATAACATTGCTCATACTAATATCAGGAAAATGTTGCCTTAAGTGGCACTGTTTTTTTTTCTTCTAATGATATCCTCGCAAGTCGATGCAGAGCTTCATGAACTTGCAGCATGGAAACCACCCATGGTATGAAAGGAGACTACTTGATGTGCATTGGAGATCACCATAGGCTGCAAACGAACCTGCAGCGTAACAAAATTAATTAGAGTAACAGTTGTAACATATGTTGTTCGACATATAAGAAATATAAACATGTTTTTTTCACCATATGCTCAATGTTTGTTTCAGAAAATTGCCATTGTTGCCAAAAGGACTAGGAATAAAGTGAGTTATTGCATCATGCTCTATGTTCTTGCTTTTATGTGGGAACCATTGTATATCTCCACAAGCTTTGGATTCTATCAATATCATCAATCATAAATTCATAATGAAGATAGTAAAACCTGTACCTTATAGATACAAACATGTTCTGTTTTGTCAAACACACACATATATGTCCATGCATCAGACAATGCAAACTGGAAACCAAAAGGTTTCTATTGCCTTCTTTACATAAGCTTCAAAGACTCCCTGGTTGAGGAACTAGCATGGCCCTATGAAAATTGTAAGGACATTCATCAGAAGAATAGGTAAGCACCTTACAAACATCTGGACTCTAATTACTGAAAGCATAAAAAAGTGCTGGTAAAAATAAAGGCAGTTGAGTCATCAATTCCTCATGTGAAAGCCGCCCAACAAGCTACAAGATTACCAAGAGAATACCAACAGTCAACCACGGTTGCTCAGGATATTTTGCTGTAATAAACCAGAATGAGTGAAACTACATTCACATATTGACAGAGACAATTGATGGCGGCCGACGAACAAGGAGACGAAGGGAGGAGTAGGGAGGGCAAGGGGGACGACCGGATCTAGAGCTCTACCTTCACAGGAGTCGGCCGGTGGTGCTCAGGAACAGCGGCGGTGAAGAAGGTGGGGAACGGCGGCGGCCTCTAGGGTTTCCTGGGTCGGCGGTTGTCGTCTTCTCGAGGCGGTGCACTCCGGATCTGGCGGTGGCGCAGTGGAGGACCGGCGGGGGTGCACATGGGGGCCGGAGGAGGCGCACGCGAGGACCGATGGGGGCGCACACGGGGACCGGAGGCGGCGCAGTCGACGGGGACCAGAGGCGCACAGGGGGGCCGGAGGCGGTGCAGTCGACGGGGACCAGAGGCGCACACGGGGACCGAAGCGGTGCGATCAGCGACCAGAGAGCGCACACGGGACCGGCGGTGCGGTCGGCGGGACGAGGCGCACACGGGGGCCAGAGGCGCATAAGGGGACCAGAGGCGACGCAATCGACGGGGACCGGAGGCGATTTTCGCCTATCGCAAGAGCAGCGGGAGGAGAGCCTCTCGCGAGGGGAAAAAGGCGAAGGGGTACGGCTGGTCGCGCGTGCGGTGGGATTTCGTTGAGGGTAATTCAATGGCATTGGCGGATAAATAAATCAAACTTCTAGGGGTATTTTCGTTTCCTAAGATTGGATTCTCATGAGAATCTACGAGAAAGCTGCTTCTTGTTCCTAGTTTATTTTCGAGACAGCTCCTCGCGAGAAGCAGAATCTGGTGGTTTTGAGAATCGGGATGTTTGGTACGGCTCCATGAGAATCGATTGAGAATCAGGGAGTAGAAGCTATACCAAACAGGACCATAGTAGTATTGTTTCTCATAAGAAAATCTACCTCTTGCTTTTGTTTTGAGAGGAAATGCGCCTCTGTTACTCTGTCCGTAATAGCGCCTTTGCCTTTTCAATGGTAGACCGGTACTGGTAGTAGCCTTCAGCTTCTGTATGGTTGAGGGGTTAGAATTCAGAAGTGCAACATTGCTTAACCACAAGTATGCCATTTCTGGATCGCAGCATGCAGCAAGTTACAGGTTAAAGAGTTGAGTCTTTTCCTTTTTAAAAAGTGCCCTCTCCAGTGGGCATTCGATAAAACCCACCTTACGCCATTTTGCAATGGAATAAGTCCATTTTACACTCTTGAACTATGACCCGAGTCCAAAAAACACCCCGAACTACAAAACCGTTTACTTTACACCTCTCAATTGTCAAAACCGAAGCAAATTACACCCTAGGTTGGTTTCATTGGTAGTTTTAGCCCTGTTGACAGCCACGTCATTGGTTTTGGCTTATGTGGTAGCCACATCATTGGTTTTATACACGAGCTACCTCCTCCTGCGACCACCTGAGCATCTCCTTTAGGACGGCGACCTTGGCGTCGACCTTCTCCTGGCCGATGCAGCAGGCGGTGGAGAGCACAAGGCCGGGGAAGGGTGGCCAAGGGGACGGCGGCCACGAGGGCACCAGCGGTGGGACCGGCGGCACTGTGGAGCGGCGGTGCGGGGCAAAAAGGGTGGCGATGGGCGCTCAGGCCTTGTGTGGCGCCAGCGGTGGGGTGGCGCAAGGAGGAGGAAGGGCGCGCACGGGCTACGCCCGGGGGTGGGGAGGCCGGCGGTGGTGGGGTCGGGGAAGCCTAGGGGTGGCCGTGGTGGCGAGGCGATGGCAACCGTGGGCGGAGGAGAAGGAGTGGCGGCGGTGGAGCTTCTCGGCGGCGGAGAAGAAGGGTGGAGGTGGGGGAAGAGTAGAGGGGGCTTGGGGGCGCGAGGTGACGTGGCGGGTTCAGTGAAACACTCACCGGTGCGCCCGAGCGACGGTGGGGCGGTGGTGGCCGAAACCGGGCGGAGATGGGGGCTTCGGCTCTAGCGGCTTGCGCGGCGGCGAAGAAGAAGGGGGGGAGGTGAAACTGTGCCGCCTTCCGCCGCGCCGCTCCGGTGAGCCGTTGCCCCAGCCGACCCCGTCACGAGGTGCCCCAAGGCCCGAGGAAGCCCTCCCCTACCTCCATTGGTCCTCCCCGCCGCCAAGGACTTCCACCGCCGCCACCTCTTCTCATCCGCCTCCGGCCACCGCCGCCCCGCCGATTTGGCCACCCCCAGACTCCCCCGACCCCACCACCGGCTTCCTCACCCCCGGGTGCAGCTCTTGCGCGCGCCGCCCTCATCCCCGCTCCACTCCACCACCGGCGCTGCACATGGGCCGAGCACCTGCGCCGCCTCCTTTTCGCCCTATGCCGCTATCCCCTGTCGCCGGTGCCCTTGAGGCCGCCACTCTTTGGGTGTCCCGCCCCTGCCCTTGCCAGCGCCGTCGCGCCTCCCTCCGCCGGCGGCGAGCCCGAGTCGTGTGCACCCATGGCCTCCCCTGCCTGGCTTGGTTTAATTCCCTCCCTCCTTTGACTGCCAAGTTGGCCCGGGGTGCCAGCGTGGATGCCACGTCATCCAAAGCCAGGGTGATTTAGAGCGAGGGGGTGATTTGCTCTGGTTTTAATAGTTCATAGGTGTAAAGTGAACAGTTTTATAGTTGAAGATATTTTTTAGACTCAGACCATAGTTCGAATGTATAATATGGACTTGTTCCTTTTGCCATCAAACCCACGGGAACCGTCAGATGCTAGCTAGCTAGATACAAAGACGCACAGACAAACGACCACTCAACTTGACGCATGCAACGTACCCGCGCCAGCGCTTACACGCATGCATGTATGTCATTTGCAGAGCACCGCACGATCTGGCGATCGTCTCGGTCACTTCCTTGCCTCGCTTTAATCACTTGGCAGTTTCTGGAGTGCTACTCTGTATCCAGTACGTACCCACCCACCCACAGCCACAGGCAAAGGCACGTGCGACGTCACAAGGCACTAGCAAACGCGCGCGCGAGTCCAGCGGCCGCACGGGCAAAAGCGTCGAGGCTCCAGCTTAGCCCGAGCCCTACACACCGGACAGGCGGACACAAAAGCGATAAAGCGCTCGGGCCAGGCTGCCGGTTCTAATCAGGGCGAGGCGCGGTAATCGGCGGTCGACGACGGCCGATAAAAGGAGGCGCGCGCACGCACGTACGCGCATTGGTTTATTGGACGTTGGGCTCTGCCGGCCGGCCGGGTCGCGGCTCGCACGACCGATCGACCAACGGAAGCAAGCATGTGTGCAGAAAGAAGGAACCGCACGCTAATAATCCCTTGCGCTTGGGTAATCGGGTAATGCGGTCTTGGAACGAGGGGACACCGTACGCGCGGGGGGCGGCGCTTTTATCGGCGCGGGTGCGGCGAGTCACCCAGGCACGGAGGCCTAGTTTGGTCGGTGCAAGGGGCTTTATGCTTGAAAAAAAAAATCTGAAAGAATCTGAAAAGTAAATTGTTTTTTCTGACTATACTTGTCTAGAGATGTGATGTGGTATGTTGGTTTATTGAGCCGTTGTTGCTGTTGCATGAAGCTCAGGCGACCAATTTTGATCGCCTGACTCAAGCTAACGAAGCTATCGAGGGACTCAAGCAGGCTTGCTCGGAAATTGTCAGTTCGCGACCCAAACACACCTTTGGCACAATTCCAGCAGCGTCCTGACCGGGCAGAGGAGAGCAGAAAGACAACCAAACAAGCCCTGGGCCACCCAGAGTCCCAGGTTCGCTGCAGCGTGCCGTGCACCGTGCACGGTGGTGCGAACCGTAGAAACCCGCGCGTGCATGCATGTTTTGCAGGTGATACGGAACGCACGCCTGGCTTGAAAGCATGTAATGGCTCATTGATAATCAGATCCTCTACATGTTGGGTTATAAAATGGATCGGTCGATCCCGTTTTCATTCAAAAACTCCAATTTCTATGTACGCATCGCTAGTGCGGTAGTGTCTTCATCTCCAGCTTCTTGTTGGCCGCGTTGTAGAGTTAAGTTTAGGGCTTTCGGATTTCACTGGCCCTCCACTGGACATGCATCTGTCGGATCAGAAAGCAACAGATGAGATCGCGTGTTCACTACAATAGGAATACTGTAGCATCACTGCTGTTTACGAACACTGAAGCGTGCTGTAGCAATAGGTTCGAGTCATTCTCCACGGATCGGCCGACCCAGGTTTGCCAAATGTTGTGGCACTGTAGCTCCGGGATATTTCCAATGTAATGGTAAAGGATGTCAATCTCCTCCACCATAGATTTTGACGGTGTGAGACAGATAGTGATGGTCTAGCAACGAATAGTGGCATTATCGGCTATGTACGTGGTGGATGTGGATGGCAGTAGCGGTGGGTGAAACACCAGAGGTTTTCATCGTGGTGGCATCTGACGGAGGTGTGGTAATCATCGACGCATATTAAAATTTGACTTATTTTTCAGAAAGAATCAAGCTGAAAACTAGAATAAAAAAGTACTGTGCTATTGTCAATCTGGATTTTCGGAGATTAAAAAAGGAACGGCGCAGATTTATCCAGTAAATACATCAAACACCGTAGCAATTCACTTTGGCACTGCCCATTATCAATTAATCCGGTGCGTCGTTTTGTCGAATGGATAGATATGATTTCAACCAATGACAAAACACGGCAGCTCTGTGCAACGGCAGAGGATGGGAAATAAATTCGGTCCCATCCGCCGTCCATCAGGCCTCGCGCGAGCGGGACGTTGCGGGATCGAACGGTGGGGGAGGGCCTCACGCCTCCAGAGAATTTGCTTCCGCGGAGGACGTGTGCTCTTTACCACCGCCCACTGGCGGCTGGACACATCCAACCGAACCAGTAACGCCGAAGCTCTCCCACGACACCCGACGCAATTCCGGTAGCATCCACGAAACTCCCCGCCAGAGCCGCGCGATATATAAGGAGGCGCACGCCCGCACCACCACACGGACACCATTCCCAGCATACAACACTCCTCCGAGTCTCCGATACTCGTATTAACCATGGCGGTCGTGGGCAAGTCGAAGGAGGCGGACGCCGAGCGGTGCGGGTGCAGGAGGCACCCGAGGCACCGGCACTCGGCCGGCGTGTGCCCCTTCTGCCTGCGGGACCGCCTCTCGCGCCTCTCCTCCGCGTCCATGGCCGCGGGCGCCAACGCCTCCGCCTCCGCCTCCGCCTCCCCCTCGTCGTCGCCCTCCTCGCCGTGCTCGTCCGGGGAGGAGAGCGTCGCGTCGTCCCAGGTGCCGCCCTGCGGCGAGGCGAGGCGCGCGAGGCTGGGCCTGCTGATGCGACAGGAGGAGAGGGAGACGACGGCTGGTCTCGGCGCGGGTCGTCGTGGTCAGGAGGAGGCGCCAGAGGAGAAGAAGGCGACAAAGAGGAGCAACTTCTGGGCGAGGCTGCAGCAGCTCCACCACGGGAGCTGGCACAGGAAGGACGGGTGCTCGCTGGCGCACTCCAAGGCGGTCGGGGAGAAGAGCGCTGCGCCCAAGCGGGCGCCGCTGTTCTGAACTCCGGTGGGCGCGCGCGCGCGCGGAGACGGGGACCATGCGGTCAGCGAGCGCGCTGAGGCGCTTGGTTGGTCGTGTACTCGTGTGCTGCTGTTCCCGTGTTTACGTTGTTGATTATCTGGCATCTTTCGTTGGTTCTCGGTTCTTTTGGTGCTTTTGGTTGTGTCTGTTCTTTTGGTGCTTTTGGTCGGGGTTCTCGCGTGTCTTTACGAATCTGCAGCGCTCATAAATCATCGTGAATTTTCACGAATTGAATAATGAAGGCTATTACGTCACGCTTTGATATTGACACGTTCTTTGAGTTGTGATCCTATAGAATTATTTTCCTTTTGGTCGTGGCTGTTGGTGCCAATGGTGCGTGGGGCAGCCTAATGGCTTGTCCATTTTGTATAGATCTAAGATCTCTTAAGGAAAGAACTTGCACTCAGCTCGATCGCGTTATTTCCCCGTCACGTTCAAACTCGTGATGTTCTTCGGACTTTTGTCATGCTTATGATTCGCTAGCTGTGTAACTGAATTTGTTGCTTTCGTAGTTCTGTTCGATGCTGTGTTAATATCTCTCTTTTTTTGGGTACAAGAATGTTGGTCTTACTTAGAGGCAGGCAAATAGGCAATTTTATAGTCAACACAGCGCTGCGTAAGTATAGATCCGAATATAGATCACTGTTGCAGTGTTGCAACGGGTTGTTTGCCTTCCGCACCAGGGATGCCGTTTTGGGAGCCTTGGGAGCAGGGGCTGCAGGGCCGTTTCTGGGGTAGGCGGGCGAGGCCCTCACCCATGTACTAGACCAATATATACATCCTACGAGTATATTGGGTCATGTCACGGACCTGAGGCGGTGAGGCCAACTCCCAAGCAGCCTGCCTACTGCCCATCCAAAAGTACAATCGCTCTATGCTTCCATCCAGTCCTGAGTTGCGACGCCTTTACGTTTACGTTTGCAGCGTCTTCGTGACTCGTGGGCCTCGCGCCCTCGTGGCATCTAGGGTATGTTTGGCTTACAACCCATGTGGTCATATCTAGGGGTGAAAAAAAAGTTCAAAACTCGCGAGCCAGCTCGGATCATTAAGGGTTCGGCTCGAACTCGGTTCCTTAACAAGTCGAGCTAAGCTGGTCACTTAGCTTGTTTCCTTAACGAGCCGAGTTCGAGCTGACTCGCGAGTGACTCGTTTAACTCGTTTAGCTCATTAGGAAAATCAACAACGTCACTTGATTGAGCACCAGGCCACCAACCAAGTCACCAGGCGGCCCAACGCCACAAGGCCCAAGGCAAGGCCCCAACCCCAAGCGGCCAACCCTAAGTCGCTCCCCCCACGGACGCACGAGCGCAGTCGCTGCCGCACTCCCCATTCCCCATTCCCACGCCGCCACAGCCACGCCCACGCCCACGAGTAAGGCTGTGGTCTCCCACCCCGGCTCCGGTCCAGGCTGGACGGCGACACTGCTCTCCCGGTTCACTTCACCTCCTCACGCCTCCGTCCGTCGCCGCCCGCTCCCGCTGGCTCCACTTGCTCCGATCCCGGCCTCCCGCTGCCACCACCTCTTGCTCCGCCTCTGGTCCCGGTCCCGGCCTCCCGATTCCTCCACCTCCTACTCCGGTTCCAACCTCCCGCTACCGCCAGCCCGCCACCTCCTGCTCCGGTCCCAGCCTCCCGCTTCCTCCACCTCCTGGTACGACCGCGGCCTCCCACCCCACCCCAGTAACCCGCTTCCTCCACCTCCACCTCCTGCTCCGGTCCCGGTCGCCCGCTCCGCCTCCACCTTGCTCCTCATCCGTCGCCATCGCAAGCCCCCGCGCGCTCCCCCAGCAGCCAGAGCTCTCCCCAACCCCATCCGCCCCTCTGCCCCTGATCCCTCCCCTGCCCCGCTCCCTCCGAACCCCAGCTCTAGCAACCCCTTCTACGACGAGAACTGGTGCAATCCCGCCTCATCCAACCTGCCCTCCTCCCTACCGTTGCCGCCGCCCAGGAGTCCGAAGGCGCTGAGAAGCTCATCGAACGGTGAAATTTCTTGTTTTGGGTATAAGAGTATCGCCATTTCATTGGCTGATATATGTTGTGAATTGTGATATGCCTGTATAGAAATATTGTGAACCTGTTAGCTTGAGCTAGATGTGTTGAGATCGTTGATCCATGACATTGTGTGAGTTTTGCTTCACTGGGAGACCAAATCTACATTAACATGTCACCTCTGATGATTGATCACCTCTGCATGGATGTTTTTTTTTATTGATTTGCATAGTTGTTTTATTAATTATGGATGTCAATTCATTAACGAGCCGAGTTCGAGTTTTTTACCGAGTCAAGCCGAGCATGGTTTTCTGAACGAGCTGAGCTTGTTTTCGTAACAAACCTTAACGAGTCGAGCTGAGCCGAGCCAGCTCATTATCCACCCCTAGTCATATCAAAATTTTGCTAATACCCAAACCTAGGCAAAAAAATATTATTTGGATTGTAGCTGTACCAATTCACAGGTAATGCTGAATTTGATATGTTTGGATTGTAACCATACCAAATTTTGCTTTTTTTGCCTCGCATGACATATATTCTTTTTTGCCCCCAAAATATGCCAACAATGATCTTGTTTTGTTGATAAAATGACAAGAAACACAATGGTTCAAACGGATCAGAAATCGGATAATCGGTTTAGGAAATATAATCATTTAAAACTTACTAATCAAACTTATCTTGCAATTAATGCATCACTATGCTGCCAAGCCAAATATTTGGCGCCCAATTTTGCAACAAAAACTCTGCCAAAGAATTGGCTAGGCAAAGCTTGGCAATACCAAATTTTTTAGGGCAAAGCCAAATTTTGGTATTAAACCAAATGATAGCCAAATTTCATAGACATTACCAAAATTTGGTTTAATTTATTTAGAATGCAATCCAAACAACCCCTAGTTCCCCATCTCTCCTCTTCCCTATACGAACGTTGTTATTGCCGCCCGCCTCAAGTTGTTTACCCTGTCTCAAACACATGTCGACACTGTAAATAGAGAATGAGAGTCCAATTTAATTGATTCCCAACCCTCTTCGATATGCAAGTCCAATTTCATTGATTCCCAACCATCTTCGATATGCAACGGTTCGACTTGAAATCCCTCCACTGCATACATGGTGTGTTTGTCTGATTGATTTTTCCCTGATTCATTGTTAAATAACAAGCAATATGTGCACTATTGAAGAAAAAAAACATAACTTCGGTTCATTTAGTTCTAAATATCTCCATTAGGTTTGAAAGAGGTGAGAAAGGGATTTTGCCATTGCGAATTTTGGTCAATTGTTCATGGTAAGATTTTATGTCCCTACAATTTTATAAATTATAGCCTATTCGCATTATTTTTTTTCTTCTAAATATGTGTTGCTTTTCTATTTTTCAGGACCTTTTTCACAAATTATATGGCTAATTTTTTCGTGGATTCTTCATGCTACCGTTTTTATGTTGTGGTCCCTATCCGGTTACCAAAGCCGTTTTTATGTGACCAGATGAAGTACTATTTAGAGCCTAGAGATCATAACTTATTGTGATGTATTGAACATTAGCCTTGCAACTGAAATAAAAACATTATTACGTGTTCGTGACCGAACAAATGGTCTCTGTTTTTCTCTCGTCCTAAGGCCTCCGAAATGTCAGGAACGCCCTACTTCGGAGTTGTCCATTCCAAGTACTCTGTCTCTCAGATTATCAAGTGGAGAACTGGAGATTTAACTTAGACTACACACTGAACAAAAACACGTGAACAAAGCCTATTACCTGCGACACACTGTGCCATTGAGCAAGTAGTCACAGGATCTCTTGCTCCTGGAATCTGTTAGCTCTTCTCTCCCCCTTTGAGGCGAACCTGTGACCTTTGATGCACAGGACTGCTCATCATGTCAGACGGCTGTTCATGTTTACAGTTTTCCGAATGAACTAGTAACTTGGGGCCCAGAAGACCTCTAAGACCTGTACATTCTCAACCTTCGGTTTTATTTTTTTCTTTGAGACCCTATATCTTCGTCTTTGTATACATTCTGTACCATTTTTGAAGAACTATGCATTCTGTATCTTCCTTTCTGCATCTACACTTATCCAATTCTTTACAACCTGAGGTTTCATATTCTAACTTTGGATATGTCAAACTATCTTGTTGATCTTTGAATTGTTCGATTCATGTCATGAATGAGTGCTGTCATCATCGTCAAGGTCATCCACACGTGCATTGCTTGAGTGCCGTTTTAATCCCTGGAAGATCTCATCAAGTGATCCTGAAGTAGTTGAGTGTGAACGCGATAAGCTCAAAGGAAGAAACTTCTTGGAACCCATGTTTGCTTTGAAATTCTGAAATCTTGTCTTCATTGAGGTCCATGTCGACGCGATTCCAGCTGATGAATTTGGTGTTACACTAGCAGAAGATGGTTTTTCAGAGTTTCCAGCTTCAAGCAAAACAGAGGTCGGTTGAGTTTCCTTCTGCGCTTCAATAACTGGTTGATGACGGATGTGTTGTTCTGTAATAGAAGAATATTTATGGGCAACGTTGCCACCATATTTCGACTGGGCTCTTCCTTCCGTTTGGGAAGGATGTACTGTTGCTTTCATCCCCACCATTTCTTCACCCTGTGAAAAACAAATTGAGAATGAAATAAGAGTGAGATCCCCAAGTGCCCTAAGATTTGAGCTCAAATAGAGCCATAGCAGATAGAAGACGCCTAGAGAAAACGAACTAGGAGAATATTAAAGCCGTCATGGTTCATGAAAAAGGACCAATCATTACAAGCAAATAAATTCGCACCAGTAGTACATTGCTAGATTCAACGTCTTTGCTTAGACCACTGAAATTTCTTGCTAATGGAGCAACCTGCTCACCGAGTTTACGTTCTCGTTCAATCCAAGATCTCTCTGCAGAAGAACAAAATGTTGGAAAGAACTCTTGTCTATTCTAATGATCCTAAAGGCCAAGATATACAATTTACATGTGTATGAAAATATGCAAACACACTATACAGGACATATCTAACACAAAACACATTAGACAGAGGAAAAGGACTTGTCTCAAAAAAAGAAATAAGTAAAACAAAGATGGAGCAAAAGACGTGAATGGTTCTGAAACCGATAGCAGTGTTTGAAGTATATTTTATATAGGGGTTATACCAGTAGTTTAATACTGATAGAAGGTAAATCATAACTTTCAAGTAAAAGTCTGGGGAAATCAAAGCTCCGTCGCAGCTGAAGAACCACGGCAAGTACTCCACCCTAGCCAGACGACCATCAAACCTTCATAATGAAGTGGATGAGGGAAGCGGCCCTCCGCTTGACGACGATGGTGGACAGTGCACAGAAGAGATGGCAACTCCGACTCCTCACCTCCTCCCATGGGGATGTCGACGATGACCTGCCTCTAGGTTCGAACCGGTTGTTTGACAAGGGGCATCCACAACGGCCGGCCTGCACCTCAGGACAGCGGCCAACAAACGAGTGCCCAAACTTTTGAGCCTCTTCAACTACTGGCCTTCAACAATAGCGGGGTGGGGTCTTCTCCAGGTGTGGACCAGACGACGACCAAACTGGAGAGGATGGACGAAGACGGGAAGGCTTCGGCTCCAGTGGTGAGGAAGGCTCTCGGGAGGCGGTGAACGTTGGTGCAACCAGAGGGGAACTGCGGGGGATTGGAGGGTTTCCGCCCACCGAGGCGCACCGCCGCCACTGCAATGCGCTGCCCAAGGCGGCCAGCAGCATTGTCCACACTCGGCCTCGACATGCCGCGACGAGGACCCCCTGCGCCGCCCGCCGCAACAGCCCATCACCAGTTTGCCGCAACGCACCGCCGAGGTACAACCGTACAAGTCATGACGTGCCACCACTAGAAACACCGACCACCGCCAGATCTGCCTCGACCTTGGCCCCGGCCCCGCCTTGGGGGCAGATCAGGCGACCTGGGCCCCTGCGGAGGGGAGGCAGGACGGGGGACGCAGGCAGGAGGTCGCCACTGGTACACGGCTACGTACTAGACCCGACAGCAACAGGGCGGGGCGGGGGGAGGGAGCTAGAACCGGCAGCGATGAGTCGAGGCGCCCAGGTCTAAGCCTCGACGACGAAGGGATGTCTGCGGATCCGGATCCGGGGGGATGCCAGTTCAATGAAATTTTTATTCGCAGAAGAAAACAACACTGAAATCCCATCAGAGCGAGAAGTGCAAAAAAAAAAAAAGAGGGAAGTGTGTGTGGAGTAGAAAGGAAAGATATCCGCGTAGTTACATTGTCACATCCAGGAATTACTGTTTACAGGAGTGGATAGTACCCGTGGTGCCGTAGCATCCGTGCACTGTTTAGGTTAGACCGTAGGTGCATTAGTAGTTGAAAAATAGTGATAAAAATAGTTTATTTCCTTGTTGGGTTGATTTATTTACTTAGAGATATATTCTATCTATTAAAGATATATTTCCTTATAAATAGAGATTATTTCTTATGACTCAAATCGAGTTATCCCTATAAAGGGGAAGTATGTATGCATTATCAATCAAGTAAGAAAGACGAATTAATCTAGTCTCCCTCTCAAGGTTATATCATCTCAGTCTATAGTCTAATATCTCATCCCACTAAGCCGACGTCGCTTGGCCTTCTTCCTAGCGGTGTTTACCCCGTTATGAACTAAGGTCCGTGACATTTGGTATCAGAGCGATCGATCCTTCCCACTACTTCTGCTATCATGGTGATAACGACAGATCAGATCATCAAACTTAACACCGAGTCGTTGGCCATAACAAAGGCTAACACCAACAAGATGGCCATGAGTACCGATGACAACGACAAGAAGATGGCTACCATCTTCCTCGACATGCATGTTACTTTAGAGAAGATGATCGCAGATCAGAAGGAGAAGGTACAACAAGAGAAGGCGGCGTTTCCAGCAGCCGCTGTGACGCTGCCGGAACTTGTCGCGGTGCTGCTGCATCCCGTCGTGGCAGCCACAGCCCTGCCGAACTCCGCCATGGCCGCCGTGGCACTACCAGGTTCTACCACGTCAGGGACAAAACTTGTCGCGATGTTATCGTGGCTGTTGTAGCCTACTGAGGTGTGGCCAAAACCTACCAAGGTGCTACCATGGTTGCTCCCATGCTTACCGTAACGATCGGTGAGTTTGCCGCAACCACGTAAGGAGGCAATGGTCTTCAAGGAATCACGTTGGCGCAGCAACCTCTTGTCGAAGTGAGACTTTCAAGGGTTGCAACCGTGGCCGCCACCACAGCTCAAGCACGAGTTGTCGCGAAGGGACGTCAGAATTACTGTTCATAGGCATGAATAGTCAACGGTGATGTAGCATCTGTGCACTGTTTGTGCCGGGCCCGCAGGTGCATTAGTTGTTGCCTTGTTAGGAAATAGAGATAAAAATAGTTGATTTCCTTATTAGTTAAGTTTACTTATTTAGAGACATATTCCATTTATTAAAGATATGTTTTTTTAGAAATAGAAATTGCTTCTTATGACTCAAGTCGAGTCATCTCTATAAAAAGAGAAACATGTATGCATTATCAATTAAACAAAAAAGATGAATTAATCTAATCTCACTCTCAAAGTTCTATCATCTCAGTCTATAGTCTAATTTCTCATCCAACTAAGCCGACACCGTCCGGCCTTCTTCTTAGTGGTATTTAACCCGTTATGAACTAAGGTCCATAACATGCATTATGCAGTTCTTACCTTTCTGCAGGATAATCACTCCAGATGGATCAAACCCATCCATATCATCATCTTGCTCAGTCCAGAACTTGAACCTTTTCCAGCTTCCAAAAAAGTCAAACAGATACCCAAAGAAATTACCGGCGACCAGTAGAGTATAAACAACCATAATGAGTGGATAGATTCTGTTGAAGCTTCTCCCAAAGAAAGGAACAGCATCATCAATGTTCCCCATCCTCTACATAATAGAACAAGAGATGATTTGTCGAACAGGTAACTGGGAGTTATTTATCTGGTAAACAGTAAGCTTAAAAAATGAAGCGGCAGAACTTTTCCATTCAAATATGAACTGTTAGCACCTTGATACAAGAATATCAGAACTCCTGCACTCTGCACGCGCAGAGGAAAAAAACTTATCCTCCATACACCTTCCCTCTAGATAATCTTACTATTATTCATTGATAATTTTTATGGGTCTGTAAATGTTTCCTTACCCTAATAGGATTAGTGAGGGACTAGTGACTTCAAGTATGGCCTACATACCTTCCGCATATATCTTTATAGGGCTCACAAAAGGTTAATTTCAGGAATATATTAATTTTATTTTTTATACAGAAATACAGGACCAGCAATTCCTAGAAGGGACCAGCAATCCTAACCAGGTCCCCTGTATTTGATAAGTGAACTGAACTCTAAGCTTGCAATTATATATTTTAAAAATTCTCTTTTCTAGTATCATGGATAAATTTCACTCCGTCATCACATGCCCACGCGTATTCCAGAGAAAAAAAAATCCGTCCCCACACAATTTCCTTGGTTAGATTTTTTTTAATCCAAAAGCTCGGAAATGACAAAAGGCTATTGTTGCATTTTTTCTTTTTCCTGCCAAATCAAGAAAACAAAGATTCATGAGGAGTATTGGTTAAAATCTACATATTTGGATTATATTTATTACAAAAGAATGTGGTGAAAACAATACAGCAAAGGAACATATCAAAATTATTACCTTCTCAAAAGTAGTTTTAGCATTATCACCAAGGTGAATGAGATTCAGGAAGTTGTAAGAAATAGGAGGTGCATATCTCGCAACCATTCTGCAAAAGGACATTTGATGCAAAGGCTACGTTAGGGTGCAAAAAAAGCTTTGCTGATTGATGCACTTGAAACACCAAATGGTGGGAAAATGGAAAACTTACGAGCAGATCATAAGCAAGCTGACAGAACTAGTGTATCTCGGGGTCATCGAATAGACCACCATCATCCCAATCCTAAAGAGCGAATAATATGTGCAAATGCACATATACATAAGAGGAACAAATGCAGCAGCCTGTTAAGTGTTAAATCTAATTAGCAGACAAAAGGTTGAAAAGAATATTGAAGGTTATTCTTTGATTCTTTCACTATGAATGTACAACTGGGTAAAAGGAACAACAACATTTGATGCTCTAAAAACCTGTTTATTTAGAAAGCTAAAAGGCGGGTTTCAACATGCCACCAGAAAACATTGTTCATATATTAAAGCAGAACTAGTCGTGTAAATGACCAATAAAAGGGAGATGCACAGGATTAAATAATCTCATACAAAAGAAGTTATGTTGATACAAAAGCATATATACGTTTGAAACTGATGTCATTGTGCATATTTCCCACCAAATTCATGGCAAGTACACCTTCTACAGAATTGATTATTCTTTTGCATTAGGTACAGCGATAACAATAGAAAGAAATTAGTGATCACAGAATAAAAACATCCCATGTAATTTGGCTGCAACCTGGAGGAAATATTTCAGGTTTACTTCAAACACAAGTAGTCATAGTTACGCACTTGAATGGATCAACTTCTTACCTGGACTAGAATTTCTTGCTTTCCTACAGCATTTATAAGAATGGAGAATAGTGACAAATCAACACCACTTGGCAGCAAAGTGGCCTCAGCCAACAGTATGGCAGCTGAGATGCAGCCAAGTATGACAGCCAAAGCTTTCAGAAGTAGCTTTCTCAGTATACAACACCAAATAAACTCTGAAAATGTGAATGTGTCTGCGAGTCAGTTCCATGAATTATGGACAGGTCAGGAAAATTAACTCAAAACTGTTGATGTGTCTATCTGATTAATTAAAGGGCTGTACATACAGACACATCTCTAGCACGAAAATTCAACAAAAAACATTGACATCGGGCCTACAAAAGCCCGCATGTGCGGCTGGGCCACTTTTCAGCTACGAAATTCCATAACAAAGATTAATTCATATGCATTGGCACTTGATGAATGAATGTCAAGTTCCTGACTACGGTAACTTCACCTAGTAGCTTCTTGCAAGGCATTTTCCATTGCTACATCAGTAAAGAGATATCAATAGACATTTCCAGTCTAGACTAGAGGAAAATACCTATGAAGTCAAGAAAGGACCCCAGTGTGCCTGATCGATTTTCCCTGAAACCTGATACATATTTCCTGTTAAAACGAACACAAAGTAAATCAGCAGTGCTTGAAACTGGTCTCAAAGGATTGGCATGAGGATAACTGATAACCAGTTTGGGTAAAGAGAAGCAAGCGTAGCTCGTTTGGTCGGCTGGCGCTGAGGCCAGCGACAGGTCGGGGGTTCGACCCCCGATTTCTCACGGTAGCCAGAGGGTAAATTCCCGGATTAAAAAAACAAAACAAAAAAAAAACTTCTTAATAGAAAAAAAATACCTAGTTCCTCCTAGGTATTCTCGAAAAAAAAAAGTTTGGGTAAAATCGGCATGTATATTTTGCTGAGAGAGATATGTTTATCCACCTTATAATCTTGATATAGACAAGCACAGTTATCTGAAATGACTGGAAGTAATCTACTCAAATATTCATGTTAGCACTATTCAAGGAAGTACATCCAATGGATAAATCTAGCAAACATTTCGAAAACATCGAAATTGTATTTGTCCTTATATGCTATTCATTGCTTTCTCCTACATGATAACAAAGTCCACCAAACCTGTTTCATGCATATGCAATACCACCTATCATCCTCGGTGCATCAAGCAGTCAAGTCAATGGAATATTTAACAGTGGTACAAATACCACAAGAAAGCCCCCCAAGATAGGTTATCATAGTATATGAAAGAACAGAACAAAAGACATATGAAAATGCTTCTAGGATTCCTCAACAAAGCTATATCAAGGCATTAACTACCAGTTTTCTGCATGAACAATACATTTCATAAACTGACGCAACCATTTATCTGTAACATCAAAGTCAATTACTCACCATCCATTTGCATCACATTGATCATAGTTTCTAATAGTGTCTTCTAGTTCAAGGGCTTCCATGACATAAGTAGTATATTCGCTGCAAAAGCACAAAATACAGTTAAATAATAAATACTAACAATTAAGTAGAACAACAAAATGGGTTCGAATTTTGTAGGACCTTTGTTACAAATTGCAATAGTAACCTTACAAGAATTTACTGAAAAATACACAGTACAAGATATCAACGTGCAGTAGTTTAGCATATCGTACCTTTTACACCTACAATACTCCTCATGCGCTCTCCTAAGTTGACATCGAAGTGCGGCCATTGTTTTTTCATCAGTATCATAATCCATGTCGTTTTCTCCTAATTTGCCCCCAGAAGGCGTGAACAATGGGTCGTCTCTAAGCTGAGAAAATAGATGTCAAACTATGAGTTATATGAATAATCACAATATTTGAATGTCAACTCCAAGTGGTACCTGAGCATCCATACCATTTGAGCCAGCATATTATCAATAACATCCATACAAGGCCTTACTGGGTCACGCTTGGACATTTGATTAGAGGTGGCTTGAACAACCTTAGAGAAGGAAAGGAACAAACCTTTAGCTGTTTTAGCAGAATGCAATGATCAATTGATCATGGCCTTGAGCAGAATGCAATGATCATGAAATGACTGTTTAAGAATCCAGAAAAGTACATACAACGATTGCATTGCAATATTCTTGGTGAGCATTATCAAGTTTCACAGCCATCTTTGCAACTCTGTGAGATAGAATTTTTTGGCGGCGAGTCCAATCAGCATTTTTCCATATATTTCTTGGAATTTCGCTCAAGCCAAAACCAAGAAGAAAGGCACCTGTCACCAGTCCAAAGGTGTTTGAGCATGCCATGGCAAAGCCCAAGATACCACCACCCCTGCAAACAATAGCATTATTTGAAGTTAGGACACTGAAGAAAACAAATCAAATGAACCCATTCTCCTAAGAACAATCCAAAAGAACTGAAGACAAGAAAAAAAATTGACGAGAAGGATTGAAGGAAGCAGCTGAAACAGTGTAAAATTCAGACTGCCAAGTTCATGCGGATAAAGTTATGATACAGTGGCTATTTGTTCCATTGGAGTGTGCATAACCAGATCGAAATGAAAACCACATTTGAGCCTGAACTACATGCACATATTAGATGGGTCATGTAATATGCAAGCTCAGATAGGCATTTGAAACATACCAATTATGGCGCATGATTATAAGCAGAATGAGTCCAAAGAGGCTGATAGCTCCCACAATTTCATAATAGAGCAAGTTCATGCGGATACTGGTTTTCAACCTTTCTTTAACTGTGAAATCCCCAGCATCTTCATAGCCCTTAATGGTAGGAACGATAGCCCTGTTCAGAGATATAAGCAGAATTTCAAATGGCAATAGTGTAAAATGGTGCATTTAGACAAACAACCTAACAACTGAGAACCCAAAGAGACGTAAGGGAAAAAAAAGTGGTTCCATCAGAAAAAGTATGCAATTAGACAATCCAAACTTAAGTACTTTTGGCAGGAATCACATAGCCATAAAAAAACAGCAACTTTTGGTCAGGATCTTCTCATATTGTCTACAGTATACAATTTGTGGAGTGCACGAGACAATATGCAGTCAGGTTCAAATTAGTTAATGCCGAAAAAATGTTTGGTCAAATCATTGAACTTTTCAAACTAACGAGGCAGCATGCTATTAAGAAGACTAAGCGTCTGTACTATGTACCATTGACCAATGGCTCAACTGAAAATCAAGGCAGCAGTTTCAGACTGCATCCATGTTATGAAAGGGGCATTTCAAGTTTTCAGCCCATCATTAGCCAGTTAGCCACACATGAAAACTGTAGTAGCTACCATTAAAAGTTTGCAAACAGTGCAACTATGGGGACGGCAATGAAATTAACACAAGTTATCATGATCAGCGACATACCATGTTAGGATAAATGTGCTCCAATACGACCAGCTCCAAAAGAATCCAACGTCACCCTTCTGATTGCCGGTAATTGTCTGCAGGTCAGATAATGGAATAACAGGTCAGAATAAACAGATAGAAGAGACTACCTCACTGACCAATACATGAGTACATTGTAACACCAGTGCAGCACCTTGCCTGACTTCACATCTACAAGTTTATCAAGTATACATCTCCACCAACTGTAAGTTTGTAACGACCAAATATTACTTAAATTTTAAAAGTTACTTGTTTACTTAGTTTCTTAAGTTGCAGGAACAATCAAACTCCTCCATCCACAAGCTATGGGGCGACTTCCACCATCAAATCTTTCCATTGCCGTTGCTCCTGTGATTCTTTTTTTTTCACGCCTTCTTGACTTGGCATCAACATTACAAACACACAGATGAACTACCACTCCCCGCTCTCACTCACTATCCTGCAACCCACACCCGCGATCGAGCAACGGATTCACAAATGCGATTCATCAAAATCTCTATTCTGATAGTAATAGTACACTTTAGTGAGTTAGTCTCTAATCCCATGGCACTTCCCAGACTCCCAGTTAAATCCCAATCCATACACGGGCAAACAACCTAGTTTTCTCCTTACGCCCAAATGATCATCACCAATTAATTGCACAGCGCACGTTAAGCAGAGAGCAGCAAAGCTAGCGCGGGATAGACGGTGGTGCGAGGAGGAGAGGAGGAGGAGGGATCGTACCGTAGATATGTCGGAGGGGACGAGGATGATGATGGAGAGGGAGCAGAGCCAGGCGTAGCCGACGGTGGCGAGGACGTAGAGCGGCACGGCGGGGCCGGCGAAGTAGCGCAGCGTCACCCCCACCATCCCCACCGTCAGCGGCAGCGATATCATGTAGAAGGCCCACATCTCGCCTCCTGGTCTCGCGTCGCGGCGTCGATGGGAGGAGAGGTGATCAGGTGAGTTGGTGCGGCCGGCGTGGCGGGGGAAGGAAGGAGGCGAGGGGTTAAAAAGCGTGGGAGAATGGGGTGGGGCCGAACCGATTCAGCGCGCTTACGTGGCCGGAGGTGGGCCCAGTGATCGTAGGTCGTTTCTTTTGCCCGTCGACGTACACGTAAGCACGCAACCCTTTACCTGCCTCCGCATGGAGTTGGACTTGGACAATGGACCGCTTCCGAGTTTCGACCACGGTTTAACTACTGATTAATTTTATTTATTTTTTGTCATGAAAAGATGTTGCTTATTAATCAGGGCAGCGATTACAATTAGTGGAGCTGATCATTTTGGTTGCCCGTCAGATAAAATAATGTTATCAAGTGGCGAGCAAATGTCTCGAGTTCTCGACCCGTTCAAAGCTCGCAAGAAAAACCATAAACATCCTTTCGTCATACGGTCGTTTAGCTGGTAAGTCACGACTTCAGGTGCTCATCTTGGTTGATACAGGACTGCGTCAGAAACGCATGCTCTCGCTGCAGATTGCATGCATCACCGCAGAGCATTGACTATCAAAGCGCATGCTCGGTTCAGACTGGACGCATATATCACGTTGGTTGTTCACCCACTTCTGAGGAAGAAGAGACGATTTAGTTTGGTCAATGCTCGAGTCCTGAAACAAAATTGCAAGTTTGCAACCACCAGTGCTCCTCTTTGTTAATTCTGCCTCACGGTCACCGTGCAAAATTTGCACACAGTGCAAGATAAATATGTGTTAACTTGTGAATCTCGTTCCCTCGAAAAACGATTTATGATGTTTCAATATAGAGCCCTAGGAAGAAGATCTCCATGATCCAAAGAAAACTAAAGATCTTAAAGATTATCGAAATATTAACTAAGATGTTAGTACTACTTACTTGTACGGAAAGCAGAACTGTACAAGATTACAAGTTACTCCACAAGTTACACAACTCATTTGTTTTTTAGAGGAACTCACAACTCATTTGTTTTTTAGAGGAACTCGCAACTCCGAGGAGTGCAATTTAATCCAAAGCGAGCCCAGTGGCCAAATGACCAAAGTATCTGTAAGGTTAGCTTGGACAAGCCGAAATATTCCGAGCAGCGCAGGCTAAGATTTAGGCCCACCGGAAGATGGCCATTAGCAGTCGGAGCAAAACGAACTTTGCCGAAACGTTCTCACTTCTAAAAAAATCAGGCCCACCAGAAACCTATAGCACTTTTTTTGCCATCTAAAAAACTATACTGTAAAAAGAATATTATTCATAAGTTATTAATATAAATCGGAGATCTTTCTAAAAAACGATAATGTGATGCCAGGTGCGGACCACGGAATGGAGATAGGATGAAATGAAAAACATGGAGCAGCTCATTTTTAGATCTATTTATGGGCGGCCTAGCCTAAATTTTTTGGACTCGGGTTTTGCTTTTTGGCTCGAAAGCCGGATAAAGGCAATAAAAATAATAAAAAAATATTTTTTTTCTTGAAATTAGTTAAATATTAATTTTTATTCTAAATTTTTTAAAAAAACAATAGTGTTTTGTTGAAGAAAAAAACTATTTCAGGCTCAAATCTGTCTATTTAATATCGGTCTTTTTGTCGTTTGAATGTCTAGTCTATGTCTCCAATGGAAAGAAAGGAGATCCATAAAATCGAGAGAGAAATAACACATGGACCCACTCCCAACTTTTCATGCATCATTGTCCCCTCGTACGTACAATTGACACTACACCAATCTACAGTCTCTCTCTCTCTTTACGTTTTTAGAAACTATAACCTTTTAAGTTTTAACATACTATCTGTGAATGCTACATTGCCACATTTTGAACGGGGAATTCCGTAAGAATTTTCGCGAAACCGTACAGATCCTTGCAAAATACTCATAAAATTCCTGCTTTTGAAACAAGGCCCGAAATCTTTTCAGCTTCGATCACAGAGCTGAATGGCAGTGCGGCGGGCCACTCTTCTTCATCCCCTCGTGAACAAGCTGTTGAGGAACCGTCGCTGGCGAGTCCAGTCCGAGCGATTACCTCGTAGACAAGCACAGAATCGTAAGAACAATGCATGAACAACAAGAACAGAATAAGAGATAGAACACAGAGATGTAGGGGGACTTCTTGCTTCTCTTTATTCCTTCATCCATCGATCAATCAATTACAATGAATATCACCCCCTATATATAGGCTACGACCCTTCTAGGGTTTGGGATGAGGAGCCCACCTCGGGCCAGGACTCCGGTCTGGGCGGTTTCTTAACACTTCCCTTGGGCACTCATCCTTCATGTCCATGTCTCATCAAAACTCCATAAAAACCAGTGGGAAAAATTTGGAGAAAGAGTACATGAATCATGTTCGCTATCTTTGCAATTGCCTCATTAAAAACCTTAGCAGAAACTTCAAGAAAACTCGCCAAGGAAAAAGAGTACAATCCACCCAATTTCATTTAATCTCAGGATTTATTCTTTGGGTACTCGATCTTAATGATCAAGCTTTAATAATGAGTTCGTGAAGGTTCTCCCCCTGAATTCTGCACTTCTCTAAGTCTCATCATTCCAATTCACATATGCATCTTTCAAAGTTAGATGCTGCAAGTGACTTAGTGAATAAATCTGCAAGATTCTCACATGACTTAGTATGCAGTACTTCAATTTCGTCCATCTTTTGCAATTCATGAGCATAGAAGGAATCAGGATTGATATGCTTTGTGAGAGGATTCTTCACGTAACCCATCTGTACATGTGCAACACAAGCTGTATTTATCTTCATAGATAATAGTGGGGTTTAGTGCGGCATTCAATCCACACGACGCTGGATGTGGTGAATCATCTGCTGAAGCCAAGCACATTCTCGTGAGGCCTCATATAGTGCTATCACTTCCGAGTGGTTCGTCGAAGTCGGTACAAGACTCTGCTTAGACGATTTCTATGGAATTGCAGTTCCACCACATAGGAATACATAACATGTTCGCTATTTGGCTGTATGTGGGTCCTACAAGTACCCGTTATTTGCATTGCCATTCATAGTTAGGTCTTGGTTCTTTCTATAGAACAGACTAAATTCTTTGCTTCTTTGGAGGTATCGGAAGATGTCTTTTATTCCCTGCCAATGCCTTTGGTAGGTTCTGCACTATACCTTGCTAGTAGGATCACGGCAAATACAATGTCCGTTCTAGTACAGTTTGCTAAATACATTAGTGCTTCTATTGCACTTCAGTGTGGAAATTCCGGTCCCAGGACTTCCTCCCCCTCTTCTTTAGGTCTGTACGGGTCTTTGTCTTGCTGCAAAGGTCTCCCGACCATTGGCATTTTCAAAGGGTATGCCTTTTCAAAAATCAAACCTTTCTAACACATTCGAGTGTAGGTTGGTGATGTACTAATATCCCTTCGGGGCATGCCCAAGCGCAAGCCTAGGCAATATTTGGTTTTACCCAAACCTTTCATTTGAACTCGACTCGGTAAGAGCTTGCTTTCTTAATATCCTTGGGTTAGATGATATTGGATCATCTTCATACTCTAATATTATACAAAAATCCATTCAGGATCGTCGTATAAATACACGAGATTATGCTCATTGTTCGTGTAGCCTTTCTTGCATAGAAAGTCGCCAGCGATTATACCACATACAATCGATTGCTTATGTTCGTACAATGACTTTACGAGTTTCACTTGTACATGTTTCTATTTGCTCTGTTTTGGTTGGGACGTTGATACATTCGGTATCTTCATATAAAAGTCCGAATCAATATTTCATAAAGGTATGCTAGTACCTCATCCATCAATTTCACTTCTAACTTCAAGTTCACTTGCCATTGAGATAAATATTTAAAGGAGTTCCGCCATGACCGGGAATAGGTTTCTTCATAATCATCTTCTGGATGTTCAGTGAAACTTTGTTCAACGAGCCTTGCTTCTTTTCATTTCTCTTTCGAACAAATACCCACTTATGCCCTACAGGGTGTACAAGGGGAGGCGTGCGGCTTATAGGCCCAAACACCTTTCTTTTATTCGGAGAGAATAATTCAATTTCTATTGCCTTCTTCCAATCTGATCTTTTCTTTTATCTATCGAGCGATGCAGGCTCTGGATCAAGATTGATGAGTGTGGCAAATTTCTTTGCAAAGTAAGTGTCGACATTGGCTGTTGTAATATTCAAAGGTTCTCCCGAGCTCATAAAGTTTATAACTATTTCTTCAAGGGGCGATTCTTTTAATATTCTACTTGCTCACCGCTGCTTCCAATTGCGGGGCAAGTCCCTTTAGTTTTTCAGCTCCGATGTGTGCGCACACATCCATACTGATGTCTCCCTTCATGGGGATGTTCAATTCTAGTATGCCTTTTCTGAAGGTTCCATACCGATACTAGGTCTCAACTGGCTCCCCTTTTGGTTCTGGGGCACTTCGGTGATTGGCTGTGTCAAGTCCTTCTTATCCTTTTCACGGCGTCCCGGTTACTTCGGATTCGAGGCGGAGTTCTCGTCCTTCGAGGCCTTAGGGCGGGATTAGGCATACCTTCATCGGTATTTCCACCCTCTCGGTGCATTGCGTGCGAGCACATGCAACAGTCACGCTCTTCAAATCACTAAAGTGGTTAGACGGTTGATTCGCTAATGCTTGCAAATCAATTATCTTACGGACTTCAATTATCTTCTGGACTTCTCTATTTGCTTCACTAGTGCGCGGGTCATATGCATAGATTTCAATTATCTTCTGGATTTCAATTGTCTTCTAGACTTCAATTGTCTTCTAGACTTCAATTATTTCCCGACATTATTATCAAGGGTTGATTTCCTCCCCCTAATGACGGGAAACTAATCTCATCTAATGTACTATCAGCGAATCAGGCATTATACAAATCTCCAGTCATATGGTCCAAATACTTGATTATGGATACTGTCTCATAACCAACGTATATCCCAGACTTTCGGAGAAGACCCATTTCAGTTCGCTGCGGTGGTGGTATAGGTATATAACCCTTGCAACCAAAACCCGCGAAGATGAGGAGTTTTCAGTACTGACCCTTGCGCTAGTTGCATAGTTGGATGGATGTTATAGGCCGACGGTCTAAAATTTATGAGAGCGCTACGGCGGATGCGTGTCCCCAACATATAGTTGGTAAATTACAATTCTTCAAAGTTACGCTAATCCATTCTAGGTGTGGATATGCGGTACAGAATGCTCAACTTTTAATTCCCATTTTCGTGCAATAATCATCAAATGCTTTCAAAGTAAATTTTCCGGCATTGTCCATTCAGGTGGACTTCATATGATGATCAGGGAAAATATTTCTAATTTAATTATCTGCGAGATTGGCTTTGCAAAAGCATGGTTTCTCGTAGACAATAAACATACGTGCGACCATTCCGAGGAAGCATTGATGAGCACTATAAAATACCTAATTGACCCTTACAGGGGCTGTATAGGACCGTAGAAAGTCTCCCTGGATACGGTCCAGGAATGCAGGGACTTTATCCTTCGCTTTCAGAGCAAAAGGTCTAATAATTAATTTCCCGGTGGCACATGCGGGGCACACAAAATCTTCAGTTCGGAAATTCTTTATATTCATATTATGTCCTGTGAATTGTTAATTATATCTCTCATCATCCTAAGACCTAGACGGCACAATCTATCATGCGAGAGATAGAAAAGTTGAGCTTCCAAATACGGTTTTCAAGGCGTATAAGTGCATGTGCCTTAATATTAGTGTAGTATAGCCAGTTTCATATGAAGGAAGATATTCTAATGCTATTTTTCACTTTCTTCATGCTTTGTAATGGCGGTATTCATACCATACTCTTCATTAGTCTCTACACGAAGCTGTTAGCGCAAATATCCTTGAGAGTTCTAGTCGATTAGGTACAACAAGTCTTCTTCAATGACCAAAGTTGTGCCGTTGGGAGTATAATTATGGCCCTTCTGAGCCTATTATACAAGTATCATTTGCTGCTGTGTCGTAAGACTACCGGCATTTTCTTTGATCATTGGAAAAATTTCTATTTCTCTCAGGATGGTATTCGTTGTGCCGCTACATGCTAAGCACACTTCCTCCATAGGGCGCCACACGCGTTCTAATATAATGTACTTTATTAATATGTAGCAGAAAGCAAGCAACATATAGATAAAATACTTCAAATATCAGAACATAACTTGCTATTATAAAGACGGGAAGATGAGCCTTGCAGGACTCATAATAAGAATTTAATGCCTTGCTCTCCTAGAGCTTGCAACCATTATTCAATAATTCAAAATTCTGCTTCAATTACAAGCGCAAGTTTCTATAAAGATGCGAGTGCAATGCGTGCTTTGGATCTAATAAGCGAAGTATTCAAGAACTTCTCCTAAATCGGCTCCATGCGCGATCTTCTCCTCTTGGCGACTACGGTGTGGCGCTGCGATGTCCAAAGGAGGGATGATAGAAATTTATTCTTGGGTCATTCACATCCATAAGTGCAGCTAATGGATGCGGACCCTCTATACTGCAATGGCGAGGTGTGCCACATCTTTGTTATTTGCCCTTCTTCTTAGACTAAAAGCATCAATAATGTGCGGCGCACGACTTTACCCTTCTTGCTCATTCTCATTCGTGAGAGGCTTCATCACCTTGTAGCTACTAGCGATCGCTTCATGGCCAACATTGCTACTAGGTGGCTGCGAGATATAGTTCTTTCTTAGAACATCATCTTGAGTTTACGCAACTTGCATGATGTCAATTAATTAGGCATCTTGCATGTAGCCATCTTGGCGATAGTTGCGTGCGGATTGCACCGCATTTAGGTGAAAGGTAGAGAGTATTCTCCATCTTACGCTCATCCGTGATTACATTACCACGAATTGAATCGATACAAATTTTATACAAAATCGGCCATCTTTGGTCGGTTCTTGAACTCTTGGTTCGTGATGCGATCATATTCATATTCATGCAAAAGTTCAAAAGATTCTTGCTAGTAATCGCATAAAATGGTTGCAAAAATTCTCATAATATTTATCGAACTCTGGTTCGTGATCCGTATTTTTCTCACGCAATTTTCATGATTTCTTGCTATTTTCAATGATTAAAAGCAATATGAACAATCACGGATAATCAACACGATAAATGCGTAAATAAATTGCATAGAAATAATAATAACAAGAATAAACATGCTTCAAAATTCAAAATATGCGAGAAATTTGGATTCAGAGGCCCTTTCTCTGGAAAAGACTTTTCGTAGCGCAAGTTCGGGGTTAAGGCGAAATTTCGATTCGAGAAGAATTTGCGTAATTCGAGAACAACCCGAGGGCCTTTATGCAAGAATCAGAGATTTCCTTTTCCCTTTTTTTTCTTTCGCCCGAGCCTCCTTTTTTTTGGTGATTTCTCGGCGATGCCTCTGGTCAATGCATTGACCTTTCTCGCCCGCACAGCCGCCACGCCGGCCGTGGCCTCACCCGACTGCTCGCTCCTCAAGCAGGAGCTAGGTTTCCCTAGCTCCAATGCTAGTGGCGGCGGCGCAACATGGCGGCCGATGGTGGCGCCGCCTTGCCTTGAGGCGGCGGCCGGAGGTGGCGAGGCTCGCCGCGCGGCGACACGGCGGCGGCGAAGCGCGGCGCCGTCTTTGCGCGAGCGGAGGTGGCGGATGCGGGACCAGCCACGGCCGGCCAGTGGCGCCTTCAAAGCGGCAGCGGCGGCGCGGCGGCTCCTTGCGAGGGCGCGGCGGCGTGGTGGTGCTTCCGGCGCCATGCGTGGAAGCGGCCGGGCGGCGAGCACATCTCCTCCCCTTCTCTTTCTTTCTTTCTTGGCGGCTGGCGTGCCGGTGGCCGTCTGAGGGCTTGTGGTCGGCGCGGTGGGGCCGTCAGGCGCGGCGCTGCGGCTGCCGGCTCCGAGCTTCAGCGAGGCGGTGCGAGCGCGCGGGAAGGCATGGCGGCCGGGCCATGCGCGCGGCCGGTCGCTCGAGCCATGCGGCGGCCGTGCGATCGCGGCCGGCTCGCCTGTGTGGCTGCTGATCGTCCGGCGAGCGCGCTCTGGCGCGAGTGGCGGCGCCGCCTTGCGTGCCGTCTTGCCGGTGTGGTGGCGCCCCCTTTTTCTTTCTTTGCTTGCCGGCGGTGCCTCCTTTTCCTCCTTTGCTTGTTTGGGTGCGCATGGCGGTGCGGTGCGTGCCGTGCCGGTGCGGCCGTCTGATACAATGGTGCGGCGGCGGGGCTTGAGCACGGTGCGGGAGGTGGTCGGCGAGGATGCGGCGCGCGCGCGACCTTCAAGCGGCGGCAGCGCCTACGAAGCGCGCGAAGTGGCGCCCGGCGGCGCGCGGCACGCTCTTCATGGCGGTAATTTTTCTTCGAGATTCTGTTTATCCATGTATGTATGCAATGCAATGTGGTGTATCTGAGATTGCAAGCGGCGCGGCTTCATGCCGACATGTGCATGCTTGCGCGTCTTTGGCGGCGTGGCTCTGTCGTTGCCTCCATGGCGTCGTGATGGCGGACTATGCCGGCCGTGCGTGTCGCGGAGGTAGTGACACCGCTTGCGGCGGTGCGTGCGTGGTGCCTTCCATGCGATTGCATATACTACCATACGGTACAATCATCATCTACTCTTTCATGCAATCCACCGATCGGCTTGGCGGCGACTTCAAGTCGGCTCGCGGTAGATTAGGCGGATTTGCCGTGAAACCAATCTAGAAAGCCAAATTTGCGAATTGAAAGCAATCTAGAAAAAGCGATTCAATCTCGGCGTCGTTCATCGGCGGTTACCTTTCGATCGGCGAGTCGATCGTCGCGATAACGTGTTGAGGAAGCGTCATTGGCGAGTCGATCGAGCGATTACCTCGTGAACAAGCGCGAATCGTAAGAACAATGCATGAACAACAAGAGCGAGAATAAGAGATAGAACACGAGAGATGTAGGGGACTTCTTGCTTCTCTTTATTCCTTCATCCATCGATCAATCAATTACAATGAATAGCACCCCCTATATATAGGCTACGACCCTTCTAGGGTTTGGGATGAGGAGCCCACCTCGGGCCAGGACTCCCGGTCCTGGGCCCGGTTTCTTAACACAAGCCACGCGCGCACCCGCCTTCCGCAAAGAATCCACCACCGCCACCCTACCCGTCCTTTTCCCAATCTCCGACAGATTAGAATTCTTTGCAGGTACAGAGAATCCACAGTATACAAGTATTATAAGTGATTTTTACTGTTGATTGAAAATCAAACGTTGAGATCAAGTACTACAGTGTTTTTGCTACATTATAATCGTCGAAGTACTTTTTTGACCGATGCTACAATAATTTACCATAGTACTACACCAAAGCATTGTTCGCTCCCTCACGAAAATAGCGAAGCATCCAGATCACACGGAATTTCTCAGCACACTGCGACAAAATCGGACACTAGTTAAAAGCGCACACTCGCACTGTTCATGACTTCTCTCTTCGGACGCAGGGAGCAAGCAAAGAATAGTCATCACATGATCATGGCGACCTTTTGGCCTCTCCAGCTAGCCCCACCATGGCTTCTGAATGCATGCCGCCTACCACTGCCCCGCTCAAAAGTTGCACTTTGCTTGTTGCCCTGCGCGTGTGCTCTCTCTGCTTCGCCCTCTCTATTACTCACTTGTTAATGCAGTAGCTGGCTGTGCTAATAAAAGTGTACATGCTCTCGTGATCTGAACTGTAAGATTCGATGCCTGCACTTGAGTTTTCTTCAAGCTAGGTGGCTGTTGTGTCTATCGTAATGCTGGTGTTCCATCTTACATGCCTGGTGCAGTTTAATCCGACAGTCTTTTTTCCCGTCAGATGAGGCAGGGCGTTGGAG
Source organism: Ampelocalamus luodianensis (assembly GCA_036346255.1). Lineage (NCBI taxonomy): Eukaryota > Viridiplantae > Streptophyta > Magnoliopsida > Poales > Poaceae > Ampelocalamus > Ampelocalamus luodianensis. The sequence goes on along the minus strand of CM070627.1, from coordinate 52,506,310 downwards.
TGGATTAGCCCATTTCCATGTACTCAATGGGAGTAGCATTTACTCATTGCTGTTCAGTCTCGTGCAATTTACTCAACAGTGAATTGCTTGGGGGGACTGCTACATTCAGTTTGTTCTCTCCTCGTTCCAAAGTAGTAGTACTCTGCAGATGCATCATTGGCAAACGAGAACTCCTCCAGAAAATACGTCGTCATATGCAAGCAATTTTTTTTTTTTTGCCAGAGCACAGGCGTGCATGGTCTAGATTTAACGGATCGAGGCGAAGAACAAATGCCAAGGTAAACTAAAATAAGGCAATCACATTATACTAGCCTAATTGCAAACCTTGGTCTTAAAAAAATGCAAACCTTGGGATTCACTGACCGTAATATATTGGAAATATAGCGTATCTCATCATATCCGAACTGAGATCAACTAGTATAGCCATCCAACCGATCGATCATAACTAAGTAGTAGTGCTGATTTGCATCAGAATCCGACTGCTACTATATCTGATCACCTACAAATGCAATCAGTTCCCCGTAAACTATTTGCAGTGGCCGACTGGCCGGCCATCTGTTGATGCCTCCACGGCGTGTGTCATGTGGAGTTTTTAAAAATAATATAGTTTTTTATTAATATTACATAAACAATAACTAAAAAAAAACACAAAATTATACCTCTATCACCATTTGAAATGTAGTTGTTTACATCCAATACAATTCCAATCAATATGTAGCCCTTGTACCTCCTATTCAGGAGGGTTCCATCCACGCACAACAACAGATGACAATGGCTGAATGCATTTATGCACACACTGAAAAGCAAATAATGCTCTCTTAAAAACCATGAAAAGCAAATAATGCTCTCTTAAAAACCATCTTCCCAGCAAACCGCTTTGTGGCGTGTTCCACAATATCAATATGGGTCGAGGATTTCTTTGTTGTATGACTCGGAGCAGACCGGGCAGGTTGTGGTAAGAGTCTTCGAATGTATCGAACATTCTTTCCAGTGTCTTTTTCTTCACCCTCTAAGCTTTAGCATAGCTGATTGTGTACTGAACCTCTCCTTTATTGCCAGAATTATGGATCGTGACTCAAAATCCAGGTTACCCACAATCTTATTGTACATGACATTTGCAATAAAGCCTCAAGACAGGTTTCTGTGGGATTGCATGTACTCTATCACCACGCATGTGTACGGAACCTCTATGGAGCATTTCCAATAGGTGTCCCACATAGGTTGTTATGCATACACTTGCCAGGGCATTCCTCTATCTCACACTTCATGCCATACACACACGAGTTGTACTTCGCTACCTTGAATGTCCTCCTTAGTGACACTGCCCATAACTTAACTATTTCATGCACTTCCTCCTTACTTTTGTACAATACTCCTTGCCTGGCCTTATTTTGTTGGTAATCCCAGGCCACCCGCTCACCTTCATTCACTACAAAGTTGTTGAATTGGTATATGTTCCACTCCAACGGAACGGCCTAATCACCTCTACTCATCATCAAAACCTTGATCATCTGACAATGCCTCGTAGTCAAGGTCTTCGAGCTCCATCTGTTCCACTAAGGCTTCGACCTGCTCATCTTCTGCAATGCCCATAGGTTTTCGCGCCTCGTCCATGGTAAGGTCTACAGTTTCAGCTTCAATCGTATCGATATCGATGCCAACTGCCCCTTCTTGGCTCATACAGTAGGTGTCACTGTGGCTGGACTACTCAACTTCTTCGGCATCACCACTGATGGCATCTTCTTGTGTCACAATAGTCGGAGAAACTTTCTCAAAGGCTTGGACCAGCAAGACTAGCGGCCATCCACGTTCCTTCGCCAATCTCACGTATCATGTATGAGCTCCACGAATTCAGGCCTTTCAGTTCCACTAACTCCCAGTACGTGTGTTGCCATGACCGGTGGTAGCACTATGCAACTTCAGATCATGCAACGCACGATACAGCGAGAACAACTGGTACAACTAGCGCATCACAGTGCCCCATGGATGTTGCTCTGGACTTGACAGACTAACCATGACAGATGGAAAATCGTGCACATCAACTCCTTCTGTGCCCATCCGTGGAACCCCTTCTCCATAGTATATTTTAAAAGATACTCGTTCAGTCATACCTATCGATCAATTCGACAAATAATCTGGTGTTAATGTCAGATGCTCAACCTAAATACCATGAAATAGACCTCATAGCAACAAATAAACTTACATGGGAGGGGGTTTCCTTAACGTGCAAATCCTAAAAAAAGGCAAAAAAAAAAATTTATACACATTTTCTAGAAATCCAAATTACCTTTCATGCTTAATCTGCGTAGCACATAGAAATAATAATGGATGCTACAGAGTATTCTAACTACGTACTGGAGGAATAAATAAATCTATAAAAAAATCAATTCTATTCTCTACACAAATCCGGTTCCATATTAACCTAACTAGCCGATCTAATATTCTAAAACTAATCGGTGTACTACGACTAAATACTTCGAGAAATTAATAAACCTACAACAATACATCCTATGACAAACTACTTTAAATAACTATATATCTAAAACTAAACGATCTACAAGTCTACCTACTACCCAATACAACTGCAGATCCAATCGTTTTATTTGCTAACCTACCATGGTTTCAAGTGAAATTTACAAAGAAACAAAAAACTCACATCTAGAACAGAGAGATCCCCTCTTTCTCCCCCTCCTCTTCCCCTCTTGTCTTCTCTCTTTTCACCTCTTTCTCTCTTTTTTTCGAACAAAAAGTAAATTTAGCCTTTTTTGCGGCTTAAATAAGGTGGTTTCTGTCGCCATTTGGAATAGCGACAGAGGGCGCGAGGCCTATGTCACCATTTCAAATGACGATTCGTTTTACTGTTGCCATTTGAAATGGCGATAGAGGCTTTGTCACTGATTCGATTAGCGACAGCTGCCCTAGTAGGCGACGTGACACTCTATCCTCCATTCGTTTGGCGACAGAGCCTCTGTCGTTGTTTCAAGTGGTGACAACAGCTGTGTCCCCATTTCGATTGGCAACATAGCTATTATCGTCATTTCAAACAACGATAGTGATATATTTACATAATTTATTTGAACTATTATTTATGTAATATTAATAAAAGATGTAGTATTATTAAAAAAAAATAAAAAAAAATATATTTTACACCCTTGAACTTTTAGAAAAGTTCAGGAATAACCCTGAACTACAAAACCGGACGCCGGACACCCTCAACTATCAATATCACGCAAATTACCCCTCTAACCTATTCCAAGCTGGTTTTCATCCAATATGGCATCCACATGGATCTGAAGTGGGTACTGTAATGTCCCTGGCCCACATGTCATACTCTAATGACTTTCTTCTTCCTCCTCTCCCCCACCTCCATCGACGCCAACACCACCATTCGCTTATCCTCCTGAGATCTTCTCCCTCGGCGACCTCCACGCCACCGCCAAGTCCCGTCCAGACCGTCGGCTCCTACTCAGCCCAGCTCCCCCTGCCATCGCCGCCAGCGCCCTCTCTCTCTCTCTCTCCATTGCTTTGCTCCGTGGAGCTTTTGCTCATGCCCAACATTCTTCCCACGACGCCTTCCTCCTTCCTCCGGCTCAGCTCCTCCCCTCTGGCCACCGACTCCTACCCCAGCTTGGCCGCACACCTCCACCGTCGCTGGGCCCGCCTCCCTCTGGCTGCGCCACCTGTCCCCGGCCCTCTGGCTCCTCCCTGCGCCGCCTGACCATGGTGCATTTGCCCCTCTCTGGCTACGCCTCGCCCGAGCCACGCCCGACTGCCACCTCCAGTTCACCCGTGGCAGCCTCTGATCCAGCGCGTTGCCTCCTCCCTAGCTCGCCCCCGGCCAGCGACCGCCTCATCGTTGTCGCCAACATCCTCCCCGTGCCTCTCAGCCGTTGGATACTGAATCAGTATCTTTGCCTCTCAGCTATTGGATACTGAACTTCATGGTCGTCTGCCGTTGGATACCGAATCGGTATCTTTGCTTCTCAGCCGTTGGATCTACATGAACTTCATGGTCATCTGCCGTTGGATCTACATGAACCGAACTTCATGGTCGTCCGCCATTGGATCTAAAGAACTTCATGATCGTCCGCCGTTGGATACTGAATTGGTATCTTTGCATCTCAATTGTTGGATCTACATGAACTTCATGGTCATCCGTCATTGGATCTACATGAACCGAACTTCACGGTCGTCTGCCGTTGGATCTACATGAACTTCATGGCCGTCCACCATTGGATCTACATGAACTTCATGGCCGTCCACCATTGGATCTACATGAACTTCATGGCCGTCCGCCGTTGGATACTGAATCACTATCTTTGCCTCTCAGCCGTTGGATCTAAAGAACTTCATGGTCGTCCGTCGTTGGATCTAAAGAACTCCATGGTCGTCTGTCGTTGGATCTACATGAATTTCGTCCTCGTTCTGCTCCTCCTTGCTGCCACGCTGCTCCGCGGCCGTCGCGATGGTGGCCGCCTCTGCCGTGACGGCCTCCATCGCCCTGGTCGCCGCCTCCACGTCCACGGCGTCGACTGCATGGGCCCAGTCGACAAGTAGACGTGGCATATCCTCGCTATCCTTGACGCAGCTTTGGGCCCAACCCTAGAGCATGGCGACGAGGGGTGTAGCGCGGGTGGCGGAGGTGGCGAGCGAGGTGGTCATGGCCGGGGCAAGCTAGGCGAGGCGCGCGGGATCGAGTGCAGCGCGGGTGAGCGGAGGTGGCGATCGGCGCGGCTCGGGCGGCGCGGCCAGTAAGGCGAGCGCACCATGGTCGGCGCGCGGAGGAGCCAGCGGCCGGGGCGGTGGCGCAGCTAGAGGGAGGCGGGCCTAGTGATGGTGGAGGTGCGCGACCAAGCTAGGGTAGGAGTCGGCGGCCAGAGGGGAGGAGCTGAGCCGGAGGAAGGAGGAAGACGTCGTGGGAAGAATGTTGGGCATGAGCAAAAGCTCCAGGGAGCAAAGCAATGGAGAGAGAGAGAGAGGGCGCTGGCGGCGGCAGCAGAGGAGCTAGGCCGAGTAGGAGCCGACGGTCTGGACGAGACTTGGCGGCGGCGTGGAGGTCGCCGAGGGAGAAGATCTCAGGAGAATAAGCGGACGGTGGTGTTGGCGTCGATGGAGGTGTAGGAGAGGAGGAAGAAGAAAGTCATCAGAGTATGACATGTGGGCCAGGGACATTACAATGCCCACCTTAGATCCACGTGGATGCCATGTTGGATGAAAACCAGCTTGGAATAGGTTAGGGGGGTAATTTGCATGGTATTGATAGTTGAGAGTGTTCGGTGTCCGATTTTGTAGTTCAAAGTTGTTTTCTGGATTTTTTTTGAAAAGTTTAAAGGTGTAAAATATACTTTTTTTTTTCCTTAAAAAATTCGCGTGGCGTGCATCTGCAGTACTACCTCGGAGAGAGTCCAGTGTGCTTCGATGACAAGTCATAGCAACATGGTTAAGGTCAACACACAGCAGCACGTGCTTCCCAATTATAAAAACCACATGGAACAATGGTTGGCGCACCACGTAGCAAAGCCATCGATCTGCAAGAGTACAGGGCTTTATGGGCTTGTCGCCCCTGACTGAGCTCGGGATGAGCGGAGTGTCGCCGAGATGGGCACGGCACGGCACGGAGATGCTTCGTGTAAATGTTGCTGCAGCTCACATTGATCGTGTAACGTTAACAACGCTACGCAATGTGCGGATTGCGGAGATCGATGCGTGCGAATTTTTACTACTGTATCATCAACCGGAGTTACTGAGAATCTCAACGAGTACTCGCTACAATTTCACTTACCTAATTTTACTCTTACACACGATTGAGTGCTGTACAGGACTTCTATAACACCGAAACAACGTGAGCTCGTACAATCATGGCCTCACGGGCACTGACAGAGAAAAAGATCTTGCTGACGCGTATGATTGCGCTCTGTAGCCCGTACCCTGCGTTTCTCCACGGCATTGATGTTGATCGCGAAGTCTGCCGGGGACGCGTTATCTCCACAGCCAACTATTCATTGTACTCGGGCAACTCCTCCGAGAGTCCGAGCCCAGCTGTTCGGCACCGGACGGGCTCGAGACATGTCAAAGCGACGGGGCCCCTCCCGGGCGGTGTTTATCGGGTCGCGCACGCAGCCGCGCCGCGCCTGCGCCTGCGCCTGCGCGGCGCGCGGTTCGGCCGTGAGCGACGCGGACCCATCACGACCCGGGGCATCCACGATCCATCTGCTTTCCGTGCTCTGCGACGATGGTTGATTCGTTGGCGTTGCCCCTTTTCTGCCACAGGTGTTGGAGCAGACAACTTTTGGAGCGTCGCGCGGCAGCACGACGCGGATGTTTGTGACGTGCAGAAAGGGAAGCGAAGCGATCAGTCCACGTGTATGGAGATGGAGTAGTTCGCTACACCACTGGTTTAAATATCTGAAATGCTCAAGAAAAATATCCAAGATCGATGCTATGCGGTTATGCCTATGCTGCTACGAGTAACGAGTGTACACTTCTTTTACATTTTAATTTGCCCCTACCCCTATGGTCACGATCTACATCTCCATTCTTCAAGGAGCCAGAGCATGGACGCATCACATATTTCCCTGAACTACGGATAATTAATATGAGTATATGACTACTAGTACTAGTCTCCTAGGAGTACAATGCGTTGACCTGCGTGACCAATGGGACAGATCGTACGGCCGTTAGTTAGCTCGCAGCAATTCCCCTAAAATCTCCCTAGTTCACCGATAGTGATAAGGCCGCCCAGAAGCTGCGAAAAGTTCAACTCGCTGGGAGTCTGTGACCTGACCTGACACGGCCGCAGCGCTCTCGACTCTCCCGTGAGTCCGTGGCTAGAGCCGCGCTCCTTCGGCTCTCGTTTCAGGCTCGAAAGCGAGGCCGGCATCGAATCTCCTCGGCCGGCCCCCGCCCCCACCGTCCCGTTCCACCGGTGGTCCAGGGCCAGCCGACCAGGGGAGCAGAGAACCGGAGAATGGGGGCACCGTCGCGTGGCGCCGCGCGGCACGCGTCACCCAATGCGTTGCTTTCCGCGGCGGCTTCTTCTGTCCTGTTGCCAAGGTGGGCTTGAAAAGGAGGCGGGCTACAGCCTACATGCTGCCATCGGCTTGTGCTCGCGCCCTCGCCGCGGCCCCCGAACGGGCAACGGCTACATTTCGAAGGCGCCGTGACGGGTGCGGCAGTCAGGGGGTACGGGGTCGGGGGCTCGACCCAACGGCCGAAACGGGCTGTTGTATGGGAGTTGGGGTCTGACGGGACGAACACGAACACGAATATCGTCGCAATTCGCGAGGAAAGAAAGAATAAGACGATGGGGATATGTAACAGTGGATAGTAAGGTTGGAACAGTTGTCTAGCTACGGGGTCGTCGGATCCAAATCTCACACCGTCCACTTGTATCGTGAACATAGGGAATATGTAACAGTGGATAGTAAGATTGATTTCTGAGTTCGCTGAATAATCATTTTTTTCTGAGGAGACTATTATTAGACTGTAGTAAAGAAAAACAATGATCTCCCGGATTGTGAAAACTTAAATCCTACGTAGAAAACTCCGGCGAGGGTAGCTTTTGGGTTACAACTCGATTTACTAGACAAGCTCAATTGGCAAAATACATTGTCGCACAACGGTTTAAGTTCCCATTCAAAGATCAAATTAAAGATACATAGGTCCTAATACGCATTCTTGTTTCTTTAACTTCTTTCGGTAAAAAAAAAAGTCGTAGCTTTTTCAAATGTGTCAATTAACCTTTTAATATTTAATCCTTTACGCCTTTTTTTTTATAAATATTTGCAATTCACACTAATATATATATATATATATATATATATATATATATATATATATATATATATATATATATATATATATATATATATATATATATATATATATATATATATATATATGATATCTGAAAAATACTTTCTACTCAGGAGTAGTTACTCCCTTTGATATACCACCTAAAAGAACTTGACATACTTCATTATCACTTTGGGTATACTCATATACTAATTATAAGATACTCCAACGTGAATCACACGAAAAATTTGCAAGAGAGTCCATAGTTTTTAGCATATTTTATAAATACCTTCATATTCGCACATAAAAATGCATATATCTAAAAATTGTACATACCACCTTTGAAAATGTGTAAATACCACCTATATGGTCTTATATACTCGTATACTACACATACATACTCTCGGTTGCGCAAGATACTCCCTACTTTGTGAGATATGTGAGATACGAAATAGGGAGTAACTACTACTATATATATATATATATATATATATGTATATATATATATATATATATATATATATATATATATATATGTATATATATATGCTAACATATAACAAAAGAATACCTCGCGGAATATGCAAAGTCAAAAGATAACTTTTTAAAAAAGATCGAATGAGTAGTAAATTATTATATACAAAGTAGTACGACATGATAAGCATATGTTATTTTTGTCGCCAACAAAAATAGTTAAAACAAATTAGACCTAAAGATAGTGGGAAACACAATGGGAATATTTTGTGCCAAAAGTTGACTCTGTGTGTTATCTTGGGTTGAATCAAGCTACGGATAAGACAGTTCATTTGACTTGGATTTGAGATAAGGTTCTATTAGAGCATCTACTATAGTTTGTTTCTTAGCTTGTTACTAAGAGAAGAGAGAGTACTCACAACAACAAAACCTTTGGTCCCAAACAAGTTGAGGTAAATTAGAAATGAAATCTCCTCAAGGTCAAAGAGACGAGAATCTTGCAAATAGAATTAAAAAAAAAAGAAAAAAATATGAAAAAAACATACAAAACTAAAACCCTAAACCGTACATCATACCATCTGAGCCTAGAACCTAGAACACAACCCTAAATCTTCTTATGGTTCCAGTACATGAATCACTAACTTCCATGCATTCTTATCCAAAGCTAATTCTTTAGCTACATTTCAATGCCCTAAATCTATTTTAACTACTTCCTCCAACGTTAGTTTTGGTCAACCCTTACTTCTTCTTACGTTTTCAATACGTCATAAAATTCCAATACGTATCGATGTCTCAGAAGGCCTCCGTTGGAGATGTCCAAACTATCTCAAATGATATTGGACAAGCTTCTCTTCAAATGGTGCTACCTTTACCCTACCACGTATATTCTCATCGCGGATTCGACCTCGTCTTGTGTGGTCACGTATCCATCGTAGCATTCTCACCTCCGCTACACTCATCTTTTGTATATGTTATCTTTTAGTCATCCAACATTCTGCTCCATATAGCATCACAGATCTGATCGCCGTCCTATAGAACTTACCATTTAACTTGCTAAAGGGTAATAAAAAGAAACAAGCCTTCCAATGGATTATTTCTTGAGTTTGTATCTAAGACTTTAATTGCTACTTTAATTGTTACCCACAAAATAAATTTTTAGGTAACAAGTAAGTTTCCAACAGCTATTTTTTTTTGTTTCTTATGTCTTGATATCAACAACTTGTTTTTTTCTTTATCTAAAAACAAACTTACATTCTCTGTTCACTATCTCTCCTCCATATCACCTAAATATTGACGTGTCCATCCCTTAGGGCATCTTTAATAGTGACCACCTCAGTTGTCGCTTACATGTCATGTCACTCAAAAGTCTAGTTGGAGAAGAGGGAAGGTGAAGAGAGAGAATGTGTCATCTCTTATATAAGAGACAAGCTGGACACACTAGTGTTATAAAAAACGGAATACGGTTGTTGGACGGATAGGGTATCGTCAAGCGATTAATTGGAATTATGAGGACAATTTGGCGTTATAATATATTTGATGATAAAGCTAGTTTCAGAGATATTTGAAAACGATGTATTGTCAATATTATCAAAAACATTTGTGTCACCCTCCGATTGTACATGATAAATTCATTACTAACTCAAAAGATAATAAGATTGATCGGTGGACTATTATAGTTCTACACCAAAATACGACTTGCAACGAGTTTAAGTAATAAATTAAAAGCATGCATTGTCACATAGATTAGACTAACCTAACACACTGATGAGACGACGATCAAAAGAACTAAGTTTAAAATTTAAATACACAAAATGACTCACAACCACGAGATAATCAGTTACTCTAAATCATTGTCAACAATTTGGTTTTGTGATGGTTATATACGAATCAGTTATTATGAATCAAGTGTTTTGTACTTGAATATATTAGGATTATAACTGGGATGCTATTGGGCTAGTTGTAACGGGCTGAATTCTAACTTGATTAAAGGGCTGAATTTAGTAAATTAAACGGATCATGCGGATGATTATACGGAAACGACTGACTAATCGGACAATGCAGCCGATTTGACGTTCACAAATGTTAAATGCGCCCCGATTCATATATACGTGACGTTTTGCATGACGACTCCATGTAAACGGTCGATTAATTGGCCGTTCCGACCGTTTTTTACAACACTGGGGTACACAAACCATCGCAAATGGTGAGTGTATAATAATAGAAGTTGTGTTGAAAATGAATGATTTTATAGATAAATTGTTAGAGATGTTGTTAAGGTTGTCTGTAGATGAATTGAAGCATTTCGAGATAACCATAGAGACAAATTATTGTACATATCCTTAGTAACAAGTGATATAGATATTGTAGATACTCTTAATACGTTTCTTGATCTCAACTAAAAAATTAAGGTCCCATTAAAACACACAAAAAAACAGTAATAAATGAACCCAATTACACCGTGAATCATCCTCAAGTAACCTGTATACACAGTTCCCACTCCCACTTCCAGCACAAACCATGCTGCGGTTTTGGACCCGCAGGTGGTGGTGAGTGTCATTGCCATCCTCTCCCCGTCGAATAAAAACCCCGCTCCTCCTCTCCTTTTTCCGTCCGATCTTACCGCAACATTGACGGCTCTGCACGCAAACACACAGGGAAAAGTAAAGCCCCCCCCCACCACCATTCCATTGAGGCGGACGCAATCACACAAGGCCACGCGCGCCGCCCCAAGCAAGCGTCGCCGTCGCCATCGGCGGAGACGGGGACAGGCGGGACGAGATTTTCTTAAGGCGGATGCGATGCTGCTGCGGCGCAAGGTGAGGCCCGCGGGGCGGCGGGCGGCGCTGCGGTGTTGGCTGCTCTCCCTCGCTGGCGCCGGCGCCACCGTCACCGCCGCCGCGCTGCTCGCCGTCGCCCTCCACGTCTCCTCCTTCGCCTCCACCCACGCCTCCTCCTCCGGTGCGCACTACCGCCTGTCCAAGGTATGTATTGTATGTATGTGTGTGTGTGGTCTGTCCTCCTCGACCCTCAGATTGAACTCTCGGCGCGCGCTAACGGATCGCCCCCGCCGTCTCGATGCCGCAGCAGCCGCGGGAGGCCGAGGAGCTGCGATGGGAGCAGGAGTTCGCACCGCCGCAGCTTGCATCGCCGCAGTCGCGAAAGGTGATCGATTGTTCTCTCTACCTGCCGCATCTCTTCCCGCTGTTGTTTTTTTAATTCATGGTAGTCCATGACATGGGGATTAATCTCTAGATTTGACAGCTGGACGGCGCAGTCGACGACGCGGCGGAGAAGAGGCTGTGGCTGCCGGCGCCGTCGCGCGGGTTCGTGCCCTGCGTCGCGCCGTCGCCGGAGCGCAAACGTATGCGCATTGGTACTCCCTCTAATTATTCTATCTCGCCGATTGGTTCAAATTCTCGTGCGCCATTCTGATTCTGGTCATCTTGTTTTGCAGGTCCAGGGCCGTCGAAGGGGTACCTGCTCGTACACACTAATGGCGGGCTCAACCAGATGCGCGCCGGGGTAAGCCAGATCGGTGATTGGTTCGTCCTGGTAAAAAATTCCCTAGTTGTGGCTATGTGGTGGTGTTTTGATACGTGGGGATACGAATTATCGTTTGGTTTGCATTAGATGTGTTGACTTGCGTGGTGGAACCTAGCGTGCGTGCATGTGGGGTGTTTGATCAGAGGTGACGGTTTTTAAGCATTCATCATCAGTTTTTGTGGGCAGTGTTTTGGTGCTTTAATCAATGCGTGGTGGGGGTTCTGGTGCTAAACTGCTAATGTGTCACACTCAACTTCTGTGGGTAGTTTTTGGTGCTTCAATCACCTGTAGTGCGGGATTCTGGTGCTATTGTGTGAACCCCGTTTAGAGCTATGCCTGCATAAGCCGGAAATGTTGGTTGTGAAACCAAGTTGTTTGTTTCTCAAGTGGTTATTGCTTAACCGAGTTATCGGTGAAACAGATATGAATGGCTCGACTGCATTCAGGATAAAGACCTGAATATGGTTGGTGGGGGGATGCTGTCTCAACACTGTTCAAAATTTCATGTCCTGGTGTCTCATTGAATGTCGTAGTCATTTCGCTTATTGCGATGAATGGCATTTGTTTGAATGTGCTATTGTCATATTTGTGCCATAACTTCAATCAATATATTGTATTTCATTTACGTCATACAAGACAGCAGTATACTTGATAAAGAAAGGTGCTTGATTTGTTCAGACTTAGGAGAGACCAAAAGCGATTACACTCTCTTTGGGTATGGAGATCGTTAGATAACTGGCACTAATGTATGTGAGTTCTCTTGAGTTTGATTAGGTAACAGGATTTGCTGTTTTTGTTTAGGTGAGCTTGAATTGAGGCTAAGTGTATTTTTGCCAGTTGAAGGTTTTCCTATTCTTAGGGGAAAAAAATCTTAACAAGAGTGTGAGTGTATACACATTCCATTTTTCTAAATCAATCATCAATTAATCATGCACATATTTACTTTAGATGCAAGAGCCTGCGTGCTTTCTTCTTTTTACTCATATGTTCCTGTTCTTATGGCAGATCAGTGATATGGTGGCAGTTGCACGTATACTCAATGCTACACTCATAATTCCAGAGCTTGATAAGAAATCATTTTGGCACGACAGAAGGTAAACAGTGTGTGATTTTCGCTCGAGCCCTTCCCTTAACTGATCTGAACTAACAGGACCATTTTTCAATATCAGCAACTTTTCAGATGTCTTTGATGAAGAACACTTCATACATTCTTTGGCAAATGATGTAAAAGTTGAGAAAAATTTGCCAAAGGAATTGGTGAAAGCTCCAAAGAGTGTTAGGCACTTCAAGAGTTGGTCTGGAGTAGATTATTACCAGGATGAGATTTCTCCACTGTGGGAGTACCATCAGGTTTGGATTCAACTGCCGTTTTGCACTTGCCTACTAACCAGTTCTAAGCAGTAGTTGCTAGATGCAATTGTTTGGAACTGTTATCCTGATCAAAGACTTGTATCAGGTCATTCGTGCTGCTAAGTCAGATTCACGCCTTGCAAACAACCACCTTCCTCCTGACATTCAAAAGCTTCGCTGCCGGGCCTTTTTCCAGGCACTTAGATTTGCTTCCCCAATTGAAGCTTTAGGCAATGTAAATCCTTCTCTAGTATGCCCCATCCTGATGGTTCCATAAAATATAATACTAAGTTAGAAGAGATGTATTAACATTTAAAGATCAACTAATTTTGCAGTTATTGGTGGAAAGGATGAGATCATTTGGGCCATACATTGCTTTGCATTTACGCTACGAGAAGGATATGCTTGCTTTTAGTGGGTGCACGTATGGTCTGTCACAGACCGAATCAGAGGAACTTGCAATGATCAGGCAAGGGCTTAAAATTTGTTTTTTACTCATTGCACTGTCTTGCCTTCTTACTAACAACTAGATAGCATTATTTGATTGAATTCTTCTCCATCCCTACAGAGAAAACACAACCTACTGGAAGGTGAAAGACATTGATCCATTAGAACAAAGATCCCATGGTTATTGCCCCTTGACACCAAAGGAAGTTGGTATGTTTCTTTCTGCCCTAGGATATCCATCAACCACCCCGGTTTACATAGCCGCAGGGGAGATATATGGAGGTGAATCTCATATGGTTGATTTGCAATCACGATTCCCAATTCTGATGAACAAGGTATGGAGTATGGACACTGCCAATTCATATCGTCTATCGCTTGTAATATGACTTTCTTCGGTCATCATATGTCGTCTTTTCCATTTGCAGGATAAACTTGCGTCAGCTGAAGAACTGCAACCATTCAGCCAATATGCTTCTCAAATGGCAGCTTTAGACTACATTGTTTCAGTGGAGAGTGATGTCTTTATTCCGTCGTATTCTGGGAATATGGCACGGGCTGTTGCAGGTCATCGGCGTTTTCTTGGCCACAGGAAAACAATCAGTCCTGACAGGTGAAACCACAAACGAGCATCCCTCTCAGCATTGTTATAAAATTGTCTTACTCTTTCCCTCTAGGTCTCATTGTGTTCTTTCTTCAATTCAGGAAAGCATTAGTTCGCTTGTTTGATAAAGTTGACAGTGGATTACTCAAGGAAGGGAAAAACCTATCTCAAAGGATAATAGACATTCACCGGAAAAGGTATTAAACTAGTCATGAGAACTAAAAGACCTTTGTTTTGTGTCTTATGTTCCTTATGATCTTGCTCTGTTCTTCAGACAAGGCTCTCCGCGGAAACGGAAAGGTCCTGTATCAGGAACGAAAGGCAGCGATAGGTTTCGGTCAGAAGAGGCATTTTATGAGAACCCTCTTCCCGATTGCCTGTGTCAATCGAGCGGTGATTCTCTTGTTAGCATCTAGTTACGGAGCCAATCATCCTCGCCGTCCCTGATCAGTGATCATCATTCCAAGTACATAGAGCAACTCATAAACACAAAGGAAGGTGCATAGTGATAAAATTCCACAGCATCAGAGTTTCTGCTTCAATGACATCACGGCTCCAACGATTCGTTGGCGCGTCATCGCCCAGCTCTCTTCCTCAGGATAAGTTGCCAAAGTATCAAAGATGGCAGCATGAGCATGTTCAGAACAGGTGAAGGAGGGAAACAAGAACAGGCACGGCTGTACAGGGCTTTAGATGTATCTGCGGTTTTTAAGCTTGGGTAATTATTTACCTGTTGTAAGTAGGAGTAATAAAGAGAAGAAGAGGAATAATTGAAGCACCTTTTAACACAACACTCACTTGGTAGTTTCTTGACGAGTTCCTTCTTGGCATCATCTCTAACCCATTTTTCAGAGAGAGGGTGAGCTTAGATGAACTGTGCAGTATACTGGGAAACATTGCACTAACATGGAGCTGATAATACATGGAGTTTCTGATTCCTTGCTAATATAAAGAGTCTGTACCAGCGAAACCTAAGAGTGTGTGCTGAATTTCATTCGGCGTCTAAGTCTAGTTACTCTATCTGCTGTTTTTTTTTTGGTGATTTACAATTCACAGGCGGCCGGTCAGTACATTCCACGATTTGTGGTGTACATTGCAATTCTGATACGATTGGCACCGAGAACAACATAAAGCAAAACAGGGGATAAACGGAAGCCTTGATTTTATAGTAGTTCACACCAAATTGAAGTTGCTACCCAAGCATTGACCACTAACAGAACCATTTTGATCTGACAATACATTTGCGGCCTCCATCTAACATTGCGGCCTCCATCTATTATTGCGCCCAATCATGTTTTTTGTAAGAAGCCCACAACCACAATTCCACAAGAACAGGGAACAGAAGCCATATCACTTCATTTACCACTAAAGCAGTTGTCAGCCCACAACCACAAGAACAGGGAATAGAAGGGATAAATGGAAGGACAAGGGGGTGGGGATTTGTAAACAGGGCTTTCTTGGGGAATGGGGTGGAGAAGGGGTTTTAGAAGGTTCCGGAGGGCGCGGCTGGGGCCTCGAGACTTCCAGAATGGAAGGTCCGGGGACTCCTGCTTTATGATTCGTGTTGTTTGATGTACGGACAGGAAGACGTGGATGGTGTGACCTGTGGATTTGCTGAGATGTGGACCAAAGGATTCTTTGTTGGTTCGTTTGTGTGGATCTAGTCCACCGAGCCATCATGTACACCGGGGCCGGTTCGGTCATCGCTGGACACCGCTTTGAAGAGGATGCTTGATGCCTTGATGATGTTTTCTTTTGCGAGCATCCTTTAGAAAAGGGTAACTTACATGACCTGTTGTAGAGATCTGTATTGTCGTACTGGAACATGGAAACTGTTGAGTACTCCATCTGTACATGTTGGTACTACATGGCCACATTGGCGAGTTCTTCGCGGTAGATTGGTGAGTTCTATAGAGGTACTACATGTTGGTGGATTGAGCTTTTCGTTCAGTCGCCTAAACACAAGGAGTAGGCTTGCAAGAATGCTAGACTTCTTTTTAGAAACACGGGAATTTCTTAGAACTTCTAAAAAAACCAATGGTATCGTCCCTCCCAACAAAAACACAAAATTACGTGATATGTGCCAGCTTGATGATGTTTGGTTTCGTCACTTTATTCTTGCTCAGGAAACTCGACTCGAGACTCCTAAGAGCATGTATAATAGTGTGACATCAGCTGTCTGTAAGGCTTATCATGTAGGATACGAAATGATATGGATCTCTCATGTAGTAGTCGACTGAACACGAGAAACAATGCACATTGTACATGGAGGAGTTGTCTATAAAGACATGAAAAAAGACAAACTATTGTAGAAATTGTCTTTAACATTGTCTATACATAGCACGGAGAGATACTATATGCAAAAGTTGCATATACAATTGTACATAACCTAATAATCACACACACACACACACACACACACACACACACACACATATAGGAACATATCTAGTGAAAATGGGTATTTGAGTGCTAAAGTGCAAATGCGACTGACGGCTATCGGATCTAGAACATGCGGCTCAGATGTAGGTGGGTAGAGCACCACAGCCACTTAAGTTATTATGCGAAACACCCCCCCTCCCCTCGGCTTTGCACTTTTCTGAAAACCCCCCGCTCGGCTAATCCCCTTCTCCCCGAAGCCACGGTCTCTTCTCCCTCCTCACGCGCATGGCTAGGGTTAGGAATCCCCCATCTTCGGCCATCCCTGGCTGCGGCGCCGCCTCTCGGGCCCCCGGCTGGCGGCCGCCACCTGCGCCGCCTCCCCCCCTCGGCCCCCTCGGCGCGCCCTCATTCGCCCTCCGGCTACAAGGAGATCTCTCGTCCCCCTCCGCCCACCGGCAGCGCCACTGCGTCGCATCTCACGCCGAGCGCGCCGCTGCTCTCGGCCCTCTCATTTGCTAATGATGTATTGAGCTTTGCTGTATCAGATTGGAATCAAGATTGGTGTATTGAGCTCTGGCTATCAAGGTTGGCTACTAATGATGATGACAGCGTGGTCTCATTTGGCCCCCTTTTCAGAGCCTATTGATGAAGATACAGCTGATGATGTTTATCATGAGATGATTTCTTCTGATTTCTGATATTCCTTTGGATGAGATGTCAATACGTGAGATTTCTGGAGTGTTTGCATTGGAACATGGCATGGTCTTGAAATCTTCCACAACAAGAGGATCTCCTTGCCATCCTTCCCTTCTCCCGGGCTTCAGAACTCCAAGTCTTGTGAGTTGTGACTTGTTTTGCAGTTGGCTTTAATAGAGATTAAGATGTGTTGATTGGTGTAATTGGGCCTAGGTTTCTAAATTTAGTGCTCGCCGAAGTTGTGATGTAGCTTTCTGGTCTGTGTAGTTTGAAGGGGAAATTAGCTCAATAGCACTGCAATCGTCGGTATTTAGAAAAATAACATTCCAATCGAGGTCGACTGCAAAATAACACCGCAAACAACCGAAATTCTTGAAAATGACATTGTCGTCACTTTGACAGCCGTTAGTGGGTAAAAAGACTCATTTGCCCTCGTTCTCTTTCCTTTTTATTTTCTTTTTTATTTGATTCAACTACGGTGATGGTATTATTTTCTTATTTTCTTTGATTCAACTAGATGATGGTGGGTATGACGCCGAGCTAGCGGTGAGGTCGTACACACATTAGCCGAGGCCCGAGAGGCATCGGCGGTAGTGCGCGGGTTCCTGGCGTGGAGGATGGTGCCGGGGGGGGTAGCAACAAGGGTGGCGGCCGAGCATGAACACGAACACGGTATTGCATTTTCAAGATTCAGAGAAATAACATCCAAGCTTGTAATTAATCAAACATGAGCATGAACATGATTCGGATCAGATTCATCTCCTCTAAGAAAAATCGAAAGAGCACCACCGGGTGTATTCGGCCTCTCCCTTGTCGGATCTGGTGTGGAGACCATCGGATCTAGAGGCCGGGGAGGTGGAGGAGGCCAGCGTAGTTGAGAACAATAGCGCGAGGTGGAGGATCGCGATGGCTGCGGGGTGGATTCGCCTGTCCCTTGCCGGATCCGACATGGAGACCGCCGGATGTGGAGGCTGGCGCAGTTAACGACGACGGTGCGTGGCGAAGTAGGCGGAGGAGGGCTACGCGGTTGAGGACGACAGCGCGAGGTTGTGGACCGCGATGGTTGTCGGGTGGATCCGACCTCTCCCTTGCCGGATCTGACATGGAGACCGCCGGATGTGGAGGCCGGCGCAGTTGACGATGATGGTTCGAGGCGAAGTAGGTGGAGGAGGCCGAAGCGGATGAGGACGACAACGCAAGGTGGAGGACCGCCATGGCCGTCGGCTGGATCCGACCTCTCCCTTCCCGAATCCGGTGCGAAGACTGCCGGATGTGGAGACCAGCGCAGTTGAGGACGACGACACGAGGTAGAATAGGTGGGGGAGGGAGCGGCACCAAATGTCCCCTTCCTTCGCTGGAGAGAAAGGGAGGAGTGGAGAGGACCAAGGTAGAGTAGGTGGGGGAGGGAGCGGCACCAGATGTCCCCTTCCTTCGTCGGAGAGAAAGGGAGGAGGAGAGGACGATGTTGTCAGCCGGTGAGGAAAAGGGACGAAGTGCAGGGGTAAAATAGGTACTAAAGTTGTATTCTCTCACATCATATATTCCTTGCTGTTTAAAGATGACGGAAAATGTGACGGCAGTATCATTTTCAAGAATTTCGGTTGTTTGCGGTGTTATTTTGCAGTCGACCTCGATTGGAATGTTATTTCTCCAAATACCGACAATTGCAGTGCTACTGAGCTAATTTCCCCTAGTTTGAATGATGATCATATTTGTAATTGCAGGGAGATGACAATGCAGTTATTGATTCAGAGATGTACAAGGAGGAAGATGATAAATGAGAACAACAGCTGCAAATGTTGCTGTGCGAGTTGCCACTAGGGAGATGGCATGCTTTCAAAGTGACAATTGCTAGCTGAACGAAATAAGCAGAGAAGTGAAGCCGAGGAGGGGATCATGCATGTAAGGATGTACATGAATTGAGTTTGGCAATTGCTAGCTGAACGAAATAAAGTTTCAGATGAAGTAGTCAATTGTGCTTCAGGTCACTGATTTGTTCAGTGTTGAATTTGGCCTGCTCTGCACAACTGGATCATGCATGCACGGATGTACATGAACTGAGTATTGATGTATTAGTGTTATGTAACTGAACCAAGTGTTTCAGGTTGTACTAATCTTGTAACTGAATGTTGGTGCTTCTATTGTAAAGTACTAAGTCCTTGAATTGTGAATGAGTTATTATTGATGAAGCAGTGTTCTTGTACTAGGTTATGTTTTTGTAATGTATGACTTGGTTATTCTCAAATTATTTGTTCAAATTAACTGAGATCAAATGTGTAAATCATAATGGGATGACTAAGCTATATCCTTTAATGTTGAACGATCTTCATGAAAGAGAAAAGAGGTGTTGTATCAGGTTGTTCAATGAAAGTGAATAATGTCAAGTTGAAAATTGTATTCAGTCGAATGCATATGAATAAAGTTAGCTTCCAAGAATTTCGGTTGATGTTCTTGGTAACTTGTGAGAATTCTTCCAAGAAATTTTTGGTGTTTCATGTTCTATGATGTTCTGCTATCTGGTTGACTGCCAAAATTATTCTTAGTGCTCCAGATGAAATTTTTTGTTGACTTGGCAGTGATGTTATGTGATTCATGTTCTATTCTGTGATGAAAATGGTCTGTTCCAGATGAAAAAATTGTTGACTTGCCAAAATAATTTTGTGCTTGACTGCCAAAAGTAATGTTGTTCCAGATGAAAATTATTGTCTATGTTCTGTACACTCCACAAAGGATGGCATTCGCACTATGCAATCTTTTTGTAAAAACATTCACGCTTTCTATCCATTTGCGTCTGTAACTAAATGAAATGGTGTGGTTATTCATTTGTTCAATGTAACAATGCTTTGTAGACTCTGGACCCAGTGGTATAGCATTCGCACTGGGAGAAGGGCGTCTATAGCACTAAAATGGGCATTCATAGAAGAGAAATGAAGTGCCAAAACAATTTGCAACAATACAGAATAAATTTTTGGAAGCATATCCTCTCAATAAAAGTAGCATTCAGTTCACACTTAGGGTACATAATACGAAATACATGCTGATACTGGTAGCTGAAAACCTGACAATATACTATATGTTCTCAAGTTACAGAATCTGTCAAGTTACAACAGAATTTCTCACAAACAGAATTTGCCTCACAACAAAATTTCTTTGGTCATCTATCAAAATTGGAACTTTGTCACCTTTGCCACACATTAAATCGTTTGCGCCATCAGCATTCAGTTTCAAGAAACCTTCTGAAACACTAGTGAAGAAGAAGTATGAACATTGAACAATAACCATATGACACGTGAGAAAATAGTCTCTGATGGCAACATGTGTATGAACGGCCAACTGAGTATCATCTGCTCATTTCCAGTTTCTCACCGGCAATATATACTTGTGTAGCAGGTGCAATGATCTTATAGAGCACTCGGAAGCCGAGCACTTTTGGTTGTCCTCAGCCGGTGTCAAGGAGATATGCCATCACTTCACATGCAGATTCTGAAACACTTGCAACTTGCTTCATCGATTCTGAAACACTTGCAACTTGCTTCATCTCTTTGTATAGACCTAAACACCAACAAACATTTCTGGAGTGTTTGCATTGGAACACGACATGGTCTTGAAATCTTCCGCGGCAAAGCATCAGGAGGACTTGATAGGTTTCAGCACAGAAACCAACTTGCCATGGTATTGAAAAGCTAGGAATAATGGAGAAAAAAAATGTAAAGGCGGGTCAAGAAGCAAATACACTGGGACATCCCTTGGCCATTCAGGTCATGTGTTCATTGACATTTTGCATTGAAGGAGCTCTACTGCCAGGAATGGGGTACTAGAAGTACAGCGTAGTCTCGAAATCTCGAAAGCTCACGTATTGACATCTCATCCAAAGGAATATCAAAACTCGGAAGAAATCATCTCATGATAAACATCATCAGTTGTATCTTCATCAATAGGCTCTGAGGGGTGGGCAAATGAGACCTCGCTGTCATCATCATTAGCAGCCAACCTTGATAGCGAGCTTAATACACCAATCTTGATCTGACAGAGCTCAATACATCATTAGCGTGAGAGAAGTGGAGATCAGTGTGTGCGTCGGCGTGGAGATGCGGCAGCGGGTGGCGGCTGGCCGGGGCTCGAGGATCTCCTTACGGCGGGAGGCTCATGAGGCGCGCCGAGGGCCGCGAGGTGGAGAGGTGGGCGCGTCGGGTGGGAGAGGCGCAGTGGCGATGCGCCGAGAGGCCGAGGCGGTGCGCGCGAGGATGGTCGAGATGGGGATTCTAACCTAGCCGCGCATGAGGAGGAGAAGAGGCCGTGGCCGGGGAGAAGGAATTAGCCGAGCGGGGGTGTTTGAGCAGTGAAAAGCCAGGGGTTTCGCATAATGACTTAAGTGGTTGTGGTGCTCATACGTACATCAGAGCCGCATGTTCTAGATCCGATGGACGTGAGTCGCATTTGCACTTTAGCACTCAAATATCCATTTGCTATATATATATATATATATATATATATATATATATATATATATATATATATATATATATATATATATATATGAAACCTTTTCCTACTCCCGGAGTAGTTACTCCTATTTCGTATCTCACATATCTCACAACGTGGGAGTATCTTGCACATGCAGAGTATGTATGTGTAGTATCACGGGTATGTAAGACCACATAGGTGGTATTTACACCTTTTCAGGGGTGGTATGTACAATTTTTTAGACATACTCCTCTTATGTGTGAATATGAAGGTATTTACAAAATATGCTAAAAAGTAAAAACTATGGATTCTCTTACAATTTTTTTCGTGTGGTTCACATTGAAGTATCTTATAATTAGTATATGAGTATACCCAAAGTGATAATGGAGTATGTCAAGTTCTTTTAGGTGGTATATCAGAGATGGGAGTAACTACTCTCGGGGGTAGAAAGTATTTTTCATATATATGTATTTTTCATATATATATATATATATATATATATATATATATATATATATATATATATATATATATATATATATATATATATGTGAATCACATGAAATTTTTTCAAGAGAGTTCATAGTTTTTAGTATATTTTGTAAATACCTTCGTATTCGTACATAAAAAGAGTATGTCTAAAAAATTGTGCATACCACTCATGAAAAGATGTAAATATCATCTATATGGTCTTATATACTCGTATACTACATATACATACTCTCGATTGCGCAAGATACTCCCTACGTTGTGAGATATGTGAGATACAGAATAGAGAGTAACTACTCCCGAGAGTAGAAAAAAGACTTCATATATATATATATATGGAATCAAATCTCACTACAAATCTCTGTTAGACGTAGACTTAAATTAACCTCAGAATCAGAGGGAAGTACTAAAAGAGTTTGTAAGGCTATCCGAACTCCAAAAGGTCCATGAACTTGATGAGAAAGCCCAACTAACATCCAGCCCATCCCGGTCGGACACGTTTCCCCTGCCTATTTAAAGCCCGTGATTCCGCAACCCAATCCTGAATTCCCCCAAGCCCCAGAAACAGATTAGGCTCCCGTCGCGAATCGCGTTAGGTTAGGCTGATTTGCACGCGGCGGCCATGGAGGACGAGGAGCACGAGGTGTACGGCCAGGAGATCCCAGTCGACGGCGAGGACGTTGACATGGCCGTCGCCGGCGACGACGCTACCAAGGTCCGCTCCGCCCCTTCACCCCGCCGCTGCTTTCTCCCCTCTTCCCGAATCCCAAACCCTAACCCTAACTCCGGTACTGACCCTATTGGCGTGTGCAGCTGCATGAGCTCGACGAGATGAAACGCCGGCTCAAGGAGATGGAGGAGGAGGCCGCCGCCCTCCGCGATATGCAGGCCAAGGTCGCCAAGGAGATGCAAGGTTAATACCGTCCCCGTGTAGTTTACCGTTCGTGACGATGATAAGATCCGCATCTAGGGACGGGTTGAGATCCGGCACGCTAGGTTTGCCGGTTTTTGTTGCCCATTGGTTTGGTTAGATTAACTGGGCGTATTGCAGTGGCGACCCAGGAATAAATTTAGGTTGAGCGGGACAACCGCCACGCTTGCACCGGTATTTGCATCCGCCAGATACGATTATAAAATAGCTATTCAAATCTAGCAAATCAAACATTCAACCAATCACAAATCCCAATCCATTCTATTTTCAACTAATTTCCTCACGCACCGGTGGCCACGCATCACGCCTGCCTCGCATCCTTGCGGCAGCCGTTAGGGCTAGCCCGACGCCTCGACTGAACTGTTCGAGCTTCCTCCTTTAGAGTGCAGGAGGAGTTTTGACCATGTGACTAGTGAATACTAGGATGGACCATACTTAGTTCCTTATCATGCGGCCCAATACTCTCCCTCAGTCTCTTGGTCTAGCTCCACACGACTAGGGATGGCAACACGGCCATTCCCCGGCGGGGAGCGGTGGAACAACCCGCCTCCAAGAAGGAAAAATCCGTTCTGTCCCCCCCATCAGTTATAGGGGCCCCGAGAACCATACCGAAAGTTGGATCATCAATTCGGTGTTCACCTAGGCGGAAGGCGGGCGGAGGGTGGTCGCCTACCGCCTAGCCTACCTAAGCGGTGGTCTATCACGTGATCGAGCAGAGTAGTCGGAGGAAGAACAAGTGAAGAAGAAAAAGAATAGAGAGAGAAAAAAGAAACTTACCTTTGGCGTCGGCCCATTAGCTTCGCGTCGGCCCGATTGAGTGGCCTCTGACTTGCCTAGTCGGTCAATGCTGCGCCCTTATCGCGTCGATCGGCCGAGTGAGTGGCCTCATCCCACTCTCCCGTCGCCTCGCTCTCCCATCTCCCGTCCGCGCGCTTGATCTCTCTCCCATCGCTCTCACTTTTGCTCTCCTCCTCCGAGGCGAGGCGGCGTGAGAGACTTCGGGATGGAGGTGGCGCGAAGGGATTCGGGGAGGAGGCGCGCGCGAGGATCCAGGAAGAAGCGGTGCGTGACGGGAGCTAGGAAAGCGGTGGATGCAGGGAGGATGCGAGCGCGAGACCACGGTGAGTTCACCGCCTTTCCTCCGCTCGACCCGCCGGCGCTGCCCGGTGTCGCTCGGACCGCCCGAGCATTGTCGCGCCTTGCGCGCGCTAGGACCGCCTTAGAGCGGCTGGCGCTCGGCACGCCTAGGCGGCGACTAGCGGCGGCCTAGTTGCCGCCTAGGAAACATTGTCAATTCATCATCAAGCAAGCAAGCAAATGGAGACATTAGCCGTTGGGAGTTGGAGGGCGGAGGAGGTCGGCGTCGGCTCGGTGTTGGGAGAGGTGGTGTCGGATGTTGGGAGGGCCAGGAGAACGAGACCGGTGGCATCGCCGCGTCATTGTTGGTGATGCGGCCGTCGTCGATGTTGCGGAGGCCGGACGAAACGGTGTCACCACGTCATTGTTGGTGGAGCAACGGCGTTGGATTTTGGGGAGGGCCAGGAGGATGTGTGAATTGGGAAGGGGATGCTAGGGTTAGAAACGAGACGGTTATTGGGCTGTAGGCTGTGGGCCAACTTAGTGTAGAGGCGTAGTGGACTGTGCGGTAGTGGCCCACATGTCATAGGCGTTATCGGGGGGGCTATGCGAGTAGCGGGATGGGAGTAGGGGAATGGCCTGGCCGCTTCCTCCTATAGGAATAGGATTTTTATATTAGCACCTATATAGGGAAGAAATAGCCTCAACCCCGACCCCTAATCGTGAATTCCCAATGGGAATGGGGCTGTGCCATCCCTACCCGGACGCTGCTCACCTTGCTTGTTCTTCCACTCATTGGCGCTGAGCAAAGCTCACTCATGGCGGATGCTGGGTGGGTGGGTTGGTGTACATCGGGCGGCCAACCAGGCTTGCCCTATTGCTGGGTCTGCCCCTGGCGACATGTAAGGTGAATCTGCTCATCAGTTGTTTGAATGTAGCTGATTCATTGAACGGTTATATGATGTGGTCTAATTGCTGTTTAGATTAGTTGTTTGAGCCATATATATGACTTTGGAAACTTCCATGCCCTGAGATGAATATTGCACATACCACATAATATTGCTTCACCAATCACAATTGTTCTCTTGATATAACATGTTGGGGCAATTTAGTCGTGTTAGGCATAATATGAGTTTTTTTGGGGTTGGGGTTGGGGGTACCAACCCAATATCTGTTGTGCCATGTTTCTACCTCTCTCAAGTATTCATGGCCGTCGCCGGCGACGACGCTACCAAGGTCCGCTCCGCCCCTTCACCCCGCCGCTGCTTTCTCCTCTTCCCGAATCCCAAACCCTAACCCTAACTCCGGTACTGACCCTATTGGCGTGTGCAGCTGCATGAGCTCGACGAGATGAAACGCCGGCTCAAGGAGATGGAGGAGGAGGCCGCCGCCCTCCGCGATATGCAGGCCAAGGTCGCCAAGGAGATGCAAGGTTAATACCGTCCCCGTGTACTTTACCGTTCGTGACGATGATAAGATCCGCATCTAGGGACGGGTTGAGATCCGGCACGCTAGGTTTGCCGGTTTTTGTTGCCCATTGGTTTGGTTAGATTAACTGGGCGTATTGCAGTGGCGACCCAGGAATAAATTTAGGTTGAGCGGGACAACCGCCACGCTTGCACCGGTATTTGCATCCGCCAGATACAATTATAAAATAGCTATTCAAATCTAGCAAATCAAACATTCAACCAATCACAAATCCCAATCCATTCTATTTTCAACTAATTTCCTCACGCACCGGTGGCCACGCATCACGCCTGCCTCGCATCCTTGCCGGCAGCCGTTAGGGCTAGCCCGACGCCTCGACTGAACTGTTCGAGCTTCCCTCCTTTAGAGTGCAGGAGGGAGTTTTGACCATGTGACTAGTGAATACTAGGATGGACCATACTTAGTTCCTTATCATGCGGCCCAATACTCTCCCTCAGTCTCTTGGTCTAGCTCCACACGACTAGGGATGGCAACATGGCCATTCCCCGGCGGGGAGCGGTGGAACAGCCCCGCCTCCAAGAGAAGGAAAAATCCCGTTCTCTGTCCCCGCCCCCATCAGGTTATAGGGGCCCCACGAGGAACCATACCCGAAAGTTGGATCATCAATTCAGTGTTCACCTAGGCGGAAGGCGGGCGGAGGGTGGCTGCCTACCGCCTAGCCTACCTAGGCGGTGGTCTATGCAGCGGTCGAACAGAGTAGTCGGAGGGAGAGAACAAGTGAAGAAGAAAAAAGAATAGAGAGAGAGAGAAAAAAAAGAAACTTACCTTTGGCGTCCAGCCCAGCCCAAGCTCGCGTCGACTGATTGAGTGGCCTACGGCTTGCCTAGTCCAGTCCAATGCCTGCGCCCCTTATCCGCATCGGTCGACCGAGTGAGTGGCCTCATCCCACTCTCCCATCGCCTCGCTCTCCCATCTCCCATCCCGCCGCCGCTTGATCCCTCTCTCCCATCGCTCTCACTTTTGCTCTCCTCTCCATCGAGGAGGCGGCGGCGCGCGAAGGAGACTCGGGATGGAGGTGGCGCGCGAAGGGGATTCGGGGAGGAGGCGGCGCGCGAAGGGGATCCGAGGAAGAAGCGGTGCGTGACAGGGAGCTAGGGAGAAGGCAGTGGATCTGGGGAGGATGCAGAGCCGCAGACCACAGGTGAGTTCACCACCTTTTTCCTCCCGCTCGACCCCGCCGAGCGCTGCCCAGTGTCGCTCCAGACCGCCCAGAGCCGCTGTCGCGCCTTGCGCGCCTAGGACCGCCTTGGAACGGCTAGGCGCTCGGCCGCCTAGAGCGCCGACTAGCAGGCGGCCTAGTTGCCCGCCTAGGGAAACACTGTCAATTCATCATCAAGCAAGCAAGCAAATGGAGACATTAGCTGTTGGGGAGTTGGAGGACTGGAGGAGGTCGGCGTCGGCTCTCAGCTGTTGGGGAGGAGGCTGGTGTCGGATGTTGGGGAGGACCGGAGAACCAGACCAGGCTGGCATCGCCGCGTCGACTGTTGGTGGTGCAGCCGTCGTCAGATGTTGCGGAGGACCGGACGAAACCGGTGTCACCACGTCAGCTGTTGGTGGAGCAACCGACGTTGGATTTTGGGGAGGACCGGAGGGGGATGTGTGAATTGGGAAGGGGATGCTAGGGTTAGAAACGAGACGGTTATTGGGCTGTAGCCTGTGGGCCAACTTAGTGTAGAGGCGTAGTGGACTGTGCGGTAGTGGCCCACATGTCATAGGCGTTATCGGGGGGGCTATGCGAGTAGCGGGGATGGGGAGTAGGGGAATGGCCCTGGCCCGCTTCCTCCTATAGGGAATAGGATTTTTATATTAGCACCTATATAGGGGAAGAAATAGCCTCAACCCCGACCCCTAATGCGTGAATTCCCCAATGGGAATGGGGCCCATTGCCATCCCTACCCAGGACGCTGCTCACCTTGCTTGTTCTTCCACTCATTGACGCTGAGCAAAGCTCACTCATGGCGGATGCTGGGTGGGTGGGTTGGTGTACATCGGGCGGCCAACCAGGCTTGCCCTATTGCTGGGTCTGCCCCTGGCGACATGTAAGGTGAATCTGCTCATCAGTTGTTTGAATGTAGCTGATTCTGTTAGACGGTTATATGATGTGGTCTAATTGCTGTTTAGATTAGTTGTTTGAGCCATATATATGACTTTGGAAACTTCCATGCCCTGAGATGAATATTGCACATACCACATAATATTGCTTCACCAATCACAATTGTTCTCTTGATATAACATGTTGGGGCAATTTCGTCGTGTTAGGCATAATATGAGTTTTTTTGGGGTGGGGGGTTGGGGGGTACCAACCCAATATCTGCTGTGCCATGTTTCTACCTCTCTCAAGTATTCTAGTAT
Organism: Ampelocalamus luodianensis; assembly: GCA_036346255.1. Lineage (NCBI taxonomy): Eukaryota > Viridiplantae > Streptophyta > Magnoliopsida > Poales > Poaceae > Ampelocalamus > Ampelocalamus luodianensis. Next base: position 52,478,222 of record CM070627.1, on the reverse strand, counting down.
TATGAAACCTTGCATAAATAAAGTTAAGATCTGCCTCTTTGCTTAGCAAAACTATAGTCACTAGGATCGTGGGATCCACAACCCTGGATTGCCGTCCCGAATCATGAGCCGTCGGCGATCTGGGTTGTCGTGGGGGACGAGGCCGGGTCGCGACCCTAAAAGGGGAGGGAGGAGGGGAGGGAGGGTACGTGGAGGAGGAGCGTGATGGAGAGGATGGCGGACGGCGAGGTGACTCTGTAAACGGCGGCGGCTCACCCTCCATCTCTATGTGTGGACTGCGGTGGCTGTGTGTGTTTGTGTGTTGTGGGAGAAAGGGGAAACCCTAGTCTGTGTTTGTGTGTTATTGGGCTGGCCTGGTTCTAGTGGGCTGGGCCGACCCACTCTCTTCTCCTTCTCCTTTTTTCCTCTTTCTTTTGTTTTTTCTTGTCCAGATATAATTTGATCATTCCTCTAAAAATTATTTAATTTTGAGTATATTATTTGTATTATATGATGTGTATATATATATATCATCGACTCAATGTATCGTACCGGGGCCATCGGCCCATAATTGCTTGGGTCATGATCCACGTCCCAAATTGGTGTCCCGAAGGGGTATACCCCTGTCGCACCACACTTTTCGCAAGTGGTGTTCCTCGACCCACGACCCCGTTCCTCGTCCCGATCGATACAAGATCCTTGTGACTATGGGCAAAACATCTTCAAGTGTAATAACATCAAATTTCTATGTTGATAACCTTGGAGCTGATATGTTGTGATTTCTATATGACTATTTGTTTATAAGTTATTTAACACAATGGATTATTTTACCTCTGTAGGTGTAGATCCTAATGCAACCACATCTGAAACAAAAGAGGAGATGGATGCTCGGTCAGTGTTTGTTGGAAATGTAAGATTTTCGTATCTTTTATCTTCTAAATTTATGTTAGTGGCCTACAGTTTGTAGTAGTTATTACCTAGGTATATAAGATAACTGTGATTCATATGTTTCTTCTTACATGATAATATGGTTATGCGTTTTAAACTATAGATATAAAGTGGATGTCCAAGTTAGATACTTCACTTCCTTGACTAGCTCAAGACTTCTTTAAGGTGCACTTAAATTAGATATTTAATGTTTTTACAGAACGGTATCTTGATTTTGATTTTGTTACTTAATTTTCAATAGATAGTGTGTCTCGGCTCTTGAAATTGGTTGAACACTTTAACTATGCCATTATTTTGACCATGCGTCATTAAATCCTGTTTTTATGAGAACTGCCAGATGGACTTTATTTTTGGTTATTAATGACTTTAAAACAAGTTCTCTCGTCTATCTTTATCTATGTGTTTCTTGTTTTACTTTCTGGTGCATTGATTGAGCAGTGGCAATGGTCGCAGGGTAGTCTGCTATCATCAAGTCTTTGAAATCAAAATTTTGGCCTCTGGTTGAATGTCAGCGCAAGTTCTAGTGTTAGCTTAACGGGGGAAAGAAAAAAGAAAAAAATCCTTGAAAAAAAGAGAGGAAAATCCTTGGAAAAAAAGGGAAAAAAACTTTGAAAAAAGTAGAAAAAATATATAGAAAAAATAGAAAAAGGAAAAAAAAGGAGGAAAAGAATATTATGTGGTAGGAAGTCTCCCCCCGAAAACCCACAGAGAGCTGCTGCGTATACTCCACATGGCGCTTGAGACTACCTGGACTGATGTGGCATGGTACCATTAGCCATTGGTAGATGAGAATCAGTGGCAGGGCATAGGCATGACATGTAAGTGTGACCTCACATCTATGTTGAGTCTGTATTGAGAGAATGCTATGTTTCTTCTGATGTTTTGCCTGTTGGAGAATTTTTATTCTCTCGAGTTTATAGTATGTGGCCTTTTTTTAAATCATGTTCTGGTGTCTTTCCCTTCTTCCATTTTATTGATTTAAAAAGCTAGTTTATTATCTCATCCGCCAGTCATTATCTTTAAGCAAGATATAACTCTCATTGAGGTTCCTTTGTGCTTCCTGAAATATTTGTAGGACTGTACGAATGTTAAGCTTTCACCAGAGTGCTTCTGACATATGAATAGATGCTATCAATATCATTTGTGTTCTAGTATTTCATATAGGTATTGGATGTGTGGCATGCAGTTTGAAAAAGCATGTAAATGGACATTCCATTTCTTTTGGTTGCTAATTAAGCTATCCGTGACAATCTTTTCCTCGATGTACATTAATAGTTGGGTTCTATCACTTTCTTTGAAAATTTGAGTTTCTATTCTATGCCATTGAAATGTCTATATAGTAGAGGATATATACGTTTACCAAACAGTTTTGCTGCTACTAATAACATCTATTGTGCAAATTTTTGCAAGCTCCATTTTCCCCTGTTTTGGTCCTTTGGTGTATGTGTGTCAATATGCTTGTCAGCTTGTGCACCATGTAGCAAGCATATCATTATGTGTTACCTTTTCTTAAAATTCGACATTTGACTATAGTTATTAGTTACTCGTTTGATTTCATTTTTTTGAATTATGTTATGTTGTTTGTATTCTCCATTACATGCCGATTAAGCTGTAGTATGTATGCCCCAGATGCTTGCAACTGCAAATGACCAGTATTCACTCATTACATGCCCGATTAAAGTGTAGTGCAGTGCGAGGCCATAGAAGCTTGCAAATGGGAATGATCAGTCATTTTGAAGAGATTGTCATCATGCTGAGTTGCTGATCGATACCACTATCAATTTTATTTTATCTGTTTATGTTGCATATTGATCTAACAAATGTAGTGTTTTATTTCTTTATATCCTGTTTCATGAGTAATTTGGTTTTCTATGTGTATATGAATTAGGCTCATAATCTTTAAGAAAAATCCATCATATCTGTTATCACTGAATTACCTATAGCATAAATATATGTTTCTAGTAAGTTGAATATGTGTTACTTGGAGTGTTCAGCTATATGCTCTGAGACATAAAGCGGCTGATGTTCTTGATTAAATTGTACCGGAGGTCCTAGGTGTCCTTAAACTTAGTTGGCAGTTGGTTTGTGCCTGTAAACTTGCTTAGTTGCGCCAATGTATGTCTATTCGTTGGTTATGCAGCGCGCTAGGCACCTGAGAGCCATATTTAAAGCAAGTTTAGGGGCTTGGTGATACTTAGTGCCTTAGTGGTAGAATTAATCTAGTCCAGGGACAGCACTTTTCATCAGCAAACTTTCAGATGGACCTAAATGTCACAGTTAAGCACTTCAACCAATCAAGTTAAAATGTGAGTTTCTGAATCCAAGTGACATAGACAGACAAATTTGAGGACGTTTGATGAAACTCTCTTAATTTAGACAGTTGGAGAAGCAGACTCCGATACTTTTCTCTTCCATGTAAAAACAGATATGCAGCTCATTAATAACTGTCGGTAGAGTTTTAGTGAAAAATATTTCACATGTTGATAGTTTGCAAAAAAAAGAGATACAAGCTCAGTATTTTTTATTTGGTTTTTGCATGTTTATCTTCTGTCAGCAGGTAGGGAATATGTGACATTACATGCCCACTTACTACGTTTTTTCTACTCATATGATCGCAACTACAGGTTGACTATGCTTGTACTCCAGAAGAAGTGCAGCAGCATTTTAATTCTTGTGGAACTGTCAACAGAGTGACGATCCTGACTGACAAGTTTGGGCAACCAAAAGGATTTGCTTATGTGGAATTTGTTGAAGTAGAAGCTGTCCAGGAAGCTCTCAAGTTGAATGAATCAGAGTTGCATGGTCGCCAAATCAAGGTGAGATGTTAATTCAACTGAAATTGGCTTTCCTTGTTTTCAGCAAGAGCGTACATTGATCACTGAGCTAACAAACCTTGTATGCTCATCAGGTGGCGCCGAAGAGGACTAACGTCCCTGGGATGAAGCAGCCTCGAGGAGGCCGAGGAGGAGGATACAACCCATATGGCCACCCCTATATGAGGTCATATGGAGCACCGTTTTTTAATCCTTATGGTTATGGGTGAGTTGGCTCTTGTCTACTTAGTACCCTTGCCTCTTGGGTCCCTGAAACAAGGAGAGCCTAATTACTCTCTTTTTCTAATGTCCTGTTTGTCTCTTAAATGCAGGAGATTTCCCAGGTTCCGCCGCCCGCGCAGACCTTACTTTTGAAGATCTGGTTTTCATGGAGTTTGCCAGCACATGACTAGTCTTCGACCTTAGCCAGCCGAGAGAATCCACCTCATCGCCGTGTTTCGTTATTTCATAGCTAGACAGTGTGCTCGGTTTATGCTATGTTACTATGTTATTTCGGTGTTGACCATGTTTAAGCCACTGCAGGCAGCAGCATTATGTACTATTGACTTGCAATTATCGGGAACAAAGTATTATCAGTTACACGTTCTATTGGGTCGTATTGTTCCGACCTTCGGATGCATCAGTGCAAGGCAATTAGCGTATTGCTTGAACGGCCTTTTCCTGTAGTAGGATTATTTCTATGAAGTTTTTTTTTTCCTGTACTTCTATCTAATTGTATGCGTATCTTTCTCTATTATGGGGATTGTTACGTACGTGTCGATATTATGGAGTACTAACTCGAAAGTTATGTGATAACCCTTTGACAACGTTGTTCAGTACTGAACGAGATAAGTTGGCAATTGGAACACGTGGAAAAGCATAAGCCGAAGTGCAGAACACGTGGAAAGCGCAAGTCGAGCACATGGAAACAATAAGCCAGAGGAAGGTTTCGCGGGATTCAGCTCTTTTAAGTACCACCCGAATCATGCTCTCAACTCTCAAAAAAAGACCACCCAAATCAAGGTTTTTTTTTTTATGAGATGCAAATAAAGGATTTTGGTCAAAAGGCAAAGTTAGCGCGCGATATCTGCAAAAACAAGTTTCCACAAACTTGTTACGTTGATGTACCGTTCCAAGATTGGCGAAGAGAGTTTCTGAAGAAGAAAATGCTGGGAGCACAAAATTAGTAGTGAAGGATAATACTAAATGTAGAAAGCGGAATGTCAAATGGACCATCTTGATCCCATGATTTCAATGTTAATACATAATCATACTACCATAAGAGCATCACATACTGTGCCATCGCCCATTGGTACTCAGACCTGGCAAGTGGCTACACCCCAATGTAATATTTAACAAGCTGCTCCCATTGGGAATGCCCAGGAGAATCTGGTGTGCATTGCCAAAGTTGCAGAGAAGCGCAGTGATGCATGGCAGGGTCAGGTCTAGCTTGCCTTGCAAGAGACAGCTGACTTGCCAAGTAAGTGATTCCAATCCACCTGACAAAAAACACTGCTTCATGACAAGATTTTAGGACAAAATCTAGGATCTGGCACCAGTAGCCACCATTGTCTGCCCTAAAAGTATATTGGCTTTCTACTGTTTGTTCTGGGAACTGCAATGACATGTACATCAGAACAGGTACCCCTTTCTACACTGTAGTTTCTGCCACAACAGACCACATCTTTTATACATCTTGTCAAATAGATGGGGCGGCAGAAGCCAGTTCATCTAATTACATTTATTTGTTCATCGTACTGGCTCATTCAAAACCTCTTAAACAAATTGATATGCAGCAGTAGAACAAAAGGGGCATTCTCACCAGTCACCATATTGATTTTCTTTATATAAGCACCAAATTTTTTATATCCAGATAGTTCACTTCAAATATCTGCAAGCTAGGGGATGATACAATTACAAAAACATACTATGGAAGCAGATGCTTAAAAATTAGGATTAATTCCTTATATGCCACTGGAATTTTGCGAAATCCTTGATCATGTTACTGACATGGTGAGAGCCCACATATCGGTGATATATAAGGGATGAGCCAAACTTTCAATGGCATATAAGGAATTCACCCTAAAATTAAAACATACAAAAGGGCAATTACAGCAGAAGGAATAGGCAGGCACTTTCCTGAAGAACTTAATGCAGCTTTCATGGAGATGGCGGCCAATCAAAACCAGCATAACTTTCACTGAATCCACCACCATAAAACCTAACTTCTAATCCTTCGAGACCCTGACCATCGTCCCATATGCCCTCATCATCACTCCCGACGGCGTAGTAGTCATCATCCATCAACTCCCAGGGATAGATGGAGCCATCCGAGTCGTCCGAGCACTCCTCCCAGAAGCTGTTTTCATAGCAGTCGTCCACACAAGGGCCTAGGACTTTCAACCCAGGATACATCTCTTGCAAGAATTTATCATCAACGCCCCAGCAGCCACGCAAATCTAAGAATTTGAGATCATGGCACTGAGAGGCAATCTCAACAACAGCCTTCGTCGTAATGAGCATGTACCCTATCTCGAGATGGCAGAGCTTTGGCATATTGCAAGCGATAGCACGAGCCTCGTCATGTTGGCAGACCTTGCCAACAACATCTATGGGGTGCATGACTCGCCGAAGTCCAACCAGTGATTTACAATGCTTGCCAAATGCCTCTAGAGCACGGGCGCCAATCTTAGTACAACTGCTTACATCCAAGAATGTAACATTGGACAGTCTCGGTGCAACATTTTCCACAATGGAGTCGCTGATGTCACTCCTTGGAAGCTCCAAGGTCTTGAGAGATTGTGCACTTGCAAAAGCAAACACAGTAGTCAGTAGTCAAACAAAATATTATGGATAGGATCACTGGTAAACAAAATATTATGGACATGATGTATACCCTTGTTATATTGGGGTCTATAATTGGAACGTCACAGAAATATTTCAAAATGGGCATAACATGCACAGTTAAATTATACTAATTGAGAATATGTACTGAATCTAGGTTCATGGCACACAGGAAGCAGTGGGGCTATGTAGGATCGAAGGATGGTTGGTAATATCATTTTGAGCACACATGTGCAGGATATGGTATCTGTGTTTGTACCTGTGCTTTCAACATTCATCATAATCAATAAGCAGAAAGTTAAGAGGAGCATCATTATTTTTTGCAACTTTAAATAACCACCTATAACCCCGTTTCTAATGTTTAATGCACTGGAATGATGCTACTCCATTTGTACTTATGGGAATGGAATCAATAGAGTATACAAACATTTATAAACATAACCCCCTGAAAAACATAGGGCACAATTGTTTGGAAATGATTGAATTTAGCGCTTATAGGCTGGAGCTTTTTGTTTAAATATAAATATAAAAAAAATATGGCATTTTTTGAAGGAAAATTTGATCATATACCCTCCCATTAGATGGAAATTCAGGATTTACCCTCCTGGCCCACATGTCATTGACCTACGGTGACCCCACATGTCATTGAGGTGGGAGGGTAAATCCTGAAATCCTGAAATTCAGGGAGGGTATATGATCCAATACACGAAAGGAAATTGTTTAACTTCATTAGCATATAGCTGTCTAATCAAACAGACGCATAATGCACGACTGGGCCTCATTTGCAGACAATAATGCATCAGTGATCCAGCTCCTATCATGCAACCTCACAGCCCATCATATATCACCTACCACTACATCTCGTGGCAATCTAAACGATATCTTGGACGAAAGCCCCTCGCGCATTATGCAACGATGTAAATTATCTGAACAAGTTGTCAAGCGAAATGTACATTTCCATGTCCTTATGGTTTGGCACTAACCCAGATCCTAGTGTTCCCATCCAATTTATCTGATCTCATCAAGAAAGCATTACATAACATAGAAATGATTTTGACAAAAGAACTCTACTTACTGGTCCCCAATGAAGGTGAACAGTGAGTCACTGGGAAGCCCGGACACGCTAATGCGGTGGAACGAGCCACCACTGCGAGCGATGAGCATACGAACCATGCGGGTGAGCTGGTTGGGCTTGCTCTGCTGCTGGCTCCACTCCTGGATGTCGATCTCCTGCCAGCAGTAGGGCCCTGCGACCACCCGGCTCCAGGATTTGCAAACCAGGGGCACCACAGTGAGCACCTCCTTAAGGGGGAGGTTGCAAAAGATGAGGCCCAGGGCATCCGGTAATAGCTCTTCCCAACACCTATACTCACTGCACTCTCCCATCCCTCTAGGACTGACCTTACAAGTTATATGATATACCTGTTTCAAGAACAAAGATTAATTACTTTCTGGTAAAATTGCCATAAAATTCACACAATTGAAGCGGCTTCTTCAGAATTTCATGGCGCCTCATATTAATAACATGAAAGTGCTTTCCCCTAAAAAAAATATAAACGTGCTCAAAGCTACTTTCTTTCTTGTCTCTGTGAACAGGCAGTTTTTTTTTTCAAAATTTTCTTGAGGAAAAAATATGCCAAGAAGGGAAGATCACCATTAAGCAGCAAGTATTAAGGGCAGAGAAGAGACCTACCTAGAAGATCACACATAGATGCTAAAAATAGCAGCCTCCTTGGAGCAAAGTGGCTGGGTTACGAGAGCAAACCCAAATCAGGAAACCTATCCAAGAACCAACTGGAGAGCAAGATGTGAGCACCGACCAAAAGCTCACCAGGAAAGAGCTTTGTCAAGCATCACCTCGCTCACAGGCCCCAATCAGATAGTACCAGGAGAGAGAAGGCCACAGATCTAAAGCAATCCTTTGCAGAGATGAAGAACTCGAGAAAGGGGGAGGTTCAGGGTGCTAATTGGTGCCTATCTATATACTATACCGCTCTCCACAGGCAGGGAAAGGTATGGCTCTGGATATTTGTGAGAAATATAACACAAAAGCTTCAGCTTTTTCTTGTTTTCCCTCATGAACATAGAATAAAATAGAGCTGTCGTTTTCCCCGGAAGAATTTGCAAGGAGTACTAAAAGAAACAGTTCAAAGATAGGGCATTTTCACGGCCATGAGCTACCTGTGAGGCTTACCAGATTGCGGAGGGGTAGGAGCTCGAGATCTTTGGATCTGTGGGAGCGGGCACCTTAGCGGTGGGGGAGGAGGAGGAGAAGACAGAGTTGAGTGTAACAGTGGAGGAGAGAGGGTCGGCGAGAGGGCCAGAAAGTTTCTCTCCTTTTGTGCGAGCGTGTTGCGCCCGCGTGTTTCCCAATTCACGAAGAAAAATGCGGGAGAGGGGAAGGGATGACGGACGGGCGACATTGGGTAACGCAGGTCAGGTGCACCTTGCAGTTGCAGCCTTCTAAATTTCAGCGTTGTGAAAATAGGCCATTAATAGGATGTTTACGCGAAATTTAAAATGACAATAAAGCATGTTGACTCGATTATTTATATTATTAACAATCATAGCACATACATAAAAAATCATACCCCAGTCACAAAAGAGTGACGTTTTGAGCATCCACACTGTCCGAAAAAACACAACTTTGATGACTAATTTTTATTGTAATATAATAATAAAACATAATAATATTATAATATTATGAGCATTTTTTGAGACAAATCCATACATATCATTTTCACATGCCCACTCTAAATATCCATAAAAATATCGATAACTAAATTTTACAAAGTTTGACTACACATATACCACTGGAGGGAGTAACACAGTAATCCTTCTTAAATGGGAAAAAGAAAAGAAAAGGTTACCCTCGCTTTCACTCTTCTCCAACAACTCGTTTCTACTTATTAACGCTATATAATTTTCTTGTTCAATTTCCCTTCTCTACTCTTTTTATATGTTTTCACATTTTTCTCTTTTCTCGTCTAGGTGGCACACATTGTCACTTATGTGTGTGGTGATGTGGACGATGTGAAAGCAATGGCGAAGCTATGATGAAAATAGAGGTAATGCTTGGTGAGCTTGAATCCAATTGCCGTTGAGGAGAGTAAGCGCCTCGGTGGGCACCAGCGTGGGGTTGCACGCCTCGAGCTGCATGATGATCTCCACCACTTCCGCATGTGTCTTGCTGGATACCCGCCTAATCGTCGCTGGCCGCCACCGCCGCTGCGCGCCCTCTGCGGTCCGCGCTTCCCGACTCCCGCACCCCCGCCCTTTGTAACCCGTACTTCCCGACGACTAGGAGGCCCCACCGCCGCCACACGCCCTCTGCGGCTCGCACTCGCACAGCAGCGCAAGGTGGTGTGGGGGTCCGAGGAGTCCAGTGGGGGGAGCCCCATGCTCGAGCACATACAAGCACGGACGGTTGCGTCACCGCTGTGCTGAAGAGGGATTATTTTATCCTCACGAAAAATGTCCCCACTGGGCTGACATCCCCGCCAACCATGCCATCTCAACTATTTCTCTCATTGGAGGCACAAAGTTCGACTACCATTGATGGAGAGACCCGACATCTCCTCCATCTCCGTTGCATAAGGCATGCGATCTAGGTATCGACACCGGTAAGCCCAACCATCTATGTTGCCCAAATTCGACATAGGGGAGTAGGGAGCTGGGGAAAGGCGATGAAGAAGAGAAAGAGACAATAGGGCCAAGTCTAGTAACAAGGGAAAATTTTGTTGGTGCCACTGGAAAGATGTGCAATATCAGTTTACCACCGCAAATTGGACCGTCAGTATCTGTTAGTTTGACTGTCACAATAGATCGTTTGATTGCTATTTCCTTGTCGGTTTTCCCAAAAAGACATCCAATATCCCTATCATCTTGTGAGCCCACTATCAGTACCTCGTTTCTCTCTGTCAGCTTGCGACGAGGAGGGTGGCGCGGTGAGGCAGAGGCGGCGCGCGCGGTGGCCGCCCAAGAGGGCCACCACCGACGCTGATCTCTTTGGTGGCATCGGTGGAGACGGGTGCAAACAAGGCGGAGGGCGTCGCCGACGCCGACCTCTTCGCTGACATCGGTGGAGGTGGGCGCAGACGAGGTGAGGCGTGCGTGCAGAGTAGGAGAGTAGCGTGGCGAGGCGGAGCCAAAGGGTGTGACGGCGGGGTGGAGAGGAGGCAGGGGTGCAAAGCGGCGAAGCAGAGCTAGAGGGCGTGATGGTGGGCTAGAGAGGAAGAGAAGGCAGGCGGCGTGACAACAGGCAGAGAAGGCAGGGCGTGGTGGCAAGGTGAAGACCAGGAGGAGGCGCGATAGCAGGTTGGAGAGGAGGAGGCAGGGCGTAGCAGGGTGGCGAGGAGGCAGGCTGGGTGGCGAGGTGGAGGAAGTAGGGGTGCGGTGGCGGGCTGGCGAGGAGGAGGCAGGGGCTCGACAGGGACGGAACTAGGGGGTGTCGGGTATGCACCAGCACCCCCAAAAATTGAAAGAACAGGAGGGGATGAGTTCATCATCAGTTCTTCACTCTTGAATGAGTTCATCAATGTTTATCTCTGAAACTAGAAAGCCCAATCCAGCAGGCAACCACCGAAGGTCCATGATGGCTCCATTCACCAGCAAACCAGCCAGTTTAAGCCTCCTGACTCTAGTCCAACCCACAGCCAACCCAAATGTCGAATACACCACTGACCACTCCAAATCGGCAAATCCAATTCTCTCTGGTCTCCTGTCTCCTCCCGGTTTGGCTCCCTAATCCTAATCTCTCTCCTCAGCCTCCCCAGTCTCCAATTCCCCAACGGTGGAATGGCCAACACGAGGACCGGGGAAGAAGGCGACCGGCGGCACGACGCGGGACGGCGGGAGGGTGGCAGTGCGGCGCCATGGGCCTGCAACACAGTGTTGGACTCGGGAGCTGGGATGCCGGGATGGCAGGACGGGGCCGGTGCTCGGTGTTGCTGGTGGCCTGGTGCCCTGGTGTTGGTGCGGTGGTGCCTGGTGTCTGGTGATTTGCCAATTTGGTGAAGCAGCCAAGCAGGTGATTGAGGTGAGTAAGTGAGTTGCTTAATGCTTTGAGGCTTTGAACTATGTGTGAGTAAGTTGCTTGCCTGCTTTCTATTACTTGATACTTCTGTATGTAACTATGTTGGTTAGACACTTGGACTTTGGAAATTTGGAAACTAAGAGAAACAGACTGATAGAGAGTTGGACTGTTGGAGTCCGGGAGCAGTGGAGTACTGAGTAGTGGACTAGTGGTAAGTGGTTGCTTTTTGTTACTTCTTTCTGTTTGTTAATTGTGAATGTGAGCGTGAAGTGTGCACCCCTATCATCTAATTTCTAGCTCCACCACTGTAGCTTTCTGTAACTTCTTTCTGTTTGTTAATTGTGAATATGAGTTTGAAGTGTGCACCCCTATCATTTAATTTCTAGTTCTACCATGCAGCTTTCTGTTACTTGATACTTGATACATTTGTATGTAACTATGTTGGTTGGACACTTGGACTTTGGAAGTTTGGAGACTTAGAGAGACAGACTGATAGAGAGTTGGACTGTTGGAGTCTAGGAGCAGTGGAGTACAGAGTACTGAGTAGTGGACTAGTGGTTGCTTTGTGTTACTTCTTTCTGTATGTTAATTGTGAATGTGGGTGTGAAGTGTGCACCCTATTATCTAATTTCTAGCTCCAACACTGGGGCTCGGTTGGGCAGCGTTGGTGAAGAGTGAGGAGATAGGAGAGAGACGGGGAGATAAAGAGGGGTGAAGAAGATGAAGAGCAAGGGTAAATAGGTCTTTTCGCACACAATTTGACAGTCAAAGCCCTTTGACTGATGGTTGTGGCAAAAGTAAAATGAACACAAAAATTTAGTGGCAAAAACAACACGATCGAATTTCCGATTGAAAGCATCTAGGCCCCTATAAATGATTTTGGTAATTAATGTCAACAATGTTTATGGAACTAACATGTGTGTTGAGATGTTTAAAGGTTTAGTCCCGAAGTTTGAATGTTGACATAGAAATGACAATGCAAAGATGATAAAAGATCGACATCGCTCAAGGCAAAAGTATCATATAGTCTAAGGATCCTTTTGTAGTATTATACCGGTCTCAGTGTTTGGAGAAAAGACCAAATTTGTAGGCTACATGCCATACTATAAAGAGGGTTCAAGTCTAGTAGCTTGAATGATTGTTTATATGCCATCTTGATCAATTAGGAGTCATGCATTGCATTTGTTTTTGCTTCTAGAGAACTGTTCAGAAAAATCGGTATGACCTCAGTTGATGAGTGGTACTACCGTAGGTCGGTAGTACCAGATTCTACATGGCATTATGTATTTTTCAGAGAGCTGTTTTTTCGAAGTGGTTCTTGAAATCCTAAAAACGGTATGACCGCATTTGATAAGAGGTACTACCGCATGTCGGTAGTACCAAAATCTAGTTGGCAGTATGAAGAATCTAGGCCCACTATTATGAGTTAATAAAGTATTTTGGTGATTAATGACAACTTTATATGTGAGACTAACACTTTTATTATATACATATTATTTAGTTTCATTTGGATAAAAAAGGTGAAAATCAAAGAGGTATGTATTCGACATCATATTTCTATATATTATTGCATTCATTGGATCCAAAATATAGGTTGAACTCCACCAAAAGTCTAACTTGAATATGTGCATATGTTCTTATTACACCTTCGTGTATGCACACATTTAAGGGGCGTTCACTCTATATTTTGCGGTTTCATTAGTATTGATCCATATGTCTTTATCCACATATATTAAGGATCTCTACTTTGAAACATATCATTTGAGTATATAAAACTTGTGTAGTTCATATATACTCATATTGCTATATATTCAATTATTTACAATTGTGATGGTTGCCATCGATTACCAAAGAGGGAAAGATTGAAGTATCTTGTTTCACCATTATGAGTTAATGGTATGTTGTGATATTAATGATAATCATATTATGGAACTAACATTTTTCATGAGTTGGATAAATAAGTTATGTTGCATAATGATGGAGACTTTGGATGGCATCATGAGTTGATTGTCATCAAGTCAAGATTCGGGATAAAGAAAATCATCATGTGTTGATGATATTCAAGATAAGATCCTGAAGTGAAGAAGGTCATCATATGTTGATGATTATCAAGCCAAGTTTCAAGAAAAGGATGCATCATGTGTTGATGCATATCAAGAATTTGAAGAAAAGAAAATCATCATGTATTAATGATGTATAAGAAGAGGAGATGATATCATCAAGTCAAGAGAAGACCCATTATGTGTTGATAGAGATCAAGTGAAAGAGTGCATGATGGGTTGATGCATACGAAAATCAATGACCCGGATATGAAGTAAAGATGTGCGTCATCAAGCTTCAAGTGGATGTGCAAGGCAAAGGTATGACTAGCTAGGGCTAAGGATATGTTCCTAATCTTTTATCGGTCTCGGTGTTTGGTTGGAAGACCGGATTACTAGCACAGGTTGCCGTACTATTAAGAGGGGTCTTGACTAGTAGCTTGAGTTAGTCTTGTGTTGATAGCTCATTGTGTTTGCTCTAGTTCTCGTTAGTATGTTACCAATATTTGCGAATGTGTTTTACAAATAGTCGAGACTCATGTATAATCCTTGTAGCATGTGACTTTAGTTTGCAAATATATTTTACAAATGGTTTAAGTCCATGTACCTTATTCCTTGTGGCATGATTTTAAAAGTCAGTAAATGTGTTTTGCAACTTGTAGAGAATCTTGCTTTTATCCCTTGTATGCATCTTGCGTCAATTGGCAAGTATGTTTTGCAAATTAAGTTGAAGCAAAGTGCATTATCTGCTTTCAGCCTTGTTGATAGTGGGCGGTTTGACCGCACAGGCCATTCAGTCTAACCGGTGGGGTGTCAGTCTGATCAGAACGTTTGGACCGTCCGAACATACTCGGATGAACGATCAGACTGTCCAAACGTGTGGTCCGATCGGACTTGAGAGCTCGTTTTCAAGTGTCGATCTGACCGGTAAGCGGTATGACCGCATTTGTTCAACAGTATTACCGTAAGGCGGTAGTACCGATCTTTAGTGCGGTATGCTTTTTCAGAGAAGGTGTTTTATCTAGTTCTGGTCTTTCTTGATGAGCGGTCTGATCGCCCCTAGTGAGGATGGTTAGACCGGTTGTGTGTCCAACGACTAATTTTATAGCCGTTGGAGCAGGGACGGTCTGACCAGCCATTGGTTGGCGGTCAGACCGGTTTATCCCTGTTCTTCTGTAACCTTGCCTCCAATGGCTAGTTTTTCTTGTGTGGGTATATATACCCCTTGTGGCCAGTTGTGGCTAAGGTTGGTAGTGCCATATCCATTCCTTTGAGCAAAGAGCAAGCCCTTTCGTCTCTTTTGTGTATGTGTTGCACTTAGTGAGCTTACAGACTGAAACCCTAGTGCATGTGTTGCATTAGGTATTATATTGTGTATTTATTGAGCTTAGACACCTGATTCGTTCAAGTGAGCGTATTCGACTTGTTATTCTTGATGTTTGTCGATACCTAGACGGCTTGGAGGTGTTGCACCAGTGATCTTCTTAAAGAAGGTTGTGACAAGACCCGGTCGGTTGTGAGTGGTTCGGTGCTTGCCATCTCCGGAGTGGAGGAAGAGTAACCCCGAGTGAATGGAGGTGTTGGCTTAATTCGTGGAGCCGGTTCAATTCGTTTGGACTTACCTCAACGTGAATTAGAGGAGATCGACAAGTCTCCGAACGCCACGGTAAAATACCATTGTGTCCTTGTGGTTTGTTCTATTGTGTTTTACCTTGTGCAATTTATATTCCTTGTATTAAATTACTTATTCATCTTGTATGTTTGCTATCATTATCAATAGTCTTATATAGTTGGTGCACTTAGTCAAGACTGGTTGATTTAGGTTTAATTGGGAAAACCGAATTGATTTACAATTCCGCATAAAACTCGGTTTTAGCGAAAGAGATTTTAAAACCGCCTATTCATCCCCCTCTAGTCGGCCTCCTCGATCTTACAAGTGGTATCAGAGTTTGGCATCTTATTTATTAGACTTAACCGTCTAGAGAATAAATGATGGCGACTAGTGATATAGTGTACCTTGGTGAGACACCTCTATTTGGTGGCACAAATTATGATATTAGGAAAATCCGCATGTCTTATTATTTTAAGGCCATGAGCCCTAAAATTTGGCAGATCATAGATGTGGGCTTTTCTCCTCCATTGGATCCTCTTGCTCCTAGTATTGAGGAAGAGAAATGCTCACATCTCGACGCTCAAGCAACTAACGCTTTATTTAGTACTTTGAGTATAGAAGTGTTTGATGCCGTATGTAATCTTAAGAGCACTCATGAGATGTGGACACAATTTCAAGAAAATTATGAAATGTCCACCTCCACTAATGAGGATTGTATACAAGAATGGATGTCAGAAGAAGAATGTTCAACCTCTAGCTCTGACAATGAAGAATCCACAAGCTTGTCCACATCAACTCATTGCTTTATGGCAAAAGGTAATGATAAGGTAAATAACTTTGATGAACTTACATATGATGAGTTGATGGACATGCTAGAGGACTTAAATTAATATCTTGGGAAAGAGAAGATAAAATTCAAGATTTTAAAAAAGAACATACCTCTGTTCAAAATAATTATGACATGTTAAAAGAAGAACATGAATGTTTTCTTATCAAGGAAGTCACTAGCTCCAAGGTGGATATAGACATGACATGTGATTTATTAGATGATTTGTCATGTGTAGCTCCTAACTCTTACATTTCATCTAAGGTTAGCATATCCACCTCTTGCGATGACTTATTGATATGCATTGTTGCTCCAAAATAGACGCTTCTATTTCCTCGACATCTTGTGATACTAACATTATAGAGAAAAATAATGAGCTCAAGGCCCAAGTCACAAAATTGATGAATGACTTGAAAAGAAGCTACAAAAGGAAGGCCACTATCGATGATATATAAAGCAAGCAAAGAAACTTGTAAGACCAGAGTGGCATTGGCTTCATCTCCAAGAAGAAGAAAAATAACAAGACAAGACACAATGCAAGACACATGAAAAATACCAAGTGCTTTGATTGCCACAAAAAGGGACATTTTGCCTCGGTGTGCCCTAACAAGGTTGATGATAAGAAAATGTTATCAAAGCAGAGAAAAACCGGCAATGAGCAAGATAAGAAGACAAGAATGGGAAACAAAAGCCTAACTTGCTACAATTGCCGGGAAAAGGGCACTTTAGTAAGGATTGTCTCAAAGGTATCACTTCTAAGCCCATTATCTATAATAACCATTATTTGCTTAGAAAGGATAAGAATTGCAATGTGTTTGTTAGATGTGTTAGTTCACCTAAGATTATTGCAAGGGCCATTTGGGTGTCTAAATCTATTGTGACTAACGTTCAAGGATCCAACCGAGTTTGGGTACCAAAGGGTGCTTAAATGATAAATCGGTACTTGGAGAGGCATTAGAGGTTTGGTTCGCACATGAAGAGGTGCAATCCACCATATGCAAAATTGGAGCCAAGCTTAAGGATGATCATTTCATATCAAGAACCAATGTCATTTCGGTAACAAGTATTTACATTAAAATAACTAGCTCTTTTGCCTTGTATAGGTTGCATTCCATGAAAATCTTATAAAAAATGTGTTCTTGCTCTTGTTCATAATATTCATTATCAAAATCTTGAGTAGGATGGTCAGTGGAACATTGAGGGGGAGTGCTAATTCATAATCATGTATATCACATCTCTAAGTGTGTCCAAATTAATTAAGTGTTAGTATTGATTTTCAAAATTGAGCCATTTAGCCAAAAGTCAAAACTTGAAACTATTAGTAATCCTTTGGAAAAACTAGTTGCAAAAGGTATACAAATACTTTTTAAAGGTTTTCCAAAAGTTTTGACTCAAGAAAAACCTATTTTAAGCGAAAATGACTTTCTAGCCAAAATCCAAACTTATTGTATCTTGTTTCTGACATAAAATAGATTTTTTTTTGTATAAAGTCCATTCTAAAAGTAATTTGGAAATTATTCCAAAATTAAAAATCCTAGAGTTGTCTATTCTAAACATTTTTGGTAGTCACAAGATTTCCAAAAGATCAACCTGGTAAAAGTTATTTGATTTCGAAATTCGTCCAAAATACAGTTTTGACCTAAGTGATCACTTTCTAGCACTTAAGTGAGTTTAGTCATTTGAGCCTAATTTATTCACATGACTAGATCCATAATGATATTAATGACTCATTCATTTCCACAGAGGGTGTTTTCTTGGGTAGTTCCGTTCTAACCGAGCGGTACTACCGCTGTGTGGCAGTACCAGTTTTTAGTTGGCGGAAGTACCGTAACTTTTTCATAATGGCTATAACTGGCGCATTTAATGAACAATAGTGGTCGTTGATCATCGACTGTGGTAGTACCGGGCTTGTACAACGGTACTACCGCATGTGCTAATTTTTTCAGGAACTTTGTTCAAACGGCTAGTTTTGTGGTTGGAGGCTATAAATACACCCCCACCTGTACCAAGCTCAAAAACCTTTGGCCATATTGAATACTCTTGAGGTTTTGGTGCTCTCTTTTCTACTCATTTGTATTCAATTCATATTTTGAGGTAGTTGAGAGCTTTCAAGTGCATTACATTAATTCATATCTTGATAGTCTTCAAGCAAGCACTGTGATTTGTTACTCTTGGTGCTTGCCGGCATCTAGACGACTTGGAGAAGAGTTTACACGGTGGTCACTTCAAAGAAGCTTGTGAAGTGACCCGACAAGAAATTGTGAAGTAGTTGCGAGCTCACCATCTCCAGAGAGGAAGAAGAGCAACGATAGTGATCAAGAAAAGTGCTTGTGTGGAGCCAACTTGATTCATTCAAGTTTCCTCAACGTGTACTAGTGAAGACCGACAAGTTTCGATACCACAGGAAAAATATGAAGTATCTACATTGTGGTTTTTCCTCTCCTGTATTTATGTTTCCGTATTTATATTTCTAACTCTTATTTGTGTAGAATTCTTGCTAGAATTGTTTTTAGTAACCTTGAGTTGCCTTAGTGTATTTGATCATAGCCTATAAACTTGAGCTAGTATTTTTTTTTTCTTTAAGATCAATTGTTAAAAATTGTCAATTAAGAGAACAAGAATTTTATAACCTCCAATTCACGCCCTTCTAGTCGGTTATCCTTGATCCTACAAGTGGTATGGGAGTTTGGTCTTTCTAATTTTAGACTTAACCGTCTAGGAGAGAAAGGATGGCTAGTGAGGGAATATCAATAGACATGACACCTTTATTTGATGGATCAAATTATGCTTATTAAAAAAATTAGAATGTCTATTTATTTAAAGGCCATAAGCCCAAGAATATAGAGAATTGTTAGTGAGGGTTTCGTACGCATCCCATGGATCTTGAGAAACAAAACTCTCACCTCAATGCTCAAGTAATGAATGCTCTCTTTGGAGCTTTAAACGCGGATGAATTCAATCGAGTGAACGACCTTGAAACAACTTATGCGATATGAACTATGCTCTCGAAAATTCATTAGGGCACATCCACGGCAAAGAGGCCAAATTGCATAGACTTCAGATCAAAATAAAATATTTACAATGTTGCCTCATGAAAGCATCACCGAGAAGTATTCTAAACTCAGCAACATTGTAAATGAGCTTAAAGGTTGAGGCACTTGATGTTGATATTGTGCGAAAGATGCTTAAGGCTCTAACGGAGAAATACGAGACATTAACGACTTTATTTCTCAATTCTTCTGAATTGCCAAGAATGATGCCAACGGACTCTTGGATAACCTCATCACAAATGGTTTGTACAAGAAAAACAAGGAGGAGCTTTTGGAGCTATCCTCCTCTAAGAAGATTATTGCTTTTAAGACGAAAGCGGAATCAAATGATGAAGCGGAGGAAGAAGAAGATGACTCCAAAGAGGAATTGCTTTCCTTGTGAGGAAAATGAAGAAATTTATGAGAAGATGCCCATATCGAAGCTTAAATTTTGACAAGGGCAAAAAGGGGCAACTCTCCAACGACAACAAGCGCTATAGCAATATTCTTTGCTTTGAGTGTGATGAGAAGGGGCACATTGCATCTCAATTCCCTAACAAGAAGGATGGTAAGGCCAATTCATCGAAAAAGAAGGAGTACAACGGCACGAAGAAGCTTTTCAAGAAGTTTCATAAAGATAGCAAGAATGAAGCTCATATTGGAGAATAGGACTCCGATAAGGAGTATTTGGGATCCGACTCCGATGATGAAGGGTCCTCGAAGAAGAAAGGACTTGTCAGCATCGTCATAAAGTAAGCGTCGCCACTCTTCTCCACTTCTACTTGCCTCATGGCTAAAGGAGATAAGGTAAAATTCATTAGTGGTAGTGAACCTTCATATGATAAACTAATGGATATGTTTGAAGAATTAAATGAATATCTTAGAAAAGAGAAGTCAAAATTTAAAGTCTTGATAAAATAGTACATCTCTCTAAAAGACTCTTATGAGGAGCTAAAGAAAGCTCATGACTTTCTCCTTCTAAAGGATATTGAAAAATCTCACTCAAATGTAGATATTACTTGTAATTTGATGAATGAGATGCATAGAGTAGAAGTCATTTCAAATGCTATTTCAATGTCTAGTACTTGTACTTCATGTGATGATTTGTTATCCATACTATATTGCTCTAAAATTGATTAAAATGCTAGTATGGCAAAAACATATGACCCATTGCTCATTGTTGAAAATAATGAATTAAAAGAGCAAGTCACAAAGTTAAGCAAAAATTTGAAAAGATGATTTAATGGAAAAACTACCATTAACAACCTATTGAGTGAGCAAAGGTGTTCATTCAACAAGGAAGTACTTGGGTTCATTTCAAAAAAAGGGAAGAAAAAAAATTTACAATCCGCAAGGTTTGTAAAAGAAAAATAGAAAATATTGCAATAAATGTCATAGTATAGGACATTTACAAAATGCATGCTCAATTGCTAAAACTAAATCTTATGGCATTTATAATTTATGCTACATGCTTACAAAGTCTAAAGATGGTGAAGTGTCGCAAAATTTATTGGCACTTCAATTTTAGGCGCCAAAAAGAATGCTATCTGGGTGCCCAAAATCTTGGTTACTATCTCTAAGAACCAAACAAACTTGGGTATCTAAAAGAACTTAATTCTTATTTTATAGGTGAACTAAAGACCGATGGAAAACATCGGGTACTAGATAACGGTTGTACCCAACACATGACCGGTGATAGAAAAATATTCACCACATTCGAGTATGTAAAAGAAAATAATAAGATCACTTTCGGTGACAATAGCAAAGGAAAGATAATAGAATTGGGTAAAATTGTTATCTCAAATGACCTTTTCATTTCTAATGTATCTTTAGTTGAATTACTAAGTTTTAATTTGCTATCTGTTGCTCAAATATGTAATCTTGATTTGTCTTGCAAATTCTCTCAAGATGGTGTTTTTATTTGAAATGAAAAAGATGATTATTTAGTTTTCAAAGGTTTTAGATTTGGAAATCTTTACTTAGTTTATTTTTTCTTAAATAATTCATGCTTGAAAACTTGTTTAATTGCAAAAATCTCTTCGGGTTGGCTTTGGCATAGAAGGCTCATGTTGGAATGATTCAACTCAAAAAGCTTTTCAAACATAACTTAATAGTTGGCTTGAAATATATGAAGTTTGAGAAGAATATATTATGTAGTGTTTGTCAAGCCAGAAAGCAAGTTGCAAATTCTCATCCTTCTAAAAGTATCATATCAACTTCTAGGCTATTAGAGCTCTTACATACGATTTATTTGGGCCAACAACCTATAAGAGCATCGGGGGTAATAGCCATTGTTTAGTTATTATGGATGATTACTCAATATATACAAGGGTATTCTTCCTAAATGACAAAGACGAAACCTCTGGTATTTTTAAAAGTTTTGTGAAAAGGGTTCAAAATGAATTTGATTTTAAAATTAAGAAAATTCGTATTGATAATGGTTTCGAGTTCAAGAACACTAAAATTAAAGATTTTTGTGATGACCTTGGAACAAAGCATGAACTTTCCACTACCTACACTCCAGAGCAAAATAGAGTTGTAGAAAGAAAAAATCGAACATTAATTGAGATGACTTGGACAATGCTTAATGAATATAATACTTCCAATAGTTTTTAGGCGAAAGCAATCAATACCGCTTGTCATGCCATAAATCATATTTATTTGCATCGCCTTTTGAAAGAGACTTCTTACAAACTTCTTATTGGAAGAAAACCGAACATCTTATATTTTGTGTATTTGGTTGCAAATGTTATATTTTGAGAAAATATGTTTGTCTTTCAAAATTTGCAAGTCGAAGTAATGTTGGTTTCCTACTTGGTTATTCATTAAATAGTTAAGTCTATCGTGTCTTCAATAAAAATTCTAATTTAATTGAAGAAACACATGATGTTCAGTTTGATGAAACTAACGACTCTCAAGAAGAGCAAGAGAATTTGAATGATGTAGATAATGAAGCTTTGAGACAAGCTATGAAGAATATGTAAATTGATGAACTTCCAACATCTTCCACGACAAGTTAAATTCAAATAAATGAAGAGGACGACAGGGAAGATAAACAATGATCAAACTTACCTCCAAGAATTCATAATTCAATTGCAAACGATCATCCAATAAATCAAATATTGGGTGATATGAGTAAGAGTGTTCAAACTCGATATCGTGTTGCTTCTTTTTGTGAGTATTAATCTTTTGTCTCTTCTCTTGAGCCAAAACATGTAGATGAAGCACTCGATAATACGGATTAGGCGAATACAATGCATAAAGAACTCAATAACTTCACCCTAAACGGCTTTTGCGTATTGGTGGAGAGATCCAAGGAACATAACGTAATTGGTACAAAATAAAATTTTGGAAACAAACAAGATAAAAGCAGAATGGTTGTAAGAAACAAAGTAAAATTGGTCGCTGAAGGATTCACTCAAGTCGAAGATTTAGATTTCGGTAAAACCTTCGCTCCTGTAGCTAGACTTGAATCAATTAGGATATTACTTTCTTTTGCATCTTGTTTTGATATTAGACTATTTTAAATGGATGTCAAAAGTGATTTTCTAAATGGAAAAATATCTGAATTTGTGTTTATTGAACAACCATCCGGTTTTGAAGATACTAAGAATCCAAATTATGTGTATAAACATTCCAAGACGCTCTATGGTCTTAAGTAAACTCCTGGAGCATGGTATGAACGCTTTAGAGATTTCTTAATTTGAAATGGATTCAAAATTTAAAAAATTAACTCAACCTTGTTTACAAAAAATTTAGATGATGACTTCTTTTTATGCCAAATATATGTTAATGATATTATATTCGGGTCTACTAACCAAGATTTTTACAAATAATTTAGTGATATGATGTCAAGGGAATTTGAAATATCCATGATCGAAGAACTTAGTTATTTCCTTGGACTTCAAATCAAGCAACTCAAAGATGGAACCTTCATAAGCCAAATAAAGTATGCAAAAGATTTGATCAAGAGGTTTGGCATAGAAGACACAAAGCCCATCAAGACTCCCATGACAACCAATGGTCATCTCAATCTTAATGAGGGAGGTAAACCGGTATATTTAAATCTTTATAGATCTATGATTGATAGTTTGCTTTATCTTACCGTATGTAGGCCCGATATCATATTTAGTATTTGCATATGTGTAAGATTTCAAGCATCACCAAAAGAGTGCCACTTGGTGGTCGTAAAAAAGATTCTTAGATATTTAAAGCATTGCTCAAGCATTGGCTTATGTTATCTCAAGTGTGTAAATTTTGATTTAATTGGATATTCGGATTCCGATGATGCGGGTTGCAAAGTGGATAGAAAAAACACCTCGGGTAGTTGTCAATTTTTAGAAAGATCTTTAGTGTCATGGTCGTCTAAGAAATAAAATTCCGTAGCCCTATCCACAGCTGAAGCTGAATATATTTTCGCGGGTAGTTATTGTGCACAATTACTATGGATGAGGCAAAATTTGATGGATTATGGAATCAAATTTGAAAATATGCCTCTTTTGTGTGATAATGATAGTGCTGTGAAGATTGCAAATAACTCGATCTAACACTCAAGAACCAAACATATAAATATCCGCCACCATTTATTGAGAGGTCATGTGGGCAAAGGAGATATTAAAATTAGCCACATAAAGACCGATGATCAATTAGCCAATCTTCACCAAATCATTAGATGAAAGCCGTTTTTGCAAGTTGAGGAATGAGTTAAATATCATAAATCATTCAAATGTTGTTTGAAAATCATACCTCATGCTATTTGCTCTCATTTGGATTTCTTGAAGTATTTATGAGAATTATTTCAAATATTCTTCTCAAAATTCTCTAATTGATAAAAACTATGTTAAAAGGAGCTTCTATTATCTATCTCATGCACAATGATCCTAAAAGTGTGTTTAATTAAGTTTTATAACAAGGATCATTTGCATCCATACTCAGCTCTGACAATTCCAGGAAAAATGGTAATACCGCGGTTTACCGCTGGTACTACCGCTTCCCGGTAATACCATGACTTCATTGTGGTACTACCGCATCTGGCTGACGGTTCCAAAAGCGGATACAACCGAGACTTTATTCTCTACCCCTTCACCTGTGCGGTGCAACCGCTCCCCTTTCTCAAAACCACCAAAATCTTTTCTCTCTTACTTCTGTCTTCCTCTCTCAAGAACTCCTCTCAAATATGTCAAGTTCTTGAGATTTTTGGTCGGACTTTTGATTGGGATTGGTTCAAGAGATCTTATCTCCTTCATCCCTCAAGCAACCATGCCAAGGACTAAAACCTCTCTTCGCAAGAGTGCTACTCCTGACGGAGATGTGGAGCAAAGATATGATCCTCCTGCCTCTAGTGTTGGACCATCTTGCCAAAGGGTAGCAACTCAAAAGGTAGCTTTCCGAAAATCAGCATCAGTGAGAACCCCTGCAACTCAAAGGGATGATAGCGATCCAAAAATAGATTCGTTTATGTGAGCCATGAGAGCCAAAGACCAAGGTCAATCCTCAAACCAAGAATCCAGTGAAAATGAGGAAGAGGAAGATGAAGATATGACAGAGGCTGAAGAACCTATAATCAATCTTATGCTAATTACAAGTGACGAATATGCAATGCTTCGTCACCCAAATCAGTTTGCAAAGCTAGCCAACTAAACATATTCAAGATTTCATACTCAATTTCAGCAACAAGTGTATGCTCAGCTCTACAATCATCACTGTCAGTTCGTGGACCATAAGTTGATTGGGCTCATTTGAATTCCATTGAATGATTTGATGGAGCATACCGTATGTTTCAAGATGCTGGCCTAGCAGAATTAGTGGCATTGAAGTGTACCTATAATGAAGATGCGATTAGAATATTATATGCCACTTTCTATGTTTCTCCATACTTTGATCTTCTGATATGGATGACAGGAACTCAACGAGTACAGGCTACCAAAGCCGATTTTGAGCGAGCTCTGAGGACATACTCAGGAAAACGGGAAAAGATTTATGCTTGTAGAGCTCTCCAAACTCCAGCTTGGTGTCGGTGTTATAATGGAAATATCAAGTATACACTAGGAAAGATAGAAGGTTTGCTTCCTTTGCCTTGTTTAATCGATCGAATCATCAATCATACTTTGTTCCCAAAGAGTGGGAACTTTGATGCTATCCGGTGTCATGCTTGGAGCATCATAGATAACATCATGCATGGATGAAAAATTTGATGTGATTGATCTCATCATCAGAGAAATAGCCTCCTCTAAGAATGATAGAATCAAAAGGATTTATTTTACTCCTTACATCATGGCTCTTATCTTGTGGCTGACTCAGTTTCAAGGAGCTCGATCACAAATTCATAAGCCTTACAAGCCAAGGGAAAGGGGCTCCTGTTCATTGCTATTCCTGCTCAAGCTCAAGCATAAGAAAATGCTTTGGGTGCAGATACAGTCTCCTTATCTCAGATCTACTATGTAGTTTTGGAGATTCACGACTCTCGGCATAGGTTGGAAGAGGCTCAACTTAAGACAAATAATAGGATTGCTGCATTAACAGATCAGGTGAACACTCTTGAGCAAACCTATTCTTCAGCAGCACCCTCTTTGCCTATTCGCTTCAGACGATGTAGCCCTCGTGGTCCATCTCCTCAAGATCCTCCTCCACAACTTCCACCTCCTCAAGATCCACCTCAAGCATGAATCCTTTTGGTCCTTGATGCCAAAGGGGGATAGATTGGAAGAGAAGGATCTGAAAAATTAAGGGGGAGCAAGAAGTTCAAAAGGGGCTGCTACTATCTTATGCTATTATATCTATATTTGAACTTGGTTATGTAATGTAATGACTTTATTATGTTTGAAGTACTTGGAACATGTGTGCTTGTAATAGTTTAATTTAACTTGTGTTGCATCATGTCTATTATAATATGCTATGTGATATGATGGCTATTATCTATGTTTAATCAAGTTTATATGTTCAAGTTCCTTATTATGATTATCATATCTTGCTTGAATGATAAATGATACATGTTTTCATGTTCCTCATAATCAATAAATAAAGAAAACTCCAAAATTTCTAACAATATACAAATGTGCATGGAAATCACTTCTTGAATTTATATGCGCATCTTTAGGAAGAGTTTTGCTTATTTATTGGTTGACTTTGATTGCAACTAATTCTTCATCTCTTTTGAACTTGTCTGAAGAATTATTTGCTTCATTCAAATATCAAATCAAGAATATACAACTCGATGTATATTCAAGATCTTTCAAATAATTCATATTGTTTAGGTTGTCATTAATTACCAAAAAGGGGAAGATTGAAAGTATCTAAGCCCCTAAAAATGATTTTGGTAATTAATGTCAACAATGCTTATGGGACTAACATATGTGTTAAGATGTTTAAAAGTTTAGTCTCATAGTTTGAATGATGATATAAAAATGGTAATACAAAGAGGATAAAAGATTGGCATGGCTCAAGGCAAATGTATCATATAGTCTAAGAACCCTTTTGTAGTATTTTACCGGTCTCGGTATTTGGAGAAAAACCGAATTTGTAAGCTAGATGTCGTACTATAAAGAGGGATCAAGGCTAGTAGTTTGAATGATTGTTTACGTGCCATCTTGATCAACTAGGAGTCATGCATTGCATTTGTTTTTTGTTTTGGGAAAACTGTTCAGAAAAATCGGTATGACCGCAGTTGATGAGCGGTACTATCGGAGGTCGGTAGTACCGGATTCTACATGGCGGTACATATTTTCTAGAGAGTTGTTTTTTGAAGTGGTTCTTGAAATCCTCAAAACGGTATGACCGTATTTGATAAGTGGTATTACCGTATGTCGGTAGTACCGAAATCTAGTTAGTGGTTTGTATTTTCGAGAGAGCATATTTTTGGGAGTTTTCTTGAATCCAAAAATGGTATGACCATATTTCTTGAGCGGTACTACCACCGGTCGATAGTACCAAAGTTTACATGGCGGTATGTTATTTTCCAGAGAGGGTGTTTTCTTGTGTTTTTATTTCTCCGAAAATCGGTAGTTCTGTTCTAGCCGAGCGGTACTACCGTTGTGCGATAGTACCGGTTTTTTGTTAGTGGTAGTACCGTGACTTTTTCATAACGGCTATAACTGGCGCATTTAATGAACAGCAGTTGACCGTTGATCATCGACTGTGGTAGTACTGGGCTTGTACAGCGGTACTACCGCATGTGCTAATTTTTTTAGGAACTTTGTTCAAACGACTAGTTTTGTGGTTGGGGGCTATAAATACACCCCCACCTGCACCAAGCTCAAAAATCTTTGGCCATATTGAATACTCTTGAGGCTTTGGTGCTCTCTTTTCTACTCATTCGCATTCAATTCATATTTTGAGATAGTTGAGAGCTTTCAAATGCATTGCATCAATTCATATCTTGATAGTCTTCAAGCAAGCACTGTGATTTGTTACTCTTGGTGCTTGCCGGCACCTAGACGGTTTGGAGAAGAGTTTGCGCGGTGGTCACTTCAAAGAAGCTTGTGAAGTGATCCGGTAAGGAATTGTGAAGTGGTTGCGTGCTCACCATCTCTGGAGACGAAGAAGAGCAACGATAGTGATCGAGGGAAGTGCTCGTGTGGAGCCGACTTGATTCATTCAAGTTTTCTCAACGTGTACTAGTGAAAACCGGCAATTCTTCGAAATCAATGAAAAAACATCAAGTGTCTACATTGTAGTTTTTCCTCTCTTGTATTTACGTTTCCGCATTTATATTTCTAACTCTTACTTGTGTAGAATTCTTGCTAGAATTGTTTTTAGTAACCTTGAGTTGCCTTAGTGTATTTTGATCATAGCCTTTAAACTTGAGCTAGTATTTCTTCTTTAAATCAATTGTTAAAAATTATCAATTAAGAGCACAAGAATTTTATAACCTACTATTCACCCCCTCTAATCGGTTATTCTTGATCCTACACCGGTGACAACCGAATTTGCGCATCTTTCCGGTGGCACTTAACAAAAATTTTCATAAGAACCATGGATTCAGAGGTGGTCGTCACACATTTAGAGGTGTAGGCAAGAGACATAGGCGAAAGGAGGGAATGGTATTTATAATATTTTAGTTATTTTAGAAAAATTTGACTCGGTCATTCTACCATATCACCATCCACACAACGTCTCCTTGTGCACACCACACATCTGCATGAGAAAAACAAGACAACATGACAAAAGGCGGGAGGGTGCAGCTGGTGCTGGTGGGGGCAATTTAAATGATAAAAACACTTAGGGAAGAGGGAAAGTGAAAATAAGGGTGACATCTGGGGAGTCTTTTTATAAAAAAACAAATTTTAAGAAGACTTTTGTTAATGCTGAACATGATACTGTTTGAAATGCTGAGGTACATGGGATTTTGTTTCTGAATGGCTTGGTTGGATCAACGTGCTATTGGAGTATTTTTTGGAGCAATCAAGAAATTCTTTGTAATTAGTGTTCAATGTAAGTCCATTCCCTAAAAGTAAGGTGTTGTTGAGGGAGGCATTTGTATTGGTTACTAATCCAACTTGAGGCATTTTAAGGACGTTTTAAATGTCGGCTCATCGCCATTGTTTCCTTCT
The DNA here is from genome assembly GCA_036346255.1 of Ampelocalamus luodianensis. NCBI lineage: Eukaryota > Viridiplantae > Streptophyta > Magnoliopsida > Poales > Poaceae > Ampelocalamus > Ampelocalamus luodianensis. The sequence continues at coordinate 52,449,549 of CM070627.1, read as the reverse complement.
AATAAAGTGTTTTTTTAAAAAAACAAGGGCAGGAGCTTTGCCATTAATAAAGCTCAATTGAAATTATTAAAATCTATGTTTGATCTACTTTAGATGTTATTAACAACAATACACTTGTTTCGCTATAGACAAGGCACAAATCACTTGCTTTATGCCTACCGTCTCTTACCTTCACACGTCTCTCACTAACAATACCTAACGCTTATCATCTTTACCTCCATCACCCGATCATTATCACCTTTCTCCGCTTCCTCTAGCCTTAGCTGCCTCCGATGCCCACACCCAACGACCATCAACACTATGACCACCTTCTCCAACGCCGTTAGGTGACATTCACAACTCCACCTAGTGAATTTAGTCTCAAGGTACAAGTAAACCCTATACAAGGTACAAGTAAACCCTACACATCATTGGCATGAATTTCAAAGCATATTAGAGAGTTAGAAGCGATGGCCGAATCTTAGGAGAAAAATAGGCACTAGATTTTAACTATCATTTTCTAATTAACAAAAAACACAAAAGTATTTCTACACTTCCACTTTTTTTTTATTAAAGGGGTGCTTATCTCCCCTGATTTCAATTAGTGAAACCAGCAACAATAGCATCTACAGTACCAGCTACAGTGCTATCTACAGTAGACTACCAGAGGGGCTCAACCGCGGGTAGGCTGGGTGGCTCAACTGCCCCTACGCTAACTGAGCCAAGCTCAGTTCCTTTATACACTTCCACTTGTACATGAAATTACTGAAAGATTATGAAGTAGCCTCAAAGGGCTCATATATATATATTACAAACATGCCGGTTACAAGAGATAGATTCTATCTATACAAAAGATTACAAAAGACATCCTATCTATACAAGAGATATTCTATCTATACAAAAGATATTGTCGATTTAGGAATAGTAACAATATCCATAAGTATGGAAGGAGATCAACCAACCGTGTATGGAAGGATAACAATATGTGCTAACAATTACAAGGCTACCGATTGCTCAAAAGGAAAGAAAAAAAAAAGGAAAGAGAAGGCCACATGTTGAACTTGAATCGTTTGGGAGGCTGGAGCTGCCGCTAATCATTGTCCTTGCCATGGGAAACAAACACTATGCTACATTCCAAGCACATAGTAGAGATTCTAGAGAACCATCGACGGTGACACTTCGCCTTCTCTTCCTGTCCCTTTTGCTCGATTGCCATGAAGAAAAGGGCAGCGCGAGTTTGGAACCATCCACTTGAATACGTGATGGGCTCCTCTCGGCGAAATAGCCATCAACCTACCCTCTTTCGTTAGCTGCTATACGTGTCCCCTCCATCGTTCCCACATGCAAAGTGCAGCCTTTTGTCCAACTCGCCTGCTACCAATTGATGCAGCCAGGTGGCCGGACCAGACCAAAAGCTTCTCAAAAACAGAAAGCGATGTTCTTGATCCAGTTTTAGCTTCAGCTAATGAATCTACAAGCTTCGGCAAACTTAACAAGCGATACATGTTATGTTAGATAATGAGATTCATCCTGTTTCTGAAAAATATTATGAGATTCATTCATGTCTTGTTCGGGGAGGTTTAGCTTAAAGCCACAAAAACTTAATCTGTTTATAAACAGAGTATGGTTTTTTTTTACCTAGAAACATGTATCTAAGCTTGAACAAGTGAAAGGGGACTTACAATTTTCTTATAAGCTAAAGCCTCGATACACTGGCATGTCATTGAATAGACCTCAACTAGGACAACAAGCCAGCCATTCACAGTCTTTTGACAAACTTGCATTTGTGAAAACGAGAAAATGCTGTGCACATAGCGTCACTCTTTTGACAATTAGAACCGCTACTTGTTTATATATGAGTACCAATTAATTAAGAATGCATGCATGTCTGCATGATGCATGTGCCACTAGCCAGGCAGTTTGGGCCCCTGAAACTCTAATAGACAATCCAACAACGCGGTTTCTGAATTCTGGAACAAGCTAATTGGGCAATCGCATCCGGTCTTACATGTGTTGATTTGCCTGTCCTTGCTTAGTTTCATTTCGAGTTAACATGTTAGTTACTTCCCATGTCTTGTCAAAGTATCATCGAGTGATAATACAGGTGTCCTTAAACACTCAGCGGTACAGCTGCAGCAGTATGCTTTGCAAAAGCTTCCCTTTCGTGTACTGTTTCTTTCACTTTCTCAGTTTCTCTCAACCTGTCCTTAACAATGGCTGCCCATAAAGTAACTGTTATCTTACACACCACATTTCTTCAGGACAAAAAGGGAAATTATTCACACCAGAGGTTTCAGAACTCAGATAATATCAGTCGTCACCTTGAACACTTCTGGGCCGTTGTCCTAATTAATCAACACAGCCGTAGGCCGTAGCCCCAGGGTTACCAGGAGATGGTCTCATGAGCCGAATCCAACAATGGTTTCAGAGCCTCGACCATTACATGTCTAGTATAGTATACTGCTATTTGTTTAGTTATAGCCATCTTATCGAAAGATTAACATACTATATTAACTACTGCAGTAAAGTGCTGCATTGCCTGATGTGATAGCATGGAATGGCAGAGGATGCGATTCCAACGAAGATCTATGGTGGTACCGCCGCTGGGATTAACTGATCAGATATACTAGATCAGGACGGTAGCTACCAGTAACATAGAGCACAAATGGAAAAAAAAAACCGGTGTTGTTAAGCTATCAACATCTCAGGCTTTTAGCATCTGTGAGACTGACTTATAGTACCCCTACATCTGTTGGAGATGGAGTAAGTTCTTTCTTGCCAAAGGTCAATTACTATTTTACAGCAAAGCAGTACAGGTAAGGTACCTGTTTTCTATCTTAAGACCGGAGTTCAAATCTCACGGTAGTCTATTTTCTTGCTTCTACTTCTTGATGTAAATGGACTGGCCAACTCTTCCTAAATTTACAAACAAAAAGTCACCGTTTCACCGTCCAGATATCAGCAGTTGGGAGCAATACGGCTGATGATTACATGCAACATGAGTAGAGAGAGAGGTCTTTCACCTTTCTCTGTTTCTCAGTAATAGTTGCTTCTCCAACGAGTGCTCTGTGCAGGGGCCCTTGGCCTCACTCCAGCTCTAAAAACCAAGATCGGGAACATATTGCTACTCTGCACGACACGATTATTTCCGACTGCAAGGGTAAGGAACATAAATGTGCATTGAACTACCAGCCAACCGACCAGTCTCAGAACAAAAAAGTTAAGGCCATGTTTGAGAAGCTTTTGCTTCAGCTCAAAGTCGCCAAAAGATTAGGCTCCATTTCAAACATAGGAATTTAATTGCTTTCTATATTTTTTCTTTTTTGCAAAATTCCTGTGAAATTCATGCGTTCTGCACAGGCCATCAACTCACCCCCAAAAGGGTGCGGTATCTCTGAGAAGCTGGTCCATCTGTATTGAGAAGCCAAACAAACGCTGCAACTAATAACCACGAACCCTTTGCAACATCAGTGAAGAAACACGCTGTAGATGAAAAAGGTTTTCACAGCAAGACCTCTCACAGACAGAAACCATCAAGCTAGCAGTTCGCTTTCGGGCCCATGCAATTATCTATACTCCAGTAAGCCACTCAATGTCGCTCGCAGGCTCACATGCAAAAGGAATCAATCCATCGGCCTGCAGCTGCCACTATGCTTCCAAATGAGACAAACAAGTGGGTGGTTGTTAGGATTTACCAATGTGAAATTCGCAGTTTCACACTGACCACAGGCATTAGGTAAACAGCTTGACAGGCACAGCTCGGTTACCTTGGCATTAGGTAATCACCACCGAAGAAACAGCACCAAGAGAGTGCCTTTCACCAACAACAGAAACTGTTTCACTCTGGTCATCTACATCAAAAGCCTCAATACAGGGTGTTATTCAATACTACTAGCACTAGCTTGTCCTCAAGGGAATCCCCAAGCAATGTAAGCTGAGCAGGAACAGACAAGTTCCAGAATCTAAGCACCACAGCAGTGTGATGAAACACTACACTACACTAGCATGCAGAAAGCATACGTCTCCTAACCAGAAGCCCATTACCCACTTACCCTAGATGGGAAGTGAACCTCCGTAGGTCTGTCTTCTACTGACATTGAGCAGCATTGCTGTACAACAGTCTTTGCATCACAGAGGAGTTGCAGATCATGGTGTATGTTCTGGAGATTTGCCTCAAGGCAGAGACGCTACGGGGATGGCTTCAGTCCTCCCTGAAAAAAATGGAGCACAGGTATCAAATGTCACATCACATCACATGGTACAAAATGTCGACGACACATTAATTTATGATGCAGTAAGGAGGGTACAACTCCGCTGATCAAGTAGAAAGCAACAAAACGTAGAAAGCAACAAAACGTACTCTCCACGTACGTGGAATGGATGGCCCTTACCATGTGCTCCGTACCAGTAACAATAGTTTTGTACTTCCAACTTACGCGCAAGATATCTACGGATTATGGAAACAAGACATGTGCCGTCTACTAGTATAACCCAAGCAACGGGGATCCATTCCAAGCAGAGGATTTATTGCGCTTAAAGAGTAAGCTAAATTTTGGCAGGTCAGTTTAACTAGGTGGAAATTATTTCAACACTATTTTTCTTGGTCATTTCTGTAGTTGTTTCTTTCTTATGACAGAAAAAATAAGGTCCATCTCTGGTTTGCTCTAGTACGGCAAAGATACTGCTTCGATTAGTTTGTAAAGACTCAATAGTACAACGTCAATAAGTTTGTGCTGTTATCCCTGTGATGTAGGCAATGCAACATAACTTATGGGCTATGGCAACATAATGCAAAGCAACATTGGAAAAGGATTTGCTTAGCTTCGCAACATGTTATATTAGTGGCTAATAAATAGTGCTGGAGCATGCAGAAAGGGATAGTGCAGTGCATATAGCTTATAGCGTAAAAATTATACTTTACTATTGTTTGTTCCGTTCTATGAACCAAAGACTGTGCAACAGTGTGAAGGACACCAACTCAAACATGAGGTAAAAATAGGACTAGGGATGCCCAGAATAATTCAAAATACAATAGCTCTGAAATGACAATCTTTCTATGGTAGCATAATAATTATTTCACAATTCAAGTTTTCAGCCAAAAAAACTAAGGAACAATGTACTGCACTCAAATGGAGGAACAAAATATTTGCTGACATGTTAAGACAAATATTTATCCAAGTTTAGCTTCAACTATACACTAGATGTGAGCAGTTTTTGCAGCAAACGTCTGGAGGAAATATTGTCATTTTGGTCAAACAAACTGGAGTAAACAAGTAACCACTATCACATATAGATATTTGACGTTGGGTATATACAACATGCAAACCTAACCATGAAAAACCCAAATTGATCTCAACGAACATGAAGGACTAGCTAGGGCTATGCAGGGTTTCACCATGGAGCTTCAACAAGGAAGAAGATGTTAGGCTATTCAATCCTTTGCTCTCTTGGTGCACTATCTATATATAAGTTCTACGTGTTGAAAGATAAGCATCTAGCTTTTTAAAAAAAAATACCAGAAAAGCATCTAGCATTGGTTCTTAAATCCTACTGCTCTTCTCACCTTTCATGCTAAGAAAGATAAACTATTTTCCAGATTTATACAAGCGTATCTCATTTTGTACAATTCCATTCCCTTACTGGGTGAAGAAGATGTCTGTTTACCTAATTCGCTGGTCCTTATGGATAGCCAACTGGTGACCAAGGCTACTCTTTCCAACATAGGAGTCAACAACAACGGATTCGAAATTCCATGAAAATGAGAGAGAAGAGAGTTCAAAAGACTAAGGTAAAAACACAACCGCTTTTGGTCATCTCTTTTGCAGAACATAAATAAATAGATTGTACGTATAATCTGAAAGCGCAGGTACTTGACAATGGCTCTGCCGATCCAATACAGAGTTAGCTACTTAGGCATAGCTTTAGGCTTTGTTTGGCATTGTAGTGACTTTTAATCTGATTTCGAGTGTATTCTAACTGTTTGCATCTTTTTAGAGAGCTACAGAAAAAGTTTGCTGATAAAAATTCTCTTAACTAACTAGATTCAGGAAGCGTAGCACAACAATGCCAAACTGGCCCTAAATCAGTTCACAGGATCACCAGTGAGTTGTCCCTACTTCCAAGTTCCAACATTGCAATGCTAGATTCATGTAACAAATAGAGCAGTCTGCTGGATCAATAAACCACTTCTAAGGATTTCTTGTAACAAAAAACCTGAATAAAAGCACGTGAAATGACATCCATTTGCCATTTTGATATTGTGAACAATGATAGGTTCGATTAGACCTTGACTCGCTGTAATACTATAATCAGATGCCCTATAACTAATTTGTCACGCAGCCATAAAATGCATCAAAACGGCATCCTATAAATTTAAAATTCCTCCAGTTTAAAGACGTATATTTTCACTTGGAAAAGGTTAAACAGAAACAGTCAACAGGTTCTTTCTTTTAACATGAACCCTACACCTTTACTACTGCACAAAGTTTTTTTACTCCAAATCCAAATTAGCGCATAGCCGCATACTGAAACCATGCCCTGCGGATTGTTGATTTCCTTTTTCTTCTTTTCTCAACTGTACTTCGTTCCAACTTTTATCATTTCAATCAAAATATGCATGCTCTAGTTAAAGATCTTCACTTTTTTATTTCTCATACTGCTTAAATAGCAGGTACATATTCTAGGAGGCTAGCAGGTCCGTGTTGTAACCAACAAGATCCATTCATGGGCACCAAATACATCACAAGATAAATTAAAGAGTGTTCATGATCCATACCATTTGATGAGTGAACCAAAGAGGAAATGCTGCATGATCGGCACCTTCTCAAGCACCTCAGCCTTGTACATCTTCAGCAGCCCACTGTTCACCTTCTTCCAATTCGGCACGCCACTGATATCATCCAACATTGGCGAGTGCTCCACGAAGGGTCCCTTCTTCACCTTCTTCACATAAGCGACGCACGCCAGGTACATGTACTCCTTTGAGAAGTTCTCCAATATATCTGGGTTGTGGATTGACTTGGGCTTCATGTGCTTGTGATCGATCAGCTGCGCAGCCCCAAATATGAAGGGCAGGAAGTGGTAATCGTCAAGCCCCCACACACCGTGTGAGCCCGCAGGCTCCAGCAGGTACGTGTCCTGCAGCGCGCGCATGAGGTCGAGGTAGGCGGCGAAGACTCGCAGCACGACGGCGGGGTAATCGGGCTCGGTGATGAGACCGAGTCGCGCCAGGCAGTAGAGGAAGGCGGCGAAGTTGGTCTCGTGCCCCGTGCCGTAGTCGATGCGGGTGGCGTTGCCGAAGGAGTCGAGGAGGTACGGCACCAGCTCGACCTCGGCGCCGGCGAGGTCCGAGGGGGACGCGGCGGCGGCCGCGATCCGTGCGATCAGCTCGTTGGCGGAGTCGGTGAGCTTCTCGTGCCAGAGGCGGAAGGCGGGGTTGCCGTAGCGGGAGTTGTGCGGGAGTGGAGGGGTGGATTCAACGAGGGCGGAGAGCACGAAGATGAGGTCGAGGAGCGCGTTGACGGCGGGTGACGGCAGGGACGGCAGCGGGTCGGAGAGCTTGCGGCCGTGGACGGAGGCGGAGAGTGCGGCGACGAAGCCGAGAAAGTGGCGGCCGTGGAGGGAGGCGTGGAAGCGGGCGATGTCGTCGGGGGACGCGATGCGCTTGGCGGGGGCCTGGAAGGCGAAGGGCGGGGCAGCGGGCGGCACCGGGAGGGGCTGCGGGACCGGGGAGAGGACGATGGCGGCGGTGTTGGTGGGCGCGTTGATGGCCGGCATGCGGATGGGGCGGTAGGCGGGCGGCGGGGAGTCGGACGACGCGGTCCAGGGCGCTGGCGTGGGCGCAGTGGTGGGCAGCCCGCAGGAGCGGCAGAGCGGGGTGTGGTCGGCGTGGGGGGCAGCGGTGGGAGGCGAGGAGGATGAGGTGGCTGGGGCGGTCGAGTCGGGGTTGGACATGGCTGCCGGTGGCGTTGCGGCGGCGGCGGGGGATCGAAGACGCGGAGTTCTGGGCGTTTGGGACGGTGAGGAGGGGAGGCACTGACGCTGGAGAAGAGGAGTTACGAGTATTTGGGCCGAGCTGAAGGGTGGAAAGGCTTTCTGTTTGGGCTGGAGGCTCTCCCGATGCTTCCATCAGAACTGGGTGGAATGTGAAGAAGCCTTATGCTCCATCGCTTTCTTTCACCCCGCGGCTCAAAAATCGCTCTTCTCCAACTGAGCCCGGCAACTAGCTTATATTACAAGCTCTGGGCAGGACACATTGTAGTCATGCATGACGAATGGAAAATCGTGCATACCATTTCCATGAATCAGTTGCCCATCTGAAGGTGCCATCAAAATTTCCATCTGTCCACACATCACACTTGGTTGTCCCCATGGTTGTAGTACAATATACTTTTGGCTGTTTCCCTGAGGTTGACAAATTATTATCCTCGTTCTAAAAAAAATATCATCCTCATTTTTCTCCTGACTACGGCAGCTGAACTTGGAAGAAAATGGCGTGATAACACTGGTTTAGCTTCACAAAAGAAGTGCAAACAAATGGACTTCGTTTACGTGCTTAAATGCGAAAAGGGTTTTGCTAATTTTAAGTTGCATGAAATTTTCTTAAGTTTAAGTCACTTGTTGTGATCATTAGATTTGTGTAGAGATTGGTGTGTCATGTGATTGGATATTGATCCAATGGATGTCATATGATTGGATATTGATCCAATAGTCACAACAAGTGACTTAAACTTAAGAAAAATTCAAACAACTTATGAATAGACAGTCCGTTGCTTCGTATTTAGACCCAGCAAACAATGGACTGGAGCAGATCAGCAAAACGATTTTTTTTTTGGATTACATTTTTGCATTGTCAGATTAACAACAACACTTACTTTCTCTTGTAGTAATTCAGCTGTCTACTCGTCTCCCTCTGAAAAACAACAGCAACAACCACCCATGGTCCTACAGCTTTTTTCAGAAGCACACATTGAAAAGAACATGCAAGTTCATTACACACAGACGCCCTACAACGCATCATACAGTCTCCTTCTCGGAGAGCATACTACGACAAGTACATGCAACAAGTGAACAAGGAATGAAAATAAATGAGGCATTTATTTTTCCTCCTCTCATGCAGCTAGATCGACCGTCCATTTTGCCTGCCTCTTCCCACGCGCGCGTCGCTCTCACCACGTCTACACGAGCGTCTTGCACTGCGACGTTGTCGGATCCCACAGCGCCGGGAGCAGGTACTTCCTCCCGCCCAGCCCGACGGCGTTATAGCTCGCGCCGGTGGCCGGGTCCTTGAGCAGCTTCCCGGGGTAGCCGGGGTAGGCGCCGCTCCCGAAGACGCCGGCGCACGCCGTGGCGGCCTCCAGCCCTGCGCCGGCCTCACCCTGATAGTACCCGTCCCCGTACGGGTTGGTCACCGTGCCAGCGAGGACCGTGGCAAGGCTGATGACCATGCCGTCCACGCCGACGTCGCCGTTGGGGGAAACGAGGGGCGGGGTCTGGGGGCCGTGCAGCGGCTGGTGGAACGGCCACGCGCACTGGCCGGGGCACTGCTGGGCCGGGTTGCCCGCCCACAGGTACGTGTACCGCGCCTTGCCGTGCGCGCCGCCGCTGGCGCGGCCGTGGACACCGCACCGCGACATGCAGAAGGGGCCTACGAGGACGTCGGGCGCGGTGAGCACGGCGGTGATAGCGCCACGGTGGTGCCCCGCGCCCCTCGCCAGCGCCGTGACGTTCTCCAGCGACAGGGACCGGCCGATCGACATGCGCTCGTCGAGGACCTGCCTGCCGAGCCTCAGGCGCGCGCCGCCGCCGCGGTACAGGGAGGTGGTGCGCCACCAGGACGCCACGGACGGGCCCCGCGGGAGCGGCGCTGCCGAGACCGACCGGACGAAGTCGGCGACGATGGCGCGCTGCGCCGGGGCGAACCGGCCATAGTAGATGACATTGACCGTGAGGTTCCCCGTGAGAAGCGCGCCGTGGTGGTCCTGGAGGACGATCGGGTCGGGCTTCACCAGGAACAGCATGCGCGGATTAAACGCCGCGCACCGCGGTGCCTCGCGCAGCACGGCGACGACGAGGAGGCAGAGCAGCGGCAAGAACGCATTCCCGCGCTCGTCCATGGCAGCAAGATCAACGTGGTGTCTGTTCCTTGAAATGGTTGTGCGAGCGACGATCGACGTCGTCGTGATGTGCTCTCGGCTTTGTTGTGTTTCGAGTCGTTCGTCGATCCCACGGTCGCAGCGGGCTTAAATAGCAGCCGGGAGCGTGCGGGACGTAAAGACGACGACGTGATGGTGATGTGTGGCCTTGGCGCGTCAAGGAGTTAAGAGATCCATGGCCCGCGCGTGCACGCACCAGTTCCGCGGTTTTGGATTTGAGCCGTTCAGAGCCATATGCACATTTGACATTTGTACTTTAGTACTTGCGTGTGTGTATACTAACTGAAAAAAAAGGGGGGAAAATGGAATGGAAGATGCCGAGACGAGGAGATCGAATGTCAGTGCCACTTTGGTTGGATTGGAACGTGGCCGCAAAAATTTTCATGGCTGTTGAATGCCGCGAGATTTTGTTGTACTATTGTTTTGGTTTTCTGGACCGAGAGGAAATGACGGTTGAACGGAATTTTGGTTATTTTAGCAGCCGTTCAAAGATCGGCTGATGCTACCGTGCCAACATGGTTTTGCTGCCAGTAGAAGAAGCTGCCGGTTTTGCTTCGGAACTTGCATGACGGAGAATATATTTGGTGGTTTTGGGCATCAATATTTTCGATATTTTACGCTCTACCTGTCACTCACAGAAGAAAAGGTATTGGCCGGTGGTGTCAATAAGAGCAACGTCTATGTAGACCGCGAAATATTCCAGATATAGAAAATTTTGGCCCGAACAATCGAGTCGACGGGTGGAGATGAAAATTCGGTGCTTAAACGAGGCACGTTCAACTCCCGTTTCCGGCTCCAGGCCCATCAACCAACCAAACTGTGAGCCCAACCGTTTAATCAGTTGGATCTGCTAAACACATCAAGTGCGAGCCGCTGAAACCCAGGGGCCCATTACAGAATACAGCCTAGGCCATTAGAGGGGAGCCCCACCTGTTTGTCGCCATCTCGGCTACACACGCACACGAGACACGACTCACGCGTGCGGTGCCGTGTAGCGAAACGATCAACTCGTGCCTTACGTGTCACACCACGATGAACGCACACCCGTGCAGTACAGTACGGGCAGCCCCCCATCCCTCGTCGTGGCGTCCTCTCGTCGTCGTCGACGCCATAGCTTCCCAAGTTCCAAATTCACGTGGTGTCGCAACTTGTAAGTACCCCGATACCGTAGTACAACTCTTTTTTTCTTTGAAGGAGTACAGTACTACAAACTTTAATTTTACAAGTCCCGTCCTTTTATTTAGCACTGCCCCAGGGGAAGAGCCAAACATAAGCTACGAACTATGTACACATATCAGCATGTACACAACACAATACACACTCGATCCAGCATCACGGCGGTGGATGGGCAGATTCACTTGTCACTTGTACCACTGCACCCGTGCTACACCAGCGTGGCGCAAGCAGACGTGGCCGGGTCGAACAGCGCGGGGAGCAGGTGCTTCCTCCCGTGCGCCCCGTTGGCGTTGTAGCTAGCGCCGGTCGCCTTGTCCACCAGCAGCTGGCCGGCGTACCCGGGGTACGCGCCCTTGCCGTAGACGCCCGGGCACGCCGTCGCGGCCTCCAGCGGCGCGCCGCGGTCGCCCTGATAGAACCCGTCGCCGAACGGGTTGGTCACCGCGCCCGCCACCATGCTGGCCACGTTGATCACCATCCCGTCCATGCCCGCGTCCCCGCTCGGCGGCACCAGCGGCTGCGCCTGGGGCCCGTACACCGGCTGGTGGAACGGCCACGCGCACTGGCCGGGGCACTGGGTCGCCGAGTTGCCGACCCACACGTACGCCGTGCCGGCGCGCGCATCCGACCCGTGCGTCCCGCACCGGCTCATGCAGAAGCCCTCCACGGCCACGTCCTGCGCCGTGAGCACCAGCGCGATGCCGCCCTTGCCCGGCCTCGCCCTGGCCGCCAGCGCGGGGAGCTGGGACAGCTTCAGGCTCTTCCCCAACGAGCACCCCTCGTCGGAGACCTGGCCGGACAGGACCACCCGCGCGTTCTTGGCGCCGCCGCCGCCGCGCGCTCCGTTCTTGCTGACGGCCTCCGCCTTGGAGAGGTACAGCTGGTGGATGCTGCTCCACCACTGGGAGACGGACGGTGCGGGGGATGCTTGCTGCGCGGCGGAGAGGGAGAGGAGGAAGTCGGAGATGATGGTCTTCTGCGCCGGCGTGAAGCGGCCGTACCAGAGGATGGACACGGGGATGTCTCCGTTCAGCACGGCGCCGTTGTGGTACGTGAGGAGGTTCGGCTGGGGCTGGACTAGGTACATGAGCTTCCTGGTCGCCATTGTTGACACGGCCATGTTTGTGACGAGCACCATTAGTAGGAGGAGGTGGTTTTCCTTGGCCATTTGGGCAAGAGGGGTACAGATTTTGGAAGAAAGTTCTGGGTGTGCGTGTCGGATGGTGTTATTTTTGAGAGTGGGGAGCAAAGGCAAACACATAGCTGTTTATATAGCCTTATAGGGGGGAGCCCAGTGCGAAATGTGAATCCATCGTATTGTGCACGTGTAAAACAAAGCCATTGTTTATTTTTCGAGAGAAAAAAAAAAAGAAGCCTTATCTGACAGCTACTAGTACCAATCCATTAAGTTACTGCTTATATAAGCCATTTACAATATACACTACGATCTCTTCTCAGTTCACAGTAAGAGAGAAAAAGAAACAAACTGCTATACAACACTCAACAAAACTTTTTGCTGTTTTAGACGAAGAGAGAGAACTTGGTTAAGTGTGGCTTCCAACCAAGAAATCAGAATGGGCGTGACGGACCTTGGTAAGTAATTACTTAGGAATAAATTACTTCTTTCTTGCCCGTGGTAAACACTGCACACTTTGCAAACAAAAGATTCTTCGAATTAGAACAGGTGGAATGCCTCTCAGTAGGGCTAAGTGAAGTGAACATGGTGTAGCGGATTAGGATGGGAACAGCTTCCAAATATTTAATCATCACCCTGGCGTACGTGGAAGTCAACCAAGTAGCACGGCTCGGACCACACATAATTGGAGGGGCCTCATCATGATATCTCCCGGGATGAGATGAGAATGAGAATGGCCATCCATAAGCGCAGAAACTTGGGCACACCAAAAGGTATTGAGTGCTATCGCAACTTGGACACAACGCAATAATATGTTACCGACGCAATGGGATACTTATGCGTTGATTCTGGATAGGTGGATGAATGTGTCACAAAGAGAGAGGGTCACATGTAGAAAGGGCTAAAACCCTCTAGTTATCCTCACCATATGGCAAGTCTGAAAAGAAAGGAATCAAGGAAATTTTTCAGCACTAGCAAAACGATACCATCGGGACTCTTGCAATCATCAAGGAAGAGGTTAGAACATGGATAACAAATGAGGCAAAGCGGAAGATTTAGCGATTTCATAAGGATACCATCGGGACTCTTGCAATCATCAAGGAAGAGGTTAGAACATGGATAACAAATGAGGCAAAGAACTTGACGGCCTATCTACCGACGGAAGATTTAGCGATTTCATAAGGATCGTTGCTTAAATTTGCTTCCTTTGTTTTTCTTTCTTTCTCCCTCTTTCTTTTCTTTTCCCTCCAGTTTTTCTTTGTTTCATACTAGGCTCTCTGGGGTTTTTCACTTCTAGTCTGTTTTTGTTTTCGGTTTCTTTGTTTTGTTTCCTGTGAACTACTCCTTCTTTAATACAAAGATGACAATGCTCTTGTCATCCCAAAAAAAATAAACGCAGAAACTGGCTTCTGGAGAAAGGAAGTTGTTGCCGGAATTTGACGGATATGTCGATCACACATGCATGCATGCAACTATGCAAGGATGGATGTATCCAAGGGCAATCGCGATCAAGTCGTCCTATCACGTACCAGCTGGATGCCTCTAGCCTCCCTCCCTGTGAGAATAAGATGGAATTAAACAAGAGAGTTTTAATTTCTTGAGCGACTGAATGATGAACTGCTCTCATTGTCCATCGTTCAATTCAATTATCTCTTTCTGAATAGGTGACCTACGTACCCTTGCCTGACACCCAAACAAACAAAACTGGTGACACCGTTTTTTAAGGTAAAGAATGGATGATAGAATCGATAGCTTAGATAATCAGAAGCTTTATCCTACTAGCTTCTCTGGCACTAAACAAAAGCCAGCTGCTAGCCGATTCTGCTATAGAATACTAGCCGTGCTACTAGCTGCTACTACTTTGATGATTGGTGTGGCCGAGCCCCTGCAAGTGTTTAGTAGTATCATGCTGCAGAGTGAACAACCTAGCCCAAAGGTGTCGACGAAAATTATCGACAAAGCAAGCACTTAACCAAACAAGACCATCATAGTCGCAGCCCAGCTGGCGCGCATGCACTCGAGTGTAGAACCAAAGGAGGACGTGTCGGCGTGAGGCACCGGCAGGGAGGAGGAGAGGAGCCTCCCCGGCATTTGCAGTTGACATCAACAATGATGCATTGCCCTGCTCTTTGAAGGGATGCAGGCACCTGTTGCCATTAAGATCGTGCGACTACAGCCTGTCCAGCGTTCAGAGAATCATCAGTCATCGAGCGAAGAGCCGACATCAACTTTGCACAGAGAGAAGAAGAAATCGTGTGGGCCCGTGTTAACTCCTTTTCATTCCCAGCTACTCCCTGTTCCATGTACATAGCAATTTGTAAACAGTTCCTGCGGAATGACGATCCATACTAGCTACCTCCGCCTCGTGTGCAAAACCTAGGATTTTTTAAAATATATATATATTATTATTTTAATAATAAATTACAAAATTAAATAGTTGATTTTTTTAACAAAACTAGGCTAGTGTCGTCAGTTCAACAGCGACAGGCTTTGCCGCCAATTGAACCGGCCACAAGGCCTTGTCGTCGGTTCATCTCGTGACAGGGTCTTGAGTTTTATTATTATTTTGTGGGCAGAATTCAGTCTAAACATTTAGTAGTATTTCATTTTAAATTTCTAATGTTATTTTTTTGTACTGCTTATTTCCAACCGAACCGCTCCACTCCAGCGTTCAAACCGCCACACAACGCCAACTAAACTACCAACACCAACAGAGCCGCCGGCGAAGACAATGGTGTTGGTTTCATAAATAAGATAAGTTACACATTACAATTGGAGGTACGGCGTAATAAGAGACAGAATCAGATAGTAATAAGAAACTAACGAGGATATAATAATCCTTATTTTACTATTTATCTGTAATTAGTATTATGGGTAAATATGATGTCACACAGTTATTAAGTATACCCCTTATAGTCATAAGGGAAAAGCCAATCAGACGGTCGTAAGTTCTTCTACGACCACCCTCATCTCCTACGAGTACCTCTGGTCGTAAGCTTTTCCACGACTACCCCCTGGTCGTAAGTCCTACTACGACCAGCTCTATCACGAATTCTTCACAGTTAACTGGGTCTACTTGCCTGTAGGCCCAATTAATTACAAGATCTGAGCAGTCAATATACGCAGTTATTCTCTGGAATAACTGCAGGTAACGCACCATTATCTCTGATTGGCAACCGTCAGGCAACGTGGGGAGGTTACTACTCGGTGATTACTACCATTATTACGGAATAATGGGGCACCTCCTAACTGGAAAGACTAACTCTGCACGTACTATAGCAAGACTTCAGTCAGAGAGAAAGGGGAAAGAGACGCAATCAGTAGTACTATAAGCTAAGTCTTTACACTGATTGTAACCAGGATACCCAAAGCAATACACACAGGAGTAGGGTTGTTATTCTCTCTAGAGAAGGTCCGAACCTCTATAAAAATCCCCATGTCTTTTTATCTGCGTGATCAATTGTGAAGATCCCCCGAATCAAATAATCTTTACGTAAGATCGGTTCTAAAACACCGACAGAAATAATCTTAGCACATCATATTTTAAGCAAAACGTCATCATAGTTTTTCGACGAATCACATTGATGTTACTAAACATTCCGGCACAACATCATCGCATAGTTTTTCGACGAATCACAATGATGTTACAACACATTCTAGCACAACGTTATCACATAGTTTTTCGATAAATCACAATATCATTACAAAATATTCATCACAATATATTTTTACAAGACAAACCATTCTAGTGGCTACCACCTCAAGGTCCGCCATGTTGACCTTCATGGTGCCCGCCTTGGGTCTGTCGGTCAGATGGGGTCCCCTCGACGCCGTTCGTATTGCCGACCTCTCATTCATCACATGCATTTGTTGAAGATATGTGGACTCCCTGCAAATTGAGCACTTCTTTGTATGACGCACAGCTTCTGCTTCATCCACGTCATTCCTGATATGTCGTACCTACCGCCGGCCAACCTTTTCCTTTAGCCTAGCAATGTCCGCGGCTCAGATGAGTTGCTACCAGGTAGGATGGTCAGTGAAATAGCCAACCACGTCATAATCATACAGCTCTGCATTCCAGATCTACATCACCTATTCCTTTGTGAAATATCCGAAAATGTACTGATTAACATCATTTCAATCAAACTTTTTTCGATTTCAAAAAGATGCACATATATCACATGTGTATTTCGGTTTGTTGATTCTTTCATGTTGTCGTTTTTAATGCACATAACCAAACCCAACGCGCCATGTAATTCACAATTAAACTATGAAGTCTTTCATACTTAAATCTCTTTTTCCAAATATTTTGACTATTAAATATTTTGTAATATTTTTCCAAAGAATTGGTTCTACGAACAATATAATCGGGACAACAGAACACATGACAACCCTAAACCCAAATATTTTTTTTTATTTCGCTCTGAAGGGGTTGTCTGTGTTATTGTGATGCCGATCTCGCATTCTTTACTTCATAGTTTGTTATCTTCTTCAATTTCAGATTCCGAACTACACGAACACTTAAAAGATATTACCAATTTTAGACTGAATTTTGTACACACATTTTTTTAAAAAAAGACCTTGTCTCTAGTTGAATTGGCGACATGACCCCGTCGATTGGCGACAGGGGCCTATCAGGGATGTTGTCGTCAGTTGGACTGACGATAGTAGCATAGTTTTGAAAAAAAATCGACTATTTAATTTTGTAATTTGTTATTAAAATAATATTATTTAAAAATTCCAAAACCTAGCACCCATTACGAGAAATGAAACTATTTTCCTGTTTTTTTTTTGTAAAAATGTTAAGACTAGAGATGTAGGTATAATATATTTTTTGGATTTGCTATTTCTAAGTTGACTGAATTTTTCTTAAGTTTACATAAATTGTTGTGGCCGTTGGATTAACGCAGAGATGGATATACTATATGATTGGATTTTGTTCCAATAGATAAAAATGTAACTTTTATTTAAGAAAATTTTAATCACCTTATAAATAGACAATCACTGTATTTTTTACCTTGTAATCTAAGAGAGTCGTTAGTTTGGATACTCTGCTACCTCGTGTAATTGCTGATATCAGTCTCCAAAATTTTGAAATTGGAAACAACAGGTGATCTCCAAAACTTCCAAAAGGAGAGTGGATTTACGTAGAGGGGGATGTGTGACGTGCCCTGCATGTTTGACAAGACGAGTGTTCTGGATAATTAAGCACGGTTCACGTCCAACAGCAACAGCATCCTTCAATTCGTCCAAAACAAGGACAGGGAGGTTCGTTGAGGGGTCTATTATGAACAGCTGCTGCCTGTAGCTACATGAGCATGGCCGCGCGCGCGCCGACGGGGACCCAGTGCCGACGTACGCCGACCGTCGCGGCGGCGGCATGGGTCACGTGTGGGTGCATCGCCACCCGTGCATCAAAGCTAGGGCGTCTTGCCGCCGAAATTTGGCAGCAGCTGGGTACGTAGATGCGGGGGCAGCGTACGTTCGTAGCTTAGCTTCACGATTGCAGCCGGTTCAGGCTAGCTGATCGTGAGTACCACTTAACCATGGTCAGAGCGCAGGGCTCGAACTCGTAGGCAGGATAAGGTGGGGCTCGTCTGTGAACTATGATGGCTAAAGCTAGCTTGGATGACTGAAAGTTACTGTATTTTTATACGGTCTTTAACTACTACTCTGAAAGTCTGAATACTTGGTTTTTGTACGGTCTTTAACTACTGGCGTGAATACTTGGCCTTTTGACTCTTCACAGACTCCAAAGTTAAACTTTGACTTTTATACTAATATATCTATAAAATATTATAGGAATATCATATTATAAAAAGTATTTCTTACGATAAATCTAACAATATCATTTTAATACAGCCAATCTAAATATTTAGAAAAATATTATTAGTCAAAGGTTACAAAGTTTGACTAGTCAAAATCAAAGAAGGAAGTTCTGAAATCTGAATGGAGGGAGTACTACTCTTTGTGTTAGCAAGCTGGCCATTATGGATATACTTATGCATGCACTGAGGAAATTGCACAGGTTAATTCAAAAAAGAACAGCACAGTGATCACTTGCAACTTTCCGGAACACAGGCTTATCAGTTAGTACTTAGTACTCGATTCACTTACTAACAACTACAATTAACATTAACAATCTTGCAAACTAATCAGAAAGGATCCTGCAACTTTCCAAGCAACTGCACAGTGTATTGTCCGCACACGGAGACACAAGCTTTAATTTGTTAGTAGAAAAACAAGCTTCTTTTTCCAACAGTTTGCCAAGGCCGTGTGCTAAAGCGGCCATACTTGGAGTGCCTGCATGGGTTTCCGGGTCCGCCTAGGGCAGGTTGTTCCTGCGCCGCTGCGCTGCAGTTATGTGGCTGGATCGATGGGGATTAGGTCTGCAAGCTGTCATCCTGGAGGACATTTTCTGGGCTATTTGATTGATTATTTAGCCCCGTTGCACAGACGCGTTCCTGCCCTGCCTGCAGAATCCAGGCTCCATTCCTGCCCCGAAAATTATATGCGATCTTAGCAGTTGACCTGCACACGCTTGATTGATTAAATTGTTTAAAACAGAGGCAATTTCTGCATGGTTTGGTACTGACATGTCGATTCAATGATGCTTTATGGATGACTATGCTAGCTCGGACGATGCATGGTAGTCGTAGAAACTGCTCACTTGGTATGCTAGTGACCGGAGTCAGCTTAGTTCACGGGCTTTGGATCAAGTGCCACTGCATTGACACAGTATAAACTATCGTCCTTAGATTTTTTTTTGGCTCGTTTCTATTTTCAAAACGAAATAACAAAATTAGTCTCATTGTATTCGAAATGATAAAAATTACACATCTACCGTCACTCCCAGTCCGTGACAGTATGACATGCCAGTGCGACAGATGTCCTGTGCACGTTCTTGTCACAAACAGGGGGGCATGGCAGTCCACATGCCGTGATCTAAGAGCGCGGTAAGTCGCCTGCTGCGGTCTAGGATCACGACACGTGGCTTCCGCGGCAATTTAGCAAAGTAGGGGTGCTATTTTGTTATTTTAAACGCGAGGTGCTACTTTTGCTATTAAAATAAAAACGTGTCATTTTAACCTAAGACTCATCAGTATTAATGTATCTTTTTTAAAAAAACAACAGTAGGACCAAGTCCCATGGGATATTATAATATATTAATAATTAAGGGAAAAATTAAATACAAGGAAGATTGGAAAGGAATGTACAAAATGCAGAAACTTCTTGGAAGAAATTATCAAATTACCACTCCTGAATACGAGGAGACATCTTTTTATTTGCCATATGGATAACCATGGCAAACTCCACCTTGAATTTTTGCTTCCAATTTTGTTGAGATGGATCACTATTCTCAAACATTTTGGGTGTGTTTAGATGGAGACCTGAGGGAGATGTGCTTGGCCGAAGACATCCCTAGGAGTTGCTGGAGCTCTACTTGGTTGGAGCCTTGGAGGCCTGGGCGCATATGCCTGGCAGGCGTGGAAGCCAGGCCCAGGCATTGATTTTCGTCGCCTGGCTCCTAGGCTCGCGCATCTCCATGTTCTAAAAATGTATTTTCTCTATCTTCAAGCAAGTATCACCAATCAAATACCACATCTTCAGACTTAAACTGACTAGACAAAAATCATTTGTTTCTCATGCTACTGTCAAGCATCACTTTTTTCCAGTCACAGCTCTCGGGCCCTAAACCAAACAAGCACTTTGTTATTTCTGGTGATCCATAAGCTCCAGCATGCCAATATAATAATATCCATGGCAAAACCAACATTCAACAAGAGCTTGATATCCATTAAACCCTCCAAAGTTGAAAGCCCGGATCGCCTGTTAGGACACAACAGATCCCAACAACTTTGAGTGAAAGGGCATTGCAAAAACAAATGATGCAACGTTTCTTCAACTACTTGCTGACAAAGGACACAAGTATAATCTTCAAGTACTCGATTCTTCCGACGAAGTAAGTTCCTTGTATTCAGTCTATCTTTTAATAGCAACCAGAAGAAAACTGTGTGTCTTGATTGGCATGATTCTGTAATGTACCTAGTGGTCAGTACTCAGTGTGCGTCATAGTCCTAAGCAGGACCTGATTCATCTCACAATTTCGGCTTGGGGGCTCATGTCAGATATATTTAAGAATGTCTGAAATTGTATCATGGAAAGGAAATTATTACCAGGGACAGAAATTGAGTTGCATGCTCGATTACTAGAGGAGTATTAACTAGTTTCTAAGGCTCCGATTAGCTGAGGCTTCAACTGGCTCCACAAGCATGTAGGACAGACGGGGCACCTGAAGAATAGCCTTGCAGAAATTTACTGTTTGGAGTACGTACTAGCTGATCATGTCACCTCTTTGATAGAACCAAGCGAACATACTAGTCAATTTCCCCTTAAAAATATGTGAATGATTTGCCAAACATGTCGGGTCCCTGCATGCCGTCACCAAGATTCTAATAAGTAGGTCAACTTAATGCTTAATCAAGACTGTACTGCTGAATATTTAAGAGCCAAGCAGTACTGCTGCAGCAGAGTAATTATTCGGGACAGGTTCCCGCGATGCCAAAAAACAGCAGCTAAGGACCAAAAAACAGCAGTAAATTCTTAGCCGCGGTGCCTCCACGCTTCACCGCGAGCGGGTGGCGCGAAGCATCGTTCGTTCCCGATCAGCGTCGCACCCTGCCCATGGCCATTCCAGCTGCATCCAGCCATCCAGAGTTGAAAACCTGGAACGAATGCAACACAAGGCAGGCACACACGAAGCTAGCTTCAGATCGATCTGATTCTGATAACTCACAAAGCAAACCCCTATAAATAGCCAACTCCTCGCAGTTTCAAAACCACACCACCACTGACTACTCTGATCAAAACACTACTCAGTGCCTTAGAACTCCGAGTCTAGGAGATGGCGTCAGCTTTTAGTAGCTTCCATCTCAGAGACCATGCTCTGGTAGTGCTCGTACTAGTGTAAAAAAATGATACAGAGGAGAAAGATTGAATCGCTCGCACACCTAATCAACGGTGCCGGGTTCCTCTTATATTGCTGGATTGAAACAGTACAAGTTCTACACGAATACATGCCGATCGAGTTATACACGGATACGGCAAGTGTTGCACAAGACATGATCTCTACAGTTTGAGTTACGGAGGGTTAAGATAGATATCAAATTATATCGCTTAATACTCCCCCTCAACCGAAACCGTCTTCTAGGTTGAGATTGCGCTTCAAATTCTCTAAAGGTTGAGCTGCTAACGCCTTGGTGAAAATATCTGCTATTTGATCCTGGGACGGTATAAATCGTATGCCAAGAACCTTGCGTGGAACTTCTACGTTCTTTGTTCGTGCATGAAATACTGGATTCGTTGACAGATATGTGGCTCCTAGATTATCACATCATAGACATGTTGTCCGTGTTTGAAATATATCAAGTTCTCCAAGCACCGACGACACCCAAACGATTTCGGCCGTAGCATTTGTAAGAGCTTTGTATTCAGCTTCCATGCTAAATCTAGAAACTGTTGGTTGCTTCCGTGCATTCCATGATATAAAATTTCAGTCAAAGAAGATATCAAAGCCTCGTATAGACCTCTGATCATTAGAACATCCTACCCAATCTGCATCTGGAAATGCACTTACTACAGTGGAGCTAGACTTGCGCAATCGAAAACAAACTGAGGAAGAGAACTTCAAGTATCACAAAATTATTTTAACTGAAGTCCAATGCACTGTTGTCGGAGAATGCAAGAACTGGCACACCTTATTGAGTGAGAAGGCAATATACGGACGTGTCAATGTGAGGTACTGAAATGCACCAACAATACTACGATACCTGGAAGTATGTATTTGTCGCCCCTAGCGCCTCACCATCTGACATTGAAAGCTTCTCGGTTGTAGCCATAGGTGTTGAGACTGATTTACACTTTGTCAGACATGCTCGATCAAGAAGATAATAGATATATTTAGATGGTGATAGTGCTAAACCATCAGCCACCTTCTTTACCTCAATTCCTAGGAAGAAGTGTAAATCTCCAAGATCCTTTAGTGCAAATTTCAACTGCAGTTCCTGAAATAACTTGACAATGGCCTCACTCGATGAGCCTGTAACTATGATGTCATCAACATAAACTAGCATGTAAATCATCTGTTTCTTTATGATTGTACATGAATAATAATGTATCTGCTCGTGAAGGTGTGAACCTATGTAACATCCTAAATTTGGAGTTCTTTTGAAGCCTTTGAAAATAAAAATAACCATTTGAATTTTCTTGTTTAAGTCAAAGCTTAATTTGAATTTTCGTAAATCAAAACCATTTAATTTGAATAATATATACTTTAATTAAATTCAAAACTATTTTATTTGGGTTCCGAGTATTTTCTTGGATTTTTTGGAGTTTATTTGCTATTTCCTTGAGCTTGATTTTATTTAATCGCTTTTCGAAAAATCCTAAATCATTTCTTTTCCAGGAAATCCTCTTGAGCCGAATTCGGGTCTGGCCAACTCCTTCTCCCTGCTTCCCCGTGGCTTGACCTGCCCATTTCCTTGCTTCGTGCCAGCCCGTGCGCGAGGCCCAACCAGCCAGCCTAGCTTCTCCCGGCCCAGCTCCACAGTCGCTCGCAACTTGGTCCCACCCGTCAATTGCCCGAAGCCATCTTCAACCTAGAGTTTGTCTACTACACGACGCTGGTGCCATCCTCACCACAAACTCTCCCGCCCAGGCCTTTATAAGCATCGTCGCTCGCGTCAAAAGGTTCGCCTCGCTCCTCCGTTTTCGCCGCCATCTCGCCGAATCGATGTCAAGACGCCGTCGGCCGCCATAGCCCTTCCTCATCGGATTGTGTCATCGCCAACGAGCTTTCGCCTGCTCTGTCACTGCAAACGGGTTCGCCTCCTCGCGTGTTCTATGCGATGCTCCCTTCGCTGACCCCGAGAACCCACCGCTTCGTTGTCGCCACCGCCGCCATGGTCGCCGTCGGTGAAAGCCATTAAGTAGGTCAACTTAATGCTTAATCAAGACTGTACTGCTGAATATTTAAGAGCCAAGCAGTACTGCTGCAGCAGAGTAATTATTCGGGACAGGTTCCCGCGATGCCAAAAACAGCAGCTAAGGACCAAAAACAGCAGTAAATTCTTAGCCGCGGTGCTCCACGCTTCACCGCGAGCGGGTGGCGCGAAGCATCGTTCGTTCCCGATCAGCGTCGCACCCTGCCCATGGCCATTCCAGCTGCATCCAGCCATCCAGAGTTGAAAACCTGGAACGAATGCAACACAAGGCAGGCACACACGAAGCTAGCTTCAGATCGATCTGATTCTGATAACTCACAAAGCAAACCCCTATAAATAGCCAACTCCTCGCAGTTTCAAAACCACACCACCACTGACTACTCTGATCAAAACACTACTCAGTGCCTTAGAACTCCGAGTCTAGGAGATGGCGTCAGCTTTAGTAGCTTCCATCTCAGAGACCATGCTCTGGTAGTGCTCGTACTAGTGTAAAAAAATGATACAGAGGAGAAAGATTGAATCGCTCGCACACCTAATCAACGGTGCCGGGTTCCTCTTATATTGCTGGATTGAAACAGTACAAGTTCTACACGAATACATGCCGATCGAGTTATACACGGATACGGCAAGTGTTGCACAAGACATGATCTCTACAGTTTGAGTTACGGAGGGTTAAGATAGATATCAAATTATATCGCTTAATACTCCCCTCAACCGAAACCGTCTTCTAGGTTGAGATTGCGCTCAAATTCTCTAAAGGTTGAGCTGCTAACGCCTTGGTGAAAATATCTGCTATTTGATCTGGGACGGTATAAATCGTATGCCAAGAACCTTGCGTGCAACTTCTACGTTCTTTGTTCGTGCATGAAATACTGGATTCGTTGACAGATATGTGGCTCCTAGATTATCACATCATAGACATGTTGTCCGTGTTTGAAATATATCAAGTTCTCCAAGCACCGACGACACCCAAACGATTTCGGCCGTAGCATTTGTAAGAGCTTTGTATTCAGCTTCCATGCTAGATCTAGAAACTGTTGGTTGCTTCCGTGCATTCCATGATATAAAATTTCAGTCAAAGAAGATATCAAAGCCTCGTATAGACCTCTGATCATTAGAACATCCTACCCAATCTGCATCTGGAAATGCACTTACTACAGTGGAGCTAGACTTGCGCAATCGAAAACAAACTGAGGAAGAGAACTTCAAGTATCACAAAATTATTTTAACTGAAGTCCAATGCACTGTTGTCGGAGAATGCAAGAACTGGCACACCTTATTGAGTGAGAAGGCAATATACGGACGTGTCAATGTGAGGTATCAAATGCACCAACAATACTACGATACTGAAGTATGTATTTGTCGCCTAGCGCCTCACCATCTGACATTGAAAGCTTCTCGGTTGTAGCCATAGGTGTTGAGACTGATTTACACTTTGTCAGACATGCTCGATCAAGAAGATAATAGATATATTTAGATGGTGATAGTGCTAAACCATCAGCCACCTTCTTTACCTCAATTCCTAGGAAGAAGTGTAAATCTCCAAGATCCTTTAGTGCAAATTTCAACTGCAGTTCCTGAAATAACTTGACAATGGCCTCACTCGATGAGCCTGTAACTATGATGTCATCAACATAAACTAGCATGTAAATCACTGTTTCTTTATGATTGTACATGAATAATAATGTATCTGCTCGTGAAGGTGTGAACCCTATGTAACATCCTAAATTTGGAGTTCTTTTGAAGCCTTTGAAAATAAAAATAACCATTTGAATTTTCTTGTTTAAGTCAAAGCTTAATTTGAATTTTCAGAAATCAAAACCATTTAATTTGAATAATATATACTTTAATTAAATTCAAAACTATTTTATTTGGGTTCCAGAGTATTTTCTTGGATTTTTTGGAGTTTATTTGCTATTTCCTTGAGCTTGATTTTATTTAATCGCTTTTCGAAAAATCCTAAATCATTTCTTTTCCAGGAAATCCTCTTGAGCCGAATTCGGGTCTGGCCAACTCCTTCTCCCTGCTTCCCCGTGGCTTGACCTGCCCATTTCCTTGCTTCGTGCCAGCCCGTGCGCGAGGCCCAACCAGCCAGCCTAGCTTCTCCCGGCCCAGCTCCACAGTCGCTCGCAACTTGGTCCCACCCGTCAATTGCCCGAAGCCATCTTCAACCTAGAGTTTGTCTACTACACGGCGCTGGTGCCATCCTCACCACAAACTCTCCCGCCCAGGCCTTTATAAGCATCGTCGCTCGCGTCAAAAGGTTCGCCTCGCTCCTCCGTTTTCGCCGCCATCTCGCCGAATCGATGTCAAGACGCCGTCGGCCGCCATAGCCCTTCCTCATCGGATTGTGTCATCGCCAACGAGCTTTCGCCTGCTCTGTCACTGCAAACGGGTTCGCCTCCTCGCGTGTTCTATGCGATGCTCCCTTCGCTGACCCCGAGAACCCACCGCTTCGTTGTCGCCATCGCCGCCATGGTCGCCGTCGGTGAAAGCCATCCGCATCATCGTTTTCTTCGCATTCCCTTTGTCCAGATCTGCAACCTCCCTACCTTCGCCATGCCCGACTGTCACCAGAGCCTTGGTCCCCAAGCGTCGCCACTGTTGCCACCGACGTTAGTTGCCACCTCAAACTCCACCTTAGCACCGTGTTAGCCTCGCTGGACCGTATTTACTACAGGTTTTAAATTGTCTGAATTTTTTTAAGTTTAAGCTAATTGTTTTGATCATTGGATTTGTGTAGAGATTGTTGTGTCATATGATTGGATGTTGATGCAATGAATAAAAAACATAACTTAGATTTAAGAAAATTTCAGTCACCTTATGAAATGTGAATTATTTACTAATACTTCCTCTGGTAGCATGGGTAATAGAAATCTTTTAAAAGGTAAAATTTTAATCGCTCGTATCTTAGGCCCTGTTTGGTACAGCTCCTACTCCTAGCTTCTCATTTGAATCTTGTGGAGCTGTACCAAACAGCTAGCTTCTCAAAACCACCTGATTTTGATTCTCACGAGGAGCTGTCTCAAAAATGAACTAGCGATGAGGAGCAGCCTTCCCGTAGATTCTCGTGAGAATCCACCTTATAAAAATGAAAATACCCCTTGAAGTTGTTTCTTATTTCCCGCAAATGCCATCGAACTACACCCGGGAAACACCACCGCGAGCCAGGTCTGAGCGCATCGGTTGGCATTCCCCCTCGCGTCGTCCTCTCCTCTCGCAACCGGGCGGCGATTGTCGAAGCCCTAGGCGTCGAGTCGTCCTCTCCTCTGTCGGCCCCTCGCGTTGTTCTCTCCTCCGCCGGCCGTCGAGTGCGTCGGCCCTCGTGCGTGCCTCCACCGGCCGTCGAGTGCGCTGTCGCCAGCATCCGAGAGACTCGAGCCTGACCCCAGAAAGCCTAGCGTCGGGGAGACGGTGGCGTCGGTCGTGGTGAAGGAGGCAGTCACCAAGATCCATGACGCGCTCGAGGACGAGGTCGCACTGCTATGGAGCTTCAGGGAGGACCTGGAGGCCACGGGGGACACACTGTAGGCCATCCACGCGACGCTCAGGGACGAGGCGGGGCCGCAGCCCGCGCCGTCGACGAGGGACGAGAGGGCTTGGCTGCTACTCAGGAGGCTCAAGTCGGCGGCCTATGACATCGAGGACATGCTGGAGGAGTTCGCCACTAGGAATCACCGGCAGGGCGGCCTGAGCCGCACCGACGAGGTATTGGCATACCCCATTCTCAAAATAGTGCTGTCCTTTTTGTTCTTTGACATGGACACTATCCGACTAGTTCTTCGTACTCATCTTAGCATTTATAATACAGAAGTCAAAGATGATTGTGATACCAAAAAAAAAACACTTCCTTTTTAATTTGTATAAATAGTTCAATTTGTAAATTGTTTGTACATCAGTGACATTGTGAATTTCTTCATTGTAATGCCAGTGTTACTCTCGGATTTCAGGGGTTAGACTTTGGAGTTCAGGATAGACTGGAGTAGTCAAATCACTTATATTCAGCGTTGATCAAATCTTTCATTCTTTCTTGATTGAATCTTACTAGTTATTTCACACAGGTCTCCCAGTACTGCAACATTGTATCTTTATCGCACAACATTATAACCCATAAGATGAAGAACATGAGGGAAAGATTGCAAAGAATTCAAGCAGATGCAGGGCTTGCTAGATCCAACATTGGCATGGGCAGTGACTTCCATGATGGGGAAGATAACAGCCGAAGGGAAACATGGCCAGATTTCAGAGAAGACATTGTGGGGCGTGAAGAGGATAAAGAAAGGATATTGAGTTGTTTGCTCATGCATAGCGAGGAAGAGATCTCTGTTGTTGCAATACATGGATTCGGTGGTTTAGGGAAGACAACACTTGCTCAGCTAGCCTTCAATGCTGACCCTGTGACAAGGGCCTTTGATCAAAGGGTATGGGTTCATGTATCTACAAAATACGATTTGATGAAAATTGGGAAGTCGATAGTTTCAAAGCTAGATGGGAGAAACTATGATGATTTGTATTTGCTAAGGAAACAGCTAAAAGGATTGCTCTGCAATAAGACTTTCTTGATTGTTTTGGATGACATTTGGCAGGGACATGGGTATGAATTGGAGAGGTTAATAGATTTTCTGAATGTTGGTGCAAAAGGAAGCAAGATATTAGTTACTACACGATATGATCAAATTGCATTGAAGATGAATCCTATCCTATGTTACAGACTGGAGGGTTTATCTGACGAAGAATGCTGGGACCTTTTCAAGAAAAGGGCTTTCAGATCTGATGCTAAGTAAAGTAGTGCAAAGGTGTTCACGCTCGCCTGACGGACGACGACAACCGCGGCATCGACGACAACGGCCAGGCCATCCCATACACAAGGGCGCTGGACTGTTACATTGGA
This sequence comes from Ampelocalamus luodianensis, assembly GCA_036346255.1. Lineage (NCBI taxonomy): Eukaryota > Viridiplantae > Streptophyta > Magnoliopsida > Poales > Poaceae > Ampelocalamus > Ampelocalamus luodianensis. The sequence continues at coordinate 52,421,211 of CM070627.1, read as the reverse complement.
GAACCGAACCTCAAGACGCCATGGACGGATGTATTGGCGGGTGATGGAGCTGGAGAAGGTGTGCAAACGGATGAAGACGCAGATGACCAAGATGAAGGCCTCAAGAGAAGCAAAGAATGTGACCGCAAGATCACTTCCCATGATGTGTTCTTGATTCCATTTCACTCTGTTATAACACTGTGCCGTAGTGATTGTACATAGGGCTAGAAGCAACGGCAAGTTTCGGCATTCCTACATGCATTGTCCTTTTTTGCTTCATTTTTGTCAATTTTCTCATGTGTATCGATCAGTTCTTGGTTATTGCAAAGAAGACGTAGCCCGAGTGGTCCTTCAACCTGATGTGAATGGAGATGTCTTGAGGAATTTGTTCTTGATACTACTTGTGAATATATCCATCAATCTGTTTCAGAAATGTGAGATGTCAAGCACAACTGATTATGCTATGACCTTGTTGTGCAAGATTTGTTTTTTTTATGATATAGATGACCTCGATAGATCAAACGGACTAAACAAATCCTTTGAGATGTCATGGCTAACTTACCTGTTAACCCTCAAGACATGCAGTGTAAAGCATGATCATTTCAATACTTGTATATAATAGCATTTAATTATCATTTGAACACTTATATGACATGAAAATATATTTTTATTCCATGAAAATTGAATAAAGTCCGAGTACGTTTCCGGAGAGAAATGAGTCGGGATTACAAGACACAATAGAAGTATTTGTACAAGGGGTAGTTTGGTCTATTTGCCTCTAATTCCCCCTCATATGATTTTTGGAGCTAACCTATGAGTCAAACGCTTTCAACAGACAACTCCAGATTATCAGAGAAGTTGATTCTCAGATAATCAGAAGCAAAATCTGAAAAATAAGAATCTAGAACTGTACCAAACAGGACCTTAATAGCTAGGATCGATCTTGCGGTATGGAAAAACTCGCGGAGAAGCCTCGCACACTTGAATGCTCGACCGACATATGGAGTTGAGCGCCGCTCTCCTCTCCCTCTCGGCCTCCCGTTACCGTCCCTTTCCCTCCTCTCACGTCGCTCCACGGCCGGCACCACCATTGCTCCCCTCCCCTCGGGCTGCAGAGGTCTGCGCAGCAGGGGCCTACGGTGGAGGGCCGCGGAGGCCAGGAGTGGTGCGGGTGGCCAGGACCAGCTGGGTCGGCAGTTCGGGGACGGCAGGCTGGTACCGGTCTCCAGCATATCCACAGAGCTTCTTGACCAACTCCCCAATATGTCTCATGTTTCACAGTTCGCCAATTCGGCTACCGGCTGGCTCTGCTTCCTGGCCGTTCCAGCGCTGCTTGCTCCGCAGAGCCCCCTGCACCAGCCCGTGCCATTGCACATAACGCGCAGCGCGCGCGCCTCCCCGTCAATACGTGACCACCCTGGTTAGTTGGCGAGTAGGAGTAGGAGTATTTCGCAGCGGCGAAACTTCGTCTCACGTGCGTCCGGCAGTCAAGTCTATACCGCTGGACGGTGGCCTTCACTGAGGGCGGTACACCCGATTTCCGGAAACAGCATCGCTTCACAAAACCGAGCACAAATTTGACACGGATGAGGAGTAGTACTAGTATTTTACGCCGTGCCAGCCTCGAAGCAACCGGACAGCACGTCTCGCACGCACGGGGAGCGATACACGGTTGCGCACTGTGCACAGCACATAGCTTCCCCCGCACTGTCACAGCACTGCACCAGACAGTCGAAAGGAAGCATCCACGAACCCAGGATTCAGCTCACCGCTGCCTATAAATACAGCCACAACGACCCGTGTTATGCATCACCACAAGTCCACATCACACACAGTGACACAGGCACACTCATCACTTCCTGGTTTCTGCAGCAAATTTTCTTGTTTGAGACTTTGAGTAGTATTCCACTTTACAGAAAAAATTCGGTGATCATGGCTTCTCTTGTCTTGGTAGTGACAATGGTGCTTAGCCTGCAGGCGCAGCTCTCCATGGGGGCGAGGAGGCTGCAGGAGCTGTACCAGCCGCCGGTGAGCGACCAGCTCACGTACCACCACGGCCGCGTGCTCAGCGGCGACATCCCAGTGTCCGTCCTCTGGTACGGCAAGTTCACTCCGGCGCAAAGATCGATCGTCTCCGACTTCCTCCTCTCCCTCACCGTTGCCCCGCAGGCGGGCGCCTCGCCGTCGGTCGCGCAGTGGTGGGGCACCATCGACCACCTGTACATGTCGAAAGCCGCGACGAACGGTGCGGCGACGACGATGCGCGTGCTGCTCGCCGAGCAAGCCTCCGACGAGCAGTGCTCCCTAGGCAAGTCGCTGACATTGTCCCAGATCGGTCAGCTTTCGGCCCGCGCCAAGCCGAGAAAGGGCGGCATCGCGCTGGTCTTCACCGCCGAGGAAGTGACCGTGGAGGGCTTCTGCAGCAGCCGGTGCGGCACGCACGGCGCGGGTGGGAGCGCCGGCGCCGAGTGGACCTTCGCCTGGGTCGGGAACTCAGCGCGGCAGTGCCCAGGGCAGTGCGCGTGGCCATTCGCGCAGCCGGCGTACGGCCCGCAGGGCGCGCCGCTCGTGGCGCCGAACGGCGATGTCGGTGTGGACGGCATGGTGATGGTGCTGGCCACCATGGTGGCCGGCACGGTGACCAACCCGTTCGGCGACGGGTACTACCAGGGCGCCAGGGACGCGCCGCTGGAGGCCTGCACGGCGTGCCCTGGAGTCTACGGCAGCGGCTCGTACCCTGGCTACGCCGGGAACCTGCTCGTTGACCCCACCACCGGCGCCAGCTACAACGCCAACGGCGCGAACGGGAGGAAGTACCTGCTTCCCGCGCTGTTCGACCCTGCAACATCCACATGCAACACTTTGGTGTAGTAGTTACGGTACCATAAGTCGAGCCGTAGAAGAATTGCTGTGTTTGTTTGATGATTGTTGTACATATTACAGTAAAAGAAATGGAATTGTTTAGTTCGTTTAAATTAGTTTTGTACTTTGTATGGTTGTTGCAAGAAATGGAGTTCGATTATAAAAAAGGCAGCAGAAGTACTTGTGCTTCACAGAATTAAAGTATTTTGATGGCGAATAGAGCTGAAGTATACCGCTTATTGAACCCAACCTGAAATGATCTGGATTTCCTGAACGTTTTTCCTTCAAACAAAGATCAACCACCAATGCCCTGACAGAGTAATACTACACAGCAGTGAATTAAAACTGATGATCCATTTTTATGTAGGAGCTTCTTTTTCACAAGCAACACTGATTCATTGACGTGTCATTAAATTTTGTGGAAATTGTCCGCAAGAGAAGGTGAGTCCACATTTCAACTGCTTGGGCAACGTGAATGATGCAGGGGCAGCAGGGGCAGGGCAAACATACCCACGAAAACCTGCGGATCTTGTACAGATTTGGCTGTCCGTCTCACGCGGTAGCTTCCTCTGTGTAAGGCAAGCACCGGAACCAAAGCAGGCAACGTGCATCGCACTTGGCTACGTGTTTGGTCGGTAAAAGCCTCGATATGGGCATAAGTAATATGTATTGGTCTTGAGATTCACAGCAAAGATTTCATATTGTATCATAGTACACCGCAAGATAAAGACAAGATGAAAACGCAAACAATTCAGACAAAATGCATCTAAGAATTCTGATTTGTGAACTTCTTTTATTTTCATTTGAGAAAAAGTGATTTGTGAACTTGAACACTTGTATCCACCGAACTATTCTTTTAAACTAAAAGCAAAATGGAGAGAGAGGCCCATGTCCTATGAGGCTACGAAGCACAGAACCAATCGTGTTCCTCGCGTCGTCTCTCTACTCTCTACTCCGGCGAGAAAATTCCGGCGACCAGATCCACACGCCTCCAGATCCCGTGAGAGCCACCACGGCACCACCCGCCTTGCAACTCTTCTTCTTCCTCCTCTCCGGCATCCAATGAGCTCCACGCAACCTCATCATCGCTCCTGCCTCCACCACCGGGGCCAGCGGTGCCCTCGCCGTGTCACCACTCTTCCCCACCCCGCCCACCCTAACTGATTGTCGGGGTTGTCACCGTCGCTCCCAACCTCGCCCACCACCGTCCTACCTACCGCCGGTGGCACCCTCGCTGTCGGGCCATGTGCTAGCCCAAATATTAAAGTTGAAGCTTTTTATTTGATTATTGGGGACACTCAATGAAGGTGGCATATCTGGTGCACATATATTAAACTATGTACATATGGATATAGACCATCTGAGCCGTCCATCACGAAATCAACAGCCGAGACAACCCACACCTCCCACTTAACACCATTTTTGCAACCCCAAAACAAATTTCCTCTTGAATTCGCCCCTCAAGTCCGCAGCCCCCAATTGCCCTCGATCCCCATTTCCCAATTCCTCTCGCCCGAGGTGACCGTGGTGGCGCCGCTGCTAGGTTTAGGGTTAGTACCTTGCACATCCCCTGCCCTTGAGCGCCTCTCCACTACCCGTGGCCGTCGGCCCCGTGCTCCTCCACCTACAGATAGTGTTCCCATCAAGGCTCTCCTAACCCAAATCGAGTCTAGGGTTAGGCCCTGTGCTCCACTTGCACAAACCGGCAGCCCTCTGCTCCTCCGACCATGAGCGTCGCTCCCCCGCGTGTTGCTGCACCATGGAGAAGAAGAAAGCTCGCGCGGAGGCGCACTCCGAGTGGTCAACGACAGCACCTAGTGGGGAGCTACCGCTTGTGCCATGCCCAAAGTGCGATGCGAAGATGATCTGGGTCGTGTATGGGAGCTCGAAGAATTGAGGAAAAGAGTACTACAAATGCCCTAAAATTGATCGTGTAAGAAACTTCCCTTTTTTTATTTGATTTTGATGTTGAAATTTGGTTTTTTGTTTTGCTGGCCGGTGTGTTTTGATGATGAAATTTGGTGCTTTATTTTGGTCCAGATTTATTCCAATCGTTGCGACACTTTCATGTGGAAAGACCAATACGTGAGGCATCTAATTGGGATGCATTTGGTGGAATAAGAGAAAAATATTATTCTCCTGTGAAGTTCAGCAATGGAAAGGAAATGGTTTTCCATATCGACCACCATGTATTGGCACATTTAGCTGAGATGAGAACATCATTGGACCAGATTAACAAGTCAATCACGAAACCGGCTACTGCAGATGACAAGTTTAAAATGATTGTTGTTGCCTTTTTATTCTTGTTGTTAGGAATTTGCATTAGGAAGATTGGCAATTGAATGTAGTATTATACTGTGTAATCATCTTTTATTTGTACTGTGTTATCTGCCTTCTGAAACTTGAGAGTTGAAAACCTGACTTGAGTGTTGAATTATGATTATAATGGATTTGTGTATATATATATATATGTAATGGCTATGAGAAATTGAGTGTTGAATCCTGATTGTAATGGCTGTGAGAAATTGAGTATTCAATCTTGATTGTAATGTCTCTATGTTATATATATGTAATGGTGGTGGGCCTTCGCACGACGAGAGCAGCTAGGTCTCCGTTAGGGCTTTCACAGCTGCACGGTACGCCCCGAGCGAGCCCGCTAACGCAGCACCCTCTCGCGACACCCCCTTAGGCAACTCGCGTCGGTAGGGTATCTCGGCGCTAAAGTCTTTGACGTACTCATACTAGTGCCCACAGCTGCCCCGGACGAGACCAGGGGCCGCACGTGATGTACACCCCAAGAGGGTCCGTGAATAGATATTTATTATTGTAAACATGTAATGTATATATTAATTTCTGTATAACTTACATTACGCTAGTATCATGTTTTGATACTATTTTATCTTGTTGTGTGTACAGGTAACCATGTGAGGGAGTCAGCATTGTAACACCCCACACCACTCTAGTTCTAGCCTTTTCGTACGCGAAATGACCACACCCTATTTCCCAAGTCATTATCTCTCTTAGATTTTATTTTGTACTCTCAAATAAATCAAGGCTATTTTTGTTATTACATCGTCAGTTATTTTTGTTATCGCGGCGCCGAATGAGGTACTCTTTGTAATTGAGCCGCCGAATGGGGTTATTTTTGTTATTGTGATGCCGAAGGGGGCTATTTTTCTAATTGTGCCGCCGAAATCGCATTCCAAATATTTTTGGTCACACCGAAACTCCTAAATTATTCTCTACTTCGAATTTCCTTATCTTTTGAGAATTATCGGTTGCGCGGACACCTAAAAAAATTACCAATATTATAAATAAAATTTAACTTCAAAACGACCTTTTGTCGCCATTTGAATTAGCGATAGAGATCATGTTGCCAATTCAAAGAGCAACAAAACTGTTTCAGAATTGTTTCAACGGCGACAGGGCTCTTACCGCCATTTCAATTTGTGACAGGACCCTATCGCCATTTCAATTTGTGACAGGACCCTATCGCCATTTCAACTGGTGACAGAGCCTATTCTTGTAAATTTTTATTGCTGCTATTTATTTAATAATTATTTATTAAAATAATATTATTAAAATAAACACCAACAAACTCTTAAAACTGTTCACCTTACCCCCTAAGAACGAAATCACCCTTATTTTATTGACGCGTCTACATGGTATAACTTTGCTGACGTGTCAAATGGTCCCACTGTCGTTCCAGGGCCACATCAGCCCCATGCTTGAGCTCGGTGCACTCCTTCGCGTGCGGCCTCACCGCCACTGTCCTCCACACCGACTTGAACGTTCCCGACCTTGTGCGCCATGCGGAGCTCTCCTTCGTCCCCATCCACGAGGCACTCCCTGACAAGGCCACCTCTCCCGACGCCGATATCGTCGCGCAACTCCCATCCTGAATGCTACTTATGAGGTGTCCTTCCGGGAGGCTCTCGCGTCATTGCTGCGCAATTAAGAATCGCCAGCGACTCCTGCGCGGCGATCGATGCGGTGGGAAAGGCCATGGCGGCAGTGCAGGAATGGGAGGTGGGAGCGGGAGAGGAGGGTGTGGTGGTGGGCATGGATGTGGGAGGGGGAGGGGCAGAGTTGGGACGGGAAGGAGAGGGAGGTGACCATGGCGGAAGCGGCGAGGAGGTGTGGGAGAAGGTTGGGGAGAGGTAGCGGTGAGGTGGAGGATAGATGGGGAAAGGATAGGGAGGTGGTCTTTTGTTTTATTTACTGACCGGTTGCCATGTCATCCTAAAACAAAGCTTACGTGTCAAAAACTGTGCCATGTTGGCGTTATGTCAAATGAAACTGGGGTGAAATCACTCTAAGGGTGTAAAGTGAACGGTTTTAAGAGTTTGAGTGTGTTGAATATTCAATTTTATAGTTCAACGATGATTTTCAGACTTTCACGATAGTTTAAGGGTAAAATTGCCTTTTTCCCTTTAAAAATTGCATGGAGTTTTTTAAAAAACAATTTTGGGCGTACCGACAGCCTTGTCGGCCACGCCCGACCGCTTGCTTGCTGTCCGCGGCCACGCTCGGCGCCTCGGCCCATGGTCATCGGCTGCAACTGTGCCCGCCTCCTGTTGCATCAGCTGCTCGGCCGCCATGTGCCTCCTTGCCCGCCCGCGAACTACTCGCTTGTTGACTCGAGGCTTGTCGCCGCGCTCGCTCGCCGACGACCACCGAGCTTGCTCAACGTTGCACGAGCCCTGCACCGGAGTCCCTGAATCCACTCACGACGCAGCTCCACGACCTTGCACCCAACTGGAGCCGCTCTCCGCACGCAGCCGCGGCCGTTTGCCCTTCCCGCGAGCCGCTCAAACAGCGATATGCTGCCTGCCACTGCTGGCCGTGCGCCGCCCATCCGTACCAAAGAATGTGAGGATGAGAGAGAGAGAGAGAGAGAGAGAGAGAGAGAGAGAGATTTCTCTGGTAAGGTCGTGGAAGCAAATTCTCTGGGGAAAGGCCTCACGGAGAGACCCCTCCTTTCCACCGTCCGATCTTTCCCTCACCCCTTTGCACTGTAGCAAAGCAATAGTGGATGTGAGGGGCCTCACGTGAGGCCCTCCCCCACTGAATTTTTTTCCCAAGGTGGTAAGGATGAGGGAGAGGTGACCCAGGAAGTCATCGAGTGAGAGTGAATGAGGGGTTGGCGTCGGATTCGATCCTCTGCGTGAAGTAAATGTATACTGGTGCAGTGATTTACATTTTCATATTACACAGTAGATTGAACGTGAATGGTCCAGATTCTATAGGGCACTGTAACAGTCATCAAACGCTCCAGAAGTACACCTAGTGCAGACAACTGTAGCTAACGCAGAGGATTCTCTTCCGTTGGCATCATCGCCGTGTGCAATGCTCTCCATCGGACGGATGAATCCTATACCGTTGGAAAGTGGAGCGACGTTGTATACTTGTATCGTTCTATAGATTTTTTCCCTTTTTTTTAAGACTCATGCAGCTTAATATGCATCTGAAACTTGCTTATGAAAATTTCTGAGTTGCTGATATGAAATCCAGCTTGGCTTTACAAATGGACGCGCCAGGGGAACATGCACGTTGCCAAAAACCCAAAAATGAATGGGAAACAATGACAGAACAAAATGTTTATGGTTTTCTTTCTAGTCAACATCCCGAGAGACTGTTACAGACCATCAATAATTTCGTCCGCACCAGTTCGATCGAGATGGGATCACTTTCGCCACATTCTTTTTTCAGTCCAGAAAGCAGTCAGTTTGAGGGTGTTTTGAATCTGAATCTTTATCTTCAGCTGGCCTTCAGGCACCCGGAATGTTGTTTGCGTTTGTTGGTTCAGCTGCAGAGGCAGTCTGATCAGCAGATTGCAAATCTGCATGCGACATTTCATCAGCACCAAAATATCAGTTATCCTAAAAAAAATTACTACTCTATGGAAAAGAAAAATAGGTTACTGTCTGAACTGTGGATCTGCGTCAAGATATTGGCGTGAAATAAACTATATTTGTGCAAATGCACATGTGAAGGCAGCAATCCAAAACAAAGTTGAATTGTGAGCAAACATACCGGTTGCGTTGGGAGGCATAATTGACATTGCTTGAGGGGGCAGCTGGAGCCTGAAGTTGTGCGGCAGAGAAGACATGGGTACAAAGGAACCCTGAATCTGCGCCGTCGGATGCGGGACGAACGGCTGGCCTGCGGCCTGCTGTGCCGGCGGGAGTACTGCCCTGGGAGTCGGAGTCGGCATGTACCCTAGGTACTGATGGTAGGGTGATGGCGCTGTAGGCGATGCCAGCCCGTACAGCTGAGCATAGTAGTTCTGCAACACTTGAGGATTCATCAAGGCCTGCTGATCACTCATGAGTTATCATAAATAGGAAATTAGTCTCAAGTGGACAAATGGGCATTTAGCTTAAGGAAATTATAAAATGGTGTAGTTGCGTTAGTGTCAATTTCTGAAGAATTAGCATTGATCATTAAAAAATGACGGTACCAAGTGTTCTAACGGTGCTTCTATGCTTCTTAAGAAATTGCGTAGATTTTATTATAATGCCTGTGCATGATTTCTAATGGTCTATTATAGATGAATTATTTCACTCATCTTTCAGGGCCATGCAAGCTAGTACTTTCCACCATGTCTATACAACCTCCACATTTATCAGCTACTCGCACATACAGAAGCCAAAATGATCGTTGTCAAAGTTTTCAATGCAATTAAATATGGCTGAGCTCAGATGGTAACAATGCAATTCATCAAGGAACACTGGACGAGTCACTCTTTGGGCATGTGCCTAGCAAGCAGCACTGGCTATGCTGCATGTGATAAAAGATGAAACAAAGAAGACGGCATTGAGGGGGCACAGGGAGCATGCTTACCTGTTGGTATCGATAGTCAGGTGGGTACCAGTACCTGCAAAAAAGATCGCATAGCTTCTTCAGTCAGTGATCTAGACATGAAAAGATTGGGCTTTGCCCACCTCTGGCCCTCAAGAGGCCAACTTATCCACTACTAAGGCTGTAAAGCCTAGAATCTAGATCATTGATCTACACACCTAGTTCACCACTAGGACCATCCATATCAAGAAAAAGCTCGCCCTTTTTACTTTTATTACCACAAAACTGTTCCTGTTTATCCTTTTTTCCTCGAGTGAAAACTAAAATAAGAAACAGCTCCCCCAAAACAATTACATAGAACTAAACCCAAAAGAAAAGAAAACAAATGATCTACTGCTACGATATTTTGTACTAAAATCCAACCAATAATTGGAGTCCCAATCTTAAAGACCCAGTGGCAGCAAGAGTAAATCGCAAAAGAGCCGATCGAGACGGCGTTAGGGCTCCATGCAGGACGCGTTAAACCCTGCAGCAAACCAACAAGGGCAGAAAATGTTGGCAGGGTAGTGGCGGATTCAGATTTATCGGATGGGTATTCGGAGCTAATAAAATCTTATTCAATGAAAAAAATAAAGGTTCACAATAGTAAAAAAAAGTACAATATTTTCATATTAGAGATAACACCACAAAGAATTTAGAGAATAACAAAATAATTAAGAAAAAAAATATTGAATAGGGAATTTTGGGACCGAGGAATTGAGGAATGGGGATACACATGTGCTGCTATCGACATGTGCGGCCTACCTCGCCGGCTCGGCTAGGTCTCACTCGATGCCCGTTTTCTTAGCACTTGCTACCTTACTCCTACATTCTATCCAACACGCTACCGCCGTAGTCAAGCTGGAGCTCGGAGCCGCTGTCGTGTTCTCGCTTGCCACTAAATCTCCTTGCCCAATGCCTGGTTGCCTCATGAACTCGTGTGCTAGCACCGCCTAACAACCTCAGAGAGAGGGGGAGGACTTGCTTTGAGGGGGGGAGGGGGTCTCCGAATGGGCTGAAAACTATTGGGTTGTTAGGCTGAGTCGCACTACTTAAGACGAATTGGAGAGGAGGGGTGTGGGAGTGAGCTGAAATCTTTTGAGGTATAAATGTAAAATATTTGATCTAATTATCAATATATATACCTAATATATCTATTAAATACATGATATTTTACAACAAAAAATGTTCAATTGAACACCTATACCCCTAGTTAGGTCCGCCCATGGCAGGTGGGGCAACACCCTGCATGGCGAAAGAGAGCCACGCCGAAGGGTGGGGGCACCGACCCGGAGTTGAATGCCGAGATGCTGTCGCGCTCCCTCCTGTCCTACCCATCGGCCCAAATTTAATGGGCCAGTTCACCGGGGCCGACGGGCCCCAGCCCGTACGTGCCCGACCCCGGCCGAATCGTCTATCCGGTACCAGGTTTAAGGGAAAAAGAAAGAGAGAGAACAGAAAGCTACCCGACCGGCACGCACCGAAAGGAACAGCACGGCTTGATTAGGTCCCATCAGGTAGGGTGATGTGCTGCTGGTACGTGTCTCCAACTCTCGGAGGTGTACTACTCTTATGTTGTGTTCCCTTCAAACGTGCCATCCCATGTCGCGGTGACAGTTAACTATGTCACCAAAGGGACGTGTCGAGCGAGAAAGTATATTACAACTTGAGAGTGTAAACTAGCAGTGTGAGCCGTCTGATCAGCGCTGGTTGAGTGTGAGTTTGCACCTGACAGCGGTGCAACCGTGCAGGCAACAACACTCTTAACCGTTGCGCAGACGGTTCGGGCGGTTAGTTCACATCCTCACATTCTGAGGCTCTCTCCCTATATATCATCCATGCATCATTAACCTGCTCTAGCTAGCTCTTGTACTGTTGCTTTGAGAGCCATTTGGATTAATTTGGCAAGAGGAGTCGAGAGGACGCGTCACTCACCCATAGTGGGAAGGGTAGATCGCAGGACCATGGTGGGGCATCATCTGCGGCGGTGGCGCCCTGGCGTTGTAAGGTGGGCCCTGGGGAGCTGGCGGCGGGGCCTGCAAGTGGGGACCAGGAAAGGCCCTGCCTGTACGCGCGCACACAGAGAGAGGATGAAATAATTATCTGCCATGTTATTGGTTGCAGGGAGAGGAAAGCAACAACACAAAACAAATAAATGAACTGTGCAGAGAGCAGGTGTACATTACTGGGCGCGCAAAGCTACGAGCTACAAAAACTCTTGATTCGATCTGCGCAGAGGCTGGGAGCTGCGAAAAAGGTATCGCCATGTGCGCTACGTTTGACACTTTGACTGGATTTGGCCGGTGCGTACTGTCTGTGCCCTAGTTCTCTTTCACAAGCCAAGTGACAAGTGTCTAGAAGAGCACTAGAATAGAAGAGCGTCAAAATTTTACATCGCATGTACGTCCGTTGGTTCACTAGTAGCAGTTCTCATCATGACTTTTTTTGTGTCAAATGGTTAAGGTGTTAATTAAACCACTGGTTTTCTGAGGAAAAAAGATAATTACAGTACGTGTAGTATATCCCTTATCTTCTTTTTTTTACCAAAAAACACACACGGATGACTGACTGATTCCAAATCCTGTCAAAGAGGTATATACGATCGAACATTTTCTAAGGCGCTGCGTTTTTCACTACGGGAAAGCGGATTCCTGATTCTCCATTTGATAGTTATCCTGTCCTTTACAACTCATTCTCGCTGTCACACCAAGAATTAACCGAATCACAGCACATTCAGTCAAAGCAGCCTCCTCTCACTTAAAAAAAAAATGAAACCAAGAAGAAAAAAGAAGCTACAACTAGTCTAGTATGATTAGAAAATTTTGATTAAACCCCACACTACTGATCCATCCCAATCCCATAACTGCCGTTCTAACTACCGATTGGTTTCTAGTAGAACAATAAAGAATTGATCAAATACACGGCTAATTTAGCTGCGCATGTAATTTATATACGGCTCTAGCCACGTGTGGTGGGGCTCGCGCGCACGCACAGCTCGCAGCAAGGCAGCGAATTGAACTGACAGGCCAGCCTGGGCAAGCAAAGCCATATGGCTCTCGAGCCGTGCCTGAAGCCTGCTCGCCGGCCACGCTAGTGCCTGGCTCCCGTGTGTTGTGCTGGCACCCAGTGCGACCGCTTTACTCGCTAGATCCACACCGGCCCCACCTGTCAGGTTCTTCTGCATGCTAATCCATCCACCTACCTACCTATGATCGATCTATCCATCACATCCATCGCCTCCAATTCGCACAACGGAGCAGCAGGAAAAAAAAAAGATGGGCTAATCATGGCGACGGCCATGGAGATGGGCTAATTAACCAGGTAATCTAGATGCCCGGGGGTACGGTCGTGTTGTTGCGAGGGGGTTGGGTTCGAAGAAACAAACAAAATCGTGATGGAGAAGGGGGCATCGGGTTCTAGTTTGGTTTGTTGTTTCCTCGTGATGCTCGATGGATCACTCACCTCGAGGTTGCCCGGCGGGGCGCGGCGGCCCCAACGAGGCAATGTTGCAGTTGGCGCGCCGCCCGGCGATCGTCGGGTTCGGGTCCTGCACCGCCCGCCGCGCCGCCTCCGGCTCCCGGAACGTCACCTGCGGACGTACGCACAGACGGCCATGCGTCTCGTCAGGTACCCACGAAAGGGAGAACATGTCACGCGCGTGCATGTACGCGGAGGAGGAGGAGGAGGAGATTGAGCGGCTTACGAATCCGTAGCCCTTGGAGCGGCCGGTGAGGCGGTCGGTGATGACGACGGCCTCCAGGATGTCGCCGTACTGCTCGAAGTGCTGCCGCAGCCCCTCCGACGGCGTCTCCCACGCCAGTCCGCCCACGAACACCTTCGTCAGCGTCGTGTCGCCGAATCGCGACCGGTACGGCGCCCGCGCCGGCGACCCCGGCGCCGTCGAAGACGATGCCGTCGCCATCACGCGCGCTCTCGGCTTGTAAAGCTGTAGCTAGAGGCTTGGTGGTCTAGCGCGCTCGGTTTGGCCAAGTACACCACCATATATAACCTTACTGTGTTGTGGTTGGCTTAATGATCGAAAGAGAGATGGAATCTGATCAGGGGGTTGGCGTAGTGTACATGGGAGAGGAGTTTTAGTGGGGGAGGAGAGAGACAGGCGAAAGGGGTTGTGATGTGCTGGAAGAGACGGTTTGGATGGGGTGACAGCTATGTGCCTATGTGTAGTCTTTTACACTGTTTATTTTTCCGGTTTTGCTAAACAACGATTCGATCATTTTTTTATTATCAAAATAGTCGAATTTCATTCGTCGTTATGCTGTGAGATTTGTATTTCTTTTCATCTGATAATTGGGTCCGAATTTATTATGATTTTTTATTCAGAACATAACGAGTTCACCATATTGTCGTATTTTGTTGCTATAGAATTTAATTTTTAGTCTTTGTTTTTGCTCAATCTCTCCAAGTATATGTTAGATTTTGAATCATGTGATGGATATAGGAGTTATTAAGACTTTAGAGAATACTCACAGTGACTAAGAACAAAAAAAACATAAATTATTTACTATATTAATTGTAAATGAACTAAAATTTGATTATTTTGGGATGAGAAAATAATCGAATCTTGTATAGACGAACCCTTATTTTCCCTCCTTTCCCCCTTTCCTACGAGTGTCTTCTCTATTCCTCCATTATCGAACTCCGCAGCTTTCGGAGCAACTCCAAAGGCCGCTAAGCCCGTGCTAAGAAAGTAGAGAAATACACTTATGTGCCAAGTAAGGCAGAGAGAAACGGGGGCGTCAATGACGAGAAAGGGCCCTACACCACACATGGAAGGGGAGCACACAAAGAGCAGGGGACGCGGTTTTTGCATGGTCAATAGTACCAAACGGTGGCCCCATGGTGATCGAAGAGAGCGAGCGAGAGACGCGCACCGTGGCACAAAAATATTATTCTTTTGGTGGTGCCAGCCGAATACGACCAATCTTTGTTGTAGATGTCCTTACATGTCATTTCCACGTGTCTCACTAGGTATTGGTTTAATGTCGAATTCAACGTGTAACTTGCGTGGTTCATTGAAAGAGAGAGAACACAAGAAACTATACAAATCGTCTGGATATCAATGGCGTGGTGGCTCAACCGTATGCGTCTCTTCTGATTAAAGTAAGCAAGAGTCTTTTTTTTTTGTTGTGCTTGTTTTTTTTATACAAATGATAACAAGAGTCAATGTGATTTTGGATATACCATTGCAAGTTATTGCCATTGGAAACTCGCAAGATAATTTTTTTTATGCCATCTCTGTAATCCTCCATTTGCTATCCGCCATTTTATCTCATAAGGCAAAGTCCAAGTTTTCCAAAATGATGGCGGCCACCCGATGGATCCTGAGCAAGTAGTGAAGCAGAGAATTCGATGGAAAGCTCGGCGACACAATGGGAACTGAGGTTGCACCGTGGCTGGAGGCAGAAGAAACTTATATAAGTTGCTTGAAATTTTCGTATGTTTAAATCACTTGTTATGATCATTGGATTTGTGTAGAGATTGGTGTGTTATATGATTGTCATATGATTGAATATTGATCCAAATAGTCACAACAAGTGATTTAAACTTAAGAAAATTTCAAACAACTTATGAATAGACAATCCCATCCTTACAAAAAAATTCTCTCCACCGGAGGCTGCCCCAAGCGATGAGTACTTTTTAATCCTCATTGTTAGAACAAAATCTCGGCAGGCATCATCTTCGAATGTCATCTCATGATGTTACTTAATGCTTGAATACATATGGAGATACTCACACTAGGACACACACTGACACAATTAACTAAACATATTGCGCATGCATATGGACATAAATAAACGGAGCTAATTGGTCAATGCTGTTAACCTGGCTAGCTAGAAAATGATTCTTGGAATCACACTGATGTTTACTTCGGCAGTAAGCCATAGCAAGATGGTGACAATTTCGTGGAAAACACCGACAGATGCCAATAGCTTCACGTCAATTTTGCTGGACTTAGTACACACTCACAATCCAGCGCATTATCTTGTGGTCTAAGTTATCATTGGTGAATCTTTAGCTGGCGAACGGCATCAAACAATAAATCTTATAATATTTAGAATTTGGATTGATTTTGTGTAACCGCCGCCTGTTACAACTTTGTCAAATCATGTAACGATTAGCGTTTTTGCCATCGATCCACGCCCGCGTAAAACTTGTTAGCCAGGCGCTGCGCGTGCGGAGAAACATGCCGACAAATTTCTTCGTAAATTTCCAAGCAATAAGCTTTCGAAATGTCTCTGTCTTGCACTCGTCAACCACCCGTCGATGTGATTTTGCATACGTGTAATTGTGTTAGCTCCCCTCGGTGCAACGTCCCGCCCTTTTTTTTGACGTGTCCTCGTAATTGCTCGCCCATACATAGCTGGCCAACGTCCGACCGAAATTATTCTGGGATTATTCCATTCGGCGTGGCTGCCTTCGTTTATCGATGCAGTTTTTGTCAACTAGGTGCAGGCGGAGCTAGGACTTTGGAGCAAAATCGTCAATTGGTGAAGTGACCGTGCTATATGTACGGCTAGGATGTACTACCAACACATGGCCTTTGGATCTGCCAATCATGTGCTCCATTCGGTCGTAGAAGGAAATTATTTTACACATCAACATGATCACTAAAATACATATTAATATATTTATAAAACATAATAATATTATAAAAATACTTTACGAGGCAGATCTATAAATGTCATTTTTATATGTTCACTCTAATTTTTTTAAAAGGTATTGATAACCTAAGTTTATAATGTTTGATTGTAGGTACTTAAAACGACTTTATTTAGTAACCAGAGTACCATGAAAATGCAGTAACTTCTTTGGAAGAATCTTGGTACCTGCAGGTTTTACTGCTCTAGTACACTGTGTTCGTGCTGTAACTGGATTTATACAGTGAGAAAGAAAAAAAATGTTTGTCTGGTCCTTTTTTTTTGGAACTTATTGTCTGGTCCACTTAATAGCAGTGCATCAGTACATCCGCAGAGAAGGATAGGGCGGGCATATGGGCCAAGTACTTATACGGCCCATTGAGACCTTGTTCTCCCGTGGGTCGTATTATTTGGGCTAATAAGCTTTAGGCCTATTAATGTCTCAAAGGTATCTCTCTAATTACCGAGGCCTTTTTTGTTCAAAAGGAGAAAATATCCCTAACCGTTCGATCTGGACCCGATAAAGCCAGGCTCTCGAGCGTCACACACCAACCAAACCACCACTTTTTCCACGCCCCTCGGCCCCACCAACCAAAATAGCCGCCGCCGTAGTCGCCGCCGCGCCTTCCCGGCGCGCGCGTGGCGTGCGCCGCCACGTCGGACGGGCTCAGATCTAGGGTTCCGCCGATCTCGCTTGCGGAGCCATGGCGACGCGGAAGTCGTGGTGGGCGGCGCTGCTCCTCCCCCTCCTCCTCCTCGTCGCCGGCGTGGCCTCCTCCGTGGCCCCGCCGCCGCCTCCCGCGGTGTGCCCGAGGCCGCCCGCCGTGGAGGTGCTCCTTGGATCCCCCGACCCCGAGACGTGCCCGCCGCTGCGTCGCTCCCTCGGCGACTGGTTCGGCGTTATCGAGGTGGGCCGTCGGAAGTTGGAACGCCCTGTTTGCTTGTATATAGTACTCCTATACTCCAATTTTGTTCCTATTCTTGTCTGGTTGGTGCTATTGCGTTGTAAACTGAGCTCCTAGGTGGCTAGGTTTCGGCGTAATTCTAATGGTTGTCGCTTGTATTGAGTTGAGATGTCGTTTGAGTTATTAATTTTCACAGGTCCATGTGCTTGACGATGTTAGATTGCACAAACGTTGAGTGGAGATTACTTGTGTATTGGTTTTAAACCTTCGACTCCTTCCTGCCGTCACAACACATGTTCTGCTGTTAGAACGAACTCCTTTGCATTGACATGCCATGTTTTCTTCTTATTGTTACAACACACAAACTTCCAATTGTTACAGCACAAATACGAGGTCGACCTGTTACCGGATCATTTCTTTTATTTGAACACGAGTCCCATCTGTTGTGGTAAATTTGTTCATCAGGTTACATTGCATCACATCTAATGTCATTCGAAATTACACTTCGGGATGCAACAGTACAACACGACCACAGTCTATTATACGTTGTTACTTGTTATTTTTCCCCCATTTCTTGTTCTCTTGTAGAATGCGAAGCTGCATCTATTCATCTCTGGATTCTTTCTTCTTGCCTCATCCACATGATTTGTTCTTCTAGGGAGATGAGGCTACGTTGGGGAAGGCAGTTAATCTCCTTCACACGAACAGGGAGGATTACGTTGCCGTGCTTTTTTATGCTTCATGGTGTCCATTCTCGCAAAAGTGCAGACCACATTTTGAGACATTGGCGTACTTATTTCCCACTATTCATCATTTTGCATTTGAAGAACGTACAATCAGGCCAAGGTGTGTCTTTCTCTCAGATGAAATAAAATAGTGCTGTGTAATGTGATAAATTGTTGGTGTAGATATTGACTGGGTATTGGAAAATACAGCATAATATCGCGGTATGGGATTCACGGGTACCCGACACTATTTCTCGTAAATTCAACAATGCGAGTGCAGTATCATGGACCTCGAACTGTCAAATCCCTAGCTGCCTTTTACAGTGATGTTTCAGGTGTGTTGGTTAGTTCCTGTTGATAGCTTTCTTCCTCTTGTATACTATGATGTTATGATCTAACTTAGATCATAGGGGTAAACACCACCGAGAGGATGGCCGGACGGCGTCGGTGTCCTTGAGGAGAAAAGGGAGACTAGAGATGAGATGAACTTTGTTATTCTTTCTTGCTTAATGCCAACGATTATAATAGGCCTTCTTATATAGAGGGCTCTTTTAACAATTATGGATAAAATCAATCTAAATAATAACCTTCCTAACCAACAGATGACCTTTCGAACTAATAGACGACCTTCCCAATTAACTAATCCCTATGCAAAGAAACTAATCAACTATTTAGGGAAATAGATAGTCTAATCGAGGTAGGCAATCCTTTCCTAATCCCAATGATACAGTACGCTGGCACTGTTCGCTCATGGTATCACTATAGTACACATGCTACAGTATACACACTACAATACCTTGCCTGGATATTTGACCATAACATTACATCCCTCACGGTGAGACAACTTGCGGTCACGGACTAAGATTTTCATGTCCCCATGTCGACGAAAGGGTACGATGACGACGTCGCATCGCATGGACGAGGATCAACGAAGCTCCAATGGACAACAACCCCGTAGCGTGGCTTAACGTCGTATGAGTTATCGGGGGCATGGGCACCCAGCGCGGGGCAGTAGTTACGCCCTTACTGCCATGGAGCGTGACGATGGCGGGGAGGACGCGACGGCGGCGTTGGCCCCTTAGCCGCTGCGCTCTGCATTGCCTATTGCACGACATCGGCCGAACGTGTGGAAAAGATCACGGTTGCCTCAGCAAACGACGTGGCAAGCGACACACATGCTCCACTAACACCACAGCTGGCTATGACTGTCGTGGCAACACCGGGGCAAGCTCTGGCAAAATTGTGATTGCCACGGCAGGCGTTGGCAGCAGCGTGGCAGGAATCGGTAGGACTTCAGCTACCGCGGCAAGTTCTGACAGAGTTATGGCAATCTGGTAGGCGCCGACAGGACCACGGCAGGCTTCGGTACCATGTTTGCAGCTGCCGTGCGGTGCGGCGCAATAGCAGGGACTGCGCCGCGCAAGCCATCATCCGGTGCAACAGCGATTGCCACGGGGGCTGCGCCGAGCAAGCCGTTGCTTGGTGTAATGGTCCCCGGTTCTCTTTCCTCGGTCTTCTCATTAATGATGATCAGCTGCGCCAAGATCTGCTTGAGCATGGCGTCAATCTCCTTGGGGACTGGAACTATCGCTGCCTGTCATGGTGGTCGTAGCGATTGGCTCTGATACTAAGTTGTTATGATCTAACTTATAATCTGTCTCGCCGTGAGGAGTGTAATGTTATGATCATTGGGGGAGAGAAAGGAGACTTGAGATGGGATGAACTTTGTTATTTTTTCTTGTTTAATGCTAACGATTACAATAGGTCTCCTTGTATAGAGGATTCTTCTAACAATTATGGATAAAATTAATTTAATAGATGACCTTCCTAACTAATATATGATCTTTCTAACTAATAGATAACCTTCACAATTAACTAATCTATATATAAGGAAACTACTAAACTATTTAGGGAAGTAGATATTCTTATTGAGGAAAGTAAACCTTTCCTAATACCAATGCTACATCACTCGGGTACTATTTGCTCACAGCATCGGCACTGCTACAGTATGCACGTGCTACAGTACACCTAGATATTGGACCATAACATATGCTATGTTTGTTAAAGTTTGTTCTCAGTCACTGAGTGCATAAGAATATTTATGTTATGGCACATTCCATTCTTTGAATTCTCTCTTAGCATGTCTTGTAGTAGTTTCTCGAAATGAGATACTAATGGTTCAGTTCCATGTTATGAAGGTGTCAAGGCATCAATGGATTCTACAAGTGCTGATGTGATACCATCTTCAGATACAATTGAGCTTAAAAAGGATGCCGAGCAGGAAAACTGTCCATTTTGGTGGGCGTGTTCGCCAGAGAAAATCCTTCAGCAAGACACTTATCTAGCGCTAGCAGCCGCTTTTGTGATCCTGAGGTTGCTCTATCTTATGTTCCCGAAGATTATTTCCTTTGCCAAATGGGCATGGAGGAGGCATACTCTGTTTGCATACTTGATGAACATGCACGAATACGTCTTCACGTACCTTGAGCAAGGAAGTCAGAAATTTAACAAGGTATACCCATCTAAGCGAGGGAATTTGCATGAGGGGGCAAGGAATGCTACCGCTTGGGCTTCCAAATCGTTAGCATCTGTTTCGATTGGAGAACCAAGCACCAGTCGGATGAACTCAACAAACGAGCTAACATGAAGAAAGCCATTTGTCAACTGGGTATGTGTACAGTAGTGATCAGGTATTGAAAACAGAGCATTTGCTGTGGTTGGCTGTGCTACGTGTTGTAACTTGTAACAGCTTCCTTATAGAAAGCCTGCCTTTCTTTCCGTCTTCCTCTTTCAGCCGATCATAGCCTTTCCTGTGATAGTTGATGTTCATATTCAGATTCTTGGGGGGAAAGAAGGTTCTGATGTAGTGTACTATTCAGATGATCGTTAGGCGAGTGTACAATGTTATTTTCTCTCAAACAGTTGTGCATAGTTAGAACTGTCGTGTAACAAATTTCGAGGAAACATTGCAAATGGAAAACCAATGACTGCTCGCTCTTGATAGCTAGCGGACAATCTGTGGATGCTACAAGTGGCAAGTAATATCGTAATATGAAGTTCGGTTATAGTGTGTTCCATCTTGCCTACTAAAGCAAAGCACTTTCGAAGCAGAATCTTGTCGCACATGCTAATCGCAACTCTTACGATTTACGGTAATTCGTTAAGAGAAGGTGCATGTTTCAAGTTTTGAGTTGTAATCTCATCTATGTTTACCAAGGAGGTAGGATGGGATAGCGCTGATACTTCTATATTTGTCCATAAGCTACCAAATGCATAGATCAAAGAAGCACTAAATCTAAAAAATACTTAATGATAGATGACCATAGATGCCTCAATTAAATGATATACTACAATCGCTTAACATCTTTCGAAGCATTTAAGTAGAGGTAAAGAGAAAAAAATTACAATAACTACACTCTAGATCCCCTTAATTGACAAATATATTAAAACGGATACTCCCGAGGCTACAACATATATAGCAAAACGGAGGAAGTATTTTAGAACTACCCTAGAATTTTTCTTGTCTTCCAATTGGAATATTGCAATTCTGATTTTCACTTAGTCATAAATTTCTGTCATAAAAAACTAGATTTCCAGGACTGTTGTCAACTAATAATAGTTAAATGATTACATCATAAAGGCTACATGCTACATGATGTTATAATTGGGCCATAAGTGCTACACCATTCATTCCTAAAAATTCTAAGACATGGTACGATTTAGTCCCACATTACTTGTGCATGGTGGGAGGAAAGCAATATAAAAGGTGAAATCTTTGCTACTCTTAAAAATATATGACATATGGCATACGATGATATGATGAGAACTATAGCTAAAGTCACACGTGTACATCTTAAATCCAACTTTTTTTTTTGCTTAATCATGCCATTATCTCTCATTTATTCAGCTTGAATGCGATTTCAAATGCCAATTTTTAATGAGTTATTGTGTCGGTTACAATAGGAATGATTGATGTGTCCTTAAAGGGATCTACAGACGTCCGGAATGACTTAGACCAAATTTCATCCATTCCTCTTTTACATTGTGTCTCTCCCGGTGAAATGTGTTGTGGTGTTGAGCCACTGAACCTCGCCGGCCTTCCCTCTCGATGTACATCAGAAAGGAGAGAGCGGATATCCTCGAGCCGTTGCCGTGGAGAGTACCTACACGGGATGACTTGGCTTCTTCATCGATCGGCTTCTTCCTCGATGTCAGCTTCTTCTGTGCTGCTACTGTTTCTTCTCAAAGCCCTAATAGTAAGTCATTTGTGTAGTCAATCGGCTTTGTTACATTTCTATTCTCAAGTATATTTGAAGTGCAATGAGTTGTTTGTTTCTAGTTTCAATTATTGCATCATTAGTTCTTTCTAATATTTTTTTCTGGTAAAATTTAGAATTAAAATGTTACCCATATCTCCGACACATAAACCCCAAAATGGGCTCACAGTCACAGCCACATCAAAATTGAGGAAAAGCAGGTCACTACGTACCGGCCTCAGCCAACACCTACTTCCATATCGACCACAGCTCTCTCCCTGCCGCTATCTCCGAACGACGGCGATGCACGCCATGAACTTAAATTAGCCGGCCAATCTGCTCGCAGCGAGCGAGTGATCAGCGACGTAACACGAGCGTACTTGTTTACCTTAATTTGCATGCACTGCCACACAAATACCTTCCACTTACACCGTAATTAACTAGCTCGATCGGCATCACACTGCACTATCGCGGACGCAAGTTGCAAACGCCGCAGCAGTTTTAGTTCATTGACGTCGTTGTAATTTGCGCCGAGATTGACGTGTCCCGGCTCGAATGCGACGAAGATATTTGCCCGTACTGAATGCCGGAGTAGCGATCTGGTATGGTTAGTTATGGGCGTCACATCGATCGAATCAAGTTACTAAGAATATACGGATTTGGTACTAGCCTCGTCCTCGATCCTATTCAGTGCTATATTCGGCTTTCAATCGATATATATATATATATATATATATATATATATATATATATATATATATATATATATATATATATATATATGTGCTCCTTCAAGTGAGGTCATGAGTTACGTGAGCATGGATCATTGAACCGGAAGAGGGTTAATCCTGTGATCCATGAAAAACCACATAGCATTGCTTAATAATTACGTCTTGAGCAATGAGCACCTCGGTTTGTACGTGCAGTGGCAACAAAACTTATAGTAGGTCCAGCCGATGACCGGTTAATAATTATGATTATGAACATTTTGATTACAATAATTAACAAATCAAGTGATAAATCATACATACATGATTTAGGTACAATTGGTTAGCATTTTTTTTGGAACAGGTGATTTATAATTTATCACCGCTAAGTGTTACTCTCTCTGTTCAAAAATATATGAAGTTTTGCATATTGACACGGTCTCTAATATGCAATTTTAACCATTACTTTTTATATAAATATATTCATAAAATAATATAAAGTTATTATATTATGAAAATATTTTCTATGACTAATCTAATGATACTATTTTCACATGATCAATACAAATAATTTTTTATATATAAATTAGTGGTCAAAGTTAAAGAAAGTTTTACTGCACGCTTTCTAAAACGTCATATATTTGTGAACGGAGAGAGAGTATATATCTTGTTCATATTTAAGTGACATAATATCATGGCAGCGCAATTTTTCTTGGGAGATACTCTAAACCAGGGAAAAAACCTTGGCCAAGATGCAATAGAGAAATGCGTATACACGAGTCATGTTCTTCATCGTAGGAAGTAGGCACAATGACTAAAATATGATATTGTACAAACGTTTGCCATCTAATTTGGCAATAGTTTCGTAGTTACAAGACTATATAGTTGATACTATCTCTCTCCCAATTTGCTGATAAGAATTCTAATTTGGTCAGAGAAAACTCTTGCTACAAGGGAGGGCAACTGCCTACCTTGGCCTCAATGACCCTCTGGCCTCTGGTACTGAGTGTGTACCTTTATTCCACTCAAAGAACCTTAATGAATGCCAGAGCGCCTGACTAATTTTTTAAAAAGAAAATCAATTTACCAATAGTGCTCGAGAACCTACTGTTGTCCGCTAGCTGCTGGTGATCAACAAGCTATCCAGTCAATACACCTTCGGCTACATGAACTAGGAATATATTTTTGCCTAATCTACAAAAAGCAAGAATTTTTAAAAATAATATTATTTTTTATAAAACTGTAAAATAAAATAGTCGTCCAATTTTTTTACAAAACTAGGTTTCTGTAGCCACTTGGAATGGCGACAGGAACCTTACTGCCTCCTGGTCGTCAGTTCAACTGGCAACAGGAAGTGAACAGTATTCTTATCGCCAGTTGAATTGGCGACAGAGACCTGTCGTCAGTTCATTTGGCGCTAAGGATTCTCTTTTTTTATTGTAAAATTTTGGAAACCGTCATTTCAAATGGCGATAGGGGTCCCGCAAGTGCATGTCGTCATTCCAAATGGCGACACAATCTTCGCTATAAAAGATCCTCGAAACCCTAAAATTGAAGGAAAGCTCACTTTTATTCAAACAAAAACAAAGAGGGGAGGGAACGGAGAGGAGCAGAGGGGAGGAGAGAAGCTAGCGAAGCGCTGTCCGTCCGGTCGCCCACTTTTTAGGTAATTGTTTTAGCCGAATGGATCACATAGTTTTGGATGTACGGTTACGTAGTGCAGTATGTTGTACATTATACTTTTCGGTTGGTAGTCTAGTTTGAGATATATGATTAATTGTGAAAATCTTGTTTACAGTATAGTACGTCAAATATGTTGGACGTCACCAATTTTAAATTTTACTACGGTCAGGGGACTATTCTTGAGAGTCCGATGGGATTGATTTGAATTATTTCCAATCGGCGACTATGCCCCTGTCAAGAGCAGAGTGACATCAATGAAGCACAGTGATGCGGTTGTTGCTCAACACTTTCGATTTGGACCATGCTGTATATGATATGAGATTGGGTTGCCTTGCTCCCCGAGCAACACCGCGTACATATTGGGAGTTAGTTCAACTCAAGGGAACAAGGTCGTGGCAGTCATATGTACGTATGGCGATGGAGGGAGGGTGGGATTTGGTCCTTCTGGTCCAGGCATATGCCAAGCCCACTCCTGCATCCGCGGTGAACAAGAAGGGGGTGGTGATGCCAAAAAAGAAGTCGGGGACTCCAGCCACAGTGTGGCACATACAACGACCGAAGCTCTTGGAGTTGCTGATGCTATCAATGAAGACTCTGCAGAAGGAGCTCCTTCAGTCAGGCAAGCTACTGAGCTTGCTGACGAGGGTGAGGAGATGGAAGCCATAGTGCAAAAGATGGATCTTGAAGACCGAGACTACATGACATTGTCAAAAGATAAATGATGTGACGACGAGGATGATGTGGACTAGCAGGCGATTCCATCCAAGTGGAATACATACCAGTTCGACAACCTCGTCATCAACGAAGGCTCCCGTGTACCGTGGGAATACGACCAGAGCGAGGTCAGACAATGAGCTATACACAAATGTAAGGAGGTCGTGCAGGAGACGGTTAAATTTTAGGTCTTATCGGTGCGTCGTACATTCACAGTCGTTAAGTCTAATCCAAGATGCTACGACATGAAGTGTGACATAGAGGGATGTCCTTGGCGAGTGCATGCATTTCAACCTAAGTGGGACACATACTAGAAATGCTCTATAGTGGTCCCTCACACATGTGTCGTCGTCTATGTAGCAACTCTGGATTTTCTATACAATTTTAAAATGTATCATGCTATTTTCCTAGTTTCAAATTAATTTTCCTTATTAACAATATAATTACTTCGCACAAATGGGAAGCTAAATACAGCTCGGATTATTTAGATTACGCTCTACCTACCCTGCTTAGGCTGCTTAGCTACTGTACAATTTTTACAGATTTGTAGTAGGCGTCTTCTTATTTCTGCCGATTTATCCTAAATTGTTCGAGTGCTTGAACATTCATAATATGTGCACGATGAACTAGACTATATATAGCTCAAATGGTGTACTAGATAATTTGACTAAAATTATCTAACCTATTGTATTCTATGTCGCTATTTTTGTTTGCTAACTGACATGCTAACCGACAATGTTTTGACATAATGTACGAAGTTGCAAAAACCCGTACCTGCAAGATGGCCGACCGGATCTGATGCTCCTTCTCTCTCTCCGCTGCTATGAACTGGTAGGGCTTTGCTACCTTTCTTCTCTTCCTCACCTCCTCTCTTCAGTGTTTTCTGGAATTAAAGTGAGTTTTGGACTGATTTTTTAGAGGATCATTTTCGCCAGTTCAACTGGCGACAAGATCCCACGCACTGTCGATCGGCAACAGGGAGTCAACACGGTCCTTGTCGCCATTGTCGCCAGTTGGAATGGCCTGTCGCCATTCCAAGTGGTGATAGGACCTAGTTTTATAATATATATTTTTGACAACTATTTAGTTTTGTAATTTTTTTAGAATAATATTATTTAAAAAAAATCCAAAAAGCAAGATCATGTCATCAATTACCACCAAACTCATCATCTCAGCTGAACCTTAGCTACCAGTTACCACCTTCAACCATCACCTCACGATAGGGACCACCGGCATGCGTCTAACTTTAAACGCTGCGTGGGCCCCTCAATCCATGCACCTGTGACCTGTGGAGCTCCTCGATCGGCCGGTACCACACCCTGCATGTGGTCCCGCGGTATCGTGGAGCGGAATTTTGTTTCCTTTCGTGCGCGAATTAGGCACCGCTGGACGCGCGCACGTCACGAGGTGTCATCGCCGTCATTCGTATGTACGTATATCGTCGATCGCCATGCTGAATTGCTGATGGTTTGACAAATCTGTGATCCGGACGCAAGGATATGGATATCATATTTCACGTATCTTGGAGTAATGATTAAGTTCCTCTAGCTCAACGATACCTTGATTCGGTGTGGGAAAAAAGTTGGCATGTTCGTTTGGTTTAAAATTATTCTAATTATATTTATTAATTAGTTGAATATTTAAATAAGTTAATTTACGATGAAATTGGATTTCGCTCTAGCTCGATTCAGCTCGTTCGCTCGATTCTAAAAATACTTTTAAACTATAAATAAAATAATATTAAATTAAACTATATCAATTTCAAAAAAAAAACTCGATAAGACGAGACCTTGGCTCGATATCCACCCCTAACCATGATTTGATGATCTCATCGAAATGTCAATCTACCACTTCAGTATAGACCGATGCTGAAATGTGAGGGCATTTGCTTTCGGAGCATTGCACAAATTTACCTACATGTCAGCCTCAGTGTCATAGTAAGCAATGTTTTATTTAAACTACGAGTTTTAGTACCGTGGAACTAGTTTTTGTGGTGTTATTTGCACAGTATTGTTTTATATGCAAATTTTGGTTACGGTCAAATTAACATCGGATCTATAATGACTGGTTAAGAGAGTACTCCAAACGATCAATATAATGTGAGGAGCCGAAGGGAAGCAAATGGATATGGATCAATCCGTCAACAACACTACGTGCCAGAAGAATAAACGAACTAGCTAGGCACACATACATAAAAGACCGTACGAGCGCGCGCAAAATCCCATCAATAACCCACCGGTAAACATCGCCGGGGGCCGCCTGTCAACGACTGTTCACCTCTGCTCTCATGAGAACCGTTCGTACGCATAGCAGCGCTCCGTCTGAGAAGGCCATGCCCGTCCGTGTCATTCCGCCGGACGGCGACCCCGGCCTCAATCAACTCCAAACCCGGGCAGACGCGGTTCGCTGGGCGTCACACACACCCCGGGACCGCGGAATCAATGCGCGCCAGATATTATACGCGCGCATGCCGTACGGGCAGCCCTCCGTGCTGCGTATATAAAAACACGGCAGCGAGTTCCTCGTGCCGATTATCCTTAGGCTACTGCTAGCTGCTTCCTCTACATATAACGCCGATCGTCTCGCTGTCGCTGCGTGCGTTCTTAGCCAGGGCACAGTGATCAGAAACGACACACGAGTCGGAAACAGCTCGGCCGGAGTGGCACCTAGATAGATGGCTCTGGGGGCGGAGACCGTCCGGCCTTTCCCGGCCGCCGTCGGCGATGGGGAGGTGTCGGCTGCGGCGGCGGCGGGGGCGGGGGCGGGGGCGGTGCTCCTTGCAACGGACAAGGACCGGCCGGTGGACCCGATGATCTGGGGCGACGAGAAGCGGATGAAGAGGGAGCTCATGGCGTGGGCCAAGGCCGTGGCGTCCATGGCGGTGAACGGCTCGTCGCCGTCGCCGCCGCCGCCGCCGTCCATGAGACGCAGGAGATAGCTAGTACGTACGAGATATAGCGTGTATATAGTTTCTTGATGAGCTGGCTTGTGCGTAGTAATTGAAATAGCAGATAGATGATGAGCCTTTCCTTGATTTGGTGCATGGTAAATTGCCTGAATCTGACTGATGGCATATGCCATCTTTGTTTGGCTATCTAGCTTATATGCTAAACTGGTGCATGTAAGCTTGGGTTGGGGAAGGCTGATCTATTTCTTGTTATATTTTCCCTAGGGGGGCTTAAGTAGTTGCTCCCCGGCCCGATCTATAGTTTTCTTGTTATTTCTTGTTGTCTTGTACATATATAATCAAGAGTTATAATTAAGTTTGCAGTTCTGAGCTTATGATTGTATTTTTTGTTTGAGACGTAGCTTATGATTGTTGATTGATCAATAGGTATACTGTTTTGATCAGGTTGGTGAACTAGGACTAAGTGTGACGACTGAAGCTCAATTCATGAGGTCATACCTACAAAGCTAACTCAGTCATTTTTGGAAGACATATTATTGAGACATACGGCCTTTTTCTTTCTTACAAGTTACAACCATCAGATATATATTCAGATCGTTATTTCCTGGTGATCATAACGCTTCTAATCTCCTATCGTTCTTTCCTCTCCAAACAACATTAAATTCAACTCCACTTGAAGAGTCATCCCTTGAGAAATGCCTTCATACCTTATTCGCTACTACTTTATTTTTGCGAGATTATTCGATACTACTAGGAAGCCTGGAGAATTGTATGATGCATATCAATCACTAGAAGTCCTTGACCACGTATCCGACCAAACCAGCAAATCTTGATTCAAACTCATCGTAATTTGTATATATTAGCACGCGAGTCAGTACACACGTGATTCAGTAGGGTCAAGTAGGGCAGTGGATTCCTATAGTTTGTTTAGTTCTTGTATAAAAAAAGAAAAGAAAAAGAAAATGGTAACCCAAGTTGACATAAGAGTTGTAGTTTATGTATTTCCGTACCTAGGATTCATTTATGTAGCTGTACGTACTATAATAGTACTATATGTGTGCTGACACTGTACGTAGCTGTAAGCCTGTAACCACATAGTTGTCGATTTTGCCTTTCTTTGCTGACCAGTGTATAGAAGTCTTGAATTGGTTTACTATGCGATGATACAAAACTGACCGTCGTGTTTGACATATGTCCAGTAGGTTCACGCATGTGTTGTTGACTTCCTGCCGATGAATTTTGCCTATAATGATTGAGTTCCACTTGGTTCTTTGGCCAAAATTTTGTACAAAACGATTGACGCACTACAGATTGTAGGTCCAAGGAAGAACGCATACTGCACAAGCCTCAAATCAGTGTCAATCCAACAGTTCTCACATATAGGTATGTCCATAAAAAAGAGAGAGCTCTTCACAAATTTTTTTTTTTGCTCCTTCCATTTATAACACCTCATCCATGACATCGTCGTAACGTGTTTCGCCGCGCCTTCCGTCCTAGTAAGATTATTACGGCGTAGAAATTTGCGCTCACTAGAGCGATCCGGGCGTGCTTAGTGAGGCCTGGATAGGGATCGTCTCCATCTCCTGCCGAGTTTGCGCGCGTGGACCGTCCGATCGCTATCGGACGAACGGTAACGAGGGTTGGTGAGGCCTTGAGATCGCAGCATCACAAACGGACGACCCAGATCGTTCCCACATCCCAGAAGATAAACCCTAACCCACGACACCCGCCGTCTCCTTGCCCTTACCCCCTCAACCTCCTCTCTTCTCGCCACCTAGGCACCACCGCCGCTCCGCCGGTCGGTCGTCATCTCCACGTCTCCTGCCCCACCACCAGTCCCACTCCACCTAGCCCCAACCCCGACGCCCTCTCCGGCTCCATCGCCGTCGCCGGCCAGGACCTACCACGCGGTGCGCGGCCTCGTGTCCACAGCCACGAGCGCCACAACGATCGTCTATTTTGGAGGCAGTATTATTCTCAAAACAAAAACGGCCAATGCGAAATTATTTCCGTAATCTTGGCAAGACATTTTAGTCAATATATTTACAAACACGAGCGACGGCAGTTGCTCGAATCACGTTCCATAGTCGTCCTCTTGTTTCAGCTTCATAAGCAAAACCTGTTTTCCTACGTCTACGGACGTTTTTTTTTTTACTTTTACCGCATACTTACAAACAAACTCGCAAAACCTATATAAACTACAAAACTGTACAAGCCACCAAGGATAGGCTGGTATCGTGTGTCAAAAGCTCAGTAAGTTGTAAACAGTCACAAATTCCAAATTCCAGGTTTCTGAGTACGGCAGATCGTGAGCATCTCATCGTACTTCGAAGCATTAACGAAGCCCCATAACTGAATTGGATATGCTATTACTGTCAGGCTTCATCACGAGAAATGATAAATATTAAAGGATGTGCACAACATTAGATTATGTACCTCGACATCTTTGACTTCAAAGTCCCTGGAACGTGATAGGCATGGGTTGTCAAATGTCTCAGAGGTGGAACTTGAACCGTTCAGACTGCAAATATTGACAGAACAGCGAGAGCAAATATGTGAGGTACATATAAGATGTTAAGATGGTACCACATGCAAAAAGGGCGTGGAAGACACATGCTTGTGGCTGAAGTTGGCATACTAACATATTAACATGAACTAGAAAATGGAATTTCTGTTGGCATACTAACATATTAACATGAACTAGAAAATGGAATTTCTGTGTGCAAAGTGCAAAGTGATCGGAAAAAGGGAGGGAAGGATAGAGATTACAGGTCTCCACCGAGATAAAGTGCAAAGTGACCACCACCTCCCAAAGCCAAATAATCGGTGGAGCAAAACGTGAAATAGTTATTAGCACCTGCAATTCAAAATATAAAAGTCATCCTAATGAAGCAAAAAATTTAGGAGCACTCTTGGTA
Organism: Ampelocalamus luodianensis; assembly: GCA_036346255.1. Taxonomy (NCBI): domain Eukaryota; kingdom Viridiplantae; phylum Streptophyta; class Magnoliopsida; order Poales; family Poaceae; genus Ampelocalamus; species Ampelocalamus luodianensis. The sequence continues at coordinate 52,390,052 of CM070627.1, read as the reverse complement.
TTCACTTCTAGAAATACGATGGATCCTAACAATAAGCCAATACAGCTACCACAACTTTTCTTTAGAGCAACATCAGTTACAATAGAATACATAGCAACTTATGTAAAAGATGTTAATCTTCTAGATCTTCTGACTTTAGGATAAACACATGAAAAGGTTAGTATCAGGGAGTCACCTCAGTGTTGATAGCACATCTGGTAGTTAAAAGAGATTTGGAAACTAATACAAGAGGAAAATGTTTATTTCTGATTTTTCATGTTCCTATGCAAATCCAGTCAAAGTAATAAAAATAAAGTACCTGTCGGACGATATATAGCAGGACGGCCAGCTACATTGGTGAATACGAAGCAGTTGTTCGTCCCCTGCAAGATTAAATGTGAGCTACAGTCACTGTAAGCCTGTAAGGTAAAATACACATCCAAGAAACATAATCAGCATGTGTCAGTGGAACCTGATACTTCTTTTTGATGATTGGCTGCAATGGGGCCTCGACCAAACCACCAAAAACTGCTCCTTTTCGGTCCCCAACTATCTGTCAAAACAAACATTAGCAAGTGGGCATCAGCAACTAAATTGTACAAAAATCTAGAGGAGCGATGTGCCTAACTAAAACAGTAACAGTGCCTTCCTACAATGTAAACAATAATTTCGATAACTAAAAAATCCCAGATTTGCAGTGTATAAGGACCCAATTCAATGGCACTGAAAAGTGAAATTGTTTGCTTATAAAGTCAAAAGGTAGGGAACAAATGTTAACAATTCATTCTTCTTTCCGTTTGAACAAATGGGATGCTTTAATGGATGGCAAAGCTTTTGCTGATCTATGCAGAAACTTTAGTTACGGACCTCAATGCTGCTCACAAACAATCCTACAAAACTCTCAAAAATTGGAACTAGACAGATACTAGCTAACTAGTGAATTGGTATGTAGAGTATTCATGACTTCATATAAGGTTGCCATCTTCTCCTCTGAACAATCTATCCAACAGATAGTAACTAGCATGCTCTGAACTTCCAAACAACATGTTCATTTATTCCATGGGATTGTGTAGACAGAAAATTGCAGATAGAAAATAAATAAATAATATAATAGAATCAAAGTCAGATAAATTTCCCCGTTCAACAAAAAAAAGTCAGCTAAATTGTAAGAAGCACCATGATCAAGCTTTGTATGGAACATGCTGGAAAGTGCCTGATGCAATGCAACCAAAGCAAGTTTGGTGATTGAACCAAAGATATATTATGGGGGAATGTCATATGCACCAATAGCTTCACATTATTAGTGGCATGGAATCGACCACCATCAGTAGTAACTTGTATTATAGTAAAATCCAAGTGGCTAACATATCCTGAAAGGTCTAATGAAATAGCTCAGGAATGTGAAATTAATTGACTGAAATGAGAAGGATAGAGAAGCTTGCTTGCTACATGCCACTTAACTTATAATAATTAACAGCTTCTAGAGATATCAATCGGAAATTTCAACTATCTGTTGGTAGATGAATTATAAACTATCTATTGGCAATGAATTATAAGACTAAACATTACTTGTGTCCACTGTCCACAGCATAAAACATAATTTTAAAATATGGAAATATCTGGTTATGTGAAATTATGTTGCAAGGTTTTTACCCCACATCACGAGAATGAGGGCAGTTCTGATTTTTGGAGGACGTCGTATTGAAATGGTGTTAAATCCAATCACAGTAAAGTTCGACACTTATACAAGCATGTATAATTTGATACTATAAAAAGATGGTAAGTCCAAGTGGAGTGAGTATATTTCAATTTCATGTAAGGGTAAAAGGTGAGAACTATATAAAAAGAACAGTATGTAGCATACCAAAAGTGAGTAACCAGCGCAAAGCATGCTCCTTCTATACAGAGTAGATAGAGATATTCCATGCCTCCAGGTACTGCACAATTGTGGAATATACACATCAGACAATCAAGTATATTTCCATGATAATAGTCAGGACATACTTGATTGCAGAGATAACCTGTATACCAACATCCAGTTCCTTCCTTGAACAAGAACAGGAAGAGATGTATAAAGAACAGCTCGCATCATTTCTGACAAAAGCATTGATGGTTCAGACATAGCTGGCGACTTATCATTTGGAGCAGACTCCTTTGATCCCTTAGACTCGAAACCAGGAACAATTGATTCTGTTTGACTTGCAACTTCACTATCAATGCTGTGGCTGATTTTTTGTCTGAACCCACCAAGTCTACCTGCTTTGTAAATAATTTTTCCAATGGAATGCTTCCCTCTACTAAGCAAGCCCTTCCTTCCATTGCTTCCCTTCCCAACAGGTGTTAAAGTTGGGTATTCCATATCCAGATTCTGCTCAGGTGTGACCTCCGTCGAATCGTTGCTGGAGCTTGATGTGGACATAAATGACATCAGAAATGCTCTGAAAGAAGATGTGTCGGGGCCATTAGGAATCTCAGAATCTTCATCATCATATAGGTTTTCTTGCCCTTCAGTGGCCTCCTACAAGAGATAAAGAAACTTTAAGCTTTCTAGCCCGTGGCATGGTCGATGAAATGAGTAACAGTAGGTGCCATTCTAGTTGGCAATTGCTCATAATTAAACAACTCATCAGAATTTCCAGGTTCAGTTTCTTTTCTTTTTCACAAATATACGATTCTTAACTTTCGCTCTATGCAAACAGTTACAGCACAGCAGGCAACGATAAGCTTTCTCCAAATGCATAGGAGAACTAGACAGTAATATATAATTCATAACTTTTTTTTGTGCTAAACACATATTATACTCTGGTTACTTCTATTCCATATTAAAGCTGCAGACTCCACAGTTTATCCTTGAAGGACAAGATCCCTAGAACATCCAGGTATCAATAATAACACCGGTACTGAGTCTGTCAGCTCAATTAGCAGCACAGCAACAAAGGAGGCTCTAAACCCCCCAAACCCTAAGAAAAGCGCAACCGCATACTCCAGAAACATGCATATATCATATCTACTCGCAACCCCCAGCTCGGCCGATCGGCCAATTACACTGATTACGAACGACAGGCACACAAAAAATTAGACAAACATTTGGGGGCAGGCGAAATCTACGTAAGGAAAGGGGCGCAGGGTGCTCACAGGGAGGTGGGAGGGCTCCCGCTCGCGGCCGGAGACGGGGTTGAGGATGACGGTGGCGAGGTCGGACACCAGGTGCGCCGCCTTGCCGCCCAGCGCCGGCAGGTACCCCATCTTTCCTCTCCGCGACCCGCGCGAGCGTCCGCCTCTATGCGCTGCCCGAGTTTTAGGTTAGGAGGCAGGCGAAGGGAGTGATCAGATCACCATGAGCTCCCCTCCGCCGCCGCCGCCGCCGGCTGCAGGAATCAAGACTTCGGAAGCGCTTGGTTTTTGTGTGTAGGAGACGGGGGAAGTGTGTGCCGAAGTCGAGGAAGTGTGGAGGTGGATTTGGGGGAAGCAACGAGACGTTTTCTTCGCCTTTTTGGCGTGCGTGACCGGGCCGCAAGGTTGTGGGTGGGATAGCCGGATGCCCGGGTAGGGGTTGAGGTGTCCGTCCGGTTTGCTGTCACGGCCGCGCCGCAGCAGTTGGCGGTTGCCACGAAGCAGGGCACTGCGGAAGGGCAGACACGCGCGAGTTTTTTTTTATTACTTAAATGCGAAATAGCACATCTAGGTCTCTCCGTAGAGAATTTTATTATTATTTAATCCTTTTTATATTAATATTTTAAAGATAATCCCTCGCAAACTTGATTTCCAACTATGAACTCTTTGATTACGCCACCACCCCTGGCGTGTTCAAAGCGTACTGTCATGTCACCCGATGCGGTGTGACAAAACATGTCATGCAAGCCCTCGACCGCGCGCCGTGCCAGTGTGGAGGGCTTGCGTGACATCTGTCACGTCGCTTTTGATGGCGTGACAATAATACTTGTCACGCCCCTAAAATTGGCGGATGTTTAGAGAAGAGGGATTTCGAGATCAAGTTGACGAAGTTTAGAGAACTGACCAACGAACGGGGTAATAAGTGGTTGGACGAGATCTTGTAGCATAAGACGAAGCGAGCACCACCTTGTAAGCGTTTCTTTCGCGCACATCGATTTTCCTCAACGTTGAATTCCTTAAATTTTTAACATCATCCCCACGTAATGACAGCCCGAGATGCGCTGTCACTTCTTCCAGTGGATTGATGGCTTAGAGATGTACGACAGGGTATTCATCCAGCAGAAGTACATGCTGAACTACTCGGTACGGACCGACAACTTCGTGCGGTGGAAACCTTACGTACTAGACCCTATTGAGGAGGCTCTGAAGGAGCCCAGTACTCGCCCGGATGTAATCCATATCGACGACGTAAGTTATGAAGAATTTACTTATTACGTTTTTCATTGTACGGTATACTTACATCATACAAATCGCAAGATATGGACGACTGCGACATACCAGCCTAAGGTGGACAGGCCCGCGACAAGGGCAAGGGAAAGGCTCATGAGGCTGAGTCCGGCCACCACAGCTTATTCGGTCGTCCGGGCGTAATCCGTATGCATGACGTGAGTTATGAAGAATTTACATCTTTCTTACGTTTTTCACTATACGGTGCACTATATCATGGAATCGCAGGACATGGACGACTTCGACATACCAGCCTGAGGTGGACAGTCCCGCGACAAAGGGCAAGGGAAAGGCTCGTTCGGCTGAGCCCGGCCGCCACAGCATCTCCGGTCGCCCAGGCCTAATCTGTATTGACGACGTGAGTTATGAAGAATTAACATCCTTCTTATGATTTTCACTATACAATGCACTTACATTATGGAATCGTAGGACATGGACGATTTTGACATACCAGCCCAACGTGGACAATCCCACGACAAGGGGAAGGGGAAGGCCGGCCAGGAGTTCAACGCCGTGGTAGCAAGGAAGGAAAAATGGCCCCGGTCCACGCAGTAGGTCAGGTCATTACGTAGTAGTCTTTCGTCCTACCCCGCATGTTTTTTACTATCCTCTAAAGGCATTGTAACATCCCAAAGTGTTGTTACCAAAATAAAAATAAATAAAATTATTATTTTACTGGTTTTTCTGATAATTGGCCAGAGTTTGATTGCTTTATTTGAATTTCTGAAGTTGTAAAAGTCAAAATTTAAAATTTACTGGAAGTTCTTGTAGTTTCAGTTGGTTTGATCTGAAAAATAAAATCTTAATTAATTTATAGAATTTTCTGAGTTTTTAAAAGCTTTTTCCTAATTATTTCAAAGCCAAAATAATTTATTTGCAAAATTAATAGCCAACTTTAAGTTGGAAATATTTTTATTAAGTCCAAAATAACTCTGGAAATTTCTGTGGTTTTTTCTAGAATTTTTGGGATTTATTTGGTATTTTCTAAACCTATTTTGAATTTCTGGAATTAAATCAATTGGAAAATCCATTTAAAAATCTCTAATTGCCTTTGGGTCGAAACCCCACTGGTCCGGCCCATTTTCTCCGCGCCTCCGGCCCGTTCGGCCCAACCGCGCCACCCTCTCTCCACCCACCCCCGCCGCTGGATCACGATCAAGCGGCCAACCAATCTCCACACCAGCCGTCTTCTCCGCGCCATCGGATCAAGATCCCACGGTCCCACGCCATCGTCCTCCCCGTCCTTCTTCCTCGCGCGAGAAATCACCCGAGCCGCCATTAGCGCCGAGAAAAGCACCGAAACAGCCGTGATTCCCTCCCCCTCCTTCCATGTATGCGTGCGCATTCAAACCCCCCTTCACCGCCGCGCCCGTTTCTGGCAAATTCCCCTTCATTCACGCACGGAATCACCGCAACCGCCCCGAGCTGCCGCCGTCTTCCCCGCGCCTGATTCCCTCCTCCCGTGCCCCTCCGCGCCTATAAAGGGAAGCACGAGGTGCGCATCCTCTCACTCGTTCCGCCCCCATCACCCCCTCCTCCTTCCTCCCTCTCTATCGGCCGGATTTTGCATTTCCTCGCCGCCGGCCGCGAGTTCGTTCTCCCGATTCCGGCGCCGACATTGCCTCCTCGCCGTTGCTGTCTGCACAAACGGCATCGTCGACTCACCGCCGACCCCGTGCGCACCTCCTTGCCACTGGAGCACCACCGGGACCCCTTCGCCGCCGTCAACCGGACACCGCCGCCGCCAGGGCTCGCCGCCGGTGGTCAAAACCCTGCGTTTCGCCGTTGTTCTGGTGAGCACCACACTCCCTGTCACTCCCTGTCTCCACTGGTATCATCCACTTCTGTCGCCGTGCCGCCGTTCGCCGGCGAGCTCACGGCCGAGCCGTCGCTGGTATTGGGTGATGTGGCACCTCCACGTGGGCGCCACCTCACGGCCACGCATGCGCCACCTCACCATCCCAGCCAACGTGGCTGCCACATATGCACGCACCCGCCACCTCACCCACGTGCACTATTCTGATACACCGAGTCCACCATGGACCGTTGACTGAATCGTGGACCCAGTCCATTGACTTGGGGGGCCACCTATCAGTGAGAAAAATCATTTTCCTTTAGGAAAATAATTCGGCCGAAAATCCTTTTCCACCTGCTGACGTCAGCATGCGCAATAAACCGAATTTCCTTTAGAAAAATAATTCAAGAAATTCAATAAAATCTGGAAATTAGGGTTTGTGATATTTAGAACTTCCCGGGGTTCGTTCTCCCTCATACGAACTCCGATTTCGTCGATTCAAATTCCTAAATTCATATAAAATCAAGATCTAGCCATCTATACCAAAATTATTTAATTTTGGGTTCATTTGATCAATAATTCCTTTAAACCCTAATTTATCAATTCATGTAGTTTCAAACTTCTAAAATTCATATCTTTTGCATTTGAACTCCAAATTGGGTGGTTCAAGTTGCAAAATCTTTATAAAATTATTATCTAGCTAAATAATCCAAAATATTTCTATTTGGAGTTATTTTGATCTGTATTTTTGAATTTATTTGAGTTTAGTTTGAATTTGGCGTATTTTGCGATTAGATTTTGACGACCTCGGAGAATCAGATTTTGACGCTGATTGAAGAACAATATAAGAGGATTGATTTTGACTATATGATCATCGTGATCGTACACTTGGACTACCTGAAGATAGTACTTGTGAGTACTAGGTGACCTGTTAAGGAAAACAACGTCACCTCAACACCAGGCGTTCTGTTAAGGTGATCTGTTAAGAAAAACAACGTCACCTCATCAAGCAAGGCAAGTTATACCCTTGATCATATTGATCCTATTATTTTAAATTATTTATATTCTGTTTTTGAATTATTACTGCATGCTTATTTATAAATATAAATTCCTGTTTTTAAATTCATAGTTATACCTAAATCCTTTGTATGACCAATGTTGGTATTGAATCAAACACATTGACACCCTAGGTAAAACCTGGTTGATACGATAGTATGAACTAGGATCATTTAAACGTATTGCTTAGCCATGCTTATAGACCAAACTTGTTTCATTTGGGGAATTTCAGCCAACAATCAATTATTGTTTAAATTGTACCATTGGCATTGGTGTGTCATGGGAGTTTTACAAATGACTTGAAAAGTAAAATAAAAATAGATTTGGACTTGGGCGAATTGGATGATTGGTGGGTACAGGTTTATGCACGGGCTTAATCTGGTTAGGGTTAAGGCATAGGGGTTTTTATGGAAAGTCGCCCAAGTCAGTTAAGGACCGGTCTTCGAGCGCATGATGCTATGCCTTACCGTACCACCACATGTCCTGTGTGGGCGGGACTTCGCTAAATAATTTGTGATGTCTTAGTGTCATTTGTGCTATGTTGTTGGTATGGGTGTTGGTCAGACAGTAGACCCATCTGGCGCAAGAGGGGGCTTCCGGAGGATGGCCAGTCCAATGGTAGCGAAACCTTAGCGGACATAAATACATTAAGACAGAACATTGTAAAGGCCTCGTGATAATCACTTAGTCGCACACCTTCGGAAGTGTGTCAAACGAACATTGAAAGTTGATTATCTCTTGTGGGTAAAGCTGTACAACCTCTGCAGAGTGTAAAACTATTCGAATAGCCGTGTCCGCGGTTATGGACATGCTAGCAGAACTACTCAAAGTTAGACTTTGGTTTTGTTTAAAAATAAACTTCTTCAAAACTGGTCTATCCAGATGGGAATTGGGCAGGAAGCCATGTGATAGGAGGGTATCCTTCACCATTCATGTGTGAATGTTATCTGACTATAAAATTTAGAATTCTGTAAATTTTAGTTATAAAATAACTGCTTTGGAACTTAGTACCAGTATTTAAAAGAAATGCTGCTTTATGCAAATAAACCCATAAGCCTTTTTATTGTTACATCCATATATGCATGTTATTCTGTTACTTGACGGGTGTAACTTGCGAGCACGGAAGTTGTGGTCATACTTGCTTTATGCAAACAAAATTTCACAGGAGAAGGACTTTGCTACCGATGTTGACCTCGACGACTAGGCCGCTTCCCCAGTCGATTGCCTGTGGCAGATTAACTGGACCCTACTACATCTTCGTCTTCCGCTGTGTTTATTTTATTGTGGGCCTGTAAGCCTCCTTTGTAATCAACTCTGTTGTATATTAATAAAATTGTGATATGATTTTGTTACCATATTTGTTTACTGTGTGAGCTAGCTACTGATCATGGGACTAGTTCAGAAATGCACAGAGGATCTGGGATATTAATCCCGGGTTCTGACAGACATGTATAGTTATATGGTCCAAATGCTTGTGTCGCAATGTACCGCAGTAGTAGCGAGGATGACTAAAGCAATTAGCCGAACCATGTCACTACGTGTAATATGCTTCTGTTTGCGGACTCTAATGTAATTCTGGTTCAGTGTCTCCGCTAGGCCATCAAAGCAAGCCTATATTGCAAGTATGCCTCTTTCTAGTGGAATCCCAAAAAGAACCATTCGCACTGACATCGAATCCTACATATTTTAGGGCATCTTCATAATCACAACGAGCGTTCTCAACCCCTTCAATCGTATTCTATATAAGCTTCATAAAGTACTTCATCGACTGTCTGCCTATATACGTTCAGATGACTTCATCGAGGAGAGACTCCAATAGTTTTGACAACAAGTGTTTCAGCAGACAGTTTGCTTGGACGACATCCACAAGGTTATACCTCGTCTGATATGCTTATCAATCATCCTTTCTCTAAACGAATAAAATTATACAAAAATTACAGAAACAACAACACTATGACGGGAGGCTCCACAAAAAGTTTTGTAATTTTTCTAAACTCTATATTTTCAAATTACTACAAACAACGCTAAAACTGCGACGAAATCCTGATTTTCGACTTTGCAAATTATGGTGAAAGAGGGCTACTTTTGAAATTAAATATTGCTACAGGGCCACAAATGCAAAAATTTCGTAGGAGTCCTTTGGTTTGTTGCATCGTGCATGATGTTGTTTCTTATGCACGTAACCAAAATCTGTGCGTAGTGTAATTCCTAGCTTTATTATAAAGTCTATTTTAATTCTTCGCGTAGCAAAGCATCCAACAACATGATCCTAACTTCAAAACGAGTTCTAGAAGTAGGCACAAAATGATCTACGCCCACAAAGTGACGAAGAGCACCACCTATCATTCCAGTAGGATTTCTACGCATATTTCCTCAGCGGTACTGTCTACCATATGTCCATACTTCCATAAAAAAAATATCGGTTCATATAGGTATTTACTCTCAGTTAAAAGGATGGTGTTATCTTTGGTTCACAGATAGATTCTCTATTTTTAAGTAATGGATTGTTAAATGTTACATGTACATGGTGTTATGTATCACCGTAACTTCAATTATTTTTTATCTTTCAAAAGGTTCCAAATCCATTAATCAAGTCCCTTTGTTACCATTTTACCACCAAATCCTAAGGTTCCAAATCCATAAATCAAGTCCGAACTAAATTCAACCATGAGCACGAATTTATAATTTACAAACCAACTTCAATTATCACGCCATGTCATATGACGTGACAATCCTACCTTGTCACGCCATGTCGTATGACGTGACAGATGCCACGCAAGCCCTCCACGCTGGCACGACGCGCGACCGAGGGCTTGCATGGCATGTTTTGTCACGCCGTGTCTGGTGGCGTGACAGTACGCTTTGGACACGCCAGTGGTGGTGGTGTGACCAAAGGGATCAGATTTGGAAATAAAGTTCGCGAGGGATTAACTTTAAAATATTAATATAAAAAAGATTAAATAGTAAAAAATACCTCCGTAGATCAAAGTAAAAAATGATACCGCGGATTCATCGGTAGACAACATGTATCCTCGTGTATGTCATGGGTGCGCGGACCCTCTCGTCCCCTCTCCTAGAGAGAGGATTTCCGACACGTGTCCTCGTCTCTTCTTCTTGAGAGTTTCGCGCTCCTGCGAAGGGGGAGTTCCCTCGTACGACTAATTAATTATAATTAATTTGATTATGATTAACTAATTATGACTAATTAATTATGAATAACTAACTATGACTAAATTAATTATGGCTAATTAACCATGACTAAATTGATTAGGACTAATTAATTACAACTAAATTAATTTTGACTAATTAATTATAACTAAATAATCACGGCTAATTAATTATGACTATTTAATTACATGGGTTAATTAATTAACCCCACCATGTAATTATTTAGTCGTAATTAATTAGTCGAAATTAATTTAGTTGCAATGGAAACAGGTAACTCCTACAGTTGAGGTAGGTGTCTTCTTCTGAAACTGGCCTCCGGGAGAAGTGTTGCGGAAACTGGAGTTGACTAGGTGCTGAGCTGGCACAGGTGCTTTGGATGGAGAGGACTGAAACTTCCTGTGCTGAGGTAATTGAGTCTGAGTGGTGCGGGGCTTGGGAAAACCCCCAGAGTTGAATTTCTGGTTTGTCATCTTTCTTTTGCGGCTTTCCAGCTCTAGGTGCTTGTCCTCTTGACGGATAGCCTTGCTCACCAACTGTTGAAAGTCGGAGTAGTCTTGAGCAATGAGGCGGACTGAGAGATCATTGTTGAGCCCTTCCAAGAAACGTTCTTGTTTGGCCTCATCAGTCGCCACATCTGCTGGTGTATAGCGGGCTAATTGGTTGAACTTGTGCAGATACTCGTTGATAGAGCGGTTGCCCTAGCGCAAGGTACAAAACTCTTTCCTCTTCAAGGTCATCATGCCTGAAGGAATGTGTGCACGATGGAAAGCCTGTACGAATTCGTCCCAAGTGATGGTTTGAGTATCAGCGTGAGACTGGGTAAAATTGTCCTACCACTCTGACGCTGGTCCATTCAGCTGGTGAGAGGCGAACAGAACCCTCTCACAATCAGTGCACTGGACCATGTCCAGTTTCTTGCCGAATACCCTGAGCCAATCATCAGCATCCATTGGCTCGATGCTGCTGGAGAAAGTTGGAGAACGCATCCTCATGAACTCTGATATGTTGGCCCTTGGGGGAGGTAGAGTGTGAGCTTGAGGTTGAGCTACTGCTGCTGCTTGCAAGTTCTGTGCGTTGTTGAGTGATTGCGCGAGCAGGTTGTCAGTTGTGCTTAGTTGGCCATCATTTGGCGCCAATCGGGTCCTTCAGCTGGAGGGGGTGGTGGCGGTGGAATTGGGTTCTCTTGTTCACCCACATTTTCTCTGTCCTGACTGCTAGTGCTGCCACTGCCGTTGCGAGTAGTCACCATCTGCTAGATCTCCAAAGACTTAGGAAAGAGAAGAAAAACTAATAGGGATAGAGCGAAACAACAACCCAAACAAGACAACCAACTCAAGAGCGTTTTCAAATAAATTTAATAGTATTATACAACGTTCTACTCAACGCTCGTGGTCTTCGGTGCTTCTTGTATGACGATATTCTCTTGACAGCTTCAGGTCTTGCGGTCTTGGACACAAAGGTTAATAGCCGTGAGATCATCTGTAGAAAATTTCAAATGAAAGAGGATCCATTTAGCATTGTAAAATGATGAAGAGATAATTGGGTAAGAAAGAATTGTTAAAAGAAGCTAAGGATAGATAGATGACCTAAATGAGAAGAGAACAAATTATTTTTCTTATTATATAAAATAAGTTTTGAAGTTTTTGGCTAATGATCGTTCTAACTATGTTACGACCTACAATCGAGATGGCTCTGATACCACTTCTGTATCGAACCCGGGAGCGAAGGATCCCAGATTCTCTGGGTTTCATACACTAGTCCAGGAACAGCTAGTGTACACAGTCAAACAAAAGTGGATAGCATAACCATACAACATCACTCATTGAAATAATTAGAATTGTTACAAAAGGGGCGTACAACCAAGAGCAAATTACAGCGGAAGCAAAAGAAGTAAGGTACACCACACGATTCGCCACATGCAATCGTTTGGAGGCGCAACCTAGTCGTCTAAGGGCTCATTCTCCTCATAGCATTGCTCTCCTGCTCAATAATTGAATTAAGCAAGAGTGAGCACAAACAACCGTACTCGCAAGTCACACCCGTAAGTAACAGATTATAATGCATGCAAGGATTTACAATAGGGGAGGCATATATGGCTCAATTTGCGTAAAACAACCTTTTTCATTTAAATATTTATACTAAGTTTGTAAAGCAGTTTATTCTATAACTAAAATACAATTTCTAAATCTCAAGTTTTATAGTCAGATAACATTCACCAATAAGTGGTGAAGGATACCCTCCTATCACAAGGCTACCCGCCCAAATTCTATTTAGATATAGATCTAAAACCATTTAATAAAATCTTTTGAAAACAAAACCAAAGATCTAACTTGGAGTGACTTTGCTAGCATGTCCGTGCTCGTGACACGTCTATTCGAATAGTTTTACACTCTGCAGAGGTGTACAACTTTACCCACATGACACAACTTCTCTAGTTTGTTTGGCATCCGTCGATACCATCGCTCACTATCTTAGGTGAGCAGTCTAGGGCACGTGACAAGATCTTTACAATGCGTCATCCCACCGTAGTCCCACCTCGCTAAGGTTTTGTCCCCTTTGGATAGAAACCCGCAGGGTTCAGACTCCCTCTTACGCTAGGTGGGAATACATAAAAGTAGGTCATAAAAGATACCCATGCAACCGGATGGTACGACCACAATGAAACGTTGCAAATTAGTTAGTCAGGTCCTACCCACTCAGGACATGTGGTTGTACGGTAGGGCGTAGCAAAATATACTTGAAAACTGGTCCTTAATTGATTTGGGCAACTTCCAAAAGAACCTTGGGCTTCGATCATAAAAATGAGTCGATCCCGTGCATAAACATGCACCCATCCAAGCATCCATTTCACCCATGTCCAAACCAAATTTTATTTTATTTAATAAGTCGAAATATTTTATAAACTTCTATGGTAAGGACAATACCATAGCATCAATTTAAATCATAGTTGAATTTGTGGCTAAATTCCTCTAAAGTAAATATTTTTGAGCTAAGCCTCAACTAAGTATAGAGTTTTTGCAACAAGGCCTAGTTCATACTAATGTACCAACTAGCTTTTTTACTAAGGTATCAACTGTGGTTAACTCAATATCCAACTTGGATGTACAATGGAAATATGAATAACTATAAAGTTAAAACGGGGATTTAAATTACTTGAATTCAAATATACATGCATTAATAATTTAAAACATAATTTAACTAATTTGAAAATATTGGGATTCAATAAGATCAAAGGTGTAACTTGCCTTGCTCAAAAGCCTGAGGATCTACTTCTTCGAAATACTCGGGTTCCTCGAAGTCGTCGAAATCTACACGTGAGAACGCAACCAATCAAATAAAGTCCCAATAAAATCTAAATGAACTCCGAAAATTACTAAACTAGAACCAGCAGAAAGGGTACAAACTTTAGAAGAAGATAGAAATTCGAACCACTCGAGTCGGAGCTCGAACGAGCTCTCGGGAGTTTTAAAAACACATGGTTGGAAGGACTACCTGGTCGAAAGAGGTCGAAAGAGGGCTTTGACTACCAGGTCCAAAGAAGGATACGACTACTCAACGTGGTCGTAGGAAGGATATAAGAAAGATACGACTACACAACGTGGTCGTAGGAAGAATATGAGAGAGATATGACTACATAACGTGGTCATAGACATGATACGAGAAAGATACGACTACACAACATGGTCGTAGGAAGGATAGTCTAAACTGAGAGAGAGATCCAAAGAACAAGAGAGAGGTCCAAAGAACAAGAAGGAGGTTAGAGCACGAGAGACTGACCAGGGCCGAGAGAGAGAGAGAGGCCGGGGAGGGGGGTCGAGGACGGCGCGGGCGCTCCGGTGAAGAGCACGGCGAGGCGATGCCGGGGGTAGAGGTGTGCACGACGGTGCACTCCCTGGCGGTGCGAGCTTTGGCTGTAGTACTTGGAGCTTGAAATCCCGGCAAACGAAGGTGAGAGAGAGAGGGAGAGAGAGAGAGAGGGAGAAATGGGGAAAAAGGAAGAGGAATGCGAGAGGCTCCGGGGCTCCTATTTATAGTAGCTGAGGGGGAGGAAGCTTGATGGCACGGGCAGGGTTAGTCCAACCGAGAGGGTGATCGAAACCGGAAGGGTGGTCCAACCGAGAGGGTGATCAAAACCGGAAGGGTGATCCATCTGAGAGGGTGGTCGAAAGACTAGTCGACGCGCGGGGAGAGAAAAAGAGGTGGACCGAGGGGAGAACGGAACAGACAATGAAAGGGGATTTTAAACACTAGAGACTCCAACAAACTCAACATAAACCAAATTTTGAATTAGTTGAAGCTTGATTTAATTATTTAGATCATTTTTAATTTTTAAAATCTCAAGTTAAGCTTTAGAAATTCAATAAAACCAATTGGTTATTTTTATTTTGATTTTTTTTAAAAGACCTAAAATTTGGGATGTTACATATAAGTTGTATATTTAGAAATTGTTAGTGTTTAATTACTCAAACAGTTCAATATCAGTGGGTCATACTGTAACTAAAAATTGCATTAAGTTAAAGAAGAGCTAGTAGTATATTATTAACCTTTAAATTAAAATAGAGAACTTAATGAGAGACCAAGTTAAAAAATTATAGATTAATTAGAAAATGATCATTAGTTGATCATTAATAGTTAGGCCAGAAAAGAAAGGAGAAAGGAGAAAAGAGAAAAAGAGAAAATAATAAAAATAAAAAATAAAAAGGAAGAAAGAAAGTAAAAGAAAAGGAAATTTTTTCATAGAGGTAATCTTACCAATGTACGAAGGAGGTTACCGAACCAACATTATTCCCTTAACCAAACACAATCTCGTATCATTCATGTATCATCCCATACAACCATCCAAACACATTCGTATATCATCTCATATAACCACTCAAACACATTGGTATACTATCCCATACAACCAATCTGTACTGTCCCATTTAAGATAATCCCATTCTATTTATACCATCTCATCCTATTAAACCTTATCCTACTAACCAAACACAACCTTAATGATCCTTCCAGAACAATCCAGATCAGACCACTAATTGACGCTAATTACACAGTGTGACGCGCACCATACCACTTTCCTTAAACTCCTCGTCCGATCGCCTCCCCTTTGGAAGCGTGGAGGTGGATTCGGGGGGAGGGGCAAAGGGTTTTCCTCGCCGTTTTGGCGTGGTCGAGGGGGGTGAGGACGTGAGGTGCCCCGTCCGGTTTGCTTTGTCGGCCGCGCCGCGGCAGTTGGCTCGCGGCGACCACGCACGCAGCAGGGGGGCGCTGGGGCAGGCGAGGCGCCGTGCGATGCGGGCAAGTGGAAGGCGCGTGGCGGTCCAGGGACGCGAGGCCACGGCGCAACGGGTTACAGTTGCCAGTTGGCGGGGGGTTCGATGGCTAGGAGCTAGCTGCAGGACGGTGGAAGCTAGATCGGCCTGTTCGTCCGCCCATACGAATATCCATCCGATGCATCATGCGTGTCCCTCCAAACGAGTGCAGTCCAAAAGAGGAACTATGCAAACACGTGCCATCCTTGACATCACTCGTCAGTGAAGCAGCAACATTTCATTTTACGCTGATCGCATGTTTCCATTACGTCTTTCCAGCCTTGGATCCTTCCAGAACACAGGGCCCTTTTTCACGCGTCAATACATAACATAATCCAGATCAGATCAGATCAGTACTGCTCCACTAATAATTACACGCCACGGCACCCACCACTTTCCTTAAACCCCTCGTCCGATCGCCTCCTCCCCTCCCCGCATTTTAATACCCCGTCGGATCTCCGCCTACTCCCCTGCCCGAACGCGCGATCCCCCGCCCATCTCGAGATCCCGCATCGCGTCCCGGCACCGACCGATGGCGACGCTCAGAGTCCCCTCTGCCGTCCCCCCCGTCGCCGACGACTGCGAGCAGCTCCGCAAGGCCTTCCAAGGTTCGGTCTCGTGCATCCCCTCCACATTTCGCACTCTGCCGATGCCGATGTGAGTCATGTGACGTGATGTGATGGAATGGGACGGGCGATCATGTGATCTGTTTGTTTGTCTCCGCGCGCGTGCAGGGTGGGGCACGAACGAGGCGCTGATCATCTCCATCCTGGGCCACCGCGACGCCGCGCAGCGCCGCGCCATCCGCCGCACCTACGCCGACACCTACGGCGAGGAGCTGCTCCGTTCCCTCACCGACGAGATATCCGGCGACTTCGAGGTAACCACTGATCACCAGCATGCACGCGCGATCTCGCGCTAGCCTTCCCCTCGCGCGAGTCCGATTTGTTCAAGATCTCTGAGATCCAGTGTGTTGCTTTGCCTTGATGGGATCAGAGGGCTGTGATCCTGTGGACGCTGGACCCGGCCGAGCGCGACGCGGTGCTCGCCAACGAGGCGGCAAGGAAGTGGCACCCCGGGAGCCGCGTGCTGGTCGAGATCGCGTGCGCACGCGGGTCGGCGCAGCTCTTCGCGGCCAGGCAGGCCTACCACGAGCGCTTCAAGCGCTCGCTCGAGGAGGACGTTGCCGCGCATGTCACCGGCGACTTCCGCAAGGTGATGCGTTGCTTCACTTGTCTCTTCCTGTACGATCAGTGTCGCTACCATGATCTGCTATACCGGTGCATCATTAGAAGTATACTATTGCCCACTGGTAACTTCGTCAAGGCTAAATTGGACTGTGAATTGAACCTTGATATGTGGAATTCTTACTTTTTTGTTCTAATGTTGATTTAAGCTCATGCACATGTGAAAATGTGATCTTGATCAATTTTGTTCTGAAGTTGATAAATGAATGCATTCTTGTTAAATGCCATTCTGTTTGGTGTTCTCTTCGTGTCGTAGTTTGTTCCAAATAGTGCTGACTTTTGCAATGGCTTTACTCTACAACATAATCAAATGCCAATTAGATTGGTGGATCTAAAATATCCATTGATGAGATTAGAAGTTATTGGATCCTTTTGTTCTTACAAGAGTAACAAGACTGTATTTTCACCCCAAAAATCACATGAAATATTTTCCCTATGTTGCATTCTGGTGGCTTGTGAAATATAAAATTTCAAAATACAGTTTTGAATTCCTTTAGTCTACACTCAAATCAAATCAAAATGCGATGCTGACTTTAGTTTCTTTCCCCCAGGCCATTTTCTGATTTTAGAGGTGTTACTCTTAAAACAAGCTTGATATGTATGAACTACATTGTTAGGATATACTACTTTAGAAGATGGCATAATTATTTCGTTCCAATTTTTTGGCACTTCATTCTGTTCTTACTACATCCTTGATTTTTCGAGTATTGGAAAAGGGTACTGCAAAGTAGAAAACATTGGCAACTCTAGATACCTAAACCTTCTTTCTTCATTTCAGCTTTTGGTGCCACTTGTAAGCGCATACCGCTATGATGGACCAGAGGTCAACACAAGGTTGGCACATTCAGAAGCCAAAATACTGCATGAGAAGATCCAGCATAAGGCTTACAGTGATGATGAGATCGTCAGAATCCTCACCACTAGAAGCAAGGCTCAGCTGCTTGCGACATTCAATCATTATAATGATGCATTTGGCCACCCAATCAATAAGGTGCACACATATCTTATGACCTGCTGTGTTTCTTTTGCTGTCCAAAGTCTGACAGGATTTGACCAACTTATTCTGTCATATTTGTTGTGCCTACTTGTGCTCTGCATTGCATTCTACACTAAAGTTGAATTCAGTCATCTGATAAGGTGCATCATAGATTGTTGTCTCTCAGTTACACACGAGTCATGTTCCATGTTAATACTACTTCACCTTTCAAATTCTGAAGGGAACCTATCAATGATTATTCTTTACCTGTTCTGCCTGATATACATATACTCCGTGTCTTCACATTTCTTTATAATACAGTGGTGAATGCGTTCATCTAATTAATAAGGAGCATGTGTAAAATTGTGCCTGTTGTTACTCATTTTGGTTCATTTGCTATTCAAGCTTAATCTTATTCCATTGTTAGTATTCAATTCAATTTTGAAAAAAAAAAAATCATGTGCCTGTTGTCTGGATGAGTTGCCTTGGTGTTGTCTCCAAGAGAGGTGCATTTTGTTGGTGTGTGTTGATTCTCAGTTAATTTTGAAGACATTCTTAGTCATCGTAAGAGCTTGTATTACTGATAGCCCTGTAGATATCCACACAGTCATTCTACGGTATTGCATAGTTAATGAAATTTGTTGTTGAGATGTATATGTGACTGAACATTCCATATGTCTTGCAAAAGCCCTTGGATATATATTAGTAACTAGTAAGCAGTAACTACTGCCTTATAACTTAAAAGTTATAACTTGAGTATGTGTCTACCTCAATTGTATTGCATGATTTGGTATATTTTATATACCAGATTTAGCCATTCTTGTAAACCTTCTCTAGTATTCAAACCATGAAGTTTACTCCCAAAGACCGTTCGAATCATTTGTAGAAGTGTCCTGTTGTTGTCCACGCTCCTTCAGTTTTGTTCTTATAGTCCATGGTTTTTAGAGAAGTTCTGCATATCATTTGCATGATCTATCTGTCAATGATACCCAGCTCTCCTGCATGTTATCGATTTTTTTTTTGCATCTTTTCTAGAGTTTTTGATCCATTGAAGGCCTGCTTCCTAACAAGCTCTGCCATTCACAGGATCTCAAGGCTGACCCCAAAGATGAGTTCCTTAAAACGCTGCGGGCAGTCATACGCTGCTTCAGTTGCCCTGAGAGGTACTTTGAGAAAGTCGTCAGGTTGGCCATTGCAGGGATGGGAACAGATGAGAACTCCCTTACTAGGATCATAACTACTCGCGCCGAGGTGGACCTGAGGCTGATAAAGGAGGCGTACCAGAAGAGAAACAGTGTTCCGCTGGAGCGCGCGGTCGCAGGAGACACCTCCGGGGACTATGAGAGGATGCTCCTTGCCCTTCTGGGGCAGGAGTGAGTCATGCCTCTTTGCCCAGTTCTGTCACCCTTTATATCGATCGGAGAATAAACCTGGTATGCTGAGCAGTAGTCATGCGACATGCTAAACATGAGGTTGTTTTCAGTACTGGTACAATTACTGCAGCTTGCATAACAGCGACGATAAAATAAATTACGTTTTGAGATGAAGCACAGCACCTTATTTTTCTACTTAATTGTGCGTACTTAAGTCCAGAAAAATATACTTATGTGACTAAGCTGCTGGTAAGTGGGCCGAGATATTCAAAATTCAGTGGTTGGGGGGTGGGGGGTTTGTAAAAGGGTAATGATCCCACGCATATGTCCGATCGGACGCTTCGTATCGTACGCATACGTTCGATTTAGGGGTGGGCGTGGATCGAACCGCACCGAACCTTCACTGCCTGTTTGCCCCACACCACCATTGGGAGGTTAATGGGCTAACCACAGGAGGCAGCAAGTAAGAACCTCTATGACCATTGGATCTTTAGGGTCAATCCTTTTAGCTAACCACAGAGCAGCAAGCAAATTCCTACCAGAAAGCCCGCTGCAGCCAAACCACCACAAACAATAACACAGCCCAGAGGCAAAGCTCCGTCCGACCCAAACCAGAAGCCCCGAAGAAACAGTACCAAACTCTCCTCCATTTTCCTCCCATTTCCTTCGTGCCGTCCGCCTCCGTCGCCCCGTCCCTGGCTCTCCACTCCACCCTCCCTACTGCCTCCCCTCCCCGCCTTCCCTTCCCGAGGGGCGCAGCCGCAGAGCGCCTCGCCCCATGGCCGCCTCTCTCGTCCACACCGTCTCCTCCCCAATCCCCAGCCCTAGCCCGCCCGCTCGCGCGGCTTTCCACCCCCTCGCCTCCTCCCCATTCCTCCACCTCGTCGTTGGAGGAGGTGCACCCCGCGTTCGCCGCCTCGTCGCCGCCTTAGCAGGGGCAGGAATTCGTGAGTAGTCGCTCTCCCCGAGATTCTGCTGATTCCAGTTTCCGGTGGCGATGTCCTATGAGGCGTGTTTCTTCTGTTCCTATATATCTGATCTACGTGGAGAGTGTGGCGAGAGGAATTTGGGGTCGCCCCGTGCGATCCTAAGGAGCAACAGGTTAATGACCCTTTTGCCCGAATTTGTTTTTGGTTCACACCTTTGATCCATTTTACTGAAAATTTAGGGACGGATAGGGTATCCATTGGGTCAGGTTGGACCGTTCCCACCCCTAGTTCGATCCCGCTGAGTAAGTACGTACTCGAGCATGAGCCTTTTCCATCGCTATATTTATTCGGTGATCCAGACATGAATTGATAAGACTTGTCGCCGATGAGTAAAGGCAAGCAGCGGATGTACCGCGCGGCACTCATGAAGATCTCATAAATCCAAGCCTCGAGTACGTGTGCCCATCGTCGTTTACGTGCAGCGAGCATAGATTTCATGCCATATTGATATATGTACTATAGTGTATAACTAGGAAAAAAAATGCTGCAATCATTGTCTTACGATGTTGCAATCGTTGTTCAAGGATGTTGCAACCGTTGTCTGATGATATTGCAACCGTTGTCCGAGGATGTTGCAACCGTTGTCTGATGATGTTGCAACCGTTGTCCGAGGATGTTGCAACCATGGTCGTAACCGTTGTCCGGAGATGTTGCAACTATTTTCCGAGGATGTTGCAACTATTTTCCGAGGATGTTGTAACCGTTGTCCGGGGATGTTGCAACCATTGTCCGATGATATTGCAACCATTGTGCGGGGATGTTGCAACCGTTATCTAGATATGTTGCATTTTTGGACCGTACGGTGGGACATATTCCTATAGGCCACGCTATCTTCTAATTAATCAAGTAACTGAGGGGTGTGGGGCCACTATTAAGGACATCAATTAACCAGATAAGAGTCAATGGTTTTGATCAACCTTCGTTATCCAACGGTGGCCGAACTGTACGATGAAAATCTCGGCGTTGGACGTACGAGTCGTAGTAGCGTCTAACAAAAAAATATTGCTACCGTTGAAAAAAAAAAGTTGCATACTGCTCACGGCGATGTTGCAATTTTTTTCAACGTGTTTTTCTTAGATGCTTTGTTTTTTTTTATTTGTGATGTTGCAAACGTTGTCCGGGGATGTTGCAACCGTTGTCCGTGGATATTGCAACCGTTGTCCGGAGATGTTGCAACCATTGTCCTATGATGTTGCAGTCATTATCCGGGGTTGTTACAACTATTGTCCTAGGATGTTGCAACCATTGTTCAGGGATGTTGTAACCATTGTGCTAGGATGTTGCAACCGTTGTCCGAAGATGTTGTAACCGTGTCCCAGGAATGTTGTATGCAGCGGCGTAATTTTTTAATATATATTTTTGTGTTCACGTTCTAGAGATCCATTGTATTCTCGTGTGTTCGTCTCTATATCCGTGCTTAACTCTGTGGCCGTGCATATGTGTGTCAGTGGTTGTGTGCGCATGGTAGGCACTTCAGTGGTTCGTTGTATGCAGCTGGTAGATCATCTAAACACTACAAGCCAGCAACTAGTAATTAATTAAGTTTCTGTGGTGCTTTCAATGTGTTTCTAGTTGGTCTCTTATGGTCTAGCCAATCGGTCTATCTAATTTTGCGGTCTCTGTCTCACTTTGGATAGCAGAGATACGAGTCACTTATTTAGGCCATAGCATACAACGTAATAGGGTGCAATTGCGCCGCTCAGTTGTATTCCCTGGGAACTACATAGCTCTCGGCCTCTCAATAACGTGGCCGGGCGTACGGAGAAAATCATGTAATCGGACGTATGAACATAGTGCTTCCCTTTGTAAAATCTAACGTTGTCAAAAACTCGCCCACATTTCGATTTCGACGGTCACACCAGCCCACAAGTTGAGAATCATCACTCATGTGTAACTGAGAACATGCTATGATGCATCTTATTTATCGGACGACTGAATTAAACAACAGTGTACAATGCAGTGTAGAGCACAAATAGGCACAACAAATATGACAGAACAAGTTGCTCACAGCAGACCCTCCAAAATAAGTTGGTCACATCCTGTCAGATTTTGAACATCAAAAGAAATAAAGAGGTTTGACTAGGTACTCCACCAATGGAGAAGAACATTTGCTTCACATGTACTACACCAATGAATTGACCCTTTCTTCATGGACTCCGGGCATGAATGGAATTAATGAACATCCGAACATTTCATTTAATGCATTATGCATATATAGTTCAGTACATAGATGCCTGAATTTTCGGCTAAATGATACTGTTGCCCCCCGTTAATAACAAATCTGGCAGTCGGTGCGCCGCAATGCCAAAAATGGTATCACGGATGTACCGACGACTGACACGTGTCCTCCAACGTTCCCCGCGTCCGGACACAATCTCCACCGTTCCCCCTGTGCCCAAATGGTCCCCGTACCAACACATCGCCGCTGTCGCACTCCCTGCGCCTGGACAAGCGCATGTCATGCCCTAGAGCGCCCGCGCTCACTCCCGTGCTGCCACGTGGAACTGTCACACCCTACCATACCCTCTGGCCTGGATAGCTGCTGTGTGACTGCGTCGTACCTCTCGCGCCCGGACGCCTCCCTTTGCCGTGCCCTGGAGGCACGACATTGCGCACTGCCGTGCCCTGGTGGCACGATGTTAGGGTTAGGGTAGGGCCACCAGGGTTAGGGAAATTAGGTTATGGTTTTTAGGGAAATTAGGGTTAGGGTTTTAGGGAAAGTAGGGTAGGGAAATTAGGGTTAGGGTTTTAGGAAAATTAGGGTTTTAGGTTTATGAAATTAGGGTTTAATGATTTCATGTTAACATTTATCAAGTGTTTTAGGGTTTTGTGAATGTGAACCTTGGGGTCTACACGTCCCTTGGTGCAGAGGAGCTCTGACCTTGACCATGCGATGTACCAGTGAGCCCGGAGGAGATCTGCCCTTGGTACGGTACTCCGTACTAGTCAACGTACAACATGGATGGGCGCCCTGGGTGCCACAGTCCAAACCCTGGCGCCATGTACTGCTCCTTGGCAGTAGCTAGGATGGCATTCTTCTCATCGGTTGACAGATGGTTGTCACCCCCACACTCAACTGAAGGCTGCAAGATAGAATGATGTTAGGCAAAATCAATATTCAGGACCTAAGCTGAACATCTTGTATCTCCTGGATGTGCAGTGCTGATGACTGAGGGGGAGCGCTAGTCTGAGTAGGGGGTGTGGACCGCAGAAGTGATGCATTCCGACGGACGTGCGGCTGGAAGACGACATAATGTTAGCACAACCTAAGGCGTAACAAAAAATAGGACATAAATTTGTACATAACTTACCTCCCCGCCGATCTGTAGTGCGGGTGACCGACGGGGAGCGCTACGACGCCCATCGGTCTGACTAGTGTCGACCTAGCAATTGAGCACGGTCGGCCCACTCGGTGCGTAGCGTGTAGGACGCCGTCTCTCGACCGACCGCAGCTCATGTTCTTTATTATGTTCTTGGACTCCGCAAAGATGTACTTCATAGTGCCGAGAAGCCCTGGTATGGTGTGCTCTGGGCTGCGATTGGCGGTCTCGGATGCGCTTGTGATCCGCTGCAACCGCTCGAACTGAAGTAACAAACAACACTTGATCAGTAACAAATAGTAGAAATATCATCAATGAAGTGGGCAAAGGTTGTCAGTGTTTTATGGTGTCATCACGCTGCCAAGCGCTATGTCGATCGAACGAGTGACGGAGCCTCTCCTCGTGTGTGACCTGCTTTGGGTGCTCTAGTGGATGACGAGTGAGTTTGGTGTGTGATCATAGTATGTACCACTCGATGTACTGACGGTATGTCTGTATGTCGTATGGTCGCTAATCCTATAGGACCTTATTGTGCGCAGTCTCCGTCTAAGTCGCAATCCACTCATGCTGGACTACTTACAAGTCCTCAGCATGTCGACCTGTCCTCGATTGCCTGCTTCAAGAACAACAGATGTAAATATGAACTGTAAACATTACTTGGATGGAGTTGGACTCGCAAGTGGACGGCTCGCTGCAGGATCTTGCCGTCAGGAGGGGGCACAAGTTGATATAGATTGAACTGTCGTATTACATGCTGCGGCGCGTAGGGCTCCACCATATGGGTAAACACTAGGTGGTAGGTCGTCGTTCATAATCCGGCATCCTGCGTGCATTGCACGGACAGTCCGTGCATGGAGCCCATATGATGTCGTTGTTGTGCAACGACTCAGACTCATTATGGAACACCGGGTAGCACTCCACCGGGTGCCCAAAGGAGGCTCGTCTATCGGGTCGTGCAATTTGGGGTACGGGTGCACTAGTGTCCTGATGGAGGGTCGTCCAACAGGGAAGTGCTCCCAATTTCATAGTTGCAGAAACACGTAGCAGATGGCAAGTACCAGTTTCAAACCGGTGTTGCTCAGCGAAGCATCACACAACCCTTTGTATGTGGCACGAAGGATGGTTGATCCTCAACTATACTAGGGCATCGCCCCAGCCTCTGCGTCAGCCAAAGACTCGGCGATGTAGACGAAGTTGGGGTACACCCAATCGCCATGTGTGGTGGAAAACAAGACCCAACTGAAGAGATGAAGAAGGTAAGCGACAAGGTACATCCTAACAACCTCGTCAGGTGCATCCATCGGACATTGACTGAAATTCCTTAGCCATGTCCGAGTGACACCACGGGCGTTGTTTGGGACAGGTATGCCGAACCGATACCCCAACCAGGCCTTCCAATCCGCCGGCGGACGGCCTGGAACAAGTGGCTCACCCCTGATCAGGAGACCGGTCAAGAATGAGACATCCTAAAGAGTGATCGTCATTTATCCCCACCGTAAGTGGAAGATGTGCATCTCTGGTCTCCATCTGTTAACAAGTGCCGACATCAGACTATCGTCCAGGGTGAAGTAGCGTCCGATTGAGAGCATCCTCGCAAAGGAAAATAAGTCCATGTCCCGAAGTATTGGGACGTAGCGAGCGTCGAACTACCAGTAATGCTTCTCGGACCGAAGTACGAGGGGTGGAGGGCCATCCACGTCCCCAGTGATCCATAACTTGCACCGGTGATGCTCGTCGTAGAAGGGTTCCAGTAGCTCCGTTAGAGGCATGGCTTACAAGAGATAAAATGCAGAGTCAGTTCGCATCGAATTGAAAGGAGCAAATAAATTACGACATATTGAATACGAGTAAATTACTTATGACAAATTATTCACGACTAATTAATTATGACTTAAATAATCACCAATTAATTAGTTACGAGTAATTAATTATGCCCAATGAAACAACAATAATTTAATCACCACTTATTAACTACGACAAATTAATTACAACTTGATAAGTATGCCTAATTAATTACCACTAAAGTAATTACGACTAAATAATTAGGACTGATTAATTACGACTAAATAATTATGACTAATTAATTAACACTAATAAATTACGACTATCTAATTATGACTAGTCAATTACCACTAATTAATTGTGATTGATTAATTCCCACTGATTAATTACCATTAAATTAATTAGGACTAGTTAATTAACACTAAATTAATTATGTCTAACTAATTACCACTAAATTAGTTATGACTAATTAATTACCACTAATTTTTTACTACTAACTAATTCACACTTAATTAATAAAGATTAATTAATCATGACTATTTAATGACCACTAATTATTTACCACTACATTAATTATGACTAATTAATTACCGCTTAATAATTACCACTAATAAACTACCACTTAATTATTTATGGCTAGTTAATTATGAGGAATTATTTACAACTACATAGTGCTAACTAAATTAAACTAGGGAGCTATGCAAGTAAGAGATCATAGATTGTTACTACTAGATGCGTAGAGCAGTGGAAGAAGAGTTAGAGTAGTCTGATCCAACGTAGAGCGCGTCGATGAAGTGGTCGTAGTCGATCGTTCAAGGTCCTCGGCACCGATCGTCTCCTCCAACAACCAATCGCGTTCCTTGCGAAGATTGTGGATCGTCATCGTTCAGCACAGCAGCAATCGAAGCAGCGCATCTACGGTATCCACACGTCTTGGGATGGAACACTGTACGCTGGTGTGCTAGCACTAACTCGCATGGTAAGACACTTAAGAAGATGGCGGTTAGGGTTTCGGTGGAACAACTCATGTTGTCTGTCTCTCCCAACAGCCTCATGCATCTCCTTATAGAGAGCCGATGACGGATCATATCCGAACTCATTTGTTCCAATTCGTTAAGTGTGTGACTCTGTAGGTTCATGCGTAATCGGTTGTAACTCAGAAACACCTTTCCGACCATGAGTCATTAGCGGTTCCTAGTAGGACATAACGATTTCCGAATACACATAAACTATATCGGACGAACCTTAATGCAATATAATCTATGACTAGGTCCTTATCACTTACGATCAGCTCATATCTCAATACGACCAGTTCATATTTAGTCATGATCAGTTTGTAACTCTTTATGACCAGTTTACGACCACTTAGTGATTATATTCGACCAATCTATGACCAACTCGTATCTCCATACGGCCAGTCCGTATCTGGTCGAACTGAACGACCTGCTTGTGTATTCTCCCTTTACCTCACGACATCTGGTTGAACTCCAGGTGAGATAAATTTTCATCTATGGACTGTTCAATACTTTCTTGATCAAGTAGCGGGTAACAACATGTGGTCGACTCTTCGACCACTAGTGGTATGGACATGCACTTTCTTATCCGACCACATCGAGAGGCCTAGAGATATCTCTCCTGTTATGTTGAGGGGGGGGGGGGACAAAACCCATATCCGATAGTCACATCCCTCCGTATGTTTCATAACATACCTAAAAGTAGGGGTGAAAACGGATCGGATAGTTTTCAATTGATCCGGACGGAAACCAATTCGGATTGTCTCGGATAATTTTCGGAGTGGAAACGAATTCAGATTTTTCTGTCGGAAACGGAAACGAATATAGTGGTCATGCTATCCGGCGGATATGGATACGAATACGGATTGTTCGGATATCCAGATTTCGTCCCATAAGAGGATTTCAACCCAAAAGAGAAAAAGATATTTTAATTAATTTTCAAATTTCAGAAAACGCAACAAATCAAATAGTCTTTTAGAAAAAAGCAAATAGAGTTAAAAAATTCTAGAAAAATCACATAAATTCCTTGAATTATTTTTAACTTAATAAAATTAATTTAAACTTAAAGTTGGTTCTTATTTTTTGTATATAAATTATTTTTAATTTATGAAAATAGGAAAAACCTTTTTAAAATACAAAAAATTCAATAAATTAATTAAAATGTTATTTTTCACTTTAAATCCAATAAAATCCCCAAAAACTCAATAAATTTTATTTTTGACATTAAAAACTAGGAAATTAAATAATTAACTTTGTTTTATTTTATTTTTCTTTTTAACCAGGAAAACTCTTTTAAATATCAGAAAATCCAATAAAATAATAACTTTATTAATTTTATTTTTGGTAACATCCTTTAGGATGTTGCGGTCATATGCGTATATATTAACCATCCAGCCTAATCGATGTTAGTGTGAACTAAGTTTTATGTATGTGATGAACTAAGTGTGAATGCGTGATAACTTGTGACTTTGTGAGTTATGACTTATGAGCTAAATATAGTGAATTAAGTGTTATGTTTGTGATGAACTAGCTAATGCAGTTTGCTAGTGCCAATGTTACGTGTGGTTGCTAAAAATATGAATAATTTATAAATGTTTGCATCAAATAAATTAGTTATATGTTTTTGTTAATTTTTGGCATACAATTTAAGGAGTTTTCATGTTCCGAAAAATATCCGCGACCGTATTTGTTTCGATTCGTATTCGATATTATTCATATTCGTATTTGGATCCGATAAAAAATATGAAAACAAATATGACAGAGCCATTATCCGTCTGTATCCGATCCGTTTTCACCCCTACCTAAAAGCTACCTTTATAACTACCCAGTTACGAAGTAGCGTTTGACAACCTCTGTACTATTACACATGTAGAAAATCATGTTGATCTCAGGTCTAAGGATTATACATCAACATTGCTTGAGACCAACTGATGACATATAAAATTATAACAATCTCAATAGTATCTCAAGGTGGGTCAATCCAACACCATGTTCCCTAACATGTGTTTACGTTATTGATTCGATATCCCCATATCCATGATCGGTGAAATATGATCATCAATCAATACATGCACTGGTCAATAAGTCACTAGTGTTCCGACCAGTGACATCCGACCAATGATACATTTAGAATGACATCATATAAGTTAAAGAGCTTCACCAACAAGTCACATACTTGTTAATTTTTATAAATGATAATTTATCCAAGGAACATAATAACATTTATTCTATAACTCATAAATATAGACGTGATGCAATCATCTCTATGATTGCCTCTAAGGTATATAAGTAATCGCCTTCCACAAATTTCGACTACCTAAACTAAAAGTTAATGATAACATCTCTCTTCTTTGTGAGGGTGATGATTCATCGTCATCACATCTGAAGATCATGAAGCAAAATCTCAACTTTTACTGCCCGAAGCCATCCTCAGTTCACCAAGATTATTCTCATGATGGGATCAAACATACAAGGATAAAAGTGTAAATTGCATTGGAGCTACCTAAACTTGTAAAGTTGTCTCAGCTAGCATCTAAACTTGTATTTTACTTTGTCGACCTCCTAAATTTGTTCCTGTTTGCACAACATGTCATTTTGGCTATTAGACACCTTTTCTGCTGATGTGGCGCTCCATGCGGTTGACATGGCCAAAGTAAGCTCCTATCGGTATCCAAAGTTCCCAACTCTCGGTCCGTGAGGAGCTCCACGAGCTATTGCAGATTGTAACTTGTCAATGCTGCGTGGTAGGCATGGTGAAGAACATGGAAAACGCTATCGCCGAAATTTCGTCAGCTGGGCAAAAAAAATTGAATTTATCTATTTTTATCAAAATTCAAAATTTAGATAAATTTTGTATTTACATATGAAAAAAATCAATTTCAATTAAAAAATTTCATCCAAAATTTTACCGAAATATCTGGTAACCGACAGTTACCAGTTCTATCGGCGGAGTCCGTAAAAATTTTCCACCGATATAGTTTTCCCTGGCGAAGAATGATGAGGCCGGGTGGGCCTCTGCCGCCGCGCCGTCCGCACGCACATTGGTGGAGGTGGTCGTGAAGAGGGAACCAGACCGCGACGGACCGCAGTTCGCCGCACCGTTGCTTGGGAAGAAGAAGAAGCTGGTGGAGGACGATGCAAAGAACGGACCATCTCGGCGCTCTGAATCGAACGGCCACCCACCTGGTCATGGTGGCGGCGGGAGCTCGGCGACGTTGTCATCCTCCCCTTCTTGCCTGCCAAGGGCTTCTCCACCCAGAAGTCGCCGCCGATGAGAAGCAAAGATGGAAATCCATGGTGTGCGCTGCGTCAGCACGGAAGGAGGCACAGGTGGC
Source organism: Ampelocalamus luodianensis (assembly GCA_036346255.1). Classification (NCBI taxonomy): domain Eukaryota; kingdom Viridiplantae; phylum Streptophyta; class Magnoliopsida; order Poales; family Poaceae; genus Ampelocalamus; species Ampelocalamus luodianensis. The sequence goes on along the minus strand of CM070627.1, from coordinate 52,360,312 downwards.
TGGAAGGCAGCGAGGCAACTGCTGCAGGGCATCGTCACGCCATCGCGTGAACGCATGATCACCGCGCCCAAGCCGGCCGTGCGTCGTCACCTCGAGCTACATCCTACATGTCGATGCTCTAGGTTAACCGATTTTGCATACAGGCACAAAGCACCAATGCAAACTAGCTAGCTTCCATGATTTTTGTCGTGATTACATCTCCGGGCAGGCAATGCATTGCAGGCGGTAAACCATATGTGGCATTCTCCTTGGGCTACGCGTTGGAGCAGGAGAAGTTGAGGGCGTGGGAGCACAATGCCACCGCGGAGGCAGATGCCCTGCCGGAGGAGCAAAGGCCAAGCTCGCTGAGACGGAGCAGGTTGCGGCCGCGGAGGCTGAGCTCGCCGAGACAAAGAAGCAGGTTGCGGCGGCGGAGACCGAGCTCGCCGAGACAAAGAAGACAGTGGCCGCAGATGCGGAGGGTGGCGGCGGTGCACGAGTTCTTGAGATCCAGGGAGTCGCTTGCCCTGCCATTCATGTTCAGAAGCTGTAATTTATGCTTGGGAAATGTACACACGTGAAATTGGTGCTTGTGCTCTGTTGCGAGTAAGTGGCCAGGGAGTGTTTCTCCCCATTTTACTCGCGTTCTGTGGTCATGTGCAGCACACGTGCTCTGTTGACCCCACCTCACATCCTACATGGCCAACTCAACCACATGTGTGTAACAGCAAAACTGACATAGGGTGCAAACAGATAAAATTTTGGGCAAAAGTAAAATAAGTTCAGGATGCTAGCTGAGACAACTTTACAAATTTAGGGAGTTCTAATGCAATTTAATCGTGATAAAAAACAGTATAGCCATTATCAACCACGGGCGAAGGGCATGTTTGGTTCGAGGCCTGAGAGCCGTGTCTGAAAAAAAAATAGTGCCTGAAAGTAGCCTAAGAACTGGATGATTTCTGCCTGGTCAGGGAAGCCTGGAGATGTGGTGTTTGGTTGGTGATACGTGCCTGGAGATAGAAAATACGTTTTTAGAACTAGAAAGCATGTTTGGTTCACCAACTCTAGATTTCATTCGGTGGCGGCGCAGCTTGAGGCAGTCGGTGGCGGCAGAGAGAAGGCGTGTGGTGGCGCCAGAGAGGGAGAGGACAAAGGAGAGGGTACGCATGGGCATGAGGAGACTATGGGGAGCTTACTCATGCGGTTTGTCGGGAAAGAGGAGGACTGAGGCGGTCTGGCGACGCGAACCGGCGGTGGTGCAGCCGGATTCACTCGGCGGCGGCAGTTGGCCAACGGAGAGGCCAAAAGGATGGCAGGGGGATAAAGGGGAGGCCGTAGGGGTGTTCCGGTAGGAAGGAATTTGATGGAGAAGCACCGTGCGAGCAGGAGTGACCGAGGGGGCGGATTTGGCCAGGACCAGGGAAGATGGAGTCGGCGGCGGCTTCCCGTGAGAGAGAAGTGAAATCAAGTGGGGGGGAGGGGAGGAGAGGGGGTTTGGGACCGCGTTTTGATGCGAGTAGATGGGGGAGAAACTCACCGAGGCGGCCGGAATAGCGGGCGACGTGCACTGGCCAGGGGAAAGACAAGGTCAATCCTGGCGCTTCGGCTTCAGAGACGGGGGAGGTGTGTGCGAGGATGCGGATGACGAGGTGGTGTTGGGGCTCGTGATGGGCTGGGACAGGGACTTCGGGTGGACCCCGGCAGCTTGGAGGAAGACGGGCTGAGGAAGACGAAGGCGCGTGGGGAGAAGAAGACGCTCCAAACTTCCATTTGGACGCCTAGGCCTGGATTCTGCACCTGGCAGGCAGCGGGTGCCAGGGCAGCAACCAAACGCCACCCCGGCACGACGCCGGCAGCATCCTGGCCAGGCAAGCGCCTTTCAGGCCTTGAACCAAACAGGCTTGAAATCCGTGTGCTGTGAACCATGGAAATGGGATTACAGAAGTTGGTGTGTCGGTTCGCCGAACGCTACCTGTGATCAATCAAACTGCTGTCGGAGAACCATCTCTGTTTCACTCTTCCATGTAGCATGCGATGATTGCCCTCTCATTCTCTTAACCTTCTCCTTGTCTTTGACAGTGGACCCCTTCTTTTCTGTCTCGTTAGTCTCTGCAGGTCGATCCCCGCAAACAGGGCATACCATACCGCGTCCATGTGAAAAGGTCTTTGGGATGCCACATTGCAGGCACATTCTGATGTTGAAAAGAAACAAACTATTAAACATTCCTATGAAATTACCAAGGGAAAGAAACACAATTATGTAAGATTTACATACATCAACAGAAAGGGGTTCTCTTAGGCCTAAGTTGTGTTCTGTACTTCTTCTCTTGGGTTATTTAATTTGTTGTCATGTTAATAAAATTGACTAGCCAATACCTCAGCAGGTCTGCTGCATCTTCTGGCCCTGGATTTGTGGCAGTAATTAGTCGTTTGCCTTCAACATAACCAGCGGTCACTGAACCTGGAGAATTGTTGCCACCCACGTCACTTCTAACCCGTTCATGAACGCCAATCAACTGTGGTTTTGCCTGAACAACAGCACCTGCAATTAGTTGTATATAAGACTACAGAATTTAATGTAACATTGAGGAAAGTATTGACAAGAACATGCATAATGAGAAGTATTCAGATGGGAGAACACATGACTATCTGGTTTCAATCTCTAGCTCATTCCCATTATCCCATAGCACAGCAATGCGACAGGCCCCATAAGTTCATAATACAGGCACACCATGTTCTTCAAAACACGGTGTGGGCAAATATATTTTAACCAATATATAATAAAAGAGTAGTTCATGGTACATACCATTCGAGACTAAATTTTGCACATTTGCAACACGTTACACGTGTGACTAACTACAACATAAAAACAGTTCATTCTGTTTACATGAAAAAGGGTGCCAATTCGAAGCTACACTTTCATGTATCCAATTAAAGTACATTGTAATTGTAATTGGATAGTAGCTTAAGTATAGTATAGAAGTTGATAAACAGTGAGAAGAGACCTTGTGGATGTACTCCACTTTGTCAGATGAAGTATCATCTAACAGTGTGAGCACATTTGAGAACATTGATGTTTTTTTTGGCAGTCCTCAACATACCAAGAGACTACAAAAGGGATTGCTTCGGGCAGGCTCTCGAGGAGTCTATCAAACCGTCTTTAGCATCTTCTTCTTGAAAATGGAATTTAGAGCACTTCAGTACCAGTAGCAGCTCTTGTTCGAAACACCAAAGGTGTTCCTGGCCATTTTTCTTAATTTTCTACAAGTACATAAGCCAGATTGTCACCATAGAATACGAGCATGGTAAAAATCCATGACTTTTTTTTTAGCTGGGAAAGCCATTACCTAGGCTGCAATGTGTGAAGTTTGATGACCAATTAACAGGAACTGAAGTTCTAAACCTTATTTACCACTGAGAAACAATAATAAAGGATATTGCACTAGCTCAGATTGTTCACCCTTCACCGCAGAATAGAGCACTATCCGCTTGTTGAACCAATAACAGTTGAGCCTCTTGCCTTCCAAACCCAAATCCATAACTGCGTTTGCTTCGTGCTTGCTACTTACAGAACATATAAGTATGCAATGGTGACTATCATCTAAACCCAGCATCCTAAGCGCGGCTGGAATAAAGTCTCAATCAAAGCATCGCAGTCTGCAATTCAGATTCTCCAACTTGGGATGGCACAACCTAATTTTTTTGACCTAACAGTGATATATAAAAACATTCTACAATCTACATGTCTTACCGGGTGGCGGCTGCATGCGATCCTTCAGCCTGTCGCCGCCGGCGAGCACGCCGAGCGCCTCCGGCTTCTCCTCAGGCGCGGCGGCGGCGTGGGCGAGGAAATCGGGTGGTCCGGAGACCCCGTCGAGGGCCTCTAGCGCGGAAGGAAGCAGTGCGTCGCCGCCGCCGCCGCCTCCACGGCTAGGGTTTGGGCCACGGCGAGGCTTTGCGGCCGGCTTCGGAGCAGGGGAGGCATCGTCGGATTCGGCAAGGTCGTCGGAGTCGCTTAGAACGGCTGCGACGGAGGGGTCGTCGTCCTCGTCCTCGGCGGAGGAGTACTGGAGTAGCCTTCAAGGAGCTGTAGGCTCACGGCCTCACGCTCATGGCGCCGCGGTGTCGTCCGTTTCGCTCGGCGTGTTTGGTTGGGCTCGAATCGATGGGCTGCTTTGGGTTGCCTCTGTCATGGTATGCGCAACAGTATACTTGAAGTGGGCTCTGAGGGCGATCTGGGCTGGCCTGACCAGAACTCGGACCAATCTGATTTGGGTTCAGAAATCCTGAACTTGACTTTTTTTTTCTCTTTTTTCTCTCAATTTCCTACATGACTCGCCACTATAATAATTTCTAAAACTATCTAGACTAGCTACATGAGAACTATAACGCTGGATTTTTCATTAAAAGTACTTTTATGATATTTTAGTTTTATTATTTTATACTAACATAAAGTTATAAAAAGCACCGGTCAAAGAACACGAAATATAATTGTAAATATCTACGCCATGTATTTTGGTGGGCCAAGATGTTATAACGTTAATGGTTAATCAAATTTAGGTACTAGAGTTGTTACAGATGTACACGGGGCATAACTATTCTTTTGTTAGCTAGGTTAAGATTATAACAACGCATATTAATCGAATACATATATTAAAGCTGTTACAGTTGTGTAAAAAACATAACTATGCTTGCAACCATAGACATAGAAGTTGTGTAACAAATACAACTCTCTTTTCAATACATTGTAGTATCTAGCTGTGCGATTGTATGACAATTCAATTAATTGAGAAAAAAGCAGAGGAGTAGCCAGTATTACGAGTGAAATTGTGTCCTTCAATTAAGGAAGCGACTACACAGCACTATACCGTTTAGATAGGAGGTGATGACATAGGTCCCAACCATTAGATCAAATGTAATCGAACGATGCAACTAGGTCGCTTGTGGCAATATGACCAAAATAAACTGCTCAACCTCGACCTCATTGAATCGTTGACCACATGCTCTGCGCGAAACCTCACCGTCGACGTCCTCCATGTAGTGCGCCGGAGTGCGGACGACACCCTGTCGCCGTCCTTGCAAAACCTCGTGGCCGATATCCTCCGCACGCAGACCTCGCCGCCACCCTCCTTCACACGCGGGAGCATGTGCAAAACCTCGTAGTTGACCTCCCATGTGGCACGCATACATCGCCCTTCCACGGCGCGCGCGAGAAACCTCACCATCTTCCATGGGCACATGTTACAAGTTTCAAAAGTTCCATGTAACTTTCAACGAAGTTTCTAAAGTTTCAAAATAAGAGTTCAACGAGTTTCATGCAACTTTCAACGAAGTTTCAAAAGCAGAGTTCCAACTAGTTTCACAAGCTTTAAGCAAGTTTTAAGAAGTTTCAACAAAGTTTCAAAAGCAGAGTTTCAACTAGTTTTGCAAGCTTTAAGCAAGTTTCAAAAAGTTTCAAGAAGTTTCAGAAAAAGAATTTCAACTAGTTTTGCAGTCTTTAAGCAAGTTTCAAGAAGTTTGACGCAAGTTTCAATGAAGTTTCGAAAAGTTTCAACAAAGTACCACCGTTTCAATCAAGTTTCAATGTTTCGAGAAAGTTTCAACTTAGTATCAAGCAAAATCCATGAATGCTTCACATAATATCAGATAAAGAACAAAAAACCACAAGTAACATTGAGAGCCGCCACCATGCTAGCTTGGGCGCCGCCTACTTTACGCATTGCCATCACGCATGTTTGCACACCATCGTCGTGCGCTTCCCTCCCGCCTTCTCACATATCACCACTGACATCAGTACTGGATGGTGGTATCGCCATGTCAGATCCACCTTTGTCGCCACACCTGCTCTGGCTCGTCGCTGCCAGCATGGGATGGAGATGGCTTGGTGTCAAATCCGCCGGTGGTGGTGCACCTGGTCAGGCTTGTTGCTGCTACGACATTCTCACATGTTGTACCCGAGCATGCTTAGCCTCACCATCGTGCCTTGCTCCCACACCACCATCACCGCTAAGACCAAATTGAGGTGACTCAACATGTAATTCATGTCCACTACTGATGAATTCGTCAACGGTGCTCAGTGTGGAGAGAGACAAGAGGAGGGATCTGGTCTAGGGAGGTGGTGAGAAAGGGGATCAGGAGTATTGGAGAGAGGGAGACACACAGAGAGAGAACAACTCGAGTTTGACATTGTACACAATGGATACCTACCTTAGTCTCCTCTTGACACTTGATGAGTGCCTTCGACCGTCGGTCACCCAAGCATGCACGTGGAGCCGTTGCATGTGGCCAGGAGAATCAAAGAATCAAAATTGTATGAGATCGCATGCGTGCGCGCGCTCGGCAGCCAAATTGCGGCGAACAAAGGCGAGCCTCTGCCTTTTCCATGTCTAGAATTCTGAAACCACACGCGTATGCATATTGTTATACTATACCCTTCCTTATGCACAGTAGCTCCTAGATCGAATCAGAGTTATGAGTTACGATACGGGCATGCACGGTATCAAGAATAAAGTAGATAAACCCCATAGAGAAAACCAAAATAACAGCGACAAAATAATCACGACGAGAGATAAATATCTGGTGAAACTGACCATAAATTCCGTAAGCACGACCTCAAAATAGAGCTGGGAATTGGGCCATGCCGTGCTGGCACGGCCCGGGCCCACCGTGCCGGCCGCATCGCGCGCGTCGGCTCGGCCGTCACCCCGCGTGCCGCGCCGCGCCGCCCACTCGCATTCGGCCAGCCCGAGCACGCCCAAAGCCCGTCGTGCAGTGCGTCGCATCGTGCCACCAAGCCCAGCCCTAAGTAACTATTGACGGCGGAGGCGGCGACGGCGGCAGCGACCGTCGTCTTCATTCCTCTCGTGCGATCGTGCCTGTCTCATTAAAAACCTAGTTAAAATTGAATTAATTGCGTAAAAACATGGGTACGAAAATATTTCAGGGAAAAGGTGAAATTTTTTTAATATTTTACAGATACAATGTTACTACCTCGTTAAAAACCTTACGCCACAGAGTGGGATTCTCCGAGTAAGGAAAAGAGTACAGTAACAACATGTGTACATACTGACTACTCATCAATGTTGAGATCGTTCATGCGTTCGAGGTCAGCGTACGCCTGCACGATGTCAAGATCCTCCAGTTGATGCTGTTGCCGCTCTTTAGCCAATTCCCAATCCTTGGCGCATGTGATTGCCTCCACCATCCTAGGCGTGAGGGATGATCTTCTTTCTTCAATTATTCTCCCTGCCATGCTGAACGTTGCTTCTGAAGATACAGTGGACACCGGCACCAACAGAACATCCCGTGCGAAATATGATAGTACAGGAAATATCCGCTTGTTGTTCTTCCACCACTCGAGCAAGTCTATCTTTCCACTGGAAAGATCAGGATCGATGTTTGCAAAATTATGCTCTAGGTAGTGGTTTAGCTCTGAGACAGAATTCCAGTTGGGGGTCGCCTGAGGCTGAGAGGACGAAGAACTGGACTTGTCCTTTAGCTTCTTCCACAAGTGGGATGTCAAGCTTTTCTTTCCTTGTTGTGTCTGTTGTGAGGCCTCCGATCCCGCGCTACTGCCGAATTTGTCATAATACATACGGAAAACACGAAAAAGTTCCTCTTTGACATGTGCAAAAGCTTCCGAGTAATCAAGACCAAGACATTCACCTATTCCCTCCATACCGATCTACAAACCTGACAACTTTTTCGTAGGATCGAAAATGATAGCAAAGCAATACACATGTGAAATAGACTCAAAATATTTAGTAAATTTTTTCTCCATTAGTGCGACAGCATGACTTAAAAGGGGATCTTCCTAGATTTAGCAATCTTATCTGCAATTAACCAAATAAATTCTATAACTAAGCAAGAGGTAGGGTAATAAACACTAGATAACATCTTTGTTGCTTTATAAAAAGGTTGTAAAAACTGTCGAAAATGACTAGCAATCTGCAAATCTGAATTGGTAACTACCAATTCATTGTTTCCAGAGTTAGCATTGACAAAAACAGATATAATATATTTGTACCCTTGTACCTTCTTTAACATGATGTAGGTCGAGTTCCACCTCACCTTCATGTCAAGACCGAATTTTCTTGGCTCCTTCCCATTGGTTGCGCAGTACTCCGCGAACCTGGCTATCACTTTTGGGGAATTTGTGAGGTAGCGAATGGTGTCGCGGACACTGTTCAAATATCTGCCAATCGCTTCCATACCGTCTTGAACAACAAGGTTCAAGATATGGCATACGCATCTCTGGTGGAGAACATAACCACCAATATACGTCTGCAATATTGGGGTGAGGATGTTCATAGCAGTAGTGTTCGCTGATGCGTTATCAAGAGTGATAGAAGCAATCTTATTATCTATCTTAAAATCATCAAGTACGTGTAGTATACGCTTAGCAATAGCCTCTCCCGTGTGTGATTCGTTAATTGGCTTAAACCCTATGACTCTCTTGTTTAGTTTGCAATTATCGTCTAAATAATGGGCTACAACACTAAGGTAGGCACTTCTCGGGTGTGATGATGTCCAAATGTCTGAAGTTATAGCAAAAGAGAGCTGAACTTGTAGGAATTGTTCTTTTAGCTATGCTAGTTGCTTATGATACATTCGTAAAATATCAGATGTAGTGGTTCTCCTACTAACAGGTTGGTACTGTGGGCAAAAGCCGCGTTGGATCATTCTTTCGAACGCGCAGCTTTCACCCATCCTAATCGGTTGATCTTCCGCAACAATATATCTAGCGATTTCCTCACGGGCAGAAAGCGGGTTGTATACCCAAGTACTTACAGAGCCATCGGCCTCGAAGCTTAGCTGCGTTTGTACGCCTCCCCCTCGGCTCTGCGCCCCGATCTTGCGCAAGCATGCCTTGTAGTGCCGGTTCAAGTGCCATGCCCCTGCAGCTGTACGAGCAGTTAATTTAGCTTGGTAATAATTACATGTTGCGATATCTACCGTTTGGCAGTCATGGATTTCCTGGCTCCAGGTCATGTGCTTCCAACAGTTCGCCTTTCGTCCAGACCCGCCAATGTTGCCGTCTGTGGACGCGGGGGAGAACTCTAGAGTCCCCATTGGCTCCGGACCGCCCTGGTACTCCTCGTAGCCCTCCGTACCGTCTATATGACGGTCATCCATGCCGTAGTCTCCCATGCTTGGCGACAACTGGCGAGCATCAACGGGAGTCGGAGCCGGAGGAGGACTAGGGGAGCGACGGCGAGAGCTTACACTAAGTCGCCCTGCTGTCCTTTTCGTGCTCTGACTCCTCGGTAGCATACCGCTCGGGAGCTCCTTGGTGCTCCAACTCCTTGGCAGCATAATGGATAGATGGTGAATAAATAGGGAGAGTAGATGGCTGTTAAAAAATGGAGAGATTTGATAGATTGAAGAAATGAGGTGAACTGAGTGACCGAGAGTGAATGAATAAATGAAAACGGAGCTTCGTTTTATAGACACAGCCGCGCTGAACGTTGCTCTTGAGTTCTGAACGTTGCTCCCAATTTCCAAACGTTGCTCCTAAAGTCCGAAGTCCTGATTTCCTAACGTTGCTTGGCACCTTCTTTGTATCAAAAGGTGAGCCATCTCACCTTTCTCGGCATCTACTCGTGCCCGTGACCCTCAATGGTCCCATCTCCCCCAGACGGCCAAACCGAGTGCCTCCCCTCTCGCTCTCGGCCTCTCCCCCACCCAGCCCCCCGTGCCTCCCCTTATCCCCGAATCCCCCATCACCTCCCGGCCTCCCCTCTCCCCCACGGCGGCACGACCCCTCCCCCATCGCCTCCCCACACCCACTCCCCCATCGCCTCCCGGCCTCCCCTCTCGGCTCTCCCCCACCCCCAGGCCCGAGTGCCTCCTCTCTACCCCTAGTGCCTCCCCCACTCCCCCATCGCCCCCAGAGCCTCCCCCTCCGGCAGTCCGGCCTTCCCCCATTCCCCAATCTCCCCCATCTCACGGCGAAGGCGGCCAAGCGGGCGCAGAGGTGGGAGGCGGAGTGTCGCGGCAGGAGGCGGGCGGCGCGGCGGGGGGCGAGGAGGCCGAGCGGCGCTGGAGTCGAGGCGGGAGGTGGAACGAAGGATGCGGAGCGGCGGGGTATGGAGGCGTGGCGGAGGAGGCCGAGTGGCGCGGGAGCCGAGGCAGGAGGCGAGGCGGATTTGGAGCCGCCTCCCTCTGGTGCTCCATGGTGGTCGGTGCGCGCCGCCGCCGCTCCTCGCGCTACCCGGCGCCTCCGGATCGCTCCGCGCGCGCGCGCGTGCACCGCCTCCTCGGCCGGCGTGGCCTTCGGCCGCCGGCCCCTTGCCTCTCCAGATCCCCCGTGTCCCGACGCCGCCGGCCTCTACTGCTGCCTCGTGGCCCGGCCTGGCCGTCTTGGTCCAGCGCGGCGGGAGGTGCGAGGAGGCGTGCCGGCCGTGGGAGGCTCCCCGAAGCCCCGCGCCCCTGGTGCTCGCGCCTTTCCGGCTCTCCCTGGTGAAGCTCCCCGAGGCAGCGTGGGAGGCATGCCGGTCGTGCCCGCCGTGCTCACCGTGTCGTGCCGCCCGACGGGCCGACTTTCCAGGCCCAGCCCGGCCCACCGTTCGTGTCGTGCCAGCCCAGCCTGCCACGTGTTGGGCCGTGCCGTGCTTGGGCCGTGCCGGGTCGGCCGGGCCTTGGGCTGGCCTGGAAAAACATGGCCCGACTCCCAGCTCTACCTCAAAAGAGTACAAGGGGTTGTCGCTCCCTCAAAACCCTATCGAATTTTTTAGGACTATCGGATCCTTACCCTATACAAGAATCTAGTGCTAAATAACAACTCAGTCTCTGATTCTCTTGTGCGCCTCTTGCTTTTAATGAGTTGGTTTCTGGCTTGGGTTCCCATTGACTACGCATCATAGTTTTATATAGTGCTCCCTAGTTCTCCTTCAAAGAGAAGTGATAATCATAATCCTATTAGGATTCATATAAAAAACCTTGTAGCACACCTCTCCAAGATCTAGTTGGTTAGGATATGATTCACCCTATCTCAACAATCTCCACCTTGACTCTCATCCGTTACAATCACCGTGCCCCTCAAAAGCTCGCTCTAAGTCGACTCCACCTTTTTTATTTTTTCCTTTTCTTTGTTTTTCCTCCCACCCTACCCCCACCACAGGGGCTCATGCACATCACCACAATGTGTGTGTCGTGATCTGGGCTAGTCCGCACGGATCCTGTGCCTGAGTGCTCTTTCGTTGTGTAATTTGGTTAACCATACCTTCTGTTCCTACAACCCTTCATGCCATAGGTTTGTACCGCCTCCGAGATCCACCTGCTCGTTGGTACTGCGTGGTAGGTCCTACCACATTTTTCTTCTTTCAACAGCTCGCACCTCCACCTTTGCACATGCTAAATTTTGCAACTGTCTTTACAGTTCCGCACATAACTGCAAATGAGATCTAAGCATCTATCGTTGATGATATGATTTTCTTCTCGTAGCCAGGATTTTATCAGATCTCTTATAGGTTGCCATTTTTTTATGTTTACCTATCAATCAATATCCTTTATTGCTCCAGATATTTTTCATGATTATATGTCCTTTATAAGTAACTCGTATAACTCCACCTCGAAGTGATATCTCACAACCTTCGAGTTTAAGCGTTTAAGCGTCCTCATAGATATTAGATTCTTCTTTAAGCCAAGAACACACTGAACTCCCACCAATGTGTGATGTGCTCTATCATACATGTCCAATATAATCATTCTCACCTCAGTGATTGCATACTTCTTGCAATCTGCCAAGTGAATAGTTTCATCCGTTGAGCGTAGAGATTCTTCGTCAAACATCTCTCTTACTGAACATATATGAAAGCAACAACCTGAATCTAATATCCATCCATGAGAAGTACCTGATTAACTGATGATAAGTATATCTGAATCATTTTTCGCTACCGCCATTGAGTATGCACCCCTCTTTTGCTTCAAACTTGGACAATCCTTTATCATATAACCTTCCTCGTCACATAGATAGTAAACATATGTGCCCTAGCTCTTGCGCTTCTTCTTTGTGTGACTTTTGGTTTTATTTGTAACACCTACGGTAGCTAATGCTTCATCACCCGAGGATGAAGAATTCAAAGGCTTCTTCAAGGACTCCGCCTCCAATAGATATGAAACTACATCGTTGAAGTTGAGAGTACTTTTCCCTATGAGAATATTCATCAACAATTGCTCTCTTGATGGTGGTAGAGATGATGTCAATATGACGACCTTATTTTTCTCCTCAAATTTCTCATCCACACTAATCGGTTGTGTGATAAGCTTGTTAAAGACATTGAGATGGTCAACAAATCGTGTACCTTCCTCCATGTGAAACATGTATAGTTGCCACTTCAGCACCTACTAGTTTGTCAGTGATTTTGCTATATACAATTTTTCTAAGTCACTCCATAATTTCTTCGGTGAATTTTCTTTGATCATCGAGTATTTTTCCTCATCGAAGAGACATAGACGGATTGTACTTGACTGTCTTTCGCTCCATCACCTTCCATTCTTCAACGGATGTAGTTTTCAGTTTGTCCCCTTCAAGAGGGTCGATCCCTTGTTGGACAAGGACATCCTTCACCACACATTGTCACGCGCTGAAATTTCCTCCGATGTCAAATTTCTTCACTTGATTCCACATTGTAGACATCGATCTTGATTTTGTATCACCTAATGCTTTGCCGACCTTCTCATGAATCAAATTAATCTGGCATTGGCTCTGATACCACTTGTTATACTCTGATGCCCTTCCTTATGTGTAATAGCCCCCAGATTGGATCATAGTTGTGAGATACGACATAAGAATGAACGGTATAAAAAACAAAGTAGATGAACCCTATAGTGAAAACCAAAATAACGGTGACGAAATAATCATGAAGAGAGAGAAAGATTAGGCAAAGCCAGGCGCAAATTCCTTAAGCATGACCTCAAAAGAATACACGGGATTGTCGCTCCCTCACAACCCTCTTGAATCCTTGCCCTATACAAGAATCTAGTGCTAAAGAATAACCTAGCCTCTAATCCTTTCATGCGCATCTTGCTTAGAATGAGTTTGTGCCTTGGGTTCTCCATGACCACCCATTGTGTCTTTATATAGTACTCCTTAGTTCTCCTCCATAGAGAAGTGGGAATCCTAATCCTACTAAGATTCATATAGGAATCCTTGTAGCACACCTCTCCAGCAAGTCCTAGTAGGTTAGGATATGAGTAACCATATCTCAACAGTGGGCGGTGGGCGAACACACTGGATGCCATGACGTCGGTCGACCCCTACTTATATCTTGCATAGGCTGCAAGTCTGCAACAGACCTGCAGCATGACAGACTATGAGACTAGCACTTTCATGCTAACTCAGTGCTATACTAGCCCGCTATGTGGCTAGTTGTTGGTTGATTCCTGCAAGCTAGGGCGTCCTAGGGTCAGTTAGGCAGTTATAGCTTAAACGATTAACCCAATGTCCACGGATATGCCATATTACTTCCTCTGTTCCAATGGTCTGTTTGGTTTATATAATAAGGGTATGTTTGGTTCATAGCCAAATGTTGTCACACTCTGAGTTAGGTAAGTTTGACCAAGTTAGGCAACCGTTTGGTTCGTAGCCACACATGTGGCAAGATTCATTTTCGTCACCTGGTCCCGCACGTCAGTGTCTAAAAAAAGTGTGGCAAGATTCCTTTTTGCTAGCTAATATGTGGCACCAGTTTTGATGACCTAAACTTAGGCGGGTTTTGCAAAAAAAAAAAAAAAAAAACTGTGGTAGACTTTGGCAACATTAGTATATGAACCAAACAAGCCCTAAGGTTGTTAAAGATTGTCACAATTTTTTTTTGCCAAACTTGCCTAAGGTTAGGTCATCAAAATTGAAGCCACACTTTGGCTAGCAAAAAGGAAGCTTGCCACAATTTTTTTGAGTAATTGACGCATGAGGCCCAGTTGATAGTAAAAGAATCTTGCCACAGGTGTGGCTACAAAACCAACAGACGCCTAACCCAGTCAAACTTGCCTAACTTATAGTGTGGTAAAGTATGGCAAGGTTTGGCTACAAACCAAACATGTGCACTATAGCAATGAATGAGTTTATGTTTAAGACTTTCTATGCTACAAACCAAACATGACCTACATATGTGTGTGTGTAGTTTGAGACTTTCTATGGTACTTGGATGTCATGGTAATCGCTCATTCGTTGCAATCCGATGATCCATAATATATCCTAGAGTTGGTAGGTACATAAATTGAGGGATAGGTATTAACTTAAAGATACAGTAGTTGATTAATGGCGATGCCAATGGCAGCAGAAGGCAATCACCCCACAGCCATGTATGTATTACAGTGACATCCATTAGTATATTACATATTTATATAGTAATTAAGTGATTTACAAGGTCAAAATGACAGGAACTCCGCAAGGCCTCTCCGTTGTTTCTTGTGCGGTTGATTTAATCATGGTTGTCAATGGTAAAATTAAAAGGGAGAAGAAGACGAGCTAAGCATCTCGAGCAACCGAAATGGCAAGGGATAATTAATGGCAAATTAAAGGAAGGAAGGGCAATTATAAATCCAACATGGTAAAGGGCTTTGTGATTTTGATTTTTGAGTAGTTAATTGTTACCAACTATAGCATTATTTTTTTAAAAAAAAATCCATATACCTAAGTTACCCTTTAGTTAATCAACTATTGATATTTTTTTAAGTGCTAGTACTTCCTAGTACCTTCCAAGCACCAACTGTATACTAACACCACTACCAATAAGCAACTAATACATAAATTCGATATGTTGTCGCGAATGCTAAATCAACAACTATTTGTAAAAGAAAACCAATTCTCTAAAACATCTAATTTGAACTAGCGTGAGTAACCACTTATTTCAAGTGGTGTTAGAGAGACGTGCATACAATTATTAGGTGCAAAATATTAAATATGTCAAAAGCTAAGATGTTAACCCATTGGTTGTTATACGTGCATGGAGCTAAAATAAGTATATTTTAGACCAAAGGGAGTAATATGGGGCATTCAGTGGGAAGTATTCTGTCAATAAAGAACCTACACTATTTACAAATCAAAACAAACTTAGCATTATTGTCCTAGGCATATCCCACCTCAGCATCATTTTTTTAAAAAAAATATATTTTTTTTATTAATATTACAAAAAATAAATAGTCATTTTTTTTACAGAAATAATTACCTGTTGCCAAATGAATTGACGACAGATTGATGTAGCAGCTCCTGTCACCAATTCACTTGACAATAGGACCTGTCACCAATTGAATTGGCGACAAAATCTTCGATGTCAACCTATCATTAATTCATTTGGCGATATGTCAATTGGCCGACAGGAGCCTTGCCGTCGATTTACTTGGCCGACAGGCCTTTGTATCCAAATCATTTGACGACAGGACCTTGTCACCATTTGTAATAGCGATAGAAGGTGCCTTCTTAGCCTATCATCAATTCATTTGGCGACACGAGCTCTATCACCAAATGTATCATTTCTGTTAAAAAATCAACTATTTATTTTTGCGACAAAGCTCGTGTCGCCAAATGAATTGGCGATAGAGTATTATTTTGTAAAAAAATTGATCATTTATTTTTGTAATATTAATAAGAAAAGTCAATTATTTTTTAAAAAAATCCCTTAGCTCTAAGGTGCAATTTTTTTTAAAAAAGTTGATAACATGGCAAGGGTCATGGGTGCATGAACATGTAAAGTTCAATAGTATTGTGTACTCTGATGACCAGGTGAACAAGAAAATAGAAATTTGACACGCGAAGACCCTCCTACCCATGCTAGCTTGATTAGACCTTGTATGTATCGGGAAGGTCTTTCGATTCAACGACCGATATGAGGCAATGTAAGATTGAACAGTCATTCAGATGGAATTATGCATGGACCAATCATGAGCTATAAACATAGTATGTTCCCTTACCTTTATCCATCGAAAAGGAAGCAAAGTGCATCTGCACTATGCAGGTGGGAAACACTTGTCAAATCCCAAACTCCCTTCTTGGATCATGCATGCTGAATCGCTGATTCTTCCACCTGGCATAGGTGCATCGTGCTTTCAGTGGATTCCAACTCCCCCCAACTATCAGATTCTCTCTCTCTCACACACACGACAATGTTAATAGCAGTTTTATCAAATTTTACCTAAAGACTAGTTGTTTGGACTTCAAAGTTCAGACCTACATTTCACCCTATTGGATTCCTAGATGGAAATAAATCGGCTTGGATCTGTACTACTACAAGTCAGCAATAATTTCTGCATCTAATAATGGTTGCGGCCCATATTCTATTGGTGGTCTTGATGCATGACAATTGACAAGTTCCGGCCAATAATACATGGTTCATGTCAGTTGGATGCTTGTGTGGGAAAAAAGGAAACATAGTGCTAAAGGGTCTGAATCTTTTGGACATATGTGACTGTACAGTTGAATCAACTAAACGAGTATTTTTCATTCTCCAATCAAAGACGCAGATCATGTAGAAAAGATTGTGCAAATTGTAGGGACGATCGATGTTGAATGCAATACCAAAAGATCACATCAAATCTCACCCCCTGTTCTTCTACAGGATAAACATACCTTCTATTCCTGTCGTAAATAATGCACAGAAAAACAGGAACGAAAGACACGAATTTTACATAAAAAACCTTTTCAAAAAAAACCACAGGCACACAAAGACAATATCACTATATGGGAAGATGTTTACAATGAAGCTCTTATTCTTTCCTATAGACTACATGTATATATTTATAATGGTATATGAAAAACACCGTGTAGGAGTAGAATTATGAGTTGGAGTAGGAATGAAATTTGTATTACACTCGGACTTAATTCGTATCACACTCAAACTCAACAATCTCCACTTTAAGATGAATTTGTCCTGTAGCCAAAATAAAACGTGATCTCATTGAAACAGATTAGCATGAACACGTTGTGCACCGAACATCCATAGGACTATTGAATGGTACCAACTAAGCCTAAGTAAAGCTCAAACTTAGCGGTAGGAACCGGTTTTGTCATCATATCAGCTGGATTATCAGGAGCACTTATTTTGTTGACTTTAATGTCACATTGAGCAATGACACCCCGAATGTAATGATATCTGATGTCAATGTGCTTCGTTATCTCATGAAACATCCAATCCTTCGGAAGCAAATAGCGCTTTGATTGTCGCGGAATATTGTAATGCAAGATGTACTTTCACAAAGCTCAGTAAACAAACCTCTTAGCCAAACGACTTCTTTGCAAGCTTCAGAAATAACTATATACTTGGTTTCTATAGTGGACAAGGCAATAGTAGCTTGCAGCCTTGCTTTTCAACTAATGGCACATCATCCAACGGTGAACACATAACCAGTAAGATCTTTTATCCAAATCTCCAGCAAAATCTTAGTCCGCATAACCAACGATTTTATATTTAGTCTTTCCAAACTGTAAACAAGCATCAGATGTGCCCCCACAAATATATGAAAACCTATTGAACTACTTTCCAATCCTCTTTGTTAGGATTAGCCATTTATTTACTAATAGCACTCAACGATTGAGATAAATTGGAGCAAGAACATACCATGGCATACATAAGTGAACCAATAGCACTGGCATATGGAACTGTAGACATGTACTCAGCTTCATCATCTGACTATGGAAATGATGCTAAAGAAAGTTTGAAATATGCAGCTAACGGAGTATTCACCAGTTTAGCCTTATGCATGTTGGAACGACAAAGAACTTTATCAATATACCATTTCTGACTTAGGTATAATTTTTCAACCTGTCTATCTCTGGTAATTTCTATACCAAGAATCTTCTTTACTGCACCGAGATCATTCATCTCAAATTCACTACTCAATTGTGTCTTCAACTTTGAAATTTTTACCTTGTCTTTTGCAACAATCAACATATCATCACCATAGAGGAGCAAATAATTGTTGAGTTATTAACAACCCTTAAATAAACACAACTATCATAATCGGATCCTTTTAAATCCTAAGAGATCATAAAGGAGTCAAATCTCTTACACCACTATTTGGGTGATTGCTTTAGATTATAAAGAGATTTCTTCAACTTGCAAGCATAATTCTCCTTTTCCGGAAAGACAAAACCTTCTGGTTGCTCCATATAAATGTCTTCCTCCCCATGTAAGAACACAGTTTTCACGTCCAATTGTTCAAGCTAATAATCATGCATAGCCACTATTCTGAGTAAAGTACGAATAGAACTATACTTCACAACTGGGAAAAAGACATCTGTGAAATTAATACCTGGAATTTAGTTGTATCATTTAGCAATGAGTCTTGCCTTGTACCTAACTTCTTTGGTTGGTGAAATGTCTTCTTTCTACTTGAAGATCCATTTGTAGCAAATAGCATTCTTGTCAATTTGCAACTTGACCAGCTCCCAAGTATCATTCTTCTCAAAAGATTACATCTCATTATGCATGGCAGCCATCCATCTCTCTAAACCACCAGAATAGATAGCCTCTGAATAAATGGAAGGTTCTGCAGTACCTTCAATTTTTTCTGTCACGTTAAAAGACTAAGCAACAACATCATCTTTTATGATCAATATCTTGGGAAATTGAATATTTCTTTTAGGTCTGTTGGCTGCAATGGAACGCTGTGGTGTTTGAAAGACAACAGAAACATCATGTATGTTTTCTTTTTCATCTTCTGGTGTAGATTTTGAATCAATAACAAGCTCTACTTGCATGCTTAATTTATGTGGCTTTCTCGACGGGAACATCAATAGATGATTTATGATGCAACATAGCAGATTCATCAAAAGTAACACTTATGTTAATAACCATCTTTCTAGTTTCAGGTTTCTACAATTTATATCCTTTCACATAAGGTTTATAACCAAAGAAAATACACTTTGTGGCTCTAGGCTCTAATTTACCATTGTTAATATGAACATAAGCATGACAGCCAAATATTCTCAAATTTGAATAATCTGTAGAGAATCAGACCATACCTCAATTGGAGTCTTCTTATCAATTGTCAGACTAGGTGACCGATTGATCAAATAACAAGTAGTGGACAAGGGCTTCAGTCCAATAACTCCTAGATAAGTTAGAGTTAGATAACATGCAACGTACCTTCTCTATAATGATTATATTTATGCGTTCGGCCACACCATTTTGCTGAGGAGTACCTGAGATAATGTAATGTCTCACAATTCTCTCTCATCTGCGTAAAGCTTCAAATTATCCAGAACATAACTCCAAGCCATTATCAGTACGTAGCTTCTTGACATGCTTGCTAGTTTGCTTTTCAATCATAATCTTTCACTCCTTGAATGTTTTGAACACATTCGATTTATGCTTCACGAAATATAGCCAAATTCTTCTTCAATAATCATCAATGATTGTCAACATATAGCTAGCACCTTCAAGGGACAAAACACATGATTTTCCTTACAAATCAGAGTGAACAGAATCTAATATGAAATTTGTAGAGTGAATTGATGTGTTGAATTTCACCCTCTTTTGCTTGTCGAAGACACAATGTTCACAAAACTTCAATTTATCGATGCTTTGACCATCAAGGAGTCCTCTTTTGCATAACTCTATCATGCCAATTTCACTCATATGCCAAAGATTAGTAGTATTAGAATCAAATGATTTATTTGAGGCAACAATAGCATTACATGATATTGTAGTACCTTGCAGATGATATAAGTTAACATCTTTCATATCACCTTTCATCACAACAAAAGAGCATTTGGAGATCTTTAGAACCCTACATCCACCTGAATACTTGTACCATTTTGCATCAAGAGTACTTAGTGAGATAAGATTTCTCATCTAACTAGGAATGTATCGAACATATCCGACTAAGTTCTGGTGGTGTCATCAAACATCTTGATTTGGATAGAACCAATGCATGCAATCTTGCATGGTGAATTATCATCCTTCAACACAGAAACAATTGGCGTAGCTTCATAATTCACGAACCAATCTCGGTTCGGACTCATGTGGAAAGTGCTGGTCATATCAAGAATCCGCTCATCACCAGTTTTAGAATTACCGACAAAGGCAACGAGAACATCTCCATCAGTATCATGCTTAGTAACAATTGTGGATTTAGCATCAACCTCTAGTTGACCCTTCTTGAAATTATTATTCGTTTTTTCTTCTTTACCCATCAGCACTCAGATATGATGTGTCCATCTTCCTTGTAATATTTGCACGACTTGTACATACTTCTGGATTTCGATACGTCTTTCTAATTTCTACTGGAGCTTTTGCCTCTTGAATTGTCGTTTGAACTGCTCTCCTATTGTTTGCCACGGATAACTAGGTCTTATGCATGCGAATTTGAACTTTCATTCGGAACTATGAGTTTCATCCTTTTCTTCACATGCATTGCTCTAGACTTCATTAGTGTAAGAGTATATCGGTTATATAGAATAATATCTCTGAACATAGAGTATGAACTAGGCAATGAGCATAAAATAATAAGATCCAAATCTTCATCATCATATTTTCCTCCATAAACTCGAGATTTGAGACTTCTTCTTTGAACGTTGTTAGGTGGTTCAATAATGACCCGCATTCTGTCATCTTGTGCGAATAAAGCTTCTGCTTCAAATGCATCTTACTAGTCATATCTTTGGTCATGTAAACCTGCTTCAATTCCAACCATGACGCGGCGGAGGACTTGTCCTTCAAAACCTCCTGCAGGATATTATTTGATAGATTAGTCAAGTGCCCGTGTGTTGCGATGGAAACACAAACTATAGAAGTAAGTCAAATGAATTATTTTGAAGCCAGTTTGATAACACAAATGAAGAGAAAAAACATGACTAAATAAGATTGACTTGGAGTCATTTGCATCCTAATAAAAATTCAGCAAGCATTCAATCACCGAATGTAGTCCAAACCATGCATAACAAAATATTGCATTCATGAATTGAGTCCTTGAAATAAGCAACGATACAATGAACTTAAGACATACTTTACTTCAGCGCGATATTGAAAGAAATAAAAAAAGGAAATAACATACCATTGAAAGTACTAAAAACATTGGAATCTAAACTAACATAACCAAGGAGCACAATATAAATAAGTCCATCAACTCTAGAGATCATTTCCCCCCTTAGCCTTCCTACTCATTCAACCCTTGATAATGAGGATTAGCAATCGCACTGATCCTCATCTGGACGATGAAATTGACGTAGTCACGTACAGTCGCAAGGGCACTCATTAAGGATGCACGGAGGCCTATAGATAAACCAAACAAAAAGTAATACACTATTTAGAGGCTTACCGTAGAGAGGTAATTATTATAGAGATACAATATAATTATTACATAGATGCCGAAGAGACTTATACCTTCCAACTCGTTGGCATAGATTGAGTCTGAGAAGAATATGGGTTCACTCTCTACCGTGATCGACAACCCGCCTAAAGACGAATCATAGTAGAAATTTAAAACAAGTTACATACCAACATGTTGTGAAAGCAAAGATATATTCTCCTTACCGGTGGTCCTGTTGACCTTCAAGAGGGTAGCAGCCATACAATGAAAGTCGGTCTCTGCCAGATGCCAACGCTTGATGTGGCACCGCACGGAAGTCCAAGACTTGTGTGAATATCAACACTCGGCTGGGTGTTTAGCAAGTAGTGAGAATCCAAAAATGCCAATTGTATTTAATCATCAATAATTGAAAATGTTTACATTGCTCACACCGAACATTCATCAGGGCTATCTCCCTGGTTGGCATCTGATAGGGCCATGATTTGTGGTACTCATTGTCACCGACATGCATGACCATGCCAATGACATTTGCAAAAGCCGCAAACCAAATAATAATAGATATATGACTGAAAAGCTAGATAAGGAAGCGAAAAATCTTTAGAAAATGCTGGCTTACCTACCAAAGTCTTGTCTGGTCAGGTGTACACATCACAAAAATCCATGAACGTCCGCAGATAGATCGAGAAATCAATATGCCTTGGAGGGGTATTTACCATTGTTTTGGTGTTCAAGTTCATATAGAACTCGGGTTTTACAAACCAAAACATACACACTGGCATGACGATGGGTTCAAAGTTGACGTTTATGAAATCGTAAACTTTGTCGGCCCGGAGTATACCATCGAAACGAACCGCCTGCCGTTCATATGATAACACCTCTATTTTTGTTCCCTGCATAACATAAATTAAATATGAGAGAGGACATGCGCTAAAAATAATATAATGCAGTACTCAGATGATCTTCTACTCACATCGTGATCTAGTAAAGTATTCGCAAGTAGCGAGATCTAAGAGAGTCCTCTCGTATATGCGATTTTTGTATCACCTTCGCACGGAGTTCAAGCTTGAAAAAATGGTAGCTAATTACACGTTTTGAAATTCAAATTTTGGGCTAGCCTCATTTGGTCAAAACAAATTTCAATTGGCCAATTCATGATTAGCTCGATCCATGTACGTGAAGCAATGAAGACTGAAGTTGCTAGTATGCTTGCTCGTGTATGCTTAGCAAATAACTTGGTGTGTGTACGTAGCAATTTCCACTGGGATGAAATCATGAACTAGAGCTAGCCAGCGGGATCTCTGCCTGCTCATTTTTTGGTTTAATATTTTTTTGAATCAATGATGCTATGTTTGGACGCTTTTTCTTTGCAATCAATGCTAATGTGCTTAATTTCTTCTCTTTCTAGCAATCAATGTTGTTGTTGTTTTGCTCGCCTCATGATCTGTCTGTTGCGATTCTTGCTTTATTCTGCACGAATAAATAGTTGCTCTTTGTCTTCGACACGGAGACGGCCTTGAATTCAACACCGATTCAAATTGCAACTCGTGAGACGTGAGAAGAATCATTCCTCAAATCTCCCGTGCTCTAATACCACTTGTGATAAATGATGCACAGAAAAATAGAAATGAGAGACACGAATTTTACATAGAAAACTCTTCTGAGAAAACAACGAGCGTACAAAGTCAATATCACTATACGAGGAGATGCTTGCAATGAAGCTCGTGCTCTTCCCTATGGACTAGAAGGATATATTTATAGTAGCACATAAAAGACTCCGTGTAGGAGTAGAACTATGAGTTGGAGTAGGAAACAAAATTCATATAACATTCAAATTCAGTTCGTATCACACTCAAACT
This sequence comes from Ampelocalamus luodianensis, assembly GCA_036346255.1. NCBI lineage: Eukaryota > Viridiplantae > Streptophyta > Magnoliopsida > Poales > Poaceae > Ampelocalamus > Ampelocalamus luodianensis. The sequence goes on along the minus strand of CM070627.1, from coordinate 52,337,225 downwards.
CAACAATTCTAAGCGTAAAAAAATGACACTTGGGAAGACAGAGGTTTTTGGTGATATTCCAACTAAGGTAAACGTCAGAAGAGAATGTACATGCAAGTTGCAGCCATCAGGAGCTGCAAAGGATGAGGGATTCTTGAAAAGATGTCTCAGTTTGGTAGGGACAGAACTAGTGTGGTTAAGATCCAAATATTGATGGTTAACTTTGTATTCAATTCAGCCTTTTTTGGATCGTTGCAAGTGGGAAATGAACAATGCACTGTCCCCTCAATCATGAACAATGCACTACGCCTTCGATCATGAACTGCATACAAATGGATCAGATGCTGCATTTTTTTGTGTGCGATTGGCACTGATACCTTTCACGGTATCAGCTACCTCTTTCACGCAGAGGAATATTTTTATTGGCCAGGAACAGTATGATGATTCCTAAAATATACATGGTCCCCAAACAATCAGACTATTGACACATGATCTTTCATAAAGACAAGCAAACATTTTAAGAACTGTCTCTCAGTGCTAAACATGAAGAGGTGCTTGAGAAATGGAGAAACACAGTCACATAGTCACATGAGAATGACTCAGTGAGTTGAAGAATCATCTCCCATGGGAGACATACCTTAGTTAATTCAAGCTAGCTGTTCCCTTGTGCCAAAACTTCTGAACAATCATGCTGATTGATAACATGGGAACAAAAACTACTCCATTATGGGAATGCCTTGACTTTTCTCATGGAGCATCTGCCTAGCTGTCACCATGGCAGGTTTGTCTAGCAGCCATTGTTTCGTCGCGACCTATCGAGTTTCATGGACCGATCGATTCACATTTACATAAAGAACGACTAAATACATCTGTACACGTTATGGTTCCTATATCTCACCCATAGAAGCATCCATGGGATAATACCTAACTAAAGAACTTTGGACTGTATTTAAAGCTAAGCACGCGAGGGCAACATCATTTTTTTTGGAGATGCAACAGCATTCTTTACACTATGCAATCACGCGTGCACAGCTTGATTACCATTTCATTGATGTGTACGTATCTTCTGAAAATGCTATCGTACGTAATGCAGCATATAAATCTCATTGTTGTGATGTGTTCAAGCAACCACCATGCATGCATGGTAGTTTGTTAATGTAGCTCTCCTTGGCAAATCTGATCATATCAAGACTTTAACCCAAAGCTGCATTATTAAACTAGGTACTACTCCATTCCCATGCAAACAACGCAGTAGGGGAGTACTTGGGAGTTGGGACCACAGCTGCAAAGTGAAAGCACTACAGTTGATGAGTTGATCAAGGAAACTTGCAAGCATGCGTATAATCCAATGGAATCAATGATCGAGGAGGGTTAGAATATGTGTGTGCACAGATCTGATTGAGAATTTGATATACTTTGCCATCTTAATAAACTGTTTCCCAAAGTACAACACAAACCTGAAAACAATTCAGATGCTTTCTACCTAAACTCTATTGATAATTCAGGCTTAAGTATCCTATACAGTGATATATGTACTCATTGACTAGAATTGCGCGCGTCGAACAGAGGTGGGTGTTTGTTTCTGTGCTCTCTCTCTCTCAAAAGAAACAAAAATATGCATGTGCATGTGCTTGTGCTTCATAGGGGAATGAATTTTTATCAGGACGATCCTTATGTGAAGACGCTTGGGTCGAGGACTGTCCCAATCGAGCTAATCAATTAGACGGCTCTTCGGAGTAGGGTCCTCACGTGAGGACAGCCCCAAGTCAAATTATTTCTGTTACTAATGGTACAATGCATTTTGCCGGCCAAACTCCGCATTTGCTAACATACAATCTCATTTCGATGAAACAAAGGCCTTATAGTACACTAGTAGGTACAATTATCCTAGAAGTTGTCAGCTTGTCATGGTCTCAGGACCACCTCCTAATGAATCTTGCTGGGACAGAATGTGGCAAGTCCACCTTGTGCCTCCTGCGAGGAGTTGTACCTTGCATAGTTGCGTATTCTATATATATTTGAGCAGGCACATGCGCATATAATGGAGAAAAACTAGCATGCATTCTTCAGTTAACGAAATAATCGCTATTAAAATTCTTATGTTACATTTTACAGAAGTGGCTGGGTACTAGTGATCATACAGGGGATGAACCGTCGGTGAGGCAGCTTAGGACATGCAACGCCTTCCAAACTCATGCAACAGAAACACTAGTACGTACACATCTGGGGTTTTACATGATATATAGGAGGGTTATTAGGCCATGTACAATAGTATGATATCAGCTGTCTATAAAACTTGTCACGTAGGACGCAAGATGATGTGGATGTGAGAGGGAGAGCATAGAGAATTGTGTCGTCTCTTATGCAACAGTCGACTGTAGCACGAGAAACAAGACACATTGTACATGAAGAAGCTGTCTATAGAGATATGTAAAAAGACAATCTATTGTACAAGCTGTCTTTAACACTGTCTATAGATGATATGAAAGGGTACTGTAGACAGCAGTTGTCTATACTATTGTACATGTGCCCTTAGACGCTTGTACAATTAACTAATTAATTAATTAAACATGCTCAAACTTCTTCAGAAATCAGAGAGCTAGCAGCGACTGATCTGTCATTGTCCGACACCCTTGGGCGCATCGCTGACGATGATCGCCGACGCTTCCACTGCACCAATCGAAGCAGGAACTCCTTAACCTGAAACAACAAGGAGAATTACAGCTTAGTTAGTTTATCTTACACATCACAATCACCGAAATGACGCAATGGCTAAATTAAAGATGCCATGCTGTTATGTCTATATATATTTACCTCAGTGGGGTCCTGAAGAGAGTATGAGGCGGCAGTCTCCTTGGGGCACTTGGAGACAAGAATTCCTAGACCCTGACCTCTCTTTCTCAACACCTAATTAACACCAGATTGTTTGTAAAAAAAATACAACATTTGAAAGAAACAAAACAGTTGAAATCACCAGGTCCGTAAAATGTAAAGAGACAGTAAGACGCAGGAAAACTAAACTACAATTGTATCTGTAATATATGCACCTTGAAAGCATCCTCGTCGGTCCGGTCGTCCCCGATGTACACCGGAAGGACGTCGCTCCGGTCGTCGAATCCTAGAGAGCGAACAGCAAACGGACAAACCATCATTGATCAGAAAGATTTCTATTCGCGCCGTGACGCCATGAAACGACCATGATCGCCGTGACGGCAGGTACGACTAGGAGGATGACGAAGAAGGTGTGGCACTTACCGAGCGAGTTTAGCAAGAACTCGACGGCCTTGCCCTTGTCCCACATGATAGACGGCCTGATCTCCAAAACCTGCGGTAAAACACATGCATGCTCAGTTCATGGACAGAAGGATTAAAGGGAATTAATCACTAACCTTTCTGCCTTCGGTGAGCTTCAGCTCGGGGTAGTCCCGGAGCACAGCCCTGACTTGCTCGGCCAATGGGCTCCATCTCTGCCAGGGGGGGCGTGATCAATGCAGGAGTAAGCAATCAAGAACCTTCTTGTTTGACTTGCAGCTCAGTTGCCAAGTTGGCACCTAAACATATTGTAAGACTTTTGGATTGGTGCTAATCTGATTACCTTTTCATCTACGCATCTGAAGTGCACGGACAAGCAGAACTTGTTGTTCTCCACCCTGGCCCCGGGCGTGCTCTTGGTCTTCTCCACCAGAGCCTTGTAAGCCTGACACACACACAAAAAAGGATAATTTTTGTGATGCACACATGCGTCGTTGGTAAGTTCCTCATGGCTCAACTAACTAATGAACTAGGCTGGTGAATAGCGTATATGTACCTCGTTGACCACCGGCAGGAAATCGCGAGCAGGTTGCAACAGGACCGTCGCGTCGTCCTAGAAATCGGGAGCGGTGATGGAATCAAATAAAAATGATTGCAAAGGAACAGGCTATGGCTAGTCGGATTGTTGGGTGAGGAGATAAGGACTAGGTAGAGAGATGGCGTACGTTGGAGCTTGGGCCCTTGATGTCCATGCCGTGGCTGCCTGCGTAGTAGAGCTCCGAGAGGCCTACGAAGCTGTAAACCTGCATGACAGAGACAATAAAAAGGCCAGCACTTAGTTTTTTTTTCATGATATGTCTGTGTTGCTGTTGATGAGGGTGCTGTGACGTTCAATGTGCGTACCTTGTCGACGCACCGGCCGGTCACGATCGCCGCCGGGAAATGCTTCGCGACGTCGCGCACTGCCGCCCTCATCTAGGCTCACCAAACAAACGCAAGAAAGTGTCAGCGTAAGGAGAAAGTTCACAGCAACTTGAACTAGCGCAACGCTAGCTATATATCTCCTTATATCTCACCTCATCGCTGATGAACGCCATGTCGGGGTCGGTGACGATGGGGGAGAGCGTGCCGTCGTAGTCCATGAACATGACGACCTGCTTCCCCTTGGCCGCGGCCGCGACCTGGTCGAAGCTGCCCAGCGCCGACGGGTGCTTCCTCTGCATGCGCCAACCAAGAAACGCTGCTCACAACACCGAATACAACCAACCGCCGGCGCAACAATAGCGCGCGCGCGAGACAAGGACCCATGAACCTGGCAAACTCACCGTCCACGCGGCGTACTCGCCGTCGACGGCGGCGACGGGGGAGCGGGTCGGGGAGGACGCGCGCATGGCCTCGACGACCCAGCTGGTGCAAGGCCTCGGCACGTGCGCCGCGGCAGCAAGGCGGTACTCGTCGTCGACGGGAAGGCCGAGGTACTTGCCCCGCAGCGACGATGTCGAGACGGGGCCCGCGGCGCCGCGGCACGCGAAGAGCGCGCGGCCGGAGGAGCCCGGCATGGCCGCGGCCGCCGCGATGCCCATGTCCGGGAACACCACGTCCTGGTTCGTCATGGCGCGCGCGCACGACGCACACGCTGTCACGCGCCCCACCTGGACTCTCGCAATACCAAAGCTGTGCGAGTAGTCGGGAATAGTTTACGAGGACGGGCAGTTTTCTCGGGTGCGAGGAAGTGAAGAGCGAAGTGTCGGTACTTATAAGGAGAGCAATGGCATGGCATATTGGCATCCCGCTGCGGTTGCTGTTACCACTGTAGCGGAGAGACCGACCACTCTATCACCGTCCCATCGGGTTACCACCCACGTACATTTACTTGTTTTTAAGTACTCCGCAAACACACGCTCAACATACACCGTACTCACGTACATCTAGTCATTGACGAAATGTAAGTGTGGATTTGTGTAGAGACCATGTGGTTTGGTCTAATTTAGATGGTGAACAATTGGTAGTATCATTGTCAAAGAGTTTGGTGAGTTAGCTCTCTGTTTTGTAAAAGTTAGCCTGCATTCAGAGTTAGACGGTCTGACCGGCCGTGGTGGGACCGGTGGTGCAGACTTAGGGTAAACGAGCAACGACAAGGTGGACCGAGATTAAACTCATGGAGGAGCTGAACGGCCAAAGAAGCCATGTGCGCTAATGGTGCATGGTAAGACATGTGCATCAAGTGACTTAGGCCCATTTGCAAGTGAGGACCGTTGATGGTTTAGTATCGATTTTATAAATGAATGCTGGGAGCTCTATTAGAGAAAACTATACAGAAAAGGATACGATAATTTTATATAGGTCTAGGTCTTCTCCTGAGAGAATAATAAGCCCACTCCTGTATTTGCTGTATTGATTGTGTTTACAATAAGAAGAAGTCACTAAAGCTAGGGCTTAATCTTCTTGTCTCTCGCTTGTCGTCTGTCCTTTCCTTGTTCACTGACTTAATTCCTTATATAGCGCATGAAGGGGTGACAGTGTTTACGTCAAGAGGCATCTTGTCATTCGATGCAATGCACACGTTTAAGGGTAGTTATTGTCAGAGACACATCCTCCACATCGCCTTGCGGTTATGTTAGAAACAGAGGTTTAATACGTGCAGTTATCTCAGAAATAACGGCATATATTAACTACTGCGTGTAGTAAATATAGCGCACAAATATCCCTAGTCGATTGTGCCCACATGTCTATTGGCTTTATCGGCTATAGGGTGATCATAGATGATCTGGTAGTAGTAAGACTTACGACTATGAGGTAATCGAAGTAGGACTTATGATTAATAGGTGGTTATAGAAGAACTTACGAGGAAACTGAGGTGATTATAGTAGAACTTACAATCAATAAGTGGTCGTAGAAGAACTTACGACCACATAGGGTGGTCGTAAAATAGCTCACGACCACTAGACGTGTATAATCTCTCTCATTGTTAATATTGAGAGGTACCTTTGAAGTTTATATAAAATATATTATTATTTATAAACATTATAGATAAATAAATTAATTAATTGAGGATCATTAGATCCTCGTCAAGGATGGTTCGGTGGGATCCAGATGCATGTGAGGTTTGACGAGAAGTCATTGGGACCAAATGGGTGATGGCGAAGCATAGGTGATGCTTCATGTGAAGGAATCGGAAAATGCCAATAGATGGGCATTTGGTAAATTTTCCAAAACTGGAAAAGTGGTGGTGTACGAAACCAAGGTGGTGGTCCAAGTGGATTAGGTTAAGGATACTCCATAGAGGGTAAGATGAAGATTTGGCCTAATGGATTTGGCCTAATGGAGCTAAAGATGAAGATACTTTGAGCAGCATGCGTGAGTGAGAGACTCGTTTGTCTGTGGGTTTAACGGATGCCCATTAGGGTTTCTATCTTAGCTCTCCACTATATAAGGGTTGGTGCAGTATTGCAACAACCATGCCTAGGAACCCTAATTTAAGATTTGTGGAAAGTGGAAAGAGGAGAAAAGGTTAAGGTTTGACAGATGTATTGAGAGAAATTTTATAGGATTGAATGCTAATGAGTGAGCTTGTGTAATCTATGTTGGAATGACTGTAAATCCTCAATTCATCAATATCAATCCAAACAAATTCATGCAAAGATGATTTGTCTCTTGTTCTTGCTCTCTTTCTTGAGATTTTGGGTTGTTATGTTCTTGAAGTTTTACATTGGTCTTTGTTGTGATCTAACTTACTAGGACTTGTGAAAGTTGAACTAAGGCCATCTTGACCATCTTTAATCCATGAGCAAATTTTGGTTTTCACCCGGTTTTGAGCCCTCTTACACTCAAACAAGGATCTCTTGGAATCTTGACTTTGATTGTCTCAATTTTTGGTTAGAATATATTTCTAACCTTCTTGTTGAGTTATGTTTGAAATATTAAGTGATTTGGATTTATACATCAAAAGTTAGATCATTTTGTGAATAAAAAATTACACTGATTTTTCTGTCAGTTTGAGGAGAGATTAGACCGCCCCTGAGAGAAGTCAGACCGCCCATTACATGGTGGTCAGACCAGCCGAGGGGGATTGATGATTGAGCTTCTTGATTTCAACTCAATTCTTCCACTATGATTTTTTTTATACCTTATCTTTGTAGCTTTACATAGCTATTGAGGAGAAAAATTAGTAGAATTCCACAAGGGAAAATGTTCACCCCTATAGTCACTGAGACACGGTCTAATAGTTTGACAACTTTTGATCACAATAGGTGAAGCCATAGCTAACCCTCGTAGTTCGAAGAAAATAAAAGGTTCTCTCTTTTGTTTTCTTTCTTTCTGTGATGAATCCAGACCACAAAGTAATCGATTAGACCGATAAATCTAGAACGTTGATTATTTGATCAGATATATGGGCCACCCACATGAACTCTTCTGATTGGCCACGTGGACCACTAGGGGGTAGTTTTCTTTCTTGTCTGGTCGATTGATTGGCCGCAGGAGCATAGCCACATCCATCCACTGTTTTGCTGTATGCGATGCGTGTTTAGTTGCATATACTTGCTTGTGTTAGCTAAGATGCATATAGTTAATAATGATTTGACATTGGATCCAAGCTAGTATCCTTTCTAGGAAGGAAATTTCGCCACTTTGCACCACCATTTGGTTGCGGATGACGATGATTGGCGAGATTTAGACTGTTGTGACTGGCTTGGCCGTACAACGTTAACGGACAGAACGATTTTGATGGCTCGATTCTGTGGGGGCCTTGACGTGTGTACTTCGGAGAAAGTAAGGGTCGAGGAAAACAAGGGATGCAATGTTATGCAACTAACAATAACTAACTAACGTAATTAGTATGCACCAAGCAAAAAAAAGACTAGTAATGCAACTAGGTTAATGATATTTGCGTGTGATGCGTGGCGAGGGGTGAAGAGTTCGTGTATGCGTAGGATCTAGAGTTCTCGGAGGGGGTATGCCATGTGCAGGGCATGTTTGCACAACACTTAAGTGTGGTTGATTGCTTGAATATTGGATACTTTCTTTTTATACTTAAGTGTTTTTTTATATTGCTATATAGTGAACGTTCTCTAGTGAACAATCTATATTGTACTGCTCTAAGGATTGTCTCAAACTCTCTGTTTCCTTAATGAAAAAGGAATTTATCCTTCATCTTGAAAAACATTTTTTAACTAGCATTTGACATACTTCAAATTCTTCCTAGGTAAATAAATGCATCACTGAACAATAACCCTGCAATTTACAAGGCAAATCCAGAGTAAATGGTTGGGGTCTAATCTCTAATGACCCTAACGTCTTCATGCCAATCCCAAGAGAAGCGCTTCATCGATAGCAAGTCAAAGTAGAGTAAGAAATGTGTTGAACCAGAACGACGATCAGGGGGTTTGAATAGGAGCACCTACTCTTTTTCAAACACAGACGATATTCAACTTCTTTTTCAACTCAATAACTATGGAATCTATGAAGATCAGAAATACAAGCATAGTGGAAGTCTTGTGTTGAAATCGAGAAAACCCAGAGGCCACCCTACCGGCCCAAGGGCCGGTTTGACCGTCGTAGGGCTGGTCTGACCACCTGAGAGGCCGGTCTAATCTCTAGCTGCAAAACAGCAGCCCGCGAAGATCACAAAACGGCCTAACTTTCTATTCGATGATCCAAATCCTTGAGATTTCAACTATAGTTCATCAAGAAGGTCAAGAACTTATTCCAATCGATGATCGAGACGGTCAAATCCAAGGTTCCACGAATTTCTTAGATGAGATCAAGAAGTCACAAGAACCGAGAAAATTTGAACTTCGATCCGAAAACTTGCTCGTGAGTTGATGATGGTCAAGATGATCCTAGATGGATTCCCACATGTCCTAGCAAGTTAGATAACAGCAAAAGACTAAGGAAATCAAAGGAACATACAAAATCCCAAAGGCATTAAAGAACAAGAATAAGAGAGAACTCATATTGGGGCAAACCTTACTTAGATTTATTCAAGAGATTATTGGTTTATAACCACTCCACTATGGAGGACAAAAGCTCAACACTTGAGCACTTAATCAATACATTTCTCTCAACCATAGCCTCCTCTATTTCCACTTTCCTCAAATCACAAATTAGGGTTTCTTCTTGTAAGGGTCCAAGAGGTGCAAATCCTACACCCCTTGTTTTTATAGTGGAGGCTAGGTCAAGAGAGAAAACATTATTGGATGCCCGTTAAGTCCACACAAAAATGGCTCTGAGCTATACTATCCTGTAGCCTGAGCATCTCCTGCTCATCTCCTTCTCCGCCTCAGCATGCCCCAAATGTAGCAAAGCAGCAGACTCCGGTATCCACGCCACTCCTCTCCGAGACGGCAGCGGCTCGTCGGCGCCTCTCTCCACGCAACACCCCGCAGCGCGCCATGTCCGCAGGCGTCTCGGCCTTCGGCCGCCTCGAGCATGCGGCGTCGTGAGACGGCCGAGCTTCGCCGCAGCAGCAAGACGAGCGAGCAGCGGCGGCAGAGACGGCCGCAGCGGCGGAAAAGCGCGAGGCCGGCGGCGCGGGCGAGCGGCAGCGCAGCGGAGGTGGAAGCAGCGGCGGCGGCAGATGCAGCACGTGCGGCCGCAGCAGAGGTCGAGGTTCTGCGTGGCAGCAACATCAGCTCCATTTCTGCTGATGACAGCGCCGACGCGGACCTTGAGCGGAGGAGAGGCAAGACGAGGGCGAAGCGGCGCAGATGGGCAGCCGCGACACCCACGAGCGCGGCGGCAGCCCAGACAGGCGCGGACGCGCCGGCGGCGCTCCTGGAGGAGGCACGCACGGCGGCGGCGTACGGGTCGACGGAGAGCGCGGCCTTCACAGGCAACGCGGCTCTCTCTCCCCGGTTCGGTACCGTGGTCACCACGAGTACCAGGCTGTCGTCAGGGACGTCGGCTCCGGCGGCGGGTGGCCTACCCTCACCAAGTCCAACTACGTCGAGTGGGCTGCGGTGATGAGGGTAAAGCTCCAGGTGCGGCATATGTGGGATGCAGTCCGGTACGGCGACGTCGACTACAACCAGGATCGACGGGCGCTGGATGCTCTCATCGCTGCAGTCCCGCCCGAGATGCAGTTCTCGCTTACCAACAAGCGGACTGCCAAGGAGGCTTGGGACGCCATCGCTGCGGCACGCATCGGCAGCGACCGCGCCCGCAAGTCCACACTGCAGGCACTTCGCACGGAGTGGGAGAACCTGGCCTTCAAGCCAGGTGAGGACGTCGATGACTTTGCTCTCCGTCTCAACACTCTGTTGCAGAAGCTGGTGCAGTTTGGCGACGACACCTACAGTGAGGAGAGAGCTGTTGAGAAGCTCTTTCGCTGCGTCCCCGAGAAGTACAAGCAGATGGCTCGCTCGATCCAGTCTCTGCTGGACCTCTCCACGATGTCGATCGAGGAGGCGTTGGGTCACCTCAAGGTCGTTGACAGCGATGAGCCACAACGTCTCTCGGGACCCGTCACCATTGGCGGGAAGCTCCTTCTCACTCGGGAGCAGTGGGATGCTTGCCAAGGTGACAGGGAGAAGGGGGAGTCCTCTTCCCCGACAGGCGGCCGCAAGCACGGCAAGCCGCGCAAGGTGCGCAAAGGCGCCCAGGCCGGGACGCGAGGACGTGCCGAGGGTGATGCTCGCAGAGGCGCCCAGGGCGGCGCCGCTGGCAAGCAAAAGCCGGCACGAGACGACTCTTGCCACAACTGCGGCAAGCTTGGTCATTGGGCGAGATTGTCGGATACCACGACGCGGCGAGCCCACGTCGCGCAGGCGGAGGAGGAGGAGCAGCCGGCTCTGTTCATTGCTCATGCGAGCATCGAACTACCTCCAGCGGCACCGGCCGCAGCGGCTCTCCTCCACCTTGACGAGCCAAAAGCACACGCCCTCCTCGGCGACGGCTCCGGCAACAACAAGACCGACGGGTGGTGCCTCGACACCGGCGCCACCCACCACATGACCGGGCGGCGGGAGTTCTTCTCCGAGCTTGACTCTAGCGTCCGAGGCTCCGTCAAGTTTGGGGACGCCTCCGGCGTGGAAATCAAGGGCGTCGGCTCCGTCATCTTCACCGCCGTGTCTGGTGAGCACAGGCTGCTCACCGGCGTCTACTACATCCCAGATCTGCGGAACTCCATCATCAGCTTGGGACAGCTGGATGAGAACGGCTCGCGTGTCGAGATCGAGCACGGGGTGCTGCGGATTTGGGATCTTCGCCACCGCCTTCTTGCCAAGGTAACCAGAGGCGGAAATCGACTCTACATCCTTCACGTGCAGGTGGCACAACCCCTCTGTCTCGCTGCTCGTCGGGACGACGAGGCGTGGCAGTGGCACGAGCGCTTTGGGCACCTTCACTTCGAGGCCCTGAAGCGGCTCAGTGCCACGGAGATGGTGCGAGGCCTGCCGTGCCTTGACCATGTGGAGCAGCTCTGCGACGTCTGCGTGTTGACGAAGCAGAGGCGACTCCCCTTTCCCCAGCAGGCGAGTTTCCGAGCCAAGGAGAGGCTCGAGCTCGTGCACGGGGACTTGTGTGGCCCGGTGACACCGGCCACACCGGGAGGACGACGCTACTTCCTGCTGCTCGTCGACGACCTCTCCCGCTACATGTGGGTGATGGTCCTCGGCAGCAAGGGAGAGGCTGCGGACGCCATCAGGCGCACGCAGTCGCCGCGAGGGAATGCGGCCGTAAGCTGCGCGTACTGCGCACAGACAACGGCGGCGAATTCACGGCGGCTGAATTTGCATCGTACTGCGCTGATGAGGGCATTCAGCGCCACTACTCCGCGCCGTACAGCCCGCAGCAGAACGGCGTCGTCGAGCGGCGCAACCAGACGGTTGTGGGGATGGCTCGGGCCCTCCTCAAGCAGAGGGAGATGCCGGCCGTCTTCTGGGGAGAGGCGGTGGTGACGGCCGTCTACATCCTCAACCGCTCGCCTACCAAGGCGCTCGACGGCAGGACGCCGTACGAGGCTTGGCATGGGCGCAAGCCGGCGGTCTCCCACTTGCGGGTCTTCGGCTCCCTCGCGTTCGCCAAGGAGCTTGGCCACATCGGCAAGCTCGACGACAGGAGCACTCCGGGAGTGTTCATCGGCTACGCGGAGGGCTCGAAGGCCTACCGCATCCTCGACCCTGTCACACAGCGCGTCCGCATCTCGCGTGATGTTGTGTTCGACGAAGGGCGAGGCTGGACGTGGGACAAGGCGGTGGACGACGGTTCGACTTCGACTCTCAGGGACTTCGTTGTCGACTACGTCCACTTCGAGAGAGCCGGGGGAGCTAGCAGTTCGTCTTCACCGAGCTCGTCCACCTCGACACCTCGCTCGCCACCAGCTCCGGCGAGTGCTCCACCACCTTCGGCACCGGCTACGCCCCACTCCAGGCCGGGACGCGAGGACGTGCCGAGGGTGATGCTCACAGAGACGCCCAGGGCGGCGCCGCTGGCAAGCAAAATATATATACGGGTGTACATAGACCATTGGATTGGGCATCAACGGTTCGAGGTTTGATCCATCCAAGCCATGTAAAAACAATGGATATGATGTTTCTCTTCTGTGTATTTGATCAATCCCTTGATCAGAAGTTCAGAACCATACAAAAGTCTTTACGACCAAACTGAAACTGTGTGTAGTTCCCAACTGCAATGACAGATTAACAACTGCAGCAGATCTTGTCCCTTGGACCCAAGTTGACCTACCTCCTCAGTACGCAGCTCCATTGGGTGCTATCCTTCTTTCTAGCTGCGAATTTGTTTGTTAATTCGATGCCCTTTGAAGAATCTGACGCTTCAGTACTAGCACTCGTGACGCCGTGACAAAAGCAGGTACAGATGCTGGAGTATATTCCACTTCTCTTGTGGACTACTGAAAAAAGTGAAACGTGAGTATGCGTCGTATTATATGCATGTTTCCTCCGAAGTTTCAATACATGTTGTGGGTAAGTTATAAGAAATGGAAATTAACAAGACCTATTTTGCATTGGCCCGTTCTGAAACCAACAGTTTAATATCGTACCTAGCTGTCTGACTTCTTAATTGGGGCACACGAGTTGGAAACAGATGTAGAGGGTCTAGCTGTACTTCTATGAAAATTATATATGGAGTTCTTAATATCGATCTACTATCTCCGATTCCAAATGTAAGTCGTTTTATAATCTGTACAGGTCAAACATTACTAGTTTTGACCATCAATATATATATAAAAAAAACTGCTAATATTGACAAAATCAAATTGGTATTACTAGATCACCATGAAATATGCTTTTATAAAGTATAATTTCTTTTATTTGAAACACGGTATTTTCATAGAATTTGTTAGTCAAAGTGTTACATTGAAGGCTAAGTCAATATTCAAAACAGCTTATATTTGGAATCTCTACATGGTTCCTACTAGACCCGCGCTTCAAATAGGGCACAAGTTTGGTTCGGGATCGGATAAGTATGTCCTTAAGTAATTACTGATCAGCACATGCATGTGCGCTAATTAAGAAGTGTCATTATGAGAAGACGGTCAATGTACCAGCCATGTGTTGGGCAAGAACGTGCATGCATGGGCAGTTGTACAGGCGCCGCCCGGGCCGAGTCAGCTTCCAGTACTCCACCATCCCACCCACTACAGCTTTGACCTGCATGCATGCGTGCCCGCGCAGTGCAGGGCCTTAATTAAACGCCACTTGTCGCGGCCACATGCGGCACTGCCAAAGTGCAAGTGCCAACTTTGGCCAATCCACGGACGCTACGACACCCCCTCCTTACGTGCCTTGCCTTGCGCTGCATGCTGCCTTCTCCTCCTCCCCCTGCCTCGCCATTAATTGGCTGCGCATGCATGCGTTGCTCTCCCTGTTGCTGATCAGTAGGGTTCGGACTGTAGCGTTGGCATCTGCGTGCGTGTGTACGGTAGGGGTACAACGGCATTAGGGTATGTATAATGGTACAGACAACTGCTGTCTATAACAACTCTCCGTGTCATCTATAGACATGACTAAAGACAACTCCTACAATGAATTGTCTTTTTATATATCTGTCTCTATAGACAACCACTTCATGTATAATATGTCTTGTTTCTTTTGTTCCAATCGACTATTGTATGAGAGACGGTCCAATTCTCTATGCTCTCTTTCATTCACGTCATCTAATGTCTTACGTGACAAATCTTACAGACAATTGATGTCACACTATTGTACATGCTCTTAGACGGTATGGAATGGTTGTGCTCCGCTCGTGTGACACGCATGAATGGATGCTACACTATCGATCTATCGGACGTGGTGTGGTGTGGTTTGGTTTCCTGCGGTTGATCGATCGAGATAAGTTGAGAGCTTCGAGAGTCATGGCCTTGCAACAGGCCCACTACAGGATATGACAGTTCTTTCGGATTTGGTGCCGATCGATCCATCGAGCTAACGTTTATTCGTTCGCACGTCCGTAAATTGATCCCCCGAGTGAGTAGCGACGGAGACTCCGCGTGGGAGCCGAGAATCTTTGTGATGTGTGCTAGCTCCTACATGTCAGGACTGGGCTTACATGCGCAATTAAATGGCATGGCTCAAATTAAGAAACTTCACTCGTGATAATAAGCCCTTTTTTCAATGCCCTCGTGGTCGAAGATGCATGATCATGCGCCACACATATTCTGAGCCCGCTTATCGGACAGTCAGTCTTGCACTAGTATTTTACAACAAAACTTCTCTAGCTCACACACCTATTGCTTAATCATGGCTAGGGTTACCGGAGTACGCACGTAGCAACAAGCCAGACTACTAGTACTACAAAACAAACTTGTAGTACCACTGTACCAGTATGGAGATCGATCTAGCTTGAGAATCGCAAGCTAGGACCACGTACCCAGAAAAGCCCCGGCCGGCTGGCTACTGGCTAGCTTAGCTACTTGCAGCAGTACTCCCTTTAACTCCGTGGGGTCACCACCATATCTCCCACGTACGGGATCCCAGTCAGCCCTGCTCTGGCCTTTGCATCCATCCATCACCAGGCCGTTGTTGATGGCTCGATGCTGCTCTTGCATGTTGTTCCGGCCACTCCCCACTTCCCCAGCCGGGTGGGTGTTTTGTACGCATGTATTTTCACGTCAAACAGCAGAGCCAGAGAGAGAGAGAGAGCGGATCGACACGACGCATCGACTGACCACAGTCTGGCCGGCCGGCCGTGTGGGGATGCATGCTTTTTACGTAGCGCGCGCTGCGTGAGAGACAACTGGGGGGCCTGACGTGCCGGCCGGCCGGCTGCGTGGCTGCATGCCCCTCTCTCCCGCCTCGGTTGGCGCGCGGCCCGGTAGCTGCGTGGCCGGCTGGCCGCTGCACGGCCCCACACCCGTGCGTGCTCGCCGATGCAGCCGTCCGTGCGTGCGTGCATGCATGCACCGGCCGGTGCTGAACTGAACTGAGCCGGCCACCGCCATTAATTCTTTCGAGTGCACTGTTCTCCGCTAGTATGTGAACTTCTTGTGACCCCATGTCTCTATCTGCTGCTACCTTGCACGGCCGCCCAAAGTAGTAGTGGCCTACTTCCAGTTAGACCATGCGTCGTCCATGTATGTATTTAACCGCGTGTACCCCCCTCTCTCTCTCTCTCACACACACAGATCATGCGTCGTCCATGTATGTATTTAACCGCGTCTCTCTCTCTCCCCGCTTGTGTGTGTGGTTGGATGGCTGATGGTATCTTAATTCTTTCTAGTCCTGTGTGTGAACTCTTCATTTCATACGTATGAGTAAAGATATTTATAAGTTGGAGATGAATCAGATGATCACGCGCGCGGCAATATCCTACTACGTACTAGTTAACGTGGGTAGAGTAAATGTCGACGTGGATCTGACCCATATTGTGACACATTTTTCCTCTGTGACATACTACTCCTGCTCCACATGGGCTTTGACAATTGATGGCACCGAGACGATAAGATCGGCCTAGTTTTAGACTCTCGCGGCGTACGTACGTACGCGTATATTATTGTTCCATGCAGGCTCGCCTACTTGCAGTGCCTGCACTCCGGTCGGGGAGCACGCATCCCGAGGGGAAACAGAGGGCCACGATAGGCCGGCTGCCTTCACGTGGCTCAAAAGGTTCCGTCTCGTCGTCAAAGTCGTTTTATAAAACCGGACGCCATTGCCAAGCTATCCGCCCAGCTCGCAGTTGGCATTCTTCTCCTGTCTCTTATACCAGTATACTACTACTGTTTATATATATTGTACAGGCGAGGCAAATATGGCTTGCATTTGTGGGGACTTTCACAAAAACTGCCTGCACATTTGTATGGCAATCTAAACGTGCATTGACCTAGATTCTCCTCGGGGAAGCGAGTTGGAATCTGGAAAGTTGAAACAGCTAATGAGACTCTATTGGTGCATGGAGTATAAGCAAGCCCACTCGTGTCGCCATCTAGCTGCGTTGTCAGCTTCACATGCATGCGTATATGCCAAACCTGAACTGCTAGCTTCGGCATATGCGTCGTGTCGTTTAATCATTGGAAGGTTATTGTGCTGACCTGTCACGCTGCTGTGCATGCGTTGATGGCTTGTTGCAGGTGTTGTCTATGGCTCTATGTTGGGTTACACACGATTTGACATGCATGCGATGCGCCAGTACCACTGTTCTAAAGATGCTTAAATCATTCTGAAAGAAAAGAAGAAAAAAAATATGCTTGGATCTGACAAATATTACCGAGTTCCAACAAATGCAAGGCTCGGCTACTTCAGGGAGAAATATTACTATCTCAAGTCACAGCTCACAACCAACTGTTGGTACTTGGTGGCGCAACACAATACTAGCCCATCGTATCACATTGAGCTTCACCAATTTCGGCCACTTCCAGCCCAATAAAGCCTTTTCTTAGAAGAATAAATAAAAGCCTGTGGTGTCCCCTTTGTTTATATATATATATATATATATATATATATATATATATATATATAGAAGGGCGTCCCTTTTGATATGATGAGTAAAAGAAGTAAGGCTGGTTTGCTTGGGCTACATTCTGTTTGCACTAAAAAATCGCAGCCCATTAAATCATCGATAGGCCATTGTTCCAAAAGCTTAGCAGGCCAAATCCATCTCCTACCCAATCCAAACAGCCTTCAATTGAACATGAATGGGCCGGCCAAACCTATTGGTCCGGGCTTAATACGGACCAAAGTACTCACGAAGCAGCAATTCTCCCCTCCTCTCTTGCCATGATTTTTTCCTTCGGCTTTTCGTCTCCAACTCATTGGCTCTTTGAGGAGACTGCAATTTGCACGGTCAACATGTCCGTCCATCTGGTGGATTCCAAAGCTCTACGAATCCGGAGTAGTACGACGACCAAGACCCAAACATGCTCGGCTGCAGCTTTGCAGTTGAATTGCAGGTCGACCTCCTCCTCCTCGGCGCTTTCTTTCTTCCTTTCCCCTGTGCAGATTCTGCCGATGTGAAAGGCATCATATGCTCCCGGAGACATAGCTTTTCAAGTCATCAAATCCATTCGTATCTCTACGAACGAAATTAACAAGGTTTTTTTTTTTTTGGAATCAACTGTGTGAAAAACGGGGGCGAGCATCTGTTCCGTTCTAATTCTAATGATCGATGTTTCATTGAGTCACTGGATTCCTGTGCAAGTGTGCAATTCATTGCCATGCCAAGTTTCAGCTTCCGGTCTACCACTACCAGTAAATGGGCCCATTTGGAGGAGTTTCAACTTCAGCTTAAAATAAGCAGATGCTTAAAGCTCCCCTAAATAGGGTAAGCTTAAGTCCTCTTTATGCCAAGAAACTGAAACTCCTTAATTCCTACCATCTTCTAAGAGAACAGTTTCTGAAAGAAGCTGAAGTCACCCGCACAGGGTTATGTTTTCTGATAAGCTAAGGCATCGTAAAATTATTTCACAGTTGTCTGCTCAATAGTCAATGATCAGCATGAAATTGGCTGAAGTTAAGAACTTCATTTTCCCCCCTATTTGATTATGCACAACCTCAGGTTCATTTTGCATTCATCCAAAGAGCCTAGTGGACAAGTGCCACTTCATTTTCAACTAGTTACAAGTCATCCTGAATTGTAAAAACATCAAAGTAGGAAACTAACAGGTGTGCCTGGTAGTTTAAGGTAGGTTTTCGACGGAACAGTTGCCATTGGTCCAAGCAAACCCTTGTGAAAAGCCAAGGGCAGAATTCTTAGCAAGTAAGGGAGATCAAGAACAGATGCACCGCATAAAGACCATAGTGCTTGTTATTTCTTCGCCTCTTCCTCCCATGTTTCACACCTCCACTGGCCACTGGATAAGCAGATTCAATACAGGCATAGTGGATGTCTTTTTTTTTCTTTTTTTCTTTTTGCCTCTCATTCCAGATTATCAAAAGGTCCCTTTCGTAGGATAAGCACTGGGCTGAGCAACCCAGATGGGAATGACGATGCTTCTGCAATTTTCCAACTTGGAATAAAAACACATGTAAATGACCATCTTTCCTGGTGCTTGAGTGATTCTGAAGTATTCATGCGCAACTCTAATTTGAAAATCGCTACTTTTTTAAGGGTTGGATTGTAAGAGAAGAATACTACTTTTGACCAAGCATTCTTTTTTCCTAAATTTTCTTAAACCTTTCTTTTTTGCATTCCAATGCATCGATGTCATGTACGATGATACAGACAGTTGCTGTCTATAACAACTCTCCATATCACCTGTAGACGGCACTATAGACAACTCATATAATAAGTTGTCTTTTCACTTGTCATTATAGATGATACAATCTTTTAATGCCTTTATGGACCTAATATATTTCCTCCTTAGTTCTAGTGATACAGTCGGCTACAGGATTGTAGACAACATATTTCTCTATCTTTATTCTCTTTCATCTACATCAGTTTAAATCCTATGTGACAGAGACTATAGACAGCTGATGTAAGTCCATTGTACATAACCTTAACAATATAGCTGTAAAGTCCCTTGCAGTGGAAGCATGAATGTGAACTATTCACAAATTTATTACATATGCCCAATGAAGTAGCATACTTGAGTCGAATATGAAGTATATGAACGTGGGTTCATATGAACCCACTATCCAATGGTCCATGATGTTCCGAGATCTTTGAAAAAAAATCTTTTTCCGTTTCTTTTCTGAATTTCAAAATTGTTGGATGGAGTGAGAGAAATCAGGACTGTACCATGAGGACCCCACCATGTCCTCTCTTTATCATCTCATCCCAACATCCCTCTCATTCTCTCACACCGTCTCTCTCATTCTCTCTCACCGTCTCTCTCTCTCTCTTGATTCCGACGAGAAAATGGAGCGGCAGCAGGGGGACAACGACTGTCGACGAGACGACGGCGTGGGTTGCCAGATCTCTAGCAGGAGCGTCATTGGCGAGCCGAGTAGGAGGCGGTGGCCAGCCAGACAGCGAGGCGGTGGCTAGCCAAACAGCAAGGCGGTGACGCGGGCGATCATCCTCCTCAGCTCTGCCCCGCCGGATCCGTCGTACCCGAGGCATCGTGCCTCCTCCCTAGCTCCAACGTGCAATAAGGGCGAGCATTTTCCTCGACGGTGTACACCTCTACGTGGTAGTCCACTCCAACGACGTCCTACTCGCGGTGCGCCGCCCGGAGTTTTTGGCCGAATTGACGCTCTTCCGGTCCGTCTTAGCGAAAATGGCTCTCTCCCTTCCGCTTTTGCAAAAATAGCGCTCTTGACCACACAGCCATTGTGTGGACGTCTGTTAGGCCGACACGTACCCAGTTCCGCACAGGGACCATGCGGATTAGCAAAAACCGCACAGCCACCGTGCAATGGCGCCAAAACCACACCCAAAACCGCACGACCACCGTGCAGCCTCTCTCTCCTCTAGAATGACTGTTTCTATGAATTTTTAAATATAGCAAATGAACTCCAAAAATTATAAAAAAAAATTGGGCAACTTCCAACACAGTGTAATTGCGTGTGTAATTTTTTCATAATTTTATATATTCTCAATTTTTCTCAAAAATTCATTTAAATATACTGTTTTTAGGAATTTCTAAATATAGAAAATGAGCTCAAAAAATTATGAAATGTTTTTAATGCTCCTTACACATTGGAATTGACTGTGTAATTTTTTTAGAATTTTATATGTTCTGAAATTATCTAAAAAATTAAGGGTTTAGGTCTCGAAAATTAGGATTTTAGGTTTTCAGAAATTAGAGTTTCATGATTTCATGCATTATTGGCCTGGTACCTCCATTTTGACTTGCATGTTTGTAGATATATAGATTATTGGCCTCGTCACCCATGGGCCTTGCCACACCATCGCCCACTGTTTGATTCGCTGGCGCGCAACAATTTTTTTTTTTTTGCTACTAGACGTTATAGGCCCACATGAATCAATCGGTAAAACAATAATTAGGGGGTTGTTTGGTTTGGACGGTGGTA
Source organism: Ampelocalamus luodianensis (assembly GCA_036346255.1). Classification (NCBI taxonomy): domain Eukaryota; kingdom Viridiplantae; phylum Streptophyta; class Magnoliopsida; order Poales; family Poaceae; genus Ampelocalamus; species Ampelocalamus luodianensis. The sequence continues at coordinate 52,316,625 of CM070627.1, read as the reverse complement.
CATGGTGGTGGGACGCGACCACCACCGCTCCCTCTCTCCCTCCTCTCCTCTCCTCCCATGGTGATAGCCCCTCGAGCCGCACACACCAATCCCTAACCCTAGATCCCACCCCACTCGTGCGTGCACAAGCATAACAATCGCCCTCTCCCCGTGTTCCTCTTTATCACACTCCTCTATCTCTATGGAGTCGGGGAGCAGCGGCTGCAGCACCAAGCTGGTGTCGGTGTGCGTCATCGGCGGCATCGTGCTAGGACCATCCGTGGTAGTGCTCCACCTCAGCGGCCCCGTGTGATAAGGCATCAGTAATATTTTGATGTTGTTGGTATAAGGCATCAGTAATTTGTTATAGTATAATTCAGATATACACTGCCAAAAATAACTTCCTAGCCATTTTCCTGTACTATATCTCACACCAAATATTCTATATCTCTCCTAATATACGATAATATCTACCAATAAGACATATATGCAACTTAGGCTAAATAAAGTATATCTACAACTGTATGTATACCTTAACTATCCAACATCCAATATCTAGGTACATATCAAATAAAATCAACATACAAACAGAAACATCTATGGTCGCATGTGATGTGATGCGTTGTCCGGCCTGCAACAAGCATCTACCTCGAGTTAAAAAATGTTGATTCTATTTCTGTCAACGATGTCAACGATCAAGACGTCGATCTTACGAAATGAATAGGAGAGAATGACGTGGAAATTCTGGGGAGATAATGGGACTACTCTTTTATTAATATGAACTGGAATTTACAGGGAATGCCTTCTGACTAGATGGTGAACTACTCCTGTTTACATTGAGAACACTGCTTACCATGCTACGATGTCAGACTTAAAACACAAATCTAATGTCTATGCTTTAGTCCGATCCGGGACCTCTTCTTGCTTCGTGCATGCTCCATCTTTAAATAGCTCTTGAAGAGATGACAGTTACTTCTAGAGAGGACGTCTGTTGTGAAGCGTTGCGATTGGTCGGAGCGGGATGACAGTTGATAGAGTATCAACCGTTCAACGGTTGTATATTTGTGAGATACTTAACCGCATGGTGGTTTTCATTAGTGTTTCAGGATAAGAAACGTCGTGTGGTATGGAATATATGCACGTGTTCCATTCATCACACAGTAGAGAATATATCTGAAATCAACTCCAAGCATTAGTTCATACCCTGTACGAACAGTTCTCTGGTCGGAGGTTAGGCACATGACCTCGTCCGACCAGAGCACCCATTGTGTAACCTTTGGAATCTCTACGACCAGTGAGGTCGTGAACCTCAGGGGTTATGACCATGAAGACGTATGGTCTTTATGTATTATTTTTAATACATAGAGGTTTTAATCCTCATCAATTTCCATTGGAACAAAATGTTGGAGCAATAAAGGATTATTTTTATACATCACGCAAGCATGCAGTAGAATTATGTACGAAAACTAGTAGCATATCACATACGAGAGATGAAAAAGTGATAAAGCGATGGTGAAGGGATTGGAAAATGAATGACCTCTCATGGAGCGGCGTGACCGGCGAGCACTTGTTGGTCGTGATCTACTCGTCACTGATAACCCTGATGATGAGCTCGTCCCCTAGGTCTCGCACCTGGCACAGAGCATTGCAATGGTCATAGTGCGTCATGTCGAAGTAGCCGTCCATGTACACGCACACGGGGCAGCGGAACCGCCGCCGGAGTGCATCGAAGGGCGGCAGGCTGGGAATGGCCATGGGGTTGCTAAGGTGGAGCGCTACCATGGACGCTTCCACACGATGCCGCCAATGACGCACGCCGACACCAGCTTTGTGTTGTAGCCGCTACTCCCCGGCTCCATAGAGATAGAGGAATGTGAGAAAGAGGAACACGGGGAGAGTGCGGTTGCTGTGCTTACGCGGGCGCGAGTGGGGTGGGATCTAGGGTTATGGATTGGTGTGTCTGGCTCGAGGGGCTATTGCCATGGGAGGACAGGAGAGGAGGGAGAGAGGGAGCGGTGGTGGTCGCGTCCCACCACTGTCCAAACCAAACAGCCCCCTAATTACTGTTTTACCGATTGATTCACGTGGGCCTATAACGTCTAGTAGCAAAAAAAAAAAAAAATGCTGCGCGCGAGCGAATTAAGCAACGGGCGATGGTGTGGCAAGGCCCATGGGTGGCGAGGCCAATAATCTATATATCGACAAACATGCAAGTCAAAATGGAGGTACCAGGCCAATAATGCATGTAATCATGAAACCCTAATTTTTGAAACCTAAAATCCTAATTTTTTAGAAATAAATCCTTAATTTTTGAGATAATTTCAGAATATATAAAATTATAAAAAAATTACACAATCAAGTTCACTGTGTAAAGAGCCTTTAAAAAACATTTCATAATTTTTGGAGCTTATTTTCTATATTTTGAAATTCCCACAAACAGTATACTTCAATGACTTTTTGAGAAAAATTCAAAACGGATAAAATTATGAAAAATTACACAAGCAAGTACACTATGTTGGAAGTCTCTCCAAAAAATTTCATAATTTTTTGAGTTCATTTGCTATATTTAAAAATTTATAGAAACAATCATTCTGGAGGAGAGAGAGGCTTCATGGTGGCCGTGCGGTTTTGGCACCACCGCACGGCCACTGTGCAGTTTTGGGCAACACCGGACAGCCACCGTGCATTTTTGGCGCCACCACACAGTGGTCGTGCAGTTTTTGCTAATCCGCTTGGTCCCCATGCGAAACTGGGTACGTGTGAGCCTAATAGACATCTGCATGGTGGTCGTGCGGTCCAGGGCGCCATTTTTGCAAATGCGGGAGGAAAAGAGCCATTTTCGCTAAACGGACAGAAAAGCGCCAATTTGGCCAAAAACTCCACCGCCCGCTGTTGTAGTGCACATCCATCCCGGATCTGAACATCTGCCTCATGTCGGGTGCATAGTGCACCACCGCTATCATTTTCTTCGTCGGTACACCACCCTCCAGCGTTGGCCATCTCCTTCCTCGCCGGTGCACCTCCGCCTTGGATATGTACATCTACCTCATGTTCGGTGTACAGTGCACCATCGCCAAATCTGTAATCCACCCCGGATTTGTACATCTACCTCACATTCGGTGCATAGTGCACCACCGTCGTCATCTTCTTCGTCGGTACACCGCCCGTCAATGTCGGGCATCTTCTTCCTCGCCGGTGCACCTCCACCCCGACGTGTAACCGTGTTGTCCGTCCAAGGTGCACCTGTAGCTGTAGCAAGATTCAAATAGGTGCACTACTGTAATGTCCTGCGGTTGGCTCATTCAAAATTTGGACGGAGAGATTTGGAGATGGTAATGTCTTTTGGCACAAATCTCGATATAACAATGGAGGGGAGAGATTGTGGGTGCAAATGAACGCGGGTGTAGATCGGCATTTCCCACTTGAGTCTCCCTTGCTTGTTAAAGAGCGCAAAAGTATTATCAAAGTGTAACCTTTTTCAGGGCAAAATATATCAAAAGATAACCTCCATGGGGCTAAGAGCCTAAGACCATGCCATCATCATCTAAACTATGAAATGGTGAGCCAAACACAACAGAAGAATATAGTACATCAGAACTACACAAGAACAACCCATGACTCCATGAGAGAGAATCTAAAAATTTCATTGATTATACAACAATAAATGTAGTAAGAAACTTGAAACATGCATAGACAAAGTTACAGTGACTAGTAGTAAAATTTTCGATTTCAGCAGTAACCAACAGTTACAATATTACACCCTCAACTGGCCTTGCCGCGAGAAAAAAACAACCGGCGAAGCAACCAGGACATCACTACTACGTACACGACGTCACTAATACAATAGTAATATTCCATGACGACCAAGTAGCTAAGAAAACTTCAGCTTAAACCCTTCTTAATGACTACGACGACCACGAAGACGAACTCCTTAAACCCTACTCGCAGCAGCCGCGGCCGATGTCTAATATTCCATCGAACCACAGCCACTGCGGATTGAATTAAATTAATTAACAAGAAGATTACACTGCTTGATTAATGGAGCTTTTCTTTGCTTTGATCACGAGAGGATGGAGTCCCAGTCGATCTCCCAGGACGGGTACTTGTGGAGGTGGAAGGCGTCGGACTCGTCCCATGGCGCCTCCGTGAAGTCCAGGTTGGCCATCTCGGGGAGCAGCGGCGCCAGCTGCTGCGACGGCGGGAGAGGCGGGAGCTGAGGCGAGCCGGCGGAGAGCACCGACTCGTCTCCCTCCGTTGTTGTCGTCGACGCCGAGGCCTTGGGCGAGTCAGGGGGAGCGGTGGCGGTGTTTGACTTGGACGCGGTCGGCGTGGCGGCGATGTTCTGGCAGATGGCCGTGAGCTTGGCGTCGACGGAGGCGTGGAGGGGCCCGGCGAAGTGGGCGCCGCCCCGGCGGAGGTTGGGGAAGTTGAGGCGCGCGGCATCGCCGCGGAGGCGGAAGGCCGCCTTGTCGTAGGTGAGCGCCGCGTCCTCGGCGGTGTCGAAGGTGCCGAGCCACAGCCGGGTCCGGTTCTTGGGGAGGCGGATCTCCGCCACCCACTTGCCCCAGTGCCGCTGCCGCACGCCGCGGTACAGTTTCGCCGCCGAGGACGACGGCGCCGCCCCGGCCTGCTTCATGGGCTGCGCCCTCGGGCCAAGAAGCGACGCCGCCAGCCCCCTCTGCTGCTGCTGGAACAAGAACTGCGCCTGGATCTGCTTGATCTGTTCCGGGCCCAGGTGGGTCAGCCCCACCGCACCATTCACCGGCGGGTACGCCGCCGCCGCCGCCGAGGTGTACTGCGAGGATGGCGGGAGAGGCGGGAGCTGCGAGAAGGAGGTGGCGGTGGGAGCAATCGGAACTGGGACGGTGGTGTAAGAGGAAACAGGGTAGTAGTACGATTCTTGAGGGAATGGAGATGAGTAAGAGTGGAAGGGGGAGGAGGTGGAGGTGGATGAGGTGGGCGAAGCGCTCCTGATAAAAGGTTCGAGCGCTTTCATGAGCTCCTGATCCGAGGAAGACGACGACGAGGAGCTGAGCTGGTTTGTGGTGTTGTACAAACCTCTGTCTGCCATTACGAACTAAAAATGGGAAGAAAAAAAATAGGATTTTTCGTGCAGAAACTGAACTAGAGAGAGAAACAAAAGAATCTTGGAATAAGCCCTGTTTCTTCAATAAAAGCGAAGAACAAGGAGATTTTGTCTGGTTTGTGCAGCCTGAAGGGGGACTGTAAAAACAACCCTTTCTGGCTTGCTAAAAAGACGAAAAAGAAAGGCTAAAACTAAAGAAACATTGGACAATAATCCAGGAGAGAAAAAAAGTTCTCTGGATCTCAAGAAGAAGAGTTGAAACAAAGTAAAAAATCTTTTCCAAGAACACTTTCTTGCTTGATCTAATAATACCCCAAGAAAGGCCCCAAGAAAGACTTCCTTTACCAGATGATTTTTTTTCCTGCTTAGCTTCCAGAGTTCAGAGAACAAACCTGTCGTTGCCGCGGCGGTGCGTCGTTGTGGATGGGTGGATCGCTCAGCCTCACCGGGGAAGTGGAAGGGAAGGGAAGGCTTTAGGCTTGTGCTGTGTGCGCGTGTGCTTGGTGGGTGGTGTGGGGCGGAGGCGACTCTCTTGGGGAGCTAATGGCTTCCGGCCCGGGCCTTTATATAGCTCAGGAGTCACAGCAGTTGCAAGTTTGCAACTTGCGAGTGTGAGTGATTTTGTGTGAATCGTGGACGAAGCTTCGCGAGTGTCTAGGCTTAAATGCACGGGAAATAGCAATCAAATCTATCTTCTATGGGAGATTAAAGCTAAAAATAGCATCGTGGACTCGCCGGTAGGCGATATCTCCTTTGCTCGCGTTTCTCGAGAGGGGACTCATACTGCTAATTAATTACGACTAAATTGATTATGACTAAATAATTAGGACTAACTAATTAGGACTAATTAATTATGAATAATTAGTTATGACTAAATCAATTTTGGCTAATTAGCCACGAATAAATTGATTAGGACTAATTAATTTTGACTAAATCAATTTTGACTCATTAATTATGACTAAATAATTACTATCAATTAATTACAACTAAATAATTACGACTAATTAAATACACTGGTTAATTAATTAACCTCTACCATGTAATTATTTAGTTGTAATTAATTAACATTCATCGTATAATTATTTAGTCATGTAATTAACCCCACCATGTAATTAATTACATGGATTTAATCAATTAATCTTTGTCCACGCCACGGTGGGGACTTCCAATTACAACTAACAATTATTAATTAAACTTGTGTAATTAATTAACTAGCAGTACAAGGGAAGTCCCCACCGTGGCGCGTACGAGGGTTAATTATCCCGTGGTGCGGACAATGATTAATTAATTGAACATGTGTAATTAATTACACGACTAAATAATTACACGGTGTGGGTTAATTAATTATGACTAAGTAATTACACGGTGGGGGTTAATTATTAACCAGTGTAATTAATTAGTTATAATTATTTAGTCATAATTATAATTAATTGGTCGCAATTAATTTAGTCGTGGTTAATTAGACGAATTTAATTTAGTCATAACTAATTATTCATAATTAAATAGTCATAGTTCATTATTAATTAGTCGTAATTAGTTTGTCCTAATTATTTAGTAATAATCAATTTAATCATAATTAATTAGCATTATGAGTCCCCTCCCGAGGAGTGCGGATGAGGGAGACACGTGTCAGAAGTCTCCTCACGTGTCGGAAGTCCCCTCCCAGGGGACGAGATGAGCACGTTCGCGCACCCGTGGCACGAACGATGACACGTGTCGCCTACCGATAAGTATGCAGTGCTATTTTTAGCTTTGATCTCTATAGAGGGCTAGATTTGCTATTTCACGCGCAAACAGTGATATTTAGGCTTCATGCGGGGCTGCTAATGGCCTTGGGGCTGTCCAGGCTTTTAGACCAAGCTGGTCCAAAATCGCAAATAGACTAGCGTAGATAAAACTTAGGCAAGGCTAAAACTTGGCAAAATAAACGTTATTTGGATTGCGGCCAAACCAAATTTTAGCGTTACCAAATTTTTGTGAGTGGTTTCCTCACTCTCGAATTGCTTGTGTGCAGGGCGGACCCTCCCTTCAGGCATGGTCAGGCGACCGCCCGAGCTCCTCTCCGGCAGGACCCCCTCTGAGAGCGGCGCCAAGGTGGAGCTCGCGAGCCTCTCTTCTTCTTCAGGTAGCGCCAGGCTCTCTCCAGCCGCTACAATGCCTCCCCCTTCTTCAGGTTGTCCCATTAGTAACTAGCTACAGTGTCTCACTCGTTGCAACTGCATCTTGCAAATCTGCTTGGATTGGATCAGATCAATGCCTGTGTTTTTGATCCACCTCTAGTTGAAGCAGCTGGCCAGCAAGGCAGCAAGCATGCCAACGATGCTCCGGATTGCTTCTTTTTGTACTCTGAAACAAACCTATGCAGATTGGAAGTTTTATCATGGACAAGTTACGGTTACAGAGGAAAGCAACAGAGACGGTTTCACTTGACCCAAGCAAACAGCTAACCAGCTAATGCACTACCCATTCAACTGTTGTGCTTCTACATTCCTCCATTGAACTGTGAGAAGCAAGCTCGGGATAAATCATGACAAGCTAAATAAATAGCAACTTCATATCCCCCATGCCAAGGCGCACATTGCACAAGTTCAGGTGTGTTCCTGAAAACACTGACCAACGACTACTGACTACACCACGGCACCTGAGTAATATTCATTGATTCACCTAATGGACTAATAATAACACGTACATATTATCCAGCATCAAAGCGAACATCTAGATGAACCTGCAAGCAAAGTCAGCATCTGGTGATTGGCTAGCACCTTGGCGAGTGAAAAGCTAACATTAACCACATTAAGATAAACAGTGAACAAGGTGCCTAAGTTGACCATGAGCACGCGCTTTTTATCCCCATCGACGTAAAAATCCTACTCGCTCAATCGAATGGTCACATGGTCGATGATGTACTCGGACTTGATGTATCCAATGACCTTGTCAAGCATTTGATCGGCCGCTTCTGCTCGATCGTCACATGACACTCCAAGAGCACCTTCCCATTGTGATGGCCCGGATGTGCAAATTTCATGTACGACAACCACACTTTCCATATTACGGAGCCCCGTCTTGAGCCTGGTTGTAACAGCCCAAGTTTATAAACAGTAATAAAATGCTTTATGAACAGTAATGAGGTCTTGTTCATAGCATTACCATTTATTTCTGATTTGGGCAAGATGTTACAAATTAAAACCTTCCTTTTAGCCAAAATCCAAAAGAACCATTTAAAGTCTTAAGGAAATACAAGATAAAACTTGTATTATGACTGGAAGTGTTTTCATTAAAGCCTAGATAAATTATTTTGCCTTGGAGGAAAATATTTGATTTAAATAAACACTTTGGGCTACAATAATTATTTATGTATTTTACAAAGTGATAATGTGGTTTATAAAATTTATCGGGAAATATATCATCCCAAGAGCCTCCAAGAAAATCTCATGATTTTACAAATTTATTTGCTATTTTTAAAAGCCAGTCAAACCTTTAAGCCTTTGAATAGGGTTTGGTCAACTATTTCGTCTAAACCTAACCTCAAAGATCAGAAGCGACTCGAGCCATGTGGTTGGGTCCAACCCCGTGCAAGTGGTCCGGCTCAGTCACGTTCGGGCGCGAGCCCGAATCCCATACGTGATGTGAGCCGTCGATCTTCAATCGAACAGGCGAGGCTACGACGTTGCGTGAGCTGTCCACGTATGCGCCTAACCTCCACCGTTGGATCTTAATCTAACGATCGAGGTCGGTGTATGCATTCGGACGACTCCGGAGTCCTTCTCCATCTCCACCGTTCATTCCTGATCCAACAGCGCCGCCCTTTTCCTTTTAAACTTAAAGGCGCGCTTTTCGTTGGGCCGTCAGATTCATATCCCACGGCACCCTCTTTACCGCGTGCTGTTAAGGCCTGCGTTTCTTTAGGCCGTTGGATTTTGATCGTGGGGTCCAGGTCAGTGTATGCAATCGGACAACTCCGGATCCCCTTTCAATCTGCGCCGTTCATTCCTGATCCTACCGCGCTGCCCTTTTCGTTTTGAAATTAAAGACGTGCAACTATCTTGAGCCCTTAGATCTAGATCCTACGGTGCTCCTTTTTGACCGTGGGCTGTTAAAGCCCAAATTTAGCGAATCGTTGGATTCCAATCGAAGGGCCTGCATTGTGTGTGCATTCGGACGAGCCGGATCCCCCGTCAATCTCGACCGTAGAAATTCAATCGGACGGTTGAGATTCTTTTGAGCTTTAGAAGGCGCGCAGGACTGTGGCTGACACTGGGACCCACATGTCAAAAGTTTCTTATCTTCTTCCCTCTCTCTTTGCGCGCAGCCATCTCTGTAAACAGAGGAGAGGTTTATCCCAAAGCTTTTGCAACTAATTTTTGGGATATTTAGTCCTAAATGGACACCTCATCAACTCTAGACTTTTCCACTTTGCCCTGTAGCTCAACATCTATATATAACCCTAACTTTTGAACTGCTGCCATTGTTGACCACGATCTTTGTTCATCCGCCATTCTTGTCCGATGGAGTTTCTTGCCCCTCCGAATTGTCCATCCATTCTAAGCACTGGTTTTACCTTGCACTGAGGTTTTAACACCTTTTGTAGGGTAAATCAGAGTTTATTTCTCTGTCCATCAACATCGGGTTTTTAGAATCTTTGGTGTCTTTCCTATCCTGGTAAGTTAAAAACCTTAGTTTTGACATCTTGAGCACCTTAAGGACCTTAGGAGCTCAGATGAATCATTCTTTTGAGTATCAATAGCTTCAACTTGCTTCAAACTGAAAAGTTGTTATTCTAACTTTTCGGTCTTTCATATCTTTTTCAAGATCTAGGGTTTCCCCTGTCAACTTATCATCCTACATAGGTCTAAACTAAACCCTAGTAGCATAATAAGTTAGTCTCTTGCTCTTTCTTATTATCTACTTAATCTTGTAGCAGAGAATCATCTCTGTCCTCTGTTGTCGGTTTAACCGACAACTTTTGAATTTTGGAAGTTTCTGTAATCTGGCCAACTAGGGTTAAACTAGGGTTTGCTTAGGATATTATCCACTCTAAACATCAGACTAAGTTTCAATTTAACATCTTTTACTTAGTCTATTCATAACTAACCCGAAAACTGCCTCTGTCCTGTTTTCAGTTCTTTTCAAAATCTGAAAACTGCAACTTTGGTTCAAGCACTAGTTTCTGTTATTTAAAAGCTGCGTATTATAATATGGGTTAATATCTTTATTAGGTTATGTATAACTTAAGCATGCTGTTAAACATGCATTTCCATATTGATCATACATGTTTCTTTCAATCTGCACTTATTGTCGATTTTGGTATTTATTGGATTTTATTGCTTCTTTTAGAATCTGGTTCTACTGAAGCATTTGACTCTATTTCTGAGCAACCTGAACCTGCAACAGAAGTTTATTATTATCAAGGCAAGCATCCTCTTTGCACCATGTTGATCCCAAATTTTATACAATAGCTTTTCCAAATACAGTGACATCTGTGCATGCTATTTTTCTGAAAATACCAATATGATTTGTAGTAGTTAGTTATGACCTAATATGGTGGATTACCTCAATTGTCACCATACACTCAACCTTAGCATAGTACTGTATACTATAATATATTTTCAGATTTGGCTTAGACATGCAGTCTAGAAACTTTAGAGTTTGACAAGAATATCTTGTCAAACATGGGAATCACAAATGGCTTTTTGTTATTTTAAAATCTTTGTCCAGTTTACTTATGTCAGAAATGAATTTTATATTTAAATTGATCTGGACAAGAGGAAGCTAGTGATGGTGCTTTTGTGCACGAGAATGGGAATTGTGGTGGACTTGTCTGGACCAATTAAGGACCGAACTCGACTATTCAATTCAAGTCCCCACGCACTTCCACATGCGTGTATGGTATTGTTTGGTTAAGTAAGATGTTAAGACTATTGGGTTGGAAACAGGAAAGTAAGAATATGTGTATTGACCTTGTATGGCATAGATGCTTAGGTCTTATGACTGCGTTGTATGCCATATGAGCTTGTATGTCGAAGTCGATGTTCTTAGAAGGGTGAGGCGTATATGTGCTCAGTAGCATATACGCACCTTAAAGATGCCGATTGCATCCTAATATGGGTAGTGAGCCCGGCTTGCATTAAATTGTTTGGATCGGCACATCGACGCAACATGTGTGCCCGGTTAGCGGATGCTATCGATCGTTGTTTAAGCGAGATCGGTTCACACATGGGGTCCAACTCAATAGTGTTAGCTTGTTGAAAATACCAAATCTTAGTTTCCCGGTCGGCATACCAAAGGAAGTATGTCATCATTCGGAGGCATCCGAAGGCAACGGCCGACTAAGTCGTGTGGGTAAAGATGTACACCTCGCAGGTATAAACTGTTCGAATAGCCGTGTCCACGGTCATGGACGATAACTTGAATTGATGTCACCTGTATAGAAGTTTTGATTTACAAATCTGGTTTCTGTTTTTGGTTTAGCATGAGGGATTCATGCACTGTACTGTTTACATTATGTCATTTACTTACTGTTCTAATCCAACTTTGATTTATTAAACCGCTTTATCAAAATTTAGTCTTTGTAGGCTAAGATGTCCTGCTTTATACAAAACTTAACCATTTTACCCTCCTGTTGTAGCCTTATGCATGTATAAATTCTACTCCTTTGAATAGGTTCTAATAAACACTTTCTTTTATTAGTTTGTGTAAAACTTGCTGAGTACCTTCCGTACTCAAGGTGCTATCACCTATTGTTGCAGGTGAGGATGGTTACCTTTATGAAGTACCCGTTAGCGCCGATCAGGGTGACGCTAACGAGTAAAGCTACTTCTTTCCTCCACGCAATCGCCTGCGGGTGGATGGGGCCATTGGTGGATTTTGAACTTTTATTTTGCTTCCGCTGTTGAACTTGTTGTAGTGACCAAGTCACTCCATAATGTAGTACTAAAACCGCAAGTTGTAAACTTATGTTTAATTATGTCAATGTATGACTTGTATGTATTTGATGCAATGTTGTTAAAGGATATATATGCAATGGTCGTTGATCCTGGGAACCATTGTGAAATATATATATCCGGGAATCCTGTTTATTGGATTTGTCACTTGTTAAATTTATACCTTTAGCATGATCTTTAATAAAGGGGCAGCACTGTTCCTTAATTAAGAATTGTGCTACCGTATAATTTTAATTTAGTACATTTCCAATAACCGGGTGTCCTCACACTGGTGGCATCGATCTCACGAGGATATGGCTTAATTCACACCTGAACTATTGAGCAATCGATAGAGTTAACGCTAAGGATTGACAATCAAGCCGTAGTTTGCAGACAACATGAATACACAGAGAAATCGTTTGGACTACTTGGGATCACTGAGACCGGGCTAATCAATGTCAATCTACAACTATCAGAAATGGAGCAGACATAAACCAGATTCAAACCACAATGACCAAATGGTAGCAGCATCAGTATCGTAAGCTGATGCATCTGCTAGTCGTATACAAACCACTCCACTACAACACACACACATGGCTAGACCCTCCTTAGTGTCATATACTTTTAATAGTGCGATCACAATATAATTTGTGTATGAATTCTTTTGGTTTCGGTAATCCTATTTGGTCCACGCTTGACGCTTGCATCTCCGCCCGACCTAAATTTAGTCCTGGGTCCGCTCCTGCGTGTGTGACATTAGATTTTGTTGGTGTTACCAAATTTTTATTGGTATTACCAAATATTGGTAGCAAACTAAACGATAGTCAATTTTCATTATTGTTACCAAAATTTAGTTTGATTCACGTTGATAACAAATCAAACATGCCCTTCATCAAATTTGGACCCTTCTTTTTTTCTACCAAATTAGGGCTGGATTGGACCAGACCGTGGGACTCTTTCCTTTTTTCTTTCTTTTTGTATTAGAGGGCAGTCGAGAGATGAGACCCTATTTGAAGCCGTGAACCTGTTCGAGGCCCACTCGATTCCTCTGAGAAGGTCGCGAGTTCACGACTCAGCGAGGACGATTCAGAACCCTGATGAGCGACAGGTACCACAAGCTTGTCTCCTTCACCTTCTCTGACCCCCCAACGGCAACCTACCCGACGCCGTTCATTGCCCCCGGGGAGGAGGAGTCCCACTACGCCGTTATCGGCGTAGCGGTGCCATCTGTTGGAAATATAGACAATATTTTAATTTTAGATTTTATTATGAAGCAAAGACCACATAAAACTAGAGATGTATAAAGCAATACTAATAACATGCAACTCATTGCACTTCTAAACATACGCAATAATAGGACTTACTGTTAGGCGTGATGAAGAACAGAAAGCAGCGTAGACTCGAAACAGTGCAGAACGTGGATGAAACAACGCAGCGAGTGATCGCGCAAACGCGCTGCCCAGAATCATTTTTGCCGCCCCGTACAGGTGAACTATACAACTATGACATGCTCTAGGTAAGAAACACTCATTTATACGTGGGAGTATGTCATAGTGTTTGTTCGAGACAATTTTATAATATATAAAATCTTGAAAAAATTACACAATTAATTCCACTATATAAGGAGCCTTAAAAAATCATAATTTTTAGAGCTCATTTTATACAGTTAAAAATTCCTACAAACAGTTTAATTAAATGAATTTTGGAGAAAAATTAAAAAGGGTAAAATTATGAAAAAATTACACAAGCAAGAAAACTGTGTCGAGAGGCTCCACAAAACATTTCATAATTTTTTGAGCTCATTTGTTATATTTAAAAATTCCTAGAAATAATACTGTATTCTGAAGGGGTGAACAGTGTTGGCGACAGGAGCCTGTCGCTATTTCAACTAGCGATAGGGATCTAGTTTTGTAATTGTTTCGGGCGACTACTTAGTTTTGTTATTTTTTTAAAAAAGTAATATTATTTTTTAAAAAAATCACCAAAAGGTCACCCTCCAACTGGGCCTGGTCGTTTGCAGCTCCAACGCCGCGCGACTGTACAACGAACGGACGCATGATTCACCGTTTTTTTCCCTCCTTTAATATTTGCACCCTGCAAAAATCACGTGTGGTGATAGTTGGTAAAATTTCGTAACACATATAGCTCTTGGAATTCAAAGTACAAATCGAATCGGCACAGGTACGCGTCCAGCTCTACAGAAAGCAACGTTAGGAGAAGGGAAATCACGCGGAAACATGGAGAAATTGCCACTCGTAGAGACCGGATCAAACGAGCCCCGGGCACGTCGGTATCGATCGCGAAGGCAAAATAGGATGTCGTTGCGTTTGACCAAACCTGCGGTGCCGATGCGTGCCAGTTCCATGCGTGAGAGATCAGGGCAGCGTAAATAGACATGTAGTTTTGCCTGAACCCACATGCAATATCTTGCGGCAAAACAGGACGAGACGTGCTCGTCGAAACGACAAATAGCTGCAACTGTGTAAATCACGCACCAGATACCACCGGATTGATCGTCGCAAATTGCCAAGCAAGTTGCACGATCACAAGCAGGAGCAGTGCAGATCCTCGAGACCCAACTAGAAGGCCTCCAATGATTCCGCAAGGTTCCAATAATCCCCTTCAATTTTTCTCGCGATAAGTTCCAATCAGTTCTTCCATATGCATGGTCCACGGGCATACGCATGTACGCACGCCTGAAACGACGACGACCGAGCGGAGCTGCACGTACAGGGACCCCGCGCGCGCGAGCAGGTAGCTGTCGTCGTGCGTCGTGACCACGGCGTGGGCGGCGCGAGCGCGAGCGCGCGAGCCGTGACATTCACGTGGGGGATATGCCTCTTGTTTCGATCCGAGATGGCGATGCATGTGGACTTTGTGCAAAGTTGCAACGTGAGGTCAACGGCGAGCACAGCGTTCGCCTCTATCCCGGCCGGCACTGTCGCGGAGCAAGTTGGTACTTGGGAGTTGGGAGCTTTGGGGGCATTGCCGGCACATGGATCTGTCGCAGTTGCAAAGCGCTAGAAGAAACCATGATCAATAAACATGTAGCATTAGTTTTCCGAACGGAGGAATAAACATACACCAACACCGAGACGAGATCATCGATTTTCATGTTGATCCGTTTCAACTATGCTTCGCAGTGAAGTTAGCGTGTTAGCACTTGTAGCAGAGCTCGCACTCGATACACCCCGCGGATCACGCAATCGAAAGGCCGAACGAGCGTGTAGTCACGCACTGCACACGGCCGTACCCGACACCCCATTGACGTGAGTGGGCAGGTCTGCACTGCCCACGCACAGGCAACGCTACACTGCTGCCAATCTGCCATGGAAATGGTGGGGTTGTGGGTGATCGATCTCCACATGTTCGGCCATAAAAAAACGAAACGCTTTTGCACGGTTGGTGCCTGCAACATTCAGTGGTACTTGCAAGTTTAACACTTATCGCTTGTCTGATACGGATCAAAGCATGGTTACTTTTTGGGAGAAAAGAGTGGCAAAGGACTTTTGTTTGGATGTTTGGTCGTCTAGAGATTGTGGGGATCTGTCGTTCCAATCCAAACTTAGAGTGGAGCCCATTTCTGCAGGACTGCCCGCCATTGATAGTTTTTGGTCGGTTTGTGTTAGCTCCTAGCTAGTCTTTGGAGATTTTCACATCCAGTTCAATTCAGTAACAGGTTAAGAAAAGGATGAGGAACCTGGTCGATTCAATTGGAATTAGCTATTGTCGAAGTCCTTGAATTTTGCAAAGTTAAAACCAGTAACTTAGACCCTTCCTCGCCTCCTGTTGTAATTCAGAGCCAACCAATTGGTATGACTGCCTCTGTAATTTTATGTACTGATTTTTTTTTTAAGTAATGAAAGTGAGTTCGGGTGGGCAGCTTGCCCACCGTTGCAGCCTTAAAAAAATGGCTCCGTTTGGAACACATGATTTTTTTCCCCCGATTCTTGCAGAGAAATAAATTGTTTCTTGTGATTTTTTAACAAAAATTATGTAAAATTCATATGTTCCAAACATGTCCTAACTTACCGACCAACGTCTTGTCCATCCAGCATGGCACATTGGTTCTTTGGCTAGCTATAGGCTAGTATCGGGTACTTACCAGCCACAAGCTACATGTTCTGCGGTATTTAATCCCTTTGCCCCTAGATTGATTGTTTCAATCTTAAGATAGCTATACTAACCATCGCCCTACCTTGTCTAAACAAGCATACCTTGAATTATTCAGTTCGAACTGGCAGTCTGGCATATGACCAAAATTGTGGTGAATAAGCACAAACAGTCACTTTTGCCTTTTCCGGAGGGAAGCTAGACCTCTTATCCAAAATCATCAACACCATACTAAGTCGCACCTATAAACTAAAGTTGGACGTACGTGCTGTAAATGTGCTATCCTTTTTTGTCAATTTCATCATTCATGTTTGTGCAAGATAAGGGTAATGAACCGGACGAAGCCTCGAGAGCCTCAAATTTAATTCTACTACATTAGTTCACCAATATCTCCCATTCTTTGCGAACTAATTAATCAAGAAATCATTCCAAGCGAGAAATTTTGTTAATTAAGGAGATAGGGATGGAACACTGAAGATTGTGTCATCTGCACTACGTTTCTTCCCATCTTTTCTTTTGTTTCTTTCTCCCTAGCTTCTTACGGCTGAGCTAATCCTATTATGCAAGGTGCAATGTAGGATCAGAGGGATGACCTAGAGCTCTTGGATGGATCACATCATGGTCAGCATGATATGTTTGGACTTTGGACCGATTAATTATATCACTCATCTTTACAAAAATAAATAAATAAGTAAAAATCACTCATCAGCCTTCCTTTCCAATAGACCTAGAACAAATAAACAAGAAAGCTTGGTTTTCTTCTTCTAGAACAATAGGCTGGCATCCTGACAGTTTTCTTAAGCAACAAGAATTCAACCAATTCATTCCGATGCAATGCAACTATAATTGCAACAACAATGGAAGCAATCATTCCATAAAAAGATTTGCGTTAACCGTGCCTGGTACATGTTATTTGTTGATCTTATTTACCAGTAAAGAAATGGTGAGATTGAAAGTGTCTCCTTCGTTTTGAGGACTAGAAATTATGTATTAATGCTTATTTTCTCTCTCATTATTCGAGTGAAGAAACAATGTACACCATTATTTTTGCGGGACCCGGCTGTATAAGCTTATAGGTTGTATAGGAATATAAATAATATAAAGATATAATAGTATATATTGCAGCATCTAGTAATTGCATGGATTTAATAGTTAGTTGATAATTAACCTGAGAAATTCGTCGCTGACTATCTATAACCACACCAGCTCTTCTATCAAACAAAAATATGGTCAGTTCAAAGAAACCTACAGTCCTGACTCCTGAGAAGTGATAAGCGAGGACAAGAGCACGAGAACTGCGTCGCGTGCGAGTTGCAGCCGCATGAGAGATAAAAAAAAAGATATGGGAAAGGAATGATTGGCTTCGGAATTCCACGGCCCACGGAACACAGCAAACATCGCTATGCTTCCGAAGAAATAAGGGGGCAGAGAGCGCTACGTCAAAAACCTTACAATGAGGTTTCACAAATCTAAAACACCTACACTATTCCTCAAATTAGACATAACAAAGGCGTTTGATTCGGTACATTGGGACTACATCCTAAATCTCCTCCAAATAGGGGGTTTCCCCTCCGGATGGAGAGACTGGATTGCGGCCTTGTGGTCGATAGCCTCCTCAAGAGTCCTTCTCAATGGCATTCCTAGAGGCAACATCAACCACGGTATGGGGTCTGCGGCAAGGAGACCCGTTATCCTATTTTCTTTTCATTCTAGCAATTGACCTTTTACAAAAGCTGTTTAAAAGAGCAACAGAGATGGATCATCTAGAACCCCACCGCGTTAGTCTACACATGCTAAAGACATCGCTATACGCAAATGACACGGTTGTATTCATCTACCCCACCGCAAGAGACGTGCAATCGACAGCCAGCATTCTGCAGATCTTCGAGAACGCCTCGGGCCTCGAGACCAATGTACACAAAAGCATGGTGGTGCCTATAGGGTGTGATCACATTGACCTTGACACGCTTCTCGAAGATTTTTCGGCCAATCGCTCTAATTTCCCTGTCAAATACATGGGGCTCCCACTACGTCACAAAAAAACTCAGAAAGGTTGATTTCTAGCCTCTGCGGGACAAAGTCGGGCGAAGGCTAGCGGGCTGGCGGGGTAGGTTCCTCTGCTTTGCTGGTCGATCCACCTTGGTAGAATCGGTGCTCTCCTCGATGTCGACCTACTACCTCATGGCCTTCAAAGCACTAAAATCCATCCTTCAAGCCCTGGACCGATTAAGGAGGAGGTTTCTCTCGGTGTGGCCAAAATTGTTAACAGGTGGCAAATGCAAAGTAAATTGGAAAAGGGTGTGTCGACCAAAAGAGCTAGGCAGTTTGGGGATTCTCAGTCTCTCTAGGTTTGCAAGGACCCTTAGGCTTCATTGCCTTAGCAAGAATGGAAAGCCGAAAACAAACCTTGGGTTGGCATGGACATACCTTGCGACGAGACCGACAAACGACTCTTTGCGATGGCCACCTCAATCAGTTTATGCAACGGGAAAAAAGCAAAGTTCTAGACTTCAGCTTGGCTCAATGGGACTTCCCCTTATGACATCGCACCGGAGATCTACCATCTTTCCATCCGGAAAAACAAAACAGTCCACGCGACACTACAGGAAAACTGCTAGATACATGACATAAACCTACAAGGCGTAACCCCAGATGGACTAGCCCATCAATTTCTACAACTCTAGAAAATAGTTCACCAAATCACCCTGGACCCATCGGCCTCGGATGAGATCACCTGGAAACAATAATCAAAGGCTGAATACTCGGCAAAATCAGCTTACACTTTTCAATTCCTAGGATCAACAACAATGGAGTTTCAAAGTCACATCTGGAAAACCTCGGTGCCACCTAAATGCAAACAGTTTGCATGGCTACCAATTCAAAACAGGCTTTGGACCTCTGACAAACTACAAGTGCTGGGCTGGCCAAATTAGGCCCTTTGCCCCCTCTGCATATAAGCCCCATAATCGGTCATGCATCTTTTAGTGGAGTGTAGATACTCTCGTCGAGTCTGGCAATCCATGGCAAACTGGGTAGGTTGTGCGCCACTTAGGCCACTCTACTGGCTGACCAGTCACGACATCGAGAAATGGTAGAGGAAAATTTGCCACACTGGTCATCTGCCGAGAAGGGCAACGGCTTCGATGGTCATTCTAATCACTTGGAAGATCTGGATAAAGCGCAATGCCAGAATTTTCAACCGACGATTCTCCTTGCCCATGGAGTTGGTCTCTAAGATCAAGGAAGAAGGAAGAGCTTGGACCTGACAGAGGGAGAAATGTTGGGAGCAATTAATACCCATGTAATTAGTGTTTAAATCGTTCATCAGGGTCTCGGCCTTAGACATCTTGTTTCTTGATCTGCTCTATTAATCTAGTATTAATCTAGAAGGCAGCTCTCTTGCCAATTTCAAAAAGAAACAACAGCGAATTCTAGTCTCCATTCCCCCACCCCCCACCCCCAAACACTCGCAAATGATTCCTTCTTCTCCAATCTCTCGACAATATCTGACATAATCCCACATAATCCGTGCTATTAATCTCTTACTAACAAAGTGGAGTAATGAGTTCTTTACACGACAGTGAGCTTTTACCATTGTTAGGAGTCAACGGATGCCCTAAGCGAGCGAGGCTATGATTAAGTGGTTAGTTAACCCGTGATCAAGAGTCAACACCAGTTAGTAATAGAAACAGGATGAAGTTTTTTTTTTTTTTAAAAAAAAGTAATAGAAACAGGATGCAACTAGACATCAGATGTCTGATCATCGGATGCTTGTTGTGTCAGTCCATACAGACTGTAACAGTAGTTACATACAGAAGTAACATAATTTATTTTCCAATGGCCATACGAACATTTTGATTGAACTATTGCAATAACCATGTAATTTCCTTCACACGATTTATTTTTAGCATGTAGGGCCTATTTAGAACACATGAATAAGGAAAACACGGGGAGTTGGGTGTCATGGCTAGTGAAATTCTACGGGAATTGGGAACACGTGAATTATTTAAAAATGGTGTTTGGATAGTCCATGGAAAAAATACAAGAAATTTGAAGTGAAATGCATCTTAGAATAGAGAGAAGTGAGAGATAAAGACAGATGTTTCTCATAAGAAATCAAAACATGATGTTTGAGCTAATGTTTGGAATCCTTAAAAAAGTGAAGGAAAGAAATGATTCCTATAAGAATTTTCAAAGCTAATCCTACCGTCCAAAGGGTTTAATAGGAAAATTTTATATATAGTTAATTTAATCCTATAAAATTTCTAAAAAATCCTATGTTCTAAACCAAACGTTACCGTAAAAATTGAGGGCATGCCGTGTGGAGTATGCCCCATCTTTCCTATAAAATTTCTAAAAAATCCTATGTTCTAAACCAGACGTTACCGTAAAAATTGAGGGCATGCCGTGTGGAGTATGCTCCATCTTTCTGACTTTTGGATACTAAGTATTTATTCGTGTGCACAATAAATCCAAAGTTGTATGGAAGATTTAAAATAGTCTGTGTGGTTGCTACTATATGTTTCGCTACAAAATCTTGTTAGTTGCGGAAATCTGTCAACTTCAACAAAATTTTGGCTTGGAAATACCGTGCTTCAAATAGTTGTTATCCAAAATAAGAAAATAAAAGCGCCTTTTGGAAAACTACAACACCACCGAACAAAGCCTTAAATAAGGAGTGCGAGTTGGAAACCACATAGGGTATCTCCAATAGTGTATTTATTATCATCTTTTAGCTACAAAATCCTACGGAGAGGAAAGAGGGGAGGAGAGAGAGCACATGTCGTCTTTCCTGAAGAGACTGTATACGAAATAAGACATGATACATTGACAATATAGGTCCGTTTCAAAGAAAAATTATAAAATATAAATGTTGGAAAGTGTGCTAGAAACTATCTATTGGAGATGTTGTCTCTAAACATGATGTAACATATGTTAAAGACAAATTTATCGCTAACTATTAGAGATGTCCTTACGCAACATATCATCTCTGTAACTTGAACCCAACAATTCAGACACCACACCGGTTGAACTAGCCACCAGCTGGCGAGCAACTTAAAGCCCAAACTGCGCATAAACCAGCGGATAAGCATCCTTGGACTTCTTGTCTCCGAGATCTGAGTCCTGCAACGTGGTTTCTCTACTGCGTCTGCGTGCAGGAGCATGAACATCGAGTGTTGGAGATGAAGTAACATGCATGCATGCTCTCTTATGTAATGCGCGCGCAGTCGCGCCAACCTACTTGCCGTTGAACCAAGGCAGTGTCGCAATTGCACCCATGCATGCACCCTGCCTCGGCGTCTCGTTTGCTTCACGTTTTTTTTTCTTCTCCCTGTTTCTGTATCCTCTATCTAAAAACAGAGTAAAGTAAAGTGCAATTTGATCCTCAGAAGACTACCGCATCGCGTGCCGCCATGTGCATCTGCTAGTCTAGCGCCGTAATCCGATGTGTGTAATGGACAGAGGCTCTGATAGACAGGCTGACGGGCATTAAACAAGCCGTTTAGGCAGAAACAAATCGAGATACATCGTGCAAAGTGCGATGGTTATCTAGTAGTATCTTATTACCACCGTGCACGAGTTCAGAATCATGAACAGATTGGGAAGGCTTATTGTAACTGTGCATTGATCATGTGGTGGACTATTTTATCGTAGGATGTAGTACGACCAGTGGTTTTAATCAGAAGAAAGTGGCTCTGAAATCTCAAGTCAGAGCTGAGGTAGAGCCGTAAAGTTACTACTTCAGTTCTGACTTCGCCATATTTTAAAGCTAATGTTGGGGGGCATGCAGTTAGCTGCATGAGGACACAGTTAGATCAATCATTTTGAAGATTCGTCCGTTGCAACTTGGCGTATGATCCCAATTGGGAGCGTTGAGATCAGATAACCCATTTGCCAGGTCGGATTGACATCAGATCAGGACGAGACGAAATAGTATACTGCAAGATTCCGGCTGCTTCCTTCAAGTTGAGAAACTCCATCTTTGATCTAAAAAAAAATCATCTTTGGAATAATTTTCAGATTTTTTATGAAAATTTACGCTGCGCACGAGTTTGCACCGTAATTCTACTCTGCGCTAGATTGCACCAACTCGTGTCTTTTGCTGTGCATGGAAATACCAACCCGTAACGTGTGCAATGAAATTTGTCTCTCTCTTAGGTTTGGTCTTTGGACAAAGAAAACTGTTGAAGTATATTCTCCATATTTTTCATCAGTTTAAGCTTTTGAGTGAACTAGTTGATGTATGCAACTTAATAAAAACTACTGTTTTATGGGACAATATACAATCTAGCAATAAAAAAGATTCTTTTTCCTTTTTGGAATATATATAACCCTGTCTTGATCAAATGACATTTGATCTTGGCAAGTAATGGATCCTGATAAGCAAGCAACGCTAGAATGAAAGAGAAGCGACCGATCGGCCATGGAAGGTCTATTACGTCAAGGTAATTAATCACATCTTTGCAACGAAGTCTCCTCCCTTATTTGCAAGGATTCTTCCTCTAGCAAAGAAAACAAAGAACCCTTGACCAAATGGTACAAACGAGTTGTATACATCGACAACTATTGGTCTTGTCACCATCAGATGACACTGTTAAATGACCATGTGAGCATGGTACACTTGAGCTAATGTGATGGACCTCTTCGATCTGCCTCCTTAATTTGTTTCCCTACAAATCAGATATAATTTAGGTGGTACGATGTCTAATCATGACAACTAGCCAACTTGCTCTTATAATTTCTGCAAGATGATACATGGCAGATTAAATGAAGCCCCTTTTTCTCTGATTCAGACACTGCCGCACTGGCAGTGTGCTGATTGTGTGGTGTTTGGCGGCTCCGTTCTTTGCCGGCGATCCATGTTGGTAAATAGTGTGTGGAGTAAGTGCGGTTTTACTTGTCGTGTTGCCTTGTCACTTTACCGTTGATCTGATGACACTGTCATGAAATGGGTAAGGTCGACCATACGTATAGAAAATCAAAGTAAAATCATAACAACAACTGTTCAGAGTCCATATCGACCGTCGTTGCGTCTCTCTCTCTCGCTCTCTCTCTCTCTCACGCACAGTATGATTGACAGTTCTTGTGACAACTGACAAGTCGGCATAAGTACGGGTTGACGAGTTTTGTTATGTTTTGTTTGAGAGGATTACGGGTTGACGAGTGAGACTGACAACAGATAGCCCAGCCTCATGGAATGGTATATTAGGCCTGCAGGCAGCAGCCTGCTAAAGATGCACCCCTTCTTCCGTTCCGGCCCTGTGAAACGTGTTAACAGCCCACCCGGCCACCCTGCCCGCGGTGCAAAGCGGATCTACCGAAATTACCATACGTGCAGGCCGTCAGATTGGGCCCAAAAATATGCCGAGCCGTGCGGTGCGGAACTGCGGATAGCGGAACGTTTGCCTGTGGCACGTTTCCGCGGTGCAACCGCACGCGGAGCGAAATATACAACGGCCGGGCCAACCGTCACTCCAAGGCGCGCCGACACCGTGCAGCGAGGGCGCGCGGAGCGAAATATACTGTTGAGGAATCGTCGTTGGCGAGTCCAGTCCGAGCGATTACCTCATAGACAAATAGAGAATCGTAAAAACAATGCAAGAACACAAGAACGAACAATAAATGAACACAGGTATGAGAGGGGACTGCGGGCTTCTCTTTATTGCTCTTCCAATAATGAATTGTGTGTACAATATTTGGGGGGACCCCCCTCCTATATATAGTCTAGGGTGGATGAGGTGCCCACCCGGACCCGGACTCCTGGCCGGGCCCGGTTTCCTAACACTCCCCCTTGGGCTCTCATCCTTCATGCCCATGCCTCGTCAAAACTCCATAAAAACTCAGTGGGAAAAATTTTGGAGAAAGAGTACATGAATCATGTTCTGCTATCTTTGCATTTAATTGCCTCATTAAAAACCTTAACCGAGAAACTTCAAGAAAACTCGTCAAGGGAAAAAGAGTACAATTCACCCAATTTTATTTAATCTCCAGGATTTGCTCTTTAGGTACTCGATCTTCGTGATCAAGCTTTAGTAATGAGTTTGTGAAGATTCTCCCCCTGAATTCTGCACTTCTCTAAGTCTTATCATCCCAATTCCACGTACGCACCTTTCAAAGCTAGATGCTGGAAGTGACTTAGTGAATAGATCTGTAAGATTTTCACATGACTTAGTATGCAGTACTTAATTTCGTCCATCTCTTGCATTTCATGAGCATAGAAGAACTTGGGGTTGATATGCTTTGTGAGAGGATTCTTCACATAACCCATCTGTACTTGTGCAACACAAACTGCATTTATTTTCATAGATAATAGTGGGGTTTTGTGCGGTATTCAATCCACATGACTGCTGGATGTGGTGAATCATCCGCCGAAGCCAAGCACATTCTCGTGAGGCTTCGTATAATGCTATTATTTCCGGGTGGTTCGTTGAAGTCAATACAAGACTCTGCTTAGACGATTTTTATGGAATTGCAGTTCCACCACATATGTATTCATAGCATGTTTGTAATTTGGCTGTATGCGGGTCCTACAGGTACCCGTCATCTGCATTGCCATTCATAGTTAGGTCTTAGTTCTTTTCAGAGAATGTACCAAGTTTTTGCTTCCTTAGAGGTATCGGAAGATGTCCTTCATTCCCTGCCAATGCCTTTGGTAGGTTCTGTACTATACCTTGCTAATAGGTTCACGGCAAATGCAATGCCCGGTCTAGTACAGTTTGTTCAATACATGAGTGTTTTTATCACACTTAAATATGGGAATTCTGGTCCCAGGACTTCCTCCCCCTCTTTCCTAGGTCTGCACGGGTCCTTGTCTTGCTGCAAAGACCTTTCGACCATTGGTACTTTCAAAGGGTATGCCATTTCAAAATCAAACCTTTCTAACACCTTCTGGGTGTAGGTTGACTGATGTACTAATATCCCTTCCAGGGCATGCCCAAGCTGCAAGCCTAGGCACTATTTGGTTTTCACCCAAATCTTTCATTTCGAACTCCGACTCCAGGTAAGAGCTTGCTTTCCTAATATTCTTCAGGGTTCCGATGATATTCAGATCATCTTTATACACTGAGATTATACAAAATCCATTCTGGGATCGTCGTACAGAGATTATTCTCATTTTTCGTGTAGTCTTTCTTGCATAGAAAGTCGCTTCAAGCGATTATACTACATTCTGCCTGATTGCTTAAGTTTGTACAGTGACTTTCTGAGTTTCACACTGTACATATTTCTATTTGCTCTATCTTAGTTCGGGACAGGGATACATTCAGGTATCTTCATATAAATGTCCGAATCCAATATTTCATAAAGGTATGCTGGTACCCCATCCATCAATTTCAATTCTAACTTCAAGTTCACTGCCATTGAGATAATGTCTAAAGGGGATTCTGTCCATGATCGGGGAATAGGTTTCTTCATAATCATCTCCTGGATGTTCAATGAAACCTTATGCAACGAGCCTTGCTTCTTTTCATTTCTCTTTCGAACAAATATCCACTTATGCCCTACGGGGTGCACAAGGGGGGGGCGTACGGCTTACAGGCCCAAACACCCTTCTTTTATTCGGAGAGAATAGTTCAGTTCCTATTGCCTTCTTCCAATATGATCTTTTCTTTCATTCAGCGAGCGATGCAGGCTTTGGATTAAGATTGATGATTGTGGCAAGTTTCTTTGCAAAGTATATGTCGACATTGGCTGTTGTCATATTCAAAGATTCTCCCGAGGTCATAAATTTTATAGTTATTTCTTCAAGGGCGATTCTTCTAATGCTTTTACTCGCCACCGCTTGCTTTCTATTGCGGGCAAGTCCCTTTAGTTTTTCAGTTCCGATGTGTGCGCACACATCCATACTGATGTCTCCCTTCATGGGGATGTTCAATTCTGGTATGCCCTTCCTGAAGGTTCCATACCTATACCAGGTCTCAACTGGCTCCCCTTTTGGTTCTGGGGCACTTTGGTGATCGGCTGTGTCAAATTCCTCTTATCCTTTTTCACCAGGCGTCCCCGGTTACTTCGGATTCGAGGGGTCGGAGTTCTCGTCCTTTCAGAGGCCTTAGGACGGGATTAGGGATACCTTCATCGGTATTTCCACCCTCTCCGGTGCATTGCGTGCAGGCACATGCTACTTGGTCACGCTCTTCAAATCACTAAAGTGGTTAGGCAGTTGATTCGCTAATGCTTGCAAATCAATTATCTTCTGGACTTCAATTGTCTTCAGACTTCAATTCAAATTATCTTCTGGATTGCAATTATCTTCTGGACTTCTCTATTTGCTTCACTAGTGCGCGGGTCATATGCATAGATTTCAATTATCTTCTGGACTTCAATTGTCTTCTAGACTTCAATTATTTCCCGACATTATTATCAAGGGTTGATTTCCTCCCCCTAATGACGGGAAACTAATCTCATCTGATATACTATCAGCGAATCGGGCATTATGCAAATCTCCAGTCATAGGGTCCAAATACTTGATTATGGATGCTGTCTCATAACCAACGTATATCCCAAACTTTCGGAGAAGACCCATTGCAGTTCGCTGCGGTGATGGTATAGGTACATAAACCTTACGACCAAACCTGCGAAGATGAGTAGTTTTCAGTGCTGACCCTTGCGCTAGTTGGATAGGTGGATGGATGTTATAGGCCGACGGTCTAAAATTGATGAGAGCTGCTGCGAGCAGGACTGCGTGTCCCCAACGTGTAGTTGGCAAATTACAATTCTTCAAAGTTCTACTAGTCCATTCTGGGTGTGGACATGCGGTACAGAATGCTCAATTTTAATTCCCATTTTCATCAAATGCTTTCGGAGTGAGTTCTCCGGCGTTGTCCATTCAGGTGGACTTCTCATGATGATCAGGGAAAATATTTCTAATTTAATTATCTACGAGATTGGCTTTGCAAAAGCATGATTTCTCGTAGACAATAAATATACGTGCGACCATTCCGAGGAAGCATCGATGAGCACTATAAAATACCTCAAATTACCCTTACAGGGGCTATATAGGACCGCAAAAGGTCTCCCTGGATACGGTCCAGGAATGTAGGGACTTCATCATTCGCTTTCAAAGCAAAATGTCTAGTAATTAATTTTCCGGTGGCACATGCGGGGCACACAAAATCTTCCTAATTCGAGAAATTTTTAACATTCATATCATGTCCCTGTGAATTGTTAATGATATCTCTCATCATCCTAAGACCTAGACGGCACAATCTATCATGCCAGAGATAGAAAAGTTCAGAGCTTCTAAATACGGTTTTCAGGACAGTATAGGCTGCAGGTGTCTTAATATTAGTGTAGTATAGCCTAGTTCCATATGAAGGAAGATATTCAAATGCCATTTTTCACTTTCTCCACACTTTGTAATGAGCAGGTATTCTGTACCATACTCTTCTTCAGTCTCTACATGGAAACTGTTAGCGCAAATATCCTTGAGAGTTTTAGTCGATTCTGGGTACAACAAGTCTTCTTCAATGACCAAAGTTGTGCCCGTTGGGAGTATAATTATGGCCCTTCCTGAGCCTATTATACAAGTATCGCCGTCATGATCGTCGTGAAGACTACCAAAGATTCTTGCCGATCGATCGAAAAATTTCTATTTCGCTCAGATGGTATTCGTTGCCGCTACATGCTAAGCACACTTCCTCCATAGGGCGCCACACGCGTTCTAATATAATGTACTTTATTAATATGTAGCAGGAAGCAAGCAACACATAAATAAAATACTTCAGATATCAGAAAGTAACTTGCTATTATAAAGACGGGAAAATAAGTCTTGCAGGACTCACTCATAAGATTTTAATGTTTTGCTCTCCTAGAGCTTGCAACCATTATTCAATAATTCAAAATTCTGCTTCAATTACAAACTGCAAGTTTCTAAAAAAAGGTCCGAGTGCAATGCATGCACTGGATCTAATAGGCGAAGTATTCAGGAACTTCTACCTAAATCAGCTCCATGCGCGATCTTCTCCTCTTGGGCAGCTACGGCTGTGGCCGCTATGATGTCCAAAGGAGGGATGATGGGGCTGCTACTGGGCTGTTCACATTCGTAAGTACAGCTAATGGATGTGAATCCTCTGTGCTTGCAATGGCGAGGTATGCCTCATGCTATCATTTGCCCTTCTTCTTAGACTGTAAAACATCAATAATGTGCGACGCGCGACATTACCCTTCTTGCTCCTCTCATTTGTGAGAGGCTTCATCACCTTGTAGTTGTTAGTAGTGGCTTCATGGCCGACATTGCTACTAGGTGGCTGCAAGATGAAGTTCTTTCCTAAAACATCACCTTGAGCTTCCGCAACTTGCATGATGTCAATTAATTCGGCATACTTCATGTAGCCGTATTGACGATAGTTGCGTGCGGATTACACCGCGTTTGGGTGAAAAGTAGAAAATCTTCTCCATCTTCTGCTCATCTGTGATTACATTACCACATAATTGAAGACTGATATAAATTCCATACAAATTCTGGCCATGCTAGGTCAGTACTTTGAACTACTGGTTCGTGATGCCAGTCATATTCTTTTTCATGCAAAAAGCTCAAATGATTACTGGTGGTAATCTGCATAAATTGGTTGCAAAATTCTCACAATGCTCTTCGAACTCCATGTTCGTGTTCCCGTATTTTTCTATGCATTTTTCATGATTTACTGCTATTTTCAATGATTAAAAGCAATATAAACAATCACAGATAATCAAAAACAGTAAATGCAATAAATAAATTGCATAGAAATAATAATAACAAAGTTAAACATGCTTCAAAGTTCAAAAATATGCAAAATTTGGATTCCCAAGGCCTTTTTCTGCTGGAAAATGACTTTTCGGCGAAATCTGCAACTTTCAGGGATTAATACGTAACATTTCAGTACAGAGAAAAATTTGAAGCGCAATTCTTTAATTTCTGAGGGATTATTCTGCAAGAATTTCTTTCCCAAAATATTTCCTCGCAATTTTCAGAATGTAGAGGATTTATTTGCAAATTTTAGTTCTGATTTTTTTTTGCGTAATTTCAGTTAACCAAGGGGCCATTTTGCAAAACTTCTTTTTCTTTTCATTTTTTTTCTTCTCCCGAGGCCACGTTTCTTACAGCCTTTCTTTGGGCCATTTTTTATTATTAGCCGGCTCATTCATGGCCCACAGGGCCTTTCTTTCGGTTGGATCAAAAAAAAAACAAGGAAGGTGGCATTAGCCGATTAGGGATTCCCTACTAATGTTCACAAGCCGGCGGCGCGCATGTATGGGAGCCGGCGACACGGGCATGGACGGGAGCCGGTGGTGCGTGCAGATTTCGCGCGGTAGCCGGCGGTTGGCGGGCACGGCCATGCGGGCGGCATGCGAGCTGGCGAGCGGCGTGCTTGGTCGTGTTCGGCGTGGAAGTGCCGGCGGCGCGCGCGGCGGCGCGCGCCGCAGCCGGCGGCGGTCCAGCCTGGCGCGGCGGCAATTCGGGCAATGACTCGGTGGCGGCGCACAAGTTGGCCGCAGCTCCGCGCGTGGCGGCGGCTACTCAAAGGCTTGGTGTGTAGTGCCGCGCTGAGACGGCAACACTTGCCGGGCGGCGCGCGACGCCCGTGTCGGCAGGAGACGGCCGCTACTGCGGAGGCGGTGGGCTTGCGGCTCGGTGGCGCCGACACGGCTACATACCGGCGATGCGCGCGCGGAGGTCGCGGCGGCCGGCGCCGAGTTTCAGCTGGCGGTGCGGCGGCGGCGCTTGCCGTCGCGAGGGCTGCGCCAGCGCGCCCGTCGCGGACGGCTGTGCATATTGGTGCGGTGGCACGGCTCCAGGCCGGCTTCAAGCGCGTGCGGCGCATGGTGGCGGCTGCATGCAGGCAGTATGTGTGACGGCGGAGGCGCGGCCATACGGGGCTGCGTCGATTTTTTTTTACTATTCATGATTATGCTGATATAGATCGATTCTTGGGGGTGCTTATGGCACACATACCCATACCAAGATGACGACATACGATGCCGGCGTACATACTAGTAGCACAAATCGGTGAACCGCGCGGCGCTTCATGGTCGGCTGATCCTTTTTATTTCTTTTCTTGTTCATGCAAATGATCTACAGTGCAATCAACATCTGTTCTTTCATGCAATCTACCGATCGACATTGTGTCGGCGACTTCAAGTCTACTCGCGGTAGATTAGAACAAATTTGCATAGTAGAAAACAATCTAGAAAGCCAAATTTGCAGAATTGAAAGCAATCTAGAAAATACGATTCAATCTACGAGTGCCGTTCATCGACGGTTACCTTTTCGATGCGAGGAGAGTCGATCGTGCTGATAACGTGTTGAGGAACCGTCGCTGGCGAGTTCAGTCCGAGCGATTACCTCGTAGACAAATAGAGAATCGTAAAAACAATGCAAGAACACAAGAACGAACAATAGATGAACACAGGTATGAGAGGGGACTGCAGGCTTCTCTTTATTGCTCTTCCAATAATGAATTGTGTATACAATATTTGGGGGGGTCCCCCCTCCTATATATAGTCTAGGGTGGATGAGGTGCCCACCCAGACCCGGACTCCTGGCCGGGCCCGGTTTCCTAACATATACAACGGCTGGGCCAACCGCCACTCCAAGGCGCGCCGACGCCGTGCTGCGAGGGCACAAAGCTGGCTTCCTGATGCCCCGGTCCTTCGTCTCTTGGTCCGGTTTTCTCGTCTTCTCTCTCTCTCTTTTTTGAAAGCCTTCTCGTCTTCTCTTGCATTTGTTTCACCAGTGCTGATTCAACTCCTTTGAAAGTCTATATGGATATTTCGTTTCGACGAGTCTAGTGTGCTAATGGTTCCCGGTAGACACTCGATTTCCCGCTGGAAACCTAGGCTGTCCTGTTGATATTTTTTTTAAGTATTTGGACTGCTGCTTATCACAGCTTACGAGAACTCAATCTGAATCATGTCTTGCAATTTTGAGCTAGATAAATTGTTAGCCTGCTCTGGAACTGGAAGAAAATTGTAATCATACCTGCGGCTTACTGACAGGTGTTGATTGCTAAGTGTTGGACCGTGTTAGCGACTAAATGGGAGTGAATAGGAGCCTATTTTTCCCTCTTGGAATTCTACCCCCTTTCACTCCAATAGCTGTGTAAAGCTTTAAAGATTAAGGTCTTAAAATCACAGCGGAAGAATTAAGCTGAAACCAAGAAAATCAAACCTCAACCGCCCTCGTCCGGTCTAACCGCCCCCCAGGCTGACTGCAAAATCAACACGATTTTGAATCCACAAAAAACTAACGTTTGATGTACAAATCCAAATCACTTGAAATTTCGGACATGACTCAACAAGAAAGTCAGAAACCTACTCCAATTAAAGATTGAGACGATCATAGCTAAGGTTCCATGAATTTCTCGATTGAGTGTAAGAAAGCTGAAAACCGAACGAAAACCTAAACTTGATTCAAAGGATTGCTCATGGATGAAAGATCAATATGACCTTATATCAACTCCCACAAATCCTAACAAGCTAGATCATAACAAAAAACTAGGCAAAACCTCTAGAACACAAGAACTCAAGAGAGAGGGCAAGAAACAAAGACAACTCATGTTTGCATGAATTGATTGGATTGATATTAAGAAATTGAAGGTTTACAACTACTCCACCATGGAGGACAAAAACTCACCCATGAGCACCTAATCCCACAAATCTTCTCTCAATACATATTTCAAACTCTAGCCTCCTTAATTCTCTTGATTTTTCCCTAAATTTTAAATTAGGGTTTATAGGTTTGGTTGGTGTGCAAATCTTGCACCACCCCTTATATAATATAGACTAGGTCTAGAGAAACCTTATCGGGCACCTATTAAGTCCACACACAAACGGGTCACACTCATGCACGCTTCTCAAAGCGGATGACGATCTGACGCTTCTAATCCGTCTCTTCGTGATCTTGTTCTCCTCATGATCTAAATCGCCTCTCCTTTGTGCCGTCATGCACTGTGGTTTCTCCAAGATCACCAACCGGGTATTTTGGTGAAGATACCAAAATACCCCTTCTCGATCCTTACATCCTTGACCGAGTCCAATCTCGTGAAGCAATCTCATGCTTCGTCCTGCGTAGGTTCATCAATGGATTTTCTCATGTTAGCAAGTCTCTCCCATCCGTCTCCTACTGGACCGCCTCAACACTTGCACCGGCTCAAGCCACTTGATGCAACCCGTTGCAACAAACTTCTCGTTCTTGTCCATATTGCGCCTTACTTGAGACCAACTACTTCACCTGGCATTCTCAATCATTCTGGGCCTTGATTTTACCAAAAAGAGCTAGTTGAATTCAAAACCTAACCTACTAAGATGGTATTTAAGTCTGGAGGGTTTGCTCAAATGAACTCATATTCACATGGTGCTTCTCCCAGTGGTACCAAGTACCATTGCATCTATTACAAGAGGGATGGACATTTGATTGAGTTTTGTTGGCGTAGGCTTAAGCATGCTAAGAAGAACCTTGCTAAAAATCCATATGTCTCAGTCTAGAGCTTTTAGGAGAGAGAATTTTCATATTGAGAGGAAACAACCTGAACTAGGATTTTAGTCTTATCCAAGATATGGTCAGCGTCATGCTCTTAGATAGGTCTCAACTAATGCTTTCATGAATGTCTCATATGCTAGACTGGCAAATAGGTTCAAGGCTAATAACCATGATTCCTATGCTTCTAACGACATGTCTCAGTATTGGATTCCCAAGTCTTTTATCACTAACCCCAGCATTTGGACACAAACATCTTTGTGCCTTGATTTCAGGATTGCCGCGTGAGGAGGAGGAACAAGTGACTCGTTGACTCCAGGTGTTCATGCCACATGACCGAGAACTCAAGATGGTTCACCTCTTTCACGTGAGCTTCTGGTGATGACTACATCACCTTTGGGGATGACACTCAAGGACGGATTGAAGGAACTGGCTCAATCAGGGTGAATGATAGCTTCATCCTGAAAGACGTTGCTCTTGTGGACAAGCTAAGGTATAATCTGCTCTCAATCTCTCAGCTTATTATTTATGGTTATGAGACTAGATTCAAGAAGAATGCTCGTAGAGTGCTCAATTCTGTTAGTAAGCTAGTGTTTGGCATTTCTCGAATTGGTAGAGCCTTTGGAGACTTTTCTGGGTCTCTTGCTAGTTCTCTAAGATGTTTACTTGCTTATTCTTTTGAGTTCTAGTTGTGGCATAGACGTTTGGAGTATATTGGGTTTGATCATTTGACATGAATTAGCAATCTTGATCTCATGATAAATTTGTCAAAGCTCAAGGTTGTCAAAGACATTGTTTGTACATCCTGTAGACAAGGCAAGCAAGCGGCTGTATCTTACCCATCATTGACTATAGTGATGACTGATGGACTTGGACGGCTATTGCATATGGACACTGTTGGTCCTTCTAGAGTTCGATCAGCTGGTAGTAAATGGTACATTCTAGTTATAGTTGATGATTTCTCAAGATACTCTTGGGTGTTCTCCTTGGTCTGTAAGGATGAGGCATTTGGTCATTTTTGTGATTTGGTTGTTTGCTTGGCTGTTGAGCTCCCTGGTGCCTTAAGAGGAATTCGCAGTGATAATGGCACGTAGTTCAAGAATTCTTCATTTGCTTCTTTCTGCACTGAGCATGGTATTGAACATCAGTTCTCTTCTCCTCCTGTCCTTTAGCAAAATAGTGTGGTGGAAAAGAAGAACAAAACCCTAGTTGGAATGGCCAAAATGATGCTAGATGAGTACAACACTCCAAGGAAGTATTGGGTTGAAGCTATTGCAACTGCTTGCCATGTAGCAAACCGTGTTTTCTTGAGATTCTCTTTGGGCAAAACTTCTTATGAGCTTAGATTTAGAAGAGAGCTTTTTGTTTCTAATTTCAGAGTCTTTGATACTAAGTGATTTATTCTTAAGACTGGTAACCTAGAGCTAACAATGTCCTTAATGTTGCATCATTCAAAGTCTAGAACTTGCAATAGTATATTTCTAGGTTCTCCTGCTCATTCTAGAGGCTTTCTTGTACTTAATGTTGAGACTAACACAATCATAAAGACTTGTAATGTCACTTTTGATGAGACTAGCTCTGGAGCTAGATTAGATCTTTTAGGTGATTCATAGGTCTTTGAGAGCATATTGTGGAAGAAGAGGAAGGCATTGAGGATGATAGTTACTCACCTGGCTGCATCCCTCGTGATCTAGCTGAGGAACCTACTTCCACCACTTCACCTTCAATTGAGGCCTCTACAACTTCCACCTCTACTTCAGCAGTACGTGAGGAGGTTGAAGATGTGTTCTCTCCACCTGGTGCTCCTTTTGATATTCAGCGAAGGTATCCACTTGGTCATATAATTGGTAATCTTCATGAGCGGTCACTCGCTTTAGGTCTCATGATCCTAATCTCTACTCTCATTCCACATTTGTTGCATATTTTGAGCCCCTAAATGAGTCCCATACTTTATCTGATGCTAGTTGGGTCAATGTCATGCATGAGGAGTTAGAAAATTTCAAAAAAAAAAGGTTTGGAGTCTTGTAGAACCTTCTAATGGTCATAACATAATTAGAACAAAATAGATTTACAAAAACAAACAAATTGAGGATGGCTCTGTGGTTACGAACAAGACTAGATTGGTAGCTTGGGGTTACTCTCAGGTTGAGGGGTTAGACTTTGCTGGAACATTTGGTCATGTAACTCGATTAGAGGTTATTCGTATCTTACTTGCATTTGCTGCTTCTAAAGTCTTCAGCTTGCATCAAATGGATGTTAAAAGTGCTTTTTTTAATGGTTTCATAGAGGATGAAGTGTATGTTATACAACATCTGGCTTTGAAAATCCTAAATTTTCTGACCATGTGTTTAAATTTTCAAAAGCCTTGTATGATCTTAAGCAAGCACCTAGAGCTTGCTTAAGATTGGAATGGTGGAAAAGAATAACAAAACCCTGGTTGGAATGGCCAAGACGATGCTAGATGAGTACAAGATTCCGAGGAAGTATTGGGCTAAAGCTATTGCAACTGCTTGTCATATAGCAAACCGTGTTTTCTTGAGATTCTCCTTGGCCAAAACTTCTTATGAGCTTAGATTTAGAAGAAAGCTTTTTGTTTCTAATTTCAGAGTCTTTGATCCTAAGTGATTTATTCTTAAGACTGGTAACCTAGTGATAACAATGTCCTTAATGTCGCATCATTCAAAGTCTAGAACTTGCAATGGCATATT
Source organism: Ampelocalamus luodianensis (assembly GCA_036346255.1). Lineage (NCBI taxonomy): Eukaryota > Viridiplantae > Streptophyta > Magnoliopsida > Poales > Poaceae > Ampelocalamus > Ampelocalamus luodianensis. Next base: position 52,281,366 of record CM070627.1, on the reverse strand, counting down.
TCTAGGTTATCCTGCTCATTCTAGAGGCTTTCCTGTACTTAATGTTGAAACTAACATAATCATAGAGACTTGCAATGTCACTTTTGATGAGACTAGCTCTGTAGCTAGATTAGATCTTTTAGGTGATTCATAGGTCTTTGAGAGCATATTGTGGAAGAAGAGGAAGGCATTGAGGATGATAGTTACTCACCTGGCTGCATCCCTCGTGATCTAGCTGAGGAACCTACCTCCACCACTTCACCTTCAATTGAGGCCCCTAGTACTTCCACCTCTACTTCAGCAGTACTTGCGGTGGTTGAAGATGTGTTATCTCCACCTGGTGCTCCTCTTGATATTCAGCGAAGGCATCCACTTGGTCATATGATTGGTAATCTTCATGAGCGGTCACTCGCTTTAGGTCTCATGATCCTAATATCTACTCTTATTCTGTATTTGTTGCATCTTTTGAGCCTCGTAATGTGTCCCATACTTTATCTGATGCTAGTTGGGTCAATGTCATGCATGAGGAGTTAGAAAATTTCAAAAAAAAAATGGTTTGGAGTCTTATAGAGCCTTCTAATAGTCATAACATAATTGAAACAAAATAGATTTACAAAAACAAACAAACCGAGGATGGCTCTGTGGTTAGGAACAAGGCTAGGTTGGTAGCTCAGGGTTACTCTCAAGTTGAGGGGTTAGACTTTGCTGAAACATTTGGTCATGTGACCTAGAGCTAGAAGGTCTAGTCTTAATCCAAAATCACAAGTGTTATCTATATTCAACATATGGTATGAGTTGAGCCAGACTTTTATGTCGTTTGAGATCTTGAACATGACTGTTGAATGCCAACTAGAATTACTTAGCTTATCTTGAATCTGTCTTGAACTTAGAAGTAAATCTTGCACAATGCATGGCTTTTGCTCAATTTTAGTGCTCTAACTGAAAATGCGTTGATATCATGATAATACTCTAGCGCCCCGTGTCATTACCCCAGGGGTAATCACACTTAGGCATACGGATTACTATTCGTCTGTACGGTAAAACACCATTCCAACGAATAGTAAGCCTTACCAGAGTTAGCGTAGCAGAACAATAAAATAGAAACTGTACCTTTTATTCCAGTTAGCCACGCAAGGCTAAGATTCTTACATAACAATTTATAACGGCAAAATGGGATCACGTCCCTTCGTCTGCTTTGCTAGCCTTCCTTGCTCCATCAATCTTCCAATCGCCCCCTTCGTTGGATCAGCTGCCCATCTCATACCGGTTCTTGTAGTCACATCCTCGTTTTGTGCGGTTTCATCGATACCTGCAAGTCCTTGGTCCCACGGGATAGTTCCCACGGACTAGGATCTACAAAGGATAATACTAACAAGGTTGAGTACAAATTAAGGTACTCAACAAGCATTAATAGCAAAATGCCTTTGTATGACTCATCTCTGTTCTTTCTTCATTTTCTAACTCATCTCGATTCGAAAATACATAACTCTTTAAAACAATAGGTGACAAATTTTAATCGAGAAAAGACTACTAGTCACTCGGAGAGAAGAAAGACCCTAGCGGTTCCGTAGACTCCAATCCAGAGACCGGCATGAATTCATGATTTGATATAGCATCTGCGCGAGCTTGTACCACTTTACCCATAACTATTACGAGCTCTATATGAGCTAGGTCCATCGCATTTCCTTTGATGCGACTTGAGTTCGAATACGAGCGTTTTCCAGTTACGTGATTAATTTCTCCACCCATTACCTCCGTCGGTGCCGACCTGGCCAACACCGAGTTCTGGTAATGTTGGTTGGGCCAGTTCATCCTCTCTGCACCCAACACTCCACCTAGCGCTATAGCGCCGTCATCATAACACACGCACACATATATACTTACCCGTTGTGGAGAGCATAATTACGTAACCTGGTAGCATTTTCTGCCTGCCAAAACAGGAGAATGGTTGGTACTCAAATACGGCATCTGACCGAGCAAGAGTTTTGTTGGTCCTTATATTTTAACCATATGTAAAGGGTCCCACCTCTTGCCCTCTTTCATCCTTGCCCGGCCCCCTTTACCAGCCATAATATTACATCATCTTTCATCTCATTCATTACTCATCACAACATTCCTTTCTTTCCTCATCATCTTCATTTAAATGTTTTGAGTTTTGAGAAATAGTTTTGATGCAATATTGTATATGATATAGTAAATCTGATTCTGATTAAAAATAGCTAGATTCATGTTCAAGAGGATCGCTTGCCTTCAAAATTGCAGAAAGGTTGGCGTAGATGAATCTCGATCAATCACTCCTATCGGTGCGGTTAGTCTTACTCAGTAGCAACGGTAGCAAGGATAATAATACAAGTAAATATGTAGTTGATTTTGAGTGGTATAGTAGATACATAAGTTAGTGACTCCTAATTGTTAGCACAACTTACTCTACACAAAACTTTTTGGGATCTCTACTAATTTAGCTCTTCCCAAAATAGTCACTTTACTATTCAAGTGCACTAAAATCGAACACCCGAAGTTCCCGTTCAACTAAACAAACTAACAGGATTAAATAGCCCGAACTATCTGACTAAATACCAGTGACGCGCAAGATTGCTACACAAGCTAAATATTCTATTAATAACAGAATTAGCTACTAATCGACCTATCTTCTGGCAATTTTAATTCACCCACTAATGGCAAGATGGTTAATTCGACAAGACGCAAGTTGAAATATTTAGCAGCAAGACTTAACAGCTAACAACTATACAATTAACCACTGCTACCGAAATAGCCATTAATCTCAACAAATAATTACAATCTATTCAAAATCCAAATATTTCCCTAACCCTAAAGTTCTAATCCTAATCTCTAATCTTACCCCTAATCCTACCCTAACCTCTCACTCTTTTCTCCCTAACCCTAATCTCCCTCTCTCTCTCTCCTTACCCGGCCGACTCAACCCACACACGCACACCACTCCCAACTCTTCCCCAAACCTCCTCTTCCTCTCACCACTGCAGCCGCCGCCTCCTCGCTCAGCCGCCGCGCCATCGTTCCCCCGCGGCTTCCCTCCGGCCGCCGGCTCCTGGTGCCGCCTCCTCTCGGCTCCAGCCCGGCCCTGCTCCGGCTGCTTCTCCCTGGTTGCGCCCCTTCTTCTCTCCCTGCTGCGGCTGCTCCTGTGCCGCCGCTCCCCACCCTCGCTCTGCGGTCCCCTCGCGCGCGCCGAAGGCCGCGCCGCCTCGGCCCGGCTCTCTCGTGCCCTAACGTCGTCGGTCCCGGTGGCTTAGCCGGCCCGGCCTACGGCCGCCGGCCCTGGCCTCTCCTGCGCCTACACTCCCCCCTCTCCTAACCTCCCCTTTCTATATACTCGCTATCATGCTTTTGCTTTACTGATGCACTGGATTCACTTTTGAAGTTAGATGGTTGATGCATGACGGATGCCTTCGGATGGGGGTCTTTGGTGGTCTTTGCTAAAGCCTTGCTCGAGGTATTCTCCCCTATCTTCTCTAAACCGGACCCTCCCTTGCTCTGTGATGAAAAGGACGGAGAGTGGATGATCTTGCTTATTGCTCTTTGTGATGCGATGAACTGCAGGCTATGCGTGCATATGCTCTATGACGACATCTAGATGCTCTGAAAGCTTTAGCTGTAGGTGTTTTCTTGCTAGAAATGCTGGGATCTAGAAGATGCATGAGTTTTGCGATGTTAAAGGAGTATAGTAGAATGATCTGAGGTATGCTAGTGTTACCTCTGGGGGGTTTAAAGGAAAGGGAAGAGGATTGCAGCGCCAACTTCTGGTTGGTGCTCTTCTCCTCCTGGCTGCCTTGATGCTTGGTGGTGGCTTGAGGTAGCTTGATCACCGTCTACCTTCTGGCTCCTTGCCTCCTTGCCTTCTGGCTGGTTCTTGCTCCTGGTTGTTTGGCTTGCTCTTGGCCCTGAGGTAGAATGGGTGTGGGAAGAGGGAATGCTCCTGGTCTTGCTTCTCCTCTCTTTCGGCTGTGAAGTGTGGCTGGGTGTATTGGTTCTGTGAGGCTTGCGAAGTGAATGGGATTTGTGTGCAGGGGAAATGGCTCATTGGGGTGAGCTTCACGCTTTATCTCTGCTGTGCCTTCCCAATTTACCATGACCTGTTCTTTTCTTTACCATAATCCTATCCTTTACCTCCACTGTGAACTAAAGGGGACTGAAACTATTGGTTCAGGAGGGTGATAAGCTTAGCCTTTGGCTTGCCCTCTACTGGTTGCTGCTCCTGGCTTTGTGCTTGCCTTATGAGGCTGTGAGGGGAAATGGTGTATTGTCTTTGGCTTGACTGGGGATGAGCTGCTGCGGTGGCTATGGGGATGGTTGGTGTGTGGGGAGGATAAGCTTGGGAGATCTCCTGTCTTTGGAAGTTCATTGGTTGCCCTTGTGGTGGGTTAATGACCACTATGCCCTTGCCTTATCCATTATACCCTCTCATGATACTATTGAGATAAGGACCTTTTGGTCAATTGGTTGCTAACTAAAGATGCATGGGAAGCTTTGACTTGCATCGTGGCTTTGAGAGGCTTCTATGTTGGTGAGGTGAAATGGACTTGTGTGTGGAAGATGGCTAATGGGAAGGTGTTCAGTGTGGGATATTTCTTTCCTCCGAGCATGGTTCTATCCTTTTGGCCCTTATGCACTCTTTGTTGAGTTGTGATATCTTGATGGACCTCTGGTCCAAAGGATGCTTCTCTTGTTGTTGGCTTATGGACACAGGGTCCAAGCGTGGGCTTTGGACCGGTTTTGGATATTTGGGTGAGGTAGGTCGGTAAAATGTGGGTATTGATCCTAATATTGCGGATGATGAGGCCCACATAAGTGACAGGTATCGAAGGACCTCGGGTGTTCAGGATATCTTGGCGATCAAGGAGCCGACTAACTCCGGTTGGTGCAGGTGTCTTGATCGTCGAGGACCGACTACTCGAGTTGCTCGAGTACTCACGTGCGCCGGAGGCGACGGCAATCTTTACTTTAATAACACTATAGCTTGCTTCGTCTAACAACACTAGCGAGAGTGGTATGCGTGCGAGCTTCTTGGATGACAAGGGCGACACCGAGGTTTGATGGTTCGCGATCGAAGAACAAAGATACAAGGAGGGCTCGGCGATATGCAATGCAGAATGTACTCTTTTTATTGCTTTGAAAACCAATCTAAGTTGTAACTATTTAAACAACACTAGATGATATGAGATGATGCACTTCTATTGAAATGCTTACAAATGACTTAAATATCTAATGCAAATGGAATGTGCAATCTAAGTATGATTGATGCTACTATGCACTGATGAATGCGATGATGCGCTGCTCACGAAACGAAACCCACTAAACCAACGCTAACGACAAACCCAAAAGCTTAACGACGATCGCAAAAACTACCGTTAGCTTACTGCTAAGCCGAGATTAATTACCGCTAAACACCGATTACAAAAAAAAAAAGATTAGCTAATTACGCGGGTTATCACATCCTACCCCCCTTAGAAAAATTTCGTCCCCGAAATTGGGATCTTCAGGGGAGGGCTTTGGCAGACTTCGCGTAGCGCTTCATTGTTCTCCCATGAAGTCTTCATTGACGGGATGATTCCTCCCATGTTGTTGTCCTGTATAGATCTTTCGGATTTTTGAGTGATGGTTTCGATTATCATCAGATTGTGCTTTGAGACCCCATTTTTCTTCGTACTGCTTCACCAGATGCTGTCGAACTCTGAGTTGGTGCTGCTGTCACAATTTGTGGGCTTCATCTGTTGGCATGTGTATATGGGTTGACACCAGGAATGGGTGTAACTTTATCTGTGTGGTTTGCACATGTGTATCCATCCTTTCCAAATCAATCTGCTATACCTATAGATCCACAATATCCTTGTTTCTGTTGATCCACCAACGATTGTAGATTAACCACCCATTGCTATTTAACTAACTCTGTCAATTTCATTAATTCTGCCTAATTTAATCAATGCACCAGAATTCCAATCACAACTTACTATAATAATCCAACTCCGCTTCTTATTTACTACCTATACCTGATCAGATTGTCAATACTAGATTTTCGATCATTACTGAAAATACATCTAAATCCAATTCCAACAGGTAATCATATTCCATGAATTCAACTTGATCCGGTTGTCCGATTAGTTCCATCAACCACTATAAATCAATCGAGCACTATTAACTCATTTACTTTCTCAATTCCATCACTTCTTGGTAATCCAACCAAAGCACCAGAGTTCCAATTATAATTTTCTATACTAATCCAACCTCATTCTTTATTCATTATCTAAACCCGATCATATTATCAATACAGGATTTCCCACGATTACCAATAATATATCCAAATCTTATTTCATTATTCAATTATATCTAGTAAATCCAACATAACTGAATCATTCGATTAATTTCACACAATTTACTCATTTATCATGATTCAACCAATTCACCAAAAATTAACATCATGAATAACTACGACCCTCCAACAATTTCGTATTTCAATCAATATCCATACTGAATTAATTTCTCATTTCGAACTCTCCAAAAATTACAAAAATTCATTTAAATCCGCTAAGACGTATTTCTATAATCCAATCAAGATCCATTTCTATATTCCAACAAGATATACGTCTATAATCCAACATCAGCATATTCTAGTATCCGCCAAAGGCATTTCTATAATTTAACAATAGTATATTTCTAATAATCCGATCATGATACATTCCTATAATCCAATAATGATGGAATCCGATAATCCAACTCCAACAATTATATAATCTCACAATCCAGTCTTCAACCATAATCTATCTTCATAATCCAATATTCTTGATTCCAATAATCCAGTAAGTATATTCACATAATCCCCTAGTCAACATTCATTTCTATACTCAATAATAATCCAACTACTCAATAATCATGTACTCCTACTAATCCAATGTCCATCAATCCAATACTCACAATCATCTAGTTCCATAATTCAATATTCTTTAGCCCAATATTCGATAATCCAATAATACTATACAATTATAATCAAACATTCAATATCCAACAATTTTCTATTTCCACCATTCCGCATCCAGCAATTCATTACTCCAGTATCCAATAATAATTTATTTCTATAATCTAATATCTCACCACGATGCGTTTCTAACAATCCAATATACACAATCGTATAATCCTTTAATCTGATATTCAACAATCACGCTATCCTTCGTCAGGTGGCAACTTCGATACTTTGCACAATCAGAAGCTATGGCAACAAACTACTATTGGGCTATGGGTTTTGGGAAGAATGGGTTGAAATTTCTTGGCTCGGGCGGTTCATATCTTGGTGGTGGTTGCTGATGGGCTTGTGAGATCTGAAAAGGTTGGTTAAAGGGTCGTTGTTGAGGTGATCCATATGTTGGTGGTGGCTGTTGCGGTATACATGGACAAGGTTTATAAGCAGGTGGTCGATGGTATTTGGTTGGTTTCTGGTATGGTAGTAGCTTGAGGTTGACCAGGTGCTGACTTACTGAAGTCCACTGCTGGATTTTCTGTAGACTACTCTTGTGGCGTGAGTCCCAATCGCAATTCCAATTCACATTCTTCACTTCCTCGACCTTCCCTCTTCTTTAGCAATAGCTTGAGATAGAGAAGAAAGCTAACCGCAGGTGACTTGCATTAATCCATACACATATGAGGCAAATAACACCAAGAAACAGGTAGATGCCAAAAAGATCCAAATCCTATTCTACCTGAGTCTCTCGTGCTCAGTCACGCTTGAGATCCCGTTCTCAAGACCGCCCAGATCCACAGGCCTGGGACTGCTCAGAGCTTGCCTCTGAGTGCGAACCTACACTACCCTGGATCCACGTGCCCAGGTACGCTCGAGAGCTGGCTCGAGTCCACCCAAACCACGTGTTTGGGACCGCTCAGGGTTCATTCCTGAGTACGCCCAAGATTTCGCTCCTGGGTACGCCAGAGCTACACGCTCGGAGTGCCACGAACCACTTGTCCGGGAAAAATTAAAGTGCAGAGGTGGGATAAGCCATCTTTTTACACCGTCAGCCATTCTTTATTTCCCTCAAGTAGTTACCGATCACTTTAAGATGCTGACGGATCATTCTGGTGGTATAGATGAAAAGGTAAGAAACTAATGGGTATGGTCCATACTTATCCCGAGATTGGAATAACAGGTCCACGCCAGAGTTCTACTCCATGCCTCTAACCCCGGCATGAAAACTTATAACCTTATATTGATACCCCTTCGCCTATAGCCTTCAAAGCATCTATTCTATGTCTAATTAATAACCTGACAAATCATTTAGCAGGAACTAACAACACAAATCTTATGACGAAGCACACGCTTCCCCCGCACTCTCTCGAACCGAAGATTGAACCTCAACCTTCTGCGACGGAATGGTTCTACGTTAGCAGGAGTGTCACCTATAAGGAAAGGTAAGCTTTAACATACTAATTTTGAAAGGAGACTGGAAATAGAAATTGGTGTTGAGATAAGGGTTAATAGAATACTTAGTGCCATATAGCGAGCAAGAAAAGCACATCTAAGTTCTTGCTACAGTTTCTATTTTATTAGCGTGGCCCGATCTTATTGCTCTGATACCACCTCTAGCGCCCCGTGTCATTACCCCAGGGGTAATCACACTTAGGCATACGGATTACTATTCGTCTGTACGGTAAAACACCATTCCAACGAATAGTAAGCCTTACCAGAGTTAGCGTAGCAGAACAATAAAATAGAAACTGTACCTTTTATTCCAGTTAGCCACGCAAGGCTAAGATTCTTACATAACAATTTATAACGGCAAAATGGGATCACGTCCCTTCGTCTGCTTTGCTAGCCTTCCTTGCTCCATCAATCTTCCAATCGCCCCCTTCGTTGGATCAGCTGCCCATCTCATACCGGTTCTTGTAGTCACATCCTCGTTTTGTGCGGTTTCATCGATACCTGCAAGTCCTTGGTCCCACGCGGGATAGTTCCCGGCCGGACTAGGATCTACAAAGGAGAATACTAACAAGGTTGAGTACAAATTAAGGTACTCAGCAAGCATTAATAGCAAAATGCACTGTATGACTCATCTCTGTTCTTTCTTCATTTTCTAACTCATCTCTGATTCTGAAAATACATAACTCTTTAAAACAATAGGTGACAAATTTTAATTCAGAAAAGACTACTAGTCACTCGGAGAGAAGAAAGACCCCTAGCGGTTCCCGTAGACTCCAATCCAGGAGACTGGCATGAATTCATGATTTGATATAGCATGCTGCGAGCTTGTACCACTTTACCCATAACTATTTCGAGCTCTATATGAGCTAGGTCCATCGCATTTCCTTTGATGCGACTTGAGTTCGAATACTGAGCGTTTTCCAGTTACGTGATTAATTTCTCCACCCATTACCTCGTCGGTGCCGCACCGCCAACACCGAGTTACGGTAATGTTGGTTGGGCGATTCATCCTCTCTGCACCCAACACTCCACCTAGCGCTATAGCGCCTGCTTCTGTCATAACACACGCACACATATATACTTACCCGTTGTGGAGAGCATAATTACGTAACCTGGTAGCATTTTCTGCCTGCCAAAACAGGAGAATGGTTGGTACTCAAATACGGCATCTGACCGAGCAAGAGTTTTGTTGGTCCTTATATTTTAACCATATGTAAAGGGGTCCCACCTCTTGCCCTCTTTCATCCTTGCCCCGGGCCCCCTTTACCAGCCATAATATTACATCATCTTTCATCTCATTCATTACTCATCACAACATTCCTTTCTTTCCTCATCATCTTCATTTAAATGTTTTGAGTTTTGAGAAATAGTTTTGATGCAATATTGTATATGATATAGTAAATACAGTTTACAGTTAAAAATAGCTAGATTCATGTTCAAGAGGATCGCTTGCCTTCAAAATTGCAGGAAAGGTTGGCGTAGATGAATCTCTGATCAATCACTCCTATCGGTGCCGGTTCGTCTTCTGTAGCAACGGTAGCAAGGATAATAATACAAGTAAATATGTAGTTGATTTTGAGTGGTATAGTAGATACATAAGTTAGTGACTCCTAATTGTTAGCACAACTTACTCTACACAAAACTTTTTGGGATCTCTACTAATTTAGCTCTTCCCAAAATAGTCACTTTACTATTCAAGTGCACTAAAATCGAACACCCGAAGTTCCCGTTCAACTAAACAAACTAACAGGATTAAATAGCCCGAACTATCTGACTAAATACCAGTGACGCGCAAGATTGCTACACAAGCTAAATATTCTATTAATAACAGAATTAGCTACTAATCGACCTATCTTCTGGCAATTTTAATTCACCCACTAATGGCAAGATGGTTAATTCGACAAGACGCAAGTTGAAATATTTAGCAGCAAGACTTAACAGCTAACAACTATACAATTAACCACTGCTACCGAAATAGCCATTAATCTCAACAAATAATTACAATCTATTCAAAATCCAAATATTTCCCTAACCCTAAAGTTCTAATCCTAATCTCTAATCTTACCCCTAATCCTACCCTAACCTCTCACTCTTTTCTCCCTAACCCTAATCTCCCTCTCTCTCTCTCCTTACAGTGACTCAACCCACACACGCACACCACTCCCAACTCTTCCCAAACCTCCTCTTCCTCTCACCACTGCAGCCGCCGCCGCCTCCTCGCTCAGCCGCCGCGCCATCGTTCCCTCGCGGCTTCCCTTCGGCCGCCGGCTCCTGGTGCCGCCTCTCTCGGCTCGGCCCGTACTGCTCATTGCTTCTCCTGGTTGCGCCCCTTCTTCTCTCCCTGCTGCGGCTGCTCCTGTGCCGCCGCTCCCCACCTCTGGCTCCTGCGGTCCCCCTCGGCGCGGCCGAAGGCCAGCGCCGCCTCGGCTCCGGCTCCTCTGTGCCCTAACGTCGTCGGTCCCGGTGGCTTAGCGGCCGACCTCGACGCACGCCCCGGCCTCTCTGCGCCTACACTCCCCTCTCCTAACCTCCCTTTCTATATACTCGCTATCATGCTTTTGCTTTACTGATGCACTGGATTCACTTTTGAAGTTAGATGGTTGATGCATGACGGATGCCTTCGGATGGGGGTGCTGGTGGTGCTGCTAAAGCCTTGCTCTGAGGTATTCTCCCCCTATCTTCTCTAAACCAGACCCTCCCCTTGCTCTGTGATGAAAAGGAACGGAGAGCTGGATGATGCTGCTTATTGCTCGTGATGCGATGAAGCTGCAGGCTATGCGTGCATATGCTCTATGACGACATCTAGATGCTCTGAAAGCTTTAGCTGTAGGTGTTTTCTTGCTAGAAATGCTGGGATCTAGAAGATGCATGAGTTTTGCGATGTTAAAGGAGTATAGTAGAATGATCTGAGGTATGCTAGTGTTACCTCTGAGGGGTTTAAAGGAAAGGGAAGAGGATTGCGGCGCCAACTTCGGTTGGTGCTCTTCTCCTCTGTTGCCTTGATGCTTGGTGGTGGCTTGAGGTAGCTTGATCACCGTCTACCTTACGGCTCGGCTCCTTGCCTCCTTGCCTTGACCTTGAGGATGGCGGTGGAGGGCTTGTGGTTCTTGCTCTGGTTGTTTGGCTTGCTCTTGGCCCCGAGGTAGAATGGGTGTGGGAAGAGGAATGCTCTGGTCTTGCTTCTCCTCTCTTTGGTGTGAAGTGTGGTGGGTGTATTGGTTCTGTGAGGCTTGCGAAGTGAATGGGATTTGTGTGCGGGAAATGGCTCATTGGGGTGAGCTTGGTGCCTTATCTCTGCTGTCGTGCCTTCCCAATTTACCATGACCTGTTCTTTTCTTTACCATAATCCTATCCTTTACCTCCACTTTGTGAACTAAAGGGGATGAAACTATTGGTTCGGGAGGGTGATAAGCTTAGCCTTTGGCTTGCCCTCTCCGTTGTTGCTCCGGCTTTGTGCTTGCCTTATGAGGTGTGAGGGAAATGGTGTATTGTCTTTGGCTTGACTGGGGATGAGCTGCTGCGGTGGCTATGGGGATGGTTGGTGTGGGAGGGATAAGCTTGGGAGATCTCCTGTCTTTGGAAGTTGGTGTTGCCCTTGTGGTGGGTTAATGACCACTATGCCCTTGCCTTATCCATTATACCCTCTCATGATACTATTGAGATAAGGACCTTTTGGTCAATTGGTTGCTAACTAAAGATGCATGGGAAGCTTTGACTTGCCTTGGTGGCTTTGAGAGGCTTCTATGTTGGTGAGGTGAAATGGACTTGTGTGTGGAAGATGGCTAATGGGAAGGTGTTCGGTGTGGGATATTTCTTTCCTCTGAGCATGGTTCTATCCTTTTGGCCCTTATGCACTCTTGTTGAGTTGTGATATCTTTGATGGACCTCTGGTCCAAAGGATGCTTCTCTTGTTGTTGGCTTATGGACACAGGGTCCAAACGTGGGCTTTGGACCGGTTTTCGGATATTTGGCTGAGGTAGGTCGGTAAAATGTGGGTATTGATCCTAATATTGCCGGATGATGAGGCCCACATAAGTGACAGGTATCGAAGGACCTCGGGTGTTCAGGATATCTTGGCGATCAAGGAGCCGACTAACTCCGGTTGGTCTGGGTGTCTTGATCGTCGAGGGACCGACTACTCAGGTTGCTCCGAGTACTCCGCTGCACTTCGGGAGACTGACGGCAATCTTTACTTTAATAACACTATAGCTTGCTTCTGTCTAACAACACTAGCGGAGAGTGGTATGCGTGCAGGCTTCTTGGATGACAAGGACGACACCGAGGTTTGATGGTTCGGCGATCGAAGAACAAAGATACAAGGAGGGCTCGGCGATATGCAATGCAGAATGTACTCTTTTTATTGCTTTGAAAACCAATCTAAGTTGTAACTATTTAAACAACACTAGATGATATGAGATGATGCACTTCTATTGAAATGCTTACAAATGACTTAAATATCTAATGCAAATGGAATGTGCAATCTAAGTATGATTGATGCTACTATGCACTGATGAATGCGATGATGCGCTGCTCACGAAACGAAACCCACTAAACCAACGCTAACGACAAACCCAAAAGCTTAACGACGATCGCAAAAACTACCGTTAGCTTACTGCTAAGCCGAGATTAATTACCGCTAAACACCGATTACAAAAAAAAGATTAGCTAATTACGCGGGTTATCACAAATACTTCATAGCTAGACAATGGTTTGTTACACACCTAGAGTAATCATTAATATACCTTGTGACATTGATCTTTTATGCTAAAACTTGTATTCATATGTGACGTCATTGCTCGAAAATGGTCTATTACATTCGTAGAGCACTCTTAGCTCGACAGTGGTCTGTTACACTCACTAGAGCATTTTCATGCTAAAATTGCAATAAAATTGAAATTGAGCAAGTTGATTCAAGTTGTAGGCTTTGTAATCCTTCTCGTAGTCAATACTTGTTTCATTATCTTATATTACATGCTTGTTATGTCTTGGCTCGTACTTTTACTCTCTAAATTTGTGCCCCATTCAGATTATCATCAAGTGGTTTTATTTTATTTACTAGAATAGATGGCTCTTGGATAGATGTCTTGATGTCAATATGTAGCTTGCCTCTCATTATTTGCTAGCTTTCATACTTGATATGACTTGTGCATTAGTAGATGCTAGTTTCTTCATATTAGGTAATCTTCAAAGCTTCATGTCCTTAAAAGCTAAAAATCCAAAAAAGAAGTCACTATATTGCATTTCATTTACGCTTTTTCTTATGCTTCTTCGTTGCATCTCTTAAAGCTGGAAAATGGATGAGAAGAAAGTGTGATTCTTCAATGACTCCATTGTCAAAAGGTGAGAAAATATGGCAAAAATACTTGAAAAAGTGCTAAGCTTATAAACATGGGGAGAAATTGTCAAAATGGTAGATCTTAGTGAGAGGAAGTATTTCATATGTATCCTTGTGCTATAATGATCATTTATTGGTACAAATTTTAAAATCCCTCAAAATTAACTTCTCACTATGATCTCGATCAAATTGAACAATTGTTCTTTCACATAGACCTCGAATGAGCTTTTGAAGCCATCTTCTGAAATTGAAGCTTTTATGCGGTTTATTGCCTCTACTAGTTTTCTTATTCATTTCTCAAGCTAACTTGGTCATTTTCATGGCTTCCCCTTTTTTAGGACCAAGTTGAGCCGTTTTTTTTTGCAAAATTGAGCTTGAATCAACCTCCAAATTGTATTTTTGGGTAGATTGCCGGTGTGTACATCAAGGGAGAGATTGTAGAGACCATTGGTTTGGTCCTAGATCAGGTGATGAACAATTGGCAACGTTGTCGAAGAGTTTAGTGAGTTAGCTCTCGGTTTTGCAAAAATTTGACTGCATTCAGGAGTTAGGCAATCTGACCGGCCCTGGGGGTGGTTAGACCGGCAATGCAAGCTTGGGGTAAATGGATACCAAACATTTGTGTAGGGTTGTTTGGGGATGTGTTTGCACTTGGTGCCATTGAAAATGAAAACTGGACCTGAAACTAGATAGAATTTAACTGAAAAATCTAAAGAGGGTGTTTTCTGATGATGGAAAGTGGTCAGACCGGCCACGTCATGGCGATCAGACCGATGCCTTGTTATCAGCCATAGTGGGTTCAGTGCACAGTGAGCTGTGTTTTCGAGCTGAAATTTGGGAATTGACCTAGGAGGTTGGAAATTCTGCATATGTATTGCATGATGCATGTTTTGGCTAACATGGATCAAGTATCAAAGAACTTATGCTCGGAATCAAAGTATCAAAGGCTTAACGGGTGTTCGTTAGGGTTTATATATAGTTCTAGCCTGCACTATATAAGGGGTGGTGTAGGATTTGCACAACAATAAAGGCTAGGAACCTTAATTTGAGATTTGGGGGAAAGTGGAGAGAGGAGAGGAGGCTAGGGTTTAAGAGATATATTAAGAGAAAATTTGTGAGATTGAGTGCTCATGAGTGAGCTTGTGTCCTCCATGTTGGAGTAACTGTAAACCCTCAATTCCTCAACATCAATCCAAGCAAATCCGTGCAAAGATGGTTTGTCACTTGTTCGTGCTCTCTTTCTTTTGGGTTTTTATATTCCAGGGGTTTTACATTGGTCTTTTGCTGTTATCTAGCTTGCTAGGACCTGTGGAAGTTGATCTAAGGTCATTTTGATTATTTTTAATCAACGAGCAAGTCTTTAGATCAGTTTTAGTTTTCACCTGGTTTTGAGCACTCTTGCACCCAAACGAGAAATTCTTGAAATTTTGGCTATGATTGTCTAGATCCTCGATTGGAATAAGTTCCAGACCTTCTTGTTGAGTTGTATCTAAAATCTTAAGTGAATTAGATTCGTAGATTAAAAGTTAGACCATTTTGTGAATCTGAAATTGTGCTGATTTTTCTGTCAGCACGAGGAGAAGCCAGACCGCCCCCTCAAAGATGTCAGACCGGCCATTACATGGTAGTCAGACAGGCCGAGAGGGATTGATGGATGAGTTTCTTAGTTTTGGCTCAATTCTTCCGCTTTGGTTTTTAGACCTCATTTTGTGAATATGTAATTGTGCTGATTTTTCTGTCAGCATAAGAAGCCAAACAACTCCTGAGGGATGTCAGACCGCTCGAGTAGTCAAACTGGCCATTACATAGCAGTCAGACAGGCCGAGAGAGATTGATGGTTGAGTTTCTTGGTTTCAGCTCAATTTTTCTGTTGTAGTTTTTAGACCTTAATTTTCATAGCTTCATATGACTATTAGAGTAAAGAAATAGTAGAATTACAAAAGGGAAAAAATTAACTCCTATTCACCTCTCTAGTCGGTACCACGGTCTAACGAAAACATATTAAAGGTGAGATAAAACACCAATCGTACATTTAAATAAGTTTTAGCCTTTCATTTCACATCCAATGTGACCATCTTACTGCAAGAGCTGTCAGGAACACAAATGCTGAATATCCTATCATTACGTACCATTCTTGAGCTAGCCAACAGCACCTCACAGTCACAGCCCCTTTCCGTCCAAATGTAGCGATGACAAAACCAGGCACTCCTATTGTCTTCCATGTCATAGCTGGCACTGTTACTTCCCGTGTCCCATCAGCATGGGTATGATCTGAGAAGCTATCAGCATGAGCACTAAATATAATCCTGTGGAAAGAGAAACTTTTGTATTTAGTGCCTTCATATGAGGAGCGGACTCAAGAGTTTTGGACTTATTGAGCTCTTTTTTAAAAGTGAAATAGTAAAAATAGTTTATCTTCAACAAAAAAAAAAAAAACACCCCGCCACGCGGCAGGTGGGGACGGGGTAGGCCTCAGTTGTGCATTTTGAGCGCGTTAAGAGTGTCATTTTTGCTAATTCATTTATGATGGTGCTATTTTTGCTATTTCAATTCAAAATCGTGCTAAATAAGTCAAAAACTCCAAACTCAATGAGAACTTTTATGAACAAGCACAGCGAATTAAATAGTTTGAAAACAATAACCACGCATATTAACAAAATGCAGCAGCTAAACAATGTAACCAAAAAAATCAAGGCAGCTGTTAAAAGTAATTCAATTCACAGCTATCAGTTTTCCCAGTGCAATCACCAAGTGCGGCTGTATATGGAAGGCTAACCTTGGTTTAAGTGCTTGAAGAATATATTGAGTTGAATTTGCAGGGAGGGTATGCAATCGATCATATAGCCTCCTGCCACCAACTTCACTGCAGGGTCAAATGGCATGTCAGAATATAATAATCACCCAGTAATTAGGGCCACACAGACAACAGTTGCATAATATTGGACATTTCACGCCAATTGTTGTTCTAAAATTCAAGGCAAGCGGTCTAACAAAACCTCAATAAAGGGATAGGCAAAGCTCATGTGTTTGTTAAGTATACATACTTTATGTGACGACTCACAAATGCCACTACCTTAGGTAGCATGTTAGTCTACAGCCCACACAAATAAAGTATAACTTTACCAGATGTATGCACATCAAAGTATCACCGAGAAGCAATAGCAACAATCTCATAGTTATCTTACAACTATAACATAATCTTAAGGGAATCGATACGGTGCGTGCGTCCGGACGCCAAGCCACACTCCACTCCACTTCATCTTATCCCGTCGCTCCCTTATCCCCATCACTCTACCGCTCTCTCCACCACTTGCTCTCTCCGTCTCCTCCTCCGCCATCATGCCCACCTCCCTCCGCCCCCCGAGCTTCCTCCTCCACCACTGCCACCGCCTCTGCCTCCCACCCCACAATTGCTCCACTCCTCCTCGTCCTCCCCCGCCGTCTCCTCGCTCACGTCGTCGTCCCTGCCTGCCTCTATGCCGACGCCGAGCGCCACCTGACGGCGTCATGCTCCGTCGTCCCCGCGCACGAGTAGCATGCGCTGCTCCGTCGTCCCTCGACGCCTCGACCGACGACGACCCCACCGTTGCCGTCCCTACCTCCTCCCCAAGCGTCGTTCCGTCCTTCCCTCCGGCTGCTCTGCACATCCACAGTCCGGCGAGGTAAGACTCCACCTCCCCTCACACAAATTTCAGATCTGAAATTTCATCTTCTGTTTGTTGTTGATTCAGTTGCTGTTGAACGCCCTCTGTGCCGGCCTAGCTCCTCCGCGCCGGCCTCCACTCTTGTCCCACGCGACTCCCCTCCCTCGTGTCTCCTTCCCTCCCTCGCGAGGTGGTCGCAGGAGAAGAGCAAGAGAGCTGGATGGAAGAATGTTGCAACCGTGAAAAAATTTGTTGCACACGAGGGAAAAATTTGTTGTATACGACGGAAAAAAAATATTGCATACAAAATTCTGAGATGTATTTTTGTATATATTTTGGCATCTCCAGATATGTTTGTGTGCCTGATTTTTTGATAATAGTTTTGTTGTTTTGATTATGAGGATGTTGTTTGCTTGATCCTGAGATTTTTGAGACAATGTTGTATATGAGTGTTTGATATGTTGCAACCATAGGAAGAAAATGTTGCACTGCTCTTTATCAGGTGTTGCATGCATCAGACCCGAACCGTACGGTGGGAGGCTTCCCACCATATGTCTGAGCTGTAGTTGCACCCTAATCTTAAACATAATATTTTTAGGATGCATGGCATTGAACATCGAGTTCATATCTATACTTGCCATGTAGAGTGGACAAAAGGTACTTTCACTACACGACTCTCAAGCTTCACCTTCGCCGTCGAAGGTTAAACCATCAAAGTCCTGATCCTCTTGAGCTTTTTCCATCTGCCACTGTGGATCACCTCCGTTTTGCTCCTCGGCAACGAAACTCTCAAGATCGAACTCTCCAAAATCTAACAAAGGCAATTATAATATAGGGATGAGTACAAAAGGTACTCAACAAGTTCAACCACAACAAGCCAATAATTATATGCTCTAACTATCCAATTATACCAAACCTATACTAGTAAAGGACCCACGTCCTTGAGAATGTGCTAGATAGTTTTCTAAAATATTTGTTATCGAATTGATCAAGTTTTAATTATGAATTATGTACTATTCATGAGACACCATAGGCAGAACTCTAGTAGTTCCATTTCCTACCGCGACGTAGTTTCTACTTGAAACTAGGGAGTGACAATCACATTTTTGCTTTGCAGAATAACTCTGCAGAGCTTACGCTACTGTACCCACACATGTCTCTGTTTTTAATGCCGGCCAAATATACAAACTTTTTTTTAGTGTGTGGCCAAGACCAAGAGTTCACTATGCCTTTCCAATATCCTGTCGGAGCATATCTCTGGCAAAATGCCGCAGCTTCCACTATCTAGCTTCTGTAGAAGCACAAAGTCCTTAATCCTACCTTCCGTAGAAGCACAAAGTCCTTAATTCGAGCTTCCATAGAAGCACATAGTCCTTAATCCCACCTAGAGATACATCTTCCAGAACAATTACTCGGCAAAGCCCAGATAACCAGGTATGTAGTTAGCGCGGTTGAATGACGTTTGAATGCTTTATGGCAGTTGTTACTTAGTCCTTATATGATTAACCCATATGTAGTGGAATCACAACACTTCCATTAACACATACCAGTTATTCCATCCACCAATCATACTAGTGATCATCATATATCCCAATCCAAAGTTCATATTGATTCATGAATTAGAAAGTAATTTTTTATCATGTAGGTGACACACATAAAATAGATAGGAAGTAATTGATACTGAAATTAGGTCCAAAGCAGTATGATCAAAGGTGTTGAACTTGGATGAAAAACATGGAAAATTGGAGTATTGAAGCCTAGGTTCGATAAGAACTTTCCTCGATGCTCTGACTCCTGAAAAACACCAATGGAGTCCGATAAGGACTAAGAACCAAATGAAGACAATGTAGATGTTGATACTAAGTCTACACGTCTTAGGCTATTGTTTGATCGAACGACCCTCCCCCCCCCCCCCCAACCACCAAATACTAAGGTTTTGAAGGAGAAAAGAAAAGAGAAAACAAGGAAAGATTTATTTGAAGGAAGAAAATGTTTCCCTTTTACTAAGAAATCTGATTAATAGGATTTTAAAAGAACCTATTTACTTTATTTAATTAGAAAGGAATTTTAATTTATTATAAAAACCTAATTAACTAATTTTGATTGGTTTATTTTATTCATATAAAAACAAAAAGAAATTTTCTTTTATTAGAAAATAATAACTAATTAATTATAAAAGAGTTTATATTTAAATCGAATAATTAATTTAAGTAGATTTATTAACATTTCTATTTACTTATAAAATATGTTTTTGGATTTATTTTAAATATTTATGGAAAGGAAACATATTTTTGGAAAAGAAAATATAAACTAAGTCAGCTACGCCGGCCCGCCAGGCCCAGCTCACACACAAAACACACATGGCCCACTAGCCTAAGACACACAACACAACACACGCACGCACGCACACCTCTCTCTCTCTGGCTCCGTCGACCAATGTCGCTGTCACCGCCTTGGCCTCGTCACCGCCTCGGTCTTGTCGCCGTCGCTAGCCTCCTCATCAGCAACCTCACGCCATCAACGCTCTTCTCCTCCCTCTGGTTCCTCTGCACCCTAGCTCCAAACGTTGCCTCCACTACTGTTGAGCCGACGTCGCCTTGACAACCCCTCCGCCTCGGCGCTGCCACCATGGTATCGCCGTTGGTGGCCTCGCCATGGAGATCCCAAGGGCCTCTACTTCCCTAGCCTCACTCCTCTCGTTCTCTATCTTGGTGGATTTGGAGTAGATCCTAGTCCAATCCCCAACGCCACCACTCAACTCGCCAGTGACCACCACTGGTCGTGAGATGGCGTGGTGCTCAGCACCTCTACAACTCTGGCCGACCACCTAGCCTTCCAGGTTTCGTCTTGTTCTACCTCTAGCTCCCGCTCTTATCTAGCCGATTTGGGCATGATGCATGTATGAATGAATGAATACTTGAATAGATAAATGTTTGATGTTGCCATAGTATTAATTGATGATCTAGGAAGGAAATTTAGGCATGATGCTTGCTAAATTATACACTGAGATCATGATCTGTACTGAGCAACACACTAGTATTAAAATTCCTTATGTCAGAGATTTATCTTGATGAAATAGAATCACTAATCGGGGTAATAACAACATGTAGTGATGAAATATCAATTTCGAGCATTAATGCATTACACAAATATATCCCTTGTCTAGAAATCATACTAGCAAGATGAGATCCTTAATAGCACATCTTGAGGCATACTCTAACTAGGCAAGAATTATATGGATTGTTTTATGATAATATGGTAATGAAGAAAAAATATCAGATTTGAGCCTCTAGTTGCATATTACTTATGATTCTAGCATTGTCCTGGTTCTTACATACAAAAGCTACACATGATGCACAGTTGCAAGAACTAAAATGGAAGTTCTATGCATACTAGTTATTTTTAGATTGACAGATAATGGATTCTTGCTAGAACACATGGGCAAAAGTGGTAAGAACATGATACTACCCAAAGATCTGTAACAATAGCTCAATGACGATAAATAAATCTGAGAGTAAGCCTACATATACTAGTTACTCAAAGCATTTTCAGAACACATCAAGCATGGCCACTCTAGTTTAATCTGCACTTTATACAAGAAGTGACATTTTGAGCCTACCTTGATTTTGATAAGAAAATGAGATGCTAGGATGTTGACTGATGCTTGAGATGAAATGAGATGCTGACGTTGATGCTTGAATGAATGATGGGTTCACTTTCCCCTTGTTCTTCTATCCCTTGCTCCCTTACATGGTCGAATCATGCAAAACATTAGCCATGTTCAAAAACAAGAAAGAATGAGAAGAAAGAGGGATGAGCTCACCCTGCTGCTGAAATGGGCAAAAAGCCTAACCGGCTACTGGATGCTATGATGCATTACTTATGAGTTCCTTCCTTTGGAATCGTCAAAATAATGTTAATTAACTTTGTGAGATGAAAATCGTGGTTAAGTTGAGAGAGTGCCACCTCAAGGAACACCTTGCATTTTGGGTAAGATGGTAAAAACACTTCCTATGACATTTTGGTAAAAGTTGGATGGTCAAAGGATATTTTTGGTAGTTCATTGGAGCTCTCCAAAGCTGATTTTGAAACATTTTTAGTTCTAAATACATTTTTCATGGAGGCCCCTACTTTGCTCTTTTCAGTTTTAAAATAGATAAGGGCAATTTTGTAAAATAACCAAGGCATAAGGGTCTTTTTGCAAAGTAGCAGAGTGCTGGACCTTTTTGTAAAATTAATTTCTGATATTATTTTTGAAACCAAAAATATATTTCCCTATTTGCTTGGAATGCTCTTTCTGCTAAAATTATGCTCCACTGGTCAGTGCAGTTCTAGCAGTTAGTGAGAATAGATTATTTTGAAAATTATTTATACTTATGATTTTCTCAAACCAAAATATTTCCCCCTATAGAAAAATGTGCACTCCAAGAGTGCACAGATATTTCCCTTTTTAATTAATTTTCCAAAACTTGATTTCTTTAGAGAAGGGATGATGCAATGCAATGCAAGGCAATTGATGCCTAGAGGAAAGGCCTCTAAAACTTATTCAGGTTCCAGTTATATATCTAGTTAGCAACGAATGATTGAGTGCAGAAATGCACAAACGAACAACTAATGAACGAGCAATCGAATGCAATGCACTAGAACTACAAAAAGAAAACAAGGGTTTTGCCAGTACCATGGCTCGACCAGCACTGCTCCCTAGCTAGGGTGATCGAGTCAGCAGTTCGACTCAACCTAGGTTAGGCAGGATTATTACACTTTACAAACCACCAATCCAGAGTGATGGAAACATAAGAGCATTGGAATGGAATAGGAGTTACGAAACATCCAAAATAAATAAATAAAGGAAATGGAACTGAGCCTCTATTTCATAATACATACTATCCAAAATTTACCTTTGTTTTGAACTCTGGGAAACCAACGGATGATCTGAGACAGTTCCCTCTGAAAACATGGGGACACCAATGACGACTCCATCAGATTTATGGGACTTATGTAGTGGAATGTGGACCAAAACGACAGGGCCAGCCCCCGACTTCATGTTGTTTTGCCTCCAACTATGGTCACCGAAACCTTCTCTTTTTTCACTTCCCAAAGGACCATGCTCTTCTTCATTCAACCTTTTCCTTTGAAAATGATCGCTTTCCCTCTCCATAACCTTCTCAACGCTGAACCGCAAGGCGTTATCACCACAGAGCAATGCAACCGCATTTAGAGACACAAAACTGAGACTACTAATCTCAAAAGCGCCACAACCACTTGAATCCAATCCTGGCAAATGCTTGGCCATACGGTGCACAAATTTACCATCCAAATTCGCACATCTGCCGACATCTTTATCACCTAACGTGATATGAAGAGGAAGGGCAGAGTAACGCCCCAATATCCCCTCTAGCTGTTCAATAACAGCTATCCATTTGCTCTCGGTCTGCTCTGAACCTTTTGCTGAGATGTCCCCAAGGACTATGATCGTATCCGGATTCAATGTTTGAATAGATTTCTGGCAAAAACATAACATAGCACATGAAGCTTTTGCACAAAGTAATAACTAAAAGCATGTATAATACCCATCCAAAAGATTATAATTGCCACATTACTTGAGCTTTACACCTATCGATAAGAAATGCTTTGTATCTCAGACATATTGCAAATCTTATGACTGAAAAGTTAAAGCTTTAAGGCTCCAACTTTCCAAAGTTTGAGCACTGCAATGCAGTAAAGGGCATTTCCCCCGGTTTAGCCCGTATAACCCTTACAGAGGGCAAGTACTTCCAAATATTTCGCGAAAATTTAACATCTAGACGCCTAAAACGCGAAAATTCGCAGAAATTTGGGGCGCTCGCATCTGAATCTGACCACTCACAGCGAACAGCTTGGACATGAAGTGGTCCCGGAAGAAGCGGTCGACGTAGGAGGCATCCGACCCAAGGAGCATCAGGTCGGAGACCATCATGGCCCTCAGGTCGCCGGATTCGAGGGCTTGGTCGGTTGAGCCACCGGAGCAGGAGGGCGTGGAGAGCCAGTCCTCGAAGGCGAGCAGGGCGGCCACGAGGAGGAGAGGCAGCCACGGATTGGGCCACGCTGCCATCGCCGGCGAGCTCGAGCGGTGGAGATTGGAGAACACGAGGAGGGGAGCGAGGGCAAGGTGTTGGGGTTTGGATTTGGTCGTCGCCGGCCATGGTCGGACGGTTGCTTGCTTCTTTATTTGCTCGCGGTGAGTTTTGACCGGCACGTGGTAATCGGTAAATGGCAGTCATTGGCAATTGACGTAGTACCGACCATCAGATCAAGGATTCACCCGTGACCCGTGATCAAAAGCTACAATAAAATGTCTTTTTTAGAGAGAGCACAGAGATGATGCACACAGCAAGCATATCTCACTCACGTCACACATGTATATACATTGCTTAGAATTTTGAGCAAACTATCTCATTCACGCCACAGATGTATACACATATGTATCTATCCACTACGTACACTTAGAATTTTACGGACCACTACGTACACTTAGAATTTTACGGAGGCTCTAGGACTTCATGCAGCGTGAACATACGATTTTCTACCGGACACACACGTTGTACTCTGACATCACACCGTGCCGATTCTAGTATTCAAACATGGGTGGGTGAGAACAAGCACCTTCACTCCCATCACCAGGACTCTGATCCGTCCTTATAATGAAATGTAGTGTAGCAACAAGCAAGTTAAAATTACTTTAGCCTTTATTTCACAGTGTTACGGATGTGAATCCATGTCGTCGTTACTGATGCAATTTCCTCCCCATTATATCATACTCAAGTTTAAAGTACCATTTCAATTTTTCAAATTTTTTTTTGCTGAACTTCCTTCTATGTAGTCTGTACCATACTTGATCTAATCTATCAAATTATTAACCCTATAGATTGTACTGTTGTGCAATTGTGGCAAGATAAGAGATGTTCTGGCTACTTGAAAAAAATATTATAAGTTGTATTTGAAACTGAATCCATATAGGAGGAACCAAGTTGTTGCCCAATTGGTCAAGCACTTCGTTGTCCCATTAAGAGACATGGAAATATCATACTTCTGTGTATTAAATTAGTTTCAATCTCAAGAGTTTCAGTCAGTGGCCTCCTATTGCTTCAATCAGTAACATCAGTGAGAGTGAAACTGCAGTCTGCACCTGTCAATGGTCTCTACGACTACAATCTTCTCTATTCTTAGGCCTGTTTGGTAGAACTCCGGCTCCCGAATTCTCGTCGGGAGCAGCCGGAGCCGACCCAAACGCACTAGCTCCAAGTTTACGCAAATCCGGATCACAGGTGGAGTGGAGCGGAGCGGCCTCCAGTTCATTTTCGCGGAGCGACCTGGAGCTCAATTCTTGCCGGGAGCTGCACCAACGAAACAAAAGTGCCCCTCGAAGTTGGGTGAAATTACCCGCAAAATACCACTGGACAAAAACCCCTCACCACCTCTCCCATTCGGCTCTCTCCCACAGTCCCGCAACGACACTTCCGTTTGCTCTCCCTCTTCTCTCACGCGCATGGAGCAAACCGAACCCTAGCTGGAGTCGAGGTCGCTGCCGTCCTCGGAGTTTCTCGTCACCGGTAGCGGAGTCCCTCGTCGCCGCCGGCCCCGAAGCACCTCCGTTTCCCCTACCGCGACAACCGACGACCTCCCCTTCGTCCGCGCTAAGAGCTCGCCCAATCTAGGTATTGATATTGGGGAAAGGCATCTGTATCATAGAGCTGAAGGTAAAATTATGAGTAAGCTGGGTAAAAGGCTGGACAACTGGCAGAACAATCTCTTGTTCTCGGGGGGTAGGTTAATCCTGACAAATAGGTGTCTTAGCAGCTTGCCAATTTATACTATGGGCTTTTATAGGTTGAGTGAGATGACTCATAAGAGAATGGATGGTATTAGATCCAGATTTTTTTGGAGGGGTGCTAGTGACAAGTTTAAGTATCACATGGTTAATTGGAGATCAGTTTGTATTCCTAAAGACTATGGGGGTTTAGGGGTGATGAATACCAGATTGATGAATGATTGCTTGTTAAGTAAGTGGATTTGGAGGATTAGTAGAGCTGATAAGGAGATTTGTTACAGGATTCTAAAAGCGAAATACTTTCCCAGGGGTGATTTCAGAAGTTCTAGACCCAGCAGATCCTCTCTGTTTTGGAAATCCATTTACAAAGTGAAACATCTCTTCAACATGGGGACTTCTTACCAAGTAGGTAATAGGAGGAATGTCTTCTTTTGGCATGATGTTTGGTTAGGCAATTGTCCTTTAAAGATTAAGTATAACCTGCTGTTTAAAATCTGCTCTCATTCTGATATAAAGGTTTCAGGTTGTATATCGAAAGGGATTTGGCATGTTGAGTTTGTTAGGAATTTTGGCAGGAAGGAGGAAGTCATGTGGGCAGACCTTAAAATTGATCTGGATAGTGTTAGGCTCAATGAGAATAAAGATCAGGTGGGGTGATGTTTAGAAAAGAATGGTCTTTTTACTGTTAAGTCTTTGTATCAGCACCTGGCCTTGGGGGGGGGGGGTTGTTAATAAGAGACTGAATAAGTTGTGGTATAGCAGAATTCCCCTAAAAGTTAAAATCTTCTTATGGCTAGTTTATCAAGATAGAATACAATCGGCTGATCAACTTAAAGCCAAAGGCTAGAAAGGAAATGCTAATTGTTCTTTGTGTGGGGTGAGGGAAGATGCGAATCACATTTTCTTTGGCTGTGTCTTAGCTAATTTTGCTTGGGCCAGCTTCAGAGAGATTTTTGAGTGGACAAGGAGCCTTGTCTCCGTAGATGACTTTCCTCTCTGTTGGATGGACTCTTTGGGGGCTGTTAACTATCACTTTGCCCTTATCAGTTTTGCAGCTCTTATTTGGACGTTAAATCTTCGTTGCATTGCGATGTATCATATTACCTGAAATGCTTTTGTGGACGGCGCCAGATGTATCCGCTCCTATCATGAAAAGATTGTGAATTATACAACTAAAAATTGAAAACCGCAGATCGACAGATACAACTCGACGAAAAATGAATACTAACCCGGATCGTTCAAGCACCTACCTTTCTTGCCGAAGATGTTGGACATGATGCGCTAGAAATTAACACAATCCAAATCAGCCACATACATTTTTGCAATCTAATTTACAGTACACCGGGTTAATTAACTGTTTGTATGGCAAGATCTCGTACCTTACTGTCGATGCAATGCAGTTTATGTAATCTGGTGTTTGACAACAAGAAACATCATGATCTGGACATTCAACCTACGGCATTGCTGCCGTTCCGATCGAGGTTGTCGTGAAGGAAGCTTTGTTCTTCCAAGCGAGAGAGAGAGAGAGAGAGACGTGGGGAGTAGTTAGATGGGGGATGGGAAAGGGACAGGGAAATGGGGTGTAATTGGGTGGTAGGGAGGGACTTGTGTGGTGTGGGGGCAGCTTGAAATGCATGCAGGGTATTGGTATTCGTTGTTAGGGCAAGGTTCGTTTGGATGATGTTTAACGGGACAAAAAAAAATTTACTGTAAGTCATGAGCTTTATTAACTCAAAACATTCTGGTTACAATCAGCACGAACAAGAAAACCTGGGCTCATAGACAGCCATCCCGCGACTCCCAATGAGTAAAAAGCAAATTTAGCACAACAATGAGCTGCAAAATTAGCCGACCTACGCGCAAACTTACAACAAACGACGAAAAACCAGTATTAAGCTCACGGACTTCATCAAGGAGCGGACCAATCACAGATTGCTGTCTTGACCGTCCGTCCCATAACTTCACCACCTCTTGGCAATCCAGTTCGAAGATCACCCGTTCAAAGCCTCGCCTCCTCGCAAAATCCACACCATCGCGGAAGGCAAGAGCTTGTATAATCAGCGGGTCAGAAAATCCCACAGTAGGTCTTGCACCAAGCACCTATGAAGCCATCCCGTTGTCGAGCAACGCCACCGGCTCCGGCAACTCCGTCAGAAGACGTCAAGGCACCATCTGAATTTAGCTTAATCCAACCATCTGGTGGATTTTCCCATGGGCAGTTAGTGCTTTGTGCCCTATTGTTTTCTGCCCTGTTTCTTCAGGGGCAGTCATCAGCATCACTGCCACCGGTTGCTATCGCCGCGTGCATCCAACGATGTGTGTACGAATGTGCAGAAACAAGATTTTTTATATGACGTTTTTGGCCTGATAATGGAGAGTTGGTGAGCCCTAAATCCTAATACGTGTGTGGCTAATAAGAAGCTTGGACGATACCACCCCTCCTTGTCACCCGTGCAAGTTTCTTTCCACGCCGTTCGCGGCTCGTGCATTCAGCTCCCGGATCATGATTTTTGTAAGGAATGGAAATAAGAACTTTCCACAATAAACGTTTAAGTTTTTTCCCCGAGGCTGTGATTAGAGGTTCTAACGCTAAGTGTATCAAAAAGGAAAATTTGAACTTTTAGTTAAAAAAATGCATCAGATTTCAACTGTGAATAAGTGCAATTTTTCGTGTTTGTGCGAGATGTTCTGCGGATATCCCAGGCAACCGGAAAATTCTCTCTTTATTCGGATACCCGAAGTCGGAACTAGTATACCGCCGGACAAACGAACCGATCGAATTCCGAGTCGACTTGCGGTGCGTGATTTGCCTTTTCCTCTTCAATTCTGATGCCTTTGCCACCTCTCCTAGACTCCTACACACACCTTCCATCGTTAAATAGCTCTTTACCGTACGGACGCATGTAGATTACTTGGCTACGTCGATAAACAGAGCCCTATAGCTCAAAAGAATCGTAGCCGCCGCCTCCTCTTGCAGCAAAGCGCGGCCGGATTCGATCGAGGGGAAGGTAGAATAAGCCCAGTACGGTCGACCCATGGGCCAGGGCCTTCCTGGACCTGGAGGCGGGCCGCCTGCCATCGTGTCAGGATCCAAGTGAATTGAAATGGAACTGAAAAATTCAGAAGTTCAGAGTATTCAGAGAAGAGCGGCGTCAGGCCAAAGTCGGCTGTGATTGTACCGGTTCACCGATTTCACATTAACGCACTGGAGGGAAGTAGAGGACGTTGGATCCAGCATTACGAGAATCGAACGGCTGAAGAAGTTTTCAGTAATCACTGTTACGCACTGTTGACGTCACTCGTTTCCGTTTTACCTGTTTAGCTTCGGTTAAACTGTTATTTCAGTTAATTTCAGTGGATTGTAACTTCATTGAACTCCTGTAAACTTTGAGGTTATTTAAGCCCCATCGCAAGGAATGAAAATCAAGAAAGTTGAAGCAAATTCTTAGTTCTTGTAGCTAGAGTAAAGAAGCTTAGTGTTTGCTTCTACTTTCCCCAAAATTTCTACCCAATTCGAGTCGGATTCTAGCTGGATCCTGACAAAGGTAGCAGAGCTTCAGTCCAATCCTTGGAGTGTGGATCTAGGTTGGTGAAGGTTGGCAGCGAGAGCCGAGTTGCTGCTGTAAAATCCATGAAATCAACTGGGTTTGGAGGCGAGTACTCATTCAGATTTGGTTCGGGTTGTTAGGGAACTACTGTAACATCCTCGAATCCAATTAGCAAGAGCCAAGAGGAAGAGGGGAGAGGTTGGCTTTGTGCTGGTAAAATCCTCAAACTGATCTTGCGAATCCAGGTTCATGGTCGTGAAGACTCGCTCCCAAAACAAGATGGCTAGGGAAGACGGATAATTTGATGTTAAGTCGGAGGTGGCGGTGATTAGATAAGAGCTGGCAGAGCAGAAAGGATTGAAGTCTAAAATGGTAGAAATTAAGTCCTTTCTGAAGAGGATTTACCCACCATAACCGGTAGAGAACATGATTGGGAGTGCTACTTGTAAGGTCAGTACGACTGCACCTACAGCTACAGCAACAGGCGCAAATCTGAATCTATCATCTTTTGTTTTAAGAAACAGGCAATAGTAATGTCTATTATATTAATAAAGAAGGTGGTGCAGATTAGGGCCGTGAAAGTAACAGTTTAGGGTAGGGCCTTAATTACATATTATGAATTGCTCCAAACACTTTGCCCCTACAAGGACCAAGTTCCACCTTCCTCCTTTATCTTTGCCAGAAGCTCCAACAAAGTGGTTGACTTGTTGTGGAAAATTTTGTATTTCGTTCGTTCCAGATCTCCCAGGTAATTAGAATGAGTACCGTCGTCATCGCCCTCCTTGGGAGTCCTTTCAACTCATTGACCTTCGTCCACCAGTCTTCAATGCTCCAACTGTAGGCCCAATGGGGTGGTGGCTTGAGTTGTGCAGAGCCTAACTAATCCACCATGGAGTTTCAGACTCGTGTAGAGTATCTAAACTAGGCGAATAGGTGCAGTACTATTTTCAGTGATTGTTTGCAGAGTAGACAGGTGGCTAACCCCTTGCTTCCAGCCTGTCTGAGGTCTAGAGACAATTTTGGATTGCTATCCAAGTGAAGAATTTGTATTTTGAGGGAGCAAAGGTTTTCCATATTACTTTTTGGTAGTTCATTGCTGTTGAACCGAGGAACTACATCGCGTATGTGGATTTCGTTTGAGTAGCGCCCCCTCCCCCACCCCGAGGTTAGCTTCCAGGTAATCTCGTCCGGGGTATTTAGGTCAAAACGATTTGGCTTATTTTTGCCCATAGCTCTAGGAATTGCTGAACATGCTGGGGTGTCAATTCCCCAAGAATATTGATATCATGCACCCACCGCCCATTCTGTAACGCCACACTGACTATTGTGTTTTTCCTTCTGGAGACTTCGAAAATCTTCAGGGCCAGGTCCTTGGGAGCAGTATTGGGTAGCCATGTGGAGGACCATAACTTTGCTTTCTTTCTGTCATCGAGTGTGATCTCTACGGCCGCTGCGAAGAGACGGCGGTCAGTGTCATCACACGATATTTCCATTCCTACCCAAGGTTTCTACTGATCCTTCCATTCTCACCAGAGTCAATGAAGTATGATGGCTGATGCGAACTTTTGGAGGTTGAGGACGCCGAGGCCCCCGCAAACCTTGTCCTGGTTGACTTTGCATTTCCCTCCCGAGATGTCATCTTGGTTGGTCCAAAGGAAACAATGTCTACTCGGTCCAGGGCACAAAGAACGCCTTTCGGCGCTTTTGACCATGATGATCCTATTGGATGGCTGAAGCAGTGTGAATAGTTTTATACCCTGGCAGGTACACCCTTGGACCAATGAGTCAATTTGGCCACTCCCCATTTTCAGGGTAGAGCTGCAAAATGGTTCAAAGGAATTGGAGTGACTTGGCAAATATTAATTAGTCTCAAGTATGTTCCATGGTCGTGGATCGTTTTTCAAAAGCTAATGCACATGATGCAGTCGCAAAACTACAAAACATTAGACAAGGGGACTCAACTGTTTCACAATATGTGGATATATTTGAGGAATGCATGTCACTGGTGAAGAGAGATCACCCTTACCTCCAGGAAGCTTTTTTGATGAGTTGTTTCATTGGTGGATTGAGAGGAGAAATTTAACATGATGTCTGTGGTTACAAACCACAAGAATTACTGGAAGTTTATTCGTACTCAAGAATATATTATTCTTGTGATTTGAACCTGATTCTTCCTAGTAGGCCGCCCTAAACCACTAGCCCACCTGTTGCTATGTCAATCGGCTGAGCTAAGAGGCCCAACTGCCAAGGACCCAAACAGCCAAGATTGTGACGTTGGAGTGCTAAGCAGAGTGAGTC
Source organism: Ampelocalamus luodianensis (assembly GCA_036346255.1). Classification (NCBI taxonomy): domain Eukaryota; kingdom Viridiplantae; phylum Streptophyta; class Magnoliopsida; order Poales; family Poaceae; genus Ampelocalamus; species Ampelocalamus luodianensis. Next base: position 52,250,318 of record CM070627.1, on the reverse strand, counting down.
TTGCTTGCATTCTTCTCCTTTTTATATTCTCCAGAGAGGTTGTGATGCGTGTTTTATGTTGGTGAATGAGTAAATGTGGCAAGATATCTAATATTAGCACAAGATTAGAGTAATAAAACTACGGAAAAAATAATTGGTTAAGCGCATACAGTGGGCAATATGTGTAAGGTTTGATGCCCATGGGATAGAGGATCATTAGTATCATTGAAATTGTGAAGTTCAACTGTATTTTGGCAAACCATATGCTAGGGGAGGAGGTCACGAAAAGCTAATATTAGTCTTGCCCATTAGCACCCCTTTAATTTAATCCTGGATCCACCATTAGATATGGTCCATATCTGCGAAGCATGCAGATGTCTGACCAGTCTCGCTTACATCATCTACAATAGTCTATGTCACTTGTTACTAAGTGATGCACATATCAGCATTTAGGTAATATGGAGGAGATATGGTGAGAAGAGAAGATGAACTTATTTTTAGATGAAGAAACAAGCAAGTTATTGATACCAAGATACAAGAAACAATAAAATAGTTATTAGAGACTTGGTTGTTACTTAGAAACTTGTTTTGTGGGTAGCAATTAAAGTCTTAGATACAAGCTCAAGAAATAATTCATTGAAAAGCTTTTTTTAATTAGATTGAATACTCTCTTCTCTTAATAACAAGTTAAAAAACAAACTATTGTTGATGCTTTTAGGTCGATTTTGGCAGCACGAGTAACCCGTCGCTTATTTTAAATCACGTCTGACCGGATTTTTCTTTTTTGAAACGACGTCTGACCGGAATTTGTACGCAACAACGAACACACCGACGGCTTCTTTGTTCTGTTCTCGAGGTCAATGCCACGAGCGGCACCAAACCTTCTGACCCCGGTACGAAGCTCGAATTGAGGCCAAACTGGACGAGATTTGGCTCAAAATCTCAAAACTGCTCGCGCGACGGAGGAACGAGTCCAGCGCGCACCTTCACGTGCCGCCGGATCCGCGATCGCGAGCAAGGCTTGTTGACGCGCCGGATGCTGATGCCGATGCTGATGCTGATGCTGCTGCTGCGACAGGCCCAAGAGAGTGTGTAGGTGGCCGCGCCATCTCGCGACTCGGCCGAGAACCTACACGGCGCGCGTTGCCCGGAATGCACCAGCCCACGCGTGGATTACTGGGTTACGTAGCCGAGCCCACGAGTGGATTACTGGATTTCTCGGCCTGGCCAGTTGCCTCCGCCTCCACGTACGCCTCACGCGCGTCCCATCCGGCCGGGCGGCCGGGAGAGGGGAGGGGAGGCCGAGCTCGCCGTCGCGGCTCGGCGGCACGGCCAGTCGCCATGCCGTCATCTCGGTCTCGAGCATGTCGTGTCGTGTACTCGTGCAAGACATGGATGAAGAACCTACCGGGGTTTCGCATTACGCAGAGGCACGCATCACACGGTAACCGTAATATACGAGCGTGCCAGCTTGGTTGCACGCGCAGCATGACCATGTGTACGTACCGTTACGTACGCAGAAAACTATGGGGATAGATGGCCCCACGTCTCAGTGACTAGATCCCCAGCGGTGCCACCATGGACACGGTCCGGTCGGACCGGCCCATCCGACAAACTCTCTCCGCCCACCAAATCGCCAACCGGTACTTAACCCTCCCCGGCGCCCCCTCCTCTGCCCCATCTCCATGACTACATCGACGATCCATTCTTCCATGCGTGCGCATAAGCACGATACCGTTTCTTCCTCGATAGAATCCTCGTTCGTTTACCGGCCGGCACAGGCGAGTAGAGTTGCATCTTGCGCGTGAGTTAATTTGCCATGGGTCGCGTGAAGCTGCAGATCAAGAGGATCGAGAACATCACGAACCGGCAGGTGACCTTCTCCAAGCGGCGGAATGGCCTCATCAAGAAGGCATACGAGCTCTCCGTCCTCTGCGACATCGACATCGCCCTCCTCATGTTCTCACCCTCCGGCCGCCTCAACCATTTCTCCGGCAGGCGCAGGTTTAGTTCGTCATCATGCATGCATTCAGTTAGTCCTTTTTATTGATTTCTCCCTCTTGATTTGCGTATATGACCAAGTTAATTTACGACTTTGTAGTATCGAGGACGTGCTCGCTAGGTACATAAATCTCCCCGAACATGATAGGGAAGGGTACGTTCATACGCAAACGCGGAATTTCTTGTCATTTCGTGCTCCGTCGATGCTGTTGTTTACTTTGTCATTGATCATGCAAGAACTGTTTCCCGTCTACGATTCGTATTGCAGGACTATCCAAAACAGAGAGGTGACGAGACCGTACATCCTTTTTACCTTGCCATGGCATTTTTCTTTCCTCTGACAAGAAGGCGAAAATTACCTCGTCATCTCAACGTGTCGTGCGTGGGGTAAATGCAGTACTTGATCAAGATGCTCACACAGCTCAGGTGCGAGAGCGACATGGCCGAGGAACTCACTAGCAAGTACGATTTTCCTTCTCTTAATCTCTTTTGAGACAAGCTGTTTCCTGATATTTAACTTGATGACATACTTCCTTTTTTTTTTTATCTCGTGCTCTTGCTGCATTGCATTGGTGATCTTGAAGCAGCAGTAAAGGACCTGCTAACTCGAACATAGAGGTAATCTTTCTTACAAGAATCCTGTCAAAAAAAAATTGAAAGTGAATGAATCAGGTCAATTCAACACTGCAATCCCAATGCTGGCATATATATAGATTCCTCAATTTGCTCTGTACTTTGCACAGGAGCTTCAGCAAGAGATCAGGAGATACCAGCACCAGATGCAGCTCTCCGAGGAGCGCCTGAGGTGCCGGTTCATACGAGACATACATGCTACATAAATCTTTATTCATTTTAATGATTTTTCTACTACTCCCCAATTAAATTAACCAATGTTCATGTGCTGATGTTGATTTTGTCGCATGGGTTTCAGGCTGTTCGAACCGGACCCGGCTGGTCTCGCGTCCATGGACGAGATCGAGGCGTGCGAGAAGTTCATCATGGACACCCTGAGCCGCGTCGAAGAGAGAAAGGTAGGCCATGCATTTGATCACATTCTTGCACGACGAGTAGCAATCGGCACTCTAATTACTGGAGTTAATGGTCCACGAATCAGATCAGTGAATTGACGACCCGATTAATCCTTCGTCTTAACTGCCGTACTTCCGTTAATTGCAGAAATATTTGCTGTGCAATCACATGGGCTCGTTCGACGACGCCTCAACTTCGGCCATGCAGCATGTAATTCGTTAATTTACAGCGTAGTAGTAGTACATATCGTTTCATGTGATGCTAGTAATATGTAGTATCTGCATGTACCTAGGGATTAGGTGACTAATTGTCTACTTGTGTCGTGGAATTGCCTGCATGCACGCAGCTGTACATGCCGCAGCAGCAGCAGCATGTAGACATCGCCGGCGCGTTCGGGAACGACGACATAGTCTCGTGGGTGTCCGAGGGGATGTCGGCGTCGTCGGTGCCGCCGATGTTCACCGGACCTCCAGAACCGATCATGTCCTTCAGGTAATTGCAAATCAGAACAGTTTCTTGCTTCAGGATGTGCATGCATGCCGGAATGACCAATCGGACAGGGAGATTTATTGCACCTAGCAAAACTTTAGCTCGGCTATTTTGGGCCGGACATCTAGCCCAATAGATATATGATTTGTCCTGTATACTCTACGTTGGCCACACACTTCATTTTGCGAATGGGCCGGACCAACCTATACTAGTGATATACACTATTTTTCTATTACAAAGCTGGACACACGTTGCACACACTCGTGTGCCCCTAGCGCACACAAAAAAAATAGTAGACGCTGAAGATAAACTCATTGTCGCAAGGACGCCTGGCATTCAAGATACTCTGGTGAAAGTTTGTATAGTCTCTACCCTTCGAAGAAGGGCCCCGTGGAGCTCATGCCCCTACTCAATTTCTGTTCCGTAGTTATAAAGCCTAATTTTTTAGATACAAGCTTCCACTCAATTTCTGGTCTATAGCTGTATCTTGATGCAGCTCATATTAAATCTTCTGGTTGCACCGCTACTTGTGTCGTGTGCACAGCAGGGATCAAGCAATCTACGACGTGATGCGTCGGGACCCAGGCGTGCAGGCAGTGGGCCTAGGGATGCCGATGTGCCATATGGACCAGCACGTGCAGAGTGACGATTGGCAGCAGGCGTACACGTCAGCGGAGCTCCTATCCGCCCTCATCCCATCCACACCGTTCCCTCTCGATCAGGTGATGTAAACCACATCTGAGCCGCACAGTGTACAACCTACGTGCCGCGTTCTTGATCTGACGGCTGCTGCTGTTGCATTATTATCTGGGAATCCAGGACTCGATGGCCCCTGTACTGACGACGCCCACGATGGTGCCGCACGTCCACGGGCGGGTGGAGACCGTTGGGAGCTGCTCACAAGTGCCGATGGACGAGAGCTCCTCCGACGCCATGTGCCCGGCCGGCCAGGAGCACGGCCTGGGCCAGGTGAACATCAGCTGACACTGCGGACGGTGGCCCTTGAGTGCCCGTTTGGAACGAGTCAATTCATTTTAACATAAATTTTGCATGAAATAATGTAACTTCTATAGTAGTTGCAAAATATTTTCCTCGCAAAAGAAGAGTTTAATAAAAACTTTCGCATTCCAAATAGGTTGTTTTCCGAAAATTCTCTGTGCCACCTGACCTGAGTTAGCATGCATGATAGGGTTTGTAAGCTAGCTTGTGAATGGAAGGGTAGCATGCATGCGTTTGAGATGTTTTCATTGAAAAAATGAGGCTGGGAGCCTTGACTGTTGACAGTGTATAGTGCAAGAGACTGTGTAGCGTTAATTCGATCAGGTCAACTTTTGCCTGTTATCTCAGTTATTCGTTTTGCCTTTTTAAACCAAACGAATCTAAGGCTTCAAAACCTGCAAAACGCCATCACGTTTGGTTCCCTCACATGAGACACATATAACTAAGCAAACAAGTTGACCAAAGTTAACTATTCACCAAAAATAGTCAAGGCCGGCTACTTATTGTATTATTGTTCATTGTGTAGAGCATTTTTTTTTTAATATTTTAGGCCTTAGGGCCACCAAAGCCAGAGGTAAATTGTTGCCAATTGATCGTAAGATATCGTATGATAACATCCACAGAGCTAACAACTCACAGTCCTTGTCTCGCTCGCCAAAATATTCTCCAAATTAGTGAATTCTTGAATTCACCAGTATCTAAATTTTGACTACTCGCTACAAACATATTGCAACTTGCACTAGACAGATCAATGTACAAGCATAGGAATTTTTTTTTTCCTTTTTCGAGATGTGTATATGCAAAGCTGGCCGTCGCGCTATCTTGGGTCTTGGAAACACGGCAAAGCAGTGAATCAAATGCAAGGTTAATACATTCTGTGTCGCGGTATATGTATAACGTACTTGCTACGCATAACCCAAGGAGCTTGGACAGTGAAATGGGAGAGAAATTCCTCTATCGTCACATCGCAATTAATCGTATAAACCATGAAACAGTGCCGGGATTGTGATAATCTATTGGATTGTGAAATGCTCCCCGAATCTATTTGTTATATTATTAAAGCGATAGAAAACGAAGTTACCACGTTCACTCTCAAGGGTTAGAAAATCCCAAGTTAATCGGTGGAAAAAGAGAAATATTAACACTATTGATTATGGTGTATCCAGATTCTAATGATCTAGATTAAACAAAAGAGTTCATGTTAAGTACAATATAGAAATAAGAGTTCATCTCAAGTACAACGCAAAAATAACTAAAAATCTATTATATTATTAAAGCGATAGAAAAAGAAGCTATCACGTTCATTCTTAAGGGCTAGAAATTCCTACGTTAATCGGTGGCAAAAGAGAAATATCTACACCACTGATTATGATGGGTCCAGATTATAACGATCTAAATTAAACAAAAGAGTCCATGTTAAGTACAATATAGAAATAAGAGTCCATCCCAAGTACAACGCAAAAATAACTAAAATTCAGAATAAAAAATAAAATAAAATTAGATTTAGATACGAATTCCTAAGTAAAATCACTAGATAAACATAATTCGGAATAAAATTTCAAAAATAGTAATTAGATTAGTATACTAATTCCAACAAAAATAACCAGACTTTAGAATATAAAATAAAATAAAATTAGCAAATTGATTTAGATACGAATTCTAAAGTAAAATCATCAATAATTGTAATTCTTAATATACAATAATAATAATAATAAAATAGCGATTGGATAAGTATACGAATTCAAACAAAAAATGATTAAAAATCGGGATAAAAAATAAAATAAAACTTGCAATTTGATTTCTATATGAATTCCAAAGTAAAATACTTAAATAAATAAAATTCAAAACAAAAAAACATCATCAATTTTATTTCCATATAAATTCCTAAATAAATATAACTCGAAATAAAAATTAAACTAAAAATAGCAATTGGATTAGTATATGAATTTCAAAAAAAAATTGAACTTGGAATAAAAATAAAATAAAATAAGCATTTTGATTTCGATACAAATTCTAGATTAAAATATATAAATAATTGTAATTCAGCATAAAATTTAGGGACAACAAATAAAAAAAAATTGCAATTTTATTTCCATACGAATTCCAAAGTAAAATCTCTTAATAACTAAAATTTCGAATAAATAAAATATAAGTTAGAACGAGGATATCGTGAATGGTGTCGGAGGAGACCACGAAAGAGTGTGTAAGAGCCCAAATTTTAAATTCCAGTTGAAAATAAAGTTTAATGATTTTTGTGGATTTTTGTGGAATTTTCAAAAGCTTTTCCTTAATTAATTTAAGGCTAAACAAATTTATTTGCAAAATATATTACCAAGTAATAGCTAAAAATATTTTAATTAAGTCCTAAATGCATCAGAGAATTTCTGTGAATTTTCTCAAAATTTTTGGACTTAATTTGTTATATTATAAAGCCTAATTGAATTACGAGCAATTATTTAAATCAGAAATTAAAAGAAATTCCTTAAGCAGATCTTGGTAAAACCGCCTCACCACCCATTCCAGCGCACAGACGCAGCCCCCACCCGCGCCGCCTCTTCCTCTCGACATCGGGCCCCACCGTCGACCTCTCTCATCTCTCTCTCTCACGCCCGCACCGACGCATCTCAACCGTTGGATTAAAATCCAACGGCCAGAACTCCTGGATGTATTCAGAAGTTCCGAACGTCCCACTCAACGGTGACCGTTAGATCTAGATCGAACGGCTCCCACAACACCTAGCACTTAAACACTCCCCGCACCCCGCGATCCATCGCGACCGTTGGATTAGAATCCAACAGCTACGCCCAACCTCAACTTACCGGTTCGCACGTTTTGTTTCCACCGTCCGATCAAAATCGGACGGCCCATCGTCATCTTCCTCCTTTCCTTTCTTCTTCCTTCACTTTCCTTCTTCTTCCCCGCGATTCCGCCATGGACGCCGACTCGGGACCTTCCAAAATCGAGCGAATCAGGTCGTATCTCTTGATTTGATGCGCGTATTTAAACCCTTGATTCCCTTCGCCCCCGATACGGCCATCACATTCCTTTCCGGCGCCCTAAATCCCCAAAATCTCGTCGCCGTGACCGCGCGGACCTTCGTGCTCTCCACGGCAGCTCGGCCACGCCGCGCCCTATAAATAGGTGCGTCGGGACCGCCGCATCCTCCACAACACACCGCCACCAACCACAGCTCGCCTCCGTCACCGTAGCGCCCTAAATTCGAAGATCCCCGCCGGCGAAAACCTTTGATTCTTCTCCATTTCCGGCGCCGCCGTAGCCCCTCCGTCCCCGCCGTCGGCACCATAGTCATCACCTCACCCGTGCGAAGCCGCTGCCACCATCCACTTCGCCGGAGGACCTCGGGATCGTCTTCTTCGTCGACGACCGCAAGCCGCCGCCGCCAATCTTCATCGCCGACGACCTTTTCAGCCCGCTCTGCCGCTGTTTTGGTAAGCCACAGCTTCGCCGTGACCTCCTCCTTTTGTTGAGCACACCCGCACCCCTCGCCGCGGCGTAAAACGCCGGCGAGCCACTCGCCGAGGCACCGTCGGCCTCAGGTCTACGTGGCTCAGCCACGCACACGCCACTGTGGCGCCATCTCAGGGCCACGTGTACGCCACGTCACCAATCCCGCGCAGGTGGCGCCGCGTCGGCACCAAACCCCCGAGCCACAAGTCCATGGGCATGGTCCACGTGAACCGTGTCTATGACACATGGGCCCCACTCGTCAGGAAATAAATTTAATTCCTTTATATTTTCGGAAATTCCTCGCTTGCGTCAGCATTGCGCAATAAATTGATTTTCAAGTAGAAAATTAATTCGAGAAATTCAATTAAATCCACATTTAGGTTTAAACTTCAAAAATTCATATCTTTTGCATCTGAACTCCAAATTGGGTGTTTCAAATTGCAAAATTTATATAAAATTATAATCTAGCTAATTAAACCAAAATATTTGAATTTGGAGTTATTTTGATCTATGTTTTTGAATTTATTTGAATTTAAATATTGAATTTGTCGTATTTTCGCGTATAGACCTCGACGACTCCGGAGAGTTAGATCCTTTCGACGATTTAGAATTTCAAGACTTCAACGAAGGCAAGTTACACTATTGATCATATTGTTCCCAGTATTTTAAAGTATTTAATTCCTGTTTTTAAATTACTATTGCATGCATTTGTTTATATAAATGTTTGAATGTCCTGTTTTCGTATATAGTTATTCCAACTTCCATGGTATGACCAACTTGATTATTGAATACAAATACCTTGACACCCTTAGGTGAAATTTGTCATATGCTTAGCCATGCTTAGATTATATTTGGAATTTGGGAAGGTTTAGCCAAATCATTTACAACTTGATTTTAAATTTGATTTTGTGGTATTGTTTTACCACGAAAGGTTATAACGAGGTTTTTACTCTAAATAAAATAAAATGGGTTTGAACTTAGGCGAGATGGATGTATGGTGGGTGCAGGTTCATGCACGGGCCTAATCTGGTTAGGATTAAGGCCTATGGGTTTATTTAAATGGAAAGTCACCCAAGTCAGTTAAGGACCGGTCTTTGAGCGTATTTTGCTACTCCTTACCGTACCACCACATATCCTGTATGGGCAGGGTTTGGCTAAATAATTTGTGATGTTTTAGTGTTATTTGTGCTATGTTGTATATGTGGGTGTTGGTTAGACATTAGTCCCACCTGGCGCAAGAGGGGGCTTCCGGAGGATGGTTAGTCCAATGGTAGCGAAACCTTAGCGGGCATAAATACACTAGGACACTGCATTGTAACGGCCTCATGATAACTGCTTAGTCACATGCCTTCGGAAGCGTGCTCGCCGACATTAAAAGCATATTATCTCGTGTGGGTAAAGTGCACAAACTCGCAGAGTAGAAACTATTCGAATAGCGCGTCATGATCATGGACATGCTAGCAAAGCCACTCTAAGTTACACCTGTTTTTGGTTTATAAAATGATTTTCACAGATGATTTTAGGATGGATAATCCTATGGTAAAAATTGGGTGGTTAGCTAAGTGTTAGGAGGATATCCTTCACCATTCATTTAATGGAGGTTATCCACTATTCATTGTCATTTCAATCACTGATTTCAGTTATCATATTTAAAACTGACCTTAGAAAATTAATATTGGTATTTAACCTAAAAATGTTGTTTATGCAAAACAACCCTGCCATTATCCTTTGTTTACCTTATGCATGCATAAATTTTCAGTATTGGATCTAACTTGCAAGCACGGAAGTTGTGCTTGTTGGAGATATGCCCTAGAGGCAATCATAGAGATGATGATATTTCATTGTATCCATGATTTAATAAATGTTCCTTGAATATTGCCTTTGTGTTGATTAACAAGTATGTGACTTGTTTGTGAAACTCTTTACTTATATGGTTATTCTAAAGTTGTCCCTAGTCGGAGTTCATGTGAGGACACACGTAAATGATGGATTAGCACATGTATCGGTTGATGACCATGTTTCACAGGTCATAGACATGGAGATGTCAAACCAATAATGTGGACACATGTTTAAAACATGGGGTTGGACCGACCCAACATGAGACATAGCAATTATACTTATGATTCTCTCTACACAATGTGTACGCCTTGTCCTTAGACGTGAGATTGTCGCATGTACTTGAGATGTGAATCGACCTACTTAGGGGCTATCAAACGCTACTATGTAACTGGGTAGTTATAAAGGTAGCTTTCGGGTTTGTCATGAAGCATGCTGCGAGGCATGGTCAGTCGAGATGGGATTTGCCCCTCTCTACCTGAGAGAGATATCTCTGGGCCCCTCGAGTGATCGGATCCAGAAATGCATGGCCATGCTACTTAAGGTTAAGAGTTAACCTAGTAATGGATTCCGGATCACAGGATCGAGAAAGAGTGGTCAGCTTGGAGCTCGACCGAATATCGTGAGGCAAAGGGATTGGCATGTACATAACGTTGTGATGGTTCGTCCGATATGATCTTTGTGTACGTTTAGGAGTTGGCACGTCTTACTAGAGGCCGCTACCAACTATTAACCAAGTATGTGTACTCGCGTCATGTCTAAACATACGTGAACCCATAGGGTCACACACTTAAGGGGCTGAAGCCTAATTCGGATTGGATCTGAATTAGACTGGGCATTGAGTCCTAATGAGCCTCTATTTATAGAAGCCCATTGTAAGGACGTCTATAAAAGGAGGGCAGGGGCGCACATGATTGAGGGATGAGTTTTTCTTGACATCCTCAAACCCTAGCCGCCACCCCTCCCACGCCCTAGTCGCTCGCGCGGATCTAGTAGTTCGGCGTGCGTCGCTTCCTCCCGTACGTGTGGATACCTTTGAAAGCGCTGCATCTGTAGCGTTGGGACGAACCGCAAGAGAGGAGCTGTACGTGGGACGCCACGACGAGGACGAGGAGGTAGTACGACTACTCTGCCCCGACGTGCTGCATCAACTTCCGCACCTGCGCGTCTAGTGGTAAGACCGTGATCTATAACTGCAGTGATCTTGGTTTAAATTTGCGCTAGTGTAGCCTACCCGTTACCCTACAGTGCTTACTCTTGCTGAATAATCTTTATTCAGGAGAAGACCTCTATCAGGACGGTGAGGATCTGGACGAATAGGCTACGCCCCCAAACGATTGCCTGTGGCAAGTCGTGTGGTCTACCACTATTTCATTTCCGCTGTGTTATCTCTTTTCTATTTGACCTCGGAAATTATTAATAAAGTGTGTGATATGATTTTGCTATCACTTTTGTTTGACTGTGTACACTAGAAATCCTGAACTAGTGTATAAACACAGAGAATTCGGGATCCTTCGCTCCCGGGTTCGACAGAGTGCAATGACGTCGATCTGTCCTACAAGAAGACATTGATCCACAAGGAAGCAAATAGTCGAGGCAGCGACGACGAAGATGAGAACAATTCTATGTTGCTCACCTTAGCTGCTTGATAAGGACAATGTCGTACTGCTCGCTGGAGCCGTTGAAGAAAAAGACTATAGTCAAAGGAGCCAAGTGTTGTAGCGACGAATTGTGAGCATTGGAATTATTGAAGAAGTCAATAGCCAAAGAAACTCGATAATGGGGAAGACATAGCAGAGAAGAGATGAAGCTTTGAATTAAAAACGAGCTATCGACGAGATGTGGTCATCGGATAGCTAGGAGTATGCTATCGTTGATGAGTGATATGGTGTCACGGACGATGGCGAGGAGATTCTCCTTATCATTAGACAATGACTAAGGTAGACATATCGACATCAGTAAAAATAGAAGGTCATCGCAGTTAGTGAGTAAGCCACATCGTTGAGTTGGACAACGTCGAAAAAGAGGAGCGACCGACACAGGAGAAGAAGACATCGAGCATGTATAACATCGTGCATGTGTATATACATGCATGCATCCTACGAATAGAAGTATGTGCTTACAGAAACAAAGGAGCAAAGAGCTTAGAGTAGAGATAGTGCAATGGTAAGGTATAGGCTTGGGGCCACTGGAGAGAGTGGGACGGGTGTCCCGGCAGGGATCAACGATATTTGCACGCTTATACGTGTAGATGTCACAACGTTCATCATTAAGCGATAATTAGAGAGAAGTAGAAGCTAACTATGTGGTAGAGTATTGCATTAAAAATGGTAGCAACTGAGAAATATCGATCAAGAATTAGGCTTTTCTCTTGGAGGCTAAAGCAGAAAAATTGTGGCGGGGAGAAGAGATAGAAGACACAGAATTCGGTGGAGCAACCGACGTAAGAGAAGATAAGTTCAAGGTAGGTCGCCCATGGTGTATCGGTGTATACGTGGGCAAGGTACTCTAATACTATATAAACTAATAAGATAATTTTGTTGCACACATAATCAATGTATTGCTTGAGATTAATAGAGGTACATGTGCATACAAACATTTTGAAAAAAGTTAACGGCATGCAACTACATGATGCATACATAATGGAAAGTGGTTAACTTATTATACTCATGATTTTCTTTCATCAAAACTCATACTTCAATTACGTTACTCAAGTTGTATTTTCCCTCAAGTTTCTATTGTCATTTTCTAATATTTACGATATCTTAAAAATCTAAATAGCTACAAGATACGTAAATATATTCTGAAGCATCTAAGTTATATTATTTATCACTACAAACTTTAAAACAAATCTAGCCGCGCAAATGCGTGGAGCCACCCTGCTAGTTAACAGTATTTGACAATATCTCCGTATCAATGTCTATTGACCCTTATTGGACCCATCAATTGACCACATATTTTTGTTTGAAACTTTTATTAAATCTCCACCGAGATACAATCTCACTGAATACATTTATCAAGAAAAATCAGGTGTGGAATTAATCCACGTACAAGCAAACTCAACATCGAGAGCTTCCCTTGCACAGATATGCGCCGCTTGATTTGCCGATCTTCTACATGGATGATCTCAAATCCTTGAAGACTCCGACTCAACTCCTCATCTCATCGGAATATGATAAACTGGCGATCGCTCAGAAGCTGCTTAATACGACGTCTCCTTCAATCGACTACATCTAAATACCAGAATTAACCAATGAATACAAAGCAGCCTCATATATGCAGGTTTACCAAATAATGTGTTATTTTCAAGGGAGATTTCTGTTTAAAGGACGGCATTGGTAAATGCAGATATTCTGCCTCTTCAGCTGTGAGAAAGGGCAGAAATATCTTACTCTTCACTCTGCGCTGCCCTTTTCTGGAAAAAGAACAAAGCCTTCGGTGGTTAAAATCCAGTCTTTTCAGGTATTAAAGATCTGAGCCTTTGGTCGTTAGAATCCAGTCTTTTCAGGTATTAAAGATCTGTGGACCAAGCAGTCAACATCAGATAAACTAACCATATGGCGAGTGAAGCCATCCTACACAGTGCAGAATATGAATTCACATCCCCTACCATCCCATTCATCTATCTAGATGGGCCATTCGATCGATTAAGCAATGGCAAATTGGCAAGTGCTGTAGAAATTTATTGTAGCATCTTGGTCAACGTAGCAATTCACTGTAGCGAATGATACGGGCCATTCATTACCATCGGCTATCGGAGGGAGAATGGCAAGTCACTATGTTCCTAGCCATTTGAATGGGATAGCAGAGGATCCACCGTTCACGTCCATAGAATATCCATCGACCATGGCGAAGCATGTCCTCTGCCCTTGCAAAGGAAAGGTAGAGAAGCACAATATTGCGCCATTCGCAACCGTCGGCACGTTGGATCGAGACTTGGATGGTTCGGATTAAGGTGGGCGAGAATATTTGAATTTCTCGCGAGATATTCGACGGCGTAAATTTCTCATCGGCTTTGATCTCCAGCGCAGGATCCTGATCGTGTGGCTGTAGAAGCGTGCCATTCGGTACCTTGCCTTCACAACGGCTGAGGATGTGCATCCGGACCATGGTGATGGAACTTTTAGCAAAAGTGTGCCCTAGCAAGAGAGAGATCAAGGATTATATATCTAACCAAAATCTACAAATAATCGGGAGTGAATTTGCTCGCAAAAAGAAAAAACGGGAGTGAACACATGTAATTGGTGTCTTGGTGAGATTTGAACCATAACATTTAGACAAATCGAATACTGCAATCGTTAGATTATGGACCAGTTTAGCACAAAAAATGGTACTGTGAAGAGTAGTATACAGTTGGAAAGGAATACTCAACATGAAGTGCCTGACATCATTTGTAGCATCACCAAAGAGACTATATATATTCTTCTTCCCCGCTGCAATGTGCAAGAACGGGACCTTGAGCAAGCAACAACTAACACAGAATCTGTTATAGCTATGTTTCACAAATATCTTTCCCCGTCTCCACTCCATTTCTTAATTCTCCAATGGAATAAGTCTATTTTACAATTTTAAACTATCATGTTTGTCTAATTTTTAACTTTCACCTATGAAATCGGGTAATCGACCCCGCAACTATCAATACCGTTTAATTTATCCCCGTCAACCAAAACTAGAGTGGTTTTGTCTGTCGTGACCCAATCCAAAATAGCTTTGACTGATGTGGATGCCACGTGGACATCCACGCCACATTTTTCTTCATCCTATTTCTTCCTCCCCTTTATCTCTCTCAATCCACACCTCGCCTCCCCGCCTTCCCCCATCCAGCTTTGATCCGGTGCCTCCCTCGCTCCGACTCCCATCCATCTCTGGAGGCGGTGGAGCCAAAGGCCGTGCTGAGGGGCGCGTGGAGGGGAGCGGGGCCAGCCCGAGGCAGCCGGCGTGGTGGCTCCCGCGCGGAGTAGGAGCGAGGGGGTCCGCGCAAGGGAGCTGGAGCCGACGAGGGCAGACTCCAGCGAGGAGTGGGCGGAGCAAGGGGGCGACGACACTGGCCACAGGGGTAGGACACCCTGCTGCGTGCCATGCCTGCTTCATGTCCGTCCACCCGAACATGTCGTGACAGCCCAAACACAACCCACAAAAACATGTCATGTCGTGCCACCCATCGTGTCTAGAAGTCAGGTCAGACCCTACACGAACCTCTGCTTCGTGTCATGCCGACATGATCCAAACAATATTCATGCCGGTCGTGTCCTGCCATGCCGCGCTTTCAACGTACCATACCGGCCGTGCCGTAAACCGACCAAAAAAGGCCGGCCTAGTGCCAAGTCTATTCCCACCCGCAAACCAACGCGATCCGGACAACGATTCGGATTGTCTCGGATCGGATTTTCTCGGATAATTCGGATCGGAAGCGAATTCGGATTTTTGCGAAGCGAAACGAATCGGTAGCCAAGCTATCAGCGGATCTGAACGAATCACGGATTATCGGATAAGACGAAGGTGGATATCGGATTTCACCCAAAAGAGGATTTTGGCCTAAAAAGAAAATGAGATTTTAATTGATTTCTAAATTTGAAAATGCAACAAATCAAATAGCCTTTTAGAAAAATAGCAAATAGAGTTCAAAATTCTAGAAAAATCACAAAATTCCTTGAATGATTTTGAACTTAATAAAATTAATTTCAACTTAAAATTGGTTTTATTTTTGCACATAAATTATTTTAATTTCTAAAAATAGTAAAAACCTTTTTAAATTCTAGAAAATCAAGAAATTAATTATTTTTCACTTTAAATCAAATAAAATCCCATAAAACTCAATAAATTTTATTTTTACATTAAAAACTAGGTAACCCCAAGTATATTCAATTGTAACTTCCTCTACAAATTACAAGCCATGTATCTACACATAACTGTCAGAATGTTGACTTGCCGTCCCATATGGCAGAAAAAATATCAGACATGCAGCGACACGCGAGACGTGTGCCAACTCGTCGCCACGCGATTTGTCACGCTACCGCCGCATCAAAGTTAGCGCCGGGTGACATGTTCGCGAGCAATTAAAAACGGAATGGCTTCCCCAGCCACGGCAAGGGGTGGTGCGAGTGCGGAACCCGGGAGACAAGCTCCTCAGGCGGCTCGAAAGCCATGGGGCACCAAACACACCGGGAGTGATATGATGTAAACTAAAGCTAATGTTCAAGCTAATCAAAGTGACTAGTGCCAGTAGTAATCTACTAATTTGTTGCGACTTGCGAGGTGACAAGGTGTGGTATCTACTACTCTGTTCATGCACGAGACCACAGCGAAAAGGAGAAGAAAAAGAGGCGAGCACGTCATAGTCTATGTGGTGTGATCAGGAGCACACGTTTCGAGCCTGGATTGGCCTCCACATACCGTGAGAGGGAATATATCCCGGCAAGAGGGCAGCATCAGAGGCGCAAAGTACACCAACTTGTCGAATCAGCTTCATATGTCCTCCATTAGCTAGCTTCAAAGTCGGAGCATAGTGAGAAAAAATGTCATGAAAGATACACAAATCTAAAGGGGATTTCTTTTTTCGATTAGGGATGGCATATCATAGGAGCATGCAACTCGAAGAGGAGTGCTTCTATGTTCCCTTAAAAAATCGGCGGTTCAGCTTTTTAGAAGGAAAAAACCGCACAGATTCTAAAAAACATGTGATTTTTTTTAAGACTCATATATGCTGATCCATTAAGAGGAGAGTGCATGGGATGGGAATTTCTTCCCAGCTCACTGTTGGACCGAAGAGACGACTAGAAAGGGGATTGAATAGGTGCCACAGAAAACAACTTTTTCAAAATCTTTTTGTCTCAAGATGTTCAAGACTCTTACACTCCAATAGCTATGTAGAGCTACGAAGATTAGAGATAGTCTTTCAAATAAGAATCAAGCAACAAAAAAGATCAAAACTCGATGAAATTATGATCAAATCGGTGAATAGTAAAATCACCACAGAAACTGAATTTCAGCATATTTCGAAATCGTAAATTGATCTAACTTTTAATCCACAATTCGAAACTTCATGAAACTTGGAACATACCTTCTCTAAGATGTCAGGAACCTATTCCAATCAAAGATTATGAAATTCATTGTCAAAGTTCCGACCTTTTTCTATTTGAGATAAGGTTGCTCTAAAACCGGGCCAGATACGAAAATGGTGATTGAGAGGATTTTATGAAAGGAATCCATCCAAGATGGCTAAGGATGGTCTCTCATACGTTCTAGCATCCTCAATCACAGGAAGAATTAAGCAAAAACCCTCAAGAGCAAAACCCCTAAAATCACTTTCTTTCACCAAAACCGAGCAAAATTAAACTTAGATCCAAAGGCTTGCTCATGGGTGGACGATGATCGAGATGACATTAGATCATATCCCACACGTCCCAACAAGCAAGATCCCAAATAAAAACATAAGAAACACCAAAAGTCTCAAAGGCATAAAAAAGAGAGTAAGAACAAGATAGAACTCATCTTAAGACAAATCTTGCGTAGATTGATTAGAGAGATTGTATATTTACAGCCACTCTCTCATGGAGGACAAAAACTCAATACTTGAGCACTCAATCAATCCATCTCTCATGAACCCTAGCCTCTTCACTTTCCTCTCCTATCCCTAAATCATAAATTAGGGTTTCCAGAATATAAGGGTTGGGAGGTGCACAACTAGCTTCTAGAGAGACATCCCAAATGGGAACCTGTTAAGCCCACACACAACGGGTTTCACTTGCATCGACCCATACACCGCTTGATATAACCTGTCGCACGAAAAGCCGTTCCGCTTGATGTAACCCGTCACATGAACTGTCGTGCTGCTTGATGTAACCCGTCGCACATAACAGTAGCGCTGCTCGATGTAACTTGTCGTACAAAATTGTTGTGCTCGGTCATCATCCATGTGCCCCTAATGGCTTTCCACAAAGCCTCTCATGCGTCCAGATCCCACTGAATTGTTCAAGCTTGCAACATGGATCAAGTCACTTAGTGCACCATATGTCTCACCATGACTGCACTCGGTTTTCTTGACCGTTCAGGACCTCAGCTCCTCCCTAAGCCTAATTCAGACCTCAACTCCTCCCTGAGTCTAGTCCCGGTCCACTTTGCTGCTGCCCGTCATGTTCATCACTGGTAGCCTCCGCTCCAGTTCCTTGTCTTCTCGGCTTGTAACCACCCTGCTAGCCTGAGTCATCTTTTAGCACCACCTCGATCGTTCTGAACATCGGTTCTCTTAACCTAGTCCCGATCTAGTCCGCCTCACCATAACTTAACTCCGGTGTCCTACAACCATCACAAACAAGAAAACTGTCACGTAGAACCGTACGATACGCACAATCATCAATTCACATAATTGATGAGGCATAAGCACATACCAACACAAAGGTCTCTGCTCAAATTTCGCATTCTATAGTTCTTGTCCATTTTACGTCTTGCTTGAGTCCAACCATCTCACTTGGCATCCGTGACCGTTCTAGAGCTTGGTTCTCCTAACCATGTCTCGGTTCTCCTTACTATTGACCATAGTTGACTCCAAACCACCTGCACAACAATAGACCAAACAACCATTTTCGGGCACAAGTTCTTCGCCACTTGACTCACGTTAGCCAAAACATATATCATGCAACATCTATGCAATTCTTTGTCAATAGTTCTTTCTTTTCTCTTTGATGCTACCATGGCAGGAGAATGAAACGAGGAGAATTGGTTCGACTTGGCCGATTACGCAGACATCGACATGGATGCCGGCTTCGACAACGAGCCGAGTATCGAATCATCTGACGGTATTGTCGCCTCTAGAGATCTTCTATCAGATCTCGGAGATTGCATCACCGACGGAGTCCAAGAGGGATCCTCATCCCCTGCAACAGTATGCCCAGCTGAGGAACCAGCTTCCTCATGGGGCAAGGATCAACACGACCACCAACAGGGCTGCCTCGGGACAGATTCGCAACACAACGAGAGTTTTTCCTCTAAGTATTCGAGTCCCCCCAAGGCAGTACGACTTGGCAAGACAGGTTCTGGAAGCCATCATTCCGGAGCTCCATCGACATCTAATGGTCCTCTTTCTCCGGTGATTCCGCAGAGAAGAGGATCGAGCACGCTGTTCCTCCAAGTCCAACCATCCCGACGCAGGATCCACCTGCAGACGGAGATGGTTATAACCCGGAGTTCCCCTACCTGGAGGGGTTTACACCAAATCGCCAGATGGTGTCGCTCGACTACTCCTCAAGCGAGGAGGCCTCGAGCACAAGTGGAAGACATCCACGGGAGGTTTTGGTCCTTCCCTCTGATAAGAATCATTCTCCCAGAGGAAGGGCTGACGATGCTCCCCGACGAGCATACTCTACACCCCCTCGTGGCAATGGCAGGGGCGCCACCGCTGACGAACGAGACGAACACTTTAATGAACGTGCGGGACATCCTCAACATTCTCGCACTCCATTAAAACCAACTCAAGGGGTCTGATATAGGCTATTCTGAGACAACCCGACGGAAGAAAATAGCGGCTCAGAAAAACCTTCCCGAGCGCACTTATTTCCAGTCGGAGGAAGCTCAAGAGCTCCAGCACATTAACGACTTGCTGGAAAATTTGACCCAAGAACTCGCTCGAGCACCAGGGTATGATCTCTTTGCAGAGGAGATCACACAAAGGCTTCGTAACACGATGGCCAAACTCGAGTGTCTTCGTCGACCACAATCAAGAAGTCGTAGCAGTACGACTCCGTCTTCTGCCAGCCGTTCGGATAACTCAGCTCTTGGGAGACGACATGACCCTCGCTCACGTCGTTCTCCCGACCTGAGGAAGGCTCGTTGGACATCTGGAGACCGACAAGCCCCCAGGAGAGGTGAACTTTCACCACTTCCGAGATGGAATGCACGGCGGCAAGCAGAATACGTGGAGTATTCCCCTCGTAAAGCTGAGGCTTATCATAGGTCCAGCCCACCCGTGACTGGATATCGTCGAGTACGATCACCCGGTGACGTTAACCCATATTTTTTGCAAAGAAGGAAGCAAGAAGTCATCTCGGGGTGTCGGGCGTTTTCACCCGACCTTCGAGCAGTTCAGCTGGTCGCCTCGTTTTCGACTAGCGAACATGGAGAAGTTCGATGGAACTCAAAATCCTATCGAATTCCTCCAAATCTACACTACAGCTATCCGAGCAGCAGGAGGAGAAGAGCATGTCATGGCGAATTACCTTCTGATTGTACTCGAAGGATCGACTCTATCATGGCTTTTAAACCAGCCATTCGAGTCGATCTACTTGTGACAGCACCTCTGCGATCTTCTGCTGGCGAACTTTCAGGCACCTACAACCGCCCTGGAAAAGAGGATGACCTGCACCGGATAAGATAGAACGACCATGAAACGTTATGCCAATTCATCAGGCGCTTCAGTCAGGTTCGAAATTCTATTCCGGATGTTTCTGACTCATCTGTGATCAGGGCTTTCAAGCAGGGAGTCCGCAGCAGAAGGATAACAGAGGACATCGCTTTACATCCACCTGCCACCATCGTCGAACTCTTTGAGATGGCCGATAGATATGCGACTGCTGCTGAAGCAGTCGAGTGGAACAATACTATCGATCGTGAAGATAATATTCCTCAGGAGGCAGGCGAAGGTGGTAAGAAAAATTATAAAAAGGCTAAGAAATCCAAGAACAAAGCAAAGAGACACAAATCTCCAGCTGCCGGTTCTAAGAAGGTCCTGGCCGTAAGCGACAAGGAGCCACGCAACCCCAAGCAGAATCCCGATCGAGGCAAAGGTAAGCGCCCAGATCGGAGGAATGACAAGCCCAGGTGGTGCCCTTTTCATAAAAAAGAAGGGCATGATCTTCGTAACTGCCGAGTTTTCCTATGAAAACTCGAAGACTACTACTCTGGCAAAGGGCCACTTCCTACTCTTGAACAGGTAGGTCAAACGAGTGGACGGAAGGAGTCTGATGGCGAGGAGGAGATGTCGTTACAAGATCCACAACACACCATCGATCACATCTATGGAGGACCGTCGGCATACGAGTCACGACGATAGCTAAAAGTTGTCGAGCGCGAGGTAAATACAATCGACTCACCTCTCGTCAATAAGCTACCAAAGTGGTCAAAAATCACCATTGCTTTCGAGAAGGGTGACTATCCGATCCCTTCGACTAGACCAGGTCGGTTCCCGATCGTGGTCGAACCCACCATCAACAATTGTCGCGTAAATCGAGTTTTAGTTGATGGTAGAAGCTCATTAAACATACTATTTACGAGTACTCTTGACGAGATGCAAGTACCCAAGACAAAGGTAAGGCCGGTACGATATTCATTCCATGGAATCGTACCGGGGTCCTCGGCCAAACCAATTGGCCAAGTTTCTCTTCCTCTAACGTTTGGCTCGCCAAGCAATTTCAAGACAGAGAAAGTCTCCTTTGACGTGGTCGATTTCGATACGACATATAACGCCATACTCGGACGATCTACTTTGGCAAGATTCTTAATAGCTACTCATTATGGGTATCAATGTCTTAAGATGCCAGGTCCCAAAGGAGTAATCACAATATATTGTGACAAGAAGATGGCGCACTCCTGCGACCGTCGCTCCCTCGAGATGGTTGGACAACTACCAACTCGAGACGAAAGTCAGCCTTCGACTAGCAAGTCGAAGCCTAAAGCTGCACCTAAGCCGAACGACCAGGTCAAAGAGGTTCCTCTGGACGCGGGAGAACCCTCGAAGACTGTTCGCATTGGGGATTCTTTCGACCCCAAATAAGAAGACGCCCTCATCACTTTCCTCCGAGCAAACGTAAATGTATTCGCGTGGCAAGCATCCGACATGCCCGGAGTCCCCAAGGAAAGTGATCGAGCACAGGCTAGCCTTACGTCCTGATAAAGTACCCGTAAAACAGAAGTTACGGAGATTTGCCCCTGATCGACGAGATGCTATTAGGTCAGAATTAGACAAGTTGCTTAAAGCAAACTTCATAAGAGAAGTTAACCACCCGGAGTGGTTGGCCAACCCTGTAATGGTTAGAAAGTAGAACGGCAAATGGCGTATGTGCGTAGACTATACTGATCTTAATAAAGCTTGTCCAAAAGATGATTTTCCTTTACCTCATATCGATCAGCTGGTTGACTCTACTGCAGGATGTGAGATCTTGAGTTTTCTAGATGCATACTCTGGTTACCACCAGATCAGTATGTGTCGAGAAGATGAGGAGAAGACCGCATTTATTACACCGTTTGGAATATTTTGCTATGTCAAAATGCCATTCGGATTAAAAAATGTCGGGGCTTCCTTTCAGCGTTTGATGCAAACGACTTTTGCTCCTCAACTAGGCCGAAACTTGGAAGCCTACGTTGATGATCTAGTCGTAAAAAGCAGCAAACGACTTAATCATGTCACAGACTTACGGGAGACTTTCGACAACCTCAGAAAACACCACTTGAAGCTTAATCCCGAGAAGTGTGTGTTCGGGGTATCTTCAGGAAAATTGCTTGGATTCTTGATCTTTGCATGAGGAATCGAAGCAAATCCTAAAAAGATAAAAGCCATCACTCAGATACGCCCCCGACCACGAAAAAAGAAGTCCAGAAACTCACAGGATGCATGGCGGCATTAAGTCGTTTCATCGCATGTCTGGGAGAAAAAGGACTGCCTTTCTTCAAACTTCTAAGGAAACATGAGGGCTTCGAGTGGTCAGAAGAGGCTAACCTAGCCTTCGAGGAAGTCAAGAGGTATCTTACGAGTGCTCTGTGCTCGTTTCCGAAACGGGAGAGACGCTCTTAATTTATCTAGCCGCCACGCCACGCAAATGAGCGCGATCGATCGTAGAACGTGAGAACGTACAACGACCAGTTTACTACGTTAGCGAAGTTTTACACAGACCTATGGAGCGTTACCCTCAGGTTCAAAAACTTTTATATGCCCTTCTCATGTCTTCGAGGAAACTGCGGCATTATTTTCAGGCACACAAACTAGCTGTGTCGTCTGAGTTTCCCTTGGGAGCGATCCTCCAGAATAGGGAAATAGCGGGACGCATGACAAAATGGTCAGTCGAACTTGGGGCGTTCGACATCCATTTCGTGTCCCGAACGGCCATAAAATCCCAGATCTTGGCAGACTTTGTCGCCGAATGGACAAATCCTGAACCTGTTCAAGATATCCAGTACGATTCCCACGACCAGTGGACGATGTACTTTGACGGGTCACTTATGATAAGCGGCTCGGGGGCTGGGGTGGTCCTGGAATCTCCTACCGGAGAGACCTTAAAGTATGCCATACAATTAAACTTTCAGGCCACTAATAACGTGGCAGAATACGAATGTTTGCTAGCTGGTATACGAGTCACAAAAGCGCTCTCGATTCGACTACTACTCGTGAGAGGAGACTCTCAACTAGTCGTGAATCAAGTCGGAAAAGAGTACCAGTGCTCTAATCCAACCATGTCCCGGTACTTATCTGACGTTCGAAAAATTAGAAAAGCACTTTTTGGGCTTTGAGGTACAATTTATCCCTCGAAAGGATAATTTCCTCGCAAACCAACTGGCTCGTCTAGCTTCCTCCCGATCCCTAGTACCGAAAGGGGTGCTTCTAGAACAACTACAGAAGCCGTCTTTAGTTGAAGAACTAGAGACGCCTCCTATGGAAACAACCTCTCTAGAGTACGAAGAGACCTGGATGACACCCATCTACAAGTATCTTCAGATGGGTTCCATACCCGACGACGATCTCGAAGCAGATCGGTTACCCCGAAAGGCCAAAATGTATACTTTGATCGAAGGTGTCCTTTATAAAAGAGGAACTCAAGGGGTACTCATGCGATGTATTCCGCAGGGTGAAGGATTAAAACTCCTTCACGACATACACAGAGGCATCTGTGGAACTCATACTTCTTACAAAACACTGGTCGGTAAAGCCTTTCGACAAGATTTTTATTGGCCAACAGCCCTCTATGATGCCAAGGAGCTGGTCAAAAAGTGTATAAAATGTCAGTTTCATAGCAGGCAAATACACCAACCGGCACAGGCATTACAAACAATTCCTCTATCTTGGCCTTTTGCGGTCTGGGATCTTGATATCCTAGGACCGTTACCTAGAGCTCCAGGTGAATTCCAATTCCTTTTTGTGGCTATTGACACATTCACAAAATGGATAGAAGCTGAGCCTGTAACTGGGATAATAACGGAAGCAGCAAAACGGTTCATGATGAGATGCATGATCACTCGATTTGGAGTACCAAGTCGAATCATCACAGACAATGGCAAACAATTTACAAGCGTAAAATTTCAGAATTTGCGACGAGTTAGGAACTCGTTTATGTTACGCTTCTGTTGCCCACCCCCAAAGCAACGGGGCGGTCGAAAGAGCGAATGATCAGATAATGAAGGGAATCAAGACCCGAGTCTTCGATTAGCTTGTAAAGCGCTCGGGGGCTTGGGTACAAGAGTTACCCTCAGTATTATAGGCAATTCGTACGACAGCTAGTCGAGCTACAGGAGAAACACCTTTCTTTCTAGTCTTTGGTGCCGAAGCCATGCTTCCGCCAGAACTGAAGATCAGGTCAACACGAGTCGAAAAGTTTAACGACTCCCTTCAAGAACAACTTCGAGCAGACGACATTAACCTGCTCGAGGAAAAAAGGGACCAGGCCTTAATTCGATCAGCAGTCTACCAACAAGCCCTGCGCAGATACTACGACCGTAAGGTCCAACCTCGCAGTCATGCTGTAGGTGACTTGGTATTGAGGCTTATCCAATCCCAGTCTAATCGGAAAAAACTTTCTCCTAAGTGGGAAGGTCATTACACTGTGGTCGAAGTAACGCGTCCAGGATCGGTACGACTTGCAATGGAACATGGCCGTGTTCTCTCAAACTCTTAGAACATTGACCAGTTACGCAAATTCTATGTGTAACAAGCTTCTACGACAATAAAGTATCAGGTTCTTCCTATCTTTTTTTGTCTCTTTTTTGAATTTCGCTTTTATTTTCTACCATAATTCATTTGCTCATTTTCCCTTTTACACTGGTCGGAGAAAGGACATCACATCTAGTCGAAGTCTCTCCTCTCTGCATGTGGTCCTACCCGCTGGAAGGAGCTTCCTAGTGTCGCTTTATTCTTAACTATTGCTACCAGTACAAAGCTTTTTTGGGCTCGGAAACATGGTCGAAAATTTTTAAGCAAATTCATGTCACCTTAGCTTATTTATTCATTTTGAAAAATATTCTAAGAAGAGCGCACTTTTGAGATTCGTTCGACCGCCTCCGGTTAACTTGATTGGTTTTAACTGGTCGGAGGAAGAAACACACCTAGTCGAAGCTTCTCCTTTCTGCACGTGGTCCTGCCCACTAGAAGGAACTTCCTAGCGTCGTTCTGTTTCCTACTCTTGCTCCCAGGGCAACCTTATCACGTACAACGAAAAAGTCGGATGAATTTTTAAAAGTACTCTAGATGTTTGTTTTACTCAAGTTGTCGTTATTGATTCGATTAATCTAGTTGGAGATGGTAACATCACCTAATCGAAGCCTTTTTTTCTCTGCACGTGGTCCTGCCTACTAGAGGGAACTTCCTAGCGTCGATCTATTTTCACTCTTTCAACTAGTGCAAGATAATCAATATTCAAGAACTATAAGTCGGACAAACCTCTCTGTTTTCAGAAACCCTTTCTTTACTATTTTCTTAGTTTATTCCCAATAAACTAAGTAAATAGTCGGGGGCTAGGATAAAGTTATAAACATGACTTCATTTCTTAGTCTTAGTTTTTTTTCGAGTTATCATCTTACGAGTTACTAACTACTCTACAAGATGATTCGCAGGGAAAAAGAAGGAGAAAGGAGGAATCGCTCATATTTGGTCTGATTATTTCTTCCTTTTTTATTATCTTACGAGTTACTAACTACTCTATGAGATAATTTACAGGAAAGAAGAAATGATCATATATTTGTATATCACCAAAAAATACTTGTCTTTACGAGTTCATATTACAGATTACTCTGATAAAGGAGATTCTATCTGCATCTCCTCCGCGACCTTCTCGCTAACCGACTGCATCTCTTCGATCAGCCTTTCCGCTTCAGAATCGGTGCAGTCGAAGTCGGCTTCAACAGAATGAGGATTAAGGTTGGGGTCACGGGCTTTGAGCTTTGCTAAAACAAAGCTCACAGCTTCTTTGACCACTTCCCTTATCGAGTTATTCTGGTTGATCTTCAGAGTAGACACCAACTCTTGCAGCGTACCGACTTGTTCCCCAATGGCACTCGTATGAGCGGCCATCGTGTTTTCACAGGGAGTAACCTTCCCGGCACGAAGCCCGTCGAGTACATTGTTCAGAAGCGAAATGTTGTCTTGAAGATTGATCTTCATCGACTTCATCTCCTCCTGGGTATAAGTTGAAGCCTCGTGGAGTTGTTCTATTTCAGTTAATCGCTCTGAATGGAGTAAGAATTAATTAGATAAAACAATTCTACAAGAAGATAAAACAATTTAGCAGCACGTAAAAGTTTTACCTACCCGCTAATTGAGAACCTAACTTCTCAATTTCTTGGTCTTTCTCCTTCGCGATGCAGGAGATCTCGCGGACAACCGAGGACTTCTCCTGGACCTTGATCCGAAGAGCCCCTACCTCGGCCTGAAGGGCCTTATTTTCGACTTTTTTTCTGCAAAAGAATAAGAGGTTAAGAAGGCGCAGATCAAGATCAAAGCAGTCGTAACCCCACGTACTGTTTATTTTTTCCTACAATCTCTGAGTTGCAGAGTTAGCCTCCTGAAGCTTCTTCAGAAGGTCGGTGGATTTATCCTTTAGCTTGTTCTTCTCGGATTTCTCGAAGTTGAGTGCATCAGCTAAAGTCTTTTCGTCACTCTTAAACCTGAAGGGTTAAAGGAAGACATGTATACACGGATGAGAAGTCGTAAGTATTTCTACGACTGATGGGTGATCGTAAGTTTTTCTACGATTACCCCCTGGTCGTAAGATCTTCTACGATTAGTACCAAGTCGTAAGTTTTCTACGACAATCTTCTATGAGTACTGAGTAAGTAATCAGTTTGTAAAAATGATTACGAGAATCGGTTACTCACCACCTCTCTGCTTGCTCGCAGAGCACCTCTTTCTCTTGTCGTAGTTTGACAAGTTGCCGATTGTACTCACAAATCGTAGCAACTTGCTCTACGGCTTTTTGCAAGGGAAAAAAGAGATAAGAGATAGGGGTAAAACCATACGTGAGCATCGATTAATACTTACATTCATGTTTGACCAAGCAGAGATGGACATTATTCGCGACGGATCCTTCAGCACATCCATCTCCTTGACTCGTTTCCACCAGACCCCCTCGAGACGTTCATTGTCAAAAACATCCCTGCAATTGGGAATGCTGCTGGGGTGAGGAACTCAGCCGCGAGATCGGTGGGCAGAAGATCCTACGATAGAATCGGGGCAAAGAAATCAGAGCAAAAGTTGAAATATTCTTCTTCCTCTGACTCGGTGACAGGAGCACCACCTGGAGGGCTGGAAGGAACGTCCTCGACAACCTCCTTACCGGTGCGGTGGTCAGGACTCCCACCACCACCAGCTTCCGATGTTTCCCTCACGGCCTCTGTCGCCTCCTCTTCAATCCCTACGACAGCCTCGGTGGTCGTAGCAGCTTCGACAACCTCGGTGGTCGTAGCAACTTCGGTAGCAACGACTTCCTCCGTCACAGGAATAGTAGTTGGGCATTCAGCTACTGCCACAGTCACACCCTCACCACCTGAAGAGGTGACAATGGGCTTCTCCATAGGAGCATCCCGGGGAGCGAAGACGTTGGGCTAGGATCACAAAATACAGAAGTAAGTCAACTCGTAAAAAACAAAGAGTAAATGCAGTTCTTACACTTATGTTTTTTACATACCTCTGTGCGCTTAACCTGACTCGAAACTTGGGAGCAACCTTCCCGACGGAATGTTTCTTCGACTCCTTCTCAACCATCATTGGTCGAGATTCACTCGGGACAACGGGAGTCTCCTCCTCCCGACTTCCCGGGTGGCCGAGATCAGTCTCGACCACCCTAAGAGCGCTGCTCCTCTCGGGCCTCAGATCCCACTGGAGCAGCGGTTTCCTTCACAAAAGACATGAAGTTCTTCTAGTTCTCCTTTTCTAGCTGCCTTATGAAGCCACGAGAAGCTGAAACTGCGAATGACTTGTTGTCGTAATAGAAGGGTACCTTGACCTTGGGGGCTGTGCGCTTGAGGGAAAAGGCGACTCCCTCTGCTTTCTTCTTTGCCGCAACCAAGTCTGCAGCGAATTTAGGAAAAGGGGCAGAAGGAGCCGAGCTCGAACCACCTTTGTCGCCGACCTTTACAAGGCGACGTTTCTTGGTTGGAGCTGATTTTGCAGGCTCCACCTGCGCAATCACCCCAATAACCACCAAATCAACTTCCTCGTCGTCTTGGCGGCTTTTCTACGCCTACTTTCTATTGAAGAACAGAAAAAAATGGTCGTAAGTTCTTCTACGATCAGTTCACAAGTCGTAAGTATTTCTACGACTATGATATAATCGTAAGTCCTGCTACGATTACGTCCGGTCGCAAGTCTTTCTACGATCAGTACCCAGTCGTGAGGTTTTCTACGACGAATCCTTCAGTTGTAAATCACTTTACGACAATAAGTGCATAAAGACGAAGTCGTTTCTTTTCGATTACCTTTAGGCGCTCCACCTTCTCTTCTTCGGTCAAAACCGCAAGAAATTGTGGAGCTGCTATGTTGGACGGACTCTTCTCGCAGATGAGTCTGACACGAGCGTCAATCTCCCCCTGTGGAAGATCTTTACACTCAAATAACACGATTAGCAGACTAAATCGGGATTAACCAAGGACAAAGCTAGAAAAGTAAGTTCTTCTACTTACCATCCTTGTAATCCCTAGTTGGGTCGTCCTTCCTCGAGTACCTCCACATAGGAGGAACTCGTTTCTTCAAGGGACTGATACGGCGCGTGATAAAGTCATTTACCACGTGCCATCCGGTGAGCCCCTCCGACTTCAAATCTTTGATGGCTTGAATGCAGGGGGCTATCCGGTCAAGATTACTGGGAGTCGAATCCCAGGAAGACGACCTCTCGGCGGCTTTCGACAAATGAGAGGCTATCTTCCTTGGTAACCTCCTAGTAAAACCACCTCTTCTTCCACCCCGGCCACGACGACCGGGTGAACATCTGAATGTACTCCTTCGACTTACCGTCGTGGAGCTTCAGACCGCAACTCCCGGCAATTCCGGCCTGCTGAAAAGCATCTAGGCCCCTAAAAATTAGTTTTGGTAATTAATAATAATATGTGAATATAGGACTTATTGGTTTGTTGAGTATTTACAAGGTTAAGTCTCATTGAAGAAAATAATCGTGAAGATGCATGCTAAAGGACTTATGAAGATCAAATATGGTTCAAGGATGAGGTACAAGTGGTTTTGAATTCTTTCACTTTTTACCGGTCTTAGGAGAAATGGTTGGAAGACCGGATTATAGGTTAAATGCCGTACTATTAAGAGAGATCATGACTAGTAGCTTGATAGCATGTTCTTGTGCTTTATGGATCAATCTAGGATCATGCATGCATTTGGATTCCTTTTAATTTGCCAAGTCCGCTTTGTCAGGATAATCGGTAGTACTGGCGTTGGTTACGCGGTACTACCGCTCAACGGTACGACTGGGCTAGAGCGCGGTACTACCGCACCCCAGTTGTTCCGATTGTTACTTGGCGGTATGTTTTTCCCAGAGAGAATTTTTCTGATCTGGTGCTAAACCCTCAGTGCGGTAGTACTGCAAGTATTCGTATGGTATGATCGGACTACGGTAATACCGCAGTTCTTGAGCGGAACTACCGCACCCCGGTTGTTCCGATTGTTACTTGGCGGTATATTTTTTCCAGTACGCACCCCCTTTTGATTCTCTTGGGAAACGGTAGTACCACACTTATTTTGCGGTATGACTGTGCTGCGGTAGTACCGCGAGTTAGTTGGCGGTAGTACCGCAGTGCGAGTTAAACGGCTATGTCAGAGCATTTAATGCCACTGTTATAGACGTTACAAGAGTAGTTGGAGATGTGCGGTAGTACCGCTCGGTACTTGGCGGTAGTACCACATTTGGCTGAAAAGCTGGTTCTTCCTCTCCAACGGTTATAATTGTTGGTGCGGGGTATAAATACACCCTCATCTGCTCAAGGACAGAGTGCTAGTGCCCATTTAACATCAATAGAGTCTTGAGCATTCACTCAACACCAAAATTCCCTTGTGCATTCATTGTGAGGTGGTTGAGTTCATTCAAGTGCATTCATTCATTCTAGATTGATCCCATTGCACTTGTGAGTTGTCAAGCGAAGGTCATCGATTTGTTACTCTTGGAGTTTTGCCGAACTCCTAGACGGCTTGGCGATGCTTGCACGATGATCTCTTCAAGAAGGTTGTGAAGAGGCCCGGTGCCGAGATTGTGAGTGGTTCGGTGTTCACCATCTCCGGAGCGGAGGAAGAACAACCATAATGATCGAGGGAAGGCTTAATTCGTGGAGCCGGTTTGAGTGGTCAAGCTTCCTCAACGTAGACTAGTGAAGACCGGCAAGTCTTCGATACCACGGGAAAACATCGTTGTCTCATTGTGGTTATTTCTAGTCTTTACTCTTCCGCATTTATATTTCTAGCTTGATCATTGTATTTGTATTGCTTAGCTAGAAGTATAACTTGTTTAGACTAAGTTGTTAATTGGCTTAACTTGTTAATTTGTTAAAAGTTAAAAAAACCTCCTATTCACCCCCTCTAGTCGGTTATCCTTGATCCTACACCTGTCGAGCCATTCCGTAGTAGTAATGGAAAAGCTCGAGGTCCACTGGAATCCCTAGGTAAGCCTCGCACAAATACACGAACACGCTCAGCATTGTGATGGAATTAGGACCAAGGTTCACTAATTCCACCCCGAAGGCTCGAGCACGAGGGTGAGAAAGGGATGAGCAGGCAATTGGAGGCCACACTCACAGTACACCTGGAAAATCGGAATTTGATCTTCCTCCCCCGACAACCAGTGTTGTCCATTCGCCGCAATCCACTTCACGAGTAATCCCTCGGGGATTTTCTCGGCTGCAACCAGGGCCTTCATCTTGGCGTCGTCCATTTCCGACTCAGCCCACTCGGAGACAACCCTAGCCATTTTCTCTCAAAGACGGGGAGAGTTGGATTTGGGAAAGCTCCAAGAAAATGCACAGTATCACTGGCGGCGGAGGAGACGAGAAAGCAATGAACAGTTCGGGCGAATTAGGGAAAAGGTAAGAACCCTAGGTCAATCCCCGCAGTACGTTTCCACCGCTTCGGGAATTGCTCCAACGGACAGGTCTTTAATCTGCCCGTTTGAAAGTACCGAAACCCTTTTCACACCTCAAGTGAAATTACCTTCTTAACCTTCGGATCAAAAGAAATGCCTATCGAAAATTTTTTGCTTCCGATCATAAGGCCACGATTACTCTAAAGTCGTAAGATTTTCTACGACTACCTTATAATCGTGAGACTTCCAACAAATTGCCTCGACCAAAGCATATTTCTGGTCGAGAGAAATACATGTTGAAGAGTTTTTCCTTCAACATTTTCCCTACAAACTCCTAGTGATCATAAGATCATCTATGACTCCTCAACCAAGTAAGTTATTTTCACTTGAAGCTGGGGGGCTAGATGACGAGGATATGATAAATCCTCATTTTGTTGTTCCATAATCATGTAATATGACGTCACATGGTATACCCCTTAATGTTATAAGGGAGGAGTAAGTTAGGTGGTCGTAAGCTCTTCCACAACCACCCCCCTAGTCGTAAGCATTTCTACGACTATAGTGTAATCGTAAGTTCTGCTACGATTACATCAGGTCATAAGTCTTTTCTACGACTAATACCAGTCGTAAGCTCTTTCTACGACTACCTCCTAATCGTAAGTTCTGCTACGATTAGCCCTGTTACGACATCCTCACAATTAGCTGGGTCCACCCGTCAGAAGACCTATTTACTAGTGAGGATCTGAGCAGTCAAATTACGTAGTTATGTCCGAAATAATTACAGATAATTCCCCACTATCTCTGGTTGGTAACCGTCGAACAACATGGGGGGTTACTACCCCGGTAATGAGCGTAATTAGCCTGGAACGACAACTGCCCCAACAGCATAGTATAAATAGGTATCTTTTAGAGATAGTGAGGGAGAGGCTTTTTTGGAGAGACAGTCGGTAGCAGCATTAGGGCAAGACCTTCCGCTGATTGTAATCCAGATACCCAATACAATACACACAGGAGTAGGGTTGTTATTCTCACCGGAGAAGACCGAACCTGTATAAAAATCTCCGCGTCTCCTTTGTCTGCGTGATCAATTGTGGAGACCCCCCGAATCAAACAATCTTTACGTAAGATTGGTTCTAAAACACCGACAAAACCCATGAAATTGACCTAACCAGCAAGGTCTACGACCAGCTCCACAAGGTCTACGATCAGTGTCCACGACCACTGTCTGCGAGCAGAGTCCATGACCACTGTCTACGACTAGTGTCCACGACTACTGTCTACGACTAGTGTCCACGACCACCAACCTGGTCGAAAAGGTCTACAACCACTTGGTCGAAAAACTACGATCACACCTAGTCGAAAAACTACGACCAACTGGTCGAAAAAGCTACGATCACACCTAGTAGAAAAGGGCTATGACCATTTGCTACTCGTAGCTACAGTACTCGAAAATTTGGATCACTCGGCACTCGTAGCTACAGTGCTCGTAACTACAGTATTCGATGAACAATGCTCGTAGCTTTCGACCACTCGGTACTTGTAGCTACAGTATTCGACGCTGTCGATCACTCGGCACTCGTAGCTACAGTACTCGAAATTTTCGACCACCCGATACTCGTAGCTACAGAACTCGAAGATTTCGACCACTCTGCACTCGTAGCTACAGTACTCAATGAACAATATTCTAAGCTTTTGACCATTCGACAACTCGGTACAAAGCTGCGGTCAAACTGATATTCCTGAACTTTGTAGAAAATGAGTGATTCGATAAATTTTTAACACCATTGCCAATTGTATCATCATCATAAGATCATGGGTATATCTCAATGATATCCACGTTTACATTGATGTAGCTTGAACGCTTGAACAAGCACATGTAGTTAGCGATCGCTCTAGTGCGTACTAGCTCTTCTTGAACAGGTTACTAACTCATATAATTGGTTTATGACATGGTGCAATTCTTTTTTTAGAGCACGATCACTTTCACTTTCACTTAATCAAATATATTCTCCTCCATCGGTGTTTTCGTTATTTTGACGTTGTTCTCGAGTGAGAGGCCCCAGTCATGTGCTCTCCGTCAGTGTAAAGTAATCATAATATCATCTAAAAGAACGAGGGATGAGTGATACCCAAATTTGAGATAGAGACGTGGTGAGGGCGAGGCCAAATTTTGGAAGATTTTGGTGCAGCTCTATTTGTATCTATGCATGAAGAGGACAACTAACAGAGAAGAATCAGAAACCCTGCTAGAAAAAAGGCAAGCCGATACCGAGCGCTGTCGATCGAGTGGTATTGAAGCATCATCGATGGCAGACGACGATGTTCTGCTTTATGTTACCTGGTGAAACGATGTGTTTGAGATAGAATCGTGGGAGGGTAACCTTCGTACATTTTCAGAGCTTATCCAGCGTCAGAATTGGACCTGCATCACAAAATACTAGCTGTCCTATAGGAAATTGGGTGTGCCATCGTCCAATGATCAAACAAGCCATGTTCATTCCCACTATGATAAACTAGTCTACTAGTCTGAACTAAGGCCTCATTTAGAACGTCAGAATTTTACACAATTCCCATGAGAATTACCAACGAAATTTCTACAATCCAAGCAGTAAAATTCATATCATTATGTTTTTAGTTCCCATCTAATATGTTCCGTACAACGCAATTTCCCCAAGCAGAGACTGTTGGAAGCATACAGCTTATTAGACAAAACGGAGACAGAACGGTACTGGCTACTGGGTACCACCGGTGCACCGAATTTACGTACAACGTACAAGTCCAGTGGCGGTCGCATAGGGCAAGCCGAGGCAGCCGCCCTGGTTCTCCCAGGTCACACCTCTCCCAAGCCGCCACAGAAGCTCGCTCAAAACAGGTACAACCATGAAGAAGGACCGGAGGAGGAGAAGATGCCGCATTCGTGTGGGCTGAGTGGCAGCCGGTGATAGACAGAGCCGTGGAGCTAGGGGACTGCGAGGTGTGGACTAAGCTTTAGCTAAGAGTCACCAAGTCAGCAATCATGTTTGCCTAATTGCTCCTCAAATCACGTTATGGTTTGATATTTTTCACACTATAAATTTATACCGGATCTTTTAAATTCCTAATTCTCCGTACAACCAGTCAACTTTTTTGCGATTTATGGATAACTTCAGAACAGTCGGTTCACTTCACTACAGGGACTGCTCGACATGTCGCATATGCGCCGCTACTCAGCCATTGACAAGCCACGTGATCCGACTGCAAGGGGCGCACTCACCACTAAGGGTGAAAACGGATCGGATAGTTTCTAACCGATCCGGACAAAAACGGATTCGGAATGTCTCGGATCGGATTTTCCTCGGATAATTTTCGGATCGGAAACGAATTCAGATTTTTTTGTCGGAAACGGAAACGAATACGGTAGGCATGCTATCCGGCGGATACGGAAACGAATACGGATTATCCGGATAAGACGGAGTCCGGATATCTGGATTTCGGCCCAAAAGTGGATTTCAGCCCAAAAGAGAAAAGGGGATTTTAATTGATTTTTGAATTTCAGAAAATGCAACAAATCAAATAGTCTTTTAGAAAATAACAAATAGAGTTAAAAAATCCTATAAAAAATCATAGAAATTCGTTGAATTATTTTTAACTTAATAAAATTAATTCTAACTTAAAGTTGGTTTTTTATTTTTGTATATAAATTATTTTAAATTTCTAAAAATAGGGAAAACCTTTTTAAAATCCAAAAAATTCAATAAATTAATTAAAATTTTCTTTTTCACTTTAAATCCAATAAAATCCCAGAAAACTCAATAAATTTTATTTTTTACATTAAAAAGTAGAAAAATAAATAATTGACTTTATTTTATTATTTTTTCCTTTTTAACCAGAAAAACTCTTTTAAATCTTAGAAAATCCAATAAAATAATAACTTTATTAATTTTATTTTTGGTAACATACTTTGGGATGTTACAGTCATTTGCGTATAGATTAACCATCTAGTCTAATCGATGTTAGTGTGAACTAAATTTTATGTATATGATGAACTAAGTGTGAATGCATGATGACTTTGTAAGTTATGACTTATGAGCTAAATATGGTAAACTAAGTGTTGTATTTGTGATGAACTAGTTAATGTAACTTACTAGTGCCAATGTTATGTGTGGTTGCTAAAAAAACAATTCATGAATATTTACATCAAATAAATTAGTTATATGTTTTCGTTAATTTCTGGCATACAATTTAAGGGGTTTTCATGTTCCGAAAAATATCTGTGACCGTATTCGTTTTGATTCGTATTCGTTCTGTATTCGTATTCGATACTATCCGTATTCGTATTCGTATCCGGGGTATTCATATTCGTATCCGGATCCGAAAAATAATATGAAAACAAATATGACAAAACCATTATCCGTCCGTTTCCGATCCGTTTTCACCCCTACTCACCACAGACGCCCCAAAACTCCCAAAAGCGACCGGACGTCACGGCGTTTCTGCACACGCCGCACGCCGACCCCCACGAACACGCCGCGTCGAGCTCGCGCGCGCGGGGGGGACGACAAAAAAACGCGACTCATGCACGCCGGCACACGCGCACGCTCGGTCGTCCGCGCCCGTACGTTTTGCTTCGCGCGCGCCGGACGACGAAAAAAGGCGACTCATGCACGCCGGCACATGCGCGCGCTTGCTCGTCCGCGGCCGCACGTTTTGCTTGCTGCACGCCACATCATCGAGCCATGGGTGCTCCCGTCCGGAAGCCGCCCACTTTTGTACCGCCAAATCTGATTCGCCATCCCGAAATATTCTTTTTTGTTGGGTTCTGCCGTGAATGAGAGGGGTTGGTTGTTGGAGTAGTAATGAAAAACGGTGGCACTGAACTTAACGGGCACTGGCGCTCCATAGTGACCAACGACGTTGCGTATTCTCGGTGGATACTACGAGGTGTCGAGATCTTGGACGGTTGTTTGCACAGCTCATGATTTTATCGTTTACTCCTACATTTGTATTTTTAGACCATCTCCTACATTTGTCGGTTGGTGCTTGAAGATTCATGTGTTACACATGGTTACCTCCGATTCTAGGATTTGCAAGACAAGGACATGATTTTTTTTTTCTAAAAAAAATAGAAAAGAACATTTTATTGCTTTGTATCATGCTTCGTCACTTGTCTTTTCTTCTTTGCTCTTTTGAACCAGGAGACGTTCTGGGATGGCTCCCTGGCTCGCACCTCGCGAGAAGGGTGAACCGCCCCCCCTCCCACACACACAAACTCAAGCCCAAAGCTCGCCGACGGCGTTGACCTTGGCATCTCGGAGGATCGCTCATGGCTGGCGAGTAGGCATCCGCAGGCCGGCAAAGGGCGCTGCAACAGCGACCAGCTGTCCACTTCTAAAACTCCGTCCTCCACAACTTCCATTCCCTAGTAACCCCTTGCTCCTCCCTCCCAACCTTCTCTTCCTCCCCTCCAGCTCTCATTTGGATCACCCCTCCTGCCATCTCGGATCGGTTCAACTGCTTCTTCATTGCCAACTGCCTCAACCATTGGTCGCCCCCCCAGATCGGTTCTCTATTTGGTCCCCAGTTCTGGGCATCTTCTGCACCCACGTCGCAAACCAAAATGTTGCTAATATCCTAATCGCCAAGGGATCCTAGTGGCTAGAAGAGCTTGAGTTCAGCTTCCACGCATCCACCCATGGCGTCGGCTGCAACTGTTCAAAGCTCGCAGTGGTGCAACCTGCCCCTCACAGCAACATGCACAGTTACCACCTATCTCGTCGCCTCCCTACCCCTGCCAGACAGCTCAGCTCCAAAGGCATCCTTAACTTGGATAAGACTAATACGGTTGAGGAGATAGGCCGTACTGCGCCAAACGCGGGATCTCGATCCCATTCCCCCTACTGTCCTTTCTGACCACCCTCCTCTGAGTCCATCGTTCCCAGTCAAAGCTTGCACCGGCCACCTTGTCCCCCCCCTTAGGCAACTTGCAATCCCTCCGTCGCAAATCTCCTCCGCACCTATTAACTCTCCAACTGCAACAAACTCACCTCGTACTTTCTGTTCAGTACTACTCTCCTCGCCACCTCCCTTACAACCGCCACCTACTACCTCTTCCCCTCTCTCACCACACCTTTCCACCCTCCCTCCCCCCCGCTACTATAGATGCCTAGCAACGGACCACCAAGTGAAGCACTACAGAGACCCAGTGCGCTGCAAAGCCTGTGGCCACTATGGGCATCATCTTCCCACTGCTCCACTCGCTTTCCCTCCCCTGCTGCTCTCCCCTGAACTCTTTTTCAGAAACCATGCCTCGCCCGCTACCTACTGCTAGCCTCGGTCCCACTCCACGCCATCCTCGCCTACTACTCACTCATGTCACCCCCTCTCTCCAGGCGGTTCCTTTTGCTCCTCGGGCATTACCACCTCCTTCCCCTCCACCATCCTCGTCGTCGTCACTCGCTTCACCAACCCCACCTCCCTCTCCTTCGCCAGCAATCCTGCCTCCTCCCCTCCACCATTGCTCTGCACCTCCCCCCTCCTGTCTTACCGAGCCTGACCCCAGCATGCCATCCTCCAGCACCTACCCACCCCCTCTTCGACGCATTCTAACTTCCTTGCCCATAGCCTCCATCGACATCCATATTCCTCTCCGTCCAGCCAGTCTCTCACCCGCCTTCACCTCCATATCCTCCCTTCCGCTCCCCCTCCCCCCTTCCCACCTCTCCCTCACCCTCCATCTCCACCCGCTTGGCAGAGGCAATCCCCAGACTCACCAGTCCTCGATGGCTCAGACCGCATCCCCCTGCGCCCGGACTACATGGAAGTCTTCATACCAATGGTGGATATGAACTTTGCTGCCACCTTTGCCTTTATATACGTCCACACTGCCCCCACACCCCCCTCTCTGGCTATTCATCGAGCGATGCGTGCCCACCTTCCCAGCCTATAGTATCAGCTTCTCCCTTCTCCCCAAGGAACTATGCTCATTTGCTTCACTGCGCCCATTGCCCGGGAAGCAGCTATCACATGCCCTCGCCCCATAGAAGCTTCGGGCTACACTATCACCCTGGAAAGGCACGAGGAAACCGATGCCAGATTCCTGCACGCCATCGAATACTTCGCGGAACTGTCAGTGACATATTTTCGCTCGAGTATTGGTTCCTCAAGCATATTCGCATTGCTTTTGCTCCAATCGGCCATGTTATTGAAATCAACCCTCTTTGCATCCGCACGGATGACTTCTCATCAATGCGCCTTGTCGTTCATCTCGAACATGACCTGCATGTTCCGACCGAACTCTGGGTTTGTAAACCGGATGGTGTCGGCTGCGTCGCTCCCATTGAGGTGATTAGGGTTTAGCCCGTGGTGACTCTTACGATGCCCACAAATACTACATTCCTCTGTTTTCACCTCCTCCACCCCCACACTCATCTCCAACCCCTCCACCCTCGGCGTTTTTCCACCACCACCACCCACCTTAACCAAGAGGTTGCAACTCCACTCTCGGAGCCCCTCCTCCGGGCTCTCGACCCCAACTCTTTGGGCATGTGCAAGTCTTCCCCCTACCACGCCGCCTCCTTCCCTTGGTTCAATGCTCGATCTAATTGGATCCAATCCGAATTAGGCTTCAACCCATAAGTGTGTGACCCTATAGGTTCACGTATGTTTAGACATGACGCAAGTACACATACTTGGTCAATAGTTGGTAGCGACCTCTAGCAAGGCGTGCCAACTCCTAAGCGCACGTAAAGATCATATCGGACGAACCATCACAACGTTATGTACATGTCAATCCCTTTGCCTCACGATATTGGCCGAGCTCCAAGTGACCACTCTTTCTCGATCCTGTGATCCGGAATCCCTTACTAGGTTAACTCTTAACCTTAAGTAGCATGGCCATGCATTTGGATCCGATCACTCGAGGCCCAGAGATATCTCTCGGGTAGAGAGGGCAAATCCCATCTCGATCGACCATGCCTCGCAAAGATGCTTCATGACAAACCCGAAAGCTACATTTATAACTACCGATTCTGAGTAGCGTTTGATAGCCCTAAGTAGGTCTATTCACATCTCAAGTACATGCGACACATTTCCACCTTGCCTCCACCTCCCCTACCTCCTTTTGCAGCAACGCCCCTTGCCTTGCCATGGTACTCTTCTGACACGATTATTGCCAAGATATGCCCTGAATACCCTCCTTCCAATGCCTCCCCGACTTCGGCTAGTGCAGCCGATCACCAAGTCACTCCTGAAATGCCTCCTTTGGATCAGGAGCCTAGCATGGAAGTAGACCCGGATCACGAACACTCCGTCTGCAAGGGTCGCGGTCGTGCCAAGCGAGCAGCCGATGTCAACTTCAAGTTGAGATGTAGTGACCGACTCGCCCAAAAAGATCCCGTCATGTTCCAAGATATGTGTAACAGCCCAATTTTCAAATTTCAGTAAAAATTAAAAATTTTGAATCTTTTGTGAATTTTCTAAAATTTTAAAAGCTTTTTATAAATATTTTAAAGTCAAAACAAATTTAATTGCAAAAATTAAAAGCCAACATAGAGTTGGAAATAATTTTATTAAGTCCAAAATAAGTATGGAAATTTATGTGAATTTTTCCATAGTTTTTGGAAGTATTTTGCTATTTTCTAAAACTCATATGAATTATCAGAATTAAAACAAATAGAAAAGCAAAAGAAAATTAAAAACCCTGTTTGGGCCGAAACCCAAAGGCTCCGCCCAAACCTCTCTTCGCACGCGGCCCACACGGCCCAACCGCCCGCACCCTCTCTCCCTCTCTCTCTCCCACCGTCCGATTTAAATCGGACGGCTGCCAACCACCCACGCACACCCCCACACGTTTCCGGCCGTTGGATCAAAATCCAACGGGCCGTGCTCATCGTCCCCGCGCCCTTCTTCCTCGTGCCCTTCTTCCTCGTGCCGCTCCTCCCGCCTTCTTCGCGCGCGAACCGCCCGCCCCTACCTCCGCCTCCTCCGCACGTGCAAGACACGAACCGGCGTGCTCAACCGCCCACGACCCCACCCTCTTCCCCTCTCCTCACGCCGGTTTCCCCCGATTCTCCCGCGCGCCCCAACCGCCGCCGCCAAGCCCGCGTGCACGTTCTCCACCACCCGGCCACCCCCTTGCCCTATAAAAGGGAGCACCGGGTAGGCCTCATCCTCCTCAATCCATCCACGCACTCTCCCTCTCTCGCTCTAGCGCCGCCGGTCGCCGCCCAAGGCGCGCCAAAGAAGCTCGCCGCCATTGCGCCTGCCGCTCCTTCCCTGACGTCGCCACCATCGGCATCGTCTCGTCACCGCGAAGCTGGTGCGCCCAAGCTCATCGACGGAGGATCGCCGGAGCGCCGTTCCACCGTCAAGCCGAACCACGCCACCGCCTTCGTCCTCGCCGTCGGCCATTGCCTCACCCATTTTGGTCACGGTGGTAAGCATCACGATCGCCGCAAACCCCTCTTTCTTCTCGTGACCTCACCGCCCGCCGCCGCGCACTGTAGCGCCGGCGACCATCGGTTCCCACGCCGGCGTCGTTCTCGTCGACGTGGCGCTGCCACATGGCAGCCGCCGAGGTGCCACCTAGGCGCCACCGCACCTCCTCTGTTGGCGTGGCGCACGAGTGGCGCCCAGTCACCGCCACGTGCGCGCCCACGTGGGTGATCCACCACACCCGGGTCCACTCGGCTCGGTAGACCCAGTCTACCGTGAGCCGAGTCACTGACACGAGGGGCCCACCTGTCAGAATTGGTTTTAATTCTTTTAAATTCTGAAATTATGTTGCTGGCGTCAACATTGCGCAATAAATAGCTTTTTCAGTAGAAGAATAATTCGGGAAATTCAATTAAATTTCAGAATTAGGTTTAAAACTTCTAAAATTCATAACTTTTGCATATGAACTCCAAATTAGGTGATTCAAATTGCAAAATTTATATAAAATTATAATCTAGCTAACTAAACCAAAATATTTCAATTTAGAGTTATTTTGATCTATGTTTTTGAATTTATTTGAATTTGAATATTGAATTTGTCGTATTTTCGCGTTTAGACTTCGACGACTCCGGAGAGTTCGATCAATCTGAAGATTTAGAATTCCAAGACATCGACCAAGGCAAGTTACACCATTGACCATATTGCCCCCAGTATTTTAAGTTATTTTCAGTTTTTAAATTCTTTATCGCATGCATATGTTTGTATAAATATTTTAATGTCTTGTTTTAAATATAGTTAATTCTATGTATTATTGTATGGCCAATTTGAATGTTGTATCTGACTACCTTGATACCATAGACAAGATATTATCAAAATTACACATATGCTTAGCCAGGCTTAGTTCACACTTACAGAATTTGGGAGGGTTTACACCAAATTTCTACAAATTTGTTTCAAACTTGATATTGTGGTATTGCTTTACCACATGGGTTTATAAATAGAGTTTTATTCAAAATAAAATCAAAAATGGGTTTGGACTTGGGCGAAATGGTCGGAATGGTGGGTGCAGGTTTATGCACGGGATTAACCTAGTTAAGATTAAGGCCCATGGTTTGTAGGAATGACACCCAAGTCAATTGAGGACCGGTCTTTGAGCCGCTTATTGCTATGTCATATCGTACTACCACATGTCCTGTATGAGCAGGATTTGGCTAATTAATTTGTGATGTTCTAGTATATTTATGTCATGTGATTATGTGGGTGTCGGTTAGACGTTTTTTTTCCACTTGGCGCAAGAGGGGGCTTCCGGAGGACGGTTAGTCCAAAGGGGCGAATCCTCAGCGGGCATGAGTATATTAGGACAGAACATTGTAAAGGCCTCATAGTAATTGCTTAGTCACATGCCTAAGGAAGCGTGAATTGGCCGACATAACGAGCATGTCACCTCGTGTGGGTAAAGTTGTACCAACTCTGCAGAGTAGAAACTATTCGAATAGTCGCGTCTGCGGTCATAAACATGCTAGCAGGGCCACTTAAAGTTAGAATTATTTTTGGTTTTTAAATGCTTTATTAAATACTGAGGATGGTCAATCCTTATGAAAAATTTGGGCGGGAGCCAAGTGTTAGGAGGGGATCCTTCACTAAATCATTGGAGGTTATCCACATTGTAATATTGTCATTTCAAAATATGATTTTTGACTTAGTATAAAACCGCCTTAGAAATTACTATGATTATTTACATTGAGAATGTTGTTTATGCAAAACAACCCCTGCCATACCCAATTGTTACCTTATGCATGCATTTAAATTCAATATTGGGTGTAACTTGCGAGCACGGAAGTTGTGCTCATCCTTGCTGAATAAATCTTATTCAGGAGAAGGTTTCTTCCCCGACGGTGAGGATCCGGACGAGTAGGCCTTGACCCAGACGATTGCCTGTGGCGCATCGTGTGCCTCACCTCTATTATTATGTTTCCGCTGTGTTTATCATTTGATATTTGATATTGTTGTTCAAGACTCAGTTGTATTAAACAATTATTTATTTAATGTCATTTACGTTTTTGTGATATGAATGTGATATCCATTTTGTGAGACTGTGTACGCTGGAAATCCTGGACCGGTGTTTGAACACAGAGAATTCGGGATCCTTCTCTCCCGGGTTCGACAATATGGCCACGCGTACCATGTGATTGAAGATGCTCAAGGAGAAGCTTGTTCCCTATTCAACACTTCTGAAGACGGTCGTCCTTACACACGGCCTCTTGGATCATGTACCCACTCATGCTGCCATGCCCTCGACAGCCTTCCTAGACCTGGCGGTCTCTAGTCAGCTCCCCCCGGATGCTT
Source organism: Ampelocalamus luodianensis (assembly GCA_036346255.1). NCBI lineage: Eukaryota > Viridiplantae > Streptophyta > Magnoliopsida > Poales > Poaceae > Ampelocalamus > Ampelocalamus luodianensis. The sequence goes on along the minus strand of CM070627.1, from coordinate 52,207,497 downwards.
TTACTCAACTCCAGGCGGTGCTCCAACAGCCCGAATGATGCTCCTTCTCAAGCTATGTCGGGTGGGAGATTGTTTATACTGGTACCGCTTCCCCTTGTCTGGTCAGGCTGCTTAGCAGCCCTAAATAAAATACAAGCTCTCCGGACTACTTTTGCTACTCGTCTTCCCGCCTTCCTCCCTCTCCCCTTCTCTCGGCGTAACTTTAATATCTATGGCTCCTTATCAGTGGAACACCTCTTGTTTATACTTATCTCTCTTCCACCCTGTTCGGACGGGCCGCTAAAAAACCCTAAATACCTTGGCAACCTAATGGATTTCTCTTACTACTTGCCTTCCTGCCTCCTTTCCCTCCCCTCCTTCTTTTGGTGTAGCATTACTATCTATGTCGCTTAACTTTGAAGACATGTCCATTTTGTCCTAGAATGTCCGCGGTTTGGGTGACATGGACAAATGTACCACTATCCTCAATACCTTTACTGAGGCTCATCCCTCCATTATCTCCATTCAAGAAACAAAGCGTAATGCTTTTCCCCCCACCTAAACTCGCCTCCTTCTTACCCGTCATCTCTTTGCCTTCCAATTCATTGAATCGATTGGAACTAGAGGTGGGATGTCAGGACCCGGGATTAACATCCCAAAATCCTCTGTGCATATATGGACTAGTCCCATAATCAGTAGCTAGTTCACACAGTAAACAAATATGGTAACAAATTTATATCACAACTTTATTAATAATCAACAGAGTTTATTACAAAAGAGGCTTACAAGCCAACAATAAAGAACACAGCGGAAGACAAAGAAGTAGTAGAGTCCAGCAATCTGCCACAGGCAATCGACTGGGGTAGCGGCCTAGTCGTCGAGATCCACACCGGTAGCAAAGTTCTTCTCCTCTGAAATTTTGTTTGCATAAAGCAAGTATGAGCACAACTACCGTGCTCACAAGTTACACCCGTCAAATAACAGAATGACATGCATACATGGATGTAACAAAGGATGGCTTATTGGTTGATTTGCATAAAGCAGCATTTTCTTTAAATACTTGCACTAAGTTCAAAAGCAGATGTTTTATAACTACAAATCCTTTTATAAATTCTCAGCTTTATAGTGAGATAATATTCACACAAGAATGGTGAAGGATACCCTCATATCACAAGGCTACCTGCCCAAATCCCATTTGGATAAACCAGTTTGAAGAAGTCTTTTTCAAACAAAAACCAAATTCTAACTTTGAGTGGCTTTGCCAGCATGTCCATGACCGTGGACACGGCTATTCGAATAGTTTACACCTGCAGAGGTTGTACAGCTTTACCCACAAGAGATAATCAACTTTTAATGTCCGTCTGACACACTTCCGAAGGTGTGCGACTAAGTGATTATCACGAGGCCTTTACAATGCGCCATTCTAAAGTAGTCATGCCCGCTAAGGTTTCACTCTCTTTGGACTAACCATCCGCCAGAAACCCTCTCTTGCGCCAAGTGGGAATACTGTCTAACCGACACCCACACACCAAAATAGCACAGCTAATAATGAAACGTTGCAAATTAGTTGGCCACATCCCGCCCACACAGGACATATGGTAGTACGATAAGGCATAGCAAGATGCGGCTCGAAGACCGGTCCTTAATTGACTTAGGCGTCTTCCAAAATAAACCCTAGGCCTTAATCCTAACCAGATTAAACCCGTGCATAAACCTGCACCCACCAATCATTCATTTCGCCCAAGTCCAAACCCATTTTTATTTTATTTTCCAAGTAAATCATTTCTATAAACCTTCGGTGGTAAAACAATACCACAGATCCAATTTAAATCAAATTCGGAGAATTTGGCTAAAATTTCCCAAATACAAGATTTGATCTAAGCATTGTGTGGATATCATGAGGATATGTGCACGATATTAGGATGATGTTACAATTGGCAATTACACTTTTGGTTTGCTATTTCTCGTGTTTTCGGCAAATGTCCCAAGACTGTCGAGTTCAGCGGTCCGATCGGCGTTGAAGCGTCGGGACCGCCATTGAATGGCGATGCGACCGTTTTGTCTTGAATGTTGATTTGATTGGCTAATTGGTTTTGAGTTAAGTCATATCCATGTTTATCCTTGTATATGTGTTGCATATTGCATGGTTTCACTAACGTGGGTCAAGTTGTGAAGAACTTGTTCCCGGAGACGATTTCTCTGTCTATTCTTTGTGCGTGTTTTGAAGGTCAATGACGGTCAATCGGCGAGAGGATCGACTAAGCTTGGAGAGCCGAGGTCCGTAACGATCATGGATGCGGGTGAGGTCAAGTGGCTCAAGCGTGGCGCAGAATGGACGAGGATGACCGAACGGGTAGTTCGGTCGCGACGGGTTGATCAAGCGCGGGGTCGGTGCAAGTGCCTTGGTGGTTCCGAGGAATCGGACGGGAGAGACTTGCCGACATGATGAGAGCCGCTGATAAACCTACACGCATGGCGAAGCATCGCTTCGACAGCACTGGACTCGGTCCATGGAGAAGGATCGAGAAGGGGTATTTTGGTAATTTCACCAAATACGGCTTTGTGACGATTGGCTAAACCACGGCGCGGACGCCGCAAGATGAAGTGGTTTAGGTCAAGAGATAATGGTTTCAACGCTTTAAAAGCGTGCGTAAGTGTCCCGCTCATGTTGGGCCTTAACGGAGCCCATTAGAGAAACTCTTCTAGAAGCAAGGCCTCTCTATAAATAGGGGTGTCTTTGGACAAGCCACCTCAAGCACTTCATTTGCAAACCCTAGTTTGGTTTAGGGACTTAGAGAGAAAGAGAGAGGCTTAGGGTTCTAGGGAGATGAGTTGATTGTGTGCTCATGGATTGAGCTCTTGTCCTCCTTGAGGGAGTGGTCAGAACAAGCAACATCATGATTCAATCCATGGATGATTATCCAAAGATGTGTCTCTTTGTGTTTTTCCTTCTCATTTTATGATTTTGGGTCGATCTTTGATCTTTTGGTTTTGGTTGATCTCTTGCCCACTTCTATCTTGCTGTGATGTGTGGAATACATCTAGGATCATCAAGATCATCAATCTCCCACGAGCAAGTTTTAGATCGTGTTTTTCGTTTTGCTCGGTTTTGAACCTTCCTTGGTAAAACCGAAAAGATCAAAACTTTGAAGTAGATCTTTTCGATCGTCACTTGGAATAGGTTCCGATATCATTGGGAAGTTGTGTTCCAAATTTGGTCAAGTTTGGCCGTAGATCAAAAGTTAGATCGATTTTCGGTTTTGAAATAGTGCTGAAATTCGCGTTCGGTTGATTTTACTATTCACCGGCTCGACTCGCCTCGTAGTCGGCCGACCGTCTGAGCACGTCCGACCGCTCCCGTAGCCGGTCGACCGCTCTGCTCATCAACACTGCTCATCAAGTGAAAAATTGTGTTTCGATTGTTTCTTCCGGGGTTTGAAGGAAATTCAACATAAGTCTTCCATCGTGGTTTTTCTATTGATCTTCATAGCTCTCATAGCTATAGGAGTGAAATTTGTGTTGAATCTAATATTTAAAAAGAAAAATTTGGTTAAGCTCCTATTCACCCCTCTAGTCGCCTTTCCGGTCCTACAATTGGTATCGAGCACGGTTAGCTCTTCTTATAGATCTTAACCGGTCTTTGGAGCCATGGCGATCGACAAGTATGCAAACAAACCACATATCTTTGATGGATCTGATTTTTCTTATTGGAAGACTCAGATGCAATTCTACATCGAGGCTCAAGGGCACGCTATTTGGCTTAAGGTCAAAAATCCATATGTTGTGCCACCGATGATGATGTGATCACCCGGATGTTGAGGCTAATAGCAAGGCTCAAACTTTCTCGATTCAAGGGCTTAGTCGATCCGAGTTTGAGCGTGTTGCTCATTTGAGGTCCGCTCATGAGATCTGGAGGACTCTTTGTGATTACCACGAGGGTTCTATCGCGATCAAGGAAGAGAGCAGAACCAACTCAAGAAAGAATACTCAAAGATCGAGCAAAAGCCCGTGAGTCTTTAGATGAGTTGTGGGAAGGTTCTCCAAGATTCTCGCATAATCTTCATTTGTGGATCTTGTCTTCATGAATCCGAGAATGCACGCCACTTTTGGGTGCTCTTGATGTGAGAGTTTGGGGGATGAAAATCACTTCCATCAATGACAACACTATCATGAGTGAGCTTACCATGGACAAGCTCTACTCGAGGTTGAAGATGCATGAGATTGACTTTATCTCGCGTCTCCCCAAGACAGAGTCAATGGCGTTAGTGGTCGACCCTTCTAAGGGTAGTTCTTCGATTCTTTTGATTTTAGCTCATCCGGTCTTTCTTTGTCCGCTTGGCATTCTTTGAGCGATGAGCAACTAGAGAAGATACCTGAGGATGACTTAGCCCTCCTATCCACCGATTCTCGAGAGCATTCAACAAAGTAAGGAATAGGAGGAGAGGTGGACCAATCACTTGTTTTGAGTGTGGTGAGCCAAATCACATTCGCTCCAAGTGCCCCAAGTCAAGGGCAAAGAGGAGAAGGATTTTCGGAGACATCCACAAGCTAAGGATGCAAAAGCTAAGAAGCCCAACTATCGCAAGTTCGTCACCGGTCCTTGCCGCCTCGAGAGTGTTGATATGAGCGATGTGGACTCGGGATGGAGGACGACGACGATGACTCCCATGGCAAGAAGAAGACTCATGATTTCACGGCATGTGCTTCATGGCGGGACAGCCACGACGTCGACTCCTCCAACGACGACGAACTCTTCAAATGATCCCGACGAGGTATGTCCATCACCAAATGAAATGAAACGTGCTTTGGTTGTTGCTTGAACAAAATCAAGAAGCAAGCTAAAAGATAAAGAAACAGATACCATAATTGAAGACTTGAACCTAGAAATTGTTAGGCTCAAATCTATTAATCCTACAAATGATTGTGATTCTTGTCTTAGCTTGATGTTTGATCGATCAATCTACAAACTACTCATTCCTCTGTTACAAATCAATTAAAAGATGCTCTTGATGAAATTGAATCTCTCAAGTCTAGTCCTTCTTGTATGAATGCTATTGCTCTAGATGTGACTCTGTAGATGCTATTCCTTCACCTTGTTTAAACTGTATGTTGCTTGAATTAAAATTGAATAGCACTACAAAAGAATTGCAAAATTTGATCCTAGTCATACTTGCTCTCATTGTGAGGATAATAAGGTCAAAATGAAAGAGATGATGAAATGGTTCTTTATTCTAGATCGCATCATGTGAAAATTGCCCTAAACTCACAATTGAGAATGATGCTCTAAACAAGACTTTAAAGGAGAAAGCTAATATTGAAAAATCCATGTTCATGATCTGCATCCAAGAAAGATATTGACTCTTCTTGCCGTATCTTGTGTCTTGAAATTGAAATGAATGTAGATAAGATACAAGAGGCATTTAGAGATAAATTTAAGGAACAGTTGAATAGGATTAGGAATTCATATTGTGTGTCTTGTGAGGCATTAAAAGTTGAGATAGCTATTCTCAAGGATGAGTATGATGAGGCAATCAAGTCTAGTAATTGTTCGTCATGTAAGGACATAGCCAAAGAAAATGATTACCTAAAAGATACTCTTGAGAGATTTATGGTGGGAAGAAGAACCTCAACATGATTCTTGATACATCTAAGGTGAGTGTGAAGAATAGTGGCTTAGGTTTTAATTCAATAGAGCATTCCAAGAACCATCCACCTAAGATCACGAGAGTCGTTGAGAGTGACTTGTTTGAGGTAGAACCCCGAACCATCTAAGATTGTTTTTAGATCTGCGAGTTTTGCCCAAACATCTTCTAGCAAGACAGTGTTTCTACTTCAATATGTCGACCTCAAAAGGTCAAGTACCATTGCACCTTCGCAAGAAGGATGGCCACATTGTTGAGTTACGCTCAGTAGAGCTAAGATTGAGAGGAAGGGAGGATGAGTGCTTTGAGGTCCATTAGAGGAGTTCCTTCACCTCTGTAGTCTCTAGAGCCAGCACTGCCTTTCATACTAGACATAGGCCTAGGTTGGTAGATGACTTCTTTGACTCCTTTGGAGGTTCTAGGCGCTGCTCGGTTTGGGATATCATGAGGAGAGACCACGGGTAGCATCTAGACAGGGGAGTATCGACCTTTGGTAGGTCGATTCGAGAGGTCTAGGTGTTTCTCATGTGCATTCCGATGATTTTACTCTTAATCGGTTTATCACGCTTCTCATCGTTGTTCCTCAAGATCGTGTGACTCAAGATCGATTCCTAAGTCTTTATTACTAACCCCTGCATCGAGGCACGATGATTTTCTCGCTATGCCCCGTAGGTCCGTCGTGCGAGGAAGGAGGACATATGGCTTGTTGACTCGGATGTTCTCGACACATGACCGGAGATTCTAGATGGTTCTCCTCCTCACACGTGCATCCGGCAATGAGTTGATCACATTTGGGGATGCCGCACGGACCGTGATACCAAGGGCACAGCGCGCGTCAACAACAAGTTCATGCTTAAGAACGCCGCTTGGTAAGTAAGCTAAGGTATAATCGCTATCTGCTTTCACCGCTTGATGAGGGTCCGAGGTAAGGTTTAAGAGTGGTGAGTGTAGAGTTCGGACTCTTCAGTGAGAATGTTTTGGGATCACTAGGTTTGAGAGGATTTTTAGTCTTGATTTGAGTGTCTCATCCGCTTCCAGTTCTAGATGTCTTGTAGCTTCGATTCTCATGATCTAGTCTTATGGCATCGTAGACTTGGTCACATAGGTTTTGACCACTTGACTAGAGTCGTGAGCAAGGATTTGATTAGAGGGTTGCCTAGGTCAAGGTCATTAGAGACCTAGTGTGCGCTCCCAGAGACATGGTAAGATGGTTTCGCTTCTCATCCACCTCTTACTTTAGTAATGACCGATGGTCCAGTCGCTTTTGCACTTAGACACCGTTGGTCCTTCTAGGGTTCATCACTGGTGGAAAATGGTATGTGCTTGTGATTGTGGATGACTTCTCCTGTATTCATGGGTTTATTTTCCGGTTTCTAAGGACGAGGTTTTTGGATTTTTAGAGAATTGGTCCTTAGACTAGTCGTTGATCTTCTGGAGCTTTGAGAGTCATTAGGAGTGACAATGGGACAGAATTCAAGAACTCTTCTTTTGCCACTTTCAGACCGATAGGGAATTGAGCATCGTTCTCTTCTCCTAGAGTTCCTCAACAGAATGGCGTTGTAGAGAGGAAGAACAGGACCCTTGTAGAGATGGCTAGAACCTTTCTAGATGAGCATTCCACACCTAGGAGTTTTTGGGCTGAGGCGATCTCTACTGCTTGTTATGTGTCTAATAGGGTTTTCTTGAGATCTGTGATTGGCAAGACTTCTTATGAGCTTAGATTTGGTCAAAGGCCTAAAGTCTCTCATTTCAAGATTTTTGGTTGCAAGTGCTTCATTCTTAAACATGGCAATTTGGATAAATTTGAATCTAGATGTTCTGATGGCATATTCCTTGGATATCCTGCTCATTCTCGTGGCTATCGTGTATTTAATTTGGATACTAACAAAATTGTTGAGACTTGAAGTCACTTTTGATGAGGCTAGTCCTGGTACTAGACCCGATGTCGCAGTACATTGTGTTTCGATATTCGACAAAGCATCTTCGTCGACGATGACTCGAGGATGAGGACCCAATCCATCCTCAAGTCTCTTCGAGATGGTTGGAGAGCTCGCTACCACTACTCCAGCCTTCAAATGAGCGGCCTCCTCCTATCTTCACCGACGACTGAGTGACTCGCTCCTACCTCCACAGCCCATGAGGTAGAGGCCACTTCTGCACCAGGAGCTCCTCTTCATATTCAGCGACGACATCCGCCTGAGCAGATGATTGGGGATTTCAATGAGCGAGTCACTCGCTCCAGGTTTATTTCTCCTGATTCTCATGCACATTCTGCTTTTGTCGCGTCTTTTGAACCCCGAGATGTCACCCATGCTTTATCTGATTCCTCTTGGGTCAATGCCATGCATGAAGAACTTGAAAATTTTGAAAGAAACAAAGTCTGGACCTTAGTTGAACCTCCACCTGATATTCATGTAATTGGAACAAAATGGATTTTTAAAAATAAGCAAAGTGAGGATGGGTTGGTAGTTCGCAACAAGGCTAGGCTTGTAGCTCAAAGTTATTCCCAGGTAGAGGGTTTAGACTTTGAAGAGACATTTGCTCCTGTCGCTAGATTAGAAGCCATTCACATACTGCTAGCTTTTGCTTCTTCTAAGGGCTTTAAGCTTTTTCAAATGGATGTCAAAAGTGCATTTCTTAATGGTTTCATAGAAGAAGAAGTCTATGTCAAGCAACCTCTGTGCTTTGAAAATCATAAGTTCCCAAACCGTGTTTTAAACTCTCCAAAGCCTTGTATGGATTGAAGCAAGCCCCTAGAGCTTGGTATGATAGGCTTAAGAGTTTCCTACTTGATAATGAATTTAAAATGGGTTTGGTTGATAAAACCTTGTTCACTCGTGCATGGCAGGTGATTTTTATTGGTTGATTTATGTGGATGATATCATATTCGGTGGTTCGTCTCATGCTTTGGTGTCCAGATTTTCAGATTCTATGAGCAGGAGTTCGAGATGAGCATGATGGGAGAATTGACCTTCTTCCTTGGTCTTCAAGTCAAGCAACCGAAAGAAGGCACTTTCGCTCATCAAAGTAAGTATACAAAAGACCTTCTTGGCGTTTCGACATGGGAAGCGAGAGACCAATGTCTACTCCCATTGCCACAACCACCGTGGCCGGACCCGATGAAGATGGAGAGCCCGTGGATCGGAAGGAGTACCGCAGCATGATCGCTCCTCCTCTACCTCACGGCGTCGAGGTAGGACATACAATTCTTTGTGTGTGCATGCGCTCGATTTCAAGCTTCCTCGTGCTTCTCATCGCCAAGCGAAGGCGCATATTCAGTACCTTCAAGACACTCTTGATTTTGGACTCGTTTTCTTCGATTCGCTCTCTCTATTCGGCGTCGATGCTGATTTTGCGGGGTGTAGAGTGGATAGGAAGAGTACTTCTGGCACTTGTCATTTCTTGGGCACATCTCTTATTTCTTGGTCTTCTCGAAAACAGTCCTCTGTTGCACAGTCCACTGCCGAGGCCGAATACGTCCGCGGCAGCAAGCAGTTGTTCTCAGGTTCTCTGGATTTTGTCTACTTTGCGGGACTATGGATTATTTTTGGAGAGTGTTCCTCTTTTCTGTGACAACACTAGTGCCATCAACATTGCCAAAAACCCAGTGCAACACTCTAGGACCAAGCACATTGATATTCGATATCATTTTCTTAGAGACCATGTTGAGAAAGGTGATGTTGTGCTTCATTTTGTTGAGTCTGAGCAAGCAGGTTGCTGATATTTTCACTAAGGCTCTTGATTCTTCTCGCTTTGCTACGCTATGGGAGAGTTAGGGGTTATTAGTCCTCTTGGCCTGTTTTGAGGGGGAGTTTTGCTCCTTTGCATTCATTGTATCATAATGCATTTTCAATTCTACAACTTGCATTGTAATATAACTTCATGGAGCTTTGATTATTATCCTTGTATGACTTGATTTCATACTTTATACCTTGCCATGTCTTGTGTTAATGTGCTAAGACTTCATTATGGCTTTTTCATATGTAGCTTAGTTTTGCCATGATAGTTTTATTATCTGTGAGCAATTTGAATCAAAACATAACTTTTTGAATCTTGTGACTAGTTTTGCTTTAGTGATCCTCTTATGATTCACGCCATGTCATATACGCTTAATTGAGTCTTGAATCTGATATGAGTTTTAAAATGAGCTTTGAAGTCCTTAAGTCAAGCAAATGAAAAAATTATAAGTTTTTCTGTGCGAAAAAACTGATCTCACCAACTCTTTCTCATGAGACGGCTTGCCATTGTACTAGGCTTGAACTCAGGGGGAGTTTTGGATGACCTAGATCACTCTCTTAAGCTTTCTTGCTTGGGATGGTCGCGCAAGGCTTGAGATCTAGCACATTGCTAAGAAAACAAAATTTCTTTTGGTTGAAGCTTAGGAGGCCGTTGTGGATGGCTCCTAGTCCAGACTTGCTTTACTAAGATAAAACTCAAGTCTTTCAAAGAAAGTGCTATAATGTGATAAAATTCCACTTGCTTGAACAAATTGATTCATAAAATGCTCAAAATTGACTCTTTGTCTAATTTATGGGTTTCATTTGGCTTATAGACATGGCTTGACTCCTTCTTGGATACCTTTAGTTAAACTATAATCTTTAACATCTTTTCTTGCTAAGCCTTTATTTCAACTCAAATTATTGCTTTGTTAGCTCTAGCTTGCTATATATGTTTTGCCATGATGGAACTTTGCTACTTCACATAATATGGTTTGGTGTAATACTTGTCTAGTCTTCTTGGATAATTCTCATGGCTCCTGTTGCTAAAAATGAAAAAAAAATTGCAGTCATTCCCTGTCATTCATGCTCTATCTTCTTCCATGGTTCTTGCTGAATACATTGTCAAAGGGGGAGAAAGATTGGTAAAAATGTTGTTTTAGAGCTGTTTGGAGTCTTAGGGAGAAAGTGTTCTTTCATGACAATTGGTGATCATTGTGAGTGGGAGCATCTCATTTGCATTCATTTGGTTTTATTGCCTTTTCTGAATCTGAATTGAAATTCGTGAATACTCACCATGATCGAAGGTCAAATAGAGCAATTGTTCTTTCATATGGACCTTAAGTGAGATTTTTGGCGATTCTCTGGAAATTGAAGCTTTTGTGCTGTCCCTTGCCTTATCTCACTTGCCTTAACTATTCTGAAGCCAACTTGGTCATTTTCATGGCTTTCTTGCTTATGGACCAAGTTGTGCCTTTGCTTAAAAACGACGATTCTTTACTTTTCAAACCACAAACTTACATTTTCTGGAAGATTGCCAATGTGTTCATCAAGGGGGAGATTGTGGATATCATGAGGATATGTGCACGATATTAGGATGATGTTACAATTGGCAATTACACTTTTGGTTTGCTATTTCTCGTGTTTTCGGCAAATGTCCCAAGACTGTCGAGTTCAGTGGTCCGATCATGTTGAGCGCCGACCGCCATTGAATGGCGATCGACCGGTTTTAGTGAATGTTGATTTGATTGGCTAATTGGTTTTGAGTTAAGTCATATCCATGTTTATCCTTGTATATGTGTTGCATATTGCATGGTTTCACTAACGTGGGTCAAGTTGTGAAGAACTTGTTCCCGAGACGATTTCTCCGCTATTCATTGTCGTGCGTGTTTTGAAGGTCAATGACGGTCAACGGCGAGAGGATCGGACTAAGCTTGGAGAGCCGAGGTCCGAACGATCATGGATGCGGGTGAGGTCAAGTGGCTCAAGCGTGGCGCAGAATGGACGAGGATGACCGAACGGGTAGTTCGGCGCGACGGGTTGATCAAGCGCGCGGGGTCGGTGCAAGTGCCTTGGTGGTTCCGAGGAATCGGGCGGAGAGACTTGCCGGCATGATGAGAGCCGCTGATAAACCTACACGTGGAGCAAGCGATCGCTTCGACAGACTGGACTCGGTCCATGGAGAAGGATCGAGAAGGGGTATTTTGGTAATTTCACCAAATCATCGGCTTTAGACGATTGGCTAAACCACGGCGCGGGACGTCGCAAGATGAAGTGGTTTAGGTCAAGAGATAATGGTTTCAGCGCTTTAAAAAGCGTGCGTAAGTGTCCCGTTCATGTTGGGCCTTAACGGGAGCCCATTAGAGAAACTCTTCTAGAAGCAAGGCCTCTCTATAAATAGGGGGTGTGCTGGACAAGCCACCTCAAGCACTTCATTTGCAAACCCTAGTTTGGTTTAGGGACTTAGAGAGAAAGAGAGAGGCTTAGGGTTCTAGGGAGATGAGTTGATTGTGTGCTCATGGATTGAGCTCTTGTCCTCCTTGAGGGAGTGGCTATAACCAGCAACATCATGATTCAATCCATGGATGATTATCCAAAGATGTGTCTCTTTGTGTTTTTCCTTCTCATTTTATGATTTTGAGTCAATCTTTGATCTTTTGGTTTTTGGTTGATCTCTTGCCCACTTCTATCTTGCTGTGATGTGTGGGAATACATCTAGGATCATCAAGATCATCAATCTCCCACGAGCAAGTTTTAGATCGTGTTTTTCGTTTTTGCTCTGCTTTGAACCTTCCTTCGGTAAAACTGAAAAAGATCAAAACTTTGAAGTAGATCTTTTCGATCGTCACTTGGAATAGGTTCCAGATATCATTGGGAAGTTGTGTTCCAAATTTGGTCAAGTTTGGCCGTGTAGATCAAAAGTTAGATCGATTTTCGGTTTTGAAATAGTGCTGAAATTCGCGTTCGGCCGATTTTACTATTCACCGCTCGACCGCTCCTGAGTCGGCTCGACCGTCCGCACGGTCCGACCGCTCCGTAGCCGGCCCGACCGCCTCTGCTCATCAACACTGCTCATCAAGCGAAAAATTGTGTTTCGATTGTTTCTTCGGGGTTTGAAGGAAATTCAACATAAGTCTTCCACTGTGGTTTTTCTATTGATCTTCATAGCTCTCATAGCTATAGGAGTGAAATTTGTGTTGAATCTAATATTTAAAAAGAAAAATTTGGTTAAGCTCCTATTCACCCCTCTAGTCGCCTTTCCGGTCTTACACATTGGCTAAGCATATGATTAATTTTAGTATCATTTCATCTAACGGTGACAAGGTATTCATGTTCAACATTCAAATTGACCATACAACAAAGATCAATATGATCAAGGGTATAACTTGCCTTGCTTGAATATGCATTCAAATTGACCATACAACAAACATTCAATAATTTGTATAAACATATGCATGCAGTAATAATTTAAAACTGAATATAAATAATTTGAAATAATGGGATCAATATGATCAAGGGTATAACTTGCCTTGCTTGAATATAACATTCAAATTGACCATACAACAAACATTCAATAATTTGTATAAACATATGCATGCAGTAATAATTTAAAACTGAATATAAATAATTTGAAATAATGGGATCAATATGATCAAGGGTATAACTTGCCTTGCTTGAAGTGATGTTGTTTTCCTTAACAGATCAACTGGTAATGAGGTGATGTTGTTTTTCTTAACAGGTCACCTAGTACTTACAAGTACTTTCTCCAGGTAGTCCAAGTGTACAATCACGATGATCATACAGTCAAAATCAATCCTCTTATATGTTCTTCAAACGGCGTCGAAATCTGACTCTCCGAAGTCGTCGAAATATAATCGTGAAATAAGCCAAATTCAAATAAAATCAAAATAGAAACTCAAACGAACTCCAAATTAAATTATTTTGGTTTAGTTAGCTAGATATCAATTTTATATGAATTTTACAACTTGAATCACATGAATTGATAGAATTAGGGTTTTTCAGATTTTTGGAATTATTTTTGTAAAGGAAATTCGAATAATGACATCAGGCTCACGTCATCGATTCATTTTTTATTTTCCAGCCGAATTTTCTTTATAAAGGAAATTGGTTTGTCTCGCTGACATGTGGGCCCCTTGGTCAATGGACCAAGTCCATGGTCCGGTCCACGGACCACGGTGAACCCGGCGCACCGTAACAGTGCACAGGAGGGGGTGACGTGTGTGTGCGGATGATGTGGCGCCACGGGGCTGCCACGTGGGCAATTTTGCCGAGGTGGCGCTGACGTGGCCTTGCCACGTCACCTGACCGACGGCGGGGTTTCGGAACGGCCCGACAACGGCGAGCGGCGGCGATTCACCGGCTTAGTGGTACTAACGTGTAGCTACGGCTATTGCGAACGTGAGGGTACCTGCCTTGGCACGGAAGGACGACGGTGGTGGCCGGAATTGGCGCCGGGGCGGAGGACGGAGTACGGTGGTTGTCGGCGATGGAAACCGGAGGCGCTTCAGGGCGAAGAAGAGGTGCGTGAGGGAGCTCCAGTGACGGGGGGTGCGGTCCACGGCGGCTAGGCGACGTTGGCGGCGGAGGGTTTCGAGGTTTTAACCGGTGGCAATAAAACCCTAGAATCAAGATTGAGGCGGCGCTAGAACGAGAGGGGAGGAGTGGGTGGCGGCGCTGGGTTGCGTGGAGAGGTGTGCACCCAGTCCTCCTTTTATAGGGGCCGGGGAAGGCCGACGATGAGAGATCGAGCGGGGGAGGTCGCGGGGTTCCGGAGATTTCGTGCGAGATGGAGGGGGGAACAGCCGGGAGAAGTGGCGGCGTGATGAGGGGAGGCTAATGCGCGTGAATGCGCGTGAAGAGGGGGAGAGAATGACGGCGGAGACGAAGCTCCCGTGCGTGCGACAATGGTGGTGTGCGACGAAGAAGAAGGGAACGGGGAAGAAGAAGGTGACGTGGGCAGGCGGATCTGGGCCGTTCGATTTAGATCGACCGGTCCCTATCAACAGGGGCGTTCGGACCTCCGAAAATGTCACCAAGATTGGGCCGTTGGTCCTTGATCCAACGACCGAGGTTGCACACGGTGAAGAGAGAGGGAGAGATGTGTGGGTGATGGTTGGATTTTGATCCAACGGTGTGGAGAAACGGGATGGCGCGGAGGTTTTCTGGCCGTTGGATCTTGATCCAACGGCCACGACCATTGGATGCGCAGGCGCGGTTGACTAGGCCGTGCGCGGGAAAATGGGCCGAGTCCAGGATTCGGCCCAAACGCTGTTGATTGATTTTTAATTGCTTTTCTATTTAGAATAATACTCATAAATCAAAAAGGCTTTAGAAAATAGTAAATAAAATCCAGAAATTGTGAAAAAAATTCACAGAAATTCCCTTAATTATTTTGGACTTAGTAAAAATAGTTAAAATTCATAATTGGCTATTAATTTTGCAAAATAAATTATTTTGGCTTTAAAATACTTAGAAAAAGCTTATAAATTTTCAGAAAATTTGAGAAATTAATTAAAATTTTATTTTTTAGATCCAACCAAATAAAACTTCAAGAACTTCAATTAAAATTTAAATTTTGACTTTTAAAACTTCAGAAATTCAAATAAAGCAATCAAACTCTTTCAAATTTTAGAAATTCCAAACAAGCAATAACTTTATTTATTTTTATTTTGGTAACATCACTTTGGGATGTTACATGGGATCCTCACCGACTAAGACCCCACTACTTTCTCCTCCTTCAAATATGTCGCAAGGAAACACTCCCTATCCCTCGGCTTCCAGTCAACCTCCTGTGACTTCTCCTTTACCATCACAAACATTTATGCCCCTTCAGACAACGCACACAAGCAAAGCTTCCTCGCTGAATTGTGCAGACTCGCCTCCCTCATCCAGGGCCCTTGGATTCTCCTCGACAACTTCAACCTAATTCGGCACCCTGATGACAAAAACAATACCAACTTCAACTCACCCTCATGCAAGACTTCAACAAGACGCTCAATAATATGTGCCTTTTGAGCTCCCTCTCCTCGACATGCTTTACACCTGGTCTAACAAAAGAGAGAACTCCACTCTAGCCCGTATAGACTGTGTCTTCTTCAACCATGATTGGAACATCGCTCTCCCAAACTCCAGCCTCTCTTCTCTAACCTGGCCCACCTCTGACCATGTCCCCCTTAGAGTCCAACCACTTCTATCCTTAAAAGCACCCTCTTTCGATTTGAGAACTATTGGTTCCTTATTCCCCCATTCCTTCCCACTATCCTCCACATCTGGTCAACACCCGCAGCTCTAAACCCTGTTGCCTCCCTCTTCGCCAACCTCAAAGCGATCTGCCATCGCCAAGGTATGGCAAAAGAGCTTACGTATTACCCCCCCCCACTTGGAAAAAAACTGCATATTCCTTATTGATCTCCTAGATTTTTGGGAAGAAGTTTGTGCACTATCCGTTGCAGAACATACACTCAGGGAGCTTGCCCAAGATCGACTATACCACCTCCTCCGTTCTAAGGCTACATGCTGGAAGCAGCGCGGAAAAAATCAAAGGGATTCAAGCTGGCGACAAAAACACTAAATTGTTCCACGCTCACGCGTCCCAAAAGATGCGTCGCAACAACATCCGAGCCCTTCAAATAAATGGCACTCAGATTCTTCAACACAACACTAAAGCAATGGCACTACATTCCTACTTCCTTTTAGTCCTTGCCACCTCAAGCCCCTGTACATGGGATTTCCAACTGGACAACCTCTACACTCACCAGGCAAGGATACAAGGGGATGCTCTAGTAGCCAATTTCTCTATTCAAGAAATACACATGGCAATTTGCTCTATGAATCGAAACAGTGCCCTAGGACCAGATGGTTTTGGACCTAGTTTTTCAAACTGCTTGGCAAACAGTTGGCCCTAACATGTTTTCCCTTCTGCAAGCCTTCCACAGTACCGGGCCTTCATAGTACTACTAAAAAGCCAGGCAAAACAAATACGCCATATGGTTTTCAGCCAATATCCTTGCAAAATTGCTCCATGAAATGCATCACTAAGATGCTCACAAGCAGACATCAGAGCCAGATTTCCAGCTTGGTTGACACTGATCAAACTGGCTTCTTAAAAGGCAGAAGCATCTATGAGAATTTTGTTTATACTACTGAGCTTATCCAACACTGCCACAAAGCAGAAGGCACCCACCATTGTCCTCAAGTTAGACTTTGCCAAAGCTTTTGACTCTGTGAATTGGGATAGCCTTCTACGCATACTTCGCGCTAAGGCTTTCCTGGCCTATGGTGCCAGTGGATGAGTGACATCTTGTACACCTCCAAGTCAGCGATTCTCCTCAATGGGATTCTCGAAAGATGGATTAACTGTAAACGAGGTTTGCAGTAGGGCGACTCTTTGTCACCCTACCTTTCCATCCTGGTGCAGATGTCCTACAACAACTTCTCAAAACACATGAAGGTGTCAAGCATCCATTAGACCATCAACTCCCCTGCACCATCCTCCAATATGCCGATGACACACTTGTGATTTGCAGAGAAGCCTGGGAGGATATCACTACACTCATGTTGCTGCTAGATCAATTCTCAAGAGCCACTGGCCTCTACATAAACTTTGCCAAAAGCACACCCATCCCTATGAACGTAGATGCCGAGATGGTCACTTGGCTGGCGGCCACCACAGGCTGCAAAATCCAAAGCTTCCCCCAAACCTACCTTGGGCTACCACTCTCAGATGCCAAACTAAACTTGTCTGTGTTCTCCCCGCTCATCACCAAGACCGACAAATACCTAGCCAGAAGGCAAGCCTCATTACTCTCCCCACCGCCGCATTGTCCTTATGAATGCGGTCCTGAACAGCCTCTCGACCTACCACATGGACGCTCTTCTTCTTCCTAAAGGGATTATGCAAGCCTTGGACTGCTGACGCTCGGCTTTTCTCTGGACTACAGAGGACTACTGCAGTGGTGCATACCGCCTTATGGCATGGGACCGGGCCTGCTGTAGCAAGCAAGAAGGATGCCTGGGGATTATCTATTGGGATTCAAAATACATGCCTTCTGCTCAAGCTTCTTCACAAACTCCACCAACCATCTACGTCCTCCTAGGCGATGTGGATCTAGAGCCAACACGATGTGGATCTGGAGCCAACACCACGACACTGCTCTTGATGGCTATATCATGCAGGGGCAACATTGGACCAGCTTGCAGCGACTCCTACCGGATTACCGAGCCATCACAACCGTCAAGGTAGGGAATGGCCGCCACACATACTCCTGGTTTGACTGTTGGCTCCCAGGTGGAATTCTCCGAGATCAGTTCCCAACTCTCTTCTCCTACAATGTACGACCACATGACACAATTGCTTCAGTTTTGACCCATGACCTCAGGAAAACTCTGGTGCCAAGATTATCCATAGTGGCAGCTGAGGAACTCGCTATCCTCCAAGGCATTTTGGTTCCAATTACCTTGACTGACTCCACTGACCAAAGGTGTGCCCTTTCGTCGCCAAACCCTCTCACTTTCCAGACAAGCTTGCTCTACAAACTCCACTCGACACCGGCACCATTTGCCCCAACTGGGAGTTTATATGGCATAGCACAGCCCCACATCGAGTCAAATTCTTTGGTTGGTTACTTACTGCTGATTGGCGCACACCAAGGCAAACTTGCACAAAAAAACCCCCTAGTGGACAATGCAGACCGTGAGGTTTGCAATGAAGGCATAGAAGATACCAGCCACTGTTCTTCCACTGCGCCATCGTCAGATCCTTTTGGCAAGAGTTGGGCATTTCTTTCTCCTCCCCCAGCGTCCTAAACCTCCTCAACCTCCCTCGACCTCCGTTCCCCCCTCTCGCCACTTCGACACATTCCTTCTGCTTTGCCTCTGGCACATTTGGATCCATCGACATGATGTAATTTTTTGAGTTCTTAATCCCTCCCCCCACCGGCTGCTTCAGTCCTATATAGAAGATGCAACCCTTTGGATGGAAAAAATGCCCCACCGAGATCGACATGTAATCTCAACTTGGAAATTTGTTTTTTCTACCGCCATTCGCGTAACTATCAGCTTCCTAGGCTTATATATATATATATATATATATGACATGATCAAACTGTGCTGTCACGTCACCGACCGCGGCGTGGCCAAACCTGCCACGATACCTCCGAGCCAACACGCGTTCGATTTTGGGCTAAGTTCTGTCACGCCAAGAAGAGTGGCATGACAACACTAGTTTGCCATACCGAGGTCTGTGGCATGACAAAAGAGGTCATAATTGGAAATAAAGTTATGGAGAAATTATCTGAAAATATTTTTAAAAATGGATTAAAAAATAAAAAAGTCCGGAGTCTCTCCCCCGGTGACCTTTCAAAAAACAAACAAACTGGAGACGTCCTGATATTACTGGATCGCGATGAGATCTCGTGGATATGTACAAAATCAGATCTTAAATTTTGCAGAACATTGTAGCTTGAAAACAGCACACTGCGTAAGTGATAAATTTAAATCAGCTGTCTGTCAGAGTTAGCCAAAACTGCAAAGATCCCATCTTTAGCAGCAGAGATCTGATCAACTACCACCAGATTTAGTAAGCCATAGTTGCTACTGCAAAACCCACGATGAAAGCTAGTTGTGAGATTCTAATATGTTGCTTCATGCATACCCAGATGCCCAGATCTTGATCTAGCAAGAAGTGCCACAAAATTTGGCAGGGCATATGGCCTAGTCAAGGTCATATATTAAAAGGCTAACATGAACCACAAGTCAATGTCATCGTGCACATACGACAATATACTACCTTAGTGTAAAAATATAAGTCGTTCTAGGATTCGTGTTGGTCAAATATTTTTAGTTTTGGCCATTAATATATGAAGAATTATCTAGATTCACAACAAGAAATTGGTGTAACTAGATCTAGATCCATAATGAAATATACCTTCATAATATATAATTATTTTTATTTGAAATAACATATTTTCATATAAATTGTTAGTCAAAGTGTCATCTTGGAGACCATGTCAATATCCTAAACAACTTATATTTTGACATGGAGGGAGTGCCACATAACCAAATTGAAACGAATTTTTGAGCACCATATGATCAGTGATCACTTAATTGTTATGATTGATTCTCACTGGAGTAGTTTAAAAGGCTTTGTGGAAGAGTCAACCCTAATTATCTACCTCGAGATTCTACAGAATAAAACTGAAACAAATACTTGAAAAATTCAAGAAGGGAGCAGATTTTCCAACAATTTGGGGAACTTAAGTTCTTCCTTCAGAAAAATTAACATAAACAGTTCCAAATCCCATTACCTAATTTGCACCAGGATACAAAATACCCCCTTCTGGTGAACACACCTCCACAGGTGCATTGCAACTAAACTTCAGCTAGCCCAATTCCAATCCCTACATCCTTCCCTCCCCTTCTGGCTCACAAGTCACAACCTGAACCAGCAATATACACAATAACACCACATATAGGATAGATCACATATGTTGACAGAAACTAATGGATTTGGTTCCCTAAAGGGGTGCCAAAAATTTTCGGTCTAGCTTCTCCGGCGATGCTAGGCGGCAGCTACGGTGCCACTGTTGCCGGACTTGTCCGAGCCGCCGCCGCCGGTCGGCGGAAAGCATTTCTGCTCGTTGAGCTCGTCCAGGTTCATCTGCTTCTGCCTGCACTCGTGGCTGCAAAAGGCCACTTCACCCCTGCACAATGCAAGAATGAAAACTCACTGATGATTGATTACAGAAAACAATATATGATGATTTTCATTAATTAATCAACAATCTTTTTGCTAGTACAAGAACGGAAGATCTGTTAGTATTATAGGAGGGAGGAGACCCATTCACATTCCATGATGCAGAGGTTAGTATAGAATGCCACTTGCACAGGAAGAAAGGGAAACAACTTAATGTTTTTTACTTTTAAAATGGATTCTTTTTCCTCCAAAAGTGGAGAGCAATGTGGAACAGAGTAACACAAAGTGCATTTGTGATTTGCCACGATTATATTTCCTCTGATGCAACCAAAGAGAGCAACTGATTCTTATTTTTCTGTTCCTACTTGCATTTGATTTTTGTTCTGTAGTATATATATCGACTTCTCCCCGTAAAAACAGAGCACCAGTGACTCATACAGCCAAGTATATATACACGTAAAGGAAACAATAAAGACATGGAGAGAATATAGCTCGATGAACAGACCGAATATTCTGCCAAAAATAGGAAGCGATCAGATCAAGTTAGTGTTCATTTCAACCTAGTTAAAGCCTCATATCACAATATGCTTTCTCTGAAAGAATGGGCCAGACCATCAGATCATCCAAAAAAATCACATCTCCAAGAAACGCAAGATTAACAAATCCCATGTCCCAAGATCAGGAAAAACCAGCTCAAACGAATCAAAAACTGATAAAAAAAAACTGCAATCTTTTTTATGCTTTTAAATTTTCAATCTCGACGGAGAACAACACGAAACAAACTAGAAAGCCGATCTTTACGTCCCAAAGCAGTAAAAAGATTAGTTTTTTCAATATAAATATGCGAGATTTTACACCCCCAACCAAAAAAAAACAGAGAGAGAGAATCTTGCATACATGTATATGAAGGTGTCGCGGCCGGGGCCGAGACGGCGGTTGCAGAGCCCGCAGGCTTTCAAGAACGCCGCCGTCTCCGTCACGGAGAAGTCCCCCGAGTGCCGTCTCTGCACGGAGCCCCACTCCGTCGCCGGCGCCGCCGAGCCGCCCCTCGCCGCCCGCGTCGGCTGCCGCCCCTGCTCCTCCGCCGCCCCCGCCAACCCCGACACGCTCGTCGTCCGCCGCAGCGAGCTGTTGTTCCTGTGCCGCTTCCCCAGCGTCGTCATGTCCTCTGTCTCTCCTACGATCTCTCGCAGCCGTCGCCTCTTCTTCCTCTCCTCGTCTTCTTGGGGTGGAAGTATTCGGAGACGGGGAGTGGGAAATGGCCAGTGGAGAGGTTCTGGAGAGGGAGTTGTTAAAGAAGGGGTAGGGAGGAGGGAATCGGGGGATCTCGGCCGGCCATCGGAATCTGTAGGATACTTTCCCTCCTCACCAGTGAAGTGATTCTGACTTCAGGGTGTGGGACTTCAATATCTTTTTGAGACAATGGCTTCAATATTTTTGTTGGAACCGCTTTATCACGTGGTGGTGGAGTCGTAGGTGTATAAGTTTGTTTATGGATGGCCTGGCGGCCCAACCCGAGAGTTCGAAAATCCTGACAGTGGTATTAAAAATTTTAAAAAATATTTTTATTCTCAAAATAAATTAAATATTATTTTTATTCTAAAAAGAATTAAAATAATAGTATTTTATTGGAAAAAGTCTTTTTCTAACCGGGCTCGGGCCTGCCTATTCAAGGCCATTCTTGAAGTCAGGCCCGGTCCGACTCAACATTTGAACAGGTCTATGGGTGTACAACTCCATCCACCATGGTTCAAATCCTTATATCTATCTTTACGCACACGCAAGTGCTATTTAGTAGATATTTTGTGAGGTTTGCAAATTTATCCCCGACCTCTGTCTGTTTAGTCGTGTGCTAAGGATACGCACTAGTGTATGTGTGCGCATGTGTGTTTCCCTTGTAATCGTAATTTTTTTATATCAATGACTTTAATATTTGGGAATGGAACCTTTTCATTTGGTTATATTGTTTTGCTACGTGTACATGGGAATTCTTTTACAACCATTGACTGACAGGTGGGGACGACGCGACAGGTGGATGATTTATGGGGCACTCATAGATTTTGTGTTTGATGTATAGACCCTGGCCTCTAGCTCCATAAACTAGCTCCAGAAGAAGTAGAAACTTCAAAGAGAGGTGTGTTTGGCCAGATTTTAGATTTCAACTTCTAATTACTTCTGATAAGTCATCATCTTTCATAACAATACCCCTCGCATCGCTCCCTCCGCCCCTTCCATCTTCCTCCTCGGTGCCCTGTTTTTTTATCAGATCTGGTCTCCCTCCCCTGTCTCCGACGACCGACGTGCTTGCCGACGACGTGGGGGGAGGGGTGAAAACGGATCGGATAGTTTCCGACCGATCCGGACAAAAACGGATTCGAAATGTCTCGGATCGGATTTTTCTCGGATAATTTTCGGATCGGAAACGAATTCGGTTTTTTTTGTCGGAAACGGAAACGAATACGGTAGGCATGCTATCCGCGGATACGGAAACGAATACGGATTATCCGGATAGGACGGAGTCCGGATATCCAGATTTCGGCCCAAAAGAGAAAAGGAGATTTTAATTGATTTCCGAATTTCAAAAAATACAACAAATCAAATAGTCTTTTAGAAAATAGCAAATAGAGTTCAAAAATCCTAGAAAAAATCACAGAAATTCATTGAATTATTTTTAACTTAATAAAATTAATTCCAACTTAAAGTTGGTTTTTATTTTTGTATATAAATTATTTTAAATTTCTAAAAATAGGAAAAACCTTTTAAAAACCCAGAAAATTCAATAAATTAATTAAAATTTTCTTTTTCACTTTAAATCCAATAAAATCCTAGAAAACTCAATAAATTTTATTTTTTACATTAAAAACTAGGAAACTAAATAATTGACTTTATTTTATTATTATTTTCCTTTTTAACTAGGAAAGCTCTTTTAAATCTCAGAAAATCCAATAAAATACTAACTTTATTAATTTTATTTTTGGTAACATACTTTGGGATGTTATAGTCATTTGCGTATAGATTAACCATCCAGTCTAATCAATGTTAGTGTGAACTAAATTTTATGTATATGATGAACTAAGTGTGAATGCGTGATGATTTTGTAAGTTATGACTTATGAGCTAAATATGGTAAACTAAGTGTTATATTTATGATGAACTAGTTAATATAACTTGCTAGTGCCAATGTTATTTGTGGTTGCTAAAAATATGAATAATTCATGAATGTTTACATCAAATAAATTAGTTATATGTTTTCGTTAATTTCTGGCATACAATTTAAGGGGTTTTCATGTTCCGAAAAATATCTGTGACCGTATTCGTTTCGATTCGTATTCGCTCTGTATTCGTATTCGATACTATTCATATTCATATTCGTATCCGGATCCAGAAAAAATATAAAAATAAATATGGTAAAACCATTATCCGTCCGTTTTTTGATCCGTTTTCACCCCTAGGGGGGTGCAGGCGCTCTCTTTTTTAGTTTCTTCTTGCTTTGGTTATTGTTTTTTCTCCTCTTTTCGTTCGGATCTAGGAGAAGTTCGGTAGCTAGTGTGGTCGTTGTCCTTCCTGGTGGACGACGGCTATCTTGCTACCCTTTCGCCAGACGTGGTCTCTTCACTGTCGTTGGCTCCGGTCTAGCTTCCCCTCTAAAGATCCGCTGCTTTTCCTGGTAAATATCGGGAGTTCACCAGTCTGCTATGGTGTCGTTTCTTGCCCTGCTCCTCGGCTTGGCGACGTTCTTCTTCCCCAGTGCCGATGACCAGGTGGTGCCCTTGAAGTCTCTGTCACCTGCCTCCGGCTAGATCTGCTTGGAGCAGGCTTCTTGCTTCGACCCGTCTACTCCTCAGATCTACTCGGGGATGATTTTCCCCTACGGATTAGTGATTCCAAGTGCCCCCCCTAATAAAGTTCCTCCTTTGTGGTGTTGGTGTTTATCGCCATACTTCCCGAAGCGCCGCCTCCATCCAACACTGCCTCCAGGATCGTGGTCCCTAACATCTTTTGTTCCCGGTGGCCAGTGGGAACTTCGCCGAGTAGATCGTTGGCGCTAGTCATTGTCGCAGATCCTACGGCTCCCCTTCGACCTCCATCCAAAGGAGGTCACTCTACTCTGATCGCCGCCCAAAATCGCCGCAAATGCACAACATGTGGCAAAGCCGCGACCATATGTGGGCACTCAAGGCGAGGAGTTTTGCATCGGTGATCTGAACTTCTTCTACATCGACATCAACGTCATCGTCAGGTGTGTTTAAAGGACTGGGATGTAATTTTATTTACACTTTGAGTCTTTAAGCCACAGTTTCAGGGACTGTCCTACTATTTCCTTCTATTTCAAGATTCGTTTGTAAACCGTATGGTAGTTGTACTGAATCCTTAATATAAATCCAAAGTTAATGGCCCTTTGGGCCATGTTTGCTTAAAACAAACTTCTAAATATTTGCTCTTGACATTAACCTCTCACCCCGCCTCCTCAAGGGCAATCGATTAATTTCCTTGCGTTTGGTCTCTAGGAGCTCATGGAGCCACCCAACCCGTGCTTCTACCTCCTAGTTGAAAACAGCTCTAGCTTCTAGGGCCCTTGGCTCCGAAGGTGGGAGGAGCCGCTCTAACTTCACCTAGAAGCTGGGAGCCAAAGCCCGATCAAAGCACATAGTTTGTCGCGTGCT
This sequence comes from Ampelocalamus luodianensis, assembly GCA_036346255.1. Lineage (NCBI taxonomy): Eukaryota > Viridiplantae > Streptophyta > Magnoliopsida > Poales > Poaceae > Ampelocalamus > Ampelocalamus luodianensis. Next base: position 52,182,783 of record CM070627.1, on the reverse strand, counting down.
CTCTTGGGTTTCTTTTCCGATTGGGTTCGCAATTCCAGTGTGCTATTGCATGTATAGGCTAAAGTTCTACGATTCAGTTGGGACGTACACCTTTTCAATATGGATTTTAATCGTACCATTCATATACCTTCTTAGTTGTGAGATGTATGTATATCATGCATGTAAAAAACTTTATATAATCTCTTCATTCTTTTTTTTTTCCTGGCAACTTTAAAGAACATTTCCGTCCTGTTTTACCCTATTCTTTCTTTTGGGTTGAAACTACCTGTTTTTTCCCTGATCATGTCTGGCGTGCAGTGCACACTGTGCTGCACCCAACTAAAGCTGGAAGACACAGGCCGCGATCACCAGTCCTTGGGCACAGCCAGGCAATGGTACGACGAGTTGGCATCATTCCAGGTGGATGAGCTGGCGAGGAATACGCCAAGCTGTCACTGTCGCAACAAATTGACGTCTTCTCTAATCTTCAATCATTTGATTTCATTTCATGAAGAGCCTCAAATATCCTACTGCTAAGGAATGGCCAGTTGCCCACTCATGACTACATACAGATGTGTCCAAAACACGAGAGGAAAACATAACGCAGGGCAAGCTACTCCTGTGCAAACTGCGTACTAAACTTGGTTAGATTGTCCAGATCAAGGGTGGTTAGCGTAAATCAAGAGTGGAACTGGGTGTCAGAAGTTACCGAAGGCCAAGATCACTATGTGGGACGCTAGTTGGAAACATGATCCACTTTGATCTTGGGCTACTTCCCTAAGTCCATGTAGGCCATAAATGTGTACACTTTGATCTTGCGGCATCTCCCTTGCTTGTACCTTTTGAATAGCTCCAATAGTAACGATAGTAAATAAAATTAGCAGGATGGTCTGCGTATTTGTGCTGATAGATTTGTTTTAAAGTTTATAGTACAAACGATATAACTTAGATGTTTGAGAATTTTTACATATCTTGTATGCTATTTATATTTTTAAGACATCACAAACATTGAAAATGACAATAAAAACTTAAAGGAAAATATAGCTTAAGGAACATAATTGAAGTCCGAGCTTTGATTGAAGAAAATCATTGAGTATAATAAGTTGTTGGGGTTCTTAGAAACGTAATCACTCTCCATTAGTTACTCTTTTCCCAAATATATGTGTGCACATGTACCTTATTTATCTAGGCAAGTTGATTATTTGTCCAGCAAATTATCTTAGTGGTTTACATGGTATTTAGACTACTTTGCTTACGTGGACACCAATGCAACATAGGCGCACTAGCTACCCCCACCGAACCATGTGTCTTCTATCTCTTCTCGTCGCCACAATGTTTCTGCTTCAATTTCCAACAGTAAACTCAATTCTTAATTGATATCTCTCAGCTGCTATCCCTTCCAACGTAATACTCTACCACATAGTTATCTTCTACTTCGTTTCAATTATTGCTTAATGCTGACCACTACAACATCAAACACACACGCATGCAACCGTCGCCAATCCCTACCAGGGACACCCATCATGCCCTTTCTGGTAGCCCGAGTCTATTCCCTACGAATACGCTATCTCTATTCTGAGTTCTTTGCTCATCTGCTTCTATACGCATGTGCTTCTATTCGTATGGATGCATACATGTATATACATATGCATGATGTTATACGTGCTCGATATCCCCTTTCCCATGTCAGTCTCTTCGATATTGACCAACTCAATGTTGTGGTTTCCTCACTAACCGCAATATCCTCCTATCTTCATTGATGTTGGCATGTCTGCTTTAGTTGTTGTGTAATAATATGAAGAATCTTCTAGCCATCGTCAATGATGTTGTGCCCTCACCAGTGATGGCATGCTGCTAGCTACTCGATAGCCCCATATCGTCCATAGCTTGTATTCAATGCAAAACTTCATTTCCTTTATGTCAGAGCTTCCCCATCATCAAGCTTCTCTGGGCACTGACTTTTTAAACAACGCCGACGCTCACCACTCGTTGTTGCAATGATTGGCTCCTTCAACTCTGGCCTTTCTCTTAAACGGCTTTGACGAGTAGCACGATTTTGTCCTCGTTGAACACCTAAAGTGGGTAGCACGATGTTGTCCTCATCTCCACTGCTGCCGCCTCGGCTCTTCGCTTCCCCGTGGGCCAACATCTTCCTGTAGGACATATTGACACCATTGCACTCTTTTATGGTCTCCACCAACACCATTCGTAGTATTCTCATTATAACCTTTATTTTTATTCCAAAAAAACCAGCTTATTTTTATTGGAGTTCGTATACAAATCCAATTGCTAACTTTATTTAATTTACTTCGAAATTTAGTTTTTTTAGAGATTTTACTTTGGAATTCGTGTAGAAATCAAATTACAATTTTTTTTTATTTTAGTCTGAATTTAAATTATTTTTTTATTGGAATTCGTATACAAATCCAATTTCTAATTTTTCTTTAATAATTTCTGAATTGCAGTTATCCAGAGATTTTACTTTGGAATTCGTATTGAAATCAAATTGCTAATTTTTCCCCGGATTTCATTCAACTCAATGTTGTGGCTCTCCAATTATTGCTTAATGCTGATCGTTACGACATCAAACACAAATACATGTGCAATCGTCGCCAATCCCAACCGGGACACCCATCACGCTCTCTCTGGTGGCCCTGAGCCTATTTACTACGACTGCGTCATCTCTACTCCGAGTTCTTTGCTCCTCTTGCTTTTGTATGCCTGTACTTCTATTCATACAGATGCATACATACATATACACATGCATGATGTTACATGTGCTTGATGTTATCTTTTGGGTCATCGCTCCTCTTCTTCTACATTGGTCAACTCAATGTTGTGGTTTCCTCACTAACCGTGGTGACTTCCTATGTTCACTAATGCCTATGACTTTTTTAGTTGCTATCTAACGATATAGAGAATCTTTTCGCCATCACCAGTGACGCCGTGCCCCTTACCAGCGATACCATACTCCTAGCTACCCGATGGCCCCATATCATTCATAGATCTTCTTCAATGCAAAGTTTTATCTCCTCACTATTACGGCTTCCCTCATCATTGAGCTTCTTTGACCACGACTTGTTCAACAGCATCAACGCTCACCACTTGTCGTCGTGGCCCTTAGCACCTTCAACTCAGGCATTTCTCTTCAATGGCTTCGGCGATCAGAACGACATGGTCCTCATCGAACAGCTAAAGTGAGTAGCACGACATTATCCCCATCTCCACCGCCACCTCGACTCTTAGCTTCCCCGTCGGTCAATGTCTTCTTGCTAGATATATCGACACCATTACACTCTTTCGTGGTCTCCCCTCACATCATTCATACTATCATCGTTATATTTTTATTTTTATTCAAAATTTTAATTATTTTTATTCGAGTTCATATACAAATCAAATTGTTAATTTTATTTTACTTTGAAATTCATATGTAAATCAAATTGCAAGTTTTTTATTTTATTCTGAATTTTAATTATTTTTGTCCGAGTTCGTATACAAATCCATTTGCACTTTTTTCTTTAATTTCTATTTTGAATTACAATTATTTAGGGATTTTAATTTGGAATAATTAACGAAATCAAATTTCTTATTTTATTTTATTTTATTTTTGTTTCAAAATTCAGTTATTTTTATTTCATTTTTCATTTTAGTTTTTTTGAATTCGTATACAAATCACATTGCTAATTTTTATTTCATTTAATTATTAATTGTATTTATTTACGGATCTTACTCAAATTGCAAGTTTTTATTTATTTTTTATTCTGAGTTGTAATTTTTTTTAGTTGGAATTCGTATAAAACCCCAATTGCTAATTTTTCCTTCAATTTTTATTCTAAGTTATATTTATTTAGGAATTCGTATCAAAATCAAGTTGCTATTTTATTTTATTTTTTATTTCGAATTCCAGGTATTGTTTTGTTGGAATTCGTATATATTGTAATTGCAAAATTTTCTTTAATTTTTATTCCGAATTGCATTTATTTAGGGGTTTTACTTTGGATTTATTTATCGAAATAAAATTGCTAACTTTATTCTATTTTTTATTCCAAATTTCTTTTATTTCCTATATTGTACGTGACACCGACTTTTTCTTTAAATCTACGCCGTTATATTCTAGACCCACCACAATCGACACTGCAAATCTTTACCTTTTTCCACCATTATTTTATTTTTATTTCAAATTTCAGTTATTTGTTTTGTTGGAATTAGTATACAAATGCAATTCCTATTTTTTTATTTCATTTTTATTTCGAATTACAATTATTTAGGGATTTTAGTTTGGAATTCGTATCAAAATCAAATCACTGATTTTATTTTATTTTTTATTCTGAATTTCAGTTATTTATATATTGTAGTTGACATGGTATTTTCTTTTTAATCTAGACCGTTATAATTTGAACCTACCATAATCGACGTTGTAGATATTTCTCTTTTTCCACCGATTAACGTGGGAATTTCCAGCCATTGAGAGTAAACATGGTGGCCTTTTTACTTTGCTCTAATAAAATAACTAACCAGGCAGCTAGCACTAATACGATTCAACTCTATCTATGATATAGAATTATATTATTCTCTCTTATGTATTGGTACTTCCCAAACACTTTAAGGGCTTTCAAACACATGATTTTACATGAATTTTGTAGAAATTTAACAGAAAGTAGTTCAATTCTTGAAAACAAATATGAAAAATTTCCATGTTCCAGACATGGATGGAAATTATAAAGAAACCAAGAAGAGATGAAATCCTAAATTATTATTGGTTTTTGCTAATTTGAGTTTACCCTAACCAATCCATTGGTGAGGACGTCACCCTTCCTCCCCCTCAAACGCTCTCTCGTCGCGACATGTTGTGGCATCCCATTCCTCCCCTTCCCAAAAAAAAATCATGTTTGGAAGTTTCACTCGAGTTGAAATTTTCTGATTTGAAATTTTTCTGAGTTTAAATTTCCCTGGTTCAATTTTCCCGATTCGAAATTCCCCAAGTTTAAATTTTATGGTTTGAATTTTTTAGTTGAAACTTCCCGAGTTGAAAATTTTAGAGTGAAAATTTTCCGATTTGATTTTTTTTTTTGTTAGAGAGGAACAAAGGGGGTAGGGGAAGGGAGGAGGTGGGAAGTGGGAAGTGGATGGAGAATATGACAAGTGGCATCCTAGGAGGGTGGTTTTAAGTTTGAGGATAACCTCAACATTATTATTACTTCTTACATATTCATTTTTAGTGATCGCTTCAGTTTAGCACGTGCTAACTAGGGGTGAAAACGGATCGGATAGTTTCCGACCGATCCGGACAAAAACGGATTCGGAATGTCTCGGATCGGATTTTTCTCGGATAATTTTCGGATCGGAAACGAATTCGGATTTTTTTGCCGGAAACGGAAACGAATACGGTAGTCATACTATCCGGCGGATACGGAAACGAATACGGATTATCCGGATAAGACGGAGTCCGGATATCCGGATTTCGGCCCAAAAGAGGATTTCAGCCCAAAAGAGAAAAGGGGGTTTTAATTGATTTTTGAATTTCAGAAAATGCAACAAATCAAATAACCTTTTAGAAAATAGCAAATAGAGTTCAAAAATCCTAGAAAAAATCACAGAAATTCGTTGAATTATTTTTAACTTAATAAAATTAATTTCAACTTAAAGTTGTTTTTTATTTTTGTATATAAATTGCTTTAAATTTTTAAAAATAGGAAAACCCTTTTTAAAACCCAGAAAATTCAATAAATTAATTAAAATTTTCTTTTTCACTTTAAATCCAATAAAGTCCCAGAAAACTCAATAAATTTTATTTTTTTACATTAAAAACTACTCCCTCCGTCCGTGTAAGCTTGGCGTCAAGTAGAGAGAAAGCTTAAACTTGATGTCAAGTAAATAAAGCTGAGGGAGTAGGAAATTAAATAATTGACTTTATTTTATTATTTTATCCTTTTTAACTAGGAAAACTCTTTTAAATCTCAGAAAATCAAATAAAATAATAACTTTATTAATTTTATTTTTGGTAACATACTTTGGGATGTTACAGTCATTTGTGTATGGATTAACCATTCAGTCTAATCGATGTTAGTGTGAACTAATTTTTATGTATATGATGAACTAAGTGTGAATGTGTGATGACTTTGTGAGTTATGACTTATGAGCTAAATATGGTAAACTAAATGTTATATTTGTGATGAACTAGTTAATGTAACTTGCTAGTGCTAATGCTATGTGTGGTTCTTTGAAAATATGAACAATTCATGAATGTTTACATCAAATAAATTAGTTATATGTTTTCGTTAATTTGTGTATACAATTTAAGGGGTTTTCATGTTAGAAAAATATTCGTGGACCGTATTCGTTTCGATTCGTATTCGCTCCGTATTCGTATTCGATACTATTCGTATTCGTATCCAGGGTATTCGTATTCGTATCCAGAAAAAAAATATGAAAACAAATATGGCAAAACCATTATCCGTCCGTTTCCGATCCGTTTTCACCCCTAGTGCTAACCCAAAGCTTCAAAGAACATCTCATGACATGAGCATCGACATGGTAGTGGCAACCAGGGATTAAAATCCTGGCCGGTAACCGCTTACCGGTGAGGTGGCGGGATCCCAAATCTCGGCCGGGTTTGCAAATTTAAATTTTGGATTTTGAATTTTGAATGGTTTTTAATCAAATTTGAGTGAATTTCGTCCGAATAAAACCTGGTTTGACCGGTAACCGGCCGGTTACCGGTACCAGCCAGCCGGGAGCGGGAAACTTTCTTTAATTTCTCCCCTTTGATGCACCTTAGAATCGGAGATGTCACCTTTTCCAAGCTTCGATTTTCTTCAAATTACAATGTAAAATTGGCTGCCGCTTCTCCGTAGCTGCTCTGAACTTCTGAAGTCACTATTCGCAGCACGGCTGTTTGCTCGAGATCTATCTCTTGCTCAAACTCATCCACCTGTTTGGTATCTGGCACATGTGAAGACGTTGTAGATACACCATTCCGCTTTCTTGCGTTGGATTGGTCTTGTTCCGCACATGGCCTTTGTATATTTGATTTAGCTCGCAATTCGATGGGCTTCTGATTTGGTATGTAGATCAATTCAAACCTGCTAAGCATCCTATCTCCAATGACATACGTTTTGATTTGTTGATTTGCTGTTTTTTTTTAGAAAAGGGCGACACCCTGTTTCTATTAACAGAAACCAAGTTACAAAAGTTCACCAGAAAATCTAAAAAGCGAAGACAAGGTAGTAATCAGCAGATACATTCTAAGCCAATCCAGACCTCAGAAACTGCGATTACATCCAGAACAAAAAATTACCATCATCATATCAACTCGAGAACAAGAACTAATAAATACTAAAAGCCATCTTGATCAAACGCCAGTCTTCAGCTTCTTGATCCACGACGACCATCTTCTGCTAGCTCCAAAAACCTCCAACGCCGCTTGTTCAAGCAATTTAGCGCCCCTGACTAGCAATTCCTGATCTGCCTCCTTCTGCAATTTGCTGTTTTGATTTGTTGATTTGCTGTTGAGCATCTCCGTCCGTCTTAATTTTCAGGGCTCCTGCACTACTCCTACGGCCTATTCTCATGACTCATATCATGTTCGCATCTGATGATAAATAAGTTCACACACACAAGCAAAACCCGTAGCTTAACTGTTCCAGCTTCCAAGTTATACTCTTCACTTCCTCTTGATCGTGTGCAGCAATGGGCTCTACAGTTTGGCGTGGTGGGATCACCATCCCGCTTCTTTCCTCAAACCCCACTATTAAGTGTGACCATTAGCTCGCCGAGCAACTCCGGCGTGGCGAGTTGCTCCGATCAGCTGGTTCAGTTCCTTTGCTTATTCTTTTGATTAACGTATTAATTTTTAGCCTCTCAGACAAACCTGGTGGTGTGTTTTAACATGGTAATTGCCCACGGATACTTTCTTTAGAACTGACACAATATAAATCTACAGAATGCATAGTGCAGTCGAGATGAGAAAAACCTGAGAAATCAATAGAAATTGAAACAGTATTCAAGAATTAAAGAATGAAACTGCGATTAAGAACATATAGGACACGTACCTATAGTGGGCCGGCGGTGTTATTAAGTATTAACGTTCATTGGCAGGCTGATCGAAACGGGGAGTCAGCGGTGGATAGGCGCGGACAGGAGGCCGAGAGAAAGCGAAGAGCTGCATCAGCGATTCAGCGTGTGGAGCGAGGCCAGATGGCCCCATGCAGGCTGCAGGCTCGTATTGATCCCAAGTGCGATTTGTCTATTCTTTTCTTTGAGAAGAGTTTAAAAACTATTCTTTCGTGGTATTTAATTTTATCGGTCAGGTTTCCGTATGCATATACATCTCACGATCTTCTTATATCTAAGTTGAGTTGTATTATATATTATCCATATTTGTATCCAACAGATCTGCATCGTTATAATCTAGATCCATCAAAAATTGGCAATGCAGATCTTTCTCTTTTTACTCTGATTAACGTGGTAATTTCTAATTCTCGAGAGTGAATGTGGTGACTTTTTTTTTCTTTGCTTCAATAAGATAATAGATTGATCGCACGAATAATGTCTGCCTAGTCATTAACCGCAAATACCTCACGAAAAAAAAGTAACCACAACACCATACAGGCCATGTAATGATGTAGATTAAGACGCACAGCACCATACAAGCCTGGTAGAAACTCACACGTACGCACGCACAAAGGCGATGATGAAAAACAAAACTGTGCAGAGGCATGACGATGAGCTCAAAAGCAAGCTTGGCACTAGCGGAAAAGCCGAGTTCACCTGAGCATCATCTTCCATCCCCTTTTCATTGCCAATGGATCTGATGGTGTCACCATAAAACTCCACTGCTCCAGGACAACTCTACGTGGGGTGGATGATGAGAACAATGCGCAGCAGGGGAAAATAAATGGAAACTGCAGTGAAAACAACCATGGAAAGATGCATGCTGGAATCAAAAAAATCACATAATAGAGCAGCCATTGGGGTTGTCATCACAGAGCACCCATGCTGGTGATCTACTCTGCGGTGATGGCATCCGCGTAGCAAGTGTGGGGCCCCTGTCATTGGCCAGCATGTGGGCCCAGCGACACGTGGCCGCCACCATGTTGTGGGGCCAGAGCTCAGCCTTCTTCCCTGTGGACTGGGCCTTCCTCAGGGCCCTGTGCGGGCCCACATTGCCAGTGACATCCACCTTCTGCTGCCCCCTGTCCACTTCCACACGCTGCACTCCTGCAGCCGCATATACATAGCTTCAGGCCGTGAACAAAAGTAGTTTGTCTTGTGCACAATGGTTAATAGTCTTTGGAAATGTGCAGGACATCGTATTTTTTTGACACGGCATAACCATTTTCCATTAAGCAATGGAAATACAGAGTTTTTACAAGGGGAAGAGTGAGAGGGATGGGAGGGAGAAGAGTTATCAGTTCAACCATTCCAGAATAATGTCCAAACCACCAACCATCCTACAGCACAGCAAAAGATGTACTACTACTTCCTTCAGAGAGCACCGGTCTTCAGTTTGCGCCATGGCCTTCAGCTTCATGATCCGATACCCGAGTTGCAGCTGGCAGAGACAGTGCCCGCGTCGTGGTCCAAGCCGCTCTCAACGCCGCTTGGATCAGATGATCTGCACTTTCCCGCAGGGCATCCTGTGTTTCTCCTTTTTGAAGACCTGCCCAATACCGCAAAAGGAACTCACCAAATAAACCATTTCCATAGGGGAATGAATATTCTTGAGCTCAAAACAAGCTTTGTTTCTGCACTTCCAGATGGCCCAACACACAGCAGAAAGACCAATAGTAAAGATTTCTTTTCCTTGAGGCCACAACTTATTCGTCCAGATGTAAAATTGTTGGATGATTTGTGGCCTATTGTTTGTCCTCAAACAATTAGCCACTGTCCCCCGAACAGCTTTAGCCACATTACACCCAAAGTAAAGATGTTGGGAAGTTTCCACTTGATCACAGAAACAGCTTAATGGATTACCTTGCCAATTCCTTCTTCTCAGATTATCTTTGGTTATAATGGAATTCCTAAACACCAGCCACATATAAATCTTGATCTTAAGGGGCAGCTTAGATATCCAAATGAACTTGTTACTATAGCCATGCACAGATTTAGTTAAGTATACACAGATTTAACTGAGAAATGACCTTTACTTTCCCAAGCCCACAGTTTTATCATCATCGTTACTTAGCTGAATGTTTTTTAGTTCATTTCTCAAATTATCCCAAACCTCTTGAACTTCAGGAGAAAGCCATCTTCTGAATGATAGTGTCCCAATTCCCATCCTTCTCTTTACAAGCAAGGACACCGTAAATTTGATGGTAGGACATTGTAAATTTGATGGTGACCTTGCTTGGAACGTAGAAATTTCAGCATTTCACCAAAGCTTTGCAACGAATGATGTAGATTCTCTAGAATTTCTATAGGATTCCTGCGTTCCAAGCGGACAACGTGTTGCGACACCAAACTCTGATGCTGGAGAGTGGAGAGAGAGCTCTCCTAACTTGATGCTCACAGCGCTCGTGGTCCATCCTGACCCTGAGCTCCACTGTCTGGAGTCTGGACCTGCAGCCCCGTCTTCTTCCTGTCTCAACAGCCACTAATTAGTACTCGTACACAGTCTGCAAACACTCTTTCGGTTGCCTCCCATGGTGAATTCAAACAAGAAAGCTGTATCCAGTGTTCCTCCCTGCAGACGCAACAGAGAGCAAAGATATACTCTTAACAAGTCTACGTATTAGTACATGCACGGAGGACGCAGGAGAGGAAGTTAATGCAGGGGCAGTAGCCTCGTGCGATTGTCGTAATGAACCATGCGTGTGAAAGATGGGTTAATTGCACCCCAGTTCACCGACTGTGACTGTAGGCTTGTTTGGTTGGAGGCCTAGACAACTTGCCTGACAAAAATTGATACATATAAGTAGCCTGAAAATTAGATTATATTTATCTAACTAGTCAAATCTGAAAATAAATTGTTTGGTTAGAAGACCATCCTTGAAATTGGTGAATAGAAAATAGAACTATGGATCAAAGATAGGACTGGTGGATAGAGCAGCTTGGCTCCGTGTTCGCTTTTGGGCGCCGAGCGCCTGGGAGCTCACCTGGGCCTGGCAACCATGCAGAAAGCCAACAAAATAAACAACCGGCTGCTTCGAGGGTTGCTTCCAGCCAGGCAATTGGCCGCAAACACGCCCCCAGTCACCTGCTCCTTTCCGTGAGTGGCTTCAATAGCCACACGATGCGACAAGCCCACCTCTCGCACGCGAAAAGCCCAAATCCTTCCTTGACAACCCAGATCCTCTCTTGCGGCCTAGTTTAGGATGCTCGGCCCAGCCAGCACGACTTCCGAAAGAACTCGTCTCAAAAAAAGAAGCAAGAGCTCGTTGTAAAAACGAAATGGAAAGGAAAGGAAAAAGGGAAAAATAGATACCGCAAAGGAAGTGCTCTGAGTGAAGATCCCCGTTCATTCGAGAGCACGAGATCAAATCCGTGAGCTGAGCTAGCGGCCGACGACGTCGACACTCCCCAGCGCCATGCGCGCGGATGCCGCGATGTTGCTGATGCTGCTGCTGCTGCTCTCCCTCCGCATCGACTTCGTCGACCCCGCCGTCCTTGCCGCCGACGCGGCCACACGCAGCGCTCAGCGGCGACCTTGGGGCCAGCGGCTGCGTCGCGGGGGTGGGCACGTGGCGCCACCGATCGTGTCGATCGGGCAGCCACGGTTGCTGACGCGGACGCAGACCGCCGACACGTGCCTCGTGATGACCCATGACCGCAGGCGGGTGGTCACCTAGCGGCGCGAAGGCCGTGTGACTAGGGGTGGATATTGAGCCAAATATTTGTCTCGCGAGATTTTCCGAAATTGATACGGTTTAATTTAATAATATTTTATTTATAGTTTGAAACTATTTTTAGAACCGAGCTAATGAGTTGAGCTGAGCGAGAGGAAAATCTAATTTCATTCGAAATCGACTCATTGCAATGTTTAGCCAATTAATGGGCATATTTAAAGCAATTTTGAATCAAGTCAACGAACCCCACTAATGAGCTTTTTTCCACACCTACTTGTGACCATGCATCTCATCCCGGGCGACCACGGTCTCCCTGCGGCACCGACGTCATTTGCGTAAGTGAGCGGTGTGCCGATGCCCCACTGTTGCAATGCTCTTATTATATGCCAATTATGTACTGATACGACGATTTTGTGAGTGGTTAGGTGTCAGGATCACAATAAACGATTTTTGACAAACACAAATTGGACTCATGGATTTGGGGATTTCAACAGAAAAATAGAATTAGGATAACAAGAGTAGAAGAGTAAAGTAGGTACAATAAGAACTAGGGTTTTCTAGTATATCCTCTCCCATTACATATTAGTTGCTTTTATACTGTGCTTGGCAGCAGAGATAGCGAATAGCGACAAAACATCTGAGTTTGATGATGAATAGTAAAGGTAAAAGCTTTGTATGGTAAACAGTAATAGACTCCATCACTCCCAGCCGATAGATTCCAACGAAACGTCATCTGGTGATCTCGTCCACACGATCAACATAAACTCACCTCTCCTTCTCCCTATCTTACGATTTAACTTATCGAACCGGTATCAAGGCTTCCCGACCGTCCGATAGTTGAAATATTTGACTCCTCCCGAAGAACAAGTTTAGACATTTAGAATTCCTAACAATTGCCCCTTCCTTTAGATCCTTGTCCTCAAGGATGAAATTATGGAAATATTCACGCTATGAAGTCAGCATCCTCCCAGGTAGCAACTTCAGGAGATAGATTTGCTCAATGGACCTTCCATTGAACTACAAGTTCATTGTTCCATGGAATTACCCTCCTCTCTAGAACAACGACTGATTCTGTCAGTATATGTCCTTCTTCATCTATCAACGGTAACTCTTTGCTGGGGATTACCTTGGACCCAATGTGCCCTTTTAATTGACTGACATGGAAAATCGGATGGATTTGACAACCATTAGGGGGTAATAGCTTGTATGAAGCTCTACCAATCTTCTCTAGCACTCTAAAAGGTCCATAAACGTTAGAGTGTAGCTTCGGAATTCTGTGTAGTTCTAAGGCATTATGTCTATAAGGTTGCATTTTCAAGTATACCATTCTCCCCACTTCAAATGTTCTTTCAGTTCTATGCTTGTCAGCAAAATGCTTTATCCTGGAACTAGCTTTTTCCAAATTTGTTTTGATGGCCCCCATAGCAACTCTCCTGGCCCGAAGCCTATCTCTTGCCTCCTCCATGGTATGATCATGTAACATAGCTTCACTAACTAAAGGGGGTTTCATACCATATAATGCCTCAAATGGTGTCATCTTCAAAGCTGTATGAAAGGATGTGTTTGTACTACCATTCAAAGCTGTATGAAAGGACTAACAAATGTCATGCACCTCAAATAATTCTCAAGACACTAGTTTACTCTCTCGGTTTGTCCATCTGTTTGAGGATGGTATGCACTACTCAACCTCAATTTGACTCGAGAGCCTTAAAGAGTTCTTGCCATAGGGTACTAGTGAAGATCATGTCCCTATTAGAGATGATCGCTAGGTAGGCTATGCAATTTGTAAATGTGATCTAAGAGATCCACTACATTCTGCACTGTATATGGATGCCTCAAGGACAAGAAATGAGCATATTTGGTGAACTTGTCTACCACAACCATAATCACACCCCCTTCTTATGATTTAGGTATCCCTTCAATGAAATCTAAGGTTATGTGAGCCCAAGCCATATCAGGTATAGGTAAAGGTTGCAGCAATCCTAGATATGGAACATTCTCTGATTTGTTTTTCTGGCAGATTGCACATTCTTTCACAAAGGCAATCGCTTCAGTTTTCACTCTAGGCCAATAAAGTAGCAATTTCAACCTTTGATATGTAGATCTTCCTCTAGAATGCACCAATGCTGATTCATGAAAGGAGCTCAGTGTCTATTTTCTCATATTTGTGCAAGCACCAATGAGAATCCTTCCTTTGTACCTTAAGACTCCATTTTGTAGAGTATATGGTGGGGTACTGTTGGCATCAACCCTTAGTTTTCTCTCAAGCTCTTGGCAATTCTCATCATCTTGATAACTCTGAATAGCTTCTGAAATCCATATAGGAATAGCCATTGTGATAGCCATATTTTGTTCATCATGAGGTACTCTAGATAAAGCATCAGCGGCCTTGTTCTCTCTTCCTCTTCTATACTCCACCTTGTAGTTGTATCCCATTAGCTTGATCATAAGCTTATGCTAAATCCCATCAACCAATCTCTGCTAAAAAAATATATACCTTAAGCTTTGTTGATCAACTCTAATGACTAGACTAGCCCCCATGAGATAATATTTTCATTTCTTTATTGCCTCCAATATAGCCAAGCTTCTTTATCATAAGTAGACATTGCTGCATACTTCAGCCCAATTGCCTTACTCATGAATGAAATGGGTCTTCCCCTCTGCATGAGTACAGCTTCAATCCCATGGCCAATAGCATCAGTTTCCAAAACAAAAGGTTGGCTAAAATCAGGTAAGGATAATACTGGAGCATTGGTCAAAGCCTCTTTGATTTTCACAAATGATTTATGTTGTTCATCACTCCATTGAAAAGCATTCTTTTTAGAACATTGAATATTGGTTTACAGATTATCCCAAAATCTTTAATGAACCTTCTATAGTATTCTGCTAGCCCCAAGAATCCTCTCAGATGAGTTATGTTCTCAGTTATTGGCCATTCTTTGACTGCTAGCACTTTCTCATGATCTCTTGATACTCCAGCATGACTGATAATGTGGCCCAAATACTCCACTTGCAATTGCCCAAATACACATTTGCTTAACTTGGTATACAAATGGTTCTTTCTTAGCACCTCTAACACCTGCTGCAAATGTTCCTTGTGATCCTCCATAGTTGAACTATATATAGGAATATCGTCAAAGAATACTAAAGCAAACTTCCTATGGAATGGTAATAATATCTTGTTCATGAGTGATTGAAAGGTAGCAGAGGCATTAGTCAACCCAAAAGGCATCACCATAAACTCAAAATGGCCTGTGTGGGTGCTAAATGCAGTCTTATAGATGTTGGAGGGCTCCATTCTGATCTGATGGTAGCCAGATCTGAGATCTATCTTGGAGAAATACTTAGTTCCATTCAACTCATCTAACAGGTCTTCAATAATAGGAATTGGATATTTATTCTTGATTGTATTAGCATTCAACTGCATATAATCAATACAGAACCTCCATGTACCATCTTTTTTCTTCACTAGGATAGCTGGAGAAGAATATAGACTCACACTGTTTCTGATGGTATGATTCTTCAATAGTTGTTCAATCAACCTCTCTATGGCATCTTTCTTGTAATGAGGTAATATATAAGGTCTTACATTCACAGGCCTAGCATCAAGTACTAGAGGAATGGTATGGTCACATTCTCTTACTAGTTTTAGTTGTTTTGGCTCTTGGAATACATTAGTAAACTTATCCAGAATTGGTTGAATCTCTAGTATTATGCTTATTTCTGTTTCTCTAGTTTTCAACACAACCTTGGAGTATAGAATAGCTCCAATCACTCCTTTACTCATCATTTTCTTCAGTTGTAAGGCATTGATAACACAATTTCCATTTGGACTGGTCTCATTCTTAAATTTTACCATCTTCTTCCCTTCCTTACAAATACTGAATCCTCTAGTCTTTAAATTAAGATTCATTGAACTGTGATCATAAATCTAGTCACTTCCTAACACAATGTCATAACCTTTGAGCTCCAATAGCCTGAAATTAGTATGAAACCTTTCTCCTTGTATTTCATATGGACACCCAAGACATTGTGAATCACTGCTTAGTATATTGTCATATGTAACTGCCACTTTGATTTAGGTGTGATTGGTGATTTCACACTAAGCTCTTAAAGCAGCAGAGAGTGTAATGAAAGTGGTAGTACTACCACTGTCAATTAGGGCAATGGCGTTGATTTTTCTTATCTGAACCTTCAGGGTAAAAGTACTTGTTCCTGAACTAGTGCTAGACATGCAGAGAAACATGTAGTTCTTCACAATCATTCTTATGTTCTAGACTGCTAGGAGGTGTAGCAAATACTTCTTCCATGTTTTCTTCATTCACCTCATCTTCATCCTCAATGGTAATCAAATGAAGCTGCTTTTGGAATTTACAAATCTTGCTATGACCAGGTACCTAGGGCTCATTGCATTTAAAGCATCTTCCTCCATTCCACTTGTTTCCACTGGTAGCAATGGTTTTGTCATTGGACTCTTGTTTAGTTCCTGCACCCTTCTATTTGCTTTGAGTGCCACTATAATACTGCCCCTTGAGTTGTTACTTGGAGTCCATGTATACTCTTCTTGTATGATTGACTGCTTTTATAATTCCTAACATGAGAATTAGCCTCCACCATGGTTCTTGGTTCCAACGATTTAAGGGGTGTCTTAATGTACCCCTTCAAGCCTGACACAAAGTAATCTAAGAAGTACCCTTCCTTTAATGCCGAATTGTTTCTTTTAACCATAGTCATCAAATTTTCAAATTTGTCAATGTAAGATTCAATTGTTCCTTCTTGACTTAACCCCTGAAGTTCTCAGTTACTTCATATCTTGTCTCTGCTACAAACCTCTTTTTGATCATACTGCAGAAATGCTGCCAAGACAGAGGTCCAGTATCAATCTCGTTGCTATTGATCCATTGATCAGCTCTTCCAGTAAGATAGACTTCTACTATTGAAACCTTTTACCCATGAGGTGTTTTAGCTAATTCAAAATACTTCTCAGCTTTCCTGATCCATGCTTCGGGTTGATCTCCATCAAATTTTGGAAATTCCAATTTGGGACCCCAACTGAATTGCTGATTATACCGATTCCCATTCCTCACAGGGCTTGTAGGATACTGAATAAGGTAATTTACCTCTAGGGCTCTTGGCCATGAATAATTCCCAGGAATTTCATTTCTGAATGGTGGAACAAGGCCTAAAGAGCAATTGGAGTGGATGTTCTGTGTAGGTATGTATGGATGTGCGTATGGAGGATTTGAACTGATGTATTGGGGGCAAAAGTCCCATTTGCCATAACCATTGGGTACATACTCACCCCAAAAGTTCTAGTGACTGTGTTTGGTTGATAAGCATTCATGCTATGGTCATCTAACTGGTAAGGCATGGTCAAACCAGATGAATGTATAATCAAAGCTGGATGCACTAGCAAAGAACCAGTGCTAGGTGTCAATGGCATACCAAAAGGGATAGGAAACGTACCCTGCATTAGTGGGCTTGTGTTTGCTCTGGGAGTAATTGAATGCCTACTGCCAGGAGTCGCAAATGGATATCCTACTAATGTGGGTGGTCTAATATCCTGATTGCTACGCAACTGATCGCCTTCGCCCTCCATAGCTGCAAAGTTACTTGCCACTTCTCCATCATGTTTCTTATCCATCATTGACTTCAACATTTCCATCATCAGATCTAATTTGGACGAGTTCTCTTGGACCTTTTCATGGAACTAACCTATATGCGCCCTTGAGTTTTCTAAGTTTTCCTCGATTTGCTGTTGCATTTGTGCCATCTCTTTCTTCATCTCCCCAATATCTCCCATTACCGCCAACCCAAAATCCTCATCTCCAGATCTACAAATCTTCGACATTCTTCTACTCTAATCGTACACCTCCCAAGCAATTTGGGGATTTTACACAAAGAAGAATAATCTTCCAACCCTCACTACTAGAATCTACTCACCTTTTCCTTGATAGAGTTAAGTCTTCTTGAACTAGCGTTGGAATTTTACCGAGGAAACTAGTTCCTCAACCCTCTCTATTCAAGAACCACTTAGAATCCATGCGCCACCGAGGACCAACTTTGCTCTCATACCATTTGTCAGGACCGCAATAAACGATTTTCGACAAACACAAATTGGACTCACAGATTTGGGGATTTCAACAGCAACATGGAATTAGGATAACTAGAGTAGAAGAGTAAAGTAGGTACAATAACAACTAGGGTTTTCTGGTATATCCTCTCCCATTACATATTAGTTGCTTTTATACTGCGCTTGGCAGCAGAGATAGCTAATAGCGACAAAACTTCTAAGTTTGATGATGAATAGTAAAGGTAAAAGCTTCATATGGTAAACAGTAAATGACACCATCGCTCCCAGTCGATAGATTCCACCGAAATGTCATCTGGTGATCTCGTCCACACGATCAACATAAACTCGCCTTTCCTTCTCTTTATCTTACGATTTAACTTATCGAACCGGTATCAAGGCTTTCCAACTGTCCGATAGCTGAAATATTTGACCCCTCCCGAAGAACAAGTTTAGACATTCAGAAATCCTAACATTAGGGCTTAGGATGGTGTATCATGTATGTGTGGGATTTCAGTGTGTGTATGGTGGTGGACGGTGTTAGATGATCTTACTATGTTTGTGGACATAAATGGGTACCTTGGTCGATCATTCCATATTTCCATGTCAACAAATCAATCTTTATTGACACTTGACATTGGGAGGGATGGTAAATCCTAGTGAACCATCAAAGAATTTTTTTTATTAACGAATCCATTTTTTATTTTATTTTTATTGTTAACATATCGTCAACTTTATTTCTAATTCTGACCATTTTGTTCACGTCATCACCCATGGTATGACAAAACAACATTGTCATGCTACTAACGTATCATGTCACGCCACTACCAATAGTGTGATAGTGTTGTTTAGTCACGCTACCACTAGTGGCGTGACAAAAAATACTGTTTAGCTGCACTTATCTTATAGCATGAAAATGTTGTTTTGTTACACCACATGTGGTGGCGTGACTAAAAAGATCAGATTTAAAAATAAAGTTAACTATAGGTTAACAATATAAATAATAAAAAAGTTAACTAATAAAAAATCACCATCGAAAGGGTGACAAATAATCAAATTTTCCATTGTTTAATGGTAACTGTACTGATCATATCAAGGTTCCAGAACTCAGATAAACCGAACTAACCACAGTGGCATGAACGTTCAATATTGTCTGGCACCAAAAGAGAAGGAACACACCAAAGAAATATCTATTGTTTGGTCATAAACAAGAAGTTCCAGTCCGTAAGACAACCTAAACACAACATATATTTATTCTATTACACCATTTACAAATATTACAAAGAAAAATCTCGGGGAAAAAATAATGAATCGATTCATTGCAATCAATACAAAACATCTGACTTCTGTTTTTATCTCACAGAAAAGGTACAACAAAATGACAACTTTCTTTGCCGGCTATTTACACTGATGCACAAACAACATTTAGCAGAGTATGGAACAAGAAACCACTCTCGACTTATATATTTTTTTAACTTACACAGAACACCTAAGTATGTAGATACTGTCATTTGTTTGACCATTGGGATTCAATTTCCAGGTTCCTATTTGGACCACTTTTACTCTCCGGTAGCAAGGTGTGCTCGCCGGCAACTGACTGCAGCATGACAACCCGATCGATTTGGATTGTCACCTTGCCAAATGATTTCTAAAACAACAATTGGAGAACTTGAGGATACAGATACAGTGGCGCAAAACAGCAAAAGAATCTAAAATAATGAATCGAATCATTACAACCAGTACAAAACATCTGACTCATCTGTTTTTATCTCACATAAAAGGTACAACAAAATGACAACTTTCTCTGCCGGCTATTTACACTGATGCACAAACAGGGTAACATTTAGCAGAGTATGAAACAAGAAACCACTCTGACTTCTTATATATTTAAGTATGTAGATACTGTCATTTGTTTGACCATTGGAATTCAATTTCCAGGTTCCTATTTGGACCACTTTTACTCTCCGGTAGCAAGGTGTACTCGCCGGCAACTGACCCCAGCATGACAACCCGGTCGATTTGGATTGTCACCTTACCAAATGATTTCTGCAACAACAATTGGAGAGCTTGAGGACACATACAGTGGCACGAAACAGCAAACGAATCTAAAGAGATAAATATAATGCATGTATCCCATTTCAATACCTTCCCGAATTTGCTATTGTTTTTGCAAGAGATATGAAGCTTCTGCCCTTTGGGTGGGCTGTCAAATGCCCATGCAAAGGCTTCATCCCATTCAGGTGTTGCACCAGTCGAGACAATCTGTGCATTACATCACATCAGTTAGCTCAATCAATTTTATGCAAGTGTGTGCATTGGCGCACATGGGGTGGGTGGGGGGGTGTGTGTGTGTGTGACGGTGAATAACATATCAGTTATGACCAGTAAGGAAAAAACTGGCAAATATGTCAATTCAAAATGAACATTTTCAGTACAGCAAAACAGACTACCAAGTGCCAATAATTTCTTCATGCTTCAAGTTAAGCATTAACTGCAAGGGCACTAAAAATTTGGAGTGGTTGAAATTTATAGTGTTAGTGGTAATATTGGAGTCTGATGCAACAACTTCCATTGCATAACAGAAAATTTTGTGTAAAAATATATGCTCCCCCCATGTGTTGGGGTTTACTAGAGTTTTGCATATTTTACATTAGGATTACTGTATTACAGGATTAGTGAACCTCTGATATGCGCCACACCCTTAACCTTAAATACTTGAAGGCATGAGAAATAGGACGAATAATGAAACAATAAGCCTTAATTCCAGTTGGGCTCAGCCCATAAACCAATCTCCAGGCTTGACATGAACTGTCAAACCGTGTGATCCGGTGACCCAGAATAGAAGTGGACATAAAACCAATATATAAGCAAACATTTCAAGGATAATATATAAAATATTAAGTGCAGACTGTAACAAGTTATTTATTGTCAGCGTGGAAGTAATGCATTGTGCTATGGACCAATATCCCTGATTTTTGACATACCTTTGTTAACCTTGGCGGATTATTTCCAAGAGTAAGCTTGCAGAATGCGCTAGGATTTCCCACTGATTGCCTTAGATTGTTGCCACGCTTTATAGTAACTGTAAGTGTCCCAGGCAAGCACTGAAGAAGCAGCTCTGCCTTTTCTTGAAACCGTGGTGGGCCAGACTGTATCAAGTACTGAAGTAGAGGAATAGCCTCTGAGGCAGCAACTGATTGAGCTTTAAATACTTCAGCTGGGCAAGCTGTCCATGCTTGCCTAAGAAGATATAGTGAATCCAGTGCTGCTTCTTGAGTTGCCTCGGATCCAGTTTTAAGGGATGTTACAAGATGAGGAATGCATAATGTAGCAGGTTCAGTGACCCTCAGACGAGGGAAGTTGCTAAGTAGAGCATTAAGTGCTTTAAGATACTCCTCATTGGCACTCCCAGATGCCCATATATCCTTCTCAATCGAAGCTGCATGCAAAACACCATCATCAGATACAGAAAGTAAACTCTGGGTACAAAAAAGTTCTTTTTAACTGAAAGGTAGACTTTAAAAAATGCCTATATTGTGAAGAAAAGCACTAAAACATAATCTCATATTGGAACATGCGAAATAAGTATGAACTTCACACAAATGTAAACAGCTTGATTCTTGTATTTGCTACTTACTAGATATCACTGAGAATTGACTAATGGTTAATACTAAAGGTAGATTTTGACTTCTATAGGCATCATAGGCGTTGGAACACGAGAATTGACACAAACAAGGAATATTGTTTTACCAGTTATAACTCTGACTGTTTCACTTGTGGCATACTCTTGGATAGTGTGATTATTGAATAGAAGTTTGATAAACATTGCTGCCTGAACAGAAGTGTCAGGATTGCTTGAACTGATAAGGTCTAGCAGGACCTGGACACCACCAGATTCTGCAACTGCTCTCTTATTTGCTCGGCTATACATGACCAGATTCTGCAAGGCACAAATGGCTACCACTTTCATCTCTTCAGTTGGTTGATCTTCCAGAAGGTTAACCAGAGCACGGCATGCTGCAACAGCATCAGTAGAACGAGCAAGACCTTCGTTTTGGAAAAGATCTCCAAGTGCAAGAGCAGCAAGCAACCTTCCCTGTTGAGACTGTGTCTGTGGATCCAGAAGGTACATGGATAAAGGTGCAATAGCATTTTTAGCAGCCTTCGCCTCCCTTATTCGTACATTGTTCAGCAATGCCTCAATGAGTCTGGCAGCAGCTTCCTCACATTGATGACTCCTCAAGAGATCCAGCAAGGCTTCTACGGCACCACTTTCAGCCATTGCTTCTGCACTTGTTGAATCATCACTCTCCAATACAAGCAGGGCATTCAGCGCACCCACAACAGTACTTTCAGTTCCTGACCTGAGCAACTGCACTAGTACTGCAACAGGTACCTCAAGGAAAAACTCAGTACTGTACTGCAAAATGCTAGACAAGACAGATGCTGCAGATTCCCATACGACATGAGGCAATGGAGGGTCAGATTGCAACAGTACCTTGGACAACTCAAAAACACCACCCTCCTTTGCAATTGTATTTGGCCAAGCTAACGCAAGGTTAGCAAGAGCTTTTATAGCTCTCTGCTGTAAATTAGGCAAACCCGATGAAAGAACTTGGATAAGAGGAGGGATGGACTGTTCTGTTATTGTATCCTTCTGGAGGTGTTCTTCTAGAAGAAGATGAGACAGGAGTTCCGCAACTAATTGTTGCACAGCTGGTGGAGATGAATTCAATAAAGTAATGACTGGTTCAATAGTTTGGTGGGGTGTCAAGTTATAATCAGCGCGACATTCAGGATGCTCCAAAATGTTCACAAGAACCTGCAAAGTGCTGTACTGCCCCTCGGGACCAATATCTGCCTTAGATAGCAAAGAGAAAAGAGGTTGTACTACTTTTGCTGCAGATGGACCTTTTGCTATGCTAGCGTTGTTTGTCAGAATCCGAAGCATTTCTGCCAATGCCATACAAAGAAAATCTGGCGCATCATGGAGAATATCAAGAATGCTCTCAATTACACCAGCCTTAACCATTTCCAATTTGCAAGCCGGTCTGTCCTTTCCAAGTTTCACCAAAGCTCTAGAAACTGCCTCATGAATCATGTAGTTCTTGCCAAACAAAAGCCCAACAAGAGGAATGACTGCCCCATGTGCTGCCACTAATTCGGCCAGTTGCTCATCATCTAGAAGCCTATCCAGTGCACGAACTACAGAAAGCTGGGCAGGGTTAGCTTCACTAACCAGTAAACCAACCAAAGGTTCCACACAATGGGCTGCAGCCATTGTGGAACGGATCCTTGTATTTGCAAATAGAACACAGCACAGTTCTGCAGCATCTCCTTTCAACTCAGCTGAACAATCCGAGGAAAGAATCCGGCACAGAACATCCACTGCATTCATCTCAACATCTGCAACTGCAAGTGCTCTTGATGGATTGTCACTAAGCAGCCTAACAAGTGCTGATATAGCTGCATGCTGCTCCCTCTCCATGCCAGTACTCAGAATTTCTACAAGCGGCTGAATAGCCTGGCGAGCTGACTCACTGTTCCTGACATGGTCAGCACAAAACAAGCTCTCTAATGCCTTTGCAGCACTATAGCGTGAATTTCTTCCTCCTAAACGAAGGACTGCCACAAGTTGGTTAACAGCACCAAGTGCTGATTCATGTTGCCTTATTTCTGCACTACTAAAAAGAATACCCAACAACTCAGTTGTAGCTTCTTCTGTTGCATCTTGTGGGCTAAGTGACAGATATTTGGTAAGTGCTTCTAGGATTCCAGCTTCAGCCATTAGCAGCATGTTTGGGGGGCAATCAACAGCTAATTGTGTCAGAAGACCCAACGCCAAGAAAGGAGCACCAGGTCTTTCCGGAATGGGTTTAAGTAGATCAACAAGAAGAGGAATAGATTTCCTGGAAGCTGAGCCAACCCTGATATCATCAACTCTGAATAGCCTCTCCAGCGCAATTTGATCAGGATTATGCACCAACATGAATTCCTCTGATAATTCCAAAAGATCAGCTATATCAACATCAGCACATCCAAGCAAAGATATGAGTCCAGTGGCCGCCCCAGAATTAGCAACAGCCAGAAGAGTTCCTCTGCTACCATTGCTAACCAGACTTGCCAAAGCTTGTGCAGCAAAGTACCTGTATGCTGGCTCATCTGACCTTAACAAGTTTGAGAGCACAGGAATTGAGTGCAATGCTGGATTAGATCGATTTATCTCTCTTTCTTGAAATAGCAAAGCAAGAAGTAAGGCACAGACCCATGCGGTACTATCTTCTTCACCCTGGAAAAAGCATGAATATACATTAAGAGTAGTCCCAGCGATCGAAACAAACTTGACAAGCTATAAGCAGCAAGACGATGCATAATGGGTATGTAAGAAAATAACAAAGTAAGAATTTGAGTTCCAATAGATATTTGAAAAGTGGATCTTCCCTCATGAAAGCGAAGAATTTAGGGAGCTCTACTAGTCAACTGTAATCAGAAAACGATGCAAAATTTACACATATGGAAGCAAATGACATAGAAACTTCACAACTGTAGTCATGATGTCCAACCAATAAGACAACAGCAATGCACATCATCTAAATTTTACTTTTAAAGTTTTAATCCTTTCTGATTTCGAAGTACATGGCATCAAAGGAGATATACTACCTTACAGTATGAATACCAAAATCCTAAATAGATATTTGGAGGTCAGTGCAGGAGTACATGATGAGTCTCCGCTGAGTATAATTGAATAAGTTTCAAAACCAAAATACCAAACAGAACTTGTCATGCAGAATAATGGAATTGAGAACAGAAATAGAAGCAGAGTGATTTGAACGGACCTACACAATATCTATGCATAGGCAATGACCGTGCACAGAAAACACTAATCCTTAAGCCCTCAATCAATTCATAGGAACAACCCTAGAATTCTTAAACAAACACAATGCCATGTTTCATGGTAAAATTTCAAATTTTAGTATAGGGCTCCAAGAATGGCAAGGGTAATTAAATCAATGTTTCTTAGCTGTACAAGAGATGGAATCCTACGAATCTGTTAAGTATGAAGCAATCCATCAAACCTAGCAATACAAACTTCAACAACCTCTTAGCTGGGTTCTCTGGCAACTTATTCAATCTACAGGGCATTGACACACTCAGTCTATATGTTAGTGTTGCCTAAACTGATTTCATGCCTTCCAAATTAACCTAAAGAATATTCAAGGGAGCTAAGTAAATTTTAGGAGCTGTGTAATTTGGGTACGTACTGTACAAATACTGAAGTGCGTAAGAGATACTAGCACCCACATACCAACTAGCATCCAAGCAAAGAATTATGAAAATAATGGAAACCACTAGCGTTCACATACCACATAAAGGAATGCACTTTGAGAAATCTTCTCAGTGAGCATTTCAACTGCTCCAGATTCTAGAATTTCTGCTCCCGTTTTGCTGTCATGGCTAGCAAAGACAGCAAGCAGCCATAGTGGAATCATGTTACCCGAGATTACAGCAGTGCGGCACACAATTTCACCATCGCTGTTATTTTCTTTGGAGTGTCTTGAAATTTTAATGTCTGCTATGCTTTCACCGCTCCCATTTTCAGAAGGCAAGTTTGTCATATGGATCATACCAACTAGAGAATGAATTAGCTGAATATACAAGCTTGAGTCACACAGAATCTCTATCTGCTTCTGACAACGTTCTTTTGCTGCGCAAACAAGAAGAGCACATCCACCAACTTTAACTTTAAGCGTGATGGAGCCCATAACTCGCCGTGCGACTGATGATATGCAACCAGAGGTTTCAGAAACCAAACCACCCACAACATCATGTTGATCGGAACAGAGCCTTGACAGAACTTCTATGGCTTTATCTTGCAAGGAGGGTGCTGCATCAGCTACACATGAAACAAGGGGAAGTATGGTGTGGGGATTTTCTGCAAGAACTGCCCAGGGAGCCTTGGTATGCCCACTAGACACCTTTGATCTTGATAATAGCACCAGTGCATCAAGAACTTCTGATGTTGCAGCAGCTTCACCATTAGCAGCTTCCAAAAGCCCAGCTAGACCAAGTACAACACCAGAGCGATTAATAGTATCTGAAAGAGGCTGGTTAATGGGTCGGCACTGTAAAAGGCGAGCTATTGCTGCTGCTGCATGAGTTCTTCCATCAATAGTTCCCTCACTAAGCACACGTGTTACAGGGAAGAGAATTTCTTCAAAAGATGCTTGGACAGATAATTCGTGATCAAGAAAAAGGTTTGCCAAAGCTCGGGTCGCTTGTTCTGCTACTTCAAGAACTGTAGAATTTGCAAGTGAGACTAGTGGAGCTAATGCATCCCGTCCAACTGCAGCAACCTCCTTATTTTGCTTGATTGAAAGAAAAATGGCAGCAAGGCAACATGAGGCCTCCATTAGTATTTTGTCAGACTGCACATCAATCAGTTTCATGACAGACCAAAGTGTCTTCACTACAATATGAGTTTCTCGCAAGTCTTTGCGACAATGAAATAGACCAGCAAGAGCAGATGCTGATTTAGCCTGAGTTTCTTCTTTGGGGGAGCTTAGAATTTTGATCATTGTCTCAACCGCATCATTTGCAGCACTTCCTTCATGCAGAATATCATTAAGTGGTGCAACAGAAAGCAAGCTTTTCAAAGCATCCAGAACATAAACTTTTGACTCAGGCTGTTCACTTGTTAATAGAGCAGATAACTGACTAATTGTTCCTGTATCTGACTTGTGAATGAGATGATTCAGTGTTTTAGATGCTATCTCCTTGCCATTGTCACTTCCATTTTTGAGAAGCCATAGTAAAGCAGGAACAGCGTCAGCACTTTCCACACATGCTCGTATGTCTTCACTGTGATTGCACAAATTGCCAAGGATGGTTGCTGAATCTTCTTTAGCTTTGGGAGACCCAGTTTCTAAAATTTGAACAAGAGGAGGTATGCCACCAGCAGCAGTGATAGCCCATTTGCTCTCATCATTCTCCTTTGACAAAAGGGTGAGCAGAGCAACAGCACATTCCTGCTGCTGTTCTGAGGAAAGACCAAGTAAAGATATCAATAACTGAACACCCTCACGACCTTGCAGAGCTTGCCATAGATCACAATCCTTCTTGCAGAGAGCAAAAAGTGATTTCATGAGGTCATCTTGCACCTCAGTACCTGCCATGGTTATCAGACCAACAAGCAAGCGTTTTGCATCGGAATCTGCAAGTGTCTTGCAGAGAACTGGGTTACTATACAAGCTGGCCAAAGCTTCAATTACACGCTCCTGTACAAGGAAGGGCACCTTAGGCTTAAACTGTTTCATCAGTGTTTTCTCAATGACAAGGGGGTCTGAAGTACTGATAGATTCTGCATCTGTGTCATATATCATCAAGGCTGAGGCTAATGCACCAAGAGTGTCAGCAATCTGTGCAGGTGAAGAGCATGATTCAAGACTTTCACCAAGGCTTGAGATAACATAAGATAAACCACCAGATATATTTGCTAATGCACACATCGCATTTTCTTGCAATGCTTGAGCAGATTCTCCTTGCATGAACTCTTTTGATGGAGCAATAGTAGCATTTATAAGAGCAGGAATCCCATTAGAATTAGCTATCTGACGCCGGGCTTCTTTACTCTGTGCAGAAAGGGATTTGAGAGCACCAGCAGCTTCAGCTCTAATGGAAGTTTCATTACCAGGACCAAGTAACTTTAGGAGATGTTTTGTTGTTTCTCCAGATAAAACTTTTGAACAAACAGATGAGTCTTCCATCATCAAAGCACCAAGAAGATTGCACACATTTGCAAGGGTGTTTGTCTGTCCAGAACCAACCAGCTTTATAAGTATATCAACTCCACCACATTGCACGGTTGCTGACCAAAACCCCTCTGTGTTTTTTAATAAATTCTTCAGTGCTCCAGTTAGCAGGCCATCCACTAAACTCTCATTCTTGAGGCTAACTTTGAGTTGCTCCCACAGTACAGGAACAACATTTTCCGTTGAGAAAATTTTTGATCCAACGTGATCCCTTATCCCACCTTGCGAAACAGCATAAATAGTTTTGGCAGCTGCAGTTTGGCTTTCAGCCGACTTGGACCTAAGAAGAGCAAGCAACGGAGGGATGCAACCACCAAGCAGAACCTTCACCCTTAACTCCTCTTCCTTGCAAAGAGACCCTAGAACAGTAGCAGCAAGCATCTTAACTCCAGATGGGCCAGATCTAAGGAGAGAAACAAGTATCGGAACAGCCTGAGAATGTGATCCAACAGCTCCAAATGCAGTATCACGTGTTTGAACAAGATCCAATAACTGCTTCAAGGAGCTTTCTTTCTCTTGAGTTGACGAAGAACTCTGCCGCAATTGCTCAATACATTGAGCAACGCTTGAAAGTGTCTCCTCATCCTCCACATTAACTCGGTTCCTGCAATTACAGAACAATAAGACTTGGAGTTCTTGCGCTCTACAATTCACAATAATTCTTATGTATTACAAGAACATAATTAGTTTCTCCGAAGCTCACAAATATGATAATAAAAGATAGCATGATTAAGGTGTATTGCATATTTGCAACAATATCTGGAAATAAGCAATCTCCACATACGTAATAGATTCATATCCTAGTTTGTGTAATATTATCAACCTGGCCCTTATTAGTACTGGTCAATTTGCATTACTACGACTGTAAAATAGTATGTGCCTCTTTGCTCCACATACTTCACTATGTTACATGTTTTCAGCCAAAAAAAAACGGATGTTTTACTAAAGTAATCTCAGTTAGCGATTGGTATCCTGTAACAGATAGCTGCTAGACCACTGTTGACATTTGGCGTCCATTTTCAAGAGTCCAGGTTCATCAATAGTTTACCACTTTGGCAACATAATCCATCAGATCTTTTTATTACTCAAAATGGAGTCTCAATGGAGAAACGTTATTTACATAGGGCAAGAAATGTAAGCCCTATATATTCAAACAATGTGCTAGTATCTAAGAATCAATTACTTCTCCAGCAGTCCAGCAGCAGACCATGCGTCACTGAGTCAGGCCATTACTTTCGTTCATTTTAAACTTCATAAGTCGACAAAATCATGTATTCACATGCGGCAGGTGTTGTAGATTTTTGTTGCTTTCATAATTTCCTCAAGACAAATCCAAATAATATTGAACCAAAGCATCACCAAAGTTTCTATTCGAACTTCGAGGCAGAAACTTTTGGTGAGGTACTCTGCAAGCGTTGCAGACTCTTCATTTTCTTTTCCCCCGTTAATTTCGTTTACAGAGAAGTGACTTCTAAGAACATACCAGCCGCCTAGAAGTGACTTCTTTTCCCCCTTAAGTGAAAGTCAAGGTTCTAAAAATCAGATCTAGGCGGCGCCTAGGCGCTAGGCGACGGCCGGCCGCCGCGATTTCGGCAAAGTCGGCGCGCTAGGCGGCCTCCCAGCCTAGGTGGTCCAAGCCGGTCCAAAGCGGGTCTGGGCGGAGCTCGGCGCAGGCGACTAGAGGAGAGAGGGGAGATGAATGAGGAAGAGAGAGGATCGAGCTAACCTAACCGTCGCCGTGGCCGAGGTCGCTGCTCGCAGCCGCCGCCACCGCCGATGCGACCCGCGTCTGTGGCGGGGTAAGGAGGGCGCCCGCCGCTGCCACTTGGCTGCCGTCGCCGTTGCCGATGCCGATGCAAACCGGGAGTTGAGGTGGCGGCGGTGTGGGAAGGAGTTGAGGCGGGGTGGACTCATGGAGATGAGGGAGTTTGGGTTGAGGCAGCGTTGGAAGGAATTTGGACTCATCACGGGCTGGGCCGCCCAACTGCAAAAATGACTTCTATTTCTTTTATCTTTTCTTTTTTATTTCTCTTATTGGATCTTATGTGGCTGCTCTGCACTGCCGCCTAGGCGGCCTAAGCACTAGGCGCCGGGCCACCGCCCGACTAGCACCTAGCGCTTTCTTGAACCTTGGTGAAAGTAAAGGAACATTTTAGTAGCTTTGTCTTCTTTCCCATTTGTTATTCCAACAATTAACAGCAATTCTAGATCTTTTAAAGATTTCACAATTGTTGTATCGCATGATTTGATGAAAGAGAAAGTCCTAGAAATGCTACAGTTAAAATATCAATTATTGTCAAATTTATAAAAAGAAGAAGAACAAGAACAATAACAACAACAATACGAGGTTTTATGACTAGTACTGCTATGGTAGAGCTCATTTCTTCATGCTATCTACGAGAATTTTGCACTACCAGCCAAGAAGTAGAATGAAAACTTACTTGCCCATTTTCATGACTGAACGAGGAGTTGGTGGCTCTGAATCTTGAACTTTGTCCACATGCCTTTCCTGTTAATAGCCAAGCAGAAGTGAATATATTAAAGACTCCAACATGTAACTTTTGAACTACATGAGCTGATAGCATCTCATTACACAAAAAATTCAACACCGCAGTTACTAGATTCAAATGAAGGATTACATTCGAACAGCTAAAAATTATTACAAAACTTAAATGTATTTAAATAATGGACATAATGCCTTATGAAATAGGTCAGATGCTCAAATGGAAGTGTGTTCTCACTTGTCAGATCATCAATCCCATGGGATTTTGTCAAAATGAAAAGCGAGATACAAAAGAA
This sequence comes from Ampelocalamus luodianensis, assembly GCA_036346255.1. Taxonomy (NCBI): domain Eukaryota; kingdom Viridiplantae; phylum Streptophyta; class Magnoliopsida; order Poales; family Poaceae; genus Ampelocalamus; species Ampelocalamus luodianensis. The sequence continues at coordinate 52,152,340 of CM070627.1, read as the reverse complement.
TCATCATCCTAGCAGTGTAATAAATCACAGTTATCTTGCATGTGCAGAAGTATGCAGAGTCTCAATAATATGCATCCAAGTCGATGGAAATCACATGGTTATGGACACTTCAGAAAGTAGCACAGATAGAATTAAAACAATATTGCTTCAAAGATGCCTATGAAATCAGTGTAGAAAATCTACCCAGATAACAACACCATTGAAAATTTTCATAATGTGCACTTGCTTTCAGGTATCAGGACACCCTCTAATTACATGGATGTATGCCAGAATTTTCTATGTCATGACTTCTGTTAACTTTTCCAAATTCCAAAATGGTCCTCTAGATCATAAAATCAAATTGCTTACGTGACACATGACTTTAATGCAAAATAAGATTGAACAAGACAACGATTATGAAAAATAACAAACGTGAGAAAAAGAAGACTGTATGGTCAATCAAACATGGATCCCACAACAAAGAAATGAACCTGACATCAAGATCATGCGCAGATGCAGTAACAAAAATCCGTAGTCATTCAGTCAGTTTTTTTTTTTACATGCTTTCACTTCATCCAAGAATATGACTGTTCCAAGTTAGCAAAACATTTGGGGGCGGTAAAAACACCTTTAAGAATCTATTCAACCCATTTTCACCATCACCCAAGTACATATATATGACCCAGATGCATGGTATTGCTAGTTTTCTTATGGACAAAAGGACGACATAATTACACAACTATTGCAAACTACTACTTGCCACACTCAAGTTGGTAGACCTAGTTGAACGGCTTTTAAAATACAGCTCCATTTGAACCCCAACGCTTAAAATTTGACAAGTACGCAGGAAGGACTTTTCTCAAGTAGACTGAATACTGATCTCGCTTTCAAAGCGTATCCTACTGCTATACTATTTACCCTTTCATCCAAAATGTCCACATCAAAACCCAATGCAGTCCAAATAATTCCTTTCAAAAAGCACGATAGCAGAATTAAAATTCAAGGAATACTAAGAAAGCGACAGGCTGCCATTCTACTAGCTCGGAACCATAGCATCCAAAGGGACACCAACCAGATCTGCGCCGCTATGGTTGCCACCATTGGTTCCATTGAACCGCCATGCTAATGCCGCCGCCATCTTAGCTGTAACCCCTTGAGTTGAGCAGATCAGACTATCCGCTTCCCCAGTGCCAAGCTCTCAACCTGAAACCGATACAAGAGCAAACGAGCTGCGTCAGATCAAGACAAGACCATCCAACCAAGTGAATTATATACCGAAATAAGCCCAGATTTCGCGTCATACTTAACCAACAACCGATGCGCAACCCCAGATCTAACCACAAATGAATGCGGCAGCTACTGCCGCCAAGTGGATCATTTACATTCCCAAATCACCAAACTAGCAAACCAGCTCCCACAAATCGCTGCATTTGACGCCAATTAGCCCGCGAATTCCCCACGCGCCCAACTAGATCACGCGCCTCCGCTTCGAAATGCTCGCAATCCCCGTGCTAGGCATCGAATCACGAACCAAAACCAGATGCACTGAAGCTGCTACTACTCCGAGTAACCGCGCCGCAGCCAAATCAACAGGGGAAAAGGCCCGAAAAAAACCGCGAAAAAAAAAGGAAAATGCCACAGAGAAAGGCGAACCTCTCATGGAATCGACGCGAAGTGGCGCGAGATTTTGCGAACAATCTCTGGAATTCGCCTCTTGCTAGCTCGCCACCGCAGATCCAGTGGGGAGGGAGGCGCCCCTACACCGAGGCGGAGGCGTCTGTTACGCTCTCGTTTTTTTTCTTATTTCCGGGGATTTTATTTCGCTAATTTTCGGGGTCCAAAAGGGGGCGGCATTTATATAGCAACTAGCGAGTGAGCTCTCCTCTTCCCAACGACTGCCGACAGTGGCAGTGGAGAGCAACTCGGTTTGGAACTTTGGCTATCTTCCGATATGACCCCCTATGAGTTACGTATTTCCTAATAATCCCTCTATGTCCGGATAGATTTAGAGCGAAGGGTGTTAAACGGAAATATTAGGGTCCAAGAGGGTGTAAATGTAAGAGTATAATTGTTTTTTGCTTTTAAGCGTTGGTGATTAGATTAAACGGAAATGGGTTTAATAACTAGGGAGCACAGTACGCTGGTTGTGGTGGTAGTTGATTAGTGCCAGTCTGCATGGGCTGGAGGGGTTTTGTCCTCCACAAGACAAAATCAACAGGTGGGAGAGGCATCTGCCAACTTCCAAATAGCTGTAAAACCAGTGCCCACGAGAAAATCGAACGCAGACAGTTGGACACATTCTTAAAAAATGGATAGACGCTTGTTCAGAGGAATTCCCCTTTTTCAGAGACATTTGTAGTTTCTGTACAGGCTGATTAATCGGTGCCAACCTACCCCTTTTCTCTCTCTTGCATTTATATGATGCTCCGTGACGTAAACACAATGTCTTTTCACATAAACACGAGTTGTTAGCTATAAGTTCGACATGAGTATAAAACATATCCCTCGGTCAATCGGAAAGTTTCCCTAAAAAAATCAATCGAAAAGGTTATGCTTTTCATATTGATAAATAGCAACCGTCTTTACAGCTTATTTGGAACGCAGAAATTGTGTAGGAATTCCACAAGAAATTTACGTAATCCTATGTTCAAACCGAACAGGACCTTTTTAACGAAGAAATATATCAACCATCTAAAGTCTCAATTAGCAGCTGATAATCTGTCAACTTCTCCCGGTGTAAGAAAATGGTATGTTATGTTCGTAAAACATGTATCCAAATGTCCATGGTTGTGATGATGATTACTTAAAAGGCATGCTAGCTCCTACGCTTGCTTGCGATTGCCCAATCAGCAGGTTACCGTATTGGACCATACAAGCGAAAAGACAATGCAGCCCCTGGAAAATGGCAGCAGAGCCTAGCCTTGCTCCGTTGCTCGGCGTTCTTCCCATGTGCAAGGTGATCACTCAATTATTGACGTAGGCTTGGAATTAACAAAGCACCGTAGCGTTAAGCATAGTACTCACGCCTGAACGAACGGCGGATACTTCTGCAATTATTGGATGGTAACGGAATCTGTCCTGCTTTTCCAGTTTTTCTTGCTCTCCTAATGCGATGATTGCCGGTGAAGCCTTCGCGCGCGGGGATTTCTTCGGCGAATGGCGATGATGCCGACCGCGCAACGGTCGGTGGCGACGGTCTTCGGGTGAATGCGACGCCGCAACCGCATCACGGCCAGGGCATGCTTACCTATACGTGCTTAACCAATCGATTCCAGAGAATGAATTAATCAGCGCATGCGTGTGTTCGCGCCTGTGCGGGCGAGCGAGGCCGCATTTGGATCGTGTCACTTCAAAACCAATCGAGGTGTTTTGGCATCAATGCATTTATCTCAGAGGATTTCAGAAAAAGAAATATCCATTGTATTCTGATTGGCATCTGCGTATCAAATGATTCGAGTAGACAGTAAGCCACTGATTAACGTGATGTCCTTTCTTCTTTCACCACATAAACAAACGGCACGTACAGCTGACGATGATGGCTTAGCTCGGTTGGATCTACCTTTTTTATTTTCAATATTTCCTACTTTCCTCGTTTCCTTCTTCTCCCTCCCTCTTCTAGCTTGCCATGGACTCATCTCTCACCCACAAAATGCAGCCGCAGCTAGATACTGGGGAAGCGACGCTCAACATTAACTAGATACTCTCCTCCAAAAACAGACTATCCTGGCTCAGCAATTCGACTTGCATTCTTGCCAACTAATTACTCTTAAAGCATTCCATTTCCAACGACTCGACTTCCTACTCCCTATCATCGTCATTCTCAACCAAATCCTGATAGATGTTCTACCGAATTGACCCGATGGCCAGCAGTCACATCTTCTCTTCGGACGTAGTAGGACATTCTTTGTTCGCGCAAACATCTGAATCTCTGACAATACCGTGTCGAAGACATTCTGCTAACTCTCCAGCCTCGACTGGACGATGCCAAGGGCAAGGCCTTAAGGTGTAAGCAGCATCCCATATCTCAAGCTCAATGTGAGCATCAAGCGTTCCAGGTCATCTTAGGTGCCTGCTAAACGCGGTCAAACTGTTCAGTTTTGTTAATAGTGGATAATTGGTTCAGTACTGTTACCAAACCTAGGGTTTTATAAGCAATTACCAAAATACCCTCTAGAAGGGTCCACCCATGTAGTCTATAAATATGGCTTATGATTCTAAGGAGGAATTGATGAATGAAAATGACTCTCCTCTATACGCTTGTGTTCATTGTGTCTCTTAGTGTTCATGTGATTGCTCTTGTGTGATTGATCTACTAGACAACAACGTGACGACTACCGTTATTTCTCAACATGTTATCAGCACGAAGCTCTTCGACGATAAATCGGGTATGTCGTTCTACATGCTTTTGGCAATCAGATCAGTCCATTCATGATTCTCATTACTATTTGTTCTATGTCATGTTCGCACTGTATGAGTTGGTGTTTTGGTCCACATCTCCGTCTAACCGCGTGTTGCCGTCGACAATCTCCACAGCATCGCACCAAGGATGATTTTGCACGCTGCCGACACCTTATGTCTATGATCTAAATGAATGAATCCACTCTGATCCGGAACAGTGAGTACACATACACAATCAATCTTCTACTTTTGATAGCAGTAGAGTTATTATCTTAATTGCATTGCCTATCTAGATGATCTTGAGATCATTTAGCTTTACTGAGATTGCTATGTAATATACAAACCAATCGGTTCATTACCTGCGCATGGCCACAGTTCGATCCTACGCGGATGGCACGGCCCTAATGGTCGTCGCCGCCACAACCTCTCTGGCCCTAGCTTTGTGTACGGCCCCGATGGCCTCACTATCGCTACTCGTCGGTGCCCGTAAGCCCCGCCGTGTGCACCCACAGCCGCACCGCAAGAGGATGACCACGCTTGCCGCCGCTACCACCGTCGGCCCCGCAGGCTGCCTGCGCTAGCCACGCACCGTGCGCCGCACCGCTCGCAAGTCTTATGCCGTGTGCGTCGCTGCGCTGCTCACCGTGCTCACGCCTCTGCGTCAGCAGCCACCACCGAGAAAAATGCTAGGGACACCCTAGCGCCCCCCCCCCCGAGCTAGATGGGCCTGTGTTGGGGAGAAACGCTGAGCCATGATTTTATGAAAAGAAAAGAAAAACCCCAATAAATTTGCAAATAAACCCTCGGAGTTCTAAAAATTACAAAGACATTTTTGTTGATAAGGAAAATTTGAGAAACCCCCTGGAGTTTGGGGTAATTACGGCGAATTTCGGATTTTTCATAAATTCTTGCAGAATAACCCTTTGAGAATCCGATTTTTTTGCAATGGATCAGTATGTTCTATAGTTATTTTATAATTCAGACTCTATCTTATGGTTATTTGCTTTAATAATATTTATTTTTATGCAACAACCTTAAATTAATCCTAAAAAGTGAATTTCTAATGTATATGAGCTTCCATTAATTTGGGAAACTTAGACCTAGTACACCTTGGAAGCATCATATTTTATGGTTTATTTTTTCCCTAGTATTGTGTGTTTGGAAATTAATTAATGGGTTTAGTAATTCTGAAAATTTCTCCCAGACCTTAAAAAATTATCAGAAAATCCTAAAAAACCTAGAAAAAATCTGGGAAATGTATAAATTATCCACTGAATAAACAAAATTGATATTTACTATTTTGCACTTGTTTCATGTATTTAAAATATTTTACCAGCTGTAAACATATAGAAACATGCATAACTTGTGTGGGACATGTTTGACATCGCTGAGTGGGTATTTGTTTGTCCTGAATGATAGCAATGATAAGCCCATATTATGCTCTATGGAGACCTATAGCTATCTTCTAGTTATTCCTTAACTTTGTAAAGATGTCACTTTCCTACACAAGTCGTATTAGTAGTATAGATTCAGCTCCTGTTGAGCTTGGTCCTGCCCATGATGAGTATCTCTTATCTTTTGTTTTAGGTTGAAACCTTATGCATTAGATTTTTTCCCCGGATGATGCTATAAAATAAAATAATAGTCTAAGTTGTTCTATTAAAGTCTTATCTCCCGCTGAATAGTTGATTAAATCAGCTTAATAGAACATATTGCCAGTAGCATACGTTACATGTAGTAAACTAATCTTGTATAGAATAAATTTGTAAACCGTATGCCTGAAAATTGAAAATACATTGTCATGACTTGCTAACAAAATATTATGCATGTGCTCTTGATATTTAATAAGCTTCAATTCATTAGCTTGTAGTGCACGGATGCCCAGATGGCAAAAGAAAAACTATTTTTCTCAGTGGCATCGGACCGAGTCTAGTCATATGTTGATATCTGATGGATCGGTTTAGCTAGAAAATACCATATCCCTCAAATAAGTACATAATAACTTCATCCCTAGGACTTGGAGTATATATAACACTATCCTCCACCACACTGCTTTATTAATTTAAGATCTTTGTAAGCAGAATGTTATAGAATATATATATATTGGTTTCACGCCAACAAAAATATACTCCTGTTGAAGTAAATACTTCGCTAGGAGTGGAATACCCCGGGTTGAATAGTATATCTACCTATGCAAAATTGACTCATTGGCCCTTGATCTAAAACCTGTGGGGACGCATGCGAGTCTAAGATCTAATGACACTAGTCAAATCAATTACTAATCTCTTCTTTAACTCTCTTGAAGAGAACTCACTTTGAATATGAAATACCTCAAGAAGAGGTTCATTATGAAAATGAAAGCCCTATCAACTTGATGTGCACATATTACAATGCTGAGAGTGCGGAACGACAAAAATCTTTTGTTTGGAAAATGACAAAGATCTGGTTAACTTGGAGGATGTGTGAGAAAAGTTATCAACAATTACTTTGTCTCTACAATTACTAAAGTTTCTCTTATGAGAACATGGATTCGAACCAAAGTCCATGGCCGAGCGCTTGAAGCATTCATATCGGGTTACATAATGAAAGCATATGAGGCTGAATCATAATTGTTAAATAAAAGTCTTAGAATTAGGTAGTTTAGACTTGATGGATTATTATGAATATAATGAAGTGGTGAAAGCTATGGTTCAAAGGTCCCTGTAGAGACTATTACTCTCCTATTATGAATGATATAATGTTTTGTTGCATAATAATTATGGTAAATAGCACGAACAAATAAATAAAATATGCAGTCAATGGGTTCTGAAAATCCTTGATGAGATCTTTGAAGGACTTAAAATTCCTAGTAAGAAATGAAACAAAATCGTAATATATATAAAACTCATACCAATAGTCTCTTACCTGTAGTAAGAGCATCTCCCGGAAGAAAGAGTGTTTTCTGAAGGAAAATTATCTTAGCAGTCGATCTCTTAATCACACCAATGAATATATAATCCCTAGAAGTGGACAAGGACCAATCAAGACCCGAAAGAATGAAATGAGGAACCTAAAGAGCAAAAATGCGCCACATAAACACTTATAAAGTGCATCTTTCACCAGAAGTTAGTAGAATGAAGGTTTCCTCTAGTACCATGAAGGTACGACATACATTGGTGATAATAGTAATTAATCCCCTAAATACCAAAACTAAGAGTGGTTATATTTTACTCAAGAGTGGTACAATTATACTTTATAGTTCTGCAGAACAGACTATTCATTGTAACTTTAACCACCATAAATATAGTTACAAAATATTAAGACCCTGAAAGGTTTTGATAAATCGTATTCAAAAAGCATACGACTTTGCAACTAGTATTACCCCATATCCTCTGCAAGGATAATCTACTTGTGTTGCATAATTAAACAGTGATATTTGATGAGTTAAACATATTACTCGCCGAATAGTGATTATCCTAAACCTCCAGATGAGTAATAGGATATTTGTATGTAATACTCCGCATCGTGATAATCTAGTATATTTGATCACGGTATTCTTGTCTATGTTCATTTTCGAAAAATGTATAAAAAGGCATTGGAGTAACAAGACTCCAGCGAAAGTTGTCTTTAGGGGGGCATATGCTAAACACTGATTATCATACTTGAGATTTTGAAAATCTTAGTCAAGCCTAGAAGATGTTTATACGATGATTACTATTTAAATTCACCTTAAAGGTTTTACCACTTAACAATTTAGATCAGTTGGTCGACAAAGCAAAGATCATGAAGATCACACATAGATCCTAATGACCATTACTAAATCCTAAAGATATACTGACTATTTGTCAAATATCTATAGTGAATAATTCCAGAATGGATTTATATTACTTTATGCTGGTGCAGCCATCTCTTGGCGGTCATCTAAGCAAACCTCGAGTAGTTGCTTCTACCAATCAATCAGAGATTATAGCACTATATGAAGCCTAACTTGAATGTGTGTAAGATCGAGAGGCCGACTAGGGGGGGTGAATATGCGGTTTTAAAAATCTTTTGGTTAAAACCAAGTTTTATACGGAACTATAAATCAATTCGTTTTGTTCAATTAAAACCTAAATCAACTAGTCTAGACTAAGTGCACCAACAATATAAGACTACAGATAATGATATCAATCATACAAAGACATGTAAACAATTTAATTATAGAAATGTGAATTGTAATAGAGTAAAGCACAAGAAGGCAAACCACAATGATGTTTTACTGTGGTGTTCATAGACTTGCCGGTCTCCCCTAATCCACATTAAGGTAAGCCCAATCAAATTGGAACGGCTCCACAAATTGAGCCAACACCTCCGAGGTAAGTCCAACCACTTGGACCGGCCCACAACTCGAACCAACACTTCGATCCACTCGGGATTGCTCTTCCTCCACTCCGGAAATGACGAGCACCAAACCACTTACAACCGCCTAGGTCTTCTCACAACCTTCTTTGAGAAGATCACTAGCGTAACTCCTCTAATCTGCCTAGGTGTTAGCAAACACCAAGAGTACAAGTCGGAGACGCTCACTTGAACGGATTAAGTGTCTAAGCTCGATGGATACACAATCTACTACCTAATGCAACACATGCACTAGGGTTTCACTCTCTAAGCTCACTAAGTGCAATACATGCACAAAAGATAGTAAAGAGCTTGCTCTTTGCTCAAGGAAATGATTATGGCACCAGCAACCTTACCCACAACTAGCCACAAGGGGTATATATACTCACACAAGAAAAACTAGCCGTTGGAGGTAAAGATCCAAAAAACATGGAAAAATCGGTATGACCGCCAACTAATGGCTGGTCAAACCACTAAGCTCCAACGGCTATAAAACTAGCCGTTGGATACACTTCCGGGTCAACCACCCTCACAGGGGTCGGTCAGACCGGATCCACCGGTTAGACCGACAAAGGGGCGGTCAGATCGCTCACCAGAGAAAAAGTCCGTTACTAGAAAAACATCTGTTTTGGAAAAAACGAACTAGCAATAAAAGATCGGTACTACCGCCTTGCGGTAATACCGCTGAAGAAATATGGTCATACCGTATTTGGGAACAAGAGAAACTCTCAAAAATACCTTCTCTGGAAAATACATACCACACTCAAATAAACAGTTATACCACTGACCAGGGACTGGTCAGACCAGCCAACACATGGCGGTCAAACCGACACCCCACCGGTCAGACCGACTGACATGGGTGGTCAGACCGCCCACTGCCAACAAGGCTAAAAACATATTACACATCTTGCTTCAACTCAATTTGCAAAGCATATTTGCCAATTGACGCAATATGCACACAAAGGATGAATGCAATATTCTCAACAAGTTGTAAATATATTTGCTGATTTTTAGAATTATGCCACAAGGAATTAGGTACATGAACTTAAAACCATTTGCAAAACACGTTTGCAAACTAAAGTCACATGCTACAGGGATTTATGCATGAGCCTCAACTATTTACAAAACGCATTCATAAATATCGGCAACATGCTAACAAGAGCTAGAGCAAGCAAGATGAGCTATCAACATATGACACACTCAAGCTACTAGTCAAGACATCTCTTAATAGTACGACAATCTATACTAACAACCCGGTCTCCTCACCAAACACCGAGACCGGTAAAAGAACTAGGAACACATCTTTAGCCCTAGCTAGCCATACCTTTGCCTTGAGCATCCTCTTGAAGCTTGATGACACACATCTTCATTTCACGTCCGGGTTCTTGACTTGATAATCATCAATACATGGTGATTTCCTTTACTTTGGGATTTTGATGTGCATCAACACATGATGCATCCTTTTCTTGAACTTTGACTTGATGGCTATCAACTCATGATGTCATCCAAAGTCTCTAACTTCATGGAACATAACCTATTCATCCAACTCATAAAAAATGTTAGTTCTACAATGTGATTGTCATTAATTACCATAACATACCATTAACTCATAATGGTGGGTCAAGATACTTCAATCTTTCTTCTCTTTGATAATTGATGATAACCACCTCAATTTGCAGATAATTGAATATAGATCAATATGAGTATTTATGAACTACACAAGTTTTATATACTCAAGGATATGTTTCAAATTAGAGATCCTTAATATATGTGAAAAAGGAATATGGATCAATACTAATAAACCACAAAATATAGAGTGAACTCCACCTAAATGTGTGCATATACGAATGTGTAATAAAAACATATGCACATATTCAAGTTAGACTTTTAGTAGAGTTCATCCTATATTTTGGATCCGAGGAATGCAACAAGATATAAGAATATGATGTCGAATGCATACCTCCATAATTTTCACCTTTTCATCCAAGTGGGACTAAACAATATCATACTAAATAAGAGAGTTAGTCTCACATATAGATTTGTCATCAATCACTAAAATACTCCATTAACTCGTAATGGTCGGGCCTAGATTCTTCAATGTGTTTGACTCAGAAGTGTGATTAACCACACTCAAAAGTATTGTGACCTTAATACCGTCAATACCCCCTAAATTATTTATGAAGATAATATTACTTGTATTGCACAAATACAAATGTGTTATAATGTCAAGAGCAATATCACGAAGCATATTGCTCCTAAATGTTTTCTATCCTCATGGAATCCAGAAAAATAGTGAGGTAAAGATCCTGCAAACAAAGCATTGTGAAATCCAGTTGATTTATTCACTAAGTCTCTATCTGTATCCAGTTTTCAAAGATACATTTATAGCATTGGAATAAGACAATTTAAAGAACTGCATAGTGTTTTTTTTGGGGGGGGGTGGGGGTAAATCCCCAAATCATAACCTTTATCAAATCCTGAGGATTTATCCAAAATCTTAAATATTGGACCCCGAAGACTAAATGTTGTACTCTTTTTCTTTGTGAGTTCTCTTAAAATTTTATCATATGAAGGTTTTTAATGAGGCAACAAGTGTAATGCAATTTAACGTGTGCCATGTAATCTTTTCTCCATTCTTTTTTTCCTACTAGGTTTTTGAAAGGAGTTTATGAAACCTAGGGTTTTATGATCAATTATCAAAATACCCCCTAGAAGGGGTACCCATGTAGTTTATAATACGACTTATCATTGTAAAGAGAGGAATTGATGAATGAAAATGGCTCTCTCCTATAAATTTGTGTTTATTTTATCTTTTGGTTTTCATATAATTATTTTTTATGATTAATCTACTAGACAGCAACACGAGAACTATCGCTATTTCTCAACAATTACACAGTAGTGATCGGTGGTAGCTGATTAGTAGCAGCATCCATCCAGTGGCTGACGAGATCAGAAATTCAGTGGTGGTGGTGCTGCTGCTGCTGTGGTCTCTCTCTCGCCTCTTTTTTCTGCATGTGATGTGGGGCCTCAACGGCCGGGCTTCCAATCCAACCCCCGACTGCCACCGCCCTCGTGGAACGTGCAGGTACAGGTGTATAGCTGACACAGGAACGCCGAATAGAATCTTCTGCCGCATGCTGCCTGCACTGTCCGAAAGCTTTTGCAATTGATGGTTGGTGCAACCTAGTACTAGTAGAAACTGTGCAATTTGTAGGCACTGTTAAGCCTTGCAGGTTTGTGTTCCAAGCAGGAATTTTACAGTAAATTTGCAGGAACTTCACATGAGTTCAATTCGTGCAGGAACGAGCGAAGGTAGGAGCTACGGGGCCTGAGTAGTGAGTAGCTAGTATAATATACTAGCAGCGTAACTAGGAATACTGTTGCAAAGATACATGCTCCTCGGATTTACGAGCACTCAAAATGCGAGAGAACGCTCAAAGTTTTGTAATTGGCTTATAATCTGAATCCACCTTAGTGCTTATTTGGATAAGAATAGATTATAACAAATCTTTTCGAATTGAAAAAGATTTTAGTTCAAATTATGAATTAATTCGGAAAAATTAAGTCGGATCACAATATATTCAAACAAGTCCTTCAAGTTTTTTTTGGAAGCAAAATCCACCTCAACGTTCAATGAGAAGCTGTAAACCCTGCAGGCAGCTAGAAGATTGGTCCCGTATACATGGTGCCACTGCCACCAACTCCGACCCAGAATAAAACTTGGGCCGAGTATTCGGCCTAACACCGGCCCATTCTATTGAATCCACCTTAGATACATGAACGAATTGAACTCACTTCTTTTGATGTTCTTCTATTCGTTCATTGATCTTTGGTTTATGCCTCCCAAGAAGATGCATTGCTCGCTGCTGCTCCATCATATTTTGTAGTTGGCGCACAGGTCAATCTCGTGAGTCGCTGTTCAGTTTAGGTAGGAGATTCTTGTGCCTTACTTAAGAAAGGTGTTGGGTATGATTTATATATAACAAGGCGAAATGAAAAGTCTGTGTCTGGAAAGCAACATGTAATCGGGTATAAATATATACTGTCGATCTCTTGTGACCCTAATCAGAAGAAAAGAAAGAAACTCTGCGTACGGACGGAACCGTCGCGATTTGGCTTCCGAAAACGTAGGCTTTGTCAAACCTCGTAAACAAGTTCTCGTATCTCTTGTATACTTGCTGTGATTGTTCTCTCGCGTGAAGAGTTGTCCACTACTTGGAACCGTCTGTGATACGTAATTATCACAAACAGTTTGTAAATAGAACCGTTTATCATAATTCACAGACGATTCTTAACAATAACCGTCTGTGATGTCATCACAGACGGTTATTGTTAAGAACCGTCTGTGAATTATTACATACGGTTATATTTACAAACTGTCTGTGATGTATTCGAATATCACAGATGGTTTGTATTTAAAACCGTCTATGATTATAATCATATTACAGACGATTTTGTAGATAAAATCATCTTTGATACTTTTGTTTTGTTAGGCGGAAAAATAAAAATTTGGACTTAATGGGTGAGCTGCCGAAACTCGCTTTATATTAACCGAGTCTCCTCACACCTCCATCTCCTCCTCTGCCGTCTCTCCTCTAACCGAGTGCCGCCGTCTCGCCCTAACCTTGCGCCCCGGCCTCCCATGAGCTCGTCACCCGCGGCCTCCCCCGACCTCATAGCCCATGGGCTTCCCTGACATCGTCACCCCCGCCTCCTCCACTTCGTCGCCCTAGCCTCCCACAACCTCGTCGCCCCCGGCCTCCTCCACTTTATCGCCCCAGCCTCCCACGACCTCGTCGCCCTCGGCCTCCGCCACTTCGTCGCCCCGGCCTCCTCCACCTCGCCCCGGCCTTGTTGTCGCCGGACTCCCCCAACCTTGTCGCCCCCAACCTCCCTCGACATTGTCGCCCCCGGTCTCCAACTCAGATCGCACACTGTCCAGTAAAATCGTCATAACTTTTGTATACGAACTCATATTGTAATATTCTTTGGCTCGTTGGAAAGCTAACAAAAGTTTAATCCAAAAAACCATAAGTCCATATTAGATTCATTCGCGAGGCTCGGGAGGCTCCAGACAAAATGAAATCCCCAAAAAAGATCGTTTAGGGCCTCAAAACAACATCCGAAGTTCCATATGTAGATACTCGGATTCAACTGTCCAGCAATTGATTGGTTTGGTTTAAAAGTCGATTTTTTTGCAATAGAAAAAGCTATCACAGACGGTTCAAAAACCGTATGTGATAACATCATATCATCATAGACACATAAATCCAGACGGTTCAAAAACCGTCTGTGATGACGGTTTAGAGCCGTCTGCGATGACCCTCTCTGTAGTAGTGGTCGCTGGTTCCAACAAAAGGTAAACGATTTCCGATTTCAGATTAACATTGACAACGATTATAGATCAACATCGGCAACATCAAGTGGATATATATCTCAGTACCATGATCCGTACGCTTATTTCTGGATTTTACGCCTTACGTAACGTGTAAACATGCATGGCAAGAGTTTAGCAAAGCTTGCATCTAACGCGCATTTCAGACTACGTACAGAGATAACACGATGCGCACCATTGTAAGGCCTGGCTCAGTTCGGTAATATGCGGCAAATAGTTCTAGAACCCTAGCTAGAAGATTAAGCTTGTATCATATCCAAGTATCCAATTATCCATTTCTTTTCCCAGAAAAGAACAATTATCCATTAACAAGGAACATCTAAGCATACTCTCCATGAAGCAACTGAAGTACTGATTCGCTATCCGGGTACGGATCTCACCTACGATGACGACTACAAATTTTTTCTTCAATGACTAGTACTACAACAATGCTCACTTCGTTGCCTACAAAATTTTTCCTAAGCCTGCAAAACTTTCTCCAAGATGCATGCGACAACAGCTGCAAGTATTTCTCCTCTCTCAGTGCACCATCCTGGCCAAACTCACGTGCATCTTGCACAACGAGGCCGTGCGGATCACGTCCTCGAACCACCCCGCGGCCGGGAGCGGCGGCCGCGGCGGGGGAGCCGAACCCACCGGAGACGTCATTGGCGCCTGCGCAGAGGTTGGCACGTCACGGCGAGCGCTTCTTTGATCGGCGCTCGCCTCTTCCTCGTTCGCCGCCGCAGGGGAGTGGGTTTCTTGTGCGATCGAGGGATGGGGCCGCCGCGGCGGCGGCGGCTGGGTCACCGGGCTGTCGCCGCTACTATCGACGAGCTTCAAGATTAGACGGCCATCGACCTTCCTGGCGAAGACGCGGCCCCGCCGCGGGGCGGGCTCCCGCGAGACCACGACCCGCCCGTCGGCAGTGCGCGTCCGCATCAGCGCCCACGGCGAGCGCCCCGCCCGGCGGAGCGACGGGATCGGGGGCGGCAGGAGGTGGAGACGGCGCCGCCACCCGTACAGCACCCTGTAGACAAGATCTTAGGACTAAACATGATCTGAGACATAAGCTCTAGTAACATACATGAACATCTACATTAAACATTAGAGCGGAAGCTAATCAGTGTGTACCCGAGCTTGATGAAGCCATGAGGGATGATGATGAGTTGGTGTAGCTGAGGCCGGTCGTGGATGAAGTCCGTAGTGGTGGTCGTGGACGAGGGCCGGCGGTCCTGGGTCTTCGTCCACCTTAGCGCGCGTGAGTAGATCGGGTTTTTGTGTACGGGGTGTGTATCCGGCAGTCAAGAACAACCTCCTCTTTCTGCCTGCCGAACCCCCTGAGTCTATATTGCGCTAGGTGACCGGGACCCGAACCAATTTGGTTGGCCGCGCCTTCCGATCATGGCGCGAGTGGAGACGTGGTCTCCCGGTAATATCGGGAAGCCGTTAGCTAAGCCGAAGATCAACCCAACATTCTCCCCTTTGATCGTAAGGCTAACAACATAAGCCCATTCTCAATAAAATAGCATACCAAGGTAATGCGTCGCATGACCAATGAAGTGCCATACAACCTCAGTACCTATAGTGTATTATCTCATCTTGAAATGGATATTCATTATACTTAATGGGAGTTGGTTTATTTAAGGTCCTTTTTATCCAGAATCAGAGGCTTTCCAATAAACCCATGCCGGCAACATGATCACGAAAAATATTGGGTGGTAAGCCTTTAGTAAGCGGATCCGCAAGCATTGACTTAGTACTAATATGCTTGATGCTAATGGTTTGATCCTGGATTCTATCTTTCACAACATGATACTTAATGTCAATGTGTTTGGCAGCACCACTTGACTTGTTGTTACTCGCATAAAAGACTGCGAGTTCGTTATCGCAGTATAAGGTGAGTGGTTTAGAAATGTTGTCTACCACTCTAAGTCCCGGGACAAAATTCTTAAGCCATACAACTGCCGGTGGCCTCATAACATGCCACAAACTCACTTGCATCGTTGAAGATGCCGTAAGGGTTTGTTTGGAGCTTTCCACGAGATAGCTCCACGAGCGAGTGTGAAGATATAACTGGCGTGGATTTCTTAGTATCAACACATCCCAAAATCTGAATCAATAACCAATAACTTCAAGGTTATCGAATTCTTATATGTGAGCATGAAATTCTTAGTAGCTTGCATATAGCGCAAGACTTTCTTAACGGCCTTCGATGGTCCGGTCTGGATTTGTGATATCGCCAAGCATCCGGTTATAAAAGCTAAATCGTAGCGCGTACATACTTGAGCATACATAATGCTTCCGACAGCTGAAGCATAAGGAACCGACTTCATCTGATCAGTTTCATATTGGTTCTTTGGACATTGAAATGTCCCAAACTTATCGCCCTTAACAATAGGAGCAGGCGAGCGAGCACTTATGCATATTGTATTTCTTGATACTCGTCAGCGTATGCCTTACGAGATAAACCTAATATTCCTTTGGACCTATCTCGGTGAATCTCAATGCCAAGAACGTAAGAGGCATCACCAAGATCCTTCATATCAAAATTAGATGAAAGAAATCTTTTGGTCTCAAACAGTATATCCTTATCGCTGCTGGCCAATAAGATGTCATCCACATAAAGCACTAAGATGGTGAATTTACTCCCCTTGAACTTAACATATATGCAGTTATCAACTTCATTTTCTTTAAAACCAAAATTTCTTATTATTTTATCGAATTTGAGGTACCACTGCCTCGACGTTTGTTTCAAGCCATAAATTGATTTCTTAAGTCGACATCCCATATGCTCCTTGCCTTCCACGACAAAACCTTAGGTTGAGCCATGTAAACATTTTCTTGTAAGTCGCCATTAAGAAATGTCGTTTTAACATCCATCGATGCGACTCTAAATCATAATGAGCTACAAGTGCCATAACTATTCTGAATGAATCTTTAGTTGAGACAGGAGAAAAGGTGTCATTATAATCAATCCCCTCTCTTTGTGAGAAGCCTTTTGCTACAAGCCTTGCTTTGAACCTTTCGATATTTCCTTTAGAGTCGTGTTTGGTTTTGTAGACCCATTTACAACCTACTGTTTTGACTCCGTCGGGAATTTCTACTAGGTCCCATACATCATTAGTGCTCATAGACTTTAGTTCATCCTTCATGGCATCAAGCCACTTAGGAGAATGTTCACTCATCATAGCCTCCTTATAAGAGGTGGGATCGTCTACCTTCCCTACATCATTAATATCCTCATTCATATATACAACATAATCATTCGGGATGGCGGATCTTCTCTCCATTGTGATCTTCTAATAGGTTCATTAGCTATGACAGAGACTGCTGAGGCTCGTCATTATGTACAACATTAGGAATTTGAGAGATCTCAACGATGGGTGCAACAATGATATTTTCTCTGGAGGTGCGGCCACGAGGCACGAGAATAAAGGTCTCGGGATGAGCGGTGAAGGAACGTAAACCCGCTTCTCCTCAAGATCTATTTTCCGGGCTCCGGCTCCTCATTATTTTCTAAGAACACAGCGTGCCTTGTTTCTACAAACTTAGTTGTCCTATTAGGACAAGATAAAAGCGATACCCTTTGGATCTTTCGAGTACCCAATAAAATGACAACTTCTTGTTTTAGGGTCTAATTTCCCAATATGTGGATTAAAAATCTTAGCTTGACATGACAACCCCACACTCGTAAATATTTCATACTCGGTTTTCTCCAGTCCATAATTCATAAGGTGTCTTAGGTAATGCGATTTCTGGGAACCCGATTAAGAATATGTGCACTGTCTTTAGTGCTTCCATCCACAAACTAATGGGTAAACTAGAGTGGTGAGCATGCTCGTACCATATCCATAAGTGTGCGGTTCGTCTCTCGGCTACTCCATTCTCGAGTTCACCGGCATAGAATCTTGGGCAACAATGCCATTTTCTTGAAGAAACTTAGCGAAAGGGCCGTGAATTTGTCCATAAGAGGCATGTCTTCCATAATATTCTCCCCACGGTCCGATCTTACCACTTTAATTCTTAAGTTGTGCTGATTTTCAACTTGACCTTAAATATCTTAAATTTGTCAAGTGACTCGGATCGGTCTTTAATGGAAAGATATAACCATAACGGAGAAATCATCGATAAATGTGATGAAAGAATCAAAACCATCCACCGATGTCACGGAAAAGGACCACAAATATCGGTATGAATTAATTCTAAAAGTCCTCTGCTGCGAATAGCTCCTTCTTTATTTGTTTCACATATTTTCCTTTAATGCAATCAATGCGTTGGTCCAGTCGGTGAAATCTAATGGGTGGAGAATCTCTTCCTTAATGAGACGCTCCATTCTCCCTTCAAATGTGGCCCAAGCAGCGATGCCACAATTTCAAGAAGTCTCATTATTCTTTTACCCTTAGCATCACACACATTCAAGGATACAGGAGATTCATTAAGGAAAGCATATAGAGTTTGTCTCGTCTAAAAGCAAGACCAATATTATTAGAATCAAACGTAATAATACATTTATTATCACCAAAAGTACACTTAAAACCTTCATCGTCCAACAAAGAAATCGAAATCAAATTCCTCCTAATAGAAGGAACATGAACTACATTATTGAGGCAGTGAGAAGCCGTTGTCTAAAACTAATGTAATTGATCCTATTGATTCCACTTGGCTTCCTTTCCATCCGCGACTCTAAGGCTTCGCCCCTTTCTTAGGGTTCTGCGGTATGGAATCCTGTAAAGAATTAGTAACGTGCACAGTTGCACCTGAGTCAATCCACCAGGAATTAATGGAAAAATTAGCATAAAGTGTTTCATCAACAAAAGTTATTGTATCATTACCCTTCTTTGCGAGCCACTTTAGAAATCCGACACAGTCCTTCTGAAAGTGCCCTGACTGCTTGCAAAAATGACATTCACCCCCTTTAGATGCTCCAGCAGGAGCTACATGAGGCTTAGGTGCATTGTGCACTTTAGGCCCCGACTTATCAACATTGGGGGAGAACGCCAACTTCTTCTTAGATTTGAAGTCCCCTTGGAACTTCCTTTTATTGGAGCCACCAACTTGAAGTGCAAGATCCCTCTTTTCCGTCCTTATTCTTTCCTCCTCCTGAACACACATGGCGATTAAATCGCTCATGTTCCACTTTTCTTTCTGAGTATTATAATTAATCTTAAAAGCTGTATATTCAGAAGGGAGAGAGGTCATAATGAAATGGACTAGGAAACCATCAGAAATTTCCATGTCCATTCCTTAAGTTTTCCGGCCATATCGGTCATCATCATTATGTGTTCTCTAATACTGCGGAACCATCATACTTAGTTGTCGAGAGCCTCAGAATCGAGTCTTGGCATAAACTTTTGTAGAGCCCTTAATTTTTCTTCAAGCGATGCGGATACTCTTTAGCATTTTGAATCGGGATTGCTCCCGATCCCAAGCGAAATGGAGGTCTTCATTATCATAAGTGATGACGGTTGGACCGCTCCCATTTCTCAAAGCATTAGTTTCATAAATTTTCTTTTGTCATCATAATTTTCCTCACCTCGGAGGGGAATGGGGCGGCATCCTTAAAGCATAATCGAGATCTAATACCCCAAGGACAACATGGATTCTCTCCTTCCAGGAGGGAAAATTGCTCCCCGTAAGCTGTTCAATGTTGTCGATGGTGGCAGCGACATTTGATGCATTTATTGCTGAATATCAAAAAAAAAAAAACAGGGCATAAATCAGAAATAATCATAAGAAATATGTTGCATGCAATTAATCCTACGTTGGTCTGATTAATAACATACAAAAACTATAGTTCTAATTCACATCACCGTTGGGCAGATAATGAAAAAGAACTTAAACAATTAATATGGCTACACATGATTATAAACAACGTTGGTCTGAATATAATCATATGCATGTACATAATGCCAAAAACATAAAATGTAAAAGTCTCTAATTAAAATATCTCGTTGGTTCAATTTTAATCAGAGATTAAGCATAATATTGGGCAATAATACATTATTCATGATATACCATAATTTTGGGCATCAAAACAATAATTAAATCAGTGCACAAAAGGGATAAATCATAAGAAAATGCACTGAAAATGAGCAAAAAATAGAAAAAGGCACTATTCGGCCCAAAGATCACGGCCGGCCCAAAACTCACGCGCGGCCCAAACTGTGCGCGCGCACGGCCCATTACTTCATCGCCAGCCCGAAAACGCAGCCGCCGTCGGATGCGATCGGACGGCTGAAAAAATCTTGGCCCAAAACCTTTCGCCGGCCTGCTAACTCAGTCGCCGTCGGATTCACTCGGACGGTCGAGATCTACTCACTGAAGGCTCAAAAGGCCGGAAAACCCTAACCTAAGGGTATTTCGCCTCGCTCTCCCACGAAAACGGAGCGACGCCGCGAGCGCGCGCAGCGAAGAGGAAAGCGGCGCCGCGGCGCCATTTCACCGGCGGCGCAAGGATGATCGGCGTCGGCGAGGTGGTGGAAGCGGCGCCACTCGGCCTCTTCGCGGCGCGGCGGCGTCTGCAACCGGAGGTTGAGCGCGGCCGTCGAGTGGGCTACGGTGGTGCCGAGACCGAGCGAGACCGGACCTCCAAAAAACGTGAGTAACCTTCGCCGCATTTAGATTAGGGTTTTGATTTGGGGGTATAAGTTGGGGAAAGAGACCTTCGGGGGGTCCCGATTTAGATTTGTTCTTGAGTTCATTAGGGTTTCACATAATTTCTTGAATCCCCTCCTTCTAAGTGCTAAAACCGGGCCAAAGAACACTAGATCCGAGCCCCTAGACCTTAGATCCGCACCTTTAACCACCGGATCCAAGCAAATTGGTTCGGGTTTTGACTAATTAGAGTTCTTGATGAGCTAGGTTGGCTCTGATACCAAATGTAGACAAGATCTTAGGACTAAACATGATCTGAGACATAAGCCCTAGCAACATACATGAACATCTACATTAAACATTAGAGCGAAGCTAATCGGTGTGTACCAGAGCTTGATGAAGCCATGAGGATGATGATGAGTTGGTGTAGCCGAGGCCGGTCGTGGATGAAGTCCGTAGTGGTGGTCGTGGGACGAGGCCGCGGTCCCGGTCTTCGCCCACCTTAGCGCGTGAGTAGATCGGGTTTTTGTGCGGGGTGTGTATCCGGCGATCAAGAACAACCTCTCTTTTCGCTGCCGAACCCCGAGTCTATATTGCGCTAGGTGACCGGGACCAACCAATTTGGTTGGCGCGCCTTCCGATCATGGCGCGAGTGGAGACGTGGTCTCCCGGTAATCTCGGGAAGCCGTTAGCTAAGCCGAAGATCAACCCAACACACCCGGCACCGCCTCCTCCTCCTCCTCCTCCCCACAAAGCAGCGGGATCGCGCCGCCGCCGAGGCAACAGACCGCGCGGCGCGAGGCGCCATCGTCTTGGCGCGGCCACGATGCGCCCGGGCGACGTCGTCGCGACAGGGTGCGGAGGCCGAGGAGGCGGCGGCGGCGGCGTCGCGGTTCCCGGCGAGGTCGGCGGCGACGTCGAGCAGCATTGCAGACTCGCAGCGCACGGCCGGGTGGGCTCGCGAGCGATCGAGCTCGATCGCTCGCGAGCTCTCGGCTATTTCGAGCTCGCCAATCCCGATATCCACCAGTTCGGGTTTCCATTTTCCAGGGCCTCGAGTTGGAACGGTTTCTGTGGGACGATCGTCTTGAACGAATTCTCTGGGGGTGACTGTGAGTGTGAGGATCACGTGTATTTATACTGGGGCGGACCGAGGCACGGCATGAAGAAGAAGGGCGAGGGGATTTTCACGAGATGAGGATTGAGGACGTATCCACGTGGTGAATCGACCCCGTAAAAATTGTTTCCAGCTTTTACCGTGTGGATAGGCTCGAGAGGCACGGATAATTTCTTTCCTACACAGCTGGACCGCGCATTCTGATCCGAACGTTGCACGTACTGCTGGTATCCGTAGGATCGACCAGTATGCAGAGAGACGAGTTCCACAGGATAGGCAACAGCGATGGTACACGTGCTACAAAAATTCTATTAATCAATTCACTACTAAAAAAAAATTCACAAACGGTTCAAAAACGTTATTATAAATGGTTCTATGAGCCATCTGAGTTTATAAGTTAATAATGATATGAGGTCATCACGTTTTTGAATCGTCTCTGCTACAAAATTTCTTTTAGTCAATTTCTTCGAGATTTGATGATATTTGACCGTGAATATATATACATACATATATATATACACACACACACACATAGGAAGTCTTTTTCCTACTCCCGGTGTAGTTACTCCTATTCTGTATCCCACAACGTAGCGAGTATCTTACGTAACCGAGAGTATGTATGTGTAGTATACGAGTATGTAAGACCACCTAGGTGGTATTCACATATGTCAAATTAGTATATGAGTATATCCAAAGTGATAAAGGAATATGTCAAATTCTTTTAGATGGTATATCAAACGTGGGAGTAACTACACCCGAGAGTAGAAAGTATTTATATATTTGTCGATTTGCCTCAAAAGGTCAAAGCCTGCCTAAGTCACAGCTAGCTAGCTAGGGGGTGAAAAACGAGTCGAGCTTGATCCAGATCGATCAGCTAGTTTCATTAAACGAGCAAAATAGGAGGATCAACTTAATTGGACGTACTCATTCATGATACGTATTAGCATAAGCATGCAACGGTAGCAGCAACGAAATGAAGATATATATCAAACACTACATCGTGGCAACATAACAATGTTCATAAGCTCCTCTATACAAACTACAAGCTAAGATCATATACTAGATTAACGAAAGGATCAAATATACAGAGCAAAGAAAAGAATGCACAATGTGGAGGTGGCAAGACTTTTGGTGGGATCATGATTTAGGAAGTTGAGTGAGAACGCGAGAAGGGGGTACTCAGAAAAGAACCAGCTCCCGTGTCGCTCCTTCTGGGCGACCCGGGGGCGACGCCGCCACCCCAAAGCAACTCCGCCACCAGCCCCCGCCGCGCGCGCGCCCAGCATCTGGCGTGGCCCCAAAGACCGTGGCGGCCCCCAACCTCCCTCCTGAACCTCCTCCTCTCCTTCCCCCTCCCCTCTCTCTCTTCCTGTTCTTGTTGAGGGCCTTCTTGGCGTCGTCGTCGCCTGTGGCCGTTGCGGTGGCGGGGCGCCTCCGGTGGATCTACGGTGTCGCGGAGGGGCGCTTCCCCCTTGGCTGGAGCTCTTGGGTCGCCAGCGTCCCCCTTGATGGCTGAATCTAGATCCAGATCTAGATCCAGCCCATCCTCGCCAAAGATTTTGGGCCGCCAACGCCACCCCAGTCGCCGGTTGTCGTGCCACCCAGGGGGACGCCAAGGAGCTCTGCTTGTTGTCCGTCACGGCTCCAGTGTCGGCGAGCACGACGGTGGACCGCGACGGGGGCTCTAGCGCCCCTTCGGTCGTCGGGGCCTCTGGTTGCGGGTTTCGGGGGCGCCGACGCCAGGAGGAAGCGTCGTCGCCCCCACGCGCCGGCGAAGCGGCGTCGTCTTCGCTGGTGTCGGTGCCCCCCGTCGTCTTCGCTCGAGCGCGCGCCACGCTTCCACAGGGCCCGCCGCCTTTGCTTGCCCTGGGCGTTCCCTGGTGCTCCACGCTGGCGTGGTCCACCCCCTGCGGCGCCGACCGGGGTGGTGGCCAGAGCAGCCGTGGGCCGTTTTCTTCTGTAGGTTTACCCCTATGCCCTCGATTCACGGCGGCTCTTCGTTCTGACTTGGCGCTTCACGACAGCATTTCAGTCCATGCGCGCTCCTCCAAAGCCGACTTGTGTGACAGAGAGTTGCGGCGTGGGAGCTGGGCTCCGCCGGCTCGAGTGTCAGAGAGATGCGGCGTGGGAGCAGGGCTCCGCTGTCTAGAGTGACAGCGAGGTGCGGCGTGGGAGCTGGGCTCCGCCGGCTCGAGTGTCAGAGAGGTGCGGCGTGGGAGTTGGGGCTTCGCCGACCGAGTAGTGAGGGGGCTTGTTGTGTTGTTGGTTGTGCGAGTTGAGTTGGGTTGGACTTGTCTGTTGTCTGGATGTGCCATTTGGAGTGGGCGTTGTTCTGTTTGAGTCGAGGTTGTATTGTCGTCTCAGGGTTGGTTGCCGGTTTTTCTCTATGAAACCGTGCATCTGTTAAGGTTTTGGTCCGATTTCTCTTATAAACTGGGTCAATTCTCTTCTGCTTTATATATATGCTCGGTAGGGATCCTGCCGGTTCATTCAAAAAAAAAAGAATTAGGAAGTGGAGAGGTGGGAGTTTGTCTATATATGTAGGTTTAAATGAGTAGTATGATGGGAAGAGTATGCAGTTCTGCAAGCATGTGTAGCTGCATGCACTATTTAGTCCCTTTATTTTGCTCCGAGATTCGTGCAACCCCTCCCTGAATCCGCACTGCCCCACTGCGCCGAGCCGCTACCGTCGAAGATGTGTCGGCGCCAAGCAGCCGGTCGCGAGCTGCGAGCCGCACGTCGGAGCCGCATCGGCAGGAGAAGAGAGGAAAGTAAGAGAGAGAGAGGAGGAGAGAGAAGCGCACAAATCTTGATGCAAGAGGATGGCCCAAATAGCGCATGTAGCTACACATGCTTGTAGAAAGACTACATGCAGTCGTAGTATGATTCCCTAAAAAAAGGTTTGGGAGAGATGCCCCTTGTAGGCCTAGGAGTATATGGACCATGAACTAGACAACAGGCTAAGTGACAAGCTATCGTTTTTTGCTTTGCTGACAAAGAGGCTTTAGGTTGACTCATTTCATGAGCCAAAATTGAGGAGCCGAGCCACCAAGGAGTAAATCCCTAATACCATCTCTAATGTTGTGTTTTACCCGGTTCAAAGGAGAAGAAAGAAGACATTGAATCGATTCAATGCATTGGAGGGGTCGATTCTAACAAATAAATTTCTAGAACCGGACTATATGTACTTAAGAGTCAATTCAAAGCATTAAACAATTTATTTATGAAAGAGAGTGTGTGTGGTTGAGAGATGATATTATTTTTTTGTGGTTTTTTAATGTAATATGGGTCCTAGTTATTAATAGAAATTGATTCAATACATTAGAGATAAACAAACTTAGTTCTTTGAATACTTAGCGACTTGTGAATTTGTGATACCACTCCAAACTTTATTTCCAGCTTGCTCGGTCCGAGGCCCCTAGAAGTACCTCACGGAAATCTTCAAAAGTCCTTCGCTAGGAGGAATTAATAGATGTTTGACAAAAAATGAGTTGCATATCGTATATTCTTGCTATTCATTTTTTTTTGTCCAACCAGATTTAAGCTATTTTGAGTCTTTGACCAGCTTCAACAATGACGGATGGGAGGCCATGAGTACTTGTATGGCGTGAGTTTGTGTTTAGAGAGTTTGAGAGGAGCTTTTTCAGTTGAGATGGTTTAAGGGTTGTGATGAGTTCAATGAGTTTAGAGTTTTTGAGTTTTCCAACAGCCTCGCTACCTGTTTCTTATTGTTGTGCACTCCTTTGTTCCAAAATGTAAGTCGTTTACTCCTACAGGCATAGAAACTAGGAAAAAGTTTATTTTACACCCCTTAACTCTTACGAAAGTCTGAAAATCACCCATGAACTCTAAAACCAGACATTATTCACCCTCTAACTATCCAAACCGTGCAAAACACCCCCTTGTCATGAAACCACAGTGATTTTTGGTTGATGTGGCGTATACAAATAAAAAATTCGTTGATGTGGCAGACCTCTCCGATGCTTCTTCTTCTACCTCCCTCTCCTCTTCTTCTCTCTCTATCCCCATCTCCTTCATCCTCTCTCCACAATAGGTCGGTGACCCCGGTGGCTGCCTTGCCCCCATCTTCCTCCTCCTCTAGGGACAACGAGGAGGTGACGCCGAGTCTGACATGCTCTGCCTCGCAGCCGCATTGCCACATCACGGAACCGAACAAGTGGGGATGGTCGAATGAAGTGCACATGGAGGTCCTCGAGAACTGCGACACCCTCCGTCCGTCGCCTGAGCCTTCCGCAGTGTCCCGCTCCACCTCTCCGACCGCATTTCCAACCTGGAGTGTTGGATGATTATTTGATCATTTGTAAGGAGCGCGCGGCAAGGGCACGACCATGGCGGCGAGGGCGACCCGGTGGCGCTTTGAGCTGGGGAAGATGGGCATGAGCATCCTGGAGGTCCGTGGAGCTCACTGGAAGCGACGGCGAGGGACAGGGAGGCTCAAGGCGGCTTGTCGACGACAACCCCGTGCGGTGATAGGTGGCTTGTGCGAATGGCTCGCCGGAGAGGGAGATGGAGCTTGGCGGTGCTTGGGGCGTCCTCGAGGCGTCGGTGCGGTGCTCTTGGCGCCGGTGATTGGACTGAAGCAGCGAAGAGCTCAGATGCCACTGACAAAGGGGATTCGGCCAGAGAGGGAGAAGAAAACCGAATTCAGCCGATTCATTGGGAAGACTTACTGAGAGAGAGGAGGGGAGAAGTGGGGAGGCAGGTGAGGGGTTCATGGCCTCTTTGTAGCAGAAGGAGAGGAAGGGGAGCCGTTGGAGGCGCGGGGAGCTTGCGCGGTCCCGAGGAGCGGCATGGGCGGCTATGAGCATGGATGCGATGGGGCGTGGCGGGGTTGACGCGCGCTGCGACTTTGGCGGTCCTGGGCGACGGGCGCGGCAGGGAAGGCACGCACGGGCGCAGGCGGGGCACGCGGGTGGCAGGGAGTGGCGTGGGCGTAGCAAGAGGCGCACGGGGGCGGCTCAGGCGGCGTGGGCATGACCCAACCGGGGGAGGAAAAAGACAAGGCAGGGGGAAGGGATCTACATGGATGTCACGTCGACAATCTCTTGCTAATATGGCATCAAGTCAGCGCAAAACAGCCAATTCCAGTGCCATGTCAGCGCCACGTCAGACAAAACCACCTCAGTTTAGGTTAAGGGGTAAAGTGAACGGTATTGATAGTTGAGGGGGCTTGGGTGTCCAGTTTTGTATTTTAGGGGTGATTTTCAAACTTTCGTAAGAGTTTAAGGGTGTAAAATAGACTTTTTCCTTGGAACTAAGGTATACCTAAAATGACCATCATACCCTTCTCTTGCTCCTAAGTGCTCTAATTATTCTATTAACTCATGTGTTTTCTCCCAAATTAATCACTAGCACATAACTCGCTTCCCATGCTGCCATGCAGGCACTAATGTTATGTTTTAGGAAAAAGTCTATATAACACCTTAACTCGCTTCCCATGCTGCCATGCAGGCACTAATGTTATGTTTTAGGAAAAAGTCTATATAACACCTTGAACTTTACTTTGAAAGTCCATCTAGCACCACGAACAATGAAACTAGACATTTGACCCTTCGAACTTGGCAATCGGTTCAAATAATACTCTGACCAAGCTCCACATGGTGGTATTATCCACGTGGCATGTAATTAAGCGGTTTTGGCACGTAGGAGGCCAAGTTTAGGTGAATGTCATGTGAGACCCACATGACTTCTCCCCCAAATTGAGTCCCTGTTTGGGAGTTTTAAGCTGGCTTCGGCTTCAGAAAAGCTCAAAGCCCCCCAAATAGACCAGCTTTGCAGCCGCTTACCTCTTAAGCCACAGCCAAAGCACCTTCGGAAGAGGTACTGGTTAAAAGGTTCGCTCTGTTTCATCAATTCCTCCCACCCGTACCCCTTCGTTCCCGAATCGACGCCTCGCTCCCAGGAGCGACTGGACACCTCGCGTCCTCGCCTCCTCCCAGGAGCGACTCCCCGCTGCCTCCCCGTCGGCCGAAGCTTCCTCCACGCTGCCTCCCCGCCGGCCGAAGCTCCTACCCCTTGCCTCTCCTACATCCCGACACCAACCCAAGCTCCGCCGTCCAGACGGAACTCCGCCCGCCGGCCATCCTCACGTCCATATCCATTCTCAGATCTGATTGTTTAGACTCATGTGAACGTGTTTGGATCTGAAATTTTTGGTAGTTACCTCATCCGGTTGTGATGGATAGGTACACATTCTCTGAAATTCCTATTCTAACTGCTACTATCCAGTCCAATTCAGATTTTGTTTTTGCATAGTGGTTTCGGCCTCCACCGGCTGGGATTTTGTTTTTGCAAAGTGCTACTCTCCAGTCTAACTGCTACATCATCTGATTTTTTTTGTATTTACATCAGCAGACTATAGGAATCTACTCAGCATAGATTTGACTCCCGTAGTTCTTGTAGTACATTTAACTGGGATATTCGGCTATCAAAACATGATTTTGTCTACGGGCTAAAACTGGGATACTAACATAGATTTGACTCCTGTAATTCTGTTTTGGCAATGTCCAATTGTCGACGCTGTGTGGGCCGGTACATCTTGATTTTATTTTTCAAATTTGGCAACTGTAACAACCCTAACGACCAGTTATCTAATATTACGTACATAAGTGCTGACTTTAAAATTTTAATGTCTAGGAGTCCATTATTTGTGTGCTATGTTGCCGTCAGCAGCGATATTTGTTTAGGTTGAACCGGAAGAGTGCCCTCTTTGGTTCAGTAAGGTTCTTTTTGCATTACTGGCCTCTTTGAGTGATTCCCATGATTTCCATCTTATATATCAGTACATATTGCTAATGATGAACAATGGAAAATTTAAAGCTAAAAACAGATATACCGAGCTCAAATTGACCAAAGACTGGGAGTTCGGTTGGTTAGTGCAATAGATCTCTGTTGTTTTAGAAGAATCACATGGAGTACATATTCTGTTAATCGGTTCTACAGTATATGCAATAAAACCTTCAAATTAAAGAAGTACATATAGCCTTCAAATTAAAGAAGTACTAGTTATGTAATTGCCAACAAAAAAGAGAGAAAAAGACTAGAGAGATATCCAGTTTATATTTGTGATGGACCCTGTTTTCACATCTAATTCCTCTTAGATAAAAGTATTGCTTTCGCAAATAAAAGAACCGAGCCATCCTTGTAAGCCTTGCATG
Source organism: Ampelocalamus luodianensis (assembly GCA_036346255.1). NCBI lineage: Eukaryota > Viridiplantae > Streptophyta > Magnoliopsida > Poales > Poaceae > Ampelocalamus > Ampelocalamus luodianensis. The sequence goes on along the minus strand of CM070627.1, from coordinate 52,123,341 downwards.
TATATCATTGCATTGTGTATTGGCTCGCGAGCACTGTAGTTGTGCTCATCCTCGCTCTCCCCAAACCCTTGGATGACGCTGATGGAGGAGACTATGCTTACTACGAGGAACCGTGTTGATGGACAAGGAAACGGCGAAGAGTAGTCTAGGATCTGAGGCTAGGCCTCGACGCACTCTGTTGACTCGTTGGTACTTTGCATACAACCGATATTATCCGGTCCTTGGATAATATCGATGCATACGTGGTGCCCGAGCCGCTTGTCTGTGAAGACATGAGCTCTACCCTTTGCTTCCGCCACCGTAATCGGTGCTCAGATTGTAATCAATTGGCCCGATCGCCCTGTTGTAAAACTCGACCACGTGGTCTATGTCACTCTGTTGTTTGTAATATTGATACTTTAGTTCACGCCATGTATGAATGATTCAAGAATGCCCGTGAGTGCTATCTACCGATCCAGGAATAGCACTGCGTTTTCCTGCAGGATTCGGATTAGAAAATCCGGTCAAACAGAGTGGTATCGAGCATACGATCGAGAGTCTTAGTTAGATTGGTCGTTGCCTTAAGGACTTGGATCTTATTTCCAAAAACTAAGAAAAAGCTTTGCTAAAAATATAGAGTATTTATTGCTCCTACTCTTCCCTCCTAGTCCTGTACTTATCTTTATTTCACTTGAGTTTTACCCTGTGCTGACCTTTTCCTGTTTTCAAAATTTGTAGATGGCTACCCCGTCGTCGGATGGCCCGTGGGATCTCCTCGTTCACGGAGAGAACGAGGGAGGCTTCGCGGACATACTTCGCCACCGATGTCAGACCTTGGTTTTCCCCACACCCACGTTCCGTGGTAGGATGACGAGGATCGAGACCCGCGAGTCCTGGACGATGGAGGTGTATCTCTCCGCCAGGGTTGGCGAGTTCACTTCCTTCCTCTTGGGCGAGGCACCGGCAGAGCCGCCATGACGCCATCCAGACGCCGCGCGCCGCTTCCACCCGCTTGTGTTGGAAGTACGAGGATCTCTTGCCGAGGTCACCATACGCTTCTACCCGCACTCCCGGGCGAGGAGCGTGTCCCAGCAATTTTCGACACGAGACGGACGACCACCGCTGACGCAGCGAGTCCAATTTTACGCAGCGATGATAGCCACCATCACCGCCGCCATGGATGAGATCAGGCGCCTTCGCACTCCTCACCGGCAGCTATGCCCACTCCGACACCCTTCGAGCAACATGATCGGGAGTGATGAAGCTCACTCCACCGCAAAGATGAGAGGGATCTTTGCGCAGAGAGAGGACGCCGCTTGCAGAGTTGGCACGCCCGAGCCGCCGCATGTCCTCGCCCACCCGGTTGTACCTATCGCCGCCCGCCCTCCCAAAGGCCGAGCCGACGTTCCTCGCCTGAAGGACCCCGTCTCCGACTCACAAAGACGCAGCAGTGCGCGCCGCCGCCCCGGCCGTCGCCTAGAGAGCCCGGCCGTGGACGCAGCTCGCCCACCGCCGGGTTTGACGAGTCGGCCGTGGACGCCACTCGGCCGTTCACGTTCTCGCTCCGTTCGCCGAAGCTTCGCCGAGCGTTTCCGCTTCGCCTCGCAATCAGTATCACTGCTGTGGTCACCCCGAGAAGCATTGCCGATTAGTTTAGGTTAGCTAGCGGCTTGCCGACGGCGATCTTTGGGTTGCAAGCACTTTTGTTTCTTTTCTTTTGTAGACGATGTGTTTGTATTCTCGTGTCATGACTTAGCTTAGTGTATAAGCTTTGTTCGAGAGTCATGTAACACTTAACCCCCTTATTATAGTATAGCCGCCTAGGCTTTGTATTGTACTTGTTTCGTTCTTCCCGTTGGTTTTGTTCTTGTCTGTGTGCCTTAGAGGCTAATGAACCTCATATACTCCTCTAGTTCTAAGCTTCGAGTTTCTTCAGATGCCGCCAAGAAGAGCCGCGCCCATCAGTGGAGCCTCGCCGCAGCCGAGGAAGAGGCCGTGGCGTGGTCGTGGGCCAAGGCCGAGGACAGAACCGCCTCCACCACCAAAGAAACCCGACAATGACCCAAGTCATGTTTGGCGCATTCGATTCTCCAGCGCATTAAACAATCGCCAGACCCGACCGACCACGCAACTCCAAGCTAGAGACTTCCTCGGGACGAGACCTCTCACCTTTGCCGCGCCAATGAACCGCTAGAAGTCGAAGACCGCTCGTGGACACGAGAAGAAACTCCGTCTTGCCCGCTCGAATGAAGACAAGGTGGATTTCGCCACCCATCGGTGAAAAGGCGCCGCCGCCGGTGGGAGAATTACCTCGCCGCCGAGGTGATGAGAATCTAGAGGAAGAAGAAGCGGAATAGCGGAAGTCGAGCATCTACGATTGGAGCCCCACAAGATCCCGCCTCTGCACGCAATAGAAGGAGTTGCGGAAATACAACAAGTGAAGTTGAACCCGCATGGCACCGATCCTCGGGAGGAATTCAAAGCCGCTTTGTGGCCAACCGCACTCACCGGGACAATGAGATTGAAGAAGAATGAATTCGAGCTCTCAAGCAGGTCGATGTCGAGAATGAGTATCTAACTAGGTTTAACCAAACTTGCTCGCTACGCCCCAATGATGTAGCGGATGAAGAAGAGAAAATCGACCGCTTTGTTGAAGGAATGCGTGAGGACATGAGAGGACACTTATCCTCCATGATTACCTAGCTTCCAAAGATTAGTTAATAAAGCCCTCATTTGTGAAAATGAGAAGAAGATCATGAGATTAGCCGCAAAGGAAGATGTCATTTCGAGGCCACAAGGTAGCTTTCCCGAAGCCTACATTCCAAGGCGGCTCATCTTTCGATCGTCGCAGCCTCCTCTCGAAAACTCAAGTTTCCACCCCGTCCCCAAGGAAGTGGATTCGGTGCTCTCCGCCCGCCGGCAACCAGCAGCAGCCAACCCAAGAAGCAAACCTCCATCGCTTCGCTTGTGGAGAAAAGGACACTCGCCAATCGTTGTCCTACCCGCCGAATGCTCCAAAGAAGACTCAACACAGAGTAACGCCGGTTCAAGGCGGTGACCCAATTTCAAGCAAGAGTCACCGCACTTGCAGCATCAAGGTCTACACCAACACAAAGCCATGGCCGTGGTGAACCACGCCACACCGAGGAAGCTCAAGGTGCCTCAGAGTACTAATGGGCACGCCTCGTTAATTCAGTACCGCACAAGTTTTGTTTGATTCTCGAGCTTGCACTCTTTTATTTCAAGAAAGTTTGTCAAAGGCTTAAGTTGCCAACCTATAAGTTAAAGAAACCCGTGGTACTTAGCTCACCCGGGACCCCTTTGTGCTACCTCGTCCACCCAGGTAGAAATTGCTATGGAACATTCCTGATTCCTAGCAAACCTTCGGTGCTAGAATCTCAAACGCTGGATATCATCCTAGGGATGGATTGGTTGGCCAAATATCGTGGATTGATAGATTGTGCCAACAGAAAGTGGTACTCACCAAGAACCGAGACCACAATAAGAGTTAGTGTCGATCGCTCCTCTCCTTTGAATAGAACAATCCACCATCTTGGAGAGTTGTCCCTAGAGACAACGCTGTAGTTCAAGCTTACCCCGATGTCTTCCCGAAGAATTACTGGGCATGCCACGAGCATGAGATGTTGAGTTTGTCATCAACTTGAAGCCGTGGACAGCCCAATTGCTAAGAGACCATACGTAATGGCCACGACGAACTTGAAGAACTTAAGACACAAATTGAAGACTTGCAAGACAAAGGTTTCGTTAGACCTAGTTCTTCTCCCCGGTTCGCGATTCTCTTTGTGAAGAAGAAAGATGGCACCGCCGATTATGTGTGGACTACAGAGCACTCAATGATGTGACCATCAAGAACAAGTATCCCTTACCTCGCATCGATGACCTGCTCGATCGGTTGACAGGAGCATCGCTTTTCCAAGATAGACTCGAGGTCGATACCATCGACTTAAGATCGAGAACGAGGATATACCTAAGACGGCTTTACCACCCGGTATGGCCTTTATGAGTTCACCGTCATGCCGTTTGGCTTGACCAATGCGCCACCTACTTCATGAACTCATGAACAAAGTATTCATGGAATACTTAGACAAGTTTGTTGTCGTGTTCATAGACGACATCTTGATCTATTCAAAGACCGATGAAGAACATTCAACACTTGCAATTGGTCTTAGAAAAGCTTAAAGAGAATCATCTTTATGCCAAGTACAAGAATGTGAATTTTGGCTTCATGAAATCGGTTCCTCGGACACATTGTATCCACTGGAGGAATCGCAGATTGATCCATCCAAAGTAGCATTTGAATGGAATGGAAACAACCCACATCTCAGTAACTGAAGTGCGTAGTTTTCTCGGCTTGGCCGGATACTACAGACGCTTCATTGAAGGATTCTCTAAGCTTTCCAAACCGATGACCCATCTGCTTAAAAAGGAAAAGAAGTATGATTGGACTGAAGCTTGTGAAAAGAGTTTCCAAGAATTGAAGAAGAAGTTAACTTCTGACCCAGTATTAATCCTGCCAGATATACATCAAGACTTCGAAGTCTATTGTGATGCATCGCGCCAAGGTCTTGGTTGTGTGCTCATGCAAGGAGGAAAAGTTGTAGCTTATGCTTCAAGACAACTCCGTCCTCACGAAGACAACTATCCAACTCATGATTTGGAGTTAGCGCAGAGTGCATGCCTTAAAAATTTAGCGGCATTACTTGATTGGAAATCATTGTAATATCTACACGCACCACAAGAGTCTCAAGTACATTTTCACCCAATCGACCTCAACCTCCGACAAAGAAGATGGTTGGAATTAATAAAGGATTATAACTTGATGTCCATTATCATCCCGAAAGGCTAATGTAGTTCTTGATGCATTGCCGTAAATCCTACTGCAGTAATGTCATGATTCAAGAACACCAACCTGAGCTCTGCAAGGAATTTGAAGCCCTCAACCTTGAGTTAATAGAGCAAGGCACACTAGCCACTGTAGAGGCCCATCCCACTCTAGAAGAGCAGATCAAGGCCGCTCAAGAAGGACATCCTGGAGTCCAGAGATTCAAGCATCTCATGGCAAAAGGAAAGGCCCCCAAGATGTCAGAAGATCAGCAGGGAATCCTATGGTATGGGAAACGTCTCTTTGTTCCCCACCAGAAGGAACTCAAAGATCTGATTCTAAAGGAAGCTCACAGTTCTGCTTACACCCTGCACCCAGGCAGCACCAAGATGTACCAAGACATGAAGATTTTGTATTGGTGGCCACGAATGAAAAGAGATATCGCCGAGTATGTAGCTTGTTGTGATGTATGTCACGAATCAAGGTGAACATCAAAGACCACCGGATTGCTACAACCCCACGCAGATCCTCGGTGGAAATGGGAAGAAATCGGAATGGATTTCATTACAGCCTACCTCGAACTAAGTCCGGATGTGACTCGGTATGGGTTATAGTTGACATGATTGACTAAAGTCGCCCACTTCATCCCCGTGAAGACAACCTACAAAGGAGACAAGTTAGCCGAGTCAGACATGGCTCGATCGTGTGTTTGCATGGAGTACCCAAGAGAATAGTCTCCGATCGAGGTTCTCAATTTACCTCGCATTTACAGGCTAGTCCGCATGATGCCCTTGGAACACACCTTACCTTCAAAGATGACCTATCATCCGCAGACCGATGGTCGACGGAAAGAACAAATCAAATCCTAGAAGACATGCTTGAGCTTGTGCTTTGGAGTTTACCGAGACTCGAAAAATGTCTCACCGATGCCGAGTTTGCATACAATAATAGTTATCATCAAGTTTGAAAATGTCCCCATTTGAAGCACTCTATGGAAGAAAATGCGAGAACTCCTCTCGCATTGGTCGTAATCAGTGAGGGATATGTCTTTGACCGATACTCTCAAGCAAGTCAAGAGAAAGTTCGACTAATCGAGATCGCCTTCAAGCCGCTCGATTTAGACAGTAAGAGTTATGCCGACAACCGTCAAGAGACTTAACCTTCGGGTTGGAGATGCCGTGTATCTCAAGGTATCGCACTTCGTGGAACCCGAAGATTCAAAGTTAAAGGCAAGCTCGCACTAAGATACATAGGCCGTTCCCGATCACCGCTTAAGCGTGGAGAAGTTGCCTATCACCTAGAGCTACCGAAAGTTTGTCGACGCCCACAACGTGTTCCACGCCTCAACTAAAGAAATGTCTCGAGTATTCAAGAGCGCACTCGCCGGGCCGCCGCACTTGATAAGGATTTGACTTATCCGAGCGCCGATCCAGATCCTCGATGTCGCCGAAGCGGACAAGACGTCAAGTCATCCGCCTTTGCAAGGTTCGGTGGAGCCATCACTCACCAAAGAAGCCACCGGGAGCGAAGATCAACTTAAGCCGGATTTTCCGCCCTCGTTTTGGCGGCTCGAATCTCGGGTCGAGATTCCGTTTAAGGTGGGTAGGATTGTGAAGCCCTTTTGCCCCCTTCCCCGGTCAACCTCGGCGGGCCCTCCGTTCTCCTCCGTCAACGCCCGCCGGACTTCTACCGAACCTCTCGCTCGCGTGCGCTGCGATTTCGCCGCACACGCCACCTCTCCGGCGCCCTAGGCCTGTCGCCTCCCCGCGCACGCCCGAGCGTCATCATCACCATCGCCGCACGCCCGTCCTTCTCCTCGCCCGGACCCCCCTTCCCCGATCTCCTCGCGTCGGCATTAAAACCCGGCGCCCTCCTCTTCTTCTCCTCCTCCCCTTCGCCCCACGGCAAAAGAACCCGAGCAAGAAGAAAAGGAGAGGAAGAAGGAACCGGCCTACCTCGCCGTGCTTGCCGCTGCCGCCGCCTCCGTAGTCGTCGTCGTGCCGCCGTCCCCCCCCGCTATCGCCGTGAGCTCCCGGCCCTCCGCCTCCGCCGCCCGAGCCGCCGCCCCTCTTCCCCTCCGCCGCCGCTTCTCTCCCCTTCCTCCGCACGCCGCGCGCCCCAAACCCTCCCCGCACCTCTCCTCCTTTTGAGGCCGCGCGGCCGCGCCGCACTACCAGCGTGGGCGCCAGCGTGCAGCGTGCAGCGGCCCGTGGTGGGCGGGCCGTTTTCTACTGTGGGCCAGTGTGTTTTCTTTTTTATTTGGTTTTTCAATTTCCTTTTCTATTTTATTTTAAAAGTGAGACTTCAAAATTAATTATCTCCCTCATTTCAACTCCAAAATTATGATTTAAATTTCTAAAATTTCTAAAATCAAGATCTTGCTAATGGCATAGGTCTTGTTCAATTTGGAGTTCATTTGGTATACTTGTGTATTTAATTGCTCTCGTTGCTTGTCGCTTATTTTTGCTTGGCACTCTGCTTGCAGTAGATTTTTGAGACGCCGAGACCTCCACGTCGATCAAGGACAAGACTACTCGGACTCTTCCCTACAACCAAGGCGAGTCAATACTTTGATCATATTGAGCCTACATTTTATGCAAATTATATTCTTTTAAAATAGCAAATTGCATGCTTTAATTCTTTAATCAAGTGTATGTTAAAGCTTAAGGTAGTTAATACCCATTTGTTGAATAATTAATTACTATGCCATCCTTGACAACTTGAATCCCTTAATTCCATTGTCACCCTAGTAATTATATGGTAATACTAGCTATAGGTTGTACTTAAGCGACATGCTAGACTTGCTTAAGTACAGGGACATTAACGTGTCCTAATCATCATCATTTCAAACATAAAATGATTTGGGGCAGTCATTGCGGGTAAATGACCGAGATGGTTGAATTGTTGTATTTACATCTCAAAACCCTAAATCGCTAATACCTGCTCTGGCGGATGGTAAGATGGTGGGTGCGGATGTAGCACGAGAATGGCGGGAATGTGGTTGAGCCGCCCGCATAACCCCGAGGACTTAATCTTGTCACGACCTCCTGTATAACAAGTACAACCACAAGTCCGCAACAAATCGCGACGTGGCTTAGTACATTTATCAAATCTCAAAATCATCTCACTTTGGAGGGTTAAAGGAGGCACAAGCTCAGGTATGTCGGGCTTGGATGGGACACCGAGTCAAGGGTGAAGTTCGCCGATGGCCGAGGTGTAGCCACGCCACGCCGCCCGCGAGGTGGACATCCCGCGCAACGTATGGGCATAACCCCATATGGGTGAGACGAGGAAGGGACGAGATATTTAGAAAAGTTATTGTGACAACCTCTCGACTACACGACTACGGAATCGTAGGGCAACGAGTTAATTGTCTCTTGTGGGTAAAGTGTACAATCTCGCAGAGTTACAAATGTTTTAAACAGTATGTGCCTACTGGTCAAAGGCGGACATGGGAACTTAACTTGAGTTAGTTCTATTTAAAAATTTCCTTTGTGGGTGGTATGAAAATTGTATGCTCACCTAGCCCCGAGTTTGGTTATTCACGGGTCTTGTACCCGTTGTCGTTTAGTGGTGGATGTAACCACAATCAAAATTAAGCATGAAGGTGGAAGTAACCTCTGTGATACAAATATTGCACAATTTCTCTCTTTAACTAAAATGAAGTTTGTTAAAAATGCTAAGTGCTAGGAATTTGTACTTATGATATTTAAAGTATTGCTTTCGCAAATAAAAGAACCGAGCCATCCTTGTAAGCCTTGCATGTATATCATTGCATTGTGTATTGGCTCATGAGCACGGTAGTTGTGCTCATCCTCGCTCTCCCCAAACCCTTGGATGACGCGATGGAGGAGACTATGCTACTACGAGGAACCGAGTTGATGGACAAGGAAACGGCGAAGAGTAGTCTAGGATCTGAAGGCTGAGCCTCGACGCAGTCTAAGTTGACTCGTTGGTACTTGCATAAACCGATATTATCCGGGTCCTTGGATAATATCGATGCATACATGGTGCCCCACGCGCTTGCTGTGAAGACATGAGCTCTACCCTTTGCTTCCGCCACCGTAATCGGTGTTTCAGATTGTAATCAATTTGGCACGATCGCCCTCGTTGTAAAACTCGACCCGACGTGGTCTATGTCACTCGTTGTTTGTAATATTGATACTTTAGTTCACGCCATGTATGAATGATTCAGCAATGCTGTGAGTGCTATCTCATCGATCCAGGAATAGCACGGCGTTTTCCACGCAGGATTCGGATTAGAAAATCGGTCCGACACGCCCCAGAGCGATCGGACACCTCGCGTCGCCTCCTCCCGTGAGCGACTCCGCCGCTCCCGTCGGCCAAGCTTCCTCCACGCTGCCTCCCCGCGTGAAGCTCCTACCCTTGCCTCTCCTACATCCCGACACCAACCCAAGCTCCGCCGCCCAGACGAACTCCGCCCGCCGCCATCCTCACGCCCATATCCATTCTCGAGATCCGATTGTTTAGACTCATGTGAACGTGTTTGGATCTGAAATTTTGGTAGTAACCTCATCCGGTTGTGATGGATAGGTACACATTCTCTGAAATTCCTATTCTGTTACTCGCTGGACTCTTGCTTGAGGTGATAGCAAGATCCTTACTCTTATGGAGAGGATGACACTTGGAGATGGGGCAATTTTTCTTGTATATTTCTCTTCACAATGCCATGCCAACCTAAGGGGTTGGGTATACATATTTATAGATCTACTCACCAAGCATATGCCAAGATGCTAGTCTAAGATGCTAACAACCTGTCCTAGATGCTTTGTCCTCTAAGATGCTAACAACCCGCCCTAGATTTGGTCAAGATGTCATCCTAGAGATGCTAACAACTACCAAGGATGTTTGTCCTTGAGATGCTAACAACCATCAAGGATCTCAGTCTTTTACAAAAGCAAAAACCGACACAAAAGCCGACACGTAAAGTCGACACGTAAAGTCGACACGAAAGCCGACAGAGACTTATCCATTATTCTCCCCTAAGTCTTGTGTGTCTCCTTGTGAGGAATCGAGCCATCCCGATCCTAGAGCGAGCGTCGTCCCTGATTTCCGCCGAGGCGCCCCAAACTTGACAGAGCCTCGAACGCCCGAGTCACGCTCGGAGAAGAACTCCGCCGCCGGCCATGTGGTGGGTGTCGCGGTGTCGAGGCACCACCCGTCGGTCTTTGTCATTGCCGGAACTTTCGCCAAGAGGCGTGTGCTTTGGCTCGTCAAGGTGGAGAGAGCTGCTGCGCCGGCGCTGCCGAGGTAGTTCGATGCTCGCCGAGCAATGAAGAGCCGATGCTCCTCCTCCTCCACTGCGCGACGTGGGCCCGCGCGTCGTGGTATCGACAATCCTGGCCCGGTGACCGTGCTTGCCGCGATTGTAGCAAGAGTCGCCGTGCGGCTCTTGCTTGCCGCGCCGCCTCGGCGCCCACGGTCATCACCTCGACGCCCTCGCGCCCATGCTCGGCGTCTTTGCGCTTGCCGCGCGCACGCACGCCGCCGCTGCCGTGGAAGAAGGCTCCCCTTCTTCTGTCGCCACCGCCGGCACCATCCGCTTCCCGAGTGAGGAGGAGCTTCCGCCAATGGTGACGGTCCGAGAGAGCTGTGGCTCATCATCGCCGACGACCTTGAGGCGACCTATCGCCTCCTCGATCGACATCGTGGAGAGGTCCAGCGAGACCGGATCGGCGAGCCATGCGCTTGTACTTCGGGGACGGCGAAAGAGCTTCTCCACGCTCTCTCTCGCCGTAGGTGTCATCGCCGAATCGCACACGCCGCAATGAGTGTTGAGACGAGAGCAAAGTCATCGACGTCCTCACCGGCTTGAAGGCCGTTCTCCCACTCCGCGCGGCGCTGCGGTGTAGACTTGCGGCGCGGCCGCCGCCGGCGCGTGAGGCGGCGATGGCGTCCCAAGCCTCATGGCGATCCGCTTGTTGGAGAGCGAATCGCATCTCGGGCGGATCTGCGGCGATGAGAGCATCCGGCGCCGTCGATCCTGGTTGTAGTCGGCGTCGCCGTGCATCGCATCCCACATGTGCCGCACTGAGCCTCACCTTCATCACCGCGCCCACTCGACGAAGTTGACCTTGGTGAGGTAGGCCACCCACCGCCGGGGCGGCGCCGACAACAACACTGGAACCCGTGGTAACCCGCACCGGTCGGGAGAGAGCCACGCCGCTCGTGAAGGCCGCGCTCTCATCGACCCGCTCGCCGTTGTCGCGCGCGCCTCTCCGTGAGCGCCACCGCGTCGCGCGCCTCCAGAGCGCCACCGCGCGACCGCTATGCGATCGCCGCCAAGCTCGTGGGCGGCGCGGCGCCATCGCGCGCCGCTCTCGCTGTGGCTCCTCGCCCGGTCGAGGTTCGCATCGACGCTATCGTCGCCGAAATGGAGCTATTGACGCCGCCGCGAGCCTCGACCTCCGCCGCCTGCGCATCGCGCGCCGCCGCCGCCGCCGCTCGCCTGGCAGGCTGCTGCCGGCTCGCCATTGCCCGGCCTCGGCGCGCACTTTCTTTGCGCGTCTCTGCTCGCCGCTGCCGCTTCGCTGGGCCGCTTGCTGCGCGAGCCTCGGCCGTCCTGATGCGATGCGCGTGCTCGAGGCGCCGAAAGGCCGAGATCGCCTGCGGACATGGCGCGCTATCGGGTGTTGCGTGGAGAGAGGGTCGCTTCGACGAGCCGTTGTCCGTCTCCGGAGAGGAGTGGCGTGGGCAATGAGTCGCTGCCGCACTGCATTGGGCCGCTGCGAGGCCGAGAAGGAGATGAGCAAGAGATGCTCAAAGCTACGAGGATAGTATAGCTCGATACCACTTGTTACTCATTGTACTCTTGCTTGAGGTGATAGCAAGATCCTTACTATCATGGAGAGGATGACACTTGGAGATGAGGCAATTTTTCTTGTATATTTCTCTTCACAATGGCATGCCAACCTAAGGGTTGGGTATACATATTTATAGGTCGCATCACCAAGCATATGCCAAGATGCTAGTCTAAGATGCTAACAACCCGTCCTAGATGTCGTCCTTTAAGATGCTAACAACCCGTCCTAGATCTTTGGTCAAGATCTTTGTCCTAGAGATGCTAACAACCGATTAAGGATGTCTGTCCTTGAGATGCTAACAACCACCAAGGATGTCTTTTTACAAAAGCAAAACCGACACAAAAACCGACACGTAAAGTTCTACGCAGACTTATCCATCATATTCTAACTGCTACTATCCAGTCCAATTCAGATTTTGTTTTTGCATTGTGGTTTCGGCCTCCACCGGCTGGGATTTTGTTTTTGCAAAGTGCTACTCTCCAGTCTAACTGCTACATCATCTGAATTTTTTTGTATTTACATCAGCAGACTATAGGAATCTACTCAGCATAGATTTGACTCCCGTAGTTCTTGTAGTACATTTAACTGGGATATTCGGCTATCAAAACATGATTTTGTCTACGGGCTAAAACTGGGATACTAACATAGATTTGACTCCTGTAATTCTGTTTTGGCAATGTCCAATTGTCGACGCTGTGTGGGCCGGTACATCTTGATTTTATTTTTCAAATTTGGCAACTGTAACAACCCCAACGACCAGTTATCCAATATTACGTACATAAGTGCTGACTTTAAAATTTTAATGTCTAGGAGTCCATTATTTGTGTGCTATGTTGCCGTCAGCAGCGATATTTGTTTAGGTTGAACCGGAAGAGTGCCCTCTTTGGTTCAGTAAGGTTCTTTTTGCATTACTGGCCTCTTTGAGTGATTCCCATGATTTCCATCTTATATATCAGTACATATTGCTAATGATGAACAATGGAAAATTTAAAGCTAAAAACAGATATACCGAGCTGAAATTGACCAAAGACTGGGAGTTTGGTTGGTTAGTGCAATAGATCTCTGTTGTTTTAGAAGAATCACATGGAGTACATATTCTGTTAATCGGTTCTACAGTATATGCAATAAAACCTTCAAATTAAAGAAGTACATATAGCCTTCAAATTAAAGAAGTACTAGTTATGTAATTGCCAACAAAAAAGAGAGAAAAAGACTAGAGAGATATCCAATTTATATTTGTGATGGACCCTGTTTTCACATCTAATTCCTCTTAGATTTATTTGGATGTTCACCACTCGTCGATCACGTATTTCCAAAGAAAAGAAAAGAAAAGAAAAGTTTTTCTTTTTGCTCGGCTATCTTGTGTACAAGTGGGTGATAAAATTAAACGTCATTGTATGGACGTGTCATAAATGACGCCGCTACAGTTGAGATGTATGCATTTTGTTCTCTTTCAAACAAATTATGAAATCTGAGATAGAAATTGTGACTCTTGGTGCAATTCTAAGTATGGAGCTAAAATCTTTGTATAAGAATGACCGAATTGTAGTAGAAACGACAACTATATGAGTGTAATTCTGTTTTTCTGTGCTGAGCCAGTTTAAGAAACAGTATCAACGAACAGGGCACTGTATCCCCATCATTTGGTAGTTTACGAAACAGTATCAACGAACATGGCACTGTATCAACGAACAGGGCACATTGACTATAGCTTGTGTTGCGTGGTTTTCTCCGCATTGCATACTGATCAACTACTTGATGCTTCATTTCTTACTTTTGGATGTTTTTTTTCTTGATATAGTAGTGGTTGATGATCTTTCTACTGAAGTCAATCTTGCATGACCTTTAGCTGCATATGGAATATAGATTATGATTTACTGTAACACGTCCATACAAATTTTATATTCTATAAGGAAATTTCATGTGGTGAGGGGTTAATTGTTATTGGTTTTTATATCAACATATGTATTGAAACCATGCAAAGCAGCACTGTGGTACAAAAACTCATTTTTCCAAAATGTGATGTTTGTTGTTGTTGACAATCTCATGTATATGTCATGCGCACATTTTAGATGCAGCACAAGTTTTTGAATATATGGCAATTTGATTCTTCAATGTCTAAATGTGGTAATGCTACGTGACTTATTCACTGATGGAAAGAGTTGTTAAGAACCCTGTTGCAACGTGGGATTGTTTGGCCAACGAAGCATTTTGTGATATATGTGCCAATAAGGTTATGGCTGAAAATAAGCCAACTGGACATTTGAATGTCAAGGATACAAAATCCTAGCTGAAAAATTCCTTACAAAGACAGGAATACTATATGACAAGAAGCAATTGAAAAATAATTGGGACACTTTGAAGACCAAGTTCTCAACATCGAAAGAATTGAAGCATGCAGCTCAGGTCTAGGATGGAATGTTGTGAAGGGAACAATTGTGGCTGACGATGATTGGTGGGCTCAACAAATAAAGGTAGGATCTTGACGAAGTTTTAAATTATCATACATTTCAACATAACATTTTTTTTTGCAGGGCAATTTGAAGTATGCACAATTTAAGAAAACACCACTTGAGAACGTAGAGCATCTTGAAGTCTTGTTTCGGGCAATTAATGTGACATCTCAATCTTCAGTTATCCCTAGCATACCAGCTGAAGTCATAGATGTACTTGATGGTTCAGATGATGATGATGATATTGTGGCTGTTGTTGAGGGGGCAAGTAAGGCTGCGAAGTGAAAAACTACTAGTATTGTCGCAGCCCAAAGAAGAACAAAAGAAACCCTATGGTTAGGGAAGTAAAGCGTCTAGTGAACCATATGACTAGCATCAATTCTGTGACATCTCAGAGGTCTGATCAAGCTGATGATTGTCCAATTTGGAGTAGAGGAAGGGAGTGATGAACATTTCATTGCATCAAAACTCTTCACAAAATCTTAATATCGGGTGGTGTTTCTAGTCCATAGGGAGCAATTATGGAAGGGTTGCTAGGCTCAAGAGGATGTATGAAGACCGGAGAAAAGAACTAGAAGCCTTTTTTATGCTCTTTTCATCAATGTTTTATGTAATTCCTCTATTCATCAATGTTTTATGTAATTCCTCTATTTGCGTATGTTATATTAGATTGAACTATTATGTATCTGTGAAAACTAAGTTCATCTATGTCTATGTTTGAACAAGAATAATTTGTGCTTGTCACCATATTATGTTTAGACCTACCTTTTCAACTCTTTATGCTTCATATGTGTGCCATGTTGTTCATACCCACCTTTTCAACATGCGCTCTTATTATTGTTTCTTATGCCCCTTTTTGTCATTGTTTGTAGATGAGTTCGTCAAGTGATAGTGAGAGCATATCAAAGAGCACATCAACTAAGAGTGATTATGGTGTAGATGATGTTCATACCGAAGGGAACAAAAAGAGGAAAACAATGCATCTCGCAAGCTGCAGCAGTTGTTTCTCTTGTAGGTATGAACTACAATGATACATACCTAGAGAAGGAAAAGAGGGAACCACCAAGAGTTACCGGGTATCAATGGGTTACAGATTAACTAAGTAATAACAGAGATTGTTACAAAATGTTTCGAATGAATACTCATGTTTTTCGTAAGTTGCATGAAACTTTGGTGGAAAAATATGGCTTGAAATCGACCAGATAGATGAGTTCTGTAGAAGCTCTAAGTATGTTCTTGTGGACATTTGGTGTCCCTCAATCATTTAGCCAAGTAGAGAACCGCTTTAATCGGTCAACTGAACCAATATTTTGCAAGTTCACTAAAGTCTTAGAGTGCATTGAAGACATCATAAAACTGAAACATCCCCATTTTAGTAAAGTCCATCTAAGACTTGAAGATCCTCGCTTTGCACATCACTTCAATAATTGCATTGGTACAATACATGGCACACATATAGTTGTTATTGTGCCTAAGGTGGACCAGATTACCCGCATCGGCCGCCATGGTTATGCTACTCAGAATGTGATGATTGTCTATGACTTCGACATGATGTTCACATTCGTTGTAGCTGGATGGCCTGAAGTTGCACGTGATTCTTGCATATTCAACAATACTCTCTCCAAGTATTCAGATTATTTTTCACACCCCCTGAAGGTAATTATTGTATTTTATATCATCAATTTTTTTCTTCCATCCCCTCATTCAATGTTTGACACTTTATTTTTATGTGTAGGAAAATATTATCTTGTCGATGCAGGTACCCTGATCAAAAGGGATATCTAGCTCCAAACAAAGGGCAAAAGTACCATGTCCCAGAATGGCAATGGGATCGAGCTCCTAGTGGGAAGGAGTGGTTCAATTTTTGTCACTCTTCTCTTCGTAATGTGATTGAACGATCCTTTAATGTGTTGAAGATGAAATAGCGAATTTTGTTGAAATTACCAAGTTTTAAAACAAAGAAGCAAAAGAAGATCATAATGGCATGTATGGCGCTTCATAACTTTATTTGAGAAAGCGCCTTAGATGATCGTCTTTTTGGAGGTGCGATGAGGATGAGGATTACATGCCACGAGTTGCTCAACATGAATCATCTTCACGGCTTGGTGAGAACGTCATGTCAGTGGATGATAGGGACATGGATGCTCTTCGTGATTTCATTGTCGATTCTTTGATGGCTAATAGAGAGTAGAAATGTGTTTTTTATATGTGACCTTTTGTTGATACTGTTTGACTTTTGAATATGATAGTGGATGTTGCACTTATGCATAATAGGCCATAAAAGGTATAAGAAATTGAACAAGGTGAAACATTCTAAATTAATTACTAGTTAGTCTTTCCAGTAAATTTTGTGGAAATTGTTTGATTTTATCGTGAATGATACAAGTCCTTTTTACACTAACCATAAGGAATCAACGATCAATCGCTCTTAGTACGTGCTCGCGTCTATTATTAGTAGCTAGAGTCAAGGAGATTACATGTGGAAAGTATGACTACAAACAACTGTATATACTCGTTAGTCGATTGTTCATAACTTAGTAAAATTAAACTTCTAATAAATGCCCATGAAAATGCATAATGTGATATGTTATGTTGTAAATTATTGCTCAATTGTTCATAACTTAGTAAAATTAAGTCGTTTAATCAATATTTTTGCAAAAAGAAAAAAGAACCATATTTATGCTAAAACAACATACAAACATACCTTTGGAACCGTCAATGGTATTTCAGACATTTCATCATTTATTCGGAGCTGCAGTCACAGCCTACCCGCGCGTCGCCGTTCCTGCCGTTCTCGCGACAAACTCCGTGGACGAGACTGCCCCCCAGTCGCCCGGTCGTTGGACCACGTGGGCCGGTCGATGCGCTTCCTTGGCCCGGTTGCCGCCCCTCACGCTCGAGCGGTTGCATAGCCATCGGATCACACCGAATGGCTCCTCTGTCTCTGCACCCATTGTCACCGCTGCCGCTAGTGAGCAGCCTCCTCCGCTTTCTACCTCGCCCTCACCTCCTCTGGTCACCCTCGCCCTCGCCTACTCCGTTTCACCATCAGCCTCGCTCGCGCCACCGATGTGTTCCGTCGGTCCAGGCCTCCTTCTTCTCTCCCCTCACCCTCCCATCTGCGTTTTTCAGATCTGATTTACCCGTCTTTGGACCTGCGGGACGAGTAGCAGCAGGAAGATCGGCCCGTTCGTCGGGCATCCCCGTCGTCCCTTACCCTAGCCGCTGCTCACAATCCCCATCCACTCCCGATCCGTCTCCTTCCTCTCTCCCCTCACCCTCCCATCTGCCCCACCCCACCCTCTCTGCATGGCCGCCCGCATGTGCTGCGGCGGCGGCACCCAGTGTCGTCCATCCCCTATTCCCTATCTGCGCCTCTTGATCCATCTATATTTTGTTGGCATGCATCGCTGTTTGGATATTTTGGGGCAGAGCAGCAGGCGGTGACTATTCGCTGGCTGGTTGGGTGCGACTATCGCTGGTACCAGCAACAAGTACCGCGCGATGCAGTCAACCCATGCCATTCAGTTCGACCTCCTGGCTCCTGCGGTGGCCTCCATGAGTTTCATGTGTCTCTTCTTCTTGTTTTGTGTACAAGCTACGTATAAGAAGTGTATCCATATTTTTCTTTAGTTCATTATCACTGCATCAGTTCTTTCCAGATCAGAGTGTTCATCATGAATTTAGTCTATCCTCTCAGACATGCTGAGGATTCCATACCATTAATTGGTTCCAATGCAAAACAAAGCTACAGAGGGTCTATTACTTTCATTTTGCTTAGATCGTATTATTTAGAAGGATATGAGCTTCTTAAAAAGCTCAAACTATTTTGTTTTCTAATTGGTAAATCAAATTTGAAAAACAATGTTGTCACGTGGATGGAATATAAGAAGTGTGTCCATATATTTCTTTAGTTCATTATCACTGCATCAATTCTTTCCAAATCAATGTGTTCGTCATGAATTTAGTTTATCCTCTTAGACACGCTGATGATTTCATACCATTAATTGGTTCCAGTGCAAAACAAAGCTACAAAGGATCTATTACTTTCAGTTTTGCTCAGGTCAGTTTATTCAGAAGGATAGGAGCTTCTTAAGAAGCTCAAACTATTTTGTTTTCTAATTGGTGAATAAAATTTGAAAAACAATGTTTTGTCACATCGATGGAATTATTTTGCACAGCTGCCTTGATTTTACCAATGTGCCAATTCAGCATTAGCAACCAATATATCATGATATATTGCTAGACACGCAAGTATGCCCCTCAGTGCTAAATATCACATTGTCCTCATACTCTATTTACAATCTTGATAGCAATAAGACTGTTTATCTGAAATATTGCAGGAGTCCTTTTATTATGGACTTTCTGATGAGGAATTAGTTCATGTTCATGATTATAACTTTCATCATCCAGGTACTGTGCATGCTTTCACGAGAATTTAAAGCCTTGTTACGCCAATGGCAAGAGATGTGCACTGACTTTGCTGCTGCTGGTGCTCCTGTCCTCATTTCAGATGCATTTGATATGGAGTTCCTACTCTCTTGTACAAAAAACTTGAAAAATAGCAAAGTTGTTGACATTCCTAATTACAACTTCAAAACATATAAGAGTGTCTCACGTGCAAGGAAGGTACCGCTTGCCATTTATTCACATTTGTATCACTTGATTTTTCAGAGCAACCCTAATTTTATGACTGTTGCCAGGTTAATCCTTCAGATGTAATTATTTTGGAAGGAATTTTAGTTTTCCATGATTCGCATGTCCGGGATTTGATGAACATGAAGATCTTTGCTGATACAGGTATTACTAGTTGCATTGTAAGCTGAAGATATCTTCTTGTTTCCTACTCTTACCTATTCCTTCTAACCACCGGTTGTGGCTTATTGCTAGGACATTTAGTTTCACATTCATGTTTTTTTACATGTGCTTAATGTCAATATTTTAGAAATTAGTACTGTATAAGCATTTCTCTCTCCTATTCCATTTGAATTGAAAGCATATTATAAAGCGTTATTAATATTTTCCCTCCTTTCTTGATTGAAACTTACTCTCTATGAATTGTTTTCATTTACAAATCCATGTTCTTTTAAAAGTATATGCTATTGCAAAATCACAAGTGCATATGCACATGTTTGCCTTTTGCCAGTCTTATGCTTATGGATGAGCTTCCTTACCAGATTGTTGCAGCTATTGATTGCGTTTTCGTACAAATTGATGTATATTTTTAGCAGTATACTGTTTTCATCCTTATGCTTTGATGATCTATGCGGTAATTAGGTATGCATGATTCCATGTTTATCATGCATCACTGAAACAATTTTTTTTGTTCTGTGTCAGATTATTTCACAATCAAAAGACACACATCATACTCAATGCTAAAGGAAGCTATAAAGTTATGAGAAGGTGGACGCATGTTCCCAATGAATAGGTATGTATCTCCAGTCCAGCAAATGTACTCCTATGGAGCGTTGATCATGGCATATATTTCTAACGTACTAGATTTTCATCTATTTTTTGCTATGCTATCTATTTTTCTAACGTAAGCTTCTTCTTGTTGATCATGACTAGAGATACATACCTTGCCTAATCTATTTTATTCTTATGCTCAGACTGAAGATACACACCATGCCTATGACATGTAGCCCCGGGACCCATATGCCATAGGCACATGGAGTGGTAAATCCTGAATTGCACATATTTAGAGTGGTAAATAATCAAATCTCCCAATCTAAAATAGGAGTAGAATCAGAGGACCCATGTTATAGTTAGAAATTGCACAAATCCATGTTATAGAGGTATAGAGGACATGCATTATCATTTTATACTATTTTGTAAATTCCATTTTGCTTCAATACGTGCGTGTGTGGTGTGTGTGTGTGTGTATATATATATGACACCCATTTGAGAGGTATTATCGTACGATTTAAGTGGTATATGAGAAGTGGAAGTACGTACTCCCATGAGTACCATACCATTTTCCTATATATATGTGTGTGTGTGTGTGTGCACCGTTTCAATCTCATCGTATAAACCAAACAACTCAGTCTGATGCACTGGTGCCTACTCTAGCATCGATACTACAAAATAAGCATATTATCTATCCTACATGACCAAAAAAAAATCCTTTTGCTATGAACCTCTCCAAACACCTGCATTGTATGTGCCCATAGGGCCCATTTGGAATGAAGGAAATAGAAAACACATGAATTGTGTGTCATGCCCAATAGATTCCTAATTGTAAAAGTAGAAAATACTCTAAATATATGTTTGGATGCACCACACGAAAAACACATGGATTTTGAAGGGATATATGGCTTAAGTACAGATAGAGAGGAGCGAGTGATCCTACATTGGAACACATAAAAGGAATTTTAACATCATGTTTGTTTTCCTAAAAAAAGTATAGGATAGCAAAATTTCCTACAAAATTCCTTTGAGATGATCCTTCAATCCAAACAACCGTTAAAGGAACTTGCCCTTAGAAGTGTGTTTCACTGTTCCAATTACTATAATTTATGTGGTTTCATTGTTCCTATCAAGGATCAAAGAACCGTTATCGCAAAATCCGCCGGTTCAGTAACGGTTCCCACGCAGAACCAAAAACGGAAAAAACCGGGCAAAATTCATTAAACGAAAATTGAATTCGAATTTGTCCTAGCCGGTAACCGGACCGGTAACGGGGAAAAACCGGAAAAAAACCGGTAAAACCGGAAAACAAAGAAAATTAGTAATTAGCAATTTTCGATTTTACCATGGCTTGAAATATTAACTCACTCTCCAATTTTACCATGATTTGAAATGTTAACTCTTCGATTTAACATTTCAAGTCATAGTAAAATCGGAGAGTTAACATTTCAAGTCATGGTAAAATCGAAGAGTTAGCATATTTAGCTCATACAATATGTAATCTAGCACAAAAAATACTTAAACCAACCTGGGAGGTATATTATGCAATAAAAAATCCAAAATCAAATTTGAAATTTCCTACGATTCTGATTCACCGGATCAGCGTCAGTAGTCAGAATGGCGGTTACCGTCCGGGAATTTTTTCCCTGTTCCTATCACTACAATTTTATGATTACATTTGATCCCATTTAAAAATTATAAATTGTGAATGTTACGATGGCAGCGGGTTCAAAAAAGCTACTGTAGCTATTGCAGAAACTATATTATTGTGTAGTGGTTCTAGTTCTTTAGGGAAGGAAAAAACACACATTGCTATAGTTGGAGCACACACTGCAACAATGTTAGACTTAGGTTGCCCTTATTGTGTTTAATGCTAAAGTACAGTTTTGGGGTAAATCACCGCTTCAAGTTCATGTGCGGCGTTGTGTGATTGTTGTTGGATTCTGATTTTGTATACATCAAGGGTTAGCTTAGGATATTTCCGTTGATAAATACTATTGAATGGGATCAATAGCTCGATTCAGGTGATTAATTAGCTTCTACCATTAGTCAGTTGATCTATTTGTGTCATATCATCTGATATTGTGTTTTCATTTCCATTGAACTGTAGTGTAAGAAACTGACAAATGATTAGGATCTTTTAAAGCATTGTGCAAAACATGCTTATGAAAATTGTCAATATAGACATTTGTCTTCGGGACCATGGTTTAATGTGGGGTTGGATTATTTTCCAATTATAATACACCGTGGGGAAAATGACTGAAAAATGAAAGCCTCGATGGACAGGAACCAACAACACCGCAAAAGGTTTCAATCAGCCACATAGGACAAAAACCACCCGCAACACGCCATGAAGAACTTGCCATAGCACTGGACCACTGGTTAGACTTCTATGCTACAGAACTCATACTGGTGCCTTTCTTTCCCTCATATAAGGTCCCATTATTGTACAACATCAATTCATTCAGTATTTTGGAGATTGCTACAATATATAGTTCCCTTAGAATACAACTAACATAACTGATAGTTTAATAGAAGATATGCACTTGCTGTTATTACTGTTTCTCAGCACACTACCAGATTCTTTCGATGCAGGACTAGAAAAAAGGGAATAAATCAGTGACACAAAGAATCATCCAACATGATCTTTTGAAATGTACAAAGTGGCCTACTCGAAGAAAACAAGTAATATATCCTACACTATGCTGTAAATATTATCCCTCACCGGTACAAGGCAGAAAAAGCACACAACTATACTGTCATACCTTGCACTAGACCGCCTCAGCCCTTTTCTGTATGTACAACATATCATGTCGGTTCCTACCTAACATTACCTTGAAGCCACTGTTTTAGACAAATCTTACTGTGTTGATCATACTTCATGTACAAATAATATATGTTCATATAAATTACTACGGTACGTCACCCTCATATATGTTGATATCAACTATGATATTTAGCCATCCTTTTCTATTGTTTTATGTAGTTAGAAATATACAACAACACGCGTGCATATTCTACGATCAACGTGCATATCCCCATTCTTGTGAATCAGTCCTCCTGCATTTATGACTTATTACTACCTTAAACAATCGTAACGCCATCAAGACTACATAGCTATACCATGTTGTCCGGGAAATACATAAATGATTCTTCATTTCACTCTAGCATAGTCTATACGGGTGCGGCGTAGCGCGCCTTGCTGCCTAGTGTATGTGAAAGGCGCAAGAATTGGCGTAATTCAATTGCTGATTTTGCTTCTAAATAAACGAGACCTTTGACATTTTAACCAGGTTAATTGCTGGGAAGCACTTGCCTCTTTGCCTAATGGTTAGAGTTTGATTCCCACCAACCCCAAGTTGGGTAGATTATCTGTGTGGATTTTCCACTATGATTTTTTGGAATTTGGACCCGTGACATGTGGGTTGCGAGCATTAAGTTGAAGTTGATTGCACTAGCCAAGTTGTTCCCACCATTTAAAACAATTACTAGGAGGTTTTGGCGGTAAAATTGCTCACATGCTTTGAGACCTCACCTTGAACTTGAAGTCACCGAACAAAAAAATCGGACCAACAAGCAAACGGCTCATATGATTGGTTCATGGTTCACTGGTCCAACTATCGTTTTCCCGTTCAGACCGCCGTTCAATATTATTAATATTACCAATAAAATTACTTGGAAAACCAATGGCTGCATCTATCATTTATCGGTTAATGCTACCTAATATAGCTTCATATGCTCGCTATAGCCCAGGAGTGGGCTTAGCCCAGTTGCTTTGCTTCTGCGCTTGGATGGAAGAGGTTGCCAGTTGTATTCCGCATCATTGTGCCGAGGTAAAAATAATTTCACCTAGTTTTTTGGTAGATGATCTAGGAATCTTGGGCTAAAATGACAAAAAAAAAATGAAATAGCAAAACTACACATTACGAACGAAATGACAAAAATGACACCTCTACTATGCAATTTTGCTACGAAAAGCCACATGTCGCGATCTCAGACTGTGTGTCGCGAATGTGCGTAGGTCACCAATCGCGGTATGGGATCGTGACACGTTAGACCGTGGCAAAATTGCGCGATAAGTGTGTTATTTTTATCATTTCATTTGCGGGAAGGGGACTCGACGATCCAAAAAACAAACCTGACAAGGCTTCAGTCCCGGTTTTCTTCGATTAGACCGCACCCACGGGCTATATTTTTTTACTATGATTGCAAGTGTCCCTATTTCTCTGCCCACTCTTGGTTACCATCAAACCTATATATATAGTCATTGTTGCTCTATGGCAAGGCCAAGCTTGCTACGCCATTGCTGATCTCACCAGTAGCAAACGCACTGTCCTCTATTGTCGGTACATGTTTGAAACACCGGGCCATTAAGAGGGACGGAATTAGAACAAAAATGATGGGAGTTCACCGCTTCATCATACATATAATATATATAATTTTTAAGCAACATTGTACTAAATAGTAATGTGTGCAATAAACATTGGTAAAACACATCATCCGGTCTCAATGGCCTATAAAAAGAGAACAAAATGACATAAAATTATGAAATAAAAACTAGTATAATAATAAAATAAAATAAATACTACCTTTTAGTATTTACGATCTTTCAAGTTCATGAAGCGACGAACCATAACATTAATAGCACTATCTGACGCTCTCTTTTTCAGAAATTTTCTATAAATTTATTTGCTATTTGCCGATTATTAAAAAATATATATAAAATATTGGAATCTTGGTATGCTCAATAATTAAAGAACAATATATTAGAAACATACGTCTAGAACCGGGAGCATAGTTACTTGACATTCTAATAAAAAAACTCTAAGACAAACCCAAAGCATGATCCAATATAAGCACATCGATGATGGATAGCACTTGCAATTTTGTTTCTGATTTGCAACGAACTAGGTCAGTATTCTAAAAACCTAAATTGAAACCCTAAGTATTAACTCTACATTTCGACGAAAATCAACCAACAATCATCACATTGAAACCATAACTCACAAATTTAGTCACTTTGCTCGAAAGAAATCGGAAAAACTGAAGATGTCGGACATACCCCATGTTGATTCCGCGATTTGCGACTTAGTACTTCTGATAGGCGACTGAGCAAGGGACACTGCGACCGGCGGGTTGCGGCGAGGCCTCCTTCCGAGCTATGCCACCAGCGGCTGCGACCATCGTCCACCGACAATGTGAGGCAAGGCAAATTGTGAGCCGCAAGAGCCGGGAGGGAGAAGAACAGACGCGGACTCCACAACCACGCGACGCGACACAATCATGTGAGATGTGACTGGGAGCGACGTGTGTGGCTACTAGTGCTTGGTTGCTGGCTTTGATACGTGCAGGCATGCAGTTGCTATTGGATGCGCGAGTGCTCATGTCAACTGGGGCGCACTACTATGTTGCCCATTCATCCTGGGCCCAGCCGCCGCCAGTGGGAGTGGAGCGGCGAGAGTGCGAGACTGCAAGAAATCAGGTGTTGAACTGGACCGGAGTGCATAACTTTTGGGTCAAGAGTGCACGCATGGTATATATAAGCTAATCTCTACCAAATATTTTTTTTTGACCTGGTGTCCTATGCCACCAGGTGTGCCTATTAGGCTTTACCCCTGCCATTAAGCCGACAAAGGTAGAACAATGAGCACACAACTGTTCTTCTAGAACGTCTGTTTTCGTACCCCAATAATTAAGGACACACATATTATTTATTCATTCTCATTTGCTCCTACTATTCCACATTGTGATTGTTGTTAGAAGCACGGAAATTTTCTCGATTCTTGGAACTGAATTGTTACTTATGAAATTTTCATAAAATCCATGCTGTCTAAACAGGCTCTTGGCGTGCCTTCAACGACAATGGATTTCGGAGAGTTGTTACAATCGGAAAAACATTGAAAAAGTATTCAACTCTGGTTTACCCATTATCTGACTGAAGCTGCGAAGCACACCGAGCCAAATACAGTTCGAGTCTGAAGTCTGAACAGTTCCTAGGCCGCGTGCTCAAAGAGTCACCTCTTCTCTTCTCTCTTCTCTTCCACCCGCAGACACACGAACACAGCGACTTCCTACTAAAATCCCTGGAGAATAAGTACCGAGCTTCCCGAGGGTGTATATGAGAAAACACCGACGAATCCCACTCCTCCCTCCCTTCCTTTCCTTCCCTCGAGACGCCCGTCTCGTCGCTTTGCTCCCCACGAAAGAATTCTAAATTCTTGCTTAAAAAAAAAGAAATCAGATCCTTCGTGGGATCCGCATCGGTTCTTGCCCTTCCTTCCTGCGGGGGGTTTGGCAACTTCCCCCCACCCTCTGAATTCCCCCTGCCGATTCCTTCCGCCGCCGCCGTCGTGGTCGCCTGAGCCGGCGCGGCGGTTGTTTGGATCTTCGGGAGGAGAGGGAGGAGTTGGTGGGCGCCGCGATCCGGCTGTGGAGATGGCCGGCGGGAAGGAGCCGATCGAGGTGAAGTTCCGGCTGTTCGACGGCACGGACATCGGGCCCAGCAAGTACGACCCCTCCACCACCGTCGCCGCGCTCAAGGAATTCGTCCTCGCTCGGTGGCCACAGGGTGAGACCGATCTCTCTCTCTCTCTCCCTGCCTGCGTATATATACAGCTCTACTTTTGATGCCTTCTGTTTCGGGAGGTTGCTTGTTTGGTCGCCATGCATCCTTATAGGTTTGTTGATCCGGCAAGAAGAACCGATGTCGTGTCGCGATTCTTGCCGCAGACGGTTCGGTTTGGTTTTGGGAGCTATCTTTACTGTCCATGTCGCGATAAAGCTAGTAATTTCACGCCGACCGATCAGGTTGTGCCGTGGATTGCGTGATTGTTCTGTTCTTTCGCTAGTTAGTTGTAGTATTTATTTAGAAGAATTTTTAGCTGGTTGCAAATGCAATATGGGAATACCTGGTCAAACTAAGTAACTGATTCTTTTAAAAGTCTCCTTACCTGTAGTAGCAAACTAGCAATTATGTCAGAGCGTATGTGTATGTAGAAGTTCTTGCCTTCTACCTGAGATGGATGGTTGTGCTCTCCTGCTTGGGGTTTTCCCCTTTAATGCACTGCCTAAAGAGACAGACATCAGATTTTTTGTTTTGTATTTGGCGCTATGTGATGGCAGATATTGCTACTTGCAGTGCTCTGAAAGCATTTTGGATCTCTATGTCTTAAGATGCATGCTGAGGTCCTCTGCAAACATGTGATGGCAGGACCATTGGAGGAGACTATATGGCTCTGTGTCTGCCTTCTTATCCTAGTGGTGTCCTTAGATGATCATTCTAGTTTTAGTGGTCCAATCTGAATTCACAACTGGGTGTTAGTCCAGCCGGTACTTTGGTGAAGCTGTTTCAGGATGGTCATGTTGTTTATGGAATCAAGCATGACTGGGTTAAGTTTGTAACTGTAAATGTGGAGTGCATTTAAGCATCTGCACGAGACTGGACCACACTTGACATGTGGGCGCGCATGGGAAGTACCAAGTACTAACAGTGCAAACCGCATATTACTTTTTGTGTGCATTTTCTCCAATTGTTTGTTTGGTAATTGGACAAGTAACCACTACATTGTTTCTGTGCAAATGGACCTTTGATTAAGTTTTCTCAAAACCTAATAGGTGGGAAAGAAGGAATTGTTGGCAGCAAGAAGCTCCAGTTCTTATTCGCTTACAGTGATTAATCATTGTGACAGGTTCACAGTAGAAAGGGAAAGAAACGTGTCTCTTTTGTGACAGATATCAGAGCATGCTTTGAGGATAAGGCAATAAACGACAATGCTTTAGAGGGGGAGTTTTCCCTTTAGATGCACTGAATTGGCACATACAGCTTTTTTCTCTTTTCTTTTTCCGCGGGGGTCTGTTATTCTGCTTTTGCAAGTGCTTCATTTTGTATTAGTTCCTTTGAATGCTGCTGTGATGTTAATTATTTCAGTCTTCCAGAAGCTTTATGAAGTATGTCGTTTTACTGTGTTAAGAGCATTTTTTTTATGTTTGTTGACAGATAAAGAAATAGTTCCAAAAACTGTCAATGATGTGAAGCTCATCAATGCTGGAAGGATACTGGAGAATAACAAAACTCTTGCGAGTCTCGAGTCCCTGTAGGAGAGGTTCCAGGAGGTGTGATCACAATGCATGTTGTTGTGCGCCCTCCCAAGCTGACAAAAGTGGTATTGCTTTGATTTTCCTCTTGTTTCTTCAAGTTCTTTTCCTGATATGTTTGATGTTCTCACTCCAGTGGCTTGGAATTCTACTATGTGTGACTCGATTCAAATGTTGACCATTATCTTTCAGAAAAATGGTCATAATGCATCCTTTTGCTTCATTCTAACTGTCCTCCTAAAGCAGTAAGGGTGCACACAACTACACATTGTATATCTCTAGGTGTACACTTTGTCCTATGCTGCTTATCAAATTTTTGGGTCGTAACATTGTTTTGTCATCTTTAAGTTGATCCATCACTCAATATAGTCAGTTCATAATTCTCTGTGCTACCAGAAACTTCATCATTGAATTGAATTATCTGCTTATACTTCCAGTGCTTTCTTTACCCATTGTCTAAATGTAATGAGATCACACAGTAGATATAGTTGCACACTATAGGAATGATGGTGCTATGTGATGCACAGTCTTGTGAATTGTAACAGGGATTTTTCACGTTGTATTAGTTGCCTTTGTTGATCAGAACAGACTGCTTGTCAGACACTTATGTATCTCAATAACTATAGTCAAAGCTGAGCTGGTTTTGTGCTAGGTTGATGGGGAAGGCAAAACCAAAATTTGACTAAACTGCATGTGTTTTCCCTGGTCAATTTTGCTGATGATGTCACCATGAGTCCCTGGCGGCTCCTTCTAATGTGTGAATATATAATTGGAAGTACGCAAGACATGAAACTTTTTATTATATCTGTTGACCAGTCCTGTAATAAATCATTACCATTTTGTTGATTGGCAGTTGTTATGTTGATTTATTTGACCTAGTGATTGAGTACATATTTTTATTAATGTAATGTTTTTAATCTGAGAATTCAAAGTACATTGATGTTCATTTAAAGGGTAGCTGTCACAAGGGCAGCTTTGTGGGCATTGCATATTGCACTACTGCATATTTTCATACATTTATTGAATGCACTATAGCATTGTACTTCCGTTCCATATGTTTCAAAATAGTTCTCTATAAAAAGATCCTTACAATGGGCTACCGTCCTTTTTTCAGAGAAGCAGCTGTCGAATTCGCCCAGGCAGAACAGATGTGGATGCACAATACTGTGATGTCTATGCAGCGGCAGTGTGTATATTGATGTCGTGCTCACAGCGATTGCAAGTTCATTTTAGCAATTGATTCTCGCAAGCTATTCCTAAAAGCCTAGAGACGGTAATTAACACCGGTCATATATCCCTGCTCGATGGTAAAGTTTTCTGCGGAGTTCACAGGGGGGCCTTAGCCTTGTAACGAGTGTGCAGGAGCCGAGAACTGGATGCTTGCTGTTGTGTAAGATGTAGACATGTGTAGTGATATAAAAACGAGAGGATCGAGTGAGGCGGAGAAGGACCGAGCGGCCGGAGCACACGAGCGGGGCGAGGTCTTGCCGCCGCCGCCGAAAACCTAAGCGGCCGGCTCGGCGGATCTTGCGAGGCGGAGGGCGGGAGGGCAGGAGGCGCTCGAGCGGGAAGGGAGAAAGAACGAAACGTTTTCTTCGTAATGGATGGCATTGCGGGTAATTTTGATGAAAGTTACACCCTAACAGCCAGTGAAAGCAGGTTGCCCCTTGCTGTGGAAATTGAACTACATAAAAGCTAGCTTTTGGAGAAGTTGATGGTCGAGGTAAAGTCCTTTGGTTGGCTTTTGAGCTTTTGGGAGCAAAAGCTGAAGCTAAAAGCCAAACCAAACAGGGCCTAAGCCGACAAAGGTAGAACAATGAGCACACAACTGTTCTTCTAGAACGTCTGTTTTCGTACCCCAAT
Source organism: Ampelocalamus luodianensis (assembly GCA_036346255.1). Classification (NCBI taxonomy): domain Eukaryota; kingdom Viridiplantae; phylum Streptophyta; class Magnoliopsida; order Poales; family Poaceae; genus Ampelocalamus; species Ampelocalamus luodianensis. The sequence continues at coordinate 52,093,879 of CM070627.1, read as the reverse complement.
AATTAAGGACACACATATTATTTATTCATTCTCATTTGCTCCTACTATTCCACATTGTGATTGTTGTTAGAAGCACGGAAATTTTCTCGATTCTTGGAACTGAATTGTTACTTATGAAATTTTCATAAAATCCATGCTGTCTAAACAGGCTCTTGGCGTGCCTTCAACGACAATGGATTTCGGAGAGCTGTTACAATCGGAAAAACATTGAAAAAGTATTCAACTCGGCTCAACTCTGGTTTACCCATTATCTGACTGAAGCTGCGAAGCACACCGAGCCAAATACAGTTCGAGTCTGAAGTCTGAACAGTTCCTAGGCCGCATGCTCAAAGAGTCACCTCTTCTCTTCCACCCGCAGACACACGAACACAGCGACTTACTACTAAAATCCCTGGAGAATTAAGTACCGAGCTTCCCGAGGGTGTATATGAGAAAACACCGACGAATCCCACTACTCCCTCCCTTCCTTTCCTTCCCTCGAGACGCCCGTCTCGTCGCTTTGCTCCCCACGAAAGAATTCTAAATTCTTGCTTAAAAAAAAAGAAATCAGATCCTTCGTGGGATCCGCATCGGTTCTTGCCCTTCCTTCCTGCGGGGGGTTTGGCAACTTCCCCCCACCCTCTGAATTCTCCCTGCCGATTCCTTCCGCCGCCGCCGTTGTGGTCGCCTGAGCCGGCGCGGCGGTTGTTTGGATCTTCGGGAGGAGAGGGAGGAGTTGGTGGGCGCCGCGATCCGGCTGTGGAGATGGCCGGCGGGAAGGAGCCGATCGAGGTGAAGTTCCGGCTGTTCGACGGCACGGACATCGGGCCCAGCAAGTACGACCCCTCCACCACCGTCGCCGCGCTCAAGGAATTCGTCCTCGCTCGGTGGCCACAGGGTGAGACCGATCTCTCTCTCTCTCTCCCTGCCTGCGTATATATACAGCTCTACTTTTGATGCCTTCTGTTTCGGGAGGTTGCTTGTTTGGTCGCCATGCATCCTTATAGGTTTGTTGATCCGGCAAGAAGAACCGATGTCGTGTCGCGATTCTTGCCGCAGACGGTTCGGTTGGGTTTTGGGAGCTATCTTTACTGTCCATGTCGCGATAAAGCTAGTAATTTCACGCCGACCGATCAGGTTGTGCCGTGGATTGCGTGATTGTTCTGTTCTTTCGCTAGTTAGTTGTAGTATTTATTTAGAAGAATTTTTAGCTGGTTGCAAATGCAATATGGGAATACCTGGTCAAACTAAGTAACTGATTCTTTTAAAAGTCTCCTTACCTGCAGTAGCAAACTAGCAATTATGTCAGAGCGTGTGTGTATGTAGAAGTTCTTGCCTTCTACCTGAGATGGATGGTTGTGCTCTCCTGCTTGGGGTTTTCCCCTTTAATGCACTGCCTAAAGAGACAGACATCAGATTTTTTGTTTTGTATTTGGCGCTATGTGATGGCAGATATTGCTACTTGCAGTGCTCTGAAAGCATTTTGGATCTCTGTGTCTTAAGATGCATGCTGAGGTCCTCTGCAAACATGTGATGGCAGGACCATTGGAGGAGACTATATGGCTCTGTGTCTGCCTTCTTATCCTAGTGGTGTCCTTAGATGATCATCCTAGTTTTAGTGGTCCAATCTGAATTCACAACTGGGTGTTAGTCCAGCCGGTACTTTGGTGAAGCTGTTTCAGGATGGTCATGTTGTTTATGGAATCAAGCATGACTGGGTTAAGTTTGTAACTGTAAATGTGGAGTGCATTTAAGCATCTGCACGAGATTGGACCACACTTGACATGTGGGCACGCATGGGAAGTTCCAAGTACTAACAGTGCAAACCGCATATTACTTTTTGTGTGCATTTTCTCCAATTGTTTGTTTGGTAATTGGACAAGTAACCACTACATTGTTTCTGTGCAAATGGACCTTTGATTAAGTTTTCTCAAAACCTAATAGGTGGGAAAGAAGGAATTGTTGGCAGCAAGAAGCTCCAGTTCTTATTCGCTTACAGTGATTAATCATTGTGACAGGTTCACAGTAGAAAGGGAAAGAAACGTGTCTCTTTTGTGACAGATATCAGAGCATGCTTTGAGGATAAGGCAATAAACGACAATGCTTTAGAGGGGGTGTTTTCCTTTAGATGCACTGAATTAGCACATACAGCTTTTTTCTCTTTTCTTTTTCTGCGGGGGTCTGTTATTCTGCTTTTGCAAGTGCTTCATTTTGTATTAGTTCCTTTGAATGCTGCTGTGATGTTAATTATTTCAGTCTTCCAGAAGCTTTATGAAGTATGTCGTTTTACTGTGTTAAGAGCATTTTTTTTATGTTTGTTGACAGATAAAGAAATAGTTCCAAAAACTGTCAATGATGTGAAGCTCATCAATGCTGGAAGGATACTGGAGAATAACAAAACTCTTGCCGAGTCTCGAGTCCCTGTAGGAGAGGTTCCAGGAGGTGTGATCACAATGCATGTTGTTGTGCGCCCTCCCCAAGCTGACAAAAGTGGTATTGCTTTGATTTTCCTCTTGTTTCTTCAAGTTCTTTTCCTGATATGTTTGATGTTCTCACTCCAGTGGCTTGGAATTCTACTATGTGTGACTCGATTCGAAATGTTGACCATTATCTTTCAGAAAAATGGTCATAATGCATCCTTTTTGCTTCATTCTAACCGTCCTCCTAAAGCAGTAAGGGTGCACACAACTACACATTGTATATCTCTAGGTGTACACTTTGTCCTATGCTGCTTATCAAATTTTTGGGTCGTAACATTGTTTTGTCATCTTTAAGTTGATCCATCACTCAATATAGTCAGTTCATAATTCTCTGTGCTACCAGAAACTTCATCATTGAATTGAATTAGCTGCTTATACTTCCCGTGCTTTCTTTACCCATTGTCTAAATGTAATGAGATCACACAGTAGATATAGTTGCACACTATAGGAATGATGGTGCTATGTGATGCACAGTCTTGTGAATTGTAACAGGGATTTTTCGCGTTGTATTAGTTGCCTTTGTTGATCAGAACAGACTGCTTGTCAGACACTTATGTATCAATAACTATAGTCAAAGCTGAGCTGGTTTTGTGCTAGGTTGATGGGGAAGGCAAAACCAAAATTTGACTAAACTGCATGTGTTTTCCCTGGTCAGTTTTGCTGATGATGTCACCATGAGTCCCTGGCGGCTCTTTCTAATGTGTGAATATATAATTGGAAGTACGCAAGACATGAAACTTTTTATTATATCTGTTGACCAGTCCTGTAATAAATCATTACCATTTTGTTGATTGGCAGTTGTTATGTTGATTTATTTGACCTAGTGATTGAGTACATATTTTTATTAATGTAATGTTTTTAATCTGAGAATTCAAAGTACATTGATGTTCATTTAAAGGGTAGCTGTCACAAGGGCAGCTTTGTGGGCATTGCATATTGCACTACTGCATATTTTCATACATTTATTGAATGCACTATAGCATTGTACTTCCGTTCCATATGTTTCAAAATAGTTCTCTATAAAAAGATCCTTACAATGGGCTACCGTCCTTTTTTCAGAGAAGCAGCTGTCGAATTCGCCCAGGCAGAACAGATGTGGATGCACAATACTGTGATGTCTATGCAGCGGCAGTGTGTATATTGATGTCGTGCTCACAGCGATTGCAAGTTCATTTTAGCAATTGATTCTCGCAAGCTATTCCTAAAAGCCTAGAGACGGTAATTAACACCGGTCATATATCCCTGCTCGATGGTAAAGTTTTCTGCGGAGTTCACAGGGGGGCCTTAGCCTTGTAACGAGTGTGCAGGAGCCGAGAACTGGATGCTTGCTGTTGTGTAAGATGTAGACATGTGTAGTGATATAAAAACGAGCTGCTGCTTTTTTGCTACTACATATAGTACTTGCCGCGATACTCTTTTGACAGTTGCTACTACATATATGTGTTCTGTAATAGGGAAGTGATCAGTAGTTTTTGTCCAGAAGTGATCAAGAGCCAGTTTTACTTGTGTATTTTGGATCTCTTGCCCTTACTTGTTTGGCTGCCATGGAGTTGGCCACGGCTACGGCTACCTGCCGCTCCACCTCTGTTCAGGGCGTGTTTGGTCTGTTACCAACGTAAACTAAACCAAATTTTAGTAATATCAATGAAAATTGGTTATTGTTTGGTTTACTACTAATATTTGGTAATGTCAACAAAAATTTGGTAACGTTAACAAAATCTAGTATCACACACGGGTAATCCGACGGTGAGTAAATGTTCATCAAAATTTTGGTAATGCTAAAAAGTGACTTGGCCGCAATTCAAGTACCATTCATTTTATCAAATTTTAACTGTGTAAGTTTTAACTATTCTAAATTTTGGTTTGGTTTCCTCGGGGTCACGGAGGCAAAAAACCCCTCAGTCTTCGTGGCATTCGGCGGTTACGCTGTCGACCTGTGCCGTGCGACGCCCACACCAACCGCTCACCGCCCTGTCGACCTCAGCTTTGGGTCGCCTGTCACGTCGGCCAGCCGCCGTCTGAACAATGTATTGAGACTGGCCGGCTAACGTATGTTCCATTCCACTCGAGGATTGGTAAGCTTCGAGTGTTACACTAATTCTTGCAATTTGCGAGGGATAGGTACGATATTTTCTTGTCCTGGAATGTTTCTGCAAGCACTTTTGAAACCCCCCTACGATGAAGACAAACTTTTTTAGATTCGAGAACGGGGTGTTACGGGACTCGAGCCGTGACCTTTAACCACAGTGTCATAACGTTGCATATTGACTTGCTTTCTTGTGGTAATTTTGATTGCGGCCTATGCATCATTAATAGAGCATATGCCCAAAAGAAAATAAACGAAAAGTGAAATGACCATTGTAGATCTGAGTCGTCGATTCTCTGATCAAGTGGATACGCACTTCGTTCAGGTTGCGGTGAGGCGATGACCGGACAACATGCACGCATGGCCACCAATCCAGTGGCAAACTGGCTCTTGTCCGGAGGCGACACCTCCGATTTCAAGTGCTAAAGCTCCCACTCACACAGAATTTCCAAAATAGAAAGGCCATGCATGCGTAAGCATATTTCCACTGTTCGACTCTTTATACGAGCCAGCACGCAACAACGCATGCACTTAACGCGGAAATGGAAAGTACTTCTCTTCTCTTATTTATCTATTATCTTATAATAACTAATAAAAGACTCCCGTACAGTGGTACGAGCGTCCCGTCCCCATGTACGGGAAAAAACCCAATGAACCGCAATGACGGAGTTAGAATTTTGACGATAAAGATGCGAACTTAAGACACATCTGTTTCAACACAAGTTCAAATGATATAGTACATAAATTCAAATATGTCAAATTATATATTCGCACTATAACCAATATCAAAAAATATGACCTTCCTTCATACTTTGAAAGCGATTGATGACAGCATCATCACTAATTTGTAGAAAAAATTCACGCTCAATGTATGTAACTAAGCAATTATTCAATTATTGTTCATCCATGCTATTTCTTAGCTTGTTTTTCATATGATTCATTGCCGAAAATACCCTCTCTACACTTGCAGTAGCTACAGGAAGGATTAATACCAATTTGAGCAGCAAATAAGTAAGTTTATAGCGATCATGCTTCTTTGTCTCAACAAGTTTAATAGAGAGCTCACTGCGATTCTTCACACCGCACCAGATTGCAGCTCATGTCTCATGATAGCCAAGAATTAGAGCAGACAGCAGACGCGAAAAGGAGGAAGCAAAGCAAATAAGCAATGAGCGGTGGCAAGACCAATCTAGCAACCTCGCTTCCCGCAAGCCCACCTCATCCTGTGCTATTTAGCCAATCGACATGAAGAGCCCTACAGGATCTACAGGAAGCTTAGGGCCTCAAGAATTAGAACGACACGAGTAAGACCTTGACTAGTTGTAGTTGACTTGGGCTTGATGCTTTGGTTCTCAAATTCTGTAATTTGTTGGGCCTAATGCATTGCTAAATGGGCTGCAGGAGTTGAGAAGTATGTAAGTTAGTATGTGTAATATATACTTTATGTATTAAAAGGGGGTATATACTAGATTTTTGTGCAAAAATTTTAGGGGTACAATTGTACCCCCATGCATCTACTGTGACTCCGCCACTGATGAACCGTGGTGTAGTGGGCTCCGCCTCGCCCCAACCCTACCGCATCTGCACACCTTCATGCTTCCTACGCGCATTTGCTCACATCCGCCGCCACTCCTCACATCGGCGTTAAGGCCTGCTCATGAATCGACAGCCACGCCCTCGAGCCCCTGTTGCAAGCCTAGATCCACGTGGTGTGTGTGTGAGAGAGAGAGAGCGAGGTGGCGGCGCACCAGGCTGGCATCACCATCGAGCCGACCTCGCTGGTCCATCTTTGGTGGCCAGCCGTCGGCCGGAGGGAGAGGGAGGAAGCTACATGTATGGTGGAGAGGGCAACAAAGAGGACAAGAGTGGAGAGGGTGGCGACGGAGGGAGGGAGAGGGGGGTGGGAGGCGGCTCATCACATCGGTCCGCATTGGCAGTGGCTCGAGACCCGACCTCGCTTCCGGTCCACATCTTCGGTCGGCTACCACCGTAGCCATCGACGCACGAAGGCGTCAACGGGGAAGGGAGATGGAGGCGATGACGAGTCTAGTAGGGAGGGAGGGGAGGGACACAGAAGTGGAGAGGACAACGACGGAAGGAGGGGGGGGTGGACGGGACGGGAGGTAGAGGTGGAGAGGATGAGGTGCGAGGGGGGGGCGGCGGCATAGGGCTCGAGGGTGTGATGGAGAGAGAGAGAGAGGATTAGTTAGGGTTTCTAACTTAGGCTCTCCCATGTGATCTCGTCGTCCGATTGCGCTCCAACGTAATGTATTTTTGCTAACGTGTCCAGCGCGATTAGAGGCCCTTTTCACGCCCTCTAAACATTAAATGGTCTTGGATGATGCAAAATAAAAAAAATGTTAGTTGTTAACCTTGGACACCGCATTCCAAGTCTTGGGAAACCATTAGGAGTTAGTTTAGTGCTCTGCATTAGCCACAGAATGTTATTGACACTCAGTTTTACAGACATCCGGCTGGGTGTACAAAGTTATGATTTTCGTGGTTGGTTGATGGAAATGCACATGCTATAAGACTTCAAAAATACTAAGTTCACATTTTAAAAGTTAAAGAAACTTGGCTTACAGTATGAAAATAGAATCCATGGCATATGAAAGCAGCACATGAACACTATATTATATTTGTGGAACACTAGAACCTAAAAATTCTGGGCATTATAGAAAATTGGGATAATTACCAACGTATACTAACTGATAAAAGTACAAAAACAAATTTTCCTTAGCAGTAAAAGTAAACAAACCTGCTCCATATTCACAAAATAGGTAATTTCTATTAACATATTACTGCTCTCACATCCAATTTTTGTGACCACATTATAGAAAATGTACTATAGAATCTTGTTAAAATACATGCGCTTGCATACAGCAACCAAGTTTTACTCAAATTGGGTAAATGATGAAAGAAGGAATTTGCCAAAACGTGGGAAGGACTGTCATCATGTAACCTTTAAAAAAACAAATTAGGAGGTCAAATATGACAGCACCACATCACAGGAGTATTAGTTTTGAAATGACAACTTACTCACCTGTTGCACTTCAACCTGGATTGCATGGCTGATGGTTCATATCCATTTGTTGCAGTTTCTGTCCTAGTTCAGATGGCACGGAAGTCCTTCACATGCAACTCTGCCAAGCAAAATGGTGCCAAAATCAGACAATGACAAGGATATGATTTTTTTGGAAGATATTGAAACAGAATAATGTTTCATTTATTTGGATTAAGTCAGCATACATTCAACAATTGCTATTTGCTGAACTCTTTTAAACCCTTAAAAGTTTCAAGATGCCTGTTACTTCTGCTCATTATGCGCACAAGTATTAGCAAAGCTCAAATCTCAGATCCTACCAACCTCCTTTCTGATTCCATAATTCCGTCATATACCCCTTGCGATTACGGCACGCGCACCAACCAAACTAAACCGCGACCCGGATCGAACTACACAACGAACACGGAGCGCGATAATACGTACCCGAAGCAGCGGCGCGAGGAGGCGGAGGGGACGGGCGGGTCGGAGGAACGCGGCCATCGCGGAGCGGGAGGCGCACCGCACGGCACGGCGGTGGCTTGCGGTTGCGGGCAGCGAGCTCACCACTTCACCAGGTCGAGGAAGGTGGTAGCGTCGGCGAAGACGTCCGCTACGGTGGTTTCTCCGGAGGCCACTCCGCTCACCGCACCGGTGGATCCCCGCGGAGGCGGCGCCGAAGCGGAACCTTGCCGAGGAGAGGCGCGGAGCGGAGTAGAGGGCAGAAGTGATGGCCAGATGGGCCACCCGACACGGGCGTGTTGACCCGTGGGTCGGGGTACCGACTCAAAACGGTCCGATCCGGCTGGGCACGTTTAGTTGGACTTACCGGGTTGGCCTGTTTAGCCCATTTTAGTCTGAAAAAATTAAAATTTTCAGAAAATATATAAAATTAAAAATAAGCATCGAAATCGTAAAAAAATTGTTCTGCACCCATAAAAAGACAAATATATTCAAAATGTAATTAAAAACTTTATTAATATTTACATAGTTGTCTCGTTAAAACCTTTACCAGTAAAAACACAACATGAGAAAACAAAGGAAAAAGAGTACAACCTCCTCCTCCTAGGCACAGGTCATGCCCTGGTTGCTCTGCGTCGCCCGCACACGCGCCTGGCCTCCTCCTTGGTCACCACCTCGTCGGACGTGCCTCGGACAGTGCTGAGCTGAGTAAGATACTATCCGTGCCATGCTGGGCCAGCACTTTGGGCCGATGTGCAGACCCAAGCACGACACAACCGGTGGAGCTGTACCGACCTGATCCAGCTATAATGTGGGTTGTGCCGTGTCTGGATCAGACCAACAATCTAGTGCTTTGAGCTGGCATTTGGAGGCATAACTGATCTGGCATCTCTAGGCAGAAGTCGGTGGTAGACTAGCCCCTCGTGTTGGTGTTTCGAGGTAGTGGTGCAAGTGGGGCGGGCTGCGGACAGCCCGCACCCACCCACGCTGGCCACTTAGCCATTTGCAGCAGCCGCTAGCCCGCAAATACAATCCACGTTATGTAATGTGGCCTTGGCAGCTGCCTGCAAAGCACCAGCCAACCAACTCAGTACTAACTGCAGCCAGCCAGCTTTTGCTTTGTACTAGATACACTACGCGTGGCCTTTGGCGTTTTTTTTTTTTTGTACAAATCATCTATAGATAAGTAAAAAATACGCTTGTACAAATCATCTATAGATAAGTACAAATGACAGCTGCTGATTATAGTCAAAATCTGCTGATTACACATATTACAGTCAAAATGTGCTTGAACTAGAAGATCATCTGTACAAATGGCAGCTGCTGCTTACTAATATCGTACTCATCCTGCTCTTTAAGCCTTTTAGCCTACTGTACATTGAAATAAAACTTCTGCATGCTAACCAAATCAAATCAAATCAAAATATTTTGTCCAGCACAATATAGAATCTCATCTCATATTACAGTCAGACTACATCAAAGCATTTGTACTGGATGTCTGGATTACAGTCAACACGCATGGTCAGAATTCAGAAACGAACAAACCAACCATTTGGGTACCCTGGAACACTGCACCAGAATTACATCATTTGCCAAAAGAGCTAAGAGAACTTCAGATGCCATCAAATAGTTTAGGACAAAAACAAACTTGCAATTGAAAGTCAGTCCATTACAATTGCAATGATAAGAAGCATTGGATACAAAGTTGCATGTAACTCAAGAATTTTAATGGCAGACTTCAACTCCACTGCCTCCACATGTCAATTACCAGTCCATCCAATCGATCCCATGAATTGAAAATTTGCTGGAATCTTGGTAGAATGTGCACAACCATTGCTTTAAAGTTACAACACAACAGAGGCAGGTTTCTTGTAAAACAGTTGAGGCAAACTGCATGATTAGAGTCCGTAAATCTGATCCCAAACATCAATTTCTTAACATTCGTAACGATCACAGGAAGGACAAGTGAGAACAAAATCATACACAGCTGACTATTTGTCACTATTGTAGTAACAAATGCCTGAAAGTTACAGCACAACTTGGCCATCCAATTGCACTACATCAATGTTAGAAAATGAAAATATTAGGTCTACACGCTACAGCATAAGTTGCATGAACACAGTTTAATGAAGTGCATACAAACATGGAATTGCATACCTTTGAAATTAGGGGCTTCTTAGGTGCAATTCCTCCATACTTCTTCTCAATGTAGACCTGCAACTCAGAGATTTTAGGAGTTTCAGAAAATTGCTTGCTAGTAATACAGAGATTTAAACTTTTTAAGATGATATAGCTTGAAGTCACCAAAGCTAAGCTAAATGAAAACAACATCAAGCTAAAAGAAACGTACTTTTAAGTATTGTTATTAAGTCGCTCGATTAGTCGCGACTAATCGACGATTAATCCACAAGTCGGTGCACAACTTCCGACTAGAGCCATCGACTCGACTAGGCCGTCGCCGTCGCTGTCGCCCGTCGCCCGTGCGGCGTTGGAGAGCCAGATCTGGGCAGAGGCGGAGCAGAGGAGGCCCCGTTCGTCGGATCTGGGCGAGAAAGGGCTCGAGGCACGTCGGGAGCCGAGCCGAGCAGAGCCGAGCGAGGCAGCCCGCGCGCGGGAAGCGAGGAAGACCGGCGCGTCGGGAGCCGAGGAGGATCGGAGGAGGCGCGCAGCCCGACGCCGAGGAGGCGTGGAGGAGGAGGCGCAGCCGGCCCGAGGAGGACCGAGGAGCCGACGCAGCCGACGCCGAGGAGGCGCGAGTGAAGGGGCATGGAGGAGGCGCGCGAAGATGACGCAAGCGCAGCGAGAAAGCGGCGCAACGAGCTCTCGGCCGGGTAGGGGAAAAAGAGGAGGCGAGGCGGCGGGCGATCTTTGGCGGGCGGGTTAGGCCGGTCGGTGGGATCTTCGTGGCTTTTCAACTCACCTCGGGATCGATCTTTGTGTCGACTAGTTGTGGCTAGTCATGACTAGTCGGTCGATTAGTCCACAAGTCTACAAGTCGGTGCTCTTACGACTCGACTCGACTTTACGACTTAATAACCTTGCTTTTAACAGCTTGCTCTCAGGGAAAGGGAAGACTGAAAGAACGAGAACTAAACTGAACCTAAGTAGACCAAAGAAATACAAAGCTGTAAACAGGATCTGAATCTATATCGCAATTAACCAACATGTTGTTCCGAAACAACCAAGAAATCCCATGCTATCGCCAGATCGAAACACATCAACACAATGAAACAAATGTAAAACTAACTTAAAACAAACAGAGGCAAGAATCGAAACGCACGCAACTTACAGATTCACACAATCCCGTCAGGAACACAAGAAGAAGCGCAGTTCCTTAACGCAACAAGATACATCGCCAAGAACACACCAGAACAAAAAAAAAACAGTTCCTTTTCGCCCCCTAAACCCCGTCCCGGTCTCAGATGGAACCAATATCTGCATCGAATGAATCTGAACAAAACTAGGAAAGATAGATGAGTTGGAACCACACCTGTATCGTGTGACTGCAGGCCTGCTCTTCCTGTTGCTCTCCTGGACTCTCCGCTGCGCTGCGCTTGTAGATTTCTGGATGGAAGCAGACAAAACTCTGCTCACGCTCTCTCGTCTCGTTAAATATTCAAATCCTGCCGCTCGGGCGATGGCGGTGGAGTCGGCCACGCTGGGCGACAACGAAGGCGGCTAGGGTTCAGAGAGATCAGTGAGTGTGGGGGTGACCGAGCGAGTCGTTGGTCTGGTTCAGAGAGAGTAGCTATGTGCTTATGCGGTGGCCTGGTGGGGTATGCGAGCCGGCATGCTAGAAATTAGGCTACTTTTGTGGTTTTTTGTGGGAGTTTAAGTGGGCTGCTTTTGTAGGATGGGTCGGCGGTTTAGTGGACAGGCCCGCCCTACTTGCACCCCTATTTCGAGATGCTTTAGCCGCTGGTCTAGTTTAGCCTATGCTTTAGGTTGCCCGGCCCACTTGGCCCATTAGTCATGTCGCCTTGATTAACTCGTGTTCTCGAGTCGTATCGGCCCGATCTAATAGGGGGAATGGAATGGCATGACACCGTGCACTCTCCTGGTCTCCCTGGCGCGTGCGGCATGCGGTTGGCTCGGCGGCGGCGCGTCCAGCGGCCACAAGCATCGACATGGCACCGTGTACGCATCGATGCATGCACGCTCCACAGCACGCGCCGACCAACCCGCAGTCCACCGGCCAGGAGCGTCGTGCACCAGTGGTTCTCTATCTGATGCCACTCTCAACGACCGTCATGGCATCACGACACGTATCTAGAATTGTGCCAACCCAATGCTGTCGTCGACCGTGGAATGGGTGGCCTGGCGCTGCTAAACGTGGCACCCGCCGATCACATGATCAAGACCCCCATGGCAGTTAGCACCGTCCAGCGTGCGAACTCCAAGGTATGGAAGTTTTGATGCGTAACACTCGCTAAAAGACCCTTGAATTGATGAATCCCACTATCAAATCAGCCGTGCTGGCTAACGGCTAACCTGCTGGTCGACGTTAGAAAAGTTTATTCATCTAAGCATAGATGTACAAATGAACCTGCACGCTTCTCTGGAGGCGTATGAATTCACGCATACAAAGGATAACCATCACCGAATCTTTACAGGTAAAAGGAGGCCTGGGGTTGGTGAGACTGGCCATGTTGACGCATTTTTGTTGGCTGTCGGATGTTGCTCGCGAAGTTGCCGCCGTCGGATTTTCGCCGAGCATTGTGTTCGCATGCGCCACACATTGCATCCAGCACAACGTTGCGCTCACATCTACTGCCTTCGACGCACGCCTGTGTCGCCTGCTCTTTTCCCATCACCCCCCGCCTCCTTCCTCTTCCCTAACATGGATCCATGGCCGTGGCACAGATCCATGGTAGCTGCGCGGATCCACATGGACGCCAGCCACACTGCTCACCTCTAGGACCCAGGTAGCCTCCTCTTTTGGCCCTAGCTCCGCGTCCCAAATCCATCGGCATGGGCCTTGCCGCCTGCATCCACCCCTAAACCCTCCACCTCCATCTTTTTTTAATTCCGTGTCACTTGGGCCAGCCGCCGGCCGTCCTTGCCACCGTGAATGCTCCGCTCTACTCATGACTGTTCTGTTGTGTTGCCCTTCTCTTATATTTTTCAAGATCTGTTAATGTTTGATAAAGTGTTTTTTGTACTCTTGCTTTCAAATATCTTAATACTTCAATGCAAGTTTTCTTTTCTTTGGCTCAGTTGGGGAGGAACAACGATTTGTATGTAATAGAGTAACAAAAAATTGTTGATTGTTTGTTGCTATGTGCAATTTTTTTTATAGGATCAAGTCTAGAATACCATAGTTCTACATTCATGTGGTCTTGGATGAAATCGTCCTTCTAATATGGGTATATTCCTCTCCTTTGGTCTTATTTTACAGATCATGTGGAATTTCTTGTGCAATATCACAATTGAGAGGCCATTGTGTTTACATAATCATATGTTCCTTTTTTCCCATCTTTGTTGGACATTCAAATCGCCCATTGTATTATGAGTCCTGATGAAATGCAAGCATGCCATCACGAGCATAACACTTCTGAATTCTAGGAAGAGTATTTCAGTCTTCCTTCGCCAATGGTAACTATCACCGTTCTTTCAACTAATCAAATTGATGGTTTTGCTTACTTTTTGAGTTCAGCTGATCAATTATTTTGTTTATGGTATAGTTTGGTGGAGGCTCAGCATAGATACCCAAGGCAATCGATGACTTGCAGTGGTTTGCTTTCATCCTTGGTTTTATCTACTCTATGCTAAATCTGGTAATCTATTATCTTATTAAAGCAGAGTCAAAAGAAACCACCATGTTCACTCTCAAATGGTAGAAATTACCACTTTAATCGGAGTAAAAAGAAAACGATCTACACCGTTGATTGATAGTTGGTCTAGATTATAACGGTGTAGATTTATTAGACATATATTGTAATATGTAGCAATCATAGAAAGCCGGATGAACCCATATAAATTCAGTTGCAGACATAGCATGAGTTTGATTCATACTGTATCAAGCCATCAACAAAATGTTTTTGGTATCAATAAGAAAAGAAGTATTCTATCATTAGGGTGAAGCAATAATCTGTGAAGGTCTCTGTCTCTACGTGTACGATCAAATAACGTACCCATGTGAAAAGAAAAGAAGGCCTCCATGATCGTTATTGGAGGAAGAGGTCAATAGTGTTAGTTTCAATTAGATGTTATGCCAAAAACGCATGGTGCGTCGTCATGAGATCATATACCCATGTGAAAAGAAAAGAAGATCAAGACTCGCATGGTGAGGACGAAGGTGACCAACGAGTATCCCCACTGATAGAACACTTCTTGAAACAAACATAGAGACGATGAAAATCTGTTGAAACAAACATAGCAAACAATATTCTGTTGTGTTTCATAAATGAATTTAGTATCTAGGATTTTTAACACCTAATGCATTATTATGGCTTTAACAGAAATGTATTTTTAAAGAAGCATCAAATTTCCTTAACATGGCTTTATGCATACTTTTTTGTGTGTCGGAGCATGAAAGTCCTTTATCTAAAACCTCTTTTGTTTGGAACTCAAGAATTTTGTTGTGCAAGTGTACTATTGTGATTTATGTTGCCATTGGATATGCAGATTACTTGTAGTATGGTTTCAACTGTTAACTGAAAACACAATTTTGCTTGCACTTTAGGGTGGCCATGATCTTAAAGTTCCACTGATTTGACATGTAGATGATCTTGCTGCTGCTTTTGGGAAGCACAGAGACACATATGGTGGACTGGATCTCTGTGTCAATTGTGCTGGATTTGCCAACAATACATTAGTTTATGATGATAGATCTGATAGAACTAGAACATGGAGGCATGCCGTAAATGTGAACCTTGTTGTTGTTATTGATGGTACTTGCATTGCAGTAAGTCAATTGTTGATTTGTAGTAACACTGAGTGCTGCTGTTGTATGCCCTTTATTATTTTTAGACATATTAAAATACGATTAGGAAATTCACATAAGCTTTCATTGTCTATTGATCTAGTTGTTTAACAGGAAAAAGTTATTGGATTTCCCTTTCTTTGTTTTTATTAACCATTATTGGAGGAAGTTATGAGGTGATAGTTTTGTCATAATATAGCTTTGTCCTTATGGTTTGCTTCAATGCAAGTAGGATAGCATTTTGGATCAATGCCAATTGGCGAATCGTACTTGCATTATTGGAGTTTGAATTCTTTATTTGTGCACTAATTCAATAGATAATATCAATTGTCAGACATGTTATTTCGATCTACTTCATGCAAATACCATATGACGCCACTTGCGGTTGGATTTATTCATTAGAGTCAAATAATGCTATCTCGGAAGAAGCATGGTGCCATAATATATATTGGTTGAGCTGCGGGCCTTTATCCTATGAACTTGGATCCCATATAGTAGGACAAAAGGTGCATATACTAATTCCATATACTGTTCAATTGTTGTTCTTTTTCTTCTTTTCGGGCATCATATTAAAGTTGCAATATAAGGCTAATACTGATTTAACTAATATAATGTTCACACTAATTATTTGTCTACATGGTTTAAGATATTGTGCAATCACAGCTTGTACATGAGTGCACATTTTGGTCATGTAAAATGCCAAATGCTATAGTTAGTTATTTTCGAATATCAGCCCTATATTTCTTCTGTGTGTTGTATGATATGTTTGAAGCATGTGCACACTATATGATCTCAAACTTCATTTTTGGCAGCTGGTGTGGTTATGTTTACAAGATCACTTGCTCCATTGAAATGCCATGGTGTTGGTGTCAACGTGCTCTGCTCAGAGGTATTAAGAAATTGCATGACTGGAGGTAAATATTTATTATTATTTATATAATATGTTGCATTTGTTGTAGTAGTTAAGATTGTGGGTAGTTCGTGTTTCTCATGTTGTTTCTTCCTTTTGTCCCTTATCACCCTTTGTTCTTCTCTGTTGCTATTTGTTTTTCCTTTTCGTTTGCTCACCATTTATCACCGCTCACTTGTTTCTTCTATTTGCTAGATTCCCGTGCTCACGCTCTCTATTTCTACGTGCCTCATTCCATTTGATTGCTCTTTGTTTCGATGATTCTTCAGCCTCTGATGGATAGCATAGATTGAGGTATTAGCTACTTTAATAGGAACTTATTGTGTCCCTTCTTCGTTTTGTCTTCTCCCCTCTATTATGTCTTATGTTATGTACTTTTTTGTTTAGGTATCTCCTGTGCTTTGGTGTGTGGGATTCTTCTTCTGTTTCTCCTCCTCCTGCTTAGTGTGTACCTCTGTTTGTTCTTATCTATATTATTTCTCCATGCATGCCTATTCGCTCTGCTTCACTTGCTTCTTTGTTCTTGTTGTTGTAGATTTTACTGTCCCCTTGGCGCATTCTTCGGACACCGCTATTTCTTCAATGTTGTTGGCTGCATGACTATCAGTTTAAGCTTCCTTTTGCTCCGCCCTTCTCTTTCCTCGTTTTATATGTGCTTTATCTATATCTTAGAGCGTATCTGTTTATTTCCACTATATTTCCCGTTCGTCCAAAGAAGATAACAACTAAATTTAGGTATATTTCTGTACTAACATCTTCGGTCATTCTTTTTCATTTTCCATTGTACATAAACTTACTAGCCTCTTCCCTATTCCCTAATATAGCCCAACTGCTAATTCATTTACATTATGCTCTTTTTGTAGCAGCCTCTACGAAACATGCTGCTATTGCATAGCTTCTATTTTGCTCCTGTTTGAGACAGCTATGTCGTACTCTTCCTATCAGCGGCATCACTGATGTTTTCTTTTATCTACTGTGCTTTTAGGAACATGTAGTCTGGTTTGTTTTAGTGTTGTACTGTTATGTAGTTCTTATGTGTCTGTATGGTTCTATCGACTCTAAAACAATATGTACTGTGTAGTTTAATTGACACTAGTACTGCACGCTATGACGTTGTCTCTTTTTGCCAGCTCCAGACAATAAAACCTCCAGTCAGCTAAGCATTAACCGTATTTTGTGTTACTTCTTTATGGTGTATCTGCTAACGTCAGATACTTACCGTTTTTCTAACTTACACAACTCCTATACAAGTCAAGGCTCTCATCGTAGCCCAGGCTAATATTACATCAAATTGTTTCCAGTTATATGTTCCATCATATGTATTGCCAGGTTCATATAGATGTGTCCAGATTTACCAATCTACTACTATACAGTTAAATAAACAAATCTTGCTGATCACTAGGTTCAGTCCATCTTTCAACTTTCTTCATACATAGTCATACATGCTTTCAGCTTCATATGTCTGCCTCCTAAAGCCTGATATTTATGTAACGCATAAGCTCCGACATACTAACACCTGCCTGATTGAGATGGCCATCCATACAACGCTTCCTACGCGTGCCAAGGCACGCGACAGCCTCTAGTAGCAGCAATAGAAAAGACAACATCATAAGGCTAACATCTGCAGACAACATTAACTGAGTAGCAGGCTAGCAGCAATAGCGAAGACAACATCAACAAAATGAAAGGCGCTCATGTAGTCAAATAAACGGAATATAGTTCATTGGTAACCATCCAATTTGCCCCAATACAACATTCAGAGGTGCACCCGGCTTTGACAAAAAAAAATCTGGGTACATAAGGCTCGTCCTTCCATGAATCTCTGCGCGACAGGTATTCAAGTATAGCTAAAACATCTGATAAATAATTGCATCTAAATGTTTAAACTCCAGTCGTAGGGTTGGTACAAGACTTTCAATTGAGTGTTCACAAGCAGTTCCAAGAATTGCTCCGACTCCGTAGGCTCGAGATAATTTGCAGCATGCTTCAGCACTTCTGTCTCGTTCTTACCAAAATCGGTGCTATACCTGAAAATCATTTGGAACATGGGTTCAGCCGTTTAGCTAAGAAACTTATTATCAAAACATTGGCCATACTATAATAAGATCTCCATTATAAATTGATGATAGTCACTTATGTTTTTTTTTCAATTATTTGCTACTGGCATACTTTCATGAAAGTGCATATCAGGTAAGAGTAACCAAGCAATTATTTATAACTTGCTCACTAATTGTCCAAATGTATATCAAATTTATAATCATCTGTCACGTAATAAAATGGATGGGTATGCATTTTATTGTTATCTTAAATAGATTACATAGTGGATATCGGATGATCAGTGAACTCACTAAACTACATCCCCTTAATTTGTTGGGCCTTGCGAAGTTCCACTTGTATTTGCTTGTGAGCACATCCTAAAAAGGGGTCGACATAACCACCTGCTCAAGGCATAATGCCCTCCTTCGTTATTGTATCAAACAGTACATGTTAAAAATATATAATATTTCTTGTTATTTGCTCCCATTAGTTTTTAACTTTTAATAAGCCGAAACAACAAAGACATCCATATTTCTTTGTAATAATTATCAATATCCTTTTATTTTCTTTTGAAATTACATGCAAAATAGGAGTAACTAACAGCATCATGCAGATATTATGTCATTCAGAAATGTGCAATTCGTTTATAAGGCCACATAAGTGCTCATGTACCATACAAGAGCTCAAATTTGGGGTGAATGCTTTTTGGAGCATTTCTCATCATATATTCATATCCAACTTATGCCAAGAGCAGATTCAAGCAGCCAAAAACAAGCAGGCACTAGTGGAGAACTATGCCACTGTCATACAGGGTGCCAGGGTTAACAAGTTTAGTCTCACATAAGGTGGGTATCATCAACTTATCCTCTACAACTAAAAGGTAAAAAACTAGATTACCTAACATAAAATTCATCCTTGCTTGTGTTGGATATGATTGAATATGGTTACCAATATAATTGAACATGTCATTGTGTTAGATGCTCCAAGAGTAGCACTGATGAATGCACAACAAATTATAGTATGGTACACTAAACGAGAACATTAAAACTCTCAAGGCCCTATGGTAAAGAAAGAATAGCAATCATCTTACCATCGCAAAATCTTGCTTACAGATACAGCCTTTGCTTCATGATCAACAATCAGTCCTCCATTCCTTAGGAAATCACGTGCAGCTTCCATCAATTCTGTATCGATATTTCCTGGTGAGTACCACCTTAGTGCAGGTCCAGATTTGGTACCACATACCAAAGCAAAGTGAACAAGAGGTTCAGGGTATGGAAGGGCCACCTGCAGTTACAAACAAGGAACAAAAGGCAGTGAAAAATTATTCTCATTGCAAAATCATCAGCTTTTGTAAACTCCTGCGTGACATGTAAGACTCCAGAAATTAATTAGTTTAAAGGAGTAACAGATAGTATTTTAAATAGAATGCTAACAGATAGTATTTTAAGGGTTGTGGCCGCTATGTAGTGGATGTTTCGGCGAGTAGGCACAGTTATGAGGCTTTGGCGAGCTAAAACAACTGCTACAGTGGAGAGCATGTAGTAGGCAACTTCTATATAGGGATGTTTTATCTTTCTTTGGCAGCTGTTTACTGCATATCTAACCCTTTTCAAAGATTTTTACTACATCTCCTAAACCTTACTTCCTAGAAACGCACAAAAATAATATACTAAATATACAATGGGCCTTCTATATCTTCACTTCGCTTCTTGTGAAGGAAAAGATTGTATAAGCCTGATTAGTGGCCACAATCTACAACCTGACTTCCCAGAAACGCACAAAAATAATATACTAAATATACAATGGGCCTTCTATATCTTCACTTCGCTTCTTGTGAAGGAAAAGATTGTACAAACCTGATTAGTGGTCACAATCTACAACCCTAGGACCTACATACTAGGTAAATTCCATTCATCTCTTCCTCAAGAAAAAATAATAAAAAAGGTAATTTATTTCTGCAAATATGGCAGAGCGTGTTGTGCCTTCTATATGCTACCAGCTGTTAAAACATTTTAAAGGAATGCTTCCACAATCCGCAACTAGACACTGCTGGACAATACTCATTCGCTTGTATACACCAAAAGCAACAACACCAAACCAGCATTATGTTGCACCAGACATTAAACTATATCAATAAGCGTTTACGAGAAAAGATAAGCATAGCTATTTGTTTAGAATAGAAGATCGAGAAATCTTGTTGAATTTCTTTCCACATGATAGGAAAGTTTGTTGCGATGGTCCTCGTCACACTAATGTTTCAGTGATTTTGAGTTTTTGACAGTCACTAACGCATATCAATCATGTTCCCTTTAAGCTGCCCTATCTAGGAAGGACTGCGAGGGATTATATACCCTAGAGACAGGAAAAAGGAAATTTAAGAGTGTAATAGTTCTAAGACATTTTCTCTCAACATCTACTCTGGTGGCAACCGTAGACCTAAGAAGCATTTCATGAAATACCGATATAGCACAGCAAATTTAAGAAAAATATCACGAGGAGTCCAGGTATCATGGCATATGGGGGGGGGGGGGCAGCTGTTGTAAACAGTGAGATCCGTTTCCCTTTTTTGTCTGGGATCTGCTTTATTCACCTTGGATCTTTGGTCTTTCTGTCCGAAAGGCTTGGCAAGGTTGTATGGTGGCCTTTGGTTGCCACGTAGTATGCCATTTTGGATAGCTGACAGTGAGTAGGCAAATCCACCAATGACATACTTAAAATCTCCAAAAAACTTTCTCCTGTCCAATGGTCCAGCAGGATGACCACATGTCACTAATGCATGGATAGCCATCATATTGTAGAGATTTATGAAGAAAGTAAGCTTTTCTTCACGTGATAAGTCATCAATTTCCACCCTCTGGAGCTCCTCAGTTGTTCTAATATACCTATGCAAGTAATATAAGAGTTAGTACAATACACCCATCACCCATCACAATAGGGCAACAGAAAACAAAATCATTAGTATATTGACAAAACATGTTATTTATATATTTACAGCATAAAATAAATAGATAAAGCTCAGACAACATATCAGGGCCTACTCATTACATTATGAACCTAAACATCAATTGACTAAAATTTGTCAGAAGTAGTCAGAACAAGCAACACACTGTTATTCATCGTAGTATCTACAGGAAAACAATACACTGAATATCCAGTATACTTTGTCTATTGCATTATGATCACGCATATAATATATACGGCTAAGTGCTAACCTTTTAAATTCCTCACAACCCTGGATGCTTCTGTAGTCAACATGTCTACCATCTTCAGATACATAAGCTTCAAAAATGGCATAAGACAACATTCTCAACCTTGATGCCACTTCAACAATGGGTTTCGGTGCAACATCAATGATGCCCCTAGGGATGTTGTAGCACTGAGTCATAATTATGGGATCATGATCCAGGAAACGATACAACTGATTTCCATCTTCAAGGATATTTTCACTGCAATGCCAGAAGCGTATTAAATTATTAATACTAACAACTTCCAAATATTGTCAACTGATACAGATGGATATAATAGAAATGAGAAGAATACCACAAGATAATTTCAAAAACTTACTCTAGAACATGACGAAAGAAGTGTTTGCTTGCAAGCTTTCTTCCAAATTCCACCGCCTAAATGGACAATATGTATACATTATTTTTTTTAAAAGGATATAGCTGTGTACTGTATTCTTACAGTAGGGGACTAAAATAAAATAGATATTCACTATTCACTTTCCTAAATGCGAAATCCTTTCCAAAGATACTTGTTATAAAATAAGCAAATTTGGCCACTTGTAGTTAAATAAAAAATAGTCTCAAGAATCAGAGAAAGCAAGACTATTATTGTTTGAAAGCCATATGGAAGTACTATGGCTCAAAAAAAGAGTAATTCATTAACAAGCGGCAATATATATTTTACCTCATCTCTCTCCAAATACTGATCTTCTGATAAGAAATCTACAGCTTCACTACCAAGAAAGCAGTTGCTAAATATTCTCATTTTGTAAAATCTATCCTTCGGAGTGATGGACTCTCTCATTTTTCTGACAATGGTTGCCAATTCATCAATCTTCCCACTTCCAGATCCGTCATCTTCTCCGGGTAAGGGAGGCAAGGGAGCAGCAGGTGAGGGTTCCTCTTTGAAAAGAGCACCAATTCTCTCATCAAGTATGCCAGACTCCTCCATTTTCTTCAATTCAGTTAACCCTCCAATCAGCAGGTCATTGAAATACACTTTTGGTACTGTGGATGACCCAGTATTCTTCTCCAGTTCCAATTTTCTACTAGGGAATATGTCAATGTTAATCTCAACATACTTGAGCCTTTTCTGGTGCATGAATAACCGAACCATTTTGCAATCTTGGCACCCCAGTTTTGTGTATAGGATAATCCTTCCCTTCACTGTTGGTTGCTCTATCAAACCGGGCACATTTTCATGCCCAGCTTCCCCAGTTTTGAAAGTATCAAAATCTCGTCCAATTTTAATCAAGCTCAGTGGATTCCATGTAGTCCTTTCCCCGGATTTCTTCTGAACCTCTTTTGGATTAGATTCAGCATCTGAGCCAGGCTTTTCACTATCGATGCTTTCTGAACCATCATTCTTGTCATCTTCAACAGAAAAATCATTCTCATCCTTTTTGCCAGAAAGGCGCCGTATAAATGTTGAAACAGCAATGGCACCCTTTTCCTTAACAAAATTCTTTATTGCAGCAGCTTTTTCGTTGAGTACAGACCCCTGAGCTTCTGAATCAAGTTCCACAGATTGATCGGAAGAACGCCTCAATTCTTCCATTTCAGGAACCTCAGTTCCATCAAAAACCGGCTCTTCAGATTTCTCTTCAGCAAGAATCTCTTTCACGGTCTGGTTTGAATCTATAGGCTCCATGGCATCTGAGCTTTCACTTTTTTTCATCTGTTCATTGAAATCCTTTTCTGAATTATCTCTCCCATGGATCTGCACTTCTGATTCATTGCTTAAATTCTCATTCGAAGCTTTTGCTTCTTTTACATTCAACATTTCTGTTTTCCTCAACAAATCCCCTTCATCTTCTCCCTTTTCTCCAGGATTAGGGGACTCTTCGGTGACGGCAAAAAATTTCTCGTCCATCTCTCTATTCTCCATGACACAAGACAAGCTAATCAGTCTACAAAAACAGCCTTCAGCGGGAAGCCTGTGTGACCATCAAGACATGCGAGCGGTTATTAAAAAATAACGAAGAATGGCAAAAAAGAATGGAAAGAAAACATTCAGAAGGATGACAAGTCAAATATCAATTGAAGCTGAGGTTAACAAGTCAAATACAACAGAATATCAAGGACAAGTGGCACAATGACATGAAGCACATAATTGAGTTTTATGATCTACCTTATCATGAAAAACTTATGCGATTAGGGAATGCTGGCATTTATGCCCATATGGCATATGCCTACACGTATGTCATACTGAAAAGAAATGGTATGCAAACTAAGTCTGCCTAGATGGCAATTCTTTCTTCATTTAGCTCCCATGCATTTCCACAAGGCACGCCTAATATCAATCAGTCACACGTGTATGCAAGTGGCAGCTCAATGGTTTTAGTGACATAACAAACTACATATGCTAGACCATTTTAGAAAGATAGAATGATACAGATCAGTCATCCACTATCTCGATGAATGAATGCAAGATAGAGATATAGAATGCCCAAATCTTAAATCAGTAAATTCTTTTCAATTTAAATATCAAATTTGTACTCAATAAGTTCTCGATAGCAGCAAGGACTCTCGAGCGACTTCTCAACAATATGTTCCTTTCACAACTAAATGGAAAAACACGTGAGATGCTGCACCGTTAAACCTCAGAAACTACAGAGAACGGATTAGCGCAGATGCAAAACACACTGTATCCAATAAATCATGGGGCCAGAGTACCAAACGCTGTTACGTCACATAATTGCCCACAAAACTTAAATAACGCATTCAATATGATCCGTCAGACTGCCATTAGATGGTGAATCGTTCACAATTAGCACCGGAGCAAGTACTAATCACCTAACCGTTAGCCATATGCATCGTGCCATGCATGTGCCCACAAGTGGAAAAGCAGTTATTGATTGATACACCTCACACGAGACAAACCCTAGGGTGACCACACACGAAATGCACAAGCGCGGTGTTCGAATTTCCGGCATAAACCACATCTCACATCGAACTATCGCTCAAAATCATCGCTAAATCCCCGAACTCCAACCGTATACTCAACCAAACAGCGCCATAAGCAACCGCCCATCAACACCGCCACAACTCGCATAAATCACGCATCAACACGAAACCACAAGATCCCACCCACCGACAAACCGATAGCACGGGACGATAAACCCTAACAAAAAAAAATCTCCACTAAACCACGGCGGAAGCAATCGACCGGGAAAAAGAGCAAGATTTTCTGATTAAACTATCTCGCAAAACAAAAAGGGCACAGACCTGACGAGAAAAAGCGGGAGAGATGGATTCCAATCTGGAGCCTGGAGATCTCGAAACTGAAAGAAACAATGGACAACAGCAAAATAAAATCAGAAGAAAAAGGAGAGGAAAGATTAATCGGGAGAGAAGAAAGGGAAGAACCCGCGGCGTACGTGAGGGTTTAAGCCGACGAGCAGCCGACGTTTTCTGTTTTTTTTTCCTTCGGTGTTTGAGGAAGGAGAGGAGATGGACGCGAGCAGGAGAAGGAAATGGGGGAGCGGCGGTGGAGACCGACCGGGGGATGTAAGAAGCGGGAACAGCGGGCGAGAGAAACTGGCGAGGCGAGGGGAAGAAAAGGGGCCCGGGGTCCCGGACGTTTCTGCCCACGTGGGTCTGTGGATGCAGTCCATGGACCAGGGGCTTTGACCGTAGCGGTCCACAGGGGTTGTCAAGCTAACTGAATATTTTGGCCCTTGTCACGATCGTGATTCGTGTCATGGATAATGGAGTATAGGGTATTCGAACGATTTATCTGGTAAATAATAGGGTAAAAGTTTTATCAAATAAAATTTGGTTCGGTACGTAGTTGCTATATTTAGTAAATTATATATAAAATTTACCTAATATAATTTTTGTTCTGTATCGGCTCAGGATCGGGTGGAATCATGATACTGCTGAAAAACTGTACCAGCTCATAAAATGTGATATTATCTGTGCTTACATTATTCTCCCGATTGTTTTGAGTTAAACAAGGGTTATCTTCTTATGTTGGACTTTTTAAAATGTCTAACTTTTTACCAAAATTGGATTAGATAAGTTTAATTGAACTAAATTTAAATAAGCATATCCAAGTTTGTAAGATTCAATTGTAAACACATAGTATCTCAACAAAAGGCAAAACTTTATATGTAAAATATATGAATTTTTAAGGTTTTCATTGGTAACAATTTTCGTTGGAATCCCTTTTTTATCCTTCAGTGAAAACCACAAATATAAGCAAATTATACTGTCGGTCACATGCGAGATTATGATGCTTGCCCTCCTCTCTTCTCCCTCTGTCTACCTCTTGTCGACGAAAATGCTTCACTACTCCACTTGACACCACTAGGCCACCAGTCAATTGGGAATCCAAGTCTACGAACTACACACATATGTGCGTTAAATGATAAAGCAGGTGTTCACCCTCCGTGGGGCTTTAAAGTCTTCACAAAATTTATAGTGTGTAGTGAACACATACATATGTACACGCGTTTGTGGCGTGAGTAGAGGTGTGCATGTGGTGTGGATCGTCATAGTATTCTCTCTATAAAAAGTGCATGGGCTGATGAACCCCGGTTGACGGCCGATGCTGAATTGTGTGCACATGCCCAATCACACACATGTTTGTTGGGTTTTGCTCAGCTGCTAGAGACTTCTCATCACCGATCTCCACTTTCAACGAGCCGAAAAACAACGGACCGACTCGATTAGGTGCTTTATTAGAGAGTATAAGGTAGATTCAAGCGTGCGCGTCTCCAACATATGCTAGAAATCTATCGAAGGCATCTACACAGAGTGCGGTCACATATTTTTTCACTGAACACACGCATGCATGTACTCCTAAAATTGATGAACACCAACACCAAATTTACTACTTGAACCCAGTTAGGCTATGTACATACTTGCACGTCAAGTCAACCGGTCACATGTCAGCTTTCCGAATTAGGTGCTTTTATTGAGGCAACTTGGGGTTTGCCTAACGGCTAACACCGAAGCCCCCACTCAAGTTTAGTTACACGCTATTTGACTTTCTGTCGGGATTCAAATTTTTGAATCCAGAACTCTCCATATATATCTGCACTAGTCCCTAGATCATTAGCTAGTGTACACAGTTACATCATTGAATATCAACATATAACTTGCAAACATCAAACTATTGTATAATATAGAATAAAAGAGTAATGATCTTATGATCGAAGCTTACAATCATCGTCCTTTCAGGCTAAACAACTCGAATAAACTACAGCGAAAGAAGATAACTCCAAGTGATGGCCCATTCATATGCTCACAGGCAATCGACGGAGGGCTCGTGACCTAGTACTCCAAGTGGTAGCCACACGCGTAGAAGTTGTAATCCTCCTCGGCAACTTTGAAGGCTTCTAAGATTTATTTTGAGTGTAGCATGTGAGTACATAAATTACTCCGCAAGTCTTAGAAAAAAAAAATGCAATATACAAGGCTTAACAATGGAGCTTATATGGTTCTTTTGCACAAATCAATATTTTAAGTTTTAACAGTTTTCATAAAACACATTTGCAAAAGTAGTTTCAATAATTAAATTAATTATATCACTAGTGTTGATTCTAGCTACCAACCACTACTATCAAGACTCTAGCTGCGAAGGTTCAAAGGATAGGACTCTAGCTACCCAACTGGCTCTAGCTGCCAGAATATCTACCCGAAAGTTCTAACTGCTCCCAGGTTCAAAAATTCACTCTTTTGAAATAAAAAACCAAAATCTACTATGTGAAAATGCACCTTGCCCACTCTTGATCGTAGGCACGGCTATTCGAATAGTTTTACACTCTGCAAAGGTTGTACTGAGTTCAAATGGCGATAAGTAGCTGTCGTCGGTTCAAATAGCGACAGGGAAGCGTGACCCTATAAAAACCCCTGAAACCCTAAAATTCGGCACAGAACTCACTTTTATTCAGAAAAAAGAGGAGGAGAGAGAGAGATGAGTAGAGGGGGAGACAGGCTAGCAAAGCGTTGTCCGTCCGGTTGCCCACCTGTCAGATAATTTTTTTAACCGAATAGATTACATAGTTTTAGATGTACGGTTAAGTAGTGCAATATGTTTTACATAATACTTTTCGATGGGTAGTCTAATTTTAGATATGTGGTTGATCGTGAAAATATTCTTTATGGTGCAGTGCGTCAAATATGTCCAACGTCGCTAATTTCAAAAT
This sequence comes from Ampelocalamus luodianensis, assembly GCA_036346255.1. NCBI lineage: Eukaryota > Viridiplantae > Streptophyta > Magnoliopsida > Poales > Poaceae > Ampelocalamus > Ampelocalamus luodianensis. The sequence goes on along the minus strand of CM070627.1, from coordinate 52,066,578 downwards.
TTATTACGGTCAAAGAACTATTATGGAGGGTCCTGAGGAGATTGATTTGCGTTATTTCCAATCGTCGACCGTGTCTCTACCAAGCCCAAAGCAGTGTACATGGGGCGCTGTGATGCGATAGTTGTTCCACATATTCCTAGTGGACCGTGATATGTACAATCTGAGATTAAGTTGCCTTGCCCCTGGCAGTACAACCCATATATTGGAAATTAGTGCAGCTGAAAGGAACAAATTCATAGCAATCATATGTATGCATGGCGAGGGAGGGAGGGTGGAAATTGGTCCTTCTGGCCTAGTCATATGCCAAGCCCACCCCTCCATTCGCGGCTGAACAAGAAGGGGGTGCTGACACCGAAGAAGAAGTCGAAGACTCAAGCCACAACACGAGCGTACACAATGGTTGAAGCCCCGGTTACTAATGTTGTCGATGAAGACCCTGCGGAAGTAGCTCCTTCGATCAGGCAAGCTAGTGGTCTTGCTGACGAGAGTGAGGAGGTGGAAGTTGTAGTACAAAATGATGGATCTCAAAGACCGAGACTCCATGGTATTATCAGAAGATGAAGGTTTTGACGATGAAGATGATGTGGATCAGCAAGCGGTTCCATCCGAGTGGGACACATATCAATTCAACAACCTCGTCGTCAACGAAGGCTCTCGTATGCCGTAGGAGTACGATCAGAGCGAGATCAGACAAGGAGCTATGTACAAATGCAAGGAGGTCGTGCAGGACGCGGCCAAATTCTAAGCCTTATCGGTGCGACGCACATTCATAGTCGTCAAGTCTACCACAAGATCCTACGACGTGAAGTGCGACATAGAGGAATGCCCTTGGCAAGTGCACGCATTTCAGTCTAAGTGGGACACCTACTGGAAGTGCTCTATAGTCGTCCCTCACACATGTGTCGTCGCTGAGTCAGTGCAATCCCACAAGAACCTATCATCGGCTTCATTGCCAACCTTATGTACGGTGAGATTGTGGATAATCTAGATTTTGAGCCACGATCCATCATTCGAGCGATTGAGGCAAGGTTTCAGTACACAATCAGCTACGCCAAGGCGTGGAAGGCAAAACAGAAGGCATTGGAATCAAAGTTCGGTACGTTTAAGGACTCCTACCACAACCTCCCTAGGCTACTCCGAGTCATACAAGACAGGAATCCCGGCACTGATGTCAACATTCAAGATTCCACACATCGGAAATGGGCCAATAAGAAGGTACTACAACGAGTATTCTTCGCTTTTGGTCCATGCATCAATATCTTCCGGCATTGTCGTCCAATCTTGTGCATCGATGGCACATTCCTGACTGAAAGGTACAAGGGCCAGATACTGATTACAATAGCGATGGACGGGAACAATCAAGTTCTTCCTGTGGCATTCAATTTCGTTGAGAGCGAGAACACAGACAGCTGGTTGTGATTCCTGAAGAATTTGAGGATTTCTATTGTATAGGACCATCTAAACGTATGCCTCATACATGATCGGTGTGCGGGCCTGCTGAGTGTAATAACTCAGCTACAACAAAGAGAAAACGCACCACTTCCGTTGGTGGATCTGCAGAGCAGGTGATGCATGAGGCCCTTGGGGGCAAACTTCTATAAGTAGTTCCGCAACAAAGGACTTGATGAACCTGTTCAAGCAGTTGTGCAACTAGAACCAGCAGTGAAAGTTTGAAGCACTCTGAAAGATTTTGGATGAGCGGACCAAGACACACAAAAGAGAGGCAGCGAAAAGAGCCGCCCCAAGCACTGACAGGCCCAAGTATTGCCACAACTACCCACATATGCTCCCAAATTGACGAGGAGGACAACCTAGCCGAGGTGTACAACTAGGTCATACGTGAAGCAAGGTGCCTCCCTTTAGTTGGTATCATGGAGGTAATTTTCCGCGGTACTACGAACTACTTTGTTGACAAAAGCAACAACGTGTCGCTCGCCATGGCAAATGTCAGAGTACTCTACTCTACCATGGTCACCAAGTAAATAGAAGAGAAGAACAAGAAGGGTGAGATGCATCGTGTATTCAAGATGGGCACAAGGGAGCTTCGCTTTGAGATAATATATAGGGATAAAAGACGTCGCGGGATGAATCGTAAGAGGGTCACCCACGAGTGCACGCTACGCCGCGGTAGTTGCATATGCACTTGCACAAGCCCTTTTTTCTGCATAAGCCCTGCTCATATGTCATGGCCGCATGTTTGACAGTGACACAACATCCCGGCTAGTACCTCTCTAACTATTTCACCAAGAAGGCGGTGATGCAAACCTAGAGTGGAGAGATGTATGATTACGCCGTGGTTGGCCATTTCACTGGTCATCCGACCTGGGAGCAACTAATCTGGACCACGTATATTGATAGGCTCAAGGAAAAGGTTGGCCGACGACAGGTACGACACATCAGGAACGACATGGATGAAGCAGAAGCCGGACGTCATACAAAGAAGTGCTTCATTTGCATGGAGTCCGGACACACCTTCAAGAAATGCCCCATGAGAAATCATCAAGACGAGGAGACATCGACACTCTGGACGTCGCCGCGGGGACCTCATCCGGTCGCCCACATGGAGAACGTTGAGGTCGCGGCCACGGGAAAGTACGGACAGTTGTAATATGTTATTGCCAATGTTCTAAATTATCATTTTGATTTGAAAAAAAATTAAGTGTTATAACGTTTTGCTTAATGTTATATAATATCAGTGTGAATTGTCTTAGTTTTGATATAAACTAAGTGTTATGATGTTTTATTAAATGTTATGTAATATCAGTGTAATTTGTCATAGCTTTGATAGTAATAGCAAATTCATATTTGTTTCCTTACATAATATGCAATACATATACATGAGCAATGTTATGCAAGGGGTCATTTCTCCAAAGTTCTCCATTGTGTATGAATTCCTAGGCGCATCGCAATATCACTTACCTTTCTACTTACGAATTATTGATACCTCAATCATCCTTGCAAAATTCTTCAGAAATTCACCACACTGGAACAACATACGACGATCACAAAATATTATTGCTTGTTTAACATATTTTGTACCATTAAAAATCTACAAAAAAAAAATCACAAACAGAGCAACCAATTTAGAGTTTCAGCTCTCTGTCACCAGTTCAAATGGCGACAACTACCTGTCACCGACGCTGAATTGTGTAAACAGACTCCCTATCGCCAGTTAGTTGAACTGGTGACATGTAGCTATTTTTGTAATTTTTTTGTGTGACTATTTATTTTTGTAATTATCTTTTAAAATAATATTATTTTCAAAACAAATTGAGCGTTGTTCACACAACGTGAAACACTATTCATACAGTATCCGCTGCATGCAGCTGAACCGGATCCTCCATCGTGGCGCGTACCGATTGATGCTATCCGGCCTACCATCCAATATGCTAGTGATCTCACTATTATGTCCTAAAGTGATGCCATGCAACCATCAGCATTGAACATGGTCATGGTCACTTGGCTCATTTTCCTTGGTTTCTTATTTTTGAAATGCCCATTTTCTTCCATCCTTCGCAACTTCTGTTAGGCATTAGCAACAGCTAAAATCGATGCAATGACACGTTCATTTTTGCCAGATATCCTACTTCCATTTAGGGGAAAGCATTAAAACAATACTTTCAAGAATAAATTTCACAACATTATGTGTGAGAAAAACTATAAGTTCCAACAATGTACACAATTGTTGCGAACTACCAAAAGAAATGCCCTACACTAATTAGATCAGAAACTCCGAAGTTACAACAGCACAGCAGATGGTTAGCAGCACTAGTAGCTCAGACACTGCAGTGCATGCTTCCATGTCCAACATCCAATCGTCTTCTCCAAAACTACAGATTTGCGGTCAATGGTGATTTTCGCCTAATTGTTGTGCCCAGAAATCTTTTCCAAATCTTTTTTTGGAATAAAGACCAGCTAAGAGTTTAGGATCAGAACTCTACCAGAAATGGTTCGTATTTTATAATATTTATTTTCCAAAAGAACTAAATCAAATCCATCTCAGCTAAGCAGGCCTTAATTTTTAAAATAAAAATAAAAAGAGGAATAGCAGAACACAGAACTGTCACCAAGGTTTTTTAATATAAAAAAATCCAGGTTGTGGCTTGCTGTGTCTAATTCCTCCCTACTTTTTCTCCATATGAGCTGAACATTCAACATTCTATTGTTACCCCATATAAATAGATGGCAACAGTGACAGAATTATGACATTTTGTGCTGGAAAAGATTTCAATTTACATCATCGCAATTCATATAACCTGACTAATTAAATATTCAGTCTTTGATTAGCACAATGACATTCTGTAATGGAGACTCAAGACAAATCTCAGCTTGGTTTGTGTTGAGCCAGGGCTACTTGTAAACAAATTTGGTTCCAGAAAAGCTACAAAGCATTTCCTGTTGTGGTAACTGTTAGGTACGGATCCGAGGACCGAAGGTAGGGCGTTCGCCCTCATCTAACCGCCAACAGAGCTCTTCCCTACCGAGGTAGTGAGGCTCTGAGGCCTGATTAGCCAGGGAGGCGAAGGATCGTCCTCTAAGCTCGGCCGAACTCTTTCCGACGAACAAGGAGACTCTGATCTTTAGCCAACCAGTTATGGACTAACTTTGTTTATTTTTTACTTGATTGATAATGGATACATGTTATCTCTTTTATGGGGACGATCCAACTTGAACCCTAAGAAATAATCTATAAGAAAACTTATCTCTAACAATCCAATCTAATAATAACTTACCTAACTAATAGATACTACCAAACACCTAACAAATAGATTCCTAAATAGCAAACCTGCATAATACCCTTGTTGCTACAGTGCATGTGATGCTACAGTGCACCTATGCTACAGTACTTTCACGGGTATGAGACCATAATATTTCCGGTCTTCAATGTCCCAAAAATTGCTAGTCTCTACAAAGAGATTTGCAATAATGGAAACGACAGGCACGAGTTGAGTCGATACAAATACATGTCTTAATTTAAGTAAGCATGCAAACATTGACGCACAAACATCTAGTTGTGAAAAAAAATACCTATGAAAATAAATTAGGGATGTTTGTCCACTTCTAGAAATTTCATTCCCCAACTCATATCCAGCTAAATGGAAAGTCACATTCTTGAGCTCTTCTCTTCACCAATTAGTAAAGCTACAGTTGATCCACCACAAGCAAAATAAACATCGCCAGAACGAACCAAGGGGGTGACTAACCTTGAAATTGCTCCAAATTTTTTTGTACTTAAGCAGAATAACTGTCAGCACATTCTGTTCACCTTTGTCTTCTAAGGGAGTCACTTCCACTGGTGCTTTCCACCTCCAGTACAGCTAGAAGCATAATAATCTGCAAGACCTGGACCACTCTCTTTGTAAAGACAAACTTATCCATAAATTTGTTCTCACTTATTGTAGTAGGGTAATATAAGTCTAAAGGCTTGTTTGGATAGGGATGGTTTAGAACTAATCCCTTTGGATTGGAAGGATTTTAGTTCAAATTCCGAGTCAATCCGAAAGGATTGAGTCGGATCACAATGTATCCAAACAAACCCTAATGTGGTTTTTTAGCAATCCCTTAGCTTTGAGAACATTGAGCAACCGATGTTGTGGCACCAACCGTCACTCAAGGCTATACAGCAGCAGAGCTGGCCTTTGCACTGCCAAAACTTGCTAGTTGCTAGCTTACACACACAAAAATAGAATAATAGAGACAACAGACATGGGCTGACTCAATCCAAATGCATACCTTCAATCAAGTAAACATGAAAACACACACACAAATATCTGGTGGTGAAAAACCTAAGAAAATAAATCAAGGATATCTGTCCACTTCTAGAAATTTCGTTCCATAATTCATATCCAGCTTAATTGAAAGTCGCATTCTAGAGCTCTGCTCTTCATCAATCAGTATACAGTGGATCACCTCTAGCAAAAGTTTGAAACATTGCGAGAATCAATCAGGGGGATGGCTAACCATAAAATAGTTCCATCTTGTTGGCACAATCGTAGAACAAGTGTCAACACATTCTCTTCGCCTTTGTGTTCTTAAGAGAGCAGCTCCCACTGGTGCTTTCCAGCAGAGCTAGAAGCATAAGCATCAGCAAGACCGTAAGGATACACAAACCTATCTATAAATTTGTCCTCGCCCAACACGGCTATGGAATAGAAGTCATATTTGTCTCCCACCAACCCTTTTGCCTTGAGAAATTTGAGCAAGCGATGCCGTGGCACCAACCGGCGCTCAACGCTATACGACAGCAGAGCTGGCCTTCGTGCGATATATGGTATCTCCAGCCCAACATCCCCCGTCAAGAACTCCATACTTCGTTGCATCTTTTCTTTACTCATACTCACGATGTTTGGTGCCTTCCTAAACGCAAGCAACAGATCGTCACGCGACCACCCAAGCTCCTCAAAAAACCTTATTTTCTTGTCGATCTTCGCCCGGCTGTAGATTGCAATTGTCACAAGCGCAAATCTGAACACCCCCGAACCCCGTCCTACGCCAAACTCATCAACGAGGGCGAGGGAATCCTGGAGGTGCTTGCAGGGCCTGTTAAGCACCCGAGACATGATCCCATTGGAGCAGCAATCGGAGACAGTTACCCCACATTTCTGGAGGAAGGCCAGGTTGGGCTTGACCACCTTCTCGAGGTCGGAGCCAAGGAGGCCAGAGTTCACCCTGACAGCCTCCAGGAGCTTGTCGAAGGAGCCGAAGACAGTGAGCCAGAAGCCAAGGTTTGGACCGAGGGAGCTGTGGCGGAAGGAGAAGCGGGCGAGCGGTATGAGGCGCGCGATCTGGGAGCGCGAGAGGCCGAGGTCGGTGAGCTCGACAACACGTTTCGATAGGTTCTTCTCCACGTCGGCGCAGAGGAACTGTGGGTCGGCGGCGACGATGGCGGCAATGTCGGGGCGGGAGAGGCCAAGGCCGGAGAGGAAGGCGAGGACGGCGTCGGGCTTGGAGGGGGACTTATGGTGGGAAAGCTTCTTCGAGGCTTTGAGAGCTTGGGCTTGGGTGAGGCCGCAGGTGGTGACAAGGTACTCCTCGACGGCGAAGGGTTTGGGGGAAACGGATGCGGTGGTGGAGAGGAGGAACCGGTGGATGGAGAAGGAGGGAGAGATGTGGGCGGCTGGGGGAGGGGATGCGGAGTGGACAAGGAGAGAAAGGATGCGCTTCCGGAGGTGGATCATGGCGTGGTGGTGGCGGCGGCGGCGGCGCAAGGATTGCCGGCGACCAGGTGAATATGCAAGGGCTTAAGCGCTCGGCATTCTTTTCGGGCGAATTTGGATATATGCAAAGTTGTCACTTCGAGATAAACGTCACTTAATTTTTAAAAAGTTTAAATTTGTTACTCTAGTTTTTTTCAACTTTAAAATTTATCATTATCACCACTTTTCTTTCATTTTTCATCAATTCCTTTGGGATACACCCATTTTGCCTCTATCCCTTCTAGATAACTAGCTCCTTCATGCCCAGTTTCAAAGCAATCATATCATTTCCTTTCTAAAGAACCTGCATCCATCCGAGCTCCCTCGTGAGACAGCGCCGCCTCCCCGTGCTCCTGGTCGGTCCCACCCCCAGTCGTCCGTTGCCGCTACCTCTGGTGCCAGCCCCCAATCGTGCCTTTCCCAAGCTCCCCTTCGGTCCTTCCTCGCCTCCCCTAAGCGAGCTCCATGAGAGTCCAGGCCCACCTCCTTGGAGCTCCTTTATGTGCGCGTCCCTGCCGCCATCGCCGGCGTTGGCACGCGGGGTGGCGACCTCCCGGGCGAGCTCATCAACGCGGCCTTGGTAGGCTCGTGCGAGCTCGACGGCCTCGACCTCGGTCTTGCCAAGCTGCACGCACAGCCGCTCCTCCGCCGTCTCGGTGCACCGCCGTGCGGCCTCCAGCTCCGCCTGCAAGCGCCACCTCTCGCTCCAGCTTGGCGTTCCGTCGCAACAGTAGCTCTGCCTCGCCAGCGCCACGGCCTCTGTAACATCCCAATCTTGGACTTGTGTTTCAAATGTAAGAAAATGAGTAGAAATTAAAACTTTTTCTTACATCATGTATTTCCTATATGTTCTGGACAAACCTTGTAAAAGAATTATGGAAATACAAAGTCACAAGTCTTTTGATCCAAAACCCTTGTCTTTAAAAACAATCTTGTCAAATCTTTTGATCATCTTCTGAAAATATTTTTCCCAAGTTCTAGGGAAGGTATGTGACCCCTCTGAAAAATTTCACAATTTTTAGAAATTATTTGGATATTTTTAGAGGGCAATCAAACATGTTTGACTTTCAGTCAAACCCTAAACAAGAACCTTGCATAATTTTTGGAGAAAAATGCACTGCATAAAAACATCTGAAAATTTCACATCAGGTTAATATCCAAGTTAGCAAGCTTCAGTAAAAATTTCAGAATTTTTGGAGATGTTTTGCTACCTCAAATAAATCCCCAAAGTCTCAACTTAAAATAAAACCCTAGTCAAACCAGTTGGGTTCGAGTCAGACCCGGGCTCGAGCCACTTGGTTGAGTCCAACCTCTTAAGCGCGCCTAGTTGTCACCGATTTAATCGTAGTCGTCCATCTTAAATCTAACGGTCACGACCTTCTTTTGTTGTTCTTCTTCTTCCTCTGGCTCCTGTACGCGCGTGCGCGCCATAACAGGGGGTAGGAGAGGGCAGTGCCCTGTCCCCTCGCACGTCAACGACTCTTTGCATTAATTGCGCACCAGTGCTTTCGGCTCGAAGTCGTGCTTCTCACTTGCCTCCATAATTTCCTTTGGTTGGCCGCACCATGAACCGAGCTCACCCTTGAGCTCTTGCCTTTACCCAAACCCTAATCCTCCCTCTATATAAAGCCCCCCAAGACCCTTCTTGGTGTTCCTTTACACCACCCCTAGCTTCTTTTTGATTTTGGAGCTCAACACCACTGAAATTCTCAAATCACCATTGAAGGCCGTGGAGCTCCATTGCGAACTTGGGTGCTCCAGTGGTTCATCTTTAAATCTTTTTGCACGCTTTCGAGCTCCTTACACTCCTATGCATTTTCCCTAACTTAATTTGGTTTGACATTCTTAGGAATTGTCAAATTTGGGGTTTGTTCAAATTCGACCAAAATCGTCCCCTTTCTTCCTCAGCTCCGGTAAGTGGTTCTTTTGGCAATTAATTGCTCATGGACCTTCTGTGGGCCTTAATGCAGCTATTTTGACCACCAATGGTGTTCATTTTTGCTCAGGCCGCTAGTTCCACTTCATCTTCTTCAACTCCGACGAGTTCTCCCGACAAAGCTTCCACGGCCATCTTTGGAGCTCTCCTTGGCCAAGGTAGCTTCTTATTAGTCCTTAGATGCTGTGGCACCCGCTTCTTTGGACAATGCGAAGCTTTTTGGCTATTTTCGTTTTCGGCCGATTTTGTCACCATCTTAGTTTTCCGGCTCGTGGCGTCCTAGGCCGTCGCCGCCGCGAGGTCATCACCATCGGGACCGCAAGCCTATTGCGAACCCATTTTGGCAATTTGTGGGCACCGCCGTGGCCGGAGCCGTTGGCGGCAAGCCTCTGTTTGCGCTCGGTTTTACCGGACGAAAAATCCTCCGTGAGTCGTTGTCGTTAGGACACCATTAATGACTAATCATTGTTAATCATTGTAATCATGGGTTAGTAATAAATGATTGTCTTAATATTGCTTGTGTGCCACTGACGGGTGGACCCAACCATTTTAAACCCCCCCTGTCGGCCCTAATCAACGCCTCTAGGACATCTTTAATAATCAATCATTGGTAATTAATGCTTAGTATTAAATGGTTGTCGGTAATGACTCATTGAGTCACGGTCAGGTGGGCCCGTAGGCCTAAATCGCAGTGATAGAGTCATTAGGGCAAGGTTTAAGTTAATTAATTGCTAATCATTATTAGCAATTAATGTGTCTTAAGCTGACTTAATGTGCCACTGGCATGTGGGCCCCCGCCCGCTTAAAGCCCCCTCTGTGCGAAAGCATTAGGACACATTTAATGTTGATTATCACTAATCATTGGATTTAGCATTTATTAGCTGTCCTAAATAGCCCCGTGTGTCTCTAACAAGTGGGCCCGCACAGTTAAACCGCCAGCACACTTAAAACCCACATGTGTTTATAGCGTGCGTTGTGGACCGTCGATCTTGTGATCAACGACCCAGATCTGTGGGACTTTCGGGTCCCCGAATGTCTAAGTCCTTTTGGACCGTCCATCTTTAGATCTGTGGCTCAGATCGTGTGGCCGTTCGGACCACCCGAAGGACACAACGCTCTGAGCCCTCCATCTTGAAATCTACGGCTGTGGTTGACCGAGACCTCGCGTCGTCCGAACGTCTCCATCCACGAGGACTGTTGGATCTAAATTCAACGGTGGGCTTCTTTGAGATCGCGCGTGAGCTATTCTTCGTGTCGCGTGGGACGTTAGATTTCGCATCTAAGGCCCACGTTCATCCACGTCACTTTATTTGCGATAAGTTTTGTTTTATTTCGGTAAACCTTTATTTGTCATCTGAGAATTATATTAAATATTTAAAAACTCACAACTAATTCATTTTAAATCCTCTTTAGGTGCTTCCAACTGTAATAAATTCTTATTTCACTAAAGTTTAATCTAAAAATGCATTTAGGCATGTTTCTGTACCAAAAATTTTGTAAACATTATTAACTTGATTTCAGCCATTTTAGAATATTCCAGTAATTGAATAAAATCTTGTAAAATGCATATCTTTTTCTGTATAACTCCAAATTGGGCAAACTCAATTTTGTTAAGTTCCTCTGTTAGTGTACTTTAATATAAAATAGATTTTGATCATGGTTATGTTTTTGTAAAGTAACATGTGCTAGGTTTACAACTTAGAAAAATTATAAGTAAATCATTGTAACTCCAAATTTGGTAAAATCAACTTTGCTGTTCTTAGGATGTCATAACCTGCTTGTCATAAAAATTTCAGACTTTAGATTATTCCAGAAATTTATGCCATGAACAGTACCACTAATTAATTTAATTGAATTAACAGGTTGAGGGAGTTTATTTTAGCTATAACTTTTGCATGTTAAGCCCAAATTGAATAATTCTTGTTTCTAAAATTATCTAAAATCATACCCTTACTGTTGTATAAATTTTATAAGTTTTGGATATCTTTTGTTGTTGAGTTTTGTTTGGTATTCTTCGTTCTTATTGGTTTATCGCCTTTTTGCGTTAGGTTCCGAAGATATTATTAATCTCGATTCTGAGCCTCAGCAGCCACACCCTGCACTACAGCAAGGCAAGCAGATGTAGCATCATTTGATCATGTTGTTCTTATTATTTTTAAATTCTAATATATTGTTTGCAAATTCTATATACGCATTGCTATCTTGTTTTAAACTATTGCCGATTAGTTGACCTATTAGATGCATAATCTGTAGACAAATGTTTATCCTCTACTACTGAGCCTAGGGACATTTGCTGTGATTTTGGGTTCGATGGATGAGCCCTTATCACTTATTAGTTTTCGAGTATGTTGTTTAGTCATGCTTAGCTACCGGTAGAAATGGGCGGTTATCGACTCGTTGATAACCTTGATCACACAAACTTATTATGATCCTTATGTTTCAGTTTTGTGCTATGTTTAATTGCAAAAACTGAAAACAAAATGATTTGGACTTGGGCACAATGGTATGTTGGTGTGCTTTTGGGTGTGACTGGAATGGTGCCCGAGTCATTAAGGACCGAGTTACTTACGCCACCGTACTGAGCAATTTGCATGCTAACCACACTAGAGAGAAATGGGACCTCTCTTGGCTAAGTACTTTGGGAGTGTTAATTAATGAGTCGCGTGTGGGTTGTATATTTAACTATATGCAACATGGACATGTTTGTGGGGAGTGGAGCACCCGCCAAGGCCGGTGTCTCCTACTCCATGTATGGGTCCTTGTGATCCATATTTCGTCGGCAAATCACTAAGGGTTAACCCCCCATACGTGTGACTCTTGATTAGCTCAATCCATTGGAAATGTCTCGTAGGATTTAGCCGTGCCGGCATACCAAAGGAAGTGTGCTTAATAACTTGGCAAAAAGGTGGTCTGAAGTGTGGGTACATTGGTACATCCCTGCAGGGTTTTGAACTATCCGAATAGCCTTGTCCTAAGTTATGGACACGCTCGGATACGCCCCATGAGAACTAGACTACAACATTTTAATTAAAACTTGATGGGTGGTACGAATCGGGGATTCGTGCTATCTTGTGGTGGCTATTGGGTTAGTCACCTCTAGGTGGTTACTTGCTATTTATTGGTTACTCGTTGTTATTTCAATGCTTAAAAACAGATTTTATCAAATGCCCTTAATCTATTACATTATTGCAAATGAAACTTGCTTTGTGCGTCCAAACAACCATATAACCATTTCCTTTGAATTCAGCTCTCATGTAGTTAATTATAGGCTTGTTACTTGTAAGTCTTGCGAGTACATTTTTGTACTCATCTGCATTGCTTGTTGTGTGCAGAGGAAGAGGGTGAACCTCAAGGGCCTTACTTTTGTGAAATGTGCGGCTTTTGGGACGACTAGCTCGGCGGTCCGGTTGGTTGCCTTGTGGGTTAAGGCACACTAATTGGCTTTTGTTTATAGCCATCTTATGACACTTTTGCTTCCGCTGTTACTGTCTCTTTTATCTCCTTTGGCTGGTCGACCCATCTTGTAATAACTTATATTATGTATGTCTTTTGGTAGACTTGTTATATTGTGATGTATGGAATTGATGCATGATTTTGTAATGATATATATGTGCTGCAATTCTGGGAAGCACATGTCCATCGAGACACGGTGTATTTTGTTTGTGATGCTAGAGCCAACGGAAGGCTAAGTATTACAAGCTAAATAAACTGGGGTCTCACAGCCTCCACCACCGCGGTGCCCCTCCGCTCCTCGCCCGAGGTCGGCACTGCAATGTCGATGGAGATAGCCGGCACCATCGAGACACACACACGCCAAGAAGCCAACAACCTCGAGATGAGATGGGAAGATCGAATTCAACTGGACTAGCAATAGATTCATGCATTGCTTGTTGGGTCAATGGCGGGCAAAATGGGTAGATCACAAAGGAATTGATGGAAAATTGGAGAAAAGATGTGATAATGGCAAATTTCAAATTTCAAAAAACTGAGTGGTGTATTTCGAAGTGGCAACTTTCTCAGTGACATATATCCAAATTTACCTTCTTTTCCCGTACCTACTACTAAAAAAATAAATAAGGGATCTATTTATTTATGAAAAAACCAGCATGGGACGTTTAGTCTAGCTTAGGCACGACACGACCCCACCCGACACTACAATCGGGCGGGTTGTGCTGTACTTGGGTTGACACCCTAGTCCTGTGGATTGTGCCATGAAAACTAAACACTTGAAATATTGGAAAGAAATCTCATTTCTATATATATTTGCATTTATTCTAGACCTTAGAGATAAAATTCAAGGATTTGCTAATATTGTCGAACTTCTCAATGATGCTAGATGCTTACACTATTCTAACTATTTTGCAGATATTCGTACTAAATTTTTTGAGGTTTATCAAATGTACGAATATAAGTTTCAGGGAGTTCGCTTGTAACGACCTCAATTACCATCTATCACAGGTAAGAAGATAAATTTGTGGGGCAACATATAGAGTGTAGGTTCTTCCTCGAGGTTCAGGGGTTCAAATTCTACAACGTTGGGTTATGAAGCAAGACAAATCGTTCACTCAAGGAGTGAGAAACTATCCGTGTATCTGGACAATGATACGGTGGGTTACCATGCAAATGGTTTCGAAATTTTGCAGTGGTGGCATGACCATAAGGTAACATATCCAGTCTATTCATATTAGCACGTGATATGTTAACTATTCTTATCTCTACGGTTTCCTCCGTGTCTGTTTTCAGTCTTTCTAGAAGAATATTAGAAGAGAGAAGAATAAATCTCACGAGTGAGATAATAGAGATACTTTTAACTGTGAAAGATCATAAACAAACTGATGCACGAGAAGAACACTATAGAAAATGCAAAGTTGGCAGACGTGTTCGAAAATATTTTCCTAGATAACGATACTTAGTAGAACTGTTTTATTTTCTTATGAAATTTAACTCTCCTCCTAATTCCCCTCCTCCCAACTAATTCATGATTTCCCCTAAATAATCCTATTGGTGGCAATGAATCAATCCACTCCACTCTCACCTATTTATTCTGTGTTTATTTGTGAGCTCAAGCATGTGATTTTTCTTCTCACTCCTGTGTTCTTGTTTTGTTCTTCTGAGCTCCGTGCGTCGCTTGGTCACCAAAGCAGTCCATCCTTGCCACGCTAGGGCATCTGGGAGGGACCCACATGTACTGTACCAATCAAGTTGATTCATGATTCATCCCTTTTCATTGTCACACTAGAAAGTTTGGAACTTCACTTTTGTATTGCCATTATTGTTGTTTCTTGTATTCGTACATCTGGGTGATGTTCTTTTTTTAAGTCATGCCTTCTGAAATAGGAAATATGAATATGGTTGTGAAAAGCGTAAGAAGAAAAGAATTGAAGAGGTAACTCACTTTCAAAAAGGAGCTCTTGATAGGCTTATTAGAAAGGAATCACAAGTTTTTTTAGCAATATTAATTCTCAGAGAAGTTGTATTACAATTATAATATTCAATAAATTTTTTTCGTAATTAGCTCTTCTCAGGTGTAAGACCTAATTTTAGATTTAGCATAGGGCCCCTAACTTCTCAGCCCTGTGTGGCACGCACAAGTGCTATGCCCCCTAGTGCATGTCTACAACTGCAAAGGCAGGAGGGAAATCTACGAACTTACGGAGGACACACGCTTATTCATTGAGACGCAATCGTGTGAGCTTAAACATGGACACAAACATGGATGGGGTTATTTGGAGTTATACTCCTAAGTCTCGATGAACTTGCCAATATGCTTCCTCATTTAACTAGATTTGATATTGTTCACAGTCGGTGTAATCTACTACATTCTTTGTCTTCCAAAACATCGTTTAATTAATAAATTCGTACGTGAAAAACTGATTGTTTGTCATAGTATTCCCTGTGGGATTGTATTGCATATATAAAAGAAGCTTACAACAGATCAACAACCCAAGGAAATATTGGGTCACGCGTGATACGCGAGATACAACATATAACAATATCAGCAACAATGCAGACAACCTGTGACCAGGAATAGAAACAGCCTGGAGCTAATCACGGGCAAGGATAGGATTCTATCTACAGAAATCCTAACCAAATACAGATTCTCTCTTTCTATATTTTAACATTCCCCCTCAATCCAAGCCTCTGGACAGAAGATTGAGATTGCGAGAAATTCTGCCAAATGACTGCTGCGGTAATGGCTTTGTAAAGATATCTGCAAGTTGATCAGCAGTGGATACAAAGCGAACTTCAAGCTGTTTTAGTGCAACTCGCTCGCGTACAAAATGGAAATCCACTTCAATGTGTTCGTGCATGAAAAACGGGTTGGCTGACAGATACATTGCACCCAGATTATCACACCACAAAATGGGAGGCCTTGATTGATATATTCGCAACTCTTTCAAGAGTGATTGCATCCAGATCAGCTTTCTGCTGTTGCATTAGCAAGTGACTTGTATTCTACCTCCGTGCTTGATCGTGAGACTGTGGGCTGTTTTCGTGAACTCCAGGCTACCAAGTTGGCTCCAAGATACACTTCAAACCCGTTGGTTGAACGCCGGTCATCTGGGCACCCAGCCCAGTCTAAATTAGAGAATGCACTTAACAAGAACGTGCTCTCTCTCTTTATGAGTAGCCCAGATGTTGAAGTACCTTGTATGAACCGCAGTATCCTCTTGACCGCTGCCCAATGAACATTAGTTGGTGCTTGTAAGTATTGACACACACGATTGACCGCAAATGAGATGTCCGGCCTGGTGAGCGTCAAATACTGTAATGCACCAACAACACTGCGGTACTGAAAAACCTCTTTTTCATCAAGTGATTTGCCTTGCATCTTGCTCAACTTCTCTGTGCTTGACATTGGAGTAGTGACTGGTTTGCTATTATGCATATTCAACCGCAACAACAGATTTGAGATGTATTTCTTTTGAGTCAACAGAATACCATCTTTTGTTGATTAACCTCAATACCCAAGAAATAATTGAGCTCACCAAGATCTTTAATAGCAAAATCACTTGTCAACCTTTGCATCAGTTTTGCAACAGCTTCTGAGGAGGAACTTGTGATGATGATATCATCCACATACACTAGCATATACATTGTCACGCCTGGAGCATTGAATATAAAGAGTGATGTGTCAGCCTTGGAAGGAGTAAAACCGAGTTCTTGTAACCGTGTACTTAACCGAGAATACCAGGGCCTTGGAGCTTGCTTAAGGCCATATAGGGCTTTGTCAAGCTTGCACACATGACTGGGATGATTATGATCTTCAAAACCCAGAGGCTGCCGCATATATACTTCTTCTTCGAGCTTGCCATGTAAGAAGGCATTCTGAACATCAATTTGTCTCAGATTCCATCCTTTCACTACTGCAATAGATAGCATTGTACGCACAGTTGTTGGCTTTACTACAGGACTAAAAGTTTCAGAGTAATCAATTCCGTATCGCTGATGAAAACCCTTAGCAACGAGACGTGCTTTGTATCTTTCTATTGAGCCATCTACTTTTTGCTTCACCTTAAACACCCACTTGCAGTCAACAATATTTTGATCATGCCGAGGTGGGACAAGATGCCATGTTGAGTTCTTTTGTAGTGCTCGAAACTCTGAGTCCATGGCTTCTTTCCACTTCGAGTGCTTCAGCGCTTCGGTGTGTGATACTGGTTCAGCATGTTCAGCAAGAAATGCACGCCTTTTCGTCGAGTATCTTACAGTGCCATCAGTGTATTCCTTCGGTTTCACCACACCTGCTTTCAATCTGGTTTGCATTGGATGACTTGTTTCCAGTGTTGTTGAAGGAACATGTTCACCATCTGACACATGGATTTCTTGTGACTGACCTGCAACAGAGACTGTATCTGTACCAGAGTCATTAGTAGTAACAGGGTCATTCTCATGAGGATCAACTTCTATTGCTGGTTCACTAGGGAAAGAATTTGTGAGGCTAATGGGAGTTAGAATAGCAGAAGGAGTATAACTGGGCGTATGAACATGATTCATAGAAGACGCGGTAGCAAAAGGGAAAAGTTTTTCCTCAAAAACCACATCTCGTGAAACATATATGCTGCCAGTACTCCTATCCAAGCACTTGTAGCCTTTATGAATCGGGTTGTATCCAACGAAGACACACTGTTTAGAGCGAAACTCAAACTTCTTGATGTTATAAGGTCTAAGGTTTGGCCAACATGCACATCCAAAGACCTTAAGAAAAGAATAGTTTGGATGAACCTTAAAGAGACGCCCTAGAGGTGTAGAGTTGTTAATGACACGACTCGGCATCCGATTGATAAGATAGCAGGCGGTGATGAAAGCTTCATCCCAAAAACGCAAAGGCATGGATGACTGAGCTAGAAGAGCTAACCCAGTTTCGACAATATGACGGTGTTTTCTCTCCGCTACACCGTTTTGTTGATGTGTATGAGGACATGACACTCGATGCACTATGCCAACTCTATTGAACAGTTTGTTAAGTGTTTGATATTCACCGCCCCAATCTGATTGCACACACCGAATTTTAGTATCAAGGAGACGCTCAACACGTTGTTGGAATTGAACAAAAGCATGACAAACATCATACTTATGTTTCAAAAGAAATACCCATGTAAATTTACTGAAATCATCAATGAAGCTAACATAATACTTGTATCCTCCAACAGAGGCACGTGCTGGCCCCCAAACATCAGAGTGAACAAGTTCTAGAGGACTCAAGGATACATGGGTAGAAAGATGAAAAGGCAACTGATGACTCTTTGCTTGTTGACAAGCATCACACACACTAGATTCTTTATTTGTTGAGCAATCTAAATTACTTGACCTAAGAATTGTGGAAATGACTGGGGTAGCTGGATGCCCAAGATGTCTGTGCCAATCCTCGGTTGTCAACTTGGAAACAGCAAAGGATGACCGGCCATGATGCATTCTGGGAAGGGGATACAACCCTCCTTCACATTCCCGTGAAGTAGCACCTTCTTCGTGACTCGATCCTTAATAAGAAAGAAGGTCGGATGGAACTCAAAATAAGCATTGTTATCTGAGGCAAATTTGTGCACTGACAAAAGATGTTTGCTAATACAAGGAACATGAAGAATATTGCGCATATGCAAAGGACTAGTTTTACCAGCAATAAAAGAATGACCAATGTGAGATATTGACAGACCTGCACCATTTGCAACCTGGACTTGATCTCCACCATGGTAGCGTTCCTTCATGGTCAGCCGATCCAGATCACTAGTCAAGTGATCAGTTGCTCCGGTATCGGCATACCAATTTTGATCTACCTTGTAAGATGTTGCAGCAGCAGAAGCCGACCTTGGGTCTTCATTTTGGTAGGCATGATTGAAACGATAGTAGCATCGTAGCGCGTCATGGCCATACTTGCCGCAAACTTGGCATGTGGGGCGTATTCCATTTCCTCCTGAGTTGGAACTGCGCCACCATCTCCACGGCGCGTCCACCACGCCCGCGCTTTTGGTTACGTCCACCAAAGCCTCCACGGTTTTCCTGTCGGCCAGCATTGTTTGCTGATGACATCATTTGCGGAGAGGTGGTGTCAGACTCATTGTGACGCGATTCATAGCTGATCATGTGAGCATAAAGCTCATTCAGCCCGATCGGTTCAACTCGGGTAGAGACAGACGTAATGAGAGAATCATAGTCTGTCCCAAGCCCAGTGAGTATGTATGAGACGACTTCTTCTTCGCGTAGTGGATGACCAGCCGAGGCAAGTGTGTCGGCCAACCCTTTCATCCTGCGAAAGTATTCTAACATGGTCAGATCTTTCTTCTTCAGGTTTGCAAGTTGAATCCTGATTTGCATAGTCCGCCCTCGATTCTGCGAGGCGAACATGGCTTCAATTGCTTCCCAGACAGCTGCAGCGGAAGTAAGAAGGAGAACTTGTCCGAGAACATCCTCTGTCATTGATGAGAGGAGTGCACTCAGCACAAGTTGTTCCTGTTGGAACCAGATCCGATACTGAGGATTCAGAATCTGGCGCGCTCGCTTCCTCCTTCATCAGCTTCGGTGATGAACTTTGATGGTGCCACCTCAGTTCCATCTACAAAGCCGACCAAGTCTTGACTCCGTAGGTATGGAAGAATCTGTGCCTTCCAGAGTAAATGATTCTCCCGATTCAGTTTGACCGTGACAAAATGGCCAAACGACGACTGTGCAGATCTACTGCCTGTCGATGTTGAGTTCATCGTTGGAGAGAATTGGGAGGTCATTGTTGAAGAGGATTGGGTGGTCATTGTTGAAGAGGAACGATATGTTGGTCAGGAGCGAGAGGCTCTGATACCATGAAAAACTGATTGTTTGCCGTAGTATTCCCTGTGGGATTGTATTGCATATATAAAGGAAGCTTACAACAGATCAACAACCCAAGGAAATATTGGGTCACACGTGATATGCGAGATACAACAAATAACAATATCAGCAACAATGCCGACAACCTGTGACTAGAAATAGAAACAGCCTGGAGCTAATCACGGGCAAGGATAGGATTCTATCTACAGAAATCCTAACCAAATACAGATTCTCTCTTTCTATATTTTAACAGTACGTAGATTGGTCACGTATTATAGTTCCCACAGTGGGCGAATCTTCATAGTTCAAATAGAGTTGTCTAAACTTGACCAGCCCCTATCCACTTTGTGACATGTCACATATTTTCTGCCAAATAGTGGCCATACCCGATGATCTTGATAGAAATATCATCTTTTTATCGGTTCCAATATATTATATTATTAAAACAAGAGAAAAACAAATAATCACGTTCACTCTAAGGGCTAGAAATTACCACGTTAATTGAAGAAAAAAGAGAAAAAAATCTACCCATCGATTGTAGTGGATTCAAATTATAACAATATATATTAAACAAAAATAGATATCACAACTATAACAATTGTACAAGAAATACCCTTACATATCCATTATAAACATTTGAGTTGTATAACAAGTACAACTCTATATCTAGATATAAAACGTATGCATTATAGTATCTAGCCAGAAACCGTTGTCTTTTGGTTGTAAAGCTTCAAGTCATCTTTAACAGCTTTGGCTCTTATGGTACTTTGTATTTTTTTAATAAATTAGATTGATGCAGAAGCTGAATGAGATATTTTCTCTTGCATTATCTGGAAAAAATTAGCCAGAAACAAGGTTGCGGCTGAGCGAACTGCTGGTCTGCTGCGAAGGAGGATAAGGTGAGCGGGATGAGGCGCGCAATCAGGGGTGCGAGAGGTTGCTGTTGCTGAGCTCGGTGACGCGATGAGCCAGGTTCCTCTCCACGCTGGCGTAGAGGAATCATGGGTCGACGGCAACGAGGACAACGGTGGAGCAGGGGACGCCAAGGCCAGAGAGAGGCGCGGACGGAGTCGGGCTTGAGGAAGAGCTGAGAGATGGGACAACTTCTTGGATGTGAGGACGCAGGTGCCGTGTAATAAGTGGAGTAGATCAATCGGGCCCGTGTTTCGGCCGCCCTTCAAAAGATTGGTTTTTGGGTAAAATCCGAAAAACTAGTCCCTATGAGTCACTTTGGTCCGCCAACATTCAAGTTATTTTTATCGTCCAAATACACCCCCAACAAGTCCATTTTTCCTCTTTTTGCTAATTTCCCGTGATTTTTTAGTGAAATCCTGACACATCAGCAGTCACGAACATACCTTAAAAAAAATATAGCGGATCCACTAGACAGCTTGTCCGGTCTCTATATTCCCCTTCCCCTTCCTCGCCCGTAGCCTCTTTCTTCTGTGGCATCGTTGTCGATGGTAGCGGGTGTTCCTAGTGGGCTCCATGTGTCGTGCCATGTGGGGATGGCTGCACAGCCGCTGATGTATGATGTATCACGATTAAATGAAAAATTTACAAGAAATTAGCGATAATGTAGGGAAAATAGAGTTATAGGGGGTATTTGGACGGTAAGTCAAGAAAGGGGGGAAAGGGAACACAAGCTAAATAAGTGTCCGAGAACAAATAAGCAAGGGTAAACCGCCCTTGCAGTGTACTAGTAAAACAGGAGAACCGTCGTAGCAAGAAAGAACAGGTAATAAAAAAAAGAGACTTCCGGTGTCTATACAGGGGACTGAAGGATCCTCAAGGAAAGACTCGGTTGCCAAGAAATAAGCGTGCATTAATTACCCCAAAACTGAGTCCGAGTTATTCCATGAGGAAGATAGCTATTTATAGTCTTCCAACAGGGTACACGAGATTATGAATCTACCCCTAAAAAAGTACTACGCCGGTAAGGGTTGCAGGACCTTTTTCTACCTCTATGTGTAGCCTCCGACTCACGGTGGACTCCCTTGGTCTTGGTCCATCTAGCTGATACGCCCGGTCCACCGGTGCCATCCTCCCTTCGCCGTGCATCGAGCGCACCCGGGGTGCGGGACCCCAGCACCCTTCGGTGCCCCCGAGGCGGTCTCGTGTGGCTGTTGTCTTCTGGCCTGCGGTGCTTCGGCGACGGTCCAACTGCCTTTGTTCTACCTCTGAAGCATCCCCTCATGGCCTTGGAGGGGGGGGGGCTTCGTGGTCTTCGCCGGGTCGCCCTACGACAAGAACAATGCTTACGAACATCAACAACCAACCCTTCAGTCGGCAGAAACTAGAGCTGTAGCAACTTGGGGCATTCAGCTAGCACATCTGCATCTGTTGTCCAGCTGCTTCTCTTCTTCGCCCAATTGATGAGCCAATTGCACCTAGCAAAGACAATTTTGCTAGTCTTCACTCTTCACTAATCACATGTTGGAACTTGGAAGCAGGGTTCTCCCATAGCAGCCACCAACACAAAGCAGGAACCATCATGTGTAAACATTACACAAGCATTGGACTATGGTTTCCGTTGGCATTACATCAGATCTTTGGACGTGCAGGAACATGCTAAACTACAAAGAAATTGTGCACCACTTAAGTTTCAAAAAAGAAAGAAAGAAAGAAATTGTGCACAACCACAACATGCTACTAGTAAACAAAAACAAAACTAAAGATATAAAAAAAATCTGTTCTGTTTGAATGAATGAAAGTTCCTGGTTCTGGGTGCTTCACTGTATTTATGCAAAACAACCGATGTTAGCTTGGAATTTTGGATCGTCCTTCTCCTTTTTTATTAACTCTTAGTTTTCCAAAGATATGAGCCGAAGTCATCCCATCCATATATGTTCTGGTCACTCATTCATACTGAATAAATTCAATACTCATTTCTACTTTTTTTAAGAAGAAAAACACTCATTTCTAATCTCTAGCATCATTCTGGAGTCTGGACAGACTATTCACCCCTACAAGGACGCATGCTAGAGTTGAGGCAGGCATTACAGTTTTTGTTTTAAAGAAAAACAGAGTGGAAATCACAATGCGGATCAGTATCTCTCAAAGTCCAATTTTTTTACTCAAGTCATTACACTAATTAAGCCTACCAGCTATTATAAACAATTGCAGAATCAAACAAAAGAACTCCCACCACGACCGCCCTGAATACCAAGGTAGTAGTGGCATGCAGTTTTTAATTTTCGTCTTTTGTTCTCCATATGCACTGGCAGCGGAACATATACACGGATACAGTGATACACCCATTTAGGATACACAAAGTGAAAATCAATGAAAAAGTTGACCATGTTGCGTTTTAAATTAAGCATTTTTGCTCCTGGAAATGTCATTCCACAATCCACATCGAGCTAAATGGGAACCACAGACTGTAGCATTGCTATTCATCAATTAGAGACACTACAATGGATCACCTATAGCAAAATTGTAAGGCATTACAACAATGGACCAAGGGGATGGCAAACCCAAAAATCTTCCTTAAACCTTCCAACACAGCAATCCTATTGGTACTCTCCCAGCACAAGCATGAGCACAATTCTCTAGTTCTCTTTTGTCTTATCAGATAATAAATCCATTTGGTAACTTCCCAGCACAGCTAGAAGCATAAGCGCTAGCCAGGACTGGAATGCTATGCTTGTAAGGATGCACAAACCTGTCAAGAAACTTCTTCTCAGTCAGGTTAACCATTGAATAGAAGTCCAACTCAGCATCCAGTAACCCCTTGGTATTGAGGACCTTGAGCAAGTAATGCCGGGGTAACAACCGACGCTCAAGGCTATACATGATCAGCACTGGCCTTGAGCAATGTAAGGTATCCCCAGCCCAGCATCCCTTGTCAAGAAATCCACATTTCTCCACAGCCTTTCCTCAGACATGTTCAACATACATGGCATCTTCCTCACAGCCATCAACAAATCATCCTTTGACCAACCAAACATCTCAAGGATCTCAATTTTCTTGGCGAGCTTCTCCTGGTTTTGGAACGCGAATGTCATGAGTGCATAGTGGAACATCCTCGAGCCCCGCGGCACACCAAACTTACTGATGTGCACCCCAGCGTCCTGAACGCGCTTAGGGGGCCTGCAGAGCACCAGGGACATTTATGTATCGGGAAAATTACAGACATGTATCCCGTATTGCTGGAGGAGGGCCAGGTTGGGCTTGGCCACCTTCTCGAGGTCGGTGGCGAGGAGGCCGGAGTTTATCTTGATGGCCTTGAGGATTTTTTCGAATGAGCCGAAGACCGGGAGCCAGAAGCCAAGGTTTGGACCGAGGGAGCTGTTGCGGAAGGAGGAGCGGGCGAGCGGGATGAGCCGGGCGATCTCGGAGCGCGAGAGGCCGAGGTCGGTGAGCTCGACGACGCGTTTAGCTAGGTTCTTCTGTCACGATCCTGACTTGCTAAACATGAATAGCACTAGAATATGGGTAGATTCGTGCAGATTACAGGATAACTTGGGAGGATACAGGGAGAATTTGATAAGGATTATAGGGTGAGAGGAAAAACAGCAGGATACCAAAACACAGAGAGAGAGAACAGCAGGATAGTAGTCAAGAGGAAGAAGGCAAAATACCAGTTCTATTCGGGAGGTTCAATTATTTGCCAATGTATTTTCGTGCGTAATTCAGGATTTACCACTATTGTGAGTATAACATGTGGGTCTTGGACCCACACGTCATACTCACATACAGTGGTAAATCTTAAAATTCACTCTATTGCAATGACAAATAATGAATTATCTCATTCTATTCTGTTTGATGCCTTTCTCAGCTGCCGCTAGAGGCTTATAACAATGCCCTCTTCTCACCTCTTTCTTGGTCCCACCTGTAAGCCTTAGTACATGACATCTTCTCACGTTGGCGCAGAGGAACTGTGGGTCGGTGGCGGCGGCGGCGGCGGCGATGTCGGAGCGGGAGAGGCCGAGACCGGAGAGGAAGACGAGGACGGCGTCGGGCTTGGAGGGGGACTTGAAGTGGGAGAGTTTCTTGGAGGCTTTGAGTGCTTGGGCTCGGGTGAGGCCGCAGGTGGTGACGAGGTACTCCTTGACGGAGAAGGGTTTTGGGGGAATGGATGCAGTGGTGGAGAGGAGGCGGTGGGGAGAGATGGAGGGGGTGTGGAGGAGAGGAGCTGGAAAAGGATGCACTTTCGGAAGGCGGAAAAGGGTCGGAGGCGGAAGGATTTGCCGATGGGCTGGGAAATTCCGAAATGTTGCCTCGTGTAGAGTTCTTCTCACATTTGCGTTTTTTTCCCTGAACCCAAGCATCTGAGCCCACCGCCGTGTGGCTCCGTCTGTCGGGTGCCGAACGGTACACTGGTAAGTCTTAACCATGCAATTAACTACTTTAATAATTGTTTAACTCAATACCATTTATCAACGGTTCCCATTTCAAAATAAAAATGTCAACATTTCCCGTTTATAATAAAAAAACGCTTATTCCCCTTGTTTAGATTTAAATGATAATTTTCCCCGTCGTCTTCGGACGCATGCATAGGGCAGAATTGCTATTTCTACAAACAAAAAAAATGGGAAAATGAGGGGAAAGGTTGATAGATGGGCAGAAATGGCAAATCATTAATGTTTCAATGTTTGGAGTTGCACAAAACTAAGCAAAATCTCTGGATGGCAAATCATGTTAGTGATATGTCTTGGAGGCAATCATAGAGATGATTGTAGCACTTCTATGTTTATGAACTTTTGAATAACATATTATTTCGTCCTTTGAATAAAATATCATTTATATTGATTGACAAGTATGTGACTTCTTCATGAAATTCTCTATTTATGTTTATGAGGTTATACTAAACATCCATTATCTTATGTCATTACGTGGGACACTTATGATTTATAAATCAACACATGTATGAATTGATAATCACGTTTCACGGATCATGAATATAAGATATTAAATCAATGTAGACATATAATGGAGAACATAGTATTGGATTAACCTGCCTTGAGATGCTGCGAGACTTGTTATAATCTTAAGTGTCACAATTGGTCTCATACATGGTGTATATATGATTCTTAGACCAAAGATCGTTATGGTTTTCTGCATATGTAATAGTTTACTTAGGGGTTGCCAACCACTACTCCGTAAATGGGTAGCCATAAAGGTAGCTTTCGAGTTTACTATGAAACATGCAGAGAAATGTGAGCGATCAAGATAGAATTTGCCTCTCTTCTTTAATGAGAGAGACATCTTTAGGCTCCTCGATGTTGTTGGATTAAGAAAGTGCATGGCTCTGTCGAATATGGTTGAGGAGTCAACTACAACTAGGTAATTCACTACTAGATTGAGTGAATAATCGAGCTATCATAGAATGGCACATATCTCGCCTTGAGTTCGATCTGATATTGTGAGGCAAAGGAATCAGCACATGAGCTTTATAAAGGTTCGTCGATATGATTTTTATGTGTATTTGGGAGTCACTATATCCTGCTAGGAACCGTTACCGACTTGTAGATCGGAAAGGAGTTTCCGGGTCACGGCTGATTGCTTGTGAACCTACAAGGGCATACACTTAATGGGTTAGAACAAACTACATCGAATTGGATCCGTTAGAGGCTTAAACTGGATTATAATCCGTACGTGGTTAAGGGTCCTAATGGGTTTTTAACGTAGGGATCCGCCAGAGGCTCTTCTTAAGAGGAAACGTGGGGGCTTTTGGGGTGATATTACGCCACCCACTGAAACCCTAGCTACCTCCTCCCTGAAGGCCCTGGCGTGCACGCTGATGCTAGCACACCGGTGCACGACGTTCCATCCCTAGACGTTGTAAGATCGAAGAGGCCGACTAGAGGGGGGGTGAATAGGCGTTTTAAAAACTTCTATGCGCTAAAACCGATTTCTAATGCGGAAGCTAATACAAATACGGTTTTGCACAAATAAGGCCTAAATCCACTAGGCTCAACCAAATGCACCAACAATACAAGTCTATTGATAATAATCAATCAAGCATGGACTTGTAAGCAATTCAATTTAAGCAATGTAAATAGTACATAGCATGGCAAGCATTCATACACAATGAATGAGCAACTTAATTATATGAATGTAAATTGCAATATAGCAGAGCTCAAGAATTCAAACCACAAGATGACACAGCGATGTTTTACCGTGGTGTTCGGAGACTTGCCGGTCTCCCCTAGTCCACGTTGAGGAAAACCCAAACCAACTGGGCCGGCTCTACGAATTAAGACTTCCTCCGAGGTATCAACACCTCGCTCTACTAGGGTTGCTCTTACTCCACTCCGGAGATGGCGAGCACCAAACCACTCACAAACACTAGGCCTTCTCACAAGCTTCACTTGAGAAGATCACCGGACCACGATGCCTCCACGTCGTCTAGGTGTCGGCAAACACCAAGAGTAATAAGTCAAAACCTCTTACTTGACTCTCACCAAGTGCAACACATGCACAATTGGATGCTTAATCCAATTCTAGTTGCAACACATGCAACTAGACCCTCTCCTTTTGCTCACAAGGTGCAACACATGCACAATTGAGAGTAGAAGCTCACACTAGATCAAGAGAATGAAATGGGATGCCAAGAGTTGCCCCTCAACCGGCCAAGGTGAGTATTTATAGCCCACACACAAAAACTAGCCGTTGGAAGAGAATGCATGAAATTCGGAAAACTGGTCAGTCAGCAGCACAGTCCGGTCGGTCGAAGAATAGGTAACGGCTATAAAATAGCCGTTACACACAATTCCGGTCAGTCCGCCCTCACGGTCCGGCTCGACCGACCCTGATCATCCGGCCTTCCGAGAGGTAGAAAATCAAAAAATATGCTCTCTGGAAAAAGTTGACCGGCCTTATAAGGGCGGTCAGTCCGCAGGCATATGGACGGTCAGTCCGGGCTTTCAACTGCGGTCAGTCCGCACCTGGATTTCAGCACAGGCGACACTCGGAAAAACGGTCATAACTTTTGACTCCGATGTCGGAATTTAGTGATCTTGGACTCTATTGAAAGCTTATTCAGAGGGCTACACAACCCACCTACTTGATTTGATCTCAAACACATTTTATAAAATCAAAAAGTACAACTCAAAAGAGCCACTATCATGGTCTAAGTCTAAATAATTAGCAACAAGCAATCTTAGACCATGTCAAGGGAAAATACATGAATCTCAACAATTTGCAAAACACATTTGCAAACTTAGATCATGCCACAAGGAGTAGGTACATGGACTTCAACCATTTGTAAAACACATTTGCAAAGTATAGTCACATGCTATAAGGATTAGACGATGAGCCTCAACTATTTGCAAAACACATTCGCAAATAATAGCATCATGCCACGGTGAGATAGAGCAAGCAAGATTGAGCTATCAACATATGATGAGACTCAAGCTACTAGACAAGACCCCTCTTAATAGTACGACAACCTATACTAGCAATCCGGTCTTCCAACTAAACACCAAGACCGGTAAAAGACTAGGAACACATCCTTAGCCCTAGCTAGTCATACATTTGCCTTGAGCATCTTCTTGAAGCTTGATGACGCACATCTTCACTTCAAGTCCGAGTCCTTGACTCGATGATCATCAAAATATGATGATTTCCTTTACTTCGGGATCTTGACTTGATGCTCATCAACACATGATGACATCCTTCATTCCGAGTCTTGATATGTATCAACACATGATGACTTCCTTTTCTTGAACATTGACTTGATGACCATCAACTCATGATGCCATCCAAAGTCTTCATCGTCATGGAACATAACCTATTTATCCAACTCATGGAAAATGTTAGTCCCACAATATGATTGCCATTAATTACCACAACATACCATTAACTTACAATGGTGGGTCAAGATACTTCAATCTTTCTCTCTTTGGTAATTGATGACAACCATCACAATAACAAATAATTGAATAAATATTTGTATGAGTATATACGAACTACACAAGCTGTACATACTCAAAAGAGTGTATATGAACTACACAAGTTTCATATACTCATATAAGTATATATGAACTACACAAGTTATATATACTCAAAGATATGTTTCAAAGTAGAGATCTCAAATATGTGGAAAGGGAATATAGATCAATACTAATGAAACCACAAAACATAGAGTGAACTCCCCCTAAATGTGTGCATGCACAAATGTGTGTTAAGAACATATGCACATATTCAAGTTAAACTTTTGGTGGAGTTCATCCTATATTTTGGATCCGAGGAATGCAACAATATATATAAATATGAAGTAGAATGCATATCTTTTGTGTTTTTCACCTTTATATCCAAACGAGACTAAACAATAGGTAATCAATAAAAGTGTTAGTCTCACAAATAGATTTGTCATTATGAATGCATACCTGTTTGGATTTTTTCTTTTATATCCAAACTGAGACTAAACATGGTATAACAATAGGAGTGTTAGTCTCATAAATAGATTTACCATTAATCACCAAAATACTCCATTAACACATAATGGCGGGTCTAGATCCTTCAGACGTGTAGATACTGTAGAGACACTACTGCGATCGCTGCTACGTTGATTGGGGACAATTTGCAATGTACGAAGGAACGTGAGGGGCTGCTGGAGAAGATGATCAGGCCAAGGACATTAGGCAATCGACTACTTCCACTACATCAACGAGCACGACGTTGGACGAGGCTACTTCAACTCATCTTCCATTGCACCGCGCGTCTAGTGGTAACGATCTATGATCTCTTACTCAAATGACTTCCTGGTTTACGCGGTAGAAATTTTATTGCACGCTAGTGTAACCTACCTGTATCCCAACAAAATCCTCAAACATCAACATTTAAAAAATTGAGAATAACATGGAGCTAAAAATGCCATTACAAATTGGTGACTAACCTTACCCAATCCAAAATGAAATGGATTATTTCGATCATACTTTGTACCTTGTCTCTTGTGGAATTTGGGAGGAAAAGTGACGTACCGTATGTTGTCATGCAAGAGCTACTGCATTTCTAGGCAACTATAGTGAGATATAGATGCTACAGTGATACTATTGGTGATATGCCATAGAGGTAATCATAGAGATGATTGTATCACATGTATGTTTATGAGTTATGGAATAATTATTATTATATTTCTTGAATGAATTATCAGTTATACAGATTAGCAAGTATGTGACTTGTTGGTAAAACTCTTTAACTTATATGATGTCATTCTAAATGTATCCTTGTCAGATGTCACTGGTCGGAACACTAGTGACTTATCGACCAACACATGTATTAATTGATGATCATGTTTCACCAGTCATGGATATAGGGATATCGAATCAATAATGTGAACGTATGTTAGAGAACATGATGTTGGATTGACCCATAGACACTATTGAGATTGTTATGATTTTATGTAATATCAGTTGATCTCAAGTAATGATGATGTATAATTCTTAGACCTGAGATCAACATGGTTTCCTACATGTGTAATATTACACTTAGGGGTTGCCAAACACTACTCTGTAACTAGGTAATTATAAAGGTAGCTTTCGGGTATGCTATAAAATATACGGAGGAATGTGACTGGTCAGATATGATATCTGTCCCTCCTAACATAACAGGAAAAATATCTCTGGCCCCCTCGATGTGGTCGGATAAAGAAAATGTATGGCCATGCCACGGTGTTCAAAGAGTCGTCCACATGAGGTTATCCGTCACTTGATCAAGAAAGTATTGAACAGTCCATGGATGACAAATTATCTCATCTGAAGTTCAACCAGATGTCATGAGGCAAAGAGAGAATACACAAGTAGGTCGTTCAGTTCGACCAGATACGGACTAGTCGTATGGAGATACAAGCTAGTTGTAGACTGATCATAGACTAGTCGAACATAATCACTAACTGGTCATGACTAAATATAAACTGATCGTATAGAGATACGAGTTGGACGTAAGTGATGAGGACTCGGTCTTAAATCATATTGCATTAAGGTTCGTCCGACATAGTTTATGTGTATTCGAAAATCGTTATGTCTTACTTGGAACCGCTAACGACTTGTGGTCGGAAAAGAGTTTCGAGTCACAACCGATTACACATGAACCTACAGGGTCACACACTTAACGGATTGGAACAAATGAGTTCGGATAGGATCCGTCACGGACCCTATATAAGGAGATGCATGAGGCTATTGGAAGACATACAGAGGACGTGAGTTGCTCCATCGAAACTCTAGCCGCCATCTTCTCAAGAGCCCTCCTGTGTGAGTTGATGCTAGCACACCGGCATACGGTGTTCTATCTCTGGACGTGTGGATACCGTAGAAGCACTACTGCGATTACTATTGTACCACAATCTTCATAAGGAACGTCAAAAGTTGTTGGAGGAGACGATCGGCAACAAGGACGCTGGACGATTGACTACCGCCACTACATTGACGCGCTCAACGTTAGATCGGGTTGCTCCAATTCTTTTTCCGCTGTACTACGCATCTAGTGGTAACGATTTATGATATCTTGCTTGTATAGTTTCTTAATTTACATGGTAGATTTTTAAATTACCAGCTAGTGCAGCCTACCCGTATCCCTTCAGATACAGCTCCTTGCTGCAAGCCTGCAACACCGTCTATTTCTCTCGTGGGAAACTGGGAACCCAATCAGAATGGATCCATTGTGTTAAAAAGAAGAAAAGAAGAGAGAAAAGCTCCACACCTCTGCAATAGAAAGACACTGGATTTGATTTCATGTGTGTTAAGACTTATGACCCCATATATTTAACATCACAGTTGTACTGGCTAAACGAACCCTAGCTAGGCTACCTTTCCGAAATTTGGGAAATTTTCCCCATGAAAATAAGGCCAACTGTGATATTTTGGAAACAAGGATAATGGATCCTTAGAAGAATAGGGAAAAACAATCTGATAGCCAGTCTGATTTGCTCATAGTAATGTAACAATTTGTGTGCTAGACTTTTCCAAAGTACCATTTCTGCTTTTGAAAAAGATATTGAACGCGGAACATTGTATATAAAGTCAAAAGGCAGCAAAAAATGTATATACCTACTTAGTTTTGTTTAGAATATACAAGTAGAAATATATTTTCCGAGCACAACCTAAATATTAAACATTGAACTAGAAATTTTGTTAATAACTGACATTATGATGGAACAAATAGACATGGAATGAAAACGGGACATTCCAGCCATTCTAGACATAATTTGGAATGAAAGCAGAACATAGTGATATTTTTAATGGGAAACAACACAAAACTGTTCTTTCTGCTTTCTTGTTTTCGGGGTCCTGGTTTCATCGTAAAATTGGTCCACCCGGGCCTCCAATTTACAGTGATCTTAAACGGAAACACAAAATGTATTCATGGACTGCTCATTTTCAGAGATTTCAGTAAGGCATATCTTTAGCATCAGGCTACAATTGTCTTTGGCATCACGCTGGAAACTGTTAGTCATAGTTTATACTAACAACGTGGAAGAAGATGAATGCATATGCAAATTAAAACGATCATTAATGCATACTAGGGGAGCTATACATACTAAAGGAGCTGAAAGTTGTTTGAGCCTAAATTCATCAGTAAAAACGTAGATAAAACGAGTCATGCGCACAAACATTATGTTCGTCAACATGACATGAGGATGAACCAGTTCATAACTGTGCCATGCTTACTTCTGTACAGGATGGCGACATCAACATATCAGGATTCAGGAATTCAATTATCAGTTTCATTGGGTGTCAGCAACGACAAAATCAGCATGTAACAGACACTATAGCCAACATCCAACATCCAGTTAGGCGAAGAGCACTGAAACAGGACTTACAATTGCCAGCGTACTGCTCAGAGTGAAAATTGTGTTGTGCAATATGCAGTTACACATTTGCATAGCCTGTACTTGGTTCCTGCAATCTGAATCTAGTGGGCACTTTCCCTCTGCAAGCAGCAGCATAGTCTTCAGCGAGGCGTGGTGCAGATTCCTTGTAAGGACGTATGAACTTCTCCACGAAGACCTTCTCGCTCACCTGGACTGCGGTATAGTAGCTTCGGTCGCGCTCTAGAAATCCATTTGCCTTCAGAAACCTCACAACGTAGTGCCGGGGCATGAGACGGCCCTCCAGACTATAAGTGAGCATTGCCGGCCTGTAAGCAATGTACTCCGGCTCCAACCCGACCTCAGAGATCAGGAACTCTGACATGCGGCGCAACCTGTCCTGGGAGTTCCTCAGTACCACCGGAAGTTTGGACACAGCAATGCGCACCTCAGCATCCGACCACCTGAACGTCTTCTTCAAGAACTCCACCTTGGCGGCGATCTTCTCCTCGCTGAGGAATGCAACAGCCAGCAGAGCGTGCCTGAACATCGTAGAGCCACGGCGCACACCGACATCTTCGGCGTGCGCCACCATCGTCCGGACGCGCTCCGGGTTGGTGGTGATCAGCCTCGGCACAGAGAGGCACAGCTTGGCAATATCGCAAGCACCTAGCCCGCACTCACGCAGGAGCGCGACGTTAGGCCTGACCACCTTCTCAAGGTCGGAGCTGAGGAGGTAGGAGTTGTTCTTGAGCGCCTGGAGGAGGTTCTCGAACGAGCCGAAGAGGGGGACGTAGTACCGCAGCTTGGAGATGATGGTGGGGCGGCGGAAGCGGGCGGGGTCGAGCAGGACGAGGCGGGCGATCTGGGACGGGGAGAGCCCGAGGTCCCGGAGCTCGGCGAGGCGTGGGGCGAGGGTCTTGTCGACCTCGGAGCAGAGGAGGCGCGGGTCGTAGACGACGACGGCAGCGATGTCAGCGTTAGAGAGGCCGAGGTCGGAGAGGAAGGCGAGGACGGCGTCGGGCTTCGAGGGGGACTTGAGGTGGGAGAGGACCTTGGAGGCCTTGATGGCCTGCGCCGGGGTTAGGTAGCATGAGGCGACGAGATATTCCTGGACGGCGAAGGGGGCAAGGTTAGCGGACGCTGCGGCGGCGGCGGTGGTGGCGAATCGGGTAATGGAGAGGAGGCATTGGTGGCGGAAGCAGAGGGTGGTGGTGGTTGCGCGGGGAGGGAAGGAGAGAAGGAGGAGGTGTTTCTGGAGGACGAGCATGGCTGGCTGCGGTGGCGGCTACGGCGGGGAGGGCGCGACGCCGGTGAGGGTGGGAGGCGGGAGCTATGAGCAGCGGCCAGCGGCTATCGCACAAAATGCATTATTTTCTGTTTCGGATTAAACCAACTGAATAATGAAGTTAACGGAAGCTCAGAAAAAAAAATCAAGCACGTCGCAAATCTCAACTCTCACGGAAGGATAAGTGCTTTACATAAATCGGATAAAAAGAAATGGAACAACGCCTAGCTGGGCAGATAGTGTACTGTTAGAAACCTCAACATCTGATTTTTCACGGAATTTTAAACAAAATAAGTTCTATTTCTTTTTTTCCCCAAGGATAAGAAGTAGGCCCTGGCCGGGCTCCGGCTCCGGCTCCAGCTTTTGGGCTCTCCACTTTAAGGTTTTCGGAGCCATTGAAGCTGCCCTCCGCTAGCTCCTTTCTTCTGGTACAATCTGCGCACTAGCTTCTTTAGCTCCAGCTCCAAAAATATTTTGTAGCCAAAAGTGTTCTCCGGCTTCCCCTTGGAAGTTGAGAGCTGGAGCTCGGCCAAACATGCACTAAACATGTCTTAACTCTAAAAAATGACCTGCATAAAGTCCTAGTCACTTTGCCATTCCAGGGCTGCGAAGGGCCCGGAAACTCAAACCAGTAGCAGTGTCCTAAATAAAGAATTAAAGACAAGGAAATTCACACTTAGAAGAAAATGTTGTACCATTTCATAGATGGAATCAGACTTACAACCTTACTCCCGAGGGTTCATTTACTTCTCAATTCAATAATGTAGCTTCCTAAATTTGTGAGGTTATGTCACTTAGTTCCATGAACTTTATTTTACTTTCTTAGCCTTATGAACTTGCGAGTTATACCACTTAAGTTATACCACTTAGCTCTCTGAACTTGTATTTTATTTTCTCAGCTCCTTGAACTTGTGAGGTTGTGCAATTTAGCTATGCGACCTTGCGTTGAAGCGAAGTTCGTCGGATGTAATGCCAACGACTTCATCCTCTCGAATCCGATAGACTCGTCGTCGTCCGTTCCAGCTGTGTTCATCGTCCATGTCACCTCACGCCGACTAAAACGGATTCTTCGAGCCCAGAACGCACCATACTCGCGTCTTAGCCAGAGCTCCACCGTCGCAGCTTGCTGCACCCTCGCCCTTGCCTCCTCTGAATCAGCCGTGAGATAGAGAAGTACATTCTCAGTGCCAGAAGACATCCTCGGTGCAAAGTAGAAAAAAGAGTCACCTATTGCAATGGTATTTAGGTACAAACATAACCAATCCACAATAGACAAAAACAGTAAGAACTACTCGTGCTTGCTTTTTCATTGGAACGAAATATCGTGATCTCTCTCTTATCTATAGTTGATAGAATCGGCGAGCTCTAGGGCTCCCACATCAGCATTTTTGTGTAAAACCCTTGGAAGTTTTGAAAATTGTGTGGATGTCCAGTTTCGGCGGTCGTCAGTTGTCGGATCAACATCGTACGGCCTGTATCGGGTGGGGGCAGAGTCGTTGGATCTCAGGTTTTCCGACACCCCATCTCTGCATCCCTACCTAGGGTTACCCCTCTCGATTCTTTTAAAATAATATTATTTTAAAAGATAATTACAAAATTAAATAGTAAAAAAACAATTACAAAACTAGGTCCTGTCGCCAAAGGGAACAATGGGGATGTTCCTATCGTCAGTTCAATTGACGACAGGACCTTGTCGCTATTTGAATTAGCGACTGGAACCTGTACCTCCTCAGAATAGACTACTGATTCTAGGAATTTTTAAACATAGCAACAAGCTAAAAAAATTATAATTTTTTTCGGAGCCTCCTAACACAACGTACTTTCTTGTGTAATTTTTTCATAATTTTATCTATTCTGAATTTTTCTCTAAAATCTATTTAATTATTCTGTTTGTAGGAATTTCTAAAGATATAAAATGAGCTTCAAAAATTATAAAGTTTTTTTGAAGACTCCTTACATCAAGCGGCACGGGGTCAGTGCAAATGTCATGATGGTTTCGGTGGGAGCCGGATGAGAGAGACTTGCTGACATGATGAGAGCCATTGATCAACCTACACGTGGCAAAGCATGGGATTGCTTCATAAATATTGCTTTGGAATACGTGTGAAAGTGAAACCCATTTGTGTGTGAGCTTAACGGGTGCCCGTTTAGATATCTTCCTCTAGAAGCTAGCCTCCACTATAAATAGGGGTGCTGTCTATGCACTCTTCAACCCTGGTACGAGAAACCTTGTTTTGGTTTTAGGGAGAACAAAGGGAAGTAGAGAGGTTATGGTTCTAGAGAGTTGGATTGATTGTGTGCTCAAGTGTTGAGCTTTTGTCCTCTAAGATGGAGTGGCTGTAGAAACTAACATCAATCTGAAATCAATCTAAACAAGTTTCTTCAAGTTGAGTCTCTTCTTATTCTTGTACTCTGTTTTGTGCTTTTGGGACTTTTTTGATCCTTTGGTTTTCCTTTGATTTCTGGTCGGGATCTTGCTTGCTGTGACATGTGAGAATGCATCTATGATCATCTTTTACCTACGAGTAAGTTTTTTATTGAATTCAATACAAATCTTCCGCTATGCTTGTATATTGATCTCTATAGCTCTCATAGCTATTGAAGTGAAAATCGTGTTAAATCCGATCAAGGTGAAAAAAAAAGATAGTGCACCTATTCACCCTCTCTAGTTATTTTTTCGGTCCAACAAAACAGGACTGTTTCCTCCGAGATCTCTGCACAATTCCTGCATTCCAAATCTCGACTTCGCACCAAAAATCTGCGTGAAGAGCCGTGCTTCTTGGTCCGCCTACGGTCAATTGATTTCTTGGACCGAATCAGCTGGCAACCTTACTTGCTACTGTTCTTTCTCTTCCAAATGCTTCTAAAGGCCAAGAGATATGGCATTGGGCCCGATACACTTAGCTTTCGACTAAACTCTCAAGTGTTATATAACACTTGCTATGTATTGTGAATTCAGACCTGATGCCACGTAGCACCGGTGCCACAAAATTTATTTCCCTTGGTGCATGCACACATAAATACATGATAACAAAATATCCGTATTACAATGTGTCAAATTGATACAAAAGGGAAGCAAGGACCTCTGATCATTCCCCCGCAAAAAAAGGACTTCTGAGAAATTGTCTCCAAACAACTGAAAACAAACTTGCCAAAATATCATGTAATAGTATATTGGATCTGGATCTCTGGTTCTACAGCCATAGATAAACTCATGACCCAATGGTACGAAGCAAATCCCCCGAAGTTGACATACGAAACTACTAGGAAATGAAACTACCTTGAAGTAACATATGCTACCTGGAAAAAGATTGCGATTATGAGATTACATAACAATACGTGTCAACCCTTCTTACGGTCGTCGTTACCTAGGACCAGACAATGTGTCTGGAGGGAGATTGGCAACGGAGTCATTGCGATCCTCGGAAATGCTCTGCGCTACTTCCAGGCTAGCTTGCACCATCATCTTCCTTTCCCATGCGTCCCAGTGCTCCACAACACCGACGCCTTCTAGCATTGCCACCACTGTCAACATCCTGGGACGGTTTGAAGGGGACTCCTGGGTGCAGAGCAGCGCAATCTGCACGAGCAGCCTCACCTCCTCTCGCACACCTTGTTCTCCGTTGTCGTAGATTTCCAGTAGGTTTGGGTCAATCAGTGCCTCCAGCCTGCTCTCTTCCAGCAGTTTCTTGACCTGAACAAGAAAAATGAAACCATCTTTTGTCATGAGTTGATATTTGACAGGAACAAGCAGGGTGATGCATTTTGTCAGGGTTTCTTCTGACTCACTCACATTGAAGCATGCTTCAAGATCAGTATAACATCATTTATGAAACATAGTATAGCATCGGTTATTAATTCACCAATGACATATGAAACATGGCTTGATTATCAGTCTTTGGTGTATGTAGTTGGACGTTGGGCAGTAAAGGAATCAACAAGATACAAATCTGTGCATAAGTTGCATATAGTCTAGGTTAGTCATAGATTAGTGAGGTATACATGCTTGGGCTTTGGACTGTTGAAGAAGTGGGAATTCCATAAGGACTGCTCTAGTTAGATCGGACCTGGTCAGATGAAAGACTAGTTAGTTGGTTCATCGGAGAAGTGATTGTTGATGACAAGATTCTGAGCATGTTGCTCCCTAAAAATAAGAAACAAGACTACGGATGCAAGTTCTAATCTGTCAAATTTGAAGCACTGCAGATACTCAGTATAACTGATAGAAGGAAGTAGAATTGCTCGAAAAAATGTATCTCATGCAATATATAGCTGCCAAGAAAGCAGGACTTACCCAATCATGTACTCTAACACTTTCTTCATTTGCAAGGCCAACAAGATCAATTCCCCTATTCCCACTAATCAGCTCGAAAAGCATGATTCCATACCCGAAAACATCAGTCTTATCTGAAGTTCTTCCTGCGGTTAGGTACTCCATGGGAATGTGCCCCAGTGTCCCCATCACACCGGTTACCACATGGGAAACCTTGTAATCCATAATTCTAGCCAGACCAAAATCACCAACAACTGCTTCAAGTT
Organism: Ampelocalamus luodianensis; assembly: GCA_036346255.1. Lineage (NCBI taxonomy): Eukaryota > Viridiplantae > Streptophyta > Magnoliopsida > Poales > Poaceae > Ampelocalamus > Ampelocalamus luodianensis. The sequence continues at coordinate 52,028,566 of CM070627.1, read as the reverse complement.
TCTCATCCAATAGAATGTTAGCAGCTTTGACATCCCGATGGATAATCTTGGGTTCACAACCTTCATGCAAGTACGAGAGCCCTCTTGCAGATCCTAACGCAATTTTTCTTCGAGTTTGCCAATCAAGTGGTGGTTGTGAAGGAGAGCACTCTGCATTCATATGGAACTTATTAATGTCAAAGTAGGTTTCAATGATGTTCTGGAGCAGCACAAGGAGCAGGATATGAAATCTGGCTTTCTAAGTGAGACTCAAATTGCAAAAATACAAGAAAAACATACTCTCTCACCTAAACAACATGCACATATTTAAGAAACAAGCACTTAATAGGCAGGTGCAGAAAATTCAGAAAATACCTCATAAGCGTGTCTCAAGACTTCTATTCTCCATGTAAGGATACACAAGAAGCCGCTCGGTAGGTGTCGTACAATACCCATGGAGGATACACAAGAAGCCGCTCGGTAGGTGTAATACAATACCCATGGAGGCGCAGAAGGTTTGGATGAACAGCCATGCTAATGATCTCGACTTCCATTAGAAACTGTCGCTCCCCAGTTCCAATGCTATCTTACCTTTTGTCCGACCAGATAAATATCTGAAGAATCTTTGGATCGGTATTTAGACTCGATTCTAAGTATATTCTTTTTGTGTGATGAATAGAACACATGTGCTCCAAACCACACTATGCTTTTCATCTCTAAGTTAATGACAATAACTACTACACAGTTTTTGCCTATGTTCGTCTCCCATTGTCACCAACTGGCGATTAGGTGTTCTTCCAACTGACAATAACTGCCTCCCCGATTAGACACGTTGTTTTCATAAGATGTCTTCTCTAAGAATAACTAGCGCCTCTTCGCTAGTATTTAAAGGTTGACGACGAACGGCATAAGAGAATAACTAAAGCACAACAAACAAGATGAAGGAGAGGATAAGTGATTTAAAATCACTATAGACAATTGGATTTCTCCAAACAATATACTCAGTGTAATTAGAACTAGTTTGTCGCCTTAACAAAGGCATTCCTGTAAAAACCAGTTCATTGCAATAAAGTGCGACTATATTCTCCTCCAAGAATTCTCAGTGATTCTTCTTCTTTCATTTCGTAAGATCGGCGACTTGATCATCGATAATTTAGGTGCTAGTAACTTCTTGTAATGAGTTGTTTTAGAAGAAAAAATACAGGGGAAATCAAGCAATGCATATGCATGCAGTTAAAAAACCACTGAAGTGGAATATGTACTTGCAGTGATCTTTCTCAACTGAGGAACTCCTCACATTTGCTCCATTGATTATTACTTCTTTTTTTTTACAAAGAGGCATGCTTCAGCCTATCTCCCTTTTCGATATAAAGAATAAATCAATGATTTTAAGAGGTACAGGGTACAAAAAGGGGGTCAAACATTCTACAAGGCCTGTATCCTTCGACTCTGGGAATCAACTTGTAAATCGTCAACTGGGCTGCTGACTATGGAATGCTCAGTGACGAAATTCTCAATCTTGTGTAGGGTCTGAAATGCAACATGACGTTATGTTAGGAAGATTTCGTTTCGAGGGTGCATTGGAGAAAGTGTGAAAAATGTAAATTGTACATGAATAATTGATTCGAAAATAACAATACCTCAATAGCGATATCAGTTGGTGTTAGCTTAGAGACATCATCATGACCCTGTTTAGCTGCAATCTCTGCACAGATAAATGCAGACTGTGTTAGTATTCTCTGCTAGGCATTTAAACTTTGCTCGGACGGGACCAGAGACCCAACAAGCGAGGGGCATATTCTCTAGATGAAGGCATGGTAAGAAGATGCTATTCAACCTAAGGAAACATACCTTCTAGAGAAACTCTTGCATCGGCATTTGCATAAGCATCGCCTCTTTGCTCCGCAAGCATGCTGAGTTTTGTGAATGCCTGAGGCACAAACAATTCATCTAGTCATGCATTTTAACTAATACAAACATATAAAAAACGACAAAATGTATACAGTAAATGAAGATACAAACAAGTTCAAAAACTACATGGATCTTTACTGTAATTCCTTCTTGGAATTCATTTAGTGTTTGCACAATAGAACTATTAATCTTGCAGTCGTAAAGTCAGTCAGAGAGACAGGATCTTTCTTATGCATGTTCAAATAACTCAGTTTCAAGGATAGAGAGTAGCTACCGCTGTGTATGGATCACCAGACGGCTGATCTAGAAGAGGACGAGAGGCAGTCCCAACTTGAGCAATACGCCTCGCAAGTGCATCCAAAGGCACATCCAGCCAGACAGATAGACCTTTCTTCATATATTTCCTGAAAAAAAAAAGACGGAGATCAGAATTATTACTCATATGAAGGAGATAACAGGAATATCAAAATTACACAAAGATGGAGCAAAATTAGAATTCCAATACCAGTTAATTGGCCGAATAACAGCACCACCTCCAGTTGCAACAACTAATCGCCGCATTGAGGATAGATCCTTCAAAACACTACTCTGTAAGAGTAGGACAAGAAAGCAGAGACAAGAAATGGTTAGTCCATAAGTCTTCCCCGTTCTGATTACTACAAAGACATCAAAATCTCTCAAAAACAATTTTTCTAGTAAACAGAACTCAGCAAACATTACCTCATTATCTCTGAAAAAAGCTTCACTATGAACCTTGAATATTTGAGCAACGGAAGGCATGCCAACTGCTTGTTCGACCAACTTATCACTGTCAAAGAATGAATAACCCAAAACTTCGGATAAGATCTTCCCCACCGTGCTCTTTCCAGAACCCATCATTCCTGCAGTATGAACCCATTCTTATTAATTTCAGAGGCAAAGGAGACAAATCTATATATAGTTTGGTTTCTTCTCTTTGGTAACAGAAAATAGACAGGTATCAGAACTAACCAACTAGGTAAATACACCTCCCATTCAAGTAGAACAGAACTTCTTCTGATTTCCTCTGCAATTACAATAGGAGTATGTCAAAACGATGCTAGACAACAGGCAAACTGCATTTGGATTTATTCATATTAGGAATTCAGCACAAGTTATTTACCTTTAACAAGAGGGCTTCGTCAACTGAGTTATGCAAGTTGTCATGACCTGTATCAGACAGAATCACAAAGAAAGTCAATTTAACTATTCAATTCATACATCTCGTCAAGTAACCACCCAAAAAATTGAGAACTAGGTCGTGCAAGAAAGCACAATTAATGAAAAATTAAGATGCGCATATAATTCAACTTGCATAGTCTGGTAAGTGTTATAACTTATAACATATCTGTTCCGAAGAATTGACAACAATGAACAGCTTAACTAATTTTGAAGTGTAGTATAAATGTTCCTAAATAAATAAGTACCACACTTCAATGTAATATACTCCGTATTAGATAGCATCAGTAAAGCGTAATGGCATGCGCTTCCATAATTCCGTATCTTCCTCCTTCCACCTTCCAATAACTCCAACCAAGTCAACAACCTCCATCGCACCTAATTTAAAATTCCATCACTTCGTATGCAAGACTACCATTTCTGTGTTCCCATACATCACCAAACAAAAAGGAGATCTTTTCTATTCCTCCTCCAGTTGTCTATTTGACCAAGCAAGCCATCACCTACTCTGAACCAAGCTCCATTTTCAACCCAAAAATTACCACGATTACTCCAAATCAACAACAAAAAAAACTACCTTTGCCCACCAGACCTGCCAAATTTCGCCACCACAATCAACCGGTCCATACCAAGCATCATAGATATCCTTTCAAACCAAATCACAGACCTATACATTAATACATATCATCCTCCAAAATCGCAGCAAAATTAATCCAGCTCCAGGTTTCACGAACCTTCAATCCGCACCCCGAATGCCCAGCCTTATGCCAAATTGGCCGCGCAGAAAAAAGATGATCAAAGGGGGGGGGGGGGGGGTAAAGAAAAGATCACCTCTGGATGTCTTGAGGCAGCAGAGCGGGGCGACGGGCTTGGCCCCGCGAGCCCGCACGGCCACGGCCGGAGCCGCCGTTCCGGCCGGGCCTCCGATCCGCAGGCTCCCTGTCCTCGCCCACTTCTCGCCGCGGCCGCCGGGCCCGGCTCCGATCCCAACCGCCCGAGACTGCACCGCGAGGCCCGCGCCCGCCTCCATTGCTCGCCGCGCGCTGCGTTGTACAGGAGGACGCAGGTAGCCGTAGCCTGCGGCGTTGGAAGGAGGAGAAGGAGAAGGGACGGGAAAGGCGCGGGCGAAGCGGGTGGCGGCGAGTGGTGGTCGCGGGCGCAGACGCGGTCTTAAATACCCGCGCCGGTGGTGGCCTAGTCAGGGCGCTGACGGGTGACGGGCAGTTGCGTTCGCTCGGAGGAGTATGCAATTACAGTTCTACCCCTTGTTATAGTGTTTTTTTCGATTCCACTTTCACGTGAGAAACGAGATCGACGTCTTCGAGATGTACTAGGGGCATTGATGACATTTGGTAGCGCCCAGAGCTGTCCGTGACTGATGAATGATGTGGCTCTCAGGTCAACGGCTGACACAGCTTCCACGTTTATGTTGTGTCGACGCTAGCAATGCGGGTGCACGTAATACATATGAATAAAATGAATTAATTAAGAGTAGTTATACGCGTAAAAAAACATGAGTGTTGTATATCCGGTCGCATATTCGGATCGCGTGGCCGACGATTGAGAACAAGAGACATAAGATGTAATTATAAGTTTTCTGTCAACTTTATTAGTCTTTTGCTTATAGGCTTGTGTGTACAGTGTACGGCCTCTACCCCTCCTTATATAGAGGGTGAAGTGCCTGCATGATAGAATAAACCATATGGGCCTAAACTACGTTAATGAGCATCATGAGTCAGATGCCCTTAATGGCCCAATATAACATTCTAAGAGTTTCATTGCCCTGGTGTTAGCAAGTAGGGCTCTCTCCTGCACTAGGCGCCTCCCCCTGTACTCCTGTAAGAGGTGCCACTTTCTCGTTCTTGTTTGGTTCAATGAGTTTCTCCCTCTGTATGTCTTCACGATATGAGATTCTTAGAATCTGAATGTCTTCCCCTCTTCTTACTAAGAGTTGTAGAGTAGGATACAATACCCAAAACCCGAGATGGTTCTACTCTTTCATGAGCACCGCTCATATATGCAATTTTGTAACTCTCTTATGATTGGTGAATGAATCTGGTAGCTTATTTTCAAAACATTGCAAATCTATTATCCTTTGAATCTCTTATTCAGATTGTTCAATGTGCGAATCAACATTACGAAGACTACTATCATGCCATGATAGTTCTCAGCATTCCAATTTAGGATCTTTTCCTTCCCTAATGCCAGAAATAGTTATTCATTAAACACATAATCAATGTATCTTTCTTTAAGAAGATTCCCTGTCATGGGCTCCAAATATTTGATTATAGACGAAGACTCAAATCCCACATAAATTCCCAATCTATGGTGGGGGTCCATTGACGTACAATCAGATGGTGAGATAGGTACGTATACAACACAACCGAATTTACACAAATGGAAAATACTTGGCTATTTCCCACACACTAACCGAAAAGGTGAAAAACTTATGGTATGCAAATAGCCGGACTTGTATTAATGTCCATGCATGTAATACAGTGTGTCCCTAATATGTAGTTGGTAGTTTTGATTTCATTAATAAGTGTCGAGCGATCATCTCGATCCTCTTGATTAATGATTCGGCAAGTCCATTGTGAGTATGAATATACGGGACCGAATGTTCCACCATTATGCCTAAGGCTATGCAATGCAATAATTATTAAATGCTTTTGTGGTAAACTCTTCGCCATTATCCATTCGTATGGACGGGATCCTATGATCTAGGAAGTTGGCTTTTAGTATAATTATCCGTGAGATCCGCTTGGTAAAGGCACGATTCCTAGTGCATAATAGACATACATGCGTCCACTGAGTGGATGCCTCTAGTTGTGCCATATAGTACCTAAATGGCCTAGACATGGGCTCTAGATTCATATATCCCCTGTATCCTCTCGAGGAAATAAGATAATTCATCATTGATCTTATGATAGAAGAGTCTTATAATCAACTTGCATTTTGCACATGCCTCACACAAAATATGCTAGATCTGGGATGTCTTTGGACTTTAAGTTGTGGCTAGCAAAATATTGTAATATCCGACGCATCATATTATCTCCATGATGACTCAGACGTTCATGCCACATTCTAAATAGTTCTAGGTCTTTCACCTGGACATTCATCGCAACATATTTTGAGGACCCCAATTTATTTGGCTTGTAATTAACCAACCACCGGTCCTAGCATCACAAACCAATTAATCGATCTCGAGATATGTATATATACACCTCGCTACAAAATTAGACATCAACTCCATTCCAAACAGTCGTCGCCCACGAAACGACAACACAACTCACGAAATGAGACCCATGGGGCTCACCTTCTTCCTCCGCAACAAAAACATTAAGCAAAGCACCGAGTACAAAGATTGTCTTTGTACCCGCAAGACTCGACGTGTGAACTAGCGGCACTGCTCATATGCTACATGCAGCTTGTTTGGTGGAGGCCATATGTTTCATTTGCATAAAGCCAATTTTCATTTGCAATAATATAATACATTTGAAGGCAAGTTTGCAATTCGTTTTTAATGTTGAAATAACAAGAAAGATAATAATAACAAAAGAGAAAGATAAACAACCTAGAAGTGACTATCCCAATAGTCACTCCAACAATAGCACGAATCCCGCATTTGTACCACCCATCAAGTTTTAATTTAAATGTTGTAGTCTAACTCTTGATAAGCTTACCCAAGCGTGTCCATCACCTAGACGAGGCTATTTGAATAGTTTTTAACCTCAGCAGGTGTACCATGCACCCACACTTGCATCGCCTTAAAGCCAAAGCACACTACAGAAGGTATGCGCATGCACTAAGTCCTACGAGACTTTTTCCAATATTGTGTATTAACTACGAGCCGCTCGTATGGATAGAAATCCATACGCTTACATGGTAAAGCCGAAAAGACAACTACCCACTCGAGGATAAAGCTTTTGGACAACTACCATGCTCCCACCTCCATCCCTCCTGCGACCTCTGCGACCGGAGCCAATACACGTAAAGTACTAGGTCAAGAGAGGTCCCATACCCTCTAGTGTAGTTAGCACACTAAATGCTCGGATAACGTGTACTCACAAGATGTTCGGTCCTTAATTGACCGGGCACCTTTCCGATCACACCCAACAGATCACACCAATCTTACCGTTGTGCGCGTCTAAATCATTTTTGTTTTCGGTTTTGTTTTGCAATTAACATAGCACGAAGTGGAATATAAGAACGAGAATAATTTTATGTGATCAAGATCATCGACTAAGTCGATGATCGCCCAAAATCTACCTGGTAGCTAGCATGGCTAACAAGCGAACTCGTAATCTACTAAGTGACGAGGGTTCATCCAATGAACTCTAATCACAAAGCAAATAACCTAGGCTCAGGTAGTAGAGGACAAATATTTACCTACAGATTGTGCATCTAAAGGTTTAACTAACCAATTTAACACAAAATAAGCAATGCATACATACAGTTGAAACAAAATATTAGACTTTAAAATACTGGGATAAAATGATCAAACTGCTTGCCTGGCTGCTGTTGCCCAATTTGTTGCGGAGGGTCGTTCTCAGGGTTACCGCAAATGTCGAAGCCTAACGATTGAACAAAGCAAATAATAAGAACGAATAACACCGACCAAACTCAAACATACAACAACAACAAAACATACCAAAACTCACACAGCAACCTAAGCATGATATAACAAAAGTTTAGAAACAGAGAACAATTCATTTTAAGTTATTAAGAATTTTCTATGAATTTTCTAAGCTAAAAACATATCAAAACACTAATTAATCACTTAACAAAATTTTCATGAACAGAAACAGTACCTAAAATATATCCTGATAATTAGTGCACTAAAAATGAAAATTTATGAATTGGATTCTTTGGATTTGGATAATTATTGAAAAGATATGAATTTTCTAATTTTGGAAAATGCATAATACATTATTTAATCTTTTAACAGATTTTTGCTAACGGAGACAAGATTGAAACTAATTTTAGTAAATAATACATTTAAAATGAAAATTAATGAAGACTGGATTCACGCGATTTAGATAAAAATTGAATTAGTTATGAATTTTCTAAGTTTAAATGATTTAACAAAGGCAATGAAAACCATTTGAAATTCTAAAGCATTTAAACCTTTTCCTACCGACAACCACTAGCCACAGACACGACAAAGCGGGCCGCACGAGGAGGCGACCGGTCGACTTGACCCGCCATAACGGCGGCGCTGGCGTATTCTAGGAATACGTCTTGGCTTATCAAAGTGTAATCCTAACATACACTAACAGAGAAATACGCTTCCCAACAGAAAACGAGTATCAAAGTTACGCAAACCTTAATCGACAAAGATGGCCACATGGCAGCGACTCGGAGAACAAATAACGGGTGGATTAAAGATTCTCTAAACACGATTAACTGAGAGGGCCCACATGGCGTTGATACAACTAAAAGATGATTAGCACTAAAGAGGAGGTCGAGCTAATGTTGTCGGCTCACGGCGACCACGGGACGCGGTGGCGCTGGCGCACGATCGTTTCGCGAACCGAGGAGGTCTCAGGGCGAGTGAGTTATACCTTCAGGTTCGCAAAGACCTCGCGAACTCGATGACGGTGACCCGGGACCTCGAGGATGCCGGCGGCGAGCTGGCGGCGAACGGAGGCGGAGAAGAAGATGCGGCTCCCACGGCGAGGACGTTATGTGCTTCTAGAAGACTCGGAAAGTGCGCCTCGGCTCCGCCTTGATCCAGGAGCGAAAACATAAGACGATGGCGGCGAAGGAGGTCCGAGGCGGAATCGCCGCGCGCGAATCACCGAGCCCGAGAAGAACTGTCGTGCTACCTGGTGATGCACCAAGAGCAAAACAAGATCTCCATTAGACTCGGCGGATCAAGGCGATCCTAAGGGATCGACGCCAAAGCATAATACTCACTAGAACGCTAGAAGACTTATGGACCAAGATCACCGGGCGGAGGCGATGAAGTCGCTCAGCGATACGATGCACGCTAATGATCCGGCCGCAAAAATGGAGGCGGCGTGGTGAGAGGAGCACAACGGCGGGTCGGCTCGAGGCGACGCTAGTTGTTCCTCCTCGAACAGAAACGAGAGAAAGCGAGCGAAGCGAAGAAGCGGCGAATGGGTGAGCTCAAAGGCTTTAAGGAGTCACGGCGATGCTTCTCGGATCGACACGAGGACGAAAGATGGCGCGGCGAGGCGTGGCGAGCATGCGCGCGAGCGGCGTGAGCTCCGGTGAGACGCGAGAAGACGAGTTTTCATGCGTTTAATAAATGTGTAGTACAATCCGGAGAAAAAGGTGGGAAGTTTTCTATAGTTTCCTTTCGATATCCTTCTTTCTTAATAATGATAATGTACTCAGAATCATTATCTTCCTCTATTTCCATATGAAAACCGCTATTATGGATATCCTTGAAACTTAATAGAGTTCGTGTAGATTCCAGGAATAATAATGCATTCTCAATTAATATTTTTGTTCCCACCGGTAACACTACCGTAGCTCTTCCGTAGCATGTAATATTATCATAGTTGCCAGCTATGGTCACAATATTGCCAATCTTCGAACTAAAAGTTTGAAAATACTTCATACCCCTAAGGACTGAATTTGTGGTACAACTGTCCACAATACAAAGTTCATGTCCGTATCTTTTTCAAACTAGGCAAATTTAACAAATTTAGAGCAACCTAGAATCTACACCCAACCTAAGTGTTTATGGTTTGCTAGTGTGCTCAATCAACTTCTAAACATGCTAGTGAACTTTTACAACCTAAGTTATAATCTTACATAAGTGCAGTATGCAGGAATTGAAAGAACAAGAAATTAAGTATGGAATTGTAAAAGGGACAAGAGATAACTGATTTTTTACGTTCTCTGGAGATTCGGCAATCTCCCTGATCCTCTTTTAGACACTCTTGAGAGTATTGTTCCTACTTCAACCGCAAGGATCCAAGTAATCAACTCGTAGTACCTTTGGATAGGTGGACTCTGAACCATCACAACTCTCCGGTGGCTTCCTCAAGCTTACAGGTGGAAGGTCACCAACAACACACCACCAAGTTGTCTAAGAATCACTAAATTCCAAGAGTAATAAGCTCAAGGATGTCACGTGAACCCAGAAGAGTCAAGCAACTAAGAGGTGCGATCTTGACAGGTGGGTGGCCTCTGCCATAAAGCGGTGCGGTCTTGTCCGCGACGCGATGAGCTGGTTCGACTCGATCAAGAAGCGGTTGATCGCTTGAGTGGGATAATCGCCGGACCATATCATCTACCTCGAGATCTCGATGTATGGAACCTCTCGACGATGGCCAATGGCGTGGGGTGGTTGTCGACGGTCGCGATGCTTGCTTTGATGTGACACGACTCGAATTATCCTTGGTTCTTACATGGCTTAGCATGTGTCACCTTTTCAACATGATCCGAAGAAAATGATCGCCGGATATCAATGAGCTTTGTATGCAAGTGTCGAACCGGATTGTTTGCATTTTTCACCATAGTTTCATTGTCACACAAGAGAGAGACCTTTGTTGAAGGAAATCCCATAGTCTAGAAGGTTTGCTTCACATACAAAATTTTGCACGAAATGATCGCGACAGTAATGTATTCGCCTCGGCGGTAGAAAGAGCAAAGTTTTGTTTCTTAGAAGATCGATCAAGTCTTGCATTCAATCTGGATGCATTCGACCTGCGACGGACGATCAATCTGGACCGCTCGACCGAGCTCGGTCGATCGATCGGTGGCAATAATCGACGCGCGGTGCAGCTGGGCGGTGCGAGCGATTCTATAAGACAGTAATGTATTATCAGGTATGATTACATGCCCTATGAAATGTTGAGAGCGTTGCTGGAAAAACAAAGCGCATGTAATCTTACGCTTTCCTTGTATAGATGACTTTCCATGTATTATCACATGTACCACCTATTCTAGAGCATTCATGCGTTGCCAGAGGATGACATTCTAAACTGGTTTGACTTGGATGCATTTGAAATTGCAAACAAAGACTAATAAATTGTGGACGAGTCACGAGGTTGCGAGCAACAATCGTAATCGAGCCTTACTGGGTGCGCTGGTGCGAGCATGCTAAGCTAGCCAAGTGCGAGCGGTCGGATGGCTCAAGTTTGATAATTCAGGAGGTAGGGTTCGGATCAGAGATGATTTCAGATTTGAATTAGATTTTTAAGACTTAGAGAAGGTTTTGGGAATTTTTAGAGGTAGCTCCTGAGCTCCAAAATTCCGAAATTTTTATGAGAGCTTATGAGGAAAAGAGGAAAAACCAGATTGTGTAATTTTTCCAGGAGTTTTCATGCACTAGATTTCTCCCAATAAAATTCACAAGCTGCTGTCCAGAGGTTTGACCAGATTTCTAAACTGGTTTGACTTGGGCATTTGAAATAGCAAACAAAATCTAAAAATTGTGAAATAATTCAGGGAGGTAGATAGGATGATCAAGATGATGGTAAAAATAATTTCAGAGGATGATCACAAGTTTGAAAGCTAAGAATTTGCTGACAACAATTTCCAATCACAAGAATTAAATTCTAAAAATTGGAAACTGCTAAGGAAAATTGTAGAAACTTTCAAATGATTTCATGAGGCAACAAAAGTTTTTATTCCTCCTCAAAATCTTACATTTGAAATACAAACCCTAAGTTAGGGCTGTTACAATATTCTTCAGCGCGTTTAATAAATGTGTAGTACAATCCGGAGAAAAAGGTGGGAAGTTTTCTATAGTTTCCTTTCGATATCCTTCTTTCTTAATAATGATAATGTACTCAATCATTCTCTTCCTCTATTTCCATATATCCTTCTTTATTAATAATGATAATGTACTATAATCATTCTCTTCCTCTATTTCCATATCCCAACTAAAATTATGGATATCCTTAGAGTTCGTAGATTCCAGGAATAATAATGCATTCTCAATTAATATTTTACGACTAATTAAACCACTTAAACACTACACTAAATGCGTGGATGGGCGAGGAAGCTCTTCCGTAGGGCACTACGGCAGTACGCCATACCGCATACTGCATACACGCACAATGAGGATATCCAATTTTTAAACTTAATAGGTGGTTCTGTACAGCTGTACCACAGTTCGCTTCGATTTACGATCTTATATCAGGTCTGTAGAGACCGGCACTTTCAACTTGAAGTGTCAGCGATTTATGAAAACCGCTATTATGGATATCCTCAACTTAATAGAATGTAGATTCAGGGAATATACCTCCGTTGATCGTTCTTCAACAATTCTATAAACAGGAGATAAATAATTTGCCTAAATTAAAAACATTGCATACACACAAATGCAAATATATAAACATGCACACAAACTAGAAATACTTTATTCAAAAACTAGAAATACTTTATTCAACTCATGAATTAAAGATTACAATGAGTAATTTTAATTCCTAATAGTAATATTGCTGACTAATTCAGTATCGAACAAAATTTGGTGTCTTATGCAATAACATCATCCAAAACACACCATGAGTATATTCTAAATTTTTAAGGGGATAATGGATATTAATTTTTAAGAATTTCCTTGAAGTGGATTGGATGCTCAAGAGGGGATGGTTTAATTGGGTATCTTTTTCAAACTAGGCAAATTTAACAAATTTAGAGCAACCTAGAATCTACACCCAACCTAAGTGTTTATGGTTTGCTAGTGTGCTCAATCAACTTCTAAACATGCTAGTGAACTTTTACAACCTAAGTTATAATCTTACATAAGTCTAGTAATCTGGGAATTGAAAGAACAAGAAATTAAGTATGGAATTGTAAAAGGGACAAGAGATAATCGGATTTTTTACGGTCTTGGAGATTCGGCAATCTCCCCTAATCCTCTTTGGAGCACTCTCTCAAGAGTATTGTTCCTACTTCAACCCACGCAAGGATCCAAGTAATCAACTCGTGGTACCTTTCTGGATAGGTGGACTCTGAACCATCACAACTCTCCCGGTGGCTTCCTCAAGCTTCTCCGTGGAAGGTCACCAACAACACACCACCAAGTTGTCTAAGAATCACTAAATTCCAAGAGTAATAAGCTCAAGGATGTCACGTGAACCCAGTAAGGTCAAGCAACTAAGAGTGATACACACTAAGGCCTAATCTACTCTCTCATACTCCCAAAATCTCAACTTGAAACTCTTGAGTGCCATTGAACTCCTTAATATGCAAGCCACTATTTTGGAGTTACAAAGGTGCTATCTTGAACGCCCATGGTCCACTTATATGGCCTCTCCATTAAAAAACTAGTTGTCTGACATATTTTCTAAAAAGTGTCTGTAGACCCAGATTATATGCCTCGACCCGGATCATCCACCTTAGTTCAATTTTCCTCAATTTCAACGGTTCAAAAACTAGCCGTTAGGTTAATTTGGATCATACATCTTGAGCCGGATAATCCGCCTCGACCATATCATCTACCTCAGTGAACTCACACTGTGGAACCTCTCTGGAACAATGGCGTGGGGTCAATGGTATGCCTTGACCCTAATCATCTGCCTCAATGCTTCGCTCGAATTAAAACCTTTTGGATCAATGGTACACTGTAGCCGTATCATCTACCTCTCGACTTGTCCAAAAACATCTTCTCTGGAGAGATGATACACTTCAAAGTTATGCTTTAACCCGGATGATACGCCTGTGTAAAATCAAACTGTCCACCAAAATCCTTCTCTGGACTAATGGTACGCCTTAATGGTACAGGTTGACTCGGATTATCTGCCTCTGTGTAAATTTCCAAAAAACACAAAAAAAAAACTCCTCTTGACAGATGGTATGCTTTGATGGGACACCTGACTCGAATTATCCTTGGTTCTTACATGGCTTAGCACAATGTCACCTTTTGCAACATGATCCCGAAGAAAATGATGCCGGATATCAATGTGCTTTGTACGCAAGTGTTGAACCGGATTGTTTGCATTTTTCACCATAGTTTCATTGTCACACAAGAGAGACACACTGTTGAAGGAAATCCCATAGTCTAGAAGGGTTTGCTTCACATACAAAATTTTGCACGACAACTACCGACGGTAATGTATTCCGCCTCGACGGTAGAAAGTGCAACGAAGTTTTGTTTCTTAGAAGCCCGAGAGACTAAGGATCTACCTAGCAAATGACATCCCCCAAAGTGCTTTACAGTCAATTTTATACCCGGTATAATCAGAGTCTGAATAGTCAAGCAACACAAATTTTGCACCTTTGGGATACCAAAGTCCAATGATAGGGCAGTGTATTAAATATCTAAGAATTCTCTTAACGGCCACTAGGTGCAATTGTTTAGGGGAAACCTGAAACCTAGCACATAAGCTGTTGGACTGAAACAACGACTAGAGTGGGGGTGAATAGAAGCAATACTTTTTTTACCTCGATGGATTTCAACTTCTTCTTCCCCTTAGTAGCTATAGAAGCTATGAAGATCAGAAACACAAGCACAACTGAAGTCTTACGTTGAAACTGACGAACCCTGAGATGAAACACCTCAACATGGCATGTGGTCGATCGACCACCTATCCCGCCACCGACCGAGCTCGGTCGGTCGATCACTTGGATGGCGGCCCGACCTTTGTTGCACGGGAGCAGCCCGCAAAGATTACAAATTGACCTAACTTTCTACTCCGTGATCCAAATCCCCTGAAACTTCAACCATAGCTCACCAAGAAGGTTAGGAACCTATTCCAATCGACAATCACTAGGACTTATTCTATACGCCGACTTTTCATGTATTATCACATGTATGATTACATGTGCCCTATGTTGTTGGGGAAGCCGTTGCCGCCAAACAAGGCGCATGCAATCATACGCTTTCCTTGTATAGATGACTTTCCATGTATTATCACATGTACCACCTATTCTATGAGCATATCATGCGTACACCGCTAGGGATGACATTCTTTGTTAATTTGTTGGTTTAATTTGGATAACATTCTTTAATATTGTATTATACCATAGACTAGATAAACTTGTGCATGAACCGACTGAGGGAAATACTTAGCATGCAGATCATATAATATCGTAACCATAGCCTTCGACTCGTGTGCGAATGTGCGAGAGCAAGACTGCGATGCCGATGCGAGAAAGTAGGCAGCAACCTAACTCTAGCAGCATGGGCACCAGGCCACCACTGTCCATCAACTCATTAAGCCACCAAGAGCAACGAGAGGTGGAGATGGCAATAATTGGCACCCAAGTTTGAAGATGCGAGTGTGAGGTAGAAAAACAAGAGAAAGGGAAAAATCAAAGAAAAAAGTGATACCAGCTCAAGTTTTTTTAAATAGAGAAATAGTGTTAAATAGTATTTACAAATACTACTATTACATAGTGCCAAATAGTGTTGTAAATAGTATCAAATAGTATTTTTAAATAGTGCCAAATGGTGAGCTTAGTGCACTGAGCGCATGGACGAGGAGGTCAGTGCGCCCGACGCGTGGATCAGGATACTGTCGTCTTCTGACGAGTCCAAGGTACCATTTTTGGCTTTGATTTCTAAAGGGGGCTAGATTTTCTATTGCCACGCCAAATAGTACAAATAAGCAAAAAAAAAAAAAAACTCTGGGAATTGCATGTTGAGTTGTCTTCTCATTGTTGCCCTTATCCAAAATTTAAATGATACTTTGGTCAAATAAAATATGAGGATCTGATGGATCGAGTTTTTTTTTTGTGGCTAATATAGCACTGTTTGCACGCAAAATAACAAATCTAGCCCCCTCCAGAGATCAAACCCAAAAATAACACCGTGGACACTGACAAACGACATGTATCAAGTCCGTGCTCAAGGGGAGGGGACTTCCCAAGTTCGTGCCCCAGGGGAGGGGACTTGCTTTGTCCACACAATTTAGTTGTAACCCAGGCCGAGACGCCCCGGTTATAATTAATTTATTCATAATTAATTAGTCATAAATAAGTAGTCGTAATTTTTGTAATTAGTTAGTCGTAGTTAATTAGTCGTAGTTAAATAGTTGTAGTTAAATATTCTTAATTAATTAGGCATAATTAATTTAGTTATAATTAATTAGTCATAGTTAATTAATACAAATAAATTAGTCATGGTTATTAATTCTAAATTAATAATTAATTATGAATAAATTAATAATACAACCAGATTTCATACGCCCTTGTTTCAGCGCGTAACTAATTTATGGTGAATGTAATAATACAGCGTATGATTTCATGTGATAATAATTTTTTAGTACATATGATAATACATAGAAAGTCAAGCATACAAGGAAAGCGCATGATTCCATGAGTCCTATTTTGAATGCGAGTTTTTGGTTTTTCTAAAATGGTAATTTATTAGTTCAAAATGTTAAGGATTACGACATGTTGTTAAGTAGACACTGGTTAGTCATTTTGACATGTCCAACCCACTCAATCCGCCTCCGTACGAGACCATCGTCAAAAAAACATAAACAAGTTTTGCATGTTCGATATTACCTAAAGCCATAACAACCTAATGTATATTTTATGAGCAATTTACCGTTCTTTACTATACACAATCAAATAAACAGATCACACTATTTAGTCTATATTTCCCTACCTCCCCAAAATAACTACATTTCGGTAATCTTTATGTATCAATTTAACCTAATCAGTGTATAATAAAAAAAACTACTAAATTTTCAAAGAAAAACTAATAATCCTTACGACTAATTTATTTGGACTAACTAACTAAGACTAATTAATTACGACTAAACTAATTATGATTAAATTAATTAGGACTAAATTAATTATGACTAATTAATTAAGAATATTTAACTACGACTAATTAATTACAAAAATACGACTACTTAATTATGACTAATTAATTACAACAAGAGCATTCGGGCCAGGGGTTGCAACTAAATCGTGTGGACGAGGGAAGTGCCCTCCCCTAGGGCACGGATTTGGGAAGTCTTAGTTCCCTCCCCTGTAGCACGGACTTGACACATATCGCCCATCAGCAAGTCTACAATGCTATTTCTAGCTTTTATCTCCGGATAAGGTAGATTTGCACGCAAACAATGCTATATCAGAGGGAAAAAAAAACTCCGATGGATCTGCAGTGCACAACTTCTGGTTTCGGGAAGGAGATGACTCAACGACCGTGGGGTGCCACGTTGGACTGACGCGTGCATGCTGGGGTTGGTGGCAAGGACGAAGGAGAAGGGTAGATGGCATGGCACCTTTACTTCGGTTGTAGGCTGGGAATTGGGACGTTGTGTATGACATGGATAGCACTACGGCAGTACGCCATACCGCATACTGCATACACGCACATGACTAATATCTTAGTACGTGAGGATATCGAATTTTTAAAATTGGAGGTGGTTCCGTACAGCTGTACCACATGTTGTTTCTGCTGCGTCGCTTCGATTTACGATCTTATATCCAGGTCTCAAGATCAAGAAAACGCACAAGAGACCGGCACTTTCAACTTGAAATGTCAGCGATTTAGTATGCTGTAAACCGCTGTTGAGATCCTAGCAGGCATACTCGCATATATCCCACACGCTACTCCTACAGACAGGGCCGATTAATGCAATGCTCGATTGATTTTTCTACTGCACGGAATTGAATCTCTCGGATCTCCAGGTGTAAGAACGTGCTGCCTTTTCCGGTCCGAACAACTAAAAATGTTTGCTTTGTTGCACTGACTCAGGACGGCTCGTGTCAATATCTCGACGCTGATGGCCTTACACGCATGCAACAGGTTACAGGCGGCGTAGCCGGACCGGAAGGTACAAAGACAGACACTAGTAAACGGAAAAAATCTATAGAATCTGGTCTACAACTCTATCAATATAAATCAACTCCCGTGTGACATATGTTTTTCACGAATCTCAAAATGTGATTTATGGAGCTGTGCGCTTTGAGATTCGTGAAAAGACACATATCACACGGTAGAATTGATCTACATTGATAGAGTTATAACCAGAACCTATATAATTTTTCCCTAGTAAACAGCATGTTTATCTTGTCTTCGACCTCCATTCGCCGCAGAATCTTACCAGTAAAAACGTGCCAAATGACCACACGCGGTCACGCACTGGTCCAACACGTGTGTTACACGTAATGACGTGAACCAATAGACGCTTTTCAAGTAAAACATGTGCAACGAGTTCTAAGGGGGAAAAAAGGTAAAACATGTAGTTCTTAAAAAAAGAGACGTACAATGCAGCAGGAACACTCGCCGGTCAGAGAACGGAATCACGAATGGACTAGGCTCCAAGTCCCAGTTCTTACCCGGCGTAGAATAGTCAGAGAGGTAGGTGCACTGTACACAAGGGCGGAGGGCAACGTGGACAAGCCACCGGTCAGAGCATGGCTGTCAGACGCGAAGAAACGAAAGCGAAAACAGCCAACAGAAGCCACGGAGGAATGGCGACACGGCAGCTCTGCTGTCTGCACGGACATCACTACTACCTCCAGCTGTACATTTCATTTCTCAACAAGCATTTGGTGATTGTCAAAGAAAAACACCAATTCCTTCAGAAAAAAGAAGCAATGGACAGATGGAGCACAGTGAATAGATAAACGCATTGCTCGCCTCACTCATGAGATCCTTCGTTAGTCGTGTAGAGATCAAAATTCAATCATGTAAAACAGTAGTGACAAATCAAAAGAATGTGAAATTTATTGTAAATTGCTACACTGTTGGTTTCTGGGACAAAATTTCTGGAGCTATTTACAGTTTGATCAGGCTTCCGCTGGAGGCAGCAACATTACAACAGGAGGCAAGCTCAGGAAAAATTTTGGCATTTGATTAGGCATCTCTCTATTGATACAGGAACATGTCACTGTTTAAATAGGCTCTAGGTGTAAAAACGGCGAAAGGAGGCTAAAGGCACAGGAGCGGGCAAAGCAGATTAGGAAGAAAGCTATTGCTGATTTGATTCCCTTAGGAGCTCATTGATGTTACCGATGATAGTGTGGGAAAATTAGTGCCGGAATATGTTAGTTGCCGAACCCAAATGGTGATATACTCCTGCTGCCACCTTCACCGTACTGTTCATTCCATTTTCTTAACTCGTTCATGCTCGTGGCGTCAAAAGCAACGGATGGGCTTACCTGGTACGGGGAAATAACCAAATATAAAATATTATATCCTTGCAAATGTACAACGCTGCGAAGATATAATAGGTTTATATAATACCTTGGTTTTTGCTTGGACAAAATCATCCAACTTTAAGGGCCTTAAAGAAGTTTTTGTGCTACTTGCACCACCCTAAGAAAAGATGGCAACATTGTGAGCAAATCAGCAAACATGCATGGCATACACCACATCCATGATGATTAACAAGCTTAAGAATGTACGTATTAATATCTAAAAGCATGAACAAACCACCTTATTTTCTTCTTCTAGAAGTTCGTGAACTGGCCTGTATGCTGCCGCTACACATAGGTTCTGCAGAAAAGGCACAAAACGAGTTCATACACACACAAGGAAAAAAATGGCCAGCAGATCATTGGTATGCAAGGGGGAAGAATAGAACAGTTGTGAAGGGCTTAAGCATAATACATTAATACCTTCAAGTCACTTCCAGAGTAACCTTCTGTTGCATTGGCTAGTTCATCAAATCTAAAATCAGATTCTAGGTTTTCTTTGGCAAGTAAAATCTTTAGAATTTTCATTCGATTCTGCGCATCCGGAAGGTCAACGTATATCCTATGGATCATATTGACAGATTGTCAATTTGTTAAGTGAACCAAGCTTAAATAATATTATGGAAGGCACAAGCACATGAAAGTAGATCTTACCGCCTGGGTAAACGCCGTATTACTGCATCATCTAAATCGAATGGACGGTTTGTTGCACCAAGAATAAGGATCCTTTGGTTCTCTTTGGACCTTAGACCATCCCAAGCTGCCATAAATTCATTTCGCATCCTCCTCGTTGCTTCGTGCTCAAATGCACCACCTCTTGCCCCTAGTAAGCTGTCAACCTGTTATTATCAAATCAAAACTGCATGAGAATCAGGAGATTCTTCATGATCATGGAAATGGTAACCGAGTAAAATGATAAGGATGTCCTCCTGAAGATATATAATCATTTCAGTTTGTTTAATTGAATCAAAACTTACCTCATCCACAAATATGATAACAGGGGCTAGCCGACTTGCAAAGGAGAAAAGGGCCTTGGTGAGCTTCTCAGCGTCTCCAAACCACTGTTAACAGAGAAATAGATGGGATCATGGGAGAGTGAATAGAGGTGAGAAACGTTTTGGTATATTCCAGCTCCATGAAGAGAACTTTCGCACAAAGATATAAACTTCTATATGTGGCTTCATAATTTCATGTAAAGCAGCAGGTCCACAATCACAAGAAGCAGTGAGGAAAAAACTGTAGATAAAAGCAGTGCTGAAATCGGTGTAGGAGATAGTAGAGATTTTGATTATCACTATAGTACCAGAATATCACATGGATGACTAGTATATACGATCTGATAAATCATAAATGGTTATTAACATAGTTTGTGTTTACAAATAGAATGTCAAGTATTATCGTACGACTAAATCCAATGAAGTGTGCTGGTTACATCAGCTATGCTATTGGTCTGCAACAGTAAATTCAATAAAAGGAGAAAAGAAAAGGCTAACCATGAAAGTGTTTGTAAATTTCCATGTAGCATGAAATTACACAAGATTGTATAGAACTCTGGTGAAATAAAGAAACGACCCTTCAGATAATATAGAAGTGATTCATGATTGCCATTCCATTCAGTTGTCACAATAATATGATTCCTATAATCCAAAAAAAGCAAGAGTCAAATAAAACTACCTTTGATGTGAGAGTAGAACCAGTTATGCTGATAAAATTTGCTCCAGCTTCTGTTGCAAGTGCCTTTGCCAAAAGTGTTTTCCCTGTTCCAGGAGGCCCAAAAAGCAGTATTCCTTTGCAAGGCTGAACAAAGTTCCACACACATGTCATGTTAAAATACAGCTATGAAAAAAAAACTGCAAAAAAATCATAAAACATAAAAATGAGGGAGTACAACTAACAAACAAAAACTAATATTCAAATTTTGCTTAAGAGATCTGAATTTTTTAAAAAAATTGACATAAGACTTCCAGCACCTGTTTCTTCATGAACTTGTCAACTTAGTTCATAAATGTTGTTGCATTAGCATCTCAGGTTATTTTCCACTTTGACATGCAACTACTACAGGTCTACAGCAACTTGTTCCAAAGCATGAGGAGCTGCATAAAGATGCTAATGGGGGGGGAGAACAACCCTCTACAGCTGAGGCTTGATTAGCGATTGCAACCTGATGAACGGCTTGCATCCACTGCAAATTTGTACTCACTACAAGAAGTGCTCACTAGAAGACCCACTATACCATACGTTCAAGACCTTGATTTTTCTCCGCTATAGCAGATATCTATGGAAAGACCTCTATATTAACATCTCCACCGAGTTTACTCGCTAATTAAAAAACATCAAGCAATAATGAGTACTGACTGAGCTACAAAACAAACTTGCAGAGGCACAACACCAAGGCCCCATCAAATTACAAGCACTTTATTTTTTATTAGACAATGATAAAACTAAGGTTCTTTCTGTATTAGAATATTATTTCCATATTTGTTAGCTATGGTACAGCAACATAGTCTAAAGAAGTTTATATGCCCATATGGTAACAACGGGCCAAATTCACTATTCAGAAGCCCACAATGATACAGGTAGACATGGTAAAGCAGACGGAAAAGCATACCCTTAACAAGTTCCCATGCGAAAAAAGCTCTGGTCTCCTCATCGGAAGAGTAACAAGTTCATCCAGTGTCTTCTTGACATCCTCAAGAGCACCAATATCATCAAATTTAACTCCAATTTCATGGGGAGGTACGACTGCTGAAATGAAATTGCGCTCATATTCATCTTTTGCCAAAATCTGCAGTGAAGACACCTTTTGAGGTTGGACAGTATTACAGTACAAAGATTTGCCACATAAGAACAATGAGGCTCACTACTAATAGAAAAGCTAATTTTATGAAACAGCTAAAACTAAAACTACCTTCATGTTTTCAGAGGGCTTCCTAGTTGAACCCTCCTGCTCCTTTAGCCTCCCAATTGCTAGGTCCAGACTTCAAAAAAGGAACAGTGTGTCAATAGTCAGTGCCCAGCCAACAAAGATGACTGAGTGCCCAGACCACTGAGAAAATACCTTTCACGGGGAATGATTAGCCTGTCACCCTTTATGGAAGGATGAATCGTTGACGACAAATAGTGACTTCTAGCCCATCCAATGACCTTCTCTGCTCCTGCAATTGACAATACAAAATTGCAAATGCATGAAGTAAGCAACCGTCTGTCCTACTTTTAATCCACCGTAGGATTGGTGAGAGGAGTTGCATTCATTTGGGAGGAGAAGAAAACTTTGATTGAGCACATAAGGCCCATCATAAGGGGGTGCAACTTTAAATTGCTTGGGCACATGCCTATTGACTGAGCACTGATTGCGTACTATACTGTTGCAGTTCAGCTGGTCAGTGTGCACTGTGCAAATGACAGTACATTAACGAGACCAACAGTTTCAGTTAAAAGAACGATTGGATCCATCAAATTAGAATGCATGCCACCAGCACAGTTAACAGGAACTCCAACAAACTTTAGGTTCAAGATCATTCACTCCAAACTTTGATGTGATCCAACAGCACATTAGTGAAATTGGTAACAAAGACTTCAGGTAAAAATATATCATATGTATCATAATATAGATCCAGCTAGACTTACTTTGTTTTGTCAAAATAATGCCCTCTGACTTCACATGCAAAAGATCCTCACATGATAGCTCATGCGCTTCAAGCACCTGCATTTACTGGTAATGGCTTACAGGCAAGTACTGGAGGAAGCGACATTCAATCATGTCATATGTAGGCCAAGTAATGAAAATCAACAGAAATGACTAAAATTATTGATTAAAGCTCAAGCAGCACTTCCAAACCTTGTGCAATTCTACAAGGTTATGCCTTGAAATGATTATTTTTCTGTCCTCTTCAATCTGGTTATTGAAAACTCTCAGTTGCTCATCATCCTGAACATCAAAGAAATAATGTAAGTATTCACAGTGTTAAGGGTATTAGTGGTATTTTCTATTGTTCTAGAGTTTAGTTTTGTGTCCCTTTATACTCTATATATTGTCTATTGGGCTATTGCAATACACACACAATATATTCACAACATGGTATCAGAGCTTTAGGTAGAACCTAGCCTCCAACCTAGCTCCGAAAATGTCTTCCGCTGCCGCTGCCCCTGGGAGGAGCAATCTCCACTCCCAGGGGCGGCCACCCTCTTAGCAGTAGTCTCTCCTCAGTAGAAGCAGCAGCATCATCTTCGTCCTCGTCGGATCCAGTGCTCTTCTCCAGCAGCAAGCGTCCCCAAGCTCGCTTCCACACCGGATCCGGCGATCCTCGTCGTCCTTGTGATCCCCCACAACTAGATCGAGCTCATGGAGCTCAGATCCGCTTGTCGTGGGGCACAATCTTGCTGCTGGTCATCACCGGCGACATATCTCCTCGTCACCGCCGGATCTGGTCATCGCCTCAAGCCCGACCTCGCCACCGCCAGCCGTATCCTCGTCGCCGAAGCACGCCTTCGCCATCACCAACCAGATCGGTTGGTCTCGGGCGCCACCATCAACTTCCCCAGCTAGATCTGGCCGGATCCATCGATGCCGGCCGCAGATCCGGGCTTCCTCTTCGTCGTCAGCCTCATCCTCGCCGAATCCGGCGTAGCTCGTCCCCGAGCTCGCTTCCACACTGGATCCGGGCCTCGTCATCGTCGCCGACCTATTCACGAGCGCCGACTCCAAAACCGTGTCATGCCGTCGCCCCGAGCTCTCCCCCTCTGGTAGCCGCCGCCGCTTCAAGCCTCTTCTACCCCGAGCCGCAGCCGCCGCCGCCTCTCCTGCCCCGGGCCACCGTCGATCTGCCAGATCTAGCCGTCCGCAGGCCTCCATGCCGGTTCTGCGGCGCCCCACGGCCACCTCACCTCTCCTCCCTGTCCTCTTCTTCCTAGCAACGAGGGGGAGGGGAAGACCGAGGAGGAGGCGAAGATGTTTTGGGTTTTGGATTGGAGGTGGATTGCTGCGACACATAGAGAGAGATATGGGGTGATCTGAGAGGAGAGGAAGGGGAAGGGGAAGTAGGAGGAAGGGGAAGGGAGTGGGACCGGGGAGGTGAACTTGCTGCTGGGAACTTGAGCCTGCTAATTGATGTTCCTGCTAGTTATCCTTAGAGTCATTTCTTTCTTAGTGTCATTTCTTCCGTTGGGTCTATCCAAGTCCGTAACACTTCCTTGAGTTTGTCTAAGCCATGCGAGTCCACAAAGTACTTGTTAGTCAGCCGATTGCTTTCTGGTTGACTCCTCTCCTTTTCGCATGGCTGCAGCCGCCGCTCTTCTCTCTGAGCCGCTACAGATCGTAAAAGTATTTATGATGCCGTTGCTTCTCTCTGAGCCTCCGCTCCGAGCTTCTAAGGTCGTCGCGCTTCTTCCGCACTGCGCCTCCATTGCACTTCTTGTGCACTACACCTGTCACGGGTGCCACTGTTCACGTGTATGAACAGTACATATGGTATTGTAGCACCAGCACTGTTCACACCAGGCCCGCGGGTGCGCTAGTAGTCGGAAATAGAGATAAGAATTATTAGTTTCCTTGTTAGTTGGGTTTACTTCCTTAGAGATATATCCCATCTAATAAAGATAAGTCTTCTTAGACATAGAGATTGTTTCTTATGAGTCAAATCAGGTCGTCCCTATAAAAGGAATAGCATGTATCCATTATCAAGCAAGCAAGAAAGATGAATTAATCTAGTCTCCCTCCCAAGGTTCTATCATCCCAGACTATAGTCTAATCTCTCATCCCACCAAGTCGACGCCGTCCGGCCTTCTTCCTGGCGGTGTTTACCCCATTATGAACTAAGGTTCATGTTAACGCCACCACCGTCTTGGGCTTTGATCCGCGCCGCCATGCTTCTATCTATTACTCTCCGACTTGATTTGACAACTTTCTCTATTTATGTCAGTTGCATCATCTTCTTCGTCGTGGCAAAATGTCGATATCATCATCTTCGCCGTGTTGCCACTGTCGACTTTGCTTCCGCATGCCTCTACTTTTCAGCCCCTGCACCTTGCTTTATGGGCTATCGCACGACCCCGGATGGGAGATCTTTTGATACTGACATATTTTCCAAAAGCTACATGCCACGACGACATTATCGAGCTTCGGACTTCAGATTTTCCCTATTGTAGTGTCAACCCTTTTCAAATGCAATGCTATTGTATACGTCTTGCATTTGAGGGGAGTGTTAAGGGTATTAGTGGTATTTCTTATTGTTCTAGGGTTTAGTCTTGTGTCCCTTTGTACTCTATATATTGTCCATTGGGCTATTGTAATACACACAATATATTCATAACACACACAACTGTAAAGACAACAGAATTATCCAAACTAGGAGGGCTTGCAGTTAGTAAGGTTTTGTGCACCTACAGTTATTGATGCAACAAGCCAACAACAGATACCATCATCAGATGTCAACAGGGGACTGCAGTCAGCACCAGGCTTCACATATCACAACTTTGGAGAATAAAGTACTAGAAGGATGCCAACTTACCTTTGGAAGAGGAATAAAGAATCTATTTCTGAAGAGCTTCGATATGTCAGTGGACCTTGAGGGCTTCCTCCCTTTTAGTCCCCCTACCAGCCGCTTTAATGATGAAGTCTGAAAATATACATCTCAAATTAATAGGCAGCTCAGGCCTCAGGGACTGCTGTGGCAACGCCACCATACATAAAACCAACTCTCTAAGACAACGTTACAAAGAAAAGAAGCTCATTAGAACAACACAAATTTTACAAGCAGACCATAGAAAATCGTGCAATGAGGCAGAGAGCACCTCTTGTCGGATCCTTCTTCGTTTTCTACTTATTTTGCTTTTGTGGCGAAACTAAGTAGAATATTTGTTGGGGACAGGCCATTGAAAAGCATTATTGCTTTTGAAGGCTGCGTTTTACATTGCGGTGGCATTCTAAAAGCACTTCTATTGACTATTATGATAGTTTTTGATAAATTAACTACATAGTAATTTCTTTTAATAGCCGTAACAGCAATATTTTACTAGACTTGGTAGTTGGTACTTATTCTTTGTAACTAACCACAGCTTAGCGCAGCAAAGCAAAGCATGGCAACAGCAAACTGGCGCCAAGAAGTCTTGACAAACCTGGCTGGACCGTAGGCACCTAGTAGGGCCAGCCAATAAGTGTTAGGCCAAGCATAAACTGTGTTGACTTATCCGACAATGTCAAACACATCCCTTACTTTATGCTAATAATGTGCCAACAAGCACATCAAACATAGCTTAGGGGACTATTCAGAGTACTAGGTTAAGCAATGTATACATGTTACAAGTGTTAAAATTTTGATTTACTCCCAGACTCACCATCATAGCTAACAAATGATAAATGGGGGATAGTGGATAAAGGGGCAAGGGAAAAAATAGTAGGGCCACTGTTGTGAGTCACCTCCACTTAGCAATTATAAGTGGATGCCATAGATGCAGCAGCTAAAGAAACGTAGTCACATGTTGTGCCATAAATAAAATATAGATGAGCACAAGAAAAGACAAATATAAAGCTGAATGGGAGATTGGGGGTGATTTGTTGATCAGTTGAAAAAGAGCATTATCAGAAAACGAACATATCTTCTTTAACAGATTAGCAAGAACTTACCAGTGGATTCAGGCGAGAGAGATTGTGGAACACCAGCGTCTTCTGTATTTATCCAGAACAAAAATAAGAAACAACAAAAATATCTATATTATATGAATGCAAGCAGATGGGACCATGGGAGTTTCTATGGCTTACCAGTTCTTTATCCTTTGGTGCAGCCTCAAGTATGTTCTGCCCACATATCAACACTAAAGGCCCAGTAAGCTGGTCAAACATTTCCTCTACCTTTTCGACAAACTCTTTGCGATTTGATCTTGGGACTGCCCTAGACAGCCACTGGGAACTGTCTGGAAAGTAAACAATGGCTGGTTGTAGAGATGGCAGTGCCTATTTAAATAAGCAAAAGGAACCCAGAAGAGGTAAGTTTATTGAGCAGACCATATGGGACACAAACACTGCAATTGCAGCACCAGCACTTAGCACCTCACCAAATGCACAACATAGACCGAGTGGTCAAAGTTGAGCAAACATATGCATGCACACAGACAGGAAAAATTCAAGATAATAAAAGTTTCATACAAAAGATAATTGTCTGACAAATTACCTCACAAAGTGCTTCGATTGCGATATGCCAATCTTCCGCCTGAGTATCATGGTCATGCACAATATCCTGAGCTAAAATTACAAATAAGATCAATGTTAAAATTGTGGAATTTTCAAACTGAATGTAGCACTATGGATGCCTGGGAGTAGGACCATACTGTCAACCCAATAAACTGCTGGTTTAGCATGTTGCTCGTTAGCTTTGTCTTTTTGACCATCAACCAACTTCTCCTCAGGAGGGTCAAATATAACAGCCACTTGATCGCCATTGATCTCATACACCTCTCCACGCTGTCCCTTTGATAGAGTTCTGGAATTTTAACAGTAAGAAGAATGTTCAATTATTAAACAATTAATGAGAATAGTGCATTTTAAGAATTTTAAAAGATAAGCGTGCAATATAAGGAATATTAAACGTGAAACCAAATCATTCATCAGAAACAATGTTGATATGGATGAGATGAAAAGAAAAATAAGTATGTCTAGTGTCTACAAGTATAAATCAGATTAAACATGTATAAATAAGATATTTTGCAGCTACATCTCACCTACAGAAACTAAGCATACAAAGACTTTAAACAAGACTTGCATAATGTTTCATAACGTGCTCACAAAAGATGTATAATTTCAATTCAAGAGTATTCTTTATCCATATTGACATTTATTTCAACGAGAAAAGTCAATATTGAATCTACTCGTAAAGATATCTTTACAAATTTCTAATTATCTCAAGGCACACAAAGCTGAAAATGTCATGACAGTAACATGGAATAAGGCATACCATCAAAACTTTCTAACCCTATTCCAGACAAGATTTATCCACCCACCTGCCACTAATAAAGGTATAGGCATTCGTTGCTCCCTCTTGAGTAGGTATTTTCCCCAAAATGATCCTGTGATATGAGATATATGATATGCATCATGATTAGTGTCAAGAAGCTTAATTACTACGGCGGTCCATAGCCATGTTAGAAGAGAGGGTCTCATGAATATGAATTATAAACATGTACAACATGCCCTCCCTAACACCAGGAAAAGTTTAATCACCAATTTCACCAGCATTACTGAGCACACATGTGCAAACAACCGACAACGCAGGCAGGCACAAACACATGCACACGCACAAGAGCACAAATGAATAAACATGCAACCATGCATCCACCTGGACCAACACATGCCCACGTGCTCACTCCTACATATCCACATCCAAACCCACCCATGTTTTTGCATGCTTGCTGCTCGAGGGTCTCCACATGCATATGCACACATCTCACACAGTTGCAGTCCGTGCATGAAAATACCCATTGGATGGAAAAATCTGAGTTCATACAAGTTCTTTGTGTTGCACAAGACTTCATTTTTTTCCGGTCTCATAAATTCATTAATTAATGCGAATGTCTATGAGCAATTTCCGGAAAGGAGGTGAGACAGTAGGGCTCAAATCGCCCTCACGCCAGCAAGGACTTGTTCCTGCTCTGATTCGGCTAAGGTTTTGCTAAATCAAATCTTTATTGCCTCTCTCAAACATAGCCGGCGTCCTTTATAGATGAGGAGCCCTCCCTAAAAAGAATTACTAAATATAGTTTATCTATAACTGAATTACATCTTCCTAATCAAGCCAAGTCTAATATAGAATAGATACTAATAGTCGATACAGATTCAACACGTTGTAGTTGTCATCCTTTGCCGAAAAGAACTCAGGTTGTTGCTGTAGTCTCCGAATTGGATACGGCAGCCCGACGCCAGCGTTGACACGTGTTATAGCTTGAATTGTAGGAGTGGCTAAACGCATCAAAATGCCATATCCAATTCGAGCATGCGCTGATACATGTTCACCTCCGGATCCCGGCGACGTGAGAGAGCAAATGTTATGGAGCAAGGCGTGAGGCACTGTAGCAAGCACGCAAATAGTACCGCATTATTGTATTGTCGCGTGAATGGTAGCCATCGATACTGTAACGCCATTATTTTCCATGCATATTGATTGGTTTCCTAGAATAAAGAATAGTTGGCTAGGTGGGTTATTTTAGGATTCCTTATCTATCAGGTTATTATTAGGGATAGGATCTTATCTATTAGAAAAGTTATTTTTAATAGTTGGAGAGATTAGATTGGATTGATAGGTTTCTTTATAGATTATTTCTTAGGCGTCAAATCGGGTTGTCCCTATAAAAGGGATAGCATGTATCCATTATCAATCAAATAATGAATAAATAAAGTTCTTAGTCTCTCTTCCTCCTCTTCAACTAAGCCTTAGAGCCTTTGCGGTGGCATGGCCAACCGTTCAAGGCCGAGTGCCCTACCATCGATTCTCGGATCCGTACCCCAACAGTTACCACAACATTTGGTATCGGAGCCACCCACTATGGCTTCTGATGCCGAATTATCTCCCTTTGCTATGTTGAAGGCTGGCAACGAAAAGATGATTGCCTCAATTGACAACATAATGGTCAGCCTCCAAGAAACGTGGGCATTGATGGTCAAGTTGAAGAAGCAGGAGGAGACGTCGTATGCCATTGCAATGGCGGCGCTACCATCACCTTCCTTAATGGCGCCACCAACGCCACCCCACCAGGCATCGCTGCCCTTGGTAGCACTCCCGGTGCGGCGCCGCTGGAGGAAGGATGCTGCTGTCCAACGGCAATCTTTTCCACACGACCGGACGATGTTGTGCCATAGGCAATGCAGAGCGCAACAATTAAGGGGCCAGCGTCGCCATCGCGTCCTTCCTGCCATCGTCACGCTCCAGGGCAGTAAGGGCGTAACTGCTACCTCATGTCGATTGCCCATGCCGCTGACGTCTTGCTCAACGCGACAACATGCTAAGGCATTTCTTCCTTGGGCGTTATACGTCGGAGTGTTGCTGATTAGGCGGGATTTATTATTTAGGAATCTATCTATTAGGTGTTTGGTATTATGTATTAATTAGGCAAGTTATTATTAGATTGGATTGTTAGAGATAAGTTTCTTTATAAATTATTTCTTAGAACTCAAGTCAGGTCGTCCCTATAAAAGGGATAGCTTCTATCCATCATCAATCAAGCAAAAAATAAACAAAGTTAGTCCCTAACCTGTTGGCTAAAGATCAGAGCCTCCTTGTTCGTAGGGAAGAGTCCCAACCGAGCTTGGAGGGCGATCCCTACCTGGCTAATTAAGCCTCAGAGCCTCGCTACCTCGACAGGGAAGAGCCTTGCCGGTGGTTAGATGAGGACGAGTGCCTTCCCCTCGGTCCTCAGACCCGTATCCAACCAACGACCACAACATTTGGTATCAGAGCCACTCACCATGGCTTCCGGTGCCGCAGCATCTCTCTTGGAGAAGTTGATGGCTAACAACGAAGAGCAAAAGGTCTTATATACTTTGTAGACCATAGTTGTAGGGCTGCCGTATCCAATTCGGAGACCACGGCAGCAGCCTGAGTTCTTTTCACCAAAGGATGACAGCTACAGTGTGTTGAATCCGTATCGACTATTAGTATCTATTATATATTAGACTTGGCTTGATTAGGAAGATGTAATTCAGTTATAGATAAACTATATTTAGTAATTCTTGTTAGGGAGGGCTCCTCATCAATAAAGGACGTCGGCTATGCTTGAGAGAAGTAATAAAGATTTGATTTAGCAAAACCCTAGCCGAATCAGAGCCTCACCGCAACAAGGAACAAGTCCTTGCTGGCGTGAGGGCGATTTGAGCCCAACCGTCTCGCCCACAATTCAAGCCATAACATATCAATGTAATGATCTTAGATCATTACAGTAAACACCGCCGGGAGGACAGCCGGGCGACGACGGCTTGAATAGGGAGGGACTTTAGAGGAGGAAGATAGACATAGACAGGGATGAACTATTGTTTCTTTGTTCTTCTTCCTTGATTCATAATGCATACATGCTTCCCCTTTTATAGGGATGACTCAACTTGCGTCATAAGAAATAATCTCTATTTCTAAGGAAATTTATCTCTAATAGATAGAAACCTATCTCTAATAAATAGAATATATCTATAAGGAAGTAAACCCACCTAAGAAGGAAACTAAATATTCTTATATCTATTTTCCAATCAATAATGCAGCCGCAGGCCTGCATGAACAGTACACGGTTTCTATAGTACCTGTGGTACTGTTCACACGCGTGAATAGTAACTCCAGCATGTGACAGAAACAGACTTGCCTTTAGGACTAGACAATCAAGCAACATGAACAGAATAACAGTATGTTAACCTGAAAGGAGAAACTCGTCACATCATATAAAACATAACAGTTATGTCGACGCCCTGTGTATGGTTGCATCAATATGTGCATGATGCCATGATCAGCTTTGTAAAGAAGAAAAATGGCACATCTATTGTTTAACAAGAAAAAAAAGAAGAAGCAAATCAAGTGAGGAGCCAAAATACGAGGCCTAATTAATCCAAAGACTTCAATGAAAAGGAAGGAATTTCATAACACAAGTGACCAATAAACAAAAATGAGGAGAGCATAACTCTCAACAAGTACCTGTGATCTGCTTCAACAAGCACTGACGCTCCAACATACTTGACCCTATCACCTGAAAAAAATAATGAAAAAAGTTAGTTTGGCCTTCATTCAGAGTTCAGTACGTACTACAAAGGTCTAGTCTGAATTTCATATTTCATTAGTGGGTACAACGTACAATGGTATGAAAAATTAAGCCAATATAATACAAAGGTTCATACTTCGCATATACAGAGAAAAGTTGGCTGCATAGTATAGCTGCATTACATTTAAGTGTTTTGTGGCAAAGTGATGCATGGGTTCACCTTGACAAAGAGTAACAGTAGAATGCAACTGGCTATGTGCATAGCTGTATCGGCTAACAAACTTTTATCTAACATACAGAGCACTGAAAACACAGAACACAATAGGTGATAACGACGATTGAAGGCGTTGAAGTTGAATAGCGTAATCAGATGTGGACATGTGGTTAATAAGCAAAAGGCCAGCCTTAATTCCCATAACATGACATTATAGCCTACAGCACTATAGTAGAGCTTAGCCTACCAATTCCTTAAGCACTGGGTAGGCTCCACCAGGGGGGAAAAGTGTAGCTACTCGCCAAATATGACCAAGTATCTGTATCATGATTAACACACAACAAAGTACAAGTGCCAGGAAAAAATAAGTGGTCCAAATACTAGTTCAGATGGGGAAACAGGTAATTGTTATTTAATTTAGAGCCAGCATTCGGTAAAACACTCGAGACAAAGAAAGATTGGTCATGTACCCTTTCGTAGAGGCCTTTTCTCTTCTTCGGGAATCTCAGTAGTGCCAGAGGACTCTGCTGCTGAAGAACTTTCTTCTGCACCAACTCTCTAGAAGCACAAGCAGTCAAGGCATAAGTTGTAAGCCAGAAAGAGAGAGAAGCAAACAAAAGATAGGGGAAAATCAGGACATTGATTAGGATGTCTAGTACCAAATATAGAAAGAAAAAAAAACATCGCATGAGGCTGGCGATATTAGACAACAATATTAATCAGAAGTTCACTACTAGAGACCAATATTAATGTTAGCTTTCATTAGTATTTTGCAGGAAAATTTTGTCATTGCCTGAAAGTCTCTCACCCTCATTCAATAAATAAGTCGATAGATATAAAGTAAAGGTAAAACACTCAATTTTCTAAATAGAATAAAAAGAGCAAGATAATTGGAACAAAGAATTTAGTAGGAAATGTCAAATGTCATCTTTTAAGATGGTTTGGCAGCTTAACAGAAACAAACACCTTGGCAAATTCCTCAAGAGTGCACGGAACTAGCTTCTTGAGGTCTTCCACGGATTTAATAGTATTGCCATCATCACTTTCACCAGACTTAGCTTCATTGCTGCTCGTCCAATCTTCATCTTCCACCTCTGATTCTGAGCCATCATCTTCTGACTCCGCATGATCATCCTCTTCCTCACTCTCCGTACAATCCCCACCAAAATCCTACAAGGTGAGACATTAGGTTTGCCCACAAAACCGGAGTTTTAAGCTTTTAATATGTGTGTGTGTTGGGGGGGGGGGGGGGGGGTATCTTACATATGGAGCTAGAACACTGCTGTCCAGAACCAACAATGGCACACGTAACTCATGGGCAAGAGCTCTTACCAACCTCTCCCGGTAAAGCTCAGTTCCTGCATTGTAGCAACACCAAAAACAAAATCTCATCATCGATATAAGGAGAAAAACACACACATTGAGGAAAACATCGACCTAGCACAACACCTGGTAAGCTCTGGAGCAATATCCTCCCACCGGAAGACTGCAGCCGGGAACCGTACTCCAAAGCCACGTCCTTGTGCCGTAGGTGCGACGCCACGCACTCGCTCAGCAGCTGCTTCGCATTCTCACTTGCAACCCAAAAGAGATAGTACAATGCAACTGCGTTACAGCGTTAGTCTCGTTCAGGGGAAAAACAGATAGTGTGCGTGCGTGCGTTTCGTCAAGCTTACTCGACGTAGTACGGGAAGTTGCGCCACAAGAGACTGCCCTTCTCCCATGGTACGACGCGGCGCAGGAACTCGTTGCGGAAGCGCTCCCGCTTGGTGAGGAATGGAGACTCACGCCGCTTGCAGCCGGTGAGGAACCGCTCGCCGCTCAGCCACTCCTGCTGGTCCCTCTCCCCGAGCCGCGCGTGCACCTGCTCGCTGCTGCTGCTGCCACTACCGCCGCTGCCGCCACCACTCCCCGCCGCCGCCTCGGCGCTGCCAACGCCGCCCTTCGAGCAGTAAAATCGGCACAGCCGCCGCCCCTCGCTGAACGTCCGCGGCGGCGCACCGAGCCTCCTTACCAGGGCGCTCCTGCCGGGCGCGCTGAACCTCCCGACGAGGACGCCGCCGCTGCCGGTCGCGGGGGTGGCGATGGAGGCGGGCTCGCACAAGAGCGGCGGCTGCAGGAGGCAGCGCAGCCGCATCGCGCGATACATCGCGGGTCGCGTCGGGCGAAGCGAGGAGGGGTCCGCGAGCGGGTTAGGTCTCGGATTCGCGCATGCGGCGGGTGGATTGGGAATTCTCGGCTGTGCCGTGAGCGGCGGCGCAATGGCGGGGAGGGGCGTCAGGGTGGCGGCGGCGGCGGCTGCACGGCACGCCGATTTGGCCTTTGGGTAACTTGTTGCTGCTTGGGTTGCGAACTTGCCGTGGGGGTTCTCGCGTCGGAGTTTTGGCAGGCTGGGCCGGTGTTGTAGAGTTGGGCCTCAGATAGGGCAAACTTCCACAGCAGCTGAAATACGCCGCCTCTCAAAAAAAAAAAAAAAAAACTGAAACACGCCGTGGGGATCAGGAATCTAAAAAATCGCATTTCAAATAGGGCCTGAAGTTTAAAACTTATGTTATACTGTCATAGGAATTGTATAGGTTTGCAGCACAGGATTTTTGCATGCAATAACCCCACAGAAAACAATCCAATTCCTATTTGAATCTAAAAAAAAATCCCACGTTTCAGATCAGGCTTAAATTAGTACTAGTAGTATAAATTTATAATTTTGATCAACTCTGGCACCATACTTACAATTGCAATCCACGAACAAGCATACGAAGGATGTCAATGTACGAAAGAGATGGATGCATTTCTTTTTAGAAGCTAGGCTATGGTATGGTTGACCAGCGGTAAGTAAATTAACTACACATACTTTACTACGAACACGTAAGGTAATCGCGAGTAAATTAACTAGACAAATTTTACCATAGGTACTCAATACAAAGATTTGCGCAACATGGACAGTGACTATAAAATATAGTAGCCATATCAGTTTTACTCATGAACTCGAACGTCAATGTGTCATGAACATGCATATATAACAGGGGCCTCAATGCCTCATCAGTCATCAAGCACTGTGAACTTCCAAGAGAAGAGGCCGGCATTATCTGCTAGCTCTGAGCCCCTGACACCGTCATGTACACATGCTTCCGTTCCTCTTCCATGAACTTGAAAAGCTGAGAATGCTTTCCCATAATGTCAATCCAGGACCATGAGATGCATGTTCTCCTATAAAGGAAAAGACCCCTAAAACTTCATTGAATTCCCTTGAACAATTAAGGATGTGTTTGGTTGATTGAACCAGGATGAATTGAACAATTAAGGATGTGTTTGGTTGATTGAACCAGGGTGAATGAGATGTGATGGTACATGATGAATAGAATGATTCTATATATGATGGTATAAGTAGTGTGTTTGGTTGGTGAGATGATATGATACACAATTTTGTTTGGTTGATTGAATGGAATGGTACATGACGGTTCAAGATGGTGTTTGGTTTAAGGAATGAAGTTAAATGAGTTATGTTTGGTTACCTCTTGTATTGCTCCCGGTGAAATTACCTCCTTCTAACTAAAGGGGACCCACCTGTCATGGAATGGCTACACACAACAGAGAGAAGAGAAGAAACAGAGGAGAACAAAGCAGAAGAGGGGAACAGCGGTGGCGATGGGACGGCGGGGAGTCTGCATTGACCTCCAAAATGGGTTGCGAGAGGGATGAGGGAGCGAGGGGAGGTGGGTCGCAGCTCGGGGTGGTGGGGCACACGCGCGCGCGCGGCGGCGGCAGCATGCGGGCTGACGGCGATGGCGGTTAACCGGTGGCTAAGCGGGGAAGTTGGCACACGCACTAGCATCTATGGGTGATGGGGAGCTTGCCCGATCGGTTGGTGAAGATGGGAATAGACCAAGGCGGCCCAGCGACGAGGACCCGAGGCAGCGCGACTGGGCTCACGCGGCAATGGCGCTGTGGAAGTGGGAGGGGCCAGAGTGAGTGGTGGAAGGAGGTCAAGGGAGGTGAGGGGATGCTCCTGGAGAAGGGAATCAGAGGGAATCTCACCAGAGTGGAAGCGGTGACGGCGGCGGCAGTTTTCGGCTGAAGCGGGAGAAGATGACCACGGCGTGAGATCCCGTGGGGGGAATCCCAAAATTGACCAGGGGGAACACTTGTGGTGTTCTGGAACACAACGTGACGCGGTTGGCCGTGTGGGAGAACCTCTAGGTTGGCCGGAGCTTTGGGACAAAGGCGACGGCCAGTGTGGGGAGTGTGATGGAGGCACGGCCGTTCTAGGCGATTCCGAGCGGGGAAGGGGAGAGGATGATGACCGTGGGGCGGAGGGGACACAGGAGGTGCTATTGCACATGGAAGGGATGGCTGGAACGTGCCAGGGCAACGGCGAGGCATGTCGAGAACGAGAGGAGAGTGCGAGAGGGAGGTGAGCGCACACGAGCCCGACGAGACTGTACCACATGGTTCGGCCGATTTTAGCATCATGGAATATTCCATAAACTTGAACCAACTTGTTCCAGATGGTTTCTTTCCATTCGTCCAACCAAACGCATGAACCGGGGCTTATTCTGAACCATCCCATCCAGGTATCACCTCATACACCCATCCAAACACACCCTAAATCCATCAAAGGGCCATCAGGCACGAACTGTTTCAACAAACTTTAAATATTGAAAGTTTCGAGTATGATCATTCTTTTATGTACATTGACTATCCGCATTCTTCGCTGCAAGAATTTTTCAGCGCCAAGCAAGTTCATGTCTAACAAACTTCAATTTTCCAAACACTACCTGAATTTGCACAGATAAACACATTACACGGTATGTCAGCAATTTAGTTCAAAATTTCACATGCATAGCTTCCTGATGAATACTTAACGTTCATGCTATTTTCAGTACCATGCAAATTCAGGTACATGGTAAGCTTCGTTTCTTTATCCGTAGAAACTATCACTAACGATATACTTTCTGTAGTGTATCACTAGACAAATGAAACTATCACCGACGATAAACTTCTGTAGTATATCACTAGACAAATGAAACTATCACTGACGATATACTTCTGTATTAGCACATCTGACTTGCCAATTTGCCATTTTAGAATAGCATTTAATCCACTAGTTTCTTCAATGGATCTCTCCCATGTTTCCTTAAGGTTACTTCCCACGCAGCCAACGATACAAAAAAAAAACTGCTTCGCCCACAGCACCTTGGAATTGGATTAGTCGCTCACCAAGTGCTGCAAAGAGTTCCTTTACATGTCAGCACGTGTAATGAACAAGTATTGCAAAAATAACATGCCATGAAATATGAAAACAGAAGCTGACCATATGCTCATGCTTGTATGAAAAAGGCCAATTACACATAGTGCATACTGAATGTTGTTAGAAAATAAGGCAAAAAGAGAGGTTCCCTGGACAAGCTTCAATCTAAGAAAAGAATATCAAACTGCAAATCTGCAATGGTAATTCCGTTTTGCATAGCAAAATTTCATATCTGCTGCAAATACATTTCGCTAGAAAAATTGTCTGGTTGACAGTGTTGGCATCCTTTGTTGTAATAGTTTAACTAATATGTGTGAAAAAGCTTGATGCATTTTTAAAATTTTGGTACCACAATAGTACAGACCAAAACAGAGAAAGGCATCAATGATCCTAGCAGAGTAATTAGGGGAAAAAGATCGTGCTTGCAACAACCACAAAATAGCATGAGCCCTATCCTGCACACACCTCGTCGTTCTCGCCAGTACCATATTAGTGTAATGCTAGTGGCAAGTTATAGTACTCTTACACCTTATAGGTACAATATCCGATAGTGTATCAGTGCTAACACACCTTGTTAGTTTGTGAACTCTTGTAGTAACACAACCATCGAGCAACTTCCAAGCTCTTGTAGTAGAATTTTGGGTTTCACTTGCAAGATTCTTCTCAAATGAGGGGTAAATCACAGGAACCAGCGCAAGTAAGCCAGGATTATATCAATATATCTCCTGACAACATTTTGATGTGGTGGCCCTGTGAAGTGACTTGATTGAGAACTTGGCTCATTATCCATATACAATCCACATACTGGACGAGAAATGTCTTGTCACCCTTTTTCTCACCTCATCTCCAGGAGCTCATGCCATATTTATGCCTGCAAATGATCCAGCGTGCCAGTGTTTTACCAGTAGTCCCTGCAAGAGCACTGCCCATCTTCAAACCGGTGGAATCTCGCCCTGTCCCGAATGACGATCACCCGACCATAGGCTTTAGAGATGAGCTTTGCCACCACATGACAGTCCCCACATATTCGGAGATTCTTGATCACCCGAAGGGTCTTGCCAGGTGGTGTGGCAATCAACCCAAATGCAATGGCCAGCTTCTCGCTATGATAGCACAATGCATACTGCTTCTCCTCCTCCCCAATGTCATGTAGCACATTGCTTGTTTCTGGTTCATATCCCAGCTCACTAATTCTTGCTCCAATGTCTTCTAGTGCTCTGTAAATCTCCTGCCACCTTGGGTGATCTTTGTCCCCGTTAATAAACTTATGCATTACACCGTCTATCTCTGTGTAGCTGAAGCCAGGCACTTTCCGCACATCATTGCTTCGCATGGTATCACGGACTCGATCAACATCCGCCCACCGAGCCTTGGACGCATAAACATTAGAGAGGAGCACATAATCACCATCAACATTGGAACCAAGCTCAGAAAGCTTTGTGGCAGCCAACTCCGCGAGCTCAACATCACCATGCATCTTGGACGCACCGAGCAATGTCTGCCAGAGGACAATATCCGCTGTAAACGGCATAGACATAATGGTGTCATATGCCTCAGCAAGGCGGCCTGCACGGCCAAGAAGGTCCACAACTGTGCCATAGTGCTTCACATTGGGACGAACCCGCATGGCACGGAAAATCCTGAGACCATCATCCACAAGCCCAGCATGGTTGCACCCGCACAACACGGCAAGGTAAGTCACTTCGTCCGGCTCAATACATGCCGGCATTTCATCAAACAACCTCAGCGCATCGGCCCCATGTCCATGCATGGAGAGAGCCTGCATTGCAGCATTGTAGGACACAAGTGTCCGGTCTTCTCGCTTTATGGAATGGAACACTTCTAGCGCCCGGCTCAGCGAACCGCACTTGGAGTACATGTCAATAAGTGCGTTGCAAACACGAACGTTGCCATCAACGCCAAGTTTACGAGAAAATTCGTGCGCATACAACCCGTCCTGTAACGACCCAAGCTGTGCACACGCAGAAAGTGCCGCAACGATGGTCACCTCATTGGGTTCCTCCCTCGGCGGCAGCTCCAGGTAACTGCCCGCCAGCCTGTGGAACAACGCGAGCGCGAGGTTCGGCTCAGTCCCCTGCGCCAAACCCGCGAGCAACGCGTTCCATGTGGCCACATCGCGCACGGTCATTTCATCGAACACATTCCGCGCGGACGCGAGGTCGCCGCACTTGGCGTAGGAGTCGAGCAGCGTGGTCATCAGGCGGACGTCGGCTGCGAGGCCGAGGCGGAGGAGGAGCGCGTGGAGCTGGAGGGTGGAGAGCGCGTCGGAGCATCGGGCAGAGGCCTTGAGGGCGAATGAGAGAGATAGCGCGTCGAGGCGTGGAGGCGGCGGGGAGGGCGCGGGGAGGAGACGGCCGGCGAGGAGGAGGAGGGAGCGCGCGGGATGGGGGGAGGCGGCCAGGCCGCGTAGCGCGGCGTTTAGGTCGTTGGTGGCGGGGGAGGGGAGGGAGCGGAGGAGGTGGAGGGCGTGGGGCAGCGCGGCGGGGTGCGCGCAGAGCGCGAGGCGGTCGAGGAAGCGGCCGCGGAGGCCGGGGTGGGAGTGGAGGTGGCCCGAGGCGAGGAGGAGCCCGTGGAACTGCTTGTAGTGGGAGAGCGTGGCGAGGCGAGGGAGGTGGGACTCCAGGTGCCGCGCCGCCGCCGCCGCCGCGGCCGTCGACGGCGGGGATGGCATCGTGACTGGACCGGGTGGTGGTACTGGTACAGACGTAATCGATGGCGCCAATGATTTGCCCTTTTGGTTGGACCTTCTTGCAATTTTGGATGGACTTTCCCGGTTTGGCTTCGGCAATTTTGGATGGACTTTCTCGTTATTGGGCTTGGGTTCTACTGGGCCAGGTGGTTACTGCGGAGAATCAGAGGAGGCTAATGCACAGCTTCCCGACCGTTTGATCAAGGCATAAACGTTCCAGATTAAATGCTTTGATTTCACATGAGAAATTCATAAGCAGGAGAAATTGCATTTTTCTCGATGAGGGTGACCTCAACCTTCGTTCAGATCCAACTGACTCAAATCGCACAGTACCACTTTAAAAGACTTCAGTAGTGGTGAGTAATACGTTCTTGTTCCTCCGCCCTCTTCAGCGTCCGTTGGATCGATGATCGGGGCACCGATGGCCCGGATCGCGTTGTGCGAATAGCAGCAACCCTAGCTCCTCCTGTGCCCATGCCCGCCTCCCACTCACCTCCCCATCCCTGCCTCCGCCCTTGCTCTTCTCTTCTTTCCTGCGCGTCTCCGCCCCTGACGAGGATCTCATAATCCTCAATTAATTAAATTATTTATCTGTAACATTTATAGATAATAATATATAACCTTCAAAGGTACCCCTCAATATTAACAATGATGGAGATCATACACACCTGGTGGTCGTAAGTTATTTTATGACCACCCTATATAGTCGTAAGTTATTCGACGACCACCTTTTGGTTGTAAATTCTACTACAACCAAACATATATGGTTGTAAGTTTTTTTACGACCACTCATTAATCGTAAGTCTTACTATAATTACCTCATGATTGTAAGTCTTACTACGATCAGATCATCTACGAACACCCTATGATCGATAAAGCCTACAGACATGTGGGCCCAATTGACTAGGAATATTTTTGTGCGCTGTGTTTAATACACACAGTAGTTAATATGTATCGTTATTCCTGATATAATTGCATGTATTAAACCTCTGTCTCTGACATAACCGCAAGACGACGTGGGGGATGCATCTCTGACAATAACTACCCTTAAATGTGTGCATTGCATCAAACGACAAGGTGTCCCTTGATGTAAACAATTGTCACCTCTTCATACGCTATATAAGGAGTAAAGTTGGTGGACAGAAGAGAGAAAACGATCAAGCAACGAAAGAGATAGGAGTCTTTAGTCTTAGCCCTTGGTGACTTCTCTTCTGTAAACACAATCAATACAACAAATATAGGAGTAGGTTATTATTCTCTCAGAAGAAGGTTTGAACCTGTATAAAATTTTCGTGTCATTTTCTGTGTGGTTTCACTCCAGAAGAGCCCCCAGCATTCATTCATAAGATCAATACTAAACCATCGATAGATGGCGTCGTCCGTGGGGAACTTCCGATTTCTCCTTTCCTATTCGACAAATTGTCTTCATTTTTCAACTCTAATGCTTTCATAGTAGGAGAGTAGAATAAAGAGAATTGGTTCGATTTGACACACTACACAGAACCTGACATGGATGCCTGCTACGAGTACGAGCAGAGCATCATTTCGTCCAATAGCAACGTCGTTTCCAGTGATCTTTCACTAGACCCAGGAGGCCATACCACGAACAAGGTTGATGAGGGAGCTCTCTCCCCCACGACATTATGCCCCGATAAGGAACCACACTCCTCAAAGGGCAAGGGTCCATCTTACCAGGGTCAGGATCGTGCCACGGCAAGTGCAGAGCACGGCGAGGGTTCCCCCTCCAAATGTTCAAGCCCATCTGAGGCTATTCGATTTAGCACAGCAAGTCCTGGAATCCATGATTCCAGGACTCAATCAACACCTGATAATCGTCACCCTTCGGTTAACCCCACGAGGTGCATTATCGAGCCCGCTTTACCTGCGGATTCGACCATACCCCCGCAGGGTTCACTTTTAACCGGAGACGATTATAAACCGGAATTCTCCTTCCTGGAGGGGATTGCTCCAAATTGCTAGGCGTTGTCCTTTGACTACTCTTCAAGTCAAGAGGACTCATCCACAAATGGAAATAGTAGCACCTAGGAGGTCATTGTCCTCCCCTCATATCCTGATCTCTTTTCAAGAGGCAGGGTTGGGGTGCTTTCCATCTCACACTCACTTCAGCCTCACGTGGTTATGGCGAGAACGCCTCCAGTGATGACCAGGATCTTCACATTCATGAGCATGGCTGAATTCCTAGAAGTGATCGCTCTCCACTGAGGCACGCTCCTAGGGATGGCAATCGGGCGCGGTGGGCATGAGTAGTGCTTGCCCATACCTATGCCCGCGACCCCGATTCCCCACGGGCATACCCGCGAAGGACGATGGGCGAAGAACCTCGCCTATGTCTGTCGCCTGCAGGCATGCCCGTGTACCCATGAACAGTTGTTTCCATCTATGTATGAACTGCAGATCATAAAACTCTTGTTTCATCACCCTCACAATGCCACTGTGAACACAAATGGATTAAGCGAGCAGCAACTATTTTCTTAGAATGATGAGGCAGTAACCCCTAGCCCCAATTTCATCAAGAAGAGAAACCAAGATACAGAGTAGTTTAAATTCAACTGAGCAACAACTGTAAAAAAATTAAAGCAATGATCGCTACAGTTGTGGACACACATGTACTGATCTACGAATAAAATTTCTGGTTTCAAGAAAACGAATGTATTCAGTATTCCAGTCTCACATTCTGCCCAACAGTCAACAAGGAAGCTATGCCCGGACGTGTTGGAGAATCTAGTCAATATTTCAAGAACAACATATGTAATACTCTGATTTATTCTAAGAAAGAACGTGATTAAAAGAGAAATTAGACATAAGAAAAAGGGGATTTCTACAGTTCTTCTGCAACCTGGACCTCGGGCCTTGGCCCAAGAGGCCCATGAGGGGCTGACTACTAATAAAAAGAGGGGAAAACCCTATTCACTACTGTAGCATGGCTGCTACAGTACCTCGCCGCCACTGTAGCACCGCCCTAGTGTCTCCTCCCCATGGCAACCCTTGCCTCCATCCCCTGCTGTTGTTGCCGGCCAAAGAATGGAGAAGAAGGAGAGAGGGGAGAAGAGAAGGAAGGGGA
This sequence comes from Ampelocalamus luodianensis, assembly GCA_036346255.1. Lineage (NCBI taxonomy): Eukaryota > Viridiplantae > Streptophyta > Magnoliopsida > Poales > Poaceae > Ampelocalamus > Ampelocalamus luodianensis. The sequence goes on along the minus strand of CM070627.1, from coordinate 51,985,419 downwards.
GAGATCATGGGCTAGGTTTGTGATCTTCAGCGGTTCTTCAAGGGTAAGATCCTATCCCCTTCCATTTAGTTGATTAATTGATTATTAGGCAACGTCGGTAATATATCTGTTTAGGACAGTCAGTAATGGCCGACGTTGTTGAGGAATTTAAGTGCAGATTCTGGTCTGGCCACCTCCTAGAGAGTTGTAGGCGACGTCAATAACTTTCTGTAGAGTACAAGATCACATCGTTTGGATGAGCGGTTCAAAAGTTATGAATTTGTAGCGCTACTATTCCGTAAATCTGCTACAATTCTGACAGATTTTAGTAATCAGACTTAAGCAGATAGTTAATGGAATTTCTAGGAGGTTTCACTATAACAAAAAAATGTATATAATTGTCTTAGCTTTCAGGAAAGATAAATAACACAAAATTTGGATCATTGTTATGAAAGTTATGATAGTTTCAATATCTTTGTCCAAAAACCCGACGTGAATTAGCTGTTCAGTTCATCAGCTTGGTAGGGGTAGTAGATGGCCGAATCTGGAAGGCTCACCAATTAGGTTTAGATGGGGGATTTGATAATCTTTCTAAAGAGTCCAAGAACACCACATTTGGATCTTTGTACTTAAAAATATGAATTTTTGAATATGACTATCTGTCGAGGGAACAGACCGCTGTTCAGGATTTTGGGAGTTGGGTTTGCGCTAGAGAACGTAGCGTTTTCGTAATTGCTTCTAGATTTGTTTTGTCCAATATTGTTATCTTAGAGTGTTTGTTAACTTAATTCAGGTGGGGGATTGGTTTCGGGGGCAGTGCTCTCTTCGCGTCCTCCGTTCTCGCACGGTTGAGGCAAGTACTTTGGTTGTTAGATTTATTATGAGTGAATGATCTTGTTTGCTAGTGTTGTGAGTATATGTGTTGTCCATGGATGCTAGAATATTATGAATGTCAATGATCGTGTTTATTAGTATTCTAAAAATATATGCTATTTATGGATGCTAGAATATTATGAATGTCTATGATCATGGATGCTAGAAGTATGAGTAAGTTTATTCATATGTGATGTTGATACGAATGCATGATTAAGATGGTTTAAGGTTTTGTTCATATGCATCATACTGACATATTGAAGACTTGATCACATGATGACTAAGCATTTATTGAGATCTCCGTCATGAATATGACGGGCTTATGGTTCCCACACTCATAGAGTGTGGGCTCAGGTCCCCATACTTGTGGAGTATGGGCAATGGTCCCTGTGCTAGATGGCACAAGCATGGGTATGCATCGATGGATGCATGCTCTGTATTACCGGTAAAATACAAAAGAGAAACAGAAAAGAAAGTGCATTTGACCATTTTGCATAGCATGAACATATAACATATTTGTTATAGAGATTTGTGGATGGTTCTTAATGAATACAGTTCTTTATGCTATTTTTGTCATTTATTGTACTTGCTGAGTCTTTGAACTCACTCTTGTTGTTGTTGTGTTTTTAGGTACTCTTTACAAGAACGACATGCATGGGATGGTATAAAACTTAGAGTGGTTGCACAATAGCACGAACTAATCACATTTGAATTAATAGAATGATAATTTAGTAGTTGATTATATGCTTAAAGAATTCTTTATGATTTTCTTCATTGCTTGGAATAAAATTATAACAGAGTTGATTAGAGGATTATGAATGCTCTTTGGATTATACTTTAGTTGTTTAACATGCTACGGATGATATAGTGATGATTAGCATAATTTTGGATGTCTTTTGATTATGCTAGATGTTGGATTGATTAATTATGTTATAATTGACTGTTGGGACCTCCGGTATAGTTAACTATACAGAGGAGGTTCTACCAAAATTCAATAATATGTCTTTGTTTTAAATGGATACTATGTTAGTTAGTAACATTCCAGGCTCATGTTGGGATATGGTGTTACAATATACATCTAGTAAATCTAATCCTTAGTCAGACCCAAATTACACTATAGAGTGCCGATTTCATTCAACGTCGCAACTCCTATGTAATGAATTTGACAATGTAACTCATCTGAAGTTCTAAACCCAAGAACTACAACACTCTTGCACGAAATCATCCCCAATAAAAAAAACAAATTATCACCTTGACGGCCATGTCGATAAGGTTCTTGTGCTACTCCGCGTTTGAGACGTGGCAAGATGCTCAAACCCACCGACCATGGTGATCCCCTTCGCCCTGAGCCCCTCCACCGCCTCGTCCATGTTCTTCTGCAACACCAAGAAACCCAATCAAGAAACGAGCACACGCTAAGGCAATCAAGAACCAAGAAGTGCAAGAAAGGGCAAACAAGAGGGCTCGACTTGCTTGCGTGAGGAGATGAGGACAACGGTGCCCTCCCGGGCGAGGCGCTCGGTGATAGCGAGGCCGATGCCCTGCATGGACGCCGTCATGACTACCACAGATGGGTCCTGAGGAGCCGATGGGTCATGGCACATTAGATCTGTTGTTGGAAGCCTTGGGGCCAACGGTGGCCAGAGGGGGCGATGGTGGTGGTGGTCGGATGGTGCGACAACGGGAGGGAGGGAGGTGAGCAGTGACGGCGGCCACTTGAGGGAGGGAGGCGAGTGGCAACAACAACCACGGGAGGGAGGCGAGCGGGGGGAGGGAGGTGAGATGGATCGGAGATGGATTTGGGGCTGGGTCAGGGTCAGGGATGCTAGGGAGCAGCGCTGTCGGCTGATGGAGTTATGGAGAGATGAGATGGATGGGCCCACCTGTCAACGTGATCGATAGGTAAACAGGCACGGCGGGGTCGGGTAGAGCTCACCTATGCTCGCACCCGTTTATCCCATGGGCAGAGGATCGCCCTCATTTCCATGCCCGTGGACAAAATTTGTAGAGAATTCCACGTCAGTGTTCTCTAGATGGTGCAGAATTTCCTGTCAAGAGTGTTTGGGTAGATATTTCTAAAGGAATAAAAATATGGTTGCCAAGTTTATTAGTCATTATCTTCTTTTACATTTTATTTGATCAAATTCAAGACTATGTAGCGACATAATTTTCCTATTATGTCATCTCTGTTATGTTGTAGGTCATAAAGTACTAAGCTTGCTAGGATGATCCTTATAATTTCTTGTAAGTAGTAGGAGTGACATGCTTCTAGCAATTGATAGCTACAATTTTATATGTTGTGGTTATTCTCTTTTCAGTGATTTGATTTTACTACTGTTGTGTTGATTAAGCGATATGCACCATAGTTTTATCTCACATGTGCTTTTTATATACATTTGTGAATTGTTAGCATATATATACATCCGTGAAATGTTCACTTTCTTGCATATTGATCCCACTGTTAGTTAATTAGTTTACTGATCATCATTTCAAACTATGCTCTCAATTGTTTGTAGTGGACATAGTCAATCAGCGTTAAACTTCTATTCCTTGGAGCAAGAATATATAATTGCAACATAATATTTAGTCATAAGTTTGTTTTTCTGTTGCAACGCACATGCACCTAACTAGTCATACAGTAATAGTCTTACAACAAAGGAGTCATTTTCTAGGCTACCAAGCCATTGTAGAACTAAGAGGACACTTGGATTCCAATCTGAGGGTCCAACAAGCTGTGTTTTGTCTGAAAGTCCAAAAAGCACACACCCATTCCTAGGTTGGAAGATGTACCGTATAGTAGGGGTGAAAACGGCTTGAATACTTGCCAACTGATCCAGGCTTATTCAGATTCGACTAGTACCGGCTCGAATAATCTTCGACTAGCGTCAGCTCAAAAACGAATACAACTATTTTTTTTATTGGAAATGAATACGAATATGGCATGACACTATCTGACGGCTATGGCTATGGCATCGGCTAGCCAGCCGTCAGTGAAGAAGATGAAGCTGAGTAGGTTGAGGTCGACGTCGACGTAGAGGAAGAAGAGGAGGCTGAGGTCACTGCTGGGGTCGCTGATGGAGAGGCAGAGCGGAGGAGCAGAGACGGAGAGGACGGCAGTGTCGTTCTTGACGGCGGCTCGGCAGTGACGCTGACTAGAGGAACGACTGGGAGAGGAAGCAACGCTGTCGAGGTTGTCGTCGTCGACTGCGGTGGAGGAGGCAAAGGAAGAGTTAGGGACGGCGGTGCTCGGTGGAGTGGGTCGCGACAGGTGGTGAACTGGTGGCAGTGGTGACCGGTGTGTGACGGAGATGGGTGGCTTGCCAGCAAGATGCCCGGGTCGTCAGCAATCGGAGGTGGAGAAGGAGGAAGGTAGAAGGGGATCGGGGAAACAGAAGGAAGACAGGCTCAATCTCTCCTAGTGGTGGCGCTAGGGTTAATAACCCAATCCGGTTTTCTATTTTATTTCATTTTGGCCCTCCCCATTCTTAATAATTGAGAATAGGTCCTTCCCCATTGGGATTCTTCGGTTTGTGCCCTTGGGAGATTATGAACTCTTGCAAATCGGCCCCTGCTACATTGGAATCTTCTGATTTTACCCTTCAAAAGTCTATTTTTGTCGCGATAAGGTCCTACGTGTCCGTCTTGACGCGTACAATTGTACGGAGATGTCTCAAAACACCACTTTTGACGTGAATGGACCTCGATTGTACAAGGAGTTTAAAAAGTGTACATCAGAATGTAATACATGGCTCATTTATATCTAAGTATTGCTTGCAAGTGCCTATGTGATGACAGATGAACTTTCACTACTTATTTGTCGTTTCGAATAAAGGAGATTTGGTTATTTGCGTACATTGATTGCTGAAATTATGAAGAATTTATGAACATTGGGATCAAATAAATTACTTATTTGTTTCCGTTATTCTTATGCAAACAATTTGAGGGGGTCTCTTATTCCGAGAAATATCCGTGACAATGCAGACGCGTCGTGCATTTAATCCCTACGAATATTTCACCGGATCCAACCCCGTAATTTAACCGGCCGAACCGGACCATGGTGACGCGTCGTGCCAGCCACCAAATCCGCCCCCAACGACTTTACGTGCCTGCCTACTTCCGGCCGTTTCCCATTCTCCTACGATTTTTGTTTGGTTTTTTGTTTTGTTTTTTGTGAGTCAAATCCCTACGACTTGAACAGCTGACAAAAAGTGTTGAGAAACTAAGCTGCGATCCTTACACGATCGCTACTCGCTAGTGGTTTGGTCAGTATTTGGAAAGGGAACTGGACCCGTCCTCGCAAAAAGAAAAAAGAAGGGGAAGGGGAAGGGGATCGGACCAACCTAAAACGTTGCGAGCGTATGCTAGCTAGTAGTGGTAGGCTAGTAGCCAAGCTCTGTCGTCGCAGTATAAGCTCGAACGGAAGTCGAAAGGCAAACACGCCGTGGTGTTATCGGTTATGGCTGCTCGATCCCGTGATTACAGATAGTCAGATAGGTTTAGTTTAACCGACCCAATGGTCCACGGATGTAGCGAACGTCCGATCCTCCGTCCTAATCAGTAACCACCCCTGATGGCAAACACGAAACATGGAGTATCATTAATGTTGAGGGACCGTCACTGACGAATTCGATTCGGCGATTCACCGTGAAATGTCAGTAATTATTGAACAATACAAGAACACAAATACATAATAATATATTAAATATTAAACACAGAGATATAGAAGGTTTCTTGCTTCTCTTTATTCCTTTATCAATCGATTAGCTAGCCTTTTACAATAACTAATACATTTTATTTATAGGCTACAAACCCTGCTAGAGTTTAGAATAAGAAGCCCACTTCAACCGATCGTACTGCCGGCCTGACCCAGTTTTTTAACAATTAATTCGTCGTACAACCACCACGAGTCCATCGCGCCGTGTCGCTGACGAGGGAGTACCTCTATATAGCGAAGGATTTCGTGTCGTCGTTTAGAATACAATGGATCCATGGTACATACGCATCTCTTTCTTCTAAACTTTAAGCAACAATGCTATCGTTTAAAGAGCAGAGCTAATCATTCTTTAAGACGTGCAATGCACCAAGCAAAAGCAAAGCAAGAAGTGTTTTGGAGAAATGAAAAAAAAAACGAGGCAAGAAGTGGACTACTCACCGAGAAGCAGGTGACAAGCTAGCCACCCTACGTACGTATTTGCAATCTGACGCCGAACCAACGACGCTTGACAGCACCAGCCAAAACCTCAAATAAACAAAGAAACCATTAAATTCCGCGTCGATCGATCCTTGTGTTTTAAGAACTACAAAAGTTCGGTAAGCCTCCAAAACCTGTGATTTCAGCTGACCGTAAATTAAAGCTGGCTCGCATTGGTCCAGTGCTGTCGATGCATTCGAAGCAAAACAGGTGCAAAGTTCTGAGTGGCATCTGGCTTTAGACAAAAAAGAAGTGTCGTAATGTTGAACAAAGGTTGGGCTAGCTTAACCCTTTTTTAATTAAAGGTTGGCTGTGGCTTTACCGGTTTCAGTTGAATTTTGATGGCTTGATGCTGCATGTGGGAAAGTACGAACGAAGCTAGCACTGTCAGATTGTCAGTCGTTACATCTAGATCTAATGCATTTGCATTGGTTAACTGCTTACGACCATTCTGCCATTCTGTCTCCATGCCTGAATTTCTCGATCACAATTTTCTTTTTTATTAACAACTGTCAAAATGGATTCATAAATTGCCATTGGCGATCGATATAACGAAGTAAGGAACCAGATTTGGAGAGATAAATAGTCCTCAATAAAACCCCATGCTGGTTGCTCAAATACTTACAACCAACCGTTAGCGAATTCAAATAAACACGTTTGGCGTTAACGTATGCACATCACAGCGCGAATGTTCTCTGAATAACTTAACATATCCTCCGATCACCCACCCACCACGCTCCAATCCTTTTAAACTTCGGTGCAGCGCACGAATCTAATCCCAATGCCGTTCAATCATCAGCACCGTCAGTCCATCATCGATTTGACCAAGCTCATGTTTAGAGAAATTTTACGGTATATTCTACCGGTAGTATATGGTTGATGGGATCTCATAATCTTCAATTAATTAAGTTACTTATCTATAATATTTATAGGTAATAATGTCTCTAATACAACCTTCAAAGGTACCTCTCAATATTAACAACAAGGGAAATCATACATATATACCTAGTGGTTGTAAGTACTACTGCGATCACCCTATATGGTCGTAAGTTCTTCTACGATCACTTACTGATCGTAAGTCTTACCACGATCACCTCATGATTGTAAGTACTTCTACGATCACCTATTGATTGTAAGTCCTACTATGATCACCTCATGGTTGTAAGTCTTACCATAACCAGGTCGGCTACGACTACTCTATGATCGATAAAACTACAAACATGTGGATCCAATCGACTAAGGATATTTATGCGATGTGTTTAATATACGTAGTAGTTAATATATGACGTTATTCCTGAGATAATGGCACGTATTAAAACCTCTGTCTCTGACATAAACGTAAGGCGACGTGGGTGATGCGTCTTTGACAATAACTGCCTTTAAACGTGCGTATTGAATCAAACTACAAAGTATCTCTTGGCGTGAACAATTGTCATCCCCTCATGCGCTATATAAAAAGTAAAGTCGGTGGACAGAGGATAGACAGATAGACACACAAGGAGAGACAAGAAGATTAAACCATAGTTTTAGTGACTTCCATCTTGTTGTAAACACAATCAATGCTAGACAACCCTCTATGTAAGGAGGGTCATACGATTCAATAAAGCAATCAAAGAATTATATCTGATTTCCAAATCTCTCTTCCTTGTCCTTCGCATCTTCTTCCTACCGTGCGTTCTCTTCTCCGCAGTTACGGCTCCTGAGCGCAAGTCAGGACCAAATACATACCCGATACGCTCGTTATCACGAGGACGTGACAACACGTCCACATGGTAACTTCCAACCGCCAACCGGGCGGAGATCGGACGGGTGAATCCATCAATCCAATGAAATGCAAGAACCCGTCGCTACTGGTGGCGAAACCTTTCTGAATCCCAACATGTTCAGCCCACTGGCCGCAACTGCTACCGAACCGGCAGTGACTATCGAGTACTGACACTGACACAGGATGGGAATGGGAGAGAGAGAGGAGTGGTACAGTACCATACCGAGTGAGGAGGCAATGATCCCAGCATCCACCTGACCTGACGCGGCCGAGAATTCCACGGCCACGGCGCACGTACGTACCCACGACCGCCCAATCCATACGTGAGCGGACGTGATATCTCCAATTCAATACGCACGGCTCCCGTACCCGCGACCCCCAAGCCCCAACGCCCGCCCCTCGCTTTCTTATGCGTTTCCCTCCACAGATCTCGCCATTGTCGTTGCGTTAGCCTGATAGCCTCTCCACTCGCCAACGATCGTTTCCTGCCGTTTGACGGTTTGTCCCCTCCCCTGCCTGTGTGCGTGCCGAGTCGTCAGCTCCTAGTTGAGGTTTTAGCCGTTTCCTTCCCCTCTTCCTCGGTCGAACGGCGGCGGCGGGTTCTTGGTGCTGATGGGCTGCAAGGGGTCGAAGCATGCGCTGCATGGAGGACGCGGAGGTGGGGCGATGGCGCCGGAGCCGCGGAGCTACTCCGGGCTGGTGGCGCGGCACTCCGTCGCGCTGAGGTCGTCCACGCTAGGGACGCTCAGCCTTGATCGCGCGGCGGCCGCGGCCGCGGCGGTTTCTTTCGCCGGAGGGGAAGGGATGGTGGTGAAGGCGAGCGACGAGGGCGGTGGCGCGGGGAAGTACGGGGCCGCGCGGTGCGTCATCGATGGGTTGTGCCCGGCGCCGTCACCGATGGCTCCGGCGAAGCGGCAGAGGCGGGCGCCGCGGACGCCGACCAAGACGCCGCTGCGTGAGCCCGAGGAGATCAACGTGTGGGAGCTCATGGAAGGGCTCGAGGACGACAACGGGGAGGAGGAGGAGGAGGAGGGTGGTTACGGCGCGGAGCGGCAGATGCGGTCAGCTCCCGGATCGCCGGAGTTCTATCCCGACGTCCTGGCCGTCTTCCAGAAGGCGCTCGACGATCTGTCACCTCCTCGGGATGCCGTCGCGCACGACGGAGGAGCCGTCGAGAAGGGCGAAATCCAGATGTTCGCGGGCGTCGTGCGGGCGCGGGTCAGCGTGTTCCAGCAAGAGATTGACGCCAAGTTAGCCAAGAAGGCGTCGCCGGGGCCGCCGGGGCCGCCGCCGCCGCCGGAGAGCTCGCGACGGGTCGTGGTGTACCTAACCAGCCTCCGCGGCATCCGACAGACGTACGAGGACTGCTGGGCCACGAGTGCCATCCTCCGCAGCTACGGCGTGCACGTCGACGAGCGCGACCTGTCGATGCACGCCGGGTACAAGGACGAGCTCCGCGCCGCGCTCGGCGGCGACGCCGCGGGGCCCGGCCACGGCAGGCTCCCGCAGGTGTTCGCGGACGGCTGGCACCTGGGCGGCGCCGAGGAGGTCCACCGCATGCACGAGTCCGGGGAGCTGGGGGAGGCTCTGGAGTCCTGCGACATGGCGCCGGGCGCCGGGGGCAAGGGTGCAGGCCTCGCGGTGGAGCCGTGCGGCGGCTGCGGCGGCGTGCGGTTCGTGCCGTGCGACGCGTGCTCCGGCAGCTGCAAGTTGTTCGTCGAGGACGAGGACGGCGCCGCCGGAGCGTTCAGGAGGTGCCCCGAGTGCAATGAGAACGGTCTAGTGAGATGCCCCGTTTGCTAATTGCTAGTGAAACCTCTTCCGAGTTTCGTGTGGAGTTTTTTGTGCGCCTTTTCTCAAGGTGTTTCATGTGTTGTTCCTCAAAACTTGTACAGACAAACACAAAAAACACAAATCTGCCACCTTAGGATTGCAATGACACATGCGTTTAGACGTTTCAGTATATTTCATTTTTAAGACACTTTTCTGTAGATTGTGACGCAGAAGGAATAATTGCATTGTGAAGAACAGAAGTTCTAACGGCTTGTGAACTACTACTGCACTGTGGACTGTGACTGACTGAGTTCACAGTTCACCACTGTGACAATGTGAACCATGTGTCCTATGATCGGCTCCAATGCCCATTAACTGCTCATGCATAATGTTGTGTTGCTGGCAGGTGGACAATTGGGCATATCATGGCTCGACAGTATACTCCATCTGGCAGTTGTGAACTCCAATGCCCATTAACTGATCACTATATTATGAGCTCATGACTTATGGGTGGTTGTGAGCTGAAAGCCTGAAATGGTAAGACTCGCGCCATTGATGTGTAACTGTTCGTCCCAAAGAACACCGGACAAAAATTTCAAGGAGCTGCGCCCACGTTGTACTTGTACCCATCGCAAAATCAATGCCATGGTGGCTACGGGCAGACGGCCAACACGGACAAAGCCCAAAGGTTTTCCAACGAGGTAGTGAGGTTGGTGAAGCCGGTGAATGACTAGCAATGCAATGCACCTATTATTAAATATACTAGAAGAGCACCCGCGCCGTTCGACGCGGGCCATTTTGGTGGGCTGACGTGGGCCGTCGGAGAGCTATGCCCGCTCCCACCAAGCGCAGCTGCTGGAGTGGCCGGTCGCGAGCGCGCGCGGGGAGCATCCGATGGCGAACATGTTTCGGGCGACATGGAATCGTGGAGCGCTCGGGGCCACGCTTTCCCACGGACGTCGCGGAGCGCGCGCGGGCGCGATCGGACAGCAGACGTCGTCCTGTCGACGTAGCATGCGCGTATGAACTCCCTTTCTCCCGTCCTTCAATGTTAGTAATCTTGTGTTATAAGGGATTGTCATGTAGTTCAAGACCCGTTTAGAACAAGAGATTTTTTTATTACTGTAGGAATTTAATTATTTCTTGTTAAATTCATGCGTTCCAAATATAACCCAAATGGTGTGCTACAAGTGATGTTCTAGCTAAATGTTAGAGTTTGATTCCAAGCATAGTTGGGCAGTTTACGAAGGATTTTCCAGTATTTCATGGGCCTTAACTGCTTATCCTCTTATAAATATTTTCTTTGTTACAGTTGTCACTCCGAGTTTAAAAAACTCCTTGAAACCCTTTTTATTTACAACCCACAAGTTCTACCTATTTGCAAACTCCCCCGCTACTATTTTTTTCTAACAATTGTAACTTACTCCATGCGGTTCATATTACTAATCGTGTTAGCTCAATGCACATAGAACAAGTAAGGAATTAACCACTGATGCACGTCTTAGTTTTGTTTATATAGTTTGACCACTGATATACACCATAGTATTTGGGTTGGCACATAGATTTGTTATCAAAATATTTCTGTAATATCATATTTCCTACAACTTTTAGTAAATTACATGAGGCACTTGGGTAGCTAGGCACCCATACCATAAACCGTCTGATATACATGTATGATCGATATGAAATTTAGAGTTTGGGTATGAAACATTTCATACCCTTGATATATTTATGGCAAGTGATTATGAACTTAGCTCAAACTCATTTGAACTAGTTTCGAATTTAATGCAACGATATTGCTTATACATCATGAAACTAGTTCAAGGCAATATGAATTTAATATTCTCGGAGCTTGATATCTCAAATGCACTTTTTTATGGGTATGTGAAAATAGTCATGTCATGCCAAACATTGTGAATCTCAAAGCACATCAACGGATAGCAAAGGTAAAGAACCACAAAAGTTTAGTGTGTCTCATCAAAGGCACAAAAAAATAAGGAAAAAGTTCATTCATGGTCCCTCAACTCTTCAGTTCATCTAATTCTCGTCCCTCATTTAGAAAACTGGGTAGAACTCATCCTCTAACTATCAAAACTAAAGCAAATCACGTCCAAAGCCGGTTTTGTGGGTGGTTTTAGGTGATGTGATGTCCTAGGTGGCAAATGAGCTGACATGGCTTAAAATCTAAGTGGGTCCAATCAGAATGACTCATCTTCCAAACAGTTATTATTATATAAAACAACAATGGTGATGGGGACCTCTACTATATATATATATATATATATATATATATATATATATATATATATATATATATATATATATATATATATATATATATATATATAGAGAGAGAGAGAGAGAGAGAGAGAGAGAGAGAGAGAGAGAGAGCAGAGCAGAGAGGAAACAAGGGAGGCATGTGGCGGCGGTTCTAGTGCCTTACCGGCGGTGCTAGGGCGGTGGCGGGGGTGTGGTGACCTAAAAAATGGGTTGCTGGAAGGTGGAGGGTGCTAGTGGAGGTGGTGGCTAGAGAAGTACAGTGGTGTAACACCCGAACCCAACACGGAGCTCAGAATGTCACTAAACTCCCCTAACTATCAATTTTAACAACAATTAATACTAAATTGCAGCAAGCATAATAATGATAAAATCCGTCCGCGGATCACAATAACGCAAGCATAACGATATAGCAATCATGGATAATTACTTCTTAGGAAGCATGACAAGATATTAAGTAAAGATCAACGCAAAACCAATCCAATCAAGTCTATTGAATGAATAATCAACTCTAACCAATCAACCACAGAAGCAATAATATCAAATCCTAATTATAATTCATCACTCTAATAAAATGTCTCATGGCCACTGTTTCATGTAATTGAATGTATGACGTGGTTCCAAGTGTGCTAGCCCTTTCCATACGCAATGTCGTCAACGGTCGCCTAAAAACAACAATAGAGCAACGGTGAGTCCATGACTCAGCAAACACAATAATAAACAATGAGCAATGATTAATCAACTGTAAACCATATCATCATCAACATCAATTGTTCTCTTTTCTTTATTCTCACACTCAATCATCAAATTCTCTTTTCATTCAATGCATCCCTATACTACATATCCACATGCACTTCTTTGGCGTATACCGATATAGCGTGAGTGAACACTCGCGACAATGTTCACTCTCAAGCCCATCCTCCTTAAGAATCCGGGACCTCCTCCACTCCCGTGGAGGTATGTGATCACCATGATCATATCTTATGCAATGGTCCTTATGAATACACAATTATTCATAGGTTCATCGATAATACCATCATCCAACGTTTTAAAATGCATCAATACGATTAGTTTCATAACCATTCACTTGTTTGCAATTAAATAAGATAAAAACATGAACAATATAATGATAATGAGTGGTAAATAATACAGCGATCAACCAATAAACACTGTCTGCCATGCACTTGCATCTTTATCCCCGTGAAGTTGGATAGCAAAGCGGTGGCAAAACACTAGAGACCACATTCCCTGGACAAATATGGTAATACACAACTCAAGATAACAACATTATAGCACTCACACTTTACAATTATCGTTATCGCACATCTACTCCAAACCGACCAAATTAACCCAAAACTACCGGATGCACTACCCACTGTGCCAGTAGTATAACAACTCTAACTTATTCATCCGAACTTCAAATTCAACCATCAAAGACTTTCTGGAATCCTCACAAAAAAACCTACAACTTCCTAGTTATGACGAACCTCTGGTTCAACCATTTTCTGCCATGTTTCTTTCCCCAAAGACCGCCGCAGAATCTATCTGCATAGTCCGTTTCATAATTTTATATATTTAATTCTAAAACTTCAAAAAATATGAATAATACCAGTTCTGGAAACTAAACGAAATTTCCTAAATCATTCAAATTGTTACTATATTTTAATTTTGTCATCTACTGTATGAAACTGGCCCATCTTCACGACGTCTGCCAGCTACGTCCAGATTCTAGACAACAACCTTCCTGAGGCCATATATTTTCGATCGCTACTCTGATTCTAATGATCGAGACATTTCTGTAAAGCTAACGATATTATCTAACTTTTATCCAATTGGACCGACCTCATAATCTAAGCCTAAATACCCCAAATCGCTACCACAAGGTTCTGCACCTGACCTTGATGAACTATGATAGACAGAAAACTAACTTTTCCCTAATCAAAATGATCTACAAACTTGACAGTGACTAATCCAAGGAAAAACCTAGGAATTAAAAGGTTTTACCCTCGACGATCACGATGAATCACGAGAACCCGCAAAAACCTTCTCTTTGCCTTCATTTTCTTCTTCTTCTCCTCTCCTTCTCCTTGCTCCTTTCCTCCTTGTTGCTCCTCTCCTCCTTGTTGTCCCCTTCTTCCCCTTCGGTAGCGGCTGGCCGGCAGCAAGGCGGTGCGGCAACAGCAGCAGGCAGCTGCGCGACAACAAGGCGACGGCGGCTGCGCGTGGCCTAGGGCAGAAAGGGAAGGTGGCTAGGGCAGGGCAACCACCCCTCGGTCCTTTTATTGGTGTTGGCCCACCTTGGGCCTCGTCTGTGGGCTGGAAGCCCATGGCCCATGTTTCCTCACTTTTTGGAAAACCCTACTAATTCTTTTAATTCTCTCTCTAACGCATTTTAGGATATTACAATTTACAAGTGGTGCGCTCCCAGTGGCTCGCAGTGGCTGGACTTGAGGAAGACGAGGGCTACGACGCCGAAGAGGTAGAGGAGAAAAATAGGGATGCACATGAGCATATAGGGGGAGGCGAGGGGAACTCATTGGAGTGGTTGGTGAAGAAGGAGACGGGCTGAGTCGGCTTGGCAACGGGAGCCGTGGGTGGCGTGAATGACTCATCGTGGAGGCAACGACCTGGTAAGGGAGAGTTCGAATTAATGGTGGGGATAGATATAGGGAGATGAGGAAAAACTCCGATAGGGAGGAATTTATGCTAGATGCACCATGCGAACAATGGCGACGACGGCAGTCGGTTTGGCCAGATTTGGAGAAGACAACAACGAGTGATGCTCTTGTGAACTCCAAACCCGAAATTGGTTGAGGGGAAATGCGAAGGTTGTACGGAACACGTTGTGATGCGAGAAGATTGAGATGGAGCTCACCGGGTTGGCCGAAATGACATATTTGAGTGCGGCGACATGGACTCCGTAGTCACCAGAGGGAGACATGGAGGTGAGCACAAGGATATGGATGCTGAGGCGGTGCGTATGGCAATGATGAGCCTGGTTGAGGCTGACCTGACTCCTGAGCACATTGTTGTGCTCAACGGCGGCCAAAAACATAACCGATGAGCTCTACTCTCGTCACAAGGTCGCCAATTTTGCCTAGTTTTTTTTTTTATACATTTGGACCACCAATATACACAATAATATTTGGGTTTGTACATAAATTTGTTATCGAAAGTAATTATGTAATATCATATTTCCTACAACTTTTTGGTAAATTACATAAGGCACATGGGTGTGTAGGCATGCATACCATGAACCGTCTGATATACGTGCATAGTTGATATGAAATTTAGAATTTGGGTATGAAATGTTACATTTGATAATCCATGGCAGGTGAGTTCAAACTCATTTGAACTTGTTTTCATTTTAATGCGATGATATTTCTTATATATATATATCATGAAACTAGCTGAAACTAGCTCAAATCAAGATGAGTTTTTTTTTTTTTTTTTTTTTGCAATTTGGGATCTCAAATACACTTTTTTTTAAGGGTACATAAAAATACTTACGTCAAACGTCGTGAATCTCAAAGTAGGTATTGACGTGGTGCCCATAAAAATACTAGTTCAAATACACTTTTTATAGGTACATGAAAATACTCACGCCAAACGTCGCGAAACTCAAAGTAGGTATTGACTTGGTGCTCATGCACCATGGTGTATGAAACACTTTTCCACAATTTTTACTATTATATAATTTAAGAAGTAATGATACTTAAGAGACCATTTTGACGTATAAAATGACACCTGTTTAATGACATACGATAGTTCTCCGGTGTGCCAAGTCCTAACCCGTTGTCGTGTTCAAAAAAAAAAATCCTAACCCGTTGTCCCTTCTCTCAAAAATCAATGTCATGTTGCAGCTTTGCTGCAGGCCCTCTTCGAGTCCAACGGCGACAAGAAGTCCAAAACGGAGTTACTCCTGGTGGGTAGTATCGTTGGGCTGCTTAATAGAACAAAATCACATTGGAGCGCCGGCCCGGGATACAAGCCCGCGCCCCCACCCCCACTATATTGAGCCTAGTAATAGTATGGCCCAATAGTTGATCTTTATGTCGAAGCCTAACACCAAGCAAGCAAGTTTATATAAGCATAATAATTATGTAACTTCTTATGTTTTATGAGCTTAGGAAAGGGATCTAGTGTAATCATGCAAAGTTCTCCAAATTACATTAAAATTTCCAAAAAGATTGTAAAGATAGTTATTAATTTAGTGCACCTCCATGTAAAATTCAAGCTTAAATATTATTATTCCCTGGGAGAAAACATCCCTTACAAACGACAAGTTAAAAGAAAATGAAAGGAAAAACGACACACATGAAACATCGTTTTTGTTTCTCCTGACATGTTTTGAGCTTATACTTGAAATTCTAAAAGGCGATGCAATACTCCTTTGACTAAATTCATGATGGCTTGGTCTTTGGTGATCAAACCATATAGGTTTGCATAATTGAACCTAAATCATGATCTGAGAATGTTTTCTGCATTATTGCTAGTCTTTTTATATACAGGTGCAATGGAATTATGCTAAAAAAATTTAGACGAACAATTTAGCCAGTAAATCTCCTTTATTTGCAAATATCCACACAGATTGGTCAGACCTGTGATATATATGTGGGCTATATATAGTTGATTAAGAAAGGTTTTATGCCTTGCCTGGCCCCGTTTAGTACGCAGAACATATTTTTCCTAGATCCCTGCGGAATCAACTGATTACTGTGCCGATGAAATTTAGGTGTTCCAAATAGGCCCTAAATATATTATTTCTTCCTAGGCTGCACGTTGACATATTTTTGCATCCAAGAGATGTACGCCAGACTGAGACAGGAATGATTTTGGCTCCGAGTTCCCACCTAGCTGCCGCAAAAATGGAATATGACAGTAGGGTGAGGTACTGCAGATGCCTGAAGCCTTCTACAATGGATGAATGGATGACTGTATCGATCTGCCACGCAAAGGTTCAATGCATGGTAGTGGTGCCTAAAGAGTAAAGAGGACGACTCCATAACAGTAAGGCTGATATCCACCATGCATCTGGAATCTCATTTTCAAAAGTGTTGCAAAAGAACACTTCAGAGGCGACATCAAAAAGTTCAGCGACAGGGACTAATCACGGTTCCGGTTCGTCAATTTCCATCAACTTTTTATGCATGTATGCCACAAAACCATTGATTGGTGGCTGTCGCAAAGGAGGAAGACACGGCATCCGACTGTCGCTGTCACCGCCGGCCGGCCGGACCGCCGTAGAGATGAGAGCGATGGCCATTCGATTCCGCCTGCCAAATTCATTAGGGGCTTCGGGCCGAAGGAAGTGTGTGGAGTTAAAACTTTTTGAGCATTTAGCATCAAACACCCACAGGCCACAGCGCATTCTTGGGCTTGCCCCTGTAGGCATGGCATATACGCCCAATTGGCCCATACGCGTACAGCACATATCCATTCCGGCACATGATCGCATCCCTGACCATTAGCACCTGTGACACTGATGCAAGTATACTACTACATTGCGATGTTCTAACACGTACATTCCAAACCAACACATTAATGGGTTACCAGCTTTTGGTTGCAATTGTGGCACGTACACCTTTTCCACGAACCGCTCCATCATTCATGCGTGCATGGCCAGGTCCCGGGCGGCCCCAAGGCCAAGGCGTACGCCAGCGCCAGTGACCAGCGGACAATGCTGTCACCCACCAACCTGGGCCTAGCTTCCTTCCGTCCTTGGGATTTGAGATCAATCGAGATCATCAGACCAGTCCATGCACGCACGCACGCATACGCGCGCGCCACACATGCCGCTGTCCCGCCGTCCCGCGCGGCAGGCAGCGTGTGCCACACTGTTAGTGTTAGGTGCCTGCCCGGAGGCAGGCAGACACCGTGCTCGCGGGCACCCGTGCAGCCCGGCCGCCGGCCGCCACAACCGCCCGCCCGGCGGTCCACGTCCAGCTCGATCGATCTGCATGCCCCCCTGCCTCCGCGGCGCGCGCGATTCGGGCCACCGGATGCATGGTCCCTGGACCCTGGGCACGTCGTGTGCGTGCGTGTAACGCCTCGATGCATGTACGCCGATCGATCGAGCGAGGCGGTGCGTCGTAACGACCGCGCGCGCTAGCTAGGGCGCCACCCACCTGATCTCCTGGAGGCACGCGGCCCTGCGTGCATGCCCGACGGCCTGGAACACCGGCCTGCGTGCGTGCGTGCGCGGACGACCGCCTGCATGCACGACGAAGTGCGAGTGGCACTGCAACTGCATGCATGCATGCACCAATGCATGTGAAGTGGACCTCCAGACTTTCCAGTTGGGCTGCAGGAAGAAGCAGGATCCCCAGATTTCGATGGCCTACGTGGACTAATACCATATTGGATTAGATGTGTCTAACAAGAACTCGATCCTTTAATTAAAGTGATGATGCGAACTTGTGATCGACCGCAAGATCAAGGAGCTCGTACATCAGACAATATGTATACCCCAGCCTAGACCAATCGAACGGATAGAACCGCGAGTTGGTCTCTCTAGTTGGATGTGCTTATTGGAATGGAACGTGCAATTAATTTTCTGGTTGCGTGATACTGATGTCCAAATTAACAGGAGGATTATGGTGTGGATGGTCCACACATCCCAAAGTTGGTTAAATTTGTGAGAAATGAGTGCTGGGGATGTGTGGTTTCGGTGTCTTGGGACCAACCAAAGTTAGTTAGATATATAGGGTCAGGACCAAATTCAGGGGGTTGGTCCTGTTTCAAAAGTTCATTTTTGACATTGTCACCATGTACGTCTCGGTCACAGTACTGGGCCACGGTACTCTCACCATCTCTTAAATCTTGCATGACCATTGTGTAGATCATTCGAAGAGATTTGTACCGTCGTTCTGGATATATTCTTATGAAGTTATACATATGGTGTTATACTTGCCGGTAGAGTTTTTTTTTCGATGATAGGTGATATGGCATTTTAGTGTGACTATACAGTACTCCCTCGGTTCTTTTTTATTCGATGTTTTTTTCTTCACTCCGTACGGTCTCTGATATGCGAATTTAACCATTACTTTTTATAACTTTATATTAAAATATACTAATAAAATTATAATATTATGAAAGTATTTTTAACGACAAATATAGTGATATACTTTTCACATAGCCAATCTTGATAGTTTTAAACATATTAGTGGTCAAACTCTAGGGATATCAAATAAAAAAGAACAGAAGGAATAATACCTATTGTCGTTCTATCAATTCTAAGATGAAGTATATTGTACGTGCAATATAATTTTGCAAGTTTCTTAGAAAGAATTGATGCAAGCTATGGTAAAATCAGAGTGTTAGTGATTTCAAGCTATGGTAAAATCAGAGTGTTAGTGATTTCAAGCCATGGTAAAATCAGAAATACTTATCACAGACTCTCTGCTTTTAAGCTATGGTAAAATCAGAAATACTTATCATATCAGAAATACTTATTGTCGACGATCAAGACGTCGATCTTACGAAAATAGAAAGGAGAAAATGACGTGGAAAATCTCAGGGAATAATGGGACTGCTCTTTTATTAATATGAACTGGAATTTACAAGGTATAGCTTAAGGACTCTGCTTGCCCTCTTGCTAACTCAGAACTATTACACGAATCTATGACTTGTGCTTTTTGTCTTCCTTCTTCTGTTCTTGTATGTCTCCTCTCCCTTGATCCGCCCAGGTTCCATCTTTAAATAGCCCTCGAAGAGGTGGCGATTACCGAGAAAGCGCTGATGCGGCGTTGCGTCAGTCGAGTCAAGTGATGGTTGATCTGAATCAACCGTTTAGCGGTTATATGTCTATGAAACATATAACCGCACGAGGTTATTCTTGGTGTGTCTTGGATAAGATACGTCGTATGGAATATGCACGTGTTTCATTCATCATACGGTAGAGAATATACCTTGGAATCAGTTCTTACCTTCTACGAACAGTTCTCCTGGTCGGAAGTTTGGCTTGGGCCTTCGTCCGACCAGGGTACCCATTATGTAACCTCTGGAATCTCTACGACCAGTAAGGTCGTGCACCTCAAAGGTTATGACCATGAAGACGTATGGTATTTTATATATTAAAGATAATATATAGAGGTTTTAATCCTCGTCACTTATCATAGACGGTTTTTAATACAAACCGTCTGTGATGAGGACGGGAAGTCACATACGGTTCGTGTTGAAACCGTCTGTGAAGTGTCACAGACGGTTCTGAACAAGAACCGTCTGTGATATTCAGAACCGTCTGTGACTGTATTTAATACAGACGGTTTTCAACACGGACCGCATGTGATATTATTTCTTTACAGACGGTTTTTAGCTCAGCCAGTAACACAGACGGTCGCTAAACTAAAACCGTCTGTGATTGATTTAATATAGACGGTTTTGGTCAACCGTCTGTGATGAGACGTACAATATTAGCCTTTTTGTAGTAGTGACAACATGTTAATTCAATCCTGTCCACAATCAAAATTAGGTACCTTGCCACTTATGGGGGTATTTATGGATTTTCCCCCTCTTTTTTTGAGGAAGTGAAATTAAATATTCAAGCTCAAATTAAACATGATTAATTTGAATCACCAAAAAAAACTTGTTCATTTTTCGATCTCAAATATGAATACATGGTCTCAAGTTGGCTCGAGCATGATTATTAAACTATGCAAAGCATACCGTGCATACACAGAATTCTACAAACGTACATATATGACTCTATACAGCTAGATCACTCCTCTGAACAGATCAGCTTACTAGCTGATGAAGCCTTTCCAAGATTGATTTTTCTTTCCAATCGCACATGCTTCGGCCGTCAGATTCAGCACATGTTTCTACCTCAAAGGTGGTGAATCAAGCTTGTCGATCGACCCTTTCAAACAGTCAGAGTTACAGACAAGAAATTAACGGATAGACGAAGAATGCATGTAGCAGATTATTGCAGGAGCAGCTGCGCGCTGCTGTCCGGTCGGCCAGCTTTGCAGCAAGATGAGGGCTGAGATGCATGCACTTGGAACAGTAGTTGTGGTGTCGACTGGCTATCTGGAAGTCGCGTAAGGCCCAGATCGATCAGAGCTAGCCTGGTCAGATCGACGTCGACGAGTGGCCAGTGGGGTAGACTTGCATCGATCTGGTCGGATTCACACACTTTGGACGAGTTACCACGCCCAATTAAGCGCGATATAATATACGCAGACGCAATAATGCTGGGCAAACAATTGCATGCACCCGGTTGGCCATGGCGGGGAGATGTGGGCTAAGCGGGATCTGTGGGCAGCAGATGGGGACGAGCAAAAGTTGGCCTACACAGCACTGGCATGGCATGAATGTTACTTAACCCTACGACAAGGTTGAAAAACATGGCAGCCAACATGACAAAGTATTTCTCCCCTGTTCGAGAAATGGCCATATGACAAGTAGGAAACGATGGCCGGCCGACAGCACCGTTGCTTTATGATTTGTGTAGTTTTCAATTCTAAAGAGTACAAAAGCATGAACAGCAGCATTGCTGGTGTAACTATAGCTCGATTAATAAGTGATGTTGACAAAGAATTCTTCTTTTCAGTAAGTTCAATCAATACATTCTAAACATCTCATCTGATTACTACGAGCAACACGTACGTACTGCATATTCCACAACAAAGAAAGGGAAATTGGGCGCCAATTAATTATCGCATTATTTCCAGGGCCAGGACGTTTATTTATCATCATTAACAAATCTTCTCGACCCAAGCATGAAAAATGCATGCACGACCCAACCACCGCCCCACCCGCACCGGCCGGCCCAACGAACTAACCGCCGCGCGCGATCGCTCGCTCGGTCGACCAAATTCCGAGCAGGTGCATCGGGCATGGCACGCACATGGAGCTGTACCCGTACGTAGGATAACGTACGCATGTATGTATGCATGCGCGCGCGCGGTGGAGGCTGCTCAACCTCTAAACAGCGGCACGTGTGGGAGCCCACCGCTGCCTTCCCCGCGGGCGGGCAGCGCAATGCAATACACGCCGCGACGGCGACCTCACCTGCAAACGCGACATTGGGGGAGGGGGTGATCATGCATATATCTCGCTTGACCACAACGTGGCCTCCGTCGGCCTCGGGCCCCACGCGAGCCGGAGTGCGCGCGCGCTGCATGCACGCATGCACAAATGTACCATGCATGCTAGTAGTACTACTCAGAGCTCTTTTTATTTTATTAATCTTTTTTTACAAAATATTTTAAAGATAACATATTCCTCACTTTACTTCCAATTCTGATTCCTTTGGTCACATCATGGCAAATAGCGTGACAGTTTGATCACGTCACTGACCGCGGCGTGGCCAAACCTGGCCCGATAGCCCTCCGAGCCAACACTCGTTCGTTTTTTGTCTAAGTCCAGTCATGTTAAGAGGAGTGGCATGACAATACTCGATTGCTACGTCGAGGTCCGTGACGTGACAACGTGCTTTTACCACGCCACACGTTGTGACGTGACTGGAGGGGTCATAATTGAAAATAAAGTTAGGAAAATATTATCTTTAAAATATTTTTTTACAAAAATAAATAATAAAAAGAGTTCTACTACTCAAGTGTAGTGGTGTAAAGATGAGCCATGTTATCGGATTCTTGGGGAAATTTTACCAAATTTAAGATAGATTAGTATATTTCAAACTTGGTGCAAATATTGAAGTTAATAATATTTCTCAAAAGTATAAAATTTATTTGGGCATATACGCATATGCCACACCCACACGTACACGCGTTTGCGTTTGACTACACACGAGAGACCGTGGAGGGTTGGATAAACAGAAGGAACTGTCTATGTGTAAGTTGCCTGAAAATTTATTATTTTTTAATAATTTGTTCCCACTTTTAATTTTTATCTAACGGCACGAGAAAAACATTACAAAAAAATACAAAAAAAGTCTAAACTAGAGAAAAGTAAATCTAAGTGAACCGTACAAATACAAATAAATACAAAAACAAATAGAAAAAATACAAAAACAAACAGAACTAAAAGTTACAGTAGAGCTGTGCTAAAATTACACATCACTTGATACTGCAATATTAGGCTTCGTACTGTGCAACTACAGGTGACTGATGTATAAGAAAATTTCAGACAACTGAAAATTAGCAAATCTATAAACAGAAATGTCTACTCTAATTAAATAAGACATACCGAGTTTTTAAAAAATAAGGCACACTGTATTGATCATCCTACTGATCGAACTCGAATGTGTAGGAACGAACAACCTCACACATCTTACTACCACGCTACTGGTGTCCTTAAAGTGTAAATTAATTACACACTAACCATGATTACAATAAAAAAGCTATACAGGACGTCTCATCACAGACGGTTCTGGGAAACCGTCCATGTTATAATTATCACAGACGATTTTACAAGCGCAACCGTCTGTATTACTAGCGATGGCTAGAACCGTTTGTGGTACGTAATTATCACAGACGGTTTCCTAGACGGTTCTTTTAAAAAAATCGTATGTGATTATTACAGACGTTACACACGGTTTTTACGGTTTGTGGTTGGAAGTGTCTGTGATATGTTCAATGCCGCTTCGACTCTCGCGTGATGCGTTTCTTCATCTCACGCCCGACGTTATGATGCTTCCATATCTAGCAGTAATTAAGCGAGTTTTCTTTGCACAAGAGTAGCAATTAATACATTCACGCACGATATTGAATACGTACACAGCTAGCTAGTACCGTTGCGCGCCATGGTGAGCATGCGGAGCATGACGGCGAGGACCAAGGCGAGGAGGTTGGCGATCGCCGCCGCTCTTCCTCACGATGTCGTTATCGACATCGTTGGCCTCCTGGCCGCGAGCTCTCCTCAGCCCATGGCTTATATACCTACAAAAATACGTACTACTGTTTGTGGCAGCAACCAATTCATGCTTGCATACATGTTACTGTTTTTTTATATTGTTCTTTAGAGAAACATGTCACTAATCTGACTAGCAACAATGCCTTTAATTTGATCTCTTAATTTTCTCTTATAGAGTAATTCATGTATTAAAATTCTGACGTCTTGAATTGTGTACGTACGCTTATTGGAATTCAAGGCATATACAAGGCGTCCAAGGAGCGCGCCGTGGGGAGGCGCGTGGCGCTAGAGCGGAAGAAGGCGATGAAGTGGCTGGATAACGAGCGCTACCTCACTGTCATCAACCACCTGGCCGGTGCCAACAACCCGGAGGCTTGCTTCATCGTTGGCCTTACGCTCGTCTTCGCGCACCAGAACATACAACACGGCCTCGTGTGCCTCGATCGAGCGACTCTCACCAGCCACAAGGCCGCGGTCTACGTGCTCGGCCTCCTCCTCTACACGGCCGACGAGGCGCGCGATATTGGGAAGCACTACATCAGCCAGGTCGAGGGCGAGCCGGCCGACGATGGGTGCGAGACGGCCAAGAGGACTAACCGGGAGGTGACGTGGAAGAAGATGGCTGGGCCGCAGGGCCGGGTGTTGGCGCTACCGGAGGACAGCAACCGGTGCATGAGCACCGACTGCGGCGTGACGGATGGGTGGAGCAACTACGTCGTCTTCTGCAGCGACAATAGTAGGATTAGGCATGAATATGCCAAGTTCTTTGCACAGGTGTTGAACTACTTGTTGTAAATTAGCGGTTTTAGCAAATATTCAGATATAATTCCTTACCATTTTTTTCAATATTCTTCACTAATTAAATATGACAACTGCAAATCAGACTTTGAGCTCAAACTAATGCTTTAATAATATGTCAAGAATTATCTCATAAACATCGATTATACTTTCAGCCAATAGAGGATCATTTGTTTGACATTGTAAAAGGAATAACAATTTTGGCACATTAGCCTTTCGGCAAACAGGACCAAAGCCATCGAGTAGAATTGGGCAAGGCACGTGAAATGCGCTATCTCAGAAAATCAATCGCTCCACTGTGCCGTGAATACCAGACGAGGTTGACATATTTTAAAATATAATTGTCTATGATATGGTCGCATATCACAGACGGTTCTATTATGGAATCGTCTGTGATACCTAACACAGACTGTTTTTAAAATAGAACCGTCCGTGATATGAGACCATATCACAGACGGTTATATTATGGAATCGTCTGTGATATCCCTTTATTAGTAGGTCCCGCTAGGGTTTGCGCCCTTACTCGTACTCGCCCGTCCCTCTCCCCAACGCCCTTACTCATGCCCGTTTTCCTCCCCACCTGAGCGTCCCCTACCTCGACGCTGCCACCCTCGACCTCGAAGCCTCCTCCCGATGGCCGTCCCCAAGTCGCGTCGGCGCCGCCGAATCCCCTTCCCTGACACCTCCTACCCTGAGCTACGCCACTTGGCCTCCTCCTCCACATCGGAGCCACGCCGCTCGGCCTCCTCCTCCACATCGGAGCCACGCCGCTCGGCCTCCTCCCCCCTTGTTGCTCCTCCTCCCCCACCGTGGGCCGCCCCCTTGGTTTCGACTCGGTGGCTTTGAGTGCCATATCCACACCGTGAGTTTGCTATTTCTATTTTTTTTTTTTTGCTTTACAATGCTTAGTGTGTTGTGCTAGTGTAAGTTTCAAAATATATTTGTTATACCTTAACACTAGGAGACTTTGCATTGTATGGTTTGTGGGTTCGGTATATGCTCGATGAAGATTTGATGTCAAATTGGAATTGAATACAACAATTGGATATAAATTGGTATTGAGCTTGTAGATTACTTGTCGTTTTCTATAGTGCTATGCAATTACTTCATTCGGTTGTAGTATATTGTTATGTGCTTCATTTTCAGTTAGTGTTATTGTGAGACCCCGGTTTATTAAGCTTGTAATACTTAGCCTTCCATTGGCCCTAGCATCACAAACAAAATAACCCGTGCCTCGATGGACATGTGTTTCCCAGAAATGCAGCACATATACATCTTTACAAAAGCATGCATCAATTCCATACATCATATTATAACAAGTTTAGCAAAATACATAAGGTAAATAGAGTTATTACAAAAGGTGTCGACCGACCAAAAGATAACAAAAGAGTGTAAGACAGCGGAAGCAGCAGTGCCATAAGATGGCTATAACAAAAGTTGACCGGCTAGCCATAACCCACAAGGCAACCGACCGGCTGCCAAGCTAGTCGTCCACACCGCAGCAAAACCCACCAAAGTCAATCCCTTGGGGATCAACCTTCTTCCTCTGCAACAATTAAGCAAAGCAAATGAGTACAAAATTGTACTCGTAAGACTTACGGGTAACAAACCTAGTTACTACTACATGCAGGCTTTAATCAAAGGAGAAGGCTCAAGGTTAATTTTCAGCATAAAGCAAGTTTTATTTGCAATAATTAATAGTTTGAAGGCAATTTTGACAATCTGAATTTTATTTGCATAAATAACAGCGATACAATAAGTAATAACATAAAGACATCCTGGAGATGACTAACCCAATAGCCATCACAACAATAGCACAAATTACCCATTCGTACCACCCATGTCAAGTTTTAATTTAAAAGGTTGTAGTCTAACTCTTGAAAAGCTTACCCAAGCGTATCCATAACCTAGGACAAGGCTATTCGAATAGTTCAAAACCCTGCAGGGGTGTACCAATGTACCCACACTTCAGACCACCTTTTTGCCACTAGATGAAGCACACTTTCGAAGGTATGCCGGCACGGCTAAGTCCTACGAGACATTTCCAATATTGTGCATTAACTACGAGCCGCTCGTATGGACCGCAGCCCCATACGCTTACATTGCAAAGCCGAAAAGACAACTACCCCTCGGGGCAAAGCTTTTCGGACAACTACAATGCTCCCACACATAAACCATCTCATTTTACCACAACACAACACACACACGCCCTCCTGCGACTCGGAGCTAACACACGCCAAAGTACTAAGTCAAGAGAGGTCCCATTCCCTCTAGCGTGGTTAGCACGCAAAATGCTTGGATAAATGAGTACAAAATTGAAAGCAATGGCAAGATTCCGGAGCATCTACGGGATACTTGGAAGAGAAAGAGTTCCCATCACCACACCAAACTGGAAGTCTCTGACGGACGTAGAGAGAGACCAGCTGTGGGCTGAAATTTCAAGCTCGTTCGAGATCCTAGCAGAAGTTCAGGGACTCGTGCGATGGCAGGCGTTGATCACGATGGGAAAAGCATGGAAGACCTTCAAGAGCACGATTGTCACAGAGTACGTGAACAAGGGTCAGGCACCCTTTACGAAGTATCAATTTATGCCGTGGGATACATGAGGCGCCTTTGTGCGTATGAAGACGACGACCAAATTTCAGGAGCAAAGTGTGACGCACAAGGCTATCTAGACATGAAACACTCACTCCCATAGACTCGGCACCACTAGATACACGGGTAAAATACCGCAACGGACGAGGGAGCACGAGGACGAGGACGCAATCCTGTAGGAGGCCTCCCAGCCATTTGCCGGGATCACAGAGGAGCACGCCAGAAACTGGTTAAGAGTGAGGTCATCAAGCACGTCTTCGGTCGCCATCTCTTCAAAACCCGGTAGACGAGGGATTGTCTGAACATCTGATAAGATATATTGAACTACCTAGTTATTAATCCATAACTTCGTAGGGTCATTAGCCATAACCATTCATCGCCGGGGAGAGGTGGCAACCTGATCGCATGCAGGCCTTGGGGTTTACGCACCTGGAGGTGTGGATTCCCAAGCTAGTCGCCCACACATTATTGGGAACAAATGAATCAAGTCCTCAAAATCCACCAAAGTCAATCTATTTTGGGATCAACCTTCTTCCTCTTAGCAACAATTGCAAGCAAAGCAAATGAGTACTCGTCCATGTGGATATGGTAAGACTTACTGTAACAAACCTAGTTACTACTACATGCGCACTTTAATCAAAGGAGAAGGCTCAAGGTTAATTTTCAGCATAAAGCAAGTTTTATTTGCAATAATTAATAGTTTGAAGACAATTATGACAATCTGAATTTTATTTGCATAAATAACAGCGATACAATAAGTAATAACATAAAGACATCATGGAGATGACTAACCCAATAGCCATCACAACAATAGCGCAAATTACCCATTCGTACCACCCATGTCAAGTTTTAATTTAAAAGGTTGTAGTCTAACTCTTGAAAAGCTTATCCAAGCGTATCCATAACCTAGGACGAGGCTATTCGAATAGTTCAAAACCCTGCAGGGGTGTACCAATGTACCCACACTTCAGACCACCTTTTTGCCACTAGATGAAGCACACTTTCGAAGGTATGCCGGCACGACTAAGTCCTACGAGACATTTCCAATATTGTGCATTAACTACGAGCCGCTCGTATGGACCGCAGCCCCATACGCTTGCATTGCAAAGCCGAAAAGACAACTACCCCTCGGGGCAAAGCTTTTCGGACAACTACAATGCTCCCACACATAAACCACCTCATTTTACCACAACACAACACACACACGCCCTCCTGCGACTCGGAGCTAACACACGTCAAAGTACTAAGTCAAGAGAGGTCCCATTCCCTCTAGCGTGGTTAGCACGCAAAATTGATAGCCTACCATATCATAGACAAAATTGACATATAAACATGTAATTTCTTCATGTCATGTAAATATATACATGATAATATGCTCAAAACATAGAACTTGAGAAAAATCATATCACGGATGGTTCTATTATGGAACCGTGTGTGATAATTATCATTGACGGTTCCATAATAGAACATCCTGTGATATTCCTTTATTAGTAGGAGCCCGCTAGGGTTTGTGCCTTAACTCGTTACTCCCCAGCGCCCTTACTCTCGCCCGTTCCCCTCCCCACTCGAGTGCCCCTGACCTCGACGCCGCCGCCCGAAGCCTCCTCCCTGACGGCCACCCCCAAGTCGCGCCTTCTCTCCGACCCCATCGCCGACGCCGCCCTTCTTCCCATCCCCGCCAGCTGTGACACCACGGTTCACTGCACAAGACACTCTTATGATAAGAGTGTCTTATGTAGTGTCACCGTCATGACACAACTACAGTGATGCTGCCGTCGCCGCCTATCCAATCTATCTCCCCCTGGCCAAATCCACATCCCCGCCGCCAGATCTGCCTTCCCCTTTTCGACCTCCCCCGGCTACCTCTCCATTATCTGTTGCTTCAGTTTTTGGGTTTGAGTGACTTGTTTACTGATGTGGGTTGTTGTTGCTTATGCATACATGAAGGAGATGAATGTGGTGAGCTACTACCGGTGGTTGATTTGCCAGTTGCACTCGGGGAACTACTCCCTTTTACTCTCTATCCCTTTCCCTCCCCTTGCTCTGTGATGTGGGTGATGAATGATGTGGGCTATAGTGGGTGTTCTGTGATGGTTGGATGATATGGGTGGGTTTTCTATGTATGATGTTGGTTCATGAGATGTGATTCGGATGGGGCAAAACATCGGTCTTTACACATACAAATTTTTGTGCACGTACTAATCTTATGGTATGCTCATATATATATGGTATTCTGTTTTTGCAAACTGTAATTAACTTTTCAGATTTGTAAAGGTTAGGCTAATTTGTAAAGCTGCAATTAACATACAAATTTCTGGAATTTTGACCTAGCTTGTGCATCTGATCATCAATCATTTATTAATTGGTGTGTATTCTATTCCAAAACAAGACCAAATGAGTGAAAAACTATTACAACACCTCTTCACCTGTCTCTCGCCATTCATTTCACTTTTGTCTGTGTAACCATGTTTATGCCGGTCAAGTTCTCCTCCGTTGAGTCCCAGGTACGTCCTATCATTCTATTCCTAATTTCTTCTCTATAAAGTCTCCAAGCAGTGATTACTTGTGCCTTTAAAACTGGCTTTATATATATATATATATATATATATGAAGATTTTTCCTACTCCCAAGAGTAGTTACTCCCTATTTCGTATTTCATATATCTCACAACGTAGAGAGTATCTTGTGCAACTGAGAGTATATATGTGTAGTATACGAGTATATAAGACTACATAGGTGGTATTTACACCTTTTCAGGGGTGGTATGCACAATTTTTTAGACATGCTCCTTTTTATGTGCAAATATGAAGGTATTTACAAAATATACTAAAAACTATAGACTCTCTTGCAAATTTTTCATGTGATTCACATTGGAGTATCTTATAATTAGTATATGAGTATACTCAAAGTGATAATAGAGTATGTCAAGTTCTTTTAAGGTGAGTATATCTGAGTGGGAGTAATCTATATATATATATATAATATATATTTTCATATATATATATATATATATATATATATATATATATATATATATTGATTTGTTCTCTAAAACGCTTTTTTCTCTGAGTAGTAGTGTAAGTCTGCCACTGGACCAGAGGGAGTAAGATAAAGAATGGTACGACTTAAAATGTAGTAGAAAACAACTTTCTTAATTATGCTTCGTTGTTGCTTAATTTTTTGGGTTCCGCCTGTGTCTCACAGGTCCGTGTGAGTATAGATGTTTCGTAGATGAGATGATTTGTGATCGACACATGCCGGGCACATTTATCCGGAACAGTTATGCCCAACCGATCAGAGGTACGTTAGGCCGTTAGCCCCGATCGATGGATCCATATCTCGATCTCACTATGAATTTCGGGGTGAGAGGCCGATCGACAAGGACGCGACGAATTAAAACATGAGGGAGTTAAGGCGCATATGCGTGTGTCCGAGATATCTGTGCCCGCGCGATGTGACGCCGGCGTACGTGCCGTGTAGCGTGATCGCTTGTCAACCGGCGTGACCCCGACCGGTGCGCGCGCGTCGCGGTCACTCCGCCGCGGAGCCCACCCCTGCCCGCGCGCGGCACGCCGTGCCCCTCACATGGCCCTCTCCCGACCCCCCCGACTCCTTGCCCTGCCCGACCGGCGCCCGCCACACACGACGCGTCCCACCGCACATCCCGCGGTCGATCGATCGAACTCGACCGGATGCACCCCGCGCGCGCGCGTCGTGGCCGCCACGGCCGCGTCCGATTCCCACCGCGCGCCGAGACGAAACGATACGAACCGCGCAACCGGCCGGCCTGGGGTGACCCCGTGCCGCGCTACAAGCGCTGTGGCGAGACGTGACGGCCCTCGCGGCCGCGGCCAGGGGATGCGCCTGCGGCCTTCCGCCTGCCGCGCGCGGCACGATCGACGGCATGCATGGCCACATGCACGTACGCGTACACGTCGACGGGCGAAGCGGCCGCGGGAGGTTCGCCTTACGGCTGAAACGAACGAAACAAATAAATGCGCGCGCGCGGCAGGTACGAGCCCACGCGCCGTCACGTGGACGTATGTGTACGTTGTCCGGAGGCCGAGAGCGAGCGGCGAATACATTTTCGTACGCGTCAGGACACCTGGCGACTCCGCGGGGGCTCCACACATCGGACGCGCGATATTTGCGTTCGTGGCGGATAAATGCGGCCAAGCACGGAGATTGGTACGCTAATGATGGGGCATTTGTCAGTTGCGCCTCCCGCTGCTCCGTCCGCGATGTGGTATTAAGTCCGCGTAAGACTCTGTTAGGCATATATTTACACTATGCGTGCGCTTAATGAATAATCACAATATATACTAGATATATAAGACAAGGGGATCCAGGACCCGATCGCTAGGTCGAGGTGAGTTGTTGTTCCGGCACCGGGCATGGGGGACAGGGCATCTTATGGGTCTGGTACACGGGTTGTTCTGTGATGAGGACGTGTCGTAGTTAAAGATTATTTTCCGCCGATTAGAGCTACGTAAGTAAGTGGAGCTCAGATCGCAACCGTTAGATACTTCGATCGTAAATGAAAGGATAAGATCACCTGAACTGCATAAAGCCACGCATGTTTCGGATTTCTGAACATTTCTCTATGCAAAACCGTATTGATTGTGAGTTGGTGATCATTTTGCTACGAAGTGTACATACGTGAACAGCATTTTCTGATCATTTTGCTACGTAATTTAAACTGATAATACAAATCGACCGGCAGGGTTGGGCACGTGGCAAGTGGAGGGGAGGTTGGTATGTGGCCATAGCTCATAACTAGGTGGGCCCACGGGCATCCACAGTGAGGAGCCGGAGAGGGATGTGTGGGCCCATCCCCTTTTTTTCTTCGTGGATGTGTGTAAACAGCAGCAGCTCGATCGTTAACTCCCTTTCTTTACCACTGTCTTGCTCCGTCAGCGTCTTGTATCTTTGCTCTCCCCGGCTTCTAGCTCCAGCTCCAGCTCCCTATAAAGTCCCCCTCTCCCTTTCTGCTTTCCATCACACACACTTCAGCTAGCTAGCTCTCCATTGGATCATTCATACACAGCCTCGATCTTTTCTTCTCACCGGCCGGCCGGCTCAGCCTCTCCATCTTCGCTGCATTATTCTACGACGATGTCGAGCCGGAGGTCGCGCGCTTCCATCTCGGAGGAGGAGATCAACGAGCTCATCTCCAAGCTCCAGTCCCTGCTCCCCAGCGCGCGCGGCCGCGGCAGCAGCCAGGTACATATACACGTAGTTTCAGTTGCAGCACGCACAAAGTGACACTGGCACACTGCACACACACGCGTATATATATATATACCATGCACTTGCATGTAGATACGTACGTAGCTATGTACCTAGCCTAAAAGTCAAGGCGTAATGTGTTATGAATGGCGGCAACGCAGGCGTCGACGACGAAGCTGCTCAAGGAGACGTGCAGCTACATCAAGAGCCTGCACCGGGAGGTGGACGACCTCAGCGACCGCCTCTCCGACCTCATGGCCACCATGGACCACAACAGCCCAGGCGCCGAGATCATCCGCAGCCTCCTCCGCTAGCTCCTCACATCTGTCAGCACAGCTCGTGCCTACATCTATGTGTACATACATACACATGATGTCCATGGATCTCTGCATGCCTAGATCTGATGTACCTAGCTCTCGGTGTACTACATACGCAGATCGTCGATACCTAAGTCTGGTTTAATCGGTACTTAATTTACTTTGGTAGGGCATTAGCTAGGGCCGCCTAATTAAGTTTGTAGCTGCTTCATTAGCTCACCTTGATCATCTCCTCGCCTGTGGTTTCTTCCCAGTTCCCATCTCTCGATCTGTCTTGTTGATTTCTTTTTGTTATTTTCCTGTCTTTTTCTGTAAACTTATTTGCGGTTTGGATCGAGTTGTTTCCTCTACAGACAACCGACCGATCGCTAGCTACCCATAGAGGGGTACCGCGCGCTAATATACTACCATCCATGCATGTACTGTTGTTGAAGCTTGATTAAATAATCTTATCTGATTGTCGCTACGTGCCATGCGATCTAAGTACATAGTATGCATGTGACTACATTCAAGACAGTAAGAGACAAAGGATTGAACAGCTTTCTACACAGGGCTCACAACATGCAGCAATCCCAATAGACCGAAACCTAGCTCGGCTGGTGGGAGGTGCAGTGCACATTACAGCCCCACAAACTACATTTAAGTTCTCTTCGACTCAAATTTGTGTGACTTTCTTCTTCTTATTGGAAAGATATCTAGCTTCTCCTACGTAACATGCAGCAATTCTATTGTGATCCCTGGAACGATCGGACGGCTCTGCTCTGCGCCTTGTCCTCGCGCGAGGACAGTACTCCCCATAGAAATTCTTTCACCACAAGATGCCTCTCTTTCGTGGACGCTTCGGTTCTACTTTATTTCCACCCGTACGAGGGATGAAATCAGACGGTTGTTTACTCGGAAATGGGAAGAGGAATCGACCGGCCGGAGTAGTGCACCGGTCGGCTACTTGCCTCTGCGTGCATGGGATGCCATGCCCATGCGGCCAAGGCCCCACTCGTCGTGCGTCGTGATATTAGCAGTACGTACGGGCGCGGCGGTATCGCGACAGGCTTCCCTGTGCACATGTGTGGTCACCTGGGCCTGTCGTTTCTTTCGGATGAAAGAAAGGAACGGATCGGGGAAAAGGCTCGCAACGACAGCCTTTTCATCGGTTGTTAGTCATGTGTGGACTCTACTGCCTCCTTTCCCTGTCTCCGTACGCGAGAGGAGAGCTAGCACGCTGCACGCATGTTACCATCAGCATACGACCACTGTACGCACGGTTTCTTCTTGTGATGCGAGGAGAGGTTTGGGCTGCCATGGCGTCACTGTTTTTAGTGTAGTTTTTTTGACTTTTCACGGTCTCTCAGGTGAATGGCACTGCTGCGAAGAGTTGTTGAGTTAGCTGAAAGGTTTGTACGCACTTGCTGCCCTTTGCCGTGCGGAGCACCTGCGGTACCATGCAAAGTTATCGCTGGCGTACATGCGTACGTGCGAGGTCAATGTGTGGGAAAAGGAACTTCAAAGTCACAAGAGTTGAGTTTATCTCACTCGAGGCAGAAACCTCTTCCACGGCTTCTGCAGTATTATAGCCTGACTTTGGATTGTCAATCCGCTAACAAGTTGCATAGCTTTGTTTTCGCAGCTTTCTGTACAGCCCATGCAGTAGCGCTGAATTTGAACATTTGGATCAAAATCCCAGTTGTTTTGCTAAAGAACGTGTTAGAGTATATTGACATATCTCTATATTTAGTAGTTTAGGATTTGTAATCTCGTGGCACCTGTCTTATCTCTAGGAGATGCTTCTTGCTCACTAAGCCTTGTACTCTATATAAATCGCCATCGAGTCTCAATACAATCATCCATTACAGTATATTCATCGTCCTACATGGTATCAGAGCGGTACCGCTCCTGAGCCACATCATCTCCCAGGGGCGGCGCGGCGGAAGCTGTGGAGGCGGCGCAACCCGTAGTTTAAGTCGTGTCGCCGATCATCCGATCGACTACCAATTAGAGTTTTCTCTGGTCATCTTCAGATCGAGTTTTCTCTATTTTTTTCCGATCATAGATCGGTTTGCGTCGCTCGCCGACCGCCGACGTTCCTCTCGCCCGGACTTCACCGCCTCAGCTTCGACCTCTCCGGCGCCTCCTCTCCTTCGATGTCGTCGTGGCGTGACGTGGCGCGATTGTCGACACGACCCTCCCTCCACGGCCTTCCGAGCGCCCCGTCTACTGTCGCCATCATGCCGGATCATCATCGCCGGCCCGTCGTCCGCGAGTATGAGCCGTCCCACCCCCGGGAGCCTGCACTTGTGGTCATGCCATCGACATGCACAGGCTGCCGCTGCATCGCCCCTTCGGGCTGCAGTGTCGCTGCTCGTGGTCACCATTGCCATCGTCGACGCCACCGTCTTCGTCAATGCTAATCAGGTCCTTCTCCGATGCCGCTGCTCCCGGATCCGGCCTCCTCGTCAGATGCACCGACGGGCTTCTCTCCGCCCAGATCTAGAGCCGGCTCTCTCCGCCGCTCATCTCCACGGCCCCAGATCCAGGCTCCCTGTAACAGCCCAATTTTCAAATTTCAGTAAAAATTTAAATTTATTTATGTTTGTGGAATTTTCTGAAATTTTTAAAAGCTTTTTATAAGTATTTTAAAGCCAAAAAAAATTTATGTGCAAAATTAAAAGCCAACATAAAGTTGAAAATAATTTTATTAAGTCCAAAATAAGTATGGGAATTTCTGTGAATTTTTCCATAAATTTTTGGAATCATTTTACCATTTTCTAAAGTCAATTTGGATTACTAGAATTAAAACAATTGAGAAATCAAAAAGAAAATCAAAACTCGGTTTGGGCCGAAACCCAAGGCTCCGGCCCAAAAACCTTCGCGCACGCGGCCCACTTCAGCCCGCCTCTCACCCCCTCCCACCGTCCGATTAAAATCGGACGGCTGCTAACCAACCGCCCGCGCCGTTTTCCTCCACGTCACCCCGAACGGTTTCGATCGTTGGATCAAAACCCAACGGGTCGCATTGCTTCTTCTTCCTCCCCTTCTTCTCCGCGTCAGCCGCGAGTCCCCGCCATCGTCGCCCACGTCCGAGCTCCACCAACGGCCTCCTCCAACCTCCCCGCGACTCCCGCTGCGTGCGCACGAGACCACACCGGCCTCCGCCACCTTCCACGCTGCTTCCCCTTCTTCTCCGCACGACCGCCACGATTGGCGCAACCACCGCCGCGACACCCCACGCCGCTCGCTGCCGCAGCTCCTCGCCCTATAAAAGGGAGCACCGGGTAGCCCTTATCCTCCTCCATCTTTACCCCTCACTCACTCCTCCTCGCACCCCCCAGCATCGCCGGAATTCAAGTTCTTCTCGCCGCCAAGCCGCGGGACCTCATCGCCAATCGCGCCGCCACCAGAGCTGCTCCGGCCACCACGACCCCACCGTCACCATCGCCTCATCGCCGCTGGCCGTGCGCCCGCTCCGCCGCCGAGGATCCGAGGCCGATCTTGTCGTCGCCCGTACCTCGCCGCCGCCTTCGTCTCGTCGCCGGTCGCCTCCGACCTCCTCTCGACGTGTGGGTGAGCGCATCATGTTCACCATCTCTCCCTCTCTCTGTTGGTATCCTCGCCGGACACCGCCGTGCACCGCAACGCTGGTGACCCTCGGTCCCGACGCCGGCGCCGCTCGTGCCTACGTGGTTTCGCCACATAGACGCCATGTCAATGCCGCGTCGGACCACACCGAAGTCATCGCGACGCGTGGGACGCCACGTGGCGCCACACCAAGACACCCCGAGCCAAAAGCTATAAACCCGCTTCACCATAGACCGTGTCTATGACACGTGGGCCCGCATGTCGAAATCTTTTAATTCTTTTAAATTCGAAAATCCTCAAGGCCAAGATTGCGCAATAAATAGGTTTTTCAAGAGAAAATAATTCAGAAATTCAATTAAATTTCAGATTTAGGTTTAAAACTTCTAAAATTCATAACTTTTGCATATGAACTCCAAATTGGGTGATTCAAATTGCAAAATTTATATAAAATTATAATCTAGCTAACTAAACCAAAATATTTCAATTTGGAGTTAATTTGAACTATGTTTTTGAATTTATTTGAATTTGAATATTGAATTTATCGATTTTTACAGATAGAATTCGACGACTCGGAGAGTTCGATCAAATCAAGACTTAGAATTCCAAGACATCGACCAAGGCAAGTTACACCATTGACCATATTGCCCCCAGTATTTTAAGTTATTTCCAGTTTTTAAATTCTTTATCGCATGCATATGTTGTTATAAATATTTTAATATCCTGTTTTACATATAGTTAATTCCATGTGTTATTGTATGGCCAATTTGAATGTTGTATCTGACTACCTTGATACCATAGGCAAGATATTACCAAAATTAAACATATGCTTAGCCAAACTTAGTTCACATTTACAGAATTTGGGAGGGTTTACACCAAATTTCTATAAATTTGTTTCAAACTTGATATTGTGGTATTGTCTTACCACATGGATTTATAAATGGAGTTTTATTCAAAATAAAATCAAAAATGGGTTTGGACTTGGTCGGAATGGTGGGTGCAGGTTTATGCACGGGATTGATCTGGTTAAGATTAAGGCCCATGGATTGTAGGAATGACGCCCAAGTCAATTGAGGACCGGTCTTTGAGCCGCTTATTGCTAAGCCATAACGTACTACCACATGTCCTGTATGGGCAGGATTTGGCTAACTAATTTGTGATATTCTAGTGTATGTATGTCATGTGATTATGTGGGTGTCGGTTAGACGTTTTATTCCCACTTGGCGCAAGAGGGGGCTTTCGGAGGACGGTTAGTCCAAAGGGGCGAAACCTTAGCGGGCATTAATATATTAGGATAGCACATTGTAAAGGCCTCATAGTAATTGCTCAGTCACACGCCTACGGAAGCGTGAATTGACTGACATAACGAGCATGTCACCTCGTGTGGGTAAAGTTGTACCAACTCTGCAGAGTAGAAACTATTCGAATAGCGCGTCATGGTCATGGACATGCTAGCAGGGCCACTTAAAGTTAGAATTGTTTTTGGTTTTTAAAACACTTTATTAAATGCTGAGGATGGTCAATCCTTATGAAAATTTGGGCGGGAAGCCAAGTGTTAGGAGGGGATCCTTCACTTTATTATTGGAGGTTATCCACATTGTCTCATGGTCATTTTAAAATATGATTTTAGCCATAGTATGAAACTGCCTTAGAAATTACTATGTCTATTTACACTGAAAGTGAACCTTAACAAGTACTATGTACCGTACCTCCGAACCGATATGCACTCTCCTAACCGGTTTACGTATCCCACGAGACATGCTCAACGCAAGACCAGGACGCGCACGCAGACGCAGCGAGCAGAGAGTGACTCAGATGAGTGAGTCATATTTTAGCCCGTGTGTAATTACATTGTATAGATGTTGTGCGCTTATATTGTACTATATTTGTATACATATTTTTTATAACATATTTGTATACATATTTGTATACATTATGTGCGTATTGTTGGAGTACATTGGTTCTAGAGACGACTGCAACGCCCGAGATTCACATGAAATCATAAAACACCCGAAGTTCACATAAAATCATAAAACACCTTCCGGGTGAGGGGGAGTCTGACCCCTAGGGCCACGACATGATGAACCGTGCCCTAGGGGCACTTCACTCATCATCATCGTGCCCCTGGGGCACCGACTACGGTGCTCCCACTACCGGACACGGCTTCTTTGCCGAGTGTCCCCGCCTTTGCCGAGTGCTTTTTATCGTGCACTCGGCAAAGAGGCTATTTGCCGAGTGCCAGATAGAAAGAACTCGGCCAACATTTGGCACTCGGCAAAGAGATGGTTTGCCGAGGGCCGAGCACTCGGCAAAAAATTACACTCGGCAAAGATCAGGTTTGCCGAGTGTCGGGCACTCGGCAAACCAGAACACTCGGCAAAGGGCACCACCGTTAACTACGGCACTGTCGTTAACCCTTGCCGAGTGTCTTATCCCGACACTCTAAGAAAGAGGCTCTTGCCGAAAGTGTCATTTTTGACACTCTGCAAACCATATTTTTTTCCACTTTTGACTTCCAAACTTTTTCTCGCAGTCCTCATACAATACACGGTACTCCATGTTCCAATGTGGCACATTTCTGATTTTTCTATATTTCTTTAATTTATTTCAATTAATTGAATTTTCTTGGATAATTCAAATTATAACTGCTAGTCATTCGAATAATGAAAAAAATGAATGGAAAAATGATATTCATGTTATTTATTATAATGTGAGGCCGTAACCAGGAACAGACCACCAATTTCGAACATCTTGTTCACGAAACATGACCACGACAGCCTTTTCATCGGTTGTTAGTCATGTGTGGACTCTACTGCCTCCTTTCCCTGTCTCCGTACGCGAGAGGAGAGCTAGCACGCGGCACGCATGTTACCATCAGCATACGACCACTGTACGCACGGTTTCTTCTTGTGATGCGAGGAGAGGTTTGGGCTGCCATGGCGTCACTGTTTTTAGTGTAGTTTTTTTTGACTTTTCACGGTCTCTCAGGTG
This sequence comes from Ampelocalamus luodianensis, assembly GCA_036346255.1. Taxonomy (NCBI): domain Eukaryota; kingdom Viridiplantae; phylum Streptophyta; class Magnoliopsida; order Poales; family Poaceae; genus Ampelocalamus; species Ampelocalamus luodianensis. Next base: position 51,946,244 of record CM070627.1, on the reverse strand, counting down.
AATGGCACTGCTGCGAAGAGTTGTTGAGTTAGCTGAAAGGTTTGTACGTACTTGCTGCCCTTTGCCGTGCGGAGCACCTGCGGTACCATGCATGCAAAGTTATCGCTGGCGTACATGCGTACGTGCGAGGTCAATGTGTGGGAAAAGGAACTTCAAAGTCACAAGAGTTGAGTTTATCTCACTCGAGGCAGAAACCTCTTCCACGGCTTCTGCAGTATTATAGCCTGACTTTGGATTGTCAATCCGCTAACAAGTTGCATAGCTTTGTTTTCGCAGCTTTCTGTACAGCCCATGCAGTAGCGCCGAATTTGAACATTTGGATCAAAATCCCAGTTGTTTTGCTAAAGAACGTGTTAGAGTATATTGACATATCTCTATATTTAGTAGTTTAGGATTTGTAATCTCGTGGCACCTGTCTTATCTCTAGGAGATGCTTCTTGCTCACTAAGCCTTGTACTCTATATAAATCGCCATCGAGTCTCAATACAATCATCCATTACAGTATATTCATCGTCCTACATGGTATCAGAGCGGTACCGCTCCTGAGCCACATCATCTCCCAGGGGCGGCGCGGCGGAAGCTGTGGAGGCGGCGCAACCCGTAGTTTAAGTCGTGTCGCCGATCATCCGATCGACTACCAATTAGAGTTTTCTCTGGTCATCTTCAGATCGAGTTTTCTCTATTTTTTTTCCGATCATAGATCGGTTTGCGTCGCTCTGCCGACCCGTCGACGTTCCTCGGCTCCGGACTTCACCGCCTCAGCTTCGACCTCTCCGGCGCCTCCTCTCCTTCGATGTCGTCGTGGCGTGACGTGGCGCGCTCGTCGACACGACCCTCCCTCCACGGCCTTTCGAGCGCCCCGTCTACTGTCGCCATCATACCGGATCATCATCGCTGGCCCGTCGTCCGCGAGTATGAGCTGTCCCACCACCGGGAGCCTGCACTTGTGGTCATGCCATCGACATGCACAGGCTGCCGCTGCATCGCCCCTTCGGGCTGCAGTGTCGCTACTCGTGGTCACCATTGCCATCGTCGACGCCACCGTCTTCGTCAATGCTAATCAGGTCCTTCTCTGATGCCGCTGCTCCCGGATCCGCCTCCTCCGCTGCGGATCCGGCGAGGTCTCACCCGGATCCGCCTCGCTGATGCGCGCTGACGGCTTTCTCCGCCCGATCTAGAGCCGGCTCTTCCGCGCCATCTCCACGGCCTAGATCCGGGCTCCCGACCGAGCAGCGTCCTTCCTGCCTCGGTCTTCTCCGTGCCGCTCATCTCCACGATTCAAATTGCCTAGCGCTCCCGGATCCACTTCGATCGACGGCGCGCTGGCCTTCTCGTCGTCACGCTCCGGATCCGGCCTCCTTCACGCCGAATCCTGCGGTGCCTGGCCCAGATCCGGCCTCCTCCTCGCCGGATCCAGCCGCCCCCCTCTACTTCATCTTCGTCCACGGCCGGATGACGTCGGCAACCTCTTCACCAACCTCGGTCATGACCTCCTCTGCATCAACTCTACTACCCCGACCACCGACGACCTCGACACCGGTTACCTCGACATGGCCCCCTCCTCCACGACTACGACCATGGTCACGTCGCTCTCGACTACTTTGGCAACAAAGGGCTATCATTATCTTGAGCAAACTCATCGGTTCCCTCTACAGTCACCGTGTCCGCGATGCCACAGTAGTCCCTGGCACTCCCACTGCGATTGCGGGGGATGTCAGTCCTATGGTTCCCCACATTCGGCTTCCTCTCTAGTCTAACCATCAGCGACGCTCCTGCTGTCCGCGACGCTACCGCTACGACTGCAGGGGGTGTTAGAGTATATTAGCATATCTCTATATTTAGTAGTTTAGGATTTGTAATCCCGTGATACCTGTCTTATCTCTAGGAGGCTTTTGCCCTCCAAGCCTTGTACTCTATATAAACTGTCCTTGAGTCTCAATACAATTATCCATTGCAGCATATTCATCTCTCCTACAGAACGTGCATATTGATCGAGGTTTTGTTTGGATGTGTTCCAAAATCCGCACTTGTCAGGTCGAAATCGCACGATTTCAAACTTATATATCTGAACGAAGCCTGACATGGAATTTTGAATCTCTGATGGTTGTAAATTCAACTCAACTTGCATAATATGAGATAACCTGCTAAAATCCAAGCATTTCACTTCAGGCGACCATGAATACACTATTTTCTACCCCTAGTCAACCTGACACCCAAGCTTCTCTCCAGTCTAGGCAACCACAAACATACACTGTTTTCTACCTCTAGTCCATGGAGGATTAAGGAATGAGTCCATATTATACCTCTGAACTATGGCCCGAGTCCAAAAAATACCTTCAACTACAAAACCATTCACTTTACACCCCTGAACTATTGAAACCAGAGCAAATCACCCTCTCGCCCTAAACCACCCTGGTTTTGGATGACGTGGCGTCCACGTATACATATTCCGCTGATGTGGCGTCCATGTGTACATCTCCTTTCGTTTTCTTTTTCTTTTTCTCCCACCTTGTCCACTCATGCTCACGGCCGAAGCTCCATGGTGCCACCTCCTCCTGACTTGGCTTCTTCTCCCCCGGCCGTCGGCCTCGGCTGCTGGTCCGCCACCGCCTGGGCCTGCTGGCCCACCACCGTCGCCGCCTCCTCAGTCTGACCTCTCGGGCCCCATGGTGTCGGGCTTCTCCTGGTGTGTGGGGAGCTCAGTGCGGCGGCCGTGGAAGGAGCTAAAGTCCGGGATCAAGGGTGTCGGGCTCGTCGCGCGATGGCGATCCGGCGGCGACGCTAGGCGCCGGCCGGGCGGAGGGAGCGCATCGCTCGCCGCTTCCGCGCCGCCTCGTTTCGGCCGAGCCGAGCCTGCTGACCGTGCCGCTTCTCAGAAGGCCGCCGCGCTGCTGCCTCACCGACTACTGTCACGAGGTGCCCTAAGGCCCGAGGAAGCCCTCCCCCACCTCCATTGGTCCTCCCCGCCGCCAAGGACTTCCACCGCCGCCACCTCTTCTCCTCCACCTTCGGCCACCGCCGCCCCACCGATTCGGCCACCCCCAGACTCCCTCGACCCCACCACCGGCCCCCTCACCCTCGGGCTCAGCTCATGCATGCGCCACCCTCCTCCCCGTGCCACTCCACCACCGTCGCCTTTTCGCCCCGTGCCGCCGCTCCACAGCGCCGTCGTCCCCGTCGCCGATGCCCTTGAGGCTGCCACCTTCTGGGCGTCCCGCCCCTACCCTTGCGAGCGCCGCCGCGCCTCCCTCCGCCGACGGCGAGCCCGAGCCATGCGCGCCCATGGCCTCCCCTACCTGGCCCGGTTTTGGATCTCCCTGTAGCCCCCTTTTAAATCCCCCCTCCTTTGACTGCCAAGTGGGCCCAAGGTGCTAGCGTGGATGCCACGTCATCCAAAACCGAGGTGGTTTAGGGCTAGAGGATGATTTGCTCTGATTTCAATAGTTCAGAGGTGTAAAGTGAACGGTTTTGTAGTTGAAAGTATTTTTTGAACTCGAGTTATAGTTCATAGGTGTAATATAGACTTATTCCGAATAGTAATTAGAGGGGCTACATAAAAAGGTGACGCCGTACGAGCAGCGATTTTACTGTTTTTTTTGGGGGGGGTGTTGGGTTTGAAATTTTCACAGGAGCGGGCAAGTCTGCAGCTCTACCTCGTAGAGGTACTGTAGATCATAAGGCCAACGGACTAGAAGCCCTCTTAGTACTGACAGGAACAACCGAACAAGTATCTGCGGGGCGTACGGAACATATCTACATATGTGTGTTGTGAACACGAAAGGAAAATAAATGTTAACATCGACTATTTCTGTTGTACAGAGAAGCCGCCATGGTTAACAAGTGACTTCATCAAACAGGGGCCCGGGGTAAGCTCAAGGGGTTCAGTGAGCTCTAGCTCTATACAACATAAACCTCTCGTTGCTCCAATGCATCTGTTGGGACCTGGGTGGACAAAACTGGTCGTCCACAGAATCCGCCATGCCAGAGAATGTACATTTGCCGGTGGGAAAAGCTACAGTTTACACCAGTTAGCCGATGATCAAATCCTATCCCTTTTCTCGGATGTTCTCGACGGGATGATATTGTCTCCTGTCAGGATACCATATTGCTGCTGTAGTGTTGATCGGTGTTCAGCCCACCATCGCTCTGCTTGTTGTTCAGTGAAACGTCTCTTGCTTCAGGTGAGCAAAATAAGCGATCAATACAAAAATCCATGAAGGGAAAATGCAGAGCTATATAAAGAATTAGAGGGAGGCCCAGAAGTGTAAACCACGAACTGAGCACAAACTTTACCAGAATCAGATGAAGCAAGAAGACATCCATACCTAAAACGGACACGCCTGAGGTACTTATGACCTGCAGGCGAGCGGAATAGTGTGATGTAAACGCCATGTTCAACCTGTTCGATCCATTCTGTGTCTGTTACAGTGCTATTTCCCTTGCAAGGCAACAGATGAACCAGGTGGCCACTGGAATCATGTGACCTTGAAACATCATTCAAATGATTCTCGCAGAAATTACTTCCTAAGAACTTAGATACTTGATTAGTCCATGTGCTATTATCCTCATGCGAGGACAGTCCTTCAGGTGTTCTTTCGGCTATACTTTTGATCTGACAATAGAAAAGAATTTTGAGTCATGCAACGAAGGAGATACATGCAATGAATTGACTATGGAACTCACATAAAGATGTTACCCCATTGCATAGGTTGCAATAGCAACAAGAAATTAGCTGAAATTTCATGTATGAGCATGGGTTCATAGGACAAAGCTTATAGTGATACCCTCTGTCCACTTCTCATCAAAGTTAACTACGTGGGACTTACCATGCGTCAACACAAAATTGTATCAGTGATGTGTTCTTTCTCTATCCTCTCTGGTTTCCCAATTTTATTTTCAGTAGGTCAGCAATTCATATTGCATGTATAAAACCTAATGCACAGGAACAACTTTGAATAAGCTGATAAAGAAATTAACTTCAAGTGGGAATGCGTTCCAAATGCTTGTCTGATTAATCAAGAGAATTTGCATTGGCCCAATGCGGCACAGGATAGATTTAAATTCTGTCCTACGACTATACAACCAATACGTTTGCACCCTACCTCTCCCATATTTCTCAGCTACAATAATTCCCATATAAAGGCTGAGCAAATGCTAGCTCTCATTCCAAGAATTGTCAGTATAAGAAATGAATATCTACCTGGGAAGTAAGGGAACTGATAACTTCTTTTGCTGCTTTGCATTTCAAGTTTTCCACATCAGCAGTAGCTCTGGCCTCTCTTAACTGATTATTAGTTTTGTCAAGTTCTGCTTCAAGTAATTCAGACTTATGTGTCAGCTCATGCACCTACAAGAATCAATCAGGTCACTGGACGAGAGAGCAGTACATGTTATTTTAAGGTAAAGATAGAGCAGTACATATATTAACTCCCACGCAAAGGATTGGGAAATCTAATCCTAATAGACTGAATGATTGTCTCTGCTACTTACAGAACCGAGATCTTACGAGAAGAAAAATCTTAAGAAGAAATGAGGATCTCAAGAGAGCATCTAGAAAAGTGAAACATCAGCCATGTTGTATATGATGGTGATAAGGTTACCTGTGACTGTAGTCTAGCAACTTCAGTCAGATTCTCATTTGATTGATATGCACAGGCAGTGTCTGGTGATGTTCGGCCAGATGTAGCTAATCTATTAATAGGATGCAGTGAATTCGGTCCAGAGGACAAACACAGCGTTGGCTGGGCACCTACCCTTGAGGTAGGAATGCAAGAAGAAATCAACTCCTTGGAATGGCTAATAAAGTTTGTAGCACTAAGGCTTAAGTTTCCTGACTGATGTAGAGGAAACCGGCTGTTACTCCGTGAGTGTTTACCTTCAGGCTTGAATGATTCCATAGTCAAAAGCCTAGATATTCGCACTCGCAAATTCCTATCTGTGTTTTCTGTATCAGTTGCTTCACTGGACAATTGATGTGGGTTTCCATCAAGAAGCTTTGAGTTTTGCAGATTTTTTGCAACCCCCGCGATATTAAGTTTCGTATAGCAGTCATCACATACCCGATATGGCTTGTATGAATTTGGAGCCAAAGAAGCTTTCATTGATTTTCTACTGCTGCATGGTTTGCAAAATACTAAGCCGCAGTTATAACAATTATGTCTCTTTCTTCTAAAACCAAATTGTAAACGACAGCCAGAGCATATTGACTGATCTAAACCAGATGTGCTCTTATGGAGACATACAACAGCAGTGAAATCTGTACCGCATACCACGCTCTTGACTTGCTTATCTTTCAAAGCTTCAACAAGAGTTGGAGTAAACCGATCATAATTATCGCCATGTCCTAGACAACCATTTGCACCCCTGCCCCAAGTATAAACTTCCGCTTTAGAAGTCAGCACAGCAACATGATGAGAACCACAGGCTATCTCTTCAACAAAACTGCCGGAGATGCTCCCTTCAACAAGAGTGGGGAGCTTTCCATCAGTCGTTGGATTTCCATGTTGTCCAAAAGCATTACTGCCCATTGTGTAGACTTGCCCAGAAGTTGACAAAGCGATGGTAATGTCATACCCACAAGCTACCTGGCAAAAACTAGGCTCAAAAAGTGATGCCACACAGGCTGGGATGAGCCTTGTTTCTCTGTCAGCATGTCCAAGCTGACCTTTATCCCCATCTCCCCATGTAAATAATTTAGCAGATGCACCAGAATTTAGAGAATCTACAACCTCAACTATCGCAACTGTATGCCAAGCACCACAAGCTGCACGTACAGTACGCATTCCTCTCAGAGAGTACACTTCCCTTGCAACATTTGTGCTTTGGCGATCTCCATGGCCCAATGCACCAAATACTCCATCGCCAAAAGTGAACAATTGGCCTGCTGATGTCACAACAGCCGTATGCCAAGGTCCACATGATACTGATGAGATGTGCAGTCCTTCCAATGGACCATAGACCTTCTTTGGAATCCAATGAGCAGTATCATTCCCATGACCAAGAAGACCAGAATTGTGCATCCCATCACCCCATGTGTAGAGATCCCCACAAAAAGAAACAGCACAAGTATGAAATTCCCCGCATGCAACAGATTCAATATTAATTGCACTCAAAGTACTAATAAGCTTAGGGTGCGTAACATTGGCATCAACTCCATGTCCAAGCCTACCACCTGACTCTTCGCCCCAACTGTACATTTCTCCTTGTTTTGTAACCAGAACTGAATGCTTACTCCCACAAGCTACACTGTGAATATCCAGCAAAACTGTTGACTCGAGTGCCTTTGGTGAAAATACATCACTCCTAGAACCATGCAAATTTCCAGATATATGTGAAGCATAAGCAAGCATGCAATCACCTACCCCTTTGCCCCAAATGAGAACATCCCCCAATGAATCAAAATCATCACCTGATCCATAGCTGGATGAACTTACTGCACTTGAATAGCTAACTCTGACATTATTATCAACTCCAGATACTCCCCCATTTGAGGTATCTGCACTTCCAGATGAGACGGAGTTAGAAGTACTTACTGACCCTGTACTAACAGTACTCCTCTCCTGCCCAGTGTATACTATCACATCAGAAAATATATTCCCAAAGTTAGCAAATGCACGGGCATCATAATTAGTGCTGCATCGCTGGATGCTTTCCAAATCCTAAAAAAAAGTAAACAGTGATATAGTATTACACAGAAGATACTAATGAATTCACATAGAGAAATCACTGCCTACTAACCTTATTTTCAACATCATTACTATAACATGAGGATGCCAATGGTGAATCTCCCTGCGTATGGTTAGTTGGGCTATCAAAAGCTTTATCACTTTTTGTTTCTATTGTCCACTTTTCACAGTTTCGTCGTGCAATTAGTGCCTTTAAACCAACGAACCAGGCCTCTGCTTCGCCCTTATCTTTGCAGATCTGCCACAAATTATCTACTGAGGATAATTAAACTAATCCAAGGATCATAATCAGTAATCACAGCATTGAAGAATTAAATAAATAATGGAAATAGAAATTTAAGCCTGATTGCAAGTAAGATAGAATTTCACACACCAGATCTAATGATCTCTGCCCATATATAAGGGAGAATGATTGATACTCTTTATCAGGTCTTGGATGTCGCAGGAAGATAGCCTGGCAGTGAAGACAATATACAAAACATAATCATCATGCATCTTGCTGTGTATTTCTTGATTATCAAGTAAATAGCTGAACAGATTTGTCAAGTGACCTAGACAAAGTCACAAGAAAAATAAAGGAAGAAAGAAAGAACAAGAGTGATTGCATCAAGGGAAATGCTGAAAATAGTTCAACAAATAAGCAAAAATAACATAGTAGCAACAACATCAACAATAATCCAAGTTCAAGTTGATCATGTTTCAATCAGAAAACTCTTCTAGGACTGCTTAGATCAATTTCAGAATCAGAAGAAAAAAACAGAAAATTATCCAAGTAAGGACTTACTGTTTGTTGTCCAGGTATTATTCTTGATACTTGATTAAGGTTTAGCTGCTTCTCCAGTCTCCCAGAGTACCAGATGAGCACAGTTTCATTCTGGGAACAGTAACAAAAATGATAAATCGAGGCACACAAGGACAACATTTATCGATGAAAACAAATATTTGACATAAAAGATTAGGATAAGTGTTTGTTCTTTTGGCATCTACAGATTATTTATAAAATATACATGGATGCAGAATGTAGGTGTCACTTGCAAATTTACATATACTCCCTCAAGTTCACAAAAAAACAAGTCGTTTTGGAATGCATGTAGTCAAACTTTGAAAATTTTGGCTATCGACATCTTTTTAAATATTTCGATTAGGTACATGAAAATTATATGTATAGATTCATCTCAAAAAGTACTTTCATAATATTATAATTTTATTGGGGTTTACAAATATTTCATAATACTAATTAGTGGTCAAAGTTGCATTTTGAGGACCGTGTTGATGTCCAAAACGACTTGTTTTTGTGAACTGAAGGGAGTAATAATGATGGCTCCTCGATCCTCAGTCATCAATATGAGAATAGATAAACAGATCTACTTTAATTTTCATGCATAATGTAAAAAATATAGAGCCACAAAAAAATGCTTAGCACAATGGTTAAAATTGCAAGTTAATGCTAGAGAAGTAACAAAAATATATTTCATCTAATTGACTTGGTAATAAGCCAAAATAAGTTAGACTACTATTTATTCCCAGAAGAAGACGTTTTGCTACTTACATTGGAAAGTCTAAATGGACAGAATTTTGGTTTTCCTCGCCGCCCATATTTCAATAAATGTGTCCCTTTCTTCAGGGCTGTTATTGCCTAGCAATTCAAAAGGATCCCATTCAGTGATATAAAATGAAAAGGAACATTCCTTCTATGCCATTTACTAACATGACAGCCAAAGAAAAGTATAATTTTGAGAATAAAACAAGTAAACCATCATATGTTTAATGCTGGCTCACATTTACTGCCTACAGAAAGTTATCACTAGAAGGTTGGTATAAGATTACATGCCCCCATATTCTCAAATAAGAGATTACAGGCTTGATTCTCCCACCACCAAAATGCTGTTAAAACGATCACTTTGCAGTTTGCACCTCATTAAGGTACCTACCAGGTGCTAAATTTACCTGCTAGTGTTTTCTGTTTTTTACTTTCTTATGTCATAGAATTCAGCCAATAATAGATCAAACCATCCCGGAATATTACTCAGTTAATCAGTTTGAAGGTTATTCTCCTACAATTGTTCACAACTTCACATCACATGATTCATTCCATCCAACTGATGAAACAATTACCTGTTCGACATCCCTCTCAAAGGGACCGTTCTTCAAAGAATCTGCAGCCATGCAGCAGCACCCAGAGTCACATGCCACAAGCTGAGTTCATTCCAAGACCATGTGTCTATCTCAACCACATGGATTCCTCCAAACCAATCCCACAAAGGGCAAACCCCGTATAAAGCGATCTGCAGCAACTTAAAAGTCTGAATCACTATCATATATAGCAATAGAACTAGATTCATCATTTCTTCCTCCCATCTTTACAAATATGCAAGTATAACAGAAGGGATAAACTGAATACAAGTTTAAAACACACACCATCAATTGGAAGCACTACAAATATGTCTGCGATTAGCTTCAGATCAACAATACACAATAAGCAAACAAACATCACGTTTGAAGAAAAAAGCTAAGTCTGAGATAAAACAAGAGCGCAAACATTTCGAACCTCAAACAACATAACCCAATCGACATAGTGCTAGAATGGTTTTCAGATCGATGCAAACCTGCAATATTGCAAGTTCCCTTGGGGCAAAAACACGATTGACCCTTCAGCGTAACTATAACATAGATCAAACGCAAAGTTTGGCAATTTAAATTACGTCACAAACACTATTGTTTCTGCAGGTGCAGCATTGGCCCTTAACCAATCGCCGGGATGGATTCGTGTCAAGGCGACCCTAGCGGTGCACACAAGGTACCCGCCAAACCCCAAACATTGCAAAATTGGAGTCAAATTATGGCGAAAACAGCGCAAAAAACACCGAATTCGGAGCATCAAAATAAGCCTAATAGCAGAAATTTAACCCTAGACCGCTCCAAAAGAAACCAATTCGACCCTAAATCGAAGCAATCTCACCCGCTCACAAATCACCCGAAAAGTATACGTTAGCTAAATTACGGGAAACGACCTCAAAACTCGGTTTCGGGGCATCACGCGCCGATTGGATCGGACAGGATCGAGCAAAGCCTTGTCCGCGCGGGGAGGATGCCAGCGCCGGCAAGTCTATTAGGCGGCCGGACTCCTCCGGCGGCCGGGGGAGGAGGCGATCGGAGAGCGCGAGGGTTTAGCTCGGCGCGTGTGCGGTGGTGGGCGAGACGGGTGGAGGAAAGAGGCGATGAGCTCTTGCGCTTCGCGGACGAAGGGCCCGGTGAGGTGCCCGTGGACCGGGCGCATGGACCGTGGAGGGTAGAGTGCGGGGGGTGCGAGGGCAAATGGACGGTGGAGATCGGTTGGTAGCGCAGGGATTGTGTGGACATGGTGCGTGGTGGTTTCGGAGCAGCAGGATTAGCGCGCGTATCGAGGAAACGAACTTGTAATTTGACATGTGGGGGACGACGGCATTTTAGAAGCTTGAATGGGTGTTTCAAATGTATCTGAATAAAATGCTATTTACGAATCTCTCAATTTAAAATGCGATCATATAACTATACCTGCCGTTGATTAGCCTTCATGGCATTTGTGCATTATTACAAGCTTTACGCTATGGTAGCAGACGTCCGGGATAAAGGGCAGTAGTTTGGTTCTGAACCCGCGCATGTATGCCAAATTTGGGTAATTTTGATCAAATTTGACTCTCATTTTCGTTACCAAACTTTAGTTAGATTCTTTTTTCATTGTCTTTTTAGTTGATTTTGTTGTCAGAGTTTAGCCGAAAATTAAGAATTTCATGACCAAATTTTGGCTCATCGGTGCACGTTGGCAGTGTTTGTATGGGGTACCAAACAGCCCCAGACTTTTGAAAAGAGTTCGGGCACATTAAGATGCATTTGAATGTATTTGAAATCCTCTGTGGACGAAATAGGCTTTAAGATCTGTCTGAAGCAATGGATTTTGCACGAGTAGTGACGAAATTGCTCTGTTCTTACAAAATCCTAAGTTCCAAGCAGGCAATGTCTGATAAGAACATAGTAGAAAGAATGATGCAGGGGATACCAACAGCTCCTTTTGTTTCACAGGACCACTTTTCAGTACTGGCCCTTTTCCAATAACTTATTAAGCGCAAATCAAGCCTCTTGTTGAGCTAAAGTTGTCACTGACATGCAAGGTGGCATTACATAATCTAAAAAACTCACGGAAATTGTTAGCACTAGCACCTATTTACAATAATCCAATGAATGTACAATTATTCTGGGGCTGAATATTGATTTAGTGGAAGCATCGAAGTACAATCCTCAAGTCAGATACGTGGACGCACTCATGAGAAGTATAGTTCCAGCTTTGTAAGGAAGGCCGCACGATTTACACAAATCCAAATACTAGAATTGGCCTTAACATTCAGCTTGCAGATACACATTAGGCTAGCCTGATAAGTGGGTGACCAAAAAGAATAGATCGTTTCAGTCTCGATAATTTTTATCGTAGAATGGATTTTCACCCCATGATTCTCTCTCAGCCTTGGCTATGTTTTCTGTTTCTACCTCCTCCAAGATCGACCGCCTCGTGCTCCTAGAATTTGAAGTCCTTGTAGACTGAAAGAAGAGTTGACAAGTGGTACTAGTTGAAAAAGGAGGTAAACGTAAAACACATAGAGGACATATATATACTACACGCCCAAGGCACATGGAGAAGTACCATTTCTGTGTTTGGTAGCAATTGTACACACTGATGGGAAAAAAGTGCATAACAATACTAATGCAAGCATCCACAGAAGAATGGACACTAATGCAAGCTTACACAGAAGAATGGATCAATCAGCCGATTATGTTAGTCCAATAAGGATTGCTTGATTCATAAAACTTCTACTCAGATTAGCATGTAAATAAGTGGCATATATTACAAAAATGACATAAGCAGGAAGCCAGGAATATAGCAACATTGCATTAGTTAGAGGTATGATGTTAAGGAGGAGAATACTATACCACCAAAAATTGTATTTGCAATTATTTTAGTTGAGAACAGGAATACCTTGCTAATTAGCTTCTCAAATGCTTCTGGTCCATTTTGCTCGATATATCTTTCTGCAGCTGACAGTACATCATCAGGTTTACTTAAGTTCTCCTTTCTTGGGACATACCAGACATTTACTATTTGGCGATTCACAAGCATCGGCCGCACAAAATGCTGGTAAACATGAGCAGCACCATTGAAGCAAGGTAAGACTAGCCAGCAGTTGAAGAACAGCTTTGCATAAGACCAGAAAGGAAGCCTGCAAACAAGAATATCAAGTAAGCATAGTTATGTTAACCTCTTGGTGCATCAAACATAGTTATATTCAGGTATGTCCAATAATGTTAGCAACAAATAATAAAGATCACAATGAAAACCATAAAAGCATAAGAAAGGAACACATTGGATCAGGGACAATTTTGTTCTTGGTATTTTATTGTATCAGCTCCCCACTGCTAGAAACTCCTAGGAAAGGTCAACAAAACTGAACATTTTGAGAGATATCAAAGGCTCAACATTCTGAAAAAAAGAATATGCATATCTCAAGACCCAGAAAAGTGCCATTTACCATAAAATTATTGGAGCAAAAGTGAGCTCAAACAAAGTGATAAACGAGTACAACACCCAGTAAGTGAGCCACTGCTGATCATCTACAGGAGATTTTGTTTCTATTGCCCTCACAGAGGCATATCTGCAAAAGGTGCCAAAAGAGAATGATGAGAATTACAATAGTAGAATAGTTAGTATCAAGAGGAAGAAACGAGGTAAGTTGATTATCTAAGTTAGAATAAAGTAATACTTACAGGGGATAAGCAAGTGAAACTACTGGCCTGCAAAGAAGAATAGGAAAATTAGGATTGGAAGCATTCAAATTGACTTGAAATTTAGAATTCAAACTGGGACCGTTTAGAAAATTATCCCTGTCATGCAGCTAAGAGGCATCACATAGAGTTAGCTCTATCGCCCAGAAAAAACATGATAACACGGCATTATCATTTACTAAAAGGAATCATTTTTATTACTAATAGTTAGCCCCATTCTCCATACAGCACATGACAATGCAGCGAAGCTATCATGGTTACAGAAGCAGTTAGTTCACAATACTGTAGTAGTTCACATGACAGCAGATTCAATAGTTCAATGCCAGCTGAGTTTGCAGAACAATGTAAATTCAAATTCTATCTTGAAAATTAATTACTCTCCTCAAATACCTCTGCAGCATTTTTTTCCCTTGTGGGAATGACAGCGTTTGCACTGAACATATAAATGCTCATCGGACACAATTATTGATAACTCTATTTCTATTATACCCAAGCAGCTTCGGCCAGGTTGCACAACACAAACTGTTGCCAGCACCGCATGGTTGGCGCACTCTATGGAAGCATCAAACATACCACTAATCTAACGATGCAAACATACCAAGATATTGATGTTCGCAAAGGAAGCATCGATATAAGGGAAGGGATCCAAACTTTGGCATTAGGGTTTTGATGTATCTTCCAGCGCCAGCAGGATCCCAAAGGGCCCAAACGCGTTCGCCTACCACGACCTAGGCAACCCACAAAGCGACTATCCCAAGATTCTCGCACACTTTCCCCACAAGCCCCGGCACAGCTACCGGGTTAACCCAACCCAAAGCTCGCACGATTCCAACAACGAATCCTACCAGGAATCACCGCAACAATCCCTCCCCAACCAATCAATGGATCGCCGGGGGAGGATGCAATCGGAACAAGAAGAGAGAGGGGGAAAAGAACCCCGTACCCGGCGAGGACGTCGAAGTTGCTGGCCAACACCTTGAGGAAAGATCCGGACCCCATCTCACACCCTCCTCCTCCAGACCCCTCGCTCTCCCCTGATCCCGCAGCTCAAAATCCGGCGCCGGAGCGTGCGCAAGATAATAGGTAGGGGGCAGATTCTTGCGAGCCGTTGGTGTTTGGTTCGGGAGGGCACGCCGTCTTTTTCACTCGTCTTTTCTCTACTTTTCTCGTTGTTTTCGGCCGGCTGCTTCCAGACTGTTCCTAGTGGAATTAGCGGCCACCAATCACCCCGCCGCTCGTGCCTCGTGGTTGGGGTTCCTTCGCCGAGCCACCATGGAAGCTTCCAGGCTTCTACTAGATTCCTAGGCCCACGCAGAACAGGCTCCAGAGCCCAGTACGGCCTAGTTTTAGTGGCCGGAATCGGGCTACCTGAAGAACGACTGCAGCTTGGCCCATTGAATAAAGATGTGTTACCGCTTGGGCTTCAGTGATTCGTCTGAAGAGAGTCTCGGCCCGTTTCCATCAAGGATGGCGGAACGAACAGTTCGCGCGTGTTTCTATACTGTTATTTATCATTTATCTTTATACTACTTAAAAAGAATATAGCAGTGGTAAGTGATGCGTTCTCTCTCTTGTCCCCTCGATCGTTCCACTACTCGTTCCAATCACCAACATGTGGGCCCCCACTACTCGATCCCACTTGGCTTGGCTTCCAGCCACAAAATCGTTTTCATATCAATAAGCCATTCGGCACTCATCTCTGCGTAAATCGCTCTGATCTCAACAAACAAAATCCTAACAGAATTTGGAGGAGGCACACCAAGAGCGGTAGTGATCAGGTCGAGATCAAGAAGGCATGAGTGTTATGTAACCACACTGCATGGCTACGACCTCGGCAGCTCAGCGCTTGAGGTACGACTGCCGAAGATGAAAAGAGAAGCACAAGGAAGAGCACGACAGGCATCTCCTCCACCTTGGCATGCATGCTCTGCGTGCTCCGGAGGACGCTCATGCTATCGGGGTGTCCATGGTGGTGCTCGCTGGTGCGTATGTGCACACGCATGGGCGTGTCCTTCCACCTGCCTGTTGCGCCCCTACCAGGCTGCCACTCGGTGGTGGAGTGCTTTGAAAATGGTGGAGTGCTTTTAAAATGTTATTTGTATGTTGATTGCAGATGTTATTTTTCTATTATGTGTACATATTTCATTCACATATATATACATTTGTTTGCATCATGACAACATGCAATCATGTGGCTATACTATCATCATTATGTTTTTATTGTCCGTTGAAACTTGAAAGGCCGAGGCTAATGATTTGGACATCGGCGACACGGCTAGGGAGGCATTGGCCACGTTGTTGGACCGTGGGTCTAATGTGTTCACTGCAGTACGGTGGAGCGGGCATAGCGCATAGCGGCAAAGTCGAAGGGGCAACACACATCGACGGAAGTGCTCGTGGGCCACATCGGAGTTTGATCATAAGTACCAAACACGGTAGCGGAGGCACGGAGTTGGGCGGAGTTGGGCCTTGTGCCTCTGGGGCAATAACTCGAGGCTCAGGATCAAAAGGCCATGTAAAATTCCTTGAAAATCAGCAACATATGACTTTGGGCCAAAAAGCTGTTGGGCCAGCCGAGACTTGGCCCGTGGTCAGCTCCGCCCCTGCCAACGAGAGTTGATGGATTGATGTAGGTTAAGCTCAGCGACGACCAACAGTAGCTCAGCATGCTCCGTAGCAACGTCACGGGCATGTAGCTAGTAATCTATAATAATCTCGGCGATCTGCATGTTCATCTGCTGAGTTGTTCTGCGCGTATCATTCAACACGTACACACATTCACGATACCGTGGAGGCTGGAGCGGCAGGCGGGGTGCAGGGGCATGCAGACCGTCCTATCGACGTGCATGCTATATACGTCGACGGCCTGGCCCGCACCGCATTGGCCTAGGCCGTCCCGGTCAGTCCGCACAAATCTGACCCGGCGCGCGGCCGGGCGAGAAATGCATGCGCGCGTGCGTCTGCCCGAACAAATCGCCTACCGTTGGAGGAAATTTTCCGCCGTGCGCGCTCGCGGCGGTGATCGGCACGGGCAGCAAAGACAGTGGCAGCGGCGTGCACGACCATATCCACAGGCCACAGCGGCGCGCGCTAGTACATTCCTTCCTGGACACATGGGAACAAGGCAAGGGATATTGTGGTGGATCGGGATATGGTCGATGACTCACTCGCCGGCCGGGCCACTGCTGCATGGATCATGCAGAGTCACGTCCCACATGGCGGGGGTGATCGACGTCAGTCGAGGCTCCAGGGCAATTCATTGCCTTGGGATCCAGCAGGTTGATTCCTCCTGTCTGGATGACGAGGCACTGCATGTCCAATCCGTTCCTTCGACCAGGATGGCCTCACCCTAAGGAGTTTTTGGTTAAATTGGTATATTTTTTTATTTGTAATAGCAAAAATAATCTCTATTCGCACAAATTTACAAAAATAATACCGCGCAGTCACATATCACGCTTCTAGTTCACGGAACCCACTTGCCGCGCTTCTGGTTTGTAAAAGCATGGCGTGCGCACGTTCTTATCGCGGAACTGGGAGAGCAGTAGGTGGCTTCTGCGGCCTGGGAGCTCGGTAGGGGGCACGTGTCGCCTGTCTAGTCTACCGCGGTGTCAATTTTATCATTTCTGATGAAAGGGACTATATTTGCTATTTCGTTTCAAAAAGAGACTAGCAATCGGAAACGTAATGGGTATCACAATGCACTGCAAATGTAAAGGGAATGGATGAAAACGAAATATGTTTGTTTCAACTCTGTAACGGTATCAAAATTCAATACAGCGTTCGGTTCAAGTCAAGCTACGTCGCCGGGAAAGAGCGAGTGATGTTGCCGTAGAGCGTGTTGACGGGGCCAGGAAGCCCTCGCACACGAAGCCCGGTGAGGACTGAGGAGAGCATCTGCGCGAGCTTGCGTTCGACGATGCCGGACTTGCCGATGACGGTGAAGAACACCGTGCTGGGCGCATCGATAAGCGCCTGCGCGAACGCCGCCGCCTGCGATAGGTCGAGCGAGGCGAGCACGGGGAGCGAGGCCATGCCACTAGCCGGTAGGAGGAAGAATAGACATGGAGGGACATGATCGGGAGAGGTAAGAGATCAGGTCGTGCCGCCGCCGTAGGAAGTCGTGGGCTCTGTAACGGGATTGAAATACACCCAACATGAACATGGGTTGTATTCGGAGGAGTATTTGGTTGGATCGGGCCGGTTTCGGGATACACGGCTTCGGATAACAGAGTTGGTGAGCCAAACAGCCAACAACGTAATCCATTTACATGTAATCGAATTACGTCGAAAAAATCCCTAACCAAACAGCACCTAAGTTTCAGTGCTACTGAACCTACCGAGAGAGTACTCCTTCCCTGGGTAAGGTTTCGTAGGGTGTCAATCGGATCCGAGTTATATGTTTTATCTAGTATTCGTATCTGGACTATTTGATTTGTATTTGATATGTTGAGACTCAAATAGTATTAATCAGATCTTGATTATCTTTTTATTTGACATCTACATCCGGACTATATATTCGATTCATATTCGATTTGTTGACACCCCTGTCCTGCCATGCACCGGTCACCAACCTCGATCCATAGACTGGAACCATCTAGGACCAGGAGTATGATTCTGTCATGTAGGAGTAACACATTGTAAATGTGTGAATAAAATCAATTTATAGAGAAAAAAAAAACTATAGGACAAAGTTCCGGTTTACATCCGTTTGGTAGCGTGTCTTCTTAAACCCCTTCAACAAACAAAGCTAAAATTCGGTGTCCTAGCTATCCCCAAAAATCCTAATATTGTAGTAAACCAAACCCCTAGGCAGCTGGTTTGGAGGCGATTTTCCAACTGATATAAGTAGACGCGGCATCAAAGTTCAGGAGTAGTCTAGATATATTTCCCAAACAATTATATATACCGGGTGGTCCGTCAAACGATTATTCAAGAGTAACTCTTACTCAATCTACGTGTGGGCTCTAAGAAAACCATTGTTGCCTAATGAAACGTGACCTTAAGTGGGTATGTCTTTAATCCTCAAATAATGGTCTCAGTATAAAC
The DNA here is from genome assembly GCA_036346255.1 of Ampelocalamus luodianensis. Taxonomy (NCBI): domain Eukaryota; kingdom Viridiplantae; phylum Streptophyta; class Magnoliopsida; order Poales; family Poaceae; genus Ampelocalamus; species Ampelocalamus luodianensis. Next base: position 51,927,702 of record CM070627.1, on the reverse strand, counting down.
TAGAGAATTTGGATTCATAAACTGCATGCAGCTGCATTGTTTTCCTTTTTTCTTTTGGTGAATAATGTTCTGTTATGTCTCATCTATTGGTCGTTTCATCATATATTATTTAACATGAGGCATGCAATTAAAAACTGAACTGTTTGTTGTTTGCTCCTGATCTCCTGTTGCTCTTTTGACAAGCTGCTGGCCTTACTTACAATTTAAATTTTAAATAAACTAATATCACGTCTATTCCTCTTAATTTTATATTGAAGCACTTTTGAGAGAAAAGTTGCACTCCTATATATAATAAATCACCACGGTTGGATGCTTTCCTGATTCCTGTTTTTGCATGCTTTGGGAACATTATACAAGTCCCTTGAAATCAATAGTCAATCCAAGCAGGAACACATCAATAAAATTTTTCATCTATTTATATAAGTAATTAACCACAGGCCAACAAAATATATGAAGAGAATAATCTGTCTACCTAGTATTGGCCTTCTTTTTTATATTGTTTTCTTGATCACCTCATGCCACCAACCTCCCTAGCTATTCAGCCTATTCCCATTGTGCATCTTTTTGCATATATAGTGCTGCTGTTCTGGCAGTTGAGTTTTATCATTTCCTTCTTCATGCATGCATGGCATTAATTACTGACATGGGTCCATGCATATGCATCAACATGTCAGTGCATGCACTTGGTAAATAAAACGGGCCTGCACACTGTGTGGAAGCACCTGCACATCTTCATCACTTCACTTGATCTGAGGCTCTCAGCTGTCAGCTCCAATTCCTCGTCCGGTGCATGCATGCTCCACAGCAGAACGTGCAGGAAATTGTAGATAAGCTACAATGCTACATTCAGCAATGAATGAAGGAAAAAGTGCATTTGACACCCCTCAAACTCTTTCGAAAATTCAAAATCAACCATAAACTAGAAAATCGGACATTCAACAACCTTGAACTGTTAATACCGGTTAAAATCACTCCCTAGCTCAAAACAACCCTTCTTTCATTGATGTGGCCTCAACCACTCCCTCCTCCCCACTGTGTCCACCTCCACCAGCACATACACCCCGCTTCTGGTCCCTCACCGCCACCGCTGATCCGGTGCCGCCTCGTCCTGCTCGGCACACGACGCCCACTCGTTGTTGTTCCCAACGAGCTATAGCGTCATGGCCCCGTCCACTGCCACCGTCCCATCACTCCGCACCACCACGGTGGCCGGTCATGGTTCTTGCGGCGCCGTCCTCCATGTCAATGCGGAGGAGCTGGCCGGTGCTGGACTGGCTCACGTGCACGGTGAGGGAGGTTAGGGGGCTCGAAGCCGTATGCGTGCAAGGAGGGGAACGCCACGAGGTCGTCGTCGGGGGACAACCTGTAGATTCGGGCACCCACAGTGAGGAAGGTGGTACCGGTGTGCGGGTCCACAGTGATGCCGCTGGGCGAGGTAGGGTCAGGGTGGAGAAGAGGAGGCGGTGGGGGCGGGGGGAGCAGAGAAGGAGTCTGCGGATGCCACAAGGCGGCGGCGGCGGTCGTCGATGGCGGAGGCACCAGAGGACGCAATCAACTCGGTGATGCCAGCTTCAGAGACGGATAGGATGATTTGCTCGGTGCTGCGCCCTGGAGGAAGACGATTTGTGTCTTTGCCTTTGACTAGTAGCATAGGATAGGGCCCGTTTGGAACCCTCCACCGCTGCTTTCACCCTCGAGTGCTCCCCTGCAGCCTCCCGCGAGTGTCCCTGCCGCCACCGAGGAGCATGCTACCTGTGGATTTGAGGATTTTGACTACATGGCATCGAAGTGGTGTTCATATTCAGTCTACATGTCAAAACCATGGTATAAAATCGGAGTGGAATGGACTCGAGGAGTAAAGTGAACTGTATTGATAGTTGAGGGGGGTCCGTTGTCCAGTTTTGTAGTTCGTAATTGATTTTTGAACTTTCGAAAGAGTTTATCAGTGACGTCAAATGGTCTTTTCCATGAATTAATGACCCATCTCTCATCAGCAAATGCTGATGATGACTCGCTGATGAGGTATCAGACGCCACTTCTTTCTCTGGTCGATTTGAGGTTGGATCTTACAAGAACCATCATCAGATTGACGAATGAATCATTGATACTTCAGTTCTGCCATGGTCTAGTTAAATCAAGGCTCAGACATCAAGGGAAAAGCTCCTGCAATACTTCAGAGAAACCATCCATTAATTGGTCAATCAATCACCATTCAAAGTTGACGACAAAGAGTCCATAAACCAGAGGTTAATTGAAACATAAGTCTCACTAAATCAAATCACTAAGAAACTAGAAAAGCAAACCTGACAGTGCCGCATTTCAAAATTTTAGTGTTCTCGTCAACAACGTGATGAGCGAGAGGCGATCATTACTGATCTTGATGACACCTTAGTAAACTAATGGAAACTCCCTCTCCTTTCACAAGCTGCTATAATTAGCATAGCACCGCACCACTTGGTGCTGTGCTTAGGCCTTAAAAATGGATTTGATAAGATTATCTCCCATGTCCGTACCAAGAGGAAGGCACAAGTCCCAGCCTCATGTCATCATGTACACTCATTAGGACATGCGGTACTATTCAATCCCTGCACACTACGTACTTTTTGCCCATTAAACAAAACTGATGCATCATTAAGTTGTTGTGCTAGCTTCTCAGTCATCTGACACCAGATGCTCGTGCTTTAATTTAGGGGTATTTTATTATAGGGTATTGAATAACTTTTTAGGTTCCTTATATATCGCTGATCAGTCTCATTGATACGTGGGAACTGAGTGATATATAAGGAATTATGCACTTTGTCGGTGGCTTTTAAGAGATTAATCCTTTAATTTATTCCCCCACAAAATTACAACGAATATTCTTACTTGGCTTTTTAGGAATTAGGACTTCTCATTTTTCTAGTGAGGAAGGACATCCTGTTGTTGTTATGTAAAGGATTCTTATACAATTTGTCTTCTTTTTTAAGCTTTGAGGTCATGTCATCTCAAATATTCCCTACATGTTTATATGATCACTAGTCTTAATAAAGCTAGCTCTTTTTTTAAGAACTAATGCGCCTAACTCATCTATACAACCACTGGTATGTTACTTGCTGAGTTGATCAAGGAACCTGTTTTAAGTACATTTGTTGGTTACTGATGTAGTGGTTGACTGGTTGTGGCAATCTTGCGGTTCAAACTCTGGTAGCATTGTTGCAACCAGCAATGTGATGCGAGTTGCCTTTTTGGTGCTGCTTTAAGAGAGCTGTCTGTCTTCTGATACATTCTACAAGTCAAAGATGGTCCACCTACCCACAATTCATGCAGGTACATGTCCTAACCTAAATAATGTAGTACTCCAGCTTTGCCACCATTTGCTTATATCCTATTTCCCTGCTTTTGAGGGCTTTGACAACTTGCCCTCCTAATTAAGCTTGGTGCTAGCAATGCATGGAAGTATATATGAAACTTCCACAACAAATGTACATTGTCTCTATTTTTTAAGATGCGACGGGGTAAGACCTATTCTCCCACACTTCAAATTTAAGATAGTAAGTAAGACTCGAACTTACGTGAACGGATTCACGACCATGTGTGCCCACTTCTGCACCCAGAGAGTTCTCCCGTGTCACTGTTAGTACCAAAATCAACACTGTTACTGCTGGGATATATATCAAAAGCTGAGAACTGTAGATTAATTGCTTGCTTCCCTCATCTTTTCCCCTTCTTTCCCACCCTTTTCTAGAAAGTGTTATGGAATTCAGCCCTTTAAGCCTTTAAAAACTGGTGGCCATCCACTGCACCCAAAGAGAAAAAGTTGAATTAATACTGTTATGCACACCCATAATCCATGAAGCTAGCTAGCCTACCAACATGTTCATGTACTGATGATGACTACATTACACTATTCCTTGCAATTTTCATTGCTCCGGTCTTAATTCACATGTTACAGTGATCTCTGTGGCTCTGTGACTGTGAATAGTTTCCTATATATGTATATAAGTGTGCGTTTGCAATCTGTTTGTAGTTGAGGCTGCATTAAAATATGAGATGAAAGGAAAGGCTGTTCAGTGCTAATTGGAGCAATTGCTGCCTGTCTTACCTGAGACAACCAACAACTTTTGCTTTTATCATTCCTCCATGTTAGCCTTGATAATCTAACATGGACGAGCAGTGGTCATGGTCGCCTTGTGTGTCCTGGATCACTCTCTCTGCATGTGGGGCTCGCATTGATTAGATAGGTGGCGACACACCATTTTTGGTAGAAATGGACTCTCATTTGTTTTAAGCATTTCTAACAACTTAATCAAGTAACTTATGGAGTAGTGAGTGCACAATGGATTGTCCGGATGTGGGTGAAGAGACGAATTACGAATATATTATGAATGCTTGTTCTAGAAGGATGATCTATCTGTGAAGTCACACGATCGCATCCATATATCTCAACCTAATTCTCTACCCAAAAAAAGAGAGCAACTCGTGTGATTCTTCAAGCGGTTGCAAAATTTTAATTTAAAACTACGATCGCATATCTGAGGATGTGACAAGAATGTTGTTTTAATAAACATTTGCAATGGTTATCCTCATACATAAAAAATGGTGGATCAACATAAGCATGGTGGAACTCGAAACGTATATTAACATGTGTGAGATACACAGCAAATTGTGCTGCACAGCAAGTTGTATACTAACAGAATCACCACCTGATCATATATTTTGTCAAATATTCGAAAGTGGATTAGAGAAATGAGATCGATCCGGATCATATGTCAATGGAAAGGTCCTAATTCTCTTTCAGTATTTAGCAAATTCCATCTCTCTCACATCCGTCTATCCACTGTTGTGGCAGGCAAACAACGAGTTTTTAGCTGATATGGCCATGTTGCCGGGCATAATGCCAAGTTTATCCCCCTCCCGGTCGAATGCCAAAAATAGCACCACGGAGCTGCCGGTAGCCGACACGTAACCAAGTTCGGTCCCCAGGGGACCGGACTCCACCTCCACTGTGCCCTAGGGAGTCGGACCTCCCAGCGCGCCACATGCTAAATCCGGTCCCTTGGGCCTTGGGGGTCGGACCTAGCGCACTTGTTCTTCAGTGTGGGATTCCCTCCCTCCTATCACTTTCGGCCCCTCCCTCCCGTCGCTTTCGGCGTGGGATTCCCTCCCTCCATCCCATCCATCACCTCCATCACGCTGCTGCCTCCGCATGCTTGCAAAGCATGCAAAGAAACAATCCGCGGGAGGGAATCGGATTCTCTCCTATCACTTCGCGGTCGGCGGAAAATACATTTGTGCGGCTGTAAAAACCGGCGTTGTTCTTGCTCTCATTCTCGATCATTCTTGTTCTCATGCTCGGCATAGAGAGACAGAGAGAATTGAGCGAGGGAGCGAGTTCCAATTTCGTTATCGATTAAAGAGTGTTTAGAGCAATGCTTAGAACCATATTAGTACAGAAAGATCGACATCAAGAGGAGGTATTTTTTCCCTATGCATTAGTCGTAATTAATTTAGTAGTAGTTAATTTAGTAATTACCATTTAGTCGTTTAATTTAGTCTTAGTTAATTAGTCGCAATTAATTAGACACAATTAAATAAGTCCTAATTAATTACTTATAATTAATTTAGTCATATTTAATTAGTTATAATTAATTTAGTCGTAGTTAATTAGCTGTAATTAGTTACGCGTAATTAATTTAGTCTTAGTTAATTAGTCATAATTAATTAGTCGCAACTAATTATGTCTTAATAAATTAGTCGTACTTATTTAGTCATAATTAATTTAGTCATAGTTAATTAGTTGTAATTAGTTAGTTGTAATTAATTTAGTTGTGATTAATTAGTCGTAATTAATTAAGTAATCGTACTCATTTAGTGGTAACTAACTTAGTCATAGTTAATTAGTCCTAATTAATTAGTCATGATTACTTTAGTCGTAGTTAATTAGTTATAATTAATTTAATCATAATTAATTAGGTATAATTAATTTAGTCATTACCATTTAGTCTTAATTAATTAGTTGTACTTATTTAGTGGTAATTAATTTATTCATAGTTAATTAGTCGTAATTAATTTAGTCGCAATTAATTCATAATTAATTTAGTTATTACTAATTTACGCCTTTTGCTTTGATCCGAACCGACTTGATATTTCATCTCTTGCAAGCCATGCCTCTATCGGAGCTACTCGAACCATTCTACGATGAACATCACGAGAGCAAATTTGGTCCATCGGGGACGAGGATGGTCCTCCACCCCTTGTGCTTCGGTCGGAGAAGTCCTTGACCCTCGCTGTGTCCCAATCCTTTGGGACACAGTTTTGTTGCCCTTTGCGAGGATACTCCAGGTCAGCTGCTACTTCACCCTGGACGGGAGTCTCACGTCGGCACTTGTTAACAGATGGAGACCCGAGATGCACACGTTCCACTTTCGGTGGGGAGAGATGACGGTCACTCTCCAGGATGTCTCCTTGATCGATCTTTTGATCATGGGAGACACACTTGTTCCACCTCGTCCGCTAGTGGACTGGAAGGTCCGCTTGGTGCAACGGTTTGGCCTAGCTATGCCAGACAGGGCCCGTGGTGTCCCTCGGACATGGTTTAGGCATTTCAGTTAATACCATGCGGATGCACCAAACGAGATTGTTAGGACGCACCTCGTCGTGTACCTTTTGCATCTTTTCGGTTGGGTCCAGTTTCCAACCACACAGGGTGGTTGGGTGTACCCCAGCTTCATCCGCATCGTCGAGTCTTTGGCTGACGCTGAGCCTAGGGGATGCCCCATTACATCTTTGGATCAGTCGTCCTTTGCGTCACATACTGGAGATTGTGTGATGCTTCACGACGCGACACCTTTTTGAAATTAGTTCTTGCCGTCTGCTACGTGCTCCTACAGCTGTGGAGTTGGGAGCACTTCCCTCTTGGGCGGGCCACCATCAGGAATGTAGCGCACCCGTACGTCGAGTTCCACGATGTAACATCCCAAAGTGCTGTTACCAGAATAAAATAAATAAAAGTTATTGTTTTATTGGATTTTCTGAAATTTAGAGGAATTTGATTGCCTTATTTGAATTTCTGAAGTTTTAAAAGTAAATAATTAAAATTTATCTGAGGTTCTTGAAGTTTTATTTGACTTGATTTGAAAAATAAAATTTTAATCAATTTCTAGATTTTCTGGAAATTTTAAAAGCTTTTTTCTAAATATTTTAAAGCCAAAACAACTTATTTGCAAAATTAATAACCAATTATAAGTTGGAACTATTTTATTTAAGTCCAAAATAAATCAAAGAATTTATGTGAATTTTCTCATAACCAATTATAAGTTGGAACTATTTTGATTTAACTCCATTTCTTAAATTGATAAATCATTTAAAATCCAAAAAATCAAATAGGCCGAACACAGACGGTTTGTATTACAAACTGTCTGTGATAGGCCTGACAGACCCAACACAGACGGTTCCATTTTAACCGTCTGTGATGAGGTGTCTACTATTGCATGTTTTGTAGTAGTGGCACAGAGGATCTAGGAGAATTACTCCCGGGTCTGACACACGACCCCATAGGCAGTCCACTATGAGCACCCGGTGGACTACTGCCAAGTTAGACTAGACTAGAGACAGACCGGCGAGGTGCTACCCCGTGTTCCACAACGAGTTCGAGTCGTTGCACGATGACAACATCATATGGTCTCTATGAAGCCCATATTTTGTGAATACGGTAGCGCCGCATGGTTTGTCCGTGCAATGCACGCAGGACGCCGGGTTATGGGCGATGACCTGCCACGTTGTGTTTTCTCATGTGGTGGGGCCTTATGCGTCACAACACATAATTGGATAGTTCGATCTTTACCATGTTATGCTCGTTCCCGACGGGAGGATGCTCGAGCGAGCTGTCCACTTGTGAGTGCAACTCCATCCGAGTATTGTTTACAATCCATACATATATCCTCTCTTCTCACATAAATCCTTCACAAATGCAGGCAATCGAGGACAGACCGACATTATGAGGACTAGCAGGCAGTTCAACATCAATGGACTATGACTTGGATGGAAACGACGCACAATGAGGTTCTACAGACTCACCTGTCCTCCGCCAGAGCATCTAGAGCAGGTGACGCACGAGGAGAGGCTTCGTCACTTGTTCCATCGACACAGTGCTTTGCGGCGTGATGACACTGTAAAGCACTCACAACCTATGTTGGCTTCATTCATGATATTTTTACTGTTTGGTACTGAACAACTATTGTCTACTTCAGTTCGATCGGATCCAGCGGATCTCACGTGCATTGGATTCCGCCATTCGTAGCTCAGATCACACCATTCTAGGGCTTCTCAGTACTCTCAAGTCCATCTCGGTGGAGTCCAAGCAAATAACCAAGAACATGAGCTACGGTCGGTCGAGAGACAACGTCCATTAGGCTGCACACCGAGTGGCCCGACCGTGCTCACCTACTTGGTCTGCTCGGCCTAGTGAGACTGGCGGGCGTCTTAGTGCTCCCCGTTGATCATTCGCACTACGAATTGAGGGAGGTAAATTATGTTCAATTTACGTCGTAATTATTTATTATTCTTTAGGTTGTGCTAACATTCATTTTCTAGTCGCACGTCCATCGGGCTTCATCACTTCTGTAATCAATGTCCGCACAGCCTACTCAGACTGGCTGTCATCCAAGCGCTCCTCGTCGGTTATCCGAACTGTACATCGGGGAGGCACGTGATGTTCAACTTAGGTCCTGATTATTGATTTCGCCTAACATCATTCCTACTTGTAGCCTTCAGTTGAGTGTGGGGATGACGATGAATCAATCGATGAGGGGGTGGCCATCCCAGCTATTGCAGGGAAGGAGTACACGGCGTCAGGATTTGGAGTGTACCACCTAGGGTGCCCACCCTTGATCTACGCTCGCAGAACCTTAACAAGTACTAAGTACCGTACCTCCGAACCGATATGCACTCTCCTAACCGGTTTACGTATCCCACGGGACATGCTCAACACAAGACCAGGACGCGCACGCAGACGCAGTGAGCAGAGAGTGACTCAGATGAGTGAGTCATATTTTAGCCCGTGTGTAATTACATTGTATAGATGTTGTGCGCTTATATTGTACTATATTTGTATACATATTTTTTATAACATATTTGTATACATTATGTGCGTATTGTTGGAGTACATTGGTTCTAGAGACGACTGCAACGCCTGAGATTCACATGAAATCATAAAACACCCGAAGTTCACATAAAGTCATAAAACACCTTCCGGGTGAGGGGGGGTCTGACCCCTAGGGCCACGACATGATGAGCCGTGCCCTAGGGGCACTTCACTCATCATCATCGTGCCCCTGGGGCACCGACTAGGGTGCTCCGGCCCCCAGGTGCACGGACGCGCTAGGCTCGCCCCCCCAGGGGACCAGATTTAGCACGTGGCGTGCGGGGGGAAGTCCGCCCCCTGGGATACGGTGGAGGTGGAGTCTACCCCCCTTGGGGATCGGACTTGACTACGTGTCGGCCGCCGGTAGCTCCGTGGTGCTATTTTTGGTATTACGGCCGGGAGGACGCTAAATTTGGTATTATGCCTGGCAACAGTGCCATATCAACCAAAAACTCGGCAAACAAGTGCATGTGTGTGTGTGGCAGTGAGAGAGGGTGGTTAGATCGAGCGAAAATGTTGAGATTTGGCATGGGGTTGGCCCGGGGGCCAGCCTTGAGGGGGTTGATGTGTGCCATTAAAGGGCATGATGTTGCTAGAACTTTGGTTTGGAGACATCCTTAAATTGACTCTAATAAGAAAGAAAGAAAGAAGCATTTGGAAGGTTTATCCAACACAGGAGACTCTGGACCACACTAGCAAATTATTGTGGTTCATGTGTGGCAAGCATCAGAATCAGATGTCACCGTTTATCTAAAAGAGAGTGCTTTTATCAAAGCTCGCCAAACCCTAATTCTTTTGGGGTTTCCATAACGCTAATACTCCTTACTATGTTCATATCCTTTTGCAAATCACATAGGAGCATGTGTGTATTCCATAAAATTCAGAGCCAAATAGATCTGCATGCTGCCTAGCGAGCTATCCATAGGTTTGTTGTTTGGTTACTCTTCTGGTACAAACAAAAGCCCCATAAGAGTAAGACTTTTTTAAGCAGAAACATGAAGACTGTAGCATGAGTACTTTTTTGAAAAATGAATATTAATATTTCTTTTTGTATCTTTTGGTTGTTTCTCCTAGCTAGGCTCCTACTACTGTCCTACATATATGCATGGTCACTGTTTCTCGCTTTCGATGTACATGTAGCTTCCAAGTAAAACATGTAAGGATTCTTCAGTACACCTAGTCCATAGCAGCAAGCACTAGGACGTCATGGATTCGATGGCTGGCAAACACGAGACAGAGCAAAGGGCGTATGAGATGCACATGAACAGTTACCGGTTGGCCTGTTTGCATGGATTGACCAGCCATTTCTTATCGACAAAAGGAAAGTTGAAAAAAACTACAATTAGCATAACACGACAAACAAAATTTAGAAGATTATATACGAAAACCATGTAGCTTAGTAACATGCACCACAGTTATATAATGACTAACAAAGCCAGCGACTTCAGCATAAGAATGTTGTCTCGTAGCTAGGCTATATATGTACCATTATTTGCCTGCCCTTAGGTAGCTCGATTCGATGACAAACTACATATGAATATGAAGCTTCTACATGCTAAACCTTATAAAAGTTTATATAAATGATAATTTTAATTAAAAATAAATCACAGTGAAAACTTACAAGTGGTAATCTCTAACCATAGCCCTCTCTTCGCACGACAACCACTGAAATATAGATGTGTAACCCCTCTCCCCCCATTTCGTTAAAAAGAAAAAAAAAACTATTATGTTTCATGTATCAACCAGTTCACCTAAAAGTTTAAGCTGTTGAGGAATAGTGGGCAATATACCACCCCTCACATCTAGGCTCCTTCAGGCCTGCGACGTGGTACTCGAAGTGAGTCGCAATTATATTTTTCTTAAAATTGCGTTTGTCAGGTCTTGAACTCAAGTCCTCTTAATTTTGATATCACATTGAGTTGCATAGATCAACCAATTTACATAAGAACTTAAGTTAATAAAGAAACACGGACAATATACTGCAATAAAAACCACCCAGTCAAGACCCTGAGCCCTCGTGTCTCGTCCCCATGGCATGACAGTCTCCCAGAGCCTCACTAATCACGAAACCCTAGCTCATTTATATGTTCTGACAGGCTTGAGCGCGGAGTCTAACATTGAAGAAAACATAAGAACCTCAAAGACTAACACTAACAAGAACATGCATGCATGGCAATCGTACGTAGGTAGTCGGAACCCAACTTGCCTGGCAGAGGTCAATGATGAACTCACAATTAAACTAGCTGGGGTGGATGGATTCACTAGCCACACTTGCAGTTCTTAGGTTTTCCAATCTTGGCACTGATATGTTGAAATTTTAGTCGATATGCCTTGCTAGCTAATGAACGTAGATAATAGGGATTACTTGTATAAGGATATAGATACTTGCAGTGCGGTGCTTACCCTGGTAGGCGGGGGCAAAACAGAGCATCCCTTAAAAAACTGAAGCTCAGTGATAACGGCCCAGCCCAGATGCAGCTCAACACAATGTTTACACAACTTTTCTCGCTCCATGTGTATATGGCTTTTAGGGACCATTTGGCTAGTGAGAAATAGGAAGTGGGAACAGGATTGGGATATGAGGTGGAATAACCTCAGCCGTTGGATGGAGAGATTGAGGGATAGATTTGTCCCACCTTATATGTATATTCTTATTCCATTCCCACCCCTCATGTCTCGTTATCCAAACGACAAGGTTTGTTCAGTCTGGGGGTCATGATCAACGAAGAGAATTTTTCCCTGATCAGCTTGAAGGCCGGCTTTCCTTACACTAACAAGAGGTAAGTGAACCTAATAATTTTGCTCCTGTCTTCCTTATCCTCACCGGTCCTCACTCGGCTTTCCTCTCCCCGTCTCTCTCGAACATACTACCTTTAATGCGTCGTGATCTCTGTCCTCCAATCCCGACAAAGTACACCATCGTCTCCTGCCTTGATGTTTCCCCCTCCTCTCTCTTTCCCCTCTCCTATCATATGCTCCTCCCTTCCTTTCCTCCTCAAACCCTCTTCCTCCCTGCAACGCATAGACGAGGCAAACACAACCAAAACACCATAAAATAGTGTGTGATCTCCACAAGCACACCTCTCTCTCACTCTCTCATCATAGCATATGAAAAACAATTCTTGCCAACCTACAGTGTTTCCCTAACAGCTAGCTCCCTCCTGCTCGATCTCTTTTGCACTCTACTACCGCCGCCGCCACTGCCGCCGCCACCACCACCACCGCCCCCATATCGCCACACCTAACCAGCTGAGCAGCCCCACAAGAACAGCTTGTAGGTCACCAAATCCATCACTCAGCTTCCCCGAGCCAAAAAAAACATCATCTTGTGTGTATACATATCTATGGCCTAATCGACCATGGACGTCGCTGGAGACGCCGGTGGAGGCCGCCGCCCCAACTTCCCCCTGCAGCTGCTCGAGAAGAAGGAGGACCAGCCCTGCTCCACCTCCCCGGCTGCTGGGGTGGGCGTCGGCGCCGGGAAGAATGCGTTGGCGCCGGGAGAGCTGCAAGCGAGGAAGGTCGCGCCGCCGAAGCGGACCTCGACCAAGGACCGGCACACGAAGGTGGACGGGCGCGGGCGGCGCATCCGGATGCCGGCGATTTGCGCCGCGCGTGTGTTCCAGCTGACGCGGGAGCTGGGGCACAAGACAGACGGCGAGACCATCGAGTGGCTGCTGCAGCAGGCGGAGCCCGCGGTGATCGCGGCCACCGGCACGGGCACTATCCCGGCCAACTTCACCTCCCTCAACATCTCCCTCCGCTCCTCTGGCTCCTCTCTCTCCATCCCCGCCCACCTCCGCGCGGCTGGCCTGCCGGGCCCTCGCTTCGGCGACGCACGGGCCGACGCGTGGGACCGAGTCGTCGGCCTCGGGTTCGGCGGCCCCGAGGGCCCGGTCTCGGCCACCTCCTCCTCGTCCTCCCCGCTGCTGCTGAGCTTCCACTCCGGCAGCGTTGGTCTTGATGTGTCACCGTCATCGTCGTCTGCCGCCGCCAACACCGACCTGTCGAGGAAGCGGCGGTGGGAGCAAGAAATGCAGCAACAACAGTACCAGCAGCAGATGGCCGGGTACACGCAGAGCCAAATACCGGGCACGGTATGGATGGTGCCGAGCAGCAACACGCAAGCCGCTGGAGGGGCGCCAACGGGTGGAGGCGGTGGCAGCGAGTCGATATGGACGTTCCCGCAATCAGGGAGCGGCGGCGCTGCGACAGTGTACCGCGGTGTGCCGAGCGGGCTACATTTCATGAACTTCCCCGCGCCTATGGCGCTGTTGCCGGCTGGCGGGCAGCAGATGGGGCTCGGCCAGGTCGGCGGCAATGGCAGCGGTGGAGGAGAGGGCCACATGGGGATTCTTGCCGCGCTCAATGCGTACCGTGCGCAGGCAGCAGCATCAGACGCCGGGGCGGGGCAGAATGGAGCAGAAGATTCTAGTCAGTATCAGCAGCACGGCGGCGGCGAGCGGCATGAGAGCCTCAACGCCAGCGACTCGTAGGAGCATGCATTGGTCCGGTGTGTCGTACTTTCTATTTTTGATTTGTTCTTCTTGGCTTCGTTTTTGTTTGAGCTTGTTATGGTTTTCTTCCTCCTTCAGATTCTTGCAAGGATCATACAGTTTGCATTGCATGCCATTTGGGTAAAATTATTTGCTGTGTTCGCGAGAGACTGAGATGGATGACGGATCAGCAAAAGAGAGGTAGGGAGGGACGCCGATCGATAAAGATTGTTCTTTTATTCCTCCCTAGCTAGCTTTGTTAGGGTTTGGTCAAAACTCTAGAAGAAACATTAACAAGCATGGCTGCCATATATTGCACACCACTTTCTTGTCCAAGCAGCCGGCCTCTCATGTTAAACCCTTCCTTTCTTGCTCACCCAGTCCCCCTGCATATTTTCTCCGCAAAACCCCATGCAGCTTAATTATCTTTTTTTAGATAACAGAAGGCGAGAGCAGCTTAATTATATATCCCTTTAATATCAAATAGTACTAAGGCTGATTCCAAATCTTACTCTTTCCCTCTTTTCTTTTGAATTGTACCGGCACCTAGCAGCAAAGCTCCTTTCATTCGAATCGGTACTACCAGCAGGCAGCTAACCGGCAAAGTCGCCAAAAACGAAAGAAGGGAGCGAGAGAGCAATAGTATCCAACAGTAGCAGCAACGCCATGTTCTATTAGAGCTAAACACCGATCGCCGCCAATGATTCCCCACACCCATCGGCCACCGCGCATTATGGCGTGGCACCAACCATCCGTACCCCATGCAACCCGACGCGCGGGCGCGGATGCAGGAGCAGAATGAAGCAAACACCCGTGCATTGCATTTACCGCGCCCTTGTCATCTCGCACCGGCCGCGCGCGCGACTCAGGGATCGAACGAGCCGCGGCCAGGTCGTGCGCACCGACGCAGGCAAGTTCGATCCGCGCACGGGAGGGAGCGAGCGAGCGAGACCGGCCCACGCGCGCCTACTGGCCGCGCTGCCGCTGGCTGCTGCTGCCCATATAAAGCGCGCGCAGGAGGCAGCGCCCTCGCGGGCGGGCGCGTCAGTGTGGTCCTGCTCCTGCCCGCGCGCCAGGGTTGCCCCCATTGTCGCGCGGCCGATCGTCTCGACGTGGTTTAATTGCCACTGACGCGGTACGTACGCTGCAGGTATGTACTACTCGATCGATCGACCGGTCGATCTTGCTTAATCCGTTATCGACTCCATCTACATGACACACGTATGGAGGACTTCTTGATTTCGTGACGTAGAACGTGTGGGAGTGCATGCTGTAAGACCGAGAAGTGTGTAGAGATACGCACGTACGTATATATATATATATATATATATATATATATATATATATATATATATATATATATATATATATATATATATATATATATATATATATGTGTGTGTGTGTGTGTGTGTGTCCATGCAGGTTGTTCTAGCTTTGACCCGTGGTGGAATGAAAGAAGGAAGTGTGGGGGAGTGCACGCTCGTGGAAGGCAGCTGGCCCACCGGTCACCGTATAGCTGCTGGGAAATAAATCTGTATGATCCCTACTGGTTCTATGCGCGCGAGGCCAGGCTCTCTTAAGAATATGACACATTATATATGGAATATACGTTTTTGTTGTATATATACTCGTATAATAATAAGTGAGGATTTTGTGCATATTGGCAAAAATTACTGACACGAGGAAAGGGTGTAGGATTTGACCTCTTTTACGGTACACTCAATTTAATATGGGTTGTCTATTATTTAGGATCCAATGGTTCAGATTAGTTAGGATTTAGTTATAATACACTTAGTAGAATGAGTAGTAGAATTCCGAATGGTAGAATTGTAATTGCTAATATAGAGATCATATAACACAAGAGTATTATTTTCAACTCTAGTTGGAAAAGTCCATAATACCCTCACGTAAAAATATAAATATATATATAAAAAATCTATCGTGCCCTAATTAACAAATTAACAATCAGATTTGATTTATACTAATATCATATATCACCGGTAGAATGTACTGTAAAATTTAAAAGGGCTGGCCTGTTGGGAGTTAACCTTGTGGAGTTGATAAGGCCGCCTCGTGCGCGATCGATTAGATTCTTTTGCGGGAATCACAATTTTGTGCAGTGTTACAGCGATTTTGTTTTAAAACACCCTTTTAAGTCATCAACCAGGTACAAACACTGACAGCACGCCGAGTTTACTGATACGAGCAGTAGTTTAATTTAGGTGGAGTTGGCTGGCTACCACGCCTTTGGCCATTGATGAAGCAACGGTCAGCCGGATGGGATCAGTTGCAAATACATACCAGATTGGCGGCACGGCCACATGATTAGCTACAATGTGGTCTGCACAGGCGGTGTGCAGGTGGGAAAAGAGAGCGTTGCTGCAGGATGAGGCCAATAACGTGCTGGAGCTGCTGTCGGTTGTTCTCTGAGCCAAATTGGAGCCGTCACATGTTGAGCTGATTGCTTGCATTGAGTGGCCTAGCTAGCTAGCTTAGCTAGTGGCAGCAGCAGCTGTTGCTGCTGCAGCGCCCTTACCACATGCATCATCACTCGCCCGTCTACTTGACCAGGCCTGAGCCATCGAGCCTAGCTAGCTGCAGGCTTGAGCTATTGAGCATGGGCCGCATGGCCGCTAGCTAGCACGTACATTGAAAATGTGCTCGTGGGTAAGTTGAGTTCACGATTGACGCGGATGTGCAGTCGTAGGAGGGACCATGTTTGAAAGGTTGCGGGCGGGGTACACGTTCGCCTCGCGCTTATAAGGCCACTTTCAGAGAGCATGAATCTGAGAGATTCCTACGGAATAATTAAAACGGTTTCATGGGAATTCCTGCGTGTCCGTGAGAGAGAAACTAGTAATATGTTGAAGGCATGCCAATATACAATGCAATGGAGAACGTACATCAAGACGCCTCACTTCTTTGCGCGTGTCTTGTCAGGATGTTTTTCTTAAGACGTTGAATTGCCATGCATATATTTTATGCAATGCGGTTTTAGTCTAGGGAGTGTATTATTAGGGCATCCACAGTGTTTAGAGGCTATACAACCTCTAAGTTGAAACCCATATGTAGCCTCTAAGTCTAGCATAATTTTCTGCAATGTATAGATGCCACTACTGTCTCTAACAATAGAGTCTACAACTTTAATATATAAAAAAACAGAAAAATTGTCCACAACTTTAATATAAAAAAGAAAAAAATCTCTACTCCAACTATTATCCATCCCAATTTCTACCGAACTACGTTCCATCCATCCTAACTGACTGACAGACGGGGCCATGAATTTTTTTTATTAGTTAGAGGCTGCCTCGGGCCAGGCGATGCCTACCAAATTTAGGGCTTGTTTGGTTGGTGACTTGGATTCCATGTCTGAAAAAAGTGGTGCCTGGAGGTAGCCAGAAAAATAGATGATTTTTTGTCTGACCAGACAAATCTGAAGATAATTGTTTGGTTGAAAGCATATGCTTGAAATTGATGAATGAAAAGTAAAACGTTGGATCGAGGTATCAACGGTGGATCGAGCAGCCTGGGAGGCTAGGCTCCGAGGTGCTCATTTTCTTCGTCTGGACTGCCGTCTCTCCTGGGCTTGAAGCAAACGCACGACAGGCAGGTTACAGGGCTGTGCCGGCCAGACAAGTCTAACCCTAGGCTTCAAAGCAAACAGACTCTTACTACGAGGCTGAGGCACGCAGTGGTAGGAGGCAACCTCCAAAACACCCACTCTCCTATCAGAGGCAAAAGAAATATAGCATGCACACCGTGGGTGCTCGATCTAAGGATGAGAAGAGCTTCTGTGAGCTCAGCTCTCGCTCGCTCGCTCTGATTTTGACCTCGCTAGCTAGAGTGGTAGCTTTTGTCAGGACTGGCGCGCGCATTCCTCTTTTCAAAAGATAGGTAGGCAGGCAGGCAGGCAGGCGCATGTGTGCGTCTCTACCGAGGTGACAACAAAATTTCAGGGAATTCTTTCATAGGGATCATGAGTGTAAAGCAACTACTAACTCGCTCGTTACACACAAACACGCACACAGAGGGAGGGAGCGTTGCGTTGCGTCCTTTTCCTCCCCCCTGCATCATTTGCTCCCATACAGAGAGAGAGAGAGAGGAATCTGCAGAGGCCGGCCACGGTTGCAAAACGCAAGCTAGCTATACTGCAGTAGGAATAGGAGGAGGGCACAGCTAGCTTTCCTTCCTTTATCGCTTTCGTCGTGGCCGGCCAGCCAGCCAGCCGGGGACGATGCATTGACCAATGACCATACGCATATTTACATGCAGTCTTTGGTGTTGGAAATATGCACGATATTTTAATTTTAGATTTTATCATACGGCAAAGATCACATAGAACTAGAAATACATAATGTTAACAATAGACATCAAATTGTACTTCTAAATATATGCAAAAATAGAATTATTGCTTGGTCGCACAAACAGTTTACAGCCGGGCTTGATGAAGAACAGAATGCAGTGCATGTTCGATGCAGTGCAGGACTTAGATGAAGCAGTGAATCGAGTGGTTGCGCAAATATGCTGCCCAGAAACCTTGTTGCCGCCCCGTGTAGGTGAACTATGTCACAATGGTTTGGAGATACTCGCCCACCCTCCTTCCCAGTACACGTCGAGGAGAAGAGACGGCTCACATCACAAGTCACAGCCACGTGAAAATACACGAATATGCACACGCGTGCGTGTGCGACTTTAGCAATAGTTCTCCTCGTGTCATCCCATACCATGTGACACATGTTTGAAGAGGTGACAAAAACTTCATCTTATAAATTGCTCTTTCACCATTTAACTAGACCATATAGAACTAAATCATGCACACTTTCCCTTCTAACATTTGGGCCCTCAAGGAACAGCATCTTTGTGCGATCATATTTATGTGCATGGTGTAGGCAGTGACACAGCGACAGTGTCTCTCTCTGTGTGTGTGATTCGTATCACTCCCACTCTACTCCCTTTTTGCAGTGCATGCGATAATTCTTTCCCTTCTCTCTCTCTGTCTCTCTCCTCTACGGCCGGGCCACAGTACTTTTTCAGAAAGCGCTATTTTGCGTTTCAGCTTTCATCCTCCCCTGTCGCGCTAGCTCTGATCGATGCTGCCGCTTCGCTCTTATCCCTCCCTTTTGCCTCGATCCAGCCCATGCCATGATTTACGTTTGATGCACCGATGATATACGGTCATCTCTGTCGACCAAGTCGACATTCTAACATCTTTCATGTATCACTTCGATCGGTCTACAAGAGATTATCACCATTCACTGCACGTACCATGCAAGGACCTCACCGGTAAATGGGACTCTCCATAGCTCGCAAACATGTATCTGTTTGCATGTCAGTGACTGTTCATAAAGATTAATTTCATGCAAGTTTGGGCATTTCTGTAGTCGTGAAGAATGCCTTGAGCTCTCACTCCCACATTTTTTTCTTCACTTTTGCAGTGTGCGTGCGTGAGTGGCAGGTTTGGAGAATCGGTACGGTGCTCCTACCTGCAAAATTACGAAATAAAGTGCCATGGATTTTAGTGCGTTTTTGGTTGTATCTGAAACGAATAATCAAAGCTATATTACCACCATGTATGTATTGATGATTAGTCTAGTGCTACTGCTGCTACCGGTGGTGTGTCGTGCTAATATTCTTAGGCACTATAATTGGATTAGAAGCCTCTAATCGTTCTTATTTAGTGTTGGGTGGTCCATGCCGTTTTGGTGTTTAGTGCTATAAGGATAGATTATTGAGGCCTAATTTATCAGCCGGAGACAATGACATTAAATTAAGTCCTATTATTTTGTTTTTAAGAGTACAAGGCAGACGTACGCACTCAACACACACCGCACTCACATTCACGCGTGCGCGTCCCCTACACACGGTAGGAATTTATCGGATACACCTAATGGCTCACAGAGCGCGGGCACACATGTTTTCGCTGAACGTGCACACATATGTGTACTCTTAAAATCTGCTCGCTGAACGTGCACACATGTGTGTACTCCTAAAATCGGTGGACACTACCGCCAAATCTAGAATTTGAATTCTAGTGAGTTATATACACTTGCACGCCTAACCATCTGGCCACGAGCCAGCTGTGGCCGTATTATTTTGCTTACGCATCCGTTCTCACCCAAAAAAGAAACTTCTTTGTTTGGACTATGCAGAGAGGATCGAATCATAATTTGGCAAAAGAAGTAAGTAGACAAATGGTCCAATAAAATTAATCCACATATATGGATGAGTCATGAATGAGACGGACATATTTAGCGCAAACCCACATCTACTTTCGATCAAGCAAACTCTCACGTGAATTTTCGGATCATGGATGACGGATGGACGAATCGTATTTAGATAGTTTGAGAAGGTGGGAACCCTCGCAAATAATTTTCTAATATATATGTAGGGGGTATTATCTGTATATAATGCAGTACTATTCATATAGGCGAAATTGCAAACCCTCCCGGTACGTTGGAGTTTTGTTTCCCCTACAACTATTTATGTGGCACTTTCCTACCCACTAGTACGTGATTGATTGAAACTCGCCTACCGTCCGTTTTCATATGAATTATAATGATGTCGGCAGCGACGGGCGAGCATCGAACGGCAACGAGAGGCGCGGATGCCCAATCGAACGGCGAATTTTTCCCTGTTGACGTAGCCACCCCCAGGAGCGGCACAATCCACCGGCTGTTAACTATGTTAATGTCGCGAGGTGTTAGTCCGCAGTAGCCTGGCGAGGTGGTTGGAATCGGATCCTTTAATGCATGAAATTGGTGTGACCCAACCGAATCAGTTTGATCTTATTTGCTGGCTTGATTGGTTCAACACAAATAGTAAGGAAGCGACGAGGAGGCGACGCGAAGGAGGCAACCTAGGATTCAGCGGTGGCGACCTAGAGAGGAGCAGCTCCCGGTAGATCGGCTTCAATTGCCTTGGCCATCACCTGTCAATTGTCATCGTGTGTCACTTCGTGTTTGAACCATAGTACATTGAGGATGGAAACGTTTTGCCTCCCATGTGTCGTGCCTAACATAGTTTTACCTCCCATGTGTCGTGCCTAACATAAAGCGCTATCGTGGCACATTGTCCAACCACTTCGCTAGGTTACACCTGAAGTTCATTCATCTCGTCATGTCATAAAAAATTACACATGAAAACGGACAGCAAGGGGAGTTTCAAACAACAGCGTACTAGTGGGTGAGAAAGTGCCACAAAAATAGTTGCAAGGAAAAAAAATCAAACTCGGACATACTTCTAGGTGGGTTTTTGCAATTTTGGTATTCATACGAGACCCTCAAATTTCTCCAAACGAATCAGTTGGTCCTCACATATATATATTGGAAAATTTCTATGGGTCACCCATTAAATATGCAGACAAGTTTCTATTTGTTATGGAAAAATCGTACTACTAACCTAACTATCATGTTCATATGCTTGAGGAGCCGTTCAATTATCACCGCATTACTCAAGGCATACACAAAAAAGGAGTGAAGTTGTTAGAAAGGATTAGTCTATATATGGGCTTGCTACGTACGGGGCAGAACCCACATGGCTCGTTTAACAAAAGCAGCATGATTAGAAGGGGAGCGCCTCTGCGAAATCGCGAACAGAAACAAGATCATGAGCTCGCGGAAGAAATAAAGAGTATAACGAATGATTAAGGCAGCATAATGCAAAGCAATCAACTAATTGGGATCCTCCTTTTGCTTTAATCGATCGAGATCTAGCTACCTACACCAAATTTCATCATGCATGCATGCGTGACAAACTCAAAATTATTTATCTTTGTAGAAGATTTACCAACTGATCGAAAGTGAACTGATGGTGTTGAGAGAATTCCAGAACCTATCACTACTACAGAAAACGTCATCACAGACGGTTTTCCGAACCGTCTGAAAAAGTTCGTCTGTGATAATAGACATTATCACAGACGGTTCAAAAACCATCTGTGATACGAATATCACAGACGGTTCGAAAAGTAGAACCGTCTGTGATAGTAGTTATCTGAGCAGTTCTACTTCCGAACCGTGCGTGATAGTATATTTTCTGACGGTTACGAACAAGAACCGCTGCGTGATAGTAATATCACAGACGGTTCTTGTTCATAACCGTCTGTGATAGTTTTTTCAACTGCAAAAAAAAAATACTAAATGTATTCCCCTTGGCTGTCCGCCTCTCCGCCTTCGGCACCTCGTCCACCTCCTGGCTCCACTCGCTCATGAGCCTTCTGAAGAAGGCTATGATCTTGTCCTCGTCGCGGAGCTCCTCGAAAGACACATCAAGCCACATTGTTCCCTATCCATTCAACCAAGCCACATTGTTCCCTATCCATTCAATCACAAAACTATAT
This sequence comes from Ampelocalamus luodianensis, assembly GCA_036346255.1. Lineage (NCBI taxonomy): Eukaryota > Viridiplantae > Streptophyta > Magnoliopsida > Poales > Poaceae > Ampelocalamus > Ampelocalamus luodianensis. The sequence continues at coordinate 51,905,747 of CM070627.1, read as the reverse complement.
TCAAGCACACATTCAATCACAAAACTATATTCAAGCACACATGTATACCTCGATCTAGGAGAAGTCGGCGGGGGGAAGGACTGGTGGCGCCGGAGGGAGGAGGGCTGGCGCCGGGATGGGGGCGGCGCGGGGAGGAGAGCCGATGGGGAGACGGCGGCCGCCTTCGGGAGGACGAGCGGCGGGAGGAGGAGGCCCGGCGGAGGGAGCACTGGGTGGCGGCAGGACGAACGGGAGGGATGAGGGCCGACGGCGGGAGAAGGGAGCCCAGAGGTCACGCTAGATTTGGGGGAGTCCTTATTAATATATAAAGAGTACTCCTGCTACTCCCGCGCACACATTCAAAATTTTCGAACTCCCGCGTTGTGAATCACATATCATAGACGGCTCGTATCACCAACCGTCTGTGATGAGGTACTTATTACAGACGGTTCTATTAAAAAACCGTCTGTGATAATCTGCAGTATCATAGACGGTTCTATTAAAGAACCGTCTCTGATAGTATCACAGACGGTTCTATTAAAAAACCGTTTGTGATACGGCAGATTATCACAGACGGTTTTTTAATAGAGCCGTCTATGATACTATCAGAGACGGTTCTTTAATAGAACCGTCTATGATACTGAGTATCACAGACGGTTTGTATTACAAACTGTCTGTGATAGGCCCGACAGACCCAACACAGACGGTTCCATTTTAACCGTCTATGATGAGGTGTCTACTATTGCATGTTTTGTAGTAGTGTATCTTTATATTAGTTTATCAATCAGGTGATCTAGTAGCGTATTCATAAGGGGCTAAAAGAAAACAAGATAAAAGAGCTCTGGAACGACATCGAAAGCGGCGTTTTAGCTAGGGATCGACACATGCACGGACATTGACGAGGACGTGGATATGTACTACGTCGATCCACGTAATTGATAATGGACGCATTACAGCTCGGGCAACTAAAAAGGCAAAATTGAATTTATGTTACTCTAAAATACGCCAAATGAAGAAAAAATACTCCCTCCGTTCACGTATATATGACGTCTATGTATTCAAATTTGAGCTAGCCAATGTCATATATATAAAATTGGAGGGAGTACCACTCTAAAACAGAAAATTGGTAAAATGCCACTCTAAAGGATGGTTTCTTTGATATATGTCACTCAATGACCCTTTTGCCCCTAACCTCTTATCCCTGTACTATCCTTCTCTTCTTCCTCCCATCGCCGCTAACCCCCGTCGTCACCGTCGACATCCTTCTTCGGCAGCCGCTGGCCTCTTCTTCTTCCTCCCCTCCGACATCCCCTTCTTTCTTTTGCCGCTTTCGGCCATCGTCAGAGAGGGCTTTGGCGGCTGTCGGTGTCGTTCCATGGCATCCCCTTCTTACTTCGACTCCATGGCACCACTTCCTTGAACACTAGCTGCACTCCAATGGAACTACTCAAGTCGACAAACTCATAGCCATGGATGCACCCTGGCTTAACCTCAGACAACAAGGAACGACCGAGAGGTACGGGGAGGAGCATAGCGTCAGATTCTGAGATAGGGTCGTTCCTAAGCAGCCAGCACATGTCGTCTTGTCCGGTGGAAAAGATGGTGATGAAGCTTGGTACCGTGACGACCTCGACCTCAACAGCACGGGGAAGGGCGGTGGCTAGATGTACGGCTGTGACAAACTGAGTGTCGACAACAGTGTGTGTGGGGGTTGGCGTCAAAGTCAAGAAGCACACAACCACACACGGTCCTGGAAGTGGAGGTAGCCCTTGGACAACACCCAATGGATCCAGAGGACATGGCGGGGTAGGCGGCACACATGGAACTGTAGGACTTTCCCATGGTAGTCGCTGTGATGGGATACCCATCGGTACAAGCATGAGTGCCGTCATGGCCACCGGTGGTGTCCCTGAAGATGGCGAGTGGAGGTGCTTGCTTCTCATAACCTATTGCATAGGGCGATGTCGCATGCGCACCCACTTGAAGACACTATGCAATTTGACCTTGCACTCTGCCTCTGCACGCTTGTTAGGTATTTTGTCGAACACCCGCTGTGCACCAAGATGCTCCTCCTTGACTTGCAAAATATGAGTGATGCATGCTGCTATCAACGTCTTAGTGAGGTCGGTGTGATGAGCATCAACAAAGACGACGACTGCGGCATCGCGCTCGGTATTGGCAGCAGCCTTCGGATTGGCAGCTAGAGGGGACACCACGTGCATTTGAGCGAGCACCAGTGCAGCCACTGTTGGCAGCGACAAGGACCCTTTAGGCACATGGACATCCATAGGCGCAACCATCGCAAAGGAAAATGTGGTGGCGACAAGTGTGTCGCTGGTGTTGGAGTCGAGGTCCAGCATCGCAGATGTGGTGATAGAGTCATCATCCTCGGTAGAGGCTGATAGTGGGGAGGACTTCGAGCAACTCACCATGGCTAAAAACTTCTAGCACAACTCCTTGCACTCCCTCGGCTCCCTTCTGCACTCGTCGAAGATGTCGGCCATGTCTGGAAGTTGCGATTTGGCAGAGAATGTAGGCAGCTCTGATACCAATTGTTGCAGTCCTTCACTTCTAGATACAAGTAGCACTAGTATTTTGGGTAATTGGGATACAATAGAGGTAGATTTAGAGAGAACTAGAGGAAAAAAGGACTTAAGAAGAATGGAGGTACAAGGGGAAGGGGTCGAGGAAGAACAGGAAAGAGGTCAAAGGGGATAGTGTCGAAGACTTCTGCTCGGTTCCCCTTCTTTGTCTTGCTTCTACTTTTAACCTGACTCCTATTATCCTTGCCAACAAGGGCCACAACTCAGGCTAGTACTCGCCAGGCTACCACGACCCATGTCACAGTCCAGCCCGCAGCCTGCTAGTCCATTTTTTTGCGATGAAAAGAGAGCTTTATAAATTACTCAGGATTTGGAGTACACTCTTGAGCTACCAGGTGCTCAATACAAAAAGGAACTTGCTCTCGCCAAACCGCACAATGGTTCAGACGTTTCGCAAGTTGCGCCAGCTCATGAGCTACCCTATTTCGCTCTCTTTTCGTGTGACGAATCCTAAAGTTTGGCAAGTGATTAGCCAAATCTAACACTTCAGACACAATAAACAACAGTCTAGAGTGGTGATCCTTTGGGTGGGACAATAGATAGACCAGCGAAGCACAGTCAGTGTCAAGAACTACCACCTTGTGAACCCATTCTATAGCCAATTTGACACCTTCATAACAAGCCCAAGCTTCTACTTCCTCCGGATCACTGCCGTGGTGAACTGTCCGCCATGAAGAGAGTAACAACGCACCCTTTTCATCCCAAATTATTACACCCGCCCCCTGCTTCACCTGTTTGATATGAGAAAGCTCCATCTACATTAATTTTCACCTAGCCTGGGTCAGGTGGCTTCCATCTCTCCTGAGGTCTAATTTTTGGAACAGGTAATTGACTAACCCGCTCTGTAACCAGCCTTTACTTCCCTTTGACAATTGAATCTTGATCATCTTATCGGATGTTATACAAAATATTCCAATAGTCCTCAAGGAACTTCACAGACCCGATAATCGAGATTTTTTTAGAGGAAAAAAAACGTGTCATTATGGACCTGCCAGCATCGCCATTATATTAGCATCAGCTTGTCACTCTCTTCTCGCGTCATTGTATTCAAAAAAAATAAGGAGCTAGTCCGGTCCTAAATAACAAATCTTGGGTTCCTCTCGCTGCAACTGTAACAGCCCAATTTTCAAATTCAGTATAAATTAAAATTTATTTAAAGTTTTGTGGAATTTTTTGAATTTTTAAAAGCTTTTTATAAATATTTTAAAGCCAAAACAAATTTATTTACAAAATTAAAAGCCAACATAAAGTTGGAAATAATTTTATGAAGTCCAAAATAAGTATGGGAATTTCTGTGAATTTTTCCATAATTTTTTGAAAGTATTTTGCTATTTTCTAAAGCTTATATGAATTACCAGAATTAAATCAAATAGAAAATCAAAAAGAAATACTCAAAATGACATTGGGCCGAAACCGAAGGCTCCGGCCCAAACCTCCGTTTCCGCGCGGCCCAACCGGCCCACGCCATCACACCGCGCGCCTTCCCTCTCCATCCATCGTTGGATCTTAATCCAACGCACGCGCCGCACACACGCACCCTTCCGATCTCCACCGCCCGATCGTGAACCGACGGTCAGGATCTCTTACAACCACCGTACTGTCCAAATGTTATAAACAATGTGAGCCGTGCGATCTTAATCCAACGACCAGTCTTCGCCGTTCTTACACGTCACCCCTAATAATTTCAACCGTTGGATCGAAATCCAACGGCCCTTACCTTTTCTTCCTCCTCGCTCTCTTCTTCCTCGCGCCGTCGCTCCTCCGCCCTTCTCGCGCGGGCCGAACCACCTCTCCCAACCACCCCGCACTCCCCGCATCGTGCGCACGAAGCCGCGCCGGTTTTCGCCACCTCCTCCACGCCGTTTCCCCCTTTTTCTCCGCACGAACGCCACATTCGGCCGCAACCGCCGCCGTCGTGCCGCAACCGCCGTCGCACACAATCTCCTTCCCCGGCCACCCCCGACCCCTATAAAAGGGAGCACCGGGAGCCCCTCTTCACACCGATCTTGACGCCCTCACTCACTTCCACTCTCTCTCGCTCGCCTTGCCGTAATCGGAGATTTCATCACCGCCAGGCCACAAGCTTTCGCCGCCGATTTCGTCGCCGTCGTTGAAGCTTCGTCCTCTCCGTCGCCACCTTCAGCATCGCCGTCGTCCCGCGAACCTGGTGCGCACCTCCCCGTCGTTGGAGGATCGCCGGAACCCCCACTTCATCGACGACCGTGCCTGCGCCGCCGCCTTCTCCTCGCCGCCGGCCGTCTCTGGCCTTCTCTCGACGTGTGGGTGAGCGCATTAGCATCGCCATCTCCTTCTCTCCCTCCTAGTGGCCTCGCCGGACTCCGCCGCCCGCCGTAGCGCCGGCGACCTTCGGTCCCCGCGCCGGCGCCACCTTCGCCGACGTGGCTCGGCCACCTCATCGCCATCTCACCTCCCCTGCTGGCGTGGCACACAAGTGGCGCCCAGTCACCGCCACGTGCGCGCCCACGTGGGTTATCCACCACACCCGGGTCCACTCGGCTCGGTAGACCCAGTCTACCATGAGCCGAGTCACTGACACGAGGGGCCCACCTGTTAGAATTAGTTTTAATTCTTTTAAATTCCGAAATTCTGTTGCTGGCGTCAGCATTGCGCAATAAATAAATTTTTCAGTAGAAGAATAATTCGGGAAATTCAATTAAATTTCAGAAATAGGTTTAAAACTTCTAAAATTCATAACTTTTGCATATGAACTCCAAATTGAGTGATTCAAATTGCAAAATTTATATAAAATTATAATCTAGCTAACTAAACCAAAATATTTCAATTTGGAGTTAATTTGAACTATGTTTTTGAATTTATTTGAATATTAAATTTGTCGTATTTTCGCGTATAGAATTCGACGACTCCGGAGAGTTCGATCAAACTGAAGATTTAGAATTCCAAGACATCAACGAAGGCAAGTTACACCATTGACCATATTGCCCCCAGTATTTTAAGTTATTTTCACTTTTCAAATTCTTTATCGCATGCATATGTTTGTATAAGTATTTTAATGTCCAATTTTACATATAGTTAATTCCATGTGTTATTGTATAGCCAATTTGAATGTTGTACCTTACTACCTTGACACCATAGGCAAAGTATTATCAAAATTAAATACATGTTTAGCCAGGCTTAGTTCACACTTACAGAATTTGGGAGGGTTTATACCAAATTTCTATAAATTTGTTTCAAACTTGATATTGTGGTATTGTTTTACCACATGGGTTTATAAATGGAGTTTCATTCAAAATAAAATGAAAATAGGTTTGGACTTGGGCGAAATGATCGGAATGGTGGGTGCAGGTTTATGCACGGGATTGATTTGGTTAAGATTAAGGCCCATGGTTTGTAGGAATGACGCCCAAGTCAATTAAGGACCGGTCTTTGAGCCGCTTATTGCTAAGCCATATCGTACTACCACATGTCCTGTATGGGCAGGATTTGGCCAATTAATTTGTGATGTTCTAGTGTATTTATGTCATGTGATTATGTGGGTGTCGGTTAGACGTTTTATTCCCACTTGGCGCAAGAGGGGGTTTCCGGAGGACGGTTAGTCCAAAGGGGGCGAAACCTTAGCGGGCATGAATATATTAGGACAGAACATTGTAAAGGCCTCATGGTAATTGCTCAGTCACAACTCACACGCCTACGGAAGCGTGAATTGGCTGACATAACGAGCATGTCACCTCGTGTGGGTAAAGTTGTACCAACTCTGCAGAGTAGAAACTATTCGAATAGCCGCGTCCGCAGTCATGGACATGCTAGCAGGGCCACTTAAAGTTAGAATTGTTTTTGATTTTTAAATGCTTTATTAAAATGTTGAGGATGGTTAATCCTTATGAAAAATTGGGTGGAAAGCCAAGTGTTAGGAGGGGATCCTTCACTAAAACATTGGAGGTTATCCACATTGTAATACTGTCATTTCAAAATATGATTTTAGTCTTAGTATAAAACTGCCTTAGAAAATTACTATGATTATTTACACTGAAAAGGTTGTTTATGCAAAACAACCCCTGCCATACTCACTTGTTACCTTATGCATGCATTTTTAATTCAATATTGGGTGTGACTTGCGAGCACGGAAGTTGTGCTCATCCTTGCTGAATAAATCTTATTCAGGAGAAGACTTCTACCCCGACGGTGAGGATCCGGACGAGTAGGCTTTTGACCCAGACGATTGCCTGTGGCGCATCGTGTGGCTCACCTCTATTATTATGTTTCCGCTGTGTTTATCTTTTGACATTTGATATTATTATTCAGACTCGTTTGTATTAAACAATTATTTATTTATTGTCATTTACGTTTTCGTGATATGAATGTGATGTCCATTTTTGTGAGACTGTGTACACCAGAAATCCTGGACCAGTGTTTGAACACAGAGAATTCGGGATCCTTCGCTCCCGGGTTCAACAGCAACCACAAACTGTTTTGCATGGCCTCACACAGAACGCATGCGTGCAGACAACAAACCATAGCATGAAAACCCGTCTCCACCTCTTTTCCGCAGATGTCGCAAAGGTTGTTCAGTGCCATCTTACAAAACCAACAATTGACTTTTGTCGCCAGCTCGTCATTCACTAATCGCCAAATGAAAATCTTGATCTTCTGGGGTAAGCTAGACTACCAAACAACTTTCTAGAGAGGTCGACTCCCATCAACAATTGAACTGGAACTTGGCCTCCCCTGATCAACACCCTGAAGGTCAACCGCAAGTTTGTAAGCACTTTTCACAGTGGAAATTCCAGTCCTTTCATATTACCAGGCAATTACATCTTCCATTGGTCGACTAGGGATTTTGATTTTTAGAATTTCCATAGCATCATGGTCATAAAAAACCCGACTTGATGACCTCCTCTTTCCATTGTCTCCTATCCGATTCAATCAGGTGAGAGACCCATTTCAGTCTACAAGAACTTTTCTTTCATGTGACTTTTAAATCAAAAGCTCTAGGTATCCACAAGTGTCTCCAGATTTTCACACTCTCTCCATTGCCGATACGCCAAATAGTACCTTTTTTCAACAGGCTAAGACCATGCAAAATAGCCTTCCAAGTAATTGATCCAACATGCGGGAACGCTGTGTGCAGGAGATCACTGCTCGGGAAACACTTCATCTTAAGCATCTAGGCACAAAGGCTATCTGGGAAAGCTATAAGACGCCAAGCTTGACGAGCGAGAAGAGCTTGATTAAAAATGTGTAAGTCCCGGAAACCAAGCCCTCCCCAAGACTTGGATTTTGTAAACTGCTCCCAGGCTAGCCAATGAACTTTTCGTTTGTCCTCTTCCGAACCCCACCAGAAGTTGTGCACACTCCTTGTAAACATATCACAGGTGCCAGCAGATAAACAGAAAACACTCATTAAATAAGTCGGAATTGCCTGGGCTACAGATTTTATCATGGTTTCTTTACCCCCCAATGATAAAAGCTTCTCACTCAAACTAGCCAGACGCTTACCTAACTGCTCTATGATGGGTTGGAATCTACTAGCTTTCATACGCCCTTTCGGGGTTGGCAGCCCCAAATATTTGGCCTCGAAAGACACCCTTTCGACCCCTAATATATTCCAGATTTGTTCACCAGTATGGGAATCAACATTCTTCCCCATTAACAATGAGCATTTTGCTGGGTTAATAAATTGTTCGGTTGCCTCCTCAAAAATCCTCAACACTTCTTTGATCTTTAAAGCTTGCTCAGAACCGGCCTTAAAGAAGAGTAGACTATCATCCGCAAAAAGAAGGTGAGAAACACCCGGGGCTCTTCAGCAAACTCGAAGGGGTTGAATACTTTCAGCCATCAATTCTTTGTTTAACAAAACCGACAAACCTTCAGCTATGAAAAGGAAACAGATAAGGTGAAAGGGGGCCACCTTGGCGTAGTCCACGAGACGGGCAAAATGTTGCAAGCAAAACCCTATTAAAACAAATAGACACAAGCCATTATCCACCTTACCCAATTCCTGTGAAATCCTATCTTCAACATGACTTCCTTTAGAAAGGTCCGATCTACCTGGTCATATGCCTGGAGAGGTCCAATTTATATGCACAATGATTCCTACTGATATTACCTCCATTCTGGAGGGCATGAATACACTCAAAAGCAATAAGGGCATTGCCTGTAATCATTCTGCCAGGGATAAAGGTAGTTTTTATTAGGAAACCGGGCCCGGCCAGGAGTCCGGGTCCGGGTGGGCACCTCATCCACCGTAGACTATATATAGGAGGGGGGACCCCCCCAAGCAATGTACACAATTCATTATTGGAAAAGCAATAAAGCGAAGCCTGCAGTCCCCTCTCATACCTGTGTTTCATCTATTGTTGTGTTCTTGTGTTCTTGCATTGTTCTTACGATTCTGATCTTGTATACGAGGTAATCGCTCGGACTGGACTCGCCAGCGACGGTTCCTCAACACGTTATCAGCACGATCGACTCTCCTCGCATCGAAAAGGTAACCGTCGATGAACGACACTCGTATATTGAATCGTTTTCTAGATTGCTTTCAATTCTGCAAATTTGGCTTTCTAGACTTGTTTCCTACGGTGCAAATTTACTCTAATCTGTCGCGAGCCGACTTGAAGTCGCCGGCACAATGCCGATCGACAGATTGCATGAAAGAGCGGATGTCGATTGTACCGTAGATTGGAAATTGCAAATCCGTTCTAACCTACCGCAAGCTGACTCGAAGTCGCCGGCAAAGCCGATCGGTGGTTACATGAAAGAACCGATGTCGATTGCACTCTATTACATTGCATCGCATTGCATACACACATGAAAAAAAATTACGGCCTGATTGCTACTGCCGTACACGGCCCCGCACGGCCAACCCTACCACGCGCCCCGAAGGCGCCGCCGCCGCCACAGTCGCCGCCTTGAAAGCCGCGGCGCCGCCCGCCGCACCCGGCCGCCGCCGCAGCGTGGGCGCGCGCGCGCGGCGCGCGCGCCGTTGTCTCTTGCGCGAGCGCCGCCGCCGTCGTTGGGTCGGAGTCGGGCCGCCACCGCCGCTCCGCCGAAGCGGAGCGGCGGCCGCCGCGACGCTCGCGCGCGCGCGCGCCACGACGCCACCCCAGCGCGCGCCGCCGCCGCCGACGGATGGGCCGCAAGGCCACGCCGCCGCCACTTGCGAGCACGGCGCGCGCGCGCATCGCCGCTGCGTCCTATGCGCGCGCCGCGCCGCCCTCTGAGCGGTTCCTCGCGCTCGAAGCGGCGTTCGCCGCCGCTTCCGCCGCCGCCTTGAAGGCGTGCTGCCACCATCGCTGCGCCGACTACCTCCGCCGCCGCCCGAAGGCACCGCCGCCTCACGCCAAAGACGGCCACCGCGCGGCGCGCGACGGCCAACCGCCGGCCCCGCACGGCCACCGCCGGCGCCGCCCCTCGTGCTCCATTAGGAGCCGCCGCCACCTTAATGGGGAAACCCTAAAGGTCCCCCCCACCTCTCCCTCTCTTATTCGGCTGGGCTGGGCCAAGAAGGCCGGCCCAAAGAAAATGGCGCACGGGCCGAAAGAAAGAAAGAAAAAAAACATGCGAAAAATCAGAATTTTGCAAAAAGGGCCTTGAAGTTTTTCGTAATTACGCGCAAGTTTTTCGCATATAATGAAATTTTGCAGAAACCCCCTCGGAAAATATGAAATTTACGCGCAAATTCTCTCAGAACTGAGATTTCGCGTTTTAACCCCTGAAACTTGCGTTTACTAGAAAAGTAACTTTTCCAGCAGAAAAAGGCCTCGGGAATCCGAATTTTTGCATATTTTTGAAATTTGAAGCATATTTATTCTTGCTATTATTATTTCTATGCAATTTATTTTCTGTATTTACTGTTTTGATTATTTGTAATTATTTATATTGCTTTTAATCATTGAAAATAGCAGTAAATCTTGAAAAATGTGTAGAAAAATACGGGAATATTATGGGAATTCTTACAACCTTTTATGTACATTACCAGCAGTAATCTTATGCATTCCTTGCATGAATATGCAGATGACTGGAATTACGAACCGGGAGTTCGAGGAGCTGGCCCAGCATGGCCAGAATTATTTGACTTGGGCATCAGATGTCGAGATTGTACTGGGAGCCAAGAAGCTCCGTGCTGCTATTGGACTCGGCACCTTGCAGGATGTCGTTCCAACTGCTGAGGAAAATGATCAGGCACTTCATTTCCTCAGACATCATCTTTGTCTAACTCTCAAGAATGAGTATATGGCAGAGAAGAGCGCACTGGCATTATGGACCGCCCTGAAGAAGCGGTTCGAGAAACTGAAGTACACCATCCTGCCCCGGGCAGAGCAGGAATGGACTCGACTACGTTTTGCTGACTATAAGACCGTGGGGGAGTACAACTCTGCTTTGCACAGAATTTGTACAAATCTTCAGCTTTGTGGTAAAGTAATCACAGATGCAGAGAGGATTGAGAAAACCCTATCTACCTTTCACCCAAATGCGGTGCAATCCGCACGCAACTATCGTCAGGATGGTTTCAAGGAATATGCCGAACTGATTGATATTATGCAAGTTGCGGAAGCTCAAGATGAGGTTCTCAGAAAGAACTACATCTCGCAGCCACCTAGTAGCAAAGTTGGCCATGAAGTCAATGCTAGCAGCTACAAGGTGAGAAAGCCTCACTCGAAGCAGAGAGGCGGGAAGGGTAAGGTCATGAGCCACAAAACTAAGCAAAATGCTCAAGTCAAGAAAGGCGACCAAAAGAAACGCGATGAGAAGCCCTATGGTCAGCAGGACCAAAGCTGCTACAAATGTGGCACTTGGGGACATTGGTCACGTGTCTGCCGTGAACCGCAAAGACGTGATTGATGCTTTCAAGGCAAAGAAGAAGGGCAAAGGACAAAGACGAGGCGCACCTCGCCATTGCGAGCATAGAAGATCCACAGTCATTGGTCGCACCTATGGATGTGGACATGCCTACAGCGACTCCTATCACTCCTTCATTGGACATTGCAGCATTGCGTGCGTAGATTCTTGAAGAAGAAAAGATAGAAGTAGATGAGATTCAGTGAAGTTAATTCTTACTTGATTCAATCTAGTGCATGCATGGCACTTAGTTTACTGATCGTTTGCGTTTATGTTAGAATTTTGAATTATTGAATAAAGGTTGTAAGCTCTAGAAGAGCATTTGCAATAAATTCTTATGATATGTCCAAAGAAGACTTTTCCGTATTAATAAAGCAAGTTTTGTTCTGTTTTGAAGTATGTTTTATGTGTGGATTGTTTTGCTCCATATTGATAAATACTTTATATATCGAGCAGCGTGTGGCGCCTATGGAGGAAGTGTGTCTAGCGGATAGCGGCACAACGAATACCATACTAAGAGAGACGAAATTTTTCGGTCGATCGGCAAGAATCTTTGGTAGTCTTCACGACAATCATTGGCAGCGATACTTGTATAATAGGCTCGGGAAGAGCCACAATTATACTTCCAATGGGCACGACATTGGTCATTGAAGAAGCCTTGTTGTACCGGAATCGACTAGAACTCTCTTAAGTTTTAAAGATATTCGCGCTAACGGTCTCCATGTAGAGCGAAGAAGAGTATGGTAAGGAATACTGCTCATTACAAAGCGTGAAGAGAATGGGAAAAGGGTATTAGAACGACTTCCTTCATATGAATCGGGCTATACTACACTCATATTAGGGCACTGCGGCCTATCTTGTCACGAAAACATCTTTTAGAAGCTCTGAACTTTTGTCTCGGCATGATAGATTAGGCCACCCGGTCTTAGAATGATGAGAAATATAATTAACAATTCTCGGGACATAATATCAATGTAAAGAATTTTCCGAATCCGAAGATTTCGTGTGCCTGCATGTGCCACGGAAATTAATTACTAGACCTTCTCCTCCGAAAGTGAAGGATGAAATCCTCGCATTCTGGACCGAATCGGGGAGATATTTATGTCCTATTCAGCCCTGTCAGGCCATTTAGGTACTTTATGGTGCTCATCGATGCTTCCTCGAAATGGTCGCATGTATGCTGTTATCTACAAGAAATCATGCTTTTGCAAAGTCGATCTCGCAGATAATTAAAATAAAGAATAATTTTCACGATCATCATGTGAAGTCCATCGAATGGACAACGCCGAGAATTTACTTCAAAGGCATTTGATGATTATTGCATGGCAACGGAATTACCGTTGAGCACTCGGTACCACATGTCCACACTCGAGAATGGACTAGCGAAGCATTGATTAAAAGAATTAAATTCATTGCCCGACCGCTTTACTGAATTGTAACTTACCAACTACGTGTTGGGGACACGCGATCTGCATGCGACAACTCTCATCAATTTTAGACCGTCGACATACAACATCCATTCACCTATGCAACTAGCGCAAGGGTCACCACCGAAAATCTCTCATCTTGAAGGTTTGGTTGCAAGGTTTATGTACCTATACCACCACCGCGTGAATCGCAATGGGCCCTCTCCGAAAATGCGGGATATCGTTGGTTATGAGATCGCATCCATAATCGTATCTGGACCCAATGATGGAGATTTGCATCTGACCGTTTGATAGCATATTTGATGAGGATAGTTTCCGTCATTAGGGAGGAAATCAACCTCTTGATGAAAAATGTCGGAAATAACGTGGCAAGCCACGGAATTAATGCACATGACCCACGCACTAGTGAAGCGGATAGAGAAGTCCGAGAAGATAATTGATTTGCAAGCATTAGCGAATCAACCGCTCGACCACTTTAGTGATTTGAAGAGCGTGACCAAGTCGCATGTGCTCGCACGCAATGCACCGGAGAGGGTTGAAATACCAAAGAAAATAGAAGGTATCCTAATCCCGCCCGAGGCCTCGAATAAAAGGGCGAGAACTCCGCCCTCGAATCTCAAGTAACCGGGGCCTTTGGCGAAAAAGGATAAGAAGGACTTGTCACGGCCGATCACCAAGTTCCCACAAGCGAGAAGGGAGCGGTTGAGACTGCACTGGTATGGAACCTTCAAGAAAAGACATACCAGATTTGAATATTCCACGGAGGAGACATCGGCATGGATGTGTGCGCACACATCTGAGTGAAAAACTAAAGGACTTGCCCCGCAATTGAAAGCAGCGGTGAGCAAGTAGAAGCATTAGCAGAACCGCCTTATGAAGAAATAGCTATAAATTATGTGACCACGGGAGAATCTATGAATAGAGCAACAGCTAATGTCGACATTTATTTTGCAAAGAAAATTGCCACAATTATTGATCTTGATCCAGAGCCTGCATCGCTCGCTGAATGCAAGAAGAGATCAGATTGGAAAGATTGGAAAAAGGCAATAGAAGCAGAATTAATATCTCTGAATAAAAGAGAGGTGTTTGGGCCTGTAAGCCGCACACCTCCCCATGTGCACCCTGTAGGGCATAAATGGGTATTTGTTCGAAAGAGAAATGAAAGAAATGAAGTTGTCAGATATAAAGCAAGGCTTGTTGCACAAGGTTTCACTCAAAGACCAGGAGTCGATTATGAAGAAACCTATTCCCCAGTCATGGGCGGAACTACCTTTAGATATTTAATCTCAATGGCAGTGAATCTGAATTTGGAAATGAAATTGATGGATGTGGTAACTGCATACCTTTATGGGAACTTGGATTCGGAAATTTATATGAAGGTACCTGAAGGTATCCCTGTACCGAACCAAGATAGAGCGAATAGAAATCTATACAGTGTGCAGCTCAGAAAGTCACTGTATGGATCAAACAATCAGCAGATGTGGTATAATCGCCTAGCGACTTTCTCTCGCAAGAAAGGCTACACGAGCAGTGAGGATTGTCCCCTGTGTTTTTATACGGCGATCCCGGGATGGATTTCAGTATAATCTCGGTATATGTAGATGATCCGAATATCATCGGGACTTTGGAAGATATTGAAAAGCAAGCTCTTACTTGGAGTCGGAGTTCAAATGAAAGATTTGGGTAAAACCAAATATTGCTTAGGCTTGCACTTGAGCATACCTGAAGGAATTTTAGTACATCACCAAACTACACTCGTAAGGTGTTGGAAAGGTTCGGCTTTGAAAAGGCATATCCTTCAAAAGTGCCAATGATCTAAGATCCTTGCAGCAAGACAAGGACCCGTTCGGACCTAAAGAAGAGGGGAGGAAGTCACGGGACTGAATTCCCATACTTGAGCGCAGCTTGGAGCACTCATGTATTTAGCAAACCGCACTAGACCGGACATTGCTTTCGCAGTGAATCTTTTAGCAAGGTATAGTGCGAACCTACCAAAAGGCATTGGCAGGAATAAAGGACGTCTTCCGATACCTCCAAGGAAGTAAAGATCTTGGCCTGCTTTACAGAAGAACCAGACCTTACAATGATCGGCTATGCAGATTTGGGTACTTGTCGACCGCATACAAATAAGTCGCAAAGCAGGCTATGTATTCTGTGTGGTGGAACTGCAATTTCATGGAAATCATCTAAGCGAGTTTGGTATCAACTTCGACGAACCATTCGAAATTATAGCACTGCATTTGAGGCCGCACGGAATGCTCTTGGCCGGCGGATGATTCACCACATCCAAAGATCATGTGGATTGAATACCGCACAAACCCCACTATTATCTATGAAGGTAATGCGACTTGTGTTGCACAAGTACTGGATGGGTTATGTGAAGAGTCCTCTCACAAAGCATATCAACCCCAAATTCTTCTATGCTCATGAAATGCAAAAGATGGACGAAATTAAGGTATCGCATACTAAGTCATGTGAAAATCTTGCAGATTTGTTCACTAAGTCACTTCAAGATCTAGCTTTGAAAGGTGCATACGTGGAATTTGAATGATAAGACTTAGAGAAGTGCATCTCGGGGAGAACCTTCACAAACTCACATCAAGCTTGATTACGAAGATCGAGTACCCAAAAGAGCAAATCTCGGAGATTAAATAAATTGGGTGAATTGTACTCTTTTTCCCTTGACGAGTTTTTCTGAAGTTTCTCGGTTAAGGTTTTTAATGAGGCAATTCGTGCGACATAGCAGAACGTGATCTATGTACTCTTTCTCCAAATTTTTCCCACTGGGTTTTTATGGAGTTTTAGCGAGGCATGGACATGAAGGATGAGAGCCCAAGGGGGAGTATTAGGAAACCGGGCCCGGCCAGGAGTCCGGGTCCGGGTGGGCACCTCATCCACCGTAGACTATATATAGGAGGGGGGACCCCCCCAAGCAATGTACACAATTCATTATTGGAAAAGCAATAAAGCGAAGCCTGCAGTCCCCTCTCATACCTGTGTTTTATCTATTGTTGTGTTCTTGTGTTCTTGCATTGTTCTTACGATTCTGATCTTGTATACGAGGTAATCGCTCGGACTAGACTCGCCAGCGACGGTTCCTCAACAGTTTTGAGGTGGCATAAATCCAATTTTGAGAACTAAAAACATACCCCCTCGCGGGCAACACCGTGTCGAAATCACGAGACGCCGTTGTCGGTCGGATCGGCGGCCGTCGTCCATCACCATTCACCACCAGTGATAGGACTCCTCGGCCTGGCTAGTTAGCTCATGGATCATCAGGAAGACGAAGCTGGGCCTCATCTTCATATGCCTGTCAATACGTCGCTGGACCGTATTGTCCTTCAACTCGTATATGGGCCATGGGTTCCATAGATCTGGTGGTTTTTGTATCATCGTCATCTTACAGGAGCAAGCCGTGTGCCCGACTGCCCGTGTCCAAAACCCAAATTGATTCATGGCTACATGCTGCACTCACACCGCCACACGGGAATGGAGGCAGGGGGCAAAATGGCTTTCTGTGATCGACACATGAAAGATTTCCCTCTCATTGCGTCGAGCCGAAACAATTTAGGCCAGAAGCACAAATTGGGCCACAAAACGCTTGGCGTAGCCCGTGCCACCGCCGCCGCCGTAGCCAACCGTTGCGCGGTGGCGGCGACGTGTTCTCTACAAGATTTCGCAGCCAGATAAGATGAAAGTTTTTTTTTCTAAAGAAAAAGAATCTGGGTACTCATTACTCAAACAAAAGAGCATGGAGCCATGGACAGAACCGCCAGCTTGTTTTGGTTGCAAACGAAGCCGTCTGTCTGTTTCATGGCAGCCAACAGGATACGCCTACCTGCACAAGCATGAAGCTTGTGCGGCTTATCAGTCAATCAACAATACTAGGGGAGCGTATTACGAAAGAATTAGCCTTAAAACGGGAGAGTGAGAACTACCAATCTTATTTTTCACTTCTCTTGGGTAAAAATGTTTGTCACAATTTTCAGATATTTAATGCACAAGGGACCCATCTTCCATTGCCTGCCCATATACCATGTTGCAACCAGCAGAGGGCTGAGCCAAGGACTTGATAGAGCGTGTTAAAAACTCCCCAACAAAATATTCATACTGTAACAGAACAGCATGTTCTGCGGAGAATCACTAAAATAAACCAATAATTATTTTTCCTAGGTTCTTACTAGCAACCTGACGCAACTAAAGAAAAATTAAGTAGGTGCACAAAGTCTACATCAGAAATAGCACGAAGTACATGCTCAATTCAATATATAAATGCCCTGCAGTTCTTCAGATATAAACCCACACAGACCACACTAGAAACTTATCATTCAGTGTGCTCTGACCTTGTCTGAAGGCTGCTCACTATGGGCATTTGCTGTTTTCAACCACTTCAGTTTATGGTTACCAATGGCCCTGCAGTCAAGCAACTGTCCATCCGACAGCCTGGTCCATGAGCACAGCCCACTGCTACATATAATGCTAATAATATCAGCTCACTTTGTCCAGCAGCATGGAGGCACAGGCACGATCCTGAGGAAACAACTCTAACACAACGTTTTATTTGCTATACCTTGGTACAAGATGCCATCCCCCCAGAAGGCTTTATCTATATAGACAGGAAAAATACTTCAACAACACAAATGCAGTTAGAAAAATTAATCAGGCAGTGCCACAACATGAGCATTGTGCACTGGGCAAGTGGAAAATATGAGAAAACACTTTGCTTAATCAGTCTTGCTCTGCTATGCTTGGTTGAGTTTAACCGGGCGTGCCTCGAACCCACCTCCCTTGCGGTTCTCAAGAGTGTATGACATGTATGTTCCGAGGATCTTATCCCACGTGACAAAGAATGGCTGCGAGAAGTTGTACTTGTTGCCGTAGAGCTGATGGTGGATGTCATGGTAAGCGCTGTTGTTGCTGAAGAAGACATGGAGGATGTTCCCAGGGAGCCACAGACCGCAGTGATCATCGACAGTCTTGATGGTTGCGAACGAGAAAAAGAATATGGCCGTCCTAGGAGTCATGCTGGATATGAGGAATGAGAGGGCGCCACTGATGGTGTCCAGAATGAGGCCTTCAAGGGGATGGTTGTAAAGAGCTCCAAAGGCGTATGGGACCACAAGAGTGTGATGCTTGGAGTGGACGTGCTTGTACAAGAACTTGTTGATGTGCATGTATCTGTGCATGAAGTACTGCCATGTGTCCATAACAAACATTGCAATGATAAATTGCAATGCTATGACCAAGGCAGGAGGTTGCTTCCTCACGGTACCACTTTCATCACCAATGATCTGCACTTTGATCAAGTTTTGAGATCGTAAGTACAGTAGTCGCATATCAAAATTTCATCAGGTAACTCCAGAAGCAGCATTACGGGCCAAAGTTGGTCAAAAGAGAAAAATTTCCAGTGGTATTGGATTTCCCTGCTTACTATTTCAATCTTTGATGGCCACTAGCTCCCTAAGTTTTCAACTCATAGATTATCATTGCAACCCCTGGAAGCAATTTGCCTAACTTGACTGTAAGATATTTGTCCAACTCGAAAGCTACCGACCTACTTCTGTTTACTTAACAAGTAAGCTTAAGACATGTTCAACAGAGAGGCAACACTCAACTCGTGGCTCCTTAATTAATCTCAGAACCTTTCTTTTTTATCTTTATATCAAAGGATGTATTGATGTAAACACTAAACAGTGGATTTGCTTGCTACTAGCCTCAAGACTCAGTACTTAAAGTGCTACTAGCCAGGTACCGTGGTCTAAAAAATGCTTGAACTCATTAATTTCACCTTCATTCATCAATTAGCAAGGATTAAGTTTCGAAATTGCGTGAAGGAATCATGGTACTATACTGTACTTGTAACTGAATAGTCAGATAATAAACTAGCACAATATTACTAATCACTGAACCCATGAGTTCAGAGTGCTGCAACTGCAAGTTTTCCATGGTAAGAGAAACATAATCTGAGGAGGATTATCACCGTGAAGAGGAGCAGCGAGACGGCAATTTGGAACGCCTGCTGGACGAGGACGCCCTTGACGACCGTCCACTTGGAGACGATGTTCTTGGCCTCCTCCACCTTGGGGTGGAGCCGGTAGTCGTCCATCCCCAGCCCGTCCAGCACGACGTACAGCCCCGAGTATAGCCAGTACACCGCAATCGGCACGAAGGTGCCCAGCAGCTCGTCGGAGACCGTAAATGCCATCTCAGTACGCCCCCAAAAACACTTCAAATCTTTACCGTAAATTGTAGGAGGTGGGAATTGGATTCTGTGTACGCTGATGGACATGTTTTGACCATGACGCAAGACATACATACATTACATGTAAGTATTTTCTTTGGTGATGCAGAGGTTCCCGTGCTATACCTAGGAAACTGACCAACTTTTCAGGAAATTTGCAGAAATTTTGCAAGAATTCATCGTGAAACAATTCAGTTCAGCATGAATCTAGGATAACTCCCGTATTCCAAATAGGATCTAAGTTCGATGCCCGAACATTTATTCATTACATACTCTAGGAAAAAAAAAAAAAACTGCATGTATGAAAGCATACGTAACATCACTTTTCCAGGGCATGTATGAAAGCATACGGTATCATAGGCAAACTTGCTAGGGATTCGTTAGAGCTAGAATCTCTTCGTCGATACAATGCCCGTTTTTTATTTGAAACTTTCCTAAATTTATGTGGGAATTTGAACTGTTTCCTTCTCGTAAATTCCTTCGTTTCCAAACAGGCCTTAAATTGAGTATCCATGAGCCTTTATTTCGTTAATACCCAGCATTCCATATAGGTCGAACAGTACTACATGGCTTGGCAGGCTTGCACGATGATAAACAATTCTAGTATCTAGTCATTTGGTGCTGATTGAGGTACTCTGCACTGTTGCAGGACCCCAATTTTTGCACTAGTTCAGCTATTTATTTTCTGTACGCAGCAAATAATTGAAATGATCACCAGCTTTGACGAGATGGAACGTGGAACGGTCCTGCTTGGTGTTCTGCACACTTACATCGGATATCTATTTGTATTCGGTCAACTTGGAGAAACAAGGGATACAGAAGAAACGGAACTAATCCTTCCCTTACTTTTATTCACTCTGGAAGGCGAATTGGAAATCCCAAAAGCCATCCATTTTAGACTTGTACGGCAAAACGGAAAACTACCTGCTTGGCCCATAGCACACTAGCACGCCCCTTGTTTGGCTGTTGGTTACTCTGGCCTGTGCGTCCTTGTTAGATGGCATCACTCGGTCAGAAATGGGCGTAGTTAAATATTGTAAGCAACCGAAGCTCTAGGATCCGACGATTTCTTTGTAACTTTGGTTTGTAGTTTTTTTTTAAAGGAAGCTAGTAAGTACATGCTAACATTTCAAATAAGACGTGGAAAATCTTTTCGGGGAAAAATTACGGACGTATGAAGACAATCACTATATAAGAAAAAATTTACAATGAAACCCTTGTTTTTTTCTATAAACTAGCTTGTTTTTTTCTATAAACTACATGGATATATTTATAGTGGTACACGAAAGATTTCGTATAGAAGTAGAATTATGAATTGTAGTAGGAAACAAAATCTGTATTACACTCAAACTCAATTCGTATTACACTCAAACTCCACGGTTGGAATTCACCTCAAACAATACTCGTCTATAGTCAGGGCTACTTAACCACGATAAACCAGGTCAGGCAGGCCGTGCTAACTGCACTGCACGCCCATACGTTGCGGTTTAGGAAGGCATGGCAGAGGGTGGTCAAAGCTGCTGAAGCAGACTGCTGCTGAAGAGCCCGCGCGGACAGTTTCCGCAAAAGAGCAGCAGAACTTGTTTGGAAGTAATGTACGTCATAAGAGAGTTTCAGAAAGACATTGGAACCTTGAACCTATTCAGAGGCAGCGGAACAGGATGGTTACCAGTAACCACAGCACGAAAACTGAAAGGAACGCGTATTAGCTTTTGATGGACAAGGCGCACTCACCGTCGCCACACAAGGACACGCAGGGCAATGCTCACTGTAATACAGTATGGCGTGAGAAGGCAAAACGCATACCAATTTTCCACAACAATCACATTGGTACCACAAAATAAATTCATCATTTACATCCACATAATCATCCAAGTATCAAGAGGAATTCTCACATTTTCAAATCCAAAACAGGAGACCATGTTTTGACAGAAACCCAGCAAAAACTTGACAGATAAAGAGCTCTCCCTACTTGAGCTTGGTAGCCCTTCTGCAAGGCTATAAGGCCCATAACACATGTAGGTCATCAAGCCATCAACACAAGAAAAATATGAACATAAGATTTATCATTCATGGATATAACTTGCACCACAATTCAACAGCTTCGATGAACAAGGTTTGAACCTAAATGCCATTCGTCCAGTGAGCAGGTCAACAGGTTAACCGGGACACAAAATATTTCTTAATGTAAACCCCAGCACGGAATGGCGACAAACATCCTAACATCTTACAGTTTAGATACAAGTTTCACCAAGTGCCATCCCAGGCATCTAGCAGAATAACCGGCTCAGGGCACATCATGGTAAATGCAGAGTACTAATCATCGGTACACTGGTGCCCCTGCAAAGGAATAGCGCGACGAAACTGGCACACCAGGTGCATTAACCCTTGAGGAGACGTACCTCTGGCTGGTTTCAGTGTAAGCAGGGTTGGTTGTCTCATAAGCAGCTGACATATAGGTTGAATGATGTGGAAGGTCCACAGCACGAGTGACGAGTTGGTCAGAATGGTAGAGCTCCACACGATCAGAACGAGCAGCAATCTCTCCTGGACGGTAGAGCTCCAGATGGGCACCACGGGCGGCAATCTCTCCTGGACGGTAGAGATCCTCCAAACGAGCACCATGGGAGGCAATCCCTCCTGGACGGTAGAGATCCTCCACACGAGCACCACGAGCTGCAATCTCCCCAGGCTGGTAGAGCTCCTCCGCACGGTCAGCACGAGCAGATATTTCGCCAGGCAGTGCAGTATAATCCCTTGAAGGCATTTGATCCTTAACAGTTAACTCAGCTACAGTCCTGGAAGCAACGCTGAAATTCAAGGAGTTTGTTAGTCAAGAGCACAGTATATAGTTCGAGAAAAGAAATGGAAAGTGTGATAATAACCACAATAGTACATAACTGTCAGTTTGAATTAACATTCAAGTCCACTCCTACCATACACAAAATACACCGAATCTGGACGAGACATTGACATAAATTACTAGTACCATATGGTATATAAAATTTAAAAAATAAGAGATCAGTGCCACAACCAAAAGGAGTGTCTAGTTCATTTCCCCCATGGTAGGAGACATGCATAAACCTGCCGCAAGTTTCATTGCTTTAAACATTGCCGAAGATTTTCTTCATTTAGCATCATGCAAGACATACTTTTAGAACAGATTTTTAAGTCAGGACTAAAACTAAGGTCAAAATAGAACCAGTAACATGACACAGATTTTCTTAGGACATGGATGGAGGAACCCCCAAGGCCCGAAATCCATGTCAATCAAGCAGCCAATAGAACTTTTCTCTTTTGCACTGCTTAGAGAAAACTATCAGTACAAGTAGGGGTGAAAACGGATCGAATACAGACGGATAATGACTCTGCTATATTTGTTTTCGGATCCGGATATGAATATGAATACGGAGCGAATACGATCGCGGATATTTTTCGGAACATGAAAACCCATTAAATTGTATGTCAGAAATTAACAAAAACATATAACTAGTTTATTTGATGCAAACATTCATGAATTGTTTATATTTTCAGCAACCACACATAACATTGGCACTAACAAGCTATATTAACTAGTTCATCACAAACATAACACTTAGTTTATCACATTTAGCTCATAAGTCATAACTTACAAAGTCACAAATCATCACGTACTCACACTTAATTCATCACATACATAAAACTTACTTCACACTAACATCGATCAAGCTGGATGGTTAATCTATATACAAATAACTGTAACATCCTAAAGTATGTCACCAAAAATAATATTAATAAAGTTATTATTTTATAGGATTTTATGAGATTTAAAAGAGTTTTCTTGGTTAAAAAGACAAATAATAATAAAATTAAGTCAATTATTTAATTTTTCCAGTTTTTTTAATGTAAAAAATAAAATTTATTGAGTTTTCTGGGATTTTATTGGATTTAAAGTGAAAAGGAAAATTTTAATTAATTTATTGAATTTTCTGGATTTTAAAAAGGTTTTTCCTATTTTTCAGAAATTTAAAATAATTTATATACAAATAATAAAAACCAACTTTAAGTTGGAATTAATTTTATTAAGTTAAAAATAATTAAAGCAATTTCTGCGATTTTTTCTAGAATTTTTGAACTCTGTTTGCTATTTTCTAAAAGATTATTTGATTTGTTGCATTTTCTGAAATTCGTAAATCAATTAAAATCTCCTTTTCTCTTTTGGCCGGAATCCGGATATCCGTATCCGCAAGACAGTATGCCTACTGTATTTGTTCCCGTTTCCGACTAAAAAAACGAACCGCTTCCGATCCGAGACAATCCGAACCCGTTTCCGTCCGGATCGATCGGAAACTATCCGATCCATTTTCACCCCTAAGTACAAGGGACCTGTTAACTACAAGAAATTATAAATGGGCCATTATGTTTGCATGGAGGGTCACATTAAGCTTCCTTTGAGAATTGAGGCTAAATATTTTACTGGAAAACAAAACCTACCCACAGCAATTCTGTACTGTATTCTGTTTTTTTGACACATTGATTGCAAATAGCACAGAGATACACAGCTATAATTCCTTAGCTCTTTGCACAGATATGTCCTTACCTTCAATAAGATACAAGTTAGCCACGGCATTATTATATTTATAGCATCTAGGCAAGACAATATCAGCTGAAATTCTGTTGATGAATACTAAAAGAAAATGTTAAAGAAAAACTTAACATATATCTTAAAACTCAAGGCGGCAACTATACAAATATTTGTAAATCAGACAACATATGAGCACTTCTGTTGCATTTGTAATGTTGAATTGGCCTTACAGGGCTGAGAGATATAACAGAAGAAGATTGGTGTTGGATAGCTACTCTGTTTAAAACAACAAAATTGGTCATATTCCACTAGTGTAAAGGAGGCCATCAACATGCATAGGGTTGCTAATTTATACTAGTAACAAGAAGTCCAAAAACAACTTCACGATTTATTTGCAACGGACCAAACGAGGTTTCAATAATCATTTCACCAACGCAACAACTAGGTCGATCAATTTATGTCAAACTTTCAATATTTAACCAACCAATGGAAATATCAACTTAAATTAACTGAATGCTCAAGTATTCATCAAACTCCAAATGTTTTATTCTTTTAAGTGCAAGGGTTGTCCAACATGATAAAAAGAAAAGTTCATGGTGAAATTTCCATTGACGATATTAGGAAGATAAAATATTGTATACAAGTAAAAAAACCTAACAAATTGTAACTTACCGCTCATGCACTGGATCCACTCGAGAGCGATAGTACGAATCATCAAATGAAGGAGCCACATGGTGGTAGTATGCAGGTGGGACATGCCGAGGCTCTGGTACAAAAGGCACATGGTGAGACTCTAGGGCAGGCGGGACATGGCGAGACTCTGGGGCAAGAGGAATGTGTCGAGACTCTGATGCAAGAAGCGCTTGCTGATAATATATGTGGTGATCATCCTGGACATTAGCCAAAGCATGGCCAGGAAGTGGAGCAAAGCGTGTTGCCCTATATGAGTCCTCAGGAGGAGGAACATGTACAACCGCTTGTGGGCGCCTTTCTTCAACTGGCAATGAACGACGCCTTTCTTCATATTGATGTGGCTGCCTTCTTTCTTCATAGTGGTGCCTTTCTGCAAGTTGATACTTTGGAGCTGATTGAGGTACATTGACGGGCTTAAATAGCGATATTAGCCTACGAACCTGCAATAATAGCAGGTAATCCATAGCAATAAGATATAAATTGGCTTTCATGTTAGGAATCGCCCCCAACCATTCTTTTGAATATATATTTATTTATACAAAAATTCCAAGGACACTCACTTGTTTAGAGTTGATCTCTGGGTTGAATTTGCTCCTCGAACTATAGTTCTCTTTGATGGCATGCTTGAAACTACTCTCAGGAAGAGGAATGCAATCTTTATCAATCTTAAATTTCACCTACATCAGACACGTAAATAAATTTTGAGAACAACAAGAATATCAACACTTCAACATTAACTACTCTGGCATGAGGCCCATCTTCAATCAAAAGGTTGTGTATAATGTTGTGCCCATGAATTAGTGCTTGACCATTGGAAGTACATAAAACTTCGTATATGCCACTACAAAGTCTTGAAAATTTATGTCATGAGGCTAACATGGTGAGCTAGAACCCACATGTCAGTAAGATAGCCAGTGGTACATACAAAATTTCTAAACTTTTCAACCTACAGCCTCCGAACCTTACCCATGCCAACCTTCCAACCACCCAACGAAAGTGCAATGAAACAAATTGACCCTTAATAGTAAATACAATTACTCTCAAGATACAACTAGGGTGAACATCACCAATCCTTTTAACTGAACTCCATTTGTGTATTCCACACCCTCTTCAATTCCTCATTCATCAATATCTGTACTTCTCACTATGATCAACAGTGGCCATGATCAATATCACCACAAATGGCAATTTAGCACTACCATTGGAATTAAAATTGACAAGCTACATCACCTTCTTTTCTTTTTTCTTAAAGCAACTTCAGTACAAAGCAATTTCTTTAAATGTCGTTTTCCCCTATGAGTTGAATTAACCACGAAGTACATTGCAGAAGTAGACTCAAGCATAAAAGAGAAGGAAAATATGAAAGAAATGAAAGGGCCTGTTCGGTTCTCTGAAGAATAAGAAAATAGAGAATAAAGTGTAGGGGCACTGAGTTAAACAGTGGCCATTTTTATAAGCTATAGCGATGCATCGCAATCACGATTGGAAGATGGAACTTTCGTTTGATGATGGCCAGCCAGAACCAAAGCTTAGCCTAACTGCATCTGTCATAATAACTTGGATAGAAGCATCCATGTAACCCTCTGTACTGTACATATATGGACAAGCACAAACTGTTTCTAACAAACATGGGTAGTGAATATTCTTTTACTAGTCTATTACCTCCTTTGGACACACTACTGCTGATTGTTTTTTATTGTCAAACAAGGGGCGAACGCCCCTAATTACTGCTGTTTGTAAAAGCTTACCAATACAAATGCAGAATTAACGTTACAACTGACAACTGTTCCTAACGTCTATAATCCATACCCATCAATCTTATGAAAACGATAAGGCCATCTGGACCTACAACAGAGCTAATTTGTTCTGAGAAATTGTGTGATCCAGCAAGACACCATTTCTACTCATGTCCACCATTCATTTGCATACCAAAACCATTGATGCACCTCAGTCTCACACATCCTTTGGAACAATACATACACCCATAAACAGCGAAACAGATCACTCGACTACCATATTTACCGCATATGGGTTTAAACAATGCAAGACAAAGGATTACCTGTGCAGGGAACTTCCCATTGAATGCATCTCGGACAAGGTTCAGCCCGCCCTTTGATGTCGCTTTGTACACTCCGTACAGCAGCTTCAAGTCAAAATCATACAGGAACAGTTTTGCCCCTGGTCGGATATTCTCCACCATCCCAAGCTTCCCCCTGGGAAACCCGAACAAGCGGTTCTGGAAGCACTCCGGTTTAGTCTGTGCATTGCACATAAATATAAGCCCTCCTCCCTTATTATCACCCCCCTCTTCCTTCTTGCCTTCCTCCTTCCCCTTCCCCTTCTTCTGCCGCTCCTCCTCCTGCCCCTTCCCCTTCCCATTCATAGCCCGCTCTCTTTTGTTCTTCCTCCCGCCATCACCACTGCTGTTATCAGCACCCACACCATTGTTGGTGGCAGCTGCAGCATCAGCGTCCGCCGGCTTTGGCTTTGGAGCTTCAGCGGTGGTTGGAGTTGGTGCCAGTGCCAACGCAGCCACCGACCCTTCAGCGGCAGTTGCTGGCTTCAGCACCGATGCCACAGGCGATGCTTCAGCAACAATGGCCGGCTTCGGCACGGAGGCCGAGGAAGGTGCATCGCCGCCAGCAGTGCCCGCGAAGGTGGCTCCGTTGGCCGCTTCAGCGGCCGCGGCGGCAGCTGGGGCCTTCTCGCGGTCGGCCTTGGCCTTCTGCTTCTTAAACTTGGACGTCTTGACCGATCCAGGGGTGGAAGCGTTCGCCTTGGATGGCCCGGCCGCCCCGCCGGCGCCGGCGCGGGCAGAGGCCGCCTTGGCCTTGGCGGCGTTGGTGAGCTTCTTCACCATGGCTGCTCCTCCGAGCAGCTTTGGGGAACAAACAAGAATTATCACCACAAAAATAGCATCGAATCCATCAAAATCGGCAAAATATCTCGAATGATAAGGCACACGGGAGATTCAATCGTACCACCTACAAGAGTAATCTGGAACCAAAACTCTACGATTCAGCTAGATTGGAGATAATTTTTGGGGGCAAAGATTAAGCGGAAACCCTAGATAACGAGGTGGGGGAGGGGGCTGCAGCCTGCAGTGGTGTACCTGGGGAGACGGGGAATGTGGGATTGGAGCTTGGAAAGAGAAGCCGGAGGCGACTGGATAAATAAAGGGGCAATATTCGATCAGATCATCCTCTGATTTCGCTTGGACGGCTCAGATGGAGCGAGCGGAGATGGAAGGTCGCTCTCCCGGCCAAATCCACCTCGCAACCCCCTGCGGTCGTGCTTAGGGTTCGGGATCGGAGGTTTTAGAGTTTCTTCTGGCCGCCGGTCGCCGGAGAGGAGACAGTCGTCCGGAGTCGGGAGGAAGAACACAGTTGTAGCATTTAATTTTGATGCTTTCTCCCGAGTTCCATCGAAGCCGGTTTCGTTTTCTCTCGATCTGGAAATCTACTTGTAAGAGTATCTTTAGTGTATTGTACCGACGTCGATTCAAAGTTATGCCATATAAGTATTTTAGAAACTGAGGTTATTTTTCTCCAATGTATTGAACCGATTCCTACTAATAACTAGGACCCACGTTACATTAAAAAACCACAAAATAATAATATTTTCTCTCAACCGCACTATCTCCTATGTAGTTATTTAATGCTTATATGAATTGTTTAATGCTTTGAATCGATTTCTAACTAGAGTTCGGTTCCATGCTTTTTTTCTTCTTGGAATCGACCCCTCTAATGTATTGAATCGATTCAATATCTTCTCTCTCCTCATTTGAATCGGCTAAAACACAACATTGGAGATGATCTTAACTTTATCATTTGCAAATGATTATGCGGAGGGACCACTGCATAGCATTTGCCAACGTGGAGAAAAGACCCTCAATGAAGATACAACATCCTATAATAATCTATAGTATATGGAACCACGTAATACTCTCTCCGATCTTTTTTAATGTCGTTCAGACAATAATTAGGGTATTGAAACAAAATAGAGTGGGATTTTTTTTATTTTGGCCCCTAACATCACTCAATTGCAAAAATAGCTTCCGTCCCGTTTTATTTGCAAATCTAGCCCTCCTCCATCTCTTTCTGCAGTCGGGGAGTGGGGAAGGTCACTTTCCTCACTCGGGGAGCGCGGAAAGGCACGGGAGGCTGCCCTAGCACGGGAGCAACCACTTGCCGCGGTGCGTGAGCGCGGGAAGGGCCTTTCCGCGGTGGCCGAGCGCGAAAACGCCCGGTTCCACGGTCGTCGTCCATTCCCGCGGAGATTCGCGCTGATCACCCACCTTCCGCGCTCACATCTGGTTAGAACTTTAGATCCATAAGTGGAATGTTAAACAAATAGAGCCCACTGTGGACACATATTACTTGTCGTTGGGATCACATTTCCTCAATTTTGCAGGGTTAGCGAGCCCTTTCCCTGTCATATCAACTACAATCCTTTTGGTTTTTCTTTTTCTAGCCGTGTGTGTGAGAGCACATATGAGGCTAATCGCACATGTATTAACACTAACAATCTATGAACACACATGTGTATGTAATAACCGAAGCTTGTACTTCGAAGTTCATTCAGGCCAACAGGATAACAAAATGTTATGGCAGAATCCTTTCTGTTTCAGTACCATCATCTATCATTTACAATACAGTTATTATTAGTTATCTTCACAGACTACAAAGGAATTTCCAAAGCATTCGAATTGTTTTCGACATAGCTACGACTTGGAGTTTACATCGCAAAGCTAAACAGAAGTATGCATCATCATACCAAGTTTCAGTCGGCTCCAAGGCCGTCGCTGCATCTCTGCGTGTGTAGTAACCTGCATTTTCCCTCTTTTTCATACTAATCTGTCTTCTTTTAGCCACGGTTTGCTTCAATTCATCACTTGTCCATAGGCAATAGATGTAGATGTAGCTCGTTTCGCTGTATTCCTCTCGTTACTATCCTGATTCCGAGCATTGCAGTTACAAAAATCTCTTCACCCGTCCCTTTCTGGGTGGAAAACAGAGGAAGATCGTGTTGAGGAACCGTCGCTGGCAAGTCCAGTCCGAGCGATTACCTCGTATACAAAATCAGAATCGTAAGAACGATGCAAGAACACAAGAACACAACAATAGATGAAACACAGGTATGAGAGGACTCTGTGCTGTTCTTTATTGCTCTTCCAATAATGAATTGTGTACAATGCTTGGGGGTCTCCTCCTATATATAGTCATGTGGATGAGGTGCCCACCCGACCGGACTCTGGCCGGGCCCGCTTCCTAATACTCCCTTGGGCTCTCATCCTCCATGTCCATGCCTCGCTAAAACTCCATAAAACCCAAAGGGAAAATTTTGGAGAAAGAGTACATGAATCATGTTCGCTATGTTGCACTGATTGTCTCATTAAAACCTTAATCGAGAAACTTCAGAAAACTCGTCAAGGAAAAAGAGTACAATTAACCCAATTTCATTTAATCTTCAAGATTTATTCTTTGGGTACTCGACCTTCGTGATCAAGCTTTAGTAATGAGTTCGTGAAGGTTCTCCCCGACTCGCACTTCTAAGTCTTATCATTCCAATTCCACGACGCACCTTTCAAAGCTAGATGTCGAAGTGACTTAGTGAACAAATCTGCAAGATTTTCACATGACTTAGTATGCAGACTTAATTTCGCCCATCTTTTGCATTTCATGAGCATAGAAGAACTTGGGGTTGATATGCTTTGTGAGAGGACTCTTCACATAACCCATCTCGCACTTGTGCAACACAAGTCGCATTATCTTCATAGATAATAGTGGGGTTTGTGCGGTATTCAATCCACATGATCGCTGGATGTGGTGAATCATCCGCCAAGCCAAGAGCATTCCCGCGGCCTCGCATGCAGTGCTATGATTTCGAATGGTTCGTTGAAGTTGATACCAAACTCGCTTAGATGATTTCCATGAAATTGCGCCCACCACACAGAATACATAGCCTGCTTTATGACTTAGTCAGTATGCGGATCGACAAGTACCAAAGATTCGCATAGCCGCCATTGTAAGGTCCTCGGTTCTTCCGTAAAATAGGCCAAGATCTTTACTTCCTTGGAGGTATCGAAGACGCCCTTATTCCCCGCCAATGCCTTTTGGTAGGTTCTGCACTATACCTTGCTAGAAGATTTACCGCAAATGCAATGTCCGGTCTAGTACTGATTTGCCAAATACATGAGTGCTCCAATCTGCGCTTAAGTATGGGAATTCGGTCCCGTGACTTCTCCCCTCTTCTTTAGGTCCAACGGGTCCTTGTCTTGTCGCAAGGATCTTCCGATCATTGGCACTTTTGAAGGATATGCCTTTTCAAAACCGAACCTTTCCAACACCTTCGAGTGTAGGTTGTGATGTACTAAAATCCATTCGTGGGTATGCTCAAGTCGCAAGCCTAGGCAATATTTGGTTTACCCAAATCTTTCATTCGAACTCCGACTCTGTAAGAGCTTGCTTTTTCAATATCTTCCAAAGTCCCGATGATATTCGGATCATCTACATATACCGAGATTATACGTAATCCATCTTGGAATCGCCAGATAAAAACACAGGACAATCCTCACTGCTCGTAGCCTTTCTTGCAGAGAAAGTCGCTTAGGCGATTATACCACATTCGCTCGATTGCTTGATCCATACGGTGACTTCTCGAGTTGCACACTGCATGCATTTCTATTTGCTCTGTCTTGGTTCTGACAGGATACCTTCAGTACCTTCATATAAATTTCCGAATCTAAGTTCCCATAAAGATATGCGCTACCACATCCATCAATTTCATTTCTAAATTCAGATTTATCGCCATTGAGATTAAGTATCTAAAGGTAGTTCGCCCATGACCGGAATAGGTTTCTTCATAATCGACTGGTCTTTGAGTGAAACCTTGTGCAACAAGCCTTGCTTTATATCTTACAACTTCATTGTTTTCATTTCTCTTCGAACAAATACTCATTTATGCCCCACAGGTGCACATGGGGAGGTGTACGCTTACGGCCCAAACACCTCTCTTTATTCAGAGATATTAATTCGCTTCTATTGCCTTCTTCCAATCTTTCCATCGATCTTTTCTTGCAATCGAGCGATGCGAGCTCGGGTCAAGATCAATGATTGTGGCAATTTTCTTTGCAAAATAAATGTCGACATTAGCCGTTGCTCTATTCATAGATTCTCCGTGGTCACATAATTTATAGCTATTTCTTCATGGGGCGTTCGCTAATGCTTCTACTTGTTTACCGCTTTCAATTGCGGGGCAAGTCCCTTTAGTTTTTAGCTCCGATGTGCGCACACATCCATGCCGATGTCTCCTCCGTGGAATATTCAAATCGTATGCCTTTCTTTGAAAGTTCTATACGGTGCTGTGTCTCAACCGGCCCCTTCGCTTGTGGGGAACTTGTGATCGGTTGTGACAAGTCCTTCTTATCCTTTTTCGCCAGCGCCCCTGTTATTTGGGATTCGAGGCCGAGTTCTCGTCCTTTTATTCCGAGGCCTCGGACGGGATTAGGATACCTTCTATTTTCTTTGGTATTTCAACCCTCTCCGGTGCATTGCGTGCGAGCACATGCGACTTGGTCACGCTCTTCAAATCACTAAAGTGGTCGTGCGGTTGATTCGCTAATGCTTGCAAATCAATTATCTTCGATTTCTATCCGCTTCACTAGTGCGTGGGTCATGTGCATTAATTCCGTGGCTTGCCATGTTATTTCCGACATTTTTCATCAAGAGGTTGATTTCCTCCCTAATGACGGAAACTATCCTCATCAAATATGCTATCGTAAACGGTCAGATGCAAATCTCCAATCATTGGGTCCAGATACTGATTATGGATGCGATCTCATAACCAACGATATCCCATTTTCTGAGAGGCCCATTGCGTCATGCGGTGGTGGTATAGGTACATAAACCTTGCAACCAAACTTTCAAGATGAGAGATTTTCGGTGGTGACCCTTGCGCTAGTTGCATAGGTGAATGGATGTTGTATGCTGACGGTCTAAAATTGATGAGAGTTGTTGCATGCAGGACTGCGTGTCCCCAACACGTAGTTGGTAAATTACAATTCAGAAAAGCGGTCGGGCAATGAATTTAATTCTTTTAATCAATGCTTCTGCTAGTCCATTCTGGGTGTGGACATGTGGTACCGAGTGCTCAACGGTAATTCCTATTGCCATACAATAATCATCAAAAGCCTTTGAAGTAAATTCTCTGGCGTTGTCCATTCTGATGGACTTTACATGATAATCAGGGAAATTATTCTTTATTTTAATTATTCAT
The DNA here is from genome assembly GCA_036346255.1 of Ampelocalamus luodianensis. Taxonomy (NCBI): domain Eukaryota; kingdom Viridiplantae; phylum Streptophyta; class Magnoliopsida; order Poales; family Poaceae; genus Ampelocalamus; species Ampelocalamus luodianensis. Next base: position 51,873,146 of record CM070627.1, on the reverse strand, counting down.
GAGATCACTTTGCAAAAGCATGATTTCTTGTAGATATGATGCATACATGCGACCATTTCGAGGAAGCATCAATGAGCACCATAAAGTACCTAAATGGTTCCGACAGGCTGAATAGGACCGCAAATATCTCCCCGATTCGGTCCAGAATGCGGATTTCATCCTTCACTTTCAGAGGAGAAGGTCTAGTAATTAATTTCCGTGGCACATGCAGGCACACGAAATCTTCTCGATTCGGGAAATTCTTTACATTAATATTATGTCCCCGAGAATTGTTAATTATATTTCTCATCATTCTAAGACCGGTGGCCTAATCTGTCATGCCGAGACGTAAAAGTTCGAGCTTCTAAAAGATGTTTTCGGGACAAGATAGGCCGCAGTGCCCTAATATGAGTGTAGTATAGCCTGATTCATATGAAGGAAGTCGTTCTAATACCCTTTTCCCATTCTCTTCACGCTTTGTAATGCGTGTATTCCTTACCATACTCTTCTTCGCCTCTACATGGAGACCGTTAGCGCGAATATCTTTAAAACTTAAGAGAGTTCTAGTCGATTCGGCACAACAAGGTTTCTTCAATGACCAATGTCGTGCCCATTGGGAGTATGATTGTGGCTCTTCCCGAGCCTATTATACAAGTATCGCGCCGCGATTGTCGTAAGACTACCAAAGATTCTTGCCGATCGACTAAAAATTTCGCTCTCTTAGTATGGTATTCGTTGTGTCGCTATCCGCTAGACACACTTCCTCCATAGGGCGCCACACGCTGCTCGATATATAAAGTATTTATCAATATGGAGCAAAACAATCCACACATAAAACATACTTCAAAACAGTAACAAAACTTGCTTTATTAATACGGAAAAGTCTTGCCTGGACCCATCATAAGAATTTAATGCTAATGCTCTTCTAGAGCTTACAACCTTTATTCAATAAAATCCTAACATAAACCGCAAATGATCAGAAACTAAGTGCCATGCATGCACTAAATCGAATCAAGTAAGAATTAACTTCATCAATCTCATCTACTTTATCTTTTCTTCTTCAAGAACTACGGTTGCAATGCCGCAATATCCAATGAAGGAGTGATAGGAGTCGCTATAGGCATGTCCACATCCATAGGTGCGACCAATGACTGTGGATCTTCTATGCTCGCAATGGCGAGGTGCGCCTCGTCCGCCCTTTGCCCTTCTTCTTGCCTTGAAAGCATCAATCACGTCTTCGCGGTTCACGGCAGACACGTGACCAATGTCCCCAAGTGCCACATTTGTAGCACTTTGGTCCCACGACCATAGGGCTTCTCATCGCGCTTCTTTTGGTCGCCTTTCTTGACTTGAGCATTTTGCTTAGTTTTGTGGCTCATGACCTTACCCTTCCTACCTCTCGCTCGAGTGAGGCTTTCTCACCTTGTAGTCGCTAGCATTGACTTCATGGCCAACTTTGCTACTAGGTGGTCTGCGAGATGTAGTTCTTTCGAGAACCTCATCTTGAGCTTCCGCAACTTGCATAATATCAATCGAGTTCGCATATTCCTTGAAACCATCCTCGACGATAGTTGCGTGCGGATTGCACCGCATTTGGGTGAAAGGTAGATAGGGTTTTCTCAATCTTTTCCGTGATCGTGATTACTTTACCACAAAGTCAAGATTTGTACAAATTACGCAAAGCGAGTTGTACTCCCCACGGTCTTATAGTCAAGAAAACGTAGTCGAGTCCATTCTCGCTCGCCGGCGAGATGGTGTACTTCAGCCAACCGCTTCTTCAGGGCGATCCATAAAGCCAGTGCGCTCTTCTCTGCCATATACTCATTCTTGAGAGTTAGACAAAGATGATGTCTGAGGAAATGAAGTGCCTGATCATTTTCCTCAGCAGTTGGAACGACATCCTGCAAGGCGCCGAGTCCAATAGCAGCACGGAGCTTCTTGGCTCCCAGTACAATCTCGACATCTGATGCCCAAGTCAAATAATTCTGGCCATGTCTGGCGCACTCTCGAACTCTGGTCAGTAATTCCAATATCTGCATATTCATGCAAGGAATGCATAAGATTACACTGTAATGTACATAAAAGGTTGCAAGAATTCCTATAATATTCTCGTGATTTTTCTACGCATTTTTCAAGATTTATTGCTATTTTCAATGATTAAAAGCAATATAAATAATTACAAATAATCAAAACAGTAAATACAGAAAATAAATTGCATAGAAATAACAATAACAAGAATAAATATGCTTCAAATTTCAAAAATATGCAAAAATTCGGATTCCCGAGGCCTTTTCTCTGGAAAGTTACTTTTTAAAAGCGCAAGTTTCAGTGGGTTAAAACGCGAAATCTCAGTTCGAGAAAATTTGCGCCAGAACTTTCATATTTTCCGAGGGTTTTTGCAAAATTTCATTATATGCGAAAACTTGCGCAGAATCACGAAAAATTTCAAGGCCCTTTTGCAAATTCGAATTTGATCGGCCTCCGGCTTTCTTTTTTTCTTTTCGCACGATTCCCTTTTTTCTCTTTCCAGGTGGGCCAAGTCTCACGGCTCGGCCCATGTGACCTTTCCTGCCCAAAATTGGCCGCTTTCTGGGCCCAATGCCAACCGGTCAAATGGGGGGGGGCGAGGGTTTCACCCCGTGCTTCAAGTGGCGGCGGCGGTTATCGGACCACCGCCGGCGGCGGGAGCGTCGGGAGAGGCGGCGCTGGCGACGGCCGCGCTGGTGGCGACGACGCGGGCGGCCATCCGACACTACGGACGGCGGCACCGCGGCGGCGCGCAAGATGGCTACGGCGGGTCCAAGCGCGCGAGCTCCAGCGTGGGCGGCGCGGCGCGGTGGCGGAGTAGGGCAAGCGCGGCGCGCGCACGGGAGATGCGCGCGCGGCGGCGGCGGGGCTTTCAAATGCGGCGAGCCGATGTCGGCGCGGCGGCATGGCTTCAGCGCCCGCTCTGTGGCGTTCCGCCCGGTGCTTGCGGCGGCGGCGTGGCGCGGCGCGTGGCCTTGCAGGCCCGGATGCCGATCACGGCGGCGAAGCGCCGCACGCTGAAGCCGGGCGCCCGCCATGGCGCCTTTTCCACCTTTTTCTTCTTGCGGCGGCGGCAATGGCGGCTCAACCCGCGCGGCCGGCCGCGGCTACGGCTGGGGCGGCGGTGTGGTGGCGGCCGCTGGCGCGACGATCGCGGGCCGACGGTGGCGACGCGGTGCCGGGCGGGCCGCTGCGATGGTACGCAAGGCCGGCGACGATCGCGGGTCGCCGGGAGCGGCGGCCCCATGTGGTGGCTACCCCGAGCTTCGGCAACGCCTACAAGGCGGCGTGGCGGCGCGTGCGACGCGGACGACGGCCGGGTGCGGCGGCTCGCCATCATGGCGAGCAAATTTTTTTCAAAATTATCGTTCATCTATGCATGTGTGTATGCAATGCGATGCGATGTAATAGAGTGCAATCGACATCGGTTCTTTCATGCAACCACCGACGGCTTTGCGCGACTTCGAGTCGGCTGCGGTAGGTTAGAACGGATTTGCAATTTTCAATCTACGGTATAATCGACATCCGCTCTTTCATGCAACTGTCGATCGCAAGATTGTGGCGACTCCAAATCGCTCGCGACAGATTAGAGCAAATTTGCATCGTAGAAAATCAATCTAGATAGCCAAATTTGCGAATTGAAAGCAATCTAGAAAACGATTCAATCTACGAGTGTCGCTCATCGACGGTTACCTTCCGATGCGAGAGAGTCGATCGTGGCCGATAACGTGTTGAGGAACCGTCATTGGCAAGTCCAAATCCGAGCGATTACCTCGATACAAAATCGTAATCGTAAGAACGATGCAAGAACACAAGAACACAACAATAGATGAAACATGGTATGAGAGGATCGCAGTCGTTCTTTATTGCTCTTCCAATAATGAATTGTGTACAATGCTTGGGGGGGTCTCCCCTCCTATATATAGTCTACTGTGGATGAGGTGCCCACCCGGACCCGGACTCCTGGCCGGGCCCGGTTTCCTAATAGATCGAATGCAAATTTCACATGGACGCACATGCAGGAAAAGACGTACTACCTAATATTACGGTGGAAAAAGGTCACAAAAATAAGCGACAATGCCAAAAGAAGCCGACTCCACTCGAGAGAGGTGATCAAGACTTCAAGAGCGACATATCAGTTGGGAATACGAATGCACAATCTTTTATTCCATTAACCTGGAACCGGAACAAGCCATCGAAAAAATGCCTTTGCACATTCTATTTACGAAGGTAAAGTACAAAATGTCTATGCATCAATTGGCATATCTCTGTTCAGTAAGTTGCCAAAACACCGAATAGTGTCACAATTGGTAGAAAAACAAAGCATCCAGTTATTTGTAGAACTATCATAAAATTGATTCTTTAACTTTACCATAGAAGATAAATGTGTGCTAGAGTGGGAGACACAAATTTTACGTGAAAAATCCTTTCGGAAAAAAACTACGGACGCACGAAGATAATATCACTACATGAGGATGTTTATAATAAAACTCTTGTTCTTCCCTATGAACTATAGAGATATATCTATAGTGGTATATGAAAGACTCCATGTAGAAGTAAAATTATGAGTTAGTATAGGAAACGAAATTTCTATCACACTCAAACTCAATTTGAATTACACTCAAACTCGACAATCTCCGTCTTGAGATGAATTCCTCTTATAGCTAAAACAAAACGTGATCTCTTAGAAACAGATTAGCATGAACAACTTGTGCTCCGAACATTCATAGGACTACTGAATGATACCAACAAAGTCTGAACAGAGCTCAAACTTAGCGGTAGGAACTGACTTTGTCATCTTATTAGTTGGATTATCATGAGTCTATAGGACTACTGAATGATACCAACTTACCTTGAGCAATGACACCTCGAATGTAACAATATCTGATATCAATGTGCTTCGTTTTCTCATGAAATATCTGATCATTCATAAGATAGCGCTTTGACGTCCCAGAATATTGTAGTGCAAGACATACTTCCACAAAGCTCAGTAGACAAACCACTTAACCAAATGACTTCTTTGTAAGCTTCAGAAATAGTCATATACTCGGTTTTGTAGTGGACAAGGCAACACTAGCTTGCATACTTACTTTCCAACAAACGGCACATCCTCTAACAGTGAACACATAACTAGTAAGCGATATTCTCTTATCTAAATCTCTAGTAAAATCTGAGTCCACATAACCAACGATTCCATCTTTAGTCTTTTCAAATTGTAAACAAGCATAAGATGTTCCCCACAAGTATATGAAAATCCATCGAACTGTTTTCCAATGCTCTTTGCCATGATTAGTCATGTATCTACTAACAAAACTCAACGATTGGCATATGGAACTCTAGACGTGTACTCAACTTCATCATCTAATTGTGGACATAACGCTGAAGAAAGTTTGTGTTGGACCGCAACAAAGGGGGTGAATAGGAGCACTACTCTTTTTCGACCTCGGTCGATTTCAACTTCTTCTTCTCCTCAGTAGCTATGCAAGCTATGAAAATTAGAGAACACAAGCACAACAGAAGTCTTGTGTTGAAACCGACGAACCCTGAGAGAAAGACCAAAACCACACAAAGATGGCACACGACCGATATGACCTTCCCTGATGGCCAGCTGGTCTGACCTCCCATCGTGGCGGTCTAACTGATGGTGCCCTGAGAGCAGCCCGAGACGATAACACAAATACCTTACTTCTACTTCGGTGATCCAAATCCTCTGAAATTTTAATCATAGCTCGCCAAGAAGTTCAGGAACCTATTCCAATTGACGACCGGGAAGATTGAAGTCAAGGTTCCACGAATTTCATAGATGGGTCAATATGGAACAAGAATCGAGTAAATTCAAACTTTGATCAAAAAATTTGCTCGTGGGTGGATGATGATCAAGAAGACCTTAGATGGATTCTCACATGTCCTAACAAGTTAGATCGTAGCATGAACACTAGAAAAACCATAGGAACGTACAAAATCCCAAAAGGCATCAAAGAGAGAGCAAGAACAAGGGATGACTCATCTTGAATGAAATCTTGCTTGGATTGATTTGAGAGATTGTTGGTTTACAACCACTCCACAATGAAGGACAAAAGCTCAACACTTGAGCACTCAATTAATCCATATCTCTCAAATCCTAGCCTCCTCTATTCCACTCTCCCCAAATCGAAACATGCATCATACAACACATATGTACTAAGAATCATGACTTTGACTTAACCCATGATCATCGTCGCCTACCCAGTACAAGATCAGTGCCTAGTCGGTCAAACAGCTCAGGTCCTTAGCCAAATTTTCCCTTAGAAAATCTGCACCAAAACTCTATCTAGTTTTGACTCAATGCTCCAAAAATTATGGGACCAAGTGCAAACGCATCCTCTCACTTGCCTCCATACGTGATTTTTGGTTGATTTCCAATATTCACATTTTTTGCCTTTTGGCCGGTCAGATCGCCACCCTTGGCTGGTCTGACCACCAGTCCTTCAGCCTAACCCACAACCGGTCTGACCGCCACCCATGGCCGGTCAGAACGCCGGCCAGGCTGGTCAGACTACCACCTTGGCTGGTCTTACCTCCTGAGGTCAAAAGACGGATGAAATTTCCCGAAAATAAGGGTTTTGCCAAACGCCTCGATGTTATTGCTAATTGTTCATCACACTTAGATTAAGGGCATATCTCCATGACATCCGTTGTTTGAAATGTGCAACTAATGGAGTATTCATCGGTTTGGCCTCGTGCATGTTGAAACGAGGAAGAACTTTATCAATATACTCTTTCTGATTTAAGTATAATTTTTCAAACCGTCTATTTCTGGTAATTTTCATAGCAAGAATTCTCTTTGCTACACTGAGATCCTTGATCTCAAATTCACTGCTCAATTGTGCCTTCAACTTTTAAATTTATGCCTTGTCTTTTGCGGCAATCAACATTCATCAACTTATAGGAGCAAATAAATAGCTGAGCCATTAACCGCATTCAAATAAACACAGCTATCATAATCAGATCTTTTGAAATCCTGAGATTTCATAAAGGAGTTAAATCTCTTGTACCACTGTCTAGATGATTGCTTCTGACCATAAAGAGATTTATTCAACTTGCAAGTATAATTACCCTTTCCTGGAAAGACAAAACCTTCTGGTTGCTCCGCATAAATGTCTTCCTCCAATTTTCCACATAAGAACGCAAATTTGACGTCCAATTGTTGAAGCTTATATCATGCATAGTCACTATGCTGAGTAAAGTACGAATAGAACTATGCTTCACAACTAGGAAAAAGACATCTGTGAAATCAATACTTGGAATTTGCATGTATCCTTTAGCAACGAGCCTTGCCTTGTACCTATCCTCTTCGGTTGGTGAAATATCTTCTTTCTTCAAAGATTCATTTGTGGCGAATAGCCTTCTTATCAATTGGCAACTTGGCCCACTCCCAAGTGTCATTCTTCTCAAGATATTGCATCTCATCAAGCATGGCAGCCATCCATCTCTCTGAATCACCAGAAGAGTTAGCCTCTGAGTAAGTGAAAGGTTCTGCGGTACCTTCAATTTCTTCTGCCACATTCAAAATATAAACAACAACATCGACTTTTGCAATCAATCTTTTGGGAGCTTGAATATTCCTTTTAGGCATGTTGATTTCAATAGAACGTTGTGGTGGTTGAAAGACAACATGAATATCTTGTATGTTTTCTTTTTGACTTCTGATGTAGATCCACAATCAATAACATACTCCTCCTGCGCGCTTGATTTCTGCTACTTCTCAATGGGAATATTAATAGATGGTTTATCATGTAACATAGTAGATTCATTAAAAGTATCACTTCTACTAATAACCACCTTTCTAGTTTCAAAATTCCTTAATTTATATCATTTTACACTAGGTTTATAACCAATAAAAATGCACTTAGTGGATCTAGACTTCAATTTGCCATTGTTAACATGAGCATAAGCATGACAAATAAATATTGTCAAATTTAGATAATCTATTGAAGAACCAGACCATAACTCAATTAGAGTCTTCTTATTAATTGCCAGGTTGAGTGATCGATTAATCAAATAACAAGTAGTGGACACGACTTCAGCCCAATAACTCCTAGGTAAGCTAGAGTTAGATAACATGCAACATATCTTCTCTATAATAATTCTGTTCATACGTTTGGCCACACTGTTTTGCTGAGGAGTACTTGGGATAGTGTAATGTTTCACATTGCCTTCTGATCTGGATAAAGCTTTCAATTCTCCAAAACAAAACTCTAAGCCATTACCAGTACGTAGCTTTTTGACATATTTGTCAGTTTGCTTTTCAATCATAACTTTTCACTCCCTAAATGTCTTGAGCATATTATATTTGTGTTTCATAAAATATGGCCAAACTCCTCTTGAATAATCATAAATAATGATCAATATATAGCCAGCGCATACAAGGGACAGAACGCGAGATTCTTCCCCACAAATCAGAGTGAATATAATCCAATATACCTTTTGTAGAGTGAATTATTGTGCCTAACTTCATCCTCTTTTGCTTGCCGAAGACACAGTGTTCACAAAACTTCAAATTGTCGATACTTTGACCATCTAGGAGTCCTCTTTTGCATAACTCTATCATGTCAATTTCACTCATATGCCCCAAACACATGTCAAAGATTAGTAGCATTAGAATCAGATAATTTATTTGAAGTAACAACAATATTACCTGAAATTGTAGTGCCTTGCAAATGATATAAGTTGACAGCTTTCATATCGCCTTTCATCACAATAAGAGAGCCTTTGGAGATTTTGAAACTCCACCTCTACCTGAATACTCGTACCCTTTAGAATAAATAGTACTTAGTGAGATAAGATTTATCTTCAAACCCAGAATATGTCTGTCGATGAATTACTATCGATCTTACGGAAGTAAATGTGGGGACACGACTCTCAAGATCATGCAGGAAGAGACATGGTGTTTTAGAAAGGTTTAAGCCTTCTCTAGAGAGAATAATAACCCTACATCTGTGTTCTTGTATTGAGCAAGATTACAATACACAATGTGCCACTGAAACTATGAACGCTATCCATGGCCTCCCAATCTCTCTCTCCATCTGTTATCACCACCACTTATAAAGCATCAAAGGGGTGGGAGTTGTTATCTGTCAAGAGACGCTTTGACAATTGCTGGAATCCGCATATGGACGACAGTTGTTGTTAGTGAGACGCCCTTCTTGCACATTCGCTAGACGATTATTGTCAAAGATGGAGAGAGGTATGTACGTGTTGTATTTGTTACCACACATAGTTGGGCATGGTGTACAGAGTCCCTAGTTGATAAGATAGGGCATACATATCTATCTGTGAGACTTATCGACCAGAGGGTGGTCGTGATTTGACCTGGTCGTAACAAACTTTCTGACCAAGGGGTGGTCGTAACGTGAACAGGCCGCAGCAAGTATCTCCGACCAGGGTATACTAGAGGACTATTAGAATACTATTGTCTACAATAAATACTATAGATAAATAGCTTTATTAATTAAGGATTATTCAATCCTCGTCAGTGTCGAACATCTAACAAAATTCTGATGGTGGCATCAAACATATTGATCTGGATATAACCAATGCCTACAATCTTGCATGGTGAATTATCACCTATCAACACAAAATCACTTGGTGTAGCTTTATAATTCACGAACCAATCTTGGTTCATACTCATGTGGAAAGTGCAAGCCGTATCAAGAATCTACTTATCATCGGTTTTAGAATTAACGGCAAAGGTAATGAGAATATCTCCATCAGAATCTTGATTAGTAACAATGGTGGTTTTAACATCATCCTCTTGTTGATCCTTCTTGAAATTTTTATTCATTTTATCCTTTTTTTTTCTTAGTCACCAGCACTCAGATATGTAAGGTCTATCTTGCAATACTTATACGACTTGTACCTACATCTGGATTTTGATCCACATTTGTAATTTCTGCTCGAGATTTTGCCTCTTGAATCGTCGTTTGAACTCCTCTCCTATTATTTGCCACGGGCAACCATACCTTTTGCATACCAATTTGAACTTTCATTTGGAACCATGAGTTTTATCTTTTTCCTTCGCATGTAGTACTTTATAGACTTTATTAAGTGTAAGAGTATCTCGATTATATAGAATAGTATCTATGAACGTAAAGTATGGACCAGGTATCGAGTATAAAAGAAAAAGACCCAAATCTTCATCATCATATTTTACCTCCATAGACTTGAGATCCGAGAGTACTTCTTTGAACAATGTCAGGTGATTCAATAATGACACGCCTTCCACCATCTTGTGCGAATAAAGCTTCTGCTTCAAATGCATCTTATTGATAAGATCTTTTGGTCATGCAAATCTGCTCCAGTTTCAAACATAATGCAACGATGGTCTTTACCTTCAAAACCTTATACATAATATTATTTGATAGATGAATATGAATTTGAGATAATGCCTTACGATCTTTTTTTTTGCTTCTCCTCAAGAGACCATGCGCCGGACCTCTTGTTGATCCCCAATAAGCATCAACCAAATCAATCTACGCAAAAATAGCACACATCTTGATTTGCCATAGAGAAAACCTTGTGTCTCGATCCAACAGCAGAAGATCATACTTCAAAGTCGTCATGAGGAAGAAATCCTAAATTTGTTGGTGCAAATCTGTGTGTACCTAACAAAGAATTTCTGAAATCTTGGGTACACATCTGTGTACACAAAGTAATGAAGTCCAGTGTTGCTGGTACGCTTGCACGTGTGCGCTTAGCAAATCACTATGTGTGTGTGTATGTAGCTATTTCTATTGGGACGAATTCAAGAATTGAAGCGAGTCGACGAAATCTCTGCCTGCACCTTTTCGGGTTTAATGTTTTTTTTGTAATCAATGCTACTGGGTTGCTTTTTCTCTTTCTAGCATCAATGTTGTTGGGCTACTTTTTCTCTTTCTAGAAATCAATGTTGTTGCTTTTATTCGCCTCGTGATCTGTCTGCTGCACTTCCTACTTTATTCTGTGTGGGGAAACAGCTGCTCATTGTCTTTGATGAGGAGGCGGTCTCGAATTCGACGCAGATTCGGATTGCAACTCGCGTGTTTTTGTTGTATCTTAGTGACTGGATTTTGTGTCCAAGCTATGTCTCATCCACGTGTGCGCTTAGCAAAACACATTGCTTTCCTCTCTCTTCTTTAATTTCTCCTCCACGTAAGCATCAATCTTAGATGACATGTTGAAGATGTTACTGATGTAGGAGTGTTGGGAGGGCCCTAATTCCTTGTTTGGTTAGAGAAGTGAACAAAGAATATGCTAATGCCAAGATCGTTAGGAACTAATCCTTCCCTTACTTTTTTCACTCTCGAAGACGAATTGGAAATCCCAAAAGCCAGCTGTTTTAGGCTTGTACGACAAAACAGAAAACTACCTGCTTGACCTTCAGCACACTAGCACGTCCCTTGCTTGGCTATTAGTTATTCTGGCTTGTGCGTCCTTATTAGATGGCATCACTCGGTCAGAAATGGCGTAGTTAAATATTGCAAGCAACCGAAGCTAAATATTGCTAAGCAATCGAAACTCTGGGATCCGACGATTTCCTTTTAACTTTGGTTTGTAGTAGTTCTTTTTTTTTTAAAAAAAAAGAGCTAATAGTACATGTTAACATATCAAATTAGATGTGGAAAACTCTTTCAGAAAGAAAACCACGGACACACAAAGACAATATGACTACATGAAATGTCTTATCTTAACTAATAAAAGAAGAACTTGGGAGAGGAACGGAGGTGCTAGTAACCTAAACATGCACTCGACATATGCGAGAAAAATAAGGATTTCTCCCCCATCGCCGCTAGGAAAGTGCTCCCCGATCGCCGATCTCCAAGAGATCAAGGCCTTGTCGGGAAGCATCCCGATCTTCTCCATAACCCCAAGCTTCTTATCGGTCAACTCAGAAGCCAGCTAGTTGGAGATGAGATTTGTTAGTTTTGTGGCAAGAAGATGAAATAAAATCGAAGGTGATTCTGAGAGCGTAAAACCCTAAGGCGGCGCACTACGTGGATTTTATAGGGACTTCCCTTTAACTGCAAAAAGGGAGTTGTTTGAAACCCAACGAACAAAAATCTCTTTGGTTTCCCAGACAGTTCCTTAACTTTAAAGCGAATACAAACCACTTCATTACTCTCACCATTAAATGAAGGATTTCCTGATACAGATCTATCGAAGAAAGTTCACATTACAAATCCACTTAAAAGTTCAGGGGCTAGCTGATGAGGGTTAAATTCCTAAATACTGATTTAACATTAAATTAAAAACCACATGGCCCTTATGGTCGTAACCTCCATGGTTAAAGACCCCTGTGGTCGTGAGAATCCCAACGGTTGCTTTACGAGTACCCTGGTCAGAGGGGCACTTGTACCTATTGTCCGACGAGATAACTTCTCGAAGAATTTTTGAACTAGTACTTGGACCCGATTCCAAGTATATTCCTTCCGTGTGATGAATAAGATACGTGCCTTATCTGCTCTAAACCACACGATGTTTTTCAGTCCTAAGTCACTGACAATAACTACTACACAGTTTTTGCCAATGTTTGTTTTCCACTGACACTAACCGGCGATCAGGTGTTCTTCCACTGACAACAACTGCCTCCCTGACCAGACGTGTCATTTCCATAAGGTGTCTTCTCCATAAATAACTGGCACATCTTCGCTAATATTTAAGGGTGGATGATGAACAACATTACAAGAGAATGACGAAAACACGACAAACAAGACGAACGAGAGGACAAGTGATTCAATATCACTATAGACAACTCAATCTCCAAGCAATATACTCAGTATAATTAGAGCTAGTCAGTCGCTTTGCCAAAGGCATCCCTATAAATTCTCAGCAATTTTCCTTATTTCATTTTGTAAGATCGACGATTTGACCATCGACACATCCCATCGGTCCATCATTCAGTTTTTGGAAAACTATGGTAATTTCTTCCTTATGATTCTATATAATACACTTAGCTATCATTCAAGGTGGTTAATCCTAGGACTGAGAAATATCAACAGAAATCCATTTTTTTCCCTTGAAGCAAGTTATTTATATATGTTTATTGCATTTCACAGGAAGTGACACATGAGCCAAGATCAAACAGGTATGCAGTTCCATGTCAGTTCAATCTACCGGTCGTTGTTTTGTACTTTGATCAATTTCTGTTGAGCACATTCTTTCTATTGTCGTATGCACTTAGGTCTTATACACTGCAATCATTTCATAATGTAATCTATGGGTGGCGCATCAACTGCTTTTTATGAATGTCTACAATTTTGATAGCAATCAGGAAGGTGCTAACATTGGCCAAGAGAATTTCAAATATAATTTTTTTCCTTCAAAGATCCTTGAAATCTAAGTAACTACATGAATCGGGAATCTATTAGAAACTCATACACTAATTTTTAGGGTCTTAGGTAAGGGAAAGTTACTACTCTGATGCACAATATCTAGCTCCATTTTCCCATTGATGGTTGTCGTTTCATAAGCATGTATGTTTTTCTTTTTTTTGTAGGAGTCTGTTGATCAGTTAAAAAAAGAGGCTTTTTCATTGAGTCACTTCAAGAAGGAAACTTTGATTTTATTAGTTTTACATTCTTTATACAAAGAATTACTTCGGTTTGTTCTTCAGTGATTTTGAGAACATGTGATATGATTTATTTGGGATCCGTTGCAACGCACGGACACCTTGCTAGTTTACAATGAAACTCTGACTCTTCCCTGGGAACCACATGGATATATTTATAGTGGTACATGAAAATTTTCGTATAGAAGTAGAATTATGAGTTGAAATAGAAAATGATATTCAAATCACACTAAAACTCATTTCATATCGCACTCGTACTCAACGGTTGGAATTCACCTCGAACACTACTAGTCTACTAGTAGGGTGCCCGTGCGTTGTGACGGAATCCCATATTTTGAACAAAACAATCTTCATATTGTGTGAAGCTACGTACAAAGCTGAAGTTTTTGAATCGGCTCTCACTGAAAAAATTTAGTAGTAAGCAAAACAATTCTGCATTGCATTCCATTCCATGGCTCAAAATTGTTTGAACAAAATCTCAAACGGATGTTCAAAGCAAGCAAAAAACAAATATTTACATTGGAAAATTGTAAGGACACATTTGAAGTTAGACAAAACAGTTCTAATAGCTTAAGTCGTGCATACATTTGCGGTCAGAACTCAGAACCAATGATGTTTTTAGGTAAACCAACCATAACATGTCTATGAATGGATTGATTATCTGTATCATTGTGGCCTAGTTAGATACTCATGCGATGCAACTGATAAAAAAAATCGTATATGAGATGGGACACGTTCCACGAGAGCAAGCAGAAGTAGGAGGAGGCGGAGGAGCTGAGAGCCGCGGCGCGGGAGGGGGACGCGCGCGCGGCTGAAAGAGTGGTTATGGTGGGAGGTGACGCCTCCTCCTCCTCAGCTAGCCACGTTGTTGTCGATGAGGAGGACAGAGAGGTCCGAGTGCGCCTTCCGCGCACGACAGAACTGGCCCTCGTGGATCTCCCTAGACGCGAGCAGCACCGATGCCACGTGCTGGCGAGGCACTCCCAGTGGTGCACCTGGTCGACGCCGTTGCGGAGTTTTGTTCAGCGGTTTTCTCTTATCTTTCCTTAGCGGTTTTTTAGGACGAGAGGGTGTAGGGCATGCACGGGAGGGGTGGAAGAAGTCAGCGTGAGTTTTTTTCTCTAAGGGTGGGACGATCGTCCCGCTGCACAGGAATAAATTCCTTTTATTAGTTAAGATAAGATAAGATAAGATAAGATAGAGTAAGGGCTACTTGACCACGATAAACAGTCGAGCGGCCGTGCTAATCGCACGCCATACGTTATGTTTAGGAAGGCATGGCGAGGGTGGTCAAAGCGCTAAAGCTGCATGTTGAAGAGCCGAGCGAACAGTCTCCGCAAAGCAGCAGAACTTGTTTGGAAGTAATGTGCATCATAAGAGAGTTTGAAAGACATTGAATCCTTGAACCTATTCACGAGGCGTGAACAGATGGTTACCGTAGAGAGTGGAATGGGCCGCTGCACTGCGACGCCGCCCACCCGTGCCCGGCGCGTCGTCGCGTCTTGCGGCCGGCCGGCCACCCGCCGTCTTGCGCCGCGTCGCCCACTCGCATTCGGCCGGGCCGTGCACGCCCAAAGCCCGTCGTCGGTCGTGCGCGCCGCCAAGCCCACTCTAAGTAACTATTGACGACAGAGAGCGGCGATGGCGCGACCGCCATCTTCATTCCTCTCGTAATGCGTGCGCCTCATTAAAAACCTAGTTAAAATTGAATTAATTACGAAAAACATGGGCACGAAAATATTTCAGGGAAAAAAGTGAAATGTTCTTAATATTTTACAGATACAATGTTATTGTCTCGTTAAAAATCTTTCTCCCACCTAATTTTCTAATTTCTCCCATCAAACCCTTTTCCTTAATCCTTTTCACTTAGTTACTCTCTCACCTACCTATACTTTTCCCAACCGACAGCCAAGAGCTTCCTGGCCACTCATCTCTTCTCCCCCTTTTTCTTTATTCCTCTCTCTCTCTCCTCCCATTTCTTCTATTCACCCGAACCACATCCTGGCTTTCATCTTCTTCCTCAGTTTATTTCTTTCCTTTTCTCTCTCCATTCCTTATCTTCCAATCCTCCTGATGCTTGCTCGGTTGCTCCGGTTGAAGTCCTCCAATCGCAGCTCGCCGCCCCACCAAAGCCGCCGCCGCCACCGCGACGCCCGCGCGCTCCTCCTCTGCTCGGCCACGGCGCGCCGCTCCCAATGCCTCCTCGCTCCCAATGCCTCCTCGCCTCGCCGATCCCCATGGCGCCATCGCCCCCTCGCCACCCGGCCGCACTCCTCTGCTCGGCTTGGCCGGCGCGCCCCTGGCTCCCAATGCCTCCCTGCTCCCAATGCCTCCCTGCTCCCTGCCGCATCCCCATGGCGCCATCGGCCCCCCTGCTCACCCGGCTGCACCTCCCCCTCTGCTCGGCGCGTCCTGGCTCCCCCATGGCGAGGCGAGGCGAGGCGGCGAGGGCCGAGATGGCGAGCTTGAGACCGCGAGGCAGGAGCCGGCGAGGACGAGGCGGCCGGCGGCCGTGTCCGCCGTGCCGGTCCGAGCACGGCACGGTTTGCCGGCCGCGCTGCGTCCGCCGATGGGCGCTTTCGAGCCAGCTCGGCCACCGTTCGGCTGCATCGGCCGGCCGCCACGTGTTGGGTCGTCTTGGCTGGCCGGCCTCGATTGGCTGGAAAAGCACGGCCCGACTCCCAGCTCTAGTTACCAGTTACCACAGCACGAAAACTGCGTATGATCTTTTGATGAACAAGGCGCACTCACCGTCGTCACACAAGGACACGCAGGACAATGCTCACATACAGTATGGCGTGAGAAGGCAAAACGACATACAAATTTTCCACAACAATCACATTGGTAACACAAAATAAAGGGAGGTTCAATCGTTTGCCATTGTCAATGCTCACATACAGTATGGCGTGAGAAGGCAAAACGACATACAAATTTTCCACAACAATCACATTGGTAACACAAAATAAAGGGAGGTTCAATCATTTGCCATTGTCTAAACATGCGTAATTTAGGATTTATCACTGATGTGAGTATGACATGTGATCCCACGACCCACATGTTATACTCATATGCAGTAGCAAATTCTAAAATACACCCTTAGGCAGTGGCAAATAATTAATTATCTCCAAAATAAATTCATCATTTGCATCCACATAATCATCCAAGTATCAAGAGGAATTCTCACATTTTCAAATCCAAAACAGGAGACCATGTATTGACAGAAACCCAGCAAAATCCTAACAGATAAAGGGCTCTCCCTACTTGAGCTTGGTAGCCCTTCTGCAAGGCTATAAGGCCCATAACACGTGTAGGTCATCAAGCCATCAACACAATAAAAATATGAACATAAGATTCATCATTCATGGATAAAACTTGCACCACAATTCAACAGCTTCGATGAACAAGGTTTGAACCTAAATGCCAATCGTCCAGTGAGCAGGTTAACAGGTTAACGGGGACACAAAACATTTCTTAATGTAAACCCCAGCGGCGGAATGGCAACAAACATCCCAACATCTTACAGTTTAGATTAGATACAAGTTTCACCATGTGCCATCCCATGCATCTAGCGGAATAACCGGCTCAGGGCACATCTTGGTAAATGCAGAGCACTAATCATCGATACACTGGTGCCCCAGCAAAGGAATAGCGCGACGAAACTGGCACACCAGGTGCATTAACCCTTGAGGAGACGTACCTCTGGCTGGTTTCAGCGTAAGCAGGGTTGGTTGTCTCATAAGCAGCTGTCACATAGGTTGAATGATGTGGAAGGTCCACAGCATGAGTGACGAGTTGGTCAGAATGGTAGAGCTCCACACGATCAGAACGAGCAGCAATCTCTCCTGGACGGTAGAGCTCCAGACGAGCACCACGGGCGGCAATCTCTCCTGGACGGTAGAGATCCTCCAAACGGGCATCACGGGCTGCAATCTCTCCTGGACGGTAGAGATCCTCCGCACGAGCAGCAATCTCCCCAGACCGGTAGAGCTCCTCCACGCGGTCAGCACGAGCAGATATTTCACCAGGCAGTGCTGTATAATCCCTTGGAGGCATTTGATCCTTAACAGTTAACTCAGCTACAGTCCTGGCAGCAACACTGAAATTTAAAGAGTTTGTTAGTCAAGAGAACAGTATATAGTTCGAGAAAAGAAATGGAAAGTGTGATAATAAGCACAATAGTACATAACTGTCAGTTTGATTTAGCATTGAAGTCCACACCTACCATACACAAAATACACCAAATCTGGCCGAGACATTGACATAAATTACTAGTACCATATGGTATATAAAATTTAAAAAATAAGAGATCGGTGCCACAACTGAAAGGAATGTCTAGTTCATTTCCCCTGTGGTAGGAGACATGCATAAACCTGCCGCAAGTTTCCTTGCTTTAAACATTGCCGAAGAACATTTTCTTCATTTAGCATCATGCAAGACATACTTTGAGAACAGATTTTTAAGTCAGGACTAAAACTAAGGGCAAAATAGAACCAGTATCTTAGTTTTCACAAGGTATGACTAACATGACACAGATTTTCTTAGGAAATGGATGGAGGAACCCCCAAGGCCCGAAATCCATGTCAATCAAGCACCCAATAGAATTTTTCTCTTTTGCGATGCTTAGAGAAAACTATCAGTACAAGGGACCTGTTAACTACAAGAAATTATAAATGGGCCATTATGTTTGCATGGAGGGTCACATTAAGCTTCCTTTGAGGCTAAATTGATATTTATTATGTAGTTTACTAGTTTTGAATCCCGTCTACTGATATGTATCACTCTCTTTTGAGATTCCGTTGCAACACACGGGCACCCTACTAGTAGTACAGAGATACACAGCTATAATTCCTTAGCCCTTTGCACAGATATGTCCTTACCTCCAATAAGATACAAGTTAGCCACGGCATTATTATATTTATAGCATCTAGGCAAGACAATATCAGCTGAAATTCTGTTGAAGAATACTAAAAGAAAATGTTAAAGAAAAACTTAACATATATCTTAAAACTCAAGGCGGCAACTATACAAATATTTGTAAATCAGACAACATATGAGCACTTCTGTTGCATTTGTAATGTTGAATTGGCCTTACAGGGCTGAGAGATATAACAGAACAAGATTGGCGTTGGATAGCTACTCTGTTTAAAACAACAAAATTGGTCATATTCCACTAGTGTAAAGGAGGCCATCAACATGCATAGGGTTGCTAATTTATACTAGTAACAAGAAGTCCAAAAACAACTTCACGATTTATTTGCAACGGACCAAACGAGGTTTCAATAATCATTTCACCAACGCAACAACTAGGTCGATCAATTTATGTCAAACTTTCAATATTTAACCAACCAATGGAAATATCAACTTAAATTAACTGAATGCTCAAGTATTCATCAAACTCCAAACTTTTATTCTTTTAAGTGCAAGGGTTGTCCAACACAGGGAAAAAATTCCCGGCCGGGGTCCGGGTGAACAGTAACTGACCGGGAAATTTCAAATTTGATTTTGGATTTTTTTATTGCATAATACACCTCCTAGGTTGGTTTAAGCATTTTTTGTGCTAAATATGCTCGACATGCCTAACTCTTTAATTTTAAGATGACTTGAAATGTTAACTCTGCGATTTTACCGTGACTTGAAATGTTAACTCTGCGATTTTACCATAACTTGAAATACCTAACTCTTCGATTTTTCTTTGTTTTCCGTTTTACCGGCCGGGAGAAATTCGTATTCAAATTTTGTTTGTCAAATTTTGTCCGGCTTTTAGCCGGTTTTTCCGGTTACCGGGCCCCGAGCGGGATTTTGCCCGGTAACGGTTCTTTGATCCTTGGTCCAACATGATAAAAAAAACAAGTTCATGGTGAAATTTCCATTGACAATATTAGAACGATAAAATATTGTATACAAGTAGAAAAAACCTAACAAATTGTAACTTACCGCTCATGCATGGGATCCGCTCGAGAGCGATAGTACAAATCATCAGATGAAGGAGCCACATGGTGGTAGTACGCAGGTGGGACATGCCGAGGCTCTGGTTCAAAAGGCACATGGTGAGGCTCTAGGGCAGGTGGAACATGGCGAGACTCCGGGGCAAGAGGAATGTATCGAGACTCTGATGGAAGAGGCGCTTGCTGATAATATATGTGGTGATCATCCTGGACATTGGCCAAAGAATGGCCAGGAAGTGGAGCAAAGCGTGTTGCCCTATATGAGTCCTCGGGAGGAGGAACATGTACAACCACTTGTGGGCGCCTTTCTTCAACTGGCAATGAAGGTCGCCTTTCTTCATATTGATGTGGCTGCCTTCTTTCTTCATAGAGGTGCCTTTCTGCAAGTTGATACTTTCGAGCTGATTGAGGTACATTGACGGGCTTAAAAAGCGATATTAGCCTAGAAACCTGCAATAATAGCACATAATCCATAGCAATAAGGTATAAATTGGCTTTCATGTTAGGAATCGCCCCCAAGCATTATTTTGACTATATACTTATTTATACAAAAATCCCAAGGACACTCACTTGTTTAGAGTTTATCTCTGGGTTGAATTTGCTCCTTGAACTATAGTTCTCTTTGATGGCATGCTTGAAACCACTCTCAGGAAGAGGAATGCAATCTTTATCAATCTTAAATTTCACCTACATCAGACACGTAAATAAGTTTTGAGAACAACAAGAATATGAACTCTTTGACATTAACTACTCCGGCATGACGCCCATCTTCAATCAAAAGTTGTGTATAATGTTGTGCCCATGAATTAGTGCTTGACCATTGGAAGTACATAAAACTTCGTATATGCCACTACAAAGTCTTGAAAATTTATGTCATGAGGCTAACATGGTGAGCTAGAACCCACATGTCAGTAAGATAGCCAGTGGTACATACAAAATTTCTAAACTTTTCAACCTACAGCTTCCGAACCTTACCCATGCCAACCTTCCAACCACCCAACGAAAGTGCAATGAAACAAATTGACCCTTAATAGTAAATACAATTAGAAGAGTATACTTGCATACAAGATACAACTAGGGTAAACATCACCAATCCTTTTAACTGAACTCCATTTGTGTATTCCACACCGTCTTCAATTCCTCATTCATCAATATCTATACTTCTCACTATGATCAACAGTGGCCATGATCAAAATCACCACAAATTGCAATTTAGCACTACCATTGGAATTAAAATTGACAAGCTACATCACCTTTTTTTCTTTTTTTCTTAAAGCAAATTCATTACAAAGCGATTTCTTTAAATGTCGTTTTCCCCTAGAGTTGAATTAACCACGAAGTCCATTGCAGAAGTAGACTCAAGCATAAAAGAGAGGGAAAATCACTGATGGAAAATATCAAAGAAACGAAAGGGCCTGTTCGGTTCTCTGAAGAACAAGAAAATAGAGAATAAAGTGTAGGGGCACTGAGTTAAATAGTGGCCATTTTTATAAGCTATAGCGATGCATCGCAATCACGATTGGAAGATGGAACTTTCGTTTGATGATGGCCAGCCAGAACCAAAGGTTAGCCTAACTACATCTGTCATAATAACTTGCATAGAAGCAAAGCATCCATGTAACCCTCTGTACTGTACATATATGGACAAGCACAAACTGTTTCTAACAAACATGGGTAGTGAAATTCTTTTACTAGTCAATTACCTCCTTTGGACACACTACTGCTGATTGTTTTTGTTGTCAAACAAGGGGCGCACGCCCCTAATTACTGCTGTTTGTAAAAGCTTACCAATACAAATGAAGAATTAACGTTACAACTTACAACTGTTCCTAACGTCTATAATCCATACCCATCAATCTTATGAAAACAATAAGGCCATCTGGACCTACAACAGAGCTAATTTGTTCTGAGAAATTGTGTGATCCAGCAAGAGACCATTTCTACTCATGTCCACCATTCATTTGCATACCAAAACCATTGATGCACCTCAGTCTCACACATCCTTTGGAACAATACATACACCCATAAACAGCGAAACAGATCACTCGACTACCATATTTACCGCATACGGGTTTAAACAATGAAAGACAAGGGATTACCTGTGCAGGGAACTTCCCATTGAATGCATCTCGGATAAGGTTCAGCCCACCCTTTGATGTCGCTTTGTACACTCCGTACAGCAGCTTCAAGTCAAAATCATACAGGAACAGTTTTGCCCCTGGTCGGATATTCTCCACCATCCCAAGCTTCCCCCTGGGAAACCCGAACAAGCGGTTCTGGAAGCACTCCGGTTTAGTCTGTGCATTACACATAAATATAAGCCCTCCTCCCTTATTATCACCCCCCTTACCCTTCTTCTCCCGCTCCTCCTCCTCCTCCTCCTTCCCCTTCCCCTTCCCCTTCCCATTCATAGCCCTCTCCCTAGCCCGCTCTCTTTTGTTCTTCCTCCTGCCATCACCACTGCTGTTATCAGCACCCACACCATTGTTAGTGGCGGCTGCAGCATCAGCATCAGCGTCAGCCGGCTTTGGCTTTGGAGCCGATGCCGATGCTTCAGCGGTGGTTGGCGTTGGTGCCAGTGCCAACGCAGCCACCGACCCTTCAGCGGCAGTTGATGGCTTCAGCACCGATGCCACAGGCGACGCTTCTGCAACAATGGCCGGCTTCGGCACGGAGGCCGAGGAAGGTGCATCGCCGCCAGCAGTGCCCGCGGAGGTGGCCCCGTTGGCCGCTTCCGCGGCCGCGGCGGCAGCTGCGGCTTTCTCGCGGTCGGCCATGGCCTTCCGCTTCTTAAACTTGGGCGTCTTGACCGATCCAGGGGTGGAAGCGTTCGCCTTGGATGGCCCGGCCGCCCCGCCGGCGCCAGCGCGGGCAGAGGCCGCCTTGGCCTTGGCGGCGTTGGTGAGCTTCTTCACCATGGCTGCTCCTCCGAGCAGCTTTGGGGAACAAACAAGAATTATCACCACAAAAATAGCATCGAATCCATCAAAATCGGCAAAATATCTCGAACGATATGGCACACGGGAGATTCAATCGTACCGCCTACAAGAGTAATCTGGAACCAAAACTCTACGATTCAGCTAGATTGGAGATAATTTTTTGGGGGCAAAGAGTAAGCGGAAACCCTAGATAACGAGGTGGGGGAGGGGGCTGCAGCCTGCAGTGGTGTACCTGGGGAGACGGGGAATGTGGGATTGGAGCTTGGAAAGAGAAGCCGGAGGCGACGGGATAAATAAAGGGGCAATATTTGATCAGATCATCCTCTGATTTCGCTTGGACGGCTCAGATGGAGCGAGCGGAGATGGAAGGTCTTCAGTTCGTCCACAGATTATGATGCTTTCTGCCGAGTTCCATCGAAGCCGGTTCGTTTTCTCTCGATCTGGAAAACTACTTGTTATCAACTTTGTTCTTTTTTTTGCTGAATTTGGGAGGCCGGTGCCCATCAAATGATTATGTGCAGGGACGGAGCCTATGCTGGGCTAGCGTGGGCCGTGGCCCCCAGTGATTTAGGATTATATACATCTAACATCTCCTCCTCAAAATTACGGTAGATCAACAACATGAAGTTTAAAAAGATAAAAACTGTGTTGGACTCTGGTATATGTCTTTGTGAAGAAATCTGCCAACTGAAATTCTGAAGGCACATACTAAAGACAACGAAGAAACAGTGCACATTGGTAGGCGGCGTTGGACGGCGTAGCGACTAAGACAGCGAAGTCTAACAGGCAGTGCTGAACGGCGCGGCGGTTAGAATGATGTGCTGTTTTTTGTTGTTTTTATTTATTTTTTTTTGGGCCGGCTCACTTAAAACAGTCAGCTGAAGCCTCTCGCTCGCTTGGCCCGTGAGCCAAAAAAACATGACGCGCACGGGGGAACTAGGGTTTCCCCTTGGCGACGGCGCGAGTGGCGGTGGCGGCAGCTCGGTGGTCCGAGCCCGGGACGTCGGTGGCTCGGTCTCAACGGCACCGACGACGGAGATTCGTGCAGAGACGAGCAGTGGCGGCTTGGTCTTGGCGGTGAACCCGGGTGGAGCGTGGCGGAAGACGAAGATGAGGCTCCCCGAGTGGCGACGGCAGCTCCCCAAGCCGCGGCACCCCGAAGCAGCAGCGAGAGCACTTCCTGACAACGGCGGCTTCGGATCGGGAGGCAACCAACGGGCGAGGAAGGCAACCTGGAGCTGCGACGGCGGCCTATCGAGCGGCGGCCGACGTCACGAGCAGAAGATCCAAAGGCGGCACCGACCTGGTGCGACGGCGACCGGCAGATCGAAGAGCGAGCGCGGTGGAGAAAGAGCGGTGAATAGGATCCTGGCGATGGAGAAAGACACAGAGAATCCGGCAAAATCAAGCGGCAGAGGCGGCGGCTGGAGAGACAAACCAGCAACGACGACCAGCTTGACGAAACCCAAGGTATTGCTCTGATACCATGTTATGAATAACGCGTGTATTCATTATGAGGCCAATGGGCTAATATATATACAAATACAAGCGTGGCATATATACAAGTAACCCTTCATACAATGGAAAAATACACGGCCAATAATATACATATAACAGTTGGATCCTAGAGGTCGTCGTCCTCATTCTGCAATGAAAATATTGGGTTATACCACACACATCACTACATCAGTGCCTTGGTGCACAAAAAAATGCATACCACCTTACCACTAAACGATGTAGAAATGGGATGCTAACAACATCATTTGCATAATGGAATACAGATTATACACAGGAAAGAACAACACAGAGCATATCTTTAGCCAGAAGGACATGCAAACATAAATTGTACATAAAGGCTTTAATTATCTTAATATTGTTGTGGTAACCAACTAAGCATAAAAGCATAAACACTTGCTGCTCAGCAAAAACCAAAGTTATTGGTGTGCGTGACACCAAGTCTCATTAGGAGCTTTTCCTAGTGAAGTTGCCATTTTATGTTTCATGTATCATTAGTTAAGAAGGAGAAACTGTGTCGTTAATAACCTATGGCTATCATATACTAAAAACTGATGAGACATGGTTCAATCTGATGTCCTAAAAAATAGATAGAGGCACCAGAAATTCTCACAAAGAAGGGGGAAAAAACATCCAACCTCAATCCGGTGGAACCTAATTTACAGCCAAACCTTGTTTGGGTGTTGGTTATTCTGGCATGTGCGTCCTTATTAGATGGCTCATCACATGGTCAGAAATGGCAAGGTTAAATATTGCAAGCAACCGAAGCTCTAGGATCTGACGATTTCCTTCTGACTTCTGTTTGCCGGTAGTTAAAAAAGAAGAAGCTAATAGTACATGTTAACATTTCAAATTAGACATCTTTGGCTTTTACCGAGGAAAACGTTTCCACGTTATCAGTTCTATCGGCCAGTCCATGCGTTGAACAAGTGCTATGCAGTTGCCAGAAAGGAATATGTATGTGGTTTTGAAGGGAAAAAACGTGAATTCTTTCGAGTTAGGAATTGGCTTACTGGTACACCGTTTATGTAGGCTTGTCCTAATTAATCAATGTTCAAAGTTTGAGTAGCCATGCCCCTTGTAAGTGATTGAGGTTTTCAGTTCGAGGAATGGAATAAGTCACTTCATAGTCAATGCGTTTTACATGGTTACAATACAAATTGATCACAGCACGCAAAAATTGTTGGATGACCCTGTAGACTCTGTTTGTTTAGGTTTAGACTTTTTCGCTTATAATTTAAAGCTAATTTTTTGGTTTAATCAGTTTATAAATCTCTTAGCTTTTAAGCCGAGCTAAGGTGTTTGATAATCTGTTTTTTTATGGATTGTAGGCTTATTAAGTGGTGTGTGAATGATAAAAAGTCTAAATTGTCTTTGAGGTTTTAGAGAACATGTTTATTCATGTATTTAAACATATTTTTGGATAGGAATTGAAAAAAATATGACGATACATTCAAGTGTACATATGAAACAAAATAGATATCGCTCGTACGTGCATACATGTGTGTACTAAGGCCTAACCAAATAAATTGCAAATTTGAACGTACATGCATGTATAAATTTTAGGCATTGTGTAATGAAATAAATTAATATAAAAAGGCAAATGCCCTTTTTTAAATGAAAAATTTAGATATATGCCACTCCTAAGTGACTAGTTTTGAGATATGCCATTACAAAGTCACCGTTTAGAAAAATTCCACTGCCAACTTGTTGTATTCAGGAAAATGCCATTCATGTACTAATTTCCTCAAATGAGACCAAATTGCCCTTATCTTCTTGGGACCCTATCTTCTTCGACGTGCTAATGCCCCTTCCACAGCTATGCTCCCGACGTCAATGGCCGTCGTGCACGACCTAGCGGCATGCTGATACCACCGAGAAAAGAAAGAAATTAAAGAATTAATCCAAAAGAAAAATAGTCTTGGTGACCCTGCAAAGAAGCTTTAGGATCTGCCTGCTTACTTGCTCGGGCATGTCTGAACCGAGTGAGGGGACGGCCGCCACGCCCATGGCCTCGCCGGTGGAGACGCTCGCATGATCTTTTGCCATGGCTTCGCTTCAACAGCATGTAGGGCATTCACTGCTTCACTTCTCATCTCCCCCCCAATCCGGCAGTCGCCGCTGCCCAATTCGCCCCGACGACTAGCGGATCTCGCCACTAGCCACCGTCAATCGACTCCACATACTACTCCGACACTCCTTTCATTTACTCGCCCAATTTCGCCTCCCTCTTCACGGGCTTCAAAACCTAGCTCAGGTCGGCAGTGTTCTTCTGCGCCGGCAAGTTGGGTCGCCGGTGTTCTTCTGCGTCGGCGAGCTACTGGACGCGTCCGCCAACGCCTGCAGCGTACATGGGTGCCCTCGTGAGGTTCTTCTCCGACCCTGGCTCAGGCTCAAGACGATGTTGGGCACCAATTCCCCTGATCTGTTTTCTCTACTCGAATAGGTCGAACTTGGCGGTGCCTCCACCTCCTTTGGCTTCTCTGGCCACCAGTCCAACCAGGGCATAGGGAGGAAGAAGGATATGGGCATTATAGTCCAACACAGAAATACATGTGGAGAGTATGTACATGAGTGGCATTTTTCTCAGTAGGATGAGTTTGTAGTGGCATTTTTCTAAGCCCTCGCTTTGTAATGGCATATGTCAAAGCTAGTCACTTAGGAGTGGCATATATATATTTTTCCCTTTTTAAATAGAGTGGACAACCTCAAGTTTCTATTATTAGAAACTGAGCAGTTCTACATAAGTACTAACAAAACAGAGAAAGACCTACTGACTTTACCCTAGAGGAAACTCAACAGAAGAAAAAGAAACTACCTACAGACTACCAGCATTCCTCTGTAGAGGTTATATAACAAGAGATGAAAGAAAAACCCAAATTAGATGCCAAAGCAGTTTTCTGAAAAGCTACAGAATCTCTGATTAACAACCACACAATCCTTTCACAATCCTCCCATTTTCCATTGTTGTGCCAGACTGCCAGGTCTCCATCCTTTGCTTGCATTGAAAACCTCCACCGCCACCTGCTCAAGCACCCTTGCTCCCCTGGGCAATACTTCTGTGCCTCCCTCCTTTTTCTGCAGATAAGCCCAGTAATTCATCTGGTGACAAGTTGGATAAATAAAAGAGAGAGGAGTAGAAGGCGTTTTATTTTTGAAGCAAGCATCATTCCAAATTTTCCATATGAACCAAAATACAGCCGCTACTCCAACAGTAACTAGTTGTTTCATATGACCTCTCTCAACCAAACATCAAACAAATGATTCATGCTTAGTGGAACATCCATGAAACCAGAAGAACATCTCACAATATTCCATACAAACCTGGCAAATGGACACTACAAGAAGAGGTTATCAGTACTCTCATTCATGCCACAAAATTGGCATTTGTAAGATCCATTCCAGCCCCTCTTCTCCAGATTGTTCTTTGTCAGAATGCTTTTCTTCAAAACCAACCAAAGAAAAACTTGATCTAGCAGTTTGGATCTATGGATTATGGAGGCCGGCAAAGGTCGAGGGAGAATGGTGGCCGATGGAGGGTGAGGGGAGGAGGCGGCGGTGACGACAAGTGGAGGGAAGCGGCGTCTGGTGAGGGGAGGCGGCGACGGCGGTGGGCGAGGGGACACGGCGGTGCCGGGCAAGGGGACGCGGCGACATCGAGATGGGGACCAAGGGAGGCGGCGGGCGCGAGGTCGAGGGGGGAAGGTGGCGGCCTGGGGAGCAGGAACCGAAGGGGAAAATATCGGGTGGGCAAAAGGAGGAAGGAGGTGAAAGGATTTGGCTTATATACGATGGCATTGGTGGATAATTTTGATGAAGTTGAATGGCAAAGGGCTATTTCCATCCTACAAAAGCTAAAAAAAGCACTTCTCAACTGGCTTATGGCTTATAGGCTTAAAGTGACGTAAGCTTTTCATAAACTAGATAAAAAGACACCTCTTTGTTTAGGCTTTGACTTTTTTTTTGCTTTTATGCCAGACAAAAAGCCTAAACAAACAGGGTCGTAATAAACCCATCTGTCCTAGAACGAGGTTTCTTGGCTCTAACGAGCTGGAGCTTCACGAGTCTAGGTCTACTCTAGTCTCTACACGGTAGAACTGTAGAAGACAACGTTGAAGCCTGACCATTATAAACGTACCAAGTCTGGCAAATCAAATGTTGGTGTTGTAAACAATGCACAAAAAATAGGAACGAGAGACATAAATTTTATGTGGAAAACTCTTTCGAGAAAAAAAAACCACAGGAACACAAAGGTAATATCACTATATTAGGAGATGTTTACGATGAAACTCTTGCTCTTCCCTATGAACTATAGGGATATATTTATAGTGGTACATAAAAAAAAAACTCTATGTAGGAGTAGAACTACGAGTTGGAGTAGAAAATTCAATTCGTATCACACTCAAAGTCAACAATGTCCAACTTGAGACGAATTCTTCCTATAACCAAAACAAAACACGATCTTCTCAAAACATATTAACGTGAACATCTTATGCGCCGAACGTCCATGAGATTACTGAATGATACCAACTAAGTCTGAGAAAAGCTCAAACTTACCAGTAAGAACTAACTTTGTCATCATATCAACTGGATTATCATAAGTACTTATCTTGCTAACTTTAATGTCAACTTGAGCAATGACACCTCAAATGTAATGATATCTAACGTCAATATGATTCGTTCTCTCATAAAATATTTGATCCTTGTAAGGCAAATAGCGCTTTGACTGTCGCAGAATATTGTAGTGCGAGATGTACTTCTACAAAGCTCAGTGAACAAACCTCTAAGCCAAACGACTTCTTTGCAAGCTTCAGAAATAGTCATATGCTCGGCTTTTGTAGTGAACAAGGCAACAGTAGCTTGCAGGCATGCTTTCAGCAGTGAACACATAACCAGTAAGGTATCTTCTCTTATCCAATTCTCTTGTAAAATATGAGTCCACATAACCAACAATTTCATCTTTAGTCTTTCCAAACTGTAAACAAGTATCAGATGTGCGCTACAAGTATATGAAAATCCATTAAACTGTTTTCCAATACTCTTTGCTAGGATTAGCCATGTATCTATTAACAAAACTCAATTATTGAGATAAATTAAGGCGAGAACATACAATAGCATACATAAGTGAACCAACTGCACTGACATATGAAACTCTAGACGTGTACTCAACTTCATCATCTGACTGTGGACATGACGCTGAAGAAAGTTTGAAATGTGCAGCTAACGGAGTATTCACCACTTTGGCCTTATGCACGTTGAAACAACGAAGAACTTTACCAATATACAATTTCTGACTTTAGTATAATTTTTCAAATCGTCTATCTCTGTAATTTTCATACCAAGAATCTTCTTTGTTACACCAAGATCATTCATGTCAAATTCACTGCTCAATTATGCATTCAACTTTGAAATTTATGCATTGTCTTTTGCAGCAATCAGCATGCACCAACATATAGGAGCAAATAAATAGTTAAGTTATTAACAGTCTTCAAATAAACACAACTATCATAACTGGATAATTTAAAATCATGAGAGATCATAAAGGAGACAAATCTCTTGTACCACTGTCTGGGTGATTTCTTCAGACCATAAAGAGATATTTTTTTCAACTTGCAAGCATAATTCTCCTTTCTTAGAAAGACAAAACCTTTTGGTTGCTCCGTATAAATGTCTTCCCCAATTCCCCATGTAAGAACGCAGTTTTTACGTCCAATTGTTCAAGCTCATAATCATATATAACCACTATATTATATTGAGTCCAGTATAAAGTACGAATGAAACTATGCTTTACAACTAGGGAAAAGACATATGAAACAAATACCCGAAATTTGGTTGTATACTTTAGACACAAGATTTGCCTTGTACCTAACATCTTCGGTTGGTGAAATGTCTTCTTTATTCTTGAAAATCTATTTACAGCGAATAGCATTCTTATCAATTGGCAACTTGACTAACTCCTAAGTGTCATTCTTCTCAAGAGATTGCATCTCATCATGCATAACAACCATCCATCTATCTGAATCATCAGAAGAGATAGATTCTGAGTAAGTGAAAGATTTTGCAGTACCTTCAATTTCTTCTGCCACATTCAAAGAATAAGCAACAACATTGGCTTCAACAATCAATCTTTTGGGAGCTTGAATATTCCTTTTAGGTCTATCGACGGGCAGTGAAACGTTATGGTGGTTGAAAGACAACATGAACATCATGTATGTTTTTCTTTTCGACTTCTGGTATAGATCTTGAATCAATAACATGATCTACCTGCACGCTTGAATTATGCGGCTTCTCAACGGGAACATCAATAGACAATTTATCATGCAATATAGCAGATTCATCAAAAGTAACACTTTTACTAATAACCACCTTTCTAGTTTCAAAATTATATAATTTATATCCTTTCACACCAGGTTTATAGCCAAAAAAATATACTTAGTAGCTTTAGGCTCCAATTTACCATTGTTAACATGAGCATAAGCAAGACAACCAAATATTATCATATTTGAATAATCTGCTGGAGAACCAGATCATACCTTAATTGGAATCTTCTTATCAATTATCAGGTTGGGTGACTGATTGATTAAATAACAAGCAGTGGACACGACTTCAGTCTAATAAATCCTAGATAAGACGGAGTTAGTTTGCTTTTCAAATATAATCTTCTACTTCTTGAATGTCTAGAACATGAAATATGATCAAACTCTTCTTGAATAATCATCAATGATGGTCAATATGTAGCTAGCACCTCCGAGGGACGGAACACGAGATTCTCCCCACAAATCAGAGTAAACATAATACAATATGTCTTTTGTAGAGTGAATTGATGCACTGAACCTCACCCTCTTTTGCTTGCCGAAAATACAGTGTTCACAAAATTTTAACTTATCGATGCTTTGACCATCAAGAAGTCCTCTTTTGCATAACTCCGTCATGCCAATTTCACTCATATACCCTAGACGCATATGCCAAAGATTAGTAGCACTAAAATCGGATGATTTTTTTAGGCAACAACAGAATTATCTGAAATTGTAGTACCTTACATATAATATAAGTTGACAACTTCCATATCACCTTTCATCACAATAAGAGAGCATTTAGATATCTTCAGAACTCTACCTTCACCTGAATACTTATACCCTTTAGCATCAAGAGTATTAACGAGATAAGATTTATCTTCAAACCCGAAATGTGTCGAGCATCCGATAAAGTTCTGATGGTGTCATCAAATATCTTGATCTGGATAGAACCAATGTCTGCAATCTTGTATGGTGAATTATCACCCCGTCAACACAGAACTACTTAGTGTAGCTTCATAATTCACGAACCAATGTTGGTTCAGACTTATGTGAAAAGTGCAGGTCTTATCAAGAATCCACTCATCACCGATTTTAGAATTATAGATAAAGGCATGAAAATATCTCCATCAGAATCTTGCTTAGTAACAATGATGGCTTTATCACCATCCTCTTGTTGATCCTTCTTGAAATTGTTATTTCTTTTCTCCTTTTTGTTTACCCACTAGCACTCAAATATGATATGTCCATCTTTCTTACAATACTTACATGTCTTGTACTTGCTTTTAGATTTTGATATGCCTTTGCAATTTCTACTCGAGTTTTTGCCTCTTAAATCGTCGTTTAAACCCCTCTCTTGTTGTCTACCACGAAAAACAAGGCCTTCTGCATGCGAATTTGAACTTTCATTCGAAACCATGAGTTTTATCTTTTCCTTCGCATGTAGTGCTTCATAGAGCCCATTAAGTGTAAGAGTATCTATACTATATATATATATATATATATATATATATATATATATATATATATATATATATATATATATATATATATATGAACGTAGAGTATGAACTAGGCAAGCGAGCATAAAACTATAAGACTCAAATCTTTATCATCATATTCAGTGTTCCCCTAGGCGGCCGCCTCGGCCGCCTAGGCGTTGGGCGCAGGGAAACCTCCGCGCCTCGGCCTCAATCGGGCCCCTAGGCGCTCGGCCCGCCTAGACGGTCAACGCCGGTCCAAGGCGGACCAGGCGGAAAGGCGCGTGGTGGTGGCTGTGTCGAGCGGCGCAAGATGGTGCGAGGCAGGCCGGCGGCTGGTGCGTGGGAGAAAAAGAAGAGATAAGTGAAGACTGAAGAGACTCACCCGTCGCGCGTCGCCTCCTCGCTGGATCCCCGTCGCGCGCCTCGTCCCATCGTCTCCCAGGTCGAGGGGATGCGAGAGGGGAGAGAAGGGGATGAGGAGGCGGTGGCGGGATGGGAGAGCGAAGAGAAGGAAGAGAGAGAGGGGAGGGGGAGGTGGAAGCAGAGAGGGAGGTGGCGGCGGAATGGAAGAGCGACGGAGACCTAGAGGCAATCGGGGATAAGAACAAGTAGTCGGGGAGTCTAGAGAAGCAACGCAGGCATGCAACAGCCAGCAAGAACAAGTAGTCGGGGAGTCTTTTCTTTTTTTTCTCAGGTCGTTTTTCTTCTCCCCTTCCTTCTCATTTTCTTCTCATTGACTCATTCTTCTATCTCCCGACTGCTGCTCAGCCTGCTTTGTTCCAACGCCTAGGCGGGCTAGGCGCTAGTAGGCTACCCTCCGCCCACCTTCCGCCTAGCGCCTAGGTGAACACTGGTCATATTTTACTTCTATAGACTTGAGATCCGAGACTACTTCTTTGAACGATATCAGATGGTTCAATAATGATACGTCTTACGCCATCTTGTGCGAATAAAGCTTCTACTTCAAATGCATCTTACTGGTAAGATCTTTGGTCATACAAATCTATTCCAGTTTCAACCATAATAGAGCGACGGTCTTTATCTTCAAAACCTCATGTAGAATATTATTTAATACATAAAGATGAATATGAGATAATGTCTTACGATCTTTTCTTTGCTTCCTCTCAAGAGACCATGCAGCGAGCATCTTATCGATACTCAATAAAGCGTCATCCAAATCGAGTTGTGCAAGAAAACCTTATGTTTCGATCCAGCTGTGGAAGATCATACTTCAGATTCGCTATGCGGAAGAAATCACAAATTTGCTGATGCAAATCTATGTGTACCTAGCAAAGAATTCCTGAAATTTGAGGTACACTTATGTGGACGCGAAGTAAAGAACATCGGAGTTGTTGTACGCTTGCTCGTGTGCGCTTAGCAAACCGCTTGATATGTGTACATAGCAATTTCCACTGGGATGAATTCAAGAACTGAAGCGAGTCGTCGAATGTCTGCTTCTTTTCCAGGTTTAATGTTTTTTCTTTGCAATAATGATGCTTTGTCTATACATTTTTTCTTTGCAATCAATGTTGTTATGTTATTTTTTCTCTTTCAAGCAACCAATGTTGTTGTTGCTTTTACTCGCCTCGTGATATGCCTACTATGCTTCCTGCTTCATTCCGTGGGAAGAAACAGTTGCTTCTTGTCTTCAACGCCGATTCGAATTGCAACTCGCAAGGCGTGAGAAGAATCATTTCTCGAATATGATATCACTTGTTGTAAATAATACAAGGAAAAATAAAAACATGGCACATGAATTCATTTCACACACAAACTCATTTCGTATCACTCAAACTCAACAGTTGGAATTTGCCTCAAACACTACCGATCCATAGAGTCGGCTACTTGACCACGATAAACCAGGACAGGCTGGCCGTGCTAACCGCACGGCCACACGTTGCGGCTTAGGAAGGCATGGCAGAGGGTGGTCAAAGCTGCCGAAGCAGACTGTTCCTGAAGAGCCTATAGTCAAGAGGGTGGTCAAAGCTGCCGAAGCAGACTGTTCCTGAAGAGCCTATAGTCAGGGCTACACTCAAACTCAATTCGTATTACACTCAAACTCCACGGTTGGAATTCACCTCAAACAATACTCGTCTATAGTCAGGGCTACTTAACCACGATAAACCAGGTCAGGCAGGCCGTGCTAACTGCACTGCACGCCCATACGTTGCGGTTTAGGAAGGCATGGCAGAGGGTGGTCAAAGCTGCTGAAGCAGACTGCTGCTGAAGAGCCCGCGCGGACAGTTTCCGCAAAAGAGCAGCAGAACTTGTTTGGAAGTACTGTACGTCATAAGAGAGTTTCAGAAAGTCATTGGATCCTTGAACCTATTCAAGGAGGCAGCGGAACAGGATGGTTACCACTGCACGAAAACTGAAAGGAGAGAGTATTAGCTTTTGATGAACAAGGCGCACTCACCGTCGTCACACAAGGACACACAGGTCAATGCTCACTGTAATACAGTATCCAGAACAATCACATTGGTACCACAAAATAAATTCATCATTTGCATCCACATAATCATCCAAGTATCAAGATGAATCCTCACAATTTCAAATCCAAGACAAGCGACCATGTTTTGACAGAAACCCTGCAAAATCCTGACAGATAAAGGGCTTTCCTAATTGAGCTTGGTAGCCCTTCTGCCAGGCCATGTAGGTCATCAAGTCATCAACACAAGAAAAATATAGACATAAGATTCATCATTCATGGATATAACTTGCACCACTATTCAACAGCTTCGATGAACAAGGTTTGAACCTAAATGCCATTCGTCCAGTGAGCAGGTTAATGGGGACACAAAATATTCCTTAATGTAAACCCCAGCAGCGGGAATGGCGACAAACATCCTAACTTCATATAGTTTACATACAAGTTTCACCAAGTGCCATCCGATGCATCTTGCAGAATAACCGGCTAAGGGCACATCATGGTAAATGCAGAGCACTACTCATCGATACACTGGTGCCCCAGCAAAGGAATAAAGCGACGAAACTGGCACACCAGGTGCGTTAACACTTGAGGAGACATACCTCTGACTGGCTTCAGCATAAGCAGGGTTGGTTGTCTCATAAGCAGCGGTCACATAGGTTGAATGATGTGGGAGGTCCACAGCACGAGTGACAAGTTGGTCAGAATGGTAGAGCTGCACACGATCAGAACGAGCAGCAATCTCTCCTGGACGGTAGAGCTCCAGACGAGCACTACGGGCGGCAATCTCTCCTGGACGGTAGAGATCCTCGAAACGGGCACCATGGGAGGAAATATCTCCTGGACGGTAGAGATCCTCCAAACGGGCATCACGGGCAGCAATCTCTCCTGGACGGTAGAGATCCTCCATGCGGTCAGCACGAGCAGATATTTCGCCAGGCAGTGCTGTATAATCCCTTGGAGGCATTTGATCCTTAATAGTTAACTCAGCTACAGTCCTGGCAGCAACGCTGAAATTCATGGAGTTTGTTAGTCAAGAGCACAGTATATAGTCCGAGAAAAGAAATGGAAAGTGTGATATAACCACAATAGTACATAACTGTCAGGTTGAATTAGCATTCAAGTCCACACCTACCATAAGCAAAATATACCGAATCTGGATGAGACATTGACATAAATTACTAGTACCATATGGTATATAAAATTTAGAAAACAAGAGATCGGTGCCACAACCGAAAGGAATTTCTAGTTCATTTCCCCCGTGGTAGGAGACATGCATAAAGCCTCAAGTTTCCTTGCTTTAAACATTGCCAAAGAACATTTTCTTCATTTAGCATCATGCAAGACATTCTTTTAGAACAGATTTTTAAGTCAGGACTAACTAAGGGAAAAATAGAACCAGTATCTTAGTTTTCACAAGGTATGGCTAAGATGACACAGATTTTCTTAGGACATGGATGGAGGAACCCCCCAAGGCCCGAAATCCATGTCAATCAAGCAACCTATAGAACTTTTCTGTTTTGCACTGCTTAGAGAAAACTATCAGTACAAGGGACCTGTTAACTACAAGAAATTATAAATGGGCCATTATGTTTGCATGAAGGGTCACATTAACCTTCCTTGGAGGCTAAATATTTTACTGGAAAACAAAACCTACCCACAGCAATTCTGTACTGTACTGTGTTTTTTGACACATTGATTGCAAACAGTAGAGAGACACACAGCTATAATTCCTTAGCTCTTTGTACAGATATGTCCTTACCTTCCCTAAGATACAAGTTAGCCACGGCATTATATATTTATAGCATGTAGGCAAGACAATATCAGCCGAAATTCTGTCGAAGAATACTGAAAGAAAATGTTAAAGAAAAACGTAATATATATCTTAAAACTCAAGGCGGCAACTATACAAATATTTGTAAATTAGACAACATATGAGGACTTATGTTGCATTTGTAATGTTGAATTGGCCTTACAGGGCTGAGAGAGAAAACAGAAGGAGATTGGTGTTGGATAGCTACTCTGTTTAAAACAAGGAATTTGGTCATATTCCATTAGTGTAAAGGAGGACACAAAAATGCATAGGGTTGCTAATTTATACTAGTAACAAGAAGTCCAAAAACATCTTCACGGTTTATTTGCAAAGGAACAAAACGAGGTTTCAAGAATCATTTCACAAAGGCAACAACTAGGTTGATCAATTTATTGCAAACTTTCAATATTTAACGAACCAAGGGAAATATCAACTTAAATTAACTGAATGCTCAAGTATTCATGAAACTCCAAATGTTTTATTCTTTTAAGTGCAAGGGTTGTCCAACATGAGAAAAAAGACAGGTTCATGGAGAAATTTCCATTGACGATATTAGAATGATAAAATATTGTACACAAGTAGAAAAAACCTAACAAATTGCAATTTGTAACTTACCGCTCAAGCACTGGATCCACTCGAGAGCGATAGTACGAATCATCAGATGAAGGAGCCACATGGTGGTAGTACGCAGGTGGGACATGCCGAGGCTCTGGTACAAAAGGCACATGGTGAGGCTCTAGGGCAGGCGGAACATGGCGAGACTCCGGGCAAGAGGAATGTGTCGAGACTCTGATGCAAGAAGCGCTTGCTGATAATATATGTGGTGATCATCCTGGACATTAACCAAAGAATGGCCAGGAAGTGGAGCAAAGCGTGCTGCCCTATAGGAGTCCTCGGGAGGAGGAACATGTACAACCACTTGTGGGCGCCTTTCTTCAACTGGCAATGAAGGTCGCTTTTCTTCATATTGATGTGGTTGCCTTCTTTCTTCATAGTGGTGCCTTTCTTCAAGTTGATACTTTGGAGCTGATTGAGGTACATTGACGGGCTTAAATAGCGCTATTAGCCTATGAACCTGCAATAGTATCACATAATCCATAGCAATAAGGTATAAATTGGCCTTCATGTTTGGAATTGCACCCAACAATTCTTTTGAATAAATATTTATTTATACAAAAATTCCAAGGACACTCACTTGTTTAGAGTTGATCTCTGGGTTGAATTTGCTCCTCGAACTATAGTTCTCTTTGATGGCATGCTTGAAACTACTCTCAGGAAGAGGAATGCAATCTTTATCAATCTTAAATTTCACCTACATCAAACACGTAAAAAAGTTTTGAGAACAGCAAGAATATCAACTCATCAACATTAACTACTCCGGCATGAGGCCCATCTTCAATCAAAAGGTTGTGTATAATGTTGTGCCCATGAATTAGTGCTTGACCATTGGAAGTACATAAAACTTCGTATATACCACTACAAAGTCTTGAAAATTTATGTCATGAGGCTCAACACTGTGAGCTAGAACCCACATGTGAGTAAGATAGTCAGTGCTACATTCAAAAATTCTAAATTTTTCAACCTACAGCGGTGCAGCCTCCCAACCTTACTCATGCCAACCTTCCAACCACCCAACGAAAGTGCAATGAAACAAATTGACCCTTAATAGTAAATACAATTAGAAGACTATACTTGCATACAAGATACAACTAGGGTAAACATCACCAATCCTTTTAACTGGCCATGATCAATATCACTACAAATGGCAATTTAGCACTACCATTGGAATTACAATTGACAAGCTACATCCATGGTTATTAAGGCGGTAAGGCGAGGCGACTCACCCCCCTCACACCTTTTAAGCGGTAAGGCGCGGGGCGAGGCGACGCCTTAGAAATCCTGAGGCGGCAGTGCAGAACAGCAGACCGGAAGGCCCCTGACCGGCCTGCCCCGCTGCCCTCGCCTCCTCATTTCCCCCTGCCCGGCCGAGAGCCCAATGAAGGGCCACACCACTTGCGCTGCTTCATCTTCGCCCGCCTCCCTTCACTCGGATCTCTCTTTGCCTCTCTGCTGCTCGGCGACCCGGCCTTCTCCCCGCATCCCGGCCTCCCCCTCCTTCCTGGCCTTCTCCCCGCATCTCGGCCTCCCCGCCTCCCCCTCCCTTCCATATGTCCGACGGGGATGGGCTAGAGAGGACGCTGAGACGAGAGCGGCGAGATGCAGGCGCCGCCGCCGCGGGTTCTAGCTTCCAGGTGAGTCGCGCGCTCCTCTTTCCCCCTTCTCTCACTCTGGTTCAGTCGCCTAGGGTTCAGCCTGCCTTTTAGTCGCGCACTCCTCCTCTGCCAAGGCGTCGCCTTAAGCCTTCCCAACGCCATAGCCCGCCTGGGAGACGCCTTCAGGACGCCATGGCACTAAGGCGGACGCCATACGTGCGCAAGGCAAGGTGAGCCGATGCCTTGACCCTCGCCCACGCCTTACCGCCTAGGTGACGCCTTAATAACCATAGCTACATCACCTTCTTTTCTTTTCTTTTTCCTTTTTTTCAGAGGGACAAGCTGCATTACTTTTGACATGATTTTGGCACATCACCAACAAACACTCCAAAGGTTGAACAAACGACCCTTTAGCGAGTAGTGAAAAAAAAGTCTAATTAACCACCACGAGAAGCATACGGCAATGAAATCCTTAAACAAAACAAAGTTAAATGAAGGCCAACGTCATGCAAAAGAGTTATTAGGACGAGTCGTGCTTTTGTAGAGAAAATGATAGTGCAATATCACTTGCTATCCTTCAATGGGCCCTACTTGGAGGGCCTAGCTTAGCTTCTCTCAGTAGCACATTATAAGCTGCGCTGCTTAGAGAAACTTGGAAAGAAGGGCGTACCTCTAAATGTACATCCATATCTCATCCAACTCGTGTAAAGAGTCAACATGTTAGCACCAAAAAAATGGGTTTGCATTAGATACTTTCCCTAGAATACCAGTCGAACTAGAACTTGTGCTTAGGGCTTACACATCTAACTACACTAACTTACACTGAATCACTCCTAAACAGAACCTTAATAATCTCAACTAAATTGCATCTAGTTGACCAACCCACTACCTATAAATCTACATCCATATTTCATCCAATGACCCATGTAAAGAGTCAGCATGTTATCACCCAAAAAATGGGTTTGCATTAGATACTTTCCCTAGAATGTCCGTCGAACTAGAGCTTGTGCTTAAGGGCTTACACATCTAAATACACTAACTTACACTAAATCACTCCTAAACTGAACCTTAATAATCTCAACTAAATCTCATCTAGTTGACCAACCATTTAACATGAGATTATATGCGACCAGGGTTCAAAATACCAGCCGGTTACTGGCGGTAACCGGATTTACCGGTGGGTGCCGGGAAACCCTAAACCGGCCGGTTTTTCCGGATTTTGCAAACTCAAATTTTGAATTTTGAATTTTGGATGGTTTTTAAGCAAATTCAATCAAATTCCGTCCGGATTTTTTCCGGGAAATCCGGTTACCGGCCGGTTTTGTTTTCTGGCCAGCGACCGGGATTTCCCCCGGGAACGGGTTTTTGATCCCTGTACGAGACAATCAAAAGTTCAAAACATAGGTTTCCAAGCATATCTCACATTCGGTATATCACTTTCATAAATGCAAATGCTTGCTATACC
Source organism: Ampelocalamus luodianensis (assembly GCA_036346255.1). Classification (NCBI taxonomy): domain Eukaryota; kingdom Viridiplantae; phylum Streptophyta; class Magnoliopsida; order Poales; family Poaceae; genus Ampelocalamus; species Ampelocalamus luodianensis. The sequence goes on along the minus strand of CM070627.1, from coordinate 51,833,460 downwards.
ATATGAACCAATCATGCTTATAGCAACTTCATTGATTTCTTTAAATGTCATTTTCCCCTGTGAGTTGAATTAACAATGAAGTCCTTTGCAGAAGAACACTCAAGCATAAAAGAGAAGGAAATTCACCGATGGAAAATATCAAAGAAATGAAATGGCATGTTCAGTTCTCAGAAGAATAAGAAAACATAGAATAATGTGTAGGGGCACTGAGTTAAGCAGTGGCCATTTTTATAAGCTATAGCGATGCATCGCAATCATGATTGGAAGATGGAACTTTCATTTGATGATGGCCAGCCAGAACCAAAGCTTCACCAAACTACATCTGTCATAATATCTTGGATAGAAGCCAAGCATCCAAGTAACCCTCTGGACATATATGGACACAAGCATAAACAGTTTCTAACAAACATGGGTAGTGAATATTCTTTTACTAGTCTATTACCTCCTTTGGACACACTACTGCTGATTGGTTTTTGTTCACAAACAGCGCACGCCCCTAATTACTGCTGTTTGTAAAAGCTTACCAATACAAATGCAGAATTAAAGTTACAACTTACAACTGTTGCTAATGTCTATAATCCATACCCATCAATCTTATGAAAACGATATGGCCATATGGCCATCTGGACCTACAACAGAGCTTATTTGTTCTCAGAAATAGTGTAACCGGGCAAGACACCATTTCTACTCATGTCCACCATTCATTTGCGTACCAAAACCATTGGTGCACCTCAGTCTCACACATCCTTTGGAACAATACATACACCCATAAACAGCGAAACAGATCATTCGACTACCATATTTACCACATACAGGTCTAAACAATGCAAGACCGGGATTACCTGCGCAGGGAACTTCCCATTGAATGCATCTCGGACAAGGTTCAGCCCGCCCTTTGATGTCGCCTTGTACACTCCGTACAGCAGCTTCAAGTCAAAATCATACAGGAACAGCTTTGCCCCTGGTCGGATATTCTCCACCATCCCAAGCTTCCCCCTGGGAAACCCGAACAAGCGGTTCTGGAAGCACTCCGGTTTAGTCTGTGCATTGCACATGAATATAAGTCCTCCTCCCTTATTATCACCCCCCTCTTCCTTCTTGCCCCCCTCCTTCCCCTTCCCGTTCTTCTCCCGCTCCTCCTCCTTCTCCTTCCCATTCATAGCCCTCTCCCTAGCCCGCTCTCTTTCGTTCTTCCTCCTGCCATCACCACCGCTGTTATCAGCACCCACACCATTGTTGGTGGCGGCTGCAGCATCAGCATCAGCGTCAGCCGGCTTTGGCTTTGGAGCCGATGCCGATGCTTCAGCGGTGGTTGGCGTTGGTGCCAGTGCCAACGCGGCCACCGACCCTTCAGCGGCAGTTGCTGGCTTCAGCACCGATGACACAGGCGACGCTTCAGCAACAATGGCCGGCTTCGGCACGGAGGCTGAGGAAGGTGCATCGCCGCCAGCAGTGCCCGCGGAGGTGGACCCGTTGGCCGCTTCCGCGGCCGCGGCGGTAGCTGCGGCCTTCTCGCGGTCGGCCATGGCCTTCCCCTTCTTAAACTTGGACGTCTTGACCGATCCAGGGGTGGAAGCGTTCGCCTTGGACGGCCCGGCCGCCCCGCCGGCGCTGGCGCGGGCAGAGGCCGCCTTGGCCTTGGCGGCGTTGGTGAGCTTCTTCACCATGGTTGCTGCTCCGAGCAGCTTTGGGGAACAAACAAGAAATATCACCACAAAAATAGCATCGAATCCATAAAAATCGGCAAAATATCTCGAATGATAAGGCACACGAAAGATTCAATCGTACGGCCTACAAGAGTAATCTGGAACCAAAACTGTACGATTCAGCTAGATTGGAGAGAAATTTTTGGTGCAAAATATAAGCGGAAACCCTAGATTACGAGGCTGGGCCTCGGGGGAGGGGGCTGCAATGGCGTACCTGGGGAAACGGCAAATGTGGGATTGGAGCTTGGAAAGGGATGCAGGTGACGGGATAAATAAGGACGCGACCAGCGCTCGGATATACATCCGAGCCTTAGCGTACTCTCAACGCGTTTTTTCCTTCGTCCCGAAACAACCCAAAAGGAATCTAATGAAAAATCATCACCCTCTGACATAACAAAATACGTCTAAAACTTATTCTCCTCCGCTCGAATCTCGTTCGTCGGACGAGTTTGAAGAACTCGCCTATAGAATTCAAAATTTATCCTCCAAATTTGTCCTAATAGTCCAAATAAACAAATATCGATGTTATAATATTACAACATTTAAAAATAATAGCGAAAATATCCGAAAATAATTGTTATAACATTTTTAGAACAATAATGCAATAATCAAATGGTGAAGGGGTTACAACAAAAAATGGAGTCACAACATTACAACATTTGAAAATATAATGAAAACATCCGAAAATAATTGTTACAATATTTTTTGAACAATGATGCAACAATTAAATCGTGGAAGGGTTGTAACAAAAAAAAGCGATATCACAACATTGCAATATTTTTGGAATAATGATGCAACAATCAAAATGGAGAAGCTGGACCATTTTGAGCACCAACAATGGAAGTGCGGAGCATGCAACATTTGGAAATAGCAAACGCAACATTTCAAAAAAATGCAACAATCCTACCGAAAAAGGGTGTGATGGTGGCTTTGAGGACCAAGCACATCGTCATCTTCGGAAGAAGCGGCTAGGTTGAGGCCTTGTACCCTTGTCGTTAGCTCAACCCATTGCAGATGTGCTCCTGCGTCACCTCATCTTCTCTGCTTTCCACCCGGAGCTGCCGCTTTAGATCTATCTAGTAGGCCAACGACAGTAGGCATAGCATCTCCAACCGAACTAAGCACATGCGGCACAAAAATAGCCTAGTAAGAGGGAGGAGGCCGAGGTAGTGATGCTGGTGGACTGGTGGGTCTACAGGGAGCGATGCACGGGTGACTACGAAGTGGGCGTGTACAAGAGCGAGAGAGAGAGATGTAGAAGATGCAAGCTGGTGGTTGGAGAAGACGATGTGGCGGTTGGGAAAGTGGAGTCAGTAAATGTGAAGTGGTTGGAGACAGTTAAAAGAGCAAGTCACATGCGTGACGGTAACATCAATTTTTTGTCCTCGCATCAGACGCCCGAACCATAGCATTACCCGATAAATAAAGGGGCAATATTTGATCAGATCATCCTCTGATATCGCTTGGACAGCTCAGATGAGCGGAGATGGAAGGTCTTTAATTCGCCCATAGTATTGCTCTCGTGGCCAAAACCACCTCGCAACCCCCTGCGGTCGTGCTTAGGGTTCGGATTCGAAGGGTCTAGACTAGAGTTTCTTCTCGCCACCGGTCGCTGGAGGGGAGACGTTTGTTGGGAGTCGGAGGAAGAACACAGTGGTAGCATTTAATTTTGATGCTTTCTCCTGAGTTCCATCGAAGCCGGTTTTTTCTCTCAATCTAGAAACTTACTTGTTATCAACTTTCCTTTTTCTGAATTTGGGGGTGTCCAGTGTCCACCAAATGATTATGTGGAGAGTCCACTGCATAGCATTTGCCAACATGGAGAAAAAACCTCGATGAAGATATAACATCATATAATAATCTACAATATACCAACTATGTAATACTCCATTCGTTCTTTTTTAATGTTGTTTAGACAATAATTAGGGTGTTGAAACAAAAGAGAGCAGGCTAGGGACACATATTGTCAGAACTTTAGATCCCTATGTCGAATGTTAACAAATAGGGCCCACCGTGGACCACTATAATTGTTCGGTGTACATTTATTTGTAGACTAGACACATGGAAAAGACCACCAATAGCCAGAAACTGTGTGCATGGATTTGCTCAAAGGCACACCTACTGACATTAACCGCTACAAACTATTGATGTCAGTTCTTCATCAATTGTCATCCCTTCAGAAACTATAAGAAGACAAGAAAATGGCACCAAAAGGGTGACCGACCATTGTAACACGTGCTCCTTGTTCATCTTGATCATTGAGCACCCCATTGTTATAGTTTTTAATACAATTTCACACTATCTCCTTTGCGTAGTCTCGATTACTATGCTCCCCTCATAACTTTGTAAGATCAACTACTAAATCGTTGACAACCCTAAAAACAAGAAATTACAATCGTATACTTAGGGCATGAAGCCATGAACGATGCGATGAGAGGCTATAAATAACACATCACTATCACATAGGTCCTAGTTTCCAATTTTATCTCTGGTGTTTAGCACCAATATCACATCTAGAAATGGTATGTGCCACATATTAAAATAATATTAAATCCCTCAATCCATTCGAGACAATCTATTCTTGCTCTCTCTCTTATCTATCCAGTCTTTTCTATTCGCTAGAATAGATTCCTGAACATGGCATGCTCTACAAGCCTCCATGTGCAGTTAGGTAGGTACCGCTAGTTGATTTTTCACTCCATGGGCAGGGGCAAACTCAGGCAGGTCCTTCGATAGGAGGTACCGACCGCATCTAGGAATTCGTCGTAGGGCTGATGGCGGTTTTCGCCATATAACTTCGGTAAGGAGGACAAATACCCGCACAAGGGTTTTCGCCAAGGCTAACCAAAACGTATCCACACACCCAAATTGGTTACATGGTTTTATAGAGATTACATGTTATTTTAACATATGATTTGCATTATTGCATTCCATTATTACCTAGTGCCCTACAACTAAAAATGACTTAGATCTTGAAATGGGGCAGCAAATAAAACTGTAAACTCAAATTAATCATATGATTAATGCCAACCTTAGAACAAAATAGATAAGATATATATTTATGGTTTGATTATATGTGAGAAATTTTAGAAGTAGCAGCATAAACCTTAAGATTAAAAGGACAAGACCGGGGATGTGATGTAAAAGACAGACAAGGTGAGCATGTCGAAGGTGAATGTAGGGAATTAATAAAGAGACATATTAATTAGATGCCATGATTTTGAAGAAATTGTGGAAAGTATGTATAATGCCTAGATTAGGAGGGTTAGTTGGAGGCGTACCTAGGGAATTGGAGATGAGTCGATAAGAGGCGGACAAGATGATAGGGAAAGGTGAAGTTAGGGAATTTATAATTTTATAGAGACACTATCAATGCAACAACCTAGAGATTGTGTTGGATGGTTGAGATGAGGTGCTAAAAAGGAAGTTTTTATTATGTCTCAAGCATTTAATGACAACCTACCGGTAGGACTTGATAGTACTATGTTACTATTTACCTGAGGTTCTACATGCATCAACATCCCCTAATGCATTTCTCTCAAAAAAAAAATCATTGCCTTAAGAAGTTTGGTTTTGCCACACTTTGCCTTGGCTAGACATGGGAAAGGGTGGTAGGCAAGTTCCAACCAAACAATTTTTGGAAGTAGAGAACACATATTACTTGAAGTGGGGAGTATATTTCCTCAATTTTGTGGGGTTAGCGAGCACTTCCCTTGTCATATCAACAAGAGTCCTTTTGGTTTTTCTTTCTATAGCCGAAAGTGTGAGAGCACATATGAAGCTAATTGCACATGTATTAACACTAACAATCCATGAACACCCATGTGTATGTAATAACCGGAGCTTGTACTTTGAAATTCATTTAGGCCAACAGGATAACAAAACGTTATGGCAGAATCCTTTCTGTTTCCAGTACCACCATATATTTTGTACAATACAGTCAGTGGCAGAGCCAGGAATTTTATGATGGGGGTGCACACTTCGAAGATTAAAAAAAAATGTTGTACGACATATAAGTAATTTCACAAATTCAACACAATTACACCAAAAAAGTTCGGCCAAATGTTAATAGTACAATACAACTAGTTCAAATAAAATCTTACATGAATAAAATAGTCCTAAATAGCTAATAGAAATCACAATACCATACGACGTGATCTCATTCCTTGAAAACACTTGATTATATCATCATCACTAACCTTCGAGAAGATATCTCGCTCTATAAAAGTAACTAAACAATCATTCAATACTTGATCACCCATACTATTTCTCAACTTGTTCTTCACAAGATTCATTGCCGAAAATACTCTTTCAATGCTTGTCGTTGCTACCGGTAGAAGCAATACCAATTTAAGAAGCAAGTATACTAATTTATAAATGTCATGCTTCCTTGTTTCAACAAGCTTAGTAGAAAGTTCGCCGAGATTCTTTAGGCCCTTAAATCTTTCATCACTTCGCATATCATCAATGAAGTTATCAAGTTGAAAATAAAGTCTCATTAAATCCGTACTTGAAAAATCATTGAGATAAAAGTTGGCAAGGCTAAGCACTTTGTTCCTATCATAAGAAGCAAATGAATTCATAGGATTTAAAGCGGACATACAAACAAGCAACTCCATATTAACCTTGTCAAACCGATTGTCAAGCTCTTGGAGAACATTATCAATGATGCCAAGATACACTTCCCTTATAAAATGATCATCATTTGTTTGTTTTGGGTAAAAACGTGATGATCTTCCATAAGACACATATCTACCATCCAGCTTAGGAACTTTGATGCCATATTTAGTGCAAAATGATGTTACCTTTTCTTGAAGGAATTCTTCACATCCATCACACCTCATTCGTTGCATTCTATCCTTAGCCAAATTAACAAGTGTTTGTCAACTGAGTCATACCTATTCCAATTTCTAAATCCTCCTTTAACAAAGCTATCGCCTCCCACATTTTTTTCCTTGAACAAATAACAAACAAAGCAAAATACAGCATCCTTCTCGATACTATATTCAATCTAATTGTACTTATCAAACCAACTAACATTGAAGCGACACCTTTTACCTGATATTTCCCTTACGAGAAAATCATGTTGACGAGGTTAACATAGACCTTTAAGAAAAAATCCTCTTCGAACCGCATCTTGATCATTGATAGGTATCCTTTTGCTGGGATCATGTGGAAGAAGTTCACCATCATAACATAACTCATCATTGTCGTTACCGGTTGCTTGTGCTTCACTTTGTGATTGGGGTTGAGATTGAGATGGTGCATTCACAGATGGAATCGAAGAAGCCACAACCAAAGCTAATTCATTTTCATTTCTACTTGCTTCAGTTCCTCCTCCTTGAGCTTGAGTAATTTCCGCTTCAACAGTTTTAGGCTTGACTGTCTTGCCATCTCGAAAGAAAGAAATAATATCTCTATTCCTTTTCATTTCTATGATTCAACTTGTCCTACATATATAAATCACGGAGGTCAGAAGACATTCAAGAATATAACATTTCCTAGTTCCTACGTTCAAGAAGTCATTAGGCATTCAACACATTAATCATAAAGTATTAAAGATTTAAAGTCGGCACGGCTGTATTTCTTCCCATCTGCTGTCCTCTTCTTTATTTATTCTTCCCAATCTCTCCCTCGGGCCTCAATACTCAGTCCCTCTCTGGCTCTCTTCATTTTTCAGAAGTTCAGACTTCAGACTTCATTTCCTACCCACCTCCGCCTCTCCGCCTCTCCGGATCTCCCAATCGCTCACCCGCCGGCTCTGCTCGACTGCTCCCTCACCAGCGCGGCGCCACCCCCGGCCCTGCTCCCTCACCCGCCGACCCATTCTGCGCCTCTGCTCCCCCCACAAGTGCGGCGACACCCCTGGCCCTGCTCCCTCACCCCGGCTTGGCCTCCGGCCGTTGGCCGCCTCGCCTGGCCCTACGCCGCCCCCTCCCCCAAATCCAATCCCGGAGTAAGTTTACCTTGGTGTTGCCGTGTTGGAGTTGGACTGTTGATCCTCGGCGGCGTCCTCGGCGGCTCAGTGGCGGCGGGATGGGCGGCTGGCGGTCGTCGGAGCCTCGGAGGAGCAGGTCGCCAGGCGCCAGCCGCCAGGAGGAGAAGCAAGGCGAGCGGCGTCAGGGGCTCAGGGCTCGGGAGGAGAAGGCGAAAAGCATTTGTGCTGACTGCTGAGCGCCTGAGCCATGTGCGTGTGTTGGTGTGGGGCTGAATTGGGCTGAGATGGGGCCAAAATTGAGCTTACTGCTACATATTTTAAAAAAATTCAATTTTTTTTGGGTGCCTGTGCACCACAGGCACCCCTGCCGCCGCCCCTGAATACAGTTATTATTTGTTATGTTCATAGACTACAAAGGAATTTCTAAAGCATTCGAACTGTTCTCGACGTAGCTACAACTTGGAGTTTACATAGCAATACTAAACAGAAGTATGCATCATCATACAAAGTTTCAGTCAACTCCAAGGCCGCCGCTGCATCTCTGCGTGTGCAGTAGTCTGCATTTTTCCTTTTTTCATACTAATTTGTCTTCTTAGCCACGGTTTGCTTCAATTCATTGCTTGTCCGTAGGCAACATGTGTAGATGTTGAAAGAAATAAACTTTGATTTTTACGAAACTTTGCAGTACTTATATGATTCAACAAAATATCATTACTTCTATTAAATACATAAATTGATCCTGTTCGGTGTTTGGAATCTGTATGATATCTTTCTTCTCTCTACCTTTCACTTTTATATTCTTTTGATGGATAGAGAAAATAATATTGAATAGTATATGTGTTATATAGAACAGCCCTATTTATAGCATACGAAAAGATGCCGTGAATAGTCACGTTTGTCAGACATCACTGGGAACAGCCGCGCTGCCGTCCGCTCTCTGCGAACATCCACCGGCGTCGCTGCGTGCAAACGCGCTGCTGCCCTGCGAGCAGCCGCCCACGCTGCTGGCCGTTAAAGCATGTGCCATGCATGCAACTTATCTAGCAGCCAATAGCTGCTAGCTATTATGCACTATGCAATAAACACACATATACATTTAGCATTTATTTAGTAAAAGAGAGAGAAAAGGGATTAAAACACTTTATTCCAATCCTTAAATTTAGTAACCATCGTACTAGAACTTTTAATACTAGAATCAATCTAATAAAATTACATAGGCCATAAACGATTAAATTAATCTTACAGATGTAGCTCGTTTCGCTGTATTTCTCTCGTTACTATCCTGATTCCGAGCATTGTAGTTACAAAAATCTCTTCACCCGCCTCTTCCTGGGTGGTAAACTAAGGAAGATCATATGCAAATTTCACGTGGACGCACATGCAGGAAAAGAAGTAACATTACGCTGGAAAAAGGTCACAAAAAGAAGTGACAATGCCAAAAGTACCCGACTCCACTGTGTTGATCTTCGTTTTTCTTTGCACTGGGGTTTAGATCCGAGAGAGGGAAGAGAGGGGAGAGTGAGAGTGTACCGTCGGAGGTAGAGGAGGAGGAGCCGGCCATGGTCGCAGCGGAGGTCGGCGAGGGCGGACGACGGCGGCGGCGGCGTTCGATGGCGCGGCGGTGGAACTTCCGTCACCAGCGCCACCCTCGGATCGGTTAGGGTTTGTGGTGGCACGGTGAACCTCGTGCGTGCGTGCCCGGCCCCACCTCTCTTTTTATGGCGCGCTGGCGACAAGGGCCCACCACCAAAGTGGGCGCCCGATCGTCGGCGCGGTCAAGGGTGGCATTTGGCCGTTGGGCCAAATGCCTGAGATCACTCTAACATTCTCCCCCTTGATCTCAATCTATACTTTATCTTTAATTACTTTTGACTTTACATTCCATCACAGATTAGTGCATAGAACATATCTCATCGTCACGGTCAATCGCCGATAGATTTGTGATTACAATACACCTCTCTGTTTTGAAATAGTTACTTTAATCCTTTGGGCCATCTTTTAGTCCGGGAATCATAGGCTTTCCATTAAACCCATGCCGGCTACATGTTCTCTGAACACGTTGGGTGGTAAGCCTTTAGTAAGCGGATCCGCTAACATCTTTATGGTACTTATATGCTCAAGACTTATAATTTGATACCGAACTTTATCTTTCACAATATAGTACTTTATGTCAATGTGTTTGGCAGCACCACTTGACTTATTGTTGTGGGCATACGTTACTACGGGTTCATTATCGTGATTACAACTTAAGTGGTCTATTGATGTCGTCAACCACTTTTAAGCCGGTATGAACTTCTTTAGCGGTTCACCGCCCGTAGCCTCATAACATGCTACAAACTCGGCATACATTGTGGTTAAAAATGCATAAGTATTTCTCTGAAACTTCAAATGGAGTGAATCCAATTTTGTTGGCTTCCTCTAATGATGAACTTGCTGTTAAAATTAGTTTTAGGCATGTCTCTGTTGTTAAAGAAATTGCAAATATAATTGTATGATGCTCATTTTCATGTCTTTGAAAATTAATAGAAAGTGCATTATAGCTCCAAATGAGATGAATCCAATTGGGTTATTCACCTTGTGAGGTGCTAGGTTTACTGTAAAAATTTCAAGTGCACCACATTTCTAGAAATTTTTGCCAAACAATTTAATTACAACAAATAGTAACCAACTGCATTTTCTAGCCTAGTAGAATTGTTTTGCTTATGACTTTTGCTCGGAGTGTCCAAATGAGTTGATTCTTGTTTCTAAATTCATTATAAATCATGTTCTTGCTTCTGTAAAAATTTTAGAGCATTTGGAGAAGGTTGATTTTTGAGCTTTTTCGGTGTTCTTCGTTCTTATCGGTTTTTATTTGCCTTTTCGTTAGGTGCCGACGAGTGTATCGATCTTGAGAGTGAGCCTCTGCAGCAATCTGAACAAGTCCAGCAAGGCAAGCAGTTTGATCATTTCCCATTGACCCCATTACTTTTAAAGTCTAATATTTTGTTTAACTTCTATGTATGCATTGCTAATTTGTTGTTAAATTGATTAGTTAATCCTCTAGTTGCATAATCTGTAGATAAATGATTATCCTCTACTACCTGAGCCTAGGTTATTTGCTGTGATTAGAGTTCGTTGGATGAGCTCTTGTCACTTAATAGATTTCGAATAAATATTGCTTAGCCATGCCTAGTTATCGGTAGTATTGGGCGATCATCGACTTAGTCGGTGGTCTTGATCACACAAATACTTATATTATTCCATTATGTCCAACCCTTGTGTTTTGCCAATTTGCAAATCAAAAACTGAAAACAAAAATTATATCTTGGCTTGGGCACAATGGTATGTTAGTGTAATCTGTTGGGTGTGTTTGGAATGGTGCCTAAGTCCTCAAGGACCGAGTTACTTGTGTCACTAAGCCAAGCGATTATTGCGTGCTAACCACACGAGGGGGATATGGGACCTCTCTTGACTAAGTACTTTGGGAGGTGTTAATTATGAGCTGGTCGGTGGGTGTGTTCCTGTGTGTGTGTGTGTTTGTGGTGTTTGGAGGGGAGCATTAGCAGACCAGTTAGGTTGTCTAATGTGTCTTTCTCCCGTGGGTTGCGGCTCTTAATTAGCATCGTCCATTGGAAAGCGTCTTGTTAGACTTAGCCATGCCTGCACACCATAGGAAGTGTGCTAACCGTGGTGGTGGAAAGGCGGTCATCGTGTGGGTACATTGGTACACCCCGCAGGATAAAACTATTCGAATAGCCTCGCCCTAGGTTATGGACATGCTTGGTAAGGTCGTGCAAGAACTAGACTACAACCTTTTAAAACTTAAACTTGACATGGGTGGTATGAAGGGGTACTTCATGCTATTGTTGTGGTGACTAATGGGTTAGTCACTTCTAGTTTGTTGATGTCATCTATCTATTGTTATATTTGTCTCTCTTTTATTTGAACAGTGAAAGTTAATTGCAAACTTACTTTGAATCTATTACCTTATTGCAAATGAAAACTTGCTTTATGTCAAAACAAGTCCGAGCCTCATCCACTTAAATAAAGCTTGCATGTAATTAATTATAGTTTCGTTATCTCACACGTCAGTCTTGCGAGTACAAAACAATTTTTGTACTCGGATGCTATGCTTAATTGTTTTGTTGCAGAGGAAGAAGGTGAACCCCAAGGGCCTCACTTTTGTGAGACGAGCGGTTTCTGGGACGATTAGCTTGGCGGACCGGTTGGTTGCCTTGTGGGTATAAGGGCACGCCAATTGGCTTTTGTTTATCGCCATCTTATGGCACTTTTGTTTCCGCTGTCTAATTAATCTTTTACTTGTCATTTGGCGGTTGGCCCCCTCTTTGTAATAACTTATGCTATTTGGATATTGTTTAGTAATGAGTTGTTTGGATTATATGTCTTGTATGGGATTGATACATGATTTTGTGAAAAGAGGTGTGTATCCTGCAATTCTGGGAAGTATGCATATCTCGAGGCTTAGTTTATTTGATTTGTGATGCTAGGACCATTTGGCGGTTAAGCATTACAAGCCAAATAAACTAGGGTCCTCACAGGTGCACACTTCGAAGATTAAAAAAAATGTTGTACGACATATAAGTAATTTCACAATTACACCAAAAAAGTTCGGCCAAATGTTAATAGTACAATACAACTAGTTCAAATAAAATCTTACATGAATAAAATAGTCCTAAATAGCTAATAGAAATCACAATACCATACGACGTGATCTCATTCCTTGAAAACACTTGATTATATCATCATCACTAACCTTCGAGAAGATATCTCGCTCTATAAAAGTAACTAAACAATCATTCAATACTTGATCACCCATACTATTTCTCAACTTGTTCTTCATAAGATTCATTGCCGAAAATACTCTTTCAACGCTCGTCGTTGCTACCGGTAGAAGCAATACCAATTTAAGAAGCAAATATACTAATTTATAAATGTCATGCTTCCTTGTTTCAACAAGCTTAGTAGAAAGTTCACCGAGATTCTTTAGGCCCTTAAATCTTTCATCGCTTCGCATATCATCAATGAAGTTATCAAGTTGAAAAGAAAGTCTCATTAAATTCGTACTTGAAAAATCATTGAGATAAAAGTTGGCAAGGCTAAGCACTTTGTTCCTATCATAAGAAGCAAATGAATTCATAGGATTTAAAGCGGACATACAAACAAGCAACTCCATATTAACCTTGTCAAACCGATTGTCAAGCTCTTGGAGAACATTATCAATGATGCCAAGATACACTTCCCTTCTAAAATGATCATCATTTGTTTGTTTTGGGTAAAAACGTGATGATCTTCCATAAGACACATATCTACCATCCGGCTTTGGAACTTTGATGCCATATTTAGTGCAAAATGATGTTACCTTTTCTTGAAGGAATTCTTCTCATCCATCACACCTCATTCGTTGCATTCTATCCTTAGCCAAATTAACAAATGCTTGTCAACTGAGTCATACCTATTCCAATTTCTAAATCCTCCTTTAACAAAACTATCGCCTCCCACATTTTTTTCCTTGAACAAATAACAAACAAAGCAAAATGCAGCATCCTTCTCGATACTATATTCAATCCAATTGTACTTATCAAACCAACTAACATTGAAGCGACACCTTTTACCTGATATTTCCCTTACGGGAAAATCATGTTGACGAGGTTAACATGGGCCTTTAAGAATAAATCCTCTTCGAACCGCATCTTGATCATTGATAGGTATCCTTTTGCTGGGATCATGTGGAAGAAGTTCAACATCATAACATAACTCATCATTGTCATTACCGGTTGCTTGTGCTTCACTTTGTGATTGGGGTTGAGATTGAGATGGTGCATTCACAGATGGAATCGAAGAAGCCACAACCAAAGCTAATTCATTTTCATTTCTACTTGCTTCAGTTCCTCCTCCTTGAGCTTGAGTAGTTTCCGCTTCAACAGTTTTAGGCTTGACTGTCTTGCCATCTCGAAAGAAAGAAATAATATCTCTATTCCTTTTCATTTCTATGATTCAACTTGTCCTAGATATATAAATCACAGAGGTCAGAAGACATTCAAGAATATAACATTTCCTAGTTCCTACGTTCAAGAAGTCATTAGGCATTCAACACATTAATCATAAAGTATTAAATATTTAAAGTCGGCCCGGCTGTATTTCTTCCCATCGGCTGTCCTCTTCTTTATTTATTCTTCCCAATCTCTCCCTCAGGCCTCAATACTCAGTCCCTCTCTGGCTCTCTTCATTATTCAGAAGTTCAGAGTTCAGACTTCATTTCCTACCCACCTCCGCCAGTCCGCCTCTCCGGATCTCCCAATCGCTCACCCACGGCTCGCTGCTCATTCCTCACTCAGCCAGTGCGCCGCCCGCCCCGCTCCTCACCCACCGGCCCATCCTGCGTCTTTGCTCCGGTGCTCCCCCACAGCCACAGGCGGCAGGCGCGGCGTGCTCCCTCACCCGCCGACCCATCCTGCGCCTCTGCTCCCCCACAAGTGCGGCGACACCCCTGGCCCTGCTCCCTCACCCCGGCTTGGCCTCCGGCCGTTGGCCGCCTCGCCTGGCCCTACGCCGCCCCCCTCCCCCAAATCCAATCCCGGAGTAAGTTTACCTTGGTGTTGCCGTGTTGGAGTTGGACTGTTGATCCTCGGCGGCGTCCTCGGCGGCTCGGTGGCGGCGGGCTGGGCGGCTGGCGGTCGTCGGAGCCTCGGAGGAGCAGGTCGCCAGGCGCCAGCCACTAGGAGGAGAAGTAAGGCGAGCGGCGTCAGGGGCTCAGGGCTCGGGAGGAGAAGGCGAAAAGCATTTGTGCTGACTGCTGAGCGCCTGGGCCATGTGCGTGTGTTGGTGTGGGGCTGAATTGGACTGAGATGGGCCAAAATTGAGCTTACTGCTACATATTTTAAAAAAATTCAATTTTTTTTGGGTGCCTGTGCACCACAGGCACCCCCTGCCGTCGCCCTGAATACAGTTATTATTTGTTATGTCCATAGACTACAAAGGAATTTCTAAAGCATTCGAACTGTTCTCGACGTAGCTACAACTTGGAGTTTACATAGCAATACTAAACAGAAGTATGCATCATCATACAAAGTTTCAGTCAACTCCAAGGCCGCCGCTGCATCTCTGCGTGTGCAGTAGCCTGCATTTTTCCTTTTTTCATACTAATTTGTCTTCTTAGCCACGGTTTGCTTCAATTCATTGCTTGTCCGTAGGCAACATGTGTAGATGTTGAAAGAAATAAACTTTGATTTTTACGAAACTTTGCAGTACTTATATGATTCAACAAAATATCATTACTTCTATTAAATACATAAATTGATCTTGTTCGGTGTTTGGAATCTGTATGATATCTTTCTTCTCTCTACCTTTCACTTTTATATTCTTTTGATGGATAGAGAAAATAATATTGAATAGTATATGTGTTATATAGAACAGCCCTATTTATAGCATACGAAAAGATGCCGTGAATAGTCACGTTTGTCAGACATCGCTGGGAACAGCCGCGCTGCCGTCCGCTCTCTGCGAACATCCGCCGGCGTCGCTGCGTGCAAACGCGCTGCTGCCCTGCGAGCAGCCGCCCACGCTGCTGGCCGTTAAAGCATGTGCCATGCATGCAACTTATCTAGCAGCCAATAGCTGCTAGCTATTATGCACTATGCAATAAACACACATATACATTTAGCATTTATTTAGTAAAAGAGAGAGAAAATGGATTAAAACACTTGATTCCAATCCTTAAATTTAGTAACCATCGTACTAGAACTTTTAATACTAGAATCAATCTAATAAAATTAGATAGGCCATAAACGATTAAATTAATCTTACAGATGTAGCTCGTTTCGCTGTATTTCTCTCGTTACTATCCTGATTCCGAGCATTGTAGTTACAAAAATCTCTTCACCCGCCTCTTCCTGGGTGGTAAAGTAAGGAAGATCATATGCAAATTTCACGTGGACACACATGCAGGAAAAGAAGTAACATTACGCTGGAAAAAGGTCACAAAAAGAAGTGACAATGCCAAAAGTACCCGACTCCACTGGAGAGAGGTGATCGAGAGCAACATATCAGTTGGGAATGCGAATGCACATTCTTTTATTCCATCAACATGCCAAATCGCCAGTCACAAGTGGATTAACAAAACCTGGAACCGGAACAAGCCATCGACAAAATGCCTTTGCACATTCTATTTACGAAGGTACAGTATAGAGTGTCTTTGCATCAATTGGCATATCAGTGCGCTCTGAGCAATGCGCAAGTTGTAGTCTCCTCCCTATAGCGAAGTCACTGCAAAACAGAGTGCAGTAAGTTGCCAGAAATGCTGAGTAGTGTCACAATTGGTAGAAAAACGAACATCCAGTTATCAGTTCAGTAGAACTGTCATAAAATTGAATATTGAACTTTATCAGAGAAGATAAACGTGTGCTAGAACGACATATTTATGTAAGTACGGATTTAGGAAATTATGGATCTCCTCACTGCGAAGGGTAAAATGACGGGAAAGAAGCTGGCTAAATAGTTGACTACTAAGCATCAACAAATATTATGGTATATCGTCCAACTACTAGTACCATCGGTATCATGAAAAAATCATACTCCTCTAGAAAAGGTGTTCAACAGTTCTCATTGTGCCGCATGCTATAATGGATCCTATTGTTGAAACCAGTAGCAAAAGCATTGAGTTTATGCATGAGGGAAGTAGTTGAGTAAGCACCTGAACCAGTGCAAAAATGCCAATAATACAAATAAATAAAACTAGCTAACTGCAATCATAGTACGAGAGAAGATATAAGAACAACAAATACCAAGGGATACAACGCCAGATGGACGGTGAAGAAAAGTTTATCTACTGCCTCAACAAGATCCCAACAAAAGGGCAAGAACAACTATCAACAAATTTTTTGCATTGCCAATATGTTATTTGTAGAGGAAAAGCAAGCATTCACACTAAATGCCTACAATTATATCAAAATTAGATATCCATTCATTATCATATATGAAGAAACTTGTTCGCATACCTGGGATTCTAGATAACAAGTGAAAAATCTAGGTAGGAACAGCGTTTCCAATTTTCCACACAGGACTTTAGGAGGGATTGTTGATAAAGTTGGTAGCCATCTATGCAATTCTGTTTACGAACGTCAAACTAAAAATAACCAGTAATATTCTCAATAATTATTAGCGAACTGAACTAAGAGGCAACATTGACAGAATAAAATGTCAACCTGGAGCCAGTAAATTTTCTTATTTTTAATAAATACAATTGGAGATATGTTTGTTATAGATAGTACATGAATGCTCATCTAAAATTTCCTTCCAACAGATTATCTCATTCTATATGCCACAATGATCCAGTACATCTTATCTAACAAAATAAATACTATTAGCAACAAACTACAAAATCTACAGAACATTGCTGCCCAGCACAAAGGTATGAAATTGCTGCAGAGGAGCAACTTCGCTACAGGAAAAAGAGATAATACTCGTGTAGGCCCTTTTGCCCAGCTAAAATAACAGCATATTGGTTGT
The DNA here is from genome assembly GCA_036346255.1 of Ampelocalamus luodianensis. NCBI lineage: Eukaryota > Viridiplantae > Streptophyta > Magnoliopsida > Poales > Poaceae > Ampelocalamus > Ampelocalamus luodianensis. The sequence continues at coordinate 51,816,312 of CM070627.1, read as the reverse complement.
TTCATTATTCTTGGAGCATTTATTGAATTCCTTCAGAGACCAAAGTTACATAGTGTCAGGAATTCCATTTCAGTGTCAACATACTTGGTCCACAGGGCCTTGTACTGGTTCAAAGCAACATCAAGCCACGGTTTCATGTTCCCGTTAAAGTGCATCACTGCAGCACCACGGATCACCTCAGGACTGATGCTGGGATTATACCCAAGACCCATTACATGCCATGACTTATCGAGTGGCTTTGTATTGCCATAGAAGGCCATCAGTCCAGCTGGTAGAATGGATGTTGGATCCCAGAGGCCGCCGTCCTCATTCTGCAACCAAAATATTGGGTTATACCATACACATCACTACATCAGTGCCTTGGTGCACAAAAAAATGCATACCACTAAATGATGCAGAAATGGGCAGCTAACAGCATCATTTGCATAATGAAATACAGATGGTACACAGGAAAGAACAACACAGAGCATATCTTTAGCCAGAAGGACATGCAAACATAAATTGTAAATAAAGGCTTTAATTATCTTAATATTGCTGTGGTAACCATCTAACCATAAAAGCATGAACACTAACAGGTCAGCAAAAAAAAGTCATTGGTGTGCGTGACACCAAGTCTCATTAGGAGCTTTTCCTAGTGAAGTTGCCATTTAATGTTTCATGTATCATTAGTTAAGAAGGAGAAGCCGTGTCGTTAATAGCTATGACTATCATATACTAAAAACTGATGAGACATGGTTCAATCAGAAGTCCTAAAGAAGAGAGAGAGAGAAACACCAGAAATTCTCACAAAGAAGGAAAAAACATCCGTCCCTCAATCCGGTGGAACCTAATTACAACCAAACCTCCACAACCATTGGATGTTATCCAGAATCTACTTAAACTCAAGAAGATAAGAAAGTGTTAAGTTAAATTTGAGCACAACCACTGCATATTATATGGAACCTATTCAAACTCAAAGGATAAGAAAACATTTAAAACCACGAAAACAACTCTCATTAAGATATACTTTTAGTCGAATTTGAACTGTGATAGATTATCAATCTATGTAGTATGTAAGAATACACTGCTTGGTAAATGATAAATGCCATATGCATGGGGTTGATATCCGATATTCCGTACACAGGACACAGCCATCAGTGGAAAGAGCTAAATAGAATGGTTAACCAACCATCTTTCTTCCTTCCTTCCAGAGTAGTTAACCAAGATGTTGAATCTTTTGGGCAAAAATCTTCTATACTAAATGCCTACTCAAGTAATTTACAAATTTAAGGCAAAAGCAAGGTGGCTAAATCACATGATGAGTTGATGACCAGCTTCTCAAAAAATCACATGATGACAATAAAAGAAAACTAAGCAGAACTTGCATAAAGCTAGTGAAATTGAAAAATTGTAGAAGTAAAGCACTCATGACCACAAGGCAGAAGGACACTGGACACCAAGCATAACAATTAACTGATACAGCCAGTACCAATCCCAATGTACCACAATACTACTACTTGTAAGTTGTAAACAAAGAACACTGCAACTCACCATTTCCATGTACTGATGGAACAGCTCCGTGCAGCCATCCTGTCTCCATGCCTGGAGATCAAACACATTGACCCCATATGCCCATGCACAGGCGCCGGGATTAAACCGCTCCCGCACTATAGCCTGCGTGAAGTTGAGATACTTCCTATACCTCCTGAACCCCCCAAAGCACATCTCCACAGCGCCGTTCACCTTCCCATCCAAGTCGACGTGCCAAAGCCCCGCTAAATCCTTCTGCACGACCACATCGTCCTCCAAGAGCACCACCCTCCGCAGCGCCGGGAACATATCCGGGAGGTAGAACCTCAGGTAATCGAGCAATGCTACGTCTCTCTTACCGGCCTCGATCTGCCTGAGCACCGGCGAGAAGGAGGCGTTCAGGAACGGGAAGTCAGAGTAGGTGAGGAGCTGGACGTGCACGCCGAGCGGCGGCGCGCGGCGCGCGAACCAGACGCTGAAGGCCGGCAGGTACATGGGCGCGGTGACCACGTGGAAGACGTGGCGCGAGGGGTCGACCGCGGCGCGCGCGGCTGAGGCCACCACAACGGAGACGGCGAGCACGTTGTCGGAGAAGACAGCATAGTGGTACAGCGAAGGGTCGTCGAACTCGGGGGACGGGTCCTGGTCGTCGGCGAAATCGGAGGGTTCGGCGAGGCGGGCCTCGAGGAGGCGCATGGCGAGGCAGTGGAGGGACTTGGGGGTGGAGCCCGCGGCGATGCGCGACGACATGCGGCCAGCGCGGCGGGCTCGAGCGAGCTGCTCGCCGACGGCGAAAACGGTGTCGGAGAGCTTCTGGATCTTGAACTGCGTGTCGAAGCCCTCCTTGGCGTCGGCGGCGAAGAGGCGGGCGAGCTTGATGCGGTCGCGGGCCTCCTTCTCGAGGGGCTTGAGCGCGTCCTCGGGCAGGGAGAGGTGCAACGCGAGGCGGGAGGAGAGGGCGGAGAGGTCGGAGGAGAGGGTGGAGAAGGAGAGCGACTGCGCAGCAGACGCCTCCTTGAGCTTGCGCGCGTGGGAGGCGTACGCGGCGAGGACGGCCGCGTGGTCCGCGACGTGGCGGCGGATGGCAGCGAGGCGGGACGGCGGCGAGGCAGGGGCGGAGCGGGACGGGGCGGTGGGCGCGGAGGAGAGGAGGAAGGAGAGGAAGGCGAGGAGGAGCAGCGTCAGGAGCGCCGCGAACGCCGCGCGGCGCGGCGCAGACGGCCGGAACGCACGGCCGCCCGCCATCGGGGTAGGCGGTGGAAGTGGCCGAGTGAGAGTAGTGGAGTGGGAAGCGCGTCGCGGATCTGAGCTGAGGGCGAGGTTGGGAGAGAGGGGTGAGACCTGGAGAGCAGTGGGCCCGCTCAGTCAGTCGGTGTTGGATCGGGTATCCGGGTTAGAGCTGGTCACATGGGTGGCCCGGCACGGCCCATTTTGGCCCACTAACTAAACGTGTCGTGCCATGCCGATCCATGTGCCGGCTAGGCAGCCCAGACACGGCTCGACAGCCTTACGGGTTGTGTCGTGCCGGTCCGAGCACGTTTAGCCCGACGGGCCAAGTTCGACTCACTTAGTCTGTTATGTTTGAAAATTCAAAAAATCATAAAAATAGAAAAATATGTAGAATTCAAAAATACATATAAAATTATTAAAAAAAATAAGACAAGCATATTGAAAATATAATAAAGAATTTTATTAATATTCAAATGGCTGCCTCATTAAAACCTTTGCCATTTATCTCATAAGACATGAAAGATTGAATATATATATATATATATATATATATATATATATATATAAAATCCTAGAATATATATATAATTTTAAAAAACATATATATACACTTGTAAAATTAAAAAACTACAATATAAAACAATATAAGTATTACAAATTGAAAATAAAATCATATAAATATTTAAAAATGAAAATAAAATCGTATATATATATATATTAAAATTATGAGCCTAACTGCCATGCCGCGTTCGGTCATGCTAGGCCAAGCCTCGCACTATTCGTGTCGCATCGCGGCCGCCTGCATGGCGCGGTCGTCGTGTTGCGTGTTGGCCCGACCCATGAATAATGCGGGTCGTGTCGTGCCTGGGCCGAGCCAACAGTGTTGTGCCTCGGGCCGGCCCATTTGGCCAACTTTAATTCAGTAACGGGTTTAACCACGGGTAGGGTTGTCGTGAGGTTAGATTTGGGCCATTGATTATCTTGTTTTTGTTTAGTGGTGGTGGATTAAGTGGTGGGATTTTTAGTAAAGTGGGCCTAGACTATTGATATAATGATTAGTTGACAGGTGGGTCGCATATCATGGGCCCAGCTCCAGTGACATAGGTGTTGGTGGTGATGTGGGCGAGAACTTTTGTTTTGTGACTATGTGGTAGCAGCAGGTGGAGTTGGAGACCCATCAGATCATGTCAACATGAGAGGCTGCTGAAGGAGACGATTGATAGCCAAGGATGTTGGATGATCGACTACTTTCACTACACCAGCGCGCGCAACATTGGATCAGGCTACTACAACTCTTTTTCTGCTGCACGCTGCATTGCACATCTCGTGGTAATGATCTATGATCTCTTACCTACATGGTTTCCTTGTTTAAGCGATAGAATTATGAATTGTGCACTACTGTAACCTACCCGTATGCCAATATCCCGGATGTACTCATAACGCACACCTTTGAGCTCCAGCACGTTCTGGGCCATGGTGGCATGGTTCATGCCCCACACCCCATACAACTTCAACTTCATCTCCTTTGGCTCCGCCGCGACCATTTCTTGATTCTATGGGTTATGGATGGTACTATGAATTTGTAATAGTACATACATGTAATGTGTCTGCTCAGTTTTGTATTACTAATCGAACGATAAGTTGATCGATGGGTATAAATAGATGTTGGGTTTTCTACAAACCCTAGATTGATTTTGTGGAGGCTATTCAGTTTACCCTCTATTCATCTGCTTTTTTCGTAGTGCCGCTCAAAATTGCATCATGAGGCTAGAGGGTAGGGACCTATTTATAGACTCCACTTTCAGGTACTACAAAGTAACCCACCTGTTTCCAGTACACCGTGAGACTCCTAAATCATATCACCAACCACGATCAGACAAGTCAGTTTTATGAGTATAAAATATATTAGTCCCTAGCACACATGTGTGAGTCATGTGCTATGATCAAATTATTTACGAGATCAATTTCAATCTAATCATGTGAGTCAATAGCTTGCAGAGCCGATCCTGCAAAACAAACCCATCTATTCTGCTCTTTGCTGTATCCGGATTAAATATATGCATGCAAATTAAATTCCAGTAGACTTGATCTCAATAAATATATCCACCATATTCCAGCACAGTCGTCCTCAACACCTCGAGTATTAAATCCTCAAGTTAAATTCTGCATCAAAATATTCCCTATCACATACATCAATAATATAAACAATTCCACATTGAGTTAAACAGATAATAACCACAATAAATGTTGAAAGTCACATAAAAATCCAACATAGCCCACTTGGCTGAAATTCAATCAATAAACTGAAGCCCATGTCTTTAACATGCTTAGAAAATAATTCCTGACTAACTGGCTTAATCAGTGGATCTGCAACCATATCAATGCTAGGCAAATAAACTAAACGAACAGACTTGAGTCTATTTATTACATCACGAATATAGTGATACCTTCCTTTAATATGTTTACTTTTACTATAAAATTTAGGATCTTTCAAGACCTTGATCGTTGTCTGATTATCATAGAAAATAGTGACAGGTTGTGATGCACTTTCTACGATCTTAAGTGATGCAAGAAATTTCCTCAGCTATACATCTTTCTTTGCTGCTTCAAATGCAGCAATGTATTCAGCTTTCATGGAGGAATCATGTTTTCTGCTACACCAAGAAATAGTATCTCCTGCCAAAGTAAATAGACAACCAAAAGTTGATTTTCGGTCATCCAGATCCCCTTGCCAATTAGCATCAGTATAACCCTGCAGTTGAAGATTATGACCATTAAAACATAATGAATAATTCACAATTTCTTTGACATAACGTAGTACATATTTGATTTGTTTCCAGTGCTCTTCCCTAGGATTCTTTTGATATCTACTAAGAATTCCAATATCATGGCTAAGGTCAGGTCGTGTAAATAACATAACATATATAAGACACCCCAAAACTGAAGAATAAAGAATACCATTCATTCTAGCTTTTTACTTGGGAGTTTTGGACATCATTCCTCGCTGAGTTTAGTTCCCCTCACAATAGGTACATTAACAGATTTGCTATTTTTCATAGAAAATCATTTTAAAACGCTTTGGAGATATGTCTTTTAGGACAACCCAATATTCATTTTATTCCGATCTCTATATATTTCAACTCTTAAAACATGAAAAGTTTATCTCATATCTTTCATATCAAATTTAGAAGACAACCAAAATTTCATTTCTATCAATGTATTTTTATCATTAGAAGAAATGAGAATATCGTCAACATATAAAGATAGTAAGACAAAACAATTACCCACAACTTTTGTATATATGCAATGATCATCTTCCGCCATTGAAAAACCATATGACATGATAGCATTATCAAAAAAATATACCATTGACGTGAAACTTGTTTAAGACTATAAATTGATCTATTCAACTTGCAAACCTTATTTTTATTTCTTTTTTTCTCCAAAACCTTCTGTATATATATATATATATATATATATATATATATATATATATATATATATATATATATATATATATATATATATATATATATATATATATATATATTCTACTCCAAAAGACCATTAAGGAAAGCAGTTTTAACATCCATTTGGTGGAGTTCAAGATCATAATAAGTCATCGAAGTACTAATAAGACATCAAAGCACTATTCAGTCTACAATCTATTCCTCTGCCTTTTTCGTGGTGCTCACAATTGCTCACAATTGCATCATGAGATTAGAGAATAGAGACCTATTTATAGACTCTACTTTCAGGTGTTACAAAGTGACCCACCTATTTCCGGTACACCGTGAGACTCCTGAACCATATCACCAACCATGATTAGACATGCTAGTTTTATAAGTCTAAAATATATTAGTCCCTAGCACATATGTGTGTCATGCGCCATTGTTTACGAGATCAATTCCAATATGATCATGTGGATCAACAGCCTACAGAGCCGAAACTGCAAAACAAACCCAGAAATTCCACCCCGTGTTGTATTCAAATTAAATATATGCATGCAAATTAAATTCTAGTAAAGTTGATCTCAATAAATATGTCTACCATATTTCAGCACAGCCGTCGTCAGCACCTTGATTATTAAATCCTCAAGTTAAATTCCGTATGAAAATATTCATTATCATATACATCAATAATATGAACAATTCCATACCGAGTTAAAAAGACAATAACCACAATAAAGGTTGAAGCCACATAAAAATCCAACAATAGAGATATGAGTAGCTTATCTTCTTGCGCTTTAAGTCACAGATTTAGTTTTGTAATTGGAAGTGGAATGGTAAAGACACCCACGTGTCTGCAGTTAGAGTAAAGATCTTTCAACGTGGCTGGGCTTGTTCAGCGAGAAGACGATTAGTCGGTTAGTCCATTTTTTTAGTGGAGTAGAAATCAAAAGGAATGGAATTATGAACTGGCACAACTGTTAAAACTTGACCAACTGAGTAGGGGTAGGAATGGAGCGGATCGGTTCGACCGTGGAACTGACCCTTGTGCCTAGAGTTCCAGTTTCAGTTAATGGTTCGCCCCCTTGGTGTCCCTTCCCTGATCCATGGGAACCTTTGGATCATATGGTTCGACCCATGCTACTGTTGCTTGCTAGGCTATGCTGTTGTAATGGTACTTTTTGCCGCTAGTCGACTAAAGAGATGGACTACCGTGTGTCACCACTAATAATTTTCATATTGATACATCAACACATTGATGTTCTTTTCATCACCGTGTGTCCTCACCCACATGTTGTAACCCATCAAAGTCACCCCCACCGTCGCCCGCCAGCCTCTTCCTCACTCTCTACTCGACCGTTACACCATCTTGTCTTAGCCTTTTCGTGGCGCCGGAGGATCGAGGCGGCAACGGCGGCCAGTATGGTGGGGAATCGAGGAGGCGAGCAGCGATGGCACGTTAGAGGAGAGCAGCAGTGGCGCATTAGATCGAGGTGTTGGGGACTCGAGGTGGAGCGGTGACGCATCAGGTGGGGGATCGAGGAGGCAAGCGGCAACGGCATATCGGAGGAGAGCAGCGACGACGCGTTGGATCGAGGCATTGCGGAGTCGAGGTGGAGCGGCGACACATCAGGTGGGGGATCGAGGAGGCGAGCGGCGGTGACACGTCGGAGGAGAGCAACGACGGTGCGTTGGTTCGAGGCGTTGGGGACTCACTATCTCCAATTTTGGTTCACAATCATCGAACGAGGATGGCTATTGGGAGTACATGGCTACTGATGATTGTGATGGTGTCTCATTTGGTGAGGAGGGGGAACCAGGATCGGACATTGTATGAAAAAGTTGCACCAAATTGAAGTCCTTGGCTGAAGTGAGTAGTGCATTTTCTGGATCAACATATCCCACAACAAATATTTTTTATCCTTACATAGTTATGTCAAGATTGCATTAAGAGCTGCAATTAATTCTGGAGATGAACATTTAAAGAAAATAGCTGCTGCAATATTGGATAAGTTTGACAAGTATTGGGAAGAAAAGAATAATGTCATGGTCCTTGCTACTATTATTGATCTCAGGTTTAAGATGGGATTGATTAGTTGGTGCTTCAACCAAATGTATGGACTCTCAAAAGGTGCAAAGGAGCTCGATGATTTCTAGGTCGAGTTGGAAGATATGTATTCATAGTATGAGATGAATCATCGACACAACAAGACCCCTAATAGAGGTGATGTAACCTCCTCTTCAACTATGGGTACAAGCAACACATTATCCTCGATGTCATCTCTTAGTCATCCTTGTATTCCACTTCTACTGAGCCATCAAAGTAAGAGTTGTTCATCTATCTAGATGAAGTGAATGAGAGTTTAGATAAAAGGGCTTCAAATTGCTTGAGTGGTGGAATTTGAATGAACATAGATTCTCAGTAGTGTCAAAGATGGCGAAGAATTTATTGACTATGCCAGCTAGCACTGTATCTTCAGAATCAACTTTTAGTGCTAGAGGTAGAGTTCTAGATGACTATCGGAGTTCTCTAAGCCCAGCTATGGTTCAGTATCTGCTGTGTGCTTCTAGCTAGGTAAGAGGTGTTCATGATGACATGAAACCTCCTATATTTGTGGTATGTTCTTCCATCTCCACGCCTCTCCGCACAAATCCGGTGCCATTTCCCTCTAGTGGCCGCTCTTAGAGGGTCCTCCACATCGTTGTTCTTCCGATTCTTGGTCTCATGGATTTGTCCAGTAGGGAAGGAGGCTGTTTGCGACTCTTCTTTGTGAATCAAGTCAAGTTAGGATTTGCACACGCTTTATACTAACCTATATGTTACTTCGCTTCCCGCGATTACCCCTAACAAACCATTTGCCACATGCTCGGCAATAAGCAAAAAAAAACACACATTTTTAAATATGTCTTTTCTAATATTTTTTGTTCATATTATGGCTAACTCGATTATTATATCTCTTTTCAGAAAAAAGATGATAAGGATGATGTTGAAACCATTCTTGATCTACTTGGGGAGACTGCAAGAGGGGAGGGAGGGAGGGGAGGCGGCGGCTGCGGCGGCGAGGGAGGAGAGAGCCAGGGAGGTGCTGCGGGAGGAGAAATGAGAAGCAATGCTTTGGGCGAGGGGGGTTTTGCAAATTTCCTTAAAGCGTCATGTGCATAGAGAGCTCTCTACTAGTGAGTGCTACTACTTCTAAGTGTGTATAAAACTCGATTTGTTAATTGAATGTTCTTACTTGCAATGTATTCCAATGTTTGGTGCATAACAAATAAATATCCATCTCATAATACAATTCTATCACATTCTACAGGAAAGTACTAATTTATTCTCCCTTTTTTTTAGGGGCCTCCCTTTATTCCCAATTCCTTCATCCTGCATGCTAAAAGTGTAAAAAAATATACGATATTTTAGATATATCAAGTGCTCTTTTACTTCATTGATGCATGATGCCAAACTGCACATCAATTTGTAGCTTACTGGTTTTCAACTTGGGCATATGTTAAAATATGTAGATCTTTTTATTGCAAAATACTGCTGTGTGGTGAATATAGATGCCCTTTATGTTCTTAATCCAAGAACTTGATGTGCAGGATTCAAGCAAGAAGGTATACTTTACAAAGCAGACTGCTGGCAATGCTTGTGGAACAGTTGGTGTTATTCATGCAATAGGGAACGCCGCATCCAAAATCAATCTGGGTAGTTATTACAATTGGGTTCTCATTTAGCTAATGGGCTACGGTCTACGGTCTACAATTGAGTCATTATGTCACAAAGTGTTCTCTTATATGTTACACAAGGAAAGCTGTCAGATAGAAACAATCCAATAGACAGGAAAAGGATACTCAAGTGATGCTTTTTCGATGATCCGATTGTATGAGTTTGCCCAGATAGTAAATGGCAAGCACTATTTTGTTCGCGCAGTTACCATTTTATTATATCATAACAGAGACCCCTATCTGGAATGTTAAAAAAATATATATTATACAAATATACGAGGAGCGCATATAATTGCACAGGTAGGAAAGTTACATTAGCCGATATCTGACACCTGTCAAATCTACATTTTCCAACCCTTGCAGTGATCATGTTTAGTCTGGAGTCGTTCTGCTGCTTCTTTTGAGTTTTTAAACCTTCAGAACTGTTGGATCTTGCCTGTCTTGTTTGCAAAATCGTTGCGAGTATAATGCGTGAATGTGATATGAATATGATGAGTGGATGGCCGGTAGGAATCGCCCAAGTCTACCATGTTCTGTCTGTCAATTGAAATGCAAATGCTACTAAACAGCACGGTATGAGTCTTGTTTTTATCGTGCGGCCCGTGCCAGGTGTTGGACTTTCGGCCTTTCGTGCCCCCGGCCCGAAAGTTAATGTAGATAGGCCGGCGGCCTGAGCCAACGGGGTGTGCCGCGCGTGCGGGTGCGGCCGTCTGCCTCTAGCCCGTACTGCCTGCGCGGTAAATCCCAGTGCAGGCAGCAGCGTGCCATCAGCTACGGTTATTGGGCCAAAGTACGGAACATGTTGCTGAAGATGCTGTTGGGCTAGCCTGAAAACGCACGAGAGAGTTGTCCCCGCCCAACCTTGTTGTGGTTGGTTGGTGTGCTAGTGCACATGAACAGTCAGATGCATCTAGAAACGACACCAGAAACATGCATGTCAGCGTCACGGAGATACATGTAAATATGTAATTGTGCGTAGAATAAGACGGCAATTTTGGTGCGAACTACTGGTTCAAGGAGCTTTCAAGGTGATCTGGCGAATTATTACTTGGTTTTTATATGTACTGTAGGGTCTTGTGAAAGCGTCCGCCCGCCGACCAGGCCATGCATCGCCCGCCGACCAGGTCATGCTTCGTCCATCTATTGCTGCTTTACCATAAAAAAGATGCCACACTTTAGATCCCTTGCTGTTGAAACGTGTAAAAGAAGTCCATACTAGACACAAACAGTTGGGTCAAGCTAAGCCTACCAAACAATTCTGGTCTCTTCACCCTTTCGTCTCCGCACTTCAATCTGAATCCATCATCATGAAAGTAAAAAAAGAACGATGCGCAACTAAGTGCATTTTTAAAGTCGCTCCTTTCCAATTTTTTATGTCTTGTATCGTTGTCTGGAATGAGAAATTGAGTTGGTGAAATAGTACATTCCCGTGTAAGGAGAGTAGCGTTTGATCAAACATCTCTGTCGATATATACGGTTTTTAAGTTGTCTTTTATATATATATATATATATATATATATAATAAATGTTGTGTCTTAATACACAACACTGTACATTTGTAACTATTGTAATATGTATAGCTTGAATTTCAACGGACGCGCGTTCCCATACGGCCGGTTTCAAAAGAAAAATAGCACGGATCAAAAAGCAAATTCAATTAGCTAGTTACTATGTAGAGGTTAATCAGTAGCTCAGTGCTTAAAAGAAGACCGTATAGATCAAAAGACAACTTAGTTTTCAGAGCAAATCATCAGCTAAGTGTTTCTAAAGCTCATCACATTTTTTCTTTCAAGGAAAAGTATAGAAAAACCTTTACACCATCAAAGACGAACATCTTTGTAAGATGCGCACTCTATCCAACTAATACTAAAAAGCTAATCTACCACAATTTGGTAAAATATTTTCTAAAAATCATTCAAAAGAAACCCAAAATGGTATTAAGAAGGCGAGATTACCGTTTGGAACACATGAAAAATTCCTAATTTACGTAGGAATTAAACTTTTCCCTGAAATTCTTGTGAACTTACTATGTTCCAAGGGAATTGCTACCGTTCAGGCGTCTAACGCGAGCAAAAAAGATCGGACGCCTACTTCAACAGTTTAACTGACTACCACTGTACGTCTGTGCCACCACACGCATTCTCCACTACTCATTCCTTATCCACCTAAGGCATGTACCGAAGGGATATAGGTAGACTACGATAGCTGGTAATTCAAAAAATCTACCACGTAAACCTGAAAGTCATGCAAGCAAGAGATCATAAATCGTTATCACCAGACGCGCAGCGCAGTGAAAGAAGAGTTGGAGCAGACCGATCCAACGTAGAGCGCGTCGGTGAAGTGGTCGTAGTCGATCGTCCAACGTTCTTGCGAGTCGATCGTCTCCTCCAGTGTAACACGCAATTTCGGGCAAGATCTTCAAAGATCTTTTGCCCAAGTCTGAATCTTTCCCAAATTGCAGGATCACGTGTTCTAGGGTTCTTCCCCTCCCCAAAGTTTGCCCGGTTTGCTCAAGATTCGTTCTTCCTCCCGAAAGCCTACCCTAGACCTTCCTCCCAATCCCCTAACCTAGCCTCCTCCCCTAGCCTGCTGTCGCCATACCCGCTGCGCCATTGCCTCGGTCCTCCCGCCGTGGTGTGTCGACCTCGGCGGCGCGCGCCTCCCATCGCTCTCTCTCTCTTCACGGGTCTGCCCTGTGCACCGCCTCGGCTGCACCGCCGCGCATCCTCGGTTCTCCCGCCGCCCCGAGCGTCAACGGGCGCCACCCCTTCTTCCCGGCCCCTTCCTCCTCCCCGGCTATAAAAGCCCCGGCGCCTTCCCCTCCTTTCCCCTCCACCCCAAGCAAAGAAGAAGACCGAGAAGAAGGAGAGGAAGAAGCCGAAGGACTTACCGCCGCCGCTTCATCTTCTTGGTCGCCGCCGCCGCGCCCGAGCCCCTTCATCTTCCTCGTCTTTTCGCTGCCGCCTGCGTCGCCGCTCGGTGAGCCTCGCCGCCATCGCCATTTCCTCCTCCCGGTGCGCCGCCGCCGCCCCATCTCCCCTCCCCTTCTTCTTTTCTGTGGCCCGGCCGAGAGCCTCCCCCCCTCGCCCTCTTTTCTTTGGCCGTCGGGTCCCGTGGGCCGCAAGCGCGCGCCGCAGGCCCGTTTTGCGCCGGGTCGAAAGCCGGCTGTGGGCCGTTCTCCTTTTTCTTTTTCTTGTTGTTTTTCTTTTCCTTTTCTTTTTAAAATCAAAAGGAAGGCTTTAAAATCTCTTTTCTTCCCCATTTTAGCTCCAAAAATTGAGAAGTTTGTTTCTAAAAATTTCTAAAATCAAGCTCTTCCTGTTGGTGCTAGTTTGGTTTATTTTGGAGTTCATTTGATGAGTTTTGGTTATTTATTTATTTTGTTTGCTAGCTTGTCTCTTTTCCGGTACAATCGATCGCGTAGAGTTCGAAGACGCCGGAGATCCCCAAGTTGATCAAGCCCAAGATTATCAAGATCCTCTAGCCTATATCCCAGGCGAGTCAACACTTTGATCATATTGAACCTACATTTTATGCAAATTATGTTCTTTTAAATTATCAAATTGCATGCTTTAATTTCTTTATGCAAATGTATGTTAAAAATTCTAAGGTAGTTAAATGCCAATTTGATGTTTAAATACTACTACACCATCCTTTGATAATTGATTGTCTTAAATCCTTGTCACCCTAGTAATTACATGGTAACCATACTAGTATAGGCTATACTTAAGCGCCATGCTAGCCTTGCTTAAGTATCGGGTATTATCTACCCCATTCATCATCTTTTAAAAATGAACATGGATGTTGGGCAGTCATTGAGTATAAATGACTGAGATGGTTGTGTTGGTGTATTTTATACCCCTCAAAAACCCTAAAAATTGCTTATCACATCTGGACGGATGGTATGTTGGTGGGTGCTAATGCAGCCCAAGGAATGTTGGTTTGTGGATGGTATGTGGTATGAACCGCCCAGATGGTCCCTAAGAACTTAATCCTGTGATGATCTCCCAATGTAAAACAGTACGACCACATGTCTATAATGATGTTGACCTGGCTAAATAATTTGTATCCGTTAGTATGAGTTGCACCAGGCAGATGACCCGCTACGCCATAAACCTTTGTGGTTATGAGTTGGGGTGTACGACTTACGGGTCTATGTGATCGTAAGTTGTGTGGCGCAAGAGGGGGTCTGGGTAAGGGTTGACGGGTCTATGTGAGCGTAACCCTTCTCAGGTGAAACCTTAGCGGGTGTAACAAATACTGGAGGATGCATTGTAAAGGCCTTGTGACGATCTCCCCTTGACTCACATGTCTACGGAAACATGCGTATATGTCAAGATGATTGTCTCTTGTGGGTAAAGTGTACAACCTCTGCAGAGTGTAATAAACTATTCGAATAGCCGTGCCCACGGTCATGAGCGGACATGGGAACTTACAAGAGTTAGTTCTGTTTATAAAACCTTTGTGGGCGGGATAAAATGTGATGGGTCGTTGTGACCCTGCTTTTGGTTTTCCCTGGGTGGACGTACCCCAGTGTTGGTAATAGGTGGGTGTAACCACCATAAAAAATAAGCATGAGGTGGAGGTAGCCTCTACTGTTATAATTATTGCACAAATAATCTCTTTAATAAAATGCAATTTGATTAAAATGCTAAGTGCTAGGACTTTCTATTATTGGTATTTAAAATATTGCTTTGCGCAAATAAAAGAACCCGAGCCATTCTTGTTAAGCCTTGCATGTAAATTATTGCATACTGTGTGTTGGCTCACGAGCACGGAAGTTGTGCTCACCCTCGCTCTTTCCCCCAACCCTCAGAACCCGCAGATCATGGCGACTACGCCTACTACGAGGACCTGGACGCCGAGGAGCAAGGAAATGAAGAGGAGTAGTGTAGTTCCTGTAGTCTAGGTCTTGCCTCAGTCTAGTTGGCTCCGTTGGTACGTGTGTACATCCTATATTATCCAAGCCCTTGGCTAATATCGGTCGTACACCTGGTACCTCAGTCGCTTGCCTGTGGAGAGACTTGCTCTACCCTTTTTGCTTCCGCTATCATACTCGAGATTTTGTAATGAACTCATTTGGCCTAGTCGGCCCTATTGTAAACTCGACCCGACGTGGTCTATTTAAACTCTGATGCTTGTATTAATGAATGGTTTGGTCTACGCGATGTATGAAATGATTCAAACAATGTGTCGTGGCGCTATCATCGATCCAGGAATAGCGCAGCTTTATCACAGAGGATTCTAGATTACGAAATCCGGGTCCGACATCCAACAATCTCTGCAGTTCCTTGTGAAGATCGCGGATCGTCCTCAAGTGCAACAGCAACCGCAGTAGCGCCTCTACGGTATCCGCACGTCCAGGGAAGGAATACCGAATGTCAGTGTGCTAGCACCAAGTCGCACGACGGGGCTCTCCGAGAAGATGTCGGATAGGGTTTCAGTGGAGCAACTCACGTGTCTCGCATCTATGACGTGTGTCTGCCAACAGCCTCAAGCATCTCCTTATATAGTGCCCATGACGGATCCTATCCGAACACGTTTTGTTCCAAACCGTTAAGTGTGTGACCCTGTAGGTTCATACGTAATCGGTTGTGACTCGGAAACCCTTTCCGACTACGAGTCGTTAGCGGTTCCTAGCAGGACATAACGATTCCCAAATACACACAAATTATATCGGACGAATCTTAATGCAATATGATCTACGACCAGATCTTCATCACTTACGACTAGGTTATATACCTATACAACCAGTTCGTATTTGGTCACGACCAGCTCGTAACTCCTTACGACTAGGTTTCGACCACTCTGCGATTACGTTCGACCAGTTTACAACCAGTCTGTATCTCTATACGACTAGTCTATAACTGATCGAACTGAGCGACCTACTCGTGTATTCTCCCTTTGCCTCATAATATCTGGTTGAACTCCAGGTGAGATATTATGTCATCTATGGACTGTTCAATACTTTCTCGATTGAGTGTTGGATAACCTTATGTGGTCGAGCTCTTCGACCACCAGTGGCATAGCCATGCACTTTCTTTATCCGACCACTTTGAGGGGTCTAGAGATATCTCTCATGTTATGTTAGGAGGGACAAATATCATATCCGATCAGTTATATTTCTCCGCATGTTTCATAGCATATCCGAAAGCTACCTTTATAACTACCTAGTTACGAGTAACGTTTGGCAATCCCTAAGAGTGTTTTTACACATGTAAGGAACCATGCTGATCTCAGATCTAATGATTATACATCATCATTGCTTGAGACCAACTAATGACACATATAATCATAACAATCTCAATAGTGTCTCAATATGGGTCTATCCAACCCTATGTTCTCAATAGTGTCATATTATTGATTTGATATCCCTATATCCATGACCGGTGAAACACGGTCATCAATCAATACATATGCTGGTCGTAGAGTCATTGTTTCGACCAATGACATCCGACCAAGGATACAATTTAGAACGACATCATATAAGTTAAAGAGTTTCACTAACAAGTCACATTCTTTTTAATCATTATAACCAATGATTAATTCAAGGAACAGAATAATATTTATTCAATAACTCATAAACATAGATGTGATACAATTATCTCTATGATTACCTTTAGGGCATATCACCAACATGTACACCTATCTCCTTTACCTTTTTTTCTCACACACACATTCACTTGATGCACATTGCTCTCTCTTCCCTCGCTCACACTTGTTTCTCTGATTTCTCTGCCTTTTTCAATCTACTATTGTGACTCGGGTATGTTTCATCTCTCTCCATGTGGCTGCGGCTCACGCTTGCTGCGACGTGGCCAGTGGTGGCGAGGCTTCCTAAGTCCTGCTGTGTGGGAGCAGGAAGTATAAGCACAACCACCCCTTCTACGATTTCATTGGTGGGTGTCGCCTCATCCTCCTCTGAGCTCCTAGGTGGGTGCCGCCACTTCCTCCTCCGAGCTCCGAGGTGGGAGCAGCTACATGCGCTAGGCGACAACGTCTAGTGTCTTTCCGAGCGTGCCGCTGCTGCCATCCGAGGCCGAAGGCCGGTTAGTGTTATATGTTTGTTGTAGCAATGAGGATTTTTATTACAATAGGTGATTTAAAATGTTGGTACTATATCTTTTGAATGTTACAGTAACATATTCTTGAAGTGGATTTTTTTCTCATTATAGCTATTGCTACTCATTGTTTCCCCGAATCGAACGACTGAGATCGATGTCTTAAATAAGATCTAACGGTGAAGTAGATGCATAATAAAAACACTCCAATCGTACGTCTGGACGCTAGTCGCCCTACGTTCCAAACGGGGGCTAAAGAGCTGTCAACGCACTTACCCCAACAGCTTTCAAATCCAGCAAAAATTGTACCGGACTTGTCATCCGTCCATCCCATTGCCTATAGCGCCTGATAGCCTCTGGGCCATATTGGTCTGCAAGTGAAACGAGCCTCCCGCCATTGGGCCAAGTGACAGATATGCATGGTACAACGAAAGGCCCAAGCATGTAGATACATATGCATCTTTCTTTCAAAAGAAGAATAAAGAGAAGCTACGTATGCATCTAGAGATGACAACAGAAATGCTTGTCAACGTCACTAATTGTAGAAGCAAGCCGGCAATTTCGACGCGAACTGGTTAGTGGAACACGGAGCTTTCGAGGTGATGTGCCGAATTACTCGGATCTTGTATCATGGGGGCCCTGCTTGCATTACAAGGTCGCCAATCCGTGATGGAACGGCGTGCGCCGGCCGAAGGATCATTCGTGCATCGTCCTCTGCAGACTGCATTTGGCGCCGGGTAATTCAGTCCATCAGTTTCTGCTTTACCGAGAGGAAGTTGGCGCACTTTTGTTGCTACCATGTATGGAACAGGGAGGATTTGGGGTTTGTGGATGACCAGCCTACAGATGGTTGGGTCAAGCTAGCCCGCCAAACAAATCAAGTCTCTTCACCCTTTTTCATCATTCGATCTATTATGAATTATTGTTGTCCATATGATACTCTCAAGTACTGTTGTCCGGCCACTTAACCTCTGATCTAAAAAAACCACCCCTTTGACCCCTTTATGTTATAAAACCAGTGCACTTCACCCCTGAGAGCTTGTTTGGATAGGGAGGTATTAGAACCAATCTCTTTTAATTGGAAGAGATTTTAGCTCAAATTCCGAGTCAATTTGAAGGAATTGAGTCAGATCACAATGTATCCAAACAAGCCCTGAGGTGGTTTCAGAGGTGGTTTTGCCACCGTGGAGACAGTCGTGTTTGCTGACTCAGCATTTCAGGCGTTGCAACGACTGACGTGGCCGAGAGCGAGAGAGAGAGAGAGAGAGAGAGGAGCACGACGACCCAACCTAGGCACGCTTGCACCCCAACTTGCTGCATTCATGACGCATACTCAGACGCGCGTCGCCTTCGCCATTGTTGCCCGAGGTGAACTCAGGTCTTCTCCTCAATTTCTCCAAATTCGTCATAATTGTCCAATCTCTTCCAGAATTGGTTCATCCTCTATGGACATCTCCTTCCTTCTTCTCCGGTGACGGGTTCTCCCCGCCGTCTGTTCCCGCACCGGCGCCGTTGTCACGTACGTCGATCAGCAATTCCAAGCCATCTCTATCCTCCCTGAGCGTGTCACGGTGACCGCCTCATCCTCCTGAGCATCATAGCACCCTTGTATGAGCCGCTCCGTCGCGGGAGATTGCCAACATTGAGGTCTTCACCCGCCATGGGAGACCATCGTTGTCGGAACTCCTAGGGCAATCCCCATCCAATCCACCACCACAAGTGAGTTCCCTTCATCCAGTCGTTGCTCGTGCTAGCTCATTCATTTTTCTTTTTAGGAAAAATATAGAAACATTACACCCTAAAAGAGGAACATCTATCTAAGGTGTACACTCTATCGTACTAATAAAAAAAAAAGCTAACCTACCACAATTCGGTAAAATATTTTCTCAGAATCGTTGAAAAAGAAATCCAAAATGGCCCTCCTCCATATATTGGAGATGCAACATGAGGCCCAAATTGTCCCAAACTTTTTCCTCCCATCTAAGTAAAGCTATCAACGCACTAACCCATCAAACCCGGAAGAATTGTACCGGACCCGCCATCCGATTACCCATACTTTAATTTCCTTTTCCCATGCGTTTCTGTTGCCTTGGATGAGTTCAACAACATGCATGTCAAGCTATGAATGAGACCTGTCCTTCCAAGTCACCCTAGCCTAGGTGAAAGAAAATGACAAATGCGAACCGTATGTCCCCTGCTTTTTACTGGAGCCCGTACACCTACCCCTGAATTTTTTTCCAAGATTCCAGACACCACCTTCTGATCAGCGAGAGACCTCCATTATAACACCTCACAAAGGTGATCTCCTGAGTAAACAACCATTATACAGCTCTAATAAATATGACCCGAGACCAAAGCCTTGCGCAGTGACTGTAATGCGCTCGTGATCCATGCGTCAATCGATTTGGACTTTCCATCCCAAGGGCCGTCAGAAGGCCGGGGATCAGAATGGCATTGCTACACGCACGAGCAATCGTTTTCCAAATAGTGGCGACCGTCTCGTCGACATGTGGGTCCGACTTACGGATGCGGCTCACTCCGACCTATCCGTCAGCGACTGTTCGTGACGATTTCGCGAGGGTTTGTTCATGCGCGGAGCACTAGCGGATGCAGCTCGCTCCGACCTTTCCGTCAGTGACTGTTCGTGATGATTTCGTGAAGATTTCTTCATGCGCGGAGCACTAGCTAGGGCCATACAGGAGAGGAGAGCATCCTACACACGATCAGCACATGCACACAGCACACCTGAATAGATTACAAGCTCTCCCACATTCCAAGTCCATGCTCCCTGATCGCTACACGCATTAGCGCTTCCCATCAGTGCGCCGTGATACGTGTCACCTCGTCATGTGACACGCCGGGCGGATGCACCAGAGGGCGAGATGTGTATAGCGACGGATCATCGATCATCTCCGATCGATCATCGGCTGGCCAGCCAGCCAGCTAGCTAGCTGTGTTACTGCTAACAATTTCCCATGTGTGTTTTAGGACGGTTTCTGGGTTAGTGACGGTGTGGCCTACTGCCGCTCGCTCTCTAATCTCTACGACTATGGCGATGGTGATATGTAGCTTTCGGTGAAGGCTAGTGGCGCTCGTGGTGGCGAAGACTAGGTATGTGTGATGGACGTTAGGGTCCATTCGGCCGTAGAATTTAATGTGACACCGTATCATACTACCTATAATTGTTGATTTGGTTTGCCCCTTGTAACATCCTTTTTCAGTGCAAGATCTTCAAGGATCATTGCTCAACCTCCAAACTTTCCTAAGTGTGCAAGGATTTCCAAACCCCAAGAACTTCCCCAAATTGCTCAAGGATTCGCTTCCCCTAAAGCCCGAGTTCTTCCCCGTTTCCCCTAACCTAACCCTAGCCGGCCCGCCATGCCCTGCCCGCCTCGCCGCCGCCGCCGCAACGCTCCGCCGCCGCGCTCGACCCGCCCCATCCTCGCTGCCCGCGCGCCTCGGCACTCCCCCCGGCGTCAACGACCCAAAGCCCTCCGGCTATAAAGCCGAGCTCCCCATCCGCCGAGCCAACCCCTCGTTGCCCTTTCTCCCCGAGCAAGGAAGAAGCAAAGGAAGGGAGCCGGAGAACTCACCGTTGGAAGCCGTCGTCGTTGTCGTCATCGTCATCGCCGTCACCGTTTTCCTCCGGGCCTCTTCTTCCCCGGGCGCCGCCGCACCATCTTCCCCGAGCCCCTCCTTCTTCCAGTGCTGCCGCCGCTGTGCCCCGCTCCCCTTCCTCCTCCGTCGCCGTCGCCGCTCGGTGAGGCCGCGCCGTCGCCGCCCCTCTCTTCCCTCCTCCCCCTGCGCGCTGCCGCCGCCGCTCGGTTTCCCCTCCCCTGCCCTAGCCCCCCGCCGCCCCTCTCTCTTTCTTTCCTCTCGGGCCGAAGCCCCCCCCTTTTCTTTTCTTCGGCTGCAGGCCGCGCGGGCCGCGCGCAAGCGCCTTGGGCCGTTTAGCGCCAGGCCGAAAAAGGCCCCGTGGGCCACTTTGTCTTTTCGTTTTGTGATTTTTTCTTTTCCTTTTTCTTTTTATTTCAAAAGAGAGATTTCAAATATTTATTTCTCCCCCATTTTAGCTCCAAAAATTGCAAAGTTTGTTTCTAAAAATTTCTAAATTCAAGCTCTTTCTTTTGGTGCTAGTTTGGTTCTTTTTGGAGTTCATTTGTTGAGACTTGTTATTTATTTAATTTAATTGCTCGTTTATTTCTTTTCGACGATCGATCGCGTAGAGTTCGGAGAAGCCGGAGACCCCCACTTCGATCAAGCTCAAGAATACCAAGATCATCTAGCCGTAGACCCAGGCGAGTCGACACTTTGATCATATTGAACCTACATTTTATGCAAATTATGTCCTTTTAAATATCAAATTGCATGCTTTATTTCCCTTATGCAAATGTATGTTAAATACCCTAAGGTAGTTAAATGCCATGTTGATGCTTTATTTTTAATACACCATCCTTTGATAATTGAATTGCCGTACACCATTGTCACCCTAGTAAATATTTGGTAACTATATTAGTTTAGGCTATACTTAAGCGCCATGCTAGTCTTGCTTAAGTATCGGGTATTATCTACCCCAATCATCATCTTTTGAAATGGACATGATTTTGGGCGATCATTGGGTGTAAATGACCGAGATGGTTATGATGTTGTATTTTCCTACCTCTTAAAAACCCTAAAGAAATTGTTTGTCACATCCAGGCGGATGGTATGATGGATGGTATGTTGGTGGGTGCTAATGCAGCCCAAGGAATGTTGGTTTGTGGATGGTATGTGGTATGAACCGCGAGATGGTCCCTAAGGACTTAATCTGTGATGACCTCCCAATGTAAAACGATGCGACCACATGTCTATAATGGTGTCGACTGGCTAAATAATTTGTATCCGTTAGTATGAGTTGCACCGAGCGCAGATGACCCGCTACGCCATAAGCCTATGTGGCTATGGGTTGGGGTGTACGACTTACTGGTCTATGTGAGCGTAAGTCGTGTGGCGCAAGAGGGTGCAGGAAAGAGTTGACGGGTCTATGTGAGCGTAACTCTTCTCGGGTGAAACCTTAGCGGGTGTAACAAATCTGGTGGATGCATTGTAAAGGCCTTGTGACGATCTCCTTGACTCACATGTCTACGGAAACATGTGTATATGTCGAATGATTGTCTCTTGTGGGTAAAGTGTACAACCTCTGCAGAGTGTAATGAAGCTGTTCGAATAGCCGTGCCCACGGTCAAGGCGGACATGGGAACTTACAAGAGTTAGTTCTGTTTATAAAACCTTGTGGGCGGGATAAAATGTGTTGGGTCGCTGTGACCCTGGTTTTGGTTTTTCCTGGGTGGATGTACCCCAGTGATGTCAAGTGGTGGATGTAACCGCTATCAAAAAAAAAATAAGCATGAGGTGGAGGTAACCTCTACTGTTATAAATATTGCACAAGTAATCTCTTTAACAAATGCAATTTGGTTAAAATGCTACGTGATAGGACTTTTAATATTGGTACTTTAATTATTGCTTTGTGCAAATAAATGAACCCGAGCCATCCTTGTTAAGCCTTGCATGTATAATATTGCATCTTGTGTGTTGGCTCATGAGCACGTAGTTGTGCTCATCCTCGCTCTTTCCCCAACCCCGTAACCCGCAGATCATGGAGACTACACCTACTACGAGGACACGGACGCCGAGGAGCAAGGACATGAAGAAGAGTAGCATAGTTCAGAGTCCGAGTCTCGCCTCGATCCGGTTGGCTCGTTGGTACTCGTGTACATCCTATATTATCCAAGCTTTGTGGCTAATATCGGTCGTACACATGGTACCCCGATCGCTTACTGTGGAGAGACTTACTCTACCCCTTTGCTTCCGCTAACGTGCTCGAGATTTTGTAATGAACTCATTTGGCCGATCGGCCCTTTTGTAAAACTTCGACCGACGTGGTCTATTTGAACTCTAATGCTTGTATTAATGAATGGTTTGGTCTCGCGATGTATGAGATGATTCAGACAATGTGCCTTGTGGCGCTATCTATCGATCCGAGAATAGCGCAGTATTTTCACAGAGGATTCTGGATTACGAAATCCGGGTCCGACAGAGCTGGTATCAGAGCATACGACTGTAGGAGCCTTAGTTAGATTGGTTGTTGCCTAAGGTCTTGAGTCTTATTTTCGAAACCTAAGAAAAGCTTTGGGCAAAAATATAGTGTATTTACTGCTCTTACTTGTCATTCCTAGTTCTGTACTCATCCTACTTCACTTGGATTTATTCTGTTACTGACTTCCTCCTGTTTTCAAAATTTTAGATGGCTGCTCCGTCGCTCG
The DNA here is from genome assembly GCA_036346255.1 of Ampelocalamus luodianensis. Taxonomy (NCBI): domain Eukaryota; kingdom Viridiplantae; phylum Streptophyta; class Magnoliopsida; order Poales; family Poaceae; genus Ampelocalamus; species Ampelocalamus luodianensis. The sequence continues at coordinate 51,793,044 of CM070627.1, read as the reverse complement.
CTGGCTCTTGGGACTTTTTCTCTCACGGAGAAGACCTCGGAGGCTTCGTGGGGATTTTTCGCCAGCTGATGCAGTATCTGGTTACTACCATCCGCCTATCTTCATGGGCCGGATGACTCAGGTGCTGGACCGAGAGACTTGGAGCATGGAGGTTTTCCTCTATGCTAGGGAGGGTGAGTTCAATACTCACACCTTCAAGGCTGAGCACCCAGAGCCGTGCTTTAGATCTTTGTCGAGGATGTGCACGACTTGCCGCGTCTCGCTTGTGCGGATGCATGGAGACCTTCGCAGAGCTCGCCCATACGCTTCCATCCGACTCTCCGGGAGGAGAGCTTTACCGGTGATCCGCCACGTCGAGGCGGATGACCCGCACTGTCACATCGGCTCCACTCACGCGAGCCTTGTCGATCGCCTCGCCAGCGCCGTTGGCGAGATCGGGACACCGATTCCTCCTCACCGCGACTACGAGCACTCGACACCCTCCGCGACAACATGTTCAGAGATGATGAAGCCCACCGCGAGGTAGAGCGGGAGAGAGACGCTGCTGTTGCAGAGTTGGCCCGCCTTAGAGCCGCCACGCAGCGGCGCCGCCCGGCTCTGCTGCGCCCGACTCTCTGCGCACCGTCGTCGTTCCCGGCAACCCGGTGCCAGGCCGACGTTTTCCACCTGGAGGACCCCGCACCCTGCTCACGGCGCGCAAGAAAGTGCGTCCACCGCCGACCGACCGCGCCTTGAGAGTCGGTAGTGGGCGCAGCCCGATCGCCGCTGGATTCGACGAGTTCGACCGCGGGCGCCACCTCAGTCGTTCTCACTCGCCGACCATCAGTCGCAGCCGTTCTCGATCCCCGGGTAACTGTGCCACCTGCGGTGGTAAGCACCCGATAGAGGAGTAGTCAGGATAGCTAGGTTAACTAGCAGTGCTTGCTAGGTAGTCTTTTGGTTGCAAGCACTTTCTTTATCCACCTTCTGTAGGCGTTGTGTTTGTATCTCGTGTCATGGCTTTGCATGGCCTATATGCTGTGTCTTAGGAGTCATGTAACACTTACCCCCCTAATATTAATGAATTGTAGCCATTCGGGCTTTGTATCGCAATTGTGTTGTTCGTTCAATTTGATTTCTTTCTTACGTGTGTGCCTTAGAGGGCGGTGAACCCTCATATACCACCCTCTCTAGTTCTAAGCCTTAGCATTTCTTGAGATGGCACCAAGGAGGCTGCTGCCTTGATCAGTGGTGCTTTCGCGCAGCCGTGGAAGAGGCGTGGCTATGGCGTGGTCGTGGACAAGACCTACCTCCCACCGCTTGAGCATCCAACAATGGCACAAGTTATGCAACAACAAGCCCAAATCCTTCAAGCCTTGCTTGCAAACCAACAAGCAGGAGCAGCCAGTCGCCACTCTAAGCTGGCAGATTTCCTCAGGACAAGACCTCTTACCTTTGCCTCAGCAGATGAACCCCGAAGAGCGAGAAGATTGGCTCGGGGATGCGAGAAGAAGCTCCGCCTAGCCCGATGCTCTGAGGAAGACAAGGTGGACTTTGCCACTCACCAGTTGAAAGGAGCGGCCGTTGCTTGGTGGGAAAACTACCTCATTGCTCAAGGTGGTGAAAGCCCAGATGCGAGGAGAAGAAGAAAGCGGCGACATCCGCTCACGAAGATCGCGAGGATCCTGCCCTTGTTGAAGCAATTCTTGAAATGCACCGACGAGCCCGCACCGCATGGCGCCCAATCTCTGGAACGAGTTCAAGCGCCGCCAGGACTAACTTTGTACCTTTGGTACAATGAGGCTAAGAAGAATGAGTTTAGAACTCTCAAGCAAGGTCAAATGACGATCAATGAATATCTAACCAAGTTTAACTGACTTGCTCGCTACGCTCCGGTGGCGTGGCGATGCGAGAAGAGAAGATAGACCGCTTTGTGGAGGGAATGCGTGGGGACATGAGAAGCGACTTATCCTCCATGATTTCCTAGCTTCCACCACTTGATCAACAAAGCCCTCGTCTTTGAAAGCGAGAAGAAGATTGCGGAAGTTAGCGCAAGAGAAAGATGGTATTCGAAGCCGCAAGGTGGCTTTCCTCATAAATCAACATTCCACGGCAACTCATCTTTTAAGCGGTGTAGTTTCCCACAAGGAACTCAAGCTCCGGCCAGTGAACCAATGGGAATGGTTTCGCATCCTTCGCCCCGCGGACGACTGCAACAAGCAACCCGAGCTCATCTCCATTGTTTCCATGTGGAGTGAGAGGGCACTTCGCCAATCGATGCCCTCAGCGTCGAACACTCGCGAGTTCAACTCGGGAGCCGCACCGGCTCAAGGTCAAACATCAGCTCAGCGAGAACCATCGAGCCGCAAGCACCTAGATCTACCTCGACACCAAATCGCGCCATGTGAACCATGTCACGGTAGGAGGCTCGAGAAGCTACAGGAGTTCTAATGGAGTGCGTTCTCTGTTAAATCGATACCGGCACAAGTTTTGTTTGATTCGGAGCTTGCATTCTTTCATATCAAGAAAATTTGTTGAAAGGCTTAAGTTGCCAACCTTTAAGCTAAAGAAACCCGTGGTACTTAGTTCACCGGGGACCCTTGACTACCATCTTAGTAAGTCCCAGTAGAGATTGCTATGGAAAATTCGGATTCCTAGCAAACCTCTTAGTGCTTGATCCCAAACTCGGATATCATCCTAGGGATGGATTGGTTGGCCGATACCAAGGAATGATAGATCGTGCCAAGGAAGGTGGTACTCACCAAAACCCGGTACCACAATCGTGGTTAATATAGACCGCTCCTCGGTTTGGATCGTACCATCCATAACCTCGAGAAGGTGACTCTGAAACAACACACGTAGTTCAAGATTACCGGAAGTTTTCGGAAGAATTGCACGGCATGCCACGAGGCGAGACATAGAATTTGTGATCAACCTAAAGCCGAGAACAGCCCCAATTGCCAAGAGGCCATATAGGATGGCGGTTGATGAGCTTGAAGAGCTTAAGGTACAAATGGAAGAATTACAGGAAAAGGATTTATTAGACCTAGCTCATCCCCAGGGTTCGCGATTATTTTTGTAAAGAAAAGGATGGCACCGCTTGGTGTGTGTGGATTACAGAGCCCTCAATGAGGTGACCATCAAGAACAAGTACCCTTTGCCCGCATTGACGATCTATTCGACCAGCCGTCAGAGCAACATTGTTCTCCAAGATAGACCTAAGGTCGAGGATATCATCGAGTTAAGATCGGTGAGGACATCCCTAAAACAGCTTTTACCACCTGTTATGGCTTGTATGAGTTCACGGTTATGTCGTTTGGCTTGACCAATGCGCCAGCCTACTTCATGAACCTTATGAACAAAGTATTCATGGAATACCTGGATAAGTTTGTTGTCGTGTTCATAGACGACATCTTAATCTACTCCAAGACTAATGAGGAACATGCTGAACATCTGCATTTGGTCCTGGAGAAGCTTAAAGAACATCAGTTGTATGCCAAGTACAGCAAGTGTGAATTTTGGCTTCAAGAGATCAGTTTCCTCGGACATATCGTATCCATTGGAGGAGTCGCGATTGACCCATCCAAAGTAGAAACGGTGTTGGGATGGAAACAATCAACCTCGATGACCGAAGTGCGTAGTTTTTCGGAATGGTGGATACTACTGAGCGCTTCATTGAAGGATTCTCCAAACTATCGGACCGATGACCCACCGCTCAAGAAGGAAAAGAAATGCGAATGGATGAGCTTGTGAAAAGAGTTTCCAAGAGTTGAAGAAGAAGTTAACATTGCACGGTGTTAGTCTTGCGGACATACACAAGGACTTTGAAGTCTATTGTGATGCTTCGCGCCAAGGTCTTGGCTGCGTACTTATGCAAGGAGGAAACGTCGTAGCATATGCATCCGACAACTCCGTCCACATGAAGACAACTATCCAACTCATGATTTGGAGTTAGCAGTAGTAGTGCATGCCCTAAAGATTTAGCGGCATTACTTGATTGGAAATCATTGTAATATCTATACGGACCACAAGAGTCTTAAGTACATTTTCACCAGCATGACCTCAACCTCCGACAAAGGAGATGGTTAGAATCGATTAAGGATTACGACTTGGATGTTCATTACCATCTGGGAAGGCTAATGTAGTGGCCGATGCATTAAGCCGTAAGTCCTCTGCAAAAATGTTATGGCTCAAGAGTACCAACTCGAGCTTTGCAAGGAATTAGAGGCACTTAACCTCGAGTTAGTAGAACAAGGCACCTTAGCGACTATGGAAGTTCAACCAACCTTGGAAGAAAGGTCAAGGCAGCTCGAAAGGACACCGGAGTTCATAAATTTAAACACCTCATGGCCAAAGGAAAGGCCTCAAAGATGGTGGAAGACCAACAAGGAATCCTATGGTATGGGAAACGTCTATTTGTTCCCCACCAAAAGGAGCTCAAAGAATTGATTCTAAAAGAAGCCCATAGTTCAGCGTATACCATACACCCAGGCAGCACCAAGATGTATCAAGATATGAAGATTCTATATTGGTGGCCGCGAATGAAAAGGGACATCGCCGAGTTCGTAGCTTGTTGCGATGTGTGCCAACGGATCAAGGCGAACATCGAGAGACCCAGATTGCTGCAACCACCGCAAATCCTCGGTGGAAGTGGGAAGAAATTGGAATGGATTTCATTACGGGTCTGCCGAGAACCAAGACCGGATATGATTCCGTATGGGTCATAATCGACAGATTAACCAAAGTTGCCCATTTCATCCCTGTGAAGACCACCTACAAGGGAGATAAATTAGCCGAGTTGTACATGGCTCGTATTGTATGTCTGCATGGAGTACCCAAGAGGATAGTCTCGGATCGAGGTTCTCAGTTTACCTCGCATTTCTGGGCTAGTCTACATGATGCACTTGGAACTCACTTAAACTTCAGTACAGCATATCATCCTCAGACTGATGGACAGACAGAAAGGGTAAATCAGATTCTTGAAGACATGCTTCGGGCTTGTGCTTTAGAGTTTCTGTAGGCGGGAGAGATGTCTACCATATGCGAGTCGTCTACAACAACAGTTACCAATCCAGTTTGAAAATGTCCCCATTTGAAGCACTCTATGGGAGAAAATGCAGAACTCCCTTGCATTGGTCAGAATCAGGAGAAGGTTATATCTTCGGACCAGATACTCTCAAGCAAGCGAAAGAAAGTCGAGTTGATCGAGATCGCCTACAAGCCGCTCAATCCAGACAGAAAAGTTATGCCGACAACCGTCGTAGAGAGTTAACTTTCGAAGTTGGAGATCATGTATACCTCAAAGTGTCACCCCTTCGAGGAATGCGAAGATTTAAAGTGAAAGGCAAGCTTGCGCCAAGATACATAGGCCCGTTCCCAATCACCGCCAAGCGTGGAGAGGTAGCATATCAACCGAATTACCAGAAATTTGTCGATGTCCACAATGTGTTCCATGTTTCTCAGCTCAAGAAATGCCTCAGAGTACCAGAAGAGCAAGCTCCAATTGAAACCATTGCACTCCAGAAAGACTTGTCGTATCCAGAACATCCGATCAAGATTCTTGATGTCGTGGAGAAGCAAACAAGGCGTCAGATCATCCGTTTGTGCAAAGTGCAATGGAGCAACCACTCGGGGAGAGAAGCCACGTGGGAGCGTGAAGATCAGCTGAAGTTGGATTACCCCTACCTGTTCTTGGAAGAGCTCGAATCTCGGGGTCGAGATTCTTTTTAAGGTGGGTAGGTTTTGTAACATCCTTTTTCAGTGCAAGATCTTCAAGGATCATTGCTCAACCTCCGAAACTTTCCCTAAGTGTGCAAGGATTTCCAAACCCCAAGAACTTCCCCAAATTGCTCAAGGATTCGCCCCTAAAGCCCCGAGTTCTTCCCCCCGTTTCCCCCCTAACCCTAACCCTAGCCCGGCTCCGCCATGCCCCGCCTCGCCGCCGCGCCGCCCGCGTCAACGCTCCGGCCGCGCGCCCGACCGCCCCATCTCGCTGCCCGCGCGCCTCGGCACTCCCGCCGGCGCCAACGACCCAAAGCCCTCCGGCTATAAAAGCCGAGCTTCCCCCCATCCGGCCGAGCCAACCCCCCCTCGTTGCCCCCTTTCTCCCCCCGAGCAAGGAAGAAGCAAAGGAAGGGAGCCGGAGAACTCACCGTTGGAAGCCGTCGTCGTTGTCGTCATCGTCATCGCCGTCACCGTTTTCCTCCGGGCCTCTTCTTCCCCGGGCGCCGCCGCACCATCTTCCCGAGCCCTCCTTCTTCCAGTCTTGCCGCCGCGCCCCGCTCCTTCCTCCTCCGTCGCCGCCGCTCGGTGAGGCCGCCGTCGCCGCCCTCTCTTCCCTCCTCCCCTGCGCGCCGCGCCGCTCGTTTCCCCCCACCCCTAGCCCCGCCGCCTCTCTCTTTCTTTCCTCTCGGGCGAAGCCCCCTTTTCTTTTCTTCATGCTGCACGCGCGCGGGCAGCATAGCGCTTGGGCCGTTAGCGCCAGCGCCGAAAAAGGCCCGTGGGCCACTTTGTCTTTTCGTTTTGTGATTTTTTTCTTTTCCTTTTTCTTTTTATTTCAAAAGAGAGATTTCAAATATTTATTTCTCCCCATTTTAGCTCCAAAATTGCAAAGTTTGTTTCTAAAAATTTCTAAATTCAAGCTCTTTCTTTTGGTGCTAGTTTGGTTCTTTTTGGAGTTCATTTGTTGAGACTTGTTATTTATTTAATTTAATTGCTCGTTTATTTCTTTTTAAGTGCGATCGATCGCGTAGAGTTCGGAGAAGCCGAGACCCCACTGATCAAGCTCAAGAATACCAAGATCATCTAGCCGTGAGACCCAAAGCGAGTCGACACTTTGATCATATTGAACCTACATTTTATGCAAATTATGTCCTTTTAAATATCAAATTGCATGCTTTATTTCCCTTATGCAAATGTATGTTAAATACCCTAAGGTAGTTAAATGCCATGTTGATGCTTTATTTTTAATACACCATCCTTTGATAATTGAATTGCCGTACACCATTGTCACCCTAGTAAATATTTGGTAACTATATTAGTTTAGGCTATACTTAAGCGCCATGCTAGTCTTGCTTAAGTATCGGGTATTATCTACCCCAATCATCATCTTTTGAAATGGACATGATTTTGGGCGAGTCATTGGGTGTAAATGACCGAGATGGTTATGATGTTGTATTTTCCTACCTCTTAAAAACCCTAAAGAAATTGCTTGTCACATCTGGGCGGATGGTATGATGGATGGTATGTTGGTGGGTGCTAATGCAGCCCAAGGAATGTTGGTTTGTGGATGGTATGTGGTATGAACCGCCTGAGATGGTCCCTAAGGACTTAATCTGTGATGACCTCCCAATGTAAACGATGCGACCACATGTCTATAATGGTGTCGACTGGCTAAATAATTTGTATCCGTTAGTATGAGTTGCACCAGCAGATGACCCGCTACGCCATAAGCCTATGTGGCTATGGGTTAGGGTGTCGACTTACTGGTCTATGTGAGCGTAAGTCGTGTGGCGCAGAGAGTGCGGGAAAGAGTTGACGGGTCTATGTGAGCGTAACTCTTCTCGGTGAAACCTTAGCGGGTGTAACAAATCTTGGTGGATGCATTGTAAAGGCCTTGTGACGATCTCCCCTTGACTCACATGTCTACGGAAACATGTGTATATGTCAGAATGATTGTCTCTTGTGGGTAAAGTGTACAACCTCTGCAGAGTGTAATGAAACTGTTCGAATAGCCGTGCCCACGGTCAAGGGCGGACATGGGAACTTACAAGAGTTAGTTCATTTATAAAACCTTGTGGGCGGGATAAAATGTGTTGGGTCATTTGTGACCACGGTTTTGGTTTTTCCGGGTGGATGTACCCGGTGATGTCAAGTGGTGGATGTAACCGCTATCAAAAAAAAATAAGCATGAGGTGGAGGTAACCTCATTGTTATAAATATTGCACAAGTAATCTCTTTAACAAATGCAATTTGGTTAAAATGCTACGTGATAGGACTTTTAATATTGGTACTTTAATTATTGCTTTGTGCAAATAAATGAACCCGAGCCATCCTTGTTAAGCCTTGCATGTATAATATTGCATACGTGTGTTGGCTCGCGAGCACGGTAGTTGTGCTCATCTCGCTCTTTCCCCAACCCCGTAACCCGCAGATCATGGAGACTACACCTACTACGAGGACACGGACGCCGAGGAGCAAGGACATGAAGAAGAGTAGCATAGTTCCAGTAGTCCGAGTCTCGCCTCGATGCGGTTGGCTCAGTTGGTACTCGTGTACATCCTATATTATCCAAGCACGTGGCTAATATCGGTCGTACACATGGTACCCCGATCGCTTGCTGTGGAGAGACTTACTCTACCCTTTGCTTCCGCTAACGTGCTCGAGATTTTGTAATGAACTCATTTGGCCTGATCGGCCCTTTTGTAAAACTCGACCCGACGTGGTCTATTTGAACTCTAATGCTTGTATTAATGAATGGTTTGGTCTACGCGATGTATGAGATGATTCAGCAATGTGCACTGTGAGCGCTATCTACTGATCCAGGGAATAGCGCAGTATTTTCACAGAGGATTCTGGATTACGAAATCCGGGTCCGACACCCCTCTTGGACGAAGATGCGCTGCCAGAATCCTCGATTGTTCCTGACAGATCGAGCAGGCCAACAATGCCATAATCGGTTTTGATTTCTCTTCTACGTACCACACCACGAGGTTAATTGCTCCATTCCAGGAACCAAACAACATGAGCAGGATGATTTCGACTATAACCGCCGATGAATTAAAGCCAACAGAAACATATATAGGATCGATCGGGTTATCCTGGAATAGGACACCCCACGATCGAATCGAATAGCCTTTCGAGATGCGTACGATTACGAATGTGCATTGATCGATGGGGGCTATTTAGGCGTGGAAGCGTGCAATGGTGGAGGGTACTAGGCTACTAGCTAGCTTTGGTACGTCGATACTTTCTTCCAAATCTAAGCAAACGGATAGGTGCGAGCAGCAGTATGCCTAACCAGTCTCGTCAACTTTTGGCATTGCGACATAAGATGCAAAAGAAAGATAGGCAGGATGAAGTGTCTGTGTGGTACGTGGGCCAAGTTTTATCGAGTTGTATATATGACCAGCATGGCTAAGGTAGTCCTTAGTTAAGACCGGTATTACAGTAGTATATATAAACCATATATTGCATTACATATCAAGTAATATGCTATATGTCTGAAGCTAGCTAGAGCTTTAGATTTACAGAGCAATTCAATAGCTCTAGTTATACTTGATCTGACCAACAAGGCAACAACGTACTAACGTATTTCGCAGGACGTTCAGCAAGGCATGCATGGTGATTTGGACTCAAGCTAGGTAGTATTCAATTCATGCGGTGAGGTAGATAGCTCAACATGATTTGGTAGCATGAGCTAGGTCAGCTCGATTCCTCAGCTGGTGAGTGAGGATAAATTAATTAATCACCAAGTTAAGTAGTAATAAAGCTCAGAGGGTTGCACTGAATTAGAACTCATTTAATTCAAATCTGAACATGTGACCTGGATGATAAAAACTTGCAAACGATGCTAGTTGCTCCTGAGTGGCGTTGCCTATAAGCAACGAATTGCCTCCTAGAAAAAGTTGTCTTCATTTATTAACGTTGCAGTACAAACCTTTGAAGATTTCTTGGGCACGCAACGTCAGACCAAGATCACAATAATTAGTGTTGAACTTGGGAGTAAGGCTTCCTTCCGGAGACAATTAGTCATATTAATCTTTAACTAACCAGCCTTCTCAATCAGTTGTACAACTAACCATGACCAAATTTTTTTTGCAGTTATTAAAAAAGAAGGCGCGCGAGCACACACATATATATCCATCTCTAGTTATTGTAATCATTTCTCTAAAAAAATTTAGTTCTTGTTTATGTTGAAATTGAGGCTAGTATTGCTACTTGTCAAGGTTGTCAACACCTCGATCCATCCATGTCGTATAATGTGGGATCATTTTGACCATAGTCCTACGTGTAATCTTAAATAGAAAGAATCATATAAAATGGCGGCCTAAACCTTAACTTTCCATGTTCTCCACGAATGGGGGACTTTAGTTACTACTGTTTTGTAACGCTGGCAAATGAAAGCTACAGGATTTTCATATAAGCATACTACAATGGCATCTCTGTTTTTGACAGGAGGTGGTAGCTACCCCAGAAACACCCAGAAAAATGTTTTAATACACACGTGGATCTAGAATGTCCTCCTGACACTTCATGGTTGCTCGGACCTACAGCACGACTATCACCACACTAGGTACACGCACTAAGGTCAGAGCAGGATTAGAAGCACTGTTAATTATTCCAAAGTATACCTAATTAATGGACATTGCCGTCCCAAAAAGATCTATCAATACAATGGCCACTGCGCGATCAGTCGACATTATTCCTTCCTCCTACCTCATAATCCGATACATATAATCCCCTTATTACGGCGACTGTTTGGTATTTGATCCATCGGTCAGACCCACATGGCGCCCTTTCCCTGCAACTAACAATGACCTCAAATCTGACGGCGACCACGGCGGATTGGTGCGTTTATGGCCGGCGGACCCCCACCCGCTACCCGGCCGTGCGTAGAGCCGGCAGGGCAGCGTACAGCCACTAGTGCAAGGGACGGCTGGGGATCATCCAATGTCTGAGGCTTGTGTGAACAACAGCAAATTGGACATCATATCCATCATGATTTTGATAGTAGCAGAGTCTCTGATCGATGATGGCATGCATGGCTAGCATATTCCTCTTGTTTTGTGCCCATCAACATTCCCTTTTTTTTTTGTATGGATGGTATGTGGGTCATTGATTTGTTTTTAATTGTATGATGAACCGGTTGATTTGATGTGGATGAAAGTTCAGCTGATCATCAATTCTGCCTTTCAATGTGGTGGACTTGTGAATGTTGGCAATTGGTGCATATATGACACATCCAAGATATGACATGTGAACAAGAAACAAAATTTAAGATCAACGTGCTTAATTTGTCTGAATTTGATGGACATGCATGATTTGCCCCTGCCGGTTCTTCTCTGTGTCTATCTATTGGACCGAAATAACGACCAAAGGGGGTGAATAAGAGCCCACTCCTTTTCATCTCCGGTATTCAACTTCCTTCTTCACTCCAAAGCTATGAAAGTTATGAAGATCAAAGTCATATCTTGAGTTCAAACTGAGAAACACCAAGCTCAAACACCCTCAATCGGTCTGACCGTCGGCTGAAAATCACCACGACGAAGGATTTACAAAATAACATAACTTTTGATTACGTGATCCAAAACACCTGAGATATTAAAAATAGATCAATAAGAAGGTCATAAACCTATTCCAATTGAAGATCGAGATGATCATCGCCAATATTCCACAAATTTCTCGATTCAGGGCAAGAAGACTTAAAATCAGGGGAAAACCTAATATTGATCTAAAGGTTTGCTCGTGTGTGAAAAATAGTTCGAATGACCTTAGATAAGATCCTGCACGTGCTAGCAAGCTATATCACAGCAAGAGAATAAGGCAAAACCCCTAGAACACAAAAAAATCCAAAAATCACCGAAGAGAGCGCAAGAATAAGAGAGAACTAATATTGAGACAAACTTGATTGAATTGATTAGAGGAATTGTAGGTTTATAGTCACTCCACCATAGAGGACAAAAACTTACTCAAGAGCACCTCAATCTCTCAATACATCTTTCTCAAACCCTAGGCTTCCTATATTTTCTTCACTTTCCCCAAATCTCAAATTAGGGTTTCCAACGCTTGGTTGTGCAAATCTTGCACCAACTCTTATATAGTGAATGCTAGGTCTAGAAAAAAACCTTATCGAGCACCTGCTAAGCCTACACATAAACGGATCTACACTCATACACACTTTTCAAAGAGGATGGCGATCAAGATCTCCCAAATCTGTCTCTTCCTGATCTTCTTGACCTGAATTGTATCTCCTTTGTGCCGTCTTGCGCCATGATTTCTCCAGGGTCGCCAACCAAGTATTTTGGCGAAGAAACCAAAATACTCCTTCTCGATCCTTCACCCGATATCAATGGCTTTCCACATGCCTACAAGTCTTTCCCGTCCAGATCCCACCGGACCACCATAACACTTGCACCAGTCCCAAGTCACTTGATGTAACCTGTTGCATCGAACTTTCCGTTCGATCATTTTTGTCCATCTTACGCCTAGTGCATACACACCCCTAAATACTCCCACACAGGTGTTTGATCCGCCAACCCCAAAAGCTGTCACCGTCGGTCAGACCGCCAGCCTCAACTAGTTAGATCGCCCTTTAGGGCTGGTCTGACCTCCAGCACTCTGACAACAGGCCGACAACTGCTAAACCGAAGTTTTTTTTCCCAAACACCTCGACACCGATGTCAATTGTTTAATACTAAGATTAGGACCATACCACATGATCTCCACACTATCTATATGTGCTTTTTTAGGGGGCTGCTAGCGTTGTATGGTGTCCCGTTGGGAGCTCTCCCAGCAGGATAGCAGCCTGAAACCAAGGTTCAGGTCAGGTTTCGAAGGTATCAACTGAGTTTTAGTGAGTTTTGTGCTGGTTTCACATTTCAGCGAGTTTCAAGCAACTTTTTGCCCCCCTCCTTGACAGGAATATAAATGTAGACCTATATGGGATCTCACCTGAATCGCCTCATCTATCCTCCTGAGGAGAGGTATGTTTGGTTTCAAAGTCTGGTTTGAATTTGAGGAGTACGCCATGCTAATGTGTCTTGGATGTTCCACATCTTCGAGTCAGACACTGATAAGTACTTTGAACTATCCATAAATTTCTACATATTTCACAAGTTTCAGTAAAAAAAAGGAACACAGGATTGCAAAATCTAGGGTTGAGCACAGTAACGGTGGATGAAAGATGAGGGCGAGGTGGTGCCATGGTCGCCAAAACTGTTAACGACACCGTGGCTCGATGGTGCGACATGAGCAGTAGAGCACGCCATTGAAATTGGCTAATACAACGACCAGCAGATGCAACGACCATGATATATGAGTATAATCATGCATCTTAGTTTGGTGTGCGGCGCGTGGGTTGATGAATTCGGTGGAAATCTCAAACATCACACCTGGACAGGGGTATTAGTAAGGAGCCGCAATGGGGCATGGGATGGGTGTGTCTACCTGTCATTCAGATATTTTTATGTGACAAAATCAGTCAGTTTTTATTTTTATTTTATTTTTATCACCAGCTCTACATCCAGTGCCCCTTCAACCTCCATCCTCCACATAAATCCATTCGCCGCCATCCCTTCTTACCATCCTCTGCCATTGTATCAAACCCTAGCACTATCTTCTGCTCAGGCACCACCACCGTGCTGCCCTCGTCTGCGTCACCTCCAATCAATTATGGTACGATACACCTCTAGCGCTTCTCTTTAATATAAGGAAAAGATGGAAACACGTGGTAGAGAGACGTCCATGCGTCAGAGCCGACATATGGTGGTGGTGGTAGGAGGCATACAGAGGCGACAGGGGTGAGCCGGTTTCGCCAGTTATGGTGACGGGGAGTCGCTCTCACTTGTAACGGATTCGGAGGTGTCGATGGCGTAAATCTTTAAGCATATTCTAAGATCAGAAAATCCACTGATTTTTTTAAAAAAGAAACATTAGACATACTTCCAATAATTCCGTCCCAAAATTTCCACCTCCACCGCTGCACCTGCACGTACGGACCCGATATATATTCGTCTGCGACGTAACCGGTGATGTTGGCGACCGGTGCAATCGACTAACAGTGATGTGCGCTCGTTCAATCGCTGGCTCGTTCATGCGTGCGTGCATGATTGGCCTCGATCGGTGGCGTGGGCCCGTGACAGGGAGGGTTTCGGGACAGCACTTTTGACATTGCTCACACATTCCTTGTCGGGGGGTGAGTGATGAACTGATGATGCATGGGCCATGCAGGTGTAACTCTAGCCGGCCGGCCGGCCTGAGTGGAGGGAGGATTTCCTTGGCCTGCTTCCCTTCTTCTTCATGTGGTCCTCCACATATGTATGTTACCGTGCGGCGGCACTGGTCAACTCTGGAACAGCGCTTCTCGCTGTCTAGGACCAATTAATCCCTGACGGACGGCCTGACCCATGTTTTGATTTGAACCGGTCATGCATATGATTGCAATGGAATTGCTGATTATGGTATTCAGCCATTTCTTGACTAATTAAGGAGACCTGGTTAGTTAGATCATAGTACCGATTATATGTCCAAGCAATAGTTTTGGAACCACTGCATGTGTTACAGAATCCAATAATAGAAATTTGGCTAATATGAACCAGAGTTATATTCTCACACACGTTATGAATTTTGTGGAGACACTATAGCCTCACGGAGCGCCACGTGTGCATGTACTGTCATTAAATAAAACACACCTTGTTAGTCCTAGGAATCAAACCCGAATGGGTGGGAACGAACACCATTGTTCCCACCACAGCCTACTGGCCCGTCCTAATTTCAGCAAGATTTTAAAAGAAACGCTCACAACTACTTATTACATCCTAAAGTAGAAAAATGTAAGGCTTTTGGTAAAGGTACCGAAATACCAAATGAAGCCTTAATCATGCTTTCGCTTTATGTTTAGTACTCTCTATCATGTTATTAATCATGCTACCGCCAAGCTAGCTGGCTACCTACAGCAATGCTGTCCCGAATTACATAGATGCTGTGCTTTCAAAGTACAAAAATTTCCACATACTCAAAATGTTTGTTCAGATTTGTGTCTACACGAAACCTCAGACTTGTTGTTGTCGATGCCGGCGCTAGGAAAATGAGCTTTTTAGTTATGCGTGAACTTCATTATTATCATCACAAACGCAGTGGTGGGGAATCACGCACTTTCGTTTTCCTTTGCAACTCAACCCCCTCTATGCTCTTCTAGAAAGATTCCTCCTCTTTTATCTGTGCGAATGTGTGATAGGGTTGATCATCTAGGGTTGCTATGTATGGTTTGCACCTGGCACAGGCTTTGATTTTTCGACACCCACGGTGGGTATAATCCCAATTAGCTCTGATATCCAAGCTAGCTAACAACACGTAATCGGCTTGTTACTGTTTGTAGCGAAGTCTTGAACCAATCTATCTAGCTATTATTATTATCTTATTAAAGCAAATAAAAAAGAAGTCACCACCTTCGTTCTCAAATTAGCTCACGGTGGGTATAATCCCAATTAGCTCTGATATCCAAGCTAGCTAACAACACGTAATCGGCTTGTTACTGTTTGTAGCGAAGTCTTGAACCAATCTATCTAGCTATTATTATTATCTTATTAAAGCAAATAAAAAAAGTCACCACGTTCGTTCTCAAATGCTAGAAATTTACACGTCAATTGGAGAAAAAAAATTAAAAGATCTACTCTGTTGATCGTAGTGGGGTTTAGATTATAATGGTCTAAATTAAAATAAAGAGTTCACGTCAAGTAAAAAATATTATGAATAAATAAATAAAATAAGCAATTTAATTTTTATGCGAATTCCTAGATAAAATACCAAAATTAATATAATTCAAAATAAAAATTAAACAAAAAAGCCACCACACTCGCTCTCAAGGGCTGAAAATTCTCACGTTAATCGGAGGAAAAATAGAAAGATCTACACCGTTGATCGTGATGGGTCCAGATTATAATAATCTAGATTAAAAGAAAGAGTTCATGGCAAGTAAAAAAACTAAAATTCAGAATAAATAAATATAGCCATGCAAATACGCGGGCCACCATACTAGTTATGTTATTAAAGCAAAGGCAAAGCAAGCCACCACGTCCGCTCTGAAAGGCCAGAAATTTCTACATTAATCGAAGGAAAAAGATAAAGATCTATACTGTTGATCATGGTGGGTCTAGATTAAGAGAAGAGTAAATTTCACTTTGCACCATGTAATCATAGCATGGTTTCATTTTGCACCACCCTTAGCAAATATTTTCACTTTGCATCACATCTTCTTACCATGTGTTACACTTTACACCAAGGTAAGGATTTGGACGCCTTCTTTGGTGCTCACCGGCGGTGAATGGTGGTGTGGGAGGCGGCGATAAGGCACATAATGGACAGATGGGAGGTAGGAAATGAATCGAAAGCGGAGAAGAATAACTGGAGGCCGCCGTCGACTATAGCAACGGCGCGATGGCAAAACAGCTCTCACTATTTTTCAGGTTGCCGCTACTTCGTCGGTCGTGCCTCATTGCCGGCAATCTCCCTGTACGTCTTCCATGTTTCCCTCTTACTGACAGGATGTTCCCCCTGGCCCAAAGTGAAACAAAACATAAGAACATGTGGTGCAAAGTGAAATAAAAAGTAAGAAGAGGTTTTGCAAAGTAAAACCATGATAAGATTACATGGTTCAAAGTGAAATTTATTGTCAAAAGAAAGAGTCCATGTCAAGTACAATCCAGAAATAACTAGAATTTAGAATTAATAATAAAATAAAATTAGCAATTTGATTTTCATATGAATTCCTACGTAAAATCCCAAAATAAATATAGTTTGGCATAAAATTAAACAAAAAATAGTAATTGGATTTGTCTATGAATTTCAACAAAAAATAATAGAAATTATAATTAAAAACTATAATTAGCAATTTGATTTCGACATGAATTCCCAAATTAAAATCAAACAAAGGAAGCCACCACGTTCGCTCTGAAAGTCTAGAAATTCTCACATTAATCAGAGGAAAAAGATAAAGATCTACAATGTTGGTTGTGGTTGGTCTAGATTGTAACGATCTAGATTAAAAGAAAGAGTCTAAAATTCAGAAATAAAATCAATAATTTGATTTTCATATGGATTCCTACGTAAAATCCCTAAATAAATATAATTCGGCGTAAATATTTTAAAAAATAGCAATTGGATTTGTTTACGAATTTCAATGAAAAATAATTGAAATTCGGAATAATAAATAAATAAAATTAGCAATTGGATTTCCACCCGAATTCCCAAAGTAAAACCAAACAAAGGCAAAGGAAGCCACCACGTTCACTCTAAAAGATTCATCGGAGGAAAAAATATAAAGATCTACACCATTGATCGTGGTGGGTCTAGATTATAATGACCTAGATTAAAATAAAAAGTCTAAGTCAAGTATGATCCTGAAATAACTAAAATTCAGAATTTAAAATAAAATAAAATTAGCAATTTGATTTTCATATGAATTCCTACATAAAATCCCTAAATAAATATAATTCAGCATAAAAATTAAACGAAAATTAGTAATTGGATTTGACTACGAATTTCCACAAAAATAATTGAAACTCAGAATTAAAAATTAATTAAATTTAGAAATTTGATTTCCACATGAATTACCAACCTAAAATCTCAAAATAAATATAATTCAAAATAAAAATAAAAAAAATCAGCAATTAGATTTGTATACGAATTCCAACAAAAAATAACTAAAATTTATAATAAAAATAAAATAAAATAAGCAATTTTATTTCTATACGAATTCCAAAGTAAAAGCCCTAATAACTAAAATTCAGATAAATAAAATTAGCAATTTGATTTGCATACAAACTCCAATAAGATTAACTAAATTTTTTAATAAAATTAAAAATTATAGCGTGGATAACTTAAATGGTGTCGGGACATCGATCTGTCGTGTAAGAAGACATTGACCCCATGGGGAAGCGAAGAGCCGAGGCGACGACAACGGAGATAACGACAATGTCGTGTTGCTTACCTTAGTCGTTTGACAAGGACAATGTCATGCTATTCGCCGAAGCCATTGAACAGAAAGGTAGGGAGCCAAGGGTAACGACGATAAGTGGTGAGCGTCGGCGTTGTTGAAGAAGTCACTTGACAAAGAAGCTTGATAATGGGGAATTCCTGGCAAATAGGAGATGAAGTTTTGCATTGAATATAAGCTATAGACAATATGGAGACATTGGGCAGTTAGGAGCGTGCCATCATCGAGGGCACGATGTCAACGGCGATGGCGAGAAGACCCTCCATATCTTTAGATAGTGGTCAAAGCAGACATGTTGTCACCACAGTTATAGAGGAAGCCACAACGTTGAGTTGGCCAACGTCGAAGAAGAGGAGCGATCAACACAGGAGAAGAGGAAATCGAGCATGTATAACATCATGCTTGTGTATATACATGCATGCATACGTATGAATAGAAGCACGGACGTACAAAAGCAGAGGAGTAAAGAGCTCGGAGTAGAGATGGCGCAACCGTAGGGGTATGCAGCTACATGATGCATCCGTGATGGAGAGTGGTTACGTTTCTAAGAACCTCAATAACTTATTGTGCTCAATGATTTTCTTCCATCAAAGCTCATACTTCAATTATGTTCCTCAAGTTGTATTTTGTTTCAAGCTTCTATTATCATTTTTAATGATTATGATGTCTTAAAAATTGAAATAGCATACAAGATACGTAAATATATTATCAAGCATCTAAGTTATATCATTTGATACTGTAAACTTTAAAACAAATCTAGCTGCACAAATACGCGGATCACCCTACTAGTTCACTTAAAAGCTTAAGCTATTGTGGAAATTAAAGCTGAGTAATATACTCAACTTCAATAATTACCCACACGTTTAGGCTTCTCCAGGCCTATAATATGGGCTCAAAGTGGGTTATAATTTTTTTTCTTAATACCATGCCAACCGAGCCTCTGCTCGAACTCAGGATCTCTTAGGTTAGCCATGCATGTTCACAAAGGATATTGATTTTGTGTATGACAAATTGCAACTTATATAGTATTTATTTCAAGAGGATATTACTAATTTACTGATAAATTATAATTAATTTCTTAAGCATTATGCGGATACTTCGCAATAATTTTTGTTTGAAATGGAGGGATATTAAGAAGGGAGAAACTTTTTTTTTTGTCATTTAAACCTTTCTTTAACAATATTTTAAAATAAAACTCTATCTTATTTTCAAAAATGACCCATGTCCTGCCACTAGTGGCGTGGCAAATGAATACCACCACTCCACCGACGGTGGAGTTGGTGGAGTGGCAAGAGCTGCCGCGCGAATTGTTGCCAGTAAGGCATGCCGTGGTAGCCCTTGTCACACCACCAATGATGGCATGGCATGGCATGGCATGGGGGCAAGAAGGTGTCATTTTTATAATAAGTTTAGGTGAAGATTACTTTTAAAATATTATTAATTAAATTGTCATTTGATAAATAAAAATGTTCAGGAGGAGGAGGGAGAGGGCACGAAAGACAAAGGGGAAGAAAACGAAAATTACCTAGATGATAATAACAATCACTTGCCTACGTTCCTTACATGTCGATCGGCTGTTGTTGTTCTCATTTTTCTTTAGTGCTGCATGCTGTTCCACTATATTATTGTAGGGGGTGTATTTGACTTATGTAAATTAGTTTTGAAGCACTCTGACTTTCTTTAATTAGTGGGAGGAGGCTTTGTAACTTTTTCCCTCTTTTTTTGTGGAAAAGGTGTGATAAGTGGGAAGAAATTGCCCAAAGCTAGGGGTTTTCACGTTGCTGTGGCAAAGCTCCTTGCTGCAATCCCCTTTTGTAACAACAAAATCTCTTATGGTTCCCTCCTAATGGACATGTGTAAATGTGCTGCGAGTGGCCCTCCTCTCACAAAGGAGTCCTTTTTTTTAATTTGATTCTGTTCTTTTTGAGTCAATAAGACTTACATAAGTAAATGTTACTTCAATCCATGTAAATGTTACTTCAATCCATGCTTTATGATGTTACCATCACCAAATGACAGCCCACTGTTCAGTAGCAAATAAGCAAAGGGCATGTCTACATATAAATACCCAAACAAAAAGGAAAAGAAGCAGATTAGTAAATAATACACATTAGAAAACAAAAGGGTAAAGCAAAGGTAAATCAATGCATGGAGCCCACGAGTTCTCAACTAATACAGCATATATTTATTCCAAAACTTTTGCAGACAAGCAACAAGAGCTAGCTGCTAGCCCCATCAGCTGCATGATATTAATTAACTTATGCAACCTCTGACGCATGCAGTACAAAGCCAAGGAGAAAACATAAACATATACTGCTTCGCTGATCATCAAACTTACGTACACACGCACGTAGGCGCGGGGAGAAAAATACAAATACGTACACCAAGCATGTACTCTATATCTACGTCGTACCCGGTACTCGTACACGTACGTAGCTCGAGCTCTCTCCCTCTTGAACAGAGCGAGCACACGTACACAGTACACGCACACACGTACGTAGATTGTGCATACTTTGACTAATACAAATGGCTTCCCGCGCTCGTATACGTGCGTACGCATGCACGTCCAGTACGTCCATACAGGTACAGTGGTACACACTACGTACATACACGACACATGCAATGCATGTGCGTAGGTGCACCGGCTAGCCGGCCGGCGGATCGATCAGACGTTGTCGAACTCGTCGGCGGCGATGGACTGGCTCTGCATGCGGCGGAGCTTGAAGGAGGAGAGCTTCTGGGGCCCGTCCTTAGAGGCGGGGGCCTCCTCGAAGCGGATGTAGGTGTAGACCCACGCGCCGGAGAGCGTGCCGATGACGGGGCCGAGGAAGTAGATCCAGAGGCCCGTGTAGACGTTGCTGGCCACCGCCGGCGCCAGCGTCCTCGCCGGGTTCATCGATCCTCCTGACACAGGCCTGCAAATGCCACTCGTTTCGCCTCGTCTTAGCTAATATGAATCAACATGTCATTTTGGTCCTACGTGTCTAAGGCCCGGTGTATGTGGCTATCCTACGTGGCCTTCTGTCGTGTACGTGCATTGCTGATCTGTCCGTTTTTTTCCCTCAAAAAATATTTTGTGTTATCCTTATCCATATACTGTCAGAAATAATGTCTAGTGTTAGAAGGTCCAAAGAATCGTTTGTACAGATTAACTAGGGAAGGCTTGCAGTGTCGTTTCTGTAAAGTACAAATATATTTTTAAAATAAAATATCATTGTTAAGCTACCTAAGAGCTGACTGGGTTCACTGAACCTAGTGTACTCAAGCTGGGTCCATCCCTGCTACATCACTGTGTCACCTTGTAAAATACGGTGCTTTAAATTCTTCGAGGGAACTCTAAAAAAAAGCTTTGAGGGAAAAATGTGTCTGGGCTCGTCAACTAGACTATTTCTTCCGCCTTTAAAACAAATATTGTTTCTTCCAATTTACTAATTTGTCGAAAGCAAAGTGCTAGTCACGTAACATTTTTTTTACTACAGAATGAATCAACCAAGGCCAGTTAATCGGTCCAATCCTTCCTAAGGTTAGTTTGGTCGTTAGTAATTCATTTACCCTGCAAAGATCGATGTAATGCAAACCGCGGAACCAACAGCTAACCCTGCCAACTCACCCACCTGCAAGTAAATTTAGCAAGCGTAAAAAGAACGTCAGAACCGGAATTTTCACGGCGAGTTCGAACAGATTCAGAACCGCCAGACTGAAAAAAAGCAGAGGAAATCGATCGGCCAGAAGAATCAGAAGCGGTAACTTACAGCTCTCGAGTCAGTCGCGACGGCGCAGGTGACGAACATCATGTTAAAGGTGACGACGATCTCGATGACGAGCGCTTGCCAGTGCGGCCCCGTCGGCGTCGTCGTCCCCAGCACCGTGATCGGGTGCAGCACCATCCGCAGCACGAACGCCGCGCACATCGCCCCCGTGAACTGCGCCGCCCAGTAGAACGGCACCTGCACGCACGCACATACCCATCAGAAACCTGAATATGCGTTGCTCCACGATGCTGCCGAGACGCCAAGGCCACCCAAAACCGCGCACCCGATCCTACTTTGCATGGTGCGCTCGTATGATCGATATGCGCTGCATGAGTGCATGATGCGATGTGACACAAATATAATGCATGCAACCGTTTGATTCTAGCTTGCTTGCTGCGAGTTCTCTTTATGCATATGCGATGCTCCCTTACATGCTTCCATCTCTAGCTTGCCAGCAAAAGGAGAGGTACGGGAAACGAGCGTACGAATCTTGAACTCTACGCATGACCGGCCGGAAGCCTGTGATAAACTTTGGGCACGAGGTGAGAGCATGGGCATGCAACCGGTCAGACAAGTAGAGGCGTGGTGATTGGCTGGCTGCATATATCGGAATCTTTCACCGAAAGGCTAGCCGCAGTTCATGGCAAACCCGGGCTCGGATTCTACATACGTATGCCTTTCAGTTCTAAAGCGCGGCAACTTTCTAAGCATGCGAGCCGTTTGATTGATTAGGTCTTGGGCCGGAGGAGAGGTTTCTGTCGCCTCAGATTCTCGCCCGCCTTTTGTATATTGGCAGGCACGGTTGATTTGTGACCGGGCATATATGCAGTTGGTGTTAACATCTTGTTTATACCGAGGATACAAATCCACGACACGCCGCTTTGAAGGGATTTACTAGGCTAGTCCGTGCTCTATGAAACTCGACCATACATGCCGTTTGTGCCCTACAAGCAACACCTCGCAATAATCGGGACGCTTGCTCGGGAGCAACCGTCACAAAGTACAGTATATGTGGGTGATCATAGTCAACATATGGCTCTGAAAAAAACACGCGAATGTCAAACCCCATTGGCTGGTACGTGGTAGTTGCAACTAGTGGAAGCTAATCAATGCTTTCATGGCAAGCATATACCCTAATAATGAGATAATTCTACACCAGGTTGCCTTATCCTTCTCATCCTTTTTTTTTTATTATTATGTTCCTTTTGTATTAATTAGCTAGAACCTTGGTTCCATCTGAGGCTGCTGATTTTATATTTTGTTCACATGTTGTGTTGCGCCCCCCGGCATGTTGCCAACGATGCCAGTTATTGTTTGTCTGCTACTGCATCATATGCTACCGACCCGACACCTGATTAGGAATGGCCCCCTTGGAGAACAAATATATATATATATATATATATATATATATATATATATATATATATATATATATATATATATATATATATATATATATATATATGCTGTTGCAAAAACACAAAATATATATTTTTAGATCTTTCTGAGCTACTCCAACTTGTGCTATTTGAATACGGGATTTGTTTGGTTGCTGCCTCGATCTATCCATCCATGTGTACAGTTCTTGCAATAGTTCGATCAGTCCAAGTTGTACATACTGCATATATATCATGATTACTTTAGGCTTCATTAATTATCTGCATCGATCCGTCATGCATGTGACTCGTAACAGTACTACCAGTTAGGCCCCAAGGTTTTCCTTAAGCCGTGACTAATTCCTATGCACGTCCGTGACAACATGTTGACAACCAAGTCCTACTAAACTCCCATTAACAACTGGCAGGACTCAACCAATTAGCTGCCGTGAAAAAAACCCGAACCCGGCATGTAGCAGAAAGAACAAGAAAGAAGAGAGGAGAAGCTATGAATGGAACAAGAAGACATATATGATGCATATATATATGTGTGTGTGTGCGTGATTTTTATACCTGAATCCAGGGGAAATGCCGGAAGCAGGCGAAGGAGAGCGTGACGGCGGGGTTCATGTGCGCGCCGGAGATGTGGCCGGTGGCGTAGATCATGACGGTGACGATGAGCCCTCCCACGAACGACTGCCCCAGCTGCGAGACGCGCTTCATGTCCTCGCCGTAGATGGACGCCGCCCCGCACGTCACGAACACCAGCAGGAACGTCGCCACCACCTCCGATATGACCTGCCATGCAGACATACACAGAAACAACTCAATCAAAACCTGCAAGATTAACCACTACTCTCGATACGATCGATCAGCTGGGTATGTGTTTTGTTTTCCCAACCTTCTTGAGGAGGTGAGGAGGGAAGATGTCGGCGAGGGACTTCTCCGGGTAGTACATGCTGGGGACGGCGGGGGAGCCGCCCTGCACGGTGGAGAGATCGTGGATCTCGTTCGAGTAGTTCACCCGCGAGTTGGTCCTCGAGGTGTTGGACGCCATCTCTGACTATCTCTCGAGCTTATGCTCCGATCACTGAGCTACTAGTGGCACAGCTAGCTCTCTGATCTAAAGAAGCTAGGAGGCCAAGGATGAGAGGCTCAGCTCGCTCTATGACTCGCTGCTAGCTGCTTGCCTGTGCCTGCTCTCCGCTCTGAAGCAGCAGGTGGGTATTTATAGATGGGTGGCGAGACGACCCGGAGAGAGCCATCCCCGTCCGGGCCGGGAGGGAGATGACTGGTGACAGGTGGTAGGCGCCACTACCAGTCCACTGCGCTCGCTGCCTTTGCGCTTGTGGTCCAGAGGCCGAGTTCAAAAAAAAAAGAAAAAGAAGAGAACTACAAGGAGCAGGGTATTACTGCTGCTGAGCTGAGCTGAACTGCGCGCGCTGCGCTGAGTTGAGCAGCGTGCCGAAGAAATTTAGGACCGAAAGTTAATTATAACCGCTGAGCGCGAGGTGTAGTGTGCAGTAGCGTTTATGAAGGCAGCTTGCAAGGACAGGGCGGTGAGTGAGTGGCTACGGTGTAAATCTTGATGGTTTCTGGGGGGGTTGTTGAGCCGTGCCGATTGAGTGCGGGTGTCACCTACAGTGTCGAGTCTTCTATATATGTGGTCCGTCTAAAAAAAGTCTTCTATGCGGTCAGGGTTTTGAAAATCGGTACCGTGTTAACTGTAGCTCATTTTCATTTTACTGTTTAATTTGTATTTTCTTGTAATATCGTGTGCCTTCTTAACATGCAGCCGAAACTTGACAAAAACTATGCGTGTCCCGTAGCCGTACTCCCAACATTTTCAGCCAGCACGGCTGAACGTGCCTTTCACTGCGGCGTGGATCCGTTGTGGCAATGACCAGGGTTTCAAAAATCGAAATCAGAAGAAAAAAATGGAGTTTCTATCTAGTGAACGTCACCGGTTAACCCTGAGTACCTGGCCCTTGGTAATAAATGTTCCCAGCAATCTTTAAGGGCACGTACAATGGTATAGACAGCTGCTGTCTATAGTAATTCTATATGTCACCTATAGATATCACTAAAAATAGCTCATATAATGGTACAGACAGCTGCTGTATTTTTAGTTGTCTTTATAGAACACACAATCTTTTAATGCTTTTTTTTTTGTTTCTGGTGATACAGTCGGCTACAAGATTGTAGACATCATATTTCTCTCTCTTTATTTTCTTTCATCCATGTCAGCAAAAATCTTACATGGCAGTAACTATAGACGGCTGACATAAGCCCATTGTACATGCTCTAATCAACTTAGAATGATTTATTTTAATTTTGCATTTTCCACTATATATCCCTGGGGCCCATATTGTGTAGACTTCCTATGCTAAATTAATTAGCCAGTGGCCCGTGCAATTGCTCGGCTAGTCCTACAATACTCCTATTTATATTTCTATATCCATTCTAATTATGTTGAATTTACATAGATATTTTTTAAATTGAGATGTTTTTTTAACATGACAATAGATTATGTATAGGTACATTGTAAGGGATATTATTACTCATTTTGGCAAGGAATTCTTCTTAACATGGAAAGAGTACAATCAAACTTTTTCATTTTTGACAAATAATATCGTTTTGAATATTTTGTTGGCCAATATAAATAATGTGCATAGATTAGTTATAAATGATACGTTCATAATCTTTTTTTACATAAATATATATTTTTAAATGTAACGGTTAAACATGTATCTTATTTAATCTTAGATTGTCTACGGATAAAATATTATGCTACTTCAAATATTTTTATACTAATATTTTATAAATGTATTATCTTTTTAATATCAGGATATTAGTGCAATTGTTGGCATAACATGAACATGAGATTAGTTCTGCACTCATTTGCAACTTCATAGTCCACATTTACCTGCTCTGATATGGTATCTCATGGCTCAGCTTTCTATTTTGTGGTCAGTTCAAATAGAGACAAACATGAATTATTATAAGACTGGACTTTAGGACGTTGATGTGTGTATCTTGTTGCAACTGAATTTGAGTCTTGCTTTCTCCAATATTGATTTGTAGTGTTTGCTTTGGTTTCTTGTAGAGGAGTCCCTGTGTATGGCTCAAACTACTCCAATTGCATGGCCTGCAGTCACCTTTTCTCATGCATCCATGAACTACACCTCTCCAAGAGCTTCCTTAGTTCATCTAAAAAAGTGCTTCCTTAGTTATCTCCAATCGATTAGTGTGGCAGTCGTCGTCTTCATATTTGGGTTGCATTGTTGGAGTCGGGCACCATAAATTATATTGATTTATTATCTAATACTAGGATATGTAGACGTGTACTGATATTGGTCATTGACATGCTTGCTATGATTGATGTGCACACACGTTTCATCTTGTCGTTACACGCCTCTGGTCTACATTCTTATTGCTATATATCTTGTGTTTCCTGCCATCTCTACCACTTGCATCATGTCTCTAACTAAAAGTTTACGCAATTGCAGGTAGGTGCTAAAAAAATGGATTTGCTAATTTTTAGTTGCTTGAAATTTTCTTATCTATCGGTCATCGACATTTGCACAGTACTAAATCTAAAATTACAGTACCAAGTGATATGCAATTTTAGCACAGCTCTACTGTAACTTTTAGTTCTATTTGTTTTTGTATTTTTTTGTATTTGTTTTTGTATTTGTAGGGTTCATCTAGATTTATTTTTTTGTCTAGTTTAGATTTTTTTGTATTTTTTATATTTTTCTTGTAACATTTTTCCCATGCCGTTATATGAAAATCTAAAGGTGGGAACAAATGACTTAAAAATAATAAATTTTCAAACAATTTACACATAGACATTCCAAAAAAAATTGTAGCACACACAATTGCTTGGTGTAGCCTAGCTAGTATACTACAAAGACTCCTAATTAATTTTTACATCTCAGTATTTGACTTGGAGTAAATCTTTATTTTAGTTGTTTTTATAGTTGAGGACTATTTTTTAGTTTAAATATGTTTCAGATAGCTTAAATATGTTTCAAATAGCATCTAATAGTGCCAGAACATTTTCGATTCATTTGCACCGTTACAACGAGTTACAACAAAATAAGCAGGTGTAATCTCCCTATTAATGAGAGAAGTTATACTCTCTTTTTTTCTGATTACTCTGGAAGAACAGCTATTGACAAAGGAAAACAAAGAAAATAAAATGGACCTTACGTGGCCAACCGATTAAAGGCATGCCTTGAGCCGTTTTTTTGCTTGTATGCATGCGCGAGTATAGTCGGTGTTCTTTTTTCCCCCCTCAGCAGACGTTGGCACATGCATGCACCCCAAGTCGATCTACTCGCTTATATATAATACCCATTCGTACAAGACAAACGCCGCATCGGGATCAGACTACGCACGCATACGTAGCTAAGCTCAGGCCTCGGCCACTGTGGGCTGTAGTGGTTTGAAAATTTTGCTAGTGTTAAAGTACATAAAAATCTTTTAAAATATTATTAAACAATGGAGTTTGACCAAAAACAGTTAGTTCAGTAAGAGGCTTAGATCGTGATTGGCTCTACCCTTACCTCTGAATATTCCTTAGAATCCCGCACGCACTGCATTGCACTTTTTCCCCCCTTCCGCTGTTCATATCCAGTATTAGTGTGGAGATAGGTTTGGCGTTTAATTAAATACGACTTGTAAGCGGGTGAAGTTGAAAGAGATATTTGCAGGGACCGGCAAGGAGGACAAGCACGACGATAGAAGACGAGGGCGTGTTCGTGTCTCTCGACATATATTAAGCATACATATATTTCCCCTTGTATGAGCGTATCAACATTGGAGATGAAAGGAAAAAAAAATAAAACATAGGGGGTGGACTTGTTTAGGTAGATAGGTCTCTTAGTTGTACGGTAGTTCCCAGTGGCCTAGGTATACCGATTTAGTAAAGATGTATACTCTTTTAGTTTTTTAAATTACTAGGTATTAATATATATCTCTAAGTAATAATATCAAATGACTAATGCCCACTATAGTACAGGTTAATTAGGGCCCACCAGATCGAGGGCCATATGTTTTGCTTTTTTTCGAGAATTTCTATCCTATTTCTCTTTTTAATAACATACAAGCTTTCATTAATCGAGAGCTGGCCATAACCAATGGTTACCGCTGGGATTATTTTCAACCTGCTTTGTCACTTTGACTGCTGCGGGGGACTCCTTGCAAGCACACGCTATTTTGCCATTTTCCGCAGTCCAGAGTCCCAGACCGTTGTTCCTCGATCCAACGGGCAGGCGCGTCGGTCACCGCAGGAGATTCTTCGCCCCCAGACGCGTACGCGTGTTTGATGAAATTGAGGTATTTTAGTCCCAGCCGGCCCTGTTGTCAGACGGTGATTGGATCCATTGCTTACTGGCTGACACCATCGTTTTATACCGTTTTTTAATTAGAGCACCTCCATTTCTTGACATTTGTTCCTTGTTTCTTAGCACGTGAGTAGTACTAACCAGTAGCAAGTCTTAGTCGGACCACATGAGCATCGCGTCACACGCACGAACTGCCAAGCAGACGGCCAAAATTTCGAACAATATACAATACGATGGGTTTGATCCAAAGCTCCAAACAACAGCAACTTTCCGTACGGTGCGTTCTAGCAAAATAGAAATCTTCAGTACCGTGTCGACACGGACATGGGTCAGTGCAAAAAATTGATATACTTTTTGCAACTACGTCAGATTTGTTGAATTACGAAATCAACAATCTTGGACACAGCTCTGTCCTCTGAACTGATCAATCTATTTGTAAGTTCGTGTATCTGCCAGTACACAAAGCAACGCCTACGCGATAAAGCTCGCGCGGCCGACATCGACGTCT
The DNA here is from genome assembly GCA_036346255.1 of Ampelocalamus luodianensis. Classification (NCBI taxonomy): domain Eukaryota; kingdom Viridiplantae; phylum Streptophyta; class Magnoliopsida; order Poales; family Poaceae; genus Ampelocalamus; species Ampelocalamus luodianensis. Next base: position 51,764,365 of record CM070627.1, on the reverse strand, counting down.
CGTCACGCCGGTAATTTCATACGGTGACGACAACCGAGCAAATTGTATCCAAAGTTTTGATATTTTCGGTCGGTTTGGGCTTCGTTTGACGGCGACGTCCTCGAAAAGTGACGATGTTTTTAGTATTTTTACTGATACGTTCAGACCCTGCAGACTACAGAATACATTTGCCAAGTTGCTAGGACGACCGTACCTAAGGCTACACGTACATGGCCCCTGTCAGACGCCAACGACTGCAGCAGCAATCAACGGCTAAGACTTTCGATCAACGCGCAAATACTCCACTGTTGCGTTTGTCGTCGATCTCGAGCAGAGCAATCAACCTGTTGTTGAGACGTAGTAATAACGATCAGCTGGGGCCTGCAATGATGCTAGCTAGCGTTTTGTTTCTTCTTCTGCCGACTCTTCTGTCGATCGATCGAGCTACGTTGGTCAAGATTAGACTAGTGATTCTGTAGGATTTGATCACTGATTACGGCGTGTACAGGGAAATAGTTACCGCCGAAATTTCGACGGACTGATTATGACGAGTAAATGGAAATTGTTACCGCCAAAATTTCGGCGGTTACTAGTGAAAATCGGCCATCTCGGTGACCCCTGGTAAGGAATAGTATCGGGTAAAAAAATTCGATCCATTTGAAATCAAAGCACAGCACAGCCCATCTGATAACCACTCGTAGACGCAGCTTCCTATCCCCTTCTCTCAGTGCGCCGATTTCTTTGCGTGTATTGCCGATTTTGGTGGCGCTTCTTTGGCCCTGGCTCCTCCGAGTTGAGGGCTTGAGGGGAGGTCCGTCCATCCCGTCGGTGCCACCGGCAGTGAGAAGCGATTTTGGCGACGCGGCCTCCGACGTCTCTTCCGCAGTCTTCTTCTCTCCTCCATTCTCCCCCTCAATTGAATTTTCTCTCTTCAAAAGGCGGCTTGAATCTTCGGCCATGGACGACATCAACTCAAGGTACGAGATACTTCGGACTGCCGAGTTCCATGGTAATCCAATCCACTTCGATTCGGTTCTTTCTTTCGTTCTTGGGAATTTCTTGGTGCCTTTTATTTTTGGCCTTATGGTTGGTTCTTTTGTTTGGATTGTCGGTGTTTTAGTTCCCGGACGAGATGCTCAAGGACGCGGCGACAGTGGCGCGGGCGCTGCGGCGGGAGCTTAGTGACGGCGGGGTCAACAAGGTACAACTCATGCTGCGTCGACGAGGTGGGCGCGTCTCTTTAGATTGGCAGCTGGGATCGCTCAAAATTTTCGGCGAAATTTTTCCAAAATTTCTCAAAATTTCGGCAAAAAAAAAACCGAAAACCATGTAACCACCGGTAACCGGTCCTACCGGTACCCTTCGATTTTTTCCCCAACCGGTAGCGTTTTCCCTGAGCGAGTACGGCCTACCCTAACCACTCCACGTCACGGTGCTTTGCAGGCCAGATCGCCCCCGTAATGGTCGCCGTCAGGCGTAATTAAGTACTGGCCTGCCACTGTTGACAATGCTACATGTATGGAAGTCTCAGTCACTTACTTCATCAGCTTGCAAGGTTTGGGTGGCCACAACCCACAATGCAAGCCTTAGCCTTCGGGCTTCGGCATTTTTCTCCCCCTCCGATCCGTAACAGTTGCAGGTACAACCGAGTTTATGGCATGCAGTCAGTGAGAGAGAGAGAGTGTGAGTCAGTGAGTGAAAGAGAGAGAGAGAGAGGACAATAAATCTAGCCGTACTATATCTTCAGAGTTGAGTAAAGTCGTCGTCGTCTCCATCCGTTTACTTCAACCACTGGCGCTAGCAGGTTAGCTAGGTCTGGGTGAAGTCAAGGCTCAGAATGCCATCTTTAATGGATTGGCCTTCCAATCCTTCATATGGAACCCTGTGTTCTTAAATTATTTTTGTTCAGCTCAAGAATTTTCATTGCGTTGCATCAGTAGTACGTAGTACATTTGTACAGAGATTGCTCATTACAGTGACAGCTAGGAGAAGGTAGCTCTGCAGGCTGGGCTGGGGCCCCTGCGATGTCCAAGCCAGGTTCATGCATTTCCAGAGTAGAAGTGTGCTACAATGGCACATCCACTTGGTGTCTGGCCGGTGGGCAATGCATGCAAGCAGCTTGATGAGGGCATGCAGTCGAAGGTAGTAGTAGTAGCCAAGGACCTAAGCTGCCTCTTGGCTTAATTGTGGTGTCCTCCACAAAGATCTACTGCTGCTAGAGTGCTACTGTGGCTTTGCCTGGGATTATATGATCGATCCATATTGATTGTTGGGATGATCATGCTAAACCTTTGATACCGGTGTCGGCCTGGCTTGTCATTTGTACCGGAGGAAACGGATCTGATGCAGTCTTGAATGGCCTTACCAGATACCGGCTAGTGGTTGAGAAGCCCTTCGGCTTTGGTCAAGTGAAAATAACTCTAGTACTATAAACTGCCAATTGCTCGCTAGAATTTCGACCGAACGCATATTTTCATAATAAATAGCACGCTTTTCTAAAAACAATTACGTCGAGTGCGAGTTTTCTTTTCTGATTGATAGATGGCTTCCTAACCGTGCTGATGTTGCTGTTGAGTGACTGTAGTAGATCAAACTAGGTTGCTTACTAATTTTTTTTTTAAGAAATGGAAGTACAACTCATGATCTCTGCACCAACTAAGGATGCACACAGTCATAATAGGTATCCAAATTCGCCTCGAAGAAAACTTGAACCTGGGTGGTGGGAGTGTACATCCACACATTCCCACCAACTGAACTTGAACCTGGGTTGCTTACTACTATATCCAATGGTAGCCAACTAGTGTATCAGTCATGTGTGGAATAGCCAATAGCTGTCCAAGTGATGGAAGATATGCATGTAAATATCATTGGTGCAATTCTAAATCGATGCGATGATATTTTTTCCCCTATGGACTGGAAGTAGTGGTTGATGACAACATGCTGACGAGTTCAGCTAGCTACAATATAGTCTTGCAGATTGCAAATCAAGAAGTCTAATTAAAGAATGTGAAAAAAATATTATTTTTTGATTGTGGGATCAGTTGGAGGAACAAGTTTAAGTTTTTTTTCCCCCTTAAGCAAAGCATGCATGGAAGTCCGGCGCAACACATAAAACGCACTCACCTTTTGGAATTCACATGTTTATATCAAGTAGTTAATTTTGACTCTCTCCCATGAAAGGGAAAAGACATTTCCTCCTAATAAGATGAGTTAAGTAGCATGACACCACCACAAAGAGGTGACATTTTTGTTTTTCTTCCATTATTGACACAAAGGACTGATGACTGTGAAGACGCATGTAGATGGATCTGGCTTCATTATTTTGGTAATAACCTGTTTAGTTTCTTGTTATATATGTTGGTATCGCAATTGTGTCATACACTCTACTAAGAGCTAACATTTTGACAGTAATCGTCTGGTTACCGCTAATTACTTGAAATGGAATTCTGACAAGGACTCAGGATCTGTCTCTTTTATTGTTCCGTCCATTTCAAAGGTTGATATAATCAAAGAACCACTGTATTAAGGTTTCAAGGTGAAATCACAAATGATTGAGGCCGAATTGAATAAGTTTTTGACGAGGATCCTCAACTTGGTCAACATTTTTAGTCAAGAGAAGTCAAAATATAATTTTATTTAGGCCCACTTAGCCAAGGCCCATTTAATACCCTGGTCATGTGGCAACTTACGACGGTTGATGAAGGACGCGACAGTTCAAGACACGACAAAGACACATGCATGAAGAAGGAAAGCGTATATTCAAGGATTAACTGCTACCTCTTAGATTAGTATAAGTATGGGAGCCTGCGCGCCACTCGGGATATAACAAAACACAATGAAATCATTCGCACTCTTTGTAACACTCTTGTAATCTTTTGTCCACGACCCTCGGTCTCGTGCATCAATAGTTGGTCCTAGAAGGGCCCGCCGTCATTCGGAGATCCTCGCCATGATGTATTCAGACCCTCGTGTATGGACGAGGAGAACTCTTTCGACCTTGCCGACTATGCCCACCTCATGGACGATGACTACGTCCCTTAGGAGGCGTGCAAGAACGACTTATTCCTCGAGTACATTCCCGAGGGAGAACATTCGTCGTCCTCGGACAAACCCGTTGGGACCAAGGCTAAAGACACACTATTACCACCCCCAAGCAACTCTGATGGCAAGTACATTCCCACTCCTATCTCAACTGGAGAGACAGGTGACAACAATGCCAACACTACGACATTCAGTGATGATCTCTCTAACGACATATCCATGCTGACATTCCGATGAGGATGGACCTTCCATCAACTCAGGGTATCGTGAATGCATGACCATCAATTCAAACGAGACCGTAGAGAAACGGGCGGAGCGTGAACAACGTGAGGCCCAGGAACATGCAGCACGTGTGGAACAGGAACAACGCAACAACGAGGTACTTGTCTCCAAGCAGGAGGCAATGGAGGAGGCATGTCAATGGTACCATGCCATCACCCTAGAGATGTCCAGGATGCACAACACCAATGCGAATGGCGACCGTTAATACCAACAGTCGTCAGTCACGCCACATGCAGTCCTGCGGACGTTAATAAGAAATAACAACACTGTGCCATCTCCTTCGCTGGGTGAAACTCCTGTAGATAACATTCGCATTCTGTCGAATGCCATTGCTAATCATCAAGAAGGAGAAAACAATGAACAAGATCTTCAAGTCTTTAGTTCATTAGCTGCCGACCTGCAAGGAACCACCGCTGAAGTTCAGAGCCTGTCGTAGTCTATGAGGTCTCAGACTGGCTCGAGACATGAAAACTCAACTTTAAGGAATTGTAACCGCGACAATGACCACCGTGCTCATCAAGCAAACGATATGTCTCGACGGTATGTATTCGACAGATTTGGTCTAGGTGAGCACATTAATCATCGTTTAATAGGAAACATGCGACCATGTTCTCCAACTAGTCATGATAATAGTCCTAATGTACGACCACAACTTGGACCTTATACAAGGTGCAAGGCATTCTCACCTGGGCTCAGAAACATTACCTGACAGGAGAAATTCAAGCCAAGCACTCTGAAAAGTTTTGATGGGACAAAGAATCCCTCAGAATTCCTCCAGATATACACTACCATTGTCCAAACCGCAGGTAATGACGAAAAGGAAATGGCAAATTATTTATCTACTATGTTGAAAGGCTCTGCTAGAACATGGCTTTTTAACCAACCAAATAGTTCCATTTATAGTTGGGAAAACCTATGCCATGCTATTCAGAACAACTTTAAAAGTTGTTATACTAAACTAAGGATGGAAGATGATTTACATTGCCTTCAACAAATCTCTGATAAAAAATTGATGTCAGTTTGTTAGGAGATTTGTAGAAGTTCGTAATACTATTCATAACATTACTGATGACTCTATGATTCGAGATTTTAAACAGGCGGTAAGATATAAACGAGTCACAAAAGACCTCAACATTCACCCACCATGGATCGTGCCAGATTTGTTCGACATGTCCGACCGCTATTCCGATGCCCACGAAGATGTGGAGTGGAATCGCCTGGTCGACAATGGCAACACCCCACTTTAACCTGCTCTTGAAAAAGCCAAAAAGAAGGATTCCAAGAAACCGACCAGATCCGAGGGCTACAAGGGGAAGCATAAGAAGAAAGATAAGTCCAAATCCTCTTCAAGAGAGGTTGCAATTGTCGAGCAACGACTAAGGTACAACAAAGATAAAGGGTAGTTGAAGGAGCAAGGTGGTTGTCAAAATGACCAGTCAGGGCTAAAAGGCTCTGGTATGACCAGTGGCAACGGCCGCTCGTGTCCACTCCACAACGCGCCTAGCCATGACCTACAAAACTGCCGTACTTGGCAAAAGCGCATGGACGCATTCTACTCAGGTAAAGGGCCAATGTTGGCCTTGCCTGAAAGTGGTGGACCAAGTAACACCAAATATGCTGATAGGGATGAAGAGATGCCATTCCAGAAAACAGACGATCATGTCAATCTCATCTTTAGAGGATCTGCTGCCTACTAATCAAAAAATTGTTCAAGTCGACTTCGTAGGAAGTTAACAATGTTAACACCCTCCCAGGAAAGCCAAACTACCCGAAGTGATCAGCAGTACCCCGACTTTCAGCCAAGAAGTTGTCCAAAAGGTGTGTCTATGCTTCGGAACTTACAATTAGTAGTTTCTCCTAATATTAGTGATTGCAAAGTAGGAAGAGAACTAATAGATGGTGGTAGTTCTTTATATTTACTTTTCATCAGTACACTAGATGAGATGCAAATTCCTCATTCTAAAATTAAAATGGTCACAAATCTATTCTTTGGGATCGTACCATGACCATCGATAACACCTATAAAACAGATAGAGTTACCCGTTACATTAGGAGATTCTAGCAATTTCTAAACATAATTAATTACTTTAGAGGTTGTTCACTTTCAGTCAGCATACAATGCTATTTTGGGGAGACCTTTTCTAAGTAAGTTTGAGGCGGCCACTCACTATGTGTACCAAAGCATCAAGATTCTTGGTCCCAAGGGTGTCATTACAATCCAAGATAATCAATCCACGGCTCTCAATTTTGATTGTAAATCTTTGAAAATTGCTAACCAACTTCCACTGAAAGATTATAATGAGACAGAGAAGCCCAACAAGGAAGAAAGGATGAAAGCAACTCCTCAACCCAATGAAAAAGTGAAGTAGGTGCCACTCAACCCTGACGACCAGTCTAAGATAGTTCGGATTGGGTCAGAGCTAAACAAGGAATAGGAAATCGAGCTCATCTCCTTCCTCAGTGCTAACATAGATGTGTTTGTGTGAAAACTATCTGACATGCTTGGTGTCCCAAGGTTAGTTAGCCATACGGCCTGACAAACGACTAGCGAAGCAGAAGCTGCGGCATTTCGCTCCTGATCGACAAGAAGCCATCCGAGTAGAGTTGGGCAAACTCTTAGAGGTTGGTTTCATTCGCGAAGTCGACCACCCAAAATAGCTTGCGAACCTGATCATGGTCAAGAAAGCTAATAGTAAGTGGCGTATGTGCATTGATTTCACCAGTTGAAATAGAAATTGGAAGCGTCTTCTTAGTATACCGTAGATGGCTACCTTCTAGGAGATCGGAATAAAACCACTCCTTGTGGTAATAACGCCATGAATCATTAACTGGAAGAGTGGGGTACTATGGGTGGTGTTATCATAAAGTTTGAAATAAACACTACCACATAAACCCTGACATATATTGTTGGGAGTGTATTGATAGAAACGGCAAAAGAGGCAAACGAAAGGAGGAATACCAAGAAAAGCTTCGCAGAGATACACGAAAACACTAAGAATTAAGATAGAACTTGGACCCAAATGATCCAATTCCAAGTTATAATGTTCAAGAACATCGGCTAAGAAATAACTTTCAGGTAAACAAAAACCCAAGTAAACAAAAGATCTAAATAGAGGGATGTGACTTGGATTAAGGGTTGGTTCAGTATCATCACCAGCCAAATTCCATCTAACCAAAGCCTTGGTCAAGATGAAGGCTTGATCCTCAATAAGTTGAATTTGCTCCTTTGACAAGACAGATTTGCTCCAGGCTGCCATGGATGAGATTGGAAAACTCAAGAAGGATTGGAGAAGGAAGAGTTGGTTTCGAGGAAGACGAAAGACTACGAAATGAAGGTTGCTGAACAGGCGATGAAAGGAAAGGTTAAACCGTAGATAATCTTTTATACGCTTTACCTTAAACTGCTTCCCCACTTTCAACAGTAAAATCGTGATCATGTTCCACTTAAATAGGATGTGTGGTTTCACCGAAGGAGAAAACCCTTTCTCTCTCCCACGTCCATATTAAATGACCAATATGATTAGAGAGGGAAAATATTTTCTTGAAACTTGTTTCGCGATAAAAAGGCTTAGGAAAATATTTTATTTAGTCAAGGCTTGAGGGCTAGTTGACAGGGATCCTTGACTAGACCAACATTTTCAATCAAGAGAAGTTAAAATAGAATTTCATTTAGGCCCACTTAGCCAAGGGCTAGTTAGTACCTTAAATAAGGCCCATTTAATACTCTAGTCATGTCTCCGACCATGGAGAAAAGGATGCATTATTCCTTTAATATAACGGGTCGACGACCAGTTATACCCTTTGACGATCAACCATGGATAATAACTACTAGTCCCTGACCAGTGGCTATACGTTCTTTAGAACATCATATAACTGGTTGGGGTCTTGACAGTTTACCACGCGATGCTTTAGTTTAACACGTGAGAGTAGTTAATAACTCATATAGCAACTTACGATGGTTGATGAAGGACGCGATAGTTCAAGACACTACAAAGACATATGCATAAAGAAGGAAAGTGTCTATTCAAGCATTAACCACAACCTCTGTCGAACCCGGGAGTAATACCCCCAGATTCTCTATGTGTTCTACAGTCAACACTAGTCCTTGGAATAGTAGCTAGTGTACACAGTAAAAACAAAGATGGTAATATCCACATCTTGCGCCATTTTATTAATAATTATCAGAGTTTTACAAGAATGGATTACAAGCCAACAATAAAAGAACACAGCGGAAGACGAAGTAATAATAGGGCCTAGTCTTCGAGATCCTCACTGATAGCAAAGTCCTTCTCCTTTGAACAACAATTTATTAAACAAGTGTGAGTACAAAAATGTACTCCGCAAGTTACACCCATAACAAAATTAATGCATGCAGGGATATAATTAAAGGAGGGCTTATAGGGTTGTTTGTGCAAAAAACAATGTTTGGCATTTTGAATACACTAAGTAAGTTCAAAAAGCACAAGTTATACAATATTCTAAAATTGAATTTTAAAGAAATAATAAAGCTAGTGTAGGCTCTTATCCTAACACTAACTTAAACACGGGCACCAGCCCACGACTTCAACCCACATTGACAATCTATCCATGTCATAAACTATTTTATAAAACGTTTTGAAAAGAAACCAAAGTCTAATTCGCGAAAGGCTTTACTCAGCATGCCCATGACTGTGGGCACAACTATTTGAATAGATTTACACTCTGCAGAGGTTGTACAACTTTACCCACAAGAGATAATCAACTTATAATGTCCGTTTCGCACACTTACATTGGTGTGTGACTAAATGATTATCATAAGATCTTTACAATATGTCATCCCAAAGCAGTCATGCCCGCTAAGGTTTCACCGTCGTAAGGTTTCACACCAAATGGAAGCCCCCTCTTGAGCCATGTGGGCAATAAAAAGTAGGTCTTTACGACAGTGGGACGTTGCAAATTAGTTAGCCAGATCTGTCCCATACCAGTCCTGTGGTAGTACGAAAGAACTTTATAATCCGTAGCTCGCAGACCGATCCTTAACTAACTTAACCATTCACTAAATCGATCCCGTGCATCGACTTGCACCCACCTACTATCCATTTCGCCCAGTCTAAATTAGATTTTATTTTATTTTATTTTGAAGATATTTCTAAACTTCCATGGCATACCAATGCCATAGGTACATTTTTAAAACCATAGTTGATCTTTGGCTATAAATTCCTAAATCAAATATTTCAGGTCTAAGCATGACTAAGCCCAATTTTTTCCCAAAATGATCTAGTCAATACCGTTGTACTAACTAGTTTTATCTAGGGTGACAAGGTATGGTAATTCGATGTCAAAAGTTGGCTATACAAGTGTTTTGGGATTAGCTACAATTTTAAGACATGGATTTAAATTACATTGAATAAAAGTAAGTATGCAATAATAATTTAGAAAAGTGTATAAATAATTTGAAAGAATGTGATCAAACGTGATCGAAGATGTAACTTGCCTTACTCAAGGAATTATTGTTCTTGGCAGATGAAGTAATCTGGCTCTCCGGAGGCGTCGAAATCTATACGAGAAGAAAAGCCAAATTCAAACAAAATCCAAATATAATCCAAATAAACTAAAAAAATAATCATATAGGTTCTGGGTGATAGATATTAAATTTATGTTAATTCAAAAAAAATCAATCAACTAAATCAAAGTTCGAACGAAGGAGAATGGACTCTCAGAAGATTTAATTCAAGGAAAAAAAGAAAGATAAAGCATTATTCAAGGATTTTCTAAATTTATTGGAATTTTCTCTCAAAAGGAAATTCTGGATTATTGCGCAAGCGTGACATCAGCGAGGAAAATGTATTTCAGCCAGAATTATTTTCGAAAGGAAAAGGAAATGAGTCGCTAACAGGTGGGCCCAGGTTTATGGACCGGGTCCACGAAATCGCATTGGTCCACGATGGACCTAGCTCATGAGATTGTGTACCTCGCCACGTCAGCAGACACGCAGGAGCACATGCGGGCTATGATTTGGCTTGGCGGCTGAGGTGGCGCACGCATGGCATGATGTGGCGACCACGTGGCAGCGACGACGGCGGTGTGCACGGGGACCGAAGGTTGTCGACGAACAGTGATGTGGCAGCGGACGGCAAGTGGCACAACACAAAGAGGGGAGGCTGGGGAGTCTTCTCACCTCATGTAGGTCGCCAGGGGTGGACGAAGCAGGCTAGTGGTGAGGAAGAAGCAGCAGCGAAGACTTAGTCATAGCGGCGATGGTGCTCCAGCGAAGACAAGGCGCACACAGCGTAGAACACGACGAGGCGAATCTTACGGTGAAGACAACGTTGTCGGAACTCCTTCGACAGCGACGATGCTTGTGGGCCGGCGAGAGAAAAGCTTCATTGCAGCAAGAGGGGAGGGAGGGAGGAGCGAAGCTCGCGGTGAGGGAATGAGTGAGAGGAGGGGCTCCTGGTGCTCCCTTTTATAGGGCGAGGGGGCAACGGAGAAGGAGATCATGGGAAGTTGTTTCTCACTGGCGCTAACGGCAACGCAAATGTAGCATAATGGCAGTAAAGGCGATGAAATGGGCTGGAGTGAACTCGAGGTAGAACGTGGCCTTGAATGCACTTGATTTCACTTGAAGACAGAGAAGAAACGCCACATTTACGAGCTTCCAGAGCGTAGTCATGGTGACGGGGAGAACGGTTGGAGGAAGAAGACAGTCCTGACAGGTGGGCCCCGTCTGTCAGCGAAAGAGAGAGGAGAGAGGGAACAAATTGGGTCGACACGTCGAAGAGATAGGAAGGGGAAAAAAGGTGGGCTGGGCAAGGAAAAAGAAGAGGTGGGCGGAGGAAGCCAATTTGGGCCCAAAGGGAATTTTGGATATTTCAACTTATTTTTTAATTTCGTAAAAAGCAATAAATCTAAAAGGTTTTTAGAATAATACCAAATATATTTAATTTTTTTTAGAAAATTCACAGAAATTCCCTAAATTATTTTGAACTTAGGAAGGGCCAGGATGGCCTTGCGATGCCAGCCCGGCGGCGGCACAGTAAGGGTGCTGTGGCGGCGAGGTTGAGGAGAGGGAGAGCTTGAATGGATGACGGAGGATGGTTAGGGCAGGCGTGGAGGTGCTCCTGCCGGGTTTAATTGGGTAGGGGCTCATTGGATAGGGCACAGAGGCGCCGGCGACGGAAACGGCTGGAAACAGTGAAGATGACCGTGCTCCGGTGAAGGAAACTCCCAATTTCTTGGGGGCTTTTGCTCGCGGAGTCGTGTGGCGCGGCGTGACGCTATCGGTCGGCGGCGGAGCTCGTCGGAGCAGCGGGGAGACGAGGTGGCGTGCGGCGGCTTGTGCGGCCGAACGGCCGTGCTCTTCCCCTGGGCCTCAGCCCGCCGCGTGCAACTGCTGCCCACCACCACCTCGCCGCGTCGACCCCGTCACCACGCGCCCCCGACACCAAGGAGCTCGTCCCCTAAAACCGATTTGGTTTTGGTCCACCGCAGTGCCCGCATTTCACGTTCTTCTCCGCCTCCGGCTACTTCCTTCTCCACCACCATTCTCCGGCCATCGTCCCTCCCCGGTCCCAATTCTTGTCCCTGTAAGTTCGCCTCCTCAAGCTCCGCCTTGTGCTCACCTTCTCTGGTTCAATGCACCGTCGGAGCTCCTATTCCGCCGTAACCGTGCCGCCGTCGCCGCCTTTCCCTCGTCGTGCCGCCGCTCCGGTGAGCCGCCGGCCGCGCCACCGCCACTATCAGCTCCGATTCGCCGTGAGCATCTCGTTTTGGTCCTTGATGGCCGCCACCGAGCCTCCCTTCGCCGGAGGCGAGCTTAGGCCGCAATCACCAGACCAAGCGAGTGCATTGAGGGCATTTTGGATATTTTACAATATTTCTCTCTCCTAATCACTCGAAAATGATAAAATAAGGGGTTTAGTGTCCTGTGGCAAAATTACATATTTTTGTAGTGTGTTTTGGCATAGCCACGACTTTTGGATGTTCATTGGCAAAGGTGGCCAATCTGCAGTGCCCTGTAGCCAATTTTTCCATAAAACAATTATTTTAATATTTTATTTTTAGTAACAGACCTTTAGGATGTTACGACCTCTTATATTAGTATAAGTATGGGGCGTGCGTGTCACTGAGGATATAACAAAAACACAATGAAAACCATTCATTGTTTGACTTTGAGGATATAACCTATATTTTTTTCGTTGTTTGACTTTGGCCTATAATTTATCTTGTCGGTATAGTACTAACCTCTTTGAAATGTTGTTGGCCAACTTCTTTATGGAGAAATTTGAGCTAGACAAGTTGTACTGGTTAGCACGCCAGAAACTTTTTGAAATTAACACGACCTTCTGAAACCCGTGGGAATCATGTTATAGCTCATTGTACTAACACCAGTTGTTTCGTTGTAATTTTTTTTTTGCCAATAATCCGACATAACAAATGCGAAATTTTTTCTAACAAATAAAATGTGACTTTTTGTTTCAGCTTTTCCCATTTGTTATATACTACTTAAAAGCACTGCATTTTTCAGAGGGAAAAAATTAAGATAATGCTACCTTTTTTGTTCTGATGCTGGCTTTAACCAGATGGTCCCCTCTAATTACTGGCAAAGCGAACGCATTGGTGCTATCTAGACATCTTCAATTCAGATTGGTATTGCTAGTAGTGGACAGGCTTGTGCGGCTCCAGTCTGGGGGCAAAAGTGGGTTGAATATTGTTAGAACTATCCTGCACCAGTATGACAGTATCTACAAATTTTCCGTCCAGGTTAGAAATTTGGTTTCTGATTGAATCAGGTACAGCGCTTTTTTGTTCCCTATTCTAATGACATTACCTAATTGTGTAAAAAATTATACTAAACCGAAGAAATAAATCCCGATATACCTAGACATATGTACTCTATCCAGTCACAAAAGAATGTCGTTTTGGATATCAACACGGTCAACAAGACGCAACGTTAACCACTAATTTCTATTTTAATAGATTTATAGAACTGTAAAAAATTATACTTCTATGAAAGTTCTTTTCGATACAAATTTATACATACCATTTTCATGTATTCAATCTAAATAATGAAAAGGATATCCGTAGCCAAAGTTTAGATTGCACCTAACTAAAACGACATTCTTTTACAACTGAGTTTAGGTATTCGGTGGTTGAATTCTGCCTAGGCTTGTAACCCTTGTTACATAATATCGACATGAACAAGACTAAGGTTCAAATCCAACCGACGAAAACACTTTGATGGAACAAGACTAGGGTTCAAATCCAGCCGAACTCGAAAACACCCAAGGACATCTATTACCTCCCAATTCCCATCACCTGACAGTGGTAGCTAGGCTCTCCTGGCTTCACATTTAGTGTTTGCCTGCCACAGAAGCACTGTTGTTGCCACCCAATCGCCATGGCTTACTTTGTCTTCGTCCAAAATGCATTGCATGGTAGGCTAGCCCTCGTACAGGTGTACCCCGGTGCCGGCTCAGCCATTAAGTTTTTTTGCCACTGTAGTTGCGTACAAACTTCGGTACAATCATATTCTCATGGCTGTCCAAAGTTGAGCCCTTGGCTACGCAATTACCGCAGCTTCTGTGGTTGTAAAATCCTCCAAGTTTTAGGCCACTCTATATTGTATACAACCTGTCAAATTATTTCCAAGTGCATATCAAATCACGAAACATAGGTACATTGTGCAAGATGTAATGAGCAATGTCGACATGAGCCGGATCGATCGACATAATCCAATTCGATGAGAAGGCTGTTAGGCAACGTTGACCTATGCTAGCTTGTCAGCTAGTACTACATGCTTAATAACTGTGATGGCCAGTGACCTGTGAAAGCTTGGAAGAAAGGGGGCGAAAAAAGAAGAGCGCCACAATGTGATCGGAGAAGAGACTTGGGGGGGATTCGAAGTGCTACCGTCGCCGTCGCATTCGGGGACGATCGATGGATGGGCGATCCAGCGATTCACCACCTGAATTTTGTGGCCCATGTGGCCAATAATTCGCGTAGCTAGGCCCTTAGCCTCTTGGCGGTAGGCAGAGGCAACGTTAACTTGGGTCATGGTGCCTAACCGTCTCAAGTCTCGACTTGACACGGACTGCAGCGGCCGGCGTGCTGGCCTAGCTCAGCTTCCGGTGATATGTTATAAAAATAAAAAATAAATAGAACAAAAAATTACAGTAGAGTTGTGCTAAAATTATATATCACTTGGTACTGTGCAACTGTAGATGACTGATAGTAAATCCGTAATAGTATATGTTTTTTCTTCAGAGGAAAACAACAAGTCGGTACGGACATTCTTGCCCCAGTACACCACCTTTCTCCGGTCACATTACTCTCGTTCCGGCTCTCTTCTCCCAAGAAGTACTACTAGTGCTCTCCTCCGTTACGCTTTTTTGTGTGTAGGTTGTGGTCCGCGCCATTTTCTCCTAAGTTGACGAATGGCTCATAGATACGGCTCGTTCATGCCTAATGGAATTAAATCATCCGTGCGTGATGGGTAATAGCTACGGTTTCCATGATGTGATAGCCCGGAAACTATTGCTTCCAGCGCATGAATTCCCTGAATTGTGTTGAAACGATGCTCTGAGATGTGGAATTCTTGATGCTGTATTTCGCGTGCTCCTCGTGCAATTATACGACTTGGAGGAACCTGCGTGGTAGCCAGCCAAGACGGAAGAGGCTAGCTCGTTGATGAACAATGGAGATCGTTATCTGGAAAAGAATCTGTTAGTTGATTAATTCAGCTGGCCCGTCGCATGCAACCTTATTTTAGTTCAAGCAGGCGAACTGAACCGAGTCAACTGGCATCTAAAATTTGCCTTCTTAGCTCCAAGAGACAAATTGCACCTAAAATGGTTAGGGTTTGAAACCATATATAACCATCATCGCAAACACATGATGTATCTTTTCACCTTTTCAGATGAGTAAAAAAAACTACGAGTCCTAAAAAATGCCAACATAAGTTCATTACATTTGATGAAACAAGTAGTGTTAGTGCTGTAGTAGTACTCTAGCTACTAGCAATTAATCTTCAGATCAAGGATTAATTGCTCCTTTTCCCCTTGGCACAAGGAGGCACGCACAAGTGGGTGGTAGCTAGGAAAGAGCACGCAAGCTAAGCTAGTGGGCGTGCTGCAAGCGTCCATGCCATGGTTATTTCCCTTTCGGAGAATATTTTGGACAAAAGTGTGTGCAGTGGCGGCGATGGCGACGAGATATACACACACCCCTCGTCCGCGCGCGAGCGGAAATGGCTCGTCGGAGACCTCGCAATCGGTGCACGCACGAACAGTGCACGCGCGCGAGCGACCGCCTGATCGGCCGGATTTGACCCGCGATTTCGCCGACGTGCTCGATCGGTTGTCGCTGTGATGTGCAGGGACGACGTCCGCGACAGGAAGGCGATCGTCCATGGGTCAACGATGGAGGAGGGGCAGCGTTTCTTTTTCTCCTAGTCGTGCTCGCGATCGAGTGACATGAGGATGTATTTCATACTTGGGGGTAGGGCCTGGAGGATGAGGCAAAGCGAGGGAGAAAACGATAGGGAAAGAGAAGTGAGAAATTGAATTGTAGCGGTTCAGCCTCAGGGGAGGTGTAAAGAACAAAAAAAAATTGTGCTACCTACTTTCAAGTGAACTTTCGTTCAAGTACGAGCATTGTTTCTAGCAAATTTTGTGTGTTGTATTTGAATGACATTCTATTTTTACGTTCGAGTGCATGAGTAATAGGAATCCATTTGGAACACAACAGTAATTTCACAGGAAACAATTCGATTTCTACTGGAATCTGAAAAATTGACACGTCCCTACGGGGTCCGGAAGTGAAAGCATGTCGGCATTTTCACTCTACCATTATATGCAACGGTAAAGGATATGAATCCGTTCCAAATAGGGTCTCGAACTCTCGGTTCACCATTTTTTTCTCCCATCTTCCATTTATTTGCTTTATTAATCTCTCCAGCTATATGCAAGTAAGTGCTGGATCACTTGCCAAGAAGACGGGAACACAAGACGCACAACCCAACCACTCGAGACACTAATCGCGAAGTCAAAGTCAACACATGAGGAGACACCAACGCTGTTCCCATCTTTTTTATGGATCAGAAAAGCAAAGCAAAGCGAAGAATCATATGCATCTACCCGATAAAAAGAGCATAAACCAACAACGGACACTGTTCCGATAATGCGCTGCGTGGCACGGTGGCGGCATCAGTTGACCTGCTACAGGCTACAGCTACTTGCTTGGTCAGGTTTGTAGTTTTTCTACGACCCAATGCGCTGTGCGGAGATGATACCTGAACAATCCGCCCCACCCCCCGCCGGCCGGATCATCACGTACGCTGCTCGGCGACGGTGTAGGTCGCGCGCTTTTTAAACAGTGCCGATCACGTGCGGTGGATGTAGCTTTGGCTGCATCTGCATGCATGATTGAGCCTAAAATATTGCACCGAAGCTTCTCCCATTTTGTTTTGTCTCGTCAGATCAAGATGCCTGCGCGTGCGTTGCTCCTCTGTTCTTTTCTGTTCTGTTCTGCAGGAAACATGCGTCACTGCATGGCTCTGTGGCTGGCTCGTGTGGATAAGAAAGAGCTGGCATGGGCAGGAGAATAAATAGCTGTTTCTTTTTCCTTGTTTTTGAGAGGAGAACAGTAGCTGCTTTCTCTGATATAAAGAGCTGGCATGGGCAGGAGAATGAATAGCTGTTTCTTTTTTCCTCTTTTTGAGAGGAGAACAGTAGCTGCTTTCTCTGATATGATAGGGCATCATGACCGTGGTTTATCTGAGGTGCTATGGGCTCAGGTTGGGCTGAGTCTTCGGCTAATAAACCAAGGGCCGTTTGGTCCGATGTGATTCGTATAATGGGCTGGAGTGGTCTGGCTAAGACTGTGGGCTACGAGGAGGCTTTATGGGCTTTCTAAGTACGGCCCTTTGTTGTTGTTTGGGCTCCAAAGTTACGGCCTTTTTCTCACTTACGCTGCAGTTTGCGGTGGCAGAGTTGCGTGGGCACGATGGCGTGGCAAGGCCGCTTGAGGCTGGATGGAGGAGCGGAGGTGTTCAGCCCGTGTGGGCTAGGCCGCTCTCGGCTTCATGCCGTGAGGCCCGCCGGGTATGTATTTCTGGGCTGGCGGCTTCTCAACGGCGGGTTCTTTCTGTGCGGCCGTGGAGTAAATGGACCGGCCGGGTGGCCTCCGAGGCGACCGCCTCGGTGCTGTGAGCTTCGCACTTCCGCGGCTGCGGCTGCGCGCGCCGCGCGCCCTCGCCAGCACCAGGTTCCCCACGGAGCGCCTCGCCCTCGCGTGCGCATTGGCGCATAGCCTTTGGTGAGTTGATGTGTGATAAGGTTCTAGCTCGGTTTGTCCTTGGACTCCTCTCTCCTCCTGGTTTCGGTGCGGGGAGGGCGCCGCCGATGCTGCTGGTCGAGGGCGCCGCGCCGCAGGTATTTTCGCGTGTCGACGAGCGTTGGTGAGGGCTAAGAAACGCTGTATCAGTGGATTGTTCGTCAGTACGATTCCTTGCTGAATCGTAGTGGCGTTGCACAACGTGGCTGGGGTGTGCGGTGTGCAGTGCTGGTTATGGATACCAGACGATGTCAGAGTTTTAGTCTTGGGTCATGCTTCTTCTGCCTTTCTTGCTGATTTGGTAAACGAATTGTGGGTTAATCTTGTCTAACAATCCCAGTTCATGTTATCTCCGTTTATTGCGCGATCCGAAGAGTAAACCAGGCAGCTCTAGGCCTTGGTGCCAATCTATTTTAACCACCTATTTGATGTAATTACGTAAAGTGTGCTTTAATGTAGCTTGTTGATTTTGTTATTGGATCCTCGTACGGAGTTTGGATTCTCTGACGTTTTGGGCCTCTTGATGGGATTGGGGGTATAACTTGGTGGATGAAACGATTGTTAATGGGTAGCAGCTCAGCTGGCTGTTGATAGTGCTGGATTATGTAATGCCGGAATTCTGATGCAGTTAAATTCTGAGATGACATGGCAAGAATTCGGATAGTGAGTCCGGAGTGGAGAGACAGGTCGAAAGATTTCATGGGCGGCATGGGTATGTCTAGTAATGCTTGCTGAGTAAGTAGGTGTGCATCGATAGTTCTGTTCACTTTGACTTTCACCTTTGAAATTTCCTCTGAAATCTGTTGTACTTTTGTCGGTCTACCATGTTCAGGATAAATCTGAACTTCTCTATTCAAGTTAAATTCTCTATCTTGTTCAAATTCAGCTAATGGAATCATGATCGGGTGAGTTATTTGATGCTCCACCTGTCCACCACAAAGACAGAGAAAGCAACTTCGAAGGTAGGAAGACAAAGTTATGGCTTCACTTCTTCCTGACTCATTCAGTCCTCAGTTGTGACTTAATATTGGCACGTCTTTGCATCTTATGCATTTTCTTCTTGTTGTTTTTTTCCCTTTCGTGAGGATCTTATTTAATTTCTTGAAGAACATAGTACAGAATGTAAGCCTTATTGTATTTGACAGTTGAAACTACCACCATGCTCCTACCGAAAGTACCATAGTTTACTTTTTACTTGAATTAATTCGGAAGACCTTGAAGGTATTATTGACTTTGATACTCTGTTCTGCCCAAACATAGTATTTCGGAAAACAGAAATTTTGTAGAATTTCTGCGGGAATTATATTGTTTCAACTCCTGTGAAGTTCCTACATTCTATACAGGGCCTGAATGTTAGAACTGTAGGAAGAAAAAAGTGACTTACCTTTGGAAAAAAAAGTAATATTCTACTGCTTTCAGTTAGCATCTTGTGCTACCTGGTTGGTAAATTTTGTTCATTAAAGAATATCGAATCATGATCACATCCTGGCTGCTACAGCCTCTTATCAACTTTTGCTAGCATACACAACTTTTTTTTGTGTTATCCTGTTAGCACATTCATTTTATGAAATTGAACAGGTATTTTCATGTTCTATGCTATTTCTTTTGCGGGCACATTCATGGGTTTCAGTGCATATGTGTTGCATGATGCATATTTTGATTAACATGGGTCAAGTTGCAAAGAACTTGTGTCCGGAATCGATTTCTTAATCTATTGTTATGCAGGAGGCTTAGAGCTCAATGACGGTCAATGACGAGGATGATCGGGACTAGGCTAGGAGAGTTAAGGTCCAGAACGATTGAGGATGCCCGGTGAAGTCATTAAACTCATGCATGGCGCAAGATGGACAAGGATAACTAAACGAGAAGTTCGGTGCGACGGGTTACATCAAACGACGCGAGGGTCGGTGCAAGTGGCATGATGGTTTCGATGGGACCTAGATGAAAGAGATTTGCCGATATGAAGAGAGTCATTAATCAACCTACACGTGACGAAGTATGGGATTGCTTCATGATGATTGGACCCGGTCTTTAGAGAATGATCGAGAAAGGGTATTTTGATATCTTCACCAAAATACCGTCTTGGTGACCTTTGGCAAAACCGCAATGCAAGGAGAAGCGGTCTAGATCAAGTAAAGATGGAGTTCATGAAGGGACAGATTCAGAAAACCCGGTTCGTTATCTGCTTTGAGAAGCATACTTGAGTGTAGCATATTTGTGTGTGGGCTTAACAGGTGCCCGTTAGGGTCTTCTCTCTAGAGCTAGCATCCACTATAAAAGAGAGATGTCTAGATGTGGAGTCTTCAAGTCTCTCTAAGTGAGAAACCCTAATTTGTGATTTAGGGTTTTTGGAGTAGTTGAGACTAGAGTTTGTGAGAGATAGATTGATTGAGTGTTCAAGTGTTGAGCTTTTATTCTCCATGGTGGAGTGACTGTAAACCAACATCCTTCTCAAATCAATCTAAGCAAGATTTTCTCAAGATGAGTCTTTTCTTGTACTTGCTCTATCTTTGATGACTTTTGGAATTTTTATGTTCCTTTTGTTTCTTATTGTGATCTTGCTTACTAGGCATGTGGGAATACATCTAGGATCATCTTGATCATCATCTACACTAGCAAGTTTTTGGATCAAAGATTGAATCTCCTCGGTTCTTGTGCCCTTTTGCCCTCATCTAAGAAATTAGTAGAACATTGGCCTCGATCTTCCCAATCGTCAATTGGAATAGGTTCCTGACCTTCTTGATGAGCTATAACTGAAATTTGAAGGGATTTGAATCATCGGATCAAAAGTTGAGTCGATTTATGTTTTTGAAATCGTACTGATTTCATTGTTCATCCCCGTGAGAGGTCAGACCACCCACCTCCATCGGTCTGACCGGCCGTGTGCCACCACTATGTGATTTTGGTGTTTTTGGTCTTAGTGTCTCGGGGTTTGTGTCGAATTCAACGCAAGACTTTCGTTGTGTTTGTATCTTGAATCTTCGTAGCTTTCAGAGCTAATGGAGTGATAATGAAGTTGAATATTGTCGAGGTGAAAAAAAGTAGTGCTCCTATTCTCAACACCCCCAACACTCCCCCTCTATTCGCCGTTTCGGTCCAACACACTTCTTGTAAAAGTTGTAAAGAAATAAGAGGGGATAATTTTGTCAAGTGCTTACGTTCGGAATCTTTCAAACATTGTGCTTTGTATACTTGGCCTAGCATCTTTCAAGAGCACGTCAGTGTGGCTGGGATACTATCCCATAAAGTGGTTCCTTTTTCATTTGCATTGATCTGAATAATGACTTGTTTCAGTATTTCAGCTAGGTCTACTCCGATTGCAAAAAAAGTTATATCACTTTGGTACTAATTATTTTATATGATCCCACCAGATTTAGAATAGTCATATTTAGTGGAAATGGTGATGTTCTTGGTATTCACTGGGGCTAGCTGCAACAGGGCAGTAGAAAGCTTTATGCTTTTGTTGGTTCCATATTTGCTAAGTGCAACAAACTTTTTCTTCTTTTATCAGCACATTGGAGACATCATATAATGGGAAGTGTGATAAAAAAAAATTGAAGCTCCCTCACCCACAAAAAATGAAGCTGAGCAGGTTTATGGCCACATATTGTTATCTGGTATCATTCTGCTCAGTGCAGGTATGTAGTAATTTGGATGCGAAGGAAGCTCATAGTGCTCCAGAATTATGTTTCTCGTTATTTAAATATTTCGAAAAATTACTTCTTAACAAGGATTTTATTCTTTCTACATAGGAAAGTCATTTTGGAGCATAATTCTCTAATCAGGTATACCCTTTCTCGTTAAATCTTACCTTTGAGAGAATTATTCTTTTTTTTTTCATTTCTATTGCTGCTGGATGTTGATATTGTGGGCATTTGTCCCTTTTAGTGTCAACATCATGTCATGATATCTAATTATCAGAAACTCATGTGCTTCATATGTGTTCCATCACATATTAAACTGTGATTGGATGTAAAGCGCAATAGGTATAGGATATGTTAGCTGGTCTTAAAAAGGCAAGCTAGTCATGGGTTACGATTAACGTTATCATATCTTGGATACTTAGATAATAGGGTCTTGGTGACTGATTACTTCATTCATTTGTATTAATTAAGCAACAACTAGGTGAATCCCCTCCAAGAGAAATGACTTCAGATTGAGCAACTTTGAATTACCAACCAACTGACCTCTCGCACTTGGAAGATCCTTTCGACAAGGATGAAATAAAGAACACAATCTTGTCCATGCCAACGGACAAGGTGCCAAGCCGAGACGGCTTCATGGGGATATTCTAAAGAGAATGTTGGGAACTGATCAAGGATGACATGGTGGTAGCCTTCCAGCAGCTACATGGACTCAGAGCAGATGGCTTCTACCTCCTCAACTCCGCCAACATAGTCCTAATCCCCAAGAAAGGGGAGGCTCTCTGAGTAGGTGATTACAGGCCAATTAGTCTCATCCATAGTGTGGCGAAGATTTTCTCCAAAATCCTAGCCAACAGACTGGCCCCTCACCTCAAGAACCTCATCTCGCATTACCAAAGTGCATTCAAAAAGAGAAGATGCATTCAAGACAATTTCCTATATACCCAGGACATTATACGAGAACTTCACCAAAGCAAGACGTCAGTTTTATTCCTCAAACTAGACATCGCCAAAGCTTTCAATTCCCTTAGCTGAGGATATCTCCTAGAAGCCCTCCAAGCATTAGGCTTTGGAGCCCGCTGGCGCGAATGGATCTCCATTCTTTTTGGCTCGGCCTCCTCCAAGAATCTCCTTAATGACCTACCGGGAAAGAGTTTCAACCACGGATGAGGGGTGCGACAAGGTAACCCCTATCACCTATGCCTTTATCCTCACCATCAACCTGCTGCAAAGAATCCTCGACCTGGCAACACAAGAAAGCCTACTCTCACCTCTAAACAACAAGGCAACAAGGATGAGGACGTCCCTCTATGTAGACGACGCGACGGACTTTATTAATCCAATCAAAGAGGAGATTGGAACCGTCCAACGGATTTTGGTGGCCTTTGGACAGGCTATGGGGCTTGCCACAAACTTTGAGAAGAGTACAATACATCTAATTTCTTGTGAAAATTTGGACCTCAACTCCCTCCTCGAATCCTTCCCAGGGAAGCGCAAGAACTTCCCATGCCGATACTTGGGGCTGCAACTTCACATCCGCAAGCTAAAAAAAAATCCATATATAGCCACTCATCGAAAAAATAGGGGCACGACTGCCGGGTTGGAAGGGAGACTCCTCTCCCCAATGGGGTGGTTGACTCTGGTTACGACAATTCTTTCTTCAATCCCAACCTACCACCTGACAATTTTCCCGCTAACTCAGTGGGCTAACAAAAAGATGGACAAAATCTGAAGATCCTTTCTTTGGAAAGGAAAAGAAGAAGCTAATGGGGCCATTGTCTAGTTAACTAGAAAAAGGTGTGCAAGCCAAAAAAAAAAAAAAATTGGGCGGCCTAGGGATCATCGATTTAGGGAATTTTGGGAGAGCTCTCCGACTATGATGGCTTTGGTACGAATGGACTGCAGAGTCCAAACTGTGGGTGGGCACCCCTGTACCTTATGATGACACTGACAGACAGCTCTTCCACATGTCGACGACAGTGACAATTTGAAATAGGGAAAAAGCAAAATTTTGACATGGTATGTGGCTTGAGGGAGAAGCCCAAAAAAACCTAGCACTAGGGTTGTGCATAATTACACCGAACCGAAAAATACATACCAAAAAAACCGAACCGTACAGGTCAACTCGACTTGACCGGTATTTGGTTTGGCTTTTGAATTTATGTTTTTCAAGGTTCGGTTTTTTCGGGAAAAAACCAACTGAAAAGCAAAAAACCAAATGTTTGATGTTGTACTGTGTTGTTTGCTGCCGTGATGGTTGGGTTGTTCGCTACCTGAGTGCCTACGCTGGCGTGCTGGGCTGTTCATTGTGCCTGATGGGCCTGGTCGGCGCTGCCTAAGTGCCTACACTGGCGTGCTGGGTTGTTCGTTGTGCCTAATGGGCCTGGTCGGCTAGGGCTGGGAAATTTCTTAATGACTAATGAGTAAAGGGCTAAAGAAACATTGTTATCAAGTACATCAATGCTTAATGAGTAAAGGCATGGAAATTGCTTAATGAGTAAAGGCACATATTTATCATGTACATTAATTCAAAAGGTCGACTGTTCTGCGGTGTATAGGGTAAATACTTAATGACCGCAAGTTGTGGACTCATGATATCGTTCACAATTCATGCCAACATTGGTAAATATGGTATTTATCGATACCGAACCGAAATAAAGTGGTATTTATCGATACCGAACCATATTTTCAATAATATTGTATTTACCGTATACACCATATTTACCGAAAAACAAATGAACAGACCTACCTAGCACCTAGCCTGTTCGGAATCACAAGGAGGAAGAATATAACTGCGCAAAAGGAGTTTCAAAACAACAACTGGATCAAGGCAATCAAAGGGAGGATAACTACCGCCACACAGCTAGAAGAATTTGTATCCTTGTGAACGAGGCTTCAATTGATTCACCTACAATCGGCCACGTCAGACACCTTCACCTAGTGCTGGACGGCAGACGGACAATACACGACCAAATTGACATACTTGGCGCAATTTACAGGATACTTTCAGGAGTACAAAACAGGTTTGATCTAGAAAGCAAAGACGGAGAATAAGTGCAAATTCTTCGCATGGACCTTGATCCAAAATAAGATACTCACTGACGACAACCTTGCCATCAGAGGTTGGCCACATCAGCAGCTGTGCATTCTGTGTGATAGCCAACAAGAGTGTGGACACCTATGCCTACAGTGCCCTTTTGCCATAGAGGTTTGGCAAACGGTCCGTGGGTTCATTGTGATCAAGGTTATTAAAGCATCGCCTAAGCATCTCTTAAGCGATGCTTAGGCGGTCGGGGGTGGCTCGCCACGACCTCACCTTGCCGAGCATGTCTATGGCGTCTGCCTCATGGCCAAGGTGTCGCTGAGACGACGTTTGGCATTGGGAACGGCCGAGGCGGATGCCATATGCAGCCTCGAGCGGGGATAAGGAGATGGGAGGAGAGGGGCATGCAGGGCAAAATTGAGAGAGAGGAGTCGAACCTATCGCGTGAACTTGAAGCCGTGCCCTAGAACCGCCTCCATCCTCGATGCGGCGGCCATCTGCTGTTGTGCCATCGTCCCCGTCACAGCATCGCCCTCTCCGCTCCAGATCTAGGTGCGCCTCCCTCCTAGCCTCCGCCTCCCCCTCCATCCTGGCTCCCCCTCCCTCTCTGCTACACCTCCCCTCCCTCCCAACTCCCCCTTCCTCTCCACGGCGCCTCCCCTTCCCTCTCCGCGCATCTCACCTCCCTCCAGACCTCCCCTTGCAGCAGAGAGGGAGGGGGAGGCCAGGTCGCCGCCAGGAGGGGGAGGGCGTGTCGCCGCCGGGAGGGAGGGGAGGGAGCCTGGGAGAGTGCAGAGGCTACGCTGTGCTGAACTCAACTCTGTTGCATTTATACTTTGTGCTGTGCTGGACTCGCAAGATGGCATTGCTACTGTGCTACACCTATGTTCTCTCTAATGCACAGAAGCACAAAAAAATTGCAAGTGCAAGTGCTATTTGCTACTGTGCTGATGTGCTCTGCATTGCTATTTGCTACTGAGCTAAGATCTTCTATGGCTATTTGTTGGATTCCTACATTGCCTAAGGCTAAGAGGTATTCCCAAGGATCAAAATCCCGGTGGTTACCAGCTGGTGACCACCGGTTACTGGAAATACCGGTGGGCATCGGTATGAAAAAAACCGGCAAAAAAATTTCAAATTTAAATTTATAACTGCAAAATGCACTTTCGATGTTGGTTTAGGCCTTTTTTGTGCTAGATTACCTACTGTATGAGCTAAATATGCTTGAATTATTATACTCCCAAGTCCCAATATTTTTCAGACAATCTAGCCTAACTAGTACATGCTAGTTGAATGCTTGGGCAGCATGAGTAGTAGGGAATCTTGGAAAGCACATTGGATGCTTGGACTTGGACTATTTGACAGAACTACACGCTGTGAAGAAAAGAGCAGCAACAACAGCAACAACATCAAGGGGAGAAGAGCAGCAGCAACAAGGTAGGGGAGAAGAGCAGCAGCAGCAGCAAGGTAGGGGAGAGGGCTGCCCTAGATAGTGAAGCTAGCAAGGAGGATTTTTTATGTACAACATCAGGCTCCTTACAAATTTATAACTAGACATCAAGCTCCTTACGTATCAGGATTGTTACTTCATTAAACACTTTCTAATTAATATTTGTATTATTCCAATCTAATTACCCATAACTGGTTTTCTCTGTTTTATTCCGGTTTTGGTTCCGGTTTTTCAAACGGGTTTTCCGGATTTTGGTGGTAACCGTTCTGGTAACTGATTTCGAAAGCTCCTCAATTTTAAATTCAGTTTTGAAAGCTCCTCAATTTTAAATTGGTTTTTCGGATTTTCATCCGGTTTTTTCGGTAACCAGTCGGTTACCATTATCGGCCGTCAGCCGGTTTTTCCACGGTTCTAGGATTTGAATCCTTGGGTATTCCCCATCTCCGATTAGGATCTGTGTATGGCGTCGCCTCGCCACGTGCCTTAAGTGCTTCGGCGGTAAAAAAGTGGTAAGTCGCCTCGTCTCGCCTTATCGCTTTAATAACTTTGATTACGATATTCTCCAACAAAGCCAGCCATCCTATTTCAACAACATCCTACAATGGTGGCAAACAGGCTTCCAAAGCAATACCAAAAGACAAGAGAAGGTTTTTTTAATGGTGTCGTCATTTATGTCATGTGGAACATCTAGAAGGAAAGAAACAGGAGAACTTTCCAACAAAAATCGGCCACTCTGCAGGAGACAGGCAATAACAAAGGAAGCCATAGATCAGCGCGCACGGGCCTTCTGACATATTACTTTTCAAACTCCTTTAATTGATTGGCAAAGCTCCTGCTTCCGTTTCAAAAAAAATTTGTCAATAATTTATGTTGACTAAATATTTATTCTATTAAGTATTGTTAGTCATCTATGTAAATCTTGTTTCTAGTTTACTACTGGTTTATCCACATTATTTACTAGGTTGGAGTTTTCCCTCGAGGATATTGTTTGGCTCTGCAGGAGCTGAGGACCTCTCGCTCTCTCTCTCTCTCTGCATATTTTGGTCCAATGGATCTAGTTTCTAGCTAACTAGTTTTTCTACCCTTATTCTTCAAACTCTATTGATGGATATACGCTACAGCATGGTGGCAAGAGTGGAATGTTCTTTCTTCTTGGATCATGACATCGCATCCATTTGGTGCGTGCAATTGAGAAAGAATAAATTATTAGCCTACGGCGACAGACAGATTGCACAAAAACAGATGTTCAAAAGTTTTGGTCCTACGGATATCCTAGTTATTGACGTATTGGACTAAACCAAATCAACCATATGGGAATAATGAGTAACTTCACTTGTTTCCCTGCTTTTTGCATGGCTGCTGCATGCACTTTGCATGGGCGTCTCTCCTTCCCTAACCTCTGGTACACGTATCCTCAGGCTATGACACACATCTGTTAAGAGAGAAACTCGACATAAAACGGACGAATCCACTTTGCCGCAACCCCAATCAGTGCTTTTTTTTGCTTTTTTTTCTTCCTCCTTTTTAGGAATGGACATCTACTGAATTGTCACAAGGCACTACCATTTTGGTTATACACAGTGGCTCTGCTAATGCTAACTTCATGCACCACCCTTCTCTTTAAAAGGCAAGGGCAACGCGCATAGTCTAGTCCAAGAGCACTAGTAGTTTGTGATGGACACTAACACTCCTCCAAAGTCGGGGACGGGCTTCTTCAAAACTTGCTTCAATGGAGTTAATGCTCTCTCAGGTTTCTTCCATTCTGTCTCTGTATTGGTCAAGCATGAGATTGGAGAAGTGATGCTATATCTATTTACTTATGGTGCCCCATATTTCTCTGTAACCTAGCTAATTACTGGCGGTATTTATTTTCTGTTTTGCAGGGGTTGGAATACTATCCATTCCTTATGCATTGTCTCAAGGAGGATGGTTGAGCTTACTTATCTTAACAACCATTGCAATTATCTGCTTCTACACTGGGATTCTACTACAAAGATGTATAGATTCCAGCTCTCTTGTTAAGACCTATCCTGATATAGGTGAGCTGGCTTTTGGCCGGAAAGGAAAGATCATAGTAGCAATATTCATGTACCTGGAGCTGTACCTTGTGGCAATCGATTTCTTGATATTAGAAGGTGACAACTTGGAGAAATTATTTCCAAGTGTCAACTTCCATATTGCTGGACTCAAGATTGGAGGCAAGCAAGGGTTTGTTCTGATTTTCAGTCTGCTGGTTTTGCCAACGACATGGTTTCGGAGCTTGAACATGCTTGCGTACTTCTCTCTTGGAGGAGTCTTGGCTTCCATCATTCTCATCGCCTCTGTTCTGTGGGTAGGAGCATTTGAAGGTGTTGGTTTTCACAAGAAAGGTGTGCTTGTGAACTGGTCCGGTATTCCAACTTCTATGAGCTTATACGCGTTCTGTTTCAGTGGTCATGCTGTTTTTCCCATGATATACACCGGCATGCGAGACAGAAAAAGGTTCCCAACAGTAAGAAAGCAGAAGTCCTTTGGCTGATCTATTGTGTTTGTTTGACCAAGAAACAAGATAAAAGTAATACACTTATAAAGCACTTTAGCTATTTGTTGAAAACTGCTAATGATCTTAGTCTGCCAAAGTATTGCGTTCTCCAAATCCGTCATAGACGGATTTGGAGAAAAGACATGTTGCCCATGCAAATTGTAACTCCAATTCTGGAAACTGCAACATTGTCAAATTTTCCGATTACATAAAGCTGCTATACTAAATGACATCACCATGTGCGTAACACCTATTCTCTCTTGAATTTCAGGTGCTGTTCTTCTGCTTCATCGTCTGCACTCTTGGCTACGGGCTGATGGGTGTCATCGGATACTTGATGTACGGCGAATCGTTAAAATCCCAAGTGACGCTCAACCTTCCATCAAGAACTCTCAGCTCCAACGTTGCAATCTACACGACGCTGATCAATCCGTTCACCAAGTTCGCGCTGCTGGTCACCCCAATAGCAGAGGCTATCGAGGATGGCCTTCATGTTGGCAAGCACAAGGCCGTCAGTGTCTCCATCAGGACTGCGTTGGTCGTCAGCACAACCATCGTGGCACTTGTCGTCCCGTTCTTTACCTATGTTGTCGCGCTCACAGGCTCGTTCCTGAGCAGCACGGCCACGATGTTGCTGCCATGTGTTTGCTACCTGAAGATCAGCTCAAGGACTTCCAGGAAGCTGGGGTTCGAGATGGTGGTTTGTCTGGGTATTATCATGGTTGGGGTAGGAGTTATTGTCGTAGGCACTTCCAGCTCACTGAAACAGATTGTTCGGAGTTTATGAATCATGAGCAGGAACGTGGACGAATCATATGTGGAGCCAATTCTAGTATACATCATGCATGTACTCTACACTTCTATTTTGGCAAGATGTAGATACGAATTTAGGTTCATATAGGACTGGGAACGAATTGCAGTTACGAAAATCTATAAACTTATTTTGCTGATCTGTCAGCCGCTCACCAAGAGGTTGGTGATTTATCCATATGGCAATTTTACTCCACACATGCCTTGCAAAAACACATTCTTTTACAAGATTCATAGCCGTTTCATGTTCTTGTCCGCACAAGGTGCATAAGGAGCTATGCGGCCACCCTCTAAGCAGCAACTTGTCCGCTGCCAAGAAAAATTCCTGTAAAAGAAGCCAAAAAAAAAAAAAAACTTGCATTTGCTTCCAGTGTGAGCTCTCCAAATCATATTCGATCTGTACCTGCATAAGGCCCCTGTGAACTGCACATCATAAGCCCACTTTGCTGAATAAATCCCTGAAGCCGTCCAACGCCAGATGATGGAATCATCTATGCCGGGGTTTAATTGCACTTGCCCGACCTGAGTCCAGAGATCAACAAACTCTAAAAGTTCCTGTGTGGTACTTATCCGTCTCAATGGTCTGATCCACGCATTATCTGTGAGTTCTTCAACTACCGTCTTGTTTTTGCTGCGTACCAAGGAACAGAGATTTGGTGCAATATCTTTAGGATATTTATTGTTTAGCCATTTAGATCTCCAAAACTTTGCCGTTTTGCCATCCCCCATCCCCCAAGGATATGACCGTGGATGCATCAAATAGAGACCTGTCAGTATACTGCTTGTTAATAAACAGGACAATGATACGATGCATACGTTCGGAACAAGAAGGAAAAACCAGATGTCTCTCTCACATGGACCCGCGAAGACTCACTCCACTTTCCCCACCTGCTTTGTTTTGTGCCATCTCCTTGTACTGGCTTCTCTGCCCCCCAATCTCCTTGTACTGGCTTCTCTGCCCCTATCTCTTTCCCATGCTGCTCTCAGCCACCCATTCTTCATCCACGTTTCTTCACCACCCATGGCTCTCCCTCTTGACTCTTGAGACTATCTACTACTCCAGCAAAATCCAGTTGAGCATCCATCGTCGAGCTCTCTGGCGAGCTATGGCTCATCGCCCCTCTCCCATGCGCATGCACGCGACTTCCTTCCCATCTCTCCCATGCGAATGCATGAGACCTCCTTCCCACCCTCCACGAGCGCGCCAAGGCAAGCCGAGCTCTCCTGCCACCGGCAAGGCCTCGATGAGCGCCACTAAGGCTAGTTGAGATCCGCCGCCACCAGCCATGGTCTTGTCATTCGTACCCTGACGCTATTGGACGCACTCCTAGCATTGCCGCCCTCATCCGAGGACAAATGATGTGTTCGGTGATGATTTAGTGGTGGCAACAAGGTCGTGGTGCGGCCACCTTTTGTCTAATCCTCTGAGCTCGTTCTCGATTGTTGCAAGAGGTAAATCGAGTTGTTGTGTCTGTATTTTTAGTGTTGCAGACTTGTTTACTCCTATAAAATTGATGTTGCAATAAGAGTTTTTTATTTGTTACAATAGTCTTTTTTGTTTGTTGCTACAAGAGGTGTTTTTGTTGAATTAGTTATGTTGATTTGTTGCACAAGAATTCTTTTATTGTTGCAATAATTATTGGTAATTGTTGCATCCCAGTTCTTATATGTTGCATCATGGAGTTGGTGTTGTTTGTTACAATATGAAGTTGTTTGATTTGTTGCACAAGAGTAAACTTTTGTTGCGGTAGGGATATCTATTTGTTGCACCAAAGAATCCGTGATTGTTGCATCGAGTTGGGAATTTGTTGTATTTTTGTTGCATCAGATAGGGATTTGTTACAGTCTTACTAAATAATTATTGCGCACCACCAATTTTTGTTGCGCCCAATCGGATAGCCATCACGCTTTGATGTCACTGGTATGCGGTTTATTACCCTACAAAATCTAGTTTTATCGAATAATAAGCTACGTCAGAGTGCAGCAGAGTAATAATTAGAGACTTACAAATAATGTACAATATCATGCCCATCAAGCTTGAGTCTTTAATGGGTCTTAACAGACTTTGCCCAATTTATTACATCGCATCATGAAGTCGCAACTAGCGATACTAATTAACAGACTAATTGGTTCCTAAATTACATAATTTTAGCAGTAGGCATGCATTATCAGAAGGCATGTCTATTTGTCCTATCCTCCACACATGGCATAGAAGTCGATCGCTTCTACGCTAGGCTCGACAATTTCCCAGCCATCATAGTAGTACTCGTCGTCGTACCCCTCATAACCTTCAGGTGCACACTCAGGGTAGCTCGCCTCTAATCAATGAGTTGAATAGCAAGAGTGAGTATTGTTGTACTCAGCAAGCGATTAATTAAAAAAATGCAAATCATGCACGAGTAACGCCATCGATCAATGAGTCCTATTGAAAACCCGACCTTTTTATGGAAAATAAAGTTTTATTAAGAAAATGTCTGTTTTATTTAAAAATTCTACTAAACACTCGTTTTGTGGGTTCGAGCCACCAAAAGTCTAATGTAGCCTCCAATCTTGAAGGCTGACGTGAATTCCTGTTTTCTCTGTAGAGACGTATTGCTTTATCCATAATTACCCCAACCATTCCTGCCATCGGCTTTCCGTGTTCATTTAACACGTGGCTAGGTCGAATTACTAAGCTTTTCGCCATGTCAATACCTAATACATCCACCCAGCTAGGTTTCCCAAACCGTTTTAGTTAGGTTGCACCCATTACTCCACCAGCGCAATATGGTATGACTGGGCTGATATACAATACCTAGCTCCTTAGTCTGGAATCCCTCTGCGCTAAAACAAGAAAAAATACAATAATACGTCTCGTGTGGAGGTATTATTACTTAACAGGGATACTAAGCCCGGCTTGTCTTAACGGGTCCGTGGTCGACACTGGTGTTACGGCTCACTAACGCGAGTGAGAGTGGGTTCATCCCTAAGTTTCACCCATATGTAGAGGGCCCCACATTTTCTAACGGACCCAACCTAGGTACCCTCTACCCACCTACTAACCACGGGTGGCCTAGCTGCTCCATCAACTAGACAAGCGACGCACGCATAGCCAACTATTCGTACAGTGTGGATTAATTTCTCAAAATAGTATTGATGCAAATAAATAGTATAGTTGTTGTAGAAAATAATTTTGTACAAAATTAAATCTAGTGATATGATCAAGGATGGCTTGCCTGAGTGCCCGAGGTTGATTTCGGGTTCAGTTGCCTCCTTCAAACGTCCCTTCTCCTATTTTCGCTCATCTCCTACATTCTGTACTTTATCATGATCTAAATTAGCTAAAAGTCTAGCCCGCATAGTGTAACAAAATTACAAATCGATGGCCGAACATTCGGTCGAATCCTGAACCCAATCTTATTCATCATAGATATAAGCACAATCTTTAATTATTCTTTAATTTCCCAAATTTATAGTTGAAGTTGGTTCAAGAATTCACCAGATGATCATTTATTAACTTTTCTTACTTTTTGACTTTTGTTGGACCGATGAGGCGACTAGAAGGGGTTAAATAGGAGCCTACATAATCAAAGTCTCTTTTCAAAATCTTTCCTCAACGAGGAATTAACACTCTTCACTCTAATAGCTATTTAGAGCTCCTAAGATCAAAGAGAATCATTCAAACACGAACAGGGCAACAAGAGGATCAAGACTCACCAAAATTCCCACTTGGATCAGATAGACCAGATAAATAGTTGTGGTCAGACCAGATGGGCAGTGCGGTTCGACCAAATGAACAGTAGTGGTCTGAATTTCAACACGATTTCAAAATCATAAATTGATATAACTTTTGATCCACAACTCCAAACTTTATGAAACTTGAAACACACCTTCTCTAGGATGTCAAGAATCTATTCCAATCAAATATCTTTAAGATCATTGCAAAAGTTCTGGCCTTTTTTCCGTTTAAGTGAAAATTACACCAAAACCGAGCAAAATACGAAAACGAAGCCTAGAGCTTGCTCGTGGGGGCAAGGATGGTCAAGGTGACCTTAGATCAACTCCCACACGTAGCAAGACAGATCATAACAAGAACTCAAGCCAAAAGCCCTTAAAAGCAACCCCCAAAAAAAAATCACTCTTCCTTTAACCAAAACCAGGCAAACTCAAGAACTTATAATAGAAAGCGCCTACATGGATAATATCAGGTCTCCAAGAGATATCTCCATCATTTACACGTCCTAGGTACAAAGCAAGATTAAGAGGAGAGAAAGAAACACTCAAAACCAAGTCAAATCAAGAAATTAACACTTGAGCATATGAGAGGAAGACTTGGACGAATTTGGAGATTTAATTTCTACTCGGAGATGAATGTTTACAACCACTCTCTTGGGAGGACAAAGCCACTAGGGCAGCACACACACACAAGTGTTCTCAGCTCTCTCAATACATCTCTCAAACCCTAGCCTCCTCATCTCTCCACTTTCCCCAAAATTTCATATTATAGTTCCTTGGCTTAGTTGTGTAAATCCTGCACCAACTATTATATAGTGGAGGCTAGGACTTAGAGAGAAATCCTAACGGACACCCATTGAGCCTACACACAAACGGGTCTCTCACTCATGTATGCTTCTCAAAGCATCGTCATCATCTTTAGCTCCATTTGGGCAAATCCATCATGCCTTGCCCTCCATGGAGTATCCTTGACCTAATCCACTTAGGCAACCGTCGTGGTTTCGTACATCACCACTTTTTGGTATTGGACAATTTACCAAAATACCCATCTACCGACCTTTCCTGATTCCTTCACATCGAAGTATTGCCTATGCTCCGCCATCATCCATGTGGCCCTAATGACTTCCCACCAAGCCTCTTATGCATTTGGATCCCACCAAACCATTCTCACTTGCAAACATACCAAAGTCACTTGGCGCACCATATGCCTTACCATGCACCATAACCGCACCCTGCTTCCCTGACCATTTTGGACCTCAACTCCTCCTTGAGCTTAGTCCCGATCCACCTTGTTATTGCCTATTATGTCCACCACCGGTAGCTACCACTCTGGTTCCTTGTCTTCTGGGCTTGTAACCACCCCGGTAACCTCGGTCATCCTCCGGTGACACCTTGATCGCTCTGGACCTCAGCTCCCCTACCTTAGTCCCAATCCTGTCCACATCACCCTGACGTAGCTCTGGAGTCCTAAAACCAACACCAACAAGCAAACTGTCACATAGCACAACATGACATACAAAATCATCAATTGACATAATTGATAAGTCAAGAACACATACTTTCAAAGCTTCGCACCCGTAAGCACCACTTTACCTCAAAAGGTCTTTTCTCAAACTTTGTCTTCCATGGTTCTTGTCCTTCTTTCACCTTACTTGAGTCCAACTATCTCACTCGGCATCTATGACAGTTGTGGATCTTGATTCTCCAAACCGAGTCCTGGTGCTCCTCGCCGTTGACCATAATTGACTCCAAGCCACTTGCACAATAATAGACTAAGCAACAATTTTTTAGCATAAGTTCTTCACAACTTGACATAAATACAACACATATGCAACATTTTCATGACCTTTGACCAATCCTCAAAATTCAGCACAGCTCACTATGCACTAAACCACCAAAGTCGATCTGACCGTCGCCACCCGGCCGATCTGACGCGCCCACCGGTAAAAAGGAACCGATCTAACCAACATGGTGCGGCCAGTCTGACCGCTTCACATCACCATAAAATGCCCTCTATAGACTTTTCAGTTTAATTTCATCTAGTTTTGCATTCAGTTTTCATCTTCAATAACACCTGGTGCAAATATATCCACAAACACTCTCACATACGTGTTGATAAGCCATTGCCACACAAGGGGGGAGAGGGAGGTAGACCGCGGGGGGAGGGCTTGAGCCTGCATGGGAATTATGCTAAGGCCCATGCATGCGCTGCCACGAGAGAGCTCGGGCCAGCGCGTGGGCCAATCCAGCGAAAGAGGGAGACACATGGGCCTAAAAGGAGGCTCGGCCAAAGGGTACTTGGGCCAGCGCATGGAATAGTGGAGCAAGCGGCTGTGACTGGCGTGTGCGGTCTGGACTCCAAGCATCGCATGTGCAATCGGGAAGCTGGGAGCTGGATTGGTGGCATGATGGCTTGAGGTAGAAGAAAAGGGCGTGAGCTAGGAGGGTGGAGCGAGCCAGAACCTAAGCCAGAGACATGGACTCTACGTTGGTTTAATTGGGATAGGATTCAGAACTTAAAAACGAAATCCAATCTGAGTTTCCTTTTTTATATTAGTAGTTTCCTTTTTCATTTAATTCTGAATAGGGATTAGAGATAAGAGATAGTTTCAGTTTGGAGTTTTGAGTTAGAGATAAAATCTTTTGTAATGTGTCCATCTTGGGCTCTAGGGATGTGCGTGACCTTGAATTGGTTTCAGCTAGGAGGGTGTGTACGTCAGTCTGGGGGATATAACCCCAAGGCTTCGGCCATTGTTAGGGAAGTCAGATTTTTGTTTATGAATAAAACAGAAAAGCCTTTTTGGCGCAAGAGGTGTGTTCTAGAGTTGATTGCTTGCTGATTTTATGAGATAGAGGGAGGGAGAGATTGCCGACAGAAATATCCATATAGTATTCTTCTTTGGCGCAAGTCCAGGGGCGGAACTA
Organism: Ampelocalamus luodianensis; assembly: GCA_036346255.1. Taxonomy (NCBI): domain Eukaryota; kingdom Viridiplantae; phylum Streptophyta; class Magnoliopsida; order Poales; family Poaceae; genus Ampelocalamus; species Ampelocalamus luodianensis. The sequence continues at coordinate 51,728,642 of CM070627.1, read as the reverse complement.
GAACGAAAATGACTAGGGTTCACTGCTTCGCCATATACATATAACAACATATATAATTTTCACGCAACATTGTAATAAATAGTAATGTATCCAATATTTTTTTAGAGTACACGTTGGACGCACTCACACGTGCACACACACCACACATACACACACACACACACACGGGTGCGTCCATAATGCACGCCTTAATCTAGAGCGGAGGCCTAGACCTCATGGAGCGCTAACACGCGCTTTGACCACTGAACGCACCCACGTGTGCATATACTAAACCTAAACCACCGAAATGGTTTGGTGAGGCGCCCTGGGATCGAGCCCAGGTGGGCTGCTCGCATGTCTGGCGAAGAAGCCAACCGAGCAAAGCTCGGTCCTCATGTATCCAACAATTTTAGCATTAATAATTCAACATAACCGATAACACTGTACAATGATAAAGAAGTAACGATCAGGATGTTTTGCAAAATGAAGAAAACTTTACCTGTCATTTGTTGATTATTCGAAAACTCAATAAAATATTGGAATCATGGTATGTTCAACAGTTAAATAATATTATATTAGAAACACCTGTACAGGACCAGGAGCATACATACTTGACATTGTAGTAAAAACTCTTAAGTCAAATCCTAAGCTTGGTCCAACATGAGCACATGGATGATGGATCACGATCGCTAGCAATTTTGCCTCCGTCCGATTTGCAACTAACTAAGTCAGTATTCCAAAACCCCCAATTTGAAACCCTAAGTATTAACCTCACATTTCGAGAAAAATTAACAATAAATCATCACATTGGAACCATAACTCACAAGTTTAATCTTTTTCCAGAAAGAAACTGGAGGAACTAAAGACGTGGAACATGCCATATGCTTATTCCGCGATTCATGACTTAGTCCTTCTGATGGGCGACTAGGCGAGGGACGCTGTGGCTAGCGTGGGCCGCAGCTAAGGCCTCCCTCTGGGCTCCAACACAAAGGGCTGCGACCATCGTCCACCAACCAGGCAAGGCGAGGCAAATCGTGAACCATGGGAGCCAGGAGGGAGAAGAAGAGATACGGACTCCATGGCCACGCGACACGACGCACTCACACGAGACACGCCTAGGAGCGATGTGTACGACTACTAGTGCTGGGTTGCTGGCTTCAATGCGTCGTACATTCGTTCAGGGCCTAGCCGCAGCCCGTGAAAGCGGAGCCGCGGGACTGCAGGAGGCCGAGAGGTTGGGCTGGACCAGGGTGCATAACTTTTAGGGCACGGGGTACACACATGGTATATATGGATTAATTCCCACTAATTTTTTTTGGACCCGGTGTCTTGTGACACCAGGTGGCCCTCCTGGGATCTGCCCCTACACAAGTCAAGAACTTCAATTCTTGAATTGAGTCGAGAGCTACTTCCACCACTTTGCAATTCAATCTACTAAATTGGTTTGCAATATTATTATCTATCTATGGATTTGTTTAGGTACTATTCACATGCATGATATTGTTCACATGCATGGTACTGTTTGTCCAAAGCTAAGGAAAGAAGACGACGCACTACTGATCTTCGAGTTGTACCGTGAAAGATCGGGCCAACAATCGGGGTCCTTCTAATCAGCTAGTTAGATCTTTATCAAGTGCTTGGTGTCCATTTGGCACATTCTTGCACCGACGGTCTGACCGCCTCCCATGGCTGATCAAACCGTCCAGGTATGAATGGTCAGACCACCCCACATGGGTTACACATATCCTAACTTATTATGACTTAGAGATGTATTCTACAAGAATAACTGTCATAATCCTATTGGAGAACTAGGAGACACTATATAAAGCCATGAGGGGTGGTCATGGAGAAACACAAGCTACAAACCAACTCGTCAAAAGCAAGAGGTGCACGACAGGATTAGAAGCTAGGTTATTCTTCAGCACTAAATTGTTGTATAGCACAAGGATCTAAGTGTTCTAAAAGGTTCGAGAGGGTTGTGAGAGAGCGATAATCTCTCGTACTCTTTTGAGGTTATGCTTAACGAATTTACGGTCGGCTTCGTCAAATCTTTATTTCTCGTCGTGATTATTTTTTCACCGTTATTTAGTTCTCTCTACGAGATTCGTCTGCTTCGTTCTTGATATTGTGCATATTTGTGTCATATTTCGCAACTCTGATCCGATCTGGAGACTGTTGTGTATAAAAAAAGGGTATTATAGTATAACATGGTGACTGCGAACAGGAGGGTGACCGGCCCCGCGATCCAGCCGAGCTGCGCCGTGGAACACGCCAGCGACAGCACGCCGGAGCCGATGACTGCTGTTATGATGTGGCGCCCGCTGTCCACACCGTTACTGCTCGCGAAATCGCACGAGTTAGTCATTGTATATATGGTTCCTGCACCGGTGTGGTAAGGAACAACAATGATAGTTATACACCATCACACGCTGCTGAAGCCAAACCAAATTATACAATGGAATCGTATAGCCATCAATTAGCAAAAAAAATAAATTAAATAGTTAGGTTTTGGCAGAGTTATCAATATCATACCAGTACCGGTCATACCAGCTGGTACATACTATACCGTCATCTAAACCGGTACAAAGTAGCCCTACATATCGTACCGGTTACACCGGTTCAATACCGGTAGAATTGATAATGTCGTCTATTGAACTATATATTATATTTGATAGTGCTACTATGTATTTGGAATAATACTACAAGTGATATTTGGTGTGCATATAATTAAACAAATATATACTTATAAATATATATATATATATATATATTAGTATTATTATATTAAATCTAAAACGGTACGCCAGTATAGATCAGTAAAGAATGTATCATTCTAAGAACAAAAGCGGTATGGCCTCCGATACAGTATTGATAAGTATGGGTTTTGGGCCATTAGATTTTGTGATATTTGTACTACCAAACGCCATGTCTCGCGGATGGATGCAAATAATGTGTTTTGCAGAAAGGCCAGATTAAACCTGAAAGAGAGGGAAAAATACATGCTGAGAGGGCGCACGTGGGCGCCGCGGGGTGGGGTGGGTGGGTGTGGCGGGGGGGGTGGGTGGGCTAGCGAATGGCGCCGACCGATACATCTATGGGGGGAGGTCGGATGCATGAGAGGGCAGGCAGCTTAATTATGGCCACAACCTTCTCTTAGGGCTGCATCACAGGGGTCCTCTCTCTCCGAAAGAGCAAATTCTTTGTATGTCACCGAAAGTTTGCTTTGTCTTTTATATATGTCACTCATTATTTTACTAACATGTGGATCTGATCTCACATATTAGTAACATAATAAGAGATTTTGTAAAATTTCAATAACATATAAGGAATTAATTAAAAAAAAAAAAAGCTGCATCCGATGGAGGAGTAACTCTAATTAGCGGACATCCGCTGGTTGGCTTGCTAGCAGATGCCATGCGGAGCAGTAGGAAGGATGGTGTCTGCGTGTTGCCCGAGCCAATCGATGTGATTTGTCGTGTAGGGTGGGGTACGGTGTGTCTACCGCTTCTGAAAAAAAAAATTGAGTTTCCTTGCACACGCGGTGATGTCTACCCCCCGCGTCTAGGTCACAGACCGGTAGGCCACGCGTATTCGTTTGCTTCTAAGCCTTTTCCTCTCCTTTCCCTTTCACACACGCTCACAAGGTGTCGCTGCCTCGTCTGTCTGGCGCGTGGCGAGGGGAGGAGGCCGTTTAGGCCCAATCCATTTTAGCCCGCGCACTTAATGGACCGTGTTTTACCGGCGGGGCAGCCTAAGCACGGCCCGACGGCCTTTCAGGTCGGGCCGTGCAGTCCGAGCCTGTTTAGCCTGATGCACCAATTCCGATCCACTTAGCTCAAAAATTCAAAAAAAAAAAATTAAAAAATATATGTAGAATTCATAAATACATATGAAATTTGTAAAAAATGAGATAAACGTAATGAACATGTAATAAATGATTTTATAAATATTCAAATGGTTGTCTCGTTAAAATATTTGCCATTTGGCCCATAAGACATGAAAAAATATAAAAAAAATCTAGAATATATATATAATTTTTAAAAAACAAAATAAATTTATATACACTTATAAAATAAACTATATAAATTAAAAAACTACAAAATAAAACCATATAAATATTTAAAATGAAAATAAAATCGTATAAATATTAAGAAATGGAAACAAAATCATATATATATATATATGTATTAAAAATAAACGAACCTAACGGGCCATGCCGTGCCCGGGTCGTGCTGGACCAGGACCGGCACTATTCGTGTCGTGTCATGCCGGCCTATACCATGAACAGTACGGGTCGTGCTGTACGTGGGCAAGGCCAACAGTGTCGTAACTCGAGCCGAGCCGACTAGTACAACTCATTTGGCCACCTTTAGGTCGAATCAACAAACTCATTTTGTGCTAGTTTAGCCTGACACCATGACCAAACAACCTTAACCTCGTGTCCTCATCAGAATTAGGCAGCTGAACCTAACCCGAACCCCATACTTCATGGCCTGGTCCCTAATGCAGAGATGGCCTCATGGCCGCCTCCCATTCCAGCCATCGCTCACTGCCATGCCGCGGTTGCCACTGCAGCCTACATCTGCGTCCCCCACCGACAACCTCGTCCGACAGCACAACCGCTCCTGGAGGCCCTCCTCCATCGCGGCTATTTCGGCAACCCAGCGCCTCTTCGACGTCCTCCCCGCGCACTTCGTCGTCACCTGTGTTGGAACCGGCGACAGCCTTTTGTGCAAGAGAACAATCACAACAAACACGTAAGAGACACAAGAATTTGTTTATAAGGTTTGACGAAGCCTACGTTCTTAAGAGTCGAATCGCGGCGACTTTGTTCATAAGAAGAGTTTTTTTTCTCTCTTTTAATTAGGGTTACAAGAAATTAACAGTATATATTTATATCCTGATTACATATTCGTCTCAGCCTCATAATGCGTACCTCGATCTTTCACCTTGTTATATATATTATATACAAACCATACACAACGACCTGGAACTCGCTCCTCGCAGCGCTCGCCCGCCGCCGCGACGTCCGCACCGCGCGTGCCTTCTTCGCCGCCATGCCCGTCCGCGACGCCGTCTTGTGGAACACGCTCCTCGCCGCCTACTCCCGCTCGCCGCACCCCGAACACCTCGCCGCCGCGTGCCGACTGTTCGACGAAATGCCGCAGCGCGACGCCGTCACGTGGAACACCCTCCTCGGTGCCTAAGCGCGCCGCGGGCTCATGTCCGAAGCGCAGAATCTGTTCGATGAGATGCCACGTGTCGGGCCCGGATTTTCTGACCCGAATCCTCTGTGAAAAATACCGTGCTATTCCCTGGATCAGTAGATAGCACTCACAGATACCTTGCTGAATCATTCATACATGGCGTGAACTAAAGTATCATTATTACAATCAACAGAGTGACATAGACCACGTCGGGTCGAGTTTACAACGAGGGCGATCGGGCCAAATTGATTACAATACGAACACCGGACACGGTGGCGGAAGCAAAAGGGTAGAGCTCATCTCTTCACAGGCAAGCGACTGGGGCAACCTGTGTACGACTGATATTACCCAAGGACCCGGATAATATCGGTTGTACGCAAGTACCAACGAGTCAACTTAGACTGCGTCGAGGCCTAGACTACAGATCCTAGACTACTCTTCATCGTTTCCTTGCCCATCAACACGGATCCTCGTAGTAAGCATAGTCTCCTCCATCGTCATCCAAGGGTTTGGGGGAGAGCGAGGATGAGCACAACTACCGTGCTCGCGAGCCAATACACAATGCAATAATATACATGCAAGGCTTACAAGGATGGCTCGGTTCTTTTATTTGCGAAAGCAATACTTTTAAATATCATAAGTACAAATTCCTAGCACTTAGCATTTTTAAACAATTTCATTTTAGTTAAAGAGAGTAATTGTGCAATATTTGATATCGTGAGAGAATCCCTCCTTGGAAACTCTACGATGTTTATTTTGATTGGAGCTACCTCAATTATTAACCATGTTGAGTCTGAAAACTCGGGAAAATCCAATCTCGGGGCTAGGAGAGCCCGCCACAATTTCATACCACCCACAAAGGAATTTTTAAATAGAACTAACTCAAGTTAAGTTCCCATGTCCGCTTTGACCGTAGGCACTACTGTTTAACAGTTTATAAACTCTGCAGAGATTGTACACTTTACCCACAAGAGACAATTAACTCGTTGCCTACACGATTCGTAGTCGTGTAGTCGAGAGGTTGTCACAATAACTTTTCAACTACCTCGTCCTTTCCATCATCTCACCCATATGGGGTTACGCCCATATATTCGCGAGGATGTTGTACCGTAGCGCTGGATGTACCGCACGGCGTTGGCAACTTCACCTCGTATCGGTGTCCCGTCAAGTGGATGTACCGCAAGCTTGCGCGTGCCATTTATCCACCGGTGAGATAACTTTCGAGGATTCGATAAATTTACTAAGCCAAGTCACGGTTTGTCGCGGACTTGTGGTCGTACTTGTTTTACGGAGGTCGTGACAAGATTAAGTCCTTAGGAGTTATACGGGCGGTTCATTCCACATCCCATCCACAAAATGACATTCCGTGGGCTACATTAGCACCCATTGTCATACCATCCACCTCTCCATCCACCCAGATATGGTAATAGCAATTTTAGGGTTTTTGAGAAGCAAAACACAACAATTCAACCATCTCAGCCATTTACCCGTAATGGCTGCCCAAATCATTTTATATTTGAAAGGATGATGGTTGGGACAGTTTAATGTCCCGGTACTTAAGCAAGGCTAGCATGTCGCTTCAGTACAACCTATAGCAAGTATTATCATATAGTTACTAGGGTGACAATGGTTAAGAGATTCAAGTTGTCAAAGATGGCATAATAATTAATTATTCAACAAATGGGTAATTAACTACCTTAAGCTTTAACATACATTTTTTTTAAAGAATTAAAGCATGCAATTTGCTATTTTAAAAGAATATAATTTGCATAAAATGTAGGCTCAATATGATCAAAGTATTGACTCGCCTTGGTTGTAGGGGAGAGAGTCCGGGTAGTCTTGTCCTTGATCGACGTGGAGGTCTCCGGCGTCTCCGAAATCTACGCGGTAAATACCAAGCAAAATAAGCGACAAGCAACGAGAGCAATTAAATACACAAGAGTACACAAATGAACTCCAAATTGAACAAGACCTATGCCATTAGCAAGATCTTGATTTTAGAAATTTTAGAAATTTAAATCACAATTTTTGGAGTTGAAATGGGGGAGTTATTAATATTTAAAGTCTCACTTTGAAATTAAAATAGAAAAAGAAAACGAAAATCACAGAAATTAAGAAATCGGCGCGCCCAAAATTCTAGCCGGCCCAAGGCCTCGGGCAGGCGTGCTTGTGTGGGAGAACGCGCCCACGGCACGCGCGCGCGCCCAGCGGCGCGGCGCTAAAAGGGGCAGAGAGGAGGAGGGTGCGGGAGGTGGCGGCGCTGGGGAGGGGAGAAAGGGCGGCGGCGCGCGGAAGGAAGGGGAGGAAAGGGCTGCGGCGGCGGAGGGGAAGAGGAGGCGCACGCGCGGAGGGGAAGATGAGGGCGGCGCGACGGAGATGGAGAAGAGGAGCTCGGGCGCGGTGGCGGGCTCACGGCGGCGGCGGCGACACCGGAGGCGGCAGCGGCGGCGGCAACGGAGAGGTAAGGCGTCGGCTCTTTCCTTCTTCTTCCTTCGTCTTGCTTCTTACTTGCTCGGGGCGGGAGGAGGGGGGGGGCACGGGCGGGGCTTTAAAGCCGGCGGAGGAGGAGCGGGAGAAGGGGTCCGGCGGCGAAGGGCGGCGTGCGGCGCCGGGAATGATGGCGGCGGGAGGCGTGCGGGAGGTTGCGGCAGAGGAGCAGGCGGTGGCGTGCACACGACGGCAACGCGACGCACGCGAGCGCGGGAAGGGAAGGGAGGAGGGGGGTCCGGGCCGGCGGGGAGAAGGACGGGGAAAAGGGGCGCTACACCACGGAGGAACACCGGCTCTTGGAACACGATGGTCACCGGGTTCTTTGCTGCTGGCCAGGTGAAGAAGGCCCTTGACGTGTTCGATGCAATGCCTGTGAAAGAATCCGCGTCGCTGGGCGCGCTGGTGTCTGGGTTTACCAAGAATGGTTGGTTGCATGAGGCTGAAGAGCTGTTGACCAAGCGCTTGAAGGTGATGGACATGGACAAGGCTGTTGATGCTTACAATACGCTGATTGCTGCGTATGGACATGCTGGGAGGGTGAGTGACGCCAGGAGATTATTTGATATGATACCCAAAGGACAATGCCAGCGCAAGATGCACAACAGGAGGGTGTTTGAGAGGAATGTTGTGTCATGGAACTCAATGATGATGTGCTATATCAGGACCGGACATGCTGTTTGATGAGATGCTAGATAAGGACTTGGACTCTTGGTATCATGGAACACTATGATTGCTGGGTATACTCAAGTGTGAGATATGGAGGAAGCAGAGAAGCTGTTTTGGGAAATGCCAGACCCTGATATGGTGTCATGGAATTTAATCATACGAGGATTCACACGGAAAGGGGAGGTTGAGCATGCCCGGGGTTTTTTCGATAGGATGCCAGAGCGTGGAACCATCTCCTGGAATACAATGATATCAGGTCATGAGCAAAATGGGGACTATGATGGTACGATCGAGCTATTTTCGAGGATGTTAAAAGTTGGTAAGACACCTGATCGGCACACCTTCTCTTCAGTTTTAGCAGCATGTGCATCACTCCCTATGTTACGCCTCGGAGCTCAGCTCCGCCAACTTATTGAAAAAACATTTCTGCCAGATACTGCAACCAACAATGCACTTATAACAATGTACTCCAGATGTGGGGCATTAACCCATGCGGAGGCCATCTTCAAGCAGATGGATACGGAAAAAGATTTAGTGCATAGTTACCGGATTCGATATAAAATCCTGCGAATCACGAACCAGATTCGTCGAACCCAAACCGGTTTAGGGTACGTGTTCGTGTTCGCAGCGAAAATTGAAATAAAAAGTGGCGAACTATGAACCCAAATCCCATACCACGACTCGGATGAACTGCGTTTCTAGTAACTATGATTTAGTGTCTTGGGATGCGCCGATAGGAGGTTATGAACACCATGGCCGTGCTAAAGAAGCCTTGCAGCTGTTCGAAGAGATGAGGAGTGCCAGAGTTATGCCAACTCACATAACCTTCATTTCTCTCTTGAGTGCATGTGGAAATTCTGGTCTTGTCTCTGAAGGACAGATGGTGTTCGATACCATGGTTCACGAGTATGGCATTGCTGCTAGGGTTGAGCACTATGCTGCACTCATCAATCTCATAGGGCGACATGGCCATCTTGAGGATGCATTGGAAGTGATCAATAGCATGCCGATTGCTCCAGATCTATCTGTGTGGGGAGCTTTCCTCGGAGCCTGTACGGTTAAGAAGAATGCACTGCTGGCTCAATTGGCCGCAAAGGCATTATCCAAGATTGATCCTGAGAGTTCGGCTCCATATGTTCTGATGCATAACTTATATGCCCACGAGGGGAGGTGGGGAAGTGCATCTGTGGTAAGGGAAGAGATGGAACAGCATGGCGTTCACAAGCGGCCCGGGTACAGCTGGATTGATCTGCATGATAAGGTGCATGTCTTCATCTCAGGGGATGCCTCATATACCCAGGAGATATTTTCAGTCCTAGAATGTTTTGACAGGTCATGTAGAGATTGGAGCTAGACGGGCGAAATTGTTGTACTATTTATACAGAACCGAGAAAAGGTTTTGAAGTGTAGAAACAAAGACTCGTTTTTTCTGTCTTCAATTCTTCTTGACCTGTACATATCTCATTCACGTAATGTTTGTACCTTACTGAAATCAACAGACGAGCTATTTTTCAACCACTTATAACATTGAACAATGAGTTTGTATAGCAATCTGATACAATTGTTGACCTTATAGCAATCAACAGACGAGCTATTTTTCAACCACTTATACAGTTGTTCACTCTCTCTCCCACACACCCTTTTTCACCCACGCGCGAGCAGCGCTGGTCAGAACCCACAACAGATGCATTCAAAGCTTTGCACGTAAGTTTCTCTCTTATCAATATTCCATTTTCTGCCTCTTAAATGAGCATGTAATTCTCCGTGCACGGTTAATTGGTTATTCTTGCCCACGTGATCAGTAAGACAATAACTAGTAAAATCCACTGCGTAGGTGAGTAAACAAATTTTTTTGCCTAATCAACTATTGGAATTTGATGACATCTTGATTTTTCAACTCGAAACTACGGCACGAAACATCAAGCAATAGACAAATAAAATCCACGGACTGCCTGTTGGACTTATCTTTGGATGTGGTGTCTGAGTCACCGAGTCTAGCGTTACACGGGTACTACTCTCTAGCGTTACACGGGTACTACTCAGTTCAAAGCAGAAAAGAAGCAAAAACAGAAGTTTCAAGAATATCTGTTCAGGTAAACGTAAGCTATAGGGGAATGTGCATTAGCCACTTGGCAGTCCCCAATAAAAAGATGACATGGGCTGATGACGATAATCTGTACTCCACATCCTCTCATGCATCTGTCCTTACAGTTTCCAAGAAGTGTATGCAGTTTCTGTGAAGAAAAATAATAGAAGAATCTAACCCGAAATTTTGATAGCCACCATTCCCACTATCCACACTCTCCAATGCACAAACCCCAAAACATGCTCTGCAATTACCAAAACTAATTATTACCAGGCAGCCAATCACATTATTGCTCCTTTTCTGTAACTCCTGATCCATTAGCCACTCTTTGCATTAATTCCCTGCATGATTTTTAATATTAGCCGTTTCCATAAGCCCAATGCCTTTCATCCAATCCATATATTTTTGGCTGCCCACCATTTTAATCTCTCCAGCCTCTAGAAAGAATGGAGCCTCCTAACCAAGAGCTCAGGTAAGCTCATCTTTTATTTGCATATGTTCAGCCATGCTCGTGGCTGAGAAGAATGTTAGTAGTAGCTTTTTGCAGCAAGATAGAGTACAGCGTACATCAGGTAGTACCTTTGTTATCTGTTAAGTTGATCTAGCCTTTTTTGCATGCACCAGCTTGTGGCCTTATTGGACAAGTATTTGGCCTGATAGTTACCTGCTTGAAGAGGAAGCACTTCTCTCCAGTCTCTCCTTCCCGAGCTTCCATTCCCAACCATTCTGCTCTACCATTACACAAAACAACGTTTTGCAAGGTTTGGTTCTTTATTTTCTATTTGGATTTATGCCAGAGCAGTACTTTCTGAAACTGCTCACTATCTTGTTTGTTGCGACGCAGACGAGCTTGATGCCATCTTTGAGGATGATGTGCTGAGGTACTGGGATGAGATGGAACAACCTGAGAACAAGATGGAAGAAAGCGAGAAGTTGCCACTGCTGTGTTACAGTGAAGAGAAGGGAGCGACCCCCAACTCCAAGATCATGGGAGCAGACCATGTTAGATCAGAGGAGAAGGAATTGACGTTCGAGCTCGTGTCGCAGTACTTCTACATGCCAATCACGCAAGCTGCGCGAGAGCTGAACGTTGGGCTCACCCTCCTGAAGAAGAAGTCCAGAGAGTTGGGCATCCCCAGGTGGCCTCATCGCAAGATGAAGAGCTTGCAGACCCTCATCAACAATGTCCAGGTCCCTTTCTTCATAGTTTCACATCTCTAATTATGCATCAGCTAAATGTCTGCATTCGTTTCGAAGTGTAATCAGTTGTGAGATCAATCGCGGTGCAGGTCCTGCAGGAAGCAGGCAACGCTAACGGGGAAGAGCAGCTGGGGACGTTGGTAGAGATGCTGCAGCAGGAGAGGAAGCTCCTGGAGCAGAAGCCATATGTTCAGCTCGAGGAGAAGACGAAGAGGCTTAGGCAGGCCTGCTTCAAGGCAAACTACAAGAAGAGACGGCTCTTGGCTCTGGAAGCTAGAGAGCCATCAAGATGAATCAGAAAGTGCTCATGCCAAGCAACTCACATATGACTGAATATAGTGCAAGTCCTTTTTGCAAGTGTTATCATGGAAATCTAGCGTGTCCTATTTGTCTGCCGTAGTTCTGTCCGGTCAGGCTTTCTTACATACTAAATAAACTAGTAATTTAACTGGCATGGGGAAGATGTTTTGCTCTGTATATGTTTCTTTTGTCTCCCAATTTCAGCTTTGCACTATTCATCCCTGGAACAATCTTGGTTTAATCGTGACAATGTGTAGTTTTCATCTCACTGGTAGACTCAACAATGCTTTTCGCAATGCTCAACAATGCTGTAGCAGTAATCATATGATGATTGTCACTTATAAACCAAAGGCCATAAACGTGCAAGGCTTAATTAAGCAGGTGCAAACCGCACACTTATAAACCAAAGGCCATAAATGTGCAAGGCTTAATTAAGTCGGTGCAAACCCGCAGTGGACTCAAAAGGCTTACTCTATTTATTACATTCTAGTACAAAATCTAACATGTACAGTGAAGAAATAAATCTTCTAGCCGCTTCTTTTTTTTTTAAGTACATGAGGAATGTACTCACACATCACACGCATGTTCACACACATACACGTGGGTGCGTTCTAAACACACGCCTAATCTAGAGAATAGGGAGCTAAGACCCTACATAGTGCGGGCACGCACTTTGACCACTAAACGCACTCACGTGTGCGTGTACTATTCCTAAGGAATAAACACCGAAGGGTGAGGTGCCTAGGTTCGAAGCAGGGTGGGCTGCACTTATGCCAGCCTCGCTAGCCATCCGAGCGTTTCTTGGTCCTCTCTTCTAGCCACTTCCCACCCAACTGGTCCGTCCTACTTCTTGGATTTTTAACAAAAATATTATTTAAAAAATTACAAAACTAAATAATCGCCCAAAAAATATATAAAACTAGGTTTCAACTGGCGACAGGAAGTGAACAGTATTCCTGTCGCCAGTTGAACTGGTGATAGGAAACCACGTGAGATCATGTTGCCAGTTGAACTGGCAATAGGGATTCATCTATAAAAACCCCAAAAAATAGTCCAAAACTCATTTTAATTCCGAAAAAAAAACCAGAAGAGAGGAGAGGGAGATAAGAAAGGTAGCAAAGCCCTGCTAGTTCGTAGAGGAGAGAGAGAAAGAGAAAGAGCATTAGATCTGGTTGTCCATCTTGCAGGTACTGGTTTTTGCAACTTCGTATATTATATCAAAACCTTGTCGGTTATAAAACAAAAATAGCAACATAGAATACAATAGATTAGATAATTTTAGTCCAATTTTGTAATACATCATTTAAGCTGTGTATAGTCTAGTTTATCGTGCACATATTATGAATATCACATCACTCGAACGATTTAGGATATATCTGCAGAAATAGGAAGACGTCTACTACAAATCCGTAAAAATTGTAGAGTACCTAAGTAGGGTAGGTAGAGCGTAATCAAAACAATCCCAGCTTTATTTAGCTTCCCATTTGTGCGCGGTAGAGTAGCTAAGTAGGGTAGGTACATCACTCTGCCTCATAGGCTAGTCAGATGACTTTAACCACACTCTGCCACCAACTTTTCAGATCGACATGACAACACTCTGCCTTGCCACACGATTCCTCCTCAGAGCCGCTGCCTTACGAACGTTAATTTCCTTCAACCGAATTACAACTCGGCCGCGTACGCAGGGCCGACTCGGCATATAAGTACTACCCCTTCCACATCGGGTTCTCCTGCATCAAAACTTCAACACAATCTAGCTCAGATGGAGAACCAATGGGACGAGATCTGCGAACTCACAAGGGGTGTTGTGGCCCGGGACGAACAAACAGAGCGTGCCAGGAGAGCACCTCCCCGCAATGAAACCCCCCATAGCGCAACCCCTAACGGAACATTCCAACCGAGCATGCGCCGCAACACCCGCCCGAGAGGGAGACGCTGCTGCTCTGTTGGTGTAGGGACACATGCAAGTTTTTCAAGTTCAAGGAGTGGCTCAGCCTGGGCATGCATTACTAGGGTTGTGCAAACTACTCTGGGGACTATCCCGACCGCTGTTGGGATCGGGCCGCTATCGGCAGCTGGTAAGGACTGGTTACAGTATGTTCTCCTACCATTTCTCTTTCAAAGTATACGCAAACAACCTCTCCTGTCTACCCATAGTCCCCGAATCCACTATGTGGCTACCGCAAGTGGATCGACCAGGAGATCCACCCACACGACCAGTGGCATCTTGACTGCGAGAGTGGGATACCCAGAGGGACCGCGAGAGGAGGGAGGAGCGGCGCCGCGACGAAGAGTGCAGAGAGCGTATCTGTCGGGAGATGCAAGCTCATCTCAAAGTATGCAGACGGAGGGAGCACGAGGCCCGCGAGGAGGAGCGCGAGAGAAAGCACAAAATGGCGGCCAGGGCCAAGGCGGCCGACGAGGAGTGCAACACTGAGCTCGCAAGGAAGGGCAAATGGCTCCGGTCCACGTAGTAGGTCGGACTATTCCGTAGTAATCCCCCGTCCTACCCGCCATGTTAATCCTATCTCCTGAAGGCATATATACTTACATGGTCCAGATATTTGTGTCGTAGTGTACTATAGTAGTAGCGAGGATGATTGAAGCAATTAGTCAAACCATCATACCATGTGACCACGTGTAATGTGCTTCTGTCTGCGGACTCTAATGTATTTATGGTTCCGTGCCTCGCACTTTACGTTCGGTCGAAATATTTCATCAACACGAGTACATTTCCCCAAATCACAATCACATTGACATTACTTAACATTTATCGCAACACCATCACATACTTTGTGGAAAAATCACACTAATATTACATAACATTCAGCATAACGTCATAGCACCTAGTTTTTTACAAATCAAAGTGATAATACAAAGCATTGGGCACCACATATTTCAAGTGGACGAACCTTTCTAGTGGCTGCGACCTCAACATCCCTCATGTGGAGTGTCAATGTCTCCTTCGTCCTAAGGATTTCTCATAGGATATTTCTTGAAGGTGTGCCCAGACTCCCTACAAATGGAACACTTCTTCGTACGATATCCGGCTTCTGCCTCGTCCATGTCATTCCTAATGCGTCGTACCTGTCTAAAACTTCTTCGTACGATTTCCACGATTAACCACATATCTCAAACTAGACTACCCACAAAAAGTATAATGTACAACATATTGCACTACGTAACTGTACATCCAAAACTATGCAATCCATTTGGCTAAAAAAATACCTGAAAGGTGCACGATTGGACGGACAGTACTTCGCTAGCTTCTCTCCTCCCCTCTGCTCC
Source organism: Ampelocalamus luodianensis (assembly GCA_036346255.1). NCBI lineage: Eukaryota > Viridiplantae > Streptophyta > Magnoliopsida > Poales > Poaceae > Ampelocalamus > Ampelocalamus luodianensis. The sequence goes on along the minus strand of CM070627.1, from coordinate 51,713,426 downwards.
TCTCCCTCCCCTCCTGTCTTTCTTTTTTTTTCAGAATAAAAGTGAGCTTTCCTTCAATTTTAGGGTTTCGAAGGTCTTTTATAGCGAATATTGGGTCGCCATTTGGAATGACGACAGGCATTTGCGGGATCCCTATCACCATTTAAAATGACGATTTTTCAAAAAATTAAAATAAACAAAAGAGGATCCCTGTCGCCAGTTCAACTAGCGATAGGAATACTATTCACTTCATGTCGCCAGTTGAACTAGTGACAGGAACTTGGACCAACGACAGGGAGTCAACAGGGTCCCTATCACCGGTTGAACTGGCGATAGGGTCCTGTCACCAGTTAACCTAGTTTTGTAATTTTTTTGGGTGACTATTTAGTTTTGTAATTTTTTAAAAAATATTATTTAAAAAAAATCCTACTTCTTGATTCGATCACTGATGGCCTCTCGGCAGCATGCCTTACTATTATATATAACTGCAAAAAGATATATAATTGCAGGGTGGGTACGACAAGTCATGCTCAGCAAACAGCATACACAATGATAAGTTATAATAAAATAGTTTTTTTCTTTAGAAGATAGATGTGAATTTAAATGCAGTTAACCAATTTAAAAATCCTGGTGTCGTACACTGAACACTTTTAAGAGGGGTACTCACGAATTGCAGCTACAAATGAAAAGTTATTACTACTACAAGAAAACAAAGACAAGTACTGGTGGATTATCATGCATGCTTTGCATGCATGTTGCCTATTGAAAATCTTCCACGAAGTAGTAGTAGCTTCATAGTATTCAATATGCACAGGGGTGTAAAACTAATCTGGATAGTATGTTTTATTTAGCAACTGTATCCGGATAGTTGTGAATGTGGTAAGAAAAATAGCATTCGTATTGCGAAACAAATACGAATCCGGATAACATCCGAACTTTCCCCGGATACGAATACGCATGTGGTATGAAAAAATCTGGTCGAATATGAATACAGATAATATTTGGATCCGAGAGTTTTGACAGTTTTATTTCCCTTATCAAGTCCACTAACATTTTTGTGTGTGTTGTGTTACCATGTTGCTTGTGGGAATTTGATATTTTATTACATATATTGGAACTCTATTTGTAGATGTTTGAAATTTGATATTCTTGTGTAAAACTTCATCATATTTTATAATGTTCAAATTCGATCGAATTGAGCAAGTATTCGATTCACATTCATATTCGTTAGAACATTCAATTCGTATTCGTATTCGAGCATATTCGTATTTGCATTCATATTCGTTTTAAAAAATACGATTACGGTTGTGGTATGACCACTATTTGATTCATATTCGATCCGTTTTCACCCCTAAATATGCACAACCAATGAGTCAGCCCACCCGGTTATAGTAGTAAACAAAGGCACTCTGGGTGGTGCCTAGTAGGGGTGTCAACGAATCGAATAGCGGTCTTCTCGTATTCGTATTTTCTAAATGATTACGAATACGAATTGAATGTTGTAACGAATACGAATCAAATACCTACACAAATTGGCCAGATTCGGATATCCTTATAACTTACGTAATTGCAAGATATTTATGATACTTTATTCTCGTACATAACACACTTAATCATTCTAGTTTATCTATTTCACCTAAAAACATAAATTCATATTAAATTAAAAATACTAATCCAACTAATTAGCCATACTGCAATAAAATATGTATATTATTTTATCAAATATGAATATAAATAGTGCGGATATAATAATATTTCGGATGGCAAAAGTCCATACCATATTCGTGTCCATATTTTTATGTGAATACGAATACGAATATGGGAGAAATTATTAATTGGATGAAAAATTCTAAATCATATTCGCTACCAACCTAATTCAGTTGTTGGATAAAATGGATAATTCAGATTTGATTGACACTCCTGATGCCTGGAACGAATCTTGAGGCTGCAAGTTTATTTTTTTATTGTAGCATCGCGTTGTCTTCAATGCTTGCTCGTGACGGAGGGGTGAGTAGCAGGGTCGGGCCACCACAAGACCACGTCGGGATGGTTAGTGAGGTCCAGCCGCCACGAGGTCGCATGCATGTGTGCGATGGGTGGTGACGGTTGGGCGGCTCGAGCGTCGAGTGAGTCATGAATCGGATCGGTTAGGGTGTAGAATAGTTATTCTAAGGAAGAATATAGGATAACGCTACTATGTGTGTGTGTGTGTGTGTGTGTGTGTGTCCATCTATATGTTGCTCCTGCTTCCTAGTACGAAGTTTAGGATAGAGATGACCAAATGGGTGGCTCGAACCATGCCGATACGGGCCCGATTAGGCATGGCACGACCAGCCTAGCTAACTCAACGGGTTGTGTCGTGCCGGCCCTTGGGCTCGGGTGCCAACCCAGGCATGACACACTAGTCTCTAGGGCTGTGTTGGGTCGGCCAGGGCATAATAAGCCCGACGGGTCAGGGTTGGCCCAAGTAGCCCATCTCGGTTCGAAGAAATAAAAAAATCCATAAAGATGTATAGAATTCAAAAATACAAATTAAAATTGTAAAAAATGAGTTCGATACCCATAAAAAGAGATAAATATATTGAAAATGTAATGAATAGCTTTATTAATGTTTACATGGCTACCTCGTTAAAACATTTGTTGAGTAAAAACTCAACATGAGAAAACCATAGCAAAAGAAAAAGAGTACAACCTGTAGCTCTACATACATCCATGTTATAAGTGTTGTTGTCTAGGTATAGATTTTCAAACATGCCAAGCAACTCTAGATTATCTACAAAGTGTTGTTCTCATGCATCAACTTGTTCCCAATCTTTCATAGTCAGAAGTATCTCCACCATCTCACTCGTGAGACTTGTTCTTCTCTCCTTCAATATTCTTCCAGAAAGACGAAAAGCAGACTCGGTGAAAACCGTTGGGACAGGAACAGTTAACACATCACGTGCTAATATGGATAGCACTGGATATGTTACCTTATGATCATGTCACCATTGAAAAATTTTGAAGCCATCTGTGTGGTAATTAAATGTATTATTGTCCAGATAGGTGGATAATTCCTCACTCCTTGGGTGGGCAATTTGTCTTGCTTCAAAAGGTGACGTGGTAGAATCTGAGCCCCTGGACCCCGAGGAAGAGCATACACCCTAGATTTTGCCCCACACATTTGTGTTCTTATCTGTGATAGGTGGTAATGGAGGTCATTGTAAGCGAACTCCTTGAAACTTATGTTCGTACTTTTGATAAACCTCAAAAAAATTAGTACGAATATTTGCAAAATAGTTAGAATAGTCTAGGCTTGTAGCATCACTGAGATGCTGGAAAACATTATCAAATCCTTGAATTTTCTAAAACAAATGCAAATGCATATAGGAATGGGATTTCTTTCCAATATTTCAAGTATTTAGTTTTCATAGCAATAATAGCATCTCGTAAGACTATTTCATTTTCATAGACCTTCAAATGACTAGAAATTTCTAGAATATTATGCATAATTAAAGGAGATGTTGGATAATACACATTAGATAAAGCAACATTGGAATCATAAAAAGTTTCAAAAACTGAAGTAACTTCTCAACAATATATCAATGCTGCTCAGTCAATAGTGTATTGTCGTCAGTGCTACGATAGTGCATTTGAATAAAAATAGAAAATGTGCTCTTCTATGGTAAAAGGCTCTTAAGAATCAAGTAGAGTTCCATCTTACTAGCATGTCCAAATCAAAATTTCTTGGACGTACATCCATTGCCCTGTAGAAATTCTTATATGCTGTTATTCGTTGGTTAGAATGATTTAAGAAAGACATCACATTGTGGAAAGCTTTAATATACGGATCCAACCTCTTCAGACCATATTTAACTATAGATTAATAATACGACAGGCGCATCGCTGATGTAGCAAGAAGGATTTAGTGTACATATGTACTAAATAATGGAGTGAGAATATCCATTGCCCTAGAGTTTGTGGTGGTAGTGTCTAAAGTTATTGAAAAAAATTATTTGTAAGACCAAAGTCTTCCATGACTTTGATAATATAGTCCACAATATTCTCACACGTGTGTTACATCAATTAGTTTGAACCTATAATTCTTTTTTCTATTTTTCAGTTGTCATTAACATAATAAGCAACTACACTAAGATAATCCTCCCTAGCCCGACCACTCTATATGTCCAAGGTCAAAGACACTGAAAATGTACAGGTACTAAATAGTTCTTTTAATTTATGATGACGTTCATTATAGTATTTAACTAGATCCCTGGTTATTGTCTATCTAGAAATGGTAGAAAATCTAGGATTATATGCAGTCCTAATATAATTTTCAAAAGATTTAGACTCCACAAAGTTCAAATTTAAATCCTCTAAAGGAATTAAACAACAAAGAGATTGACGAGCTACCTCAGGACTACAGTCCCAGCAAAGTATCGTACCGTCTAGGTTGTACTGCAGTTGCGTCTGCCTCATGGCCAATCCTTGCCTTGCTTTACATCTTGCAGAATATCTAAGCAAGTGCTTCGTTCCATCTAAAGACTTTGCAGGCAATTCATATTTACAAACAACATATTTTACCTGAACTCCTTGTGTGTCTAGCCTAGTTGTCTTATCGAAATCATCCGAGACTCCCGATATACTCGACCTGGATCTCTTTGCTCTGGTGCTTCCAGACGCAGATGCACTCGTAGAGCCCGATGATGGTATTGATGCTTGCTCTTGCGATTGATTTGAGGCCTCGAGATTCTCAAGTGATGCGTGATCCTCAGCAAAACTATCATAATTTTTCATCACGAAAACTACACATAAAAAATTACACTATTATTTATTTCAACTTAGTATAACAAATAAGAACAATAAAAATATACAAAAAATAGTGTTGTGCCTCTTTTCCTAATTTGCAACTAGATTTTGAATTTTTGAATATTTGGCACAATTTTTTCAAAATTTTCCAAACTATCACAAAAGGAATCTAAATTTGCATAACACAATTCAGAGAAGATATTGAGAAATGGATAGGTTCTGAATGAGAGGGGTATGGTGCCTATTTATAGGAAATAATTCAACATTTTTATATTTTTTATTGTTACCATGCCTAAACGTGCTGACATGTCATGTCGTGCCTACACGCGCCTAACTAGGCCCAACAGTCATAATCAGGCTAGGCGTGATGTGCCATCACTACTACAAAAAGGCTAATACTGGATGCCTCATCACAGACGGTTGGTCAAAACCGTCTGTATTACATAATCGACGGTTTTTGTTTAGAGACCGTCTGTGTAAATAGATGCGCTAAAAACCGCCTGTGAAGAGGAAATATCACAGACGGTTCGTGTTTAAAACCGTCTGTGAAGTATCACGGACGGTTCATAAAAATAACCATCTATGAAGTAAACCATTATCACAGACGGTTTGTAACAAACAACCGTCTGTGAAACTTCCAAGATGGCTCTTTTAACTAACCGTCTGTGATAATGGTATACTTAACAGACGGTTTTTTTATCAGAACCGTCTGTGATAATTAAATGTTTCGACTCCCGCGCGTTATGCATGCGTCTCTTCGTCTCCCGCGCCGACGGGCGCCGATGCGTCTCTTCGTCTCGCGCGCCGACGTAAATATGTCTCTTCGATGTTTTATAAGAGTGATATTATCGCGCGCCATGGTGAGCACACATGGTATTGAATAGTACACCATGGTGAGCACGCGGAGCATGACGGCGAGGACCAAGTGGGCGAGGAGGTCGGCGATCGCCGTCCTTGATCTTCCTGATGAGGTCGTCATCCACATCGTCGCCCTCGTGGCCGCGAGCTCTCCTCAGCCCATGGCTGACCTCTGCAGCCTACGAGCCACGTACTATTCTTTTGTTTTTGGTATAGAGGCCTGGTTATAGTCAGTTTGTGAAGATGACTGTTGCGTACAAAACTAAAAAGTCGTATCATGATACGGCGCAAAAAATAAAATCTCATGATGATTTCGTTTTGTGTCCAATATCTAGTAATTAATTCTTGTATTAAGATTCTATATATCGTCTTGAATTTTAGTTGCAAGGCTATGTACAAGGCGTCCAAGGCGCGCGTCGTGGGGATGAGCGTGGCGCTGGAGCGGGAGGAGGCGATGAAGTGGCAGGACTACGAGCGCTACCTCACCATCGTCAACCACCTGGCGGCCGCCGGCAACCCAGAGGCCTGCTTTATTGTCGGCCTCGTGCTTGTCTTCGCGCCCCAAGACATGCAGCACGGCCTTGTGTTCCTTGAACGGGCGGCCGACGCCGTCGCCACCACAAGACCACGACCTACGTGCTCGGCCTCCTCCTCTACACGGCAAGCGAGACGCGCGACGTTGGGAAGCAGTACATCAGGCAGGTCGAGGGCGAGCCGGCCGCAGGCGGGTGCGAGACGGCCAAGAGGACCAACCGGGAGTGCAGGCGGTGCCAGAGGCTCGCCGTGGACATGATCCAGGCGGCGGTGTGGGGGAGGATGGCAGGGCCGCCGCTGGGCCGGGTGTGGGTGCTGTCGGAGGACGGCCACTACCGGTGCACGAGCACCGGCTGCGGCGTGTTAGGGTGGGACGACTACGCCGTCTTCTGCAGCGATGACTGTAGGATTAGGCATGAGTATACCAAATTATTTGCAGAGGTGTTGGACTACTTGCTGTAAAATTAGTTGTTTTATGTATATATATATGTTATAATTTGCATTTATCTATATCAGAATGTGTCAAATGTTCTGAATTTTCAATTTGCATTTATATATGTATATATTTATCACAGACTTCCAAACGAGAGAGAACTTCTCTTTATACGCCATGTTGTTCTGCACTATCAATGATTTATCACAAGATTAAACCTTAACCTAAAGCAACTCCTCAAAAGAAAATAGAAATAAAAACTTATGATCATCATCTGGAACCAATTTATTCAAATACTAGAATAATTATCATGAATTAATATAATTTTTACCAAATTTTTGGAACTATATTTCACCTACAGAAAATTTAAACTTAATATAATGACCTATTCTAGGTTTGAATATAAACTATACAAATTAAATCATGAAAAATAATATTGTCTCTTTCTAAAATAGACAAAAGGATGATTGTTCTATTATGGGACCATCTGTGATACGTATCACAGACGGTTCTATTATGGACCCGTCTATGACACGTATCACTAACGATTCCATAATAGAACCGTCTATGATATACCTTTTTTAATAGGAGCCCGCGCGCTAGGGTTTGTGCCCTAACTCGTCACTCCCCAGCGCGTGCTAGGGTTCAGGACTTTGGCCGGGCTCCCGCATCGCGACTCCCCCATCGCCGATTCGACCTCGCCGCCATCTCCCTCGCCGCCGATTCGAATCGAGCTCGCCCCGCCATCTCCCCTGCCGAATCAAGCTCGCCCCGCCATCTACGCCGTCGAATCGAGCTCGCCGCCATCTACCGCGCCGAATCGAGCTCGCCGCCATCTCCCGCGCCGAATCGAGCTCGCCTCGCCATCTCTCAAGCTGAATCGAGCTCGCCCCGCCATCTACGCCGCTGAATCGAGGTACGCCGCTCTCCTCTACTCCCTCGGCTACCTCACCTCGGCCAGATCTGCCCCTCTCCCCTGGATGTGGGTTGTGCTGGTGGTGGCAGGTGTTTGCCGCGTCGTGTCTACACTGGATCATAATTTCTTTAATGACCATGAACGTCTAAGAAATCTACCAAGAAGCATGAGGAGGATGAGACAGCATGCATCCAAGGACATCCTGCCTGTGCGGACTGCTTCATCAACATGAATTGATGCCTTAAACTGTTAGATTACCTGCTGTTATGTATTGTGTATAGATTAATTGTGCCTTGAGCTGTTAGATTACCTGATGTTATGTATTGTGTATAGATTGTGCCCTTGGATGATACTTATATGATGAATTGATGTCACAAATACAATTGGATGTGATATTGTCTATAGATTAATTGTGCCTTGAGCTGTTAGATTACCTGTTGTTATGTACTGTGTATAGATTGTGCCCTTGGATGATACTTCTATGATGAATTGATGTCACAGATGCAATTGGTTGTGATATTGTGTATAGATTAATTGCGCCTTGAGCTGTTAGATTACCTACTGTTATGTATTGTGTATAGATTATGCCCTTGGATGATACTTCTACGATGAATTGATGTCACAAATGCAGTTGGATGTGATATTGTGTATAGATTAATTGTGCCTTGGGCTGTTAGATTACCCTGCTGTTATGTATTGTGTATAGATTGTGCCCTTGGATGACACTTCTATGATGGATCCTAATCTCTTCTCTATAAAGTCTCTAGCGATTATATGCCTTTATGCCTTTAAAATATATATATATATATATATATATATATATATATATATATATATATATATATATATATATATATATTGTTCATAGTCCACATCCACTTTGGAGGTGTCACGCATGACATGAGGAGGAGAGACAGACTACAAACAACTTCATCGAGCCTGCAAGTTCAAGAAGCATGGGCTGAGAGAGCGTTAGGACATCCAATTACGGATGTTGTCGACAGTAATTGGGCGTCGTTGTGTTTAGAAAGTGGCGTGGATGCACAACTACTCCGACCGTATCGCCACGTTACTTTACGAACACGACGTCCAATTACCGTCGACGACATCTAGGTAATTGGATGTCCCGACGCTCTCTTGGCGACCATACTTCTTGAACTTACAGGCTCGATGAAGTTGTCTCGTGGTCTCTCATCCTCTCATCCTCCTCATGTCATGTGAGACTACGACAATATCTAAAGTGATCGATATATATATATATATATATATATATATATATATATATATATATATATATATATAATTTAAATGCACATGCAGCCACTTCTTGGAGACTTTATAGAGAAAAGTCATCACAAACGGTTTCAGCTATAAATCGTCTATAAAGAAAGGTCATCACAGACGGTTTCAGTTACAACCGTCTATAAAGAAAAGTCATCACATACGGTTTCACATACAAACCGTCTATAGAGAAAAGTCATCACAGACGGTTTCAATAACAAACCGTATGTGATAGTTAGCTATCACAGATGGTTTTATCTACAAACCGTCTGTGAAAGTTACCTATGATAGACGGTTCTGAGTTAATAATCGTCTATGACAGTATGCATCAGAGACGGTTTGAATAACCGTCTGTGATGAATCATGTCATCACTGACCCATAGATTCAGGCAGCTCACGAAACCGTCTGTGATGACGTTTTTGAACCGTCTGTGAAGATATTTTCTGTAGTAGTGCATGCCGGGTCGGGTCGGGCTGACAAGCATGACGTGCCAAGTCGGGCTGTGCCCCGTGCCATGCTATGTTGGGCCCGACACTATTAGTCTCATGTCGGGCTGGCCCACTGAGTCAAGGTGCCGACCCAAACACGACACGTCCGGCCAGGCCATATCGTGTCTGGGTCGGGCCAGCAGTCTCATGCCATGGGTCAGGCTAGCCAGCACAGCCCATTTGGACACCTCTAGTCTAGCAAGTACCAGCAGTCCAGCACTACCCTATTTATACTATCTAATAGTCAGTTTCTACAGTACCTTAGCTCCATTAAGAACTCTCATCGACGTGGTCTCGTGACCCTCGTGGTAGGGAGGCATTTTTGGCTATTTAGGACTTTTTTTAAGTGAAATAGTAAAAATAGTTTCTCCAAAAATGAAATGACAAAAATGGCCCCTGTCGTGCACCCAGATCGCGGTAGGCCACCTACCGCTAACCTAGTCTGTGGCAGGTGTGATGCGCAGGCGACCTGCCGCCGATTGGATTAGTGGTAGGCCGGCCATCTGCCGTGGTGTTTTCGCATGGCAAGGTTGCCATTTCATTTTTTGCGGGCTATTTTTACTGTTTCGCTTTAAAAGAAGCTAAATGAGCCAAAAAAACGGGTAAGGAGCAGCCAAGTTATACATGCTAATTCTTATTTATAATTATCTACTTGATAACACTTTGTCCTGAGCAAGCCACGTATTGAAGTCAATGTAAAGTCATCACTTCATTCTTCGAGGAGTTCGACGCACATGCACGCTTCACGGAGTAATGGATAGTGCGATAGAAGCTAGATATAAGGAAGAAGTGTTTGATCAAGGTCTAAACATATAGATAGATGAAATATGGTGCACTTGTGCGGTCAAAATTAGACTCAATACTAGCTTAAAAATTTGGAAAGAAAATAGAATCTAGATGCTATATTAGATGGGTTCACATACCACAAATTAACTCCTAGGTTTTTTAGTTTCACTATTACTTAATCACGTAATTGAATAAGTACGGGCTTACTCATAGCAAAGTTCCAATGGTCTTATGTCTTAATGAAAGGTAATCAACATTCATGAGGGGGCCAGGCCCCTGCCAACCCCTGCCAACCCTTCTCTCCGCCCCTAGCATGGGCAGGGGAAAAATCGGCGGTAACCGATTGGTTACCGGTCGTACCGTAAGGACCGGTAAAAAAAATACTGGCTTGAAAAGTTTTAAATTTAAAAATTGGATTTAAAATTTAAAATTGTAGCAAAATGTGTTACTGTATGATTGTATTTGAGCTAAAGTGTTACTGAATGTGACGTCATGATACCACCTTGCAATGCTACGGGTATCAGGATGATTTGTTGTATGCATCAACAGGAAGTGTATCAACATATCATGGTCATGGTTATAATGCAGTGTTAGTGTCGAGGCCAGTGTACATAAATTTTGTGTACCATCAAGCATATTACTGCCAATGGATTGAACAATATTCCATGATTAGTTGGCACCAATATAAACAGATGGTACTTCAGTACCAGGGTGTTCTCATTATCGACGACGTCGGTGACATCCAACTTCCTCCTCGGCGCTTATTAGCTATATAAGTAGTTATTTCCTTGTTCACCGGTAACTAATCGGTAACAGGTCAATTTCAGTCGGTTCCGGCCGGTGACCAGTGGAGAATTTAAATGTTCGTTTGACGAAATTTGGTTGATTCTAAATCGGTAACCGGCGGTAACAGTCCGATAAATGGTTCCGGTGAGGGTCCGATATTTTCAACGTATCCGGTTTTGAATCTTTGAGCGTGGGTGCCATGGTCGTTTTGGTTGGAGCAAGGAATGTGGAATGACTTGGTTTGACCGAAGGGGCAAAGTGGATATTTTAAATAGGCTAAAAACAAAAATACGCTAAAAACATCGAAAATGGCAAAATATGAATGTGTCATCGGATAAAGTGGCAAACAATGAATTGCATTTTGTAAAGGAAGAAGTCCATTCTACCCCCTCAAGTATCGACATGCGGACACCTAACCCCCTGAACTAAAAAACCGGCCCTTTGGCACCCCGAAGTTGCAAAACCGGATAACCTACCCCCTTCGGCTGTTTCGTGCGGTGGTTTTGCTGACATGGTGTCCGGGTGGCCTGGTTTCGCCAGGAGGAGAGCTGATGTGGCGTTTATCTCCATTTCTTGATTTTTCTTGATTAACATGGCGTCCCGGTGGCCCGCGCCTACCACGCAGCCCCGGTGTTGTCGCCACGCAGCCAGGCCACACGCGCACCCCCCCTCCTTCTCTACTCCTCTGCTCACGCAGCCCTGTACGCTAGCGCCCATGCCGCTCACACCCATTCCGCCCTGAGCGCGTCGCCGCATCGTGCGCTCCGCCTCTCTCTACTCAAGCCATGCCCTGGCCTCCATTAGCCCCCTAGCCTCCCCTGCCATTTCCTCCCTTCCCCTTCATCTGCACTAAAAGATACTGTCGAGCAGCACGAGCTCCAACCTCAGCCGAGAGCCATGGCCGCGCCTCATCCCTTCACCGTTCTAGCCACACCGGCGAGATTCGCCCACGCCAAGCGCGTCAAAACGTGTTCCCAACCTCCCACACCATTTTCCCCATGTGGATTTTGCTCTACGCCCACTAGAGCTCACCGGCAGCCCCGTCTTCTTCTTGACCGGCCGAGACCGTCGCCCGAGCCACCGTGCCCCATTCATGAAGCTCCGGCTCGATTCCCCTCGCCTGGAGCGTCGCCTCGCCTCCCTTGTCCTTCACCGACCTCCCACTGGAGCTCCCTCTCCCCGTAGCGGCGCCTCCACGGCAAGCCCTCCGCGCCGCACGTGGTCAACGTCGCCGGACCGCCCTGGCTACTCCCCTCCACCCGCGACGGTGTTGGTGAGTTCCTACCACCCCTTTGGAGCTCATGCTTGCCCCCGTTCCTTCCCCCACCCCCTCCAGCTCCGGCGCCCCTTCCCCCCCACCTCCGGCCGCCGCATGCAGCCGCCCCGCTGCTCTCAACCATCCCCGGGTGCGCCTCCACCACCCCAGAGTTCGCCTCGGCATCTACATCCCATTTTTCCCGTGCTAGCCCGCCGGCGACCAGCACCGCCTCTACGTCTATGTCCGCCCCGAGAGCAACCCATTCACCAGCTCCCGCGCGTCTGCGCCCCTAGCCCGCTGCGGCTTGGTCCTGTCGCACCTCCCTCTGCCGGCTCCCTCCCTCCCCCCTAGAGCTTTGGTGTCTCTCCCCCTGCCCGATTTACTTCTTCCCCTTGCTCCATTCATTCTCTTGATTCGTTGCTCCTAGTGATTTCTTCGGTTATTGGTGCTAGCCCATGGCGCCTCCTCATCTGGTGCCGCCACCGACGCCGGCTCCTCCTGCGCCGCCGCCACCACTTGGCTCTCCCTCCAGCGCCTCCCCGAGCCTCCGGCTCCAGCTCGTACGCGCTCCCGTGGCACATCACCCGGCCAACTCCTACACACGCTGCCGCTCGGTCCCCTCGGCATGCTGCGCGCCGGCCCAGCCGGCTCGGCCTCCCTCAGAACTATGCCCCTCTGTCTCCTCCTTCCTGTCATCCTCGTCCTCGTTTGGAGATTGGGGAAGAAGAGCTTGAGGTTGCCTCAGTAAAAGCAGGAGAGAGAGGACACAAAGGGAGAGTGACGGGATGAAGATCGGGGAAGAAGAAAGGTATCACTCGTAACCCCCCGCCACCTCACCTAGCTGAGTCAGCGGCCCTCCTGGCGAAACCGGGCCACCAGGACGCCACGTCAGCAAAACCACCGCACAAAACAGCCGGAGGGGGTAGGTTTTCCGGTTTTGCAACTTCAGGGTGTCAAAGGACCGATTTTTTAGTTAAAGAGTTAGGTGTCCGTATGTCAATACTTAAAGGGGTAAAATAGACTTCTTCATTTTGTAAATTGGCAAATCATGAAGTGGTGTATACCTCAATCATCCCTTCTTTCTTAGCCTTGAAGCATGATGTCCTGGCTAAGGGGCATTGGTCCACGTAGCTTGCCAACTAGAATGTTTTACTCTGCAGCTAATGCACCGCATGGTCTTAACTCATTTCTTTATTCTTTCTTTCCTACTGGGAAGATATAGGCTCGCTTCGCTGCGCCCCATTTGGAACTTTTTCTTCAGCGTGTTTTTGCTGCATCGGTGAGAACGTTACGAACACGAATCGTGCATGTAGGGACTGCGCCAAGACAGATAAGGAAGCATATCGTGTAATGATGAGAATTATACGATCACAAATAATACAATAATGTTTTTGTTGTGGGCCTGCCGACAGAAGCAAGCATACTGGGTATTGCAGGAATCATGTATATGCGATTCGGTAGCAAAAACCTAGTCCGGAAAAAAATCGTAGACGACGAAACGAAGAAAGTATGAAATGTCAGGTTAACTCAGAAACAAAAGGCACTGACAGGCATATATAACACACACAAACACGGTAGGATGGTCATCCATACATGTTAGGACAGTGTTAGCCGCAACATAGCGGTGTACCACGGAATCGGCTTTTCACAACAACTTCACAATTTGACTTGTCAACAATGGCAAAAACGTGCATGTAAGGGAGAGTGTTTTGTAGTGACAGACTGACATTGGTGACTTATAAATTTTGCAATGGTACATAAAAAATTTCCCTCGGTTTTATGAACGGTTATTATTAAACTATAGTTACTTTAGAATTGGATTTAAACTATACAATCGACTTTATCAATTAATTAATAACCCTAAAATACGGGGTATTACAATCACCCTTTTGCTTCTGGTGCATGGTCAATTTGTGATTAAGTGGTTTGGTAATTTTGCAAACCATATTAGTGAATTGCAGTATGACAAGGAGCATAAAACTGTCCAGATCGCTCTGCAGCAGCATACCTTGAATCTTTAGGCCTCATATTACATTGGATCAAATGATCTATTGGGTGTGATCAAACAAAGTTGCTGCTTCTTTTCTTTTAGGACTTAAAAAACATGTTTTCTGGGAGAAGACACACAACATTGTCATGGAGAAATCCACCACAAATAAAAAATAAAGCAGAAATTGGGCTAAACTCCTATGTCAAAATACGTCTCTAGACTTCAGATAAGATATTTAGATTATGTATACTGTTAGAGATAGTACTCCAAACAAATCTGGAGTCTCTCTGTTATCTGTAAGCAAACAACCTGTAAACAGCTTATACGATTGTAACCTCCTTGCCGTATACACTATTCATGATACGGTATTGCGGCAATATAAAAGCAGGACTCACGGACTTGTTTCAGGGTGTGAGATATTGTCCTCTATTCTGTTTTCCTCTTTGATCCAAACTACGGATTTCTTTCATGGTATCAGAGCCACATACACCACAATCCTCAAGCATGTCGACGAGCAACAATGGTGCCGTCTCCGCTGTTGGTGCTATCTCATCCGGCGGCCTTCTTCCAACGTCATCGTTCGGTCACTTGATTAATGTCAAGCTGACTCGCACCAACTACCTGTTGTGGAAGGCTCAACTCATGCCATACTTGCGTGGTCAGTAGTTGCTTGGCTACGTAGATGGCACTTCGGTTCGTCCAGCAGTGACGATTTCTCAGGTTCTTCCTGAAGGAGGAACGACAATTGAAGTTGGAAACCCGACTTACACTATCTGGTTACAACAAGATCTGATGGTGCTAAGTGTAATCCTCTCCTCGCTATCTGAAGAGGTTCTTGCTCAAGTCCTTTTCTTCACCACTGCAAAAGAAGTCTGGGATGCTCTGGAATCGATGTTCGCATCAAGTTCAAGAGCTAGAATCATGCAGCTGCGAGTCCAACTCACCACGTTCAAGAAGGGTGACCAGACAATGGCAGAATATTTTGCCAAGATGAAAGGTCATGCAGATACTTTGGGAGCAATTGGTCAGCAATTGAGAGATGAGGAGATCATCTCATATATGCTGGCCGCGCTAGGCCCTGATTATGACGCCTTGGTTACTTCCATCTATACAAGAACTGATCCCATGACTCTCATGGATCTGTACGCTCACATGATGAGCTATGAGATGAGAAAGGAATCCAGTGGCGCGGCAATTCAGATTGATGCTTCTGCGAACAATGTTCAGCGAAGCAACAATAATTTTCACCAAGGCCGTGGCAATGGACGCGGTCATGGCCGTGGCAATCGTGGCCGAGGTCATGGTGATAGCAATTTTCAAGATGGAAATCAACGGGGAGCAAAGCGGCCAGTTTGTCAAATTTGTGGCAAAACTGGGCATATTGCACTAAAGTGCTACCATAGGTTTGATCACTCTTATCATGTGGAGGATCGATCTGCATCTATGGTAACGAACTCCTATTCTGATGATCCAAGCTGGTACACCGACACTGGAGCGATGGATCATATCACCGGCGATCTTGATAAACTATCGGTCAAGGATAAATACTATGGCAAAGATCAAGTTCAAGTGGCTAATAGCTCAGGTTTGGCTATATCACATACTGGTCATTCTCATATTCCTTCCTTAGATCGTTCCCTTAAGTTGAACAACATATTATATGTTCCTAAAATCAAACGCAATCTGCTTTCTGTACATCAGTTCACCAAAGACAATGATGTATTCCTTGAGTTCCACTCTGATCGTTTCTTTGTTAAGGATCAGCGCACGAAGAAGGCCATCCTTCACGGTAGATGTCAGAGAGGCTTGTATCCACTGCCGCCAAGTTCAACTCAGACTTCTCCTTCCAAGTTTGCCTTCAATAGTGTAAAAGCTTCAGCAAATTTATGGCATTGCCGTCTTGGCCATCCATCTCCTTTAATAGTAGATCGAGTGCTTCGTTCCAATAAACTTCCAGTAGCTCCAAATAAAGACATTCCAACTATATGTAATGCATGTCAGCAAGGGAAAAGCCATCAGCTACCCTTTTCTAATTCAGAAAGTGTGTCAGTTTTTCCCCTGAGCCTTGTATTCTCTGATGTATGGGGTCCTGCTGTAACCTCAGTTGGAGGGTATAAGTATTACGTCAGCTTTATTGATGATTTCAACAAATACACTTGGTTGTATCCTCTCAAAGCAAAATCAGATGTTGTGAATGTTTTCATTCAGTTTAAGAAACATGCAGAACGACTCCTAGACAGGAAAATTCTGTGTCTCCATTCAGATTGGGGTGGAGAGTATCAATCCTTGAATAGAATTCTCACCCAATCAGGTATAAAGCATCAAGTTTCTTGTCCTCATACTCACCAACAAAATGGCTCTGCTGAGAGGAAGCATAGGCATGTTGTGGAGATTAGGCTTTCTTTGCTCTCTCAAGCTTCTATGCCTCTGAAGTTTTGGAGTGATGCTTTCCAAACAGCAGCCTTTTTGATCAATAGGATTCCTAGTCGAGTCATCAACTTCCTGACTCCCTTGGAAAAACTCTTTGGCAAGAAACCTGATTACCAGTTTCTGAAAAGTTTTGGCTGTGCATGCTGGCCCAATCTTAGGCCATATAATGCTCACAAACTTCAATTCCGATCACAACAATGTGTGTTCTTAGGTTACAGTCATATGCATAAGGGGTACAAGTGCCTCCATCGAGCTACTGGCCGGATCTACATCTCTAGAGATGTAATCTTTGATGAATATGTGTTTCCTTTTACACAAGAGTCATCTTCTCAAACACATACAGTTACACAGGATGATATTTTAATTCCTCTTCCTGTGTCAGTTTATTGTTCCTTGAACCCTATTCATCATCCAACTTCCATTGAGAATGACAGTGTTGCTGATATTAGTCCATCCTTGTCCAGTGCTACTGACTCAATCCTTGCTAGTCCTGCAGATTCTTCAGGTACAAGCGCCAGTTTGCAAGAATCAGTTGATGCTAGTAATGATCAACAAGAACAAGTGCAACAACAGATGGGGGTAAGAACAAGGCTTCAGAATAGAATCCAAGTGCCAAAACAGTACACAGATGGAACTATTCGATATCCTATAAAAGGGAGAACAGGTTTCTCTATCCAGACAGAGAAAACAAAACCAAGTTCTTATGATGAAGCAATACAAGATCCGAAATGGAGACAAGCAATGGATGTTGAATTCTCAGCTTTACAGCACAATAAAACTTGACATCTAGTTCCAAAAGATAAAGCGCAGAATCTAATTGATTGCAAGTGGGTCTTCAAACTGAAAAGGAAAGCAGATGGTTCATTTGATCGGCATAAAGCTCGGTTAGTTGCAAAAGGATTCAAACAACGTTATGGCATAGACTACGAAGACACCTTTAGTCCCGTAGTCAAGCCTGCAACAATTCGGCTAATTCTCTCTGTTGCAGTGTCAAAAGGTTGGAGTTTGCGACAAGCAGATGTGCAAAATGCTTTTTTGCATGGTGTCTTGGAGGAAGATGTCTTTATGAAACAACCAATTGGGTATGAAGATAAGGAGTATCCACAACATGTATGCAAGTTGGATAAAGCTCTCTACGGGCTCAAACAAGCACCAAGGGCTTGGTACTCAAGGTTGAGTTCAAAGTTGCAAGAGCTTGGATTTGTTCCTTCACAAGCTGATAACTCTCTGTTCATTTTCAGAGATAGTCGAATTATAGTGTATATGTTAATCTATGTTGACGATATTATCATTGCTAGTTCATCTGAAGGAGCTAGTATTGATCTACTTCGTCAACTTCAGAAATCCTTTGCTATCAAGGATCTAGGAGTTCTGAACTATTTCCTTGGCATTGAGGTAATTCACTCAAAAGGAGATGACAGTATTGTTTTGAGTCAGACCAAATATGTTGGTGATGTGCTTCGCAAGGCAAATATGATAAATTGTAAGATCAGTACAACTCCAATGGCTTCTATTGATCGACTGTCCAAGGTACAAGGCAATCCTCTGAATGAAATGGAGTCCACTCATTACAGAAGTATTGTCGGTGCACTTCAGTATTTGACAATCACAAAGCCTGATATATCGTTTTCAGTCAATCGAGTGTGTCAATACTTGCAAACGCCAACAAGTGATCACTGGTCAGCTGTAAAACAAATACTTCGGTATCTAAAAGGTACTCTAACCATGGGATTACATATCAAGAAGTCAACATCTAATCTCCTTCACGCCTTTTCTGATTCAGACTGGGCTGGTTGCCCAGATGACAGAAGATCGACAGGAGGCTTTGCTGTGTTTTTCGGTGAGAATCTACTTTCGTGGAGCTCTCGTAAACAGCCTACAGTCTCTAGATCAAGTACTGAATCAGAGTATAAGGCTATCGCGAATGTGACAGTGGAAATCATCTGGATACAATCCTTGCTGAAAGAACTGGGGATTTTTCAGTCGAGACCACCGTCTTTGTGGTGTGATAATATGGGAGCAACGTATCTTTCAGCGAATCCGGTTTTTCACGCTCGAACCAAGCACATTGAAGTGGATTATCATTTTGTAAGAGAAAGAGTGGCACACAAGATGCTTGATATACGTTTTATTTCATCTCGTGATCAGATATCTGATATTTTCACAAAACCACTTCCTGTGCAGAGTTTTGAACGGTTCAGAGGCAATCTCAATCTTGTTCCTCGAGTTGAGATTGAGGGAGGCTGTCAAAATACGTCTCTAGACTTCAGATAAGATGTTTAGATTATATATACTGTTAGAGATAGTACTCCAAACAAATCTCAAACAACCTGTAAACAGCCTTACGATTATAACCTCCTTGTCGTATACACTATTCATGATACGGTATTGCGGCAATATAAAAGCAGGACTCGCGGACTCGTTTCAGGGCGTGAGATATTGCCCTCTATTCTTTTTCCTCTTTGATCTTTGATCCAAACTACAGATTTCTTTCATCCTCCTTGTACGGAAAAAAACTTGTATCAAGCATGTGAAGTACCGTACATTGCATATTTACATCACGCTATGCTATGTTTCTACACTACACAATACTACTGTTCTGAAGTTTCAAGCAGTAACCATCTCTGTCCAAGCCGCCGTTTCCCGCTGTTCCTTGTCAATGTCAACGTACTCCGACAAGACCGCCCTGAACTCGTCGCCGCTGAGCGTCTCCTTCTCCATGAGCACGTCCACCAGCTGGTCGATGGCCGCCCGGTTCCTCCTGATGTGCGCCTTGCCGACCTCGTACGCCTCGTCGATGATGGCCTTCACGGCCCTGTCGATGTCGGCGGCGAGCTTCTCGGACATGGAGTTCCTGGCCAGCATTCGCAGCACGACGTCGACGCTCTGCGCGGCCGGGTCCGTCAGCGCCCACGGCCCGATCTCCGACATGCCGAACGTGGTCACCATCTGCCGCGCCACCTGCGTTACCTGCTGCAGGTCCCCCGCCGCGCCCGTGGTCACCTCGGGCTCGCCGAAGATCACCTCCTCGGCGGCGCGGCCGCCGAGCCCGCCCACGATCCGAGCGAAGATCTGCTGCTTGGACACCAGCGTCGGGTCCTCGCCGGGCAGGAACCACGTCAGCCCGCGTGCCTGCCCCCGCGGGATCAGCGTCACCTTCTGCAACGCGTCGTGCCCCGGCGTCAGCGTCCTGCATGCGCGCGCGCGCAAACCAACAGAAGATCGATTAGTTTTCACCGTGATACGATCATGTCATGTGAGAGTTGAGTGAAAGGGAGATGTACTTACGCGCAGACGGCGTGGCCGATCTCGTGGTAGGCGACGAGCATCTTGCTCTTGCCGTCGGTCATGCTGGCGCCCTCGAGGCCGGCGACGATGCGGCCGATGGAATCGTCGATCTCCTTGACGGTGATGCGGTCCTTGCCGCGGCGGCCGGCGAGGATAGCAGCCTCGTTCATGAGGTTGGCGAGGTCGGCGCCGCTGAACCCAGGGGTGCGCATGGCCACCACGCTAAGGGACACGTCGGGATCCAGCCTCTTGTTGGCGCTGTGCACCCTGAGGATCTCCTCCCGGCCGCGCACGTCAGGGAGCCCGACGGACACCTGCCGGTCGAAGCGGCCCGGGCGGAGCAGCGCGCCGTCGAGGATCTCCGGACGGTTGGTGGCGGCGATCACGATGACGCCGGTGTCGCCGCTGAACCCGTCCATCTCGGTGAGCAGCTGGTTCAGCGTCTGCTCCCTCTCGTCGTTGCCCCCACCGATGCCCGTGCCGCGCTGCCGGCCTACGGCGTCGATCTCGTCGATGAAGACCAGGCACGGCGCGTTTTCCTTGGCCTTGTTGAACAGGTCCCGCACCCGCGACGCGCCCACGCCGACGAACATCTCGATGAACTCCGACCCGGATAGAGAGAAGAAGGGCACGCCGGCCTCCCCCGCGATCGCCTTCGCCAGCAGCGTCTTCCCCGTCCCCGGCGGGCCAACCAGCAGCACTCCCTTGGGGATCTTCGCCCCCACCGCTGTGAACTTCTCCGGTAACTTCAAGAACTGCACGATCTCCTGGAAGTCCTGCTTCGCCTCGTCCACGCCGGCGACGTCGTCGAACGTGATGCCGGTGTTGGGCTCCATCTGGAACTTGGCCTTGGACTCACCGAGCCCGAACGGCAGGTTCGGGCCTCCGCCGGGGTTGTTCATCCTCGTCGACCGGAGGAAGAGCGAGGCGAGGAAGAGGAGAGGGAAGCCGAAGTTGACGAGGAAGTCGAGCAGCATCAGCCCGACGTTGGGCTCCACCGGGTGCGCCGCGATGTCGACGCCCTTGTCACGCAGCTTCCGGACCAGCTCTGCGGGGAGCCCCGGGAGCTGCACCTTGACGCGGTGGACTTTCGCCAGCGCCGCCTGGTCGTCCAGCTCGGCGATGGCCACCGTGCCGTTCTCGAAGAAGTCCACCTTCCTGACTGCGCCGGCGTTGAGGTACTCCAGGAACCGGGAGTAGGACATCCGATTCGACGTCACCTCTTCCGGTGCCAACACCGGCCGCTCGGCCCGCGCCGGCTTCGTCACGGCGAGGCCGAGTCCGAGCCCGAGGCCGGCGGATTGGAGGAGCCTTCGCCTGCTGATCCCGGAGGCGTCTGACGATGGGGGCGCGATCTTGGCAAGCGGTGGCGTCCGCCTCTGCGGCGCTTGCTTGGAGACGTCCTGCGCCTTGCAGATCGGCAGGTGGCTCGTCGTCGTCAGCGACATGGCCGTCGACGACATGTCTAGCTAACTAATCAATCAGGCAACTACTTGTGTTCAGTTTCAGAGCAACGCAATTTCTGTTTCGGTGTCGTGCTGTCTCCTCGGTTCTTGGGCTTCAGGTCACGGTAGCAAACTAGCCACAACCATACAGATGCAGTGTTCTAGACATGTAATGGATGCATGTGGAAAGTTCTCGCTTGCTCCTGCCTGAAAATTTTTGCAGCCATTTGAGATCGATCGTTTCGTGGGATTTCTCCGGAAGCTTCCTGATCGAGTTAGCGAAATTGTCCTCTTCTACTTCTCGTACGATTTAGAAGGCGCCACTGCTAAAATGGATAATTCCTGGGCGCAACCGGTGAGCTAATTGGGTGGCGCTCGCGCGTCCGGTTAAGGCGTCGCACGGTCGTCGTTGTTTTCGCGACCGCGCGCCAGTTACAGTAGTAAGCTCTAGTTGCGTCCGGTCCGGTGGTTTTTCGTTTGTCGCCGAACACTTGGCCTCGTCAGTCGTCACGCCCCTGGATTGTATTCCCTCCGTTCTTTTTCTGTTTTAATATCATTTTAGAGTGCATGCAGTCAATGTTTTAAAGTTTTGAACGTTAATATACGTAAAAGTATTTTGATTTTTTTATATAAAAGTAGTATCTATTACTTTCATATCATTGTATTTATTTTTATTTTTTGTTAGCATATAATAAGAAAAACTAATAATTAAACGTGCGTATCAGACTGTTGTCCAAAACATCGAGTAAAAAAATCCTCTAGTTGCACACATCGGTGCATACATCCATCACTCCTGTAGTCGCTTGTCCCCTGACACCGTTAGCCCACGTGTAGCCGACTAGCTAGGCGTGTAGTGTAGGTGTACCAGGGTTGTTTTTCCTCTTGAACAGGAAGACCTCTACAGCTGAAACGGGCGACGGCTGGCTAAAAGCACGTTGCGTTTTTACGTGTTGAGATGAGTTGAATCGTGGCCATTTGTTTTGTGCTATCTGCTGTTACGCCTCTGTCAAAGCACCTAGAGGAGGATGCTGGTTTATTGGTTTTGTTATATGGAAGTTGCTTTTCTTTTGCAGTTCAAGTTAATTTTTGTGACCTGATGATGTGCCGTATAATTGGACACTGATTGAATAGACAAGAAAAAATGTGAGGTATGCCTAAAAAAATTTCAGACACGTCACCGGTAGATAATAACACCTAGTTAATTCAGATTTGTCATGTTAGTAGATTAGGACCTAAGCAAATTCGACCCGGCGCAGTAGGCTTGGACCAGAACGACCACAGGTTTAGGCCCAAGCTGGGCATCGAAATAGAGGACCCAGGCCGACCCAACAGTACTGACCTGAAAGGCTGAAACCGAGCCAGCCCAGAAGTTTGGCATTCGGCATGCAGCCCGTTATAGAGGAAAACCGAATGGGGTGGTCTGACCGTCAGAGCTTAATAGCGCACTGGTAGCACTAACAATCCTGCATTTCATGTTCCAAATTCCAATGGCAAATCTCATCTAACATGTAAAACAATTTTCTTCCTCATCGGAGAGAAAACAGTAAGTACGAAATTAAGGTGTCAAACTACACCAGCTCAAAGTTTTGCTAATATGCAGGGGACATGACATGAGGATAGTACAGCGTCTAATTAGTTTTTTTAGCAGCTTTGCTAATCCCCCTCTTTTCCTTGTGAACGTGCAGGGGGACAGCATCATGTTCTTCCACATTCATATATATCATATATGGACTGGTTCTTCTCTGGCGTGCAGTATGCTAGCACGCACATGACAGACGTTAGCAATTAAAAATTCCAGATTTGAGCAAGATTACCCGACATTTTAAGGTGAGTAATTTTGCTAATGTGGCTTCCGAACTATTCTAACGGTTTCCTTACTGGAACAGAAGAAAGCAAATTTATACTAGCGATCAAGCTTGAGTGGATTTTTCCATTCCGCAATGGAACTGAAGGATTCCTAATAACCATTGATTGGTAGTACTAATGAAAAAAGCCTAGGATTAAGATAAAATCATTGTTTGGTCGTTCCTGCATCTATGATCGGTCACTAACCCATGCAGAGTTTCACAATGGCACAATCTGAACTGACCCCACGCCGGCTGGCCCTTTTCAATTTGAAGCTAATTAATGACCTGCTGATTCCTCATTAAAGAGCCTAATTAAAGCTTTGTGCGTAGTGCTCTACCAGTTACAACCGTTTTGTTGACGTTTTCTAAAGGGGGAAGCGAAGTTGACCACGATCACAACTTTATAGATTCATCAGTAGTAGCTACCAATTAATAATGCAACTGATGTGTTGTTTAGGTTACATGTGTAGCAATTGGAATAGAAGGTCGCTCGATCGTATTCAAAACTATCAGGCTGACATTAGGTGCAACTTAGTTTTTTAAAAGGGCTACCAATATCACTGCAATTGCGAAAACCAGTTTGTCAAACGTCGTGAAAAGAACGTTGTCCAGAGGGTAAAAGTCTATGCAAACATCTGTTAAGGAACACCACATATGCTAATTTATCTCCCATTACACTCAAATCCCATACTTGCAGAAAGAGGTGATTATTTGGATGGAAAAAATACTAAATTTCTTTTTTTTTATTCTTTTATTGATCGGCGTTTCTTATTTGTTGAGAAAAGAAATATAAGATGAGCTACAAACATCAGATTATCTGGTTGGTGGTGTTAGATCAGCGGAGATGAGAGGACCCAGAAATTCCAGCCCATTTCTTCAAGGAAAACGCGCGGCAGCTGATGTGGATGTGCAAGGAGATGTCAACGTATGATGCAAGTACGCATTCCCCATGAAAAGAAAACTCCATGACACGCGCAGATTGGTGCACCAAACCACAACTGGATTGCGCTGCCGTAGAAAAGATAGTAATCTATTTACTCCTAGATTCCAAGTCGTGCCTCGCTCTGGTTGGAACACTGGAATCTCACCTAAAATCCATAAGCGCGCGCTAAATCCAGTAGCATTTCCGGTAGAATCCTTGCGTTCTAAACGATGCCCTTGTATTTGTATAACCTTGGAACGTTACGGTACATTACACGGCCGTGAGGAGCTTCAGATCTTTTTCTTACTCTATCTGTGACACAGGCTCACACACACACCTACCGATAGACACAGCTAGCTTTTGTGAAAGAAAAGAAAAGAAGAGGAAGAGGAAAAGGAAAAGGAGAAGGAGAAGAGCGTGCATGGCTTTGCTTGGGACTTGGGAGCTGGGACGGAACATCAGTGCACTTCCACTCGACACTTGATTCTATGCTTCTGTCGCTCCATCCCCGTATGGGTGGAGAACCCGTCGTTGTCTTCGCTCGGCTCCTTGACTTTTAGGACGGGCCAGCTCCCAACAGAGACGAGGTTTACACGGCGCCTTGTCCCACCGGGAACCGTAAGACCTAATTTTCCTGGTCGGTTTGGTGAAGGAGAAAGGGACACAGCACAAGCCTGTCCACTTGTTTACTCCTTCCGGTTCGCAGCAGGCGGTGGAAACGCATCCTCTGCTATTGCAGAGTAACGTTACGGGATAAACAGTACTATGACATTGCGTACAGACCGTCGGATTGAAAACGAGAGGGTGAGATTGAGTTGCGCACT
This sequence comes from Ampelocalamus luodianensis, assembly GCA_036346255.1. Taxonomy (NCBI): domain Eukaryota; kingdom Viridiplantae; phylum Streptophyta; class Magnoliopsida; order Poales; family Poaceae; genus Ampelocalamus; species Ampelocalamus luodianensis. The sequence continues at coordinate 51,688,572 of CM070627.1, read as the reverse complement.
GTTTTCAAACACTGCAGCAAGCACTGTAGTCAAAAACACTGTAGCATATACACTGTTTGCTAATACTGTAGTAGCACTATAGAGATTAATCTGGACCGTTCTTCCCGAAACCGACGGCTCAAATCTACACAATGTTATAACACTGTTCAGCCGTAACATTACTCTGCAATGGCAGAGAATGCGTTTCCGCAGACGGTGCCTACCCGGGAGAACACCAAGACTAATCGTAGTACTTGCTCCGTTGTGGACAGCAAATAGAAGTGTTCATACGTGGTGCTCACATTCGCATAGCTCATCGTCAGTACGAGCTCGTGCTAAACTGCTGCGCATAGCTGATGTCAGCAACTCGAGATTGTCGAGTGCTCGAGACGTATGCGCCTTAATTTGTTCTAGCCATCGGGACCGTACATGTGTGCACGTAGATAAAGTGCAAACCCCTTTACTCCAAGGGCAGGATGGTAAGTTTCACTAGGATCTTTTCTTAGAGTAAAGCGCCACGGGTAGCGGGTTTTGACCGGCGCGGCGCGGCGGAGGAGAGGATAGGCTTGAGTCGCTTGACGTGAGCGAGAACGAGGACTAGAAAGGGGGGAAGCTAGTAGTAAAAAAAAATCCGGTTTTGAAAACCCTGGCGGTGGGCGGAACCCCCAGGCCACCCTGCCCACCCACACCAACCCGCGACCCGGCAACCCCCACGACCGCGACTCTCGTTCGCCACGCCGGAAAGAAAAATCAAGCAAATCCCACGGCACGGCGCCTATTTGCCTGGTCGACTCGAAGCCTCCTCCGGTCCTCCCCCTTCCCCTCCCCTCCAAACTCCAAAGCCGCCGCCTACTGTCCTCGGGTTTCCTCTCGCTCGTTCGTTCCCCTCGTCGCTCTCCTCCCGCCCCCACCTTCCGTTTGGTTGCGGTGGCCTCTTGAAGTTCTCTCTACCTCTCTCTCGCTCGCTCCAGTGGCTGCGGCGACGAGGCGGGGCAGCCGATCCGAGGCGGTGGCTGGTGACTGGTGAGTGATTCCGTGCATTGAGCTTGTGCTTGGCAGATTTCGAATTGCATTGTGTGATCTGAGATGGGTGGGAAGCGCTTGGGTGGTGGCTCGCTTTTAAATCGCGTGGCGATTTCCTGCGGAATTTGGGCGCGCGTGCGTGTTGTTCGCCCTGTGTCTGAGTTCGTGCCCCCAGATTCGGTTGGGGTTTTGGTGATCTGCGCACTGCTGTGAGCTGTGGTCCTTGGAGTATCGAGTGGTGGGTTTTTTTTAAAAAAAATTATTTCAAAAGAAATTGTCGGTGGGAGTTTGTGGGTTGACGCTAGATTCGCGGTGCCTATTTCGTGCGAAATAAAAATGGGTGTTTTTTTGCCATTGCATTTCTCTGAAGCTTTTCGCCTTTTCGTGATCTCTCTAGTGTGTTGCTGGATTTGCGTGGCTAAATTTGCGTGCTGAAATTACTAGTTCGAACTATTTTTTTTATTTTTTTTCTATTGTAAACTTTCCAAACACCGCTCGTTACTGTTAAGCGCGGTTCCCTTTTGCGATTTCCAAGATAGTTTTGCTATTTCCGCTGATTTCCCTGGATAAAAAGTGGTAGCTAGAGTCATGCTATCTTCTTACCTTGCTTTTTTTTCCCCGTGCGGTTTCGCACTTAATTTCCCCATTTGAAGCGAATAACTTGTTAGATAGGAGCTAATAATTTCGAAATGGGTTTGTCTACACAGAATTGAACTATTTTCTCTTAAAAAAAACTGTCACGTTCTAAAAGTTCATTTATAACTTAATTATACATAAATTACAAAAAATTATTTATGTAATTTTTTTTGTCTTGATCACTGTAATTATTTTTGAAACTCTTAATAACTCATATTTCGATCATATGATTCAAAATATCATATGAATTTAAGAGTTTGAGCAAAAATAAAGGCAAAAATTATTGTGAAAGTTCATTTACAACTACATTATATATAATTCACAGTAAATTATTTATATAATTTTTTTTGTCACTGTAATTATTCTCGAAAGTTTTAGTAACTCATATTTTTATCATATAATTCAAGATCTCACATGTATTTTGAGAGATTGAGCAAAAATAAAAACAAAAAATAAAATTATATACCTATAAAATACGGTAATATGATAAACCCGTTATGTGTTTTACATTTACTTTGGGAGGTTGAGTAATAATAACAAAGACAAAAAAAAACTAATATATTTTACAACACATCAACAACACGAATCTTATAGCACATCTAACGAACAGAAAAGTGACAGTTTTGGTTTCAAAAAACTGTCGAAAGTTATATAGCAATTCCCTTTCGAAATATGGGGTATTTAAATTCGACATTCATAATCATATCATGGTGAGTGCATGTTGTAGTCTGTCCCTTTGTCAGTGCAGTATTTCATGGAGAGTTCGCGTGGTTGGGATGCTTGTTCTTTGTTGAAGGCAAGTACATTTTTTTTGGGGCTAGTATGTCATGTGGGATGATTCTGATATGCCACATATACATATGTGATTACAATCTTGTTGTTATTTAAGCAATATTTGTATCATAGCAACATGGATGTGCATACACTTCAACCCTTGTGTTTCGTGAATGACTTTGATGCAATCAACATCCTAATGCAGTTGTTAAGTACCATTAATTCTTCTTTTACAGGATAAAGTTCATTCTTCTTTGGAGTGCTTCTTCAAGTTAGGACACACCAACCTGCCTAATGTGGTTATAAAGCTTCATCATACCTCTGGGAACATTTGTGCGACCTTCAAATCGTTGATGAGTACTTGACATGGGTGGCAGTTCAGCAGGAATTTATTTGACTTTCTGACTTGATGGTTTAGTTCTGAATTGAGCGTTTCATGGTTATGTGAAAATATATTGAATGCGAACCTCAAACCAACTTGTCAAAACGGTTCTGAGTGATGAAGAAATGGCACGGTGGTTTTGTCATAGTATCTTTGTTCGTTATCTTGATGCTAAGATATGTGATATTGGATAGCCCACTCGCAGAAAAATCTCTACAGCATGTCTTCCAACAAAATAGTTCAACCCCACTACATTGGTTAGATGTTCCAAACCCACCCACAGTTCAGAATCCACAGAACTTCTCTCAAGTAATATCAACTGAATTGTTAGCTAACAACCTTTCCATAACAAGAAATCTCTCTGATAGAGAACTACAGTCATTGCATTCTTGGAATCATTTGAGAAACCTAGTAAGTCATGCCCACATCCTACCAGATGGACTGGAGGCAATCAAGGAAGCTGGAGTTGCATGGAGGGAACTAAATGCAGCACTTGAATACGATGATTCAGTTGTTTCAGTCAATGGCAGCAGGCAGCAAAAGGGCAAAGAGAAGCAATGCTCGTATTCTATTCGAAGAATGAATGCTACAAGGTTAGGTGATAGATTTGTCTTAAAGATTCCCTGTGGACTGATTCAGGGCTCTTCGATAACTATTATTGGTACTCCTGGTGGCCTTCTGGGTAATTTTAAGATAGAGTTAACTGGAGCTGCAGTCCCTGGTGAACCAGACCCTCCAATTGTGCTTCATTACAATGTTCGTCTTCTTGGTGATAAACTTACAGAAGATCCTGTAATAGTCCAAAATACATGGACTATAGCTGCTGATTGGGGTTCTGAAGACCGTTGCCCATTTCCTGATTCGGGTGCTAAGGACAGTGCAAAAGGTACTCTTCTGTCAGTGATCCATAATCCATATCTTACTCTGGACATGCGATATCCATGTTATTGCATTGTATATTAGTATTCCTTCTAAAATCTGGCTCTGCAATTAAATAGATAGATCCACTTTGTTGAAGTATTTTAGCTAGCATTTGCAATTGTCGCTGTTATATATCACCGTAAATATGCGTTGTGTTGAGGTATTATAGCTGAAATGGCCTCCAGCTTCAAACATTACTTGTCCAAGCTTCTAATATAACTATATCTTTTTTTTTGCACCTTTTTATTTATAGCCTGTAAGAGCTGTTCAACATAATGGATTTGGATCTTGGCAAATAATATGCTTTTTCTCTTGATCCCGGGCTTGACATAGATTTCTTTGTTTTCTGTTGTTTTGCAGTGGATGATTTAGAAAAATGTAGTAGCATGGTGGGCAATGACCAGAAACAAGTCTTGGCCTCTAAGCTACATTCTAATATTTCAAGCATGCAACCAACTAGGACAAAGAATGCAGAACCTAAAAAATATTTTCCCTTCAGACAAGGTTATCTTGCTATAGCAATTCTTCGTGTTGGAGCAAAGGGGATCCATATGACTGTAGATGGGAAGCATGTCACTTCCTTTGCGTTTCGAGAGGTAAGTCTTGTGTAAGTAACCCAGTATGCTATTGTGTCTTAATATTCGTTGCGTCTTGCAATAGTTCCCAAAGTGAAAATATTTGTTGTTCCATACATAATAACAATGGAACTATTTTCATTTCCTCAGCATTCTTATGTGAAAAATATGTTTGCATTGTTATTTACTCATCACACATTGTTTTCTACCAGGATTTGGAGCCTGGGTTTGTTGGTGAAGTAAGAATTGCCGGAGATATTAAATTGTTGTCTGTGATAGCAAGTGGCCTGCCTACAACAGAGGACTTTGAGCATGTGACTGACTTGGAAATGTTGAAGGCTCCACCTGTCCCCATGGATAAAACTGTTGATCTTTTCATTGGGATCTTCTCTACAGCAAATAATTTCAAACGCAGAATGGCAGTTCGCAGAACTTGGATGCAATATGATGCTGTCCGCTCAGGAAAGGTCGCGGTTCGATTCTTTGTTGGCCTGGTAAGAATGAAATGTGACACAGGATAGCACAGCTGACGGTAACTTGTTGCTATATGTTATATGGTTCTATGCTTACAAGTTAGAAGTGATATATGTATGCACAAGTCACATACTATGTGCAGAACTGCAGATGGACAGCAGCCTACCAAAAGGCATCATTCATGTTAGCCTCCAAAGCAAACATGTTGGATTCTTTTCTTTCTTTCTTTCTTTCTTTTTTTTTTTGGGGGGGGGGGAGTGGTTTACCACCTTATTGAGGATATTTCTGCCTGCGTTGATTGCATTCACTATGTACTTGCTTGCAACTTATCACAAATCACAAGACGGCACTCTTTCTTTAATACTGTTGTCCAAATAATTCTTTAACAGATTGTTTTTACTAGACACTTTTCCATCTTCCATCAGTTGTGCATTTCTGTCGTATACTAGTTTGAATTACAGCTCTCTACTTCAGAGTCAATACTCATCTGCCCCTTTTTCCTGCCATTATTAAAAGCATAAAAACGAGGTGGTGAATGAGGAGCTCTGGAATGAAGCACGAACATACGGAGACATCCAACTGATGCCGTTTGTTGATTATTATAGCCTGATTCTTTGGAAGACCATAGCCATCTGCATCTATGGGGTATGTATCTGTTTTATTTGGGCATTATATTTAATTTAGTGGTACACTGTGACTTCTGCCTGCATTATCTAAGTTCACTTTTCCCTTACAGACAAATGTCCTGTCAGCCAAGTATGTGATGAAAACAGATGATGATGCTTTTGTTCGCATAGATGAAATACTTTCCTCCCTAAATCAAGTAAATATCAGCCATGGACTGTTGTATGGTCGTGTCAATTCTAATTCTCAGCCTCATCGAGATCCATATAGCAAATGGTACATAACTCCAGAGGTAACTTGTTTTAAACTTACATAACTCCCTAAATCAAGTAAATATTTTTATATTGAGTGATTACGCAAACATCATTTTTGCACATCTTAAACTCTCTGTGATTGCCATGTGTATTATCATTTATCATGTAGTAGATGCTTAGGCAAATGCTTTTGCTGTTATCTCAATCATTTGATTTGCTACTCCTTTAATTGATCTAGGAATGGCCCGAGGAGAGTTACCCTCCATGGGCACATGGTCCAGGATACATTGTATCTCAGGATATAGCAAAAGAAGTTTACATGAAACACAAGAGAGGGGAGCTAAAGGTATGCCAACTTTCTCCAAAATTTCTAAAACGGGACCTTTTTTTTCGTCAGAGAAGGTGAATTCTTATCAGTTGCTTCAATTTGGGAAGATATTAAAGTCAGTTAGGAAAATACCATGTTTTCCAGCTGCTGGTTCCTGCTGTGGTGCAATTGGAGAGGGTATATTAACTGGGGTCTTGACTTGCAGATGTTCAAGCTGGAGGATGTCGCAATGGGAATATGGATCAATGAGATGAAGAAGGAAGGCTTGGATGTCAAGTACGAGAATGATGGAAGGATCTTGGTCGAAGGCTGCGAGGAAGGGTATGTGGTTGCCCACTACCAGGAGCCAAGGGAGATGATGTGCCTCTGGGACAAATTTCAGAAAACAAAGCGAGGCAGATGTTGCAAAGAGTAACAGAACTAATGTGAACTGCTGACACCTATGACAACTTGACAAGCTTGACATGGCCCCATGTAAGAGGAGTCAGTTAGCCCCTGGCTGATTGTTGCTGGTTGCAGAATCGATAGGCCACAAAATTTTTGGATATTACCCATTTTCTTTTTGTCCGCGGTCAAGAGTGTTTTCAAGGCTAACTACCATATTTGTAGAAGATGTAGTGGGTCTCTTCTGTTTTGGTCAGAGCCTCAGAGGTAGATGATGTTGCTTATAGTGTGGCTTCTTGTAACATATCTTATTAGAACGTAGAATACGGCAGATTACGTTTTAGGATAGACGGAGATTGGCGAGGCAGTGTTACCATTCTTTTCCATGGAGCGCATTATGTATCTAATGTAAAGCTATTTGACAGCTACACTTGTATAATCCACTTCCTACCCACTGCATACCTGAATTTTGTCAGGTTATACGGTGCTAGTCTGGCAGTCTCTATACTGTATCTTGAAGCTTTTCAAGGTAGTACGTTTAAGATTACTATATCACACCCAAGGTTTACAGATACCGAGAATACATGAAGCATAAGAAGAACAAGGCACCATTTTATCGCTAGTACTTGAAGGAGGTTACACTGCCAGTAATGTCTTGTTCAGGGCTCTTCTGCAGTTCTGCTTCGTGCGGCGGCCGTGCAGCCGATGCCGTAGCGCGTGTTGGGGAACACGAGGAAGAGGCAGCTGCACACCGCGCCAACCATGAGCGGGAAGCTCTCCATCACCTCGTCCATCTCCTTCCGGTGGCCGGGGAAGAGGCACCCGGAGACCCGGTAGTCGGAGAGCGCGATGGCCACGAACACGAGCGCCGACATGACGGCGTGCAACACGTCGATGAAGCCGAGCCGGAGCTTGTCCTCCCTGGGCACCTCCACGACGAGCCCCGCCCTGAGCAGCGACAGCACCCTAGGCGTGACGAAGCCGTAGTACACCCTGCCGTCGGGCGAGCGGAAGCTGTCGGAGAAGTGGAGAGGAAGCAGGAGGCGGCGCAGAGCGCGAGGAGGGCCCTGAGCATGGCGACGCTGACGGCCAAGCAGGAGCCGTCGCAGGAGGCTGCCGGGAGGAGCATCTCGAAGGTGAGGAGCGTGCCGGTGGGGAGGAAGTTGGCGAGCATGGACGTCTTGGAGAGCGTGCTCTGCACGCCCCTCACCACCGCGCGGCGCTTCCAGCCGCCGCCGCCGGCGTGCGATGCGGGGAACCCCGTAGGGAGCGCGCCGAGGAGGTGCGGTTCCGCGGGGAGCCGTCGCGGATTTCGACGGGCAACTCGCCGGCGTTCTGAGGGCACGTGCAATGCGACACGAGTACTTATATAAAACTAGCAGGTAGTCGCGCATTTGCGTGACTATATTTGTTTAAAAATTTATAGTGATAAATGATATAACTTAGATATTTACGTATCTTGTAGCTATTTAGATTTTTTAAGATATTATAAATATTATAAAATAACAATAGAAGTTTGAAGGAAAATGCAACTTGAGTAACGTAATTAAAGTATGAGCTTTAATGAAAGAAAATCATGAGTATAATAAGTTAATCACTCTCCATTATATATACATCATGTAGTTGCATGTTCTTAACTCTTTTTCAAAATGTTCGCATGTACATGTACCTCTGTTAATCTCAAATAATATATTGATTATGTGTATAACAAAATTATCTTATTAGTTTATATAGTATTAGAGTATCTTGCCCACATATACACCGATGCATCATGGACGATCTACCTTGAATTTATCTTCCCTTACGTCGATTGCCCCACCGAACTGTGTGTCTTCTATCTATTATCCCTGCCACAATTTTTTTGCTTCAACCTCTAAGAGCAAGCCCAATTCTTGATTGATATCTCTCAGCTGCTACCATTTCCAATGTAATACTCTACCACATAATTATCTTCTACTTCTCTCCAATTATCGCTTAATGATGATCGTTGTCATATCTACATGTATATGCGTGCAAATATCGTCGATCTCTGCCGGAACACCCGTCGCACTCTCTCCAGTGGCCCCAAGCCTATTTCTTACCGTTGCGCTATCTCTACTCCGAACTCTTTGCTCCTTTGTTTCTGTACGCTTCTATTTGTACAATGCATGTATGTATATACACATGCATGATGTTATACATACTTGATGTCTTCTTCTCCTGTGTCGGTCACTCTTCTTCTTCGATGTTATCCAACTCAACGATATGACTTCCTCACTAACTGTGACAACCTCTCATCTTCACTGATGTCGGTATGTCTGCCTTAGTCATTGTCTAATGATATGAAGAATCTACTCGCTATCGCCGGTGACGTCATATCACTCGCCAACAATGGCATGCTACTAGCTACTCGATGGTCATATATCATCGATAGCTCGTCTTTAATCCAAAGCTACATCTCCTCTCTGCTATGTCTTTCTTATTATCGAATTTCTTTGGTCATTGACTTCTTCAACAACGCCAATGCTCACCATTCGTCGTCACAACACTTGGCTCTTTTGACTCCGATCTTTCTCTTCAACGGCTCCAGCGAGTAGCACGATATTGTCCTTGTCGAACAGCTACGGTGAGCAATATGGAATTGTTCTCATCTTCGTCGCCGTTGCCTCGGCTATTCGCTTCCTTGTAGATCAATATCTTCTTGTAGGACAGATCGACGTCATTTCACTCTTTCATGGTCTCCTCCGACACCATTCACGATATCTTTATTATAACTTATATTTAATTTATTTGAAATTTTAGTTATTAAGATATTTTACTTTGAGATTTGTATGAAAATCAAATTATAAATTTTGTTTTATTTGTTGTCCTTAATTTCAATTATTTTTTGCTGAAATTCGTAAACCAATCCAATTGTTAATTTTTATGCCAAATTACAGTTATTTATAGATTTTACTTCGGAATTCGTATCGAAATCAAAATGCTAATTTTATTTTATTTTTATTCAAAAATAAATCTATTTATTTATTTTTGAAATTTGTATACTAATCAAATTGCTATTTTGGGTTTAATTTTTATTCTGAGTTATATTTATTTAGAATTTCACTTAGGAATTCGCATGAAAATCAAATTGATGATATTTTTTGTTCCAAATTTTATTTATTTAAGTATTTTACTTTGGAATTCATATGAAAATTCAATTACAAATTTTATTTATTTTTATCCTGATTTTTATTGAAATTTATATACTAATACAATTGCTATTTTTTATATATATATATATATATATATATATATTAAGAATTACAATTATAGGTGATTTTACTTTGGAATTCATATCAAAACCAATTTGCTAATTTTATTTTATTTTTTATTTCAAATTCCAGTTATTTTTTTGTTGGAATTCGTATACTAATCCAATTACTATTTTTTTAAAAAATATTCTGAATTATGTTTATCTAGTGATTTTACGTAAGAATTCGTATCAAAATTAACATGCTAATTTTATTTTATTTTTTTATTCTGAATTTCAATTATTTTTGCATTGTACTTGAGATAGACTCTTATTTTTATATTGTATTTGACATGAACTCTTTCGTTTAATCTAAATCATTATAATTTAGACCCACCATAATCAATGGTGTAGATGTTTCACTTTTTTCACTGATTAACGTGGGAATTTCTAACCTTGAAAACGACGTAGTGTCTTCTTTTTCTATCGTTTTAATAATATAATAGATAGATATATTTCTCTAATGCAAACATATTTTTATAGGTGTTTAGATAATGGTATTATCTACTATTTATTTATATATAATTATAGACATAAGCACCGGTATCTAATCAAATATTGATACTACAAAATAAGCACTTTATCTGTCTTATATGGCAATAAAAAATATTATTATTTTTTGCTAAGCATCTCTCCAATCACCTACATTGTACATGCTCTTATCCAAGAGGTCGGAGCACCGAGCACGTACGTTGAACTGTTTTTTGCAACGTGCGAACAGAGCGGAGAGAGTTTTTATTAAGGCATGTTGTTTCGTTTGCTGGTTTTATATAGAGGAGCGGTGTGTGCGCGGTTAGCGAACGCTGGATGATTTTGAGTTCGAATGCCATGCCAACCGCTGCTAAGCATAACTGCTCCCTGCGATCTCTTCAGATAACAGGATGCAACGCAGGTGCCTAATGTAATCTACGTGCAACTCCTCGCAAGTTCTATGAATGTGTACCCGCCGATCGAGGATGTGCCAGTCGCGTTCACCCTGAACGTTGTCACGGCGAAATCACCGTCATCGTCCAAATGTGCAGTGGCCCCCTGCCCGTGAGGTCCAGTTGCCCAGCGCAGCGCGGAATGGCAGCTCGAATGGCAATGGGCCACCAACTAAACGCGACCGCCTAGGCCGCGCGTTGCCCCCGCACGACCGGCTCGGCTGTCGTTCGGCGCGTGCCTTCTAACTACGCGGGCGGCGCCAGAAGGTCACTCGGTTTGTGGGCTGCACTTGCGATACTGTGCAAGTCACCTTGAGAGTGGAGACCCTTCATCTTGTTGCCTGGGCCGTGGCCTGTGGAAGAGCTATTGGGCTGGCGGCTAGTCCTCCTTTGGAGCTGGCATGAACCTCTTCGTTATTATGAGGTTTGAGACGGCTTTGGTTTTGATTTTTCGCTAGGAAACTTGTAAGCCATTCCAAACGGATGCCCTTTAGTATCCATTTTTGAAAAAAAATAAATCAAAAGTCACCTTCAACGTAAGGAAGCTGGTCTGGTGTAGCTTCCCATGGCTTTGAAGGCTTCTGCAGGGCAACCTGGCTCCTCTCCGGTCTCCACCCGACGCCCCCTCCGTCCTCCTCCCGCGTCATTGTCACCGCCCTGGCTTCCCTCCTCCTCCCGTGTCGCCGCCACCCCGACATCCTCCTCCTCTCGCCGCCACGGCTTCCCCCTCCTTCCGCACTACCACCCCCGCCGGCGACTCCTCCCTTGCCGCCACCACCCCGATCTCCTCTAGCCGCCGTCGCCGCTAATTGTTTGTTAATTAACATTAATTGTTTGTTAATTACGGTTAATTGTTGTTAATTACCGTCAATTGCCGTCATTTGCCTCATCGGCATTTAAGATATTTCCCAACTTAGAAGCTCCCGTCAACCTACTTAAAAGTCATACTGCTAAACACCAAATGTCTTCAGCTCAAACATTCAAATCTTCAGCTCAATTAGAGGCTGCTTTTAGAAAAGCTGCAACATACCAAACAACCCTATAGCTTGAACGTTTTGTAGGCTCAGATCATGTTATGTCCTCTCAAATAATAAAATATATATATCAAGGAGCGTTGAAGTAAGCAAACGGTTCTTGGAATGTATATGCTGCAAGGAGGATAAGTCGCCGCCGGCTGACAGCGACCAGACCAGTAAACGACCTTGTTAGGCCAACTCCTGATCCACTTGCCACCAAAGCTCAAAGCTTCCCTTCCCACGCTTTGCAGGTAGGTAGGTGCATCAAACCAGCTCCAACCCCCAACACCCCGATTCAAAACCCATGAACTCCATTCCAAACCTGCAAATCTATCCATCTATGCAAATCAAGTCAAGTCCTGATTATCTACTAGCAGCTGTATCCCACTGTTGTCTGTTAATAAGAAGAGGCCTTGCTTTGTCACCTCCTCGCGACAGAACACGAAGCACGCATTTGGAGAGATGATGGCTTGCAAGAGGAAGTCACTGGCTATCGCGTTGGCGCTGGCCCTGCTCCTGGGCCTGGCCAACAGGCGGTGCCACGGCGACTCTGTGCAGTTCATCTTCGGCGACTCTCTGTCGGACATCGGCAACAACAACTACCTCACCAAGAGCCTGGCCCGCGCCGCGCTGCCCTGGTACGGCATCGACTTCGGCAGCGGCATGCCCAACGGCAGGTTCTGCAACGGCCGGACCGTCGCGGACATCGTAGGCGACAAGATGGGCCTGCCGAGGCCGGTGGCGTTCCTGGACCCGTCCGTGGACGAGAACGTCATCTTCAAGAACGGCGTCAACTACGCGTCCGGCGGCGGCGGCATCCTCAACGAGACATCATCCCTCTTTGTAAGACATCAATTCTCGCTGATGCCGAGGTTCTCGCTGTAAATACCGAGGCGAGAAGGAACTGATGATGCTTTAATTTGATCGTGCTCCGCGCAGATACAGAGGTTCTCGATGTACAAGCAGATCGAGCTGTTCCAAGGGACGCAGGCGTTCATGCGTGAGAAGATCGGCAAGGCGGCGGCGGACAAGTTATTCGGCGAGGCGTACTACGTGGTGGCCATGGGCGCCAACGACTTCATCAACAACTACCTCCTCCCCGTCTACTCCGACTCCTGGACCTACAACGGCGACACCTTCGTCAAGTACATGGTCAACACGCTCGAAGCCCAGCTCAAGGTATCATTCATCGTAAACACAAGTAGAGCTTCTGCACTTGCCTCTTGTTCGAGCTTCACTGATCTGTGATCGATGTAAGTGCAGCTGCTGCACGGGCTGGGGGCGAGGAAGCTGACGTTCTTCGGGCTGGGGCCTATGGGGTGCATCCCGCTGCAGCGGATCCTGTCGTCGTCGGGCGGGTGCCAGCAGTCGACGAACGAGTTGGCGCTGAACTTCAACAAGCAGGCGAGCGCGGCGATCCAGGGCCTGTCGGCGTCGCTGCCGAACGCGACGTTCCAGTTCGGCGACGCGTTCGACTACTTCCAGGACATCATCAACCGGCCCTACAAGTACGGGTTCAACAACTCGCACGCGCCGTGCTGCACGCTGGGGCGGGTGCGGCCGACGCTGACGTGCACGCCGATCTCCACGCTGTGCAAGGACCGCAGCCAGTACGTGTTCTGGGACGAGTACCACCCCACCGACAGGGCCAACGAGCTCATCGCGCTCGAGACGCTCAGGAAGCTCAACATCACCGTCGTCGCCAACGGAACCACGAGCTAGCTAGCTAGCTAGCTTCGTAGCTGATTAGGATGCATGCATGGGCTGTGCACAACACACATACGATCGAGTACGTACAGTGGTTTGGACGGATGGTGCATGTTGTGCATGGTCTTGTGTGTGTGTGGGTCGTCGTAACCAAATACGTGTTTCTGCAAGTAACGGAGGTGAACAATATATGTACCTATGGATGTGAACAATTTGTGTCTGCAAAAACTGCAAGCTAATTAAGAACCATGTATTTTTGTACTGTTCTTTTCCTTCTAAACTTTTGCGAGTGGGTGCACTTGATTATTGTAATAATTTTTATAGCTCAGCTACCAAAAGGTTACGAGATCAAATTCCAGAAAATCCACGATAAAACCAGCTCACATGAAGTTAGGAACTCGAACCATGACCTTTAGCTACGGCACAGTGATACCAAACCAATAATTGGACTAGCCACCGATTGAGAATGCTGCAAGCCTACAATAGCTATAATAAAACACGTTAGATGCACCGCAACCTTCTTTTTAGAAAGTGGGAAGATGGGGAAAATAGGTTAATGCAGTCGCATTAAGGTTCAAAGTGCAAAATCGACACAAATAAGAAATAATCCACTCAGCTGGTAGTTAGTATGACTGAACTCTAACAATTAGCACGAGACACAAGATGCCACACCGCTAAACTAGGCTGTCGTTGGTTGAATCACAACCTCCTTTGCTCGTCAAGAATGCACACCCTTCTTTCCGGCCAAAGTCAGTAGCTACAGGGTGGTAACTGTTGGGAAACCTGGACCTGGGTCGGGAGCCTTGGCCCATGGTGGGCTACTCATCCCCTTAGTATATATATATATATATATATAGGGGCTCCAATTATTGTATGTGAGACTGGTCGTGAGAAGAAATAAAGAGAAAGAAGGGGTTCCCTCATCTCTGTGTCAATTTACTTTTTTGTACTTGTGCGGTTCATCTATTCTCTACGAGGTGACTAATCATACTGGACTAGCTAGCAACGGTTCCTCAACACGTTATCAGCACGATCGACTCTGGCTTATCTATAGGTCTCTTTTACTCAGATCGAAAGGTAACCGTCGAAGCACGACACTTGTAGATTGAATCGCATCTTCTAGTCCGTTTTTAGATTTTTCCTACGGTGCAAATCCACCCTAATCTACCACTAGCTGACTTGGAGTAGCCGGCAAAGCCAATCGGTAGATTGCTTGAAAGGGTAGATATCGATTGTACTGTAGATCAAAAAAAAAATCTAGGCCGATATACAGGAAGCCGATGGTGTACATGAATTTCTTGCACACGGCGCTAGCAAACCTTGATGATGTTGGTACCTCAAGAAGCGGGCAACCACAAGCGGTGCGTGAAGATGGTAGTACGGAATGTGTTGTTTTGGAGGAAGACTACGAGAGAAGACTTGCGCATAATTTTGTGCAAAATGAGGAGGCAAGACAATGGTCGTTGGTCCGTATTGACTGCCACGAGTTTCTACTGGACAAGTCGGTCGGGTTGGACTTGACGAGGACCCTGACCCAAGCTCGGATGGTAGCGAGGAGGACGCACCCTAGGTTGGTGGTCCCATCGACGGAATTGTGTCATTGGAGGTGCCTTACGTGGCATTTAGACTTGATGATATCGCAGTTAGGTCACTTGTACTACCACAAGAAGAAGGGTCTCAGTAGGGGTTTGATTGTAACATTCCAATTTTCTGAGCTTTAAAAATCCTTTGAATAGTTAGTAGGGAGAAAATTCACCATTTGGTTTTATTTGAATTTAATTCAAGAGCTTAAACATGGACTTTTAATATTAAAATCATTTAATATGATTAAATTCAACATGAACTATTGTCAAAACTATTTTATTTGGATTCTATATGCTCAGATATATTTTCTAGATTTTCTAGATTTTTTCTGAGTTCATTTGCTATTTTCTATTTGCTTATTTGAATTTCTGCTATTTTCTAAAATAGAAAACTAATTATATATCTCAGAAAAGCTCTTGGGCCGAAACCCAACCCAAACCCCTCCTCGGCCCATCTCTGTGCAAGCCCAGTCCACGCGCACGCCACCGCCTTTGGATGAAAGGTGGTCCCCGCTGTCAGTCTCTCTCTCTCTCCGCGCGCATCCTTTCCCTTCCTTTCATCAACCATCGTTGGATCGTCCTTGAACGGTGACGAGGATTAAAACCTCTATATATTATCTTTAATATATTAAAGACCATACGTCTTCATGGTCGTAACCTTTGAGGTGCACGACCTCACTGGTCGTAGAGATTCCAGAGATTACATAATGGGTACCCTGGTCGGACGAAGGTCCAAGCCAAGCTTCCACCAGAGAACCGCTCAGAATGTAAGAACCGATTCCAAGGTATATTCTCTCAGTATGATGAATGAAACACGTGCATATTCCATACGACGATCTTATCCAAGACACACCGTTGAACAACCTCCGTGCGGTTATATGTTTCATAGACATATAACCGCCGAACGGTTGATTCTCAGATCAACCGTCACTTGACTCGACTGCACGCAACGCCGCATCGTGCCTTCTCCGGAAGTAACTGTCACCTCTTCGAGGGCTATTTAAAGATGGAACCTGTGCGGATCAAGGAGGGAGGAAAAAAGGCAACTGAAGAAGGAAGACAAAAAGCACAAGCCATAGATTCGTGTAATAGTTCGAGTTAGCAAGAGGGCAGCGAGTCCTTAGGATATACCTTGTAAATTCCAGCTCATATTAATAAAAGAGCGGTCCCATTATTCCCGAGATTTCCACGCCATTTTCTCCTTTCTATTTTCGTAAGATCGACGTCTTGATCGCCGATACGGTGGCGCCGTCCGTGGGGAACGCGGCGTGGAATCTCATAAGATTTTTCTCTGCTCATCAAATCTTTGTCCATTCCCCGTCTGTGATCGCTGATGCGGTTATGGCGGGAAGTTGGGATGAAGAAAATTGGTTCGACTTGGAGGACTATGCCGACCTCGACATGGATGCATGTATGCGCGCCATGGAGGAAAGCGGAATCTCTTCATCATCCTCCTCTGCCGGCTCGCCAGGCGTAAATCGGCGAAGACAACCGGATGGATGAAGACACACCGCTACGATCAGTGGCGGTCTCAGAGGAAGTGTTTCCGACCAGTTCGGAACACCCCAAATCCTCAGCAAGCCCGGCCCTATGGACCGGCAAGAAAGGTGACGAAAATTCAACACCGCAACCCGAAGTTCAACGTACCTTTGATGCGATCATGGTTGCGATCATGGTTGATAGGTACTCACCAGCGGCTTCTAGTAATTTCAGGAGTCAACCGACACTTAGTGACGGTGTCAATGAAACCTCCATTGGTCGTAAACCAAGTGGGGATGATAAAGCTCAAGATTCGATCGACGATTCGCCGAATCAGCCGAGGTCCTTCCAAAACCTCGAGAGGTCCGATCACCGATCGCTCTCCGTCGTGGAAGCTTCTCGCGAAGCTCGAGAGGCTCTCCGCTGATTACGATGGAAGCTCATCGAGGACCGCTGGGCCGGAAGCACGAGGTCAATGCGATCGGAGATACGGATCACAATGCCGTACGGTCCTCCACACATTGCCTCGCCACCACGCCCTAATGGAGATGGTGCAGTGGTCAAGCACCAAATACCGGAGGTGACAGAATCGTAGATGTTCACAAGTTAATACGCTTGATTCTTCCCAAACCAATGTGAGGGACGGGCAAGATCCACCGAAGGTCGGAGGATGTGCCATCAAACACCTTCTTCTCGCAATCCTCGAGACCTTTGGTAACTATACAAAACCTGCAGCGAGTCGGATATTTTAAATACTTCGACCCTACCCGGCAGAGACTCGGTGTTTTGCCCAACTCGCAGTCAAGTATCGGAGATTATCCAATGCATAATGCAGCGCACGAAGCTTATCGAACGAAGGCACCCGCAAAGTCGAACCATGACTTCATCACAAGATTCTTCCCTAGCGAGAAGCCTACATGGTCGCGTTGGGGATCAATTGACACTGCGACCACCTCGGCGATTCCGACCAACCATCACGAGGAGAGATTATTTCAAGAATCTCGCCATCACTTCGCCGAGACGAACCATCGCTGACTCGTGATCTCGGCATCATCCGAGCGTGCAAGCGGTCGGCGTTTTACTAACGCCCACGACCGGATCGGACATTGGAGCATCGACAATTGTTCCTAGAAATCGATCTCCAACCGACACAATCCGGCGCCTTTTCAAAGAAGGCGCCACGAAACTATCACAGTCGTCGAGCTTTCTCAACGTGGCTCCAGTCAGACGTTGGCCAAATAGGTTCCGATCGCCAATATGGATAAATTCAATGGGACCCAAAATCCTTAGAATTTCTCAGATATACACCACCGCTATCGAGTCGCAGTGGTGATGAAAATGTAATGGCGAATTATCTTCCTACAGTATTAGAAGGATCAGCCCGATCTTGGTTGCCTAACCTTCCGATCGGATCCGTGTATACTTGAGAGCAACTCTGCGACCTTTTAATTGCAAATTTTCAGGGTACGTATGATCGCCCTGGAAAGGAAGACGATCTTCATAGGATACGGCAAAAATCAAACGAGACTCTCCGGCAGTATATTAAAAGATTTAGCCAAGTCCGTAACTCAATACCAGAGGTCGCAGAATCTTCCGTTATCCAAGCCTTCAAAGCGGGATTAAGAAGTCGAAGGTTTACGGAGGATTTAGCTATACATCCTCCACGAACAACCATCGAACTCTTCGACATGGCCGACAAGTACGCTACGGCCAGTGAAGCGGTCGAGTGGAACGAAGCTGTTGATCGAAAGGATAAGATCCCCCAACATGGCTTAGATAGGCGGAAAAGAAACTAAAGAAGACTCTCAAGAAAGAAACATGGCGAGCCAACGACAAAGAGGTTCGATGTTCTCAAAAATCTACAAAAGGAAGAAAAGATTATATTGGTCGTGGCAAGGCCAAAGCTCGACTAATGGTTACAAGAAAAACAAAAATGGTGTCCTCTTCATCGCCAGCGTGACATGATTTGCGCAATTGTCACGCTTGGCAAAAGAAGCCGGAAGATTATTATGCGGTAAAGGACCACTCCTGTCGATTCAAGAGCTCTGGAAACAAGCTCCAAGAAGGACAAAGATGGTGACGAAGAGATGGAGTACCAAGAACCTCAAAGACACCGTTGATGTGATCTTGGTGGTCTTCTTCGACGAGTCCGACGCCACCTGAAAGCCATAGAGCGAGAGGTCAACCTTACCAACCTTCGATCGCCGTTAAACCTTCAAGGTGGTCGGAGACAATAATCTCCTTCAAAGAAAGAAGATCGCTCTATTCCTTCAACTCGACTGTAGGTTTCCAATTGTCGTTGAGCCTACTATTAATAATCGCAAGGTTAATCGGGTTTTGATAGATGGGGTAGTTCTTTGAATATTCTATTTGCAAGTGCTTTAGAAGATATGCGATTCCCAAATCCAAGGTAAAACCGGTGAA
This sequence comes from Ampelocalamus luodianensis, assembly GCA_036346255.1. Lineage (NCBI taxonomy): Eukaryota > Viridiplantae > Streptophyta > Magnoliopsida > Poales > Poaceae > Ampelocalamus > Ampelocalamus luodianensis. The sequence goes on along the minus strand of CM070627.1, from coordinate 51,669,815 downwards.
ATATGCCTTTCACGGTATAGTGCCCTGGTCATCTTGCTAAACCAATAGGGCACTTGTCCCTACTAGTTACGCTCGAAAACCCGACAACTTCCAAGCAGAAAAGTTTCATTCGATGTGGTGAACTTCGAGACTGTATACAATGCAATTCTCGGTCGTCCGGCTTTAGCAAAGTTCCTGATAGCCACGCATTACGGTTATCAGAGTTTGAAAATACCGGGACCGAAAGGTGTAATCACGGTCCGAGGTGATCAGAAGATAGCCTACGCATGCGATCGGAAGTGTTTAGAGCTGGTCGATGAACTTCCGACCAGGGGAACTAACACCGTTAACATGCAGGTCAAAAGTTCAAGGCCGAAGATGACACCAAAACCTTCCGACCAGTTGAAAGAGGTTCAACTCGATGGAAGCGCTTCTCCAGAGGGTGCCAAGATACTGGTCGGGACAGGACTCGACCCTAAATAGGAAGAGTCGCTCGTCTCCTTCCTTCGAACTAATCAGGACGTATTCGCATGGCAGGCGTCCGACATGCCCGGAGTCCCTAGGGAGGTGATCGAGCATAGGCTAGCTCTGACCTAACAAAAACTGGTCAAGCGGTTACTGCTTTCGCTTTGATCGAAAAGAAGCAATCCAACAGAGATCAACAAGCTTCTCAAAGCCGGGTTCATTCGTGAGGTCGACCACCCGAGTGGCTCGCCAACTCTGAATGGTTAGAAAAGCCAACGGAAATGGCGAATGTGTATTGACTTTACTGGATCTTAATAAAGCTTGTCCGAAGGATGACTTTCCCCTTCCTCGCATTGATCAACTTGTAGACTCTACTCGGGTGTGAGTTGTTAAGTTTTTGGATGCTTATTCAGTGGTACCACCAGATCAATATGAGTAAACAAGATGAAGAGAAAACTTCCTTTATCACCCCATATGGTATTTATTGTTATGTAAAATGCCATTTGGTCTCAAGAATCTTTGGTGCAACATTCCAAAGGTTGATGCAAAAGACCTTTAGCCCTCGTGGGTCGGAATCTTGAAGCCTACGTTGATGATCAGTCGTTAAAAGCGCCAACGCTGGGATTATATTCTAGACCGCAAGAGACTTTCAATAACTTAAGACGCCATAACCTTAAGTTAAATCCAGAGAAATGTGTGTTCGAGTTTCGTCGGAAAGCTTCTTGGGTTCCTAGTTTCAGCTAGAGGCATTGAAGCAAATCCAACGAAAATCGCCGCCATCGATCGATGCGCGATCCAACCACAAAGAAGGAAGTCCGGTTAACCGGTTGTATGGCGGCGTTAAGTCGTTTCATAGCACCGTTAGGCTAAAAGGACTACCTTTCTTTAAGCTTCTCCGGAAACATGGGAGTTTGAATGGACTAAAGAAGCAAGCGGCGCTTTGAAGAATTAAAACGGTACCTTACGAGTCCTCAATCTTAGTTTCTCCAAGATTGGGAGAAACATTTAATTTACGTGGTCGCAACGCCACAAACGGTTAGTGGTGTCTTGGTCGTAGAACGAGACAATGTTCAACGACCAATATATTACGTAAGTGAAGTCTTACATGGACCAAAAGAAAGGTATCCACAGTACAAAAATTGCTCTATGGTCTCCTTATGGCTTCAAGGAAACTAGGACATTATTTTCAGGCCCACAAAGTGGTCGTACCATCTGGATATCCCTTGGTCAAGTCCTGGGAAACAGAGAGTCATCGGACGAATATCAAAATGGGCGGTTGAGCTTGGGCGTTCGATCTCCATTTTGTCCCACGAACAATCAAGTCCTGTGCAATAGCGTAATTCATTGCGAATGGACAAACCCCGAACCCACCCAAGGGCCCGAATACGAGCACCACGACGAGTGGACAATGTACTTCGATGGTTCCTTCATGTTGCATGGCTCGGGTCGGGTCGTCTTGATTTCCCATCGGTGAACAAATAAAGTACGCCATTGGCTTTAACTTTCCGCTACTAACAATGTGGCGTAATATGAAGGTTTATCGCCGGACTTCGGCAGCTCGTTCGCCGGGATTCGCAGATTGCTAGTGAAAGGCGATTCTCAACTAGTAGCGAATCAAGTAGGGAAAGAGTATCAATGCTCTAGTACCAAGATGTCATCATATCGCGAAGTACGAAACTCGAAAAGCATTTCTTGGTTTCGGATCCAACACATTCCTAGAAAGGAAAACTTTCGGCGCACCGATTGGCGGATGGCTTCCACACGGGCATCCGTCCCGCCGGAGTTTTCTCGAGAAACTGATTCACCCTCGGTAGTCGAGCCTTCCGAGGACATAGATGTTAGCAAGGAGGTTGCACACCTCACTGCGAACATGGATGCTCCATTGTGTCGATGATGGTTGGCACCATCACGATCACGGTAGAGATTGGATGACATCGATCTACAATTATCTTCAAGCATGACCTAATTCCGAAGATGATGTAGAGGCCGATCGCATTGCACGAAAAGCCAAATCATACACTCTTATTGAACGTACCTTGTATAAGCGAGGATCTCACGGAGTGTTGATGAGATGCATATCTCACTCGGATGGCATTAAATTGCTAGCGAAATTCATGGAGGAGTCTGTGGAGCACATCATTCCTCGTAACTTTGGTTGGTAAAGCCTTTAGGCAAGGATACTATCGCCAAGCGCCCTTCATGATGCAAAAGAGCTCGTGGACGGCGCGCATAATGTCGTTTCATAGTCGACAAGTACATCGCCCGTCTCAAGCTTTGCGAACAATTCCTCTTTCTTGGCCTTTGCAACCTGGGATCGACATTCGGGACCTTTCCCAAGAGCACCGGGGCTTTGAGTTCTGTCGTTATGATTGACACGCTCACTAAATGGATCGGCCGGGCGGTTGTAAAACTACAACCAAGCCGCCAAGAGGTTCCTAACAAAAGTGTGATTACACGGTTTGGTGTACCAATCGATAATCGCGATAACGGTGCCCGCTTTTAAGCGGCAATTTCGAGAATTCGTGAAGAACTAGGTATCAAGATACATTTCGCTTCTGTTGCTCATCCACAGAGCAATGGAGCAGTTGAGCGAGCCAATGGTATCATAATGCAAGGGATCAAACGACGAGTATTCGATCAGTTAATTCAGCGGTCAGGAGCTTGGGTTCAAGAACTTCCTTCTGTATTATGGGTCGTTCGTACCACGACTAGTCGTGCGACCGGTGAAACACCATTCTTTATGGTTTACGGAGCTGAAGCCATGCTTCCTCCAGAGCTTAAAATTGGTTCTGCTCGAACTGATTCCTTTTCCGAAAGTGATCAGTGTGAACGACGACTTGACGACATCAATTTTCTTGAAGAACGACGAAACCAAGCTTTGCTACGATCAACGATCTACCAGCAAACCATGCGTCGGTACTACAGTCGTAAGGTGCAACCTCGCAGCCTAACTGTAGGTGATTTGGTTCTTAGACAAATTCAGAACCAAGCAGGTCGCAACAAACTTTCACCTAAGTGGGAAGGTCCATACACTATGGTCGAAGTTACCCGGCCAGGATCGGTACGATTAGCTATGACCGATGGACAAGTTTTGTCTAATTCTTGGAATATTGATCAATTGCGTAAGTTCAATGTTTAATTTCATGTATTTCATTTACATCCTTTTTCAATAAAGATGCTTTTCCTTAAAAACGATCAGTATGGTTGTTTATCCTTATTATTCGTTGCATCTGGTCGTATGCCATTCCCGTTGCTAGTTGGTCGGAGAAGACTCTTATTCTCTCCGATAATCCTTCTATAGGATCTCCACTACTCATGGTTGCTGACTTAAATGTCACCAATAACATCGGTTTTAGCCGTGATCATTGCTTCAATGATACACACTCACGACTGACATTCTTTTCTTAAAGAATCATACAGTATAAAGAGTACCAACTCGGACAATTTACTTGGTTTCGTTTCTTTCTTGAATTTGAAGATTGTTATTTTATTTCAACATTCTGTTCTACTCAAGTTTGGCTCTTGGTCGACACGAAAACCTCGTAGTCGAAGTCTCTCCTCTCTGACGTGGTCCCCCCACCGGAAGGAGCTTCCTAGTGACGGTCCTTTTCCTACGATCCTCGCCACCGGATTTGAGTATGAGCACGCTTTCGCGAAATATTTTACACTTCTTCATTCTTAAGATTCGCATGCGACAGATCCGAATATTTCCTAAACAACGGTACTTTTCTCTTCATTTCATTTCTTGCATACATTCTTAATGCATATCTTCTTATCAAGAAAATCCGGTCTTTGTTATGTCTTCCGACTACAAGTGGTATTTCATAGTATTTCGATAATGGACAAGATCTAGACTAGTCGAAATCGTCAGTGGTTCCACCACATGATTTCTAGTATTTCTAGATCGTTGTCATAGACATTATCGACACTCTTACCATGGTCATCGTTATTACTCAATTTTTCGATCTATCGCTTTCTTTTAGTAACGCTCATCTACTAACATAGCGATCGGGGGCTAGGAGATATATGAGTATTTAACAATATTGACAAAGCAGGATCTTCTTTGACGAAAGGTAAGTTTTTCATTTTACATAGTCTAATATTACATATGTTTACATATTAGGACCTCCAGACTGGTCGCTATGAGATGGAGATCCGACTTCCATTTCCCCTGCAACTTTCTCTCCGAGAGGTTTTACTTCCTAGAGAAGTTTTGTTGCTTCACTCTCAGAGCAGTCGAAGTCCTCTTCCACAGCTTTAAGGTTAACAGAGGGATCGGAAGCCTTTAGTTTTGCTAAAGCAACACTAACTCCAGTTACAATAGCTTTCTTCATTGTCTGGGTATGGTTTTCCCTCATAGTTTTGAGCAGACCTTTGAGATCTTCCAAAAGTTGACCAAAGTAGTCCATCTTTTCCGTTGGATCTCCTAAAGAAGGCAAGCTTGATCCTGATCCCATATCGAAGATCATCTTGTTAAGAGCCTTGATCTTCTCATCAAGGCCAAATACAAAAGCTTCCTTTTGGCCACGCTCAAAATCGAGGGTCTTCTCCGCTCGTTCAAGTGCTCTGCTTTTTACGCACGAGTAGATAAACAAAATTAATGTACTCTTTATAATTGGAGTTATGGAATACTGGTTAGGTCTACGACCAGTTACCTTTGATTTTCTTCTCACAAGAGTCGAAAACCTCTTTTTGCCTGGTCATCGCATGCTCGATCGACCGGTCTTTACTCTGATTTTCTTCCCTCAGCTTTATTATTAGGGCTTCCTTGGCCTTGATCTCTTTTTTAATTTTCTCTAAATCTATCAGATATGATAGAAAGACAAGGATAATCTATAAGGAGAATCAAGATAATAAACCTTAGGAGATCAAAAATAGAAATGTACTTACTTCTCAGATCGGAGTATTTTTGCTCCAAAGTTTTCATTCGCTGGGTCAGTCCTCCGATCACAGCATAGTTTTCGACCAAATGCTACAAAAACAAAAATTCCTTTCTTTAGCAAGCTTTCAAAGAAACTGCAAAAGAAAGAGTTGTAAGGATGATCGTAGAACACTTACCCGAATTGCTATATCATTATATTCGGAAAAGATGGTATTTGGACCAATCTTGGCTTGATGGTCCGATATCTTTCCCCAGGCTTCATCAAGTTCCTTATCCTTGATAAATCGGGAGAAAAAGGAATTTGTTAACTCGAGAAGAATTTCTGGAGGAGGTGGAACTGTTGAGGTCTCTGGGATGACTACCTCAGGAGAAGGAGTAAGGATTACTAGAGGATCTGAGCAGATGTTGAAACCGCTCGGGGGCTTCTTTGCTACTTCATCCTCGGTAGTTTTGCTTTAGGAGTATCACGGTCAGAGCCTCCACGACCACCTCTACCTCAGAACTTTTCTCGAGGGTGCTCTGATCGGACACGACCGGAACACCGTAAGATCTAAAACGAGAGAGAGAGAAGGTAAGGAAGATCCAAGGTATGTATAAATACGACCTCTTCATTTTATATATATACCTTGTTGTTTTTCGATTTACCCTTGTAGCGCATCGAAGTGAAGTTCGTTATGCGGCCTTCCTCTTCTTATCAGCGATTTCACCGATTCTAAACCGGTAGGGTTGACTAGATCTTGCACATCCACCGATCGAAATCGGAAGCGATATCCGCGACCATTTGGTCGAGGTCCCCGATCGCGGTCGGAGATGTAGATTCGTCTACCTCCACAATGATGACCTCGGTAGACCTGGAGGGTCCTCGATGACCTTCTTTGGAAGGTATGACGACCGCCTAAATTCATCACCAAAGATAGTTAGACGATGAACATAATTTATCCGAATATTATTTGTGTTCGGTTACCTACCTGAGGGTCGACATCTGTGTGGTCGAAGGAGATTGAATCATCAAATGGCTCACATCTTTCAAATGGCCTCGTTGATTCTCAACCCAACCGACTACACATCAAAGAGGGTTTATGGTATACCGATCAAAAATAATATGTACGTCAATAAGACAACAGATTGATATTTTTTACCTTAAGTATTTCAATCATTTCTTCAATGAAACAACGCTAAGATCCGAGGAAACTAGCCTTATCGCTAGGCTCTCGTATGCAGATCATCTTGATCCGCTTCTAATCTCATCGAAGATAGAGTCGTAAGGTAAGATGAAAGATTTAAGGATCTGAAATAATTAAGCGAGATAGGAAAACTGGTCGAATCGTTAATGGCTTACCATTTTAGAATCTCAGTCGATCATCACGACCAATGTACGAGCATCTTATGTGCTCGGGCCTTCAAAGGGCTAACCTGCGCATGGAAAAATCCTTCACCACATGCCAAGATGTTAGACCTTTGACACTAAGAAGCTTGATTGCTTCACCCATTTCCTACATTTTCCTCTTCTCTGTGAGGCGCCATCTCGGATTCTCACCGCCTTCTTACGAATAATAAAGGCTGTCTTTCTTCGTGATCTTCATATAGAACCAGCTCTTCTTCCACGACGACCACGAAGATTTTGAGTACATAAAAATGTACTCATCAGCTTTTCCATCATGGAGACGCAAGGTGCACTCTCCAGGCGTCCCAATCGCTTTCCGGACTTTGTCATCCTGTAGTAGTACCTGAATAGATCCAGATCTGTTTGGAATCCTAAGTGCGCCTGCAGAGATAGATAAAAATATCGAGATTGACGATGGCATTGGGAGCCAGATTCACCAATTCAACTCCATAATACTCCAAAACTTGAGGAAGGAAGGAGTGAATTGGTAGCCGAAATCCGCATTCGATATATGCGAGAAAAACAGGAATTTCTCCATCTTCACTGCTCGGGGAATGTTCCCCAAATGCGGATCTCCAAGAAATCACATCCTTGCTGGGGAGCATCCCGATCTTCTCCAGATTCTCCAACTTTTTCTCACTTAGGTCGGAAACCGACCAGTTGGCGATTTGGTCCGACATGGTTAGGTTCTTTTGGGTGAGAAAAGCAAAAGAGGTCGAGGTAGTTTTTACTCGGAAGATGAGAAAAGAAAGGAGGAAGTGAAAAACCTAAGTTTACAAAGGGGTTTTATAAGCTTCAGAAATCCTAAACCGTAATAAGGAGTTACCCAAAAAAGTCCAACGGACACAGAAACTCTTCAAATCCCAAGGCAAAGTTCTCAACTTTAAAGTGAATACAAACCGCTTCAAATGCCCTTGTATTTAATAAGCGTCATCCCGATACGATTTCATCGGAAGAAAGGTGTTCACACGACCTATTCATTTAAAGTTCGGGGGCTAGCTGACGAGGATTAAAACCTCTATATATTATCTTTAATATATAAAAGACCATACGTCTTCATGGTCGTAACCTTTGAGGTGCACGACCTAACTGGTCGTAGAGATTCCAGAGGTTACATAATGGGTACCAGTCTGACGGCCCAAGCCAAGCTTCCGACCGTGAGAACCGCCGTAGAAGGTAAGAAGCGATTCCAAGGTATATTCTCTACCGTATGATGAATGGAACACGTGCATATTCCATACGACGTATCTTATCCCGCACACACCGATGAACAACCTCCGTGCGGTTATATGTTTCATAGACATATAACCGCCAAACGGTTGATTCTGTATCAACCGTCACTTGACTCAGACCGCACGCAACGCCGCATCGAGCGCCTTCTCGGAGTAATCGCCACCTCTTCGAGGGCTATTTAAAGATGGAACTCGACGGATCAAGGAGGGAGGAAAAAGGCAAACGAAGAAGGAAGACAAAAGCACAAGCCATAGATTCGTAATAGTTACGAGTTAGCAAGAGGGCAAGCGAGTCCTTAGGATATACCTTGTAAATTCCAGTTCATATTAATAAAAGAGCAGTCCCATTATTCCCTGAGATTTTCCACGTCATTTTCTCCTTTCTATTTTCGTAAGATCGACGTCTTGACCGTCGACAAACGGCCTGATGAAGCTTGGCTGTTTGGAGGTCCGCACATCACCGTAGTTTGGACCATCCGATTTGTTTTTAACGGCTCGATGGAGCTTAGTCGTTCGTGTGGTCCGAACGTTTTTCCTTTTTGGATCTGACGATCAAATCAAGTTGAGCCCTTTGCGCCCACGCCCTTTGTCGCTGACGGGTGGACCCCACCGCTTCATCGTCCCCGAGTCGGTTTCGTCCTCACAACCGTCCAAGCCGCCTCCGCCATTGTTGAGCTTCGAGCTTGTAACGACAACGGAGGTTCTCCAACTAAACCACCCTGGTTTTTCGCATAGGATCTTATCTCTAGCGATCCCGCGTCCATATCTGCAACCAATCGCGATGGAATCAGATTCTATCTCCTTCCAACTTAGGATTTCCTTTCGTGTTCAACTCGGACTCGAATTGGGAATTCCTTATCCCGACTTGCCCGCCCCTTATAAAAGCCACACCGAGGATCGCCCTGCCCTCCTCAATCCAATGCTACCACCCTCACCAACCCAAGAGCCCTAGCGCCGCCGCAATATGAGTTTTAGGGTTTTGTCATCGTTGGCCTTCGCCTTCGAATTGCACCGCCGCTGTTGAAGCCCTGCCTCCGTGGACTGCACCACCGTGTATAGCATCACTGGAGCTACCTCTAGGACCCTTCGCCATCACCAATACCTCACCGGAGCCCTCGTCCGACAACAACCGTAGCACTTCACCGCCTTAAGCTCGCCGTCGGCCACCACCGTCATCCTCTCGCGTCGGTGAGCACACCTCTGAGTTCGCATTAGCACCCTCTACCCGCCTGTACCACTCATCGCCGACGAGCCACCATCAATCGCTAGAACCTTGGTTCCCAAGCCACCTCGTCGTCGGCCAAGTGATGTGACAAGCCACCTCAGCGCCCACGTCGGTGTATGTGCTCGCGTGGCATCCAGTTAGCGTCCACATGCGTATGCGCATAGCGGTCTGACCTTTTCAGATCAGATTGGTTCGGCGGACTTAGTCTACTGTGAGCCGTGCCTCTGACTTGTGGGTCCCACATGTCAGATTTCTTTTTGATTTCTTTCAATTCCCAGAGATCCTTCGCTGACATCATCATCGCGTTAATCTTATTTTTCTTTTGAAGATTAATTTAGGTTAATTTGTTAAATCCTTTTTAGGGTTTTCTTTAGATTCAAACTTTCCAGAGCCCATATCTTTTACATCCGAACTCCGTTTGAGCCCATTCAAATTTCTAAATTCGAGATCTATTTATATGAGATTTTTATTTAATTTTTGGAGTTTGTTTTGCCTCTGTTATTTATTTGTTTTGTTTATTAGCTTCATTTGCGAGTAGACGTTAATACTTCGGAGGATTTTGGAGGAGAAGAAGTTCACCAAGACCAAGACCAGTACCTGGATTTATTCCAAAGCAAGTCATATCTTTGATCATGTTGAATCCCGGTTTTCAAAGCTATATTGTTTCAAATTATTGCATTTACTTCAAGTATTTATTTAAATGCTTTTGGGTGTAGTTATGAATCCAATTTGTTATATGCACCTTGACTATTGTTATGCCATGATATTTTGTCACCCTAGGTTGGTTCATTACTAGTTGGTACTACTATAGCACCAACGTGGGTTGGTTAGACGCGAGTAAATTGCTTAGCCATGCTACGAGTCACCATCTCATGTGAGTTGCAAATATAAACCTAACTAAGTAATTATGGAACTATGTGATAAAACTTTGTGAGTACTATGTGCTATTACTCATTGATGGCATATGTTGCACTTAACCAATAGTGTGGGAAAATATTTAGACTGGGGCATGTGGCACTGTGTTTTATTGGTGGATCTGTGTTGGATGGGAATGATAATCTTCGTGGCATAGTTAGAAATTAGAAGTCTTTCCTTGGTCAATTAAGGACTTAACTTTGTGCGTCATTGAACTGAGCCTTTCGTACAACCACATGCCTGATGGGATGGGCCTAACTTAGTAAGTTATGGATTCTTTACATTGATTACCCAGGAAGTAGGTTAGGCTGTGTTGGAATGGGTGGAGGTGTGTACCGGTATGGTAGGGTCACATCGCAGGCGGTTCGTCGTTTCCCTGTCCAACGGTGTGCGTCGTGCCAAAGTGTTGTGGTAGGGTTGGTACGACGGTAAAACACATCGGGAGTGTCAATGCCTAAGATGAAGTTTCTGAAAGGTTTTGTTGTGATCAGCTCAGTATAAGTTGATTGCATCTTGTGGGTAAAGTGTACAACCTCTGCAGAGTGTTAATAAATCTATTCGAATAGACGCGTCCGCTGTCATGGACATGCTCGGGGATTTCACACAAGGAGGTGGCTGTGTGAATTAAACTGATTAGCTTTGTGTCCTTTGTTAAAACAAACTGTTAAATTATTATTGTCTATTTGTTTTGAATTATGCTTTCAATCTATTATTGTATTCAATTGCAAATGTTGCATTTCTGCAAAAGAACCACAGAAGCCATTTTCTTTGGAATAAACCTGCATCTATAAATTGTATTCTATGGTATGTCTTGCAAGTACGGTTGTGTACTCATATTTGCTCTACAAACAAATCTATAGAAGAGGAGGAGTCATCGTCTGCTTTCGAGGAGGAGTTCGTTGAAGGTTACTGATCGTTAGGGTCTGGATCCCAGTCGAGTGCCTGTGGTGAATTGATGGGATCTACGTTGAAGTTTATTTTGTTCCGTTGTAGATTTCTTTATTGTTAGCTCTGCGTGGCTTAATAAATGTAAACTCGACCATAAGGTCAAAATTATTATTTGTTATTCAAATTACCCGTTTATGCTATTAATCGCTTGTGTGGATCGATATTCATCTTTGTTGACACTGTGTGCACTAGCATGATCCTGGACTAGTGTAGAATAAACAGAGGGTCCAGAATTGCATTTTTGGGTCTCGACATTGATGTTGACACCTTGTTAGTTGGGTAGCACTTCCCTAGCAAGGCGGTCGTGCAGCAAGATATAGCATGGTACGCCTTGTCTATCAACTGTGTGTACCGGTCCAACCTAGGATATTACATAGTAAAGTGCCTAGTGGAAGGCTGCCCTGGCAAGGTTAGTGCTCAGAGGGCGAAGTTCTTTGCCCGGTCAAGGCGGTATCGATCACACTTGCAAACTGAGTGAGCCACTGCGATAACATCAGAATGTGACTTTCACGTATGTTGCAAGCTTTATCAGCCACCTAGTTGCGAAGGACATGTCCGTCTCCCCCAAGATGCTATTGTCAGATGTCGCCAATTTGGTTGGTTATCCAGTCAGCTATAGCAAGGTTCGACGAGCGAAGCAGAAGGTTATCGTGGCCATGTACGGGACATACGATAAGACGTACAACCTCATGTCAAGGATGCTTCACCAAATTATCGAAGCAAACACTGGCACCTACATAAATAAGATGGAAAGAGAAGATCCTAATAGAGGCCTTAACTGCTTCATACTAGGCCGTGTGTTCTGGGCTTTCTTTCAGGCCATAGAGGACCTCAAGTTCTGTCGTCTAGTGCTCATGATGGATGGAGCTTTCCTCGTTGGGAGGTACAAGGGCACCATTCTCACCACAGTGATGGCCAACGCGAATGACCAGCTTCTTCCGGTTGCTTTTGCCATCGTAGAGAATGAGAACACATCCAATTGGTTGTGGTCCCTAGCAAATGTCAAGCGAGTGGTTGTGGGAGACCGGCCCAACGTATACCTTATCACAAACCGTAATGTTGGGTTGTTGTCCGCTCTAAACACCATGAAGAACGCGACGGAACCCCCATACTAGTTGAATAACGTGGAAACTCAGTGGTGTATGAAGCATCTTGCATCGAACTTTTTCATGTGGTTCCACAGTCAGGAACTCATGAAGACGTTCAAGGTGTCGTGCATGCAAAACCAGAGGCCGAAGTTTGAGTCCATCTGCAAATACCTCGAACATCGGTCAACGAGGCATACAAGGGAATCCCCTTCGGAGGCAAAGGAGGGGCAGTAGGTCACGAGCGTGGAATCCAGGAGCCCCATAAGTTTCGCCCAGTAGATTAATCGACACGCTCCTGAGTTAGAGAAATGGTCATAACTGTACGACACCGACGGTGCGAGGTACGACATTATGACGACCAACATGTTCGAGGTGTACAACAGCGTGTTAAAAGGTGTGTGGTGCATCCCTATCACCGCGATCGTCGAGGAGACCTGGACTCGCATGGTTGGTTACTTCGTCAATAGAGCCATCGCAGCGAAGGACAGCTAGAAGAAGGGAAGTGGTGATCTGAGAATATGCAGAGGTATATAGACCAGAAGATGCAGAAAGCTCGTATGCATGACATCTGGGTGATCGATGGCTTGAGGAGGAAGTATGAGATCCGGCTAAGGCATAAATACATCAATAGTCATGCCAAGGGGAAAGAAAATATGCTTGCACCCTCGGTGATGTGGCTACATTCATATGCAACAAGCCAAAACTCTTGCACAAGCCATGCTACTATGTGTATAAAGCATGTGCGCAAGTCAGGCAGATATCTACACTATACATCTTCGAGTACTATGACATGCACTATCTTTTCGAAACAAGGAGTGTTGAGTTTCACTCGTATGGAGTGGACATGAATTGTAGGGATCTTTGCCCGGGTAGGGTGAAATGGGGCCCAAATATAGCCTTAAAGGAAACTAGTCAGGGATGACGGTAGACACGGCGCTTCCGAAACGACATGGGTAACAGCCAGTGTGGGGGCCTAAGCCACACGAGGAAGTGCCGGATATGCAAGACACTTGGCCACTCCATGAAGGATTTGCCCAAACAGACCGAGCTCGTCTAGGCGTCATTCTATGTCACAATTAATTATACTATTTGCATATTAGGGGACCTTCATTTTATATAAACGGGTAGTGTTATCATATTTGCGCCTTTGTGTGCGCCATTTTTTCTTAACGGGTATGTATTTTGCCATTCTATTTATTTTGGACCGACTCAACCTTATTCTATGAGCTATAACATAACATTAGGTCGACATTAGAGATGTTGGACTCATCGTCGAACTTCTATGCGAAGATATTGCAGAAGCACAAGTGACTTGCCGAGAGGGCTAAACCGTACCTGGATTTTTCTATAAAGGATGCGCTGATACCACCGGAGTTTCACGTACACAATGTGTGTGCGAAGAACTGATGAAGATCATTCAGTCCACACACCTGACCACCGCCGCCCGGGCGTACTATATGTGCGGGAACATCCTCATAAGCAAATCTTACGCACATATCATTTTTTTTAACACCTTACACTGCATTCCATGTTGGTGATATGTTATAGAGGCAATCATAAAAATGATTGTATCACGTCTATATTTATGACTTATTGAATAAATGTTATTCTATTCCGTGAATGAATCATCAGTTATATAGATCAACGAGTATGTGACTTGTTGGTGAAACACTTTAACTTATATGATGTCGTTCTAAAAGTATCCCTAGTCGAATGTCACTGGTCGGAACACCGATGACTTTACGACCAGAACATACATTGATTGATGATCATGTTTCACCGGTCATGGATATAGGGATATCGAATCAATAATGTGAACGCATGTTAGAGAATATGGGGTTAGATAGACCCACCTTGAGACACTATTGAGATTGTTATGACTCTATATGCCATTAGTTGGTCTCAAGCAATGATGATGTATAATCCTTATACCTGAGATCAGCATGGTTCTCTACATGTATAATAGGTGTTGTCAAACACTACTCGTAACTGAATAGTTATAAAGGTAGCTTTCGGGTATGCTATGAAATATACGGAGGGATGTGACTGGTCAGATATGGGATTTGTGTAAGATCGAGGAGGCCGACTAGATGGGGGGTGAATAGGCGTTTTAAAAACTTCTATGTGCTAAAACCGATCTCTAATGCGGAAGCTAATACAAATACGGTTTTGCACAATTAAAGCCTAAATCAACTAGGTTCAACTAAGTGCACCAACAATACAAGTCTATTGATAATAATCAATCAAGTATGGACTTGTAAGCAATTCAATTTAAGTAATGTAAATGATACTATTGCAATCATACATAATGAGTAAGCAATTTAATACAAGGTATATAAATTGCACAATGTAAAACAAGCATTCATACACAATGAATGTAAATGCAATAGTAGAGCAATAGAGATCATACCACAAAGACACGTCGATGTTTTACCGTGGTGTTCGGAGACTTGCCGGTCTCCCCTAGTCCACGTTGAGGAAAACCCAAACCAATTGGGCCGGCTCCACAAATTAAGCCTTCCTCCGAGGTATCAACACCTTGCTCCACTAGGGTTGCTCTTACTCCACTCCGGAGATGGCGAGCACCAAGCCACTCACAAACACCGAGCCTTCTCACAAGCTTCACTTGAGAAGATCACCGGACCACGACACCTCCACGCCGTCTAGGTGTCGGTAAACACCAAGAGTAATAAGTCAAGCCACTTGCTTGACTCTCACCACATGCAACGAATGCACAAGCTCAAGTGGATACGAAATCCACCTCTAGATGCAATACATGCAACTAGAGACCTCTCTCCTCGCTCACAAGGTGCAACACATGCACAATTGAGAGGAGAAGCTCACACTAGCTCAAGAGAGTGAAATGGGATGCCAAAGGTTGCCTCTCAACCGGCCAAAGGGGTATTTATAGTATCTACACCAAAAACTAGCCGTTGGAAGACGAAACAGCCAAAAACTAGCCGTTACAGGCATTGGCGGTCGTACCACCCTCACAAGGGCCAGTACAACCGTTCTGGGCGGTCGTACCGCTCTTTACATGGCGGTCGTACCGCAGCTCAAAATCAGCACAGACGACACTCGGTAAAAATGTTATAACTTTTGACTCCGATGTCGGAATTGAGTGATCTTGGACTCTATTGAAAGCTTATTCAGTGGGCTATACAACCCACCTATTTGATTTGATCTCAAACACATTTTATCAAATCAAAAAGCACAATTTCAAAGAGTCACTACCATGGTCTAAGTCCAAAGTGATAGCAACAAGCAATCTTAGACCATGCCAAGGGAAGATACATGAATTCCAACAATTTGCAAAACATATTTGCAAACTTAAATCATACCACAAGGAGTAGGTATATAGACTTCAACCATTTGCAAAACACATTTGCAAAGTATAGTCACATGCTACAAGGATTATCCATGAGCCTCAACTATTTGCAAAACACATTCGCAAATATAGACAACATGTTAGAGTGAGCTAGAGCAAGTGAGGTTGAGTTATCAACACATGATGAGACTCAAGCTACTAGACAAGACCCCTCTTAATAGTACGGCAACCTATACTAGCAATCTGGTCTTCCAACCAAACACCAAGACCGGTAAAAGACTAGGAACACATCCTTAGCCCTAGCTAGTCATACCTTTGCCTTGAGTATCTTCTTGAGCTTGATGACGCACATCTTCATTTCAAGTCCGGGTTCTTGACTTGAAAGCTTATCAACACATGATGACTTGAATATCATCAACTCATGATGACATCCTTTACTTGACCTCAATCACCACATGATGAGTCTTCTCTTGACTTGATGATCAATTCATGATCATCTCTTCTTCGAGATCTTGATATGCATCAACACATGATGAGTCTTCTCTTGACTTGATGATCAACTCATGATCATCTCTTCTTCGAGATCTTGATATGCATCAACACATGATGCATCCTCTTCTTGAACCTTTACTTGATGACGATCAACTCATGATGCCATCCGAAGTCTTCATTACCCTGGAACATAACCTATTCATCCAACTCATGAAAAATGTTAGTCCTATAATGATTAACATTAATTACCAAGATATACCTGCAAAATGCTTCTAAACAAGTTGTTGAAAAACACGGACCGGTACTACCGCCAACAAGTTGCGGTACTACCGCTTAGTCGTTGTACCATACGAGGAGCGGTACTACCAGTGCGGATTTTCAACTAAGCGAAAAAACATGCTCTTTGGAAAATTCATACCGCCATACAAAATTGGTACAACCGCATCGCGTACAACCGCTTCTCAAATGCGATGCGACCGATTAACAAAGAGAGCTCGAGCCAAAATGCATCGGTTACGGTTTTATGCAACCGCCAACTAGAAATCGGAGCGACGATGTGCGGTCATACCGCACCAAGATCCGATCGAACGCGGTACGGTCGAACCGCCCATAACACGTTGGTTCATCCGATTTCTGACAAAAGCACTTAGAGTTTCCAAAACTCAAATTCAAATGCATTCATGATCCTAACTTGATCCATAAGGCACAAGAACATGCTTTCAAGCTACTAATCATGATCCCTCTATTGTCATGCATTTCCCTTACCATGTCGCCATCCATGAACTGGGACTAAGCCTTCAAACATCTTAGCACACATGTTAGTCCCACAACATAATCTCAAATAATTGAATATAGATAAACATGAGTATATATAAACTACACAAGTTATATATATACTCACATATAAGTATATATGAACTACACAAGTTATATATACCATGAGTATATACGAACTACAAGTTGTATATACTAAATATTAGTGTATACAAACTACACAAGTTGTATATACTCATATGAATATATTAACTACACAAGTTAAATATATTCAAGGATATATGAGCATCTATGAACTACACAAGTCTCATATGCTCTCATATACTCATATGAATATATTAACTACACAAGTTAAATATATTCAAGGATATGTTTTAAAGTAAAGATTCTTAATATATGTGGAAAGAGAATATGGATCAATACTAATGAAACCACAAAATATAGAATGAACTCCCTCTAAATGTGTGCATACACAAATGTGTAATGGAAACATATGCACATATCCAAGTTAACATTTTGGTGGAGTTTAACCTATATTTTGGATCCGAGGAATGCAACTAGATATAATAAGAAGTAAAATGCATACCTCTTGTATTTTTCATCTTTATAACCAAACGAGACTAAGCAATAGATAATCAACAGAATTGTTAGTCTCACAAATAGATTTGTCATTAATGAATACATACCTGTTTGGATTTTTGCTTTTATATCCAAGCTGAGACTAAACATGATATAACAATAAGAGTGTTAGTAGGTTGAACAGTCCATAGATGACATATATATCTCACTTGGATTCCAAACCAGATATCATGAGGCAAAGGGAGAATACATGAGTAGGTTGCTTAGTTCAATCGGTTACAGACTGATCGTATGGAGATACGAGCTGGTCGTAGACTGGTCGAACATAATCACAGAGTGGTCGAAACCTGGTCGTAAGGAGTTACGAACTGGTCGAGCTTAAATACGGACTGGTTGTGACGAGATACGAGCTGGTCGTAAGTAATGAGGACCTGGTCGTAGATCATATTGCATTAAGGTTCATCCGATATAATTTGTGTGTATTCGGGAATCGTTATGTCCTGCTAGGGACCGCTACGACTCGTGGTCGGAAAAGGGTTTTGAGTCACAACTGATTACACATAAACCTAACGGGTCACACACTTAACAGGTTGGAACAAATCAGTATGAATATGATTCGTCAAATGTGTTTGGATAGGATCCATCACGGGGCACTATATAAGGAGATGCTTGAGGCTATTATGGACAAACGAGAGATGTGATTTGCTCCACTGAAACCCTAATCGCCATCTTCCTAAGAGAGTCCCACCGTGCGACTTGGTGCTAGCATACCGGCGTTCGGTTGTTCCGCCCTAGACGTGTGGATACCGTAGAGGCGCTACTGTGGTTGTGGATACCGTAGAGGCGCTACTGCGGTTGCTGTTGCGCTTGAGGACGATCCGCGATCTTCATAAGGAACATTAGAGGTCGCTGGAGGAGACGATCGACTCACGAGGACGCTGGACGATCGACTGCGACTCTTCACCGACGTGATCTTCGTTAATCATTGGACTAGGCTGCTCCAACTCATCTTCCACTGCACTACGTGTCTGGTGGTAACGATTTGTAATCATCGACTTGCTTGGCATCCTGGTTTACGTGGTAGAATTTTTTGAATTATTGCTTTCATAACCTACCCGTATCCCTTCATTCCACATATTCCTAACTTCATCGCGCAAAATGGCGGCCCGAGATGCATTGCAACTTCTTCCAATGGATCGACGGCCGGACATGTACGATAGGGCGTTCATCGAGCAGAAATACATGTTGAACTACGCGATGAGAGGTGAGACCTTCCAACGATAGAAACCTTACGTACCCGACCCTATTAAAGGGGCATTGGTTGACAAGGGGAATGCTCCGGCTAGTAAGACCGGCGGCGATCCTAGAGCTCCCTACCACCCTGGCACACTCCAGATCAAAGAGGTAAGTGTTGTTCATTTCACATCCTGATTATTGATTTCGCCTTACGTTCTATTAACATCATTCAATCTTCTAGCCCGTCTTGCAGAACAAGGCTTCCTTTGAGACTGGCTGCCGTCGCGGGCAGCCAGGAGACAAGGGGAAGGGGCCGATATGCCGCCAAGACTAATTTTCATCCTTTTTTTGTTAAATATGATATTCTTTGTTAATTTATCAGTTTAATATTGATGATATTCTTTAATATAGTATTGTACCACACGCTAGATAAGCTTGTCCATGAACCAACTGAGGGAAATGCTTGCCATGCATATCATATAACACCGTACCATAGCCTTCGAAATGCACACAAGTCGAAGGCTATGGTACGGTGTTATATGATCTGCATGCCAAGCATTTCTCTCGATTGGTTTATGGACAAGCTTATCTAGCATGTTATGTAATACAATATTAGATAATATCATCCACATTAAACCGATAAATTAATAAATAATGTCTTATTTGATCGGGGTACATGTGATAATACCCCCTCCCTCGGCTCTGCTGCCGTGATTTTATGTGTAAATATTTGTGATTTTTTGGTACATGTGATAATACATTTTTGGAATGAAATTAGGTGATTTCATATGAAAAATATTGTTTGATATGATTTTGTCACATTTGATAATACCCCCTCCCCCGACAATGAAAGTTTGATCTGATCAGCAAGGGTGGGCCAGACGGGTGACCACATGAAAAAATTGTGGAATTAATTTTTTGGTACATGTGATAATATTTATCTCTTCTTTTTTAACCTCCGTAAAGAAGATAAAAAATGTATCGGAATGTTGCTGTGAAATCAGAGTATGATTTTCTCTACGTTCCAGTCGACTTTGGGTACCAATACTATTTTCTTGGGGCAATTGAGAATTTGTCACCCAATAGAACAGCCTTCTCGCTTTGCCACTCTATAGATTGTAATTCTGTATTTGCCACTCTATACAATTTTCAATCATTCTTTTGCCACTTTCGAGTTTTCCAGACAATTTCTATTTTCAGGCCATTTATGCCCACCGAAAGTTACCAAAATGCCCCCAGATCACATGACCGGGCATGAGCTGCTCCCGTTACAATGAACACTCCCAAGTCTCCAACGTGTAAGAAAATCAACAGAGAATCAACATCACCACGGGGAGCATCGTCACGGCCGGGCTCGCGATCTATGACACCATGCAGTACATCCGCTGCCCTATCACCACGCTCTGCATCGGCCTGGCCGCATCCATGGGCTCGCTCGTGCTCGCCGTCGGCGCGCACGGGGAGAGGCGGCGCCAAACGCGGTCTTGATTCACCGACCCTCGCGGCGTGCGAGGCGAGCCGCGACGCCGCCATCCGAGCCAAGGAGATCCTCAAGGCGCACGGCCGGCTCAACAAGATCTCGCAAAGCACACGACCCCCCACCCATTGACCGCATCGAGCGGTGCATGGGCGAGACCTCTTCATGGACCCAGGAGGCGCGCGGCGGGGGCTCATCGGCGAGGTCATCGAGAACCGCCCGCCTCGCTCATGCGAGGTGTTAGTGGCCTTGACTGCCGCGCACCATGGAGACGGCGGCAGCGGGCGGGCGGGTCACGCGGTGGCGACCATCGAGCGGAACTCGTCGAAGAAGCGCGACACAACGGCGGCGGCGTCCTCCATCTCGGGCCGCCCGGCGCATATGGACTCGAGCCCCAGTGGTGGCGGCGTAGGAGCCGAGGTGACCACGGCGCGGGCCGTCGGGCGAGCGAGGAGCCGAGCGAGAGGCGGCACAGGGTAGCGGCGCCGTGTGCGGGGGTGGCGCAGCGTCGGGCCAACCAAGGGATGGGGCGCCATGGAGAAGGGGAGAGGAGGAAGGAGGAGTTGGGGAAGAGAGCAAATGAGATTGGGTGCAATGGGGGTGTCGGCCGGTTGGAAGGAAGACATAAGAAGGGGCATTTCGATCTTTTCACTGGCCTGAATAAAGGAAAATGAGATGAAAACTCGAAAGTGGCAAAAAAATAATTAAAAATTGTATAGAGTGGCAAATACAGAATTACAATCTATAGAGTGGCAAAGGTGAGAAGGTCGTTCTATTGGGTGGCAAATTCTTAATTGTCCATATTTTCTTTCGTGCTCAGAGTAGCACTAAGGGCATCTCCAATAGTTAGAGACAACCTTGTCTCTAACATATGTTACATCATCTTTAGAGACGACATCTCCAATAGACAGTCTCTAGTACACTCTCTAACACTTATATTTTATATATTTGTTTTAAAACGGGCCTACATATCAATTAGAGTAAATTAATGTATCATGTCTTGTTTCACGTGCATGATCGTCTCTTCAGGAAGAGACGACCTATCTCTCTCTTCTCCCTCTCCTCCACGTAGGATTTTGTTGACGTGGCATAGCTAAGAGACGACAATAAATGCACTATTGGAGATACCCTAATCGTACTACTACTTTTACTATTTACAATTTTTGGTTTTGTTTAATTTGATCACTCGATTTGTGGACTTTTACTACCGAGATCCAAGTGCGAGGTAAAAAAAGAAGAGAACAATACTGGGCCCTGAGGGCACGGAGAGAGGGGGAATCCGGGCCCCCAGGGGTGCAACGAGGGGAATCTGGCCCCATGCGTGCGGACAAGGGGGATCCGGCCCAGCGTGCGAACGAGGGGGATCCAGCCCCAGGAGCGCGGACGAAGTCATGTGTCATGTCCGCGAGGCTCCGCGGTACTATTTTTCAACAACATTGATATTTTAGCTAAAAACTCAGTGAGCAGAGCCCCCACAAGGAGACAACTCCTACCAAACATGCAAAGCGACTCGCTGGTTTTCCCGTACGCAAGATGGTGACAGTGTGACACTGCGTTAGCGGTGGAGATCGCACACAGACAAACAAGCAAACA
Organism: Ampelocalamus luodianensis; assembly: GCA_036346255.1. NCBI lineage: Eukaryota > Viridiplantae > Streptophyta > Magnoliopsida > Poales > Poaceae > Ampelocalamus > Ampelocalamus luodianensis. The sequence goes on along the minus strand of CM070627.1, from coordinate 51,648,218 downwards.
GTCAGGTCCAGGTTCAAATGTGCAATCATCAGTTCACCGCACAACCGCAGGCTTCCTTCGAGGCGAGCCCATTTCCTTTTCACGTCGATTTTGCGATTCTAGAAGCTTCCACTCCTCAATCTCTTCCCAAACACGCCTCAACAGCTGTTATGGATGATTGGTTATTCTCTGACAGCTGGTCCCGGGCTGTCAGACGGTCCTACGTCGAGATGAGCATGAACCCTGGGAGCTCGCCGTTTCCGTTTGCCGAATAGGCAGCTTCCTCTGCGTCCACTCCAGTAACAGATCAATGCAACTGACGGCTGGTCCAGCTATAAATCGGTCCCCACACGTCAGTTCCTAAGCCACCCGGTGTTGGAGCTTTCGCTATGTTGCCGTAGCCGACGACCCAAAGCGAAAACGGCTCGCCCCTCGTGCGCCGCGGCTGGTTTTGGTTCGGTGGCACGGCGCACGGCCCCGGGCCCCGCTTTCCAGGTGCTCCACGCGGGCCGCGGCCGCAAAGCGCAAACGAACGCGGCCAAGCCGTTCGTACCCCGTCTCCCCCTCGTGCCGTCGTCGTCGTCGTCGTCTTCTCCTGGCCACCTCACGGCCATTTCCTCGCGCTTTCCCACCCGTCACCCGCACAACATACCCACTCCGCTCCACTCCAGTACTCCGCTCCCGCTCCCACAGCGTGCGCTGCGCTCTCCCGCCCCGGCTGCGGCGCGTACGAGCGTGGGCGAACCGGCCCGTGCACCCCCGTCCGATCCCCACCCCCGCCATGTCGTCGGCCGTCGCGTCCTCCGCTTCCTCCACCTTCCTCCTCGCGCTCGCGTCCGCCTCCCTGGGGGCCCGCAGGCGGGCCAGGGTGAGCGCCCCGTCTCTCCACGCCGGGGCGAACAGGCGGCTGGCGCTGCACTGGCCGCCGCAGCGCACGTCTCGAGATGGAGGAGCGGTGGTGCGCGCGGAGGCAGGGGCCGCGGGGAAGGGCGCAGCGCCGGAGCGGAGGGACGACGACGCTGCATCCGCGAGGCAACCCCGCGCGCGGCGCGGCGGCGGCGCGGACAAGGTGCTTACGAGATCGTCGATTGTGAGAGGGTTCCGCTTTGGCTAAGTGTGTTTGTTTAAAACCGACGCGCGTGTATGTGCACCTGTGCAGGTCGCGGAACGGATGGATCCCGTCCCGCCGGTCGGCCGTTACGGCCCCGGCGACGCGGCAAAAGGCGCCGGGGCGTCCGCGCCGGCACCGAGGCAGGACGCCCCCCGTCTGGCAAGCCAAAACGGCGCGTGGGTGAACGGTGACAATAAATCTATCGTCGCCGCGCCGCCGATGGGTATAGTGAAGGTCCCAGCTCCGGCCTCCGGCGTGATCCTTCCCTCCGGGGACAAGGCGCCGGAGACCGTCGGCCCAGCCACGAAGACGCCGTCGTCGTCCGGGTCAAATTTCGTGTCGTCGGCTCCTGTTCCCAGGTCTGACACAGCTGACAATGTGGAACTTGTAGAGAAGAAGGCCGCGAAAGTTATCGAAGGTGTTCCAAAGCCAAAGGCACCTTCTCCCCCTGCGCCCGCGGTACAGGAGGCTACTTGGGATTTCAAGAAATATATTGATTTCGACGAGCCGGTGGGAGCGAAGGATGATGGTTGGGTTGTTGCAGATGGTGCAGGTTCCTTTGAACATGACCAGAATTACGATTCCGGCCCTTTGGCCGGGGAGAATGTCATGAACGTGATCGTGGTTGCTGCTGAATGTTCCCCTTGGTGCAAAACAGGCATGAACACTGTTTTTTTCCCAGTGCCGTTGTTCATTTCAGTTTGCATGAATTTCTCGTTTGAACAACTGCTGCTTTGTGCAGGTGGTCTTGGAGATGTTGCGGGTGCTTTGCCCAAGGCTTTGGCGAGAAGAGGACATCGTGTTATGGTACTCTTTCGTTTTCTTTGTGGTTGGCTGTTTCTGCAGTATCTTACAGATTAATCACTTGATGAACCTATGTGTTTAGATAATCATATTTGGATGAATGCATGGTAGATTGCTTTTTTATGTACATAAACAAGATGGCTGAAAATGTTATTCCAGCTGTTAGATGAAAAACATCTAAAAAATCCACCATGCAAAGCAACATCTGAAAACCAGATGCTTACTATTGATAGAGAAATATCCCTTCCTGCCATTCTATTGAAAATATGTGCATGGCATGAATCATCATTTTGTGATGGAAAACAGGTGCAAAGGTAGCATTTTAGTTACGATGGTACCAATATAAACCACATAATTAATATTCAGAAATTAGAATCAGGGACTCTTGACTAGATTTTGATGACTTAAAGTCTTAGACTTAACTTGATGTTACTTGATAAATGCTTTTTTCAATCTTAGGTCGTGGTACCAAGGTATTGGGACTATGAGGAAGCCCACGATGTGGGAATCCGAAAATACTACAAGGCTGCTGGACAGGTATGTAAAAAATGCAATCAGAAGGGTGCTTGGCATATGAAATGCTATTGCCTCATGTCATAATATCTCTAATTTAATTGGTTTTTGGTTTGTCCTGCAGGATTTGGAAGTGAAATATTTCCATGCATATATTGATGGAGTTGATTTTGTGTTCATCGACGCTCCTCTCTTCCGTCACCGTCAGGATGACATTTATGGGGGGAACAGACAGGTGAATCTTCTATTTGTTTGGTGTTTCATTGCACCGGTAAACTAAAGATCCAGCCAAGGCCTAATGATTGGCATATGTTTACCCATTTTCTCTCAGGAAATTATGAAGCGCATGATTTTGTTCTGCAAGGTTGCTGTCGAGGTATTATTCTCTCCTATTACATTGTCAACCAATAACCATATACATCCCTGTGTATGGGGATTTTACACAGATTCATACTCTTGTTAAGTTTATTCTAATGAAATCTTGATCTCATTAAATGCACCTTCGGTCATACAAGCTTTTGTTGGAGTTTTTTTTCTCATTTAAGCATAGGACAAATAGAATATCCTGAAAATCCCGAAGGCCCATCTCTTGCATGCTTTGGCTTGTAAGCTTATTCTATTGGACTGATGAACGATCTTTATCATTCTGACCTCTGCATCATACATGATCGCTCTCGTAGTTTCGTTGATTTATCTAGATATTGTTCTGTTATCTGAGTGACTATTCACCACTCTTTGATACTTTTTCCTATTTGAAACTAGCCACTCTTTGATACTGGAAATAGCATTTATACGTGCCACAGACTATAGTATATAGCATATACTCCTAACTTTTATCCAAGGTAGAAATTTTGCACTTGGCATAGCATCCCTTTAAGAATACTGGACTATATTTTCTATTCCTCCATAATTTGCAGGTTCCTTGGCACGTTCCATGCGGCGGTGCTCCCTACGGGGATGGAAATTTGGTGTTCATTGCAAATGATTGGCACACTGCACTCCTGCCTGTTTATCTGAAAGCATATTACAGAGACCATGGCTTGATGCAGTACACTCGCTCCGTTCTGGTCATACATAACATCGCTCACCAGGTTTTTTTCATCGTAATCTTGATTTTTCTCTATTATCTTGTTCGATAAATTAAATCAGTCGAGTACTAATGATGGCTTATGGAAATGGAAGTTATCCAACAATGGCATGCTCAATTATTTGTTTCAGTCAATTATTGATTTTGCTCAGTACTCCGTTGGGCTAACGTTTTCCTAGTACTAAATTATTCCTCTCTTGTATGTAGGGCCGTGGCCCTGTAGATGAATTCCCGTACATGGACTTGCCTGATCACTACCTCGAGCACTTCAAGCTGTACGACCCCGTCGGTGGCGAGCATGCCAACATCTTCGCCGCCGGCCTGAAGATGGCGGACCGGGTGGTCACCGTCAGCCGCGGCTACCTGTGGGAGCTGAAGACGGTGGAAGGCGGGTGGGGCCTTCACGACATCATACGCTCGAACGACTGGAAGATAAACGGCATCGTGAACGGCATCGACAAGTGGGAGTGGAACCCCGAGGTGGACGTGCACCTGCAGTCGGACGGCTATACCAACTACTCCCTCCGGACGCTGGACGCCGGCAAGCGGCAGTGCAAGGCGGCCCTGCAGCGCGAGCTGGGCCTGGAGGTCCGCGACGACGTGCCGGTGATCGGGTTCATCGGGCGCCTGGACGGGCAGAAGGGCGTGGACATCATCGGGGACGCCATGCCGTGGATCGTGGGCCAGGACGTGCAGCTGGTGATGCTGGGCGCCGGGCGCGGCGACCTGGAGCGCATGCTGCGGCACTTCGAGTCGCAGCACAACGGCAAGGTGCGCGGGTGGGTCGGGTTCTCCGTGCCGGTGGCGCACCGGATCACGGCGGGCGCGGACGTGCTCGTCATGCCGTCCCGGTTCGAGCCGTGCGGGCTGAACCAGCTCTACGCGATGGCGTACGGCACGGTCCCCGTCGTTCACGCCGTCGGCGGGCTGAGGGACACCGTGTCGCCGTTCGACCCGCTCGGTGACTCCGGGCTCGGGTGGACATTCGACCGTGCCGAGGCGAACAAGCTGATCGAGGCGCTCGGGCACTGCCTCGACACGTACCGCAAGTACAGAGAGAGCTGGAGGCGCCTCCAGGAGCGCGGCATGTCGCAGGACCTGAGCTGGGAGCACGCCGCGCAGCTCTACGAGGACGTCCTCGTTAAGGCCAAGTACCAGTGGTGAACTGCTGCTGGTCCAGCGACGCCGTCTGCGCGCATGAGAAAAATCGCAATGTGCACTGCGTATTCTACAGCTTTGGTGCAGAAATTGAGGTGTGGTACCGATCTCGAGTCATCCTGACGACGATGGAAGCGCCGGCTTCCGCGAGAGGTAGTGAGTGAGCCGAAGCATAGTTGCAGTACATGGGATGTTAACTTGATAATGTCATCGCTATGTGCATTGGTACAATATTTACTTCTCTTTAAGGCAGAGCTGGCTCTGGCGTCTGATGGATGTGAGCGTGTGGTGCGTGATTGGTATGTCATGGCATGCAAAAGGCAGGAATGGCACAAGTGCCTCCCTGCTTCAAATCAACACTTTCTGTCGAAGTGAACCAGAATATCACAATATCTCATGAGTATAGTACAAGGAATGATTTTTTGCTTTGCCATATGAAGTCTGAACCAAGGTTCTTGTAATCGAAATTCTAGGCTCTCTCAGACTGAAAAAAAAAGAACCGAGAGGTTTGGCAGAATTAATTTTGTGCCGACAAGATCAGAATCATAGGATCAAATTGTATGGCAGTAATGGAATTGTACCCGGAAAACTATGACTACAAATTATTAGGTTTTGTTTGGAACATAGGATTTTTGTAGGAACTAGCAAGGAGCCCACACAATTGCGCAACTAGTTTTCTAATTTCTTTTCTAATTACACATCAAATTTATTTTCCATAAATATCAAATATTGGAACATTAAGTTTGTTTCATTAATAATATATGGGAGTATCTATACAACATGCAACTGATTTTTTCTTAGAAATCAGTCACTTTTTGAGCCATCAGATGGAGATCTAATGCTCCAGATATCACCTCCACTCTTATATCCTTAATCCAATCTCACTTTCCACCCTCTCTCCCTCTCTCTCACCAATCACAAAGTACTAAAATTGAAAGATGTATAGCAGTTCTCTATATTATTTTGGAGTATTCACTAGAACAATAGAAAGAAAGTACGAGTGACAATGGAATAAGAGGAGGGAATGGGAATGATCGTAAGGCCCTCACATCATGTCTTAGTGAGAAAGTCATGCGCTTATGCCATATGAGGTCATAAATTTATCTCAGCATCCACAATTTTAGATGCGCTAGGGGCACACTTACGTGACTGTACGTATGTGTGTGTGTCTATCTTAAAATTTAAAAAATGGATTTGAGACTTCGATATGTTTATGTCCTGTTTGCAATGTAGGAATTATACTCTCATTAAAATTCACGTGAAATGCATGGGTTTCAAACGGCCCTTAAAGGGCACAATTTAACAACAACCGTAAGATCTTCGTACATCCCGATTCTAATACATCCAAACAAGTGAATGGGGCTAAAAATTAAACTCATATCGGTCTCAAACCCACCTCAACATCTCACATACCCTGTCCCAATCATAGTGTGAATCGATCAGACCAAGAAAGTGCGACCCTCTTTATACCTGTGAGGTGCAGCTGCCAGTTTTGTGGCATCGTTATACACATTTTTTTAAAAAATTGTAGCGTTGAATTGTATGTACATCTTGCGCATGTGAAATTGTGAACGCAACTACGACTTCAAATTGAAAAAAAAAAAGCTTTTACGTCAGTCCCTTGCTGTTTTGATGAAATTTATCTCTTATTCGTCTAGTGTATGGCCGGAGAAGCGGGGAGCCTCGCGTAACATCACTCTGATATTGACATGAATTCTGCCCAGCCCGTAGTGGCGCCCGTCATATTTGTGCAAGGAAGATAAGTTGTGAATGGAACATGTAATCCTACTGTAGCATTTTCAGTAAATGGTACACAAGTGATGCTTTAAAGAGAACAATTTGCTGAATATATACATTGCCCAACCGAGATTTGAGTCTTGAGATAGCAAAAGGAACATACCGAAAGGGCCTAATAAGGTTGGAAAGTAAGGGTGTGTTTGGTTGAGTGAACCAGGGTGTATAGGATGGGATGATACAGGATGTATGAGATGATTCTCGATGGTATAGTACAAGTTTGGTGTTTGGTTGGTGGGATAGGATGATACATAATTTTGTTTTGTTGCTTGGATAGGATGGTTCGAGATTTTGTTTAGTAGATTGGATTAGATGATCCTGCAATTTTACATTTCTTTTTTCCCTTTTTTATTTTTTTCCTTCCTTTTCTCTAGCCGGCAGTCATTCCTTTCTCTTTTTTTTTTCTGCCTTTCCTTTTCTCACCGACACTCATTCCTCCTCCTCTTTCTTCCTCTTGGTCCTCTGCCTTAGCCGCATGAAGCCCCTGGCGTTTCCTCTCTCCAGCGCCGCCCCCGACTGTGCCTCTACTGGCCGTCGCCTCCACAAGTGCCATGGCCGCGCTTGCACCCTGGCTCGCGCCCGCCACCAGCTCCTCTCCCGGCTTGGCTCCTCCCTGGGTGCTACGGCGGCGCCTCCCCGACCGGCCTCGTCTCCATCGGCTCCGGCGTCTTCCGACGCCTCCCCAACCGGCCTCGCTGGGATTCCTTTGGTTGAAGTCCCCTCCATGGAGCTCCTCCTTCCTTGGCTTGGGCTCCCTATGGCGCCGCTCCTCCGGCCGCCTTCGGCGCCTTGCGTTGCCGCCAGCTCCCTTACGCGCCTATGGCTTGGTCTCGTGGCCCTGCTCGGTGTGCCGCCGCCCCTGGCGCCACTTCGCCTGTGCGCGCCTTGGCTACAGGGAGGTTGAGGAGGGTCGAGGCGAGAGAGAGAGAGAGAGAGAGAGAGAGAGAGAGAGAGAGAGAGAGAGAGCGGTGTGGTTCAGCCTTTTTTCTGAACTAAATGATACAACATAAACATGGAATATTCTCTTTTGTTGAACCATTTGATCATGGATTGTTTGGTATCATCCAACCAACCAAACACGTGAATGAGTTTACTTTCCGTACTGGATGGTTCAGGACCACATGATTCAACGAACCAAACGCACCCTAATGGGACCGAGAACGTACACATTGAGGCATCATTGACTGTACTAGAATCCAAAGAGCAAATTTATTTGAAGTACTAATTCATTTTAATAGAATTATTGAGGATTCACCACTATAAATAGGTGCATTTATAGATTTACTTCTCAATATCTCACTGACACGTGAGTCTTGAGACCACATGTTAGTGAAACATCGATGAGTAAATACTCAAATGCATCTATCTCATAGTGTGCGGACAAGTCTTACGTTAATTATGCTGCACATCAATGTGCTCCTCTACCGTGCATATATCCACGTCACGCCTTTTGTTCTCTGATGAAGTCTGTGATTCGATTCCAGTGTTGGTAAGTAGCTCCATCGTCGTACTCGTTTCCATCAACCAAGACCGTGCATTCTTGCTTCCATTCGTGTATGACTGACGCAGGGGTGGGGGGCTGGGGAACACGAGCAACACGACGGGACACATCCAAATGGGGGCAAAAGCTCTCGCGCCGGCGCGTCCACTCCTCGATCGAATTGCTTTTGGCCGCATGCATCGGTGAATGGATCAATGTTTGAAACATCGTAAGACGTATGTATATTCTTGAACAAAGATGGTAGATTTGATAGGTTCAGTCGTATAACATTCTTCTATGAAAAACCTTTGAATTTCTCGTCTTCCTCCTCCTATCATATGCCCCGTTTAAAGCTTCGGATGCGACCACACAATCCACCGTGCGTCCGTGCCCGACCGGACCCGGACCGTTGGTCTCGACTCTCGACCAATTCCACACTCCCTCGAGAGTCGAGTCTCGACCGATCGCCTGCGGCTGCGACTCTGCGAGTGGGCGCGTGTGCGTGTCCGGAGAGGAGACCGAGAAGATGGAAACGAGCGAGCGAGCGAGCGAAACGGGGGCGGATTCCATGGCGCCCCGCAGAGATCGAGGCGAGGGCCAGCCATGGCCGCTCCACGTACTCCACCCCCCCCCCTCGACCCCCCCACAGCCTTCTACACATCCCCTTCTCCCTCTCCACTCCCCCGCTTTTGCACCGCGCCAGCACCTCTTCCTCCCCCACGAGACGGCGACGACGACCGAGCACGACGTGCGGAGGGGTTGGACGAGCGCGAGCGCGGGGGAAGAGACATGAGTTCATCCGTCCCGTCGCTTACAGCGTCCAACTGATCATCATCCTCCGGGCGCTGCTGAAATGGTGAGATCGCCATCTAGTTTGCCTCCGCTTGAGTAATGCAGTGCCAATGTGGTGATCGTGTCGTGTTGGTTGGGGCTAATTTGGTAGGGAAGCGTGATCCTGATTGTTTGGTCTAAGGATATGTTCAGTTGAATTAGACCTAGAGTTACATTGGTTGTGGTATTTGCCTTGATAAGCTTCCAGATCGTGGCAATTTGTTTAACACCATTTAGGATCCAAGTGAATTCGTGTTGTCCCCTTAATCCATGCAATAGAATTGCAATCTTTCCGCATTGGTGAAGTGTCAATCCAGTGTCATCATCGTTACAGGTTTTGTATCACTTGATAGCTGGGATCATTGAGACGCAAATTTTTTATTGCAGGGGACGAAAGTTAATATAATTGTGGGCTCTCATGTCTGGGCTGAAGACCCTGAAATTTGCTGGGTCGATGGAGAAGTCGTTAAGATCAATGGTGAAGAGGCCGAGATCCAAGCAGCCAGTGGGAAAAAGGTAAGTTACATTCGACGCATTCAGGTTCTTTTTGCCCTTCACAGACCGATTTGATATACTGCTACTTACCACTGTACTGTCACATTGTTAGATCGTTGCAAATTTGTCGAAACTATATCCCAAAGATATGGAAGCGGCTGCTGGTGGAGTTGATGACATGACGAAGCTCTCCTATCTCCATGAACCAGGAGTTTTACAGAATTTGGCGATCAGATATGAACTTAACGAAATATATGTATGCTATTCTTTCGTACTGTTTGCAGTCATTTACTCTAGATACGTCATTATGCCAGTTGTACTGTCTAAGTTTACAAATTTAAGGCTCACACAGTGTTCCATATCTGTTGTGGCATGGGTTGGTGGTGTACGGATCTGAGGACCGAGGGTAGGGCACTCGTCCTTGAACGGTTGGCCATACCACCGCTAAGGCTCTGAGGTTTAGCTGAAGAGGAAAGGGAGAGACTAAAAATTTTGTTTATTCATTGCTTGATTGATAATGGATACACACTATCTTTTTTATAGGGACAACCTGACTTGACTCCTAAGAAATAATCTCTAAAGAAACCTATCAATCCAATCTCATCTTTCCAACAATTAAAAACAACCTTCATAATATATAAGATCATATCCCTAAGAATAACTTGATAGATAAGGAATCCCAAACCTACCTAACCAACTATTATTTATCCTAGGAAACTCATCAATTATCTAGGGATGTGCTACAGTACCAACAGGTACTGTTTGTGCATCACTACAGTATCATGGTACTGCTCACACGCTTGCTACAGTCTCACTGGAATCTTAGTCCATAACATTACACCCCTCGCGGTAAGGTAGCTTGTTCTCGAGCTGTGGTGGTGGCTACGGTTGAAGTTGTTGGTGGCCCCATGTTGATGAGAGGGTACGATGACGACATCGGGTCGCGTAGAAGAGGATCAACGAAGCCTCGATGAACAACATCTGGGACAACGACCCTCTAGTGTCGGTTGACATCGCAGGAGTTGCCAGCGGTAAAGGCAACCGGCACGGGGTAGCAACAATATTCTTCTTGCTCGAGATGCAACGGTCATGGTTATCAAGTCGTCGACTAGTCAACGACTAGTCGTCGACTAGTCGTCGACTAGTCGACAAGTCGCTGGAGGCCTACCGACTGGAGGCGCCGACTCGACTTGCGCCGGCAAGTCGGGCGACTGGTAGACTAGTCGTCGACTTGCCGGTCGACTAGTCGACCAGCCGGAGGCAAGTCGGGCGACTGGGACGTGGGGCCGAGCTGTCAGGGGCAGTGGCAAAGAGGCAAGAGGGGGAGTGAGGGCAGTCGGGCTCAACCTCACGCGTGAGCTCGGAGAGGCGCAGCTCCCAGATCCGGTCTCTGCCGCGCCGCCGGCCAGCTCCCACCGCGTCGCTGGCCTTCGTCCTCCTTCCTCCTCCGCGCCGCCGCCGCGCCGTCCTCCTTCCTGCCTGCTGCGCGCCTGCCGTCCTCGCCCGCCGGGCCGGCTCGCGCGCGCCACCGTCCTTTGTCCTCCTTCCTCCTCCGCGCCGCCCTGGCCGCAGCTCCCAACCGGCGCCGCCCTTCGTCTCCCTCGGCGAGCTCCCTGCAGCTGTCGCCATCCCGGTCGCCATCACCCTCCTCTGCTCCCTCTCCCTCTCCCTCTCCGTCGCTCTATGTGTGTGTTGTGTTGTGACGCTGTGTGTGGTTGTTGTGTGTTGGCTGTGCGTGGGTGTGGTGTTGTGTGGCTGTGGTGTGTGCTGTGTGGTGTTGTGTGGCTGTGTGGTGTTGTGTGGATGTGGTGTGTGCTGTGGTGTGTGTTGTGTGGCCGTGGTGTGTGTTGTAAAGTGTGTGTCCTGTGTGAACAATACCTTTCGACTAGTCGGCAAGTCGATCACTGCGAGGGTAGTGTCGACTTACCGACTTAATAACCTTGGCAACGGTTGTAGGAGAGAGGCGACGACGTCGCTGACCCCCACACGACAGCTATTGCGCACCACACCTTCGAAGGCACGACCTCGACCGACCGCTTGGAGAGGACTGCCGCTGGACGACGGTAACCTTCTTCCTCGGCAAAGGCACCAATGGTGCATCCAAGGGCAGCGAAGCCTGAAGAGAAGTTGTCGATAGTGAGGGTAGTGACAGTGGTGGCGACTGTGCTACGATGCAGCTTGCCTCCTTTGCCTCGTCCCTTGCCACTGTCATCCCCTACAATGTGTGTCGGATCTTCAAGCAGATAACAATGGCTCTGTCACACAGTGACTCGGCCACGGAAACCAAGGGTAACTCGGCAGCAGAAGCCATGATGAGTGGCTCTGATACCAAAATGTTATGGTAACTGTTGGGGTACGGGTCCGAGGACTAAGGGTAGGGCACTCTTCCTTATCTAACCGCCGACAGAGCTCTTCCCTATCGAGGTGTTGTGGTCTTTGGTTGGTCACGAGTCCGAGGACCGAGGGTAGGACACTCGCCCTCATCTAACCGTCTGCAGGGCTCTTCCCTGTCGAGGTAGCGAGACTCTGATGCTTGATTAGCCAAGGAGGAGAGGGATCGCCCTCCAAGCTTGGCCGGGACTATTCCTGATGAACAAGGAGGCTCTGATCTTTAGTCAACTGGTTAGGATACTTTATTTATTTCTTGCTTGATCGATAATGGATACACGTTATCTTTTTAACTATTAAAAATAACCTTTCTAATATATAAGATCCTATCCCTAAGATTAACTTGATAGATAAGGAATTCCAAAATAACTTACCTAGTCAACTATTCTTTATCTTAGGAAACTCGTCAACCATCTATGGGTGTGCTACAGTACAAATGGACACTGTTTGTGCGTCGCTTACTGTTCACAGGCATTCTACAGTCTAGCTGGAATCTTAGTCCATAACAGGATCACTGATATTTTATCATTTTGGCAGACATACACTGGAAATATTCTCATTGCTGTCAATCCTTTCCAAAGGTTGCCACATTTATATGATCCACATATGATGCAACAGTACAAGGGAGCACCATTTGGCGAGTTAAGTCCACATGTTTTTGCTGTGGCAGATGTTGCATACAGGTAAGGCTGATAGATGGGAATTGGTTCAGTATTTACGCAGGAAATGGGTTGATCTCTTTGTTGTTTTTATTTGAAACAGAGCAATGATTAATGAAGGGAAGAGCAACTCTATTCTTGTGAGTGGTGAGAGTGGTGCAGGTAAAACAGAAACAACAAAAATGCTTATGAGGTATCTTGCCTATTTGGGTGGCCGAGCTGCAACTGAAGGAAGAACAGTAGAGCAACAAGTTCTCGAAGTAAGAGAGCCAGTGCTTAGCCTTGCAAGTCTGTTGTACTATTAAGTTATTTATACTTCAATTGAACCTATTCTTATGTCTGCAGTCAAATCCAGTCCTTGAGGCTTTTGGCAATGCCAAAACTGTCAGAAATAACAATTCTAGGTAGGGGAGATTTAAAAAACTATCTCAATCATAAGATTACTTGCATTTTTCCAAATTATGGAGGTGTATATGTTTTAATCTCAATTCTTTTTTTGTAATGCTTGGTGCAGTCGGTTTGGTAAGTTTGTTGAGATTCAGTTTGATAAGCAAGGGAGGATCTCAGGTGCTGCTGTCAGAACTTACTTGCTGGAGAGGTCACGGGTATGCCAAATTTCTGATCCTGAACGCAACTACCACTGCTTTTATCTCCTATGTGCGGCACCACAGGAGGTAATGATCTATTTTCTCTTTGAATACTTCTTATCCTCAGAGAAATTCGTCTCTAGTGTTCTTTACGCTAATTTTGGATTTGGTTACTAATACAATCTCCTGTGACATTGAAATTTCAGGAGGTTGAAAAGTACAAATTAGGAAGTCCTAAGAGTTTTCATTATCTTAATCAATCAAATTGCTACGAGTTGGTTGGGGTTAGTGATGCTCATGAATATTTGGCTACCAGAAGAGCAATGGATATTGTTGGCATCAGTACTCAGGAGCAGGTAGCTTAATTATTTCCATGTGTTCTTTGACATGATCTATGTCTTTTTTTCTCACATCTCTGCAATTTAATTTGTTTTCAGGATGCTATTTTCAGGGTTGTTGCAGCTATCCTTCATATTGGCAACATTGAATTTGCCAAGGGGAAAGAAGTTGATTCCTCAGTTTTGAAAGATGACAAATCTAAGTTCCATCTCGACACAACTGCTGAACTTCTTATGTAACTAGCTGTATTTGGTTCTGTTATATAATTGATGATATTACTATGTGCATGCTCCAACTATTGTTGACACATACTCTATGTCAGGTGTGATCCTGGAGCCTTGGAAGATGCTCTTTGTAAGCGTGTCATGGTAACACCAGAGGAGGTTATAAAAAGGAGCCTTGATCCTTACAATGCAACTATCAGCAGGGATGGTCTAGCAAAGACAATATATTCTCGCTTGTTTGACTGGTAATATAATAGTGCCCTTTCATATTTGTTAAATATGTTCCATAGCATGCCAACAATGCAGAAGAAAAGATTGCATTCATCATTGCAACCCATCATTATCTTGCAGGCTTGTTGATAAAATTAATAGTTCCATTGGGCAAGACGCTACCTCTAAATGTCTTATTGGTGTCCTGGACATCTATGGTTTTGAGAGCTTCAAGTCAAACAGGTAGCCTTTACTGTAGTCCAATCATGTATTTAGAATCCACTAAGTTGTTTTCACGAACTGACAAATCATAACTTCTGCAGTTTTGAACAATTTTGTATTAATTATACAAATGAGAAATTGCAACAACATTTCAATCAGGTAACACTTGCTCACAAGGAATGGTTCATGTACAATTGTACACCAAATTTCCCCTAGCCATTTGCCACAAGAGCATACGTTTATGTGAAAAGGTGCATGTGTGTTCTTTTTCAGCACGTTTTCAAGATGGAACAAGAGGAGTACACCAAAGAACAAATTGATTGGAGCTATATTGAGTTCGTCGATAATCAAGATGTCCTTGACCTTATTGAGAAGGTATGTGTAATCACTTGACAGAAAAGACCTATAAATTTAATTAATCTAATTTCATCTAAAGTGTCTTGTTATTGGACGCCTCAAATGTTGTAATGTATAAGCTTAAGACAAGGCCAGACATTCAGCTTACATTTAGTCTTATTTGAAAAGATCAGCATAGCCAGAGAATCCCTTGTTTTGGGCTAGGCAAATATGCTGCACCCCATGTGCCACTGGTACTCCTCACAAATCCTCAGCAGCAGCCGGTCGACCGAAGTTGATGCTTGGTTGAACAATCTCGTTCCTCTCCTTCCAGAGCATCCAGGAGATGAGGATGATGCAGGAGTCGAGACCTCTACGGCTGTTCTTCAGGACAGAAAGACGAGCGGCTAGCCAGTAGTTCTCCAGGGAAGTTTGACCTGCAGGGATAGCTTGGTGTAGCCCTGCCAACGGGAGGAAGCGAGCCCAGACCTGGGTAGTAATCACACATCCTATTAGTAGGTGATTGATCGTTTCTCTGGCCAAATGACAGAAAACGTAGACTCCTTGGTTTGCAAGACCGCAACGTTCAAGCCGATCAGTAATCTAGTAGTGACGCCGAACCGCTAACCATAAGAAACACTTGCATTTCAGTAGCGCCCACGCTTTCCAAATGGCCGACGCGCATGGCAAGGACTGTGAGCTGGTAAAAATGCGTTGTAAGCTGAACTAGACGTAAACTGGCCAGAAGAGGTCCAGCGCCAATTGATAGAGAAGCAGCTCAGCGCACTAGAGTAGAAAGAAAGCACACGTAAGCAAGCGCACTAGATTAGACAGTAGCCCTACTAGGCAATATCTACCTACACAAGCTCGATCAGGAGATAGGGAGGATCCGGCAGAAGCACGGAATTCCTCTTGTAGTGAAAATCAGATCGATCTCAAAACTTAGATATGCAAGCACGAGATTCCCTACTTCTGGATATAGAAACATTAAAGCCATTCCATAGTACATGCTGATTGAAGGATGTAGACCTTTTGTTGACGATGAGGCCAAGGAGGGCCAAAACTTGCAGAGGAGTAGGATCCGAAGCGGTGGCTGCTACAAGAATGGAATATTCCAAAGCATTCGCTTCTGAAAGAATTTGAACTAAGGGCAAGATCTATTCCAATAGGGAATTTGGCATTCCCCAAGTCTTCCTAGTCCGGCGATAAGCAGATGGACCGAAGCAAATCCCACAACCGAAGATACTCCTCGAGAACCTGAGCATCGAGCTGGCCCTTAATGTCCGAGATCCACCTGCCATTAAGCACAGCTTCCGTGACCGTTCTCTTGGTCCGGATTGCCGCCAGGACCGATCTTACCAGGCTGGGAAACGGGGATCGCGCGCTGTTCTGGTCAGACTGGTGGCTCTACGAGCTTCCTCAAGGAGAGGGGCAACCCCAGGTACTTGCATGGGAAGTTAATGGGGGTGCAGTGGAGCTTACCCGCAATAAGCCAGTGGAGCTCATCGGCAATAAGCCTAAGTTGCTGGTTCAAGCAGCGGATGGGTGTGATAGAACTTTTGGCTAGGTTGGTTCTCAGTCCCGTGGCTTCTCCGAACACCTGAATGATGGTGTGGATAGTGTGTAAATCTGAAGGAACTGGGGAGAGCAAGATGGCCGCATCGTCTGCGTATAGAGATAGCCGGTGAGGGACACTCCTAGATCCTCCAAGCGGTTGGAGCAACGAGGATGTTTCGGCCAACGAGAGGAGGTAGTTGAGAGCAAAGGCGACAGAGGATCTCCTTGCCGGAGAACGCGACCATGCCAGATCGGGCGACCCGGCTGCCCGTTCAATAAGATACGGGTGGAGGAGGAGGAAAGCATGATGCAAAGCCAAGTGCGCCACTTAGGGCCGAGCCCCTGCGCCTTAGGATCTCAAGGAGAAACACCCAGGAAACCGAGTCGAACGCTTGGTTAATATCTAGCTTGAAAAGGAAAGCCACCTTTTTTTGCTAATGAAGTAAGCGAGCTGATTGCTTAACAAGGTTGAAATTGTCCTGGATCGAGCGAGCCGCGATGAAGGCAGATTGGTTGGGTGCAACGATCTTGGCCAGCTCCGGGGCCACCTCCGGACGAGGATTCTCACTCACTTCTAAATACTATCTTTACCAATCAGTTTTGCAATGGATTCTCACTCACTTCTTTTCCATGTATTACTGAATTTATCGACAAATGAGATTAAGATTTGTTTGTTTAAATTTTCCCTTCGCAGAAACCTGGTGGTGTTATTGCACTTCTTGATGAGGCATGGTATGCTAACCATTTATCTTTTCTTTGTTCTTCCCGTTTAATCAATTTCATTTTCCTGTGTAATTTTAGTTGAATGTTTGAGTAAATGACCATCAATTAGATGCAAAACTATGTAACATATTCTCTGTTAACTGTTTTGCATTCAGTATGTTTCCCAAGTCGACACATGAGACCTTTGCCCAGAAGCTGTACCAGACTTTTCAAAAGCACAAACGGTTTGTCAAACCGAAGCTATCTCGCACAGATTTTACAATCTGTCACTACGCTGGAGAGGTTAGCTTTTTATTCATCAAATTCAATTGCTTCAGGATATTGTCAGTTCTGGTTTTAACTGATACTTATACTTGCGGCATTCAGGTGTTGTATCAGTCTGACCAATTCCTTGACAAAAATAAAGACTATGTTGTGGCAGAGCACCAAGAGTTACTGAGTGCTTCTAAATGCTCATTTATCTCAGGATTATTTCCTCTTCTTCCAGAGGAGACATCCAAATCCTCGAAGTTCTCTTCGATTGGAGCCCGCTTCAAGGTCCCCCTCCCCACTCTTTTGATATTTCTTTATTATGCTTCAGAATTTGCGGCCACTGCCACTTCTATATCCACCTATCCCATTTCCATTTTAGTCCAGATTTCTATTATGCATGACTAACTTTACCAACCTCTGCTTTTTATGTGGCAGCAACAACTCCAAGCTCTTATGGAAACATTAAACTCTACAGAACCTCATTATATCAGATGTGTGAAGCCAAATAATGTGCTAAAACCTGCAATTTTCGAGAATGTCAATGTCATGCAACAGTTGCGTTGTGGTGTAAGTGCTTCTGAACTATAATTATTGTGCCATCATGTACTGCAGCTTAATGGTGGCTATGTTGGAGTTGGTCTATACGACAAAGATGTTCCGCTAAATTGCATGCCATGTATCTCATCAGGGTGTACTTGAGGCAATCAGGATCAGTTGTGCTGGGTATCCTACACGTCGCACATTTTATGAGTTTTTGCATCGTTTTGGAATACTTTCCCCAGAGGCCCTTGAAGGAAAGTAAGTACTTCTATGCAGATCTGCAGATCTGTAGTTTACTATCTGAGACTCAATCGAGTTCTTTAGTGCTTCTAAAAGTGATACGTCTCTATGTTTTTCTTTTTCATATCTCCATAGTTGCGATGAAAAGGTTGCATGCAAGAGGATTATGGAAAAGAAGGGTCTTTTGGGCTTTCAGGTAACTAACATGAACTCTAGTCCATTTGCCTTGTCACACTGTTTTATTCAAAGCTTAGTGTTGTTTGGATGCCTAACATACATTGGAGAGCTATTGATGATCTGGTAAAGGAAAAAATGGTACTTAAAAGATGCACTTGCTTAATATTTAAGCCTTTAGGTTTGCGTTATTAGATTATGGCATGCAGGGTGCCCTACAGCACTAGCATAGGGGAAAAGAGGGAGAGAGAAATGCAAGATCATGAGAACCGTGCTACATTAGGGCTTCGATACTTATTTCTGTTACACTAGCTGATACTTATTTCTGTTACACTAACTGTGGTCCGTATTTCTCAGATAGGTAAAACAAAAGTTTTTCTGAGAGCCGGTCAGATGGCTGAATTAGATGCTAGGAGAACTGAAGTACTCAGTGCTGCGGCAAAAACAATTCAAGGGAAAATACGGACACATATCATGCGAAAGAAGTTTATTTCTTTGAGGAAGGCATCTGTATGTGTTCAGGCAATATGGAGAGGTCCGTTTTGCTTGTACTTAACTGTAGACCTGGTTACATTTCATTTTACTAATTATTGTCAATATCATGCTTTGTGTTTTAGGAAGATTGGCTTGTAAACTATATGATCGCATGCGAAGGGAAGCAGCTGCCATCAAAGTTCAGAAAAATCAACGTAGGCATCAGGCAAGGAGGTCCTACAAACTCCTAAATGCTTCTGTTCTCGTAGTGCAAACTGCATTGCGTGCGATGGCAGCAAGAAATGAGTTCAGACATAAGAAGCAATTTAAGGCAGCAGTTACAATTCAGGTGGTTTTCAGTTCCTAGTAAATTATAAAACAACTCAAATATGTATAGTGCTTCTGAACACACCATATGTTCCTGAATGTATTCTCTGATACAGGCTCGTTATAGGTGCCATAGAGCTCAGGTTTACCATAAGAAGTTAAAGCGTGCAGCCATTGTTGCACAATGCAGATGGAGGGGAAGGATTGGAAGGAAAGAACTCAGAAAACTTAAAATGGTATGCGTATTATCCCAATCAATGCACTACTATTACATAGCATATTCTGGTTGTGAATACAACATGAATGCCTTAGTCTTATTTCTCCTTTGATGACTTTTAGATTATGTATTCTTTTATAAAGGATAAAAATTCTTTCTTGTCCTCAACATTGCATGCTCTTAAAATTTAACTGCACGACTGAGGAGAGTAAATGGTCTCATGAGAAATGTACTATCAAATCATAAAGTCAGCAATAAGGTATCACCATCAGAGAACACAAAATTGTCATATCTAATGCATTGTTATTATAATCTCTTCAGGAAGCAAGAGAGACCGGTGCACTCAAGGAAGCAAAGGATAAACTTGAAAAGAAAGTGGAAGAACTTACATGGCGTGTGCAGTTAGAGAAGCGAATGAGGGTACAATGTTGGACTTCTTTTGCTATTTTACATTCTTCCACTCCAGAAACACTTCTAAGGAGTAAAATGTATTACATCATGATTTATCTTCTATAATTGTAATATGCGCATTTAGATATTTATCACACTACCAATTATCTCAATCATTTGACATAAATCAATTCACATGCATACAGACAGACTTGGAAGAAACAAAAGCCCAGGAGTTATCAAAACTGCAGAGTTCTATGGAAGCTCTGCAAGCTAAATTGGATGACACAAGTGCAATGCTTGTCAAGGAAAGAGAAGCTGCTAAGAAGGCTATTGAGGAAGCACCTCCTGTACTGAAGGAAACTGAGGTTCTAGTCCAGGACACTGAAAAGGTTGATTCCTTGACAGCAGAGGTGGAAGAACTTAAGGTATGTAATATACTATTTTTGTTGTTGGCCAGAATTTCCTAATGTTTTGCTCATCCAGTAATTTTTCACAATGAGATACTATCAGATAAACTTAAGCATATCTACATGATTTAGCACGTGCACTCATTTTGTGATGTACTACTTCATTTCCTTGTAGGCCTCACTACAATCAGAAAAACAAAGAGCGGGTGATTTAGAAAAGAAACGCTCTGAAGAAGGACAAGCAAATGAAGAAAAGCAAAAGAAACTGGAAGAGACTGAAGTAAAAATGCGTCAATTTCAGGAATATCTGAGAAGGTTAAGCTTTTTACATGTTGCTTTTTCACGCTGTTGTCACTGATCTTCCCATGTTGTTTTTTTCCTGTTGTGCATGAAACATGTCCAGATTCTCCTTATGAGTTCAGTTTTCCTACTACACTTATGTAGAAGAAGACATTCTAATCAATATTGATATCTAAATGCATTGTCATCGTGTTATCCAACATTAAATGTTCATCTTATAGCGCTGGTGATCTGCATGTTCTCATATAGGCTAGAGGAGAAGCTCTCTAATGTAGAATCTGAAAATAAAGTCCTTCGTCAGCAAGCTGTCTCAATGGCTCCAAGTAAAATTTTGTCAGGCCGTTCCAAGTCCGTTTTACAGGTGAGTCAATGAGTGTAGATATGTTGTTTTCTTTTGTTCCTTTTTTAAGATTTTATCAATAATTTACACCGCTTGTTTGTTTTACAGAGGAATACGGAAAGTGGTCATGTATCAGGTGGCGATTCAAGAGCAACTCCAGTGAGTGGACATGCTCTATATATTTGGTTAGCAGCTATATACTTGAGTTACGGGACAGTATATCGAAATAAACCCATTTTTTATCTCTTGGTGCTTCAGGAGTCCAATAATGTGTCCTCTCCTAAAAAGGAATATGACATAGACGATAAGCCACAGAAATCTCTTAATGAAAAGCAGCAGGTGTAGTCTGCTATCTTACTCTTGTTTTTAAGATCATGTTTAGACCCTTTATGTTTACGTCACTCTCTGCAATTGATATGTTAATATCTTTGCAGGAAAATCAAGATCTATTAATTAGGTGCATCGCACAGCATTTGGGCTTTGCTGGGAATCGGCCAGTCGCTGCTTGTATTATATACAAGTGCCTTCTTCACTGGAGATCATTTGAAGTAGAGCGGACAAGTGTTTTTGATCGCATTATTCAGACCATTGGACATGCAATTGAGGTTATAATAAAATGATGCAACTCTATTATCATTATCTACGCTCTATGGTGATGCTGAATATCATTTTCTGTGTTTTATAGACACAGGACAACAATGAAGTCTTAGCATATTGGCTCTCAAATGCTTCAACGCTGTTGCTGTTGCTTCAACGGACACTCAAGGCGAGTGGATCAACAGGAATGGCTCCACAGCGTAGACGATCATCTTCTGCTACTCTTTTTGGAAGGATGACCCAGGTACACAGTTTTGTCTTCTTTAACTGAAGCTTCATAATAGTTACTGAGTGATTCTGTTTTGCATTTTCTATTTCCAGAGCTTCAGAGGAACTCCGCAAGGTGCAAATCTTTCTCTAATAAATGGAAGCATGGTTAGTGGAGTAGAGACACTGAGACAAGTCGAAGCCAAGTATCCTGCTTTACTGTTTAAGCAGCAACTAACGGCATACGTGGAGAAGATTTATGGAATGATCCGGGATAATTTGAAGAAAGAGATCTCTCCTTTGCTCGGTTTGTGCATTCAGGTACCTATGGTTTCTGAGTCCAGAGAACGATAGTCATTTTTGTTAATTTGAGTTTTATTTGTGGAATGACATACGTTATATATGGTCTAATTGGTGGCATATTTTCATTTCTCCCCACCAATACAAATACTATAGGCCCCAAGAACATCAAGAGCAAGCTTAATGAAAGGATCTTCACGTTCAAACACAAATACAGCTGCACAACAGGCTTTGATTGCTCACTGGCAAGGGATTGTAAAGAGCCTTGGAAATTTCTTGAACATACTCAAAGTGAACAATGTCGGTAAAATGTTGATTGTTAAAACCTACCTTACTTTTACTTCATATCGTTAGGATAAATTTTTCAGCAGTTATAAGAACATCATTCACATAATCAGATGTATGATTATTCAACGTGATTAAAGCTGTATATCAACTAATCCTGCTTTTTGTATGTCACTGCTTCAGGTTCCTCCATTCTTGGTGAGAAAGGTATTCACTCAGATATTCTCATTCATCAACGTACAGCTATTTAACAGGTAAATGTATGTCATGAAGATTAAAAACAGATATTTATTTGACTGTTGGTTTGCAAAGCGCCATAAATGCTTGACCGAGCTTCATTTGGTCATTATCTGTCTTCAGTCTGCTACTGAGAAGGGAGTGCTGTTCATTCAGTAACGGAGAGTACGTAAAAGCAGGATTAGCTGAACTTGAACATTGGTGCTATCGAGCTACTGATGAGGTAAACATAGCTATTATTGTGACACATCTCAAAATGCTGCTAGATAATAAAAGCATATTTGTGTAGGGGCAATACCGCAATAGAGTTTTAGTAGTATCCTAATTTTTTGAAGGAGGTTTAGTAGCATCCTAATTTGATGTTGAGCTCTAGAATAATAATTAGTTCTAGACCATATGGCTGTGCTTATATCCAGGTTTTTATAGTGATCAACAGCGAAAGGAAATAAAGCTAAGATAGTTTTAGTTTTTCATGTTCATAACCCCAAGCACGTTCTGAATTGATTTAGCGATTGTAACAAAGCTTCAGAATGGTTGTGACTTGTGAGCGTTGCAGTATGCAGGTTCAGCCTGGGATGAGCTTAAACATATAAGACAGGCTATTGGTTTCCTGGTAATTTATTTTTTCCATTTGCTCCTAGAACACTTGCACTTTATTTTTTGTTAGCAGAACCAATATTTCGGTTATCGCTGCTAAGAGAAATTGTATGATCAAATATGAGAATGATTGCGACATGACTCTGGAACTCTCCTAGAAAACATGACTCTGGAACATCTTTTTATTCCCGTTTGTATTTTTTTCCTTTAGAAGTTAGTCCACTCAAATAAGCTGCAAGTCAGGATTTCGACTTTGGACATACTGTTTGATCATGACATTTCGGATAGAAGAGTTGATATGAAGTGTAGATTGCAGTATTGCACATTGCCAAATCGATGTAGAGTATAAGCCTCTCACATGTTTCTTTTTTCCAGGTGATTCATCAAAAGCCAAAGAAATCGTTGGATGAAATAAGTCATGACCTTTGTCCAGTAAGTGAGAAATAGCCAAGTCGTTCACTTTGTCTTCTCGTTCGAAAAGTTGGATTTCCCTTGGAATTTGTTAACAACCCCATAACTTCCTGTTCAGGTACTTAGCATACAACAGCTATACAGGATCAGTACTATGTACTGGGATGACAAGTACGGAACACATAGTGTGTCCCCAGAGGTAAGCTTCACATGGTATTGCATAATTGCATTTCATTTCATCTGATAAATGATCACATATGATTTATCATATTAGGTTATATCGAACATGAGAGTACTAATGACAGAAGACTCCAACAATCCTGTAAGCAATTCATTTCTGCTGGATGATGACTCAAGGTTACTATCTCTACGCTTCTCTCAATTGCTTATGCTATTCCACCATGCCGGCCAATCTAAAGTGCCTTCTACTTACTCATCTGCACTTTGAAATGCAGCATACCGTTCTCCGTCGATGACATATCCAAATCAATGGAGCAGATTGACATCTCTGACATTGAGCCGCCTCCACTCATTCGGGAGAACTCAGGCTTTGTATTCTTGTTGCCGCCCCCTGAATAAATGCGTGGCGTGAACACTCCAAGACTTGGTCATGGAATGCATTGACGCAGACAGATAATTGGGCGATCTATGCAGAGTGAGGTTCTTTTGGTTACCAATGCCCAATGAAATGAGATACACGGCTTCCTTGTTTGTACTTTGGTGGCTTTCCTGATAGAAGCCGATGTGCGTTGCCTGGACTCATCGAGTGTTGATCCACCTCTTGTCGAGTAGTTGCACCTCAGTGCTATGCTTCGGTTTTTTGTTTCCTACATCTGTTTTTTATTTATTCTACTTAAGTTCAGAGTGGTCAGACACTAGTTCAAATCAAACTAGTTTAGAAAGTTTTAGCAGAACCAGGGGAGATTCATTCATTCCTTAGGTTATTGCTTAGTTCTAAAGCACTTTTGAGGTGAGTTTGCAAGAGCAGTCTAATAGGATGTTTCCCTTCCTATTCCAGTCATGCGTTCGGTGGCTACCTACTTTGTATCACATTGAACTGCAGTTAACGATTATGTTCTGTATGAATTCGATAGCTCATCCGTTTATCCAGGGACAGACTCATTCCTCTTCAGATTGGTTTACTGTGTATTTTTTTGGTTGGCGCTTTGTTTCAACCTGTCTTTTCTTTTGAGAATTTTGCACCACCTGTTTTACCATCACAGATACATAGGGTTCGTTTGGACCGCCGAATTTTACACGAAACAGAATAATTCCTTGGAAACACATATGAAAATCTCTAATTCCAACTTCTGATATGTAGATGTTTGTTGCTTTGGTTACCTTATTTCTGTTGCAACTTATTGGTGTGTAGATGTTTGTTGCTTTGGTTACCTTGTTTCTGAAGACGCAAATATGGAGTAAGCATACGTTCATCAATGTGATCACACGAAATTTTCTTCCTTTCCAACTTGAAATGCTTTTTTTAATTCAAAAAATATTCTAAAAAACGAGTTAACTGGGAAAAAAATTGTAATGCAATGTGAAAATCCCGGCCTTATTACACAGTGAAGCCCAGTCCATTAATCATTATAGGGCTATTTGGTTCATGGCCTTAATACGCCAAACCAAAATTTTAGTATTACTTCAAAAATTTAGCTAGCGTTTGGTTGTTTCTATTTGATGTTACTTTCGAAATTTTGGTAACGGTGCTTTTTGGCCAAAACGCTGGCTTCGCTCAGGCAGCTAAAACCAGCACAAAAATTTTGGTTCGGCAGCCAGCAAATCACTCCGACAGATGGTAGCTCCAGGTTGATTGTGAGTAGTGCATTAATTGCATGATTTCAAGTTTCAAATGATCATATTTTCTAAACCGAGTATCTGATTTGTGACCCATTTGAACCGTTGTGTTCCTTATCATTTTATTAACAAAACAAGACCTATGTTGACATATTTTGGTACAAAAAAAAGATATCATGCGGGACTCACATGCCATATGCACAATTTTGGAATGGTTGCAATCCAAACACATCAATTTTAGTATTGCCTATGAATTAGTATGATTACGATTCAAACACCATTTCTTTTGCCTAGTTTTTGGTATTGTCTAGGTTTTGATATTGCTAAAATTTTGGTGTGGCTAGTGCTAGCCAAACGGGTGGCCCGGCACGACCCATTCTGGCCCAATTACTATTCGTGCTGAGTCGGGCCGGCCCACGTGCCGAGGTGATGGGCCAGGCATGACCCATCGGCCGTTCGTGCCGGGTTGGGCCGACACAAGCCTGTTTGGCCCAGCGGGCCAAGGCACGGCCCACGAGCTCCTACCCGGCCTGCCTGATCCCCTGCCCTGGCTACCCTTGCCCGGCCGCCTCCTCTTTTACCCCGCCGCTTGCCCGCCTGCGTGCGACACTCATTGTCGCACCCATAAGCCGCAAGGGCATCGCCGCCACGCAAGGTGCACGGGGCACGGGCGCACGGCGCCCGCCCGCCTGGCCACCTCACGCCTCTCACCTGCCTCCGGAGTCTAGCCCTCCACGGTCCAAGTTGGCCGCACGCTCACCTTCTTCCTCTCCGGCTCCCTCCCTCCCTCTTCCTCTACCCCACCCTCCCCTTGCTCTCTCGGCTCCGTCCTTCTCTTCCTCTCTGGCTCCCTCCTCTTCGGCTCTTCCTCTCCAGACTCCCTCAGTCCATCCTCTTCCTCTCTGGCTCCCCTTCTTTCTTCCTCTGCGCCGAGCGCCGGTGAAAGCATCTAGACCCCTAAAAAGATGTTTTGGTATTTAATGATAATATACTAAATGGGACTAACGTGATTACTAATTGTTTCAAAAGGTTTAGTACCAGTGATGAATACAACATGGAGATGCATGCTAAAGATCATCACGAAGATCAAAATAGCTCAAAGACAGGTACAAGTAGTTTAGGATCTTTTTCAGTTTACCGGTCTTAGGAGAATTGGTTGGAAAACCAGATTATAGGTTAAATGTCGTATTATTAAGAGAGATCATAACTAGTAACTTGATAACATGTTCTTAAGCTCAATGGATCAATCTAAGATCATGCATACATTTGGAACTTGTGTTGAAAAGAAATTTCGTTTTTCTCAGGAAGAATGGTAGTACCGCAGTGTACTTGGCGGAACTACCGCTCAATGGTAGTACCGTAGTTCCTTTGAAGGGACTACCGTAAATTTTTTTGGGCTGTCCGATAAGTGTTCCAAGTCTTGTGGTCAAAACCCTTGTTCCGTAAAGGTTAAAATGCTTTTCGGGGTCCACTTGGACACTTTCTTTGTGAGCTGTTCTGGTTGTCTTTTTACACGAGGAAGTACCGGCGTTCAAATTGCGGAACTACCACTTGGCGGTAGCACCGATCTTTGTGCGGTACTTTTTTTTTCTAGAACACCTGTTTTTCAGAGATGGTTTGCTCTCTTAAGAAACGGTAGTATCGCAGTGCATCCAGTGGAACTACCGCAACTCCGGTACATCCGAAATTTTCAGCGGTACGTTTTTTACAGAACGTGTGTTTTTCGGAGTTGGTTTGATCTTTCGAGAAACGGTAATATCGGAGTTCAACTCGCAGAACTACCGCAATTCTGGTTTATCCGATGATTAAGTAGCGGTACGATATTTACAGTAATGATGTTCTTGGAACTCA
This sequence comes from Ampelocalamus luodianensis, assembly GCA_036346255.1. Taxonomy (NCBI): domain Eukaryota; kingdom Viridiplantae; phylum Streptophyta; class Magnoliopsida; order Poales; family Poaceae; genus Ampelocalamus; species Ampelocalamus luodianensis. Next base: position 51,621,775 of record CM070627.1, on the reverse strand, counting down.
AGCTAAATGGAAGTGCCGGCTTTTTGATCGGAACCTCCGATAAAACGGAACTACCGCATGTTAGTTGGCGGTAGTACCGCGCCACATTTACAACAGCTTTGTCAGAACATTTAATGCTTAACTGCGCTAGCCATTTCTGACCGTTTTGGGATGGTGCGGTAGTACCGGCCATCCAATGGAGGTACTACCGTTTGTGCTGATTGTTTCCTATAATCTGGTCGCAACGGTCGTATTTATTGTGAGGGGCTATAAATATCCCTCCACCAGCTCTTGGACACAGTTAGTGCTTACACTTTAACATCCTTGAGCCAAGAGCATTCACTCCACACCTCATTTACACCTGTGCATTCATTGTGAGGTTGTTGAGCAAGATCTCAAGTGCATTCATTCTAGTTTGATCCATTGCACTTGAGCGCTGTCAAGCAACGATTATGATCTATTACTCTTGGTGTTGTCAGCACCTAGACGGTTTGGTAGGAGTTTGCACGTGATCTCTTCAAGAAGAGTGTGAAGAGACTCGGTGCCAATTGTGAGTGGTTCGGTGTTCACCATCTCCGGAGCGGAGGAAGAACAACCACCAGTGAAATCGAGGGAATGCTTGAATTGTGGAGCCGACTTGATTGGTTCAAGCTTCCTCAATGTGGATTAGTGAAAACTTTGGTTTTCGATACCACGGAAAAAACTTCATTGCCTTCACTTTGATTATTTCTCGTCTTTACTTTCTGTATTTACAATTCTAGCATCTCTACTGTGTTTATTGTGTTGAACTAGAATTATATCTAGTTTTGACATTACCTTCTCTGTTCTTAGTAGTTTTTAAGTTCTACCTTTTGTTACTAGGCTGCTCTATTAGAACTTTATTGCTGAAAGTTTAGTTTGATCAATTAAATTCAGAAACCTCCTATTCACCCCCTCTAGTCGGTGATCCTTGATCCTATAGCCAGCCCTTCTTCCTCTACGCCGACGTCGCCCCAGCCCCGGCCTCTTCTTCTCCTTGCTCGGCTCACCGGCTTCCTCCCTCTCCCTGGGTCCCTCGGTCAGCACTGCGCACACGTGCCGCATGGGCTATGCCGGGATGGTTCCGTGCTTGGCATGACACGACATTGTTTGTGTCGTGCTGTGCCGGCCCGTTGTGCTGGTGTGATGGCCCAACCACGGCCCAGGATATCGTGTCGTGCCGACCCGATCCATAAACAATGTGGATCATACTGTACCTAAGTTGGACCAATAGTACTGTGCATTGGACCGGCCCGACAAGCGCAGCCCATAGCTGAGATAATAAACCAAACAAGCGTTGTATCTCCCCCTCCCCAAACCCTACCTTGCCCCCTTCACACTTCAGCCGACTCCACCTAGTCTCCACTTCTCTGCCACGATTCCTCCATGCCAAACCACACCAGCCATCTAATCTCGAATCCTCCATGAAGATTGCAATGTTTGCTTCCCATCTCTTCCCCATATGAGCAAGGTTAGATGACGATAAGCAAGACAAGTAAATCTGCGTTCGCCCTCGATTCAGATCGGGGACGCGAGCGCATGATGACTTCGTCTAGGGGAATCTCTGTTCATTTTCCTTGCTGTTCTTTCTTTTCTGCATCTTGTGTCCTTTTTTCTTTTCCTTTCGTGTTCCTGCCTTCTTGGTGATTTTTCAAGGTGCCTGTGATGGTGTTAAATATACTTTGAACAACCCGCCATGAAAAGCATTTAATCTGAGGCGCTCCGTTTCTTTGTGAACTTCCTTGATGAATGTGAGGCCAAGGATCACTTAACTAGTATAGAATCTATAGATGCATAATTTCTTCGAAAATGTTTTAGTGTTCTAGTCCCATTTTCTTTGTGTCATGGCCTCATGGGGTTATCCTGATCTGCCGGCCTGATGATTAGCATTGTTTGCGCCAAGAACGGAGATCTGAATGCGCTTCTCCGTCGAAGCCCGCTTGGCCGCTGCGGTGGATGCCTGGATTTTGAGCTCGGCAACGGTGACATTAACAGTGCTATTTTAGCCAAAAACTCCTTTGGTGGATCATGCAGTAGTAGTACTCCCCCCGTTCCGCAATTACTTCCTCTGCTTCGCAATATTTGTCCATTTTCACATGCCCCCTGAATCTCTTCCACCTAGCAGGCTAAGCAGGCTCCGGGGAACGAATGTGTAGATGCAAAAGTTATGAGGGCTTTGGCAGATTGAAAGAATGCCACCCCACCCCACCCCAAATTTATGTGGCTTGGTTAGCGAGTTCTTGAAAGGTGCAAACTATTTTGGTTGATGTTAGTTTACTGTGGCTGACACACTCTGCTCGTTGCTCACTGCGTGTTTTCAGTTTGAAGGCAAATATGCTCCCAGCCTGCCACTGCCAGTGCCGTTTCCCGGTGGTTTATGGATGAGTTTGGATGGATGTTCGCAGGAATCTGACCGGTCTTTGTTGATGCTTCTTTTCCTGTAGGAAACATGACTGATATGTGTGTTGCGATATTTCACCACATAGCAAAATCGGCAGATTCCTGATTCAAATCGGGGACGCATTAGCATGATGATTCCGTCTAGGAGAATCTCTGATGCTAATCTCAGTGTTTTGGGGCTTGTTTGGTTGATGCCTTGGATTCCATGTCTAGAAAAAAGTGGTGCCTGGAGGTAGCCTTGAAAGTAGATGATTTTGCCTGGTCAGGCAAATCTGAAGATGAGTTGTTTGGTTGGTAGCTTATGCCTGGAATTAGTGAATAAAAAATAGATCGTTGGATTAAATGAATGGACAGTAGATGGAGCTGCTTGGGAGGCCTGGCTCCCAGGCATCCGATTTCTGCGCCTGAGCCATGCAGCTCGGCCGGCAGCATCCAAGCACTCGCTCGGAAGACTCCAGGCCCTGTGCCGGCCAGGCAAAAGTTGCTCAGGACCGGAAGCAAACACCCCCTTGATAGCGTATTTTCTTGCACTTTGTGCCTCTTTTCTTGTGTTATTGTTTAGGTTTAGGTGCCTTAAATATACTTTGAGCATTTCACAATGAAAAGTACCTAATATGAGGCACTTCATTGTTGACCTGGGGGTGTCCTGAAATCTGAACTGCCAGCCTGATGATTAGCATTGTTTGCATTAAAAACGGAGATCTGAATTCACTTCTCCGTTGAAGCCCGCTTGGCCGCTGCGGTGGATGCCTGGATCATGTACTACTCCCTCCAGTCTCAATTACTTGGGTGATTTTCTCGCAGGAGTAAATCGCAAAAACCCCAACACGCACACACACACGCATGCATGCATCTGATTCTTTTCCACCAAGCAGGCTAAATGGTCTCCGGGAATGGATGTGTAGATGCAAAGTTATGAAGGCTTTGGCAGATTGAATGAATGCTCCGACTAGATTCATGGTACTTGTTTAACGAGTTCTTGATCACTACAAAAGGGTTTGTTTGATGCTAGTTTGGCGCTGCCAATCTGCCATGCAGCCAGTGCCTTGGTTTACTGCTAGGTGTTTTGCTCTACCAGAAATTGTCTTGGATGGTTGTTCGCTGGAATCCAGTCGGTCTGTTGATTCTTTTCATCCATAAAACTTGATTGGTGTGTTAGTTACAACATGTTTCATCTCTTGACATGAGCAAAATTAGCAGATGAGGAGAAGCAGGACAAGGACATCTGCAGTGCCCCTGAATTAAATCAGGGACGCAATAGCCTGATGACTCTATCTAGGGGAATCTCTGATGCTAATCTCGCCTTTTGTTTATTTTCTTGCATTATGTGTCTCAATTCTTTCTTGTTCTTGTTTTGGTTTAGTGCCTGCAAAATATATGTTAAGCATTCACAATGAAAAGTACCTAATCTGTTGTACTTTATTTCCTTTGATTTTTCTTGAGTATAAAGAGGTGCGTTATAGGCTAAGTATGGAGTAGATGAGGTCTCTTGTTAAACCATGGATGCTAATAGTATAAATGACTTCTACAAATAGAAAGTAGCATAATCCAAGTTTTCAGCTTACATGGATGCTAATTTTATTGTGTCTCATTTTTTTGGACAAAGGTTGACAAGTAGTTTGTCTTAGTTGTGGGGGCATTCTGGTCTGCCAACCTGATGATTACCTTAATTTGCATTAAGAGTGGAGATCTGAATACGCTTCTCCGTTGAAGCTCGCTTGGCCGCTGTGGTGGATCATATACTACTTCCTCTGTTTCTAGAAAGATGAGTAATTTTCTCTCAGGAGAAAATTGCATCATCCATCCATGATCCATCCATGCATGCATATATCACTCTGATTTTCTCCCACCAAGCTGGCTAGGCGGACTCCGGTGAGAGTTTCTGAATATGCAAAAATTATGAAGGTTTTGGTGGATGTGTAGAATATTAGAATGCCCCCTAGTACTGTTGTATTGTGTGCTAATTACTAGTCGAGGAAGATGTTTGTGAACACATGGATTAACTAGCGCAAATGTATAATTTCTTGGAAAAAGTTATAATGTTTTGGTTTGAACTACGAGATTAGTAGTTGAATTGTTGAATATTTTGGCTTTGTTTTAGGGCATTCTGATCTATACCAGCCTGATGATTACCAATGTTTGCATTAAGAACGGAGATCTGAATGCACTTCTACGTTGAAGCCTGCTTGGCCACTGGTGGATCAGCTGCTTCTGCTAGTACTGCTACTCCAGTCCAACATATATGAGTAATTTTCTCTCAGGAGTAAATTAACTTAACTATGAAGACTTGGCAGATTGAAAGAATGCCGCCCCTGATTTAACAAATTATATTTCGAATAAATTGATCACTGCAAGCAGGGTTTATTTTATACTGGTTTTTGCAACTTTGATTGCTTAGTTCTCATGGGTCTTTCTGTTGCCCTCACTGCAATACGATTTGAGCTTTATTCTTCTGATTTAGCACGGTGCTAAAGCAAATATTGGAGCTGTAAACGGTTTCTTATTGTTAGGATGTCATCCATTGTTGCTCGAAGTTTTCTGGATGCAAGGAGCAACGCTATTATATACATGCCGAGATATCTTTTTATCTAGATAGTTGCTATGTCTACATAGCTACTGATTTCTTGTGAAATCAATTGGGACTGTTGCAATTATACAATTTTTCAGGATTTGATGGTTCATGACGTAGGGTTACAATTTGTCTTAGGGTGGCCCCATCGGCCCCCACAACCTGGCGAAGATCATGAGGCACCCTCGAAGGCCAGAAGTCAGAGCCATGGCATGAGGCTCCTGAGGGTACCAAGTACCCTAGAAGGGCCCCGAAGCTCGTGCGAAAGCTGCCAGGAGGCTCGCGTGGGCTAGTAGAGTGAAGGCTTCGGAGGTGGTGCGGAGACTCCCGAAGGACCGTCGAAGCACCACAGACCTAGGAGTTCGTGGGTTCCCTAGGGCCACCTTAGGAGCACAGAAGGGTGTCGGAGGCTCTCGGCCCGAGGACACCCCGCACGTCACAAAGGGAGGAATGCGCCTGTGGACCTCTCGCCTAGTGGAACTGGTTGCTGAGGAAGATCGCGCGGGACTCTTTGTTGGCTCTGAACAATGCGTCGATGGCAACCCAGAGAGTGTGAGCAGTCTGGTCCGGTTCCATGGTGACGTCGAGAATGTCGTCGTTGACGGAGCCGTACAGCCAGCTGAGGACAGAGAAGTTGGCCTGGACCTAGAGAGCGTCGGACGGGTTGGCTAGGGCGGAGCCATCGATGTGGGCAAGAAGCCTGAATTTACCACACATCGATTTGAAGAAGAATGACCACTTGGTGTGGTTCGAGCATGTGAGGTTGAGGATGATCGGGACATGCATCTTGACGGCGACTGTGCTGAACGGGTTCATGAGTACCGGCGGTGCCACGTTGGTCACAACGTCGATGGTGTTGTTCTGTGCCATGGCGAGTTGGAGGAGGAGAACAAAAGAGGTAGGGTAGCGAAAGAGATGGATCGGAACTAATCTGATACTATCTAAGACAATGAATGAGGATTGGAAAATACCCACAGCGTGAAAGGCTGAGGTTGCATGCTTTATATATCCTGATGATATAAGAGATTACAGCCAGGATTACAGCCGTGAATCACAGGATTACAACCAAGTAAATTAGCATGAAATCAGTGATATGCTTCTATCTATATAGGATAACTATACATGGCAGAGTATCGCTAACAGTTTCATATATAGGTTTTGGAGTAGCAACATGAATACAATCCCAATAATCGGGAAGATACAACAACCAAATATCTATACAATGGACAGATAAGATTGCTATCTCTATGCTAACTTGTATAGGAAGAAAGCAATATGCAGACTGGTATAGGAAGAAAGCAATATGCGCTAACACCCGCGTCACCTTGCCTTGAGTTTCTGGAGGACATCCCAATTACTCGTCATCTTTTGCTCCTAGTTAGGACGAGACGACGCGACGTCGGTGGCTCTAAGCAAGAAGCAGGCGAAGCATCCTTCGCCGGTGGTTGGGGATCACCGGAGGAGCTGAAGAGGCGGGAGGAGGAGGAGTCCCCCCGTGGATGAGCCCCGGCATCTTCGTCTTGCTCGCCGCTGCCGCAATCGAACAAGCGCTGGAGCCATCGCCGATTCCGGAGTCGATCTTGCTGGCGTTGTTTTTGGCTTCAATTCGTATCCTATATTGTTGCTTACACTTCGGCTTTGTGTTCGCGGTGGTTCTGAAGACGTACGATCGCTTAGCCCAATCGGGGTTGATCCAACCTTGCTGCGGTTTTCTAAAAAATCGGTGGGAAAAAACCCACGGCCTATAATCCAAGGCGGACTCTATTACTACTACTTTGCTCTCCAAGTTTAACAGAGACTGCCCCGGTGTCCGTGCATTGCAAGATCTCCAATAAACGACAACATAAATTCTAAACCCTCGAAAACAAAATAATCCGAGCTTGTAATAATTACATGAGAGCATTCATGGACAATTGAATTTGAATTGTATATAAACCATCCGGTTTATAATATCGTGGTCTAACCGAGATTTGATAAGCATGTAGGAGCGAAGCGAAAGATGGACCACACCTAGGTTGGACCGACTATTCCTGGGCTGACCCCTCGATCTTTTGAATTTTTGTAATTTCTATAGGGGTTTTGTAGACTCTTAGAGCATGTTTGATTTGTAACTCTAATTTACCTTACCAAAATTTGATAATACCTCTAAGATTTGATTAGCGTTTACTTTGATTCCAAATTTTGGCATTGTCTTTGAAATTTGGTAGCGCCCGAGCTTTTCTTGCCATGTTGCTGGGCAATTTGCGGGCGTTGATTCCTTCGCCTAGATATTGGTAAGGCTGCTGGTGCATTCTATGATGACGTGGCAAAGAATGGTTGGCTGCATTGAATGCTTTAATTTGTTTATTAACAAGCTTCAAATGACCATATCTTCTAAATTATATATTTGTGATTCGTTTGAACCGTTGTATTGTTTGTGATTAAATCAACAAAATAAGAATCATGTTGACATATTTTGGTACCAAAAAAATTAGATGTCATGCAAGACCCACGTGTCATACTAACAATTTTGGCAAGTTTTGGCATGGCTGCAATCCAAACGCATCAATTTCGGTATTGCCTGTGAATTGGTAACGCTACGATCCAAACGCTATTTTTTCCCCATATTTTGACATTGTCTGGATTCTAGCAATACCAAAAATTTTATATGACCATCTGAGGTCACAAACCAAACAGACCTTTAGTTCTACGGCAGGCCTGAAGCCTCGGCAACCTAGGCATAGATCTACTCTTAGAAACATGGTTAGCACTGGCTTTTCTGCCAAAAAATTATACAATTTTTCTCGTGTGCGGAAAATGAAAACTATTCGTCTTCGCCGAGACCGTGGTAACAAATCGACAATATTACGAAGTGAATGCTTCTTGGCTACCAGGCTTAAGCCTCACGTTCACCATGACAAATCATGGTGACCTATGTTTTAGCTGGGTAGCATGGGGGCAAGCAAATCAACTATGTTTTATATGACCGTATGGTCGTACGGACTAAATCAGACATTATTCCCACTCATGCAAAACACGAGGAGTTTGTAATATTTACGTGAGAACCTTCGTAGACAAAGGGTTTGTTTGGATTGAGATCCGAGCTTTTTGTCTAGAAAAAATTGATGTCTGAAGGTAATCTGAAAAGTAGATAATTTTTGTCTGCCAAGCAAACTTGGGGATGTGGTATTTGGTTGAATACTTAGGCCTATTGAAAATAAATAGCATAAAAACGGTTCATTAACTAACTTCTAATCTCAATTAGTGAGCATAAATCAACACATGCATTTGAGCTTGCGAGTTAGGCGCCAAAAATCAACACCTGGGCTGGCTGCCAGGCCTGCCAGGCATACATGCTCTGGCCTCCAACCAAACAGGGGTTCGACAGCTCTCAGAGATAGGGATGGCAACGGGGCCATTCCCCGTCGGGGAGTGGTGGAATATCCCCATCCCCGAGAGACGAAAAATTCCCCGTCCTCATCCCCATCCCCGTCCTCGGGTGCTACTCTCCCCCATCCCCATCCCCATCGGGTTATCGGGGCCCCACGGGGACCCATACCCGCAAGTTGGATCCCGAAAGAAGATAAAATAAGATTCATAATGTTATAAAATGAGTATGAACATTCACATGCAATACTAAAATGACAATGTTTTTTTTGATTAATTAGCATATGAAAAGTAAAGAATGCAAACAAGATTATCTGGCTATCGTCTTATCGGGTTGTGCGGTACTGGACTAGTGGCCTACATGCCTTATCGGGGCCCAAGCGGGTAACGAGGATGGGAAGTAGGGGAATATCCTCATCCCCGTTTCACCCGATGGAGAATTGTATTTGCATATTAGCATCCCCGTGGAGGAAGAAATAGTCCTATCCCGTCCCCTAATAGATGAATTCCCCGTCAGGGAATGAAGAATGGGCCCCATTGCCATCCCTACTCAGAGATGGTCTTCGGTCAGGCACAGCTCCACCGGGTTTCCATCCAAACACAGATTCCATCCAAACACGCTCAAAGATATTAGCTTCCTATACTTAAGAAAAAAAAAACTAGATTGGCAATTCATCCTGATATTTATACATTCGAATTGTTTAATGCTGACGGTACCGGATCCAAATCGAGTCAGAGATCGAAGCACAGTGGCAGGTACTGTTCTCCATTGGTCATTTTTTATCCGGCGGCTGATAATCATCCCTAAGTCAGCCATGTGTTCCTCTAACTTGCCTCTTGCAAGTCAGAGGATCCAAATCCGACGGTACCATGGTTGGCACTTTCGACAATGCTGGAGAAGAAAGAGGCAATGGGATCGAGATAAAACTGTCTTGTGAAACTGAAAGGTGAGATTAGAAAAGACAAGAGAAAATGGGCGCAAAGAATCGTTTGCTAATGAGGACTACACCTAAATCATCAATAAGTAAGTTGGAAAAGCAGACATAATGCAACTACTCAACTCAAAACTGATAGCCATGCATCCTACCTAGGTGTAGCCTTACATCAAGAGGCCTCGTATGGTTCTTCGGCAGGAGCACGAAATAATACACCAACTCAACTTGCCTCTGCAGGAATCAGATATCACTGCATCTTATGAATTGACTTAAAGCAGAGTGCCCCATTGCTTTCGGAGTTGGAATGAGCTAGCGGTCAGTTTTGCCGCTTGGAGGACACGTTGTAGACGGTATAGGAAATGAGCAGTGATAGATCCACAACTAAATCTTAGGTACGGTGACGATGCTATCACCTCATTGGGCATCGGGCTCGATGCAGTAGCTCAATGTACTAATAATAGGTTCAAGTTCTCAAGTTTTAATTGCTTTATTGTTCATATCACTCTTTTTTCGGAGAAGAAGTGCTCAATGAATTAATAGAAGGGATCATTTAGGAAAATACAAACATTCTAGATGCATTAAGCACTCATGTTACTCCATGTACCTAGTGACATCATTCAACATCGTGACCACGATCTCTTCAAGGATCCTATCGGTGAACAAGTTGTATGAAATTGTGGTCATGATTTAGGATGATTGCTTAGTAGAACTCCTCAAAGAACAAATCAAGTGCATAGAACACCATGCAAGAACTTAATCCACACCCAAACAAAGCCCATTTCGGCGACAACGATGGTGCAGACGCGCGGACGCCGTGCTGCCTATCGCAGATGCATGGAAATGTAGATTTTTTCCTTAATTCCTGTGAAATTCCTGTCCTTAACCAGAAACTGTTCATTTCTCATAAAAACCCGAGAAAAATTCGAACCAATGTCACGGCCAAACCGGAAGATCTCACGGCCAAACCGAGGACAGTGCTTACGACTAGTTTGCCTCGTCCCGCGTGGCCGCGGACTGGTTAATGGCCGAGTCCTCCTTCCCCAACTTTGCTGTCACTGATTAGCTGCCGCATTCACACATCCAGAACTCCCCGCCGCACTGTCGCCGGCCACCTTAATTCTACGGTTAGGGTCTCGGCGAATCCCAAAGCACTAGAACCAGAGCACAAATCCTACGGTATGATCTAGTGGCTCCATTTTCGACCGGTTCTTAGGGAGAGCAGAAGCTTTAGCAAAATGTTCTTTCCCGTCATCATCTTTGACGGCGGCGAGGCTCAACTGAGGTTTCAATGGCGGTTCGCCGGCGAGCCCGGGCAGGCGCCCGTGCTGCCCGGACGGTGGCTCATCTACACTTGAGCATTATGCCCGAGAAGTGCCGGTAAGCAAAATTGATCGTCGTAGAATTGACATGAGAGATCGAACATATAATTATATATAGCTGAAACTTTTACACTCCCTGCTCGGCTACTCCCTTCATAGCTTAAAGCGTGCTATGATGCATACTCATCAAAAGCGTAATGGTACATGCTGCGGACGTAAGTGTCACTAATCCATGAGTTTTTGACTCATATGGCACTATTTATCGTGTAAATAGTAATTTTGCTTCTCTCATCCTCCACCGTGCCTCAGGAGACCGAACTTCCCACCGTGCGTCACGTGTGAAATCTGGACCCCTAACGCACAGACCAGGCCGAGTCCGGTCCTCAGCGACACGGCAGGCACTGCTGTGTGAGGGAGGCACAGAGGGTGGGAGTCCATGTCTCCCTGGCAGTGCATCTATATTCGTTTTACTTCAGTGCATCTATATTCATTTTGGTAGGTAGATTTTGATAGATTCTAGTAATGGTATTACAATATGTAATAAGATGGATATAATTGTTATCTCATGTCTATCTTGAGGGGGAGTATTGAGATATTAGAGTTTAGATAAGAGTCCAAGTCGTGTGCGAGTCGAATTGTAATCTTTAGCATTATAAATAAAGGATGTAGTGGTCTTAAGGGGGTGCATATGATTATTCCCAAAATTTCACGTATTAGTACACAATTTCAAATAAATAATTTGAATTTGAATTTGAATTTGATATAAACGAATCAGGTTTATAGTATTTAACCCCGGACGTCTGGTTCCCGGCGGTACCTACCACCGGGAAATAAAACCATGGTTAACAACTTAGCACTACCGATTGAAGCCAGCTTATTTTCCAGAAAAGCATTCAACCGAACTCAAACCTAATTAGTTGAATCCATGCCATCTTGCATGAGAACAGGTGGACTTAACCATTGAGCTAATATCTATACATGTGATCAAGCTCCATATGAATCGATCGATGTGCAAGGTTGAGAATTTCAGTACATTGAATTTTTAATAGGACTATTTCATTATTTCTCCTACCATTTTTTTTCTATTTCTTCCTGTACTCATTTTGACGATGTTTATTCTTGTCATGGTTTTCTAGTTTCTACGCTTTGTTTAATAGAGCCCAGGTGCTCTGCAGTGCGAACTCTGAAGTCTGAACCCTCCTCAATATTTGCAACGGAATCCAGATCAAAATTGCCTTGGCAAAATTGAAAGGTGAGAACAATAAGGACAAGAGAATATAGGCAAACTTATGCACAGAAAAGAATCGTTTACTAGTGGACTACACATATAATATGTCATCAAGTTGGAAAAGCAGAAATAATGCAACTACTCAACTTAAAACTGATAGCCAGGCATCCTAGCAAGGTGTAGCCTTACATCAAGAGGCCACCCCCATATGGTTCATCGAGTTGGCAGGAGCACGAAAAAATTCACCAACTCAACTTGCTTCTGCAGGAAACAGATATCCCTGCATCTTATGAATTGACTTAAAGCAGAGTGCCCCATTGCTTTTGGAGTTGGAAGTATCAATGACATAAGCCAATCCCATGGCAGTGGAAGTCTAGCAGTCAGTCTACTGATCACTGATGTAAAGAGGCCATAAACTGCATGAAACGATGCAATTGGTCTCCATGGAGCAAGTAGAGTAGGTGTCAACCAAAATGCACCTGGAAGTACGTACCAACACACGTCTTGTACGGCCACCTGCTCTAGCATCAAACTGACCTAATCCACATCCACTTCACGCAGCACTCCATGTTATATATATATGCAAGAAACATGGATTGTTTTCTTCAAACCAGCAAAGCAATTGAGTTTCATCAGTTCAAGCGCTCTAGAATCTCGCAATGAAAGGGTCGGCTGAGCATGGTGAGACCTCAAAGGCGCCCCTGAGCAGGGGGGTCAGTAAAGGAGTGTCCATCCTTGACCTCATACTTCGCTTCATTGCGATCATCGGCACACTTGCAAGTGCCATTGCTATGGGCACCACCAACCAAACGCTGCCTTTCTTCACGCAGTTCATCCGGTTCAAGGCGCAGTACAGTGATCTCCCGACTCTCACGTACATGCAGAAGCCTCATCAACACTTGATAGCATTACCTTCTGATAAAATATGGGTATCTGATGCTCCAACTGTTTCATTTTCTTGTCAACAGGTTCTTTGTGGTGGCAAATTCTATTGTCTGCGCCTATCTCATCCTTTCGCTCCCATTGTCAATTGTGCACATCATTAGGAGCAGGGCAAAATACAGCAGGCTGATCTTGATCTTCTTTGACGCGGTAAGAGTACCTCTTTCTCTACTCTAGAGCGTACCAGTATTGAACATTTAAATTATTATGTCATCCTGCATGAAAGTATGCATGGTTACTTACCTAGTATATTAAAAAAAAAGAGAAGCATCAACAAGTATATCAGCTAGTTACTTGGTTTCCTTGTGATTCTTGTGAAGGCAATGCTAGCTCTGGTGACCGCAGGGGCATCTGCAGCAGCAGCTATTGTGTACTTAGCACACAAGGGTAATGTCAGGGCAAACTGGCTTGCTATTTGCCAGCAGTTCGACTCATTCTGCGAGCGTATCTCTGGCTCCCTGATTGGCTCGTTTGCAGCCATGGTTGTGCTGATACTGCTCATATTCCTCTCTGCCATTGCCCTGGCGAGGCGCTAGACCAAATTGTGCATCGTTCGCTCCCTGCAGTATGAAGTGTGATACATGGTGTGGTTCTTGTACTTGCTTGCTTTATGTAATAATCTGTGAGCCTATTTGCCGCTTGCTACCATCCTCTAGTATGCCATCTAACATCTTGATTGTGTGCTTCTTCTTTTGACGGTTTGTGTACTTCATATACAACTATTACAGAAAATGAATATAGATGCACTGTCATGGATTGAGTAATGTAATTTTCAAAAGAGTTATTGGTATATTGAATTTTCAGTAGACAAAATAAATGATAGATGTCATTAGCTGGTAACTCCATACCTGCTAGTTGCACTGATGCTGCTAATTCCAGGTGAAACCACTGTTCGACAGTTTTGAATATGATTGACTATCCAGGCCTCCAGACATCTATCTACCTACTAGGGTGCTACTCCCAGTCTCTGGTGACTGAACAAAAAATGAAAATCTGAGCATGGCCTTGTGGTCACACAAGGCGAGATCGAATCCACAATAAGGATATACGTGATAGGATAAAGGTAGCACCAATTGAAAAGAAGCTTATCCAACATCGCTTGAAATGGTTTGGATATCTCCAACGGAGGTCTTCTGAGACACCGGTACGTAGTGGAATTTTAAGACGTACTGAAAACGTAAGAAGAGACAGAGGTCGACCAAGACTAACGTGGGAGGAAGCAGTTAAAAGAGATTTGAGGAATTGGAATGTAGCTAAAGAATTAGCATTAGATAGGAGCGCATGGAAGTTAGCGATCCACGTACTGGAACCATAAGAAGATTTAGGACTGTGTTTTAGATTATCGGTTCGGATGGCAGGATGTACAACTTATGGTTTTAGTCTTGTAGGCTTTATTATTATTATTATTAAGACTCTCGTTTCTTTGACCTTGAAGAGGTTTCATTCTTAGTCTACCTTAACTTATTTGGGATTAAAGGCTTTGTTGTTGTGGTGGTGATGCTCATTGGCCACTTATTCATCTACAATTCCATTGTAGAATATCCACTAATCGCAGTGCTAAAAAAACCAGCGGTTCTATGGTCAACCTGAGCATAACCAGCGATTTTCTTATTCCCCTTTCATCCATTGATCCCCACACTGTCTCCACCCCAAACCATTCACCAGATGCTGCATACATGCCAGAGAGCAGCACATAGTCACCACTCACATCTTCATTCATGTTTAGAAGCTTCTCCCTGGCAAGCTTGCCCAGGGCCACATTCCCATGGGCCATGGGTCCTGCAGGCCCCAAGCAGCGTCCTCCATATTATTGAGTTGTATGTACTAACTAGTTCATCCAAAAACTTAAGCTGATAAGGAAAGATGAATAATTTACTTATACTTCAACACTTCTCCTCACGTATAGGTTTCCTCAAGCTTAAGACGTGGAATAGAAATGGGCGGTGGAGTCGACACCAATGTCAGAGTAGAGGCGCGTGAGATCGACGGGCGGTGGGCGACACAAACCAATCTCTTATCGGAAAACCAAAGAAAAAAATGCCGATCTGAAAATGACCGGAGAAAAAAAATCTAATTGAAAACCGATCGGATGATCGGCGACACAAACTCTAAACTACGGGTTGCGCAGCCCCCAGGAGAGATCATAGAGATCGAAGCATCTCCCAGGGGCGGCGCGGCGGAAGCTGTGGAGGCGGTGGCTTAGGAACGACGCCAACCTGATACCATGTAGGAGAATAGAATTGGTTTAATGTGGATTGTTATATTACTGAGCCTCAAGGTCGGATTACATAGAGTACAATGTTTGGAGGGCAATAAGCCTCTCCTAGAGATAAAGTAGGTATCTGGGATTACAATCAATCATAAACTACCATATCGGGAGATATCCCAATATACTCTAACACATATGACTGCACTACTAGGTTCACACCCCATGCTTACAATTGCAAATGCTTCATCCAGTAAGCCTGCACGGCCAAGCATGTCCACTATGCAACTGTAGTGCCTTGCATTAGGCTCAATCCCATACCTGTCCTTCATGAGAGAGAAATATTTCTGACCATCTTCAACCAGTCCAGCATGGCTGCACGCACCAAGTACACATAGGAAAGAGATATCATTTGGGAAAATTCTCTCTTCATGCATTTTCTTGAAGAATAGGACAGATTGTTCCGCTTGTCCATGGAAGGCTAATACTCCAATGATCAAGTTCCATGTCCAGACATCCCTCTCCTTCATCCTGTTAAATACTTCCATTGCAGCCTGCACATCCCCGCACTTTGCATACATTCATACCAATTCATTTCCAATAACAATGCTTATCCATGGCCGACCTTCCGAGTGCAAATAATGCATCATCCTCTCCGTGTCAAGTGACCCGAGTTCGCACAGCACGACAGCAAACTAAAAATAGTTGCTTCGTCAGGTATCCACCCAGCACTCCTCGTCTCATCAAACACCTCCAATGCTTCCTTCAGCATCCCCTTCGGCCTTCGCCACGTACCCTTTGATAATGGTGTTCCACGAAACCACATCCTTCTCTGGCAAATGGTCAAACAGCTCCCTCGCCTTCTCCATCTCCCCATGCTTCGCATAAGCACCAACCATCACATTCCAACACACCATGTCCTTGTGCCGGCACTCATCAAACATTTGCCGTGCCATGTGCAAGTCACCTCTCGCCGCATGCCCCGCTATGACAGCCGACCACGCCACAATATCCCGCTACCTGGCGCAAGAACCCCCGGACAAGGTGGCACAAGCCCGGAGAAGGTAGCAGAACGTGAAGGCGTCAGGCATCATGCGCGCCGCCTCCGTGCGGTGGTACACCGGGAAGGCCGCGCCGGGCGCGGCGCTGTGCGCGTACCCGCGTAACATGGCGTTGTGCATGAAGAGGTCCGGGTCGGGGATTCCGTCGAACAGCTTGTGGGCGTATTCCATGTTGCCATGGAACGAGGCGACTCACGAGAGCAGAAGGTCCCGTAGGGGCTGGAGGCGCGAGGTGATGCCCTCGACGACCAGGTTTCCATGGATTTGCTTCAAGGAGCGCGGAGCCCTTCCGGATCATGCGTTGGTGGGCAGTCTTAATGTTGTGTTTCTTGGAGTCTCTGTGTGGCCACTGTGCTCAAGGAGGTAAGGAGGTGGTCGGGGACGGTGTTGGAGAAGACCGGCGGGCGTGGCGTCCGGCGGTGGCCGGAGCAAGCAGCACGGCGGGCTACGAAGTGGGAATGCATCATGCATGCCTCGAGAATACGCCTTCTCTATAGAGAAAGCACGTACATGTCGTTTCTCCTCCGGTGAGATGGTTCAACCAGTAAATAACTAGAGATTTTCAACTAGGACGTGGCCGTCAGCCCGTCAATTATTGTCACTTTGTCAGCTTCTAAACTCGGTTTTACCTTGTTTAGATGAAGCACAATTACGTTCAAGTGCAAATAATATTGAGACGAGTTAAACCGGAATGTACTATACCTCTACTGCTTAAAAGAATTGAGTGGTGACTTCTCCGCTCCCTCTCACCTCTCTAAAAAATCTCAAACAAAAACATCACCACATAACAAACAAATTAACTACTAATTTTTTAATACTTATCTCAACAATGTTACCCTTTTATTCCTTTTCCTCCCACAAATTCCTTTATGAAGCTCTTGTCGTAGCAAAGAGACTAGCCACTATAAAAAAGGGGACCCGGTTTATCTAAGGGGAACCAGAGGATCATTGGGAAAGGGTACTGATGTCAAGAGAAGTAAATGTATATTAATTGCCTTGAGAAAGAGTCATCTTTTATTACATGGGGGAGACGACTATTTATAGACTTTTGATCAGGACACACGAGATTACAATTCTACTCCTAAAAAGACCTTACATTTGTAAGGGTTGCAGGGACTTTTCCTTCTTTCTCGCGTAGCTTTGGTTCACGGTGAACCCTCCTGGTCCTGATCTATCTGGTCGATATGCGTGGTCCACCGACACCTCTTCCCCTTCGCACCGTGCGGGTGCCCCTGGGCCGAGGGGCCTTGAACGCCCTTCAATGCTTAGTAGGTGGCCTCGGATAGGGAACCCAGGGGCTTCCTGCATCCCTCAGTGCACCCTCAGAAGGTACCCTTCAGGGGAAACGTGTCTTCTACTTGTGGTCCTTGCGTGCTCCCGATGGTCTTCGAGTGCTTCTCGAGGCTCTATCGAAGGTATATCTAGTGTCTACCGAAACTCTTTAATTGTGCCTTCAACTTTAGTCTCTATGAGCGTTTTGGTGGTCTTCATGCGCACTTCATGACCTCTCAGAAGGCATGTTTGGTGGAAACTCTAAATACAAATTCGAGTAGGCCTCGAATTAAAAACAAAATCCGGTTCTTTCGTTGCAAAAAAGGGTTCATGACGAAACACCGACCCCACCTGTCATCCACCCAGAAGCCTCGCCTCCGGAATTTTCTAGACCATCCACCCAGAAGCCTCACCTCCGGAATTTTCTAGACCAAACCGGTCGGCCGCAAAATTCTCTCACTCCAACTCTTCGCTCTGCTCCTCAATATAAACGAAACCCGAAGCCGCCGCCGCCGCCTCCAAGCTTCCTCCCCATCGAAAACCCTCGCGAATCTGATATCTCGACGCGCGCGCAGCCTAAGAAGGCGCTTCCCGAAGCCGAAACCCGAGGTAAGAGCAGGAGCGGCGCCTGATGGCGATCATCTCCGACTTCCAGGAGGACGAGGCGCCGCGGCAGCAGCAGCGGTCGCCGCCGCCGGCGGCGGCGGCGGCAGACGACGGCGACGATGAGGCCCTCGCGGCGGTGCTCGAGCGGAAGGGAGGCGCGGTCCGGTTCCTCCAGGCGGCCATCGATGTCGCGCGGCGGCGCTCCGACCTCTTCCGCGACCCCTCCGCGGTAAGCAAAGTCACCGCGATGGCGTCTGCGGCCCGGGCGCAGGTGGAGGCGGAGGAGAGGATGGCGAGGGAGACGAGGAGGAAGGCGGAGGAGGCGGAGAGGAAGGCGAAGGCGCCGGCGGAGGAGAGGCCGAAGAGCTCGGTGGTGACGGAGGAGCGGGGGGTGGAGAGCTCGGTAGAGAGGAATAGCATGGAGGTGGAGCAGGAGGATAGCAAAGTGAGAAGTGAGTACTCTGTTGCCATAGTCCTTAAATACTTATTTCTGCTAGGTTTTAGGGTTTTGATGCTAAATATGGTTTTTATTACTAAGGCCGATCTTGCCTCTTCAGAGGTTTTGGGTCTTGTTTCCGCGATGCTAATTCGATCTAGAAGGGAAATTTTAGATATTCAGTCGGGTAATTTAAACCCATAATTGATGACTACTTCTGTGGTACCTTGGTTGGTTTCCATGGATCACATCAGATAAGGAGTGCTTGTTTAGGCTAGGATAGATTTGGATTAATTCTCTGATCAATATGCTACTTATTGGATCTGTTCGTTGCAATGGAGCTGGGATTCCCAATAACGAGAAGAGCTCTGTTTCAATTGATGAGTTGAATGATAGAATCTTAATTAGGTTAGAATAGTTCTCATTTTTCAAAATCTCTTCTTCTGTGAAGATTAACTGAAGGAGTTTTTTTAGTGTCTACATGCCTAATTAAAATATGCGATTAACTTACTAGGCTTCGGAGTTACTTAGTTCCATCTTGGGTATTTGGATTTTGTTGTGGACGCCTTTGTGGGGAAGACGTATCAAAGACGGTGATGTACGGCAGCGACTTCAACTTTGGCCAGGGACTGTTCCCGTGTTGGATTCGGCTACAGTAACTCCGAAGCGTACTTCCTACCATTCAACATTGCATACTACACCTTTTCGGGTAGTTTATGGGCGCGACACTCCTACTCTGTTGACATACTAGCCACGTGCAGCACGAGTAGCGGCTGTTGGTTGGCAGTGGCGTGACCGTGATGAATTTCTCGCTGAAATTCGTGTATCAACTCTTGAGGTGGGTGAATGGGCCTGGTCTTGCCTTCATCACTGAACCGTAGTTTCCATCACAGATCAACAACGTTCTAAATTGGCTCCTCGTTTTTACGGTCCTTTCTTGGTTGAAGAACGCATTGGCATAGTTGCGTACCGTCTTTAGCTTCCGCCCAAAGCTTGTATCCATAATGTTTTCCATGTCGCTTTTCTCAAAAAGTATCTCGAGCCAATTCCACCAGTTCCTGGCCGACTATCGGACATTGTGCATGGTCGTGTGGTTCCTTCGCCGTTATGTATTGTCTGGGCTCGTTTGAACCGTGGCACTTGGGAACTACTCGTTCAATGGTTGTGGTGTTCTTTGGCCGATGCGTCCTGAGAACGATTGGATGATTTTCAACGACGTTATCCCTTGTTCCAACTTCGAAGACAAGCTGTTTCACGGAGAGGGAGGTAATGTTATGGACGCCTTTGTGGGGAAGACGTATCAAAGACGGCGACATACGACAGCGACTTCAACTTCGGCCGGGGGATTGTTCTCGTGTCGGACTCAGCTACAGTAACCGAATCGGTTATTGCTACCGATATGGCAACAAAGGGAGATTTCGGAAGGTAGTAGTAGATTTCGGAAGAGGAGTAGAGTTAATCTCCTTAAGAGATAGGATAGAGTTAGTTTCTCATTAAGAGATTGAGTTAGAGAATAGGTTAATTTCATATTCGATTTGGTTAGTGCTTTCCTTCGGCCACTTCCAAAAATTCTGCATGCTATAAAACAGCATATGTAAAAGAGGGAGACATATCATTTAGAAATAAGAAAAGTCGTTAGCCTCACCATGTTTCGCCGGCCGGCCGGAGCAAGTCCAGCCGACCCGAGGGCGATCCCTCGCCTTTGCCAATTTATCATCCTCTTCGCATCTCCATCCTCTCCGATCCCATGCCATATCAGGATCCTCCTCACTTATATACCTGGATCCTTGGAAGATGGGTTTGTTGGATGATTTAAAGTGGTAACAGTCTATGTAGAACAATGAAGTACATACCTTTCTCAAAGTCAGCTTATTTAGGATAAAATCACATTGATTCATCACTTATTTGCTTCGAGATGGATGGGCTGTAAATTACATTTTCATTGTCATATGTCAAATTGGACAAAAACCAAGCCAGTTTGTTTCAGGATTTGTTAACATTCAGATTTCCAAAGTCAATTGCTTTCTGGAAACACTTTATTCTGGTTATGCTGACACCTGGGTTTATACCATAGTCACCAAATTCACAACAACCCCTGCGTACCACGTGCTGGATTCATCGGCCCGGGTACGATTCATGGGATGTGGTACACCATTCCTATGTAATATAGAAGGAAAAGTGGTGTACTATGTCCCACGACCTGTTCCTTGTCTCGGTCGACCCATGTTCCTGGTGACTATGGTTTATACCATGCTATATACAGTGAATCTGTTGTACTTAATTTGCTAATTTTGTGGTCTTATTTGTAAAATTATCTTTCATTTGCCTCTGTAAAAAGACTTAGCTCTGGTTGTCATTTGTATTTCAATTTCATTGTACTTGCTGAAGATCAACTAAGCAATTCTCATTTTATTTCTGATTTATTAAACAGAACCAAATGCTGGTAACGGTCTTGATTTGGAGAAGTATTCCTGGACTCAGCAGTTGCCAGAGGTTACCATCACTGTTCCTGTTCCTGAAGGAACAAAATCAAGGTTTGTTGTCTGTGAAATTAAGAAGGACCGTCTGAAGGTTGGATTGAAGGGGCAGCCTCCCATCATTGATGTAAGTAGCAACAACTATAAAGTGATTCATCATCTCCTTTTGCATGAAAGCATTTTTCTCGTAGAAATTATCTAAGTAGCTCTGTGTCCATGATTTGATAATTCTTTTTTAGTATGGTCTTCTAATTGGAACTTCACTTATCCATCATTTATGTAAGTAGCAACAACTATAAAGTGATTCATTATCTCCGTTTGTATGAAAGCATTTTTTCTTGTAGAAATTATCTACGAGTAGCTCTGTGTCCATGATTTGGTAATTCTTTTTTAGTATGGCCTTCTAATTGGAACTTCACTTCTTACCAGGGTGAGCTTTACAAGCCAGTTAAAGTTGATGACTGCTTCTGGAGTATAGGTATATGTTACAATTCCTTTGCTTTATGTTATAGTGCCCACTCGTAATATCCATTCCATCCAAAGCCCCGTACTGACAAAAAAAATATCATTTCCTTGTGATAATATCTTCAGAGGATGGAAAATCGTTGTCTATATTGCTGACAAAACAGAATCAAATGGAATGGTGGAAATCTGTGATAAAAGGTGATCCTGAAGTTGATACCCAAAAGGTGGAGCCAGAGAACAGCAAACTCTCTGATTTGGATCCTGAGACTAGACAAACTGTGGAGAAGATGATGGTAAGATATGCAAAACCTTATGTATAAATAATGTGAATGAAAAAGAAATTGAGTCATACAAAATTTTGAGTCAAGTGAGCTATTTTTTCCCACGCTTTGCAGTTTGACCAACGTCAGAAGCAGATGGGTCTTCCAACTAGTGATGAAACTCAAAAGCAAGAAATGCTCAAGAAATTCATGGCTGAGGTAAGCTGCAGCAGATCATCCTAATGTTATTGGTTAACCGTTATCCTCCCATTACACTTTGGGTATCTGATTGGGCTTTTCATCACAGCACCCGGAGATGGACTTCTCAAGGGCGAAAGTAGCTTAAGATTATTGGATCGAAGGCAATCAACTGGAAGGAGTTGAACGGAGAAATCGCTTCTACCGCAGTACTGCATTTTGCTGTGGCGCGTTTTAGTGTGTCGATGGTAGCTCCTGTGTTATATACTTATATATACATGGGACCGGCTGCAACACAGTTTCTGCAGTGCTTCAGAAACATAATTCTGAACTCTGCTTTGTTTCGTGAACAGATGAATGCCTGAATTCTATTAAATTTGCGAGACGACTCGATCGTAATCTTTTGCTTGCCAGTGGCTGGCTACTTTGTGCTCTCAGTTTATACCTGTTGGCTGTTGCTTTCTTTTTAGGGGTTTGCTATGCAGTATTTGAGTATTTTTGTGTTTGTCAGTTTTTTTAATCTATGTTATGTTTTTTTTTATCTATGTTATGTTTGATGATATCTCATTAGGGGGAGATAAAGTGATCTTATGCATTGAATCTAGATTTAAGAGTTTAAAATTTGAGTATTAATTAGTAACAAAACACTCAAGAACTTCACAACACCTCATCTTTTTATTATTAGTGAGCTCTTCGATGGTGCTCCCGCCATCTTCATTGATTTCTTTTGCCTAAAATGTTCTCCGACTGACACCTGACACCTCTTTCGCGTTCTTCCCAGACGCCACCGGCGACATCTTCCCTTACAGACATTCTCCAGAGTTTGTTAATTCCATATACAGCGGATGCTCTCGCGGAATTAAGATGCCCAAGCATGTCCACGCAGCCGCCGCCCAGTTGTCACCTTCCTCTTCTATCAGCTCTCCTCTAGCGACTTATACTACACGACTTCCCCTGCACTGACAAGCTTGCCGGCGACCTTCGTTGCCACCGGCGTCTTCCACTTCGTGACGAGGTCTACTGCCTCCTTGCGGCACAATCTTTATCACTCCTTAGCGCTTCATCAGCTCTAGAAGACGCCAGCACCTTCTTTAACTCTGAGCTGGCACAGTCTTCTTTACACGAACTCTTCCATGTCACTGCCGCGCGATCTTCACCGACTTCTGCTCAAGCCTAAGCCTAAGCGTCCTCCTTCAACTTTGCCTTCTGTTGATAGATGACTTATCCTAACCTACTAAAAATTGAAGAGAGGTGCCATACTTATACATGAAATAAGTATATATTTAGTTCCTCAACTCTTCTTTCGTTTAATTTGCGCATGTAAGGTGCAACCGCACCAGTAGTCAGCCGTGGCGGTTGCGCCTGGAGCGTGCACGGATCCACAGCCGGAAATGAAAAAGGGTCAGGAGGTGAAACAGTGTTAAAACCAAACGATCGAGTCCATTTCAAGGGATGAGTCCACGTCAAAATCTGAAGATTCCATGCTTGTGGCGGACGGCAACCTTTCTCCGGTGCCGGAGGCCGGCCGGCCGTAATTTAATAAATCGCGTGTCGCGGCACCAATGGCAAGCATTAGTATAAATAAATTTCCAGTTGTGGTCCATTGGATTATTCAGATGGCGATGGCGAGCTCATCCAATTTGCCGTACTCGTCGACGGCATCCACAAGGAGGGGCTTAGGAGCACTGGCACCGGCGGCGGCAACAAGGATATGGACATCCAACACGAGTTCTTGCGTATTAACGGGACATATACTTTTCATGAGTTGCAATTGTGGGTTTAGTCCTTCTGCTTCCCTATCCTAACCTATTTTTATTTTGGCCCATTTCGTCCAATCCGAAGTCAGCCAATACAATGGCCTAGCCCTCTTGACCTTTTAAATCCTGACCCATTTCTAGGCTACTTATGGCGTCGACAAGAATTAGTAGCACAAGTAAATCAATCGATCTGGATCAGGAGGCCTGACGTCACTCGATCGGCGTCAGTCGGTATGCATGTAAGCAATCGCCGCCGGAATTTCCACTTGGAAAGAATTTGCCGAGTCCGGCTAAGCCGCAATCGCCGCCAGTTTCACACTTGCATTTGCCGTCCGGCGGCATGTAGGAACTTCAGCCTGCCGGACCCAGTTTCACACTTGCACGCCGGAGTAGGACTTCAGGTAACTTCGGCGCTTGTGCCTCGGACGATATGGACCTGTTGATTTTTGCCTTTTCGTTTATCTTTGTGCGCGTGTTGGCGTGAAGTAACAGATGAGTGGTTGTAGGTGAGTCCTCTCTAGTTGAGTAGCTAGCGTTGTTGGTGCTGTCGTGAGTCCGAGGTTTCGGGGTGCTTTTGTTCGAGGGGGTGGTGTGTATGTGGTGTGCTTTTGGTGTTTATCTTACCGGTTTGTTCATCTGGGATGGGTGTTGTTTTAAACTCTTTTTGTCTTTTTAACGAAGGAAGATCTGATTATTTACCACTGTCAAATATATACAATTCAGAATTTGCTACTTATATGTTTATGACATGTAGCCTCGGGACTCAGATGATATTCACACATGAAGTGATAAATTCTGAAATCCACATCTTTGCAGTGACAAATAATTGATTATTCCTTTAATGAATAGGCAGAGCTCCTGTCATCCGCATCTGTTTCAAAAGAAAAGACACTTCAGTGATTCAAAATGAGAAAGCATATGTGAAATTGCCGTTAAAAAGATTAGAGTAAATTTCACAAAACCCTAGGTTTTGGGGTATTAGTAACATAAAACTCTATGTTTTAGATTTTTTTTTAAAAAAAAACCTAGGTTTTGGGGCAAATGTAACACAAAACCCCATGTTTTAGAAAAAAAATTCTCAAAAAACTCTAGGTTTTGAGGCAAAATGTATAAAAAAAAAACACCATGTACACCATCTGAGCCATCAAATACATGGTATTTTTTAGTATATACACACATTGATGGGCCCCACAGTACACCCGGCCGCGCTGCTGTGTAACCGGTCGCCGTGCCACAACCTCCTCAGTCGCGTGTGTCGCCGCCGCTGGGCCTCACTAAAAAAACAGGTACACCACCTGACAGTCCACTTTTCTCCAAGATTTATGCAGGATACCGGTACGTAATAAAAAATATGGTATTTTTCTCTTCTCTCATCAATGTGGTGACCGAGGAGGCGGCGGCACGGCGATCGGTTACACAGCGGTGCGGTCGGCCGTACAGTGGGGACATCAATGTGTGTATTTACTTGAAAATACCATGTATTTGATGGCCAAGGTGATGTACATTGTGTTTTTCTTATATATTTTGCCTCAAAACCTAGGGTTTCCTGAAAAAAATCTAAAACATAGGGTTTTGTGTTATCTTTGTCCCAAAACCCGAGGTTTCCTGAATATTTTGCTCCAAAACTGGGATTTTTGAAAAAAATCTAAAACCTTGGGTTTTGTGTTACTAATGCCCTAAAACCTATGGTTTTCTGAAATTTACTTAAAAGGTTATTATAGCCTAATTAATTTTTATACCTTAATAGTAAAGGTGTTCTAATCTAGACCAAGTAAGGCCAAGTTCAAATCTGTCAGATCTTTGAAAACATGAGAACCAGATTTAGTCATCCCAGGAGACATTTCAGTTATCGAGCGGCCCTTTCGTTTAGTTTGATTGCGTGGTTAGCAAGGAAGGGCGGGCGTTTATGAAGATCCGATGGCCAAGATCTCTGGATAGCGCTTTGCTTACATCCAACGGAGGGAAACTATTGTCGTCATTACTCATTTCCGTTTGTTGTTCACCGTAAGGGTTCTTCTCAACGATCGAGTCACCGATCTTACGAAATAAAATGGAAAAAATGGCAAAGAGTTCTTGGAAGAGAAATGGGACTGCTCTTTATTACTATCAACTAACTATTACAGGGGTGCCCTCGACAAGGCTGTGGACTATCCCTAATTTCACTTGACTACTATACTAATGCCTAAGATGAAAACTGATCGCCTGTTGATCTTCTGGATCGGGTTGTGGCTCTCTTGATTCTCTCCTTCTCTCCACCTTTAAATAGCTGATGAAGTGGTGGCAGTTGCTCCCTTAAAGAGGCACCTGTTGGAAGCGTCACGACTGGTCGGAGAGAGACGATAGTTGTTAAAATATTAACCGTCAATCAGTTAATGTTAGCAGAAAGCATAACCATATGGTGGTTAATGTCAGTGACTTAGAGCTATGAATCATCATGTGGTTTGGAACAAATGAGGCGCACGTTCCACTCGTCATATATACGGAAAGAAAATACTTTGAACAGATCCGAGTGCCAGTTCATAGTTACTACAAGCAACTACCTGGTTGGAGATTAAGTACATAACCTCTTCCGAATAGGGTACCCTCGATGTAACCTCTGAAATCCTTACGACCACAGGATCATTAGCTTTAGGGGTTACGACCACGAAATCATACAGACTTTTATTTATGTATTAGAATAATACGTAGATATTTTAATCCTCATCGGTTCTGTTATTTTCGGTGTGCTGGCTGTGATGTGAATGCACTTATAAGCCGCTGCCGTGTAATAGGAAGATAGAAAATGAAACCCTAGTTCCATTTTTGCATCCATTTACTCTCCTAGACTCTATCTGTACTTCTTTAGGTTGCTTATCCAATGCACCGAAAATCCCCCAAATTGAACTCTGAAATCGCTGATTTCGGGCCAACATCTCCGGGTCCTGACAAAACCCCAGCCACAAAGTGCTAGGGCCAGCATGGGCCGGTTCCCTTGGGCTCGAAGCATGAAAGAACCTGAAAATATTCATTTTTCTGGTTTTTTAAAGAAAATATTAATTTATATCATTTTATAATAGAAAGTATGCATAAGTATATATTAAAAAATAAAGGTACTGTCGTGGGTGAGCTGAGCTCGGGCTTGCAGGCGCCAATATCAAAGCCGAGCCTAGCCAACGCCAAGCTGCCTATGAATAGATTTATTAAGGCTCTATTTGGCATTGCAGTCCTGTTTGATTGAACCACTTTAAAATATTTTTGAGTTTGGTTAGCTATTTTTTAAAAGGGCAAGATTTTGAGATTTTTTTTAATCTTTGCATTGCATCGCAGTGTATCACAGCAACCACACACACTAGCCCTAAGAGGCGAGGTTTGTGTCATGGGCTGACGGGCAATAGAAATATTGGTTTTATTTCTTTCTTAAAAAAGATCAATTCCCCTTTTACACTGTAACAAAACCAGAGATGATGGAATGCTAGGTAGCTATATATTCTGAAGAGGATGATAGACCAATTTAAAAAACCTGACAAACCATACCATAAAAAAACCTCATGTATGATTGAAACTTGAGATCTCTTGAAGCTTAGATCTGCAAAAGACCCCAACTAAACACCCAAGGATGAATTAGTTGGTTTCAGATCCAACAAAAGCCCTTGAATTAGCCAGAAAATGGTAAGAACAGAGATCCAGCATGCTCATGTATATTAAAACACTGTCAGATCACATCATAAAGATTAAAATTAGCAAATTACGTGCAAATCAATGAGAAATACTTGGTTCGACTCAGAGATGCAGAGTCCAAGGCAATGCACCAAATAAATTATGGTAAAATTTTCACTAATCTATGGATGCTGCCACAAAACATGCACCAGTATGCACAAAATATACTAGCAAACACAACTGGATCTAGCTTTCCTTTTTGAGAGAGGCAACTGATTATTAAGGTGACAATTGACAATAAAGAGAATCTGTACTGTGTTCCATACGGTTGATAAACTGGAGCAGTGCATTGACATCATAATGCACATGCAGAATTCCAGATATAAAAGGACAGCAGAACAAACTTATTCCATTTTTACATCTCAACTGAGTGAGAGAAAAAAAGCTGGTTACTCGGAATATCTAATGTACATAGCCGTTTGCAAGGGAGAAACACATGTAGGGCTTAATTTACAGTAGTATATATCTTTCTATGTACGATTAGAGCAAACACAACACAAACATAACAACTTCATTCTACGAAGAGAACACAAAACTATACGTCATGTATCTATACATCTTGCCTACAAACAGGGCATGAACCATGGCCAACGAGCCATTTGTCCACGCAAGGTTGGTGGAAAGTGTGAGAACATTTTGGCAACCTTCTCACCGTCTCTCCAACCACAATATCCTAGGAGAAGAGCAAACCGTTAGGATGTCCAAAACAAAGTTAAAAACAACAAAGCAAATACGAACTATAGTGTCATGCACATACAAAACACAAGGTCCACATTGAAAATTACACAGAACATAAATATCGAGGTAAGGTTGTTCCATCCATATCACACATCAAATGGACATACTCTGGTTCCACACATTCATGATCCAACCAGAGTGCATCAATTTGCAGTTGCATTAAAAAAAATGGTCCCGGAATTTGCTATATTTTCAGAAGTAACACATCAAGTGGTGATGAGTGATAGCCAACACTTGAATAAACCAAAATAAAGCAGAGTGATGTTCACATTTGAACCTATTACAGCTTTTGTCATATATTGATTTCATTCATCTGACAAGTGTGAAATTGAGATAATTCCCATGATTACCCACCTTCAAAAAGCACATGCATGCACAAATATGCATGCTATGCACATGAACAAATAAGATGATTTCAAACATTCAAACCAGATAAGATATGTCTGTCAAATTATTTACCAAGACAAGATAAATTTCATCTTTCTAATCGGTAAGATCCTACAAAGTTACTTAGGTTTTGATACTAGGTAATCTTCCAATAAACAAGTATGAATACAACACCCGTACCTGCAGGCAAATAGGGCAAGATAAGTTTTCACCAATTGAGTCCTGCTTCTGGTCAGTCACCACATGGTATGGTAACTTCTTTAGTGAATCTTCCGAGAGCCCTTCCAACGAAACTTCCGCAAAGATTTCATACAAATCATCATTATCAAAGTCTGCAGTACCAATCTGTTGACAAATAACATCTAAACTTCAGATAAAACAAAGGATGTGCCACTAGGGGTAGAAATTTCAATGACTATACCAATTAACATTTGTTTTAACAGTCATCAACATATCATCTGTATAACCCATTAGCAAATGGATTAGTATATTACAGGTATATCTGAACACTACAACTGACCTGCCAACGATATGCCATATATACTGATGGATCATACTGCTCATCGAGAATGCTGATCTATGAAACCGAAACCAAACAAAGAAATGAAGGAGCTGGGTCAATAATCTATGAAATCGACCTGGAAACCAAACAAATCGCGAAAAAATAAAACAAAATTTTCATATTATCGGAAGCACATCTGCTATTCACCCTGGTTCTAATCAACTGCCTCGGTTCTTGGCTACGTTCTTGGATTTCTTTCTTGATCTGTTTGTAGCTTTCTTGGTAGCCTTGAGCGATACTTGGGAATTTATTGCTTAGATTTGTTGCGCAATTGGTCGTGGAGGTTAGATTCTTGTCCTCTAGTTCTTGGGATTTCAATGGACTAATCGAACTCTTTAGGTTGCCGTAGTATCGCAGTGTACAAATCTATGACGAACGAACATATGAAGCTTTAAAAGAAATGGTTAGTTTTTTTTGTTAGTTCTCGACTTTTGGGCATGTTCTTGAAGAATAATTCCATTTGTGCTTTTATGTGCTCATTGCATTGTTGGGTTCTTGTTCTGATAAAGATAAGATTACTTTCAATCCGAGTGCAGAATTAGATCCTAGTTCAATAATACATATCTGATATACATATACATATACATATACATATATTGTTATTATTATTATATATATGCAGCGTGTCCCGTGTCGCCATTTTTAGAAAATGGTGTATCCACCGAGAGAACACGCGTGTCCGTTGAATATCCTACTGCCATCCTGAGAGAAATTGAAGTACTCCACAAATAAGTGATGTTTTGGACATCGACATGATCTTCAAAATACAACTTTGACCACTAATTTATATTGCAATATAGTTATAAAACATAGTATATTATAATATTATTAGCACTTTTCAAGAAAAATCTACACATATCATTTTTATATCTCCAATCAAAATATTCACAGAGATATCGAGGGCCAAAGTTCAAAAAGTTCAACTGCAAGCATCCAAAAACATAACTTATATTTGACTGGAGGGAGTATTTAGAAACATGGCATTAAACTTTACAAAATAATTTATGTGATCTAGGCTCAAAAGAACCAGCAATAGCGTTAAAACACCATCAAAATGATGAGTTCCAGTGAGAGTAACAATACCCAATAGCATTTCTTGGGCAAAAATGAAAGAGCATGAAAACATTATATTATGCTAATTCGGCTAAATGTTATACGGATCGAATTGTTGAAGAAGCGTACGGTACGGACCATGGATGATGTACTCTGCGGGCTTGATCGATCGGCGCACCAATAAGCGCGAGAAGCCTCCAGGACCTCAATGGAGAGGACGGCCCCAGCAAATGCCCCCAATCCAGCTCCCCGGAGAACGCCGCTGTCAGAAGCTCTCCCGGCCAACGCGCCGGTGACCGCCCCCGTGAAGCCTCCAGCTTCAGACATCACAAGCACCACAGTCCACAAAACCGCATCAAAACCAGAACACACAAACCAAAAACATAGGCTGCTAAGGCAATCAAATTTGCAATTTCTATCGAACATTTCTAGTCTCCCGGACTATGACAAAGGAAGAAATGGTAAGAACAAGAGATCCTATGATGCTATGCCCTTTTCTTGGTATCAACTGCGGTCATCCTCCACCAACCAAGAAACGCTTGTGATCACCGACAAACACCTCAGGAATCAGAAGTCAGAACAGCGAAGAAAGCAGGAGGCAGGAGCGTACCGACGGCGAAGAGGCCGGTGAGCGCACCGGAGAGGACGCCGGCGACCAGCCTGGGGAGACACGTCGCCGCGCGGCGCTCCTCCTCCGCTGGCGGGGCCCGCGGCGAGGCCGCCTCTGCCGGCGCCACCTCCATCGCGATCCACGGCCACGAAGCCTCCACACCGCAGCTTAGCGCGGTGTCTTCTAAGTTGTCGAGGTTGCGTGCGTCGGTGCGTGGTGGTTGGCGCATAGAGGAGGGTGATTCGCCGGGAAGGGAGGGAGGAAGTGAAGGCGTGCGCGACCTGGAAAATGAGTATGTACAGCTGCTGGTGCTAACAATTTCCCGTATTTTCCCCCCTTTTTAGGTTTTTATTTTGATAAAAAAAAGGTTGAAGTACGTATTAGAGGAGTGATTATAAATTGTAATGTATGTATATGTAATTTATGTAATTTATATACGCTTTTTTCATCGTTCATTAATCTATTCTACAAGTTTATTGGTGTGGAGTGGAAAAAACAATGGGAGGAAAAGTAAAAAAAAAAATGTAACTAAAAGTTGTATGGACCACGGTTATCCCCGCGTAAAATTAGTCGAAACAAAAATAGGAGCTATTTTATGGCTGGTCCAACCAACATGGTACCTGTGTTTGTGACTAATAGCCACGATTAAAAATCTCACTAACTACAAGTTAGTTAGGTCATTTGTGGATTTTTTATATTTGATGACGTAACCTCTCAATTGTTTTGAGTTTAATGAACTACACCTTCTGCGAAAAAGGATAACGGATCTGGTGATCAGGATTTGGCGTTCAACCCCCTGACCCGATTGTGGGTGATCTGACAATCAATAATTATGTGGTGAGGTGCAGGAGGGATTTTCTACCACCAGCCGTGAGCTTGAAGGAGGAATTTGATTGATTTAAAATCAGTAGACTGATGGAAAGTTTAAAATCAGTTGACTGATGGATAGTCAATCTTGCTCATGAGTTCCTTTTGTTGTGATATGATCTTTTAGAAGCCACTGCAATAGTGCAATCTCAATTAAGATGAGTAAATACATAATCATGATTGATTGTCTTAGAAATAAGAAAAGAAAAGAAAAGAAAAGCATTATGTCTGTTTAAGAAAAGATGTTTGTTTTAGAACTCAAGTAGTAAAAATCACAAAACTTTCACCAGCTCATACTAAAGGTAATGATTGTATCTGTCGTAAACCCAGTAGCACATGACTCAGCGTGTCCAAGTATTCCAATGGTCCAGCTGGAGCAGGGGCAGACTCAAATCCGCCAATCATTTGCTCGATTGGATGGCCAACAACAAGCAGTGTCACATGGAGCATCTTCTACAGGGGCAGGCTCAGTCGAATGTTGTGGAGCATCTTCTACCGCTCAGCAACACCATTCATCGATTATTAGAGAGAGAGTACAGTATGAAGGTAGAAGAAGATTAGATCATGTGAGCATCCTTTTATTTTATTCCTGTGTCTGCCACTGAGCTGGAGCGATTGTCTTCACCGAAACACCATTTATTTATCCTGCTAGTCTACATTATATCGTTAGAATGTATTTTCAATGGTATAGTAGTTTCACGAAGTTTCAGTTGCTTAAAAGTTTCAGATTTCAAGTTTGAAGTTTCGATTAGGTTTCAATGCGTCTCGTGAAAAGTTTCAAAAAGGTTTTAGGTTACGAGTTCGATGTTTCAAACATATTTCAGCATGTTTTGTAAAAGTTTCAAAATGCTTTTGACGTTTTTCATGAAGTTTGAGAAAGGTTTCATGTAAGTTTCATAATAAAAAAATTACAAGTTTCAAAAAAAATGTTTCAAGGAAGTTTCAATCATGAACAAGACATGATGAAACTCCCGGGTTTCAAGTATGTAAACATTTTAAAAGTTTTAGGTTTCAGTGAGTTTCACGTATTTCTAGCAGTTTTTCAGAAGATTTCAAGCCCAAGTTTCAGATTTTGAACTCAAGTTTCAGACAAAAGAGTTTCAAGAAATTTCAGCAAATTTCATGATGTTTCAAAAAGTCTCGTGAAAATATTTTAAAAGTTTCAGGTTTTAGTGAGTTAAGTGTATTTCTAGAAGTTTCCAGAAGATTCCAAGAAAGTTTCAAGTCCAAGTTTCAACGAGTTTTAGAATTACAAACTCAAGTTTCAGACAAAAGAGTTTCAAGAAGTTTCAGCAAGTTTCAAGAAGTGTCATCAAAATATTTTAGGAATTTTAGGTTTCAGTGAGTTTCATGTATTTCTAGAAGTTTTTATAAGATTTCAAGAAAGTTTTAAGCCCAAATTTTAACAAGTTTCGATTTTGAAACTCAAGTTTCAGACAAAAGAGTTACAAAAAGTTTCAACAAGTTTCACATTTTAGAAGTCAAGCATGGTTATTAAGACGCTAAGACGAGGCAAGGAGCCAAGGCAGCGCCTGGATGCCTAAGCGACGCCTTGGACGCCTAAGGCGACGCCATACAAGCGGAAGAAAGCGCCAACCGAGGAGCTGAGTAGGAAGAAAAACGTGAAAGAAAAAAAAAAGCCCAGCCCATCAAGCCAACTACCCAACATAACCCTAGTCGCCGCCTCTCCTCTCCCAATCTCCCACGCCTCTCTCCCCCCAACCTTTGCATCCCTCTCTCCCCATCTGGCGTAGTTGGACACCAGCAGATCTGGCGCTCGCGGAAAGCACGAAGCCGACGACGCGTTGGTGCGCAGGCTTCAGGCTGGCGGCACGGCGCGACGATCACAGTGGCGCGGCGGGGTTGTCGTGGAGGCGTAGTGCGGCGGCACGAATCTGGTGAGCTCCCGGCTCCTCTCTTCTCTCCTTCTAGTTCCCTCTCCACCGAAGGCTCCGAGCAGAGGAGGTGCGGGCAGGGCACGGGGAACCGCGTTGACGAGGATTAAAACCTCTATGTATTATCTTTAATACATAAAAAGACCATACGTCTTCATGGTCGTAACTCCTGAGGTGCACGACCTCACTGGTCGTAGGAATTCCGGATGTTACATAATGGGTACCACAGTGGACGAAGGCCCAAGCCAAACTTCCACCGTGAGAATCGTCGTAGAAGGTAGAAGCGATTCCAAGGTATATTCTCTCGTATGATGAATGGAACACGTGCATATTCCATACGGCGTATCTTATCCAAGACACACCGATGAACAACCTCCGTGCGGTTATATGTTTCATAGACATATAACCACCAAGCGGTTGATTACGTATCAACCGTCACTTGACTTCGACGAGCGCAGCGCCGCATCGAGCGCCTTCTCGGTAATGCGCCACCTCTTCGAGGGCTATTTAAAGATGGAACACAGGCGGATCAAAGGAGAGATCGGATCGGATCATCAAAAGATAGAAAGAAAGAAGCATTGTCTTGTACTCTAGAAAGCGATCAGTCATTACATCAGGATACACCTTGTAAAATCTCGGTTCATACTAATAAAAAGCGGTCCATTGCAATCCCAAGATTTCCACGTCATTCTCTCTTTTTCCATTTATTGTAAGATCGCGACTTGATCGTCGGCGGTGGCGCCGTCCGTGGGGAACGCGGCGTGGAATCTTGGAAGACTGGTGTTGCTCACCGATTCTTTGTCCATTTCCCACTCGTAATCGCTCATGCGGTTATGTCGGGAAGTTGGGACGAAGAGAATTGGTTCGACCTGGCGGACTACGCCAACCTTGACATGGACGCATGCATGCGCGTCATGGAGGAAAATGGAGCCTCTTCATCATCCTCCTCTTCCATCGGGTCGCCTGTTGCAGAAACAAGCGAAATCGACCGAATGGATGAGGATACACCTGCGATCGGTGGTGTTTCGGAGAGACGCCCCGCCGGTTGACAAGCCGGACTCGCGGCCGGCAAGAAAGGTGAAAAACCCAACTCATCAACTCGAAGTCCAATATACTTTCGATGCGATCATGGTTGATAGATACTCACCGACGGCTTCTAGCAATTCCAGGAGCCAACCGACACTTGGTGACAGTGTCGATGAAACCCCCGCTGGTGATAAACCAGATGGGGATAATAAGGCTCAGCATACGATCGGCAGTTCGCCGCATCAGGCTGAGACCATTACAAGGACCTCAGGAGGTACTGATCACCGATTATTCTCCATCGTGGAAACTCTTGGTGAAAACTCTGAAAGGCTCTCCATTGATTACGATGGAAGCTCATCAGAGGATAACTGTTGGAAACACGAGATCAATGCGATCGGAGATTCAAATCAAGATGTCGTGTACGGTCCTCCACACATTGCCTCGCCACCACATAATGATGGAGATGATACGAGCGGTCAGGCACCAAATGCCAGAGGTCACAGAACTGGTGGACGTCCATCAGTTAATTCGCCTGATCCTGCCCTAGCCAATGCAGGAGATCAGGCAAGACCGACTGGGAGAACAGAGAATTCAGGCTATCAAACACATCTTTCTGGTAGAAACCCTGTAAGACCTTGGTAACAATACGAGAACCTACGTGAGAGTTAGAAATATGTTAAATACTTACGACCTGTTTTGGCGAAACTCGTGTTTTGCGACTTGTAGGTCAAGTATCGGAGATTATCCAATGACCATGCGGCGCCGCGGAAGCATATCGGGAGCGAAGGCAACCACGAGTCGGACCATGACTTCATCTCGGCATTCTTCCACGGCGAAGCGGCGTGGTCGTGTTGAGTCAACTAACACAAGGACCACTTCGACGCTTCCACCAAGCAGGTCATGAGGAAGAAGATTGTTTGAGAATCTTCACCTCGCCAACAAGAGCAAGCGCTTGGACACGATGATCTTGGTATCATCTTAACCGAGCAAGCGGTCAAAGCGTTCTCAAACATACACGATCGGTCGGGATACCGAAAATCGCGATGCGGTCGTGAATCGGTCCCGACCGATTATAATCGGCACCTTTTCAAAGAAGGCGTCGTGAGGCGATCACGGGTTGTCGAGCTTTCTGCGGGGCTCCAAGGCGTGCGTTGGCCAAACAGTTCCGACACGCCAACCTGGATAAATTCAATGGGACCCAAAATCCTTTAGAATTTCTTGATTTATACCACCGCCATCGAGTCTGGCGGCGGCAAAATGTAATGGCTAATTATCTTCCCACGGTACTAGAAGGATCAGCTCGATCATGATTGCTAAATTTACCTATCGGATCTGTGTATACTTGGGAGCAGCTTTGCGATCTTCTAATTGCAAACTTTTAGGGTACGTATGATCGCCCTGGAAAGGAGGATGATCTCCACAGGATACGACAAAAACCTAATGAAACTCTTCGACAATACATCAAGAGATTTAGCCAAGTTCGCAACTCGATTCCAGAGGTTGCAGAGTCTTCCGTTATCCAGGCTTTTAAAGCGGGATTAAGAAATCGAAGGTTTACGGAGGATCTAGCAATTCATCCCCCACGAACAACCATCGAACTCTTCGACATGGCTGACAAGTACGCAACGGCTAGCGAAGCGGTCGAGTGGAACGAAGCCGTTGATCGAAAAGACAAGATCCCCACCGTGCGGATAAGTCGGAAAAGAAGCAGAAGAAAGCTCCCAAGAAGAAGAAACACAACAGAACTAACGATAAGGAGGTTCTGGTTGTTCCTGAGAAATTTCCTAAAGGAAGAAAAGATTACTCTGGTCATAGCAAAACAAAAGCTCCGACCAATGAGTATAAGAAAAGCAAAAAATGGTGTCCTCTCCATAAACAAGCAGGACACGATTTACGCAACTGTTGCGCTTGGCAGAAGAAATTGAATGATTATTATGCAGGTAAATGTCCACTTCCTTCAATTCAAGAAATTGGGAAACAAGCTCGAGAAAGGACAAGGATGGTGACGAGGAGATGGAGTATCAAGAACCTCAACATATCTTGTCGATGTAATTTTCGGGGATCTTCTTCATACGAATCGGACGTCACTGAAGGCCATGGGCGAGAAGTCAACCTTCTTTGAAACTCCGATCATCACCAAACCTTCAAGGTGGTGGAGACAATAATCTCCTTTAGTAAAGAAGATTGCCCAATTCCTTCAACTCGACCGGTAGGTTTCCAATTGTCGTTGAGCCTACTATTAATAAGCGCAAGGTTAATCGGGTTTTGATAGATGGGGTAGTTCTTTAAATATTCTCTTTGCAAGCGCATTGGAAGATATGCGATTCCAAATTCTAAGGTAAAGCACGTGAAATATGCCTTCCATGGTATAGTTCTGGATCTATCGCTAAGCCAATAGGGCAATTATCCCTATTGGTTACGTTCGAAAACCCGACAATTTTCGAGCAGAAAAAGTTTCTTCGATGTAGTGAATTTTGAAACGACATATAATGCAATCCTTGGTCGCCGGCCTTAGCAAAATTCTTGGTAGCTACGCATTCACGGTTACGAGTTTGAAAATAGGGACCAAAGGGTGTCATCACGGTCCGAGGTGATCGAAAATCGCCACGCATGTGATCGGAAATGTTTAGAATCGGTCGGCGAGCTTAGGCGGAGGATCTAACACCGCTACCATGCGGTCAAACACTCAAGACCAAAGATAGCACCAAAGCCTTCCGACCGGATGAAAGAGGTACCACTCGACGAAAGCGCTCGAGAGTGCCAAGATTCTCAGTGGGAAGGACTCAACCCCAAATAGGAAGACTCGCTCGTCTCCTTCCTCCGAGCAAACGGGATGTATTCGCCTGGCGGGCATCCGACATGCCGGAGTCCCTGTGGAGGTGATCGAGCATAGGCTAGCATTGCACCGATAAAAGACCGATCAGCGAAGCTAAGGCGTTTTGCACACGATCGGAAAATAGCAATCGATCGGAGATTGACAAGCTACTCAATTTGGATTCATCAGTGAGGTCGACCACCCCGACGGCTTGCCAATCTGTAATGGTTAAAAGGCCAATGGAAAATGGCGTATGTGTATCGACTTTCTGATTTAAATAAAGCTTGTCCAAAGGATGATTTTCCCTTCCTCGCATTGATCAACTTGTAGACTCTACCTCGGGTGTGAGTTATTAAGTTTTTAGATGCATATTCAGGATACCACAGTTAATATGAGTAAAGAAGATGAAGAAAACTTCCTTCATCACTCCATTTGGTACCTCTTGTTATGTAAAGATGTCATTTGGTCTTAAAAATCTTTGGTGCGACGTTCCAAAGGTTGATCAGAAAACCTTTAGTACACAGATAGGTCGGAATCTTGAAGCCTATGTTGATGACTTGGTCGTAAAAAGTATCAATATTGGTGACCACATTCCAGACCTACAAGAGACTTTCAATAATTTAAGACGTCGTAACCTTAAATTAAATCCGGAAAAGTGTGCGTTCGAGTTTCATCCGAAAGCGCTCGGGTTTCTAGTTTACGCTAGAGGCATTGAAGCAAATCCGGTGAAAATAACCGCTATCGATCGAATCGTTCCCGACCACGAAAAAGGAAGTCCAGAAGCTAACCGGCTGTATGGCAGTGTTAAGTCGTTTCATAGCACGGTTAGGTGAAAAAGGACTCTCATTCTTCAAGCTTCTCCGGAAACATGGAAGTTTCGAATGGACTAAAGAGGCAAACGACGCTTTTGAGGAGCTTAAACGGTATCTTACGAATCCTCCAGTCTTAGTCTCTCCAAGATTGGAAGAGACATTGCTAATTTACGTCGCTGCAACGCCACAGACAGTTAGCGGTGTATTGGTCGTAGAACGTGATCGTATCCAACGACCAATATATTACGTAAGCGAAGTCTTGCATGGACCAAAAGAACGATATCCACAGATACAAAAATTGCTCTATGGTCTCCTTATGACTTCAAGGAAACTTAGACATTATTTTCAGGCCCATAAAGTGGTCGTACCTACCGGATATCCGCTTGGTCAAGTCCTAGGTAACAGGGAGTCATCAGGACGAATAGCGAAATGGGCGGTTGAGCTTGGGCGTTTGACCTCCATTTTGTCCCTAGAACGCGATTAAGTCTCGGGCAATAGCGAATTCATTGCGAATGGACAAACCACGAACCCTCCCAAGAACCCGAGCACGAGTTTCACGACCGGTGGACAATGTACTTTGATGGTTCCTTGATGCTTCAAGGCTCGGGTCTTGGGTCGTTTGATTTGCCCTCTTGGCGAACAACCATCGCCATTCGCTTAAACTTTCCGCTACAAATAATGCGCAGAAACGAAGGTTTCTTTGGCGGGACTTGAGCGGCTTCGTTAAGCTCGGGATTCGCAGATTGCTAGTGAAAGGTGATTCTCAACTAGTAGCGAATCAAGTAGGGAAAGAGTATCAATGCTCTAGTACCAAGATGTCATCATATCCGCGGAAATGCGGAAACTTGAAAAGCATTTCTTGGTTTTCAAATCCAACACATTCCTAGAAAGGAAAACTTTCGCGGACCAGTTGGCGGATGGCTTCCACACGGACATCCGTCCCGCGGAGTTTTCTCGAGAAACTCGATTCACCCTCGGTAGTCGAGCCTTCCGAGGACATAGATGTTAGCAAGGAGGTTGCACACCTTGATTACGCAAACATGGATGCTCCACAGTCGATGATGGTTGGCGCCATCACGATCACGGTAGAGATTGGATGACATCGATCTACAATTATCTTGACATGACATAATTCCGAGAAGATGATGTAGAGGCTGATCGTATTGCGAAAAGCCAAATCATACACTCTCATTGAGCGTACCTTATATAAGCGAGGATCTCACGGAGTGTTGATGAGATGCATATCTCAATCGGATGGTATTAAATTGCTAACCAAATTCATGGAGGAGTGCGTGGAGCTCATCATTCCTCTGAGCTGGTCGGTAAAGCCTTTAGGCAAGGATACTCCGCCAATGCCCTTCATGATGCAAAAGAGCTCGTGACGAAGTGCGTACAATGTCGATTTCATGGCCGACAAGTACATCACCGTCTCAAGCTTTGCAAACAATCCCTCTTTCTTGGCCTTTTGCAACCTGGGGACTGAACATTCTAGGACCTTTCCCAAAGGCATCCGGGGGCTTTGAGTTCCTGTTCGTCATGATTGACACGTTCACTAAGTGGATCGAAGCCGAGCGGTTGTAAAAACTACAAGCGAAGCCGCCAAGAGGTTCCTAACAAAAAGCGTGATTACGGTTTGGTGTACCGATCGTATAATCGCGATAAGCGGTGCCCGATTCTCAAGCGGCAATTTTGAGAATGCGCGAAGAACTAGGTGTCAAGATACATTTCACTTCGTTGCTCATCCACGAGCAATGGAGCGATTGAAGCGAGCCAATGGTATCATAATGCAAGGGATCAAGCGGCGAGTGTTCGACCGATTACTTCAGCGGTCGAGCTTGGGTTCGAGAACTTCCCTCGTATTATGGGCGTTCGTACCACAACTAGTCGTGCGACCGGGAAACACCATTCTTTTTAGTTTACTGGTGAGGCTATGCTTCCTCCGAACTAAAAATTGGTTACGCTCGAGTGATTACTTTTCGAAAGTGATCGACCGAACGACGACTTGCGACATCAATTTCCTTGAAGAAAGACGAAATCAAGCCTTGATACGATCGGCAATCTACCAACAAGCCATGCGTCGGTATCACGATCGTAAGGTACAACCTCGCTGACCTAGTCGTAGGTGATCAGTTCTCGAAAAATCGAACCGTGCAAATCGCAATAAACTTTCACCTAAATGGGAAGGTCCATACTGCGTGGTCGAAGTAACCCACCGGGATCGATGCACGGTTAGCTATGTCGGATGGGCGGGTTTTATCTAATTCTTGGAATATTGATCAATTGCGTAAGTTCTATGTTTAATTTCATGTATTTCATTTTTATTCATTTTTCTTCAATAAAGATGCATTTCCTTAAAAATGATAAGTATGGTTGTTTATACTTATTATTTGTTGCATCAGTCGTATGCCATTCAGTTCTTGGTTGGTGGAGATGACTCTCATTCTCTCAGATATTCCTTCTTTGGGATCTCCACTACTCTTGGTTGTTGACTTAAATGTCACCAATCACATTGGTTTTAGCCGTGATCATTGCTTCAATGATACACACTCACGACAGGACATTCTTTTCTTAAAGAGTCATACGAGTATAAGGAGTACCAACTCGACGATTTACTTGGCTTTCGTTTCTTGAAATTGAAGATTGTTATTTTATTTCAACATTCTCTTCTAATCAAGTTTGGCTCTTGGTCGGGACACGAAAGCCTCTGGTGAAGTCTCTCCTCTGCAGACGTGGTCACCTTGCTGGAAGGAGCTTCCTAGTGACGGTCCTTTTCCTACGATCCTCGCCGCCAATCGGATTTGAGAATGAGCACGTTTAGCGAAATATTTTACAAATCTTGATTCTTAAGATTCGATCGACCAGATCCGAATATTTCCTAAACAACGGTACTTATCTCTTCATTTCATTTCTTGTATACATTCTTAATGCATATCTTCTTATAAGCAAGATCTAGTCTTTGTTATGTCTTCGACTACAAGTGGTATTCCATAGTACTGATAATGGATAAGATCTAGACTAGTCGAAATCGTCGGATGGTTCGACCACATGACTTCCTAGTATTCCCTAGATCGTTGTCATAGACATTATCAAGACTCTTACCATGGTCATCGTTATTACTCAATTTCTGGTCTCATCGCTTTCTTTTAGTAACATTCATCTACTAACATAAGCAGTCGGGGGCTAGGAGATATATGAGTATTTAACAACATTGACAAAGCAGGATCTTCTTTGACAAAAGGTAAGTTTTTCATTTTACATAGTCTAAAGTTACATTCATTTACATGTTGAGACCACCAGGCTGGTCGCTATGAGATGGAGATCCGACTTCCATTTCCCCGCAACTTTCTCTCAGAGGTTTTACTTCCTCGAGAAGTTTTGTTGCTTCACTTTGAGCGATCAAGTCCTCTTCCACGCCTTTAAGGTTAACAGAGAGGATCGAAGCCTTTAGTTTTGCTAAAGCAACACTAACTCCGATTACAATAGCTTCCTTCATTGTCAGGTATGGTTTTCCCTCATAGTTTTGAGTAGGCCTTTCAGATCTTCCAGAAGTTGACCAAAGTAGATCATCTTTTCCGTTGGATCTCCTAATGAAGGCAAGCTTGATCCTGATCCCATATCAAAGATCATTTTGTTAAGGGCCGTGATCTTCTCATCAAGGCCAAATACAAGGGCTGCCTTTTGGCCACGCTCAAAATCGAGGGTCTTCTCCGCTCGTTCAAGTGCTTCAGTTTTTTCTGCACGAGTAGATAAACAAAATTAATGTACTCTTTACAATTGGAGTTATGGAATACTGGTTAGGTCTACGACCAGTTACCTTTGATTTTCTTCTCACAGCCTGGTCATCGCATGCTCGATCGACCGGTCTTTACTATGATTTTCTTCCCTCAACTTTATTATTAGGGCTTCCTTGGCCTTGATCTCTTCTTTAATTTTTCTAAATCTATCAAATATGGTAGAAAGAGAAGGATAATCTATAAGGAGAATCAAGATAATAAACCGTAGGAGATCAAAAAGAGAAATGTACTTACTTCTCAGATCGGAGTGTTTTTGCTCCAAAGTTTTTATTATTTGGTGGGTCCTCCGATCACGACATAGTTTTCACCAAATGCTACAAAAACAAAAATTCCTTTCTTTAGCAAGCTTTCAAAGCGCAAAAGAAAGAGTTGTAAGGATGGTCGTAGAATACTTACCCGAATTGCCATATCATTATATTCGGAGAAGATTGTATCTGGACCAATCTTGGCTTGATGGTTCGAGATCTTTCCCGTGCTTCATCAAGTTCCTTATGCTCGATAAATCGGGAGAAAAAGGGAATTTATTAACTCGAGAAGTATTTCTGGGAGGTGGAACTGTTGAGGATCTCTCGGGATGACTACTCGGAGAAGGAGTAAGAATTACTAAAGGATCTGAGCAGATCTTTGAAACTCGCCTGGGGCTTCTTTG
Source organism: Ampelocalamus luodianensis (assembly GCA_036346255.1). Classification (NCBI taxonomy): domain Eukaryota; kingdom Viridiplantae; phylum Streptophyta; class Magnoliopsida; order Poales; family Poaceae; genus Ampelocalamus; species Ampelocalamus luodianensis. The sequence continues at coordinate 51,579,377 of CM070627.1, read as the reverse complement.
CTACTTCATCCTCGGTAGTTTTTGCTTTAGGAGTATCTGGTCAAGAGCCTCCACGACCACCTCTACCTCAGAACTTTTTCCTGAGAGGTGCTCTGTCGGACACGGCCAGGAACACGTAAGATCTAAAATGAGAGAGAGAAGGTAAGGAAGATCCAAGGTATGTATAAATCGACCTCTTTACTTTATATATATACCTTGTTGTTTTCCGAATTTACCCTTGTAGCGCATCAAGTAAAGTTCGTTCTACTGGCCTTCCTCTTCTTGTCAACCGATTTCACCGATTCTAAACCGGTAGGGTTGACTAGATCTTGCACATCCACCGATCGAAATCGAAGCGATATCGCGACCATTTGGTCGAGGTCCCCGATCGCCGGTCGATAGATGTAGATTCGTCTACCTCCACAACGATGGCCTCGTGAGCAACCGGAGGGTTCTCGATGACCTTTTTGGAAGGTGCGACGACCGCCTAAATTCATCATCAAAGATAGTTAGGCGATAAACATAATTTATCCAAAATATTATTTGTGTTCTGTTACCTACCTCGGAAGGCTTACATCCTGTGTGGTCGAAGGAGATCGTATCATCAATTGGCTCACATCTTTGGTGACCTTGTTAATTCTCAACCCAACCGACTACACATCAAAGAGGGTTTATGGTATACCGATCAAAAATAATATGTACGATAACAAGGCAGATTGATGTTTTTACCTTAAGTCTCTCAATCCTCTCTTGTGAAACGCCGCTAAGATCCGAGGGAAACTAGCCTTATCGCCAGGCTCTCCGGCGCAGATCATCTTGATCCGGCTTCTAATCTCATCAGAAGATAGAGCTGTAAAGGTAAGATGAAAGATTTAAGGATACAGAAATAATCAACTGAGATAGAAAAACTGGTCAGAATCGTTAATGGCTTACCATTTTTGGAATCTCTGGTCGTATCATCACGACCAATGTACCAGAGCATCTTATGTGCTCGGGCCTTCAAAGGGCTAACCCGGCGCGTGGAAAAATCCTTCACCACATGCCAAGATGTTAGACCTTTGACACTAAGAAGCTTGATTGCTTCAGCCCATTTCCCTACATTTCCCTCTTTCTCTGTAGAGGAGCGCCATCTCGATTCTCGACCGCCTTCTTACCAGAATAATAAAGGCTATCTTTCTTCGTGATCTTCATATAGAACCAACTCTTCTTCCACGATGACCACGAAGATTTTGAGTACATAAAAATGTACTCATCAGCTTTTCCATCATGGAGATGCAAGGTGCACTCTCCAGGCGTCCCAATCGCCTTTCCGGACTTTGTCATCCTATAGTAGTACCTGAATAGATCCAGATCTGCTGGAATCTCCAAGTACGCTTCGCAGAGATAGATAAAAATACTGAGATTGGTGATGGCATTGGGAGCCAGATTCACCAATTCAACTCCATAATACTCCAAAACTTGAGGAAGGAAGGAGTGAGTTGGTAGCCGAAATCCGCATTCGATATATGCGAGAAAACAGAATTTCTCCATCTTCACCTCGGGAATGTTCTCATTGCGGATCTCCAAGAAATCACATCCTTGCTGGGGAGCATCCCAATCTTCTCCAGATTCTCCAACTTCTTCTCACTCAGGTCGGAAACCGACCAATTGGTGATTTGGTCCGACATGGTTAGTTTCTTTTTGGGTGTGGAAAGCAAAGGAGGTCGGAAGAAGTTTTCACTCGAAGATGAAGAAGGAAAGGAGGAAGTGAAAAAAACCAAAGTCTCCAAAGGGGTTTTATAAACTTTATAATTTCTAACTGTAATAAGGAGTTACCCAAAAAAGTCCAACGGACACAGAAACTCTTCAAATCCCAAGGCAAAGTTGTCAACTTTAAAGTGAATACAAACCGCTTCAAATGCCTTTGTATTTAATAAGCGTCATCCCGATACGATTTCATCGGAAGAAAGGTGTTCACACGACCTATTCATTTAAAGTTCGGGGGCTAGCTGACGAGGATTAAAACCTCTATGTATTATCTTTAATACATAAAAAGACCATACGTCTTCATGGTCGTAACTCCTGAGGTGCATGACCTCACTGGTCGTAGGAATTCCAAAGGTTACATAATGGGTACCCTGGTCGGACGAAGGCCCAAGCCAAGCTTCCACCGGAGAAGCGCTCGTAGAAGGTAAGCGATTCCAAGGTATATTCTCTACAGATGATGAATGGAACACGTGCATATTCCATACGACGTATCTTATCCAAGACACACCGATGAACAACCTCCGTGCGGTTATATGTTTCATAGACATATAACCATCAAACGGTTGATTCAGTATCAACCGTCACTTGACTCAGACCTGCATAACGCCGCATCGAGCGCCTTCTCGGTAATCTTGTCACCTCTTCGAGGGCTATTTAAAGATGAACCTGGGCGGATCAAAGGGAGAGATCGGATCAGATCATCAAAAGATAGAAAGAAAGAAGCATTGTCTTGTATCAGAAAGCGATCCGTCATTCGTCGAGATACACCCTTGTAAAATCTCGTTCATACTAATAAAGAGCAGTCCCATTGCAATCCCAAGATTTCCCACGTCATTCTCTCTTTTTCCATTTATTGTAAGATCGGCGACTTGATCGTCGACACGCGTGGAGGCGCCGAGGAGCTACACAACGGTGACATGGAGCCAGGAAGAGGAGCTGCACAGGGAGGAGGCAGAAAGGCGGGGCGACGCCTTAGCACACCGGCAGCGCCTTACCGTCTAAGCGACACTTAGGCGACACCTTAATAACCATGAAGTCAAGTTTCAATAAGTTTCAAGGAAAAAGAGTTTTAAGAAGTTTCATCAAGTTTTAACATGTTTCAAGAAGTTTCGACAAGTTTTAGATTTTGGAACTCAAGTTTTAGACAAAAGAGTTTCAAGAAGTTTCAACAAATTTCATCAAAAATCAAACAAGAGTAAAATATCCCGACATGCTCACCTACAGCCGCGCGACCGCTCGTCTTCATAGCTCCGTTCTTGCCGAGACATCGCGGTCGTTGGCCTTCCCGCCTACTACTAAGCTCGCCTATGGCTTTATGCTCACCGGGCTGCTGTGGCCGCTCACCTCCCCCACACGTTGCACCGCACGCCTCCGGTAGTCACTTCCACTCGCTCGCTCTGGCCGAGACCGCTCGCCGCCACTCCCCATCGCGCCAGACTGTGGCCCCCCACATGGTTGAGGCACACGAGGCAATAAGGACCAGCCCACCTACAGATGCGGCCTCCGTTGGTAACGTGGTTTCCTCCACGCACATTGTAGGCTTGAAGTAGATAGAAGAACTTGTTAGCGTCAGATCTGCCATGGCAAAGCTCAACCAAAGCCATGAGAGGAGGGAGATGGCTATCAGGCAACTTGTGGTTGGTAGAAAATGGACTCGAAACATGGGGATAACATGGTGGGTAACAATAGTGGTGGGGTTGTCTGGACAAATGCAATGTCTGCATTTGTGCTGACCTACTTGACTAATCTTATGGCTAGTGGCAATAAAACGTACACTGATTTCAATAAAGTTCACCTCAACAATTACGCAAGAGCCTTGAATGAGCATCTAAGGGTGAATGTTACTGGAGATTATGTTCAAAACCACTTGAGGAAGTGGAAAAAAAATTTGGACAAAGATAGACAAGCTTCAAAACCTAAGTGCTGCTCTTTGGGATGAAAACACCTGCACTATCAAGCTTGAGCATGGCCATTACACTAGTCATGTTAAGGTAATTTCTATCATGTAGTTTCATATCTAGGAACCTAATTTTTCTATCATACCTAGTTTCATATCTAGGATAACCGCGATGATGCTGACTACTTGAACACTCCCCTTGAGCACGATCATGAGATGACCACTATATTTGGGAATAGCATGGCTACCGAAAAGTAAGCAAAGGGAGCAAATGACCCTATTGGTACAGATGTTAATGAAATTTCAGATCATGAAACAACAAAGGCTCCAATAGAGGATAAAGGGAAAAGAGCCGCTGGACATGCTAGTGTTGAAGAGGTCACAATGTCTGGAACATGTGGAGGTGGCTCCTCAACAAGTAAACTACCAAAGAGAGCCAAGATATCCACTGACGATGATTTGTATTCCTTCATGACCATTGGCATAGAAAGACTTGCTAAAGCTATTGAGAAGGCCGGTACTGCAGATACTGATGTTCCTGAAGATCTTTGGAACAATATGATGGATCTCTCGGGATTTGAGGAAGCACATCTCACCCACTACTATGCTCATTTGTGTGAGAATGTTTCTCTTACCTGGGATTCAACAAGTTGAACTTCTCAAACAAGATTATTTGGGTTGCTAGGTACATCGGTAGCAATAATATTTGAATTACCATTGTTAGATTGTAGTATGACTTATTTTTCTACCAACTGAAAACCTATTGAGGAGTAAACCTATTTATGTGGTTGTAAACCTGTTTATGTGGTTGAAGTATAGCTTATTGGTGTGTTTGGACTAGTATGATAGTGCCTATATGATGGTAAGGCTTGGACTCTTATGGTCATGGTAATGGATGATATAACTAGTTACGATGTACTCCGATGGTATTGTGCAATGTATGATGATAACTAGGTGATTGATCTAAGTGATTAATAAAAATTTCTATGCTTTGCACCTCTAATTCTGAATCTGAAGATGATTGGTGCTTGTCATCCTCTCTCCTTATTATGTTGGAATGATCTCCAATCAACAAAGGGTGTAAAGATTTTCTACACACTTGACTGCTTGGGATAAATTGCTTAACAAATTATCCAGCTTTGAACTTTTTTTGTGTTGCCTTATTGAAGAATATTTAATTCGGTTGCTTTGGTATTCTAGAACAAGTTCTTTTTTTTCTTGGTGGGAGATTTATGTAACTCTGTGGCACTTTCCCCTTACCTGGATACTGTGGTGGTGGAACGAAACTGGGATTTGAAGTTGAAGGTGGCAGAGCCATTGGGGGTTGGAAGCTGTAGCTACTTCCTGATGGTGATGGTTCTGGGCGAGTGACAGGGGTCACCGGCATGGAGTTGTTGTAGTGATCAACATCTTGGCTATAGCCCCTAAAATGGCTGGAAGGCAGTGGTGGATAATTATAAGCTGGGCTATAGAACATCTTCTATAGCTAATGTGATCCTGCAAATCGACAGAAGAAACTACAAGTTGAATTCTGTTGTGTACGGAAGCAATGAGGTGAATAGTTTTGAGGCTCCTTATATCACTTGCTCTATTAATTAAACTAGTGGGCCTTCGGTGCGCCTTGGCGCTTGCGTCTGGAGGCGGCGCGCGAGACATGTGCGTGGGTCCTGCGCGTGGAGGCCAGTCGCGCCCGCGCGTGGAGAAAGTGTGGGGGGGCCACGCGGGAGCAGATGGGACAGAGTGCGCACCCGCGCTGATGCTGCCAATCAGGCCAAAAGCGACTGAGCGGACGACTAAGATGGAAAGAAGAAGTGCATCGAACGGACGCAGCCGCGGCTCGCGCGCAAGACTCACAGGCAAGCAAAACCGAGACGAAATCGAACGACTGCGAAATAAAGGCGCGCGGGATCCGACCGGGGGGGGACGGGGCGACGTGGCCCTCAAAACGGAGGCCAAACTTTTGCTCGGTTTATACTGGAGGATACACACTTATGATAATAAGAATCAGATCATAAACCCTATAACATGCTACCACTACTCTGTCATTCATACAAACCTATGATTATTAGTAGTTCTCTCTTTTAACAATATTGAATTTCCTATTTTGTCTTTGACAAACATTCTAGTATTTGTGTGCAAAGTTCTGCAGAATGATCTATTTTACCTACAAGTGTTATTATGATTAGCACACTGCATGCCAAATTGGATTATTTTATTCTTGATAAACTAAAATTTCTGTTTACCTGAAATCTAACCATAATTGTCTTCTTCCTTGCAAATCCGGATGGAGATATCAACAAATCCATGAGCCTTGTCAGACTTCTTCCTCCTAAGCTGGAAAACCATGTGGCTTAGCATAGATGATTTGTGACCTAGGCCACGTGCAGAGATTATGCAGAATTCGACTGATATTTTTGTCATTGGTTTGAAGAGCAAAGGTGAGAAGGTAGTAGGATGCTAGGATGGTGATCCAGACCAGGGAAAATGATGTGAGATTCCTCATTTCATAGGCGTCCTTTACCTTGCTGCAAAGTTGTTCCGAGATGATAATAATGGGGACTGGTTTCGTGTTTACTTTGTTGCTTCCCTCTAGTTGTGTTGTGTGATATGTGCTGTCCTTTGTTTGTGTAATGGGTCGGTTATTGCCGGGCTCGGGATTCCCATATGCAAATGGTTCTCATAATATAATTTCAGGTTAGGCTGGTGCGTAAACAAATGACCTTCTACCTGAGCTTGGTCGGACAGACAATGCCATCCTTTGTAGTTATTAGTTAATCGGTCTCATCCGACTCCATGCCCATTCTACGGTCCAGAACGCAAAGTAAAAATGTTTGAGCTTCAATTTTTTAGGGCAGCAAGAAATCATAATCTATGGTGATTTTTTTGATTCACTTAACTGTGCTCATATAATCTCTCTGTATTATGTGAGAATTATAGAATACAAAATTAAACTACAAAAGAATATGTGATATAGAACATTTGATTAAAAGCCTTGCATTTGTAAAGTCTCATTCTAACAATTGTTGAAGGTGAACTCATCACCTCTAGTGAGAAGGTTACCATAGCCATCTTCATACATTAAGAGTGTGTTTGGTTAGGTGAAACAGGATGAATGGGATAGAATGGTACAGAATGGATGAAATGATATAAATTTGGTGTTTGGTTGGTGGGATTGGATAATATAATATTTTATTTGGTTGCTTGAATAGGATGATTCTTTTGATGGAAAAACAGTAGAGAGCTCTAGGATGATTCAAGATGATATTTGATTTGATGAATGATACAATTTTCTTTTTATCCCTTTTCTTTCCTTCCTTTCTCTTTTTTTTTCTCCTTTCCTTCCTTTCTTTTCAATCTTTTCTTTTTCTCCCTTATCTTTTCTCCGGCCGATAGCTTCCTCTATTCCTCTTTCTCTTTTTCTTCTTCGTCATTTCTTCCTTCCTCCTCTCCTCGTTCTTTCTTCTAGCAAAACCAAGCCACTGCCTGTCCTCTCTCCCCTCTTCATCCGGTCGAGCCGGCGCCTCTCCACCGTCGGGCCACCGCTGCAGTGTCAGGCTCCGCCTACGCTGGCTCGCGTTAGCCGATTGCTGATGTTGTCGCCGTCGGGCCACCCCTAGGCTGTGCCGCCTACGCGCACCCCGCCTGGGCGGCCATCGCACCTCCGCTTGCCACCACACGTGAAGTACGAGCCTGTACCGTGTGGTTCAGCCAAATTTGACGAACAAGTTGAGTCAGCATCTACATGGAATATTCCCTAAACTTGAACCAACTCGTCCCGGATGGTTTCGTTCCATTCATCCAACCAAATGCACGGACCAAGACATATCCTGAACCATCTCATACACACATCCAAACACACCCTAAACCAAACAACAACTTGAACCATCCAGAATCATCCTATCCAATCAATTAAACAGAATCTTGTATCATCACATCCGACCAACCAGACATCCTACTTGTATTATCCTATTTAACTTCATCCCACCCATCATATACCATCTCATTCCATTCAACTTTTTTCATCTATTCAAACACACCCTTAGTTCCCACAGAGAGAAGTTTCTCGTCACACGAAGCTTCACGAGAGTCATGGCCGCATATGTTAGATGCGATCAAACTTTAGGATTTGTGTATCAGGAGTTAGATCAGATGGTGTCCACCTATCCCATTAGTAAGAAAAAAACGTTATACCGTTTAATAGTTTCTCTTATTTTATGCTTGTGTCCGCCACCGAGTTGGAGCGATCTACGTCACCGAAAACACGAATTTTTTTAAAAAATAATATTATTTTAAAAGATATTTACAAAAATAAATAGCCGTTTAAAAAAATTACAAAAATGTGCCTCTGTCTTGATTGAATCGGCGATTCATTCTGTCGCCACCAATCGCGGCGATAGGGACCTCGCCCCGCCTCATCGCCGATTGCGGAATGAATCGCCAGATTGAACTAGCGGCGAGAATGAATCGCCGATTGAAGTGGCGACAGACCTATCGCCGATTGAATCGCGATTCATTCCCAACCCTAGCCGCTTTTTATTTTCCCTATTTCACTTAGGCGGTTTGTGATTTTCATACATTTTAAGCGAGACGAAATCTGTTGGACTCGTAATAACATTTTATCATCATCGTATGTTGTTCTACTACGATTAATTTTCGGAGAATTTAGCGAGGACGTTTGAGGTATGAACGATTCGAAAAAAGGAAGATAAGTGATATTGCCATTCCCCAACCCTTATTTTCCCTATTTCACTTAGGCAGTTTGTGATTTTCATAAATTTTAAACGGTACAAAATCTGTTAGACTCGTAATAACATTTTATTATCATCGTATGTTGTTCTACTACAGTTAATTTTTGGAGAATTTAGCGAGGAAGTTTGAGGTATGAACGATTCGTAAAAAGGAAGATAAGTGATATTGCCATTCGATCGGAATTCGTGACTCGATATTACGTAACTTGCGTAAGAACGCCATAACACTTAACTAAAATGATAATTGACAACATTGATAATAATATTTTTGTCGTGGTCGCGACGCCAACGTCTCCCATGTGGATCGTCTCTAGTCGGCACCGGACGAGGTCCCGTGGTGACGCCCGAATGCCGATGTCTCCTTGGCCCCGAGTATTTCGCGTGGGGCATGTCTTGAAGGTGTGGCGGACTTCGCAAATGGAGCACTTCTTCGCTCGACGTCCCGCCGCTCGCCCATATCGTTCTCGATCGCGTCGCACTGCTGTCGCCAACCTTTCCTTGAGCCTACCAATGTCCGCGGCCCATTAGTTGCTCCCGGGATGGATGGCGGTGAAATGGCCAACAACGGCGTAACCATACATCTCTCCACTCCATGTTTGCATCACCGCCTCCTTGGTGAAATAGTGAGAGAGGTCTTGGCCGGGATCTTTGCGCCACCGTCGAACAGCGCCATGACATGGGAGCAGGGCCTATGCGAGAAGAAGGGCTTGTTACAAGTGCAAACGCACTATATCGCGCGTAGCGTGCACTCATGGTGATCCTCTCGCGGTTAGTTCGCGACGCCTTTATCCTCGCACATTATCTCGGCGAAGCTCCTCGTGCCCATCTTGAATGCCGGTGCATCTCACCCTTCTTGCTTTTCTCCTCCATGTATGCGGTGATCATGGCGGAGTAGAGTACTCGTCATTTGTCATGGTGAGCAACGCATTCTTTGCATCTGTTAACAAAGTAGTTTGTGGTACCGCGAGAATTGCCTCCACAATACCAACCAAAGAGAGGCACTGGCGCGCGCATGACCCAGCTTGTAGACCTCGGCTAGGTTGGTTGTCATGATACCGTGTCGAGCACCACCCCTGTCATGCAAAGCGGCGACCACTTCTCCTTAGGCTCGTGCTCAATCCATCGAGAAGCATTTGACATGTGCCCCGCTCTTCCTCGTGACACTAGGAGCGCCTCGTGGGTAGCCGTGGCAATGCTTGGGGGCTGGTCGGCGCTTGGGGCGGCCCGTGTCGATGCCTCCTTCGTGGGTTTTGTCCGGCCGTCCAAAATCTTCCGAGTGTGTCGAACTTACGCTGCCGGTTACGGTTGCCTGAGCGCTTGAACATGTTCATCAAGTCCTTGTTGCGAAGCGCTTATAGAAGTTTGCACCCAAGTGCCTCATGCACCACCGCTCTGTAGATCCGGCCATGGAAGTGGAACGTTCTCTCCTCGTCAGTTGTGTTATTGCACGCAGCAGGCCGCGTCGTCGGCCATGTATGAGGCATACGTTGGGACGGTCTGCAATGTAAATCCTCACATTCTTCAAGAACCACAACCACTATCCGTGTTCTCGCCAACGAAAGCGAATGCCACGGAAGAACTTGATTGTTTCCGTCGTCGCTATTGCGGTCGATGTCAGCCCTTGTACGCGATCAATGAATGTGCCATCGATACACAAGATTGGACGACGATCTTGGAATGCATTGATGCATGGACCAAACGCGAAGAATGCTCATTGTAGTACCCTCTTATTAGGCCACCGGATGCGTGGCGTCTTGAATGTCGACATGAGTGCCGGATTCTGTCTTGTATGACTCGGAGTTGCCGGGGAGGTTGTGGTAGGAATCCTCAAACGCGTCGAACCTTGATTCCAATGCCTTCATTTTACCCTCCAAGCCTTGGCATAGCCGATAGTGCATCGAACCTTGCCTCAATGGCGAATGATGGATCGTGGCTCAAATCTAGGTTGTCCACGATCTCACCGTATATGAGATTGGCAATGAAGCTCGATGACAAGTTCGGTGGATCATACGACTTCGGCGACGCGCGCATGTGAGGGACCACTATGGAGCACTTCCGAGGTATCCCACTTGGTGAAATGCGTGCACGCGCCAAGGGCATCCCTCAATGCCGCACTTCACGTCGTAGCATCTTGGGGTAGACTTGACGACGGTGAATGTGCGTCGAACCGACAATGCCCAGAATTTGACCGCATCTTGCACGGCCTCCTTGCATTTGTACGTAGCTCCTAGTCTGACCTCGCTCCGGTCGTACTCCCATGGTACATGGGAGCCTTCGTTGACGACGAGGTTCTCGAACTGGTATGTGTTCCACTCGGATGGAACCGCCTGCTGGTCCGCATCATCGTCGTCATCGGAACCTTCATCTTCGGACAATGCCATGTAGTCTTGGTCTTCGAGCTCCATCATTTCCACCAGGTCTTCCAGCTCCTCTCCCTCGTCAGCAAGCCCACTAGCCTGTCTCACTGAACGAGGTAACTCGGCGACATCAGCAACCTCTTGCCCTTACGCCAAAGTGTGTGCGCTACCGAGTCACCTATTTCTTCCTCGGTGTCGCGAACTCCTACTTGTTACGACGCAGATGCAGGAGTGGATTTGGCAAACGCCGGACGAAGGACCAATTTCACCCCTCTCCCTCGCCATGCGTACATCGATCGCCATGAATTTGTTCCCTTTAGTTGCACTAACTCCCAATACGTGGGTTGTCCCGCCGGGGCGAGGCAACTCAATGTCGATCGAGACATCACGGTCCACTTGAACGTGTGGAACAACCACCGCATCACGGCGCCAATGTACGTTGCTCGTGTCTTGGTAGGCACGCGTCATGGACCGAAATAATTCAAATCAATTCCTCGGGACCTCCATAATAGTCCTCTACCGTAGTAAATTTTGAAATTGACGACGTCGGACATATTTGACGTCATCGCAGTGTGAAGAACATTTACACCATGAACTACTTATGTGCAACTAAATATCCCACCAAAAACTATGTAAAGCAGACTTCACTACGTAATAAACACATCAAGAATCATGTAATCCGCTCGTTAAGAAAATTACGAGGGTGGGCAATCGATTTAACAGCGCGCCGCTAGCTTTTCTCGCCCTCCTCTGTTGTGTCCTTCATTTTTGGTTGAGTAAGACCGAGTCTGTGTGGAATTTCGACGGTTGCAAGAGGATTTTGTAGAGGCCGCCCGCCGCCGCTTAATCGCGATACCTTCTGTCGCCGATTGAATGGCGATACCTTCATGTCGCCAGTTGAACTGGCGATACCGTGCTGTCGCCAGTCGCTATTTGTTGTTGTGCAATGTTGGAAGATCTTTTGGAGGACGATTGAGGGATTAATGATTCGTACGTACCAAGGCAGGCGATACTAAAATGCGTTCGAATCTCGCACAACTCGTTGGAGAACTCTTCGAAATGACTCAACGATAACCACACGACATTTCATCCGACAAGGGGATTACATGGCACGCAGGACAACGAACCGAGCACGGTACACGCATGCCTTTAGGGAAATTGAAATACATGGGACATGTGGAGGAATATGGTAGAACTACCGAGTCGAACGTTGCCATTTACCCCACGGGCGGCTCGGCGTTGTACTCCTCGCCTTGCGCCTTGGCTCGCCGCGATGGCCTCTTTCGCTCCTCTCGGCCTCCGTCGCCTCGCATGCTCACGCTCGCTCCTCGCACGCTGTCCCGCCTACCTTGCTCGGCCCGCCGACTTTCAACTCTTTGAGGCACCTTTCACGGTCTCGATGTGCTCCTCGCCCAGCTCTTCCGTCTCAAAGAACGACCACATGTCGTAGGGGTGGATCTTGTCGCCGATCCACCGCCGGAAGTCGCATAGTGGTGGCGAAGACCGCGGTGGGTAAAGAGAGTTCACACCCTTTTCGAATAAAAAGTATTGTATCATGAAATAGGGTTTCATTACCGGATGCTGTTGTTGCGATCAACGGCGTAGTTTGGGCAAAGCACCAATAGCGCCGCCAATGGTCCACTCATCGGTTGATTTCACACACTTGCAAGCGTCCCTACACCAAAGATAGGGGTGCCACCCCTATCGGGGTCCTTCCGAGGGCGCCCGCAGCATAGGAGGAGGGTCGTGGTGGTCCCGTAATCGTTGGGCGTACTAGGCAGCGACTTCCTAAGATCCACCCGATTCGGAAAGGTTTGGTGGGTGAAAGGCTCCTGACTAGCGGCATGATAGCGAGCGGTGGTTTCATGGGGAGACACCCAGTCCTTCAAAAGCTTGCGGATTTTCTCCCATTCCTTCTCCTTGTCCATGTTTTCTACTTGGTGGTGCTTTGTTGTGGACTAGTTGGACGAGTTACGCCAGATTTATATTTGGAGTGGATGGAGCCGCTGTCGCTTCTCGCCTTGGTAAGTCGTCCACAAAGCCGCCCGCTGGTCACATCGTCTGAAAAGCTAGTCCGTAGTTACATCGTCTGAAAAGCAAGCCCGTGTGGTCACATCGTCTGAAAAGCTAGTCCGTAGTCACATCGCCCTAAAAGCAAGCCCGTGGTCACATCGCCGAAAAGCCGTCCGCTGGTCACATCGCTCAAAAGCGGTCTACTCGTGCCATCGCCTGAAAAACTAGTCGGTGTGGTCACATCGTCCCGAAAAGTCGCTACTCGCTAACTTTTAAGGGGATGCTACAAGACGAGCGCCTTTAAGGACTCTGTCGCGCCGTGTTGTCGCATCGCCCAAAAACCTAGCTCGTTTTATCGCGTCGTTGCGAGCAGTTGGATCATCAAAGAAAGCCATATTCGATATTCAAAAGATGTCATAAGTACGCTTGGCATAATGAAGAAAAAATACATAAAGGAAAATCTAATGGCGCCCTCTTAGCTCGCACCGCGTGTCGCCCGGGCCTCTGCCGACGCCGCGAGTACGTTAGGGGTCGCCGCTCGAGTACCCGCCCGCGCGAAGTCCGCGGTGGTGTAGCGGTCGCTCTGCGTCGGCCGATCTGCGTCGGCCGATCTGCGTCGTCTGGTGCGTCTACCGATCTGCGTCGCTGGTCAAACTTCGGCGACCGCATACCGAAGCCTCCAAAGAGAAGCTGCGATCACGCGGATCCTCAAGAAGTCATCGATGGGTGCCGATAGGTTCAGACGCCGCCGAGAATGTATCGCCCTCCCAATCCGCTCTGCGAAGAATGAGGTTACAAACATAGTCATGACTAAAAATACGTTACGCAAGCAAACGGAACTTACCGTTGGCCCAAAGATGTGCTCGGACGACGCGCATAGTCCACGCCCGCGACGGGTGGAGCCGAGGACCGTAATGTAAGATCGTCGTTACAAACTTATGAGGTTCAAATGAAATGAAGAAGCGACGCCACCGTGTCGAACTCACCTCCCGCATGTCCGGAGGTGCTCCCCGCTCGCCACGCCGACGCGTTCGCCACGCGCGGATCGAGACGCCGTGTCCTACCACCTCGGTGACGACCTGCGTCCTCGGATCGCTCGGTCCACGGGTCGGTCGGCGCGGCGATCGGCCGCGTCCGCACTCAGCGTCGCCGCCTCCCGATCTGTGCAGAGCCCTCGATCTCCCGACATTGCCATGTGTCGCGCGAAGTCTACCATCTCGACGACCTCCGGTGAAGATCCACCGCATGTAATCATGAAGTTGTACACGTAAGTATGTCAAATTAAATATGAAATATGTAATATTGAGTACGACGCTGCGGTGGAAAGCGAGTCGGTGGGTGGCGGGTGCGTGTCGGACGTCGCGCCACATGTCGAGCGGTCGACCACGACCGGACGCAACGTAGCCTCGTCCGAGCCGAGTACCACCCATGTAGTGCTCGTGACGTCTGGGGTCGAGGCCTCGCCCGCAACCTCGACGAGGGTCTCGTGCGCGCACTCCAATCGCCACCCAAGGGGCCATCTGTCCGACCAGGACATCGTGCCACGAACTCCCTTCCTAGTGTACTTGTGGACGGCAAGAAAAATATTTGGTTGCGATGTAACACATATTGTACGGACATAAAAGTCAACAGTGAACTTACGGCGTACGCGCCCGCACGCCGCCCCCCAAGGGGCTGGGACCTCCTGTCGCAGACCGAACTGGCGCATGACCCGCTGTATCTGGTACTCCTCCACGAAGATGTCGTGCACTAAGGCACTCCGCGTGTACCAGTACACGTAGTCTCGCGTGCACAGCACCGACAGACCGTTGGGGGGGCGCGCGATCACCCGGTCGTCACTGTAAGGGGTCCAGATGACGCGGTCGTTGGTCAGCTGATCGAACATCGCAACGTACTCCGGGTAGGAGCCCTGCGAGGTGATCGGCGTGAAGGTGACCTGTGCAATACAACACTGCAAACTTAGCACACGAGAATAACGATTGCAAAATGAAAATAACAAATGATTACAAAACTAACCCGTCGGCACCACAAAGTGCCCATGGTGGCCGGTCCAGTCGATCCGCGGACGCATGCCGCCCGTCCGACGCTCTCAAGTCCACATGTGGTTGTCCGATCCGAAACGCTCCAACGACCATACCGCAGAGGAGCGGCATCCCGAGAGGATGGCGCGCCACGCCAACGCCGCACGCGTCGCACACAAGGCGCGAGACGTCACGCACAAGACGGCCGACCCCACGCGTGCATCGCGGGATCCGCTCGATCGGTGACTCCGCCACCTCCCGCGCGTACCGGATGTAGTGCTTGTCCACGCTGTCGCCGTGGGAGCTCAGGAACATCACCCACCCGAACAACCACAGCAGGTAGGCCTCGGCGCCTCGTAAATGATTTGACGCGCGCGTCGCGCCATACGCTCGGCCGCAAGAAGACACGTAAACGCGGCCAGGTTCACAAACGAATTGTTACGAGAAAATAGTTAGGAAAACACTTACGAGAACCGCGATCCACTTTGGCGTGGGCCCGTGCGGGTTGTTGAACTCGACGACGTGCCGCTGGCGCGCAGGATATCGCGAACGGCTAAGAGGTCCGTGGCGCCACGTGGCGGGGCGTCCGGCGCCACCATCGGAGCGCTGCGCAGGCAACCCGGTGAGGTAGCTCACATCTCGCGGCGTGCGGCGTCATCTCCCGCACGGGAGATAGAACGTGTGGGTCTCTAGCCTCCAGCGGTCAACCAGCGCCGTCAGTAGGGCCCGGTCGTAAGGAAAACGCCTAGACGTACGACCAGCACGCTGATCCTGATCGTCCTCCACCGTCGCCTCCACCATCCTCGCGAGTGGAAGGAGGTCTCGCGCTCTCAACTCGCGTCCAAACGATTAAGCACAAATAGAGTCAACGCAAAATAATCGGACCGCTATTGAGTGCATGAAGGACACAACTTCACGCACCTCGGAATCGGTCTCGGTGCGACCTCCATGCCACGATGGGGTGCGAGTCAAACGCCCCAAGCTCTATCGGCGCCTCGCCCTCGGAGGGAGCACGGATCGAGGCGGCTATGGTGGTATTGGTCAATCATCGGGTCAAGCAACTCGTACTCACTCGCGTCGGTCATACCCAAAATGCAAAGAAGATAGAAAGTTCATATTTTTTCCATGCATCTTTACATAGCCTATGTAGTAACTACGAATTTTCTTTACAAATTTAATACATGTCATGCTACTTTTCTAGTTAAACGGTGTTTCTAAGACTAACGAGGATATTGACCGCGCACTAATACAACTAATAACAGACTAACAGATATTGACTGCGCTAACACAACTAATAACCGCGCACAAATATTCTCATTATTTTTAGACCTAAACAACTACTCAGTATTTTTCTCACAATTCAAAAATGTATCGTGCATCAATTATGTTACTATTGGTCAACCAATACCATACTCAATTCTATGTCGCTATTGTCGCAATTCTATGTCCAACTCAAAATATGTACTACAGTTCGGCTACATTTATGTAACCTACTCGATTCTATATCGCTATTGTCGCATTTCTATGTCGCTACACAACTCAAAATATGTACCGCATATTCGACTAAATTTATGTAACCTACTCAATTCTATATCGCTATAGTCGCAATTCTATGTCGCTAATCAACTCAAAATATGTACTCTGATTTCGACTACATGTATCTAACCTACTCAATTCTATGTCGCTATTGTCGCTTGCTAACCTACAAAGTTTGGACGTAACATACACATTTGTAAAAATTTACTCGCAACACAAGATGATCGATCGAAACCGATGGTCTATCAATCTCTCCACCGCCACGAACCGGCAGTGGCTTCGCGCAATTTCTTCTCTCCTCTCCAACCTCTCTTGTTTTTTCTCGAATTAAAATGAATTTCGGATTGATTTTTATGGATTTTATAGTTCGCCTCGCCGCCGCTTGAATCGGCGATAGGTTCTGTCGCGATTCAATTGGCGACAAGAAATCGCGCAACTTCACGCCGCCAATTGAATCGGCGGCAGAAGCTAGCCCGACCGCAGAGTGGCGACAGGTTCCCTGTCGCCAGTTGAACTGGCGATAGGTTCCTGTCGCTAGTTCCACTGGCGACAAAGGCACATTTTTGTAATTTTTTTAAACAGCTATTTATTTTTGTAAATATCTTTAAAAATAATATTATTTTAAAAAAAATCCCGAAAACACCGCAGCTGATCGATCACTCGATCATTTCACCGGGGAAATATCGTCGAAGAATTGGCAGACAGGCGTGCTATCAGGATATATTGCCGATGGGATGCACCGCGCTATTTCAACAGCAGAATCCCCTGTAGATACAGGAAGTTATTCAGCAATCGGAGAGCCGTTATGCATCACTCCCTATCGGAGAGCGTTCAGGACCATCAGCCGAAACAACGCTCAAATCAACGATGTAGTCGAAATCAACAGCGCCAACGAAATACCCAGGTCAGGATTAAAGATTCTGCCAGGGGAAATCATGCCCAACAAGTTCAGATAGTTGAAAGAAAACAACAGCAAGATGAAGCAACAGAGCAGAATCCAACTTCAGACACAGCAGGCACACCGTGTACATTAACAGATCGTCTCAAACATACAAATAATATAGTACTCCAAACATATAAACCACGCACATAGCACTGCTCAGGGGCGAAGTGATACAAATTCATAAAAGCGAATAACGATCCGGTGTCCAGAAGGCAAGCAAGGCCCCATTTTTATTAATAGGTAACTAGATATAGAAGCGAAAGCAGCAGACCAAGACCAAACTGGATAAGCTTAGTCATCATAGCCGTGGTGGCGATGGTGGTGCTTCTGGTAACGTTTCTTCTTTTCATCATCAGAGCCATCATCATCCTGCAAAACAGCATCAAGAAATATTTTGGCTTGACAAGAAAGATCTAATTTTAACACTCAGAGATTGCTTGTGTGGCATTTGTCAGCACTGGAAACAGAATGTTTGGCCGCTTCAAGAAATGCACTAAAACTACACTTGCCAACAACAACAACAACAAAAAAGCGAACAAATCGTACAAGAAAATTTACTAACAGTACAAGAGAACGGAGGGGGAAATGCCCGTTACTCTGGGTTTTTGCACTGAATTTTACTTTGTTCAATTTAAATCTGCAGACCTTACATATGGTCAAACACACAGATTATCAAATGTACAATATAACAATCATAGATGACTATTGAGTCCATGACACGGAACTCATAAGGTTACATTCATATAACTGGGTGTTCAATCTACATGAACAACCATTTGTGCAAATTTTCCCTATTTTCTTTAGCTACACTGTTCTGACCAGGGATCAGAATACCGCTACCGGATCAAATCCCACCGGGCGGCCGGTAAACCGGAATTCCCAGGGAAAACTCGGTCAAAATTCGTCCAAAGAAATTTGAATTTGGGATGTAACCGCAGGAATTTTGAATTTGAATTTGAAGTTTTCCGGCCGGTATTTGGAAACCCGGTTCCCACCGGGGGTTTTTCCCTGGTTCTGACACATTATTTTGGGTGAGATGATCGCCATATGCCTGACTCTTGTACAACCATATCACTATATCAGTATTTATTATTTAAGTAAACGATGAATTTCCACAACACAAAAGCATCATAGAGTCGATCAGTATTGTTGAATAATCAAAAGAAACACTATATAGAATCAATCAGAATCGTCAACTACTAAAAAGAAACACTATATATAATCAATCAGTATTGTCAAACTCATATATATAGAAATAGAAACATGCTTAGGGGAACAAGATACTAATGTTCTCGTGCGCTAAGCACTAACTAGCAGTTTAATGGATCGTAGCACAATATACAATTTTGCTAAACATTTTTTCGACGTCTAAAACCTACATTATATTAGCAACTTTTTTCTTCTTCACCACCACATAAAACATGAGTTTGAATTTTGCGTTGGCATGCTAACTCTATGCCCTACCAAATTCTATAAGTTTTTATCAGGCTAATGATCATCTATGTCGAATGGGAAAAAATGGTTGTATGATTGTATCCATCACCTCCCTTCTATTGTAAGACCTAATGCAACCACATACACAAGTCTGCAATCTTTCCTTGACCCATTCACTAAAACAGTTAACCATTACTACATGCATAGATACAACAGTAAACAAATACGGACGGGAACTTACATGCTTCTTGCGGCCGTAGCTCCCCTGGTATTCCTCTCCCCCACCATAGCTCGGCCTCTCGTACCCACCACTCTGATATTTGGGCTTCTCCTCTCCATGCCCATAACCAAACGAACCCTGAGTCTCCTCCCCGTACGGCTTCGGCTTCTGGTACCCACCAGAGCCATACGTGCCTTCGTCCTCCTGCGCCTTCTTCCCATATCCATATCCAGAACCACCGTAGCTTTCCTCCTCAGTCTTCTTCCCATACCCACCACTACCATACTCCGCTCCCCCCTGCGGCCTGCTCCCATACCCCGATCCATAGCTCTCCTCCACCTGCGGCTTCCTTCCGTACCCAGACCCATACTCCGATCCGTAGCTCTGCTCCACCTGCGGCTTCCTCCCATAGCCGGAACCGTACCCAGACCCGTAGCTCTCCTCCTGCTGCGGCTTGGTCCCGTATCCAGATCCATAGCTCTCCTCCGCGTGCGGCTTGCTGCCGTACCCAGACACGTAGCTCTCCTCGGCCTGCGGCTTACTACCGTACCCGGACCCGTAGCTCTCCTCCTGCTGCTTCCTTCCGTACCCGGACCCGTAGCTCTCCTCCTGCTGCTTCTTCCTTCCGTACCCAGATCCGTAGGTGTCCTCCTCCGTGGGCTGGGGCTTAAACCCGTAGCCAGAGCCGTAGGACTGCTGCTGCTGCTGCTGCTCCTGCTGGGGGCGGAAGCCATAGGCGGGCTGGGGCTTGGATCCGTAGCCGGAGTCACCGTAGGACTGTTTCTCCTGCTCCTCCTGCTGGGGGCGGAAGCTGTAGGCGGGCTGGGGCTTGGATCCGTAGCCGGAGTCACCTCCGTAGGACTGCTGCGGTTGCTGCTCCTGCTGGGGGCGGAAGCCGTAGGCTGGCTTGGGCTTGGAGTGGTGGGCGTAGGGGGAGGGCTCCTCGGCGGAGTAGTGGGGCGCGTCGTAGGAGGTGGAGGGGGCTGAGCAGGGGTAGCAGGTCTCGTCGGAGGGCGGGAGCGGGCGACCGAAGGTGACGAAGAGGTCGTAGCCGCCGCCGTAGGGCGTGGGGTCGAAGTCGTCGAAGTCGTCGGCCTCGTCACGGCTCCTGTAGCTCCCCGCGTACGCGGTCGCCATGGCGCTCGCGAGGTGGATCGGTGCGGCCGTGCGGGGTGTTGCGGAGAGTGGAGATCTCAGATCAGGACGGAGAGGGGAAAGGGTGGTGTGACTTCGGGGACTCGAGGAAGGCGTGTGCTGCTGTGGTGATTAGCGCGTCGGGGGCGTGGGAATGGATGCGATCTGGGGAGACGCGTGGGCACGTGGGGTGCGTGGCAGGACGGTGGGACGGAGGTGGTGGCTTCGGGAAGGCAGGCACGCTGGATGCGCGGCGACGGCACGGGGAAACGGATGGTTTTCCTCCCAATCTGAACGTGCGCGACGGAGAAATGGCACGATTTTTTAAAAATATTATTATTTTTAAAGATATTTACAAAAATAAATAGTCGTTTAAAAAAATTACAAAAATGTGTCCCTGTCGTCAGTTGAACTGGCGACATAAACCTATCGCCAGTTCAAATAGCGACAGGAACACCGCCGCCACTCATGGTCGCCGGCTACCGCCGCTAGCTTGAATCGACGATAGGTAGCTATCGCCGCTTGAATCGACGATAGGTTCTGCCGTCTCATTCAAGCGGCGGTATGCGACTATAAAATCCCCGAAAAATCAATCTAGAATTCATTTTAATTCCAAAAAAAACAAAAGAAAGTTGGAGAGGGAGAGAAGAAATTACGGCGAAGCCCTGTCGGTTCGTCGCGGTGGAGACAGATTGATAGAGCATCAGTTTCGATCGATCATCTTGTGTTGCAGGTAAATTTTTCTGAAACTGTGTATGTTACGTCCAAACCTTGTAGGTTAGCAAACGACAATAGCGACATAGAATTGAGTAGGTTAGATACATGTAGTCGAACTTTGTTGTACATATTTTGAGTTGTGTAGCGACATAGAATTGTGACTATAGCGACATAGAATTGGGTAGGTCACATAAATTTAGTCGAACTGTGCAGTACATATTTTGAGTTGTGTAGCGACATAGAAATGCGACAATAGCGACATAGAATCGAGTAGGTTACATAAATGTAACCGAACTGTGTAGTACATATTTTGAGTTGGACATAGAATTGCGACAATAGCGACATAGAATTGAGTATGGCGCTGGTTGACCGCTGTAGTAACATAATTAATGCACGATACATTTTTGAATTGTGAGAAAACACGAGTAGTTTGTGTAGGTCTAAAAACAATGAGAATATTTGTGCGTGGTTATTATTTTGTTAGTACGTTGTTATTAGTTGTGTTAGTCTTGCGGTCAATATCTTGTTAGTGCCGAAACACCGTTTAACTAGAAAAGTAGTATGACATGTATTACATTTGTAAAGAAAATTTGTAATTACTACATAGGTTATGTAAAGATGTATGAAAAAAATATGAACTTTCTCTCTTCCGCATTTTCGTGTATGGCGACGCGAGTCGAGACGAGTTGCTTGACCCTGATTGACCGGCACACCGTAGCGCCTCGATCGTGCTCCTCCGGGCGAGGCGCCGATAGAGCTTGGGGCGTTTGCCACGCACCCCATCACGGCATGGAGGCCGCAGAGACCGGATTCCGAGGTGCGTGAAGTTCGACCTTGATGCACTCGATCGCGTCCGCATTTATGTGGCGTTGACTCATGTTTGTTCTTAATCGTTTTGACGCAGTTGAGAGCGCGAGCCTCCTTCCACTAGCGAATGGTGGAGGCGGCGTCGAGGAGGCGACCAGACCACCGTGCGGCCGACGTCTGGCGGTTTCCATACGATCGCCCTCCCGGCGGGCGGTGGCCGTTGACCGAGGCCAAAGACCCATACGTTCAATCTCCGTGCGGGAGATGACGCCGACGCCGCAGATGTGAGCTACCGACCGGGTTGCCTGCGCAGCGCCCGATGGTGGCGACGACGCCCCGCCACGTGGCGCCGCGGACCTCCTAGCCGAGTTCGCGATATCTGCCGCCAGCGAATACAGACGCGGAGTTCAAAGACCGCACGCCCACGCCGAAGTGGATCCGCGATTCTACGTAAGTGTTTTCCTAACTATTTTTCTCGTAACAATTCGTTTGTGAACCTGCCGGCGTTACGTGTCTTCTTGCACCGAGCGTATGGTCGAGGACGCAGGCCCGTCGCCGTTACGAGGCGCTGGAGGCCTACATTGTGGTTGTTGGGTGGGTGATGTTCACGAGCTCCCACGGCGACAGCGTGGACAAGCACTACATCCATGACGCGCATGAGGTGGCGAGTCACCGATCGAGTGGATCTGCGATGCAGCGTGGGTCCGGCCGTCTTTGCGGCGCGACGCATCGCAAGACCGTGCGACGCGTGCAGCGTTGGCGTGGCGGCTCGCCCATCTCGGGATGCCCGCTCCCACTGCACCGTGGTCGTTGGGCGTTTCGGATCGGACGACCACGGTGGACTTGACAACAGACGGGGACATCTTATGCGTCCCCGCAGACGACCGACCGGTCGACCATGGGCACTTTGTGGTGCCGCCGACGGTTAGTTTCGTAATCATTTATTATTTTCATTTTGCAATCATTATTTTCGTGTGCTTAGTTTGCGGTGTTGTATTGCACGAGTCACCTTCACGTCGATCACCTCGCAGGGCTCCTACCCGGAGTACGTTGCGATGTTCGATCAGCTGACCGATGACCGCGTCATCTGGAACCCGTACAATGACGACAAGGTGATCGCGCGCGCACTCCAATGCATCGGTCTTGGTGCGGCACGCGAGACTACAGATCGATACACGCGAGTGCCTTGGTGCACGACATCTTCGTGGAGGAGTACCAGATACAGCGGGTCATGCGTCAGTTCGGTCTGCGACAGGAGGTCCCAACCCCTTGGGGGGGAAGCGGGTGCCGGCGCACGTACACGCGTAAGTTCACTGTTGACTTTTATGTCCGTACAATATGTGTTACATCGCAACCAAATATTTTTTCTTGCCGCCACTGGTACACTAGGAAGGAGTTCGTGGCACGATGTCACGGTCTGACGGATGGCCTTGGGTGGGCGGTTGGAGTGCCGCGCACGAGACCCTCGTCGAGGTTGGGGACGAGGCCTACGACCCCGAGACGTACGAGCACTACATGGAGTGGTACTCAGCTCGGACGAGGCTCCGTTGCGTCCGGGTCGTGGTCGACCCTGCTCGACATGTGGCCGCGACGTCGGACACGTACCCCACCCAGCCGGACTCCGCTTTCCACCGCAGCGTATGTACTCAATATTACATATTTCATATTTAATTTGACATACTTACGTGTACAACTTGTTGATTACCTGTGCAGGTGGATCTTCACCGGGAGGTCGTCCAGATGGTAGACTCTGCGCAGCACATGACAATGTCGGGAGATCGAGGGCTCTGCACAGATCGTGGAGGCGGCGATGCGTGGAGTGCGGACCACGACTGGTCGCACGCCGACCGACCCGGTGGACCGAGCAGTCCGAGGACGAGGGGTCAGCCGAGGTGGTAGGACACAGCCTCCTGCTCCACACGTGGCGAGCTCGTCGGCGTGGCAAGGTGGGGGAGCACCTCCGGACATGTGGGAGGTGAGTTCGACACGCTGACATCGTTTCTTCATTTCATTTCGAACTTCATAAGTTTGTAAGGACGATCTTCTGTTACAGGTCCTCAGCTCCACCCGTACGCGGGCCAGGACTATGCCGCGTCGTCCGAGCACATCTTTGGGCCAACAGGTAAGTTCCGTTTGCTTGCGTAACGTACTTTTAGTCATGACTATGTTTGTAACATAATTCTTCGCAGGAACGGCTTGGGAGGAAGATGCATTCTCGGCCGACGATGCGCACCTATCGGCACCATCGAGGACTTCTTGAGGATCGCGTGACACGCATTCTCTTTGGAGGCTTTCGGTATGACGGCGCCGAGTTCGACCCGATCGGCGCACTCACCGACGCAGAGCGCCCCAGCTACACCACCGCGGGCTACTCGCGCGGTCGGGTAGTCGGCGGCGACCCTCGACGTATTTCGCCGCAATGACGGCGAGGCCCGGCCGACACGCGGTGCGACCTAAGAGGGGACGCCATTAGATTATCCTTTATGTAATTTTTTTTCATTATGCCAACCGTTGTTATGGCGACTTTTGAATATGAGTAATATGTCCGCTTTCTTTGGCGATCCAACTGCTCGCAACGACGTGACAAAACGAGCTAGGTTTCTTGGCGTCGACAACACGGGCTACCTTTTTAGGCGTGCTACAAGACGGCGACTTTCGAGATTACGTGACGAGACGGATCGGTTTTGAGCGATGGCACGAGTAGGCGACTTTTCGGGGCGATGTGACCACACGGCCTAGCTTTTCAGGACGATGTGACCACATGGACTAGCTTTTCGTGATGATGGCACGAGTAGGCGACTTTCGGGACGATGTGACCACACGGCAGCTTTTCAGACGATGACACCGAGTAGGCGGCAGCCAGACGATGTGACACACGGCCTAGCTTTTCAGGACGATGTGACCACACGGGCTAGCTTTTCAGAACGATGTGACTATGCAGGCCAGCTTTTCAGGACGATATGACCACACGAGCTAGCTTTTTAGGACGATGTGACCAGCGGGCGGCTTTTTCGGGCGACTTACCAAGGCGAGCCCCGACAACGGCTCCGTCGCTCTAGCTATAAATGGCAGTAACTCGTCCAACTAGTCCACAACAAAGCACCACCAAGTAGAAAACATGGACAAGGAGAAGTAATGGGAGAAAATCCGCAAGCTTTTGAAGGACTTGGTGTCTCCCCCATGAGACCACCGTTCGCTATCAGTCCGCTAGTCAGGAGCCTTTCACACACCAAACTTTTCCGGGCGGTGGATCTAAGGAAGGCGCCTCGTGTACGCCCAACGATTCGGGTCGGTGCGACCCCTCCTATGCTGCGGGAACGCCCTCGGAAGGACCACGATAGGGTGGCACCCCTATCTTTGGTGTAAGCACGCCGCAAGTGCGTCAAATCAACCAATGAGTGGACCATTGGGCGGCGCTATTGGTCTTTGCCCAAACTACGCCGTTGGATCGCAACAACGGGCATTCGTAATGAAACCGTATTTCATGGTACAATGCTTTTTTTATTAGGACAACGGGTAACGAACTCTCTTTACCCACCACTATGCGACTTCGACCGCAGTGGATCGACGACAAGATCCACCCCACGACATGTGGTCGTTCTTTGACGGAAGAGTGGGCCAGGAGCACATCGAGACCCGTGAAAGGCGCTCAAAGAATTGAAAGCTGAGCAGGCCGAGCAAGGTAGGAGGGACAGACAGCGCGAGGAGCAGGAGCGTGAGCATGCGAGGCGACGGGAGGCCGAGAGGAAGCGAAAGAGGGCCATCGCGGCGAGAGCCAAGGCGCAAGGCGAGGAGTACAACGCTGAGCTCGCCCGCAAGGATAAATGGCCACGTTCGACTCAGTAGTTCTAACCTATTCCTCCACATGTCCCATGTATTTCAATTTCCCTAAAGGCATGCATGTACCGTCCTCGGTTCGTTGTCCTGCGTGCCATGTAATCCCCTTGTCGGATGAAATGTCGTGTGGTTATCGTTGCGTCATTTCCCCAAAGGTCTCCAACGGAGTTGTGCAGAGATTCCCGAACGCATTGTAATATCACCCGCCTTGGTACATACGAATCATTAATCCTCAATCGTCCTCCAAAAATCTTCCAACAATGCACAACAACAAATAGCCACGCAACAAGTTGCATAAATTAATCTCACACCGCTTGAACCGCTTAGTTCTTGGTTCACCTATGTATCGCCGATTCAACTGGCGACAGGAAGGTATCGCCAGTTCAACTGGCGATAGGAAGGTATCGCCGATTAAACTGGCGATAAGCCCTGACCTCTACAAAACCCTCTTGCAACCGTCGAAATTCCACACAAGACTCGGTCTTACTCAACAAAAATAGAAGGACACAACACGAGAGGAGGAGGAGAAAAGCTAGCGGCGTTGTTCGTCGATTGCCCACCCTCGGGTAATTTTCTTAACTGAACGGATTACATGATTCTTGATGTGCTGTTACATAGCGAAGTCCGTTTTACATACTTTTTTGGTGGGATATTTAGTTGCACATATGCAGTTCATCGTGTAAATGTTCTTCACACTGCAGTACATCAAATATGTCCGACGTCGTCAATTTCAAAATTTACTACGGCCGAGGGACTATTATGGAGGGTCCCGAGGGAATTTATTTGAGTTATTTCCAGTCCGCGGACGTGCCCCTACCAAGACCCGAGCAACGTACAACAGGCGCGTGATGCGGTGGTTGTTCCACACGCCCAAGTGGACCGTGTTGTTCACGATCGACATTGAGTCGCTGCGCCCCGGCGGGACGGCCCATGTATTGGGAGTTAGTGCAACTAAAGGGAACAAAGTCATGGCGGTCGATGTACGCATGGCGAGGAGAGGGATGGAAATTGGTTCTTCCGTTCAGCGTATGCTAAACCCACTCCAGCATCCGCGTCAGAACAAGTAGCACTTGCTGACACCGGGGAAGAACTAGGTGACTCCAGCGGGGCGCACAAAATGGCAGAAGGGCAATAGGTTGCCGATGTCGTCGATGAAGACTACACCGAGTTACCTCATTGGTGAGACAAAGCTAGTGGGCTTGCCGGCGAGAGGTCTTTGGAAGACCTAGTGGAAATGATGGAGCTCAAGACCAAGACTACATGGCATTGTCTCAAGATGAAGGTTACGATGACGACGATGATGCGACTCAGCAGCGGTTCCATCCGAGTGGAACACATACCGTTCGAGAACCTCGTCGTCAACGAAGGCTCCCATGTACCATGGGAGTACGCACGAGCGAGGTCGACTAGGAGCTACGTACAAATGCAAGGAGGTCGCAAGATGCGGTCAAATTACGGGCATTGTCGGTTCGACGCACATTCACCGTCGTCAAGTCTACCCCAAGATGCTACGACGTGAAGTGCGGCATAGAGGATGCCCTTGGCGCGCGCACGCATTTCACCAAGTGGAACACCCATCGGAAGTGCTCCATAGTGGTCCTCACACATGCGTCGTCGTCGAGTCGTATGCCCCACCAAACTCGTCATCGAGCTTCATTGCCAATCTCATGTACGGTGAGATCGTGCATAACCTAGATTTTGAGCCACGATCCATCATTCGCCATTGAGGCAAGGTTCGAAGACACTATCGGCTATGCCAAGGCTTGGAGGGCAAAGCGAAGGCATTGGAATCAAGGTTCGCGACGCTCGAGGATTCCTACCACAACCTCCCTGGGCAACTTCGAGTCATACAAGACAGAATCGACACTCATGTCGACATTCAAGACGCCACGCATCCAAGTGGCCTAATAAGAGGGTACTACAGCGAGCATTCTTCGCGTTTGGTCCATGCATCAATGCATTCCGGCACTGTTGTCCAATCTTGTGTATCGATCGCACATTCCCGATGGCGGTACAAGGGCGACATCGACCGCAATAGCGGCGGACGGAAACAATCAAGTTCTTCCGTGGCATTCGCTGCTGAAAGCGAGAACACGGATAGCGGTTGTGGTTCTGAAGAATGTGAGGATTGCCAGCAGACCGTCCCAACGTATGCCTCATACATGGCCCAGACGCGGGCCCGATGCGTGCAATAACACGGCTCTGGCGAGGAGAGAACGTTCCACTTCCATGGCCGGATCTACAGAGCAGGTGGTGCATGAGGCACTTGGGTGCAAACTTCTATAAGCAGTTCCGCAACAAGGACTTGATGAACATGTTCAAGCGCCTGTGCAACCGTAACCGGCGGCGTAAGTTCGATACACTCGGGAAGATTTTGGACGACGGACCCAAACCCACGAAGGAGGCATCGAGAAGGGCCGCCCCAGCGCCGACAGTGCCCCCAAGCATTGCCACGGCTACCCACGCACGCTCCTAGTGTCACGAGGAAGACAGGGCACAGTCAAATGCTTCTCGATCGGATTGAGCACGAGCCTAAGGAGAAGTGGTCGCCGCATGACACGGGGTGGTGCTCGATATGGTATCATGACAACCAACCTAGCCGAGGTCTACAACTGGTCATGCGCGGTGCGCAGTGCCTCCCTTTAGTTGGTATTGTCGAGGCAATTCTCCGCGGTACCACAAACTACTTTGTTAACAGATGCGCAATGCGTCGCTCACCATGGCAATGACGAGTGCTCTACTCGCCATGATCACCGCATACATGGAGGAGAAGAGCAAGAAGGGTGAGATGCACCGGGCATTCAAGATGGGCACGAGGGAGCTTCGCTTCGAGATAATGTGCAGGGATAAAGGGCGTCGCGGGACTAACCGCGAGAGGATCACCCATGAGTGCACGCTACACCGCGATAGTTGCGTATGCACTTGTAACAAGCCCTTCTTACGCATAGGCCCCCCTCTCATGTCATGGCGCTTTGTTCGACGGTGGCGCAAAGATCCCGGCCGAGACCTCTCTCACTATTTCACCAAGGAGGCGGTGATGCAAACATAGAGTGGAGAGATGTATGGTTACGCCGTTGTTGGCCATTTCACTGGCCATCCATCCTGGGAGCAACTAATCTGGGCCGCGGACATTGGTAGGCTCAAGGAAAAGGTTGGCCGACGATAGGTACGACGCATTAGGAACGATATGGACGAGGCAGAAGCCGGACGTCACACGAAGAAGTGGTCCATTTGCAGGGAGTCTGGGCACACCTTCAAGACATGCCCCACGCGAAATACTCAGGACCAAGGAGACATCGGCATTCCGGACGTCACCACGGGGACCTCATCCGGTGCCCCGACTAGAGGCAGTCCACATGGGAGACGTTGACGTCGCGACCACGACAAAAATATTATTATCAATGTTGTCAATTATCATTTTAGTTAAGTGTTATGACGTTCTTCTGCAAGTTCTGTAATATCAGAGTGTATGAATTCCCGAGCGAATGGCAATATCACTTATCTTCCTTTTTACGAATCGTTCATACCTCAAACGTCCTCGCTAAATTCTCCGAAAATTAACCGTAGTAGAACAACATACGATGATGATAAAATATTATTACGAGTCTAACAGATTTCGTACCGTTTAAAATTTATGAAAATCACAAACTGCCTAAGTGAAATAGGAAAATCAAAAGCGGTGGGGTTGGGAATGAATCGCCGATTGAGCTGGCGATAGTCGATTCAATCGGCGATAGGTCTGCCGCCGATTGAAGCGCGATTTATTCTCGCCGCGATTCAGCGTGATAAATACCTCAAGCGGCGCGAGGCGGGGGACAGAGGTCACCGCCGATTGAATCAGCGATAGGTTCTGTCGCGCTTGAATCTAGCGACAGAGATACATTTTTGTAATTTTTTTAAACGACTATTTATTTTTGTAAATATCTTTAAAAATAATATTATTTAAAAAAAATCGAAATGGCACGGACCGACCGGGCCGTAGTCGTTCGGCTGCTGCGCCAAGTGACTCGTGCGAGCGTTGTTTTCTCCTCTTTGGATTAGCGTTGTATGTATCAAATTTTCCATGCTGGCTAGCTAGGATGTACTACTTACGTAAATTGGAGGGTATAGATCAATTGGATTGATGCAGAGAGTTTTTTTTCTTCTAAATGGCACTATTTGAAACGGTACTAGTAAAAATAGCGTTATTGCAGCCGCAATTGCAAAAATGATGTTCTCGTCCGCTATGTGGCTTGTCCATCCTGTGGCCGTACGGACGCGGCATTACATGTCGTCACGTGGCTTGTCCGTCCTGTAGCTGCGCAAACGAGGCGCCACGTGTCGTCCTGTGGCTTGTTTGTCCCGTGGCTGTGTAGACAAGAGCGCCATTTTTGCAATTGCGGTTGCGAGAGCGCTATTTTTTCTAATGCCGCTTCAAATAGTATAATTTAGGCCAAAAATAAATATGGTGTAGATCACAGATAAGATTGAGCGTCGGAGTTCCTATAGGTTGATATCAGTTTTATTTGTGCTTTTTTTAGACTTAGTTTTATATGTAGTTAGTATGCAAATGTTAGCATGTGAGGTGTTTATACAGGAGGATTTGGTGAACATATGAAATCAACTAGCCGGATAGCCCGCTCATTTGCATGGCTAGATTTGTTTTTAAAGTTGTAGTATTAAATGATATAACTTAGATGTTTTAAAATATATTTACGTATCTTGTAGGCTATTTAAAAATTTTAAACATGAAAAATAATGTAATTGAAGTATGAGCTTTGATGGAAGAAAATCATTTAGATAATAAATTGTTATGGGTTCTTTGAAACATAACACGATCCATCATGCACGAATCATGTAACTGTATACTCATATTCTTCCTCAATTAGTTTTTTTTTCAAAATGTATGCATGCACATGAACTTCTATTTAATCTTAAACAATACGTTGATTATATGTGCGACAATTTATCTTATTAATTTACATGGTATTAGAGTACCTTGCTCACGCATACAATGATGCACCATGGTCGATCTATCTTGAACTTATCTTCCCTCGTATGTCGACTGCCCCTACCGAACCGTGTGTCTTCTATCTCTTCTCGCCGCCATAGCTTTTCTGCTTCAACCTCCAACAACAACCCAATTCTTGATTGATCCCTCTCTTTGCTACCCCTTCTAATGCAATAGTCTACCGCATAGTTATCTTCTACTTCTCTCCAATTATTGCTTAATGCTGATCGTTGCGACATCAACACACATACACGTGCAACCGTCGCTGATCCCTGTCGGGGACACCCGTCGCGCTCTCTCTAATAGCCCCAAGCTTATTCCATACAGTCGCACCATCTCTACTCTAAACTCTTTGTTCCTCTGGTTCTGTATACATATGCTTCTATTCATATAAATGTATGCATGTATATACACATGTATGATGTTATACATGATCGGTACCCTCTTCTCTCGTATCGGTCTCTTCTCTTCTTTGATGTTTGCCAACTTAACGATGTGGTTTCCTTAGTAACCACGACGATCTCCCATCTTCACCGATACTGACATGTTTGCTTTAGTCACCGTTTAGCGATATAGAGATTCTTCTCGCCATCGTTAGTGATATCGTGCTTCTCACCAGCGATGACACGCTCCTAGCTACCCGATAGCCCCATATCATTCGGAGCTCGTCTTGAATGCAAAGCTCATCTCCGTTGTGCTAGGGATTCCCCATTATCGAGCTTTTTGGTCACTAACTTCTTCAACACCGCTGACACTCACAACTCGTTGTCACGGCCATTGGCTCTTTTGACTCCGGTCTTTTTCTTCAACAGCTCTGGTGAGCAGCACGACATTGCCCCGTCGAATGGCTAAGTTATGCAACATGAAATTATCTTCTTGCAGGACAGATTGGCACTGTTGCACTCTTTTATGGTCTCCCTTGACACCATTCGTATTATCCTCGTTATAACTTTTATTTTTATTTTAGTTATTTTTATTGAAGTTCACATACAAATCAAATTGCTACTGTTATTTAATTTATTCCAAATTTTCGTTATTTAGGGATTTTACGTTGGAATTCGTATCGAAATTAAATTGCTAACTTTATTTTTTATCTCGAGTTTCAATTATTTCTCGTTGGTGTTCGTATACAAATCCAACTACTATTTTATTTAATTTTTATTCTGAATTATAGCTATTTAGGTATTTTACTTTGTAATTCATATCAAAATCAAATTGGTAACTTTATTTATTTTATTCTCAATTTTAATTATTTCTGATTGGAATTCATATACAAATCCAATTCAAATTTTTATTTAGTTTTTATTCTGAGTTATATTTATTTAGGTATTTTACTTAGGAATTTATGTGGAAATCAAATTGCTAATTTTATTTTTTATTTTTTACTCTGAATTTTAGTTATTTTTTGTTGAAATTTATATACAAATCCAATTATTAATTTTTGTTTATATTTTATTCCGAATTTTATTTATTTCTGGATTTTACTCAGGAATGGCTATGGAAATCAAATTGCTAATTTATGTTATTTTTTTCGAATTTCAGTTATTTCTCAATTGTACTTGACACTTTATTTTAATTTATACCGTTGTAATATGGATCCACCGTAATAGGAAAAAAGTCACCACTGCTACGTTCGGATGGTGCATAGTTGCATCCATTACAAGAATGATGTTTGAGCGTATGCTGGATGGCTGAGATAATTGTGCAAAATATACGAAGAAGCTATAATTACGATTAGTTCCTTCTCCCAACTTCGAATTGGGGCTTTGCAATGCACACCGTGCCTTGTGGAAAGCACTACAGAATATCAAATCCAAAATGTCAGACGAGCTAGCTAGTTATATAGAAGTATGCTGTATGACACGTTTTAATTATTAAAAGTTGGTCGCCATCAAACAGACCAGATCCAGCTGCAAGGCCATTAGAGATCAGCACAAAGTTCTGTAGGATATAGAATTATACATGTAACAGATGTACAATCTGCTAGGATAGAGTTTTTGGTAATTGACAGTTTGACACTATGGTACAATCGTAGATCTTTCTCACAGTTTCCACCAATAACATGAATCATGATATAGACATGACAAGGAGCAACTCAACGGCCTGAGAACGACTGTCATAAATAATGATGTGTAGATGATAAAGAAAAGATGAAAATGTGGGAAATTGTTCGGTAATACATATAGGTTCATGTGCAGCAAACAGCAGAAGGCTGTAGTTTCAATAACTGCTCTACTCTGTATAGGATATTTGTTGTACACCAAAAAATAAGGGGATAAAAAATGAGAGTCAATATTGTTCCCGTAAAGAATGGTGATTAAGTACAAGCAACATATTTTCTTTTGCAATCTAACTGTCAATTCTGACGAATTTGTCAAGATTTGATATACACAAGGGTTTCCTTCTGTCGAATAGCAGTGCAATTGATGGGGGCTTTAAACATGAATACTCCACCTTTGTGTGGAGAACTGAAAAACAAAAGACATGACTAAACAAAGGATGATGATCCTGTTCTACACAAAGGATGATGATCCTGTTCTACCTGGCATGTCAGTTCCTGACTCCAATGTGCCATTGCCCAACATCATTATTGTGCAGTGATTTTCCACGAATTTCCCTTTTTTCATTTCCTTTTCTTTTGCTCGATGGATGGGTTTATTCGGATTGGCTTTCAACAGATGGACTAATGCAGTAATGCTCAGCAGACCTCTGCCTGCTTCAATGGAAAATTTACAGCCTGTATTTGGACGGCAAAAAGACCAAAATCTCACCTTTTTCATCATAGACATGCATTTGGTGTTGCTATACAAAATAATGGTATAGTTACAGATGGGCAGCTGCTGGAAGGCATGGCCAATGCACCTTTTTTTATGTTGTCAGCTGATATTGATCTCCATTTTCTTAGTCATCTGTTTTTTGTACTCGCTGTCTTGTTGGTTGGTTGGCAGGCACGTTTTTTCAACAACGGTTTTAAGGCATCCATGATCTCTGAAAATGACGGACGCATCTTTGGGTCTCTACAATCAACAAAATATACAGTAGAATTGAGACACTAAACTTACATCTAAATAAAGTTGGGACATATAAAAGATTGATAACGGAAGACAAGAAAAGCAACACACTTTAGGATATCGAAAAGGTGATTAAGTTTTTAGAATATATATTTGCTTCTTCAGTATAATGCGAAAAAAAATAATATTTTATCCCTTCACACACAATGACACAAATAGGGACTTCTCTAAACATACTCCAATTAGGCATATAAACTGAATATGGAATTCAGAGAAGTTGCCTTCACTTTCACCATTTTATGCAAGTTGAAATATGATATAAACTTTTACCATTTTATTATCTAAGCAAAATAACTATGAATCTGATATCTGAACAAGTTTACAAGTTTTTTACTTCTAAAAAGACACTAGCAACTATAAACAACTTTGAAATACAAATACCTCAGCAAATGTGTCATCCAAAACTTTGCTATATATGAAAAACAGAGATAGAAAAAAGGATGTAGTAGGAATAGCATGAGCACAAAGAATGTAGTAGGAATAGCATGAGCATTATCTTTTTCTAGCATAAAAAAATCACTAACAATGACAGTGTCCTATTTAGAAATTAAAAAAGTTAATTTTCTCATGTTTCAAATTTATGACTTCTCCTAGCATTATGTAAAAAAGGAAAATTTCATCTACTTGGATGTGGCTAGCAAAATGCACAAGGTCTTGAAACAGAACAGCATCCTGCAACAAATTACTCGAAAAAAATACTTAATGCATAATAGAGAAAATAATACTCTATTTTAGAAAACAACCATTGCAACCCAGCAAGATAAAGCTTACTAACGTCTGCCAGCATCTCTCTATTATCTTTGCTACACTGGGATCCACATCGGCTGGAATATCAAGGCGGCGTTGCTGAAAACCAACAGCTCCAACAACTTGCATGGGGTTCATACCTTCCCATGGCTGTACTAATGTACAAAGTTCCCATAATATAACCCCATAGCTGAAAACATCACATCTGCACACAAAAAAAATGCATAATTTATTCAGCAATCAAAAAATCATTTTTCAAAAGAAAGAAGAAGATAGAACCATACAAACTAGAGAGCAACATGAAAAACTCACTTCTCATCCGATGGTTCATTTCGAAGTACTTCTGGTGCCATCCACTCCGCCTGCAATTAATGCAAGTCGTCAGCAACCTATAGAAGTATTTAACCTAGAACTAGTCTATGACTAACATATGTAATGCCAATGCGTGAAATAAATCAATTACACATTCTTTCACTTACAGAAGATATCCAGATATGAGGCCAGCAAAGTTCTATGTTCTAACAGATGCAATGCTAACTTGACCGTAGTAAAGTAAACACACATCAAGAACAAGTCAGGAATGAGCTAAATCAGTAGTGCCTAACTTTCTGTGAACATGGCCACAACAAGTCTATAGTGTCCTTATTGATATATTAATTTCATCATCTAACCATCCTTCCAATCAGTTTCATTCTCATACCCAAAGGAATGCAAATATAATTTCTAGAGTAACTATGCATAATCAAATGATGAACAAAACAAGCAATTTTACAGAAGAATCATATCAAAATAAATCAAAGCATGAATCCTACATATGCCTCTAGGCCTGGCCAACAACATTCTCCCAACCCCTCTAGCTACTTGCACCAATCATCCTCCCAAACTAAAATCGGGAGTCGGAGAGCATTTCAATGTTTTTCCTACTCAATGGAGGTATGTATGGTATTATCCTACACATATCCATATTATAGTGACGAAAATAAGTTCATTAATAAGCAGAACCAGGGAAAAAAATCCCGGCCGGTAACCGCCGGTTACCGGCTACGGAGGGGGTCCGGGAAACCCAAAACCGGAACAACAACATCCGGTTTAGCAAGTTCAAATTTTGAATTTCGAATTTCGGTTGATTTTTAATCAAATTCGAGCGAATTTCATCCAAAAAAACCCGGAAAAACCAGTAACCGGCCGGTTACCGTTCCCGGCCAGCCACCGGGAAGTGGTCCGGTACCGGTTCTTTGTTCCTTGAGCAGAACCAACATATAAGCTGCATATACTCCTGATGCTTTTTTAAAAAAAGGCTCCAATTCTCGTACAAATAGAAAATATTTTATTAGACATAATCATAAGCAAGCTTACTGTTCCAGCTGTGGATCTTGAGGAAAGGAAGGTACTATGCTTAATACGTGATAAACCAAAATCACAAACCTGGATAATAACAAGAAAAGTGAAAATGGTTATTTAGCTAGAAATGACAAAAATCGAAAGCATATCACTGTTAATGGGACCTGTTTATTACCTTAACAACCCAATTCTTGTCAACAAGTAGGTTCGGAGATTTCAAATCTCGATGAACTATAACAGGGGTGCAATTGTGCAAATAATTCATACCACGGGCCTGTGGCAAACAAGAACCAAGTGTAAAAACAAATTTATCCCAAAGTTCTCCATATGAGTGAACCAGGAAAAAAACTATTTTAGGCATACCACATCAAGTGCCATCCTTAAACGCTTTCTTTCATCCAACTGGTTGTTGGGTCGATGGATCAACCGAAACAAACTACCTCTGCATTGTCAATATTACAGTTAGCAATCATGCTAGTCAATGTGTCTAGAAATCGACGCAATAAAATATTAGAAACATGATAATCTACACCTGATGACTAATCTATTATATATTTGTAGTTATATGCCTATATCTTCTTATTGTCTCACTCAGATGCTGGTGTCCTGGAACGTATATCAGTTTTAAAATTATTCTTGCACGTCCACTTCTGTATTTGTTGTTACCTACACAATGCGAATTTGATGCCCCCAATGAACACAGCCGCCCCATTTTTTAAAGCACATGATGCACTATTCCAAAATATTCATAGATGTAGTAAATGTAATGTTATGCACATAAGCAAAATTTTAAGGCCAAATTCGTCCGCGTTTCTGGTAACTATGGTCCTATACACATGCCAAGTTCCATGGTTAAATTCATCTGTATTCTAGAGTACCAAGAAAGACAAGGACGACATCATGTTATTCACAATTTCACACACTACCTTTCTTTTGTTCTCTACAGCACGGACGACAACAACAAAAACAACAACAAAGCCTTTGGTCCCAAACAAGTTGGGGTAGGCTAAGTATGAAACCTCCTCAAGATCAAAGAGACGAGAGCCTTGTAAAAAAAACTACAAGGCTAAAACCCTAAGCCGTACATCCTGCTATCTGAGCCGAGAGCCTAAAACACCACCCCTAAACCTTCTTATGGTTTCGGTACGTGGATCGCTAACTTCCATGCGCTCCTATCCAAAGCTAATTCTTTAGCTACATTTCAATCCCTCAAATCTCTTTTAACTGCTTCCTCTCACATCAGTCTTGGTCGACCAAGGGTCAGCGTTGAGCCCATACATTTTTGCTCTAGTGATGGACGAGGTCACGTGAGACATACAAGGAGATATCCCTTGGTGCATGATTTTCGCTGATGATGTGGTGTTAGTTGATGAGAGTATGATATGTGTCAATAGGAATCTGGAGATGTGGAGGAAAACTTTAGAATCTAAGAGCTTTAGACTTAGTAGGACTAAAACTAAGTATATGTAGTGTGATTTTAGCGGTGCCAGGGCAGATGATGGAGATGTTAGTTTGGACAGACAAGTAGTGCCTAGGAAGGACACGTTTCGATATTTAGGATCGATGCTACAGTGGGACGGCGAGATTGATTTAGACGTGAGCCACAGAATTAGAGCGGGGTGAGTGACATGGCGCCAAGCATCGGTGTTTTGTGTGACAAAAAAGTCCCTCAAAAGTTAAAAAGTAAGTTCTATAAGACGGCAATCAGACCTGCGATGCTATATGGAGCAGAATGCAAGGCGACTAAAAGACAACATATACAGAAGATGAGTGTAGCGCAGATGAGGATGCTGAGGTGGATATGTGGTCACACAAGGCGGGATCGAATCTGCAATGATGATATACGTGATAGGGTGGGGGTAACACCAATTGAAGAGAAGTTTGTCCAACATCGCTTGAGATGGTTTTGACATCTCCAACAGAGACCTTCTGAGGCACCGATACGTAGTGGAATTTTAAGACGTACTGAGGTTGACCAAGACTGATGTGGGAGGAAGCAGTTAAAAGATATTTGAGGGATTGGAATGTAGCTAAAGAATTAGCTTTGGATAGGAGAGCATGGAAGTAAGCGATCCATGTGTCGGAACCATAAGAAGGTTTAGGGGTAGTATTTTAGGCTCTCGCCTCAGATGGCAAGATGTACAACTTAGGGTTTTAGTCTTGTAGGTTTTTCTTACAAGGCTTTCTTCTCGTTGACCTTTAGGAAGTTTCATTCCTAGCCTACCCCAACTTGTTTGAGACCTAAGGCTTTGTTTTTGTTGTCGTTCATGCTGTAGAGAACAAAAGAAAAGGCAGTGTGTGAAACTGTGAATAACATGATGTTGTCCTTGTCTTTCTTGGTACTCTAGAATACGGATGAATTTAACCATGGAACTTGGCATGTGTGTAGGACCATAGTTACCAAAAACGCGGTTCGTCCGAATCGCAGTACAGAATTCGGGTTCGTAGTTTGCTGCTTTTTCTTCCAATTTCCACTACGAACATGAACCCCGTACCCTAAAGCGGTTCGGGTTGAGAATCCGGTTCGCGATTCACAGGGTTTTATAGCGAATCCGGTAACTATGTGTAGGACACTACATGTACTACATCATTTTTTTAAAAAAAGTACATCTTGCACGTTTCACAAAAGGCGCGCATGCATTGGGTAACAGAAATGATGCGGCCCCAAGTGCTGTTCATGTACCGATTCTTGTAAAAGAGCTGCGGCTTGGTCCAGGAGAGCAGGATACGATGTGTAAGGCAAAAGTGCAGCAGCTTGGTGAAAATAAAGGTGCATCAGGATCAACGTACAAAGAGAAATGGAGAAGCTTAACACAAGAAAGAAAAGGTTTGACTCAGAACCTTGGTTTTGATCAGAAACACATGGCTCGAGCCAGAAACTGGTACGCCAACATGGATCGGTTCAATTGAAAGAGAGGAGCCAGAATTTGTGCAATCCGAATCCAAAAGGCATCGAGAGGATGTTTCCTTCTGCACCAATTGGATATAACACCAGAGTCCAAATAGGTCACTGCAGTCCAAATAGGTCACTGCCTATCTCTACGTCAGATTTCTTCCTATACAAACTGAACCAGGGGGAAAAATAAGAAACACGACATTATCTACAATTCAGAGTTGGAGACATCTTTTTTATTTCCATGTGTTTCAAAGAAAACTGAGAGGGATTGCATCTGTGCACCAAGATAGGGATTGACCCCTATGCATCAGATCTATGCAACCCACCTTGAGCCACGTCCACGTCAAATTAAGTCCGATGACTTAGTTGTTTTAGCCGGTCTCTGTCCAAAACCAGTCTGTTTTTTCCCCCTTGAGAAAACCCCTCCGTGTCCTAGTAGGCATGTGTGGCCGAGTCCAGAGTGTAGTAGTTGTTTCATGAGTTTTGTGTTCGGCTATATAAGCCAGGCCTAGTGCCAACTATTGTATGTAGAGTTTTAGTTATTTGGATATATTCCAGGAATGACGTTCTGGCTCTGCCACAATTGTGTGAGTTCTGTCGACGTGAGAGTCGAGTATTCTACTTCTGCTGGTTCTTGTTGATTGCTTCCAGTTTTTAGCAGGTTCTGAATGTATATTATTCACCCTCTTCAATTCGTTCATCACTTCGATGACGATCGGTTCGGGAGTCTCAGAGTTGTGGTTAGGCGATTATTCGGCAGTTCGCTAGCGTATTCCCAGCTAGTTATCTTGTTCGTTTCGAGATTCTTTGGTCGTGAAGATTGAGACACCCTGCACATCAACTTCTCACAAGGTTGATCCGTATCAAGAAATTACCTGGTGTTCCTATGGGCACAACCCCTCCATCTGAGAAATTTTTGGAACAGTGCATAGGAACACCAGGTAATTTATGTTACCTATATTCCTTTCTTCCATCCAACACTAGCCTCCATCAAGCCTACTACAGCATTGATTTATGGGTAATTAGTTCACAGACCATTATGTCATTCAGAAAGGAAATGAAGAATATGAAGTATGAACCACCCATCCATTTTGGCAAAACAATGTCAAACAAAAGGATAAGAGGAAAGATATTCTGTTAAGAAACATATTAAATTTTGGGTAAAAAATGGTGCAGTAATAATACTTGGTATTATTAAATTTAGAAGTAGTTGTAAATTCAAAAGAAAAAAATCGCATCAAGGGAACAAAAGGTACCTTGGAAGAAATTCAGTCACGATAGAAAGATTAGGTACACGAGTGACAGCACCCATAAAAAGAACAACATTTGGATGCCGCAATCTATTCATTATTCGCACCTATACAGCAAGAAAGAGTGTCACAAACATATTATGTGTAATATGTGCAGGTTGACAAGGCCGCCCAAGTGGCCTGTGTAGTCTAAGGTTGGCCCATGACCATGAGGGCCCATGATGACCTGTATATATACCTAACATTGCAAATTTGCAATGAATAAAGTGTGCAGTTGTGAATAATCCTAAAATCTAACAGAGCATGGACAAAAATTGGGGAAAAATTGAATGACCATTATAAAGTAGACATCTCAATAGGTCATTTCATGTCATACCATGCTAAGGGCGTCACACAAGCACTAACTCATTTTATGGCCCAAATGTGTTTAAAACTAAAATGAAAATCATAAAAGATCATGTTGTGTTCGTGTCAACTAATTATAACTTGTTAAATTTTGATAGTCTAGTTGTTCAAACTGTGCAGAATTGCAGATGAACACAGCATTGTTAAATGGTTTTTTACTGTGCCATCTCATGTCGAATGAGTCAGACATGCGAATCCACACCTGAACCATTTATTAAATGAGTATCATGTTTACTGTTAAAATGGTCCAACCCAATTTATAAGTTTGCCAAATGTAACCAATATGAACCCTGTTGTGTTATTTTAGAGTTCAAAAGACAATTCTTAAATTATTGTCACTAATGTAAACTTGAACTCCTGGCCAAAACACACTCTTGCCAGTTGCCACCGACTGCCTATGTCTGCATTAGACCATATCAACTCAGACATATGTATTTATCAGATGTACAATACAAGAATAATGAGGGTAAATTAAATCTCAGCCAAATGGAAGATATGTTATGTTTTGCATCCCTATGACTGTCTCATGGGTACAAAATTATTGGTTCATTCACATTAAAAAAAAATCAAGCATATCAGTACAAAAGCTAACAATTTTCTATTTCGTAGTCTTCAAACATTTGGATTACAGAAATTTATATACCTCAGTTCTAAACTCTTCCAGAGCATCACTTGAAATATCTTGTTGCAAGAATTTCTTAACTGCAACTTCCTACACAAGGAGCAAATTGGTATGATGCAAAAAGAAACATAACAACAAAAGTAATGGAAGAAATTATTAGGATCCACATTTCACAGAAAAACAGAGTGAAAAAAGGAAGTGTGTTCAAGTTAATCATATCAGCAATTTCTTCACATGTTGCTTTTATACGCGATCGTGCTGCATGCGGATACGCGATCTGGCGATACCCATTTCTCCAAAAACCGATACGGCGATACGGATGTATATATATATATATATATATTAAAAATAGTAAAAATATAAAATACGATACTTGATAAGTTTCAGTCAAGGCCTCAAGGGTTTACCTACTAGTTCATCTGCAAGAACTACTACTCTACTAGCAAGTCGCATCGCAAGCGCAACTAGTTCATCGTCAATCATGAGAATTCGCTACTAGTTCATCACTTCATGCAAGAACTACTACTCTACTAGCAAGTAGCAAGTCGTCGCAAGCAGCGCAACTAGCAACTACGGTTCATCTGTAAGAGTGTAATCATAAGATCCCCTAATGGAGCTCTGTCAATTCCCGGATCATCTATAGACTATAGTCAATTCCCGATGCAAGTCGCATCTACAACAGCTCACTGCTCTGCTGGAACTCTGCTAATTGAAAATCCCTAATGCGGAACAAGATCGAGAATCGTAGAAGTAGAAAAAAGAGGAGCGACTGCTGCTAGCTAGATGCCGGCCGCGGATGCAGAGGAGGAGCGCGAGAGGATGGGCGCCACGGCCGGCTGGATCTGAGGAGAGCACCGTCGGCCACCGGCCGTCGCCAGAAGCGCAAGAGGAGCTCGGGCCCGAGGTGCACGGAGAGCTCGCCGCTCGAGACTTGAGGCGGCGAGGCGCCCGAGGCGCGAGCGCCGGCGGCCAGGCGCGGAGGGAGGCGTCGGGAGGAGCTCGGGGCCGGGCGCGGCGCTCGAGGCCGGGCGGCGAGATGCAGTGGAGGCGCTCGGAGAGGAGGCTCGAGCGGCGAGGTTAGTAACACTCGGTGATGGTGGGTTGGTGGGAGCACGGAGCATACTTTTCTTTGCTGAAATCACATTTGGGCGTGTCGGTGTATCATGGATGTCGGCCGTGTCGGGTAATAATTTTGTTTTTTTAAGGAAATCATTTCGATACTTCCGATACGTGTCGGGCGTATCGGGCGTATCTGCCGTCGTATCGGGATCGGTACTCGGCACGGGCCGTATCAGATATCGAGCTTTTAACATTTTCAACTATCAACCATAACTGCAAAGCATCTTATAGTTTAGGTGGGCACATGCAGTAATAGGGGTGGGGATGGTTCGGTTGAGTTCGAACCTATCCTAACCCAGAGCGCCCAAGTGACAAGCTTAGGATCATGGATCGCTCCATGCTGCGATACCTCCCTGGTCCAGTGTATCCATTGGTTTATGAGGGTCGGTCCTTTTGTTGAATATTGAGGAATGTCTCATTGTAAGACAAGTCAAGCCAGCGGAGGCGGCGCATGCTCTGGCTAAGGAGCGTGGGCAACCCAGGCTCCCGTTCCACCACGTCGCAGCTCACAGGGCGAGATCTTCGATACCCGACCCAGTGGCCGTCCGTGTGAGAGACTGGAGCCCGTCCTCGGTGATGAGGACGCAGCTATGAAGGCGGAGCGCGGCAAGGCTCGTGGCGCCCGTTGTGGTGACCGTGCTCGCGCCAATCGCAAGGAGGTGGTCATTGTGCAGGTCGAGAGGTAGGCGAAGGTCCAAGGTGTGCGCGTTGCGCGCGGCCGGTGGATGAATCGGTGGAGGCCTCGCTACCGCCGTCGACACCGAGAGGGAAGTTAGTGCACGCACGGGCGGCGAGGAGGACGCGGTCGGCGACGAGCGCGCGGCGCCGGCTCAAGCGCGAGCAAGCTATAGCGAGGCAAGCGGCGAAGGTTGGCGACACGGGCCCATCCCCGATGCCATCGCACGCACGCAGCTGCAGCCATCGGAGGCTCCCGCAGCGCCACAACCACCCGAGCCATCGTCGTCGGTGTCATCGAAGCTGGAACCGGCTATGCCTATGGCAGCGGTGGAGTTCACGAGGGCGAAAGACTTTAGGTGGTGCAAGTATGCGAGCCAGAGGAAAGACAAGGGGCGGAGGGCGGTGAGATGGAGCGAGGTGAGGCCGGAGAGTGCGGGGGAGGCAGCGAGCAGCGCAGTGGGAGACGGCCGAATCAAGCAAGAACCGCAGCGCGGAGAGCCGGGAGAGAATCTAGCAAGATGATGGGTCAAACAAGCGATGGAATAGATCGGAAAAGATGAGCTCTGTATCTCTCACCTACCTTCGATCTGCCTCAATGTTGCCGGTGTGAATTGCGCTGCGAGACTGCAACCACCTACTGCCCCGCATCGCACTGGATGACTGGATCGAGCGGCGGATCGAGCGGCGGCGGGGTGAAGGGGCGTCTGGAATCTGGAGGATAGAAGCGGACTAGGGGAGGAGCCTAGCAGGCTTAGAGCTCAGGTTAGGGTCGATCTGCTCGGATCCAACGGGGCGTTAGGTTAGTAGGCTTTTGCTTCCGATCGTATTTTGGATTGAACCTCTGGCCCATTTGGCCGAAATTTACAGTGCGGATCGGTGGTCCATTGGACCAACCTGACCCATTCCCACCCCTATGCAGTAACTGATTAAGGAAATGATATAGCTAGAATAAGTATTACACTGTCTGGGGACAAAAACTAGCTGTCCCAGATATTTTTATCAAAATAGGCCTGATTTACACATGCAGTATCGGAGAATATGATTTAGTGCCTGAGATTACAGTCAGGTGTCTAGGTGCGATTTGTAACAAGAGTTAGTAAAGTTTAAGTGATGAAGATGATTTGTCACTGCTAAATTTTAACAAGGTCAAAAGGCAGAGGTCATTTGATCCTTAGCAATATGTTGACTATGATATAAGAACCTAGTATTTCTTCATTGCACTTGATCTCATTAGACCAGAAGTTTGGGCCTATTATTCCAACCTGGTGATAATTTAGAAATATGATGGACCAAGGACCATTTTAAATGAAAAACTTACTGTTCCATGCCATTCCCCTCTGTACACTTCTCCAAAAGATCCTGAGGCACAGAAGTAGAGAAAGTTGGAAGTTGGACCAAAATTGAAAATACAATACAACATTATGTTATGTTAGGGTATGTTTTATGTTGTTTCAAGGGAATGGCATGTCTCGTGAATGGGAAAATTAGCTCAGTAATATTGCAAAGAAATCGGTGGTTGATATATAGTAGCAGAGTGACGAAGAAAATGGATTTACTGAAATAACAAGAATTGTACCTAGCCCAACACGTTCTCCCA
This sequence comes from Ampelocalamus luodianensis, assembly GCA_036346255.1. Lineage (NCBI taxonomy): Eukaryota > Viridiplantae > Streptophyta > Magnoliopsida > Poales > Poaceae > Ampelocalamus > Ampelocalamus luodianensis. Next base: position 51,535,272 of record CM070627.1, on the reverse strand, counting down.
GAGTAATTTCTTCCCATTGGATTTCAAGCTCCGCGACATCATCCAGAATATCAGATCTTGCACTCTCCGTCCCGGTCGACTTGTCAGAGATCCTTTCAGCTATCTGAGGTGCTTCAACCAAATCCTTTGCTTGCTCGAGGGCATTATCTTGTCCATGATCAAGTCTAACTCCCTGGATCGATTCATTTGCCTCTGAAGAACTTGGCAAGCTAAGCAATTGACGACCGGGATCCAAGTATTTGTGTTGCTTGTTAACAGCAGCAGTCGTAGCAACAACTGCAGCAGCAGTGGCAGCAGCTGCAACAGGCACGTCAAGTTTAATATCACTGTTAGATTTAGCTGCAGCGACGACCATTGAAGATGCAACCACTGCAGCAGTTGCAAAGGCAGCAGCTGTAACAGGCATTTGCATTATAAGTTGTAATGGATCTTCCTTGGGAAGTGCAGATGGTTCATACAGAGGTAAAGAGAGCTTGGCGTTATCCCGGAAATCCGAGGGATGGTAAATACCCAGACCCTGGACAGGCTTAAGATCCAGAGGCATCCGATAAGGAACAACCTTCGTTTGGAGTTCATGTCCAGGATGATGTGGCAATGAAGGACCATGAGCACAATCAACCTGTGCTGTGGATTCAAGCTCATTCATCCTCTTTATCATTTCATCTTTTGTTTGAAACAGAGATGTATCGTACACAATAAGGTCTTTTGGTTGTTCCCTAGATTCTTCTGAAAATAAGTCAGGTGGTGGCACAACTCCATTTTCAAGTAATACAGCGTGGATCTTCTCAGCTAACTGGGGATTCTCTTTCGCAGCACTAATCATATACTCTGAGACATCTTTCACTTTCATCCTCCGTACAGGTGGAGCACTGCCCACCTCAGAAGAAGAAGGTGAACTCGATGACGAATTATTTGCTGCAATTGACTTTTCTTTGTTCTTCGCAGTCATGGTATGGTCTGTATTTCTAAATTCATGAATAATAGGCAAATTTTCACTTGCGCATGTGCTAACTGATAGTTCCCCGAATGAACTTGATTGCGCAGATCCTTGGTTGCAAGTCTGGCCAGTTGTTGCGCCATAAGGATCAGAGTGCCCAGTGTTGCTAGGTGTGGATCTTTTTTCAAGTGACTCGTTCTCAAAAGAACCATACACAGAACTTGAAGCTTCACTAAACGAAAACCCCAACTGAGTGTTACTGTCATCTTTGTCAACATGGTGATAATCTGCAAAGAAACTTTCTTCAAATTCTCTACCCAATTCTGCACCGTCTGAAGGAATAAGAGTACCAGGATCTGACATGAGATCGACAATGTACTCCCTGCAAAAATGTGATACCGTACAGATGGTACCATGATAATGTATTAATGTAATGCAACTTTCATTGTCCTATTGCTAACACGGGTGTAAGGAAAGAAAATTAGATACCAGATACAACTATGCTAACCCTTAATCCCATTTATATCCAAGCACTGGAAGACCCAGTTTCTGCTGTTTAGGAATTAATAAGTACCTTCCATCATTAAATTTCACAATGTTCAAGGCTCCATCATCTGATCCAGTGTACTGCCTTCCTTTAACTAGTCGACAAGGAACAGCAAGGTTGTTGGCCAAAACCTAGATGCGAGTTTGCAGAGAAGTAGATATTAACACACTACAGACAACCAAAGAGCAAATCTTGCAATCATTGATGCTTATGCATTAAACCTATTATGTCAAAAATTCAGTGTAAGGACTAGGGAGAATAAAGTCAGGTCTTATGCTACTAGTAGGACAAGGAAAACAAGAATGTGCTCATTCAAATAATGTACTGAACTTAAATTTGAGAACAATGGAGCAGATATTGCATTTGAGAACAGATGGACACCTCAACATTTGCATGTCAAGCGCTTAATGTTTACAAACAAACTTCGTAATTAGAAAAAGAATTGTAGCTCAGATGGCTGACCACAATGCAATATGTTACTGACCTTAAAAAGCAGCGCACGGTGACGAGCCAGACCAATTGTTATCTGGCCAAGAGGCATAACTGCACTTCTCATACTAGATCTCAGCGAGCTGCTCATATTCTGGTACTTCAACAGCATGCTTTCCGGATCAAACACTGGTCCACCCATGTAGTTCGAAACTAAAATAGCTAGTCTCTGAACCAGAATGCGGCCAACAAACTCTGAATTTTTCGAGCGAAATTCCACAGCCATGATGAATGCCTTCTGCTCAAGTTCTACAAGATCCGAGTCTTGTGCTCTGTTGACCAATACAGCTTCTGTTTTTGCTCCATGTGAAAAAGGTTGCTCTTGCAGTTCCGTCAGGGAGGGTATGGTTGCCAATGTGGGCTCGTCCCCAATGACACAAATCTCATAGAAACCATCCAAGATTTTGTCGTCGTAGCTAAGGGCATTGAAACTCTGTGAAGCACGAACAAATCTACCATATGAGGCAAGTAAGAAAATTGGTAAGAGTCACAAATAAGTAGGGCAATGTTGACTTCTTAACAGTCTCTACTCAAGGAGGACATCCATGGTGGCTATTTCAGGACTATAAGTTGAGTGTTCAGGTACCAAATTACTGTTAGCCAGTACCTTCTGCAAAGCAGAAGGTTTTGCAGAAGGGCAGTTCATTATACTGAAAAACAACTACTGCACTCAACAAGGCCCGCTACAAAAATCATGGACTAACTATTTTGCTACAAAAAAAGCTCAGATTCTGACTGGTAACAACTACCAATCCAGGGTGTGCTATTCCTCACTAACATCATTGCAGTGAAACCAGAAAAGGAAACGAGCATATACAATATTCAGCTAAGCTACATAACTACACTACCACATATTCGGTCATCCATTCCATGATTGAATCGAACAGTTATAGAAAGAACAACACCATGATCAGCACGTCGTAATACACATATTTCACCAAACTAGTGCGTGATAGGTGATACATCTCGTTTCCACTAACCTAATGGATGTCCTTGAGCAATCTAACGTCCAAGTTGCGCCATCAAAGCACGAGTGAGATCCCATCGCAGTTGCAATGAGGACTAGATACGAGGAATAAGAGGAAGGATAGGATCGACCGATCGAGCAAGAGATGAGAGGGTAACTAACTACCCAGTAGCGGAAGGCGACGACCTCGGCGGGCGAACTCTGGAGCGGGCAGGAACCGAGGCTGATCTGCTTGGTCACCTCGATCTGCATCGCCTCGGGATCCTCTCGCGCGCTCATCTCCAGCGCCAGCTGCATGTGGTACTCCTCCAGCTCCGCCTCCTGCTTCTGCTTCTTCTCCATCTCCCTCTTCCTCTGCTCCTCCTCCCGGGACTCCCTCCTCGCCATCTCCTCCTCCACCACCCTCATCTCCTCAACCGAAGACGCCAACGCCAACGCCTCCGCTTCCGCCTCCGCCGCCGCTGCAGCCGCCGGCAAGGGCGGCGGCGGCGGCCGTCTGGTCACAGAGCTGAGCCAGCTCGAGATTCCAGACGCATGCTTATGCTCGTGGTGGGCCCCAGCGCCGCCGCCGCCCTTTTTGGAAGACGGCAAGGAAGGTGCCGGCGACGAGGCGCCGTCGCCGGCGGAGTCGCCGACGTGGAGCTTCCTGAGGAAGTTCTTCATCCCGCCCCCGCCGCAGCCGCTACCGGTGGTGGCGGGGCGGTGGATCCAACATGTCTACGGATGCGGAGGCGAATAGGTAGGAGTGTAGGACGAGGCAGGAGGCGGGTGGAGTCGCAGGCATTGACCTGCTTACGAGCAGCCCAAGCCGCATTAATTTAATCCCGTTTATTAAATATTTAGTTGCATAAAAAAATTATTCATTACTCATCTAAAATTTACGGTTAAACAGTACTGACTAGAATTGCAGTACCAAACGATGTGCAATTTTAGCATAACTTTACTGTAACTTGTCGTTCTATTTATTTTTATATTTTTCTCTATTTTTTCTATTTTTGTATTTATAGAGTCCACTTAAATTTACTTTTATCTAGTTTAGAATTTTTTTATTTTTTTGTTACATTCTTTTCGTGTTATTAGATGAATCTAAAAATGAGAACAAATAACTAAAAAATAATTAATTTTCAGACAATTTACACTTTACCGCCTCGCTCCTCCAATTTTATTCCACCGCAGTCCAGCTTCCCAACGATGCGATGAGCTGATGAGAGAGAGGGGTGCTCTTAGCCTAATTTAATTTCGATCAAAATCATTAAATCGGCGCTTGGGCGGGATTGGTGGGCACAGTGTACAATTAATAAAGAAAGGTCTCAAGTGTGTGTGTGACGATAGCCCTTAGTGTCCATGACAGGTGGGTCAGACGAGTGAGGGCCCACGTGCGGCGAGAAGAGGGTAGTTACGGACGTGACGTAGCGTGACTGGGGGACGAGCAGAAGTGATGAGGATGAAGAAAGCGAGAAAAATACCGGCTTACGGTAGGAGGGGAAGCACATCATCTAGGTTAGCATGGACTAATGCATGGAAGCACGGTAACATGAATTACATAATTCTCTTCACCGTATGATCCAAGACAAACGATGTAGATTAAATGCTACAGTAACATGAATTACATCATTCTCTCGGAGCACAGTAACATGAATTACATCATTCTCTATCGTATGATCCAAAACGAACGGTTTTGATCCAGCACTATAGTACCCAAGAATACATTAAGATCGATACACATATTCGCTATGGTAGAATTTTACTAATTCTACGGTATTTACTACAGTATTATTGCAGAGCACTGTTTATGTATACTCGAATCACTGTTTACATATTCTCTGAGAGCCGGGAAAGCAAAGGCAGGCGGGCAGCCCGGAGCCCCGAACCCATCGGCTTCTGTGGACGCGGCTCACAATGAGCAGCACATTGGCTACCACCTGGGACCTACGCTGGTAGATGCCACCGACGGGTAGGGCTCTTCGCGGTCAGCCCACTTGCTGTCACGTGGCGGTGCGGCGCTCCAAGCAAGGAGGCAAGTTGCCCGGTGGGGCCGCTTCGACTTGGCTCCTTGTAAACCCGGGCCCTGTGGAGTTTTCGCCCGAATTGATATATATTTTTCCGTAATTACAAAAATAGTCCGATAAACAAAATTACAAAAATAACATCACAACAGATTAGATAGGATGGAGTCACCGCGACAAGATCAACCAAACGTGGGTGGATAATGTGACGCGGCATCAAACATGCCACGCTTCTGGGCCGTTGTAGGTTTCTTCCGCTCTATTAGAGCGCTGCAGGCGTATACCGCATTTTTGGTCCATGAAAGCATAGCGCATGGTTTTGATTTTTTTGTCCTTTAGTGATTAAGCTTTTTATCCTTTGATGATTAAGCATGCATACACCAATGTAGGTTCCTTCCTTTAGTGATTAGGAACCTACAATGCTCTCCAAGTGCGGTACGCGGCATCTTCCATCCCACCACACTCTTACATTCCTATCGCGGTCTGGAGTGTCGCAGGTAACACGTGACGTCTGTTTAGACTGTCGCAGTGTAATTTTTGTAATTTTATATTGGCGGAGCTACTTTTCGCTATTAAAAAAACTGTCACTTCACCAAAAGACTCCCACTACCGCCACCATGTGGGACCTGGGATCCCGCTGCTCCCCCCCTGGGGGGGGGCAAGCGGACTGAGGAGGCGAGGGCCCGCCGGAATGGTGCCTGGCTGCCGTGCGTGGCCTTCGGTTCGGGCTCGGTGGTGACCTGTACACCGTCGAGTGGGTTGATGACTCGACGTAGTACTACTACGCGGGGTGGGTAGGGTGGTGCGTGTGGCGGGCCCCACGGGCGCAGCAAACCAACGGGCGGGGTGGGGGACTGGGGGCTGCGAGCAACCTGGCTGGGTCGCTTGTGTTCCTAGTGGTGCTTTTACGGAGCTTTTTAACGCAACTTGGGTTTCGTACAAGGGAGGGAGCATAGTTAATGGGTCCATGCACGTGGCTGTCTTGCTACCATGTTGGCGTGACAGATTCTGCGCTCTAGATTAATCTCGTCTTCGTCGCGTGTAATTGCCCGGTTCAGATTTCATTATAGGAATCATATGGCAAATATTAGCACTGTAATCCAAATTACTGGTACACTGGTCTCTAGGGCAGTCCCCCAAATAGCATCGTCCTCACATAAATGATCACTCGTTGTTGGAAATTCTAGCTTATTTTTGCCTAAAATAGTGGATCTCTTTGTGTTCTACCACATCTATTTTCAAAGCGATAGACGTCGTGCTCAAAGATTTGGTTCATTCACACCCGCAGAAAAAGTCCCCACAAAAAGTATTTATTTCATTAGATTGCACCTTTCCTCTTCTTTTTGTTGAATTTAAACTTTGAAGATGGGATTATAACAAATTCTGCAGTGATTCTTTTTTTTTTGTATACTAACAATCTAGTGTACACTACTCTTACTCTATGTTGAAACTTGAAACTAGTTTGATGCCATGCTTTGCTGGAGACAAACTCGAAGCTTCCTGCCGAGGCGGGAAGGGGGCCTCGTGAAACGCTCAGCAGCCTAGGAGAGATCGAAGCAACAAGTTGAACAATATAAACAAATTAAAATCCATGTTCAACGCTTGGTGCCGCTTCAGTAGATTTTCTATTGTTTATTGACTATGCATGCGCTGCACTTTGCTGGAAGGAGGGATGAATAATATTGTGATATCGTCAGCAACGAGGAAAATAAACTGGTACCCAACGAGTCAGAGGCGGAGCTAGCTACGGAACATGTCTTAGACTGATCCTGCTGTTTTTGGTTTAAAATTGTATTTTATTGATCTTTAAAAAAATTATAAAAACTCTTGATCTTAGATCTCGGATCATCGCTCAGAGACGAGACCCAGCTCGGCCCCGCTTTAGTTGTACATAGTTCTCTTCTTGGAGAACGACGTATATGTGAACACAGTCCAAAAAAAACAGGTAAGAAAGCAAACGGATAACTACAACATCTCGGTCTAGTTTTCAATTGACAGCAAAATCAAATCAAACCCTACAAAACTAAAAAAACAAAGGGAATTACATGAACAATTCATGACATGAAATTACTTCCTTCAGTCAAAAATAAGTATCGTTCTAGAATGCATGCATTCAACTATTTTGACTTTTACCAATAATTTCTGGAATATTAGATTGGTCATATGTGAATGCATGATATGAGTATATTTGTCAGAAAAACACTCATTCACAATATTATTTTTTATTAGATTTTACAAATATAATATTATAATAGAAATATATTGGTAAACAAATTACGTTTTGGAGACTGTGATGATAAAAAAAAAAGAGAGAGATTTATTTGTGGCTGGAAGAAGTGGAATACACGCATTCAATGCCCAGACTTTTTCCCCTTTGAACTTTGAAGCATGAGCTCTGGAACTTATCCTTTTTGCGGTAACCTTACAATTATTTTATATATAATTTGATCATCGGTTCCGACCTAACTATCATGTGCCATCAGCTTCCTGTCATCTCAGATTATCTAGCTAGGAACAGGAAAAGAAACAAACAAACACGTCATGTGGTGCGTATGTTCCACCCATACAATTAAAGAAAAACTCCAGATTATACCCAGATGGGTTCGTCTAGAAACCAAAAGATTCAGCCAAACTTACACACACGCGGCAGTAGCGCTATTCAGTACGTGCGCCGTGCTGCGCGTGGCGCGCTAGCCCACGCTCCCTTATGATAAGAGAGACACGCTAGTTCGCGTACTTTTCGCGTAGGATCGACGGTAAAACATATACGTATGTATTGCAATTGCCGGTAAAAGTTTTGGTATCGTCCAATCTAGCAGTAAAAACTCACGCAGATCTTTCTTTTGTACGTGAATATGTCTTTCTCTTGTTGTAACAATAACTTTTGATTGAAAACTCTGATTCATAGACGGTTTTCACCAGTAGCTTAGTAACGACGGGGGTAACAGAATGATATAAGTCTCGTAAATAAAAACATCTCTGTGTGTTTACTAAAAAATATTTATTATATCACTAAAAGATATTTACTACTGCATCCACATGACTTTACTGCCATCTTAATCAACTAGTACAGACAAGTAGACAACTAACTAGCATACACTCGGTTCCTTCTTTGGTACATGAATGTTTCTTTTTTTCTTTTCGCAATAACATTGAATTGGAAGCTCCGATTCACGAACGGTTTCTACCGGTAGCTTGGTGACGACGAGGGTAACAGAATGATACAATTCTCGCAAATAAAAACCTCTTTGTACATTTACTAAAAAAGATATACTACATCGTTAAAAGAGATTTACTATCGTCTCCACATGACTTTACTGCTCTGTTACAAAAAGATTTACTGAACTCTACTTATAATTTATTGCTCTGTTACAAAAAGATTTTGTACAACATCTACATGATTTTATTGCCATCTTAGCCAACTAGTACAGACAAGTAGATAATCAACTAGCAAACAACTGATTCTTTGTTTTGTACACAAATGTTTCTTTTCTTGTTTTCACAATAACTTTTGATTGGAAGCTCCAATTCACGAAAGGTTTTCACCGATATCTTTACTACAATCTCTATATGACTTTACTACTTTGTTACATAAAGATTTACTGAACTCTACTTATAGTTTACTGCACATCAGCCATGCGCATATGAAACAATCATAAAAAAAATAAACGTGGTGATACATGCGGCAGTAAAATTGCTATCATAATTACTTTCGACATCGTCATAGCGCGCATTGGACGCATGACGTCGCACATGGGGGGTCGTGGGTTAGTGGGCCAAAATGGCCTATTCGGCGTTCCGTAGGGGTAGCTCGGTCCGTGCATAGTGGGTTGGTCTGAGCGTAGAATAACTTATTATACACACACACAGAGAGAGAGAAACGCTATTTAGCGCTCGCACGCTGAATAGCTATTCTGCGTGCGGGTCGCGGTCTAGGCCGCGCTATGCGCGATTAGCCAGCGCTCCGCCTCCCACTCGAGATCGACAGTAAAACCATCACGCAAGTGTCCAAAACGACAATAAATCCTCACGTGCGTGTCAAAACGGTATAAAACCTCATGCGCATCAGCGCCCCGCCACGACCACTTCTGGCCCCCTTTTGTACGGCTTGAATGGCGACACCAGCTTGTTGGGAGCTTTTGTCAGCCTCCTCTCCAACGCATCGGCGTCGCTCTGGGCTGGGGGCCTCTCTTACCTACAGTTGTCTTCTCCACAGGCACCCTCTTTTTTGTCACCGTTGTGCCCATCGTCTTTGCCAGCCTGGGATCGACGAGTTTTATCTTGAGCCTTGGCTTGGTAGCGGCGTCCTGCGGAAAATAGACTCGTGTCTCTTATTTTACTGTCATGTGTCCAACAGATTACTGTATATGCCACGCATATTATTAGTAGTAGCCCTCCAGGTGTGTACCTTTGGTGCGCTGACACTAGCCATTTGAGCCTCCTTTACTTTGCTCGCGGCAGTAGGGGCCTCCTCTACCTCCTTTATTAGTGGAGGCCCTCCGGTGCGACGGTTTCGGTCTCCTTTATTGACACCTGCAAAAAGGAATAAAAATAGAACGTGTTACTATAAAAAAAAATAAGTAAAATTACTTCTTTCCCCTTCGTGTTTTACTTGTTGTTACTGTCGTGTGCTCCTTTACTATCAGGGGCTCCGACGGGACGTCGATAGATCCCTCGCTTTACTGTATCCTATGGTAAAAAAAGAAATCAGATATGAATTACTGTAAGAACGACCAACATTACTTGACCATGTGTACGCGTTTTGTTGCATTTGGTACCTCGGTTTGCTCTGGGATGGTGGCAGTGACTAGTGGCCCGTCACAACCGCCTGTATGATTGGGGCCTGTGTTGTGTATGCGGCGGGGTGTAACCCCGGGATCGCGTCGACTTCGATCAAGTCTATTATGTTGTCGATGCTTGACTCAACGCCACCTGCACGAGAACAATACACTTAATCACCAAATTATTGTGTGTTGCTTTAATGACCACTCTGTTGAGAAAAACACAATTATTGCGTGCACCTTGCTCGCTCTATTACGTTCGTTTTGTTAGTTTACTATGTATGCTATTGTTTACTATGTATAATGTATATATTTACTGCTCATGTTACAATGTTTTACTGTGATGCAGTGCGTACCTTGAGGTCCGTAGCCCTCCCCATCTTCTTGCATCGAATGGAACAGCGACGACGCTAGGACATAGACGAAACCTCCTGGATGCACTAGGGGGTAGGGGCGACGACGCTAGGACATAGACGAAACCTCCTGGATGCACTGGGGGGTAGGGGCGACGAAGCCGGTGCCGGCACCGTTGCAGCCAGGGTGGCGGCCTCAAGTGTCCTCCTCACCTGGCCTGTACGAGAACAGATACGCTTAATCAGTAAATTACTATGTGTTGCTTTAATGATTACTGTATTGTGAACACAAAATTACTACATGCACCTTACTCGCTCGCTTGTGTTCGCTTTGTACGTTTACTATGTTTGTTGTTGTTTACTATGTATATTGTGTCTATTTACTGCATATGTTACAATGTTTTAATGTTATACGATGCAAACCTTGAGATTCGTCGCCCTCCACCTCTTCTTGGGTTGGATGGAACAACGACGACGTTGGGACGTAGACGGTACCTCCTAGATACACCAGGGGAGGCAACGATGCTGATGCTGGCGCCGTTGCGGTTGGGGTGGTGGGCTCAACCGACGTTTGGGTTGCAGGCGATTCTGACACGTTGGGCAGGGGCTGCCACCTCCAAAGCTAGGGCGGATAGCGATGTTGTTGCCTGGCAAAATTATTGGCGGGCGTGGGGGCTACCGTGACCTCGACCGACGACAATGACGCTGCTGCGGATGATATTGCGTTCTCCTCCTGTGCCAGCTGTGCGTAGAAGAGTCTGGCTACACTGTGGGTGTCGGCGTGGGAGTTGTGCCCGTGCGCTCCGACGCCCGCGCCTTCTTTCCGCTCCTCGCCTTTTTTGCCCCACCTGCGCGGGACATCGATCCGGACGTATCTGTCGCCCCAAGCAGATTTCGGATGATGCTGACTACCTTCATCTGCGTCGTCTCGATTTTGTACTGTGCCCTATGTATCTGCACCATGGACTTCTCCGTCTGCCTCATCACCCTCCCGGCCTCGTCATCGATCTTCTCCAGCGCCTCTATCATCAGGCGCCGCTCCCTTTTGTCCAACGATCCAACAACATCGTCGATAAGCGCGCGCAAGCTCAAGAAATGCCCCATGAGAGGTTGTGTGGGTAACTCCAGTGGGTACGACATTGTCGTCGCCCTGTGCCAGTAATAGGTCCCCTCCCTCTCTAAACTAGCCATTCAAATGACACGAATGAATTACTGTTGTACATTAATAACATTACTGAAATAAACATCGTATTTTACTACTTATGGACAAACATTAGTAACTCACACTGAGCTTGCCGAACGTGTCGACACCATCCAGTGCCTTCGTCCTGTCGGCCGCAAGTATCATATCGACGAGAGCGGACGTGAGGTATGCGGTGCGTGGAGTCTTGACGGCGTCGAAGTTGTGGACACACCTCAGGTTGTCGAGGTAGTATATCTGACATGTGCAATTTACTACCTGTTAAAATACGTATTACTAGACGTTGTTCATGTATTTACTGCATATGATACGTACGGACACTATTACTGGTTAGTGCTCATTTTACTGAAGTTGAAACATATTGTTAGTACGTGTGGTGGACTACGTTTTGTATGCGATAAAAATTACTGATGTGTGCGATATGTTTTACTGGAATCTAAGGTTAATAAATATTGTGATCCTGCTCTACACATTTTACTACTTATTGATATGTAAAATACTAAATGCAACAAATAAAATTACTGAGTAACTTACAAGCACGAAGGCGGCGCATCCACTGATAGACTTGGTGGTGCTGTCCTTCTTCTTGTTCCAATTGCGGATAGACTCCCGAAGGACGTCAACGACGGCCTTGCACCAGTTGACGCTGGCTAATTTGTCCATTTTCTTCGTCATCACATCATCCTTCCCAGTTGTGTTGATGTTGGTGGTTGGGAAAAGAAGCTTGCTGTAGACGATAAGGAAGAAACACCTCATCGTGAGAGCGTATGTGCCTATGGTCTTAATCCACGTGATCAGCATCAATGCCTTGATGTTTGAGTTATATCATACCTCTAGCAAATGCTTCAGCTTAGCTAGCTTTGAGGTCCCTGTGACCCGGGTCACTATCGGCACGTCGCCGCCGTCGCAAGGGATCCCGAGGATGTACTTAACGACGTGAGGCATGATTGGGATGCTCCTTCTATCGCCGGTGCTGTTGACCATCTCGACCAGGTCAATCCTGTCCATTAGGAAACACATCATATCCCTCCTCTCCAAACCCTCGAGGTTGAAATTTAGCAGGTTGTCGAACCTCATCCTCATGACCTCATTCCCTTGCTCTATCGTCAGCTAGCCGATGGTTGCGATGTCGAGTATGGGAGCTCACCTGATACACGTCTCCAAGGTCCCTTCCTCCCATCGCCCAGAGCCTGCATTAGATGTAACTATATTTTTACTAACGATATATTTACTAATTACTGTAGGCATGACTTGTGTTTACTATTGATAGGGAAAAAGAGAATAATCTATAATATTATCAAATTACTGTAAAAAAATGTTGCGCGTTTACTGCTATATGTGCATAAACGTACCGTTGCAATCTCGTGGCCGGTCTCATCGCGAGCACCGTTGCCTCCTCTTCTTGCTTTGTTGTTTCTTCGAGAAACACCAGCGCGATCGTCTGCGACAGATGCAACCGCTGCTCTTGAGTTGATGGGTTCGGATTGGGAGGGGTCGCAGTAAATCTCCAACGCTGACCGGCTTCCCTCGATGGTGATCTTCCTCACCTTGGAGGGTGCATCACCGATTGTCCTTATTTTACTGCCTAGAGAGGATACAAAAAAAGCAAAGACGATACAGAAACAAGTGGATCCTACGAATTACTGCATGTGAGAAGTTGTTTTACTTAAAATATGGATATGAAAAACTATCCCAAAAAAGCTCCAAAATAATATGGAGGAAGAAATCACCCTAGTATAGCGAGGAATTATGAAAAATTGAGGGTAAATTATTGTGTGGAACCCTAGAAAATCCCACTTCGCGAGAGGAAGCAATCCAAAAGAAAAGAAATAGCATTATTCCCTAACCTTCAGGGTGCGGGTGGGTCAGAGGGTGCTAAAAACGAAGATTGTCTCTACTCTTGAAGGGAATGCAGGTCGATACAGCACGCGCGGGGACCTTGCTTTTTTGTTCCTTTGAGGGTTGAGCGCGCCACCGGAAAGAGAACATAAGATTTGCTGTAGTGTGGGGAAACGACCCGGACGACGTGGCCTCCACACACGTAATATACATGACTTTCGTGCCTGTTAAAAAAAAAACCCTAAGCGGTTATACGTAGTAAACGCTAGTATCAATTAGTGCATATTACGTTGATATTACTGCCTCATACTTTTACTACAATAGTTGAATGCATTTACTATATGGTGCTAGTAACGTTACTATTATACATCTGGTTTTCTTAATTACCATATGGACGACTGGGTTTACTAAGTTGTGAGTACATTTTTACTGTCAACGTGTGTGAGTGGAAGGTTCTATTAAGCGTCAACCAAACGATACCTTAAGCGCATCAATGCCGCTTCGACTCTAGTGCGTCTCTTTGTCTTGCGCGTCGCCATTACTCCTTGTTTTTATAAGAATGATCATCCGCCGCCGGAAGATGAATTATTATGTCGCTCTACTATATTTCGCACCCTCTATCAACAACTAGAAGAGTTAAACAAAAATAGCTCCCCACTCTTCTCCCGACACCTGTGTTGATGGCCTACTTGGCCATTTTGTACGAGCACCTCTACAGCCGTGCGCTGGCGGATGCTACGAAGGGACACTGTACTAACAGTCTCCTACCTTCTCCGCTGGACGTTACGTCGAGGCACGTGTCGACGATGTTCCGTTGTCTGGATGCCCTCCTCCGTCACATCTTCCGTGTCGTCTTCAGCTTCCGACGAGCTAACCTCACCATCGATAAGGTCCTCCAGAACGATGTTGCATGTCTCCTGGAGGATTACCGTCGCTTCGACTGCTTCATCGAGGCGGCGGGTGACCGAGTCTACCTTGCTGAGACCCCTCAAGCAAGGGAAAAGAGCCTATGAGCACAATTTGACTTGACTATTCAACCGGAGTGTCTTTGGGTGACACTCGAACCGGCGCATCAGCGGGTGGGCGTATTTCGGACTTCATTCGTTGATCCTGAATCGTCCGATGCGACGACATAGCCTACAAAGTTTTGAAGACAGAGATTGCAGGCTACCTCAGCCACTATAATTTTTTTGATTATTCAGGTTTCTACTTTTTTTTAATCTTTGTAAGAAACGACTGGCCATATATAAATACAAAAATAAAAAACCCAGTTGAATTTGTATTTATTGTCTACAATGGAACTGTTTACTGCATGGCGTGTTTTATATTACTGCCTTCACAATATATACAGTTTGAATTTGTGTTTACCGTCTACGGTGAAACCGTTTTACTGTCTACAATGAAACTATTTACTATTCTACAAACGAATGTTTACTTTACTGGACCTACTCGGTGCCCCCAACATAATTACCTTACAAGATAGCTAGGGTTTACTATCACGACACTAACATTTTATTGTAAAAAAAAGAGATTGCAAAAAAGCAGTGGTAAAAAATGGAAGCAGATTACTGTGCACGACGTTAAGTTTTACTAATTGACGTAGGAGCTCACAAATAAACGCATTCCCTCAAAACATGCAGTAAAAGGGGTACACATATATATATATATAGGACGACCGTTTCGTACTACTGTGAGTATGTACTCACACATCCAATATACCACCTAAACGAATATATACTTCAATGCGAATTGATTGGAAAAATTTCATTGGAACCTTTTGTTTTTTTTCATATATATTCTTTTTCATATATAAAAGAAGTATATACACAAATTTTGCTATAAAAAGTGAACTTTAATAAATTTTTATAGAACTCACTTTGGGGTATCTTATAATCATTATTGGAGTATGCTCAAATATATAAAGAGGTATAATCATATAATTTAAGTGATATATAAGAAGTGAGAGTACGTACTCCCAGGGATCCAATGAAATTTTTTCAATCAAGTCATATTGAAATATCTTATAATTAGTATTTAAGTATACTAAAAATAACTTCCTCTGTATACACACGGTTCGACGTGGGAAAAGGTCAAGTGATCAACCACCTTTGGGGCTTTGTGGGCCGTGGCGGTATTCACTGCAAATGCAACGGGTGTCAATTCGACGAGTAAATTGCTACGACAAAGCTACAGTGCAGCGTGATCCATGGGAAATTATGTTAGCTTTACTTGAGTACAGTACATTCATTGTGACAGGTATGCATACATGCATTGAGTATATGGTATCATATATCCACGTATATAATATACTGAAGTAGTACTGAACACATGAAAGTCGTACAAGTTGCCAATCCAATTCAAAATGTGACATTACCTCTTGTGATCTCGTGCAATCAAGACAATAGTATTGAGCTATCGATCAAGGAACAGTGCTCTAATTGATTGTGAGTGACATGCTTGAGTGCGTGCAGTTCCTGATCAGAAAAACCTATATATGTTTGTTTGTTCGTTCGGCCGCACCTGTCGATCTTCAATTAAGCTAGCTCACAGGATTATAAGAGGAAAGAGAGCAATAAAAGTTCTGATTTCCATGAAAAGAGTTCCTTCTCAGAGATGTATAGCTCAGAAAACAATATTCAGAACGAAATAAATAAGAGCCTAGGTTTGACCCATTTCCATAGTTCCTTCTCAGAGATGTATAGCTCAGAAAACAATATTCAGAACGAAATAAATAAGAGCCTAGGTTTGTTACTTTGCCTCAGGAAAAAACCCGATAATTTAATGGCGAAGTGTTGGTCACTTCTGACAAGCACGGTCGTTGTCGTTGCTTGATTCAGCTTTGCTTCCACTCTCTAGGCGGAAACTGTCGGCCTCTGTGTTTTTTTCCAAGATTACAATCCATGTGCTCCTCAATTTTGCGAAGTAACTAGGTTATATCGTGAAGTTGTGTTTTTTCTGAAAGGATGACGTGGTTCTATTGTCATATCATGTTTAATTTTCAATACTATTTTATTCAGGTGGCATGAAAACAACTGTCATACCATCATTAGCACAACATCTCACCAAACTATCGAGTGATTCGTAGCACCAAGATCAAAATCCCGGTACCAGAGAAAATACCATCCGACAACCGTTTTCTGGCTAGTAACCGAAAAAACCGGAAAAAAACCGATCAAAATTGAATTGGGGATATAACTACCGGTATTTTGAATTTAAATTTAAATATGAAAAATTTTGGCCGGTTTTTTGGATCCTGGTTGCCAGTTCCCACTGGGATTTCCGATAACTACCGGGATTTTGATCATTAGGTACCACCATGTTTCCATACCTTCCTCTCTCATCGAGGATTTTAGGGTGCAGCTTAGAGCGCCACTCTGCCTAGTTGACTTTGTGTCTATAGTTGCCACTAACTTGCTGGGAATGTTTTTGACCCAACTTGCTAGGGAATGGAAATTGCGAGGGAAATGTCGCAGGAGTAGAGCTCCTCATGGACGGTCTGACCCGATTTTTAGGCTCAGACCGGAACAGGCCTCAATTTTCGACCCATTGGGTTGGCCCAAAGCCCCGACCCACACAATAGTTGTAAAATATGTTTTCTATATATGTACTTGTGTATATTGTTTGTTTCATTAATTAAAATCGGAGGAGATAAGCACCCCTCTAATAATATATATATATATATATATATATATATATATATATATATATATATATATATATACTTGTGCATATATTACATTGGAAAATCAACAAAGAATGATATTTTTATGAAAATAAATAAATTGTTAATATTTTCGGGCTTCGAGCCAAGGTTTCTTGGGCTCAGACCTGCGTTTCAATGTCAGGCAGGCCTGGACCGAAGCCCAACCTGATGCGGCGTTTGAACGGGTTTACATAGGAGTAAGTAACCTGGACGGATTTCAGTTTAGGTTGTCGCGCATAGCTCATGGAACTGTACTTCAATGGGTGTTCTATCACACGGTAACAATGTGATACATGTGCTGACATGGCATGAAAAATCTTATGCGCTGTGTTTCCAACTCACCATCCGACGGGAAAAAAAATATCCTATAGATCTGGTCCACAATTTTATCAATGTAGACCAACTTCATCGTGTGATACGTGTCTTTTTACGAATTTCAAAACATGACATGCTAGCCTTCAATATTTAATTCGTGAAAATTTATATCAATGATTTATGGGGTTGTGCGTTTTGAGATTTGTGAAAAGACACGTGTCGCACAGTAAAATTGATCTACATTGATGAAGTTGTAAACTAAACCCTATATAGTTTTTTCCCCATCCGACGACCACAAACAAAAGGATCCATGTGCTTTGCTACACAAAGACGACCAATTCTACAGAAATCGCAAGGTAGGATCACTTAGGCCCTGATGGAACCAAAGCTTTTTGGTAGGAGTTTTGAAACTTTTTTTTGTTCTGTTTGGATCGCAGAGATTTCACATGAAGCTCAAAGGAAACAGTTCAATTTTTGTAGAAAATCTAAAAATAATCCATAGAAAATCTAGAAAAAATCATGCGTTCCAAACGTGTATTACTGTTTTCTGCTAAATGCTTTAAACAGACCGTTGATCATGCATCGTCCGTTTGGTATATACGACAACCATCGGACGGCGATAGCGCTCTCTCACCGAAAGATCCGCACCAAGCTGGTCACTGCACTGTTTTTTTTTTAAATAATACAATTTAAAAATAAATTACAGAAATAAATACTCATCTAATAAAATTACAAAAATAGTTTCTGGCGACAAGATTCCGTCACCCAAATAAATTTGTTAGCCAAAGAATCAACGACAATATTATCGGCCAAACAATACTCTGTCGCTAAAGGAATTAGCGACAGTTTGACAAGGAAGCTCCTGTCGCTATTGCTAAATGAAATGGTGTCAGAACCTGTCACATCAGCTTTGTCGTGAAATGAATTGATGATAAAAGTCTATTTTGTAATTTTATTAAATAAATATTTATTTTGTAATTCTTTTTAAAAAAATTGTATTAATTTTTAAAAAATTACACCGCACTGGTCAGTCACTCCACTCGCCAACCCAGCAGCGGCGGCAGCAGGCACAGCCGCTCGCTTCCCTCGCCTCCGCCGCCGCCTTCCTCCACGGCTCCGCCCCGCCCCACCGCGCGGAGCGCCCGCCCATCCCGCCTCGGCTGGCTCCGCCAGTGGCCATATCCATACCCACACCCGCATGGCTCTCCAAGCCGCGCTTCCGCCCTGCGCGGCGGGCCGCCTCCCCTCCTCGCTGCCTCGCGTCGGTGGCAGGCGCTTCTTCCGCTCCTTCTCCGCCGTGCAGCCCTGCCGCAAGGCCGTCTCTCCCGCGCCGCAGCTCCGGACATCGGCAGGTACTGGATGCATGTGCTTGTATGCTTTCTGCTTAAGAGTGTAAGATACTCATACAGTTACAAGTGGTTGCTACTTGCCAATAATTGGGGTTAGGGTATGGTGGGATTTGATGTCGTTGTTTAGGTATCTCCGGGAGCTAAGCGATGGGGGCGTTGGGGATGGGACACTGCTCACTGCTGTGTAGTTGAAATGTGAGCTAGGTGTGACCGAGCACATGGTTTTGTCCTTGTGAATGGCCTCTCCGGGCATAAATGCCGTATGATTTAAACAGTTGTTAGGTCTTAGGGGAGTTCGCAGCAGCAGCGTCTTAGCCGCCAGGGGCACAAAAAGAGGCAGAATTGGGTATGCCTAGCCTGTGAAACATGTGTTGCCGCCAGGAAAGTGTTCCAGGCACAGCAAGCGCCGCGTCCCTATGGAGGGTGTCGCGACATATGTGATGTGCCAACCGATTTTCCAGCAAATCGGCAAAGAGGCGACGATGGATGTTGCCGCCGGAAAAGTGTTCCAGGTGCGACAAACATGACGAAGCCGACGATAGTAACTCGCAATCGATTCAATAGATGAACATAGATCGAATTACAGAGGAAGGGTTCTACTACCTATAAACTACTCCTAAGGTACATGGTAAAAGTAAAGTTAACGGTAAAAGTGTTTGGTTGATTGGGTGCGTCTTTTCCGTCAACCGGTACAGGGTTTATATAGCCTATGTTATGACTCCTAAACGCGTCCGACTCAATCATGGATCCTGCTTTAAACTCCTCTTCGTATCAACCCAACTTCGTCTTCCAGAAAGTTCCTTTCCATCTTCGTCTTGATCTCCTTCTTTCCATCTCTGCTTCTGCATCGGACTTTCCTTCTATCAACAGATCTTTCTATATTACCCAAACCTTCCTTCATCAATCTTTCCAAAATCGGCTTTCCTTTCTTGCCGGATACTCCATAGTCGATTTTAGCGCTTCCGGGTTCTTTGGCGTTGACTTGGTCTTCTTAACTTTTCCCCAATTTCTATATTGATGTGCCAACTATTTTGCCTGCCAAAGTTTGGTGGCAACAACATGAATGGCTGAACCTTTGATTTTCATCCTATATTTGGAAGTTGGATGCAAGTTACGCTAAAGAACGGTGGCCGCTGGAATGGTTGGGAGGCATGCGGTGTGCTCTCGACAAGTTAGTTTCTGTACCTGTGCTGTATGCACAATGTGTGGTACTGACTGAGAGTGTAGGCAGGGGCATCATGCATGAGAAAAATGAAGTTATGTGTGGATGGCAAATTGTGCCCAGTGTGAAAGGTTGAGGTCAGTTTGGTGTGTATAACGAAATTGTAGGGGTGTGTATTGGGTGAAAATGGCCTACATGTTGCAAATGCGTGAAAATCATGTGTGTGAGCTCCCAAAAAATCTCCAAAAATACCACATATAGGGAAGGTGTTTGGCATTGTATATTATGTCAACCACGGAAGCTTCTCTTTTGGTCGTTGATGCAATGAGCACACTTGTGCTTGTTGGCCTTTGGGGTGTTAAGTAACTCCTTTTGTTATGGTGATGTTTCCTGAAACATATAGCAGTGTAGCACTAATAGCATGGTCCTGTTGGCCTCTAAGGATCATTCAGGAGTTTTTTGTGAACTGTAGTGGGTTTCACTCTACGTGCAATGTTGTGATCGGTTGCTCACATGAAACTACTGATTTTTTGGATGAACTGAAAGATGCTTAGTTTCCAAGCTAACATTTTCCCATTTTAAAAATCGCGCTGTCGAAGCCAGAGAATTTGATATCATTTCTGTTTGATTCAATTTTCAAACATAGTTTGTACCAAAGCAATCTTAAACAGTGATGGCACCCCTGGAACGAGCGATTCTCCACATGTGGTGTGTTTTGGGGAATTGCTGATTGACTTCGTCCCAACTGTCAATGGCGTGTCATTGGCAGAAGCACCAGCCTTCAAGAAGGCTCCAGGAGGTGCACCTGCCAATGTTGCAGTTGGAATAGCTCGTCTGGGTGGGTCATCAGCTTTCATTGGAAAGGTAATTTGTAAATTGTCTTCCTGTTTCTGAATACTATAATACCAGAATAAAAGAATTTTCAAGCATGTGTAAATGCACTTTATGTCTGGAACCTGGAAAAGAAAATTACGTGCAGGTTAGGTTGCACAAATTTATGTTTTAAATATATAGCCTTTTTACATTGGCATACACCCTCAAATATCATCGACTAAATTGCACTGTAGGTTCATTAACTTGTAGCTTTGTCTCACTTAGGTCCCTAAACTTCAATCTTCTGGGCAAGTCCCTAACTTGCAAAAGTGTCACAAAAATCCATCTACTAGTTCAAGAACTGATATGAAGCATTTGAATGGCTCGCAATAAGTTCTCCAGCATTTTAGGCATTATATTAGTGCAAACCCGTGCATATTCCTCCTGCTCATTGTTGTGGACGATTTGCATGCTTCTATGGGCTTGCACATCTTGATAGCATTCACCTTAAAATCTTGCCTAACGACTAGAGCATCATCTCAAAAGCTACCAAGCTTAACAGATTGAGGAAAACGACACAAGAGCCAAGAAATGGTTCCAAGTTTGCACATTTCGGTACTTGAACTAGCTTATGGATTTATGCGAGGCATTCTGCAAATTTGGTGATCTTCCAGGAAGATTTTGCAAGTTTAGGGACCTGTCAAGAAGATGTTTTAATTTTAGAGACCTAAAGTGCAATGTGCTCAATAGCATTGCTTTCATTTCACAATGCATTCCTTTGTATTCCTGGTGTTTATTTCAGCTCATCTATTTTAAGTTCAAAATTAACATAGTCAACATTATGTACTGTTCAATCTTGAATTCATGCAGGTTGGTGATGATGAATTTGGTTACATGCTAGCTGATATACTGAAGGAGAATAATGTAAACAATCAAGGGTTGCTGTTTGATCCTCATGCTAGAACACCTTTGGCATTTGTGACGCTTCGAAGTGATGGTGAACGTGAATTTATGTTTTATCGTAATCCAAGTGCAGATATGCTGCTTGAAGAAAAAGAACTTGACCTTGACCTTATAAGGAAGGTACGAAAACAGCATGGTGTTAATGATACGATGGCAATGGATATGCTTCTGTACTACCATCGGCTTCTTTAATTGTGCAGTATATTTGTGACAAGCTGAACCTAACTTAATCATGGTAATCATGCTAGGCAAAAATCTTCCACCATGGTTCAATAAGTCTTATAACCGAGCCATGTAAAACTGCACATATTGCAGCTGCCAAAGCTGCTAAAGATGCTGGGGTACTAATTTCATATGACCCGAATTTGCGGCTCCCACTGTGGTCATCAGCTGAGGATGCTAAAGATGGCATCCTGAGCATATGGGAAACTGCTGATGTTATCAAGGTAACAACTAACAACTTAAGTTATTTGGGTTCACAAAAAGCTTATTTGTCTTGATTGTGCAACTGCTTTGAGATAGATAAGTGAAGAGGAGGTTTCCTTTTTGACGAATGGGGAGGGTCCATACGATGATTCTGTTGTAATGAAACTTATCCATCCGAACCTGAAGTTGCTTCTTGTCACTGAAGGTCCAGATGGTTGTAGATATTATTCGAAGGTATTTTTTTCTGTGTATGACCAGTAGATAACTATCTCTTTTATCATTTCTTGCAACAACTTATGTTAGGAAGGAAAATATTGCTGAGATATGGCCTCTCTTTTTGGTATCTCCTTGAGAATACTTGGTTGTCTGACAAAAATCATACAGCATTAATATAATCCTTTCCTGAAGTAATATAACTATTTATTTGTGGTGAACATGTTCCGATCTGTAGGGTGGATATTACTATCTCCGTTATTATTTCTTCCAGTCACTTGGTAACCTTGTCTTGTGTAACTAAGTCTGTATAATATGAACACTATTCTTCTTGTAAAACAACAGGAATTTAGTGGGAGAGTTGGTGGATTAAATGTAACTGCTGTTGACACCACTGGTGCTGGGGATGCATTTGTTGCTGGAATACTATCTCAGCTAGCTGTGGATTTTTCACTTCTACAAGTATGACTAGTACAGCCATAAACTTGCATTCCTTTTGTTTTCTTTTTTCTCTGAATGCTGTCCTGAAATTTTGTTGTTGCAACTTCATCCATGTTTTTATTGTAGATGGATGGATGAAATGATTTGCAAATGACCAGTGATTTATATTTTTGTTATCTTTTGTCACGAACCGATAGAATCATCACAGAATTTGGGGGAGAATTATACAGGAAGAGACTTGGGGAGGAAGAAGAGAGAAGATAGGAAGGGAGATTTGATAGAATTGGGGAATAGATTTTATTACAATGTTCTCCACATCGACTCAATACCAGATTCAGCTACTTATTGACTCACTCACCACCAGGGATCAAAATCTCAGCTAGTTATCGGCGGTAACCGCTGGTAACCTGTTTTATTGGTGGGGACCGGCTGAACAGTAACCAGCCGAAAAAATTTAAATTTGAATTTAATTTTTTGACTGCATAATGCCCTTCCTAGGTTCATTTAGGTCTTTTTTGTGCTAGATTACGTATTGTATGGGCTAAATATGCTTGAATTATTGTATTAGCAAGTCTCGGGCGGTTTTTTGGGACTTGGAAAGCATGTTGATTTATAGTATTCTCACATGAAGGATATCTATTGTGTCAATTGTTTATGTATAAGCAATTAGCACTTGGCAGGATTCATTTTAATGATTGTTTGATCAAGGGTTTGTTGGTTCAAAAAAAAAAGTACCAACGCTGATCTGAGGGCACACTAAATGGAGTTTGATATTAGGAATAGCCGATCGATCTCCGGTTTTTTGACCGGTTTTTCCGGTGACCGGACCGGTTACCGGTTTTCAAAATCTGAAATTCAAATTTTGGTTCGTGAACTTCATCCGTATTTCCGGTTTTCCGAATCGGCGATTATCGCTAATCGCCGCGATCGGGATTTATGCTGGTACCGGGGATTTAGATCCTTGCTCACCACTTATGGGCCTAGCCCACTACTTGCCCCCACACACGGCCCAAGTACTTCTCGTTGGCCCGCCGAAGTCGTGTTGACCTCCTCGTTCCCATCTCCTTGGTGCTACTTGACGCTGGTGCCGTAGTCGCTATCGTAACATCTTTACACAGAGTCCAAGATCTTTAGTTTTGGATAACCATAGAGAAAGGCATGCATAATTTCTTTGAAGGCTGAGCAGCCCAACAGGCTATCAAAAATTTGGCATTCCTAATTAATCTCAATTTTCTGTATCTGATTGTTTTAAATGACTTTCTATCCAGAAACCATGAATGTAAGTGCTCCAACAAACTGAGTGAGAGTAAATGTTTGCCAAATTGTATTTTTACATTGGGCATCTAGATATGTCAAATGTTCTGTTCAACCTTTAGCTGTCTGAGTTATACTTAAGTAAGATTAGCAACTATTAGATTGAGATCCTTCACTTTTTCTTGAAATTTTATCCTTGAGGATTTTAAACGCCAGAAACTATCTAAAAAACTGTCCAAAACATCTGAGTGACAAGTTTCTCATTAGTCATTTGTTGTGGACGCGTTTATTGGAAAGACGTATGAACGACGCAAGCGCAAGAGCTCCAAGGAGGATTCGACAGGGGGATCTTCGGTTGGAGTTGCTACCGGACATTATTCATGGTTGTGTGGTGCCTTCACCTTTATCTATTGTTCGAGCTCGTCTCAACCATGGTACTTGGGAGCTTCTCGTGCAACGGGTATCGTTCTCCGGCCGACACTACATGGGAGAAGTTAGAAGATTTTCAGCAGCGCTATCCTCTATTTCAGCTCGAGGACGAACTGTTTCGTGGAGAAGGAGGTAATGTTGTGGACACGTTTATTGGAAAGACGTATCAACGAAGCAAGTGCAAGAGCTCCAAGGAGGATTCGGTAGGGGGGTCTTCGGCTGGAGTTGCTACTGTTAGATGTGTATTATTACCTGTGTATTTTCTCTGTTGTAAAAGGGGTTACCTGCATATATGCTATACCTGTACTTGTATATATATTAGCCTATTGGCCTTATGATGAATACAAGCGTTATTCATAACATGGTATCAGAGTGTACCTAGGGTTTTTCGTCAAGCCCCACTGGTTCTTATTCCGATCGTCGCCTGACTTTGCCATCTACACCCGTCGCTTGTTGTCTTCCGCCGTGGGTCGGCAGGCTCCTGCCAGGTGACTTTGCTTCGTCGCCTCTGCTTCATCTTCATCACGTAGGCTGACGCCGATCTGATTCCAAGTGCAGCTGAGGCCGACGTAGGCACCTGACTCGCCTCTGCGCAGATTCATCTGCGCCGCAGCGTCTGGAGGTCGCCTCGTC
The DNA here is from genome assembly GCA_036346255.1 of Ampelocalamus luodianensis. Lineage (NCBI taxonomy): Eukaryota > Viridiplantae > Streptophyta > Magnoliopsida > Poales > Poaceae > Ampelocalamus > Ampelocalamus luodianensis. The sequence continues at coordinate 51,510,451 of CM070627.1, read as the reverse complement.
GCCTGACACCGTCTTTCGCTCTGCTTCGACGTCGCTTGCCCATGGCCGGTCGTGGATCTGCCTGCGCCGCCGCCGCCGCCGAGCCGAGCCGGAGCCGCGACCGAGCCTACAGCGCTTCTTCACGCTCACGAGCAAAGCCGCGCCGCCGGACCTCAAGACCGAGCCGCGCGCCGAATCGCCGCACTCGCTTGATCTCGCTCGAGCCGAGCCTTCCACGCAAGTACGCCACGCCGGGCAAACCCTAGTTCACTGCGTGTGCCTTCTTCTTCTTCCTTCTGCGATCCGTTTTGTGCCTCGTTGCCCTGTGATTTTTCATGGTCTCAATTATCGAGACTGGTTTCAACACATGCGCCTCCACATGCGTGGTCAGCGTCTTTGGGATTTTCTCACCGGCGAGCTGCCTTGTCCATCTCGACTTGTTCCTCCTGTTGAGCTCGTGCTCCCTAACGATGCTTCCAAAGACACTCGTAAAGAGGCATATGATGCTTTTGAGGATGCCATGGAGACTTTTTAGACTCAGTATGCTGCCTACAAGACATGGATTGATGAGGATGCCCGTACCTCTGCTTTTCTGGTTGCTAGCATGGAAGTGCATCTCACTGGGGATGTGGTTAGCTTAGCTTCAGCACAGTTGATGTGGGCGCATCTGCGCAACCGCTACGAGCCGTCTGGTGATTTCTTGTATCTTCTTTGTTGTGCGCGGGAGCGGTAACTGCTGTTGACACCACTGGTGCTGGGGATGCATTTGTTGCTGGAATACTATCTCAGCTAGCTGTGGATTTTTCACTTCTACAAGTATGACTAGTACAGCCATAAACTTGCATTCCTTTTGTTTTCTTTTTTCTCTGAATGCTGTCCTGAAATTTTGTTGTTGCAACTTCATCCATGTTTTTATTGTAGATGGATGCATGAAATGATTTGCAAATGACCAGTGATTTATATTTTTGTTATCTTTTGTCACGAACCGATAGAATCATCACAGAATTTGGGGGAGAATTATACAGGAAGAGACTTGGGGAGGAAGAAGAGAGAAGATAGGAAGGGAGATTTGATAGAATTGGGGAATAGATTTGATTACAATGTTCTCCACATCGACTCAATACCAGATTCAGCTACTTATTGACTCACTCACCACCAGGGATCAAAATCTCGGCTGGTTATCGGCGATAACCGCTGGTAACCTGTTTTATTGGTGGGGACCGGCTGAACAGTAACCAGCCGAAAAAATTTAAATTTGAATTTGATTTTTTGACTGCATAATGTCCTTCCTAGGTTCATTTAGGTTTTTTTTGTGCTAGATTACGTATTGTATAGGCTAAATATGCTTGAATTATTGTATTAGCAAGTCTCGGGCGGTTTTTTGGGACTTGGAAAGCATGTTGATTTATAGTATTCTCACATGAAGGATATCTATTGTGTCAATTGTTTATGTATAAGCAATTAGCACTTGGCAGGATTCATTTTAATGATTGTTTGATCAAGGGTTTGTTGGTTCAAAAAAAAAAGTACCAACGCTGATCCGAGGCACACTAAATGGAGTTTGATATTAGGAATAGCCGATCGATCTCGGTTTTTGACCGTTTTCCGTGGCCGGACCGGTTCTGGGTTTTCAAAATCTGAAATTCAAATTTTGGTTCGTGAACTTCATCCGTATTTCCGGTTTTCGTGTCGGCGATTCTCGTTCCATGCGATCGGGATTTATGCTGGTACCGGGGATTTAGATCCTTGCTCACCACTTATGGGCCTAGCCCACTACTTGCCCCCACACACGGCCCAAGTACTTCTCGTTGGCCCGCCGAAGTCGTGTTGACCTCCTCGTTCCCATCTCCTTGGTGCTACTTGACGCTGGTGCCGTAGTCGCTATCGTAACATCTTTACACAGAGTCCAAGATCTTTAGTTTTGGATAACCATAGAGAAAGGCATGCATAATTTGCTGAAGGCTGAGCAGCCCAACAGGCTATCAAAAATTTGGCATTCCTAATTAATCTCAATTTTCTGTATCTGATTGTTTTAAATGACTTTCTATCCAGAAACCATGAATGTAAGTGCTCCAACAAACTGAGTGAGAGTAAATGTTTGCCAAATTGTATTTTTACATTGGGCATCTAGATATGTCAAATGTCCTGTTCAACCTTTAGCTGTCTGAGTTATACTTAAGTAAGATTAGCAACTATTATATTGAGATCCTTCACTTTTTCTTGAAATTTTATCCTTGAGGATTTTAAACGCCAGAAACTATCTAAAAAACTGTCCAAAACATCTGAGTCACAAGTTTCTCATTAGTCATTTGTTGTGGACGCGTTTATTGGAACGACGTATGAACGACGCAAGCGCAAGAGCTCCAAGGAGGATTCGACAGGGGGATCTTCGGTTGGAGTTGCTACCGGACATTATTCATGGTTGTGTGGTGCCTTCACCTTTATCTATTGTTCGAGCTCGTCTCAACCATGGTACTCGGGAGCTTCTCGTGCAATGGGTATTGTTCTCCGGCCGACACTATATGGGAGAAGTTAGAAGATTTTCAGCAGCGCTATCCTCTATTTCAGCTCGAGGACGAACTGTTTCGTGGAGAAGGAGGTAATGTTGTGGACACGTTTATTGGAAAGACGTATCAACGAAGCAAGTGCAAGAGCTCCAAGGAGGATTCGGTAGGGGGGTCTTCGGCTGGAGTTGCTACTGTTAGATGTGTATTATTACCTGTGTATTTTCTCTGTTGTAAAAGGGGTTACCTGCATATATGCTATACCTGTACTTGTATATATATTAGCCTATTGGCCTTATGATGAATACAAGCGTTATTCATAACATGGTATCAGAGTGTACCTAGGGTTTTTCGTCAAGCTCCACTGGTTTTTATTCCAGTCGTCGCCTGACTTTGCCATCTACACCCGTCGCTTGTTGTCTTCCGCCGTGGGTCGGCAGGCTCCTGCCAGTGACTTTGCTTCGTCGCCTCTGCTTCATCTTCATCACGTGTGGCGCCGTCGATTCAAGTGCGGTGGCCGACGTGGGCACTGACTTCGCCTCTGCAGATTCATCTGCGCCGCCGCGTCTGGAGGTCGCCTCGTCGCCTGACACCGTCTTTCGCTCTGCTTCGACGTCGCTTGCCCATGGCTGGTCGTGGATCCTGCCTCGCCGCCTGCCAGCGTCGCCCTGAGCCCGAGCCGGGTTTGCGCGGCTAGAGCCTAGGCGCTTCCACCGAGCCAAAGCCGCGCGCCGAGCCAAAGACCGCGCCGCCCGGCCTGCTGCACCTCCGCTTGGATCTCGCTCGAGCCGAGCCTTCCACACAAGCAGCTGCCACCGCCAGGGCAAACCCTAGTTCCCTTGCGTGTGCCTTCTTCTTCTTCCTTCACTGCAGTCCGTTTTTGTGCCTCGTTGCCCTGTGATTTTTCATGGTCTCAATTATCGAGACTGGTTTCAACACATGCGCCTCCACATGCGTGGTCAGCGTCTTTAGGATTTTCTCACCGGCCTTGTCCATCTCGACTTGTTCCTCCTGTTGAGCTCGTGCTCCCTAACGATGCTTCCAAAGACACTCGTAAAGAGGCATATGATGCTTTTGAGGATGCCATGGAGACTTTTTAGACTCAGTATGCTGCCTACAAGACATGGATTGATGAGGATGCCCGTACCTCTGCTTTTCTGGTTGCTAGCATGGAAGTGCATCTCACTGGGGATGTGGTTAGCTTAGCTTCAGCACAGTTGATGTGGGCGCATCTGCGCAACCGCTACGAGCCGTCTGGTGATTTCTTGTATCTTGCTGTTGTGCGCCAGGAGCAGTCGTTGCAGTAGGGAGATGCCACTGTAGGCGAGTTCTATGTCCAGTTATCCGCGATATGGTGTCAGATTGACTCTTTGGGACTGGATATTTGCCATACTTGTCAATGCTGTCAGTGTCAGCAGTCTCACCTGGAGCTTCGTCGCATCTACGACTTCTTGACCTGTCTCCGGGCTGAGTATGAGCATACTTGCGCCCAGTTGCTGGTGCGCCACCCTCGTGTGACTCTGTTGTAGGCCCTTGCAGCTGTTCATTCTGAGGAGATTCACTTTTGTGGTGCGGGTCTGCTGCCGTCCCAGTCGTTTCCTTCGGTTTTGGCAGCTCCTCCAACTTCTACACTCGCTACGTCTCCAGCTACTCCTTCACCAGTGACAACTACTGTTGATAGGGGACTCCACTGCACCTATTGTAACAAGGATGGGCATGTGGAGCAGTTCTGCTACAGAAAGAAGAAATATTTACGTCGTGGTGGCCGTCCTCCAAAGGGCACTAGTGGTTCCTCCTCTCAGAGGAGCTTTGGTGCTTATGATACTCAGGAGCTTCTCACACTGCTGCTTTTGCACCGTCCGGTTCTGCTGCATAGTCCTCTAGTGAGAGACCACCTTTTACTTCTTTCTCAGGTATATCACCTTGGATTCTTGAATCTGATGCTTCCTTTCATATGACATCTGATTCCACCAGTCGCACTTCCATTAGTCCTTTAGCTGCTCCTATCACTGTTCAGACAACAGATAGTACCTCTCTTTCTGTCGTAGGACAAGGTACTCTTTTGAATTCCTCTTTTCATGTTCCTGTTGTTTTTCATGTTCCTAAACTAACCATGCAGCTCATATCTGCCGGTTAGCTCACTAATCATGGTTGTCGTGTTATTCTCGATTCTGATTCTTGTTCTTTTCAGGATCAACGCACGGAGACGCTGGTTGGTACTGGCCCTCGCTGCCATGACTCACGGTGTCTCTGAGAGCTTGACTGGTTTCATCTTCCTTCCGCTGCCCCTGTCAGTCTTGTCGCCTCCACCACCGCCTCCACTTCTGGTGCATCCTCCACTGCGTCTTTTGCTCAGTGGCATCATCGTTTGGGATATCTTTGCGGGTCGCGTCTATCTTCTTTAGTTCGTCGTGGTCTTTTAGGGTCAGTGTCTGGTGATGCTTCTCTAAATTGTAAGGGTTGTAAGTAGACCTGTTCACGGGCGACCCGGCCCGAGCTCGACCCTGTCCGGGCTGGGCTTGGGACCGGATTCTTGGCTTGAAAGTCGAAAGCCCGAAAAATGCAATTTAAAATGGAAATATTTTTTTAATTATGGAAATGAATTAAATAATACTTTTTATTATGAAAAATGGTTAAAATAATATATTTAAATAGAAAAATCAATTTCCGGGCCGGGCTCAGGCCTGCCGATTTGAGACCGGGCTTTTCAAGCCCGGCCTGGCCCGACGTTTGAACAGGTCTAGTTGTAAGCTTAGTAAACAGCTTTAACTCCCCTATCCTTCCAGTGAGTCAGTGTCACAACGTCTTTTTGATCTTGTTAATTCTGATGTATAGGACTATAGGGTCTGGCTCCTTTCGTTTCGAAAGGAGGTCATTGACATTATATAATTTTTATTGATGACTTTTCTCGACACACATGGATATATTTTATGTCATCTCGTAGTGAGGTTCTACCCACCTACAAGAATTTTGCCACCATGATCCGTACTTAGTTTGACTCTCCTATTTGTGTTTTTCGTGCTGATTCTGCTAGGGAATATTTGTCGGGAGTTCTTCGTAGTTTTCTTGTTGAGCAGGGCACTCTCTCTTAGTTTTCTTGCCCTGGTGCTCATGCCCGGAACGATGTGGCTGAACGAAAGCATCGTCATCTTCTTGAGACAGCCAGTACTCTTATGCTTGCTTCTGCTGTTCCACTACACTTCTGGGCTGAGGCTGTTTCTACTGCCACTTTCCTGATCAATATTCATGCTTCTTCTGCTCTTCAGGGAGAGATCTCAGTTGAGTGTCTCTGTGGCAAGACTCCTGATTATTCTGTTCTTTGCCTCTTTGGGTGTGTGCGCTATGTTCTTCTTGCACATGGTGAGTGCACCAAGATGACCGCTCAGTCCATCAAGTGTGTTTTTTAGGCTATAGTCATGAGCATAAGAGATATCGTTGTTGGGATCCTGTTTGCTGACGAATGAGGATTTCTCGGGACGTCACTTTTGATGAGTCTTATCCTTCTACCACTCCAACATCTCTCGTTGATCCACTTTCTTTTCTGACTTTTCCTGCCAACCCCGTAGCCACCACACCTCTACTACAGCCTTTGGTCTCTCCTATGCCTCCTTCCCTGTCGGCGGCTCCTTCACCGCTGGCGCCTCCTTCGCCACCGACACCCTCTCCAGAGGTTCCTCCTGGCATTGTTCCTTCCTATCCTCCCTACTACACTTGTCGTCCGCGAGCTGAGGATTCTTCTGATGGGTCATCTTCTTCAGCCTCTCCTCCTCGATACGCTCTTCATGATCGCTAGTCTACACTGGCACGTGGGATCTTGTCACTCTTTCCGCGCATGTTACTCCTATCACGTGCAAGCGGGTCTACAAGGTTAAGACCCGCTCTTATGGTTCTCTTGAGCGCTACAAGACTTGTCTCGTGGCACGTGAGTTTCAGCAAGAGTATGGTCGTGATTATGATGAGACTTTTGCTCCTGTGGCTCACATGACCACCGTTCACACTCTTCTTGCTGCGGCGTCTGTTTGAGCATAGTCTATCTCTCAGCTTGATGTCAATAATGTTTTTCTCAATGATGAGCTGTGTGAGGAGGTTTATATGCAGCCACCGTCGGGGTATTCTTCTCCTGAGTGTATGGTTTGTCGCCTTCGCCGATCTCTTTATGGCCTCAAGCAAGCTCCTCGTGCTTGGTTTGATCGTTTCTCTTCTATTGCCATTGCGGCTGGTTTTTCTGCCAGTGCTCATGATCCTGCTCTTTTTATTCAGTTTCTCGTTCGAGCGCTGAGGCTGATTTGCGAGCTATGTCTTTATTGATTGCGGAGGTTACTTGGCTACAGTGGTTACTTGAGGATTTTGGTGTTTCTGTTTCAACACCCACTCCTCTTTTGTCTGACAGTACATGTGCTATTATCATTGCTAAAGATCCGGTGAAGCATGAGCTTACAAAGCATATTGGTGTTGATACTTTCTACATGCAAACACAGGTGCAGGACTAGGTTGTTGCTCTTCAGTATGTGCCTTCAGAGCTTCAGTTGGCAGACTTCTTCACAAAGACACAGACCAGAGCTCAGTACAGCTTCTATCTCTCCAAACTTCATGTTGTTGATCCACCAGAAGTTTGAGGGGTGGTATTAGATGTGTATTATTACCAGTGTATTTTTCTTGTTGTATAAGGAGTTACCTGCATATATGTCATGCATGTACTTGTATATATATTGGACTATTGGCTTCATGATAAATACAAGCGCTATTCATAACAGCTACAATCGAATCAGACTCGGTTCCTGTAGCCGGTCACGGCAATGACGCGGCCACTATTGCCGTAAGGCAGTAGATAGATTAGGAAAGAGGGAAGGATAGTTAGGAAGAGATGAGTTAGTATCTCCTTAAGAGATTGAGTTAGATAATGAGTTAGAGATCGAATTAGAGTTTGAGTTAGTTTCCTTACCGATTGCGTTGTGCTTTCCTGAATTCGGAAAACCGGAATCCTCGTTGCGCCTAGGCTATAAAGGCTGCTTATGTAATTGAGAGAAGGCATTAAGAAATAAGAAAAGTTGCCTCACATGGTATTCGGCAGATCAGAGCCTCGCCGGCCGGAACAAGTCCACCTGACCGAGGGCGATCCTCGCCTTCGCCAGTTATCCTTGCCCTTTTCGCATCTTCATCCTTCTCGATCCCACACCATATCACATTAGTGGCATACATGCAAATTGGAAATCATTAATCATATAAATATCGCAAATATGACAGACATTCATATCGAGGAGGCCATGTTCTCTAGCCATTGGTGCTCACAATTCCAAGAATGTATTAAGGTTCTTTACTGATCTACTGAGATATGTAATAACCTAAAGTTTGGAAAATCTTCAGTTGGCACCACACATGTATCACAGCAAAAATATACTACAGACAAGTAAATTACGTTTCTTGTTATGACTTCATTGCTTTTCAAGCTAACCTGCTATTATTTGTTTCCATCACTAAAGTCTGACAGTCAGCTGCATGGGGCTTTATTGCTAGTCTTATTTTGCTTATGTGGCATAAACAGGATGAAGGTCGATTGAGAGAAGCCCTGAAGTTTGCAAATGTCTGTGGAGCTCTCACTGTAACAGAGAGAGGCGCAATCGCTTCGTTGCCCACCCGACAGCAAGTGGTTGATGCCCTGACCAATGTTGTTGCTTAAGTAAGTCATGCATGTGTACTCACCTTATTTGTTGTGTAAATTAATGTGAACTGGCCTTAGCCTTCAGAGCACCATGTTGTTAGAATAGGTTTTGTTTGGCCGTGCAATTTGGTTTACATACTGTTTGGCCTTTGGCGCCTTGCCGGTGTAATCCAGGCTCCTGGCCAAATCAAATAATTTGGTACAAGATGCGGTTTGCAGTCCAATTTGTCATGTAAAATTGGATTTTGAGCCGCGGAGCTACCACTTGCTGTGCACAACATGTATTTTTACCGCAGACATCTGCTGCTGTGTTAATGAAGGTGAAATGTTCTGCTTCCACATGGATTTTCGCAATAATATTAAGCAGTTAGATTACCCATTGGAAGCATGAAGTATGTGCAATGCTTGTTGCTCCTTGTCTGCTCATCGGATGACTATACTTGCTAGTTACTCCATTTGTGTTCCATTTGAGCTCAATTTTCATACCCATCTGTTCCACATGGGCTCAATAGTCCTAAGTTCCTAACCCTGGACTCTCTCTCTCTCTCTCTCCCTCTCTCTCTCTCTCCACTAACACAGTGGGGCATTGGGCAACAGTGCAAGTGTGCAACAAAAAGTTTGCAGTAAGGATAAGGTGTTAGATTCCTCTTTGTTTATACCTTGTCTGTACGCGCGGATGCATATTAAAGGATAATTAAATCTGAACACCTCACTTTGTAGACACAATTAAATCTGAACACCTCACTTTGTAGACACCATTCCTGAACTTGAGGACGACCTTCCTCAGGCTTGAGTAAACGTTAATCTACGCCGAAGAATGTTGGCCCAGATTATGCGATCCTGTCTACCTAGCCGATACGTAGCTACGCCTAGGTCAAACTTCCATGCCCTGCAGATTTTCATCTCCGTCTTTGTTTTATGTATCGCTCTGGTTTGGTTAATTGGTTTGATCTACACCTGAAACAATGCAGTAAACTGTGCACTAGCTCCACTGAGCATCATGCTCTCAGCAATCAACAGCCACCGAGGTCCCGTTTAGAACAACTGTGCACTAGCTCCACTGAGCATATGCTCTCAGCAATCAACAGCCACCGAGGTTCGTTTAGAACACGAGAAATTTACATGAATTAAAAATTCCTTTTCCAAACTTACATGAATTGTCAACAGCCACCGAGATCCGTTTAGAACACGAGAAATTTACATGAATTAAAAATTCCTGTATTCCAAACGACAACTGAACTGGCTCAATCCAGCAATGAGCAAACTACCATGCCCAAATCATGGGAAACGAAACGATGATCACGAGAGCTGCGGCTGAAAGCGACGATTTAGATTTTGAGAGTACGTGGGTATATACGGAAGGATGAGCAGCCCAACTTTCCTGGGACCACGCATGATTTCCGACATGAAAATCGGTATCTGCGAACCCAAGTCCAAGGCGAGAACAGCAGTTGGTTGGCCACATTCCAACAACCCAATCTCATCCCAAATCTTGCAAATATATCTGTGGGGCTTGGACGCTTGGTGATCCATGCAAGGGCTTCGCCGACCTCCTCCGGTTACACGCCATCCCATAACTGAAACTACACAATCAGTTCATAGCTTCATATACTATACCTGCACCCTGGTCCCAAGAACTTGATACTCCATTAATCTGTGTTATCATGTATTCGTACCACTGTTCCAGGCAGTAATGCAACTGGCATGCTAAAATTCCCAGACTGAGTGATGGCCGAGATTTGACCGGTCAAACCCATCGATGAAATCGTGTCAAACCGGTCAAAGCTATGGAGTCTATGGTGTGATGGGGAGGGGAATGAGGATAACAGGAGCACATGGCAGTGTCCATGGGGAAGCACACACAGGTTTTTATTATGCAGATCGAGTCAAGAGGATAATAATGCAACAAAGGGGGGGGGTTAGCCCCACGAGAGCACATACACCCAAGTGGGAAAAATAAACAAAAAATATCTGTGCACAAACATGGAATTCTCATTTCTTAATATCCGACAGCGGAAAAGCGGCGATTGCTGCAGGAGCAGAACTAGAAATTAATGATGAGAGTGGATGATACATACTTCCTTCGTTCATAAATATATGATGTTTTAGAATATGTACAATCAAACTTTTTTAACTTTGACCACTAATATAAAAAAATCAATTATATTGATCATGTAAAAATGAAATCATTAGATTGGTCATGAAAAATATTTTCAAAATATAATAATGTTATATTATTTTATGAACAAATTCATGTAAAAAATAATGATCAAAATTACATGTTGAATACCATATCGATATCTAAAACATCATATATTCTTGAACAGAAAGGTATCGTCCAAGTCCACTAGAAGATTGTGACTGTAGCCGTTAAGATTTGTAAAGATGCTAGTGAACCACTCAGGTATGGCTATGCCACCCCGGCCCTTATGTAACTGCTCAGGTACGGCTGATAGGATTCTTCTAAGATAAATAGGCCTAATTAGGCCATTGAGTACAATTTCCACCCCTATAATGAAACGAAAATACAGAGATAATATTGGTTCCTTTCGTTGACAAGCATCTCGCCGGAGAAGATAGTGAGGAAGTCGAGCTTGCCTGCTGCTTGACACCGTGAAAGAGTCCGGAGATGGTGGGGGCGTTGGTCGCCGGCATGCCAACCTGCCAAACAGCCACCGCCACCGGAGTTCTAACTTGGCGGCGCTTCCCGAGACGTCTCATGAGAATTTGATTTGAAAACTTGTTCGTGCGTATAGCATTTCTTTATACCAAATGGCCGTGTACATCTATAATGCCACACGACTACACGTGAATGGAGCACCTTGTCGGCAAGAAACACAGAACCATGGAGTTTCGCTTGGTCTCAGCGACCAGGGTGTCCACGATCGAAAAGTGGTTTTTTTTTCTGTATTCGTATTTTTTAAATGAATAAAAATAAAAATACAAATTTAAATATTATCGAATACGAATATGAATAGAGTGTTGTAATGAATACATAGCAAATATCTACTCAATTCGGTTGGATTAGGATATTCTCATAAGTTACGTAATTGCAAGATATTACGATAATTTATCCCCGTCCATAGCACGCTTAGTCATTTTAGTTTATCTATTTCACCTAAAAACATGAATTTGTATTAAACTAAAAATACTCATTCAACTAATTAGTCATACTGCAATAAAATATATGTATTATTCTATCGAATTCAAATACGAATACGAATAACACGGATAAAATAACATTTCAAATGACAAAAGTCCCTATCATAATATTTGTATCCATATTTTTTAAGCAAATGAATGAATGCGAATACGAATACAAATATAAAAAAAAACTATTAATCAAATGAAAAATCTAAACGTATTTATTGAATATAGTATCCATATTTTTTTAAGAAAATGTGAATGCGAATACGAATACAAATATAAAAAAAACTATTAATCAAATGAAAAATCTAAACGTATTTATTGAATATAGTAGTCGAATAAAACATATAATTCATCGGGTCCCGACCTGCAACGATTGGCATCGAATTCCACAATTTTGTCCCCAACATACGCGCCCACATGGACCCGATGGCCACCTCTTTTCGGTGCGCCCGACGCGTTGATGGGCTCGTAGCAGCTGTGCGCCTGTGCCGTGCGTGCCTCTGGGCCAAGTTTTCTTTGAGCTGGGCCTCGTCGCTTTGGTTGGTCCAATGCTGCTGTATTGTGCTTTGGGAAGGGTCCATGTGGGCCTTGCGTTTTTTCTACTTCGTTGCAAACATCTAGGCAGTACGCGTCAAGTACGTGTAGTGCATTCTCTCGAGAAAATAGGTATGTTCAGTGTAAAATATACTAGGATTAAGAAAGATCTTCTCAATCAGATGCGTGCAAGAGAAGTGTAGAATTAAGACAAGTGGCAGCGAAGTCTTACGGAGTCACACTCGTGGGGTTACATGATACGTACAGAACTGATTTTTATCATTTCTATTCTCCTATAATGAAATGAACGCGCAAGTCTTTTGCTTATTCTAAAAAAAAGAGCTGATTTTTATCCAATATGTAACGTATAATCTTGGAAATGTATGAAGATAATGTATGCGCTAATAAAAAAAATACTATGATCAATTTGAGTGATAATGTGGGAATATATAAGTGCTTTTGGTTAAACCAATCAATTGTCTTAGATTGGACAGCTCTCAAGACTTTCCCACACTCGTCTCTGAGAAGGAAGTTCTTCTTGTCGTAGTCTCTTGTGCGCCAGGGGCTACAGTAGTGAAAGACCCCGTTCAATAGTTGTTCAATAGTTGAGCCGGCAGCCGCATTGGGTGGCGATAGAGGCAGCGGGAGGGGAACGCCGGCGGGTCTCGCCAGCGCCAGGGGGAGCACGGGTGAGGCGGCGATCGGAGGTGGCTTAGAGCATGTACAATGGGCTTATGTCAGCCGTCTATAGCATTTACCACATAGGATTTTTGCTGACGTGGATAAAAGAGAACGAAGAGAGAGAATATTGCATCTATAATCCTCGCATGTGATCAGTAGCACCAAAACCAAGAAAAACAATAAAGATTGTGTGTTGTCTGTAATACTATAGCCGGCTGTATTATCACAACTCATTGTATGAGCTGTCTTTAGTGTTGTCTATAGGTGACATGGATAGTTGGTATAGACAGCAGCTGTCTATACCATTGTACATGCCCTTAGGGTTGGGATGGCGTGTGTTTTATATTTATGAGATAGAGATAATATAAGCCATAGGATGTTGATCTATTAATGGTGGGAAAATGTGACTGATTTTTAAGAGCAATCGTGCAATAGATAGACCCTATGTGGGTGGGTTAGGGTTGGAGTTAGGGTGGGTTTTATATTTTATGAGATCAAGAGAATATGAGCCGTATGATGTTGATCTAACGGTGGTAAAGGTCACTGGTTTTTAAGGAAAAATCAAACGATCGTGCAATAGATAAGATAGACCCAGTATACAACCCCAGTAGACAAAGAAAATACTAATCCTTGCATGCATGCAATCTTTTTTTATTGACACATGAACTGAATCCGTCAAAGCAAGCAATCCCCAATACCGATTACCGAAAGCCCATGCCCGGGATCTCTTTCTGCCGAGCCATAATTGGCACCGGGATGGAGCAATTGACTTGAGCATGGACTCATGCTTGCTCCAAATCCAATTCATGCCCCCATGGCACCCACCACAAACATTCACACATCTTCTAAATCTTCATTCTTCGGTCATAATTAAACCACGTCATGCATGCACACACAGAATATACTATCATGTGGACCGTTTGATGCTCTTATACAATTCCCTATATATATATAGCCCCCCACCAAATTTGGTTTCCAAAGAGTTGAAACGATTTAATTCCGGGAAACAGGCTTGGATGGGGGCTTATATTAGGAGCCAAATCCCTCATTTCATGGACCAATTGGCAATGCACCAAAAAGCCCAGTAGCCAGGCATTGCTTTGCACAAGGCTTGTTACACCGAGAACATATCTTGTGCACCCTAAGTTGTGGTGCATCCTCGTGTACCCTAAGTGTACCTTAAGTTATGGTGCACTAGATATGTTCTCTTATTATACCCGTCTACTTAAGGAAAGAACATGGCTTAATGATCTGTTGCCATCATAAAACTAGGTGAGGAGAACATTTGGAATCTTGATGAGTAATTTTCTGGTCGTTCTCCTAAAAAGGCCTAGCTAGCCAGGTAGAACAAGGCAGCCTTTCCTCGATCTCCTTTTTTGTTTTTCCATTCCCTACTTTAATTGATAATATCTTCTTGAGGGCCCTCAAAAGAGTGCATTTTGCAAGTGCTACATGCACATATGCAAACCTTGCAAGCATTTGAACTTTTGAGGGAGGTGTGTGGTTGTATCGGATGAAAAACCACCCATACAAAAGGATGCAAGTTCTGTTGCTCTGCTATAAATTCAAATTATTATAGAACTCTAGCATAAGTTGATAGTATTAGTGACCTACATACATTACTTTAAGGAGGTGTCTAGGGAGTACTTGAGTGCTTTATTCCTAAATAGTACTCAAATTTTGAACTCTCAGATCTAGATTCAATGGATTAGATTACTTTGCCTCTTTCCCCCTCATCTGAGTACTATTTTATCTGGGAGTACTCTATTTTTTAGACACTGAATTTTTACATAAGTTATATACTAGTTTTACATAAATTAAATTATGTAAAAAATGGTGTGATTTTATGTAAAAAAGAGGAACAAAATAAACTATAAAAAACACAAAAAAAAACATACATATTCATTTATGTTGCAGCTCTCGACATCCCTAAACAAATTGATTACTCACTTATCACATTGTCTAGAGAGAAATCACCAAACATAACATGGATAAAAAACTTGAGTACTCACAAACAAAAAAACACTCGAGTACCATTTAGCAATTCCCTTACTTTAAAAAACAAGGATGCTCCAATATGCTAGTAACAGTTAAGATTAAAGTTTGCACATATCATCTTACGAGTGTTTTTATTGAATAAAACCGTATGGTATATAATCATGCGGCAAATGCAAAAAAATGTCACTTCACGATAATGATATTTAGAATTGACAAGACTAATACTCGCTATGAGTATGACCGTAACTTTATTCAATCTTATTCTCATATGCCAAGAGACACCACAAAAAAGTTAATGATATAATTTACGGGACAAAACATCTGCGAAAGCCTGCCACACATTACTTACTTTTGTGGGTATATTCGAGCACCTCCTCAGCATTGTTTGAGCTCATTCTCCCCACCTTTTCCAAGCTACCCAGTAGCATGAATCACAGAGCAATAATAATAAAAAAAAGAACCGAAAACGAAACTCAAAGCCGCAACAACTAATCAACAAGCCCGATCACAACAGGACCACCCGGTCAGTGACTCACCACCAGTCAACTCTGAGAAAACCACAAGTGGCAGTGGCAGTGGCAGTAGTATAGGCAGGATACAAACCCATCGGCCCATGCATGTGTGCATCGGAACAGAGCCAGCTTTAGGTGCGTGGAGCTAGCCGTGGTGCCCAAAGGTTTCTAACGGTGTACCCAGGCCAGGCCAGGCCAGATACCTATGGTGTTTCCCTACTCGTACTACACACCCTGCCTCCCTTTTTCTTCTCTCTCGATGTGCTGTGGTAGTACTGCGGACGATGATGGCGGGTAGGCGCACGCGGGGAAGGGAATATCGAGCGAGCCATGCATCTAGCCAGCCCGGCCGGCCGCGCACGCACAGGCACAGGCACAGGCGCAGGGGCAGCACGCTGAGCTTAGCGAGCGGCGATGTAAAAAAAAAAACCTCTCTTTTCCTCCGCCCGCGCGCTTTTGCCACCTTTTCTGATCACCACTCCCAACCCTCCTGTTCCCCGGCGCCTTTTACCGTCCGCGCGCTTAAAAAACTCGCGCGACGCTGCCGGTCACTGTGCGCGCGGGTGGCGCAGCGCCCGACGGGGGGCCTCGGCACGGCAGGCAGAGGGCAACTTGGCGCTTTGATTATTCGGGCTTCTTTGGAGTTGCTTCGCAGCTTTTTGGTTGCCCTGTCGGCGTTGTGGCATCGTGCGTGTGCGTGCTTGGCATGGGAGCCGTACGCGAGTTGTGCTTCTCGCCGATTCCTTCTGCAGGGTAGCGCGGAGTTTGGTTTAATTACCGCCTGGTTTAATGCAAGATTAATCGACTAGTGCAGGGCAGTGAGGTACTCCCTCCGATTCTTTTTATAAACGGTCACTGATAGACAGACTCGAGTAAAATGTGCTATGCTAGTGGTTATGGTGGTATGGTAGTGTAGGTTCTAGTGGGTATTTCAATTGATTTGATCCCATTTCAAGCTACTAGTTTGGAATAGAGGAAATTACTGTGTTCTAAAAAAAGCCTAAAAAATAAATAGAATTCCTTTTAGAGCAAGACAATCGCAGCATGGCAGCTCTGGTGTTGTTTAATATTGTGGATAATGTAAAGTTTATGACAGGGTGTGGTTTTAGACACTGACACGTCAGGAGGCGTCCCTCCATACTGCCTCTCAAATCTCAATGCACCATCCAGCTTGTAAAGTTGTAACTTCCCTTCTGTTTGTAAGACACTGCAGTATAGGAAAATATGTCAAACAGAACTCTATAAAATTGGTGCCCGGGACTACTGTCAAAGCATTTCAATTTTGTTCAGTTCTACATTAATGAAGTTTGGGACTTGGGAAGCATAAATTTGGGGCATCGAGTGGAACAGATACTCTACACTAACCCTCAAGGAAAAAATGGGAAGAGTGCCTTATCGGCTTATCCTATGTAACGCTAGCCTCAAACAGACGAAACTGAAACTAGTAGTAGTACCCAAAAAAAAAACATCCTACATTTTTTTGCAAATTGTTATTTTAAAACCGTATTATATATGTATAATTCTGTACAAAAATACGCCATGCATCCATCCCCAAATAGCAGGTGTATAAAGTATTTTGATAAAAGTGCACATATTTTTTGTAAGGTAATTTGCTCCATAAAAGCAATATATAAAATTTCCACTGAAAATATCCTAAAATTATTTTTAAAGTATTGCATTTCTTAAAAAAAAACATAATAAACTCTCTCTGTTTGTAAATTGATATTGTTTTAGAATACATGAAACTTTTAAAATTTTGATAGCTAATATACACACAAAAAATATTTTTTACATGGAAATTATTATTTTTTATAGTAAATGGAAATGATGTTAGTTCATTCTGTAACTAAAAGTACGTTCATATGATTATTTTTATTATAGTAATATATAATTGGAAAAACTAATGGCCATATAGTCAAGACATGTAGATATTCTAAGCGACATCTATCTAGAAACAAAGGAGTAACCAACTGTAATATCATGTCCTTTGCCAACCGATAACTATTCTAACTCATGTGTCACCACACGTGTTATCTGGCTAAAGCTAGAGTTCATTTCGCACTAACTACATGTTGAATGGGTTTGTTCGTAGATTTTCTAAAATTTGATCATTTTACATCTCGGTTTGCTAAATCACAGCATTGTCTATTTATCCTACCTTGAAACCATTACAACATTTCTCCAACTTAATCAAGTAATAATCCCACATTTCTCTAAATCTAAAAAGACCCAAACTATTCCTACTTCCTTAAAACTAAGGTCATGTACAATGAACTTACATCAGCTGTCTATATTATCTGCCACGTAGAATTTAACTTGATGTGAATAAAAGAGAATAAAGAGAGAGAAATATGTTGTATACAATCCTGTAGCCGACTGTATCACTAGAACTAAGGAGGCTATCCAATCACATCTCTTAGGTCTATAAAAGCATTAAAAGATGGTGGTGTCTAGGGAGTACTTGATTATTTTGTTGCTAACTAGTACTCACATTTTGAACTCTTAGACCTAGATTCAATGCATGAGATCACTAAACACTTGAGTACTCCCTAACAAACCCCTTAAAAAATTGTGTGATCTATAAAAAAACAAGTAAAAAGACAACTCATTGTATGAGCTGACTTTAATGCTCTTTACAGGTGACATAAAGAGTTACTATAGACAACAGTTGTCCGTACCATTATACATACCTTAAACCCTATTTCTCTCTCATATGTCGGGGAGTGTGCAGTGCCCACATGATGTGTATAAATAATCACCCGCACATACGCCCACAGCCCACTCCCCCTCCCACCTCCCCTCATTGGCTCCCCCCGCCTGCCTCCCTTCCACCTACTCACCACACCCTCCCACCCCATCCCCACCCCGCCGCGCGACGCCACTGAGCCCGCCATAAAACAAACAACGTTCCCACAGCCCCACCCCGATCGAACGACCTCCTCTCCTGCCGCGCCGTGACGGCCACACTGCCCACTCCGCTACGTACGTACGTAGCAAGAGCTAGCGTCTGTTCAGCCGGCACGCACGTAGAAGAGCAAGTGTTTCTTGGCGCGGCGGGCGGATCGGCAAGATGATCACGGGCGCGGACTTCTACCACGTGATGACGGCCATGGTGCCGCTCTACGTGGCCATGATCCTGGCGTACGGCTCCGTCAAGTGGTGGCGCATCTTCACGCCAGACCAGTGCTCCGGGATCAATCGCTTCGTCGCGCTCTTCGCCGTGCCGCTGCTCTCCTTCCACTTCATCTCCACCAACAACCCCTACACCATGAACCTCCGCTTCATCGCCGCCGACACGCTCCAGAAGCTCATCGTCCTCGCGCTGCTCACCCTCTGGAGCCACCTCTCCCGCCGGGGCTCCCTCGAGTGGACCATCACGCTCTTCTCCCTCTCCACGCTCCCCAACACGCTCGTTATGGGGATCCCGCTGCTCAAGGGCATGTACGGCGAGTTCTCCGGGGGCCTCATGGTACAGATCGTCGTGCTGCAGTGCATCATCTGGTACACGCTCATGCTCTTCATGTTCGAGTACCGCGGCGCCAGGATACTCATCACCGAGCAGTTCCCGGACACCGCCGGCTCAATCGCCTCCATCGTCGTCGACTCCGACGTTGTCTCGCTCGACGGCAGGAGGGACATGCTGGAGACGGAGGCCGAGGTCAAGGAGGACGGCAAGATACACGTCACCGTGCGCCGCTCCAACGCGTCGCGCTCGGACATCTACTCGCGCCGCTCCATAGGGTTCTCGAGCACCACGCCGCGGCCCAGCAACCTCACCAACGCCGAGATCTACTCCCTGCAGTCGTCGCGGAACCCGACGCCGCGGGGCTCAAGCTTCAACCACACCGACTTCTATTCCATGGTGGGTCGGAGCTCCAACTTCGCTGCCGGGGACGCGTTCGGTGTGCGCACCGGCGCCACGCCGCGGCCGTCCAACTACGAGGAGGACGCGTCAAACAAGGCCAACAAGTACGGCCAGTACCCGGCGCCCAACCCGGCGATGGCGGCGCCGCCCAAAGCCAAGAAGGCGGCGAACGGGCAGGCCAAGGGCGAGGACGGCAAAGACCTGCACATGTTCGTGTGGAGCTCCAGCGCGTCGCCAGTGTCCGACGTGTTCGGCAACGCCGCCGAGTACAACGACGCCGCCGCCGTCAAGGAGGTCCGCATGGCCGTCGCCTCGCCGCGCAAAGGTACCCACTTTCCATTCGATTGCTCCAGTTGTGCTCGTGCTTAGTGCTACGCTAATGTTTTCTGTTCTTGGTTTATCAATCACAGTGGACGGGAGGAAGGAGAGGGGGGAGGAGTACGCGGAGCGGGACGACTTCAGCTTCGGGAACAGGGGCGTGACGGAGAGGGACGCGGAGGCCGGCGACGAGAAGGCCGCGGTAGCGGCGGCCGAGCAAGGGAAGGCGGGCGTGGCGGCGCCCGCAGCGATGCCGCCGACGAGCGTGATGACGCGGCTCATCCTGATCATGGTGTGGCGCAAGCTCATCCGCAACCCCAACACCTACTCCAGCCTCATCGGCCTCATCTGGTCCCTCGTCTGCTTCCGGTAAACACCCCCGTCTCCCCCCATCACATTCACTTCACCGGCGAAGTTAACCAATGAGTGTTCTGTCGTGAACTAATCCGTTCCCGTTTCTTGGCGCCTTGATGCGCATTGCGCATGCAGGTGGAACTTTGAGATGCCGGCGATCATTATGAAGTCCATCTCGATCCTATCCGATGCCGGCCTCGGCATGGCCATGTTCAGCCTCGGTGCGTTGCTCTGCTCCCGCTCGGCATGCCATACATCATACTCCTATCGAAAAGTTCTTGGAGTGCTGACATAAGCGTGTTACGCATGCAGGGCTGTTCATGGCGCTGCAGCCGCGGATCATCGCGTGCGGGAACAAGGTGGCGACGTTCGCCATGGCCGTGCGCTTCCTGACCGGGCCGGCCGTCATGGCCGCCGCCTCCATCGCCGTCGGCCTCCGCGGAACGCTCCTCCACGTCGCCATCGTGCAGGTAAAACTAAACGCACCCCAACCCTGACCAACCAACCACAAACCGGCACACCACTGCACAGGCAGGCAGGCCACTGACAAGAACCGCCTTTTGAAAAGAACGGGCGAAAAAACACGCTAAAAACAGCGGTCAAGTGGCCGGGCATGCCAATATACCCTCTGTGCCGGTAAAGTACAGCATCGCTCGCTTTTGCTTTAGACTTTGCACGCACAAACCGCTCGCCATTTGCCTCCTCTCCTACACCCAAACCTTTTGCAGTTTGTTTTGTTTCGCGTTGCGACTGACTGGCTCTCTGTTTGTTTAACGATGCGGTGAGCAGGCAGCGCTGCCTCAGGGCATTGTCCCCTTCGTCTTCGCCAAGGAGTACAGCGTGCACCCTGACATTCTCAGCACGGCGTAAGTGACTCCCATGTTCCCAAGCTCAAGCTCGTGTTAAATATTACTCGACGTCCAGTGCTCGCGCGCGAGGCGAGATTCTCTGCGCCTGAGGCCGTCAGGGCTTTGTCTCACTTGCTGCTCGCTTGTGCTCTTGCAGAGTCATCTTCGGCATGCTCATCGCCTTGCCCATCACGCTGGTGTACTACATCTTGATGGGACTGTAAAAAAAATGAAGTTGCATGTTACAGCTTACAGCTATGCCGGATTAGGGGACAGAGGAGGAGACAAAGGGAGATGCAGCGGCTGCATACGCATGCAGGGGACATGGAGAAGGTTAATTAGAATTCTTAGGTGTAGAGATGGAGGGCAAAAAAAAAAAAATGTTTAGGACAAGAGTTTGGTTGGTTGAAGGAGGGCTCCAAGAGCATGTGCAAAGCTTGGGGAGACAATGGATCCGGTTCAGGTTACAAGGTTTGGGTTTTTAGGAGGCTGTGTGGTGGAGGGTTTTTTCTGAACGGAGGATATTTGGGTTGGGTTGGCCTTGTAAAATGGATGTCACCGATGAAATGCTAGAGCTCTTGTTCATCTTAGGGTATGCTATTTGGCATGGTGCGATGTTTCAGACTTTGCAAATAATATGTGGCATGCATAGAGTTACTCGTAGCTTCAATTACGCATTGTTAGCAATGCACATCAATGGATTAGGTGTGATAATGTTTCATGAACACTTCTACCAGAAAAGAAGGTGATAGTGCTTTATGAATAAAGCCTTCTTTTCAATTCCAGGTCATGTGTTGGGCCTAGCTATCGATGATGTTTTTAAAAGTTCAGCGGGTGCATATAAAAATATATAAAAATAGTGTGCAACGATATATATATCTCACGTGGTAGGTCATCTACCTCCCCCTTATTACTTTGAACAATGAAACAATGTGCTTGAAATTTAGATTGGCCTGTGCTTGAAACAATGTGGACAACGAAAGAAAGCGCACCATAGTACGATATCTCGAGTTTCACTTCATTAGGATTGTAACATTAGAGGTTAACGTCGTCGAAAGAGGACAAAATAAATATGTTCTTATTTAATAGTACATGAGGTTGAAATTAAAGGTCTAAATTGCGGCTAGCCATAGCCTTGATCAAGCTGAGACTACTAGTTGCTTATTTGATAAGACATGTCGGGTGCAGTAGAGTTATGCCAATTAGTATCTTAATGACTTAATGTTAACGTGTGTGGTGGTGCTGAGAAATTGTTACGAACCAAAGGATCATGGATCAACATCTTGTGACCCGAAATATCATTAACTCAATTAGTTCCTTATTCTTTTTATTGCAAAACTTTGATCTAGATAATTCATTGTAGCTCTTTATTCATAAAATTTAATAACTTAACTATATTTTTGTGGGAGATCGTCACCTAATTGTTGAATCATAAAAAAGTTCAAAATGGGAATATTATTATATTCAAATTCCACATATTTTCAATAAGAGGGAGATGTAGATGAAGTCTCTTGGATGGTTGTCTAATGCGGTAGTTATGATGTCTTCAATTAGATTCCTGTTGGATTAACTATTATGCCAAACTAATCATAACAAAGCATTTCAGAAACTTTGCCCCAATAATTGGCCCTCCTGGTGACTTACTGTAACATCCCAAATTTTAGTTTGTTTTTTAAGCTTTTAAAAATAAAAATAACCATTTGAATTTTCTTGTTTAAGTCAAAGTTTAGTTTGAATTTTCATAAATCAAAATAATTTAATGTGATTAGTTGAAACTTTAATTAAATTAAAAATTATTTTATTTGGGTTCCTTGTGTTCTAGAGAATTTTTAAAATTTATTTGCTATTTCTTTGAGCTCGATTCTCTTTAATCTCTTTTATGAAATTTGGAAGTCATTTCGTATTCCAGATTTTTCCTTGGGCTGATTTCCATTTCTTTTCGGCCTATTCCTTTTCTCTTTTTCCTCCGGCCTTTCCTTTTTCCCGGCCCAGCCGGGCTGGCCCATTCTTCTTTTCCCCCGCGCGCCAAGCCCACCGCCAGCCCCCCTCCTTTCTCCTCCTCTCTCTGCCTGCGGGTCCCACCTGTCGGAGTTGTCCTCCCGTCTCCGTTTCTTGCTCGTGTTCGATCCGGACATGGTAGCATTGCCGTTCTCCTCTCGGATTCTCCCTCTCTAGTGCCTATATAAGAGCGGCCACCCACGTCAAAATGTTCGCCCCAAGTTCCTCTTCCGAAGCCCCAAGAAGATGCCGCTGGAATCATTTTTGTTTCACCGATTTTCAGCCGAAAAGTCGTGCGCCACCACAAGCCTTCCTCGTCGGATTGCATCGCCGTCAAAGCTCCTCCAGCTGCATCGTCACTTCCGTCGGAATCGCCTCGAGACGTTCCATGCTGTGCTTCCGTCTTCATCCCCGAAGGATCGCTGGACTACCGTCGACCCCGTCTTCCTCAAAACCGGTCGCGTCACCACCACTTGATCTCGTCGCTAGTGAGTCCTCTCATAATCCCAAGTGCGTCATCTCGTGCTCCTAGTCGCTCTCATCCAATCCCCTTCCTCCTTGTTCTATCTTCGCCATCGAAGTGCCCCGTCACTGTCACCCTTCTTCTCCACCTCCGGCCACCGTCGCACCGCCGCTTCCATTGTTTTTCGGTCGCTTCGTCCATCCCGGTGTGACCCCCTCGCCGTTGCCAAGTCTATGCTTGCCTCCGTTTTCACCGTCGCCCGAAGCTTCCCTTGCCGCCGCTTTCGTCTCGCCACCGTTCTTGCCGCGCCGTGTCATCGCCCAAGTCTTCACCGTGCTACCAGCATCTTGTTTTTGCCCTTGGCTGGAGCTACCTCGCCGCCACTAGCCGTCGCCGACAAGCGCAAGCCGCCGCTGTCTTCCTCCTCTGTTCTCAGCTGCCATCTCAGCCTTGTCAGCGCCCCGTCAGCACCATGTGGCGAACCCGAGCCAAAACCCTAGACCCTAACTCATAGACCCAGCTCACCATGAAGCCAGCCTATGACCTATGGGACCCTTTTGTCATCCTCTCTTTCTCTCTCTCTTTCAGTCACAGCTGGACCCCACTTGTCAATATCCTTTCATTTTATTTTCAGCCGTAAATCCCTGCTGATGTCATACTGATGCAGTAATCTAGAATTTCCTTTTGAAAGAAAATTCTAAAGTTTAGAATAGTGTTTTCCCTTTCTTTTTCTTTTTCGGCAAATCTTTAGAGAGTCCGTTCTCTTTCGTTCGAACTCTGATTTAGTCCATTCAAATTCCTAAATTCATCTAAAATCCAGATCTTTCTTTTAGAGTTAGTTTTATTGTTTTGGGATTTTATTTGAATTTATTTGTGCTTCTCTTGTTGTTTTTTCTCTCGTTAGTCGATCTGTTTCACGGAGCAGGAGTAGGAGGAGGAGTGCTCGGGTATTTGTGGGGGCGGCTAGGGTTTGGCGGCGCGGCATGGAGGCCAAGAAATTTGGGGCCGCAGTGGATTCCGAGTCGGGCCTGGCTTGGAGATAATGCACAGTCCCTGCCATATGCACTTGTTAGCAATGGTGGTGCATGGTCAAACGTGTGTCAGACGTGGACGTGACGCGGCGACGAGCGCGGACTAGCCCGACTGGGCCGCGCGGAGGAAGAGAAAGAGACGCGAGGTGATTGGGCTAGCTGGGCCAGAAGAGAGGTTGAGGAATGGGCCGACGGAAGGAACTCAGGGCACTCGGTCTTCTAGGTTTTAAATAGATTTTTTATTTTAGAAAATACCAAAAAAGGAAATCCGTCGAATAAAATAGCAAATGCACTTGAAAAAATCTCAGAAAAATCAGGTAAAAACTTCCAAGCACAAATAACCCATATAAAATAGTTTTGGATTTAATTGACATTTGGGTTTTAATTACTTTAAATCATTTTATATTTTAAAAGTCCCAATTAAGCTTAAATTAAGCGAGAAAAAATGATAATTTTTTTTAGGGACCTAAACTACACAAAGGGATTTTAAAAGGGCAAATATTAGTATGTCACAGTTTTTCTCCATATCATGCATGCGCAATCAAAATCTAATCGCCAGTTGCACGTAGCAATTTGGTCCCCGGCCCCGCATTCGGTCCCGGGCCACTACGCGGTACTGTGGGATTTGATGTGGACCAATCGAGCATATCCAGCGACAAGCCGGGCCCGTCGCACTGAGTACCCTTCTTGTTGGGCTCCCTGTGCTCCCCTCCGCCTTGTTCTCCTCCGAATCCTTCTCTTAATTAAGCCTTTATTTTAATCCAAAAAAATAAGCCTTTGTTTCCTCCTAATCTTCTTCTGATGTTTCTCTTAGAGGTACCACTTTAGTAGCATTCACAGTATTTTTTAGTATTATTATGAAATTCATGCATTCTAAACAGAGATTCTACAGGCATGTCCTACATAGGATAAAACAAGTTCAGCAAGAACACGGTGAGAAACATGACCATAGTCTCTCTTGATTTAGTTTGGAATCCAATTTAAAACATTTTTTGTTGTATTTTGCAGGCTATATGGAGCATTTTTGGATGTGAGTACGCGGGGCGGGGGCTATGTTCAGTTGTACATGTAGTGTGGTATAACAGCAGCACCAATAATTCTTCTTGTTAGTGTTCACTGTTCGGCCCAAATTTTGCAACTGGAGGACGGTTGGTACAACAAATTGCTGTACTAACAAATACGTTTTCGTTGGATTTAAATGCGTTTTTGTATGAGCCGTCGTTGGTTAGGTTGATAATTTGCAAAATGGCAATCGCAGCAAGTCATGGAACATTGTCGGCCGGTACGATAAGGAGACATGTATATCAGTATATGGCATAATCAACTAACCGGGCTAATGATTCTCACGAATTCTCCAAAAGAAAACAGGAAAGGGAAAAGTGTGTAATGATTCACATGAGACCGGAAAAAGTTTAGCACTAGCACGTTGTAGTAAAAGTACCCGCAGATACGTCAGGTTTTGCACAGAGATATCAAATCAGGTTCATGCGTTAATTGATTGCTACCAAATTCAGATTTCACAAGGATGACGACATGCGACGCTTTCTTCTTTGGCTCGCCGAAATGTTTGATATCTGCTCCATGTGGAACAAGATTTTCTTTTCAAAAAGGTGAGTCAAGCGTGCGTTATATGATTTAACGCAGTTGCAACACTTCAGATCAATCAATCAATCAATGCTGCCTAATCCTCACAACCTGTTTGAATTAGGGATTGAGCTGAAATTCAATCGAGTATTTTGGACCAATGGGATTGAACTGGGATTTAAGTTCACTCGCTACGAAAATCATATTAATGCTGAAGCATGTACAATCATGTTGACGGATGGTTTAGGGACCAGAAAAGGTCTATAAACGTAGGTGCAAATCTTTGGGCCTGTTAATTACGTAGCTTAATTGCTATATGTGCTTGCTAGCTACAGCCTCCAAACAAGGTACTGGCACTGTGCCACACCGGCTGTGCTTATCAAATGCAGTATAGTAGACTCACCATCAAGACCACAAATTTGATCGATAGAAACCGTGTCTGACTACTCGATGCTCGCATTATCACAGAAGTGAACTTCGAACATTGATCACTAGTATATGTGTGGACGTGTGGTAGCTGCTAGTTAATTTATCGCATAGTGTCAGTAATTTCAATCTTTCCGTACGTATGCAACCTTAGCCACGCTAAAATAACCGATGTATATATGCCTGCCGCAATTCACAACTTACACGCACATATACAATTTCGAGCTTTGATAGGTGGCAGTAGAAACCAGTCCGTTTCGTATTGTCATGATGCGTGCACAACATTTTCAAAAGGTTTACAGTAGCGAAGTTGGCGACCGTCTCAGTGGAGCAGGGTGGGGTCCTGGACTCGAGTTCTCACCTCTAAGGCTCTAACCTCTCTGGGCTCAGGCGTAGTGTTGATCACAGTGACTGACCGGTCGGTCGGTCGGTCGGTCTACTGACCGAGACGCCATAACGAATAAAAAGCAAGTGCAGCCCCATACGGATGATCTACTCCCCAGATTTTTTTTAAAAAATAATCCATTTTTTATTAAGAATTACAAAATTATTCCAACAATTTTTTTTTTTTTTTACAAAATTAACCTCCTGTCGCCGCACCGTTGGTGATTGGTTCAGATCGCTCAACCATTGGCGATCGGGACACTGTCGTCCAACGGTGTACATGCATACCCTGCTAGCTGAGCAACCTGTATACTAGGACCAACCGTTGAGCGACAAGTGTCCCAGTCGCTCAACGGTTGAGCGACAGGAGTATATTTCTGTAAAAAAAAAGTTTGCAGGTATAATGTTGTAATTTATAATAAAAAATAGATTATTTTTAAAAAAAATTCCTACTCCCCACTGCCAACGAGCGAGAGAGAGAGAGGGAGAGAGAGAGAGAGGAGCAGAACGTGACGGGGCCAGCCAGGACAGACTAGAACAATGTGGTAGAGATCGTTCGTCGAAACACTCGTTTTTGGTAAAATTCAGGTTCTATCAGGTAGTGGACGGTTAGACCGGCCTTACCGGCGGTTTGACCGAGCTAGAGGCGGGCCAAAGGGCCGGTGGTCAGCTAAAAAGGTGTTTTTTGAGCTAAAGGTCAGGTCAAAAATAGAGGGTCTAGACAAGAGAGATGATTCTTCTGTACTTGGTCTCATAATTTTTGAAGCATCGAGTCAAAAGATTTATTCATTTTAAATTTCTAGAGAGGTTTCGGATTTCTAGAGAGAAAATCTGGCTAAGTGTTTGTGCTGACGGTCAAACCGGCCAAGCAGGGTGGTCAGACCGCCCATGGGTGGCGGTTTGATCGGTTTTGCCATGTTTGCTGGCCAATAAGGCGACGATGTTTGTGGGTTAGGTCAAATTCATAGTTTTTAGTGCATATGTGTTGCATGATGCATGTTTTAACTAACGTGAGTCAAGTTGCGAAGAACATATTCCCAGAATCGATTTCTTGATCTATTATTGTGCAGGAGGCTTGGAGCTCACCGACGATCAACGGCGAGGGTGATCGGGACTAGGTTTGGAGAGCTGAGATCCAAAACGATCGAGAATGCCGGGTGAAGTTATTGGATTAAAGCAAGGTGCAAAATGGATAAGGATGACCGAGCAGGAAATTCAGTGCAATGGGTTGCATCAAGCGGCATGGGAGTTGGTGCAAGTGTTATGGTGATTTTGGTGAGAGTTGAATGGGAGAGACTTACCGTCATAAAGAGAGTCGTTGATCAACCTACACGTGGTGAAGCATGAGATTACTTGTCGAACCTGGGAGCGAAGGATCCTGGATTCTCCGTGTTTCACACAATAGTCTAGGAACAACTAATATACACAGTCAAATAAAAGTGGATAGCATAACCATATAACGTCATCAATTGAAATAATTAAAGTTGTTACAAAAGGGGGCATAAAGCTAAAGCAAAATACAGCGAAAATAAAAGCAGTAAGGTAAATCACACGATTCGTCACAGGCAATCGTCTGGAGGCGCAACCTAGTCGTTCAAGATCTCAATCTCCTCGTAGCATCCTTCCCCTGCTCAATATTTGAATTAAGCAAGAATGAGCACAAACAACCGTGCTTGCAAGTCACACCCGGCAAGTAACAGATTATAATGTATGCAAGGGTTTATCAATGGGAGGCTTATATGGCTCAATTTACATAAAGCAATTTTTTCATTTAAATATTCATACTAAGTTTGTAAAGCAGTTTATTACATAGTTAAAATTTATTTTCCAAATCTTAAGTTTTATAGTCAGATAACATTCATCAACAAGTGATGAATGATATCCTCCTATCACATGGTTAACCGCTCAAAACCCAATTGGATAGAAATCCAAAACCATTTGATGAAGTCTTTTGAAAACAAAAATCAAAATCTAACTTGGAGTGGCTTTGCCAGCATGTCCATGACTGTAGACACGGCTATTTGAATAGTTCTTAACACTCAGCAGATGTGTACAGCTTTACCCACACGACACGACTTCTCTAGTTTATTTGACATCCGTCAATACTACCGCTCACTACCTTGGGTGAGCAGTTTAGAGCACGTGATAAGGCCTTTACAAAGCGTCATCCCACCGTAGTCCCGTCTCGTTAAGGTTTTGCTTCCTTTGGATAGAAACCTGTTGGATTTAAGCCCCCTCTTGCTCCATATGGGAATACATAAAAGTAGGTCGTAAAAGACACACACTCAACCGGATGACACGACTACGGTGGAACGTTGCAAATTAGTTAGCCAGGTTCCGCCTACTCAGGACATATGGTAGTACGATGTGGCGTAGCAAAGGAACGCTCAAAGACCGGTCCTTAACTGATTTGGACGACTTTCACAAACCCATGGGTGTTGGTCATAGAAATGACGTGATCCCGTGCATTAACGTACACCATCCAAGCATCTATTATGCCTAAGTCTAAACCAATTTTTATTTTTTTTAACAAGTTAAATCTCTATGGTAAAGACAATACCATAGTATCATTTTAAACCATAGTTGAATTTGTGGCTAAATTCCCCAAAGTAAATATTTTTGAGCTAAGCTTCAACTAAGCACAAAGTTTTTGCAACATGTCCTAGTTAATACTAATATACCAACTAGCTTTTAACTAAGCCATCAAGGGTGATTCAAACAACGTTCAAGTGTGGATGTACAAAGAAATTAGGAATAACTATAAAGTTAAAACAGATATTTAAATTACTTGAATTCAAATATGCACGGAATAATAGTTTAAAATAGAATTTAAATACTTTGAAATATTGGGATTCAATATGATCAAAGGTATGACTTGCCTTGCTCGAATGCTTGAGGATCTACTTCTTCGAAGTGTTCGGGTTCCCAGAGCCAACTTCAAATAAATACAAATCAAATGAACTCCAAATTAAATAATTTAGTAGATAGCTAGATCTGGAAGTTTAGATGGTTTAGAAATTTGAATCACTCGAATAGGAGTTCGAACGGAGGAGAACAGGCTTTCGAAAGTTTGAGAGTTACATGGTCGGAAAGAAGGTTCGACCAACCGGTCGGAAGATGGTCGAGAGAAGGCTTCGACTACCAGGTCCAAAGAGGGATACAACTACGCAATGTGGTCATAGAAAGAATATGGGAAGGATACGACTATCCAACAGCGGTTGAAAGAGAAGGAGAATTCGACTACTCAACAGCGGTTGAAAGAGAAGAAAGGACTCGACTATTCGGCGCGATCGAAAGAACAAAAAGACTCGACGGCCCAACGCGGTTGAAAGAACAAAACAACAAAACAGGGCACGGGAAGTTGGCTAAAAGAATAAGAGAGAGTAGGGTACGGGGAACTCACCAGAATAGAGAGAGAGGGACTGGAGGAGGCTAGTGGACTGCAAACGGCTGCAGGGAAACTCACAGCCGAAGGCGAAGGAGGACGACGACGAAGGCGTTAGCCGGGACTAACGGGAAGGAGGAAACACGGCGGCTCCTGCGAAACAAAACTGAAATAGAGAGAGAAGATTGCTTCAAGGAGCTCCGGAACTAGAATTGATACGGGGCTTGAACTCAGAGTGCGGTGCCTCGGGAAAACCACAACAATAAAAGCGAGGGAGGGAGAGTTGGGTGCACACGGTGCTCACCTAAATAGGCGAAGGCGACACATGGTTCGACGAGGAGGAAGGTGGTTCGGCCGTCGGTAGGAGAAGCTTGACGGCAGCCCTAGAGGCGGTGGCGCGAGCTCCAGCCAGCGACGGTGAAACCCGAAGCGCGGCGAAACGGGGCGAGAGAGAGGGAGAGTTAAAAGCTGAGGGGAAAACAAGAGGGCAAAGGCTCCCTAGTGATCTATTTATAGAGGAAAAAAGGAGAACCGGGCAACAAGATGGAGCGATGTGAAAAAGGACAGAAAAATACGGCGGGGCGGAGACAACAGCAAGATAGAGCGGTGTGAAAAGGGAAGGAAAAAATACGGTGGGGCGGATACAACAGTATTTAATGCGCACGTCAGAGGGACGGGGTGGGTGCAGGCGCAACAGAGGCGACGGCATTTAATGCGCATGTCGCTGAGGAAACAGAGGGAGGAGAGAGAAGGTGTACAGGGGCGGCAGGCGGGGCTAGTCAAACCAAAAGGCTGGTCAAAACTAATAGGCGACTGACACCAACAAATTGGTCGAAACCGAAGGGCTGGTTGAAACCAAAAACTGATCGACACGAGAGAGTTGTCGAAACCAGAGAGGTGGTCGAAAAAGAAGGGTGGTCGACACTGAGATAGAGGTCAAAACTGAAGGGAAAAAGAGCGGGGTCAAGGGAAAAACGGAACAACAGAGGAGAGGGATTTCAAATACTAGAGAACTCCAACAAACTCAAAATGAACCACATTTTGAATTGGTTGAACTTTTGATTATCTCATGTTAAATTGTTTTTATTTTTCAAAATTTCATGTTTAAGCTTTATTAATCCAATAAACCAAATAGTTAATTTAAATTTTTGAGGATTTTCAAAAAGCTCAGAAAAACAGGATGTTACATTGCTTCATGAAGATTGGACTCGGTCTTTGGAGAATGATCGAGAAGGGGTATTTTGGTAACTTCACAAAAGTACCGCCTAGTAACCTCTGGCTAAACCGTGACGCAAGACGGCACAAGGAGAGACAGTTTAGGTCAAGCGAAGATAAAGATCACGAAGAAACGAATTCAAGAAGCCCGATTCGTCATCCGCTTTGAGAAACGTGCGTGAGTGTAGACCTGTTTGTGTGTAGACTTAACGGATGCCCGTTAGGGTCTTTTCTCTCAGCATAGCCTCCACTATAAAAGGGAATGTCCAGATGTAGAGTTCTTAAGTCCTTCTAAGATAAAAAAAACCCTAATTTGTGATTTGATCATTTGGAGTAGTTGGTGCTAGGGTTTGTAAGCGATAGATTGATTGTATGATCAAGTTTTGAGTTTTTGTTCTCTATGGTGGAGTGACTGTAAACCAACATCTATCTCAAATCAATCAAAACAAGATTCCTTCAAGACGAGTTTTTTTTCTTGTTCTTACTCTCTCTTTGGTAACTTTTTGGATTTTGATGATCCTTTAATTTTCCTTTGATTTCTTATTGTGATCTTGCCTTTTGTGACATGGGAGAATATATCTCAGACCATCTTGATCATCATCTACCCAACGAGCAAGTTTTTGGATCAAAGTTTGAATCTCCTCGATTCTTGAGCCCTTTTGCCCTCATCTAAAAAATGGGTAGAATCTTGGCCTCGATATCCCGATCGTCGATTGGAATAAATTCTTAACTTTCTTGATGAGCTATGATTAAAATTTGAGGAGATTTGGATCATCGGATCAAAATTTGAGTCGATTTGTGATTTTGATCTCGCGCTAATTTTACTATTCATTCATGTGAGAGGTCAGGCCACCCATCCTTAGAGGTCTAACCACCCAACTTTTTTCGTTTTGAGTTTTTTGTTATTTTTGTTGTGTTTCAAGGTTTTGATTGGATCAATACGAGACTTTCGCTGAGCTTGGACATTCAATCTTCATAGCTTCCATGGTTATTAGAGTAAGAATGAAATTGAATCTAGCCTAGGTGAAAAAGTAGTCCTCCTATTCACCCCCTCTAGTCGTCATTTCGGTTCAACAAGTGGTATCACTCTTGACCTTAATCGGTTACTGAACTTGGCGATGAAGAAGTACACCACCAAGCCCAATATCTTCGATGAGTTCAACTATGCCTATTGGAATAATCGCATACGTGCCTACCTTCAGAGCGAAGGTCAAACTATATGGGAGGTTGTTCGAGCTCCGCTCATCTTACACGAGGTTACTACGCCGTCTTCTACGGCCCTCTTGGCTAATAACCAAAAGACAAAGAACCTCCTATATGTCAGGCTTGATAGGCAGGAATATGATAGAATTTGTCACATTAAGACCGCGTACGAGATTTGGCACGTCCTCAAAAATTACCATGAGAGTTCGTCCTAAATCAAACAAGTACGTCAAACGATATTTAAGCAAAAATACAACAAGTTCGATATGCGTTCTGGAGAGAGCACCGATGATATATTCACTCGTTTCAACAAGATGCTCAATCAATTGAGCGCGATCGATATCGAGTATTCTCAGTCCAAGAATGCTACTCACCCCTTGACTACAATCAACACTAAAAAGTGCGAGATAAAGACTATTGCTATTGAGGAGAATGTCAATCTATCTGATCTCACCTGGAAGGTGCTTTATAATCGCCGTTTCGGTCCTACGCAGGAAAGGCAACACGCGGGCTTTGATGGTGCGCCCGCGCGGAGGAACACAGCGGGATGTGCGGCCCGCGCGCGCAGGCCACTCATGACGGCCACGGCCACGGGCACCACACCCACGGGGGAACCACCCAGCTAATAAAGCGAATGCGCGGAGCCAAATGCGTCCTCGCTCGCTCGCGCGCGCGCTCGGTCGCGACTCGCGGGCCGGCTGCTTCGCACCATCCGCCGGGCGGTCGCGGCTCGGCACTTCACGTACTACGTGTTAAGAAACCGGGCCCAGGACCATGAGTCCTGGCCCAAGGTGGGCTCCTCATCCCAAACCCTAGCAGGGTCGTAGCCTATAAATAGGGGGTGCTATTCATTGTAAAGGATTGATCGATGGATGAAGGAATAAAGAGAAACAAGAAGTCCCCTACATCTCGTGTTCTATCTCTTATTCTTCTTGTTGTTCATGCATTGTTCTTACGATTCTATACTTGTCTCACGAGGTAATCGCCGGACCGACTCGCCACGCGGTTCCTCAACACGTTATCGCGACGATCGACTCTCCTCGCGATCGAAAGGTAACCGTCGATGAACGACACTCGTAGATTGAATCGCTTTCTAGATCGCATTCAATTCGCAAATTTGCTTTCTAGATTGATTTTCACGTGCAAATTTGTTCTAATGTCGCGAGCCGACTTGGAGTCGCCGGCACAATGCCGATCGATAGATTACATGAAAGAGCTGATGTTGATTGCATCGTAGATCATCGCATGAACAGAAATTGGATGTACTGTATTACATCACATCACATTGCATACATGAACAGTACCAAAAAAATACAACACCTGTATGCGTCGTGCGAGGGTGACCGAAGCCGCATCGCGACGCCGTCGCACACCGTGCCTGCAGCACGCCGACCAATATTGGTATCTGCACCTCCCACACACAAAACCGCCGCATCGGCCTGTGCCCCGCACGGCAGCCTCCTCCGGCCCTGCACGGCCAGTGCCGGCACCGCCAGGCTCGATGCCGCTCGGCCGCGGCAACAAAGAAAAAGGGAGGACGGGAGCCGCCGCCGCCTTGAGCACCCGCCGCCGCCCGCCGCCGCCTCACGCACGGATGGCTCGCTTTGCACGCCGCCGCCTCCGCGCCGTAGCGCATCGCCGCTCGTGGTCGCGCTTCATGGCGGCACGCGCATGGGCCGCCGCCGTTGGTCCCACTCGAAGACGCCGCGCGACGCCCGCACGCCGCCGCCACCACTCGCGAAATCGAAAAAAAGGGAGAGAGGAGGGCACGGCGGCCGGCGCCGCATCCGTTGGCCCGGCCGCCGCCTCGACCGCCGTCTCTCGCAAGGCGCACCACTAACGGCCGCATCCGCGCCGGCCGCCTCGCCGGCCTTGAAGCGCGCGCAATCGCCACCGTCGGGCCATGCTCGCCGGCCGCGCCGCGCCAGAGCGCCCGCGGCTTGCGTGCCTCGCGGCCGCGCCAGAGCGCGCCGCCGCCGTGCCTCGCCGGCCGCGCGAGAGCGCCGTCGGCTGCGCCCGCCGCCAGGCTCAGAGCTTCGCCGCCGACGGCGCGCGCCTTCTCGCTCCGGCCGCCAGACGCCTAACGCGCCGCCTGGCACCGGCTGGCCTCGCTGCCGATCGCGGACCTCCCACGCGCTTCGCATGCGCCATCGGACCGGGCCGCGTGAGCGCGCGCCACCTTTGATGGAAGCCAGGGAAACCCTACGGGGATTTTAACCAGGCCGTGGTGGGCTAGCACGGGCTGGGAAGGCACATTGGGCCAACCGTGAAAGCAAAGAAAAGAAAAAAAAAGGGGCCCAAAGCAAAGAAAGAAAAGGGCCGGCCGGTGGATAAGAAAAAAAAAAGGGGGAAATAAAAAATTACAGTTTTGCAAAAAGAACCCTGAAGTGTTCATAATTGCGCCGAAATTCGCAAATAAAGGAATTTTATGGAAAACCCTCGGAAAATATGAAAATTACGCATAAATTCTCTCTAATCGAGATTTCGTGTTTTAGCCCCTGAAACTTGCAGTTTTCGTCGAAAATACCTTTTCCAGTAGAAAAGAACCTCGGGAATCCAATTTTTGAATCAGTTTTTGCATTTGAAGCATGTTTAACTTTGTTATTGTTATTTCTATGCAATTTATTTATTGTATTTACTGTTTTGATTATCTGTGATTGTATATATTGCTTTTAATCACTAAAAATAGCAGTAAATCATGAAAAATGCATAGAAAAATACGGGATCACGAACCGGAAGTTCGAATAGCATTATGAGAATTTTGCAACCATCTTACGCAAATTACCAAAGATAATTTTATGAATTTTGGCATGAATATGAAGATGACTGGTATCACGAATCAGGAATTCGAAGAACTGACCCAGTATGGCCAGATTTTGTATAAAATTTGTATCAATCTTCGATTCTGTGATAATGTAATCACAGGTGAGTAGAAGATTGAGAAGATTTTTCTACTTTTCACCCAAACGCGGTGCAATCCGCACGCAACTATCGTCAATACGGTTACAAGTAGTATGCCGAATTAATTGACATCATGCAAGTTGCGGAAACTCAAGATGATGTTCTAAGAAAGAACTACATCTCGTAGCCACCTAATAGCAATGTTGGTCATGAAGCCACTGCTAGCAGCTATAAGGTGATGAAACCTCTCACAAAGGAGAGAGGCAAGAAGGGTAAGGTTGTGGGTCACACGTTATTGATGTTTTCCAGTCTAAGAAAAAGGGCAAATGATAGCATGAGGCACACCTCGCCATTGCAGGTATAGATGATTCACATCCATTAGTTGCACTTATGAATGTGGATAGCCCAATGAGTGACCCCATCATTCCTCCTTTTGGACATCGCAATGCCGCAACCGTAGTCGCCAAGAGAGAAGATCGCACATGGAGCCGATTGAGGCGAAGTTCCCGAATACTTCGCCTATTAGATCCAAAGGCACGCATTGCACTCGAATCTTTTAATAGAAACTTGCGCTTATAATTGAAGCGTAATTTTGAATTATTGAATAATGGTTGCAAGCTCTAGAAGAGCAAAGAATTAAATTCTTATTATGAGTCCCGCAAGGCTTATTTTCCGTCTTTATGATAGCAAATTACGTTCGATATCCAAGTATTTTTATTCATGTGTTGCTTGCTTTCTGCTACATATTAATAAAGTACATTATATTAGAACGCGTGTGGTGCCCTATGGAGGAAGTGTGCTTAGCATGTAGCGGCACAATGAAAATCATCCTAAGAGAAATGGAAATTTTTCCAGTCGATCAGCAAGAATGCTGGTAGTCTTACGACAATCGCAGGCAGCGATACTTGTATAATAGGCTCAGGAAGGGCCACAATTATACTCCCAACGGGCACAACTTTGGTCATTAAAGAAGACTTGTTGTACCCAGAATCGACTAGAACTCTCAAGGATATTTGCGCAACAGCTTCCATGTAGAGACCGAAAAGAGTATGGCATGAATACTGCCATTACAAAGCGTGAAGAAAGTAAAATAGCATTAGAATATCTTCCTTCATATGAAATTGGGCTATACTACACTAATATTAAGGCACCTGCAGCCTATATTGCCTTGAAATCGTATTTAGAAGCTCTGAACTTATCTATCTCTGGCATGATAGATTATGCCGCCTAGGTCTTAGGATAATGAGAGATATAATTAACAATTCACAGGGACATAATATGAATATAAAGAATTTCCAACTGAAGATTTTGTGTGCCCCGCATGTGCCACCGGGAAATTAATTATTAGACATTTTGCTCTGAAAGCGAAGGATGAAGTCCCTGCATTCCTGGACCGTATCCAGGGATTTGCGGTCCTATACAACCCCTGTAAGGGTCAATTAGGTATTTTATGGTGCTCATCGATGCTTCCTAATGGTCGCACATATGTTTATTGTCTATGAGAAACCATGCTTTTGCAAAGCTAAATCTCGCAGATAATTAACAATTGAAAATATTTTCCCCGATCATCACGTGAAGTCCATCTGAATGGACAACGCCAGAGAATGTACTCCGAAGGCATCTGATGATTATTGTATGAAAATGGGAATTAAAGTTGAGTATTCTATACCGCACATCTGCACCTCGTAATGGACTAGCGTAACTTTGAAGAATTGTAATTTACCAACTATATGTTGGGGACATGCGATCCGCTCATAGCACTCTAATCAATTTTAGACTGCGGCCTATAACATCCATCCAACTATGCAACTAGCGCAAGGGTCGAAGATGAAAACTTCTCATCTTCGCAGTTGGTTTGCAAGGGTTATATACCTATACCACCACCGCAATAATCGCAATGGGTTTTTCTCCAAAGTCCGGGATATACGTTGGTTATGAGACATCATCCATAATCAAGTATTTGGACCATATGACTGGAGATTTGTATAATGCCCGATTCGCTGATAGTACATTAGATGAGATTAGTTTCCCGTCATTAGGGGGAGGAAATCAACCCTTGATGATAATATCGGGAAACAATTGAAGTCTAGAAGACAATTGAAGTCCAGAAGATAATTGAAATCTATGCATATGACCCGCGCACTAGTGAAGCAAATAGAGAAGTCTAGAAGATAATTGCAGTCCAGAAGATAATTGAATTGAAGTCTAGAAGACAATTGAAGTCCAGAAGATAATTGATTTGCAAGTATTAGCGAATCAACCGCGCACTACTTTAGTGATTTGAAGAGCGTGAATAAGTAGCATTTGCTCGCAAGCAATGCACCGGGAGGGTTGAAATACCATTGAAGGTATCCTAATCCCGCCCGAGGCCTCGTAATAAAGGACGAGAACTCCGGTCCTCGAATCCTGGCAACCGGGACGCCGTGAAAAAGGATAAGAAGGACTTGACACACCGATCACCAAGTGCCCCGAACTGAAGGGTAGCCGCTTGAGACTGCATCGGTATGGAACCTTCGAAAAGGCATACTAGAATTGAACATCCCATGAAGGAGACATCGGCATGGATGTGTGCGCACACATCGGAGCCTGGAAAACTAAAGGACTTGCCCCAATTGGAAGCAACGGTGAACAAGTAGAAGCATTAAAAGAATCGCCTTGAAGAAATAGCTATAAGCTTTATGACCTTAGGAGAATATTTGAATATGACAACGACCAATGTCGACATTTACTTTGCAAAGAAACTTGCCACAATCATCAATCTTGATCCGAGCTCGCATCGCTCGATAAATGAAAGAAAAGATCGATTGAAGAAGGCAATAGAAATTGAATTATTCTCTCCGAATAAAAGAAAGACGTTTGGGCTGTAAGTCGCACGCCTCCTCTTGTGCACCCGCAGGCATAAGTGGGTATTTGTTCAAAGAGGAATTAAAAGAAGCAAGGCTTGTTGCATAAGGTTTCACCGCACGCCCGTAAGATGTTTATGAAGAAACCTATTCCTGGTCATGGGCGAACTCCCTTTTAATA
The DNA here is from genome assembly GCA_036346255.1 of Ampelocalamus luodianensis. Classification (NCBI taxonomy): domain Eukaryota; kingdom Viridiplantae; phylum Streptophyta; class Magnoliopsida; order Poales; family Poaceae; genus Ampelocalamus; species Ampelocalamus luodianensis. The sequence continues at coordinate 51,472,435 of CM070627.1, read as the reverse complement.
TTTATCTCAATGGCGGTGAACTTGAAGTTAGAAGTGAAATTGATGGATGGGGTACCAAGATACCTTTATGAAATATTGGATTCGGACATTTATATGAAGATACTCGAATGTATCATCATCCAACCAAAACAGAGCAAATAGAAATATGTACAGTGTGAAACTCGTAAAGTCATTGTAATAACTTAAGCAATCAAAGCGAGAATGTGGTATAATCGCAGCGACTTTCTATGCAAGAAAGGCTACACGAACAATGAGAATAATCTCGTGTATTTATACGACGATCCCGAATGGATTTAGTATGATCTCGCAGTATGAAGATGATCCGAATATCATCTAACCACAAGGATATTAAGAAAGCAAGCTCTTACCGAGTCGAGCCTAAATGAAAGGTTTGGGTAAAACCAAATATTACTTAGGCTTGCAGCTTGAGCATGCCCCTGAAGGGATATTAGTGCATCAGTCAGCCTACACTCAGAAGGTGTTAGAAAGGTTCGACTTTGCGAAGACATACCCTTTGAAAGTGCCAATGGTCGGGAGATCTTTGCAGCAAGACAAAGACCCGTATAGACCTAGAAAAGAGGGGGAGGAAGTCCTGGGACCGGAATTCCCATATTTAAGTGTGATAGAAACACTCATGTATTGAACAAACTGTACTAGACCGGGCATTGCATTTGCCGTGAACCTATTAGCAAGGTATAGTACAGAACCTACCAAAGGCATTGGCAGGGAACGAAGGACATCTTCCGATACCTCCAAGGAAGCAAAGAACTTGGTCTGTTCTACAGAAAGAACTAAGACTTAACTATGAATGGCAATGCAGATAATGGGTACTTGTAGGACCCATATACAGCCAAGCAGCAAACAGGCTATGTATTCCTATGTGGTGGAACCGCAATTCCATGAAAATCGTCTAAGCAGAGTCTTGTACCGACTTCAACGAACCACTCAGAATAATAGCATTGTATGAGGCCTCACAAGAATGCGCTTGGCTTCGTCGGATGATTCACCACATCTAGCAGTCATGTGGATTGAATGCCGAACTACCCCCCACTATTATCTATGAAGATAAATGCAGCTTGTGTTGCACAAGTACATATGGGTTATGTGAAGAATCCTCTCACAAAGCATATCAACCCCAAGTTCTTCTATGCTCATGAATTGCAAAAGATGAACATATTTAAAGTACTGCATACTAAGTCATGTGAGAATCTTACAGATTTATTCACTAAGTCACTTCCAGCGTCTAACTTTGAAAGATGCATACGTGAATTGGAATGATGAGACTTAGAGAAGTGTAGAATTCAGGGGGAGAACCTTCACGAACTCATTATTAAAGCTTGATCATGAAGATCGAGTACCCAAAGAACAAATCCAGAAGATTAAATGAAATTGGGTGGATTGTACTCTTTTTCCCTTGACGAGTTTTTCCAAGTTTCTGCCAAGGTTTTTAATGAGGCAATTCGTGCATCACAATGTAACTTGTATCATGTACTCTTTCTCCAAATTTTCCCACTGGGTTTTATGGAGTTTTGATGAGACATGGACATGAAGGATGAGTGCCATGGGAGTGTTAAACCGGCCCAGACCATGAGTCCCGGCCCAGGCGGCTCTCATCCCAAACCCTAAGAGGTCAGAGCTATAAATATAAGTGCTATTCATCAGAAAGATCGATCGATGGATGAAGAATAAAGAGAAACAAGAAGTCCCCTACATCTCTCGTGTTCTATCTCTTATTCTGTGCTTCGTTGTTCATGCATTGTTTTACGATTCTATACTTGTATCACGGCGAATCGCTGGACCTGACTCGCCAATGACGGTTCCTCAACACTACGTACGTGGTGCAGCGCCTTTTTGTTGGCAACCAGCCTTCGCCTTGCGTTGCCCCGCGCGCGCGGGCGTCTGAGTAGGGGGGCGTGCGGTCGCGGCCCCGGGCGGTTGGCCCTGGGCGCCCAAAGTCGCCGACACGCCGGGCCGGCCCCTGAGCTGTCGCGCGTGTGGTGCTGTCGTGCAGGCAGGGTCGGTGCCACGTACGCCACGTCGCAGATGCTCCGCGTGTCGCGAGACAGACTCGCTATTCGCGAAGGCTGCTACGATGTGCTCATACCTGGACAGACCGAAGGTGTTTCTCTTCTTTTCTTTTCGGTGGATCGATGACATCTCATAATTACGGCATACTCCACCATCGTTTCTCGATCGACAACATGAGAACACCTTTGATCAAGATGGACTCGAACCTGCGACACTTTCGTGACCGTTGACACATCGAAAACCTTATTGGAGTAGCACTGGTTATTTGTAGATAACTCAAATCAAACGTGAAAGATAATAGACATAGGAGTGGTGTGGTGTGTATCATGCACGCGCCGCGATCTTTTTCGCATAGTAGGGCCGATAGCCAAGTGAGAAGGATGGACACGTACCATACCATATTTTACCAGGAGAGGTCACGTTGGAGTTGGACTAGTTGATGTACAACTGGAAAGCTCAGGTATTGGCCGACTGTGCAAAGTCTCCTTCCGATCGAGGTGTACGTTCCAACTAGGCATAATTACCGTACTAGTACGATGCAATGAAGTAACCAGAGATTCTTGGATATTCTCCCCTCTCTTCATACTTAGAACCAAAAAAAAAAAAAAATTGATGGTCGACGCCACCAAATTCAAACCATAAATATAGTTCAAGACAGATTTCAAGCCATGACAAGTTGGAATTTGCATATACAACTCATAAAACAACAGACAAGTTTTGTGCAATTTATTCAAACTAAAAGTTGGAATTTGCATATAGCTATCAAACTGTTGTACATGATCCAAAGAAAACAATGACCAGAGGAGAGAGTGGTGGAGTACTTGTCATCTGCCCAAGTCCAGATCATAGCAATTGAATGGTCGTCCACTATAGCTGTGATAAGGCGGCTCATGGCCAAACAGATGCTAACAAGCCAATAGCCCGAGAGGAAGGTGGAGAGATTCATGATATACTACGCTTTAGTGCAGTAGATAGTAGCCGGCTAAAACTGCTGCTCATCAGATCAGAGGGCAGGAATGGATACTACTATTGCAGTATCGCTAGTTTTCCATATACCATGATACAAAAAAAAAAAAAAAAACCTTTGCCCTGATCACCGCGTTCAAACAGTCCTAGTGTGATCTGAACCGTCCGTCTGGCCGATCCGATGGCATGTAGGGTTGTCTATTCATCAAGCGTCACTTTTGTCAACATTTGGAAGGGGATCTAACCACTCTCATAACCCCTCACTTCCTATATATAACACACACCCTCATCCCTAGAACAAACGAACGAAACAACAAATATTCTAACCTAGACAAAAAAAAAAAAAACAAATTTATATTAGGTGAACCCCTACAAATACAAAGACAAATAAAAATAGTCTAGACAAAACTAAACCTAGGCGAATCCTACATGAATAAGTCTTATACACGAGTTTGTACTATATTGCTCTTATATCTTTCGAAGACAAAGTATGAATAAGTTGGATGAAACGAGCTCACTAACCAATGGGAAGGACGATACATGCAACACGACGCTTTCTATCACTTGGTAAAGGGAGATCACTTTACACTACTGCATCTTTCACGAACTTGTGCAGACCACCATCAATCGAGCACCTGCCTGAATCTTTCTCCGCTCGCCCAGAATATATATGTGAATCGAATCTGAACCAAGGCCATCAGCTGCATTATGCCTAGCTTTATTCTCTCCTGTCCTGTGGCCGGCTAAAGCACGTACAAAAGCTACGCCGCTGAAGCATTCCTTTCGGATTCCAGGTATCCATCCATGTCGTACTGGTATTTCTGAAACCTTGTCAACTTGCATTGCCGTTTAGATCGAGATTTGACGCTACCCCTGATCGAGTCCGAGCACTTTGGGAGATGCTGTTTTGTTGGAGTCGGGATCGTGTAAGGTACAATGACCGTTTGGTTAGTCCACTACTCACCCAGGCTTTCACCCAGGCTTTCCGGCCGAGGGTTAAGTTCAATTCCCACCAGCTACATGCTGAGTGGGTTATGTGTTGATTTTCATGTATCTACGTGTGTGTCAAGGAACGGCTCCATAATTTGACCGGTTTTAAGACTGGAAATTTACAACAGGGAATTCGTCCCCTGTGTCCCCCTCTTTCTAAGTTCTAACCCTGCTTGTGTCTGCACTAGATCTTCAGATAGAACTAAAATATGACATCCATTGATACATCATTCATGATCGATCTCTGATATTGTACTGGGTATGCGTGCATCCATGTGTTTTCTCTTGTCAGCAACTCAGCATCCACTCTGCCAGCACAACCAAACTGTAGCCAGCCAGTGCGAAAACAAGCAACTCTGCGTATGGAAGCTTCTGAAGCATGCATGAGCTGCCAAGCACGGAGAGGACCCTGACTTGGCGCTGGCATCTGACACCGGCGAGAGAAGGCGAGCAGGCGAGAACGCATCCCCAGAAATGTGCTCTGCACAAAGGAACGAAGCGCGAGCTGTGCCCATGCCCCCCATGCATGCATGCATTGCATTGCATTGCGGCATCTCACAAAAGCTTCTTGGTTTCGCGTACGTACCCGGCCGGCCGTCCATCGGCAGCACGGATTACCATGTTGCACGGCAGTGCACTAACGCGATGCGCCGTCCCGACGCGCTCGGCCTCACGCAACGGTGCAGCACGTCCGGAATTCTTTGACGTCGACGGGAGGCGTTTCTTGACGTGATCACCCGGCTGAGATCGCGCGTGCACGTACAACGTACACAGTTCATCTCATCTGCGCGCGGTGTCCATGCGGCCAGCCGGAGGTAGCCCGTGGCAGTTTCTTCCCGGACGACAGGGGGCCATGGGCCGCCGGTTCCGGACAAGCGCACGGCGACAACGTCGCAGTGGGAGAAATGACACGGCCGGCCAGGCGGGCAAGGTGGGGACGCGCGCGCACGCGAGGCAAGTGAACCGCACTGCACTGCGTCCGCACGTCCCTTTTATCCATTTCTTCCACCCATACCACATTAACACCTAGCTTTCTGTCACGCAACAGCGGCGCGTCCCACTTCGCCGCAAGCGGACGAGCGGGAAGCGTCCTGCCGCAGTGCCCATGCCGATGGATGCCGCTGTGGCGCTGTGCCGTGACAAGGCCAGTGACAGTGCATGCCCGGCGTTCCTAGCAAGCTCGTGGCCGTTTGGACGCGCGCGATCAGAGCGATCGAGAGAGGCCGCCGGGGGATGGACCCGCGCGCGCCCGGCCGGGAGCAGCTGCGCAAGGGGGACGCGTGGGCCTGGGCCCGGATATGCCCGGCCCTCGGCCGACCGGACAGCGGTTGATGGAGGGCAGACGGGCCCAGGGACATAGTGGTGGTACTGTGACTTCAGGCTTCAGCTATCTTCTCTTTGCCTTCCTATCGCTCCTTGACCATAGTTTATTCTCATTGTATTGGCCCCTGCAAGCCTAGTGGCCAGAGAACTGATTTAGGAGTAAAAAAATAACTGAAACTGCCATCAGCGCATTAATTCAGTGTCTTGCAAACGCGCCAAGCGACCGTTTTTGTGGCACGGCACGGAATGCGTTTCCTTTTTTTTTTTATTACGAGGCAGATGCATATGTGCACACACCATCACCCAGGCACATCTCATGCATACAAGTACGAAAGCTGATGATAAACCCACGGCCTTAAAATGCTCCCGTTGAAACACATGTATTACCTATTTGACTTTGCGTAATTCTTCTCTTGTCGGCACGGATTTACGAGGCCGATCGGACGAACGGCACGGTGCAACGGTTCATGTCTTCTTCTCTCTCCATAATCAGGTGATACAGGCGTCCTTGCAAAAAAGAAAAAGAAAGGTGATATTAATATAGGCGTCTTTGTCAACCCGGCAGTGAGGTGGGCTCGACGCAACTCATACGTTGACCCCCGTGCTACGCCATTACTGTCACGCTCTCACCTATCCGTACGGATGAAACGGATCAAACACGGATGAATAATAGTTCTGTCATATTTGTTTCCATATTTTTTCCCAGATGCGGATATGAATACGAATACCCTAGATACAAATAATATCAAATACAAATACAGAGCGAATACGAATTGAAATACTTAAATTGTATGCCAGAAATTAACGAAAACATATAACTAGTTTATTTGATGCAAACATTCATAAATTGTTCATATTTTCAGCAACCACACATAACATTGGCACTAGTAACTACTAGCAAGCTGCATTAATTAGTTCATCACAAACATAATACTTAGTTTACTATATTTAACTCATAACTCATAAGTCATCACATATTTACACTTAGTTCATCACATACATAGAACTTAGTTCACACTTAGCTCTATCACACCTAATATAGTTCATTCATGACAAATAGAAGAATACCGACGTTGCTTCACCCTCCGCTGTCCCGTCGCGCGCCTCCCCCGGTCACCAGCTCCTTCCCTCCCGCCTCCTTAAGGGCAGCGCCGAGCCGCCTTCATTCCCCTTGCCATTCCCCATCTTCCTCCTCCCTTCCAAGCTCTTGAGAGCAAGAGCAAGAGCAACAGTGTAGCTCGCAAGCTCAACCTCACGCCGCCAGCACCATCATCGAGCTCGTCCCGCTGCTTGGGTGAGTCCCCACCACGCCGGGTCATTGCTTCGGGTCCGCAATGGCCTCCTCTATCCCATGCTCACTCCCGCTCCTCTCATTCTTCCCAAGAACGCCGACATCACTTCTTGCTCCCCGACGTCGAACTGGCTGCGCCACCCCACTTCACCGTGACGCACCGACCTCCTCGGATGAGTCTCGGGCGTGATTTATTGCCCACCAGCCCCGCCTCCCTACGGCTCACCACCCCTGCTCTACTGTCCACAGGAACCGTCGGAGCAACCCTGACATTTCCCTTCACATCGTGCCTGCGTCGGCCGCCATGCACACCCGTCGTTCCGACCGCACCGACGAGCTCCTTCCCCAAACCACCGCATCACGTCGCGTTCCACATCATCACGAACAAGACCCCTCAATCAATTTTGAGATTCCACCACGGGAGCTCGCGCCGCAGTCATCTTCCTCGGTTTCGGCCGAAACCGCCACCACAATCGCCATTTCAACTCCAGTGAGCCCCAGCCCAATTCCTCTCTACCAGAGCATCACCTCACCTCCCTCTACCTTCCCCCACTTCTCACTCGTGCTCTCCCCAACCCGAGCGCCGGCCCCACGATGCACCCGTCGTGCCTCCCCAGGTCAGCGCCGCCGGCTCACCTTGGCCACTCCTCACTGCCATCAACCACCTCGGTAGGTTCCCCGCACCCCACCAATGCCCGTGCCCCCCCTCCTTCCTTCTTTCCCTCCGCCGCCGCCGCCGCCCTGTTTCCCCTCCACGGCCGGCCGCCCCCGTCCGCCCCCGCCCGTGCCGCCACCACCCACAGGACTGCCTCCCCCTCCTCAACTCATTTTTGTCGTTTCCGGCTGCCGCCAATGCCTCCCTCGCCGGCGATGAGTGTCGCCCGAGCCGCCCCCTGGCTCCTCTGCTTCTGCCCTGCTGTGTCTTCTCTGTTGCCCTCCCTGTGTGTGGGAAACTAACAGGTGGCCCCCCTGACTGGAGACTGGGGTAGCTGAAGCCGAGTAGGAACCTTAACGAACGATGGACTGATGGGCCAATCGTCTGGGTAGTTGGGTTGATATGCCGGATATTCAGCCTTTGTATTATCTGGATAATCCGTATTCGTATTCGACGGATAACAGGGTTACTGTACTCATATTCGTTTCCGACAAAAAAAAATCCGTATTTATTTTTATCTTATAATTATCCAAGAAAAATCCGATCCAAAACAATCCGAATTCGTTTCCGTCCGAATCGGTCGGAAACTATCTTATCCGTTTTAACCCCAACCTACCCGTGGGGCACCGCACGCGTGTGCCCGGCGTCAAGAGGCTTCGTAGCTAGCGGCCTTGTTTTGGTCTCCCCGTTCGCGCGTTAATGCGGAATGGCGAGCGGCGGCTCCCGTGCGAGGGTGCGAGCTTGCCGCAATTCGCACTGTTTGTTGCGGTTGAAGCAACAGTGGTAGAGAATTCTGCCGAGACAACACCACCACGCCTTTCTCCTACACATGCCACACTGTCTCACGCTGTCACTGCCGTTCAAGAAAATTTGCTACCAACCCATGTGTGCATATCTCACGGGAAAGGGACGGCCTACAGTACCTGCCCGCCTACTTGGCACTAGACAGTATGGCCATGGCAGCCGTTGGTTGATGCTCGATAGAGTCCAGTTGTCCAGACGCAGCCCGGCTAATCTGAAAGAAACGGTGTAGGCCTAAACCGCTAAGGGAGATGCCCATGCCGCACTCCGGCAACGTTCAACACGCGAGTTGAGCGACGGCAGTGAAAACGTTCTAGCAGAAACGGCGCTTTCAGCTGAGCTATCTGGAAACGGACGCATCCGACGCGCGCATCGCGTCCGTGGCGCGTCGGCGTGTGGCGCGCGTCCATGCAAAGTGCTAGGGCGCCGTGAAACGAACATACCGTCAATACGCGCCCGCCGCTCGATGTCCCCAGCCCATCTCTTATTTTTTTGTCGGTGGCTTGAACCGACTGCGGCATGGGCCGGCAGGCCACGAGCACGGAGGAAGAACCTACTAGCTTCAAATTAAAAGGCGGGTCCGTAACTTTGGCATGAAATTCGGCTGCGGATAGTGATATCGGGAGTACATCAAGCATGCTGAAACAAAAAACTTCAACAATCAATCAAGCAGAAGTAGCAGCTAGGATCCCCTTTTAACATTTCCATTTCCATTACTTGATCAAAACGACTCAAACCCAGCAAAAAAGATCAATACACTTGTTTGGTTGCCGGTAAGACACAAATTTTTGGAAGTCACATTAATTTCCACAATTGTGCCAAATTTTGGCTAAGAAACGAACTTATGACAGGCTGGGGCAGATCTACTATAGCACACTAGGTGCACAAGTCACCGGTCCAAAAATTATTTTTCTTTGAATATAACATGTATATGTATTGTGGACACCCTTAACCTAACATGAAGGAACACTCCAAACCACAGCCTAGCCGAAAGTGGTCTATCTTGCCTCAGGGACTCCCGGTCATTTTCGTTCTAGATCCGCCACTGATGACAGGTGGGGCAAATGGCTAGAAAAGTAGAAAGTGCAGAGTACAACTGTGGTCTCTAACCAAAATCCCAAAACGCTAGCCACAAGAAATCAAAAGAAATCAAAATTATCGAAGTGTATCAAGGTTTGGCAACAAACAAAACGCACCCTAAGGGCGTGTACAATAATATAGACAATTGTTGTCTCTATGTTAGTATTCGTTAACACGGTGTAACATCCCAATTTTTAATTTTCTGACGTTTAAAAATCCTTTCGGGTAGTTTAGCCCTTGGAAAATTCACCCAATTTTATTTGATTGTTAATAAAGCTTAAATAGACTTTTAAATAGCAAAACAATTTAATGTGACTAATCTGAACATCAACTAATTCCAAAACTGTTTTATTTGAGTTCTTTGTGCTTGAAAATATATATTTTCAGTTTTTTATGGAATTTTTCCGAGTTTATTTACTAATTTCAATTTGCTATTTGGATTTACTTTCTAAAATAGAAAAGCTAATTAAAATATCAGAAATTCTGTTGGACCGAATCTGCTTTGACCCGGCCCAACCCTGTGCTTTTCGACCCATTCTCGCGCGGGCCGAGCGCCTTTCCTCTCTATCCTCGCGCGCGCCCGCACCTGACCCCACTTGCCAGTCTTAGCATCGTCGTTTGCCACGCGGTTTCACCTGAGCCTCAGCCACTGACTTGCGGGCCCCACCGAGTTACTGTGCATCTTATTTGATTCGGTTGCAATCCGAACTACTCCACCTCGTGGACCTCCTTGGCATGCGTGCTCCGGACTCTCCTAGGCGCCCGCGTATAAAGGGAAGGGTAGAGCTCGTTCCTCGCATCCCAACCGTAGTCGCCACCGCCCAAGAGCTAAACCCTAGCCGCTGGAAAAGCACGAAGAAGAAAACCGCCGCCGCAAGCTTCGACAAGGTCCTTTTTCGCCATCGGTACACCTCAGGCCTTGCCACCGTTGAGTTCGCCTTGAGCTGATCTACATTGTCGTGATCTTCACTTCGCTGGAGCGTCACCGAGAGTTGATCCTGTCGGGCCCGAGCCTTCGCCATCGCTTTGACCTCGCCGTCGGCCAGCCCAGAGGTTCCCTTGCGTCCGTGAGTACACCAACATGATCCTCGTCGCGCCCTCTACCTATTGCGTTGTTCCGCTGTCGTCGAAGAGTCACTGTTCGCCGGATCCCCTCGGTCCCAAAGCGCCACCGTCGTCAAGCCGTCGTGGCAGTCCACATCAACGCCACCTCCCTGCCACATCAGCCCTAGTGCTTGCGTGTCAGCCACGTATGCGCCAGCGTGTGCACCCGTACCCCTAAACCAGATCCAAACTCAGTTAGATCTAGTCCACCGTGAGCCAAGTCTCTATCATGTGGGTCTCACATGTCAGATCTACCGTGCCATAGACACATAGATCAGATCCATGAACTCGATCCATAGACCCCTGGTCCCACATGTCAACCACTGTTTCCTATTTTTGGTTTTTCTTTTAATTCTGAAATTGTTGCTGATGTCAGGATGGCGCAATAACTCAGAATTTCCTTTAGGAAGAAAATTCGAGAAATTTGAAATAGTAATTCCTTCGTCTTTTTCTTAGGTTTAGAAGTTCCAAAGGCCCGTTCTTCCTCGTACGAACTCCGATTGAGCCCATTCAAATTCCTAAATTCATCTAAATTCAAACTCTATCTTCTTGCGATTTTTATTTAATTTTTGGAGTTTACTTATTGCTCTGTTTTATTATTTATTTGGTTTTTCTTTCATTTGCGGGTAGACATTGATACTTCATGAGATTTTGAGGAAGGAGTTGATCAAGCTCAAGACCAGTACTAAGACTTGTTCAAAGGCAAGTTGTACCTTTGATCATGTTGAACCTAGTTTTTCTAAAATTACATTGATTCAAATTATTGTATTTTACTTTAAGTATTTATTTAAATATTTTAGAATTATTTATATGCCACATTGATTATATTCGCTTTGATCATTGTATTATCATAATGTTTTGTCACCCTAGCTTGATTAATTATTAGTTGGTATTATCATAACACCAACGTGGGTTGGTTAGATACAGGTAATCTGCTTAGCCATTGTAACAGCCCAATTTTTAAATTTCAGTAAAATTTAAAAATTTATTTATGTTTGTGGTTTTTCCTGAATTTTCATAAGTTTTTTATAAATATTTTAAAGCTAAAACAAATTTATTTGCAAAATTTAAAGCCAACAAATAGTTGGAAATAATTTTATTAAGTCCAGAATGAGTATGGGAATTTCTGTGAATTTTTCCATAATTTTTGGAAGTATTTTGCTATTTTCTAAAGCCTAAATGAATTAACAGAATTAAAACAATTGAGAAATCAAAAAAAGAAAATCAAAAATGGCGTTGGTCGAAACCCACGCCTCGCCCAACACCCGCTGCTGTATCACCGCGACCCGCTCGCGCGCGCGCCTCGCCTTTCCCACCATCCGATCAAAATCGAACGACTACCATTTCTCCGCGTATCTCTTTCTCCACCGTTGGATCATGCACCGACGGTCAAGATCTTTCACAAAGAACCGCACGGTCCGAATGCCATCATCAACGTGAGCCGCACGATATTAATCCAACGGCCGCGCTAAAACGCACTTACCGCTTCGGTCTAATCTCAACCATTGGATCTTAATCCAACCAGTGCGCCCGAAAGTCACTTACGCCGCGAATCTAATCTCGATCAGACGTTGAAAATCGGACGACCACAGTCGTCGTCTTCCTCGCCTTCTTCTTCCGCGTTGCTCGCGCAACCGCCGCCATTTTCGCCACGCTCAAGCTTGAACGGCTAGTTGCCAATCGCTTCCGCTCTTCGTGAGTGCGTGCACAAGACCGGTCCGCAACCGCCGCTTTCCCCACGATCTCCTTCGTCTCCGCAACCGGTGCGCCACGATCACCGCAAAACCGCCGCGACAACCCCACCTCTCCACGCCGCTATGGAGCTCCCGACGCCTATAAAAGCGGCCACAGGGCGCGCTCTTCTTCGCCGCACCAAGCACCCACACTCACTCTCTTGTTTTCTCCGAGCTCGCGTACTCGCAAACTCGCCACGCGGTGAAGTAGGATTTCTCGATTCGGTGAGACCAGAGCCGCCCGACCTCGCCGCCACCGTCGGCATCGCCGCTTCATGGCCGGTGCACGCACCATCTTGGCCGAGCACCACGAGCACCATCGCCACCGTGAGCTCCACTTCGCGCCGCTCATCTCCGTCGCCGACAACCTTCCCGACCTCCTCCGCCCTCGAGAAACACACATTCAAGATCGCGGCGTCTCGCGGCTCAAGCACACCTCGGTCCGCGGATCATCACCGGAGCCCTATCGACGATCGCGCCCGATCAACGCCGCGCCAAAACCTCGTCGGCGGCCGACTCATCCACCTCCGGTGACCATTCGTATCAAAATGATCACGATCGCCTCTACACTTTGGTACCACTCACGCACACCGCCGAGCACGGATCGCCGGCGAGCCATGGCCGAAAGCCGCCACGGCTATACCGACGTGGTCCAACCACGTGGTTGCCACGCAGCCGCCACTTCGCCGCCACGGCGCACTGCGTGCGTGGCGCCATGTGGCGATCCATGTGGCGCCATGTGGCGAGCCACGAGCCACACACTGCATTGTTCCACCGTGGACTTAGTCCACGTAAAGCCGTGAGACCGACATGTAGGCCCCACGTGTTAGAAATTCTTTAAATTCTTATAAATTCGAAATTGATCACGGCGTCAAGATTGCGCAATAAATAGATTTTTTGAGAAAAATAATTCGGAAATTCAATTAAATCTCGAATTTGGTTTTAAACTTCAAAATTCATAACTTTGCATTTGAACTCCAAATTGAGTGATTCAAATTGCAAAATTTATATAAAATTATAATCTAGCTAACTAAACCAAAATATTTCAGTTTGGAGTTAATTTGAACTATGTTTTGAATTTATTTGAATTTGAATATTGAATTTGTCGTATTTTACAGATAGAATTTGACGACTCGGAGAGTTCGATCAATCAAGATTTAGAATTCCAAGACATCGACCAAGGCAAGTTACACCATTGACCATATTGCCCTATTATTTTAAGTTATTTTCGCTTTTAAATTCCTTATTGCATGCATATGTTGTTAAAAATATTTTAATATCCTGTTTTACATATAGATAATTCCATATGTTATTGTATGGCCAAACTTGAATGTTGAATCGACTACCTTGATACCATAGGCAAGATATTACCAAAATTCAAATATATGCTTAGCCAAGCTTAGTCCACATTTACGAATTTGGGAGGTTTGCACCAAATTTCTACAAATTTGTTCCAAACTTGAAATTGTGGTATTGTCTTACCACGTGGATTTATAAATGTGGTTTTATCCCAAAAATAAAATCAAAATGGGTTTGGACTTGGCGAAATGGTTGGAATGGTGGAGTGCGAGTTTATGCAGGATTGATCCGTTAAGATTAAGGCCCACGGCTTGTAGGAATGACGCCAAGTCAATTGAGGACCGGTCTTTGAGCCGCTTATTTCTATGCCATAACGTATCACCACATGTCCTGTATGGGCGGATTTGGCTAACTAATTTGTGATATTCTAGTATATTTATGTCATGTGATTTTGTGGGTGTCGGTTAGACGCTTTATTCCCACTTGGCGCAAGAGGGCTTAGGAGGACTACGATCCAAAGGCGAAACCTTAGCGAGCATGAATGTACTAGGATAAAACATTGTAAAGGCCTCATGGTAATTGCTCACCACACCTACGAGCGTGAATTGGCCGACATAACGAGCATGTCACCTCGTGTGGGTAAAGTTGTACCAACTCGCGAGTAGAAACTATTCGAATAAGCGCGTCATGGTCATGGACATGCTAGCGGGGCCACTTAAAGTTAGAATTGTTTTGGTTTTAAAATGCTTTATTAAATATTGAGGATGGTTAATCCTTATGAAAATTTGGGCGGAAGCCAAGTGTTAGGAGGATCCTTCACTTTATCATTGGAGGTTATCCACATTATATCATTGTTATTTCAAAATATGATTTTATCCATAGTATAAAATTGCCTTAGAAACTACTATGCTTATTCAAACTGAAAATGCTGTTTATGCAAAACAACTCTGCCATACTCACTTGTTTCCTTATGCATGCATTTAAATTCAATATTAGGTGTGACTTGCGAGCACGGTAGTAGTGCTCACTCTTTTTGAATAAATCTTATTCGGAGAAGATCGCTATATTGACGGTGAGGACCGGACGAGTAGGCCTTCTCGACCTGCACGATTGCTCGTGGCGCATCGTGGCTCCCACTATTATGTTATTTCCATTGTGTTTATCATTTGACATTTGATGTTATTATTCGCACTCATTTGTATTAAACAGTTATTTATTTAATGCCAATTACGTTTTCGTGATATGAATGTGATATTCATTTTTGTGAGACTGTGTACACTGGAAATCCTGGACTAGTGTTTGAACACAGAGAATTCGGGATCCTTCGTTCCCAGGTTCGACAGCCATGCAACGAGTCATTGAGATCAATTAAGTTGCAATTATAAACTTAACTAAGCGGTTATAGAACTTGTGTAAAACTATATGCAGTATGTTGTTACTTATTGATGGCATATGTTGCACTTAACCAACAGGGTGGAAAAAGATTTAGACTAAGGCGAGTAGATGGTACTGTGTGATATGGTGGTTGTGTGATTGAAAAATATGAATAATGGTAGTGTAGTTAGAACCTGATAGTCTCGGCTTGGTCAATTAAAGACGTAACTTTATACGTCATTGAACTGAGCCACAACTGTACAATCACATGCCTGATGGGATAGGTCTAACTTAGTAAGTTACGGAATCTCGACATTGATTACTCAGGTAGTAGGTTAGGTGTTCAATGATGGGTGGAGGTGTCGACTACTATAAAAGTCACATCGATGGACAGTTTGCCGCTTCTAGGTCCAACGGTGTATGTCGTACCAAAGCACTTTGTCAGGGTTGGTACAACGGTAAAACACATCGGGAGGGTCAAGAGTAGAGATAAATTTTTGAAAAGGTTTTGTTATGATTTGATGCTAGCTACACTGATTATATCGTGTGAGTAAAGTATATTACCTCTGCAGAGTGTTAATCAATCTATTCGAATAGCCACGTCCGCGGTCATGGACATGTTCGAGGATTTCACACGATAGGTAGATTTTCATAAAACATTTGGGAAATGACAACTGTGTGATTTAAACTCATATGGTTGTGTGAAAAAAACGGAATTAGACTTTATGTCCTTTGTGAAAATACTTGTTAAATTATTATTGTTTAATTATTTTGAATTACACTTTCAATCTATTATTTGTATTTAATTACAAATGTAGCTTTATTACAAAATAACCATAGAAGTCATTTTCTTTATAATAAGCCATTATCTATAATTGCATTATGTGGTACAATTTGTTGAGTACTCGAAGTACCCATTCTTACTGCAATCATTCAATTGAAGTGAAAGAATCATCGCCTGCTTTCGAGGAGGAGCTCTTCGATGATGGTGATCATTATATCTTGATCCCATTCGGCTGTCTGTGGCAAGTCGATGGGTTTCCGCTGGAGTTGCTTTTGTTCCGCTACCGGTTCTTTATTTACTGTCAGCTCTGCGTGGCTTAATAAATATAAACTCAATCATAAAATCACAACCATTATTTATTAATTAAATGAGTCATTTATCCTTATATCCGTCTTGTGTGGAATGATATTAATTTATATTGACATTGTATGCACTAACGTGATCCTAGACTAGTGCATTGTACACAGAGGGTCCATAATTATATTTTTAGGTCCCGACACATGGGCAACCGGCGATTACAAAACCAGCCAATCCAAGTTTCCCAAATACAATATTTTGGCAACTGTTCAAGCATGTAACAATGCAAGGCTAACGCATGCGTGCGTCACATAGCAGTATCAGAGTTAGTAGCAAACTGCAGTCGAAAGAAGACAAGGCAATGCGGAAACAGTTGGAACCTATTTTTTAGACAGAGTAGGGTGTTTTAGTGGGTGCCAATGTTCTCCACAATGGGGGCACATCCACCAAGTTTCATTTGATAACATGCTTGAATAGAATACACGCGGCTAATCATATTCTGAGTTGTGTATTGAACAAGGGAATATGAGATATGACACTAAATCATTGTATCCAACGAAAGTAGCATCTTAGTGTGATAGAATTGACGTAAATTATGATTCATGTCTCTCAGAAGTGCGAAGCGGCTAGCGGACACTACTCTTGACGGCTGCCACTAGTTTATCCCTGTACAAAATAATTGTGACAACTGACGACTAATCCAGGTCTACAAAAAAAGAATAAAGTGACCCAATCTTTTTTATATTTTATCTTGTCTACGAGTACTCTTTTGGTCGGGCGATTTGAAGGTAGGAGTTGAAAGAAAACAAAACTGCTTACATGAAATGCATAACGGGTTTCTCCGATGTCATCTGTGTGATTGTCAGCTATATGAAAAGTAAAACCAGTTCATATTTGACAATCCGCATTGCAAAATCTTGCACTGATATACTTTCATTAGCTGTATTAAAAGACACGTCACCTACCAAAGGCATAAGAGTGATTTAATTGGAATTTTCACGTCAATCATTCGTGCTCAGTGCAACTTATCAATCATTGCGGGTTTAGTGTCAAAGTGTTACAGAAAACATGGAGAAAAAGAAACAGCAACAAATAATGTGGCAACCCAACTTCATGCACATGGATGCTTTTATCAAACCCAAAGTTTGGATGAATATATTTGGAAGTTGGAAACTTAACTCAGAAGAAAGTATCTCATATTTGTGGGACCTAGGATTAGGATGGTCCAAATGATTACAACCTTGGCTCTAGCATTGTGTTTCTGCAACGGAATCCTTAAATAACAAGGAAGCAACCTTACTATCGCAATGAAATGGATCAATGTATTTGTTCATCTCTCATCAACTCGCCAAAAGGCTGGTCTGTAGCATAGATTATAGATTTTGGCAAGTAATGTGTTTAAGAAACACTGCATCAACATTCAACACAGAAAACAGCTACAACAATTCCTCTATATTTTATTGACAAGAAAACGAGGTTCCATGACAATTCCCAATTTCGTAAGATGATTCTCATCATTTCTATTGAAGTTTTCCATTTGATACTAAAAGCGTAAAAGATCTGATAGGAATACCTTCAAAGCTTTGCACTGAAAATTTTCAATAAAAATCCACCACCTTATTCATGTACAGACACAGCTCGGGAACCTGTCCACCTAGATCCTCTGAAAGCCATCTCTCCTAATAAGGAAGAAAGATTCATCACATGACAAGTCACTTGGTATAAACAATTAAGAACAGCACGTCTATTTCAATCAGTTGCACATCACATGAAATTGATTCTAAGCAAAGAATGACAGCACACATCACAATTGCAAATAGTCGAATGGTAGATTCTCACTCCCCTACAAACATTCACTACCAGCCCAGATGGAGTGTCAACTGGTCAGGTCTGTTGAGAACGACACAGAAGATGGTACTGTGACAAGTTGACAACAGGTTCAGAAAAACAGTAACACTTTAGCTTAGTTCCTCAAGAGCAATCAATCAATACTGGAGCATATAGTATCACTATATGCATGCATGTTTAAGCAAAGAAAAATCTAGAAAATGCTATTGATGTGTGTTGTGTTCTTGCGAGACTTACGGTGAATCGACAAAGGAGGAACGAGTTGATCGGATGCAGTCGAACGAGAACGTAGAGGATAACGGAGA
The DNA here is from genome assembly GCA_036346255.1 of Ampelocalamus luodianensis. NCBI lineage: Eukaryota > Viridiplantae > Streptophyta > Magnoliopsida > Poales > Poaceae > Ampelocalamus > Ampelocalamus luodianensis. The sequence continues at coordinate 51,454,557 of CM070627.1, read as the reverse complement.
GAACCGAGTTCGCCTTCAGACGCTCGGCGAAGTTTGTCCTCCGCCAGCGAAGCAGCTCTGAACAAGTCTAGATGGATTCAGAAGAATAAAACTAGTTTTGTATTGCCTGGCTTCTCCGAATTACAAAGCTGCATATATAAAGGCTTGTAAATTACAAACGTACTAAACTAGACTCTGACTTGCTATCATACTCAATCGATATAATGGAAACCGAACTGAATTCTGCTGTCGTTATGGAAACGAACTCGTTTTGTCGGACGGTGCTGTTCCGTCAGAAACACTAGCTGTGCGTGTTCCGCTGGACTCGTTCCTTCTACGCTTTTCATACTTCTTGCCGTAGAAAGAATCCACAACAGCTATACCGTCCCTACTCGGGGTAGCCTTTTGCCATTGGATCGAACAAATCCGAGCGACCACAACTGCCTCTCGAATCACTCAATGACTTCATCTTCTTCCCATTGTTCTTTCTCTCTCCATTCCCCACCCTTTCAGATCCTCTCTCTCTATATATCCCCTATCCAGATCCATCCTCTCCTATCTCCACTGAGCACCACCTGGACGATTCATCGCCACCATGGATTGATCTCATGCCGAGCCACCACTATTTGATCCCAGCGGAGGTGAGCCTGAGCATGTGCTATGGTGGTGCGCAAACAGGCCACGGCAGCGAGCCCAAGCATGCACGGGGGCAGTGCTCAAGTAGGGCAAGATGGCGGCGATGGATCTCATACTGAGCTACCTCCATCCCATCCTGTCGGCGACGACGGCTGCGGATCTCATGCCGATCCACTTCCATCCATTCCTGGCATCAGCAGGGAGCTCGAGAAGGCAAGGCGGAGGTGCAGAATCCTCGGGCGGCCATCTGCAGCACCACGAGTTGGTGCGGAGGTGTCGCATGACGGCAAGCCCGCCATCTCATCCTTGTTTCCAGTTAGTGACCTTTGGGGAGAATGAACATGCTGAAACTTGAATAGTGATTTTGAAACCTCTTTGAACCTTGATGTTTTGTTTTGAATCTTGCCTGGAACTGCTTTGAAATTTGAAGTTATTTAAACTCGTTTGAAGCTCTTCGAAACTCACTTGAAACTCTTCGAAATTTTTACTAAATCTTGTTCAAAACTTGCATGAAAACTCAGTTGAAATTGTTGAAACTTTTTGTGAGACTTGCATTTTTAAAACTGAAACCACATGAAACTCACACGAAATTTATGTCTTTGAAACTGAAAATCACATGAAACTTGCGTTTTGGAATCTGAAACCACTTCAAACTCACACGAATCTTGAACTTTGAAAGTTGAAACTTTGATGAAACTTGTATTTTTGGAACTTGAACCCACTAGAAACTCTATGAAACTCCTCAAATATTTTACTTAAACTTGTATTTTACTAAAATTTTACTAAGACATGAAGACGAGCATAGCGAGAATGTGCTCTATACAGGACCTCACCAGGACACTTGCCCTGAAGCTTGGAAGGGGGCTGACGGTTGATGAGATAGACTGTCGTAGAGACCGATTCTCCCCAGAAGTGAGAAGGAACAAAGGAGGAAATGAGAAAAGTACGAGTAGTCTGAATGATGTGACGATGCTTGCGCTCAGCAACACCATTATGAGCATGAGCACCAAAACATGAGAGCTGAGGAAGAGTACCCTCAAAAGAAAGAAACCGAAGTGTGAGGTGGAAAGAGTCCCCTGGTGAGTGACGCGTATGGCGTTCCATCAGCTGTTTGAATCTTGATACCTTGTGCAGCAGGACGACATGATGTGAGCTGAGTTGCATTAGATGTCACATGGAAAAAAGCCCCTAAATCCAACAGCCATGGAAGTGAAGCACCCGACACAGAACATGATTGTGCACTCAAACCGGTGGGTGCACCGGAAGATGCCTGCAGTCGACACAATTGGGGCTGAAGATTGCACATCTGAGCCTGAATCTGACCAAACTGAATTGCACAAGACTCCACAACACTAGCAGGAACATAACAAGCAATAGTAGCATCACCTTGAATAGGTCCAAGACCAATAATACCATCAAGAGCCATGATAGGATCAAGTACACTAGCACCAAGCAACAACCTCAGTAGTAACAACACCACATGCAATAGTAGGAGATCATGATCCACAACACAACTAGCTAACAGCAGCAGCACAATAGCAATCAGAGCAAGCACTACTCAGGCCAAGCAATCAATAGCAGCAAACAATGCAGAGCACAGTAGCAAGTAGTACCAAACGGTAGAGCCATAGTAGAGGTCGCAAGTGCTACCAGTCACGAGGTCACGGTGCGCGAGAGCGAATACCGATTATGAGGTCGCTAGCCACGACGAAGCGAAGCAGCAGCGGCGCGCGCACGACGAAGACCCAAAGCGAGCGGCGGTGTAGCATCGCCTGGACGCAGAGGATCCGTGCGAGCGGCGGCGAAGAGGACCCACGGGCGGCCGGGAGCAGAGGATCAGCTGCCGCAAAGGACCCACGGCGGCGTCGCTGGAGGCCCGGCTGGGAGGAGCTCTGGTCGAGGGCGGCGTCACCAGAGGCCCAGCCGCTTGAATCGCGCGACAGAGCAGAGGTCTGAGCAGTGGCCTGGAGGAAAACGTGGCCGGGGGAGGTGTTGCCAAAGGCCCTGCCGGGAGGAGCTCTGGCCAGGGATCTTCGAGGTTGTCGTTGGCCGGGGGAGCCGCGTGCAGGAGGCGGGGACGAAGCAGAGGCGGTGGAGACGGTAGTAGAGCAGAGGCATAGAGGTACACGCAGAGGACGCCGGATCTGGACGAACCACAGGAGGGGGAGAGGAAAGGAGGTATCACGCCGGTGGCGGCGAAGATGGCGGCGGCCAGACCGGCTCAGTTCCTAACCCTAACCCTAGACTCTGATACCATGTTAGAATTTGAGAGAGGTTTTGCTATTCACAACTGTGCATCTTATTCATTATTGAGAAGATATATATAGACATGGGTTACATGGGCTACATGGACCCAGAGAGAGAGTGTGTGTGTACAACTCTTAACAAATTCAACATGTAAATATCACATAAACTTCAAGAAAATACAAACAAAAGGTATGCATGAATAGGGGTGAATGTGTTACAGTATTAGAACTGTTTTGGAAGGCCATAATACATATTTTGTAGCAGCGAAATGTGTGATCCAGACTGCAATTACATTCTCTTTCCTTAACATGCTTGTTCTGGAGGTTGGCACAGTCTAGAAGTCTTCAAAAATAAGATATATTACACCATAGTGGATCAAATACATAAAAAGAACATGGCATGCCAAATCATCAATACAATAAGTCTTAGCTTACATAATACAGGAACAAAAATTGACCAACACAAGAAAAGAAAAAATTGTATTAGGTGTTATGGAGCAAGACGCGGCGAACCGTAGCAAGCGTGTGAACAGTACCACAGTGCGTGTGAATAATGCCCGTTGGTATTGTAGCACCATTATTTGTTGGGTTAATCTTGTTGCATGTGTTTTAGTTGGAGTCCTGCATATCTTGAGTTTGGTGCATCTGTTGAGTTCGGTGCTGCACGTGCGTGTGCACGTTGTGAGCTAGTTAGTTTGCTAGTTGGTTGTGGTATGCTAGTCTGTTAGCAGAACAGCCCGTATTGGTTAGTAGTTAGTAGTTAGTTTGTTTATTGATTTGGTTATATGGTGCCGCGTGAGTTCCGATCAGGGACGTGTGCCCACCGGTGCTGAGTGCCTATATATGTAATAGTTAGATGAGTTTAGAGGTGAGCCAGAGAATAACAGAGAAAACACAGAAAAGGTGCGAGCAGTTAGCACCACAATCTTGCGCCTTTGTTTTGTGTTCAACTTGGTTATTAGCTCCGTCATCTCGTTCCCAACTCCGGCAAACCAACCACCGTGCTTGTGTGTGAGTCCACCGTGAAAGCGTGTGTTTGAGAGAACTGGGCCAACAACATTATTTCCATGCATTGCAGTTGGGTTTCCTAGGATAAAGAATAGTTGGTTAGGTAGGTTATTCTGGGATTTCTTATCTATCAAATTATTATTAGGGATATGATCTTATTTATTAGGGATGTTATTTTTAATAGTTGCAAATATTAGATTGGATTGGTAGGTTTCCTGATAGATTATTTCTTAGACATCAAATCGGGTTGTCCCTTTAAAAGGGATAACATATATCCATTATCAATCAAGCAATGAATAAACAAAGTTTTTAGTTTCTCCCCTTCCTCTTCAACTAAGCATCAGAGCCTTGATGGTGGCATGGCCAATCGTTCAAGAACGATTGCCCTACCCTCGGTCCTCGGACCCGTACCCCAATGGTTATCATAACATTTGGTATCAGAGCCATCTACCATGGCTTTCGATGCCAAACCATCTCCCTTCGCCATGTTGAGGGTTGGCAACGAAAAGATAATATCCTCAATTGACAACATGATGGTCATCCTTCAAGAAACGTGGGCATTGATGATCAAGTTGAAGGAGCAGGGGCAGCGTTGTGTGCCATTGCAATGGCGACGCTACCATCACCTTCCTCAACGGCGCCACCGCCACCCCAGTGGGCATCGCTGCCCTAGGCAATGCAGAGCAAAGCGATTGAGGGGCCAGCACCGTCGTCGCGTAGGTTGCCCATGTCGTCGATGTCTTCCTCAACGCCACGACATGCTAATGCACTTCTTCCTTGGGCGCCATACGTCGGGGTGTCACTGATCTGCTCTCAAGTGAACCGACACCGGTACCGTACACTCGTCAACATTGGGCCATTAAGGCTTTCAACCGTGGCCACCACCGCAGCTCAAGGACGAGCTGCCTCGCCGCAAAGGGTGTAATGCCATGGAGCAATACGCAATGCACCGTAGCAGGCGCATGAACAGTACCATGTTGGATTGTAGCGCCATTATTTCCGTGCATGATTGTTGGGTTTCCTAGGATAAAGAATAGTTGGTTAGGTAGGTTACTCTGAGATTCCTTATCTATCAAATTATTATTAGGGATATAATCTTATCTATTGGGATTGTTGTTTTTAATAGTTGAAAATATTAGATTGGATTAGTAGGTTGCCTTATAGATTATTTATTAGATGTCAAATCGGGTTATCCCTTTAAATGGGATAGCATGTATTCATTATCAATAAAAAAATGAATAAACAAAGTTTTTTGTTTCTCCCCCTCCTCTTCAACTAAGCCTCAGAGGCTTGATGGTGGCATAGTCAATCGTTCAAGGGCGAGTGCTCTACCCTCGGTCTCCCGTACCCCAACAATTACCATAAGTATAATAACTAGTAGGAGCTTATTCTGTGTGCAGCAATACAGAAAATTTTTAGGTGTCAAAGAAGGTTGCAATCAGCGCAGGTTCAACATAAACTCTGGGATTCATCAGTGTATTTGATGCGTTGGGTAAAGTGGATACTTATTCTCTGCGTAGGACCAAATTTGCCTCCCCAAAAGTCAAGTAATGCAACTTTTTTCAAGTGCAACAAGTAACAAACAAAGATGATGTACTGAAACAGACTGCAAGCTATGCAGGTATCAATACTGGCAATAGAAGGTACCAATGTTGTCTGTTAGTAGTACTAGGGGTCTTTCATTTAGCCTTCTATTGGTTCTGGGCTGAAGTGTTTGCACAATCAGAAGGTGTATATACATATCAGACTATCAGAGTCAACAATATGGTTGCACCAGATCCAAATAAGCTCACTCAATGCAAGCAAAGTGACCAGTGTTGACCTAGGCGCTAGGCAGAAGGCGGGCGGGCACTGGCCACCTAGCGTCTAAACCGCATAGGTGGCCGACCCGCACAGCAAGGAGGCGGGCAGGAGCAGCAGCACAAGGGCATGTATAATACGAAAATGGGCATGAATTATACCTCAAGGAGGACAATTGTTACCTGGAGATTGCTAGCCTAAATGCCTAATCATTACAGAAGTACAGAGGCATGTACATTGTGCATTCACTACTCACCGGTATGCAAAGCAAGAGCAAAAGAATAGAGAGAGAGAGAGAGCAGCAGCAGTCCAGCAGAGCGCGCATTGGAGCTCACCTTGGGGGAGGCGGCGGCGTGACAGGGAGCCGGGGAGGAGGCGACGCGATGGGAAGCAGCGGAGGAGGCTGCGCGTGACAAGGAGCCGGGGAGGAGGCGGCTTGCAATGGGGAGCAGGGGAGGAGGCAGCGCGCGGGAGCGGGAGGAGATCGCGTGCAACAGGGAGGCGGGTCGAGTGCCTAGGGTGTCGATTGTGCATGAACCGCGGCGGCGGGGGTGCACCCAGCGCCTAGGCGGACGGCTAGGGGAACACTGGAAGTGACAGGCACACTCAGTACGGTATCACCTTAAATTGCCATGCAAGGCACGCAAAAATACATGTTTTGCATAATTCAACATACAACTATCAAAATAGTGAAACTATTAGTATTTCCAAGAATAGTTTAGTTCTGTAAGACAATAAATGGTTCTCATATCTGTTTAGAAATGCTCCGATGCTCACTTACTATCGGCAACCTCTGATACACGGACACGGCTCCAACATGTATTTGCGGGTGTCTGAAATTAGGCGTCGAAAAATACGAAAATGTATTTCAAAAATGTATGAGCAATTCGGCCCAGCCCATTTAGCACAAACGGTCAGCCCAACTGAACCCCTCCCTCCTCTTAACCCTAGCCGAACCAGTCCCCTCCCTCCTCCTGTGCTCAGCTCGCGCTGCCACCTTCCTTCCTTCTGCTGGACCGTGCATCCGCGAGTCGTCGCCACCTCGGTCTTCCCGCGCCGCCCTTCACAGAGCAGAGGAGGCCTCGATCCGTCGCCTGCCTCCTCGCCGCCCCTGCTCTGCCTCCTCTCTGGGCCGCGCAACCCCAAGCCGCCTCCCGCGTCGAGCAGCCCACCGGGCAGCACCATCCAGGCGCTCGGTGCCTCCGCCGCTCGGATCCGACGCCGCCTCTACCTCGGTGCTCAGATCCTCAGCCTCAACCTCCTGCTCCGCCGCCCCGATCTGCCTCTTCCACCGGTCCGGCTGTTGGTACATGTCATGAGCTGCCTCCTCTGGCGGCGACCGAAGGTCGGCGGTGACTGCATCCTCCAGCGACCGGTGGTCAGCCCAATGAGTCAATCTTCTCATGCTCCTTCCTCACCATTCTTCTTCATGCTCCTTCCTAGATCTGAAATTTAGATCTTTCTAGCATCCTTCGTTCTTCATGCATATGAAATTTAGATCTTCACGCATCTGAAATGGGCATATCTTCACGAATCTGAAATGGGCATATCATATATATAGCCGTGTCGCCATTTTTTTTAGAAAATGACGAATCTCGTGTCCAACACGTGTGTCCGTGTCCGTGCATCATAGTCGGCAACTTAAGAATTACTTTGAAGTTTGCTCACTGTTCCACTTTATACAAACTCAGTAAAGGCAACATAAATCAGTTAATAAGGATGACAACCTGGCACCCAGCATTACATAACTACTAGGAGTCCCCATAAATCACCAACATATAGTCACTACTCACTAGTAATCGATTAGCATTTCCTAACAAAGAAAGTATTCCTCTAAATGTATTCCATGGATTGCCACTGCCTTACGTTCTTCATAATTAGAGAAAGACTTATTGCATGCACTCCGTATACTTAGACCTATCTTTTGTAGCTTACAGACCAAAATTTCATCAAATGGTTGCCTTTGTGTGAAAAGCAAGCACTTCAGCCTGTGGCCTCTTGCCTTAACCTCAGTGAGGCACTTTCTTGCACCTAATCTCGTGTTAGCACATACAGCAAACTTTGGCACCTCTGACAATAATGTACTAGGTTCATGTATTGTTTGTACATCTGACTAACCAACAGACTAATACCCAGTTCATTAGGAAAGTATCAACCATGCATCCTATCACAATCATCGTCATTTCAGGACACATAGCAGCAACAAAGTAGTTTCGATATGAAAGTATCTGTGTGCTGTATAGGTCTAGCTTCTATGAAGAGAGTACAGTGTGGTTTATATGAATGCCTTACTTTACAAATGTGATTTAACCCATGACCTTCGGACGCCATCCAGCAATGGCATCCTCTGGCAGAGCCCGAGTTTTGACAAACGAATCCATTGAGAAAATTGTCTGCAACAGAAAATTCAGATGCTGCAGTTAGAAAAGGATGCCCAAGACCCACACTTCTCAGTGATATGCCTAAAAAATTAAAAGTGAAAAGGTACCCCCTTTATGAACCGATAGCTTACATAATACATTAATCTATCAGTAAAACTACACTGAAGAAGTATAAGCCAGTTATTCTAAGGGTAACTTGCACCATGTATTGAACATTTGAACATAAGAATAGGTCATCACTACTACTAAAGATTTAGGACACGTGTATAAAATTCAACTCATAGATGATGTAACATAAGCTTTGGAATCATGGGTCAGCTGTTCGGTTAAGTGCCCCAATCACCCAAATAACATTTATTTTCTGTTTGCACTCCTAAATATGTTTATTTAATCACGATTTGTACTAAACAGCGCAGTACACTGCACACATGCCATGCAACTACTCAATATAACTGATATTTGCATAATGATAGAAAGACAAACCCATTGCACCTTTGGTAATTACACTAGTTACATGTTCATTTTTGAATGGGTGCCCATTAGGTGAAAAAATGGCATGAAACTCTAGTTCATTTATATGTCAGGTCAGTTCAGGAAGCAAAATCAAGTACCAACTACCAAAAAGACAAATGTAATCTTTCTTGCACAAAAAGGTGAAGAACATACCTTCATGTATGTTTTCACATGTGAAAGTGAATCTGGAACGGACCAATTCTTATAGTGACCTAGAGCTATCTCCATGTGATATAGTTTCGGACCAAGAGAGAGATCAGCAGCAGAAATTGCTCCACCATTGATAAATGGACCCTGCATCAAACAGCGTCTAAGATCAAGTACATAGTAAATTTCAGCTAAGCTATGCAGAAATGAGTATTAACAACAAAACTAGTAAGCCACATAAAAGGTTCTTGGTGAAGTAAACAACATCATTTACACAAATAAAATGCAATTTAAGATATTTCATCATCTTTAACTGAGCTAAGTTAATCCAAGTATCTGTACTTATAAACTCTTATGTCTTATCATCTTATGGGAGTTTGAACATGATTTGAATACAGTTCCACTTTTGACTACTGCTGATTGCTGAAGCACATGTCTGAGAATACACTAAGCAAATGATAAATCACCATACACAAATCTACTCCCGATGAGTGTGTTAGAAAAATGAGGCTAGGGTTTTGCTATTCACAACTGTGTAGCTTATTCATTAATTGAGAGAGTATATATAGACATTGTTACATGGACCTCGTGGGCTACATAGGTCACATGGTCTAAGAGAGAGAGAATATACGACACTCTTAACACCCCTTCAAACTCAAGGTGGATCAAGAGGATCTAATGCACTGACTTTGACTAGATGAAGCCGATGATGTTCTCGAGTCTTAAGCTTTAGTGAAGAAATCTGCGACTTAAAGCTCTGAGAGAACATACTTGAGGGCGATGGCCGACTGCCGACAATGAGATCGTGTGAAGGATGCATCAACACTAATGTGCTTTGTCAGCTCATTCTTGACTGGATGACTAGCAATCTGAATAGCACTTGTACTGTCACAAAAGAGAAGTGTAGGATTGTCACAACAGACACCGAGATCAATCAAGAGCCATCAAAGCCAAATAATCTCTGAGGTGGTAGCGGCAAGAGCTCGAAGCTTAGCCTCTACACTAGAGCGTGACACCGTAGTCTGCTTCTTGGACTTCTAGGCAATAAGCGAAGTGCCCAGAGAGATACAGTAGCCAGTGATAGATCGGCGGTCAACAGGATCACTCGCCCAAGTGGAGTTAGAGTAAGCGTGGAACTCGAACTGACTCGAACTGGCATAGAACAGACGTCTGGACACAGTCCCTCTCAAGTATCTCAGCACACAAATAAACATGACCATAGTGAACTGATGTAAGAGCACTGACAAACTGGCTGAGCACATGAACAACATAAGCAATGTCTGGCCTAGTGGCAGTGAGATAGACAAGGCTAGGCTCCCAACGAGCTGATGATAGCGGGAAGGATCTATCAAGGGTACACCATCTGTAGGTCGAAGCTGCAAGTGAAGCTCCATGGGTGTAGCAGCATTACGAGTATTAGTCATCCCAGAGCGAACAAGCAGATCCTGAACGTAGCGATGCTGAGAGAAGTGGTAGCCATCACCATCAGAAGGAACCTTAATCCCTAGAAAATAGCTTGATGGTCCCAAATCGGACATCATAAACTGCTCAATTTCTTCTTGACAAAAGCAACGTAGTCCATGTCATCTCTTGTGATCAGCATATCATCTACATACAACAGAAGCAAAGTACGACCCCAGTGAGAAGTGTGAATAAACAAGGTATGGCCATGCTCACTCGAAGTGAAACCAGCTACTCGAATCACAGAACTGAAACGCTTGAACCAAGCATGAGGAGCCTGCTTGAAACCATATAGAGTACGCCTAAGACGACAAACATAGCCTGTAGGAACCTCAACACCGAGGGGTGGCTACATATAGACCTCATGTAGATCACTATGAAGAAAAACATTCTTGACATCTATCTGAGATATAGTCCATATGTGTACCGCTACAACAGCAATAAGAGTACAGACTGTGGTCATATAAGCAACTGGAGCAAAAGTCTCATTATAATCTCAACCATAAGCCTGCTGAAAACCTCTTGCAACAAGACGAGCCTTGTGTCGCTCTACTAACCCATCTAACTTGTTCTTTACTTTGTACACCCACTTGCAAGAGTGATATGAACAACTCCAGATGGCAGCGGAACAAGATCCCAAGTGTTTATACACTCTAATGCTGTGAGCTCCTCTGTTATAGCCAACTGCCACTCAAAAACACCGGCAGCCTCCTGATAGGTACTCGGCTCGGCTACTACATCTGCACGAGAAAAACCCTATTTCTCTGATGCCTGAATAGAAGAACGATCACACAGGGCATACCATGATATAGTAGAACGATCGTCAGAGTCGGTGGTACTGGCCGGAGGGTCAAGTAGAGGAGAGGAGGATTGAAGATCAGAAGGAACTCTCTGTCGGTGACTATAGTGAAAGGGAAAAGCGGAAGTGTCAAAAAATGGTGGAGCTGATGGAGACACACTAGAAGGTGAAACTAGTGGAGAAGGTGTATCTGGAGAAGACAAGTTTGGTAAAAGAATGGGAGGTATACACAAAAAGGAGGTGGAATCTGTGGAAGGAGTGTGATGTGTAGAAGGATGATAAAAGAAAAGTCGACCCTCATCAAAGGACACATCACGAGAGATGTGAATACGACGTACTGAGGGATCATAGCAACGATAGCCCTTATGCTCGGGACTATAACCCAAGAAGACACACACAACCAACTGAGCACACAACTTTGTGCGCTCACGCGGTGCTAGAAGGACATAGCAAACACAACCAAATACATAAAGATGAGCATAGCGAGAAGATGCTCTATACAGGACCTCACCAGGACACTTGCCCTGAAACTTGGAAGAGGGTTGGCAGTTGATGAGATAGACTGCCGTTGAGACTGCTTCCCCCCAGAAGTAAGAGGGAACAAAGGAGGAGATGAGAACGAGCAGCCTCAATGATGTGACGGTGCTTGCACTCAGCAACACCATTTTGAGCATGAGCACCAGGACACGAGAACTGAGGAAGAGTACCCTCAGAAAAAAGGAACTGACGAAAAGCTGATGAAAGATACTCTCCCCCAAAGGCAGAACAAAAAACAAGAATGGAAGAAGAAAACTGTGTATGAACCATCTTAGCAAAAGACTGATAAATGGAAATCAACTATGACCACCCTTCGAAGCAAAAGGAGATCGACCCCATACATCTGAATGCACCAAATCAAAAGGACCAGAAAACTGAGGGGTACTACTGGAATATGGAAATTGTAGCTGTTTCCCCAGCTTATAACCAGTACAATGAAAACTAGACTCAAAAGGTGACATGACCTAGGAACCTTGGTGAACTAGAGTGATAAGGCGAGCTCCACAAAGATGACCAAGTCTATGATGCCACTTGCTGAAGGAAGAACCAATATGAGACTGAGATGATGACATAGCAGAAGACATTGAGACCTTCGACGTACTGGTGGAAAGAAGATGTAAGGTGTCCAAAACATAGAGACTAGGAAAGCCTCTACGGCAATGGCCAGAACCAATCACTTTTCTGCTGTGGCGATCCTGAATAAAACAAGAAGAATTATCAAATCCAATGAAACAGTTCATATCAGTGAGTTGACCAATAGAAAAAAGATTCATAGATAGCTGAGGAACAAAAGACATATTAGGAACAAAGAAGCGAGATGTAGAGAGAATGCCATGATGGGTAATAGAGCAATGTGTACCATCAGCAATGTGAATATATGCAGCATTAGTCACGGGCCTACGAGCAACAAGCTGAGAGCTGCCAGATGTGACATGAAAAGAGACACCCGAGTCCAGAACCCAAGGATGAGCAGCGCTAGGAGCAGAAGGTGCAACTGAGGTCATAGCGAACAGCGATCCGAAGTCACGTAGGTGTGGGTGTGGCGCGATGGATCGCCGATGAAGTGCTCTCGGAGGCGCAGTAGGTGCTCCACGACAACGATGAGATGGATGTCTGGCACGATAATCAACAAGCTGATCTGGATGTAACTTGAAGCACTTGTCAACAACAAGATGACCAGTTCTCTTGCAATGAGAACACACCAACACTCCTATGGGTGTCGCTATGATAGATCCAGACCGTTGTGAGAGACCCAGGGCAGCATGTGTTGAGGATCCTAAGGTAGGCATAAGCGAATGAAGACGAGTCTCCTCTGCAATTAAACTAGAGAGCACCTTAGTCAAAGTCGGTGGAGTGTGGTAATTGAGTAACTGAGTACGAACACGCTCAAACTCTGATCAAAGCCTCATCACAAACTGATACACAAGCGTCTGCCGAGTATACTCATCTTTAGCAACACAAGACTGGTAGGCAACAACAGCCTTTAGTGTCATAGACTCTAGAGGGCCAATGATATGAGTGAAAGCACTGTAATACTTCTCCACTGACTGATCTTGCTGCTGCTGAATAATATAAAGCTTCTTGAGCAATGTGAAGCGAAAAGCACCACTGGACTAAACATATTTCTTCTTAAAGTATGCCCACATCTGCTTGGTTGAAGTATGATACTCTAGACTCATCCTCAAAGAAACATCAACACTCAGAACAAGGCCAGTCATGACACAATCATCCTCTTTTTGCCAAGCCTTTACTGCCTCAACATCAACCTTCTTCGAATCAGGAGGATCATCAGTCAAATGAGAGGCCAAACCATAACCCCTAAGAGTAGTCTTGATTGAGAAGGTCCATGCTCAGTAATTCAACCCATCGAGCTTGATGTCTGTGAACATAAGAGATGAATTGCCCCCAAACATTGAGTCGATTTTGCCATCTTAATGGACCCCAACCACAGGCAGCAAGTAATCAATCAAGCAATCAACACATCGAGAAGATGAGCAAGCACGGGCATTGCTGGAGCACAGGTGTCAAGATGAAGGCGCAGTGCCTCGAGCAAGTCGGGTGCTGCTAGGCCCGAGATGAAGATGAGGCGGCTCCGATAGCACAGCTGGACCCGAGATGAAGACGAGGCGGCTCCAGCAGCGCAGGTCCGGAGAGGCGTGGCGAGATGAAGACGAGGCAGCCTCGGCTACGTTGATCTGGAGAGGCACAGCGAGATGAAGACAAGGCAGCCTTGGCTGCGCAGATGGATTTGCGCAGCTGGACCCGAGACCGAGGAGGCACGACGAGGTAGAGGCGCGGCGACCTCCAGGCGAGAAGCTCGGGCGCAGTTCCGACGACGAGCTCGATGGCGAGAGGCTCGGGAGCAGACCCAGCGACGAGGCAGAGGTGGCGCGACGAGGAGCTCGGGCATAGATCCAGCATGAAATAGATGAAGATGCAACACGAAGCAGAGGCGACGAGGCGGCGGCGACGGCAGGCAGGAACCTACCGGCCCGCGACGGCGGAGAAAGCACAGTAGCGACTATGAGATTTTCTTATAGAAATAGGATTAGGGTTGGAGATGGCTCTGATACCATATTTGAAAAATGAGGCTAGGGTTTTGCTATTCACAACTGTGCATATTCATTAATTGAGAGAGTATATATAGAAATTATTACATGGACCTCGTGGACTACATGGGCATTTTTCTAACAGAGAGATGATGCTATTAAACAAATATAACACCCTGAAATATAAAGCTTGCAGCTAGGCATTCTGTTTATTAAAATCATTGAAGGGCCAAACCGCCATATAATAGGATATGGACAAGCAACATCTAAATTTGTACGCTTGACATTTCTGATCAAGTGATTTTAAAACTAGTACCATCACTTGATATGGGTATATTGTGCCATCAGTGTAATAAATTGGTCAGCATAAGATATCTGAACTATGAAGATCAAAGTAGATGCCTGCCTTCACGAATGTGCAGTTTGGCACAAAATTGTCATAACATGAAGACAAACAGTGTAAAGAACCTAAGCACACATAATTAATGTTTGAGGGGCATTCTACTTGAAGATAGCATATAGAAACATTCTAGTCATAGGCACATAAGAGCCACACCACAACCACCTGCTAAGAAACAATACCAGCTAGGCAAGTCTAGCTAAGATTAATTGGTCATACTATGCAGCGAGAATTAAGTGTACTTCGATTTTGCATGATTTAGCTACAAGCTCCAAACAGCTAACAACTTAATTGATGGATTTGATGATTGCACACCGAGATGAAAACCAAAAGACAAAAAAAAAAGTCAGAGCAAAGAAAAGAAGAATGAGATGATTCATGATTCCGCAGATTATTTGGCTCAATGAGCTCAATAAATTTAATTCGTACTCATTTGAACATAATGGTGTATGGACCTAAGTACAATTCTAATATGAACTCGTAAACAAAACCTAGAATTTAACATGTAGGTCTTTCCCCTATTCATTCCTATCAATGCCAAAATCTCTAGGCCTTCCCAATGTTCCCCTAGGCGGGCGCCTAGGCTGCCTAGGCGCTGGGGGAAGCTCACCCGCCGCGATTCACTGCCAATCGGCGCCCTAGGCAGGTCGAGCGCGAGGCGGTCCAAGCGAAGCGGCGCGAGCGGTCAAAGCGGGCGGCGGCGGGCGGGTCGAGCAGAGAAAAGGTCACTCACGATGATTTGGGAGGCGGCGGATCTGGCACGGCGTGGTGGATATCGGCCGGAGGCAGTTTCTACCCAGATCCACGGCGCGTCGTCTCCTCCCCGGCTCCGGCGCGCCGCCTCCTCCCCAGCTCCACGGCGCTCAGCCTCCTCCGCGCGCCGCCTCCTCCCCGGCTCCACGACGCCAGCGACATGGGAGGCTGCCGGAGGCGACAGATCTGAGCGACGGCGGTCGGCCCAGAGAGGGAGAGCAAGAGGGAGAGGGAGAGAGAGCCGCGAGAGAGAGTTGCCAGTGAGGGAGAGAGGGATGTTGGTGAGGGAGAGGATTGAGAGATATTTATGTTTACTGTTTAGATCGGACAACCGATATTGCTTTAGATCGGACGGCCGATATTGCTTTACATCGGATGGCCGATACTGCTTTACATCTGATCGGACGGCCAGCTCTTCTTCCCCGCGCCTCCTTCTCCCCCTCGCCTCTTCCTTCTCCCCCCGCGCCTCCTTCTCACCCTTGCCTCCTCCTTCATCTCCCTCGCCATCGCCTCCGCGCCGCGCTCCCTCTCTCCTCTGCTCCCCCTCGCCTCTACTTCGCCTCGCCTATGCTCCCTCCACGCGCTCGCCTCCGCTCTCCCTCGCCTCCGCCTGAGTCGACCGCTTAGGCGGTGCCTAGGCGCCCTAGGCGTCGGTCCACCGCCCGACTAGCGCCTAGCGCCTAGGTGAACACTGGGCCTTCCTTTTCTCCAACTATTGTAGGAACTTCTTTCATGTTTGCTTTTGTGTTCACATAGATTGATCTCATGTAATGCATAGAGATGGATGAAATATAAGATATGGCTGTTGGTGATATACCCTAAAGACAATCATAGAGATGATTGTGTCACGTTTATGTTTATAAGTTATTGAATAAATGTTATTATGTTCTTTGAATGAATCATTAGTTATATAGATCAACGAGTATGTAACTTGTTGGTGAAGCTCTTTAACATATGATTTCGTTCTAAATGTATCCCTGATCGGATGTCACCGGTGAACACTAGTGACTTATCGACCAGCACATGTATCGATTGATCACTATGTTTCATCGGTCATGGATATAGGGATATTGAATCGATAATGTGAACACATGTTAGAGAACATGGTGTTGGGTAAGACCTACCTTGAGACACTATTGAGATTATTATGATTCTATGTGTCATCAGTTGGTCTCAAGCAATGATGATGTATAATCCTTAGACCTGAGATCAGCATTGTTTCTTACATGTGTAATAGCACTCTTAGGGATTACCAAACGCTACTCGTAACTGGGTAGTTATAAAGGTAGCTTTCGGGTATGCTATAAAACATGCAGAAGAATGTGACTGGTCGGATATGAGATTTGCCCCTCCTAACATAACAGGAGAGATATCTCTGGGCACCTCGATGTGGTCGGGTAAAGAAAGTGCATGGCCATGCCACTAGTGGTCGAAGAGTTCAACCACATAAAGTTATCCGACACTCGATCGATAAAGTATTGAATAGTCTATGGATGACATAATATCTCACCTGGAGTTCAACCAGATATCGTGAGGCAAAGAGAGAATACACAAGAAGGTCGTTTGTTCGATCAGATATGGACTAGTTGTATGGAGATACGAGCTAGTCGTAGAGTGGTCGAACGTAATCACAGAGTGGTCAAAACCTGGTCGTAAGGAGTTACGAACTGGTCATGACTAAATACGAACTGGTCGTATAGAGATATGAGCTAGTCGTAAGTGACGAGGATCTGATCGTAGATCATATTGCATTAAGGTTTGTCTGATATAATTTGTGTGTATTCAGAAATCGTTATGTTTTATTAGGAACCGCTAACGACTCGTGGTCGGAAAGGGTTTTCGAGTCACAACTGATTACTCATGAACCTACAAGGTCACACACTTAACGGGTTGGACCAAAATGTGTTCGGATAGGATCCGTCATAGGCACTATATAAAGAGATGCTTGAGGCTTTTGGGAGAGATATACAAGTTGACATGAGTTGCTCCAAACCCTAGCCGCCATCTTCTTGAGAGCGCCTTCCCGTGCAATTGGTGTTAGCACACCAGCGTAGTGTTCCTTCCCTGGACGTGTGGATACCGTAGAGACGCTACTGCGGCTGCTGTTGCGCTCGATGACTATCCACAATTTCATAAGGAACGCGATTGGTTGCTGGAGGAGACGACCGGCGATGAGGGCGCTGGACAATCGACTACGGTGGACAATCGACTACGAGTCTACGACCACTTCATCGACGCGCTCTACATTGGATCAGGCTGCTCCAACTCTTCTTCCGCTGCGCTGCGCGTCTAGTGGTAACAATCTATGATCTCTTGTTTGCATAGCTTTCTGGTTTACGTGGTAGAAATTTTGAATTGCCTGCTAGTGTAACCTACCCATATCCCTTCAATGTCTGACCCAAAAGAATTTTTAAAATCACTATGTGGATATGGCAAGTAGATAGGGCCACAACATTGTAGAAGTATAGCTATTATTGTCAAACCACAATACTAGTTGGGCAATGTCAAAAAATTGCCACTGGGCCCACTTACATTGTCTTTTAGATAACTATCGAATGAAGTCAGCTCACTAAGTAGTGCCTGTTCTGTTCCATCACTGGGATCTTTGCTTTTGAGAAAACCAATGAATGCGGAAAATATTTTTGACCCTCTGCAAATAAATTTATGCACAATGATTAGGATGCTAGTACCAACAGCAATGCCATATTGCCATATAATTAAAAAAAAATACCAGGAAATGTCAAAACCAAAAGTAAAGAAAAGGGTAATAAGCTATAATTGCAGATAGCTTAGTATAACCGTGTCACAGTTCTTGATTTTATGTAATAACTACTAATGAATGCACTGGAAATACTACTTACATTGAAGCCTTTTCTGGTGGAGTTGCCAAGGATGGTTCAGGGTATTTTTCTTCTATTGCTTGAGTTATAACATCAGAATCAGCAACCCATTTCTCCTCAAGCTTCACAATAGGCACCTTACCTTCTGGACTAATTTTCAAAAACCTGGTGAAGCGAGATAACACATGATGGCCATGGAGCTATCAAGCAAAGTAACAGCCACTAACAATATGAATTCTGAAAAGTTAGTTGTCATCCAGATACGTACCAATCTGGTTTGTTAGCGAAATCAACTAGTTTTATATCATATGGCAGGTGTTTCTCCTCTATTGTCAACAAAACTCTCTGTGTGAAAGGACCTGTGACCAATATGTGAAATTTAAATCAGAATGATGGAGTTGTTTCAACAGTAGAACATAAAAAAGGCGCAATGCAACTAAATTCATAAGTTGTGGCACTACACTCCTAATGTCACGGATGACAGCACTTCATGCTCTTGGATTCTAGGAATACCAATGTTTCCCACCTTTTTTAATTTTTATATCAATCAATGGGCCGATATTAACGTGCCCTTGCAGAATGCATATTTATATTATATTACTCTAGTAGAAATAGCTCTAATCTAGTGAAATGTGCAGCAGCAAGTCTGCATGTGAAATAATGTTTTGCAATTAGCTGGCAAACATAAATCGGAAAAACATAAGCCCATCCATTTTTTTAGTCCTACAAATACCTGATATATTTAGGCAGCAATTCCACTAAGCAATGAATTGAAATTGTGCACTCCAAAGATCTTCTTAACCCGTCTGTCTCCCAATATACTACCAATATCAACATCAACCTTCTCCAAACATTGATGAAAAACTCTCCCAGATGAACATTGACCAACAAAAAACACATCAGGCTTTTCCAACGCATCGGGGTTGCCACATGAACCCAAGAACTTACATTGTTCATGCTGTCATGAATATCTTGTGGGCAAGCATTTAACAACCAAATATGCAGAGATGATAACTGAAAGAGGCACGCATACCAAACGTCGTTTGTCAAATTTGGGGCAGTCCCAACTGTGCGCTATAATATCTACCACAACATCACTGACACTGCTATATTTAACCTACCTCCACGCATTTGGTTTCATTACAAGTATACTCAGAAACCATTCATCACATGAATATGGAAATCAAACACGCAATACCATCCCTCAAAAGTATCAAATAATTGATACTCGCAATTGCAGATTTTTTTTTCTCTTATCTTGCACAAACTGAGTATACTAATATCCAAATCAAAATAACGCTCAACGCCCACCTACATTACCAATTCATCCAATCCTTCGCATTTTTTGAATGCTTAACAGGAATAACGCGCACACGCGCAGAGATAGAGAGAGGAGAGCTCACAGTCGCCGAGGCGGCCGGGGACGGTGACGGAGGCCTTGGCGCAGACCTCCAGCGGTTCGGCTGATGCGCGGGCGGTGAAGACGCGGCGCGACGGCGAGGCGCGGGGCGGGAGGAGGAGGAGGCGGCCACGGCGGAAGGTTGTGGCGAGGAGGGTTGATGAGGAGCCGGTGGTCGTGGCCGTGGCGGAGGTGGTGGTGCGGAGGAGGACGGCCATGCCTAGCTCGTCGGGGCTGGTCGCCGGAGGAGGCGGGGCTGGGGCGAGGCGGCGATGAGCGGTGGAGGCGGAAGCTTATCCCCCGCGGGCGTGGTGTGTGCTTCCTATGGCCTCCGGTGCGCCGTCTCCAGAGGCTTCTCGTCGCGGCCTCCTGTCCCGTCGCGGCTCTAGACAAGACGTGGACTTGCCCTCTTGGGCTATTGGCCAGGTGGTGTTCGCGTGGAGGCGTGGAGCAGTTGGACCTTGGAACCGATAGATTAGGCATTTTTTTTTTCTGAGAGCCCTACTACGGCCTATAGAGAATCGGGCCTATTAGGCATCCTGTTTTTTGAACTCGTATTAAGCTTTGTTGTTTGATTTGTATTGGGCTTGGTAGGGTTTTTTTCCCTAAATTCTTCTTTTATGACAATACTTACCCCCAGGCTACAGATCAAGCTAAACATCTAAACCCAGCCCACCTAGTGTAGTGTGTACATGCGTTAAAAAAAAATGACGTTCCTTTGTGACAACGAGCGGTATTAAGTATTAACTGCCAAAAAAACCTTCCCAAGCTCCACTTAATTTCTTTCATTTGGACTTCTGTTGTTCTGAACTTTTTTTTGAGAACTCAGTGGTAAGTTTTATTTTAGGTCAAAAGCGGAGCTTCGTACCACTGGCAGACTGGCAGACACAAGACAGCCGAGGCACCGGTCAATGTGACGGCACGACAAACTTTGCAACTTGGCACAGCACTTGCAGGAGTTTTTTTTTCACATGACACTATTGCTGAGTGTAATAATAAATTTGGTATTCGCGTAATGTCAAAAATGGTATCATGGGGCTGTTGACGGTTGACATATAGCTAAATTCAGTCCCTAGAGGGCCAAACTCCACCTTCATCATGCTCCAGGGACCAGACTTCCCCTCACGCACTACATGTGAAATCCGATCCTTGGAGGGCCAGACCTCATGTGTGAAGTCTGGTCCCTAGGGGGGCCAAACATAGCTCGTTTGTGCCCCTAGGGGCCGGAGCTACCTTGTTCGTGCCCTAGGGGCACAATGCAACCGAAGTCAGTGCCCCTTGAGCACAGTATTGCCATGTCATGGCCCTGGGGGCTGGACTCCCCTCCCAAGAAAAACGGGTGTTTTATGTTTACATGTGAACCACTCGGTTTTTTATGATTTTATGATTGCATGTGAATCTCGGGCGTTGCAGTCGTCTCTGGAAGACCGGAACCGATGTACTCCGACAATACGCACATAGTATATGCGAATATGTTGTGCAAAATATGTATATGGATATATTACAACGTAAGCACACAACATTCTGGATATATACACACATAATGTATACAATGTAAACACAGGCTACAATATGGCTCACCCATCTGAGCCACCATTTGCTTGCTGCATCTGTGTCATCGCTGGTGTCACGGTGCGAAGCGTCACACATCCCCCTATATGTGACGTACAAGACGGCTGATCCGCAGCTGTAGTGGGGCATTCCCCAGGATCCACGTCAGCCAAAGACTCGACGATGCGGCCGAAGCTGGGGTACATCGAATCACCCTGCGTGGTGGGAAGCAAGGCCCAGCCGAAAATATGCAAAAGGTACGCGACGAGGTGCGTCCTAACAACCTTGTCTAGTGCATCCGCAGAGTATTGACTGAAATGCCTAAGCCATTTCCTATGCACACCACGGGCACTGTTTGACACAAGTAGGCCAAACCATTGTGTCAAGCAGGCCTTCCAATCCGTCGACCGACGGGGTGGAACAAGTGCGTCTCCCGTGATCAGAAGACTGGTCAAGAAGGAGACATCCTGGAGAGTGACAGACATCTCTCCTCACCGAAAGTGGAACCAAGACTAAATTAATTTCGACTAAATAATAAGGATTAAATTAATCACGACTATTTAACTATGACTAAATTAACTAGGACTAAATTAATTATAACTACATTAATTTAGTACTAATTACGTAGTTAATAAAGATAATGCATAGGAGAAAAGAAAATTATCGCTCCTGATGTCGAACTTTCTGTACTAATACGACTGCTAATCACGGCTCTAAACACTTCTTAATTGGCGGCAAAATCAGAACTCGCTCGCTCGCTCTATTCTCTTTGTCTCTCTACGCCGAGCGAGAATGAGAGCGATCCGAATTTTATAGCCGCACGAGCCAAAAATTTCGTCCAACTGCAGAAGTGATGGAGAGAATCGGATTCCCTCCACTCGGGCTTTTTTCGCATGCATGAATGTGATGGGACGGAGGAATTGATTCCCTCCCACGTGGGCATGCGAGGGGTGTAGGGTCGTGGCGCATCAGCAAGCGGGCCCATCCCCTCCCACGCGAGATGCTTTGCATGCATGCGGGAATTTAAAAGGTGAAGCGAGACTGTGTCCCGGGGCAACGGCACAGCACCGTGCCCTGGGGGCACAGACGAGCTAGGTCCGTCCCCCAAGGCATGGATTTCTACGTGGCACGCGGAGGTGCCTATTCGGCCCCCTTATGAACAGACAAGAGGAGCTCAACCCTCTAGGGCACAGTGGAGGGGAAGTCCGGCCCTCTAGGGCACGATAGAGGTGGAGTCCGGCCCCTGGGGACTGGACTTGGCTACGTGTCGACAGCTCAGTGGTGCTATTTTTTGTATTAAAGCCGTAAGAGTGCCAAATTTATTACTGTGCTCGACAACGGTGCTATATGTGAAAAAAAAACTCCTCTTGCAGTCGCAGCAGTGCACACATCCTAATCAGAAAATGGCCTCACGTCACGTCAACGCATAAATAAAGTGTTAGGCTCGTTTGAACGTAGGCTGTGTGCACATCTAACATGCAAGCAAAAAAAAAGAAGAAGAAGAAGGAGAAGAACTCTTGCGAATTTTTTTCTGAAATTCCTATAGATCTAAGGCTCAGCTTGGAATTATATAAAATTATTGTGTTTTAAACAGGTCTAAATAAGGCTTTAATATGTTTTTGCCCAAAGCTTAAAACGCGGAGCTCTGCAATTAGTTTGTTTGTAGGGGAGGTATTTTGTTACTCCTCCACAATGTGCTTGTGTGGTGGGTGCCATTAGTGTTTTTATAGCTTTTGGAGTCCTTTCCAATGTTGGTGTCTCCCCTCGTGAGGCCAGCATTGGTGTCTACAATGTTCGAACAGGTGTATCTCTCTCTCTCTCTTTTCGAAATTAACGATAGAGCTTCTGCCTTTGTTTTGGATCGAACGACACCTTTTGGTGATTCATTGCTTGGAAGCAATCTCCGGTAACGACGTGTGTCCACTGTCCATGCGTAGGAAGTTACAGAAGCTACTTGGGCAAGTGTTCAGACCATTTCTCGACGAACTAAAAGACAAGTTTCCGTTGCTTAGCCCATGCATTGAGTCAGAGCTACACTGATTTGTTGGCCTTGTTTAATTTGGATTTGTATTGCAGCTAGCTGAGCTACACCTACAACTGAACGCGTGCGCCCCACAATACAACCGAAAATGCAAGGCATGCCATCGGAATGAACTATGAAGAATTACGGTCCTAGATCATGCTGGGCTTAATTAATTCCGTCCATACGGAGAAAAACAATTAGCCGAAGAGCCCAAAAAACGTCCAATGTGCGAATCGTTGGTTACCTACGCTAGAAAGAGGAGGCGGTACAAAACCAAACACTTGCCCTAGTGATCGATGGGTGGGTTGTGCCAACTGCCAAGGCAAGGGAGACAGCAAGGGAGCTTAGCACAAGCACAAAAGGAGAGACAATAGAAGGGAGGAAGAAGGTGGAGCGCTTTTTCCTACTCAAGTGCCTGAGTAATTCTCAACGAGAAGACAGTCGGAGAGGTTATTTTGTCGGATCACCTCCAGATTTGATCAATGTGTTCTTGGCTTATAGATATTTGATTTATACAGTTGGTTTATTTTGACGATTGCACGATAAGAAACCCGTAGAGACACTTTTGTAGAGACGTTTTTTAATTTGTCTCTAAAATAAGAAGTATTATAGTCTAAAGGTGCTTGTTAGAGATACTTTAAAAATCATCTAAAAAAATTGTATGCTAGAGATGGTTTTAGCATTTTCGAGAAACATGTATAATGTTATCTTGTAAAGACGTTTTTGAGATGCTCCTTAATTCGCCTAAAATTTTTGTTGTGTAAAGACATTTTTAGATACTTTTCAACTCTCTAGAGACGTTTTGGTGATTTTGTTGTGTAAAGACATTTTTTTAGATACTTTTCAACTCTCTAGAGACATTTTTCGGTGATTGATATGTGTTAAAAGAACTACATATAAATATTGCAACACACAACTAAACATATGAGATTGATGGTGGCTAGTGCGACAAGTCTAATAGAAGTATTCCTATGAGGTCTAGAGTTTGAGTACCAACATTTACAAGAGTCTACATATATTTTTATTTTATTTATGTGGCTCACTATACTAGTAGTACAATTTAACGCCTCTATTTTCTTAGACACGCAATAAAATGTCTCTATAGAACGTTACAAAGAATATAGAGTCGTAGCGACGATGCATAGGAAGACACTTATGTGGTGTTTTTATAAACGTCTCTACAACAGTATCGTGACATGAGAAAAAAGTATCTATTATATAAAGAAAGCGTCTTGTCGTAGCATGAAAAGGCTAGACAGTGGATACAGAGTACCCTCCGTACCCTTTGTCTTGGGAGAGGACCGGAGGGAGGAGCCAAAGACACATGTGTGTTTGTATTGCTTTTGTGAGTGTATTGAATGAGAATAATGAGAGTCAACCCCCTTTGTACATGCCCATGAGGCTCTATTTATAGGAGGCAAGAAAGGATATTTACCTTCTTGTCCTCACCATGTATAGAGAAAGAGAGAGGTATTTAGGTGCATTTGTCTAAATACACTATATATGCTAAGTTTATATATGCATAGTATCTTCGACAGCACCCCGATATTTCTAACAATCCTAGGGTACAAGGCACCCATGGCCCTGAGTGCCCTGCTACGACACGTCTCTATATGGAGTTTGTGTTGTAGCGTTGGAGCATGCAGCAGATGGAGGGAAAATTGTTTGGTAGCCCGTACAATCGTAGATCATACTATGCAATTCTGAGTGAAGACTGTTTGCACAGTGAAATAGTGTCCTTTCTGGTTGAAATTTTGTCATCTTACGAGGAGCTTGTGGATCTACTTATCTGCTAGTTTAATGCAATTTTAATTTGTGGTTCGCTCAGTGTGACCTGAACTTAAAAGAGAGTACATTTTTGTCTTTGTTTTAGCTGAGGGCTATCTCTGTCAGATCTTGCTTTAGAATTGTTGCTATTGTTCTTATACCAAGGTTATGTTACGTTGTGTTGCTAATCATGCTGTTGGTTTCTCTAGAGATACCAGAGAAAACTCTTATGTACCCATTATAGTATATGGTGAAATTAAGATCTGGTCAGGGCTCTTTTCTCCATAGTTTTTTCCCCTCCTCTCTGTTAGATGAGGTTCACACGTAATTGCCTATATCAATTATGTATGCTGTGTTGATCACTTCCGTTTATCTGTTGGTTGCTCAAAGTTCGTCGTATGGTAAGAGGCTAATGTGTGCTTGACCACTGTATGGTAGGAAATAGTCAATTGCGCTATGACACCATAAACTTGCAAGGTGTGTGTAAGCAGTGGCGTACGCAGGACAAAAATAGAGGGGGTGCTCGTCGAGAAAGCTCATATGATAAAATCGTACCAAACATACGTAATACGTCTAATGCAATCCAAATTCATATATAAATAAACAAAAGATACCACGAGAATGTAAAATAAACTTAAGGTAGTACCTGGCTAAGGAATATAACAATCCAAATATCTATAAATACATGCGAGTAGCAATCTGTGGAACAATAGTAGCTAAATTAGCGAGACAATAAAAAAAATTATGACAAATTAGAAACATTAAAATGAAATGGAATTATGTAACATACCACACAACCGCTAGCTATGACTAGGAGCAGGAGGCAAGTCCATTCTCGAGATTTCATCTGTTGAAAATGATCCATGATTGTTTTATCATCAATACTTTTGAATATATCTCGCTCAGTGTAACACACCATCAAATCATTGAGCCATTCATCGGAGACTTTGTTGCGCAAGTCTGTCTTGATAATTTTCATTGCCGAAAGATTCTTTCAAGCGATGCTGCGTTGCCACGGGAAGAATCAATGTTAGCTCAATGAGACGATAAACCAATGGGAAGGTTTTGGCTTTTCCGTTTCAACCATCTTTTAGTGAGCCTTGCAAGGTCACGACATCCACGAATTCTACACTTCTCCTAACATTGAGAATGTAGTTTTGAAGCTGAGTTCTTAATAATATACGGTCACCTATGGTGAAATCATCAGCATAAATCTCAGCAAGTCGCAAAAGCTTGTCCACATCAAACTTGGAGAATGAGTTCCTTGGATTAAGATAAGACATACATATCAATAACTCTGTAGAAACTTCATTGAAGCGATGATTTATCTCGACTTAGTGGCATCGATAGCGCATAGAAGATATCAACTCTATAAAAATGATCTTGAGTCTTTGTATGGCCTCGGCGTGACATTCGACCCATAATTGGGGTGTTTTCATCCATATCTGGAACAGTGATGCCATTTGCTCCACAAAAGCTTTTTGCTCGCTCGAGCAGTAGATCCCAACCATTATCCCTCGTGTATTGCAAGTTCTCTTTCACATCTGCAATCATACCCATGGCATGAACGATGTCTAAATCCTTCCTTTGGAATTCATGTGATAATTCATTTGTAATGCCCAACAAGTCCAACATCAAATGCAATATGAACACGAACTCAAAGCTTTCCATTTTCTTATCAAACCATATGCCCCACGAATTAGATGGTTGGCGACTATCATCACTTACAATTTCTAGCACCTCCTCTGTTGCCTCCACATTTCATACAAGCGGGCAAGGTTTTGTGATGTGAGCCCCATCTAGTATCTCCGAGTCTAGCTAGGCTAGTTTCTGATGCAACCCGTTCGGTGAAAATCAAGCCATTCTCCACCTTACGCAATAAGACTTGCGGTGCTTTTCAATCAAAGCATCCATCCTCTTGCAAGATGAACTAACGATGTTCACTATTAGGGAACATAATTGAAGAAATCAAGAATAGCTTTGACACTACTTGAGGCGGTAACAGCGCTAATTGCAAGCGATGGGCAAAGCAATGGACATAGAAAGCATACGGATTTTCATCTCGAATCTGTTTTGCAAACCATTAAATTCTCCTCTCATATTTGAAGCTCCATCATATCCTTGCCCGCGAAGTCTCGAAAGAGATAAATCATGTCCTGCAAGCACACCAAGCAATGCACCCTTCAATGCAGGAGAAGTACACTCTTTGACATGTACAAGTTTAAGAAACCTTTCTATGATCTTCCCTTGATTGTTTACAAATCTGCATATCACAAGATATACAAGTTATGACACACAATGAGTAAATAGTATGATTAAAAATATAAAACCAACTACTAACCTCACAATCACAGCCATTTGCTCCTTTATTGATACATCTCGGGATTCATCAATAAGCCTTGAAAAATTCTTATTTCAATCTCACCCATAATCACTGAGTGACCTCTTACGCACAAGCTTTGCAAGGTCTTTTGAATCCATGGAGAAGTCATGGTACAATGCTTAGGAGCTACATCAAATGCCTTCTTTACTTCTTCCTTCTTATCTTTATACCACTCCACCAACTCCTTAAAATTTCCCTTATTGATGGAAGTAGAAGATTCATCATGTCCACGGAAAGCTTCGCCTTGCATTAGGAGAAATCTTGCACAATCTAGAGAGGCAGTTAGACGAATTTTATATGCAATTTCGTCCGCCTTACCATGAGCATCTAATTTACGTGACACGCTTAATCTTTGATTATTGAAATCCTCACAAGCTTGCCTACAAAAGCTATGGGTACTACTAGGCCCACCAACATGGTCATTCAAACTTTTCAAAGCCTTCCTCAATTAACAAATCCAACTTTTGTGAATGCATCATTGCCAAAATAATTGGGATGTGACGGACTCTTGAAAAGAAAGCAATAGAAACAAAAGGCGGCATCCTTTGACACGCTATATTCCAACCAATCAAATTTGTTGAACCATGCTTCTTGAAAGGATCTCGAACAATCCATCAATTTCTTTGGAAAAACATAGCCGATTGGCGAGTTGGACCCTTCAACAAATATGCCCTCCTCACTTGATCTCTAATTTCATTAGGATAATCTTCAATTGGTATGCGACATCTTTGGATCGGCAATGGTGTCATCAGGATTAAAATCAATCAGAGGCTTCTTTGGTTGAGTTGTGCTCTCATTGGTTCGAGGAGTACTTGTATTTGGATTGTTGGAGAAATAATTATGCAAAGTTCGTTTGTCCATTTTTTATGAATCTACAATAAATTGTATATAATCTATAAGTACTAAATACAAGCAACTAGACTAGACAAGTAGACAACATCATAAGTTCACAACGCCATCTCAACATTCCAATTTTAAGTTTCAAGTATTTAAGTTCACAACATCATCTCTATATTTCAATTTTAAGTTTCTAAGAACCAGCATCGAGTGTCAACAATTATTACTTTACCAATTACCAATTTACCTTATTAGTAAATAATAATTAGTTAATTACCTCGGTTGGCTAGGGCAAACTCCAAGCGGCAATTATTGCTCATTTGCTCCTTAGTCCAATAGTCCTTATATATCTAAATATCTTCTCTCGTCTCTTCCTTTCCTCGGTCCCCCAAAGCGCTCGGCTCAATCCTCTTGCTTCTCACGCACACGCACACGCGCGCCGACTCTTCGCCTCTCCGGCCGGCGGCTGCGGCCGACCTCACGCGCCGGTGCCTCGGCGCTCGGCTGTCCTCCTCATAAGCTCGCTCGCTCTCTCAGTGACGCGCCAAGCGGCAGCGGCCAAGCCGAAGCTGGAAGAAGTGGCGGCTCAATCGCTAAGCGGCATCGCTGCGGCGCACGCCGACGCCGCCGCGCCGAGGCTCGCTCCCGCGCGCTGCGCCTCAGCCCGGCCAGCCGCCTCGCTTCGCCGCCTCGCCGCCTCGCCGGTTGCCCGCCGTCGCACGCGCGCCGTGCGTGCGTGCGTGCCACCGCCCAACCAGTGACGTTTTGGGAGTGGGGATGGGAATAGAACTAGGATTTCGGATTTGGGAATTGCGTGATGGATGATTTGAGGAGTGGGAATGGAGAATTAGGGATTTGGGCCTTATGATATTGGATTATGGAAATGGAATGATTGAATGAATGTAGCCCAAATGGCCCAAATAACATGCCGAATTGCTTTTGTCTTGATCTTTGCAGTTCTGCGTTCTTTTCTTGACTTGCGCTCCCTACCTTCCTTCCTTCATGGCGTGAGCGCGGTGCTTTTGTGCGAGATGGGAAGTCCGTGAAACGTCCGGTGCGAGAGGGGTTCAGGGCGCGGCAAGTAGGCGTGCAAGATGCGCTGCGCCCTGCGCGCCGCCGGTGATGCGTCGCCATGTGTAAGTAGGTTTTTAAACTTGGAGACCGTATATTTAGGGTCTTTTAACTTGTGTGAGCGAGGGAGGTCCAAGAATGGTCCATTTAAGGGTTAATTTAAGGGTTAGTGCACTTGATGTCTCTTGATGTTAACATATGATGTGATGATACTATCGTATAATCCATGTGGGACACCATGCTCCTTAATAATCTCCTACTTGCTTCGTTTAGTCGTAACTCGTGAACCATGTCTGACCTCGTCTCTGCGCTTGACTCGTTCGGCCAATCGCCTTGTATTATGGTTAATAGAAGAAACAAAAACATATTTAAGTCGCCTAGAAAACGAAGGCACAACCAGTCAAATCTAGGATCACTCCATGCTAAATGGAGGCTTTTTTGAGGCGCAGCGAGCTGGGCCACGTCATCTTCTTTTTTTTTGACCGTCAGATCTCGCGCTTCTGTGATTCGTGGCCGTCCGATTCGTTCTCGGTTTCGCTTGCCTACATTTCCTTCGCGGTCTGAGCCGTCCGATGCTCTGCCTCCTTTCTTCTCTGCCCTTCGTTTTTCCCTGGCGGAGCGCTCCCACGGTCCCACCACGCGCGGTCTCCTCCGGACCATGCGATCTCTGCGGTTTCCTCCCTCCCGTGCGTTCTTCGCCTCCTGGCTTTCTCCGTCCACGCTCCTCCCCTTCCTCTCCACCCTCCTCGCCCTCGCGCTCCGGCGCCTCCTCAGCCGCCTAGCGCCCGCTTCCGCAGCGGCGTTCTTCCACCCCTGCGCCGTCTTCAACAGCGACGCCAACGCCTCTCCTGATGGCCTCGCCGCCCGCGCAATCGGTCGGTTCGGTGTCCGTCTCCTACGCCCGCCGCAGTTACTGCCTTAATCAGAGCATCCCTGGACCTCCCTCCCTCTTTCCCCGTCGCCCGCTTCGAATCTTCTTCCCCGCAGCGCCGCCTCCACGGCAACCTGGCCACGACCACCATCATTAGATTGGACTTTGGAAGCCTCTAATGATTCGTGTTCGTTTCAACAAAGTAGTACTCCACTGTACAAAAAACAGAGAAAAAGGCGTGTGCTTTGTGCTCTGTTTGTCCACTCGCCAGGCCACCAGTGGGCGCTCCCCTTGGCTGCGCGCAGCGTCGCCGTCGCCTCCTCCAAGCCGCAGCGGCAGCCGGAGCGGAAGGGTGCGGAGGCTTCATGGATGCCGGCTCCAGATCCAGCGTCGGCGCGGGCTTCGACGATGACGACGGCCTCTCCGCGCGCCGCGCGGTTTCCTCCTCGCTGAAAGGTAGCTCAATTCTGCCTAATCGGTCTCGTACGTGGCTTCTTGGAGCCGTTTGGAACTCCAGATGGCGAAAAGATGCGATTTTTATGGGATTTTGGTGCTAAATTTGTTTCCTTTTGGGTTGCAGAGCTCACGGTGAGGGTGGAGAGAGAGGACGGGCGGAAGCTTCAGCGGCAGCGGCAGCGCTGGCACGGACCAGCTGCCAAATACGCCGCGCTCGAAGCACTCCGCCACCGAGCAGCGTCGGCTCAGCAAGATCAATGATAGGTGTGTTTCTCTAGCTCCAACAGTTAATGTAGAAACAAGTTGTTGTGCTGTTTCTTCGATTCGATAAGCTCTCGTGTCCTCATTGTCAAGTGTAAATGTGTGAGTTAGCAAACTGTCGTAGCTAACAGCTACCCAGTGGGTGATATCCTTGTAGCACAGATATTGAGGAAGTGATAGCTTTTGGTGAGCTCAAATCTGAGTAAGATACTAGGTTAGTTGCATGCAACTGGATTTGCACTGTTAATTCAACAAATGTGGATGGAAGCATGCATCTGCAGCCTGGAAGTCTATTTGATTTAGCTGGGAAATAGGTTGTGTTTAGGATGTAGCGATGACGGTGCTCATCTTTGTACAATAAGATGTCATTGTCTGAAGAGTTGGTTCCTCAGTAGATGCGAAATCTGTAGATGTGGTTAGGATGTAGTGATGATGGTGCTCATCTTGGTACAACAAGGTGTCCATTGTCTGATGAGTTGGTTTCTGAGTAGATGCTGTCGTCCTGTAGTCTGTAGATGTGGTTATCTCAGTGGACAGATGAAGAGAATACGCTATGGACATCCTGATATAGTGGGATTCAGAGAGCATGTGCTGTGCCTCGGAATACTTGAACGATTGAATCCTTATATTGCGCTGCTAAATGTTTCTTAATTTGGGTTTTTGATTTCCTGCCAAAATTTCGTTGGTGCAGAGCATCAATTTGAACTTATTTTCCACTTCCAATCATTTTGCAGATTTTAGCAACTTAGAGAGCTTTTGCCACATAATGATCACAAGAGCGACAACTCATCATTTCTCTTAGAGGTAAGATGGTACAGTAACTGCTTCGGTCATAACCTGTTCTCCATCGAATATCTTGCTTATCTATTGGCACCTGTTTTAATGCAGGTTATTGAATACATACGTTTTTTTTCAAGAGAAAGTACAGAAGTGTGAGGTTTCTGCCCAGAATGGAGCCAAGAAAATGCAAAGACCATGCTGTGGGCAAACATGTACTTCCGTTCTTTCTGGAAAAAAGAACAGGTAAAATTGCTTACTACTAACGCAGTTTATCCCACACATATTGAGGCAGCTTTCGGCCGACGGGAAGGTGGCCACGTGTTTGTCTGCTCCGTCCGATTCCACGTCTCCTGGCTTCGCGTCCGTCGGATTTATTTTCCGTTTAGCGTGCCTGCATTCTTGCTGCATTCCTTCGTTGCGAGTGTTCCGCTTGTGTCGTCACATGGCCACTGCGGCTTTGACTGCCACACTGCTGCCTCGGTTCACCACGTGCCCGAGGCGTGGGCGGCTGCCTTCGGCCGCTGCGCTACTTTAGTCTTTCCACCGTTCCGTCTTCGACTGTTCTGCCTCGTGTGGTTCGTCCGTCCCTCTCGTGTACCATCAATAACTATGACACGAAGCGATGAAACCACCGAAAGAATAGGGTAAAACTCCAGATCCAGGAACAAGGATTCGAAGGAGAGGAAGCGACGGTCATCATAGTGCATATACAGAAGACTTAAAATCTGCATCGTACAAATCTCTATAGTATTGCTTCATCATTTTTGTTGTTTACCGTGTTTTGGCTGCACCTATAGTAGTCTTTCATATCCCTCTAAAATATTTTTGCTTAGATTTATTTTTATAGGCATGAAGAAAATACATCCCATAGCAACTGTCTCTTCTCTTCTAAAAAAAATCGTATTCTGATTATATTTATACTGCATCTGATGCAAAATATGTCGTCAGATTAATGGTATTGTCTCACATCAAGACTTCACATGTATTTCTTGTTCTACAGATTACTGCGCGATTCACTGACCAGCGAATAAATTAAACTTATGATATGTGAGCTTGCCTTTCCATAAAGAGTTTTTCCAGTTTGTTATACGTAGCTTCTAACATTCTGTTTACTTATATGTAACAGGAATGTAGATCATGGGTTTCTGCTACAGCTAATCTACTCATATTCTACACGTACTATCTAAGCCCAATTTTGTAGAATGCTATGATAAGTTCCGGGCATTTTTTGTGCTTGCTCCGCGCCTTCCGATATATATAATGTATCGTACTATCAACCATGCTGTAATGTTTTCCAAACGGTTGGATGTATTATGTGCGTATCCTACATAGTTTGCAGTCTTTTGTAATAGCAGTACCCACTAATACCTACTATTACCTGCTTTTTGCTTCGTACTATTTATTTCTGCTTCGTATTACATACTGCGCCTGCCAAACCCACTAGAGCAAGCGAGCAGTCCAACTATATTAAAATGACCTTCACAATTAACAATTGGTTCGTCTAGATTTTCTGCTTCTAATAAGCAGTTGTTTACGCGAATCAGATACCTATACTGTTGAAGTTTGAAATCGCTTCCAGCAAACTATTATTTCTCCAGACAAACTACCTATAGTATACAACAAAAAAACACTTTCACAGCGCGCCGAATGGCGCGCACAGGCCACTAGTATATATATATGGCAGCGTTGTGCTTGCACGTAGGCTCGTTTTATTCTCTTTTTTGTGCGCTCCTTCCACGAGCTGTCCTTGATTATCTTTTCATCAGTTCACGGAAAGGTCACGCACATTAGCATTCTGTTTTCCACACGAGGGGGTGGGTGCGTGTGGACTCACGTGTGCGATGCAGCTGCCTAGCCGCGACTAAGCCCATAGCTCGCCGGGACCCTGCTTGGTTGCCGGCTTGGGAAGCGCTCAGGCGCAGGCGAGTCCTCCAGGCCCAGCGACTAAAAACGAGCGTCTTGTTCCTGGTCACTCGATCCACCGTTTCTATACTCGATCTACCGTCTCTGTTTTCATCCACTAGTACGAAGCTTCGAACCAAATAATTTATCTTTAACCTTGTCTGATTAAACAAAAAACATCAAATTTTCAAGCTACTTCCGGCATCATTTTTTGCCAAACACGTTGTCCCGACCTTCAACCAAACAAGTCCGCCATCTTTCTCCTCGATATGACGGCCGATATGACCACCGACCTTACACCTACCGCTATAATGGATACAATAGTAACCTCTATAATTAAAGCATAGCTAAATAAAATTTTGCAGTCTCCAACCTCCATCCCGGGTAGGGATGACAACAGGTCATTCCCCGTCGGGGAGTGGTGGAACATTCCATCCTCGAGAGAAGAAAAATTCTCCGTCCCCGTCTTCATCCCCGTCCTCGGGTGCTATTCTCCCCATCCCTGTCCCCATCGGGTTATCGGGGCCCCATGGGGACCCATACCCGAAAGTTAAACCCCGAAAGAAGAGAAAATAAGATCCATAATGTTATAAAAATGGGTATGAACATCGACATGCAATGCTAAAAATGATAATGCTTTTTGATTAATTAGCATCTAGAAAGTAAAGGATGCAAAAGAGATTATCGAGCTATCACCTTATTGGGTTGTGCAGTAGTAGGCTAGTGACCTACATGTCTTATCGGGGCCCATACGGGTAGCGGGGATGGGGAGTAGGAGAATGACCCCATCCCCGCTTCACCCGATGAGGAATTGTATTTGCATATTAGTATCCCCATGGAGGGAGAAATAGCCCTATCCCCATCCCCTAATGGGTGAATTCCCCGTCGGGGAATGGAGAATAGAGCCCCATTGCCATTCCCGGGGACGCAAATAAAGCAATGTCACGTGCTATAGTACCATAACATTGCGAATCAACTGTTAGATCAGAAAGCGAAACATGAGATCGTGACAGGCACTGTAGCAACACTATAGCAAAGTACTTTAGCACAAATACTGTGATTGTGGTACTGTACAAACCACTGCAGTGATAATATCACAATTGATCCAGACCATTCTTTTCGAATCGAACTACTCAAATCGTTATAATGTTAGAGTATTGTGCTCACGGGATGATGAGCTTCTCCTTTTGTTCCCCTTAAAAATATGGCAGTTAGGCCACGTACGTGTGACAAAGACGAAGATGGCAAAGAATGTGTTGTTGGTATTCCATTACATGTGCCCTCAAGATATTTTTGTAGATCGACAAAGCAATTCGTTGAGGGAATTGAACAAATCATTTGGTATTTGCTAAAAATAATGTACTCATTTGCTAGACGGAGAAATTTCGCGCAGGGTGGATTGTTGCGCCGTGTGAGAGGGGTGGCAGTGGGCCGGATGCTCGCGCAGGAGGGTGATCCAAAGATCACTCCATGCAATGGTGCGTGGGGAACTATTGCTTGTTAAAGCTGATTAATTGGGTTTCTAATCAATTATTTGGAGCAAGCTGACTAATTAGATTGTAGCGACCATGTGAGGTAACATATAGGGCATCGGCACCACAACTGCCGTTGCATGCTTGAAGACTGTCTAGAAATTTATCCGTTATGACACATGCACTCTGTGCTCGAGCTTAAAATTGACAGAATTGATGTCCCAAACAAAACGCAACTAGAGTGGTTTTATGGGGATCTTTTTTTCTGGACTCCGTTTTATGGAAATTCAGGGCACACGCTTAAACATCTTTTTAATACTTTATGTATCAAGCAAAATTGGCAATTTCAAAAGGTGACAGAAATTTAAAGTTAGTGCATATGCAAACCACATGAGCATGCAAAATATGAAATGTGCAAGATTAGGAAAAAATTCAGTGGGGGAGGGCCTCACGTGAGGCCTCCCCCATCTCCGTTCATCTCAACCCCCCCCAAACACCCCGCGCCCGGGGGAGGGTCTCACGGGAGGCCCTCCCCCATAGAGTTCCCTTTCCAAGATTGGAACCTTAGATGCCACTCGTGCCCTCAAGAGCCCATAAAACCTCAAGCGCGAAAGCATAATGGCGTCATGGAGCCAGCCAACCAATTCACACCCTAAGTTGAGAGAACTTAGCGTAGCTCCGTTCGCTACGAGCACGCAGACGTTCTGAGCCCCCCAACGTTCTAGCCTCGCTCGTCGCTCATGCTCATCCGAATAATTTCAGGAAGGCTACACACGTATGTGCTGAGTGGGACAACATGTACCCCTCCGAATGCCTTGTAGCCTCCGATCAACATTTATCGTGTGTAGTAGGCGCACATACATGTGAGTAGGGTTGTCAACGGATCGAATACGAATCGAATAGTAATCTTTTTGTATTTGTATTGTCTAAACGAATGCGAATATGAATTCAAATATTATCGAATACAAATCGAATGGTGTAACAAATACGAATACGAATCGAATACTTATTCAATTCGGTCGGATTCAAGATATCCTTGTAACTTACGTAACGTCAAGATATTTATGATACTTTATCCTCGTACATAACACATTTAATTATTCTACTTTATCTATTTCACCTAAAAACACAAATTCACATTAACTAAAAATACTCATCAAAGTATCAAACTAATTAGTCATACTGCAATAAAATATACATATTGTTTTATCAAATTCAAATACGAATACAATGCGTATCAAATAACTTTTCGGATGATGAAGTTTATACCATATCCGTATCTATATTTTTTTACACGAATACAAATATGAATAAAAGAGAAATTACTAATCGGATGAAAAATCTAAATCATATTAGTATATTATCGAAAACGATAGTAAAATAAAAAATAATTCGTATCCGATTTACACCTACGTGACCTGAACGTGTGCGTGAACGTGTGCGAGTACGTGCCGAGTGTGCGTCTGAGTTTGTATTTTTAAAAAATCAACCCCAAGTCGCCGTAACGGCCACCACCCCTTACTCCTGGGCCCACCCCACCACGTCTTGGCACAATCCCAAGCCAAACCATGCCCCACATAACTCACCCCCGCCTGTCTGTCGCACAGCAATCGCACTGATCTCCACACGGGAAAAACACACTTGTCCTCCACTGACATATGCTCCCCACTTACATGGGCCCCATATGCTATGGAGAAGAACTTTTGGCACGTATGTACGACAAGACACAGAAGGAAACGGCGCCGCCCATTAACAAGGACGGCCCGCAGCGGTGGGCCCGGCTTGTCATGAGGACGTGAATCACGAGGCAGAAGGATGGCAGTGGAGTTGATAGGGCGCGCCCCCTCACAGGCAAGTGGGCCACCGAAACCGCCTCCCCAATAAAAACCACGCGCCTCACGCCTCGCCTCGCCTCCCTAGGCGCGGCGCACCACACATCTCCCTCCCCGAGAAAACGCCGAATCTACTACTCAAATTAGTCCCCATGGACGCCGGCGCCGACGGCGGCCACGCCGCCACCCCGGCGGAGCTCGACGCCGCGGACGCCGCCTTCTTCTCCCGCCGCGGGCACCGCTGCTGCTGCTTCTGGGCGCCGTGGCAGTCCTCGTCCTCGTACGCCCGCCGCGCGGGGGCGGGGGCGGACGAGGAGTGGTGGCACCGCGTCGGGAAGGAGGAGGAGGGGTAGGAGGGGAGGGGCGGCGGCGGTGGCGGCGCGGGGTGGAGGCGCTGATGAAGGTGCGGGAGTGGTCGGAGTTGGTGGCCGGCCCGCGGTGGAAGACCTTCATCCGGCGGTTCCGGCGCGGCCCCCGGCACGGCGGCGGCGGGCGGAAGCTCAACTACGACCCGCTCAGCTACGCGCTCAACTTCGACGAGGGCCACGGCGCCGGCCCCGAGGGCGACTACACGGGGTACAGCGACTTCTCCACGCGCTTCGCCGCGCCGCCGGGGTCGGCCAAGTCCTCCATGGACCTCGGCGGCCGCGACGCACCGCCGCTCTTCCACCACCCGCCGCCGCAGCAGCCGCACACTCCCCCGGCCACCGCCGCGCGGGGCTGACGTCGCCGGCGCACCAACGGTGTTTTTTGTTATAGTGGGGCGGCGGAGGCGATAAGGGAGGACGTCCCTTTCTTCCCCTTGGGTGGTGGACTGGTGGTGGATGGTGTCCATAGGAATGTGCTTGTTTTAATTCTTTTTTTTTTCTTGGCCTTGTTTTGTTTGTCATTGTATTAAAAAAATAGAACGCTATGTGGATCATTTTCTCACAATAGTCACAAGAATTTGTTCATTCCAATAGCAAGAGGTGATTGATGCGTCTCCTATCATCATCAACCTTGGTACGATGATATGATCATATGAATCGATGATATTACAACGATATCAAGTGTTAGCAAGTGCATTGGATGCTCGCAAAATGCGGATTCTAGAGGCTGCAACCGCGGTGTTCGTCGGTGTCGAAGTGCTAGCTAGTCGTTTGGCTGTCCATGACGCCCGTGAGATTTGGATTCTGACGTTGCGGACACGGTTCGTGCGATCACATCTGTGTGGTTGCATCGTTTCCGCATCTTAAGAATCCTAGATCGAGGATGCCGCAGCTGCTTAATGAGGTTTGGACAGTGACGTCTCCTTGCTAAATGCTAAGTGCCAGCTTCCCCGCCTGTTTGGCAGTTGGGTTGTCTACTGTGTTTGGAGTCTGGTCCAACGAACTGTCCAGTCTTTTCCCTTGCTAGATCTGTAGTTCTTGTTGGGAAACCATGGCTCGGCGCTGCACTGCGATCCATTAGTGGCGCTCATCCCAAACCCTGCAGAGTCGTAGCGCATAAATAGAAGTGCTATTCATTGTAAAAGATTGATCGATGGATGAAGGAATAAAGAGAAGCAATACGTCCCCTACATCTCGTGTTCAATCTCTTATTCTCGTTCTTGTGTTCATGCATTGTTCTTACGATTACGAGTTTGTCACGAGGTAATCGCTCAATTTGACTTCGCCAATGACGGTTCCTAAACACGTTATCAGCACGATCGACTCTACTCGTATCGAAAAGGTAACCGTCGATGAACAACGCTCGTAGATTGAATCGTTTTTCTAGATTGCTTTCAATTCTGCAAATTTGGCTTTCTAGATTGGTTTCCTACGGTGCAAATCCGCTCTAATCTACTGCGAACCGACTTGAAGTCGCCGGCCAAACCGATCGGTGGATTGCATGAAAGAGTAGATGATGATTGTACCGTAGGTTGTATATTCAATCGCATGAAAGGCACCATGTGCACGGCACCGCCTGTAAGCGGTTGTCACTACCTCCGCGACACGTTACCGGTCGGCATAGTCCGCTATCACGTATCGCCACGGAGGCAACGACAGAGCCACGCCGCCAGCACGCGGCAAGCATGCACATGTTGGCATGAAGCCGCGTCCCGTTGCAATCTCGTATTACACCTCTTTGCATCGTATACATACATGGATAAGCGATGTCGCGGATGAGCGATGTCGCGGATGAGCGATGTCGCGCGTGAGAACAGTGAATCAGCGGATGAGCGATGTCGCGAGTGAGCGGTGATTACATATGAACAAGACGGAAAAATCTCGCGGCGCGCGACGCGCGTGTGATGTCGGTCCGGCGTGCGCCTACGGGGCGGCCGGTGGGCCACCTCGTAAAGGTACCGTCGCCCTGCGTCATTCGCTGCGCGGCGCCGCCCATGGCTGTAGCCACCTTGCACCGCGCGCGTCGCGTGCGCCATGGCATGAAGTAAAGGAAGGAGGAAGAAGGCTCATCGCGCACCGCCGAATCCGCCGCGCGCCGCCGCCTCGCTTGCGCCCCTACCTCGGTAGCGGCGCCGCCATGCGAAGCGCCGCGCCGCGCCGCGTGCCGCCGCTTGCGCCGCTTGAACCGGCCGCCGCTGACGCTCGGGCCCTCAGCCGCCGCCGCCACCGCCAGCGGGCTCCTTGCACGAGCCGCGCGTCCGCCTGCTGCCGGGTCGCCGCGCCGCCACACGGCCTTGTGAGTGGCGCCGCCGCCAAGGGGAGTCGGTGCTAGGGGAAACCCTAGCACCAGTTTTGAAGCCTTCGGTTGGGCCGAATGGGCCAAAGGCCGACCCAAATTGTCGAGAAAAAGGATGGCCCGGAAGAAAGAAAAAAAGGAAAAGAAAATCGATTTTGCGAATTAACCCTCGGAATTCTGAAAATTACGGGGAAGTTTGCGAATAATGAAATTTTTGCAGTAAGGCCCTCGTAGTTCTGAAAATTATGAGATTTTATCACGGATATGGAATTTTGCGAAAAACCCCGCTGGAATTGGGAAATTTCCGGGATTATGTATATTCTTGCAGAATAACCCCTCAGAAATTGAAAATTACGCAAATTCTTCTCAGAACTGAGATTTCGCGTTTTAACCCCTGAAAATTGCAGATTTCGCCGAAAAGTCATTTTTCCAGCAGAAAAGGGCTTCGGGAATCCAATTTTTTTGCATTTGAAGCATGTTTAACTTTGTTATTATTATTTTTATGCAATTTATTTACTGTATTTACTGTATTGATTATCTGTGATTGTTTATATTGCTTTTAATCACTGAAAATAGCAGTAAATCATGAAAAATGCATAGAAAAATACGGGAATACGAACCTGGAGTTCGATGAGCATTATGAGAATTTTGCAACCATTATATGCAGATTACTAGCAGTAACCCTTTAAACTTTTGCATGAATATAAATATGACTGGCATCACGAACCAGTAGTTCAAAGAACTGACCCAGCATGACCAGATTTTGTATAAAATTTGTATCAGTCTTCAATTCTGTGGTAATGTAATTACGGATGAGCAGAAGATGGAGAAGATTTTCTACCTTTCACCCGAATGCGGTGCAATCCGCACGCAACTAATGTCAAGACGGCTACATGGAGTATGTCGAATTAATTGATATCATGCAAGTTGCGAAAACTCAAGATGATGTTCTCAGAAAGAACTACATCTCGCAGCCACCTAATAGCAATGTTGGCCATAAAGCCATCGCTAGCGACTACAGGTGATGAAACCTCTCACGAATGAGAGGAGCAAGAAGGGTAAGGTAGTGCGTCGCACGTTATTGATGTTTTCGGTCTAAAAAAGGGCAAATGATAGCATGAGGCACACCTCGCCATTGCGGGCATAGAGGATTCACATCCATTAGTTGC
Organism: Ampelocalamus luodianensis; assembly: GCA_036346255.1. NCBI lineage: Eukaryota > Viridiplantae > Streptophyta > Magnoliopsida > Poales > Poaceae > Ampelocalamus > Ampelocalamus luodianensis. The sequence continues at coordinate 51,414,070 of CM070627.1, read as the reverse complement.
ACTTATGAATGTGGGCGACCAGAGCAGACCCCATCATCCCTCCTTTGGACATCGCGCCACTGGTGTAGCTACCCAAAGGAGAAGATCGCGCATGGGCCGATTGAGGCGAAGTTCGAATACTTCGCCTATTAGATCTAGTGCACGCATTGCACTCGAATCTTTATAGTAACTGCAGTTTGTAATTGAAGTAAAATTTTGAATTATTGAATAATGGTTGCAAGCTCTAGCGAGCAAAGCATTAAATTCTTATCATGAGTCTGTAAGGCTTATTTTCCGTCTTTATAATAGCAAGTTATGTTACGATATCAAGTATTTTATTTATATGTTGCTTGCTTTTCGCTACATATTAATAAAGTACATTATATTAGAACGGCGTGTGGTGCCCTATGGAGGAAGTGTGCTTAGCATGTAGCGGCACAATGAAAACCATCCTAAGAGAAGCGGAAATTTTTCGATCGATCGGCAAGAATCTTTGGTAGTCTTACGACAATCGCAGATAATGATACTTGTATAATAGGCTCGAAGGGCCACAATTATACTCTCAATGGGCACAACTTTGGTCATTGAAGAAGACTTGTTGTACCAGAATCGACTAGAACTCTCAAGGATATTTGCGCTTGGTTTAGTGTAGAGGCGAAGAAGAGTATGGTACAGAATACCTACTCACTACAAAGCATGAAGAAAGTGAAAAATAGCATTAGAATATCTTCCTTCATATGAAACGGGGCTATACTACGCTAATATTAAGGCACCTGCAGCCTATACTGCCTTGAAAACCGTATTTAGAAGCTCTGAACTTATCTATCTCTGGCATGATAGATTATGCCGCCCAGGTCTTAGGATAATGAGAGATATAATTAACAATTCACAGGGACATAATATGAATATAAAGAATTTTCCGAATCTGGAAGATTTTGTGTGCCCCGCATGTGCCACCGGGAAATTAATTATTAGACCTTTTGCTCTGAAAGCGAAGGATGAAGTCCCTGCATTCCTGGACCGTATCTAGGGAGACTTTTGCGGTCCTATACAACCCCTGTAAGGGTCAATTAGGTATTTTATGGTGCTCATCGATGCTTCCTCGGAATGGTCGCATATATGTTTATTGTCTATGAGAAACCATGCTTTTGCAAAGCTAAATCTCGTAGATAATTAACAATTGAAAAAATAATTTCCCTGATCATCACGTGAAGTCCATCTGAATGGACAACGCCGGAGAATGTACTCCGAAGGCATCTGATGATTATTGTATGAAAATGGGAATTAAAGTTGAGCATTCTATACCGCACATCCGCACCCAGAATGGACTAGCAGAACTTTGAAGAATTGTAATTTACCAACTATATGTTGAGGACACGCAGTCCTGCTCGTAGCAGCTCTCATCATTTTTAGACCATCGGCCTATAACATCCATCCAACTATGCAACTAGCGCAAGGGTCAGCACTGAAAACTTTTCATCTTCGCAGGTTTGGTTGCAAGGGTTATATACCTATACCACCACCGCAGCGAACTGAAATGGGTCTTCTCCGAAAGTGTGGGATATACGTTGGTTATGAGACAGCATCCATAATCAAGTATTTGGACCATATGACTGGAGATTTGTATAATGTCCGATTCGCTGATAGTACATTAGATGAGGTTAGTTTCCCGTCATTAAGGGGAGGAAATCAACCCTTGATGATAATGTCAGAAAACAATTGAAGTTTAGAAGACAATTGAAGTCCGAAGATAATTGAAATCTATGCATATGACCGCGCACTAGTGAAGCAAATAGAAGTCGAGAAGATAATTGAAGTCTAGAAGACAATTGAAGTCCGAAGATAATTGATTTGCAAGTATTAGCGAATCAACCGCCGACTACTTTAGTGATTTGAAGAGCGTGAATAAGTAGCATTTGCTCGCAAGCAATGCAGGAGAGGTTGAAATACCATTGAAGGTATCCTAATCCCGTCCGAGGCCTCGAGGATAAAAGGCGAGAACTCCGGTCCCTCGAATCCGAAGTAACAAGGGACGCCCGTGAAAAAGGATAAGAAGGACTTGACACAACCGATCACCGAAGTGCCCGAATCGGGGAGTCGCTTGAGACTGCATCGGTATGGAACCTTGAAAAGGCATACGCATTGAACATCCCCATGAAGGAGACATCGCATGGATGTGTGCGCACACATCTGATTTGAAAAACTAAAGGACTTGCCCGCAATTGGAAGCGAAGGTGAGCAAGTAGAAGTATTAAAAGAATCGCCCCTTGAAGAAATAGTTATAAACTTTATGACCTCGGAGAACCTTTGAATATTACAACGACCAATGTCGACACTTACTTTGCAAAGAAATTTGCCACAATCATCAATCTTGATCCGAGCACGCATCGCTCGATAAATAAAAGAAAAGATCGATTGGAAGAAGGCAATAGAAATTGAATTATTCTCTCCGAATAAAAGAAAGGTGTTTGAGCACATGGCCGCACGCCTCCTTGTACACCCCGTAGGGCATAAGTGGGTATTTGTTCGGAAGAGAAATGAAAAGAAGCAAGGCTCGTTGAACAAAGTTTCACTGAACATCCAGAAGATGATTATAAAGAAACTTATTCCCCGGTCATGGGCGGAACTCCCTTTAAATATTTATCTCAATGGCAGTGAACTTGAAGTTAGAAGTGAAATTGATGGATGAGGTACTAGCATACCTTTATGAAATATTGGATTCGGACTTTTATATGAAGATACCTGAATGTATCACTGTCCCGAACCAAAACAGAGCAAATAGAAACATGTACAGTGTGAAACTCAGAAAGTCATTGTACGAACTTAAGCAATCGACCAGAATGTGGTATAATCGCTTGAAGCGACTTTCTATGCAAGAAAGACTACACGAACAATGAGAATAATCTTTGTGTATTTATACGACGATCCCAGAATGGATTTTGTATAATCTCAGAGTATGAAGATGATCTGAATATCATCTAACCTGAAGGACATTAAGAAAGCAAGCTCTTACACCGAGTCGGAGTTGAAATGAAAGATTTGGGTGAAAACCAAATATTGCCCAAAGCTTGCGACTTGGGCATGCCCTAAAGAGGTATTAGTGCATTAGTCAGCCTACACTCAGAAGGTGTTAGAAAGGTTCGACTTTGCAAAGGCATACCCTTTGAAAATGCCAATGGTCGGGAGACCTTTGCAGCAAGACAAAGACCCATACAGACCTAAAGAAGAGGGGGAGGAAGTCCTGGGACCGGAATTCCCACACTGAAGTGCAATAGAAGCACTAATGTATTTAGCAAACTGTACTAGAACGGATATTGTATTTGCCGTGATCCTACTAGCAAGGTATAGTGCGAGAACCTACCAAAGACATTGGCGGGGAATAAAGGACATCTTCCGATACCTCCAAAGAAGCAAAGAATTTAGTACATTTCTATAGAAAGAACCAAGACCTAACTATGAATGGCAATGCGGATAACGGTACTTGTAGGACCGCATACGTAAAGAAAGCAGGCTATGTATTCCTATGTAGTGGAACGCAATTCCATGAAAACGTCTAAGCGAGTCTTGTATCGACTACGACGAACCACTCGAAATAATAGCATGCACGAGGCCTTACGAGATTGTGTTTGGCCGACGGATGATTCACCACATCCAGCAGATCATGTGGATTGAATACCGCTCTAACCTCCACTATTATCTATGAAGATAAATGCGACTTGTGTTGCACAAGTCTGGATGAGTTATGTGAAGAATTCTCTCACAAAGCATATCAACCCTAAGTTCTTCTATGCTCATGAATTGCAAAAGATGAACGATTTAAAGTCTTGCATACTAAGTCGTGTGAGAATCTTGCGATTTATTCACTAAGTCACTTCCAACGTCTAACATTGAAAGATGCATACGTGAATTGGAATGATGAGACTTAGAGAAGTGCGTAAGTCGGGAGAACCTTCACGAACTCATTATTAAAGCTTGATCATGAAGATCGAGTACCCAAAGAATAAATCTAGGAGATTAAATGAAATTGGGTGGATTGTACTCTTTTTCCTTGACGAGTTTTCACGAAGTTTCTCGGTCAAGGTTTTTAATTAGGCAATTCGTGCATCACAATGAGCGTGTATCATGTACTCTTTCTCCAAATTTTTCCCACCGGGTTTTTATGGAGTTTTGACGAGACATGGACATGAAGGATGGGTGCCCAAGGGGGAGTGTTGGGAAACCATGGGCCTGACCTTGCAGTCGGCCCATTAGTGGGCGCCCCATCCCAAACCCTAGCAGGGCCGTAGCCTATAAATAGGGGGTGCTATTCATTGTAAAGGATTGATCGATGGATGAAGGAATAAAGAGAAGCAATACGTCCCCCTACATCTCTGTGTTCAATCTCTTATTCTGTTCTTGTGTTCATGCATTGTTCTTACGATTCTGAGTTTGTCTACGAGGTAATCGCTCGGACTGGACTCGCCAGCGACGGTTCCTCAACAGTTCTGTACTACCAATTGGTCTTTGGGCCGATTAGTACAGCCGCAGCTCGTGTCTTTGCAAGAATTTTGTTGGATACTACACTTTTTTTTTGGTTAATCCGGTGCGCTAATTCCAAAAGATAAACTAGCCGTCATCAAACAAGCCCCCCTCTCCTCCTCGCCGCCGCCGTTGATGTCTAATCTGCATTGCGCTCTCGATGTCTGACGTCTGTCCGCCGATTTTCAACGGTGTGGACTTTCGTCGGGGTTGGATCTGGGGTCCTTCTTCGTATCGAATCCGGGAGCAAAGGATCCCAGATTCGCTGCGTTTCATACACTAGTCCAGGAACAGCTAGTGTACACAGACGAATAATAGTGGATAGCATAACCATACCACGCTATTCAAACAAAATAATTTGAGTTGCTACAAAAGAGGGCATAAAGCCAACATGCATATTACAGCATAAGCAAAAACAGTAAAGTAGACTACACGATTCGCCATCGGTAATCGTCTGGAGGCGTAACCTAGTCGTCCAAGATCTCAGTCTCCTCGTAGAGCTCCTCTCCTGCTCAACAAATATTAAGCAAGGTGAGCACAACAACCATGCTCGCAAGTTACACCCAGTAACAGATTATAATGCATGCAGGGATATAGCAATAGAAGTTTTATAGAGCTGATTTTGCATAAAGCAATGTTTCTTTCCAAGTACTTGTACTAAGTTCCAAAACAGTCAATTCCATAGCTAAAATTCATTTTGTAAATCTCAAGTTTTATAGTCAGATAACATTCACACAACCGGATTGAGGCCCCTTCTTGTGCCAGGTGGGAATACATAAAAGTAGGTCGTAAAGACACCCACGTAACCAGATGACACGACCACGGTGAAACGTTCCAAATTAGTTAGCCAAGTCCTGCCCACTCAGGACATGTGGTAGTACGATGGGGCTTAGTAAAATGCGGCTCGAAGGCGATTCTTAATTGACTTAGACGACTTTCCAGTAAAACCCTGAGCCTCGATCATAGAAATGAATCGATCCGTGCAAAAACATGCACCTATCCAAACATTCATTTCGCCCAAGTCCAAACCAATTTTCATTTTGTTTTGCTTTTCAAAATCATTTGCAAACTCCCATGACAAACCAATGTCAGGGATATCAATTTTAGACAATATTTGATCTTTTGGCTGTAAATCCCCCCAATTAAGATTTTTGGTCCAAGTTTTGGCTAAGCATAATTTCCCAACATGTGCTAGTCATACTAGCGTACCGACCAGATTTTTAACTAAGGTGACAAGGGAATGACTAATTTAGTAGCGAAGTTTGGCTATACAAGAGATTGGAAATAACCATAAAGCTTAAGACATGAATTTAAATTACTTAAATTTAAATAAATATGTAGTAATAATTTAAAATAGAATTTAAATAAATTAAAATACTGGGATTCAATATGATCAAAGGTGTAACTTGTCTTGCTCAAAAGCTTGAGGATCTACTTCGTCGAGATACTTGGGTTCCCCGGAGTCGTCGAAATCTATACGTGAGAACGAAACAACTTCAGATAAAAGTCCAAATAAGACACAAATGAACTCCAAATTAAATAATTTTAGAAAAAAAAGAGTTAGATCCAGATTTTGATGAATTCATAAATTTAAAACTCTTGAATCGAAGGTCAAACGAAGGAGAATAAGCTCTTGAAAGTTTGAAATCACGAGGTTGAAAGGAGGTTGGACTACCTGGTCGAAAGAGGATACAAGGAGGATACAACTACTCAATGTAGTCGCAAGAAGGGTACGAGAATGATACAACAACTCAACGTAGTCGTAAGAAGGATAAAAAGATAACAGAGTACGGAGAACTCACCAAGACAGGAGAGAGGCCGGAGAAGGTCGGTGACCAAAGAAGGTGCGGGGCGCTCTGATGAACTCCCGGCGAGGACAAGGGGAGTCTCAGGTAACACGCGGTCTTGCGAAGTTGGAGGTGAAGACAACGCTGACGGAGAGGCTTTGATGGCGGTGTTGGAGGCGGTGGCGAAACCTAGAGTTCGGCGAAATGAGGGCGAGAGAGAGGGGGGAGAGAGTGTTGAGGGGCAAACAAAAAGGAGGACAAAAGGGTTCTCTGGTGCTCTATTTATAGAGGAAGGGGAAACCAGGCGACAAGATGGAGCGGCGAAAATCGTGGTAGCGCGGTAGGGTTCGAAGGAGACAACGACATTTAACGCGCACATCGCTGCGGAGACAACATCATTTAATGCGCACGTCGTTGCGAAAAAAGAGGGAGGAAAGAGAATGTGAGCAGGGGCTGACAAGCGGGGCTGGTCGAAACCGAAGGGTGGTCGGAACCAAAGAGGTGGTCGACGCGCGGGGAGAGAAAAAGAGATAGGCCGAGGGGAACTCGGAACAAACAGAGGAAGGGGAATTTAAAGACCAAGGAACTCCACAAAACTCATAATAAACCAATTTTTTTTAATTAGTTGAAGTTTAATTTAGTTATTTAAATTATTTTTAATTTCTAAAATTTCAAGTTAATCTGTAGAAGTTCAAAAAAACCAAATGGTTATTTTTATTTTGAAATTTTTTTATAAAAAAGACCTGAAAATTAGGATGTTTCACTTCATCGGCTCATTTTCGGGCGTGGCGATCTGGGGCCCTTCTCTGCCGGTTGGCATGACGATAGAGGGCGCAGTGCAGATCCAGTTTTGGCACAATTGGGAGATATCACGACAGCTCGGTGGCGGTGGCTTATGCGACGTTTGGTTCCTCCCCAGTGGACGGTTGTTAACCGATCGACGCGTGAGCTGCGGTGGACGTCACCTTCCTTTGTGCTGGCGGCGGTTGGCCGTTGAGGATGTTGCGGTCGTCGTCTTGGCGATCTGATCTTCATTGGTTGGATCCAGCGATGAGGTCGTGTTGTGGCGTGGTCTTAGAGCGCTGGTACTTCGACCCGGGATGAAAACTCTTGATCTGGTCTTCGCTGGTTGGATCCGACAACAACGTCGACTTGAGTGGCGTTACCTTCTTGAAGACGTTGCTTTGGAGCACCGGTACCTGAGCTCGGAGTGAAAACTCCTAATCTGACCTTTGCTAATTGGATCCGACGACGACGACGTGAGTCGTATCCCTTCTTAGAAGCATCGCTACAGAGACTAGTCCATCATCACCTATTTACTGCGCAACTGCTGTTCGCGTGTAAACGATCTCCTGATTGGTCCCGGAGGCGGAGCTAGGTGGTTTTTTTATGCTAGCATTTGTATGACAATTTATTTGTCATTGTTGGCTTTTGGTCATTTTTTGTTTTAAGCTTTTAGCTGATGGCGGTGTAATAACTGTGTGCATCTCTAGTTGGTGCAAACGTCGGAAGTTGTACTTGCATTATTAAAAAAACTAGACTAAATTTTCAGTCATATATGGATCGAAACAGTCACTTTTGGGGCTGATTTGTCATTTATTATTGTTGGAGCTGGCTGACATAATTCAAGTGTCACATTTAGGCGAAGTTTTAGAACTTCATACCGGTCAGGTAAAGATTCGGGGTGTAGCATTGCTACTGTACTGTTTACAAGTATAGATGGAATGAAAGTGACGTGTGTACTGTCTAAAGATCACGAGGATTACAAGCGTAGCTCAATGATTGACGGACGATTCAAGGAACTACGGAACTGAAGAATCGAATCAGAGGAGGGTAATATTCCCACTCTTGATGTTAACATCGTGCCAATCTAGCCCAGTTACTCTCCAATTACCAGTGAAAGCTGGGGTATCTAAAAGACTAAAATAGGGATGATGCTACTTTGCTATACTTTGCTGCACGTACTATACTCTAAAATGTTTTTTCCATTTTAAGTTGAAAATGTTAAGATCGGTGATAATAATCGCAAAACGCCCGTATGGGACAAAAATTTCCAACATGAACTTTACAGCAAATAAAATATTCACATCCGATAGATGTTTCTTTTCCTACATAATTCTTGTGCTGCAAACTAAATTTTCTCTATAACTAAATATGAACTTCGGGAGTACCAACCAATAGGCACCATATCATAAGTGTTTGAATAATTTGCTGAATCGCTGAACCAAACAATCAGTAAAAAGTTGCCTAACTAATACAATTCATGAATGAATGTTGCAACCAAAATTTCAGCTTTCAAAAGCTGATTATTTTGTGTTAATGCCAGCCAAAAGCCTACACTGTCCCATGTAATTATTACTTGTATCATCACATACTGTCATCTAAAGCAGATGTTGACTCTCTGACAGCACTGAGATAAAAGCCAGTGAGGCAGAGAAAAACCAGAACACCTATGATAATCTTGACACGAGTATTCAATAGCAAGCCTCCAACCTTTCATCTTGTCCGTTTCAATCATGCCTGGAACTGCCTTTACACATGAACATCTGTATATGAGAAAAAACAGTGGACGTGCTGAAAACCTGAAACTAATATCCACCATTTTTCACATAGTGAACAGTACTTCGTACCAACCTGCCACATCTGATCTTGACCGGTAGGACCTGAAGCTTGCGAGTCCTGAGACTCGGACACTGCTTGAAACGAAAAGAATCTTTGGGACTTGTCCTGAGTCTGGAAATGGAGATCTGAAGAGCCAATCTCAAAGCAGCTGTTTCAGACGTCAGAACAAACAACTACTATTTTAGATCTGGTTGTTAACTATAATGTGCTATATCAGCATTAATTAATCACTGAAATAGCTGTGTATTTGGTAGCATGTACGGATTCATATTCAGATCTCAATCCATTAATATGCTGGATATTAATGGAGGCATGAGAGGCTGACACTACTTATTGCTTTCTGACTAAAAATAACACAAAGATGAAGAAGCACATAATATGACACTGAATTCCACTTCACTAAGCACTTCCATTTTTCCTCTTATCAGGATACTGTATCATGACAACTCTTGGATCCACCCAGCCGAGTCACTACTCATAACCACAAGGTGCAATAAGCTAAAGGGGGATAATTTTTTGGATATCAATTCTTACAGGAATGAGGCCATTAAGCACAACGAGTGCCAACAAAGACCACATGATCGCCCTTCGACAAAGATGGAGCACTTCTGGAGGAGGGTCCCCGCGCTATCTCAAGCTGACAGTAACCTCGCGAAGGCATGACACCCCGAACGGATGAACCCCGGACGAGGTCCGGGGACTGACCTTGGACGGGTCCAGGGGCCAATCTCGCCGAGGTACGACATATCGGCGAACCCACTCCAGACGAGGTCCAGGGACCAACCCCAGACGGGTCCAGGGGCCGACTTCGCCGAGGTGTGACACATTGGTGAACCCACTCTGGACCAGCGATCAAAATCCCGACCGGTTACCGGTGGGGACCGGATGAACAGTAACCAGCCGAAAAATTTCAATTTCGAATTTGAATTTTTGACTGTATAATGCACTTCCTAGGTTGATTTAGGTATTTTTTTGTGTTAGATTACGTATTGTATGAGCTAAATATGCTTGAATTATTGTTCCGGCCGGTTTGCACTAAATATGAGTTAGACATGAACTAAATATGCTACATTACGGTATTGTATGAGCTAAATATGCACTTCATTAAACACTTTCTAATTAATATTTGCATTAAACATTTTCTAAAAATCCCGGCCGGTTTTTCCGGTTTCCGGGTGGTAACCGGTCCAATTACTGGTTGTTAGAAACTACAGTTCAAAATTTAGTTTTTGAATTACATCTGGTTTTTCTCCGAGATTTTCGGTAACCGGCCGATTACCGTTATCGCCCGTCGACCGGGATTTCCTTCGATTCCGGGTTTTCTATCCTTGCCCCGGACGAGGTCTGGGGACCAACCCGACGGAGTCCAGGGGCCAACCTCGCTAAAGTGCAACACATCGGCGAATCCACTCCGAGCGAGGTCTGGGGATCGACCCTAGACGGGTCCGAGCCAACCTCGCCGAGGTGTGACACATCGGCGAACCCACTCCGAACGAGATCTGGGACCAACCCCGGACAATGTCCGAGGGCCAATCTCGCCGAGGTGCGACACATCGATGGCCCCACTTGAAGGTGGCGGGACCCGTTTGGCAAAACAGACGAAAATACCCCAGGATGAACTAGGTACCAAGGGCAATAATGTAACTTTGCATGCCTACCCCTCCCACTCTATAAATAGGCTATGTGTAAATGAGAGAAGGGGGGACATTTTGTAACTTCTACTACACACATGCAATACATGAGGATGGATTGTGGTGTTTGATTCTCGTTGAGGTCCCCTTCGCACCCTCGGCGATCGACGCGTCCGACCGCAGGTGTCACAAGGCAAAAGATGTTAACTTCTGTTTACGAAGTTGTCAGTTGCCATGTCAACAAATTGTTGTATCTTACATTTGACAGATACGGAAATCAGATGAATTCAGTCTCACAAAACTATGAATAAGAGGAGCAAAGAAATCAAAGTGTCTGAAAAGCACTGGCATTACATTTAACTGGTAAGAACACATAAAGGTGGCATCTGAAAATAGAGCCTGCATTCTTTTACCAATGACTTTTATTATTTAAATTCAAACTAACCATATTTCTTTTGCCTTTAGTGACTATCTGCTACCTTTCTCAACGTCTTTTGCTTTGATAAGCACTTTTTGGATTTTACATTCCCTCTTTCAAGAATCTCTTTACTCTCATAAAAGGAAAGGTATTTTTCTTTATCACGATAGAAAGCTAAAAGTTGGAACAAGGAGAAAGCAATTCATAGTGCTTTCCTTCATTCCTGGGCAGCCAGAAACCCTTAATGTTCAAAGTATAGATTTGTCAGCTTAATAAGTGACATTTAATTTTCCTTAATGTCATTATATTTACAGATACCACCTGTAGCTGTTCTTTACCTGTCAAATGTAATGTCACAGCTTCTCAGACACTTTAATTTCTTCATTCCTCTCATTCGTAGTTTTGTGAGAGGTAGCATTTTATTTTCCTTAATTTCGATATATTTTCAGGAATTCTTTTTTATTTTAGTCCCCTAACGCTATTCAATTGCAAATTTAGCCTCCTTCCTGTTTTTTTTTTTTTTTTTTTTTTTGCAAATATAGCCCCCTTCCGAACGCGGAATGTCATTTCGCTCGTGCGGCGTGCACTTCTTCGGGCGGCGCGAAAGTGGTCTTTCACTCTTCGCGCGCCGCCGCGGAAGGTGGCTCGCCTCATCGCGCCCGCCATCATGTGCGTCGCCGCCTCCCGCGCCCGGCCATGTCCTGCTCACTTTCCGCGCTCCCCGAGCGCGGAAGGAGATGGAGGGGGGCTAGATTTGCAAAAAAAATAGGAAGGGGGCCAGATTTGCAATTGAGTGGCGTTGGAGGGCCAAAATAAAAAAGAAATCCAATCTGAGAAGTTCCTGTGGATGTCAATCACTGTGCCTGTGAGCATCAGATGGACAAATGGGGCAAATACCAGAAACCTAACACAGTATCTTCCATTGGCATGAATTCAGATTTTTGGCAGTATCTACCATGAACCTCGATTTACAAAGCTAAAACAAGACTAAACCACTGACTGTTGTTCTGCTTGTCAGTTATAAAATGCGCTCCTCAACACTAATAAATAATTAGGAATCAGGACCATCAAGTGTACATCAGTGATTTCACTAAAGCGCCCATAGCCTAAAATAAAGTAGAAAATACACAAAGAAAAACATGTGCAATATTTGAAACTTGGTTGACTACAATTGTCGTAAAAGGAAAACGCCAAATCATAAGTAGCTCATTAGGGAAAAAAGAGTTAGATACAAGAATTTAGATCTATATGTATTTGCAAATTACAGACAAGTATGATTCAATGGAATCAGATTGCCAGGGAAGAAAATTTAAAGAAGCTGATTCCATCTACTGCTGCATAAACAGTTTATTCTGGTATGTACCAGTTGCTCATAATAGTAATATGGGTTTTTGCTTCAGTACTCTGCCATATGATTTATGAATCTTAAAGCTATTGGCGAAGGGAAAAATTGTCCTTGCAATAATTAATCAGATATTGAGAGTTTAGATCCCGCCCCATCACGGCCGTTCCAAACCCAGACAATAATCTCATCCTTCTTCCTAACTTATCCAGTGGCCGCCTATTCCCACCTCAATCGTTGCCACAACAGCCTCCACGCGCCTCCTTCCCTTTTATCGCACATGCATCTAAAACGTGTCCTAAATCGATCACAACTCAGTCTTAATACATTCACACCTGCCGCCAAATTGAAACAAAAACCTAGATCAAATACCCATTTAATGCTAACCACCAAGAAATTAACATGATCTTTGGGTTGTTCGTTCGGTTTGGGCCTAAGCATTATCTCTAAGCAAAAAGATTGTCCATACTACCCTTCTATACGACAACGGATAGTTTTAATCTCCACAACTAGTAAGTTCAAAAATTCATAAATGCTTCCATAAGGTGTAGTACCAAAGCAAAACCCTAGTAATATTTGCCTTTTCATCTACTGCTCTAAAAGAATGTAAAGAGTCAAGAAATTTGAGGTTAATGCCAACTCCACTTTGATCAAGCACATAAGGAAAGTTGCAGGGATATGAACAATAGCATCTAACCAGTACAAGAACAGAAGCAAAGCAGCAGGCACCAGAAATCACATGATCCTAAGCTATCACAATCTACTTGGTGCAATACACTTATACACTACGCTGGCATGACCACCAAAAGTTACCCCTCCATGAGATTCATGCATTCCAATCAAAATCAGCACATGAAAAATTAGACTAAAAATGACTATAGGTAAGCAATTAAGTGAGCAACTCTAGCAAGAGACAGAGTCACATGTTTGGTGTATCCCCAGTGCCACCTCTCTTCATCCATGGAAGGCTCCCCGCTTCTGAACAATCATCTGAGCCAGTAGGTAGCTTGCCCTTCAGATTAGACCACTGCCAAATCTTTGACACGGAGAAGCTCTCCCCTTTGTTCCGTGCACAAATCTTCTTCCCCTCCATAATATCAGCATTGACAGAACTTATCCCAGCAGGTCTTGCTCTCATCACACCACCAACGCCGTTTCTAATTTGGCCTGGCTGGAGAGCCACCCGGAGCTCAGAAGTGCCAAGAACATACTGATAGGTGCCCATAGAGAGGCATCTCCTTGCATCCAAGCTGCTGCTGCTACTCTCCCCTTCCTCTCTCCTCAACACAGCACCACTGGCATTGCCGTCTTCAACGGCGCCCTGGGTCCCGACATTCTTGAACTTCCCAAGCCTCACTGGGAACACCCTCTTCTCGGCCACCGGTGTCTGCACCCCCTCCGAAGCCTTCTGCCCTGGCAATCCGAACCCATCCTCGCAGTCCTCCGACAGCCGCCCTTCCTCAAACCCCTCCTCGAAATCAAACATCGGGTTGTTCTCCGCCGTGAGCCCCGGGGCAAAGAGCACCCCGCGGCATAGCGGGCACGTCGAGTTGGACAGCAGCCATGTGTCGATGCAATGCAGGTGGAACGCGTGCCCGCACAGCGGCAGCAGCCGGAGCCGGTCTTCGGCGTCGAACTCGCACAGGCACACCGCGCAGTCGAAGGGCTCCTTGTCGCCGTCGCCGCCGCAGCCCACAACAATCTCCCTGTACGCGAACACGGGCAGCGCGTCGATGAACGCCTGGTCCAGCCCGGCGTCGTGCAGGTGGAAGAGCTGCTGCAGCTGCCGCTGCAGCGCCGCGTCCGCCTCCCCCGCCCCCCGCGCCGCTCCCGCCGCCGCCGAACCCCCTCGGCGGCGGTGCTGCTTCTTCATGAGCAGCCGCACCAGGAGGTGGAGCAGGCCGGAGATAAAGAACACCACCGCAAGAATCACGATGATGAACAACACCGCGGGGCTAATCTTGCCGCCGCCCCCGCTCGTACCCTGAACATGCGGTGGCGGCGGCGGCGGGGCAGCGCTGGCGTACGGGAGGGAGTCCCTGACGACGAAGCCGCCATGGAGGCGGCGCGGGGACGGAGAGGTGGCGGCCGCAGCGAAGGATCCGGGCGAAGAGGAGGCCACTCCAGCCATGTCTCCTACAAGCTCGGACTTGGAGGCCACCACCCCCACATCTCGTCTGATCCGACAGTCCACCGCTCACGAAAGATGCGATCTTTGCAAGAAACCAACAGCAATCCCGGCCTAAATGATGCAAAAGTAGCACCTAAAAGCGTCGGGCTTTGATGCACCCCGGAAGCGTCCGAGGCGCTAGGGACCAAGAAATCCTCGGGAACTTTCGGTTGGGGCGAGCAGGCAGCCACGGAAGGGAGCGGAGGGGAGAGGGACTGAGGGAGGGGAGGAGCCTAAGAATTCTGGGGATCGGCTGCTGTTGCGAGCGAGCCGTGTGGGAAAGGGGAGTGGAGGAGGAGAGTGGTGGGAGCGCACGAGGTGGTGAGGAAAGCGAAAGCGACGGCGGTGGTGCCCGTCTTGGGCTCGGTGGCTTTTGTTTTCGTGTTTTTGGACTTTTGGTGCGTGTGCGCGTCGCTTTAGGCCGCAACGCGCGTGGGAATTGGATTGGATTCACTCACGGCCGGTCGCGGTCGCGGGGGGTGCCGGGTGCGAGCGGGGAGCGCTGCGCCGGGCCCGTGGCCGGCCGGCCGGTCGCGGAAGGTAGGCGTGGCGTATCGGCCTGTCTAGTGTTTGAGATGTGGCTACACAAGCTGGTCTCGGGTCCTCGGCGAGTCTTGACGAATTTTTTTAAAATAATATTATTTTAAAAATAAAAAAAATAAATAAATAGTACTTGTTAGCCTACTGTCATTTGAAACGACGATCGAGACCTATCATCATTTGAAATGGCGATAAGGGCCTCTTATCACTCATCAGGCCCTATTGTCATTCTCTAGGCTATTTTCGCCATTTGAAACGGCTACAGGGACAGGGACAGGGACAGTAGCCTAGTTTTGTTTTAAAAAATAACTATTTTTTGTTGCAAATTTCTTTTAAAATATATTTTTTTTTTAAAAAAAAATCGAGTCTTGGCCATACCCCGGGGCCGGGCCGGTGCGTAGAGTTGGCAGGGTTTAAGTAAATAGAACTGTAATTTTTTAGAGGATTTTTGTACTATTTAGGAAATGCTAATTGGCATACGCCTACTTTAAAAGTACAATCGGGTGTCCGACGATTCAGCAGAGGTGGAGTCGGAGGCAGCGGGTCTATTACCCCGTCCCCGATCTTCGAGTCTAGACAACCGGTGGCTTGGCAGCGGATGACAGGCAGACGGTGCCACCCAGCTATGAGTTTGTCAATGGGCGGTGGACAAAGCTGGAGCCTGGAGGCGATCGGTGACTACCTTAGGAGTCAAGTTCGGTTTTAAGAAGATAAGGACTAGCGATAAGATGGCAACGAGCGATGGAAAAATGACGAAAGGAGCGAAGAAGGTCTGCTTGTGGGTCATAATACAACTCTGAATCAATTTGGGCCAAAACCTATATCTCTGGTTAGGTAGTGGCGAGGCATAGCGCCTGAGCGTTATCAAAATCGTGGCATGATCAAAATATTTTGTAGCAGATCGAACAATGATCAAAACTAGGACAAACCAAAAATTGGCTAGCCTATACTTGACTCACATGGCATATAAAGAGAAAAGTTACTAAAATTTTAATCACCAATATTTTGCTCCAAAATCTTGTCAAACCTTACCAAATCAATAGAGTATATCAAATTTTGGCCACCAATCAAATGAAGACCAAAATGCCTGGCATTACCAATATTTGGCTCGACAAGTTGAGATACAGAACTAAACATACCCATGCTCCTAGATAATCCACGGTTCCAAAACAACCAAAAGAAGAATCTCCAATGTGTCAACTTAATTAATGTCTACTTTTTTTTCTTATCACAAGGTAGACTTGCACGCGCACTAGCGCACACGCACGCACATGTCAAAACTTGCAGAGGCAGGGGAAAGTCTTGACATTGCTCTACCACAGAACCATGGACACATTGGATAGCTCAACTAGGCCTTGCGTGTGGCAACAACTGAGTGCTGACAAAGAAGTCTAGCAGTTCCAAAAAAAAGAGGAGGAGGAAGAAGAAGTCTAGCAGTGGCAAAAGCAACGTGCGAGCGAGCGTGAGGAAGGAACACGCTGCCTCGAGCCTAGCATGTCGCAACGAGAACAATGACGAGATCCCCTAGCTGCGTGGGCTCAGTTCCTTTCAAAAAGCCCTCCTTCCAGAAATCTTAGGAGAATGTCTTTTACTTCTTACTACAAAGCAGGTTTAAATTTCTCTTCAAAGTCCTGAATGTTGTATCCTGTGCAGAAAGGCTCAACCTTCTGCCAAAAGTCACAAAACCCATGTATTTCAGCAACTCAGCAGTGCTGGTCGGGAGGTGCCTGGGTTACAGACCAAAACTGTGTGACCAAAATCCGGTCAGTTGATTTGCACCCCACTGCCACAATGTTTCTTCCCCTCATGGCCACTTTGCAAATTTTACCAGATGCAGAAGTAATATCTGCAGTTCACCCAATGCAAAACCGTACACTCGACTTTGTCTTTCCATTCACCTGTGCTCGAAAAGCTCCAGACACAAGACTGAGAAAAGCTACAGTGCTGACCGGTGAGCATTGTAGCTGTGCTGCTGTAGTACTCTGTAGCAAAGAGGCTTGTCCTTTGGACCTGCCCAGTGGCATGGACACGCCCTGCCGAGCCTATCCATGGCAGCATGTGACGATGTGTATGTTTTTGCCTTTGTCTTGGTTAAATTTATATTGAAGGCGCCACCGCGCCCACCCCCCACTGGGCGGCTGGGCCGCACATGCATGTACACGAACGTCGTCTGCACACTGCACGGCGACTTCTGAGTTTTGTTTCGTATCTGCGTTTCATGAATTGACACTAATCTCTCGTCAGTTGCTCGTCGTATCAGTAGAAATAGATAATGCGGTTTTGCGACATAGACGATGTGTATCGAGTGAGAACCGCACATAAAATAGCGAAAGCTCGCAAGGCAACTCACCTAGTGTGATCGGCGCAACAATGAACTGCATCCAGCGTATCTTGCAGAACACTGGCATTGTCAGCATCCCGGAACTAAAGGCATATTTTGAAATATGTCACTTCTCAGTTTGTGGTTTTAAAATATACCACTCTTCAGTTTTTTTTTGAAATATGTCACTCTTATTTTTTTAAAAAAAAACTAAGGAGTGACATATTTCAAAATCACAAACTGAGGAGTGACATATTTCAAAATTCAACCGGAACTAAATGGATAACAATGCTCCCAAAGATGATCATGTAACTGTCATGGGTCGGGGTACTGTTCACATATGAATATTACTATAGTACTGTAGTATTAGGATTAGGAATGGATTCTCTTCCCCAATAAGAATATATATTTCACTAAATAGTTGATTAGTTTTCTTGTATAGGAATTAGGTAATTAGAAAAGTTATCTATTAGTTAGGAAGGTCATCATTTAGATTGATTTTATCTATAATTGTTACAAGAGCCCTCTATATAAGGAGATTTATTGTAATCGTTGGCATGAAGCAATGAGAATACAATAGTCTAAGTTTCAATCCCCTTCGTCTCCCCAATCTATGGTCTTCCCTTTTCCCTAGCAGCTGATGCCACCCGGCTATCCTTCCGGTGATGTTTACCCCTACGATCTAAAGATCATAACAACTTGGTATCCAGGAGGGCCACCATCAATGAGGTTTGCGTCGACTACGATGATATAAAAGCCATCTTAGTAGACATCGCGGCTAAGGTGGCAAGCTGATGAAAAAGGAGAAGAAGAAGGCACTGCAAGCCGTTGCACGATATGCTGCCGGAGGCGCCTTAGATTTTGTTGGCTACTTTCTCGACGTCGCCTTTGGAGGTGGCTGTGGTGCTTCCACCATCAACGCTGCCCTCGCTGCCGCCGACAACACCTCCTCTCTTAGCCTCGCTGCCTGTGGCTGCGCTGATGGTGCCCCCGCCGAGGAAGAAGACTGTTGTCCAGCGGTCGTCTTCTCCACGCCACCGGCCGACATCGTGCGTCTGGAGGTGCAAAATGCGGCGAGTGATGTGTGGGATGTTGTGACGTCGTCGCATCTTTCCCACATCCGTTGCATCTTGTGGTGGAAAGGGCAACAACATTGCCCTACGTTGTCTGTCCTCATCGGTGGTGTCTTCACCAACGTCTGGCATCGTTAAGCTTCTCGCGCCTTCACTGTCAATCGTCGTCAACAACTTGCTGATTGCTCACATGAGGCACAATGACCTTTCATCGACATGGGTCTCCTAGGGCTTCAGCCATGACCGCCACCGCAGCTCGAGGACGAGCTGGTGCAAAAGGAGGGGAGTAATGTCATGGGCTGGGACTACTGTTCATATATGTGAACAGTATCATAAGTACTGTAGTATAGGATTAGAAAGGGATTATCTTTTCCAATAAGAATATCTATTTCCCTAAATATTTGATTAGTTTCCTTGTATAGAGAATAGATAATTGAAAATGTTATCTATTAGTTAGGAAGGTTATCTATTAGTTAGAAAAGTCATTATTTAGATTGATTTTATCTATAATTGTTAGAAGAGTCCTCTATATAAGAAGATTTATTGTAATCGTTGACATAAAACAATAAGAATACAATAATCTAATTCCTAATCCCCTTTGTCTTCCCTTTCCCCTTAGCAGCCGACGCCACCCGGCTATCCTCCCGATGATATTTACTCCTATGATCTAAGGATCATAGGAGTAACCCAGATAACAAGTTCGCATTCTCCCTTTGTAAGGAGAGAGATCTCATCTGGAACAAACAATATAAACCCATAAATCAACACTACCAGGACTTATCGACCCATTCGCCCATTGATCAATAAGCCAATGACTCACCAAAATGTGAGACTAGGTAACACACTAGATAAGTAGAAACGATAGGGAGTTGTGGGCAGCGTAAATATATTAAATTAACCAGAGCGATAATTTCCAATCACAGCCGCCACTTCCCAAATTAAATTATGTTCCCCTGCGCGAGCAAATTCCATCATGTAATGATAATGTCAACTGTTTGGCGATCAATTGCGCAAGAATGCCATCGTGTTTGTACAGCCCAATCATGATATTTGAAGGAGTGAGTGTGTGGCCTCCCATTGTTCACTTTCTACGCTGAACGAATCCATTCTCGGTTAGGTATTCCACAAATTCATCTATTAGGTAGGGCCAAGCGCCTTCCTCATCGTAGTTGGATAACTGTGGATCAATTGTCTGCAACAACAGTGAAGTTAGGCAAGTTCATATTAAGAAGAAAATTCTACAAAGAAAATCGCAGTAAGAACCCTCTAAGTTTAAACAGAGATATACTAGGAAAGTTAGACCTCAAAGATGCAGACATTACTGAAAAATCATTGAAGGTGATAAATCATAGCACTAGCTAGCAACTACAACCTAGATACATCAGCTAACCTGTCTCATTCGTCAAAATCAAGTTTGCCTGTCAGATTAATGGTTAGCATAAATTAACCACCTAACACAAACTAGAGTTGCATTCATGCTAGGTATGTGAGTGTGCAAGTTTACCCAGCCATGTCTAGGCATTCATATGTAGGGAGGAAAGGACGTGGGAAGGACGGTACCTTGACAAATTCCAACAGCTGAGACCATGTGTCTCTAGAGATGGCTTTATTATGCCTGACCTGAAATTTGAAGAATTAAAAAATTAGCAAAATAACACCATCTGACACCATTAACATAATGAAACAGCACAATGATCTGAAAACGGAATTAGATAGAACTGCCATTTGAGGCATACCTGTAAAAACTGACACCAGTGATCAATAAGGGGCCAGTGCCTTTCAGCAAACAGCAACCGCCACATTCCAATAGCTGTCTCCAATGCGAGAGATTTTTGACCCTGCAAATTCAAGGGAATGTTTTAGCAAAATATCGATGGAGAACATCAGTTTTTTGAATGAAATTCAAGGTGCCAATGCAGACAAATGACCCTTGTGAATACTGGAATAAATATTCTGCAATTAAGGCTAACCTTTTCCCTAGCCCAAGCAAATGCAAAGTTGTATATCTCACGGAACTTATCTGGATCAAGAAAGAGTAAACACAGGTTAGGAAAAAAAAACATTTCTCAATACATATATGTATTCAGGGACAGAGGCTGAGCTCGGCCAACCTGGGCCGTGCCCCCCCTTCCAGGAATTTTTTTTTGGTTAGGTCAGGTTTATCTAGAAGTCTCACTATTGCTACTTGCTACTAGTTACGATACTACTCGTGAGACAAATGACTTGATGCAAATGGCAGTGGCGGCGGCACGTATGAAGCAGACGAGGCGTTAGCGCTGGTGTGTGTCGCCGGGCCAATGGCGACGGCATGATGCACAACCGACGGCCAAAGAGTTATGTCTGTGCGCCGCACAGGACATGCAGCCAATAGTGAGTAGTGTGCTTTTGAATCTTATTGATGCTGCCTTGTCTTGGTTAATTGACTTGATTCTTCCTACAATCATGAGTCTAGTAATTTGCTTTGATCTTTGCCCCCCTCTCCCTGAGATTTTGCTCAAACTCCGTCACTGTATGTATTGTAATAATTCCTTTGATACGCATGCAGTTTCTTCGTTGGACTCAAACGTGCTCAACTAAGAAGTAAACAAGTTCAAAGTAGAACAAGCCATAGTTACCAAAAACGCGGTTTATCTGAGTCGCGGTACGGGATTCGAGTTCGTAGTTCGCCACTTTTTCTTCTAATTTCCACTGCGAACACGAACCCCGTACCCTACACCGGTTCGGATTCGACAAATCTGGTTCACGATTCACGGGGTTTTATAGCGAATACGGTAACTATAGAACAAACATCCAGTTTCGCGAAGAAGAGAAGGCGAGAAGCTTACAGTCGTCTTTTATCTCAGCTCGCAATGATGGTAATTTTTCACGGAGTTTCTCCATAGAATCTACCCTGCAAATAAGACCAGGATATAATAAAAAAAAACTATTTCTAAAATTAATTCTGGGTTTTGATTATATGCATATAGAACTATCATGACTGCAAATGGCACTCACCCAATTGACTGCAGCCCACCAACGAATTCCTGACGAGTAAATTCACACATTGTGGCAGCTTTCATGTGCCATGATATGACAAGCTGTTAACAGCACAAATATATGGCTAAGAACAATGATGATCTAAGTTTTTTTTTGGAAGGGAATGATGATCTAAGTATGGCAGTGTTGAATTTACAAAAAAAAAAAAAAAAAAAAAAAGAGAAAAGAATGAGCAGATAGCCGCAAATTTGAAAATTCATGTGTATATATCAAATATCAAGTAGGAATTAACTTCAAGGGGTTGCAGCTGCACATACCATAACAACATCCTGAGGATCCACCTGGAAAGCCAACACAAAATATGTGTATTAGATATTGGTAAACAGTCAATATGGTGGTCTACACTACAAAATACTGAACAAAAAGCATGCACTAGAAGCACCTATCCTGAGACAAAACAAAACATACAATGAATCATACAAACAACAGCACTATATAATGCTATACCCCTCAAAAGATGAAGATTCTCCTATGTATAATTGTCTACCATGGTAATTGGCAGTTGTAAACTCTTGAGCCTGGTAATTTGCCAGAGACAAGCAGAGTATGATAACCCAATAGACCAATACATACAGAGCCAAGAAAAAATTATAATATCTGATCTAGAGCCATCCTAAGGTCAAAAGTAAACAACATAATGCCAGTAAAATCCATCTCTTCCTCACCAGTTACAAAAAATAATAGCTGCAGCTAATGACATAAAGGATAGTCATTATCCAATGTATAAGTAAATATATGGTAAATTGCTAACTAAGTATTCAGTAGACATTCCTGCAGATAAAATTCAAATGAGTAAATACTGAATGGAGATTGGAAGACAAAAATAACTGTTCCTTACCAGCAGATCATTGCAAAGTTGAGATATGCCCTCCACCATGATCATATCAGCATCAGGTTCTGGTAACAAAACAAGATGCATCATGAAATCAGAAGTCAAAAAATTGCAACAGGAGAAGGGAAAACAATGTTTCCATGAGATAAAGAAAAAAAAAATCTCAGATGGAATAGATCAAAACCATCTAATGTACAAAAGCTAAAGGAATTAGAACTCGTTCTCTAAAAACGGAATTAGAACTCAAGGGTTAGTTAAGGCAATGAAATGATACCTTTGTATCTGTTGTAAATATCTTCAAGATGCCGAGAATTCGTCACAGAAATCTGCGGTTGGCTATAGAAAAAATCAAAAGCTCCTTCCAAGTGCCAATCACTAGCTTTCAGTGCCTGAAGGGCGACCTTCTCACTGCATCAGGATAGAAAAACAGTTACTTACTGTTCTAAAAAAGGACACTGACAAAAATTGTGACAAATAAACTCCTTAGTCCTTAAAACAGCAAGCAAACAGAAGAATGTGAAAAGCTCATATGTTGACATCCACTAATGTATTCGTAAATGGTTGTTAGACAACTGGAGGCACCATTTATTTTCATATTCCTGATCAGTATGCAGTGTTATTAAGTCGTCGATTAGTTGTCTAGTCGGCCGGCGGCACTCAACTGTAGCCACTGACTCAACTAGCTGAGCAAGTCGAGCGACTTGCTGTCGATTGGTCGACTTGGAGAGACAAGTCGGACGACTTGTGGGCAAGCGTAGGAGAGGGCGCGAGCGCAAGCATGGGAAAGGGCACGCCACTTGGCACGCTTTTTCCGCGACTTGGCATCTGATTTGGGGTGGCCCAGCATCAGGTTGAACTTAAAGAGGATAAAGGGTCTTGGCACCTAAACCCTAGCAACTAGCAAGCAGCCTCTGGTTCTTGCCTCTGCCCTGTTGGTTCCCTCCCTTCTGGTCATCTCGCGACACTCATCGCCTTCGTCTCTGGCTCAGGCCGCCGTTGGCAAGCATCGCCTTGGCCTCAGATTCGTCTCCCTCCTTCATCCCTTTCCTCAAATCCTTTTTCTCCTGAGCTCCCTTCTCTCTGCTTTGCTGCCCTGTTTTGCTGAATGCTGATCTACTCTGTTTTGCTCTAATGCTCTCAACCTCTCATAGATCTAGTAGTAATAGCAGTGGCCAGCAAGTAGTGATGTACTAAATACTAATGTGGTACTACTAGACTAGTAGCAGCAGCAAGTACTAGTAGTAGTATAGTAGCAGCAAGTAGTAGCAGCAGAGTATCAGTGGTGGTAGTAGCAGAGTAGCAGATGTGGTGGTAGCAGCTGCTCTGTTCTTTGTAGTAGAAGATGAGGTAACATGCTCTAAATTTATTCAAGTCTTGTTTATTTCATGCTTTGTTTAATTTGCTTTCGTCCTAGGGTGGTATCCTGGCAAGTTAACAAGTAGTTGACTAGTCGGCAAGTCGGTCCCTTGGCGACTCGACTCAACTTACCGACTTAATAACCTTGTCAGTATGTGTTATGCATTTGCAGACTTGCAGTGTTAAGTTATTTGATTCACAGCCTAAACCATGGACGGATTCGTTTAGGGCCCTACCTCCAAGCAGATATACCTAGACCATCTCTAGTTTTACTTCTTCATGATTCAGTCTATCTCACGTTCTGTTTCTACCATGTAAAATTGTGGCTTAACTAATTACAAAAATGATGACCTATAAGAAGGCGGCAACATTCGACAAGTGACAACTGTAAAACAACCACTGTAATTGATGTTCTAATACAAAAAGAAAGATCATCTGTAAATAAATGACACCAAGTGCATTTAAAAGTTGCATTCTGAAGTTAGCATTTAAAAGTTGCATTCTGAAGTTAGTAAGATTTGTATGCAAGTATATAAGGCATCAGACAACATAACAACTTGCTGTTGCCACAGAATATAGCATCACATTATGACACGATCACTAAATTCAACCTTAGACCAAAACAAGCACATCATAACACGGCTTCGCAGTAACTTCACTGCAATTAATACATTCTATTGTGCAGTTTTTAGTAAGTTATCAACTAACTTGAAACGTATGTAACACATCAACGTTCATCACTTAAGAAGACCGTATAATTCATCTAAAAAACAAAGGCCGCATATAATTAATTAAACTAGCAAAACATCACCAAATTCCAGTTCCTGAGGCCCACAAGTCCAAAATTTAAAGAAAATTATACAATCTCACCTCGCGCCAGTTATGGTCATGAACTGCTGCACCTTGTCGCGGCTTCCTCTCCCCAGCTTATGCTGCAACAATAAGCAAAATAAAATTCGAAAGGAATCAAACAAAATCTCACAACTCACATATAAGGTTAGATCAGTAAACCCACGAATCGAACACTGAACAAAACAGAAACGGGACTGATACTCGCACAAACTGATTCAAGAAAACAAAAACATCACAGAAGATGGGGAAAATTCGGAAGGAAAGGCGCAACCAAAACGGAGGCCGGATGAAGACTAACCATCTTGGATCGGATCGGGTGGAGGACGCGGGGGAGAGGAAGGGGGCGCGAGGTCTGGGGTTTCGCGAAGCTTGGGGCTCTTGCGCTCTGCCGCCTGGCCTGGTTTGCTGCCCTTCTTTTTCTAAGTTTCCATTTGTTTTCACCCATTTATTATGGATAATAATATCTGACACCTTACCACACATGTGCCCAACTCGGTATTACGTAAACCTGTTATTTGCTTTCTATAAAAGCAGAATTTAATCTTTTTTTTTAAAAAAACTTAGTATTACACTAAACTTCTCCTTCTCCAGTATATCTCCCCCTCTACATTTTTTTTCTACCTACCTCCACTATCATCTCCTCCTCCAAGCACATCTCTCTCACGTCTTTTTTTACCTACCTCCACTACCACCTCCTCCTCTTAGCACATCCCTCTCTATATATTTTTTCTACCTACATCCACTACCACACTTCATTCGTCTGCTGGTGACTTGACGCTGGAGAGCTCTCCACGGTGGCACGTTCCTCCCCCTCTCTCAGTGGCGCCCCCTCCCTTCTCCCTCCGTTGAGGCAGCACGCTGGGGAGCCAGGGGCGGCGGATCCGTGCACATCGGAGGGAATGGCAAACGGAGAGCCAGATGAGAGTCACTGGTCTGGCTTCAACCTGTCAGATTTGGGGCGCTAAGCTGGTTGTTTCCTCCAGCAAGCTCAACCATCGCCAAAACCCACATGCCTCTCCGCGCGCCTCCTGTAGGTACGATTTATTGCAGACATTAGCTGAATTTATTGCAAGTGTTCACTTGATTTGTTTCACGTGTTCACTCGAAGTGTTGTAGGGTTTTTTTTTTGATTTTGTTGCATTGTTTGTTGCATCTTTTAATTGCTGCAATCAGTATATTGCAGCTAGAGCAGGTTTTTGTTGCAATAGGTGATTTGAAATGCTGACACTATATCTTTTGGATGTTGCAGTAGCAGATTCTTGTGGTTGATTTTTTTTTTCTCATTGCAATTTGTTGCTGCTTAACGAATGTTGCAAACATTGTATCCAAATGTTGCATGAGTAACCATAAAATGTTGCAACTGTTCTTTTTAAATGTTGTAGTATTGCGATATTGTAAATTTCTTAATTTGTGATTTCTCAACTATTTTTAAAATCTAGCTAAGCTCTATAAGGGTTGAATCTAATTTTAGAGAGAAGATGTTTTTTTCATTATTTTTCTATTTTTGTGTATTTTGTTGCACATGGTGATTACAAATATTACATACAGTGTTCACCGATGTTGCATGAGGGATTTTGTCGATGTCAAGATCTGACGGAGTTATGCAAGATTTTGCTGCTGTCAGAAACATGCAAGATAGACGGCTGAGCAATATCGCATGAAATCGGACGGGGCTGCATGGCGTACGGCGACACTAGTCGCGTCCTTTATTATCGCTCCGTCTCCCTCGTCTAGCGTGGCTACGCAAACGACGACTAGCGGAGCAGAATGACCGAAATGTCCTACCGGCTGAGCGAGTCCTTTTCTTTCCCTTTCCTTCATGGGTTGTTTGGGTTATGGTCAGTTGGTCTCATGGATGAAGCGTTTTGTGAAAACCGGACTTCCTGCAACCGGTGAAGGCTTTTAGCCTTATTATATGAAAACTTTGTTTAGATACTCTAGTTAACTTACAGGTAACTATAACTTGTTTTTGCTAAACTCATAATTTCCCCTTCCGGTATTGTTCGAAACACAGGAATTTCATAGAAAACAATTTAATTTCCATAGATACCAGGGGGGAAAAAATCTGTGTTCCAAAAGGGCCTCAATCTCATGACAAATTACGGTTCAACGTCACAACCTAACCTTTATATGGTAAGACCTCTTCTTGTTGTATGTTGAATTCAATAACAAGTGATTCTTAGGTAATTAACTTGATTAGATAACTCATACCATCAGGTTGGCTGCATGGAAGTAATTAATGTAGACAGAGGCTGCGTTGTATAATGATGGAAAGTTTTAGGCTGTTGTTGTTGCAACATGTTTTACTTGAGTGTTAGAGTTGCTCGAGCGCGAGACCCTAGTCGCCCAATCGTTGGGCGACTTCGGGTCGTTTTATACCGCGTGCGTGCGGCCGCGTGAACAGTCGCCATTTCATTCAACGAGACCGAGAGAAAGAAGAGAAAGATAGGAGAGGGAGAGGGAAAGAGAGGAGAGGTGGGAAAAAAATTTCTTCGTAGCGACGACAACAACAGTTAGTTTCTATGATTATTTTGTATTTGTGTATTTTTGAAACCATGGTAGGTTAGCAAGTGACATGACGTGTATTAATATATTGTTAGCAAATAAAATAATAGTAGGTTAATTTAGAAAATCTTAGTTTAGAGATAGCATGGTTAATACAATTTGTTTGAAAGTTCATATGGAGCAAAAATCTGTCGGTGAGAATTAATTCAGTTGTACTTTTTGCGTGCTGTGCTAATTGCGCCCGGGCTTAATGAAGATAACATGTTACTTTTCTATTATATAAACATGTCGATAACTCGTGCTTTCGCAAATGCTAGTTTATAGAATGTTAAATACATGTTTTTATTTTGCAATCCATAGCAGGCGTACAGGTGTTAACATAATATAGCTTTTTGTAGAAAAAATTATGTGTTTACCACTTCTTTTTCATGAAATTGTATGATTTATTTGCTATTAGAATATAATTGAAATGCTCAATTAACATGAATGCTTTTAATTTCTTTGTTATTTTTTTTATAATTGACAAACCTATATAATACCTCGTTTATTTCATAATTGAGAGGGTCCATACATATTATTGTTAATAGTTGTAAATAGGTCATATGTTTGCATATGAAATCATAGTAAGTAACTTTTGAAAGCATGGTAGGTTATGATCAAAAATTCATTGGACTAATGCAAGAATACTACTTAATTTGCAGAATTTTTGGAGCTACGCTATAAGTAATTGAACCCACTAATTGTGTTGTAATTACTTACTAGAAATTGATTTGCAGGTATGGCTCACGACCCTAGTGGTTTGGACTGGCATTTTGGCTTGGTGGACCGGTTGGTCGACGCGCAGCACCGCGCGAGCCATCGTGTCTCGCATCCAAGTCGCGGGGATGACGCGGCTGACTTGGGGGTGGTTCATACGCGGACACCCCGATGGGCTTGGAGACTAGACCCACGCTGGGTAGAGAGGTTTGTCCGCAAGTTGTGCCACTTATTTTGTGTCATATGCTCGCTATGTAGTTACTTCTTCGTGCTTTGCAGGCTGAGCCGTGCCGGCCATCTACCTCTCACGCGCATGGTGGAGGCCACCAAAAAGGATGGCGCTCCGGTCGAGGACGATGGGAGGTCCAAGCCGGTCGAGGCGGTCACAATAGTTCCCGTTCGATTGGTCGCTCCTGACAGCCCTAGTGGACCGGTGGTGGCCTGAGACGCACACCTTCCGCCTTCCATTCGGGGAGATGGCCCCTACTTTGCAAGTTGTCACGATGCTGCTCGGCTTGCCTATCGCCGGAGCCCCTGCATTCCCGCCGGACGCACCTGTGAACTAGCGCGATGCCCTGCTGGGTAGGTTTCAGGGGGTTCTTGCAGCGGGGGCCACTCCACCCTACTACGACTTCCCGGAACGACAGCGGCATGGGCCGCTCCTGCGGTGTTTTCATAGTTTTGGGTACGTATGTTACCTATTTTCTTTGTTTAGCGATGCACTATCTTAGTCGTATGACGGACGTACTAATTATTCATTTGTGCGTAGGTTGAGTGGATGGTCCCGCAGCCCACTGCCAACCAGGTGTCGCGGCACCTCGAGGCGTACCTGTCGTGGCTCTTCAACTAGGTACTATTTACCAGCAGCCACGGTGACTCCGTCGATGCCCGCCTCGTGGGCTGCTCGAGGGCCATCGCCGACGACGAGGAGCTACAGATCAGCTGGGGATCAGCCGTACTTACCACGACGTACCGCAGCATCTGCGATTCGTGCTGTAGGACGAGGCCGTCATCTATCCTCACAGGCTACCCCTCCTGCTGCAGCTGTGGTCGTTCGAGCGCTTCTTTCTCGGACAACCCATGCTGGTAGACTCCAGTTCATATGGTGAGGACTCCAGCCCGTGTGAGGACATCCGATCTAGCATAACAAATCCTGGGGATTACTATAAGTCGTGAGGCGTTGTCTTCGATAACTCCTCGAGCTAGGAGGACTCAGATGCAAGTCTGGATAATAGCATCCAGGAGGTCTTTGTCCTCCTCTCAAATCCTAATCTCTCTCCAAAAGGCAGGACTAGGGATGCTTCCCATCGCACATTCACTACGGGCTCTCATGGTGATGGCGAGACATCTCTGGCGATGCACAGGATCACCACCTTCATGAGCATGGCTGAAATCCTAGAAATGATCGCTCTCCACTGAGACATGCTCCAATAGACTCAGATGTGGATGACCTTGAGACCATCCAAAGGAGAAGAATTGCAGCCCAAAGAACTTTACCTGGGCGCATCCAATATCGGTCAAAGGAAGCTCAAGAACTTCAGCGGATAAATGACCTGATCGAAAACCCGACTCAAGATCTTGGATGAGCGCCATGCTACGACCTCTTAGCTGGAAAGATCACACGAAGACTTCGAGGTACGACGGTCAGACTTGAGCAAACTCGGCGACACCATTCTGGAAGTCGTACTGGAACTACTCCATCAAACACGAGTCGTTCGTATGACTCTCCTCGTAGAGAATGTCAAGGCAACAGGTCTGGTCATTCTCCTAACAATGACTCTAGTTGGAGGAGAGTCCATCGAGCAGCCAGTGATTGACAAGGTCCTAGTGAAAGTGGTCGTTCACCACTTGTCCCAAGGAATCTACAGTAGCAGATGGAATACGAGGAGTATTACCCTCGTAGGGCTGAAACCTATGATAGACCAGGTCCACCTGCCTCTTGGTATCATCGTATACGATAACCTGGTGACATCAACCCTTCTTTCCTGCAAAGAAGGTGTCATGACATTCTTACCAAATGTTGGGCATTTTCGCCTGACCTTCGAGTAGTTCGCTGGCTACCATGGTTTCAACCGTCGAATATGGAGAAATTTGATGGGTCACAAAATTCCATTGAGTTTCTCCAAATCTACACCACTGCTGTTCAAGCAGCAGTAGGAGGAGAGCATGTCATGACCAACTACCTTCCCAATGTGATTGAAGGATCTGCTCGATCGTGGTTGTTAAATGAACCACAAGAGTCGATCTATTCATGGCAGCACATCTGTGATATGATGTTGGCTAACTTTCAGGGTACTTACAACCGCCTGCAAAAAGGACGACGCAGAAGGCAACAGAATGCAACAGAGCTCTCATGAGACCTTGCGCTAGTTTTTCACGAGCTTTAGTGAGGTTCGTAACTCAATTCCTGAGGTTTCTGACTCTTTTATCATCAGAGCATTTAAACAAGGAGTCCACAGTCGAAGGACCACAGAGGATATCACTTTTAAATCCTCCTGCTACCATCGCCGATCTTTTAAAGATGCCCGATCACTATGCAATCGCTGCAGAAGCAGTCAAGTGGAATCGAACCATCGTTCAGGGTGATAAGGACACTCGAGATGCAGGTGAGAGTAGCACGAAGAAGGCCAAGAAACCCAAGAGACAGACTAAAGGCAAAAAGCCTCAAGTCAAAAACTCTAAGGAGGTCTTGTCCATGAGCGCTAAGGAGCCTCGGGGTTCCAAACCGTACTCCATCCAGGGCAAGGGAAAACGCCATGAACAGAAGAATGGCAAGCCTAGGTGGTGTCCTTTCTACAAAAAGGAAGGACATGATCTTTGCAACTTTCGAGTTTTCAACAAAAACTCAAAGATTACTACACCGACAAAGGACCACTTCCTACGCTCGAAGACGTAGGACAAACAACTGATCGAATGCAATCAAACGACGATGAGGAGATGCCATTTTAGGATCTAGAACACACCATCGATTACATCTATGGAGGATCTTTGGTATTCGAGTCAAAATGACAGCTCAAAGTTGTTGAACGTGAGGTAAACTCCATCGACCCTAAAGTACCGAACTGGTCGGAGGTCACCATCTCTTTTGAGAAAGGTGACTGCCCGATCCTTCCTACTCAACTTGGTCGATTTCCTATCGTGGTCGAACCCACCATCAACAACTATCAAGTAAATCATGTGTTAGTTGATGGTGGGAGTTTGCTCAACATACTATTCATGAGTACCTTGGACGAAATGCAAGTTCCTAGGACAAAGGTAAAGCTAGTACGATACTCATTTCATGGGATCGTACCGGGGTCTTTGGCCAAACCTATTGGTCAAGTATCTCTTCCTGTAACGTTTGGTTCTCCAAACAATTTCAGGACATAAAATTTTATTTGATGTGGTCGATTTCGCACGACATATAATGTTATACTCAGACGACCAACTCTGGCACGATTCCTAATGGCTGCTCATTATGGTTATCAATGTCTTCAGATGCCAGGTCCCAAAGGAGTAATCACAATACGTTGTGATAAAAAGATGGCGCTCACATGCGACCGCAAGTCTCTCGAGATGGTTGGTCAAATACCTACTCGAGAAACAAGAAAAGGGCAACCTTCGACCAAGCAGTTGAAGCCTAAAGTCGCCTCAAAGCCGAACGATCAAGTCAAAGAGGTTCCACTGAATGCAGAGGAACCTTCGAAGACCATTGCATCGGAGTCACTTCCGATCCTGCATAGGAAAACACCATCGTCACCTTCCTCCAAGCAAACGTAAATGTCTTCGCGTGGCAAGCATCTGACATACCTGGAGTCCCTAGGGAGATGATTGAGCATAGGCTAGCTCTACACTGACAAGAAACTCGTAAAACAAAAGTTATAGAGATTTGCACCTGATTGCTAAGATGCCATTAAATCAGAATTTGACAAGCTACTTAAAGTAGACTTTATAAGAGAAGTCGACCACCCAGAGTGGTTGGCTAACCCTGTAATGGTTAGAAAGTCAAATGGTAAGTGACGTGTGTGTAAACATTACTGATCTTAATAAAGCTTGTCCAAAAGATAATTTTCCTCTTCCTCGTATTGATTAATTGGTTGATTCAACTACTGGTTGTGAAATATTAAATTTCCTAGATGCGTACTCTGGTTATCATTAGATAAGTATATGCCTAGATGATGAAGAAAATATTACATTTATTACACCTTTTGGAATATTTTGCTATGTCAAAATGTCGTTCAGTTTAAAAAATGTTGGTGCTTCTTTTCAACGCATGATGCAAATGACTTTTTCTCCTCAACTAGGTCAAAATTTAGAAGCCTATGTTGATGATCTAGTCATAAAATGTATCAAACGCCTTAATCATATTTTCGACCTGCAAAAAATAATCGACAACCTCAAAAAACTCCATTTGAAAATCAATCCTAAGAAGCATGTGTTTGGAGTCTCTTCTAGAAAGTTGCTTGGGTTCCGTGTTTCTGCGCGAGGAATCGAAGAAAACCCTAAAAAGATAAGAGCCATTGAACAAATGCGTCATCCAACCACAAAGAAAGAAGTCCAAAAATTCACAGGATCCATGGTTGCTTTAATCCGTTTCATTACACGATTGGAAGAAAAATGACTTCCTTTCTTTATACTTCTGAGGAAATATGAGGGTTTCGAATAGTCAGAGGAGGCAAATAGTACCTTTGAGGATGTCAAGAGGTATCTTATAAGTGTTCATGTTCTGTTTTCTCCAAAATGAGAAGAGATGTTCCTAATATATCTAGTTGCTATGCCACAAGCAGTGAACACAGTACTAGTTGTAGAACGTGAAAATGTTCATTGACCAATTTACTACGTAAGTGAAGTTTTACATAGGCCTAAGGAGTGATACCCCTAGGTCCAAAAGCTTCTCTATGCCCTCCTTATGTCTTTAAGAAAATCGAGGCATTATTTTCCGGTGCACAAGATAATTGTACCGTCTGAGTTTCCCTTAGGAGATGTCATCTAGAAGCAGGAAGCAGCGGGACGCATGGCAAAATGGTCAGTTGAACTTGGGAGTTCGACTTCCATTTCATTTCTCGAAAGACCATTAAATGCCATATTTGAGCAGACTTTGTCACTAAATGGACAAATCCTGAACCTGTTCAGGATTCCCAACACAAGTCCCACGAACAATGGATAATGTACTTTGATGGGTCAATTACGTTAAGTGGATCGGGAGCTGAGGTGGTCCTGAATCTCCTACAGGAGAAACCTTAAAGTATATTATTAAGTTAAACTTTCATACTATTAACAATGTTGCAGAATACGAAGGTTTATTGACTGGCATACGTACCGCAAAAGCGCTCGGGATTCGATGACTACTCGTGAGAGGAGACTCTCAACTAGTTGTGAATCAGGTTAGTAAAGAGTATCAATGCTTTCATACGACAATGTCTTAGTACTTATCAGAAGTGAGGAAGCTTGAAAAGCATTTCTTCTGTTTCAAGTTGCAATATATCCCTCGAAAGGATAATTTCCTCGTAGACCAGTTAGCTCGAATGGTTTCTTCTCGATCACAAGTACCAAAAGGAGTCTTCTTGGAACAGCTCCAGAAGTCGTCCCTGGTCGAAACACCAGAGACATCTCCTGTTGACACAACCTCCCTAGAATACGAGGATACTTAGATGAACCCCATTTACGAGTATCTTCAGAAGGGCACAATGCCCAAAGATGATGTTGAAGCTGATTGTTTATCTCGTCAGGCCAAAATGTATACTTTGATCGAAGAGGTGCTCTACAAACGAGGAACTCAAGGGATTCTTATGCGATGCATATTGCAGAAAGAAGGATTACAACTCTTTCAAGAGATACATGGAGGCATATGTGAAACTCGTGCTTCCTACAGAACGCTGACCGAAAAAGCCTTTTGATAAGGTTTCTACTTGCCAATAGCCCTCCATGATGCAAAAGAGCTTATTAAAAAATATGTACAATACCAGTTTCATAGCAGAAAGATACACCAACTGGATCAAGCATTACAAACCATACCCCTTTGTGGCCTTTTGCGACCCGAGGTCTAGATATCCTAGGACCGTTCCAGAAAGCACCGGGGGGTTCGAGTTCCTTTTTGTGGTGTTATTGATACGTTCACAAAATAGATCGAGGCTGAACCTGGGATAACAATGGAGGTAGCCAAGAAGTTCATGATGAAAAGTGTTATCACTCAATTTGGCGTTCTAAGTCGAATAATTACAGATAATGGTACACAATTTTTGAGTGCAAAATTTCAAGAATTTTGTGATGAATTGTGTACCAAATTATGTTATGCCTCTATCGCCCATCCACAAAGAATGGGGTAGTCGAAAGGGCAAATGATCAAATTATGCAGGGAATTAAAACTCAAGTCTTTGACCAGCTTATAAAGCGCTCGGGGGCTTGGGTAAAAGAATTACCCTCGGTATTATGGGCTATTCACACGATTGCCAGTCAGGCTACAGGTGAAACACCTTTTTTTTTTTGAGTTTGAGGTCGAAGTCATGCTTCTACCAGAACTAAAGATTCGGTGGACAAGAGTCGAAAAATACGACTCCGGCCAAGAACAGCTTCGAGTAGATGACATCAACCTACTCAAAGAAAAGAGGAATCAAACCTTAAACTATTCGGTAGTCTACCGAAAAGCCCTGCGCAAATACTATGATTATAAGGTCCAACCTCGCAGCCTTGTTGTAGGTGACTTGGTATTGAAAAATATTCAATCTTAGTCCAATCGGAACAAACTTTCTCCTAAGTAGAAATGTCCTTACACGGTGGTCGAAGTAACGTGGCTGGGTTCGGTACGACTAGCAATGGAAGATGGCAGGATACTTTCCAACTCTTGGAATATAACCAATTACGCAAATTCTATGTGTAACCTCTTACATTCTCAATAAAGTTTATGCTTTCTCCAATCTTTATTGTCTTACATTGAGCAATGCTTCAATGATTTTTTGATTATTTTTTAACACTTGGTTTTCTTTACACTGGTTGAAGGAAGGTAATATCACCTAGTCGAATTCTTTCTCTCTGCACGTGATCCTGCCCACTAGAAGGAACTTCCTAGCGTCGACTTGTTCCTAACTTTTATTGCCAACACAAAGAAACTAGGTTCAACAAAATTTGGTTGAAATAATTTACAGCAAGCTCTTTTTGACTTAGTTGATTTATCCATTCTTTTTGAAGAATTCTCTAAGTGAGGTAAGCTTTTATAATTTGTTTGACTACTTTTGGTAAACTTACCACCGAGTCGAAGTCTTTCCTCTCTGCATGTGGTCCTGGCCACTAGAAGGAACTTCCTAGCGTTACACTGTTGCAAACTCTTGCTACCAGTATGACATAATTGAGTTCACTACGAAAGGTTGAACGGATTTTTTAAGCACACTCTTATAGTTTGTCCAACTAATGTTGATGACGTTGATTTGGTTAACTTGGCTGTAGAAAGCAACTCACCTAGTCGAAGTCTTCCCCTTTTGCACATGGTCCTGCACACTAGAATGAACTTCCTAGTATTGATCTGTTAGTAACTCTTGCAACCAGTACATGACAATTGAGATAGACAACAAAGGTCGGACAAACCCCTTTTAAGCAAACCCTTTCTTCACTATTTACTTAGGTTATATAATTAAGCAAATAGTCGGTGGCTAGGATAAAGTTATAAATATGACTTTAATTCTTAGTTTTAAAGGTTCAATTGACTTTAATTCTTAGTTTTAAAGGTTCAATTCTCATTTTCTTTTTATTATTTTATGAGTTACTAACTACTTGAAGAGATAATTTGTAGGAAAATAAATATTTATATTCATAAATAGGAGATTGTTTTTACAATTATATGCCATATTACAAACTACTCTAACGAAGGAGATCCTATTTGCATCTTCTTTGCGACCTTTTTGCCAATCGACTGCATCTCTTCAATCAGTTGCGCTGCCTCTGCTTCAGGGTAGTCGAAGTCAGCTTCGACTAGTTGAAGGCTAAGATTACGATCATAAGCCTTAAGTTTTGCCAAGGCATAACTTACTGCACCTTCGACCACCTCTCTTATCGAGTCGGCTTGGTTGGTCTTTAGAGTTGTTATTAACTCCTGGAGAGTCCCAGCTTGCTGTCCAATGATGTTCATATGGCCGACCACGGTGTCTTCAGGAGGAGTGACCTCCCTAGCACTAAGTCCACCAAACACATTGTTAAGGAGAGAAATTTTGTCTCGAAGATCAATCTTCGTAGATTTCATTTCCTCCTGACTGCGAGCTGTAGCTGTCTAAAATCGTTTTATTTCGACTGCTTGCTCTGAAAATAGAATACGACTAGTAAAAAAACATTTCTTAAAGATTAGTAAATAAACTGGTCATAAGTAAAAGAACTCTTACCTACTAAACGAGCATCAAGCTTCTTGATCTCGGCATCATGGAAGGCAGCGTCTTTTGAGCTTTGCTCTTCCCATGCCTTTGTACTTTGATCTTTTTCTTTGTTAATACGAGTAAGCTTGTTGATCACCAAGGTCTTCGAATGGACCTCGGTTTTGAGCTTACCCATATCGACCTCTTTTTCTGAAGCAAAGAAAAAGGGTTAGAAAATAAGAAGAAGATCAATAAAAATGAACAGTTCTAAGTGAAAACTTACTGTTTATTATATTCTGCAACTCGCAAGCTGTAGAATTTGCTTTCTGAAGGTTCTTCAGCAGGTCTTCTTGTTTGTCCCTTAATTTTTGCACCTTGGCTTTTACATAGTTGAGGGCAGAAGTCAAAGTTCTTTTGTCATCCCTAGACCTCCTAAAGGTTAAAGTAGACATGAGTATTGAATGAGTGATCTAAGGAAAAAAAGACTGCTTTTAGCAAATACTTACGATCTCACTGCCAGTTGGCAGAGGTCATCTTGCTACTTCTTCGGCAATACAAATTGCCTATGGTATTCACCAACGGTGGAAACTTGTTCAAGAGCTCTCTGAACAAAGGAGGACAGTGAGGAAAAGAAAAAAAAATCCAAATATGGAAATTGTTTGGCATCGAATACTTACGCTGATGGCTGACCGAGCAAAATTGGCATACACCGTCTCGGAATCGTGTAGTTCATAGAGCCAATTGACTTTGTCCCATCATACTCTTTGAAGACGCTCATCATCAAAGATATGTCCCCTATTTGGAATATCCTTAGAGTGTGGAACTCGGTCATAAGACCTGAATGAAGATTATCTGATGATTGGTGGACCAAAGAACTAAGGGAAGAGGTCAAAGAAGTCTTCTTCTTTTTTGGTTGTTGTCAGCAGTAGAGACAATTCCTCCTTGAGGACCAGGAAGGACGTCCTCTACTACTTCCTTCCAGGCACGGTGGTCGGAGGTTTCTCCTCCATCTTGATCGGATGCTTCTAGTGATCGTAGGACCAAGACCGTTGTCCGATTATTGATATCCTCAATAATCGGCCCGATCGCCATAGCAACTAGATCTTCTGTTGTCTTTTCCTCTGCCTCTACGACCACCTCAGTGATTGTAGCTGCTTCAGAGGTAGCAACTTCCTCCATCACCACCACAGGGACAGGGGTCGATTCCTCGACCACCTCCGCTGCCGACTCTATGATCGTATGAGAAGCTATCGCTTCGACGGTTGTAGGTAAGGCAACTGCGGGCCTCTCGTCCCTTGGGGCTGGAGAAGTAGGACTAAAGCCACAAGCAGAAAAGAAAACATGTCAAATTATAGAAACAAAAGGTAAATGTTATTTCTACGCTTTTGATTTTATATACCTTGGCCTTCTGGACACAATTTTGAATCCAGAAGAAACATTCCCCAAGAAAGATTTCGTTTTCTTCTACTCTTTGACCACCTTAGTTTCTGTGACACCTACAGTCTCTGGAAGGCTTTCAGTGTCACGAGTCTGAGTGGCCGAGGCTTCTTCAACCACGTCTGGTCGAAGGTCTTATTGTAGAGTTGGGATTTCTATGACCACATCTGGTCGTAGATCATGATCGAGAGCCACAGCTCCCTAAGCTGCTTGTCCCTCTTGATGGTCGAAACTTGTTTCGACCACTTGAGGGACATCATTCCCCTCAGGCATAAGCTCTGCTGTTGTAGAGGTATCCTTCACAAAAGACACAAAGATTTTTCAGTTCTCATTTTCTAATTGCTTGACAAAGCCATGAGAAGTAGAACTAAAAATGTCTTGTTCTCATAGTAGAAAGGTACCTTGGCCTTGGAGGCTTTATGCTTTAACTCTTCAACCACACCCCTTTTCTCAGTAGTGATCACGTCTGCAAAGAATTGCCTGATGGGAGTGGTTGAAGGAGGGGCAGAGCTTGAGCCCTCACCCATCTTATCAGCGGCCTTCACTAGGTGGTGACTTTTGGCGAGAGGAACTCTGTCTTCCTCTGACCCTTCTTCGATAGCCCTCAATTCGACCTCTTGGTCATCTTGATGGTTTGTCATGGCTACTTTCTACAAAAGTCAGAAAAAAATATTACTCAGTGGTCGAATCTTACGACTGCTAAACCCTAAAGTTGAAATCAACTTCTTGATTACCTTTAGGTGTTTACTCCTTTCTTCTGTGGACACGACCGCTAGAATTTGACGAGCGCTGGACATAGATGAGGGATCCTTCTCACAGATGAGTTTGACTCGAGCGTCAATTTCTTTCTGTGAGAGGTCGCGAGTACAAAGACACAATCAACAATAATACTCAATATATATAAAGAGGATTAAGTTGATAGTTTCTTTATCTCCTTTGTAGTCCCTGGTCGGGTCATTAGTCCCTGAGTACATCCACATAGGATGTAATCGATTCTTCAGAGAACTGATGCGGCGCTTGATGAAGTCCCTCACCATGTGCCATCGGTTAGCCCATCTTCCTTCAATTCTTTAATAGCTTGAATATACGGGGCAATTCGGTCGAGGTCACTTGGAATTGAGTCCCGGGATGCACAGGCTTCCCTGTGAAGAAGAGACTGTCTTCCTTGGACACTCTACAGTAGAACCACCTCTTCTTCCAACTCGGCCACGATGACTGGGTGAACATCTGAATATATTCTCTCCACTTTTCGTTGTGGAGCTTCAGACCGCAGCTGTTTGCGATTTTGCTATGCTTTCTCATCCCGTAGTAGTACGGAAGAGATCCAAATCTGAGAGAATTTCTAGATAGGTTTCACACAGGTAGACGAACACACTTAGTATTGTGATGGAATTAGAAACCAAGTTCACTAATTTCACCCCAAAATGTTGGAGTACAACCATGAGGAAGGGGTGAACGGGCAATCGGAAGCCACATTCGCAGTATGTCTGAAATACTGGAATCGTGCCCTCCTCACCCAAGGGCCAATGATGTCCCTTAGCATTGGTCCACTTCACATAAGCTCGCTTTGGGATCTTCTCAGCCATGACCAGGGCCGTCATCTTCTCCATATCCATCTCCAATTTCTCTCATTTAGAGATGGTCCCAGCCATCTTTTTCGAGTGGGTTTGATTTGGATTTGGGAAGAGTTTGGAAAAGGATTACGAATTGGTTGGCAGTGGAGAGAACAAGAACTCAGGAGCAGTTGAAGCAAATAGGGAAAGTAAAAAACCCTAAGTCACACGCGGTAGAATTTTATAGTCGTGGTTTTGAATTAAAAATCGTGGAAACTCAACAGTTGCCACTCCTTCGAGAACTGCTCCAGCGGACAGATCTGTGAGAGATGATTGGAATCTGTCCGTTTGAAAAAAAACAGTTCTATCTTTCAACTCAAGTAAAATTACATTCTTGACCAAGTCAATTTCTGATCAAATGAAAAACCAGTCGGAAAGACTATACTTCCGACCACTATTCTACGACCTCCTTTCCAAGCAAGTTATTTTCACTTGAAGTTGGGGGGCTAGATGATGAGGATAATAATCCTTAATTAATTGTTTATCTGTAATTGCTATTATAGACAGTAATATCTTCATATTACTCTCAAGTATGGCATTTATTGTTCATAAGGGAGAAGCTTAAGTGGGTGATCGTAA
The DNA here is from genome assembly GCA_036346255.1 of Ampelocalamus luodianensis. Taxonomy (NCBI): domain Eukaryota; kingdom Viridiplantae; phylum Streptophyta; class Magnoliopsida; order Poales; family Poaceae; genus Ampelocalamus; species Ampelocalamus luodianensis. Next base: position 51,374,389 of record CM070627.1, on the reverse strand, counting down.
GCCTTTCTACGACCACCTTGTGATCGTAAGGCCTTCTACGACTAGGTCTACTACGACTGGGTCTACCATGACCACCCTATAATCGATAAAGCCTATAGACATGTGGGCCCAATTGATTAGGGACTCTTATACACTGCGTTCAATATACAAAGCAGTTAGTTTATGCAATTATTCTCCGGAATAATAGCACGAATTATGCCTCTTGTCCTTGATGTAACTGCTAGGTGACGTGGGATGCAGTTTCCTCTAACAATAACTACCATCAACATGTGCATTTCATCCGACGTAGAGGCGCCTCTTGGCATAGAGTAACTGTCACCCCTTCATGCACTATATAAGGGCTACAATCAGCAGACAGAGAGAGGGAGGATCGGGATTATTTGTAAGGGATCATGGAGTCTTAGTCTTTGAGTGATTTCTTCCTAATTGTAACAAGCATACTGAATACAAGAACACAGGAGTATAGTTGTTATTCTTCCAGGAGAAGGTCTGAACCTGTATAAATCCCCATATTTTTTTTGTGTGGATCTATTTCGTAGGAAGCCCCCCCCCAAATTAATCATTCATATGATCGACACTAGACCGTCGACACTTAGGGTTTACAAAGTCCAACAATAGCTATGTATCGCTTATCTAAAATTAGATGCAACCAAAAACACAATCATTACACGATATCAACATATTAGTATTAAAATTGCATTTACCTAGTGAATCGAACCGTTGAACTAATACAATGGTTTGTATGTGTTTGGTTTAGTTTTACACTGACTAGATTAGGCTTGAGTTGGGTTCAGCCTGAGTCGGGCATAGACTGGTCTGGGACTAATTTAGAATGTGGCACCTCAAGGCTGAAGCCCTTTGAGACTGCCTAGATCCATTCATGTTAGCATATTTGTTGGGCAATGGTCCAGCACACCAGCTTTAGATATCCGGGCCATGAGCTTTCCTAGCTGGCGAGGATCTAATAATCCTCAATTAATTAAACTGTTTATCTGTAATTGTTATTATAGATAGCGATATCCCGATGATAGTTTTAAGTATACTCCTTATCATTCATAATGGAAAAAGCTTAAGATAATTGGTCGAAACCATCTAACAACCACCCTGTATGATCGTGAGATGTTTTACAACCATCTGGTGATCGTAAACCTTTCTACGACCACCTCATGGTTAGTGGCAGATTTAGAACGAAAATGATCGGGGTCCTCACTCCCCATACATATCTACAACAGGTTGGGCTGTGACTTGGGGTGTCCTCTTATCTTTGGTTAGGGGTGTCCATACTATATATACATTGCTATATCTAAAAGAAAATAGTTTTTGACCCGGTGTCCTGTGCACCCGGATAGAACATTGTAGACCCGCCCCTGCTCATGGACGTGAGCCTTTCTACGACCAAGCCAATTACGACTACCCTATAGTCAACAAAGTCTACAAACATGTTGGCTCAATTGACTAGGGAATCTTATACAATGAGTTTAAGATTCAGAGTAGTTAGTATACGCTGTTATTCTCCAAGATAACTGCATGCATTACGCTTCTGTATCTGACGATAACTGTTAAGTGATGTGGGGTGTTATCTCCCTGACATTAACCTCTATCAACGTGCGTATTTCATCAAACGTTAAGGTGTCTCTTGATATGGAGTAATAACTGACATCCCATCATACGCTATATAAAGACTAAACATCGCTGAACAGGGGGAGGGAAGGCAATTGGAGATAAGAGATAGAAGTCATTGCATCTTTGTTCCACTCATTTCTTCCGGCATGTAAACATAGTCAATACAACAACACAGAAGTAGAGTTATCATTCTACTAGGAGAAGGCCGAATCTATCTAAATCCCCGTGTTTTTTTCTGCATGATTCTAATTCTAAAAAACCTCCAAATATTCATTCGTAAGATCGATACTAGATCATCGACAATCACTCATCGGTACTCCAGAAGCACCGTTTTCTTCTTCCACTGTACTGTTCCACGCCGCGTCAAATGCTTGTCGGCACGCTTGTCACACTGAGCAACAACGATCGGTATGAAACTGCTCCAAATCTCCATGTCGGCATAGCAATTCGCGACCAAACACCCGCCAACCCCTGGCGACGTACGCGCGCCTTCATTGTGCCTTCCTCGCTCGGCTTCGGGCAATCTTAGCACGCAACGCAAAACGCAGACAGTTCGTTCAAACCTTAACCACTCAATGATTGTGCGGACCTCGGCGGATCCTGCCCCCGGATGCCATCAAAGCCGTCTCCGCCAACCACCCGATCGACCGTCACCGAAATCGCGCGGAAACCGGCGCCCGGGCTAATGATTACGCGACGCGCGCGATCGCCATCGCGATCGATTCACACGCTAGCCGCGCAGCGCGTGCCCGTACGGAGGACCACGTACGCGAAGAACGCTACGTGCCGCGCTAGCTTGGCCTAATGGCCGCTGCCGCTGCCGCTGCCGTGCCGAGCCCACGGCGCGACCGAGCGTGCGCGGGGGCGGGCGGGCGGGCGAGCGGTTCGGTTGGCATGTGCGCGTCAACCTGTCGTTGTAGGAGTGGCCGGTTGCGTCGTGTCAGTGGCTCTGTTCAGCCCGATATTGTACGTGTGCGCGCCGATGGTGTGGCAGCTGATTGGAAGTGTGGCGCCATATGAACAGTGCGACCGTAGGTGCAGGGTTTCTGGACGTGTAAGAGCTGTGGGCAGTGAGAGTTAGACTGATCGATGAGATTTCTCGCCTTCCACATAGATTGCTGCCCACCTTGATCTGAACGGTTTGACGGTTCATGTGCTACGTTCAAAAGGCACGCGCGATGCTGCGTGAACATGTATAGCGGATCCGAGCTCGCCGCGGATTGTGTGGGCTATGTTGTGATATCACTGGGATTTGATCACGCGACCTATGCCATGCGACACGTACGCCTTGGGGTACATTTCATAGTCAACTCTTTGTACTTCAAAGTTTAAACAGAATGTGAGAATACCAGTGGAGTACGTGCACCGGCCGTCTGTGGCGAGTCTGCAGCGGCAGTACACGCGCTTGGACAGAATGCTACTTCAATAAAACCCCTTGGCGAGTGCGCGAGACTCCCGACTCTCCGAGAGTAATCGCGGTCACGTCATGATGGTGCATGGGCCAGCAGCTGACACAGAATTGTTCGTTTTTTTCTCGGGGACCAAATTAAGACCAATCGGTCGATGTGATTGACTGAATCTGAAACCTCAATACCCCCAGCCTCCCTCTCTGAAATCCTACAGTTTCAGAGCTGGCCGTCCACAGCGCCGCGCGATCCGTTAATGGCAGAAAGGAACAGACAGTGCTGCTGGCTGGCTCTCCGCCCCAATGGCCAGCCGACAAACTCATGGCCGTTTCTTGAGCTGAGGATCGGAGCCGATGAACAATTGTTCGCTCTTGTGTCGTCCTCTTAGTTCAGTGATGATTGTGTTGCGCAACACTGTTGCTGGGACATGCCGCTGCTGTTCGAAAGGCTCAGGAACCTACAATGGTTTCTTGGCAGAAGACCATGTCAAGCTTCAGAGTTCCTGTGCATAAAGCTCGACGCCACTGTGCTCATTGTGAGCATGCCTTTACTATTTTTTTTCACCCGTCTTGAGCACAAGTACCACACAAGAATCGACCGTAAGCTATCTTTACAATTTCAAGAGCGATCTAGCTTAAGATTTGTTGTATTTGACGTGCATTAGTTGGTTGGAGAGGGGGCACTTGGGCCCCTCGAAAAGTAGTCAAACGCTTGCATCAAAGCGCAACACAAAGGGCATGCCGTGACCTTCCTCAGGTGTCATCTCAAAATACACATGTATAAATGTGACAAATCCAATCATGCATGCATACTCCTACTTTATAGCTGTTATTACAACGTACAGCCCGATCCAATCTGACCTACAATATAATAATTAGTAGCGTGAGGAACAAAACACACGCAAATGATTGGGTTAGCTGACGATTTAGCGTAGAATGACCATGATATATATGATTGATTGATTGATTAATTTAGGATTAGCTAAAGAAGGAGAAGGCATCCCAACAACCACCATGCACGCCTGCCGGCCATTGCTGCGATGCCTTGCCACCCACAGACACGTACACTTTGAGAGAGACAAGGGCTGGAGCTAGCTAAAACCCCTCGCTGGGCTTGCCGCCCACATTGACAAAGTAGGACGACATCGGAGCGGCGGTGGCGCTCGTGCTCGTGCTCTCGCCGCCGTTGCTCGCCATGTCCATGCCGTGGCATTGGGCGTAGTCCTCCGCCTCCTCCTTGGCCGCCACATGTGCTGGCGCCACGCCGGGCATGGACCCCGGCGGCGGGGCAGGCACGACCGAGGGCAGCTTCGAGAGCAGCGCGTCGAGGCTGCTCATCGACGGCATTATGTGCATGGACGCCGGCCCGGCGGCCGCCGCGCCGTAGGGGTCGTAGAGCTCCGGCGGCGGCGGCACCGTCGGCATCATGCCCGGCCACGCCGCGGCGACGTCAGGCGGGCCGCCGACGCCGACGCAGCCGCCCGGGAACGCGCCGGCCGACGACGGGTGCGGCAGCAGCACCCCCGGGATGCTCTCCAGGTAGCTGAACTTGCGGCGTAGCGTCACCACGTAGCTCAGGTCCTCCGCCACCTGCGCGCATCAACAACAACAAGATGTAGGCTGCAGCATCACATCACTACATGCATTGTACACAGCTACTCGTGCAGCTCCATGCATGCACTGTCGCGCACAAGCTACTCGTACAAAAGCTACTCCATTGCTAGTGCTGCACGCATGTATGCGCGTGCAGCGCATGTTGCTTCGGTTCATGGGGAAAAATTAAAGCGTAGAAAAAGACCGGTGAATGAGCATGCCATGCAGTGGCCAGTGACTAGCTGGTGCACCTTTTTCATGGAGCCGAGCTGTACGACGCCTTCTCTGACAGCGATCAGGGCGATGGTCTGCACGCACGACAAAGAACGAGGTAAAGAAAGAAAGAAAAACATGGCAGCGTCAGCTAGCTGCGGCATGCGATGCAGCAGTGACAGAGGCAAACGCAGCGGCAGAGCTTTGTTCAAAAAGGGATTGCGATTTGTCAAGGCAGGCCTAGTAGTATGTACCTGGATACCAGACTGGAACTGAGCCTCCCATGTCCTCGGATGCTGCAAACATTATACATGACATAACACACAAAACAATAATTAGCAAGCTAAGTAGCTAGCAATGGTGAGTTGTATGATTAATTGTTGTGCCCAGTTAATTAAGTCTGTGAACACTGCATGAGCACAGCAGCTAGTGCGAATGTTCCCGGTTAGCTGAGTAGTAGTAGCAGTTATGGTGGCGCTTACAGAGTCAGCAGGGTTGCTCCAGGAGGAGATGAGGTTGATCTCGTGCTCTTGGGGCTCCTTGAACACCCACTTGTGGCTGTGGTCTGCCGCCACTTTTCCTATCAACCTGCAGCAACCAAGAACAGACAAGTCCAATCATCATCAACGCAGGTGATGATCACCTACTGAGCTGCACTAATTTAATTAACCATGGTTAATGGGCTAGTCAGTGTTAGTCACCTACCCTTCACCGTAGTTGTAGATGTCATGGGACATCTTGAAGAACAGCTCAGGCTGCAGGCCCTGCTGCTTCACCTCCTGTGCTGCAGCCTCGCAGTCTGCATATGCAGCAGCAGCTGTTGCCGCTGCCCCCTCTTGGCCGCGGGCTGCAGAGGTGGCCGCGAAGTTGCAGAATCCATCCTCCCATGCCAGGATCCTAGGTGAAATTTCGCAAGAAACCAACAGAAAGACAGTAAGACTAACCACAAGTAAAAATAAGGACCAAGTGTGGCACACAACAGGACTCCATGTGTGTGTGTGTGTACCAGTTCCTCCTGTTTCCTCTGGTCCAGTCGAAAGTCCCACCTGGGAGATCCCATCTGGTCAACAGATTGGGCGATTAAGCAGCCAAGAAACAGCACCATTAGTACATTGCTAAACACGATTACATGCAGTACATGGTGAAAGGAAGGAAGAGAGGAAGAAATGGAGTCTCACTTGGGGGGAGGGTAGTTCCGGGGGAGGATGCGCCAGAAGACGGCGTAGACCCACTGCGAGGCGTCGCTGGTGCAGAGGCTCCGCAGCGTGTGCTGCAGCAGGTGCGTCACGGCCACCGGGCTCAGCTGCTCCTCCATTGCCGCCGCGGCAGCCGAGAGAAGCCAAGCTAAGCTGCTGAGCTCGTGTGTGTGATCACCACGCAGTTCAATTGCACTCCAGCTACCTGCTTAAAGAAGCTGGATTCTACTTGTGCGGAGTATGAGCAGTACCAGTCTAGCGGAGAGAGGAAAGGATCCAGGTGCTAATCAAGAATCTTGGAGGAGCTAGCCAGCTAGCTAGGTGCTCCCCTTCTTGCTTGCTGCTTACTTGACCCCTCTATCTGTGTGTGATCTCTCTGTGTGGTTGTGACTTGTGTGGCCAGGCCACCACCCCGAATGAGAAAACCACACTTGCCCAAAATTTATAACCCCCCTCTCTCTCTCGCGCGACTCGAGGGTTGGGGACTTGGGGCTGTACTGGTTGTTACATTATACTAGCCACTTCAATGAGCTATAATAAAATGCGTTCTCTGTCTCTCTCTGCCCGACTTCACCGATGGTCCACATTTTCGTGCTTATTAATTATCGTAATGAGAAGAAAAAAAATCTGCTTGTGCTTTGTTCCGCGGATCGATTTGATCCCAACTGTCTCCTTCATGCCCACACACACACTCGAAATGTAGAGGACTGTTCTTCGTACGGCTCCTTACAAATAAATTGCAGTGCAGGAATCCCCGAAAAATATATTTCTCTTTCCTCTTTAGCTCCACCCTTTTGTCTACTTTTCCCTTTTGCAAAATATTTTTGGAACATAGAGCTAGTCTACTACGAGAAACCAACCAATTTAGGCCTGTTTGAAACATATGAAATTCTTCGGAATGCCATAGGAATCTATCTACCGTATTATTAAAGCGATAGAAAAAGAAATCATCACATTCGCTCTCAAGGGCTAGAAATTTACACGTTAATCGGTGGAAAAAAAGAACCATCTACACCGTTGATTACGGTGGGTTCAGATTATAACGATCTAGATTAAATGAAAGAGTCAATGTCAAGTTCAATATAGAAATAAGAGTCAAAGTCAAGTACAATGTAAAAATAACTGAAAGTCGCAATAAAAACTAAAATAAAATTAGTAATTTCATTTTGACATGAATTTCTACGTAAAATCACCACATAAACATAATCGAAATATTTTTTTTAAAAAAATAGTAATTGGATTAGTATACAAATTACAACAAAAATAACAGAAATTCAGAATAAAAAATAAAATGAAATGAATTCCAACGTAAAATCACTAGATAAACATAATTCAAAATATTTTTTTAAAAGATAGTAATAGGATTAGTATACAAATTCCAACAAAAAAATAACAGAAATTCAGAATATAAAATAAAATAAGCAAATTGATTTCGATACAAATTCTAAAGTAAAATCACCAATAATTGTAATTCTTATATATATATATATATATATATATATATATATATATATTAAAGAATAGCAATTGGATTAGTATACGAATTCTAACAAAAAATAATTAAAAATTTGTAACAAAAAATAAAATAAAATTTGTAATTTGATTTCCATGTGAATTCCAAAGTACAATACTTAAATAAATAAAATCCAGAATAAAAAACATCATCAATTTGATTTCCATACGAATTCCTAAGTAAAATCCTAAATAAATATAACTCAAAATAAAAATTAAACCAAAAATAGCAATTGGATTAGTATACAAATTTCAACAAAAATAAATAAATTGATTTTAGAATAAAAATAAAATAAAACTAGCATTTTGATTTCAATACGAATTCCGAAGTAAAATCTATAAATAACCGTAATTCAGCATAAAAATTAACAATTTGATTAGTTTACGGATTCCAACAAAAAATAATTGAAATTAGGGACAACAAAAAAAGAACATTTACAATTTGATTTCTATACGAATTTCAAAGTAAAATCTCTTAATAACTAAAATTTCAAATAAATTAAATATAAGTTATAATGAGGATATCGTGAATGGTGTTGGATGAGACCACGAAAGAGTGAAATAGCGTCGATCTGTCCTACAAGAAGACATTGATCCACAAGGAAACAGATAGTCGAGGCAACGACGACGAAGATGAGAACAATTCCATGTCGCTCACCTTAGCTATTCGACAAGGATAATGCTATGCTGCTCGCTGGAGCCATTGAAGAGAAAGACCGGAGTCAAAGGAGCCAAGTGTTATGACGATGAATGGTGAGCATCGACGTTGTTGAAGAAGTCCATGGCCAAAGAAATTTGATAATGGGGAAGACATAGCAGAGAGGTGATGAAGCTTTGGATTAAAAACGAGCTATCGATGATATGTGACCATCGAGTAGCTAGGAGCATGCCATCGTTGGTGAGTGACATGGCGTCACCGACGATGGCGAGCAGATTCTCCCTAACGTTAGACAACGATTAGGAAAGACATACCGACATCAGTGAAGATGGAAGGTCGTCGCAGTTAGTAAGGAAGCCACATTGTAGAGTTGGACAACGTAGAAGAAGAGGAGTGACCGACACAGGAGAAGAAGACATTGGGCATGTATAACATCATACATGTGTATATACATGCATGCATCCTACGAATAGAAGCATGGACGTACATAAACAAAAGAGCAAAGAGCTTAGAGTAGAGATAGCGCAATGATAAGGAATAGGCTTGGGGCGACTAGAGAGAGTGCGACGGGTGTCCCGACAGAGATCGACGATATTTGCACGCATATACGTGTAGATATCACAACGGTCATCATTAAGCGATAATTGGAGAGAAGTAGAAGATAACTATGTGGTAGAGTATTGCATTGAAAATGGTAGCAGTTGTAATATATCGATCTAGAATTGGGCTTGCTCTTGGAGATTGAAGTAGAAAAATTGTGACGGGGAGAAGAGATAGAAGACACATAGTTCGGTGGGGCAATCGACGTAAGGGGAGATAAGTTCAAGGTAGGTCGTCCATGGTGCATCGGTGTATATGTGGGCAACGTACTCTAATACCATGTAAGCTGAAGCATCTAAGTTATATCATTTGTCTCTACAAACTTTAAAACAAATCTAGCTGCGCAAATGCGCAGGCCACCCTGCTAGTTAAAACTATTTTATGAGAAATCCCCTAACGAAATTCCTACGTCACAATCAGCCCTTACATTACAAAATGGAAAGACTGTTATTGTGTATCCATAGAGGCACAGACTGACTATGGGCTTGTAATTGAACATTTCTTCTCTTCATGATACGACTCGTATCACTGCGCCATGCACGCCATGCCGTCGTCGTCTTCAATGCGTCATCACCGTGCCATTATCTCCATGCAATCAAAGCCTCTGTTACCGCAGCCCTCCATCATTGCAATTGTCGTTTTCATCAGCTTCCGAAACCGAACCGAGAATGACGTTGTCGATCGCGCTCGCGTTCCCAATGATTCCAACTCCGTCCATGACTATAAATGGAAGCTTTAGCACCCCTTCTACCCCCTTTACACCTCCTCAAAACCCCAGCACCACCAGAGCGCCGCGACTATAAATGGAAGCTTTAGCACCCCTTCTACCCCTTTACACCTCCTCAAAAACCCCAACACCACCGGAGCTCTGACAACGACAAATTCACCGTTTTCCCGAACGTTGGCCACCACACCCATTTTGTGATTCCTTCTATCCAGTAATTTTATTGATGTCTCCATCGTGTCATGACGTGTTCCAGAGCACGGCGATCAATACCCCTCAACCAATTTCAATTTTCGTGCAGTGCATCGCCGGAATTTTGTCGTTTCTTCTTTTAGGCCGATTTCATCCCCAACGATCGATCTCCTTCGCTAGTGAGTTTCTCGCCGAATGAACCACGTCATCGTGTGTTCCCGAAGATTTCCTTCCCATCCTCCACCTCAATTCATCCGATTTCTCACCATGGAGTGCCACCATTGTCGCCGCCTCATTGCTGCCACCGGTCGCCGCCGCCCCGCCTCCCCGGACCATCTTTGGTTTCCCCAAGTGGTGCTGCACCACCCCCGTGCCCGTGCACAGTCAGTGTATGCACCTCCTTCGTCTCCACACCACCCCATTGCCGCCACCGCTTCAGGTCATCTCTAGCGCCGTCGCAACCACCTGTGGGGCCGTCACCCCTATGAGGTTCCATTTTTTGCCGTTGGTCGGCCGCCCCACCACTTGCCTCGTCGGCGTCGGCATAGCTCTCGTGCATTCCTCCTTCCTCTATTCTGTGAATGACTCTTTGTTAGTTGCTTTGAGTCTATGACCAAAAGACCCCACATGTCATTGTCATATTTCTATCCCTTCACTTCACTTCCTTCTCTCTCTAGTATGTGGACCCAAAATGTCATACACAATCTCTTTGCTTTGCATGGAAATTTCAGAATAGGAATATTCCATTAATGTTCCTTTCTTTTCAATTTTCAGGATTTAATTTCCAGTAAATATTTTGGGTGTTTGTTCTCTTTCATACGAACTCTGATTCCGTCGATTCTTGTTCCTAAATTCATATAAATTCAATATATCTCTACTGATACTAATTTTATAATTTTTGGATTTTATTTATTTATTTATTTATTTATTTTATCTCGATTCGCGCGTATAGAGTCCAACGTCGTCGGCACCAGTTTGGACCAACTAGAGCGTGTAACCTCAACCTTCAACGAAGGCGAGTCTCCTTTGAATATTCTGTACCATTCATTCTTAAATATTGTTTTTAGTTTTAAAGTATTATGCATTGCTATTGCACATAAAATGATGAGTTCATATTGTAGGTTTAGTTAAACCTAAAATTTGTTAATATTTTCCTTTGATAATTGTTATCCTATACCTTTGTAACCCTAGTGTAGTAATTACAAAATATTGATTACAATAATATGGAATAGTTAAACACGATATAATTGCTTAGACATGCTTTTAGGTCTTGATCCACCTTTGGGGGAAAAACCTTTATTACCCTTTTAGCTATATTTGGAAAATGTTTGACATTAAGTAATGTCAGTATTTGAAAAATAAAATAAAATGGTGATAAATTGTTTTAGACTAGGGTGAGTGGTATGAGTTTTGATTGTCTCGCCCTGGTCGATTAAGGACCGATGCTTGTGTCTATTCAAATCGAGCAATATCGTACAACCACATGTCCTAAATGGGAAGGACCTGACTGATTAATTTACTAAGTCGAGACATATAGCCCACAGGATGTAGATGGTAGGAGTTACCTGGGAAGTGCAGACGATCGTAATTGACGTCCATGTCTGTCAGGGCTTGCACCGGGCATTGGTAATTGGCGTCCAAGTCCGGGCAGGTTATCCCCCACAACGGTGAGCTCCGGGTCAATGGTAAATGACATCCATGACCTGGGGTTAAGCTCATCGGGTGGGCTAATGTTAGGATAAAGTATTTTTAAAAGCCCCGTGATAAGCACTTAGTCGCACGCCTAAGGAAGCGTGTCATGGCTGACATTATAAGTCAATTATCTCGTGTGGGTCAAGCTGTACAACCTCTGCAGAGTGTAAAACTATTTGAATAGTCGTGCCCACGGTTAAGGGCGGGTAAGGTGCGTTTTCACATGGTATTTTTTGGTTTTGTTTTCAAAGAAATATTTTGGGAATCTGAGAGTAGTTGAAACTCTTGGATTATTGTTCTGGCAGCTAGAGCCCTACTCATGAAAGCTTGGCGGTTAATGCCTCTATACCAGTGATTGGTAGCTAGAACCTTCACTAGTCAATCTATTTAATTAAATTATTTAATATTTGTTTGTCAAAAATGCTTTATGAAAGATGTTTAAATTTAAAATATTGCTTTGTGCAAAAGAACCATATACACTCCACTTGTTAAAGCTATGAACATCCATTTTTTCCAAGACTCGCGGAGTACTTTATGTACTCACATGCTACACTAAAAATAAATCTTAGAAGCCTTCAATGATGCCGAGGACAACTGCGACTTCTACGTCTGCAAGTTTGATGAAGGACACACGGAGTACAAGGTTGCGCTCTCCAATCGAATGCCAGTGGGCAATTTGATGGGTCACCACTCGAAGTTTACCGTTTGCTGTTCCCGCTACTGTAAGACTCAAGGTCTTTCGACCTCTTTTGTAATAAGTGGCCTTAAGGCCGATACTTTGTTACTACTTTTATATTATTCCGTGATTTGAACTTGTTATCAACGTTGTATCCACTGTGTGCACTAACTACTAATAAGGAACTGGTGCAGAAATACAGAGAGAATTCGGATTTAGAAATCTGGGTCCCCACATGGATTTAATATTCAGGATTAAGGTAAAACTTCAGGACCTTAAGTAGGCTATGGTTTAGGGATTTCTCCCCCTGATCATTGCAACTCTCTAAGCCGTCTCATTCTAATGCCACGAAAGCATCGTTGGAAGCTGGACGTAGGCAAAGACAGAGTGAATAGATCACCTAGATTTTCACAAGACTTAGTTTGCAGGATCTTCAACCCACCGTTCTTCTGGAATTCATGAGGACACAAGAATTTGGGAGCAATATGCTTCATGATATTACTCTTGACATAACCCATTTACATTTGTGCAACACAAGCAGCGTTATTTTCATAGATAATTGTGGGGGTATCAGCGGTGTTAATGCCTACTTCTGAATATGGCTAATCACTCGTCTGAGCCAAACACATTCACGTAAGGCTTTATATAGTGCTATAATATCTAAGTGGTTGGTAGGAGTAACCACCAAGATCTACTTAGATGACAGCCAAGAGATGACTGCACCACTACAAAGAAATACAAATCCAGTCTGAATTTTGCACTATAGGGATTTGATAGATAGTCGACATATCTTCGGAATTTAGTAATGATCATTAGGATCTATGCATGATCTTTGCATTATTGACCTACTAGATCTAAACTGTTAAGTGAAAAAACCTTCAAGGTAAATTTAAGCAGTAATCATGTATCAACACCTTCTAGGCTTGACTAAAATTAAGATATTCAAAATCTCAAGTCTTGTTGCAGAGTTTTACACACAAATATCCTATTATTCATATGGAGATTTTAGGATAAAACTATTTGGAAGTAATATGCTTAACTTATCAAAAACCACTATTTGATTATACAACACAAGTAGATTGTCTTTGTAGAGGATATGTGGGTAATATTAGTTATGAAGCCGTATGACTTTCGGATACGATTTATCGAAACCTTTCAGGGTCTTAATAATTTTCAACTATCTCTGGGTGGTTAAAGTTACAAAAGTTTTTTTTATATATATTGCGATTTTGTTTCATTTCTTACTTGAAATTTTGAGTCATTTGAGGATCTCATCGGGGATTTTTAGAACCCATTTACTGAATATTTCATTTATTCATTCATACCATGTGCCAGAATTATTATACAATGGAACATATTATTTCATTCATACTAGGAGATTTACGATCTCTACGAGGACCTATGAATTATAGCTTTCACAACTTCATTATATTCATAATGACCCATCAAGTCTGAACTAGCTGGTTCCAAGACTTTTATTTATTAATTATAGTTCAGCCTCAGATGCTTTCTTTTTGTGACCCGATATGAACGCTTCAAGCGTTCTGCCATAGGCGTTGGTTTCGGACCCGTTTTCTCGTTAGAGAAACTTTAGCAATTTTAAAGGCAAAATGATTTTCGATAACGTTTCTCCCATATCCTCATTATTAAGGGCATCTTAGTACCAAAGATCTTTTCCGTTTGGAAAATATCACAACATTCAAACTTTTGGGTATTTCTCTCCCCCTAATGTCGAGATTTGATCTTTATTAATAGAATACAAAAAAATTTCCCTGTCATAGGCATATGATTGATTGAATTTCAGATCCAACATGATCTCCAACAACCGGTGGAGGCCCAAAGGTGTATGCTACAGTGGTGATAATATATGGGAAATATTTGGTTCCTCCAACACGCACTAATTTCAACATGGGGGTCATTCATCATATGCTGTGTGTTAGAGTTTTATCAGTGCAGTGGTAAGAAAACTACATGATCCTAACATTTTGTAGGTTATTTTAACTTCTGGTTGGTTATTAATCTGCGACGAAGATCCCATACTGGAGTCTGAGAGTTGGTAGACTTATTCTATAGCCTAGCTTCTTTGTTCTTTTCCCAAGTTTTGATCCAATTACACATACCATGTACCTACTAATTTGGATTATTAAACTTTAACTTTATAATTACACAGCATATTTTCTTATGGTCAGAAGTAGTATATTCTCACAATATCTAAATCTGCAGGATGCTCTTTAGAAACATAAATATAATACTGGAACATAAAACATTTGACCAAAGATTAATATGTATGGAATATTATATTTTCTGTTGGAACATAATTATGTTTTAATCATCCAAATGGAATAATTATTCGATGAGAATATTTATTATTCAACAGGAATACCATGTGTTAATTAAGGATGATAAAGTGCACACCTGATTTTAATTTGTAATACCAAAATAAACATGACCAAATTTAGATTATTCGGGATCAATAAAATCCAATAGGTCCTTATATTCTATTTCGGGAGTTATATTTGCTTCAAGCAGGTGATATAACTTCTGGTGGTGATGCAGTTGTGGACTGTAGTTACCAATATGCATGTCATTTTCGATGAGTATGGCATGCTTCGGTGTGTGCCAACATGGCATATGTGCGACTACGTCAAGCATTCGTTGGTTTGTCTTGTGCATTCCCGCATGGTAGTGGCTAACATATTGCTAAAGGCACAAATCAATTGTCCTTCGTAGGCTGCAATGATTGAGGTTTCTATTAGTGTGGATATCAACAATGGCGTAAATGCAATTATTCATATCAACTAGATAAGGATAACAATAATGTAACTTTTTTATCCCCAAAAAATAAACTAGATTAATTTATTGCTTCGGGTTAATTTACTTCTGGCTTTGACCTAGTATATGCCACTGCGCCTAACATGACTCTTATTTTGAATATTTTTCTATGCCTCTTAGGTTATAATATTCCACACATGCCCAATTTCCTCTCGCTTTTCATGCCAACTATAAAAATCCTGAGTGATAGAGCATGCATTAGGCATTTTCTTAAAATCAACTCAGAGTTTTAGCAACGATTTACAATCATACTTCAACAGGAGTACAATTTTATTGGCATGACATCAATATATACTCTGCAACATCCTGCTTAAAAAGTTCTTCAATTAAGAAATTTGTGGGGTGGAAGATAGTTATGTCAAGCGTGCGCGGGGTGATCGGGCGCTGCACCAGCTCGCACGACAACATGGCGGGAGCAGCGACGCGTTCGAGCGAGGTCGTGATGGAGACAACAGCGGCGACTATGGGTTGATCGTGGTGTGGTGCAACGACACGTGTAGCGAGCAACAGAGCTAGGTCCCCGGGCCAAGTGTTCGTAGTGACAGGTGCGGGCGACGCCGGTGGATCCGACAGGAACGACGGCGTATTAGGCACAGGAGCTTATAGCGTGGCACATCGAGTAGTGCGCACGGCGAGTGAAACGATGGACCGACGGGCGGGCTCGCGCGGTGTGGTGAGCGATGTCGGTGCTCACGGTGGCGCATCGGGTGTGGCGGCGGGTGACACGGTTCTTCCAGCAACAAGCATATGGTGGCAGGCGGGAGCGACGGTGCCTCGAGGCGGCTGTGCGGATCGGCGGGGTACGACGACATTTGAGCCGTAGCATCGGCTTGAAGTTCGGCGATCATGACGACATCGTTTCGGGGCGTCGCGACGAGACGGTGACGGCCTCATGACGGGATGCACTACAATGGTGGTGTGCATGTCCGATGCTTGGTTCCGTACCACGCGATCAGATCCGTAGTACACCGTCCATCATGACACCATTGCATTGGTTCCTCGCTCATGCGGATGTGTTTCTCGTAGTGAAACCCAATCAGGTCGCAACAACGTGCCAAGGATTTTTTTAAAAATAATACATTTTTAATAAAATTACAAAAATAAAATATCTATTTAATAAAATTACAAAATGGGCTTATGTCACCGTTTGAAATGATGGCATGCCCCTGTCGCCAGGACCCTCGTCATCAACCAAATAGTATTAAATGTCTTTGTAGCCATTTGTAATGGCAGCATAGAAAGAAATCACCATTTGAAATGGTAACACGTTCTTATCCCTGAACCAAATGGTGATAGGACTTGATTTTTTTTTTTTGCAGAAAAAATTGAAATAAATTTATATTTATATTTTGACGTAATTCTGATTCAAATTTTACATGATTTTACTAAGCTATTTGGTAATATCGTAGTGCTTAAAGAAGGTGGAATTTGTTGACCGTGTGGATAAATCCTTTATAGGTTAACTGGATCCGCGTTGTTGTTACGAGTGTAGCATTTGCGCAACCGATTTATTTGGGAAAAGGGGATAAAATTTTAAATAAAGAATAATTTGGGAATTAAATTTAAAAGATGAGATTTCAACTGTGATAGTAAGACTTCGTAATGTCGGTGCAAATTACATGGCGCGCAGGGTTGGTTACATGCATCTGTTTGTCCTGCTAGTCTGCTACTTGTATGGTACAAACGATAACATGCACAAATCATCAACGATCTACACGTAGGATACATGTGCGCTTTTTTAGAATCAGAAAAACTGGTGGATCAAAAGAAGTTAGTCTTGATAGCGCATGGGTGCCTTTTCCTTGTCTTCTACAGACATGCGAATGCGGCGGTCCGAATGCAGCCCTATACTTGACTTCTAGGAGCTCCTCAGAAGTGACCACTCGCTTAGCAAGAGCATCAGGGACCGTGGCTGCCTTCCCTTTGTTAGCAGCGCGCTCGGCCCAGTCATCCTCAGCGAGCTGTCCGGGGGCCTTCCACAACCACCCTGGTTTCTTAGGCACAATCGATGTCTTTCCCTTGCCATTCTCGCTCTCGGCTAAGTAAGGTTTCCAACGGGTGAAGCTATTGGGTGGTACCGTGTAGTTCAACATGTACTTTTGTTGGATGAATGTCTATCGTACTTGTCCGGGCCATCGATCCATTGGAAGAAATAGCAATGCTCCGATGACTGCCATTATGCACATATAATGTTAACGATATGTGAAATACAACATATAATGTGAAAAATCGATGTGTATGTAATATTCTCTTACGAGGATATCCGACCACGTGTAGTATGCCCAGACGGTAGTACTCGGGTGTGTGGACTGAATGATATACGCCAGGTTTACTGCAGTCGCACTGCGAGTGTAAAAACTCCGGTAGTACAGGCACATCCTTCATCGAACGATCCGGGAAGGTTCCCGCCTTACCGGCAAGCCACTTCCACTTCCTCATTATCTCCTCGTAGCCTAACATCTCTTAGCCCGACATACTGATCTGCTCTATAGGGGCTTTCTTCGCCATTCCAAATAGCGACAGGAATATGCGGGGTCTTAAATCGTCATTCCAAATGACGACAGAGACATTAAATACTGTTTGGTGGGCGACACGGCTCATGTCACCAATCCAACTGGCAATAGGGGCATGTCGTCATTTCAAACAACGACATAAACCTATTTTGTAATTTTATTAAACTACTTTTATTTCTATAATTTTATTTAAAATGTATTTTTTTAAAAAAATCCCGCGCTGAGCTAGCTGGAGTGTGAGACTCAGAAGGGCAGAGGAGACTGCACTGCAGCTGGCATGCATTGCTTAGCTTGCGTGTGCCCCCTCCTGTTCTGACATCAGGGACCAGCCTTCCCTGCCAAGAGCCCAAGAATATTAATGGTTGCAGCGGCAGAGTTAGATCTGTGTTAGTGCTGCTTTGATTCATGAAATGAGAGGTTGAAATCTGTCTAATATAATCCACATGTGAGATGTGGTAGAAGGTAGATAAAGTAGACACAATCGTTGTAGGAGACTAGAAGGAATAACTTTTTACTGGGTTCAGACTTTTGAGCTTGACGTCCTACAAATCCACGCATGGTGTGGTGAGACAAAGGACCCATCACGTCACGTCCCTCTCCCTCCCTCTGCCGATCTAGTGGTTCTTGAGGCCGGAGGGGAAGGGAGGGGAGGGGAGTGGTGAGAGCGCGCCAACAACGCTCTCCTCTACGGTCGAGGTCGAAATGCGCGTCATGCATTTGGCGCTGCGTGAGTCGTCCGATGAGGGGGACGCGGTTGTGATCATTCTAGGGAGCAAAAGTGCGAGGAATTGGAATTTGAATCTCCTACGAGAATTTGATAAGGTATTGTTTAAATACGATCTCAAGCTTTCTTTTTTTTGATCGGATGACTGATGGAACTGGATATTTACAAGCCACTGTTTCCGATTGCAATGGAGAGGATTCTCTCCAAAGATGCCCGCTTCTTATGGCCTTGGAAATGAGGCCCTTTGTACCATGTCCCCTGAAGATTGCATGATGACCAAAACGGAGTGGTTTCAGAGAGATATATACCGTCAAAACAAACAGCTTTCTTCGGATCTCTTTAGCGTCCTGACACTGAAAGGAAAAACCTCAGCGAAGGCCTTGGCCCTTTTTGACCTCCCCACATAGTCACACACACCACCCATCACACACCCCTCTCAGAAAGTCCTCAACCTGCATCATCACATGACCCCTCTTTGAATTGAAGCCCTCATTTTGATCTAGATTTGATGCCAATGAAGAGAGAGGATGCAGCTCCAGAGAAGAGCTTCATGAGCAGGTTGTAGTGTACTGGCCTTCCCCTTTGCCAAAGATCCCATCCACCCCGCAAAAGCATGGCCAACTTTGGTCATGACAAGGACATGCACTAGTCCACATTCATAATTGCTCACTGTCCTCCTTGCTAGTATATGTTGGTGCGTGAGATAGAGAGAGATAGAAAAATCATTAGTTCTGCACATCTAGTAGTATCTTGTAGATCAACTCAGTCGGCATACTTGAAAAATCTGGATAGAAAATGAAGGCAAGAAAGACTCCTTTCTTGAAAAAACCGGCAGAAGGATTGACTATTATATTAATAAAGAGATGGCGGATTCAATCCACAGAGATTCTAAGTCCGAGTCTAATTACAGAAAGACTCCTTTCGTTTTGCAGGACAAGTAGTTGAAGTTTCACATAGTAGGTGATGCACCTAACAAGGAATGACTCTTGTGAGTAATGCATTCTTTCCACATGCATCATGCATGGTAGCGGTCATCTGCTTGTCCATGAGCCTCTGAGAGGGACTAGAGCGGGAAAGAGGCATATTTTAGGGCAGTGGAGCATGTATGGCCTGGGCTATAATTGTTGTCAACAGTGTACCACATGGATCCTATTTCCTGTGCTTTTTGTCACCTATTAGAATAGGATTTTTTTGTATTTTTTTATATGCATTTTATGTTTCTTTATCTGTATATGGTATATCCCTCTTTTACTCTATATATATATTGCCTATTGGGTCTCGTGAATACATACACAATATTCATAACACAGTATCAGAGCTAGGACACTAACCTAGCTCCTTCTGCTGCTATCCCACCATTGTCGCCGTTGTCGAAGGCCGCTGCCGTCGCCGCCTAGATCGGGCTACCGCCGTACCAAGGCCGGCTGACGCCATCGCCACCAGACGCCACCCGGATCAGGCCGCCGCTGCCCGATGCCGCCTCCAAGGCCTCCGTCGCTTCGTCCCTCGTCCGCACGCGACCGTGCACGACCCTTGTCATGTGATTTTGTGGACAACTTTTGTGCCACCCTTCGTCGATCGTTGCCGAACGCCGGCTATAGCACACCGCCCACCGACCCGACGCCGGTTCAGCCCGCCTGATTCGCCGTTGTCGCCCGAATCGAGTCGGGCCGCCCTCCGCCGGCTGTCGCCGGAGCGCCACCGTCGACGTCGCCATCCGTACGGGCCGCCACCGTCCGACCTGTTCGCTCCGCTCAGCCGACTTCACCGACGGTTTTGGATAAGGAAACCTTCACGGTTTCCTTTGAAAACAGTTAGTTTCCAAAAAAAAAAAATATAACGTAGATCTAAGCACAACGTCGTTCAGCGTTGCCTGTTAGACTTCGTTGTCTTGATCGCTGCGCCGTCCAGCGTCGCCTACCCATGGCTTCCATTCCATCAGCAACGAACCCATTCTTGGGAACAAAGTTTCATGGGACGAACTACAGGTTGTGGCCTTCACTCATGGAGATCATGCTCGATGGTCTCCGCCTCTGGGACATGTCACTGGTGATCAACCTCGTCCGACGTCGCCGGTTCAGCCTTCTCCCAGACAGCCTACTTTTGCACCTCCTGCAGAAGATGAGGCTGCCAATAAGGAGGCAGAGGCTGCTGCTGCTGCTAATGCTGCTGATGAGGTTTTTCAGTATGCCATTGACACTTTCGAGCACTGGTGTGCTAAGGAGGCTCATGGTCGAGCCATCCCGGTGGTCAGCGTCGATGACTCCATCCAGCCAGACATTGTTGGTCTGCGTTGATGAGGACATCCCTAACTTGGATACAACCACACCTACATACACAGCTCATCCACAACTAGTGTTACAAGAATCACTTACTCGAGCTCGTGCTCACCAGCTTAATTACCAGGTGAATTCGTTCATATGTTTATATATTACTGAGAATAGACCGCCACTAATGCAAGTGATTTAATTATACTTAGGAATATGAGAAAGGACTAAGGAGAGACATGTAGAGTTATGGACATGCATGGAAGGCATAATGGAGATCACCACATCACTTTGGGTTTGAGCCAAGCAAGAGTTCGAGTTAGACTCGTTTTGGATTCGAATTCGGATTGCTGCGATAGCACTAAGTTCAAATGGCTGTAATTTCTTCATACAGACTCCGTTTGGGACATTCCTAGACTTCATTGAAAGCTTATCAAGTCTATCTTTCAACGGATCCAATCTCATCTTCAAATTCCATCCGAGCCGACCACAATCAACAAAACAATTCGCATCTATTTTTTAGCCCGAGTCAAAAGGGTGATGTGCCACCTCCTCTTGGGCCCATGGGCCTTGTAACCCTAGAGACGTGTGTCCACTTCCCTGGCCGCCACCCCTAGTCGTCTCCCCATATAGGAGCCACCACCTTCCTCGCTAGAACTGGGATTTCATTGAGTTTAGATTTAGCCAATGTGCAAACTTCTGTTCTTCAGTTGTGTCGGACGACCACCTATCAAGACAGCCTTAGGGATCCCACATTTGTTTTCAATACGATCTACACTACAATTTTTATTTGCAATATCAGATTACCTATATTTTATTCTTGCTAGTTCTTCGATTGCTCGCAGGAATTAAACCTCGTGTTCAGGTTGATCGCGTTTCCAGCACGGTCAATAACACCTCAAAGTTGGTTCAACGATTGCTAAGGCGCAAGTATCGTCGTACGGTTGTAGTCAGATCGCGAGAAGCACCTCTACCAAAATCGATATTTACCAATCTCATCAAAAGATCAGGCACCCCGCCGGCATCATGCGGTCTACTTGTCAGATCTGGGAGTACTTGCACGAAGGATGCTAGCAGAGCAGTGATGCTCAGTTCTTTTTGCTTTAGCGTGAGTTGGAGACGCTTCGCCAGGAGGACTCTTTTGTCGACAACTTCTACCGAGCCCTGGCCAGTCTCTCGCGCCAGCTAGACGAGCTGACTTCTCCACTCTATGAGGAGTGTCATATGGTGCAGAAGGCAGATCGTGACCACCTTCGCCTTTATGACTTCATCTGTTGTCTTCGCCTAGAGTTTGAGCCTGTCAGGGCTCAACTGCTGAGCCGCTCACCACGACCGACAGTCACTGAAGCTCTTTCGATGCTTCATGCTGAGGAGCTTTAACGTGGGTTAGCAGCACAGTTTGTTCCGGTTGTGCTTGTTACCCCTTCTTCTTCGACTATACCGACGGTTTTTGCTTTGGATACAGTTCCTCCTCAGGTGTCTGTTTTTGCTCTTATTTTTACACTAATTGGGGTTCAGTGCAATTATTGCAAGAACTTCGGGCATGACTACCAGAGTTGTGCGGTGCGAAAAAACGAAACAAGGCACGTGGGGGTGGACGATCCAGGGGCAGGGAGGCCCTTCTCATCGAGGTGACTCTATTCCGTAGCTCTACCATGTTCTACTTCAGCAGCTCTCTCATAGCTCAGCAGGTTCTGTCAATCTAGCTTAGACGTCTCCTTCAGGTATTTCTTGGGTTCTGGATTATGGTGCCTCTTTTCACATGACACCGGACTCTACATCTCTCACTTCTGTAGGACCTCCTGTTTTATCTATCTCTGTTCAGACCGCTGACGGTACTTCTTTGTCTGTCACCGTCAGGGACTCTTTGTCCATCGACTTTCTGCTCCACCAATTTCTCATGTTCCCCAGCTTACCATGCAGCTTCTCTCGGTGGGTTAGCTCATCGATCTCAGCTATACGGTTGGTTTTGACTCTCACTCCAGTTTCATCCAGGTTCGATAGACAAGGACGGTACTTGGGACTGGCCAGCGCCGTAGAGATCGTTAAGGTCTCTACATCCTTTACTGCCTCCACCTTCCGTCCACTTCAGTTGTTCCTGTCATCTCTACATCTATCTCCACCGTCACTGCTGCCACCACCTCTGGAGTTTTTGCACAATGGCATCATTGTCTAGGTCACTTGTGTGGGTCTCGCCTTTCTTCATTAGTTCGTCAGGGTATTTTTGTACGTGTTACTATTTTATACAGCCATGTTTTGTCAGGGTTGTAAGCTGGACAAGCAGCTACAACTTGCTTATCATTCTAGTGAGTCCTTGTCTTCTCGTTCTTTTGACTTAGTTCATTCAGATGTATGGGGGCATGCGCTTATTATCTCTAAAGGTGGGCATAAATTTTATGTGATCTTCATTGGTAATTATTATCGTTTTACATGGATTTTCCCTATGTCTAATTGTGGTCGGTTTCTTGCGATCTATCGCAGCTTTGCAACGATGGTTTGTACTCAGTTTGATTCTTCCATATGTACTTTTTGCTCTGATTCTACTAGCGAGTATTATTCTGGCGCTTTTAGACAGTTTCTATCTGAGCAGGGTACTCTTTACCAGTCTTCTTGTCCTAGTGCCTATGCTTAGAATGGGGTTGCTGAGCGCAAACATCGCCATTTGATTGAGACTGCCCGCACTCTTTTCCTTGTCTTTCACGTTCCACTACAGTTCTGGACTGAGGCTGTTTCTACGGCTGCATATCTCATTAATATGTAGCATTCCACTGCTCTCAAGGGTGTCACTCCTATATAGCATCTCTACTCTCGAGCCCCCAATACACCCACCTTCGTGTTTTTGTTGTACTTGTTTTGTCCTGCTGCAGTATCGTGAGCGCACCAAACTATCGATTCAGTCAGCTGAGTATATGTTTCTTGGTTATAGTTCTAAGTATAAGGGTTATCGCTGCTATGATCCTTCTGCTCGACGAATAAGAATTTCACAAGATGTTGTCATTGACGAATCTTGACCTTTCTTCTATCGAGATTCGACTACTTGTACTGTTTCCACCATTAAGTCAATTTTATGGTTGTTTCTTCCTGACTCCACCCATTTCTCCACTATCACAATCTTCCCTTGGTCTGTCTCCAGTGGTTCCTTCTGTACCTTCGCCTCTGGTGCTGCCTTCTGCAGCACCGCCTTTTGTTCTTGTAGCACCACCATCTCGTTTCTCTGATATTCACTACTTCAGACGTTCTCGTCCTTCACTAGTCTCCTCTCTTGGTATCTTGCCGACACCCACATATGATCCCCTTGATGATGCTCCCTGTTGCATCCTTCATGACCGGACATCCCTTTCGACCTCCTGATCGTCTTAGATTTGCTCCAATAGATCATACTCTCTGTCACTGAGCCTAGTTCTTATCGTGATGCTGCTCTTCATTCTGAGTGGCAGCTTGCAATGGCAGAGGAGTTTGATGATCTTCGACGTACGGAGACTTGGGATATTGTACCGACACCTGTGTATGCTCGTCCTATCATATGCAAGTGGGTGTACAAGATTAAGACCCCGTCTGATGGTACTATTGAGCGCTACAAGGCTCATCTTGTGGCTTGCGACTTTCAGCAGGAGTACGGTTGTGACTACGATGAGACTTTTGCCCCTATTGCCTATATGACCACTATTCGCACTCTTGTTGCGGTTGTTTTTGTTCGTCGGTGGTCAATCTCTCAACTGGATTATAAGAATGTCTTTCTTAATGGTGTTTTGCATGAGAAGGTCTACATGCAACTGCCACCTAGTTATTCTGTTCCTGATGGGCACGTCTGTCGTCCTCGTCGTGCTCTTAATGGCTTCAAACAGGCTCCTCATGCCTGATTTGCGTGTTTTACCTTAGTGATTACCGCTATCGATTTCACTGTCAGTTCCTACGATCTTGCTCTTTTTGTCCATATCTCATCTCGGGGTAGGACACTACTTCTTCTGTATGTTGATGATATGCTCATCACTGGTGATGATTCCTCATTCATCACATATGTGAAGAAGCATCTCAGTGAGCTGTTTCTGATGACTGATCTTGGTTCTCTTACGTACTTCCTTGGGATTGAGGTCTCTGCTATGCCTGAGAGGTACTAACTCTCCTAGCATAAGTATGTCTAGGATCTTTTTGATCGGTCTAGTCTGACTGACACTCGCACTGCTGAGACTCCCATAGAGTTATCCCTTTAGCTTCGTGCCACTAATGGCGATTTTCTTGAGGATCCTACTCGATATCGTCATCTTGTTGGGAGTTTGATATATCTTGTGAGCACTCGTCCTGATATTGCTTATGCTGTTTATATCTTGAGTCATATCATGGCTTGTCCTACTCATCTTCACTACATTCATCTTCTTTGTGTTCTTCGCTACTATCTCTCATCGTTTGTTTTTTCCTAGTTCCACCTCACTACAGCTTCAGACGTACTCCGATGCGACCTGGGCTAGTAATCCTTCTAATCGTCGTTCCCTTTATGCTTACTGTGCTTTTATTGGCTCTTCCCTGATTGCTTGAAGACAAAGAAGCAGACTACAATTTTCCATTCGAGTGCAGAGGCTGTGTTGAGAGCTATGGCAGCAGTAACAGCAAAGGTTACTTGGTTGAGGTGGTTACTTGCAGGTTTTAGAGTGCCTGTGATATGACCTATGACTCTTTTGTCTGGCAGTACATGTGCTTTCAGTATTACCCGTGAGGCCGTGACCCATTGAAGCATGAGCTCACTAAGTATATTGGTGTGGATGCTTCATACACTCGCTCACGTGTACATGAGGGAGTACTAGCTTTACATTTTGTGTTCTCAAAGTTACAGATTGCAGACTTCTTCATGAAGCCACAGATTAGGGTACAATATTTGTATTTTCTCTCGAAACTCAGTGTGTGTGATTCACCATGAGTTTGAAGGGGGTGTTAGAATAGAAATTCTTTTGTATTTACTTATATGCCTTTTTGTATTTCTTTACCTGTATATGACATATCCCCTATATATATATATATATATATATATATATATATATATATTGCCCATTGGGTCTCATGACATACACAATATTCATAACACCGCTCACCACCCCTAGATTTAACACATTTGGTTTGTATCAATGTGGTAATTGCAAATAATGTGGCTTCGTAAGAGCAAAATTCTCCTCTATGAATGTGGATAAACTTTTTTTTACGAGATTTCACAATATTGACTAAGACGTTGATCTAGACAAATAGGTTTGAATTCAGGGGCTTATTTGTCGTTTAGTATTATGAAATCTAGTACGGCAAATTTGCCTGTACACACAATTATTCTGGGTTAAAGTGATGGCAATAGAGACTTGAGAATATTACAATGAACTCACTATCGCGTGATGTGAATTTGGCAATTTGCCCAACTGGGTTTCTTATGAGAGTGCCCATACCCTACAATCCTCAAAATAGACATGCAAGGTTCATGATAGCAAATGATTATGCTTAAGGCATTTGTAAGCAAGTATCCAATTCCAAACAAGTAATACAAAGGTTGGCAAATGGTTCAACCGTCAGCCACATGCAAAATCATATAATAAGCTCATGCAAAATCATTGTTTTCACCTATGAGGTTCATCAAATCAATCACGCTTCATTGTACCGCGCTGATCCTGCCACAAGTTGAATTTTCCATCACATATTAACTGAATAAGAAATCTGTCACAATGCTCTCATGGATCAGAATCAAGAGCAGCATCAACGGTTTTTTACCTTCATAAAAAGAATCACCTGTCATAGGCAAATTCAGCCATTTTTTCTTCTTATTGGATGAGTAGCTGGCCTAGCCAGTTCACCAATACATACATCACTATTCACTCCCTGATAGCTTCCTCATAGAATCACACTTTAGAGGATCCTGTATGCTAAGACTGTGTTAGGGAGGAGCCAATCAGCCAAAACTGCAGTGCTGTGGTTGGACCAGGACTGTCACAACTTTAGCCCCAGATTTACAACTGGATGGCTGCTGCTGGGTACGGCAAGAACAGGCAACATTAATTCTCGAACAAGAGTTATAGTTATTCTTGTTTTTTAACGGATAGTTGTTCCAATTATCATTGTGATCTCTAATTATTTTTTGCTCTCTACGGTGACATAATAATACCATAATAAGAACAACGACGTTTTGTGTAGAGACCGTGTGGTTTAGTCCTAGATTATGTGACGAACGATTGACATTGTTGTCGAGGAATTTGGGGATTTAGTTATCTGTTTTGCAAAAGTTGGAATGCCTTCAAAGGCTAGGCAGTCTGACACCAAACACTTATGTAGGGTTGTTTAGGGATGCGTTTGCATTATGCGCAATTGAAAATAGAAATTAGATGCGAAACTAGATAGAGTTTAACTAAAAAGTTCAGATATAGGTGTTGTCTGGTTTTGGAAAGAGGTTAGACCGGCCACACCATGGTAGTCAGACCATTGGTGGTCAGACCAATGCCCTGTTATCGGTGGGCGTGGTCACTCTGGCCGGCGCAGTCAGACCAGCAAGATGGCGGTGGTCAGACCAACAAGATGGCGGCGGTCAGACCGATCGTGGTGGTTCAGTGCGCAGTGAGTTGTGCTAAATTTTGGGAATCAACCTAGGGTCATTGAATTGTTATATATGTGTTGCATGATGCATATTTTAGCTAACGTGGGATCAATGTGAAGGGAAAGAGGAGAGGACTCACTAGCGGCGAAGCTGGGCGTGGCATCGAGCGACCGGAGATGAGGAAGGCGAGGTGCTTCGGTGTCTATGGGCTATGGTAGCAGAAAAGGAAGGAGTGTTAGAAAGAGGGAATCAAGGCAAACCTGGACGACCAAGGTGTCATAGTCGTGCCCCATCCCCTGGGGTCGTAGGGAATACCTAGTATGCTCTAGAGAATATGAGCACATACATAGGCTAGACATATGGTTATACCTACAGGAATATACCAAAATGCACCTTTTTCCATCAATGTAAGGCAGGGGCAAGAAGAGAAATATCCCTTCTTGCTCCCATATATATATGACCCCAAGGGCATGTAAGAGGGGGCAGTCTCCTCACTTTCCTCATGGAAGACTCAATACACCCATCTCATGCCTTCGGCTCCTCCCATCACTCGATCCTCTCATGACAAAGGGTATTCGCTACCCATTGTTTAGTTTCGTAGCTACGACACAAGGCTCCAAGGTCGAAGCTCACCGGGTCGGGTAGGAATGAACGACAATGGTTGCAGGCGTGCTCCGGATCTGCGGTGTAGACGTCGAGGTGTTCCGGCCTCTCTGCGGTGACATAGAGAGAGAGAGAGAGAGCACAAGAGAGACGATGATGAGGCAAAGGAGACACTCGAGAAGGTTTGGGTCGAGACGCACCACATGAGGAGGAATCAGTCGGTGGAGCTGACAGTCTGTGTTGGAGAAGATGATGTAGAGCAGCGGCATCTCGAGTGACCAAGCGAGGAAAAGGTGGGGAACCAGAGGGGAAAAGAAGAGGATGATGAGGTGGAGAAGATGACACACTCGATTTGGCTTAAAAGGGGGAGGAGCTTGGTGCCTTCTTGCGGGCTTTGTAAAGACTTGAGCGCGAGTTCTCGCGAGATGCAGTAGGTGCGGCAAGGCTCTTACGATGATGGGAAAAGGTCATGACATCATTGTGCTCGAGGAGCAGGGCTACTGCTGCACATGGCCGAGCATACGCGAGGGAGAGAGATAGCACGGGAGGGAGCACAGAGAGAGAGAGAGAGGCGAAGAAAAACAGTGCCTAGGGCTGACGCGTGGGGTCAGGCCCACCTGTCGGCAAGAGTGGGGCGATGCTAGGCTGGCGCTGCTTGTTGGGCCACGGAGAGAAGGGAGAATGAGAGAGGGAAGCGAGCGGCGACGGATCGACTTGGCTGCTCGTCTTGATTTTTTTATTGGAATAGGTTCCTAACCTTTTTTGTTGAGCTGTGTCTTGAATATCAAGTGATTTGGACTTGTGGATAAAATGTTAGGTCATTTTGTGGATCCAAAATACTGATGTTTTTTTGTCAACTGAGGGAGCAAGCAGACCGGCCCTGGGTGTGATCAGACCGACCAAGGGGAGGTGGTGTTGGAGTTTCTTGGTTTCAACTCTAATATTCCGTTGTGATTTTGAGACCTCGATCTTCGTAGTTTAATATAGCTATTGAAGTGAAAATAGAGTAGAATTCCAAAAGAGAAAAAGTGGACTCATATTCATCGTCGTGACTTATTTTTGTCTAGCAGCACGTTAGATAAAATGGCGGCAAAATAATACAACAATAGTCCGTCCATTCTACAGCATGCCAAGTCTGACATGCTTGTTGTAGGTGAGTTGTTTTAGTTTTATCAATCAGAACCATTTTCATATTCCATTTTCTTTGCACGTGCTTCATCTTTTTTGCTTTGAAATATGTGAGCATGCATGACATCTAGAACTTCCGCGGAAAGTATCTAAATGTTAATTATGCAAAAAAGATGCCTCGGAAATCTCTCCTTTTTTTAATTCCCTACAACTGTACTCTTTTGGTTCTGCATATTGAACATACCAATTTGCTATGGCTCGCTTTCTATGATAGTACAACAGTTGCGCCGGTCCATACGCTTGAACATATCAACAACATATGATTAATTGTTTCGTACGGGAAATCTACAAATACTCAGTGCAACACCATGTGTTTGAGGTGCTAAAACAAGTGATCGGGCTTCATTTGGCAATTGGTAGTTGAAAGATAAGCCCATGCAAATTAGTGGTCGAGATTCTGTGGAAGCTGGCTCCCCGTACAATAAATTAAATGGTTTTATAAATTAGAAATACATTGAAGAGGTTCCAGAAAAAGAGTTTATGTTATCTTCCTTTGTGCATGAGGTGTTAATGTTACATCTATATGCTTCAAATATGAGCTATTATGGGAAAATGACCTAACCATTTTTCACCTAAAAATATGTACATCGGCTAATACTACAGGCTTTCATAATATAAGACATTTTAGCTTTTGCACACGAATTCAGAAAGAAGGGGAGATACATAAATGATTAAAAAAGAGTAAGAGAGTTGGTTAGAAACTTTGAATACATACCTGAAAAACGTGGTAAACACTGGCAGCAGGATCCAATCCATATCAATATTGTGAAAGTATAAAGAACCTGCAAATTAACAACCCTTGAAATACAGGTGGTGAGATACGAATACCAGCAATTAATAAAGGCAAATTAGGTACTACAGCAGTTAAGCTAAGAATAAGACGATAACATAAATGCCAAGAGGGTTAAGTTAGAGCTCTTTTACGGTGCACTTAATTTAATATTGTCTGACTATTATTTTTTATCCAATAGTTCAGATTAGTTATGATTTAGTTATACTATACTCGGTAGTATGAGTAGTAGAATTCTAAGAGAGATAGAATTGTAATTACCCATGTGAGAATCACATGGCACAAGAGTAATATTTTGAATTCTAGTTGGAAAAGTCTATAATACCCCCACGGAAAAATTATAAATACAAAGAAAAGTCTATATGCCCTTATCAAATCAGTGGCTAGATTTATTGTATACTACCACCATATACTATCGGTAGAATATACGATAAAATTTCTCATAAGTTAAGCTAAACTATATGAGAAAATTGCCTAGATTAATACATGGAATGACTTTTAACTCTGAAGAGAACAAGACCAAGATGACTTGTGTCATAAAACAGAGGTAGTACAGTACAAGAGGTCCTACAAGGAAAAAAAATCATCCTACGCCAACCAGAGTTTTCATGTGAGAAGAAAGCCAGTTTTCATGTGAGAAGAAAGCCCGGTGGACCTTTGTTCAGCTTGGTCAAAATGACCGGTAGATAGGCCATGCCAATGTGCTACTTGCCTAGCATTTTGCTGCCAATTCCAGCAGATCGCCAGCCGATGAGAGGAAAATATCCAGGATGATCACGTGACACAAGCTAGTGCCGTTGTGTCGCCTTTTCCCTGCCTCTTTCTGCAGGAGCAGGACAAAGCATAGCAAAGTCCCTTCCTTTTGGTACGGACGTCCTACACGCCTTCAGTTTTTGCCCATACCTGTGTTGACAAATACTGCACCAGATTGTATTTTTTAAAATTTTAGCCTCAATTCTCACACTTATATTGCAGCAATTCATATGCACGCACTGAAATATGATAATGCATGACGCAACACGAGTTCAATGTCTTGACAACCTAACAACAATGAATCTTCAGAAAAACAACAAGCTAACAATAATGGGACAGCTCAGATGCAGGGTTTTGTACATCATATCTAATGCGGAAAGATTAGGAAGTGATTGATGCGATAATAAACGAGAAAGCAGCAGCTTCAGAAGGAAAAGTATAAATCCTTATGATTATGCATTTGACATATGAAGCTCAAGGCTGCACTAGACACGATAAAGAAAACTCTGCACCTGTGCTTAGTTCCAAAAGATGACCGGTGTGTACACTTGCCTGGCCTGTGAGCTAGCACTAATCTAACAATCCATAATGCTATGGCTTTAATTAGACTATTTTCTATGACATCATCATTACATATATATGACTACATGGTAAGCCTTGAAGCACCCAAGCCAAGATGCCTCGTGCAGGCCCTGTCATGAATTCACCCAATGAACTCACGAGTCATCGCATGGATTAGATACTATTCTCTATCACATCAGTGTTCTTCATCCCCAGTAACCAGATGCTCAGTCACAGCAACGACCTTTAAGCTAGTCGCGACAAATCGCAACACCGCTATTAGTGCGGTAACCTGTGCACACAGTGGCTGAAAGCTACTAAATACTAATGCAAGGCCGCTATCAACAAGTCAAGAGTACCATTAGTACGCCAGGAGCAGTGGTCTAGTTTGAGCTTTCTACTGTCCACTGTCCATTTGCTAGAGAAAGAGACAAATCCGCCACGGCCAAACCCAAATGAACCCTAAGCCTGGAAAGAGATTGAGCATAGACATTTTCCCGCACTAGCCCATGGATGATTGGTAGCATGGTCACCTGTTCATGACATAAGATGCATGAACACACATCTTTATCAGTCTGGGGCCGTCCAAAGAATTCTGGATCCTCAATAACACAATGCAGATTTATTCTCTCTACAAAGGAACAGTACAGGGAACAAGGAGAAACCAACAAAGAAGTGGAATACAGAATTGCGCTGGAAAAAAAACAGATGAAATGCATTTTTCTTACAGAAGTTGAGATTCCTCAGAAGTGTTCTTATCCAAGAAGACATGCAAGCCTCCCTGTTGTCCAAATTACAGATACGAATTTGATTGAGATTCATGGCCAAAGATAAGAATTTATATTAGTGTCGCAATTTAAGCCTCAAGTTGCTTCAACAGAATGACAGACACTTAAACTCCAACAAGACAAAATAGATGTCTAAATGTCTAATATGCTCATAATTGTTTGTAGATGGCAGCTGGTCACTCTGAACACTATTTTCCCCTTTGCATTTGTTTTGTGTTTGATTTCTTTGCCTTGATTTACCTTCAAAAAACTATTGCCTTGATGAGGGTGTATTTGAGTTTAACCACCAAATCTAGCTTCTAACATAGATGAACTACAGTATAGCCCAAAGGGTGTCACACTATTCTACAATACATTGTTTTATAGAAGGTCATCAAGCATAATTTTGGAAGGCAGCTTCATCATATAACTAATAAATAAAACTTATCATCACATTTCATAATAAAGATTTGAGTTTTTGCTGCAAAAAGTAGCAAACTCAAACATTTCTGGTCCCTGAAAAGGCTGAAACTTAGCTAAAAAGATCTGAAAAGGTGGAACCTGAAAGAAAGTTAAAGGTCACCCAGCCTTTGAGCCAGGCATGCACTTCCCCATTTAACTGAACCATGCATACTGGCCTGCAAACCCTGGCCATTGCAAATTCTTGCAAGCTGAAAGTGCACACAGCTTTCTCTGCTTTCTTGCTGGCTTTCCCCTCTCGCTCAACATGGCTCTCTGCTGCCGCTGCTGCTGCTGCACTGAACAGTGCTGTCAATAGATTCTCCTTTGGATTTTAATTGTCCACTGTTGTTTTTCCCTTTTCTATAGCTCGATGGTGACTGCTTTGTATTGTAGCCTTTTCATCTTGCATTTAATCCGCATGGAGTGAATGGATGGAGGAGGAATGGAGGCAAATCAGAAGTATACTGGTGCATTTAGCCATGAACGTATTTTATGTGCATGTGTAGGGATCATGGGTAGATGATCCTAATTTTAATATGATAAAACAATTGTCAATGGTGTCGAGTTGTTTGGAGAAACCCTCGTTTTCAGGTAGTTTCTGCTGTTGTCAAGTCATTGGTGGTTTGACCGGCGGTCTGATTGGCCTTGGGCTGGCGGTCAAACCGGCCAAGGCACGACGGTTAGACCGACCGTAGTTGAAAAGTTGAATATTCAGAATCGACCGAAAATCACTTGCATACGAAGGGTGAAGGGATACGATTGCACTTGGTCTCATTGAAAATGGAGTTTTGAGGAAAAACTAGACAGAATTTGAAATTTTCAGAGAGAGTGCAGTTTTCAAACCGGGGAAAATTCTGAAGTCCCAGACAGTCTGATCGGCCGTTTGTCGGTGGTCAGACCGGTGGGCGGTTTGACTGGCCAGGGGGACGGTCTGACCGGTGGCCTGGCAGTCAGATTGGTCGTGGGCAGCGATCTGATAGGCCAATGAGTGTTCATGCATCGGGAAGGCGGTGAATTTCGTGGGTTATGCCAAAGTCATGAGATTCAGTGCATAGGTGTTGCATGATACATGTTTTAGTTAATATGGGTCAAGTTACGAAGAACTTATGTCCGGAATCGATTTCTTGGTCTATTGTTGTGCAGGTGACTTGGAGTCAACGACGATCAATGACGAGGATGATCGGGACTAGGCTAGAAGAGTTGAGGTCCAAAACTATCGAGAATGCTAGGTGAAGTGGTTGGGCTGAAGCATGGCACAAGATTGACAAGAGCGACTGAACGGGAGTTCGGTGCAACGGATTGCATCAAGTGACTTGGGGGTTGATGCAAATGTCATGGTGGTTCCGATGGAAGCCGGATGAGAGAGACTTGCCGACATGAAGAGAATCATTTATGACCTTACACGTGGCGAAGCATGAGATTGCTTCACGACGATTGGACTCGGTCTTTGGAGAAGGATCGAGAATTGATATTTTGGTATCTTCGCTAAAATATTGGGTGATGACCTTGGAGAAACCGCGGCACAAGACGACGCAAGGATAGATAGTTTAGGTCAAGAGAAAATAAAGATCACGAATAGACGAATGTAGACTCGTTTGTGTGTAGATTTAACGGACGTCCGATGAGGTTTTCTCTCTTAGACATAACCTCCATTATAAAACGCTAGAGTGCCAGGATTTGCACTCAACCATTCCAAGAAAAGGAAACCCTAATTTGTGATTTGGGGAAAGTAGAAATAGAGAAGGCTAGGATTTGAGTGAGACTGATTGATTGAGTGTTCAAGTGTTGAGCTTTTTGTCCTCTATGGTAGAGTGACTGTAAATCAACAATCGTTTGAATCAATCCAAGAAATGTTTGCCCCAAGATTAGTTCTATCTTGCGTCTTTTACTGTTATCTAGCTTGCTAGGATATGTGGAAATCCCATCTATGGTCATCTTGATCATCGTCCACTCATGAGCAAGTTTTTAGATCAAAGTTTGAATTTTCTTGATTCTCGTGCCTTCTTGTCCTCATCTAAGAAATTCGTGGAACATTGGATTCGATTGTCTGGATTGTCGATTGGAATAGGTTCTCGACTTTCTTGATGAGCTATAGTTGAAATATCGGTGGATTTGGATCTAGTAATCAAAAGTTATGTCGATTTGAGATCTTTGTGGGCTGTTGTTCTGCAACCAACGGTCAGACCGGCCAAGTTTTGGCGGTCAGACTGGCCAGAGGTTTTTGCCTCGGGGATTTCTGGTTTCAACGTAAGACTTCCGCTGTATTTGTGTTTCTGATCTTCATAGCTTCTATAGCTACCGGAGTAAAGAAGGAGTTGAATATCGTCGGGGTTAAAGAAGAGCAGGTGCTCTTATTCACACCCTCTAGTCACCTTTTCCGTCCAATGACAGATAAAATGCACTTCCCTCCCTCGTATTGGATAAAAACTCAGTAATCAGTAGGAAGCTTTTTAAGCGAGAAAAGCGTGATAACTGATAAGGCGATGGAAACCATCCGACCTCGCAGCGGATAGGTAGGATCAATCCTAAGCAAGTTAGCATGGGTAACAGGGTAAGATGCAGAAGGTTGTGGGTGGCTCAAATTGATTTGATCCATCTACCGCCTTGATCGATCGGCTCGCACAGCTTTCTCTCCCCCACCTTGTGTTTGGAGGAGGTGGATGTTTCTTCGGGGAGCTTTCGGGATTTGGTTCAAAATTTGAACTAAACCATGGGAATTCCCAACAAAAAAATCTCCCTGTCCAAACATGTCAGTAGATTTGTAGGAAATTACCCTGTTACATTTCCACACCTACCTCTTGAAGAGTGTACGTACACTGTACAGCACTAACTTCCTGCCGGTGGGGCCTGCGGACAATAGTAACTCATACGAAAAATACAGAACATATGCCCAATGCATGAGAGGCCGTATATAAAGCATTTGATATAAATAAGCATGTGTATATGTACCTATGGGCCCAATGGTTACATGCCACCTTTTGTTTTATAGGGAGCGCACGAGATGCGCAAATGAAATGGAACGGCGTTTTGCATGCGCCAGCATGCCACTTGTGGCTTCCTGTCTAGTCAGGGTTGGCGAGTGATGGGATTGAATGCCCTTTTCTTAACTGAATTAGCTTTACCATTTGGAAAAAAGGAAGATGAGGTGCCCAGAGTCACACGCAAACACAACTGGGATTGGATGATGCTTTTCAGTTAGGATCAAACCAGTCCGGGGCCTTAGGTGTATACTCTACTTTTGGGTCTTTTGTAACCCCAAACTCTGAAGTTTCAACCTCTACAATACTAAGAAGTGTACTTCAGTATGTATGATGGTACATTGTTTTAATAGCATGCCATAAGGGGACAGGATGATGGCAAATTTGCTACCAGTTCTGTCATGGTAATTGGAAGATAAAAGAAAAGAGTACTAAGAAGAACATCAGCTAATCATTGGCAAACCAATTTGTTAAGGGTAGTAGTGTAATAGTCATACAAGTGTTAGGGGTAGTTATGTAATTATAGTCTAGATAGGGTTTCTCTTGTATACTATATATATTGCCCCATTGAGCTTTTGCAATAGACGAAGAATTCAACCCGCATTTCTCTTCTCTCCCAAATTCTAACATAGTATCAGAGCCTAGATTCAAACTCTAGCCTTCATCTTCTTCCACCCAAGCCGCCCCCGGGAGAAGCAATCTCTAGTCCCGGGGCAGCACCCAATCACGTTTTCATCTTTAGCATCTGTAGTTTCTTAGTGTCAATAGTACCAGTAGCTAGCAGTACCTTTCTTCGAGTAGCAGCAGTCGAGCCCAAGAGATCCACGCCTCCCCTTCGGATTCGACTGGAGGAAGTCGCCTCCCCTCCGAAGCTTAGAGGTCGTCGCTCCGGATCATCCTCGCCTCCCCTCCGGACCTTCGCTTGGTCGGCAGGCCATCCTCCTCCGCTGTCACCTAACGCCACCGAGCTCGATCCACGCACTCCTCCTCTACGCGGGATTCGTCGGTGGGAGCTCTTCGTCACCTCACCTTCACTTCACCGGATACGGCGGGATCCGGAGCTCCTCCGTCGCCCACATCCGGAGCTCTGCATCGCCTCTCCTTCACTTCACTGGATCTGGTGGGATCCGGAGCTCGTCCTTCATGAGGTGGTCATCCGACCTCATCTCCGTCGCCTCATCTCACCAGATCCAGCGGTGGGATCCGGAGCTCATCCTTCACGAGGTGGTCATCCGACCTCGTCTCTATCGCCTCATCTCACTAGATCCGGCGGTCAGGATCTAGAGCTCACCCAATGAGCTAGTCTTCATTGCCGACGTGGCCATCCGACCTCGTCTTGTCGCCGCGTCGTCAGATCCGGCCTCTTCACCATCGTCCTTACATTCATCGGCGGCGGCGACAACCTCCCCGCGCCTCGACCTCGGCACCCCTGCTCTGCAACCGGCCTCCGCTCTCGGCAGCCGCCTCTGCTCCACGGATTCGGCGACCTCCTCCGCTCTGTCGCCGGCTGGTAGTGCTTTGGCCACCAATGAATCTGGCGACCATCTAGTGACGCCCCTGTAGCGCGACACCGCTCTTGGAGCCGCGCCGCCTCGACTACTGCTCTCCGACGTCCTATGTCGGTGGATCTCGTCGCCTTCTTCAAGGCCGCTGTGCCACCAGCTCTGGTTGGGGTTGTCCATCTCGCTCCGTCATCATCTCCATCACCAGCGCCATCGGACCCGGCCTCATTTATTCAACTTCCATCTTGTCCTCGTTGGTCTTTCCACTGGGCTAGCTGAGCTACTATTGCTACCTTGATGTTGTGTTTGTTCGTTGCTGCTGCAAGTATCCAGCTGCTAATATCTGCTATTGCTGCTAGTATCTTTGGTCTATTTCCTTTGATTTCCATTGAGTCTATCCAAGTCCACTACATCTCTCTTTGAGTTCGTCGAAGTCGTGCCAGTTCATCATATCCTTTGTCAATCAGTCGCGGTCTGTCCATTGGATCGAGTGTGGTTACCCCATCATCATCGTTGATGCGATTTTGCCCTCTTGGTCCTCTCTTGTAGCCATCTTGCTACACATCTTCGCATCGTTGCGTCTCTCGACCAATGA
This sequence comes from Ampelocalamus luodianensis, assembly GCA_036346255.1. Taxonomy (NCBI): domain Eukaryota; kingdom Viridiplantae; phylum Streptophyta; class Magnoliopsida; order Poales; family Poaceae; genus Ampelocalamus; species Ampelocalamus luodianensis. The sequence continues at coordinate 51,337,211 of CM070627.1, read as the reverse complement.
CCTTCTTTATCGTTATCATCAATTGTCTTTTCGTCTTTGTTTTCGTTGAGCGCCAAAGTCGACTCCGTTACCTCACACCTTGGGTGGGCGGATCTGGTCTGTCATCTTTGCCTTCGTCGAGCGCCATATTCGACACCGTCACCTCACTTCTTGAGTGGGCGGATCTGATTCGTGTCCTCATCTCTATCTCTCTCTCTTCATCGGCTTGATTTGACAGATCTCTCTATTCCTGTCGGTTTCAACATCTCCAAAATCAAGACATTCATGTGTGAACGGACGAAGGACAATTTGTTGTTCAAGAGTTGTATGCTTCGACCACATCTTCAAGCCTGGACTTTGGATTTATCTTTTATTTTAGTATTGACCTCTTTAAACTCAATGCTATTTGCATACGCATTGAGTTTGAGTAGGGGTGTTAAGGGTAGTAGTGTAATAGTTATGTAAGTGTTAAAGGTAGTTATGTAATTGTAGTTTAGCTAAAGTTTCTCTTGTACACTATATATATTGCTTATTGAGCTCTTGTAATAGATGAAAAATTCAGCCCCATTTCTCTTCTCTCCCAAATTCTAACACAACGAACCTTGTACAACATGAATGCCGCCAACGCGAAACCTGGTCCAAGATATCAGATAATCTCTGAAGATTTAGATCCAGCCCCCACCTCACACAAGCAGTTGATACCTCATCATGGAGAAGAGCGATAAAAAAGCAGCTGAAACACACCTAATAAAGAACTAATTGGACTGTATCATAGTCCAATGCATTGGCAAGTGGTGATACACACTCATAGACTTTATTGACATGCATGGATGCAGTGTTCAGGAATAGGTGTGTGTGTGTGGGCGGGGTGGGGTGGGAGGGGGTTGAGATGCTTCCAGGTGTAAATAGACAGCTGAATGACAACTGCAAGCATGCAGAACAATACCCCGGTTGCTGTTCTTCGAACAACCTTTATCCTTCCTAGAGTCACTGCAGCTATATGTGTGGCACCTTCGCAACAGAATTATTGACCAACCTTTGGTGTAACCTTACCCCACTCATGATTAATGGGAGAATTTTATAGTACGGGTTGTCAATGCATGGCACCATTCGATCTGTGACGTTCTTCGAGACCGGTACCGAGTTGATTACTGGTATGGAACAGTGCTCACTTGATAAACGTAGGGTAACATACTTGGGTTGCAGAATTAACTATAACATACTTGGGTTGCAGAATTAACTATAACATACTTGGGTTGCAGAATTAACTATCTATGGTAATTTCGAGAGTTCCATTTGCTGCCTTACCTAAAGAAAGAAAGGAAAAAAGAGAGGAGGCTGATTCACAGAACCAATGCAAGCTAACAAGAACATCAAATCAATCAAGTGAGTCAGGGCATGGCTCCTGACAAGTTTACTCAACTTTCTCCTAGCCAACAACTGAACGACTGCACACCAGAGCACTCTGCCATTGCAGTGGACATCAACACCTACTACTGTCTAGTGATTATATATGTGCAGTGTGCTTCCTGTAAAATGATGGTATGGGGGACACAAGTGTCACCTCATCACTACACAGATCCTGCTAAGTTTCTCCCCCATCTTTACAGAGGGGAAGGCACATGGAAAAGAGAGAATTATTGGGGGCATCAAGACTTATTCTTTCTTACCATTGGGTCTCTGACTCCCTCCCAGTCCGATTGATGGATTCCTCACCAAACAGAAAAGATGCCAGCATCGGTTCATGGGGTTTGGTCACAGTGATAGAGAGAGAGAGAGAGAGAGAGAGAGAGAGAGAGATCTCCTTAGAAAATAACAGCCATCAAATCAGGAAAGGTGTGGGGGATCTTCCCCTCTTGCAGGTTGGACGAGGGTGAAAATTGAGGAGTTTCAGACTTTCAGTGAATGACTTGCTTGGGCAATTATTTGAATCAGCGGTGACCAGCGAGCTCAAGAATGCTTCACCAGATAGGTGGTGTGCATGCACAGTTTAAGAGCTACACCCACATGCACTTGTAAAACCTAGGGGCATAGGCTTTTTCCTTTCTGCAATGCATGTTTTGCTGTTGCACAACGAGCTGGAAATCAAGTTATCCAAATCTTACTAAGATAGCAATCAATATCACCAGCGAGCAAGCTGAGTCACTAACAGGTACTTATGGGTGGAGTTTGGTAATGGTACTCTAGTATTCTTTTGTATTTGAGGATGTACTTTTAACTAAAAGAGTGAATAATTATCACTTTACACCAAAAACCAATAAGGTGCTAATGATGAAGATGAATGGTTTATATTTGTAACCATTACTTTCCATGCTTGCAATTCAGTTGGACAAGTTACTTTAGAGATGTGAATAAAAATATGGGTGCATATTAGGCTCTTACTGAAGCGAATTCAATGACGTTTCCTAAAACCGCATAACATGCTTGTGGTTAAACTAGGAAATGACTGGTATATAAGGTATGTTCCCGCTACATTAAGAGATTCTCTACTCAACTTGCGACAAGAAGTTTGTCTCATTACAAGTGGAAATGCTGATAACCTTTAGTAGCTATGGCAAGATATCCGCCTGAAAATTTATCGAATATGGATCACCGTTGCAACAAGGGTCCTCTATACAACCTGGAAGGACAAGTATGAACAATATATTTTTTGATGGTAATGAACAAAGAATATCTCAATAGAGAAATATAAGAGTGAAATGTTAAAGGCATGTGTTCAAAATCCTGCTGAAATGCACATGCCAAATGTATTGTAGCGCTCAATAACAGCATGATCTAGAGAGTACATCAGCTACAAACGCACATATGACTTGTTACAATGATTGCATTTTTTTGGGTTTTATCTCTTCCTAATTGTACTAAACTAGTAAGATTCATATGCGTTATTGCAATAAAGGTTTCCCTTTTCCTCTGCATGGGTCCTCGCTTTTTCTGGTGATGTGGTGATTTTCCTAAAGAATCATTATATTTATGAAGAGGCATGATGGGCAACTTGAAACCAAGACAATTACAAAGGGTGTACCGTGTTCTAAATTCTTCAAATCCGAGTTATGACAATATAGATGTCAAGTCTTGTGTATATTTGTGTTTAATTCAATTAGGAAAACTCAGAATAATACTGCACAAAAACTGAGGTCATCAAATGTTAAAATACAGCTACGCTACACCAGTTTTACAAATAAATTGAGACTATTAGAGATAAGGTCTGGTGCCCAGGCATAAAGAACTGTGATTTAGCAGGCAAATCTTGCATGGAATGTGCTTCCATTTCATGTAAAAGCAAAACAAAGCATGTTCTTCCTTCAGAGAGAGAATTACGCGAAGAGTGAATTGTGCTGTCATCTCGCTGTGCTTTCGTCATTGTCAGAAGGACTAGGTCACCAAAGCTAGTGGCTCCCAACCAATATGCTTTTATCAAAGCCTGTTCGATTCAAGATAATTTCTTCTTGGTCAGACATTCAACTCGCATGCTTCACCATAATAAGCAATCAACCTTTCTGTTCAAATTAGACATTGCACAAGCTTTCGATTTTATGTCCTGGCCTTTTTTGTTGGAAACTCTTAGGCACAAAGATTTTGGCCCAAGGTGGTGTTCTTGGCTCAGCATTATGTTTTTGTCATCCTCCACCAGAATTCTGGTCAATGGTCAGCCTGGAAAACCAGTTTGGCATGGTCGTGGATTGCGCCAAGGAGATCCGTTATCTCCGATGTTGTTCATCATTGCGATGGACGCATTCAACAGCCTGATCCTTACGGCAGAAAAAGAGGCTTTGCTTCATCCGATTGGAGGACGTCAAGGTTTACCCCATCGTCTCTCGTTGTATGTGGATGATGCGGTCGTGTTCTTATCACCGGTGAGTGGAGATCTTTTAGCCATCATGGAAATTCTCAACTTTTTGGTGAGGCTTTTGGTCTGCATACCAACATGAATAAGAGCTCTTTCTCTCCAATCAGATGCAATGATCAACAGACCCAGCTCATCACCGAATGTTTGCACTGTAACATCGCTTCTTTTCTGTGTAAATACCTTGGATTGCCTCTTTCACTAAGGAAGCCATCTCGAGCGGATTTTCAACCGCTCGTGGATAAGGTCGCTAACCGCCTACAAGCATGGCAGTCCGGATTGCTTTCCCAAGGGGGGCGCTTGATTCTCGTTAAGGCAGTGTTGTCTGCCATAGCAGTTTACAATTCCATGGCCCTTGATCCTCCGCGATCGGTAGTCAAAGAAATTGATAAGAAGCGGCGAGCGTTTCTATGGAAAGGATCACAAAACGTTTCAGGAGGCAATTGCTTGGTGGCGTGGTCATTAGTTTGCCGCCCCATACAGCTGGGAGGGCTCGGTGTGCACAACTTGAGTGTGCTAGGGCAAGCCATGCGCATCCGTTGGCAATGGCTGCAGAGAACTTGGGTTGCACGTCCATGGGGGCGGTTGCAATTCCAGACTAACCGAGAGGAGCAGGAAATGTTTCAGGCTTCCGTCATGGTCAGAGTAGGCAGCGGAGAGAATACACTGTTCTGGGAGGACCGCTGGCTGAACGGATGTTCAATTCAAAGCTTCGCGCCATCAATCGTCCAGATGGTCACTCCTTTGATCCAGAGGAAAAGAACAGTGGCTCAAGCTCTCACCAATGATGATTGGATTTTGGACATCTAGGGGCATCCAAGCACCCATGCAATTGAGGAGGTTCTACGGCTAGGGAATAGGTTGCAATAAATTCGTCTAGCTTAGGATGAGGTTGATTTAGTTTGTTGGCGTTGGGAACCCTCGGTCATTACTCTGCTAAATCGGCTTATGGGGCTTTCTTCGCAGGATCGATAAGGTTTCCATGTGCTGAGGCCATATGGAAAGCTCGGGCACCTCTAAAATGCGTTCATGTGGTTGACGGTTAGGCGGCGGTGTTGGACAGCCGATCGCCTAAGGCATCGCGGTCTGCAAAACCAGGGAGTTTGCATTTTTTTGCAGGCTCCGGGAAGAGTCCATAGACCATCTGTTGGTTGGTTGGTTACGCGGTCACTATGCAAGTTTGGGCTCGCTTCATAGTATAGACAGGCTCTCCTTGCCCAGTTCCTAGCAGCCAGCACACCCTTCAAGACCATTGGTTGGCTGCTCGGAATTCCCAACCTAAGAGTCAAAGAAAGCAAACAGATGTGTGCATCATTCTCATCTCTTGGATGCTTTGGAAGGAACGCAATCAAAGGATCTTCAACAACATCGTTAGTTCTAGCGATCAGATTCTACAGCTTGCTCTGCAAGAGCATCAACTTTGGGGCATGGCTGTCGTGCGTCGTTTGGTCGCGGCCTCGGAGGAGTAGTTGTTGTTGTTTTGTTGGTCGCCTTCCTGTTCACCTGCTTTCGGTTTCTTTCATTCACTGTTCCTGTTCCTTTCTTTCTCTTTTTCGCCTCCCGTTGTTTGTGGTCGTTTCTCCTTCCTTTCGGCTGTCGAGCGGGGTTCTTAGCCGAGTCCTCGCTTGATTAGCTTGTATCTTCCTGTATTGAGCTTTTTGGATTCTTCCGGTTTCTATCGTCTAATGGAATGATGTGCAAAGCTTTTTGCACATCCTTGAAAAAGAAGGACTAGGTCAGACAAGTTAGCACCAAGATTCAGGAAACAAGTTCAGCTACTACAGATCAGTATCCTAATGTTCAAACCACAAAGCACAACAGCTAAGCAGTTAGGTCTCATGTAAATTGTAGAAATAATGCAATTAAGACTTGATTGCACCTATACCGGAATCACATTGTTTATTCTCAAAATCACAACTTGGAAGGGATCACTTTCAGGAAGCTGGTTATGCCTACTGTCTGGCCTCTGGGCTCCAATGTAACATGCACGCAGTTATGATTGTTGACACAAACATAGAAACCAGCTGTGAGTTGTCAAGGACAAATTGAAGGTGTTGTAATTGTGCACATTAGAGATAGAAGAACGGCATTACTTTATTTAATATATCATAACAAAGCAATTACCTTATCAGAAGAGGGATAACTATTAGAATTGCTACATGTCTACATCAGACAATCATGTCTAGAGATGAAGCATCATGCTCAACTCCAAAAACCTGGAAATAAGAAGTATGTTATCCTTCTTTGCATAACAAACAGTAATGAAATAAAAAATTAGATGGAAGCGGATTTGGATTATTGGAAATCATAATCAAAATGGATAACTAGTGATAAGATTAGATGACTGCAATATATTATCTGATAAACAGCAGTGTTGAAAGTTTAAAATGTAACAAGAGCATGTAGGCATTTGTCATAGACAGAAAATAAAATAAACCCTACGTAAACTTCTCTAAATGGACAACTCATCTCCATAACACAAAATAAGTAAACTTTGTTGGAAATTTTATATTACCCTCTGAAATGCTATCATACTACAGTTGATGTTTCAGATAACACACAAGTTAGGCTCTGTTTGAAATACAGGATTACCATACGAATTTCGTGAGAAACCCCACCTCCAGTCAGAGTGGATGCTTCATTTCCTACAAAATTCCTTTGTTCCAAACAGGGCCTTCATTGGGACTGCAGAATACCTTGTTCTAATAAAAAGAATATCCAAATACCTTTCATTGGATACCTTTCATCAGGTGATACTTAATATTGCTCACATCCTAGTCCCCATCACATAAGCCTCTACAGCACTCATACAGAGAAGAACTTTCAGACGAACAAGGCACCACCAGTGTGCATGACATGAACCGCAGTGGACTGGAAAATGTGGAGTCCAGTTAATGCCTCGATCACCCTGCACCGAGTTACAAACATACGCCAGCAGTTGAATTGACCAATAAGTTACAAACAGACACACATCTGCAGTTGATTTGACCAACACATTTGTTGTTTATAATGGACAGAGGGTACGAACGAGGGAAAAGGACCTGCATAGCAAGCAAGCAGTGGTGGATCCATGACCCACAAGAAAGTACCCACTGAAAGAAACGTCAGTGCGTGACATATCCCATCGGCAATCAAGAAGTAGATTGAATTGGTAACATCCCTGAACTTGATTCTTGATAGGAGCAGCAAAGCAAAACCCACCGGCAATCGCAGCGATTCTTTCGGCCTGATGACCTGAAACTAGAGACGCAACGATGAGTTTCATCGGCGATCAGTTCAAGCTAAGTTCAGGCGGTGATCAGTTCGTCAGAATCATTTTTCGCCGTGGGCGAGAATAGCCAAGAAGATCAAAGAGAAACGGGAGCAAGAGAGAGATTGAGAGGAAAATAACCGAGAACGATGACGAGAAAATAGGGAAGACGAAGGAATCCTTGGCGATCCGCTCGGCCCAGTAGCAAATTCGGCCCATCAGCCGGGGTGGAGAGGCGTAGCACCGGCGGCGGTGACACTAATTACGTAAACGCCGTCTGGAAATCGTAATTTTGTTATCTTCGTAAGGCACAGCTGCGCGGGCAACTTTGGGCTCGACCTCGAGACTCGAACCCGACCCGCACCCAAGGAATACCGATCGAGCCAACCACAACCCATTTCGCTCTTTCTCCCACCTCCGCCTCCTCCTCCATGAAACCCTAGCTCGTCGCCATGGACAACCACGACCACACCTCCGCCCCCAAGCGCAAGCGCGGCCGCAAGCCGAAGCCGCCGACCGCCGCTGCCCCCGACAACGGCAATTACGACTCCGACTCCGGCCCCAAGCCCAAGCGCGGGCGTAAGCCGAAGCCGCCGCCCGCCGCCTCTCCCGACAACCACCACCCCTCCTTCCCCCTCGCTGCCGCCGCTGATTCCCCGGACCCCGCGTCCTCCCCCGCCCCCCGTGGTCGCGGCCGCAAGCCTCGACGTGGCCGCCACGAGCCTCCATCCGATGCCGACGCCGCCCCGCGCGCCCCCTCCCGCCACGCCGCGGCGCGACGAAGGGGGCGGCCAACATCAAAGCGGAGATCCCCTCTGTGGAGCCGTTGCGGTGGGAGCAGGTGGCGAAGGCGATGCCGTCGATGGACGCCGTGGTGAAGGTGTTCTGCGTGCACACGGAGCCAAACTTCTCACTGCCGTGGCAGCGCAAGCGGCAGTACAGCTCCAGCAGCAGCGGATTCATAATTGGGGGGCGCAGGGTGCTCACCAATGCCCACTCCGTTGAGCACTACACCCAGGTCAAGCTCAAGAAGCGCGGTTCGGACACCAAGTACCTTGCCACTGTCCTCGCCATAGGCACTGAGTGCGACATTGGTAGGCACGCCTGTACCCCCCCCCCCCCCCTCCCCCAATCTGTTTTAGCCTGTGATGTATTGTAAATTTGACAAATCTACATACGTTCTCTAATTGTGAATTAGTTTTAAGGGTGGCAAGTAGACCTCTTGCGGTGTGCAATGAAATACCATTTTTTGTGGAATTTGGTAAAAAAGGTAGCTGCTCTTTTTTTTAGTTCAATACTATGTGCGTTTGCAATTACAGATGTACTACACAAAGAGCTGGCAGCATTTACCATTTGTTATTGGCAAATTATTTATGTTTGGTTCTTTTGCAAATCATCATGTGGGAATACCAGAATAAATGATCAGGTTTGTCGTTGTGAGCTACTGAGCTTTGTATGTATAATCTAATCTGATATCTGGGAGGACACCATTTTGACGGATTTGGTCATATAGTATTGTGTGGGCCAATCTAGACTCAACAGAGTGCATGTCAAACGTATATATTGTCTGTGCTCATTCTTTTTGAGTTTTTGTTATAGGAGTAGCTAAAGTAATGTCACAAAATTTTGACATAAAAATAACTAAATCTTGTCTGTACCCATTCTTTTTGTTATCTGGAACTTAGTGTCGCACTTGAAATGCACTGCCATGAAGTTGTGGTAGTACTCAAGGAACGCACACCCAGAAGCTAGTGCTACTGTGCTAGCTTTAGCGGCCTGGGATTGTGATTGTCCGTGAAGAATATGCTTGTTCTTTTTCTGTTCTCAGAAATAGTCTGGCTATGTAGATTATTGGGGGTATTATCTTGCATAGGAAAGCAGAATATCGCATAAGTATTATGGAGACAGGGTGGATAAGTTGGAAGGATGTTGCAATTTTTAGTGGGTTCAAACTTCAAACTAAGTTATTGTTTAAGCTAGTTCTTTTTCTGTTTCAGAAACAAAATACGTTGTCAAAATTTGCAGCTTTGTCTGACAAACTAAGTTATTGTTTAATGAGCTCAAGAAGTTATCTTTCTTTTTTGATTTGATAACTACAAGTTATCTTTCCATTTCAGCAATGTTAACTGTCGAGGACGATGAATTCTGGAAAGGAGTTTCACCAGTGGAGTTTGGATCACTGCCCGCACTTCAGGATGCTGTCACTGTTGTTGGTTACCCAATTGGGGGAGATACGATCTCAGTGACGAGTGGTGTAGTATCTAGGATAGAAATACTTTCATATGTTCATGGTTCTACAGAGCTTCTTGGATTACAGGTACTTTTTGTTTCTAAGCTCTTTGCATGCTTTTAGTTGTTTTTATATTTTACACACTGTAGACATCTTTTTCCATTTTATTCATGGTAGTATGATTAATCTGCTTTTTACAAACTTCTGTAACTTGGGTGTTACTAATGAACAGATAGATGCAGCCATAAATTCAGGGAACTCTGGGGGGCCTGCTTTTAATGATAAGGGCAAATGTGTTGGTATAGCTTTTCAATCTCTCAAACACGAGGATGTGGAAAACATAGGCTACGTTATACCCACCCCAGTTATTAAGCACTTCATTCAAGACTATGAAAAATCTGGAGAGTACACAGGTAAATTTTCCTATTCTGTTATTGCACAGAATTTAATTCTTGTGAGTCATGTTTAAGGAGGTGTATCTGATTGGACATGAATGGAATGAATGTTTGTTTGCATAGGAAGTAGGAGCATCTTATTTAGATGTATATGTAAACAATTTGATGTACTTCAAAATATGAACCAATCATCGTAATCTCTTACTGTTGAAAAGCAGTCAATGTATTTGGATAATATTCTTGTCTGTATCTTTGGGCATAATCTCTTACTGTTGAAAAGCAGTCAATGTATTTGGATAATATTCTTGTCTGTGTCTTTGGTCAACTTCCATGTCATTATGACTGCAAAAGTATGAAGGGATTATACTTCGTATCGATTACAAAGGGGATACTTCCTCAACACATGCATGCTCCAAAATTTCCAGTCTCGATACGAATTACAGAGGAACCATTGGAAGAAAACAACATCTTAACTGTGTTTTGCAATTTTGGTAAACTTAGAAATCACTATTATCAGCACTATGCACAATCGGTATTTTCAGCAACTATGTAGACTGTAATCTTTTGAGGTGTGATAATTATAATTTGAGCTTTATCTTTGGATTAACACTGCCAAATGTTCATCTCGATTATTGCAAATAATTCATTATTAAAATTATCAACTACAAGAGTTAGTTCTTGCTCTTCCTTTGGGATTGTCAGCACTCACCAGGAAATTATTCTTATGAACTCAGCATGTTATGACATGTATACCAGTTACTCATCATACCTGCATTACTTGCATGTGTGCAGATAACTTATTTTAAATTCATTGCAGCAACAAAAATAATGTTGTGTTGCATGCAAAACTCAGGACAAATAGTTTGAATAGTGTTTGGTTGTGCATTTTTGTGGATATCCCTTATTGATCTTTTGATGGAAGGGGAACATTTTTTTTAATAAATTGTTCTGTGCTAGCCATTTCTCTTTTATTAACTTCCAGGTCATACTTAGTAATCTTATATGGAATATATGCACTCTTTTGACATCTATGATCTTCTGACTTTGCCATGCAATTAGCTTATTATCTCCTGCATTCTTCTGCCAGGTTTCCCCATACTTGGGATAGAATGGCAGAAAATGGAAAATCCTGATCTCCGTAAGGCAATGGGAATGAAATCTGATCAAAAGGGTGTTCGTGTCAGAAGGGTTGAGCCAACTGCTCCTGAATCGGGATGCCTGCAACCTTCTGATATTATTCTTAGCTTTGATGGTATTGACATTGCCAATGATGGTACAGGTTAGTCATAGCTTCAGACACCTGTCGATGTTATTTCCACTTTTGGTCACAGAACTTGTCTGCCATTGCTAATTGTTCCTGTATCTATTTTTGATCATGCATTCTTGGTCACTCTATTGCATTTGTGAGAGATTTTATTTGCTTTAGTTGCTACAACTCCCCATTCTAGATTGTATGCCTCTTTCCAATCAATAGTTTGGGCTTGGAAGTATTCCTTCTAAGCGAGGTAATTGAATGGATATTTCTCATGACTTGATCATAAAGAAGTAAAGAACACCATTCTGTGTGCACATATTATCCAATGTAAAGCATTGAGATGCCTGGTTTTGTGCTAAAAAATCTGTTCCACATCTGTAGTACTAGTCATCTGTTATCACTAGTTCTCCAATTGATTTTTCTATAATGTAGTCACTGAAAGACTTGGGAGCTTATGTGAATTTCCCATTTCTATGGCGTGCTTTCAGTTAAAGAGCCTGATTATGGTGATCCGCACTTCTGTTTGTGTCTATACTCAAAGACACACTTGCACTGCTTGACTATTACTGTGTTTAATTCCAAAAATACACACCTGTTGATACGGGATAAGGAAAAATCACCAAAGAACTCCGTTGAATTTCTAAGCAGTAATAAGAACATCTTGGACTACCTTAATATACTCGTACCTTTTCATCCAGTTAAAATTTACCATTTCATGTTTCCCAGATAAAATCTGGCTCATCAGTTAAGGAAAATCTTTCGATACATGATTGCTTTTTTACTTACTTTTACTTTTCTTGGTCATCCAGTTCCTTTCAGGCATGGGGAGCGCATTGGCTTCAGCTACCTTGTTTCGCAGAAGTATACTGGTGAGAAGGCACATGTCAAAGTTCTGCGCAATTCAAAAGTTCACGAATTTAACATAAAGCTAGCAACCCACAAAAGACTCATTCCAGCTCATATAAAGGGCCGGCCACCGTCATATTACATTGTTGCTGGTTTTGTTTTTATGGCCGTATCTGTTCCATATTTTCGATCTGAGGTATGTTATCTTACTTCTTCCTCTGTCCTCTAGCCCTAGGTATGAAATAATGATCAAGATAGTACATCCCTGTTCAGTTGTCAGAGTTCCTACACACTACTGCATATTCAGTATGACTTTCTTGTAATTTGGGAAAGCCTGTTCTTGACGGTAGTCAGTAGCATGTGCCTTATCTCAGAAGCTCTTTAAAAGACTATTCAATTGCTGTCAAGGAAGCATTTGTAGCTGTACACTTTTGGGGAAAATAATGCTCTACAGGAGATATTCCTAATTTTTTTGAAGTTACCAGTGATCATGGAAACAAAAACCGGCGGTGCGGTTCTAACGGATTTCCGGTGGGTAGGAAATGAAATATTCAGGTTTTAAAATTAAAATTCTGTTTTTGAATTTTGAATGGTTTTAATCAAATTCAAGCGAATTTCAGCCGAGAAAATTCGGTTTTTGATGACGGTTGCGGGTTTTGATCCTTGATGCATTTCTTTTTTAAATAAAAAAGAATCATGTACATGCTTAGCTTCATATATGTGAGTGAGCTTTCACAAACTTTATATGTTCAGCCATCAATATTTTATTTTCTAGTGTAGTGATTTGCCATTTCTGTTCATCATGCTCCGGTGCACATGATAACATGGATTATTTTGACTCTGTGTCATATGCTCAAAGATCAAGGAATACGTTTATGTGTTTCTAGTCCTTTTTTTGCTGCTAAATATTCCTCTATCAGTGTAGCTTAATTTTGTGGAGCAGTTATCTGTATTTTAGGATACTTTCTCAATTCTTTTCTTGGAAAAACCACCCCAGTAGACTTTGGTTACCCATAAAGTGCTTGGATCCTGCTTCAGTATTTCTTCCCTTGATTCCTGCTGCTTATGATTTCACTTAAAAATTTGTTATTTTAGAAATTTTGATCTTAAAACTAACTAGAATGCTTGTTGATCAGTATGGAAAAGACTATGAATATGATGCCCCCGTCAAGTTGTTGGACAAGCACATGCATGCTATGGCGCAATCACCTGATGAGCAGCTTGTGGTGGTGTCACAGGTCGCAAGTTCTTTCTATATTACTGGTTATGGAAGTTTCTATTTCATATGGCACAGCTGGTCTGTCTTGTTTTTGCTTTAGATCTTAGTAAAATTATCATTTGACGCTATTTTTCTTTTAATTTGATGAATTTCAGGTGCTTGTGGCAGATATCAACATTGGTTATGAAGAAATTGTCAATATTCAGGTAGATCACTATGATGAGGATTTTTTTGGTTTCCAGGAACCCCCCCCCCCCTCGTTACTGTTCAGAACTAAAGCTTTGTGCCCCACTGCATCAATTGATCAGTAATAGTCCCTCCAGTTCAAAATCTTTTTATGCATGCTGGCCTAACTTTTTAAACTTTGACAGTTTGATTATTGATATATTTGTAAGTATTAAGATTATACATGAGAAAATGGCATAAACATGTTGGTCGTCAAAAGCGTTTTCATAATTTCATAGTTTTTGCTAGTCTCGAATAGCAAAAAAGTTAGTGGTAAAAGTAGTACCTTGGAGACTAGTAGACTACACCTAGTCAAAAAACGGCATTCCTTTTGAACTGGAGGGAGTATATTTCAGAAGTGAAGTGCCAGCTTTGGTAATAAGTTTAATCCTTGGTGCTATATGTGATTCAAATTAACATTTTCTGTTTTTGGAGAATGCAGAATAGTTTTCCTTTTTATATTGTATGATCCGGGTTTTCCTTGTCTTTATAGGTTCTTGCGTTCAATGGCAAACCAGTAAAAAATTTGAAGCACCTGGCGACCATGGTGGAAGATTGCAACGAGGAATTCTTGAAATTTGATCTGGAGTACGATCAGGTATCAGACATGCATAAGATTAGTGCCCTTTTTGTTCAATGCTGCTGTATATTAAGCAGTTGTTAAGTAACTGATGGATGATCTAACAGGTTGTTGTTCTTGAGACAAAAACTGCAAAGGCTGCTACTCAGGACATTCTGACAACACACTGTATACCTTCCGCAATGTCGGATGACCTGAAGACCTGAAGAGCAAGATGCTGGCTGATACTTTATCCTACGATCCTCTCTGGCATATACCTGCTTCAATTGATTAATACGATGCCCATTGCATGACGCTACACAAGAAGCCCCACTTTTGGAATGGGTGCTGATGAAGTTCTGGACGTCGAAGAGCAGAGTGAAGTCTGGTTGCACCAAGAAAGCCAAGGATCATAAGTTGGATTAATTAGATAGAATGACAGCATCAAGCCATCGAGAAATTTGTAGAATAGCAACAAACAAAATTTTGTTCTAATTTCATTTGCTGAGTCAAATATCAGAAAACTCATCCTACACAACCTTGCATTTACCCATTATCAAGTTTGGTCCGATGATACCTTCACTTTAGACGTGTGCAGTCGTTTGCTCAAGTGGTCATACTTTTCTGTACCATTTATTTGCTTTTTCGAGTACTTAAAGTGGTTCTTCCCGGCAAAATCATATCTAGTGTCTTTTGCACCAATTTTCTGTTTGCTTTGATGTGCCGGATTCTTATCGATCCCGTCAGCCGTAGTAGTTGTCATGTCAATTGACACGAAAGAGAGCCTGGCTTCGAGCTCAAGGTATGGAGTTTTGGACCCTCGACGCGTCTCTATTGATGAACTTTTTCGTCTCTGTATCCCTTCGTTTGGAAGCAAATACGCCATACCTTTGCGTCTTTTTGGTCCTGTTTGGTATGATTCTGGTAGGTTGCTTGTCTGATTCCCATCCCTTTCGTTCCAGTCGCGCTGATCCAAGTTGTACAAATGTTGACAGGTAATGGAATGCTTGATCTCTACTAAGTCTTATTGGTATTGCGCTATCGGCCACACTCGATCTTGCACGACGTGATAGTATCCGTATGACATACGTGCATGATTACTTTTTGGAAGCATATTTCTGAATTGGCTATTACCGTACAATTAGCGTTGTAAATTCTAGGCTGCAACGGATCTAGGGGCTGATGAACAGAGGTACGAACAATTGTAATTTTCACAAAGATACAGGTAACAGTGGTGCAATTTTCTCTGGTAAATATATCCTAAATTTGACCCAGAAAGCCTTCAGGTATCATATTGTTTCTTCTGAATAGAAGATGCAGAGCCCTGGTTGCCAACAGTTATAGGACCATGGGAAAGACTACTCCGTGAACGCGCGCTGCGAATCCCGGATTAGTCGTACCGTGGACAGGTGGCGGATCTAGGATTTTTAATATAGGCGTTTGAAGTTATAAAAAGGGGTAATTTGCTTAATAACACTATAAAAATCCCACGAGTTGAAAAATAACATCGGTATGTTATTGACATGATGCCACATGACCCATCTATCATTCTCAAATTGGGTGAAAATTTTCAATTTGTACATCTTTGTAATGTTACCGAGCAAATTTTTCCTACAAAAATATTATTCAATGTAAAACATAAAGGTGTTAGTAGAAAAAAACAAAGTACGAATTGTTCTGACTAGAGATAACATCTCAAATAATTTTAAAAAATTATAAAATAATTACAATCTAACCCGACATTCCTTCATGGATTGGAAGCGAGATATGATGTCATCATCCTTAATTTGCACGAAAAATCTCGCTTAAGAAATGTAACCAAACAAACATTCAAGTATTGCTCCCTTATCCTATTCTTTAGCTTATTCTTCATATAATTCATTGAAGAAAATACTCTCTCAACACTAGCAGTTATTACCGGAAGAGTCAACACAAAGGTGAAGATGATGTTCAGCATAGGTGCACTAAGCATTACTCTTTGAAGGAAAAACAAATGCGTTTTATTCCAATGGATGTGCAACTATTTGTTGCTGATCGGGAAAAGTGGTTGTTAGAGAGGAGGACACAGGAAGAAGATAAGGAGGCCGAGCCTGGTGAAATTTTGTTGGCCCTTGTACAAGTTGAAGATGAAGGCTTGGAGATAAACTTGAAACCGATGATGACTTCGCTTGAAGGAGGAAAGGATGATGAGGCTACGACAACTAACTCTACTACTGAACTTAATTATTGTGTACAAATTGTTTCACATGAATTATTTTCAGAATTTTTTAAGAAATAAGAGAAAAATGCGACACATTAAACTGGCATGTGTGTGGGTGTGACGCATATTAGCCAGAAGGTTGGCGCGGAGCACGCGGCACCATATACGGAGCGTGGGACAATCGAAGGTATGCATGCAAAGACAGGTGCTGTTGGTGCATGAGCAGCAGCCGGAGCCATCCGTGGAAAAGATAGGCCAACCACACGTGATCTATCCGGGAGGATGGGTGCACACGAGCCTAGAGATTACCTCTGCATCAGGAAAAGAAAATTTTTAGATAATAAAAGTACAATTTTTGGCATCTGTTCTAATTAGGAATGCACATAGCCAATCAAGAAAACAAAATCTGATTCTGTCGCAGATCGTTTTGGAGATGGAAAAGGAATGAAATTGCCTTTTGCTTTCTCTAACGTGACCTCTTTCCAAAACCAAAGCCAAGGTAGAGAGTTCTTTTCCTGCACGATATAAACTCCGAAATAAAAGGACTCGGATCAGGAGATCAACGCGTGCACGTGCATGGCAGTTGGCGGCCGATGTGTGCATTCTGATTTCCCCACGTATTTTTCTTTTCGTTACGTGCACTCGGATGGGCCCACCTGGCGAACGAACCCAGCCGAAAATAAAGATCTCGTACAACGGTACAAGAATTAGTAGTAGGAGCCGGTTAAATAAAACTCTTACACTCATTTTTTGTCAATCCAGTTTAATTAGCTTTCGGTTTCTGTGAGTAATCTAGAAAGCTATAAAGACTCCTGGTGGAGCTAGAGATGGCAACAGGGCGGGGAGCTCCGAGGGCTCCTCCGCTACCCTGCCCCGCCCCGCCCCGTTATGCCTACTGGGGCAAGAACCCTTCCCCACACCCTTACGGGGCTACAAATTTGAAATCCAGCAAGGTCAAAAGTTCATGCAAAATGTTGCAAAAGTTTAAAATCCCAGATAATCAACCATATATAATATATTACTTAAAGATAAGAGTACAAACATGATATAAAAGTTCATCTCAAAACATAAATATAAGGTCTTTAAAAGTACAGATGTGTTCCAAATCGGAGAAGCATTGCATATATCGGATCCCCACGGGGTGAGATTGCCCCACATCCAGGCCTCAGCATAGTAACGAGCCCCGGCCCCGCAAACCCACGGGGAAGAACACCCCACCCCTACCCCATGGGGAATTTCCCTGCGGCCCCGCCCCCACGGGGAAATTGTCACTCCTAGGTGGAGCACCTTAATTATGTATGTGCATGAGAGTCCTAATCGGTAAGTCAGGGTGTGTGTGGCCTGCGTGCCAGGTTTTGTGCGTGGTGTTGGCTATATAAGCCTAGAAGGTCTAATGTGAAGGGAGAAGAGTTGAATTATGAGTTGAAAACATATGTGTGTTTTGGCCAAGTGACGTTAGGGTTTATCCCTGTGTATCGTGTGTTGAGATTTTTTCCATCTAGAGTTTGTGAGTGTTGGCATGGATCAAATGCATGATTTTCTTAAGATTGTCCATAGAATCTACACGATTCAATCTTCTCATCCGTGATCAATCCATTATTCACGATTTGAAAGGCCACGCCTGATCACTTCTACTTCGTTTCTTACTAATCTAGGGCGATTTAACCACGTTATCAAGCTCATTACTACGCTACGAAAGTCGTGTTACTGCACAAAGTCGTAGTGTTACTACACCACTATCGGAGTATTACTGCACGAAAGACATCATGTTACCACACCACTGTTAAAGCGTTATTGCACGAAAGACTCCGTATTACTACACGACCGTATAGTGTTACTGCACTTTTGATGCTATTCCATCGTGGAAGATCAGGCAACCTACGTGATTTAATCTCATCTCGAGATTCGATCTGCATCAGGTGGTCTAATTGGAAAATGGAGGAGGTGGATGAGTGTTAGAGAGCCGCGGCCTCGCGGAGGAAGCGGCGGCGCCGCCCTCGCTGATTGAAGGCGGCGGTGGACGCTCGAGCATCATATATATATATATATTAGAGAGAGAGAGAGAGAGAGAGAGAGAGTGGGTTGGAGAACCGATTGAACACCAAGCGCATGCGACGATCGATGCGTCCCAACGCGTTCTAGCTTGGTAGGGCCATGTATAGTGATAGTCTATGTTATATTTTTGTTGTTTTTTCCTTTTGAGTATGAGAAATGCAAATCTGAATCTGAACTACATTTGTCTTTTCTTTTCGAACTAAGAAGTGTAGAAGACATTCGATCGAGTTTAGCTGAAAATCTATAAATCCTTTTCTCTGAGCATCTCTAATGTACAATAAAGATGATAGTAAGATTTTCTTTGGTTGTTGGAACTGAGTATATACAAATAAAGGTTGGTGCTATTTTTTTTGGTTGGAACTGGTACATCAACAAGAACCGACTCTAGCAAAGTAAAATATCCAAAAAGGTCACACCTGTCAGCTCGGAGTTGCCGCCGAAATTGATGTGGGGGAGCCTTGTGTAAGTTGTGTTGCTGCCAGAGCTGGAGTCAATCACCACCGACGATACAGCTTCTACCTGGGCCTCCACATGTGTCACCGCGGTCTCGATTAGGGATAGCAATGACGCCATTCCCCGACGGAGAGTGGTAGAACATTTTTGTTCCTGAGAGAAGAAAAAATCTCCGTTCTTTGTCCCTATCCCCATCCTCAGGTGCTATTCTCCCCCGTTCCCTGTCCCCATCGGGTTATCGGGGACCCAGGCCCGAAAATTGGGCAAAAACCTGCTCTTTGTTGTATATCTCAGGGACATGAGGAAACCTTCAATAACAATGTTTTATTACATAATGCTCTGATTTCATGCTATAAAATGGGCAAAAATTTGCTATAGGTTCACCAGCAGCCACTACTACAAAACAGGCTATAGAAGACACCCCATCACAGACGGGTTAATTTGAATCCGTCTGTGTTGGGTCTGTTGGGCGCAGCATTTGCTTTGCCGGCCTATCACAGATGGTTCTTACTAGTAACCGTCTGTGATATATGATTATCACAGACGGTTTATATACGAGCAAATCGCGAAATATCACGACGATTCTATTTATGAACCGCTGCGTGATAATCCCCATATCACGAGCGGTTTATAAATAGAGCGCTGTGATATTTTCCGACGATTCGTACATAAACCGCTGCGTGATAATCCCATATCGCGAGCGGTTTATTAATAGAGCCGTCGTGATATGTCACGACGGTTTTGTATATAAACCGTGCGCGATAATCTCCGTATCACGAGCGGTTGATAAAGAGCACCGTCGTGACATATCACGAGCGGTTTTATTTATAAACCGTGCATGATATATGCCTATCACAAACAGTTCATATTTTGAATCGTCAGTGATATCCTCGCGCTATAAATACCTTGAGTACCCCCGCCCATTCCCATTTGAGCCACCACCGGATAAAAACCCGCTGCATGCGACAGAGAGAGAGAGGAGGAGAAGGAGAGGAGAAAGGGAGGGAGAAGGAGAGGAGAAAGGGAAGGAGAAGAGAAGAGAGGAGAAAGGGAGGAGAAGGAGAGGAGAAAGGGAGGAGACAACAATCGGAATAGATCGATTTGGTATTTTCGTCGTGAGCTCAGAGGGTAACATTCTTTATAACCCAATTGAGATATGGTAGAATATGCGAAGCATCGCGTGTATAAGAGTCGAAGTGGAGTAAACTTTTGTATCCGATGTAAGGAATAGAATAATATTTTTCATTTGGTAGTTGGAATAATATTAAAGTTACGTGAGGGGAAGGAAATAGAGAGAGAGCGGTTGAGAGAGATTTTATTAATCTAATTTGACACTATATATTTTGTTACATGTGTAGCGTAGATGGACCAAAGCTGGATGTATGGTGTGAACCGTGTGAGTCAAGAGTACATTAATGGCGTGGTTGCTTTTAGAAGAGCCGCCGAGCAGGATATGTTGAGAAAGGGGATAAAATATATGTACTGTCCATGCATTGATTGCGATAATCAAGATGTTTACCAACCCGACGAGATAGAAGCACACTTGATTGAAGGGGTTTCAAAAAGGGTATACATGTTGGACCGATCCACGGTGAAGAGCGACAGAAGTTAGTAATAACGACATCGCCGAGGAAGTCAACGATATGCGGATGTCAACGATATGCGGATGTAGATCGTGCTTTTGATGAGGATAGGTCACACGATGACAATCTGGATCAGATGCTACGCGATGCATAAGAGAACTACAGTGAGAGAGAGTTTTGTAAATTCGAGCGCTTAATGGAGGACTCGGTGAGACCTTTGTTCCTGGCCGCAAGCCGGAATATACAAGGTTGTCAACCGTGATTGAGCGCTTAAATTAAAAGCAAGCAATGGTTGGTCCGATAAGAGTTTCACGGCGTTGTTAGGTCTCCTAGCGGACATTCTTAGGAGAAACGTGTTGCCCAACACCACCTACCAAGCAAAGAAGGTTCTTTGTCCATTGGGAATGGAAGTAGAAAGAATACATGCATCCGAACGATTGTATCCTCTATCGTAAAGAGTATGCGGACATGCATGTATGTCCGTGTGCAAAGCATCCCGATACAAGCGTCGAAATCTGCTAGGTTGAAGCAAGGACCTCTGCTAAGATGTTGTGGTATTCACTGTGATCCCACGTTTGAAGCGTTTATTTGCGAACTCAAAAGAGGCAAGATTGGTGCGTTGGCACTCGGAGGACCGTAAGAAAGATGGAAAGCTAAGACACCTGCCGATTACGCTCGGTGGAGAAACTTCGATCGGAGGTTGAAGAGTTCGGTGAGAACCAAGGTTAGGGTTGAGTCTGATGGAATGAATCCTTTCGGTAACATGAAGCGATCGACATAGCACTGGCTGTGAATCTATGCATGTACAACCTTCCTCCTTGGTCGTGTATGAAGCGGAAGTACATTTTGATGTCACTACTTATCCAAGGGCGAAACAACACGGGAATGATATTGATGTGTACCTAGCACCATTCTTTGGAAGATCTTGTGACACTTTGTGGAGCGAAGGGGTGCAGTATGGGATGCGTATAAACGAGAGAACTTCACTTTACACGCCATGTTGTTCGCACCATCAATGATTTTCCTGCCTGGGTAACTTTGTCGGGCTTCAAGTACAAAAGGAGCCAAAGCTTGTCCGCATTGCTAGATGCTCTGAGAGTATATGGCTAAACAACTCACGCAAAGCGTGTATACGCGTCACCGTAGGTTCCTTCCCGAGTCACCCATACCGGAAGATGAAGAAACAATTCGCGGAAATAAGGAGGACGGTTCGGCTCAAGGGCTTTTAGAGGAAAGATGTCTATGATATGGTTAAGGATATCGATGTTGTGCTTGGGAAGGGCGTCAATTAAGAACCCGTCGGAAGAACATCCAAAGAAGCGGTCAATTTTTGGGACTTGCCTTATTGGGAGCACTTAGAAGTTCGCCATTGCATCGACGTCATGCATGTGGAGAAGAATATATGTGATAGCTTGATTGGTCTCTTCTTGAACATTAGTGGCAAAACAAAGGATGGTGTTAACGCACGGAGAGACTTGGTCGATATGAACATAAGGACCGAGTTAGCACCGTAAGAGGCGTCTGAGACGAACGTACCTCCCCGACTTGCTACACTCTGTCCAAGGCCGAGAGATATGAATCGTGCGGAGCTTGCATGGTGTGAAAGTCCGTCTGGTTACTCTGCTAACATTAAGAAACTTGTTTCTATGCAAGATTTGAAATTAATTGGTATGAAGTCGCATGATTGTCATGTCTTCGATGACACAAATGCTTCTGTTGCAATTAGGAGTATCTTGCCAACAAGGTCCGAGTAGCAATCTTGAGGTGTGTTATTTCTTCAACTCAATTGCTCGAAGGTCATCGATCCCCAAGGACTAGATGCTCTGAGGCCGAGGTGGTGGCGACTCTATGTCATCTTGAGATGTATTTCCCTCCGTCATTTTCGATATCATGGTCCATCTCATTGTTCACCTTGTGAAAGAGATAAAGATATGCGGCCTGTGTTCCTCGTTATATGTACCGTTCGAGAGGTACATGGGAATTCTCAAGTCCTACGTCGGAATCAATCTCGACCGAGGGCGACATCATCGAAGGTTATGCAACGGAAGATGTCATTGAGTTCTGCGTCGACTATATGGCTCGGTGGATCCGATAGGTGTGCCTCTATCTCGTCATGAGGAGACTTGATGGTATCGGGACCATCGGAAGAAATCAATCACTCCCGATCCGGATACATACGCTCAAGCCCATTTCATGGTGTTGCAACACATGACCGAAGTGTCCACGCACATCGACGAGCACAAAGACATGGTACGCCAACGAATCCAAACCGGTCGGAGGTTTGGATCATGAGAGAACACAACCGTCGGTTCAACGGATGGTTAAAGGTGCGAATCACGGGAGGTCATCAAGTGATGATACATTGCTATGGTTGGCACAAGGGCCACAATTTACAATTGTCACATGGCAAGGATATGACATAAATAGGTACACATTTTATACGACAGCTCAGGATAGGAAGAGCACTGATCCGAGCAGCGGTGTCCGCATAGATGCATTCGATCGATGGTGAGGAGCTCGTACTATGGGCAAATAGAGGAGATATGGGAGCTCGACACGTGCTTTTCAAGATCCCCTATTTTGGTGCCGTTGGGTCCATCTCCCACGGTGAAGGTTGACAAATGCGGCGTCACTACCGTGGACCTTGAGCGTGTCGGATACAAAGACGAACCATTCATCTTGGCTAATCAAGTTGTTCAAGTATTCTATGTAACCGACCGGCAAATAAGAAACGCCACGTAGTTCTTCATGGAAAAGAAGGATTGTCGAGTTGAGAATGTAGTGGGCGAGGAAGAATACAATCAATTTGACGAGTTGCCTCCTTTCGAGATGGCATCGAGCTCGACGAAGAACCCGATGAGGAAGCTAGCTATATGCGTGCGATCATCATGAAGGGCTATATTTTAATTAAGAATTTAATCCATTGTAATTAATTTATTCTATAACATCATGTGTTGTGGACTTGTAATCTCTCATATATTTTGATATTGATGTCAATGTGGGCGTTCATCGTGAAACAATTGGTTTTTGAAGTAAAATGTGTTATGAGCTTGTCTTCATATATACTTGTCACCGAGTTCATTGTATTTGATAATTATGCGGATCTATCACGACGGTTCTATAATATAACCGCTCATGATAATGAATCGCGACGGTTCTATAATAGAAATGCTCGTGATATGAGATTATCTCGAGCGGTTCTATTTGATAACCGTCGTGATATCCCGACAAAACCAATAGGTAATCGTGATAAAGCCAATCACGACGGTTTAATACACAAACCGTGCGTGATATGAGTTTATCACGAGCGGTTTAAATACCGCCGTCAGTGATATAGAACGTATCACGAGCGGTTATTAGATAAAGTCGTCTATGATTACTTATCAAAGACGGTTTTAGTAAAGAACCGCTCGTGATAGCCTCTTATAAGGTGGGAACCGCTAGGGTTTTCCTCACTCGTCCCTTCCTCTCCCGCACCCGAGTTTATCGCGCTCCTTTGCCTCCTCTAGGGCTCCGTTCACCGCCGCCTCGACCTCGACATCGCGGCCCGACCTCGCCGCCCGACACTGCTGCTCCCGACCTCGGCGCCCCCGACCTCGACACTGCCGCCCCGACCTCGGCGCCACTCCCGACCGCGCCTCCGCTCCCGACCTCGGCGCCCCCGACCTCGACACTGCCGCCCTGACCTCGGCGCCGCCGCTCCCGACCTCGGCTTTGGTAAAAACTTCCCCTTTGGGTAGCTAAGCTGAGTATCTAAAAATGATGTGGGTTCATTTTTGTTGTCAATAACAAATCACAACATTATAATTTGATAGCCAATATCGTGTATTTATATTTTCATGTGTTTTCTTCATGTGTGTGAAAAAATATGTGTGGCTTCATAATAGCTATAATTCTAACTTCATAATTATGAGAGCTTGAAGCTCACTGGTATTTGACATAATGAATAATTAGGAGTGCCAAGCTATTTCCATTTTTTCCCCATCTAAAGAAATGTTAGATTACTTTGGTGGCAAGGTAATATGTTCATTTGGTTTTCGGCAACTAGCAAAACCTAGGCTTCTTAGTTGTTTAATAGCTTTATTTACATAGCACCGGTGATCTTGGTTGAGCCATTACTTTGTTTCCTACCATCTAGGATCTTGATTGTCGGTTAGAGTGGACATGGGCAGCTATGTCTAATGATATTTGTTGTATGAAAATTTTAGATATGACATACATATATCCTATGCTAGGGTATAATAGGAGTAGGCTAAACATTTGTAGCCTCCTTTTGCATTTCACTGGCTGCCCTTGATGTAATATGTACCATGTTTGATGGTGTTTTAGTGCTGCTCCCGACCGCGCCGTTGTGAGTATTGCGACTTAACGTGCTCTGTCTCTTTGCATATACATACACTTTGTGCTAGTTGTTTTTGATCTGTGATTGAGATTGATATTTGAGACTAGCTCTGGAAGATATTGCAAAGAAATGAGTGATTCGGGTTTTGCTCTGTGATGTTCATAGCCATATTCTGATAATTGTTTCAATAATTAATTGGTCTTTTGAGCTCTATAATTGAGGTAGCTACCTGCTGTCTATGTGTGTTTGTTGGGGTCTGTGTGTCCACCGGTGTACTTAAAAAAGTATCAAATAAATATCAGGTGTCTCGGTTCTTGTTCGTCAAAATAAAACAAATTTTAAGGTATTTCAATAGAAATGGCACTGTGAGCACAATTCAGCCTCTCACTTTGAGCTAGAAACAATTCTTCTTATGAGCAATTTGTTGTACATTCCAAATTTGGATATACTCCAGGTGGATCGAAGCTAAATATTTATGTCCTAGCCAATCACCATTCATACGCATACTATATATATTTTCACCTAGCTAAATATTTTTGCCTCCTTTGTATATGTAAACATCCAAGCTCACTCTTAAGCTATATTGAGTACTATAAGGACTTGCAATATATAGATATTGATGGCACCATATATATTTGTCGTGTTTTCACATACTTTGAGCTATAGTGATCTCCACATCCAAAATAGATTTTTCACATACACGGTTTGTTTTCTTGGTGTGCTTAACCTCGGCCCTCTTTGGTAGTAATTTATCTCAAACTAATTATATAGATAGCAAGTAGCGAGATGGCGAGGCACCATCTTCCCCGTCGCCGACGCGCAGCGGTGCAGAGCACCATCTTCCCGCCGTCGCGCCGCGCAGACGACAATGACACACAGCGAGATGGCGAGAGGAGAATCGAAGATGCTGTGGGCCGGCCGGTCATCACGGAGGTTAGTGAGTTTGGGGTCCCTTTGCGTCCCAAGAGCTCGTGGCGAGATTCCGGACCATGTGCGGGATACTTACAAGGAAGCGGTCCCCATCACCACACCAAGGTGGAAGGATCGACGAAAGAAGCGAGAGGCGTGTGCGGCGAACTATTACAAAGTTCACCGTCCCGAAGCGGACATATGGCACGTGTGGAGCGGACGGCGATGCTCACGATCGATAAATCGTGGAAGTCGTTCAAGAGCATTCTTGTCACGAAACGTGAACAGGTCGGGCGCCCTTCGCAATCACGGATTCTTGATGCGAGGAAACATGGGGCGCCTTTGTTGCTATGAAGACGGCGCCCGAATTTAACGAGCAAAGTGCGGCACACAAATCTCTCGGACACGAAACACTCATCCGCCTGGACTCGGCACCGCTGGATACGCGAGAAAATATGATGAATGGGCGGCGGAGGACAACGCGTTTCGATGTCACGCGGACCGCGTTCCTAGCTTTGGTTAAAGCGAGGCAAAAGTCTCGTCTTCGAAGCATCTCTTTCACAAACCCGTGACGAGGAAGTGTCTCAACGTTTGGTAAGTATGTCGAACTACCTAGTTAATAACTCCATATATAACTTCATAGTGTCTATAATAACATGATGACTTCTTGCAGCGTGAATTATGCGCCCAAACTTCCCAAGGCTCCTTCCATGTAGTAGGAGAAGGATATACTCTCTCGCCCCGGAAACAAGGAACACCCGGTCGCACGCGAGTCTTGGGTTACCGTACCATGGAGTCATGGATTCGTGACGACTCACCGCACGCAGGAGTAGGAAGAGATCTAAGGCGAGCGTGAGGACCGGTTAAATGCAGATGGTGAACATTTTGAAGGAAAGGCGGCGGCATTGCAGATCAATTGAATCAACTCTCGGCCGGCCAGCGATGCAAGCCACCTGTTAATTTGGGAGCCAGTCACGCTCGACGCCGAATAGCGTCGCGTCCACGCATAATTCGGACATGACGATGTCTAATTACCGATAGACGAGATCAAGATAATGTACATGTATGGAATGCGGCAAAGATAGACCTATAGGACACTTTAGCTAATTGCGTATCGTTTTGTAGAGCCGACGGCTGCAAGCTCGTAGTGAGGTTAGTTGGGTCCATTTCTATTGAGGCGCGCGAGGATGGTGCATCCATACGGGAAGGGGCGATGCGAGACGGTGTCCGGTGGCGCAGGTTACGCCCGAGTGGAGGTGGACATGGTACATGAACATTTCATGGCCGTCCCCGCGGAGATTCGCCCGACGAAGAGATCACAACACTAGGGGATGCCGTGTACGGTTTTATCGATGGCCCAAGAAGGACATCGTCCTGGACCCAGCGAGGCCGCGATCTCAACACGACCATTCCTCTCCAACGGGACCCTCCATGACTCCACCTCATATTTCGCCTCGAAGGCCACCTTTTGGTTCCCTTGAGAAGACATCGAAGGAACAAGAAAAGCGTGTCACCGTGTCGGGTCGAGTCATCTCGTAAGAAAACGCGGCAATGCCAAGACCAAACCAAAATCGTGAAGCGCCCCTCAAGTCGGCAAGTCGGCAATATCAGGAAGTACATCATCGGAAAACCGTTGTGCTCCCACGCAGTATTAGGGCGTGCTGGATATGCTTGTCAGGCTTTGCATGCCTGGTACTTGGATAGGACCCAAAAGGAGGGGTGCGATACTGGAATCACCGTCAGATACGAGGATAAGCATTTCTTCAACGGGGCGAACCACTTCGTCGTGGGCTTCAACGACCTATATGACCTATTCAACCTCGTTGGCCTTGACGCCTCGCTTCTACGATGTTGGACACTGTAAGTGCATACAATCAAGTTCTACATTCACGTAATACCGATAAATATCACAACTCATTTCTTATGTACGGATACATGATGAAAATGTCCGGCCGAAAGAACCGGTGGGTTTCTCGACCCACATGTGGTATCATTGCAAACCATCCAAATGGACCCGTCCTTCGAGAAATACATAACACGGCATTGCTTCGTCGCAGAACACGAAGTACATCGTGGTGCCCTACAACCAGGGGTAAGTGTCACTACTTGCTCTACTTTATACGTGACACGAACTCGGGTTTAATGACTATAGTGACATACATGAGTAGGTACTCTTTGGATCCTTTTAGTCATCATACCAAAGAGGAACCATGTGATATACCTTGATTCCCTAATCCATAACAACCACAACTTGGCATTCTAGGAGGAATACTCGATGTGTATGCTCATTTCCTTCATACATAACTCTATTTTAGTCTTCATTAGTTTGAAATGGTCGAGGATAAATTTTGGAATCATGTAGGTCGTTCATCGACTATGTTGCCAACAAAGGAATATACGATGGAAAGAGCGCCCAACTAACACACATGACAAAATTTCGATGCTGCGCTATAATACGATAATCCTATATCGTACTTCATAATAACGCATCTCGAATCGATATATGTAATTCTATTTTGCAGTACGCCAAACAAAAAATGATGAGTTATGTGCAATCTCGTTTGCCATCATATGGACCAAATCATTAGAGCTAGGAAGAAGGATCCGAGGTTTGTGAATCTCCAAATAATTATTTTCTAATTATAAAATTAAATATATATGCATAACATTTTACTCTTGCTAGCGCAGGGCTTGAATATAGAATTAGATGGACTCCTTGATAATGAGATCAAGGACATTCGAGGAAGCTCTGCGGCTTTATCATATCGAGAGATAATTAAGGACAGGAGAATTTCACTCATTGCCGAGCGAAGCGCATCACCTGCAAGCACTTCTCAACCACCGCAAACAATTGACTCAATTGTAATCCAATTTATTTTATAACAATACTTGAACAAATGTGATCTTTTGTAATTTATTTTGAGTAATGATCGATTCGGTTTATCGACAATTGATTATCTCGTGATGTATCTGCTTTTTTGTATGCTTGTTTTGAGGGCATGGCTAGCAATTCCGAGGCTAGCCAAAAATCGAAAAAATGTAGTTAGTTTAATGAACTATCACGAGGTTTTTTTATAAAAATGATGCGTGAAGGATGAGTATCCTGCACGGTTATAAGTAAAAACGTCGTGAAATGAGAGTATCACGACGGTTTTAACAACGAACCGCGTGATAATCTGACTTCGCAGGCGTTCGTGTAAATAGCGATGCGTGAAGAAAGAGTATCACGACGGTTTTTCCATAGAACCGCTCGCGATATTCGACTTCACGACGTTTTGTGACCATAACCGTCAGGATACTCGTCTTCCGCGACGGTTGTTTATAAAAACCGCTGCGTGATAGTCATATCACGACGGTTTACAACCGTGCTCGTGATAACCACCGTTATCGAGACCTATTTTTCCGCAGCGGTTCAAAAACTGCTCGTGATGGCGGTTCGAACCGTGCGTGATGGCTTTTTCTGTAGTAGTGAGCAAATCGCCCTAACTACCACTTGCAAGAGGTCTAGCACTACACCAAATCTAGCATGCATATTTGATATTTCTATCAGAAAAGAAGCACACCTTCCACAAAGTGCTACTAGTAAATAAACCCGGCCACATAGACCAAATAGTCTTCTAGAGCATGGCAGTATAATCTAAGACCAGCACGGGTCATAGAAGACGGCAAGTGGAGCACGGGGAAATGGTAAACTACTCGAGGTAAGAGCATCAAGCATGTGCCAAGGTGAGCGTAAAAGTGAAGCAGAGAGGGAGAGGGTGAGTGAAGTGACGAGATTACCTTGGGCCGGTGGGCGAGACGACGGTGCCCTCGGAGATGAGCAGCCCCCTTCCCCTAGGGTGGACCGCTGCGCTTAGTACTCCGCCAGCGCCGGCCCCGGAGGACCGGAGGAGCAGCGAGACTGCAGGAGCAACAAATGGGGATGGGGGAAGGAGTAAGTGCCAGAGGAGCAGCAGATTTGGGGCGGCGGCGGCTGGGAATGGGGAAGGCAGAACTACGGAAGGCCGAAGGGGATGGGGAATGTGCCGAATGGGATGGGGTTATCAGGCTGTGGCGTTGTACGGTAGTAGGCTAGTGGCCCACATGTCATAGGGTTATCGGGGGCCAATGCGGGTAGCGGGGATGGGGAGTAGGGGAATGGCTCCGACCCCGCTTCACCCGATGGGGAATGGTATTTTCATATTAGTCTCGATGAAGCCATGGGTGAACACTTCCAATGGGGCCATTGCTAACATAGCCTCGATGAAGTCGACATCCAACCGTGCTAACATAGCTTCCTCCACCTTTCCACCTTTGCGCGAGGCGGATCCCGTTGTTGCGCTTGCTATCACCAAGGCAGATCAGGTGATAACAGTGATGTCAGTGTGGGGGGAGAGGGGCGGTGAGTATTGTTGGTTTTTTTTTTATATGGCTTTCAACATTTATTTTGGTTGTTATCTGTTTTAATTCAATGTGGAATATTGATTTATGTGATAGGGAATTATCTGATGCAGAATCTAACTCGAGAATTTTAATACTCGAGGTGCTGAGGACGGCTGTGTTGGAATAGGTAGACATGTTTATTGAGATCGAGTCTACTGAAATTTAATATGCATGCATGTGATTAATCCGGATACAGCACAGGGCGGAATAGCTGGGTTTGTTTTGCAGGATCAGCTCTGCAGGCTGTTGACCCACATGATCATATTGGAATTGGTCTCGTAAACAATCTGATCATGGCACATGACTCACACATGTGTGTTAGGGACTAATATATTTTAGACTCATAAAAATGGCATGTCTGATCGTGGTTGGTGACATGGTTCAGGAGTCTCACGGTATATCGGAAACAGATGAGTTAATTATAACACCGGGAAGTGGAGTCTATAAATAGGTTCCTACCCTCTAGCCTTAGAATGCACTTGTGAGCGGCACCACAAAAAAAGCGGAGGAACAGAGGGTAGACCGAATAGACACCACAAAATCCATCTAGGGTTTGCTCAAAAACCCAACATGGGAAATGCAAATCTGAGTCTGAACTACATTGTTTTTTTCTTTTCAAACTAAGAGCTGTAGAAGACATTCAGAGTTTAGCTGAAAGTTTAGAAATCCCTACTCGGTACTTATCCTTTCTCTAGCTGAGAGCATCTCCAGTGTTCAATAAAACTAGTGGTAAGATTTTTTTCTTTGGCTGTTGGAACTAAGTACATACAGATAGAGGAGGTGGGTGCCAAAAATTGACTCCAGCACAGTTTTAAAAAATCCAAAAAAGTCCCACCTGTGTCAGCTCGGAGCTACAGCAACCTTGATGTGGGGAGCCCTATTTGCGAAGGCTCCTATGTTGTTGACTGGTTGCCAAAGTTGGCGTCGCTCTCTGCCGACGATATAGCCTCTACTTGCGCCTCCACATGTGTCGCTGCGGCCTCGATGGAGTCATCGGACACTTCCCGTTGCGCTGACGGTACCCACATGCCTCCTGCACCACAGATCAAGAGATGCCAGCGATGTCGGTGCAGGGAGAGATCAGGTGATGGTGAGCAGTGAGTAGAGAGAGGGGAGATGTTTGTTTTCCTTTATTTATTTAGGATTGAAGCTATTTTGCCAAAGCCATGTCAAGGTGTCAACCTTAGCCCTCCTCTTGGTTGCAACTTGAAACTTGCAAACATCGGAGTTGCTGTGAGGTCAACTGAATGTTACTGCACCACTTTCTTAGTATGATATAATATACCAAATGAATCATACTGCCTCGGATCCTTTTTACCGGACTTTTCTTTCTTTCTTTCTACTGCCTTTCATGTGCGACTTTGGCTGTTATTTTTTATAACTATATATTAAAATATACTAATATAATTGTAATATTACGAAAGCATATTTAACGATAAATCTAATTAATTT
This sequence comes from Ampelocalamus luodianensis, assembly GCA_036346255.1. Classification (NCBI taxonomy): domain Eukaryota; kingdom Viridiplantae; phylum Streptophyta; class Magnoliopsida; order Poales; family Poaceae; genus Ampelocalamus; species Ampelocalamus luodianensis. Next base: position 51,305,993 of record CM070627.1, on the reverse strand, counting down.
TCGTATAGCCAATCTAGATAGTTTTAAATATATTTGTGGTCAATTTGACAGCACTGATTATAGGATGTGAAATATATATATATAAAAAAATCAGAGTGAGTATAAAATTTTCGTGTCCAAACGGTGCCTTAAAGTAGACTATAGCTACTAGGAACTGATTCCATACGAGTGGCTTCAACCACGCGTAGCGACAATGCATTACACTCACCTACGCAACTCCAATTAACTTACCTACCAATCTACCCCAATTACACGTAGTACAAGCAGGCATGCGGAAACTGCACACATTTAACTACCACCCTGTTAATCTGTAACGCAAGCTGCAGCCTGCAGTGCCATTACAATTACTCGGAACATTTCCTTAGCGTGTGAGAACCGGCAGTGTGGGCAGGTGCTGCACAGCACCCCAGCCATGGAGCCACACACACGATAAACAGTTGCTGCCACTGCCACTGCCACTGCCACTGCCACTGCACCGCGCCCAGTTAAATTGGCAGGACATCACATATTTTTTTCCTTCTAAATAAACCATTTTTAATCCACTCAGTTGCTTGCAGGGGCATAGCCAGGATTTAGGGACAAAGGGATCAAATAAACTATACAGTGTAAATTTTTTTAATGAGGGATGTTAAATAACACTAATGATATTAATATTACTCAAAATATACAGGTTATAGTGCAAATTTGTCAAAGCATGAGGGGATCTAGCCCCTTGCTAGCCCCCCTCTCCCTCCGCCCTGGTCGTTGGCCCACCAGGCGATTAGGCCTAATCGTGCGGTGGCCCAGTGATTAGGTGGTGGGGAAGGATCAAGTGGCAACATGTTTGATTTGATATGTTGTAAACCCGGCTATTTAATTTCATAAAATTAAAACAAAGTTTATTTAAATTATTTTCTAAAACTATGCTCAGTCGTCGGTCTGATCTGCAATTAGTCTCAGTCGCATTCTGGCTCGACAACTGTGCTCGCACGGGTCTCGGTCGTGCTACCGATTCACGACTGAGACACGTGACAGACCAATACCTCAGACGTGATTCACTTGGTGGGGGCGACTAAGGATTATTTCTGCTAAAAAAATAAAACGTGAATTATTGTTGTAAAACAATTTAAAGCAAACACTGAGTGTTATTTCTGTAAAAAAAAATAAAGCATGAATTATTGCTGCAAAACGATTCCAATCGCTTGTTGGGCCAACGACTAAGAGTTATTTCTATAAAATAAATAAATAAAGTGTGAATTATTCTTGTAAAACTATTGAAAACCAATCGCATGGTGGGCCAGCTACTGAGTGTTATTTCTGTAAAAAAAATAAAGCCTGAATTATTGTTATAGAGCGATTAAAAACGTTTTATCTAGGAAAAAACCCCAATCACATGCAAGGGATCGATCGAAACGCTAGGGGAAAACCCGATCACATGCAAGGGATCGATGGAAACGCGCACCACCAACTACGGACATACTGCAACGTTGCCATGCATGCGGTTGCAGTCAAAGTTAAGGCGCCGGCCACGCCGCGCCTGCCACGCCAGTATTAACGTCACATGCAAGGGATCGATGGAGAAGGTTGGGAGGTATAGTAAAATTAGTTAATGCTTTGAGCAAAAGGTAGGAGGAGTAAGGTACGAGGGATTGATGAAGTACCTATGGATTTATCTGTGTCCATGCACGCTTGGATTGCAATCTTTGATCTATTTTTTTTATTAGAGGGTGCTTATCTCCATCGATTTCAATTAGTAAAATCAGTAACAGTATTTTTTACGATGCATAGCTATAATACAGAGATCTGATCGTTCTATAGCTCACTCAGATACCTACAATGGACCTCTCGGATGTCTCGAACACAGGTGAGCTGGGAGTATGCTGCCCCCCAACTGAGCTGGCCTCAGCCCAGCTTTGATCTAATTAACCAACACGTATATATACTGTGCATGTAAGTAGCGAGTAGCCAGCGATTGAGCCCAGAATATGGTTTGCTCTGGTTGATCACTGGCTCTGGTATGTAGTAGAGATGTAAGGAAGAGAATGGAAGCACATTGTAGTGCACAAAAAAATTGTTATGTTCATAGTGAGAACAGTAACATGTACCAGCCAGTGTTTGCAAAGAGGAAATACTACAAAGAGATCTTATAAATTGTGAATGAAATCGGTTGGCCGGAAAGTATACTATAGCAGACCACGGTGTCATATTATATTCACACTTCGATAACGTTTCAACACATTAGCCATCATGACATCTTTTGCGAGCATGTAAAATGTATGATAGCCTAGGAAAAAAGTATTATGTAGCAGCTCAAGTCACTTCAAAAAAATCCACAATATAGGGTGGCTTGAAGCAGGGGTGGAACCAGTGCTGGCTCAGCGTGCTTCGGTCCAGCGTGTTTATTTGGGATCAAATTTAATATTTTTTACTTGGCATTTTTTCGCTGGGCCTCGGGCTATTGTCCAGGAGGCCCGAGGCCTAGTTCCGCCCTGGCTTGAAGTGATGACTTGGATTATTTAGCCCTCAAAACTTTTCCATTTCAGCCCTTATATTATTCTAATTTACATATAAGGCCAAATATTTACACAAACCCATAAAGATAGAAAACAAATTACATAACCGCTATTAACCCACATGCCAGCCACACCCCACCCCTCCCTCCTTTTCTCTCCCACACGTGAACCCCTATTTCTTCTTCCAAAACTCTGTCTCGATCAATTTTGGATCTCGTCGACTTCTTCCTTTGCTGCCACTCCTAGTTGCTCCCCTCCCCTTCCTCAATCGCCGCCCTTCTCCTCTCCCTCCACGAGTCCATCCTTCGCTCCCACCACGATGCCCTCCCCAGCCCCCGTCACCTCCCTCCTCCCTCGCCGTGAGTCTATCATTCGCCCCCGCCACGACACCCTACTCCGCCCTCACCGCGACTTTGCCCCTCGGTGCCGCTCTCCTCTTCCTCTGCCCCCGCCGCAACGCCACTTCCAGAGATCCCCACACATGGACTCGATGACGAGGTGTCCCCTTTCTCTAGCAGGACTAAACTCTCTCTCCTCCAAGGCACCACATCTTGCACAAGCTCCAAGGCACCACATCTTGCACAAGGTGCACTGACACCCTACAAGCCTCCATCTCGCTTCCACGGTGGCATCCGAGCCTAGGTGGACTTGCGAGGCACCCAACCGAAGCTTCCCGTTGTACACGCCATGAGGAACTACATGAGTTTAACAAACACTCCCTTTAATCACAAAAGGAAGTCGTTTTGGAATATATGCAATCAAACATTCTAAACCTTGATTATTAATATCTTTATGAGTGTTTAGATTTGACACATGAAAATGATATATCTAGATTTGTTTTGAAAAGTAATTTTATAATTAATATTACAATTTTATGATATTTTATTTATATATTTCAGTAAAAATGAGTGATTAAAGTTGTGTTTTGGGGGACCATGTCGATGTCCAAAACAATTTTTTTGTGACTGGAGGGGTGTAGTTATTTAAGGCATCTCTAACCCCTTGTGTCCAGGGCGGAGCTAGCCATGACCCAATCCTTGGGCTGGGCCAGTTGTTCTTGGGCCAAACTCATTTTTTTTTGTGATTTTCAAGAGATTTTTCATGGGCCATTGCCCCACTGCTCGAGGCCTAGCTCCACCCCTGCTTATGAAATAATTTATGTGTTATGTTTAAGAGGCGAGAGAGTGTTCCACCTCACCTTAGATACAACCTAAGACAAAACCACTCCAATGCATTATCTCTTAATTTCCCTACAAAGTATTTAGTTTTTACATATAACTAGTAGGGTGCTCGTGCGTTGCAACGGAACTCCAAAAGAGAGTGATACATATCAGTAGACGGGATCCTAAACCGCATAATAAATATCAATTTTCTTTCACACACATATAAATTAACTCCGCCTATTGCATCACCTACTACTACTACTTGAAATTAAAATTTTGAGCTCATAGATTGTTTACGTTTGGAAGTTGAAGTTGATATCAACTTCCCTCCCCGACGTGCTGCCCATTTTCAGCCATTGCTGGCTAACAAGGAAGAGGGCTACACTTCGATGACCACCTTCTTCCACCCTAAACCTAAGCCACAACTCGATTCTCACGATCATTAATCTCAGCAGCCCTCGCCAGGCACATTGCGGTGAGGATGTAGGAGGCCGGCGGAGGACGCGGAGGATTGCGGTGACATCGCTTTGGAAAGCAAGAAGGCAACGACGATGCTTACTCGACCGCGCGGAGCAGGAGGCGGCGGCGGCGGTGTAGGGGAGGATTAGGATGAAGAGGACACAGTGCAATGAACTCAAGATGACAGTGCGATAATGGAAGGACGCCTTCATCTCTACCTTTTCCTTGTGCGCCATTGCTGCCTCCCCTGCCTTCCCCGGCCCGTAGCTTCTCCTCCAAGGTACCGTCTCCTCCTTTCCTCCCTTCCCTCTTAGTGCCTTTTTCTATCCCCAATGCTACCAACCCTCCCCACTACCTCCTGTCGCCGGCGCTACCTCCCCGCGCCGCCGACTCCTACACTGTTGGATCCCCTCATCTTCGTGCACACAGCTGTTGCAACCTGCGGACTGAGTGCCGGAGGGGTTAGGATCTCTGAGGCACGAAGCAAATGTCAGACATGAGCAAGTGGCGAGTCGCGGTGTGAGATAGGAAGGATTGGTACAATAACGAATTTCGGTGCGTGCATGTGAGGAAGAAGTGGGGCGGCAACGGTTTGAGTGGTTGTAGAAGAAGTGGGGTATGGATATGTTCAAGTCACTAGGGGTGTGGCGGGGCGAGACCTTATCCCTATCAGGTTGGGTCCACATGTTGGTGCGCCTCGATGAGAGATTTGGGAGGAGTGGGAGAAACCCACCACGTGTTGTCGTGCATAGGATAAAGGGACATCGTCTCGTTGCGTGGGGGTAAACTCATTCTTTTATTAGTTAAGATAAGAAAGGTACCATCTCATCCTTTTCTCCCTTCCCTACAAGTGCCTTCTCCCATCCCTGACACCGCCTCTCCTCCCCGCTACCTCCACCTGTCGCTGGCGCTACCTCCCCACGCTACCGCCTCCTACGCTGTCGAATCCCCTCATCTTTGTGCATGCCGCCGTTGCAACCTACGGACTGAGTGCCGGAGGGGGTTGGGATCTCTAAGGTACAAAGCGAATGTCGGACGAGCGCATGTGGCGAGTCGCGGCGTGAGATAGGAATGATTGGGACGGTGACGAATTTTGGTGAGTGCATATGAAGAAGAAGGGGGCAGTTGTGGAAGAAATGGGGGGCATAGATGCATTCACGAGTCATAGGAGTCATATGGGGGTGGCAAGGTGAGGCATTGTTCTGTCAGGTTGGGTCCACATGTTGATGCGTCTTGATGACGAATTTGGGAGGGGTGGAAGAGACCAACTACACGTATAGCAGAAATGACATCGTCCAGCTGCGCGGAGGTAAACTCCTTTTATTAGTTAAGATAAGATCACATAAACTTGAGAACCCATGAGACAAAATGTCACCCAGAATACCATCTTAACTACATGTGTATATGCTAAGGCCTAAGGATGTATAACACAGAAGCTATTAGATTAGATCATCAGATTTGTAGTATACCATAAACAGAAAAAAGTTTTAAGTCACATTAGAAACCAAATGCGGTAAAACATTTCTTTTACTCGATCTTCTTTTGCTTGGTTGATTGTCCAGTCTTGCTAATGATGGTATCTAAGTGCCTTGACAGTAAATTGTGTGCTATCCCAATCTTTTCATCAACATGATCCTGGTACTTCTCATATAATGGAGGAACCATCAGAGAGAACATTATGCCTAGAAGAAATCCAAAATGACATAAGCTTAGTGTACACAAGAGCAATTATTAAAAAAGTAGATCCAACGAGTGTAGAAGTCCATGAAGCCACAAAAAAGCAAATTCATTAGAACTCACCAATGTAAATAAGTGTAAGGAAGTTGAAGAGTATTCCAATGTATGAAACCACCTACAAAACCAATATAACCTTTTGCACCAAGCAGAACAGAGGACAAAAAGAGAGCACACATAGTCAGGTACAGTAGAGAGACGTGCGTGAGCGGGCGGGGGCGGGGGGCACGCGCGTGTGTGTGTGAGAGAGAGACACTGTAGCTAAAGTTTCCTATCTCTCAATATCATGGCCTATAGCCAACACCCTGTTGATCCATACAACAACCTCATCTACAGCTTTCTCAATGACCACATTTGAGACCTCTAGATTAGGAAGTGGTGGAAGAGGCATGCAAACATCATTACTTGTTTAATGTATCATCCTTGAATAGCCAACACATGCGACTACAATGAAAGTACATCGTCAATCACAGCGCAATATATAAAACAACCAAAATCCAAAAATCAACTATTTTTGCTACATGGTAAGCTAGGAACATGGAAATAGCTGGAATAGAAAAAGCAGTGGACAAAAGAGTGCCTTGACAACTAACAGATAGAGGAGTACCGTCAGTTGTCTGAACAGAGATAGAAAAAATAGGAGGTCCTACTGAAGTGAGAGATGTGGAGTCTGGTGTCATGTAGAAGGAGGCACCAGAATCCATAACCCAAGAAGTATCTAGAGGAGACATCTGAGCTAGATTGGTAGAACCTATTGAGCTATGAGAGAGCTGTTGAAGTAGAGCATATCAGAACTGCTGAACAGAGTCACCTCGCGGAGAAGGTCCTGACGTACTAGTCCGTCCTCCCGTCGAGGAAGGGCCTCCCTATGCCCCTTGGATCGTCCACCCCCACGCGCTTTGTCCCGCTTTTTTTCGCACCACACAACTCTGGTAGTCGTGCTCAAAGTTCTTGCAATAATTACACTGAATCCCAGTTGGTGCAAAAATAGGAGCAGAAATACACCTGGGGAGGGACTGTAGTCGAAGAAAAAACCATCAGTGTAGTCAAAGAATAAGGGTAGCAAGCACAGCCGGAACAAATTGTGCTGCTAACCCGCGGCGAAGCTTCTCAACACGAAGCCTCGAAAGAGCCTCGGTGACTATCGGTCGTGGATGAGCGGCTCGGCAGTTGAGCCCTGACAGGCTCAAACTCTGGGCAAAGATAGCAGACGAAGTTATAAAGACGAAGGCGATCACGATCTGCCTTCTGCACCTTATGACACTCCTGGTAGAGCGGAGAATCTAGCTCGTCCATCTAGCGCTAGAGACGGCGGGCTCAGAAAAAGTCATCGACGGAGGAGTCATCCTGGCGAAGTGTCTCCAACACACGCTGAAGTTAAATAAACTGAACATCACCGCTCTATTGGTATCGCTCACGTAAGTACTCCTAGATCTGACGAGTGGAACACAGACTAACAACGTCTGGCTGGATGGAGTTGTCGATGCTGACCATAGGATGGCTCGAATACGGGCCTCATCAGCACACCAGCACTCAAAGGCATCCATGGCATACTGAAAGGCCTCATCAGCAGCGTCATCTTCTACAGGAGGTGCAGAAGTAGGCTGTCTGGGAGGAGATTGAACCGGCGATGGTGGACAAGGTCGAGCACTAGTGAGATATCCCCATAGGCAAAGACCATCGAACGTGATCTCTATGAGTGAAGACCACAACTTGTAGTTCATCCCATGAAGCTTTGTTCCTGAGAATAGGATCGCAGCTGATGAAACGGGAGCCATCGATAGGCGGCGTTGGACGACACGGTGACCAAGGCAACGAAGGCTAACAGGCAACGCTGGACAGCGCGGTGGTTAGATTGATGTTCTATTTTTTTCGTGGGCTAGGCCGGCTGGCTTACATTAAGCTAGCTGCGAAGGCACGATGGGGCACGCGCGGAAGCTAGGGTCCCCCTGCTGTTGGCGGCGGCCTAAGTGGAAAGCAGCGGCGGCCTGAGCGGAACGCGACGGTGGCGGCAACACTCCGTTGACAGGCGGCACTGTGCCCACGTCATCCTCAGGCGTCAGGTGGGCGGCGGCGGCGTCTTGGTCAGCTAGCATCGTCTCGGTCGGCGGCTTCGAGTTGGGCGTCGGCGTCAGAGCGACGACGTGTCTCGGTCGGTGGCTTCAAGTCGGGCAGCGGCGTTGGGTATGAGCGGCATTGGCACTGAGGGAGGCGCTCGGCCGTGTCGGGACGGCGTCGGGGATGGGCGGCGTCTGGCGGCGACAACCTAATTCGACCGGCGGCGGCGGCCTCGGATGTGGCAGCGGAAAGAGCTAGGTTAGTAACCTTGCTCTGATACCATGTTATGAATATTGTGTATGTATTCATAAGGCCCAATAGGCAATATATAGAGAGAATACAAGGGGATATTGCAAAGGAATATGACATACATATATAAGGAAATCAAAAGGCATATAAGAAAATACAAAGGAATTCCTATTCTAACAAAACAATCAATGTGACATTGCATAAATGAAGTACAAATCAACTCTAGGCAATAATCAAGTCGGATGGAATGACTCAAAATTTGCAATTATATTCCATCAAGTTAACAGAAACACATGCCATGACCAAGTGCAACAAGCTCTTGAAGCTGGTTATGGACCACAATCCATATCAAAAGACAAAGATGGAGCACTTAATAAAAATTAACTACATAAACACCTATGTGTTGCTTTTAGAAGAGACCATACAACATAATTACAGGCTATGAAGAAAAAATGGCACATGCTAGCAGAAGAAATTATCCAACTGCTATCACAACTTGGCTGTAAAGTAAAACCACCTCTTTACTTTATAGAGAAGGAATCATGTGCATGCATGATAACTAATGTAATAAAGACGAAATAAACAGGTCCTAAGAAAAGGGTACATTAGAGGATCCCCTGCATACTTAGGAGACACTTCAAGCCTTGAACATTGTCTAACATCTCTTAATGATTAACTCCAGTCCATACTACATCCAAATTCCAAAGCGCTATAGACCCAACTTTTACTACAATTGTTAGCTACATAAATTCTCAATGTAGCAAAACCTACTGGACAACTCTTTGTTTGAACAATCTGTAAAACAGTTTGGCAGTAAGATGCCCTAGTCGAAGTGCATCAGATGCAACATCTCTAGGAAGAAAAATAGTCCAATTTTGGTCATAATTATTAGAATCTAGTGTGCATCAGTGAATACCGCGCCTAAAACTATGGCAAAGCAGGGTAAGATTTCTAGATCAGATCTCAAACACGTGCCGCCCTAGAGCAATTGAGTAACCCACCTGTTGAGCAGCGAGGCAGGCTTGGACCAGAAGAAGAGGATGGCGAGGAGGAGGAGCAAGGCGCTGGACATGACAGACGGGAAGCTATAGCCGGCATGCTCGAAGAGGAACCACACCACTGTGGTGCCCACCGCAGCCGCCGCAAAGGCGTTCCTCTGCCGCCACGGTAGCATGTCGACGATTGGAGGAGGAGCGGCAGGAAGAGTCAGAGATCGGAGGAACTGGGTGGGGATGATAAGACATTGGGAAAGGAGGGGAGCGCGTGTGCGTACATGCACCACCGCCGAGGAGGGCGTGGAGAGATCGACGGTGCGTGACCATTGGGATCGACAGGATTAGGGTTTGGTGCGCAGCAAAGAGGAGTGGACGGGGAATCTTGCATATTTGAAGACGGAGTCTTGGAACCAGTTGATGAGGACATCAACCATTCGGATACGATCACTACTCCACCTCCAACCGGGCGATTCGACTACCATCGATTCGGCTGCGTCAAACGCTACTCCAACGTGCCGATAAATTCACTTCACTTATATCTGGTGCTATGCCACCTTACATTAGGCCGAGGGCCTTGTATCAATTATTGGGTCTAAAGGATAGCCACCACCTTAGGATATTTGGGCTGGCCACCTCCCTGGCCCATATGGCAACCTAAGGTTACTGCTTACGCGGTACTGTTCACAAATGAACAGTACCCACGCCGCCTCTCCCTCCTCCTATAGATAGTGCCCGCCTTCCCTCCAATTGCTGGGATTTTGTTTAGTTAAAAGTTAGCTTCCAGCAACTTCGTGTATTGGCTTGTGTCGACTAGACCAACCATAATGCCGCTTCGGAATCCTAATTTATCAAGTATTTTATTCATATTCGTAATTTCAGATTGCTTATTTATCTGGTTCTTGCGTGCTTCTTCGGTGTATGCAGGAATCGACCTTCGTGGTCAGGTCAACCGGGTATTCGTGCACGGTTGATAACGACTTGTCGAGCAGTTCAGCGATTGTGTGGTTTCGGGCCTTGCGTGTTCGTAGCCAGGATCATGAGAGTTGAGCGATTACCACCGAACGTATCTTCTCATCGAAAGATCGGACCAAAAATAGGACATTCGGGTTCATCACTAGTAGTGGATAGAGGCAGCACCAGGGTCGGGGTTGGTGGGTGGCACCGTGGAGGAGGGGATGGGGTCGGGGTGCATTCGGGCGCAGAGGAGGACGGCGTGGCGCGGCGCGGATGGGAGGGAGGGACAGGTGTGGAGGCAAGGGGCGAGCGCGGAGGCGGGCGAGGGGGTCACGACGTTGGGCCAGGGCGGGCGTGGCGCGAGGCGAGAGTCGTGGCGCGGCGTGCGAGGCGGATTGAGGAGGAGGCGAAGGGGTCACGATTGCAGCGCGCGGGCGGATGGGAGGAAGGGTCAGGGCAGCGGTTTGGTGTTTTTCTGTCATACGTGAGGTGGGGTGAGACGATTGCCCTCGTTGCGCGGGGTAAACCATAATCTTTATTAGTTAAGATAAGATAAGAAAGATAAGATTTCTGCATTGCACGTGTACTTCTCCCATGCATATCAAGCTATATATTTGTCCGTTGTTCCATGTGAAGACACCATGCATGCCAGACATAGCTTCATTCAATCTCTCTACCTCAACTAAAATCTCACATGAGGCGACTTTAGACATGGCTTAATTAGGTGTACCATTAAAAACACCCTTACGGAATATACAGGATGTCAGTCATAGTATGTATCTATAATGGGGGATTGGATAAGGGGAGGGTATATGATCAAATTTTTCATCTATGGGGGATTGGATCATATATAATTCAGATGATTTACCCTCCCACCTCAATGACATTTCATCACCATATCAATTTCGAGGATCATATAGAGGCAAAGTTCAAAGGGAAATAGCAGAAAGGGAGAGGAGAAAAGGACGTAAAGCACAAAATGTCAAGAGAATCCAGCTAACAAGGTGGTTTCTTGCGATCCTACGTGTGTGCTTGCAAAGCAAACCACCACCGTCGTCGTCAAGAGAGAATTGCTTGCAAAATGGAGAACACAAGCTATACTGCCCCACCGACTACTTGCCCCACCGACTACTTGCAGTGAAGTCCTTGGGGTCTGAAGTCTTTCGTTCACTTCAGAAGTGGCGTTCAATCTGTTTGTCTGTGCCTTCAGAAAAAAAAAATCTATTTGTTTGTAACCTTGTATTAAGTCGTGCTAATTCTTGGAACAACAATTTTTGTTTCCTCTCAATTAGCTTACTTTAAAGTATGACCTTGTTCCACCTACGAAATTCCTAGAGTTCCCCGTTCCAAATGGGCAAAGTGAACTCATTGATTGTACCGTACGTATCCTAAAACGAGAAATCTCGATTGAAAGCGTTGCATCACCAGACACACCAATAAGCAATCAATTACAGAATCCGACACCATCAAATGCCCAGGCAGCATCAACAGCTCCTGCAATTCTGCTACAAGGATAGTAGACCCCATTCTGTGTGAGAGGATCCAGATCACAGTAGGCCAATGTCTGAAACAGAACACGGCATCAGGGCAGCAAGATAAAAGAGGGGAGAGAGATGGTCTCTAGCTAGCAGTGGCGAGAACGCATGTGACGGTGTGACCTCTCTCTGTCTGTCTCTTCAGCCATCACTTCACCAAGGAGCCACCACCACACCAGACAACCAAGAACGAACTCCTCTCAGCTCTCAACTCCCCCATTTCTCTTCTTGTTTCGTTATCTTTGTGATTTTGGCCATGGCGTTCAGTGCCTCCCGGTTCATCAAGTGCGTCACGGTGGGGGACGGCGCCGTCGGCAAGACCTGCATGCTCATCTGCTACACCAGCAACAAGTTCCCCACTGTAATGCTAATGCACGCCCTTTTTCTATATGTTTCTTGTCCATTTCTTGTGGCAAAGACTCGGGCTTTCCCCTTTTTGCTTCTAGGTGCGATTTTTAGACTCTCTCTTGTCGTTCTTGATTTCCTGGGGACTGTGTGGTGTGCTAGTATGGAACAAGAGTTGGCACCTATGGAATCAAAAATTTATTTATCTTGGGGTTTATCTCTTCTTCCTTTTCGGGGTGTTGTCCTCTTGTATACTTGTGTGTGTAAATGTTTAAAAATCCTTGCTAATATTTCATCTCTACGGGTACATATTCTGAAGTTGTTGCAAAATTTTTACCTTATTTTTGTTTGTATTCGGCCCTTTGCAGGATTATATACCCACTGTATTCGATAATTTCAGCGCGAACGTGGTGGTCGACGGCACCACGGTGAATTTGGGCCTCTGGGACACTGCAGGTAATTTCTATCTCTTATGTCACTTATGTGGATGCTTTGTTTGTTTGTTCTGCACTTCCAGTTTCTTTTTATCTTGTATCACTCCTTGCGGCGGAAAATTTTGCGTTCTCGGTTATCTTGATTATGTGGAGCTCAATTTGTTTACAGGGCAGGAAGATTACAACAGATTGAGGCCGCTGAGCTACCGCGGAGCGGATGTCTTTGTGCTCGCCTTCTCGCTCGTGAGCCGAGCTAGCTATGAGAATGTCATGAAGAAGGTGCATGCATATCTATACAATCTTGGATTGATTGGTTTCGAATATTTCTATCAGTGTTTCTGATCATCTTGTTGCTGATAACGTGGATGCATTCAGAGATTCAATTAGTTTTACTGTGTGCTTATTTTTCCCTTTCAGTGGTTACCGGAGCTTCAGCATTATGCACCCGGCGTGCCAATTGTGTTGGTTGGGACCAAATTGGGTGAGTTGTGTGACAATGAAAGCACAGTTTCCATTTGACTGCACATTTGTCTGTGAGATACTGAGATTGGTGAGTTGTACATTCTGTCTTGTACCTTGTTGGTAGTGGTTAGGACCTATTTGTCTCTTCATTGTTGGAATTATGAGCCCTCAAAAATTTTGTTGGAATTATGTTAGTTTTTAGTTTACCAAGATTAATCATTGCGATGTTTAAGGACTATGGTTCGTACTAACTTACTGCACCGTGTTAATGTTTAAATGCTATAGAAAGTAAAGTACAAAGGATATGGCCTGTTTGAAACATAGGAATTTCACAGGAAACAATTCAAGTCTTGGAGGAACATGTGAAAATTTGCAGATTCCAAATGGGCCCTATATTTACTCAATTCGTCTTTCAAAACTACAATCAATGGCCTACGACAACAATTTGATAATGATCTACCTTGTTTTAGTAGCAAAGCTTGGGAAGAAGTATTGTTTTCTTCATTTCCTCTACTTTGTAAACTTGCTGATGTATAAAGATATAGCATTTTCCATAATAAATAAATAACTGCTCAAATGAGAAATTCTAGGGTTATACAGATAGCCCTAGGAGGGAGAACAAGTTACTTGTTAATGAGGTCGTAGTTTCCACAAAAAAAAAGGGTTTACGGGATGAGCTAATAAGGTTCTTCTTCTGATAGTTTTCAAGAATTTCTAGACCTACAAAATGAAAAGGAGACCATAATCCGACCTATGCTTAATATTCGATATCCGGAAATATCAAATCATGTTTCCTACAAATTGAAGTTCCTTCGTTATGTTTGCTAGAAGTAAGGCTTCAGTTTTCCAAATTTCAAAATTCTAGGCTCTTATGGTCTAAAATTCTACCCAAAAAAAACCCTGGTTCTTAGCTAGAGGGAAGACACCATACAATCCTTTGTTAGTTCATCATCTAACCTCCTCCAGTCATTGAACGGATGGTAATTTCAGAGCACTAAATACTTAGGTAAAACTTGGTTGCATTTAAGTAGTGTTGGACAAAAGATGCTAGTGAACTGTTAATAATTTGCCGCATATGCTAATTAGGTAGGATGAAAAACGTTAAAAATATGGACTTATTTCCTGGAGCTTCCACCATTTCATTAATTACATGTTACATACTAAAAAACCGGATAGATCCTTGTGCTGTTAACATCACATTTTGTTGTCTATTATTTTGGGTTTCTTGCATTTCACCTGGGGTTTTTAATATCATGACTACAATCATATCTTGCAAAAGGTTTCTTAATTAAGTGCCTTTTAATTGGACCATAATTTTTGTCAATCATGACATTGCATACAGATCTTCGTGAAGATAAGCACTACTTACTTGACCATCCTGGCATGATGCCTGTTACTACAGCACAGGTATTATGTTTACCTTTGTCTCTCTTTGATTTCAACCTAATTTGAGATATAAATGCATTCCAATATCTCATATTTCTGTGTTCTCCTTGCCACCCTTACCTTGCAGGGGGAGGAACTCCGCAAGCACATTGGTGCAACCTGTTACATTGAGTGCAGCTCAAAGACACAGCAGGTTAATTGCTTGTGTTGGCTCATGAGTCCCTTGGTCTCTGAAGGCTTACATTTATCCTTGTTGTTGTATTCTGGATGCGTCCTTTAACTTCAGAATATTTCACTAATATGTAGAATGTCAAGGCTGCGTTTGATGCTGCCATCAAGGTAGTAATCAAACCTCCAACAAAGCAGAGGGAAAGGAAGAAAAAGAAAGCACGGCGAGGATGTGGATGTTCAATATTGTAAGTGAATATAACTTTCTAATTGATGTTTGCTCGCTTCTCTTTTTATACACTTGCAGTCATAAAGCTTTTGTTGTTTTTCTGATTACTGCTGGGAGGGAATTATTTTAGTCTGCATCTACAATTATTGCCAAAGTGGCCTCTCCGGGCATCCTCTTGAGCATATACTGAATTACTGCAAAGTTGTGAATTTTTATGTTCATCGGCCATTTCTGGGAAAACTGATCCATCATGAATACCTAACAAAAGTATGGTTAGTTTGTAGATCACTCTCGAATGTTTAGGAAAGTTGTCCTTTTTTGCACTACTCAGTCTGCATGCCATGCTCTTATCTTAGGTGCCTCATTTCGTACTTGATATTGCCATTACCTGGGAAATCATGAGTTTACATTCACTGAACTATGCTCTAAGAAGCACTAGTATGATTTTTTTTTTCGAAAGACTAAAGCCTTTTTTTTGGTATTGCAGTTGCAGGGGTGTATTGTCCAGAAGGAAGCTAGTATGCTTCAAGTGATCAAAGGTTATCTTTGATGATCGGAGATTCAGAGGTCTGTGAGACGCAAACAATATCATCTGTAGCTTTATCCAAAGTTTAAATGTGCTGGTTGTACTTGCAATATGTATATTAATATACTTTTCATGTTTGGCAGTTAACTAGAGGTAGATTAGTATGCTGTTCATGTATTGTTAGCTCATAATGAGTTAGGAATTTTAATACAACCTGAGCAACAAATTGGCAACGATGAGATCTTTCTTTCATCCCAACAAAACTAGCTTCGTTCTGCTGCTACTGAATTTATCTAGTAATTCGGTAGTAGAATTATGTTTTCTGCTGACATCGACTTCGATCCTGGGTGTATCACATTGCGACATATAATGAACTCAAAGCAGTGGGATGAGCCTGACGAATTCTGAAACAACCTTCGAAATGCTCCAACTTATTGAATCAACAACGGGTCAACAGCCAACGTCGACAACGCCTGCGTCACCGGACAGCCGGAGGCGGCGAGATCGCGACGAGCCGCTGGAGCAGCACGTCGTTCCACATGTCGATGGGCCCCGGCAGGCACAGGTGCAGGCAGTCTTTGGTGCTCCTTGGCAGCCACTTGTTGAAATGCTCGCCCGGGTGGCCGTCGGCGCGCATCATCGTGGCCTTTGTCACGTCCAGTATCCCGAACCTCTTGTTCCCGCTCGTCTCCCTCACCCTGCTCACCTCAGTGCCCACGCGATGGCTTCCAAGCTAACCTCTCCTTCCTCCAACGGCTGCGTCCGGTTGCAGTATCCGCCGTTGAACCACGAGCTGTGTCAAGGAACACAGCTAGACTATACTAAGCGCAATTTCAAAAATTTATCGCGCAACCAAGGAAGCTCTGCTAATAATAGATCACAGGATTACCACTAGACGCGCAGATTCGCAACGGAAAAAGAGTCGACGTAGTGTGTTGGTGCGGTTGTAGTCGTATTAGTCTCGTACCTCCTCCAAATGCTCCTCGTGACCGTCACAAATTGCGGATCGCCCTAGCGTTGAAACATCGTAACAACACCTCCAAGGTATCGACACGTACGGAGCAGAAACACCACGCGCCGGAGTGCTAGCGCCGGCTGCGCGATTTTGGGCGAAGGAGGTGTGGTGACTAGGATTTCGGGAATTCCGAAAATCACCCTTAACCCTATGCCACCGCCCCTCTATTTATAGGCATCCATGATGGGTCTCGAACTTTGAGGCCCATTTGGAACTCGTGGCCCATAAGAATTCGGACCACCATCCAAAATGTGTCCCGGACTCCCAGCCCTTTAAGCGTGCGACCCTGTAGGTTCACGTACACTTGGACACTAATCGGTAGTGGCCCCCCAGTAGGATATGCCGACTCCCGAGTATACGTAAAGATCACATCGGACGAACCTCAACAAATCTCATATGTATTTCCCTTTGCCTCACAATATCGGTCAAACTCAAGACAAGTAAGTGTCATCCTTGTTGGTTGGCTTGACCACTCTTTCTCAATCACGTGACTCGAATTCTCTGACTATGGTTAATTTTTTAACCGCGAGTAGTATGGTCATTCATCTCTAGAATCTGATCACTCGAGAGGTCTAGAGATATCTCTCCCATTGCATGGAGGGGCAAATCATATCTTGATCGACCATACCTCGACGCATGTATCATGACAAACCCGAAAGTTGTCTTTTATAACTACTCAGTTACGGAGTAGCGTTTGGCAACCCCTAAGTAAGTCACTACACATCTTGAGTACGTGTGACAACATCAAGTCTAAGGATATAGCATACACATTGTAAATGAGACCAACTGATGATATATAAGAATACAACATTCTCGCAATGTTTCATGGTAGGTCGATCCAACCCTATGTTCGCTAACATGTATCCATATTATTGGTATGTTCGCTAACATGTGTCCATATTATTAGTTTGATATCTCCATATCTATGATCTGTGAAACATGGTTATCAACTAATACATATGCTAGTCTATTCATATGTGTCATTATATGTTTTCGACTAGAAATCGCTTTAGAATAATCATCGCAAAAAATAGAGTTTCACAGACAAATCACATATTTGCTAATAAATATTAACGATATTATTCAAGGAACATATTATCCAATTATCTTGACATTTGCTTTGATCTTTTTTTTCAGAGAGTGAGGATAATTGGTTACTGTAGTCATATTAAGGCTTACAATCCAGATGTCACGATTTCTAACCCCGGGAAATTACAGTGGAATCCACACAAATAACTTGCCAACCACGATTATCGAAAATTGAACTATGACACACCGTTTGACTTTGCAACGTACAGTTGGTACCTTTGCTTTGATCCAAACACCCCACCGTAACATTGAGTTCAAAAATGTGAATTGAGAAAGGGTGGTTTTAGGGTGTGTTTTGTTAGTGGAATGGAGTTAAATGAGAAGTGATTGTCTTGAATCATGTGGTTCCATTGTTTTAGATAAATGAGATGGTTCAGCATTTAGAAAGAATATTCCACTAATTTACTTCACACCATCAAAGATGGAATGACATGAATAACTTTTTCTTTTCTTAAACTAACCCATACATGTATTAGTTTTTATAAACAGCCAAATAGATAGGTACTCTGGGATTTGTGAAGGCAGACGCTATGCAGAGGGATCTTGCTTGATGTGCCAAGACGTCCTCCTGTCGATGGCCCGTTGCTCAGGACGACCAGGATCACCAGCGCCGGCAACGCAACGAGGCAGACTGCAGTGCAAACAGCCCAGCTTTCTTCCGCGCGACCCACCGCTTCTCCTTCCTGTCCTCCTCGGAGTCGGAGGCCTCGGCTATATGCGCAGCCTTCTCCCCGGCCTGCGGGCGCTGTTGCGACGTGCGCATGCTTCTGCCGATGCCTACACCTTCTCTCCAAGCCCGTCGTTAAGGCTGACCCTTCAGGGTCGATCGGGACCCATATAAAAATTAACAAGACGTCCTTGAAGGCTAGCTAGTTTCTGAATTAACTATTAATCAGCGCGCAAATCGAATCTAGCTAGTTTTTATTTACATGGCGAAAGAAAATTAAGGAGAAGAAAGTGGATGCCGAGAGGGAGGTGAGGGTGTCTGGCCATGAGAAGAAAAGAGTGGAAGCTAAGTTGGCAGCGGGAACTTGTGTGCCGTGCCCGACGGCGCTCCAGAGGTATGTAAGTACCTGCGCGGCATCTAGGAAGGAAGTGGGGTTGCATGGGAAGAAAGAAAGATGGACTCGGCTTATACTTGTAAGGATAAGATTTTTGAGCCAGCCAACAAATTCCGAGTCAAATCAGGAAACTAATCTGCGTCAACTTTGGAAACGTCTCTCGTTAATCGTTATTGATATCTCATATATGTGTGTACGATGAGCAGACACTGTCCTTCCTTACACAGGGAAAGGAGGCATGCCCTGAATAGAACAAGCAATATGATACTAAATTAGTTAGACATGCCTCATGGGCCTTATTAGACCTCGTTTAAGCAAAGTGTCCATATGATCGGGTCTAATGGGCTGATATTATGACACTCCCCTTTGGACATTTTGCCAACGCCATGCTTAAGCCTTGTTAAAAACTCCTTCGAAAAAATCCAGTGGAAAAAAAAATCGGTAGGGAGAAAAGAGTACATAGCTCGTGTAATTTGCATTGCACATGTTGCCTCGTTAAAAACCTTCAATTGAGAAAACCAAGTGGGACAACACTCAATTAAGGAAAAATGAGTACAACATTAATAATCCTTTCGGATTTGATTGTGACTTTCACAATCTTTTTAATCCCTAAGATCATAACGATCAAGTGGTATGTCTTTGCATGAAACTTTAGTTCATGTTCCTTTGCCATATGGCCATCTTATTGGATAGATGTAGGCAAGGACCTTGTGAATATATCCACCGAATAATCACAATATTTTTCTCCCAAATTTATATTTCACTGTCCTCGTAGGAATCGTGAGTATGCAGAGTTCAGAGCGACATGCTCTTTCATATAGCCACATATTGATC
Organism: Ampelocalamus luodianensis; assembly: GCA_036346255.1. NCBI lineage: Eukaryota > Viridiplantae > Streptophyta > Magnoliopsida > Poales > Poaceae > Ampelocalamus > Ampelocalamus luodianensis. Next base: position 51,286,805 of record CM070627.1, on the reverse strand, counting down.
TTGTACAATACAAGTACTCATCCTCGTAGAGGACCATAGGGGATATAGTTGCAGAGTATGTCCATTCCCAATCATACGAGGCTTTACTCATGCCGCTATCCCTGAGTGGTTCTCTCAAAATTACATCCAAGGCCTATCCAGTAGACTCATAGTGGATGATTTTACCATCTCAGAGCATAAATTCTTACGGCACGGTAGGCGCGGCTACGGCGAGGCCGTGTGCGATCCTCGATACGACGCGATAGGCATGGAAGCGGAGGCATTGCGCTCGGGTCCATCCTCCGCACTACGCGTCGCCTCCATCCTCCACCTTGTGCGTCATCTCGAAGGATCTCTTGCATCGCCACACCAATCCTCCCTTCCTCCTCATGTGCGCCTCACACACCCACCAAGAAGAGAGAATAGCCTTGCAGGCAAGGTAGGGGAACCATGGCTGCAAGGCAATGCTGGCATGGAAGGTGGCGCCGCGGGTGGGCCATCCGAGATCTGTCCGTCTGCCTTGCCCGGATGCCTGTCTGCCTCATACTGCATTACATTCGTATCCTCTTTTAATCCTTTGCGATTTGGCGATTAGGATCTCGTGGTTGAATGGGGCGGTTAGGAGGAATGGATCAGGACTGGGAAAAGGCAGTACGATAGTTGTATTTAGAAAAAATGGTCGATCCTAAAGATCCAACGGATCATTTGTCCTCGAACGGTTGACCCGTTCATCCCCAAAGCTTCCTGTGGAGAAGAGGGGGCAGGGCCGGTTCGGTGCAGCCCCAGCCCACGCCCACCCCTAGTCTGCGTTGTTGCAAAGAGCCCACCTGCCTTGTCGGTTCGAGAGCACAGCTCAGCCTACAACTAGTGACCGGTGAGGACGTGCGGCCGAATGAAATCAACTGCTCATCCTGAGCGGACGGGCACCAACGGGCCACGGCCCAATCAATCTTCGCTGGAGTTGGATAAAACAGCCACCTGCGCGGGCCGAAGCAGCAGGAAAGATGGTGCCGCTCTTGTGGAAATCACCGAGGCCAGCGCAGCGCAACGAGAAGTTGCCCGGGCGGCATCGGCCGATGTGCTCGCGACGCGTGCGGCAGCTTTCTGGGCCCCTGTCCGCGTGTTTCGCTTGGCCATGGGCTTGTGCTCGGCCGTAATAAGGTCCGGTCCGTAACGCGGCGAAGATGGGGAGCATTGCCGCACGCGGGACTGTCTACGTGTAAGTTGAACATTTATTAGTTTCCAATCACTTATTCGGTTATTCTCATCTTTAGATTTTCATCAAACGGCATGAAAAAACGTTACGAGAAAAGTACAAAAAATTTCTAAACTGACAAAAGTAAATCTAGATGAACTCTACAAATACAAAAACAAATAGAACTAAAAATTACAGATAGAGCTGTGTTAAAATCACACATTAGTTGGTACTATAATTTTATACTTAGTATTGTGTAACGGGAGGTGACTGAGGCAAATCCGTTATTTTTATTCTGATGTTGGACAAGAAAATAACCACCTAAACTGCTGTTTCGGCTCCGGCGACACGGTGCCTAGAACTCGGCCGGCCGTGCAGCCCGAGGAGTCCGATGCCATCAGCATCAGCTGCTAGCCCACCACTCAAAGGTCAAAACCGTCAGGACTCTTGTCAATAAAGTGGAAATAACCAAAGCAAAACTTGCGGAGGAGGTCAGGCACATGGTACCCGAAGCAGACAGGCCACATGCGACATCGGCTGATCGGCACATCAAGTACTAACAGTCTTATCTAAACAAAATACTCACAGTCTAACAAACGAATATGATGACCTTTGTGCAGATCAGATCAAGCGACACATGAAGAAGAAAGACAAGCTCCACGATTTGTTCAGATCAGATCGAGACACCAAACATCGAGTCAAGTGGCACCGACGACCCCGTACATGCGTTCACCGGCAGTTTTTTTATCTGTATTAATGAAAACTGTATCGCATATCAATACTAGCACTGCTTGTAAATTTCACCGTTTACTACTGATTCAACAGCACGTCAGTACGGTACCTCAGAAATTCAGGGTGGCAAACATCTTATCAGTGGCGAGTCGATCATAAAATGGTTACATTGCATCTCAAAGGTGGTGATCTCATCATAATCTCATCCCTAAAGTTACTGTTACAGCTTCATCAGAAACGACACCTTGTAGAACAACAATTCAACAAAGCAATTTAGAGTTCAGACCCAAAAATCCACTGAAATCTCATCCCCAAAACGGAATCAACGATCTTCCCATCCGTATTGCGCAATTTAATTCGCACTACCTATCTCGTATCCTAGCCATCTGATCGACGAACAAAACTATCATCGATGCACACACGCTTAACCAAATCTCAGTTCCTAGAACAGAAATATAATTGAACACATGAGCAGAGATGTCTCCATCATCGTGGTCACCACGCGATGGTCCGAAGGAGGATCTCGTTGAACGTGTCGATCGGGCCGGGCATGCACCAGTGCACGCAGTCGTTCTGCACCCGCGCGTTGGCGCCGCCGGCGAACGGGTCGTTGCGCATGTACGGCCCTGGGTGGCCGTCCGGTCGCTGGTTAGCCAGCTTTGTCACGTCCAGCGCCGCGAACCGCACCCCGGACCCGGTGTTGGCCGCGGCCACCTCCTCCACGACCGTCCTCCTCATCTCCGCCTCGGTGTAGCCCAGCTCCTTCTCGCCGTTCTTGTACGGCTGTTTCTTGGGGCACGCGCCGGCCTTGTCCCAGTCCCCCTCGAAGTGCGCCGGCGAGAACGTGGTGAACGCGACCACCTTCTTGTCCGCGCCGTGCCGCCTGTTGACCTCGGCGAGCGTCCGGTGTACTGCGTCCTTGAACACGCCGAAGAAGGCTATCTCGGTGTGGTTAAACTCGGCGCAGTCGTGGCAGCCCACGACCTTGCCGCCGTCGTGGTAGATGCCGGGGATCAAGAACCAGTGTCCGATGGACAGCACGGCCGCGTCGAGCGCGCCCAGCTGCGACATCCACCGCTCGTCGAACGAGTCCAGGAACACGTTGTTGTGCCGCACGCCGGCGTGCTCCGCCTTCTCGGCGACCTTCACCAGGAACGGCGACCAGAAGATGGACACGGTGGCGTTGAACTCGCGGAACACCCACCGCCGGAACTTGTTCTCCTCGCCGTCCCGGTACACCAGCTCCGGCCGGGAGTGGGACGCCAGGAGGCAGAGCAGTGACTCGGCTTGGTTGCGCGCCAGGGAGTCGCCGACGAAGGCCAGGTGCTTGTTGCGGAGCCAGCGAAGGAACGCCTCCGGGGAGAAGGCCGGGAGATCGCACCGCCGCGGCCGCCACCGCCAGTAGAGGTAGCCAGTGTCCGGCCGGCCGTGCGCCATGCAGTTCTGGCCGTCCTTGATCGTGCCGCAGCTCGTCCCGTTGTAGAGCGGCGGGCGCGCGTCTGGGACCCACTCGCCGTCGGAGTAGTCGCACGGCGGCGACGCCGACACTTCTCCGGCTACTCAGAGACGACACAAGAATGCAAGATTAGTACTTTAAGAACGCCATTTCATGCCCAAATAACTAAAAGTGAATTCCAAGTGTCAAATTTGCATAAGAAACTTCAGAAATCAAATGCCCAAAATGAGATAGCTAAAAGTACCAAGAAATGGACACTATTGCTCGACTCAAGAACACTTTTCCTTCCCTCTATGGAGAAAATCCTCTGAGAAGTCAGCACAAAACTAAGAACTAGCATTCTTGCGAAATAGAATGTGCTTATGGACAAACTCAATTGGCTAGCTAAATCTTTCCAGAGACAAATTTCCACAATGCATCGCAACACCCACTACGAGAAATCATTTGGAAAACCTAATGTTGTACCTTGCGCATTCTTAAATATTTCATCTCCTTGGTAAGGAGAGGGTGGAGGCAGCCGCGCATGCGCATTCACCTGCACGTGCTCATGCTGAGATGCGATGATGACTGCTGCCTCCTCTGGTACCTGCGGCACCAGGGCCGGCATCTTGGCCGTGGCCACCGGGTAGAAGAGCAGGTAATGGAGGAGGGCGAGAGGGATGAGCGCACAGAGAGCATATGTGACGAATTGCTTCTTGGGGAGCAAGAACTGGCTGTTCTGGAGGTGGTGGTTCTGTAGGAAATTGGTGACCATGGCTGCGACCTGCGAGCTATGTTTGTGCTCAGGAAGAGGAAACCATGGCAGAGAGGTGGCACAAGGAGGCAGAACGGGATCAAGGGGTGGGGAAAGGCTGGGAACAATATATTTTTCTACTGAGGGTGCTGTCCTTGTAGCTGTAGCTGTTGTCTTGAATGGCTTGTAGCTGTGGGTGGGGATCTCTGCTGCTCTTAATGCAGAGGTACCGATTTGTTCACGGGAATTAGAAGCGATTTCAACGGTTTGATCGAAAAGCAAGGGTTGAGATCAATTGATATAGTAGAAATACAGTACTCTATACTACAATTTATATACTTCCGAATTATTACTACAGTACACAAGTTTCACTACAAGTTTCACTGTTCCTACAGCGTTCTCCGCATTTACCGCTGAGTACGCGGATCCTTGCAGCTGTGTACAGCTGGTTGCAAGCGACCAGAGTCCAGAGCCCACAAACATGTCATGCACATCGCGGGTGGTTCTGCACTTTTGCTTTGATATTCCTATGTTTATTTTCAGTTTCAGTAGATAGTCGAAATTTATTTCTCTTGTTCACTGGAGCACGATTTCTGATGTTTGGAAATGACGTTTCTAATGTCTGGATTTGAATGAGGAAAATCCAAAGAAAAATGTAAACAACAGTAGCCTCTGCGGCGTTTGCTTGCTTCTTGTTGTTGTTGTGTTTTTAAAAAATAAATTATCAAAACTACAACTTTAATGAAAAAATTAAGGGCGAAAATTTTCATAAAACTGCAACTCTGTTACATTAGAGCCTCGGACCCATGAGTTAAGGACACAATCATCACCATGCTCTTAAGAGAGCCCGTTTGGGTCTTAGTATATACTACATTCCAAACAAGGTATGAGGTGTTGAATATATAAGTATTTTTCGAATTAGTTTAATTCAGAAATATGGTAGATAAATCACAGAAGTTACTCTAGTCATTTTCACAAAGCAAGTAAACAAGAACATTATAGTCATACTAAGATCCAGAAGAACAAAAACTAGCATACCTATCTCAGTGTTCAAATTAACAACAGATAATAAAGTTAACCAACAAATAAGTGCGAGATAGGCATACCCACATCCAATGGAAGGAGCAGCAACAGTAGAAACTCTAGATCCAGTAGCAGCAGCAGGAGTCTTGTCTAGGTCGTCGTTCGTCATGGCGTAGTGGACGTCGTGGTAGTAGTCGTGCAGTTGATGTAGATGTAGCAGAGAATCGAATGAAGAGGAAGCAACGAGCAGTCGCGCGAACGCTCCCCCAAAACCTTATTCGTCCTCGCTCGTGCAAGCCTTCGAGGACGGGGGTTCCGCCGGAGACAACAACAAAACATATAGTAATGTCTTAGTCTTTCGTATGGCGATCCGTTTTTGAACCAGTGCTCTGTTCTTCTTAATAGCAAAAACGAAGAGGCCAGAACAGTGTTAACTGCATTCATTACTCAATAGTAACCACAACCATTATTCACTAGTAACCGCATTGTTACTGCCAGCCTTTCGTTAATACCATTTACTGCGAGTCGGTGTGTTTCGATTTTCGAATAGATAAAGATAAACGCACCGCACCCGACATGCCTGCGCACACGTGCACACACACACGCACGCACCGCACGGCACACACGGCTCGGTGAGGCGAGGCGTGGCGTGGCGTGGCGAGGCAAGTGAGCGCGCGCGCGTATTGGCTCTTTCCAATTCTACAAGGGGGCTACCACGTTCCACCTTTTAAAGTGGTGTAACTCCCATTCCTTTGTCGTAGCACACAGTCCCCTACCGTGGCAAACAATCAGAGAGTTAGTGATTTCAAGCCATGGTAAAATCAGAGAGTTAGTGATTTCAAGCCATGGTAAATTTTAAGTCACAGACGGTTTTGAATACAAACCGTCTGTGATATTGGCCTCTTCACAGACGATTTTTAGTGCAGTTAGTAACATAGACGGTTTTAAACCAAAACCGTATATGATTACATGTAATACAGACGGTTTTGGTCAACCGTCTGTGATGAGACGTTTAGTATTAGCCTTTTTACAGTAGTGATAGCAGAAGCAAGGTTGTAGCACGTCATGCCGAAGCAAATGTCGTCCCCGCCCAAGTCCGTGGGCAGTGGTGGCACCTCGAACATGACGGCATCAAAGTCATCGGCGCAGAAGGGATCGGTGACTCTCAATACCCTATGCTCACTGAGACCAACTATGGCTCTTGGGTGGTGAAGATGAAGGTATTCATGCGCGCACAAGGGGTGTGGGCGATAGTGGAAGGCAATGAGCTGGTCGATGAGCGCAAGAACCACATGGCTCTCACCACCATATTCCAAGCCGTACCCCAGGCCATGATGATGATCTTGGCCAAAAAGGAGACTGAAAAATTAGAGGAGAGAATTTGGGAAAGAGGCCACACAGTAGCAACCTTCCATTTCTCATGTATTTGTAATGTATATAGGAGATTACAGGAGCTATTACAGGCTAAATTACAGGAGCAATCAGGAGTTATTGCCTGCTATTACAAGCGAAATTACAGGAGCTAAATTACAGGAGCAATCAGGAGTTATTGCAGGCAATCTGGGCAATCCGGCAATCCTATTGCCAATCTGCAATACCATATATTTTATCAGCCTCCCTCAATCTCAGCCGTTGGAAGCAAGGTTGAGATTGCGCCTGAAGGAGGAAAACAATTGTATGGACAGTGGTTTGGTGAAGATGTCCGCCACTTGATCCTTGGATGAGATGAACTTGATGTGTAGCAGTTTTTGAGCAACCCTCTCACGAACAAAATGAAAATCCACCTCGATGTGTTTAGTGCGGGCATGAAAAACTGGATTAGCAGATAAATATGTTGCCCCCAAATTATCACACCAAAGAACTGGCGGTCGATCCTGAGCAACACCTAGTTCTTGAAGGAGAGATTGAACCCATATCAGTTCGGCAGTGGCATTGGCAACAGATTTGTACTCAGACTCCGTGCTAGACCTCGTTACAGTGGCTTGCTTGCGCGAACTCCAGGCGATCAAATTATCACCAAAAAAGATAGCATGGCCCCCAGTTGAGCGACTGTCATCAACATTCCCAGCCCAGTCCACGTCAGAGAAGGCGGAGAGCAGACATGACGAGGAGGAGTGGAGCTGCAAGCCAAGGTCGGCCGTGAAACAGACATAACGCAGAATCCTTTTGACAGCCGCCCAATGAGAACTAGCGGGCGCATGGAGGAACTGACATACTCGATTGACTGAAAAAGAGATATCTGGACGAGTAATAGTGAGATACTGTAGCCCACCAACAATACTACGGTATTGTGTTGCGTCCTTGGAAGGAACAGGAACATCGTCTTGGGATGAAAGCTTGTCCGTCGAGACCATAGGGGTGTGCATCGGTTTGCACAAGGTCATGCCGGCGCGAGCCAAGAGATCAACAATATATTTCCGTTGAGTGAGAGTAAGACAGTGCGGCTGGCGTCGTACCTCAATCCCAAGGAAGAAGTGCAGGTCCCCTAGGTCCTTGACGGCAAATTCCGCCCATAAAGCAACAACAAGATCACCGGCCTAGCGAGAGGAGCTAACCACAATAATATCATCGACGTATACCAAAAGAAAAACAATAGATGTGCCATGTCGACGGATGAACAGGGACATGTCAGTTTTGGATGCCACAAAACCGAGACCACGAAGACTAGCACTGAGGCGGGCATGCCATGCACAAGGTGCCTGTTTGAGTCCGTAAAGCGCTTTGTCAAGACGACATATATGCGATGGGCAGTGAGGATTTGTGAAACCAGGAGGTTGACGCATGAAGACCTCTTCTTCAAGAGTCCCATAGAGGAATGTGTTCTGAATATCGAGTTGCTTCAAATGCCAGCCAGCAGACACAGCCATGGAGAGGAGAAGGTGAATCGTCGTGGGCTTGACCACAGGACTAAAGGTGTCCTCATAGTCATACCCATAGCGTTGCTTGAATCCCTTGGCAACAAGTCTGGCTTTGTAATGCTCAATCGTGTCGTCGGCCTTGCGTTTAATCTTGAATACCCATTTTGAGTTAATGCGATTGATTCCTGGGCGAGGCTCGACAAGGCGCCATGTCTTGTTCCGGAGAAGGGCAGCGTACTCGGCTTCCATGGCGGATTTCTAGTGAGGAGAATGCAGTGCATCATAGTGCGTACAAGGCTCGAGTGAAGACTCAGTAGAGGCACGTTGGACGTGAGTCATGTACGTCACGGTCCCGTCCGTGCGCTTGAGTGGCTTGCGGATCCCGTCCTGTAATCGTGTATGAGGACAGAACGGCGCAGGCGTTGGGATTGGAGCAGGGTCTGGTGCTGGTAGAGAAGCCACATCATGCGGCTCTGGAGCCTGGGCCGTAGCAGCTGCTTGGGCCAACTCAGCATCCTGGGTTGAGGCATCGTCACTAGGAGGCTGAGGAGATAGCGCGGTCAAGAGTGTGCTGCGCGCACTGGACTTGCACCAGGTGAGTCCGGCTCCTTAGGGTCATCATCGGCGATGGCGTCAACTCGAGCACCACGCGAAAAACTTGCACCATGGTTAGGCAACAACAAGGGACAACACGCAATATCGACAAGTTGGTCAGGGGAAATAACAGATGGTGAACCAGATGATGCATCAGTCGAGTTCAACGGAAGATCAGCAAAGGGAAAAACGTTTTCATCAAAAACAACGTCGCGAGAGATATACACTCGATTAGATGGGACATGAAGACACTTATACCCTTTGTGAAGAGAACTATAGCCAAGAAACACACACTTTTTTGACTGAAAATCAAGTTTATGGGAATTATATGAACGGAGGTGTGGCCAGCATGCACAATCGAATACCTTAAAGAAGGAATAATCAGGTTTCTCATGAAGAAGACGCTCAAGTGGTGTGTTCATGGCAATAACTCGGCTAGGAAGTCTGTTTATGAGAAAACATGCAGTGGATAATGCATCACTCCAAAAATGTAGTGGCACAGAAGCATGCGCAAGAAGTGTAGGGCCTGTTTCAACAATGTGACGATGTTTGCGTTCGGCGGTGCCGTTCTGTTGGTGAGTATGAGGACATGAAACACGATGAGAAATACCGAGTTTATGAAGAAAAAAAAGGATGAAGTTTCTCATATTCGCCGCCCCAGTCAGTGTGTTCATGAATGATTTTTCGCTTAAGTAGGCGTTCAACATGGTGTTGAAAGTCCACAAAAACTTTGAACACATCAAATTTATTTTTGAACAAATATAGCCAAGTGAATCAACTGTATGAATCAATAAAGCTGACGTAAAAACGATGGCCACTGACAGACGTACGAGCAGGACCCCATATATCAGAAAAATATAATTTCCAAAGGTGCGGAAGCTATTTTATTCAAAAGGGGAAACAGTAATTGATGACTCTTGCCTTGTTGGAAAGCATCACAGACTATCATCATTATGAACTGACTCAGATGGCAAACTTGTTGACTAAGCACATGCTTAACTATTTGAGACGCAGGATGACCTAGGCGTGAATGCCATTTATTTGGAGAGACCTTGACACCACTGAAAACTTGTTTTGTGGATGCCGACTCAATGGAATAGAGACCACCTTGGCACCGACATCTAAGGATTGTTTCCCTCGTTGCTTGATCCTTGACAAACAAATGCTAGGATGAAACTCCATAAGCACATTGTTATCAAGAGTAAACTTATGAACCAATAAGCGATTGCGAGTAACTGAGGGAACACAGAGAACATCATTAAGTTGAAGAGATCGAGATGGTGTATGGATTTGAGTTTGACCAACATGTGATATGCGCATACCTTGTCTGTTGGCCGTGTGAACCTGGTCCTTGCCGTTGTAGGACTGCTTGACGGTGAGTTTGTCAAGCTCGGAGGTGAGGTGGTCGGTTGCTCCAGTGCCCGTGTACCAGCTTGCGTCGACGGAGTAGGAGGGAGTATGGCCAACGGTGTTCGCCTCAGCAGAGCACCCTTCATTGCCTATGCCCGCAAACTCGCGTTTAAAGCGTTTGTAGCATCGCGAGGCAATGTGCCCCATGATGCCACACCGCCGGTAGACCGGGCGCAGCTTGCCTCCGCCGGAGTTGGAGTTGGAGTAGCCACTGGTGTAGTTTCCAATCGAAGAGGAGCCAGGGCCGCTAGAATTGAAATTCTTTTGCGAGCCTTGGCCCTTGTTGTTGGAGCGATACACCGACTTACTGCTGGTCTTAACACTGAGGAACACGACATTCGCTGCATGATTTTCACCATGCAACTCAACAGTGCGTGTTTCGATACGATGTTCAATGGTGTGGAAGTGCGCGTAAACATCACGGATTGGCATGACCGTGTCACGGCAGGTCACGGTGGAGACGAACCCCTCGTACTCGCCATCGAGGCCAGCAAGGAGGTAGCAGATGAACTCCTCCGGCTTGAGTGGCTGTCCGATGGCAGACATGGTATCAGCAAGAGTTTTGACACTGTTGAAGTAGACACTTGCCGATGTGTCGGACCCGGATTTTTTAATCCAGAATCCTCTGTGATAACACAGTGTTATTCCCTGGATCAGTAGATAGCACTCATAGATACATTGCTGAATCATTTCATACATGGCGTAGAACCATACCATTCATTAATTTAGCACATCAGAGTTTACATAGACTGCGTCGGGTCAGGTTTTACAATACGGGCCGAACAGGCCAAAAGATTACATTACAAAAACGGAAGCGACAACGGAAGCAAAAGAGGTGAGAGCTCATCTCTCCACAGGCAAGCGACTGGGGAAACTCGTGTGCGTCCGATATTACCTAAAGACTCAGATAATATAGGATGCATGCGAGAACCAACGAGTCACCGGATGGGCGAGACTAGAACATCTAAAGACTATACTATGCTTCATCATCTCCCGGACCTCCAACTTCTGGATCCTCGTAGTAGTCGTAATCTCCGGGATTTCCTGCTTCTAAAGGTTTGGGGGGGGGAAGAGAGAGCGAGGATGAGCACAATTTTCGTGCTCGCGAGTCAACACACAATGCAGTAATATACATGCAAGGCTAACCAAGGATGACTCAGGTTCTTTTATTTGCTAAAGCAATGTTATCAAATATCATAATTACAAATTCCTAGCACTTAGCATTTTAACAAATTGTATTTTGATAAAGAGAGTAATTGTGCAATATTTAATAACAGCAGAGGTTCCCTCCGTCGGAAACTCTACCCATGCTTAATTTGATTGGGGATCTCCGGCGTCTTCAAATCCTAGTCAGACGTACGTACCGAAAAAAGGCATAGACAAATAAAAAAGAGCAAATAAATACAAATGAACAACAAATAAACTTCAAATTAAACAAGGCCTATGCCATTGAAAGATCTAGACCCGCCATTATGTGGTAATGGAGTTTTGGTGATTAATGATAAATCTAATTAGGAGACTAACACTTTTATTGATATACATATTGTGTAGTCTTATTTGGATATAAAGGTGAAAATCATGAAGGCATGCAAAGTGATTAAGTGATTAATGACAAATCTATTTGTGAGACTAACAATTCTATTGATTATCTATTGCTTAGTCTCGTTTGGATATAAAGATGAAAATACAAGAGGTATGCATTTTACTTCTTATTATTATATCTTGTTGCATTCCTCGGATCCAAAATATAGGTTAAACTCCACCAAAAAGGTTAACTTGGATATGTGCATATGTTTCCATTACACATTTGTGTATGCACACATTTAGGGGGAGTTCATTCTATATTTTGTGGTTTCATTAGTATTGATCCATATTCTCTTTCCACATATATTAAGGATCTTTACTTTGAAACATATCCTTGAATATATTTAACTTGTGTAGTTAATATATTCATATGAGTATATGAGAGCATATGAGACTTGTGTAGTTCATTGATGCTCATATATCCTTGAATATATTTTAACTTGTGTAGTTAATATATTCATATGAGTATATACAACTTGTGTAGTTGTATACACTCATATTTAGTATATACAACTTGTAGTTCGTATATACTCTTGGTATATATAACTTATGTAGTTCATATATACTCATGTCACTTTATATTCAATTATTTGCAATTGTGTTGTGGGACTAATGTGTGTGCTAAGATGTTTTCAAGGCTTAGTCCCGGAGTTTGAATGGTGACATGAAAAGGAAATGCATAGGTGATAAGAGATCAACATGGCTCAAGACAAAGGAGTCATGCATTGCATTTCAAAAGCTTCGAAATGCGGTAATCTTAGGCGTTGTATCTTGTGTAGTACCGCATGCCGTGGATGTACCGATTTCGTGCGGTATGAAAATTCTAGTAGCATTGCTTTTGGACTTGGTTTGCTCGGAGTGGAGCGGTAGTAACGGAGTTCATGTGGCGGAACTCTGCGAGCTATATGACCGCAAATATGTTGGCGGTATGTAAATTCGAGAAGGTATTTTTCGTATTTCTCGAGCCTCTGGAAATCGGTAGTACCGCATCGAGAAAGCGGTACTCTGGAGAGCGGTATTACGGATGCTAGTTAGCGGTAATACCGCACTTTGTTAGTAATGGCTTGTTCAAAAGCATTTATGCGGTATATCTTGTTAATTAATGTTAATGACATTGTGGGACTAACATTTTCTATGAGTTGGATAAATAGGTTATGTTTCAGGGTGATGAAGACTTTGGATGACATCATGAGTTGATAAATCATCGAGTCAAGGTTCAAGAAGATAATGCATCATGTGTTGATGCATATCAAGATCTCGAATAAGAGATGATCATGAGTTGATCATCGAGTCAAGAAGACTCATCATGTGTTGATTGAGGTCAAGTAAAAGATGCATCGTGGGTTGATGCATATCAAGACGACGACCCGGACATGAAGCGAGGATGTGAGTCATCAAGCTTCAAGTGGATGGTCAAGGCAAAGGTATGACTAGCTAGGGCTAAGGATGTGTTCCTAGTCTTTTACTGGTCTTGGTGTTTGGTTGGAAGACCGGATTGCTAGTATAGGTTGTCGTACTATTAAGAGAGGTCTTGTCTAGTAGCTTGAGTCTCATCATGTGTTGATAGCTCAATCTTGCTTGCTCTAGCTCACCGTGGCATGATGCTATTATTTGCGAATGTGTTTTGCAAATAGTTGAGGCTCATGCGTCTAATCCTTATAGCATGTGACTATACTTTGCAAATGTGTTTTGCAAAACGGTTGAAGTCCATGTACCTACTCCTTGTGGCATGATCTATGTTTGCAAATGTGTTTTGCAAATAGTTAAGATTCATGTGTATTCCTTGACATGGTCTAAGATTGCTTGTTGCTATTTCTTTGGACTTAGACCATGGTAGTGGCTCTTTGAGTTGTGCTTTTGATTTGATAAAATGTGTTTGTGATCAATCAAATAGGTGGGTTGTGTAGCCCTCTGAATAAGCTTTCAATAGAGTCCAAGATCACTCAATTCCGACATCGGAGTCAAAAGTTATGACCTTTTTACCGAGTGTCGTGCATGCTGAAAATCGGGCTGCGGTAGTACCGCCAGTATAACATGCAGTAGTACCGCGAGAATGGTAGTACCGCCCCTTGTGAGTCTGGTACGACCGCAAAAGGTCAGTAACAGCTAGTTTTTGGTGTTTCATCTCCAAAGCGGCTAGTTTTGGTGTGGGGCAATAAATACCCCTTGGCCGGTTGAGAGGCAACCTTTGGCATCCCATTGAGTTCCTTTGAGCTAAGAGCAAGCCCTCTACTCCCATTTGTGCATGTGTTGCACTTAGTGTGGTTTGAGAGGCAAATCCTATTGCATGTGTTGCATTAGGTGGTGGATTTAGTATCCACGAGAGCTTTGATACTTGATTGGTTCAAGTGAAAGTTGGAGACTTGTTACTCTTGGTGTTTGCCGACACCTAGGCGGCGTGGAGACGTTGTGCATGGTGATCTTCTCAAGTGAAGCTTGTGAGAAGACAGGCGATTTGTGAGTGGCTTGGTGCTCGCCATCTCGGAGCGGAGTAAGAGCAACCCTAGTGGATTGAGGTGATAAGTTCAAGTTGGAGTCGGTTCAGCGGTTGAACTCACTTAGAGGTGTTGGTTCGGTTGGAACCGGTCCAAGTGGTTTGGACTTACCTCGGAGGTGTTGCCTCGCGTTTTGGAGCCGATCCAAAGGTTGAACTTACCTCAACGTGGATTAGGGGAGACCGGCAAGTCTTCGATCACCACGGGAAAAATATCGCCGTGTCAATTGTGGTTTGCATTATAGCTTTACTACATAGCAATTTATATTCCTAGAATTAAATTGCTTACTTGTGTGAATGCTATCTTATGTACTTAATTGTTTATATTATTGGTTAGTTGCTTTCAAGTCTTTGCTAAAATTGCTCTATTTATTATTGACTTATATTGTTGGTGCACTTAGTGAACTTAGTTGTTTTAGGCTTTAATTGTGCTAAACCGAATTGTTATTTAGCTTCCGCATTAGAATTCGGTTTTAACGCATAGAAGTTTTAAAACGCCTATTCACCCCCCCCCTCTAGTCGGCCTCCTCGATCTTACAGCCATTAGCAAGATCTTGAATTTACAAATTTTTACAAATTTATTTTATAATTTTTGGAGCTAAAATGAGGGAGATACTAATTTTTAAAGCCTCACTTTTGAATTAAAAAGAAGAAGGAAAAGAAAATCAAATAAAAAAAGAAAAGCCGTGGCCCTGATGCAGTAGATCGGCCGCCCAAAACCAGTCGAAGCCGTGGCGTGTGGCAACGCGCCACTGGCGCGAGGTGCGCCACGCGCGGCGCGCGCCTAAGAGGCGGCGAGAGGAGAGGCGGCTCGGGCGAAGCGAGGGGGAGAAGAAAGGCGGGCGCGCGCGGGAGGGAGGAAGGAAGAGGCACGGCAGCGCGGGAGGAGGAGAGGGAGGCTCGGGGCACGGCGGCAGCGACGGCCGAAGGGAGCGGCGACGCACGGGAGAAGAAGGGAGAGAGGGCGGCGGCGCACGGGGAGGAAGGGGTAGACCAGGGAGGGAAAGCGGCGGCGGCGGCATCGACGATGGAGGGGAAGGCTCGGGGCGCCGGTGACGCATGCGGGAGCTCGGGAGCACGAGGCGGCGGCGACGGGGTTCACCGGGAGGTAAGTCCTTGGCCTATCTTCTTCCTCTCTTCTTCTTGCTCTTCTTCCTCGCTTCTTGCTTGGGGAAGAAAGGGGGGGTGGGGAGAAATGGGGGAGGAAGGGAACGGAGGTGCCGGGGTGGGGATCTCTTATAGCTGGGCGAGGAGGAGAAAGGAGCCGTGGGGCTCTATGGTGGCCGGCAATGGGGCGTGGGGTTGGTACGAGGCGCCGGCGGGAGCGGCGGGTGCGGAGGTGACATGATAGGGGACGGGGGCAGGCGCGGCGTGTCAGGATGGGACGCGCACTAGTGGTGGGCCCTGGCGAGGACGAGAAGATGGAGGGAGGTGACGGCTCCACACGGTGCGGTCGGGAGGCGGGTCAACGCTGGTCGGGGGGGAAGGAGGAAGAGAGGAGGGGGAGGAAGAGAGGGAGAAGGGAGGGTGTTATAAACCTACCCACCTTAAACGAAATCTCGACCCCGAGATTCAAGCTAGTCGGATTAAGCAGAACGTACCTCTCATTACTCCTGAAGCTTCTTGGGCTTCTACAGTGACATGGTTAACATGTCCTTGGCTTCGGCCTTGGCTTGGAGTGGAAGCGGCTCTGGATACCTGCGAGACTTTATAACTTTGGCTTGCAGCTGAAGTCTGGCCTCGAGTTGTTGTGGCTCCTGAGTTGAACTTTGCAGAAGTGTTTTGGCGTTGAGGGCACCTATTGGCAAAGTGTCCTTTTTGTCCACAGCTGAAGCAACGAAGGTGTGCTACCGGGTTACATGCTGCAGGTTGTCCGACGGGAGGGGAGCACGGGAAACATTCTCGCTGGGACACGGGGTTGCGACTGGAGTTCCCTGAGACGAGGCTACTGGTGGTCGGAAAGACGAGCTGCCCTAAAAAGCTGACTTCTGTGGAAGGCTACCTTGTGGCCTCTGAAATGACATCTTCCTTTTGCGGTTAACCTCCACAGTTCTGTTCTCATTTTCACAGATGAGAGATTTATTGACCAATTGGTGGAAGCTGGAGTAATCATGGAGGATGAGTTGTCCTCTCATGTCTTCACGCATTCCTTCCACAAAGCGGTCGATCTTTTCTTCTTCATCAGCTACGTCATTGGGGGCGTAGCGAGCAAGCTGGTTGAACTTAGTTAGATATTCATTAACTGACATCTGGCCCTGCTTTAAAGCTCTGAACTCATTCTTCTTCAATCTCATGGTACCGGCTGGTACGAAGTTGGTTCTGAAAGCGGCTTTGAATTCCGCCCAAGGAATTGATTGCCATGTGGGTTCAATTTCTTCTGGTTGTACTTCAACAACTTCTTCTATGGTGGCAGCGGCGATGGTAACGGGCCCTTGTGGAGCTCTAGTTGTAGATGCTACGACTTCTACTTCTTCTGCCTCTTCTTCTTCTGACTCTAGGCTTTCATCACCTCTGGCAGCGAGGTAATTCTCCCACCAAGCAGCGGCTGCTCCTTTTAGCTGATGGGTGGCAAAGTCCACTTTGTCTTCTTCTCGAGCAATGGCGAGACGAAGCTTTTCTCGATATCTCCGAGCCGTCTTGACTTCAAGGGGTTCATCATTGCGCGAAGGTGGGGGTCCAGTCTGAGAAAGTCTGCAAGCTTGGAATTGCGACCGACTGATCCATTCTGCTGATTAGCGAGCAAAGCTTGAAGAATTTGAGCCTGCTATAACATGACTTGTGCCATGGTTGGGTCTGCTGGGGTGGAGGAGGTAGACCTTGTCCACGGCCACGACCATGACCACGACCATTGCCACGGCCTCTTCCTTGGCCTGCTACAAAGGCACCACGTCTTGGGGCGGCGGCTCTCCTTGGCGGCATCTGAAGAAACTCGGAGGCTTAGAACGAGGGGGAAGGGGTTTATATGAGGGTTTTCTGGCCCTCTAGAGCACAACAGAAGAACTTTAGACCAACGAAGAGAAACGATCAAACACAATACAAAGTATAGAATGGCTGCATTATTTTAAGGGGGGGTTAGGTGTTACATGACTCCTGATGCATAGCGTATATGCTAGGCTAAGCCATGACACAAGATACAAGTACAACGTCTACTGACTGAGGTAGAAGAAAGAAAAAGGTGCTTGCAGACCGAAAGGCTGCCTAGCAAGCACTGCTAGCTAAACTAAGCTAATTACTCCTTAATCGCATCGACCATAAAGCGTGCGGTTTCGGGAGAGGGCGCGAATGGTTTCGACTGAAGTTGGGCGACCGGGAACAAGAGTGAGAATAAGAAAGGTTGCGTCCTCAACTGGAGTCTTCAATGTTGATGCCATGCGAGGGACTGGGATGTCGCATGCTCTTGCGTGCAGCGATCCTGGTGCGGGGTCCAAGACGTTTGGTCGGTGCCGGGTCACTGAGGATGACGGCTGGTGCAGGAGGAGCTGGGGCGTGCATCACAACGGCTACTGCAACGGCGGTGTTCTTGATGTCGAAGATCTTCGGGTAGCGTTCTCTTTCCTAGAGAGACAGGAAGGAACAGAAAGGGCGATCTCAACAAGAGAACCTCGTGCACCTGGCACAAGTGAGTCAAGGCGAAGCGCGCTATGTTCTGAATGGCATCGGAACATCGGCTCCTGGGATGCTCAGTCCGAAAGGTGTGAGCGATGAACTCAACCTCTATGGAACAAAACTCTCGATCCAGAACTTAGGTCTTCCAACCTCTAAAGATGGGCCAATGGCGAACCAAGGTACTGCTTGAGTTTGCGGAGGAATACCTACAAACTCGTCGTTGTTCTC
The DNA here is from genome assembly GCA_036346255.1 of Ampelocalamus luodianensis. Classification (NCBI taxonomy): domain Eukaryota; kingdom Viridiplantae; phylum Streptophyta; class Magnoliopsida; order Poales; family Poaceae; genus Ampelocalamus; species Ampelocalamus luodianensis. The sequence goes on along the minus strand of CM070627.1, from coordinate 51,268,913 downwards.
GCCGTGAAAGAAGAAATCCCACGAGCCATCGGACGACGATACGGTTTATCTAATTTTTAAAAAAACAAAAGAAAGAGCCAACAATGGAGTAGACTCACAAAAGGAGGTAAGTAAAGAACTAAGAGGGATGAGAATGAGTAGTAATTACGCTATATTTTAACAAAATCTTTTTCTAATTTTTTTGAAAATAAGACTCAAGTCCTTAGGCTCGACCAGTCTAGCTAAGGCTCCTACAGTCGTATGTTCTGATACCAGCTCTGTCAGACCCGGATTTCCTAATCCAGAATCCTATGTGATAACATAGTGCTATTCCTGGATCAGTAGATAGCACTCACAGATACATTGCTAAATCATTTCATACATGGCGTAGAACCATACCATTCATTAATTTAGCACATCAGAGTTTACATAGACCGCGTCGGGTTAGGTTTTACAATACGGGCCGAACAAGCCAAAAGATTACATTACAAAAACGGAAGCGACAACGGAAGCAAAAGAGGTGAGAGCTCATCTCTCCACAGGCAAGCGACTGGGGAAACTCGTGTGCGTCCGATATTACCTAAAGACTCAGATAATATAGGATGCACGCGAGAACCAACGGAGTCAGTGGATCAGGCGAGACTAGAACATCTAAAGACTACACTATGCTTCATCATCTCCCGGACCTCCAACTCGGATCCTCGTAGTAGTCGTAATCTCCGGATTTCACCTTCGAGGTTTTTTGGGGGAGAGCGAGGATGAGCACAACTCGCGAGTCAACACACAATGCAGTAATATACATGCAAGGCTAACCAAGGATGACTCAGGTTCTTTTATTTGCTAAAGCAATGTTTTCAAATATCATAATTACAAATTCCTAACACTTAGCATTTTAACAAATTGTATTTTGATAAAGAGAGTAATTGTGCAATATTTAATAACAGCAGAGGTTCCCTCCGTCGGAAACTCTACCCATGCTTAATTTGATTGGGGTTAACCACATATATTAACATCACTGAGTCTGAAAACTCAGGAAAAATCCAATACCAGGGCTAGGTGAGCCCGCCACAATTTTCATACCACCCCCAAAAGTTTTGAAATAGAACTAACTCAAGTTAAGTTTCCATGTCCGCCTTTGACCGTAGGCGCGCTATTTAAAACTCTGCAGAGATTGTACACTTTACCCACAAGAGATAATCGTCTTGATATATACACACGTTTCCGTAGACATGTGAATCAAGGGGAGATCATCACAAGGCCTTTACAATGCATCCAACAGTATTAGTTACACCCGCTAAGGTTTCGTCTTCGAAGGGTTACGTCCGTTTAGATCTGTAAACCCTTACCTAGTCCCCCTCTTGCGCCCTCTTAACGACTTACGTCGTGCGCCCCGACACCCTTCGCCACAGAGGCTTACGACGTTGCAGGACATCTACCTGGTGCAACTCGTACTGAGGAATACAAATTATTTAGCCAGGTTTGTATTTTACAAACTTGTGGTTGTACTTGTTTTACACAGGATGTCATGACAAGATTAAGTCCTTAGGGTTATCTGGGCGGTTCATTCCACATTGCAATCCACAACACAACAGTCCTTGGGCTACATTAGCACCCACTGTCATACCATCCATCTTACCGTCCACCCGGACGAGGTAATAGCAATTTTAGGGTTTTGAGGAGTAAAACCAGATTACCACCTTTGTCTCAGTCATGGACCACCAATGACTGCCCAAACCATTTTTATGTTTAAAGAGATGATGATTGGAACATTTTAATGCCCCGGTATTTAAGCAAGGCTAGCATGCCGCTTAAGTACAACTATAACTAGTATTTACTAAATAGTTACTAGGGTGACATGGAATAAGGGATTCAAATTGTCAAGGATGGTATAATAATTAATTAATCATCAAGTGGGTATTTAACTACCTTAAGCTTTAATATACATGTGATTAAGAAATTAAAGCATGCAATTTGCTATTTTAAAAGAATATAATTTGCATAAAATGTAGGCTCAGTATGATCAAAGTGTTGACTCGCCTGGGATATAGGCTAGAGGATCTTGATAATCTTGGTCTTGATCAACTTGGGGATCTCCGGCGTCTTCAAATCCTAGTCGGACGTACGTATCGGAAAAAGGCACAGACAAATAAAAAGAGCAAATAAATACAAATGAACAACAAATAAACTTCAAATTAAACAAGACCTATGCCATTAGCAAGATCTTGAATTTACAAATTTTTAGAAATTTATTTTATAATTTTTGGAGCTAAAATTAGGGAGATACTAATTTTTAAAGCCTCACTTTTGAATTAAAAAGAAAAAGGAAAAGAAAATCAAACAAAAAAAAAAAAGCCATGCCCATGATGCAGATTCGCCCGCCCAAAAACCAGCCGAAGCCAGCATGGCGTGGCGAACGCGCCCACAAGCGCGACGTTGCCCTAAAGGGGGGCGAGGCAGAGGGGAGGCGGCTCGGCAACGCGAGGAGAAGAAAGCGGCGGTGGGCGCGGGGAGAAGGAAGGAGGCGCGACAGCGCGCGGGGGAGGAGGAGAGGAGGCTCGGGCGCGGCGGTGGCAGACCGAAGGAGCGGCGACGCATGGGAGAAGAAGGGGGAGAGGGCGGCAGCGCACGGGGAGGAAGGGGGAGACCCGGGAGGGAAAGCGGCGGCGACGGCGTCGACGACGGAGGGGAAGGCTCGGGGCGACGGTGACGCATGCGGGAGCTCGGGAACACGAGGCGGCGGCGAGAGGGCTCACCGGGAGGTAAGTCCTTGGCCTATCTTCTTCCTCTCTTCTTCTTGCTCTTCTTCCTCGCTTCTTGCTTGGGGAAGAAAGGGGGGGAGGATGGGGAGAAATGGGGGAGGAGGGGAACGGAGGTGCCGGGGCGGGGATCTCTTATAGCCGGGCGAGGAGGAGAAAGGAGCCGTGGGGCTCTATGGTGGTCGCAATGGGGCGTGGGGTTGGGACGAGGCGCTGGCGGGAGTGGCGGGTGCGGAGGCGACGTGATAGGGGACGGGGGCAAGCGCGGCGTGTCGGGACGGGACGCGCACTAATGGTGGGCCCTGGCGAGGACGAGAAGATGGAGGGAGGCGACGGCGCCACACGGTGCGGTCGGAGGCGGGTCAACGCTGGTCTGGGGGGGGGGAAGGAGGGGGAGGAAGAGAGGGAGAAGGGAGGGTGTTACACGATGTGTTGCCCTTCTTGGCGTGTGAGAGCTGGACTCTGATCTGCATGGAACACACCGTTGATTGTGATGCGAACATACTCTCAAGGGTGGACCAGACTTCACGCGAGGTCATCATGAAGAGAACCTGGCCAATCACGCCTTCAGTCATGGAGGAGATGATCGCCGAGAGAATTGCAGAGTCCTGCTGATTCCAGGTCGCGAACCCAGGGTTGAGAACCTGAGTAGTCACGCCTCCCTCCGCTGTCTGAGTAACATACTCAGCGGGGCAGGGATCAGTTCCATCTACATGCCCCCATGAGGCAGTAGCTTCGGAGCAGAGGAACCACCTACGCACGCCACAGAGATAGTTCTCCTGTGTGAGGTTGATGGTGATGAGGTGCCCGAAGGTGAACGGATGATGATGATGAAGCGCCAAGGCTCGTCGACGCATGGGAGACGAGTGCGCCGGTCGAAGCATTACCATTGCTTGCAGAAGTTGACATCGTGGTGTAGATTAGATGGCTCTGATACTATGAAAAATTAGAGGAGAGAATTTGGGAAAGAGGCCACACATTAGCAGCCTTCCATTTCTCATGTATTTGTAACGTATACAGGAGATTACAGGAGCTATTACAGGCTAAATTACAGGAGCAATCAGGAGTTATTGCCTGCTATTACAAGCGAAATTACAAGAGCTAAATTACAGGAGCAATCAGGAGTTATTGCAGGCAATCCGGGCAATCCGGCAATCCTATTGCCAATATGGCAATACCATATATTTTTATCAGAGACGACCAAGGAGGCTTGGGATACTCTGAAGGAGATGCATGTCGGTGTTGATCGCGTCAAGGAAGCGTGAGTACATACCCTCATGAGTAAGTTCGAGGTGATGCACATGAAGGAGAAAGTCGATGCACATTTAATGGAGGCAGATGCTGAAGATGAACCGACGTTGTTTTGATGTTGAGGAGATGTGTTCGCCGTCCTGAGTTGAAACCGTGGAGTTGAGTCTGGGATATTGAGGAGATGTGTTCACCATCTTGAGTCTAGTACAAGTTGGGAAAGTCGTAGTTCAGACCGACTGTCTCAATGAGGAAGTCCAAAACGTGTTTGAGTTGTGTCACCGTCTTCGCCCGAGTGCGTGTAAGCCAAGTTGAAGCCGAGTTCGAGTATCAGTCCGAGTACATGTCCGTGTGTCCTAGAGATGCGACAAAAAGGTGGATTGTGCGCTACAGAGATATCTCAAGAAAATAAATTAAGAGGGAGATTGTTAGAGATTAATTTATTCTCTTGAGATGACAAAAGCAAATTGAATTTGACTAAAGACAAGTTCCATACGTGTTGGATGAAACATGGGAGATTAATCGACATATTGAAGGGGTTCTAGTTGATCTTTGGGTTGTCTGTAGACTGAATCACTCTTGATGCAAGTCGGCAAGGATGTGAGCTGTTAGTTTTACGGAAAGTTTCTTTACTTGGCTGTGAAGAAGAAGCTAAGTCAATGTCGGTAATAGATACAACCATACATGTCAATATTGATATAAGAAAGCTAATGGATAGCTCAGCATTTGCATGCAACAAGCTGGACGTGTGAAGCAAATAAGCTGTAGCCATTAAGCAATGTTATTTATGTTAAAGTCAGTTTGGTTTAGGTCGGTTTGCATGAGCCTATAAATAGACTTGTGTACCTCTGTTGTAATGTAAGATTGTAATATATGAGAAGATTAATAAAGCTTCAATATATGGGATACATGCGAGAATACTGCTACCGTTGTTTTTGAGTTCCAACATTCATCGCCTTCCTCGTCTCCGCCGCGGCCATCAACGACGACGGCTTCGTCTCGGTCAAGGGCAGGAACAAGCGCCAGCTCCTGCTCGCCCAGCAATTGGAGGAGGTCGCCGGGCTGCCGGTCGACGCCATCCTCCGCAGCGGCATCCGCAAGTTCCCGGATGAGGCCGGCGGTGTGATGTGGACGAGTCTGGCAGGACACTCGCGCGGATGGGCCTCGTAAAGGCAAGGGACGTGCTCGAGGAGGGCGCCACCACGGCAACCACCGTCAGGGACTTCCGGTTGGTGTTCGAGGCCTACCTGCATTTCGGGCACACAATGCTTGCCCCGGAGCTCGGCGAACGCGGCCAAGCGGAGAACCCCGACTTCGTCCAGGGCTGCTGACTGGCCGATCGCGCCGACGGCTACATGAAGATCGCGAGGCTGGAGCAGCTGCTCGAATGCCGGCCGTGTTGGCCCAGATTCTCCTAGCACACTCTTTGATGTTGGAGACACACACATACGCACGGGATTTCTGCCGCCGGAGCTAAGAACGAAGAACACCAGAGCACATACTTAGTCTTTTTCCAACGCACACACGTTGTTTTTCTCTTGTGCTTGTTACACTCTCACAAAGCAAATACAGTAAGACGCTAATATAAACTCAACGCACGTACGTCCACTGACCGGTTCTCACGCCCATGAGCCCAACTAACTCACGCACATGCAGCACGGCCAACTAACACAACATGCAGGCGGCAACTACTTGCAGGCATGCATCTACAGACGCAGCTTACAACTAACAAAGTCTAACGTGCAAACTACTCCCAAGACGTGCTTTACTAGCACATCCATGCATGCACACATGCTCAAAGTACTTAATGCAAATACAATATTAATGAGCCAAGATTATTTCCAACAGGCCGGAGCTACTCAACCGCGTGCTGCTGAGGCAGAACCCGCACGTCGTCCAGGCGTGGCATGCGGGGGCCAAGCTCTTCGACAAGGATCCCACGAGGCAAAGCCGCGACCTACATCGAGACTGTCAAGACCGTCGATCCGGTGAAGGCGACCGGTTGGCCGCACACGCTCTGGCTGGCGTTTGCCAAGATGTACGAGGACCGTGGCCTTCTCGGCAGCGCCCGAGAGGTCTTCCAAAGGGCCACGCAGGTGAACTTCAAGGCAGCGGACCACCTCGCCGCCGTTTGGTGCGAATGGACAGAGATGGAGCTGAGGCACCACAATTCCGAGGGGGCCATTGACCTCGTCCGGCAAGCGACGTCGGAGCCATCGATCGAGGTCAGGAGGCGCACCTCTGAACTCTATCAGGCAATCCAGACATGAAACACTAATCAAATTCTCTCAGAAAAGGAACATAAAGAACATCTCTAAGTAAAGAGTGAAGCCATCACTAGCTCTAATGAAAGATCGCCAACGCTTCAACTTCAGCTTGGACTCCATTTGCGACTTTAATGCATCTTTCTTTTCTTTGCGTATTCCTCGTCGAACGGAATCCTCAGCATATTATTGGCAACATGAACAGTTGCACCCAATCAATCCACCAAGTAGATTTTGAATATTGTACATGAGGACTCATTTATGAACGTAATAATGTCCTCACCTTTCTTTGACATAATCATTTTCAAGAAATCGGGATAATCTTTCTTGTAGTGTCCTTTTTCTTGCAATGAAGGCACCGATCTTTTCTCGCAAACTTATTCGTTGAGGTCGATGGATGAGGCTTTTCCCTTGTTCTTTGAGGAGAAGTTATCTGTTGTAGTTCTTTTCTTGTTGTCCTTCACATAGTTGATAGAACCACCATGTGAGGATTTAAATCTTTCCTCCTCTTGCACACACATAGCTATGCATTTTTCTAAGTCCCATTTCTGCCGCATATTGTAGTTGACTACAAAGGTGTCAAACTTTTCTGCAAGGAAGCAAAAATCAAGTGAATAAGGAACTCATCCTTGAGAGCCAAATCCATTGGTTTAAGCTTGGATGCCAAGTTGCTCATCCTTAGTATGTGCTCTCTTATGCCACCGCTGAGTACCTTTCTGTCACAAGTCGCTTAATCATTTGTGTAGCGTATGTCTTTGAAGAGCCGATGAACCGACTCTTTATTTTCTCAAGGTACTCTGTGACAAGAACACACTCTACGATTGAGCCAACAATTGCAGGCTCAATCGTGTTCTTTATCACACCAAACATTTCTTGTTGGTCGTGGTCCATTTCTTATGCTCAAGGTCATAAGACATTCGAAGGGAGCATGATCCCTCTGCTTTTCTCGCGAGCAAGATCATCCTCATTTTGATCCTCACTGGTGCCATAGGCTCAGTGGGACGTCTTGTAGTGAGGACCAGTCCACCTCACCAAGATAAACGCTAAGTCTATCTTTTCTTCCACTCTCCATAATTATCTCCTTTGAGAGTGGGATCTCTCGATACAACTCATCAAGTTGTATCCGCTGAAAAATAGTTCAAGTAAAGTGAGAACATAACAGCAAAATTATATGCCTTATTTCCAACGTTGGTCAAAAAATACGACATACAATTTAAAACAATTTTATCTATGCATTAAATCTACATCACCGTTGGGCAGAAATAGAAATAACGCATAAAATCATCAATTAAAAATTATAATGCTGTTATTATCAACGTTGGTCAGAAAATAACAATATCATAATTATCTGAAAATTATCTCTATTTTTCCAAAATTAAATTCTCCCGTTGGTTCGAATTTAATAATGAAAATTAATCAACATTAACTTTTGCAGCGGAAACTGTAATTATTCTAAAATAATTCATACTCAGAAGCATCCTTACTGTACTCATTTAATCTATGGAAAAATTAACACGTTGGTGCAAAAATTTCCAGAAATTTGACTCAATTTGTATTAAAAAAAACATTCAAAAAAGCTTCTGAAAAACATTAAAACTCCTTTTCGGAATTTACTGTTCATAATCGCAATTTGGCCCACGGCGGCCCAACCGGCCGGCTCCCACGCGCACGTGGCCGGCCCAAAACTATCTCGGCCCATGGCCTCTTTCTGCGGCGAAAAATACCACACAGCCTACGGTCGCTTGCCGCTCGCTCGATCTCGCCATCCATCTGCTGCCCCAATCCGACAAGACGGAGCGACTTCGCGTGAACAAAAGTGCCCACAACCCTAGCCCCATTCGGTTCCCTTCCACTGAGAAAACGGCGCGCTGCCGAGGAGGCGGCGCGGTCGCGACGTCGCGCAGGCGGCGAAGCGGCGGCTGGCGGTGATCGCAGCGGCGCTAAGGAGGCGGCGTCTCGCGCGGCAGAGACGCTGAGCGGCGGCAAAGCGCGGCGGCGGCGCAGCGCGGCGGACGGTTCTTCGGCGGCAGCCACGCGGAGCGAGGCGGCGGGCGCCGGCGGCGGGCGCTCCCGACCGGGTGGCGGCCCTGCGGCGGGTTCCTCGCGCGCTGCAGAGCAAGGCGGCGGCGCCATCGGTGGCCCCGACGCCAAAGCGGAGCGGCGGCAAGACGCCATGCGGCGCGCGGCGCGGCCTCGCCGCGACCGAAGCGCGGGCGGCTTATCAGCGTGCGGCCGCGGACGGCGGCGCAAAACCGGTAAGCCGAAACCCCTTTGCCCGTGGCTCGATACCATTGTTTCATCTCCTTGTGTTTTGCATCGGGTTTAGATCGAGAGAGAGATGAGAGGAGAGATTACCGTCGAGGTAGAAGAAGAATCGCCATGGAGACGGCGACGGCCGTCGAAGGATCGGCGGCCTCCCGGACAAGGACGCTAGAGCAGATGTGCATCGGATTCTTCGACCTTGAGATAGGCCTCAGAGATCGGTCGACCGTGCTCGGGCGCTGGCCAGTCAACCTGACTTTTGGAAGCGATGGAACAACTTTGAGATTCTTCACGGCAACGAGACTACATTCAGGAGATGCTCCGCGTGAAAAGCACCATGGCTGCCAACACTGGAGTCGAGGTGCAGGCTGACAGTATTGGTACCGGCGATGCCGTGGTGGAGAACTGGAGATGGACGCCTTCCACACGTGACACGACGCCCAAGAGGCTGCTGCGCCCGTGCTCCAGCCAACAACTAGACCACGCTGGCTTTGCCGACCAATGCAAGAGGAGACGTGTATCCTAGTTCTTTTTTGTTGGGAAACTATAGGTTTGATCCAGCAACTGGCTCATGAGGTGAGTGTTTCATCTAAAACTCTAACAGAGTCTTTAGTCTATAAATAGGAGATCTCAATCATTGTAATGGTTGCTGAAAAGAGTAATAAAGAAGAGAAGAAGTCAACATATCTATGTGCTATTTTACTCTTGTACCTGTGTACTATTCATCTATTCTCTACGAGGTGTTGATCGGACTGGTCGCTAGCGACGATTTCTCAACACTTTTTTCTTGTCTAATCTATTTTATTTATGCGGATCACTTATGATCGACCGCCTGTACGTACGAATACATGTGTCAACGCCTGGATGACTTTCAGCAAATTTGTAAACTGTCAGCTAGTAGTATATCAGTGAGTTACTGAGTTGTAGCATCTCTGCTCCGGTGTCTTCTATTTCAGTTACCTGTGCTTTTCTCTTGACTAGTAATCGTGCACCTGCAATACACGTTTTTCACAACATATATGGCACAAATTATATAATCACATTGAAAATTTAGAAACTATATCCATTGTAATATAATCTAACCCAATTTATAAATCCCTCTCAAACACTTGTACCGTAAAAATGCAAAGTAACCAACATTATTGCAAGGATAAGAATCAAATTTCTTTTAAAACCATATTTATCGTAGTATAATATCATCAAAATTCAAGAAGACCCTATCCTTGAAAACTTTTACTATCATCCAAATTCAAGAAGACCCTATCCTTGAAAACTTTTGATAAAGCGCGTAATAACAATTATTAGTCTACACAATCTGAAATCTCACATGTTTTAAAAATAATCTCCAATATCCAACACCATGACAGGTACTAGGATAGAGTACGTCGGATCCACGTCGCCAGAAAAGTATAGAACAGCAAGCATTTGACGCAAGCTTTGCACATAATCCATTTTACAACCCATACAACGTGGTAGCAACTCACTCGCATTTTTTTTCCTCGCAAAAAAAAAAAAAAACAAAACGTAGCACCTGATTAGGAAAAAAAAAACTCCTAGAACGCACTGAAAAAAAATGTAGAATTAAACAACAGTAAGAATCTAGAAACATACAGGCATGCCCATATGTCACAATGGCATAGTACAACAAACATGGATCCTGAGGACATAGTTGATTCAGTAAATAATAGTAAATAGGACTTTCAGAAAACATTATATATATATAGCTCTTTTGAAAAACATTCCAGATAGGCAATATTTGGATCAAAACTAGAAGATGGACTATTGGCCTGTTTTGGGTGGGCTGTTGTGGGCGGGCTGGACCTTAGGCTGGTCGTGTGGGATCGATGGATCAAATCATCGTTCCAGTTCCAACTATCTAATTCGAAATCCGTAAGAGATCACGGGATGCATTCAGTGGTCAAATATTGTGCCTGCGCTTCGTGGGGTTCAGCCCCTGCTCTAGATTAAGCGTGTGTTAGAAACGCATCCACGTACGATGTGTGTGTCGTGTACTCTAAAAAAATCGAAATCCACAATTGAAACAAAGGCAAAGGACAGAATTGACTGCTAGAGGATCAATCTATCAACAGTTTTTAAGAGTGCAAATACAATAAGAAACTGAAAAAATAGAGTATGAATCTCTGCACACAATCACAGACGGATACCATACAATCTGAAATAAAAAAAAAACATAAAATGCAGATTCATATTGGTCCAGGCAGGACATGATCCGAAATTAAGCTGCATGGGCAATACCGCAGTGTGCATGGTCCCTGTTACAAAAGCGTACAATCACCAAAAAAAGTTGATGAGAAGGACTGTCCAAGTAATAAGCACAAAAGAGCCTGAAAACATTTGAGCAAATAAAAAAGCTTAGCGTCTCTGAGTGGCATACTGTTATATGGACAATATGCTATAAATTCATGTAGAGAAACATCCGACTAATATTTTGGTGGACCATAATTATGATTTATAAACCGTAGCTGTTGGATTTGCTGAGAAAAAACAGAGTGGCATATTTTTTTTCCAAAAATTAAGAAAACATCTTGCCCTCGAGTTGTGGACCTTAATTATGCTTGCAAATCATTACGGACGTGAAATACACTTACAGGGTTAAGCAAATTAAGACTGCTCCCAATGCTCCACCCTAGCCAGTATCTTAATGGTGTTATGTAGGTAAAGTGATGAGATGACAGTAGATTAAATGAGGTGAGAGATTGTTGCAATATCTAAATAAGAGACTGCTCTGACTCGAAGTTATAGACAAAAAAACTAACTCATTTCCATCTTGCACACACCATCTACTTGAGATTCTACATCTAATTAATTAAAAGGACCTAAGATACTACACCATAAGAAACCATGCATTGAGAAGATAGTATCATAACACACCTCATGCACTAAGATACTGCGCATTGGGAGCAGCCTAAGATGCAGAATGCAATGTATATACCAATTTTTCTCTCATTTTTCTTTTTATAAATACCCCACGCATGAGGGTGGCATTGAATTAATCAGACGGTGCGCGAATGCGATGCAATGCCAAAGGTTGTCCAAACACCTGCACATGGCCTCATAAATTTAGCGTTGAATAAGCACCGTGGATTTACATGGCTATGACCATGCCGTCCAAGATGAAGACGACAGGTGATTTAGCCCTTCGATAGGTGATCACTGTTCCCAAGTTGCCATCCCCTGCAGCTGCAGTACGTGGACTGTTGCTGCTGCCGACCTCGTGGTTTGATTCTGAACAGGCCCCAGTTACGACCGATGTAACCGCCTACTTCAGAAAGGAATTTCTCCCACAAGCTGGAGGTTGAGCAAACGCATGTAACATATGCGTACGCTCAGGCTCACGTGCCGTTGACGGTCAAAAATTTGCCAGAGAAAACCATCGACGTACACTTACTTGCCTCACTTCTGATGGAAACACGTTTGGCTATGAGAACTGCCGTTATCTTTGGGATATCTTCAAGCCTGTGTTTGGAAGAAAAATACAAGGTTCTCGTACAACGGAATAGTCCCAAGTTCACGTGTAGAACAGTTCAACAATCGGTTCAAGTTTGGCGGTCTATCAATACTAATTACACATTATTCACGGGAAAATTATTATTTATAGGGGCCGACTAAGCTACAGTCGTCTGAAATTTCCTTAAAATCCAATCACTTTCTTCGGTACGTTGGATCATCATCCAATGATTTCTGTTTTTTTTATGTTCAAAAATTCTGAACTAGACAAAAGTAAATCTAAGTGAACCCTATAAATACAAAAATAAAATTTAAAAAATTCTAAACTAGACAAAAGTAAATCTAGGTGAACCTTACAAATACAAAAATAAATAGAACTAAAAGTTACAGTAAAGATGTGCTAAAATTGCACGTCACTTGGTAATACAATTTTAGACTTAGTACTGTGCAATTGTAGGTGGTGAGTTTTAAGAAAATTTTAGTCGACTGAGAGCTAGCAAAAGCGTAATTTATATATCACTGCAAAGTTTTCAAATCCCTGATCCGTCATTACAAAACGATATCTCCCTTCCGTGCCACTACATTTCATGAAGAATTAAGTACATTGTTTGTCCCTCAACTCTTGCTCTAATTTAAAGTTTGTCCCTGAATTATAATACCGGATAAAACGTATCCTTCAAGTATCAATACCGTGCAAAAACCGTCATTTATTCCTTTTGAGAGTAGTTTCGTGCCACGTGTCAGTACCGCGAGCGAGCCACGTGGGTCAAACACCGATCAAAACCGCTCTAAAACAGACGAAGGGTTATCTTTTGCGCGGTATTGACAGTTCGAGGACGCGTTTTACCCGATATTATAATTTAGAGACGAAAATTAAATTAGGGTAAGAGTTGAGGGACAAACAACATACTTAATCATTTCACAAATGTTACCATTTTTGTCACTGTCGTCAACTCCGTTAGATTTTTGTCATCAAGTTTTTTTTCCAAAATACCCAAATTACCCTCGTCTTCTTCCTCCTCCCTCCCCTTTCTCTCTCCTTCTCTTCTTTCCCTCATCCTCAGACCAAATCCCACTGGCCTACGCCCTACGCCGCACCCCTCCCCCTCCGCCGTGGCGCGCTCGTGTTCGAGGCCATCACCGGCCGCTGCGCGCTGCTTGGCGACATGCGCTGCTGTCGGACTGGGTGTGGTGGCTGCACGGTCGCCGGGGAGGGGGGGCTGCTCGAGGCAGTGGACGAGAACCTGAGCACCGATGGGTTCGAACGCTAACGAGGCCAAACAGTTTCCCCCTTCGCCCGCCGTGCCCCTCCCCCGGCCACCTCCTCGCCTCCCTCCCCCCGCTGCTTCGGCGAGCTCTTGCTCGAGGCCGTCACTGGCCGCTGCAGACGAGGCCAAATGGTTGCTGCTCCTCAACTTGACATGTAGTAGCTCGAACCCTGGGGACTGGCCAACCATGTCACAAGTGCTGTAGATCGTGTCCAAGTCGGCGTCGCCGTCGGAGGTGCTTCCATTCAAGCCAACATTCATATGGCCACCAGAGGGGGGAGTGCACTTCGAGTTAGAGCGACATCGAGGTGATGAGCGGAAGCTATGCCTTCACGAGCAAAGGAACCTCGATGCATGCAAGGCAGGACACATCATACAAAAGCTTCCATCTACCCACGGCACCGAACATCACCGAGATTACTTCCCTGTGTTGTCCTCCGACTGTCCTTCCTCCCCCGTCGCTGGGGCGCCTCCCCTAATCCACGAGTTGTGTGAGAAGAGATGGAGGAAAGAGAAGAAAGAAAGAATAAAATGGTATTTGCACCATCACTTCACGGCTTGACTGGTCAACAATGGCAAAAGGCAAGGTCATCTAAATGGCGTGGCATGGACAGGAGAGGTCGTTTTGTAATGATAGATCAGAGATCCAAGAACTTTGTAGTGGCATATATTTTTTCCCCTTATTCATGTGGTGAGCCAGTGGACCAAAGAGTGTGTAGATGCATGAGCCTAATAAGAAGATAGGGTTAGCTAGAGCTAACAATGAATTACTCAAAATGAATGCATTTAGCAATCACTGCTAGGAAAGCGACTTAATCAACAAAAATGCAGACAGTAACAGCCGGCCGGCTATATCATTGCGACATTATTTTGTGTGCACAAAACTAACTGACAAAACGGCTTTGTATATTCAAATTAAGCTAAAGAATCTTTATAAAGGTTCTTTTAATATACTATGGCAAAGTGACACAATGTTATTCATGTTGAAGGAAAATATTCTATAGAAATATAGGCAGTGCTTGGACACGTCATTGGTCAATAACTTTTCATTTCCTTGTTGTGCCTTTTTCATACTTTCTGATAAAGTGAAAAGCACAATCAGCTCCTACCACATGTAAAACAATTCACATCATTTCAAGAGAGCAATGCAAATGATCTTTTTTTCTAATGTCATCAACGAAACTGATTTGCAAATAGCAATTTCAACACAAACTAGGACTAATAAAGCTCCTTTTGTTTTTGCTTTAAGCTGAACATCAGAACCACTTGCAAGAGGGTGACATAAATAACTCCATTTCTTCTCAAACGAGGAAAAAGGTACAAAAACATACAAGTAAAATCGCCATCATATGGGTCCATGAACGAAATAAATAACTGCCATAGCCAACAAGAGAACAAAGGAATCTTGCGCGTTTCCCTTTGTGTGAATGAACTGTTTGTTTCCATCCTAATGGAAAAAACTGTTTATGCATCCAAATGCATGCCGACTACCAGGCCGTTTGTGTAGAAAATATGCCATTGATAGGACATTTGACCATGTATCCTAAGAATGAACCTTTGTTCTTATGTAAAATCTTCTCCCACTACGTGGAAAAATCATTGTTCCCACTCCAACTCCAAACAACTACCGTCATGAAAAAAAAAATAGAGAATGAATTCAACATCTTAATGGCGAAAGGTGTTCTCCACAGTCAAATAACCAACTGACATAAACCTCGCATCATGCTCAGATCATGCATTGCTGGATGGGGCACTGGTCTGAACTGTCCGCGGCACCATGATCCTACGGCAAGAATAGAGCTCTGCAAATTTTCATGCACCAGTGTCGGGAGTTTTTAGCTTAAATGGCACCGTTTACACGTGAAATAGCAAATTTAGACTTATCCGAAGAACAAAGCCAAAAATAACACCGCGGATTTGTTGGTAAACGACATGTGTCTTCGTCAGCGCCACGGATGCTCGGACCCCTCGTCCCTTCTCCTGGAGAGAGGACTTACGACACGTGTCCTCGTTCCCTCTCTTGGAAAGGGGACTTCTCTCGTTCGTGCTTCTGGGGAGGAGACTTCCCCCATCCACTCGCCAAGCGAGGGGACTTCCCTCATACTGCTAATTAATTACGATTAAATTGGTTATGACTAAATAATTAGGACTAACTAATTAGAACTAATTAATTATGAATAATTATTTATGCTAACTAATTAATTATAAATGATTAGTTATGACTAAATTAACTACGTCTAATTAACCATGACTAAATTGATTAGGACTAATTAATTTTAACTGATTAATTATAACTAAATAATTACAACTAGTTAATTAACCTCCACCATGTAATAATTTAGTCGGGTAATTAAACCTATCATGTAATTAATTACACGGGTTTAATTAATTAATCCTCGTCCGCACCATGGGTTAATTAATCCTCGTTCGCACCACAGTGGAGACTTCCTCGTACTGCTAGTTAATTAATTAATTACATGGATTTAATTAATCATTGCTAAATCGTAATTCTTAGCACCATCACACTTTTTCGTGAGCCTTTCAATCAACATGCGGAGGGATAGACATAGTACCCTGTTCGTTCGACCTTGGAAAGCATTCAATGCAACGGTAGGGAAGAGGGTTTAAGGCCATGCACAATGTACCGGTGCTAGCTAGCTTTTTTTCCCTCTAACACCGGTGCTAGTTCATTGTAGCGAGGGAAGGTGAGAGGTGCCAAAAAAATATTCCTGGCAACATGCACGGGTGCTAGCTCAAAACAATTTATTACAGGTCCACTTATAAATGAAATGAGAGAGGGAGAAAGTGTGGTGGAAGAAAAAGAAGTGATATTTTATTTAGTCGTGGGTCCTGTCTTAAAGATAGAAGGATACACTAAACATTGTAGAAGAAAGATAAATCTAGCATTCTTGTGATGTGGTAGTGAAGTGACGAATCTTGCACATGCAACATTGTACATAGCGTAACAACGGATGTGCAGTGTGCAAACCGTACCTCTCGCTGTACCAGTTTTGCAAAACAGAGCACTATCAATGACAAGGCAGCTAAGCTCCCACGGCCACAGCCCACAGGGGATCCCAGGTAGGATCGTTGGTTCGTACGGTAGTACTACCGTTACCGCAGCGTAAATGTACCACCGCTCGTCCAGTCCCACCAAGCCACGCGGCACGCCGCACGCGGGCGCGGCAGATATAACACGCTGCCGGCCTCAGCCAAACGCCAACGCCAACGCCAACGCCAACGCCAACGGCAGGTCGAGTAGCAGACGACGAGGCCGCGGAACCGAGCAGAGGTAGTGGGCGGGTGGCTAGCCAATTTGTACCACCACACCATGCAGCATCGTCTTCTTGGTCGTTAGTACCACCCCACCACCACCCACCGGCACGGGCCACCGCCGCTTCATAAATCATAACACTACCCGTCGCCACCAACTCGTCGTGCCGTCTCGTCGATCTCCCCTGTACATCTGACCGCGCATCCCTCCATACGCGCGTGCGGGACGGCAAGAAGCGGGGCGGATGGGGAACTGCCAGGCGGCGGAGGCGGCGACGGTGGTGGTGCAGCACCCGGGCGGGCGGGTGGAGCGGCTCTACTGGGCCACCAGCGCCGCCGAGGTCATGCGCGCCAACCCGGGCCACTACGTCGCGCTCGTCACCCTCCGCATCGCGGAGGAGAAGCAGCCGCAGCATCCGGGCGACCAGCAGCGGCGCGGCACGGTGCGGCTCACGCGGGTGAAGCTGCTCAAGCCCCGGGACACGCTGCTGCTCGGCCACGCCTACCGCCTCATCACCGTCGCCGAGGTCACCAAGGCGCTGCAGGCGAGGAAGGAGGAGAAGACCAGGAGGGCGCAGCAGCAGCAGCTGGAATGGAAGCAGGCCGGAGGGAGGATCAGTTCTACTGGTGATGACCAGACGCAGTTAGACGAGAGCTGTGATCAGGTATATAGCTTCTTGATCATCCATTGCTGTTTAATTTCCTCCCCTGTTTTCATATTTCATCGCAGCTGTTCTTTACTTCTACTAGTCCATCAATTAGATTAGCGATACATGAATTTGATTGAGATATAGTGTTGTTTGCAAATTATCCTTTCTGAATAGGAATTTCTATCTAAATATTTTTCCAACAAGAAAACAGATTGTATTGCTCCCACCCTCTCTGTTTTGGGAAATGTTATTGTTTGTATTGCTCTGGGTTCACAACTCACAGGGGTAAGTTTTTTTTTTTTTTTGAAAAATACAAGGGTAAGATTTTGTTCTCAGTCTTTATTATCCAATAAGTTTTTGTTTGAATAAAAAATAAGAGTAGGTAAGCACCTAGTTGATTAACCTTCTAATATTTCAGTATATATGAGGTAAATTAGGCTATAGCTCCTGCCAACTGTTATTTCTATGTTTAGTTGGCCGCCCTCCTAATTGTATACCTTATGACACACTAGTACCTAACAAACTAACCAATTGATTCGTAAGGATATCATATAATAGCTGATCAAGATACAAGGAATAAGTTGAATAATGTACTCAAACAAGATATGATAACTGCTTATGTATAGAGTTGGCAAATTATTCTCAAACCGAGCTAAACTATACTTTAGACCACATCTTAGTTTCCTCACACAACATGGAAAAGGTAGGGATGGGTACTTAATATTCTGCTACCTCCTAAACAAAAACATACAAGTTTGACATTCTCCAACCAAACTGTCAGATACAAGAAGAATATGGAGCCTACCAATACGGTGATAGCCGAAAGGCCAAGAAAGCCGGTCATCCAGTAGTTTAAGTCTTAACAACTACTAACTAATGGACTGGAAGAATCATTTGTCATTTGATATAGTATTATGTTCAGATTACTCTACTGTCGTCCATCTGGTTGCAGTTGGCGCAGCAAGACAGGGACAGCCACCGGAGCAACTCGGCGACACACTTTAGGCATCGCCACTGGCGCCCTTCTCTGCACAGCATCGCCGAAGTCAGTAGCTGATGTGATCGTCAGTAGCCGGTGAATGATCTGTATTTTAGAGTTCATGTTCATCAGACGTTAATTAGCCTTTAGAAGAACAGCTGATGTGATGATCAGGTGGTTGCTGGGTTCAGCAGCCCTACACAGAGAGATGGCCACTTGTTCTGCATGGACTGGACTTAGAGTTGGTATACCGAGCCCATGTAAGAAATTGCCGATCTTACTCAGGTCATTTTAGTGAGATTAAGATTGTCGCTCGCTTGGTACCTTTGCATGATCTTGGAGTTGGAACACATAGAAATGTTAAACAAGCAGTGTGATGTAGTAGTATATTCAGTTAAGATGCAAAGTACATCCCTTTGCAGATAGCTTTGGAGGATCTTGTTGTGTGTAATGTTTCTTGGTGCCGAATTTGCAACCATAAGCTCAATGCAATGATAGATCAGGAGCTGGAATCCACATTTACGTGTTGGAAGCAAACTATATGTACTGCAGATAAGCGTTGCGGCCGCCCTTCTTTTTTTTAGGAAATGGCAAGAATGCTGTTATTGCATTAAAGAGAGTAGTAAATCAAATACAAAAGTAGATGACTGAGGCTAGCTCAGTTGGTGGGGGAGGGGGCAGCATACCCCCAGCCCACCCGTGTTCGAGACACCCGGGAGATCTATCGTAGACAATATTGTAGTTATGTACTGTAGCTATGCGCTGTAAAATGGAGATACTGTTGCTGGTTTCACTAATTGAAATCGGGGGAGATAAGCACCCCTCTAATAAAAAAAACAAAAGTAGATCAAAACACAAGAACTAAATAAAAAACAAAAGGAGAACGGGAGGGTGAAAAAAAAGAGCAGTGGCAGCGATGAACTGCCGATCGGCGTAACCCCAAGATTGGCATTCTCCTTCGCCTGAAAGCCGCCTATTTGGCCTGTGCATTTGTATATTGCATCTGCAGATGTAGTTGCTAATGAGACGGGGGCTAAAGGTCTCCAAATTAGGTGCCAATGCCAACACCTGAACTGAATGCCTATGCAATGAACATGGGGTGTACTTCAAATAATTGTTGTATCAGGGAATCAAGCCATGTTTCTACAACCTGCAAATATACTCTGTTGGACAGTGGCACCCTAATCTGAATATTTTCTCCTAAATTTCTATATCTTAACGCAAGCAGTGCACTGCTGATTGCAATATGTCAAAAACCAACAATAGCTAGCTCTTCCTAATTTCGGATGGCAGAATGTGCAAGAACCATCACTTAGAATTCAGAAAGATCCCCAATTTTGTTGCAAATGAGCTGTACAGAGGTACTAAAAAGAAGATCACTAGTGCTCGCCACATTGACCAACCAAAGTCGCTTTCGCTTTTCTGACGGCTGCAACCTGCAATAAGCGCAGCGCAACGCATACGTTAGAAACGCACCGAGAGGCGCTTCTGCACCCAAAAGCCAAAGGCTTTCTTTCTTCAGAAACCGCTAGCGCATGCAATGCAACGGACGGCTGCACCCATTCAGTATGTGTGGCATGGCACGCACAGATGCACTGCTACCCACTTCTCCACTACTTCCCCACATGTAAAAGCTAATAGGAACAATGAATTGGTGGTGTGCCACACCCCAACCAGGATCGGCATGTGTTGCATATATATCTCAACCGAATCAATCAGTTGGAAGGTGAGTAAATACAGAAGATTACATTGAGAGAATCAGGGAGGGGGTCAGGAAAGCTATCTCTACTTTCTATCCTGTACAACAATTTCAGCTTTTCAACAACCTCCCTCAATCCAAACTTGATTATACAAGATTGAGATTGTGTTTTAAGCATGCAAGTTGTCGATTCGCCAACAGCTTCGTGAATATGTCTGCAACTTGATCCTGGGAGGAGATAAACCGAATGTCAAGAGCCTTCCGAGCCACTTTTTCTCGTACAAAATTAAAGTTTATCTCGATATGTTTTGTACGGGTATGAAACACTAGGTTTGCTGATAAATAAGTCGTGCCTAGGTTGTCACACTAGAGACTCGGTGGTCTGACTTGAAACACTCCTAGTTCTTGCAGCAAGGACTGCGTCCAAACTAACTATGCAGTAGCATTCGCCAAGGATTTATACTATGCCTCGGTACTAGAACGTGCTACCGTTTGTTGCTTCTTCGAACTCCAAGAAATCAAGTTCTCACCAAAGAAAACTACATAGCCACCGGTTGATCGCCGATCATCAAGGCATCCAACCCAATCAGCATCTGAAAAGGTGCAGAGAATAGTGGAGGGATGTTGGACCGAAAAGACGACTAGAGGAGGGGGTTTGAATAGGAGCACAAACTCCTTTTCTCCCAAATCAAATTCAATACGAATCTCACTCCAATAGCTATGAAAGCTATGAAGATCAATTAATCAAGCACAGCGGAAGACTTGTATTGAATCCAATCAAAACCCCGAAACAAAATCAACACAAAATCAAAACACCAAGTCTCGGGCGGTCTGACCTCTCATGGGGGCGGTCAGACCGGTTGGCCTAGCGGTCGGACCTCTCCTAGCGGTCGGACCTCTCTCTCGGGCGGTCAGACCTCTAGTTCAATGAACAGTGAAATCAGCATGAAAAATCAAAACGCAAATTGAGCTAACTTTTGATTCGTGCGTCCAAACCTCATGAAACTTGACACACACCTTCTCAAGGATGTCAGGAACCTATTCCAAGCAACGATCGTGAAGATCCTTGCCAAAGTTCAGACCTTTTTTCATTTGAGTGAAGTTGGTTCAAAAACCGAGTCAAAAATGAAATCTGATCTAGAGACTTGCTCGTGGGTGATTGATGATCAAGATGACCCTAGATGGGTTCCCACATGTTGCAGCAAGTTAGATCACAGCAAGAAACCAACCAAAAACTCGCGGATCAAAGAAAGACTCAAAATCACCAAATAGAGAGAAAGAAAACAAATGAACTTATCTTTGAGAGAACTTTCTTTGGATCGATTTGATATGGTATTGGTTTACAGCCACTCCATCAATGGAGGACAAAGACTCAATACATGAGCACGAAATCAAATCCAACTCTCTAGAACCATAACCTCCACTACTCCTCTCCCTAAGCAAACTAGGGTTTCAAAAACATGAAAGGGTTAAGGGGGTGCAGCCACCTCCCTCCTCTATTTATAGTGGAGGCTTAGACCTTCTAGAAGAGTTTCCCTAATGGGCTCCCGTTAAGACCCAACACAAACGGGTCACACACGCACGCATTTTAAAGCGCCGTCTTCATGTCCTCTTGACCTAATCCGCTTCTCCAATGCACCGTCTTGCGCTGGGTTGACAAAAGGTAACCAAGATGTTATTTGGTAAAATTACCAAAATACCCCTTCTCGATCTTTTTCGAAGACCGAGTCCAATCTTCGCGAAGCAGTCGTATGCTCCGCCACGTGTAGGTTGATCCAACGGTTCTCATCATGTCGGCAAGTCTCTCCCATCCGGCTCCCACCGAAACCACCATGACACCTGCACCAACCCCCGCGCCGCTTGATCCAACCCGTCGCACCGAACTGCCCGTTCGGTCACCTTTGTCCATCTTGCACCATGCTTGAGTCCAATGACTTCACCCGGCATCGTCGATCGTTCTGAACCTCAGCTCTCCAAGCCTAGTCCCGATCATCCTCGTCGTTGACCATCGTTGACCACCAAGCAACAATAGACAAGCAAATCGAAACCGAGAACAAGTTCTTCACAACTTGACCCACGTTAGTCAAAACATGCATCATGCAACACATATGCACTGAAACCCATGAGATTGACCTAACAACCAACACATCGCTGCCTAGAAGGCCGACTTAAGTCAAAACGGTCGACCGCCATCATGGCGGTCGGATCGCTTCCTTGCCGGTCGGATCGCCACCAAAGGCGGCTCGACCGTCGATCTAAGACTTAGCCAAATTTCCATCCTGGAAATTCGAAACTCTTTGGAAATTTCAAACGAATAGAACTTTTGCCTGGAGTCTCCAAAAATTATGGGACCAAGAGAAATAGAACCTCCTCTCTTGCCTACAACCTCTATTTTTGGGCCAGCTCAAAAATCCACATCCACTTACATGGCCGATCTGACCGCTTAGCGGTAGCCGGTCAGACCATCACACTGGCCGGTTTGACCGCCGCCCTGGCCGGTCTGACCGCCAGTCTCTCAACCCGGAGCTTGACCCGAACCACGGCCGGTCTGACCGCCACCATGGCCGGTCAGACCGCCTGAGGCCTGACAGAACTTGAACTTTGTCGAAAACGCTTGTTTCCGCAAACCTTCAACGTCATTGCCAATTGTCACATCATCCTAAGATTATGAGCATATCCCCATGATATCCACAAGGGAGGCTTCCGAATCTCTAAACCAGTTGTTGCAGTTAGCTTTAAATACCATAAAATTCTTTTCACAACGCTCCAATGTAAGCAGGTTGGAGATGCAAGAAATTGGCACACCTTATTGACTGAGAAAGAAATATCTGGTCGAGTAAGAGTTACATATTGTAGGGCTCCATCCATGCTTTTGTATTTTGATGCAGCATCTACAGACAACAGTTCTCCATCTATTTTTGACAGTCGCTCTGTTCATGCCATTTGAGTGGTAACACCTTTGCAGTTCTCCATGTTGGCTCGGTGAAGCAACCCATTCACATATTTGTGCTGAGTCAAGATGATTTCCTGTTCACTCTTGACCACTTCTATGCCGAGGAAATAGTGCAAATCCCCTAGGTCCTTCACGGCAAATACTTCTTGCAACTGATCTAGCAAGAGGGTGGTGGCCTGTGTTGGGGAGCTAGCAACAATTATGTCGTCAACATATATGGCACATAGACAGTCACTCCTAGTCACTCCTTCTCGATGAAAAATAAACAATGATGTGTCTGTCTTTGAGGGAATAAAACCCAATTCTTGAAGTTTAGAGCTCAGTCTTGCATACCATGCACACGGAGCTTGTTTAAGCCCATATAATTCCTTGTAAAGATGCCATAAATAATTGAATTAATTTTCTCAGTGACATTACATTGATGCACAAATTGGAAAGGTCCACTTGTCATCCTCACATTGATGTTATTTTTCAACTTTTGATTTTTGAGTAGTGTTACTGTGCAAATTGTCCCTAAATAATTTGGATACGTCTTCTCCTCATAGCCAGGTGAATGCCGCATATAAACCTCTTCTTCAAGAACTCCATGTAGGAAGGCATTTTGAACATCTAGTTGCCTTAGTGTCCAACCTCGGGAAACTGCAATTGAGAGGACAAGGCAAATTGTTGCTGGTTTTACAACGGGACCGAAAGTGTCTCATAATCTAGTCCATAATGTTGTTATCATCTAGTCCATAATGTTGTTTAAACCCCTTCGCAACCAAGTGTGCTTTGTATCGATCAATGCTGCCATTAGCCTTTCTCTTTATCTTAAACACCCATTTGCAATCTATCACATTTGCCTTCTGTTGTGGGGCACTAACCTCCATGTCTTGTTCCAGATGAGTGCTACAAATTCCACATCCATGACTTACTTCCACTTGGGACCTTGCATAGCGTCATGATGACTTGAAGGCTCAATTAGTTCCTCCACAATACATAGAAAGGCATGTCACCTAGGGTCATAGTGAACTGTGCCATCCTTATACTCTTTGACCAACTTGATGTTATCACGCAGCTGTGTATGCATGGGATGAGGTTGTTGTACTATTATCGTTGTCGTATTATCAACAGTGCCACCAGAACCGAACGCAGACGGAGTAGTACTTGCCACGGCAGCACCCACACTTGCCACAACAGCATCGACACTTGTCGTGGCAGCGCGCACGACATCCACGACAGCCATATTGGTTGCACCACCATTGACCATAGCAGCATCTAAAGCACTAGAATACTGCCTCCCTTGCTGAGGAATGCCTGCATCAAGCACATCAGTCTGCACAATAGGAGTATGACTAAACATCTGTTGGTCATGCAAAGGAAGAAGAACATATTCTTGTGTGATAGAATGAGAATCAACGGGTGTATCAAGAGCGAAAGGAAACACTTTTTCATCAAAGATTGCATCCCTAGACATATAGATACATCCAATTTTAGGATTAAGACATTTGTTACCTTTGTGCACAATGCTATATCCTAGAAAGACACTTTTTTTTAGAACAAACTTGCAGCTTCCTATCATTGTACGGACGGAGATTTGGCCAACGCGCACACCCAAATGTGTGAAGCATATTGTAATCTGGATTTGAACCTAACAGCCGTTCCAAGGGAGTAGAATTATATATGGTTATGCTAGAAAGATGATTTATTAGGAAGCATGCAGTCTGAAAGGATTCGTCCCAGAAACGAATAGGAACTAAATAATGGGCTAAAAGAATGAGCCTAGTTTCAACGATGTTTGTATGCTTGCGTTCGGCTACCCCATTTTGTTGATATGGGTGTAGGGACAAGAAACTCGATGAGAGATTACTATGTTCTTGAAGAACGAATTGAGTTTTTGGAATTTGCCTTCCCAGTTTGTTTGAACACATATAATCTTTTTATTCAAGAGTCTTTTGACATGAGCTTGAAAGGAGAGAAAAATTTCAAACACATCAGCCTTGCTTTTCAAAAGATAGAGCCAAGTAAAATAATTACAATAATAAATAAATCCTACATACTATTTGTAGCCACCAACAGATGTGTGGGTAGGGCCCAGACATCTGGGTAAACAAGTTCTAGAGGTGCTACACAAGTATTATTGGATGACTGAAAAGGAAGTTGATAACTCTTAGCAAGTTGACTTGAATCATAAACATTATTATTCGAACTCTTGGAACACACAAAATTATTGGTTTGAATGACACAAAGAATAGTGGGGAATGGCAGATGCCCTAGGCGTAAATGCCACTCCTCGGGAGACAACTTGACACTGGCGAAGACTTTCTGGTTGGACGATGGAGGACTAGTTGGGAAAGGATATAACCACCTACGCATTTGCCTAAAAAAAAAGAAGTTCCTTCATTGTTCGATCCTTGATAGCAAAGAAAACAGGATGAAAAGTTTTTGAACTAAAATAAGACTTCGACTAGCTTGTGGAACATGAAGGATGTTATTAACGCACAAAGGAACAATGGAAGTTGCAAGATGTGCATGACCAACATGATGAATAGCCATATCTGTCCCATTCGCAGGTGCACCTGGTCCTTGCTGAGATATTTCTCCTTCACGGAGAGTTTGTCAGAATCACTTGTTATGTGATCCGTAGCCCTCGAGTCTGCGTACCAGTTGGTTTCAACAGAATAGGAGGAAGTCGTAGCAGCTGCAACCCTCACTTCTTCTTGATAGGAGTGGTTAAATCTGTTGTATTTTTAGGGCTATTTGGTAATTTCTCAATTGAGAAAACAAGAAATAGAAAAGAAAAGAAGTTATTGGGCCCACTTATCATTGAGATAGTGGAAGGATAAGGTTGGAGACAATACATTGTCTCCAACCCTTACCGAGCGAGGCATGTGGCCTGGAGCTTCGGCCTGGTGGTGGCACGTGCGACTCAGGCGGGCGGCCTAGGCGCATTGCGCGTCGGCCATTGGCGGCGACGACCCGGCCTCCTTCTCCTTCTCCTCTTCTTAAGGTGGCCAGCTTCTCCTCTTTCCTTCACCTTGAAATACAGTGAGTTTACCCCTATTATGGTTCTTTTTCTCCTCCGAATTTGGCTTCGGTTTTGGGCCTTTGGAGCTCCTGCGACGTCGTGGGTAACCCGACGCTGTCAGTGGTGAGATCCGAAACCTTCTTCCTCACGCATCCCGTCGGTTCCCTTCTTGCGCCCTTTCCCCTGTTGGATGTTCTATGAGGGAACTTGGCACTTGCGCATTTAGGGCTTTGTTTCGATCAGCTCTGTCCTGGTCTTAGTGAGGAAGAAGGATTCAGTTTTTGGTGCTTGGTGCTCTGTTGGTGCATTCGGTCAGTGCATCTCTTTTGGGTCTTGTGCGGCAATTCTCTGTACCTCAACTTTGCAATTTAGTGTGTTCCGGATTGCAAATTGTCATTGTATTTCCGACAACCTCGTTCGTACAACGCGACACAACAGGGCGATTAGTTTAAAATGACTGATTAGACAAAGTAATATTAAATTTAAAAGCTCAAGGCCTAATTTATTTCATCATATGTAACTTGTGATAGATTTTTGACCCAAGTGGCGAGGAGACCAAGATTACATCTTGAGCAGCCTGACATTTGAGAGCAATAAATAAACATTCTAAATCTGAGGATTATGCTGATTTTGTATGTTTTCAAGTCCGATCTTTTAAGCATATTATCCTGTTTAATTGACATGAATAAATTACATGTTTATATATCATTTTTGTCATTTATATGCTGCTAAAAATATGCTTTAATTATGATACTTGTTGTTGGAATTATATATGAATATTTTACTAAAACCGCTAATTTTACTACAAAATCTGTGGTAGCACTTGATGGCGTCGTGCCTGGCTTTGCACAGACTTGGCACACCGGTCACCCTTCATTGTTGCGTTGCATTGTGCACCACCGACTTGTGCTCCTTTGCCGCGTCCCTGTCCTCAACTCCGATTCCCAAATCGATTTCCCTTGTTCTCACGAGAGACAAGGTTAACCAAGGGATTTGGGACTTGGTCGACAGTGTTGTTGTAGGCCAAACGCATCTCATAGCTGACCAAGTAGTTGTAGAGGTCACTGAGCTAGATGATGTCATGCCTTGTTGTGACAGAGGGGACGAGCGTGTTGTGTTCAGTGTCAAGGCCGACGAGTACGTACGTAACGATTTCTTCATTATGAAGTGGCTTGCCGATGGAGGGAAGTGTATCGGTGAGTTCCTTCACATTTGTTGAAGTACTCAACGACAGACTCTTCCTTGATCCTCATGCCTACCAATTGCCTATGAATCTACATGACTCACGCTAGAGAACGAGGAGAACATGCATTCTAGGGCTTGCCACACCTCGTGAGATGTGGCCATGAACAAAACTTGGTCTAGGACTTCTGGAGTCAGAGTGGAAAGCAGAGTGCTGAGGACGAGGTGATCTTGAAGCAACCACATCTGATATGTCAATGATGGGCCTGTTTGGCACGACTGTGGCTTTCCTAAAAAGCGACTTTCGGCTAAGTTGCAGGGCTGAACGGTTGGGCTGAAGAGATTTGGTGTTTGATTGTCTGGCTTTTAGGTAGGCTGGCTGTAGCCTCTGGGATGATAAATGTCTGAAATACCTCTGAGGAAAATAATGACTTGTTTGATGTTGTTTAACTGCAATTAACGACAAATATCAGTAATTAACGACAAATGACGATATTTAACGACAACTAACGATATTTAACGACAAGTGACAATAACTAACAACATTTGATGACAACTAACGTTAGTTAACGACAAGTAACGATAACTAACGACATTTGACAACAACTAACCGTAGTTAACGACAAGTGACGATAACTAACGACAACTAATGACATTTGATGACAACTAACTGTAGTTAACAACAAGTGACGATAACTAACGATATTTGATGACAATTAACGGTAGTTAAGACAAGTGGCGATAACTAACGACAACTAATGACATTTGACGACAACTAACGGTAGTTAACAACAAGTGATGATAACTAATGACAACTAACGACATTTGGCAACAACTAACACTATTTAATGACAAATTGACCGCAATTAATGTAATTAACAACAATCAATAATAAATAATTATTACAACAAATAATTATTACAAAAATAATTGCAATAAATAATTATTACAACAAACAATTATTACAGAAATAATTGCAATAAAGAATAATTACATAAATAATTTATTTACAACAGAAAAGAAAAAAGAAACAAATAAAAAAGTCACCAGTTGGGTCTGTTGTCGGTGGCGGCGGTGGGAGGAGGAGAGGAAGAGGGAGGAGGCGTTCGGGCCCGATCGAAGTTGAAGGAGGCACTCGGAGGCGGGCGACGGCGCAGACGGAGGCATCGAGGGAGAAGGATAGAGCGAGGCGGCGGCATGGGGTAGCAAATCTAATGGGGGAGGGAGGAGGGTGGTGGAAGATCTGGTCCGGGCCAAGGGAGGAGGGGGGAGGCGACAGTGCGGGCGGAGGTGCCGAGGGGGGAGAAGGCCAGCAGAGGCGCCGAGGGAGGAAGAAGCGGGCTCTAGGGAGGAGGGAGGCGGCGCCGGGGCGGGAGGAGGAGGGTGGGCGGCGAAGCCGGCGAGGGAGGAAGACGGGCGCGGGAGGGAGGAGTTGGTGAGGGAGGGAGGAGCAGGCTCTGGGGAGGAGGGAGGGAGGCGGCGCGGGGGCGAGAGGAGGAGGGTGGGCGGCGGAGCCGGCGAGGGAGGACAGACGCGGGAGGTAGGAGCTGGAGGGAGGCGCGTGGCTAGGGTTTCGGGCGAGCAGAGGGGCGGAGGGAGGGGGTTTTTTGTGGTGAAAAACGCGGTTAATTACCCCCTAACTTGGGGGGGGGGGGGAGTCGGAACGGTGGTCGTGGGAAGCCGCGGGGGAAACTCGGCTGCTTCTGGCTTTCAACTTTCTCTCATTATACGCGGCTTTCGGCTTCGACAAAAGGCGCAAAAAAAAAACCGAGCGAAGCTGAAGCTATCCCAAACACGACCGATGACCTGCGACGTCTCGGTCTCGGTGGCCCAGGTCATGATCATCATATCAGGATACGACAGAGAGCCGTCAACATATCCCAGCAGTTGCTGGCCGCGGAGGTACGACATAAGTTGCGTCCTCCATAGGAGATAATTCTCCTGGTTTAGCTTGAGACTGATCAGATGGGAAAAGGATGGAGTAGGCAGGTGGCAGCAAAAGTGGATTGGATTGCAGCAGCGGAAGCCCTGACGGTGGTGGCGGAAGAGGAACCTGACATCTCGTTGGAGCTTTAATTTAGGGATCTGATACATGTAAAAGCTAATAGGAACAATGAATTTGTGTTGTGCCACACCCCAACCAGGATCGGCATGTGTTGCATATATATCTCAACCGAATCAATCAGTTGGAAGGTGAGTAAATACAGAAGATTACATGGAGAGAATCAGGGAGAGGGTCAGGGAAGATATCTCTACTTTCTATCCTGTACAACAATTTTAGCTTTTCAACATTTGCGACTTTGTTCAGTTTATTGTGCTCCTGAATCCTCCCTACCAACACCGTATCATTCCAGCCTTTTTGACTCCTACAACGATCAATGATTCATGCGGCATTGTTCCAGACTTCCAGCACTTCGGCTCTTTTGATGTGCGCCTTTGGCTTTGGCCGAAAGGAACCGGCATGCATGCGTGATGTTGAGAGATACAAAGCGTAGCGATTGTGAAGGGGAGGGCCCATTCGCCAAGGTTAACTTGGCCAGGGACGAAAGGGACGAGTGAGTAAAGCGGCAAGAGGTGGCATGGCATCGGGATGTTCGTCTCTCTCGTTACCCTTTTGTTTCCTTGGTTCAGAGTGAGGGTAGTAGTGCACAAAAGAGGATAGTCGGCATGCACGCGGCATGCATGACAATTGACAAAGCTGTCATGGCATGTGCGTGCAGTTTCTGACTCGTGATTAGTAGCATGTACCTTCAATGCTAACTGTAAACACTACACACAATCCCCCGAAGAAATAAGGTTCTCACGAGTCACAACCCTTGTGTTACATGTTCAGTATTACAGTAAACGGGTTTGCTATCTATAAGTTGCCTGATTTTTTTGTTAGCTCTAAGTCTATTTTCTTAATCTTTGGATTAGCTTTGAGATGTGTGTGCCTGATTGTAAATTGATCCAATGGTTAAAAAAGTGACTTATACATAAGAAAGTATAAGTCACCTTAGAATTAGAAATCCCCTGTAGTAAAATGTTAAGGGAATAAAAAAAGTGGCAACTCATTACTGAAAAATGGAACACTTAACTGAACTTTTTGTGCTTTAACTAACTTTACCAATTAAACAAATCGGTGCCTTCAGTTAACTTTAGTAGTACAACATTGCTAAGCTCTCTCTTGTATAACAACACATGCCACAAACAATAACACACTAATACCATCTTCAAACCTCCAAAGTTACCAGATTATGCAAGATCACCTTGTCAGGATATTATACACAGATTCATCAAGACCTTTTTGGGTCGCACTGTCAATAATGATTGCATGCTTAACATTGTTATAAAGAAATTATGTTGTTTACCCTAACCATCTTCAGAGTTTGTGCAAGAGCATTTTGCTTGGCTGGGCATCTTTGGGATACAGGTCTCGTCGATCGTTCAAATCTTCCATGTCATCTTTTATACGACGCGAAGCTGGCATCAGTTCGAAATGCGCATCGAGCTGGTGAGCAAATGATTTTGTTGTGACGTTGCTTTACATAAAGGTAGTACAAATTTGTTAAGAGGGGCATCTTGCCCTGAAATAAATAACAAGCGACTGTCGTGCTGTCATGAGCAATGTCAGTTGCATGGCATTTCTCATTGTGATCTCCACGGGACAAACAGAAAAAAAAAATCAGAAACCTATTGATCAATCTGAAGCTCTTCTCTTTGCTTGAGATGAAAATTCTGTTTCTATTGGAAAAGCTCCTAAACAATTCAGAGTTCTGCAATTCGATAGGCCAGGTATATCACTGTGGTGCAGGCCTAACTAACACATACATGTCATCTATCTATGTACAAACAACCGGTGATATTCAAAGTATCTCCGTTTCAGAGATTTAGAAAATTCCACAATAATCTTTAAATCAAAACAAACAAAATTCCTTGAAGTTCTCTCATTAATCGAGAGAAAAAGAAAAGATCTACGCAACTTATTTCGATGGGGCCACATTATAATGGTTTAGATTAATCGCATACAAATATTACAATCACTATGGTTGTATAGCAAATCAACTTTATTTTCAAAGGTATTAGAGTCATATAACAAATATAATAAGTTTCAATACTTAGCCACGCAATTGGGCGGATAATTCCGCTAGTCCTTATCTAATATAAAGTCCTATTCACTCAACTAGAGCAGTGAAAAAAAGTAACCTGGTTTGGCTAAACAAACACACAAAGTTCAGTTTGCAAGGGGCAAATGGGGAGGATGCTATTGATCGGCCAGTGTGCCTAGTGGTAGGCTGGTAGCTAACTTGACCAACCCTACCCAACACTTTCAGTCCAAATGTGTCGTATTGAATGCATCCATGCACCACTTTTGCATCACTTTCCTGAAAGAAATGCACTAGTTGTTGGCCTATTGGTCCCCCTAAGTTCATCATACAGGTGCTTCTCTTTTAATTCTGCTCTCCCCACATTTATGTTCAAATATGCTCCCTTTTCTGAATAAAGTTACAAAAATTATATTTAGCCGTCTGGGGCTTGAAGCACAGCAACAATAGGGACATCAAGGGACATAAAAAAGAAAAGAAAAGAAGAACTCATCCAGGAACAGAAAATGTCGAGGAATTAAGAAAAAAAGAATTGCATTCTCGTCACTCTTCTCCGAAATGACCATTCAGCTTCCGCCTTTTGCTCGGGGAAGACGAAGTCATTGATCTCAGCTGCGGTGGAAGGATCATTGGATGCTTCCTCTTTGTTGTGGTAGTCAGGGCTAGCTGCTGCAGTAGTTTGTAGCAACTGCTTATCCCTTCCTGTAATTTTTTTTACATTACTGACAAGGTTACAACTTACAAGATCTTCAGTAATTAACTGATCGTGTCATGGGCTAGTCAGTTACCTACCTCCGTCAGGCCAATGCACCATGAAGCAGCTGTTTCAGGGCTGATGCTGATGCATGACATGGCTGGTGTCTCATTTACTGCGCAGAGCACGGCCGCTGCCGCCATTGATGAGGGGCAGTGGTTCAGGAACTCGGTTTCTTCTCCATGACAAGAAGATTCTAGGATTAGCATGCAATGCAGCAATTCAAGGAGAAGTTTAGTATTAGTTGGGCTGTTTCAGTACTAGTGTCTCCATTGCATATCATATTAACAACATAACAGAGAATTACTAGCAGCTTTTACCAACGTGTAATGTGGTCTTGCAACTCATATTTTGCACAAAATGGTGCAAGTATTAGTAGCAGGAAACATCTCATCTCTTGCCTGATTGAACTTTCACCAAGAGGCTACTGTATACTTAGTTAGCTGCAGATGTTACAATATGAGTTTGGGTTGTCCCAGCTAGTAAATGATCAGTTAATTTCCGAGTTCTGTTGTATGTACGATCAATTTAATACAAATCGTCCATTCTTTTTGATCTAATGATTCAGATTATTTAGGATTTAGTTATACTGCACATGGTAGTATGAGTAGTACAATTCCAAGATGGTAAAATTATAATTACTATATGAGGGATCACATGACAAAAGTAATATTTTCGATCTTAGTTGGAAAAAATCTATAATACTCTCATAAAAAATTATAAATACAAAGAAAACCTATTACACTCTTAACAAATCAATGATCATATTTGATTTATGCTACCATCATATACTACCGGTAGAATGTACCGTAAAATTTCTCTAATTTAATTGGCCAACTGCGATGGAAACCCAATGGTTTCCTTCCTACGTAGGACAGGGCTTGGCCAAACAAGATCGCCAGCAGTTGCAACTGCTACTGCAAGTTAGCGACTGCACCCTATCTTGGCCATCCGTTTCCAGACCCAACAGATGAAGCCGATCACTACAGTAACATTTACACAGTGCGTTCTGCAGTGATTTCCCTGCAAGTGGATGAACAGTACCCCGAGCTTGCCTGTCCCTTCGATCTTGCTCCGAGGGTACTGACACCCTGACTCTACTGAGTCATCTTTTTCATCAAAGGGGGAAAGGAACATAAAGACGCAACGGCAGCATTGTTTAGGCATAAAGCCAACAAGTCCATTTCATGTCACTATTGCATTGCCTAAAAAATGCATGCAATTTACTCACATTATGTCATACTTATAAGAAGCTAGCAACATTACTGATTTGTTTGCCTTTTTTATTGAAAAATGGAAAACATATATCCATACCATGAATTGCATTGAGAGTCATTTGGCATGCGCGCAAGACCAGGCTCCTTGTGCATCTCCCGGACGAATCTGCCTTGCAAGCGAAGAAATCGATGAAGGCGAAAGGCGTCAGAGACCGGAGCCTCCAATCCAACTCCGCGAGGACAAGGAGCTCCATCCTTTGAATCGTCCGTGGTTCAAAAACGAATCTTGTGCCTTCAATCTGTTGACATTGGTAGGACATCATATGCATAAGAGGAGCAAGCTAACACAGATGTATATTACATGCATGATTGGGTGGAAGACCAAAGGGAGATAGATTGATCAAGTTACCTGAAGATTCAGGAGGGGTGGTACAGAGGTTTCCTCCATCTTGGCAGCCAGAGACAGGCAAGCCACAGATAGCAATTGGAATGCCCATCCATGATCCTGGATGAAAATAAATTGCAAAAAGAAAAAAAATCAGATCAACAGTGTGATTAAAATTTGGAACTCAATTTCCGTGTACGGCTTATGTATACCTGGTACTAGTACCAGAAGTTGAACCTTATTTTTTGTCGACAATAGTAAGCACAATCCAAGTTACTAATGAAAGATATATAGCATTACCTTACATGTATCAATTGTAAATGCAGAGTACAATGTTAATTATTTTCAGACAGAACACGCATCATCAGTTTGTTTTTAAACCCTAAACTTGTGATTCGATCAGCTTGATCAGAATCATACGTAGAATCTCCACTTTGCTGAACTGTATAGACAGATACCTGAGCAACAATATAGTCCACTCACTCAATGTACTGATCAGACATTGGGCCCAATTCCAAATCTAAATAGTGACCCTTCGAATCGTGACTAACCTAGCACATCTGAACAGAAAAGGCATTACAGTCACATGCATGATTTGTCGAATCGTGACTAACCTAGCACATCTGAACAGAAAAGGCATTACAGTCACATGCATGATTTGTCTACTAACGGCAAAGTTTCCTGTGCAACACACATCCTCTCTGACAAATTAATGTCCTAGCTAATCTAGATTGAGCCTAGAGCCCTTTGCAGGTTGCACCTGTCCCTAAAACATTCCTCAGACTCTTGTGTCAGCCATCAGCCACCACATCTCTCAGCTTGTGATGGCACCATGGCCCACATGTCATCGGCACATTGTTGTAAGCACTGCACTTTGATTAGTTCTTATCTATCTGCCTTCTGATGTCAATAGCTCGACGGAGCTAGAGAAGGCGGGGCCCACTTACCGGCAGACTACGGGAGGAGAGGAACCGGCCCATGTAGCTCACGGCGAGGTAGGCCGTCGCCGGCTGGAAGCCGTGGTACGACCGGACCTGGAGACGAAACCAACTGCTACACATTAGGCACACAACAGAAAATGGTAGAAGAAATGGTATAACACCTACGCAAGTACACAACACGTTGCATGCCCAACCCAACCAATGGAGCTCGCGCTGCTTCACCTTGAGGATCCAGGAGACGGACTCCGACCAGCCGGGCCGGTCGACGCTCCTCGGCCGTCCCGGACACTCCGCCCCCGGCGGCGAGCACGCGGCTTCCCGGGCTAGGAACATGGCGATGGTTGACACGTCGGAGTAGTAGTCCTCCTCCGGCACCACCAGCACCTCACGGCCGGCGACGGCGCCGCGAGACCCCGAGTCGCCATCATGCTCCAGCTCGCCCGCGTCCTCGCCGCACAGGAGGAGCACGTCGTCAACACAGCACGGCATCGTCAGAGCGCGCCGGCCGGAGCCGCGCATCCCTCATTCCTCACCCATCCCCGCAAATCTTGGAGCCGAGCTTAGCTAGATTGCAGCATTGCCCATCTCGCCGGCCAATGCTAGCTACGTACTACAAGCTTGGTTACAATAGCACGAGCTAGAACGCGTAGTATGGCGTGATGGTGTATGTCGTAGTGGTAGAGCAGTAGAGTGGACTGTGGCTGGAACGTGTAAGGTGGTGATGGGGTGGTGTCGTATACTAGCTATAATGTATTGGATGCTTGGTCTCTTCTTGTCTCGGTTCTAAAAAAAAATGTAAAAAAAATACTCTTGTCTCGACTCTATCCAGTAGAAAGGGTTTGCTTAATTTTTGTTGTGTACTGTGTGGCGCCTAGCCAGCTCTAGCTCTGGTGTGTTGTTGGCTTGTATAGCTACTGAGCATGCATTGTGATTAGCTACTGGGAACGAGTACTGCAAATTTTGTGTTTACTCGTTCCTCCATCCCAATGTGTAAGTCGCCATGGGATCCATATATACCGTCAAGGTTTTGCAACTTCTGACCATTAATATATATTGCATGTATATAAATTGACTACATAAAACTAATTAGGGTTTTGCTAGTTTTAAGTTGCCTAAAATTTTCTTAAATTTAAATCACTTGTTGTTACCATTGGATTTGTGTAGAGATTGGTATGTCATATGATTGGATATTGATCTAATGGTCACAACAAGTGACTTAAATTTAAGAAAATTTCAGGCAACTTATGAATAGGCTGTCCCAACTAATTAATGTCGTTGGATTTTTTTTGCAAAATACTTCCATAATATATAATAAAAAGTATTATTATTGCTAGTGTATATAATACAAAACCATAGCCAAATTCTTGCATCGAAGACCATGAAAAATAAAGAAACAACTTACATTTTGAGACAGAGGGTGCCTGGCGCGCGGTGCCTATCATGCAAGGACCATAAAAACCCTAGAATCTCCATGATCACAGAATAATACCGGTTACCATCGAGACCCAGCTAAATCAATACCACTATCATCTCCATTCAATTGATAGGCTATGCACATGTACATATAGGTAGTATGATTAACTTAAGAAGTGCTATACGACCGTATCATGCAAATCCATTTGTACGTATGAGATGTATTGAATCAACAGGCCGTAGAGAGGATGTTCATGCATGTACATTCGTACGTTCTTGACGATTCAATGGGCAGGCATATACGGGCCATGCGTGGTTGGCTAGATCGTAGATAGATCTGATGCTTACCACGCACTGTCATGAAAGAGATCGATCATGCCCTGAGTCCTGACCAGACACCTTAACTCCTAAACTGGCTGCCAGTTTGGGCCCTGCTTGAACCGCTCAGGCAATTCTGCCACGCCTGAGTGTACTGTACCTAGCTCGTAGATCTTAGCCAGGTCGCACCAGATAATATTTACACGCGGGGATAGCTATCGAGCTTAACGAACTATTATCAAGTCATTCGAAATTAGCATAGTTTAATTTAAGATAATTTTTTTTATTGTTTAGGTGGTTATTTTTAAAAGCGAGCTAATGAGATACTATCAATCTGAGCCTCATTAACCTTTTTTTTTTCATTTTAGATTGATCCGTTTCAATTTTAATCAATTAACTACTGTAATCGAATCAATTTTGATTCGAGCCAATAAAGAGCTTTTTTTTTTTGCCAGCCCTTACATGCACTCGATCAGGCGCTGCAATTAATATTTCGAGTCATGTTTATAACAACAAACTTGGTTGCATTAATTCAAACCAAGGTATCCAGCTCAATGGTTTTTATGCTAGCTGGTTGGATATATGTATGTACCGAGGTTATTGATCAAGTTGAGCTTGAGCCAGCTTGTTTGTGCTTCATGTATATATAAACTGGGTTCAGGCTTAATTAGTTTGAGCTACGAAAATCAACTTAAGCTAGAGACAAGTCGATTTTTTTCTTTAGAAATAGTGATACTTGGGGCAAATAAATTCTTGAGAAGTATACACATCTTACTGTTTTTTACACGTACCAGACTGCAATTCAGTGCTACAGTACAAGTGGGGTGCAATCATACATATGTACTGTGGTCCGTTATTTACTGTACTAGCATCATAAAGCCGCGACACACTTGCATTTCACCGTTGCCAAGACCAACTCAGTTAATTACTGGAGTACATGCATGCCATGCATCTTTTGACATTACTGCATGCTCTGGCCAGACTAACCGTGCCATTCTACGATCAGATTGATGGAAATCGTCTTATCAGTTCTGCACGGGGAGTCACATCAACAACTCAACATACATGGAATGGATGGAGAGCTAGCTAGATCGACCATCCAATTCTGGTATATATGCAAGTAGCAGCAGCTAGCTAGCAGATGCCTTGACCATGCACGCATGGCTTTGCCACTATATATGCCACGATCTATCGTACATGCATGTTTTCCACAATACACGCTAATTGATTAACGCATGAATCTGTACATGTGAACTCTGATTCCAGACAGTGATGTGCGTACACACGCACGCACCATCAGGTGCAGACCCAACGGGGGCAGCCGAGGCGGGAGCATCCCTACCGTCAGTTGGACCCTGGGTACTCCATAACACTGCTATCTATCGACCATTAGAGACAGAGTACTATCCGAAGGTAGAAAAAGACTAAAATACTATGAGCATTGCCTTCATTTTATTCCTGAATCCGCCGCTACCGGCACCGGCAGCAGGCAGGCACCTCAGTGCTAGCATAGCGTAGCATGGCACACAGCACGGCATGCATGGAGGACCGAGTGCGCCAAGCGAAGCCAGGAGACGCGCCGATATACACGCGGCCGCTCACACGCCGCACCCGCGGCCAGCGCCAGCAAATTAAACAAACCCGATCTGGGCCCTGGGGAGCGACCGTTCGTTCCACTAAAGACACATCAGTAGCTAGACGAGGTCCATGCACGCATGCCAGCATGCATGTACATGTGTGTGCACACCAGCACATATCTACACACACACAGAGACAGACAGCTAGAGGAGGTCCATGCACGCATGCATGGTCCAGGGCAAATCTTGGTCTCTAGCTATAGCTCGCAGCCAGCCCCAGGGCCAACTTGACCTGTTCAAATTTAAGCCCTTCTCTGCTCTCATCTCGCTACAACAGATATAACATAACTGCCCAGCCTGCCCTACCTCGGCTTAACGACGGAATCACTAGGATCGTCACTAATCATTCACTGTGCATGGCATTTTTGCCTTTTATCATAAAGGTTTTCGTCATAGAAAACCAGATCTGCTGTGGTGTCTCCAGCTCAATTATACAGTGTTGTGAGAGGGGGTCTAGCCAGCCAGCAACAGTGATGGAAACGAGAACGAGGGAGAAGATGCATGGGTGCAGCCGGTAGAAAAGCCTGGGCTGCTTGCAGCTGCTTGGTCGACGCTCTGGCCTGCTGGCTACCGTGCATGTGAGGTACTGAGGTCTATTTACTTCAACCTTTGGATCCTTTGCAGCCGGTTCGTGTTTAACTGTCTAGGTCAGGCTGTCAAGCGATCAGTGTCAAATAACTGTCAGTTGTACGTTTAGGCTGCTCCTAATGGTGGTTTCTTACTATAGTTTCTTATTGCATGAAAAGTATTTAGATACCACCTTCCCAATGCACTGTATCCTAAAGTGTTGTATCTTAGGCTTTTAATATAGTCTTTACTAGTATTTCTACCTAGGATACTGTGTATGAGTAGTATCTAAATAAGATACTAATCTGCTCTCTCTCTTCCTTAATTACAGTGACACGTCAGCCTTTTGCCTATGTGGCAGCCTTAAGAAACTTACCAAGGTAGAGCATTGAAAGCAACCTTAGATAGCATGGCGGCTTGTTCTCTGTGGTATGTATCTCAGCTCATTGTGCGTAACAGTAGGCTCAACAAGCAGGTGTTGTTGGAAACGGATTATCTGCCATAGCTACTAGTCACGGCAGAGATGCACAGTACAAGTGAAAGTAGACCTCTTTTCTACAGTCTTTGTTAAACAGTAAATCACTACAGTTCCCTAAACAGTAAAATCGACTGCTGTTGTGCTCTGATGGATGTTGCTACAGTATCTCATTGTAGTACTGTAGTCGGGATCCGTAGCCCTTTGTGCCGGTGAGTGTCGCAAAAGTTTAGTGAAAATCTCAAAGATAGATGGTCTAGTCTATGTCTAAGATGCTACGTGTGCTGTTGGTAGCTATAAAGAAAAATGTGGAAATTAGGTATATACCACTGAAATGTGTTTGGTTTTGATATCTACCACAATAAAATTCTAGTTCACTTTAATAACATCAAAATGTCATCCTTAGTAATATACCACTTCCGTCCCCCCTCCCGTTAGGCGAATAGCCCCCCTCCCCGTCTCATTCGACAAGGCCATCTTGACGTGTCTCTCCTCTCACACCGCCCTACTCTGCTTCTCTACGCATCAGCTCATTTCTTCAAGTCATTTTTCCATGCAAACAAACTAGTACAAACTCATTTGTTGACCTCATTTCTCCATGGAAACAAACAAGCAGAAACTCATTTATTCACCTCATTTCTCTAGATCTGCAATTCCCAACAGTTCTAGGGTTAGGGAAACAATGCCCATCAAATCGGACCAGCTGCGCTGAGAACGAACCAAGGGGGAGAGGAGTTACATGTGGTGATGCTGTGGCAGTGGCGGTGGCGGCGGGTACGTCGACAACGGCGGAGATGGGGTCAGGAGGGAGAATATGGAGTCGGGAGGGAGGAGATGGAGTCGGGAGGGCTTAGTCTAGGCGACGGCGGCGGAGATGGGAGGGAGAGGGAGATAGCGTCAGGAGGGAGGAGATGGAGTCGGCTGGGCTTGGTTTGGTCGAGCCGATTGATGGGCAAAAGGGGTAACTTCACACCAAGTAATGGGAGGGGAGGTGGAAGTGGTATACTGACAAAGATGTTCACATTTCGGTGGTATTAAAGTGAACTAGAATTTTATTATGATAGATATCAAAACCGGGCACTATGTACCCAATTTTCTCAAGAAAATCTGTCCTAAGCACAATTTGGCCGGAAGCTAAGGTAGATATCGCGTACAATTGGCTAACCCCACTAATACGTGTATTGTTATGATAGACATGTTGTCTCCCAAGAGTACGAATATAACGGATACGTTATCACAACCTGGGTAGGCGTCTTCCATGCACTGAAAACAAACAAACAAAAAATCTAGATATCAGGCGAAATCCAAATCTAGGTGGCCATGGCGTCTAACCGGTTTAGTTGTTTCAATATTTGATCCTTTCGTTTGTGCTAAGCAGCAAATTGATCACCTGCAGTTACTCTGGTAGGAGATATGGTCTGTCTCAGGTTCAGAAGTTGGGTACAATTAAACGTAAACAAAGATTGAAGAAGCTATTAACAGCATATTTTAAGAAATAAAGAACAGGGGAAAGGAGAGCACTTCACTGACAGTATAGCAGAGCCAACAAACTAGTATTTTACTCGTCACAGATAAAGCAAGCCTGTGCAGTAATATATTGGCCAGAGATATGCTTCTAAAACAATAATAGCTGGAGATACGCCAGGATGATAGTATAGTATAAGGAGATCCTGCATAGACAACCTGCTTGATTACTACTCACAAAAACAAGTCACGTTGTACACGGTCCACAAAATACAATTTTGATCACTAATTACTATTATAATATATTCGTAAAACTCAATAAAATTATAATATTTTGAAACTATTTTTTTAAACAAATCTACACATATAATTTTCATATATATAATCTAAATATTAAAAAAGTATCGATAACCAAAGTTTTTGAAGTCAAAACAGCTTGAGAGGGGTAGCTA
The DNA here is from genome assembly GCA_036346255.1 of Ampelocalamus luodianensis. Taxonomy (NCBI): domain Eukaryota; kingdom Viridiplantae; phylum Streptophyta; class Magnoliopsida; order Poales; family Poaceae; genus Ampelocalamus; species Ampelocalamus luodianensis. The sequence goes on along the minus strand of CM070627.1, from coordinate 51,228,217 downwards.
GTTACTCGTGGGTAGTGAACGCGACTGCGAGAATGATTTGTCTGCAGCTGCAGGTTTCCAGCACCCTTTTCCATTTGTCAACATATGTGTGTACCAGCAATTTTCTAGCTTGGCAGAGGTAAATACCACCTTCGCACTGTACTATTGAACCTACGTATCCGACCAATGACCATAGTAGAAGACAATAAAGCTACGTACATCGCCATGTGATGCAGTAGTGCAGTACAACCAAATCATCATCGTACGTCTGAAAAGCGGGGGGAAAAGAGACAGACGACCCTCGTTGTGCTCAAATTAATCTAGTTTAATTTTTCCCACCAGATTTACTCGTAACAAAATTCACCATCATATGCCTACGTACTCTTGGAGAAAATTGCAATTATAGGACAGCAAACAATGCGCTTCGCAATTATAGGACTTCAAACATCGACTTCGTTAAAATGACTCTTGAAACGTTAGCTTCTTGTTTTTCATGATATTTGGTGTATTAAGTCTCTTTTCTCATCTAAATACATGTATTTGTTACCCAAAGTGACCCTTTTGCCCTTGTGAGATTAAAGGACATGGTGGCCGTTGGCGCCGCGCTCTGGCCGATCGCGCGCCGCTGGCGTGGTGGCGCGCTGGGCCGGTGGCGCCGCTGGGCATGGTGGCCGTGGCTCGGGCCGGGCCGCCGCGGGCATGGTCGCCACCGCGGGAACGCGTCGGACGGATGAATCGATGGATCAACGATACGTAATGGTGAAGGGCAAAGGGTCACTTTGGGTAACAAATACATGTATTTAGATGAGAAAAGAGACAATACACCAAATGTCATGAAAACAAGAAGCCAACGCTTCAAGGGTCATTTTAACGAAGTCGATGTTTGAAGTCCTATAATTGCGAAGCGCATTGTTTACTGTCCTATAATTGCAATTTTCTCGTACTCTTGCCAGTTGCCACAGAGGTCAGATAAAAGCACGTATTGTGACAGGCGGCCGGGCGGGCGCAACCGCACGCGCTCGATCGCATAGGCCGTGCCGGCGCTGCTAGGCGTGGACCACGTGGCACAGTCGGTCGGGGCTTGTGGTGGTGGCTCGGCACGGGCGCTCCGTGCGGTCGCGCACGGCCGGGCCGTGCGGCGGCGAATCGATCGGAAGGGTATTTTTACATGGCGGCGTCCCTAGGCGTCTCTCCTCGGCATCGGCGGCTGAATAAGGTCTCTTGCTTGCGTCTTCTCCGACACGGCGTCCTCATCACCGGCGTCGGCGACGAAGTAGGTAGGAGATGTGTTTCGCAGATCTAGTTTGGATCCGGCGGTTTGGTGTTGCCTCCTTTGAGGATTTGGTTGTTCCCCTTTTGGGTCGTGTGTTGTCTGGGCTGCTGTCTCTTTCCTTGGGGTGACAACGCCGGTGGTTGGTCCTAGCATGCCGATGGAGGTGCTCCGGCCGACGAGCATTCATAGACCTATCGGCTTCGGCCGATCTGCGGAGCTCTTCTTGCGATGTTAAGCTCAGATTTGGGCCCTCCGCCAGCATGCCCAGGTGTCGTTGTGGTGGTGCTGGTGGATCCTTCCTCTCACGCCGGGCTGTGATGACGGAGGCTGGCGGCGTTGCTGTGGCGTTTGGTCGAAGACGAAAAACATTTTCTGATGTAATTTTGGTTCTTGTTAGGGCCTTAGTGCAAATTGTTGGGACAGCTGTCCTTGCCTGGTGGTATGTGTGTAAAACTATCATCTAATGCATGGCCGTCTGCCCTTTCCTTTAGAAAAAAAAAGAATTTTGTAAAATTTCACTTACGTATAAAGAATTAATCTTTTACATACTATTACAATATGAAATCGAACCTAGCCGTGCAAAAGTAAAACACGTGGGAGACGAGGCCCGGATTCATCCCGCGGGCCGAACTGCTCCCGCCGCCTCGGCCCAGTTCTGTCCCTCTCGGCGGAGCCGCGGCTTACGGCCCAACTATCCCCCTTCCCACTCCCACTCGCGACGCCCAGTTCCTCGCCCGGCTCCACTCCCTCGGTCCGTCTCCCTCCCTCCCCTCCAACGCCGAAGCCCTAACGCGCGGCGCAGCTCAACTTCCCAACTCCCAACCCGTCTCACCTCCGCCGCACGCGCGCACACCCTCACACCCCGCGGTGCCTCCTCTCTCGTCCTCGCCGCGGCTATCCGGTTCGTATTACCCTCCGCTTGACTCCCAAATACTACTCGCGTTCCATCGCTTCACGCTCTCGTCGAATGTTGCTTACCAAGTGTTTGATGTGATGCCTCTCCCAGACGAAATAGGTGGGCTGGTGCGGGTGACGCTGCTCGGATTGGCCCGATGACGAGGAGCAACGGCGCGAACCGCGGCGGCGGTGGCCAGCAGCAGGCGGCGGGAAAGCTCCCGCGGAAGCGATTCTACCGGGCGCGCGCGCACAGCAACCCGCTCAGCGACTCGCACTTCCCGATCCCGATATCGCCGGACGACGTCGACCTCTCGCAGCACTACCCGCGCTACTTCCCGGCCGACAAGGGTGGCGAGCACGGCGACGGCGAGGTGGCGGCGCCCCGGATCCGCTTCGCAGACGTGGGATGTGGCTTTGGTGGGTTGCTCGTCGGCCTCTCGCCGCTCTTCCCGGACACGCTCATGATCGGCATGGAGCTGAGGGACAAGGTAATCTTGATGTTTTCTTCAATTTATTATTCGTTTTGATGCCCTGTAGTGTTATAGTTTCAAGCTTGAAGGCTAACAAGTACCAACACATGGTGGACACTAGAAATAACTCAAAAACTTTTACCACATGGTATCTGAATGGCCATGCACATAACTCATAGAAACCATTTGTGCCTTCCATAGTGAATTTTTAGTACAAGGATTGCAATAGTTTCCGATTGATTTTGCTTCACAAAGCATGTGTAATTGAGTTTACGATAGTACAGTGAACTTGGATTTCTACTTGGGTCGCATGTTTGCACTATTTTCTTGTGGTTTTAATTATCTTTAGCACTTGTTTCAATGATTTTAGTACTTATTAAGTGATTTCAATACTTGTTTCAATGATTTCAGTGATTTCGGTATTTTTAATACACGATTCAACATTGAAACATTAGTAATGAAATAGTGTATTACAAGTACCGAAATAACCCAAATAATTGAAACAGGTATTAACACTACTGAAGCAAGTGCCAAAGATAAAGCAAACCATGAGAAATAGTGCTACCATGCAGCCTAGGTGGTATTTTCATGCCAACTTAACATATGGGGGGCAAAGTAAACGATAATTAGTTATGGGAGGCAAACTGAAAAATAGGTGACTTATGGGGGTGTTTATGGATTTATCCATTTCTACTTAGCAAAAGGATGTAAAAGGTTCTTTTTTTCTGGCTATTTATATAATCTTTCCCGTCACATAAACATGTTGTTTTAGACATCGACACGGTCCTCAAAACACAACTTTAACCACTATTTTCAAAACTTTACAGTGTAATATATTTATAAAACCTAACAAATTATAATATTATGAAAGTACTTTTCGAGACAAATCTACACATAATTTTCATATATCCAATCTAAAAAGATATGGATAGACAAAGTTTTGAAAATTTGACTGCATGTATCCCAAGAAGACATGTTTTTGTGACTGGAGGAAGTATTTTAGTAGCTTAGTTCAGAGGTCAACATATGATTCGTTGTTTCGCTGCCCATGTATTTCGGTGCAGGTAACTGAGTATGTCAAAGAGAGGATTTTGGCTTTAAGAGCATCAAATCCAGGACAGTATGACAACATATCTGTTGTGCGCACCAATTCAATGAAATACATCCCGAACTATTTTAGGAAGGCTCAGCTTTCCAAAATGTTCTTCCTGTTCCCTGATCCCCACTTCAAGGAGAAGAACCACCGGCGCAGGGTGATTAGCATGCAGTTACTCGATGAGTATGCTTATGTGATGTCAGTGGGAGGAATCATATATACTATTACCGATGTAGAGGAGCTTGGTATATGGATGCGGTCATGTCTGGAGAAACACCCACTATTTGAAGCTGTTCCGGAGGAAGAGAGAAAAGCCGATCCAGTTGTCAAGTTGCTGTCTACTGCCACTGAAGAAGGTCAGAAGGTCGCCAGAAATGGAGGGCAAACTTTCCAGGCTATCTTCAGGCGCATCTCCTTACAAGAGGAATAGGCTACTTTTGTGCTCCTATTACTAGTGCACTTCCCTGGACTGCATTATTCTTTTCTATACATTTGTGTAGCAGAATTTTTGTTGTTTAAGGTGTACTGGGTAGTACTTAACATGGTTCTGCTGTCCCAAATGTTTGGCTCTACAAGCTTCTTTCAGGAAGATTGCAATGAGTTTAAGCCCTCAGACCTGCATGTGTCCACCGCATGTCTGGAAAATTGATAATCTCGTGCAAGCATGTTCTTTGTTTCATTTTCTAGGTACCAGATGCATTTCTGGAATATTGATGTTTATGCAAGTCTGTCTAAATACCAGTTTGTCTCATTTGTCAGTAAAAGACGTTTGCTTTAGACTTTTACAACAAGATAATTATTAATATTGGAATTTTCATTCAAATGAACACCGGTTTTGTTTTAAGCTCCAGCTCCTGTTTCGGCATAATAGAAGCTCAGCTTTATAACATTGTAAGTTTGGTAAATGTTGCTAAGCCTTTACCATTTGAGGCCAGTCTGATGCATTTACAGTGAGATCACTCGATTGAGGTACCCTGTTTGGCCAGACTACTCTGGAGTCTGGAGACATATATAGCTGAAAACGAACAGGCAGAACTTTAAAGGGAGTGGCAAATAATCGATTATTCCAACTTTTAAATACCGCCTTTGGCACAAGTCATATCGAAAGATACAATTCAAAACAATTGGGAAGATCGCAAGCAAATTGATTTCATGTATGCCCATTGCTTATCTCAAGTCATAATGTACAGGCTACAGAACATGTACACTTCCATTGAGCAACTGCACATTAAATCTGTCTGGTCGCCAGGAGTTCACAAATATGAAAAATTCATCTGACGATAATTATTTTTTCCTTGCACCTCTTAGCTGTTTATGATCCCTTCTACATAAGCTATATGTGGATCAGGATAGAAAAAATGAATGGGGCAAAAGCTGAAGGGAACAACCCACAGCCCAAAAACAATGGGAAGAACCGCCCGAAGCCACAACTGTTTTGCTTTTCTTTGTCTCAAATTTGTGGTGGTGCGAAATCTCACACATCTCTATTTGCTGGAACAAGTTTGACAAGCTTTGCCAGATCATATGACTTGAAATCCCTTCCAAAACACAAGCTTAGATCCAACGGAGTCCTTCCATCCTGTAATGTGTACATAGAAACAAATTCTGAGTTCAGACATCAATTTTGGTCCTTAGGTAACATAAAGAATTCATCCGTGCAGCTAGAAGAGCAGGACATGCATTGAGAGGAATAGTCGTGTAAAAGTCTAGACAATCAAGAAGTTGTTCAACATTTCTGAAGACAAGCGCTAATTTTTCGTGAAGCAGCAGAAAATGACATGAAAATGTCTGCAAAATAGATTCTGAGGGCATAAACAGCAATGATCGTAGGTAGTATTTTTTTGGAATTATACTGTTGATCAACAAAAAATTAAACCATAGGGGCATACCTTGGTTCTTCTTGTCTTATCTGCACCATTTACAAGCAAGACCTTTGCTATATCCCTATTTCTACTCTGTATGGCTAAATGCAGCGGCGACGGCGTCCATCCATCCTGCATGACAGCATGAAAGGAAAATGTTGTAAAAGAAAGAAAAAAAACACTGGCTTGGAAAAGGGTGGAGCTGATAAGAAAAATGTGCCCTTTCAACTTACATTATCAGCAACGTTGACATCGACCTTGTACTAATCAGTAACTTCATAGTTTGCAGGGCATCAACTTGAACTGAATAATGTAATGGTGTGGCTCCATCCTGCAAATCGGGCAGATTTAATTCAAGAGCAAATCTATTATTTACCACAGAATAACTCCCTCTTCTACGATTTGACACAGAATAAGTTCTTATCCATTATATGCTATCGGGTTCCAAATTTTGTCTACAATAAATAGAGGTGGCCAGATGAGCCGTGTTTCTGGCGGCCCAAAGCACAGGGCTATTGGCCCGGCCCGAGTACGACATGATTCATGTTGTAGCTGGACCGGGTCGGCACAGCCCGACCAGCCATGCCGTGCTTGAGTCGGCACTCCGGCCCAGCGGACTGGCCCAGTTCGACACACAGTGTCGTGCCTTGCCCGGCCTAGCATGGTCGGTGCCGAGGAGGAGGAGGAGGAGGGGGAGGCGGCCGGGCATGGCCGCATAGGCACGGGCGTGGGCGCGATGGTGGCCGGGAGTCGTCACTTCCCCGTCACAGTCCCTCCGTTAAGCATGTCATATTTCCCAAAATTTCCCAAAATATCCCCGATTCCTCATTCCCATGGCATGGCCGGAAGGCCTCCTCCCCAGCTCGTTTTTCTCCTCGTCTCTACCAAAGGGCACTGCAATGGAGAGTAGACACACCTGACCCCTCAAACCCTAGATCCCCAAACCGACCCGGCGGCACGACCCTATAAGGATGATGAATTTACTCAAAACCCTAATAAAATACAAATTTATATTTCTAATTTTATCCAATATATAAGCTGAAGTCATCTTACCATCACAAGCTCGACTTTTATACCTCTAAGGCCCTATCTTGGTGTCATGTCCTAGTCGCTGGCGATATTCCAGACAGAAGGATCATGCAGTTTCGAGCAATACTAGAAGAACAGAAGGGGGACGAAAGAAGAACATGAGGGGAAAGTAGAGCTGCAGAATGTATTCTCCTTTTCGATGAACATCTGATTGTCGAACAACATCGTCATGTATAGCCAACGACGTCTTCCTTACATGGGCCAGGCCCAACAACAACACTTAACCATTCATACACGTGCAACTGAATATGAATGCTATACTGGATACCACTTCGTCCAAATGACCCAAGTCTTCAGTCTGAACTACTTATCCTCCAGTCGTCACATTACCGACCCCTGGATTATCAGCTTGTCCCCAAGCTGAAGCTGCTGGAAATCGTGTGCGCAATACTTCAAAGTCTTCCCAGGTGGCCATTGAGGCTGGCAGTGACGACCACTTTATAAGTACCTACAAGTGAGCCGAAATACCCTTCTTTACCAATCTTTTGCTCACCATACTGTAAAAGGCGCTCACAGGAGTGTAGAACCATTTCAGCTCCTAATTCTTTAGCCATGGAAATGAGAGTAGTATTTGAGTGGACTTCACTCATCACTTCATAGGATGTAAGTCTAGAGGCATACTCAACTGAGGTAACTGAAAACGCTTGTTTGGCTACAAAGCATCTAATGCAGAGATAATAAATTTGAACTGTGTGCTATAACTGAGTTGACCAGGGAGTTTATGAATGACAGAAGCTGCAGAATCCTTCCGAGAGATGCTGTATGTCAATGTGCATATGAACCCCAATGCCGCAGTTGCACTCTCCTCCTCCATACTAGATAATTTTTCAGCCAAGTTTCTTGATACAGAAAGAGATTCATCATGCCGTCCAAGTTTCCACAATGCAAGAGTGTATATCTGCAATCCATCAACGCTCAGCAATCCTTGTGTTTTCAACTCTTTGCACTCCCACACTGCATCAGTGGCAAGACCAGCCTTACATAGTGACCGGGCAAGATTAACTGAAATATCGGTAATAGGATATCTATTGTCTGACTTGGAATTGCACATCATGTCTAATGCAAATCTCGCCTGTTGGTGAGATGTGATTGCAGATTGAAAATCTTATCGCACTTCAGAAACCAAGCCATTTATATTGTGTGTCTCTGGGTAATGAGGTGCTTGCTGAACAGCCTGTCTTGTAGCCATCAATACCTTGTCCAACACATGGTAAGCCCCTTTTATCTTAATAAGGAACTTGAGCCTAAGCACACTAGGATCCCATGGCCTAGCTGCAGACAAGATAATCAAGGGCACACCCTTCTCTATCCCAAAAATTCTAGGGCTAAAGAAATTTCGCTGCCATGGTGGCATATCATGAGCTTGGAAATGGTCGTCTTGTTGTATTTCAACAAACACCACATGGCTAGACCCCAAGACCAAAGTATGCCACTGCCGTATAGAGGCGCCTCCCTCATCCCACAATAGCTGCTCGTCAATCTTGCTCTCCTCCACTCCAGCCTTGAGGGGCATCTCGCCGAACGCCTTGGCGGACATCATGGTGTCCAACTTGGTGGTAGTATTGTCGCAGCCGATGTAGAGATCCTCGACATTATTGTGGATGGAGTTGACGTCAGGGACATCCGCCTCATAAACATCTTCATCCTTGACCACCGAGACCATGACGTCATGAACCGAGTTATCGTGCTTGCTCTTCATAGCCCAGCGCACCGGGCGACGAGTGATGCGCACCCGTGACACCCACTTGACGATGCTTTGGTGCACACCTTTGTGTTGTGTAGACGGAATGACATCAGCTAGCTTGACAGTGATTGGGGCGACACTAGCACCAGTCGTTCCTGCGGCGGCGCCAACAAGCGAAGAGGTGGTTGTGGCTGCGTAAGTGGTTGTGGATGTCGCCGAAGCAGCAACAAGGGTGGACTTAGCCGTCAACTCGTCAGTGTTTTGGATTGGGCATGGCGACGTCGAGTACTTGGCAGGTGTCATTGTGTTGCTGCTGGTAGGTAATATGAGTAGCTGGATGTCCATCCAGCAGCAGTCATTGTAGATACACCGGCCATGCATCGCTTCTTGAGCTTGAGCAGCTTCCTTGCATGATCGAAAGGTGATGAGAGCCGCAACCGGGTCGGTCCTTTCGTACACGTACACCTTATCCACCACTCCAAATGGATCAAACACATGATGAAGCACTTCTTTGGTCAGTGGATATCGCACCTGGCTCACGATGATGCAAAGAACACCTATCCTGGTTTTCTCCTAGTGACTTGGCATTTCGTCGAACACCTTCTGGGCACTTGCGATGCATGTCGAGTCTGAAGGCAAATCCTTGCCATTGGAGGCAGCTGAGGTAGTAGGGGTTGGGGAAGGCAATGGAAACCCCAAGGCCTGCTTCATGTCCAGCTTCATGGTATCCTTCAACTCATGGAGCTTCTTCACCAACCTTGCTTCCATGGCTTCCCACTTCTCGATCTCCACAGGATCCATGGTGCTCGAACCAATTCACTAGACACCAATACCAATCAGAATGACCCCAAGTTTATAAACAAGTAATAAATGCTTTATGAACAAGAATGAGGTACTGTTCATAGCATTACTGTTCATTTCTACACTTTGGGCGACATGTTACAAATTAAAACCTTCCTTTTAGCCAAAACCCTAAAGAACCATTTGAAGTCTTAAAGGAATACAAGATAAAACTTGTATTATGACTGAAATATTTTTATTAAAGCCTAGATAAATTATCTTGGCTAAAAATATTTTGTGTTTTTTTAGAAATTATTTGGGCTTAAAGAAAATTTATTGTCTTTAAATAAATATTTTTTACTGAAATAAATATTTATGTATTTTACAAAGTGATAATGTGGTTTATAAAATTTATCTGGGAAATATATTATCAAGTAGCTTCCATAAAAATTTCATGATTTTATAAATTTATTTGCTATTTTTAAAAGCCAGTCAAACCTTTTAAGTATTTGATTACGGTTTGTCAACTAAACCGGTCTAAACCCAAACTCAAGACCTTGAGCGACTCAAGCCAAGTGGTTGGGTCCAACCGAATCAATTTGGTCCGCTCACACGTCGAGCGCGCGAGCGAATCACGCGGCGTGATGCGAGCCGTCGATCTTCAATCGAACGGCGAGCTATAACACCCGCGAGCCGCCCACGTGTGCATTTTAATCTCCGCGTTGGATCTTGATCTAACGAGCGAGATCAGTGTGTGCAATCGGACAACTCCGGATCCCTTTTCAATCTCCACCGTTCGTTCGAGATCCAACAGCGCACCTCTTTTCGTTTTAAACTTAAAGGCGCGCTTTTATCTGAGCCGTTAGATTCAAATCCTACGGCTTTTCCTTTTACCGCGTGTTATAAAGCCCGCGCTCCTCTGGGCCGTTGGATCTTCATCGTGTGGTCCATATTAGTGTATGCATTCGGACGACTCCGGATCCCCGCACAATCGTGACCGTTCATTTCTGATCTAACCGCGTCGCTCATTTCAAGTTGAAATCAAAGGCGCGCGATTATACGGGCCTTTGGATTTCAATCCTACGGCGTTTCTTTTTTACCGTGGGCCTTTAAAGCCCAAAATCGGTGGATCGTTGGATTTCAATCGTAAGGTCCATATGAGTGTATGCAATCGGACCATCCGGTTCAATTCTCCATCCTGACCGTAGAAATCAAATCCAACGGTGCTGTGCCATCGCATCTAAAAGGGGCGACGTGTATTCTTTTAGCTAATCGTTGGATTCCAATCCAACGTCCAGATTTGAAAGTGGATCTCGAGATTCCTTTGAGCTCCGTTTTAATCCCGATCGGTCGATCTAGATCGTGCGGTCCATATTAATTGGTACCGATTCAAATCATTTAATCTCTCTATTTATCACACGCCCATTTCCAATCGGACGATCGACATTCGCTTGAGCTTTTGTGAGCGCGCAGCGTGGATCGCCAACGGACCCACATGTCGGTGACTCTTATCTTCTTCCTCTCTCTCGGTGCAGATTTCTCTCAGAAGCAGAGGAGAGGATTTATCCCAAAGTTTTTGCAACTAATTTTTGGGATAATTAGCCCTAAATGGACACCTCATCAACTCTAGATCTTTCTCTCTTGCCCGTAGCTCAACATCCATATATAAACCCTAGCTTTTGTTGTTGCCATTGTTGGACCAAGCGGCTCATCCTCCATTGTTGGCGGTGGAGTTCTTGCTCTTGTCCCTTTTGCTTATCCATCCTAAACTCGTTACACCTTGCAATAAAGATTGGTTATCTTTGCAGTTAAATCGAGTTTATCTCTCTGTCGATCAACCGAGTTTTTCGTAATCTGGTATCTTTCCTATCTTGTAAGCTAAAACCCTAGTTATGATATCTTGAGCATCTTAAGGACTTAAGAAGCTCCTGTGAATCATTCTTTTAAGCATCAGTAGCTTCAACTTGCTTCAAACCGAAAAGTTGATATTATACCTTTCGGTTTTCTATGTCATTTTCAAGACCTAGGGTTCTTCTGTCAACTTACCATCTTATTTAGGTTTTGACTAAACCTAGCAACATGACAAGTTGATCTTTCCATTCTTGTCATCATCTATTTTAACTTCTAGTTGAGATCATCTCTGTTTCTTTTTGTCGGTTTAACCGACAAAAATGAAATTCTTCTTAGTTGATGTAATCTGACTAGTTAGGGTTAGACTAAGGTTGGTTTGGGATATAAATTACCCTAAAAGATCATGCTAAGATTCATTTATGAACTTTTGCATGTTTTATATTCCTTTTTCCGAAAATTGCAAACTGTCCTGTTTGACTCTTTTAAAATCAAAGCGGGCTTTGCACTAAACTCTAGTTTCTGTCTTTTGAAAACAGTAAGCTATATTATGGGTTATTATCACTAATATGGATAGTTATGGCTTAAGCATAATGTAATTATGCATATTTCTTCCATTTTGGACTTATTGTCAGTTTTAGTATTTATTGGATCTTATTGCTTCTTTTAGAATCTGATTCTGTTGAAGCAATTGAATATATTTCTGAGCAACCAGAGCCTGCAACAGGAATTTACTACTACCAAGGCAAGCATCCTCTTTGCACCATATTGATCCCAAATTTTGTACAATAGTTTTTACAAATCCAGTGATATCTGTGCATGCTATTTTTCTGAAAGCACAAAATGTGATCTGTTAGTAGTTAGCTATGACCAAACATGATGGATTACCTCAATTGTCACCATACACTTAACCCTAGCATAGTCTCGTATATCATAACCTATATTTTCAGTTTTAGCTTAGACATGCGATCTAGAGATTTTAGAGTTTGACAAGCATATCTTGTCAAACATGGGAATCTAAGCGAACTATTGTTATTTTAAACTCTTTGTCCATTTCTTTAAATCAGTCTTGTATTTGAAATTCAAATTGATCGGACAAGAGGAAGCTAGTGATGGTGCTTTTGTGCACGAGATTGGGTTTGTGGTGGACTTGTCGGGTTAATTAAGGACCGAACTCGACTATTCGGTTCAAGTCCCCACGTACTTCCACATGCAGATGTATGGCGCTGTTTGGTTAAGTAAAATGTTGAGACTATTGAGTTGGAAACATGAGAGTAAGGATATGTGTATTGACCTTGTATGGCATAGATGCTCGTCCGAGGACTGCGTTTTATGCCATGTGAGCTTGTATGTCGATGTCGGATGTTCTTAGGAGGGTGACGGCGTATATGTGCCTCGTCGCATATACGATACCTTAATGGTGCCGATAGCATTCTACTATGGGTAGGGAACCCAATTCGCATTAAATTGTTTGGATCGGCATCGACGCAACATGTGTGCCCGGTTAGCGGATGCTATCGATCGTTGTTTAAGCGGGATCGGTTCACACATGGGGTCCAACTCAATAGTGTTGGCTTGTTGAAAAATACCAAATCTTAGTTTCCCCGGTCGGCATACCAAAGGAAGTATGTCATCATTCGGAGGCATCCGATGGCAACGGGCTAGCTAAGTCATGTGGGTAAAGATGTACACCCCTGCAGGGTATAAACATTCGAATAGCCGTGTCCACGGTCATGGACGATAACTTGAATTGATGTCACCTGTATAGAAGTTTTGATTTTCAAAAATCTGGTTTTGGTTCATTTTCGGTTTGCATGAGGGAATCATGCACTGTACTGTTTACTTTTATGTCATTTACTTACTGTTCTAAGCAAACTTTGATTTATTAAATTGCTTTATCAAAAATTAGCCTTTGTAGGTTAAGATGTATCGCTTTATGCAAATTTGAACCTTTATACCTTCCTGTTGTAACCTTATGCATGTAACAATTCTATTCCTTTGGTTAGGCTCTAATCAACACTTTATTTTTAATAGTTTGTGTAAGACTTGCTGAGTACCTTCCGTACTCAAGGTGCTATCACCTATTGTTGCAGGTGAGGACGGCTTTCTTTATGAAGTACCCGTTAGCGCCGATCAGGGTGACGCTAACGAGTAACGCTACTTCTTTCCTCCACGCAATTGCCTGCGGGTGGATGAGGCCATTGGTGGACTTTACTATTTTGTTTTTGCTTCCGCTGTTAAACTTTTGAAGTGACCAAGTCACTCTATATTATAGTACTAAACCCGAATGATGTAAACTTATGTTTAATTATGCAAATGTACGACTTGTATGTGTATGATGCAATGTTGTTAAAGGATATATATATGCAATGGTCATTGATCCTGGGAACCATTGTGAGATATATATATATCCGGGGATCCTGTTTATTGGAATTGTTACTTGTTGAATTTATACCTTTAGCATGATCTTTAATTGAGGGCGATCTTTGTTCCTTCATTAATAATCATGTTACTGTATGAATTTAATTAAGTACATTTCCAATAACCCGGGGAGCCCACAAATTCACTGGTAGCTAACCACTGTCTCAAATTCGTCCTCCAAATCGCGCTAACCTCGGTCAGGATTTATGGTGTTCGCGCAAGGCAATCACCAACCCACCCTTGGATTCACAGCACAAATAGAGAGAACAAGGACTCGTAGGCAGCTCTGATACCAAGTTGTTATGTCCTAGTCGGCGATATTCGCATGAAGGATCATGCGATTTGAGCAATCTGGAAGAACGAAGGGGCGAAAGAAGAACAGAGGGAAAGTAGAGGCGCAGAATGTATTCTCCTTTCGATGAACGTCGATTGTCGAACAACATCGCCATGTATAGCCAACGACGTCTTCCTTACATGGGCCGGGCCAACAACAACACTTAACCATTCATACACGCATGGCTGAATATGAATGCTATTTCGATACCACCGTCCAAATGATCCAAGTCTTCAGTCAAGTCTTCAGTCTGAACTACTTATCCTCCCGTCGTCACACTTGGACGTATAATCTTCACAGGAATTTTATAGCAAACTATAAAGTGACGTGTTTCAAAGTAGGCTGAAATGTACTCTTCAGGGCTATCCGTGGTGAGAAAAAAAAACCTGTTGGCGAAATAGTTCAACGTTCTTCCTATTTCTCGCATATATGACATGTTTAGTTGGAGTGAATTGGTGGGATGGCTAGGGTTTTAAAGTCCCTTCCTTGTTTAGTGGGCATTCGAATTTGAGAGGATTAGATATTGTGAATTTTAGGATTCTACGACCACAATTTTTAACTTATGGTGGCAGGTGAAAATTGAAAGAGAATAGTTGAGAAATATTTCTTTTTTCAAAAATTGGCGAGGAGCTCAGGCATCCACTTAAGAAGAAAGTAGGCTCCCAGGTGAATCCTAGAATTCAAACCCAATGGACGAGGGGACGATACTACCTCTTTGTCAACCAGCCATAAGACGGTTTCTACAGAAAGATTGATACATTCCATTGTATAAATAGCTGATGGTTAGTAAATGTTTCTAAAAAATACATATGTCACAATGTAAATTTCTTGCCTTAAACTTCTTCCAAAGTACACTATACACATCTACTCCATCTCATTCAAAGAAAGCCAAGAAAAGCCATTTTTGACTTACTCTCCAAGCCACGAGGCTCCCCAAGCTACAGTGAGAGAAAAAAATAAAAGAAAAGGAAGAGAAGAAAAGAAAAAATGGAACGAATAAGAGCCCGATGCAAGTGAAGAAAAAGGGTACCAAGACCTGTGTAGAACCTCCACCTCGCCGCGCCGCCCGAGAGAGAGAGAGAGATGCTCACCGGAACTCTCCTCAACCGCCTCCGTCCCCGCCTCGCTCCATCCCTCGCTGGCCTCCGCGGCTACTCGTACCGAGCGGTGGCTGCCGCCGCGGACGACCTCGTCGTCGACGAGGACTCCCCGCGCTCTGCGTCGTCCGCTGGGTCCGCCGCCGCTGCCGTCGCGGCCACGGCGCCGACTATACTGCAGCCGCGCGTGCTCATCTATGACGGCGTCTGCCACCTCTGCCACCGCGGTGAGCAGACAGGCGACCTAGCCTGGGACCCTGCCCTGTTCTTGGGGATCATTTCGCTCGAATTGTCAGCTAAATTGTTCTCGAAAAATTGTGGGCTGATTGGGCAAACAATTTGCGTTTGGTGGTACTCGTTTGTTGTGTTTGTGAATTGCTTGTGATGGCAAATTGTTTGCAACTTTGCATTGCAGGGGTGAAGTGGGTGATCAAGGCAGACAAGCACGCCAAGATCAGGTTCTGCTGCGTGCAGTCCAAGGCCGCGGAGCCGTACTTGAGGTTGGTCGGCATGGACAGGGAGGACGTGCTGCGGCGTGTCCTCTTCGTCGAGGGGCCTGAGGCCTACTACGAGGGCTCTACAGGTTAGTATGCCCCTGATCAGATTCAGAGCAGGTTGTTCTTGGTTACTTGTGTTGTATCAATACTCAGTAGGCTAGCAGTGCGATGCTTGGGTGTGTTCATTGCACGGTGCTAATATTAGTAGCAACTAGAAACTATTGGCGTACACTGATGACTAATCGCCCATTTACTGTGCTGTTTGGTACTAGTGAGTAGTGGTAGTGCCACTTGGATCTATGTTACATGCCTGCGTTTGGATTTATGTAGGAATTTAGCATCACCTGAGACGAAATTCGTGCTTAAATGTGCTGAATTCTGTCATTTTCTGCATGAATGCCGTCACGGAGGCCACCTGCATTCTAGAGTGATGTTTCAGTAGCATGTAGCATCAATGTGATACTGGTCATGGCTTATGACTTATGAGTAGATCACCTTTGCACTTCTTGTTGATGCTTATGAGTTGTGTTGTAGATTCAGGTGCCCCTACTTTTTACCGTATAGTCGCCAGTTAGGCCGTATAATCACTATTGGGTGGGTGACCGGACGAATGCTAGTTACCTTAGAACATTGGCAGGATTCATCATTAGCTAGGCTTGTGCAGGATAGGAAAGCATCTTACTTATTGGTGAACTCGTGTGTTTATAATTAGTTTTTCTGCATTTTTTTGCTCTACTGTTTGGTGCATGCGCTGTTCAGCCAAGTTATTGCACTAAAATTTGTAAAATGTGATTGGTGTTTAAAAGGCACAATTCTTTCTGTAGTGTATCTTTGTCACCCCTTGAGACATCAAGAAATACAAATGTATATGAAGAGTTCAATTTGCGTGGCTCGGCTTGCAGATTATAAATACGGTGAACTGTGATATTGTGGCACTAAACTAAAGGATAATCACTTCAGTAATTAAAAAAAGACCGCAATTCTGTCTGGTCTACGCTCTTCCGAATGGCGCCATATTTCTATCGCTAGTCATAGTACTTTATTATTATTATTTTTTGAAATGCTATGGTACTTAATACTTTTGTATTTTGGTTGTAGCTGCGTTGATGGTTGCATCATACCTGCCTCTTCCCTACTCAGTGTTGAGCTCCTTGCTGATCATTCCCGTCCCACTGCGGGATGCAGTCTATGATTACATTGCAAAGAATCGCTACGATTGGTTTGGCAAAGACGATGAATGCATAGTCACCAAGGACAAGGAGCTTCTTGAGCGTTTCATCGACAGGGAGGAAATACTTGGTGGTGGTCCCAGCAATAGCTTTTATTGATCACAGCTTTTGCTGCCATTGTTCTCACTTCTCAGTTCGTACTGTAGGTGTAGGCAAAGAAAGAGATGTAAATAATCTTTGCATCCATGTAGGTAGTTATGGTTAGGTTTTGTTGGCGCCTAGAACTTCAGCAGCTCCACTTTCTTTTAGTCACTAACAGATTAACATTCTCTGGGATGCATCATATATCACAATATCAGTCAAATGTTTTCCACTTTGTGTGCGGAACTTTGGATGGTTAATGCCAAGAGAAAGGGGAATTTTGGGATTCGGATTATTATCGCAGTGTAATCGGCTTTGAAATGCCTTTGCTTTGTCAAACTTCACAAGATCACTCTTAGATGTGTTCACATTTTGTCTGGAACTGTGGATGGTTGGTGTTGATTATTATTCCGCGGTAAAAATGCCTTTAATCTGCCTTTTTTTGTTTTCACCTTTGGATGACTGATGTAATGCATATTGCAGTTTGTAGCAAATGTTTCATGAACAGATTCAGAAACAGTCGATTTCATAAATAAATACAACACCAGTGCAAGATGTTCATGCAAACCATTGTGTGCATTGAGAAGCCAAAGGAGTTGTACAACACAGTGTTGTTAAAAACGGCCGACTCGGACGATTAGTTGGACAATTAGTCTGACGATAATTAGTTGGACAATTAGTCTGACGATCACCGTCACAAATAGTATAATGCTATTAACATCGTCAAACGATTATTTGACCATATAATCCAATTAATCGGCTGTTTTTCCCGTTTAATCATGAAACAACTTATTTTTATTCACTAATTATGATAAATTAGTTTATAATATTGTGTGATGGTGTTTATAGTATGTACCACGTGGATGAATTATAATCAATGAAATGCAAAACATGCTTAATAATGTTTTGTAGAGTGATAATTTACATTAACTTTGGGTAAATAAAATGTTTGTAATTAATTTTAAATATAAATAAATGTATTAATAAGAACGTATAATCTTCTGTTAAATTCTAATTTATCAGACATATCATGATTAATCGCTTAGCGGTACCCATTCATCCGTCTAGCACATACCGTTTTCCACAACACTGGTACAACATAGAGTTACAGTTGGCCGTACCACAATTTATCGCTTAACGATACCCATCCATCCGTCTAGCGCATACCTTTTTCCACAACACTCTTACAACAGAGTTACAGACTTGTCCGTTGATACATGGCAGCTGTAGAACATTCTCCCTACTGGTCTATACTACAGTAGGGTGCAAAACAAAACTATACAAGTCTGGCAAACTACATTAGTACATTTTCTACAGAAAGGTTTGGAAACAGTTACCTACTGGTCTGCAGTACCAAGGAGAAGGAAAACAAAAACTATACAAATCCGGCAAGCTACATTTTCTACAGAAAGGTTTGGAAAAAGCTAGAGATTTCGTTCATGAGGTTCCAACCAGGGGAATCCAAGTGTGTCAAACACATCCTTCTCTGTGTCACAGCTAACTATCGCTTCTGATCTTGCCCCCTGCAAAATTTACAATAAATGAAGCAAACAAGATTTTTTTAAAAAATCTGTAATTACTAATAAACAAGTACATGTACGTACGCGCTTTCCACCACTGCTCTGTGTAGCCAGATACAAACCAGTGTCATCAAGAATGCAGCCTTTTGATTCTGCTAGCAGTCTTAATCTGCAATTATGGAACTTATTTTTTTTTTTGGGGGCATTTGCCATGTCAAGATATATGTATGGAGCCAGAATTTATACCGTCGATTTAGAACATCATTTCCAGTCCAAGCAAGCAGCCCGAATGCATATCTGTTCCTTGGGTATACCTGTCAACACCGAATGGCAGCCATTGTTTATCAGCAAATAACTACCAGATATATGAATGTTATGCAGTATAATTTGCATGGCAAAGTCATCATATCCACTGCCAACAGAAAAGGGAAAACACCACTGTAGATGATATGTTAGATTGTTAGTTACTAACTATGAAGGGTCATAAGGTCATAACTATGTAGTTCATGTCATTGTCATAAATACAAGGGTTCATAACAAAATAGTGGAGTTGTTGATTTATCATGAACATTAGACAAGTAGCAAACCATAAAGCTGCGAACAACAAAAGAAATAGAGAATTTTGTTGTCCAGTTACAAAAGAAACAAATCATGCCAAATGAAGAATAAAAGTAACATAATTGAATGTCTCCTATTGGAATCTCTATATACCTTGAGGTCAATGCGATGCCGCAGCTCACACCCAAGATATGTGCAAAGACCAAAATATGTGTCAACCCCACAATCAGTTCCCTGCATTTAGTTGAGGAACGTCAGTTGATTCAAATTTGCTTCCACAATTTCTCAATAAATTTAAGGACATTAGTAAATATTAGGATTTGTGCCTCTTAGCCAATTTTACACATAACCTAAACAGTCCCAGCTGCCAATGTATATTACCCAATAAGTACAAGAGTTTACTTCTGGGCTTCTGGCAATACACAAGTCTATGCCAACATCAGATGCATACATTCACTGGAAACTGGATCCTTTCACTTTTTTTGTTTTTTGGTTTATAATCTCTTCCTTAAGTCTCTGAAAGTGGTGACCAAACACTTACTTACCTCAATACTGTGTATGCTAAAGATAAGATCCTCCCTCAAAAAATTGATGTCCTTCAACCGCTGAACAAACTTTGGTAAAAAACCTACATGACTGAAGAAAGATTTAAGGCCCCATTTACAACTTCTAGTATTACAACATGTTCTTATAAAAATATGTATTATGTGCAAACAACATGGTTGGAGGGGGGAAACAGTCATAATAGAAATCATGCTTATAATGGGGGATAAAGCAATGAACCAAAGTTGTAAAAAAAACAAAAAAAAACCAACGGCGTGCCTTTTCTTTCGTTTTTGCTTTTCCTTATCAGTGTTGAATGCAATAGAATACTATAGCTTACACTGAATGCATAACAGATGCATAGATTCTCCTCATATTTGAATATGAATTATACAGCATGCTCCATTTCTAGACTTATACTATTAAAAGCCAACAGATTTTGCACATGCTTTTTAGTATTACCTTTGTCCATCAGGATGAGTGATAACAATATCCATGTCACCACAAGAAGCTTTTCCACGTCTGTATGATCCACCGCATACAATTATTACCTCCAAATAAAAAGAATTATGCATAACAAATTTCAGTAATAACTTTAGGAAAATTATTTATGTGAACCTTAAACACGGGAATTATAAAATAGGTGTAAATAATTAACTGCTACAGAATACAATAGCCAGAAAAAGATTGTGACAGATAGAGCATCAAACTGTTGCTTCAGTATTGACTTTTGAACAACTTATGTGATGGAGACACATAGTTCCTGGAAATGGTCTCTGTAACTTACTCCTGGCAAGATATCCTTCCCAACTTCTTGTAAAAGTTTCTCCATCTCACTAACCTAGATAAGAAGATAATGTAATGTGTGCAATGTTGCATGGTCTGTCAAAAAGCTATTAATGAATAGCAAGCTTGTCAACAAGCCTCCAAATTACACACCTCATGCCGGGGAATTCTTTGTTTGATATCATCAAAGAACTTCAAGCCAGTCCTCTGAGCATATGTAAGTGAATCCTCTTTTTGAAGGTCATCAAGAGTACGATATCCTTTATCATATAACTTGAGAGCAGTTGCAGGACCAACACCCCAAACTTCGCCAAATAGGCTGACAGTCCGTACCTTCAAAATTGTGCAAATATCAGGACACATAGCTGAATAATGATTAAAAAAAATGTAGCGCTTGCTCAAAACTAGATTACCTTTTCATCATTCTCAAAATGTTGCAGCTTGGAAAGCTTTCCTGTAGTTACTATTTCATTAATCTGGATACAGGAATTGTTAGACACAGTCAAGACCTGAAATACTTGAAGTCGAATGAAATATGCAGGAGTCAAGCTTTTTCTTGGAACTTCTAAAGCTATAATCCTGTCTGACATAGTAATGCAGCAATACATTCAGCATCATGTGGTACTTTTAGATCTTATCTGATCAATGAAGACGGGAACAAAGTTTTCATTGTCAAGAACACAAAGAAAATACACCCATCTTATTATTATGAAACCAGAACTGTAGCATATAGTTGATAGATCACCCAGACTGAAACTGAAAATCGATATATTAGTTCCTTCTTACATTAGAGAGCCTAAAATATACTTGTTGGCTTGTTCAATTGTAGAAAGAGTTGTGCACCAACAATCACCAACAAACAGTAAGAAATGGTAGAATGAGACCTACATACATGGTCTTTCAAAGATTTCCCAATAGCGGGAAGGTCTTTAACTTGGTCGGCACTTTCTATTTTGAATGGCAATTTCTCGATCACTGGAATAGCCTTGTAATAGCTAAACGATCTTCGGTCATCTCCCAGGGCTTCAAGAGGAGAAAAATGAAATGCCAAAACAATTAACAAAAAAAATGAGAAGATTATCATGTGCAATGCCCTTACCTCTATATATATTGATAAGCTTTCCAAAAATCTCAGTTATGTTCCTGTTGAGGTCTGGTGGAGTATACGTTGTGGATTCTCCAGAAGAAGCTTCCTGGTTGTATAACTAATGAATTAGCACTCGGAGATATATATTCTCAGGGCTGAGTCATACATTGTAATTTGTAAGTAACCATGATTCAAAGCAAAAGATCCCCTTTTGAGAATGAAAAATGAGATAGACCCCGGCACTGTAGGCTTTCAAGTTTGAACTACATAGGTTTAAATTTGAATAGCTAAAGGCTATTATGTACGTTTGCTTCACAAAAGGATAGCAGGGCTGAAATCCGGTATACGTCAGACATGTAACGTCAAGATGTCATGTTGAAGTTGGTGAGACTTGTTAGAGATATATGTATATTGTACTATTCCCCATTGTTATGAGGGGTTATTTGCATATTCATCACCTGCACTTTGTGTATATATACTGGTCCATTGGCCTCATATTGAATACAACCGTTATTCATAACATGGTATCAGAGCCAGGTTTAGGGTTAGAGTCTTACCTTTGCGGTCGCTGTTTTCACGCCGCGCGCGCGCCTCTCCCGTGTCCGTGTCACTTCTTCGAGGCTCTTCACCAGAGATACACACGAGGAGACTCGCTCGAGTGGTGCTTGTCCGATGCCACTCCTACGTGCTCGCCCGCCACTTTGCATACACCGGATCGCTTCCTCACTTCAAAGACACTACTCCTCCAAGCGGCCTACCCACATGGTGGTGGCCGCCCATCCGGAGGTGGTCGTCCTCATCTTCCCATCTGCTGCGACAAGTCGGCCACATTGAGTCCTAGTGCTATAAGAAGCAGCGGCATCTTTCACGCCGCTTCTTCTACTAGCACCGCACGGTGCTTCTACATCGACGTCGTGCATCGACTCCTTCCAGCTTTCTCACCGAGCGGAGATAGTCATACCGACGCCGCTTGCCGTCAGGTTCTCCTCGACAGTTCCCGCAGCTCGCTCTCGACTCTTCTGCACGCTGCGAAACCACCTCCTACACATCGGTACCTCCCGTGGATTCTTGATTCGAGCATCTTTTCACATGACTCGATTCTCCCACTCGCCTTTCATTACACCTCTTGATTCTCCCGCCGTTGTTCTTATCGCCGATGGTATATCTCTTTCTTCTCTCTCGTCGAGGACTCTTAGCAACTCATCTTTCATATTCCTTCGTTGTTTATGTTCCTCGGCCTACCTATACTCTTCCTACCAAGGACATCGACCTTGGTTATCGGGTCATTCTTAACTTTGACTTGTTGTGTTCGTGACCACCACACGGAACTCGGTTGGTTCGGCCTGGCTACGACTCACGCGCTCTGGAAGAGCGCGCCGCGACAGCGGCGGCCGAGCGGGTCGATAGAGCGCGGCCTTCCAGCGGCGTGCTGGCTTTCTCCGGGCCGTGCAGTGGTTACCACGGGTTCCGTATTGTCGGGGCCGCCGGCCGGCGGTGGGTGGCCTACCTCGCCAAGGCCAACTACGTCGAGTGGGCGCGGTGATGAGTGAGGCTCAGTGCGGCACATGTGGGATGCGATGCGAATGCGGCGGCGTCGACTACAACCCGGGATCGCAGGCGGCGGATGCTCTCATCATCGCTGCGAGTCCCGGGAGATGCGAGTTCGCTCTCCAACAAGCGGTCGCCAGGAGGCTTGGGCGCCATCGGCCTCTCACGCGATCCGCCATCGCGCCCGCAAGTCCACGCGCAAGCGCCGCGCGGTGGGAGGGCACGGCCTTCAAGCGGTGGGGGCGTCGATGACTTTGCTCTCGTCTCAACACTCGCATTGCGGTGGTGCGTTGCGATGACACCCCTACGGCGAGGAGAGAGGCGTGAGAAGCTCTTTCATTGCATCCCGAGAAGTACAAGCGGATGGCTCGCTCGATCCGATCTCTGCTGGACCTCTCCACGATGTCGATCGAGGAGGCGATAGGTCGCCTCAAGGTGCGTCGGCGGTGATGAGCCACAGCGTCTCTCGGGACCCATCACCATTGGCGGGAAGCTCCTCCTCGCTCGGGGCGGTGGGTTTGCCGGCGGTGGCGGGAAGAAGGAGCCTTCTTCCACGACGACCCACCACAGCGTGGCAAGCGCGGCAAGCGTGCGCGCAAAGACGAGGCGGCGCGGGGGCGTCTTGAGGGTGATGGCGATGGGCGCCGAGCGGCGCGCCGCCGCAAGCAAGCAGCGGGGCGACTCTTGCTACAAGCTGCGGCAAGCTTGTCATCTGGGCCAGAATTGTCGGCGACCACGGCGGCGGCCCAGCCCGCGTCAGCGCGAGCGAGGAGGAGGAAGCGGCCGGCTCTGTTCATTGCTCGGCGAGCATCGAACTACCTCCAGTGACCACCGCCGAAGCGACTCTCCTCCACTTTGGCGAGCCAAAGCACACGCCTCCTCGGCGAAGTTAGGAAGCGACAAGACCGGCGGTGGTGCCTCGACACCGGCGACACCAGCCACATGGCCGGGCGGCGGGAGTTCTTCTCCGGCGTGACTTAGGCGTTCGAGGCTCCGTCAAGTTTGGGGGCGCCTCGTGGAAATCAGAACGGCGCTACTGCTCTCTAGGATCGGGATGGTTCAACTCTCCCACAAGGCGCACGCACAGCAGACTTAGGGGAGAATGTTGGATAAGTCTCTGCGTAATCGCTTTTCTGTGTCGGTTTTTGTGTCGGCCTTTTGCTTTTGTAAAGGACAACATCCTTGGTAGTTGTTAGCATCTCTAGGACAGCATCTTGACCAACATCTAGGCGGGTTGTTAGCATCTTAGAGGACACGGCATCTAGGACAGGTTGTTAGCATCTTAGAGGGCGACATCTAGGGCGGGTTGTTAGCATCTTAGACTAGCATCTTGGCATATGCTTGGTGAGTAGCGACCTATAAATATGTATACCCAACCCCGGGTTGGCATGGCGTGTGAGGAGAAATATACAAGAAAAATTGCCCCATCTCCAAGTGTCATCCTCTCCATGAGAATAAGGATCTTGCTATCACCTCAAGCAAGAGTCGGCGACGTATGCGCACTCTCGTCAGCGGGATGCTCGTGATGCTTACGCCGAGCCCTCCGATCGCTTGCGTGGCCGACTCTCTCCGTCGCGCTGTTGGTCGCTCCGCCGCTCACGGCCTCGCGCGCTGGCCTATCCGTAGTTCTGCGCGCTGCCTCATGGTCAGTTCGCACCGCCTCGCCTCTTTGAGTTCGGATCCGCGCGCCCCTACCTTGCACGCCCCTCGGTCACCTTCCGAGGCTCTTCACGAGATACACGAGACTCCGAGTGGTGCTTGTCGATGCCACTCACGGCTCGCGCCCCTAACCGAGCTCACTGACACTACCTCGCACACGTGGTGGTGGCGCCCATCCGGAGGTGGTCGCCTCATCGTCTCGAGTCGCCATTGAGTCCGCTATAAGAAGAGCGCATCTTTCACGCCGTTACTAACGCGTGCTTTCATCGACGTCGATCGACTCTTCAGTCTCCGGAGATAGTCATACCGCCGCTGCCGTTCTCCTCGGTTCGTCCTCGACTCTGCCGACCACTCCACATGACTCCGTGGATTCTTGATTCGGCATCTTCATGACTCGATTCTCCCACTGCTTTCATTACACCTCTTGATTCTCCGTGTTCTCGATGGTATATCTCTTTCTCTGTGAGGACCTCTTAGCAACTCATCTTTTCATATTCCTTCTTGCTTGTTCTCGCCTACCTATGCCTTCTTTCGGATCGACCTTGGTTATCGGGTCATTCTTAACTTTGACTTTGTTGTGTTCGGGACCACCACACGAACTCGTTGGTTCGCCTCGCCACCACGCTCGAGCTTGGCCGCTCCTTCCCACGCGCGGCCTTCCGCCCCGCCACCTCTTTCAGAGGCATCACCGCTTGGTCATCTATGATCCCCGCGCTTTAGTTCGCGGTCTTCGGTCCTCGGAGATGTATCTTTAGATTGTCGGTTGTAAGTTAGGTAAGATTTCCTTATCCTCACATGAGTCGTCCCTTGATCTTGTTCATTCGATGTGGTCCCTTCGTTCCGTCGCTTGTCGTCGTTGACGTCTTCTCCGCCGTCACCCGGGCGTCTCCTCCGCGCCTCGACGCCACCCGGGCCACCGCTGTCTCCTTCTCCGCCGCCGGTGGATCCGGCCGCCTCCTCGACGCCATCCAGGTCGTCTCCTCCGCCGCCATCACCAGCCGCAGGATTTTACCTGTGCGCTGCGCCGTCGCCGCTCGGGATCGCGCGTGGCCGCGAAGCAGTCGCCGCTCCGGATCGCGCGTGGCCGTGCACCTCTCCCCCATCGCGCCGCTCGTGGGTCCTCGCCGCGCGCCGTAACCGCCTCACCCGCCTCGGGCCCTACTCTGTGTTCTCGCGCGCTTGGCCTCATTGGTCCCGGATCCGCGCCGCGCCGCCTCGGCCTCTTTGGTCTCGGATCCGCGCCGCCACCACTACTTGCGCCGACACCGCCGCCACTCACGCCAAAGGAGCAACCCTAGCTCTCACGGGCCGCGCGAGCGAGTGGTTTCGGTCGATTTTTAAGTGAGCCGGCCCCAAAAAAAAAACAGAGCAAGGAAATTTCATTACGTCGTTCTAACCGCCGCGCCGTCCAGCGCCGCCTACCAATGGGCACTATCTCCCTCCCTCGTTGCCCGGTGATCTTCGATGGTGTTAATTACACCGATTTTGTTTCTCACATGCGCATCCACATGCGTGGTCTTCGTCTCTGGGGCGTCCTCTCTGGCAATGTCACCTGTCCGCCTTGCCCTACTCCTCCGATGGAGCCTACGCTGTTGCGGCGCTTCACGCCGGCAAGGTCGCATCGAGACCGCTCGCCTTGCTGATGATGAGGTTGCCTCTGCCTACCAGGAGGCTCTGGATTCCTACAAGGATCGCCAACCGCTACACTCGCCGTACGACGACGATGCCGGCCGCCGCTTGCCTCATTACCGATATCCACCTCGGTTCTCTTCGAGGTCGTGGGACTCTTCAGCTTTCGGATGTGGACTCACCTTCGCCGCTTACGAGCCCTCCGTGATGCCCTCAGAAGCGTCAGTGGTCCGCCAGGAGCACTCTCTTCAGCAGGGTGATGCTACTGTTGATGCTTTTTACGCTCAGAGCTCGCTGTTTGGCATGAGCTGGACTCTCTCTCCTTCTTGCGGTTGTCGCTCTCCCGCTGCTACTGGTCATGCGCGGCCGATCCGAGTTTCGTGGTCCACGAGTTCCTTACTCGCCTCGCCCCTGAGTTCGGCGGCGTGCCCGACTCCTTGCACGCCCCCTCGTGTCACTCTTCCGAGGCTCTTACCGAGATACACACGGAGGAGACTCGCCTGAGTGGTGCTTGTCTGATGCCACTCCCCTACGTGCTCGCCGCCGCGCGCTGCTACACCGATCGCTCCTCACTTCAAAGACACTACCCTCCGGGCTACCACGTGGTGGTGGCCGGCCTCCATCCGGAGGTGGTCGTCCTCACTGCTCCTACTGCGACAAGGTCGGCCACATTGAGTCCCAGTGCTATAAGAAGAGCGGCATCTTTCACGCCGTTCTTCTACTAGCATCGCACTCGGTGCTTCTACATCGACGTCGCATCGACTCCTTGCAGCTTTCTCACCGAGCGGAGATAGTCATACTGACGCCGCTGCCGCTTGAGTTCTCCTCGGCAGTTCTCGCAGCTCGCTCATCGACTCTTGGGCATCGCGAAACCACCTCCTACACATCGGTACCTCCCGTGGATTCTTGATTCGAGCATCTTTTCACATGACTCTCGATTCTCCCTCTGTCTTTCATTACACCTCTTGATTCTCCGCCGGTGTTCTTACTGCTGATGGTATATCTCTTTCTGTCTCTGGTCGAGGACCTCTTAGCAACTCATCTTTTCATATTCCTTCTGTTGCTTATGTTCCTCGCCTACCTATGCAGCTTCTTTCTGCTGGGCAGATTACCGACCTTGGTTATCGGGTCATTCTTAACTTTGACTCTTGTTGTGTTCAGGACCACCACACGGAACTCGGTTGGTTCGGCCTCGGCGCTACGACTCACAGCGTCTCTGGGAGCTTGATGGCCGCTTCCTTCCGCCACCGCCGCCGCCGCCTTCTCTCTTCGCCGCCGCCACGGCTCTTTCCAAAGAGTGGCATCACCGTCTTGGTCATCTATGTGGATCTCGTCTGTCGTCTTTAGTTCGTCGTGGTCTTCTGGGGTCTGTCTCAGGAGATGTATCTTTAGATTGTCAGGGTTGTAAGTTAGGTAAATGATTCACTTCCTTATCCTCACAAGTGAGTCGGTGTCTCGGCGTCCTTTGATCTTGTTCATTCGGATGTTTGGGGTCGGCTCCTTCGCTTTGAAAGGGTCATCGATATTATATCATTTTATAGATGATTTTTCGCCACACTTGGATCTATTTCATATCTTCTCGTAGTGAGGTCTTATCTATCTATAAACAATTTGCCACTATGGTCCACACACAGTTCTCCACCCCTATTCGTGCCTTTCGTACTGACTCCGCTGGCGAGTACCTCTCTCGTTACCTACGCAGCTTCCTTGCTTTGGCAGGTACTCGCCGATTCTCTTGTCCTGGTGATCATGCTCAGAATGGTGTCGCTGAACGCAAGCATCGTCACCTCCTTGAGACGGCTCGTGCATTGATGATTGTCGCCTCTATTCCACCTCACTTTTGGGCCGAGGCTGTTTCCACTGCCACCTATCTTGTCAACCTCCAGCCCTCTTCTGCTCTTCAGGGTGCCATCCATGCTGAGCGTCTCTGTGGTATTCTTCCTGACTACTCTGCTCTTCGCCTGTTTGGCTGCGTTTGCTACGTTCTCCTCGCTCCTCGAGAACGCACAAACTGACTGCTCAGTCTGTTGAGTGTGTCTTTCGGGGATACAGTGCCGAGCACAAGGGCTATAGGTGCTGGGATCCTGTTGGTCGCCGGATGCGAGCTTCTCAGGATGTGACTTTCGACGAGTTGCGTCCCTTCTATCCCCGCCCTGCCTCTCCTTCGGCTTCCTCTGTGGAGTCTCTGTCCTTTTTGACTTTTCCAGATACACCTATATCTCATCTTGCCTCGCCCACCCATTCCCCGAGGACACCCATTCCCCGAGTCTCCACATATTCCTCCTGTGGCCTCCGCCGTTGTCGCCGCCTACCGCCTCCTGCGGCTCCTCGTGCTCCTCCCACTCTGCCTCCTTCTTACCCTCTCTCTACACTCGTCGACCACGTCACGAGGATATTCCGGATGAGCCATCTTCGATGCTCCATCTTCCCTGTTGGGCCATCTTCTCCTCGCTACGCTCTCGCGATTGCGGTCGATTCGACCCGCCTGCCGTTTTGGTTTCTTGGTGCGACTACTCGTGAGCCTGTCTCCTACCGGGATGCTGTTACTCACCCTGAGTGGTAGCATACCATGGCCGAGTAGATTGCTGCCCTCGAGCGTACTGGTACTTGGGATCTTGTTCCTTTTCCATCTCACTCTCGTCCCATTACGTGTAAGTGGGTCTATAAGATTAAGACTCGCTCTGATGGCTCTCTTGAGCGCTATAAGGCGCGTCTTGTTGCTCGTGGCTTCCAGCAGGAGCATGGTCGTGACTACGACGAGACTTTTGTTCCTGTGGCTCACATGACCACTGTCCGTACTCTTCTTTCGGTGGCGTCTGTTCGCCATTGGTCTGTTTCTCAGCTTGATGTCAAGAATGCCTTTCTTAATGGCGAGTTGTGTGAGGAGGTCTACATGCTTTCGCCACCTGGGTATTCTGTTCCTGAGGGCATGGTCTGTCGCCTTCGTCACTCTCTCTATGGCCTTAAGCAAGCCCCACGTGCTTGGTTTGAGCGCTTCTCCTCTGTGGTCACTGCTGCTGGCTTTTCAGCTAGTGATCATGATCCTGCGCTCTTTGTCCACACTTCGTCTCGTGGTCAGACTCTTCTTCTTCTGTATGTTGATGATATGATCATTACAAGAGATGATTCTGGATACATTGCCTTTGTCAAGGCTCGTCTTAGTGGCGATTCCTTATGTCGGATCTTGGTCTCTTCGTTACTTCCTTGGGATTGAGGTTACTTCCACTTCGAGATGGTTTCTTTATGTCCCAAGAGAAGTATATTCAGATCTTCTTGATCGCGCTCTCACCGATCAGATCGTTGAGACTCTATGAAGCTCAACGCTCACCTCCGACCCCTCGATGGAGAGCCTCTTTTCGATCCGCTTCATTGTCGTCATCTTGTTGGGAGTCTTGTCTACCTTGTTGTTACTCATCCGGATATCACTTATCCGGTCCACATTCGAGTCGATTCGTCTGCTCCCGCTCAGTCCACTCTGACCACCTTCTTCGAGTTCTGCGATACCTTCGTGGGACTATCTCTCACTGTCTCTTCTTTCCACGCTCCACTTCGTTCTGACTTGAGCTTATTCGGATGCTACTTGGGCGGCGACCCTCCGATCGCGGTCTATCTCTGCTTACTGTGTTTTTCTTGGTGGTTCTCTCATTGCCTGGAAGACGAAGAAACAGACTGCAGTATCCCGTTCGAATGCAGAGGCTGAGTTGCGCGCTATGGCTCTCTTGACAACAGAGATTACTTGGCTACGGTGGTTACTTGAGGATTTTGGTGTTTCTGTCACTACACCGACTCATCTCTTGTCAGACAGTACAGGTGCTATCAGTATTGCTCGTGATCCTGTGAAGCATGAGCTCACCAAGCATATTGGTGTTGATGCTTCCTTCATGAGATCTTGTGTGCATGATCAGGTGATTACTCTTCAGTATGTGCCTTCAGAGCTTCAGCTAGCGGATTTCTTCACGAAGGCCCAGACTCGAGCACAGCACGGCTTCTACCTCTCCAAACTCAGTGTTGTTGATTCACCATGAGTTTGAGGGGGGGTGTTAGAGATATATGTATATTGTACTATTCCCCATTGTTATGAGGGGTTATTTGCATATTCATCACCTGTACTTTGTGTATATATACTGGCCCATTGACCTCATATTGAATACAAGCGCTATTCATAACAAGACTATAGCTCAGAGTTCACTAATAACAAAAGTATTTGTCTTTTTGTTGTTTACATGTATTCACAGTAGAACTGGTACAAACTTGAGCAAACAAAAGAAGGATGGGTGTGGAAAATCAATACAATTCATATTTTAGAGTAAAGATGGTTTAGGTACACTAGTTTATCAGATCATGCTCATAGTCATACCTCAATTTCAAATGTACCATGAGGCCCTATGGTATCCTTAGTATCTCCAGAGGAACTTTGGCTACTTGCATGCTGGTTAGGCCCCTTTTCGACACCTGAATCTTCATTCACATATGCATCTTCATCTTGATGCCCCCCAGCAGTTAGTTCCTTCTCCCTATCCTGTGCACTAGTTTCCTTGTGATTCTCAGGACCCTCAGGTGGCATTTTGCTCCTTTTCGCAGGCTGTGACGCGCCTGAATCTCCGGTACCAGCTGCCTTCTTCGGCTTAAATTCCTCTTCGTAGTTGATAACAAACTTGTGCTCGGGCAGCCTCTCGCCGGACTTGAGGCACTCCTCCAGCCACTCGAAGGACACCACACTCTGCAATCAAAATTCATCCCTTATTGTGAATATAGTCACTTGATGTAACCCAAAAGGCCCCATAGTCCATTCTAGGAAGTTTCCACAGCTCAATGCAGTTGTGGGGTGGGATTGATAAATGTCAAATGCAGATAGGAGCATATCTACAGCAGTTTGCCATATAGGAGACCAGGGTTCTACGGAGTCAACGGGAACCAGCAAGAGTAGCGATTACCCCGCGGAAGCGGTGGAGCCAGGCGGCGTCGAGCTCCCGCAGCAGCGCCTTGGCGTCCACGGCCAGCACGTGGGTGACCGCCGCGCCCTTGGCGAGCTTCTCCTGGACGCGGCCCCCCATCTGCACCAGCCTCTGCTTCCACACCTGCACTGATGGATCCCCAAAACCTAAGCACAAATGGATATGCTAGCGAGAGCAAATTGGACGCACTTGCGTGGGGGAGAGCGACCTCGAGGCGGCGAGACAGCACGGCGTGGGGGACGACGAAGGCGGAGACGCCGCGGAACATGCCGTCGGGGTCCGACGCCACCGCTGCCCGTGCCGACTTCCGCTTGGGCGCCATCGAAAACTTCCGCCTTTTCCCCTCGTCGCACCGTCGGCCGTCGC
The DNA here is from genome assembly GCA_036346255.1 of Ampelocalamus luodianensis. Taxonomy (NCBI): domain Eukaryota; kingdom Viridiplantae; phylum Streptophyta; class Magnoliopsida; order Poales; family Poaceae; genus Ampelocalamus; species Ampelocalamus luodianensis. The sequence continues at coordinate 51,196,929 of CM070627.1, read as the reverse complement.
GGTTGGGTTTTGGGGGGTTTTAGGCCCCAAGTAATTTAGTAGGAATTTCGCGTGAAACAGTTCAGTTCTCCCCGTTTCCGCCAAACAAGTCTTTAAGGTGGGCTCTCTACTGATGAGTCGGTGAATTAGGCGATTAGCACACACGTGGTGACAACTTCACAGGACAACCAAAATCTTAACCAAATGAGCAAGCACACAGTATTTTGCATTAAATCATTTACATCATCTGATGTACAACAACAACTGCAATAAATCAAACCGCACACAAAATCTATCGTAACCTCAATGCTTCCCTCCTAATATGGAGAGGGGCTTACTGCTTGCCAGCAAATCAAATCAATACATATTGTTCTTTTTTCCCCAGAAATTTTACAACTCAAGCATTGTACAGAGAAAGAAACAAAATGGCACACAAAACTATCAACAATGGTATCGATCCATCCCGGTTAAAAACTGTTTACTGTTGCTAACTAACTGTAACCAGCTAACCGCTCTCTCTGTGAGCTCAGGCGGTTTCTGCGGTGTCTGTTGCAGGAGAGGGCTTGTCAGCGGCTGAGTCTGTGTCGTCCTGCGATGGCGCCTCGACGACAGCATCGTCATGTGATGGCTTCTCACTCGCTGCGCCTTCTTCCTCTTCCTCTGACGGTTTGTCAGTTGCTGGCTTCTCAAGAGCCACGCTGTCCTCTGATGGCTTGAAAGTGTCTCCCTCTTCCTCCAATGGCTTCTCAAGAGCCACTCTGTCCTTTGATGGTTCAGCACTCGCCTTGTCCTCCTCTGATGGTTTCTCAGGAGCCGCATTGTCTTCTGATGGCTCCGCACTTGCCTTGCCTTCCTCTGATGGCTTCTCAAGAGTTACACTGTCCTCTGATGGCTTGGCAGTGTCATCGTCTTCCTCTGATGGCTTCTCAAAAGCTGAGCGATCCTCTGATGGCTTGGCAGCGCCATCGTCTTCTTCTGATGGCTTCTCAAGAGCTGAGCTGTCCTCTGAAAGCTCAGCGCTGGCCTCACCGACATCTGTGGATTCCTCGGCAGCTATGACGCTTTCGGATGGTGTTTCTACAGGTGCACTGCTCTGAGGCGGTATCTCGTCAGAAATGTTGCCTTGTGCGGGTTCCTCAGTGGTAATGCTGCTCCTTGGAGTGCTTTCAGGCAGTTTTTCAGTACCTGAGCTGCTTTCTGATGGATTATCAGAAACAGCATTACTCTCAGTTTCCAATAGCTTCTCGACAGATGCATCCTTTTGAGGTTCCAATGGCTGCTCAGTTGACTTATCAGGAGCTGCATCAATTTGAGGTTCTGATGGCTCCTCTGGAGTTGCATCAATTTGTTCCGATGGCTTATCGACAGATGCATCGTTCTGAGGCTCTGATGGCTGTCCTGATGATTCATCAGCAGCTGCATCGCTTTGCGACTCAGATGGCTTCTCAGGGTCTGTGCCACTTTGATGTACTGCTGGCTTCTCAACTGATGTGTCGCTTTGAGGTTCTGATGGCAGCTCAGCCGACTGATCAGCAGTTGCATCTCTTTGTAGTTCCGATGGCTTCTCAGCAGTTGTGTCGCTTTCAGGCTCTGATGACTCCTTGGCAATTGCATCTCTATTAGGCTCTGGTAGATTCTTGTCATCTGCTTCATGTTGAGGTTCCAATGGCTGCTCTGTAGCTGCATCCTTCAGATATTCTAATGGTTGCACTAATGGAACCTCAGCAGGTGCAATGCTTTGAGATCGTGATGACTGCTCAGTGGCTGCGTCATTTTTAGCTTCCAATATCTGGTTAGATGCCTTCTCAGTAGCCACAACATCTTGAAGTTCTGATGGCTGCTCAGCAGTTGGATTGCTTTGAGAGTCTGACAAGTTCTCATCAGATGCATCCCCTTCATGTTCTGATGGATCCTTGATTGATTTGCCAGGAGTGGCATCACTTTCAGGCTCTGTTATCTTCTCGACGGTGTCATCATTTTGAGGTGGCCTCTCAAGAGAGAGATCAATTTGCGGCATCACACTGCTTTGTTGGGTATCATCAGCAATATCTTCACCGTGAAGTGGCTTCTCAACAGTCTCTTCACTCTGACGTGGCTGCTCAGAAGGTTCATTGGTTTGTAATGGCTTATCTGCAGCATCTTCTTGTGATGGCTTCTCGGTGATCATAGCGGTTTGAGGTGCCTTCTCGACGGCCATGGTACTTTCCAATAATTTCTCAGTTGGCATTGCCCTCTCCGAAATTTTCTGAGGGGTTGCATCAATTTGAAATGGTTTCAACGTGGTTGTTACACTTTCAAAAACCTTCTTGGTGACACTGCTTTTATGTAGCTTCTCAGTTTCAACAGCACTTTCTGATGCCTTCTCAGCAGGTACAGTGCTCTGAGATGGTGCCACTGGAGGCATGCCACTTTCTGATGGTTTTTCTGTGGAAAGATCACCTTTCAATATATTTGCAGTAAGTGATAGCATTTCGCCGGTTTCACTGGTTGCTGATAGCTCCTTGGCAGCATCGCCACTTTTCTTTGAATCTTTGCCGATCTGCAATTTGTTGTCAGCAACCACAGTGATTTGCTGTGGTTCCTCAGCAACTACACTGCTTTGCAACGTTTTCTCCGCAGCCACACTGCTTTGCTGGGTATTCTCGATCACCATCTTGCTTTGCAACGCCTTGTTGCTAGCCATATCACTCTCCGGCAGATTTTCTGGAGCCACACTTCTTTTCCACGACTTCTTCGCAGCCATGTTGGTCGGGAGTGGCTTGGTGACGGTCACATTGCTTTGTGATGTTGTCACAACTGCTGCACTGCTTTGTGATGGCTTCCCCGTTGGCACGTTGCGCTGCCACAGCCTTTTGACCATTCCACTACTTTCAGTTGTGTTTGCATCAACTACAGTGATCTGGGGTTGCTTCTCAGTGCCTATGTTGCGTTGCCATGGCCTTTTGATTACCGCTGCAGTGTTCTCTGAAGGCTTCGCGTCATCTGCACTGGTTTGTGGAGGTTTCTCAGTAGTTCCACTGTGTTGCTGTGGCGCTGTGACCACTGCACTGGTTTCTGTTGGCTTCACATCAGCCTCACTGCTTGCAGGTGGCTTTTCAGTGTCTACATTGCTCTGCAGTGGTTTCTCACTGACCACTCTGTGTTCCCATGGCCTTTTAACTGCTGTGCTGCTTTCTAATGGCTTCGTATCACTCGTTGGTGATGACTTCTCAATAGGTCCACTGTTCTGTATTTGCTTCTCAGCACCCACAATGCGTTGCCATGGTTTTTTGACCACTTTGCTGCTTTCTGATGGCTTCACATCTTCCGCACTGGTTGATGATGGCTTATCCGATGGTAAAATGCTCTGTGGTAGATTCTCGGTAGCTACACTGCGTTGCCATGGCTTTTTCACCACTGTGACGCTTTCCAATGGTTTCGCATCAACCCCATTACTGGATGATGGCTTCTCAATGGCAGCATCGCTCAGCGATGGCTTTTCAATGGTTGTACTACTCAGTAACGGCTTATCTGTGGGAAGACTGTGTTGCCATGGTTTTCTTATGGCTACACTGCTTCCTGATGGCTTTACATCAATCACACTGCTTTGCAGTGGCTTCTCTACACTATTTTCTGATGGCTTCTTGCTGACTACATGACCCTTTGACTCACTCTCAGTAACCCTTTCACTTTCTGCTGACCTCTGGACTGTGCTTTCTGATGGTTTTGTGACATCAATGCTACTTTGCGATTGCTTTTCAGCTACAACATCGTTTAGTGATGGTTTATCAGCTGTGAGCTCACTTTCTGATGGCTTCTCACTGAGTCCATCACCTTGACCTGGCTTCTCGGTGGTTTCTTCAGATTCTGGTTGTTTCCCGATAGCCACTTTTGCATTTACAGTGGTCTCCCCAAACTGACTGAAATTTCCCTTAACCATAAACAATTGAGAATGGTGGGTCTTGCAATAAAGTTTGCCTTCATGTGTGATATGGTTGGATGGGCTGAGTGTACAACCACCATGGGTGCAACGGAAGCATGATTTATGATACGAGCTTCCATTAAGACCAACCTGCGTAAAATGAGTTGAACTAATACTGTACTGTCAACAAGAAAAATAAAGAAAGTGATTGGAGTAATGGGACAAGAGAAAAAAATAACCCAAGCCCAAATTTTGCTAAAAATATAGCATTCCGTGGATGCATCCTTAAATGGTGTCGAAAAAGACACCATTGAAGTTGATTCTATTACACTTTAACAGCTATGCACTATTTTAGAAAGGGCCGTTGAAGTCAACCATATACTTTTGGCTTAGCATGCCAAGTTGCCAACTCTTTGGCTTGTGGAGAAAAGATAAAATTCTTCATACTTTTTTTGTTCCATGTTATTTGCAAGGAGGAAAGCTGCATTAGATGAGGCAATCTTGCAGATTGCAAACATAGTAAGTTTTATCACATCTCAATTGTCACGAACTGGTCTTGTGATGAACCATGACAGTTACAGCAAGACGATGAAACTAACCACAATGCCCCCATACACTTACAGGCATCATTGTCAGCTATCATAAATAGAACCAAATGTACAAATTGTTTATTTTCCTGAGCAGTTGATGGTTTATAACATTAACTAAGTTAGCACAGTGGAAGACTAAATAATACTTACCTTTTCAAGAGGGTACACAGTCTTGTTGCAAACTACGCACTTCTCTTGTGTGCCGACAAACATGGTAGAGAATCTGTTGTTTTGCTGGCCCTGCATGTTGGAGAAATATAAAGGAGAAAATGGGGATAAAATTTGTGTACATGCAGCATCAGCCAAACAATTTAGATACTTGGTACATGCTTCAACCACACAAAAGGCACGTCCTAGAGAATCTCAGAATACCTTATGTCCATTAGTTTTTTCTGATTTAGCTGATTTTCCCACACCTGACATAATGCAGTAATGTTGCCAAATTTAGAGAACAGCACTAGAAATTACTACCAAAAATAAAGACAACCAGCCCAATTCATTTAGTTTTGTTTTCAGTACCTTCAAAACTTTTGTCCAAACTGCCAGTCGACTTTAGTATCTGGTCATAGTGAGGTTTGCAGTACAAGACACCTTCGATGGAACAATAGTTACTAAACTGCAGAAACAAGAATCAGAAAAACAAAATTAGTTGCAGTATAAATTTCATTAAGTCTCACAGATGAAGCTTTAGCTGCAAACAGAACAAGATATTACCGGTACGGCGGTACCAACTAGTATGATGTAGCATGAAAGATTCAGTACGATCATTATTGCTCTCAACAAAATGATAAGTGTCTTAATAGAGCTGTAGACAGTACCAAACCATGTGGTGTCAAGGAATAATGTAAGGAAAGCATGTCTGATCTGGTACTAAAACGGTATCAGAATTCAGAACCAAATTTGTCTTGAACTGTATTATCAATTGATTGTGTCAAGTGTCAACTGCCTACATGAATTATGATAGCTAGGTAGTGTTTTCATGTTCTAAGAAAAAGAAAAATGCGGACCCTAAAAAAGTGATGGGTTAAGGGGTTCATCCACAACAAACCATTAGTTAACCACATGTGCTATACTGTGTGCAGTTTTCTTTTACGCAAGGCAAGTACAAAGGATTCAACATATAGTTAAACCAATATGACACATCAATATGTTGTGAAGATGGATTCCTCAAAAAAATAGTTAAATGCATACTATATTCATGGCACCTTAAGGACAGCAAGATTTATGCCATGACATCATTCTATGTTATTTTCAAAAGCAGAGTAATCATAAGGTACTCATCAACAGGTAGATGTCTACTCAGCAAATCAGTTAGCACTTGACCGCTATATTTAATAAGTGAAGCAGCCACCTGTAACATATACAAGTGATAATCGAAAGTATGTGGCAACAAAAGAGTATGGGCTATATTTAACCGCAAGACGACAAAGTTCTAGCTACATTTTGTAAAAATGAATGAAATGGTGTGATTACTGTATGTCGTAGTAACAAATTGGGAAAAGAAACTTCATAATGATTAACATGCAATTTTGAAATCACAAATGATCAGCATATCTTGGGGGGAATGCATCACCAGGATATTTTACTCATCATGGGATGCCACTTTCCCATGCAGTTGTAAGACAAACATTTATTGATGTCGCACCCGTAATGAACAACAATATCAAGTTTACTCTGAGCCCATGATCCAAAAATGCTTCAAGATTTTTTCTTGACAAAAACAAAATGCTTCAAAGAAGTCTGAAGCCGTGTGATACTCATTTGCATTCCGTGATGCGTTGTGGGGTTCACTATCACATATAGGGGTGTCAACGGATCGAATACGAATCAAATAGTGGTCTTCTCGTATTTGTATTTTCTAAACGAATACGAATACGAATCGAATGTTGTAACGAATACGAATCGAATACCTACTCAATTCGGTCGGATTCGGATATCCTTGTTAGAATAGGAATCCTTTTGTATTTCCTTATATGCCTTTTGTATTTCCTTATCTGTATATGACATACCCCTTTGTACTCTCTCTATATATATTGTCCATTGAACCTCATGAATATACATAAAATATTCATAACATGGTATCAGAACTAGGGCACCAACCTAGCTCATTCCGCTGCCATCCCAACGCGCACGTTGGAGCTGCCGCCGCCGCCATCCCCGGTCGCCACCACTGCCCCTGCCCCTGCCGCCGCCGTCCTCCCCGACGCGCATGCCGCCCTCGCCGACTGCGCCATCGCCTCGCCGCTTGCTCGACACCGCTACCCGACAAGACTCGCCCAGCCGCTGTCGTCCCGACGCTGCTGCCCGACGAGACTCGTCCGACCGCCGCGACGCCGGCCGCCGTCACCGGCCGCGTCGTTGCCTCGCCGCTGCCGCGCGCGCCTCCGACGAGACTTCGCTCGGCCGCTGCGCTGCGCTGCGCGCATGATCGCCCGTGAAGACGTCGAATGCCCGGTCATCGCTTGCGCTTGGCCGACCCCGCCGCCCATCGTCGGAGCGCTGCTGCCGTTGGGCCGCTGCCGCCGCCAGCAGGGGGAACCCTAGTTCCCCCCACGCGCACCCCTTCTTTCTTCACAGGCTGTCAGGCGTTTTAATGTGAGCCCAGCCCAAAAAAATCAAAAAAAAACAAGAGGAAGAACATCGATCTAACCGTTGCACCGTCCAGCGTTGCCTGTTAGACTTTGTTGCCTTATTCGCTGCGCCGTCCAGCGCCGCCTGTTAGACTTTGTTGCCTTGGACGTCGCGCCGTCCAGCGCCGCCTACCGATGGTTTCCGTTCCATCAGCAGCGGTCCCATTCTCCGGAGCAAAACTTCATGGGATGAACTACAGGTTGTGGTCTTCACTCATGGAGATCACGCTCGATGGTCTCCGCCTCTGGGGACATGTCACTGGTGCTCGACCTTGTCCACAATCGCCAGTTCAGCTCCCTCCCAGACAGTCTACTTCTGCACCTCCTGCAAACAATGAGGCCACCTGTCATGTGGGGAAAGTATTACACCCGCCGGATTAAACACACTTAGAGTCCGGATAGGATAATAGTCATAATGATTTCTGGTATCGGTTAGATACTGAATTTAGAGATTAGCTTAAGAATCGAGTTTGTTTCAAAAGGGATTAAGAGTTTGAGTCGATTGTCGCATCCATCCTATATATAAAGGACCGGGGTTGTAATGAAAAAGGGAGAAGAATTAATCTATTTCCCTCACCTCTACTTCTGCCAACATAGGGCGCAGGGGGGAAAACCCTCGCCCAAGCTCTGATCACGGCTACGAACTCCGTAGTCGGAGGAAGCTGCCTCGGCATTCCAGTCGCTAAAGACGGCACTCACCACGGCGCCAGTGCTCGCTCTTCCGGACTTCACCGCCGGTTATTGTTGTCGAGCGCGGCGCCAGGCCACGGCCGGGCGGTGCTGTTACAAGACAAGCACCCCATTGCCTTCTTCAGTCGTCCGGTGGCGCCACGGCATCGCTCTCTCGCAGCTTATGAGAGAGAATTGATCGGTCTGGTGCAAGCCATCCGACACTGGCGACCTTATCTTTGGGGACGCCGATTTTTGGTCAAGACGGATCACTTCAGTCTGAAATACTTGTTGGATCAGCGTCTTGCCACTATTCCCCAGCATCATTGGGTGGGCAAACTACTGGGATTCGATTTCGCCGTGGAATATAAACCTGGCAGCACAAACACCGTGGCAGACGCACTATCTCGCCGCGACACTGAGGTGGGCACCATCCTCGCCATTTCGTCACCCCGGTTTGACTTCCTGGATCGTCTCCGACAAGCTCAGGCCACGGATCCCGCTCTGGTGGCCCTCCGGGACGAGATCGCCGCCGGCCAGCGGGCGGGTCCCTGGTCCATCACTGACGGTTTGATCACCTTCGACTCCAAGCTATACGTCGCGCCGACATCACCTCTCTTGCATGAATTGGTGACCGCCATCCATACGGACGGCCACGAGGGCATCCAGCGCACGCTCCACCGGCTTCGCCGCGATTTCTATTCGCCTAACCTTCGCTCTGTGGTACAGGATTTCATCCGTAGCTGCTCCATTTGCCAGCAATACAAAACAGAACATCTCAGACCCGCGGGGCTCCTTCTGCCGCTGCCTGTTCCAACCATGGTCTGGGCAGATATCAGCCTCGACTTCATCGAGGCCCTGCCACGGGTGGGTGGCAAATCGGTGATTCTTACGGTGGTCGACCGCTTCAGCAAGTACTGCCATTTCATTCCGCTTGCACACCCATATACGGCAGAAACGGTGGCCAGGGCGTTCTTTGAGGACATTGTACGTCTCCACGGTATACCACAGTCCATGGTGTCGGACAGAGACCCAGTGTTTACCTCCACATTTTGGCGCGAATTGATGCGGCTTTGTGGCGCCAAGCTGCACATGACCACCGCCTTCCACCCCCAGTCAGACGGCCAAGCTGAGGCGGCCAACAAGGTCATTGTGATGTACCTCCGATGCTTCACGGGGGATCGTCCTCGTCATTGGATTCGATGGCTGCCTTGGGCCGAGTACGTCTACAACACAGCTTTCCAGTCTGCTCTCCGCGACACGCCATTCAAGATCGTCTACGGCCGGGATCCCCCGTCCATCCGTTCCTATGAACCCGGCGAGACACGCGTAGCTGCGGTGGCTAAACACATGGCGGACAGGGACGAACTACTGGCAGACGTTCGCTTCCGCCTTGAGCAAGCCCAGGCAATCTACAAAAGACACTACGACAAGCACCACCGCGAAGTCCAGTACGCCGTGGGGGATTGGGTGTGGCTTCGCATCCGCCACCGCAACCCGGTCTCTCTCCAACACTCCACCACTGGCAAGTTGCGGCCCCGTTTCTATGGACCGTATCAAGTCGAAGCAATCATCAACAACGTCGCTGTCCGGTTGACTCTTCCTCCCAAGGCGCGTCTGCACAACGTCTTCCACGTCGGTCTTCTCAAGAAATTCGTTGGAACGGTTCCTGAGGCACCTCCGCCACTCCCGGCTATCCACTACGGTGCTGCAGTTCCGGAGCCGGAGAGCGCAATCCGCACTCGCTTGGCGCGCGGTGTCCGCCAGGTTCTCATCCAATGGAAGGGCGAACCTCCAGCATCGGCTACTTGGGAAGACATCGACAACTTCATGGAGCGTTATCCATCTTTCCAGCTCGCGGACGAGCTGCTCGTCGAGGGGGGGAGAGATGTCATGTGGGGAAAGTATTACACCCGCCGGATTAAACACACTTAGAGTCCGGATAGGATAATAGTCATAACAGATTTCCTGGTATCGGTTAGGATACCGGAATTTAGAGATTAGCTTAAGAATCAGAGTTTGTTTCCAAAAGGGATTAAGAGTTTGAGTCAGATTGCTGCATCCAGTCCTATATATAAAGGACCAGGGTTGTAATGAAAAAGGGAGAAGAATTAATCTATTTCCCTCACCTCTACTTCTGCCAACATAGGGCGCAGGGGGGAAAACCCTCGCCCAAGCTCTGATCACGGCTACGAACTCCGTAGTCGGGGTCCCGTGTCTTCAGGTCGTGACACCACCAAGAAGGAGGCAGAGATAGCCGTTGTTGCTGACGCTGCTGATGAGGCCTTTCAGTATACCATAGACGCTTTTGAGCACTGGTGTGCTGATGAGGCCTGTGTTCGAGCCATCTTGGTGGTCCACGTCGACGACTCCATCCAGCCAGACATTGTTGGTCTGCGTTCCACTTGTCAGATCTGGGAGTACTTGCGTGAGCGCTACCAGCAAAGCAGTGATGCTCATTTCTTTTCGCCGTAGGGATTTTCATGGTCTCTACATCCTCGATCGTCTCTACGTCTTACCTCCACCGTCACTGCTGTCACCACCTCTGGAGTTTTTGCAGTGGCATCATCGTCTAGGTCACTTGTATGGGTCTCGCCTTTCTTCATTAGTTCGTCAGGGTGTTCTTGGGCGTATTACTATTGACACGGCCATGTTTTGTCAAGGTTGTAAACTAGACAAACAACTACAACTTCCTTATCATTCTAGGGAGTCCTTGTCTTCTCATCCTTTTGACATAGTTCATTCAGATAGGGACTTGTGCCTATTATCTCTAAAAGCGGGCATAAATTTTATGTGATCTTCATTGATGATTATTCCCGTTTTACATGGATTTTCCCTATGTCTAATCGTGGTAAGTTTCTTGCGATCTATCGTAGCTTTGCAACGATGGTTCGTACTCAGTTTGATTCTTCCATCCGTATTTTTATTTGTGATCTTTGCGGCGAAATCTGCTCGCGCTTTTAGATAGTTTCTTTCTAAGCAGGGCACTCTTTACCAGTCTTCTTGTCCTGGTGTCCATGCTCAGCATGGAGTTGCTGAGCGTAAACACCGTCATCTGATTGAGACTGGCCGCACTCTTCTTCTTACCTCTCACGTTCCACCACAGTTCTGGACTGAGACTGTTTCTATGGCTGCATATCTTATTAATATACAACATTCCACTGCTCTTAAGGGTATTTAGAATGCCTTTCTTAATCGTGTTTTGCATGAGGAGGTCTATATGCAGCCACCACCTAGGTCTTCTGTTCCCGATGGGCACGTCTATCGTCTTCGTCGTGCTCTCAAACATGCTCCTCGTGCCTGGTTTGCACGTTTTACCTCAGTGATTACTGCTGTCGGTTTCACTGTCAACTCCCACAATCCTGCTCTTTTTGTCCATGTCTCATCTCGAGGTAGAACACTGCTTCTTCTGTATGTTGATGATATGCTCATCACTGGTGATGATTCCTCATTCATCACGTATGTGAAGAAGCATCTCAGTGAGCAGTTTTTGATGACTGATCTTGGTTCTCTTACGTATTTTCTTGGGATTGAGGTCTCTTCAATGCCTGAGGGTTACTACCTCTCCCAACAGAAGTATGTCCAGGATCTTCTTGATCGGTCTAGTCTGACTGACACTCGTACCGCTGAGGCTCCCATGAAGCTATCCTTACAGCTTCGTGCCACTGATAGTGATCTTCTTGAGGATTCTACTCGATATCGTCATCTTGTTGGGAGTTTGGTGTATCTTGTGAGCACTCGTCCTGATATTGCTTATGTTGTTCATATCATGAGTCAGGTCATAGCTCGTCCTACCCATCTTCATTATAGTCAACTTCTTCGTGTTCTTCGCTACTTGCGTGAGACTATCTCTAGTCGTTTGTTTTTCCCTAGCTCCACCTCACTATAGCTTCAGACGTACTCCGATGAGACATGGACTAGTGATCCTTTTGATCGTCGTTCTCTTTCTGCTTACTGTGTTTTTTAGCTCCTCCCTGATTGCCTGAAAGATAAAGAAGCAGACTGCAATTTCCCATTCGAGTGCAGAGACTGAGCTGAGAGCTATGGCAGTAGTGACAACAGAGGTTACTTGGTTGAGGTGGCTACTTGCAGATTTTGGAACTCTTTTTTCTGACAGTACAGGTGCTATCAGTATTGCCCGTGACCCAGTGAAACATGAGCTCACCAAGCACATTGGTGTGGATGCTTCATACACTCGCTCACAGGTGCAGGAGGGAGTTCTTGCTTTACAGTTTGTGCCATTAGAGTTACAGATTGCTGATTTCTTCACGAAACTATAGTCTAAGGTACAACATTTGTATTTTCTCTCCGAACTCAGTGTGTGTGATCCACCATGAGTTTGAGGGAGAGGGTGTTAGAATATGAATCTTTTTGTATTCTCTTATTTGTATATGACATATCCCCCTTGTACTCCCTATATATATTTCACATTTCACATTAGGCCTCATGAATATACATACAATATTCATAACAATCCTCATAACTTACGTAATTACAAGATATTTATGATACTTTATCTTTTATCCTCGTACATAGCACACCTAATCATTCTAGTTTATCTATTTCACCTAAAAACACGAATTCATATTAAACTGAAAATACTCATCCAACTATTTAGTCATGCTGCAATAAAATATGTATATTGTTTTATCGAATTCAAATCCGAATACGAATAGTGCGAATAAAATAACATTTCTGATGGCAAAAGTCTGTACATATTTGTTTCTATTTTTTTATGCGAATGAGAATATGAATACGAATAGGGGAGAAAATGTTAATCGGATGGAAAAATCTAAACCATATTCGCTGCCAACATAATTCGGACGCCGAATAAAATGGATAATTCGGATTCGATTGACACCCCTTGTCACATATGACATAAGAACAAGCTGCGGAGGTACAACGGAAAATAACTCATTCCGTGCGCTAATCCAGCACAGCTCAGTGGACATAAACTTGCAACCTAACTTCTCAGCTGGTCAAGAGAAACACACAACAAGGATAACAACTAAAGCATCAATTGAACAATCTGAAGCAAGGACAGTAAGCAAGATATGATACCCAGGTACTCAGTACTCCTAGCAAAGCTGACAATAATAGCCCGAATCACAAAAGCATAAGCATAGTAACAGAACCATAGCACCTGTCCTACTCTCTAGCCTCTTCCACTGTAGTCGAGCGCACAAAGAAAACATAGGAACAGTGGAACTCTTGCTTCGCAAGATTCTGGTCAAGGGGGAAGGAAGACAACTAATTGAGCAGAGGAAAAGAAGAAGAAGGGAGAGATGGACCTGGAGGGTGCTCTTGCAGTGGTGGCACCGGAAGCAGGGGCGGTGGTAGACGCGGCCGTCGGCGGCGAGCTCCTCGACCGGGTACACCGTCCTCCCGCACGAGGCGCACTTCTGCGTGGTGCCGCCCCACGCCCCGGCCCCCGGCCCCGCCATACCCTCCCCCTCCCAGCCGTCGCCCGCCGCCGCGCCCTGCTCCTCCGTCCTTCTCCGCTCTCTTTTCGCTCCTCGATGCTAGCTGGGCGTGCTTGTGTGTGGGAGAAGAAGAATCGGACGGGAAGAGGAAAGAAGAAAAGAAGAAGGCGATGGATGGATGGGATGATTAGTGAAGGTGAAAGCGGCGGCAGCACAGCTCAGAGTCGTGGAGGGACGGGGAGGCTTGGCGAATAACGAACGGCAGCGCAGACGGGGAGGGGAGTTGGTGCGGTGTGCGCTCCTGCCAACTTTAATCAAAAAGGAGGGAATTGCTACAGCCACCACTGCAGTAGCTCTTGCTGGGATAGTTCTGTCAACACATGACGTTGAAGACGAGACAACACATGACGTTGAAGACGAGAGAAAACTGTCTTTCATGTCTAGTTAACACTTTTTCTACGGATTTATTGAACATCTGTCAACTAATTTTTTTTTTGCAAAACCAATTGAATTCCCAACATTTAAATTGTGCTTAAGATTTGTGTGTTGTCCCACCTTCTCCATCACCAGTGAGGTTGACTGCACACCAATGTTGTCTCCAGGAAAGCTGACCGCATAATACGTGCGAGTGCCACCAGCTTTGGTGAAGACGCTTGCTGCTGTTGTTGCCTCTGATTGCCCTCAATGTCGAACTCCCCCTCGTCGAATGCCCTCTTTCTTTTCCTTGTATTAAGAAGATGCGCCAGAGACACTGCCACCCATCGCCTCCAGCGAAGACAAAGAAAGGAGGATGAAGAGGACGTGTGGTGGAGAACGTTGTCAATGCGGCGCCGTGGGGGAGGAAGAGGAGAATTTGTGGTGGAAGACACCGGTGAGGCGGCACAAGGGAGGACACAGCAGAGCTTCGACAACCCTCGTTGGCACCAACAAGGAGCCGCGGGGAGGCAGTGCACCCGAGCACGCATGATGTGGCAGACTGCATAGGGTTTGGAGAGGCTAGATGGTGTTGGTCTTGTATGTGGACAATTTGGGTAGATCTTGGACGTTGGATAAAGATTGGACGATCTGAAAATTTTAACTGATTACTTCATAACAACAATCTACTAATGTATAGACAACCCTTTTCTTTAACCAAGAGCATAATAGAATTATTGAATTAACAAGATACAATCACATTTAATCAATTATACAGGAAGTCCAATGTTTGATTTAACCACCGACATTGTTGCCTACTACACGATACATGTTTTTCACAAAAAGATGTGCCGCAAAGATTGCAACGTAGCTTACAAACACAAAGTTCGAAACAAGCAAAGGAAATGCTAAGCTCTTGGATGTCATCAACATGGGAGATATTTCCGCTTGGCGATCATTGCGATTGGTCTAGATGTTCGGCTAAAGACCTAGCTTACAGTCTAATTTATTTTTAAGCCTTTTGAGTAACTAAACAAGGTGCAAAACGGCAAACCTGCAAAAAAAAACTTTCCAAAGTACGAGATTTAAGGTACATCCCCAGGGTGCTCCTAGCATTGTATATCTCCCTACTAGAGGAGGAGAATGCATGATTTGCTCTCGTTCCATTGCTGGCCCAGCCCGATCCCTCGTCCACACCATGTCTCGAGCATGACACGTCGAGCCCACAGATTGCGCACCCACATGTCAAAATAACAAACAGGAGAGCGCTAGATGAGGATCCCGTGACCGTACCCTTTCTCCCTGCCTTTCCCACTACATCGGGCCCGCGACGGATTTTTTTCCCCCCAATCCGACCCACTGCAGCCACCGCTGCCGGTGCATCTCGTCGGTTTCTCCTACATGCTTACAAGCTACAACAACCCGTTCCACTGACGAGCATGTGCCCAGCTTTGCGTTGCCCCACTTGTCAGCCGATCCAAACACGATGGCGCCAAGAGCTCCTTTTTCTTTTGCTCGCGTTCGAGTGCGCACGTCCGATTCGCCGAAGGCGCCAGCCCGGCCCCACCGCCGGCCCGCCGATCTGATCTGATCTGATCTGATCTGATCTCGTCGCGCCGCGCCGCGCGCGTCTATCCGCCGTCCGTTCCAGGCTTCGAGCTAGACGGATGGGGTAGCTTTCGCGGAATCTTTAGGACACTGTGGCCACCATGCGGCACGCCGAGAGGATCGCTAGGATAGTGGCTAACCGTCGTTATGAGTTGGGTCGCGCCTAATCAATTCTGCGATCGAGTGAGCTCTTTTGCAGTAGTTTAGTGTTAATCTAAATCTAATCGAACGTACGCAAGTCGTTTCATCTGTAAAGGGTGTTCTTTTTTTCGCTGGAACCGTTGGTGGTATATCGAGATGGATGGATCGGTTGCCGGGCTCTTGTTGATTCCGTCGCAAGTGCCAAGTGCCGTGCATCATGATGCTTGCGTGCACGGTTGTAATCAAAGGCGTGCTCACACGAGTGCCGACTTTTCCACCCTCTAAACACACGAGTGTACTGTCACTTTTTTAGAAGGGTACCACTATCTCCTAATAAATGTTTTGGTCGAATGATATGATGTATGTCCCGATGGCCCAGCGCTGCAGAAACAGCGCATCGTTTCATACCTTCAGTTTTGCTCGGCGCGCCGGCTAAGCACGGGAGGTGGAGGAGCAACCGAGCAGCAGTGGTGGCAGTGGCACGGCGCGTACGTGGCCAAGGCGATCCACGCGGCCGAAAATACCGAGTTTTTTTTTCTAACACAATGTTGTTTGCGGGCCAAATAGCAAATCTAGTTTTCTCCAAAAACAAAATAAAAAATGACATCGTGAACTTGCCGGTAGGCGATAGGTATCAAGTTCGTGCCCAACCCAAGGGAGAGGACTTCCCAAGTAAGCGCCTAAGGGAAGAGGACTTACCGAGTAAGTGCCCAAGGGGAGGGGACTTCCCTCGTCCGCATGCCCCTGGCCGGATGCTCTATGTTGTAATTATTTTATTCGTAATTAAGTAGTGGTAAATCTCATAATTAATTAGTAGTAGTTAAATATTCTCAATTAATTAGTTGTATTTAATTTAGTCATAGTTAGTTAATAAATTACAACTAAATTAATAAACCACATTCACCATAAATTAGTTACGACTAAATTAACAATCCAACACATAATTTCATGCACCCTGATTTCAACACGTAATTAATTTATGGTGCATATGATAATACAACGCATGATTTCATGTGACAATAAACTTTTAGTACATGTGATAATACATAGAAAGTCAAACATACAAGGAAAACGCATGATTTCATGCGTCCTATTTGGAATGCGAATTTTGTGACTTTTCTGAAATGCTAATTTATTAGTGTAAACTGTTAAATATTACAACATGTTGTAAAATAGACACGGATTAGGCATCTTGACATATCCAACCCGTACGAGACCGTCGCAAAAAACACAAGCAAAATTTGCATGTTCGATATTATCTAAAGCCACAACAACCCAATTCATATGTTTGGAGCAATTCACCATTTTTACTATACACAATCAAATAAACATGCCGTATTATTTAGTCTATATTTCCCTATTTCTCTAAAATAATTACACTTCGGTAATCCTTATGCACAATTTTAATGTAATCAGTGCATAATAAAAAAAAGTACTAAATTTCAGGGGAAAAAAGTAGTAATCCTTACAACTAATTAACTATGACTAAATTATTTGGACTGAATAACTATGACCAAATTAATTACAACTGATTAATTAAGATTATTTAACTATAACTAATTAACTACGACTAATTAATTGTGAAAATTACTACTACTTGATTATGACTAATTATTTATGAATAAATTAAATACAACTAGATAATTACAACAGAGGTGTACAGCTGAGGGAACTTCATCCCATCTCTTAGGACACGGATTTGACATATGTCATCTGCCGACGAGTTTGTGGTGCTATTTTTGACTTTAATCTTTAAAGAGGTCTAGATTTGCTATTACATATACAAACATCAATACTATGTTAGCCAAAAACTCAAAAATGCCAACCGATCCGCGGCCCTGGCTAAGATTTCGCCGAGGATGGCACGGCCCGGGACGGGAGCAGTCCACACGGCCCGAAAACACCAAGACGCATGCGGGTGCGGGTACGGGCCCGGTGGACATTAATTGGCGTTGAGGTGGCCTTGCGCGGTTGCGCCGGCTTAGGATGGAGTTCGAAGCCACGGCCTGAAAGCTGTTTTGCCATTTGTCCAAGAACTACTTCGCTGCTTGCCGCAGCCTGCACCCTGCAGGGCGGTAAACTACCGGAAACGCATCCTCTGCCATTGCAGAGTAATGTCACGGGTGAACAGTACCGTGACATTGCGTACAGACCGTCGGATTGAAAACGAGAGCTTGAGATCGAGATGTAGCAGCACTGTAGAGATTAATCTGGACCGTTCTTCCCGAAACCGACGGCTTAGATCCGTTTCCAGTAAACTACCATACCATCCCAGTTGCAATCTGTACGGAGTAAAATGTTTCCAATAATTGTACTTTTAGAAAATGTTTTGATTTATTTTCTTTTTTGGATCGTGAGGAAATAGGACTGTAATTTTCTGATTCATAGCATGCAGAAAGCCCATGACAATCACAGAACAATAGTAACTTAAACTCGATATTATATGGTGTTTGGTTCGAGCCTTTTTGGATGTAATCGGATTACAGGGGTAACTAATAACTTTATTACTGTTTGTTTCGGCTGGCCCATAATCGATTCCCACTCGACTCCGCTTCTTCCACGCGATGGCGCCGAGCGGCCATCCCCTTCCCCGCGATGAGGAACCCCCACAGTCGCCTCATCCTTCTTCCCATCCCGCATTGACCTTGGCGCCCCGCCCCGCTCGGTCGTGGCGAGAGGACGTTCAAGTGTCGACTCTCAACAGGATCCTGGGGGTATCGCCGCTGCCGCCCACGATCTCGTTCAGCTTCACCGTCTCAGGCGCGCGAGGATGACCCTCTGCCTCAGCCACGACCTGAAATGTTCGCCCGTCGCTCGCTGCCGACCGAGTTGCTTGGGGCCAAGAGGATCCAATCTCCTCCTAGATCAAATTCGAGACAACTTGTGGGGTGTGTTCTTCCTTCTCTCACCACTTCCATGTAATTTTTTTTGCGATATTTCAGAGTTCTTGTAGTGATGGATCTGGTAGTGGAAGTGGAAGTGGAAGTTTTTGGTTTCGGTCCAGTTGGCAATAAAAAGTGAGTTGTGCTTGTGAGTTTGCTGGTTGAATCAGCTATTTTGAGCGTGTTTGAATAGGACCTCGCCGGACGTGCCTGACCGAGAACCATCCCTGGGTGCTGCCGAAAGCTTGCTTGGTTGAAGGCCAGAGATTGTATGCCTGGCAGGTCTCCAAGCCAAGCCCAGACGTTGTTTTCTTGAGCCTGGCTCCCAGGCTAGCGTGAGACTTGTGTTTATGCTGGCTAATTGAGATTAGGAGTTAATTAATGAACCATTTTCATTAGTTAATGAACTGTTTTCATGCTATTTATTTCTAAACCATCTCAAGACGTTATTTTTTAACTTTATATTTTCTCTAGACCCAGGTCTTCAACCAAACACCACATCCCCAGGCTTGCCTAGCCAGACAAAAATCATCTACTTTTCAGGCTAATTTCAGGCACCAGTTTTTTTCAGACATGGAGCCCAAGTCTCAATCCAAACAAGCCCTTTATGTTTGGTTCTGTACAGAAAATTTGTACTTTGATACCACTAACCCAACCAAACATTGTAGAGTAAATTTCGCAAAACTCTATATATTTTGTACAAACTATCGCAAAACTCTAGATTTAAAACTCAATTTCATAAAACTTCAGATTTAAGGAGGTACATTATCACAAAACTCCATATTTAAAAGTTATGTTATCACAAAACTTCAGGATTTGGGTTCCACCGTTAGACGCCGTAACTCTGATGAGGTGAGACCACATGGTAGCGTCTTGGTGCCACATCACTTCTGTTGAAATCAGAGCTGCCATACGATGTCGTTATGCATGTTGAGACGTTGCCATGTGGGCTCACCTCGTCAGAGTTATGGCGCTTAACGGTGGAACCCAAAACTTAGAGTTTTGTGATAACATACCTTCTTAAATATGGAGTTTTGTGAAATTGAGTCTTAAATCTGGAGCTTTAAAATAGTTTGTACAAAATATATAGAGCTTTGCGAAATTTACTTAACATTGTAATGACATCAAAAACCATCCCCTAAACCAAACAAATTAAGTAACCAACCATTCCAACCCCCATTGCCCTGTAAACCAATTCCCTTTACGTTTACATTGACAATCCTTGAACCAAACACCATCTTATATTCCAATTGTCATTTCTCCAGCACCAAACATTCAAGGCCAATTAACTAACATCATTCCTCCTTCCTTTCCACCCAATAATCATCTTAACTACTCTGATCCAAGCTAGCTAGGTGGAGAAGCACTCAGGCGGGACATGGTTCTTGAGCTGGGCTTATCGGCAGGGGCGAATCTAGTATAGGGACATGGGTGTACAGATGTACACCCATTATTTTTGGAAAAAAAAACCAGTATTTATTAGGTATATTAGGTAGATATACTAGTAAATACATTAAATCAATATTTGAACTGCACAGAAACTCCTCCCATCGCGTTTTACGCGCGCGCGCGACCACTCGCATTGCGCCCCACCCCCACGATTGCTTGCGACCCACCACGCCCTGGCCGGCGGCCGGCGCCTCACGGGATCAACCAAGCGCCGAGTTGAGCAGATGAGCAGTCACCAGACCTAATCCATCCGGCCATCCCCTTCGACCAATCGACCTTCATGAAATCCCCAAGCTCTGTGGCGGCGGCGGCGACGCAACCGCGCAAGGGCAAGCTGCACACGGTGAAGCGGAGAAGGCGCGAAGCGGCGACGCAACGAGCGGCGGGGCAGGGGTGAGCTGTGAGGTGAGCCTGTGAGCGCCAAGCCGCCGTCTGGGCCGGGGATGGAGGAAGCCTGCGGCGGCGGCGTAAGGCCGCGCAGACCGGCCACCGCGCGCGCAAAGGCGGCGCGCGGTCAAGGTGAGCTCCTCGCATCCTTGGTTGCCGGTTGGTTTCTTCTTTCTTGCCTTGTCTCGCGACCGCCGCCTCCTTCGCGCCTCGCGAGCGAGCCAGCCGAGCTGCTGCATGAGGAGCCGGCCGGGCACGGTCTCAGGCACCGAGGAGGCGAGGCGGGCGGCGCGCCGCCGGAGGCCGGACGAGGCGCTGGGTCGGAGGAACCAGGATGCAGGAGGAAGCAGTAGCACCCATGAGACCCATGGCGCCTGGCCGGAGGAGAGGAGATAGGATTGGCCGATTGGGGGAAAAGAAAGGCAAGATTTAGGAGAGAAGAGAAGAACCGAAGAAGATGATGGATTGGGGAAATAGGGAGTTCGGTTGGATTGGGGGAAATCCGATTTTTATTGGCATTCAGGACTGTTGGCATTGAAAGATTTTGTTTTATGCTGATCATGATTTACCTTTTGATGTTTTGATGATTTTGATTTGTGATAATAGATGCTCATGCATGAGTGCTGTGATGGAGGTGGGTGCTACTGATGGAGCCTGCGGCGCGCGGCGAGCATCAGGGGCAGGGCGCACAGTGAGCAGCAGGGCAGGGGAGAGCGCCGAGCAAGAGCAGCGACCGGCACAAGGAGCGGCGGCGGCGCGCGGCGAGCTCAAGGTGAGCTCTGGCTGCTCTGCTGCCACTGTAGTTGTGCTTCATGTTCATTGATTGCTAGATTTTGAAGGGAAAAAACCCTGTAGGCTGTAGGCATGTTGTTATTGGTTCGTTGCAATTGAATATGCTTGCTATGAGGTTGAGATATTGAGGGTGAATGGATTATATTGAGTGAGATTTACAAATCCTGTAGGATGAATCGATCATTTAATACAAATATTTTATGTAGGATGAATGGATCATTTAGTACAAATATTTTCTGTAGGATGAATGGATCAATTAGTACATATATTTCTAAATTGCAAAAATAATTCCAAATCGAGTGAGATTTACTCAATTTGTGATATCATAGTAATAACCTTGTTTGTAGTATTGCTTTGAATACTGTCGTGAAGCTTAATATGGGTATCAAAAAATTATAGAGAATACAATTGCAGTTCTAGACTTCTAATAGCATATAATGACTAAAACATGCCACAAGTTAATGAACAATATTTTTGTAACTCCGAATACCTATTCTAGAAATCCTGGATCCGCCACTGCTTATCGGTGCAATAGTCGTAGGTCATGTTCTTCTTGACGTTCTTGTAGGCCGCCTTCTGCGCGGCGGTGAGGCCCCTGTACGCGCCGGCGTTCCACCACATATCCGGCGAGCCGCACGGCGTCGAGCGGGTGATGGCGCAGGCGTCGACGTTGAAACCCTGGAATCCCGCGGTGAAGGGCGCGCGGCTCCAGTCGATCTTGGTCTTGCCGCCGTCCGTCGCCCAGTTGGAGCCGTCCCACAGGCTACCCCGGATGAGCATCTGCTTCGCCGAGAACACGTACCCCGCCCCGCGGCTCGTCAGGTTCTTGAAAACCCGTATTGGCGTCTCATCCACAAACATTCTGCAATTTGTACATGTTACAGGACTCATACTCTAGAATCTGTGCAATTTTCTTTGCGCGAAGGTGAAGACTAAGCTAGCTAGGTAGGTAGGTTTTAGAGTATCTTGTAGTCATGGAAATCGGCGGCAGGGTCGAACCACGGGTACATCCTCTGCTCCCTGTCGCCGTGGCCGTTGACGAAGACGTTTGTCTGGAGGGTGATGGGCTTGCCGTCCACGTTGCCCAAGAACTCGAAATCCACCTCGTCGTGGAAACCCGTATACGGCTCCGAAATGAGCTGCACGTACGAGAAGCAATTTGTGTATAGGTCGATCTTTTGGTTTTGATATCAAGTCAAGAATAAGTTTCGCTCAGGAAATGAGCATTAATCACTCACGTAGAAGGCTGTTACAACTCCGGCTGTATAACGGGCGGGTATCTTGATCCTCATGTAGAAGAGCCCTGAACCGTACATGAACTTGGAGCGAAATCCAGCACCTGCACACGACAAGGTGAAAGCAAAAATGCAAAAATGCAAACTAAACGTCAGTATAGTACCGATGGAAGAAGAACGATGATGAAATAAACGAAGTATACCGGAGCTTTTATCCATGCTGAGACGAATCTCCGTGCCCTGATTGACAAAGTGATAAACATCTCCACCCCATGCAGCCACGTAGTTCTTATCGAAAACCGGCACCGGCACCGGCGCCGGCGCCGCCGTCAGGCTAACCACGGCCTGGAGGAGGAGGATGAAGAGAAGCCATGGCTGCACGCTGGAAGCCATTGCTAGCTAGCCGAGCCAAGAGATCGATCTATGCGCGCTTCCTACTTAACCAAGCTGCCAACTGATCAGTCACACACACCAGGGCACTGCAAAGTTTCACTCGCCTAGCACGTCCTTAAATAGGCTTCGCGTCTCTCGCCAGCCGATTACAGATTGGATGAAGCTAGCTGGAGACAGCATATGCATGCATGCGTACATGCAAAAAGTTAGCTGATTTATTCTGCCACTTGTGGTCAGGTTTAGCGAGCACAACGATGCATGGTTCTTAGGGGATGTTTGCTTCGAAGCCTGGGCAAGACTTGCCTGGCCGGCAGAGCACCTGGACGTTACCTGCCGCGCGTTTGCTTTGAAGCACGGTTGATGGAGCTAGTCTATCGGCCGATGAATTGAATTGAATCTTGATGAAATTTGAGGAATGTGTGGATTGAATTATGTTGATTTTGAGGAATATGTCCAAATCTTCGAATCTGTTTCTTGTGGACTTGTTGGGTAGTGTTTTGCGTGTTGGACTTGGACTGATGATAGGATGATGACAGGAGTTTGTTCGGATTCGTAGCCCCATCTGGATATTTGAGGACCGGCTGTGATGTGATGAACCAAGTCTTACGTGCAACCACACGCGGGATAACAGCGAAGACTTGGCTAAATAATTTATTGTGTGTTAGCTATCAAAACACAATTAGATCGACAATTGTTGTTTTGAGCACGGTAGTTGCCGAGGCTTTATCGGTGGCTCGTGTTTTACTGTTGTTGTCTTGTCAATCTAGTGGGGGGCAATGTAAGTGTCGTCTTACTTGCCCTTAAGGATCTCTTGTGCGCAAGGGACTTACTTACACAACGAGATTCATCCGTGGTCCAGTGCGACTGACAGCTTGCCATGAGATCTGTTCCTCGGGTGGTTTGATGGTTAGGGCATGGCATTGTAATGGCCTCATTATGATATCCTAGTCACACTTCTACAGAAGAGTGCATGACGACGGTATGATGTATTCATATTGTGTGGGTAAAGGTGTACACCTCTGCAGGAAAATAAATATATTCAAATAGTCATGTCTCCTGTCACGGTCATCGCTTGTGGGGAAGCATGCACAGTTAGCTTATGAATTTTTGGGTTGGGCTATGTTTGGAAAGGTTATGTCGTATGTTGAATTGTTCAAATCTTGTATATTGTCACGAACGAGAAGTTTGCGTGTTGATTTTGTTAAGGAATGATAGGTTGTCACGAATAGGAAGTTCGTGTGTTGAATATGATTGGAGTATATATTGTTGTTGATCATGATTTGGAAATACCTCTGTTATATAATGTGTCTAAAATGTTTAACAAATGACAATTTGAATCTATGCAATTGAATATGCTTGCTATGAGGTTGAGATATTGAGGGTGAATGGATTATATTGAGTGAGATTTACAAATCCTGTAGGATGAATCGATCATTTAATACAAATATTTTCTGTAGGATGAATGGATCATTTAGTACAAATATTTTCTGTAGGATGAATGGATCAATTAGTACATATATTTCTAAATTGCAAAAATAATTCCAAATCGAGTGAGATTTACTCAATTTGTGATATCATAGTAATAACCTTGTTTGTAGTATTGCTTTGAATACTGTCGTGAAGTTTAATGTGGGTATCAAAAAATTATAGAGAATACAATTGTAGTTCTAGACTTCTAATAGCATATAATGACTAAAACATGCCACGAGTTAATGAACAATATTTTTGTAACTCCGAATACCTATTCTAGAAATCCTGGATCCGCCACTGCTTATCGGTGCAATAGTCGTAGGTCATGTTCTTCTTGACGTTCTTGTAGGCCGCCTTCTGCGCGGCGGTGAGGCCCCTGTACGCGCCGGCGTTCCACCACATATCCGGCGAGCCGCACGGCGTCGAGCGGGTGATGGCGCAGGCGTCGACGTTGAAACCCTGGAATCCCGCGGTGAAGGGCGCGCGGCTCCAGTCGATCTTGGTCTTGCCGCCGTCCGTCGCCCAGTTGGAGCCGTCCCACAGGCTACCCCGGATGAGCATCTGCTTCGCCGAGAACACGTACCCGCCCGCGGCTCGTCAGGTTCTTGAAAACCCGTATTGGCGTCTCATCCACAAACATTCTGCAATTTGTACATGTTACAGGACTCATACTCTAGAATCTGTGCAATTTTCTTTGCGCGAAGGTGAAGACTAAGCTAGCTAGGTAGGTAGGTTTTAGAGTATCTTGTAGTCATGGAAATCGGCGGCAGGTCGAACCACGGGTACATCCTCTGCTCCCTGTCGCCGTGGCCGTTGACGAAGACGTTTGTCTGGAGGGTGATGGGCTTGCCGTCCACGTTGCCCAAGAACTCGAAATCCACCTCGTCGTGGAAACCCGTATACGGCTCCGAAATGAGCTGCACGTACGAGAAGCAATTTGTGTATAGGTCGATCTTTTGGTTTTGATATCAAGTCAAGAATAAGTTTCGCTCAGGAAATGAGCATTAATCACTCACGTAGAAGGCTGTTACAACTCCGGCTGTATAACGGGCGGGTATCTTGATCCTCATGTAGAAGAGCCCTGAACCGTACATGAACTTGGAGCGAAATCCAGCACCTGCACACGACAAGGTGAAAGCAAAAATACAAAAATGCAAACTAAACGTCAGTATAGTACCGATGGAGGAAGAACGATGATGAAATAAACGAAGTATACCGGAGCTTTTATCCATGGTGAGACGAATCTCCGTGCCCTGATTGACAAAGTGATAAACATCTCCACCCCATGCAGCCACGTAGTTCTTATCGAAAACCGGCACCGGCACCGGCGCCGGCGCCGCCGTCAGGCTAACCACGGCCTGGAGGAGGAGGATGAAGAGAAGCCATGGCTGCACGCTGGAAGCCATTGCTAGCTAGCCGAGCCAAGAGATCGATCTATGCGCGCTTCCTACTTAACCAAGCTGCCAACTGATCAGTCACACACACCAGGGCACTGCAAAGTTTCACTCGCCTAGCACGTCCTTAAATAGGCTTCGCGTCTCTTGCCAGCCGATTACAGATTGGATGAAGCTAGCTGGAGAGAGCATATGCATGCATGCGTACATGCAAAAAGTTAGCTGATTTATTCTGCCACTTGTGGTCAGGTTTAGCGAGCACAACGATGCATGGTTCTTAGGGGATGTTTGCTTCGAAGCCTGGGCAAGACTTGCCTGGCCGGCAGAGCACTTCTTGGACGTTACCTGCCGCGCGTTTGCTTTGAAGCACGGTTGATGGAGCTAGTCTATCGGCTGATGAATTGAATTGAATCTTGATGAAATTTGAGGAATGTGTGGATTGAATTATGTTGATTTTGAGGAATATGTCCAAATCTTCGAATCTGTTTCTTGTGGACTTGTTGGGTAGTGTTTTGCGTGTTGGACTTGGACTGATGATAGGATGATGACAGGAGTTTGTTCCGGATTCGTGTAGCCCCATCTGGATATTTGAGGACCGGCCTGTGATGTGATGAACCAAGTCTTACGTGCAACCACACGCCGGGATAACAGCGAAGACTTGGCTAAATAATTTATTGTGTGTTAGCTATCAAAACACAATTAGATCGACAATTGTTGTTTTGAGCACGGTAGTTGCCGAGGCTTTATCGGTGGCTCGTGTTTTACTGTTGTTGTCTTGTCAATCTAGTGGGGGGCAATGTAAGTGTCGTCTTACTTGCCCTTAAGGATCTCTTGTGCGCAAGGGACTTACTTACACAACGAGATTCATCCGTGGTCGGTCGGCATTGACGACTTGCCATGAGATCTGTTCCTCGGGTGGTTTGATGGTTAGGGCATGGCATTGTAATGGCCTCATTATGATATCCTAGTCACACTTCTCTGAGAAGAGTGCATGACGACAGTATGATGTATTCATATTGTGTGGGTAAAGGTGTACACCTCTGCGGAAAATAAATATATTCAAATAGTCATGTCTCCTGTCACGGTCATCGCTTGTGGGGAAGCATGCACAGTTAGCTTATGAATTTTTGGGTTGGGCTATGTTTGGAAAGGTTATGTCGTATGTTGAATTGTTCAAATCTTGTATATTGTCACGAACGAGAAGTTTGCGTGTTGATTTTGTTAAGGAATGATAGGTTGTCACGAATAGGAAGTTCGTGTGTTGAATATGATTGGAGTATATATTGTTGTTGATCATGATTTGGAAATACCTACTGTTATATAATGTGTCTAAAATGTTTAACAAATGACAATTTGAATCTATATCGGTAATCTCAAAGAAAAACTTGCTTTATGCTGAAAATTGCCTTATGTAGTAGCCTTCCTTTGACACTTGAATGCATTTATTATATGTTTCTATTTGTAAGTCTTGCGAGTACGTTTTTGTACTCAATCGAATTGTCCATGCTGCAGGTGAGAAGTCGTTCGAATCGGGTTTAATTACGACAGATGCTCCGGCTTTGACTCCAGTTGGTTGCTTGTGGGTTTGGGCATGCCAACCGATGATTTTTCCTTTCTAATTCTAAGTTTGTCTTCCGCAACGATTTATTTGATTTGTGATTAAATTTGGCTGATCGGCCCTCTTATGCAAACTTGTACCTTAAGATTCTATTTAATGATGTTGTAATAACGATTCTATTATTCTTGTATATTGTGTATGAATGTGAATGCAATATTGTATTGGATATGTGCATATTAGCCACTGATCCTTGGGAGCTAACATAAGACACGTATTCGGGCATTCGAAATCGTTTTCGTTCCTTATTAAGTGTTGTACCTCCAGTGCAATCACTTGACTTGAAACGGGTCCGATACCGGGGGCTCACACTTTCATTTTCAAAGAGAATGGGGAACGACAAGGTCAGAGCATCATGTGCGCATCTATTATTTCTAACCCGTTCAAATCGTTCTTTTAAGTATCCTTATAAAATGAACTAGATCTTCCAAGAATTAGATCTTCATGTTAATTTTTAGTACAATAATAGGAGCTCTATAACAAATTTGGATCTTGCTGTTAGGTGATCAACTTATTTATGCACGGGTTCTTAGGGAGAAGCAACCTTATTTATGATGTTAACATAATCTTAGTTAATTTTGAGTATATCAATTCGTCTTGTTTATGCTGCATGGGGCTACTGGGTACTCGACTCCTTGATCAGATTTAGATATTGAATTGTGAATTGCTTCATACAAGTTGTTCGTGTAGCAATTAATGGTATGTGCATCCTCATCCATATGGCAAAAGCTCACCAACTTACCCAAAATGAACTCAGGCAAAAGACTTCCATGAAAGAGTTCCTTTTCTTGTCTGATTGAAAAAATAGCACCTTTGGCAAACGAATTTTGACGCATTTGAGTAATTCAAGATGCTAATGATTTCTTTAATTAAACGATCCAACAAGAAGGGCTTTATGGACTTCAAGATACATTTGATAGCAACCAAATAAAGATACTTGCCTATTAGAGCAAGTTTGTTTTCTCAAATTCAATAGAACAGATATTGACTGGTACATGGCAAACGCCACGGATTTTGGGTAGCTAGAGCTTGTTTATCATACTATCTGCAGGCATAGAGAGCTTAATTACCCTTGAAGAAAAGAAGATCAAATTTCTTCTTGCTCTGTGAGCAAATTTCTTATTAGTTCTGCTTATATACTATTTTGGATAAAATAAGCTTGCAATAGCTATGATTGAATCAAGACAAACACTACCTAAAATTCATTTGAGCCCCCACTCATTCTTCCACTTAGAGTTTCTTCAAAACCAGTGCTCGTGTTTATTGACAATATATTCGAGTTTTGTCGCATACTCGCATTTCTTACTGCTCTATAATGATGTTGTGATTTTTTTTCCAGGAGATGGAATCAACAGACTTCAATGCTGATCAGGTTGGGAGTGAGAGATCGCAAGAGCATGCATCTGCTTTGAGAAAGGTACTATCTAGAGAATGAATCTTATTGCTGTGAAAGTTAGTGAAACGTTTATGAGTTTGCAAAAGGTACTACCTTGAGAAAGTTGGTGTTTAAGAAAAATAGTTGGTCAACTATTGATGTGCGGAACATTATTTGATATTCCAAGAATCATATAATAAATCTTTTCAATTTGAGAAAAACTCAAGCTGTACAAATTACGAAAACTGACACATAATCTGTGGTAGAGATTTTGTTGCTTAGTACTTGCTTCCATGGTTCTTGCCATGAAGTAATATCTGATCTGTTTTTATTATACCTGTTCTCCATGATTTCGTAATGACCGGTATTCCTGCGTATTGCCTCTTTTTTTTCTTCAGTGCCTTATCTACTATTAACGTAGTCTACTCATCCCGATGTAATGTTGCATAATTAGATCACCAACAGTTCATTGATGTATACGCACTTACCCCTTTTATCAATGTCATATATCTATCTTATATTATAGTCCTACCAATAAGATATAGCTTCACACATAAAAGTTAATACAGGACAAGGGAACTTTTGCCAGATTTCTACTTTTAGAGGAAGAAGTTATCTCATTAGCTTTCTATTCAGCGATTGCAGTATGAGATTGCCTCAGGTTGGGAAGTAGACACTATTTGCAAGCTACCTGCCCTTGGTCCATGTAACAACAGGAAATAATATGTCCATGTAATTCAAGAAATGGATGACTCACTGTAGTTGTTCAGGAATTCTGTAGGGAGATGTAGATCAAGGTTTTCAGCAGGAGCCATATTCCTTTGCCTAGGAATTCAGAATGATGTATGCAATTTTTTGATGCCCTATCTTCTAGATTTGTTTGTTGTTGGAGTGACATCTACATTTCTGAAATATTGCTATGTTCTCACTGTGTGTACACTACCTTTTACCTATACTACCGGGGAGGCTTCATAATGCTGAAGCCTCCCCTCTGCCGGCGCCCAGAACCCCCCCCCCCCCAACACCTCATCACCAGTCCAACCTCGGATCTCCGGCTGCCATGGCTGCGCTGCCAAACAAGAAGAACTGAAGAAGAAGACCGATAGGGATGGGAAGAAGAGGGGAAAGCCAAAGGCCCGAAGTAGCGAAAAGCCCAGGCGACCAGGCCCAGCTCACACCTACCCACACCGGTCCCACACGACAGTCCCACGAGGCTTCCCCTGTTGCTTGTTCCCCTTCCAAAATTCCCCAATCAATTCCCCATTTCTAGATTTCCCCAAGACCCCAATCCCAATCGGCCAATCAATCGATTGAAGGGGAAGCGCACGGCACACTTGAGGGAGGGGCCGAGCCGCCGAGGGGGTAGCCCGGAGACCGGAGGAGGCGGTGAGGGGCGGGCCAACGCCGAGGAGGCCGACTGGGCGACTGGCTGAGGGAGGAGGCCAGGAGGGACGTCGCCACGCAGCCCACACTGGGAGCCACCGAACAGCGGAGGAGTCAGGAGGTGAGGTCGCGAGGAGGTCCAGGACCAGGAGGAGGGACGCTGCCACGCGTGGGAGCCACTGAGCCACCGAGGAGCGGAGGAGGCGAGGTCGCAACTCGCAAGGAGGAGGGAGTGGGTTGCTACTGCTTCGCTACTGGCGATTTGGGCATGGGCAGTGAATTGCTCAGCTGCTCGTTGTTGAAGTGCTAATTGGATTCTTTCAAGACCAAGTGCCGATCTATTGAAGTCTTGAAGACTTGATATTTATCTTTGCAGATCTTTGGTATATTAGATTTAGACTACTACTAGTTACTCATTACCAATTTGTTTGTTAGTAAGTTTGAATGTTTGATATAGTGTGGTATATATATACTCAATTAGCAATTGAATGGTCCAACTCGAGCAATTGGACATATTTGTTGAATGATTCCAATGGTATATCACCTCATCGAGCTGATATTGATCCTTCCAGTGGCGACGACATCTGTTGAGAGAATATTTTCAGCAATGGATATTATCAAAGCAGATTTGCATAACAAGGTATCAGATGAGTGGCTGAATGATTTGATGGTGTGCTACATCGAGCGAGACATATTTAGATCTATTGATGATGATACAATCATAAGATCCTTCCAAGGCCATGAAAAATCGCAGAATGAATTTGTTTCATGAAAGTCGTAATTCAAGCTAGCATCTTAGTGGTATGGTTCTTTTCTTTTGAATGTTCATAATCATTTAAGTATAATTTGCTACTGTATCATTGATTTTTCTAATTTTGATGTACAGATTGTTACCTACTGGAACTATATTTACATGTTTTGGGAGATACACTTTCCATTAGCAAGGTACCTTCATTGTATTTCACTTTTTTTGGTTTTGCTTTTATTTACGTATGAAACTATGAATTTAATTGTACAAGAATATAATACTATGTTTGTTACAAATTAGTTTAGTCATTCGAGACTTAAAACGGTTGAACCCACCCTCATTTTTCATTCTAGATTCGCCACTGTTTGCAGCACTTGTTGTACCAAATATTTTTTAACAACATTGATTGTTTACACTGACTTCAGCATTTAGGTGGTTGGTTTATTAACTTTACCACCCATGTCGAATTTTGTTTGTTATGTTTATCTGATCTTGCACTTAAGAATCACCTAAAGTTAATAGCTTATTTCATAGCTGTAGCTCTATTAATAGGAGTGCATATTGGTTGTTTATTATTCATATGGTGAGGTCTCAAGATCGATTGCAGAGCATGCAGTACTTCAACTCTTAAATTTTGTCTCTATTTTCTAATTTTGAGACAATAATGAGGCTAAAGTGCTTCCTATAAAGGTTTGTGGATACGTAGCTGATTCAGCCGAAAAGTTTGAATTGATGTACACCAAGATTTCTTTTGTGGTTATGCTGTTTTTATTGGAAATTTAGTGAAGGTGGATGATGATTAGTTAATTATTTATACTTTTTCTTCTATTTTGCAGCTTTGAGGTGTAGATGTTTAGTGGAGTGGAGATTAGAAAAAGGAAACACACGTTGGAAGGTGGGGCAGAGAGGGAGCTGCCATCTTTGTATCCTCCCACAGGCAAGTTAGTCCATCTCTTCATTATCTTTGTACAAACACGAGAAACCTATCAAATCAATTAAGATGTGAAAAGAGAAAACAGTTGCATATTTTATTGATGTCATATTCTATTACTGTTACTATGCCTACTTTCTGTGTACATTTCATGGAAAAAAATTATTCTACATTGTGACTGTATGTTTTCTTCACATAGTATACCTTGATGTTTTAAAAAAATCTTGTGTGGTAATAAAAGATAGCTTCTTTGGATATTCAATCTTGAGAAATTGATTGGCTATTTTATTGAATGCTTAAGTGATGGAAAGTTTAGGTATGGTATATGGCCCTCACATATGGGCAAAGTGAAATAAACTGATTAGCAGTAGGGCAATGTAGGATGCAATTAAAAAATGGTAGATTGTACAGATCTACAATGAAGTTTGATGCTCCCTTATATTCTTTCATATCGAAAGGATAACATATCAAGTCATACTTAATCTCTAGATTATATTGAACTTTGCAGCCATACAATTAGAATTGCATATGTTTTTTTCCTAGAGTAATATTCATGCATGTAATGACGGCGTGGCGTAACGCGCACTTTCATCCTAGTTTCCATCACAATGTGACAATTGAACATGAGCTCAGTCAATCCCATTCTACATGGATGATCTTGCAAACAAATTTGGAGTGTAACGCATAATCTTTGCATGACATTCAAAGCACGCTATTGTTGTGGATGGTATGCCCGATGCATACAGGTCCGAGGTATGAACATCATCTCATACACATGGATGGCATGAGCAACAGGTTTAAAGAAACACAGACAACCACATAACGAAATCCTTGGCCATGAAAACGACTCTACTTGGTACCAAAGTATACTATGTCCTCTACATATTTCCAAAATAAGTAAGCTACCATATGAATGACAAATGACAACCAGACTACTCATAGAAGATCAACAAGCACTTGCCAAAATGACAAATGACAAAGTCAGTACCAATAGTAAAAACAAATTGCCAACATCCTGAACTGCAAAGAGTACTGTTGACCATATACTCCATTCCCAATATGAATGACTAATTCAAGTTTAAAATTCTTCCAGCAAAATTTTATATAAACAGTTGAATGACTAACCTACAGAGTTAACTAACTGGCCAAAATTTTCTGTACACGCATAAAGCATGCTCTTCACCCATTTGCTTCTTTATCTGCCTGATGAGTAATGCCCAAAAGCCTTGATTATGCAGTAGTTGGGCAGAAATCATGCCTTCCATGAAGAAGCCATGTAAGCCCTTTTGTGACAGCTATTGTGCACAGAGAAACCAGTGATAACTAAAAAAAAATGTCGATTTCCTTTTCGCTCATCTCATATACATGGTCCCGCGCCTCAGTCAGAGCAACCTGTATTGACTCAAATAACGCATAAACATAACTTAAATATCCTACCATATACAGATAACTGATGATGCAACTAACCTGTCCAAATTTTGTAAAGAAGTTGTTTGCCAGATTTAATGACGTGATTGCAAGATCTTCATTAGCCTTAAGTGCTTGAGCCAATGCAAATACTCCGTCATCCTGTCCGAAATATAAAGGATGCTGAGCATAGTGGAGATCTGCATAGATCCACCACTAGCTAAATGAAAAAAACATTGTGTTTACTTACTCTAATCTCATTAAAACCCAGGTCAAGTGACGTCAAAGATTCATTGATTATCTTGAAACTCCGTGCCAAGCAGATTGCACCCTTCAGAAAGAGGAAAGAATCAGAAAGAATAGATCTATCAAAGTGCAAGCTATAATAAACAAGTAACAAAGATTGTGCATAGCTGCATACATCATCTCCAAGTCCATTTGCTCGCAAATCCAATGTTGACAACGTTGTGTTGTACTTTAAACAATCAGCAATGAACTCTGCACCTGACACTCCTATCTGCAGGATATGTAACTCGGCTGAAGAGGCAAGAGAAACTTAAATGTTCATCTATGATTCTATTCAGTTCTGAAGACTACCTGGCACCAACCAAGCTTAAGGGTTTGGATTTTCCCATGGAACTTGAGAACATCACACAAAGCCTTTACCCCCTCTGACCCAATTGGATTATAGCTCAACTCTAACTACAAAGCACATTTTTAATCAGTGGAAGTATCCTTTCTTTGCTTGTGTGGACTAATGATTCTTAATGGAAAGATGACTTACCGTTGTCAGCACGGCATTATCCTTCAAAGTTTCAGCTATTGCACTTACCCCTTTAGAGTGAATGTTGTTACCACCCTGAAAATGTAAAGGGCTTCAGGGCTACAGCATGTATACATAGCTGTTTACATGGCTTAGGGCTCATTTGGATCACAGGAATTTCGATGTTTCCTTTCCTCCAAAATTCCTGGATTCCAAACAGGGCCTGATGTTTAGGTGCTAACCTGACTTCAGAACAAGTTGTGCTAAGGACAAAAATTATGGGGAATCAATAGTTTGCAAATCAAGGTATGTATGAAGTAGAGCAAAGCAACTTGTGCGTCTGATGGTTCTAATCATACGGTACTATAACCAAAGAGGTATATAAGATTCTGCGTCTATGGTCAAATAAATACTCACCAAATCTATAGTACAAATTGTTTGGTTCTGTTTCAGAGCATCTGCAATCTTTTCAGCTCCCTGGTGAAATTCATCTTAATATATGTTAAAAAGGAATTAGAAATGCAAATGCATAGAACTAAATCAACATACTTATACATTCAATACATGATAACACATGTTTTTCGAAAAAGCTACATCGGAACACAAGTGAGGAATCATGTATGCTGTTATATATAAATAAGCTGTTGTAAGCACAGATCATGCGAAGGCACAACTTTTTTCTGCATAAATATACTGAGATAACCAACGACTGAGGAGAGTTTCAAGGTTTATCCAGGCTCACTACCAACCAGCATGCATATTTTAACTTTCTAGAAAGGTTCCTAATTACATCAAGAAAACAAGTAGTCACATGTTTCTGGAATCTTGATGTAATATAAAGTGATGGTATCAAATTATCAACTACAAAAAGGAAGCAGAGATGTCATATATGTCAACTTCTCAACAAACAGGAGTAAGATTGGAAAGTTCCAGAAAAACTGAAACTAATAGCCAAAGTTATGTAGCAGTACTTCTATTTAGTTTAGTATACGCATCAATAAAGTGCAGTAATTAGCGAATGCCTCTAGCCTGGTCATATGTCCTATTATATGCAGGCATCGCAAAATGTCAGCCGCCAACATAACAGGCAAGTGAAAATAGTAACAACTGTATTACGGTATTGCCTCATCACCAATGTCATTCATGTACAGACTGAACCACAATAAAGACTTTGTCCTTTTGATGAACTCAGCAACATGAAGAGAACCTTCCGAGGTAATGTTGTTGTTGCCAACATCCAAGACCGTGATCTTCCCTGTAATTCAGCCATGCAAATTCAGAATTAGGAACAAAGCAATCCACTAAGTATAAGCTAGCTGATTTTATGTTTAGCAAGAAAAAACACCTTTGTGAGCAGATAATGCTGATGTCAACGCGGGTACCCCCTCATTTCCAATCCCATTACCATGTAAGTGAAGTTCCTAACAAATGTTTAAGGTTAATCAAATTGGTAATTTAACTTTAGAAGGAAACAAAATTATCATACAATCAACAAATTAAATGAGAAAAATGGGTAGAATAAGAGCCTACAGAATAATTTCCTATTTTATAACCGAACCTAAGGTCCTAAACATTCTTAGTACATTGTTTGCTTTGGTTGTACATGGTATGAAAGATTGAAAGTTCTGTGGATATCAGCTTACTAGTATTGTGACCATGGATTGAAATCCCGGCCGGTAACCGCCGGTTACCGGCCGGTTACCGCTTACCGGAGGGGGACCGGGATACGGGATCCCGGCCGGTAATCCCAGGCTGTTCAAATTCAAATTCAAATTCGAATGATTTTTAATCAAATTTGAACGAATTTCATCCGGAAAAAATCGATTTGACCGTAATCGCCGTTCACGGATGCGCTGGTGGCGGATCCACCGGGACCGATTCTGGAACCATGATTGTGACAGCATCTTACAAATTATCATAGTTTTTTTTCCTTAATTTGAGCACCCTCCTGATACACACACAACATATTTTCTGACTATTTCATTAATCCAATTTCCCCCGTTATATGGGACCCTTCATGATTTTACCCCGGGGGGGGGGGTGTGGATTTTGAAAGAGAAAAAAACTGCTCTAACCATCTTGTGACTTGCATCCATATGTCCATTCTAAAACTTGAAGTTTGGGATAAATCTAGTCAGCATTATAATTTTCAACATTAGAAATAAGAAAATAAATATAGCAAAAAAAAAGATAAACAAGTAGGAGAGCAAATTGGTTCGTTCCATTGAATCTGGACCCACAACCCGAGCGTGAAAGATTCAAAAAACATATGTACTCCTTTAACTTTAGTAAGCCAAAACAAATACTTTGCCAACTTAGAAGTAAAAAAGGGATGATTATATAGAAAGTCCCTAACTCCTGGTTTGCTTGCAAGTTGCAAACATTTACAATTTTACACAACATCTCAATTCCCAACAACCTAATTACGTGGAATACTGACTAGATAAAAGGATAGAATATATAACTTCTCTTTAAAGTATTAAATCAAATATGTAGAGTAGTACCCTCAAAGACTTGTTCCCTATAACTCCTTGTGCTAGGCTGGATGCACCGAGAGGACCACCATAGTTTCCACTAGAATACATTGAACAAACTGCACCATTAGTTACACACAAATTTAACTACTCATGCAATTACACAGTCTCAACTGATCACAACTTCATATGCACGTTCACTATACATCATATGAAAAGACACTGGGTAGTGAGTGACTAACTTGAGAAACAAGCTCCGTAATGCATTATTCTCGAGAAGTGCTTCTGCAATACTTGCAAAACCCTGTTCCAAGACAAGGGGAAAAAAGCTCTCATAATACTTCAAGGATGCAATCATATGGTCAAGTCTTTTCTCCTTTTGTGAGTCAAGTGCATATTTTTGCCTCAGTAGATGTTTATACATACGCTGTATTCAATTATATTGTTGCTGAGCTGTAGAGTACGTATTGTTTTGTTCTTTTTCAGCATACCTGAAATTGCCTTTGCCCCCTGAAAAGAGAATTCCATGTGATATTGCAACACACACACACACACACACACAGGGGGGAGGGAGAGGGAGCACCTCATCTCCAATATTGGTACTGTTCAATAGGAGCTTCTGAATACCTACGTTTTCTACCAATATATCTGAAAGACACTGTAAGCATTCATGAGTGTTACTGTCAGTCAGCAGTAAAGCAAAATAGCTTTAAGGGAGGTTTTAAATTGTTCATATGTTGCACACTACGGTTGGCTCATACTTGCTCAGAATGAAATCATCACGTCAGCGACATGAGTACTCAAATAATTGAACTAACATAATGTAAAAACCTCCAGCCAGGCATAAAAGCAAACAATCGTAATGCAGCTCAGACTTTAGTGCTACCATGCAACACTAACCTACCTAGGAAAACAAGCTAAATGTAAAATAATAATAACACAGTTATATAACCATATAAGTTCAGAGTACAAAAAATCGTTCCAGAATGAATTATTTGCATAATACATATCATGCAAACTACAAAATAATGGGATATAGGGATGATAAGATTCAGAAGACCTTAGCTCCTTCATCTCCAATGGCGTTTCCAGATAAATTGAGAGTTTTTAAAGCTGTATTTATCTGAAGAATGCCATCAAAGGCTTCTATCCCCACAGCTGTTATACCATTGCCAGAAAAGTCCACTTCTTCTGCACTCTGGGAATACAAAAAAACAACAACTCATTTTTCAAAAGGTATTAAAAAGACTAAAAGAGACTGGGATATTTCGAAAGTCTAAGAAAACAAGCTATGCATGCAATTATGCATATAGATTAGCTTCAACCATTACATGAGATCTCTGACCTTGTTATAGGCTAAGCTTTCTGCTAGAAAGAACAGACCCTCGTCCCCAAATTGACGACCTGCCAAACAACTGAACTAGTGAAGAGAATGGCAATATAGCATGCTAGTTGAGTTGTAATTATTATGCAAGCCCAGCATGTGCTAGCACAATATTCTAATTCCAGTTCTTCGAGTTACCTGCCATGTTAACGGTTTTCAGAGTCCGAAGTTCCTTATAGAACTTGTTTAGATTCTTCCTCGACTCCTTTTCAGCATTAAAGCTTGTAGATGTTGATAAATTGGAACCAGCAGCGAAGGACCACATGATCCCAGAAGATTTCGATTCTCCAGAAGTTCGGTCCTTTGTCTTCCCGGGAAGCACATTCTGAACCACCCTCCATAAGACTGTCCTCTGAAACAGAGAATTAGTAGCCATTCCACACACCACCGTCCAAAGCTTTACATGCACTACATCACGTGATCAGATTATGAACGTAGCATCCCATATGGCATACCGGGCTGTCGATACGCAATTAGAAAGTTATAGTCCCTAATAAATCCATATGGGCCGGCCTACGCTGCACACATATTCTACGAATAAGCACTATGCAATCCGTATATCAGAGTATTTCTTATGAAATGTGCTTTCTAACCAGCAGGGAACAGGGCATCTAGTCATGATGATGATGACTGTTGAATTATTGGAAGTTGGAGCAGTAAAAAACGGCGCGCATAGGGAGGAAACAGTCGGGTCATACCAAAGCTCAGCGCGAGCACCGCCCCGGCCGGGACGACGTAGCGAGCGACGCCCCTTGCCGCAGCCACGGGGGGCGCGGCCGGCTCCCCCTGCGCCTCGCGGTACGCCCTCCGGCGCCCGCCTCCACGGCCGACCCCGGGGGGCTTGTCCTGACTGTGAATCCCGTCAAACACCTCGTGCGCGGCGCGCGGCGGCGAGGATGGGAGGAGACGCCGGGACGGCGGCCTCGCGCAGAGGGAGGCGTGGCGGCGATGGGCGGAGGGGAAGGGAATGGGGAGGAACGGCTTGTGAGGGCGGGAGGAGGAGAGGAGGAGGGAGGACTCCATTGGATGCGGAGCGTGTCAGCTGGGAGGATGGAGATGGAGATGGAGATGGAGACGAGGGAGGGGGGGTTTGGAAGGGGAGAGCTTTTTTGAGGGGGTGGTGAGGTTGTGGATCATGTCGGTTCAGGTTTGGAATTTACCCTGTCTCGCTACTGAATTGCAGGGCTGGGCTACCAGAGGGATGGCTACGGCATCTCGTGCATGTAGGAGAAAAACTAGCTTAATTGTTGTTGCTATGCCCTTAGCTTGGCATCGAACATTTCCAACTTGCTCCTTAACACTAGTGCCAGGTGAGGGAGTTTTTGTAACTACTCAATTTTATAATTTTTGAAATTTGCATGAAATTTGTGGGATTTAAAAAAACTTTTTTTTTTGAGAATTTTCAAAAACCTTGCATTGCAATCCTAAAAGATAAACCAAATTGCTTGCACCAAATAGAGCTTATAAAAATCTACAAGCAAAAAAGGTGTACCAAACCTCCTCGGGGTTTGAATTTCAAATCCAAATCCAATCCAAATCACTCTCAAACCGGAAATCCAATCCCTTTTCTTTTACCTCTTCCCCCTTGGGCCAGATCCCACCACGGCCCAACTCCTCCTTCCTTCCTTTCTCTTCCTCTCCCTCAACCTGGACCACCAGCCATATGCAGGCCCAGCTGGCCTGAGGTTGAGCCAGCTGTTGCAACTCATTTCTCTCTCGCACCCGCTCTCACCGATAGGTTGGCCCAACCCCACGTTTCAGCCCCTGCCCTGTTCATCTTCTCTAGCCATCGCTATCTCTCTCTCTCTCTCTCTCTCTCTCTCTCTCTCTCTCTCTCTCTCTCTCTCTCTCTCTCTCTCTCTCGCGTGAGCACGTGACGGGGAGACACTCGAGAACCTGTAGTTGCAGCAGTTCTCGAGAGCAACGCCACCGCGAGGTAGTCTCATCGCCGCATTAGCCTCACTAGTCGGTACACACCCATGTATTCGCGAGAAATTGGGTCGAGATGGACTTCATGTTGTCACTTGCTCCGACAGCCTTCTCTTCCTTATAAGCCAAGCGAGCATGTCATCTTCTCCGCCTCATACTCCTCTTCTTTTCCCCTCCAGTTCCCCACCTTCTCCTCGCTTGGTAACTCGAGATGCCGCCGCACTGTATCATCTTCTCCAACACCGTCCATTGGCTCCACCGACCGATTCCTCCTCATCTGATACATCTCGACCCAAACCTTCTTGAGCATCTCCTTTGCATTGTCATCCTCTCTTTCGGGCTCCCACTCACTCTATGTCCCTGCAGAGAGGTCGGAACACCTCGATGTCCGCGCCGCAGATTCGAAGCGCGCACACAACTGTTGCCGCCCATTCCTGCCCAACCCAGTGAGCTTCGACCTCATAGCCTCGGTCCTCCATGTTCGCCTCGGCTCCCTCTTTCTAAAGCCCCTTCCTTTTGAGCTACCATGGCTCGCTCACCGCCACGCCCAGCTTCGCCATCTATGAGTCCTCTCCTCTTCCCACTTGTGTCATATCTTGTTCCTAGTTCCCTCAAACTCGGTAGGCTAGTCAACGTTGCATTTTAAAGACTGTCACCCATCATCGCCATTCCGGTGCTAGTGCCACCGCCGACACGATGCTGATGATCTTAGGTCCCCATGCTCGTCTCTGTAGCATCACGCATACTCCCTCTAGCTCATGCTGCAGCTTTGCTCCCTCTCCCTGTTCCATTTTGTCGGTTGCCCAAGCTCCACTGTCATCCTCTCACCACCGGTGAGCTTGCCTAGCCACTCGGCCATGGCTCCCTCCCCACTCCTCTGTTATGAAGAAGATGACCTGTAATGCTGACAAGTGGACCCAGCACGGATTATATTAAGTTAGTCAATGATTAGTTAGAATTTAACTAGGAGATGATGTTTGTATGACAAGTGAGCCCGATGCAATTAGGAAATCTAATTAAGATGTAGATTAACGTTGGAGTCTATGACATATGACCCCACCACTTAAAAATACCCCCCTAGACTTGGTCTGTAAACCATAGCCTCCTAGGCCCATGAACCGTTGGGTGGACCGAGTTCATGTGGACCGTGGTCCCACCTGTCAGTCTCCCAGGATTTTCTCGATTAAAAATAAATAGAAAAAGAAATTAAAAACCAAGTGGACCCTACCTATCAGTCATATAAGATTTTATTAATAAAAATAAAATAAAATAAAAATCCAACCGGACCCACCTATCAGAAATTTCATATTTTCTAGAATTTCTCTTGGGTCAAACTTTAGAGAGCTCGTTCTCGCTCATTTTAAATCCAAATAATTTCATTTTTATTTCTAAATTCATATAAATTCAAGATCTTTCCATCATTACAAAAATAATAATTCTTGGATTTCATTTGAATTTTATGTTAATTTATTTGAGTTATGAGTATTTATTCGAAGTCGTCATTTCGCACTTAAATAGATTCCAACATTGTCGAAGACTTCGCCACTGCTTCGGGCTAAGACCAAGACCAAGCAATATCCACTCTTGAGCAAGATAAGTCCTTACAATTGATCGTGTTGAACCTACTTTTCATATGCAAAGTATTTTGTATCAAAGTATTACTTGCAAGCTTATTATTATTTATGAAATACTATGTTAAAGGTTGATGCCTAGACGTGGCAAATGATTGATTATTAATATTTCCCTCCTTGATTGTTGACAACCCTTATACCTTGTCACCCTCTTTGGTTAAATAAAAATTACTGTTGGTGTACTTAGACACTACTTAGTTGTTGAATTGAATAGGGCATAGACATTGCCATAACAAGAACTTGGGATATGTTGTGAATCGTAGTTTGGTAACGTGGTTACCATAGGAAACATAAAAAAAATTAATTAAAAATGGTGGAGACTTAGGGGAGTGGTGGTATGAGATCGGTGCAGTATGCACTCGAGTTGGGTTTGTGGATTGTCTCGTCTAAGTCGATTAAGCACTGAATCATGTGTTGCATTTCTAAACTACTAAGTCGTGCAACCACAAGTCTGGTATGGGATAGACCTGGTTATCTGGCTGACTACTTTACTCAATTTCCATCATAAACACCACGCACAGAGGTAACTTTTATATATATCGAGAAGGGTCGTAACCCTAACAACGGAGGGTCACTATTGAAAATGCATCTGGTTAAGAGTATTATGGGGGTGCCCCGTAACGATCATTGTCCTAGTATGGAGTGGCTCCCCGCTGGAGCAGGTCTAGTGTCAGGACTGGATATTGGAAAAACCTTGTTATGATCGTCTCTATCGCACACCCAAGGAAACGTGTCATAGCCGACATTATGACTTGATCATATTTTATGGGTAAAGTTGTACAACCTCTACAGAGTGTATAATCTATTCAAATAGCCGTGCCCCCAGTTATGGGTATTGTGCAGAAAGCCTCACTAAGTTAGTTTTAATAAAATGTGAACAGAGACGTGTTAACGAGAAGCTAGTTGTAGTGATGATACATGTGATGTAACCTTGTAACAATAGGTGGATGTAATCTTGTGAGTAATTGTGGATGGATGGAACCTTATCGAGATAATAACCTGATCATACAAATGAAACTTTGGATTTGAAGTTAAAAATGGCTAAGTCATAGGTTTGAAAAATAATTATAGTATTTGAGCAAACCGGTTTTGTGCTGAAATAAACATAAAACTCCTCCTTTGACAAGTCTTACATCTATATACTTGTATTTGTTGTAAGGGCTTGCTGAGTACCTTCGTTCTCATGGTTGATAAATTATGTTGATTCAGACTATGAAGCAGAAAGCCTAGTGTATGGATACTTCTATGCATCCAGCTATGAGAATGACGAAGATGGCGATAACTAGGTCTTAGCCCCCGTCGATTGCCTGTGGCAAATGCATGGAGACTCCGTCCTTTTGGTTTATTTATATTCTGCTGCTGCTATTTACTCCCTGAACTGGTAGGCTCGTTGGCTTGTTTTGTAAATTCTTGGTCCTAAAGTCTATTTACAATGTTTCTGTAATAATTCGGTACTCTTTTATTTATACGTTTGTATGGATGTGATATTCATCGATAACTATATTGTATGTGTTAGCTACTAATCATGGGACTAGATTGGAATACACATAGTGTCTAGACGTAAATCCAGGTCCCTATAGCACTGGTGGTAGGTGTCATACAATGGAGCATCAGCCATTTGGGCGCAAACCATTGAGTCCAACCTTACATTCTCTGTCATTGTCGTGCATTCAAATCATAATAAGACAAGTCCTAACCACTCCCTATCTGCTATTTCTTCCAAATCCATCCCTCGCCTCCTCCCCACGACCCAAGTGATAACTCTTGTTGCTGGCCCTCCTCCACTTCTTCCTCGTCCTCCCTCTCAATGTTGTTGTCATTGCCAAAACATAACTCGCGCGCTTTGCCTTTTGCCTCATGTTCCATTGTTGGTAAGGCTCATTGTAACATGCTCACCATGCTCGCCATGCTCACACCCACCATGCTCGCTGTAACATCCCAAAGTGCTGTTACCAAAATAAAAATTAATAAAGTTATTCTTTTAGTGGATTTTCTGAGTTTCAATAGTGTTTTCTTGGTTTTCTTGAATTTCTATGATTTTAAAAGGCAAAAATAAAATTTATGTAGTTTTATGAGTTTTTATTAGATCTAAAGTGAAAAATAAAATTTTAAGTAATTTATGGAATTTTCTGGAATTTTAAAAGCTTTTTACTATTTATTCTAAAACAAAATAATTACTATTCAAAAATAAAGGCCAACTTTAAGTTGCAATTATTTTTGTTAAGTTCAAAATAATTCAAGGTATTTTTGTGAATTTTCTAGAATTTCAGAACTCTATTTGTTATTTTCTAAAAGTCCCTTTTTGATTTTTGTAATATCTAGCAATTAAAAATGAATTGTTGTCCACAAATAATTACCAAATTTGTGTTGAAAATACTTTATTTAAGGTCAAAATACCCTACTTAACTACTCTGAAAATTCATTGAATTTCTAAACCTATATTACTATTTTTCAAGTTTCAAAACAATTTTTTAGCAATATAAAAATAATTATTGTGTAATAATAAAATTGTTATTATTATTATTAATATTTTATTTG
Organism: Ampelocalamus luodianensis; assembly: GCA_036346255.1. NCBI lineage: Eukaryota > Viridiplantae > Streptophyta > Magnoliopsida > Poales > Poaceae > Ampelocalamus > Ampelocalamus luodianensis. Next base: position 51,153,394 of record CM070627.1, on the reverse strand, counting down.
AATTCAGAATGTTGAATTTAATATCTGTGATTTATTTCGGATTTTTTGGAATTAATTTGCTATTTTTCCAGAATTAATTCGTGTCTTTCCGAATATTCTTTGGAATATTCTGTCTGCTACAGTAGCTCCGGCGAGGGGCATTATTTCAGGCAATAACTCCGGCGAGCAATTCCCGCCAAACCGTTACTTCTTTGCCCTTATAAATTAAACCGTAGCCTCTCCACCCCATTCCACACATCCCTCTCGCTCAGATTTGCTAAAATCCTCCCGGAGCACTCTCTGCTAGCCATTTTTCTCCAACTTCGGCGACAACTCCGGCGAGCCCGATCTCCTCATCCGTAGCTCCGTTGTTCGCCAAATTTTACCGGTGAGTTCCTCTCGAGATGCTCTACATTTCTATTCAAGCCGAATTTTGATTATCCTGTTGGTTCACCGCGGTCACAAAAAGCACCGACGGTCTTCTTCTCCAACTGCGGCGACAACTCCGGCGAGCCCGATCTCCTCACCCGTTGCTCCGTTGTACACCAAATTTGACCGGTGAGTTCCTATTGAGATTCTCCACATTTCTATTCAAGTGGAATTTTGATTTACTTAATATTTCACCACCGGCCACATCTTCTTCCCTAAGTCCGATAAGAACTTCGTCGACCCCGATCTCTTCATCCGTTGGGTAATTGCTCGAACCTTTTTACCTACATGTTCCTTTCGATATTATCTACCTTTCTATTGAAACAAAATTTTGAATTTCGTAATAATTCGCCACTACCATGTCACGGCCACCTCACCGCCCTAAGCCCATGTGGCAGCCCACGTGTGTGCTTGCGTGGCTGGCACTATTCATTAGGCCAGTCCACCGTGGACCAAACTCATTTTCGTGGACCTGGGCTACATGTCATTGACTCCAATCATTTTTTCTTTACAAAATAAATTCAGCCAAGACATCATGCTAACACAATAAATGGATTTCCTTCAGAAAAATAATCTTTAAATTCTGAAATTTGGAATTTCATCTTTTCATGTGATAATCAATCTTTCGGATGTTCGTTCTCCTTCATACGAACTCCGATTCCGTCGATTCAACTCCCTAACTTCATATAAAGTCGATACCTTCCTAGTAGTATGTATTTTATAATTTTTTGATTTTATTTGGATTTTATTTGAATGTTATTTGAATTCGGATCGTTTACAAGTATAGATTTCGACGACTTCGGACGACTGGATTTCGACATCGTTTGAGAGCATCAATTAATCAAGCAAGACAAGTTATATCCTTGATCATATTGATCATATTATTTCAAATTATTCATATTCTGTTTTAAATTATTACTGCATGCTTATTTATATCAGTATTTTAAATCCCTGTTTTAAATATATAGGTATGCCTAAACTCCTTTGTATGACCAATTTTGATAATTGAAGCAAATATATTTTCACTATAGGTAAAACCTTGTTGATACAATAGTATGGACTAGGATCATTTGGAAAATATTGTGCTTAGCCATGCTTATAGACCAAACATGTTTATTTTGGGGAATTTCAGCCAGAAATCAATTGTTGTTTAAATTGTATCCACAGCATCGGTATATTATGGAAGTTTATGACTTTGAAAAATAAAATAAATGAAAATAGTTTGGACTTGGGCATAATGGATGTTCGGTGGGTGCAAGTTTATGCACGGGCTCAATCGGGTATGGTTGAAGCCCATGGGTTTTGTTGAAAAGTTGCCCAAATCAGTTAAGGACCGGTCTTCGAGTGTATGATGCTAAGCCATACCGTACCACCACATGTCCCAAGTATGGGTCGGGACCTGGCTAAATAATTTACAATGTTCCACCATGGTCGTTCCCTACAGATGTAATGGGTAGTCATGTTACGACTTATGTTAGTCCCACTTAGCGCAAGAGGGGGCCCGAACCCGGAGGTCTTTATTCCAAAGGGGGTGACGAAACTTTAGCGAGAGGTAACTACGGTGGAATGACGCTTTGTAAAGGCCTTGGCACGTGCTCTAGACTGCTTACCAAAGGTAGTGAGCGGTGGTATAGATATATGCCGGACAAACTAGAGAAGTCTTGTCATGTGGGTAAAGCTGTACAACCTCTGCAGAGTGTAAAACTATTCGAATAGCCGTGTCCACGGTCATGGACATGCTAGCAGAACTGCTCAAAGTTAGACTTTGGTTTTGTTTGAAAATAAACTTCTTCAAAACTGGTTTATCCAGATGGGAATTGGGCAGACAGCCTTGTGATAGGAAGGTATCCTTCACCATTCATGTGTGAATGTTATCTGACTATAAAAGTGATAATTTATAAAAATGATTTTTAGTTATAGAATAACGACTTTGGAATCTAGTACCAGTATTTAAAGAAAATGCTGCTTTATGCAAATAACCCTATAAGCCACCATTTGTTACATCCATATATGCATGTCATTCTGTTATTTGACGGGTGTAACTTGCGACCACGGAAGTTGTGCTCATTCTTACTTATACAAACAAAATTTCAGAGGAGAAGGACTTTGCTACCGATGTGGATCTCAACGACTAGGCCGCTTCCCCAGTCGATTGCCTGTGGCAGATTAACTGGACCCTACTACTTCTTCGTCTTCCGCTGTGTTTATTTTATTGTGGGCCTGTAAGCCTCCTTTGTAATTAACTATGTCATTATTTATTAATAAAGTTGTGATATGAATTTGTTATCATTTGTTTCTTGTGTGGGTATTCATCGATCGTGGACTAATCAGAAATGCATGAGGATCCGGATATTAATCCCGGGTTCTGACACTCGCCTCTGGCACTATGGACAAAATGGCTTTGCCACCTTTAGCGTCAACGATAACATAACTAAAAAAAGATTTATCTAGACAAAGGAGGAAGGGAGAAATTTGATGGCGGAGCCAGTGAAGACGTCGTCATCACATGAATCATGTAGTAGATCCGACCATAAGAAATTCAACTGATTTTTCCACACAAAAAAGTGGAGTGATGTATTTCAAATACGTTCAATGTTCATACATACCAAGGTATCGAATGATCTTCTTGTCAAAGTAGGTTGTTTAATTTTCCTATCTTTTATTAGATTGGTTATTTTCCTTTCAGCACAATTTTTTGCTTTTTTCGCTCTCTTTGTATCAAACTCTCCGCACGAACCTTGACACTGTCACTCTTGCGGGCACACTGATGCACGTAAATGCATGAGATGGATATCATCATATCCGTGTACTTATCATGCAGTACCTGATACATGATAGATCAGGCGAGAAGCGACCATACCGTCTGGTCACGTTGGTGCCTTGCCGGCCGGCCGATCAGGATCAACCGCACGGGACGGGTCCTCTGTTATACGTGTCACACCACTGGTGCACCTCCCCGTCCCGGTCGGTCTTGACGCCGTAGAAGGTAAGCTTTTGGATGCACGCACGAAGTCAGCGAAGAAGGCCATCTCGTAGGCTGCGTACCACTACACGAGCAGTCGCATCGGCGCATCGGCCCACAGCTCCTGGTCCGTACCGAGCAGCCCGAGGACTCGCTATAGGTTGACAAAGTACATGTTGTCGAACTTGCCGAGAGTCATGATGTCGTTGAAGGCGGCGATGGTCGGGCCCCTCAAGTAGTTCTTGCACGCGTCCTGCAGGCCATTAGCTTACGCTGGGTTCATGGTCGGGTCGTGCAGCAGGGGCATGCCGCGGCCACCGCCCTGTAGTTGTAGATGTGGTCGGTGAACTCCTTGTAGTGGGTGAAGCCAAGCGTGTGGGCGCCGGAGAGCGTGACGAGCTCCTGCACGGTGAAGCCCTTGGCGGCAACCATGGAGATGAAGCGGGAGACGCTGGGGTTGGCGTGTGGGAGCTTAGCGTCGGACGAGGTCGGGGAGGGGGAGAGCCCGTCCTTGCGGCAGAGGCAGAGCAGGTAGAAGGGCCCCTGTCATGGTGACGAGATCGCGGGCGGCGATGGCAAGGAGGTTGGCACAGGAGACAACGCCGGGGCACTTGAGCTCAAGCATCGTTTTGGTGCGCATCACAGCCTCGAATGTGTTGTTGGAATTTTTTCCTTTACCTCCGCGTCGCTGCCGATTCACTCAATGTAACTTTCCTAAAGTAGCGTCTTTGCTTGACTTGAAACAGTACCTCCCGTGGGACCCGCTAGTCCCCGATGTGATCCACTTGATAGCTATGGATCAGCACACCTTCCCTAGCTTCTATGTACAAAGGACAAGCACCAAGCAGCACCTTTGCCTTCTGGCTATCTCCATGTGATGTTTTCCCTGGGGAAAGTTGCGCCTGGTTCTCGCTTGCTGCTGGAACTTCACGTGTGCAAACACGCTCTGGAAATCGATCGAAGGAAGCAACACAAACGTGATGGAAACAAGCAACGATAAGTATTTTGGTGCTGCACATGGTAGCTTTTTTCTTTCTTTTTTCTTTATTGCTTCTTAACACAACTCACAAGACTCAACTCTGCGTTATAAAGGTTGTTTACATGACTCACGTACGGACTCAACTTCACACTCGGATTCTATTGCGTATACTACTCGAATACAATGTTCAAACTGGATACGACAACTAAAATAGAAAACAAAAACGAAAAACTATCAACAAGATTAATTTCATCAATCACCCCCTTAATCTTGTTTCTTCACCTTGATCACGCCAATCTTCTATCTCATTTCCAAAAACTTGATCCGCCCTAGCGACTTCGTGTCCTTCACTCACAATAGATGATTTATTCTAGTCCGCATATTTCGAAATTGCGCCTTTATCTTGGTCTTGGTTTGACTTGCCAAAAAATTGACCTCATCCTTGACTATCATCCTCCAACAACTTCTCTGGTGGCATTGAAACCTTTCCCAAGCTATCAATTTCTTTCAAATCTACTTCTTTGACCTTGTTGCCCTAAGGATCTGAGTCACCACCAGCAGAAGATGTTGTTTTCTTATTGATCTTGCTTGTTTTCTCTTCTTCTTGAAACACAATATCAATTGTAGATGGGTCCCAGGCAATAGAGCCAGAACCATCGAAACCAGCTTCCTCCTATCGTAAGAACACACCACTTGCACCTCCTGTATTACTGTCTTGTCGATGGAACCCGCCTCCTGTGCTTTGACCTTTTCAACCGATTCCTTGGCCTCCTGCATGCGGGCAGCCCCTACTGCATATGTGCCTCCTGCGCAGGCTTGTGCACGGGGACCACCACCGCAATGACCAGCCAAGCTGCCGACTACACCTACATGCGTTCTGCTTAGCGTGTGCGTGCGTGCGCATGTACGTTGCTCAGCCTTCGCACCACCCCTGTGCGCCTCTGCGTGAACGTGTGCTTTTCTCTCTGACGCAGGTGCTTCTGCGTGTGCGTTGCCCTGGCTCCTTCTCTGCGTACGTGCGTGTTCTGCTCTCTGTCGTAGTTGCATATGTGCATCTAGCTCTATGCTTCTCTTTCTGCGTCACCCTTTACCGTGTGTGCTGCTGCTGCTTTAATCTGCCGTGTGTCTGCTGCATGCGCGCCAACTGCGCCAGCTTGTGCATGGGGACCCTGCCGAAGGGACGTGAAACTTGGTCCTCCCAGGCTGCTGACTACTACGCCTGTATTGCGTGTGGGCCCGTCAATTAGACCATCTGAGCCGCTGCCTTGGCGTTGGGGCCGCTTGCGTGCAAGTGGAGCTCGCCGGTGCCAACAGCGCCTGTTGCGTGGGCGCCTTGACCTCCCAAGCCGTCTTTTGCCACAACTACATGCAGGCAAGGCTCGCCACCTTGACCATCCGTGATGCTGCCCGTAGCGCCTCCTGTGCCAGCTTGTGCGTGGGAAACATCACCGAGTGCCGAGACCTCCTGACTGTGGGACCCGACAGTGGAAGCAGGAGTAGCTGCGTTTGCATCTTCACCTAAGACGAAAAAAAGAGAATACAGTTTGTTTGTTTTATTCCATACCTGACTTGATTCCCCAGTTCCACTCTGGCTCCTCCAGGCCGCCTTTCAGATAAACTAGCATACAAGTTTTTAGAGAAACTTTGCACAACTGGTTCGAGGTTTTTTTTTCACCTTCGTCAACAGATCTTTGTTTTTATCATAGACACGCAAGATCTTATCCTACAGCACCACCCTGCACCCTTCTTCCGCCAACTGTCTGAGACTGGGTATGTTATTGCACAAACTCAGTATAAAGTAAATTTCAGGCAGTATCTTCTGATCATCGTTCTTGCATTACAGCATCATTGTTCCTTTGCCTCTTATCTGCACTGTGAAGCCGTCGCCAAACATGAATTTGCCTGAAATCTTCTCGTCAAGCTCATGGAACTTGGAGCAATCTCCCATCATGTGATTGCTTGCTCTATTGTCTAAGTACCACAGATCAGTGTAGTAGTGGTTGCCTCCCTCCGTGTGTAATTTAGGAACAACGTTCTACTCATTCAACATCACCATGACCGACGCCTCTTTAACACATAAGGAAAGAAGCAGTGTCGGCTCGTCGTCTTCATTATCTCGGGTGAGGTTTACTTTCTCGTTCTTCTTCTTATTTCGCCAATCCGAAGTGTAGTGCTCATACTTGTCGCAGTTGAAGCATTTTATGTGGCTGCGGCACTCCGACGTGTAGTGATCAAATTTTTAACATTCAAAATACTTGACATGTGACTTATCACACGATCTATCACCACCGCCTTGCCTAGCCTTGTCTTCACGTCCACCTTTGCCACCTTGCCCACGCCCGCGGCTACTTGATGAGCCACGATCGTCCTTTGACAATAGTTCCCTGCGAACCTGCCTGCCACCGCTTCTTGCATCTCCCTCTAACAGCAATACCTGCCCGTTACAAGACTAATACCCCTTCAGAAGCTCCTCTTGCGCCTTGAGGGAGCCGGTAATCTCCTCGATCTTCTTTTCCTCCAGATCGGAGGAGTACATGAGAGTGGTGACGACAAATGCGTACTTTTCTGGTAGCATGCGTAGGTATTTCTCCACTGCCACATTTTTCTCCATCTTGTCGCCGAGAGAGACAATTTGATTGTACAGTGAAGTCAGTTTGCTGGTGAACTCGTCCATCAACTGGGTTTCTCCTATCTAGAGATTCTCGAACTCGTTTTGCAAATTCTAGAGTTGTACCTCCTTCACGCGGTCGATGCCCTTGTGCATCGCCTAAAGCGTCACCCATGCCTCACGTGTCGTCTCCTTGCCGATGAGCTGCCGCATCATGGAGTCTGGCACCGCCTGGTAGATGATGGTCAAAGCCGTCTGGTCCACCTCCTTGTCCTTCCCCTTCGGATTGATTGCACCCTAGACTCCTTGGGCGCACATGTTCGCCTTCATCTTCATTGCTATAACTGAGTAATTGTCAGTCGACAGGAGAGAATATTGGGCCCATCTTGGGTCTTCGCCTTCTTGCCCATGACCTTCAAGTACCAACAAGATCAATAGGCTCTGATACCAATTGTTGAAAATTTTCCTTTACCTTCGCTCTATTATTGCTATGTTCCAAAGAAAAACACTCGGTTCTTTGCTTTGGAAGACTTGCTGGTCGCTGCCGATTCACTCGACGTAACTTTCCTGAAACAATGTCTTTGCTTGACTTGAAATAGTGCCTCCTGTGGGACCCGCTGGCCCCTCGACGTGATCCACTTGATAGCGATGGATCAGCACACCTTCCCTTGCTTCTATGCACGAAGGACAAGCACCAAGTAGCACCTTTGCCCTCTGGTTGTCTCCATGTGATGTTTTCCCTGGAGAAAGCTGTGTCTGGTTCTTGCTTGCTGTTGGAACTCCACGTATGCAATCACGCTTTGGAAACTGATCGAAGGGAGCAACACAAATGCGATGAAAACAAGAAACGACAGGTATTTTGGTGTTGTGCATGGTATCTTTTTTCTGTTTTTTCTTTATTACTTCTTAACACAACTCACAAGACTCAACTCTGCCTTATAAAAGTTGTTTACATGACTCACATACGGACTCAACTTCCCACTCGGATTCTATTGCGTATACTACTCGGATACAATGTCCAAACCGGATACAACAATTAAAACAGAAAACAAAAATGAAAAACTATCAACAAGATTAATTCCATCAGGTGTCCCTAGGGAGGGATTGGTTGACCTCGGCGTCGTGCTCGGAGCGCGGGAACGCATTGGACGCCACCAGCATTGACTCATCGCAACCGCTGACTAAACGAAGTAGTTGTGGAAGAAGAGGCGGAGGACCCCCGCCGCCGTGGTCGGGTTAGAGATCTGCTTCTGTGTGACGATGTCCACGATGATCTACTCCGCCCGTGGGCACATCTTGATGTAGTAGGTCGTCGCCATCTTCGCCTCTGCTGTGGGCGCCAACGTCGTTACTACGAGGACGAGGAGGCAGAGGAGGAGGGAGGATGGGTGCAAAGTGTGGTGATCAGTGCCCATAGTTGCTAGCATGCATGCAGTAGGTGTGATGTGAGTGGCCGCTTCAGCCTCTCTTCTTGCCATGAACTGAGGAAGGAGGAGTAGATGGTGTTTCTGTTGGAACAGAAACCATAATATGAAGAATCAGCACTTCTATCGAATACTGAAACTTCTGAAGTTACTGACAAAACCAACGAAAGTTTCTTCTGTTGATCATAATCGAGAGTTGGACACAAAATGAAAGTTTCTTAGAGGTGAGGGGAAGTGGTCGCCAATGGAGGGGAGCAAATGGAGGAGGAGAGAGTGACAGGGAATCGTTTTAGCCAGGGTGGTTTGCATGGTTTTGTCAGGGGAGATGGACGGGGAAGAGAATCAGATGAAACACGCAAATGAAATGATCTATGGTGAAGTTGTCTACTTAATAAAGAAGAAACCACAAGAGGTTTCGTTCGATTTTCAGACTTCAGATGTTAGTTGAACCCGAGTTAGTGGCATGTTGCGGCGTTTATTTACAATTCAATCTCTTGGTCAGTAACATTATTTACTTGAGATTATCACAAGTGATTTCATTTCATTGCAACAAGAATCTTTTTTAGGATAAACCCCCTAATTATATAACAGTACATGGACTCCAACAAAATTTGCCCTCGAAAGATAGGAAAAGTACATCATTGCCATTCTGGACATGTGGCTACATGCTTAATTGGGACGATGCCATGCATGCACTTTGACAGAGCAGAAGACCACGAGGCCGTGCCAAACACCATCGAGCTTCTCCGGCATCGAGGGCTTGGAACTGTAGACTGCCGAGGAAGGATGTTGAGGACGACGGTGTTCTTTTGGGGACAAATGAGAATATGTCACTCTATCAATGCACCTCTACGATTTGCCATTATGTATTATGCAATTTAAAATTTGGCACTCTATACAAGATCCAATTCATCATTTGTCACTTTCAACATTTTGCCCATGTTTTGGACAATTTTACCCTTCTTCCTCCTCTTTTCTTTCAACACCTTTATTTCTTCCTCTAATCCTCCTCCATCCGATCGAGCTGGCCCCACCGGCCATCGCCTATCCTCTGCGCCACCTTTGCAAGCCTCGTTGCTACTGATTATCTTTGCCTCATCGTCACTCCAGCTGCCGCCGCTAATTGGGCCACCACCCCCACCGGATCCTCTCCGCCTCGCCTTGCCTCGGATGCCTCTTCCTCTATCGCCGTGTTGCACTGTCGCGCCACCTCGCCACCTGTGTCGGACATTGCTCCGGCCTCGCGTGGCTGCACTTCATCGACCTCTGTCCCTTCCTCCGACTTGCTGGTGCCACCGCCAACTAGTCAATCCTGGAGGCCACCTCCAGTTCATCTGCCATGTCCGGGCAAGAGGGCAAGAAGAAAAAAAGAGGAGGAAGAGAGGAAGGGGAGGAAGAAGAAAGGGTAAGGGCAAAATCATCAAAAGTGGCAAATTCTAAAGTGCCACTCTATATGATGACAAATCTTAAATTACATTATCTATAGGGACAAATCGTAGAAACGCATTCTATAGAGTGGTATATTCTTAATTGTCCCTCGCCCAACCACCTAACATCCATCGTAACCAAAGGCCTCTTCTCACAAAGAAATCGGAGAATAAGTTTGTTAATGCAAGCGTTGACGAAGAACATGTTGGTGTAGTGCCGGTGCCGAGCATATTTGTAGAAAACAGAGCCCTTTAATGGCCAGATTTGGGTGGGAAGTTTGGGATTGATATGCCAGGGGAAAAAGCGGCAGGGGGCGGGAGTGATGAACACCAAGAAGGCGATAAACGCCACTGCCACAGTGGGAAGCAAGTTTTTTAGGGTATAGGGGGTACTTAACTCGCCGGTGCCGGGGAAGGAAACCACTTCCACGTGGAGGAGGACGGCGACCAAATCCGAGAAGCACTCACCGAGGGGGATGGGAACCGGGATCTAACTCCTATCGGCGCCCACGAGCTGAGCAACCAAGGAAAAGAGATGGATCCGCAGGAGAGGAGAGGGAACAGCTAGCTAGAAACTACTCCATCTGGTTCACAAAAATAAGTCATTTTGGACATCGATATGGTCACCAAAATATAACTTTGACTACTAATTACTATTGTAATATATTTGTAAAACTCAATAAAATTATAGTATTATGATAGTACTTTTCGAGACGAATCTGCACATGATTTTCATGTAGCTAATCTAAATGTTTAAAAAGATATAGATAGTCACAGTTTTCAAAGTTTGACTGCATGTATTCCAAAACGACTTGTTTTTGTGACCTGAGGTAGTACTATTTATAGGGATGACAACCGGGGATTGCCCCGCACCCACTCTACTCCGGCGAACTGCCGGCAAGGGAGAGGGGCCGGCCCAGCCCAGGAAATGAGGACCAGAAGATGGCCGCCTGGGGGATGAGCCGAGAACCAGAGGTGGGAGGACAAACGATTGCTATTGACTTTGCTCGTTTTTGTTTGTTTGCAACAAGAATCTTGAGATGTTAATTATACGTGGAAGGGATTTTCCTTGGAATTCGCATCTGACAAAAGGATGAGTACCATGTTAGTGAAGACAGCGTTCGCCAACTTCAGAATTTTACACAAACTGCAACTTAGCTCGATGCTCCATCTCTAAATACCGTAGCGCTAACTGGCATGCATCAATAATCTGCACATGAATCCAAAAGAGGGGGGAAATATTGTATTTACACATCAGGTGTAGAGAAAAGAAGTAATGTGTGCAGCATACAAAGGGAGAAAAGAACTACTAATATTTACAATGGCAGTCAAAACAAACAATAAAGTTATCACATGATTGAAAGAATCTGGAATTGGACTATGGTGGCAACTGGCAACATATGATAACCTTACAAGCTACAAACGCTTCTCTCATAACCATACATCAGGCACTCCGTCTCAATCCATCGCGAAGAGTGGCCATTGCCCAGCAAGAGCTTTGTGTGTGTGGGTGGTGGGTGTATAAAAAAAGAACATTTATTTACATCATTTCAGGCTTGCACCGAATCTTTCTAGGAAATAATCCAGGCAGCATAAAAAGGAATGAGGTAACATCAAGAAAGGTGTTCTGGGAGGCCACAGTGAAAATGCTACGCATTTCAGTTGAGTGCCAAGACGTAGGGGATTGCCTTCAAAAACAGCAAAAGAGAAGAAAGGTGAGTACCGCAGAGGAAAATTCGTAACAGAATAGCACAGCAACAGAATATATTACATTGCTCAGCACGGCTTTCTCCTGTCAATTTTGAACGGAATGTTTAACCATTTCTTCCTCGGGAACCGCTCTTTGGTTTTCTTTTCACTTGAATCGTGATCATCACTTCCCTCCATGGGCTGATCCTTCACTTTCTTTTCTTTTCTCTGATGTTTTTCTTCATCACCTTTCGACCCTTTGGATGGCGATTTTGCTTTATTCCTGCTGGAACTCCGTTTTAGAGGTGGATTGTTGGTATAGGACACATGGATTTCATTCCTTTCCTTCAGAAGCTCATCGATCTACAAAAGGCCATGAGGACTCAGAACATCGTAGGAAGCAAAACATGACTATGCATCAGGATCACACATACTGTTTGCATTTCATGCGTGCATCTGCTGGTCATCTCAGTGAACTTTGCCAAAACCTGCACACCATAGCGTTTGAAAATTTTTGCCCTTCAAGACTGAGCATGCAAAGAGAGAGCCTGAAGGAAAATAACTTGAAGAAAAATTGAGCACATACTTCCCTATACTCCGTCTCAAATTTAGATAGCTCAGCACGTTTTGTGAGTATCTTTGCCTCCACACTTTGTAGCTTCTCCTTTTCAGCAGGGAAAGATTCTCCACAAACGACCTCGATATTATAGCTTGCACTTCTGAAGAAATTGTCACCTGAGTGAAGTAATACAGTTAAAAAAAGTTCCATACTGCCTCAATTAATTAACATTGCAGCAACCAACAAAGTGGTATACCATAGACAGCGAAAAAGTGGGTTCCTGGTTTCAGTTCATTTATGTCACATGGTTGGAAGCTATCCAATCTTTTAAAGAATGCACTATCAGGATCCTTTGCTGCAGCTGCCTGAAAGTTTTTGGAGCTTATATAGGAAAAGAATCCCAAAGAAACACTTGGAGAATAGAAAACCAAGCCACAGTTCAAAACTCACCGAGTTATTTTGCTCAAAACGATAAGCAGGAAATCCAAGAAAATACATCCCTGCAGAAGTAACTTTCCCAGTCTTTACACTGTCTTCCTGCAGCAGGACTCAAGCCATAACACATTGCAAATCTTAACATAATTGTTGCTTGCATGTGGGATGAAGCAAAGGTCATCAAAGAGAACATCTTTACTCATTACATGGTTTTACAGTCTAACAATAAGTCTACTAGACAAGAACATATGAATTCTCATCTTGTTCATGAGGTTGTACCATTGCAATAATCACACTGATGATGTCCCATGTCATATTGTCATGTACTTAAACTATTAGAAGAAAAGAACTATTTTCTTAAGATGAATAAGCTAAAATTCACAAGTTGTTTTGCATTTTTGCTCGCAGTAATGTCTAAATAGGGGAGTCCTTTTCTTAGTAAATGTGTCATACAAAATATCCATATGCTCAGATTCATCCAGCTGATTTAATTATTTACAAACATAGGATTCTGACACGTTCCTTACTTCTTTTTCAATTTTCATTGGAAAGAAATACTTCTTTTTCAATTTTTATTGGAAAAAAAGTGAAAAGCTTGGTATATATACCTGTAGTGCAAGGCTCAGCCCACCATTTTCTTCGAGCTCAAAATAAAGCAACTGAAATTGAAAGAAGGAAAAAACCAAATTTTATAAAGGTGTAAATAAAGGGAAAAAGACATTAAATTTGGATCATTCGAAGTATGCATTCAATAGAACAAACTTAATGCGAGTCAAAGTGCACTTAATCAAAAGAAACTCATCTTACAAAAAATCTCTGTCCGTATAACAAAATGCATTTCACCAAAATATGTTTTTTTTTTTAACAACACCGGGCCAGCTACCCGGGAATACCGAATAGAAGGAGGTGGGCACCGGGTTCAAGCCCGGGTGGCGTCGCGCTCCACAGCGCGCTCTACCAAACGAGCAAGCGCTCGTTCCCCACCAAAATATGATATAGTAGAATAAAATTGGAACTTTCTCTACAGTATCGTTATGTTTGCTCACAGTATTGTGGACCTACATCCCAGTCCCAAGTAAACTCATGTCTTCATGCCCACAGGAAAAAAAATGGCTTTTCGGAAAAAAAAAGGTACCATATACTGACATGTGACGCCTACCACCAAGCCTGTTGATGACTTGAAGCTTAAGGCCCAGCATAACCTTAGCTCCAAATATAAATTCCCAAATTAACCCAATGCAATCCCTATTACCTATCCCAAACATGAACCCACTTGGAAAATAGCGCAGCCAATCCAAACTCTCTAGGTCAGTACACCATTTGAAGTTCCAACCCATTTCAGCCACTTTCGGTCCAAGAAATTAATAGCACTTTAGGTTCACATGTACGTAGGCTAGTAGCAAATCCATTCTGTACCACTGCTGGATTATACGAAGCAACCTAATCGGCCAATCTAACCAAAATTATTAGAGAATTCAACCTTACTTGACCCATTTCTGTTAGGATCTGTCTCAAGCTATGAAATAACAACCCATTAAAGTACCCTCCAGTTGGACCCAGAGTTGTGAACCCACTACTGGACCTACTCATTACTAATCAGATCCTACTAGTAAAACCACCCACATGGTCCATCTACCCACTCGAATTTAATGAAAAGGTTACCTATGACTTCTTTCTTTCATTTGCGACACCCAAAAGCAATCTTGGTTTGCACATTCGGCACACTACAATTAATAAAGTGAGAATCGGGAGGAAGAATCTGAAAAGAAAAGAGAAATTGGCAGTACTAATATAGGTGCAGACCAATAATGGCATAAGATCCCAATTTTTATACTCTGATGATTCTGGAGAGAGCCACAGCAAGGTGTCAAGGATCCAATCAACTCCAAAGTAAGAACAAGGCTGAGCTTACTGGCGAATCAAATCCTGAAATCCCTAGTTCTTAACCCATTACTCAATATACTTTACTCGACTGATATGACAATCAACACTCTCACATATGACAATCTTGTGTAATAAAAAAAAGGTACTCCTTAAAAGAAGGTTGGTACAGATCTCAAATATGTGCATACCAGGATCAACAATAACTGACACAATTAATACAAAAATAAATGTAAATATTGCATCCCAATCCACCACCCATTAAACTTGGCTACTGCTAATTCGAAAATGTTTCATGAGCAGCTAGTTAGAGCCCTCTTAAATAAACCATCCAGAAAAAATGGCATACATAAAAATCAATGTAGTACTGTACCATAAATTCTGATTATTATTATATAGCAGTAATTGCTGACCAAACAGAAAATGCAGAAAATGGGTAGGTTATCATTACCATTATTTGTTAATAGTAAAGCGTATGAACTATCAAAATTGCAGTAGCTAAAGGAAAAATTTGCTCATTAAGAAACAAGTGTGGATTTGTTCCACAAGAATACAGGTATACAACTACAAAAGGCAATTCTAAATAAAAGCAAACAAAACATACATGGGAAAACACCAGGATCGGACCATTATAAGCAGCACAAATAATGGGGAAAAACATTTGCTAACAAGAACCAACCTTGAATTTACTTCTATCAGTTGAGTGCACACGACAAACTATACCCATTTTAGCTTCCTTTTCTGTTATGTCCACAGAATAAAAATGAGCTGATTGCTTTTCCACCTGGTCACATGCAACAATTAAGCAATTACTTACTAAGATGGAAAAGAAGCATTGTACAATGGACAACTAGCTGCAAACCTTCCTGCGTACAGAGTTTCCAAGCTGGAGCTGAGAAACCATAACTGACCCATTCAATGCCTCCTCCAAAACTGTTGCTGAAACAGTTGTCTTAATTGGCACACCAAGTTTACTACACATGCACGCACAATCACAACAACAGCATAATACAAGCGAGAGAATGATTAAAGAAACATTGCATCATGTACAAGTTTTACCTAAAAAGAGCCGCAAACATGGTGTTTACGGTATTGAGACTCGATAGGTCCAGCTCCAATTCCTGGCTATCGGATTCAATGGCCTGAAACATAGTGCAACAGTCGCCATAACATGTTCAAATAGAAAGGTTAACACACACCAATTCATCAATGAATTACCTCGAATCCTGACGTGTCGTACTGCCGCCTCTTATCGGGATCGGACAGAATGTTGTAGGAGAATGTGACTTCCTGGAACATGTCTGACGCCACAGGGTCATCGCCGTTCTTATCCGGATGGTACCTGCCGCAATTTACCAGGGGGGAAACAATCAAATCGGTGATTCATTTCCACACCAGGCTACCACTATACAGACCAACCAATATTGAGACAAAAACGGCCCGCAACTGAGACAGAAGAGAATTGCCTAAACATAGCTCATAGCTGAAAACTTCACTCAATAATCACGCGCAGCATAGGTGACAGAATTCGCCTAAAATGTGCCCTGTTCCGCACGAATTCGAACGAAACGCTTCCCCGTAAGCACGGAGAAACAACCAACGACAGCAGCATTATTGCCCGAATCTGAGCGAGAGGCGGCGGCCTTACTTGAGCGCCATGCGGCGGAAGGCGCTCTTGATCTCCTGGTCGGTGGCGTTGCGGCCCACCCCGAGCACCTCGTACGGGTCCCGCCTCTGCGCCGCCGCCGCCGCCGCCGCCGCCGAGTCCCCCTTCTCCGACTTGAACGACCCGAACCTCGACCCCGCCATGGCCGCCCTCCTCCGCCGCGGCTAGCAACCACCAACCCCTTCTTCAAAACCTTCACACTTTCACAGGCACAGCAGCCGCGCGCGCTCGGATCTCGCGGGACGGCCGGGTCACGCCCCGCCCGACGCGCCGCGAGCGGCCGGCGGGGGGTGGCGCCGGGGCTAGGGTTACAGCCCCGTCCCCACCACAGTGCTCCGCTAGTCGTTTGCTGTGTCGGGGGTTCGGAATTGCGAATGACTAATGGAAGGTGAGGTCGCGAGGGAGGACGGCGAAAGAAATGGGAGGGAGGGAGGGCGGGGCGGGGAGGTGGCTATTAGGTGTACCTCGTAGTGGGGCCCTGGGCGCAGTGGGCGGTGGTACAGTGACGCGACCTTGTGCGCTGTGCGAGTCTGGACTCCGGAATCTGTCCGGACTGGACTACTGGCGGTTGTTGATCGGTACAGGCAGTAGCCAGTAGGTCTCGTGCTGTCGCTGTGCACGTGAACGGCCGTTGGGGCCTTGGTTTGGTGTTAAAATAGTTTTCCTACAAGTAAATTATCAAAAATAATTCCGATTTTTCGCTCAAATACCACGGCAAAGCCGCGTGGCGAGCTCCCGTGCGGCAGCAGCCGGTCTGCTCACGCCACTTGCCGCTCGGTGGGTGTGTGATAGGCTACCTGCCGCGCAACGGAAGCGTGACGGGGGGATCCGGGTGGTGGGAACGTGGTAGGAGGCACGTGTCACCTACCAGCGTGTTCATGATGTTATTTTTGCTAATTCGCTCATATATAAAAACCATTTTTACTATTTCATGACGCAACGGTCTCAATTAAGAAAAGAAAAAACTCCTCCCTCTGACGCCTCCCCTCGTCCTCTCCCGTGGTAACACTCAAAAGAGGTTGCAGTGAGTAGTGGTGTGTGGGCAGAAGCGGCACTCGAGTGGAGGATCAGACCATGTTGGCAACGATGTTTGAGCGTGCCACTAGTTCTGCACCACGACGACATTGTGGATCTACGAATCACTACGACGACGAAATCTCTGCCGCCGGTAGCTGAGGGCAGCTTGGTAACTTTGTCATTTCAAGCTAACTTACCCAAATTCCAATTCCCACGTTCTACACGCACTTGGCTTCAACAAGGCTCCTGAGAGCTACAGGTTGGGGCTCAATGTGTTTCGGCCGAGGAGCCCTGTTTTGACCGACCTACGCGCCCAGATTTTAGACTCTAGAACCTGGCTTCAATAGAAGCCAGAAAGTCAATGAAGCTACCCAAAGGTTGCTCCAACATTCCTATGCAAATGCACATTCAGTCTCTGGCTTTAGCTTAAAACATTAGGCTCTGTTTGGAACGGCTGTGTTTTTATGAAAAACGGCTTTCGGCTGTGCTGTAGGGTTTTCTGACTGCGGGCTGAACGGTTGGGCTTTTCTGATTTGGTGTTTGGCTGTCTGGCTTTTACATAGACTGCCTGCAGCTTCTGATATGAGAAATGTCTAAAATGCCCATGAGGACAGTAATGACTTATTTGATGCCGTTTTACGCAATTAACATCGTTTAACGACAATTGATGACTATTAATGAAAACTAACGATAGTTGACGATAATTAATAGTATTTAAAGACAATGAAGAACTAATACAATTGACGATAACAACCGCAATTAACGATATTTAACGAATTAACACTGACTACCGTAATTAGAGCAATTGGTCGCATTTGACAACGACTATTGCAATATACCGTAATTTAGCACAATTACCGTGATTAACAACAATTAATGATAATTATTACAACACATAATTATTAAAATAGACGATTATTACATAAATCTTTACAATAAATAACAATTACACTAAACTATTATTGCAATTAACAATTATTACAATTATAATTAAAATAATCATTACAGAAAAAAGAAAAGAAAAAAGGAAAACTAGGGTTAGGGTTAGGCTTCTGGCGGCGGTTGCGGCGGCGGCGGTGGTGGGGGAAGAGCTCAGCGACGGCGGAGGGCGAGGCAGAGGCGCTAGGGCGGAGGAGTTGGGCGTCGGCCGTCGGGAGAGGAGAAGGCGGCACAGAGGATGTGGCCACGGCGACAACCAGCGGCTCGGGGAGGAAGGAGGTGGAGGAGGCGAGAAGGTGGCTGGGGAGGAAGGCGCCGGGAGGAGGAGGAGAAGGGGAGCGGGGCGGCGCCACTTGGGGGAGGAGGAGAAGGACGGAGTCGGGGAAGGAGGCGCCGCATCGGGGGAGGACGGAGTCGGGGAAGAGGCGCGTCGGGGAGGGGGCAGTCGGGGAGGAGGTGCAGTGGTGGAGGAGGCGGCGGGAGGAGGAGGTGGAGGAGGGACGCCAGCGAGGAGGGAGGTGGAGGAGGCGAGATCCAGATGGATCGGGGTAAGGCCGGCGGGGAGGAGGGTGCCAGGGAGGAGGAGGGAGCTGAGGGAGGAGGAGGAGGGCGCTGGGGGAGGAGGAGGCATGTAGGCGGGCCGACGGGGGAGGAGAAGGAAGGAGGTGGGTGGGGGAGGAGGAGGAGGCGGGCGAGCAGGAGTCTGGCGTGTGGGGGGGGGGCGTTGAGGCCGGTTTTGTCGAATGGCAAAAAGCAGGTAAATACCCTGCAAGTCGAGGGGCAAATGTGGAAGAGGGGTGGTGGGAAGCCGCGGAAGCTGGACGGCAGCGGCTTTTTGGCTTTCGGTTTCCTACGTGTACGTGAAAAGCGGCTTCCGAGAAAACTAATTCAAAAAGTCTTGCCGTTTGGTTCGGCTTTCGGCTTTTTCGACCGAAAGCCGGAAGCCAAAGCCGAACCAAACAGGCCTTAGTGTGGCCTGGAGTGTTTGGCCTGCTGTCTCCAGCTTCTCCTCAGAAGAAGCTGGGAGCTGGAGCCTGGCCAAACAGGCACCACGAGCCCAGTGAAACGGACTCCAAAGCCCCGCCCCCCAAGGTGTTGCAGGGGCGAGATTGAAGGTAGGTATTGACAGGTGGGCCCCGATATTTTGGGTTTAGTAGCTAGTCCCACCGAGCAGTGGTTGGGACTTGGGTGAGCACAATTGGGTTTGGGGTTCACTCAATTGTCGGCAAGTCCCATTGGTTGCACCTGATTCCCTTTTATCAAAGGATTCTTAAGAAACAAACATTAGCGAGCACTTACGGTTGAGTTCAGTTTCAGATACTCTAAAGCAGTTTGGATCATATCGATGTATATAAATATGACGTGACTACACTTCCTTGAGCCCCTTCAGTTGATGAGTTGATGCCAATGCCATGCTCAACACTTGAAGCAAAGACCAAACTCGATTCATGGGGTCGCTAAAGATGTCCTGCAAAGCGGTGGTTACTTCTCAGAGAAAGGCCAGAAAAGTGATCGATGACTTCCACACCAGATGTTCCCACTAACACAAGGCTCCCAGATTAACTTGGAAGAAAAAGTGCATTGCAACCTAATCAAAGATCAAACCAAAAAGTTCATGTAAGCCAGAAGCAAACTGCCCAGCTGCTCTACTCACATCACATGGCACATTGCTCTACTTCAAAGAATCAAAGCATACGATACCAGATGTGCATCAAGGGTCCACCTCTTGTCCATGCAAAATTCCAAGTATTCACAGTTAAGATCAAGCGTTGAAGCTTTAGTGGCTGAGTGCACGTCCCTTTCAAGCTGGTGGGGTGGCGCAACTCAGCTGAGCTTGCACCGATGGTGACTGAGAACATTAGATGAATCTAACACAACACACCCTTTTGCTCAGTCAGCCACTGCTTGCCTGAAAAGCACAAGCCACCTCAACAGGCACAAGAGACTGCGTGCATCAGAAAGTCGAGGATACCAGGTACATACAACTGGTTCTTAGTGCAACTTCCCTACTACGAGTACTAGGTAAAAATGAGTTCGATGATGTTACCAGATTCGCGGTTCGTTAGGTTCGCGATTCGGGTTCGATCGAGGTTCGCGGCACGCCACTTCACAAAAATAGGATTCGTCAAGGGGTATACCTCTTTGGTCCACGAATCGGAGATAAGGTTCGCGAACCCAACATTTCCGGTACGCCAACTCTAGTACGCACCATATTTTCTCTCTAGATAGTTCAAAATACTAAGGGTGCGTTTAGTTGGTGGGATGAGCTTGAATGAGATAGAATGATACAGGTAGGATGAGATCGTCCTGGATGAGATGATTCAAGTATGGTGTTTGGTTGATGGGATAGGATGATATATGATTTTGTTTGGTTGGTGGGATGGAATGATCCTGGATGATTCAAGATGGTGTTTGGTTGGTGGGATAGAATGATACATGAATAATATTTTTTGCAGTAAAATATATCAAGAGTGGTCTTGTTTTGTTGATTAAATGACAAGGAACACAACGGTTCAATCGAATCGCAAATCGGATACTCGGTTTAGAAAAATATGGCCATTTGAAACTCGTAAATCATGCCTTTTTTTTCCGTGCGCGCCTTGAAATTCGAGTGAACGGTGTGGTTCGGGATTTTTTTCCCGAACGGGATGATACAGCATAAACATAGAGTATTCCCATTTCTTGAATCATCTCATCCTGAACGGTTTGGTTCCATTCAACCAATCAAACACCTGAACGAGCTCGTTTCCCGTACCGGACGATTCAGGACCAAATGATTCGACGAACCAAACGCACCCTAAGTAGACCACAAAGTTTAATATACAAAAGATCCTTACGATAGCTGTAAAAAGAAAAGAAAAAAGGAAATTCAATAGGTAATGTCTACACCCCACAGCCCACTCAGCCCACATGGCCCATCCTTCCCTGGCTCCTGCCCCTAGAAACCCTAGACAGGCAAACAATCGCCTCCCATCTATTTCCTTCCTCGGCCGCCTGCCTTCGGGTCCCATCTCCTTCCCCCCTCTCAATCTATATATCTATCTAGTACGACTCCTGCCTCTCTACCCCCTGAAAGCTCCTACCTCTCATGCTCGCCGCAAGAAGATGGAGTACGAGAGAGAGAGAGTTTGCAACCAAACAGAGCCATCGACTTGGTTGCGAGTAGCGACAAAGATGGCTTTGGTGAGCAGCAACCACGCGCGCACAATGACAGCCACGATTTCGTTGAGCAGCGAAGATGAGTGACAATGGCGGCTAGCGACGACGGGAAGAAACAGCTGTCGCTAAGGCTAGCTCTTCCTCTCCCCTTCATCTCCTCCCTTTCCTCGCCACCCCATTTTATGGGTTCGCCACCTTTGGCGAACCAGATCGTGTTCCACAGCGAATCAGATCACGTGCGAACCCTGAATCAGATCGCGTTCCACAGATCGGAGTTTGAAGGTGGTTGCCATGAATCTGGTAACTATGGTTCACATGCAGGATATCTAGCCTGAAATCATTCAGCTGGAAGCTCCCTAATAACAAAACATGCTGGGGAACCTGAGATTGCCACTGGATGTGGATATTTGCAAATAAAAGCTCCACAACACATACGTCCTTTCACCATTAGCGTTGTTGGGAGGTTATGGCACCTCTTCCCAAAATACCAACAGCCACAAACGATTCCTACATAGCAAAGTAGTATGTCGGGAATGATTGGATGGATTGTAACAACCATTAGCCATTAGGTATGCATATTTGAAATTTCACATTTCCACTCAGAGCTTTTGCCACTAAACAAACAGCTGTAAGACAGGACATATGATTTTACTATTACAATATCCAAAAACAAAACGGGATCAAACTTTCTAGGAGCAAATAAATGGTTAAAACATAAAATTTAGAATTTTTCATAGAATAAAGTACATGAGAGCAGATAAAAATAACATTGTGTAAAGCTCAGTTACTTGGAGTGCAAAGTTTGCTACCCAAAAACTATTACTATCATTTCAGCCCTTCCTTTATTGAACAATAAGCAAGTAAATAGTTGACCTCTCTATTCCCAAGTTTTATGCCTATATTATCCACTTCCAGATGTGTAGCAGGAGTATAACACTTAATGTCAAAGTTAAACAACCAGCACAGGATACTACTTCAGAAGGAAAATAACTAGTTAAGCAAAATAACTTGTATCAGAGACAACAAATATAACAGTACTCCGGAGCACATTATACTTGCTATATAGTATTTCTCATATTGTTTTGAAATGGGAGCAAATAGCTTACCTTGGCTATTGCTGCGTCTTTTCTTCAATACAGCAGTAACTTGCTAAGGGGCAAGCAGAATTGGAACCCTTGATTTTCTGGCTTCCTAACTTTTTGGTACATGATTGACAAAGCTTCCCATGAGTCACAAATAGACAATTCAAATCAAACTTCAGATCATCAGGAATTTTATTATTCAGATGAACATATGCCTTCTCCCTGCTAGCTGTTGCAGGAACCCAACCCATAGCCTTTGTAATGCGGAGTACCTATTACAGAAATATATGTCACCACACATATTTGATGCACACTAAACTAATGCCCGGAGGTGGACAACTGGCAAATAAGATTCACATACATGAGTATCTACTGGAAAATCATCCTTTTGAAGATAGAACATCAGCACACATGCCACCTGTCATAACACGCATAAATTAGAAAAAGTCATCAGTCATATGCTTGTTTACTCCAGCAGCCTAATGTGGTCAGAAAGTCATACAACTAAAAAGGTGGGATTAAATCATTAAACAAGTATTTAAAGAGCATAAGCAGATAGTTGATCATAAACATTCACAATACATTGTTTTGAACAAGGCTGTTTGAGTTCCATTGTTGTCGACGATCTACTGCACAGAAAAGTCCCTCGCTACTTCATAAAATCGACTATTAGACCGTCGACAATTGAGCACAAACTACAAAGGCTTAAATTGATGACCCCAGCAACGGTTGTAACTAACATTAAGAACAAAAGGTTTGGAATCATTGTACTCCATATGTAAAAGCCTAGAAGCTACATGTCATCACTGGACAGCTCTCAATCACCTGTTTTTGTTAGCCATTCATTGCAAGGCCAAAATTGATTGTTGCTGGCTACTGCCAGCCACAGCAAAGCAATAGTTAAGCTCAACCAATGCAAACATAAATATCTCCCATCAATGTCCAAGATTGACTCTTTATTTAAACTGTAGCCATTTTAACGACAAGAAAAAAAAATTCACAATATACCACTGAATAACTACATTATTTATAATATATCACTCATTGTGAAACTGACATGTAAGCTCAGAGCCTATGTGTCGGTGAAACACCAATGATATATTATAAAGATCTAATGTTATTCAGTGGTATATATCGAATTGCCCTTTTTTTCATATAACATAGCGTCAAAATTACTCCTTTCAGGAACAACGCGCATTTGCAGTCTTTAGTTAAAAGCTTGAGTTTAAGCTAATAAATACTAAAACAACCCTATGAATAACCCGCGTTACCTTTTGATCACTATGTCATGACTCTCATGAGCTAACTACTCCCATGTAAAACACTACTACAGTTCTACTTCTCACTTGTTGCTAGCTTTCATCTTTTACAAGTTTACAACAAATCAAAAGGCACTCTCTTTACTTTACCACGACTTGCGTGAAGCTATGCAAAACTCCAACCACCAGAGAAGCAAATTCACTGAAAGAACAAGAAAGTAGTCGAACTCACGGTCTTTGGCCCGATCCCTTTGAATTGCGAGAGCTCCCTCTTCACCTCATCCACTGATAGTTCACGCAGGTACTCGAGGCAAATCTTTCCCCTCCTCTCCCTCACGCCCCGCAGCATGGCCCGGATCCTCGCCGCCTTCGTCGCCGCCAGGCCCCCGCACCGGATGGCGCCCTCCAGCCTCTTCCCCTCCTCATCCACCACCTCCAAAACGAAACAAATCGGGAATAAGAGACGGTTAGTAGCGAAATCTTCTAGAAGCTTCGAGAAGGGGCCTGGTAGGTAGCCAATGGCTCACCGCTACCTACCTGGTCCCAGGAGGGGAAGGCGGCCTTGAGGGAGGCGAAGGCGCGGCGGGAGATGGCGTCGGTGGTGTTCTGGGAGAGGAGGGTTGTGACGAGCCCGTCGAGGACGGCGGGGGGCGGACCCTGAGGGTCACTCTTATCCTCCGGCGAGCGGCCGAGGCGGAGGAGGCGGAATGGCGCGAACTCGTCCGGGAAGCCGTGGAAGGCGAGGAGGGCGTCGCGGACGGCAAGGCATTGGGCGGGGGAGGGGGAAGGGTTGGAAGGGTAGGGCTCCAGCGAGGGCTCCGGCCTCGCCGGCGAGTCGGGAGGCTTCCGCTTGGGCTTACGGGTCATCTCCCCGGTTGCGTCGTGGCGGTCGCCGGCGAGGCGGGTGGAGAAGACGAGAAGTAGAGGTGAGGGTGGGCCGGGCTTGTGCTTGAGTTTAGGAGTTCGGGAAAAATGCGAGGCCTGGAGTTGTCATGAACTATGGGCTGGGTTGTAAGGGTGGGCTTTCTTTAGACTAGAGGCCATCGGCTCAGATTTATTAAAAAGACAATTGCCCGTCTGGAATACAGAAATTTCACATGAAACAGATCGTTCCAAGAACGCCCTTTCAAAGTTTTTTTCACAAGATTATTTTGGGTTTGTATGTCATCTCTGTGAATATGTGATCACCATTTATGTCATAGAGTAAGAAATTTTTCGGTTTTTTAGAAAGAAAACGATGGCTAGTATTTCCTGGATATTTGATTTGAATATGGTCAATATGGATTTACTGAAGCATTCAGAAAAACAGGAGATTTGAAGCCATTGGTAGTTGGAACATGGTGCTCAAGAACTTGTAGGCAGCCAGGCAGATGGCTAGCCATTCATCTTCTCGATATCGAGCGCACTCGAAAGGATAATATAGCATTACAGACTAGTACTAGTATTATTGTAGCAGGAACAGGATCATACTAAGACTTTTTGCGCTGCATTCTCCTTTCCCATCTCAAAAACAAAAAGGGAGGGCAAAAAGAGAGAATGAATCTGCAAGTTGAACTTTGCCGCGCTTTTGCTTTTCTTTTGCACAACTGCACATACCTAGCTAGCTAGCTAGTTTAGTTTAGGAACTTCAGTTTCGATGAGAAATAGGAAATGTTGGACAATCAGTTAGTTGTACCATAGAGGCTTAACTTCTCTAAACTAGCTAGTTTTTTTTTCTTTTCTTTTCTTTTCTTTTTATTACACTTTGGCCTCACCAGAGACAACTGAATTCATGCCAATTATGTACTCCAGTTGCGAACATCTAACAAACTTCAGAAGTTGTACCAGAAGTCCTCTCTAACAACGAGGGAGAACAAGAACCAGTGAGTTGCACCAGACGATTAAGAACTTCTTAAACACTTCTTTTATCGAACTCCATCGTGCTTAATTAACCCGAGAACACCTGGCAGAACCAATTATTGTGCTTAACATTACTCGAATGACAACGAAGTATTCCCTATATCATTCTCTTGGACAATTGAACGAAATGCCATCGACACCTGTTATATTGACGCAAGCATTAAGATTTAGGAGCCTTAATTTGGTTTTGAAGAGCATTTTAAAGCCGGGTCTATTGCTGCAAGGGAAGCTAGACCGCTAACCAGAATATCTTTAGCTTGCACATTAATCTCAATATATAATTTTCCCAGCTCTGAATATAGACATTACTACAACAAATTAATCTCAATGGCTTAGTGCTCTTGCACAGATGTGGAACCTGGAGACATGTCCAGTGACCTTTTTCTTTGCAAACACTATGTGTCCGATGACTGACATACTGTTGGAACTGGTGACAGCCCTTAGCGTGAGAGAACAATCATAGCAAGGACACAAGAAACACAAGGATTTGTTTACGAAGTTCAGCAAAACCTACGTTTTGAGAGCCGAATGTGGTGGCTCTGTCTGTATGAGGTTTTTTTTTTCATGAATAGGATTACATGCGGTTGGAGTATATATTTGTACCTCAGTTACATGTTCGACTCGGACCCGTAGTCCGTACCGCACACAAATGCGTCTACAACACCTGTAGGGCTGTGTCGGGAAAGCGACGCTTCGCTTTCCGGACACAACCTCTTTCTTTCACCTTGTCATATATGAGTTATACACAATAAATCTTCACCTTAGCGAATACACCACCTTGAATAAAAAACAAAAGAGAACGATTTGACTCTCCTTGCGCATCCGTGAGTTGAGGGTTACCTCCTTGCTCAACAACTTGTGAGTCCCAACAAGTCGAGACAATGCTCAAACTTGTTGGCGGTGATGGGTTTGGTCTACATATCCATAACATTATCATCAGTGTGCATCATTATCAAATCATTCTCTCTAGAGTTAATCAACTCCTTGATCCTGTGATATTTTGCATGAATGTGCTTCGTCCTGGTATGATACACTTGATTCTTGGCTAAATAAATTGTACTCTGACTATCACAATGCACCTGAACTCGACCATACTCAACACCTAGTTTCTTCACTAATCCTTCAAGCTATAGCACTTCCTTTGCAGCTTCAACCACAGCCATGTACTCTGCTTCAGCTGTAGACAATGCAACAATACATTGAATTGATGCCTTCCAACATATATGCCCTCCACCTAGAGTAAAAACATACCCTGTAGTAGACAACCTATTATCCAAATCATCGGAATAGTCCGAATTCACATATCCAACAACCAAAGGATTACCTTGCTATCCGCAAAAATAATACCATGACTTGTTGTACCTCTCAAATAACTGAATATGCACTTGACTATGTCCCAATGTCACTTTCCTGGTTTTGCCATAAACTTACTGATTTGACTAACAATATGCGTCAAATCAGGCCTTGTACAAACCATAGCATACATTAAACAACCAACTGCACTAGCATGTGGAACATTCCCCATCTCTTCAAAACCATTGTCTAATTCAGAACAAAATTCATAAGAAAGTTTAAAGTGTTGTGCCAATAGAGTACTTATTTGTTTGACCTTGCTCATATCAAACTGCTCCATGACGTTCTCAACATACTCCTGCAGAGACAACCATAATCTCCTCGAGCTTCTATTTCTATGTATCCCCATGTCTAAAATTTTCTTTACTGCCACTAAGTCTTTCGTATCAAATTCCTGACTTAGCAAACCCTTCAAAAGAATCGCATCATACATGTACTTTGCAACAAATAGCATATCATCAACATATAGTAGCAGAAAAATAAATGAACCATCATCAATGCATCGAACATAAACACAACAGTCATACCCACATCGTCTGTAGCTAATCTGCAACATGTAGGAGTCAAAACGCTTATACCATTTGACTTGGAGACTGTTTTAACCCATATAATGACTTCTTCAACTTGCAAATCAGGTGCTGATTTTTCGGTTCAGTGAACCCATTTGGCTGCTCCATGTAGATTTGGTCATCAAGGTCGCCATGCAAAACCGTCATTTTCACATCTATCTATTCTAAGTGCAAATCCCAACTGATTACCAATGCAAGAACTGACCTGATCGAAGTATGCCTCACAACCGATTACAATACCTCATCATAATCAATTCCCTTCTTTTGTGAATACCATTTTGCAACGAATCGAGCCTTGAACTTTTTCTCTTCTTTTTCTGATACTACAATCTTTCTCTTGTAGACCTATTTGCACCCAATTGACTTCTTATCCTCAGGAAGATGAACTACCTTCCATGCTTGATTCTTTTGTAAAGACTCTATTTCTTCTGTCATTGCAGTCATCCACCTATCTTTCTCCTAGCTTGTAATAGCCTCCTGAAAATTAGTTGGATCATCAGTACTAACAAGAAGAGCAAATGAAACCTGATCTTTGTACCCCGAATCTCTTTGTAGCTTTAATATTGGTGTGTCGCTGTCTATCACTTGCCAATTGAAAATTCTGCACATCCTCTGAAGTGGAATATGGAGGCAGCGTGTGTAAATCCTAAGTCCTTAAACTATGTTCCAATTCTACCTGCACCGTATCTGATCCTCTAATCTCATGTGTCACCTCCTCTTTGTTACGTTGTAACATTGATTTCTTATCAAAGACAGCATCCCTGCTCATCACCACATTCTTCGATGTCGAATCCCAAAGCTTGTACCATTTAACACATTTCTTGAAATCCAGAAAAATACACTTTGTAAAATCAACTGAATCATTAGTCCATACATCCTCTGCAACCTTACCACCCAAAGATGCCTATGGTGGTTTGTTTGTGAGATAGCACCTATGCTCACAACCTCTGCCCAGAAACATTTAGGAATCTCTGCATTTAATCTCAAACACCTTACTCGTTCACAAATAGCCATGTTCATCCTTTCTGTCATACTGTTTTGATGCTGTATTTTGCGCACTGTGAAATGCCACTGAATACCATGCTCCTCACACATATCTCTGAAATTGTGAATCAATATATTCAATACTATTATCAGATCTTATATACTTTACCTTCCTGCTTGTTTGGTTCTTCACCTCAGCTTTCCATATCTTGAACTTGATAAACACTTCATATTTTTGCTTCATGAAATACACTCACACATTGCAAAAAAATCATCAATAAAAGTAACAAAATACTGAGCTCCACCCATTGACAATTTTCTAAGAGGTTCCACACATCAGAATATACATAATCAAGTATTCCTTTTGTTTCAAGTTTGCTACTTGAGAAGCTAACCTTAGACTGATTTCCAAGAACACAAAACTTACATAAATCTAATTCATACCTTTTAATTCCTACCAATAGATTTCCCTTATGCAATTACTCCATCCGAGGAACAATAAGATGGCCCAACCGCATATGCCAAAGTTTTGCCGTATCATTATGTGACACCACTGAACTGACTTCACCTACAACAATGCTCCCTAGCAATATGTAAATATTTTCAGCAGTTCTCCTACCCTTCATCACAGTCAATGCAGCCTTACAATTTTTTATGGTTTCCTTATCGCTATTAGCTTTATAAGTACGACCTATCATGTAAAGAGCCTAGAGAGATTATATTCTTTTTCAACCCTAGTATGTGCTTTACATCACATATTGTTCTAACAATATCATCATACATCTTAATTTCAACTTTACCTATCCCAACAATGCTATGATATCTATCATCTCCTAGGTAAACAGAACCGAAATTACCTGACTTGTCTGAAGTGAACCACTCCTTGTTAGGCGTAATGTGATACGAACATTCCGGATCAAGAATCCATGCATCTGTCAGTCGACTGTCTGAAATTGAGAGAACATCTGCATTGCTGTTGTCTGAATCATTTTTCCTAGCTACATTCATAGTCTTTTCATCACGCTTCTCACCATTCTATTCTTTGAATTTTGAACAATCTCTCTTCATATACCCCATCTCCTTACACTTGCAGCACTCAATATTATTTCTGTTCCTTGACTTTGATATGGATTTACGCCTTCCAGATTTCCGTTGTCCCGCTTCCTTCCATGATCACCCTTTGTATACAAACTATTACCTTGAGAGTTCTCCTTTGCGTTCCGCCTTCATTGATTATGCGCCAACAAAGTCATGATAATCTCATCAACCTTGATAGTATTATTTTCATATGCCAAAGTGATGACCAAGTATTCATAGTAAGGCGGCAATGAACACAACAGAATAATCACCTTGTCTTCATCTGCGATCTTCACCTCCAGATGCCCTAGATCAGTGATCACCTGATTGAAGATATTCACATGTTGTGCAAGATCATAACCCTCCTGTATCTTTAGCCCATACAACCTTTGCTTCAGATATAGCTTATTTATCAGGGATTTGGACATAACCTGAGTATGTAACTTGTCCCAGATTTCTTTCGGCGAGGTCATATCCATCACATGATAAATGATCTGATCCGAAAGACACAACTGTATGATCATGACTGCTTGCTCCTTCAACTCCTCCCAATCGTCATCCTCGATCGTCTTCGACTTTGTTTCGTGTAGCCCCTTGGAACATCCTTGTTGCCCCAACAGATCCTTCACCCTCGTCTGCCACAATCTGAAGTTATCAGCCCTGTCGAACTTCACCACTTCGAACCTAGCACCCGACGTTGCCACCTCAACCTTGTTCTGATACCAATTATTGGAACCGGCGACGACCCTTAGCGCGAGAGAACAATCATAACAAATACACAAGAGACACATGGATTTGTTTACGAGGTTCGGCAAGCCTACATCTCTGAGAGTCGAATCGCCGTGGTTCCGTCCGTATGAGAAGTTTTTTTTGTATGATTAGTGTTACAAGAGATCGACGGTGTTAGAGATATATATGTATAGTTTGTAATTCCCCATTGTTATAAGGGGTTCTTTGCATATTCACCGCATGTACCTGTGTATATATACTGGTCCATTGGCCTCATATTGAATACAAGCGCTATTCATAACATGGTATCAGAGCCTACCTAGGGTTCCGTCGCTTCGCTTGTCGCCGCCTTGACGTCATCTTTGACGTCTCCCGATCGGATTTGCGGCTTCCACGCCGCCTCCGCCTCGGCTCCACCCGACGCCGCTGTTGCTGCTCCCGACGTCGTCGCCGACGCCGTCGTTGCTCGGGGGACGCCGTCGTCGCTCCGACGCTGCGCCGCCCCGACGCCAGTTGCTCCACCCGACGCCGTCATCGCTGACGCCGTTGTCGCCGAGGACGCCGCCACCGAAGCTCGCTTCCACCCGCCGCCGTCACCTCCACTTGCGCCGCCGCCACCGCCGCCTCCACTTGCGCGCGTTGGTGGCTGCCGCCGCTGTGGGAGGCTCGCGAGTCGAGGCCGCCACCGCGCCTCCACTCGTGCCGCCGCCTCCGCTCAGCGCTGCGCGCGCCTCCACTTGCGC
Source organism: Ampelocalamus luodianensis (assembly GCA_036346255.1). NCBI lineage: Eukaryota > Viridiplantae > Streptophyta > Magnoliopsida > Poales > Poaceae > Ampelocalamus > Ampelocalamus luodianensis. The sequence continues at coordinate 51,122,546 of CM070627.1, read as the reverse complement.
GCGGCGCGCCGCCTCCACTCGCGCTAACCTAGCGCTTCTTTCTTACGGCCGAGCGTCGGTTTTTAGCCGCCCAAAAAGAGAGAGAGAGAGAGGGGAAATTTCCATTACGTCGTTCTAACTGCCGCGCGTCGGCGCCGCTGTTAGACTTCGTTGACTTTGGTCGCCGCGCGATCGGGCCGCCTACCAATGGGCACTATTTCCTCCTCGTTGCCGGTGATCTTCGATGGTGTTAATTACACCGATTTTGTGTCTCACATGCGCATCCACATGCGTGGTCTTCGCCTCTCGGGCGTTCTCTCGCGATGTCACCGTCCGCCTTGCCCTACACCTCGACGAGCCGACGCTGTTGCGCCGCTTCAACAATGAAACAAGGCTGGCTGAGACCGCCGCTTGGCGATGATGAGGCTATCTCTTCCTACCAGAGGCTCGACTTCTACAAGGATCACCGACCGCCTACACTCAGTGGTACGACGACGACGCTCGGGCTGCTGCTGTCCTCATCGCCAGTATCCAGCCTCAGTTCTCCTCGAGGGGTTGGGACTACCTCACGCTTTCGGATGTGGACTCACCTTCGCTGGCCGCTTACGAGCCTCCGGTGATGCTCTCTACTGTCCGTGGTCCGCCAGAGCACTCTTCAGCAGGTGATGCTATGTTGACGCTTTACGCCGAGCTCTGTGCTCGCGGCGTCACCGGATTCTCTCCGCGACTTTGGCCGCCGCTCCCTCGATCTTCGCTTAGCCGCACGCGTCCGACACAGAGTTTCAGCGGATCTACGAGTTCCTTACTCGCCGCCCCGAAGTTCGAGCAGCGGCGTGCCCGCCTCCACACGCCACCTCGTGTCACTCTCATGGAGGCTTTCATCGAGATACGTGCGGAGAGACTCGCCGAGTGGTGCGGCTCGCTACCACTCCTCCGTGCTCGCCCCCGCCCTGCTGCACCGACGGCTCCACGCAGCGTCGACATCGCTTCTGGCCGCCGCCGCACGGTGGTGGTGGCGGCGCCTCCATCCGGCGGTGGTCGCCCCATCGCTTCCCACCGCACAAGGTCGGCCACATTGAGTCCCAGTGCTATAAGAAGCGGCGGCATCTTTCTCGCCGTTCTTCTACTAGCACCGCATCGTGCTTCTACATCGACGCCGCATCGACTTTCTTCCAGCTCTCGAGCGAGGAGATAGCCGACTTCGACGCCGCTTGCCGCTCAGGTTCTCCTCGGCAGTTCTGCGCAGCGCTCACGACTTCGCACCGAGAAACCACCTTCTACACAGTCAGGTACCTCCCCGTGGATTCTTGATTCGAGCATCTTTTCACATGACTCGATCCTTCCACTGTCTTTCATTACACCTCTTGATTCTCCCGTTGTTCTTATCGCGATGGTACATCTCTTTCTCTCTGGTCAATGCCTCTTAGCAACTCATCTTTTCATGTTCCTTCGTTGCTTATATTCCTCGCCTTACCATGCGCCTTCTTTCTGTGCAGACATCGATCTTGGTTGTCGGGTCATTCTCGACTCTGACTCTTGTTGTGTTCAGGACCGCCGCACGGGAGCTCTGGTTGGTTCTGGCCCTCGGCGCCTTGACTCACAACGTCTCTGGGAGCTTGACTGGCTTCACCTTCCTTCCGCCGCCACCGTTGCGCCGGCCTCGGCCTCGCGCGCACGCCGCCTACCAATCTCTTTCCAGAAGGGCATCACCGTCTTGGTCATCTGTGGTGGATCTCGTGCTCGTCTTTGGTTCGCCGTGGTCTTTCGGGTGCTCTCGGGAGATGTGTCTTTAGATTGGCGGTGTAAGTTAGGTAAATGATTCACTTCCTTATCCTCATAGTGAGTCGGTGTCTCGCGTCCTTTTGATCTTGTTCATTCGGATGTTTGGGGTCCCTCCTTCGTTTTGAAGGGGTCATCGATATTATATCATTTTATAGATGATTTTTCTCGCCACACTTGGATATATTTTATGTCTTCTCAGTAGTGAGGTCTTATCTATCTATAAACAATTTGCCACTATGGTCCATACACGTTCTCCACCCCTATTCGTGTCTTTCGTGGCCGACTACCATTGGCGAAGTACCTCTCGTTACTCGCGCTTCCTTCATCGAAAGGTACTCGCTCGATTCTCTGTCCCGGTGCTCATGCTCGAATGGTGTCGCTGAGCGCAAGCATCGTCATCTCCTTGAGACGGCTCGTAATCGATGATTGCCGCTCTATTTCACCTCACTTTTGGGCCGAGGTCGCTTTCATCGCCGCCCATCTCTAACATCCACCTCTTACGCTTCTTCAGTGCGATTCTGTTGGCGTCTTTGTGGTCTTCTTCCCGACTACTCGCCCTCGCTCTGCTTTGTTTGCGTTTGCTATGTTCTCTCGCCTCGAGAACGTACTCAAACCGATCGCCATCTGTTGAGTGTGTCTTTCGGGATACAGGTTGAGCACAAAGGATATCTGTCTTTGGGATCCCGTTGGTCGACGGATGCGGATTTCTGGGATGTGACTTTCGACGAGTCTCGTTCCTTCTACCCACGTCCTACCTCTCCTTCCGTTTCGGCTTCCTCTGTGGAGTCTGTCCTTTGACCTTCCGGATACACCTATATCCGCCTTGCCTCATCCACCGCCCCACCGAGTCTCCACATATTCCTCCCGTGACCTCTCCGCCGTTGTGTCGCCGCTTCGCCTCTCGCGGCTCCTCGAGCTCCTCCCACTACACTCGTCTACACTCGTCGACCTCGTATTGAGGATCTTCCCGATGAGCCATCTTCTCCGATGTTCTATCTTCTCCCGATGATCCATCTTCCCGATGGGTTATCTTCTCCTCGCACGCTCTCGCGATCGCGATCGATTCGGCCCCCGCCTGCTTTGGTTTTTCCGTGCGGCCACGCTTGAGCTCGCCTCCTATCGGGATTTGTTACTCATCCCGAGTGGCGCATGCTATGGCCGAGGAGATTGCGCCTTGAGCGCATCGGTACTTGGGATCTTGTTCCTTTTCCATCTCACTCTCGTCCCATCACGTGTAAGTGGGTCCATAAGATTAAGACTCGCTCTGATGGCTCTTTTGAGCGCTATAAGGCGCGTCTTGTTGCTTGTGGCTTCCAGCAAGAGCATGGTCGTGACTACGACGAGACTTTGCTCTGTGGCTCACATGACCACTGTCGCACTCTTCTTGCGGTGGCGTCGCATTCGCCATCGGTGCGCTTTTCGGCTTGATGTCAAGAATGCCTTTCTTAATGACGAGTTGCGTGAGGAGGTCTACATGCTTCCGCCACCGGTATTGTTCTCGAGGGCATGGTCCGTCATCTTCGCCGTTCTCTTTATGGCCTTAAGCAAGCCCTCGTGCTTGGTTTGAGCGCTTCTCTCTGTGGTTACCGCTGCTGGTTTTTCAACTAGTGATCATGATCCTGCGCTCTTTGTCCACACTTCGTCTCGTGGTCGGACTCTTCTTCTCCTATATGTTGATGACATGATCATTACCGACGATGATTCTGAGTACATTGCCTTTGTCAAGGCTCGTCTTAGTGAGCGCTTTCTTATGTCGGATCTTGGTCCTCTTCGTTACTTCCTTGGGATTGAGGTTACTTCCACTCCGGATGGTTTCTTTATGTCCCAAGAGAAGTATATTCGTGATCTTCTTGATCGTGCCTCTCTCGATCATCAGATCGTTGAGACTCCCATGGAGCTCAATGTTCACCTCCGACTCTCGATGGCGAGCCTCTTTCGATCCGACTGCTATCGTCATCTTGTTGGGAGTCTTGTCTATCTTGTCGTTATCGCCCGAGATATCACTTATCCATCCACATTCCGAGTCGGCCAGATCTGCTCCCACAGTCCACTACACCACCTTCTTGAGTTCTGCGATACCTTCGTGGAACTATCTCTCGTATCTTTTCTTTCCAAACTCCACTCGTTCTGACTTCAGCTTATTCGACGCTACTTGGGGGCCGATCCTCCGATCGCGGTCTATCTCTCGCATCGTGTTTTTCTTGGTGGTTCTCTCATTATATATTTATACCCTAGTTATATGTTTGACTCAGATCCATAGTCTGTACCGCACAAAACTGCAGCTCCAACACCCGTAGGGCTGTGCCCGGAATGGGACGCTCCACTTTCTAGACACAGCTTATTTTTTTTCACCTTGTCATATACTAGCCGTACACAACACAGACAGCATCAGAAAACATTGTTCAGGCATAGATCTCGCCACAATGAGATGTTGGATCAAAAGAAGTGCATTTTATGAGCCAGCAAGGCAGAATCTGTGTGTTGATCATCAGGACATTAACAAATACCGTAGAGACAGAGACAAGGCAGTACCAGACAACCGGTACCAATTCGTTTTTTTTTTATAAAAGAACTAGCAATACTTTTGTCAATTACAAGCAAAGATTAGAAAAAGATCAAGTACATGATGACCATCCAAACAAAGATTAGCAGCTTGAGACAAAGTATATATATACAACGCCCCCAAACAGTAGTGTTTGTGTGGTAGTATGATCAAACATCACATCTTCTATAATTATGTTTATTTTTTCTCTGTCGATAACGTACGCTCCATGTGACTGGATCCACGCTGACAGCAGCAACCGCTCGCCGGTGAGGTCAGTGCTGAACAAATCATGCAGGTAAATTATTCCAAGAACAGCTGTTCTGTTCATAATTTCAGATCTTCAGGCCACTCTCTCTTTCCGGCACAAATTATGCCACAGGTCGTCCGCTCGACATGTTCAGATCTTTGGCTCTTCATCGTGCTGCAGATAGCAAGTCATTAGCATGCCTCCATTGCAAGGGAAGTTATCATGGAAGGATGGCAGGCTGTGAGTTGTGACACTGTCAGACTGGAGAGCCAAGCTGGCGCAGAAGATTGCTTAGCTTAGGCTCACAAGTCACAATGCCTGAAGAAATTGCAGTTGGCGCAACGCAATGGTCCAGCTGATCCTGTCCCGGCCCAAAAGATTGATAAAATGTCAGTGTACTTTTGCTCATCACAGTGATCCACAGTGTGGCCAAAAAGAGATCAAGGAAAGTAGGGCCAGTTTAAAACGGAAGAGAATTGTTTGACCGGTTTGGATGGATGCTTTTCTCTCTGGACGTGGCTTGGATGCCACGAGCTGCCTTCATGGCTGTTGCAACTTTGAGCAAATTCCATCGCAATGACAAGGACTCGTGCAATGCAGCTGCTTAACAGCTAATTAGCGGCCGAAAGCAACCTCCGGGCCCAACGCCCAGTGGTCTATGGAATAATGAAGCTTTCCGGTTATCAAAAGCACCAATCAAAATGCGTTCATGTAATCAAAGTCAAGGCACAAACTTTGCATCTTATTAATCTCTATTCTGTTGCTGGAAGGATTCGTAGGGAGATATGATTTACTGTAAGGAGCGGCATTTGTTTTCCTCTGCAAGATTGTTCAGCCCAAGATTAGAGTAAGCAACCGGAAAGGCTGAAAGCCTGCAGAGAGAGCATGGTCTGGCTATGGTAAATTCTACAATTTTCGTCCTTTAGAGCCAAGTGCTAGCACAAATTCCGCAACACTAGTGACAGGGCCCGTTTGGAACGCTCCACGCCAGACCTGTTTGGCACGCTGGAATTTTAAAAGATATTTGTAATAGTTTTATAGAAAGTTCAATTCGTGTAGAAACCAGATCGCAGTACGTGACCTGTCGTGCTCCTAATCCGCGATAGGAACGTACGCACCAGTTGCACGTACGTCTCGTGATCTAGGAGTGCGGCAGGTCGGCTGTCGCGGTCTAAGATCACGACACGTGGTTACTGTGTCAAATTCGTATGGTAAAAATGTTATTTTTAATATTTTATTTACAAATACTAGTTTTGCTATTTCATTTAAAAAAAAAAAACTCGCTTCCGTCCTTCTGTGAAACCTAAAAGTCGCCGGTTGCCAATAGCGCGTCCGGAAGAAGCGAGAAGCGATGGCGAGTGACGACGACTCGCGAGTCGCGAGCTTCTCTCCCAGTAGCCATCGCTGAAACCACACAACTCGCGAAGCCCACCTAAGCTCGCCGCAGCGAACGCGCCAAGTCGCCCGAGTCCATGAGCACCGGCCGGCCGCGGTGGAGGCCGTCGTCCACGGCCTCCTCGCCGCCGTCTTCCGCGTCGCCATCATCGTCGTTCACGGCGGACCCGCCGGCGGAGTTCCTCTGCCCCATCTCTGGCACGCTCATGGCGGATCCTGTCGTCGTGCCGCCGGGCCAGACCTTCGAGCGCGCCTGCATCCAGGCCTGCGCCGCGCTCGCCTTCTCCCCGCCCGCTGTCGCCGCCGACCTCTCCGCGCTCCCCTCCTCCTCCTCCCCGCTCGTGCTCGTCCCCAACGTCGCGCTCCGCACCGCCATCCTCAACTGGTGCGACCGCCTTGCGCTGCCCCACCCGTCCCCGCTCTCCCCTGACACCGCCCGCGATATCGTCCGCCGCCTCATGCCGCCGCACCAAGAGCAGAGGTCGCAGTTGCAACACTGCCCGCCGCCCTCCTCCGTTCGGACAAGAAACCACTACGGTGGCGACGACTTCGAGCAGGAGCAGCCGAAGCAGACGGGCGGTTCATTGGAGGAGGAGATCATGGCCATGCTCGGGGCGGCGGACGGCGCCGGTCCGGCGGAGCAGGAGGCGGCCATGGCGTCGCTGCGGCAGGCGACGCGGGAGAACAGGGAGATGCGGAGGCAGCTCTGCACGCCGCGGCTCCTCGCCGCGCTCCGGCCGATGCTGCTGTCCAGGGACGCCGGCGTCCAGGTCAACGCGGCGGCGGCGATGGTCAACCTGTCGTTGGCGGCGGAGAACAAGGTGCGGATCGTGCGGTCCGGGGCGGTGTCGCCTCTGGTGGACGTGCTCCGAGGTGGCCACCCGGAGGCGCGCGACCACGCCGCCGGCGCGATATACAGCCTCGCCGTGGAGGACGAGAACCGCGCTGCCATCGGCGTGCTCGGCGCGATCCCGCCGCTGCTGGAGCTGTTCGCGAGCACCGGAGCGGGGCACCGCGCGCGGCGCGAGGCCGGGATGGCGCTGTACCACGTGTCCCTCTCCGGGATGAACCGGTCCAAGATCGCGCGCACGCCGGGGGTCGTGCGGACGCTGCTCGCCGCGGCGGATGCGTGGGACAGCGCGAACGAGACCGACGCCGCCGCGCTGCGGAGGCTGGCCGTGATGATCCTGGCGAACCTGGCCGGGTGCCCGGAGGGGAGGGTCGCCCTGATGGACGGCGGCGCTGTGGCCGCCGTCGTCAGGCTAATGCGCAACGGCTCCGCCCCGCCGAGTAGCGCGGAGGAGGAGTACTGCATATCGGCATTGTACGGGATGAGCCGGGGTAGCCTGAGGTTCCGCGGGCTCGCGCGCGCGGCCGGTGTGGAGGCCGCGCTGATGCCGGTGGCCGAGGGCGACGGCGGCGTGGGGCGCGACATGGCGCGGCGGACGCTCCGGGCGATGCGCGGGGAGGACGACGAGGCTGCGGTGATGGCCCCCGGGCTTCTCGGGAGGCAGTGGGACGACGGGAGCGTCGTGTCGGAGGGCCTCGTGTCGATCCGGCGGCCGCCGCACCGGAGCAACTACGCTGGGCCGTCCGGGTCAAACACGACCCAGTTTTGAATAGTCAAAGTCTTCGGTTTCTTTACCATTTTCTCGCCTTGTTTCTTGAAATCTTTGGAACTGTATTTGCCATAGCCCATAAGATTGGTCATTTGGTTGGTACTTCTGGTGTTGTGTATCTCATCTGCAAGGTGGAATTCTTTTGTTGGAAACTTGGAATTGAAGTGTAATTTTATTGGATTTGCGCAGATGTTAATGCGTTGTGACTGAATTGTTGAACTGTAATTGAGATTAAAGAAAAACTACTAGTGGGTTTGTGACACCAATTGCAATTGTGCATCACGGCACTCACGATGGTTTGATACTAAACCTTGATATTAGAGGAGAGAGAATGATTAAGTGGATTTTAGAAACAACCACTCTAATGATTTGATACTAAACCTTGATACCAGAGGGCCCTACATCTCTCATCTCTAGGGAGAGAGATGACCCACAAAAATAGTATCAAGTTCTTTCGATGTACTATTTTCTCGGTTCTTTAAAAGGTTTGATACTTGGACGAGTATCAAACCCATTTTCTTTTTTCATCTCACCAAAAAACTGATGTTGCATAGCTATAATATCAAGCACAAATGATTATTGGGAGTGCCCTCAAGTCATAAGTGTTCCTTAAGCTTGTGTCTGTTAATGATGCCGTAATGGCCAGAATATGTTTTAGCTTCCGTGATTGCATTTGATTAGCTCTGGGTTCATTCCTTTTTAGCTGATTTCAGCTGCCTTTCAGGAGCAAGTATGGCGCGAGCATTTTGCTGGTGTTATCGCTGCCTCAGCATTGTGCTGATTGAACACATTTTTTTTTGATAAGAGAGAAAATCCCAGCTTTTGATAGAAAGCCACCTAACAGAGTTTTATACAAACCAACAGAAGCAGGAACAGCTGGGAACGCCAGCTTGTGATTGGACACATTTGTCTATTAACATTCAGAAAAGGTCCAATGAACTTGTCAAATGGTTAGCATTCCATATCTTAATCCTTTGCTGCTAAGCTATCCATTTGTATTCACCTATTAGATCACCAAAAATATACCCGCACCATCAAAAACTGATAAAATCGGATGAAATAAACAATTTCGATAATTTTCACCAACAGCTATGAAGGCAACATCATTCCTTCTTTGATTCTGAATTTCTAAATTACAATGGAACATAACATAAGCATTGTTTCATTTTCTCGAGAATACACAAGAGGACCGCGTATCAATGCATCGAAGGAACAATACAAAAGCTAAGCATTTCCTGGTTGCCTCACCAAAACACAGCAGAAACCGGTTCAGTATAGTCAACTCTAGGCAACGCTTTCGCCACAGCTCAGCTCGAACAGTTCAGCACAATGTCCCGTACTTTATGGATTAGCACGAAGGCTTCACGTAAATTACCCGTTTGATAAAAGCTAAGCTAGTAGATTAATTAGTACTTGGCTACACATAACATCATTATCCATGGCTCCATAATTTCAACGAAAATGGGGCTCAAAGTAACATCTTACATTGACCTATTCTGCCGTTAGCGAATCCGGTAAATTAAACCTTGTGTTATTTTCAGAAGAAAACTTCTACCATTCCACCGTAGCCCCGTCCTGTGAAATCTCAAGAATTCCAACTGCCACGACGCTTTACAACTTCCCAACCACTAAAACGAACCAAAGAACACCGCCGTGGACACGCGCCATGGCGGGCGCCGCCCCACCGGAGTTCATCTGCCCGATCTCCGGGAAGCTGATGGGCGACCCGGTGATCGTCCCGAACGGAGAGACCTTCGAGCGTGGCTGTGTCGAGGCATGCTTCGCCCTCGCCTTCACCCCGGCCACGCTCTCGCCGTCCATGGACTTCGCCGCGTCCCCGCCACCCACGCTCATACCGAACGCTAACCTCAAGAAGGCCATCTCCTCCTACTGCGACCGCTCCGGCAAGCCGCGTCCGCTCCCCCTCGCGCCGCACGAGGCCAAGAGCATTGTTCGCCGCTTCATGGGCGCCCAACAACCTACTCCGACGACGCGCATCAACGGTGAGCAGTTCGAGTCGCCGTCGCCTTCGCAGGAGTTCACGCCGCTGGGGTTGACCCAGGAAGAGGCAGTTCTGGTAAGGCTGCTCGACGGCGAGCCGAGCAGGCAGGAGGGCGCGCTGGAGGCGCTAAAACAAACGCTGAGGGACGGCAAGAACGGGCAGCGGCGCGCGCTCTGCACGCCGAGGCTGCTCGACGAGCTGCGCCGGCTGCTGAGCTTGGGATCCGCTCACGGCGGCGTGCAGCTCGGTGCCGCTGCGTGCGTGGTCAACCTCTCGCTGGAGCCGGCGAACCGGGTGCAGCTCGTGCGCGCGGAACTCGTGCCGGTGCTCGTTGAGCTGCTCGGCGCCGCGTCCCCGGAGCTGCGCGACCACGCGGCTGGAGCCATATATAGCCTCTCGATAGAAGAGAAGAACCGGATACCGATCGGCGTGCTCGGCGCTGTGCCGCCGTTGCTCCAGCTCTTCGCCAGCACAGTTGACGGCTACCGCGCGCGCCGCGACGCCGGCATGGCGCTGTACTACCTCTCCCTCGCCGAGATGAACCGGTCGAGGCTCACAAGAACGGCTGGCACGGTATCAATCCTAGTCGACGCGGGCCACACGGCCGTGGAGGCCGCGCTGCGGCGCCCAGCGCTGATGATCATGACCAACCTCGCGGGCTGCAGCGAGGGGCGGGAGGCTCTCATCGACGGCGGCGTGGTGGCGGCGGTGACGGGGCTCATGCGCCGCGCCGTGGCGCCCGGGTCCACCGAGGAGGAGTACTGCCTCTCGGCGCTGCACGGGATGAGCCGCGGCAACGTGCGGTTCGGCGGGCTTGCGCGCGCGGCGGGCGCCGACACGGTGCTCAGACGCGTCGCGGACGGTCCGGGCGGCGGAGTGCGGCGGGACATGGCGTGGCGGACGCTGCGGGCGATGAGCGGAAACGTCAACCCGGGGCATTATTACGACGACGACGGCGACGCCGGGGAGCCATGGGGCGACGACGTAAGCATCATGTCGGAGGCCATGGCGATGCCGCAATTCCCGAGGCGACTCCTCGAGCACGTGCATGGGTTGCCGCCCGGACCGCAGCGGTCGAACACCACGGCGCTCGACAGGCTCCGGGAGGCACCCGATGGCTGACATGTGGATCTCTTTTATCAGCGTTAGGTTGTTGCTTGTACTAGTGCAATGTGATTTGGTTGAGAAATGGTTTTCATTATTTGTAAATAGTGAAAGAAAATTACATAATCCGGTGGTGTATGGTTAATAGTTACATACCTGATGGTGTATGGTTGATTATTCATTTTGTCGAAATTTGTAGATACATTTCTGTACAAAGCATCAGCTTGAGGGGATTTGTGTACAACCAAACTGTATGCTTCAACTTATTTCCCAAAATACCTTTAAAAAAACTAATTTCCCAAAACACCTTCCTTTGCTATCTGATCAGTCACTACTGACTACTGGAATAACCAAATCATGAACAGTACAACTCCATTAAAGCAGTTCAGTTTAACTCGTAAAGGTCAGGATTCAAGAGCAGCCTGATGGTAAAAACTTGGAGAAATCTATATTTGGGAAATAGTTCAGATCAAGAATGACATGCGCATGCAGACACGTGGGGTAAAAATGTAAACAAACACAATACTATGTTTATTCAACTCGTAGGTCTTTACAGTATGTACAATGTGAGGCTTATCTTTCACAAAGCAGTAAGGATTTCAGAAGTATTCCCCAATCAAGAGAACATCACTGAGCCCTGGTTCCTGCATAAATTAAAAAGTGTGTTAAAGGGAATGTACCTGTAGCAATGCGGAACTGCAAATCTATCGGTAGTAGAGCATATTGCATATACATCTTGTGAACTCAGATTTGTAAGTTTCTTGTATACTCACGTTCCATATTCAAGATATTCCGAAGGGGATATGGGTTTAGGACCCCAAACCAATCAATCAAAAATATGTTTTGAATTTCCAACTTGAAGATCTGAAAGTGATGGTTCTTTGGCCAACCTATCAAACAACAGTTCATGAATATTGAGACAAAAAAGTTGCCTTATTAACCTCACATTGGCCCTACATACAAGGAAAAGATAAATTTAGTTTTACCCTCCATTTCAGGATGTTTGCTGAAAAGTGCTGCTTTGGCCAAGTCCGCTTCAGATGACTGAAGGTCAACTAACTTCAACTGCAAAAACAGTAAATGCTACTTCAGATCGCAATGCAAGAGTACAACATAGTGGTCTCCTGTCTCCACAGCAACAATAGTAAATCACATCCAATCTATGTTCATTATGTGAGGGAATTAGAAAAAGGTATCCATCTCCTCTGCTACTTCAGTGCATCCCACGTCATGATAACTTACTGTTTTTTTTTCTTGCTCATCATGGGAGATACTTTGAGAGGGCACAGCTTGGAAGGCTTAAGCACAAATGTCAAGATAATAGAATAGAACTGTTTTGTTGTCATTTGTAAAACAACGAACAAAGATAAGGTTCTTCATGATAGATGGAGCGACATGGACATGATGCAAAAGAAGTGAACGAGGGTAACATGGAAAGGCAACATGATCAATATGGGAGACAGGATTAGAGGAACCATTGCCAACAAGAACATGAGAATAAGGAGCAGATGATGGGATCAAGGAGGTAAGAGTACCAAGATCCAAAGAGAGGTGAGCGGTGGCGCCGGAGTCAAGAACCATGCATTGTCAGCAGGGTGCTACACATGCATATTGTTCATGGCGTTAATGAGGCTGTGCTGATCCCATGACGGAGCTTGGGAGGGGGTGGCACCAAGAACACCAGTGCGGAGCATTGAAGAAGGTCGCACCCAATGCGTTGGAGGACGTTGAGGAGCCACCGATTGGAGGGGGGAAGCGGGACAGCATGTTCCAGTGAGGAACACCAATCCAGGGGTTGAACATCATCGGTCACGGAGATGGTGACGCTTGCTGCTGCTACTGGTTGGAAGGACGACCGCCATTGTTGTTGGTGCTGGCGTTACCACGGTTGCCATGCCCGCGGTTGTTGGAGTTACCACAGGAGTTTCCATGATTTCCGCAGTTGTTGCGCCACGGCTACTGCTGCTACTGCTGGTTGGGAGCAGCGTTGTTGGCATGCGGCTTCGACGAGTTGGACTCGCCGGTGGAGGCAGAAGCAAGAAGAGCGGCCGCAACAATTTGCTTGGCCATGTTCGTTTTGTTTGTTTCTTCAAGGAGAAGCATGGAACAAACTTGCAGAACGTCGGTAACGGGGTTTGTAGTGGCATGGAGACGACATGGGAGAACTTCTCATTCAGCCCACAAAGCGCCATGAGAACCAAGGTCTCATCGGATACGGGCTGATCGACGTCGGTGAGAGCATCAGCCAACATCTTCAGTTTGTGACAGCACTCCGTCACAGAGGAGTCGCCTTGGAAAGTCGTGCAAAACTTTGCCTCGAGATGGAGAGCTCTACTCTTTTTGTTGTCACGAAAAGATTCTCAATGGCATCCCAAGCAAACTTGGCGGAGGCACCGGGCTTGATGATGATATCAAGAATCTCCATGGAGATGAAGCCGTAGATCCAGGAGAGAACAGTGTAATCGTCGTGCTGCCAATCGGCGGAAGAGGAAGTTTGGCCAGTACCATCGACATGCCCTTGAAGGGAATATTTCCCGAGAGTAACAAGAAAGAGTTCACGCCACTTTGCATAGTTGGACGCTTGAAGATCTAAAAGAAAGGGGACGTGAATCTTGATGCTGGCGACGCTGATGGCATGGGAAGGAGCGGAGACAAGAACAACCGGCAGCTGCGGGGTTGCGTCAGTGGCGGCAATGACTGCGGCTCTCTCTCGCTTGACATCAAGGGCAGCAGCCCACTCTTTTGGGGTGAGGTCGCTCATGGCGAAGAAGGACGGACGGGTGCGCGGTTAGGGTTTGGAGAGAAAAGGGGTGGGCGCACCGAGATGGGTTCTTGATGCGAGAAGAATTAGGGTCTGGGAAGAAAAGGGTGGATGCAACATGATGAAGTTCTTGATGCGTAGGAAGATGAGCCTGGAGCTCTGATACCATGAAGGCTTGGTAGAATAGATTGAAAAGCATCGTAAGGGATGCGTTATGCATGGATCAACATATATAGTTACAAGGGAAACAAGTCCCTGACTTGTACATCAAGTAAAGCTTAGAGATAAGCCCACATACAAAAGGATATGCACACATGCAATATCTACAATTACCAAACCGAGAGGATTCGGTGGTTGGACGTATGGATATAGGATTTCATAGTCTCAATTATGATCCGATACAAATATTGAATTATGAGAAAACTCCAAAAACATTATGAATTTACGATGACTGGGAAGTGGGAACAAAGAAGAGTCTATAGACTATAAATGTACAACTTATAGCCTGAAACTATAAAGGCGAGCTAACGCAGGGATAATGTCTTCAGGATTATAATTCAAGCTCAGTAGTGAAATTTAAAATAAAGAAAAACAGAAATAAAGCCTTGTAAATTCTACCACCACTAAGCAAATAGATAATAGGAAATTAAACAGAAAATGAACAGTCATCATATCTTGGATGTAATTTGTTAGTACCTTTCCGGTAAGAGTAAGTTTTGCACACGTGGGGTTTTCAGGATCAATCTTCCCACATGTCCCAAGAGGGAACTCGCTAAGGGTAAAAGAGGTCCTTTCATCCTCCAATGCATCTCTTGCAGTGGGATCCAGCGTGGTCAGATAGAAGTAGGGGATTCCATGGCTCTCACCCAGTACTCCATCACTATATGAAACTACATTGCTGCATGTACAAGAAGCAGAGAACTAAGTTCAACAATCAGAAAAGAGTATATACACTGGTGGTTTGCAACACAGAGACAATTAGGAATACCCGAATGGAGCTCCGCTTAGATCGCTTGATATTGTGCTGCAAACAAAATGGCAAAGCATTAAAGAATGACCAATCAAATGGGCACTAATAATGTAGGATAGGAGAAACTATAATCATCTTAGCAAGAACTAGACTAACAACTCTACTAAATTGCAGTTTTACAATTCTTTGTAAAATTTTGTCTACTATATTGAACTTAATGATGCCGAGACCTGGCTAGAAGGTATCAACTCCGCACCAATTTTAAGGTAACTGTGAGTTCTTGTTATACAATTGGCGTATCAGGATGATGATTTAGACAATATTCTATATCTTCAATTGTAAAGTATGACCTGACCGCTAAATCAGTTTCTGATTTTAGAAATCCGCACACGACAGCAAAGTAGCCACAGGGTATGAAAGAACAGTAACAATTTCTCAGAACTAAGAAGCGTCTAGCAATTACTAGCCACTCTCCGCAACCCGCACTAAGGATCACCAATTCGATCAAACCACCAGCTGCTAAAGGACTAAGTACCAAATCGCAGGGGCAAGAACAAGAAGAGAAGGGTTTGGCTGCAACCTGAGGACGCCCCACGTGTTCTGGGCGGCAAGCCACCTCGCGGTGGCGGCGGCGTCGGAGGGGGCGGGCTTGCCGGCGATGAGCGGGCGGCCGGCGACGGCAGGCGCCGGCGACCGGAGGACGAGGACGAGGGCGGCGGCGAAGGCGAGGTAGGCAGGGGAAAGCATGGTGGTTTCTCGCTTTGGTTGTCAAACTCGTGTGGGAGGAGTGGGACTCGATGTCTCGTCCTCTTCGTCATTTGTATCTTTCTTGTTGCGTATAGTATAGGAAGATTCGAGCAGAAGCTGATAAGGATGGATGGGCTGCGTTTAATCCACGGAGTAAACTGAATCATCTGTATAAACTTCTGTTTACATAATTTTCCCCAACTGTTCAAAAAAAAAAACTTCTGTTTACAACATTGAGAAATGAGATGAGGTAGAGACTAGAGAGTCAGTCGGTCTAGTCTGGGATTGCACGGCGGCCTGTTTATGATGCCGAAATTTATCAATAAATTTCTTAAAATTATTACATCAATCGGTATAATTCCTTCGAAATACTTCGAGCTATGTGACTTGTTGTTATTTTCCCAGGTATTGTTTGCGCCATGTCAGCATTATGTCCCACTTGTAAGTTACCACACCTAACAGACATTGTTTTTTATCCATGGTAGAAATAGAGTGAGGTTATATTTGGAGCATATGAATTTTCACAGGTTTTTCACATAAGTTTTACAAAAAAAAAATACAAATCTGGATGCTGTATAATTCCTTTAGGGTTGGATTATACTATTATTTTCGATCCACAATAGCAACTGAGTCAGGTAATATTTGGAACATAAGAATTTTACATGTTTTCAACATGTAAAATTTACAGAAAAAAATCGAAACCCTTAGTACTTCCTTTAAAATTGGTGCATGACTTCGTATGATCATCTCATGCTTCTTAACATAAACTTCATCCTTGGTGCCTTCTTGCACGAGTAACAATGTGTGACAGTGTGAGGGGTTGGGAAAGCAAGCGACCAATTAGTCCAAAATTTTCAAGTGATTTTCCCGGGCAAAGCTCAGAAAGGAGACATAGGACATGTTTGGTTCATATATTAACGTTGTAAAAATTTATCATAATTTCTTGACAAACTCATCTAAGGTTAGATCATCACATTTGAAGCCACACTTTGGCCAGCAACGGAGAATATTATCGCACTTTTTTGAGTCGCTGATATGTGAGACCTAACTGGTAGAAAATGAATCTTGCTATAAGTGTTACTACAAACTAAGTGAGCATCTAACTCGATCAAACTTGTCTAACTTGGAGTGCAGCAAGATTTGACTACAAACCAAACAAACCAATAACATGTTATCAAGGATTGCATGATTTGTACCAAATGAGAAACACTAAGTCAAAACACATGCTTAGCTCTTCAACGGCGCTACAGAAACTTCTACCCCGATGAAGAAAAGAAGAGGAAAATTCATAAGAACTTGTAACATTATCCATTAACTGGTATATCCATATATGGGCAAACACATATGCCAAATTAGCTGAGACAACCGTATAGGGACATACCCATTCCCATACGTACAACTTTTCCTTCAATTCAACAAAGCTTTCCACTTCAAAAAAAAAAAAAAAAAAAGAGAAGTCAACAAAGTTGAACCCATCTATTTTTTTTAACACATTCTGTAGTATGCATAGTACACAAACAAGTAGGAAAACAAGGCATCCATCAAAATGATGGACATAAGCGGCTTTGCACCTTTCTAACATGGTGCAGCCTAAAATTTCACCGACTTATTTGAGAAGCCAGCTTAGGGCATCTCTAACAATGTCGTCTCTAATTTTGCTATATCAACTTCACGTCATCAAAAGACAGATTTAGAGATAATACCTCTAATAAACTGTCTCTAGCAAGTTGTCTCTAACATTTATGTCAAATTTATAATATTCCCACTCATTCACCACTCTCTCACATGCACTAGTTGTTTTGTCTTGGTTCGTGTGTAGAGATGATTGTTTGATGAAGAGACGTTTCCCTTCTCTCTCATACTTCTCCCTCTTCCACCTAGGATTTTGCTGATATGGAAAGACTAACCGACAGCTGATATAACACTATTGGAGATGCCCTTACTGAATCACCTCAAATTAGTGATCCATCTAAACTACTAAGGCATGTTTAGAACATGGAAATTTTTCCCAACTTCGATAGGAAATGTAGGAAGATAGAATAGCCAGAATAATTGTTAATTGTATTGCTTGAGCCTCGAAGGCATATATATAGAGTACATGGTGACTTAGAGATTAAATCAATCTACTAGAGATAAGAGAGAAATCATATACAAATCATAACTGATTATAGTCTACCTCTAATAGTCTTGTTTACACAAGATGTATACTCTAACATCCTCCGCAGTCGGAGCAGGAGCATCGCAGACGCTCAAGTTGGAGAAGAAGTCGACAAGGATGCTCAAGCTGGAGTAGAAGCTGACGATGAGTCCAACGCGAAGAGCCGTTGGTGAAGTTGTCTGCCATTGAGGTAGTCGTCGAAGTAGGGTTGCCAATGATGAAGAGTGGTGTTGTTGATGAAGAAGCCGTGGGAGGTCGAGATTGTCGCGGTCGAAGAAGGTCGCTGTAGTCGAGGTAGCACAGGTCGCCCATCAGTGTCGAGGGAGATGCAAAAACAGCAGTAGGAGGAGGACTCAACGGCAGTGGCGGTGTGCAGATAGACACATGAGAGATGGTTGTGCAGCACGACGATTGCCAGAGTAGACAGGTGGTGCACATACGCAACCAAAAAAAAGAAAAAAGAAGAAGAAGAGGGACACTGGAGGTAAACCTGTGTTGGCCATTGAGAAAAGTAGGGGATGACGGCAAATAGGATTACCACGGTGAAGAAAGGGGAGAAACCAATGGTGCAGCAATTAGAGAAGCCAACTAGGGAAGTCGATCGCGCGCATAGGTATCGGCAAAGAAGTGGGAAAGACTATGTGAAAGAAGTTTGGTGGTGGAAGCCGGTGGAGTGCACGACGGTCGGTGGCTGTGGAGAGGCGAGATGGGTAGGGAAAAAAGACTAACATCATTGGCATAAGAGATACCACATGTGTATGCATTCAGTTATGCAAGACACGAGCATGGATGAGAATGATAAAAGAAAAAGAATGTATGTATGCATGCAAAAGGAAAAAGATCTAATAAATAGAATGCAATCGGGAGATGATGAGATGCCACAGCATGGTGGCAGCGCCAGAAACAACTAAGAAGATGATGTTGGCAACGGGGAGAGACGAGAAAGACAGTTGCAAGTCACCATTGGCAGGCATGGCCGGCAGTGGAGAAGAAACAACTAGCAGATCTGATATATGGATCGGTAGGAAGAACCGATCTATTGATCAAAGAGGGGGGAAGGAACCAATCTTTTGATCAGAGAACACAACAAACATCTGACGTAGCCCCCAAGAGATTAGATCACGGAGATTGGATCATCTCTCCTAGGGGCGTCATGCAATGGAATTTTGATGGTGACTAAGAACAGACTCGGATGCGAAATCGCTCGTATACCATGTAGAAAGATAGAATAGTCGGAATAATTGTTAATTGTATTGCTTGAGTCTCAGAGGTATATATATAGAGTACATGGTGATTTGGAGATCAAGTCCATCTACTAGAGATAATGAAGGAATCGGATACAAATCATAACTGATTATATTCTATCTCTAATAGTCCTGTTACACAAGATGTATCCTCTAACGAGAAATGAACTGTTTCGTATTAAATTCTAGCAAAAATTTTACGTTCCAAACAAGCCCTAAATCCCAATAAACCCCCGAAAACAAAGGAATCTTGAGCTCTATAAGCTATTCATTTTTCCACACGGTTGAATTTATAAGCAAGAAACAGTCATCCTCCAAATCTTCACATCGCAGTCCAACGAACCGCTGCAAACAAGAGCAGAGCAGAGACAGCACGAGCTCTCCTCGTTGCACGCGCAGTCGTGATCGCCTCCTGGTCTACCCATCACCACCAATGCCAAGCTCTTCACGGCCCCGCCATGGCCGTCCAGGACGGCCAAGCAGGAGTACCCCTCCTCCGCTCCCCGCCTCCACACCCGCACCGTCCTGTCCGCGGAGCCACTGCACACCACGTCCGCAGCGGCGGCCAGGCACAGTATGGCCTTCGTGTGGCCCCTGAGCGTGCCGGTGGCCGCCATGCGCCCGCCGGCACCCTCCCACACGATGACCGACCGATCGCACGCGCCGGAGTAGAGCACCCGCCCGCCGACGCCTAGCGCGAGTGCGTTCACCGCCGACCGGTGACGCTCCATGGTGCCGACCAGCGCGAGCTTCTTCTGCCCCGGGTGGCGCCTCCACGCCTTGATCGTCTTGTCGGCCGATCCGGTGTACACGTGCCCGTCGGGCGAAACGGCGACGGCGTTGATGGCGTCGTCGTGGGCGGGTGCGACGGACTCCACGCAGCGGAGGCCGGGCAGCAGCCACGCCTTGAGGCTCCTGTCCCAGGACACGGAGTACATGTGCGCGCCGTCTGGGGACAGCGCGAGCGCGGTGACCGCGTCGACGTGGTGCACCCAGGTACACTTCTTGTGCCGCCGGACCTCGACGTAGTTTTTGGGGAACAGGAACGTGCGCAGGCAGTCGGCGGCGGTCGGCAGCACGGCGCGCAGGGCGAGGTGGCAGCTCCCGTTCCGCCGGCCGGCCTGCCACACCCTAATCTTGCTGTCCTGGTGCGAGCTGATAAGTTCATCGTTTGCGGCGATCAAACACTTTATGGAGCTATCGGTGACGGCAACAGTAGAGCTGCACTGCTCGCCCTGTTGCATGGTCGTGGCCATGTCCAGTGGCCAGAGCCTGATGTGTCCGTCCGACGAGGCGACGTAGAGCGAGTCACCGACGACGGCGAGGCCGGAGACGTAGGAGGAGTGGCCTCTGAGTGTGGTCACGCACTGGTAGAGGCGTGGGCTTAACTTTGAGTTGTCGGAGAAGGAATGGAGGGAAGGGAGACTTGGCTGTGATGAGAATGACATGGTTTGGGAGATGATACCTTCTTGAGACTCATCCTGGACTTGGCTTTGTTCTTGTCTACAAGATGAACCCATGGAATATAGGAGAGAAGATCGAGCTCACTGCAATTCTGCGAAGTACTGAGAATAGATAGGTAAGAAGCAATCTGCATGGAAACACAGAAAGGAGATTATAGTATGCTGCATTAGGGATTGACGAGTGACATATCTTTATAGCAAAGTGTCCCAAAAGTCTTCTAGTAACTGATGTTTTTCAGAAAGTTTCATAATAATGCAATGCAGAAAAATCTAACTGACAGGTACTTAAGTCGGGGAAAAGACAGTCTAGAATGCTTTAGATTCTGAGGCCGGGCTACATTCTTGGTAAAATGTCCGTGTCAAAATGAGATGCAGTCAAAAATAAAATCATGTGCTGGCTATCCACTAGCCTTCACTGGATCATCCATGGAAATATTCTATCAGGAAAGTGCTTTGCAGAGAAAAATAATTTTAAGAAGATCTATCCAGTAGGCCAGAAATGCAGATACACATCAAGGGATGTATACCTAACATGGATTTGCCTTGCCATTTTGGGAGTACATGCTGCTTCCTTTTCTTTCTTGGCTCCTTTCTCCCCACCTTCCAGCATGCATATTCTTCCACCAAAGCTGAGAGCTTGCAATGATCACTTGGCTGTGATCTGATCTTTTCTCCATGTGCAACCCATTTGGGAGTACAAGCACCCCTGCTCTGTCCTGGTGGCCGCCTCATCCTTCTCAACTCCGTGCTGGATGGGCTCCCCACCTACCTCACGGTCGTGCTTCTCCTACCGTAGGGTGTCGTCTAGGCTCTGGATAAGCGCCGTCGAGCTCTGGACTGGGGAGGATCAATGTAGTGAAGCCCGCTGTCTCATTGCGTGGGATAAAATTTGCTGGAGCAAACAAGAAGGTGGCCTGCCTCGGCGTCAAAAGCATCGCCCTGCAGAACCAATGCCTCCTCCTCAAGCTCATCCATAAGCTCCACAGCCCCATGCAATCGGTCTGGGCATGTTGGGTTTGGGCGCAGCACAACAGCGAGGGTCTGGATGCGTCTGTTTAGCTAGGTCACCATTGGTCCACTCTGCAGCAGCTTGTGCCCAGGGGTGTAGCCAGCTAGCGGCTGGGCCTCGGGCCAGTCCAGCCGGAATAACGATGGCGTGGAAGGACTTCTTGATATTCTGGGCCAAACAGCAAACGATTTTGGTCTAGGCCTCGGGCCATTGCTCTGACGGCCCAAGGCCCAACTCCGTCACTGCTTGTGCCCATCTACTAGTCTGTATCGACTGTAGTAGTTGCCAACGGATGTCACTCCTTCTTCTGGTCTGACGCTTGGCTACTGTGTGGACCTCTGTGCCATCACCTTCCTGCCCTGTTCTCCCATTGCTTGAGGCCGTCAAACTCGGTCACACACGTCCTGATGATACGAGTTAGGGTGGGACTGGAGCCGCGGTTGACCGTCGTGGCAATATCCGAACCAGCAGTGCTTGATGATCTTCTGGCTCCGGTCGTCCTCACTGCCATGGCTGGCATTCCTACTGCGATCACCCCAAGCTCCCCCGTGGATCATGTCTGCTCTGTACCATCTTCACAACACCTTGGGCCTCGAATGCCCCAACTGGCGCTTCATCTAGTCCTCGTCCACGACAGGCTACACACAAAAGGCAACCTTCTTCGAAAAACCCTAGTGGACACTGCTGCCTGTGAGGTCTGTGTTGGTGTTTCACTGAGACCGAGTCGTGGATCTGTGCTGCCGAGTGCTGCTAGTTATGTTAGTTGCGGCTGCTAATTAGGCTTTTCTTTCTTTTGTGTCAGTTTTTTCCGCTGCGTCCATCCAAATCTGTACCACTCGATTTTTGAGTTCGTCTAAACTATGCAAGTCCACCAATTTATTGTCAGTCATATAAGAATAGGAATTTCTTTGCATGGCAGCAGCCGCTGTTCTTTTCTTCGAGCCGCTGCAGATCCGTCGTCCCAAGCTTTTAAGGCCGTCGCGCTTCTTGTGCACTGCATCTCTATTGCGCTTCTTATGCGCTGCGTCTCTATTGCGCTTCTTGTGCACTGCGCCGTCGTCGTCTTGAGCTCCGATCTGCACCATCATACTTCTATCTATTTCTCTTCGGCTTGATTTGATAGATTTATCTATTTTTGTCGATTTCATCATCTTCTTCGTCATGTTATCATGGTCGACTTTGCTCTCGCACCTTATACTTTATGGGCTGTTGCATGACCCCTGGGAGGATATCTTTTATCGACATATTTTCTAAGGGCTGCATGCTACGACGATATTATCGAGACTCAGACTTTAGATTTCCCTATTTTAGTGTTAACCCTTTTCAAATACAATGCTATTGCATACGTCTTGCATTTGAAGGGGGTGTTAAGAATATAATGGTATTTATGATATTTTCTATTGTATTAGAGTTTAGACTTGTGTCCCTTTGTATCCTATATATATTGCACATTGTACCTCTGAATACATACACATAATATTCATGACATCACTCAGCATCAGCATCAGCAACAGTTACCTGAAGCACATAGCCACACATCCTACAAATTGAAAGGATTCTCAAATATGAACTCGTATTCCAAAGACAAGAATAGCTACACTATCCATTCGTAATAACGTGTTGTGCCAATTGCACTCAGCAACAGTAACTGGAAGCACACATGAATAAAGTTGTCCAAAATGCAACACAGGTTCTGCCCTACAAAGTCATTTTTCCAAAGACAATATTAGCCACTTTGGTTTATTCTCTGACGAAAACCGAGCCATCAAGGAGCAATGTTCAAACGAAACAGTTTGGTTGTGGGAAGAAGAAAACTATACTACTATACTAGGAGTAGCCGAGTAGGGACAAGACCCACTTGAGAAGGCCAATCGCTCTCTCGCAATGCTGAGAGGCAGACAACCACTTAGCATGTTGCATTGTCGATCGTTTTATCGAGGACCGAAAGACATGATGTAACAGCAACAGAGATAGGATAACCATACAGGAGCTGGGACCAGTGTTAAAAATAGCACAGGAAAAATGCCAACTGTATCAGCAGCAAAACGAGTGTGGTCTCACTGTCAAATTCAGTGTATTCTTAGCTGTCACAGTCAGTGTAATCTTACTCTACCAAAAATAAATTCATGGAAGCGGAGGAGAGGTATAGAAGTTTGAGTAGGAGGTGACATGGCCAAGTTCTCCAACTATGACAATCTTATCTATTAATCACAATGCTTTCTGAACCATCTCAGCTACATGCCTAACTTTGATTCATGAAAAACACAGAAGGCCTACCTAATCAAGAAAGGTGTTGTACGTTACAAAACCAGAAGTGGATATCACAGTAAGAAGCAAGTGAAGCCAAAGAGCAACGGTTGAACCGAGCAATTGGTCATGTGAGAACAAGCTACTAAGCTACTTGAGAAAAAGTGGTCTGGGTACTAATCTCTGAAGAGAACTGCCTCTCCATTCTGGGACACTCCTTTTGTAGCCTGTTTTTTTTTTATTATTAAAGAGGTGTTTATCTCCTCCGATTTCAATTAGTGAAACCAACATTCCCAAACGGCCATCCATCCCGTTTTTACTCTCAAGCCAGCATGCTCAATGTGCAAGGCTTTAACCTCCGAGAACCAGCTCGCTCAACGTGCTGTTCTCTTTTGTAGCCTGCTGATTTTTCAAAAGAAGCCACTGTTGATCAAGCTTGGCTCTTGAGTCTTGACATGTAAATTCTCTTCATTGTAAATTCTCTTCATGAAAGCTACACATCTGAAGCAGCCACCACAGCGCAAAAAAAGGGAGGACTCCTTTCTGCTGGCTACTCTCTCCTTTTCTCTAACTATAGATGATTAAACTGTAGTAGGACAACCATGCAAGGCAACTTGGAAAAGATTGCAGCAGATAAGCCACATGACTCGTGGTACAACTTGGCCATCCTGTTTGTAGCAGGTTAAAGCTTGTAAAAATATTGCTTGTGATCAATCAAGAAGGCACGACAACGTGTCAGTTGAACATGATATTCAGCTACCGCGAATCTGCGACGCTATTTTGTTAGAGTGATCTCAGGCATTTGGCCCAACGGCCAAATGCCACCCCTTGCTCGCGCCCTGATCGGGGGCGCCCAGCCCAATAGGCTGGTGGGCCCCTGTCGCCAGCGCCACATATAAGAGGTGGGGGTCGGGGCGGCACGCCACACGAGGTTCACCGTGCCGCCGCCAGACCCACCGACAAAACCCTAATCCGACCTAGAGGAGGCGCTCCAGCGACGGGATCGATCCACCACGCTGTCATCGCCACCACCTCCTTCCACCTCGCGGACCGCCGCTGCCGCCATGGCCGGATCCTCCACTTCCGACGGTAATCTCTCCCTCTCCTCTCTCTTTCCTCTCAGGTCATCAACCCCAGTGCAAAGAATAGACACAAACAATGGTATCAGAGCTTACCGGGTCGACGCCGCCGGCGCCGTTCTCGTGACGTCGTCGCCGCCGGTCGCACCGGTTTTTGAGCCGCCTGCGGCGATCGCGCGCGCGCCGCCGCCGGCGCCGATGGGCCGCCGGTGCCGCTCCTCCGCTGGGTCGCTGAGGGCGCCGCCACGCCTTGGCTTGCCGTTGAGCCGCCGACGCCGCGCGCCTCTAGCCGCACCGCCGCGACCGCCCGCGCCGCCGCGCCGCCGCTCCCGCGCCTCCCGCCGCGCGAGTCGCCGCCGCCCCTCTAGATCCGGTTTTCCCGGGAGGAGCCGGTGAAATGGAGCTAGGGTTTTTGTGGGGTTAGGGTAAAAGGGGGCGGGATTGTCCAGGGCCGTCCGATCGCACGGACGGCCGAGATCCAATGGCGGGGCCAGCGCGGGGCAGGCCGGCAGGCCGAATATGAAGGTTTTGGCCCTCGTGGGAGAGAGAAAAGGCCGGCCGGTTGGGCCGCCATGGGCCATTTTGCGTTTTGAACAGTAAAATCCGAAAAGAGTTTTAATGTTTTATCAGAACCTTTTTTGAATGTTTTTTGAATGCAAATTGAATCAAATTTCTGGAAAATTTTGCACCAACGTGTTAATTTTTCCAGAGATTAAATGAGTACAGTAAGAATGCTTCTGAATAATGAATTATTTTAGTATAATTACAGTTTCCGCTGCAAAAGATAATGTTGATTGTTTTTCATTATTAAATTCGAACCAACGGGAGAATTTAATTTTGGAAAAATAGATATAATTTTCAGATAATTATGATATTGTTATTTTCTGACCAACGTTGATAATAACAGTATTATAATTTTTAATTGATGTTTTTATGCGTTATTTCTATTTCTGCCCAACGGTGATGTAGATTTAATGCATAGATAAAATTGATTTAAATTGTATGTCGTATTTTTGACCAACGTTGGAAATAAGACATATGATTTTAATGTTACGTTCTCACTTTATTTGAAACTTTTGATGGATACAACTTGATGAGTTGTATCGAGAGATCCCACTCTCAAAGGAGATAATTATGGAGAGTGGAAGAAAAGATAGACTTAGCGTTTATCTTGGTGAGGTGGGTGGGTCCTCACTACAAGACGTCCCACCGAGCCTATGGCACCAGTGAGGATCAAAATGAGGATGATCTTGCTGGCGAGAAAAGACAGAGGATCATGCTCCCTTACGATGTCTTATGACCTTGAGCATAAGAATGGACCACACCAACAAGAAATGTTTGGTGTGATAAAGAACACGATTGAGCTCGCAATTGTGGGCTCAATCGCAGAGTGTGACACTGTCACAGAGTACCTTGAGAAAATAAAGAGTCAGTTTACTGGCTCTTCAAAGACATATGCTACACAGCTGATTAAGCAGCTTGTGACAGAAAGGTACTCTGGCGGTGGCATAAGAGAGCACATACTAAGGATGAGCAACTTGGCATCCAAGCTTAAACCAATGGATTTGGCTCTCAAGGATGAGTTCCTTATTCACTTGATTTTTGCTTCCTTGCTTAGGAAAAGTTTGACACATTTGTTGTCAACTACAATATGCAGCCCGAGAAATGGGACTTAGAAAAATGCATAGCTATGTGTGTGCAAGAGGAGGAAAGATTTAAATCCTCACATGGTGGTTCTATCAACTATGTGAAGGACAACAAGAAAAAGAACTTCAACAGTAACTTCTCCTCAAAGAACAAGGGAAAAGCCTCTGTCCATCAGCCTCAACAGAATAAGTTTGCAGTAGAAAAGGATCAGTGCCTTCATTGCAAGAAAAAGGGACATTACAAGAAAGATTGTCCCGATTTCTTGAAAATGATTATGTCAAAGAAAGGTGAGGACATTATTACCTTCATAAATGAGTCCCTGTATGTACAATATTCAGGTGAGGACATTATTACCTTCATAAATGAGTCCATGTATGTACAATATTCAAAATCTACTTGGTGGATTGATTCAGGTGCAACTGTTCATGTTGCCAATAATATGCAGGGATTCCGTTCGACGAGGAATACGCAAAGAAAAGAAAGATGCATTAAAGTCGCAAATGGAGTCCAAGCTGAAGTTGAAGCTGTTGGCGATCTTTCATTAGAGCTAGCTGATGGCTTCACTCTCTTACTTAGAGATGTTCTTTATGTTCCCTCTTTACAGAGGAATTTGATTAGTGTTTCATGTTTGGACAATGATGGTTATGATTGTCATTTTGGAAATGGCAAGTGTGAAATAATGTTTAATAAAGAATGTGTTGGCCTTGCCATCTTACAAAATGAGCTTTATTTGTTATCATTATGTGATGATGTGAATGTCGTATGCGAAAATGGGAACGTCGCGTGCGAGAAAGTGAATGAATCCTCGTCACGAATGTAAACAGAAACGAAAGAGAACTCTAGATGCGTCGTCGAAATTATGGCACTGGTCGTTTAGGCCATATTTCGAGGGGAGAATAGAAAGACTAGTTAAGAATGATATTCTTCCTCCATTAGAGTTCTCAGACTTAGAACAATGCAGAGACTGCATTAAAGGAAAATATGTAAAGAAAATTAAGAAAGACGCCAAAAGAAGCACAGGAATTATACAAATTATTCACACAGACATTTGTGGTCCTTTTCCTGTGAAAAGTGTGGATGGATATGACTCGTTCATAACATTCACGGATGATTACTCCCGTTATAGATATATTTATCCAATCAAAGAAAGAAATGAAGCCTTGGATAAATTCAAGATATTTAAGGCTGAAGTTGAAAACCAACACGATTTAAAGATTAAGATAGTCCGATCTGATCGTGGGGGGAGTACTACGATCGACATACCCCATATGGACAAGTTCCTGGACCTTTTGCAAAGTTTTTACAGGAAAATGGCATAGTAGCCCAGTATTCTACACCGGGCGAACCTCAGCAAAATGGAGTAGCTGAAAGACGCAACCGCACCCTGATGGATATGGTGCGAAGCATGATGAGCTATTCCACACTGCCATTGAGTCTATGGATGGAGGCGTTGAAAACCGCCATTCATATTCTCAATAGAGTGCCTAGTAAGTCGGTGCCCAAAACACCGTACGAGTTGTGGACAGGAAGAGTTCCCTCACTAAACCACTTACGTGTGTGGGAGTCTGCTTGAGGCTAAAGTGTTTAACCCAAACCTTGGGAAGCTTGATCCCAAAGCGATGAAGTTGCCATTTCATTGGCTACCTGAAAAGTCAAAAGGTTTTCGTTTCTCTGTCCGCATGGATATACAAAGTTTGTAGAAATGAGACACGCTGTCTTCTTAGAGGATGAGATGATGAGAGGAAGTATGGTAGCTCGTGAGATTGACCTTGAAGAGAAGCGGTGTATGCGCCACTCAGATGATTCAAGAACCATTCTTCATACTACTGCTTTGTCATTGCACCGACGGTGCAAGACATCGTGATGCCAAGACTGTTATTGTTCCTCCTGTGGCAACAATGAATGAGAATGAGGAACCGTTCTTCAGATCCTATAGAACCCATTGCTACAGATGAGGGGAGCAACAGCTGACCTCAAGCAGAAGATGTACCAAATGAGGAGGCCCAGGAGGTCTCAAAGAGTAAGAAGATCAGCTATTTCGATGATTATCGATTTATCATACAGAGGAATTTCAAATGGAGGATGATCCCACCTCATTTGAAGAAGCCATGAGAAGCGAAAATTCCTCAAAATGGCTTGAGGCCATGGAAGAGGAGATGAGATCCATGAAGACTAATAAAGTCTGGGACTTGGAAATTATTCCTAAAGGAGCCAAACAAGAGGGTCAGAAATGGGTCTACAAGACAAAGCTTGACTCCCAAGGGAATGTAGAAAGATACAAAGCACGACTTGTGGCAAAAGGCTTTACGCAAAGAGAAGGGATTGATTACAATGAGACCTTTTCTCCAGTCTCATGTAAAGATTCCTTCAGAATCATAATGGCATTAGTAGCACATTATGATTTAGAGTTACATAAGATGGATGTAAAGACGGCATTTCTTAATGGGGATTTGGAGGAAAATGTTTACATGGCACAACCGAAAGGTTTTGTCATGGAAGGAAATGAAAGAATGGGATGCCGCCTAAAGAAATCGATTTATGGGTTAAAGCAAGCTTCAAGACAGTGGTACTTGAAGTTTGACAGTACAATAAGAAAATTTGGGTTTAAAGAAAATGTAGAGGACAACTGTGTTTATGCAAAGTTTAAAGATGGAAAGTTTATCTTCCTAATCCTGTATGTGGATGATATTCTACTAGCTAGTAGTGATGTCATCACATCGAGACAAAGAAGTTTTTGTCCTCAAACTTTGATATGAAAGATCTTGGTGAAGCTTCGTTCGTTCTAGGGATCGAGATTCACCGGGATAGAAACAAGGGGATATTGGGACTGTCACAAAAGGCATACATAGAGAAAGTCTTAAAGAAATTTGGTATGCATAAATGTAGTCCTTCACCTGCACCTATAGTCAAGGGCGACAGATATGAGGATTTTCAATGCCCCAGAACCGAGACGAGCTCGATCAAATGAAATCGGTTCCATATGCTTCATTGTCGGAAGCTTGCGGTATGCTCAAGTGTACGCGCATACGACTTAGCGTTTGTTACCGGGTTATTTGGCGATTCGAGCAATCACCGAATAGAACATTGGAAATTGATAAAGAAAGTCTTGCGTTATTTGCAAGGAACAAAAGGCCTCATGATGACATACGTAAGATCGATTCACTCCATATAGTGGGGTATCTGATTCGATTTTACGGAGATGATAGAAAGTCTACATCCGGATATGTGTTCACTCTCATTGGAGGAGCTATATCATGGAAAAGCTCAAAGCAAACCGTCACTACATCGTCCACAATGTATGCCGAGTTTGTAGCATGTTATGAGGCTACGGGCGGTGAACGGCTAAAGAAGTTCATACCGGTTTAAAAGTGGTTGACGACATCAATAGACCACTTAAGTTGTACTGCGATAATGAACCCGCAGTAACGTATGCCCACAACAATAAGTCAAGTGGTGCTGCCAAACACATTGACATAAAGTACTATGTTGTGAAAGATAAAGATTATATTTATCTCCAATTTTAGAATTGAGAAGTTCATCACACTAAACGCATTTGCAGAGTTGCACAGGTCACAGTATTTAGTAGGACAGTGCCTGGGCTTATCTACTAGTAACCCAACGCAGCTGAATCCAGCAGTACATCAACAGTGCACAGTAAATATTAGTTTTAAAAAAAGGTGTACAGTAAAAAGATGTGAACTATTACCCAAAATTTTTGGGCTGTCCAATGCAGTTTCCAATCTGGTTCCGGACCAACTAGTGATGTTATTTTAAGCTGCAGAACCTGATAGTTCCAACTCGCAACATATATTAATTCCAAAATTATGGGCTTGCTTCAGTACTACACGCACAAAACACTAAGCATCAAGTCATGATCTCCACTTCTTTGCATCGGAATTGCAAATGTTTGAGTTGTTTCAGTGGTACTTGTGTTGACTCTGAGATAATTGTCACGGCCATGTGGCTAATGAATCACCTTTTGGTGGGACGGTGAAGTCATGAGTTTACAACACACCCACTAGGTTTAAATAGTGATGTCTATATTTCTTAACTCACACACAAGTGTACCTAATATGAACTTTTTGAGATCACAGATTTATCACAGCCTTCGTATTTATAAGCGTGTGCTAATAGGGCATACTTGTGTGTGCATGTGTGATGGTTTGTGTGCGTACATCTTCTTTATAATCGAAAAAAACTATATTTGTGTGTCTACATTGTAGTTGGAAAAAACTATACCGATGTTGATAACCAAGTGTAAGATCATGTCTCTCTTATTGTGCTTCTGCAAGGAAAGCAGTAACTGATGAACCTTACCACTCCCAAATGAGCTGTACATGTAGAAAAGATCTAAGCTTTTGTGGACGATCATGAGGAGGGCGACTTGGCCAACTCCGTTTTCCTCATGTACGTGTCGGGTATGGCAAGCAGGAATAGCTGGGGACCTGGTGTACAAGAGCTGAAGGCAATACCAAAAGGGCTAATTGGCCAATTCAGAGCCTTAGGCCAGAAGAGAGACCTTGTAAAGTATAAACCAAATATTGTGTATCGGCCCGAGTTGGGTATAGATGTCAGCGAGGGGCAGTATAGAAGCCTTGGGAGTACATGCATCTAAGTTTTGATGCATCCTTGTACATCATCTTCGTAACACGAAACAATTGGTCATGAAAAACCCAAAATAATATGGCAACGTCGACACAAAATCAATCTATCATGACACAAATCAATCTATCATGACACAAAATTTCAAATCTAAATTCGATCGAGCCTTCCAGGCTGAGAAGAGAACGCAGTCGATTTAGGCAAACAATGATATTTGGATCCAGCGACTTCTCGTTTTACACTGAGCAGAGGACCAAACCTGATTTCTGCTTTGTTTCACTTGCATGCTGTAAGCCGCTAGATTTTTTACCTTCAATTTTGTTAAATTTTTTCTGCAATCCATACAAAGATAAGGGTCACCCCGTGGCGTTCATAGTGTAGAGCGGCAACCACTTCCATGCACCGCCAGTAAACCTTTGAGCAGCTCTTATGTCCAATTAGACCTATTAAAATGCCGGACCGGGCAAGGCCAGGCCTCGAACGGATAGGCCCAGCCCAAAAAATGATTTTCCCAATAAAAAGTATTATTTTAATTTTTTTGAGAATAAAAAGTAATATTTAATTAATTTTGAGAATAAAATAATAATAATAAATTATTATTGCATTCAACAGGCTGTTTTTGGCCGAAAATCAATGCCCGAGCCTGCCACCGGGCCACCCATGAACAGATCTATGTCCAATTGACTAGTTGCAATTGACTAGTTGCACAACAAAAAGGGTGGCCAATCTGCTTTCGAAGATAAATCCCTTCCCAACATGCTGCAAGATGGGTGGTTATAAATGAGCAAACAGTGAAGGAATACTATGTTAGCCGTCCTCGACAAAAGAAAAAAACAAATTACATCACCAATTACTCTAATTCAATAGAACTAAAGCAAGACAGACAAAGGTAAAAGGGACATAGATAACAGACATCATTGAGGTAGTTTTCTCTGTATATTAACCATAAGTTGTCCAAGAATAGTCCTGCAGCATGATGTTCCCATGTGTTGATACACTTTGTTCATTCCAGTGGAAACAACTTTTATGTGCCCTGTACAGATAGAAGATAATGTGGTAGTTGCATTCAATCTTTATCTCCCAAACCTACTTCTACAAGGCATGTGCTGAATGTAAACAACACATATTATTTAATATTTTATTGTTGATCCATAAGCAAAGAGGACAAATTGATGCCCAAAGGACCATCCTATACAGCATGGAATTCATCTAAACATTTTACCTTATCGATCATAAAAAGAACGCACAACCTAACTTTGGTACTGGTCTAAGTTTTTAAACTTCGGATAGAAAGGCTCAAAAATTTTGGTTCAAATGATGCGGCACATCAGCAAAAGTATCAGAAAATAATCTCAAAGATAATCCTATCTCAACAATTATTGAAAAAAACTACATAATGAAGAATCAAACCCATTAAAATAGCATTAGAAGAGTCAGAAGGAAAATGTGAATCGATCTCATGGGAGGTGAGACATCCAATTCTAGATGAATCTCTAAGAGAATTCCAAAATTTGTTTATACTAAATTGATTCCTTTACACAGAGCAGCTAAAACCAAGCATATATGCATGGCTGAAACTAGAAGTCTACTGAACAAGCATTTTCATGCAGAAGAAAACCGGTTTTCAGCCCTCTTGTTTTCAGAGTTTGATGAACAACCAGAAATGGGTGTCAAATCGATGATAGATATAATCACATGTATTATGACAAGCATACATCATTTAGGTATTGCAGCTTCGTACAAATCACCTTAGCAACAAGCTTTCCTCAGCATAACTTTGCAGCTGGAGGACAGTGCATCCATCAACGATCTATCGCAATTATCAGCCTTCCTCCTGCATTGAAGAGCTGAAATCACCCAACAAGAAATAAAAACATAGCCGAAGAGACAGCCACGGCAAATGAAATTTTAAATACCTTGCGATTTGTACTTCCCTCCACCTTGGGTTGCCTGGTGATTGACATGATGAAGGCCTCCAAATCTGTGTCCCAAATGGATTTTGAAAGGCGCAACCCATCAGGACAGTACCAGACAGGACCTACATAAGACTAACAGCAAACACACAACAATGCACAATGTAGTTCACATCACCCAAAATGCTTCTGAAGTCAAATCCTTAGCCATAAGCTGTCACCAATTCACTAAAAATAATAGCTACCTAGCTTCCCAACCTTCCCTACACTCACGTGACAAGATCCCGGCTTCCCATTCCTCAACATTCTCCTCCAGCTAGTGGCTTAAGGTCAGCAATGACACCATGCTGCACTGTATCACTGTATGCCCAGGAGGCCTGGATGCACCAGAAGTACCCACCGATGCATGACTGTGAATCCGTCACCCATACCAGACTGCCAGTATTCACAGGCACCTTATGACTGGCACTATGGCGCTCATCACATGCTTATGCCGACCGGCATGAACAGCGGTAGCTGTCTCTCCTTCACAGCAATTGCCATCTCAGCTGCTCACTGAAGTCCTATATATTTACTAGCTTAAGGATCACCATTTCTTGCGCAAAAAAGATCACATTGGACCTGAGATTGGTGGGTGTCAACAGGAGCAACATATGTAGCCCACAGTTGGAATTTGGGCACTCTTAGTGACAGCCTGACAGGAGTCAATAATGAAGACAGAAGATCGAGAATGAGAGGACAGGATTTGGGCTGCTGGCTTCCTAATTCTAGTTCAGCTTACTGACCGGCCAATATGTATATCAAATTCTCAATCTCAACAGATTGCCCATCTCAGTACAGAAAAAAGTTGGCATAACTATGAACTAACATACTTATGCCGCAGCACCCAAGAACAAAACATTACTATTTTTTTTTTTTAAAAAAATTGAAGCAAATATCAACTAGTCAGACAGTACAGTAAATGAACTAAGGGCTTCGTTCAAAAATTTAAAAGTCAGTTAACTTTATTTCTTAAAGAACTATCTGAACCAACCGCATTACATGATTACAATATTGTACAGAAGTTAAATATAATGTATGCAGATCAAATTGAGCAAGATCTCTACCACTTGTAAGGTGAACCTCCAAGTATCGACAAGAGAGTACCATAGTGAGATGCAGTATTGAAACACACAAACACGATACCGCATCATTCTGCAGCTCCGCTTACATCCTCCTCCAATGGGCTACTCTACACCAAATCCGCCCCAATTCCAATTCCGTCACTTGGAATCAGGAGCGTGCAATGCGATCTCGTGATGGGACTCCACCCCGTTTGCCACCGGCGGCGATGTGGTGGTGATCCCTTCATCTTCCTTCTCCTCATCCGAACCCAACGTGAACCGCGAGGGCATGGACATCCCCTCCATCTGCACCTCCTTGCTCAGCACCGTGTACCCGCTCGGTGGACGGCTCCTGGAGAGGACGGCCGCGTACGCCGACGCACCGGCGAGCACGAGCAGCGCGAGGTGGCCGTTGAACTGCAGCGTGGCGACAGAGCGCGCGCGGTGGTAGTCCTCGTGGGTGAGGCATTTGATGGTGTAGTCGGCGCGGCTCTGCGCGTGGAGCGCGCAGCCGTGGGCGACGGCGCTGGTGAAGAAGGAGAACCCCATCTGCACCATCCACGTGCCCTGCAGCGCCAGCCCGGCGGCGCGGGCGAGGCGTGGCGTGGCGGCCTCCGGGCGGTGCGCGGCGAGCAGGGTGGCACCGAGGCAGATAGTGATGGGGACGAGCAGCAGGTCGAAGTACCGGTTCTCGATGCCGGCGGCGGTGGACGCGCGGCGGTGCGCGAAGAGGAGCAGCTCCTGTGCGAAGGCCGCGGCCAGGAGGAGGTCGAGCATCGGGAGCGGGAGCGGAGCGGCGAGCGGCGCAAAGGGCGCGAGGGAGTAGAGGAGGAAGAGCGCGGAGGCGGCGAGCGTGGGGAGGGAGAGGTGGTGCGCGGAGAGCAGCGCGGAGAGGAGGCAGAGTGCGGAGAGCAGCGCCGCGAGGAGGTGCCGGAGGTGCAGCGGCGTGGAGAGGCGGCGCGGGAGTGGGAGCGGCGGGAGGCGGAGCGGGAGGGACTCGAGCGCGGCCAGGGCCAGGAGGCCCAGCCCGGCGGCGGAGTAGGCGAGGAGGCCCGGCATGGGTGGGTGGGGTGTCCCCGTGGGCGCCGCTCGCCGCGTGCCGCGACGGCTGTTTTGGCCGCCGCGGACGGGTGCTCTGGTGGTTGTTTTTTCAAAGGGCGGTGGATCTGAGGGGAAGACGAAGGGTGTGAACCGGTGGGCAGCGAGTAGTCGTTTTCGGAGGCGAATGGCGATCGGATCGTGGGTGTGGGAGTCAGCGGTTGGGTTTGGTGGCCAGCGACGGGGGGCCGGTTCGGTGGAAGCGGCCGCGTGGGCCGATTGCGGCACGGGTCCACGTGTCAGCTGCTCAGGTTCGTTCGTCCCACGGGAATGGGGGTTGAGATTTACGCGTTATGCTAATGAAGACGGATTATGTGAATACGTATGCTCCAGTAGAACACATACTCTCTGGGGACATTTCTGGACAGAGAAAATTCTTGAGATCCAGAAAATACCATTTCAAAGACGAACAGAGCAGGCATATGCATAATCATATCGCACAACGTCACAAACACCATTCCTATCCTCGCATCAGGCGTTGAAGCAGCGCCGCCGCCCGCAAGATGTCTTTTTCTGTTGCTGCAACACTGCATATCTTTTCATCCTCCTCCACGTTTGCACCACCGCAGTTGCTCACCGTCTCATTTTCTTCCTCCACAGGTGCTTGCATCAACTTCTCATCCTCGCTCGTTTCCGAGGAAACAAAGTGAATATTGCATGTTACTAATTCGGTACTCATGCATTTGCTCCCCAAAGAGAAACACGCACCTAATAACCGTTGCTAAACAGGAAATGGATCCTCAGTTTCTAACAGGAAATGGATCATCTGCATCGAAGGTAATGTGGTCGCCGCCTGTGCAGATGTGCTGGGATTGGGAACGGTCGCAGGAGCACGAGCAGCCGCGGTGCAGGGTGGTAGCTGATGGTACCGCCCTCGCACCAGACCTCCTGCAGAACCCGCAGCCTGACGCTGCTTATCTACCACCTCCTCCGCCGCTCCCTCGCTTGATTCGCCTCGCAATTTCCACATGTGTCCTTTTCTCTGCACGAAACCTTGAAGCAAGAAGGAGATACGATGGGAGAGACAAACGCCTCACAGAAAATCGGTGTCGTTGCTGGCGCTCCCCCGCACATCCTTGGTTCCCTCCCCCTTTTCGTTCGACAGCGGCAAAGTCTCTCTTGTGATCCCCTCTCCTTCACTGCTTCACGTGCCTCGCAGAAATCGACACCGTCGTCGACGCTCCTCCG
The DNA here is from genome assembly GCA_036346255.1 of Ampelocalamus luodianensis. Taxonomy (NCBI): domain Eukaryota; kingdom Viridiplantae; phylum Streptophyta; class Magnoliopsida; order Poales; family Poaceae; genus Ampelocalamus; species Ampelocalamus luodianensis. Next base: position 51,086,644 of record CM070627.1, on the reverse strand, counting down.
CCCATCCTCAGCTTCCTCCCCCTTCTCATTGCTCGTCGAGCTAGGGCACTGCACCCACTAGCAGCACGACATTAGGTTTGGTGTGTGCTCCAAACTTACTTATGAGTATATTTCTTTTCCTTTATTTGTTCTAGATTTTTTGTCAACCCCTTGATGGACCATGTATTCCAGCAGCCGACCATCATAGAGATGATCTTAATGGCATCAGTTGACATAGCAAGGCCACCACGTAAGGTCGGCTCGGCGGCAAGTGTGTCCCCATTCTCGTTGGATCCCCCTTCTGTATTTCCTTAGATATCTCTCAGTTCCTGGATTCCTCCCCTCTGTTTAAGCATTTTCGCTTCGATTTCATCTCTATTTCCCTTTCTATATATTTTTTGTGTTCTATTTCGCTTCGCACATAACTCTTAAAGATTTTTTGGGCAAGAAACAGATTTGAGATTGATATATGTTAATCTATTGTTTCAGATATAGGCTACTAGATCACCTGACAATTGCTCAACAGAATGGTTTAGTTAAGCAGTTTAGTAAGGTTTTTTTTTTTCAAAACGAACGCATTCTTCATGTTTAAACGAGTGTTGATTTGCCACTAGCACCGGTTTGTGCTGTTGAATGCTACTCATGTATTAGCTATCTTGATCGTGCATGTAGATTGTGAGTCCGACGAGAGCTCTCGTCCATGACATCCAGCAGTGTTGCTTAGGCAGAGTAGCTTGTGCCAGCCCCATGGTGTGGCTTAATGTTTGGTGGGCACACTAATAGTTCAAGGCAAATTCTGAGTATTATGGGTTTCTTTTTTGGTGGTCACACTAATATTTTTCTCCTGAAATTGAATGGGCCGTTGTTAACAAGGTATATTTTACAATAGTTCTTGAAATCCAAAAAATTGCTCACTTTTCTTCTTATATATGGGGCCTTCGGTATCTCCAATGTAGTTGGGATAGAAAGACGAGGCCTAGCCTTGGTACTGACTTGGGGAGTTAGATTGTGTATGTATGTTTCATCTAAAATACTGTAAAATAATCAGGGCCAACAATATGTAGTAATAGGGAGTTGCCTGAGCATTGGAGAGAAAAGCTTAGCTGGCAACGCAACAAACTTTGCTTTCTTCTCTAAACACCTATAAGCATATTTAATGGCCTCACTCTCTGATCCATACCTAAAGTATCTTTTCATTTTAATTATTTAAGTGAGAGTGAATTAGAATGATAAACATTGACAAGTTTATTCATTTTATTCTTTGACGTCATGGAAGATTGGGCTTATGCTTCCACAGTTCTCTTACTTTCTTATATCTTGATAGCATTTTACTCTAAATCCCATGGTACATGCATGATTGATTTTTCTTCAATGAAGCAATGGGGATTGCAGTGCCATTGGCCTAACATAGTTTTGGTCCAAACTCATTCTCTGTTGTTGCTGAAATTCTTCAGGTAATTATGAAAGGTTCCTGGTATTCTGGATACTAATATTGCTTACTATGAATTTTACAGTACGAAAAAATTAATTGATATTCCCTTTTGTCACAAACTATTGAAGGCACTTTATATTTTCCAAACTTTGAGGATTGTGTACGGCAGGACCAGAGCTGAATGGATCAAAACACTCACGTGAAATCTTTCAGCCTTCAATCACATTTTTGCATTGCTAGGATAGTTCCTATAGTACAAAGCAAATCTCTAAGTGTCTTCATAGTATAATTCTTTTATAATACAATAGGGCCTCTAAGCAAGAATAGGCCATCTTGCTGCATCACAGGTAGATAACCTGGCGAGGAAGAGGTCGAGGATGCCACGGCGGCAGCCGATACCCTTGGAGTCCGCGGCGTCACCAGATCATGCCTAGACGGTTGCCCGACGAGGAGGGGCAGCTTACCTTCAGGCCCGGACAGGGAGGGGGATCAGAGGCAGAGGAGGGAGGACGAGGAGGTAGAGAGAGGAGAGAAACAGAGGTTAGCGGTGGGGCGGGATGGAGCAGGGGGAGGCGGGGGAGGAGTCGAGGTGGGTGGCCAGGATGAACCTTGCAGCGACGAAGGCCGTGGAGGCCATGGCGATTGGGAGGGGAGGGAGTCGCTGCTGCGCTCGGCTGCGCGGGTGAGGGAGGAGATGTGACCGAGGCCGCTCTGGCAATTTTTTATCCGACTGGAAAGCTACGTGGTCAAACACAGGTCAAAACCGCTCTAAAACAGATGAAATGGTATCTTTTGGGCGGTATTGATAGTTCGATGACACATTTTACCCGGTATTACGATTCAGAGATAAAAATTAAATTACGACAAAAGTTGAAGGACAAACAATGTACTTAATCCGTGCTGCTATTGTGCATTTTTTTTAGTTCTTTTACCATTCCTGAAGTAAATTGTGGAACGTGACATCCATGTTGAATTGTTGATTGAGGGTAGACACAATAGTTGACCCGATTCCTTCACTAATTCTCATGCATGGCTATGTTGCTGCAATTTCTTCCAGCCTTCCAGGTTGTGTTAAACATATAACTCCTGGTAACATGTTAAGCCTCTCTTTGTTCTCAGTTGAATCAATGGGACCTCATGGTCAACGAACGGCTGCTATATACTTAAAAGAGCGTGCTACTCCAGGTAATCCTAATGTGCCATGACAAAAGCATCTCATTTTAACAATTTTATAATTGTTTAAAGATAAAACATGTGGTTGGTTGCATCCAGGTGCCCCTTTGAAGATGCCCTTATGAGAAACAATGTAAGTGTTGTAGACATAAAAAATAATGATTAAAAGCTGAAACCTGCAGTTGGTCTAGTTCAAAGGTCATCTACTGGAAGTACCAAAGAAGTCATTTCTTATAGCATGGCAGAATAATTTTGTCACCTTGAAGTAAAATATTTTCTAGTAAAATTCTGTATTGAGCATTTGAGCTCAACTGAATGAATCAGACGGGCCTACGATTATCCTGTAACTGTGAGAATTAGAAATGTTCCAATAGCGCAGTAGCATGAACTACCAGTTTTCCAGCTGTGTCAATCTCTTTTCCTTTCACTGTTTCTTTGTGGACAATAGAGAAATGTTGATTGCCTTGAAAATATATCAAATGAGGCATTTAGGAGATGTACTGTCTGTTGATAATGGGACAAAGGCATGGAGCCGTAGGCTTCAACTACTACGGCTCCAAGTTGTTATTGTGAAATTCGTTGTTCTTGCCCATACTTCAATGACTTCCCATTTCTGTCATGTTGGTTAGAGCAGAGTTGAAAGAAATTATGTTTCTTACATGTAAATCAACACTCGTAAAATTTAAAAGCTGGCTTGAACACATAACATGGCCATTATCATTGCTTTCTTAACTATCCTTCTTTGTGTGTGTACCTACTAGCCAAAACCAACATTAAACTAGTCTAGGTCTAGAAAAACATTAAACTAGTCTAAACCAAGTAGGAAGAAGTTTATTCCCTTCTACCTTTCCAGGAACAAGTCACATGCCCATCGGCCATCCCCCAGATAACTATTACAACGTACGACAAACACGGGACTAATTCCCATCTTGACCAAACCAAACGTAGCAACTATAATTTATGCACCCCCTAAAAAAATCATAATTTATATACATTTATACTTAGGAAGAAAGGATCCAAGCGTCTTAGCCGGCTCCGCGGCGTCTGCGCGGCTGCGTGCCGGCTGACCAAGTAGCTAGTCTTCGTTTGACTCGTCAAGCTTTAAAACATGAGCTGGTTGTTTTTCCTTCATCTGTTCTTCTCACGACTCTCATCCTGCCGAAACCTGCAATGGGCACCAGCACCTCTCCTCTCCTCGTTCTACTTGCCGTCGCAGCGACGGTGCTCGTCGTCTCGCCGGTTTCATCGGTGTCTGCCTTGCCATCCGGTTTCCCGGCCATCAAGTCTCCGTTCCCCAACCCATGGTCGGCGTTCAAGAACCTCTCCGGCTGCCACTTCGGTGACGAGAGGCAAGGCCTCGCCAAGCTCAAGGACTACCTCTGCCACTTCGGCTACCTCCCCGAGCTGCCGTCGTCGTCTCGGTTCACCGACGCATTCGACGCCAACCTGGAGGAAGCCATCAAGACCTACCAGCGCAACTTCGGCCTCAACGTCACCGGCGAGCTGGACACGTCCACGGTCACCCAGATTATGGCCCCCCGGTGCGGCGTCGCGGACGTCATCAACGGCACGTCCACCATGGGGAACTCGTCCGCCGTTGTCCGCGGCCGGAACCTCTACTCCTACTTCCCCGGCTCCCCCACGTGGCCGCGGTCCAAGAAGAGCCTCAAGTACGCGATCACCGCGACCTCCGTGACGACCATCGACCGAGCGACGCTGAGCAAGGTGTTTGCGAGCGCGTTCGCCCGGTGGTCCGCGGCGACGACGCTCAACTTCACGGAGACCGCGTCGGCGTCCGACGCCGACATCACGATCGGGTTCTACGGCGGCGACCACGGCGATGGCGAAGCGTTCGACGGGCCGCTGGGCACGCTGGCCCACGCGTTCTCGCCAAGGGACGGGCGGTTCCACCTGGACGCCGCGGAGGTGTGGGTGGCCGGCGGCGACGTGACGCAGGCGTCGTCGGACGTGGCCGTGGACCTGGAGTCGGTGGCGGTGCACGAGATCGGGCACCTGCTGGGGCTCGGCCACTCGTCGGTGCAGGGCGCCATCATGTACCCGAGCATCACGTCGCGCACGAGGAAGGTGGACCTGGCTTCCGACGACGTCGTCGGGATCCAGAGCCTCTACGGGGGCAACCCCAACTTCAAGGGCGTCACACCGCCGGCGACGAGCAGCCGGGAGATGGACATCGGCGTGGGCGCACGCTCCCGGCCGTGGAGCGGTTTGGTTGGCGCCGTAGCTGTGGCCGTTGCGCTCGCACTAGCGTTGTAGTTCGTAGTAGTAGTTTTTCAGATGACCATTTTTTGGGGGTTACTTTTACGTTCTGCTGTTTTGGTTGGCAGAGTGATTCGTTTGTTTGGGGTTAATAGAAAACACATTACATGTTCTAAAACTCTAAAGTCCGTTACCATGGGTATACATGAGTGCTCGCATCTTATTGTAAACTTAACATACAAAACAATTCTAGTAAAACACGATATTTAACCTACAGTAAAGTTCTCCTCTGAGAAAAATGCACAACAGAATGTCACCCTATTTATTTGAAAGAGTACATTAATAGCTTGAACAGTAGTAGATGATTACTTTAGATGACTAACTAACAGATTGAACATGAACTTGATAAATGAACCAAACTAATAATCCATACTCAAGTGTTCATACATTACAATGATTCGTAAATAAACAACACAACCTCTTCCAAAAAAAGTGACTTCAATTATTTGCATACAAATAGTAAGGTTCAAATAAAAGAACTCAAATATAACTTCCCTGTACACAATATTACTTATTCTTTGTACAAAGTGTGCATAGTTGTATCACCTGAAAACAAAATGCACTTTGTACATGGCATATAAAAGAAGTACGATCCAATATATTGTATGGACACGACGTCCATGACCACAACTACAAGTTCCACTAATTTATCTGAAATATCCATTTAGATCATCCGGAAGGATAGTTTAGTGTAAAATGCAAACATAGAAAGCCAAACATTTTTTCATGATCAAGTAAGATAAGGAAACCATGTTAGTTAGCATTTACCCCCTTCACGCTTTCAGAATTCCAATTTCACATTTTCCCCTTTACCAGCTTACTCTGTACAAATTGAAAGTTGTCGTCCATTATAATTCCTAGTTCTGGTCTCGGATCCACTGAGGAGCATGGCGGCGACTATTCCGAGGTAAGGATTTTGGATTTTGCCCTGGTTAGGGTTTGGAATGGGTTGACTCTGATACCATTTAGGATTTCGGGAATAATAATGTATCACTTGGGATCCTATACCCTTTATTTATAGTGTCAAATGTTACAACCGACTCGGACTCTTAGACTCGCATACGACTTGGACTCTTATATAAACTCTAGTTAGTGTCATCTCCAGTAAATTTCTAAAAAAATTAAGGCATGTATGCAAAAATATTGTGGGGGCCAACTGACCCACAGCTTCCACTTGCATCCGCCATTGATGACATGTATCACTAGTTCGATAACATATTGCATTTGTCCTACCGGGCAAAAGAGTTTACAGTTGTGTTTCGCAATTAGGATCATCTTCTGTATATATATATATAGTGTCAACGTTTGATTGTGCCGATGTCATCGGGGTCACATGACCTAGGTAAATGTACCTAGGTCTGCCCCTGCCGTTACCAGAGACACCTTGCGTCATTCGACAAGGCAAGACCCAATCCCTCTGAACTGTGAGGGCGCCATTGCACTCTCAAGTGAATTGTGAGCTCCTTTCAATCATCTAAGACTAAGGCCTATTTTGAACAGAGAAATCTCATAGTAATCTCCCCGTTTTGCTATATTTTCTATTTGTTAATAGCCAACTATGCGTACAGACAGACCAAAGGAACACTAAATCTAAGAAGTTAATGAGAAAAAAAAATCACACATACCCCTATTAAATGACATATTACAACTATTTAACCTTTTCCAAATCATTTAAGTAGGGGTAGAGAACAGAAACATTGCAATAATTACACAATTGATTTTCTCCATAGACAAACAATTTTTAAAAGAGACTTTATAGTGAAACGGGGGAGTAATTCCGAAAGAATTTCTCCGTCCACCACAAAATCCAATCCAAATGACGAGTCCCTAACAGGTGCAAGTGGGTCAGGCTGGGCCGGCCTGCCAACCGGTGTATCCGTGTATGTAAGCACTCTGCTACTTCAACGGACGCTCAATTCCAGGAAATGATGGGCTGACCTAGCCGTGCACCGTGTAGCATCCTTGTTGGAATGATACAGCGGCTTGCGACGACCCAGCCAGCCGGCCCCGACCAAAACAAGCAGCAATTCCCTGATGCCGTGGTATGCTGCCCATCGCGATGAGGAAACCCCGGCAAGAACCGTTCCGTTGCAACTCGTTTTCGCCAGAATCTAGTTCGTCTGCAGAGTGTCGCGGCTCCAATTTCGGCCGACACATCACACATGGTCATCACACATGGTTCGTTACGTACAAGTAACAACCCGTGTGGATGCGAGGCTCGCAATGTGCGTGCGTTCGGTGCCGGCCTGCCACTACTTTACTCGGCTACAGGTGAGCGTTCGACGCGTTGGTTTTTGGTCGGCGACCACCGACCGCTGGGGCCGTCGGCTGGGAGCCACAAACAAACAGCATTCAAGAAAGTAAAGGCGGCTACCGGCTCCAGAACAGAGTAGAGTAGCAGCGATTCTTCCTCTTTCGAGTGCTAAGGACATGTATAATGATACTGACAGTTGCCGTCTACAGGGACTCTTTATGTTATCTGTAAACAGTACTAAAGATAACTCATACAATAGTTGTGATGATGCAGTCGGCTACAGTATTGTAGACAACACACAATCTTTTAATGTTTTTCTTGTTTCTGATGCTACATTTGACTACAAGATTATAGATAGTAACTTTCTCTCTCTTCATTCTTTTTCATTCACGGCAGCAAAAATCCTTTTTTCCATTCACGTCAGCAAAAATTCTACATGACAAATGCTATAGACAGCTGATATAAGTCCATTGTATATGCTCTAAGCAGGTAAAGAAGTCTCCTATAGATCTGGATTGTCTGCTGCAGACAGTGGCGAATCTAGGATGAAAAATGAGGGTGGGCTAAAAGTCTTAAATAACTAAACTAATTTGTAACAAATATAGTTTTATATTTTTTTGCAATCAAATTCATACATGAATAAAAGCAAAGCAAAAAAAGAGATACAATGAAGTACCTTGCTAATGAAAAATGCAGCACCAAAACATGTAAATATGGTTCCAATAGGTAACAACCTATACATCAAAATTAGAAAAATTAGTGATACAATAGCAAATTTTACTTAAATAATCATGAACATTCAAAATAAAAGAACCATACCACTAAGATGCTAGTTTGAATCACAACTTTTACGAGATAAATTCATTCTGTGAGATTTCATGCCTTAGAAGGATTTTATGATTCTATCATCGGCAATAGATCTAAATATGTCTTGATCCGTTAGAGGAGTACTACTTGATTTGCATGTAAAATAATTACGCAAAGTTTGTTTCTCTATTATTACAAATCTACGAATTAATTGCTAATTAAGTATATAATATATACCACACTATATCAACCTTTTATTAGTAATTGAGCTACGAGTGTATACCAGTCACAGGCACCGAGGTACGAGGCACAGTACTCAACACTCTAAGACTCAAAGTACTAAAGAGATTAGTACTAAATAGATCGGCAGTTCCAAACTTCAGCTTTGGCCAAATCCACCTCTCAGCTCTTCAACTTCAGCAGCTGAGCAACCCACGTGAGCCACACCCAAATCACCCAAATCATCCTCTCAGTCTCAACGCTTCATCAACTGGGCGCCTGAGCAGCCCACGCCCAAAATCCCAAATCCTCCTCTTAGCAAAGCAGCTCGACGCCTCGGCAGACACTGCAGAGCAGCTCGGTGCCTCACCTCCTCGGTGGCTCCCAGCCAGCCGGCCTCCCCGGCGTCGGCCACTTGGCCTGTCCCTCGCCTCCTCCGGCCTCCGGGCGCCCCCCGCGCCCAAATCGCCTCCTGCTGGCTGCCGTCCTGCCCTCCTCCTCCTCCGGCCTCCGAGCTCCGGCTGGACGGCTCCCACGCCCGGCAACGCGGCGAAGCGGACCACGGTCAGGTGCCCTCCTCGCTGGATTGAATGGGGGATTTTGGAACGGGGACAACAGGGGAATGGAACTGCCGTGTGGACCGGTGGGTAGATGTGAGTTGGGCCTAGGTTTTGTTGCTTCGGCAAGGGCAAGGCCCACACAGCACACGCAGTTGACTCATTTGACTGCTTCTTCTTGTTTGGCGCAGCAGCCATGGCAGCCGGAGTTTCAAGGTCGAACGCCGAGGGGGGTGGTGGATTCCGGCCACCGGTGGAGGGTGGGCTTCAGCCTAATGAAGCCCCCCCGGTGGATTCGCCCCTGGCTGCAGATAACCACTCGTTTACACAGTAAAATGAGTCACGGTAATGTCGCTAGCACGGTACTCGGTTTTACTACGTGAAAGATTTTGTATTGTAGCACAAACACAGTAACACTTGATCCAAACTATCGGATTTTGATCGGACGATTGAGAAACGCTCCTAATGCAGAGGACTGTTTATGTATGCATTTAGAGCTCGATGTAATGCAGAGGATCCGAATGGGTCTCCTACGAAGGAAGAAATCAATTCAATCCGGCCCCGTCCTTCAAAAACAACAGCACACAATCAGGCAGGTGGGCCCCATTCTCCCGTCACAACCTGTTCGCTCATTGCTGTTCTCACGTACAAACTGTTTCTCATGCCCGTGTTTGGGCTGCCAGACGGTCACTGACAGGTAGGCCACCGTTGTACTGGGACCCACTCATCGGTGCCACCCGGACCGGAAGCTTCCCTCCCGCCTTGGCCGCGTGGTCAGCGCGTCCCCCCGGGTCAACACCGCCACCTCCAAAGTTCATCAAAGTCATATGTGCTCGCAAGCGCTTTCTAGAACGCGTAGGCATCTCGATTTCCTCCGCCTCAAGATTTCCCTCTCCTTAGCTGTCCATGACCGCACCATTCTCAGCTTGATTTGCCGGCGTCTATAAAAACGCTGATCCTGAGGAGACCGCAAGAGCCACCGCAACATCTCAATTTCTTGGTTCCTGAGGCAGAGTTGAGAGTTTGTTGTTCGTTTAGCCCGTGTCAGAATCTTCTTGCCTCCGGCGGCGGTCGACCGGTCGGCCGACATGCAGCGGAGCAACTCGTTCGGGACGTCGTGGGCGGACCAGTGGGACTACGGCGCCGACCCGAGCCCGCGGGCGGCAAGCGACGGGAAGGACGGCGGCGGCGGCAGGAAGCAGAGCGGCGTGGAGAAGACCAAGGCTGCCGCGGCGAGCGGGCTGAGGAAGGTGAAGGAGGGCACCACGCAGGGATTCCAGTGGATCAAGGACAAGTACCAGAAGAAGAACGGCGGCGGCGGCGGTGGCAAGAAGCAGGGCGAACAGCAGGGCTCCGAGATAGCGGGGTACTGATCGATCGTGAGTGTTCAAGATGTTCTTGCAGCGGTTGCATGAAAATGTTTTTGTGTTGCAGAGTTTCGCCCTGCGGTGCGGAATTCCTTGTACCGCGACATCTTCAGATAGCTACTGCAAACTTTTCAGAAGAGATTTTTAGAGCAGATTAGGCCAGCTGCTTGCTGTTCGTGTCTGTAGAATATGGCTTGTGGTCTGTTCTGTTTGGTTCTGTTTTAACTAGCCCTTCTCATGTAGATAAAAATGATTTATTTTCTTCTTCTTAATATCTTATTATTGTCTTGGACCTGCTTCTACTTGGTACTACTGTCTGTTAAATTGATTGGCGAACTTTGCTGTTCCGAGTCCTGAGAGCACACTCACTCGATCTACGGCAGTACGACGGATTCAGATGGTAATAGACTAGTCGCAGGTGTGAAGAAATAGTCGGGGTTTTCAGCTGCCATATCCGCGAAAAATTTTACGGTACATTCTACCAGTAATATATAGTTGTAGTATAAATTAAATCTGATTATTGATTTGTAATAAACTTTGGACTGTGTATATCCTCGAATGCAGATGCACAGTGAGGTTTTCTTTTCCCTTATCTAAAAAAAGATCAATTAATTTGAACAATCTTACATAATATTTTTTCCCAAGAGCACGCAAAAGGCTTGCGTATCAATTTTATTGTAATAAGGAGAAGAAATCACGATACAACAAAACACGAAACCACATATTAGGCTCGTGCTAGACATAGTACAAGCAAGACTCACAACGTGAATAAATCAAAACCAACTACAAGTGACTACTGTCGGAGCTGAATAACAACGATACCACATACATAATATAAATATGACGATTTATTTGTTACTTATCAGCCAGCCCTAACATGTAGACCGACAACCACAGATCGATGACGGTAACCAATCTTTCTGACCATGACACTATGCATGTGTAACAAGTACTCTAGGATCTTTTCTTCAAGCAAAGGATGATGAAAGCATACTTGCTCTCTTCTCCTCAAGGCGCGTCGCAACACGACGCGCATACTCCGTGAACAAAGCGTCAAGTATGGTTTCTCCAAAATGACTTGCCATCGCGGGCTCAAGCACTGCCCTAATGCACTTGGCAGCATTAACACCGCTATGGACACTATCATGCACAACATCACCTTCTTAGTCGTCATACGGGTCCCAATTAGGCTCGAATAGGTGGATGTGATCCATGTCGAACAACTCGCTGTCTTTCACTATTGCCTCTACTTCAGCAACCTGTACGCTAGTAGATCAAAGGAGTCAAGTTTTTCCTTCTCCACTAGGCCCTATTACGATCAAAATTTTAATTTAGATCCACTCAAAAACTGGTTTTCGTGGAACTTACGTCAAATGAGACTAACTTTCATATATTATATTTGCATTTACCTCGGCAACAAGAGATTGAAGCTATTGTGCGAGTAATCCAAAAAGATGGTTCAGATCTCCACTAATTACATCCTCATTCTTCCTCCCAGCAAATGTCAGCACCATCTGCCCACCAAACACAAGTTCCTCATGACGCAGCTTGAGGAAGCCGAAGAAGTCCTTTTGGAACTGCTCTAAGAATAGTTTCACCACCGATGGTGATGCAGCCTTAGTGATGTAAATATTATCTTCATTTAGGTATGTCTCTCTCTTGACCTCCAGTCCCATAGGTACCTACGTACATGACATAGCACCATTTCCAGAATATTACTAAGAACAGAGGTGCAAAAGCAATGCCAAGTATCCTTATTCACGGCAAACCATATGAAACTGAACTACAGTCTTACACAACCATATATGTGGGGATTTATTTATGACTTATGAGTGAGTGCTAACGTGTAGTGCGACAACCATATCGTTGAGACTTTGACCCATGACAATTCCCTTCTAGACCTTGATACACCATGCATGCATATCGAGTTTTCGACTAGTAGTATATGTCTATGAGAGAACTCATGCCAGCTGCCCAGTTTACATGTCACCGTTTGATCTCTCTAACATCTTTTCTTCAAGGACAGGACAATGATAGCATACTTGGTCTTCTCCCTCTCAAGGTGGTTGCCAGCACGGCACGCATACTCTGTGAACAACACGCTGAGTATGTCTTCTCCGAAATGGCTTGCAATCAAGGACTCCATCACCGCCCTAACACAATTAGCAAAATTCACACCGCTTTGGACACTGTCGTGCACACCATCACCTTCGGAGTCGTCGTAGGGATCCCAGTTGGACTCGAACAGTTGGATGTGATCCATGTCGAACAACTCACTCTGCTTCACTATTGCCCTCACCGCGCCAATTGATGGACCGTACACTGGTACATAGAAGGAGTCCAGTTTTTCCTTCTCCACGAGGCCCTATTATGACAAAAATTTAATTTAGATTCACTCGCTGATTGTTTCTTGTACAACTTAAAAAAATTTAGGCAGTGACACTAACTTGTTTACAAGTTCTGATTTTTGGCCGAAAATAGGCTATACTAGATTTACCAGCCACCCCTGGTAGGAATCCAAACTGGCTCCAAAAAAAAATCAGTTTGCTTGAATTTGTTCTTTTTTTAAAATTTAAAATCCAAAACATAATTAAAAAAACTAAAAATTACGGCCGATTTTTTTTTGATTTTGGCCAAACCGCCCCCCCCCCCCCCGTTAAAAAAAAACGGTAGCGAAAACCTGCTTGTTTACCTTAGCAACAAGAGATTGCAGTGATTGTGAAAGCAAACCAAAAACATGGTTGAGATCTCCATTGAATACATCCTCATTCTTCCTCCCAAGGAATGCCAGCACCATTTGCCCACCAAACACAAGTTCTTCGTGACGTAGCTTGAGAAAGAGACAGAAGTCCTTCTTGAACTGCTCTTGGAATAGTTTCACCACCGGTAGTGATGTTGTCTTTGTGATGTAGATGTTTTCTTCATTAAAGTATTCTTTCGCCATGCCCTCTAGCCCCTCTGGCACCTACGTACATGACATAACAGAGGTATGTACATGACACTAACTTGAGATGATTTCTAAGAACAGAGGTACAAGAGCAATGCCAAGTATATATCTTGAGTCTTGACTGATGATGCATTAACATGAGAAATACATATGATTGAACTGCACCTTGTACACATTTGTACCTACCTGAGAGCGCCAATGAAGGCAATACGAGGAGTGGAAGAGGTGAACAGTTTGACAAGGAAAAAGCCTCGTGTAAAAGGACTTTGGCAACCCAGAAATATAGTATGGAGGTAGTACTACTGTTTCTCCATTGTGATTTGTTGCAGCTAACTTCTTCAACCGTTCGAGTGATCGAAAGAGCTGATTGAAGTCGTTACCTGGTAGGTCATTCAAGAAGAACTGAAGTTCCACAAGATCACGTCGACCAACCTTATTGCAATGGTCGGTTATCACACTGATCACCTCAGAAACAAAGCGCAATGTGTTTTGTCCTGAAGAGCAACCTAGGTCGGCAATGACCATACTTTTAGGGAGAAAAACCATGTATATTCCTCTTATGGCCTTCTCAAGGACTGGCTTAGTCTCAAATATGGCTTTCTCCTAGCACCATGCAAGCACGTATCGAGAAAGTTTCATGGTCATTAGTGTCACAACATACATAATTTCTTCCAGCGAAACAATAGGAACACAATTAATGTAGATATTAAGAAATGTTATTTCATTTTAAAAATATATTAAGAAATGCTTTATTTTGACAACCTCCAACTCTATGTGTTGGAGATCTAACTATAATATAATAGTATGCATGTCTGTGTATAGATGCAAATTTTTTTAATTTCGACAAATTCTGATGTTATATATGTGGTTAAACTATGTGTAGTCCTGGACCATGATGCAAGTATATATTGTTGCCAAGGTAAAATCGATTATAAAAAAATCTCAGATATAGCCTTTACATATGCAACGTGGGAAATGCATTGCATCAGAAATTAAATAATTGTGAATGTTACAAAAAAAAAGAGATCAAGAATAATTACTTGAAGCCTAGAATTCTTGGTGTAGCTACTTTCTCCGTCGCCTTTGACCATGTAAAGATCACGTTCTATATTCATTGTGCTACGAATTAAAGCTCTTTCTTGTGATATAATTTCTGATGATTTCTGTAGGAAGCACAACTCAATGGGAGTACTATTTATAGGGAGAAGGTTATATGGTGTCCACTCAAGAGTGAAATAGACATATGCCTTGATTTTGGAGTTATCACCCGGTCTCATCAAAGATGGGCTTGCCTACCTAACTTCAAGACAAACAATGGATCAGGGCTGCTATGAACTTTTGGATAAACATTGGGTCAGACTGTTCACAGAGTACGCAACCACCTTGAGCGGTTTGGAAATGGCAACAAGTTCGTGTCACGCCAAGTATGTCTTCTACAAAATGGCTTGTAATCATGGACTCCATCACCGCTCTAATACAATTAGCAAAATTCACACCGCTTTGAACACTATCGTGCACACCATCACCTTCGGAGACGTCGTAGGGATCAGGAGAGAGAGAGGAAGAAACATGATTGTAGCCGGATACACATTGGGTCAGGGCTGCTATAAACTTTTGGACAAACATTGGAGAACCAAATTTATATTTACGACAGCTATGAGTAATAGCTAATAGTTGTAGCATATTTTCAGTAAGTTATTTAGATAGGGTGTCCAAGTTATTTAGATAGGGTGAGGACACGAAGTTCGTAGGATAGAGAACTGATCACGTTAACAAGATATATATACACGTCATCACAGGTTCATCTCCAAAAAAAATTTTAAAAATGTTTTGCTGCTTCAGCACAGGCACGTTTTTTTTCAAATGTTACTTACTGCCATGATTAGGTCTCACAACGTGACAAGCATTGCTCGAGTGATGCACACAATCTCGGACTCCAGATTGTAGAAACTACAAACTAGTACAAACAACATGTGATAGGATTATGCTCTCTTGTTTTGTTCCTTTGCTGAAACATCCCAGCCATGCTGCTGTCCATCGCACCGCATTAATTGCTGGTAATTACGTTTCCTAGGATACATGCACGATTGGATTCTTTTCTTGAACCGTGAAGATCTGAAATCAAGCAAAATCAATCAAATCCACACAATGAGTGAAACCGTTTATCTTAGAAACAAATTAAAGGCCTTGCCACCCCCTCGTAATTTTAGAACTAGCTTCATTTTGTTTGGCAGCTGCCAGCCCGACATCATCAGTCATCACTGTCTGCCATTCGCACTCCATGCTACTTGACATTATATTTCGTTAGTTTGGAAAAAATAAATGTACTCCTTTTTAAGCTATCAATGAAAAATAATTCAGCCCCTTTCAGCTTGTGAAATCACTTCAGACTTTAGTCATGTGAACACCACGCTTTATCTGCGTGCTTGGCTAGCTTTGGACTAAATTTTGCATCTGGACTTCTGTGCTGCTGCTGTAGGACTCAGACGAACAATCCTGTTACTGGGAATGCATTATCTGCATCTGACTATCGGAAAATACAGTTATACTGTGGCTATGCTGAGCTAGA
The DNA here is from genome assembly GCA_036346255.1 of Ampelocalamus luodianensis. NCBI lineage: Eukaryota > Viridiplantae > Streptophyta > Magnoliopsida > Poales > Poaceae > Ampelocalamus > Ampelocalamus luodianensis. The sequence goes on along the minus strand of CM070627.1, from coordinate 51,071,063 downwards.
TGAGCAGTAGGCCAGTAGCTTTCTAGTCTTATTTCTGTTCACAGGATATATCATTTGACAAGAGTCAGGCTATCCAATGTGGTTTCTGTTATGAATATTGTGTACATATGCCCTAGTCGGCCGTGTGGAAGGGCTTCATTTGAGGCGCCGTGGATATGAGTGTGTAGTGCTTGTGCAACCATGCCCAAAAGAAGGCGGCAGGGGACCGGTTGTCGGATATCATCACGTGGTGGGAGCAGCTCGGGTGCTCGATATGTTGGTGAAGATGAGAAGTCATCAACAGTGCACGCACATAGACCAAAGTATGAGACTCACTAGATTGTCTCGGCGTAGAGCGCACTCCGCATGCTCAACATCGCTTTGTCCGGACATCGTAACCTAACGCCGACTTTCGTGACCCAATTTGATGTATGGAGAGATAGTAGAGAAGAAGGATGTGGAGGCCAAGCACAGAACGGTTTGGATCTTTTGAGGCGCGCGATGACAACCTTCCTCGTTATCTTGGAGGTCGTGATCTCGTTGACGGACCTTTTTGACTGGAAATACAAGAGGCAAATCCTAATGACCATAGGCGTTGGCGGGAATGATCAAAGCCTCGCCATTGGCCATCGCATTACGTCGAAGGTGAGAATTACGACATTTGGTTGTGGTTCCTTCGACATCTAAGGGTGGGAGTTGTTGGAGGTCGCCTGGGTGTGCGTGATCCACGATCGCCACGCCGGGATCTTGAAGGCCATAAGAACTTCAAGAAGACCCGAGGAGCGGTTCCTTGGTCGGATATGACGAGTAGATGGTGCATTCGACTTAGGCGAACTCTTTAAGAAGTTCGGAGCAACCGTGGTGAAGCTATTCAAGAGGCGGCTATGCAGTAACCAAAGAACGAAAATTTGACGCCTTATGGATGCTCTTTGGATGAGCACAGGCAGAAACACGTGGACAGGATGAACCACGGACGAGTCCGAACTCACTGGAGCGAGGGAGGACCTTGAGGAACATCGAAGTGCTTCTCGACCGGATCGAGGCGTGCCATTGGAGAAGTGGTCATTGCTGCACGACACCGATGGCGCGGTATGGCATAATGACGACTAACCTTGCGGAGGTGTACAACAGGTTCTTAGGGGCCTCGCTTCACCCTCGCCGCCATCGTGGAAGGTGTTCTACAACTGTCGTATTTTGGAGAGGCGTTCAAATGCCGCACTTCATGCCGCAACCTCAAACAACGACATACATGACGAGCGAAGGGCGATGCCGCACGGTGCACGTGATGGGCAATACGGCATCGCTTTGACGTGCTCCTCCGGATAGAGCCGATTTGGGACGGCTCGTTTTCTTCACGCAGAGGTATGGCTTGGAGATCATGTGAACGAACCTAGCTGTACATGCAATAAACCGAGGCTATTACACAAGCCATGCTCCCATGTCCTCGCCGCAAGCGGATTGTGCGCATGGACCCGCCCAACTTTGTGTCCGAGTACTTCTTGAAGGACAGTGGTGGTGCGAGCTTGGACCGGTGAGCTTAGGGGCTTAGAGGTCGTGGGTAACTTCGCCACGGAGGACATTGCAAGCAGGATCTGGATTCGGACCTCGACATGCAAGGGTGGCAGGCGCGCAGAGTCGCCAGATACCAATGATATGGACGGTTAAGTCAACGCTCGTGGGCTCTGCGGCCGAGAGGGCCACATGACGCACGATGCAAGGCACCGCCGAGGAGTAGGCTCCGCCATGGTTTGCGACCGCTTCTTGCAGTGTGCAATGGGACCTGTGTACGTTGTACTATTTATGTAATCGCTACGCTACTATATAATTTGTATTGTCGTAGGTACCGTGTGTACTTATTATTGTTTATGTAACTCGTTCGCACTATGTACTTTGTATTGGTTTCATTGTTTACAAGTTAAATTCACTCTCGTTTACATTTTATGTAATATTTCCATGTATTTTGTACCTTCAATTTGTTTTGGTATGGCTCACGGATCGGATCGAGTTTCGCTCTCTTGGAAGAGCGCATCGACCGCTACATCGCGCGTCGCGCCGTGTCCTCATCCTCGCGGTGCGGTCCGACGCGATGTGAGGGGTGATCGACGCGGACACCTCGGGTGGCTCGGAGGCTAGACGACGCACGGACAGCCAGTTAGCATTCGTTGGCACTATTTTATCACCAAACGCATATGTCGTACTAACATTTTGTTGTTTTGCGGCTCAGCCTGGCCAGATATACCACTCGCCGGATGGTGCAGCCACGGACGAGGACGAGCCGCAGACACCGCGGGTGACGACGACGCAGACGCCCATGCCGCCTGCAGCGTCCCGACGCTTCCCATTCGACCGGTCCTTGTTGACGGCTCTTGTGGACCGGTGGCGGCGGAGACTCACATGTTCCATCTTCCGTTCGGGAGATGACACCTACTCTGAGGACGCTCCATGCTACTTGGCCTCCCGCCGCGGAGGCGCCGCTCCGCAGAGCCTCGAGAATCGGCGCCGTGACATTCGGTAGGTTTCGGAGTCCTTCCGCCGCGTCGCGGCGGTACTACATCTTCCGAGACACGAGGCACGCCCGCTCCTACGGTGGCCGCCGCAGCCGGAACGTGTTCGACGATGTTCGCGTTCGCACCGCTGCGCTATCTTTTTGTAGTACGATCTTACTTTCTTTGGGTTGTACACAACTCCGGCGATGGACTCCGCCATGACGACTAGCGGTGTCACGCCACCGAGGCGTACTTGTCGTGGCTATTCGGTGGGTCCTATTCACCACCAGCCACGGCGACACCGTCTATACAAGAGGCCGGGTTCGACCGACTTGCCGCCACCTATCACGGCTTGTGCGACTGCGTGCTTCGTGTCGCGGCGAACTCCGCTCCTCACGGGTGTCCTCTCCGCTGCGATTGTGATCGTTCGGCGCTTTAGCCTGGACGACCCTTGATGACGCAGCTCTCCCTTCGGCGCAGAGATGTACCGAGGCGAGGTTGATCGGCCGACTATGGGCTCGCTTTGGTGTCGCGACGGGTATGTATTATTTTCGTGACTTATTTTTAATATCATCGATCGCTCAATCTAATATGTCGCGGTTGTGTTCCTCGAGAGTACAGTTTGCGACGCAGTGACACGAAGGTGCGTCAGAGCCGCTCGTGGAGTCGTTCGACCGCCACGGCGGGACGACGCTCGTTGGCGACCATACTCCCCTGAGGATTTAGCTGCCCGCGCTCCTCACGGGCTTTCGTCGCTGTGCCCGCGTGACCGGGACAACTGGTTCACCCGCAGGGTGCTCGTCTTCGACGTCTTCGTTGAGGACTACGCGGCACATCGCGTGATGCGATGGGCTCGCCCTCGGCGAGAGGTTCCAAATACCGATTGGCCAGGCCCGTGCGGCGGCGTGCGCGTGAGTAATCGACAAACATCCCCAGTTATTTGCTGTCGTCTAGTACGCATGACTTCTAATTACATGTTACGTCTTGCAGTGTTCGTGAGGAAGGATACATCGCGATACGGCCGGGTGGTAGGATGAACGATCGGTGGACCATGGGGCGCGCACTTGATGACCGTGTGTAGGAGGACACGCCTTACGACCCTACGACCCACGACGTACCTCGCACTCCGATACGCCTCGGACACACACGTGCTCGTACTTGCCGCAGATCGCCGCACGTGTCCCGCACCGGCAGACACATACCTCTGCATTTCGCGCAGATGTCCATGGTACAAAATGTAATACTTTTCCGTATGTGATGCATGTCATACTTTTTGCACGTGATGCATGTAATACTTCGCGTTTACTACCCACTCATACAACACGTGTTCGCGAATGCTTTTTCTTGACGACGTGACCCGACTAGTTGCTTTTTCGGACGATGTGACCAAAGCAAGCTCGCTTCAGACGGTGTGACGGACGACGCAGATATTCAATCTGGAGGGCATGACTCGACGAGATAGCTTTATCAGGACGATGTAACCCGACGAGCCAGCTTTCTCTGAGGACATGACCAGACGAGGTAGCTTTTTAGGACGATGTAACCTGACGACCCAGCTTTTTCTTAGGACATGACCATACGGGGTAGCTTTTCAGACGATGTGACCTAACGAGCCACCTTTTCGAGCCGGCTACCACTCCCTCCATTGTACCTATAAATACAAGCAACTCATCCAAGAACTCCACACCAAAGACCACCAATAGAAAACATGGACAAGGAGAAGGAATAGGAGAAAATTCGCAAACTTTTGAAGGACTGGTGTCTCCCATGAGACCGCTGCCGCGATCGTGCGCTAGTCGCACCTTTCACACACCAAACTTTTCCGTAACTAGTGGATGTGAGGAAGCGCACAGTAGTTCGCCTAATGATTGTGGTCGAGCCGCGACCCCACCAATGCCCGCGAATGCCCTCGGAAGGGCCACTGCGATGGGTGGCGCCACCCTATCTTTGGTGCGAGGCTCGTAAGCGCGTCAAATCAACCGATGAGTGGACCATTGGCCAGCGCTATTGGTGCTTTGCCCAAACTACGCCATGGACTACAACGTGACAGCACCGTAATGAAACCATATCTCGGGTACAATGCTCTTTTTCCTTGCGTAACGGCAGAACGAACTATCTTCACCTATTGCGTCTCCGCCACCCTATGCGACTTTCGCGATGGATCGACGCACAACATCCACCCCTACGACATGTGGTGGTTGCCGACACGGAAGAGTTGGGCCAGGAGGACATCGAGGCCCGTGAAAGGCTTCTCAAAAAGGTGAAAGTCGAGCAGCGAGCAACGAGGCCGGACAGCGGCCAGCGAGGAGCAGAGCGTGAGCATGCCAAAGCGACGGAGGCCGAGAGGGAGCGAAAGAGGGCTATCGCGGCGAGAGCTAAGGCGCAAGGCGAGGAGTATAACGCCGAGCTAGGGCAAAGCAGGGCAAATGGCCTCGTTCCACTCGAAGAGTTTCGCCTATTCGGCCATCGTGGTTCTACCTATTCGGCCCACATATCGCATGTATTTCTATTTCCTAAAGGCATGCGTGTACCGCCCCTGATTCCTGTCCTTCATGCCATGTAACCCCTGTTCGATGAAACATTACATTCTTATTGTAATATCAGCTTGCCTTTGTACGCACGTAATCATTAAAACCGCAATCGCCCTCACAAAATTCTTACAATATTCACCTTAGTACAACAATACATGACATAATTTAAAAGATATTCACATATATCCAAACCAGTTTTTCATTTTTCATGTTTCACTTAGCCACCTTTGATTTTCATAAAATTTAAATGGTACCGATCTGTTGCACTAATAACACTTTGTCATCGTAGTATGTTATTGTACTATGGTTAATTTTTGGAGAATTAATCGACAACGTTATTGGTATGAACGATCGTAAACGAAAGATAGGTGATATTGCATCGGTACCTCAATTGACGCCAACTAGCGATATGTTCCATATTTTGCAAATTTTTTAGCGACTACATATATTTTGTAATTGATTCTTAAAAATAATATTATTTTTTAAAAACAACAAGGAGAGCTCTGTCGTCCATTGGTTGGCGGCTACCGCCGCCACACCGTTAGGCTTATAGACATGCGATCGCCTCAAGCATTGAAGCGATCGGGTCCTGCCGCCCAACAAAGTGGCGATTAGTCCTCGTCGCCAACGGTGTGGCGGCAGGAGTACATTCCTGTAATAAAACAAATAGCAGAATAAACTTGTAATTTATAATAAAATATAGATTATTTGAAAAAAAATTCTACAAGAGGCCTAATAGACAATATATACAGAGAATACAAGGGGGTTGCCATATACAGATAAAGAAATACAAAAGAGTCATATTCTAACACCTCCCTCAAACTCATGGTGGATCACACACACTGAGTTTGGAGAGAAAATACAAATGTTATGCCCTAGTCTATTGCTTCGTGAAGAAGTCATCAACCTGTAACTCCGATGGTACAAACTGTAAAGCAAGTACTCCCTCCTACACCTGTGAGCGAGTGTATGAAGCATCCACACCAATGTGCTTGGTGAGCTCAAGCTTCACTAGGTCCCGGGCAATACTTATAGCATCTGTACTGTCAGACAAAAGAGTCGTAGATCCCATCACAAACACTCCAAAATATGCAAGTAGCCACCTCAACCAAGTAACCTCTACTTTCACTGCTGTCATATCTCTCAACTCAACCTTTGTACTCGAACAGGAAACTGCAGTCTGCTTCTTAGTCTTCCAGGCAATCAGGGAGGAGCCAAGAAAAACACAACAAGCAGAAAAGAGAACGACGATCAGAAGGATCACTAGCCCAGGTCGCATCGGAGTACGCCTGAAGCTATTGTGAGGTAAAGCTAGGGAAAAATAAATAACGAGAGATAGTCCCATGCAAGTAGCGAAGAACACGAAGAAGGATGACTGTAGTGAAGATGGGTGGGACGAGCCATGAACTGACTTAAGATATGGACAACATAAGCAATATCAGGACGAGTGCTCACAAGATCACCATCAGTGGCACGAAGCTGTAGGAATAACTCCATGGGATTCTCAGCAGTGCGAGTGTCATTCAGATTAGACCGATTAAGAAGATCCTGGACATACTTCTGCTGAGAGAGGTAGTATCCCTCAGGCATGGAAGAGACCTTAATCCCAAGGAAGTACGTAAGAGAACCAAGATCAGTCATCAAAAACTGCTCACTGAGATGCTTCTTCACATACGTGATGAAGGAGGAATCATCACCAGTGATGAGCATATCATCAACATACAGAAGAAGCAATATCCTACCCCGAGATTAGACATGGACAAAAAGGGCAGGATCATGGGAACTGATAGTGAAACCGACAGTAGTAATCACTGAGATAAAACGCGCAAACTAGGCACGAGGAGCCTATTTGAGGCTATAAAGAGCACGACGAAGATGACAGACGTGCCCATCGGGAACAGAATACCCAGGTGGTGGCTGCATGTAGACCTCCTCATGCAAAACACTATTAAGAAAGACATTCTTAACATCTAACTGAGAGATAAACCACCAACGAATAGAGGCAACCACAACAAGAGTGCAAATAGTGGTCATATGGGCAACAGGGGCAAAAGTCTCATCGTAGTCACAATCGTACTCTTGCTGAAAACCGCAAGTCAAAAGACGAGCCTTGTAGCACTCGATAGTACCATCAGACCGGGTCTTAATCTTGTACACCCACTTGCACGTGATCAGACGAGCATGCACATGTGTTGGTACAATATCCCAAGTCTCCGTACATCGAAGAGCATCAAGCTCCTCTGCCATAGGAAGCTGCCACTCAAAATGAGGAATATCCTCACAATAATAACTAGGCTCAGTGATAGAGAGAGCATGAGCTATCGGTGCAAATCCAAGACGATCAGGAGGTCGAAGGGATGTCCGGTCACGAAGGACGTAACAAGGAGCATCATCAGGAGGATCAGATGTGGGTATCGGCAAGATACCAGGAGAGAATACTGGTGAAGGATATGGATGCCTAGAGTAGTGAATACTAGAGAAACAAGACGGTGGTGCTGTAGGAACAAGAGACGGTGCTGCAGGAGGCAGCACCGGAGGTACGGAAGGAACTACTAGAGACAGACCAGGAGAAGACTGTGATAGTAGAGAAATGGGTGAAGGGTTAGGAAGAGACAACCATGAAATCGACTCAACGGTGGAAATAGGAGAAGGAGCTGTATCTTGATAGAAGAAAGGTCAAGATTCGTCAAAGACAACGTCTCGTGAAATCCTGATCCACCGAGCAGAAGGATCCCAGCAACGATAACCCTTATGCTCAGAACTATAACAAAGAAACACACACTCAACTGACTGGGTTGATAGTTTAGTACGCTTACGAGGCTGTTGCAGAACAAAACAAGTACAACAAAAAAACACGAAGCTAAGTATACTGGAGGGCTCGAGAGTTGAAACGCTCTATAGGACTGACACCCTTAAGAGCAGTGGAAGGCTTCATATTGATGAGATATGCAGCCATAGAAATAGCCTTAGCCCAGAACTATGGTGAAACGTGAGAGGCAAGGAGAAGAGTGTGGGCAGTCTTAATCAGATGACGATGTCTGCGCTCAGCAACCCCGTTCTGAGCATGGGCACCAGGACAAGAAGACGGTAAAGAGTGCCCTGCTCAGTAAGAAATTATCGAAAAGTGCTAGAACAGTACTCTCCAGCAGAATCACAGTGAAAAGTATAGATGGGAGAATCAAACTGAGTACAAACCATTGTTGCAAAGCTACGATAGATCGCAAGAAACTGACCATGATTAGACTTAGAAAAAATCCATGTAAAATGGGAATAATCATCAATGAAGATCGCATAAGATTTATGTCCGCCTTTAGAGATAATAGGCGCAGATCCCCATACATCTGAATGAACTAAATTAAAATGATGAGAAGATAAGGACTCACTAGAATGATAAGGAAGTTGTAACTGCCTGCCCAGCTTACAACCCTAACAAAACATGGCCGTGTCAACATTAACACGTCCAAGAACACCCTAACAAACTAATGAAGGAAGACGAGACCCACACAAGTGACCTAGACGATGATGCCACTGCGCAAAAACTCCAGAGGTGGTGGCGGCAGTGGCAGTGGATGTAGAGGTGATAGGAGCAACTATAGTGGACGGAAGGTGGAGGTGGTCAAGTATGTAGAGACCTTGACGATCCCTACAACGTCAGCCAGTCCCAAGTACCGTCCCTGTCTGTCGGTCCTGAACAAAACAGGTGTGAGAGTCAAAACTAACCCTACAGCCGAGATCGGTGAGTTGATCCACTGAGAGAAGTTGCATGCTATGCTGAGGAACATGAGAAACAGCTAGAATAGAAAAGTCAGTGGACAAAAGAGTGCCCTGACAACTGACAGACAGAGGAGTACCGTCGGCTGTCTGAACTGAGATAGGAAAAATAGGAGGTCCTACTGAAGTAAGAGATGTGGAGTCCAGTGTCATCTGGAAAGAGGCACCAGAATCCAGAACCCACGAAGTACCTGGAGGAGACGTCTGAGCTAGACTGACAGAACCTGCTGAGCTGTGAGAGAGCTACTAAAGTAGAGCCTGGCAAAACTGCTGAACAGAGTCACCTCACTGAGAAGGTCCTGATGTGCTAGTCTATCCTCCCGTCGAGGAGTTAGGGCCCCTGCCCCCCTTGGATCGTCCACGTGCCTTGTTCTGCTTCTTTTGCACCGCACAACGCTGGTAGTCGTGCCCGAAGTTCTTGTAATAATTGCACTGAACCCCAGTTGGTGTAAAAATAGGAGCAGAAATAGACACCTGAGGAGGGACTGTAGTCGAAGCAGAAACCGGTGTAGTCGAAAAAGAAGGGATAGCAAGCACAGCCAGAATAAACTGTGCTACTAACCCATGACAAAGCTCCTCAGCACGAAGCGTCGAAAGAGCCTTGGTGATGGTCGTTCGTGATGAGCGGCTCAGCAGTTGAGCCCTGACAAGCTCAAACTCTGGGAGAATACAGCAAACGAAGTCATAAAGGCGAAGGTGATCACGATCCGCCTTCTGCACTTTATGACACTCCAGGCAGAGCGGAGAAGCCATCTCGTCCAACTGGCGTCAGAGACTGGCTAGGGCTCGAAAGAAGTCGTCAACGGAGGAGTCTTCCTGGTGAAGCATCTCCAACTCACGCTGAAGCGAAAAGAACTGAGCATCGCTGCTCTGCTAGTATCGCTCGCGCAAGTACTCCCAGATCTGATGAGTGGCACGCAGACCAACAATGTCTGGCTAGATGGAGTCGTCAATGTTGACCAGCAGGATGGGTCAAACACGGGCCTCATCGGCACAACAACGCTCAAAAGCATCTATGGCATACTGAAAGGCCTCATTAGCAGCATCAGCAGCAGCGGTCTCTACCTCCTTCTTGGTAGCCTCATCTTCTGTAGAAGGTGCAGAAGTAGGTTGTATGGGAGGAGGCTGAACCAGTGACGACGGACAAGGTCAGGCACCAGTGACATGTCCCCAGAGGCGAAGACCATCGAGGGTGATCTCAATGAGTGAAGACCACAACTTGTAGTTCGTCCCATTAAGCTTGGTTCTCGAGAATGGGATCACAGCTCATGGAACAGAAGCCATCGATAGGCGACGCTAGACGGCATGGTGACCAAGGCAACGAAGTCTAACAGGCAGCACTGGACGATGCGACGGTTAGATCAACATACTATTTTTTTATTTTATTTTTGCGTCGGGCCGAGCTGGCTCACGGAAACAAAAGCCGCCTTGGCCTGTTAAGGCCACTGGATCGAAGGGCACAAGGGAGGGGGAACTTCCCCCTTGCTGGCGACGGCGACGACGACCGGGTGGGGCTTCAGGCGGCGACGACGGCGACTGGGCGGGGCTTCGGGCGGCGGCACAGACCGGGCCGAGCGGTGGCTCGCGACACAGCGGCAGGGAGGAGCTCGTCGATGGGGAATCCGAGTGGATCCAAGCGGCAGCTCGTGATGTGGCGACGTGGAGGAGCTCGTCAATGAGATCCTCCGTCTCTATCTCGCGTTGGCGACGTCGGGGTTGTCAAGGAGCGACGCGGCTTCGAGAGCGATGGCGTCAGGCACGGCGGCGACGAGCTTCGGGAGCGGCGGCGTCATCTTCGGGAGCGGAGGCTCGGGCAGCGGTGGTGTCGGCTTCGAGAGTGGAGGCTTGGGCTGCCTCGTGGCAAAGTGGTGGCAGCAACAAGACATCAGAGCGGCGGCGACCCAAGGAGGGCGGCGGCGGCTTGGTCGTGGGCTAGCGGCGACGGCAACAAGGCGGGTGCGGAAAAACTAGGGTTAATGCCATAGCTCTGATATCATGTTATGAATATTGTGTACATCTATACAAGAGACCCAATAGACAATATATATAGAGAGTACAAGAGGGTTGCCATATGTAGATAAGAAAATACAAAAGAGTCATATTCTAACAGTTTCATTCATCATTTGATGAGTCAAAGTACTAAGTGGTAGGGTTGCAAGTGGGGTGGGCCTGTCCGCTAAACTGCTAGCCCACCCCACAAAAACAACCCACTAAACAGTCCACAACAGCCCACCAAATCATAGCATTCTAAAGCAGGTCGACCCGTATTGCCCGCTGGGTCCTTCCTCACCCGCCCACCACGCGACGGCGATGCACCACCGTTGCTCTCCATGGTCCGTTTAGTGAGGTCAGCGTTGGGGGCGACGACCATGAGAGTGTAGAAGGGGAGGACGAGAGACCGCGGCGAGCTCCAGCCGGAGTGGGCGCACCCACAAGCACGAGGCGCTGGTTATCCCTGGGCGAAATTGACCACCAGGAAGGGCGACGACGCACGACACCGGCACCGGCCTCTGCCTCAGCGCTAGCAGCACAGGCAGGCCAACCCCGTGTTGGAGAAGAGCACGAGAGAGGAAGGGGAACGGGAGGACAAATTCATTCGGATGGGAACAAAAATCAGGCTAAAAAACTCGAAGCTCGAGATAGGGAGATGGCAACGCTGGCGAGCTCGGAGCAAGTGTATCCGTTGTCCTCCATGCCGGCTTCCGGGCTAGCTGGCTTCCTCGGCTCGTGGTGGTCTTCTTCGTCGCCGACCGGGAGCCAAGGGCGACACCAGGGCCAGATCCGGCGATGTGGAAGCCGGCGGCGCGGAAGAGGACGACGAATCCGGGGAGTCAAGTCGAGGAAGCGCCGGATGCGGGGGAGACGTCGGGCCCGTCAGATCTGGGCTCGTCTACCACTCGTGGTGGTTCGCTTCCGCCTCTCGTCCGTCAGAGCCAAGGGAGATACCAGGGCCAGATCCGGCGACGCGGAAGAGGCCAACAAATCAGGGGAGTCTAGTCGAGGAAGCGCTGGATGCAGGGGAGACGCCGCGCCACTCGTCCAACTGCCGGAGGCAAGGGAGACTCCAGGGTCCGGCAGAGCCGCCGCCCCGTGGTGGTAAGAGAGGAAGAGGGGGGAGGACGCCATTTCTTGAGAGGAGGCGAGCAGCATATGCAGATTTTCTTGCGGGCTAGCGGCAGCTATAGAAGCTACAAAACCACAAAGTGGCCAGTGCGGGTCGGGGTGCGGGCTGTGGCGGCCTGTGCGGAGTGGGCTGCGGGCTGTCCGCAACCCGCCCCACTTGCACCCCTACTAAGTGGCAACTTGCTTTATTTTTTTTCCATTCTTTTATAAATATACTAGTATTTGTGTTATACGAGCCGTACATAACATTGTTGTAACTTGTAAGTTCATACAAATGGACAAAACTATCATTAACAGCGAGAGGAATGCTCTTTTTTTTTGTGCCTATGCATGTTGTGTTCATCCAAGGGTAAACTTGCAGTGTTATGGTTTTGTCATGCTGCTGCTATGAGGACAAATTTTCAATTTTCTCTTTTCCAAATTTCTGCAAATAGTGAATCGCAGTTTGGTCTGATGAGTGAAGCTCAGAACCACCTGACAGTGAGTGTTGGAAACCCTTGTTCTTCAGTTGTAACTTGTAGATGGGGTAACTCCCATTTGATAGTATGTTCCATGGCTATTTTGACATATCAGCCTAGCAGAATTCGTGTTGCAATATTAGCAGTTTAAGAAGCAATTGTCATATCAGAAGTTGGTCGCTCTAATCCTCTCTGATAAGAAATTTTGGAATGCGACTACGGTTGACAGATGTGGCAAAAGGACTTGTTGACCAAGGCAAAGAAATTGGCCAGTGCTGCCTTGTAGAAGGGTGTCGAGAACTTCAGATGAAACGACTTGCTTTCCAAGAAGTTATTTTATTCAACACTTTCATTTAATCCGTTTTTATTCTTATTTTTGAATTCAGCTCCAGCCGACCAGGCGTCCATTAGGGGCTCAGTCACTGAGAACACACAAAGAATGAAAATCTCCGTATATGTAGCAATTACTATAGCATGAGAGGAAAACAACAGAAGTACTAATCAGCATAAAAAAGGGTCATTGAAAACTGCAGCTTAAGTAAAAAATGGTTTGCATGCATCTCCACATGGTATACTCACAAGCAGGTGTTAAATAACTAGCATCCTCTAGGGATCTAGCATCCAATCAACACAAACTACAAGCCAGATAAATCATACAACTAACAATGCAAAAGTATAAAAACAAAGACACAGGATGTGAGAGGGAGATATCCAACGATCTTCTTTATTCAATGCTTTTCTATGTATAATACATGAGACTCTCTCCTATATATATTTATGAGAGATTTTATGGTACATTCTACTGGTAGTATATGGTACTAGTATATAAATCAAATCTGACCATTGATTTCTTAAAGGCATAATAGACTTTTTTTATATTTATAATTTTTTCGTGAGGGTATTACGGACTTTTCCAACTAGAGTTGAAAATATGACTCTTGTACCATGTGATTTCTACATTGGCAATTACAATTCTACCCCTCTTGGGATTCTACTACTCATATTACTAGATATAGTATAACTAAATCCAAACTAATCTGAATCAGTAGATCAAAAATAATGAATGACCCGTATTAAATTGAGTATACCGTAAAAGAGCTTATATTTATAGCATAAGAGTCCTACTCGGAATTTGGTATACACCCACGTCTTCACGTCTTCTTGGAAGACAAAAACCAGCGGGCCCACAGGCTTGTCGCACCCCAGGGAGCTGGTTTCGTAACACTCTCTCTTAGGTGAATATCGTGATATGCACGTGTTTCGTTAAAAACTTATTCCAAAAACACAATCCAAAAACACAATGGGAAAAAAGATAGGAGAAAATAGTACATCGCATATGCAAGTTGTATTGCACTAGTTGCCCCTTTAAAAACTTTCATGTAAGAAACCTTTTAGTAAAAACTCACTTAAGGAAAAAAGAATACAACAATTGATCTTCTTGATCGTATCATCTTCTGGATTACTATCCTTCCTGCATAATATTTGATCTTCAAGATCAAATATGTATATGGGCCAATATTAAGGGATTTGCTCCCCTGAATTATGCATAACTCCACATTTCATCAATAACCCGACTTATTAGCCAACTAAAGCTTTGTATATCAATTATCAATACAATAAGATTCCATTACACTGGAGTTGTGCAATCACCACATTACAGGTACATGAAGAAACAATAGGACTCAGCTTCTATTGGATAATAAAAGGCACCAATACATGAGGTTTCTTGCAATACAACAACGTTCTTGTACATCTACGCGAGGTTTGGATGCTTGCCATCTCTGAAGCTTGCGCCCATGAGATTGATATGTTACTTCAAAAATTGGAGAACGTCTGAACCAAATCAACCAAGAGAAGAAGCATCACATCTGAAATATTCCATAGCTTACTACTTATCTAATTGCATTATTGCATCTCAAGAACCCGGAAAATGTGGTAGATTGAGAATGTACCAAATGTACGTGCCTTCCTTCCATGATGTTGCCAATTGTTGCTACTTGCAAGTTGTCCCCTGAAAAGCGCTGGAAAATGGTACTAGAATCTTTATAACTCTCATAAAAGTTGGGCAAAACCTACAAAAAGAAAAGGACTACGAAATCAGATATTGGACCCAATCTTCATAACTCTTCTATCTTGCATCAATCAATGAACACAAAGATTAGTTACAACCCGTACTGTACAGATCCATGCCCATTGTATAGTAGCATTGTACAAAATTCCACCGGTTACAACTTATAACTCGCAAAAGTTATGTAATCATACTTGAAGTCCTCTAAACAACACAGCACTTCCATATGAAAACTTTCAGTCTGAAGTTTAATATTGCACTACCAGAGTTAAATTAAATTGGTAGGTGATGTTTTCCCCATTTATTGTCGAACCAAACGATTTCTCAAGTGGATAAAGTATCGTTAAGCTAACATCCATGAGAGCAAATAGAAAGAAAACAAATGCAGGCTTGAACTGGCATTAGTAGGAACATTTCATTTGGAAACGCAAATGAAATGTGCACCCAGGACAGCTATAAATAGTTTCTGTCCATCTCCACTTTATAATAATACGAAATACCATTCAAGCTAGATTGCATGATTTAATACCAGCTGAAAACCTTATGTGCATTTGGAAGATGCCAAACTGATGTTTTTCAACGTTTCGATGACTGTCAGATATCATGTATTACAAAACCAAAGAGAGAGAAAGAGATGCAAAAGTTACTGATAACACGGTTGGACGGTCAAAGCAACCTCAAGATGAATTTCTGCATGGTACGAACTGAAACGGAGACTATGTTTCCTTCCATTTAGATAGAATAAGGAATATAGACATGATGTAGTATGTTCACTTTAGATGGGTACTAGAGTACAGAAATGACATTTCTATCAGCTAAGCATTCCACAAGCAGAAAATTTCGAGTCAGATTTTTTTTTATGTAGGTGTCGCTAAAATGATCAAACTTCAGCTTGAAGCTAATAAGATGAAGCTAGATCTCAACTATCTATATTAATAATAACCAGCAAGCAGTACACGATGGAACCCAATTCACCAGTCAAATTCGGTATAAAAATTATGTACCAAGCAAAACAAGATCATTATCTGAAACTATGCAAATATGGAAATTATTAAGAGCAAAATGTTTGTAATTACGGATTTCTCGATAGAATTGGTCCTTCAACTGTTAAAACTCAGAACAAATGCCCGAAAACCAGTTGAGATATTAAAATACAGAGTGCACCGATGTCCGTGCGGCCGAGTCATCAGAGAATCAAGAAGGTGTTCTAATAAGGGCATCTTCAATAGTGGCCACCTTAGCCATCTGTTAGCTGTTATAGCTGTCGAGAATGTGTCATCTCTTATATAAAAGACAAGCTGGACACATAAACTATCGTAAATGATGAGTGTGTAAAGAGAGAAGTTATGTTAAAAATTAATGAATTTATAGACAAATTATTAGATATTGTCTCTAAGGTTGTTTGTAGATAAGTTGAAACCTTTAAAGACAACCCTAAGAGACAAACTATTGTACGTACCCTAAGACTTACCAAGAGCAAACGGTGAAACTGGGAACAATTCAGATGGAACAAGCA
Organism: Ampelocalamus luodianensis; assembly: GCA_036346255.1. Taxonomy (NCBI): domain Eukaryota; kingdom Viridiplantae; phylum Streptophyta; class Magnoliopsida; order Poales; family Poaceae; genus Ampelocalamus; species Ampelocalamus luodianensis. Next base: position 51,055,131 of record CM070627.1, on the reverse strand, counting down.
AAAAAAGAAATCGAGGCACGAATTAGAGCAAACTTTGTCATGAGCGAGTCGTGACACCTCAGGACACCGCCTTCTTGTACACAACTGCAATGCTGAGTGTCACAGCTATGTGTGCCAATGGCCGCTCAAACCCTAGATCCAAAACCTAGGGCTGCCCGTCGAGCGAGAAACTTATGCGTCACGGTGGCGGCCGGGAACAGTTTGGAAGTGTGTCCAGGGACCCTCCGTGGGTACAGTTTGGAGGAGGCGCCGCTGGTGAGGGAGGCTATGGAGGGGGTGCCATCGAGAGAAGGGAGAGAGAGAGACGAGAGGGGAGTGCAGGGGCGTGATGTGGAGGCGAACTGATGGCGGGGTCCTTTTTGCAAAATGGGCAGGGTAGAGGGGAAGTGGCCGAACTTGTGCATCGGTACATGATCCATCGGCTGTGATTGAAATTTTCAGATATTAAGAAAAATGACTATTTTTACTTGATACTTCCTCATCCAGGACGGGCCTGCAGGGCTGGCCCGAGGCACGACACTATAGGCCCGCCCCGAGCACGGCACGACTCACATTGTTCACAGGACGGGCCGGCACGACACGATTGCCTAGGCCGTCACCCCGGCACGATGGGCCGGCCTGGCAAGGCACAAATAGTGTCAGGCCGTGCTTGGCACAGCACGAGCCCAGCAGGCACGGCACGACCCGAGAGGCCCGGAGAGCCAACGCTGAGAGAGAGGCAAAGCCGGGAGGTCCGGGACTGGGAGCACACGGACGCGCGGGGCGGTGCCGGTGCCGAGGAAGACTGGCGGCGCGGAAGGGAGCCAACCAGCCGGGAGGTCTGGGACCGGGAGGAGGAGGAGAGAAAGGGTGGTGCGGGAGGGAGCCAGAGCGGAGAGGCATGGAGGCAGCTCGGCGGTGAGGAGGCGGCGCGGAGGTAAGGAGGCGACTAGGTGAGGAGGCCGGCGAGGAGGAGGCGGTTGTGCACTTGTGGTCTTGTGCGGTCTTGCGGACGAGGAGGCACAGAGGAGAGGAGGCGGCGCAGCTAGCCAGAGCTGCGAGGAGGCGACTCGATGGTTGTGCACTTGTGCGGTCTTGCGGACGAGGAGGCACGGAGGAGACGAGGTGGCGTGAACACGGAGGCGCGGAGAAGAGGAGGCAGCGCGGCTATCCAGAGCTGAGAGGAGGCGAGGAGTTGGCGCACGGAGCTGCGAGGAGGAGAGGAGGCGTGTAGGTGTGGCACGCGCACTCGCGGGGGAGGGGGGCAGGGTTGGGGGGAACAAGAAGGGGCGGGCGCAGGATGGGCAGGCGGCACGTGAGCCGAAATATGCTCGTGGGCCGTGTCTGGCACGACACGGCCCAATTGAAATTCAACTGTTGAGGGCATTTAGACCGTTTGAGTTATAAAAAATAGCAAAAAAAAAATCAAAAAATCCCAAAAGTTTTCCTATAAATAGCCACCATACCCCGCTCATTTAGCACCCCTTCATTCTCCATTCTCTCTTTGAAATTATGTTGTGCAAATTCAAATTCGTGTTGAGCTAATTTGGCAAAATTCAAAAAAATTGTGCCCAAATTTGGAAAATTCAATTTTCAAAAGCAAGTCAGCAAAAGAGGTACAATACTATTTTTTTACATACTTTTATTGTTAGTGTTTGTTATGCTAAGATGAAAGTAGTAATAGTGTTAATTTTGATTTTACAGTTTTCGTTATGGATAATCCTTATGACAGCTTTGCTCTTGGTGATTACGGACTTTCATCGGAGGAAATTGTGTCCATGGAGGCGGTTGCGGTTGCTTCAAGCCAACCAGAGATTTCACCGGAAGAGCAAGGCGGAGTTCCATTATCAGGCTCCACGGCAACTGGAGCGAAGAGGTCGAGACCGTCTACATCGGGAGCGTAGGAGAATTTTGACAGGACAACCAAGCAAGACGCAGTGGGAAATGAAGTACCATATGCTATTTGTAAAATTTATCGCCATGAATTGTCTGCAAAGTCTACAGGTGGAACGGGGCACTTGCTTAGACATGCTACAAGATGTCGAGCCAAGCAAGGATTGGTGATGAGGCAGACGCAGCTTGCAATACAACCCCGACGGTACAATATGTAGCTGGGACTACGATCCTCAGGTAGCCGCCAATCTCTCTGTCGTTTAATTGCTTCTGAGGATTTACCGTTAGGCTTTGGCGAGTCCGCTTCTTTCCAAAATTACATTAGAACCGCGCATAATTCTAGATTTTCTTCTGTTTCTAGACAAACAACAACTAGAGATCTAGTAAAATACTATAATGAACGTCGTAATAAAATAAAGGAACTATTTAGTATGTGCATATTTTCGGTGGCCCTGACCTCGGACATATAGAGTGGTCGGGCTAGGGAGGATTACCTTAGTGTAGTTTCTCATTATGTTAATGATGACTAGGTAATGGAGAAAAGGATTATAGCTTTGAAATTAATTGATGTAGCACACACGGGTGAGAATATTGCGAACTGTATTATCAAAGTCGTGGAAGACTTTGGTCTTACAGATAAAATATTCGCAATTACTTTAGACAACGCCGCTTCAAACTCTAGGGCCATAGACATTCTTACTCCAGTGTTGAGTACATACGTCAATTCCTTCTTGCTACATCAACAATGCGCTTGTCATATTATCAACCTTATAGTCAAATGTGGTTTGAAGAGATTGAGTCCGTATACTAAACTTTTCATGATGTGATTTCTTTCTTGAATAATTCTAACGTAAGAATAGCACAATATAAGAATTTCTACAGGGCGATGGGTGTACGTTCAAGAAAGTTCGGTTTAGACATGGAGGTAAGGTGGAACTCTACTTACCTCATGCTTAAGAATCTTTTACTATATAAGAGCATTTTTCTGTTTTTATTCAAACACACTATCATAGCGCTAACGGTAGTATACTATTAACTGAGCAATATTGGTTCGTTGCTGAGAAGATACTGTCGTTTTTAGAAATTTTTTATGAGGCAATTGTTGCTTTGTCCGCTATCTACTATCCAACATCTCCTATCATTGTGTATACTATTTTATGGATTGCTACTCAATTGAAAATGTATGAAAATAACTTAGTTTTACGCAATGTTGTTGTTTCCATGAAATCTAAATACCTTAAATATTGGAGAGAAATCTCTTTACCTATATGCATTTGCATTTCTTTTAGATCCTAAGGCTAAAATAGATGCATTTGGTACTGTACTTAATCTTTTTCTGTGCCTCTTCCTCCAGGTCCAAGTCCAGTCTTCTTATTCTACACCATCACTGCTCAGCCAAGACCCACAAGGAGCGGGGAATTATCCACCTATCTGGACAGCGATACACTGGATTTAAACTTAGAAGGTTTCGACATCTTGCAATGGTGGCAAGCCCAGAAGTTAACATATCCCGTGTTATCCATACTTGCATGTAATGTGTTAACTGTTCCTGTCTCTACAGTTTCCTCCGAGTCTACTTTCAGTCTTTCTGGAAAAATATTAGAGGAGAGAAGAACAAGTCTCAGAAGTGAGATGGTGGATATCCTTCTAACTGTGAAGGATTAGGAACAAACTGATTCACGAACACAACACTGTGGAAAATCCAGAGTTATCGGAGGTGTTCGAAAATCTGTACTTAGACAATGACAGTAACACCGACACGTAGAGCAATGATGTATTATGTATGTAGAGCTATAGGTTGTACTCCTTTTCTTTTGCCAAGGTTTTCACATTTTGAGTTTTTACTTGGTGAAGGTTTTAACGAGGTAGCCAGTTAGACATTAATAAAACTCTTTATTATATTTTCAATATGATTGTCTTATTTTTAAAATTTTTATGTCTACTTCTGAATTCTACATATTTTTCTATTTTTTCTGATTTTTTCATTCTATCAGGCAAACAGGCTCATGTCAGCCCAACACGACACGAATGGCTAACGGGCCGTGTCTGGGCCACCACCCCAACACATGGGCCGGCCCGACCCAGCATGAATAGTTCATGAGTCTAAACGTGCCATGCCGAGCTAGGTCGCCCGTTTGGCCAGCTCCGCTAGAGATGGAAAGAGGTGGTGTAAGAGGTGCCTTCGAACTATACAGGCAGGAAATTTAGGTTTTCCCTGGCCAGATGCCAAATTGCCCATCGCCAACCTAGGCTTGCCAGCAGAGCCTCCTACAGTAAGCACATCCTAGGCCTAGCCCAACCAGGGTTCAAATTTCGACGAAATTTCACAAAATTTCGGCCATTTCGCTGGAGCTCGAATTTCCCCCTTTCGGTCAAAAAAACGGTTGCACATGAATTCAGGCCAAATTCAAATTGAATCAAAATTTGGTCAAAATTCATCAATTTTTTTTTATGAAATTCAGTCAAATTTGAATGCCAATTTCGGCCATTTGCCCGAATTGAATTCAAAATTCGATAATTTCGGCAATTTCGGTCACTCCCGAAATTTTTGCTCAAACGAATTCGAAAACCCTTATCCCAACCCATGAGAACTACCTCGGCAGCATGTGCGGCAAGCTAAAGGTGCACGGCCCTCTCAGAAAGAAAAAAAAAGAAGCTACAGGTGACTGAAGCAGGTTCTGCCTGTCATTCTCGTCGATCAAGCGCGTCCACTCGCTGCTTCGGACTGTAGCGCCGGTCCACCGCAAAGACGCGGGGGGAACCCGGCAAGGAGGCAACCTGCGGCACCGCCGGCGCGCGGCCGGAAGAGCGTGCGTGCGGTAGGGGGTTGCATTCATGCTGGCTTGTCGCTGGTTCTCGTGCGCTTTAGTGAAGCTTTTGTCACAGCGTCCCGTTTCCGCCGACCGGTTTGCATTTGGCCCATTTTTTCCCCTTTCCAATCGCTCAGCGCGGCGCGGCCTGACTGATTCTGTCGATTTAGTGTTTTTCCATGTTTGTGCGCAAGCGGTCGCGGGGCCTCCCGGCACTGAGCAGGGGCAGGATGCCATCTAGTCCAGTGAACGAGAACGTACGCAGCACAGTCGCTTCCGGCTCTCTTCGCGACTCTTGGAGGCTGAGAGAATATTGGGCCTGCTGCGCCTGCAGAACTACTACTGGCCAGCGAAACGTTTTGATGGCTGCTAAGTGAGCATCAGGTTTGAGGGTTTGACTAATCGTCCGTGTGGTTTTAAGAAAAAATTAGTAAGAAATTTTAAATTCCAAGCATTCCAAGTATTGGCATGGGTGCTACGCTAGCTTATAGCAATGAGTTCTGTCTGAAGAAAAATCATGCAGAACGTTGGATTGGATATTTGGATCATACTCTTACGTTCATTTGTGCCCCTGCAAAGTCCTCCGATCGCCAATTGATCAAAGTCATTTGTAGATCAATCAATCTTACATAATATTTTTCCCCAAGAGCACGTAAAAGGCTTGCGTGTCAATTTTATTATAATAAGGAGAAGAAATCACGATACAACAAAACACGAGACCACATATTAGGCTCGTGCTAGACATAGTACAAGCAAGACTCGCAACGTGAATAAATCAAAACCAACTACAAGTGACTACTGTAGGACCTGAATAACAATGATACCGCATACATAATATAAATATGACGATTTATTTGTGACTTATCAGCAAGCCCTAACATGTAGACCGACAACAACCGATCGATGACGGTAACCAATCTTTCTGACCATGACACTATGCATGCGTAACAAGTACTCTTGGATCTTTTCTTCAAGCAAAGGATGATGAAAGCATACTTGCTCTTCTTCTCCTCAAGGTGCGTGCAACACGGCACGCATACTCCGTGAACAAAGCGTCAAGTATGGTTTCTCCAAAATGGCTTGCCATCGCGGGCTCAAGCACTGCCCTAATGACTTGACGACATTCACACCGCTATGGACACTATCATGCACAGCATCACCTTCTTAGTCGTCATACGGATCTCAATTGGGCTCGAATAGGTGGATGTGATCCATGTCAAACAACTCGCTGTCTTTCACTATTGCCTCTACTTCAGCAACCCGTACGCTGGTAGATCGAAGGAGTCAAGTTTTTCCTTCTCCACTAGGCCCTATTACGATCAAAATTTTAATTTAGATCCACTCAAAAACTGGTTTTCGTGGAACTTACGTCAAATGGTTAGAAAATGATACTAATTAACTTTCATATATTATATTTGCATTTACCTCAGCAACAAGAGATTGAAGCGATTGTGCGAGTAATCCAAAAAGATGGTTCAGATCTCCACTAAGTACATCCTCATTCTTCCTCCCAGCAAATGTCAGCACCATCTGCACACCAAACAACAAGTTCTTCATGACGCAGCTTGAGGAAGCCGAAGAAGTCCTTTCGGAACTGCTCTTGGAATAGTTTCACCACCGACGGTGATGCAGTCTTTGTGATGTAAATATTGTCTTCATTTAGGCATGTTTCTCTCTTGACCTCCAGTCCCTTAGGCACCTACGTACATGGCATATGTAACACCCCCTTTTTCCCCTCCCTTTTTCTCCTCCTCCCTCGGGTCAACCTCGCCGGACCCCCCCTCGCGTGCTCTGCATCGCCGCCGCGTCCCTCTCTTCCCTTTGCCGCCCTTAGCCCGGCTCCCCCTCCTCTTGTCTTCTTCCCCCTGGCCCGACGCCTCTGACTTCTTCCTCCCCCAGCCAAAGCGCCAAGCCGCTCGTGCCTTCTCCTCTCTCTCTCGCGCGCGTGCACGCCACCTCCTGGCTCCATCCGCTAGCTCGCCACGCCACCGCCTCGCACGCTCGTGCTCCCTCTGCACGCGCTCGCCCTCTGAACGCCGCTGCGCCACCTACTTGCCGCCTTGTCACCTCGCGAGCGCCCACGCACGCCTTGGCCGCCATCATCACCGTGCGTGCTTGCCCGGACCCCCCTCTTCCCCGAGCCTCCCCGCTCCTCCTCCCTGGCTATAAAAGCCCGACGCTCTCCCCTCCTTCCCGTCCTCCCCATTTCTCCTTCTCCCCTCCCCCAAGCAAGAAGAAGGAACCGAGGAAGGAGAAGCAAGAAGGAAGAAGAAGGAGAAGGTCGAAGCACTTACCTTGGCGCCGCCGCCCTAGCCGTGCCTCCCCGTCGCCGTCGTCGTCGTCGCTGTCTCCCTCGCGCCGCCGTTGGTGAGCTCCTCGTCGTCGCCGCGTGCCCCGCCCTTCTCCGGTCACCGCTGCCGCCGCGCCTCCATTTCCTCTCCTCCCTCCGCGCGCCGCCGCCGCTCTCTCCCCTTTCTCTCGGCCTCGCCCGAGCCCCCTCCCTTTAGGGCAGCCCCGCCTGGGCCGAGTGCCGTGCCCCGCGGGCCGCGCCTCGCGCCCGCGCGCCTGTTTCGGCACTAGCCGTGGGCTGGGCTGAAAGTGCTTAGTGGGCTGCACCGGTTTTTCTTTTTTGGATTGATTTTCTTTTCCTTTTCTATTTTAATTTAAAAGTAAGACTTCAAGTATTTATAACTCCCCCATTTCAACTCCAAAAATTGTAAAATAAATTTCTAAAAATTTGTTAACTCAAGATCTTGCTAATGGCATAGGTCTTGTTCAATTTGGAGTTCATTTGTGTATTCTTGTGTATTTAATTGCTCTTGTTGCTTGTCGTTTATTTTGTCGGTATTTCGCCCACGTAGAGTTCGAAGACGCCGGAGACCTCCACCTCGATCAAGGACAAGACTACCCGGACTCTCTTCCCTACAACCAAGGCGAGTCAATACTTTGATCATATTGAGCCTACATTTTATGCAAATTATATTCTTTTAAAATAGCAAATTGCATGCTTTAATTCCTTAAATAAATATATGTTAAAGCCTAAGATAGTTAAATACCCGTTTGATGATTAATTAATTATTATGCTATCCTTGACAATTTGAATTCTTAATCTTTGTCACCATAGTAACTATGTGGTAATACTAGCTATAGGTTGTACTTAAGCGACATGCTAGTCTTGCTTAAGTACCGGGACATTAAAATGTTCCAATCATCATTTCTTTAAATATAAAAATGATTTGGACAGTCATTGGTGGTCTATGACTGAGATAAATGTGGTGATTTGGTTTTACTCCTCAAAACCCTAATATTGTTGTTACTGTCTGGGCGGACTGTGTGATGAAGAGTATGTTGATGGGTGCTAATGCAGCCCAAAGAATGTTGATGTGTGAAATGATCCGCCTAGACAACCCTAAGGACTTAATCTTGTCATGACCTCCCGTGTAAAACGAGTACAACTACAAGTCTGCAAACTGCAACTTGGCTTAGTAGATTTATTGAACCTTGAAAGTCAGTCTCACGGAAGGAACAATAAATGGTGCAAATGTGAGCTTGATCACATTTGAATGGGACACCAATGGTGAAGTGCCTTCTACAGCAAGACGTAGGAGGTGACATCCCGCACCAACATATGGGCGTAACCCCATACAGGTGAGATGACGGAAGGGGCGAGATACTTTGAAAGGTTACTGTGACGGTCGCTCAAATACATGACTAAGGAATCATGTGGGGTAACGAGTATGACTATCTCTTGTGGGTAAAGTGTACAACCTCTGCAGAGTCTAAACTGTTTAAACAGCCGCGCCTACGGTCAAAGGCGGACATGGGAATCTTTACTCGAGTTAGTTCTATTTCAAAAACCTTGTGGTTGGGATGAAAAATGTGGTGGGCTCACCTAGTCCCGAGATTGGATTTTGCCTGAGTGCTCGAACTCAGTGATGTTGGTAATTGGGGACGGACCCAATCAAAAGTAAGCATAAGGTAGAGTTTCCGACGGAGGGAACCTCTGCTGTTATAAATTATTGCACAATTACTCTATTTAACAAAAATGTAATTTGTTAAAAATGCTAAGTGATAGGACTTTGTAATTATGATAATTGAAAATATTGCTTTACCAAATAAAAGAACCCGAGCCATCCTTGTTAAGCTTTGTATGTATATTATTGCATTGTGTATTGGCTCGCGAGCACGGAAGTTGTGCTCATTCTCGCTCTCTCCCCCAAAACCCTCAAGAGCAGGAAATCCTGGAGATTACGACTATTACGAGGATCCAGAAGTTGGAGGTCCGGGAGATAATGAAGCATAGTGTAGTCTTTAGATGTTCTAATCTCGCCCCAGTCCAGTTGACTCCGTCGATACTTGCGTGTATCCAATATTATCCAAGCCTTGGTTAATATCGAGCACACACGGGTTTCCCCAGTCGCTTGCATGTGGAGAGATGAGCTCTCACCCCTTTTGCTTCCGTTGTCGCCCGCTTTTGTAATGTAATCAATTTGGCCTGTTCGCCCGTATTGTAAAACTTCGACCGACACGGTCTATGTAAACTCTGTTGTGTTAATTAATGAATGGTATGGTTTACGCCATGTATGAATTGATTGATGATGTATCTGTGAGTGTTAGCTCGATCCGATCCGAGGAATAGCACGATGTTTCGTAATATTGCTAAGAACGAGAGGATTCTGGATTAGAAAATCCGGATCCGACAGCATAGCACCATTTCCAGAATATTGCTAAGAACAGAGGTGCAAAAGCAATGCCAAGTATCCTCATTCATGGCAAACCATGCGAAGTAATGAGAGAAATACACATCTTGAACTACACCCTGTGCACATTTGTACCTACCTTCAGAGAGGTCCAATGAAGGCAGCAGGAGTGGAAGAGGTGAACAGTTTGGCAAGGAAAAGGCCTGGTGTAAAAGGAGCAACTCGCCATTAAGAAAGGCATTCTTGACATCAAGCCGAGAATGCATGCGATGGCGACAGACGCCACCGAAAGAAGAGTGCGAACAGTGGTCATGTGGGCCACAGGAGCAAAAGTCTCGTCAGAGTCAACACCATGCTCCCGCTGAAGCCACGAGCAACAAGGCACGCTTTATAGCGCTCAAGAGAGCCATCGAGCGAGTCTTAATCTTATAGACCCACTTACTGTGTGATGGGATGAGAATGAGATGGAAAAGGAACAAGATCCCAAGTACCAAGACGCTCGAGGCAGCAATCTCTCGCCATGGCAAGCGCCACTCAGATGAGTAACAAAGATCCCGGTAGGAGACAGACTCACGAGTAGTCGCGCCAAAGAAAGGCAAACGGCAGAGGCCGAATCGACCGCGATCGCGAAGAGCGTGAGCGAGGAGAAGATGACCCATCAGAGAAGATGGAGCATCGAAGAAGATGGACCATCAGAGAAGATGGCTCATCCGGAAGATCTCACACGCAGGTCGACGAGTGTAGAAGATAAGGGAGAAGGTATCAGAGTGGGAGGAGCTCATGAGTCGTAGAAGACGACACAAAGCGGCGACAACGGCGGAGAGGCTGTGGGGAATATGTGGAGACTCGGTGGGACATGTGGACAAGGGCAAAACAGATATAGGTGTATCCGAAAGGTCAAGAAAGACAGAGACTCCACAGAGGAAGCCGAAGGCAGGCAGACGTGGGTAGAATGGACGAGACTCGTCGAAAGTCACATCCCGAGAAACCCGCATCCGACGCACCAACAGGATCCCAAAGACCGATAGCCCTTGTGCTCGCATCAGATCCCGTAAAGACACACTCAACAGATCGAGCGGTCGCTTGGTGCGTTCGAGGGCGAGGAGAACGAGCAAACGCAACCAAACAGATGAAGGGTAGAGTAGTCGAAGAAGACCACGAGACGCTCAACAGGATCGCCTCAAGAGCGTAAGAGGGTGGATGTTGACGAGATAGGTGGCAGTGGAAACACCTCGACCCAAAGTGAGGTGGAATAGAGGCGCGATCATCGAGCACGAGCCGCCTCAAGGAGGTGACGATGCTTGCGCCACGACACCATTCGAGCATGAGCACCAGACAAGAGAATCGAAGCGAGTTCCTCGCCAGCAAGGAAGTCGCGCAGTTTGGTGAACCAGAAATATAGTATGGATGTCGTACGTGTTTCTCCCTTTTGATTTGTGGCGGCTGACTTGTTGGACTGTTCGAGTGCTCGGAAGAGCTGGTTGAAATAGGTCATTCAGGATGAACTGAAACACCACCGGATCGCATCGATCAAGCTTAGGGCGTGTTTGCTTGGCCTGGCGGCAAAACGCCTGGCCGAGAGAGGGCCTGCAAGCTGCCCGCCGTGCGTTTGGTTCCCTCCTAGGCGAGCCGCCAGGTTCAGACGTAGAAAACAAGCGTCTGGGAGTTAGGCCTCCTAGGTTGCTCCGATTCACCGTTGATAGCTCGATCCAACATTCTATTTTTTATTCACCAATTTTAGGTATATACTTTCAACCAAACAACTCATCTTTAGATCTGTTTGGCCAGGTTAAAATCATCTACTTTTCAGGCTACCTTCAGGCACCACTTTTTCTCAAACATGGAATCCAAGGCACCAATCAAACAAACCCTTATTGCATTGTTCAGTTATGACATTAATCACCTCAGAGACGAAGAGCAGTGTGTTTGGTCCTGAAGAGCAGCCAAGGTCGGCAACAACCATGGTTTTGGAGAGAAGAGCTCTGTACACTTCTCTTGTCGCCCTCTCAAGGACTGACTTAGCATCAAACATAGCTTTCTCCTAGCATCATGTATGCACGGGGAAATTTCATGGTTATTATTGCGATAGGATCGCAATATAACCACAGGTTGACTACATCGATAAGAGAATAAACGGCCACTAAGAAGATGGGAAACGCAATTTGACGTTTGATGGGAAACCGTTAGTAGATCATATGAAACTGAACTGCAGTCTTACACAACATAAATATATGTGGGGATTTATTTATGACTTATGAGCCAGTGCTAACGTGTAGCGCAACTACCATATATGGTTGTCTCGTTGAGACTTTGACCATGACAATTCCCTTCTAGACCTTGACAGTCGACCATGCATGCGTATCGAGTTTTCGACTAGCATGAGAGAACACATGCCAGCTGCCCAGTTTACATGTCACCGTTTGATCTGCAGGGAGCAGAAATTAGAGAGATAACACTCATGGGTCTCTAACATCTTTTCTTCAAGGACAGGACGATGATAGCAAACTTGGTCTTCTCCCTCTTAAGGTGGTTGCCAGCACGGCATGCATACTCTGTGAACAACATGTCTAGTATGTCTTCTCCGAAATGGCTTGCAATCGTGGACTCCATCACTGCCCTAATACAATTAGCAAAATTCACACCGCTTTGGACACTGTCGTGCACACCATCACCTTCGGAGTCGTCGTAGGGATCCCAGTTGGACTCAAACAGTTGGATGTGATCCATGTCGAACAACTCACTCTGCTTCACTATTGCCCTCACCTCGCCAATTGATGGACCGTAGTTTGGTATGTAGAAGGAGTCAAGTTTTTCTTTCTCCACGAGGCCCTATTATGACAAAAAATTTAATTTAGATTGACTGTTTCTTGTACAACTTAAAGAATTTTAGGCAGTGACACTAACTTCTTTGCATGTTCTGATTTTCGGCCGAAAATAGGCCATATCGGATTTACCGGCCACCCTGATAGGAATCCAAACCGGCTCCAAAAAAATTGTTTTATTTGAATTTTGCTCGAATTTACTCGAATTTGATCTTTTTAAATTTAAAATCCAAAAATTTCAAAAAATTGAAAGTTTTAGCTGATTTTTTTAAATTTTTGGCCAAACCGCCCTTCCCCAGCCAAAAAAAAAAAAGTTAGCGAAAACCCTACTTGTTTACCTTAGCAACAAGAGATTGCAGTGACTGTGCAAGCAAACCAAAAACATGGTTGAGATCTCCACTGAATACATCCTCATTCTTCCTCCCAAGGAATGCCAGCACCATTTGCCCACCAAACACAAGTTCTTCGTGACGTAGCTTGAGAAAGAGGCAGAAGTCCTTCTTGAACTGCTCTTGGAATAGTTTCACCACCGGTAGTGATGTTGTCTTTGTGATGTAGATGTTTTCTTCATTAAAGTATTCTTTCGCCATGCCCTCTAGCCCCTCTGGCACCTACGAACATGACATAACACTACTAACTTGAGATGATTTCTAAGAACAGAGGTACAAGAGCAATGCCAAGTATCTTGAGTCTTGACTGATGATGCGTTAACATGAGAAATACATATGATTGAACTGCACCTTTACACATTTGTGCCTACCTGAGAGAACCAATGAAGGCAAAACGAAGAGTGGAAGAGGTGAATAGTTTGACAAGGAAAAAGCCTCGTGTAGAAGGACTTTGGCAACCCAGAAATATAGTATGGAGGTAGTGTTTCTCCCTTGAGATTTGTTGCAGCTAACTTCTTCAACTGTTCGAGTGATCGAAAGAGCTGATTGAAGTCGTTACCTGGTAGGTCATTCAAGAAGAACTGAAGTTCCACAAGATCACGTCGACCAACCTTATTGCAATGGTCGGTTATCACATTGATCACCTCGGAAACGAAGAGCAACGTGTTTTGACTTGAAGAGCAACCTAAGTCGGCAATGACCATACTTTTGGGGAGAAGAGCCATGTGTATTCCTCTTATGGCCTTCTCAAGGACTGCCTTAGTCTCAAATATGGCTTTCTCCTATAGCACCATGCAAGCAAGGAGAAAGTTTCATGGTCATTAGTGTCGCAACATAGATAATTTCTTCTGGCGAAACAATAGGAACACAATGAATGTAGATGTTAAGAAATGTTATTTTGTTTTAAAAATATATTTAGAAATGTTTTATTTTGAGGACCTCCAACTCTATGTGTTGGAGACCTAACTATAATATAATAGTATGCATGTATGTGTATAGATGCTAAATTTTTTAATTTTGACAAATCCTGATGTTATATATGTGGTTAAACTATGTGCAGTACTGGATCATGATGCAAGTATATATTATTGCCAAGGTAAAATCGATTATAAAAAAATCTCAGATATAACCTTTACATATGCAACATGGGAAATGCATTGCATCAGAAATTAAATAAGTGTGAATGTTAGAAGAAAAAAAAGAGATCAAGAATAATTACTTGAAGCCTAGAATTCTTGGTGTAGCTACTTTCTCCGTCACCTTTGACCATGTAAAGATCACGTTCTATATTCATTGTGCTACGAATTAAAGCTCTTTCCTGTGATATAATTTCTGATGATTTCAGTAGGAAGTACAACAGCTCAATGGGAGTTCTGTTCCATGTGAGGTACTATTTATAGGGAGAAAGTTATATGTGCAAGAAAGTATGAGATGTTTTTTCTCCAATGGGGTATCTGAGTACATCCAAGCACCAATAGAAATCTATATGGTGTCCACACAAGAGTGAAATAGACGTATGCCTCAATTCTGGAGCTATCACCCGGTTCTCTCATCAAAGATGATGGGCTTGCCTGCCTAACTTTAAGATCCGAGGTTGACACGCGACCTGTTCCAATCGATGCAATTAAGTCTTTGAATAGTACAGCATTTTCAGTGGTAGCAGAAATTAGCACGCGCGGCAGTGTAGACCACAAGCCAATAGTACGAGGGAAAATAATACGCGTGTTTTCCATGTGTACCGTGTACGATAGCTACCTGCATGGCTGGAACATAGAAGATGGCTGCCAATAGTGTGCTTGTTTTCCATGTGTACGATAGCTACCTGCATGGCTGGAAACATAGAAGGTGCCTGTCCGTGTGCCATATGGAGGGTTTGAGGAAAAAAACATGATTGCAGCCGGAGAAACATTGGGTCATGGGCTTCTATGAACTTTTGGATAAACATTGGAGAACCAAATATATATGAGTATTTTTAGCCCTATGCACTTTTCTCTCAAAATATGACTTTTTACAACTTCAGAAGACATCTATCTCATTTCTTACTATTATACATTTTTTTTGAATGAATGTTCATATTCTCATTGACAAACAAGGCATCTTTCCTAATCTCTGTCCTTCTCAACAAGAGAAGACATACATGGTGAATTTTGGAAATAAATGAAGGATGCCAAATTGCAAAGATCATTTTATGCTACTCATGTATTCCTGTTCCGAATCTAAAATGACTTTCACTAATTTGCATTGGGAGAGAGTACATACAAGTGACGGATTGTGGTGCAAACATGGCGCTAAAATCTCAAATAAAAATTCATAATTGCACATAAATTGAATACAAATAATTAAATCACATTTGTTGCTGCAAACACATACATATACATTAACACACGTAACACACGGCTCTAGAGATCATAGACACTAGATCATATAAACCACATATAAAGGTAGCATCTCAGCATCTGGCTAAGGAGCCTGCAGTTGTTTTGTCTCTTTGCTCACCATCCTGGAGCTAGAGGTAAAAGTAAGTTTGTTTTTTTGGGTGGCAGGGAGCGAGCGACTCAGATGGAATAAATGGTACATAAATCAAGGCAGGTGGCCAGATTGGAAATGTATTGTATTTTTCTTGTTTTATAGATGCAACGCGACAACTGTGAACAATCTAACACATGGATTGAAACTTGATAATGCAAAACTAAGAACAATCTAAGCACAAAGGTTTAGGTATATGATGATGATTTTTTTGTGAGGTAATTTTCTGGATTATAGGATTGAAAATGGCTAGGAACTGAGCATAGCTCAGTTGACGTGGGGTAGGAGAGCCACCCAACCCACCCGCAGGTCGAGTCCCATGGGCAGCTACTGTAGATAGCACTGTAGCTGGAAGCACTGTAGATGTTACTGTAGCTGTATACGGTTGCTGATTTTACTATTTAAAATCGGAGGAGATAAGCATCCTAAAATAATAAAAAGATTGAAAATGGCATGACAAAAACACAATGATAGCTTTTTTCGTTTTTCTTCTTCTTTTTTGCAAACGGTGCAGTTGATTATGGTAGCCAGCCTTAAGACTCAGGAACCAAAATGTCACATGATCAAATTCTGGAAAATACACAATAAATCAACCTAACATCTAGTTAGTGGGACTTGAACCCTGGCTGTTAGCCACAAGAAAAGTACCATACCAGTTGGACTAGCCGGTAACAAAATGATACATTAGTTGCAGGGTTCATATGACAATTGGACTTAAATTACATGACTTTCTGATGTTATATATGTGATTCAACTCAATGGATCATGATGAAAGAATTGCTGCCCAACCAGCTGGTAATGTAGACTACAACAAGATCTCAATTCTTATAACCTTGACACATGCACCTTGAGAAATGCTTCAGAAATAGTTGTGCATGTCGTAAAAAAAGACACAGAATAATTACTTGAAGCCTAGAATTCTTGGCATAGCTACTTTCTCCTTCCCCTTCAACCAAGTGAAAATCACGTTCTATATTCATCATGGCTATGAATTAATGCTCTTGCTTGGGTCGTAATTTCTGATTTTCTCAGTAGGAACAACCAGGCGATGCAACGTATGGGAATAGGGAATACTATTCCTTGCGACAGACCGTTTATATAGAGGAGATTGTCATGTGTAATGTCCTGCTTTCGGACGAGTATTAGTGGTTGCTATTTCAGTTTCGTTCTTCACCCGTATTTCAAATTATCAACTAATTTTAAAATCTCTCCTAGTTTCTTTCTAGCTCGGGTTTGTGTTTCAAACTTCCTTGAGAACCGAAATTCAAATTCCAGGTTTGAATTTCATCTTTTCGATTTTGGGCCCTTGTCCTTTTTGGCCTCCCCCCTTTTCTACGGGCTCAGCCCGTGTTTTTCCTCGGGCCGGCCCAACCTCTTGGCCCACTTCCCCTTTTCTCTCTTGGCCCGCTCGGCCCACAGCCCTGGCCTTCTTTTCCTCCCGGCCCACTCCTCCCTTCCGGCCTGGCATCCTTCCCTTGCCTTCTTCTCCCCTGGCAGCCCCAAGCCCCAGCTCGCTCTAGAGCTGCCCGTGAGCAGCGCACGCGCTCCCGTGCGCCCAGTCGTCTCAGCAGCCCCCACACCCGTACACGCCAGCGCCGCGCCCACCCTTGCGCCCGGTCCGAGCCGTGCGCTGCTCCCTGTCGTGCTGACCTGCTCGTCCTCGCCATGCCCTCACTTTGCCCGATCCAAGCGGCACGCCCACGTCACGCTTGTCCTCACTGTCCTCGCTGCACAGGAGCTCTGGGACCAAGCCATGCGCGCCGCGTAGCGGACGCGCGCACTCGCGCCAGCGTGGAAGCCCAAGGTCTTCGCCCTGTACCGCCGCCCCCACGCCTGTCTTTGGTAGGTCCGAGCCATGCACAACGCACGCGCGCACCTGCGTCACCCCTGCTTCTGCCCCTGCTCGCACCAAGCCTTCCCGGTTGGACCTCCCCCAGCTCCTCCTCTCCACCTCGAGGCTATAAGAAGCCATGGCTGCCTCCCTTTGCCTCCCCTACATCGCCCCTTTTGCTCCTGGTAAGTCCACCGAAGCAAAAACCGAAGAAAAGTCACCTTGGCCACGCTGCCTCACCGCCGCACCGCCGCTCCGGTGAGCACCTCGCCCGGCCGACCTCGTCACGAGGAGCCCCCGACGCTGAGGAAGACGTCCCTTACCTCCATTCACCTTCCTCGAAGCCGAAACGAGCCACCCCTGCCACCGCCTTCTTGCCCCGCACCGCCGCTCCACAGCTCCCCAACGCCGCTGGCCCTGCCGTCGATGCCCTCGTGGCCGCTGTCCCCTTGACCACCTGCCCTAGTCCTTGCCCTATGCCGCCATGCTCCATCTCACCGGCAATGAGCCCGTGCCCGAGCCCAAGCCGCACCGCCCGAACCCTCCCCTGTTCTCTTGGTTGAAACTCCCTGTTGTGTGTGCTTTGAGTCAATGGGTCAAAGGGGCACTTGGCCTTCCCTCTCTCTCCATGTCTCTCCCTTCCGAGTAGGCCCAGCCACAACCGGCTCACGCGCTTTCGTGTGCCCGCACATATGGACTGCATCCACGCGCGACTCCCCATGCGCAGAGGCTGCCATGTGGATCCCACCGCCAGCTCTTTTCTCTCTCCTCCCTATTTAGTTTTCTTTTGGGTTTTAATTCAAAAGTGAACTTCAAAAGTCTCGTTCTCCTCCGTTATAACTTCAAAAATTATGAATTAAATTTCTAAATTTCTGTAAATTCAAGATCTTGCTAATGACATAGGTCTTGTTTTATTTAGAGTTCTTTTGTTGATCCTTTTGTATTTATTGGTTCTTGCTTGCTTGTTATTTCTTTTCCGGTACTTCGTCCGAGTAGAGTTTGAAGACGCGGGAGGCCTTCAACTTGATCGAGCACAAGACTATCATGACCTTCTTGCCTTTAACCCAGGCGAGTCAATACTTTGATCATATTGAGCCTACATTTTATGCAAAGTATATTCTTTTGAAATAGTAAATTGCATGCTTTAATTCCTTAAGCAAATGCATGTTAAAGCTTAAGGTAGTTAAATACCCATTTGATGTTTAATTAATTATTATGCCATCCTTGACAATTTGAATCCCTTAATCCTTGTCACCCTAGTAACTATGTGGTAATACTAGCTATAGGTTATACTTATGCGACATGCTAGTCTTGCTTGAGTACCGGGACATTAAAATGTACTAATCATCATCTCTTCAAACATGAAAATGAATTTGGGCAATCATTGTGGGTAAATGATTGAGATAATTGAGTTGTTGTATTTTTTACTCCTCAAAAACCCTAATATTGTTGTTACTGTCTCGGCGGATAATATGATGGGTCGTATGTTGATGGGTGTTAATGTAGCCCAAAGAATGTTGTTGTGTGAAATGATCCGCCCAGATAACCTTAAGGACTTAATCTTGCCATGACCTCCCGTGTAAAACAAGTACAACCACAAGTCTGCAAACTGCAACTTGGCTTAGTAGATTTATTGAACCTTGAAAGTTAGTCTCATGGGAGGAACAATAATGGGTGCAAGTGTGAGCTTGATCACGTTTGAATGGGACACCAATGGTGAAGTGCCTTCCACAGCAAGACGTAGGGGGTGACATCCTGCACCAACATATGGGCGTAACCCCATATAGGTGAGATGACAGAAAGGGCAAGATATTTTGAAAGGTTACTGTGGCGATCGCTCAACTACATGACTAAGGAATCATGTGGGGTAACGAGTATGACTATCTCTTGTGGGTAAAGTGTACAATCTCTACAGAGTCTAAATTGTTTAAACAACCGCGCCTACGGTTAAAGGCGGACATGGGAATCCTTACTCGAGTTAGTTCTATTTCCAAAACCTTTGTGGGTGGGATGAAAAGTGTGGTGGCCTCACCTAGCCCCGATGTTGGATTTTTCCCTGAGTGTTTGAACTCAGTGATGTTAGTAATTGGGGATGGACCCAATCAAAAAGAAGCATAAGGTAGAGTTTTCGACGGAGGGAACCTCTGCCTGTTATAAATATTGCACAATTACTCTCTTTAATAAAATGCAATTTGGTTAAAATACTAAGTGATAGGAATTTGTAATTATGATAATTGAAAACATTGCTTTAGCAAATAGAAGAACCCGAGCCATCCTTGTTTAGCCTTGCATGTATATTATTGCATTGTGTGTTGGCTCGCGAGGACGGAAGTTGTGCTCATCCTCGCTCTCTCTCCCAAAACCCTCATAAGCAAGAAATCTTAGAGATTACGACTAATACGAGAATCCAGAAGTTGGAGGCCCAGGAGATGATAAAGCGTAGTGTAGTCTTTAACTGTTCTAGTCTCACTCCAGTCTAGTTGACTCTGTCGGTGCTTGCGTATCCAAGTCTTTGATTAATATCGGACGCACACGGGTTTCCCCAATCGCTTGCCTATGGAGAGATGTGCTCTCACCCTTTTGCTTCTGTTGTCACTTCTGCTTTTGTAATGTAATCAGTATTGGCTTGTTCGGCCCTTATTGTAAAACCTAACCCGACGTGGTTTATGTAAACTCTGATGTGCTAAATTAATGAATGGTATGGTTTTACGCCATGTGTGAATTGATTTAGTGATGTATTCTGTGAGTGCTAGCTACTGATCTAGGGAATAGCACAGTGTTTCACATGGGATTCTAGATTACGAAATCTGGGTCCGACATCATGTTTTTTTTTGAAAGATGGAGATTGTCATGTCTCTCCCTGTAGTGCAACAATGCTGATTGCTTATTTGGTACTTC
Organism: Ampelocalamus luodianensis; assembly: GCA_036346255.1. Lineage (NCBI taxonomy): Eukaryota > Viridiplantae > Streptophyta > Magnoliopsida > Poales > Poaceae > Ampelocalamus > Ampelocalamus luodianensis. The sequence goes on along the minus strand of CM070627.1, from coordinate 51,035,283 downwards.
TACCCGTGCTTCTTTAACTGCCTTGATGCATAAGCGATCACCTTGCCAACTTGCATAAGCAGACAGCCAAGACCCACTCGATATGCAACTGAAAAGACTGTGAAGCGCTTCCCTGGCTCAGGAAGAGTAAGAATAGGAGAAGTCACCAACCTCTCCTTCAAAGTGCTAAAACTACGCTCACACTCATCAGTCAACTAGAATCCCACACCTTTCTGCGTGAGCTGAGGCATCGGCTTGGTGATGATAGAGAAATCTTGCACAAAACGCTGATACTAGCCAGCCAAACCTAAGAAACTCCTCACCTCCTTAACATTGATCAGCCTCTTCCAGTCCAGCACTGTAGAGACCTTGCTAGAATCAATAGCAATGCTATGAGGATAGATCACATGACCCAAAAAACCCACTTCTGAATCCAGAATTCACATTTCTTTAGCTTGGCATAGAACTTGCACTCTCTCAAAGTTTCTAATACCAGTCTTAAGTGACGCTCATGATCTTCATTTGTCTTGTTGTATATGAGAATGTCGTCAATGAATACCACTGCAAAGCCATCCAGATACTTGTGTAGCATATTGTTCATGGTCTCCGTAAAACGGCAGGTGCATTAGTCAGTCCAAAAGACATAACTTTAACTCATAATGCCCATACCTAGTGGAGAAAGCGGTTTTCTCAACATCCTGCTCACGCACACGGGTTTGATTGTACCCAGACTAAAGATCAATTTTCAAAAACACATGGGCTCCATTCAACTGATCAAACAAGTCCTCAATGCGGGGCAATGGATATTTATTCTTGATCGTGACTGAGTTAAGCGCACGGTAATCCACACGCATGCACCAACTCCCATCCTTCTTCTCTGTAAACAGAACAAGAGCTCCCCCATGGCGACACACTGTGCCTGATCAAACCCTTAGCCCACAAATCATCCAAATGTTTTTTCAATTCCTCCTAAAACGGATGTGCCAGCCGATAAGGAGACAACAAGATGGGTAGAGTGCCCAGAACAAGGTCAATGTGAAATTCCACGTCCCGCGTAGGTGGCATCCTCGGAAGCTCAGCCGGGAACATATTTGGATAATTGCAAACCACCGAAATCTTCTCAACAAGAGCTAAGAGAAGCCCGGTCTTCACCGCACGCTAACCTAGGAACAATCTAGCCAAACACACAAGGAGAGCGCGAAGGCGCACTCCCCTGAAAGGTCAAAGTCTCACCAGAGGAAGTCTGCAAAGTGACGGTCCTATAGAAACAAGATATCACAGCTCGGTAGGAATGCAGCTAATCCATGCCCAAGATGACATCAAATGGCTCCAACTGAGTGACCCTCAGATTCAACGTGAACTTCTTTCCATCAATGACAATAGAACATTGTCAGGATCCAAAAATGCATCTCAAGAACCCTCTGTGTATTCTAAACTAGTCCCAGATCAGTAGCTAGCTTACACAGGAAACAGTGATGAAATATCATCCATTTATTCGATCTAACTAAAAAGATCTCAAAATATCAAATAGAAATAATAATTGGACCTTATAGTCAACGTTTACTTAACTTGCCACATAGGGCTAAAAAAACTGTAATACTCCGAAACGTGTTAGAGAGAAAACAAAACTGGTTAAAGGGGTTTTTCTAAATTTCTTCAAAAACCTAGGTTATGGGCTCTTGGCCCATAGCACCAAGGCCCAAAAAGGGGGAAACCCTAAATATGCTACAGTGCCAACCCATGCTACAGTAGCCATGGTGCTACAGTGACATCCGCCCCCCTGCTGCTCCTCCTCTCCCAGGCACCATCCTCCTTGCTGTTGTTTTTGCCGGCCGTTGGGAAGAAGAAGGAGAGGAAGGAGGATTCGATCATCAATCTCCTGTGGTTCTACAAGAGTAACAATCGATGTTCTTAACTGATTGGATCATAGTAGATGCGAAACCAATTACGTTTAGTGGATCGAAGTCCTGCTGCGAGTAAATTAGATCCTGTCCAGTTTATTGTGTGAATATTTTCATGTGTTTAGAGTCCGAATTAAAGGATCTCATCTCCTAGAGTTATATGGGTTTCGTTCTCAGCTTTCAGTAGGCTCAAAGATCACTCAATGTCGAGTTATGGTTTAAAAGTTATGATGAATTCTTTCCTACTGTCCCGAAAGTCTGACGAGAATTAATAGTCACTTTGTTTATTAAAATATGATTATGTTAGGAGCTGATTCTGAAATGTTTCCAAAACGAACTATGTAGATAATTCCATCAGCTTTCAGGATTGTTAAAGAACACTTTTTTTGGATTTGTAGAACAAAAGTTATGTATATTTTAATTTAACTGTCCAGATTGTAAGTCGGGTTTCGACAGTAGTTTTGATCTTAGCATTCCATAATGATAAAAAATCTTGGATTTTGGTTAATCCAATCAAAAGTTATGATTATTTCTTTACTGATGTTTAATTCTGCTAGGCAGATTATATATTAGACTTTCATCTGAATGTTAGCCTAAGTTTTTGACTGAATTGGAGGATTCAACCAACTAGACTATTGTGGAGGTTTTCGTTACCTTTCCATAGGATCTAAGATCACATCGTTTCGTGTTTCAGAGCAAAAGATATGATGTTTTTTGTACTGCTATCTAGAATAGATTTCTGTTAGCATGTTGACTAGTTTGAGTAGATAAAGTGTTTAATATTGGGTTATGGGAAGATGATGTAGACCACTGCGAGTAATATCTTGTTAAGCATGTTTGTTTGATGTCTAGTATCATTCTTGGTTACCAAGTGGTGGTGAACCCCGGTGCTAGAGCGTTCCGCCTTTTGTCTTCTGTCTCACGGTTGAGGCAAGTGCAAATAGTGATAATGGGTTGCTTTATTTCATAATCGATGAATGCCATGGTTTAATGATGATGCTTTATGTTTGATAATGTTGATGAACATTACCTGTTCATGATGAGTTGATATTGTGATTTCAATTTTGCATCATAGCATACATTTCTGTATCTTGGTCTACATGGTAGCCAAAGATTGTTCCTTTGAGATCCCTGTCATGCATTGGACGGGCATAGATCCCCATTATGCATTGGATGGGCTTGGATCCCCGCACTCGTGGAGTGTGGGCATTAGGTCCCTGTGCCTAGAGGGCACAGGCTTTCAGTATGTATCAACAGATCAAAGCAAAGGAGCGGAAGTGGCTTCGGCACGCACGACACGAGCCAAGAGAAGAAATGGGCTGGCGCATGAAAGGAAATAGAAACCGGAGGTGGGCCCAAGAGACATGGCCAGGAAAACAAATAAAATGGAAAGGAAAAGAAGATGGCCGGCGGGAATTGGGCTGGAAAGCAGGAATTGGGCCTGAAGGAGGAGATTCGGCCCGAATCAAAACTGAGATTTTACTTTAGTTTTTCTTTTTAGAAAATAACCAAAAATGCAAATTGCAATTAGAAAATAGCAAATGCACTCAGAAAAATTCTAAAAAAATTCTAGAAAATATGTCCAAGCACATAGAAGCCAAATAAAATAATTTTTATAGTAGTTGATGTTGACATTCATCACATTAAATTGTATTTGAACTCTGAAAATCCTTATTAAGCTTTAACTCTATTAGAAAAATCCAAATGGTTATTTTTAATTTTAAAAATTAAAAAACATACCAAAATTTTGGGATGTTACAAACACCCAGGACAAATAGTGGAGCTCACAATAATACCCCAAGTAGAATTGACCAACAAAGACTGAGTAATTTACTACACACTCAAATTCGCTCTCCGAGCAAACGCCATTGGGACATACGAATATGTAGCTTCTGAATCAAAAAGGACTAAAGCATCAAAGGAGTCCACAAGCAAAGTACCTGTCACCACGTCTAGATGACCTACAGACTCCGCAGTAGGCATGGCATACACTCCAGGTGGCGCCATGGTAAAAGAAGATGGTGTCGTAGCGGTGGGAGCCCCGACAATCTACTGTGGCGGTGCAAGTAAAGCCGATGGAGCAGCAATCTAAAGCGGTGGCTGCCAGTAGTACCCTGTCGGAGGGACCCAAGCTGAAAGAAGCGGTGGCCATCATCTGGACAGACCCCCGTGTAGGACTTGTTGAAGAAGGTGTAGGCACCAGCTCCCACTTGATCACACTAGCGGGTTTCCAGCAATAACACACCTGCTCCTTGTGACTCTGTCAGCCACACGGACGACAAGTTCTGTCCAAGAACACTCAGTAGTGTGGTGACCATCAACACACTTGAAGCATAAAATACCCTACCCTGGAATATGACAAAGAGCTTGAGCACTTGAAAAAGGATGAGGCGCTGAAGAAGGAAATGGCCTCGACTGCCTGGACTTGGAGAACTGTGAAGATTGCGGTCCCCCCTTGAACTTCTTAGGAGCAGGCCGTTGAAAAGACCCACTCCCCTCACCAAAGCTCCTCTTCTGGTTACCACCAGAAGTAACAGGTCCACCAAAAGTCTGTAGCCCCTTAGTGAGCTGTATCTCCAACTCCATGCCCCTGGATTGCTCTACAACCGAGCTGAAATCACAGAGTGGAGTAGCTCCCAAAACGTGATGGTACTCAGGATTTAGGCCCCGATGGAACCTCTTGGCCTTCTACAAATCATTGTTCACCGCTGTTGGAACAAAGCGAACCAAGTTATTGAACTTGGCCTCATACTCAACGTCAGTCAGCTTCCCCAGAACGAAGGTAGACAAGGCAACCTCCATCTTCTCAACGAAGGAATCAGGATAGAACTTTGCCTTTAAATGGTCGACAAATATCTCCCAAGAAACTGGACCCTGAGCAGCGGTCCTCGACGTTAGAATGCCGTCCCACCAGATGTTCGCCTGTCCTTTCAGCCGAAAGGCTATAGAACAAGCCCTTTGGTGCGAAGACAGCTCCAAAGCTCCGAACTGCCTCTCCATATAGCACAGCGAGTCTGCTGCTTGGACCAGCGTACCCGGCCTGTCAAACGGATCCAACCTCAACCCATCCACTCTTGAAGCATCATCCGCACCTCAGGTGTAGGTGGCGGGGTGATAGGAGTAGCAACAGATGCCACAGCAATAGAGGATGCCGATGCCTTTTGATGGAGATCACGAATCTCTCCCCGCAACTCTCTCAGCAAAGAGAGCGGTCTTATCATGGCCCCTAGCTGGAGGCGGGTTAACAGCAACCCCTCCTCAGCAATTCTGTTCCCCTTAGCTACTGACTCTACTGCCACAGGCGATGGCTCCACGGGACCACGCTTGCGTCCATGACCACATCCTCTACCTCTCGGCATAGCTATCAACCCCAATCATCAAACACACAATAAGTTCAATGAACCAATATCAAATCATGTATCATCAATACAACATATCAAAAACGTAAGTGCAAAACAACATATCGAAAACATTAACACAAGCATAACGATATGACAATCATAGATAATTATTTTCTAGGAAGTATAGCACGATAATAAACCAAGATCGACGCAAAACCAATCGAATAAGGTCCATTAAATGAATAATCAACTCCAACCTATCATCTATGGCTAAACAATACTATCATATCTTAATTATAAATCATCAAGCTATAAAATGAGTTCTCATGTCGAATGAATCAAATAATCGAGTGTAGGCTGTGATTCCAAGTGCGCTAGTCCTTCCCAAGTGAAGCATCGTCATCAATCACCAAAAAACAACAAAAGAGAAAGAGTGAGTCCACGACTCAGCAAACACAATAATAAACAATGAACCATGATCAATTCAACCATAACCAATATCATCATCACCATTTACTCATCTTTCTTCTCATACTCAAGTCTCAATTTCTCTTTTTCATTAAATGCAAGGTGCCTCTATACTACATGTCCACCTGCACTTTTCTTTGCATATACCAGTACAACATGGATGAACACACGACAATGTTCACCCTTTCATCAAGCTCGTCCTTAAAGGATCGGGGACCTCTCCACTCACGTGGAGTATTTACAAACGAGGTACATATGTAATCACTATGATCACCTTCTTTTCATGCAATGATACTTATGAATACACAATTTAACATAAGTTCATCAAAAATACCATCATCCAACATTCTTGAATTCATCAATACAATTAATATTATGTCATTCATATTGTTTGTAATTAAAAAAGATGAAAGCATAAACAATATAATAGTAATGAGTGATAAAAAATACAATGATCCACCATCGATCACTATCTACCATACGCTTGCATCTTTACCCCCATTGGAACTGGATAGTGAGGCGGCGAAAAGGCAATAGAGGCCACACTCCATAGACAAACAATGCAAAAAATATATTAAAATCACAACATTACAGCACCCACACTTTACACTTATTGTCATCGCACGTCTATGGCAAACCGACCCAATTAACCTCAAAACTACCGGACGCACTACCTACCGTCCCAGTAGTAAAAAGTCTCTAACTTATTCATCCTAACTCTAAATTCAACCAACCAAGACTTTCTAAAATTCTTACGAAAAAGCCTACAACTTTCTAGTTATGATTAACATCTAATTCTACCATTTTATTCCTCGTTTCGTCTCCCGAAGACCGTCACAGAATCTATGAGGACAGTTCGCTTCATAATTTTATATCATTAATTTTAAAACTTAAAAAATATATGAACGATACTAGTTCTTAAAACTACTAAAAATTTACAAACTTATTTAAGTTATCACCATATTTTTATTTTGTCATCTACTAGATAAAACTGACCCATCTACACAAAATCTGCCAACTACGTCCAAATTCTAGAGATCAACATTCCCGAGATCGTAACTTTTTGTTAGCTAATCTGAATCGAGTGGTCTAGACCTTTCTGGAAAGCTAATGAGATTATCTAACTTTCTCTAATTAGACCAACCTCTGAATCCAATCTTAAATCCCTCGAATCGACCCTGCAATGTTCTTCGTCTAACCTCGACGAATTAGGGTATGCTGAAAATTAATCTTCCTCTAAGAAAAACATGGGAGCCCGTGGCCCAAGTTTTTCCATTTTTGCATAAAACCTCACTAAAAACCTTTAATTCCTTCTCTTTCTTCGATTAACTACTCTAAAGCGTTTTTGGATATTATAGGCCCATCCCTCCTGCCCATTCACACGCGCCCCGGCGCAGCCACGCCAGCGCATCAGCGCTCGGCCTCGCCTCCCACGCGGCTCAGGACTCCTAGCACTCAACAGGGGCAGGATGTCGTCTGGTCAGTGAATGAGAACGTACGCAGCACAGTCACATCCGGCACTCTTCGTGACTCCAGCACAGTGAATATTGGGCCTGCTGCGCGTACAGAACTACTACAGGCCAGTGAAACGTTTTGATGGCTACTAAGTGAGCATCAGGTTTGAGGGTTTGACTAATCGTCCGTGTGATTTTAAGAAAAAATTAGTAAGAAATTTTAAATTTTAAGCATTTCGAGTATTGGCATGGGTGCTACGCTAGCTTATAGCAATGAGTTCTATCTGAAGAAAAATCATGCAGAACGTTGGATTGGATATCTGGATCATACTCTTTCATTTATACCCCTGCAAAATCTTCTGATCGCCAATTGATCAAAGTCATTTATGGATCAATAAATCTGAGCAATCTTACATAATATTTTTCCCCTAAGAGCATGCAAAAGGCTTGCCTGTCAATTTTATTATAATAAGGAGAAGAAATCACGATACAACAAAACACGAGACCACATATTAGGCTCATGCTAGACATAGTACAAGACTCAACATGAATAGATCAAAACCAAAAGTGACTACTATAGGATGTTAGAATTAATCTTCTAATAGAGTCGAGTCCAAAATGTGTTCGAGTTGTGTCACCGTCTTCAGTCGTGAGCACGTGAGCCAAGTTGAAGCCAAGTCTAACATGGTCGTTGAGTCTATCTACGTGTGACACAAGACGAAACCGTGTCCGCTTGCCGCACAAGTCCTTTCCCTGTGTAGGTGTCACGTTTTCAGTCATGCGTGCTGTTCACGGCAAGGTTAGTAGCACGTTTGCTTGTAGCATGATTTTTTTTGTTCTAGTTGGTTGTGTTTTGTTAGCTATTAGCGAACAGCACACACATGTAATCTTTTAGTAGTTGGCTTGCCACTACAACTAAATGTATCTGTTAGAAGTCGGCTTATGGTTGCACGTAATCATATATATAAAGAAGGATACCAGAAAACAAAAATGCTGAAGTTTTCCAGCGGCAAAAATCCCCTCGTCGTCTCCTGATTTGTGTTCACTTCATGTTATGCGTGTGCTTGTGTTTTTCCAGTATGTCCACGTGTTCTTACTTCTAGTGAGTCCTTGCCTCTGGCGCATGTGAGTGTGATCGCTTTCTTCTTCGTCTTGGTTCCAACAAGTGGTATCAGAGCAAGGTATAGTGCGTCATGCCAAAGCAGATGCCATCACCACTAAAGTCCGTGGGCAGTGGCGATGCCTCTGACACAGCGGCATTCAAGGCACCGGCGAAGGAGGGATCGGTAACCCTCCAATACCCAATGCTCACTAAGACCAACTATGGCTCTTAGGCGGTGAAGATGAAGGTGTTCATGCACGCACAAGGGGTGTGGGCGGTGGTGGAAGGCAATGAACCGGTTGATGAGTGCAAGGACCAGATGGCTCTCACTGCCATATTCCAAGTCATACCCAAGGCCATGATAATGGTCTTGGCCAAAAATGAGATGGCCAAGGAGGCTTGGGACACCCTGAAGGAGATGCACATTGGTGTTGACTGCGTCAAGGAAGCACGAGTACATACCCTCATGAGTGAGTTCGAGGTGATGTGCATGAGGGAGACAGAGTCCATCAAGGACTTCGCCATGAAGCTGACCACCATCGTTAATGAGATTCGTGTCCTTGGAGACAAGATGGAGAAGCACACTGTCATGAAGAAGTTTCTTCATGCCATCCTTGACAAATTCTTACCGATCGTCTCCACCATTGAGTAATTTGGTGATATCAAGACGATGACAGTTGTGGAGGTGGTTGGGTGACTAAAGGCGTACGAGGAACACACGAAGGGACGGTGATGCGATGAGGAAGGTGAGCATCTACTACTCACCTGTGCCAAGTAGGAATCCAGGAGAAAGAGGGCACCAACAACTCTGGCATGAAGAATCGCAAGTTCGACAAGGCGAAGGTTCGCTGCTACCATTGCCAGGACTATATGCACTTTGCTTTCGAATACCATAAACCGAGGAAGGGGAAAACAGAGGCACATTTAATTGTGGCTGATGCTGAAGACTAATCGGCATTGCTCTGATGCTGAGTTGAGTCTGGGACGTTGAGGAGATGTGTTCACCGTCCTGAGTCGAGTCCGTGGAGTTGAGTCTGGGATGTTGAGGAGATGTGTTCGCCATCCGATGCCGAGTAACAGTTGGGCAAGTCATAGACCGACTGCCTCAATAAGTAAGAGATGTGTCCATGCGGAGTTAAACAAATATGGTTGTAATCAAGAGAGAAAATGTAATCAATACAACACATAACTTTGGAAAACTAACGATAAACACTTCAACAGCCCTACCAACAGTCACATCTATTTACAATTGGGCAAGACTAAAGTAACATTTTAGATATACAGAAGAAGCATTGTTTGTATAGTTAAATTAGAAGCGATCAAGTCTATGAATCAGTCAATATAGAAGCAATTCAATGAAAGGAAGCTCATACCAAACTATCTTGAAGCATTTACAATTTGAAAATACAGCCCTCTAGCTTCTGAGCAGCAAGACTCTGCCAACAACGTCCAGAAAAATCAGTTAGATCAGAACCCTATTTTTCCAATTTAATCTGGCTCATAAGTTGACACTCATCCCAAATATCAAGCCACCTGTAGCCACAATCCATATTAAAGCTAATTCCCATCTAGTTCAAAAGAAAATGCAGATAAATTATTTTGGAGCACATTTAAACGGAAAATAGACAACAACCACCTTGATCCATTTACATAAATCAACAGGCTCTCCCCACAGCGCCATCCATTTTGACATTGATCTAAGAAGATGCTCCCATCTCCCCACACAATCATTACATAAGTAAAACTGTATTGATTGTGGTATTTTAAACTTCTCTCAAATACCAAATTCTAATAGGGATATCCAAGCCACCAAGATATGCTACCCCTTAATCCCCTGCGAATTAGCTCTAAATATCAAACACATCCGCATCAACTATACCAAATATCTTTACAAAGGGCAACCTCCCTTCCCTGTAGATTGCAATAGCAGTCTGCTTTGTTCAAGTCCAAAAGAATGCTCTGATAGCGCTATTTTAGTAGCACCAGTTATAGTTTTGACCATAATTACATTGTAAGCAGAAGAATTCATAGGGTTCAATGGCAACCAAGTACATGGCTCACTGCATCTCCACTATCCAAACAAATCAAATGAACCGAATTACAAAGGGGAACAATCATAGGTACAAAGGATCACCTTCTTCCTCATTCGGCTTTTCCGGGCAGCCTCGCGGTTCTGCGCTAGCCTCCGTTGTATCTGCAATCACGGTGGAATGCACACCACTCACAACTATCAACATGATCATACATAGAAAATACAACAACATTTGCTACTTGTATGATTAGATTCCATTCCCATTCTTATGTATGCACTTTCTGATCCCCTGTTCTTTCCTTGGACACCACAGAGGAATCCACGCACACCAAACCTCGTTGCGTGCCGCCGCCACCACCCTGACAGCACAACACAGTGACAACACGCGAAATTGCATTACATAATAAGCAGAAGTAATCAGAACAGAGTGACAAGAGAAGCAAGCTAGTGGGCACCATTGGGGCGGGGTGCTTGTCGCGGCTGTCATCGACGTCAGTGGAGGTGTCGCTGAGCGGCCTCGTGACGACGATGCCGGAGTCGCCCCAGTTCTTGAGCTGCGCCGCCGCCGCCCTCGGCAGGCAGAATCGGCTGGCCTCCATCTCCATCCCCGGTGCTTCCATGCCCAACGCAGCCACCACTCCATGCTGCACCAAACCACCACACTAATCACACAAGGGAGGAAAAAAATCAGACCTCTCAAAGATCACGACGAAACCAACACACCGCATTCGCGAGCGGCGCAAAGGTGGCGACGGTGAGGTTGCTCGAGGACTTGGAGCTGGGGTTGGGACCTTCACATTGCGCGCGAACAAACCAAACAAACGCATCGAAATACACACACACGCAGCCAAAAGAAAAGATCAAAAACAAAAGAAGGAAAAGACTGAATAGTTCTTGGAATGTAGGAGCCAGTGGCGTTACTGTGGGGATGCGGTTCGGGAGGGAGGGCGCCATCTCCGATGTGGTATACAGCTGTGCTGCTCTGCTCTGACCTGCAGCCATGCAAGAAGACATGCGGCGCAAGGCAACAAATGGTTAGCGAGCTGAACATGCTGGTCCAAAGAAGGCAGAGCTCGCAGCACAAGAGAACAAAGGACAAAGCAGCTAAGCTAGGTTGGTTGCTACTTGCAATAATACGAGGAACAGCCGAAGACGAGCGAGATGCCCGAGTGAAACACCAAGAAGAAAGCAGACCAAGAAACCAGAGCGAAAATAAGCAGCCGAAATCGTAGACCCAAGAACAGGCGGGGAATATGGGGCTCGACAGAGAGCATCAGTCGAGAATAGGAAGGATCCGGAGGAAGGAACTAACAGGACGGATAGAGGAACGAAGATCAACCGAAGGCGATACGCACGAGGGGGAAGCGAAAAAGAAGACAGGGAGGAAGAGAGAGCGCGACTGCAGCTGGGGTTGAAGAAGAGGCTAGACGCGCTAGACTCGAGGCCGAGACACGCGGCGACGAGCGACACAATCGAAGGACGCATCCAGACGCCTCGGTTTCTATCTTGACCTTTGTCTCCCCAAAAGGTTGCTCGAACGGGCGGAATTATTAGCAGCAAGGTGCGGACGACAAGGCCAGCATAATCGAACGACTGAGAACAAACGAATCCAGGATCGGACAACCGAGGAAAAACAATGGGCGTGGACACCCGACAACCGGGCACTCCGCACTCCACCCATACTGGCCATTAAATGCGTACAAGAATTAAAGGCGAACGTTCTAGGCAGCGAAACCAGCACCGAGCGCATCGCTCGGCCGATCGAACGCCGCACATCAACCCAAAAAAATCCAACACGTCACGACAGGTCGCGACATGCAAGAACGAGACAACGATCGGAGGTGGGCATTAAATGCGACACAGTAAACGAAACATTGCAACGCGCTCGCAGCGAAACGAGCATTCGAGCATGTCGCTCGGCTGATCGGACGGCGCACATGAACCAAACCAAATCCAACGATGGCACCTCGCTCGCGACAACGACAGGCGAATCCGAAACAACGATCGAACGGCGCACAACAAATGACGATGAAATCGAATGAACCAGGAAAAAATGGTGACGTAGCGAGCCTGAGAAGCCTCCATCGCTGCGCCCTTTTATATAGAAAGATATGCACGGGGATTTTCATGGTTATTATTGCGATAGGATCGCAATATAAATATTAGGAAATATGACAGATTATTTGCCACCTCCATCTCATAAAAAAGGTCATTCTATATGCTCGGGAGGCATGACTTTTTTACTCCTTTAGATAAGTCTTACGTATAAATGCTAGATGTTTCTATTGTTGGCAGGACTCAAATCAAAATCTTCAGCGCTATGAGTAATAGGTAATAGTTGTAGCATGTTTTCAGTAATTTATTTAGACAGGGTGAGGAGACCAAGTTTGTAGGAGAGAGAATAAAGCTAATTAAAAATGGCATGACAAAAACACAATGATAGCCTTTTTTTTCGTTTTCTTCTTCTTCTTTGCAAACGGTGCAGTTGGGTTGTGGACAAGTGAACACTCCGCTGTGCCAGTATAAACTAAAAGAGATGCATATGGACATGTAGTATAGCCGAGCATTGCATACATGAAATGTTGATGATGTTAAATGATTATATGAAAGATGATGATATTAAATAAGTATATCAATGATTATGGTAATGTCTACTTGATTGATAAGCTGTTTATTTATTGTTCTATTATGTATTTGCTGAGGTTTGGACTCACTTTAGCTTTGTTGTTGTTTCTAGGTGATCAATAAAGGCAACATGCATGAGATGGAAGTAGCACATGTGTATCACATGTTATCAATCACACAAACATCTTTGTTTACTTGATGCTTTTTTTTTTACAATTGATTAGACATGGTTACCATTAGCTTAATGATTGCAACTTGGTTTATTTAATTATGGATTGGTTATTTTTTGTTGTTTTTAATCAATGTTCCCGAGCGAATGGTTCCGAGTGTTCTTTGGTGCGGGGCCCTGAGCGTTCTCGGGCACGTGGCCCTAAGTGTTCTTGGGCGCGTGGTCCCAAGCTATGTGAAAGTTAATCCTTTATGTATTTATATTGTTATGATTGTTGAAAAGTGACCTATTGTGAGTTTTATTCCATGCGTTGCTTGCTGGAATAATCGGTAATTATGGTTTAATTAAGGGTGAGAATGGTTTAGGTGACATTCTGGACTCAATGTTAGGCCGGGGTGTTACATATTGTTTATCAACTCCACACATTTTATGATGCTACCTTTTCTTGATTAGAGAGAGTAATTAGTTGGTAAATAGTCTCCCTAAAACAATATTGATATCTCCATTTTTGTAGATGACGTCAGAACAAAAGGAATAGATTCAGTACAACCACAGGTTGACAACATCGATTAGAGAATAAACGGCCACTAAGAAGATGGGAAATGCAATTTGCCGTTTGATGGGAAATCGTTAGTAGATCATATGAAACTGAACTGCAGTCTTACACAACATAAATATATGAGGGATTTATTTATGACTTATGAGGCAGTGCTACGTGTAGCGCGACAACCATATATGTATGTCTCGTTGAGACTTTCACCATTACAATTCCCATCTAGACATTGATAGACCATGCAAGCATATTGAGTTTTCGACTAGTAGTAGTATATGTCTATGTGATAACTAACCAGCATTAGAGAACACATGTCAGTTGCCCAGTTTACATGTCACCGTTTGATCTCTGCAGGGAGCAGAAATTAGAGAGATGACACTCATGGGTCTCTTAACATCTTTTCTTCAAGGACAGGACGATGATAGCAAACTTGGTCTTCTCCCTCTTAAGGTGGTTGCTAGCACGGCACGCATACTCTGTGAACAGCATGCCGAGTATGTCTTCTCCGAAGTGGCTTGCAATCATGGACTCCACCGCTGCCCTAACACAATTAGCAAAATTCACACCACTTTGGACACTGTCATGCACACCATCACCTTGAGAGTCATCATAGGGATCCCAGTTGGACTTGAACAGTTGGATGTGATCCATGTCAAACAACTCACTCTGCTTCACTATTGCCCTCACCTCGCTAATTGATGGACCGTACGCTGGTACATAGAAGGAATCAAGTTTTTCCTTCTCCACGAGGCCCTATTATGACAAAATTTTAATTTGGATTCACTCACTGACTGTTTCTTGTACAACTTTAAAAAAATTAGGCGATGCCACTAACTTGTTTACCGGTTCCTGGTAGGAATCCAAACCGGCTCCAAAAAAATCATTTTGCTTGAACTTGATATTTTTAAATTTTAAATCCAAAAAATTCAAAATAAAACATAAAAATTTTGCCCAAAATTTTCTAATTTTTGGCCAAACCGGCCTTACTGGTCCCCCCGGTAAAAAAAAAAACGGTAGCAAAAACACTGCTTGTTTACCTTAGCAACAAGAGATTGTAGTGATTGTGCAAGCAAACCAAAAAGATGGTTGAGATCTCCACCGAATACATCCTCATTCTTCCTCCCAGGTATTGCCAGCACCATTTGCCCACCAAACACAAGTTCTTCATGACGTAGCTTGAGGAAGAGACAGAAATCCTTCTTGAACTGCTCTTGGAATAGTTTCACCACTGGTAGTGATGTTGTCTTTGTGATGTAGATGTTTTCTTCATTAAAGTATTCTTTTGACATGCCCTCTATCCCCTTTGGCACCTACGTACATGACATAACACCACTAACTTGAGATGATTTCTAAGAACAGAGGTACAAGAGCAATGCCAAGTATCTTGAGTCTTGACTGATGATGCGTTAACATGAGAAATACATATGATAGAACAGAGGTACATATGATAGAGCAATACGAGGAGTGGAAGAGGTGAACAGTTTGACAAGGAAAAAGCCTCGTGTAAAAGGACTTTGGCAACCCAGAAATATAGTATGGAGGTAGTACTACTGTTTCTCCATTGTGATTTGTTGCAGCTAACTTCTTCAACCGTTCGAGTGATCGAAAGAGCTGATTGAAGTCGTTACCTGGTAGGTCATTCAAGAAGAACTGAAGTTCCACCAGATCACGTCGACCAACCTCATTGCAATGGTTGGTTATCACACTGATCACCTCAGAAACAAAGCGCAATGTGTTTTGTCCTGAAGAGCAACCTAGGTCGGCAATGACCATACTTTTTGGGAGAAGAGCCATGTATATTCCTCTTATGGACTTCTCAAGGACTGGTTTAGTCTCAAATATGGCTTTCTCCTAGCACCATGCAAGTGTCATTAGTGTCGCAACATACATAATTTCTTCCGGCGAAACAATAGGAACACAATTAATGTAGTTATTAAGAAATGTTATTTCGTTTTAAAAATATATTAAGAAATGTTTTATTTTGACAACCTCCAACTCTATGTGTTGGAGATCTAACTACAATATAATAGTATGCATGTATGTGTATAGATGCTAATTTTTTTAATTTCGACAAATTCTGATGTTATATATGTGGTTAAACTATGTGAAATACTGGACCATGATGCAAGTATATATTGTTGCCAAGGTAAAATTGATTATAAAAAAATCTCAGATATAACCTTTACATATGCAACATGGGAAATGCATTGCATCAGAAATTAAATGTGTGAATGTTAGGAAAAAAAAAAAGAGATCAAGAATAATTACTTGAAGCCTAGAATTCTTGGTGTAGCTACTTTCTCCGTCGCCTTTGACCATGTAAAGATCACGTTCTATATTCATTGTGCTACGAATTAAAGCTCTTTCTTGTGATATAATTTCTGATGATTTCAGTAGGAAGCACAAGAGCTCAATGGGAGTTCTATTTATAGGGAGAAGGTTATATGTGCAAGAAAGCAGTGGTGGAGCTCAGATGTGGTCCCGGAACTAGATGTCATTCACACATGGAGTGACAAATTCTGATATTCACATCTTTGTAGTGGCAAATAATTGATTATTCCAATTAAAAATGGCATGACAAAAACACAATGATACCTTTTTCGTCGTCTTCTTCTTTGAATGAATGAATGCTCCTATTCTCATTGACAAACAAGGCATCCTTCCTGATCTATGTCCTTCCTAATCTCTATCCTTCTTTGAATGAATGAATGTTCATATTGTCATTGACAAACCGAGGCTGCAAGATAAACATTGGATCAGGGCTGCTATGAACTTTTGGATAAACATTGGGTCAGGGCTGTTCACAGAGTACGCGCGTGTGCCATGCTGGCAACCACCTTGAGAGGTTTGGAAATGGCAACAAGTTCGTGTCACGCCGAGTATGTCTTGTTTTCTCAGTAGGAACAATATGGGAATTTATTTTTTGAAAGATTGTCATTTTTTTTTCAAATGTCACTTACTGCCTTGATTAGGTCTGACAACATGACAAGCATTGGTCGAGTGATGCACACAACCTCGGACTCCAGATTGTAGAAACTACAAACTAGTACAAACAACATGTGATAGGATTATGCTCTCTTGTTTTGTTCCTTTGCTGAAACATCCCAGCCATGCTGCTGTCCCCGTCCATCGCACCGCATTGCTGGTAATTACGTTTCCTAGGATACATGCACGATTGGATTCTTTTCTTGAACCGTGAAGATCTGAAAGCAAGCGCCGCGCGCAGGTCGGGACGCAGCGGAGGATGGGACAAGGCGAGGAGGCAGCGGCGCGTGCGGTGTTGTTAGGCGACGTGGGTGTCACCAGGGCACAGCAAGGACGGCTCGACGACGGGATGCTAAGGGCCAGGAGGCGCACGAGGTGGCGGCAGGGAGCTCATGGCCGCTGGAGGAAGAGGGGCAAGGGGGAGCTGTGGCTGACGCGGGAGTAGGCGCTCTAGTGCGGACAAGACAGGGTGGGGGAGCTGACAGGGGGGCATGGTCGCAGGCATGCGCGCAGGTGGCGGCGCTGTCCACGGGAGCAGGCGGCTTGGCAGAGCACGCGAGGGAGGCACGGGTGTGCGCGTCCCAGCCGGGGAAGAAGATGGCCAAGGAGGCGAGGTTGCTCGGGCCAAAGGAGAAAAATGGTCGGGGGAGATGGGCTGGCCCAAGGCAAGGAACGGGCTGAGCCCAAGAAAAGAAGAGCAAGATTTGAGAAGGGACCAAATCCGAAAAAGGAAAGTTCAAATTCAAATTTGAATTCCAAAGTTGCGAAAAGGTTTGAAACACAAACCCGAGCTAGAAGAAGAAAGGAGATTTTCGAAAATAATTTGCTAAATGAAAATACGAACGAAAACGAAGGCCGAAAATAATTACTATTCCTGTTTTCGAAAACAGGATGTTACAAGGGGGAAGAGACAAAAGTCCTTTTTGAACTACTCTTGGCAATACGAGGAGTGGAAGAGGTGAACAATTTGACAAAAGGACTTTGGCAACCCAGAACTATAGTATGGAGGTAGTATTTCTCCCTTGTGATTCGTTGCAGCTAACTTCTTCAACTGTTCGAGTGATCGAAAGAGCTGGTTGAAGTCGTTACATGGTAGGTCATTCAAGAAGAACTGAAGTTCCACAAGATCACATCGACCAACCTTATTGCAATGGTCGGTTATCACATTGATCACCTCGGAAACGAAGAGCAATGTGTTATATATGTGGTTAAACTATGTGCGGTACTGGACCATGATGCTAGTACTTTCTGATTCAACGCAATGGATCGTGGTGCAAGAATTGCTGCCAAACCAGGTAATGTAGACGACACCAAGATCTCAATTCTTACAACCTTGACACATGCACCTTGAGAAATGCTTCAGAAATAGTTGTGCGTGTCGTAAAAAAGAGAGAATAATTACTTGAAGCCCAGAATTCTTGGCATAGCTACTTCCTCCTTCCCCTTCAACCATGTGAAAATCACGTTCTATATTCATCATGGCTATGAATTAATGCTCTTGCTTGGGTCGTAATTTCTTATTTTCTCAGTAGGAACAACGATGCGATGCAACGTATGGGATTTTTTTTTTGAAAGATTGTCATGTTTTTTTTTTTGAAAGATGGAGATTGCCATGTCACTCCCTGTAGTGCAACAGTGCTGATAGCTTATTTGGTACTACTCCACTTTTGTGGAAAATTTTACCAATCCTTAGTTATCTGGCCTCGCCCAATAATTTTTCTTACTAGGTGAGTGTGTATTTAAACAACATAGAACTGCCCTTTCACTGATCACGTTAACAAGATATATATACACCTCATCACACGTTCATCTCCCAAAAAAATAAAAATAAAAAGTTTTGCAGCTTCAACACAGGCACGTTTTTTTTTTCAAATGTTACTTACTGTCATGATTAGATCTTTCACTGATCACGTTAACAAGATATATATATGACAAGCATTGGTCGAGTGATGCACACAACCTCGGACTCAGATTGTAGAAACTACAAACTAGTACAAACAACATGTGATAGGATTATGCTCTCTTGTTTTGTTCCTTTGCTGAAACATCCCAGCCATGCTGCTGTCCCCGTCCATCGCACCGCATTGCTGGTAATTACGTTTCCTAGGATACATGCACGATTGGATTCTTTTCTTGAACCGTGAAGATCTGAAATCAAGCAAAATCAATCAAATCCACACAATGAGTGAAACCGTTTATCTTAGAAACAAATTAAAGGCCTTGCCACCCCCTCGTAATTTTAGAACTAGTTTCATTTTGTTTGGCAGCTGCCAGCCCGACATCATCAGTCATCACTGTCTGCCATTCGCACTCCATGCTCTTGACATTATATTTCGTTAGTTTGGAAAAATAAATGTACTCCCTTTTAAGCTATCAATGAAAAATAATTCAGCCCCTTTCAGCTTGTCAAATCACTTTAGACTTTAGTCATGTGAACACCACGCTTTATCTGCATGCTTAGCTAGCTTTGGGTCCAAGGTTTCAGCAATAGTTGAAATTAACAATGCAAATCTCGAGCACATAGACAAGAGTACTTGGCAAACTAGGTTCTTCCACAAACAAATGATCCTAATACATGTTAAGTCATTTTACTTCACTTTGTATTTCTTCAAATATAGCTGAGCATGTTGCGCCCGGTAGATTGCCGCTATCTGCTATCCGCTAAAAAAAACACTTAGCCGCTAAGCTCCCACTGCACGCTATTTAAAACATTGGGTGGGAAAGATGCATATACAATGTTGGTACACAGGAATATAAACTATAAATAAGTAAAAACATGCTTGTTGAAGGCGTGAAAACTCTCCTTCAGAGTGCGGCATCATCTTGAGCATACATAGATCAATAATTCAGGCTCTGATACCACTTGTTGGCCCAAAACAAAGAAACTTTGGCCCATTCGAAGACAAAGCAGAGCGCTCGGAACGGCAAATGCCCACGGCAGAACTTCTCGGCAAAAAAGCTCTCGCTGGAACTTCTCGACAAAACGCTCGCTAGAAGCCGATCCTTGGAAAAGATGAAGCGTGAACACACACGTACACTCTGGAAGCAACAGCGGACCCAGCACAAAATTTTAGGTAGGGCGAGTCGCCAACCGTGACGTGGCCGCGCTCCCCGCTCTCCGGCGAGAGGCCGGCAAGGCCGTACGTATCACAGGCGTCCTCCTCGCGTTTCTTAAGAAGGTCCGCGAGGCGTGCGTTCTTTGAGTCTCTGTTTTAAACGCACTTAATCAACCATTTCAATTCTACCAAAAGATCAATCCCGTCCATTATGTGATCCGGCCTAGTATGATAGAACACCAAGATCACGCCGAACCCACTATGCTTTCGGCTGAAAGAGCTTGGCGAGAACGGATTGTGTTAATACATTAACTGTGCGCACTATTTCAGCTTCAGTGTCTATGGTAAGAAGCGCAAGGTAGTCAGCTTCAGTAAGCAATTAGCATTTGCATTCAACAAAAGCAGCACATCCAAGAGTATTAAAGAAGGGACAGATCCGAGCTGAGCACGAACCAGTAACCACAGTGCATAAACCAGAATTTCAATTACTACTAACAACGGCATGAAATCAATAACAAGAAATGCCTAGAGAACACATCAAAAGTACAAGTTGAACACAATTTAGCAGTCAGAACGTGTAAAGATTCCACTTCGCTCACGGATCAATTAACACATGGAAACACACACATACTTATCGATCAATTCAACACAGTCAAGCCACAATTAGAAATTAGGCACTAAGAATCATGCTAAAAATCCAATCCTGGGTCACGGATCAATCAAACACAGACCAAAAACCGAACTTTCTGTCCAGATAGGCGTGCCATGATAGCGGTGAGATAGCAGCGAGAAGAGATACACCAAGAAACAACGGCGGAGAGCTCACTCGCCGGGATCGACCTCCTGAGCAGCCCGGGTTGGGCTGCACGACCGCCGACCACGGCGCGCATCGCCCGATCGCCGGCGCCGGCGCCGCCACGAAGCGCGATGTCGCGCGGAGATCATCCACAGGAACCTGGCCCCGGACGGCAGCTCGTCGGGCACCACCGCGGCGCCAGACGGCACGGCACCTCGGGGCTGGCAGCGATGGCGGCGCGGCGCGCGCCGGCGTGTCCGTGTCATGCAGCTCGGTGATCTCGGGCTTGCCGACGCTGAGGTCGTCGACAACGTCGTGGAAGAATACGGCGACCATACCCGGCCAGCCCAGTGCGGGCTACTAGAGCGAGTGGAGGAGCAGCAGGTGGAGGAGGACTCCGCGCCGAAGGGGAGCTCGGGCGGCCGCCCGAGCATGCCCGAAGGGTGGGTCCGCCCCTGGGAAGCAATACACATGCAAGAAATCGATCGACTAGATAAATACACACTCACACGACTCTGGAACTCTCGTACGTAGCTATATACGTAGCTTTTCTTTTTTTCCCTGTCGCTCTTCGCTCTCTGGTTCTTACATTGCTTTCTCACCTCTCAACTCTGTTACATGGCGCTAAGCCCAACCTTTATACCCCCATACACGCAAACTAGACTCGGACTCTATCTGCGTACATTGCTCGGATACGCCCGTACAAAGCTGACTCATATACGGCAAAAACTAAACAAAAATTATCTAACAATCACTCCCTAATATTTCTATACTTACTTATATTTCATGTACTCAGCTGCCAGTTGGACTCGACTTCAACTTAGCTCACACATACTTGGTCGGAGACGGTGGCACAACTCGAACACGTCTAAGACTCTTACTCATTGAAGCAGTCGGTCTTAACTACGACTTATCCAACTCGTACCCAACTCCACGGACTCGACACAGGACGGCGAACATATCTCCTCAACGTCCCAGACTCAACTCTATGGACTCGACTTAGGATGGTGAACACACCTTCTCAACGTCCCTCGCCTTCACCTTTCGATGATCGGGCCTCTCACTGGGCACGGGTTAACAGCAGGTGCTTATCTTTGCTGCTGCTAGATCATCGGATCCATTCCTCATGCACCTTCTAGCGTCTGATCACCCCCTCAACTGTCATCGCCATGAGGTCGCCGAACTACTCAATGGTGGAGACGATTTGCAAAAACTTTCTAAGGACTGCCCGAAGGACTTTCTCACATCGTAACTTTCTTCCATCTTGTCCTCCAAAACTTGGATCTGGTTGACAATAGTCGTCAACCTCATGGCGAAGTCGTCGATCGACTCTGTCTCTTTCATACACATCCCCTTGAACTCGCTCTTAAGGTCTGCACTCGCGCTTGCTTGACACGATCAGCGCCAAGATGCCTCACCTTCAACGCCTCCCGCGCAGTTTTGGTCGTCTCCTTTTCGACCAGTAGGAAGAGCGTTTCCTCCAAGATGCCTCCATAGATGGCCACCAAGGCCATCAAATCCTTGCGCACATCGGCATTGTCGTCCTCGACTACGTCCCACACTTCTTGAGCGTGCATGTACACTTTCATCTTGATTGCCCATACTGCATAATTGCTCTTCGTGGGCATCAGATAATGTAGCGAGACGGCGGAACTCTCCTTCGCCATCACACCCAACGTCGCCTCGTCATCGATGACACAACTTCTCGGAGAGTACAGCATCATCTTAGGCATACACGGATCAAAGACTTATACTCTCATACCAATTATTGACCCAAACCGGAGAAACTTCAGGCCATTCGAAGACAAAGCAAAGTGCTCGGAACAGCAAATGCCCATGGCAGAACTTCTCGGCAAAAAGCTCTCGCTGGAACTTCTTGGCAGAACACTCGTTGGAAGCCGATCCTTGGAGAAGATGAAGCGTGAACACACACGTACACTCTGGAAGCAATACATATGCAGAAACCGATCAACCAGATAAAGACACACACATACGACTCTGGAACTCTCGTACGCAGGCAGAGGAATTTTGTGCTGCGTACTCTATCTATGTACATTGCTCGGATACGGCCGTACGAAGCCGACTCATATACGGCAAAAACTAAACAAAGATTACCTAACACTCACTACATAGCTTTTTTATTGTTGAATCCATTTTTAAAAAATAGTTTAAAGATGATCTCTTCCTAACTGTATTTCCAATTCCGACCCCTTTGACCACACCAAAACGCGTAGCGTGGCAAAAGCATGTTATTATGCCACAGACCTCGATGTGGCAAACGAGTACTGCACACCACTCCTCTTGGCGTGGCAGGACTTAGCCCAAAAATAGACGCTTGTTGGCTCGGATGGCTATCGTGATTTGAAAGGAATCTCATCTCTTTGAGTACTCTTGATACTAAAGGGTACAAGTATTCGGTGAAGGTGGAGTTTTAAAGGTATCAAAAGGCTCTCTTATTGTGATGAAAGTCGATATTAAAGCGCAATTTGTACCATCTGCAGGTACTACAATATCGGTAATGTTGCTGTAATTTCAAGTTCATTATCCGATTTTGATGCTACTAATCTCGGCATATGCGTCTTGGGCATATGAGTGAACTTGGTTTAGCGTAACTGAGTAAGAGAGGACTTCTTGATGGATATAGCATCGGCAAGTCGAAATTTTAGAGCATTGTGTGTTTGGCAAACACAAAGGGTGAGATTTAATACCTCAGTTCATACTACATAAGGTATTTTGGATTATGTGCATTCTGATTTATGGGGGCCATCTCGCAAGACATCTCTAGGAGGTGTTCGTTATATGTTAACAATTATTGATGATTATTCTAGAAGAGTGTGGCCTTATTTCTTGAAGTATAAGTCAAGCATTTTTAGCATTTAAAGAGTGGAAGACTATGATTGAAAGGCAACCGAAAAGAAGGTAAAGAAACTCAGACCGATAATGGGATGGAATTGCTCGATGAATTTGAATCATATTGCAAGGTCAAGGCATTGTTAGGCATTACACCGCTTCGTACTCCTCAATAAACGGTGTAGCCGAGCGTATGAACGAACCATCATTTTCAAGGCCCGTTGCATGTTGTCTAATGCGAGTTTGCATAATGCAAGTTTGCATAAGCGTTTTAATAAGCCGCTTCCATCGCTTGCTATCTTATTAATTGATCACCCAATATTGCAATTGAAAAGAAGACTCCAATTGAGGTATGGTCCGTTCCCAAAGAAATTATCGAATTGAGAGTTTTTGGTTGCATCGCTTATGCTCATGTTGATAATGGAAAATTAGAGCCTATAGCTATTAAGTGCATCTTTCTTGGTTATAAATCCGTGTTAAAGGATATAAGTTGTGGAATCTCAAACAAGGAAGGTTGTGATTAGCGAAATGTTGTCTTTAATGAATCGCTATGCTTCCCGATAAACCGCCTACTAACGTTCTGTTGAGAGTAAGCGTAATTCAAGTGTTCAGTGGAGCACTGCTGGTTCGTGTAACACATCGATAAAGAGAATACCATTGTTCATGATGCACCTATTGTTGAGCACCACCACAACACTCATTGCGCTAATGGACCTAGGAGAGAGATTAATCCACCCGTGAGGTTGATTGAAGAAGCTAACATTGTTGCTAATGCTTTAAGTGTAGCGTAAGAAATTGAAGGTAATGCGAACCTTCATCATACTCGAGGCTATTAGCTCCACTGATTGTAAGAAGTGGATAACTGCTATGCATGATGAGATGGAGTCACTTGAAAAGAATAACACTTGGGAATTAGTAAAATTGCCAAAGGAGAAGAAGCATGTTCGTTGCAAGTGGATTTTCAAAAGAAAGGAAGGTATTTCTTCTACAGAACCAGCAAGGTATAAAGCAAGGTTGGTTGCTAAAGGCTATAGTCAAATTCCAGGTATTGATTTTAATGATGTCTTTTCCCAGCTGTGAAGCATAGCTCTATTCACACTTTACTCAAAGATATTGCCATGCATGATTATGAACTTGAGCAATTAGATGTTAAACCGCATTCTTACATGGGGAGTTGGAAGAGGACATTTATATAGACCAACCTGAGGGTTTTGTTATTCTGGAAAAGAAAACCTTGTTTGTAGATTAAAGAAATCTCTTTATGGTTTGAAGCGCCTCCTAGGCAATGGTACAAGAGATTTGACTCTTTTATGCTCTCTCATAATTTTAAGCGGTCCGATTATGATAGTTGTGTCTATTTAAAGATCAGTAATGGTTCGACCATTTATTTGCTTCTCTATGTTGATGATATGTTGATTCTGCATAAAAGATAAGTCGAAATAGCAAAACCTGAAAGCACAATTGAGTAATGAATTTGAGATGAAGGACCTAGGTGCGAGAAAGAAAATTTCTGCATGGAGATTATTAGAGAGAAAATCGCAAGTTATACCTTAGTCAAAAGGTTATATTGAGAAAGTCCTTCGTCGCTTTAATATGCATGATGCAAAACCAGTGAGTACTCCATTAGCTTCAGATTTTGATTATCTTCACTTTATGTCCTAAGTCGATTATGATATTGAGTACATGTCTAGAATTCCATATTCCAATATATTGGTTCTCTTATGTATGTCATGATTTGTTCTCGCCCCTGATTTATCTCATGCACCGAGTGTTGTCAGAGATATATGGCTAATCCGAAAAGAGCATTGGAAAGCGATTCGGTGGATATTCAGATATTTGCGTGGCACTTCTAATGCTTGTTTGCGTTTGGGAATTCTAGAGATGAACTTGTTGGTTATGTTGATTCGATTATCTTTGGTGATTTGGACAAGAGGAGGTCTCTCACAGTTATGTTTTCACCATTGGTGGTTGTGCCGTTAGTTGGAAAGCAAGTTTGCAATCTACTATTGCCTTATCTACTATCAAGGTAATATATGGCTATTTCAAGCTTGTAAAGAAGCTATTTGGTTAAGAGGTTTGTATATCGAGCTTTGTGGAGATAATTCTTGCACTACTATATTTTGTGATAGTCTGAGTGCTATATGCCTTACAAAGGATCGATGTTCCATGAGAGAACAAAGCACATTGATGTGAGATATCACTTTATTCGAGGTGTTATTGCTCAAAGTGATGTCAAAGTGTGCAAGATAAGTACTCATGATAATCCAAATTGATATGATGACAAAGCAGTCCTCATGACTAAGTTTGAGCTTTGCTCAAGCTTAGTTGGTATTACGATCTAGTCCTAGAGACTAGTTGGCGACGGTGATTTTTATCTTATTATGGAGATATTTGATGATTGATGATTCTTCATTATACTGCAAGAGGAAATTCGTCTCAAGGTGGAGATTGTTGAAATAAGGGATATATTGTGATCCGAATTTCTAATATGGAAGTGTCCGGATTAGTTACCATATTAGCGGATTAGTTTCCTACTTGGACTCTAAGTCCTTTTACCCCTTTATATACCTCTTGTAAGCCGCACGGGGAGAGTTGACGCCTCATACCTCATTGTAATCCCCGGCGTTTTGTAATCGCTCCTCATATAGTGATCATCGCCGATTGGCGCCCGTGGTTTTTTTCCGCAAGGGTTTTCCACGTAAAATTCGTGTCTCTTGTCCCTGTTGATCCGTGCATTATTTCTAACACCATAGATGGCCACCAAGGCCATCAAATCCTTGCGCACATCGGCATTGTCGTCCTCGACTACGTCCCACACTTCTTGAGCGTGCATGTACACTTTCATCTTGATTGTCCATACTGCATAATTGCTCTTCGTGAGCATCAGATAATGCAGCGAGACGGCGGAACTCTCCTTCGCCATCACACCCAACGTCGCCTCGTCATCGATGACACAACTTCTCGGAGAGTGCAGCATCATCTTAGGCATACACGGATCAAAGACTTAGACTCTCATACCAATTATTGACCCAAACCGGAGAAACTTCAGGCCATTCGAAGACAAAGCAAAGCGCTCGGAACAGCAAATGCCCATGGCAGAACTTCTCGGCAAAAAGCTCTCGCTGGAACTTCTTGGCAGAACACTCGTTGGAAGCCGATCCTTGGAGAAGATGAAGCGTGAACACTCTGGAAGCAATACATATGCAGAAACCGATCAACTAGATAAAGACACACACATACGACTCTGGAACTCTCGTACGCAGGCAGAGGAATTTTGTGCTGCATACTCTATCTACGTACATTGCTCGGATACGGCTGTACGAAGCCGACTCATATACGGCAAAAACTAAACAAAGATTACCTAACACTCACTACATAACTTTTTTATTGTTGAATCCATTTTTAAAAAATATTTTAAAGATGACCTCTTCCTAACTGTATTTCCAATTCTGACCCCTTTGGCCACACCAAAACGCGTAGCGTGGCAAAAGCATGTTATTACACCACAGACCTCGATATGGCAAACGAGTACTGTCACACCACTCCTCTTGGTGTGGCAGGACTTAGCCCAAAAATAGACGCGTGTTGGCTCGGAAGGCTATCGTGGCAAGTTTGATCACGCTGCGGTCGGTGGCATGACAGCATAATTTGGTCACAGTACAGGTCATGACGTGATCAAAAGGGATCAGAATTGAAAATAAAGTTAGAGAGATGTTATCTCTAAAATATTTTTAAAAAATGGATTAAAAAACAAAAAGGCTCCCCAATACACGCTATTTAACTATAAATAAGTAAAACCATGCTTGTTGAAGGCGTGAAGCCCCTCTGCTGAGTACAGAACATCAAGGACAAAAGAATTTTTTTAGATCTAGCCTACAGCATGATCAAAATATATAGAAGGTTGCGTGTGCAATGCCAGGGAATGCTAATTTTTATACTCAGCTAGCAACAAATAAATATATAGAAGGTTGCATGTGCAATGCCAGTGCAAGTTCCAAGTTCCATCCACTAGAGTGGCATACATGATAAGACAAGGAATATGGCAACAATTTCAGAATTTACATTAGCATCTTATGATTCTGGCTACATTTGATGAAATAATTTGTTTCTGTTCATGCCATTTGCAGTTGGCAGCCCTGGACTTTATTGCATGTGCAGCTGCCGATGCATTTGCTATGACTGACTCGGGCAGCCAGTTCTCCTCTCTTGTCCAAGGATACCGCATGTACTGTGGTGGTGGGGACCTTCCCACAATAAGACCAAACAAGCGCCGGCTAGCAAGCATACTTGTGAAGAACGCCATGAGAGGCCAGTAGTGAAAAAAACTCATACAGCAAACTAAGCAAGTCCATGAGAGGCCAGTTGCAAGGAGCATATTTAGACATCCACGATGCCCGGAGTGTATGTGCAGAACAGATCATTGAGACGTTTTGATAGTTTCTTGTGCCTATAGCAATATTAGACAGCCAAAGCTTGTTTTTGGTGCGTTGACTGACATCTCAACATATCTCTTGCCCCCTGATCAAGCTTATTGCATTGTTTAGTTATGACATTAATCACCTCAGAGACGAATAGCAGTGTGTTTGGTCCTGAAGAGCAGCCAAGGTCGGCAACAGCAATGGTAAGAGCTCTGTGCACTTCTCTTGTCGCCTTTTCAAGGACTGACTTAGCATCAAACATAGCTTTCTCCTAGCATCATGTATGCACGGCGAAATTTCATGGTTATTATTGCGATAGGATCGCAATATAAATATTAAGAAATATGACGGATTATTATTCCATCTCCATCTCATAAAAAAAGGTCATTCTATATGCTCAGGAGGCATAACTTTTGTACTCCTTTAGCTAAGTCTTCCGTATAAATGCTAGATGTTTCTATTGTTGGCAGGACTCAAATCAAAATCTTCAGCGCTATGAGTAATAGCTAATAGTTGTAGCATATTTTCAGTACTAATTCGGAGGAGACAAAGGGAATTCAGCGCCAAGTTCAAAAACTTCTCGAGAAGGGTTATGTAAGGGAAAGTCTGTCTCCTTGTGTTGTTCCGGTTCTTTTAGTCCCAAACAAAGATGGATCATGGTACTTTGATGATATCCTTGTTTTCAGCAAAACACTTGATAAGCACATTGAACATATACGGTGCATGCTTGCTGTTTTGAGGCAAGAACGGTTATATGCTAACATTGGAAAGTGCAACTTTTGCACGGACAAGGCCGTATTTCTTGGCTTTGTGGTTTCAGGTCATGGTGTCAAGGTGGATGAGGAGAAAATCAAAGCTATCCGTGACTGGTCACCTCCCCAAAATGTAAGCTAAGTGAGGAGCTTTCTAGGACTAGTAGGGTTCTACCGTCAGTTTGTGAAAGATTTCAGCACCATCACTGCCCCAATTAATGAGTTGACCAAGAAGGAGGTTTCTTTCACATGGGGGCAGCACAAGACAAGGAATTCCAAGAATTGAAAAATAAGCTCACATCTGCACCACTACTTGCGCTTCCCGATTTCGATAAGATGTTTGAGATAGAATGTGATGCTAGTGGTGTAGGCATAGGTATAGTGCTTATGCAAGAAGGTAGACCTATTGCTTATTTTAGTGAAAAGCTTAGTGGTCCAATGCTAAATTATTTCGTTTATGATAAAGAGCTCTATGCCTTAGTGCGTGCGTTGGAAACTTAGCAATACTATTTATGGCCTAAAGAATTCCTTATATATTCTGACCATGAATCACTTAAACATCTTAACGGTCAATTAAAACTGAACCGTAGACATGCACGTTGGAGTGAGTTCATTGAATCCTTTTTGTACATTGTTAAATATAAGAAGGGCAAGGATAATGTAGTAGCGGATGCATTGTCTAGGCAACATTCACTACTTTCCCAATTGGGTGCTAAGATTTTGGGTTTAGAAAGTATAAAAGAATTGCACATTACTGATAAATTCTTTGCTGGACCTTATTCAAAGTGCGGAGCTGGAAAAGGTTGGGATAAGTATCATGTACACGACGGTTTCCTGTTTCGAGCTAACAAATTGTGTATTCCAGATTGCTCTGTTCGATTACTCTTATTACAGGAAGTTCATGCTGGTGGTCTTATGGGTCACTTTAGTTCTAAAAAGACAGAGAGTGAGCTGACCGACCACTTCTTTTGGCCAAAGATGTGGCGTGACGTCTAGCGCTACATGCTGAAATGCAATACCTGCCATAAAGCTAAGTCCCGTGTTAACCCCCATGGTTTGTATACACCACTGACCCCCATGGTTTATATACACCACCGCCTATTCCGAGTGTTCCATGGGAAGATATATCTATAGACTTTGTTTTGGGATTACCACGGACTAAGAGGGGAAGGGATTCGATATTTGAGGTAGTTGAACGTTTTAGCAAGATGGCTCGTTTTATTCCCTGTCATAAGAGCGACGATGCTTCACATGTTGCTGATTTGTTTTTCAGAGAAATCGTGCGCCTACATGGAGTTCCAAAGACTACTGTTTCAGATCGTGACATGAAGTCACTACTGCCGAAAAGGTTACCACAGACGGTTTCGTGAGTCGTCTGAGTTTATAGGTTAGTAATGACATGAGGTCATCACAGACGGTTTTCGAACTGTCTGTGATGCAGACTATCACAGACGGTTATTAACTTAAAACCGAAGAAAGCCGCTCATGACTCCTTTCATGTTTGGAGGAGCAATCTGGTGGTGAGTTAGAGAAGGGAACTGGCGCTGAGTAAAACACATATCTAGCTGACTAACTGCTGCTATATGCTTGCCGGGCCCGAGCATCATGCTTTATTGTCTGCCATCTAAATTCTAAAAAAAAACGGTGATTCCCCAATGAGATATTTGCATCAACATTTGGATTCTTCTGAAATTTGACCCTACGATACCCATTAAACACGTAATCCTAGTCAGCATTGATGTTATATGTCAGTGGTCTAATAAATTTGTCTGAATAATTTGGGCGTCTTCCATTGACTAGCTTGACCACTTCACAGCCCTAGCTGCTTTCAGAGTTCCTACTAGCGCGTGCCTACAAAGTATACTAGAGCCCTACATATGGTCTGGTTCCAAAGGGATGGTCCAAATTACAGCAACGTCTCTCGGAATACCGTTTCCGTCAAGTAGCAGGAGAAATGAGTTTTGGATGGGGGCGCTACCTCGTGTAAGACTTAGTGAAATCATTCTCTAAATCTGACAACATTCAATCTTGCGGCTAGGGTTCCATTTCAGCAATAATGTCCAGAATAGCATCTATTACAAGCCTCGATCAGCTTAAATACTCCTCCGCTAATGCCGCTTTAAGCTAAAAGTTCTTAGTCTGCAAATGCCAAACGAACTACAGTATTTAGCGCCAAAATACTCTACAGCGTTTACTGCTCAACAAAGCCACCGTTAGATCATCATAAAACGTCATCCAACGCTCCTGGTGATCGTAACACTTCGGACCACACTTCGGACCAGCTTTGAAGTCATCTTCGGACTTACTTGAAGTCAGTGTCGTGTCCCTCCAAGCTTCAGATTTCTCTTCTTCAGAGCTTCACTCCTTCAGTCCTGACATTCCCTTCCCCCTTAAGAACATTGTTGGCTCAAGAATGAAATTATGGGAATATCCTTGATATGAAATCCGCATCCTCCCACGAAGCAGCTTCTTCTGGTAGATTAGTCCAACGGATTAACCATTGTATAACTGGCTCGTTATTTCTGGGCACTACTCTTCTTTCCAAAATGGTAGCAGGATAAACCTTCACATTACCTTCACTATCTATCAAAGGTAACTCTGGATGTGGAATTACCTTGGGTCCAATATGTTTCTTGAGTTGGCTCACATGGAAGACAGGATGCAATTGGCACCCACTAGGCAAGAGCAGTTTATATGCTACCTTCCCAATCTTCTCTATCACTCGGAATGGACCATAGAATCTAGGATGTAGTTTCAGAGATCTATGCAAGCTAAGAGAGGTGTATCGGTAGGGTTGAATTTTCAGGTAGACCATATCCCTTTCTTCAAATTTCCTCTCTTTCCTCTTCTTGTTAGCATACTTACTCATTCTATCTTGAGCCTTGATCAAATTCTCCTTGATAATTTGATTGGCCAACTGCCTCCTTTGCACCAACCCTTTCACTTCTTCAGTAGCTGAATCAGGTAAGATCACCTTTGTAAACATGGGAGGAGGAAAACCATAGAGGGCTTGGAATGGAGTCATCTCTAAACTAGTGTTGTACCACCATTCCGCTAGTGTTAACCAATTCTTCCACTTCTTTGGGCTAGCAAATGTCATACATCTTAAGTAACATTCCAAACATTGATTGACCCTCTCTGTTTGCCCATCGGTTTGGGGATGGTAAGCGGTACTAAATCTCAATTTAAATCCCAATACTTTGAACAACTCTTTCCATAGATTACTGGTGAAGATTTTGTTCCTGTCCGAAACTATCACAGCAGGAAGCCCATGAAACTTGTATACATTATCTAAGAACTCATGTGCTACTTGCAGGATTGTGAATGGATGACTCATGGGAATAAAATGTGAGTACTTGGTAAATCTTTCCACAACCACAAGAATCACTTCCTTTCCTTCTGATTTTGGTAAGTCCTCGATAAAATCCATGGAAACATGTGTCCAAGCTCTGTCAGGAACAGGAAGGGGTTGGAGTAAACCTGGGTAAGGAGTATGCTCAGATTTGTTCTTTTGACATATAGGACATTCCTTAATAAGCTGATTAACATCCTGCTTCATTCCCTTCCAATGAAAAAGTAGTTTCATTCTCTGATATGTTGCCCTTTCTCCCGAATGACCTCCCAAGGGTGAATCATGACAAGACAAAATGATTTGTCTTCTTAACTCAGAATTAGCCCCCACTACTACCTTGTTTTTGAACCTCAGGATGCCTCCTTTCAATGTGTAACTAGGTTCAGTATTAGGGTCCACCATCATCCTAGTTATCAATTCTTGGTATAATTCATCCTGATCATAACTATGGAGGACTTCATTGATCCATACCAGTACAGCAGCCGAGATAACTCCCAGATTCTCCTGATCTGTACATCTAGACAGAGCATCGGCTGCTCTATTTTCCCTTCCTATTTTGTACTCAACTTTATAATCATAGCCCAATAATTTGACCAACAATTTGTGTTGAATTCCCTCAGTCAATTTTTGTTCTTGAATATACTTTAAACTTTGTTGGTCTGTTCTTATGACCAATGTTGATCCAGCCAAATAATGTTTCCATTTCTTGAGTGCCTCGATGATAGCTAAAGCTTCTTTATCATATGTTGAGAATGCAGCTGCTCTAGGGCCCAAAGCTTTACTCATAAATACAATCGGTTTCTGATTCTGCATCAGCACTGCCCCCAAGCCATACCCACTTGCATCAGCTTCTAGGATAAACTGCTGATTGTGATCAAGTAATGCTAGCACAGGAGCCTTAGTCATTACTTCCTTCAATTTGCGAAATGTTGTTTCCTGAGCCTCTTGCCATATAAATCCACTCTTCTTGAGAGCCTCAAACAAGGGTTTACATATTACTCCATAATTATGAATGAATCTTTTGTAGTACCCTGTTAAGCCTAAGAAACTTCTGAGCTGAGTAATGTTCTTTGGTGTGGGCCAATTGGTCACTGCACTATCTTAGCTGGGTCAGTAGCCACCCCTTCCTCACTAATTATATGGCCCAAGTACTCAATCTGTCTTTGTCCAAAAGCACATTTGCTAATCCTAGCAAAAAGATTATGCTTCAGAAGAGATTCCAATACTAGTGTCAGATGTTGCCCATGTTCCTCTAATGATTTGCTTTACACCAATATGTCATCGAAAAATACTAATGCAAATCTCCTCAGAAATGGTGCCAATAATTCATTCATCAAAGCTTGAAAGGTTGCAGGAGCATTAGTTAGCCCAAAGGGCATCACCATGAACTCATAATGCCCCACATGAGTACTAAAAGCAATTTTCTTCACATCCTCATTCTTCATTCTTACCTAATGATATCCAGATTTCAAGTCTATTTTTGAGAAAATGCAAGCTCCATACAATTCATCCAACAAATCTTCAATGATAGGAATAGGGTATTTGTTTTTTATTGTATTAGCATAAAGCTGTCGATAATCCACACGCATCCTCCACAACCCATCCTTCTTCTTAACTAATATAGCAGGTGATGAGAAAGGACTGACATTAGGTCTTATCACATTTGAGTTCAGCAACTGCTCAATGATTCCCTCCATAGCATTCTTTTGATGATATGGTAACCGGTATGGTCTCTGATGCACTATCTTGTCTTCACTCTTAAGAGGGATGGTATGATCACAATTTCTGTGGGGAGGTAATTCTTTAGGATCCTCAAAAACCTTCTGGAATTTCTGAATTATGGTTGCAATTATGCTTGGAATGATAGTAGTCTGTTGCTGTTCTAGACTGAAGTTACAAACATAGACCACTGCTCCTACTACCCCCTTCAACTTTTGTAGTTTCTCCACTAGTACAAAGCAATTCTTGGATGGTAATGTCTCATCCATAAAAGTCACTCTAAATTTTCCCAAATAAGTGATACTCAACTCTCGGGTTTTGAGGTTCAAACCAATAGGACTATGTAAGTATATCCAGTCAGCCCCAAAAATGAAATCATAACCCTTCAAGTCCAAGACCCTGAAGGTATTAGTAAACTCTCTACCTTGTATAGTATATTTGCAATCCTTGCATTGAGCTTTGCTCCACATTGTTTCTCCATTAACAACTATAACCTTTACAGCCGAGTTATTATGGATGTGACAGCCATCTTTTAGGGCTATGTTAGCATTTATAAAGGTGGCACTACTTCCACTATCTACCAACGCAATACCTTTAGTTTTTCCCAGTTGAACCATGAGTGTGAAAGTCTGATTTCCACAACCGGTACCCTGCACTGCATGTACTGACAGTTGGAATGGTGAATCCTCTTCTTCCTAATCTTCCTCCCTCCCATGATTCGGTTCAGGTTCTGACATTTCCTCATCTCCAGAAGTCTCCTTTTCTTTTCCTTCTTCCTCTTGGGTTACCATTGCTCTTACCTGCTTGTTCATCTTGCAATCATTTTTATGACCAGGATACTATTTTTTATTGCATCTAAAATATTTTCCTTCATTCTTGATATTATTGGTTCCATTCGAGCTCCTTCCTGAATTTCCTTTCTGTTCACTTCCCCCATTCTTATGGATATTAGTATTCCTACTGTTATACCAGCCTTGGTTGCCTTTGAAGTTTTCCTTGTAAGTACTGGGTTGTGCCTTCTTGAAGGGATTGGCTTGTTCTAGCCTTTTTGCCACCCAATAAGCATCACTCAGTGTTAAGGGATTCTGTAATTGCGAATGACTTTGGATGTACTCCCTCAATCCTGCCACAAAGCTTCTTATGTAATACTCTTCGGGAAGATGTGGATTATCTCTTCTTACTAGAGCCATGGCCTCTTCAAACTTGTCAATGTAATTGGATACCGATGAATGCTGCTTTACTGAGTGAAATGAAGCCACAACGTCATATACTGACTGATCAGAGAATCTTTTCCCTATCATCATACAAAATTGATGCCAAGATAAACTATCCACATTGATGCCAGAGCCTGCCCACCATATCTCTGCTCTATCTACCAGGTACAACACAGGTATCTCCACCCTCTGGTTCCATGGAACCTTAGCTAGTTCAAAGTACTTGTTGGCTTTCTTGATCCAAGCATCAACATTATCCCCCATTGAACTTAGGAAAATCCAGTTTTGGCTCTCTGGCAAAAGATCTGCGATTGAAGTTATCTTGATTTCCTTGGCTACCCATGTACCCCCTACGATCTTCTAATTCCATATGGGCAAAATCTTGAAAAGTAGGTGAACTGGTGACTCTAGTGGCCCAAGATGGCCTGCCTATTCCCATCTGTATAGGACATGTTATATTACCAAAATGTATGTTATACCCTTCACCATTCTGACCCCATTGGATGTGTTAATAATGGTGGAACTTGTGTACTCATCAACACAGGAAATAATAGAGATGAACCCAATCCTTCTGCGCCCAGATTTCTACTAGCACTCGTATTCTCTGTAACTCTAGCAGCATTAAATGGAACACTAGTCTGACCGAGCTTGCTAGCATTCCCCTTCATGCATGAATAACCCTACAGATCTAACTATACCGGGGGAGATGAATTAACAACGGAGGGTACAATGATGCTCATAGTTACCTCTCTAGCTTGAGAATCGATCCGAGGGTTCTCCAGTTGTCCGGGTTCTTCCGACTAGCTTGAACCACCAGTGCGTTGATAGCTAAGGTCAATTTCTCCATCTGTTGGTTGTGCTGTTCCATTTGCTGGCGGTGTTCTTCTTGCCCTTTTCGAATCAACTCCATACTCTTCCTGACTTCATCAAGCTCCCCTTTGGTAGCATACTGTTGATTTCCTCCCTCAACCACATCTTCCTTTCCATGCTTAGCCATAGATCTACGAACTTCTCTAAAGATTCTCGAACCGCTCAAGAACAAAGCTTAACTCCGGTATTTTACAGGAAAACTAGTTTCCAAACCCTTGTTAAGACAGCTCTAGATCAGATCTGAGGCCAAGAACGAAGCTCTGTATACTACTTTGTCAAGACTCAGTGAAATCAATCTCTGAATCTGACAACATTTCAATCTCACGAACACACTTCAGAGAGCAAATCAGATGGGAAAAAGAAGAGGAAAGTGGATGAGAGAGATAAAGAACAATAGATGAGGCGGCTAGGGTTCCATTTCAGCAATAATGTCCAGAATAGCATCTATTACAAGCCTCCATCTTAAATACTCCTCCACTAATGCTGCATTAAGCTAAAAGTTCTTAGTCTGCAAATGCCAAGCGAACTACAGTATTTAGCGCCAAAATACTCTACAGCGTTTACTGCTCAACAAAGCCACCGTTAGATCATCATAAACGTCATCCAACGCTCTCCGTGATCGAACAGTTGACCACACTTAGGACCAGCTTTGAAGTCATCTTCGGACTTACTTGAAGTCGGTGTCGTGTCCCTCCAAGCTTCAGACTTCTCTTCTTCGGAGCTTCGCTCATTCAGTCCTGACAGCTACCTCGCCGGAACGCTCGAGACGAGCGGAGACGAACACACATGCCTAGAACACGGCAAGCCGCCGTAGCCCGAGAATACCACACCTCGCGGTGAGGAACGACGCGTTCGGCGTTCTAGCCGGACACCAGCAAGGCAGCAACTCCGCTGTGGCATGCCGCCATCGCCGTTCGCCACTTGGTCTTGGTCCGCCAACCCTGCCTCGGGAGTAGGAACGATGGTGGCGACCGACCGAACAGACGCTGTGGGCGGTGGGGTAATGGGCTAGAGGCATAAGAGTAATGGGAATTGGGCCTCATTTGCCGGCCTAATTGTACGGTGTAAATTTCAGTCCAAGTATGTGTGAAGTGCGATTTTGCAACCAGCTTCTGCGTTAATGTGGCAATGCCACAGCCCACATGATAGCACAGCATGTTGTCATCCGAGACAACAAAGAAAAGATATCAGATTTCTTCCCAAAAAAATCCACCGTTGAAAAGTTTTACCAAATTTCATGCGATTTTGGTTGCAACGACATGAGCTAATCGCTCACCGGTGTACGACCAACCGATCAAAGGGTTTTGTTCGCATCGCCCACCGCCAAACTTGTCTATGCACGGCAACTCATCGACCTTCTCTAGTTTACCGCCGCCGCCGCCGCCGCCGCCTCCAACCCAACCACGTTGTTGACTCCGCAGCCGGGGCATTCGTACCGCCTCTGCAACTCCTCAGCAAGTGAAGCGTTCACTTTCTCCATTTCAGCTGTCCGCTTGTTTCCAGTTAAAGAAAGCTTGCGCAAACGCATGGAGAAATGAGAAACCAGCAGCACACGAAATTGCACAAGAACTACAAATGCACAGATGATTTATTTCAGGAACTGCTGAAAGAGCTGATAAAAAAGGATATCCTCCCAGCTTGATACATGTCAGAAACAAGAAACTGAGTAAGTGTACAGCTTGATAGAGTCGTTGATTACAAAATATTCATAATAACAAAAGCGAGTAGTATCATGTGGCTCATAAACTTAATACAATGGAAAGCATAGAGGAGCTCTAGAATTGTCATGATAAATGCCCTTCAGAAACAAGATCTTGCTTGATCAGGTGACAAAACGGTCTTAGAAGAACAAAACAACATGGTAGTTTTGAGGCCATGTAGTAGTACATGGTTCAATAAAACAATCTAAATTCATAAGTATGTAAACAACATCAAAATGGATTATTTTTAAGCTTCTTTATCATATTGAATAATTCATATGTTTAGCTTTTTAAAAAGAATAGAAGAGCAGTTATCAGCCATCACCTTACTAGGCACAACTTCACCAGTTTGACACAACTAAAATAGCAAGCTTTTGGGTACCAAGAAATATTGTAAAGAGGAATGCAAACGTACAATTCTTACAACTCCAACAATCCATAGTTTATTTTCTAGAGAGAAAAAAAGGAAAAACTATGCAAAAGCAATCAAACAAAAACGCTAAGAACATCACATATTCAAATTTTAAATGACAACCTTATAACAAAATTCAGGAACAGAAAGTGTTATGTATGCATTATGAACTCTCTACTTAACCTTCTGATGATGGCAGCCCAGAGCACTTCTCTCCTGCTGATTCTAGAGAAACCATCTTTTGAAATTGCCTGCACAAGAGGAATATTGTTTATCTTTAGATAATCAACAAGAGAGCAACTTTCAGAACAAGTTTCAACTTGCAAGCTAGTGCAAAATGGACATTAACAAGAAAAGTACAAAGTCAATGCCGTTTGGTTGTTTAGAAGCTTCAAAGTAACTTAGTAGTATCCGTCCACATAAGGTGTCTGCCATTTTTATCAAACTACAGTAAAGGATCTTAATAATGCCTCGAAAACTAAGACAGGTATCTGAAAGTAGGAGATGGTGAATTACGCAAACACCCCTAATACAAACTTCGTGTTAAACCGTCTCCGTTCTTTACTGCTCCTTAGTTCATGTATGTCCGGAATTTTCAGATCCAGACAATACAACCATTCATATCCCTATTCAAGCCCTAAACTGGAGTTTGAACAGAGATTAGCATAGAACGGTTCCAGCCTATGGGCAATGATTTTTACAGTATCAAGCATGGTTACAAGCAAAGCAAACAAGAGATGCAGGATCCGCCGTAGCATGTTGCATGTGCAGGAAACAACATGGAGTTCTCACAGGCAAAACAAATATTCCATACCTTATCTTTGCGTTCAACTCATGCATTTGGCTGATGAACTCGTCTCTGCAACAACCAAGGCAGGCGCATGGATGATTTAGTGGATACCAACAAAATTATCCTACAGAAATGCATTCAAAAGCCCAGCAACAGGGCACTAGACAAAGTACATCCTACTCACCTCTCACTGCCCCCTTGCTCTTTTAGAGCCATTACATCAAGCACCAAAAGCGCATCCCAGCATTTCCAGTTCCAATAATACACGCCAACATAAACATACAAGCGTGTCATATTAAATCCACAAACCAGAGCACTAATCTGCAGCAATACCGGGAATTCCTTACCTTAAGCGCCTCCAGATCAGAGCCCACCTTCAAGATTTCCTCCTGGAGATGCGAGATCGTCGCCTAAACGCTCCCACAAGTAAGCCCAATGAAATCAGGCGAACTAGCCGTAATCGGAGAGATAATTCACCAATTCGGGGAGAGAGACGAGGAGGTGCCTCGAGTGCCTGGATGTACGCCGCGGCGATGGCGGCCTGCACCTGGCTCCCACGCAGCTCCTGCTCCACCGCCTCCCTGTCATGACTGGGTACTGAAGCTCGTAAGGCTCTCAGACTGAAGACCATTCCAAGAGGAAACAGATAGGAGGGTTATGAGGTTTGGACGGTGCTG
Source organism: Ampelocalamus luodianensis (assembly GCA_036346255.1). Classification (NCBI taxonomy): domain Eukaryota; kingdom Viridiplantae; phylum Streptophyta; class Magnoliopsida; order Poales; family Poaceae; genus Ampelocalamus; species Ampelocalamus luodianensis. The sequence continues at coordinate 50,996,068 of CM070627.1, read as the reverse complement.
ATGCTCCCTTACCGGTTCGTTTGCGAGGAACGTTCATGATCTATCAGTTGGCGCCATCCGTTGAGGTTTCTAAGCGGACAATTCACTTTTAACTGTTTACTTCTGTAATTTCAGACTGCTGTCAAACTCCTTTCAGCTTTACTTTTACTTTCGGATTCCAAGTTGTATTAAACTAAGTTGATGCTGGAAGAAAAGGCAATCACTATTATGCCAATTACTTATTTTTAGCTAGGGTTAGCTTACGCTCTTTCCTTAGCGCTGTTTTCTCCTTATCATCGATTCTACTGAATCTGTCCCCAAATCAATAGTCAGATTTTGAGGTTGTGACAAAGTGGTATCAGATCATTTCCTTCCTTGGACTCGAGTAGATCTATCCAGAAGAAGGGTTGGCGTTCAATTGCCATAAAATCCCTATTCTTCATGTCCATACCGAGGTGGTGGTGAAGATCTGAACAAAATGACCCGAGGAGGCAAGAAGGACGGAGCCGGCGACGGCACAGACGGTTCAGAGGCTGCTGCTATGAGATTAGAGATGGATGAGATGAAGACTCAGATGGAGGCTCAACTGGGAGCTATCCAAGGTGATGTGAATGGACTGCGAGGAGAGTTGGGTGAAATCAAGGAACTCCTACGTTCTCTGGTGAAGCCTTCAGGGGGAGATACAAATTCTCGAGTTATTAATGTTGAAGCGCAGCACGAAGTTGAAGTAGAAGAAGAAATGAGAAGGAGAGTACGTGCAATGGCGGATTTGGATCTGAATGGTAGGGGATTACCAATGCAGTCCCAGCAAGGGGGTTTTAATGCGAGCAATTCACTATTGGGGTATTCGGTAGCACCAAAACCCAGAGGTAATACTCCAGTTTTCCCTCCTGACGCTCCCACCTTAAACTTATTGAGTGGTTTAGGTGGAAAAAGAGAAATAGCGTATAATACTGTAAATCAAGAGGAGAGGAGTAATGAGTTCCTGAAATCAATTGCTAAGGGTCCTAGGCTAGATTTTCTTGTGTTTGATGGTGACAATCCCTTGGGTTGGATTAGACAGTGTGATAAATTCTTTGAATTGGCTAAAGTTCCTGAAGAAAATCGAAGTGAGTTGGCCTCATCATACATGACTGGAAGGGCTGATAATTGGCTAAGGGGTTCTGGGCTGTCTGTTGATCAGATGAGTTGGTCCATGCTGAAGTTGAGAATATGTGATAGATTTGCGGCTCATAGTATATATGATATTATTGAAGAATTCCATGTAGTGCAGCAACATCTTTCGTAAGTAGCTCAATATATTGATAAATTTGAAGAACTGATGGCTATTATGAGAAGTGAAAATCCCTTGTTAAGAGAAGATTATTTTGTGAAAATTTTTGTCAAAGGACTGAGAGAGGATATTAAGCATTTTGTTAAACCTCATAGACCCCAGAGTCTTTGTGAGGCTTATTGGATCTCAAAGGATTTAGAGAAGGGACCTAATGCCAATGCAAAAAGATCGGGTGCCGTGTCAGGTTCTGGTTTCCAGAGAGGTGGTTTCACAAAAGGGGGATTTCAAAAACCCTACTTCAAGGCCATGACAGCTAATAGGTCGGGCAACTTCAGGGACAATGTTGACTCGGGTAAGAAAACGAATGGACCAGTCTATCCAGTGGTGATTACAAGGGAGCCAGGAAAGTGCTGGTATTGTGCTGACAAATGGGTACCAGGACACAGCTGTAAACAGTCCAAAGTGCTTAATATTATGGTTATGGATTCATAAGGAATGGATGAAGAAGAAATGACTTGGGCTCCAGATACTGAGAAGGAGGACAACCAAGAGAAAGATGAAGAGACACCAGCAAAAGAGGAGATAATGCAGATTTCATTACAAGCTCTAAAGGGGGTCCTACGGTGGCCACCTTCTCAGTAATTATATCACTGAAAGGGAGAAGAGGAGTGGCCCTTGTGGATAGCGGAAGTTCACACACATTTATTGATGTGAAATTTGCTGCTAGTGCTCAATGTATAGCTCAAAACAATGATCTGCTGAAAGTAACCATCGCTAGTGGGGGAATTCTATATTCTGGAGCACATCTGTCCAATTGTGAATACATTATACAAGGAGAGAGGTTTTTGAGGACCTTTAAGGTATTGAAGTTACAATCTTATGATGTGGTTTTGGGATGTGATTGGATTTATGCTCATAGTCCCATAAAACTTAACTTGAAGACTAGAGAATTGTCAATTAGAAAAGAAGGACAACAAGAAGTAATTCTTGCTGATTTTACTACTACACGGTCTGAGAAGTTCATCAATTCAATTCAGTTGAACAAGCTTTGCCAAAAAGGGATCATATGGTTTTTGATACAACCATATACAGAAGAGAAAGAGGAAATTGATCATGCAATACCTTATGAAATTCAGCTGTTGTTAGAGAAGTATCATTCAGTATTCTTAGAACCTACTGCACTTCCTCCCTCCAGAAATTGTGATCACTCTATCCCACTGAAGCCTGATTCCACTCCACCCAATGTTAGGCCATATAGAGTGCCCTACCAACAGAAGAGTAAAATGGAGAAATAGATCAAGCAATTGTTAGAGGCTGCTATAATTAGATCCAGTGAAAGTCCATATGCCTCTCCTGCAATCTTAGTAAGGAAAAAGATGGGAGTTGGAGAATGTGTATTGATTACATGAAACTCGATCAATGCTCAAACTGTCAAGAATAGATTTCCAAACCCTGTGATAGAAGATTAGCTTGATGAACTGCATGGAGCACAATATTTCTCCAAGATAGACCTGAGATCGGGCTATCACCAAGTAAGAATGAAGGAGGAAGATGTTTTCAAGACTGCATTCAGAACATACTTTGGACATTTTGAATACCTAGTCATGCCATTTGGGCTTACAAATGCTCCTGCCACCTTTCAATCACTTATGAATAACTTATTCAGTGATTATCTCAGGAAATATGTCTTGGTCTTTTTATGACATTTTGATCTATAGCAAGAGCTTAGAGGAGCATGTCAATCATTTAGAGTCTGTGCTACATCTATTACAGAGGGAACAACTTTTGCCAGATTGAGCAAATGTGCTTTGCGGTGAAAAAGTTCAATACTTGGGTCATGTCATCAATGGGGAGGAGTCTCTACAGACCCTTCCAAAATTGAGGCTGTTAAGGAGTGGCCAAGACCGAAGAATGTAACGCAGTTGAGGAGCTTCTTAGGGCTCATTGGTTACTATAGAAGGTTTGTTAAGGGATACGGGTTAATCTGCAAGCCTCTTCATGAAGCGCTAAAAAGGAGCTTTCCAGTGGGGTGACAAACAAGAAAAAGCTTTTGAAGAACTCAAGCATTGTATGACTACCACCCAGTGCTAGCATTGCCTGATTTTGCAGAGCCCTTTACTTTGGAAACTGATGCTTGTGGGGTTGGAATAGGGGCAGTGTTGATGCAGAGAGGGAGACCAATTGCCTATTACAGTAAGTCTTTGGGAGTGAACTCAGTTGCTCTATCAACCTATGAAAAAGAAGCTATGGCCATATTAGAGGCACTAAAGAGGTGGAGACACTATTTCTGGGCAATATTCTCATCATCAAAACAGATCAAAAAGTCTGAAATTTATAACCGAGCAAAAGATTTCAGAAGGAGTTCAACACAAATTGATGTTAAAACTTTTGGAGTTCAACTACTCTATTGAGTATAAAAAGGGGAAAGAGAATAAAGTGGCTAACGCTCTATCCAGGAGGGAGCATTGTAATGCTATTTCAGTAGTCACACCAGTGTGGGTGGAAGAGATCGGAAAGAGCTATGAAAATGATTCGGGTTGTCAAGAAATATTGAGCAGGCTGGCGATAAGTCCTGACCGGAAGGGCAGTATTCTCTACACTCGGGAGTGATCCGGTATCAAGGAAGAATATATGTGGGGAATGATTCGGCTCTGAAGAACAGAATTCTGGACTCACTACACGCGTCGACCATTGGGGGGCACTCCGGCATGGCCGCCACATATCACAGAGTGAAAAGGTTATTCTTTTGGCCTGGAATGAAGAAGGAGATCCACACATATGTAACTGAATGTGCCGTTTGTCAGAGATCAAAAGGGGAGCATTGTCACCCACCTGGACTACTTGAACCGCTTACAATTCCGGACATGGTATGGACACATATTTCAATGGATTTTGTAGAAGGCTGCCCAAGTCTAATGGGAAGGAGGTAATCTTAGTCGTCATTGATAGACTTACTAAATATGGCCACTTCATACCATTGGCACACCCCTATACTATCCAGACATTAGCGTAAGCGTTTATTGAAAATGTGTTCAAATTACATGGGCTACCCAAGGCTATAGTAACTGATAGAGATCGTATTTTTACTAGTCGGTTTTGGCAAGAAATATTTAAAGCATGGAAGATATCACGGAGATTTAGCATGGCATATCATCCACAGACTGGCGGACAAACGGAAAGATTGAATCAATGCTTAGAGTCCTATCTCCGGTGCATGGCATTTTCAAAACCAAAAAGATGGTTCTATTGGTTGGCACTTGCGGAGTGGTGGTATAATACCACATATCACTCATCACTCAAGATCACCCCTTATCAAGCACTCTATGGAACCCCTCCTCAAGTTATCAGTGAATTTTCCATATCGGGTCCTGAAAGTATAGAGGCCAGAGACTTCCTAACTGAAAAAGAAGACATGCTCAGACAGATTAAGCACAACTTGGCGCAATCCCAAGCCAGAATGAAGAAATACGCAGATCAAAACAGAAGTGAAAGGATTTATGAAGTAGGGGCATGGTATATTTGAAGATGCAACCATATAGATTGTCAGCTTTTGGCCTTCGTCAATCACTGAAGTTAACTAGCACATTTTATGGTCCCTTCAGAATTTTGCAGAGAGTAGGAGCTGTGGCTTACAGACTGCAATTATCGGGTGGAGTAGGAATTTATCCAATGTTTCACATCAGTCAGCTTAAAAAGCATATTGGGCCTAGAGCCATTCCGGATCCAAGATTGCCACTAGTGGATAAGGAGGGAAGAATCAAAATAGAACCTATTGCTGTGTTGGATACTCGAGCATTGCCCAAATATCCGAAGTTGGTCACGCAATGGTTGATTCAATGGATGAATCTATCTCCTGAAGATTCCACTTGGGAAGACGCTAATTTCATAAAAGAAACTTTCCCAGAATTCTATGCGGGGACAATTCGCAACTGGTTTCCAGTGGATGAATCTTGAGACAAGATTTATTTCAAGGGGGAGGTATTGTCATGACTGGGTACTGAAACTCGTAAGGCTCTCAGACTGAAGACCATTCCAAGAGGAAACAGATAGGAGGGTTATGAGGTTTGGACGGTGCTGATGCTCCCTTACCGGTTCGTTTGCGAGGAACGTTCAGGATCTATCAATTGGCGCCATCCGTTGAGGTTTCTGAGCGGATAATTCACTTTGCTTTTATACATTGTAATTTTGCATCACAAACTCTTTTCAGCTTTACTTTTACTTTCGGATTCCAAGTTGTATTAAACTAAGTTGATGCTGGAAGAAAAGGCAATCACTATTATGCCAATTACTTATTCTTAGCTAGGGTTAGCTTACGCTCTTTTCTTAGCATCGTTTTCTCCTTATCATCGATTCTACTGAATCTGCCCCCAAATCAATAGTCAGATTTTGAGGTTGTGACACTCCCGCGCCTGCTTCGTGGCCTCGAGCTCAGCCACGGCCGCGTCGGCGGTGGCGCTCAGGTCGAGGAGCCGCTGCTTCAGGTGCGACACCCTCCACTCTGCAAACGACAAGCAAGAGAGGCAACGGATCAGCCGAGGACGCGAAACCATAGGGTTTTTTGGGCGGTGGCGCGGCGAGGGTGCTTACCACCGTGCGACTTCTCGGTGGCAAAGTCACAGATGATGGAGAGGAACTGCTTCTGGGGATCTCCTCCCGCCGCCAGCGCCGACGCAGCCATGAAGAGAGGAGAGGAGAGGCGACGCTCGCGGAACGTCCTTAATCCTTTAAATTAAACATCTGAAGCAGTTCTTCATAATGTCATCTTTGTGATTTTGTTCTTCCTTTGTTCAATCAGTCCTTCGTTGTTGACTTGGGTTGTGAGAAGAGAACAAAGGTTTGGTGAGTGAGCCAACTAATGATTTTTGGCCCTTGAGACGTCGTTGAATTGTGTTGTCAGCTCTAACGCGTTGGACTTAAATTGGATAATTGCTTAGAATGGATCCAATGCATCTTGGAGCTCTCATAATGTATACATTTGTCAGGCGTATCAAAGCATGTATATAAAACTAGACAATGGCGGACGACAAATCACACCACAGAGCTTCGCCACTTAACAAAAAAGAGCAAACTTTCACCACTATATCATGTTGACACAGGAATCAAGTAGAGCTTTTTGAGGACTAAAGAATTAAAAATAGGCTTTTTGGGGGGCCTTGATCTAACGGAACTCGTTTTTGTTTTTACTTGACGAAAAGGACTTCTACTTTTCAGCCGTACATACATTATGTAGGGAGAGGCATCTGCACCCAACCTCTCATTAGTACCCCCATCATCGTATGATTAGTAGTTTAGTACACCTCTTTAGCACATCTGGCTAATGAGCAGTATAAAACCGAAGCAGAAATGAGGCTTTTTTTAATAATATTAATTTAAAAGATAATTACAAAAATACAAAAACAAAAATACAAAAACAGGCCACCATCGCCATTTCACATGACGATAGAATGGTATTTACTATCAGTCATTGTTCCAACTCTTTATCGTCATTTGGACTAGCGATTTGCTTCAAAGAGTGTGCAAATCGCCAGTTCAAATGACGACTAGCTATATAAACCTTCAAAATTGGATGAAAATACATTTTAATTCTGGAAAAAAAAAAGAGAAGAAAGAGAAGAGAAGAGGAGAGGAGAAGAGTGGAAAAGTAATGTAGTGAAACCCTGTCGGTTCGTAGCGTAGGAGAGAGAGAGAAATGAAGAAGTAGATATGGTCACCCATTTTGCAAGTAAATGTTCTTACAACTTTGTACATAAATTCAAAACCTGGTAGGTTAGCAAATAAAAATAGCGACATAGAATTCAATGTATTAGATAATTTTAATTGTATTGCAGTTTGATATAGTACATCATTTTAGTTGTGTATAGTTTAGTTCATCGTATAGATATTATTTATGGTACAGTACTCGAATGATTTAGAATAAATCTACAAAAAATACTAAGAAAACTTTATAGGTTTTCATTTTTATATGGTAAATATTTTGTTAATACCGAAAATACTTTTTAAACTAGGAAAAAGTAAGGCTCCTCTAAAAATTCTGTAAAAAAATCCAGAGTTGGTATATAGGGTATGTAGAGCTGAACTAAAATATTGTCAACTTAATTTTTGTTTCCATTTGTACTTGATAAATATTTCGTAAATGCTGAAGACATTTTTAAACAAGGAAAATAGCAAGAAACCTATAAAAAATTTATAAAAATTGCAGAGTAGCTAAATAGGGTATTTTGTTTCCAAATTAATTTTTGTTTCTATTTGTACAAGGTAAATATTTTGTTAATGCTGAAAATACTTTTTGAACTAGGAAAATAGGAAGACACATCTAAAAATTCTATAAAATATCCAGAGTTGCTACATAGGGTATGTAAAACTGAACTAAAATATTGTCAACTTAATTTTTGTTTCCATTTGTACTTGGTAAATATTTTATAAATGTTGGAGATACTTTTTAAATAGGGAAAATAGCAAGATATCTATAAAAAACTATTAAAATTACAGAGTAGCTAAATAGGGTATGTAGAGCTTTGACGAGGATCTAATAATCCTCAATTTATTATTTGTCTATAATTCTTATTATTGATAGATAAAACCATCACATGGTACTTAAGTATACCCTTAGCGTTCGTAAGGAAAAAGCTAAACGAAGTGGTTGTAAGCTCATTCGAGCAAAGTTGGAGAATACCCTTCGGGGATCTTTAAGTTCACACTCATAATAGGCTCGGGAGATAGGGATTTGGCAAATCTCACCCGACGACCAATGTTGCCCGGAAGCTTCGATCCATTTGACGAGTTCCTCCTTTGGGATCTTCTCAGCGGTGGCCAGCGCTTTCAACTTCGCCTGGTCCATCTTCGATTCAGCTCACTTGGAAACGGTTCCAACCATCTTTTCTAAGTGAGGTGGATTTAAATTTGGAAATATTTCAAGAGCAAACGATTGGGTTGGTGGTGGAGAGAACAAAGGCTCGAAGAATAGTCAAAGTGAATAGGGAAAAAGTAAGAACCCTAAGATCATGCCCGCGGTAAGCTTTTATAGCCGCACGCTTGGGTTTAGAGATTGTGGGTACCGAACAATTACCACCTCTTTGGGAACTGCTCCAACGGACAGGTATGTGAGTCAATTGGGATTCTTAAATTTGTCTGTTCGAGAAAAATGAGTATGTTTTTACAACTCAAGCGAAATTACCTTCTTGACCAAGCTCATTTCTGGTCAAATAAAATACCAGTCAAAAAGCCTTTACTTTCGACTACCATCATTCTACGACTACTCTGTAGTCGTAAGATTTTCTATGACCACTCTTCCAAGTAAATCATTTTCACTTGAAGTTGGGGGGCTAGATGATGAGGATATAACAATCCTTATTTAATTATTATTTATCTGTAAATTCTTGTTATAGATATTAATATATCTATACTAGTCTTAAGTATACCCCTTATTACTCATAAGGGAGAAACCACGTTATCAGGTCGTAAATATTTTTACGACCACCCCATAGTCGTAAGTCTTTTTACGATCATGACCTAGTCGTAAGCCTTTTAACGACTACCCAGTAGTCGTAAGATCTTCTATGACTTGCTTGGTTTTGACCAACCTAGCTTTGATGACCATATGGTTAGTAAAGTTTGTTGTCATGTGGGCCTAATTAATTAGGGAGTCGTATGCGTCATGTCTGATACACATGGCAGTTAGCGTACGCAGTTATTCTCAGGAATAACTGCATGTTCCCTTCTCTGTCTTCGACAATAACCGCTAGCGACGTGGAGAACTTGTCTCTCTAACAATAACCTCCATCAGCGATTCATTACTTGAAACGTTGAGACGTCTCTTGGATTGGATGAACTACCACCTCATCGTACGCTATATAAAGGTTGAAGTCAGAAGGCAGAGGGGACAACTGAGCAATCTGGAACACAAGACATTAGACTTTAGTCTTTTTCTTGATTATAATTAGCACTCTCAATACAACACAAATAGGAGTATGGTTGTTATTCTCTCTGGAGAAGGTTTGAACCTGTATAAAATCATTATGTCTTTTCTCTGCATAGTTCCAATCGTAGCATACCTCCCGATACAAACAATCATATGTAAGATCGGTTCTAAATCACCGACATATTTTAAACAAAACTCCAAAATCCTTCTTACAGGTGGGCCATACATGTCATACACACACCAGCTTTTAACCAAAATCCTGCGGCTGGGCCCATATGTCATACACCCATTAACACCTAACACTTAATTAACTCCTAATCTGATTTTTAAAAACAACTCAGAGAACGGTGGCAGAAACTGGCAGAGATAGAAGAAGAGAGAGCAGAGAGCATAAATAGAGCAGAGCGGTGGCGGGATCGGGCGGTGCTCGCCGGCGACGAATAGCTCAGAGAACGGTGGCAGAAACTGGAAAAATGGAAAGGGAGGTCGACAACAAGACCATGTCAAGCGGCGGCGCGGCGCGAGGTGATCGGAATCACGTCAGCTACGACGAAAAGGCGGTGACGGGAGAAGTAAAACGGTGTTGTCACGGGAGAAAGAACCATCAGGGGAAATGAACCGCGTAGAAGCATCCTGGGGTCTCCAGGGACCTACCCTTGCGGTTGGCGAGGACGGCGGGTGGCAGTGGCGACCGGGCGATGTGAGCAAGGCAGCAGCGACAGGTTTCACTGCGGCGAGGCTCCTCGAAGATAAAGAACTGCAATGAAGCACTCGGAGAGATTGAGAAGGATGCTTGGAAGGTGAAAAAACCACGGCCAAGCTTGGGGCTCACCGAACGACGAGTATCAGCGGAAATGGTGGTGGCGGCCCGAAAATGAAGACGACGGCTTGAACTCGATAATCCACTGCAGCAACATGCAATGGGTTGAGGGGTTTGCACAAGTGGATGGTGGATCGGAAAGTGATGCAAAAGAAGAAGAGAAAAACTCACTAGAATAGAGAATATGTGGTGGCCGGAACGGGCGCGTCCGCCGGAGACGACAAGACGACGACAGGCCAGCTTCACACGGCTCCAACTACGACGTTGAGCACAGGAATGAAGTCAGTGAGGCTTTAGGTGAAGAGTGACGCTCATGTCAAGCAAGGGGACTCAACAGAGAGGCTGCGGGCATGGAGGCGTGCTCGCCGACGTTCAACCGAGCACCTCGCGTTCCCGGCGAGCCAAAGGGTAAAAGCCTTTGGTTCTTGGAGAGGAAGGAGAGTGGCGAGCTGGGAATAGATAAGGTGCAGACGGTGGCTTTTACACTCAAGAGATTGCGCGAGAGATCAAGAGAGGAAGGGGCGGTTGTGGCGAGATATCGCACTGTGTGTGCTCTCCAGCACGTAGACAAGCAGGAGGCGACAAAAGGCATGATGCACTCAAGCCTTGACGTGATAGGGCACGCGATGCGCATTTACGGGGGCATGGAGTTTGGCTTGGGCGAGAAGGTGATGAACAGAGAGATGCGGTCGGAACGCAGGCGTTCACGGCGGCGACACGGCTTGGTTCCTACCCGTGCATCCATTGGCTCCTGAGGGCGATGGAGGCGCTGAGGTGGATGGCATTGACTGTGGCATGGCACTGAGATCACTAGTCTGTGGCACGAGGGCGCTGATTGACTCAGCAGCGGCGCGGTAGCAGCGGGGCGTGCGTGCGGGCACGGTGTCGCTCTGCGCGGGCTAGAGGTCGAAGAAGGCACCTGTAGGTAGGCCCGAGCTGTCAGCAAGTAAAGGAGGCGAGGTAGCTGGGCTGGTGCTGGGTCGAGGCAGCGTCGGGCGTGGGTGAAGAAAGGTTGGCTAAGGCCGGATTCGGCCCAAGCGAGGACGGGAAAAGAAAAAAATTGTTCTGAATTTTAAAAAGATGGCTAAGAGGTTTGATGAATTTTTGAACCTAGCAAACAAACTCCAAAATTTATGAAAATATTTGGAGAGGATCCAGACCACTGGTATTTAACAAAATTAACCCCATAATTTTATTACATCTAAGAGTTTCTTGAAATTTTATTTTGCCATTGTTTTTAAGGAGAAGAGGATTTTAAGAATTTCCAAATTGTAGCAAGCATCAAAATGCAAGACAAAATATTTTAATGCATGCTTAACATGAAAATAAAATTTTGGGTTTTACAACCTCCCGCCGCTTCGCCACAGCCATTAGCGCCGACTGGACCTCCATATCCCGTTTTGCCGATCCCAGATGGTCGACGTGCCCCTCACCGCCGGCGCCGAGCTCGAACAGAGCTAGCCATGCCCTCCCCTGCGCATCCTCTATTCTGGAAAAGGGAAGAAGCAACACTACTACAGAAATGGTCTTCACAGACGGTTCAAAAACGCCATCATAGACGGTTTTGTGAGCCGTCTGAGTCTATAGGTCAGTGATGACATGAGTCATCACAGACAATTTTAAAATCGTCTGTGACAGTAGACTTTCACAGATCGTTTCATACACAAACCGTCTGTGATAGCAAAACGTCCGGCTCGCCCTCGACCTGCCTAATGTACTGCTTCCCAACGTCGCGCGTCTCGCTTGCCGTGTAGAGGAGGAGGTGATGAGGACATCCCTTCCACTGATACAACCATCCCTACTGCTTCTACTCTTCAACTTGATATGCAAGGACCAATTACTAGAGCGCGTGTCGCTAACCGATTATCGTAACCGTTTCGGAGTTTATAATTGTTCCATTGAGGATGGATTGCTACCTAAGTCTGGTGATTTTATTCTACTCAAGAACGGAGGCAAGGGGGCTACCGCAACTACTACAACAAGTCCAGGCCTCCGGAATCAGTATGACAGCACCAACTTAAAACAGGCATAATTTTCACATATGGAGTCCGTTAGAGGCCCACAAGTACTTGATTGAAAGCTTATTTCGTCCTCTTTCCAACGGATCCGGCCTCATCTTCAAATTCTTTCTAGACTGATCGCAATCATCAAAAGAAGATGTCATATCACTTGTTTGGGCCAATCTGGGCCTTGTAATCATACTAAATTTGGCCCATCTGCCGACGGGCCATCTGGGGGTGCAATTACTGTTCATGTGAACAGTAATCCATGGAATTAGTCCCATCCCCTTAGTTCTATTAGATGTGTGGCTCCTCATCCCCTATTTAAGGAGGTCGCACCCCCTTTAGTTTTCTCGGATTTTGTTTATGTTTAGTTTGTCTTCGTTGCAACTTGAATCTTTTGCGTGTGTCGGCTAGACCACCCAATTAAAATCCTTATTCAGAATCCCAACTCAATTCAAATATTTCAATTCCTATTTTCAATTTCAGATTGCTTGATCTTATTCTTACGTGCTTCTTCGGTGTATGCAGGAATCGACCTTCGTGGTCAGGTCAACCGTGTATTCGTGCACGGTTGATAATGACTTGTCGAGCAGTTCAGCGATTGCGTGGTTTCGAGCCTTGCGTGTTCGTAGCCAGGATTGTGAGAGATGAGCGACGCCTACCGAACTTATCGTTCTCATCGAAAGATCGGGCCAACAATCGGACCTTCGGGTTCATCAGGAGGTCGCGGTCTTGTGGCCGGCGACGGCGTCAGCGTCGGCCGCCCGTTCAAGGAACACGAGGCCGCGCTGCATGTCTTGGGGCACGAAGACAAGATCGAGGCCGACAATGAAGCAGCCTCCGGGTTGTCGGCGGCGGCCAGGTGGTTGACGACGGTGAGGTAGCGCTCGTAATCCTACCACTTCATCGCCGCCGCCTCCCGCTCCAGCGCCACGCGCATCCCCACGGCGTGTGCCTTGGACGCCTTGTACATGGCCTTGCAACTAAATTCAAGATGATATATAGAATCATAATACAAGAATTAATTACTGGATATTGGACACAAAACGAAATTATCACGAGATTTTATTTTTTGCGCCGTATCATGATACGACTTTTTGGTTTTGTACGCTATAGTCATCTTCATAAACTAATCCTAGCTATAGCTAACACCTATATACAAAAAAACAAAAGAACAGTACGTGGTGTAACAACCCCAAAACAGAGTTTGTATTTCAAATGTATAAAAGTATGAAAGTTTAAAAACTTTTGTTGTATCTCTTTATCATGTTCTTGGTTTTCTAAAAACTTGTGCACAATTTTAAACTTTTGCTGTTTGTATTAAAGTTTGTGTTGAAATTTCAAATTTTTAAACTTAAATTCAAGTTTTAATTGAATTCCAGAAAAATGTATGAATGAAAGTTTCTAAAAATAATTTATTCAAATACTATATTATTTATCTTGAATTATAATTATTTTTACCAAATTTTTAGAAGTGAGTTTGACTTCACCAAAATTCAAATCAAATCACTAATGCAGATTTGAAAATAATTTAAATTATAACAAATTTTAGTATATAAAGTGTTCGAAACTATTTTTCCTAAGTCCTATTTGATTCTCAGAATACTCACAAAAATATTTAGAATTTTTAGAATTTTATTTCTATTTTAAAATGCTAGGTCAAACCTTTTGATTTTCGGTCAAAACTAAATCCTAACCTAACCCTAACCCGACCCCGACCCCGACCGCACCACCCAACCTGGCTCGACCACGTCACCTAGCCGAACCCGAGTCAGACTCTGGCTCACCCAACCGCGCCGTTCTTCTCGCTGTCGCTGGCGGGCGGGCCCCACCTGTCGGGCTCGTCCTCGTCGTCTCCGCCGCCACGGAAAGCTCGGCTGGCGCTCGCGCATGCGCGTAACGCACTCGCCGCCGCCACATCGTGAACGCGTGTCCGCGCGTGGCGCATCGCCAGTCTTCATCACCTCACCGCACTCCACCCATTCATCGCTTCCCTCGCTCTATCGCTCTCTCCGCCCATTTCTTGGTTTCGGCCAGAGAAGAAACCGAAGGCAGCGCCGCCGTGTCAAAGCCGCCCTCGAGCCCGCGACCTCACCATCGTGATCCACGATCAGCGCCGCTTCCATTTTGCCCAGCCTGGGTCCTTGGCATCCAGTGAATCGCCAGGGGCGGTTTCGTCGTCTCCGCCTCCAGTGATCTCGGCCCCGCGAGCTTCCTAGCATTCTAGTGAGTTTCTAGCCTCGACGTTTGGTCCCTTAGGATCGCATTGCTCCACTGAGTTTAACGGTAGATTTATCTTGTTCTTTGATGCATCACTGAGGGCGTGCGACGCTTTCTTCTCCAAGCTCGGTGAAGCGCCGCCGCCTCAATTCCGGCCACCTCCGTCCTCCTCCGTCGTCGTCAGCTTGGGCTACACGTTCCTAGAATCAAGGCGGAGCTAAGGCGCACCTTCCGGAGTCTTCTCGAAGCCCGTAGCGTCTTCTCCGCAAGAGCCGTAGCTTCTTCTCCGCCTCCGTTCGCCGCCAGCTCGCCGCCGGCATCCTCGAGGGCTCGTGTCGCCGTCATCGGGTTCGCGAGGTCACGGTGAACCTGGAGGTATCACCCACGCGCCCGGAGACTCGCTGGTTCGTTAGATCCGTTGCACGGTCGCGCCGCCGTCCACGGGAACGCCGGTAAGCCGCCGGTGTTATTAGCGCTAAGCACAGTCATTAGTGCTAATCATTTCTTTTAAGTGTCTCTTTGACAGGTGGACCCCGTTGAGTTAAATACATTTAGGAAATTAAATCTCCCCGCTTATAGCTCCCTGAGCTGTTGACATGTGGGCCCTCTCGGCCAGTTATGGTTTTGCGTAAAGTATTGAAATACGTCCTCTTTTAATAGCAGGCGTATTTCTCTGTATTGGTTAGGTTCGGTACGTTTTGTAAATCTGAAAACGTATTCTCTATTATACGCTTCTGCCGCCATTGTTGGCAACCACCGGGTCACAGTTGACCCAAGAGCGCCTCTCTAGGCCCCACCGGTCAGTGACCGTGAGTTAGCTGAGCCCCGGTAAAGAAAGATTTATTCCTTTTTGAATTTTCTGAAATGGAATTGCTTTTGAACTGATAATTCAATTAAATTAGAAAATCCATAACTAATTCAATATTGCTCCAAATCGAATGAAACCAATTTTTTAATTTTCATTTTTGATGTACTTTTTACCATAATAAGTTTAAGTATGTCTCTATTCATAAAATTTTGATAATTAATTTAATGATGTTTTTATGTATTTCTAACTCGGAAAATTCCTAGAAAATTCTTTTTAACTCCAAATAAAATGTTCTCTATTTCTAAAATTTTATAAAATCATACTCTAACTAATGTATGAAATTCGTGCTTATTGGATTAAATTGAATTTTGGTTATTGTCGGTGTTATTTGTTCTTATTTGTCCTTTTTGCTCGATCGATAGATTGCGACGATTCCGGTGTTATCGAGAGTGAGCCTCAGCAACATTTTGAGTAGCAGCAATCAGGCAAGCAGTTTGATCATATTAATTCCTTTATGTTCAAAACTAATATTTTGTTTGCAACTCATATGTATGTATTGCTATTTCGTTGTTAAACTATGGTCAGTGGACCCTTTTAGTTGCATAATCTGTAGGTAAATGATATTCCTCTACTACCTGAGCCTAGGTTATTTGCTGTGATCAGAGATCGTTGGATGATCTCTTGTCACTTAGTATATACGAATTAAACTGCTTAGACATGCTTAGTTATCGGTAGAATTGGGCGGTTATCGACTTAGTCGATAACCTTGATCACACAAAAAATTTATAACTTTGTGATTCAGCAATTATGCTATATTTAATTGTGAAAACTAAAAATAAAAACAAAAATGATTTGGACTTGGACACAATGGTATGTTGGTGTGTTTTTGGTGTGACTAGAATGGTGCCCGAGTCAACAAGGACCGAGTTACTTGCGCCACCGTACTGAGTATTTTGTGTGCTAACCACACTAGAGGGTATGGGACCTCTCTTGACTTAGTACTTTGGCGTGTATTGGCTCCGAGTCGCAGGGGGTCACAGGAGGGATGGTGATGGGAGCAAGGTAGTTGTCCAAAAAGCTTTACCCTGAGTGGGTAGTTGTCTTTTCGGCATTACCATGTAAGCATATGGATTTCTATCTATACGAGAGGCTTGTAGTTAATATACAATATTAGAAATGTCTCGTAGGACTTAGCTGTGCCGGCATACCTTCGGAAGTGTGCTTTTGTGGCAAAAAGGCGGTCTGAAGTGTGGGTACATTGGTACACCCCTGCAGGGTTTGATCTATTTGAATAGCCTCGTCCTAGGTTATGGACACGCTCGGATACGCCCCGTGAGAACTAGACTACAACCTTTTAATTAAAACTTGACATGGGTGGCATGAATGGGTAATTCATGCTATGGTCGTGGTGACTAATGGGTTAGTCACTTCTAGGATGTTGTCATCTATCTACTGTTATTATTTTGCTCTTGCTGTTATTTCAACAATAAAAATGAATTGTCAACTTGCTTTTAAATGTATTACATTATTGCAAATAAGATTGCTTTGTGCTAAAATGAGTCATACAGCCTCCACTCAAATAAGCTTGCATGTAGTTTATGCATAGGTCTGCTAGTCCACACGTCAGCCTTGCGAGTATATTTTTGTACTCATTTGCTTTGTTTAATGTTTTTGTTGCAGAGGAGACAGGTGAGCCCCAAGGGCCTTACTTTTGTGAGATGTGTGGTTTTTGGGACGACTAGCTTGGCGGTCCGGTTGGTTGCCTTGTGGGCGAGGCACACTAATTGGCTTTTGTTTATCGCCATCTTATGACACTTTTGCTTCCGCTGTTTACTTTGTTATTTGTTTGTCATTTGGCCGGTCAGCCCTCCTTTGTAATAACTCTACTTTGTTTGTCTACTGTTTGGTAACGTGATGCTTTGGACTCTATGTCTAGAATGGAATTGATGCATGATTTTGTGAAGAGGTGTGTATACTGCAGTTCTGGGAAGTATACATATCTTGAGGCTTGGTTTATTTGATTTGTGATGTTAGGGCCAGGTGGATGGTTAAGCATTACAAGCTAAATAAATCGGGGTCCTCACACGTGGCTCGTAGGCTGCAAAGTCAGCCATGGGCTGAGGAGAGCTCGCGGCCACGAGGCCGATGATGTGGACGACGACCTCGTCAGGAAGATCAAGGACGGCGATCGCCGACCTCCTCGCCCACTCCGTCATGCTCCGCGTGCTCACCATGGTGTACGTACTACTATTGATCATCACCATGCGTACTGCTGCCATGGCACGTGATAATATCACTCTTATAAAACGTTGAAGAGACACATTTACGTCGGCGCGCGAGACGAAGAGACACATCGGTGCCTGTCATTGCGGGAGACGAAGAGACGCATCGGCGCCTGTCGGCGCGGGAGACGAGACACATAACGCGCGGGACTCGAAACCTTAAATTATCACAGATGGTTCCGATAAAAAAACCGTCTGTGAAGTATACATTATCACAGACGGTTAGTTAAAAGAACCATCTTGAAAGTTTCACAGACAGTTGTTTGTTACAAACCGTCTGTGATAATGGTTTACTTCACAGACGGTTAATTTTATGAACCGTCTGTGATACTTCACAGACGGTTTTAAACACGAACCGTATGTGATATTTCCTCTTCACAGACGGTTTTTAGCACATCCATTTACACAGACGATCTCTAAACCAAAACCGTCTGTGATTTCATGTAATACGGACGGTTTTGGTTAACTGTCTGTGATGAGACGTCCAGTATAACCTTTTGTAGTAGTGCAAAGAACGTTGACACGTGGCTGTAGTTAAGTTAATTCAATAATTAGTGATTAATTAAGTAGCTAATGACTGTATGTCGTGTGGACCCGACGCCATTAGGAAACTAATTAAATCGTATGGTTAAGTAATCAGTGCGTAGACCTAGTCTATAGACCCTAGCCAGTGACCAGTGGGCCCCAAGCACCATGTGTAGGCATGTGGACCAAGTCCATATGGACCGTGGACCCCACCTGCCACTCTCTCTGGACTTTTTTGAATAAAATTAAATAGAAAATAAAATAAAAGACCCGATTGGACATACCTGTCAGCCACATAAGCCATTTCCTTAAGAAAATTAATTCAAAAAGAAAATAAAAACCCTGGTAGACCCCACCTATCCGTCAAATATTATTTCCTTAATAAAAATAAATGAAAAAGAAAAGTAAATTCTAGTGGACCCCACTTGTCAGGATTTTCATATTTCTAGAATTTTCTCTCAGGTCAAAATTGGAGAACTCGTTCTCCCTCGTTTTAAATCCAAATGATTTGATTTTTGTATCTAAATTCATATAAATTCAAGATCTTACTAACAGTACCAAAATCATAATTTTTGTAGTTCATTTTTATTTAATTTGAATTTATTTGTGTTATGAGCATTTATTCAAAGTCGTCATTTTTGTGTTAAATAGATTCGAACGTCGTCGAAGACTTCGTCATTGCTCCAGACCAAGACCAAGACCAATACACATTTGAGCAAGACAAGCCCTATGGAATGGCTCGTTCTAGAGGGATTTTGGAGGAAAAAAACATGAGGTCTAATCTCATAGAAATTTCCCTTTATCTATTGAGCAAGCACTTCCCTCTCCAGATTCATGCATGTATGTTTTCAGTGAAGCTTCGAAATGGCCATCCAGAACAATTCATGTAGTTTCGTTACATCGCGCGTTTCTCAATTCATGTGTTCAGGATGTTTAACCTACTTCTGGAACTCAATCCATAGTTTGCAACAAGTTACATCATAATCATGAGAGTTTTTCAGATAAACAAGAGCGCAAATATTATTGACCATTATAACAAACCAGAAAAAAATGATTTAGGTAATTATCAAGTCTCGGTTTGGTTAGACTCATACTAACTGCTCTCTGTTTAAGTAGTATGCAGTTATGCATGCACTGAATGACTGGAATTAGGGTTACTAAACCGTATAGTTTGCAAAACATGTGATAAAGGTATAGTCTTACTTTCCAAAAGAGAAGGCTAAATATGATCATATATTACATGTCAAGCTTTTTCGACAAGATCCCAAATCTACATAGGAAAATATGGCACCACTAAAATATAAATGAATTATATGATGGCAGGGAACGGTAAAATTTCTTTAGTAAGCAAAGAGACTGTAGATGGTGTTTTATACATAGACACTACTAGAGCCGATTCTACATAAACCTGCTTGAATTTGACATATATTTGTGCTGTAGAAAGACAACTAACTTGTTAATCACACCGACTCACAGCTTGCAAACATACAATTAAGATAGTACACTTATTCATGACACAAACCCATAGACATACAATAAGATAACTCACGTGTTTGCTCATGCCAATTCACAAACATACAATACCAATTACCAAGTAACCGTTCATGAAGTGCTCAAGGGTAGAGCTCAATGACTGATCTGACACCCAGCACTGATATAATTTTGTAATCGCTGAACCCAGCTTCTATGAAAATTCTTTTCCACTCAAGTTCCTCTCGCTCGATCCCCTCAAGAAACGTCATAAAGAGATCATAGAAAACTTGTGTCTCTCTTGTAACAATGTCATTTGGCCCAGATCCAACCACCATATCTACAATAATCAACTTCCCTCCAGCATCTCTCGGAGGGATAGCTTCCTTGCATTTTCTCAATATCTTGACACAATCATCATCACCCCAATCATGCAAAACCCACTAAGATATAGACAGAAAAAAAATGCTACCATTAGTCCCTAAAATTTGGAAAACGTTGAATTTGGTCATAGAAATCGAGTTTTTCTTCAGTCCCTTAATTATCTAATGTTGTATACAGACGCAATTTTTAGTACTGCTCAATCTATTAGATAAATCGAGAGGACAAGAACCAACAAAAAAAAGAGAGAGAAGCAACCATAGTAAAAAAAAGGGGGAAAATTAGCTCAGTGACATCGCATTGGGACGTAATCAGAGGAATGACACTCCGTTCGTGATGCACTGGAAAATAACATCGCGAACACGAAAAATTATGTCGAATGACATCGTCGTAAGTTACTTTCATTTGTAGAATTTTTTAAATATAGAAACTTAGCTCAACAAATTATCAATTTTTTGTGAAACCTCCTAACACAGTTTAATTGCTTGTATCGTTTTTTCAAAATTTTATACATTCTGATTTTGTCTCTAAAATTCATTTAAGTATACTATTTTTACGAATTTTATAATATATAAAATGAGGTCCAAACATTATGAAATTTTGTTTTCAGACTCCTTACATAGTGGACTTGATTGTGTAATTTTTCTAAAATTTTACAAAAATAATTAATACAATTTCATAATGTCCTTACATTATGAAATATTAGACTCCTTACACAGGTGATATTATAAAATTGCATTAATTAATTTTGTAAAAATTCAAAAAAAATACACAATTAAGTCCACTGTGTAAGGAGCCTGAATTTTTTTTCATAATGTTTGGACCCCATTTTCTATATTAAAAATTCTTACAAATAGTATACTTAAATAAATTTTAGAGACAAAATCAGAACATACAAAATTTTCAAAAAAAATACACAAGCAAGTAACTGACGGCGATGTCATTCGGCATAACTTTTTTGTGTTCGCGATGTTATTTTCCAGTACGTCACGAATGGAGTGTCATTCCTCCGATTACATCCCAATGTGATGTCACTGAGCTAATTACCCCCCAAAAAAAGGTTAGTGTTCAAGGTAAAACCATTAACATGTGACCCTCAGAATAAATTCGATATTTTATACATGTCCACGGACTTTCCCTTTTTCAAAAATAAAATAACTAAAGTGTTAATTTTAAAAGGAAAAGTGTTCTAAAACCTTAAAATTATATTTCTTGATGTTATTTGACAATCAATTCGACTGGTTCATTCTGACTAAAAGCTATATTTCTTTGTCCCTTGGCATTCAACCATTCACTCTATCACACTTCGATGAGTTCACTGGCTTATTCACAATCATTATGAAGAGCATAATATAGGTTATACGGACAAAAACTCACAAAATGGTGATAACTTTTTAATATTAAACATTGAAGTCTGCTAGAGCAACAAAATGATGATTATCTAGTTGGGTTTACGGCTAGTCCATTTCAATTTATTACACTGCTATTTACCCTTGTACGTATACTAATCATTTAGACTTGTTTTGTGGCATTCGGTTTATTTGATGTTTTTTATTAACTATTGATAGACCCTTATAAGCTTTTCACCAAATTTATTTTCATAACAGTGATGTGTGTTCTAGTTCATCAATTTTTGGCACTACCTATAGATGGCAACTCAATTGGTATTTATAAGCAGCTAAATTTTGAACATTTTATGACTCAAAACTATTGTAACAGAGGATATGTGACAAGATAACATAGAAACTCCTACAAGATTTACCTTGAGGAAAAGAACGTTTGCTGGTGGAATGTACTCGAACATATCCCCAGAAACAAACTGAACATTGCCATCAGTAGGAGCTTCTGCAACCACGTGAGGGAGATCCAACACGGTGCACTTCACTTGCGGGAATGCCTTTGCAATAGCCCTAGCAGCTCCACCGTGGCCTCCGGCAACATCAATAAGAGACTTTATGCCAAGAAATATGTTACCACACTCCCTTAAGATGATATCCATGAGAAAGTTACTATCAGAAACCATTGCATTATTGATTAGTTGGTTGTAAGTATCGTCCTGTTCAGCCATCTGCCAAATGGTAAGGCCGTGTGCCTTCTGAAAGAGGGACGGGGAATGCTCATCTAGGAACCACGAGTGCATGCCAAAGAAAGGGGCAATGAGAGTTGAGTCAAGAATGAAAAAAAGACTGGGAAATAAGTTTGATTTGATCTCATCGCTAACAAGGAGGCGTGTGGTTGGGGTAAGGCCGTAAACAGCCTCCTTGTCAGCAGAGGCTGATTCATGGATAACAAAGATGCCCGATACAGTAAGCACACGCATGAGTCGTCGTAATCGGGGAAGCTTAGACGAATGTAGCCCGATTTTTGTAGCCAACTCCGAAAGAGTCATAGCCCCACCATGGTGTTGGATGGTGTTAGGAATTTGCAGTTCCATTGCACATTTGAGTGCCATGGACTTGACAAATCCCAAGGCGTGGTGCCAAAGCTCAACCTGAGCTTGGAGCAAGTCCTGAGACCTATGCTTGTCTTGGGTGAGCACCATTTTGGTTGTGCTTGTTTTTCTTATGGATAGATTAGAGTCATGCCAGTTGGTCTATATATACACAAATGCCAAGTCGCTGGATAAGGCAGAGGGTAGGCCAACCAACACTTCGCCGGATAAGGCAGAGGGTAGGGCCAACTAACAATTTGATAGCTACCGTACTGCCTTGATTCATGTAATATTATTTGATGGTGGAGAACTACAAAAGTCTCACAACGCGACAAAAAATGGACGAGTGGTGTGTAACCAAGGACTATAGAAACCACATGTACTGAGATAACATCATACATCTTTTGCTTGAAAATATCATGTCCATGTTGCTGCCGGAATTTTATCCATTGCGTTAGGGCAAATCTAAACCGTCAGATCCCAAATTGACAACTCAGATTCGCTGCTGCAGCACCGATACTACAGTACAAAATATTTGTTACAGTGGTTTCGAAGCAGTGTTTTTCACTTTTCACTGCAGTGCTCCTGCCTTTCCCCTCTCAGTTTTTTGAATTTTTTAAATAATACATTTTAATAGAATTACAGAAATAAATGTCCATTTAATAAATTACAAAAAGGGGCTTATGTCGCCATTTGAATTGGCTCTGTCGCCAATTGGACTGTTGACAGGAGCCCTGTCGCCACCAGTTGGACTGTCAACAGGAGCTTTGTCGCCCAACAAACATGATTTAATGTGTCGGACAGGGCGTGGAATATCCAAGCTCTCGTGTGTACCGTACTAGTCCTATGATAAGTAGCTAGTACACACATCCACAACATTTATATTCACATCCATACATTATACATACAACATGAAACAAATATAGGATATGAACTTAAGCGTTTACATGACAAGTATTTATGAAAAACTTAAGTAGCGAGTTAAACAGCGGAAGCATAGCAAATAAACTCAAATGGTCCAGCGGTGTGCCCATCCATATCCTCAGGCAACCGACAAGGACAAGACGTAGCAAGACCCGTCACCAAACCCTCCGGTACCGGGTGCAAAAATGTGTCGCCCGGCGTAGACTCATCCTCATACTCTGATCAACAATTCTAAGCAAGATTGAGAACATTTTGTACTCAACAAGACTTTTAGTGTATCACAACACAATTATAAATGCAAGGCTATCAAAGGATAAGGCTCTACGCTACAAGTTATTTTCAGCATTAAGCAAGTTTAATTTGGAATATTGATATGTAGTAATTTGCAATGAAAATTTTAAAGACCAATTGATTTATAATGAAATAACAAGTATGTAACATAACAATAGTAAATTCACAACCATCCTCGGTTGTGATCATCATTTCATTCTCAGTCACAACAAAATCATCCCACCACTTTCCAACAAGACCGGTTTTTGCAAAAATAGAGACTATACCCGGCAATACGACACTTAGCACGCTCATCACCGCAAGCACGGCTATTTAAATAGATTTACACTCTGCAGAGATGTACAACTTTACCCACACAATACGAGCTCTCTAGTTTATTTGGCATCCATCGACACCACCGCTCACAACACGTTAGTAAGCAGTCTAGAGTTTGCAACGAAGCCTTTGCATCACCTAGACCTAACCTTGCACTAGCCTGGCGAATGAAAACCCTCGCTTCACCCAGGTACACCCCCGTCTCAGTGAGGTATTCACCGTTGTATCGGAAGGCTCTGGTCCCAACGCCTCGGTGAAGGGAGCCCCTTCAAGCAAACCTACCCACACTTGCTCGTACTACTGCGGCCAACCAACATGCAAGGTTAGACCTAGACAACTTAATTAGCTAAGACTGCCCTAGTTCAATCGTGTGGTTGTACGCTTACGCTTAGGTTGGATATATGTAACATCCGAAATTTGGAGTTTATTTGAAGCATTTTAAAAAAATAACCATTTGAATTTTCTTGGTTCACTAAAAGCTTAATTTGAATTTTTGAGAAATCAAAACAATTTAATGTGATTAATTTAAACTTTAATTAAATTAAAAGTTGTTTTATTTAGATTCCTTGAGTTCCAAATAATTTTCTTGAATTTTCTAGGAATTTTTGGAGTTTAATTGCTATTTATTTGAGCTCAGTTTTATTTAATCCATTTTCTAAATTTGGAAAATCTTTTTTTTGTGAATTTCTTCTTCGGGCTCAATTCCTCTCTTTCAGCCCAATTAAGACTCGCGTGCCGATGTTACGATGCATCTCTTCGTCTCGCGCGCCGACGTTGCAATGTGTCTCTGCGTCTCGCGATCACGTCTCTTCGTCTCGCACACTGGCAGTACTCCTTGTTTTATAAGAACGATCGTCACATGCCATGGTGAGGACACACGGTATTGATCAATACGTACGCACCTAGCTAGTACCGTCGATCGCGTGCCATGGTGAGCACGCGGAGCATGACGACGAGGACCCACTCGCTGGACTTCTTCTTCCACCTCCTGCCTGCGTCTTCCGTAGCTGCCGCTACGCTATCGCTTCGCCATTGCCAACATCCCGGATGAGTTGTCCCATAGACGCTAGTGCTGACACGACGACACAGCGCCCTCGTCTTGGCATTAAAACCCGAGACAAC
Organism: Ampelocalamus luodianensis; assembly: GCA_036346255.1. Classification (NCBI taxonomy): domain Eukaryota; kingdom Viridiplantae; phylum Streptophyta; class Magnoliopsida; order Poales; family Poaceae; genus Ampelocalamus; species Ampelocalamus luodianensis. Next base: position 50,971,306 of record CM070627.1, on the reverse strand, counting down.
CCGTCCTACCTCCTCACTACTCCACGTTGTCTCCATTTCATCCATCCAAGTCCCTCTCTCGCTCTGGTTTGCCAAGAATGCAGTTGTTGTTTTTAGCTCGTGTGTGTTCCATCGTGTGCCGCTGAGCAAGAACTTCCGTCCCCAATGAGCTTTTGCCTCGCCACCCACATCATCTTGCTCCTCTTCACTCCCTGATCACATTATCCCTCTCATTTTTAGAGATTCCACCGTCTTCCGCGAGGACCACCTTCTTCCACATTTTCTGCCGCCACCCCCGCCACCGAGAATTCTCCCTCCCCGGTAAGCCTCTCGCCTGATCGTGAGGACCTTAAGCATCCTTAGAGCATCCTCTACCTCACTGCACCTCCATTTGCAGCCCATACTCGCCGAGGAGCACCATCGTCATCAACCCCTCTGACACTGTCGGTGCTCACCGTCGTCCGACCACCCCCAAGCCTCTTTGTCAACATCAACCGCACTTCTGTGTTCATGGTGAGCTCCTGGAGCCTTTGCGTTGCTCACCTTAGCTTCTCACTATAGTTAGCGTTGTTACCATAGTTATCGGGGCTGCGCTGCCACAAAAACTCGTTGGGATTCCTATACCGATGACCTTTGGTCTCCGTGTTGCCGCCGATATCATCGCTATAGCCCCTGTTGCTTGTTCTAGTTCCCAGGACCCCTCCTTTGCTTTCCCGCTCCGACGTCATCGCAAACCCGAGGGACCTCGCTGCCATTCTTCGCCACGCCGTCATCTTCGTCCATCTCTCTGGCCACTGCGGCTACCTGAGTAACCATTGTGAACACCCCTATCCATCCCTGAGCTTGTTCTTGACCCTCCGGCACTCCCTCACCGTAAGAGACCAACTTTCATATATTATATTTGCATATTCCTCGGCAACAAGAGATTGAAGCGATTGTGCGAGTAATCCAAAAAGATGGTTCAGATCTCCACTAAGTACATCCTCATTCTTCCTCCCAGCAAATGTCTACACCATATGCCCACCAAACACAAGTTCTTCATGACGCAGCTTGAGGAAGCCGAAGAAGTCTTTTCGGAACTGCTCTTGGAATAGTTTCACTACCGACAATGATGCAATCTTTGTGATGTAAATATTGTCTTAGGAAGACGAGAGCATGATTTGTCTCAAAACCATGGAGTGTTTTATATACAAGTTGTTCCTAAAATACATTCTTTTTGATATGAAGGAAGAATCAACAGAATAGTTAAGTGCCTGCTAGGCCTAACTTAAGCCTCGACTTCAAATCCAATTTATGTTTGACAAAAGATTGAGTGCAGTTCTTAACAAAGAATCAATTTGCTAATGGAAATAAGTCACGAGTGGCTTAAAGCAGCTCTTTCTCTGGTAGCATACACAATGCTTTAGGTCTAGTGTCAACAGTATGCACAACATCAAAGAAACTTAAACATGTCTGGTTAATGATGCATCCAATCCACTTACATATGACATTTGCTACAAATGCTACTCACCGCATTGTATACAATGAGGTCTGGTTCCAACCGAGGATCCCAATTTTGAAGGGGACCAAGATTAAACTTTTTCCTAGGAGGAGAATGCATGCAATCAATCACATAAAATAGTTCTTTCACAAGACCAGCTTGCCCGAGAGTCACAGCCATACAATGATAAGTTGCTATGTCAAGATAAGAAGACAATTGGCCACCCCAAAACCCAACAAGAGGTAACCCTAGTATATCTCAGTATGCACTACACATACACATCACAATAGCAACAGCATCATAGCTCTTAGAGCATCTAGGATTCATCACAGAGCATTAGGGGGCAGGGAGAGAGAGGGATTAAGGGGGTAGTATACCTCAGTTTAAGTTCAAACCCAACAGCAGCAAGCTAATCATCTCCTACCTCCACCTGCATCTACACTTCATTTGTGCCACATATCAGTATACCAAAAATCCAAACATGAACCCTAAGCATCAGTCATCAGCACACAATTAATCAAAATCATGTAAATCGAAGATACCAGAGAGAGAGGATAGAGTGAGGGTTAAGGGGATGCGTTGAACCAAGCGAGCCATGGGCCGGCGACCGTAGGTCGGGCCGGCGCGCCACGGCCCGAGCAGAAGGGGACTACGCACGGGCATGGACGCGCGCGAGGGAGTCGGAGGAGGTGAGCGGCGACGCTAGCCACCAGGCCATGCCAGGGAACTGAGTAGGAGCCTCAAGGGCCGGAGGCACTAGGGGAGGCGCGTGGCTGATGAAGGGAGGCGCCATGGAGAGAAGAGTGAGAGAGAGGCGACGTCGGGATCAAAGAGGCCGGAGGCCACCAGGCAAGGGGGTCGAGCCGGGAGTACCAGGGGGTGGACAAGGGGTAGCGGCGTAGGGAGGAGACGCACGTGGCTGGATGAGGGGGGAGGAGCATGGGCCAGTGGCGCTGGGCGAGGGAGCCAGGAGGCGTCGGGCCACAGCGGGCCAAACCGGAGGCAGGAGATTGCTGGGAGGAGGGAGGCGGGCGGAGGAGGGAGCCAGGGAGGAGGGAACCGGGGAGGAGGGAGTCGAGGGAGGAGGCGGCGTTGGCGCAGAAGGAGGAGGGAAAAGGGGGCTGGCATGGAGGAGGATTGGGGATGTAGGGTCAGCGGTGGGAAAAAAGGGCGCAGTAGGGAAAAAAGGGTGTGGCATGCTCCCCTTTCTTTCCCCAGTGTTTTCCTTTTAAAACACTCGGGATTATATTTCATCCCGTTATGATTGTTGTCTCTCGTCTTGATTTCCCGAGTGTTATGGAAAACACTCGGGAAAGTTATTTCTACCGAGTACTAACATCCCGTCCCGAGTGTCTTGTGAAACACTCGGGACCTTCGAGTATTTCCATCCAGACACTCGGTAAAAATATATGCACTCGAGAAATAAGTAGTTTCTAGTAGTGTCTTGATTAGAGAGAGTAATTAGTTGGTAAATAGTCTCCCTAAAACTATATTGATATCTCCATTTTGGTAGATGACGTCAGAACAAAAGAAATAGATGCAGTACAACCACAAGTTGACTACATCGATCAGAGAATAAACGACCACTAAGAAGATGGGAAACACAATTTGTCGTTTGATGGGAAACCGTTAGTAGATCATATGAAATTGACCTGCAGTCTTACACAACATAAATATATGTGGGGATTTATTTATGACTTATGATACAGTGCTAACTTGTAGCGCGACAACCATATATGGTTGTCTCATTGAGACTTTGACCATGACAATTCCCTTCTAGACCTTGATAGACGATGCATGCATATCGAGTTTTCAACAAGTAGATAAGACCGAGATCCTCGCCCATGTCAATTAAGGATCGAATGTCATTGCCACCAATCTAAGCCTGAGCGTACAACCACATGTGCTGGTATGGGATATATGGCCTTAACTAATTAAGTCATTGAAAACTAACCTTGCATATTGCTAGGCCATAGTAGTGCGAGCATGTGCGATTGCTCGAAGGGGCTCCCTTCACCGAGGAGTTGGGAACAAAGTCTTCTGACACTACGATAAATGCCTTACTTAACGGGGTGCGCTCGGGCGAAGTGGGGGTGATCATTCACCGGGCTAGTGCAAGGACAGGACTAGATTTTGTAAAGGCTTCGACGCGTACTCTAAACTGCTTACCAAAGGTAATGAGCATTGTTATCGATGGATGCCAAACAAACTAGAGAATTCGTGTGTTGTGGAAACAGTTGTGCACCTCTGCAGAGTGTATATAGCCGTGCTCGCGGTCGTGAGTGTGCTTAGTGCAGTCACATCGAGTATAATCTTGGTTTTCATAAAATAGTCTTGTTGGAAAATGTGGGGAATAGTTTGTTGGTTTATATTTGAGTCAAGTGCCATGTCTATGACTGAAAATAAGATGTTGCTCGCAGCCGAGGAGGGTTGTGAGTTTGTTATTTTTTCAATTACTTAATTGTTGTCATTTATCTATTTAACTGCTCTTTAAATTTTTGTTGCAAAATACTATGTATTGATATGACAAATAAAATTAGCTTAATGCTGAAAACAACTTGTAGCATAGAGCCATATTCTTTGATAAGACTTGCATTTATAATATGTTGCGATACACTATAAGTTTTACTGAGTAAAACTTATACTCAATCTTACTTAAATTGTTGCTCAGACTTAGAGGATGAGCCTACACCGGACGACGATTTATTCGCACCCGGTACCGGAGGGTTCGGTGATGGGTCTTTCTAGGACTTGTCGTCTCTTGTCGGTTGCCTGAGGGTTCGGAGGGTATGCCACTGCTCCATTTTGGTTTATTTACTATGTTTTCTGCTACACTCTGTTGATACTTGCTTTTATTTGGCCGGTCGGCTCTTGTGTTGTAAATAATGTAATCACTTAAGTTATATATCATATGTTGTTTTTAATGTGTGTGTGAATGTATGGATGTAATTATCAATGTTGTGGATGTGTGTACTAGTCACTGATCGTGAGACTAGTACGGTACACGCATGAGAGCTTCGGGTATTCAAAGCTCGGGTTCCAACAGATTATATGAAAGATGATGATATTAAATAAGTATATCAATGATTATGATAATGTCTACTTGAATAATAAGTTATTTGTTTATTGTTCTATTATGTATTTGCTGAGTTTTAGACCCACTCTTACTTTGTTGTTGTTTTTACGTGATCAATAAAGGCAACATGCATGAAATAGAAGTAGTACATGTGCATCAAATGTTATCAATCACACAAACATCTTTATTTAGTTGATTTCTCTAAATCTATAGACTCAATGCTTTCATTTAGAATTGATTAGTAGACATGATTATCATTAGCTTAATGATTGCAACTGGTTTATTGAATTATGGATTGGTTATTTTTAGTTGTTGTTAATCAATGTTCCCGAGCGAATGGTTTCAGATGTTCTCGGGCGCGAGGCCCTAAGCGTTCTCGGGCACATGGCCCAAAGCGTTCTCGGGCGCGTGTTCCTAAGTTGTGTGAAATTAATTCTTTTTGTATTTATATTGTTATGATTGTTGAAAAGTGACCCGTTGTGAGTTTTATTCCACGCATTGCTTGCTGGAATTATTGGTAATTATGGTTTAAATTAAGAGTAAGAATGGTTTAGGTGACATTCTGGGCTCAGTGTTAGGCCAAGGTGTTACATGTTGTTCATCAACTCCACACATTTCATGATGCTACCTTTTCTTGATTAGAGAGAGTAATTAGTTGGTAAATAGTCTCCCTAAAACAATATTGATATCTCCTTTTTGGTAGATGACATCAGAACAAATGGAATAGATGCAGTACAACCACAGGTTGACTACATCGATCAGAGAATAAACGTCCACTAAGAAGATGGGAAATGCAATTTGCCGTTTGATGGGAAACCGTTAGTAGATCATACGAAACTGAACTGCAGTCTTACACAACATAAATATATGTGGGGATTTATTTATGACTTATGATCGATACAGTGCTAACGTGTAGCGCGACAACCATATATGGTTGTCTAGTTGAGACTTTGACCATGACAATTCCCTTGATAGACGATGCATGCTTATCAAGTTTTCGACTGGTAGTAGTATATGTCTATGTGATAATTAACCAGCATGAGAGAACACATGCCAGCTGCCCAATTTACATGTCACCATTTGATCTCTGCAGGGAGCAGAAATTAGAGAGATAACACTCATGGGTCTCTTAACATCTTTTCTTCAAGGACAGGACGATGATAGCAAGCTTGGTCTTCTCCCTCTCAAGGTGGATGCCAGCACGGCACGCATACTCTGTGAACAGCACGCTGAGTATGTCTTCTCTGAAATGGCTTGCAATCGTGGACTCCATCCCCACCCTAATACAATTAGCAAAATTCACACCGCTTTGGACACTGTCGTGCACACCATCACCTTCGAAGTCGTCGTAGGGATCCCAGTTGGATTCGAACAGTCGGATGTGATCCATGTCGAACAACTCACTCTGCTTCACTATTGCCTTCACCTCACCAATTGATGGACCGTACATTGGTACATAGAAGGAGTCAAGTTTTTCCTTCTCCACGAGGCCCTATTATAACAAAATTTTAATTTAGATTCACTCGCTGACTGTTTCTTGTACAACATATAAAAATTTAGGCAGTGACACTAACTTGTTTACAGGTTCTGATTTTTGGTCGAAAATAGGTCATACCAGATTTACCGGCCAACCCCGGTAGGAATCCAAACCGGCACAAAAAAAGTCGGTTTGTTTGAATTTTGCTGGAATTTGATATTTTTAAAATTTTAAATCCAAAAAAATAAAAAATAAAAAAAGGCCAAATTTTTTTAATTTTTGGCCAAACCGGCCTTACCGCCCCCTGGTAAAAAAAAAAAAACGGTAGTGAAACCCTGCTCGTTTACCTTAGCAACAAGAGATTGCAGTGATTGTGCAAGCAAACCAAAAATATGGTTGAGTTCTCCACTGAATACATCCTCATTCTTTCTCCCAGGGATTGCCAGCACCATTTGCCCACCAAACACAAGTTCTTCATGACGTAGCTTGAGGAAGAGACAGAAGTCCTTGAACTGCTCTTGGAATAGTTTCACCACTGGTAGTGATGTTGTTTTTGTGATGTAGATGTTTTCTTCATTAAAGTACAATAGCTCAATGGGAGTATTGTTCCTTGTGAGGCACTATTTACAGGGAGAAGGTTACATGTGCAAGAAAGTGTGAGATGTTTTTTCTCCAACGGGATATCTGAGTAAATCCAAGAACCAAGAGAAATCGATATGGTGTCCACACAAGAGTGAAATAGACATATGCCTTGATTTTGGAGCTATCACCCGGTTCTCTCATCAAAGATGGGCTTGCGTGCCTAACATTAAGATATGAGGCTTCGAGATAAACATTGGGTCAGGGCTGCTATGAACTTTTGGATAAAGATTGGAGAACCAAATTAATATATATAAGTATTTTTAGCCCTATGAAGTTTTCTTTCAAAATATGCCTTTCTACAACTTCAGAAGACATCTATCTCATTTCTAACTATTACAAACAGGGTGCATCAGGGTGCAAACAGGGTGCTAAAGTTTCAAATAAAAATTCATAATTACACATAAGTTTAGTACAAATAATTAAATCATATTTGTTACTGCAACACATACATACACATTAACCCACAACACACGGCTCTAGAGATCATAGAAACCACATACTAGAGATAACGTCCTGTAGTTAGTTGCTTTGTTTCTTTGCTCCCCATCCTGGAGCTGGCGGGAGAAGTTTTTTTTTTTTTTTTTTTGTGGCGGGGAGCGTGCGACTCAGATGGAATAAATGGCACATAAATCAAAGCAGGTGGCCAGATTGGAAAGGTTTTGTATTTTTCTGTTTTGTAGATGCAACGCAACAACAACTATGAACAAATCTTCGGCAGCCAATCCGATGCTTGGCTCGGTGACCCACGCCCTGGCCATCCACACTCAAGACGGGACCCACGCCATGCATTCCTTTTGGAAGTATTCAGAGACAAGATTTCAGGTGGGACCCGCAAGCAATAATGAACTTAATCCTTCCCTCTAGGTGCAGCAGGCAGGCTGGGTTTCACTCACGTGAAATGAGATGGTCTGGTCGCTATGCATGTTGGTGGGATCCACGAGCTGCCACGTGGGCCCGCGTGATAGCTTGTATCTTGGTCGTTCGACCTTCAAATATTTATTTTGATCGGTTCCATGAGATCTTCACAACAGTTTTATTTACCTGGACATAAAATGTTTCTTCCTTTTCCGTCATGTTTGCTTTGGCCTTGTAATGATCAAATATAGGTATGCATATAATTAAATAAAATAGTAGTAGCTTTGTATCTTCACACATAATAAATATAGACCCAATGATATTAAGTTCATCTAATAATATTTAATATGGACTAATAATTCTTTCCAATCAAATAATATTTTTAAGTGAGAAGTGTTAAATTTGTCTGTATCCGTCACCATGATGCAAATAATAATATATATTTTTTACTGATGGCTATGTGTTCTTCGCATGTTCACCAATTTTTGTCATTTGTAATGTATAGATTACTTACGTAGGCAGAGACCAGGCCAGAACCCAAGGATTTGTGGAAAGAGCCGATAAATGCTACTATGTGGAGGAGACCTTGCTCTGACCAAAGGGATTGGGAAGCATCAGGTAATATCAGTTTATGTTGTCGTTCTACATTTACGCTCATACTAATATCGATTTTCTGGCTTTCCCACGGTTTTTCGATTTACTGGTCTGTTGTTTTAACTTGCCTCCCTTTTTTTTATTGAAGAGGGAACCAATGGTTACATCATGATCAGTGCAAATGGTGGAATAAATGTCGGATCCGGATTTTCTAATCCGAATCCTCTGTGAAAACACTGTGCTATTCCCTGGATCAGTAGATAGCACTCACAGGCATTGCTGAATCATTCATACATGACGTTAACTAAAGTACCAAATTTATTACAACCAACAGAGTGACATAGACCACGCCGGATCGAAGTTTTACAACAAATGATCGTGCCAAATTGATTACAATACGTAACATCGAATACGATAGCGGAAGCAAAGGGTAGAGTTCATCTCTTCACGTGCAAGCGATCGGGCAACTCGTAATGATCGATATGATCTAAGGATCCGATAATATCGGTTGTACGCAAGCACCAACGAGTCAACTTAGATCGCGCCGAGGCCTAGACTATGATCCTAGACTACTCTTCATCGCTTCCTTGCCCATCGACTGGATCCTCGTAGTACGCATAGTCTCCTTCATCGGGCCATCCAAGGGTTTGGGAGAGCGAGAATGAGCACAACTTCCGTGCTCGCGAGCCAATACACAATGCAATGATATACATGCAAGGCTTACAAGGATGGCTCGCTTTTATTTCATAAAGCAATACTTTTAAATATCATAAGTACCAATTCCTAGCACTTAGCATTTTTAACAAATTTCATTTTAGTTAAAGAGAGTAATTGTGCAATATTTGATATCGCAGAGGTTCCTCCATCGAAACTTTACTGAAGTTTATTTCGATTGAGCTATCTCCAATTATTAACCACAACGAGTCTGAAAACTCGTGAAAAATCCAATCTCGTGGCTAGGAGAGCCCGCCACAATTTTCATACCACCCACAAAGGTTTTTGAAATAGAACTAACTCAAGTTAAGTTCTCATGTCCGCTTTGACCGTAGGGGCACTACTGCTTAAAACAGCTTTATAACTCTGCAGAGATTGTACACTTTACCCACAAGAGACAATTAACTCGCTGTCTCTACACGATTCCGTAGTCGTAGTCGAGAGGTTGTCACAATAACTTTTCAACTACCTCGCCCTTTCCATCATCTCACCCATATGGGGTTACGCCATATATTCGCGAGGATGTTGTACCGCAATACCTGGATGTACCGCACAACGCTGGCAACTTCACCTTGTATCGTTGTCCCCGCTGTCGGATGTACCGCAAGCTTGCGCGCGCCATTTATCCACCGGTGAGATGACTTTCAGGATTCGATAAATTTACTAAGCCAAGTCACGGTTTGTCGCAGACTTGTGGTCGTACTTGTTTTACACGGGAGGTCATGACAAGATTAAGTTCTTAGGAGTTATTTGGGTGGTTCATCCCACATTCCAACCACCAAGTGACATTCCGTGGGCTACATTAGCACCCATTGTCATACCATCCACCTCTCCATCCACCCAGATAGGGTAATAGCAATTTTAGGGTTTTTGAGAGGTAAAACACAACAATTCAACCATCTCAGTCATTTACCCGCAATGACTGCCCAAATCATTTTATGTTTAAAGGTATGATGATTGGGACAGTTTAATGTCCCGGTACTTAAGCAAGGCTAGCATGTCGCTTAAGTACAACCTATAGCTAGTATTACCATATAGTTACTAGGGTGACAATGGTTAAGGGATTCAAGTTGTCAAGGATGGCATAATAATTAATTATTCAACAAATGGGTAATTAACTACCTTAAGTTTTAACATACATTTGTTTAAAGAATTAAAGCATGCAATTTGCTATTTTAAAAGAATATAATTTGCATAAAATGTAGGCTCAATATGATCAAAGTATTGACTCGCCTTGGTTGTAGGGGAGAGAGTCCGGTAGTCTTGTCCTTGATCGACGTGGAGGTCTCCTGCCTCCAAATCTACGCGCTAAGTACCGCAAAATAAACGACAAGCAACGAGAGCAATTAAATACTCAAGAATACACAAATGAACTCCAAATTGAACAAGACCTATGTCATTAGCAAGATCTTGATTTTACAAATTTTTAGAAATTTATTTTATAATTTTTGGAGTTAAATTGGGGGAGATACTAATTTTTGAAGTCTCACTTTTGAATTTAAAAAGAAAAAGGAAAATGAAAATCAAATAAAAAAGAAAAACGAAATCGGCCCGCAACAGGAAATCGGCCCAGCCCAAGGCCTTGGGCCTAAACGCTGCAAGACGCGCGCGCTGCCGCGCGGCGCCTAAAAGCGAGAGCACGGGGGGCGAGGCCGAGAGAAAAAGGGGGGAGAACGGCGGCGCGCGCGGGAGGGGGAAGATGGGGCGGCGCGCGCGAGAGAGGGGGAAGAAAGGCGGCGCGACAGCTGCGCACGACGGCGATGGCACGGGGAGAAGACGGGGGAGGCAGGGCGCCGGGGAAGAGAGAGGTGGCGACGCCGGCGACGATGGGGGAGTTGTCCTGGGCGGTAGACCACGAAGCGGTGGCCATGGCGGCTCCGAGGGGCACGGCTAAGGGCGGCGGCGACAGGGACTCACCGAGCGGCAGCGTCGACGGAGGTGAGTCCTTCTTCTTCTCTTCTTCTTGTTCTTCTTCCTCGGTTTCTTCTTGTTGCTTGGGGAGGAAGAAGGGAAATGGCGGGAACGAGGGGGAAGGCGCGGGCTTTAAAGCCAAAGCGAGGAGCTTGGGGAGAAGGGGTCCGGCGAGAAGGACGAGCGCGCGCGTCGGGAATGATGACGGCTCGACGGCGTGCGGGAGGGTGCAGCAGGGAGCAGTGGAGGTGCTGGTGTGGAGTGCATACGGCGACGATGCACAGCGCACGCGAGCGGGGGAGGTTCGGCAGGGGGGGTCCGGCCCGGGGGGGGGGGGTTGACGGGGAGAAACGAAGGGGGGGCCCGGTCCGGCGGGGTTGACCCCGGGAGAGAGGAAGAAAAAGGGGCGCTACAATAAACCAGCAACTAAATGTGTAACATCAAATGTGCTCTATTTATTCCCCCAAGGTTTTTAGTGTGAAATAAGTGTCCGGTCGTTGCATGTAGATAGATGATCAGAAGAGGGCTCTGTTTCTTTTTGTACCTTGATGGATGATGGATTATGATTTGTTTAAATTCTAACATCATCTGGGTCGATTCCATTAACTGAATAATGGAGACCAATATCACTCCATCCTTTATTCTAATGGCTTGCACATTAATGCTGTTAGAAAAACTTGGAGAATGATTTTTGTTATTCACAATTATGCATCTTATTCATCAATAGGAGAGTATTTATAGAGAAGATTGCATAGGCCTTATGGGTTATATGGGTCATATGGGCTAAGAGAGGAAGAGAATATACGACACTCTTAACACCCCTCTCCTCAAACTCAAGGTGGATCTGGAGGATCTGATGCATTGAGTTTGAATAGATGAAGTCGATGTTCTCGATTTTGAGTTTTAGTGAAGAAATCTGCAACTTGAACCTCTGAGGGAACATACTTGGGGGGGGGGGATGATCGACTGCTGACAATGAGATCATGTGAAGGATGCATCAACACCAATATGCTTTGTCAGCTCATGCTTGACTGAATTACTAGCAATCTGAATGACACTTGTATTATCTCAACAGAGAGATGTAGGATTATCACAATGGACACCTAGATCAATCAAGAGCCATCGGCCAAATGATCTCTGAGGTGGTAGCGGCAAGAGATCGAAGCTCAGCCTCTGTAATAGAGCGTGACATCGCAGTCTGATTCTTAGACTTCCAAGCAATGAGTGTAGTACCAAGAGAGATACAGTAGCCAGTGATAGATCACCGCTCAAATCACAAAACCGAAACGCTCGAACCAAACATGAGGAGCCTGCTTGAGACCATATAGAGCACGTCTAAAATGACAAATATAGTCTGTAGGAGCCTCAACATCTGGAGGTGGCTACACGGGTACCGGCCATACCAAGAGAGATACAGTAGGTTAATGATACAGATGTCATGAAAGAGTCAAAGCCAAGTTTATATGTAAAAAGGATACTGCCAATTTTACTGAAGAATACATTTTGTCCACTTTGTAGGATTTGGAAATCGTTTCTCTTTTGACCCAATACCTTTTGACCTTCAGGTATTGCCATTTTGTGTTGATTGCTACCATTTTTTTTTTTTTGAAGAAGGATAACCTAATTTTTATAATTTTTATAGAAAGCTAATAAATGTTGATTGCTACCATTTACCTTCAAAGCCACCAGCATGTCAAATTCCATTAGTTCTCTTCGAAATTTTGCAGTCTAGATTGCATAAATATTTATACTGGGCAGCTAGCATATTCTTACAAGACGCATACCGGAGCTATGACATGGGTTCCGGGCCCTGGACTAATCCCAGTGTTTGGCTAGATTTTTTTGGGGGGTGGGTCTGGCTGGCCATGACACTGCACGAACATGGTTAGCTGACATGTTCATAATGAGACACAGTAAAGAAGATATTGTTGTTTGCTAAGTTGTTTATTTCTCTCTCTCTCTCTCTCTATATATATATATATATATATACTGTTCTACAGAGACTGCGATGCAGATGAAATTTTCATGCTCTTCGCTTTGTACGCAAAAAATACAAGAAACTGGTGCATTACTTGTAGAGAGGTTGCATGGTCACAGGCCCCATTCGTCACCTTTGGAGGATAATCTTTTAGGCCATTTTGCTGGAAAATAGATAATCTTTTAGGCCATTTTGCTGGAAAATCCGCCCCTGACAAGAATAGGAATGATGCATCCAAATATCTAGCTGTTCATCTCAGGTTTGAGATCGATATGGTTGCATACTCAATGTGTTACTTTGGTGGTGGAAAAGATGAGGAAGAGGAATTGGAGACGTATCGTCAAATTCACTTTCCTGCTCTGACAGAAATCAGGAGGACAACAAAGTATGTATGCGCTCCTATGTATTCCATTTCCAGTTTGTTTTTAAACAATATCTGTTTCTGAAAGTCCCATTATCATTTCAGGTTGCCCTCTGCTGCTTTGTTACGATCTGAAGGCAAATGCCCCCTTGCACCTGAAGAGTCCGTGCTTATGCTTGCTGCTATTGGTTTCAAGCGCAGCACAAATATATACATTGCAGGTGCTGAAATTTATGAAGGTATAGGATGGCTGCCATAAGACGTTTGTATCCTGCTTTAGTAACCAAAGAAACTCTTCTGTCTCCATCGGAGCTTGAACCGTTCAGAAACTTCTCATCTCAGGTAACTTTTTATAAGATGTTTTATATGATCCCTTCTTTTGTAATATAGGTGGAAACAACGTTTTAAATAGCCCGATATAGTGGTTAGGGGTAGTGGCCGCTACGCAACAGCTGTATGTAGCACTTTGTACAGTTGCAACGGCCCGCTACAGCCTGCTACAACCCGCTTTGGCCGCTATAGCGTATGGTGTGTGGCAGCGATTCAATACAAATACATTCAGGTTTTCATATGATTCACTTATTGCATACTCTTGCCATCTGCCATTTTAAATCATTACTCCAAAACTTGAGATATGCACACAAACAAATAATCCTAATACATGTTAAGTCATTTTACTTCACTTTGTATTTCTACAAATATAGCTGAGCATGTTGCGCCCGCTAGATTGCCGCTATCTGCTATCCGCTAAAAAAAACACTTAGCCGCTACGCTCCCACTGCACGCTATTTAAAACATTGGGCGGAAAACATGCATATACAATGTTGGTACATAGGAATATAAACTATAAATGAGTAAAAACATGCTTGTTGAAGGCGTGAAAACTCTCCTTCGCTATCACACCCGACGTCCCCTCGTCACCGGTGACACAACTTCTCGGAGAGTACGGTATCATCTTAGGCATATATAGATCAAGAACTCAGACTCTGATACCACTTGTTGGTCCAAACGGAAGAAACTTCGGCCCATTCGAAGACAAAGCAGAGCACTCGGAACGGCAGATGCCCACGGCAGAACTTCTCGGCAAAAAAGCTCTCGCTGGGACTTCTCGACAGAACGCTCGCTGGAAGCCGATTCTTGGAAAAGATGAAGCGTGAACACACATGTACACTCTGGAAGCAATACACATGCAGGAAATCGATCAACTAGATAAAGACACACGCACACGACTCTGGAACTCTCGTACGTAAGAAAAACAGAGGAATTTTGTTCTACATACGCAGCTTTTCTATTTTCTTTCCTCTCGTTCTTCGCTCTCTGGTTCTTACATTGCTTGCTCACCTCTCAACTCTTTTACATGGTGCTAGGCCCAACCTTTATACCCCCGTACACGCAAATCAGACTTGGACACTATCTGCGTACATTGCTCGGATACGGCCGTATGAAGCCGACTCATATATGACAAAAACTAAACAAAGATTATCTAACAATCACTCCCTAATCTTTGTGTACTTACTTATATTTCGTGTACTCAGCTGCCAGTTGGACTCGACTTCAACTTGGCTCACACACACTCGGCCGGAGACGGTGGCACAACTCGAACACATCTTAGACTCTTACTCATTGAGGCAGTCGGTCTTAACTACGACTTACCCAACTCGTACTCAACTCCACGGACTCAATTCAGGACGACGAACACATCTCCTCAACGTTCCGGACTCAACTCTATGGACTCAACTTAGGATGCCGAACACACCTTCTCAACGTCCCTCGCCTTCGCTTTTCGATGATTGGGCCTCCCACTGGACGCGGGTTAATAACAGGTGCTCATCTTCGCTGCTGCCAGATCATCGGATCCGTTCCTCGTGCACCTTCAAGCGTCCAATCATCTCTCAACCGTCATCACCTTGAGGTCGCCGAACTGCTCAATGGTGGAGACGATTTGCAAAAACTTTATGGGGACTACGGAAGGAACTTTCTCACAACATGACTTTCTTCCATCTTGTCCTCTAAAACTCGAATCTGGTTGATAATAGTCGTCAACCTCATGGCGAAGTGGTCGATTGACTCTGTCTCTTTCATGCACATCCCCTCGAACTTGCTCTTAAGGGTCTGCACTCGCGCTTGCATAACACGATTAGCACCAAGATGCATCGCCTTCAACACCTCCCACGCAGCTTTGGCCATCTCCTTTTCGGCCAGTATGAAGAGCGTTTCCTCTGGGATGCCTCCATAGATGGCCACCAAGGCCATCTGATCCTTGCGCACATTGACATTGCCGTCCTCAACCGCGTCCCACACTCCTTGAGTGCGCATGTATACCTTCATCTTGATTGCCCATACCGCATAATTGCTCTTCGTGAGCATCAGATAATACCGCGAGACGGTGGAACTCTCCTTTGCCATCACACTTGATGTCACCTCGTCATCGGTGACACAACTTTCCGGAGAGTGCGGCATCATCTTGGGCATACACAAGTCAAAAACTTAGGCTCTCATACCAATTGTTGGCCCAAACCGAAGAAACTTCAGGCCATCTGAAGACAAAGCAGCAGGGGCGGAACTAAGTTGGATGACCCGGTGTCACAGGACACCGGGTCAAAAGAAATTTTTAGCAGAGATTAGTCTATATATACTGCGTGTGCACCCCTGGTTCAAAAGTCGTGCACCCTGGTTCAGCCCAACCTCCGGTCAAATGATGCATTTTGCTAATGTTTACGGTATAAATTACTATTTAGTGCATTGTTACTTCAAAATTATATATGTTGTTATATGTATGATGAAGTGGTGAACCCCAATCATTTTTGTTCTAGTTCCGCCTTGCAAAGCAGAGCACTCGGAACAGCAGATGCCCACGGCAGAACTCGGCAAAAAAAGCTCTCACTGGAACTTGTCGGCAAAACACTCGTTGGAAGCCGATCCTTGGAGAAGATGAAGCGTGAACACACACGTACACTCTGGAAGCAATACATATGCAGGAAACCGATCAACTAGATAAAGACACACGCATACGACTTTGGAACTCTCGTACGCAGGAAGAACAGAGGAATTTTGTGCTGCATACGTAGCTTTTCTATTTTCTTTCCTCTCGCTCTTCGCTCTCCGGTTCTTACATTGCTTCCTCACCTCTCAACTCTGTTACATGGCGCTAGGCCCAACCTTTATACCCCCATACACGCAAATCAGACTCAGACTCTATCTGCGTACATTGCTCGGATACGCCCGTACAAAGCTGACTCATATAAGGCAAAAACTAAACAAAGATTACCTATAACACCCACTACATAACTTTTTTATTATTGAATTCATTTTTAAAAAATATTTTAAAGATAACCTCTTCCTAACTTTGTTTCCAATTCTGACCCCTTTTGCCACGCCAAAACGTGTGGCATGGCAAAAGCACATTGTTACTCCACGAACCTCGGCGTGGCAAACGAGTGCTGCCACACCACTCCTCTTGGTGTGGCAGGACTTAGCCCAAAAACAGACGTGTGTTTGCTCAGAGGGCTATCGTAGCAGGTTTAGCCACGCCGTGTTCGGTGGTGTGACAGCACAATTTGATCACACCACGGGTCATGACATGACCAAAGAGGTCAGAATTAGAAATAAAGTTATAGAGATGTTATCTCTAAAATATTTTTAAAAAATAGATTAAAAAATAAAAAAGCTCCCCACAAGACATTATTTAAAACATTGGGTGGAAAAGATGCATATACAGTGTTGGTACACAGGAATATAAACTATAAATAAGTAAAAACATGCTTGTTGAAGGCGTGAAGCCCATCTGCTGAGTACAGAACATCAAGGACAAAAGAATTTTTTAGATCTAGCCTACAATGTGATCAAAATATATAGAAGGTTGCATGTGCAATGCCAGGGAATGCTAATTTTTATACTCAGCTGGCAGCAAATAAATATATAGAAGGTTAAATGTTGCCAACTCCATTCTAAAGGTGACTCAAAATATATAGAAGGTTGCATGTGCAATGCCAGTGTAAGTTCCAAGTTCCATCCACTAGAGTGGCATACATGATAAGACAAGGAATATGGCAACATTTCAGAATTTACATTAGCATCTTATGATTCTGGTTACATTTGATGAAATGATTTGTTTCTGTTCATGCCATTTGCAGTTGGCAGCCCTGGACTTTATTGCATGTGCAGCTGCCAATGTTACAATTAATCTTGATGATTTGTTATTGACTTCTTAATTAGGGCCTGAAGCAAAGTGCCCAACAAGAGGGAGGAAGCGGAGGGGCATCTCGTTGAGGCGGATGCTGACGACGAACCGGCGCTGCTGTGAAGAAGATGCAACAAGCTTAAGGGAGAGATTGTTGGGTTAATCTTGTTGCATATGTCGAGTTGGGTATTTTTGCATTAGTATGTTAAGTATGTACATGTGCATATGTGCACATTAGTATGGTTTTAGCTTTTGTGCACCTGCGTGCATGACGCAGTAGTTTGTCAATTAGTCAATCTAGAGTTTGTTAGTTGGATAAACATGAGTCAGTTTAGATTCATTGCGTGTACAGATCTGCATGCAGTTAGTTTGTTGAGTTAGTAGTGCACGTGTGCTTTTCCTATTAAAGGTCTTGCGTTCAGTTTGTAAAGGCTGAGCTGAGTGAATAGAACAAGCTCAACAGAAAAGACGTGAGCTGCGTTGGCAACGTCGACAAAAATCCCAGAGTGTTTGTCTACCTTGTGCGCATGTGTGTGGAAGCGATGAGTGAGTTCTCGCCGGGTGCCTGGGCCAACAGCCGATGCATTTGCTATGACTGACTCGGGCAGCCAGTTCTCCTGTCTTGTCCAAGGATACCGCATGTACTGTGGTGGTGGCCGGGGACCTTCCCACAATAAGACCAAACAAGCGCTGGCTAGCAAGCATGCATACTTGTGAAGAACGCCATGAGAGGCCAGTAGTGAAAAAAACTCATACAGCAAACTAAGCAAGTCCATGAGAGGCCAGTTGCAAGGAGCATATTTAGACATCCACGATGCCCGGAGTGTATGTGCAGAACAGATAATTGAGACGTTTTGATAGTTTCTTGTGCCTATAGCAATATTAGACAGCCAAAGCTTGTTTTTGGCGCGTTGACTGACATCTCAACATATCTCTTGCCCCTGATCAAGCTTATTGCATTGTTTAGTTATGACATTAATCACCTCAGAGACGAATAGCAGTGTGTTTGGTCCTGAAGAGCAGCCAAGGTCGGCAACAACCGTGGTTTTGGGGAGAAGAGCTCTGTGCACTTGTCTTGTCGCCTTCTCAAGGACTGACTTGGCATCAAACATAGCTTTCTCCTAGCATCATGTGTGCAAGGCGAAATTTCATGGTTATTATTGCGATAGGATCGCAATATAAATATTAAGAAATATGACGGATTTTTATTCCACATCCATCTCATAAAAAAGGTCATTCTATATTTATGCTCAGGAGGCATAACTTTTGTACTCCTTTAGCTAAGTCTTCCGTATAAATGCTAAATGTTTCTATTGTTGGCAGGACTCAAATCAAAATCTTCAGCGCTATGAGTAATAGCTAATAGTTGTAGCATATTTTCAGTAAGTTATTTAGATAGGGTGAGGAGACGAAGTTCGTAGGAGAGAGAATAAAGCTAATTAAAAATGGCATGACACCAGAAGAGATCCTAAAAGATGACCAGCAAACGAAGGACAGAAAGAGATAGATACAATCCAGAGTGAGCCACAAAGAAAAGAGTGAGGAAGTGATTCCACAGCCAAAAGCTCCATAACCTCAAATATCCAAGCCAAAGGGAAAATAGGGATTAGTGATGATGGTTAGGAAAGACGATTTAAAAGAATTGAGAGAACCCAATGCTTCTTTCTTTGTACTCCTATACAAAGAATCATTTTTATCAACTAATGATTTACCCCCTTCTTTGCCTAGTATTGTTTTAGATGTTTTGCAGGCATATAAGGATGTGTTTCCAAATAGGTGCCACCAGGGTTACCACATAAGCGCGGAATGAGCACCAAATTGATTTGGTACCAGGAGCTCCATTACCGAACCGGCCACCTTACCGCACTAATTCGGAGGAGACAAAGGGAATTCAGCACCAAGTTCAAGAACTTCTTGAAAAGGGTTATGTAAGGGAAAGTCTGTCTCCTTGTATTGTTCAGGTTCTTTTAGTCCCAAACAAAGATGGATCGTGGAGGATGTGTATAGATTGTAGAGCTATCAAAAATATTACTATTAGGTATAGGCATCCCATACCTAGACTTGATGATATGCTAGATGAACTTAGTGGCTCTACCATATTTACTAAGATTGATCTCCGTAGTGGTTACCATCAGATTCGCATGAAAGAGGGCGGCGAATGGAAAACAGTGTTTAAAACAAATTTTGGTTTATATGAATGGTTAGTCATGCCATTTGGATTGACAAACGCACCTAGTACTTTTATGAGACTCATGAATCATGTGCTTAGGGAGTTCATCGGAAAGTTTGTAGTTGTGTACTTTGATGATATCCTTGTTTTCAACAAAACAATTGATAAGCACATTGAACATATACGGTGCGTGCTTGCTGTTTTGAGGCAAGAACGGTTATATGCTAACATTGGAAAGTGCAACTTTTGCACAGACAAGGTCGTATTTCTTGGCTTTGTGGTTTTAGGTCATGGTGTCGAGGTGGATGAGGAGAAAATCAAAGGTATTCATGATTGGACACCTCCCCAAAATGTAGGCCAAGTGAGGAGCTTTCTAGGACTAGCAGGGTTCTACCGTCGGTTCGTGAAAGATTTCAGCACCATTACTGTCCCAATTAATGAGTTGACCAAGAAGGAGGTTTCTTTCACATGGGAGGCAGCACAAGACAAGGCATTCCAAGAATTAAAAAATAAGCTCACATCTGCACAACTACTTGCGCTACCTGATTTCGATAAGATATTTGAGATAGAATGTGATGCTAGTGGTGTAGGCATAGGTGTAGTGCTTATGCAAGAAGGTATACCTATTGCTTATTTTAGTGAAAAGCTTAGTGGTCCAATGCTAAATTATTTCGTTTATGATAAAAAGCTCTATACCTTAGTGCGTGCGTTGGAAACTTAGCAACACTATTTATGGCCTAAAGAATTCCTTATACATTCTAACCATGAATCACTTAAACATCTTAAGGGTCAATTAAAACTGAACCGTAGACATGCATGTTGGAGTGAGTTCATTGAATCCTTTCTGTACATTGTTAAATATAAGAAGGGCAAGGATAATGTAGTAGCAGATGCATTGTCTAGGCAACATTCACTACTTTCCCAATTAGGTGCTAAAATTTTGGGTTTAGAAAGTATAAAAGAATTGTACATTACTGATAAATTCTTTGCTGGACCTTATTCAAAATGCGGAGCAAGAAAAGGTTGGGATAAGTATCATGTACATGACAGTTTCCTGTTTCGAGCTAACAAATTGTGCATTCCAAATTGCTCTATTCGATTACTCTTATTATAGGAAGTTCATGCTGGTGGTCTTATGGGTCACTTTAGTTCTAAAAAGACAGAGAGTGTGTTGACCGACCACTTCTTTTGGCCAAAGATGCGGCGCGACGTCTAGCGCTACGTGCTGAAATGCAATACCTGCCATAAAGCTAAGTCTCGTGTTAACCCCCATGGTTTATATACATCACTGTCTATTCCGAGTGTTCCGTGGGAAGATATATCCATGGACTTTGTTTTGGGATTACCACGGACTAAGAGGGGAAGGGATTCGGTATTTGTGGTAGTTGATCGTTTTAGCAAGATGGCTCGTTTTATTCCCTGTCATAAGAACGACGATGCTTCACATGTGCCTACGTGGAGTTCCAAAGACTATCGTTTCAGATCGTGACATGAAGTCGCTACTGCGAAAAGGTTATCACAAACGGTTTCGTGAGCCGTCTGAGTTTATAGGTCAGTAATAATATGAAGTCATCACAGACGGTTTTCAAACTGTCTGTGATGCAGATTATCACAAATGGTTATTAACTTGGAACCGAAGAAAGTTATTAACTTATAACCGAAGAAAGCCGCTCACGACTCCTTTCACGTTCGAACGAGCAATCTGGTGGTGAGTTAGAGAAGGGAACTGGCGCTGAGTAAAACACATATCTAGCTGACTAACTGCTGCTATATGCTTGCCGGGCCCGAGCATCATGCTTTATTGTCTGCCATCTAAATTCTCCAAAAAAAAAAACGGTGATTCCCCAATGAGATATTGGCATCAACATTTGGATTCTTCTGAAATTTGACCCTACGATACCCATTAAACACGTAATCCTAGTCAGCATTGATGTTATATGTCAGTGGTCTATATAAATTTGTCTGAATAATTTGGGCGTCTTCCATTGACTAGTTTGACCACTTCACGGCCCTAGCTGCTTTCAGAGTTCCTACTAGCGCGTGCCTGCAAAGTATACTAGAGCCCTACATATGGTCCGGTTCCAAAGGAATGGTCCAAATTACAGCAACGTCTCTCGGAATACCGTTTCCGTCAAGTAGCTGGAGAAATGAGTTTTGGATGGGGGCGCTACCTCGCCGGAACGCTCGAGACGAGCGGAGACGAACAGACAATGCCTAGAACACGGCAAGCCGCCGTAGCCCGAGAATACCACACCTCGCGGTGAGGAACGACGCGTTCGGCGTTCTAGCCGGACACCAGCAAGGCAGCAACTCCGCCGTGGCATGCCGCCATCGCCGTTCGCCACTTGGTCTTGGCCTGGCCAACCCTGCCTTGGGAATAGGAACGATGGTGGCGACCGACCGAACAGACGCTGTGGGCGGTGGGGTAATGGGCTAGAGGCATAAGAGTAATGGGAATTGGGCTTCATTTTCCGGCCCAATTGTACGGTGTAAATTTCAGTCCAAGTATGGGTGAAGTGCGATCCATTGCAGCGGAAAACTTCCTGACAGAGACTAGACGGCCCGTTCCTCTCACCAAAAAAAAAAAACACTAGACGGTCTGTGATCCTCCAGTCCACCCCGTTTCTTCAGCAACGTTTGCGTGAAAATAAGTGATGAACAGACGTGCTTGCCGGTGCACGCTGCCAAGGCTGCGAGGTGCAACCAGCTTCTGCGTTAATGTGGCAATGCCACAGCCCACATGATAGCACAGCATGTTGTCATCCGAGACAACAAAGAAACAGATATCAGATTTCTTCCCAAAAAATTCCACCGTTGAAAAGTTTTACCAAATTTCATGCGATTTTGGTTGCAACGACATGAGCTAACTGCTCACCGAAGTGTACGACCAACTGATCAAAGGGTTTTGTTCGCATCTGCCCACCTGCCAAACTTGTCTATGCACAGCAACTACTGACCTTCTCTAGTTTACCGCCGCCGCCGCCGCCGCCGCCTCCTCCAACCCAACCGCGTTGCTGACTCCGCAGCCGGGGCATTCGTACCGCCTCTGCAACTCCTCGGCAAGTGAAGCGTTCACTTTCTCCATTTCAGCTGTCCGCTTGTTTCCAGTTAAAGAAAGCTTGCGCAAACGCATGGAGAAATGAGAAACCAACAGCACACGAAATTGCACAAGAACTACAAATGCACAGATGATTGATTTCAGGAACTGCTGAAAGAGCTGATAAAAAGGATATCCTCCCAGCTCCTGCAACTGCTTCATCTCTCCCATCACAACCTCCGTAAGAGTTATCTTTGCTTGGATATCAGCCAACTCCTGACAAAACTACAAATAGTAACAAGAATCTTTTTCTGATTAATGTGAGAGAGAGATCTACTAAAATTGATATCTGGCGAAATAAATCAAATAATGCACATTCCTCAAAAGCATTGAACTGAAAACTTCAAAAAGTCTAGTACCATATATAATGCCTTTTGGAAACAAATGTTAGAACGAGTCGGTGCACAAACCAAAGAAATAAGTATTTTGCTTCCTATTTGTCAAATGCGACCTGTGATGAATAGCACCATCTTCGTTACTTCTTGATTTATGAACAACAAAAGCAGCTCATACTCATATGGCAAGCACACCAGTATCTGGCAAATGAGCACCTCAATAGTCCATTCAATGTATAGTAATGTCTAAAATTAGTAATGTAATATACAGAGCGTGCCAGCTGTCGTTCAAATATACCACATCTTTGCAGTGGCAAATAATTGATTATTCCTATTGTGATCTGCCATCCTCATAATTTTTCATCACCGATAGTCTTATGAATAAAATAACCAAGAGACAAGGAAAATTCAAATCTGCACATAGTACTATATGCAATCAAAGGAAAATTCCGGGAATTCCTTACCTTAAGCGCCTCCAGATCAGAGCCCACCTTCGAGATTTCCTCCTGGAGATGCGAGATCGTCGCCTAAACGCTCCCACAAGTAAGCCGAATGAAATCAGGCGAACTGGCCGTAATCGGAGAGATAATTCACCAATTCGGGGAGAGAGACGAGGAGGTGCCTCGAGTGCCTGGATGTACGCCGCGGCGATGGCGGCCTGCACCTGGCTCCCACGCAGCTCCTGCTCCACCGCCTCCCGCGCCTGCTTCGCGGCCTCGAGCTCGGCCACGGCCGCGTCGGCGGCGGCGCTCAGGTCGAGGAGCCGCCTCTTCAGGTGCGACACCCTCCGCTCTGCAAACGACAAGCGAGAGACGCAACGGATCAGCCGAGGACGCGAAACCATAGGGTTTTTTGGGCGGTGGCGCGGCGAGGGCGCTTACCACCGTGCGACTTCTCGGCGGCGAAGTCACGGATGACGGAGAGGAGCTGCTTCTGGGGATCTCCTCCCGCCGCCGGCGCCGACGCAGCCATGAAGAGAGGAGAGGAGAGGCGACGCTCGCGGAACGTCCTTCTGGAAGCTTCTCGAAGTTTCGGGAGGGGCTTTCCCCGCCGTTAGGTGAGGGAGGGGGTTTAAGAGGCGGGGATGGAGTGGGCTTGCTGCCGTGCTGGGCTACTAGAGCGGAGGCCCAAGTGATTATTTCCCCCCAATATATATACCGCGTGGCGTCGTGAACTCAGGAAATATCTATCTGAGTGGGCTTTTGTCCTCTCGCAGAGTCGCATTTTGGGCCAATTGGCCCAATTGCAGCCCAGAACCCCTTATCCAAAGAGCAACAGCATTTCAGCATCTGATATTTGCGGAACAGAAAGTAATCTCTTAAAACTGATGAGGTGTTTAGAGCTTAAAATAGTTTATCCCTACCCCTAATACAAGACAAGAGCAATGATATTCCGTGCATCTCACGAGCCAAATAGAACGCAAGCAGCATCACACGCTTATTATGACTAGAAAGCAATGGCTTACCTATCACCGATGACCACCCCCATTACTTGGCCGACACGCGCACTAGCAAATGATCAACGATCCTGTAGCATAAGCCAAACAAGTCGTTTGGACATCTGCAATGTCCCGTAATGCAACTTTGATCACTGATTATTATTATAATATATTTATAAAACTCAATAAAAATATAATATTATAATAATACTTTTCGAGACGAATCTACATATATAATTTTCATATAATTTTCATGTAGCTAATCTAAATGTTTATAAAGATATCAATAGCGGAAGTTCGACGAAAGCACCATCGATGTAAGCTAGCTTTTATTTTAGCTTGTGACGCTCACTCGATAGCCACTTGCTTTGCTACCCTCTAAAACGAACAAAAACAAAGCTAAGAGACCGATCTGGACTGAGCGTACGGCCAGGTTCACATGATTACACTGTTCATGCCCACACTGATCGTCTTAATTATCATTGTCCACGTGCACAGATCTTAAAGCACGTACGGTTACCACCTGCGATGCATCAGCCAAGCGTTTTGGAAGCACCACATTCTTACGGGCAACAGTTAGTGATAGAAGACCAAAATTGGTATGGCTACGATTCAAACATGATTTTTTTATCAAGTTTTGGTATTGTTCGAGTTTTGATATTACCAAAATTTTAGTATAACTACCTGGAATCGAAACCAAGTCCTACTAGCCTGAAGAGGAGCCGGTACAAATAGCGAGGAAGGAGAGGACAATCCGAACGAAGGCGAGAGTCCACAGATGGCGAGCACCCTGAGCTGGATGCGGTCCCTGTCAGCACATCGCTCGTAAAAGTAAAACTAACGCAGAGGAGTAGCCCACTGATGCCGCTGCGTTTTAAATGCGTTAATCTACCATGATGCGGGAGAAACTTGCTTCGATTCGTAGAACCAACGTGGTGAATCTGATTGACTCAAAGAAAACACGGTTAATTCTGTAGCTCAATTGCGATATCACGCCGATCATTTCGAAACAGCGAGCGTCGTCGTCGTGCAGGCAGTGTCAGTGCCACGATGCGTCGCCGTGCCGAGCCCATACTTTTTGTGGTTTCCAAGGCTGTACGCAATGTACTACTCACCACGACGCCTCAGAAGAAGACGCTCAGACCGTGACGACACGGCTCATGGTGAGCTCAAGACGATTTAGCTTATGGCTAATCAGCCGCGCGCGCGCGGTATGGCCGGACCGGCCGTGACGGCGACGGGGCGCGTGCGACGGGCGCGTTTCGCGGGTTAGTTGGGTGGTGTGGCGCGTTCCGTCGAGTCCCATGCGTTACATGTGTACTCTCGTGCCAGCCACGGCGAGTTGGGCTCGAAGGCTGCAGATTCAGGTGGTGCGATGCGAGACAGTAATCTATCCTTGTCCTGCGCGCATAGGTTGTATGCCCTCGTGTCAGAAGCCTGAATGTCGAGTGCGTTTGCACCTTCCCTTTTGGCTTTCAGGAAAAAAAGGAAGGTGAAGCAGGGCTTTCATGGCAGTCAGTATGGTATGTATGGATGCATAAATTTGGGTACACTCCAATGACCAAGGAGCAAAAAGTGCATGCTTCATTAGAGCTAATTAGTTATGATTAGGCCAAATTGTGCCAATGAAGTGTCTCAAGTTTAAATTAAATATCTGAAGCAGTTCTTGATAATTGTTAGACTAATGTAATTGGGCCTATAATTGTGGATGTAATCACGCTAATTACGGTAGGCTTGCATGCCACCCAAGCGTGTATATATGTACTCCTGTACTCATACTTGATATACAATATAGATATTCCCACCTTTACATGGTAGGACGAGTTCCTTGGCCAGAAGGAATCCCGCGCCCTCCTCCTCGAGACGCAGTTCCGCAACCTCCGCCAAGACTCCATGTCGATCACCGATTTTTGCCGTCGTCTGGAGACCATGGCCGCGTCTCTCGCCGAGTTCGGCGACCCCATCAGTGCTCGCCAGATGGTCCTCACCCTTCTTCGCGGACTGAGCGGCAAATTCCGTCACATGGTGTCGATCCTCAAGATGCACCATCCGTTCCCGACATTCGCCGAGGCCCGGACGCACCTCTTACTGGAGGAGATGGAGATTGATGCTCGCCCGCCCTCACCGCCCGCGGCTCTCGTCGCGAACCCGACGGCTCCACAGCGTCCCCCCGGTGTGCCCACGGGTGGCCAGCGCACCAACGGCCGTCGCCGTGGCGCGGCGGCGTGGTGGCGCCACCGACCCTCCCGGAGGGGCACGACTCTCATCGTCGTGGCAACAAGACCACGGCGCGCACGCACCCGCCTTTGCACAACCACGAGACGAGTTCATCGCAGATGTGGCCATACGGCCGCCTCCGCGCCCGCCTCGCCGGCCACCGCCTTTCCACAGATGGCGGGTCGTTCGCAGCGTTCGGCGGTGGCGTTTACGGCACGCCACGCCGCGCCCCACCGTGACGTCACGGGAGGCGTGCACTCACCGCCGACGCTCAGGCCCCGCGCCCTATCGTGGTCGCGCAGCGCCTCGAACCCCACTCATGGAGGCGCATGGAACCGTGACTCCCGTGCGCTGCTCAACACCATGTCGCCACCCCGCCCACACCATCCGATCGGTATGCCGATTCCGTCTTGGCTCTCATATGATCGCGACGCCGTAAACTTTCCACCATTACCGCACCGTCATCCCTTACACCTTCATCTATCATTGTGGGTAATGGTGCACTTCTTCCTGTCACTGCCACTGGATCACACACCTTTTCTTTTCCGCATCGTAATCTTGTTCTTAATGATGTTTTGGTTTCTCCAAATATAATTAAGAATCTGATTTCCATTCGTCGCTTTACCACCGATAACAACTGCTCCATTGAATTTGATCCTTTTGGCCTTTCTGTGAAGGATCTGCATACCAGGAACGTGATCGCCAGGTGCAATAGCTCCGGCGACCTCTACCCGTTCTTCCCACCCACCACCAGCAAGATCCGCTCTCATCGCGCACCCACCTCGCTTTGGCATCGCTGCCTCGGTCATCTTGGCCGTGAAGCCTTGTCCAAGCTCATCACCCAGTGTTATCTCGCAATAAAGATACCTCCACCATATATGTCATGCGTGCACTCGGCCGGCACATGCGGCTTCCTTTTGGGTCATCTAGCTCTAGAGCTACTCATAATTTTGATTTGATACACTGTGATCTTTGGACATCTCCTATTGTTAGTGTGTCTGGGTACAAATATTATCTTGTTATTTTAGATGATTGCTCACACTACATTTGGACTTTTCCTCTCCGCCTAAAATCCGAGACATTTTCCACCCTTTCCAACTTTTTTGCCTATGTTCACACACAATTTGGCACCACCATCAAGAGCGTCCAGTGCGACAACGGCCGTGAATTCGACAATTCCTGCCCGCACGTTCTTTCTCTCCCACGGTGTCCAACTCGCATGTCGTGTCCATATACTTCTCAAAGAAATGGAAAGGCCGAACGTTCTCTTCGACTCTTAATAATATTGTGCGCTCCTTCTCTTTCAAAGTAGCCTTCCTCCAGCATCGGGTCGAGGCACTACACACCGCCACCTACCCTCCAACCGGCTCCCACCAAAACCCTCGCTTTCTCGACACCCTACACCCATCTCTATTCCACCCAACCCTCCTACGACCATCTCAAAGTTTTTGGGTGTGCTTGCTACCCCAACATGTCCTCCACAGCACCCCACAAACTTGCACCCCGCTCCTCCCTATGCGTGTTCCTCGGCTACTCTTCCGAACACAAAGGCTATCGATGTCTTGAGCTCCAGTCGAACCGCATTCTTATTTCCCGACATGTCGTCTTTGACGAATCCTTTTTCCCCTTCGCCGATATGTCCACCACGCCCATGGCTTCCTCCGCCTTGGATTTCCTTATTGATGAACATGATCTCACCACTCTGGTTCCTGGAGTTCGGTGCAGCATACTTGCAGTACACCGCCGCCACGGCGCCCACGGCGCATCGTCGCGCGTCGGAGCCCTCGCCCTCCCGCTTGGACGAGTGCCGAGGCCACCCACCGCCCGACCGGCGCCGCCGCTGCGTACACGCACGGCTGCCGCCGCCAAGAACGCCACGCCCGCCTCGCCGACCGCCTCACGTCGCCGCCGCCCCGTGTCTTCCGTGGCGGGCACCGCCAGCAGCACCACGCCACCGGCCGACGGCGCCACGCAGGTGGTCTCCATCACCCCGCCGACAATGCGCATCCCATGCGCACGCGCTGCAAGGCCGGCATCGCACGCCGTGGATCGCCTCACCTCCACGCCTGTGCCCATGTCGCCACCGCCACCGTCCGTGGTGCTCGTCCGATTCAAATTGGCGCCCGCTATGCAAGCCGAGTACGACGCCTTGATTGCCAATGACACTGGAGTCTTGTGCCACGGCCTCCGGTGTCAACATGGTTACCGGCAAGTGGGTTTTTCGTCACAAACTACTTGCGATGGTACTTTGATCGCCAAGGCCCGCTGGTCCTCCGGGTTTCACACAATGCCTCGGTATTGATTATGATGAGACGTTCACCGGTGGTCAAGCCCGCGATACCACGTGGTTCTTTCTCCGCCCTCTCTCGGGATCGCCCATTCACCACCGGATGTGAAAATGTGTTCTTGCATGGTACCTCACAGAGACAAGCATCGCATTCATTCATGTGTTTTGTGGATTCTTCTCGCCCCGATTTCGCCTCATCGGCTCAACAAGTCTCTATATGGTCTCAAGCAGCTCGCGTGCTTGGCATCATCGGCTTGCCTCTCATCTTATTTCACTTGATTTGTTGAAGCAAAGTCGACACCTCACTATTTATATATCGACGAGGACAGATACGCCTTTGTTGTTGCTCTATGTGGATGACATTGTTCTCACCGCTTCCTCTCGCCACCTTCTCAAGCGCATTATTGGGGCTCTCCAGCGTGAGTTTGCTATGACCGATATGGGTCCGCTTCACCATTTTCTGGCATTTTGGTGACACGCTCGCTGGTTTATTTCTTTCTCGCGACAATACTCGTGACATTTTGGAGCGAGCCGATGAGTGAGTGCAAGCCTTGCAAAGACACCTCGCCGATGTACACTCCAAATTATCCGCAGATGGACCTCCTGTCGCTGACTCCACACAGTACCGCAGTCTCGCTGGCGCCCTGCAGTATCTGACATTTACCCGTCCGGATATTGCTTTTGCTGTTCAACAAGTGTGCCTCTACATGCATGACCCCAGGGAGCCCCACCTCGCGGCTCTCAAGCGGATTCTACGGTACCTACGAGGCACTCTTTCACTTGGTTTGACTATGCGCCGCTCGTCACCTACAGAGCTCATCGTGTACACGGATGCAGACTGGGCTGGATGCCCGGATACCCGTCGCTCCACCTCTGGCTACGCAGTTGTTCCTAGGTGACAATCCGTGTCCCGGTCCTCCAAGCGTCAGCACACGGTCTCACGATCCAGCGCCGAGGCCGAGTACCGCGGCGCGTGGCGAATGGCGAGCCGAAGCCACCGCCGCGATACCATCGCTCGAGCTTCACTGCCCTCCTCGCCGAGCCACTTTGGTCTATTGTGATAACATCGCAGCAGTTGTATCTCTCCAAAGAATCTTGCATCGCATCGAACTAAACATGTAGAGATCGATCTCCATTTTGTTCGAGAGAAAGTTGCACTCGGTCATGCTCGGGTCCTTCATGTTCCCACGACATCACAAAGACGACGCCTTCACCAAGGGTCTTCCT
Organism: Ampelocalamus luodianensis; assembly: GCA_036346255.1. Lineage (NCBI taxonomy): Eukaryota > Viridiplantae > Streptophyta > Magnoliopsida > Poales > Poaceae > Ampelocalamus > Ampelocalamus luodianensis. Next base: position 50,941,288 of record CM070627.1, on the reverse strand, counting down.
ACCTCGCTGTTCCAGGAGTTCCGGTCCAGTCTGACCATTAGCGATGCCCCTGATTAGACTGCGGGGGAGTGTTAGACTAATGTAATTGGGCCTATAATTGTGGATGTAATCACGCTAATTACGGTAGGCTTGCATGCCACCCAAGCGTGTATATATGTACTCCTGTACTCATACTTGATATACAATATAGATATTCCCACCTTTACAATAATGTCATCTTTGTGATTTTGTTCTTCCTTTCTTCAATCGGTCCTTCGTTGTTGGCTTGGATTGTGAGAAGAGAACAAAGGTTTGGTGAGTGAGCCAACTAATGATTTTTGGCCCTTGAGACGTCGTTGAATTGTGCTGTCAGCTCTCACGCGTTGGACTTAAATTGGATTATTGCTTAAAATGGATCCAATGCATCTTGGAGCTCTCATAATGTATACATTTGTCAGGTGTATCAAAGCATGTGTATCAAACTAGACAATGGCGGACGAAAAATCACACCACAGAACTTCGCCAGTTAACAAAAACGAGCAAACTTTCACCACTATATCATGTTGACGCAGGAATCAAGTAGAGCTTTTTGAGGACTAAAGAATTAAAATTAGGCTTTTGGGGGCCTTGATCTAACGGAACTAGTTTTTTTTAACTTGACGAAAAGGACTTCAACTTTTCAGCCGTACATACATTAGGTTGGGAGAGGCATATGCACCTAACCTCTCATTAGTACCCCCATCATCATATGATTAGTAGTTTAGTACACCTCTTTAGCACATCTGGCTGATGAGCGGTATAAAACCGAAGCAGAAATGAGGAATTTTTTTAAATAATATTAGTTTAAAAGATACTTATAAAAAAATAGTCAGAAAAATTACAAAAACAGATTGTTGTCACCATTTCACATGGCGACCGGCTCCTGTCGTCATGTGAAATGGCGATAGGATAACATTTACTGTCAGTCACCGTTCCAACTCTTTATCGCCATGTGGACTGGTGATTTGCTTTGAAGAGTGTGTAAATCGCTAGTTGAATTGGTGACAGAGACTGGCTATATAAACCACAAAAATCAAATAAAAAGTCGTTTTAATTTCAGAAGAAAGAGAAGAGAGAGGAGGAGAGGGGAGAAGTGACGTAACGAAGCTCTACCGGTTCGTAGCGGAGGAGAGAGAGGGAGAAGCAGATCTAGTCGTCCATTTTGCAGGTAAATATTTTTGCAACTTTGTACATAAATTCGAAACCTGGTAGGTTAGCAAACAAAAATAGTGATATAGAATTCAATGCATTAGATAATTTTAGTTGTATTACAATTTGATGTAGTTCATCATTTTAGTTGTGTATAGTTTAGTTCATCATATATGCGTGTAAACAAAACTTTGTGAGTCTTGCCACATCAACTCAGAAAAACATGACGTGCTGGATATTTTGTTACGTTACATACTTACATGTCTACCGTATCCATACTGGGGCTTCTTACATCGCTTGTCCCAGAACGGTTAACTTGATTTAGCAGGATTGGCATTAGGCATTTATAAGCTACTTTACTTCGGCATCCCATATTTTACTTTCACATCTTACATTAATTTCTCACGCATAGTCAATCACTTTCTGCCAAGCTTCATTGCATCAAAATAGGCCGTGCGAGTTCCAAATTAAAAGTTTGTGTTTAATTCATCGTAGAACATAGGATTCGAAAGTAGCATAGCAAGTTTGCTATGGAGTAGAATCTACACAAGCATCAATTGCTTTACTCTGAAGGATTCTCCCAAACATTAACTGTTAATCATGTCTCACGGCAACTCAATCTCAAAAATTCATAATCACCCAGACACCCACACCTGCAGTCTCTTGCCTTTCTTTTTCCCTTACAGCTACAGAAAGCATGTCCGCTAACTAAATGACAGGCTAAAATCTAAGGACAGGTGCTACAGGATCGTAACCACCAATTAATCAGTATATGCCTCCAAAAGTTCAATACTTATGACCATTGGTCCAGCATCAGCTAGCACCAAAATTCATGACAGCATGGACAAACCAATTTATTTAAGGGTCATCATCGAGATTAATTATCCTATTGGCTTCCTTCATGTCAGGTGTCACCCTCACATGCAGTCCTGGTACAAAGGGATCCGCACCCTCCATCTCCCGGATAAGAAATCGGGTGGCTTAGATCGGACCAGGTCGTATCACGTTGGCTTCCTCGCCTATCCTCTATTCCGTGCATTGATTTCTGATCAAATGGCACAAACACACAAGGAGAGGCGATGTATTTACAGGCTTTGGCATGCATACGAATGCAAGAAACACTAGAGATGTGCACAGACGTAGACCAGTAAAAAGGAAGAGCATTGGTCATGCATGGTCCTAAATCACGGTGCATTAGCAGCTGTTAATGTATTCCCCAAAGGCAAGTGGCATGATCACTTGGAGCTACAAAGTGACCACATGCAGTGGAGGATACATGGGAAGCACGCATGATTGCGGTGCTGCACATGTGATGTCATAATTAATCGTGGCTTTGTGAGGGCACATTAGTACGCAGTGTCATAATCTAATGTAATGCTTCACTCCGGACGGCTCCCCCGCAAGACGGCATCGAAAATGGCGCGGCCTCCGAGAGCCGGCAAACAGCAGTAGGCCACATGCCATGAGTAGCACACAAAGGCTTGCAGTCTGCAGAACCTGCCTTCAAATAATAAAAAGAAGAAGTTGCAGAGCCAATCGGTTTGCTCAAGCAGCTGTTGTTCTTAATTTGTGTGTCCTACTCACAGACCAATGGAAACCGAGTTTATTTGTAATTTTGTTTCGACTTTATAATGATATGGTTATATCACCTTTAGGTGGACCAGGAGCCAACTTTACTATGATGCTATCTAATGTTGTTCAGGTCTCTATAGAGCAATATTAGGCGAACGGTTGTTGGAGTGCACAGCTATATTATGATCCAATGTGCAAAATCTAACCCTACCAAGTAGACGGTTATCTTCTCTTGTTCTTCAGAAATTCTCGAGCCACGCTGTTGAGCATCAGATGTAAATTGAACGGTTTGGTGCATCCAACTCCATTAGAGCTTGTTTGAATATAAAGATATTAGACTCAATGCTCTCGGATTGGCAGAAAATTTGTGCTAAAATCCCTCTCAAACTGAAGGGATTGGACATAATCCTAATCCATCCAAACAAGCCTTCAGACGGATTTACCGTTAATTCGACGGGATATGAGCCATATCCTCCTCAATATCAGGAAAAGAAAAACTTTCGGAAAAGAACATTGTAGGGGGTTACTAGGGATTAAAATCTGTAGAGAAGAGAATGAGCAGAACGAGGAGTGACGAGGAATCTGGTTCTGCTCTGATCAGCTACTATATTGGGCAGGCAAAGGAGGACTCCTTTCTTCAACTAGGCTTTAACGCTGATTTTTATGGGGATGGGTTCATGCATTGCAGATATGCAGTAACTAAATAAAGGGTGTGGGTCAGTTACTCAGTTTGATCCCTCAGGTGACAACATTGTGGATTAGTCTGGTAAAAGTTAAGTTTACACTCAGCTTTACAGAGATGAACTTTGTAATGCCTAGAAACTTACTAGTCAATCATAAGTACCTAAGCAGGCCGATAGTTTTATGAATATGGTTTTTATGCTTCTCTGCAAAAATAAATATTTTCATATAATAAAAGAAATAATGAGGTCACATGTTAATCTTCACCAACCATTTAGATAGTACATCAGTCTAGCTAATTAACTGATGCATGCATGTCCTACTTTTGCTCATGTAGTCTAGATTGAGGTAAAAAAACAGAAATCCAATCATAGCACCAAACCCCTTTCTCTTGACGGTAGTACTCAATTCATTGCCCTTTCCTGGTTATCTGAAGGATGTCCCTTTGGATGCCAACATGTAAGGAGAGGCATCAGCTAGAAAGCCTAGCTAGTAGCTACCAAGATCCGCCCATTGAACAACAGGTGGTGGATCCCATTCCATGCCATTCAGTTTGCACTTATCCTCCCATCTGTTTCTGTACAGTCATATTTATAATGACCCCAATTCCTCTGAGCTCCGTTTTGTAACGTGGGATTTTTACCTGAAACAGTTCAATCCTCGTATGAATCAGAAAATTTTCTCTAAACTTTGGGTTGTACATGATCAGTACTTCTCTCCTAAAGCAGAAGAGGAGTCCGAGAGGTCAAGTTTGATCGATCGAGTATGTTTCTAAACCTCAACAACTAACTAGTGTCAATATCGAGTTAAGTTTCAAGTTTGATACTCAAAAGTTCAAATACTTCTACGTTCAATGCTAAGATCATAAAGCAAACCCTAGTAGAAAATAAGATCATGAAGCCAGTGGCGGAGCCAGAATTTTGACGATGGGAGGGAGAACTTAAGACACATCCGTTCCAACACAAGTTCAAATGACATAGTACATAAGTTCAAATGTGTCAAATTACATGTTCGTACTATAACCAACATCACAAAATATTTTAGAAAATTACTTAATTACAACTTGATACGGCGTTCCTTCATACTTTGAAAGCGCTTGATAACACCATCATCACTAACTTGTAGAAAAAATTCACACTCAATGTACGTAACTAAGCAATCATTCGAGTATTGTTCACACATGCTATTTCTTAGCTTGTTCTTCACATGATTCATTGTCGAAAATACCTTCTCTACACTTACAGTAGCCACAGGAAGGATCAATATCAATTTGAGCAGCAAATAAACAAGTTTATAGCGATCATACTTCTTTGTCTCAATAAATTTAATAGAGAGCTCATTGAGATTCTTCACTTCTCGAAACCTTGTATATTGGTGCATGTTAGTGATAAACATATTAAGTTGCAAAGAAAGCTGGATCAAATCTATGTTCGAGAAATCTTTAGGATAAAACTTAGCAAGTTTAAGAACTTTATCCTTGCCGGCTGCGGTGCTGCGCTCATGTGCTGCTGCTGCAGAGTGTCTGGATGGGTAGATGACACTTAGGCCTGACACCTCCTTGACTAGTTGACTTGGGCTTGATTCTCATATTTTGTTGGGTCTAATGCTATATGGGCTGCCAGGAGTTAAGGAGTATGCATGTTAGTATGTGTAGTGTATACTTTATGTATTAAGTGGGTATATATCATATTATTTTTGCAAAATTTTTGAAGATACAACTGCACCCCATGCATTGCCACTACATAAAGCCAATGAAAAGATAAGGGATTGCATGTTTAGCGAGGGGGATAAGTACAGAAGAGCTATAGCGAGCCCCATGCAAGGAGGGATGAATTGAAGTGGTGTTTTTGTACGCTGCGTGAACGGCCAAGGGGAAGAGGAATTTGCGGTCACATGCGCTAGCTGCGAGGTGGTCACGTCGCAGGGGAAGGCAGCGGCACATCACATGCGGCACCTGCAGGACCTGGACTGGATCGTCAATCGGTACGGGTAGATGCAAGGAATGCATATATAGGGCATGGACGTGCCTATCCATAGATTGATTTGGACATATACTTGCTCTGGACGAGTAGTTTTCGGCTCGTAAATAGTACATCTTAGTTGGATGCAGTTGTGTGTCGGCAAATACTCGATGGTCAGGCCTCGCTGGGTCGATGCTAGCTACGTGTTACGTACATTTCCTTGCCGGGGTTTCATTTGTCAGTCGGTTTGTTCAAAAGCTTAACCTTGTAAGGAAAAAGGTTAAGAAGCTATTTACAATTTGACACTACACTACATATCTTGATATCTATGCTGCACCAGCAGGCCTACAACGTGGACTCAATCAAATGACCTAGTCCACCCCTGCAACCCACTTAACTAGTCTGGTTATCGAACCTTTCAAGTACCAGGCACACTTTTTTTTCTCCTTCAAAATTGTGCCACGGGGTCTCAAACTCAAGACAACCGGCTAGGATTGCCGGTAGCATATTCAGTTTCACGTAGATGTTAGTTCACCCAGATGCTTGAAGAAAAGACGGGGAATATATGATGTATCTCGACATTTTTTTTTCTCCTAACAAAATTGTGTGACACAAACATATTTTTTCCTCCTAAGATACATATGATGTATCTTGCTTGGTGACAGTACCATGAAAGAAATCTACAGGTCTTTGATTGGGAAAACAACACATATACTCATATAAATCCATGTGATAGCCGTCACATGCACACAGCTAGCACTGTCGTTCCTCGGTCTTTAATTTTGCAACGGAATTAACGACTTGGTCGTCCACACACATGCGTATGTTCCGATGCCCAGAGCAAGATTACTGCAAAGGTTCGTCATGCGAGCTGTTTTGTTTTTTTGAGAGAGAGAGCGAACAACACTTGTAGCAAAATGTTGTAGGAAAAGCGCTACGCCAGTCTTCGCATAGCGAGCAAGAGTGGGAAAAAGCACCATGACGTCGCATAGCGAGGAACACTGTAGCAAAATACTGTATCACTTTCTCTTGGTCTTTGATTTTTTTATCGGACAGTGAAAATCGCTTCTAATGCTCATATACTGTAGATTATCTGCATTGACTCCTTCAATACTGCGGATCTCAATCCCAATGATACAGCGTTACACACCCGCCAAAGAATCTGACGGTCAATGTAGGTGCTACACAGCCTGTGCCCCTCTCTACAGGCGAATTGGTACGTAGTATCGCCATGTGAAATAATAGAACAATCTATGCTCATCTCCTCGGCCAACATGCATGTTACATGTATGTAGGTATATGTTGTCGCTTATCCGATCAATCATTTGATGCATGTGGTGTGTCATCGAATACATGAGCTCTCTCGAGCCCCACTGATAGATATCGCATCGTTCTCTTTTTGTTGAATCAATCTGGGGCGTTTTGCTAGCTTATGATTAGTCTTTGGGCTGTCATGTTAGGCAGTTAGGTCGTTTGAACACTCCATTTTTATGCAGTTTTCAGCTAAATAGGTGCAATAAGCCTTTTCTAGAAACCACTTAATTACTCAAATTTATAGCTACTCGTATAACATTGAGTGGTGTTAACTAAAGGTTTTTGGCCGTCCTAACAGTTCTCGGCCCTTAGGGAAAATCCGAATCCTAGTAGTGACCTATCGTGCAATAACATTGGTTCTGCGGGTTACTAGCGCTGTTTTTAAACTAAAAGAAAAAATTAAACGTCATAAAAACGAAAAAGAAATAATTACTTGCTGGGTGTTGATGACACTGACTTTGTTCAGGTTCTTCCTTGGTCATCTGGCCTGTCATGCACGGTTGATGGGGGTAGATGAGATGTACAACTTCTTCCTTGGTCAACTAGGTTCTACATATGGTTGATAGGGTTTGATGAGATCGATGTTGTCGTTTGTTCGCCAAGCAACGGTACTAAGCACTTCGGATTCTTCAACTCCAAAGCATCACACCTAATGTTCAACTGTTTTTCGGGGACGCAAAATGCAGTGGACGAACTGACGCGTGCAGTGCAGTGGTCTAGCTAGTGGAGGAACTATGTCAAACATGAACGGATATTGGATGCCCTCAATCAGTGCCGGAAAAAGGAGAACCGGCATGAGAAGAGAGAGGGCAGCAGCCTGTTTGCCACCTGAATTTTTTTGCTTTGATTTTTTTTCCCCTCTTTTGCTGTTTGTCTTTGGTCTTCAGAACATCTCGTACTTGGAGGTACGATAGTTCTTCCTTCTGCTTTTCAGCTTTGCCAAAAAAAGGTGACAAGTCTTTAACAAAGTTTGCCATGTGAAATAATAGAGAGTAATAGAAAATTTTACGTGCTAGATGCGATGGTGTTGCTTAGTCCATAAACCATTCATGGTGCTCTTGGCAAAACTACTAAAAACCATCTCGTACTCATTTTAGTTTGTCTCGCACTCATTAGATCACCAAGATATATTTGATCTAGTTTAATATTCAGCTTCAATACTTATTTCGAAGCCCATAATTTGATAAGCTAACCCTATTTCTACAGGTAAACTTGTTTTGACCATAAATAAATCAGCTTACACTTTATTAGAGAAGCTCCAAATAAGTGCCCCAGATAGAATTAGAACAATCAGGCCTTAGACCAACCTGACATGGCCAAACCAGAGGATTAGTACAGTAGTGAGTAGGTGCCAGCCAACCATCACTACACGTACCTGGAATCAATCCATGCCTCCGCCCTTGGATCTCCAACGCCTCCAGACACGGCCCTGTCCTTCGCACACTGTACCTGCACAATGCTCCTTCCATTTCTCTCTTCTTTTGCTTTCATGGCCTCTGCCAAAAGGTGTGCAGAGTGCGGCCATCACATGGTCGGTGTGGCGACTACTACTTGGTGCGTGCATGCTCCTCTAGCTAGCTCTGACATGCACTTGATCGATCGCCCGGCAAGGCAGAGAGCTTTCTTGCTTGGTTGCGACTCCAAGGACACGGAGCCATGGACGCATCATGTCCAGCTGCCATGCCATGCGCCCCTGCAGCTGCGAGAGCACACGGCTTTTTACTGCCCCCCGAAAGCTCTCTTGTCGCTTCCGGGCTGGCTTTTGGTTGCCCGTTACCATGGCATGTAAGAGAAGATCAGGCTTTTTTAGGAGAGGATGTGTGTGGCGTGTGAAGTCGTATAAACTCGATCTGATGGACGGCCAAGTTGTGTGATGGTTAATCCCTCTTGAGTTTTGGAGTGCATGCTTCCCGTATGTATTGACCAAACTAAAATGTAGTACTTGTGCTCGGTTTTAACTTTTTAAGATTTCGACAGTCCTACGAACAATGATCACACGTAGTTTCTAAAAAAAACAGTGATCACAAGTAGTGTGTTAATTTCTGCATTGTAGTTTCCACGGTGCTTTTCAGAAAGGAAAAGTTAAAGAGTGGCTTCGAGCCAAACATATCCAAGACATGCTCGTCCTAGCAACAGCCACAACACTCGTGCCAGCAAGGTAACCAACCCAATGTCCTCCCATGTAAACCGCGCGCAATGCGAATCGGCAAACATCATGATACACCGTAGTACTACCGTACCACGCGTACGGTGGAAAACCCTACCGGGCCAAAAAAAAAAGCTTCAGGTCTGCATGCGTCCTCTTTTCAGCGAAAAGCCGGCGTAGACAGAAGATCACAGAACGCGCACGGCAGAGGGGGGCGACACGGCGCAATTGTGCACGCCGACCACAGCCAATGGCCCTCCGCCCCCGCGCGCGCGCGCGGCGCTGCCACTCACAGTAGGCGGAACGCATTTTTGTTCCGCCCGCGCGTGAACGTAACGCGCGTTGGACTTCGTGGGGTAAACGCCAGATGCGCCAGTCACTCCGCTTCGGCGATTCGATCGGCCAAACCCAAACCGGCCGAGGCACGCGGAGGAGCCGTGGTTTGTTACGTTGTTTCACGTGAAGCTAGCGGCGATAACGCTACGGCGCACAAGAGGCCGCGCGCGAGAGGTTGGCGCGCGTCTCGGCCGACTAGCGCTAGGCAGGCAGCTAGGCATGTACGGCTGGCCCCAAAGGAAAAAAAAGGCTACTTTTTAATCCTCAACTTTGATTTGGTTTGATTTTCAGCCTTAAACTATGAAATCGTTTTAAACACAATCTTAACTATTAAAATCGTTCACTTCACCCCGCGGCCTACCTCACTCCGGTTTTAGGTTAACTCAGATGCCACGTCAAATCTTGTTGTCAAATGAAGCCTCGTTAGCACAAATCAACAAATAAAATTAAAAATAACAGGTGGATGGCATATTAGTGAAATGAACGGTTTCATGGTTTGGGTCAGGGATAAAATGAACGGTTTCGTTAATTCAAGGTTGTAATTCAAACGGTTTCAGAGTTTAAGGTTATGGTAAAGTTCAAAGTTGAAATATGAAGTTTCTCTCGAAAAAAGTGGTCTTTTTTACGTTTCCGGCCGTTCGCCTACGCGGGCAGGCACGTAGCCAGCGGCCAACCCAACTAGCTGCCGCGCGCGGCGTCGCACATGCTCTTGACGGCGGTTGGCGGGGAAGCTAGCTAGGGGCGTGATGGCTGGTGAACAACATTTGACTGTACGAACAGGGTTAAGTTATCGCGAATTTGCGATTGTCCAGTCTATTCTTACAAATAGGAAGAACGTGTGGCCATTTCGTTGCTTTATGGTGTCAAACTTAACAAAAAAAAAACGTAGCTTAAGGGCATGTATAATGGTACAGACAGCTGTTGTCTATATCAACTATCCATGTCACCTATAGACAGCACTAAAATCAGCTTATACAATGGGTTGTGATGATAAACCGCTATAGGATTGTAGACAACACACAATCTTTAATGTTTTTTCTTGGTTTTGATGCTACAGTCGGCTGCAGAGTTATAGACAGCAATATTCTCTCTCTTCATTCTCTTTCATCCACGTCACCAAAAATCCTATATGGCAAATGCTATAGACGGCTGACATAAGCTCATTGTATATACTCTTATCCTATGTCCAGGGAAGAGTCCACGGCATTAAATTGATGCAGCATAGTCCGTATCACATCTGATCCTAGCTTCATTTAGTAGGTGTTGAGGTGCTGAATCGTTCTCGCTGAAGTATATTTTGCACCAATTTTCTGGTTAACTTCGCCCATCTTCATTCATAATGCGATAGCCCCTTCCCCACCAATTGATAACCCATATATTCTCAATAAAGAAAAAGGAATGTTTCTTGGACGATTTTAGTGAGTTCATAGCTAGTATACAGCTACTATAGCTAGCATTTTGCCCATTTTCTAATCAATTTTTATATTAAAAAATATTTACAAAAATAAAAGATTCGATTTTACCAAGCGTCACTTCAATTCTATGGCACTCTCCAAAGCTTAATATGTTCTAAAAAAGCTTAATACTGACGACAGAGCCCTTTTATCTATTGGGGTAGGAAGCCAGCACCTGCAAAGTGTCATTGCTAATCAGCCCTACTGTATGCTAATCACGAGACTCTATCAAAGAATATTGTGATAAATGTGTCTAAACTGCTCGTGTTGCGATGTCTAGATCAATCATTTTTTGGTAGGGATGCTCTAGCTACGAAGTAGTTGGCATTTTTTCGCATTTCTTTTCTTTCTTTTTTCTGTTTTCCCCACAACTGGATTTTTCTAATGCTGATGCATCATGAAGTCTCCGGATCGAACTTACATGATTATTTTATTAGTATATACGATAGTTTAATCAGCATGCGTCCTTCCTAACCACTAGTCTAATCTATCCTCCACTATGTACTGCTAAGTTCCTAGCTAAATGGAGTAGATTCATTTTAGAGTCATGTGCTCTACTAATGCTAGACTGGGGCAAGGGCATATACTTGATTGTGCCAATTGAAAATTGATGAATTGAAAGCTGGTGTTCCATGGTTTGTAATTGCAAGCACATAGTATAACACAACATGGTTTTTTTAGGCTGAAAGATTTGGCTAGAGCACTTTTCTCTAGGCATAGATGATACTCGATGTACCGATATCAAATATCAAACAATATCAAAACTAGGAACCATGTCATATGGAAAGGTTTTACAATTTACACATCTAGCCATGAATTTGAACTTGATCCAAGGCCCGAAAGAAAAAAAAAAAGAAGATAGGAAGATCACCTGTCTTCCCAGATCTTCAAGACTGTGACACATGTATACTTGATCATGTCTCAATTGAAACTGTGCTGAAAGCTGGTACTGCACTGTGCCTGAGTACTGACAGCACACCATATACATAACAATCTCCAAACAAACTAGTTAAAAATTTCCTGTCAGCAAAACCGAGGGGAGATTGATGATGCAAAGCAGTGTCAGCCACGTAGTTTTTCCGGGCTTCGTTGGAGCAGTTCGTTTTTTCTGGTGGTAGCAACAAATCCATCGTGCCATCAGTAATAAACAAACGAATCATCCAGTGGAGGAAGCATGCATAACAAAGGCGTCGTCGCAATGTCACATGGCGTTACATGTGCGCATCTGCCAAATACACATGTAACCATGCGTCCATCCCATGTTTCATCGGCTGAATTGACACTGGGGGAGAGTAGTAGTTTAAAGAGTGATGAGATTTGGTATTACGTAACCCCATGGGATTACAGCTCTCCCATTGGTCATGTCAGATTAATGACTGATTGCATTTTATTTAATCTGAGAGAAGTTTATCATATGGCAATAATACTGGTTTGCCAGATTGGTCGATCAGAAGCAGGCAACAGCTTAGAGACAAGATTTATTAGCTAGAGTTGTGGATAAAGTTAGGAATCTAGACTCACATGCTCTTCGATCTCGATGCACCATTGCATCAGCAATGGCATGCAGAGATGATCTTTTACACAGAAGATATTCATTTTTTAGGGGTGACGTCTATTTCACAAGCGACCAAAAATTTGGGAAATCACAGTCTTTTTTTTCCCACAATTGGATCAAAGATCATGTGGCTCACATCTCTCACTCTCTCACCTATATAACTCACCCAACACTCTAACCCTAACTCACTCCACACCCAGCGCCACCATTGCCGACCCCAGGGACGAGAGGATAGTGACGGCCAACGTACCATATGGTAGTATTATAACTTAGCACTTGAATATTTCTGAATTTGTTTTGATCTTTGCCTCTTTGCCCTTTGGCCGGTTGGCCCCCTTTACGATTTTGCTGAAGCTCCATCTCGGCCGCCCCCAACCTCGCCCCCATGCCGCCTCCCGCCACCTTGGGCGCCGATGATGCCATCCGGCAAGCTCCTTCCGCCAGCCCTCTCCTCCTTTGCCCTGCCTCCCAGTCTTACTGCCATCACCTCCCTTCTTTCTCCTCTCCGGCGAGACCCCCCTACGTCACCTCCTTCCTTGTGTCCGATCGGATCCGGCACCACCTCCTAACCACTTCAATTGTCGCCACCTTCCACCAACCCCGCCCACCGCCCTCCTCCTCGCATGCGTCCGACGACGCCATCGCCACCTCGACACACCGCCGCCGCCATCCCATCCTCCCTTTAAGCCCAGAGGGCACCAGCGAAACCAGACCCTAACCCTAATCCACTGGCCTCCGCCACCACCGTTGCTGGGCGCCGGAGAGGAGGAAGACGACTTCACTGGAGCACGAATCTCCATGCCGATCTGAAGGTGAGAAAATCGAATATGATTTTGCAAAATTTTCAGACGCCTATGAAATAGCAAATCCGTTTTATTTATGTTGTTAGTTTTTCTCACTATTGCCAAGTTGGTGAACTTTTTCCTCTAAAAAAAGTTGCAAACAATTTGTTGGCAAGTGACTAGATGAAAATTAGGTACTCATGAATCACGATGAGACACACGTAATGCTGAAAAGTAACCTTCTCAAATGGCACTTTCTTATTAGGGAAGTCTTCACTCATTGTTGTCATCATAGTATCATACAAACTGTATTGGTTGGTGTGTAATTGCCAGTCAATTTTAGGCTAATAGTAGCTGTTACCTTTTTTATTTCCTCAAAATGTAGTATATGATCTACAACTACTTAGATTTTTTTAAAAAAAAACACCTAAGAAGCTTAACCTAATCAAGCTGATCTCTTTCACATTCACTCACCGCAACAAGCACCAACCAAAGTTTAGCTACTCCCCCTCAAGCTAAATCCAAGAAAATCCCCAGCAAATCACCAAAAATAAACACCCTAAATACAAAGATACAAAAAAAAAACCATCACCATTTCCAAAAAGGAAACAAAATACCCCCAAAAGAAGACAAATAAATGCGCAGTCCACTCCAAGATCTCCCTCCCTCCTCCCCTTTCCACCCGCCACCTCCTCGCTATTAGTACCACCTCCCCCATCGCCTACGAACTCCTCGCCGCCGCCGCCGCCTCCCCCACCTGCGCCAAGTCCACGGGCTCGGCTGTTGCTGCTGCTCCTTGTGGAGACGCCGAGCCGACGCGAGGCTACCGTAGGGGTGCCTGAGGCTGAACCATGGGACCCGCGCCGAGGGCGGGCGCCGAGCCCATGAAGCAGCGGGTGAACCGCTGCCTGCTCCGGCTGTCCGATAGGGACACGGAGGCCATGGCCGCCGCTGAGCTGGACAGGATTGCGCGAGGGCTGGATGCAGACGAGCTCCCGGCGTTCCTCGCCGCCGTCTCCGACGCGCGGCCCACCGACAAGACGCCTCTGCGGCGGCACTCGCTCCGGCTGCTAGCGCTCCTCGCCGCCGCGCACCCGCATGACGCCGTCGCGCCGCTCGTGCCCAGGCTCGTCGCGGCCGCGCTGCGGCGCGTCCGCGACCCAGACTCCTCCGTGCGCGCCGCGCTCGTCGACGCCGCGCGTGCCGCCGCGGCGGCGGCGGCCTCGGCGCCCGCGGCCCTCGGCCCACTCGCCGACGCGCTGCTCCACGAGCAGGACCAATGCGCGCAGCTCGCCGCCGCGCTCGCGGCGGCGGCGGCCGTCGAGGCATCCGCCCCCACCGCCGACCTCGCCGCCTACCTCCGGGCGCTCCTCCCGCGCCTCCTCAAGCTCCTTCGCAGCGCCGCGTTCAAGGCCAAGCCCGCTCTCATCTCCCTCATCGGCGCCGCCTCGACCGCCTCCGGCGGCGGAGCCGCCGCTACCGCGTTGCCCTCCCTCCGTGACGCGCTCGCCGGCGACGACTGGGCCGCGAGGAAAGCCGCCGCCGAGGCTCTCGCTTTGCTGGCCCTGGAGCATGGAGACAACCTCGTCGCCCACAAATCCTCCTGCATTGCCGTCTTCGAGGCCAAGAGATTTGATAAGGTCGACCCCTTGTAACAAAGCTGGGATCTTGGCTATGGCGCTCTCGTGGATCTGCTCCTATGTTACGAGTTTCTGACATATGCTTGGCAATGCAGGTGAAGATTGTGCGGGAGTCCATGAACCGGATGATCGAGGCGTGGAGGGAGATCCCGGACGTGGAGGAGGAAGTGTGCTCCTCCGATGTGCCGCCATCGTCGCTGTCTCGGGCGAGATCTTCTCTCACAGGTGACGTGGCTGTTCTTGAGGCTGTAGTCACTGCTGTTCTTTTGGAGATTTGAGTAAATTTATGTCTGTTGCTTGGACTCTAAGTACATACGAGCTTTTTTTGGTAAAGACAGAAATGGACTGGGTTTAGTAAAACACAAGGCAGAAGGATGCTTTCTGGATTTAAGACATTTCTCTCTAAATTATTTAATTTAGATATTGTTGCATGGTATTATGCATTTCGTGGATTTATTGCTGTGGATTAGAGGTTGTAAGACTATAATGTGCTTTTCTGACACTACTGATTTTGTAATCAAACAGATAGTGCAAGTGATGGCCGATACTCGGCTGATTCCCTAGGCTCCAACTCTGTACAGTCAGTTACAAGGAGGAACCTATCGCCGACAAGCAGGTCACCCCCATCAGATGCATTGTGCAATATCAGCAACAAAAGGATCAGCCCTTCTTCCATCAGAAACAGGAAGAATTCGCCACCTTCTCGCCACAATGCAGACCAAACCAAGAATTATGACTATAAAGTTGATGTTACTGTCGCTCCAGATGCTACCCCAATCAAAATGGTGACCGAGGAGAAGCTTCTGAAAGAGGGTAATGTTCGAGCACGGCTTGAAGCACGGAGGATGCTGTTCGAGAAGAATGGTGAGAAGGGGTACAACAAGTTGGCCGAGCTCAAGTCAGGGTCAAGAGTTGTTCCATACAATGGGGACGGGGATGATGACTTGGAAGAGATTGCTGAGATTGAGGATGGGCCTGAGGAGTTTCAATCAGGTCACAAAGATGAGGACGTGTCGAAGATCAGGATGCAGCTGGTTCAGATCGAGAATCAGCAAACCAGCTTGCTTGATCTTCTCCAGGTAATTTCCCTTATCGTGTTTCATGTCACGTCTTTAGAACCCAATAAAAATCTTAATTCTTCTGATTAAATTGAAATTTGTATGTTTGGTCGGTACCATCACACATCACCCCAAAATTGGTCCTGTGTATGTATGGCTACATGGGATATCCGTATACGTCTTCATTGGCTAATAGCCTAATATGGGATGGAATCTAGAGCACAGCTTTAGAAACCTAATAAACAAACAAAAAAACCGTTGTTTGGAAAAAATACAAAAGGCAAACATTGGTGCAAGCTCATGCATTCCCTCAGGTTTTCAAAACAGTACCTAATGGATGTGATTTGGCTCATTATGGATTGATATGTGCATTGATTGGAGGTTTATGTTATCGGTGACACGAAGAGGGGGTATTATTTGGTCTCAATGTGCAGCATTGACCAATGACCATTTGGTTCGAATCATACATCCATTCAACGTGACTTGATAGCACTAGTCCAATCACTGTACTTCAAGACATGAGCAATGGCATGGTATGGGGAGAACCTGGACAGCAACATGACATTTAGTGGCTATATGACAATGTCTTAAATCAACAACTCTGTTGAAGCATATCTTATGTTATTTTTCACATAAACCAGCAAAATAAACTGGAATTTTGCTAATTTAAACAAATGCACCAGCCATTGCTATAATCGCGTATCATATAGGTAGCATGTTTTGCATACACATTATATCTTTTGCTGCCAATTTACAACTATTTTTTAGTCATTGTACATGTAAGAAACAACTTCTTAAATAATCCATTACTCTGTGCTTGCTGAAAACATGCTTAACATTTATTTATCTCCTGTTGCTCATTAGAAACTGAAAACACATCTGAAACTTTAATTATCTTTGCTCATCAGAAATTTATGGGGAGCTCCCAGAATGGGATACGTTCCTTGGAGACAAGGGTGAATGGGCTGGAGATGGCATTGGACGAGATCTCCCGTGATTTGGCTGCCTCTTCGGGAAGGATGCCAAACAGTGAGCCTGACATGAACGCATGCTGCATCCTGAGCCCAAAATTCTGGAGAAGGCATGATGGCGGTAGGTACTCTTCCAGGTACTCTGTCTCCGACATAGCAAACTACTCTGAGGAGAGCAGAAGTTCTTACAAGTGGGAGAGGCAGAAGTTTGGAGTTCAGGGGGGGTTCGTCACCAACCCATTAGCAGAGGCAAACACTTCATCTGTTGGGAGCGTGGTGATTGCTCAGGAAGGCAGGAGACAGAATTCAGCTCTATATAAGTCAAGGTAGGTAACTCACTTGACGCGAAATCCACTCTCTGTAAGTCAGTCCACGTTATTAGATTTGGTAGGTAGGCCAATGAGATGTGCTCAGGACACCTTGGAAACTGACAGTAACATGGCAACATAAAAGTAGTTGCTTTCTTGTATAGCATATCAGAATTGTTTCTTTAATTTATGGTGCCATCCCCACATTATGCAATGCATCTTCGCTGGATTTGCCTTCCTATTATGACGGGGGCTTTCTTCTCATTTCGCGCCCACCTACATTTATTGTTGAATTTCCATTAGCTTGTTATAACATTATTCCTTCTTATTTGGTTACTTTGCAATTAATCTATTGTCCTCTTTTCCATTTTATTCAGGATGGGTTAGATGCGACAAAGACGATCCGTGTGAAGTGTGAACTACTTGCATTAACAAGGCGCGGAGCATCTGAAGATACCACTTTTAGTGCATTTTCGGAGGCTTTTCTTCTTCTTTTCTCCAAGTTGAGAGCTGAGATGTACATGAATTATGAGTTCTTATTTGTGGGTTGCTTCGAGGTTCCGACCCCCTGAGAAACAGCCTAAACTCTAAAGCAAAGACCCTCACCGCGAGCTGGACACTCAGACGGCTACTGCAGGTTTGCTGAGGGTAAAAGCATATGTAGAGTTTGGCATGAGAAATTGAGGATTTGACTGTTGTCGTCTGCCGACTTCCCTTTAGAGCAGTTATCCTTGCAAGGATATGTAGCCATGGATGTATCTTGTACTGCTTGTACATAGTTTGGATACAGTGATTCCTATGCTCGCGAGATGCCTGAAACAAAATTTCCACTGCATGCCAACATACGTAATGTCTAGGGTTGTTTGGTTGGAAGCTAATCTTTTCTTTTCGTTTCTTTTCTCTCTTTTTTGCGCCGAAGACGTGAGGCGTCACTCTTTTTGGCAGTGGCAAGAAATTGTGTGTAGCATGCGGTACAAAGGAGTAAGAAAGTATGGCGCACAAACACGAGCAATAGAAAATCAAACTAAGCTAGGGATCAATAGAAAGTCAGACTAGGATAAGGGTTGCATTGCCGATGTGTTAAGTAGAATCTAGCTAGTTATATGAGTCTTTACTAATTCTAATAAGATTTAACTATTACCACTAAAAAAACTTTCAACTAAAAGTGGGGAAAAAGTAATGGCTTTTGAAATGCACGGCAATGCTAAAAGGATCCTAACTTAGGTTTGGCAAAGTGCGGTAATAAACCAAACCCGAATCATGGGTCCTAACGTGTTCCAACAAACAGGAGAGGTAAACGCTTGGGAAGAATCGCTTCTTCAAATCCTAAAAAAGAAACCACCGTGTTCCAGTACCAAACACTGACTAAACATTTGCGAGATTTGTAGCAACGAACTGACGAAAGGATCCTAACACGTCTTTCAGCAATCTTCAGAAAATGTTTACAAGCAGGATTTGTACATGTGAAAGCGCTCAAAAGCAAGAATCATGTATCTAGACTATTTAGATCTCGGCCAGCAGGTTCTGTGATCTCACTACAAAAAGAAATATACAAAACTTGTGCTGATATAGGTTCAGCATTAGCTGGAATAACACACTGCAGTAGTGAGCACAAAGATGCTGGAATAACACTGCAGGAGACTGCACATAGAAATGGATGCTACTTCAATTAACTTGCTTCGATGTGCACCAAACTTCGAATTTGTTAAGCAGTAAACACCAAGGAGAAAAGGAAGTATATGCACCATCGCAGATCAAAAGATTGCAATGAAATAACCGAACTGTGATTCTGAGGGTAATTTCCAGAGGTCTGATAAAAACCCGACACCCATATATTAGGAACATTTCAACGATCACCTTCAGTTTGTCAACTGTATGCCAACAAAATGAAAACATATACATGCGGCAGAGCAGGTGTTCCAGCACAATCATGGTGCAACTATGAACTATTCCAGGTAAATTCATCTCCAGTAGTCCAGTTAGTGGCACAGCAGCATCAACAACATACTATTTTGACATACTATTCTTCATGTGATGACGGTGGCTGTAGGTCTAACTTGTATGCCTGAATGTCCATTGGTGAGATAAGAACGTTTCCCTCCTGAGTTATATCACCAATTTGCTCGAGATACCCTAGCATTTCAGGGTCATCATGTAAGAGGTTCAGAGAAGTTGCCTTCACATTCAGAACCGACAGATCTTTGAACATGTCGAACAGATTTACAGGCTCTTCCCCAATACTTGTACACTGTAAACCACCCCTTTTGCAGTACGATGCATCCCAGCCCCTTCTCTGCAACAGAAGTGCAAATCTTGGCTCAACTGCTTCAGCATGAGGAAATCTTAGAGGCTGAGGGACCTTCAAGTTCACAATATGTACATCGCAGGGCAAAGAAGCAGCTAATGGAGCAAATGTCTGTTGAGGCAGCTTGAAGGATTTTTCAAGAGGTTTTTTGCTCACAAAAGCATGCATTGGGTAGTTCAGGTGTGCCCCCACACGGTGGGAGAGGACAGATGGTTGAAGAGTAAGCAAAGTGTGGCTTTTAGGCAAAGCAGACACGTTAGACTCCCTGAGGAGATGGAAGATTACATTCATGGGCCGGTTGTCCAGCACTCCCTGCCCCAAACCACGACCATCATCCCGAACCAGCCTACGATCCAACATAATCTCCAGCCATCCATTTTTCAAGCTTGCTGCCCCTAATGACTGCTTGGAGTGTACTGAAAACCGGGCGCCCAGCGAATCCTGTAAGAAGGCAAGTGATGGCATTGGGTAATAATTGCCCTGCAAGGGGATCTTATCATACGTCTGCCTCCTACTCATCTGAAAGCCATTTAGATCAGAATAGAAGACTTTCTGGTTGTCAATATCTGTCTTGAATCTGACAATCAGCTCCCTGTCATTAAATACATGGCCGACAAGTTCAACATGGTATTCCTTCTCAATCAGCATATCCTGTATAGAGTCCTCACAACTATAAATGCGTGTGCTATGTGAGATAGGTGACTTATGCCACTCTGTCTTCGGAAGGGAATGGGCTTCTTGAACCAATGGCCCTTCACTAAGGATGAAATGTCCTCCTTCGCTAACAATTGGGCGTGCCTCCCCGATTGGTTTGAACAAGTATGCTCCACTTCCATGGCTGCTGTACATGCCAATTTCTTCACCTATCTCAGTTTGGTCCCCTTCCTTGTGACGAGTTACTGTCTGGAGGAGGCCATGACTTACATCAAAAGAAAGAGTATGATAAGAGTTCTTCATCTTCACTGTTTTGCCTTCCAGCTTTGAACACACATATGGTTCGGGGCAAGGAAAATGTTGCGAAGCTGTGAATGTTTTTACCACAGCAGGAGTAGCTTTTTCACAATCTTGCCCAGTGGCCACATAGTAGGTCTCCAAACCCAGTGCAGGAACAGAAGCTCTCCAATAAAGACGATGTTGGCCAGTAGAAATCTTTTCACCACTGACATACTGCCACTCAGGGGAAATTTGACTTCTCAAACAGGACCCATTTGAATTGAGAACAGATACATCAGGAGTACTTACAACAACCATAACAATCTCATCTCTTGTTTGCTCTAATGGGTTAAAAAAGACAACAGAATGTTCCTTCCCTTCATGAGGCTCGAGAACCCTATGCACAGGTTGAACATCATACTTTGACCGTTCCTGCACCGGCTCAAAATGTGATAACAAAGTAGGATCAGATCTACCATGGACATCTCCTAAAAGCACTTCAACTGTCCTGGACATAAATAGCTGCAAGTCTTGCAAAGAAGTGTGCATTCGAGTCCCATAGTCCACTACAACATGATCCTTAGCTGTGCCAGTTACCCCATCATGATGCTGGAAAAGTGCCAAGTTCCTCCTTGCTGCTGTCAGTTTGTGAGAGAAGCTGATGGGCAATTTTGCACACTGAAACCTCTGACAGTATCCTAGAACAAATGAACCCAGAATCTCTGAGGCTCGGAGTGTCTGTTCTAGGACACGATCAACTGCTTTGAAGAACGGCCTTGATACATAGTAACCACTCCAGTAATCCTGATTTCTATCAGAATACGTAAAGAAATCCCCGGAAAGTGTTGGAAAACCTTGTAGCTCAGTAGAACCCAATTCACCAGAGCGTGAATAGTTTATCCTTTCAGCTTCATCCCTCAGTGTGGAGAAGTAATCCTCCAGGGTACCAAATTTGACTTCAGCGTTAAGATGGGGATTAGAGTTTATGTAATCAAAAAGCTTTTCATAATTGCGGAACTGTACTTCTGCTTCCTCCATACTAACATACCGGAAATCATCTCCCAAAGGAATGAGAAGTGTATTTGTTCTGTACAGTGTTGACTTTTTCCTGTATTGGTCTAGAAGTTTTGTTGCTCTCTCTTGCACATTGTTAGGATTTGTTTCAACTGGATCATATCTCCATGGGCAAGATTCATAACTGAAACCATGCATTCGAGCAAAGTCAAACTGGCAACAGATAGCTGGTTCTGGTCCACAGGTGTGTGGTATGTCATATGAATAGAAGGGCATCATATGAACAAATATGTCAGTCGTTTCATCTATATCCCAGTTCTGCCTCCATAAATATTCAAGATTCTTTTTCATCGCAAGCTCCTTTTTCAGCTCATAGTGTGTTCGCTGGATTAACATGTTACGGAAACCCATTCTCCGCAGCAGATAAGCCATGGTAGATGAATAACCAAATGGGTCGATTGACCAAGAATTTTTAGGAACAACTCCAATGGTATCATTGAGCCACATGTTCCCCTCCATCATCTGAGGGAAAGAAGATTAGAAATGTCATCATATTTCATTTTAATAAAATAATTGATCCAAGCCATATACTATAATCATATCCAACATAATTTGGTTTTTATACATTGCAGGTTGGTTCAGATTAGTTCAACTCTTATATAAACAAAAAGAAAGAAAGTACACAATTTTCCCACACCAAATCAGGCATTATACTGTGAAATTTAAACATCAGGCTTCATAAGAAGAAAAAAGCATGTGTCCTGATTTGGACTGGAAGTAGCTGCTTAACTCAAAAGTTCAAGCACCAATGTGGCTTGGCAATCACAAGGAAATTTGACAATGTCTCGATTTTGTTATGAAGTATAGACTGTAACTTCAATAATACATTTTATATTTACTTTGATGGAAAAACTAAAAAGAGTATACTTATATAGACCATATGTGAATACAGCCTAGCTTATATAGACCATATGTGAATACAGCCTAGGATTCCACCAAAAGTGGTAATTGAAGGACTTTGTGTTTGTTGTTAAACCCATGAGATTGATGCATCTAGTTGGGCGAGTTTTTCCTTTATTTCAGAAAAAACTTTCCAAATTTAAGGAGTTCATGAAATTGGTCATAAGCAAAGGTGCCGGTTGTTCAACCGACCTGTGCTAAATTAAGTTAAATATCTTCAAAGACAAACATGCTTGTATCATTAATACAAACTTGTTATGGTTATACACGTAGCAGTATATGCATAGTGAAATATACTGGCAAAATACATATCATATTCTATCTATCACATAGTTCATCCCCATATGTTATTTCTGGTGTCATCTCGACCCTAGACTAAGATGGTATCAATCAAAACTATTATTACTTAATGTAAATGGAGAACAGAAGAAGGTACATTCATCCACTTCCAGACTAATGAATGTATTTTTTGTTAAACTAGATATGCTATATAGCGTGTGCAGCATACTAAGAAAACTCAAGTCCAGCTTAAAAGCATGAACAAAAACAGCATGCTAGTAAATAGCACTAAACCGCAGATTCTATAGCACATCCTCCTACTAAGGTGTTTCTCTGATATGTACAGTTTCATGTGTTTTTCAGGAGAGTCGGTGACATGCACGATAGGAAAAAGAACAAAGAATGTGCTTTGTTTATGCATCAGGTACAGATGAAGGTCATAACATGACACATTTAGCATAGAGAAGATTAAAAAAAAACATGATGCAGATACCATAAATACTAATGATTTGAGTGTACTTGCCTGCTCTATGATAGCAAAATAGTGGGAGTTTGCCTGCATTTAGGAATAAACAGGATTAAATGTAGCCTCTTTTATAAAAGAAATAAATTATATAGCAAAATCATGTGACAAGAAGTTCTGATGAGCAAATGTGTCATGTCTGAAGATAACAAGTCAAAAGATATTCATGGCTGGGGGAGATTAAACCAAATACAAAATACAACAAATTTAAAGCACAATAAGTAACATGTCTCCAAGGGAGCTTTTCATCTATATCAGCAAAAAAAAAATAGCATGATATCAGTAACAGCGTAATTTTGCCGCCGTCAAATCATAAGCTCCATGTTATTGAACAATGAATAACTGATACCAAGTAGCTCACAGCAGAAGGTAAAATATATTAGAGGTGCCAATGCTGTTCGTGATCCTTTAGGCACGGTATTGACTGTTGAATCTCCTATCCATGTGCACCAATAGCATAGAACTTAAGAAAATTATTTAACGAATTCTAGAGCAACCAATGTGTCATGGATAGTTTAAGTAGCATCAACCATGCATACAGACTTTGCACGTTTCCAAATCACGACGTCGGCAGGTAGCTCAAAACAGTCACACGTACACAACAGCCATCAAACGTAATAGACCCAATTTGATTCCTAACTCCTAAGCATCGAACTACGAGCAAATCAGGTAAAGCATGAAATTAAATTTCATTCCATGCATGGCCAAGCCACAAAATAGAAACATACCATGCCAAAGATAAACAACACAAGCAAAACAGAAACTACGATCTACTCCTAAAACCCTCTCTAAACCACAAAATTTTGCTTCCCCTCACCTCATCGTTCATGACCCAGCCGCCACTGACAATCTCGAGCTGCCCGTCACGCACGAGCTTGGCGAACGCCTCCTGCTTCTTCCGCGGGGCGTCGCGCCACCACCTCTCCAGGTATGACATCTCCTCCCATATGAATTTCCTGCGAGAATCCTACACGAACAAGAAAAAACTCGCAATAAAAAACCGCACAAAACCCTAACACCAAATCTCGGGGGAGATCGCGACGACCTTGGAGAGGGAGTCGATGATGGTGTCGAGGATGTGACGCGACTGGCGCTCATAGTACTCCTCGACGGTGCGGATCCAACCGGGGTCGTTGTGGGAGTGGGGCGCGACGAAGACCTTGAGCTTCTCGGCGTCCCACTCGTCGCCCTTGTAGGTGACATCCCACCCCTGCTTCCACGCGCCGCCGTCCACGTCCAGGAACTGGATCCGGTCGTAGAGGTCCCTGGTCGTGATGTCCACGGGCGCCTCGCGGCCGGTCCGCGCCGCCACGGCGGCCGCGGCAGCCTCCGCCGCCGCTGAGTCGCGGCGGAAGGCCGGCCTACGGGTGAGGCGGGCGCGGGGGCGGCTGGGGAGCGCCGCGGCGGGCCTGGAGGAGGGGAAGCCGAGGCGGAGGAAGGCGATGAGGAAGAGGACGACGAAGGCGGCAAAGGCGATGGAGAGGACGCGGCGGGAGGATGAGGAGGAGGCGGCGGAGTGGGGCCCGCGGCGTCGGGAGGCGGCGGGGGAGGAGACGGTCTTGGAGCGGAGGTGGTGGTGCGCCCTCGGCTTGGAGGTGGTCGGGAGGAGGGCGCCCGAGCGGCCTCCGCCGCCGGAGAAGAAGTGCATCGCCGCCGGCGAGGTGGTAGTGGTGGGAGGAGATGGGGGAGCCGGGTGGGGACTGAGGAGTAGCCTGACCTCGCGGGGTCGTTCCGGTTGGTTTGCGGTGATATTTCTGAGTGCTTCGTCAAGTGCTAGTGCGCGGTGGGACCCCGTGACGAACGATTTCTCATTGACAGGTGGGTTCTTTTTAGGTAGGCCAGCAAAATGAGTGGTGATCTCTACTGCTTAAAAATATGAGTTGGTAGTTGTCCGCTCTCTCTACCCACTTTAATGTCCGTTAGATCAGAGAGCACCACAGCCCATTTCTACCGTATGGCCAGCAACTACCTGCGTCCACGACCGCATCCCACTCTGCCCTTCCTCCCTTTCCTCTCTCTCCCTCATGATCCCTACCCGCGTCACTCGCTTCCCACTATCGCACCACCCTCCCTCCCTCTCGTCTTTCTCACCATCGCTAGATTCGGCCTTTCCCCAGGCGCCTCGCAACCATCGTCTTCCTCTTTGGCCGTCCCCGGGCTGGGTGTCGCGGGATCCGATCATCCCCGGACGCGACGCCATACGATCCGGCCTTTCCTCGGGCGCGCCGTCGTCGTCGTCTTCCTCTCCGACCTCAACGTCGTCTCCTTCGTCGCCATCCTCATTCCACACGCCGAGACCGTTGCTCACGGGTGGCCATGCGCCCCATCCTTCTTTTTTCATATGATTGGTGAGATTTCTTATTCCCATTATTTCTCCTTTGCTTTCTTGTCAGCGAAGCGAGGGAGTGGTGTGGTTGGGTGCGTTGAGCGCCATGGTGGCCTGTGACCGTTACAGCGGTGGATTGGCATCGAGGGATGACGGGGGACAAGGCGAGCGTGTTCGAAGGCCTCGACAAGCGCTCCCAGGAGCGCCACCGCACGCTTCAGGTGGCCAGGGACGCGGCCAACCCCAACGCGCGGATCATCGTGGCCACGACGGCGTACTCCAACGACAAGGACTCAGACGAGGCGACGGCCCCACACCCGGAGGGGGAGGTGAAGAAGCCCAAGGTGACGGTCGTCGAGGCAGTTGTCTTGATCGATGCTGAGAACCTAGCGGCGCATCTTGTTGAGATCTCGAAGAGCCATCTTGTTTTGCAAATTTGTCGTTTAAAAATTATATTTTGGTAGGCTGCTCTGGATCAAGTTTTTGTCTGTTTGTTAAGGATCGGATCTGATAAGATTTAGTGTTATATCTTACGGGCCTCGTCGAAATTCTGATAAAATGTTGGGTTTTTAGGAATTTCGGATTGAGAAGATAGAAAATTCTGGCATAGTACGATAGTCTTACCAGAAAGTAGGGATCTTAGGATGTAAAGATGGGATCTTGGAAAGCTTGGGATTTTGGTGCAAGGATTAGATCCTGTATAGGTTGGAACTCTTTATGTTATGTTCTTATATTCCAATTGTTTGTTTTGTGTGCAGGTATCGTACGAGAACCAGCACGATATCCAGCTCATGCGGTTTGCTGACTACTTTGTCTGAGCATTTGCAAGAGTGAGCGCGTCACAGTTCTCGTAGGCAAAGATGTTCAAGGAATCAACGGTGTCCAAGATGGTTGACGTGAGTTTCCCTAATTCACTTAAGCATATGAGCATTGCTTTTGGATCACATGTAAAATGCAATCGCGGTTTATAGGATTGTTATTGAATTTAAGGTTTCGTGCCAACATCGATACCGATTCATGCATTGTTGGTAGTGGTTTTGCGTAATGGTCATGCTACTTTTGTTAATTGTCAAGTATTATTAATCAATTGAATTCCATATAACCTACGGTGAAAAGTTATTTAAGGTCATCAAATTATCATTTTAGTACATTGTTAGCCTTATAAGGCATATTCTTTACATCGTCACATCAATAGTAACTGTAATGTGCATGTCAAAAATGTTGGCTTCTAGAATGGTTATGCTAAGTTTGTGCACGTGGGGGGTGCATCACCATTTGTATTACTATGTAACCTAATATAGCTGGATAAGGTTATTTAATTACTGTTATGTTCAGTCACATGACCTATTGGGGAGGAAAATTGTAATGCAATAACGTGGTCGTTTTCCTTTCATTTTCTTTTTTGAATAGGGGAGGTGGGGAGGCAAGTTACATTGGAAGGTTGGTTACAAAGATGGGAGTTGGTTTGGAGTTGTGAGGACTAAATGGGAGGAGTAGAGCTAAGAACAGATAAAGCTAGGGGACTGTCGTATGTGATCTAGCAGCGCATGTTTATTGTTGTATCAGCATGGAATCTTAGCCTCTCATCGATCACAAACGAATGGTCGATATGTGTTCTATTTCAGACAAAAAAATGCATATACATGCATTTATTGTTTTAGTATACTGATGGATGTCGGTACTGCTATTTTGACTTGTTCAACATGTTTGTCTTTTACCTTACATCAAGACATTTAAGCATGAGAACGCCTCTTGCTTTCTACTTTTAGGTTATTTTTTTACACAACTAATTAGTTGATGTATTGAGCAGATCCCCTTGTGCCATATTCTTGAACCAGTTCGCAAGACGGCGAGTGATTGGATCAACCAGAGATCTTATGCCCCAAGAGATTTTGTCTTGTGGTGTATAGATAGCATCATGTCTAAATTGTCCAGTCAAGCGGTGAGAACCGAGGGCTCAAAGAAGGTTATCCAACAGACTCCAAGGGCCTAGGTAGCATTCAATCTCATTATGACTTTACCTATGACCACATAAGGTATCATGGAGTCAAGATGGAAAGCAAAAACAATATTGTAGTTGCAACTGTATTCTTTTGTAAGAAATGGAGAATGTTCTACAAGATGAAGCATACCATGCCCTTTGTTTTGATTATATGTGCTAAACTGGATCCCTGTCAATCGAGTCTGGCACTAATTTAGTGTGCTAAACTACTAATTTAGTGTTCAGGTTTGGAGTGGGTTTGTTGTGCTGTTTTGATCTTTGACACATTGGTTAGGATCTCATTCACCCTTTTCTTGGCAAACAATTCACATCTATCTGTCCAATTATTTTGCCCTTGCTATGCATTTCCTGTTTGTAGTAGTTTCATTGTTGAAATCTTGTTGGCCACATATTTCCCTGCTGCACTGTTTTGCATTTGGTTTATGAACTATCTACTTACCTTTGGCATTTGCTCTTGCAGCAGCTCACACTTGGTGTTGTATTAACCTTTGGCCTTTGCCATGTCGCAACAAGAATGTTGATCGAAAATGTGTCAGGTAGTAGATCATTTCCACCATACCAAAGTGCACTTGGAACAATCCGAGCATTTGAATGGAACACTTGATTGTCAGCTATTGCTAGCTGCTGGCTGTTTGCCTGTGATGTTAACGTGAATGAGTGCAAGGCAAAGGGATCTAAAGTTACACAAGTTGTAAAAGTTTGTAAACTCGGTTGCAATTAGCTGGATGTACAAAAATAGGTTGTAATGCAATGTATAAAGTTTTATAGCCTATACCAGCTCCTCGGATTTGTTGTAGTTGAATGGATAATTTTGTTGTAGTTGAATGGGCAAGTTAATTTTTTAGAATAAGGATCAGGTTAATGTGGTGTTCGATATATGTGCACAAATTATTGAATAGGTGTTCCTACCTCGGATACCTCTTTGCCCCTCCAACGATGATATGTTTCAGTTTGTTGAAATTCTCCCCTAATGGTCTCATCGTCCTTTTCTTTTTGTTTCTTTTACTTGGCAGAGGCAATTAGTTGAAAAACATACAAGCAGCATCAACGAGGCGCATACTGCCCCAAGCAATATATATTTTGATGTTTTGTGATAATAAACTATGTAAATAACAAATGTACATTGTAAACACAGTATTTTTTTAATTATGTCATGATTCATACTGACCGAAAGAATCAATACATCTTCATGTTCTTTTGTGACTACTAGTCTGTTTTCGTCGTTTGAATATGTTTGACGTACTAAATTTATTTTGCATGGTTGTTTAGTCAAACCTGTAGTAAGGAAACCTTCTTGGCTCTGCTGCAAGACATGGAAGTTTTAACTTATGAATGACAATTGGGAGATTGGTGAGCTGTAACAACATATTCTATGCAAAAATTGATTTTCTGTTGCAATGCACGGGCACATGATTAGTAGTACTGTGATGTTTGGTTTGGTTGGTTTAGTGGTTATGGTGGCGTAATTTGCAAGTCTGATGTCGAGGAGTTCTGTGATTGGTAGTTTGGTACGCAAGGAATGTTTTTTTTTTTACTTTTTGAAATGAAGCACGAGGACTATTTGTTAGGTGAACGGAAAATTTGATAAACCTCTTCGCGAGAGTGAAAACCTAATTTTGGTGAAGGATTTGCTATTAGTAGGTTGCACAAAAATTTATTACCAATAAGTCATGTGCCTCTACTACTTAAAAGAACGAGTTAGTGAGTGTTAAGTGATGTGTTCTTCATCCCTCTCACCTCCCCTCCACCTCTTCCACCCCTAAAAAATCTCTAAAAAAAGAAATCACCTTGTAACAAACAAACTAACTATCTACTAAAATATTTTAATACTTATACCGACACAATTGTCATCTCCCCTCATACAAATTTCTTTTCATCGATCTCCATCATCCCCTCCTTATTCTCTCAGCTTTCCGGTTGCCACCAACAAATAAGGCTGCAATAGACGTTGTTGTCGTTAGGACATATTGTTCATCACTATCGAGTGAGGCCACCTCTACCAGCCCTAGTATGGACATGACAACGCCGATGCGGGCTGGGTGTGTAGAGCTGAGAACATGGTGTAAGCTAAG
The DNA here is from genome assembly GCA_036346255.1 of Ampelocalamus luodianensis. Lineage (NCBI taxonomy): Eukaryota > Viridiplantae > Streptophyta > Magnoliopsida > Poales > Poaceae > Ampelocalamus > Ampelocalamus luodianensis. The sequence continues at coordinate 50,911,929 of CM070627.1, read as the reverse complement.
CACAATGGCGGAGCCTGGGGCGAAGCTCGACTAGGCGTTGGGGGTAAAGACGAGAGTGTAGTGCAGGTCAGGCCCAATGACATCAGTTTGACATATTAACTCATATGGTTTTTTATTCATAGCAATGCATGGGCATTAAACTAGCTTAACGTTATATGTTACGTCAAGATTTGTGCTTCGATGGGGCCATCCTTCTCCTCTGTGACAGTGGCGACGAGGTTAGGGTGCATTTATCAAGTTCGGGTTCAAGTTTACTAGGTCTTAACTATAGAGTTACAGGGTGGTGAAGGCAACAATGATGTTGTTAGTCGTGGGATGGAGAAAGGTGGTGGGCAGCGATGGCACACAAGATGGTGATGTTGTGATACTAGCAACTTAGGCTTTAGGGATTGGGGAAGAGGCCAACGACAACGATTCTACCAGTGGTGAGGAAGGTGGTGGTAGGTTGCCGAAGGAGGAGGTAGTGGAGGCATAGGCTTTTGGGTAGGGAATGGGTAGTGGGTTATACACAAAGGAGTGAGACATGACAGTAGAGGATCCATTGCATCTTGTACCAACCGCGGGGAAAATAACTTATAGATAAAAAAGACAACTTATCAATAGTCAGATCCTTTCAATAAATCAATTTATCTTATAAGTTAGCAGTGTATTTCTTACAATTTAAACATGTGCAATCTTTATTTACAATGCACATCGTGTCATTGCGTTTATACCAATTTATGAGTACTTTTTATAATTTGTTTAATATTAAAACGAGGGATATTGAGAAGAATGCACTAGTTGAAAATAGCTTTGGCGGTGCCAAAGAGGATAATGGAATACTCATTTTGGTTCTATGTTTGCCTATTACTCCCCCCCCCCCCATTTCGCTACATTTGTTCATGGCCTAGAGTATCTGTTTCAATACATTTGTATATGGAGGAAATATATAGTGTAGTTATTGCAAATTTTCATCTCTCTCTGCCTCTACTTAAATGATTTGAAAGAGGTTAATTGATTGTGGTATGTTATTTAATAGTGATATGTATGGTATTTCTCATTAAGTATTTCTTATATTTAGTGTTTCCTTGGTCTATACGCATAGTTGTCTGTAAACAAATATAGCGAAATGGAGGGAGTATCAAAGTCAAAATAGTAGCCAAGTATTTCAAAAACAGATATTTTTCCCTCGTGAAAAAGGGAAAAATAGGAGTATATCCAGTGGGATAATTAATAAGAGAGATGTAACACCCTGGCCCAACACGGAGCCTAGAATGCCACTAACTATCAATTTTAACATCATTTTATAGTAATTTACAACAAACATCTCAACGATAAAACTCATCCACGGGTCACATTAAAACAAGTATAATGATATAACAATCATAGATAAATAATCTCTAGGAAGCATAGCAAGATAATAATCTAAGAACAACGCAAAACCAATCGGATAAAGTCTATTGAATGAATAACGAACTCTAACTTATCATCTAAAGTTATTCAATACCATCATATCCTAAATATAAATAATCGTGCTATAATAAAAGTTTCTCATGTTCAATGAATCAAATAATTGGGTGTAGGTTCTGATTCCAAGTGCGCTAGCCCTTCCCAAGTGAAACATCATCAATGGTTACCTAAAAACAACAATAGAGCAAGAATAAGTCCAAGACTCAGCAAATACATAATAAAACCATAAACAACAGACTGTCAACCATAATCAAGGCTATCATAATTATCTATCTATTTAATGCTATTCTCGTGAACAAGTCATATTCCGTATAGGTAAAGTTGTGTGTAACAGCCCCAGTTTTATGAATAGTAAGAAAATACTTTATGAACAGTAATTAGGTACTGTTCATAAAAGTAATGAGATGATGTTCATAGCATCACTGTTCATATTTACAAATTGGGCATTATGTTACAAATTAAAACCTTCCTTTTTCTAACCAAAATCCAAAACCTATTTGAAGTTTCAAAGGAAATACAAGTCAGTGCTTGTATTATGACTGGGAAGTATTTTTATTAAATCCTGGATCAATTATCTTGACCAAAAATATTTTTTGTTGAATTCTTAGAAATTATTTTGACTTGGAGAAAAATATTTGACTTTAAATAAACCTATTCGGGATACTTAAATTATTTATGTATTTTAAAAAGTGAAACAGTGGTTTTCAAAATTTATTTGGGGAATATATCATCCCAGTAGCATCCTTGTAAAATTTCATAATTTTACAAATTTATCTACTATTTTTAAACCCCCAGTCAAACTTTTGGGAATTTTAAAATGAGTTAGTCAACTCTTACGGTCTAAACTGACCATTTGCAATCGTAGCGACCGAGTCTAAGTGCTTTGGGTCTAAAGCGTAACCGGCGCACCAACACGTTCGGGCACGCCCAAACCTCCAGCGAACGTGAGCCGTCGATTTCTTGATGGACGGCCGAGATTCACAAAGCCGCGCGGGACATCCACGTACTCCGTGCGATTTCCACCGTTGGATCTTAATCCAACCACATCCGACCTTGATCCAAGATCCTAAACGTATCCTCGTTTGCGGTCGTTGATTTCCAAACCAACGTGCCAGATCCTTTGTGCCGTTCGGGCCATCCCGTAGGGCTCATTCAATCCTGGCCGTAGGATCTTGATCGTGCGGTGCTCACTTTTTGGACTATACCATTTTTCTTATGGAAAGGTCCAATTAAACGTGAGTCGTTGGATTCTCACTGGATGGGTCAGATCTTGTGGGTCGTTCGGGTTGCCCGAACGCACCAGTCAACCTCCACCTTTGGATCTTGATCGGACGGACCGCATCAATTGGGCCGTTCGGATCGCCTGAACCTCTCTTCAATCTTCATCGTTGATCTTAAATCCAACCGCACCGCTCTTTTCATTTTTGAACTCAAGGGCGAGTATTTATTCCTGGCCGTTGGATCTCCATCCTACGGTACCCTTTTGACCGCGTGTGTTTAGGGCCCGATCTTCATAGGACCGTTGGATTTTGATCGTAGGGTCTATAAAGATGGGACCTTCGAGCCGCCTAACCCCCATCCATCTCGACCGTTGAAAACAAATCTAACGGTGCCATGTCATCCCATTTAAAGTGACGTGTGTCTTTTGAGATCGACCGTTGGATTCAAATCCAACGCTCCTCTTTGAATGTAACCTTCGGGCTTCCCTAAGGCTCCATTAAATATTCACCGTTCGTTTAAGATCGCACGGCCCATATGAAAAGGTACCGGTTAGATCTTTTAAACATCTATCTTGATCGCGACCGCCCATTTCTAATCGGACGGTCGACATTCTTTTGAGCTTTCACGGGCGTGTGCTTGTTGCGGCTGACAACGGGGCCCGCACGTCAGTGAGGTGCTTATCTTCTTCCTCACAACTGTGCATCGCCGCTGACTTCATTGCCGGAGAGGTGGTGTTGCGCCGCGATTTTGGCCACTCTTTCCTTGACACCTGGTACCATGTTGCCACCGCATCAATTCTAGATACTTCTCGTTTGCTCTTGAGGCTCAAGCCCTATATAAACCCTAGCTTTGAGCCTATCCTCCATTGTTGACCGAGAGAGCTCTCTTCACTTTCTTTATTCCTGTCCAGTGAAGATTTCTTGCTCTCATTTCTTATTTATCTCCATCTATGATTAACCCATCTTGTAATGAAAGCTTCGGGCATCATTTGTAGGTGGAGCCCGTGATCTTGTTCTCTGTTGAACCGAGCCGGTTGGAGCCCACTGTGGTGATTTGTTGCTCCGGTGAGGTGCTCTACACCCTTTTCTGTCGAGCTCTTGTGTTATGATCTAGTTAGCTAAAGCCCTTCGTTGATATCGTTCTTTATCAAGCAGGAATTGTGGATTTTGCACCTTTCTTATTTCGTAGAAAACTCAACTTCTCCTTCTCCAACTCTACTGGTAAGCTTTGTTCTTGTTTCTTTCCACCTTAAGATCCCTAAGGACCTCAATAACTCTCTGGAACAATTCTCTTGTGCATGTGATGCTCAAGTCTTGCTTTTACTGAAAAGTTACTTTTGATAACTTTTCGGTCTTTCATGTCGTTTTCAAGTTCTAGGGTTTCACTTGTCATCTTTTCGACTTAACTAAGTCGTAACTAAACCCTAGCATCTTAACTAGTTGTTCTTTTGCTCTTTAATGTCTCCAATTCGAGTTAAGGCAAAATCCTTCTCTGTTGTGTTTTGTCGGGCAAACCGACAAACACTGGAGTTTCCTATTTTCTTGTAATCTTGAAAGTTCATGTTAGCAAAAGTTGGTCTAGGGTATTATCTACCTATGTAGATCATCTTTAACTCTAATTTGAAATCTTTGTTTAAAGAATCTCCAAATCCAAGAAATCGCAAGTTGTGCTGTCTTTGCTTTTCTTTGTTGGTCCAACCGACAAAAGGCAACATATTCTTCCTTTCTTAATTCTTGTCACTTAGTGATTAAGTGATAAGTTAGGTTCCTGTAATAGTTAGGAATACTCCCAGCTTTAGCAAAGAATTTTATTTGTGCATGTATAGCTCAAACCACCATTCTTTTGTAATCTGTCTCATTTTCAGTTTTTCAAAATCTGAAACTATAGGTCCAGATTAAACCTCAATTTTGATAATTAGTATTAACTGATATTAAGTGATACATTAACCTTTTAGTTTTGCTTATTTAGCTGTAGCTAAATCAAAAATATCTTTCTCTCATAGTCTAAGATAGCAGCAGCTCTTCTTTTGTAAATCTGTCCTGTTTTTCAGATTTCAAAATCTAAAGCTGCAGCTTTAAGTTAAACCCTAATCTGAGTAATTAGTATCACTAGGTATTAAATAAGGGTTATTATCCTTATTTGAGCTAGATGTAGATTGAGCATGTTGATAATTATGCATTCAAGTATTATCATGCATTCTCTTTCTATATTTTGTTCTCTGCCATTTTCCTACTATTTATTGGATTTTATTTGACTTTCTAGATTCTGGTTCTTCTGAAGTGGTTAAATCTTTTGTTGGTCAACAAGAACCTGAACAAGAGGTGTATTATTACCAAGGCAAGCATCCTCTCTGCATCATGTTGATCCCAAAGTTTTATACTATAGATCTTCAAAATACAGTGATAACTGTTGCATGCTAATTTCCTAAATGCAATTGTGATCTGTTAGTAGTTAGTTATGACCTAACATTGTGGCTTACCTTAAATCTAACCATACACTCAAACTTAGAGTAGTACTGTATACTACAAGATTTAGTTTCAGAATTCGTTTAGCCATGCAGTCTAGAGAACTTTAAAGTTTGGCAAGATTATCTTGTCAAACATGGGGTCAACAAATGAATTTCAGTCATTTTAACTATTTGTCCAGTTTCTTTAAATCCAAACTGAATATTAAATTTTAAATGATCTAGACAAGAGGATGCTAGTGGTGGTGCCTTCGTGCACGAGATTGGGAAATGTGGTGGACTTGTTTGGACCAATTAAGGACTGAACTCTGACTATTCAATTCAAGTCCCCATGTACTTCCACACGCGGTGTATGAGCGCTGTTTGGTTAAGTAAAGGGTTAATGCTATTGAGTTGGAGACAGGGAGTAAAGATATGTGTATTGATCTTGTATGGCATAGGTGCTTAGGTCTTCGGGCTGCGTTTTATGCCATGTGAGTTTTATATCAATATCAGATGTTCTTAGAAGGGTGAGGGCGTATATGTGTTCTATCGCATGTACGTACCTTAAAGGTGCCGATTGCAATCTAGTATGTGTAGCGAACACAACCTGCATTTCTTTTGATTGGGTTGGAATTCTCGGCGCAACATGTGTGCCTCAGTTAAGCAGATGCTATCAGTCGTTGTTTAAGCGGGATCAGTTCACACATGGGTTATCCAACTCAATAGTGTCAACTTGTTGAAAAATACAAAATCTTAGTTTCCCCGGTCGGCATACCAAAGGAAGTGTGTCATCATTCGGAGGCATCTGAAGGCAACGGGCTGACTAAGTCGTGTGGGTAAAGATGTACACCCCTGCAGGGTCTAAAACTATTCGAATAGCCGTGTCCACGGTCATGGACGATAACTTGAGTTGATGTCACCTGTATAGAATTTTGTTTTCAAATACTGTTTGAGTTTTGTTTCAACATGAGGGAATTCATGCAATGTACTGTTTATATTTACTTTCACTTACTTACTGTTTTAGTCCAACTCGATTTATTAAATTGCTTTATCAAAACCTAACAATTGTAGGTTAGGATGTATTGCTTTATGCAAAATTGAACCATTATACCTTACTGTTGTAACCTTATGCATGTACAAATTCTATTCCATTGTATAAGTTCTGTTATACACTTTCTTTTATTAGTTTGTGTAAGTCTTGCTGAGTACCTTCCGTACTCAAGGTGCTATAACCTCTTGTTGTAGGGGAAGATGGTTATTGATTTGAGATGCCCGTTAGCGCCAATCAGGGTGACGCTAACGAGTGAAGCTATTTCTAATCTCCACGCAATAGCCTGCGGGTGATGGGGCCATTGGTGGCTTTTGTCGTTTAATCTTTTGCTTCCGCTGTCAGACTTTGTTAGTGACCCTGAGTCACTTGATATTGTAGTATTAAACCGAATTGTAAACTTATGTTTAATTATGTAAATGTATGACTTGTATGTGTATGATGCAATGTTGTTTAAGGATATATGTGCAATGGTCACTGATCCTGGGAACCATTGTAAGATATATATCCGGAAATCCTGAATATTGCGTTTGTTACTTGTTAAATTTATACTTCTAGCATGATCTTTAATAAAGGGGCAGCATTGTTCCTTAATTAAGAATTGTGCTACAGTATAATTTTAATTAAGCACATTTCCAATATTCGGGGTCCTCACATTGTGCAATTTAACAATTTACTCATATATGCGAATGCACCATCATGCTCATGCTCATATGTATCTCATCAGCTGATACGGTATAGCGGAGTGTTCATCCGTCGATGAACCACTCTATCCTTCACTCCCGTGGAGTCCCCACCAAAGTAGAATTTTATCTAAAGCACTCCGGACTAATCATGTATCTTTCTCATCGACCTCATCGGATTAGTTACATGACTTTCTTACCGACCTAGCTCGTGCAACTCCTATCATGATGAATATAAATGACGCAATATCTTTAATTATTCATCAATATAATCCATCTCATTAACTAAATATCTCGTTCTCATTAACGCCATATCATAATCTCATTCACTTAATGTCATCAATATCATGTATAAGAATAAGCTTAACAAGAGCCTAATAAATAGTATGATAAGTAATATCAATGACAATGGCGAACAACCCATTGTTCACCACTCTACCATATACTTGCCTCTTATCCCTTCGAAGCCGGATGACGAAATTGTGGCACGGCGCATTAGGGCACAGTCTTTGAACAAGCAAGTAATAACACACTCAAAAACATCAAAATCATATCACCACAGCACCAACCGGTCACACTAATCGACCTTGCAAGTTTACGCCAAACTGACCAAATTAACCCAAATCTATCGGACGCACTATACGATGTCCCAGTAGTAAAACAGCTCCAACTTATTCATATGAACTCCAAATTCAACCAACCAAGAATATCTAGAATCCTCATGAAACTACCTACATTTTCCTAGTTATAACGAAACTCGTATTCTACCATTTTCTATCTCGTTTCTTTCCCCGAATACCGTTTCAGATTCTGTCGGAATAGTCTAATTCACAATTTTATATCTTTAATTCTACAACTTGAACATATATGAATAATATGAGTTCTCTAAACTACACAAAAAAAATTATAATATTAAAGTTGACACCAATATTTAATTTTAACAATTTCTACACGAAATTGACCCAACTACACGAAGTCTGCCAACTACATCTAGAATCTAGACAGCAGCCTTCTGATGGCCATATCTTTTCACTCGTTGTTCCAATTTTAACAATCCAGACCTTCCCCGAAAGCTAACACAATAATCTACATTTTCTCTAATTACATTGAACTCTAATTCGAAGTCTAAATATCCCTAATTGTCCCTGTAATGTTCTGCCCTAAACCTGACGAATCTGGACAGAACCGAAATCCATATTCCCCTTGACCAAACATTCTAAAAACAGATTATAGTTTAATCTAGGATAAATCTAATGAGTTTAAATCGTTACCTTTGGAGATACGAAGCCAAAGCACAAATTCCCGCGAAACTCCTCCTCCTCTTCTTCCTCTCTTCCTTGATCTTTCTCCTTAATTCTCCTTGGCAACAACAGGGGAAGGGGTGTGCTACAGTAACCACATGCTAGAGTAGGTGTCGCTATAGTACTCATGCTGTAGTGCTAGGGTTTGCCTCCCCCACCCTCTTAAGCGGTTGGGCCAAAAAGCTATGGGTTGAAGGCCCGAACTCCTCCCAAATTCTGATTTTTTTTCTATTTCTATTTAATTTCAGTACTAATCACTTATTTGTTTTACTTTTAAATGGGATTTTACAAGAGACCGCTAAGGTATGTTTGGAACATGAAATTTTCATATAAATTCTCTTGATTACTATGGAAAACCATTGTTTCACATAGACATATAAGATTATTTTGACTCATAGAGGCCTTTAGGATGCTCGTGCGAAGAAGAGGCAACCTTTTAGCATTGTGTAAGATAGAGCGGTTGTTTAACTTGGCTGTCTGAGCTCTCTATGGTTTTTTTAGGGAGCAACTAGCGCTCAAATGTACGATGAGACTTCTCATCATACGCTCTAGCGCAACATTCGTATATAATATTTGCAACAATTTTAATCTATGTGTACAACAAAATGCTTAAATAACAATACAATGCCAAGAAAAAGATTGAAAAAAATCATATTCTCACCAAAAAAATGCATGAAACCATCGGTATAGAACCTAGTCGCGCTTTAAAACTAGTTCAAATATCCCGATCAAACAAAATTCGATGTTACAACATTGCAACATTTGAAAATAATAGTGACAACATCTGAAAATAACTATTGCAACATGTGAGATTCCCGATTTATTTGGTTTGTAATGTTTAACCAACCACCGGTCCTAACATCACAAATCAAATAAAGCGATCTCTGGATATGTATACTTCCTGAGCAAAGATACACACCGGTACAAAATTAGACATCAACTACATTCCACACATAGAGTCCAAACATCACACTACAAACGGAAGATAAACAAATAGCAAAGATATTACGGACATAGGCCGACTGTGCCACAAGATACACAAATAACAAAAGAAGACAGTGAAGCAAAGTGCCATAAGATGGCTATAAACAAAGCCAATCGGTGTGCCTTCAACCCACAAGGCATCCGACGGACCGCCAAGACTAGTCGTCACCCAAGCGGCAGACCTGACACCACGTAAGTGAGGACCACGAGGCTCACCTTCTTCCTCTCGCAACAAAAACATTAAGCAAAGCACCGAGTACAAAGATTGTCTTTGTACCGCAAGACAGCGTGTGAACTAGCGGACTGTTCATACGCTACATGCGAGCTTATTTGGTGGAGGTCATATGTTTCATTTGCATAAAGCCAATTTTCATTTGCAATAAGGTAATCTGATTTAAAGGCAAGTTTGCAATTCATTTTAAGATTGAAATAATGAGAAGGATAATAATAACAAAAGCGAAAGATAAACAACCTAGAAGTGACTATCCCAATAGCCACCACAACAATATACGAATCCCGGATCCGTACCACCCATCAAGTTTTAATTTAAATGTTGTAGTCTAACTCTCGATAAGCTTACCCAAGCGTGTCCATCACCTAGGACGAGGCTATTCGAATAGTTTTAACCCCTGCAGGGTGTACCACTGCACCCACACCTCGCATCGCTTTAAGCCAAAGCACACTTAGAAGGTATGCGGCACGACTAAGTCCTACGAGACTGTTTCCAATATTGTGTATCAACCCCGAGCCGCTCGTATGGGTAGAAACACCATACGCTTACATGGTAAAGCCGAAAGACAACTACCACTCGGGATAAAGCTTTTGGACAACTACCATGCTCCCACCTCCGTCCCTCCTGCGACCTCCTGCGACCGGAGCCAATACACGCCAAAGTACTAGGTCAAGAGAGGTCCCATATACTCTAGTGTGGTTAGCACGCCGAAATGCTGGATAAAAATTCACTCACAAGATGTTCGGTCCTTAATTGACGGGCACCTTTCGATCACACCCAAAAGATCACACCAACCTTACCATTGTGCGCGTCCAAATCATTTTTGTTTTCATTTTTAGTTTTGCAATTAAACAAAGCGAAATCTTTGAAACATAAAGTTGTAGTAAATTTTGTGTGATCAAGGTTTACCACTAAAGTCGATAACCGCTTGATTCTACCGATAGCTAAGCATGTCTAAGCAAGTTGAAATCGTATCTACTAAGTGACAAGAGATCATCCAGTGACCTCTAATCACGACAAATAACCTAGGCTCAGGTAGTAGAGATCAATATTTTGGCTACAGGATATGCAATACTGGATTTAACTAATCAATTTAACACAAATTAAGCAATGCATACATACAAATTGAAACAAAATATTAATCTTTAAAATACTGGGATTAAACATGATCAAAGCGCTTGCACAGTGCTGTTGCTCAATATGTCGGAGGATCGTCCTCGGGGTTGCCGCAAATATCGAAGCCTAACGATCGAACATAACGACAAATAAGAACGAATAACACCGACAAAACTCAAACATTCAACAACATCAAACAAGCCAAAACTCACCAATGACCTAAGCATGAAATAACAAAATTTTAGAAACAGAGAACAAATTATTTTAAGTTATTAATAATTTTCTATGAATTTTCTAAGCTAGAAACACAACAAGTCACTAGTTAATTACTTAACAAATTTTCATGAACAGAACCGGTGTATAAAATCTATCCTAATAGTTAGTATACTGAAAGTGAAATTTTCTGTAATTGGGTTCATTTAATTTGGACAATTATTGAGAAAGGTATGAATTTTCTAATTTTGGAAAATGCATAAAGCATCAATTAATCATTTAACAGATTTTCGATCTGAGACGAGGTTGAAACTAATTTTAATAAATAGAACATTTAAAATAAAAATTAACAAACTTGGTTTTATGCAATTTGGATAAAATTGAATTAGTTATGCATTTTACAAGTTTAATCGATTTAACGATTACAAATGAAAAGCATTTGAAATACTAAAGCATTAAACCCTTTTTCTACCCACACTATCTAACCCCAGACACGCGGCGGGCGTGCGACAATCTCGACGTAAGCGACCCAATTTCAGAAAGTGACGTCGGCGTATTCTAAGAATACGTCTTGATAACGTAACGTAATCTAACACATATGCCCAAAGAAAATACGCTTCATGAAAGAGAAAACACATTAACAAAACTACACAATCCTAAGCGACATTCGGGCCCACATAATGAGACTCGAGAGAATTAAAACGATTAGATTTGAATCCTAAAACAGACTTAACACAGAGAGGGCCCACAAGACAGAGACTCAAGGTAGACATGATTAGAGTCGAACAAATCATCACCGCGGTTCACCGGCGAGCACGGCACGCGATGATGCGGCGGCGAAGCTGTTCTTGCAAACCAGGAGGTTTCTGGGCGAAAGAGTGGTACCTCCGGGTTCGCAAGAACCTCGCGAACTCGATGACGGTGACGCGGAGCACAATGGTCGCCGGAGATGGGCTCACGACGGCCGGAGGCGGAGAAGAAGCTACGGCTCTCGTGGAGAAGATGCTACAGACTTCGAGAAGCTTCGGGAAGGTGCGCCACGGAATCGCCTCGACTCCAGGAGCAATAAGCACAAGATAACGTCGAAGAAGAAGGTCCGAGGCGGCCGGAATTGCCACGGCGGCGCTTTACCGAGCTTGGAGAAGAAGGCGTCGCAAAGCCTCGGTGAAGCACCAAAGAGTTAAACAAGGTCACGGTTAGACTCAGTGGTCGATTGCGATCCTAAAGGACCAAAAGTCGATACTAGGAACTCACGAACGCAGATGAGCTTGCGAGCCGAGATCACCGGAGGCGGAGGCAGCGAAGGTGCCCTTGGCGATACACCGACGCCGAGGGTCCTGGATGGGCAAAATAGGCGGCGCAAGAGAGTGGATCACGAGGTGCGGTCTCGGGCTCGGCGGCGCTAACACGGCGGCGTTGCTCGGGTTCTTCTCCCACGGAAGGAAATTTGGGCGGAGAAAACACGAGAATGGACGCGAAGGGTAGTGGATGGGCTCGATGGGTAGATGAGATCCCGCGATGCTTCACGGTGACACGAAGACAAAAGGTGGCGGCGGCGAGGACGTGGCAAGCATGCGCGCACGCCGTGAGCTCCGGTGAGTCGCGGAGAAGACGAGGTCGATCTTCGACAGTGGGACCCACATGTCGGCGGCGAGCAAAGCGGTGCGAGCGGAGGTTCTACTCGATCGGAAGATGTCACCGTTGGATCCGAGATGGGCGGTTGAGATTGATGTATGCATTCGGACAGTCGGTTGCGACGCGGCGTGGATCGTTCGATTTGCATCGGACGGTCACGATCGATTGGACTCATGCGCGGTGCGTTTAGTTGACGCGACCGAGTCAAGTGGTGCGAGTCGGACTCGAGCCCGAGTTGGGTTCGGGCCGAGGAGCAAGACTTTTAGAATTTGATTTAAAAGACAGAGAAGGTTTGGGAATTTTTTAGAGGTAGCTCCTGAGCTCCAAAATTTCGAAATTTTTATGGTAGCTACTAGGGACAGAGGACAACCTTGTATGATTTTTCCAGAACTTTTATGCACTGCATTGTTCTAGAGAAAATTCACAAGCTCTGTATCTGAGGAGTTTGACCAGATTTCAAACAGAGTTGACTTGGCCATTTGAAATAGCAAACAAAATCTAAAAATTGTGAAATAATTCAGGGAGGTAGATAGGATGATCAAGATGCTAGGAAAAATAGTTTCAGAGGATGATCACAAGTTTGAAAGCTAAGAATTTGCTGACAACAATTTCCAATTACAAGAATTAAATTCTACAATTTGGAAATTGCTAGGGAAAATTGTAGAAACTTTCAAATGATTTGAAGAGACAACAAAAGTTTTTATTTCTCCTCAAAATTTTACATTTGAAATACAAACCCTAAGTTAGGGCTGTTACACAACATTTTTGAAAGGGACTGCAACAAACCAAGGTGGATCAGAATGGTATGAACCATGGAGGAAATTTGGGGATGAATTCAAACTGTCTGCACAACATCTGAAACCATAGGTGAATGAATAAGGATGGAAGAACTAATTCGATCCAGTGTAACAAAAAAAATCAGATGCGCAACAATTAGTTCCTAAGCTTGCAACAAAACTTTGGCCACGAGGAATCGGTAAACAAAAATATACAACAAACTTGAACTATCCAGGCAACAAATACAAGAACCTATTGCAACAAAAATTAAACCTTGTTGCAACAACAAAGAAACCATCTAAACATCTTCAACTTTTGAGTGCGACGTATTGCAACATCCAAAAATAGTAGCTGCAACAACACAACTTATTGATTGCAATAGTTTTTATTGTGATCATGAAGAGGTGGTGGTGGCCAGCCCACATTATCGTCTTCGTCACCGGCAAGCCCAGATCCACACAGGCTTGACGATGTGAGTTTGCTAATGTGAGCTCAGTGACAGAGGCACGCGTGATGATGGTCACATCATGGTGGGGCGTGGAAGGGTGGCTGCAGGTGGCTTCGTTGCAGCTCGCCAGAGGAGCTTGACCATAGCTCGTCAGAGCAGTAGAGCGGCCTCAATCAAGGATATGGGGATGGTGGCCTCGCACGAGGGATGGCGACGAGCTCGCGAGGGCTCTGATATGTGACGTGCACTTGGGCTCCAGCCGTGGTGAGAGAGAGAAAAGGAGGGAGGAAGAGGAACAAGGAGGAGCACGCGAGCTCCTGCCATCCGCAGCCATGGCGAGAGAGATGGAAGGAGAGAGAGGGGCATGGAAGAGAGAAGCTTTGGTCTGACTTGTGTTATGCCTCGCTAGTTGGAGAAGAGACTAGAAGCAATAGGAGTAAAAAAAGGTATGGAGGTCATCACGTGAGCATATATGGGATCCAATGCTTTGATGGACTAGAATGTTCATCGAACGTGTCAACCATATCAATTCCTTTTTTTTTTGCTCAATTCCTTTTTTTTTATGATTATTGGATTCGTGAAGGACGACTAGTACATGTATGAAAAATGATTTACTATGTGTTCGGCACTGTTATAATTACTCTATTCAATAATATACAATGTTTTGGATGTTGACACGGTCTCCAACATACAACTTTGATCATTACTTTTTATATAAATATGTTTATATAATAATATAAAATAACTATACTACATTATGAAAAAAAAATCATGACTAATCTAACACTATCATTTTCATATGACGAATACAAATAGTATATGTTTATACACACACACACACATATGAAAAATACTATCTACTCCCAGGTGTAGTTACTCCCTCTCCATCCACCGTTTAATCATTGATGAGATCCGTGCGTCTATCTGAGCCTAACAGGCCTGAGAATTAAGGATAGGAGAGAGACTCGATCCAAAACCTATTTGGCGTTTAATCCTACGAGATATTTTTGGGATTTGGTAATTGATTAAGCGCCAGACAGGAAAGAATCTTTCCTGTAGTGCCCCCGTTCCAGGCGTTGGTGGTGGACTAGGACGCCTACGCCGACGCCCATGTTAGGCCCGCATCCACACGCTGCTCGGCGTCTCTAGGTCCCCCACCCAGCTCATTGTGCCCACGCCAGCCATCACGCCGCTGAAGAATCTAGACCCGCCATTATATGTTAATGGAGTTTTGGTTATTAATGACAAATATATTTATGAGACTAACACTCTTTTTTGCTATATCTACTGTTTAGTCTCAAATGGATAAAGAGGTAAAAATCAAATGAGGTATGATTTCCAAATAACAAATCTTTATAATACTAACACTTCTATTGTCATACAAATTGCTTAGTCTCAGTGGGATTTAAAGATCAAAGAGGTATGCATTCAACATCATTTTATTATATCTTGTTGCATTCCTCGGACTCAAAATATAGGTTGAACTTCACCAAAAGGTTAACTTGAATATGTGCATATGTCTTTATTACACATTTGTGTATGCACACATTTAGGGGGAGTTCACTCTATATTTTGTGATTTCATTAGTACTGATCCATATTCTTTTGTCCACATATATTTAGGATCTTTACTTTAAAATATGCCCTTGAATATATTTAACTTGTGTAGTTAATATATTCATATGAGTATATGTAACTTGTGTAGGTTATATATACGCATATCCTTGAATATATACAACTTGTGTAGTCCGTATATATTCATATGAGCATATGAGACTTGCGTAGTTCATATAAGCTCATATATCCTTTGAGTATATATAACTTATGTAGTTCATATATACTCATACCAAATATATTCAATTATCTGTAATTGTGTTGGTTGTCATCAATTACCAAAGAGGGAAAGATTGCGGTATCTTGTTCCACCATTATTGGCTAATGGTTTGTTGTGGTAATTAATGACAATCACCTTGTGGAACTAACATTTTTCTATGAGTTGGTGAAATAGGTTATGTTCCATGTGATTGAAGACTTCAGATGATATCATGTGTTGATTGTCATCAAGTCAAAGATCGGGGAAATGGAAATCATCATGTGTTGATGATGTTCGAGTCGAGATCCCGAAGTGAAGAGCTTGGAGTAAAGGATGCATCATGAGTTGATGCATATCAAGTTCAAGAAGAAAAGATGATTATGAGTTGATCATCAAGTCGAGAAGAATCCATCATGTGTTGATGAAGGTCAAATGAAGAGTGCATCATGAGTTGATGCATGTCAAGACCTGAGATGAAAGATGTCATCATATGTTGATGGACATTAAGTCAATAACCCGGACTTGAAGCGAGGATGTGCGTCATCAAGCTTCAAGTGGTTGCGCAAGGAAAAGGTATGACTAGCTAGGGCTAAGGATTTGTTCCTAGTCTTTTACCGGTCTCGGTGGTTGGTTGGAGACCGAATTGCTAGAATAGGTTGTCGTACTATTAAGAGGGGTCTTAATCAGTAACTTGAGTTAGTCATGTGTTAATAAGCTCGTTGTGTTTGCTCTAGCTCAACTTAACATGTTGCCTATATTTGCGAATGTGTTTTGCAAGTAGTTGAGGCTCATGGTTATTCCTTGTAGCATGTGACTTTTGTTTGCGAATGTGTTTTGCAAACGGTTTAAGTCCATGTACCTTATTCCTTGTGGCGTTGATTCTAAAAGTTGGCAAATGTGTTTTGCAACTTGCTGTGAATCTAGCTTTCATCTCTTTGTGTACATGTTGCATCAATTGGCAAATATGTTTTGCAAATTGAGTTGAAACAAATGTGCAAAGTCTGTTCTCAGTCTTGGTGACTATTGGCGGTCTGACCGCCTCGTAGCGATCGGCCGGTGGTAGCGATCGGCATGGCATGTGAGTGGTCGACCGACCTTCGGTTGTACTGCCGTAAGAATCGGTACTACAGAGTGCGGTAGTACGGGCGTTGAAGCGGTACTACGGAGTGCGGTAGTACCGAAATTTGTATGGCGACGCGTGTTTTCCGAAGAGATGTTTTTCGGTTTGATCGGTTGCTCGATCGGCGGTCGGCCGCCTCTCTGGCGGTCGGCCCGTATGGAGATGCCCGACGGCCATTGGCTGGCGGTCAGACCGATTGTGAGTCCAACGGCTAGTTTTATAACCGTTGGCACTTGGGCGGTCCGACCGGCCATTAGTTGGCAATCAGACCGGTTTCGTCCAGATTCTCTGGAATCTTCTCCCCAACGACTAGTTTTTATGTGTGGGCTATAAATACCCACCTTGGCTGTGTGAGGAGAAGTTGTTGGTGCCCCCATTGAGTTCCTTTGAGCTAAGAGCAAGCCCTCTACTCTCATTTGTGCATGTGTTGCACTTAGTGAGGTTTGAGAGGCAAAACCTATTGCATGTGTTGCATTAGGTGGTGGATTTAATATCCACGAGAGCTTTGACACTCAATTGGTTCAAGTGAAAGTTGGTGACTTGTTACTCTTGGTGTTTGCCGACACCTAGACGGCGTGGAGGTGTCGTGCGTCGGTGATCTTCTCAAGTGAAGCTTGTGAGAAGACCGAGACATTTGTGAGTGGCTTGGTGCTCGCCATCTCCGGAGTGGAGTAAGAGCAACCCTAGTGGAGCGAGGTGGTTGATACCTCGGAGGAATGCTTAATTTGTGGAGCCGACCAAATTGGTTTGGGTTTCCCTCAACGTGGATTATGGGAGACCGGCAAGTCTCCGACCACCACGGTAAAACATCATTGTGTCCCGTGTGTTTCTTGTGATTAGTTTTCATATGCTTTACTTTGTGCAATTTACATTCATTATATAATTGCTTATTCATTTGTATGATTGCTATCTTGTATGTGCTTGATTAATCATATCATTAGTTGATAGCTTACAAGTCTTTACTAAATTGCTCTATTTATTATTGACTTGTATTGTTGGTGCATTTAGTGAACTTGGTTGATTTAGGCTAAACCGAATTGATATTTAGCTCCCGCACTAGAAATCGGTTTTAGCTCATAAAAGTTTTAAAACGCCTATTCACCCCCCTCTAATCGGCCTACTCGATCTTACAGTCGCAGCTCGGGACCATCTCTGCCACAAGGGAGGAATTCCTGATGCCTCACGACGCTGGCCTCGTGATGATGATTCACTATGTCCTCGAGGAGGAGCTGCTTCCTAAGATCCAGGTACCATACTAATTGTCGTCATATCTCCTTGCCAATCTCCGTGCAGTTACCCAAAGATTTTGGTAATTGATTAAACGCCAGATCATCAAGTTATCTTTCCTGTTCGCCGCCCCCGTTCGAGGCGTTGGTATTGCCATACCACCTTTGCCGATTTTGGTAATTGATTCTTGCCATACCACCTTTGTAGAATTTGGTAAGTGATGCTTTTATTGTTTCCTGTTCGCCGACTCCTTTCCAGATATCTCAATTCGACCATACCACCTCTGTATCTAGGCATTGATTTTGCCATACCACATCTGTAGATTTTGGTTATTGATTCTTGTCATATCACCTATGCAGAATTTTGGTAAGTGATTCTTTGATTCTTTCTAGTTCGCCGCCCCTTGTCCATGCATTTGCCTTTGGCCATACCACCTCTGCATCCAGGCATTGATTTTGAGATACCATCTCTGCAGATGATTCAAATACCACCTCTTTGGGAATTCCATCAATATAGGTATCTTGATCAGCATAGGTATCTTGTTCCACGGCCGAACATTTCTCCATTTCTCCTAGGCCGGATGATGAGGACGGTAGAATTTGTCTTTTCTTCTCGCTTGAGGACAACAAAGAAAACTTTATGCAAAAAAAAGGCAGCAAATCATTGGTTTACAGGCAATACGGGACATGCAAAACGTGCACATGGGATTGCATATTAATGGCAATACTATCACAGGACAGGCAATACATCCTTGACTAATCAAAGCAAATTACGGGAGCGGTTGCCAACAACAAAGCAAATTACGTGTACACGGGGATTGCATATTAATGCTGATTATTTTTGTTGGACATGTTATGACGTATTTTAGCGGGTTGTTAACGATTATTATGGAGTGGTATTCGACCCAATAATCTAATCAAGCATGTGGTATCTGAGACAGATGGACGATAGATACAATGGGAGTATGTACATATGTGTGCTTATGTGTGTGTGTGATCAAAGTTAACCAAGACTGCCATCTGTGACGGATGGAGTAACTGGTTCTGCAGAAGCGATGTATAATCGGACGGCTGACACGTGCCATCCCCTCCACCCCACACACTATCGCGATAACCCCCGACGGCCGACCCCGAGCTAGCCAAAACCAGTCACACAGAAGCGGGGAGAACCGAAGCCCAAGCTCGCCCTCCAGCTCTCAGCCATGGAGGTGGCCGCTCTCTCCCCCACCTCTCGCCCTCTCCCTATCCTCTCCACCGCCCCAGCCCACCGCCTTCGCCTCCTCCCTCCTCGCTCCGACTCCGGCCGCCGCCTGCGCCCTCCACCCGACCCCGAGGTAACCTCCTCCCCTCGCGTCTCGCGAGACACCTGCCCCCTCGAATTCGCGACCTGTCGTATCGATTTCTGAAGTGATGTTGACTTCTTATGTGTGCGTGTGGTGCGGCTGCAGGATTGGTATGTGTGGGAGATGGCGTCGCGAGGAGGGGTTCGGCTCATAAGAACGGGATGCTCATGAGAAGCAGCTCCTCAGGTTTAATATGCTTCTGTTGTTTTATTTCTAGGTTTGCGATTACCTTGTTTTGATTGAGATTGTAGTTAAATTTTCTGTAATATGCAGCTTCGGTGGAACCCGCGACTCAGGAAGTTGGTACAGAGAGTTCAGGGGAGTGGAGCGGGGATGCGATACGCCGGCGTTTCCTTGATTTCTATGCTGCCCGTGGTCACAAGATCCTCCCCAGCTCGTCCCTTGTGCCCGACGACCCGACCGTGTTCCTCACCATCGCCGGGATGCTTCAGTTCAAGCCTATATTTCTTGGCAAGGTGCGTCAGCATTAGAACAATCATTTCTGAAATTATGGTTGCCTCGTTCTAGTGTTTTTTTTTTGAGAAGATAGAAATGTTGCACAAAAAGGATAGTTTTCGCTCAAATACGTACCCTAGGAATTCACGCAGCAACAGATGAGACCCAACTAGTTAAATATAACAGTGTATATACTTTCATTTTAATGTTTCAGTCAATGAACACAATTCTTAACGTTATTTATTGTCCATGATAATATTTATGCCTATATGGATGAATTCATTATCGATTTGTTACCTTCTTAATAACAGAGCAAGAACCCCATCGTTTTTTGCTAGATCATGTGAGAGCACAGTAACACACTATGTTGCAATCTGTACCTGTTTCTTTTTACTTCATGCTGAGGGTCCTTATATTTCTACTCTAGGAACCTAGGCGTGTACCATGTGCCACTACCTCCCAGAAATGCATACGAACAAATGACATTGAAAATGTGGGGCACACATCTCGACATCAGACCTTCTTTGAGATGCTTGGGAACTTCAGTTTTGGCGATTACTTCAAGAAGGAAGCAATCAAATGGGCATGGGATCTGACAACCAAGGAGTATGAACAATTCCTTTATTCTTCATGGAGCATGATCTCCGTAGGGGTAAATTTTAAGCTGTTCATCTGAAAAAGTTTGCCATGTGTCTGCTTGTTGCCATAGAAATGTTGTTCACACACAGTGACACACATGCCAAATGCATTATTGTGTCAGGTGTCATCTTTGGGTTAGAAATCTTTGGGTTGTCCAAATGCATTATTATGCCAAGCTTCAGCTAGTCTTAAACTGCTCTTATTGTACCCCAATGACAATACTTGCGTTACATGCTATGAGGTGTCAGGCGATCACTATTCCTGTAATTGTGTTTCATGTTGTGTCAGTGCTATCATTCATTCTGTTTGTGGTCTTTGTTCAGGTATGGATTACCCCCAGAAAGACTGTGGATTAGTGTTTTTGAAGATGACGATGAGGCATTCTCCATTTGGCACAATGAGGTCAATTGTCTAAAACCTGCATATTTCCGCAATTTTGCATAGCTTCATTGTTAACCTGTTATCGCATCAATGAAATATATGATACATTTAACCACATCTCACTGTTAATCCTCATGGTAACTAAACCGTGTGCATTATTAAGAACTAACGGAATATGTTCATGGTCAAGAAAGCTTTAAAATTTAAATGATAACTAAATCTAGTTGTTTTGAATTGTCAAGACTTGCATATTTTGTTCAAGAGGTGCAAGGAATCATATTTGGTTTCATGACACATGACACGCAAAAGATTTTCTGTTCCTCATTTAGTATTCAGTTAATCTTGTAGTGATAGATTTTATTTCTGCTTATTTTTGTCAAGGTTGGTGTACCAGCGGAACAGATAAAGAGGATGGGCGAGGATGATAACTTTTGGACTAGTGGTGCAACTGGACCCTGTGGCCCATGTTCTGAAATTTATTATGATTTCCATCCCGAGAGAGGATCCTCAAATGCGGTATGTAAAGATTCTGTGGTATTAGTGGTTAAGAAATCTTCAGTATTTGCTATTTTGCATGCAAGTGATTCTCCAATAACTGAAATTAGTGATGTTCATATAGTTGTGTGCAGGATTTGAGTGATGATAGTCGATTCATTGAATTCTATAATCTTGTCTTCATGCAATACAACAGAAAGGATGATGGATCTCTAGAAGCATTGAAACAAAAGAACATCGATACAGGAATGGGGCTTGAGCGTATGGCACGGATTCTTCAAAAGGTAATGCTTATCAGTTCTTCAAATGATTTTATCACATCCTTTTTTGTCTGAAGGTATAATCTAACTTAGAATAATTGTCTATCATAGGTTCCAAACAACTATGAGACGGACTTGATTTTCCCAATTATAGAAAAGGCAGCAAGCATGGTGTTGGTTTCCTACACTACAGCTGATGATGCTATGAAGACAAATCTTAAAGTGAGTCAATCTGGATCTATTACTTGTTTCAAGGTAAATAAGTAGGATAGACATAACCTTGAAACTTTCTGTTTTTCTAGATAATTGGGGATCACATGAGGGCAGTTGTTTATCTCATATCAGATGGGGTCATTCCCTCGAATATTGGGAGAGGATATGTTGTTCGAAGGCTTATAAGAAGGGTGGTCCGGACTGGTAGATTGATAGGTATAAGAGGTGATGGGTATGGAAATTCTGAAGGTGCATTTTTACCCTCACTAGCTGAGGTAGTAATCAGCCTTAGTAGTGAGATAGATCCAGATGTTGAATCAAGGCGCAAATCAATTCTTGGAGAACTTCAAAGGGAAGAGCTGCGATTTGTACAGACTCTGGAAAGAGGTGAAAAGTTGTTATATGAACTTCTAGATGAGGCATTATTAAGTGATGGTGATAATGGAGATAAGCCTTGCCTGTCTGGAAAAGATGTTTTCCTTTTATACGATACATATGGTTTTCCCGTAGAGATTACAGCTGAAATAGCGGGCGAACGAGGTGTTACTGTTGATACGAAGGGGTTTGATATTGAAATGGAAAACCAAAGGAGACAATCCCAGGCTGCTCACAATGTAGTCAAACTCTCTGTAGGAAATGAGACCGAGATTGTCAAAAGTATTCCCGATACCGAATTTTTGGGATATGACTCTCTTTCTGCAACTGCTGTTGTTAAAGGTCTTTTACTTAATGGAAACCCGGTAGAAAATGTTTCAGAAGGTTCTGATGTAGAAATACTATTAGACCGGACACCGTTCTATGCTGAATCAGGTGGTCAAGTGGGAGATAATGGTTTCTTGTATGTGCACGAAGAGAAAGATGGAAAACAAAATGCAGTCATAGAAATCAAAGACGTCCAAAAATCCCTAGGAAATATCTTTGTTCACAAAGGCACAATTAAACAGGGTTCGGTAGAGGTTGGAAAGGAAATTGATGCTGCAGTTGATGCAAAACTGAGGCAGGGAGCTAAGGTATGAAAATTGCCCAGCTTTTCGATATTTTTCATGCATTCTATGAATACTTCATTGTTGGGGCATCTGTTTGCTTTTGCTGGGCCTGGGTGACATTTTTTGGTTCTATTGTTCGTTTGCTTTATTTGAAATTTGCGTTAACTAGAGTTCTGTAATGACTTCACGAGCTTTCAACAAATTCCATCTTCTCAGGTCTACAGACTTTAAACAAGGAAAATAGAAACATTTTCTGTAGATAGTTATTTCCTTTGTTCGGTGACCGCTGAGAGCTTAGCATACATTCACATAAAATGTCCAATTATCTGCAAAGATGTTATTAGACATGAACTCTTTATGACCTCAATTATCTGGCCTTTTCTCAGCATTCTGGAACAGGATGGTATTACTCTTACCTCAAAACAGAATGTTTGTATTTAGCAAATGCTCATTCAGGAAGGCATCAGTTGCAGCTTTTGCTATAACACCTACTTATTTCCATTTTCTTCTTTAACTTCTGTTTCCCATGCTGTCTAGGCCCATCATACTGCTACACATCTACTACAAGCCGCTCTTAAAAGTGTCATTGGTTCAGAAACATCACAGGCAGGTTCCCTTGTGGATTTTGACCGTCTGAGATTTGACTTCAATTTTCATCGCCCCCTTTCTGAAGAGGAGTTAATGGAAATTGAATCACTCGTAAACCAATGGATTGGCAACACAACACATCTCGAGACAAAAGTGATGGCTTTGCAAGATGCAAAAAACGCTGGTGCAATTGCAATGTTCGGAGAAAAATATGGCGAACAGGTTGGTATTTTTTATATAAAAAAATGACACTAGAAATTAAGATATTGCAGCAACATGGCTGCAAAGTCATGATAGTTCATGCATCTGAACTTAAATGAGCATAGAATGCTGAACAAACACATATACTATAATACAACTGCCAATAATTTATCCCATCATTTGACAATGTTTAAGTTCGTTCTGAATTCTGATAGGTCAGAGTCATAGAGGTACCTGGGGTGTCAATGGAACTCTGTGGTGGAACTCATGTCAGTAATACTGCCGAGATCCGTGGTTTCAAGATAATCTCAGAACAGGGAATAGCTTCTGGAATCAGAAGGATTGAGGCAGTTGCAGGTGATGCATTCGTTGAGTATGTTTGTGCTCGTGACAACTATATGCGACGCTTATGCTCGTCGCTTAAGGTATGATGATACCCATATAGCAAATTTGCACTTTCCCTCCTGATTTATCACATTTTTCTAGGCGAGTTGGGTAGCTGTACTCTGTTCATCTGTTGGTTTTTATCTCCTGTTCAAATGGATTTGCATTTGCCTTTTCAAGTGTATTGAAACCTGTACACTATACCATCATGCCTCTCACGGTTCATCTGTTACAGATGCACACAGTACACTAGGTATAAGTGTCCGGGTTTAATCTGTGACCTGTTACAGATGTTCATTTATCTTTTTTCTATTTAAACATCAAATCTCTCAGCTTGGAATACTTAAATTAGCAAGATTGTATTTTATATTTCATAGTGCACCTTCCTCATGTGAAGGTTGTGCAAGGTTCATAACATTGTGGGAACTGGACTTCTGGGAAGAAAAAAAATTGTTGCGTTTGACAATACTTCAATTTAAAATAAGCAGGCATAGGCCTACTTGGTTGTACACATGCTTGTCCTAAAAAGAAATAGGTATCTATAAATCACCTTATTAGAGACATCATGCTTGTTACAAGCAATAGCCAACACCCTGTTTACCTTGTCCCATGTGGGTAGTGTGATTAAAAGTGCAACAGCAAGCTGTGCTGATTGTGTCATTCCATTCCGTTTGCATTTTGCAATAGATATTTGAACTATGTAACTCACTTTTCAGGTTAAAGCTGAAGATGTAAACAGCAGAGTAGAAACAATTCTTGAAGAACTAAGAACAACCAGGAATGAAGTATCATCTCTACGCAGCAAAATTGCAGTGCTCAAAGCAGCATCTCTTGCAAGTAAAGCCAGAACTGTTGAACCTCATAATGTCAGGTACTTGCTTCAGCTGTCGCCATTTTTATACTCCACGTTACTATTTGTCCAGACTGTACAAGTGTTATGTGTTATTATTAAAAACTCTCACTCAACATAAGCAATCTATCTCAAAATCTGTGTTCTGTAGGATTGTGGTTGAGAACATGGGGGACGTGGATGCTGATGGACTGAAAAGCGCCGCTGAGTATCTCGTAGATATCCTGCAAGACCCTGCTGCGGTGATTTTAGGTTCAAGCCCAGGAGATGGTAAAGTTAGCTTGGTTGCTGCCTTCAGTCCTGGAGTCGTCAAATTGGGAATGCAGGCAGGGAAGTTCGTGGGTTGTATAGCCAAACTTTGTGGCGGAGGTGGGGGTGGCAAACCTAATTTTGCCCAAGCTGGTGGGCGGAAGGCAGAGAACTTACCGGGTGCCCTTGAGAAGGCTCGAGATGAAATTGTTGCAGCAATATCATCAAAATCCAGCTAATTTTCCACTCCATACGTGATAGTTGGTAGAATCGTATACATAGGAAACAGGACAGATATGATTCACAAGGATAATGTCATTTTCTGGAATTGCAATAGTTTCTTTTGGTAACCATGACACATGGATCTCTCCTTCCTAGTGGTGTACGTACTGGTGTAGGTGAATGCTCATTTTAATCATTTTGCAGCTAGGTGGTGAAACAAGAGCATTCCATAATCCATACAAAAACGTATTTCAGTCTTAAAGATCTGTAAGTGCAGTATATCCGTAAGTGAAGCTAGTGAAGCTGTCATGTGCTTAAACTGTTAGCTGCAGTATACTATATCTGTTTATTCAGTTCGTCCTGATTTTCTTACATGCACGTAGTCCTCGTTTAATGAAATAACGATGCTTTTATTCAAATGCAAGCCTTTTCCCCCTCCTGTACAAAGTTGAAACCCTAACAGGTGGTTCCTAAGGGGGTCAGGCCTATAAATGTAGATGTCACTCGATGTCGATGATACTCAACCCTACACCGATCGACCAGAAAAGGGAAAATTCGTGAAATGCCACTCCAAAGAACGGTAACTTTTGAAACATCACTGCAAAGATCAATGTTCGTACTATACCACTCCAAAGACATGTAGATGTAAAAAATACCATTTCCCATCCTTTATTGTATTTTTCCTGTCATTTCATTTTTCTTAACCACACAAATTACCTTTTTGATTAAATATGCTGTAGTACTACTACTATCACAAAGTCACAATATATGCTATCTTGATTAAATATGTTGTAGTACTACTAATACTTTCAAAGAGAATTTTTAATCGTGTTTACTTGCCTTTTGAAGGGAATTTTTTATGCTGCGCCAAATCTGTGCTAACATCTTGATAAGTGTGCTTTAGTACTACCGATTCTTGGTTGCATCAGTCAATGGCTAATACGGTTAGGACATAGCCATCCAAGGGGAATGGGTTGTTACGATCCTCTCAACGATGCTGGAATTACTCAGGGATAGTTGGAGTTTTACAGAGAGAATCGAGATTGGAAGGAGAAAGGGGGTTGGGAAGCAGAAGAACTGGGAGAGGTTCAGAGTCTTGGTTTCATCTATTACATCATTCGTGCCATAACAGAAAAACACCCCACAGCATAAGTACCTCCTTCGGGACCACGATCTGGCAGGTGGGCCTTTCCTTGCCCCTTTTCCAGCGCAAACGCAGCCCTCAAGTCATCCACTCCTTCGCAGGATATCGATCCGACGGCCTTCGTTGACGCCTGCCAATTCCATCTCCTTGCCGACAATCCTTCGTCTCCTGTTCACCATCCGATGCCTCAGCCTGCTCTGTAACATTCCCCCCTTCTTCAGTTCCGACTTGTCCCCAAGCTGGAGCATCAGGGAACCTGTCCTGAAGCTCGCGAAGATTCTCCCAGGTAGCGTTGGCCGGCGAGGATCCAGACCACTGAACCAGAACTTGAGTTCCCGACATTGATCCCGATTGATGCAGACGGCGGCGCAAGACCCAAACCGGCACATTGGTCGTATCAGGGGCTGGCAAGTCGGCCTGTGCCTGCTCGCTCGGAGCTAAGGCTTTCTTCAGTTGTGAGACGTGGATCACTTGATGGATGCTACAAGTGGATGGTAACTTCAGTTTGTACGCCACTGCTCCAATCCGTCGCTCCACCTGAAAAGGTCCAAAGTAGTGGAAAGCAAGTTTGTGATTAGCTCTTGTTGCAACTGAACATTGTACATATGGTTGCAATTTCAAATACACCCAGTCCCCTGGCATGAAATTCCGTTCTGATCGCTTCATATCTGCCTGGACTTTCATCCGCTGTTTTGCTCGATTGAGGTGTTGTTTCAGCAAACCTGTCATAAACTCACGATCTTGTAACGGTTGGTCGATCTGAAGATGCACATGAAGAAGAGTCAGCCACTCCAAAATGCCTTGGGCAGTGTCCATAAAGAACCTCAAATGGGGATTTCTTCAAGGTAGTGTGATAAGATGTGTTATACCAAAATTCAGCGAGTGCCAGCCAATCAGTCCATTTGTGCGGACAGGCATGCACAAAATAACGAAGGTAAGTTTCAAGACACTGATTGACACGCTCCGTCTGACCGTCCGTCTGCGGATGATACGCCGAGCTCATTCGCAATTGGGTGTTCATTAGTCGAAACAACTCTCTCCAAAGAGTGCTAGTGAAAATCCGATCCCGGTCAAAGATGATGGCCTGTGGCAGCCCATGAAGTTCGAATATATTGCTCAGAAAAGCTTGAGCCACCTGAAATGCGGTGAATGGGTGGGCTAAGGGAACAAAATGAGCATACTTGGAGAATGTATCAACCACTGCCATGATATTGTTATATGTTGATGATCTCGGTAAGCCCTCAATAAAATCCATAGAAATCATTTGCCACGCATGTTCAGGAACAGGAAGTGGTTGCAAGAGTCCAGGATACTTGACATGCTCCACCTTTGCTTGCTTACACACTGAACAAGCCTCCACAAAAGACTGAATAGCTCTCTTCATTCCAGGCCAACCAAACAGTTTCTTTATTCGAGTATATGTAACCTGAAAGCCCGAATGTCCCCCAATGGCACTGGAATGCATAGACTGCATAATCTTCTGCTGCAGCGTGACATTATTGTCGGTCCAGATGCGACTAGCATAACGTAATATGCCATCCTTCAATTGGAATTTAGGGTGTTGAGAAGTTCCCATACTTAACTCGGTCAGCAATTGACGAGTCTGGGTGTCCTCTTTGTACCCTGCCGATAATTCAGCTAACCAAGCCGGAATGCAGGTAGAGATTGCGATCACTTCACCCTCATGCCCAGAAACTTTCCTCGAAAGAGCATCCGCGGCTCTATTGTCCACCCCTTTTTGGTAAAACAATCGGTATTGCAATCCTAAGAGCTTAGTCATTGCTTTTTGCTGCCAAGGAGTAGTTAATCTTTGGTCTTCCAAATGGACTAAACTTCTCTGATCAGTCCGTATAATGAATTCAACATGTTGCAAGTAAGATCTCCAATGTTCCACTCCAAGAATAATGGCCAAACTTTCTTTTTCATAAGTCGACAATCCTCGAGTCCGTGGCCCTAAGGCTTTGCTCAGATATGTGATAGGATGTCCCTCTTGAATTAACACTGCCCCAATTCGTTTATCCGATACATCCGTTTCAATCTCAAATGTTTTCTGGAAGTCTGGCAACGCAAGAACAGGTGTTGTAATCAGTGCGTTCTTGAGTGCTTGAAAAGACGCCTCCTGCTCGATCGTCCACTGAAACACTGCATGTTTCCTGAGCAAGTCAGTTAAGGGTCGACTGATCAGCCCAAAATTGCGGACAAACTTCCTGTAGTAACCTGCTAATCCCAAAAATCCCCGCACCTCTTTGGCATTAGACGGCACAGGCCAACTACGAACAGCTTCAATGTTTTTGGAGTCAGTTGCAACACCATGTTGGCTGATAACGTGGCCCAAATAGGTCAGTTGTGGCTGAGCGAATGAACACTTGGATTTCTTCAGTCGGAGCTAATGGTGATCCAAAATTTGGAATACTTTGCGGAGCATTTCCTCATGACTGTGCAGGTCAGTGCTATACACTAATATATCATTAATGAACACAAGAACCCCTCTCCTCAATAGAGGTGCCAAGATAGTGTTCATCAAGCCTTGAAAGGTTGCCAGAGCACTTGTCAGCCCATAAGACATTACCCGGAATTCGAAATGCCCGTGGTGAGTTTTGAATGCTGTTTTGTGTTCATCTTCGGGCTTCATTCGTATTTGGTGGTAACCAGCCCGGAGATCCAAGCTTGTAAACAATTGTGAGCCTGCTAACTCATCAAGCAACTCATCAATTATAGGGAGAGGGTATCGATTCTTGATCATGGCAGCATTCAAATGGCGGTAATTCACACAAAACCGCCAAATCTTATCCTTCTTTTGGACTAACAGCACAGGTGAGGAAAAAGGACTCCGACTGTGCTGTATAATACCTTGAGTGAGCATCTCCGTAACTTGCCTTTCAATTTCGTCCTTTTGAGCTGGATTATATCGGTAAGGACGCAAGTTAACCGGTTGAACTCCAGACAACAAAGGTATGGTATGGTCAAAATCTCTCAGAGGTGGTAATCCCCGGGGTTCAATGAAAAGATGAGAAAATTCAAGCAATAACTGCGCAATGCACGGTGGCATCTCCTTGTCGGCACTCTCCTCAGTCCCAGCGACAACAGAAGTTCTGCCTCCTGATCCTCTTTATGGTTGTATAACTGTTTCTGCCAGACCACACAGCATTGAGGCACACCGGGTTTTATGCCCTGTAACCCAACTCTTTTTCCTTTATATCGAAATGACAGTATCTTCTTTAACCAATAGATAGTCATGGGACTATGCCGCTCTAACCAATCAATGCCCAAGATTATGTCGTAACATTACAGAGGCAAAATTCTAAAGGTAGTGAAAAAAAATATGTCCCTGTACCTCCCACCTGCAATTAGGAAACTCCTTTGCACATGCCAACAATTCACCATTAGCCACCCGTACCTGCACTAGTTTAATTGATCTTTGAGCACCTTGTAATTGCTGAGCAAAATCTTCGCTGATAAAGCACTGGGAGCTGCCTGAGTCCAGTAACATGACAACTTGGTGATCTTGAACAGTACCCTGTAATCGAAACGTTCTAGTGTTCTCAGAGCCCATTACTGCTTCCTTGGAGATGGACAGCAATTCAGCTGCCGCTTGCGATGTGTCCTCATCAGACTTCTGCGATTGCCTGTCAGCCTCTGTCATCAATTCCCATAATTCTTCAACTACATGTAATTGCACAGTAGAGGCACATTTGTGTTCCCAGGACCGTCTTTCTCCGCAGGTATGACAGAGTCCCTTGGCTCGTCGATAAGCTCGGAGAGCTGAGAGCTTGTCATCTGAAGGATTAGCCCTCGATCCCTCCATGCCTCGGCGGTCGTCAGATCGGTTACTGATCACAGGGGTTCCTCTGACGGGTGGGGGTGGTAGCGGCAATGCCGTGCGCAGGCCTGGTCGAGTGCTGTGAGAATAATCTCCCCTACGGGAGTCCCGTCTCGCCATGTCCAACACCTCCTCCTGCAAACAAGCGAGAGCTACAGCAATATCCAAATCTTGTGGACGGTGCAGCACAACAATTGATCTCACATCACTACGTAACCCATCTACAAATTGAGTAACAAAGAATACTGGATTCCAAGACGAATGATGCGCCAACAAGTTATGCATTAATTCATTAATTTTTCCGCATACTCGGCTACGGTATTGGTTTGATGGAGACGATTGAATTGCCTCACTAACAGTTGGAATTCCTCTTTACCGAATCTACTACACAGTACCTCCGAAAAAAGTTTCCAAGTATCAAATCTGGTATGTGCGCTAGAAGCCTGTAACCACAACAGTGCACCCCCCACAAAGTACATCGAGGCTAGACCGACCATGAACTCGGGTTGCACCGAACAAATCCTAAAGTAATTCTCACATTTCAATTGCCATGCCTTAGGATTTTCCCCTTCAAACTGTGGGAAATCCAGTTTTGGTGGATAATGATGCGGATGATAATTGTACTGATGCCTAGAAAACCCCCCTCCATAATCAACACTTAGATTGCTCACATCAGAATGATTGAACGTACCATGGCGAGGCGGCATTGGGGAAACTCGTTCCCTACTTGTTCTTCCCTGATGATGAAATTCCTCTCTGTAGCCAGTTGGCTTGAGATCCAGTTCGCCTCGAACAGGGATCGTTCCTCCCTTGCCCAGCGGGATGAAATCTGTCACCGGTACAGACTCAGGTTTGGATTCTGGCAACGGAAGGATCGGTGGCAACTCCTCAGGTTGCAATGCCAGCAACGGGTTGCGGGCGATCTGCACCACTTGTGTTCGCAGTTCTCCTACCTCATAACGTAGTCCTTCCCCCGATGACTCCATCTCGGCTTCCATTTTTGCAGCTCGGACACCACCGGTTTGATTTCTTCCACGGTAGCATGGATCGCATCGCTCTTGGCCTGAAGCGCTCTGATCGAGTCACTTTGCGCTAGGATAGCCTTGGTCAGTTCAGCCATTTGCTGCTCCATTTCTCGGGAGCGAGCTTGGGCGCGCGTCTGATAACGCGGTTGGTTCCAGGTTTTCGACTAGGCTCTGATACCAGATGTTACGATCCTCTCAACGATGCTGGAATTACTCAGGGATAGTTGGAGTTTTACAGAGAGACTCGAGATTGGAAGGAGAAAGGGGGTTGGGAAGCAGAAGAACTAGGAGAGGTTCAGAGTCTTGGTTTCATCTATTACATCATTCGTGCCATAACAGAAAACACCCCACAGCATAAGTACCTCCTTCGGGACCACGATCTGGCAGGTGGGCCTTTCCTTGCCCCTTTTCCAGCGCAAACGCAGCCCTCAAGTCATCCACTCCTTCGCAGGATATCGATCCGACGGCCTTCGTTGACGCCTACCAATTCCATCTCCTTGCCAACAATCCTTCGTCTCCTGTTCACCATTCGATGCCTCAGCCTGCTCTGTAACATGGGTGCACACTAACCGGTCGGTCCAACATGAATAGCATGAAAGGTCCAACGGGTTGCTGCAAGGGAAAAATCATTTCGCCTTACAAAGAAAATCAAAACAGTAGGAAAATGCAATAAAGGATGGGAAATGGTATCTTGTGCATCAACATGTCCTTTGAGTGGTACAATACGAAGGTCAATCTTTGGAGT
The DNA here is from genome assembly GCA_036346255.1 of Ampelocalamus luodianensis. Classification (NCBI taxonomy): domain Eukaryota; kingdom Viridiplantae; phylum Streptophyta; class Magnoliopsida; order Poales; family Poaceae; genus Ampelocalamus; species Ampelocalamus luodianensis. The sequence goes on along the minus strand of CM070627.1, from coordinate 50,880,217 downwards.
AGTATTGAGTCACTGTTCTTTCGAGTGGTATTTTACGAATATTTGAAATGGTAAAGTAGGAAGATCAATCTTTGGAGTGGCATGATCCTAAACTAGATTCGTATTAGTGTGCTTCCATGGTTCAAAGTTGAAATGGTGTCGTGATTCTATTGCACTTATAAATTCAACAAAATTCAATGCTCGTAGCCCCGTAAGATTAAAACATCTAAAGATGATTATAGTGATTTGAAGTTCGAACGCTTCCACAGGCCAGATTGAGCGAGCACAAGCATCCAAGCACACACGAGTGATGGCACATGCTCGGATCTCGTCCATCTCCATCGTAACAATTCGCTACATGTCGTTCGCCCCGAAACTGGAAAAGAGAAGGGAGTACTGTGGGAGTTGCTTCCAAAAAACGACCACACAATCACCCGCACGCACGTGCTACGCCTGCTCCCCCCACCCCCGCGACGCGATCGCCTCTCGTCGGTCGTGTGACCGAGCACCATCGGATCCCCTCCAACGGCGTGCCCAAGTCGCTCGAAAAATGACCGAAGTCGCATGGGCGTTTCCGTCCATCCGAGCAAAGCAAGCCGCTCGAAAAATGACCGACGTCGCATGGGCGTTTCCGTCCATCCGAGCGTAAAGACCCCCGCTGCGCGCGCGGCCGCACCGTCTAAAATTCGAACCGACGCGTACTCCCTCCCTCCCAAGCTCCTCCGCTCTGCCGCTCTCTTCCCGTGATCCCGTCACGATCCACCTCGCGGACACGCAGGCCCGACCGCCACAATCTCCACGCGAGACCCACCGTCAGACAACGCGCGATACACAGGCGGGACTAGAGCTGGCTAAATGGGTGGCCCCGGCCCAATACAGCCCTGTGCCGATATGGCTTATTATGGTCCGCGAACTAAACATGCTTTACCGTGCTAAGCCACATGCCGGCTAGGCAGCTCAGGCACGTCTCAAAAGGCGTTGTGCCGGCTGGAGCCTGTTTAGCCCAACAGGTCAATTTCGGCCCACTTAGGCCGTTAGTCTTGAAAATTCAAATAAATCAAAAAAATGTGTATAATTCAAAAAATACATATAAAAATTATTTTTAAAAAGAGACAAGCAAATTGAAAATGTAATAAAGAATTTTTTTAATATTCAGATGGTTGTCTCGTTAAAACATTTGCTATTTATCCCATAAGACATGAAAAATTGAAAAAAAATCCTAGAATATATATAATTTTTAAAAAACCAAAATAAATTTATATATACTTATAAAATAAACTATAAAAAAATTAAAATCTACAAAATAAAACAATATAAGTATTAAAGATTGAAAATAAAATTATATAAATATTAAGAAATAAAAATAATCACACACACACACACACACACACACACACACATATATATATATGATTTATATATTAAAAATTAATTGGCGTGTCATGCCGTGGTGGGGTGGCGACCCAGACACGACCCAAGCTGTCGTGCTGACTCGGCCTATGAACAGTGTGGACTGTGTCGTGCCTGGGTCGGATCAACAATGTCGTTTAGCTAGCTCTACGCGGGACACGCGAGGAACCCTACCCGCGATTAGTGCTGGTCGAATGGGTTGTACCTATCAGGCCGGCCCGAGGCACGACACCGTAGGCCCGTTCTAGGCATGGCACAGTCCATACTATTCATGAGCCATGTCGGCCTGGCACAACGACCCGTGTCGTGTTTGGGCTGCTACCCTAGTACTGTGGGCTGGTCCGGCACGAGCCCGACCAGCCCGGCACGACCCACTTGGCCCACCAACGACGGAGTGCCACTACGTCAAAGGTCGGGAGCATCGAGTTGGGCGGTGCGAGAGCGGTGGGAGAAGGAGGCGAGGCGCGGTGTGACGCCGGCGCCAGCGGTTGAGGGGTGATTGAGGAGAGGAAGAGGGCAGGCGGGCGACGGCGCAGAGGGAGGACTTGAGGAGGCGAGGTTCGGGCTCGGTGCGACGCTGACATTGAAGCCTGAGGGAGGAGAGGAAGAGGCAGACGTCGCGGAGGTGCGGGCGTGCGGTGCCGGCTTTGAGAGAGGAGGAGCCGAGGCGACAGTGCTACACGACCGCACGGAACGGAGGAGGCGACGCCAACGCGGATGGAGGCGCCGAGGAGGCGGCGGTGGTGCGGACTGCGGAGGGAGGAGGCGGTGGCGCGGAAGGAGGAGCCAAGGAGGCGCCGATGGAGCGGACAGTATGCAGAGGGTGCAGGTGTGCAAGCGCGCAGTGCTTGGGAGAGAAAAAGCGCGGCGGCGGAGTGGCATGGCAGGCCGGACAGGCGGGCCGTTTCATCCTCGTGGGTCATGCCGAAAAATCTGACCGTTAGGGGGTTTTGGCCTTTTTTTACCGTTTTTGACTGTTGGGATCTTTAAAATAGCAAAAAAAAACACAAAATCATTAAATTTTTCCTATAAATAGCCACCATACCCCCCTCATTCAACACCCCTTCATTCTCCATTCTCTTTTGAAATTGTGTCGTGCAAATTCAAATACGTGTTTAGCTAATTTGATAAAATTCAAAAAAATGTGCCAATATTTGAAAAATTCAATTTTCAGTCGCAAGTCAGCGAAAAAGGTACAATACTATTTTTGTAAAGCTTTTATTTTTAGGTCTTGTTATGCTAAGATGAAAGTAGTAATAGTGCTAATTTCGTTATGGATAGTGCTTACGACAACTTTGCTCTTAGTAATTACGAACTTTCACACAAGGAAATTGCGTCCATGGAGGCAGCTATGACTGCCTCAAGCCAACCGAAGGTTTCACCGGAAGAAGGGTAAGGCAGAGTTATGTCATTAGGTTCCACGACAACCGGAGCAAAGAGGTTGAGACCGTTTACATCGGGAGTGTGGGATAATTTCAATAGGACAACCAAGCAAGACACAACGAAAAATGAGGTACCATATGCTATTTGTAAAATTTGTCACAATGAATTGTACGCAAAGTCTACAGGTGGAACGGGGCACTTGCTCAGACATACTACAAGATGGTCGAGCCAAGCATGGATTGATGATGAGGCAGATGTAGCTGAAATACAACCCCCACGGTATGGTATGTAGCTAGGACTATGATCCTCAGGTAGCCCGCCAATCTCTCTGTCGTTTAATTGCTTATGAGGATTTACCGTTAGGTTTTGGTGTTTCTGCTTCTTTACAAAATTACATTATGACTACACATAATCCTATTTTTTTTTCTAGACAGACAACAACTAGGGATCTAGTAAAATACTATAATAAACATTGTAATAAAATAAAGAAACTATTTAGTATGTGTATATTTTTTGTGGCCCGGATCTCGGACATATGGAGTGGTTGAGTTAGGGAGGATTACCTTAGTGTAGTTACACATTATGTTAATGACGACTGGGTAATGGAGAAAATGGTTATAGCTTTGAAATTAATTGATGTAGCACACACGGGTGAGAATATTGCGAAGTGTATTATCAAAGTCATGAAAGACTTTGGTCTTACAGATAAAATATTCACAATTATTTTAGACAACGTCGTTTCAAACTCTAGGGCCATAGACATTCTTACTCCAGTGTCGAGTACATACGCTGTTTCCTTCTTACTACATCAACAATGCGCTTGTCATATTATCAACCTTATAGTCAAATATGGTTTGAAGAGGCACGATCTTCGGTGCCTCTTCCTCCAGTCCAGTTTTCTTCTTCTTCTTCTTCTACACCATCGCTTGCTCAGCCAAGACCCACAAGGAGCGGGGAACTATCCACCTATCCGGACAGCGATACGGTGGATTTCAATTTAGAAGGCTTCGACATCTTGCAATGGTGGCAAGCCCATAAGTTAGCATATCCCGTGCTATCTATACTTGCACGTAATGTGTTAACTGTTCCTGTCTCTACGATTTCCTCGGAGTCCGCTTTTAGTGTTTCTAGAAGAATATTGGAGGAGAGAAAAAGTCTCAAAAACGAGATGGTGGAGATCATTCTATCTGTGAAGGGTTGAGAACAAGCTGATTCACGAACACAACACTCTATGAAAAATCTAGAATTGTCGGAGGTGTTTGAAAACCTGTACTTAGACAATGACAGTAACACCGACACGTAGAACAATGATGTATTATGTATGTAGAGCTGTATGTTGTACTCTTTTTGCTTGGTCAAGGTTTTCTCATTTTGAGTTTTTACTTGACGAATGTTTTAACGAGACAGCTAATTGGATATTAATAAAGTTATTTATTACATTTTCAATATGAGTGTCTCATTTTTTTTTCAATTTTCATGTCTACTTCTGAATTATGCACATTTTTCTATTTGTTTGGATTTTTTTCATTCTAACGGGCCAAATGGGCTTATGCCGACCTGACAGCACGAACGCCCAACGAACCACGCCTGAGCCGCTACCCCGTCATGTAGGCCGGTCCGACATGGCATAAATAGTAGCCAGACCAGAATAACCCATGTCGTGCCGGGCCGCCCGTTTGATCAGCACTTAGAGCTGGCCAAATGTGCCAGCACGACACACGATACTGTAGGCCCGGCCAAGCACGGCTCGATCCGCACTGTTTATGGATCGTGCCGGCCCGACACGATACCCTGGGCCGTGCCTAGGCCGCCACCTCGGCATGGTGGTCCGGCCCGGCCCGGCATGGCACGGCGGCACGGCTGGTCGGCTGCAGCTAGGAGGCGGAGGCGGAGGGCTGGCGGCGCACGGTGCTGCGCCAGAGGTCGGAGCGGAGGGAGAAGGAGGACGTCGCGACGCACTTTGCTGCGCCGGAGCGGAGGGAGGAGGAGGCGGGTTAGGCGACGGTGCGGTGCACGGTGCTGCACCGGAGCAGACGGAGGAGAAGGCGATGGCGGTGTCGTCGAGGCGACGCCACGGGGACGCGAGGCGGGGCCGGCGCGGGCAGGGAGGCAAGGAGGCGGCGAGGTGGGCGGCGCGCGCGTCGCGAGGAGGCGGCGGTCGGCCGTGGGCGGCCCGCGAGGAGGCGGCGAGTCGTCGCCGCGCGAGGCGAGAGGTGGTGTTGTCGAGGAGGCAGCAGGGTCGGCGAGGACTGGAGCCGTGCGGCAGTTGCGAGGAGGTGGTGTTGTCGAGGAGGCGCAGGTCGGCCGAGGCCCGGGCCGTGCGCGATGCCGCCGCCGCACTGAGCGGCTGCAGTGTGAGAGGGGTTGGGGAAGAAAGGCTGTCAGGCGGCGGGGTAGGTCGGGCAGGCGGGCGGGGGTAGCGGGCGGGAAGGTGGCGAGATGGGCGGTCGGGCGGCGGCGGTGTGGTAGGCGGGCAAGGGCGCAGTGGGCTAAACGGGCCGTGCTGGCCCGATACAACCCAAATAGCTGACGGATCGTGCCTGGACCGGCACCCCGGCACATGAGCTGGCTCGACTTCGGCACAAATAGTAATCGGGCCGAAATGAGTCGGGCCGAGCGGCCTGTTTGGCCAGCACTGCCCGCGACCTCACCTAACCCGGGTCGCGCCGCACAAACCAACCGAGCGAGCGTGCCGCCCAGGAGCGGGAGGGGAGCGATTCGAAAAGCGCCGCCGCTGCGGGCGCCAAAACCATCGATGATCGATTCCATATTTTCATTCCAACGGGCTCACCGCCTTCACCATCTGCCTCCCTCCTCTCCCCTCCAAAACGCGCAGATCTATAAAAATTGGAAAAACAAGAGCGCAAAAAATTCCCTCCTCTCCTCTCCTCTCCGCGCCGCGCGAGCCCTCCAAGCTCAAGCCCTCGAGCGAGCAGCGCCCGTCCGCGATGGCCACCGCCGCCTCCCCCTCGTCCGCCGCCGAGGCTCCCGCGGCCGTCGCACAGCCCCCGCCGGCACCGGCTCCGGCGACTTACCAGCCGCCGCCGCTGGTCGTGGAGGGTGGAGGTGGGGGTGGCGTTGCGCGGACCTGCCGGCACCATGCGTACAGCCGCAAGCAGAAGTCCCTCGGCCTCCTCTGCTCAAAGTAGGGCTCTCCTCTCCCTCCGCCTTCTGCTCGTTCGCGTGGAATGCTCGTAGCGTTCGGTGTCTTGACCTAGGTTGTTGTCTTCTTGCGTGGGGGTTGTAGCTTCGTGGCGCTGTACGACCGGGACGACGTGGAGGCGGTGGGGCTGGACGACGCGGCCAGGCGGCTCGGCGTCGAGAGGCGCCGGATCTACGACATCGTCAATGTGCTCGAGAGCGTCGGGGTGAGCCATAATTTCTCGCTTTCTTTCCACGGCATAATGACAAGCGATTTCATCGATGTGTTCTTGCGTTTCTTCTCCTGCTTTTCCTAACATTTCTTGAGCGTCACGCAGATTCTTGTGAGGAGGGCCAAAAATCGGTACACATGGATCGGCTTCGGGGGCGTCCCTGCAGCGCTTAAGGAACTCAAGGTTTGGATCCGCCTGTTCTATTCCGCCCATTGTACACTTTGTGAAGAATTTTTTAGATCCAAATTCCAACATGATTAATGGTTTCCCCCTTTTCTTCTTTCGGTTTGGTCAGGAGAGGGCATTGAAGGAGATGTCCGGCTCGGTGTCACCGCCACTGGAAGAGCCATCTGCTGCTAATGTTAAATTACTTTACTTTGATCTGATTGCCCTTTGTTGTGATACAAATTAGTATTTGTTGCTGACAAAAGGAGCGGATTTCGGTTTCGTGATTGCAAAGGTGTCTGACGATGAAGATGATGATAAATTGGGTGATGCCGATGGGGATGCGGAGAGCGAGAAGCTCAGCCAGTCCGTGGACAATCCTTCTGATAAGCCTGATACACCTCGTTGCCAGCTTAGATCTGGTATAGCCGATTAGTCGCCTTATCATCGCCTTGCTGTACCTAGTGGCTCTTCTGTTGTGTAATGACTTGGAGTTTTCGGTGCTGCATTTGCAGATCATAGGAAGGAGAAGTCGCTTGGGCTGCTCACCCAGAATTTCGTCAAGCTCTTCCTCACCATGGAGGTGAGCAGGACTGAATTTTCCCTTGAATTGTTTGGTTAAGGCGGGTTGTCCATCGTGGTTAATTGCAATGGGATTTGTACTTGGAGCAGGTTGAGACGATCTCACTTGATGAAGCTGCCAGGCTGCTCCTTGGAGAGGGACATGCGGAGAGCAATATGAGAAGTCAGTACTTACATTTCTTCTGTTACTTAGTTCTGGCAACAGCCTTTCCTATCCAACTGGAACTCATTATGATTCTAATGTTGATAATACAGCTAAAGTTCGGCGATTGTATGATATTGCCAATGTGCTGTCTTCTTTGAACCTTATTGAGAAGGTAGGCTCTCGAGTCTCGACCGCATGCTGTTTCAGTTGAATGGAAATGATAATTTTTCTTAGCATCGTTGCTTTCTGCTGTTTGTTCAGACGCAGCAAGCGGACTCAAGAAAACCTGCATTCCGGTGGCTGGGCCAGGCAAAGCGAAAGGAAGGGAGCAATGTCACGGTTGCTTTACCCCCAACCAGGAAGATAATGTCTAACAAGAGGGCATTTGGTACTGATCTCACTAACATTAGCAACATTGACAATAAGAGGGGCAAGTTGGACTCCACGTCAGAGAACAAAGCCAAGCTCATGCAGGGTAGTGGCAACATGTTGAAAACTTTGGAGAGGCAGCTGGGGCAAGGGGACAGGGGTGGCTTTGTTTATGGGCCCTTCCACCCTGCTGGTGCAAGGAAACAGGAACTCGATGATCGATCAGCTAGGGAGGAGAGGAAGAACATTCAGGACTGGGAGAGCCTTGCTGCTTCATTCCGTCCACAGTATCAAAATCAAGGTGAGCTCAGCATTTCCTCTGACTGCTTACTTTTATACAGCAAAAATCAGTGTTCCCCTAGACGCTAGGTGCTAGTTGGGCGGTAGACCAACGCCTCGCACCTAATCGCCGCCTAGACATGATAAATCGGTTAGGCGGTCCAGGTGGAAGGGCTGCGTCTAGCGCCTAGGTGGTCTAGGTGGGCGCCTAGGGGAACACTGCCAAAATTATAAAATCGCTCAGTGGAAACAATCCATTGTTTCAATAAGAAAACCGTTCTGTGGTACTATTTGTCCTATTTCGTTTACACTGGACGCATTGCAGATTTGCAAGTTCTTATTTGGTTCTCATTAGTTACTTTGGTTGTCTAGCACTTTTGTTGCTCTCTAGATCCTAATGTGATGTGTATGCACTGGTGTATAAACATGATCAAGAATATTTATATAGGTTCATATTAGTGTCATAAAATTCAGAAGTTTAGCCCCTGCACCTTTTGGTTGATATTCACATGTAGGTAGGACACTTTGAGTAACCACTCTAGCGTGTGTTCTTACATTTGGTTTGTGTTCATGTCTGTACATGTACTTGAACACATTCTAGGTATGCTATGTAATTATCGACTTCAACAGCATTTGAATTTCTGATAACCAAACTGAACATCAAACACCAGTGGAAGTGGATAGAGAAACAATATTATTAATCCAAATTTCAAAATCCAGTGATCCAGTTTTAATGGCTGCCACCACCCTTGTGGTCTTGACAAGTTGACGTGCTTATTGTGATGAAACAATAATTATGTTCCCCACTTCAAAATCTTATTGTTCTTAAACCAGACAAGAAGTTGTGGTTTCTCTCATGTTATTACCAATTGTAAATTCACCCTGATTTATGGGATTATGCCCAAAGTTTTTGTATTGTTTGACACTATCAAGTAGGAGGTTGCCTTTTGTTAGTGTTATTGTTAAACATACTGTTGAGACTGTTGAAGAGGTGATTGGATAAACTTAGACAATTTCTTCTGCGTTTTCTGATTGCAGCACTGACCGATCTTTTTGGTCACTATGTGGAAGCATGGAAATCGTGGTACTTGGATCTTACGCGGGAAGCAACTTCATGAAACCCGATTTAGGAAGGTCTGTTGTAAACCAATCCTTGTGGACAGATCAACTCAGTTGTTGATTCATGTTTAGGAATTTGACCCGTAGAAGATGTCATAAAAAAACAGAGGCACCATTGGCCTTTGATTGATTGTATTTACTCAATGCAAGAAACTGGGGGCCGTTTCATAAAAAAGAAACAGAAAAATACACCTGATTGCCAGTTTGTTTCTACTTTCTAGGCAATTTGCTGTTGTTATCAGGGTTTCTGAGGCTTGTTACATCGTTCTGTTACACTGCTTAAGTGCTTAGAATATAGCGCCGCAGCGAACTGTTCCTTGGTAGTATTAAAACGGAGAGGAACACCAAGCTTCCGTGGGACAACAGCTTAAGGAAAGTAGGATTTTGAGTTCATATTAGGAGTTTAGGACTGCTGGCTGTGTCAAATCGCCTACTTGAACTTGTATTTACGCGCTTTTCAGTCAGTTCCGATGTGTTTGTTCCCCTCATGCCCTCGTGTCCCCGTAGGGTAAAAGGAACATAGATACCACATGGATCTTTGATTTCTGCTAAAAGAATCTTGACATACTATGCGAGTCACTTCCCGTATTGTTAACTCCGACTACAGCCACTAAGCAACGCAAAAAGGGATACAAGTCACTGAAAAAAAAAGCATTAAGGTCACTCTCTTCCTGCTATGGTGCAATTAATTGGAGCAGATAATTTCCAACCGACCTCATGAAGTGAATATCGAATAGACAAATAGGTATTTGACATAACATGGAATATGATACACGATGAACGATATCCGTCCGTATGTTAGATGGTACGAAGAAAGGTTGTTGTGACTTCACTTAGAAACAAGATAGCATATATGTGGATTGCCGCATCTAAATAGACAAAGGATACAGAGTACTTTTCTTTCGACGTCTCAACGATTAGCCTCTCCGTGTTCGATCTGATTGCACTTCTTCTATCTAATGTTCTGTGTAGGGGGTGCAAAAAAAAAAAGCGAATAATTTCCGCCAAATCGACCGAAGTCTTGCGGAATGAATACGTGATAGAGAAATAAATATCCGATACAATCCGTGTCTGACTCTGAGACAAAAATACAGAATATGATATATGACGAACAATATCCGTCTTTGTCCGTATCCGCTCTGATTGTACCCCTACTTCTTGCTACATGACCTGGGATGTAAGACAAAATGTTGTATTGGACTGGCTATACCAGGCAGATATTTTCTACAGCCAAACTAAGTGGTGAATCATGACAGTGCATTCTCCAAGCACTTCACAATACCAACACTAAGGCCATGTGTAGTGTGGGCAAAAGGCGGTGCAGGGGAGGAAAGAGAAGCTAGCACCGCTGCCAAACATTGCAGCAACCGGAGCTAGCAAATTTTTTCTGACATTGGTTCAAGTACTTGCACCAGTTCTAAATCAAAGAAAAAGGTATGAGCCCCATTTTAAGAGAAATAGAGAGAAAGATATAGTGTGGAGTGGGAGAAAAGATATGATATTTAATTTAGTTTACGGGTCCCACTTTGAAGAGAGAAGGGTGCTAAACGCTGACGAGAAAAATAAAATCTAGCAGACACGGCGAATCTAGCACCTGTATCATTGTGCTTTGTGCATGGCCTAATATCCAAATGTTTGTAGTAACTGACAAACTACAACTGTGGTACAGCGACTCCACATGACAGTAACTGAGTTTAAACATTCAATCAAACAGTATGATGTAACAGTCATGGACCATCAGACATATAGCAAGCCATCAGCCATCAAACATACGGTACTTTCAATAAGAGGTATTTGATGTCCTCGTATTTATGGAGGAACCAACATACTGAATGCTTGAAATGGGTTTACAATTCCAAACCAGGTACCAAAGAGCGGAGCAAGATGGCGTCATAGCTTCATTTTGGCTCAGTAAAGAACCTGTTGATAGTTGGCATGATCTCGGGGGTCTTGTCACGCACAAAGTTTCTGAGGCCATGCTCTGCGTAGCGCTTCCCCTCCTCATGGTTCTCGAGCACTCCAGCTGCCCTCCCGACCTTGTTAACCCTGTAATGAAAGCATTTTACATTTCTATTAACAAGTACAGGCACATTTCAGGCTTAAACTTCGTTCTTTAACAAAATTAGGGTAAACTGCCATGAATTCAAAATGATCGATACAGAAAATGTAGTTACAGAAAATCTCTCACATTTTCTCTGTGTCATACAAGTGTACTAAACCATCGCAAAAAAGGGGGTAAACTAAATAACACAATAGTTAATTATACATCAGAACTCACAAGATAACACACCGACTTGTCTAGGACACAATAAGATTACAAACTGTGTAACATGAACTGAATGATTGTTACAGGATTATACTCAGAATAGCAAAAGATTCACATAATGATTCAAGGTACCAGGTCATGAATTTGGACATCAGATTGAAACTTTGCAATATTATCCTTTGTTTCTTCCACATTATCTGCAAAATTTGGGTTTAACTTTTACTAACAATCCACGCAATCAAACAAGATAACTCCTACAGAAGGTCAAATGGTTGTCAACCTTTGTGAACTAATCCCTTGCCCAAAGAAAACAAGACCACAAATTTTCACCTGACAAAATACGACCACACCAACCATAGTCCATAGCCCGCGAAGTCAACACCAAGTTATCGGTCCAAACCGAGAAGAACTGAAGGATACCGGACTACAAGATAGACCACTCCAAGAAAGGACCCAAACGGAGCAGATCTACTCCATTCCACTAAGCACGGCGCGTCTATTGCAGGAATCAAACATGCAAACGGGCTAGAATCCAGATCCGGACCTGACTTCCGGGTTGCCGGTGATGTTGCGGTAGAGCTGAAACCCGCAGATGCCGACGGCCACGCCCATCGCCGCGAACAGCGGGTACACCTGCGCCGCCCCGAGATTCCGCAAGCAAACATCAGAGAGAGAGAGAGAGAGAGAGAGAGAGATCTGGGCGTAGAGCTCACCTCGGGCCGGACCCAGCGGCTGGTGGCCATCGGAGTCGAAGGGACTTCTTCGGACCGGGAGGAGGCTGCGACGGCGGAGAAAGAGGGGAAAGTGGAAGGGAGACGGCGGAGGAGCAGGAGAGGGAGTGGGTGGGCCGGCTTTATCGCGGTGTGGTCGCTGAATAGCTCACTAGCTTAAAATGACGAAATTGCCCTCACATTTCCTTCTGGTTTTCAGGCAGCCGCCCACGGTTTTACCCTAGACACTGGATACGAGTAGCTACTTCTTGACGACTGGATACGAGTACTACATACACGACACTCTTCATTTGCACAGGAAGGAAAATCGAGAGAATTATGCTTTAAAATGTTGGAAATATGGACAGTATTTTAATTTCAGATTTTAGTATAAGGCAAAGATCACTAATAACTAGAGAAGTATAAAACGATATCAACAGCAGGTAACTCATTACACTTCTAAATATACACAAAATAAAACTATATCAGAATAGAGTGGTCTAACGACCAACTTATAGTTGGTTTGATGAAGAACAGGAAGCAACGCAGTCTCGAAACAGTGTAGATCGTAGATGATGCGGTATAACGGCGGTTCTTGTGAATCGCATTGTCGAAATCTTATTGCATGCATGCGGTGAAGTCTGCGACAATGGTTCGGAGATATATGCTCACCCTCCTTCCCAGTGCATGCCAAGGAGAAGGGACGACTTTAGTTTAATAGCACAACTCTTCAGCACAGAAGAACAGAGAGTAAGATTGAAGAATGGAAGTGTTTTTCAATCCGTTTTTGATCTGAACGTCTCTAGCTCTTTTTAAGGATGGTCAATTATTCTCTAATAATTGAATAATAAAGCTCATATTAAACCACCGGTAACTGCTAATTTAAAGTCAATTAATAGTAATTAAGCAGTGTTTATCAGATTCTGATTACACACTGGTCTACAGCTTCAACCACTGGTCTACAGCTTCGACTAGTGTATTGTGATCACACTGGTCATTAGATCCGACCACAGTGGTCTAAGGCTTCGACCACACTGATCTAAAACTTTGACCCAGTGGTCTATGGTTTTGCCACACTGATCTAAGACATAGACTACCCTGGTCTAAGACTTAAACCACTTTGGTCTAAGATTGACTTCGATCACATTAGTCTAAGTCTGATTTCGACCACTCCGTTTCGACCACTAAATTTCGACTACTTAGTTAGAAAAACACGGTTATCATAAGTAAGACTAACTATACATGCTTTGAAATTTCATGAATAAAAAAGAGCTTTACGTGCAAGGGCCTAATTCTAACACAAAACTCATGATCTCCTTTTACACGAGTACGCGCTCTAGTCACACTTAGTACACAGATGAGTAGATAACTATATAATCTACTATTATTTATCACATAGATAAGATCACGAGGCATCGTCCTTAGGATCATGATCACATAGATAGGTTTGGAATGCAGGAATGTCATGGGAATATCAAAGAAAACGGTTTGATTCCCACATGAATAGGAAAAAATCACGCGTTCCAAACCCTCCTAAGTGGTTCTTCGGAACTTTCTATGTCATCTTTTCGATACGGAAGAAAATATCGTTTTCCAAAAGAATTGCTACAAAACTTAATGTCTTAATGCGAGAATGTGAAGTGTTCATTTGAGTATTGTTTATCTAGTCATAGAAACTCTCTTTAAAAAAAAAAACCTAGTCATAGAAACTTCTCAATATGAGGCACCTCGTTTTATTAACTTTTGAAATTAAACCAATAGTATTTCTTTAAATATTTAGTATAGTAAAATGAGCCAATGGAAGTATTCTTGTAATGTTGCTTGTACAACTTTTTGTAGCTATATTGTGATAAACAAAAGTCAAAAAATTTATGTCAAAGGCAAAAAGAGAGAGAGAGAGAGTCAAAAAGTAGCAAAGATTTATGACAGGAAAGATGTGATTTGTTTGGACTTTGGAGCTTGGTGATCTGAAATGGAGAGGATTCTAATGAACACATGCCTAATGCAGCTTGTCTGAAATTGTGTGGAGCTCCTGTTTTAGTGGTCGTGAATCGTTGGATCGCCATTGCACGATTCGAATCGGACAGGTGCAAAGCCGTTCGATCGTCGTTCCTTGCACGGATGGCCTAGATCCGTCCGACCGTCTCTGCATCCCCTGCCCTGGGGTCACCCCCTAACCCCCAGCAGTCGTCGCCTCCTCCCGTTCCCTTCTCTCTCACCCTCTCCCCCTTCGCCGTCGCCGCCTCTTCCACTTCTCATCTCTCTCTCGCACTCGCCCTTCCGCCGCCATTGCAGGACTCCTCCCCTCCCCCCTCCCTAGCGATGAGCCGCGCCCTGATCTCCCTCAACGGTCATTGCCTCTTCCTCTTCCATCTCCCTCTCTCTCACCCTCGCCCCCCTTGCTTTCTCTGCCGCTTCCCTTTCCCATCTCTCCCTCCCTCACCCTTCTGCCGTCGTTGCAGGGCTCCTACCCTCCCCCCCGGTGATCCCTCCCTCACGACAAGCCGCCGCTGCCATTGTCTCGGCCCCGCTCGCCCAATGACGCTGCCGCAGTGCGACGTGTAAGGTGACAGCAGAATCTACCCCTGCTCAGGTCGCATCCCACCTCGCTACGATGCGCCGCCGATGCTGCCCCTACTCAAGGTGCCACTACCTGACCCGCTCCCCACCAGTGAGTTCCGTGCAGCGACCCCTCCTTCTCTTTCGGTTTCTTCAGCACATCGGTGCCCACATCCTCCCTCCCTACCGATCCCTTATAATCAGCCGCCACCCCACCCCCAAATCATTCCTCCCAGCCCTGAAACCCAACCCACCTCGCACGCACCCGCCTCCGACCCGCTCCGCCCTCCCTCCCTCTTCCCGTCACTGCGAATCTACACCCTATGATGCTTCTAATTACATTAATTCAATTTCTATGGTTTCCACGTTTCCTCTATTCTTGTTTAACTGAATTAACCATTTATTTCCTGAACTTTGCAGATTTATGGAACATGGTATGGTCTGAGGAGCTTTATAGACAAAAATTAGCACCATGCTAATTGATTAACAAGGTATGCTCTGTTCGATCTCTTTTTGTATGATTGAGCTGAGGTTTCTGGAATCGCCCTCATGAGGAGTGGGTGATTCGGGCACCTCATATCTAGAATATGACAATAGTCTGTGACTTTGCGTATAGTGGGCCGAGTGGAAGACCTCCCACGACTGGAGGAAGGGATTCTCTTTGGCCTCAATTATGCGAAGTTCTTGAGAGGGATGGTGCGAGTGACCAAGCTCGAGTTCTACTGCAATTCCATTTTGATAAAGATTCTGCCTCATTCCTTCCTTGTGGTATCTATGTGCCCTATATCGCATAGAAGGGGCAAGCTTGAAGCTGCTTGCATCGAAGTGAGAATAAGAACTTGAATTTGGTGCAGTGGTGTGGTATGTTTAGCAGATTTGATCAGCCATATTTGGAGCTTAGTGGTACATACCTTATACCACATAGATACCTTACCTAGGTACCTGAAATCATGCACACCTACATTTATGTCATCTGATAAATGCGTCATGGGTTTGATCATCTTAAATTATTGTACATCCGTACGTGACATCACAAGATTTAGTTAAATTGTGTTAAATTGTGTACATTAGATGCAAAACTTACTTAGACAACTAATATGTCTTGAATTCAGTAATAACAAAATTATAGTATAGAAGCACTTTCTATACCCTTTTTAATACAAAAATTTTCTTTGTCACGGGTTTTGTTGGCTGATCCTCACAACATTGTCATGTTAATGTAAAGAATTTGTTGCATTTAAACTCAACAGACCTCCTGAGGAAAGGTCTATTGTACTTTAGTTTAATATGGTGAGCATCTTGGCATGCACAATGCATGAGAATAGCTTTGAGGAGGAAATGCCAACGTTTGGCAAACATTCTTCCGTTACAAAGTTTCTTAATATATACACCTCTACTAAAAAAACCCACCAAATGATTATTCTAGTATGCAATGCACTCCTGGTTGTATTGCATCAATGTAATATGTAGCATTTGGGAGGATTCAAGTTAGATTTAGTTTCTGTTTGTGAGCTTTGCTCTTCCAGGATACTAAATCTGAACAAACACTTACAAAAACAAAAACTAATTTAGTTTGCCTTTTACAAATCACAACATTAGTTAAGGAAAAAAGTATACCTTTCGTATAATCTAAAAAATGGGACATATGGCGAATTTTGTTATACTTGTTTCAAAATCCATAACTTGATTAATCCTCAATAATTCTCTGTGACTTTTGTAATAAATGATTCTTTGGAGGTGTAATATGTGATTTCTAATTCTGATGCTCCTCTTTTGGAGATTGACTATGGGTCCTGCATGTGTCATCTATAGCAAAGACGACAAGTTGGCTAAGTCAGAATCAAAGTAATGGCTCAGAAGCATCAATTTGGATATATTCCACATGCCCGGGATTTGAACGTATATGTTTTTCCTTTTTTGCATGCATACTTTTGGGATTTCTTTTGGAATTTCTTTGTTTTCAAATTCCATCGGCAGGGGTTTTAGAGTTCATGAGTCATGTCTAATAGTTCTTCTGGATCTTAGGATAGCAAAATGATAAGGAGAACTAAGGGTGTTTCATGTTATGTCCTTTATGATGCTTGGTTTTAGTGTTTAAGCAATCTATAGTAGTTTCCTGGTGTTAGTTGTTCTAGATGATATGTTTTAATTTTGCCATAGATGGTGCTTTTCAGTTCCTCCCTATGTTAAATAAAGAATTGATTTGATTTATTCAATGTGCACTACAATGTTTAGTCACTGCCATGTATTTTTTTGATTTGTAGAACTAAGGAGCGAAAACCACACTATTTTGCAACTTTTCTTTAGTTCACCTTGCCAACAGGTTTGTTGTTGCAAAGAACATGTGTAGTCATTTGTTAGAAAGAAAAAATATTTTATTTTGTACAATGCAATTGGTCAACCTTTGTGAAATTTTATTTTATTTTGTACTTCAAATTTACACTGTTTAGTTGGGATTATCTTCCTTTTTTTTTTTTGTAGAAGCCATGGTACGTTGTTCGCCTTTTTATTATTCAATAAAATCTAATAGGATCAATTTAATAAAACAGGTAACAATCTATTCTTATTCTTTCTTTTGAATTGAATTGCACGCCTTTAGTATACAAGTTTACATATGCCATAAGCATGATTGTTTCTTATCCTTAGGCTTTTGCAGCCTTTTGTTTCATACTTCAACTATAATAGTTGAATTGTTTATTTAAATTCAAGGATGCTATATGTACACAACTCACTTTAATGCCTTTCAAAAATAATAATAATAGGTATTGATGTCATGTATCTCCATAGTAACATTTAAAAGGTAGCCATGCTCTATACCGAAACAACCAGTCTATCCTAAAGTAGTATATAGAGATGCTTTGGTTACTGATAATGAAGAAGTGTGTAAACTCAAGATTTTGTCCTAAACTCATCGTCCTATGACATGTTTGACTATAGGGTTACAACAGAAAAATATTTTCTTGAGTTATTGCCACACAACAATCCTTGACAACCTTATTGGTACAATTATCGACCAATCATAGCTCCCCTTCAAAGCTATGAGGCCACTTGTTTCGCTGTTTTATATTGTTGTTCAGATATACATAGATTACTTACACCTTTCAAGCTCCCATTAGGTTGTTACCCCATCGACGTGTGGGTTTGGTAACATACTATCCATGACCTTTTTGTGAGCAAACCTTATCTGAGGTGAAGTTGTTGGTTATATGCAGATGATTCGTTCATACATTTCTGAGACCATGTGATACAATGATGTTGTAGGTTAAACAGTCGCTGCTATCAGCTTTTTGGTTTTATTTGGAGCTAATATTGTATTATCATTTCATTTAGGTATGGGACTAATATTGTATTCTATTTTCATCCTATATTGTATTCTGATTTTATTTATGTATGTGTCATGTTGGGATGTCTGCTTCAGCTCATTGTGGTCATGTGCATGTGCACTTCTTCCAAATGTGAAGAACACCAAAAGTAGATTAATCAGATGTTAGACTAACCTGACCTGCATGCATGATTTACCATAGTTTTCTTTTGTTCTGAGTTGTGAATCTTCTTGTATTGAACTAGCCCTTGTTCCCTCCTTACCACCTATGTCGTGTTGCATAATGCCTCATTTATTCCCTGAAAAAAAATAGTCAGACTTTGCAGAACTCTATTGTAGAAACCAGTTTCTAAGCACATCCCCAATTTCTTTGGTTGCGATAACATAGTAATAATTTAGTTCTGACCATTAATTTATTTTCTTTTAACTTCTGTTCATATGTTGTGCATCTCTATATTCCATATTCAAATAGCTCAGGGGGCTGGTATGTCACCAAAAAGTCTTTGTCCCAAACATGATAACAATAAGATTTAGCGGCCGCTCCTCATGTAGAAAGTGTTTTTACGGGATTACCTAACATTTTTGTTGCCTTCTTTGTGGCGTATGATGCAGCTCTGTGCATCCTATAAGCTCAGTGGGATTGATTCGTGTACTCCAAATGCGGAAGAATAATAAGGTTTAACACCAACTCCTGATCTTACATATAGCTTTTAGCTCTTTCTTCTCCTATGATCCAATTAGTTTTCTCATTTATGTGTTATTTTGCAAGTGAAAAACTCACATAGGCACTTGGAGCACATGTTGAGGTGTTCCTGTGATCACTTAGCCAAATTTGTTTTAACTTACACATTGTATTATATTATTATGCTAAAGTTAGGCCTTTAAGGCAAAGTATTTGACTATGCAAATTGTTTCACATTGACATCTCATGCTTCATATTGGATTTCACGGGTGCAACGTAGCACACCATTGCTACCTAGTTTTTTTTTTTAAAGATTCGTATATATTGCATATTAGGAACAAGGTATAATTAGGGAATTTTTCCTAGGTTACATTGTTGTAGACTTGTAGTTTGTTTATGCAGAACAATGAGAAAAGTGCGCCGGGTGGTTACAGGAAGTGTGCATCCTTGCATCACACTGCACGTCCGAACACTCCCAACAAGCAAATTTGCTTGATATTTAGCCTATGACATGTCAAGTTTTTGGTAAGGCGGGAGATATGAATGGAAGAGAGAGAAAAGTTTGATACTCATGCAAATTTCAAGTCTTTTTAGGAAACCAAGATTTTAGTATCAAGCCTTTATACATTGGAGAGCTTGTTACCAAATTTATATGGCCATGTAGTATCAATTTGTAAGAGATCCATGTAACATGTGGGCCATATAGTATCAAACTTTAGTATCAAATCATTGGAATGATTGTTTCTAAATTCCATGTAACCACTCTCTCCTCTAGTATCAAGCAAACTTACCAACACTATTCCATTACCGGCCGATATAGCCGACATGTACCATTCTGCCACCTAAAATGGTACAAAGATTTGTGTTCTATACCGGCATCGATACCGATCAACATCAGTCATACCGGCTCGATACCGGTTAATACCGGTCATATTGGTGGAATTGATAATACCATCTATTAAACTCATTGAACTATATGTTAGAATTGATTATACTACTATGTATTTAGAGTAATATTACAAATACAATTTTATATACGCATAATTACACACATATATAATTATAAATATATATTAATATATTAACCACAAAACGATATGCCAATATGGACCAGTGGTGAAATGTATCATTCCAAGAATCAAACCGATAGGATCTCTAGAACAAGTATGATATCAAGATTTAGTATCAGACTACTCAGGGCCCTTACATCCTCGAATTCAAGGAGTTGGGCGGGGGCGCTTAGTCATTTACACATTGTCCCGTGACCTGTTACGTCCATCGCCGAAAGCATATTCCTGGGGACGGAGCATAACTAAGTTGCCGCCGGCTGTGGGCTGTGAGCCTGTGACGAATGGAGCACCGTGACGTGTCGTGAAACGCGAAGAAAAATATTATTAAAATTGTCCAAATCTATTTGGCACAGTCTGCATCACTGCTATCTTCAAAGTCAACTTGCTCCGTGCCTCCATTCCGTCACCATGGCCGCATTCGTCGACATCACTTTTAATATTGCGTACAATAATCGTCTCACCTAGCATATATTTTCAAGGAAAAAATGTCCTCAGCTGCTGCTGAAAGATGAGAATACGAGCGACATCATCTTCTCAGATTCGGGCACTCTTAGTCTACGTCGATTTGTTCGCACTAATTCGCATCTTTGTTTAACAAGGTCTTATAGCACGTGTTTTTATAAGGCTAGTAGACATTAAACCTATAAAATGTCTCGCATCGAATTAGCTGGACTACCATCTTGTTCGGATACGTTTTAACTTTTTTAATAGAAAAATTAGTTTGATTTATATTAATAATACCGCACGGATGTTTACGTTAAAGATATCCGGTGAACAACTTATTAGCATCTAGTCCTTAGTCGATGAGCATGGTCAATTTCTTTATCTTCCTCGCCAAAAACTCTAGATCTTGCAATGTTAACATGGTTTTTGACGATCACGAAAGCGGGAAGTAGATTGTTAATGATGATCAAATAATCATCAATTAATTAAATTATTTATTTGTAATATTTATTATAGATGACAATATATCTTATACAAACTTCAAGGGTATCCTCAATATCAACAATGAGAGAGATTATAAACACATAGTGGTCGTAAGTTATTCTACGACAATCCTATATGGTAGTAAGTCTTACTATGATCACTTTATGATCGTAAGTTCTTCTACAACCACCTATTGATCGTAAGTCTACTACGATCACCCCAAAGACGTAAGCTTTACTACGATTAGGTCATTTATGACCACCCTATAGACGATAAGAACCACTTACATATGGACCCAATCGACTAAGGACATTTGTACGTTGTGTTAATACACAATAGTTAATATGTGATGTTATTTCCTAAGAAAACTGCATGTGTTAAACCTCTGTCTCTGACATAACTGTAAGATGATGTGGGGTGATATGTCTCTGACTATAACTGACATTGAGCGTGTGCATTGCATCAAGCGTTAAGACGTCTTTTGACATAGACAACTAACACCTCTTCATACGCTATATAAAGAGTAAAATCGGTGGATAGAGGGAGAAGGGATTCGGCAAGTACAACGAGAGACAAAAATTATCGAACCCTAGTTTTAGTAACTTTCTCCCTGTTGTAAACACAATCAATACAGTACATACAGAAGTAGGGTTATTGTTATCTCAGGAGAAGACCTGAATCTGTATAAAATTCTCATGTTCTTTTTCCGTGTAGTTTTGCTCTAGAAGAGCTCCAGCATTCATTCATAAAATCGATACTGAACCATCGATAATTGTCAAGCATTTCCATCTTCTTTATCTTCCTCGCCAAAAACTCTAGATCTTGTAACGTTAACATGATTGTCAATGATCACGAAAGCGGGAAGTAGATTGTCAAGGATCTTCATGAATGTGTAGGATTCGCGCCTCGGTAGCGATGTTGTTCGTCTAAAGAAAACCAGAGGAGATTTATTTAAAACCAACTCGGCCCAAATTCGATTTTTGTTGTAGACATCACCGCAGTCGTGCAAGTGAGTTGGTACAGCAAAACCATGATGGATAAAAGAAATCCGGCAAATAAATCGCCGACGAAAAAAGCTAGAACAATTGATCTAGGAAAGAGACAAAAACACAGAAGAAATTTAAATTACTTTTAGAAAACTATGGTCCCACCCACTCAGCGCTGGCAATAACACCGGAGAGGAGTGGAGATGGGCCGGCGACAGAGGTTGGTGGCGAAGCTCGTTAACTAAGATGTTAAAGTTGAAACTATTGGTTAACCCTGAAGCAGATTAAGCTGTCCCAGCAGGCCAGTGTAGCCTGTAAATTGACCAGCCAAATCTCAGTTGCTTTTGCTTCGTTTGATTCTCTCTTTGGTTTCGCGGCGTCGAATGCAACCGGTAATTGGCCTACGTTTGCATCTCCGGAGAATGCAAGTAAGATTTGGCCCACCAGCTCCAGTGCAACCCTGTCCAACTACCTTGCCTTTTGAAAAAGAGAGAAAATGCAAGCCTACTCGGGCAATATGGCCCAGCCCAAATCCAGGTGATCTTGGATCGAAACAAGCCGATGCAATTGGGCCGCGCTTTTGCCTTTCACGTGCTACAGCGAAGAAAAGCGATAGCGATCCAAAGCTTCTTGCTGTCTCCGTAGCCGATGCATCTCGTGGCGTGCTTGATCTAGGAATAGGCGACTGAACTGATGACAGGTGTTCGTAGCTTGAAAGCGACGGCTGGCTAGGGGACAACTGAACACGACCATGTGTCGCAGGCTGAGATCTCCGGCCGCTTTATCAGCGAGCCACCTGTGCACCTAGGCTGCTTTTGTTTAATGTTCAGTGGGAAAGAGTCACGGCTCACGAGTGGGTATACGATTCTTAAAATAATAGTGACTCGAATGATCAAGTGAGCATAGCACGCTCCCTGCGCCGTGTCTACCACTTCATCGTGGGCAACGGCCGACAGCTCGACCGCCAGCAGCGCCAGTCCACTACCCTGCTTGTTTTCTTTCTCCGTGGACTCGAGTTTCGCTTAACTATCACATCTCAATAACAACGTTTCCCCTTGGGACACGAACGTCCCCATGACACAACGACCGACCGCATCTACAATCATCTCGGTGCAAAGTTAGACCGTGGTACGGAGAAAACGCAGGGGACTTGGAGCCTTTCCAGTTTCCAACCCCACCACCGCGCGACGCGCAATCACGCATGACACGGCACAGCGTGCGGCGGTACCATACGGAAAATAATTTTATAGAATCTGGTTCACAACTTCGTTAATATGGATCAACTCCACTGCATGACACGTGTCCTTTCGCGAATCTTAAAGCGTGGCGTAATAGTCTTTAGCATTTCATTCGTGAAAATTCAAATCAGTGATTTATGAAACTGTGCGCTTTGAGATTCGTAAAAAGACACGTATTATATAATAGAGTTGGTCTACATCAATAGAATTATAGATCATATCCTGTAGAATTATTTTCCGTACCACGCACACTGCCCGCGCCGCGACACTGTCCTCCCCGCTGCACCATCCTCACCCAAAGTTCCCCTCCAACGGCCAGCGCCCACGTCGCCCCGCCAACCCCAACCCGGCTGGCCGCTCACACGTACACCGCCTCTCTTCCAGGTTCCAAACCTTTCACAAAACCCCCCGCAAATTCCCTAAAAAAACTGCCATTTCACCCACCGCGCACGTCGCCCCACCCGCTTCGACGAGCGCCGCTCCACCTCCACACCAGCCGCGCCGGCTGGAGGATTCCCACGCCGCCTCCTACAAAACCATCACAAAACCCTCCAAATTCCACTATTCCAGCCAAAACCCGCCGTTTCGCCCCCTCCGCACACGAAAGCACCAACCAAGCCACCCACCGCCTTTGCCGTTGCCGTCGCCAACTCGCCATGGCAGCGGCCATCCTCCGTCGCCTTAATCCCACCACCACCCCACGCGTGGCGCCGCTGCCCCTGAGGCACGCCCGGCCCGCTGTCTCCGACTCCACGGACGCGCTCACCGTCGAGACCTCGGTCCCCTACAAGTCCCACATCGTCGACCCGCCCCCGCGCGAGGTCGCCACCACACCGCGCGAGCTCGTGGCCTTCTTCCGCGATATGTCCCTCATGCGCCGCTTCGAGATCGCCGCCGACTCCCTCTACAAGGCCAAGCTCATCCGCGGCTTCTGCCACCTCTACGATGGCCAGGAGGCCGTCGCCGTCGGCATGGAGGCTGCCACCACCCGCGCCGACGCCATCATCACCGCCTACCGCGATCACTGCCTCTACCTCGCCCGCGGCGGGGACCCCGTCGCCGCCTTCGCCGAGCTCATGGGCCGCCGCGACGGGTGCTCCCGGGGCAAGGGCGGCTCCATGCACTTCTACAAGAAGGATGTCAACTTCTACGGCGGGCACGGCATCGTCGGCGCGCAGGTGCCGCTCGGCTGCGGCCTCGCCTTCGCGCAGAGGTACAGGAAGGAGGGCACCGTCACGTTCGACCTCTACGGCGACGGCGCCGCCAACCAGGGGCAGCTCTTCGAGGCGCTCAACATGGCCGCGCTCTGGAAGCTGCCCGTCATACTGGTCTGCGAGAACAACCACTGTGAGTTGTTTAAAGTGTGTGATCGTGTTGTTACTAACTTGTAACACTGTTCATCAGTGCAAATTCAAATTGCAGTTGGTGTGATTTAGAATATATGATTTGTGCAGATGGGATGGGGACGGCCGAGTGGAAGGCATCGAAAAGCCCGGCATACTACAAGCGCGGGGACTACGTGTCTGGGTTGAAGGTAAAGAATCAATTTTCGATTGGTTTGTTATGGAGTTGATATGATCAGTGAATTCAACAGTATTGACCAGTATATGTTATAATTTAACGCAATTTTAGTCTTGGTGTTTTCCATGACCCGGTTATCGCTTATCACACTGTTGGGGTCTCATTTTGTGAGGTGGATGGACTATAGGATGAACTACAGAGTAGTTGTAACATCTTTCAGACTTTCCCATCTTCTCGGGCTGCATAGCGAATTAGCGATTACCATACCATGTTGCCTTATTGTCGAAATTAGATGTTTTCCCCCTGTAATTCTCTTGTTTCAGCAAAAGGTATGAAGTTGGAAGTTGGTCGTGGTGCTTGTGTTTGTATTGCAGTGAATATTTGGTAATGGTATGGCACCTTGTATTTGGTACAGGTCGATGGGATGGATGTTCTTGCTGTTAAGCAGGCTTGTAAGTTTGCCAAAGAACATGCTCTTGAAAATGGACCAATTGTAAGTGTTCAAGAAACTTTATTGCTTTCTATAATTTGGATTATGTGCATATATGTACTTTTGGGGACCCATCAGGGGTTGGGATTTGGCTGGAGTACACTGCTAGTAGAATAGTTGGATTATTTGATTCTCATGCTATTGGATGGATTCAACACTAATAAGTAGCAACCATAATTATGCTTCTTGGAGATGTATGCATGTTTTCTCCTGCTAGCTTAAGATGTTGCTGCTCCGCTTATTCGAGCGCAGCTCAGACATCTTTGACTATGTATGTCTGACTGTAAGTCTGTAACAATCCTGTCTTACTAGACTAGCGGGCACGGCTGTACGGGTTCAATGTTAGGCTTGTTGATGCATTAAAAATGGGTTACTGTTATTCAAACCTTGTTGATACTATATTGTTGTTCATGCAACTTCCGAGGGTGATTTACTGATGTGTCCCTGTGTCCTGGTCTTAACACCTGTGTCCTGTCCATGGTTGCTAAGAAATTTCTCCTGATTTCTATACTTGCAAAACATGAAAATAATCTTTCTAACATATTGGATACATTTACTTATGATCATTAGCTATGTTTCTGTTTTTTTATACCCAGTCTCATTGAGATCAATTTTCAAGTGTAAATTGAGGGCGTGCAAACTGTCCATTCTAATGGATTGACCTGATTTTGGGAACCATGAACTTTTTGAAAGTAAGTTTATATTACAACCTAGGTCACAGTGCTTTTTGAAATTGTTCATCTAGGTCCTTGTGCATTTATTGTTACTTAATCTCTTAAATACTTTTTCTGGAAAGTGCTCATTTTACACCCATTATTCCGTATTCTTAGTGTGCTCTCAACTCCCAAGTTGGTCATTTAAATCATTTGTACTAAATTGTTTTTTGGTGCTATTCCTCCTCCAATCAGTTAAATGCTAACCTTGGTATGACTAACTGTTTCTTTCTTGTGTAATTGGTAGGGTTGGTGTTAGTGTTAGTGTATTACTTATACATTGCTTTATAATATAATTTCATTGTTATTGCTTAGTTGATGAAGGATAAGTTTGATTAATAGTAACTTGAGAACAGAGGCTTGTAACAAGCAAAGCTCTGTGAAGTTTGGAATGTAGCATCAGAAGCTGCATTAATATATTTTTTTTCTATAGAATATTTTTAATATAGCTGCTACTACTAGTTACCACTGTTATCTGTATTATCTTGGTGTTCTAGATTCTTGAGATGGACACCTACAGATACCATGGACATTCTATGTCAGATCCAGGAAGCACTTACCGCACCAGGGATGAGATTGCAGGCATACGACAGGTCAGGATGGCCATAAGCTCGCCACTTGAAATTTAAGTTCTTCAAAAGATTTGTTTCTGTCAAAAAAGTTCCACCAAAGATTGGCGTTCTGAGTGAGTTGTTTGTGTTATGACACCAACAGGAACGCGATCCAATTGAAAGGGTCAGAAAGCTGATATTAGCCCATGACTTGGCAACAGCCCAAGAGCTCAAGGTATTGTAACCATAAAAAGTATCACAAAGCACAAGACTTAGCATGGGATTTGCTTTGATTGAAGGCATGAATAGAGAAATCTTAAGTCAATTGTATATTCTAATTCATTATAACGATCTATTCTTTCTTTTTAGGACATGGAGAAAGAAGTTAGGAAGCAAGTTGACACTGCCATTGCTAAAGCAAAGGTCAGAATTGCAGCTAGATATGTTTTACAGTTGTTTCATTCATTCGGACTAATTGTGCTTATGAGTGCATGGCACAATTCAATATCTGCAGGAAAGTCCAATGCCTGATCCATCTGAGCTCTTTACAAATGTGTATGTCAACGACTGTGGTCTGGAGGTAAGTAGATGTTAAACATAATTCATTCTGAATTTAAGACGCTGCAGCTTCGGTAATTTTTCACGCATACGAATTCTTGGAACCAAGACTCGTCGCTTCCATGTTTATGAAGTTCGAAAATCACAATTTGATTTGAAGTGCTTTGCCTTGGATAATTTCTCATTTGATATTGTCTAACCTACCTCGTGTCTTTTCCATGATGCAGTCCTTTGGGGTAGACAGGAAGGAGGTGAGAACTGTACTTCCTTAGGCTGGCCAACCAAAAGCTTGTGTGTCTTGTAATGTGATATACAAAGAGGAAGAAATAATACAGGTGAAGGAATCCTTAGTGCTGCTCTGCATTTTTTGTGACTAAATAAATCTGTAGAAATGCATCTACTGCCGGATTCTGTATCACACTGCATTCTTTTCCCCACCTCATCTGGACCTCAATTTATTATTTAATCTGCTCAGTGAGCTAAGATAATCTGCAGCTGAAATTTTCTTCTTGTGCAATTAATTGTGCATGCGTGATGCTTCACGCACTGCTCATATATTTACTTGTCTTCTGTCTCTTGTGTGGCCTAGCCCGCCCAGCTCTTGTGCCGAGATGTTGGGCCGTAGTCTTGATTGAGCTGGGCTGGATGTCCGTAACAGAATCGATGGTTCCTTCAATTGCTTGAGCCTGAACAGCATGGTCATTGTGGTGGTGTTTGGTTTCTGTCAAAAACCAACCCAGCCAAAATTTGGCTAGTCCCAGCAATTTTGGCCCTTGTTTGGATGGTTGCCATTTTTTTTGCAAACCTATGCCCCACACATATCCGGCAGTCATATCTCTGCATTTCTTGCCAATACTTAGCCAAATTGGAGGGAGCCAAAACCTTGGCCAAAATTTTGGCTGGTAAGACACACCATGTATCTTTAGGGGTTGCCTATTGATCAGGTGATGTCTTTTTCTTGTGCGCAAGTTGACTTTCTCCAGGCCGTTTTGGACGTACGCACGCACGTATCTGCCCGTCCAAGCTGCAGACTCCAGAGGCGTCCCGTCCTGTTGCAACGCGCGAGGTAGAGGGGTCGTCGAGTGTGACGGGAAAAAAGGGGGAGGAATCAAAACTGTTAAGAAATCGGGATCAGGTCGGTAGACCTGGTTTAAGGTGGACTCCTCATCTCAAATCTTAGCAGGGTCGTAACCTATAAATAGGGGGTGTTATTCATGGTAAACGATTGATCGATGGATGAATGAATAAAAAGAAGCAAAAAGTCCCACTGCATCTATGTGTTCTATCTCTTATTCTGTTCTTGTGATCATGCATTGTTCTTACGATTCTGAGTTTGTCTACGAGGTTATCGATCGGACTGGACTCGCCAACGAGGCAGCGACGGTTCCTCAACACGTTATCAGCACGATCGACTCTCATCGCATCGAAAAGGTAACCGTCGATGAATGACACTCGTAGATTGAATCACTTTCTAGATTGCTTTCAATTCTGCAATTTTTTGGCTTTCTAGATTGGTTTCATACGGTGCAAATCCGCTCTAATCTACCACGAGTCGACTTGAAATCGCCGGCCAAGCCGATCGGTGGATTGCATGAAAGAGTAGATGATGATTGTACCGTAGGTTGTATATGCAATCGCATGAAAGGCACCATGTGCTTAGCACCGCCTGCAAGCGGCTGTCACTACCTCCGCGACACGTTACCGGTCGGCATAGTCCGCCATCACGTATCGCCACGGAGACAACGACAGAGCCACGCCGCCAGCACGCGGCAAGCATGCACACATGCACACATGCACACGTCGACCTGAAGCCGCGCCACCGCGCCTGCACGCGCAGCCGATACAGCCCCGAAGATGATTGCACTATGTTACATCGCATGACATCGCATACATATGAATGAACAGTAAACTCAAAAAGGGGTTGCGGGCGCTGGCCCCTGCACGAGCAATGGGCAAGCCGTCGCCGACCCGACGCCGGCCAACTCACGCCGTGCCTGCACATGGCAGCCCGCGCCGCCGCACGGCGCCTCCGCCTCGCAGCGCCCGTCGCACGAACGACCACCTCACGCCGCTAGAAGCCGGCCACACACCTCCCGGGAAGGAGGAAGGGGGGCGCCGCCTCCGCTCGCGACCGGCCCAGCACGACCATCACGCCACCACCGGAGCCGCCCCTCACGGCCGGCGTCAACACCGCGCCGTCCAAAAGAAATAGAGAAAGAAAAAAAAACGGGGAAGGAGATGCGCTCGCGCTGCCGGCCCCGGCCGCCTCCACGCATGGCGCCGGTGGCACCCCGTGCCGCATGCCCCGCCCGTAGCCGCGCGCCTGCGCCGCCGCCGAGTCGCCGCCCGTAGCCGTGCGCCCGCACCCGCAGCGGCTTCCCGCCGGCCCCGTCGCGCCGCGCTCCCGCCGGCCCCGCGCACCCCGCCGTTGGCCCGCAACCACCGCGCCGTGCCCGGCTTCCGCTGCGCCTCGCCGGCCGCCTCCTCAAGTGCCCTTGGAGCCGCCGCCGCATGGAGGACAGGGGCAGGGAAACCCTATCCCTGCCCTGCCCGATGGAAGCCGGCCAAGCAATGGCCTTAATAGGCCGAAAGGGCAAGCAAGCCTTTGTGACTAGAAAAGATCGCTTGGGCCTAAAGAATGAACAAGCCCAACAAGAAAACCAAGAAAAAAAAAGAGGCAGGGGTGGTTCACCCGTAAGAAAAAAAAAAAGAAAATTGAAAAGAAATTCGCCTTTTGCAATTAGGCCCTCAAAATTCTGAAAATTACGATGATTTTTATGCGGTGAGGAAACTTTGCAGAAAGAGCCTCGGAAAATATGAAAATTGCACGTAAATTCTCTCAGAACTGAAATTTCGCGTTTTAACCCCTGAAACTTGCAGTTTTTGGCAAAAAGTCACTTTTCAGAAGAAAAGGGCATCGAAAATCCAATTTTTGCATATTTTAAACTTTTGAAGCATGTTTAACCTTGTTATTGTTGTTTCTATGCAATTTATTTACTGTATTTACTGTTTTGATTATCTGTGATTGTTTATATTGCTTTTAATCACTAAAAATAGCACTAAATCATGAAAAATGCATAGAAAAATACGGGAATACGAACCTGGAGTTCGATGAGCATTATGAGAATTTTGCAACCATTTTATGCAGATTACTAGCAGTAATCTTATGAACTTTTTGTATGAATATGAAGATGACTGGCATCACGAATCAGGAATTCGAAGAACTGACCCAGCATGGCCAGAATTTGTACCAGTCTTCAACTCTGTGATAATACAATCATGGATGAGCAGAAGATTGAGAAGAATCTCTCTACCTTTCACCCAAATGCGATGTAATCCGCACGCAACTATCGTCAAGACGGTTACATGAAGTATGCCGAATTAATTGACATCATGCAAGTTGCGGAAGCTCAAGATAATGTTCTAAGAAAGAACTCATCTCGCAGCCACCTAGTAGCAATGTTGGCCATGAAGCCACTACTAGTAGCTACAAGGTGATGAAACCTCTCACGAATGAGAGGAGCAAGAAGGATAAGGTAGTATGTCGCACATTATTGATGCTTTTCAGTCTAAGAAAAAGGGCAAATGAAAGCATGAGGCACACCTCGCCATTGCAGGCACAGAGGATTCACATCCATTAGTTGCACTTATGAATGTGGACAGCCCAGTAGCAGCCCCATCACTCCTACTTTTGGATATTGCTGCGCCCGTAGCCGTAGTTGCCCGATAGGAGATGATCGCCATAGAGCAGATTGAGGCAGAAGTTCCTGAATACTTCGCCGATTCGATCTGGTGCACGCATTGCATTTGGATCTTTTATAGAAACTTGCAGTTTGGATTTGATGCAAAACTTTGAATTTTTGAATAATGGTTGCAAGCTCTAGGACAACAAAACATTAAAATTCTTATTATGAGTCCTGCAAGGCTTATTTTTCCCGTCTTTATAATAGCAAGTTACGTTCTGATATCTGAAGTATTTTATTTATGTGTTGCTTGCTTTCTGCTACATATTAATAAAGTACATTATATTAGAACGCGTGTGGCGCCCTATGGAGGAAGTGTGCTTAGCATGTAGCACAACTGTGAATACCATCTGAGAGAAATAGAAATTTTTCACCAATCAAGAAGAATCTTTGGTAGTCTTACGACAATCGCAGGCAGCGATACTTGTATAATAGGCTCGGGAAGGGTCATAATTATACTCCCAATTGGCACAACTTTAGTTATTGAAGAAGACTTGTTGTACCTATAATCGACTAGAACTCTCAAAGATATTTGCGCTAACAGTTTCCATGTAGAGACTGAAGAAGAGTATGGTACAGAATACCTGCTCACTACAAAGCGTGAAGAAAGTGAAAAATAGCATTAGAATGTCTTCCTTCATATGAAACTAGGCTATACTACACTAATATTAAGGCACCTGCAGCCTATGTTGCCTTGAAAACCATATTTAGAAGCTCTGAACTTTTCTATCTCTGGCATGATAGATTATGCTGTCTAGGTCTTAAGATAATGAGAGATATAATTAACAATACACAGGGACATAATATGAATGTAAAGAATTTCCCGAATCTGGAAGATTTTGTGTGCCCCGCATGTACCACCGGGAAATTAATTATTAGACATTTTGCTCTGAAAGCGAAGGATGAAGTCCCTACATTCCTGGACCGTATCCAGGGAGACTTTTGCGGTCCTATACAACCCCTGTAAGGGTCATTTAGGTATTTTATGGTGCTCATCGATGCTTCCTCAGAATGATCGCACTTATGTTTATTGTCTATGAGAAACCATGCTTTTGCAAAGCTAAATCTCGCAGATAATTAACAATTGAAAAAATAATTTCCCTGATCATCACGTGAAGTCCATCCGAATGGACAACGCCAGGAGAATGTACTCGAAGGCATCGATGATTATTGTATGAAAATGGGAATTAAAGTTGAGCATTCTATACCGCACATTCGCACCCAGAATGGACTAGCAGAACTTTAAAGAATTGTAATTTACCAACTATATGTTGGGGACACACAGTCCTGCTCGTAGCAGCTCTCGTCAATTTTAGACCATCGGCCTATAACATCCATCCAACTATGCAACTAGCGCAAGGGTCAGCATTGAAAACTTCTCATCTTCGCAGGTTGGTTTGCAAGGGTTATATACCTATACTACCACCGCAGCGAACTGCAATGGGTCTTCTCCGAAAGTCTGGGATATACGTTGTTTATGAGACAGCATCCATAATCAAGTATTTGGACCATATGACTGGAGATTTGTATAATGCCCAATTCGCTGATAGTACATTAGATGAGGTTAGTTTCCCGTCATTAGGGGAGAAATCAACCCTTGATAATAATGTCGGGAAACAATTGAAGTCTAGAAGATAATTGAAGTCCAGAAGATAATTGAAATCTATGCACTAGTGAAGCAAATAGAGAAGTCGAGAAGATAATTGCAGTCCAGAAGATAATTGAATTGAAGTCTAGAAGACAATTGAAGTCCAGAAGATAATTGATTCGCATGTATTAGCGAATCAACTGCCAGACTACTTTAGTGATTTGAAGAGCGTGAATAAGTAGCATTTGCCTGCAAACAATGCACCGGAGAGGGTTGAAATACCATTGAAGGTATTCCTAATCCCATCCAGAGGCCTCAGAATAAAAGGACGAGAACTCCGGTCCCTCGAATCCGAAGTAACCGGGGACGCCTGGTGAAAAAGGATAAGAAGGACTTGACACAGCCGATCACCGAAGTGCCCCGAACCAGAAGGGGAGCCAGTTGAGACATGGCATCGGTATGGAACCTTCAGAAAAGGCATATCAGAATTGAACATCCCCATGAAGGGAGACATCCGCATGGATGTGTGCGCACACATCGGAGCTGAAAAACTAAAGGAACTTGCCCTGCAATTGGAAGCAGCGGTGAGCAAGTAGAAGCATTAAAAGAATCGCCCCTTGAAGAAATAGTTATAAACTTTATGACCTCGGGAGAACCTTTGAATATTACAACAGCCAATGTCGACACTTACTTTGCAAAGAAACTTGCCACGATCATCAATCTTGATCCAGAGCCTGCATCGCTCGATAAATGAAAGAAAAGATCAGATTAAGAAGATTGGGAGAAGGCAATCGAAATTGAAATATTCTCTCCGAATAAAAGAAAAACGTTTGGGCCTGTAAGCCACACGTCTCCCCTTGTGCACCCCGTAGGGTATAAGTGTGCATTTGTTCGAAAGAGAAATGAAAGAAGCAAAGCTTGTTGTACAAGGTTTCACTGGACATCCAGAAGATGATTATGAAGAAATCCATTCCCTGGTCATGGGTGAAACTCTCTTTTAAATATTTATCTCAATGGCAGTGAATTTGAAGTTAGAAGTGAAATTGATGGATGGGGTACCAGCATACCTTTATGAAATATTGGATTCAGACATTTATATGAAGATACCTGAATGTATCACTGTCTCGAATCAAAACAGAGCAAATAGAAATATGTACAGTGTGAAACTCAGAAAGTCATTGTACGAACTTAAGCAATCAGGCAGAATGTGCTTTAATCGCTTGAAGCGACTTTCTATGCAAGAAAGGCTACACGAACAATGAGAATAATCTCTGTATATTTATACGACGATCCCATAATGGATTTTGTATAATATTAAAGTATGAAGATGATCTGAATATCATTGGAACCCTAAAGGATATTAGGAAAGCAAGCTCTTACCTGGAGTCGGAGTTCGAAATGAAAGATTTGGGTAAAATCAAATATTGCCTAAGCTTGGAGCTTGAGCATGTCCTTGAAGGAATATTAGTACATCAGTCAACCTACACTCAGAAGGTGTCAGAAAGGTTTGACTTTGGAAAGGCATACCCTTTTGAAAGTGCCAATGGTTGAGAGATCTTTGCAGCAAGACAAAGACCGTCTGGACCTAAAGAAGAGGAGGAAGTCCGGGACCGAATTCTCACCTTTGAAGTGCAATAGAAGCACTAATGTATTTAGCAAACTATATTAGAACGGACATTGTATTTGCCGGGATCCTACTAGCAAGGTATAGTGCAGAACCTACCAAAGGCATTGGCAGGGAATAAAGGACATCTTCCGATACCTCCAAAGAAGCAAAGAACTTGGTCTATTCTACAGAAAGAATCAAGACTTAACTATGAATGACAATGCATATAACGAGTACTTGTAGGACCCGCATACAACAGCAAATAGGCTATGTATTCCTATGTGGTGGAACCGCAATTCCATGAAAATCGTCTAAGCAGAGTCTTGTACCGACTTCAACGAGCCACTCATAAATAATAGCATTGTACGAGGCCTCACAAGAATGTGCTTGGCTTCGGCGGATGATTCACCATATCCAATAGTCATGTGGATTGAATACCGCACCAACCCCCACTATTATCTATGAAGATAAAGCAGCTTGTGTTGCACAAGTGCAGATGGATGTTGTGAAGAATTCTCTCACAAAAGTATATCAACCCCAAGTTCTCCTATGCTTATGAATTGCAAAAGATAAACGAAATACTGCATACTAAGTCATGTGAGAATCTTGCAGATTTATTCACTAAGTTACTTCCAGCGTCTAGCTTTGAAAGATGCATACGTGGATTGAAATGATGAGACTTAGAGAAGTGCAGAATTCAGGGGGAGAACCTTCACTAACTCATTATTAAAGCTTGATCATGAAGATCGAGTACCAAAGAATAAATCCAGGAGATTAAATGAAATTGGGTGGATTGTACTCTTTTTCCCTTGACGAGTTTTCCTGAAGTTTCTTGGCTAAAGTTTTTAATGAGGCAATTCATGCATCACAGTAGAACTTGTATCATGTACTCTTTCTCTAAATTTTTCCCACGGGGTTTTTATGGAGTTTTAACGAGACATGGACATAAAGGATGGGTGCCCAAGGGGGAGTGTTAAGAAACCGGGCCCAGGCCGGCAGACCTGGCCCAAGGTGGGCTCCTCATCCCAAACCCTAGCAGAGTCGTAGCCTATAAATAGGGGGTGCTATTCATTGTAAACGATTGATCGATGGATGAATGAATAAAGAGAAGCAAGAAGTCCCCCTACATCTCTGTGTTCTATCTCTTATTCTGTTCTTGTGATCATGCATTGTTCTTACGATTCTGAGTTTGTCTACGAGGTTATCAATCGGACTAGACTCGCCAGCGACGGTTCCTCAACAAAAATAGTGTGGTCCAGTGTAACATCCCAAACAATGGATTATGTTTTAAATGTAATTTATGAGGCTAATTTAAAACTTTTGAGGTCTCATGAAGTCATTTGGAAATTTCCTAGAATTTACCCCTAGCAATTCCTAATTCTAAAGAACCATGTTTCTTTAATGGAATGGTTGTCATTAAAAACTTTACAATCTAATCTTGTGATCATCCTATGGAAATATTTTTCCCATCATCTTGGTCATCTTGGCCACCTCTCTGAAAAATCTTATGATTTTTAGATTTTATTTGCTATTTCAAAAGAGCAAGTCAAACCAAATTGAATTCTGGTCAAACCCTTAGGGCAGCAGCTTGTGGATTTTCTGGAGAAAAATGTAGTGCATGAAAAATCCTAGAAAAATTACACAAGGTTGTCCTCTGGCCCTGTAAGCTTCCATAAAAATTTCAGAATTTTTAGAGTTTCGGAGCTACCTCTATAAATTACCCAAATCCTCTCTCCCCTTTTAATCCAAACCTGAAAACACTGTTCCTGCGGCTCAAACCTCACTCCGACCGAGTCCGACCGCGCCAGTTGACTCAACCTAATCAACTAACTGCACCGCTCGCAACCAACCCTTCAGCACCGTTGGATTTGGATCGTGCGACTCGCACCGATTGAGACAACCGGACAATTCCGTTTCCCCTTTAAATCTCAGTCGTTCGTTTGAAATCGGACGGCTATCGTGGATTCACTTGGAAGCAGACTCACGCGCGCCGTTTTGTCTCACCGACGAGGCGGGCCCGCTTGTCAGCTCTTTCTTCCTCCCTTCGCGCCGACGCTCAGAGCAGAGAGGCCACGCGGCCGAGCACCTCTGCGCGTCCCCGTCAACGGCGTCAATCCGCCGCCCTCATCCTCCACTCAGAGCCTCGCCCGTTAACGCCGCTTTCGTCCCGACCGTTGCCCGCCTATATCTCGCCCCCTCTCGCTCCATTTTTCCCTCATTCTTCCTCTCGGGGCTGAGGAAGGAGAGGCTCTCCTAAGCTCGCTACTCCGGTAAGCTTCAACCACATGATCCCTCACTGTTCTTTGGTCACTCCCGTCTCCATTTTTCCTAACACGAGTCGTTGTCTTCGCTTGTAGCTCTTAGTCCAGTGTGGAGCCTTCTTCGGCTCCGGTGCGCGCTCTGTGGAGCACGCCCGCGCCACTGTTGTCTCCGGTGAGTCCTATCCTCATTCTAGTGCGTCACCATGAATGCTTAGGCCTTTTACGAGTTTCCCCTCAATCATCTTGGCCATCCATCCTCAGGAACCCGTGAATCTTGGACTTTCTCCGTTAGCGGCCGCTGGAGCCCTTTTCTTCCCCGACGACGGCACGGTGAGCCATTCTCTAATTCCCCTCTCTTGCACCATCACAAAGCTCCACTGATGCATCCTCCATCACTCATTCTCTCCCTCTGTCCCCAGGATATCCTCCCCTCGGTAGCACCCTCGCCGCCGCCGCTGATCATCGTCGCCGGCTCGACTCCGGCAGCCTCTCCACCTCCGGGTTATCGTGGTGAGTTCCTGGAGCCCTCTTGTCGCCCTTGCGTGCGCTAGTTTGCCGCGGGCGTCCCCTTTCCGTAGTGTGCCGTGTTAGCCGTAGCTCCTCCTCCGCTCCGTCGCGTCGCGCCACCGCTCCGGGCCACCATAGAGGTCGCCACCGGTGCCATTCGAAGCGCACGGCTATTGTGCAGCCATGCGTGCCCTCGATTTGCGCCGCCGTGAACGCAATCGCCGACGATGCTCCGGTGAGCGAAGCTCGGTATTGTCGGGCCGTCCGGCAATACTGTAGCAACGTCATTAGCGTTTAAATGACAATGATTAGCATTTAATTCGTTATCTTTGTCGGAAAGCACGTGTTAGCTGTAGCTCTGTGTTACCGACATGTGGGCCTGGCTCCTTAAGTGCACCGTTTACTGTGGTGTGGACCGTGGACCGAGTTCGTGGTCTCTGGTCCATGCACTGTGCGTGTGGACCTAGTGCATGACAGGCAGGCCCCACATGGCACTGTGCTCTGGACCCCACTCGTTAGTGACTGTGGCTAGGGTGAGCTGGGTATAAAAAGTATTGTATGTTTATAGAAATTCCGAAATGCTTTATTTCTGAACTGAAAAATGGGTTTAACTTCTAAAATGCATAACTAATTCATTTTAGCTCCAAAATGGATGATTCAAATTTTGTTAGCTTCTAGTTTAAATGTACTTTAATACAAAAATAGGTTGAACCTTGTTACTGCTCCAGAAAATGTTTATTAATAAAATAACTTTGGGTTAGATTTATTTTGCACTAAAAATTGCTTTAACTTCAAAAATGCATAAGTATTTCTCTGTAACTCCAAATTGAGTGAATCCAATTTTGCTGGCTTCCTCTAATAATGGACCTGATGTTAAAATTAATTGTAGGCATGTTTCTGTTGTTAGAGAGATTGCAAATACAATTAAATCATGCTCATTTTCATATCTTTGAAAATTCATAGAAAATGCATTATAGCTCCAAATGAGGTGATTCCAATTGGGTTATTCATCTTATGAGGTGCTTGATTTACTGTAAAAATTTCAAGTGCACCACCTTTACAGAAATTTTTGCCAAACAAATTAATTATGTTGAATAGTAGCTTTTTGCATTTTTAAAGCTAAGCAGAATTGTTTTGCTTATAACTTTTGATTAGAGCATCCAAATTGAGTGGTTCTTGTTTCTAAATTCATTATAAATCATGCTCTTGCTGCTGTAAAATTTTCAGAGCATTTGGGGAAAGTTGGTTTTTTGAGCTTTTTCGGTATTCTTCGTTCTTATCGGTTCCTATTTGCTTTTCATTAGGTGCCGACGAGTGTATCGATCTTGAGAGTGAACCTCTGCAGCAGACTGGGCAAAACCAGCAAGGCAAGCAGTTTGATCATGTTAATCCCTTTATTTTAAAGTCTAATATATTGTTTTCAACTTATATGTATGCATTGCTATGTTGTGTTAAATTGGTTAGCTATTCCTTTAGATGCATAGCCTGTAGGTAAATGATATTCCTTTACTACCTGAGCCTAGGTTATTTGTTGTGATTAGAGTTCGTTGGATGAGCTCTTGTCACTTAGTAGGTCACGGGTTCAATTGCTTAGCCATGCTTAGCTTTCGGTAGTATTGGGCGATCATCGACTTAGTCGATGATCTTGATCACACAATTGTTATTATTATTCCATTATGTCCAGCCTTGTGACTTGTTAATTTGCAACTCAAAAACTAAAAATAAGATTTATATTTTGGCTTGGGCACAATGTGATGTTGGTGTGATCTGTTGGGTGTGATCGGAATGGTGCCTAAGTCCTCAAGGACCGAGTTACTTGTGTCACTAAGCCAAGCGCTTAATGCGTGCTAACCACACGGAGGATATGGGACCTCTCTTGACTAAGTACTTGGGGGCATTAATTGATGAGTCGCCGGTGGTAGTTGTTAGTGTTCGTTTCGGGATGAGAGGGATGGAGATTCTGGTTAGGTTCTCCATACCCCGGACTCCCGCAGTTGCTTCGGTTGGGCCGGAGTTCCGACTCAACGTATGGGTCCTTGTGATATATGTCGTCGGCATATCGCTAAGGGTTAACCCCCATACGTGCGACTCTTGATTAGTGCAATCCATTGGAAATGTTTCGTTAGACTTCGCCGTGCCTGCATACCAAAGGAAGTATGCTAACCGTGGCTAATGGAAAGGCAGTCTATCGTGTGAGTACATTGGTACACCCCTGCAGGGTTAAAACTATTCGAATAGCCTCGTCCTAGGTTATGGACATGCTTGGTAAGGTCGTGCAAGAACTAGACTACAACCTTTAAAAATTTAAAACTTGACATGGGTGGTATGAATGGGTAATTCATGCTATTGTTGTGGTGACTATTGGGATAGTCACTTCCAGGTTGTCATTCTGTTTGTCGTTATGTTCCTGCAGTTATTTCAACAATGAAAATGAATTGCAAACTTGCTCTTTAAATGTATTACATTATTGCAAATAAAATTTGCTTTGTGCTGAAAATGAGACATATGGCCCCCACCAAATAAGCTTGCATGTAGTATATAAATAGGTCTGCTATTCCACACGTCAGTCTTGCGAGTACAAAAATAATTTTTGTACTAATTTGCTTTGCTTAATATTATTTGTTGCAGAGGAAGAAGGTGAGCCCCAAGGGCCTCACTTTTGTGAGTCATGCTGTGGAGGGGTTTAGGACGACTAGTTTGGCGGACCGGTTGGTTGCCTTGTGGGTAAAGGCACGTCGATTGGCTTTTGTTTATCGCCATCTTATGGCACCCTTGCTTCCGCTGCTTAATTAGTCTTTGTATGTCATTTGGCCGGACGGCCCTCTTTTGTAATAACTTATATTGTATAACTTCTGTTTGGTAATGAGTTGCTTTGGATTCTATGTCTTGTATGGAATTGATGCGATTTTGTGAAAAGAGGTGTGTATACTGCATTTCTGGGAAGTATACATATCTCGAGGCTTAGTTTATTCGATTTGTGATGCTAGGACCATTTGGAAGGTTAAGCATTACAAGCCGAATAAACTGGGGTCCTCACATCCAGCGCGTCCAGCACGTACGTATCAATCCATTTCAGGACAGCTTACATCGAGTCAGCGAGGTAAAGTCCTTGAGGATGTATCGACATGTCGTGGTCTTGTGGTGTGGACACTTGTGGAGCATAGTAAAAAAAGTTGACCAGACTGAGCCATGACCTAGCCGGCTCTGCTCAGCTCAACAATCGTCCATGCATTCTGACCGGGAAAACCAACCGAAACGATTGTTTTTTTTAGTAAATTGGCCAATCGGTGCTGGTTTTATTTAACTGAATGGTTTTTTAAGAATATAAATACTCTTGTTCTTATTATTTTTTTTGTAAATTTAGAGGTGAGATTGAAAAGATATGAATATGAGTGCTCTATTGTTGTACGCTAGTTGTTTCGTTGAGAATTAGACTGTAGTTTTCACCCTCATTGCTTTGAATAAATACCCTGACAAACAATTACAGTACAACTATTCTATTGCTATAGCTATACATGCTTAATTTTAATGATAAATCTCTTGTTCTGAAGATTCATAATTTAGATATACAAATTGATTGCAGTATTTAATATAAAACCTTTATTATTATAAAACATAATGACAAATAAATATAATATTTATATATATAAAAACCGACGGTTGGATCGATAAACCAAAAAACGATTGCTTCACCGCTTCTATTACCGATTGGACTTTTTGCACTATGTTGCGGTGGGCGGTCTATATAACATGCGTGTCGCCGTGCGTGTTGGCCACTTGCCGGCTACGTGTACGTATGTCCGCGTGCCGGCTGGTTCCAGCTGCAGACCAAGCCCACGCAGCGATCGACCAGTGGGAGCTGGGATTGTCAGGCAGCCATTCGATCCATCCTTTGGCGAGGGACGGTCCTTGGTGCACCGGAACCCTCATTGTCCATGCATCTACGGTACACACGCTAAATTAAGGACGTAGTAGCTGTAAAGCGGCACCACGGAGGCTTGGGATCAGAGCATTGTCCACATACTCCTCTTGGCCCAGACCGCCACGCGCGCAAAGCAAGAAATCAGGGGCGGATCCACCTAACACCTACTTCCTCTGTTCTTTTTTACTTGACACAGTTGATTTTTACGGTCTTCGAGATATGACTTTGACTATAATTTTTTATTACTTTTACATTAAGATGTACTAATAAAATTATAATATTATGAAAGTATCTTCAACGACAATTCTAATGATATAATTTTTATATAGCCAATCTAGATAGTTTTAAATTTATTAGCGGTTAAACTTTAGAGAAAAGTCAACTGTGTCAAATAAAAAAGAACGAAGAGAGTATTATTTTTAAAAAGCAATCCAGCATATAGAATATGTATTACTACGATGATGCCACGCAGCCTTGACACAAAGTAGAAAGCAACGGCAAGACGCAGCAATGGGTGGCGGTGGGAAAGGGGAGGGCGGAGGAGCTCGCGGCGTGCGACGGTGAGAAGGCAGTGGCTAGCAACAAATACATAGGTGAATTCAATGCCCAAATCCCCAAATCCCTCACGAAGTCCATATGATCGTTGCCTTACTGTCATCCGTATGTGGTGCAAGGAATCCATTAAACAAATTATCACCAAAATAAAACTAATTGAGATTTTTCTCCTGGGCTACTTTGGCTCAACAATGACAGTGAATGTTCTTCTTGCCTGTTTCATTTAATTAGATGAATGATACGGCTAAACCTTGTGTGGTTACGGTGGCATGCTTCAAAATTGAATGCATTTATATTAATTATTTTATAGGAGTATTAGATAGCTTTTATTCGGTGCTAAAACCCAAAAGATGTTAGCTCACTGAATTTATTGATAACTAATATAGATAACCTGGTTTGAAGTCTATTTCTGGTTTTTCATTCTTTCTTTCATAATGAAAATGCCCAATTGCATACCGGCATTCTCTAATCAGGCTAGATGAATTAACTTGATGTATTGTGCAATTTATGGGGTTCTATCCATTAAGACTTAGTGATTTCTGAAAAGTGCTATGATGTTGTTTGCAAAAAAAAAAGACAAGATCTTGATTGCAATTATCCATGCTCAAACAGAAGACCCTAACAATTCAAGAATAAATTGACAATCATAAAAGTAGATAATTATCTTCTGTATATTTAAACTTTCATCCTTCCACCAGTAAAACACAAATATGTGAATTATTTGACTCCCCAGAAAAGCATTGAACATTTTTATTGTAACTTCGAACAGCAATCTTAGAAATTATGTGTCTGCCACTGCAAGCGAATCCTCTTAAAAACAAAACCAACTTCAGTAAAAGAGGTAAAGAAAACGATGGTACGTGCAGTGCAAATAATATCGTCCCATTAACCGCAAAACCACCAAACCACACGCGCGCAAGGGGCAAGCAAGCAAGCAGAAGCATGTGAGACATGTGGAAGTGGTCCGGTCTCCGCTGGGCAAAGCGATTCCAACGACGCTTTTCCCCGAGTCTAAAAACGAGCATGCGAAAACACGACCCCGTTTCCATTCCATCGACCACGCGCATTCCCTCCCGTCTGCACGCGCTTGCCCGCCAGAAAGCCGTCCGTCAGTTGCTTGGATACGTACAAGACCAAATTAGATGCGTGCATTGCATGGAACGCCTTGCCGTTTCAATTCTTCCTGCATGCAAGGTGTCCTCTTTTGTGAACGCGGCATGCTTTTTGGCAAAAAAAAAAACAATTGTTATTCGAGCACAAAGCCTCACATGGTAATAACTAACTATTGATGGGTGTTAAATATAAATATTTTTTGTTTCACATAAGTAAATTAAGAACGGTATAAAGAGCTTCATCAACTTGATTCGTTTTCGGTTATTCCCTCTCCCTCTCTTAAGCAGTGTGCAGTAATGAGAGATATCTGACGGGTTGTTTGATCGTGAGAATTCAAGATGCATGGGGAGATTAAGACCATTTTATGGTTCGTTTAGAGCGTGGGATCGAATTTTACAGGTTTTTTTTTCTTTTACAGAATCCTTGCGTTTCAAGCAGGTCCTTACCAAATAGAAGAGTACAAATACGGGTACTGATTTTGTGAAAAGGATTTGATGTGACAACAAAATCCGCATCTCGAAGGTCAAAGCTTGGGCACCAAGCCTCTATTACGGCTGGTGACAGGAGGACTTGTGACTAGTGATACCATTCGTGTTCCTGAGGATAACATTCTCTTTTTCCTAAGCGTCTAGGGGACTACAATAGGATTCTGTTTTTCACTCTAAGTAAAACCTTCTATGACACAATTGATCAGTCACTGACCACAGCTGAAGGATGTTCAGTCTGATTGGCAAGCTCCATTAAACAAAAACCAATGTTAATATTTTATTTGAAAGGAACAAAAAAAACAATGTTAATATGAAGCTTGCCTAGTAAAATGTACTTGGTGCTCATCTTTTCCATTTACTTTTTCTTCCGGTTATATATTTACATTTTGGGGTCCATTTCTTTATGTCACGCTTTGAGGAGGAAAGTCATAGGACCTAGAAATAAGTGCGTGTTAGAGGAATCAAATATTTTCTACATGTTATCACTACTGTAGTATATACCTATGGACCACCACCAGTTGTTAGAGATCATATTAGATCTGAAATTCAATCAATCATGTGACCATGGTAAGAGAATTTATTGGTGATATGCCCTAGAGGTAATCATAGACATGATTGTATCACATCTATGTTAATGAGTTATAGAATAAATATTATTATATTCATTGAATGAATTATCATTTATAAAGATTAATAGATATGTAATTTATTGGTGAAGTTCTTTAACTTATATGATGTCATTCTAAATGTATTCCTGGTCGGATGTCACTGGTCGGAATACTAGTGACTTATCGACCAGCACATGCATTGATTAATGACCATATTTCACTCATCATGGATATGTGGATATCGAATCAATAATGTGAACACATGTTAGAGAACATGGTGTTAGATTAACCCACCTTGAGACACTATTGAGATCGTTATAATTTTGTATGTCATTAGTTGGTCTCAAAACAGTGATGATGTATAATCCTTAGACCTGAGATCAGCATGGTTTGCTACATGTGTAATAGTACACTTAGAGGTTGACAAACGCAACTCCGTAACTGGGTAGTTATAAAGATAGTTTTCGGGTATGCTATCAAACATGTGAAGCGATGTGACTGGTCGGATATGGGATTTGCTCTTCCTAACATAACATGAGATATACCTTTTGGCCCCTCGATGTGGTCAAATAAAGAAAGTGCATGGTCGTGCCACCAGTGGTCGAAGACCACATGAAGTTATTCGTCACTTGATCGAGAAAGTATTGAACAGTACATGGATGACAAAATATCTCACCTGGAGCTCAACCAGATATCGTGAGGCAAGGATAGAATATGCAAACAGGTCGTTCAGTTTGACCAAATATGAACTGGTCGTATAGAGATGTGGAATGGTCATAAACTGATCGAACATGATCACAAACTGGCCGTAAAGATTTACGAACTGGTCATAACTAAATATGAACTGGTCGTATAGAGATACGAGCTGGTCATAAGTGATAAGGACCTAGTCGTAGATCATATTACATAAGGTTTGTCCGATATATTTTTTGTGTGTGTTCGCGAATCGTTATGTCCTGCTAGAAACCGCGAATGATTCGTGATCGGAAAGGAGTTTCTGAATCACAACTAATTACGCATGAACCTATAGGGTCACACACTTAACGGGTTGAAACAAATAAGTTCGGAT
The DNA here is from genome assembly GCA_036346255.1 of Ampelocalamus luodianensis. Lineage (NCBI taxonomy): Eukaryota > Viridiplantae > Streptophyta > Magnoliopsida > Poales > Poaceae > Ampelocalamus > Ampelocalamus luodianensis. Next base: position 50,836,359 of record CM070627.1, on the reverse strand, counting down.
AGGATCCATTATAGGCTCTGTATAAGGGGAGGCATGGAGCTGTTGGTACGTAAGAGTTGCTCCACTGAAACCCTAGCCGCTATCCTCCTGAATGTCTTGTGCACGTTGGTGCTAGCACACCGGCGTACGATATTCCACTTTTGGATATGTGGATACCGTAGAGGCGCTGCTGCGCTGATCGAAGACGATCCACGACCTACGCAAGGAGTGCGATAGGTTGCTAGAGAAGACGATCGATGCTGAGGGCGTTGTACGGTCGACTACTACCACTACATTGATGTGCTCGGCGTTGGATCAAACTACTTCAACTCTTCTTTTGTTGCACTGCGCGTCTAGTGGTAACGATATATGATCTCTTGCTTGCATAGATTCCGGGTTTGCATGGTAGAATTTTTAAAATGGCTAGCTAGTGTAGCATACTCGTATCCCTTCAATTTTGTAGTATGCTATAAACAAATATCGAATCTCGGTATTAGGGGAGAGAAATGCCCAAAAGTTCGAATATCGTCGTATTTTTCAAAAGAAAAAGATCTTTAGTATTCAGACACGCGCATTAGTCAAGATAAACTTAAGATTTAGTTTATACTCCTGTACGCCAGAAGTGGGGAGCCTACCAGATACTTTCTAATTAGGGGGGGTTATCACATTGTTTACTTGTAGTAAATACGTCGTTAAGAGTGGAATACTTTGGGTTGAATAGTATATCCGCCTCTATGAAATTGACTTATTGGTTTTTGATCTAAAATCTGTGGGGACGCGGACGTGTCTAAGATCTAATGACACTTGTCGGTGTTTTAGAACCGATTTTACGTAAAGATTGTTTGATTCGAGGGGTCTCCACAATTGATCACGCAGACGAGAGAGACACGGGATTTTTATACAGGTTCGGGCCTTCTCAGGTGAGAATAATAACCCTACTCCTGTGTATCTTGTATTGGGTGTCTGGATTACAATCAGTAGAGGGTCTTACTAACCGTTCTTCAAAAAAGCCTCTCCTCTCTATCTCTAAAAGACACTTATTTATACTACGCAGTGGTGGCCGTTGTCGTTCCAGGCTAATTAGTCGCTCATTATTGCGTAATAATAAGAGTAATTACTGGAGTAGTAACCTCCCATCTTTGTCAAACAATTATCGATCGAGATAGTGGAGAATTATCCGTAGTTATGTCGCATAATCGCGTATTTTGACTGCTTAGATTCTCACCATTAAATGGGCCTTCTGACGAGTGGACCCAGTTAGTCGTGAGGAAGTCGTAGCAGAACTGGTCATATCAGAACTTACGACTAGGGGGGTAGTCGTAGAAAAGCTTACGACTGAGTACTGATCGTAGAAAGACTTACGATCGGACGTAATCGTAGCAGGACTTACGATTACACTATAGTTGTAAAAGTGTTTACGACTAGGGGGTAGTCGTAGAAGAACTTACGACTACCTGACTTGCTCTTCCCTTATAATATTAAGGGGTATGTCATGTGACGTCATATTACATGATTATGGAATAATAAATTGAGGATTATCAGATCCTCGTCATCTAGCCCCCCAGCTTCAAGTGAAAATAGCGTTCTTGACCAAAGGGTCGTAGATGATCTTTTGACCACTAGGAGGTCGTAGGAGGAACGTTGAAGGAAAAACTCTTCAACAAACGTTTCTCTCGACCAGAAATATGTTTGATCGAGGTAATTTGTTAAGAATATTACGATTGCAAGATAGTCGTAGAAGATCTTACGACTTCGGAGCAATCATGACCTTATGATCGGAAGCAAAACTTTTCCGATCGGCTTTTCATTTGTCCCAGGGGTCAAGATGGTAATTTCACTTGAGATGTGAAAAGTGTCTCGGGACTTTCTAACGGGCAGGTAAAAAGTCTGTCCGTCGGAGCAATTTCCAAAGCGGTGGCAACTGTTGGGATTCCACGGCGTTTCGTTCCAGGCGCGTGGTTATAAAACGGACCATGGAGGTAAAACTTAGGGTTCTTACCTTTTCACCCAACAGTTTGTTGCTTTCTCGTCTCTTCCGCCGTCGGTGATTCCGTACACTTGCTTGGAACTTTCCCAAATCCAATTCTTCCCGCCCTTGAGAGAAAATGGCTAGGACTATCTCTGAGTGGGCTCAGTCGGAGATAGATGATGCAAAGATGACCGCCCTGGTCGCCGCCGAGAAGATCCCCGAGGGTCTTCTCGTAAAGTGGATTGCGACGAATGAGCAGCATTGATCGTCGGGAGAGGAAGGCCAAATTCCAGTTTTCCAGGCGTACTGTGAGTGCGGCCTCCGATTGCCTGCTCACCCCTTCCTCACACTCGTGCTCGAGCACTTCGGGGTGGAATTAGTGAATCTTGGTCCTAATTCCATCACGATGCTGAGCGTATTCGTGTACTTGTGCGAGGCCTACCTGGGGATTCCGACGGATCTCGAGCTTTTCCAGTATTACTACGGAATGGCTCGTCAAGCCGGGATTGCCGGTAGCTGTGGTCTGAAGCTCCACGACGGTAAGTCGAAGGAGTACATTCAGATGTTCACCTGGTCATCGTGGCTGGGGTGGAAGAAGAAGTGATTTTACTGGGAGGTTACCAAGGAACATAGCCTCTCATTCGCCGGAAAGGCCGCCGAGCGGTCTTCTTCCTGGGACTCGACTCCCAGTAATCTCGACCGGATAGCCCCCTATATTCAAGCTGTCAAAGACTTGAAGTCAGAGGGGCTCATCGGTTGACACGTGGTGAAGGACTTCATCACACGCGCGAATCAGCCCTTTGAAGGTACGAGTTCCTCCCATGTGGAGGTACTCGGGGAAGGACGACCCAACCAGGGACTACAAGGACGGTGAGTAGAAAAACTTACTGCTTTGTCCTTGGTTAATCCCAATTTAGTCTTCTAATCGTTCTGTTTATGTGTGCAGATCTTCCGCAGGCGGAGGTTGACACGTGTGTCAGGCTCATCTGCGAGAAGCATCCTGGTCAACAGTTTGGCTCCTCAAATCCTTGCGGTTTTGACCGCAGAAAAGAAAGAGGAGCGCCTAAAGGTAATTAAATGATTTTGTCTTTAGGCGCTTTGTTGTCGTAAAACAATATACGACTAACGAGTTTGTCATAGAAAAACTTACGACGGGATATTGATCGTAGAAAAACTTACGACCGAACGTAATCGTAAGAGGACTTACGATTAGACAATGTCGTAAAATACTGACGACTTTTGAGCTAGTCGCACTATCGACCAGCTAGTGATCGCAGAAAATCTTACGATCACTTTATTTCTTTTTCAACAGAAAGTTGGCATGGAGAACCGCAACGAATACGGTACATGGATTAAGACCATTTGCAAAATATATTTGCAAACTAAAGTCACATACTACAAGGATTATGCATTAGCCTCGACTATTTGCAAAACACATTCGCAAACATTGGCAACATGCTAACGAGAGCTAGAGCAAGCACAACGAGTTATCAGCATATGACAAACTCAAGCTACTAGTCAAGACCCCTCTTAATAGTACGACAACCTATACTAGCAATTCGGTCTTTCAATCAAACACCGAGACCGGTAAAAGACTAGGAATACATCTTTAGCCCTAGCTAGCCATACCTTTGCCTTGAACATCTTCTTGAAGCTTGATGACGCACATCTTCACTTCAAGTCGAGGTTCTTGACTTGAATATCATCAACACATGATGACATCTTTCATTTGCCCTCCATCAACACATGATGGACATTCTCTTGACTTGATGATCAACTTATGATCATTTTGTCTTCTTGAATATCATCACACATGATGATTTTCTTTTCTTCAAGATCTTGATGTGCATCAACATATGATGCATCCTTTACTCCAAGCTCTTGACTTGATGACGATCAACTCATGATATCCTCCAAAGTCTTCAATCTCATGGAATATAACATATTCATCCAACTCATATAAAATATTAGTTCCACAATATGATTGTCATTAATTACCACAACATACCATTAACTCATAATGGTGGGACAAGATACTTTAATCTTTTCCTCTTTGGTAATTGATGGCAACCATCACAATTACAAATGATTGAATATAAAGAATGAGTATATATACTCAAGGATATGTTTCAAAGTAGAAATCCCAAATATATGTGAATGAAGAAATATGGATCAATACTAATGTAACCACAAAACATAAAGTGAACTCCCTCTAAATGTGTGTATACACAATGTGTAATAAAACATATGCACATATTCAAGTTAGACTTTTAGTGGATTTGACTTTTGGTGGAATTCAGCTTATATTTTGGATCTGAGAAATGCAACAAGATATAATAATATGATGTTGAATGCGCACCTCCATGATTTTCACATTTTCATCCAGATGAGACTAAACAATATGTATATCAAATAAAAGAGTTAGTCTCACAAATAGATTTATCATTAATCACCAAAATATTCCATTAACTCGTAATGGCGGGTCTAGATTCTTCACCTGCAAACAAAGTCATGTAAAAATCCAGTTGATTTATTCACTAAGTCTCAGTTTGCATCCAGTTTCTAAATATGCATTGATGGCATTAGAATGAGACTATTTAAAGAGTTGCAGAGTTCAAGGAGAGTAAATATCTAAATCACAACCCTTATCAAATTCTTAGAATTTATCCAAAATCTTGAAAATTGAATCCTAAAGATTAAACGTTGTACTCTTTTGCATAGTGAGTTTTCGTAGGGTTTTCTCACATGAAGGTTTTTAGTGAGACAACAAGGATAATACAACTTACAAATGTAATGTACTCTTTTCTCTATTCACTTTTTTCCAATGGGTTTTTGGAAGAAGATTTTGATGAGGCATTTGCATATCGTTGCCTTTTGCTCAAAGAGGAGTGTTACGAAGCCTAATTATAAGCAAAAGACTAAACCTTCTATGAAGGGGTTTCACCCTTTTAAGTTATAAATATGAGAATCTCATGTCCAAATTACAGATGGATGAATAAAAAATTGGATCTTCTCTCTACGTTGTGTCTCTTTTGGTGTTCATTTTGTGATTGTATTGATTATATCCCGACTAGGTCGTTGATTATTTGACACTTTTTCTTTTTCAGTTCTTTAGGGAATCTAGCCTGTCGTTTCACGTTACCTGTTCTCCACTTCTCGGTGGGCCCGCCGGAGCCACGCCCTCGTCGGCCGTCACTCCTAGGACACCATGCTTTGTGCACGAACACACTCGCTTACCTGATACTGCTAGTTTTTTATTTGACACCGAAGACCATTGTTGTATAGAAGGGTGTAGTATTATTGCTTTAGTAGAAGGGTGTAGCATAAGACCATTCTTATGCTAGTGATAATATACCTATAGAACCATTTGCATTCTTCAAATATGGGAGACGCGTAATTCTTTTTCCATGTAATCAATGGAAGACTTATCAAATTGTTTATGGGATTTGATGATCTTCCTCTCTATACTACCAACCTGTGTTTTGTTAGTTTCGGTTCATTGTGCTAGTTTTTATGTTATTACCATAGTTCAGATTCATTTTTCGTGGTTTGCCATTAGCTATGACAATAATGTTCTCGTGTGGTTCCTTGTCAGACAGGGGCACAATTCCTGTTTGATTACGTCGATTCTATACAAGGTTTTAAATCGCGATTTTCACGGCAAGATCCCACCAAAAAAGCTACATCGCTCTATAGCTAGCTATTTACCTATTTTCCTGGCTTCGCAGCTTAGCGTTTGAGATTAAAAAAACTATGGGAAAATCCATAAACAATCCCATAAATCATGTATTTTTTGTTAATTTGCCTTCCATTCCTAATTATTGTTTATTTTGTCCCTGTAAGTTAAATTGGCATGCAAATAACCCTCTAGACCACATGTTAGCACTATTTTTCGTGGTTTTCATTATCTTTAGTACCTGTTTTAGCAGTGTCAATACTTGCTCCAATAATGCTATTATTTGGGCGATTTTGGTACTTGTAATGCACCATTTTCATTACTAATGTCTCGGTGTTAAAATCGTATATTACAAATACCAAAATCACTCAAATCATTGATATAAGCATTGATATCACTTGCACAATTACTAAAATCATTAAAAACAAGTGCAAAAGATAATTAAACACGACAAAATCGTACGAACAAACGATCTAGGAGGTATTTGCAGGCCACCTTAACTTATAGGGGCAAACTAAACGAATATAAGATATAAGAGCAAATTGAAAAGACACGTGCTTACAGGTTTGTTTATGGATTTTTCTCCCCCAAAACCTACTAGATATGGCTAGCTATTTAGAACCTTGATCCTATATATTTGCAAGCTGCTATTTGCCGTTGCCTTTCGGAGATGTACATGGATCCTCCGTAAGTATAGCATTTTACAGGGAGAAAAAAAAAACGCACGGACGTTCCGAGAAGCGCCAAGCGTTTCCCTCCCGTCGAAACGCTCGTGTCGCGAATCCGACACAAATCTTTTGGGCACCCACTGATTCCCACTCAATTAGCCGATTAATTAACTACTCCGCTAACCCCAGTCCAGCTTAAACTATCCTGACAATCTCCGCAGGCCGTACACGGGCGCACGGTGCCATGGCCACGCCTCCGTCCCCCCGGAGCCCACCCGGCTGCATGCTCATGGCCCACGGCCCACGCAGCCGAAAGATGTCACTGCTCGATGGGACCCGCAACATGAGCTGTCGGGGGTCTGCGTGGATCAGTTCTAGGGAGGGAGGCTACAGCTCCCATTGGATTCCGACGCTGCGACCGACCCCAACATTTAGATTAGATCCTAATCCTTTTCGTCTGACAATCACAGTTAATTTTCGCTGCTGCTGCGGCTTCTGCAAAAGTTACACGAGCATCTGTCTAGCGTGCACATACACACACACAAATCGGATTGGTATTTTGGCTCTGCTTTGTAGAACGCCGGGGCTGCCACCGTGTGTCTAATGCATCTATTTTGGTATTTTCTAGGCTCGCTAGATTAGGACTTTTATAAAGCCATATACAATAATACAAATAATTACTGTCTATAGCAACTCTCTATGTTGTCTATAAATAGCACTAAAATCAGCTCATACAATGAGTTGTCTTTTACTTGTTTTTATAGATCACACAATCTTTTAATTGTTTCACGGACCTAAGAAATGTGGTTGGATGGTCTTCTTGATAATACAGTCGGCTACAGGATTGTAGACAACACACTTATCTCTTTTTATTCTTTTTTATCCACATCAGTTTTAATTCTACATGACAGAGTGTACAGAGAACTGATGTAAGTCTATTGTATATGACCGCACGTGGTAGTACACATGATTGTACATGATAAGTTGAGAACTCATGTCGCTGAATGATATATTACCTCGCTGAGTGATATATTACTTTGGTAGGAATAGTTGCTAATGCCTGTCTATTAGCTAGTGTCAAGAACAAGTGTTCTTAATATAAGATTTCCAATGAAGTGGCCAACTGCCGATGCTTTCCAACCAATAACAAGCATTGTTAATTACCGTAAAACATTTTTTAAACGTTGTATTCCATAGACTATTTCCAACCAATAACAAGCATTGTTAATTACCGTAAAACATTTTTTAAACGTTGTATTCCATAGATTAGTTCACCATAGTACCCTAGTGTAAAAGTAAAATGCTACATCCACCAAATAATTCTATACATCAAGCTTTCTATTTGATTAACCATGAACAAACCAGCCGTTAGAAACGCTCAAATACCTTTTACGTAAAAAAAATATGCTACAAAAGTTGTACTTAATTTGGAAAAAGGTTGATTGCAACGTCTAAACAAAAACTGGACTACGATGGCCAATTAGTTACGACAAAACGATGATGGCAAAAATATAATATAGAGACAAATAAAATATTTGGCCAGAACCAAGAGATATCTAGCAGATATACGAATGGAAAAACATATATTTTCAATACATGTACGGGCTGACCAAATTCTTTTACTCATCATTTAGAGTAACGATTATATTCGTATTATCCATGTTATCCATTACCTTGTTTGGATCGCGAAAATTTTCTCGATTTCTGCAAGAGTCGAATTGTTTCGTGTGAAATTTTTGCAGACTTGCCACTCTTATCATCTCAATATTTTTTCCTTGATGAATCCTCAATGTTAACACGAGTAATCGAAACTAAGGCACAACGGTACACACTAAAATCAGCTCATACAATGAGTTGTCTTTACTTGTTTTTATAGATCACACAATCTTTTAATTGTTTCACGGACCTAAGAAATGTGGTTGGATGGTCTTCTTGATAATACAATTACTGCGATTGTAGAAACACACTTATCTCTTTTATTCTTTTTATCCACATCGGTTTTAATTCTACATGACAGAGTGTACAGAGAACTGATGTAAGTCTATTGTATATGACCGCACGTGGTAGTACACATGATTGTACATGATAAGTTGAGAACTCATGTCGCTGAATGATATATTACCTCGCTGAGTGATATATTACTTTGGTAGGAATAGTTGCTAATGCCTGTCTATTAGCTAGTGTCAAGAACAAGTGTTCTTAATATAAGATTTCCAATGAAGTGGCCAACTGCCGATGCTTTCCAACCAATAACAAGCATTGTTAATTACCGTAAAACATTTTTTAAACGTTGTATTCCATAGACTAGTTCACCTTGGTACCCTAGTGTAAAAGTAAAATGCTACATCCACCAAATAATTCTATACATCAAGCTTTCTATTTGATTAACCATGAACAAACCAGCTGTTAGAAACGCTCAAATACCTTTTACGTAAAAAAAAAATACTACAAAAGTTGTACTTAATTTGGAAAAAGGTTGATTGCAACGTCTAAACAAAAACTGGACTACGATGGTCAATTAGTTACGACAAAACGATGATGGCAAAAATATAATATAGAAACAAATAAAATATTTGGCCAGAGGCAAGAGATATCTAGCAGATATACGAATGGAAAAACATATATTTTCAATACATGTACGGGCTGACCAAATTCTTTTACTCATCATTTAGAGTAACGATTAGATTCGTATTATCCGTGTTATCCATTACCTTGTTTGGATCGCGAAAATTTTCTCAATTTCTGCAGGAGTCGAATTGTTTCGTGTGAAATTCTTGCAGACTTGCCACTCCGATCATCTCAATATTTTTTTCCTTGATGAATCCTCAATGTTAACACGAGAGTAATCAGAAACTAAGGCACAACGGTACACATGTTAAACATACAAACATGCAACAGCTGTCGAGGCAAAAGAAAGAAAATTGAAAACAGAGCAAATCTGGAACACACAACCATCGCGCTAAGAAGAACGTTAACGCGTTCCCCGTACACGCACGGTACACCCTCCTCGTCCTCCTCTGTCTTTCGCCTTCCGGCTTTATTATTCACTAACGCCACATTTATTTCTCCCCCCAAAAAACCACCACCACCGTTGCATACCCGCACAAATACATACGCCCGCCCTCTCACCGACCCTCCCCATTACTGCTCGTCTGCTCCACCACCACCACGAGACAGCGCAGCACGGGCCGCACTGCGCGCGCCGCAAGAATCCAAGAAACGCCGAGGGGAGGGCAGAGGAGAGGAGCCCTCGTCGCCGGCGTCCATGGGCACCGCGTCTCCGGCGATGCGGGCCGGGGTTGTAGCGCTGGCCTTCTTGGCCGCGGCAGCGGCGGTCGTTTCTGGTGAGGCGGGGGCGCTGCCGAGGTTTGCGGAGGCGCCGGAGTACCGGAACGGGGAGGGGTGCCCGGCGGCGGTCGTTTCTGGTGAGGCGGGGGCGCTGCCGAGGTTTGCGGAGGCGCCGGAGTACCGGAACGGGGAGGGGTGCCCGGCGGCGGCGGCGGGGGTGTGCGACCCGGGGCTGGTGCACATCGCCATGACGCTGGATGCGCACTACCTGCGGGGGTCCATGGCGGCCATCTACTCGCTGCTCAAGCACGCGTCCTGCCCGGAGTCGCTCTTCTTCCACTTCTTGGCCACCGCGCCGGGGGAGGAGGAGCTGCGGCGCGCGGTGGCGGCGTCATTCCCGTCGCTGCGGTTCGAGATCTACCCGTTCCGCGCCGAGGCCGTGGCCGGGCTCATCTCCGCGTCCGTGCGCGCCGCGCTGGAGGCGCCGCTCAACTACGCGCGGAACCACCTCGCCGACCTGCTTCCGCGTTGCGTGCCGCGGGCGATATACCTCGACTCGGACGTGCTCGTGGCCGACGACGTGCGGAGGCTGTGGGAGACGCGGCTGCCGGCCGCCGCCGTGGTAGCCGCGCCCGAGTACTGCCACGCCAACTTCTCCCGCTACTTCACGCCGGCCTTCTGGTCCGACCCCGAGCTCAGCGCGCGCGTCTTCACCGGCCGCCGCCGCCCGCCCTGCTACTTCAATACCGGCGTCATGGTCATCGACCTCCGCCGCTGGCGCGCCGGCAACTACCGTCGTCGCATCGAGCGGTGGATGGAGATCCAGAAGGAGAAGCGCATCTACGAGCTGGGGTCTCTGCCACCGTTCTTGCTGGTCTTCGCCGGCGAGGTGGAGGCCGTCGACCACCGCTGGAACCAGCACGGCCTCGGCGGCGACAACGTTCACGGCAGCTGCCGCCCGCTCCACGACGGGCCCGTCAGCCTCATGCACTGGTCAGGCAAGGGCAAGCCGTGGGACCGTCTCGACGCCGGCATGCCGTGCCCGCTCGACCATACGTGGAAGTCCTACGACCTCTACATCGGCGAGGAAGACGGCGCCGCCGCCACGCCGCCGTCCGGGCCGACATTGTCGTCTGCATTGCCAGCATCCGTGTTTTCTTGGTAGAAGGGAGCTTGTAGCTGTGGTGGCACACTAGATACGATAATTCTTTTGTTGGTTGCACAGTTCTTGGCGATGGCAGCGTGCTCCATTGCATTGCATTGCATTGCTGCTGCTGGCACCACCGCTGCCGTGAGCTTAGCTGTCGCTCGCCGTGGGCTGTACAGGGCGGTGAATGGAGTGGCGGTGTTGACGGCGGCATGAGGAGGGGGGAGAGTGGATAGAGAAAAGAAGAGCTTGTTCTTTTCGGTAGAACTCAGATTGGTTATTTGGGGGATTTTGATTCTTTTGGGGTGGTGATTCTTGGGGTTCCCAATTCGCTCGATTGGTGGTGTACAATTCTTTGATAGGAAAGACTTGGATTTTTTGTTCTTAATAATTGATGATTCTTTCATTCATATGCCATGTGTTCTTGAGTTGAATTCGTGTTCTTGATCTGAATTCGTAAACATCGAGTTGGAATCGAATTGCCTTGTATCTGATATAAACTCTCCATGAAGTCTGTGGCAGGTTATAAATCTTTATCAGCAAACATGCCAGTCAAGAGAATTCTCCATGAATTCTCATCAAAACTGGTCCTTGAAATGCCCAGAGTTCTCAATCATACACGACAATCAGGTGAGGAGCGTAGCTGCAAGCATTTCGCATTTCTGTCTAATTCGAAGCCGGGGCAAACACTGAAGAGCCAAGTGATGAGATTTCAGCATCCAACATTGCAGCTCATGTTCTGCAGCTTGACGATTGATGGGGCTGAAATGTCGCATTGGAAGTAACATTTCCATCTTTGAATGGGTTGTTCTTGGAACATGCCTATTCCATCTGCAATTGGACTGTTCATACTGTACATTCTCCCCGTTATACTCTCCGTATTCATTTCACTTCCATCAATTTTTTCGGTCAGAAATCAATACTCCACACAAGAGGCTTGTGACCGGGAACTACAAAGTTTCCCTAGAAAATGCTGTGCCCATTGATTCCCCGCCTGCTTTCCTATCTGTTGAAACAAAAGGTATATGAATGTTATTTGAAGTTTGAATACTCCATTTGTTGTTAAGCAATATCTCCAAGATAAATGAAAACCATTTTCTTAAGATGGGAGTTTGCTCACAATCAAAATAGGATGTGCCTATTTAACTTACCGACTTGCTAGGCCACTATAATCAGTTGAAGGCTTGAAGCAACAAAATAGAGATGCCTAGCTTGTACTTAGTATAGACTATGTGTGCATGTCAAAGTTCACCCACTTTATAGTTTATACAAACATATTGTCACAGGAAAGACCCAGGCTGGAAGCAGCCAACTAATGACCAGCTAAAGAATTGAAACTGCAAGGCAAGTGCACTACTGCAGTGCAACTAATCATTGTCTGTATTCTTTCGTCACTTGCTTCCTCTTCTCATTTTTGCCTTTCCTTTCAATCCTTTGAAGTGTGATGAACTTCTCCTATCCACCGGTCCACCCACTGGGCATCAACCATCACCTATTCAATATATCCTCTCACATGGATAACACCTGCACGATAAAAAGAAGAGAAAAGAAAAGCCACTGTTCTTGGTAAACTGGTAGTAATGATGATGCATATTGTAGAAACACGTCATTTTCATCTAGTGAGTGCTATTTCCATCAGAGGATCCAAAGTTGCTGTGTGGCGATCCATGTACCGTCCATCAATCAATCCGCCTAGTAACGAAGCAAGTGAAGTCAATGCATTCTGACCGTCCGATCAAAAAATCAAGTAATAATTAATAATTTGTCACTGCAAAGAAATGAATTTCAAAATCAACCATCAATGGACGGTCTCTGGCAACCGCAGTATCTCGCTACAGCGCACGGGATGATCCCGGCCGTTGCCGCATCGGTACGGTGCCCACTGTACGGCACTGTAGCAACGTGCGTTTTCCGCCGTTGTTGCGGAGGACACTGTTCCATCTATCGCCCCCTGGCAGAGCAGCTACCGGATTTGGGCGCCATTACTAGCCTTGGTGCCTCCATAATGCCGGCCACCGAATTCAGGTGTGTGGCAGGTAGCGAGGCGTACATGCCCGCAGTAAACTCGTCGCTGGTGGCAGAGAGCCATCGGCTCGAAAGCTTCCGATTTGGCGGCATGTCGTAATGGCCGGGGCTAGAATTGGACCGGAAATGCTTGGGGCCTTGCAGAAACTGCCGTTTCAGTTGTAGCACTTGTACTGAAACATGGAGGTGTTAGCTAGCAAGATTTATTCAGAAATGGCCATGGAGAAGGATGGATCAACGGTTCTGAAGGAAATAGCAATGTACTGGTACGGTGTTTAGACACATAAGCTCTACTAGTGACTACTACTATGCATGAGTTGCATAAAAATGTTGTGTCTGATGCTTAATGCGTACTTATATGGTGCTTTCTATCCTCTAGGGAAAAAAATGACACTTCCTATCCTCTCTGATTCCAAATGCAAGTCATTCTAGAACTTGTGTAGTCAAACGAACATTGAAGACCTTGCCAGTGTCTAAAACGACCTACATTTGGTAGAATGCATAGCTAACCCTTGCTGTTGGCTCTTAAGCGCTGAGATATCAATCAGTGACACAACGATATATAATTTTGACACTTCAGAGCCAGGTTGCAAGCAAAGAATACAGAGCTCAACAGTAGACTGCTCAATCACTCCGGCACCTGCAAAAGCTGAAGCGGAAGATCCGACACAAAGAAGGCACAGAGAATGATTCGACGACTAGATCAAAGTGCAAAGGGAAGGGAAGTTTGAGTTTGAGGTGGTGGTTGGATGCCTTGTGTGCAGAGTAGGGCAATGCTTGCTTGTCTCCGAAGTTCTAAGATTGTTGATGAATTGGCCCCAATGAGATGGATACGACACGGTGGTAAAAGATTGGTTGATGCTGACGTGAAACCTGGAGAAGAGAGGAGTCATCAGCAGCCACAGCCATAGAAGTTGGGGAATAAAGGGTGGGCAACTGGCAAGGATAAGATACGCTGCATATGTATGGAACCGAGAGAGCGAGACCCAGATCCAAGAAAAGCAACGCCAATCAGCCCATCGCAAGCAAGCACACGTTTTCCCCTCGAATCAAGAGTCTCTTGCCTCCAAAATTCCTGTAGATCGTCCTAAATTATGTTTAGTATAATCCCTATGTTTCCAAAATTCCTGTAGATCATCCTAAATGGACCCTTAGCCTTTTACCGGCTACAAGAAGCGAAACAGTTTCGTTTTGTCATATGTATACGTCCATTCTTCTAGGCTGAAGTGCGGTGTGGCTGAAGAAGAGCAATTCATTCACTTGGACCTTTGCTACATGTCCAGGATAGATCAGTGCGTGCTTTTTAGGTACCAAATTCTCGGGAGGGTATAGAAGAAGCATTGCTCAGTTTCTTATTTTCTAATGAAAATTTGGAGCCGGAGACAAGGCTCTCTGGTTCTAAAAAAAGTATTGCTCAATTTACAGGCCAGGCCACACTTAGGCAAGGCACTGTGTAGCTCTTTTTCTCTCCTTTTTTTGAGAGGAAGGCATGGTTCATCTTAGGTACAGAGATAGGTTCGGATTTACACCATTGGTGGAATTAATGTGCTCACACCTAAAGCAAATTTGGCCTGGCCTTGGTCTGACATTAGAAAACGAGTCCATGTGACAAACCGGCTTGGCCTGCAAGAATGGCGTACATACAGCCCCACAGCCCAGCCTGAATGCGCTACTCGACCTATTCTTTTGCTATGCTCTGGCGTGGCGTGTGTTTAGTCGAGGACCAAAACTTTTCATTCATGTTAATTAGAAAGTTGTCACTTCAAGATATACCATCTAGTTTTTTAAAATTTAAAATTTGTCACTCTAATTTCTCCCTCCTTTGAAATTTGCTATTTTCACTACTTTTCTTTTCTTTTTCCTTATTTTTCATCTATTCCATTGTGATCTACCTATTTTGCCCCTTGTCTATTCGTCTCATCCTTCCTTCAGAATCAGCACAACAGAGGTTCTCCCGAGCGGCAAGCTAAACCGGCCCCGCCTCCCCCGTGCTCTCCGCCGGTCTCACCGGTCCGGCCACGTCCCAACCTCCCCCCCCCCCCCCCGCTCCCTCCCTGCCTCCCGTCGGTCGCTGCGTCCCCTCCCCGCCTCTCCCGAGCGAGACCCGCGATCCGGTCGCGTCCCAGCCGCGCCTCCCCCGAGCTCCCCTCCGGCCCCTTCCAAGTACTTGTGAATGGTATCAATTCCTAAGTAATTGATCAATTGACCCTTTCAAGTACTTGTGAATGGTATTAGTTCCTAAGTGCACATGAGAATGATGAATAGCTTCAGAATGTGAATAGTATCAGTTCCCAAGTGCAGTTTGTTTCCAGGCGCTTGTGAATAGTATCAGGTATATGCTCTAAGGTGCATCCGTGTATGTTTTCCGGTGCTTGTGACATATTAAGATTATTCCATGAATGAAATGAGTGAATTCTGCTTTTACTTGAACTGTATCAGGTCCTTGTACTTGCTTGAATGCTGCTGCTACTTACTCAAAATTGGAAATTGGAAAAAGATGAAAAAAAAGGAGATGCTTGATGCTAGCAATGCCTGAAGGCATTTCACAAACATTCAATTCACAATCATCTGATACTCTGTTACCAACCTGATACTAGTCATGCCTTTCCATTCAACAATGACTAATAACTTACAAAGACGCTCAGATTGGTACAAGTAGCATGTACAAGAAGACCTCACCAGAATCATGTAGCCGACAACCATCCAGCTTTTCATTGCTCGTGTAAATTTTCAGGCAGGCATCATTGTGTGGAAGTCTCGTGAACTTACATTGTATTTCACGCTCAAAAATGTATACAAGCTGGTACAATGCTGTGCTACTCATCTAAAATTACATTGTAGTTTGTTTCATCTCACAACAAAAAATTCAGAGTTGACTACATCTCACAGCAAAAAAATCAGAGTTTAGCTATGTTCCACAACAAAAATATCAAAGTTTAGCTACATCCTACAACTAACATCCTCTCTAAGTGCTGCTTTAAGAGAGCGGGCAATTCCATAACTCTCACAGACATATCTAAAACTCGAAAGCGCTTGAGGTGACATTGGATGAACTACCACGATGCCTGCATTGACCAAACAGAAAAGCTAGAACAACCTGCAAGGACTAAGCTAATGTCTTCTGGTGACATGTCTTCTTGGGCCCGAGGGGAGCTCGGGGGAGATGCGGTTGGGACATGGCCGGACCGGCGAGACCCATGGGGCTCGCTCGGGGGAGGCGGGTGTTGGAATTAATATGGGCTAGGCCCAAATTATATTCTAATTAATTCCTGATAAATCTCAAAGGCTCATGTGCATATGCTAAAACTGTTTAGTCCCACATGGAGGGATGAAGGGGAGTTACATCACTTTATAAGGTGGAACGTGGTAACCCTCTTGTGGAATTGGAAAGAGCCAACACACGCGCGCGCTCGCTCGCCTCGCCGAGCCGTGCCGAGCCGTGCGTGCGTGTGCGTGTGCGCGCGTACGCAGGCATGTCAGGTGCGGGCGCGATTTTCTTTATCTATTCAAAAATCAAAACGCACTGACACGTAATTGATTGCGGATCAATGGCGACCGTTGGTCTCTGGTCTCTTTATTTTTGCATGTCAGAGTTGTGGTTCATGATGGCGACTGTTGGTCTTTGGACTTCCTGGTGACTGTTGGTCTTTGGACTTCCTGATAACTGTTGGCCTTTGAACTTCCTGGTGACTGTTGGTCTTTGGACTTTCGGGTTCTGGCTATTTAAAGAACAGTCAGTTCTCTCCGAGGTTACACAATCTGAGTAACTCCACTGTTTCGTTTTTTGCTTTTGGTTATCTCCATCCCGGACCGTGCGTACGGCCACACCGGAGAGCAGCCTCGAACCCTCATCCTCGAAGGCTTGCACGAGCGGGGACGACTAAGGTTTTTTGGGAGCGTTCGCGCTTGATCGCCGCTACGATCTACATCAATCGCATCGCGACTACAACTCTCGCGCTACGTTCTACATCAATCGAACGACTACTACCACTACGCCATGACGAACGACGTCCTCATCAAGAACATCGTTGCATCTTCTTCTACCACCAACTGGGTATGCCTTTATCTCTCTTGTTATTTGGTTTGATTTACTTTCGTTGTTGTTTTGAACACCGAGATAGAAATGCTAGCTTCGTTTCTTCTAGAATCGGTATAACTATAGTGTTCTTAGTTACCTACTTTGTGAAAATAGCTAGATTATTTTCCATATTTTATCTAGCAAATTTCGGATTAAAATACTTGAAAAATGCTTATATGTTCAACAATCCAAAACCTTATTCTAGGCATAGGCATTTTTCGACAACTGGCTTTGCTGCCGCGCTCAAACCCCATGAATTCGATGGTGCGAATTATAAGAGGTGGCGCACCAAGATGGTGCTCTGGCTAACTGCCATGAACATTTTCCATGTGGCAAACGGCAAGCCTGAAGGAACACTTACTCTGAGCAGAGCAAGCGTTCGAGGTCACGATAACCTTTTAAAGGTGTCGTGGTTAGTGTTCTTGGTGAGAAGTTAGTTGATGCATACATGGTGATTACAAATGTGAAAGAGATGTGGGATGCACTCGAGGCCAAATTTGGGGTTTTGGATGCAAAGTGAATTGTATCTTATGGAGCAATACCATGACTATAGAATGGTTGATGGTCGTTAGAGTTAGCAGCTCATGAGATACAATCCATGGCCAAAGAACTTGAGCACTTCAAATGTGTGTTACCGGACAAGTTTGTCGCGGGAGGCATTATTGCCAAACTTCCTCCTTCTTGGAGGAATTTTGCTACTTCCCTGAAACACAAGAGACAAGAGTTTTCTGTTGAAAATCTCATCGGGTCTCTTGATGTTGAAGAGAAGGCGAGGGCAAAAGATACACACATCAGAGGTAATGAGGGACATTCTAGTGCCAATGTGGTGCAAAAGAAATATGGCCAAGCTCAAAAGTTCAAAGGCAAGAACAAGACCGCACAAACAACTAGCTTCAAGAAGAAGAAGAAGAACACAAAAGATAGCCCTTGTTTTGTGTGTGGCGAACCTGGTCATTGGGCCAAGGATTGCAGTCAACGCAAGGGTGGGAAGAATCAGCAAGGGCAGAATTCCAAGTCTGCCAATGTTGTTGTTGGTACTACTGAGACGGGAACTTGTGGTATGGTAATTTACCTCATCGTTCTTTTCGTATGTCAATCTACCGATTGGTGGATGACACTGGTGCTAATATACATGTGTGTGCCGATATTTCATTGTTTTCTTCTTACCAGTCACTCGGGATTCATTTGTTCTAATGGGAACGGGTCACATGCCATTGTTCATGGTGTTGGCACGTCGATCCAAGTTTACTTCGGGAAAGATTGTGCAATCAAGAACGTGCATCATGTGCCATCCATCAATAAGAATCTCGTCGGCGGATCTCTTACGTGTAGAGATGGCTTTAGATCGGTATTTGAGTCCAATAAATTTGTAGTATCCAAGTGTGGACAATTTGTTGGTAAAGGCTATGTGCGGAGGCTTGTTCCGCCTATCTCTTTCAGATTTGTGTAATAATGTTGTGAACCATGTTTACGATGGTAATGAGACTACTATTTGGCATTCACGACTTTGTCACATAAATTTTGGTTGCATGACGCTGTTAGCCGCTTTAGAGTTAATCCGAAATTCACCCTTGCCAAAGGTTCTAAATGTCAAGTTTGTGTGCAATCAAAGCAGCCTCGTAAGCCGCATAAGGCCGCAAAGGTAAGAAACTTGGCACCATTAGAACTCATACATTCAGATCTGTGTGAGATGAATGGTGTGTTGACAAAAGGTGGTAAGAGATATTTTATGACTTTGATTGATGATTCCACTAGGTTCTGTTATGTGTATCTTTTGAAAACTAAAGATGAAGCTTTTCACTACTTTAAAATCTATAAGGCGTGTTGAGAACCAACTTAAAAAGAAAATCAAAAGGGTTAGGTCTGATCGTGGCGGCGAGTACTTTTCTAATGAGTTCAATTTATTCTGTGAGGAATATGGTATAATCCATGAGAGGACGCCTCCCTATTCACCCCAGTCAAACGGGGTTGCCGAAAGAAAGAACCGTACTCTAACTGATTTGGTTAACGCCATGTTAGACACAGCGGATCTTTCCAAGGCATGGTGGGGGGAGGCTATATTGACTTCATGTCATGTCCTAAATAGGGTTCCCACAAAGAATAAAGAGATAACTCCATTTGAACAATGAGAGAAGAAAAGACTATCACTTTCATACTTGCGCACTTGGGGTTGTTTGGCGAAAGTCAACGTGCCAATTTTCAAAAAGCGTAAGCTTGGACCAAAAACTGTGGATTGCGTCTTTCTAGGCTATGCTCAACATAGCGTTGGATATAGATTTCTAGTGGTGAAATCTGGAGTACCTGACATGCTTGTTGGTACAATTATGGAGTCCAGAGATGCTACATTCTTTGAGGATATTTTTCCGATGAAAGATATGCCTAGTTCATCAAGTCAGGAATCTGATACAATTCCTGAACCTGTCATTCCATTGGAATATTTTGAACAAACTCCTGAGAAAATTTTTGAGGAGGAAGATAATGAAACTCGAGGAAGAGTAAAGACAAAGGACGCAAAGTCTTTTGGTCCTGATTTCATTGTGTACCTTGTGGATGATACTCCAAGCACTATTTCTGAAGCGTATGCTTCTCCAGATGCAGAATACTGGAAGGAAGCAGTTCGTAATGAAATGGATTCCATTATATCTAATGGAACTTGGGAGATCACTGAGCGTCCTTATGGTTGTAAAACTGTAGGATGTAAGTGGGTGTTCAAAAAGAAGCTTAGACCTGATGGTACTATCGAGAAGTACAAAGCACGGCTTGTGGCCAAGGGTTATACCCAAAAGGAAGGCGAAGATTTCTTTGATACTTATTCACCTGTGGCTAGATTGACCACTATTCGAGTACTACTATCTCTGTCGCATCACACGGTCTTCTCGCTCATCAGATGGACGTTAAGACGGCTTTCTTAAATGGAGAGTTGGACGAGGAAATTTACATGGATCAGCCAGATGGATTTGTAGTAGATGGTCAAGAAGGAAAGATGTGCAAGTTGTTGAAATCTCTGTATGGTCTTAAACAAGCACCTAAGCAGTGGCATGAAAAGTTTGACTGAACTTTAACATCTGTAGGCTTTATTGTGAATGAAGTCGCGGATGTGTGTATTATCGCCATGGTGGGGGCGAGGGAGTCATTCTATGTCTGTATGTTGATGACATACTGATCTTTGGGACCAACCTTAATGTGATTAAGGAGATCAAGGATTTCTTGTCTCAGAATTTTGAGATGAAAGATCTGGGAGTAGCTGATGTTATCTTGAACATCAAGCTGTTGAGAGGTGATGATGGTGGGATTACATTGTTGCAATCCCATTATGTTGAAAAGGTTCTGAGTCGTTTGGTTATAGCGACTGCAAACCTTCTCCAACACCTTATGGTCCTAGCGTCTTGCTTAGGAAGAATCGGAGAATAGCCAGAGACCAATTAAGATATTCTCAGATAATTGGTTCTCTCATGTATTTAGCTAGCGGTACCAGGCCTGACATCTCGTTTGCTGTGAGCAAACTAAGCCGTTTTGTTTCCAATCCGGGAGATGATCATTGGCATGCTGTTGAGAGAATAATGCGCTATCTAAAGGGTACTATGAGTTATGGCATTCACTATACCGGGTACCCCAGGGTACTGGAGGGTTATTGCGATTCAAACTGGATATCTGATGTTGATGAGATTAAAGCCACAAGTGGATATGTCTTCACACTTGGAGATGGCGCTGTTTCATGGAAGTCTTGCAAGCAGACCATCTTAACGAAGTCAACAATGGAAGCAGAACTCACAGCATTAGATACTGCCACTGTTGAAGCTGAATGGCTTCGTGATCTCTTGATGGATTTGCCGGTGGTTAAAAAACCAGTACCGGCTATTCTGATGAATTGTGACAATCAAACTGTGATTGTCAAGGTGAACAGTTCTAAGGATAATATGAAATCATCAAGACATGTGAAGAGAAGATTGAAGTCTGTCAGAAAAATGAGAAACTCCGGAGTAATAGCTTTGGATTATATCCAAACAGCTAAGAATCTGGCAGATCCCTTCACAAAGGGTTTATCACGAAATGTGATAGACAATGCATCAAGGGAGATGGGTTTGAGACCCACGTGAGTTACACCATAGTGGTAACCCATTCTATATGATCGGAGATCCCGTGAAGTAGGATTGGCGAAACAAGCTATTGGTTAACTGGGAGGAGAGTACCTTTATAGACCCACTCCATTGGAGATGCAATTCTCTCCTAAATCTGTATGGCAGGTTGATTCTTATCTTAATGTGTTCTGTGGCTTGTCAAAGCAAAGATGCTGTCCTACAGAGCAGTCTTGAAAGAACACACCTATATGAGTCCGACTGCTAGTCACAGTCTATGAAATAGGGTAATTTCTAGGAAGCTCATGAATAGGCCAGGAGTATGACTTATATGCTCCAACCCGCAGGGATGCCTGGCAGCCTAGTATCAGTTAAGGACTTAAGTGAAACTTATTCGCACAAAACTGTCAATTCAAGGCTTAGTCCATTATGCAGTTGTGGATAAGTGTAGCTTCTGTTCTAGGTGGATGTTCAACTTTAACCGGTCTCCATCAAAACACTGGTATATTAAAACAATACTGTGGATTAAGGCATTTGACATGTGCCATTGGGATCTGGTGGGGGATTGTTGGAATTAATATGGGCTAGGCCCAAATTATATTCTAATTAATTCCTGATAAATCTCAAAGGCTCATGTGCATATGCTAAAACTGTTTAGTCCCACATGGAGGGATGAAGGGGAGTTACATCACTTTATAAGGTGGAACGTGGTAACCCTCTTGTGGAATTGGAAAGAGCCAACACACGCGCCGCCGCTTCACCGGCAGCCGAGCCGTGCGTGCCGCGTGTCGGGTGTGCGTGTGCGTGCGCAGACGCAGCATGTCGAGTCTTGGCGCGATTTTCTTTATCTATTCAAAAATCAAAACGCACTGACACGTAATTTATTGCGAATCAATGGCGACCGTTGGTCTCTGGTCTCTTTATTTTTGCATGTCAGAGTTGTGGTTCATGATGGCGACTGTTGGTCTTTGGACTTCCTGGTGACTGTTGGTCTTTGGACTTCCTGATAAATGTTGGCCTTTGAACTTCCTGGTGACTGTTGGTCTTTGGACTTTCGGGTTCTGGCTATTTAAAGAACAGAGTCTGGTTCTCTCCGAGGTTACACAATACAGAACTCCACTGTTTTCGTTGCTGCTTTTGGTTATCTCCATCCCGGACTGGTGCGTGTACGGCCACACCGGGAGAGCAGGCCTCCGGAACCCTCATCCTCGAAGGCTTGCACGAGCGGGGACGACTAAGGTTTTTGGGGAGCGTTCGCGCGACTGCTCGCTGCTACGATCTACATCAACTGCACTGCAACTACAACTCTCTGCTATGTTCTACATCAACTGAACGACTACTACCACTACGTCATGACGAACGACGTCCTCATCAAGAACACTGCTGCATCTTCTTCTACCACTGAATCTGGGTATGTCTTTATCTCTCTTGTTATTTGGTTTGATTTACTTTATGTTGTTGTTTTGAACTTTGAGATAGAAATGCTAGCTTCTGTTTTTCTAGAATCTGGTATAACTATAGTGTTCTTAGTTACCTACTTTGTGAAAATAGCTAGAGTATTTTTCATGTTTTATCTAGCAAATTTCTGGATTAAAATACTTCGAAAAATGCTTATATGTTCAACAATGAGAGGGACGCAGCCGCCAACGGGGAGGCGGGAGGCCGAGGGGAGGGAGGCGGGCGCTGGATGTGGCGGGCCGACGAGACCGGCGGAGAGCATGGGAGGCGGCGCCGATCCACTTGCCGCAGGAGAACTCTCTGTCTTTGGTTCGGACTTGAAGGAAGAATGAGACGAATAGACAAGGGGCAAAATAGGTAAATCACAATGGAATAGATGGGAAATAAGGGAAAAGAAAAGAAAATAGGAGAAAAGTAGTGAAAATGACAAATTTCAAAGAAGGAAGAGATTAGAGTGGTAAATTTTGAATTTCAGAAAACTGAATGACATATCTTGAAATGCCAATTTTCTAAGTAGCATATATCAAATTTTGCCGCTTATGAAAAGGGAACCCAAGCTTAGGTCCAAGTACAACTGTCCGAAGTCCGAACGAAACTAGGCCTAATGCTGATTCGACCTAGATTTTTACTTGGTGTACTTAGTTGAAGATCAAAATTGCCAAAATTTGGTCATCAAATTGGCATGGGCAAGTTTTGGCGAAAAAACGAAGAAATCCAATGAAAAGATCAAGTTTTGGCAACAAACCAAATCAAAGTCAAATTTGGTCAAATTATCAAAATGTTGGTAGCCCAAAATTTAGCATTCATACGCTGATTAAGCAAAAGCGTGATTACGTCCATCAGAATGCAGTGAAGCCGCACGAGAAATGGTCCTGTCATGCACAATGTTTTCTTAAAATACTAGTAGGGTGTTTGTGCATTGCATCAGAGTCCTAAAAGAAGGTGAGATGTACCAACAGACAGGATCTTAAACCGTATAGTAAATATCAATTTCTGACGAGCACGTCGATGGCGACGGTGGTGGTCGACCAGAGATGTGGAGCGGAAGTGATGTCAGTGCTCGAGCCACTGCTGATGCGGGCCGGGGCGACGAGCCTCCGCCTCCCCTCCTCCCTCCGTCGCCGCTCTCTCCCATCTCCCTTCCCCGTCTGGCTCCTCCGCGCGTCGACGGTGACGATGGTGGTCGACCGGAGATGTGGAGCGGAAGCGAGATTGGGAAGGGGAAGTGGTGGGCGGTAAGAAGAGAGATGAGCTATTGGGGTGAGCGAGGGACTTGCGACCAGTTCAGTTTTATTATATAAAAAAAAAATCGTACGAGGAGGTGGAAGATCATCCCGTTGTGCAGAATAAACTCCTTTATTAGTAAAGAAATGCTGATGGAGCCTTCGACGTAGGGAGAAGTTCAGGAGCATCGGGGGTAGTTGTCAGGGATAATCGAGGGGAATTTATGATGGCGCTGACCGTCTGGTATGACCATATTTCTAGTGACCTGACCGCGGAAGCCTTGGCAATGCAGGCCGGGGTTAAGATAGCGGCTGCCGGAGAATTTACCAAGCTAGTCGTCGAGACGGATTCACTCTCCCTTGTCAATCTGTGGAAGACAAGGAGAGATCATAGTGCATCTGAGATTCAGGAGCTCAGCAGGGGTCATTGTTTCTTGTGTGCCAAGAAGTGCTAATGAGGCTGCCCATCTTTGCGCAAAACAAGAGAACTTAGGGAATGTTGGGTGCATGTGGCTTCAAGCACCTGAGTTCTTATATAATTGCCTCCGGCCTGATTGTACCCATGTTTCAAACCAACGAGTTAAGTTTTTTTCTGGAAGGAGTCATGGGGAGAGGATCCCCCACATGAATTGTATTGACTGCTACGAAAATTAATACGATACATAAAGGAATGAGGAGAAGAGGGATTTCCAAACAGAGATCACACGTCAATCTCTAGGTCGTATTTTCTCCGCCCAAAGTAAAGCGTTACATCTTCAGTACATTATTTGATGAGGTAAGGTAGCGACGATTCAAGCGCCGGAAAGACAATGTCGTGGCTATTATTCCACAGACGCCACGTACACAGCAGAAGGAATGAGTGCTCCTGAATTCACCAAAAAAGAAGGGTTTGCCGCATGTTGCTCTCGGTTTCTCTACAGCCTACGACTCCCTAGTTAGGTGCTTCCCGCTTTAGATAAACTTTCGAATCTTGTGCCCTCAAAGGTTGAAACCAGAGGAGAGGGCAGTTAAGCAGACCAGAGAGACAAAACGCAACATCCAACCGGACTTCTTGGCAGCAGCAAAATACACCATTGTGAATTTGTGGCGACCAATTATTGATACAGCATGCAGTAAAACTAAACAACGTGGTAAGCATGACATGTGCTAAACAAAGCATGCATCACAGGACTAGGGATTCACATAGGAATAACAATGTTGCTTCTTAGGCAGCTATATCAGAATCAGGAGTATGTATAATAACAATCTGGTAACAAACAAGCAAAAAACAAAATCCGGTTCACGTGGCTAACACGGTTATAAAATTGCATTCAGGAAGCAAAATCAGAACTAAAATAAAACAATTCAACTTGTGCGTAAATGGAGCAATCATACAAAACTAAAATCAGTTCTTATTGCTACCGCATACACACCACAGAAACTCCAATGGAACCTCTTATTAAACATTCCACGATATGGAGACTGCAGGCCGCTCTGGGAGGTTTGGTCTCCACTTTCAAAACTGGAAATGAAAGATGCACGCTACATCAACGCTACATCAAGGCATCTCTATGCCTGAGCGCCAAGTTCCAACATCAAGGTTTGGTTCGCATCATCGCTTCCAGGGCCACTAAACTGGATGGGGCCTGTGTTGTGAGAAAGATTAACATGTTAATTTATTTCCATAGATATTATAGTCATTGCTGGCAAATTCCTGACTACATACCAGGGCTGATGTATCGATTCTTGAGGGCCCATTCATCTCGCATTGATGCAAACTTCTTAAAAGGTGCGCCTGATAATTGACAATACAAGAATTTAGATTTTGATAAAAGGACATAAACATCATAATTGTTAGTAATGGTAGTGAAAGTGTTTTGTACCATCAAGTTCCACCATAGCTTTTTTTATCACTGGCTTGAACTTGCCTGATTGTAGAGAACAACGTCAAAAGTTAAAATCTGACACTGATTAGTCAAAAAAAAAATCAAATGGATTTATATTATCACATTTACTTGAATAAATGGTCAAAAGAACTTGTTGGAACATAGTTGGGTAACCTTCAAGTCAAAGAAAGAAAACCACCTAGGAAATATGGAACTTTAGAAAATTACCATGCCTCCTCTCAACATCCATCAATGATGTCAATGCAGTTCCTCCAACAGTCCATTCCTCCACCGGAGCAGCAAGGTTGCCAACCTGAGTCAACAAAACAAAAAACAAGGCTACAGTCAAATCATGAAAGTACATATACAATACAATAGCTCCCAGAAAATCGTAATCATATATTGGCTCTATTTGGTTTATAAACTTCTACCCAGTGATGAATATGGGGTGGAAACCGGAAAGAATATATGGCGATGTTTGCATGGTTGAAAAGTGGTGGGTCTTTACAGAATTTACCAGGTAAACAATGTAAATACCACAAAAGCATGTTAATCAGGCGCCAACCCAGGCATGAGGCATCTATCAAGTAACGTGAAAGAAAATATAGTGGGCATACCGACGTAATAAGTCCTGTCTTCCCGTATTGAAGAAGAGTCCCGGAACCGTAGCCTAACGCATAGCAATAGCTAGAATCAAAATTAGTAGGAAGGCCACATCTTCCTTCGTATCTGCAAAATTACAAAGCAACAGCATGAGCGAGAGAAGGTTATTTTTTAAAATTCAATGTACATACGTACCCAAAGAAATGAGATTGGCCTCTGAAATGTGCTGGGTACTTCCCCTCAGCTTTTCTCTTCTCCAATTCAGTTTCAACCATGGTAATAAGCATTTTCTCAGTTTCAATTTTTGCAACCTGAAATGACATTTTGGACGCCAGTCAGTGTGGCTAACTTTTTGGCAGAAACAGAGTCAATTTTTTAGGACTAAACAAAGTTAGGATGGTTCAAAAAAATTCCATGTTTTTACCTGAACATTGCCATGGGGATCTCTTTCAAGCAAAAGTTGCTCCTGAATGGTTTTGGGCAAGAAGTCAAACAGTTGCCGAGATTCTGGCTGAAGCTTGCTTTTCCAAGCGCCTGCCTCATCAACAACACCATGTGCCAAAATTTCATTCAATTCAGCAATGAGTTTTTGAACCTGGAAAAGAAACAGAATGATATCAGTAATGCAGTCCATGAAAACACAACATAGCAGGATGCGTAAAGATTGTCAAACCTCTGGGATGAAATCAATCAGGCCCTCCGGTACAAGGATAATGCCATAGTTGTAACCAAGTTCTGCACGCTTGCAGATGATATCGGTAATGTAGTCTGTGACATTCTTTAGGGTTTGCTTCTTCGCAGCAACCTACATTAACGCATAAAAAATAAGGAAACAATATATTGCAGCATTTCAGCAAAATAGAATATGTAAACTATAGTTTCAAACACTTGTTTTGTTTTAGAAAAAGCCAAGCTGTGAGTTAATGTATAAAAATTAAGAAATTTGGTAGGAAAAGAGGAAACTGAAGTGCACATGAAATAAAATATGGGTAGAGGTGCACAGATGATTTTATTCCTCTTGTGTACCCTTTTATGTATCACCAAGCTAACTAGAAAAGGATTGGAATGTCGGATGATGCTAATTCAAATATTCAATGTAGAAAGAACTTCATTTATAAGAATTACGAACCTCCTCTCCAATGAGTGCAACATTAGGGTGTGTTTGCAAAGCACACTCTAATGTAATGTGAGAAGCAGCACGTCCCATAAGCCTCACAACTGCATGACAATAGCAAGTACTTATTAGGGAGTGTAAAAAATTAACAAAAATATGTTAAAATGGATCATCTATTATGTATGCTGTTCCATAGTTAACATCTGTGGATTATATATGTTGCAGTATGGTGTACAGCATTATGAGAATGTTTGTTGGCATTCTAGACATAGCTAGAAAAAAATAGGAGGATAAATTCACTAGAACGTTGAGTATTTAATGCCTTTCTTCTCAAAATTTAATTACTGAAGGATTAAAATGTTTAACATGGATAAGTTGCAGTTACAGGGTTTATGTATGTTGTAGAGCTTTACTGGGATGCTTGTTAACACCAAGATCAAGTTAAATCATCTGCCAAGTATTTGATTACTCTTTTCTCAAATTTAATTACTGAAGAACTGAATAACAGTCTGATTCGATAGCTATCTTCTGCAATAAACAGTACAACCTCCATTTCAAAATAGAAAGCCTATAATTTTTGCAATCTTGTTTCGAAATATAAGGCGTGCATGCAGATTTAATGACATTTTCTCTCTATTGCCCTCATTTATCTTCCCTCTCTTGAGCATTTATGAGTAAATACATTCACTAACTATTATCTCTTTTATTCCCAATAAATTAACACTGTGAACACGAAGGTTATTTCCCTTTACTATTCTCTTGGTTTCATGACCTTCTTAATCTTTGTGCTTGACCAAAATACGCCTTATAAAAAGAAATGGAGGAAGTACTAGTAGAATTTAGCAGTTGGCAGTCATGACCTCTTCAAATTTCACCTATTTTATTGTTATTGACTCTTTGCCAAGTGTAGGAAAACAAAATCATGGCTCAGAGTGTCCAAACAACTGATAGAGAAACTTACAGTGGTAGTATTTTCCCGTTGACCGTGCATCAGTCATGACATTGCCAATCATTTCAGAGTATATCTGAAAAAGAAGAAGCACCATTGTCATAACATGATCCTAAATCTTCAGCTGTGTGAAATGTCGTTTCACCTTAAACTGAAAGAATGCTTGTGCAGTTGAGCAAGTGTGCCATGACCATGGAAACAAAAACCGGCAGTAACCGGCCGGTTACCGCCGGTAACCGGATTTACCGGTGGGTACCGGGAAATGAAATCCCGGCCGGTTTTCTCAGGTTTTTAAAATTCAAATTCTGATTTTTGATTTTTGAATGGTTTTTAATCAAATTCGAGCAAATTTCAGCCGAGAAATTTCCGGTTTTTCCGGTAACCGGCCGGTTACCGTTCCCGGCCCCTGGCCGGGATTTGGTCCGGTACCGGGTTTTTGATCCCTGGCCATGACCATATAAGTGAAATCTTTGAAATCTAGACTAGGATTTGCAGAAAACTCGGGGATTGATGCATAAGGATCAAGAACCTGATACCTTGCAAGCAGTGTCAAATCCAAAGCTTGTTGGAACCTCCTTGCTTTTTAGATCTCCATCAATAGTCTTTGGACAACCAATAACACGGGTCTTCAGGTTCTTTCCTCTACAATGCAAAGTTCATTACAAGTATCATCTTTATTTGCTTGTGAAGAAGCAGATAACTAGCAATATGGTCAAGAAAACAATCAAATATAATCTCTAATGTGCATTTACAAGTCAGGCAATGATATTGTGACCAAATATTTCAAGAAAAATATATTACAATATAAAATAACAAGCTACAGCATTGTAGAATGAAAATCAAAACACTTCACACTTGACAGTACAAAGCTTGAGGTATTAACAGCAACCAACCTGAAGTACTCAGCAAGGAGGCATGCGTTGGTGTTTGAATCATCACCACCAATGACAACAAGTCCATCCAAATCAAGTTTGTTGACTGTGTCTTCAGCTTGCTGGAACTGCACAAACACCAAATAGAGTTAAAAGATGACGCTGGTGAGGTAGTGATTAGTCAACACCGTAGCAAAGTTCTCCAAAAAGGGAACAGAAGGTTTCAGTAAGCATTTGCATATAAACATGCCAAAAGACATACCTGCTCTGGCGTTTCAATCTTGTCCCTTCCGCTGCAGATCATGTCAAATCCACCCTATTAAAAAGGAAAAACAAAATTAACATGCATCGCCAAAGTAATAGTGAATACATCGTGAAGGGATCTAATCGTCAACAGTACTTGACACCTAACATCGTCATAATTCAGAAAAGAAAATAAAAATGGAAACCTCTATAAGATTTGCACCAAACAATATCTTATGATCCTGTTTACACCAGAATCTTACCTAACGCTACCAACCAAATTAACATGGCTTACATAAAAGAGAACACACTTGAAATTTCACTAAGCGTGCTTAGCAAAGGTTATGTTGCCATACCTGGTTTCTGTAGGGGTACACGTAATCGGAAGTAAGCTCAACGTACTTGCACTTCATGATCCCAGCTGGTCCTCCCTTGAATCCATACAAGATGCTGCCTTTTGCACGCTCCTGCAGGTAATCTGATCTCACACAATCCAGACCAAGTCAACAACAAGAAAGCTTTAGGAAACCGCTCAAAATACAATACATACTTCATCATAGTATATTCAATTTAATGCCATTTTATCAAAAGTAACACTCAAATGACAAGTAAATTTAGCAATTTTAGCCCTCACCAGACTACCATAATCTACAAGATCTACAACTGTGCAAGTTCAATGTCGAAGCTCGCTTGGGATACCAACTTTTAACTAACAACGATGATCATAGTCCTCAGATCTCCCACCAGACTGGCACTAACCCTTCTCTTATTAAACCACCAACTTTAAATTCGTCTCCGCTAGAGCTAAATCTGGGCTTTTGCAGCTTTATCAAGCGAACATCTCAAGAACAGTCGCACTCACCAAAGATGCCGCAGATCACATTGTGCCCGCCTGGCGCCTGGCCGCCCGAGAGCACGACACCGACCTTGAGCGGCCTCGCCGCCGCGGGCTCAGCCGACGGCACCAGAGCCGCCGACGGCTGCCCGAACAGGTTGGGGAACAGCTTCGCGATCTCATCTGCAACAGATCGAAACCCTCAAATCCAAGCTCGAATCCAATCAACCCGCAAGCACAGCGCGAGATCCAGAGAAGCAGCCGGCGGGGCATTACTCACCGGGGTTGCCCGCAGCAGAGCTGGCGGGCCCGTCGGCGAGCGCGAAGTGGGAGCGGAGGACGGAGGGGAGGGGCAGCGCGTGCCTGAGGCGGCTCGTCTGCACCTCGCTGTACACGGACGCGAGCCGCCCGGGCGCCGGCGCGTTCGACGCCGCCGCGCCGCCGTTGGCCGAGACGACCGCCGCCGCCATGTGCCGGTGTGAGATTCGGTGCGGGAGTGGGATTTGGTTTGGGGGAATATGCTGTGGGCGAGAGGGCAGAGCTCAGTCGAGGGAGTTGGGGTGGTGGGCGTGTCGCCGTGGGGTTTTATGATGCGGTGGTGCGATCGATCGGGTGGGCTGCTCGTTTTTGCGGCCTCGCCCCTGGATTTGTGGCGTGTTCCCAGTTTGGTCTGCGGCGGGGGTCGTGGAAATTTGGCGAGCTTCCAGAAGGGAGAAAATGTGATGGGAGGTAGGGGTGCATCGCTCCGCAAAAGTAGTCCACTTAAACACTCACAAAAACTCGCTTACGATAGCAAATGGTAGCAGGCCGGCCTGTGTACCCCGTCAGGCTGCCGGGCACTGCATAGCTGAACGCATGTCTCTCTTACGCCTGAACCAACGAATCGCCTCACAGCCACACTCGCATGTCTCTCTGAAGTCTAAACCCTAGCTGCCTCCGTCGTCGCCCGACGCGGCCGACTCCTCCGCCTTCGCATCTCCACAAGGCATATATACCTTCCGTGGCACTACCCCTTGCTTCCTCGTATTCCCTTCCTTGGTGATCACAAATTTTCCGGTCGCTGTGTTCTATTGTTGTTTCAGTGGATCTTGATTGGCCCAGTGTGGTGCTCAGGTACCTCCTTTCTCTGTTGACGTGCGCCCGTGCCCATTGATTTGTTGTTTGGTCAGTTTTCGGTGAGGCATTCCGTAGAGCACCTGGGCTGCGTTGCCCTGGCTGGCACCGAACCTTCTTGAAGCCATGCTTCCTTGGCCTTTGAGTTGGTTTTGTTGGCGTGCCTTGATGCATTGCGTGCATGTTATGCGCTTTGGTGGATGTTGTCATGTGGTTTCACCCCATGGATTGTTAGGTATGTTTCCCCCCTAGTTCTAGCGGAGTAGCAGGCCTGAAAGGAGGTTTTCTTATATATGTTTTGGTGCTTGTTATGGAATTTGTTTTGTTCTTTTAGCATGTGTTTTTCATAGAACCGTGAGTTGAGCATGATTGTAGGTGTCGAAAGGAATGAGTTCAGGACTCAATATGTGAACTAGTTCGATGGTCGAGCATTGTGATTGACTACTGGGATGATCTTAAATCATCCTATGCTATGAAAGCTTGATTAGTGTTATGCTCAAATGGTACCATATCGAACTTTCACCATCAAATTCACTAGCAGACATACGGTAATTTTGCAACCAAGCACGTTTGGCCATCCCTGTGCAATTTCTTTGGCATACTTACTATATGTTTGTTGTTAGAGTTTGGTATGCTTTGGATGTATTCTCTTATTGTTAGGATACAATCTCCTATGTTAGGTAAGATGATATCCTGTTAAGATCCTTGCTAGCTTTCCTTGCATCCTAGACTTGTATCCTAAAAGTATCTGTGTAGTATTGTAGTTTAATTGAATCCTGAAAGCATCTTTTTTACTATGTCTTCTATTTATTGATACTCTACACTATTGACTTGTTGATATTCTTATCGTTGTTCTTTTCTTATATTCAGGTACCTTGTCCCTGCTGACCCCATGGTTGCTCTTGGATTCTAAAGTTGTTGGTAAGCAATCAAGCCATCTATGGAGGATCAAGAGGAGGGCTAGGAGCTGGCCAAGAAGGACATGATCGAGGTCATGTCTTTGTAAGTCGCACAAGGAGGACATGTTCATGAACAAGTGGGAGCTTCTTTGAGCGACTTGTTGGTGGCGAAACGAAAAGCCTCGATGACGGCGGCAAAGCCCTCGGCATGGCGGTTAAGTTCACCAATAGCGACAATGGTGAGGTCCCGGGATAAGGCTCATGATGTCTCCAAGGCTATTGTCCCCATCCGCTTCACGCGAGGTCCCCATCGTGCGCCACGAGCAAGGTCCCCATCTGCATTGTCCTGCTCATGATGAAACAAGAAGCGGTCTTGGGCATGGTAAGTTTTCCAATCTGCTCCTACTAGTTTGTCATATTTGTTTAGAAAAATAAATGTTGGAAATTATAATTGATCAGAAGTTTATACATTCATATTGTCCCATTAACATTATACTTGATCTTGCTGTAATACATGTTTCCATGCTAATGATTTAGGATCTCCAAGTAGAACTAGAAGACGCAAACTTAAATAAGATATCTGGAGTGTTTTTGAGCGTATATATGTTGGTATGAAACTTATAGAAGCTCAATGCATTCATTGCAACAAATTGTTTAAGACTACACGTGATGTTGGCACAAATAGTTATCGTAGGCATTTGAAAAGTTGTGAGGAAATAGCTAGATTGCATCAGATGATAGATCAAATGAACTCTTCTAATTTGTCCCCTCATGTTGTCGCTCCAAAGATTGGAAATTTGATCAAGAAGTCTCTCAAGAACTTATGAAGTTGATCGTCCTGCATGAGTTGTCATTTAGCATAGTTGAGTACTCTAGATTCAAGAGCTTCATGGCTAGTCTAAATCCGTTATTTAGACTTGTTTCTAGAACTACCATCAAGGGTGATTGCGTTAGTGTGTATGAGCAACAAAGGTTAGCTCTACAAGAGGTTTTGATGGTCTCAACTTCTAGGATATCTCTCACAGCAGATATGTGGATATCTAATAAAAATGGGCTATTTGTGCATCACATGTCATTTTATCGATAATAAATAGAAGATGCAAAAAAGGATCATAAGGTTTACTCTCGTAGAGACACCACACGACGGTAGAACTATGTTTAATGCATATTGAAGAGCATCCAAGATTGGCAAATAGAAGATAAGCTCTTCAGTATTATGCTAGACAATGCATCAGTAAATGACTCTATGATGAGTTCTTTGAAGAGAGAATCTTGTTGCGACAAATTTGCTACATTGCAAAGGTAAACTATTTCATGGTCGTTGTAGCGCGCATGTCTTCACTATCCATTTCGAGTTCTTGCTACGTGCATCGTAGCAAGACAACGTAGCTTTGAGTACTACTCTTTCAAGCCTTTGTTCATTTTCGAGTACAAGCTACAGTCTATGTTCATCGACCATTGTACTTTCGAGTCATCGCTCATCAGTTGTCTTCTTGTGTTTGTGGTCGTTTCTTTGGGGTTTTGATTGGATTCAATACAAGTCTTCCATTGTGCTTGATTGATTGATCTTCATAGCTTTCATAGCTATTGGAGTGATATTCGTATTGAATTTGATTTGGAGACAAAAAGAGTTTGTGCTCCTATTCACCCCCCCCCCTCTAGTCGCCATTTCGGTCCTACACAAGGACTAAGCTAATGTCTTCTGGTGACATGTCTTCTTGGGCCCGAGGGGAGCTCGGGGGAGACGCGGTTGGGACGTGGCCGGACCGGCGAGACCCATGGGGCTCGCTCGGGGGAGGCGGGGAGGGGACGCAGCGGCCAACGCAGGAGGCGGGGAGAGACCGGAGGGGAGCGGGGGGGGGGCGCTGAGATGTGGCCGGGCCGACGAGACCGGCGGAGAGCATGGGGGAGGCGGCGCCGATCCAGCTTGCCGCTCGGGAGAACCTCTGCTGTGCTGGTTCAGACTTCAAAAGGAAGAATGAGACGAATAGACAAGGGGCAAAATAGGTAGATCACAATGGAATAGATGGGAAATAAGGGAAAAGAAAAGAAAATAGGAGAAAAGTAGTGAAAATAACAAATTTCAAAGAAGGAAGAAATTAGAGTGGCAAATTTCGAATTTCAGAAAACTGAATGGTATATCTTGAAATGCCAACTTTCTAAGTAGCATATATCAAATTTTGCCGCTTATGAAAAGGGAACCCAAGCTTAGGTCCAAGTACAACTGTCCGAAGTCCGAACGAAACTAGGCCTAATGCTGATTCGACCTAGATTTTTACTTGGTGTACTTAGTTGAAAATCAAAATTGCCAAAATTTGGTCATCAAATTGGCATGGGCAAGTTTTGGCGAAAAAACGAAGAAATCCAATGAAAAGATCAAGTTTTGGCAACAAACCAAATCAAAGTCAAATTTGGTCAAATTATCAAAATGTTGGTAGCCCAAAATTTAGCATTCATACGCTGATTAAGCAAAAGCGTGATTACGTCCATCAGAATGCAGTGAAGCCGCACGAGAAATGGTCCTGTCATGCACAATGTTTTCTTAAAATACTAGTAGGGTGTTTGTGCATTACAACAGAGTCCTAAAAGAAGGTGAGATGTACCAACAGACAGGATCTTAAACCGTATAGTAAATATCAATTTCTGACGAGCACGTCAATGGCGACGGTGGTGACCGACCAGAGATGTGGAGCGGAAGCGATGTCAGTGCTCGAGCCACTGCTGATGCGGGCCGGCGCGACGAGCCTCCGCCTCCCCTCCTCCTCCCTCCGTCGCCGCTCTCTCCCATCTCCCTTCCCGTCGGCTCCTCCTGCCTCGGCGGTGGCGATGGTGGTCGGCCGGAGATGTGGTGGTGGAGATTGGGAAGGGAAGTGGTAAGAAGGAGAGATGAGCTATTGGGGTGGGCGAGGGACTTGCGACCAGTTCAGTTTTATTTTAAAAAAAATCGTACGAGGAGGTGGAAGATCATCCCGTTGTGCAGAATAAACTCCTTTATTAGTAAAGAAATGCTGATGGAGCCTTCGACGTAGGGAGAAGTTCAGGAGCATCGGGGGTAGTTGTCAGGGATAATCGAGGGGAATTTATGATGGCGCTGACCGTCTGGTATGACCATATTTCTAGTGACCTGACCGCGGAAGCCTTGGCAATGCAGGCCGGGGTTAAGATAGCGGCTGCCGGAGAATTTACCAAGCTAGTCGTCGAGACGGATTCACTCTCCCTTGTCAATCTGTCGAAGACAAGGAGAGATCATAGCGCATCTGAGATTCAGGAGCTCAGCAGGGGGTCATTGTTTCTTGTGTGCCAAGAAGTGCTAATGAGGCTGCCCATCTTTGCGCAAAACAAGAGAAC
Source organism: Ampelocalamus luodianensis (assembly GCA_036346255.1). Lineage (NCBI taxonomy): Eukaryota > Viridiplantae > Streptophyta > Magnoliopsida > Poales > Poaceae > Ampelocalamus > Ampelocalamus luodianensis. Next base: position 50,800,931 of record CM070627.1, on the reverse strand, counting down.
TTAGGGAATGTTGGGTGCATGTGGCTTCAAGCACCTGAGTTCTTATATAATTGCCTCCGGCCTGATTGTACCCATGTTTCAAACCAACGAGTTAAGTTTTTTTTTTCTGGAAGGAGTCATGGGGAGAGGATCCCCCACATGAATTGTATTGACTGCTACGAAAATTAATACGATACATAAAGGAATGAGGAGAAGAGGGATTTCCAAACAGAGATCACACGTCAATCTCTAGGTCGTATTTTCTCCGCCCAAAGTAAAGCGTTACATCTTCAGTACATTATTTGATGAGGTAAGGTAGCGACGATTCAAGCGCCGGAAAGACAATGTCGTGGCTATTATTCCACAGACGCCACGTACACAGCAGAAGGAATGAGTGCTCCTGAATTCACCAAAAAATAAGGGTTTGCCGCATGTTGCTCTCGGTTTCTCTACAGCCTACGACTCCCTAGTTAGGTGCTTCCCGCTTTAGATAAACTTTCGAATCTTGTGCCCTCAAAGGTTGAAACCAGAGGAGAGGGCAGTTAAGCAGACCAGAGAGACAAAACGCAACATCCAACCGGACTTCTTGGCAGCAGCAAAATACACCATTGTGAATTTGTGGCGACCAATTATTGATACAGCATGCAGTAAAACTAAACAACGTGGTAAGCATGACATGTGCTAAACAAAGCATGCATCACAGGACTAGGGATTCACATAGGAATAACAATGTTGCTTCTTAGGCAGCTATATCAGAATCAGGAGTATGTATAATAACAATCTGGTAACAAACAAGCAAAAAACAAAATCCGGTTCACGTGGCTAACACGGTTATAAAATTGCATTCAGGGAAGCAAAATCAGAACTAAAATAAAACAATTCAACTTGTGCGTAAATGGAGCAATCATACAAAAACTAAAATCAGTTCTTATTGCTACCGCATACACACCACAGAAACTCCAATGGAACCTCTTATTAAACATTCCACGATATGGAGACTGCAGGCCGCTCTGGGAGGTTTGGTCTCCACTTTCAAAACTGTAAATGAAAGATGCACGCTACATCAACGCTACATCAAGGCATCTCTATGCCTGAGCGCCAAGTTCCAACATCAAGGTTTGGTTCGCATCATCGCTTCCAGGGCCACTAAACTGGATGGGGCCTGTGTTGTGAGAAAGATTAACATGTTAATTTATTTCCATAGATATTATAGTCATTGCTGGCAATTTCCTGACTACATACCAGGGCTGATGTATCGATTCTTGAGGGCCCATTCATCTCGCATTGATGCAAACTTCTTAAAAGGTGCGCCTGATAATTGACAATACAAGAATTTAGATTTTGATAAAAGGACATAAACATCATAATTGTTAGTAATGGTAGTGAAAGTGTTTTGTACCATCAAGTTCCACCATAGCTTTTTTTATCACTGGCTTGAACTTGCCTGATTGTAGAGAACAACGTCAAAAGTTAAAATCTGACACTGATTAGTCCAAAAAATAATCAAATGGATTTATATTATCACATTTACTTGAATAAATGGTCAAAAGAACTTGTTGGAACATAGTTGGGTAACCTTCAAGTCAAAGAAAGAAAACCACCTAGGAACTATGGAACTTTAGAAAATTACCATGCCTCCTCTCAACATCCATCAATGATGTCAATGCAGTTCCTCCAACAGTCCATTCCTCCACCGGAGCAGCAAGGTTGCCAACCTGAGTCAACAAAACAAAAAACAAGGCTACAGTCAAATCATGAAAGTACATATACAATACAATAGCTCCCAGAAAATCGTAATCATATATTGGCTCTATTTGGTTTATAAACTTCTACCCAGTGATGAATATGGGGTGGAAACCGGAAAGAATATATGGCGATGTTTGCATGGTTGAAAAGTGGTGGGTCTTTACAGAATTTACCAGGTAAACAATGTAAATACCACAAAAGCATGTTAATCAGGCGCCAACCCAGGCATGAGGCATCTATCAAGTAACGTGAAAGAAAATATAGTGGGCATACCGACGTAATAAGTCCTGTCTTCCCGTATTGAAGAAGAGTCCCGGAACCGTAGCCTAACGCATAGCAATAGCTAGAATCAAAATTAGTAGGAAGGCCACATCTTCCTTCGTATCTGCAAAATTACAAAGCAACAGCATGAGCGAGAGAAGGTTATTTTTAAAATTCAATGTACATACGCACCCAAAGAAATGAGATTGGCCTCTGAAATGTGCTGGGTACTTCCTCAGCTTTCTCTTCTCCAATTCAGTTTCAACCATGGTAATAAGCATTTTCTCAGTTTCAATTTTGCAACCTGAAATGACATTTTGGACGCCAGTCAGTGTGGCTAACTTTTGGCAGAAACAGAGTCAATTTTTAGGACTAAACAAAGTTAGGATGGTTCAAAAAATTCCATGTTTTTACCTGAACATTGCCATGGGGATCTCTTTCAAGCAAAAGTTGCTCCTGAATGGTTTTGGGCAAGAAGTCAAACAGTTGCCGAGATTCTGGCTGAAGCTTGCTTTTCCAAGCGCCTGCCTCATCAACAACACCATGTGCCAAAATTTCATTCAATTCAGCAATGAGTTTTGAACCTGAAAAGAAACAGAATGATATCAGTAATGCAGTCCATGAAAACACAACATAGCAGGATGCGTAAAGATTGTCAAACCTCTGGGATGAAATCAATCAGGCCCTCCGGTACAAGGATAATGCCATAGTTGTAACCAAGTTCTGCACGCTTGCAGATGATATCGGTAATGTAGTCTGTGACATTCTTTAGGGTTTGCTTCTTCGCAGCAACCTACATTAATGCATAAAAAATAAGGAAACAATATATTGCAGCATTTCAGCAAAATAGAATATGTAAACTATAGTTTCAAACACTTGTTTTGTTTTAGAAAAAGCCAAGCTGTGAGTTAATGTATAAAAATTAAGAAATTTGGTAGGAAAAGAGGAAACTGAAGTGCACATGAAATAAAATATGGGTAGAGGTGTACAGACGATTTTATTCCTCTTGTGTACCCTTTTATGTATCACCAAGCTAACTAGAAAAGGATTGGAATGTCGGATGATGCTAATTCAAATATTCAATGTAGAAAGAACTTCATTTATAAGAATTACGAACCTCCTCTCCAATGAGTGCAACATTAGGGTGTGTTTGCAAAGCACACTCTAATGTAATGTGAGAAGCAGCACGTCCCATAAGCCTCACAACTGCATGACAATAGCAAGTACTTATTAGGGAGTGTAAAAAATTAACAAAAATATGTTAAAATGGATCATCTATTATGTATGCTGTTCCATAGTTAACATCTGTGGATTATATATGTTGCAGTATGGTGTACAGCATTATGAGAATGTTTGTTGGCATTCTAGACATAGCTAGAAAAAAATAGGAGGATAAATTCACTAGAACGTTGAGTATTTAATGCCTTTCTTCTCAAAATTTAATTACTGAAGGATTAAAATGTTTAACATGGATAAGTTGCAGTTACAGGGTTTATGTATGTTGTAGAGCTTTACTGGGATGCTTGTTAACACCAAGATCAAGTTAAATCATCTGCCAAGTATTTGATTACTCTTTTCTCAAATTTAATTACTGAAGAACTGAATAACAGTCTGATTCGATAGCTATCTTCTGCAATAAACAGTACAACCTCCATTTCAAAATAGAAAGCCTATAATTTTTGCAATCTTGTTTCGAAATATAAGGCGTGCATGCAGATTTAATGACATTTTCTCTCTATTGCCCTCATTTATCTTCCCTCTCTTGAGCATTTATGAGTAAATACATTCACTAACTATTATCTCTTTTATTCCCAATAAATTAACACTGTGAACACGAAGGTTACTTCCCTTTACTATTCTCTTGGTTTCATGACCTTCTTAATCTTTGTGCTTGACCAAAATACGCCTTATAAAAAGAAATGGAGGAAGTACTAGTAGAATTTAGCAGTTGGCAGTCATGACCTCTTCAAATTTCACCTATTTTATTGTTATTGACTCTTTGCCAAGTGTAGGAAAACAAAATCATGGCTCAGAGTGTCCAAACAACTGATAGAGAAACTTACAGTGGTAGTATTTTCCCGTTGACCGTGCATCAGTCATGACATTGCCAATCATTTCAGAGTATATCTGAAAAGAAAAGAAGAAGCATCATTGTCATAACATGATCCTAAATCTTCAGCTGTGTGAAATGAAATCGTTTTTCACCTTAAACTGCAAAAGAATGCTTGTGCAGTTGAGCATTTGGTCCGATCGGGTTTTGATGCCATGACCATATAAGTGAAATCTTTGAAATCTAGACTAGGATTTGCAGAAAACTCGGGGATTGATGCATAAGGATCAAGAACCTGATACCTTGCAAGCAGTGTCAAATCCAAAGCTTGTTGGAACCTCCTTGCTTTTTAGATCTCCATCAATAGTCTTTGGACAACCAATAACACGGGTCTTCAGGTTCTTTCCTCTACAATGCAAAGTTCATTACAAGTATCATCTTTATTTGCTTGTGAAGAAGCAGATAACTAGCAATATGGTCAAGAAAACAATCAAATATAATCTCTAATGTGCATTTACAAGTCAGGCAATGATATTGTGACCAAATATTTCAAGAAAAAATATATTACAATATAAAAATAACAAGCTACAGCATTGTAGAATGAAAATCAAAACACTTCACACTTGACAGTACAAAGCTTGAGGTATTAACAGCAACCAACCTGAAGTACTCAGCAAGGAGGCATGCGTTGGTGTTTGAATCATCACCACCAATGACAACAAGTCCATCCAAATCAAGTTTGTTGACTGTGTCTTCAGCTTGCTGGAACTGCACAAACACCAAATAGAGTTAAAAGATGACGCTGGTGAGGTAGTGATTAGTCAACACCGTAGCAAAGTTCTCCAAAAAGGGAACAGAAGGTTTCAGTAAGCATTTGCATATAAACATGCCAAAAGACATACCTGCTCTGGCGTTTCAATCTTGTCCCTTCCGCTGCAGATCATGTCAAATCCACCCTATTAAAAAGGAAAAACAAAATTAACATGCATCGCCAAAGTAATAGTGAATACATCGTGAAGGGATCTAATCGTCAAAGTACTTGACACCTAACATCATCATAATTCAGAAAAGAAAAGAAAAATGGAAACCTCTATAAGATTTGCACCAAACAATATCTTATGATCCTGTTTACACCAGAATCTTACCTAACGCTACCAACCAAATTAACATGGCTTACATAAAAGAGAACACACTTGAAATTTCACTAAGCGTGCTTAGCAAAGGTTATGTTGCCATACCTGGTTTCTGTAGGGGTACACGTAATCAGAAGTAAGCTCAACGTACTTGCACTTCATGATCCCAGCTGGTCCTCCCTTGAATCCATACAAGATGCTGCCTTTTGCACGCTCCTGCAGGTAATCTGATCTCACACAATCCAGACCAAGTCAACAACAAGAAAGCTTTAGGAAACCGCTCAAAATACAATACATACTTCATCATAGTATATTCAATTTAATGCCATTTTATCAAAAGTAACACTCAAATGACAAGTAAATTTAGCAATTTTAGCCCTCACCAGACTACCATAATCTACAAGATCTACAACTGTGCAAGTTCAATGTCGAAGCTCGCTTGGGATACCAACTTTTAACTAACAACGATGATCATAGTCCTCAGATCTCCCACCAGACTGGCACTAACCCTTCTCTTATTAAACCACCAACTTTAAATTCGTCTCCGCTAGAGCTAAATCTGGGCTTTTGCAGCTTTATCAAGCGAACAGCTCAAGAACAGTCGCACTCACCAAAGATGCCGCAGATCACATTGTGCCCGCCTGGCGCCTGGCCGCCCGAGAGCACGACACCGACCTTGAGCGGCCTCGCCGCCGCGGGCTCAGCCGACGGCACCAGAGCCGCCGACGGCTGCCCGAACAGGTTGGGGAACAGCTTCGCGATCTCATCTGCAACAGATCGAAACCCTCAAATCCAAGCTCGAATCCAATCAACCCGCAAGCACAGCGCGAGATCCAGAGAAGCAGCCGGCGGGGCATTACTCACCGGGGTTGCCCGCAGCAGAGCTGGCGGGCCCGTCGGCGAGCGCGAAGTGGGAGCGGAGGACGGAGGGGAGGGGCAGCGCGTGCCTGAGGCGGCTCGTCTGCACCTCGCTGTACACGGACGCGAGCCGCCCGGGCGCCGGCGCGTTCGACGCTGCCGCGCCGCCGTTGGCCGAGACGACCGCCGCCGCCATGTGCCGGTGTGAGATTCGGTGCGGGAGTGGGATTTGGTTTTGGGGAATATGCTGTGGGCGAGAGGGCAGAGCTCAGTCGAGGGGAGTTGGGGTGGGTGGGCGTGTCGCCGTGGGGTTTTATGATGCGGTGGTGCGATCGATCGGGTGGGCTGCTCGTTTTTGCGGCCTCGCCCCTGGATTTGTGGCGTGTTCCCAGTTTGGTCTGCGGCGGGGGACGTGGAAATTTGGCGAGCTTCCAGAAGGGAGAAAATGTGATGGGAGGTAGGGGTGCATCGCTCCGCAAAAGTAGTCCACTTAAACACTCACAAAAACTCGCTTACGACAGATGGTAGCAGGCCGGCCTGTGTACCCCGTCAGGCTGCCGGGCACTACATAGCTGAACGCATGTCTCTCTTATGCCTGAACCAACGAATCGCCTCACAGCCACACTCGCATGTCTCTCTGAAGTCTGAACCCTAGCTGCCTCCGCCATCGCCCGACGCGGCCGACTCCTCCGCCTTCGCATCTCCGCAAGGCATATATACCTTCTGTGGCACTACCCCTTGCTTCCTCGTATTCCCTTCCTTGGTGATCACAAATTTTCCGGTCGCTGTGTTCTGTTGTTGTTTCAGTGGATCTTGATTGGCCCAGCGTGGTGCTCAGGTACCTCCTTTGTCTGTTGACGTGCGTCCGTGCCCATTGATTTGTTGTTTGGTCAGTTTTCGGTGAGGCATTCCGTAGAGCACCTGGGCTGCGTTGCCCTGGCTGGCACCGAACCTTCTTGAAGCCATGCTTCCTTGGCCTTTGAGTTGGTTTTGTTGGCGTGCCTTGATGCATTGCGGTCTGTATTGTACGCTTTGGTGGATTTTGTCATGTGGTTTCACCCCATGGATTGTTAGGTATGTTTCCCCCCTAGTTCTAGCGGAGTAGCGGGCCTGAAAGGAGGTTTTCTTATATATGTTTTGGTGCTTGTTATGGAATTTGTTTTGTTCTGTTAGCATGTGTTTTTCATAGAACCGTGAGTTGAGCATGATTGTAGGTGTCGAAAGGAATGAGTTCAGGACTCAATATGTGAACTAGTTCGATGGTCGAGCATTGTGATTGACTACTGGGATGATCTTAAATCATCCTATGCTATGAAAGCTTGATTAGTGTTATGCTCAAATGGTACCATATCGAACTTTCACCATCAAATTCACTAGCAGACATACAGTAATTTTGCAACCAAGCACGTTTGGCCATCCCTGTGCAATTTCTTTGGCATACTTACTATATGTTTGTTGTTAGAGTTTGGTATGCTTTGGATGTAATCTCTTATTGTTAGGATACAATCTCCTATGTTAGGTAAGATGATATCCTGTTAAGATCCTTGCTAGCTTTCCTTGCATCCTAGACTTGTATCCTAAAAGTATCTGTGTAGTATTGTAGTTTAATTGAATCCTGAAAGCATCTTTTTAACTATGTCTTCTATTTATTGATACTCTACACTATTGACTTGTTGATATTCTTATCGTTGTTCTTTTCTTATATTCAGGTACCTTGTCCCTGCTGACCCCATGGTTGCTCTTGGATTCTAAAGTTGTTGGTAAGCAACTAAAGCTGTCTATGGAGGATCAAGAGGGAGGGCTAGGAGCTGGCCAAGAAGGACATGACTGAGGTCATGTGCTGCCGTAAGCTGCACAAGGAGGACATGTTCATGAACAAGTGGGAGCTTCTTTGAGCAGCTTGTTGGTGGCGAAACGAAAAGCCTCGATGACGAAGCGGCAAAAGCCCTCGGCGGCGAAGCGGTTAAGTTCACCAATAGCGACAATGGTGAGGTCTCCAGGGATAAGGCTCATGATGTCTCCAAGGCTATTGTCCCCATCTGCTTCACGGGCAAGGTCCCCATCTGTGCCACGAGCAAGGTCCCCATCTGCATTGTCCCTGGCTCATGATGAAACAAGAAGCGGTCTTGGGCATGGTAAGTTTTCCAATCTGCTCCTACTAGTTTGTCATATTTGTTTAGAAAAATAAATGTTGGAAATTATAATTGATCAGAAGTTTATACATTCATATTGTCCCATTAACATTATACTTGATCTTGCTGTAATACATGTTTCCATGCTAATGATTTAGGATCTCCAAGTAGAACTAGAAGACGCAAACTTAAATAAGATATCTGGAGTGTTTTTGAGCGTATATATGTTGGTATGAAACTTATAGAAGCTCAATGCATTCATTGCAACAAATTATTTAAGACTACACGTGATGTTGGCACAAATAGTTATCGTAGGCATTTGGAAAGTTGTGAGGAAATAGCTAGATTACATCAGATGATAGATCAAATGAACTCTTCTAATTTGTCCCCTCATGTTGCTGCTCTGAAAGATTGGAAATTTGATCAAGAAGTCTCTCGGCAAGAACTTATGAAGTTGATCGTCCTGCATGAGTTGTCCTTTAGCATAGTTGAGTACCCTAGATTCAAGAGCTTCATGGCTAGTCTAAATCCGTTATTTAGACTTGTTTCTAGAACTACCATCAAGGGTGATTGCGTTAGTGTGTATGAGCAACAAAGGTTAGCTCTACAAGAGGTTTTGATGGTCTCAACTTCTAGGATATCTCTCACAGCAGATATGTGGATATCTAATAAAAATGGGCTATTTGTGCATCACATGTCATTTTATCGATAATAAATAGAAGATGCAAAAAAGGATCATAAGGTTTACTCTCGTAGAGACACCACACGACGGTAGAACTATGTTTAATGCATATTGAAGAGCATCCAAGATTGGCAAATAGAAGATAAGCTCTTCAGTATTATGCTAGACAATGCATCAGTAAATGACTCTATGATGAGTTCTTTGCGAGAGAATCTTGTTGCGACAAATTTGCTACATTGCAAAGGTAAACTATTTCATGGTCGTTGTGCGGCGCATGTCTTCAATCTTATTGTTCAAGAAGGGTTTAAGGCTATAGGTTTAAGGTAAAGTATGTCAAGAGCTCACAAGCAAAGGTTTGAAGAGATGATTGAGCAAGTGGGCATATCATGTGAGAGCGCCCCCTGATGTATCTACTCGTTGGAATTCAACTTATCTCATGTTTAACTCAGCCTTGCAGTATAGGAGGGCATTTGAAGCTTTGGCACGGGAGGACACTCAGTACATACATGTGCCTTCAATTGAAGAATGGACAATGGCAAAGAAACTATGCAACATGTTGAAGGTATTCTATGATGCCACTCTAGTAGTCTCAGGTTCAAAATACCCTACTGTTAGCTGCTACCTCCATGAGATTTGGGAAGTGAAGAAAATGTTGGAAAGAGGGTCCTTGAATCCAAACATCGTCATTGCATGTATGGTGGATGAAATGAAGCAAAAAAATTCAGAAATATTGGGACCTATCATTCTTGAAAATATGTGTTCCTGTTGTTCTTGATCCTATATTCAAGTTGAGCTTTCTTGAGTATCGCTTGAGCCGTGGATTTGGGGATAGAGAATATGGATAACTTTTCAAAGTGAAGAAGGCAATTAGAAAACTCTTTGATGAGTATTCCTCACAAATGGGAGAATCAAGCATGGGAATGCACAAGAAGGCAGTAATGCTGAGATAATTATTGATGAAAGTAACCCATGGATTAATTGGGGGCAACATCTCAATGCACAGCAAAGGAATAGAGTAAGTGAGCTTGACAAGTATTTGGAAAAGGAAATTATCCCCATAACAGTTGGTTTTCACATCTTACAATATTGGATGATGTTTTCGACCAAGTATCCTGCACTTGCTCGCATGGCGCATGATTTGTTAGCAGCCCCTGCAACTACAGTGGCATCGGAGTCTGCATTTTCTACTGGAGAGAGGGTTATAAGTGACTATAAGAGCAGACTGACGAGTGAGACTGTTGAAGCTCTTATTTGTCTCCAAGATTGGATAAGAGCAGATGGTACATGTACTCTTCTCTCTAATAAAAATTCTAGATTATGTCATGCTAAATACTTTTTAGTGTATTTGCATATTGATTCATTTTTAATGTTTTATACACTAATGACAACACAACAACAAGTGATATTCGGGATGGTGATGATCTTCTTTAATTTATAACTTCGTATGAACTCCTTTAATTTATTACTTCAGTAATCCCCTTCTTATAATACTTAATAGAGGTAATCTCCTTCTCATAATGTTATGTGATCAATTTGCATATATGAAGGGTTGTACTGTACATTGATGCATTGTTCTTTTATTTATGCTCCCTAGTTTGTGATAACTAGTATATGCGTCTACATGAGAAGCTTCTACTACTGTACATGAGTACATATCTATTTGTGCTCCCTAGCTTGTATCCTTGTTCTAATTTGTGCATATGGCCATTACGGGTTACTTGTGCGCTTGTGCACATCCATGTTTTCTTGCGGACACATGCATCAAATGGATCATCTGATGTAGATTACGGCTATCATGTGGAAAATGTTGTGTGTGTGCATGCAATTTGTTTGTTTTTATTTTGTGCAACAATTTGTTCTACAGTTCCTCAACAAAAATCTTCTAGGGACTTATCATTCAACTTTTTCAGTGGTGACCTACTAAGATCGTTTAGTTCATTGAAGAACCTTTACTATCTGTAAGAATTCTGTGTTATTTCATGCACATAGATGCAGGAATTGGTTGATTAAAAGCTTCCTTGCCTTTTCTTTTGCAGTTATTTGCAACATAATGAGTTCACGGGATCTGTGATTTTATTAACAAACCTCCCATTGTTAGCCCTGTAAGAAATTTGATTGGACTACATCAATCTTTAATTTGCCATTCTTATCTCTTAACACTGATGATCATTGACTGCTTGCAGCAACATTCAAAACAATTACTTCAGTGGTTATGTGCCTGGAACTTTTGAGTCCATTCCTTAGTTGAGGTATTGAATCCTGTTATACTTTTTCCAGTCCTTCCTGAGGATCTTGTGCATATCTTTATGATTGTACATGTCTTGACTTCATATCTAGTTAAAATAAGTGATTATCTTTGGCCTAATATTCTAGGATTGATGGAAACCAGTTTCAACCAGGTTCCAAACATGCATCGTCCTCATTTACTAAGAGCACCCATTCACATCCTGCAATTCTAAAGTTCGGCTCTTAGTTCTTTTGACAAATGATGTAATTCTTAATTTCTGTAAGACAGAGGTACAAATGATGTAATCTTGTTAAGTTATTCATCTTAACAACTCCATGAGAATAACCATCTTTTTGGACTTTTTTTTTTCTAGATTTTCTGGTATTATTTTGGGATTTTTTTATTGCTGTTAAAGGACTTACTATAAGTAGAAAATTTGGGTTTAGTATGATGTTTGCATCTAGCAAATTATGCATAGAATTGGAGGATTAGTAGAGGCAAATTATGCATAGAATTAGAGGATTAGCAGAGGTAAATATAGCAGTAGCAAATTAGCAAATACAACAGAACCAACTGGGTAGTGGGTACGCATCATTTTCTAGCAGTATACATGCATTGCGGCCTTGCGGGCAGCCGCCAGAGCCCACCAACATTTAGCATCGTCGCATTGCAGGCTGCTGCTAGCCGCAAATCACGAGCAGCCAACACAGGATGGGCATGGGATGTCCGCAACCCGCCCCACTTGCACCACTAATGGGAGGTTCTCAACACGAGTCGTTGATTCCGTCTGATATCATGTGAATCAACAGTTGATGGGGAGGGTCTCACCGTGAGGCCCTCCCCCAGTGAATTTCCTTGATCCTGAAGCTACTAGTGTAAATATGGGTCAAGCAGATTCCGCTCTTCTCTTATCCTAACTCATATTTTTACTTTTGATCTGGAGTCAATTGCAAATACAGATTTTTCGGGATACATACATGGGGGGCGGATGCGAATAGGATTCAAATCGGTCACGGATAGTGTACACATAAGGAAAAGATATAACTTCCCCAATGAAAGTGTCAAATACTCAAATTACATCACCTGTTAGAGAATTATTTATCCTACTTAACAACATAAACATAATCAAATATAAATTCATATGATATATTAGTCAATGACTAGAAAACCATAGAGGATATTAATGTTTATTGGATATCCAATTTTTATTTTATTGGATACTTCGGATATCCTGTAAAATACAGATCGATTATTGCTCTTCTCGTATCCTAACCCATATTCCATGATATTTTCTAGATGTGGATCAGACAAAAAATGGTACACCAGACGTATTTTTTCGGATGCGGCATTGGACCGGACGGTGATTATACGCCCTGTTTTCACCCCTATGTGTAAGGGCATGTACAAATGTGGGGTGGTGTCAGAACCGCCACCTCACTACCACAACACACATGTACTAGTTTTATTTTTTAGATGCAGCTTGTAGCACCTCCTCTCTCCAAGACATGACTCGCAACTAAATAAAAATACAACATCTTTTTCTTCCACAACACTTTCTCTCTCCATCTCTCGTTTCCATTACAAGTGGCCTCGTAACTTTTTTTTTGAACTAGCACCACTTGCGAGTGGTAGGAATGCTTGTGCTAGCACCACTTGGTTTGGTTTGCTCCAAGGGTTAGCACTAGAGCCAAAAGGTGTCGACGATTGAGTCGCTGATCTTACAAAATAAACAGAGAAAAATGATAAAGAGTTCTTGGGAGAGAATGAGATTGCTCTTTATTGTAGTGAACTAGATCTTTACAAGGGGTGCCTTGAGTAAGACGACAGACTAGTCGTAAGTATACAGAGTGTATTGCTTGCTATACTAATGCTTTCAGATGAAATCCAATTGTTTTGTCCTCAATCGGATTGGTCCTGATCTCCTCCCTTGATCTTCCTTTAAATAACCAACGAAGTGGTGATAGTTAATCCTTGAAGAGATGCCCTTTGGAAGTGTCGCGTCTGGTCGGAAACAGTGGCAGTTGGTAAAAGACCAACTGATTAGTAGTTGATGTCGAGTAGGAGATAATAACCATATAGTGGTTATTGTCAGTCACTTAGGGCTATAAACGTCGTGTGGTTTGGGGCAAATAAGGCACATGTTATATTCATCACACGGAAGGAATATAATTGAAACGGATCTAAGTACCAGTTTATTGCTTCTACGAGTAGTCATATGGTCAAGGACTAGGTACAGGACCTCGTCCGACAAGGGTGCCCATAATGTAATATCTGGAATCCTTACAACCACGGGGTCGTTAGCCTTAGGGGTTACGACTACGAAAGACGTGCGGTCTTTAATTGAATAAATTAACATTTAGAGATTTAATCACTGTCAAAAGGCTAGCTAGCACCGTACGCTGTACATGGCCTAACGCAGTAATGCTTCCTTAGGCCATAGAGTGACATTTAGACATCAATGTGGTGTCTAAGACGTAATTTTGATGGCTATTATTATTGTAATATATTTGTAAAATATAATAAACTACAATGTTATGAAAACAATTTTCGAGGATAATATACATGCATCATTTTCGAAGTGTGCAATCTAAATATTTATTAAGGTATAGAAGTCAAAGTATATAAAGTTTGACCACACATATTTCAAAATGTCACTCTTTGGAGAGAGAAAATGTCACTCTTTTATGACCGAAGGAAGTAGCTACTTAAGGCCCTGTTTGGTATAGCTCCGGATTCTCATTTTTCAGATTCGCTCCGATTCTCCGAGAATCCACTTCTCTCGAGAATCTGGAGCTGTCTGTTAAAAGCGTTTGGTCGGTAGGTTGGCTCCAAAACCATATGAGGGGATTAGAGGCAAATAGACTATGTTACCCCTGGTTGTAATAATTCTATTGTATTTGCGTCTTTCTCCTATATATTTGTACATAAATTACAGGATTCCCCCCCCCTTAAATTTGTTTAGGCCATGTGAATGTATATACATTGTATCTTTACGCAATGTCAGGTTATATTGCATTTACACTTCATAATGGATTACAACTGTGTATAAGCAAATTTTGTACTGTTGTCGTTGTGATAGATGAATCTAGAGATATCGCATTCATATCGTAAAAGTGTTCAAATGATTATTAAATGATATTACATACAAGTAATATCATGATAAATGAGTCATAACAAAAGACCACAAAAAATCACAAGTAGTGTGTCCATCATGCTGAATGAGCAATTGCACTTGCAAGATCATCACGGAAACTATCCATGGATGTAGCACTAGTTTGCGACGTCGACGCATCCGATGCATCCTGAGAAATGACATATTTGGCATATCTTGATGGTATTGTGGGCACATAATTAGGATCCCAATCGAACCTACGGAAATGCATGTCCGGCGAAGCATGTTCACGTATGAAGTTGTGAATTCCCATGGTTGTTGCAACAATCATCTTTTGCTTGGACATAGGAAAGCTCGGCATCTTAAGAAGAATTCTCCATTTCATCTTCCATACACCAAATGACCTCTCAATTACGTTGCGAACACTCGAGTGCAAATGGTTGAATTTCTCTTTCTCACCACTAGGAGCAACACCTCTCCGAAATTCTGGAACATGATACCTTTGACCCTTGTATGACGCTCGTGGAGGATGTGGAAAGACTTCTCGGTCTACATCCAATGCATGATAAAGCACACTAGTATCGTGCATAGCTCCTGGTTGTCCAATAGATGCGTATGTGAAGCGCATGTCAAAATCACATACCGCCATGACATTCTGTGTTGCACTTCCTGATCTACCAATATATCTAATTAGATCTTCTGGAGCAACAGTTGCAAGAATATATGTACCATCGATAGCTCCAATACAGTCTTTGAAATGTGGCCACATCTTTCGATCATTTCTTATTCTACTATGAACCGTAGAGAAGTTTGGATCCTTTGGCCTCACAAAATCTTTAGACATTCTTACCACACATTGCAAAACCTCATCAAACTTCCTGCTAATTGTCTCACCAGAATGCTTGAACCGATTCTGCGCTCGTCGATTAGATTCACAGCCACCACATATATATAGGAAAAGAGCTAGTGCTTCAATTGAGCTTGTATGTGTAGTTGATTTCAAATCATATGTACTCACTAAAAGATCATGTAGACTGTGAAAAATCGTAGCATTCATACGAAACATGTGGTAGCTTTCTCCCGGAGTGGTCAAAGTTTCTTTCACCCAACCCATTCCACTAAGCCGAGAAGTCCTAAGCTCATTCTTGTCCAAGTAGGTTGAGTGATAATTATCCATGATAATTACAGTAGCAGCGAGGTGACTTGACATGTCTTGCCCAAGACGCATCATCTGTATTTCACACTCATGTTCCTCACCTGATATATTACTCCCTTCACTATCGCTTTCAGAAGACGACATCTGTACATGAACATACAAAAACACAACAACATAAATGGCAATTTAAAAATACATGAGTACGCATTAGGTCCAAATAACAATTCATAACTAGTGAAAAATGTCTTATAATCCAAAAAAGGTCTTACAACTAATAGAGAAATAAAGAATAATAAAAGTGAATACAAGATAAACTACTTGTAGTAATGTCTCTAGAATCATCCTAACGTTACAATAAATTTTCTATTTGTCATACTTGGCATCGTACTTCCTTTTGAGCCATTCAAATCGTTCTTCACTATTGCACAAGGTCATAAACATTTCCCTTTGCTCCTTCTTTACGAAAATTTCCGATGCAATGAAGTGCTCATTACTCCCATTAATAGCACCACACTCTTTAACCGATTCCATTACATCCTTGATGGTACACACTGAGTTTTCCTCTCTTTTTTTTGCAAATGCTTCAAAAGATCCATGCGACTTCTCATTCAACTCAAGAATTCTTCTCAGTTGATCTTGCATGACCACAGAACCACTCTTTGGTTTCTTCCCTTATCATTGCTAGGCGCAAGCTCTCTTTCCTTTCCTACCAATTGGTGATTCATCTTCATAATCATCATTATATTTGTCATCACACTCATCTTCAAGCTCTTCAATATCAATAGTTGTGCCGGTGCACGCACAGGGCTTTGAGGCAATGTTCCATTGCAGAGACCAATGGTCTTCACCAGTATTGCGAATGTCGTCAAACATCTTGGACAACAACTCCTCATTTTGAAGTCCACCTTCTCAAACTTGGAACATCCTTTATATTCTGTCAATGCCAAGTGTTACACGTTAAACCTTCACTAATAAATAGAGCTAGGTGTGTACATTAATGCATTTAAAAATAAGTAATGAGTAATAACATACTTTTTAATTTCTTCCACCGCTCATGGTGGCCTTTATTGTATTCTTTCATGGTCCCAACCTAAGCCTGTCTCCTTTGTCCTCAATTTCCTCCAAATGTTGTAATCATTCTTTAATTTATCCCATTTGTTTTCAATTGCATCTTTTGTATTGCGGCCAGTCTTCTCTGCAAATTTCTGTATCACCAGATTATACCCTAGGTTGTTCAAATGGGTACTCAGGCGATTGCCTGCCTCTACTTGTTCCACGAACAATTCGCACACTATCCTAGTGTTCTCGCTGTTCCACTCAGCGTTATCACCATCGCATATTTGCCCCATAAATTGAGTTTATCAAATTGACACCAACAACAAGATATGGACACCTCAAAGTGCATCTCAAGAAAGTCTTTGGATCATTTGTTTCTTCCTACCAGAAAATAGAGCTATAATGTAAGAGTATATCCCCTAAAAGAAACCAGAAAGAAAAGATAAATATATACAAACAAGAGCATGCATTTGTTATGCTATAATCAATCAAACCAAAACATTAGCAATACATCACATGGAACAAGATTGTCCAAGCTGACCATATCTCGATTAATCTGACCATATCTCGAATTACAATTACAATTACAATTACAATCACAAATGTTCTCAGTTGATTCAATTACAAATTGGAAATCAAAGGACACAAGTTGGGTGCTGTTGTAATTTGTGTTGAGAGGCAGCAATTCATAGCCGTTATCAGTTGGAAATTTTAGTCCTTCCTCTTGTAGCTTTGATAGCACAACAGGATACAGGATAGTTTTCTGATGTACTACGCACAAATGGCCAGAATTACATGTACTGGGAAAAAAAGACAGCCCATATTCATGAAGTTATCTTCTTTAATTGTTTAGACATGCGACTGCCCTCACCCCATTACAGACAATCAAACAATGGTCTACAATCAACAATCAATTTCTCACACTTCAACAATCAAACACAATCAAACAATCAAGCAGCTGCAAATGTTTTGTGGCAGTCTTCAACGATGGTCTGTGGTAGTCTTCAACAATCAAACAATGGTCTACAAGTGGCAGTGCTTCGTTCATACGTTCCAACATGTAGCATCAAGCCATCAAAATTCCTATATCAATGTACACATCATAGCAAAAATCACATGCTCAGTTTACTTCAGATCATAACACATACTATGCAATTTCAGATCATTGCTATCAGATTTCAGATCATAACACATACATATGCATTTTCAGATCATTGCTATCAGACTATGCATTTTCAGATCATTACTATCGATTTGAATCATAACACATACATATGCATTTTCGTGATCATTGCTATCGACTATGCATTTTCGATCATTACATCGACTATGCAATTTGAGATCATTGCTATCGATTGAGATCATAACACATACATATTTCAGATCATTGCTATCGATTTATTTCATACACACTATGCAATTTCAGATCATTGCTATCGATTTCAGATCATAACACATACATATTTGAGATCATTGCTATCGACTATGCAATTTGATCATTGCTATCGATTTGAATCATAACACATACATATTTCAGATCATTACTATCGATTTATTTCATACACACTATGCAATTTGAGATCATTGCTATCATATTTGATCATAACACATACATATTTCAGATCATTGCTATCGACTATGCAATTTGCATCATTGCTATCGATTTGAGATCATAACACATACATATTTCAGATCATTGCTATCGTTTATTTCATACACACTATGCAATTTGGATCATTACTATCGATTTGATCATAACACATACATATGCATGCTCAACTACAATCTGCCCCTTGTCAACTACAATCTGCACTGATGAGAACATCTGCACTGATGAACACACATACTCAACTACAATCTGCCCCTTGTCAACACTAGAGAACACACATATGCTTAAATCATTTGAGGCTACTTCACAGATCATGACCAACCATTCAAAGATGCATGACAACAATAATCAAACACTGAGAAAATATTGCATTCACAGATTCCATTCACAGATGCATGACAACAACAATGAATCACTGAGAACAAAATTCCATTCACATGAAGGGAGGAGTAGGGAGGACAAGGGGGATGGCCAGATATAGATCTATACCTTCAAAGGAGGCGGCTGGGGGTGCTCGGGACCGGCGGCGGCGAAGAAGGTTGGGGAACGGCGGCGGCCTCTAGGGTTTGGCGGTTGTCTTCTCAGCGGTGCACCGGTGCAGCGTGTGATGGAAAACCGGCGGGGTGCCCTCGGGGCGAAGGCGCGCGACCGGTCCGGCTGCTTCTAGGGTTACGGGTCGGCGGCTGAAGCCCTCTCGCGGCGGCGCACACCGGGTCCTCGGTGGGTGCGGCGGCGGCTGCGTGGAGGTGCCCTCGGGAGGTGCGGCGGCGGTGGCGTGGAGGTGCCGGCTGCACTCAGGGGAATCGAGCGCGATGCGCTGACGGGAGTCGCGAGAGGAAAAGAGAGAAGAAAGCAAGGAGGCCGAGGGCCGGGGAATCGTTCGCGATGGGCGGCGGGGGGGAGTACAGTAATGGCATTTTGCGGGTAAATATGATCAACTTCAAAGGGTATTTCTATTTTATTAAGTTGGATCCTCACGAGAATCCAAGAAATGCTGCTTCTCCTCTCTAGTGTATTTTTGAGACAGCTCCACGCGAGAATTAGAATCAAGTGGTTTTGAGAATCAGAGTGTTTGGTACGGCTCCACGAGAATCGATTGAGAAGCTGAGAGCAGAAGCTGTACCAAACATGGCCTAAGTATCTATTCTATAGAATGACTGAACGATGACGGTCGATATTGTTCCTTTCATGCCAACTACAGCTTGGCTGAATTCCTCACCTCTTTTACAATTAGCATGGGGGCTAGACAATACATGATTAATAGATTAAAAAATGACCAAAAGTGCGATATATGATAAACGCAATGTCGAAAATCCCACCCCATTGTGTCAGGTTCACTTGCTTCAGAACATTTTCCTTGGTTTTTCGTAGGTCACTTTTAAGTGTTCATACAATGTTCATTTAGGCTTTGTTTGGATGCTTGGAGGATATTTCAAGGGCACTGTAGCCCTGGGTTGTATTTTCCTCTGCCACATGAGAACCCTGTGGAAAATCCCCATCGCCATTTTTCTATGCCACTGGGTCGGCGGTGCGTGCCGGCAGCGACGTCGTGCGTGGCTCAGTGGAGGCGGTGCATGCGATGGGCGCAGGCGACGGCGCGCGGCGGCAAGGAGGATTGGCTCGCACCGCCTCCACTAACAAGCAGCGCCTGGTGCGCCTCATCGAGGTTGTCCGCATTCACCGACTCCGCGCACTGCAACAACGTCAGTAGGTACAACTCTCCTCATCACGCTGCTTCCGCCGGCACTCCTCTTTCCGCTCATTGGTTGCAACTAAAGCCTGAAGGATCTAGACCCACCATTATGTGTTAATGTAGTATTTTGGTGATTAATGACAATACACTTGTGAGACTAACACTCTTATTAATATATCATGTTTTGTCTCAGCTTGGATATAAAAGCAAAAATCCAAACATGTATGTATTCATTAGTGACAAATCTATTTGTGAGACTAACAATTCTATTGATTATCTATTGCTTAGTCTCGTTTGGATATAAAGATGAAAATACAAGAGGTATGCATTCTACTTCTTATTATTATATCTTGTTGCATTCCTCGGATCCAAAATATAGGTTAAACTCCACAAAAAAGGTTAACTTGAATATGTACATATGTTTCTATTACACATTTGTGTATGCACACATTTAAGAGAGTTCATTCTATATTTTGTGGTTTCATTAGTATTGATCCATATTCTCTTTCCACATATATTAAGGATCTTTACTTTGAAACATATCCTTGAATATATTTAACTTGTGTAGTTAATATATTCATATGATTATATGAGAACATATGAGACTTGTGTAGTTCATAGATACTCATATATCCTTGAATATATTTAACTCGAGTAGTTAATATATTCATGTTGAGTGTGTGTGTGTATATATATATATATATATATATATATAACTTGTGTAGTTCATATATATACTTATCCGTGAGTATATAAGACTTGTGTAGTTGATATATACTCATGTTTTATCTACATTCAATTACTTGTAATTAAATGGTTATCATCAATTATCAAAGAGGGAAAGATTGTGGTATCTTATCCCAACCATTATGAGCTAATGGTATGTTGTGGTAATTAATGATAATCATATTATGGAACTAACTATTTCCTTGAGTTGGATGTGTAGGTTGAGTTCCATGCAGTTGAAGACTTTGGATGATATCATGTGTTGATAGTCATCAAGTCAAGACTTGGGATAAAGAGAAATTATCATGAGTAGATGATGCTTTAGACAAGATCTCAAAGAAAAAGAATATCATCATGTGTTGATGATATTGAAGTAAAGAGCCTAAAGTAAAGGATACATCATGAGTTGATGCACATCAAGTTCAAGAAGAAGATGATCATGAGTTGATCATCAAGTCAAAGAGATGGAACATCATGTGTTGATAGAAAAGCAAGTTGAAGACTGCATCATAAGTTGATGCATATAAAGACTCGTGTTGAAGGATGTCATCATAGGTTGATGAATATCAAGTTAAGATCTCGAAGCAAAAGGGACCATCATGGGTTGATGATTGACAAGTCAAGAACCCGGACTTGAAGCAGGGATGTGTGCCATCAAGCTTCAAGTGGTGTGCAAGGCAAATGTATGACTAGTTAAGGCTAAGGATATGTTCCTACTCTTTTACCGGTCTTGGTGTTTGGTTAGAGACTGGATTGCTAGTATAGGTTGTCGTACTATTAAGAGGGGTCTTAACTAGTAGCTTGAGTTAGTCATGTGTTGATAGCTCATTGTGTTTGCTCTAGCTCTCTTTAATATGTTGCCTATATTTGCAAATGTGTTTTGCAAATGATCGAGACTCATGGTTAATCCCTGTAGCATGTGACTATAATTTGCAAATATGTTTTGCAAATGGTCTAAATCCATACACCTTATCCTTGTGACATCATGCTATTTGTTTGCAAATGTGATTTACAAATAAGTAAGGCTCATGTTTGTTCCTTGTAAGCATGGGACTTTAGTTTGCAAATGTGTTTTGCAAATGTCTTAAGTTCATGTACCTTTTAGTTGTGGCTTTGATTCTAAAAGTTGGTAAATGTGTTTTGCAACTTGTTGAGAATTTTGTCTTCATGCCTCATCAATTCACAAATGTATTTTGCAATTGAGTTGTTTTGTTGAAAGCCAGTTTGTGCTTGTCTCGGTTTTTGCGGTAATACCGACATGAGTTGCGCGGAACTACTGCTGTGCGGTATGTCCGGTGGTTCCTTGGTGGAACTACCGCACCTGTTGAGCATGTGTTGCTCTGAGGCAGTACGGTAGTACCGACAGGCAGTCCTGAAGCGGAACTACCGCACCCGTGGTTGTACTGGCCTTTGTAATGGCATGAGTTTTTCAGAGAAGCACATTTTGTGTGTGTTTGCTCTTCTGGAAAAGCGGTAGTACCGGAGGTTTCTGGGCGATACGTGTTTTACAGAGATGCATTTGTTGCTCTCGTGGAAGCACGATAATACCGGCGCTTTATGCGCGGTATGACCGGCTCGCGGAACTACCGATCATATGCTAGCGATACGTAAAATCCAGAACGTATGTTTTTCTTGCCCTTAGCCGCGATTTCGAGCATGTGTTGCTCTCTCGGTTTTGCGGTAGCACCGCAATGTGTTGTGCGGAACTACCGTTTATCGAAACTACCGCGTATGAGTTGGCGATAGTACCGTAACTCTTCTCAACGGCTAGTTTTATAGCCGTTATTGTGCTGATTTCTTTTCCCAACGGTTAGCCTGTGTGTATAGACTATATATACCCACCTTGGCCGTATAGAAAAAGAGGGGAAAAATTGTTGGTGCTATTATACATTCTCCAGAGCTAAAAGCAAGCCTTTTCTAGCATATATGCATGTGTTGCACTTAGTGTGGCTAGAGAGCAAACCCTAAATGCATGTGTTGTCTTAGGTAGTGAACTGTGTATCCACTTGAGCTTAGACACTTGATTGGTTCAAGTGGAAGTTGTAGACTTGTTACTCTTGATGTTTGCCGACACCTAGACGGCGTGGTGGTGTTGTGGTCTGGTGATCTTATCAAGTGAAGCTTGTGAGAATGCCCGGTGTGTTTTGTGACTGGCTTGGTGCTCGTCATCTCCGGAGTGGAGTAAGAGCAACCCTAGTGGAGCGAGGTATTGGTTACCTCGGAGGCAGGTGCTCAATTTGTGGAGCCGGTCCAATTGGTTTGGGCTTGCCTCAACGTGGACTAGGGGAGACTGGCAAGTCTCCGATCACCACGGTAAAAACATCACCGCGTCTTTTGTGGTTTGCATTCTATTGCTTTACTTTGTGCTGTTCATATTTCTTGTATTAAATTGCTTATTCATTGTGTATGAATTCTTGCCTTGCCTTGTGCTACTTTTACTGCAAATTGAATAGATTACAAGTCTTTGCTTAATTTGCAATACCCTTCAACTGACTTGTTTTGCTGTTGCACCTCGAAGAGCCTAGCTGTTTTAGATTTTATTTGGGCAAAACTGATTTGATATTTAGCTTCCGCATAAGAAAAGATCTTAACCCAAAAGAAGTTTTAAGACCGCCTATTCACCCCCCTCTAGTCGGCCTCCTAGATCTTACACAGCCACCGTTGCGGCGACCACGGCTACAACTGTCGTTTCCACTGCGAAGGGGGCCTTAGGGGACTGTGGTGGGTTCAGCTCCTCCCTGCGGCGCCACTTGTCGGGGGGGGGGGGGGGGAGGGAGAGCCGTGATTGGTGGGCGGCGGCCGTGGTGTCGGGGAGGAGGGCAGACGGATGGGGAGGAGGCGGCGGGGCGGGGTCGGATGTGAGGAGGAGTGGTGTCACGATGAAGCCGAGGAAAATTTCCACGCTGCGACACGATTATTTCCTCCCCTGTGCATCCCCGCGGATTGGCTCGGTAATTTTCCCCTTCCATGTGTGTCCAAATGCTACCTCACATTATCCCAGGGAAATTTTCCACGGGCCACGTCTCCCCAGAGAATATGCCAGGATCCTGGCTGAAAATTAGGCTCCCAAACAAGCCCTTAGGGTTTATTCCATCCACCTATGTGGATGAGCAGAGATTTGGTCCCAACCAAACAAGGTCTTAATGATACGTGGTTAGGTAATATCAACCAAATATAAAACCGATTAAAATAATGCAACCCCCTACTTTTGGGCGCTGGATGCATGTGAAGTGTGCAACCAAGTAGCAGGGACAAAACAGCGAATAAGCGATATTCGGTGGTTTATACGCAAAGCGAATAATGTGGGTGTAGTTATGTAATTTGCCATGGGTGTACATGCATAGATCAGAACTCATGGTGTTTGTCTCTTGCAACCTCGGCTGGCCGTGGTATTTTGCTCGATGTCGCTGCCGTTCTGCTGCCGATGGTTTTGGGCGGATCGGCGGGCCCGGCTTGACATTCTGCGTGCTGTGGTAGCTCGCAACTGATGTAACCCCTAGTCCTAATGGAACGTAGCTATCAATAACGTTTGGCATGTTGTTTGCTTGTTCCTTCGTGTTTATCCTAAAGTGATTTTTTTTTGTTTCTTCAAGATGGACGCGTACTTATATGTGGTCCGTTTGCAACACATACTCAACTGGCACTCTGCACAAACTAGCCGAGTGGCTGTACTTTGCAACGGATCTTAAATAAATATGTATAAGTTGTAAATTTGAAAAACCAATATACGTAAGTAATTATTCCTATGTCTAAAAGTTGTATATATAATTCGCATCCTATCAACAAGACATAAAGAGTTTTATCATAAACCACATGCGTAGATGATCTAACTGTACACAGAATTCACATCCTATCAACAAGATACAAAAAGTCTTATCACAAACCATACAGTTCTTGCTTCATCAGCTATATCTCAGGGAGGTTAGAATTTTAGATCCAACATAACATGGCAAGCATCTCCTTTGTTTGTTTTTAACAAATGATAGGAGAACTGCCATTATTGATTTCATTAAGATGGATGGTAAAAGCTGTACAAAGAGGAAAAACTATACAAGGGTGAAGCCGAGCCGGGAAATTAAAGAATAACAATACCACACCTCGCATGAAGAGAAACCTAATTGGAATACCTAGCTAAGCATCACTAACACTGAAGCTAGAGATAAGACACCACCTAGCATAACCTGCCGCAGCCAACTGGTCACGCGCACTGAAGCTCAACGACAACAGCGCTGGTCATCCGAAAGTGAAAAACCGTAAAGGACTCGATCTTAAACACGTGAACGGTGGTAACCTTCACTAAACCGATCATCTTTTCATATATTGCGCGCGTCAGCATAATTTATGCCGAAGCGAGTAATCTTGGACCTTGTACCTGGACCACGGCTGCGTTCGCTTTCGATGGCTGTTTATTTGTGCGCAATTGGACCGTGATTCGTGAGTAGCAGACCGAGCATGCCACACGGCAGGCAGCGTCCCCGGACGCCATCTTCGGTTGACGGCGCCGCAGCTGCATGCTTCAGGTAATCGGTGTCCGTCGTCAGCCCGTCCGACAGAGACCTTAACCCCAAGGATCGATGACCAAGTCCATCCCCTTGTGCGATACACGAGACGATTTGATCAGGCGTGCGCGTGATTCTGCTCGTGAAATGCCCACCTTTTAAGCATGTGTCAGGCAGCTACGAATTAAGAAGGAACCAACTTACCAACAGCTGCAAAACACGCCAAAACGGGGCGCTGGTTCACCTCCAGCAAGATACAAAATCTCATGTAGGCAAACACGAATGGACCACTTCTGAATTCACGTATATTTCCCCCTCCTTCGCAACGAGAACGACGATCAATCGAGTTGCAGGCTAGCTCTACCTCCTCTTTTCCGAAACTTTGCTCACGCGGGCCTTGGCACTGCCAAATGCCAATGGTTTTGTTGCCCCATCTAGCGGTATCATCTCCGTGTCAATCTTCCGCACGCAATGGTAGGCGGCGCCATGCCCGGACATGCACCACGACCCGTACGCCGTCGCTTCGGCCCTGCGGTACACGCAGTCGATGGCCTTGGGCAGCAGCGTCTCATCCGCTCGGTGCAGGCTAAACATTTCTCATCCCCCGTGCGCTTGTTGCCTATCAGCAAGGATGAGACAATTCTGTTCACCGTTTCCCCGACCGCCTGCCACGCGCCGACCTTGCGACGAGGTCAAGAGGCGAGTTAGATTTTAGGGTGGTGCGCTAGGAGAGGAGGCAAGGCGGTGAAGACCACCGGAGGCCGCCGAGGTGGTGGAGTCAGCGTCCGAAAACAAAAGAAGGAAAAGGGGATAAAAACCGAAGGAGAGAAAAAGACAATCAATTTCGGGCCGAACTAGCCCCAGCATTCTAACCCTCTCTCACCGCCGGCGCGGCCCAATCCCGCACAAAAATTCGAATTCCTCCGCACAGAATCAGCCGAAACCCGACGGGCCGGACCCACCCAACCCAACCCCACCGCACTGACTCGAGTCGGAAAAAAAGTTGAGCACCTTCGCAGAGCCGACCGAGCAAGCAAACGACTACTGCCCCATTCCTCTCTCTCTCTCTCTGTCTCGCCAAAATCCACCACCCCCACGTCTCGTCTCTCCCATCCCATCCCGTCCCGTCCTCGCGGATTTCAAATCCGCGTCCAGGTCTCCGCCGCCGCTCCCGATCCCGATCCCGCGAGATCCGCGGCCGCCGCTGCTGGAGAAATCGAGTATGGAGGCCATGGAGGAGCTGTCGCAGCTGTCCGAGTCCATACGACAGGCGGCCTCGCTCCTCGCCGACGACGACCCCTCCGACGACGCCGCGCCGCGGCGCCCCTCCACCTTCCTCAACGCCGTCGCCCTGGGAAACGTCGTAAGTATCGGGCGCCGCCGCCAAAACCCCCCTCGCGATCCGCCGCTCGTGCTCCGATCTGATCCGTTCTGATCTGTTCGTGCAGGGCGCCGGCAAGTCGGCCATGCTGAACAGTCTCATCGGGCACCCCGTGCTGGTGGGCTTCTACCCGAGCAGCTTAGCTTTCCCTTCCTCCCTTCCTCTCTCCCTCGGTGGTTTTTTATTAGATTTGTGTGGTGGTCTGTGGTGCAGCCGACGGGGGAGAACGGGGCGACGAGGGCGCCAATAGTGGTGGACCTGCAGAGGGACCCGGGGCTCAGCAGCAAGTCCATCGTGTTGCAGATCGACAGCAAGTCGCAGCAGGTGTCCGCAAGTCAGTGGGATCTCACAACCTTGCTTCGCTTGATCCATTGAGGTTTGGCCTGGTGCTGAATTTGCCTTGTTTGTTGATGTGCAGGTGCTCTGCGGCATTCGCTGCAGGATAGGCTCAGCAAGGGTGCGTCCAGTGGATCGGGGAGGGGCCGCGGAGACGAGATTTATCTCAAGCTGCGCACGAGCACAGGTTTGTCCATGAATAATTTAATCGTTTTAGCAAACCTATACCTGCTTACCCTTCCATTAGCAATGCACATACTACATAGTATAGTATTGAATGGTATAGATGATATGTTGACATTTTAGGAGAATTGAAAGTCGGGATGGGATATTTATGTCTGTTGCATTGTATGTGCTGTGGAAGAAAGTAACAAAAGAACCTTGTGATGTGTGTAATTGCTGAAATATGAGTGTTCCAATTTTTCCCCTCAGTTTAATGTTTTGGTGTTCTGCTGTTGATGAACCCTATGATTAGTTTATGTACTAAATCTGTTTTTGTTATTTCTGTTTGCCTTTAATTTTATTGTGGTGCTTTGTAAAAGCCTCTCACTATACTTTTTCTTGTTTTATTTTCAGCCCCCCCACTAAAACTGATCGATTTACCTGGGATAGACCAGCGAGTTGTGGACGATTCAATGGTAAGTATTTAAAATATGTTGATTTTACTCGTCAACTTGTTCTTCTGTAATTTGGCATCATCATACAATAGGTTGCCCGGATACTCTGATACGGATATGCAATACACCCATTATATATATATAATATGATTCCATAAATATTCAAATTATCTGATACCGGTACATGAGTTTTCAGAAGTATTCGTGCAATGTAGATCATACATATTTTATCTATGGAACGTTGTAATTTGGCAGTTATTTCTCGTTGATTGATTTTTTTTCTCCCTTGAAGCCTTTTGAACGTTTTTTGTCTACTTTAGAGAGCACCACATACATAGTTCTTTAAATCTGTTATACTTTCTTACAGTATGTCGCATAATACTGATTATTGTCTTAATTCAGATCAACGAGTATGCTGGGCACAATGATACAATACTGCTAGTTGTGATACCCGCAATGCAAGCGGCTGATGTTGCATCATCTCGAGTTCTTAGGCTGGCCAAGGATATTGACTCGGATGGTCTGTCTTTCAATTGAAGTAAACATCCTCAGTAATACCATTGCCATTCATTTTTGTAATAAGTAATGTTTTTCCATTCACTGTAGGGACCAGAACTGTAGGTGTGTTAAGCAAAATTGATCAAGCCACTGGAGATGCGAAAACTATAGCTTGTGTTCAGGCCCTTTTGTCAAACAAGGGCCCAAAAAACCTTCCAGATATTGAGTGGGTTGCTCTAATAGGACAATCAGTTTCGATTGCATCAGCACAATCTGGATCAGTTGGGTCTGAAAACTCGCTAGAAACAGCTTGGCGGGCTGAAGCTGAAACCCTCAAATCCATCTTAAATGGATCTCCTCAGAGTAAGCTAGGTAGGATTGCTTTGGTTGACATCATTGCTAAGCAGGCACGTAAACGGATGAAAGTGCGGCTTCCTAACCTATTGAGTGGGTAAGAATTGTGTCTCATGCTTCAATGACTATTGAATCTAGTATCTATTAAATTTGATATCAAACTGCGTAATGTTACATGAATTCCTTCTCTTACTACATTGATGTTAATTCACTACTATGTGTGATCTAGTGCTAAAATTACATGCACTTGCTTCATGTGCTGCTATTTCAGCCTTCAGGGTAAATCCCAGATGGTGCAAGACGAACTTGCAAGGCTGGGAGAGTCTATGGTACAAAGTGCTGAAGGAACCCGGGCAGTTGCTTTGGAGCTGTGCCGGGAATTCGAGGATAAGTTTCTTGCTCATATTACATCTGGTGAGGTTAGCGACGAACCTCAAAACTATACTTTGTTTAGATATGAGTTGCGACGAACCTCAAAACTGTACTTTGTTTAGATACGAGTTGTCTCCCTATGAATAATTAATTACAAGGCCAATATACCGTTTTTTCATATAAAAGGGATCTGGTTGGAAAATTGTTGCAAGTTTTGAAGGCAAGTTCCCAGACAGAATTAAACAGCTACCGTTGGACAGGCATTTTGATCTGAGCAATGTCAAAAGGGTAAGATCGGTTTCACTTTAAGATTAAGCTCTAGTGGGCAGTTTGCCACCTTTTATGATCGGTATTCTCTTGACATTCTAGATTGTCTTGGAAGCCGATGGTTATCAACCATATCTGATATCTCCGGAGAAAGGGTTGAGATCATTGATAAAAATAGTACTGGAAATGGCGAAGGAGCCATCACGACTATGTGTTGAAGAGGTATGTTCCAGTCAATCCAAATAGTAAGCATGGTTAGCTTGTTACACGCTTACACACGCCTGGCCAATAGAAGTATAAAATATTTAGGTTCTCTCTTTTTCCCTTAAGGTAAAGATTGATGTAGAACGTTGTTACTTTCCACAAACTATTGTAATCTAAACATAGTCTATTGTTTATTATGCTCTATGGCACTTCCATTTTCACCCTCCCAGGGCCCCACCAGAGAAACCTCCTAAGTGTGAGGTCTGGTTGGATGCATTTGGTTGAAATATCGATTTTTTTAAAAAATGGGTATGCTTCCCTATTATCTTGTTTGAGTTTCCAAAATTGAGTTTGACTTTCTGGTTCCAATGCTGCAACTATTAGCTATTGGGTTGTTAGCTACTGATCCATGGAACTACCTACCTACAGACAGTTCCATACTTCCAGTTGGTCAGATTTTGGCCGATTTGGGTGTGATCATTGTGGCATTTTATGTTATGTAGTGTTGAGATAGTATTTAGCTACCACATGGCTTATGTAAGGTTGCCAATTTGCTTAATTTCTATCTTGTTTAATGCCATAGTAAAACTAATGTTTATTTTTGTTAATACACTAGGTACATCGTGTATTGTTAGACATAGTCAATGCTTCCGCAAATGCCACACCGGGGCTGGGAAGATATCCTCCATTCAAGCGTGAGGTATCACATATCTGTTTTACAAGTATCTTTCCTCTTCTATTTGCTTGTTGATAAAGCTCTTGTTTTACCATTCTGAGTGTAAACTCTCTTTTGTCCTTTTGTCAAGGTTGTTGCAATAGCATCAAATGCATTGGATAGCTTCAAAAATGATGCTAAAAAGATGGTTGTTGCACTTGTTGATATGGAGCGTGCCTTTGTTCCTCCTCAACATTTCATCCGTCTGGTGCAAAGAAGGTTGGTTGTTCTTGTTGCTAGGTTTTTTGCTCTCCAATTATTTGTTATTTGTCTCCAGTACTTAATCGCTATTTCACCCTTCTCAATGTTCTGTACTTGTAAGTTGTAACTAAAAAAAGGTATTACGTTTCTTTCAATTTGTAACTTCATTTTCCATAATATGGCTGACATTATGGGACTAGCATAAGAAGCTTAAATTGTATTGGCTTTAGGCTGAGGTAGTATGTATCCTATTTTGACTTTCAAACGACTATCTTAATCAAGTGATGCCTGAATACTGAAGGAAATATGCAACTTCAGGTTTTCAACTCTTCTGTTGTCACTCATTCTTCTCTTAGTTGGAATCCGTGACGAACTCATGATTTGTCAAGCATATACAATTTCTAGGTTGAAATGAACTGAATCATAGTTTTCTTGCTAACGAAGCTGACCATTATTTATTTCTGAAAGCAATGATAATTTGATGATGACATTGTAGAATGCTGACCCTTGGCCTTTTCCCCTGATATTGGCAGAATGGAAAGGCAGCGTCGTGAGGATGAGATGAAAAACCGATCTTCCAAGAAAGGACAAGAGGCTGAACAGTCCATGACAAAAAGGGTATGACTTATGCCTACTTGTCTTAGGATGTGCACTAACATGTTTTATTAGAAATACACTCTTTGATAGTAATAACATTTTCAGATTGGTAGAGATGTAGAGTAAATATTGGCTTTTGTGGTTAACATAAGTTATTCATTTATTTTAGGCCTCCAGTCCCCAAACAGGATCTGAGCAAGCTAGTGGCAGCTTAAAATCAATGAAAGAAAAACCAAGTCAGCAAGACAAAGACAAAAAAGAGGGATCGAATTTGCAGGTTGCTGGTCCAGCTGGTGAAATTACTGCAGGTATAAAATGCATAAAATCTGGCTATGCTCAATTTAGGCCACCATGGAAATCCTTTCTCCAATGTTATGCTTGTGCAGACTATCATTGTGCTTGACCATGAAATAAATATCACAGCGAAGCACGTTTTGATATTTGTTCAGGCAATTTGGCCGCATCGTTGCTCCATGTACAATTCAAATTTAATCTGCTAGAGACCTTATCAGTATAGTCCATTAGAATAACATTGACATAGTTACAAGAATTCTCTTCAAGAACCACTTTGAACAGTTGTTGAAGTCTAACACATCTTTGACTTGTGGTAACAAAATACATACTGATTTATTTAACAATAAATGCATAAGCATATTCCCCCCTTTTTTGTTCTTCAGGCTACCTTTTGAAGAAAAGCGCAAAAACTAATGGGTGGAGCAGAAGGTGGTTTGTCTTAAATGAGAAGAGTGGAAAGGTTAATCAGTCTTCCATTCTCATCGTTTGGTTGTGTTCTTGTTGCCTTGGAACCTACAGATGATTCTTCAGGATGTTGTTTTTATAATTTTCCTTGCACACGCTGTTGATTATGATACTTCATACTTGTTTGCTATGTGGGGGTGGTTGGATTCACTGTCTGTTTTTTTACCAGCTTGGGTACACTAAGAAACAAGAGGAGAAACATTTTCGTGGTGTCATCACTCTTGAGGTTTGCACACTTCCCTTCTTTTTTTTGTGTGTTATTTATTCTACTTGGCACTGAAATGATATATCATAGCTTAATTTTTGCATTAGTGTTGTAGCAGTTTAGTTTATTTTTCTTTCCCTGTTCCCTACCGGAAAGAGCTAACTGATATTCAAAGCAACAAGTATGTACTACAGGAGTTGTAAAATGAGCTGATTTGGTAACTTGCATGTGCTGTCTTGTTGTGCAGGAATGTAACCTGGAGGAAGTAGAGGAGGAAGAACCTTCTAAAAGTTCCAAGGATTCAAAAAAGGCAAATGGGCCAGAAAAAGGCCCAAGTCTTGTGTTTAAGATAACTAACAGGGTCGCCTACAAAACAGTCCTAAAAGGTTGACATCCGTGAATATTACAGCTTGATGTTTTCTTTCTAGTTTTCTCTTTTATATAAATGGTTTATTTCGTTTTGCAGCTCATAGTGCTGTTGTATTGAAAGCTGAGAGCATGGCCGACAAGGTTGAGTGGGTAAATAAGATAAGAGCTGTAATTCAAAGCAAAGGGGGTTCTTTCAAGGGTCCAAATACTGAGGGTGGTTCCATGAGGCAAAGCCATTCGGATGGCTCCCTGGTAAGTTCTAGTTTATACATGGTTGACTTGCCTTTCTATCTTTATTCGTTGCAAAGATTTTAGCCCTATTCCCCCACTCCCCCTTTTTCGAACTCTTTCTTGATTCGAAATTAAGTATGTTATTACGCCATCCATTTTCCCTCTTCAGTACGTTTGTTGTTTTAAAGTGTCAACATGACATCTTTCCCTTTGCTTCTATTTGTACATTTCAATTGACATCTGATCCCTATACTATTCAAAGGATACTATGACGCGGAGACCTGCTGATCCTGAAGAAGAACTTAGATGGATGTCTCAAGAAGTTCGTGGTTATGTAGAGGCTGTTTTGAATAGTTTGGCAGCAAATGTCCCGAAGGTTCATGTTCTACTTTCGTTCAGTTTATTTGACCTCATCATTGAGGCCATGTTTCATTGTTTTTTCTTTCTTTGCTAATCAGGCAATTGTGCTTTGTCAAGTGGAGAAAGCAAAGGAAGATATGCTAAACCAGCTATACAGCTCAATAAGGTTGATGTTCTGTCTGTGAATATGCACTTGTCATTTCTTCTTCTGCAGATTACCCAACTGTTAGTTGCTTTCTGTTTTTTTTTCCTCACTAAATTTCCGTATTCTTCCATTCTGAAATATAGTGCCATCCAAGTGAACAGGCAAACACAAGCTTGCAAATGCACACTACCTCCTAGGCTCCTATACCTACTATCTAGACTAGCCATATGAATCAATAGGCTCCCAGTTGAGTCCTGACAACCTTTATGTGAACCATATGATTTTGATCTTGTAATTCCCCTGTAATTCCATATTAAGGATATAAGCCTCATTAATTGAGACATATCTTTTTTTGGTAGTATGTAAAAGAAAGATATTTATAATTAAGGAAGGTTTCCGCCTATGCAGTAGTGATTTTTCTATATATAGTTTGAATAGATTTGGTAATCTTAATTATGATTGATTGATTGATTCCACAAATACAGTTTTTGTGGGACAGTTGGTAGTATACATATGTAGTTCAAACACATTTTTATGGTTTGATGATGCCTTATTTCTAGTTTGTAAATTTTCCTTTATTTATCAGACAGCTGCCTGCATGTTATATCGTCATTAGAGAGATCGTAGCTAGAGATATAATGTTCTATTTTGTTGAAAAAAATTCACATTTCTGTACACTTCATCCCTTCACTTATTTCTCAATTCTCATTACCAGTGGGCAAAGCAATGCAAAAATTGAAGAGCTTCTCCAAGAGGACCATAATGCTAAACGTAGAAGGGAAAAGTACCAAAAACAATCATCTCTCTTGTCAAAGCTTACCCGTCAACTTAGTGTACATGACAATCGAGCTGCTGTTTCTTCTTATTCTAACGGTAGCTCTGAAGCTGGTAAGCTGACTACATTTTCATTGTCTGAATAATAATAGCAAATGTAATGTTTAACTGTTCTTAAGATTTCTCCTCTTTTATAATGATCATCGGTCAATATGGTTCGATGCCTAATGTAAATTACCATTGATAACTTTTATGATAGCTAATGCAGTTTTTTACTTTGATTATTAACCTGTTAAGGTAGTACTATCTGTCTGGCCTAGACATATCCTAGAGGTTCATGAGACTGATAAACAATGAGCTTATACAAGCTGAAGTCAGCGAAAGGTGACTTTTGGAGCTTGAAAACTTGCTTTCACTAAACAATTTTTCATGGCCTATGTAGTAGGTTTTCTTGGTTATAAGCTCTATGGCTAGCTTAGGTGCTTAGAGAGACAAGTGTAAACTGAACCAAATTGGCTCTTTTGATCTTTCTGCCTATATTGTGATGCTTTATTTCTTAGTTTGGTTTGGCTGCTTGTTGCAACATAGATGGCTAGTGTACATTTCGTGTTATTTACTCGGAAGATTTCAGAATTTATCTGGATAGCAATTTAGTTTGAGATCCCTCCACCTAACGCGTAACATTTTGTAACTTGTCACAAATTGCTTAAACAATCATTTGCAGAGAGCCCTCGGACACCCAGTCGCCCAGGCGAGGACTGGAGGTCTGCCTTCGATTCCGCAGCAAACGGCCCTGTTGGTTCCGGCTCAAGCAGCGAATCAAGGTCGAGAAGTGCTGATGGTCGCAATCGGCGCTACGAAAATGGGGATGTGAGCTCAGGTGCCAACTCCGGCAGCCGACGCACGCCAAACCGGTTGCCACCAGCGCCACCAAAATACTAATCGTGCTGATTAGTATCCATGAGCATCATGTATTCTTGCTAGGCACACGCCCTGTTTCTGATATTGGTGATTGGGAGAGCGAGTTGGGGATTTGGACAAATAGAGAGCGCGTAGTGGAGAGATTGCATGAACAGTGTGTACGCGCAGGGGACCCTGAGTTGTTTATAGAAATATATAGGTGATCCATGATCTCTATTGTTCCATGATCCTTTTGGCACATTGATGTCTGATGCTGTCCCTACCCCTGCGATTTTGTGGGACGATCGATCTTGCTTTCGCACTATGTTGTTGTACGCCTTTCCTTAGAGATGGTGATGAATTATTTCCCCCATTGCTTGTTCAGCTCTGTGACTTCCATCGTCCGCATGGATTAAATGAAACGGATGTGCTTGCATGTAGGGTGTCAAAACCGTTTTTACCCTTCAAAAAGTCATCTAGACCTTGGCCGGGAGCTGGTAACTGGGTTCTTACCGCTCCAATCCCTGTCGTATTTAATCTCAATTTACTTCGAAATTTCCGATAACTTTTTACTCCCAGCAAGATCTAAGAGCAAGTAGAGTTCGGAACAACAAAAAATATCTCAATTGACACTCTCATTGGGAGTTACAGTACAGTGCTCCTGTTACCCTGCTGTAACCGGCCGGTTTCCAACCCTCAACCCTCGAAATGGCATACTCTCATTTGAACTTTTTTTATTATTTAATTCATTTTTAAAAAATATATTTTAAAGATAACCTCTCTAATTTTATTTTCAATTCTGATCTATTTGGGCACATGTGACGTGGTCAATGACGTGATAGAACAATTTGATCACACTACGGATCATGACGTGACTAAATGAGTTAGAATTGGAAATAAAGTTAGGGAGATGCTATTTTTAAAATATATTTTAAAAATAGATTTAAAAATAAAAAAAGTTCCTCTCATTTAGAGCTGCAGTGCTCCTGCTACCCTGCTGTAAACGGCCGGTTTGCATCACGATTTGGAACCATGCTTGAATGGCACTTTTCAATTGTCAGTATTGACTTATCAATTATCATGTATGTCATGCCAGCATTCTTATAGATATGGAGGGCAGGAGGGGGCACGTAATTGTTCATTGAAGTGGGCAGAAAAAGGGAAGGGGAAATCTTGAAATGCTAGTCATAATCTGTATGGTTGAAAAACGACGACCGTTGGTAAACCAAACATGCCATTTTTTTGCCCCAGTGTAACTTGCAGCCGAGGGAGTTTCTCAAATGCATCATCTCGATAAAATTTTAAAAAAATCGGCGCTTTTAAGATCTTTTGCGGCGTCATATAGTCCTATTTAGTGCCCCGCAGAATATTATATTGTCATTTTTTGCTGTGTTGAGATTGTTTAATGTTCTTTACCAGATGCTTAATCATTGCATGAGCCTGCATGATTAAAAAGGCTTATAATGTTCTTTACCAGAATATTAGCAATCATTGCATGAGCTTCAAATAAGCTAATTAATATATTATTGTTTCTTCTCATATGTACGGGGAGGGAATTTACATTTGCTTGTCAAATGCCTCCGCCTTTTTTTTTTCTCTTCTTCTCGTATACAAATAATTTTCTGTGAAGAGAGCCTTCACATCTAAAAAGAATGAACAAAAAAATAGGGGAAAAATTGTACAGACCCCCCTGTATTACTATCTATTTACTCTTCGGTCCGTCGCCGGACTACTACTGTCTTCCGGCTGCAATTCTTGCTGTGCCGTCGACTCCTGCCGTGCCAGCCTATTGAGCATGGCGAACATGCCGACCATGGGCGCGGTGTTGTACGTGCACGCCTCCGTCTGCATATAGTTCTCCCTGTCGTCCCGGAACCTGTCGCGGCGGTCGGGCCCGCCGACGATGGCGCCGACGACGACGTTGGGGTTGGAGCCCCTGCGTCCGAACCAGTCGTCGAACCCCTGCGCGCAGCCGATGAACTCCTTGCTGTCCTTGTACGGCACGATGGACGCGGCACGGTGGTGCACCCTCGCCGGGTACTTGGCGCCGTACCCGATGAGGTAGCTCATGCCGCGCGGGTTGCTTCCCAGCACGTAGTCCACCTGCGCCCTGGCCAGCGCGAACACCTCGCCGGCCTCCGCCGTCTCGCCTCCAGCGCACGCCACGCCCGTCGCGCCGGCGCCGGCGCCGGCGAGGTAGCCCGAGTAGGCGGACAGGAGAAACGCCGCGTTGGTGACGTACTGCATGTTGTTCCACTGCCGCACGTAGAGCATCCCGCCGGGGCTCCGCTCCACGTTCGCGTCCGCGCCGCCGTCCGCGTTCTTGCCGAGGCACGCGCACACGTAGTGCTCCGCCTTCGCCCTGTACTGCTCCAGCGTCTCCCTGTGACGCGCCGAGTGCTCCCCCCTCAGCAGCAGCTGCAGATTACGCAACTCCCTCATGTCAGTGACCAACCAACCTATACGTACACATCGTATCACTGACGTGTCAGTGTACATGCGTGCTTACCCTTGCGGCGAGGATCTGGACGCCGGCGTACTTGACGTCCCAGCTGAACTCGGTGATGGCCCAGCCGGTGCCGCCGAAGCCGTCGGCGTTGTCGACGACGTAGTCGAGGTAGTCGGGGCGGCCCGTGGCGCGGTGGAGCCAGAGGGCGGCCCACAGGAGCTCGTCGTGGTAGCCGCTCACCGACGCGTAGTAGCTCTTCACCTCCGCGATGCTGCTGTCGTACTTGCCCCTGTACTTGTCCGCGAACTCGAACAGCTGTTGTGATCGAGCACACAAAAAAAGAAGAAAGAAAGTAGGTCAGCACTCAGTTGCCAGTACGTACTATCTTAACTAACGAACCAACTAATATTCTTCTCACCGCAATAATCATCATCATCGCATCGCATCGCATCGTTGCAACCGCATGGTTTTGCAGGCGATAACGTGAAGGAAATGTGGTGGTTACGTTACGTACGTAGTTTCTCGCATCACGGAGCTACGAACTACTAGTAACTCCACACGTGGTCGCCGGCGTCGTAGTACCCTGAAATCTACAGATTCTGGGGCCCCCATGTCGGTGTCTCTATACCGACAGAAACTCCACACGGTTTAAAAAAAAAGTTTAGCCCTGGCTTGACGTCATGTTGACATGCAAGTTGGCGGCACGTGCGGCACAGGGCACAAGATAGAACACGGCTCCAATCAATGTGAACTGGGGAAAAAAATCCTCCCGTTTTGACCGGGGTTCCAAGTCGGGTCTGCAGATTCTACAGTCCAGCAGTTATCGCTACACGTACCCGAGACACACGCCAGATTGGTCCTAATCTCAAGAATCTAAATAATCACAGTAACAGCAGTGGTAATTAGCCAAAGATGAGCGCTAATGAATTGTTACCTGCTGGGCGTGGTGCAGGAGGAGGTGGGCGTAGTGCGGGTTGGCCTCCCGGAACACCATGGAGGCGGCGGCCATGGCGGCGGCGGTCTCGCCGGCGACGTCGGAGCCGGGGCGGTCGCGGTCGACCTTGTACGCCTGCCGCGACGTGGTCATGTCCTCCGGCCGCTGCCAGCAGTAGTGGTCCGTGTCGCCGTCGCCAACCTGCAGCACAGCAAGCACACCACGAATCCACGATTAATCATTTCAGCTTAGCTAGCTCACATTGTCAAAGCCATGGGAGCAAAAAATAATTCTTAATTCCTAATCCATGTGAAATCACAAACATGCAGTGTGAGATTTGCGCGTCTCGACTGAACCACACCTAGCTTTGCTTGTCCTCTAGCTCCACCTAACAATTGTTCCTTTCTTTTCCTTTCCTTTCTTTTCTTCTTCTTTTGCCAATCACGACCAATTGTGCATGCATGTTGGTCGATCTCTTGGTTGAATTGCTGATCGGATGATTAACTAATGGACTAGATGATGACAGTAATTAGTAGTTAATTACCTCGGCCCAGAGCTCGTCGGGCTTGGCGTGCGCCTTGATGAAGTAGTCGGTGCCCCACTTGATGGCCTCGAGGGCGTGGGCGAGCTCGCCGGCGTCCGCGACGTCGCCGCCGTACTCGAGGAGGCTCCACGACAGCATGGTCACCGTGAACGCCATGGGCAGGCCGAACTTGACGTGGTCGCCGGCGTCGTAGTACCCGCCCACCAAATCCACCTAACCATTGATTCAGACAAGATCCATCAGCATTCAGCACGCGTAATCCTTTGCACAAGCAGCTAGCTAGCTATCGTGGCGGCACGAATGATCTCTGTATATATGCTAGCTGCACGTACTCCTTGCTCGAGGCCGTCTGTGAGGCCGGAGTGGTCGCGCCAGGCGACGCGCTGGCCGTGCGGCAGCCGCCCCGACCGCTGCGCCTCGAAGTAGAGCAGGCTCTTCCGCAGCGCCTCCTCGTAGTCATGCACCGCCGCCGCCTCCGAGGCCGCCGCAAAGAACGCCGCCGCAACAACGGCCACGCCAAGAATCCAACTCCTCCCCGTGGCGCCCCTCCGCCTCATTATCGCAGAACAGCTACTACCCCTCCCACCCGCCGAGATCTTCGTATGTATCAGCAGCCTGTACGTACCGCGCGCCGGCAGCGATCGACGGAGCAGGAGCTGGTGTTCTTGGAGGAGCAGCACGTACGGGCTCGCTCGCCGCGCGGTTGTTCGACCGGTCGGGGCGGGGACAGGTGTGTGTGTGGTGGGCTGTCTATACGGGGGGCTCGCTTATATGTGCGAGGGGTGGGAGGAGGTGGGAGTGTCCGTCCAGCTCCGCCGAAGACGCACAGTGTCGCACACCGCGTGGAGCGGGCGGGGCCGAGGAGGGTTAGGTGACTTGGCGTTTCGGGCCCATGATCACCATGGGGACGACGTCGGAATATATATATATATATATATATATATATATATATATATATATATATATATATATATATATATATATATATATATATATATATATATATATAAGAGTAGGAATAGGGTGGACTAGTTATGTACTAGTAGTATATGGTTTGGTGAGATTGGAGAATGGAGAGGCATCGCGTTAGTGGTGGAGGAAGGGCGATCGACCGGTTGACGAATAAAAACTTGTTATTTTCGTGAAAAAGATCGTCAAACGGCTGGGGTTGATTGGCAAGCG
Source organism: Ampelocalamus luodianensis (assembly GCA_036346255.1). Taxonomy (NCBI): domain Eukaryota; kingdom Viridiplantae; phylum Streptophyta; class Magnoliopsida; order Poales; family Poaceae; genus Ampelocalamus; species Ampelocalamus luodianensis. The sequence goes on along the minus strand of CM070627.1, from coordinate 50,761,618 downwards.
ATTGGAGAACAGCTTGCAAGTCGACGTACGGAATGTACGGAATTGATTTCAGCGCATTCAAGTCTCTGTAGAAAGCAGTCATTAGGCGGTACTACCTGTTAGAGCATCTCCAATAGTTTGTCTCTTAGCTTGTCTCTAATATTCTCCATGTCATCTTGAGACAATATTAGAGATAACTATTCCAATAGTTTGTCTCTTAGCTTGTCTCTAACAACTTCACAAGCATTTAAACTTTGCATGAATCAAATAACCATACGGATCAACACTAACTTCAATCTTTGTGACATGCATGTGTTGTTTGGTTACATCTACATATATAAGCAAACAACAATTCTAACACCAAACCTCACAAGCATTGAAGCTTTGCATGATTCTAACACTAGAACTAAACAACAAACCGACGTATCATGTTATACATCATCCAAGAGACAACAAATCATGCAAAGTACAGATCGATGGCTCATCATATAGTATATCGATGTATTAGTGTATAAAAGATTACTAAAACTGTGACTAATTATTTACCTAGTTGCCAAATCCCTGCTAAATGTGCTCAACTAAGTCCCTCTTGAGTTGGGAACACAAAATCAAAACATCAATAATCAGAACACAAAATCAGAACAATAAAAAATAAACTAGTCATCAAACCAGAGAGGCATTTTGTTCGGTCATCAGAAAGAAGTAACGAATCGCAACTTCAGATGGTGCGCATGTTCTTCGTCGAATCATGCAATCTGAACAGAAATCCCTTCAAGAAACAATGGTTGGTACTGACTACGAGCAACTACAAATCCAAGCATGAACGACACTGTTCTTTTTCCATGGCTTTCTTCCTCTTGGCCCACCTGCAACCTTTCCCTCCCTACCCTATTCACACACCAGCACCAGGCGCTGCCATCCATGCCGGCCGCCGATTGCACCTCGCCGTCCCGGTCGGCTTGAAGCCCCTTTCTCCCATCTATGCACGTCACTCCGTGTCCTGGAGCCCCAACGACATTTACCCTCATCTAATTTTGCACTTCGTTCACAGGAGCTCAGCGCCGGACACATCTTCCCCAACCGCGGCCGAACCGCCGCCGTGACTGGTGCTCCTCACACGACGAGCCCCCGGACGATTCCTCTCGGATGGAGCGCCAGAGGACCCTTCAAAGTCTTTTCCCGTAGCTCGCCGCGCCCCCTCTCACCATAGCGCCGCCGCCACGAAGCTCTTGCCGCGCCGCCGGTGGCCCACGCCGCCAGCCCGCTCCGGCCCTCTTCAACCTCCACCGACTGCACATGTGAGTCCCCCACATCCAGGCGGTGCTCATGCTCCTCTAGATCCTCCTCCTCACCGCGCGCGCCGCCCGCTTCTCCTCTAGGTCCGGCCGCTGCGCCACGTCGACTGGCCGCCACTAGCCACCTTGGGCCGCGCCACCACTACCTTTCAGTTTGCCTCCTCGCTCCGGTTCCGTTTTGCCTGCACACGGCCGCCGTCGTCCACTCACTTCTGCATCCAGTGGATCCGGCAAGAAGAACGAAAACGCCTGAGGAAACGACGAGGCCCTCCAACAGAGAAAATCTTCGTCGCTTCTACCTAGTTTCGCGTTAAGCGATCGTCGTTTCCTGAGAAGATGAGTTGGTTCTCTCTCCTCTTTTACTCTTCGCTATGTCATCAAAAAGTCTACGTGACATCTCTTAGAGACAAGTAAAATAGACTACTGGAGATGCCCTTAGATGCCAGAGCTCAGTTTCTACCGTCTACATGCATGCTGGGTGGGTTATTCGTTACTAACTGTTTCCACCCTGTAACCACTACGAGGGGTATTCAAATTTGAATTCAAAATCTGACATTTCAGTTTAACAAAAAAGAGTTTTGCTAGAAAACTTGCGACTGTTTTTTTCAGTTGAAAATAGTCACATTTTGAACCGTTTGATATGCATTGAGATGTGTGTTGAGTTTTTTTTAAAGCATGTTTCTATGATGAGTGATATCTGATCTCATCCTACGGTTCAAAATGTGACTGTTTTCAACTGAAGAAAATAATCGCAAGTTTTCTAGACAGTTCCAACAAAAAACGTTCGGCACGTTCTTGTAAACCCGGATCCCTGCAAGGAATTTCCTGGGAAAATCCTCGCCCGCTTATTAACCCAACCAGCCTCTTTTCCTCCGGGGGCTCTGGCCTCTGCATGTCTACGCGCGCAGGGTTCTAACAAGCACTCTTTCCACCGAACCAACGCAATGACGGAGGTCAAACCATCCATGGACCCGACCGCTCGTCGCGCGCGGTCGGATGGCGACGGCGCTCCGGCCGCCACGATTTGGACGCCTCCTTTTGCCCACGCCTGATTGCAATCGCGGCCATGTAGCCGAACAGCCACGTACTACCGTCTTCCTGGCGCGCGCCGATGGATGGCTGCAGGGGCTAAGCTTTCCCCCGCTTGGGGTGTGGGAACATCGTCTGTATTCATAGTACCTTTACTATTACTGTGTATAATTATGATTATTTAACTAATATTATTATTCTGCAATGTACTGTTTTCACTGTATTATGTAATTTTTCTAGTTATATATGACTTTGGATTGCACAAAACTGTTCGATATATTATATCTGTAAATTTGTTTTGTGTTAGCTTTAACCTCTCTAGTTTCGTCCGACTCCGTCACTGGATGTCTGGAGCGTGGATGATGCATTTGGTAGGTGGGTAGGGCCGCGTCCATTGCGATCCCGATGGTTCACACCAAACCCTGCATCCCTTACTGAAGCTTCTTGCCTGCTGCTCGGTCGCTGCTCAAATTAGTTAACACTGCTAATTAGTCCTCCATTAATTTGGCATCACACACATGTTTTTCTGAGACCAAACGAACACACGTTTTGACCGGCTACAGCACGCGTTGGTGGTGTTGTTGTAAGGGATCCAAATCCATTCCGGGATTTGGAGGTTTGGTTTAGACGGCCATGATTTTCGATTTGTTAGTCGATGCTTAATTCTATTGTTCAATTGTTGTACTCCATATAATTTGTTAGTGTCTGGGCCGGCGGGGTCAGGGTATTTCTCTAGTGTTGATTCATTTTTCTCGTGTTACGTTGTTCAATTATCATAGTGCGCCATTGATTCATGTTAATCCCTCTGTTCCTCAATAGATGTCATTTTAGAGCATCTTTAATGTATTGAATCGATGCTGGTTCGAAGACATGACATGTAAACATTCAGGGAACTGAATATTTTTTTTTCCAATGTACATATATGATTCCTACTAATAATTGGAGCCCACGTTATATTAAAAACCATAAAAATAAAATCCTCACTCAACCACGTGCTCTCTCTCTCTCTCTCTGATCCATTTGATGCCCGCGTCCCTCTCGCCTTCGGGTTGTCTGAGCTACCGATGCCTCCGCCTTGCCCCCTGCCGCCGCCGCTGCTTGCCCCTCCTCCCCCCGTGCCTACGACGCCGCTAGCTCCCGCGGTGCCTCGAGCCCTCGACCCACGTCCCTATCGCCTCCACCTTTGGCCATCCCCCCCGGATCCGGTGGCGGCGACTGGAGGGAATAGCAAGGGACGGCAGATCTGGAGGGTGGCGTGGGTGAGAGGCAACGACGAGCGGCCATGGTGATGGCGAAGACGTCGGCGAGCGTGTTGACAAGTGGGCCAACATGAGTTGTTTAATGCTTTGAATCGACTAATATGTAGAGTCTGGTTCCAGAAACTTTTTTATTGGAATCGATCATTCCAATGTATTGAATTGATTCAATATATTCTCTTAAACCGGCCAACACAACACATTGCGGATGCATTGCGGAAGGTCTTAGGATTTTGCACAACAATCAAGGGATGTATAGAAAAGATCATATTATCCTTCTTCAATTGGTCACTTATTACTTTTAAATGGTATGTGTTACTCTAATCCTTAGTAGTAAATGACCTTAAAAATAGCCAATGAGAAGGATATGCAAAGGAAAAAATGGTACAAAGTTATCACGAAATTGTAGAATGATATGTATTTGAGAACAAAATTTGAATGTTAGAATGACATGTACTTGAGAATGGATGGGATGGGGGTATTTGTTAGTCAATCCCGACTTATCAAGCTTTGGGTAAATAAAAAAATAATCCCGACCTATCAAATATACGTGTTCCCTGCCGTCTAAACTCCCCTAAACTAATGATAAGCAACGCATAGCATGGCCAAGCATCTTCTGAAAATACAAGATTACTTGTGCTAAGAAGACTCCCAAAAAAAATACTTTTTTTAGAAGGAAGAGGCGGAAGAGCTGTCATTTGTATTGATAAACAGCATAAAACGAGTTAAAAAGATACATCATGACACGGAAAACACTCCCGACGGGAGGGAACTCGCAATACTCTATCAACATCACCAGAACTAGAGGGCATTAACTAGTAAATTCTAACCACACTGAGTACCAACAGCTCTGTCAAAACACACACGAAATAATAGTAATCGCAGAACAAGTGAACAACCTCTATATTTTGGAAACTACGAAATAGTGATGCACCTGAAACGAGTCCAATAAGAAAAAGCCGAAAGAAAGATGATTGATGAGGATGCAGGAACAAATCTTGTAAATGTGTGGTCAGATTCAAGGAAAAAGGTCAATGAAGGGAAATGACATGACCAGCATGAAGGAACAAACGATCTACCAACCAACTAATTGGGTGATCCACAAAGATCGTATCGTGAGTACGCTGTGTGCTTGTATCCTGTCTCTGTGTTAGTGTCGGAGGGCTGATTGAACCAAGGTAACCACCCGTCGCTGTTGAGTGCGTGGTGATAACGAGGTGCTCCTCCTTTTCCCCATGCAAAATACTTTTCACAACACATCTCTTTTCTTTCTCTCCCATTAAACACGACCAAGAGACGGGAGGGTAATGGAACTCCAGGTATTCCCGTGGGCCACCCCAGGTGTGCTTGGGTGCAGAGGCGGCGGTCCGGGAATAAAATGAAAGTTAGTCTTTTTCTGTCTATAGACCGTATTCTCTTTTTAATGGTCGATGATGAATGTTGATGCTATAGGGTATTCAGTGTCCGATCAACGGTAAGAGGTGCTGCCGTCCCGGCTGCCCCTATTCGGTCCTCTCATGCTTGTGTGTTCTCCTCGCGATTAACCCGCTCCGTCTCCAGATTAGTTAGGATATGTACAACAGTTTATCTCTTAGAGTTATCTCTGAAGGCTCTAACTCATCCAGAGGCAACCTTAGAGACAACATCTCCAACAATTTATCTATAAATTTATCATTTTTAACATAACTTTTCTCGTTACCTACTCACTATTTGCGTTGTGTTGGCTTGTGTGCACAGCTTGTCTCTTATATAAGGGATGCCACATTCTCTCTCTTTACACCCTCTCTTCTCTGACTAAACTTTTAAGTGATATGACAGGTAAGAGACGGCCGAAGTGACTATAGTAAAGATGCCTTCGTAGGTTCACGACTCACGAACGCGTCTAAAAGTTTGGCGAGACGAAAGTAAAATCTGCATTCACACGTCGAGGCGTCGTCGAATCTTGTAGCGATTACGCCTTTTTTTTGGGTTGCGGTGGATGTTTTGTTTGCGACTCGATATTCTGTCCTGCATTGGGCATCCAATTATTCTCGACATGTCACACGGTTTTGCTTGCACCCTAAAGCCGCTCAGCTCATTGGTCATATTTAACTCTGCTCACTAGTCACTACGGATGGTGCTCAATAATTTGAGAGCATTTGTTTGCATGCAATGAGGAGAGAATAGAGGGCGAGGCATCGATCGTTGAGGACAAAGAGACGATGGGGTTTTAAATAACAAGCCTTTGCACGCACATTCCATTAGGGTTCTATATTAGTCTCAAGTGATTGCCAACTAAGGGCTTCGTTGGCGGAGGCAATGTGAAATGAGATGCTTTGCATCACCAAAGCGCGTCTCGAGAAAGCAGAAGAGGCTAAGAGAGTGGTTTGCTCGCCTTGATCTTTTGTTCCTCCCAAAAAGGAGTACTACTGGCTATTGTGCTACTGTACTGACTGTACAGGTCGTTAGAATCTCGATTCAAGTCATACGATCGTGCGTTTCTACGATCCAGATTGACTGGACCGATATGATCCTATAACATAATTTTAATTTGGTAGTATCTTAATATTATTACGATTCTAACAAAATTTTTTTGTAGGATTGAGATAAAACATTGTATCTTATGACAAATTTAGATTGACTGGACCGATCTGATCCTATAGCACGGTCTTAATTTGGTAGTATCTTAGTATTATTATGATCGTAACAAAAAAATTGTAGGATTGGGATAAAAATTTATATACGATCATACCCGATTCTAGTGATTTATTATAAATAATTATTTGTATATGTCACTTTCATTGTATTTTTTTTACTTTTATTTCTTTATGTCTATTATAATTTGCATAAATAACAAATGATCTTTCCTTTGAACTATATTTTGGTAACAAAAGTTCTAAAAGTATAGTTTTAAAATCGTAGAAGTGTTAAAACACAAGATATTAAAATGTTTCTTTGGTAAAATCATAGATTCTACACCGACCCTACAATTCGCGATCGTGTTGGAGAACCTCTGATCTGATTCAGGATCGTGATTATCCTATATACTTATGCCCGTCGTACGAAAAATTTTGGCGCGGGGTTTGACAGGTGGGACATTGCAGACCAGTGAGACGTATCACTATTTTGTACACACCATTTTTAGGTGGTTTCCCGATCGTGACTTCATGCATGACGCGTTTTGCCGTCTTTGTGATATTTTTGATCGATCCTAGCATGATCCTGGCTTTTGGACAGTACATGTCGATGGATCGAGTGATGGTAATGTGTAGTAGTAGTAGTGTGGTGCATGTGGAGTTGTCTTTATCTGTGTTTGGCATGTGGAGAGGCAAAAGGGGAGGAGGTGCTACTTGGAGTTAGGCAGTACCGACTACGGTTGACACTCGAGAAAACTTGCTTCTGTGGCAATGCATGGGAAGTCTTGTGTTTTCCACGGTCAATTCACACCTAAGTATATATAACACGTAGCAAGTATATAACACGTAGCCATGCCTTCACCGGGCAATGTGGCACGAGGAGTGTACTGCGGCGAGCAGTGACCAGCAGCGCAGCCAGGCTGGCCGGCGATGTGAAGGCAGCAGGCCATGGCTAGCGGCTGCAGCGGCGCAGCGCCGAGGCGAGGCACAGTTCGGTGGCGGCTTGCGCAAGTCGACGATACGGGCATTAAAGTCTAATTACTGAAGATTGAAGAACTCATCCTGCGTGTTCTTCCGATTTTTTGGGGTGCCGGTGTATACCCGGCACCTCACCTGATTCCGCCCCTGAGTGTACAGGTTAAGTCGGGGAGCTAGAATTTTGCTGGCTACTAGAAGAAATAGCTGCTACAAATATGTGGAAATTCAAGCCAGATTTGCTCAAAGTTTCAGATAAACCGTTCAAGACTCGCTCTGTCAGCTAAGATTTGAAAACCATCCTATAATCTCTTGTTTTGGCGAACAACATGGCCAGTGACGGATCCAAAGTGTAATCGCCGGGGTCATGTGAATCCGGCAACCTTCGGCATAATGTATGATAAAACTTTTTATATGTAGGTAATGATGTCATGACTCTAGTGAGATTAGAATGTGGTGACCTCAATGGCTCATTTTCTTAGATCCGCCACTGAACATGTTCATAGATTGAACTGTGATTTCTCTAATGTTGCCAGGAACCGATTTTTTTTTTTTTTATTAAAAAAAAACGGATGGCAGGAGCTCCGCCGATTCATTGAAGAGCCGGAAAGAGTTTAAAGTAGTCGGCACTATATAAAGTGAATCATCAATAACTAAACTGGTTGAAGCTATACTGCTCTACACCACCTCTACAATCTGTTCAAATGTCTAGGTTAAAAAGAGACTCGCTAGCCCACATGAAGAAGCCACAAGCAAGCAAATAAAAGCGCCACAATCTACATCGATGGACGGAAGAGTAGGACAGCACTAGGAGTACGCATTTACAAGTACAATACTGGTAACATGCAAACAGAGCCCTAGGTATACGTACACCCAATCAAGCAAGGCACTGAAGCTTTTGCAGTTGCAGGCCAGCAATATTCCTCGTGAGTTTTGACTCATTAAGTATGTTTTCGAAGCGAAGTAGTAAAATAGGACGAGGGAGGACTGTGCTAAGGAGGGACGGACAAGACTTGTCCGTCTTAGAATGGTGCGGATAAGAACACGTGGCAGCATAGAAGACGTTCGGACCAGATTGTGACAGAGTAGAATACTATTTTTGATATTACAACTATGAAATAACTTTTTTTTTTTGGCTAATACCGGTCCAAACAGAGGGACCAACGGAGGGAGAAGGCAGTACAGCAGCCGGCGTTCTCCGCGTCCCCACGCTGGTCAACTTGTGATTTGTGGCCGGCGACGAAGGGCCCACCGGCCAGCGTCTCCCGCCGCCGACACCGCACGAGCACGTATGCGCCCGTTTCGTCAACAGTTTAGACGCGGTTCGTTGGAACTTGAGAGTTGAGTTAGGGAGCTCTGCTGGCATCAGCATGGCGTCGGGTGCTGCGGGCCCCGCTTCCGGATAGCTAGTAGATGGGCAGGCAGACGACGTGCGATGTTGTGGTGCCACCGCTCTTTCCCGGCCGACTAAACGGCGCACTTGGGTGAATCCCGTACGGCCGTACAGGGGCTGTTTGGTTGGTGATTCTAATGACCCATGCGAAAATTGGGTATGGTTAAAACTTAGATAAAGCTAAAATTTAGCAAAATGAGTATTATTTAGATTGCGGCTAAATCAAATTAAATTTTGGCGTTACTAAAATTTTTATGAGTTATTTCTTCACTATCGGATTGCCGGCTTCTGATATTGGATTTCATTAACGTTACCAATTTTTTATTGACATTACAAAATATTGGTATCAAACCAAACGATAACTAATTTTTGTTGACGTTACCAAAATTTTGTTCGGTTTACTCATACTATCCTACGCATCGTCGCGTACCACTCCCTCCTATTGCGACTATAAGGTATCGTTTACGATGCGAAAATTTTACAAATATTTTACAGATAATTTGTATAATCGAGAAAAATTTCAGTGTTCTAAGCAGTGTCTAAGTTGTCGTATATGCCCTCCACTTCAAACCAGGCTTCTTTAATTATACCTAGTTAGCTGGGCGCCAACTCTTGCTCCGTTGTTCATGACTACGAAAATATTAAACAGAGTGTAATTGGATACGCGACATTATATCAAAGACAGGTTTAGATTATCGGATACTAGTACAAGGTAACACGAGACGTGGACCATTATTGTGAACATCGCCCTATCTTTTTCTTCAGCAACAAAGAAATGAAAGGAACACTTTCCAGACCCTGATGAATCTTTTTGTTTTTGGACAGCATCCCATAATAGTGAATGCCTTCCTACACTGACCAATCAGGAAAGGGGACCATGCACACTCATTTGAGCAACAGCAAAGAGATGTCCACATTTTGGCCATCAAACAAGTCTTTCATAAAGCCTAGCTACTAGGTATTCTTTGCATACATAATTCTTCAGGGAAGTGCTGTACTTTCTGAAGAAAAAAAACGAAAGGAGGAAGTAATGTACGACTAGCTAGCTGTGATGTATCAATGGCATATTGCCTCGAGATGAAAGAACAGTTTTCTGCAAATACATGATGATGATAAGCAATAAAAAATGGATTTCAATATTGAAGCAAGCAGAGGAGACTTATTTAATCTACTAGTGCATTGTAAAAATTCAATCCATTCTTCTTGGCAACACATTTAGTGCAAAAGGGGATCGAGTGAACAAGTGTAAAGATCCATCCCGGGGCGTTTGATCCAGAACCGACGGCTCAGATGGAGACAGGAAGAATTTGAGATCAATTGTGGCCTCGCTTTCAGTCCACGTTATAGGCCCAATGATACTTAGCACTGAAGGGGGTGTTGAATTACGAGTACACTGTCTATGCTATAGCTTAGTTGATATTACCATTCCGTACAAGCTAATTAACTCAACAATCACCGTAATATATAGTTGGGATCATGAGACGCCAAAGAACGCTAGCCTCCTACAGACTCAGATTTTGATTTGTAAAACAAAATTGATCGGCTAGATTGTACTACCATATGCGAGCGAGGAATTTTCCTTGAGAAACATGCCAAGAGTGAACGGGAGAATGGGAGCTGAGGCCATTGTGCCTGTGGTCTTGCAATCCGAACGGAGTAAATGAAAGAAGAATCTTGGTTCGACCGTCAGGCTGCCCATTTCGAGCTACATGAAATTCAGAAGAGTCGGTGCAACGACTATGTTGCACTCGTTTTGACTTCCTTTAAATGCAGGCTACGCACGCACGCACGCCCAAGTAGACAATGTTAGTATCACAATTCACAAGTCCGAAGGAAAAATACAATTACTAAATACCATCTGCTGGGAGGGATCAAAATAGCAAATAAATTTATGCTTGGTACTTATATAAATAATAGCGCTAAAATTTTTATATTTAGGGTTTATGAAGATCTGATCGGAACCTGGGAATATATTGCATTGTGGATAGTTTTGTGTTGACAAAAGAGAAAATTGCACTGTAGGTTCTTAAACTTACGAGGTTGTGCTACTTAGCTCTTTGAACTTGCGTTGAAGCAAAGTTCGTCAGATGCGATGCCGGCAACTTCGTCCCCTTCGAGCTTAGTGGACTCGTCGCCGTCCCGTTCCGCTGTGTTCATCGTCTCCGTCATCTCACGCCGACAAAAACAGATTTTTCGGATCCGATAATGCACTATGCTCGCGTCTTCGTCGAAGCTCCACCATCGCAGCGGCCACCGCCCACACCCTTGCCTCCTCTGAGTCGGTCGTGAGAGAGAGAAGTATATTTCCAGTGCTAGAGCTGGAGCACAATACTTCTCTCTCACGGTGATTCACCAACTCAAGCATTTTCTGTTAGCAAACGACTAAATGGACTTCGTGCAGGATGAGTAGCTTTTGTTCTACCATTGGGAATGTACTTCCCTCTCTCACGACCCAGAGGAGGCAAGGGCGAGGGCGGCGACAAACTACGATGGTGGAGCTCCGCGAAGACGCGAGCATGGTACCTTCCTGGGTACGAAGAATCTGTTTTTGTTAGCGTGAGGTGATGTGGACGATAAACACGGCCGGAATGAGGCGACGACGAGTCCGATTACTCGGAGGAGACGAAGTCGCCGGCATCGCATCCGACGAACTTCGCTTCAACACAAATTTGGGAAGCTAAGTGGCACATCCTTGCAAATTTAGAGTACTGAAAAAGTAAAATGCAAGTTTAGCGAGCTAAGTGGCACAACCTCATAAGTTGAGAAGACTGAAAAAGTAAAATATAAGTTTAGAAAGCTAAGTGACACAAGCTCATAAATTCAAAGACCTACAATACAATTTTCTCTTGACAAAATTGATAAGTTATAGCTAGTCCAAGGTAGTTCATAGGCAGCTCGGCCCGAGTCCGCACCTATCCGGGCCGGGCTTGGGATCAGAAATCTGGCCCGAACAAAGCCCGGTCCGGCTTGAAATTTCTGTAAAAACAATTAAAATAAAAAATATTTATTTAATTTTGAAAATAAATTAAATACTATTTTTTATTCCGAAAAATAATTAAAATAATATTTTTTGAACAGTAAAAACGATTTTCGGGCTAGACCAGGTTGGGCTCGGGCCTGCCCGTTTAAGGCTAGGCTTTTCAAACCCGGCCCGCCCGACCCGACGTTTGAACGGGTCTGGAATGAGTCAAGCTAGCTCAAACCATCCGAGTCGGCTATTAGTCCTTCTTGAAATAAACAAAAGTGTAAATTATTTCCATGGAAAAGAGATCGTGCATACATAAATTGACTCCGACCTCATTGTTCCTTGGAAAACGAATAAATCCATTGGTATTGTACCGAATCTCGTTTTCTTCGCTGAAGATTTGGGCTACGATTTAGCGCGAATCTGTCGAACCTAGTACTAGTGAGTAGTGACCCAGTGAGAACTGGTCTGGAAGCGGGTTTTGAAACCCTAGTATGAACGATGCTTTGTTTCCTCTTCATTTCCCACTATATAAAGCATGAATCTTTAAGAGGGTATATATACAACAACAACACATCATTACCGTGCTTTCTTTCTCTCCCTTTTCACAATGAGGTATCTAGCTTCAGCATGACTTGAAAAATGCCAATAAAAAGGGGATGCAAGGCTTTAATTGCACTGGCTTCAGCTAGCTAGGAATCAGCTTTTGGGGAATTATTCCATTCTGCTTGTTTAGTTGCAATGGATTGGTTCCTCCATCTGGACAAGGAGAAAATGCTGGTGCTTTACTATACTGTGGACCAAATCTTTAGCCAATAGGCTGGTACGATATATATTCGCCTATTGATTGATTTGGTCCACTAATGCTACATGGTTAGGGGGTAATTTGCTCCGCTTGTATGCTTACTAGGCCACTGGGAATTAATGTGGATTAGCAATTTGAGCAATGGAACAATTCAATGTATAAAGGTTTTGTAAATTAGAGAGTATATAAGTATATTACAGCCGACTAGCAGAGGTTCTCGAACTTGTCTGGTTGCCCCAGCCAGTTCCTTAAATCTGAATGTTAGCCGGCCTGGGGGGTTTACAAACGAACTTGCTTAATTGCGCAACTGTGGTTCATCTGGCAGTGGAATAATTCAGAAACTTTGACGACTTGACAAAATGAAATTAAGTTTAAGTATCTAAGTGACATAAACAAACTGGTTTGATCGAGGATCGATCTCTAGTGCAATTTACAAAGATTATTCCCAATAAATCCCTTAGGTTTAAGCAATATTTTTCTCAATCAGGTGACTCAGTTTTAACAACCCAATTGCGTAGCTTGTAGAGGTGACGTCCCTTGCAACGTGGCTTGCAAACAATATTGGAGTGTGACCGAGTGACTGTCCTCAGAGAGGGGGTGTTAAAAGAAAAGGAAAGGAAAAGGAGGAAAGATATGTGTCATCTAACAGAAGAGCATGCATGATTTTATAAAGCCAGCGTATAACGTCAAAACGCCATGATGAGATGGTTTGAAGGGACACGAGCATCACTGGCTAAATCTTGTTCATTAAGTTTTTTTATAACAAAGAGGCAGAAAAGCTGCCCTTTGCATTAATAAAGTAGGAGAAACAAGTAAAATAAAAGATACATCCCGATAGGGAAGAAACCCTAATGGGTGGGAAACCACAACTGAATCACGTTTTGCGATAACAACACCAGAACTAGAGACACCAACTAACCAACTCTAACCACACCCTAACTAGCTTTGTCTCATACACATCAAAGCTAAGGGAAAGACAACGTCTTCCAACCAACCCACAGGAGCTTCGAACCGGTAGAGCTGGACATCGTAGAAGAACGCCCTAGCACCGACTTGAGAGAGAAAAAGAAGCAGATGCATGTTGGTCCACACGCTAACAAGGCCACCGGTGAGGAGCTTCGTATGAATTAGGTGAGGATGTAGTTCTTTCTCTCGGTGATAACAGTGGATGACGCAGAAACGAAGGACGACAACTCCGTCTCCTCTCCCCCTCCGCCCACGCTACTCATTCAAGGTGAGCTGGACTAGCTACTACGAAACAGGGCCTTCGGGACAGTCGTCTTGCACCTCTTGCGCCTCGAGACGACCATTCAACGACAACAACCCCCTACTCGGGCTCTTCCAATGGCAACAACCCCCTACCCGGGGGGCTCTTTCGACGGCCGACCTGCAACTTCTCAGGACGACGGTCTACACACGGGGTGCCCCCGACATAGCAGCATGGAAAGCCGACCTTCTCCTCTCAGTCTCGTGCGGATCGGCGAGCGCACAACAAGGGGCGAGGGTTCTGAGGCCGGGGTGAGGAGACTTCTCTGGCTTTCTCTAGTTGTGTCTGGATGGACTCTGGATGAACTTGCCGACGGTGGCGAGCACGGAATGCGTGACGCAGACCGTCGCGGTCGCCACTGCGGTCACGCCGCTCGTCTCGGGCCCACGGCCGCTACGGCTGCAGCCACGCCGATCAACTGATGGCATCATCAGCAGTGGGTGAGCCTCCCCAATGTGGAGCACCAAGGCCCACCTGGCGCGTGCGAAGACGACGACGGCCCCAGGGATGATACGTCAGCTCCCTTGAGCGATGGAACTCCTCCCGGCGCGAGTGAAGACAACGGCTCCCCGCATGGTGGACTCCTCTACATTGGCACCCTTGTAGGCGTAGATAGACGCTGCATCGGCAGGTGGTGGTCGCCCCTGGACTGGTTAGTGGCGTGTCAACCGGCGACCGGGGGGGAGGGGCAGATCTAGATCTGTCCTTCAGGGGAGACGCCGGAGACCTGTGGGCTCCAGTGGGGGGGGGACAACTCTGCATCTTCGGGGCTCGCCGCCACCTCAGCGGATGGACAGGACGTCGCCAGCGCACTCCCTCAGCGAGAACATGAAGAAGGGGTGGAAGGAGGAGGAGGGAGGCTCGGGAGGGTGGATAGGGGGCCACCGCCGGTGCCGGAGCAACGGCGGGGGCTAGAGGCGAGGCTCTCAGGGTTCTCGGCGTCGCCTCCTGGGTCGCCCGAGACGAGTGACATGGGAGTCAAATATCTTATTGCTCGAGCGAAGAGTAGATTATAAGTTAACGGAGAAGAAATTATAATATTGATAGACACCTAGCTAGCTGACTAATTGTCTCCTTGCACTACACTAGTCAGCAGTAAATCACCAAAATATAGCCATCATGGAACGGTTTGCCACAGTGATTTGTAAAAAGTAGCAAAGTAAATATTACCTTAGCAATATAATCTCAGGGCGGTTACGTAGGTGTATACCATTGCAAAAGTTATACTTCGTGAAAGAAAACTGCACAAATTCTAAAATGAACATGATCCGAGCTAATAAATACTTCATTATATCCGTCCAAACTTACATTTTGCCGAACAATAACGAGGCCCTTCGGATTAGTTGCAAACAATCAAATTAGAGATATTCAATCTTTTGTCTTCACTTGTCACAACAGTCCAAACAAGACCATCTCCAAACCAAAAACAGAGTTTTTTTTTGCCCATTTGTCACTGTTTTGTGACAAATGAGCAAATATAGCTCCTCTCCACTGTTTTGGCAAAAATAGCACTACAGACGGAGCGGCAGGCGACACGTGTCACTTGCAGTGCTTCTAGAGCGTGGTACGGGCCTGTCGCTCACCTGGAGCACGACATGCCACATGTCGCGCTTTGGGTTTGCCGCACCGGCCTGTTGTGCGCCTGCACCCAAGGAGCTGCAAGTGACCTGTCGCGCCCCTGTGTGAGCTAGAGGTAATTCACACATAAATTACGAAGTCTTATTGTCAATGTTGAAATCTCATCTTTTAAATTTAATTCCTAAATTATTTCCTATTTGATATTTCATTCGCTTTTTCAAAAGAAATCGGTTGTGCAAACCATACACTCGTAACATCAGCATGGGTGCAAACCCTAATTATACACAGCCTTGTCTCTGGGCGCGAGGCAGTGCGATGTAGTACACCAGTCGTGCAGTAGGCTCGGTGTCTCCCCATCCAGAGCACAGCATGGGCTTGCCGCGATGTAGTACACCGGGGGTGCAGTAGGCTCGGTGTCTCTCCATCCCAGAGCGCGGCAGGGGAAAACTGCAGGCGACACATGTTACTTGTCTCTCCATCCACAGTGTTATTTTTGTCAATTCGCTTAAGAGATGATTAGATTTGCTACTTCGACACCAAAACATGCCAAATAAGCCCCAAAACTCCTAAAAGCGCACATAGTCGTTGGACCTATGCTTAGGCACTAGGAATCGTCGCAAGATGGTACGTACACGCTGCCTAGAGAATATAAATGGAAGTATCAGGTCCTAGTTTTCTTGGTTAGTACTGCATGTCTCTTCTGCTGCCTCTCCTCCGTCCTCTCCAGTGGTAGTAGTAGCCAGCTCTGTCGCGTGAGCAGCAAGATAGGCAGGGAAGCAGTGCGGTTGGGTTGCCGCTGTCACACCAACCATCGGATGCGAGTGGAGGGTTTCGGGTGCGCTCTTGGCTAGTAGTATTCTCTTCTTAGAATCTAACCTAGTGTTAATTCAGCTCATGGTTTATTTGCATCTAAAGTAGTGCCATATTCGGCCGAGCTTTGTTTAATGTTGATGGCCGTTTTTGTCTAATCAAGGCTTTGTTGATTGGCTCGTGCTTAACTAAACGCGGATAGTTGACTGATCAATCAGCTTGGTTTGAGCACGCTGATCATCTCATCGGGGCATCTCCAATAGTGTCTTTAACATATGTTACGTCATCTTTAGAGACAACATCTCCAATAGACAGTCTTTAGTACACTCTCCAATACTTATATTTTATAATTTTTCTTTAAAACGAGCTTACATGTCAACTAGAGTAAATTAATGTATCATGTCTTGTTTCGTGTGCACGATCGTCTCTTCAGGAAGAGACGACATGTTCTCTCTTTTCTCCCATTCTCTCCTCCACGTAGGATTTTGTTGACGTGGTATAGCTAAGAGACTACAATAAATGTACTATTGGAGATGCCATCAGTGTCTGTTTGGAGTGGAGCGCGGAAATTTTGCAAGAATTTTCAATTCATTCAGGAACCTGGATAAATCCTCGAGGTTAATTCCAAACGGGGCCTTACTGGATAAAATTGCCGAAAAATGATGGTTCTAGCATTGTACGTATAAACTTGCAAAAATGACGGTAACGCGTGGAGTTTTTTTTCCTCCCCGAGAGAACATTAAAGAAAAACACCTCATAAAGTCACATCTAAATCCAGGTGTGAATTACACTATTGACTATTCCATATATAATGGGATATGTGTGCACATCAAATTAGAATAGGCATATTCCGTTTAAAAAATAAAGCATTTATTCCATTTTAGGCTAGCTTTGTGATGTACATGGGGGTGGAAAAAAAGCTCGAAACTCTCGAGCCAGCTCAACTTGTTAAGGACTCGGCTTAGAACTCGGGCTATAAACTAGTCGAGCCGAATTGTCATTTCTGCTCGTTATTTTAACAAGCCGAGTTCGAGCTAACTTACGAGCAACTCGTTAAGCTCGTTTATATTATGACTCAACCCAACAAGTCTAGTAGTCCAACTTAACATCCCAACCCAAGCCTACTAGCTCAGCTCAGCAAGCAAACCACAATCCTCTCCTATCCACATAGCGTCCGACCTCCTTCCGACACCCTCTCCTTCTGTGTCCGGCCCGACGACCTCCTGCGGTCCCGAGCCAAACGATCCAGCTTGTGAGTTCATAACGAGTCGAGCCGAGCTGACATTTTTTGTTCGTTTGCTTAACGAGTCAGGCCGAGCCAAGTCGGCTCGTTATCCACCCTTATGTACATATGTCTATTATATAATAAAAGCTAATGACTAGTGTTTTACATCTGCTAATAAAAAAGAGAAATATGGGTGGACCTGATTAAAGCTGAAGCACAACAACTACTGTTTTTTTTTTTGAAAAGGAAGAGAAATATCCTACAAATTCTAAAAAAAATCAAAGGGGTATATGGTGGACCATGATTAAGCTGAACTATAATAGCAGTGGATGTTAGCATTTAGGGATATATGTTACATTGTAATTTTAAAACTAAAAGAGAAGATAATTCTTACTCAAACAAAAAAGGCTATTTAAAAAAAGAAACACGACATCTAATCCTCCATGACACGACATACTGCTTGTAGATTCCAAATTTTGTGTTCAAGTCCTTTTATTTTCCTTTTATTTACTTTCTCCTCTTACTTCCAATTATTTTGTATATTTTTTTTCAAATAGGTGTTCTATGATTTCTCATATAAATTGGTCAAACCAATTATAAGCAAGTCAAAACAAAATTCTGAATGATTTAAGCATCAAGATAAGAACCTGTGAGATTGAACCTATTGTCTTAGATTGATGTTATAAATTCCCAGGTAGAACTGACATGAAACACGAAGAGAAATAGAAAAAAAAAAGACATGCATTATGCCTTGACACATGTGCACATCGAACATAAATATTCAAAAAGACATTATTTTGTTGTAAATAAAAACATTGTAATCTTCCCACATATGAATAATTTGTTATCGAAAGGAGTAACAATTAATATCCCCCTTCAAACAACATGCTTATACATAATCCACTGTCAAGTAAAAAAAATCGCAGTTAAAACATCAATATCCAAATTCTAAGCCATGATTAGATTGATGTAGAAATATAAATAACAGAATAATACTAGGTTAAATAATTTTCTTGTTTCAAGAATGTCACATTTCTGTCCACCTTAAAAAAATGACGTATTCTGTCTGTTGTATATTTTTTTTGAACGGGAAATACTAGGTTAAATAATTTTCTGAAGTACGCATTACTTTGCACATCTACTTAACACATTAAAGAGAGTAGCTTTCAAGGAGAAACAGTCCGGTGTTCCACCAGATATTTCTGAATTTAGTGGGTCTGGGTAGCTTAATCTAAGAATGAAAAGTACAACGAAAAATTCAGGAGCAGTTGTCCTGTGCTTCTGACAACGCCCTTGATAGCCATTTGTCAACTACATCACAGAAAGAACTAAGGCCCATCCGTCTATACTATGTGAACAGAACAGCGGAATGCGTGGGTAGTATTTTACTGTAGCAGATGCACTGCACCAGAAGAATGTTGTAGCAATTGATTTATCCCTTCGGTTTTTATTAAACAGTAGAGAATCACTTCTAATACTATACCACCGTAGATCTCTGTATTGAATACATCAATACAGAGGATCACAATCTCTACGTAAGTATGCACTCGATTCTTGACAGTGCGTACTGGTTGTGGTTGTTGGCTTGTTGTGTCCTTAGTCCTTGGAACTTCAACACTATACTGTTTAGAATTAGTTATGTGTCAAAATTTTCTTGTGGTGTCAAAATTTTGATCAATTCTACTCAGCTATGCCATCAAGAATTACTGTATGGGCTTATGTGGCAGTGTCAAGGCGAGCACAAGAGAAAAGCCCAATCTCATCAGGGATCAGGAAGCAGAGGTTTGGCTTGGGCACTTCACGCACACGCCATACACGAGCACCTTTCTCATCCTTTCTACTCCATTTCTTTTGCATGGCACTTGGGATTATAATCTCTTAACGTCGTGGGCAGTAGGCTGAAAACAATGTGAATCGAGCGGTCAATTTGGGCATCCTCTCGAGAAAGGAAGGGTGCCAATTGTTACGATGCTAAGCTCGCAATAATGCATGGGTTAAGAAAAAGATCTTTGAAAGTTAACCCTGGCTTGGTTAGCGAAAAGCTGGTGGTCCGGCCTTCGTCTCTCTCATGACTATTATAGTGATGCATCATCACCGTGCAAGACATTGATACACCTTTCATCAGGTAAAATACCGTGTGCAAGTTCGACATGTGAAGTCATGGAGCCCCTTGGTCATAATTGGTATTCTTTGCGAGCTTTAACAAATATGAAGAGAAGTGATCTAAGACTGCCAAATTTTACATCGAATTTTGATCAAAGGAGAAACAGATAGAAAGATTGGTTTGATCTCATGATGTCTGCATTTTAACTAACCTTCTAGAAAAATATCACCAATTCCTCTGGGTATCAAGTTTTGACATAGAATTTGATCATGTTCTAGATCACTTCACTTCACATTTATCAGGACGTCTGTTAAGAATTATAAGGACAGGGCTTGCATGAAACTGCACATTGGCTTGACATATCGGTTCTCTTATTACCAGTGGCCCTACATTTGGTTAGTAGTTGTACAGGTGGATGCTTATCGTTATGGTGGATTCGAATCGTATCTAGCTAGCACATGTCTTGGATGCACTGAAATGTATTAATCTTGTTAGTTTATAATTACTGATCTATGTACATTGGTAATTGTTGAACCAACATGCCACATGGCAATGCTAGTAGATTGCTTTGTTTGTTGTATGATTACTAGTGGCATGACTTCATTAGCTCTATACTGCACCTACAGGTGATAAACAAAGGGAAACTAGTCACTTTCCTCCTCCGACATAAGATAAGATGCTACAAAATGAGGATTAAACATACTCAAGGATGTGATGTGTGGAGCTTTAACATGGTACATCTGCGAGTCACAAATTACACAGGCGGTGCCTAAACATTTCTTTTCCGAACTCCTCCTCACCCCATTCTTTCTTTCCCAGCCCAACTTGAAACACAAATGAACTCTATATACTCTTGTAAAATAAATGTGTTTTCCTCCTTGCACAAGGTGCACCAACTTGAACTCGAGTCCCAGATTTACCAATGCAAAGTTGCAAACTCTACAGTCACTGGGCTGTATCCTCTCCTTGTTCTCCTCCCACCACAGCTTAGCATTCACTCGCAAACCTCTCGCGTGCAAAAACAAGCATTATCGTGGGTGCGGCAGAGAACAATAATGTAATGTGGTTTGTTGATTGAGCGACACGATGACTGAAGCGACGCGGCAGAGCTCCCCTGGTGCCGTCGGCGAGCTCCTCGACGGTGATGTAGACCGGGCTCGTCTGTATGCCCCACTCGGTGACCTCGGCTCGGCGTGGCGTTCGATGGAGACCTCGTCCCGGACGAGGTGGTCGCTTGGCCGCGCCGAGCGCCGAGGCGGGCTCTTGCCGCGCGGTGTGGCCTTGCTGTGCCCGCTGACGGTTGGTTGAGGACGAGGCGCGGCGCGGACGGGCGCGGAAGCCGGGTGGTAGCGGCGGCGGAGGGGGCGCGGGCGAAGGCGGCGGCGCCCAAGTGATGTCGCCGTCGGGGTGAGGAGCCGGCGGCGGTGGCGGCAGGCTCTCCTCGCACTCGCATGGAAAAAATTAGAACGGTTTGGAAATATATACACGTGGCAATTTGAGGGTAATTTTAACGAAGTTCGGTGGCAACAAGATATTCTATTCCACAAAAGCCAAAAAAAGCATCACACTCATGGCTTATGGTTTTTAGGCTTAAATTAGCTTAAACTTATTTTAAGCCGAACAAAAAAGCACCCCCTTTGTTTAGGCTTAGGTTTTTTTGCTTTTAAGCCAGATAAAAAGCCTAAACAAAGAGGGCCATAAGAAACAAGAGTTTGGTTGTTAAGATTGGGACCTCGTGTCAATAATAAAAGCTACTATGACTTTACCAGATTACGGTGGATTTTGATGAAAGTATCGGAATTGATGTGACATCTCCGTATCGAAACAACGCTGAAGAAAGGGAACGCACAGAAAATTTACCCTTTTTTCAATCCTGTCCCAATTTCAAGCCCCTGGATCTTAAAATGCCCTTTAATTTAGCTTTCATCTCACGTTAAGAGCTTTCCCAATCAACATATTGTCTAATCTGATAAGCCATACTCCCTCCGTTTTTTATAATACACTGAAGTGCTTGTTTAGGGAGTATTCAAGTTAGTTTAGCACACAAATCTCTACCTTTTTTTTTTTGCGATTACAAGGTATATGCACATGTGCACACTCCATCACTCATTGACAAGGATTTTTCACTAGGTCAACTTTTTCGGTCAAAATCAGAGTCTCTGTTAGAGTAGCTTCACATGTCGGAGGCTATCTCTGTAACGGTTATGAACCTACAACCGATATTTAAAGGAAGTTTAATACCCTTTATTACGGTATAACTGGTTGACGGCCAATTGGAGCCATAAGAGGACTAGGTGTGAACATCGTCCGATTAGCTATACGGTTTTGGACGGTTCCCAACCAGTAAACTGGTCGAAGACATGACGGTTTCCCACGTGACTAGCGAGAAAACAATTATTGGTGCATATGGTAACTTTCGACAGTTGGCTAAAGGATGTGACGGTTCAAGAATCAAGACTATTGAATAACATGTGTAAAGATTAAAGGTGCTTTTAGTGGCATTAACTGACTCTCCTTCAATAACTATAAAGAGATTGTCTATTCATAATGTCGACGATCAAGACGTCGATCTTACGAAAAGAAAAGTAGAAAGTGACGTGGGAAATCTAAGAGAATAATGGGACTGCTCTTTATTCAGTATGAACTGGGTTTTACAGATTATGCTCTGAGAACACTGCTTGTTCCCTTACAATATCAGACCTATCACACGAATCTAAGGCTTGTGCTTTAGTCTGATGGCTCTAACTTATCTTCTTCCTCTCCCCCTGATCCGCCCAGGTTCCATCTTTAAATAGCCCTTGAAGAGGAGGTAGTTGCTTCCAGAGAAGGCGTCTGATGTGAAGCGTTGCGTCTGGTCGGAGTCAAGCGACGGTTGATAAAGAACCAACCGTTCGGCGGTTATATGTATATGAGACATATAACCGCATGGAGGTTGTTCGTTACTGTGTCTGGATAAAAAACATCGTATGATATGGAATATGCACGTGCTCCATTCGTCATACGGTAGAGAATATACTTGGAATCAGTTCCGAGTATCAATTCATACCTTTTACGAGCGGTTCTCCTGGTCGGGAGCTTGGCTTAGGCCTTCGTCCGACCAGGGTACCTATTATGTAACCTCTGGAATCTCTACGATCAGTGAGGTCGTGCACCTCAGGGTTACGACCACGGAGACGTATGGTCTTTTCTATATATTAAAAATAATATATAGAGGTTTTCTATATAGACCTTTTTTTATTACAAGGTATATGCACATGTGCACACTCCATCACGCATTGACGAGGATTTTTTACTAGGTCAACTTTTTCGGTCAAAATCAGAGTCTCTATTAGAGTAGCTCCACATGTCGGAAGCTATATCTGTAATGGTTATGAACCTACAACCGATATTTAAAGGAAGTTTAATACCTTTTATTACGGTCTAACTGGTTGACGGCCAATTGGAGCCATAAGAGGACTAGCTGTGGACATCGTCCGATTAGCTATACGGTTTTGGACGGTTCCCAACCAGTAAACTGGTCGAAGACATGACGGTTTCCCACGTGACTAGCGATAAAACAATTATTGGTGTATCTGGTAACTTCCGACAATTGGCTAAAGAATGTGACGGTTCAAGAATCAAGACTCTATTGAATAACATGTGTAAAGATTAAAGGTGCTTTTAGTGGCATTAACTGACTCTCCTTCAATAACTATCAAGGGACTGTCTATTCATAAGTTGCCTGAAATTTTTTTAAGTTTAAGTCACTTGTTGTGACCATTGGATCAATATCCAATCATATGATATCCATTGGATCAATATCCAATCATATGACACACCAATCTCTACACAAATCCAATGATCACAACAAGTAATTTAAACTTCAAAAAAATCAGACAACTTAAAACTAGCAAAACCGAACTATAAAAGACGTCGCCCACGTTCTCTATAACATAAACAACTTTAGTTCTTACATTTTAAATCACGATCATTACAATCATTATGTAGCACACATTGTATTCTGATACAAACACTTAGTATATCCACAACAATAAAAGGTTTTTGTTTTTTTATAGCATTCTCATAAAGGTACGACATACATTGGTGATATTGGCAATTAATCCACTAAACGACATGCTATATTTTACTATAGGATGGTATAACTATACTTATAGTTCTACGGAAGAGGCTATTCTTATACTAAACTATCGACAAGGTTAATTCCTCCGTATCGTGTCTCAATCTGTTGTTTCTTTGTCGATTATCTATTGTTTGTTTGTTGATTGTCTCCTTTCAACGACTATAGTTATTTAACGGAACAAAAGATAATGTGTACAAACAGGAACATTACAAGGTACACATGGGCCCTCGACACGTTGATCGTGCCAGTTGGCACATGAGCCCACGTGGATGGATCGACGGCAGGTAAGCAGACTGTCTGTAAAGAGACGCGCACGCCGCATGATTGGGTTTGTAATCTCAAGATCTCGTCCCAGCCTCAGCCCTCAGGCACGTTACGACGTGCGGCTTGCTGGGGTGTGGCCGAAAGCGCATAGCCGTATCGATCGTGCCCACACTGCCGCGCCGCGCCCGCGCGCGCGCTCTCACCGTTGGTCGCGCTAGATAGCCCCCACCCCGCCCCGCCCCGCCCGGCCGGGCAAATCTCCGCGCTCGTGCTTACTGCTTAGAGGTTAGGCGCATCCCTGGGCTTTGACGCGCGGCCGGGCTTGCGTGCATATGCGCGCGGCCGGCGTCGAACCGCACCCCGCGCGAAATTTCGCGCGGTACGAGATGTGGCAGCCGTTATCCCGCGTGTTAGCTCGCGCCGAGTGCCGCAACCACCAACACCAAGCTCGGCGCGTACGTACGTTTGCCGCCGCCGTGCGGACAGTGCAGTGCCAGCGAACTGCGCGCGTCCACAGGCCACACCGGTGTGGTGTGGCTGGCCACGTACGCCCGCGTGCCGGTGTTCGCACGCCTGGGCTGTGTACTTGTTGTGTGTTGATTAACCGTGCGCTTTGTACGCGTGCGGTCCGAGTACGCGGCCCCTCGTCCGCCCGCATCGGATCTTGGATGAGCTCGCTGCGTCGTCGATTCAAGGCCCTGCCAGAGCCGTACGTTCGTGTCTGCCGGTGCCACCGTTTGCGGTGATGCCCGTGCGCTACTTACCGAATGGCTCATCTGGACCCTTGTCTGTTTTCGTGTGTTTGGGCTGTTCCGGCCTGTCCACCTGCATGGGTACGTAGGTCGTCGTTCCTTCGACTTTCGAGAGTTGAAATCCCGTAACGTCGGCAAGGCAAAGCAGCTCCTTATTGGACTTTGAAAGCTTGAAGGTTGTATTCGAATTAGATAATTATTATATATACTTGGTTGCGTACAATTTTTAGATCTACTTGATCGTGTGCTAACATGATTTCAAGAGTCATGACAGGTAACCGGTTCACTGCAAAACCTTAATTTTTTTTGGGACGTGCAGAACCTTAATTGATCAAACACTTAATCAGTTGATCATGCTCTCGCAAAAAAAGCTGTTCATGCTATCATGGTACGTGTCAATATAAGATTGGGGATTTGGGGTCCGGTGCATCCGTGCATGGTAACTTCTCGGTACTACATTACAAACCGTACAAATGTAGGCAGCGCTACTCTGCTCCAGAGTCCCACATGCTCCGGCACAACACCTTACGGGCTCACACTAGCCGATGGCGAGGCACGAAAGGCCGCGGCCCAACCGTCCGAACCCTGGGCCTTGGATTCGCAACGCTAACCTTGCAGGCCGAGCAGCGCGTCGTCGAAACGGGCTGGCCTCGCCGCTGCCTGGCGCGTACAGCCCACGTCTGCTGTCTCTGTCACCGTGTCACTGTGTGCCTCTCCGTCCTCCCCTTCCTCCATTACTCCTCCGCCTCCGACCTCCAACCGTCCCCGAGGAGGCCGTAGAAACAGCGGAAGCGCGAGAGAGGGTACCGGCTCGCCGCGGCCCTCGGGATCGGGGCCGAAATTCTGCCGCCGAGCCGCCTCCGGCGATGGGTCCTTAATTAGGTCATCCCCCTTCTGTACGTGTTCTTAAGGTCCCGTCCCTCTCGAGCTCCCCATCCCAATTCCCAACCCCTTCGCTGCAACATCTGTTTTTTTTTTGTTCTTTTGGGTTTTTTTTGTGTGCTTACTTTGTGGGTTCTTTACTTTTTGAGAAAAGACTCTGGATTTTTTTTAAAATCTTTCCTTCTTCTTTTTCATTTTCATTTTATTTTACGTAGGATTTTCAGTACGCGCTGGTTTGTTAGTATTCGATAAGAAATTTTATGTTCTTTTTTTTTTTTGGCACGGTGATGGATTTGTTAGTGCGGTAATGCATTTGTGCTGTAAAATTGGCACCCTGGCCCTGTTCATTGTTGCGTTTTGCTTGTGTAATCTATGCGATCGAAACATTTTTATTGTTTCTTTCGTTCTGTAATGCCACTTAAAGTTATAGTTAAGGCGGTATTTCTGTTAATATTCTTTGTAGTCGTGTGTTATGACTTTCGTAGCCGATAGACTCCACCGTTGCATAGCTTGCGAACCAATGGATTTGATGGGTTTCTTGAACCGCTTCTTACGTTTCTTTAGATTTATTTTTTCAGTTTATTTTTTATTTCTTCATATCAAGTAATTCCTATTATGTGCATGATTGTGTCACTGTTTACAAGAGATTGGTCAATTGAAATAGCATTGTATCGCGGTGTCCTTTTAGCTGGTATCGATCTCTCATCATTTAATGAAGATTGGTTCTAATGTAACTGTTGTTGTTTATCGAAGATTGGATCAAGTGTGCTGTAAGCGACATTTTTGCAAGATTGAAATGCCCATAGCTTGTATTCTCTACTATTAATGTCAGGTAGTCGAATAATATATTGCCTCTGACAAGTGTAGTCAAAATGCACCTAAGTTGTATTCTCTACTCTTATGGGATGATTTACATATCACAACATGCAGGAGACAAGTCATTGAATACTCTACTGCCTCTTTGATAAACATGCTCACTGAATGATAATACCTATATTTGGACCATATCAACATCTAGTCGTTTGAGTCTTTGAGCTGTACTCTGATGAAGTTCAATTCTTTTTGCACACAAGTGCTGATTAAAATTTTCTGATGTATTTCTGTATTCCATATTTTATTTGAGATCCATTTACTTTTACTTTACAAGATTGTGTTACTTTTATCATTTATGAGATCAATGTGAAGGGAGAACTGTATATTGTGTATCATATTAGGATCACCTCTTCCCACGTTTTCCTTGTTTTTCTGTTAGGAACTAAACTATCCGATGGATTCACTGCAAAAATCCAATGCTTTGTGCCTGAAGCGTGAGCTCGTTGATGATTGCCTGGTAAAAGACTTCAAGTCTCGTCGTGTTGAAGTGGAGAATGTATCTTCTAAGGTGGAGTGTGGATCCTCATCCGATGCACCTGCTCACAGTTGTTGCGCCCAACCTAATCTGGCTAATGATTGCGTCAATTACCTGAAAAGTGAAGTGCCAAGTCGTGTTGTGTTTTACAAACAAGGTTCATGGTGCGATTTCCCTGAGCAAATAATGAATTCCCTTGTCGATGGATTCAAAGGTGACAAATCTAGTGTTGTGGTTGTGATGGATGATCAGCCTCTTCTTGTTGATTTCTTATCGATGACCTTGGTGAACCTAAAAACGAGAAAACAGCGATCTGTTGCATGGCTTGATGGCACTGACAAGTGGTTTTTCCCTTCTGCATTCTTTGATGAGGAAGTTGATGAATCCACAAAATTGGACACGAGTATCGTTGTAGGCGGTGCACAAGGTTTAATTGGGGGTAAGGTTGTAAAGTCTCCACCTGAAGTGGTGAAGCAAGTTGTCATTGAAACTAGCCCTCCAGTTCTCCAGAATCCTTGTGTTGTAGATATATTACGTAAGAAGATTGTGCCTGTTGAAAGAGGTAGTGAAAGCTTTCTGTTTGTTCAGAACCTTTTCCTCTCTGGTATGGGTTCATTTGCAATGCCTAACAACATACTTCATATTCATCGGTACTCTCCAAAGGATATCTCTGCACAGTGTAGACTTGAAGCTTTCGAAAGACAGATGAGGCTGACAAGAGAGAAGTTTGGTGATGCAAATGCAAGATATGGATGGCTTGGATCCAGAAAGCAAGACATAGTTGGAGTTTTAATTAATGGTTTTGTTAGCACTGGAAAAACCACTCATAATGCTGATATGGGTGCTGGCATATATCTGTCACCAGAAAACCGTGCCTTTACAAGGTAGAGTTTCACTCAAGTGTTTTAATATTCTGTTTTAATTTCATACTAGTGGATATTACATAACATTTCATCATTTTTGTAGTGTTGGTCTTTGTGATGTTGACGAAAAAGGGGTGCAATATATGTTGCTGTGCCGAGCAATACTGGGCAACATGGGAGCGATCAAAGCAGGATCCCAGGAGGAGTTTCTAAGCATATATGATTCTGGTGTTGATAATTGCTCAAACCCAAACTATTACATGATGTGGCCATCACATCTAAGAACTCATATTTGTTTAGAATATCTCATTAGCTTCAGGCTTGCCCCAAAAGTTCAAGGTAATATTAGCAGGAGGTGTTAAGACTCTCATTATGTATAATCACACTGAGATAGGATGAGTGATCTACTCTTTACTGTACTTATTTTCAGAGTATTTGCTTCGCTTGAAGGGTTTATGGTTGTGCCCACCTCCAAAAGAAGTGATAGTGGATCTTTCTACTCTTCAACCTGTGAGTCGTCTTAACACTCTTATTACAGTACTTTCCAATAGGAGCTACAGGGTACAGGCTTGTTTTCCACTTGGATGCATTTTTTGGTTTTAGCAATTTTTGCTAGAGAATTCTTGTCAAAGGTCAATTTAACTGCCAAGTACCGCTCGTTGTTCCTTTTGTGTGCAAAAACACTTCTAGCATTGTCATACAAGTATTAATTCTCTCATTGAGCTGAGACCTATGATCTATATGTAGGTAACATGCAAATCTGGTGAAGGACCAACTTCTCCATGGATCTCGTTCAGAGTGCTCTTTGAAACAATACAAGACAGTATACCATCTGTAGCAAGGGAATTGCTCTTTTATCACTATGAAGAGCTGAAGGTGTTGCTGTCTTGACAACTCACACTGTTCAGTTGTCAATTGTCATTGAATTTTGCAGTCAGTTTGCTTGTGGGTGTTCATTCAAGCCATTCATTTTTCTATCTGACAGGAAAACAAGATTACTCGTGAGGAAATGGTAAAAAAAATGACGATAATAGTTGGAGAGAAATTGCTTGTGGATTCCTTGATGAAACTTAACTACGACGTAAGTCCCTGTTGCAGTATACAAGTACTCATTTAGTCATTTCATCACCATACTAAGAGTAACTGCCATATATATTACTGGTGCCTAGAGTAATGTTTATGGACTGTCCAATAGAATTATCATAATGCCTAGGAACAAGGATTTCGAACCTAGTTAAGTGTCCATATAATTTAATGTTAGAACGGCCAGTAAGTGCAAGAGAGCAGTGTATAGAAATTAAATTTGTGGATGTTGTTATTGGCTTGTTGCATTTGCACCAGCTTTCATGGAATTAAATCCATACTTTGTTCTATTTACTGAGATGCATGGATTTGTCTGCATTTTGTTTTGTTAATATGAGCATGCAAACAAAAATATTCCTGATGAGAAATGGCTTGCCTGTTCCCTCAAGGATGTTTTCTTATGTGGGTCACTGCAGCATGGGTTGCCTGAGGACCAACTCAGCAGTGATCCGCTGTCACAAGGGAATGTGCTTGAGGGTGTTAAGAGTGTGCTAAAGAGTGTTGGTTGTATACTCTCTCTCTCCCTCTCTCTCTTTTAGCCCATGTGGCCCATGTAGCCCATGAGGCCCATGTACTATTCTCTATATATACTCTTCCATTAATGAATAAGATGTAGAGTGGTGAATAGTAAAATCACTTTTTCTATCATGGTATCAGAGCTACTCTACCCTAACCCTAGCCCTATCTCATAATTCCACCGCCGCCATCTTAAACTGCATCTTTCTTCGCTCGGGCCGGCAGGCCTCAGCCGCGCCTACTCCGTCTTCCTCTGTCGTCTTCGCTCGATCGGTTTCCCGCAACACCTCTGGATCTGATGACTTCCGCTGCTGGATCGATGGATCGACACAGTAGTGACCGGATCTGACGATTTCCGTCGGACCTGCGCTCCTCTGCGCTGCAGCAACGCCAGCTCAAGACCGGACCTAACGTCTTCCGCCGGATCCTCCTCAAGCTCACCCGCATCGCTCGACTTCTGCCGGATCTGCGCTCCTCTGCGCCGGATCCTCCTCGAGCTTGCCCGCATCGCTCGAGCCCGCCCATCGGATTCACCCCCGCTCGCTTGTGCCTAGACAAGGTGGCCCGCGCCTGGATGCTCCTTATGGTTGCTGTGCTACCGAGGCTCTGCTCCTTGTGGTTGCTGCGCTACCGATTCGCTGCTGCTGATTGATCTGCTACTAATGCTGCCCCGGTTTGTGGTTGTTGTGCTTCGTTCCTTGGAAATATATTGCCCTGTTACTGCTACTGCCCTGCTAGTGTGCTATCTATTGCTTGTGTGCTGCTCTCTCATATCATGGCTCTTGATGGTATTCTTGGTCTTGGACCTATTCAAGGTGATACTGCTATTGCTTGTTCTGTTCCTGCTAGTACCGTGGAGTCTTATACAACTCAGTTTGGTCAGACTCAAATGAGAAATATTCAGGCCCAGTTGTGTCGACTGAAGGCATCTTCCAGTGCATCGACCGGCTTGATTGCACCATTATGTCCTGTGTCGGGTGCTTCACTCCCATGGATATTGGATTCAGGGACTTCTTTCCATGTGACATCTGATGCAGCTCAGCTCATATCATGTCGTCTTGCTGCACAAGGTATCAAGATTTAGACAGCTGATGGAACGCCATGCATAACCACTCATCAGGGGATGCTTTCCACCTCTCATTTCGCAGTTTCAGATGTCTCACTTGTCCCCACGCTCTCAATGAATCTCATCTCTGTTGGGCAGCTTGCAAATATGAACTGTTTTGTTGGGTTCGACGGTAGCTCATGCTTTGTGCAAGATCGTCGAACAAGAGTTGTCATTGGTACAAGTCATCGTCAGAGAGCTTCTGCAGGGCTCTATGTTCTTGATCATCCGAGTCTCCCTTTATCCTCCATTTCTGGTACCGCTCCTGCCCCTATTTCTTCACTCTCCTTTGTTGGTTTATCTACCCCTTGTCCTTCCGCATCTACTTCTATTTGCCAATCTTTTCCTCAATGGCAGCATCGCTTATGGCACTTGTGTGGCTTGCGCCTCTCTATCTTGATTAATCAAGGTGTTCTTGGTTCTGTTTCTGTTGACATAAATTTTCAGTGCAAGGGTTGTAGACTTGGCAAGCAAGTACAACTCCCATATCCTTCCAGCATTTCTCACTCCGATTGTCCCTTTGATTTGGTCCATTCAGATGTTTGGGGTCCTCCTTTTACTTCGAAGGGTGATCGCAGTTACTATGTCATCTTCATTGATGACCATACTCGATACACTTGGATCTACTTCATGAAACACCGTTCGTAGTTGATTTCTATCTGTCAATATTTTGCTCAGATTGTTTATACTCAATTTTCTTCTACCATCCGTGTTTTTCATTCTGACTCTGAGGGAGAGTATTTTTCATCAGCCTTTCGTCAGTACCTTTCTTCTAAGGGTACTCTTTCTCAGCTCTTGTGTCCTGGTGCTCATGCTCAAAATGGTTTTGCTGAGCGCAAGCGCCGTCATTTCAGTGAGACTGCTCGTATTCTTCTCATTTCCTCCTTTGTACCCTTCTACTTCTGGGGAGAAGCAGTCTATCTTATCAACCATTAGCCTCTTCCAAGTTTCAGGGTAAGTGTCCTGGTGAGATCCTGTACAGAGCACCTGCTCACTATGCTCATCTTCGTGTTTTTGGTTGTGTCTGCTATATCCTTCTAGCACCTTGTGAACACACAAAGCTAAGCCCTTAGTCAGTTGAGTGTGTTTTTCTGGGTTATAGTCCTGAGCATAAGGGCTATCGTTGCTATGATTCCTCAGCACGTCGCATTCGTATCTCTCGTGATGTGACCTTTGATGAGGGTTGACCTTTCTTTTATCATCCTTCTACACATCTCACTTCTTCTTCCACATATTCCACTTCCTTTTTGTGTCTACCTCCTATTCCTTCACCAGACTTGCCTTCCACAACTACACCTTCTCCACCAGTTTCACCTTTTAGTGTGCCTTCTTCAGATACACCTTCTCCACCAGTTTCTCCACCAGCTCCACTAGTTTCTGATACTTCCACTTTTCCCTTTCACTATAGTCGCTGACAGAGAGTTCCTTCTGATCCTCAGTCCTCCTCTTCTCCACTTGACCCTTCGGCTAGTACAACTGACTTTGACGATTGTTCTACTACATCATGATATGCCCTACGTGATTGTTTTTCTATTCAAGCACCAAAGAGATGGGGTTTTCTCGTGCAGGTGTAGTAGCTGAGCCGAGTACCTATCAGGAGGCTGCCAGTGTACCTGAATGACAGTTGGCTATGACAGAGGAGCTCACAATATTAGAGTGTATAGGCACTTGAGATCTTGTTCCGCTACCATTTGGAGCTGTTCCTATCAGTTGCAAGTGGGTGTATAAAGTAAAGAACAAGTCAGATGGGTCAGTAGAGCGATACAAAGCTTATCTTGTTGTAAGAGGTTTTCAGCAGGCTTATGGTCGAGATTATGATGAGATTTTTGCTCCAGTTGCTCATATGACAACAGTCCGTAGTCTTATTGCAGTTGCAGCGGTATGCACTTGGACTATATCTCTAGATGTATGTTAAGAATGCTTTTCTTCATGGTGATCTACATGAGGAGGTCTATATGCAGCCACCCCCTGGTGTTGAGGCTCCTACAGGCTATGTTTGTCACCTTAGTCGTGCTCTATGTGGTTTCAAGCAGGCTCCTTGTACTTGGTTCGAGCATTTCAGTTCTGTGATTCGAGCTGCTGATTTCACTCCGAGTGAGCATGGTCCTGCCTTGTTTATTCAAACATCTCAGTGGGGTCGTATTTTGCTTCTGCTGTATGTAGATGATATGCTGATCATAGGAGATGACATGGAGTCATGGACTATGTGGCTTTTGTCAAGAAGAAATTGAGTGAACAATTTATGATGTCTGATTTGGGACCATTGAGCTATTTTCTAGGGATTAAGGTTCATTCTGATGGTGATGGCTACTATCTCTCTTAGTATCGCTATGTTCAGGATCTGCTTGCTCGCTCTGGGATGACTGATACTCGTACTGCTACCACACCCATGGAGCTTCACTTGCAGCTTCGACCTACAGATGGTGTACCCCTGACAGATCCTTCTCGTTATTGTCAGTTCGTTGGGAACCTTGTCTATCTCACTGTCACCAGGCCAGATATTGCTCATGTTGTTCATGTGCTCAACCAGTTTGTTAGTGCTCCCACCTCAGTCCACTATGGTCATGTTCTTCGTGTGTTGAGATACTTGAGGGGGACTGCGTCCAGACATCTGTTCTATGCCAGTTTGAGTTTAGCTCCAGCTCCACGCTTACTCTGACTCTACTTGGGCGAGTGATCCTGCTGATTGCCGATCTATCACTGGCTACTGTATCTCTCTTGGTACTTCGCTCATTGCCTGGAAGTCCAAGAAGCAGACTGCGGTGTCACGCTCTAGTGCAGAGGTTGAGCTTCGGGCTCTTGCCGTTACCACCTCAGAGATCATTTAGCTTCGATGACTCTTGATTGATCTAGATGTCCATTGTGACAATCCTATACCTTTCTTTTGTGACAATACAAGTGCTATTCAGATTGCTAGCGATCCAGTCAAGCATGAGCTGACAAAGCACATTGATATTGATGCATCCTTCACACGATCTCATTGTCAGCAGTCGACCATCACCCTCAAGTATGTTCCATCAGAGCTTCAATTTACATTTTTTTCACTAAAGCTCAGACTCGAGAACATCATCGACTTCATTTACTCAAACGCAGTGCATCAGATCCTCCTGATCCACCTTGAATTTGAAGGGATGTGTTAAGAGTGTTGGTTCTCTATATCTCCCTCTTAGCCCATGTGGCTTATGTAGCCTATGAGGCCTATGTAATATTCTCTATATATATTCTTCCATTAATGAATAAGATGTAGAGTGGTGAATAGCAAAATCACTCTTCAACATTTTTCTATCAGAGGGAACATGCAAGCCCTGGCTTTTCAGAGGGCTCATGCCTATTATTATTCTGAGAGTAAAAGTAGTAGCATTCAAATCCTACTTTCTAGGGATTTTGAATTATTGTTTGGGGTCTTAATGGTCTCGCCAAATTCTTATAATTTTTTTTTACCTCTGCTGAACTCTTGATGACATATCAGTTTTTATGAGCTGGATTGTACAGTAAGTGTTCGACAAATTTGGCATGCTATTTACTCCCTTCGTTTTGGGATGTTTGTTCATCTTCTTGGGAAGCATCATTTAACATTGTTTGCCCATTGAGGAAATAAAGAGTGTAGTTATTTGCAATATTTACACTCTCTGCTCTTACTCTAATGCCGTGAAAGAGGTTGATTAGTTCTAGTTTGTCATTTTACAGGATATGTATGAACATTTCTCATTAACTTTTTCTTAGATTTAGTGCTTCCTTGTGCATGTGGTAGGTTTTGACATATATTGTGAAACAAAGGGAACAATCAATTAGCCTATCATTGCATATCTGTGCTGGCATATTTATGTTCTTATCATATCCTGCTCTTAAACTTTTTTCCTCCTATTGCAGCCATCACTATGGTACAACATTCCTGCAGAAGTGGTCAGTTACCCTGTAAGTACAGCACTGGACACTATCTCCATCGGTACAAGAAGCACAAATGCTGCATCTGCCACTCCTAGTCACGATTCTCCAGCATCAAGTGTACTGCCTGAGAAATGTGAACCTGCGGATTCCACATGTGGCGGCTCTCCAGCAGCAAGTGCGGCGCTCGAGGGACAGCACTTCCCCATCCCAAGTATGTGTTCTGAAAGCTCTTCATCCCGCTGTACTGACAGCCTAGATCCTTTTGCACCAAGAAGGGCACCATTAGGTCATGATGCCCTTGTGAGGAGTGCGCTGCTTAGCATTAATGTCTGCGATTCTGTTGGACCAAGCATGGAATCTAATGGCCATGCTCCCCTTGCACAAAGTTCTGCTTCTATAGAGCATGATTATCATGTATCAAGACCAACACTTGGAAGCTCTGAATCTCCCAATACGAAAGGCCTACATTCTGTTGCACCAAGTATGGCACCTGAAGCCCAGGGAATTCTTGCGGCAAGCAGGGCACATGAAAACTCATCATCTCCAGATGCTAAAGGCAGTGATGCTGCAACTTCAATTGTAGCACCTCAATTCCATGCACCAAGCATGGTCCCTCGATTCCGGGAACCAAGAACTATGGCACATCACCTCTGTGCACCAAGAAGTATGGTGCCTCACCTCCGTGTACTAAGAAAGAAGTCTAAGGTTCAGGCTCCAAGCACGATGCCTGAAGCTCAATATTCTGGTGCAGCAACTATGGTTCCTGTGATCCCCAAACCTCCATTGCCGAGTGTTGCACCAAAAGGGTGTGATTCTCTTACATCAAGTAAGGAGTGTCCAACACCAAGTGTAGTTCTGCAAGGCACTGATTATCCTGCAAATTTGGCAACAAAACGGCGAAATGCTCCCACACTGGGTATGCTGCTTCGAAACCTTGTTCTCATGGAGTATTGCAGGTTGCATCTATCTTTTTCAGTCACTGAAACTTCTTTGACGGTCCTGTGCAGTAAAGAAAAATTCAGCAAGACAATGTGGAGCAAACAAGAAATTCCCCAGTCAAGGTGTTGATGCTAGCAGCACTGTCACCCGAGCAGCAGATGCACTCATCGCGCTATCAGCTCACAGCAAGAAAGGCAGGTAGAAGAACAGCAGTTCATTATGTCAGGTATTTTTGTTCCTGCTAAAACCTGTATATGTGATGTGATACTATTATTTGTTCTTGCGTGATCAATTGCTGTTACCCTCGCAGGTCCTCATCACTCCGGTGTAATTCATTGGAATCCATCTGTTTCTCCCCTTTTTGCAGGACAAATTTCACCTTGTTGACTTTGATGATAAACCTTTCGCGGTATGTACTGTTGCTCACATATGTTCATAATAGCTGGTTTCAACGGCGATTGTACAGTTGG
This sequence comes from Ampelocalamus luodianensis, assembly GCA_036346255.1. Classification (NCBI taxonomy): domain Eukaryota; kingdom Viridiplantae; phylum Streptophyta; class Magnoliopsida; order Poales; family Poaceae; genus Ampelocalamus; species Ampelocalamus luodianensis. The sequence continues at coordinate 50,726,092 of CM070627.1, read as the reverse complement.
TTATGCTGTTAATGTTATATATGCCTACCTCAGTGGGATTTTCATACTTGTACATAAAACTGAAAGTCACCGAACGTTCAGAGCCGAAGCTTTCGTTTGGGTCTATCAGGCTTCTGCATTTCGGACTTGAAACTCTAAAATCAAAGTCACAACTTACCTTTGTTACTTGTCCCAATCTTTCTGTGAAAAGCTTGTGCTGGAATCTTGCCTTCGAGTACACGTTGAGCTAGTTTCGTCTTCCAATGTACAATTGCACATCACGCCGCCGGCTGCTAGTGATTACCTTTGCAGAGTATCCTTATGCAAGAAGATTTATCTGAGTCGGATGACGAGAATCCGGTTCAAATTCGATGCCCACATCACTGAAATCTACGGACCAGAACGGCGTTCACAGGTTCTTCAATTTTGACATGCATGTGTGGCTACAATTCGACAATTCTAAGTTCCAATTTCAGGTCTTCTTTTTCAACAAAAAAGAAAAGAAACTCGAAGTCTTCTCAAAGGTGTTTCGAGTCCTTACGGTAGAACATGAATCACACTCCTCCGATGTGGTTGTCCATTCGTTGGAGACGAGGTCGAGTCTACTGCAAGCGCGAGTCCAAAATTAATTAAGGATCCAAGATAAGATGGATACGTGTAACTGTATCGTACATGCTCCCTTCCTACACTAGAGTATCTATGTACGCTACTAGCTATGTAGTATGTGGACCTAAGTCTGATGTAGATTGCCGACCGGTATTATGAGTTGTGACACGACACCCCAGCAAAAGTAGAGGTGCCCGTCTGGCCATGTGTAGTAGCGGTGGAACGATGTAGGGAAAATTTGTAATATTGTAATGATGCATAACATGTTGGTGATGCATCGACGTTATTTTTCAACTCGTGATATCTGTGTAGTATTACTTAGCAAACTGTCCAACGAGATGTATACAGTAAGATCAAAGTGTGCAGTTGTAGCATATATAGCGCTCGAGTCTCTAAAAGTTGAAAATCGGTGTAGTATTACTTCTGGGCGGAACATGGACGAAAGCACAAACGAGTTGCTACGCGTGTGTAGATCCGTCCCGCAACAGGGCATTACATTACGCGTCGCGAATAAACATGGATGAGAGCGTCACAACGGGTGCGGCTCCACTGGAACCCACGCCCACGCCCCCCGGACCCGTTGTCCCTACGAACGAGTAATACAGCCCAATAACCAGCTGCAGCATGGGTATCTCCGACGAAGTCTAATCAGCACGCCCATTGGCATACATCAAGGCGTCTATTCCGTTTTGGAAGATGCTGTGGCGGCTTGTGTTGGCTCAACATGGCAAATATTGTGTGGGCGACGGTTTATATGTTGACTGACGGAGCCATGCATGCACCACCGTCTGTCTTGATCTCCTTCGATCGTCTGTAATTCTGCGTCTTTCTAGCTCGGCTTTGGCTTCTCGTCTTCTAGCGGTGCAGCGGAGATACGCTACGTAAAGTATCATGTTGATGTTTGTATTAAGGATTGTTTATTCGTAAGGTGGCTGAAATTTTATTAAATATAAGTTACATGTTTTATCCATTGGATCAATATACAATATACATAAATCAAATTATCACAACAATTGACTTAAATTTAAGAAAATTTCAGACGACTTAAAAATAGTAAATCTGTTGTATTAATTTGTAGAGGTGCGCCACTGTACAAAGAAAACATCCGGTTGCAAAAATTGCTGGAAGGTAGTCACTTCGTTTAGAGATAATCGAAAGATTTCTGTGTAAGTCTAAGAGCATGTACACTAGGCTGTTTATAAGTCTTGACACGTAGGACACGAGATGATATGGAGGAGAGAGTGGAAGTATAGAAAATTTGGTCGTTTTTTATACGGTAGTCGAATGTTACACGAGAAACAAGACACATTGTACATGAAGTATTTGTCTATAGAGACTTGTAAAAAGATAATCTATTGTAGAAACTGTTTTTAATGCTGTCTATAGATAACATAGAGACCCCAGAGACAACAATTGTTTATACCGTTGTACATGCCCTAAATAGTCACAAAGGATTAATTTGGCCTCACTACGATGAGGAGTTCATAAACCATAAATGCTTCGAAACAGATCAGATTATTTTGCAAACTAGACTGAGAATATATAGGCTGAAGTACGAAAAACCTATAGTTTCTCTTGAGGCAGGCATGCTTAAATCTCCAACATAGGGCAAACCAGCAAGTAATGGAGCCAATTCGGTAGGCCAGTGCAACCTTAAGCAGCTTTCACACGAAATGAACATGGTTTGAGTCAACATGACAAACGACCTACGCTACTTTGAAAGTCACATGTTTGAATTTATAATAATACGAAATATCATAGTTGAGCGAGCCAACATGCACATACACGTTTAGGCCCTGTGCAATTGTAACACGAAATGGTAAAGTTGAGCGGCCACCTTAAACCTCGTTAATCGCGTTTTCGTAAAAATACGAGTACGAATTCCATTAGTATATGGACAATACCAGAAGAATTAGCCTATACTATATATGGCACCTGAGTTTGATTCCCTGAGCTATTTGCGTAAATTTTCTACTAGCTTTTTTTTTTTCTTTCGAATTTTACCTACGATACGTGAACCGTGAATCTTAGGATGAATGCATGAGCTAACAATTCCCAACCACTAAAAATATGGAGAATTGGAAAACAAGGACTCTTTGACGCCGGAATCGTGCAAATTAAGCCGAAAAGCCACCAACTTTCGTCCTATGCTTATCACTGCCTGTTTCCATTCCAACCAACCGGAACATGACGTGTGCGCATACAAACACTCACGACACGGCGACGAAGTCCAAAAGGCTCGACGAAAAACCTCTATTTTTTTAGAGTGTCTCGACGAAAAACTTTGGAGCAAGACGAAAGCACCACAAAAGATGTCCGTGGTTAGCCTAACGATCGATTACATTAGCCTTGTTAATTAAGCAATGTTCTTTCGGCTCTCGTGATGGTTTGCGGGACTAATTGCGGCAAGGATGTGACCGACCCGCCGGGCCACCACTCTGTAACAGCTGTCCAAGTCGTCATTAGTCGGTAAGCCCAAAGCGCGGCGCCTTGTTAAATGGGTTAGAGAATTTTGTACCCAACCTCCTAGCCTATAGTTATTTTACGTAAGAGTTTTTCGGTAATTCATTTCCTGCCTTGTGTTTTTTTTTTTGTAGAATTGCAAAAACCCACTTGAAAATACGTCGATGTTTGATTCCCCATACAATTATTTTTTGTAACACTTTCAACACCCCCCTAAGCACGTATTTGTTTGAAACTTCTCCCCGCCGCCCTATTTTCATACGATTTCTAATGATGTGGCCAACCTAGCTCTTCAGTGCGGCAAGGTGATCTTCCAGCGTAGCATGAGTAGGAAACAGTAATACAATGCAGTAGCCCCTTACTCGTCAACCCGACTTCATGGAAACCACTGCTCAAAACCCTGGTGGTCTTCCACTGCTGGCATTCCTCGTTAATCTCCTTAACAATCAAGGCGTGAGATTTGTATGCTTGGTTGAAGACTCCGTTACGCTCTAGCCGTAGCTTTCCTCGGTGCCATCATTTATGATTATTAGAGTGTGTTTGGTTGGATGACCAAGCTTTACATGTATAGGATGGTTTCGGATATGACTTTATCCATCTGTTTGGTTGAGTGTATCGAACCAACTGATTTTAGATGGAGTGGTATAGAATCTGAGAATATTCCTGTGAGATGTTGAACTATTCCGTGAGATGAAATTGGGCGAACCACGCGGTACAAGACGGGCTCGTCCGCTCGCGTCGCGTATGCTCACCACTCGCGTTAGATATTAATGAGTCTGCCATTAGCAGTTAAACTTAAAGAACAAATTTAACTATAAGTTATATATTTAGAAATGGTTAGTGTTTAATTACTCAAATAGTTCAATATCAGGGGGTCATACTGTAACTAAAAATTGCATTAAGTTAAAGAAGAGCTAGTAGTATATTATTAACCTTTAAATTAAAACAGTGAACTTAATTAAATATTAAATTAGGAAATTATAGATTAATTAGAAAAGGATCATTAGTTTATCATTAGTAGTTAGGTCAGAAAAGGAAGGAAGAAAAGGGAAAGAGAGAAAAAATAAAAGAAAAAATAAAAAGAAAAAAAGAAAAGGAAAGAAAAATATCATGGAGATAATCTCATTAATGTAGGGAGGAGGTTACCGACCCAACCTCATCCCCTCAACCAAACATAATCTTGTACCATTCGTATTCTCGTACCATTCGTGTACTATCCCATACAACCAACCAAATAAATACATTTGTGTACCATCCCATACAATCAATTAAACAACATGCATATATCATCCCATTCAGAATGATTCCATCATACTTGTACTATCATATCTCATTCAACATCACCCATCAACCAAACACACCCTAGATTCAGCCCTTTCGCTTTGCTCTTTAGAATCTTTTTATGCAGGCTAGACTGGTTCATGGTCAACCCGGCCCGGTCCAATTTTTTTGGGGCTCAAGATGGGCTGAGCTTGGGCCTTGATTTTTGGTCCGCAGGCTTGGTCTGAAGCTCAAAAAAGCCCAAGACACCAATAACATAATAATATCAATATTTAATTTCTGAAAATGAATTAAAATAGTATTTTATTCCGATAATAGGAAATTCGGGTTTTTTGGGCTCCAGCCGAGCTTCAAGCTTTGCCTGTGTTGGGGTAGGCCGGGTTCAGGCCTGATCATTCCAAGTCCGGCGTGACGTTTGAACATGTCTAATTCAGAGTTGCAGACTGACATTTGCTGCCGGTGTTAACATTGAACATGTAGACATGGTATTATTGCCTTGATCATATTCGAGTAAAACAAAGACGCAATCACCTAGTCTTGCAGGCACCGACCGAGACGCAGAAGGCGCTAAACAACAACCAACAACAACGCAAGTAAAATAAAGCGAAGCGAAAAGCCAACTCGGACGCGCGCTGCGGGCGGGATGCCGATTTGCCATCCCATCCGCGGCTGGTACGCGGCGCGAGCGGACAAGTCGTCGAGCGCTGCGCCCTCGTTCAAACCATAGCATTCAACGGTCAATATTCAAACTTCTCTCCGACCCAACCCCCAAACAAACAATAATCCTCCACCTCCACTCCACACGCCGCACGCACGCCTCAAGTCTCCTTCAAACCCAGCGTACGTAACGCGCCCACCCGCTCCCCTCCCTATTCCCCCCTCCACAAACTATACTAGTTCAAATGTTCAATGCCCGTTACGGATAAAAAAAATCATGGACCACGGTTGCAGGCTTGCTCACCCTCCCTACACAATGCCTTCGTCTCTGGCTCTATGCTGCTACGCTTAACTGAGCTACATCGTGGCTCGCATTGCTCCTCTGCTGTCATGCTCGACCAACGTCGTATTCTCGGCTTCTTTGCTACGCTAGGCTTGCATAATTGTTCTCACACCACGTCACTTATGACAAAATTTGGAACGCCGGTCCTGGGAGAGGCGGTCTCACTCGACAATGATAGGATAGGCCCGATGGCGGCGAGGTCTACTGTGAGAACTCGAACAATTAAACTAAACTAAACAATAGTAATTGGTAATTAGTGGTAATTAAAATTCTTTAATCCGGAACAAAGCGTAATCTCAAATTGAACATCAAACACTTAACTCACACAATTAACACTTTGAACAGTGTAACTCCAAAATCCTTTACCAAAGAATTGCATTACAAGTCTAATTGAAACATTAACACAGACTCAAGGTTAATTACATAAGCTAAATACATCAAGGAATCCGCAATTTTACAAAATCAGTTTACAATCCATTCTTGCATACATGCCTTCGAAGCCCTCCTTAGAGAATTGTCCTATATCGCCGGCCATCAAACCTTTTCAACAGTCCTCAGTCCCTCGTTGCCAAATAGAGCATAGGAAGTGATTAGTAAAACCGATTGCAGTAAGTAAGAGTTGGATTAAAAGAGGTTGCCATCAGTATCCCTGAAGTGCAGTAGAATACCCAGAATAATCTGGGCCGTCGGTCCCTTGACCAATCAAGATACCCAGACCAACCGAAGTTAGCCGGCCCCTCGATTGTCAAGATATCCAGACCACCCGAGATCATTCGGCACTTGTCACTTCCGTGGGTCTCATCACTCGGCGTTTAATTTAATCTGACACCCACGTGTACTAAATTACCCAACCGCAGAGAATCACCCGCATTGTGATTTTCTAACCATGGACCAAAAAGCTCCAAGCAAAAATCTTGCCATGTGAAAGCCATAAGGATAAGGGCAAGGGCATAGTGGTCATTAACCAGCCACAAGGGGTAGTCAGCCGAAATACATCTCTCCCAGCAATGCCTTCCCCTTGTAAGCCCTCTTCTCATCCCACAGCCAGCACAAAGCCATTCACCAGCCTTCCACCCCTCACAAGCCAACGCAAGAGCTCATAGCAAGCCCAACAACCAAGGAGCAAGAACCACCGAAGGTCAAGCCATCTCAAGGCATCAAGACAGCCAGGAGGAGAGGCAAGCTCTCCATCCTTAGCATCATCGCTTGTAAGCCACCCACAGCAAGGGAGAAGAAGGAGAGCACTAGCACAAGGCCGACGCTACCATCCACTTGCCCCCCATCCCAGAACCCAACAAGAGGTAACCTTAGTTTCACCCCGGCATGCTACACATCCACATCATTCACAGATATCACCAGATCTCAGTAGCAGCAATATCTAACTCTCAGTTCACTAGCATCACAGAGCAGTAGAAGGGAGGGAGTAGAGGAAGGATGTAGGGGAGTAGAGGAAGGATGTAGGGGAAGTATCACCTCGGTGTAGCAGTGAGTCAGAACCATCAGTAGCACCCCCTCCGATTGCATCCATCAGGCATCAACCATTTGTCACCAAGAATTAAACCAACCAACATCAGTAAAACCAAAGCGTAACAAAAAATAATTAGAGGAAGTAAGCGAAAAGGGGGGAAACGAGCCAGGCTCGAGCGTGAGCCAGCGACGGGGAGGCCAGAGGCGAGCCGGAGCTGGAGAAGACCCGAGTGGCGGCGCTGGCCTTCAGGTCGCACCGGAGAGCCAGGTGGCGCAGAGGGGGGAGGCGTGGCGGCGTTGGGCGTCGGGTTGAGCCGAGCCGGTGGTGGCGCTAGCCATCCGGCCGCGCCGGGAGAAGGCGGTGACCGAGGGAGAGCCGGTGGGCCACCATGGGGAGCTGGGGAGCGTCGGGAGGACGCGGCGTCGGCGACGGCGGCGTGGACCGGGCCGGGTGCACGGGAGACAAGCGCGCGCGCCGGTCGCGATGGTCAGAGCCGAGGCGGTGGGCGGCCGAGGAGCGGCGCGGTGTCGGCTGTAGTAGAGAGGAGGAGGAGATTTGGGGAGAGGAAGAAATGGGTGGGAGCTGTGTGCTTGTGGATAGGGCTGGCCGCATAAGAAGAGAAAGAGAGATAGGGTGGTTAGGAAAATTTAGGGATTAGGTTTAGGATTTGGGTCTTATCAGATTAACCAAACTTAAAATCAATCTGTTGAATAATTGCTAAAACAAATTGAGGGTCGTTAGTTCTGTTAATAACAAGTTAATTTGCATGCGTAGCAATCTTGTGCATAGCTGACATTTAGTCGGGCAGATTGAACTGTTTTAACCGTGTTAATTTAATTAATTAAGCGCGAACCTAGGGTTTTTCGACCATAGGGCTAATAGACAGTAGGATGGCTATAGTGGGGAGTGCTAACTTAGCGAAGTACCCGAAAAATGTTGTTAATTTAAAATGTGCTAACAAAAATTAAACCTACTAATTTATGTATATGTAGTATCACTCAAACTCAACTACGTATTTGTTTATATATTATTTGTGCTATCGCATTGCTACAGAGGACGAAACCATGCAGACCGGAGTACCTAATACTGATCTCATCGGCACCGACCAGTTCTACTACTACTACGAAGGCAAGCGATTCTCTTGATCATAAACATAGTTATATTAAATGTAAACTGTATACTGCTTTACTATATATATATATATTGCATCAGAACTATGTCTCAAAATCAAATCAAATGAACGATATTAAGATGAAAGATATGAGAAAGATGATAGGGATGAGAAAGATAATTATATGGCTGGTAAAGGGTGCCCGTGGCAGGTAGAGATGAGGCAAGAGGTGGGACCCTTTACATAGGGTTAATATATAAGGACCAACAAAACTCTCACCAAATAAGAGGCCGTAAATCAAGTGCCAATCATTTTTCCGTTGCGATGGGCATAAAATACTACCTTGTTACGTAATTATTCTCTCCACATCGGGTAAGTACCATGTGTGAGTGTGATGGAGGAACCTAGAACCGGTAGGAGAAGTCCGGAAGTGGGGGATCCAAGGCGTTATAGCGCTAAGGTGGAGTGTTGGGTGCAGGATAGAAGCTACCCCAACCAACATTACTGGAACTCGGTGGATGACAAGGTCAGCATCGTGACAGGGTCAACACCGACAAAAAGTAATGGGTGGAGAAATAAATCACGTAACCTGGAAAACGTTCTGTATTCTGATCTCGAACCCGCATAAAAGGAAATGTAGGGAACCCTGTTAAGTAAAGGTTAGAATAGCTATGGGTAAAGTGGTACAAGCCTGCGCAGTGCTAAACTAAATCATGAATTCATGCCGGTCTCCTGGATTGGAGTCTACGGGAACCACTGGGGGTCTATCTTCTCTCCGAGTAACAAGTAGTATTTTCAGTATTAAAAATTGCCACCTAATTTTTTGATGAGCTATTTTCAGAAAAGAGATGATTTAGAAAATGTGATAATGAGCAGAGATAAGTCATGCAGTGCATGTTTTGCTAATAATGCTTGCTGAGTACATTATTTTGTATTCAACCTTATTAGTATTCTCCTTTGTAGATCCTAGTCCGACCGGGAATTATCCCGAGTGGGACGAAGGACATGCAGGTACCGATGCCACTACAGGAGGAGGAGGCACTGACTATGAAGACCAGGACAAGATGGGCGCCATCCTTGACGCGTGGGACGGATAGAAGACCATTAGGGCAAAGAAAGGCCAGCGAAGGGACTTGGTCCCATTGTTGCAGTTGTAAATTACTCTGTAAGAACTATAGCCTTGTGTGGCTAACTGGAATAAAAATACAGTTTCTATCTTATTGTTCTGCTGCTTAACTCTGGTAAAGGCTTATTATTCGTTAGAGCAGTGTTCTACTGAGTAAACAAATAGTAATCCGCGTGCCTAAGTGTGATTACCTTTGGGCTAATGACACGAGAAGTCACATCTACTACAACCTCATTCAGTGGTCCTTATTACAAGGTATTGCTAATAGAATTTATGAATGACGTTTATTTCATCTCTGTATATGTTCATTAATGGTGCACAACATGAAATTAGCTTAGTGACATCACGTTAGGACGTAATTAAAGGAATAACATCGCGATCGTGACACATTGGAAAACAACACTGCGAACACCAAAAAAAAAATTAGATGATGACATCACCGCTAGTTACTTTCATTTCCAGAATTTTTTAAATATAGAAACCGAGCTCAATTTTTTTTTGTGAAGCCTTCTGACACAGTTTAATTGCTTGTGTATTTATTTAAAACTTACGTTCTGATTTTGTCTCTAAAATTCATTTATGTATATTTTTTGTACGAATTTTCTAATATAGAAAATAAGGTCCAAACATTATGAATTTTTTTAGGCCCATTATATAGTGGACTTGATTATGTATTTTTTCTAGAATTTTTACATAATTAATTAATGCAATTTCATAATGTGCTTACATTATGAAATATTAGACTCCCCACACAGTGGACATTATGAAATTGTATTACTTAATTTTATAAAATTATAGAAAAATTACATAATCAAGTCCACTGTGTAAGGATCCTGAAAAAAAAAGAATTCATAATGTTTGGACCTCATTTTTTATATTAGAAAATTTCTACAAACAGTATACTTAAATGAATTTTAGAGACAAAATTATAATGTATAAAGTTTTGGAAAAAAATACACAAGCAATTAAACTGTGTCGGGAGGTTTCACAAAAAAAAATTGATGATTTTTTGAGCTCAGTTTTTATATTTAAAAAATTATGAAAACAGAAGTAACTGGCGGCAATGTCGTTCGTCTAATTTTTTGGTGTTCGCGGTGTTGTTTTCCAATGCGTCACAATCGTGATGTTATTCCTCTAATTACGTCCTAACACGATATCACTGAGCTAATTTTCCCTAATAAGTTCTGGGGCGACGCCGTCATATATATATAAGCAGGAAACACGTTGTAAAGAAATCCCGAACATGTAGAACCAATATGAGCAATCAACCATGAAGGAAAAGAGTATACTATACTGACAATGTCACTCGAGCATGAAAGGAAAAGAGCATATATATCGTGCATCCAAAAAAAATGTGGTTGACACCGACAAGCAAGGGCGACAACAAGTGGTTGACAGCGGTGACGACCTCAATCGGGGGGCGGATCTGAGCGAGGCACGGACGACGATCCATGTGGGTGGTGTCGAGGGTGTCGAAACAGGGAGGACAATGGTGGGAAGCCGAGGGGGCGGCGGTTCACTAGTCTCGATAAGGGGGAGGGCGTGAGGGTCGGTAAAGGAAATCGAGCGATGGGGGCGAGCGAGGGTAGAGATGCATAAATGGGTCGTGCTTGCCGGGTAGGCCCATGGCACGGAACTGTTGGCCCAGCCCACGAACGACATTATAGATGGCTGGGCTGATAGGGCCCGACGAGGCGTGTCGTGCTTGGGTTGACACCCCGGCCCAGTGGGACCCAAAGACGGCGTGCACAATCTTTGGGTCGGCACCACGGCCGACCGCGACCCAAGTTTGCGCGCCTCCTCTCGCCGCCATCAAGTCGGTAGCGCCTCCTCGCCCGAATCTATTGCCGGCTTGTCCTCCAGTCGCCTCTTTGCATAGATTCGACGTCGCCTCCCCATCTGTCAGCCTCCCCATGCCATACGGCAAGACGCCGCCAGCACCGGCGGTGCCAAGGAGGTGGTGACGGTGGCGGCACGGGCCAACCAGCGCGTCAGGCTAATGGTGCCTGGGCCGGCACAACACGACCCGTGAACTTGGCGTGTTGTGTCGGACCGTGTCGCCTATTTGGCCACCTCTAGGTGTGGGTGACAATGAAGCAAGTGGAGGCCCACCTATCAGTGCGTGAATCTCGGTGGAAGAAGGGGGTAGAAGGACGACCACCAGCACCACCTAGTTTTTCCGGTAGGAGCGTATATATAGGGAAGACATATCCCCTCTCCTCCCCAGTTTTTCACCAGAGTACCTGACTACCTCCCCAATCTCCTCTCACACACCCGCCACAACGACTTCCATCCAATTCAATTCAAAGTGTTCGTCGTGACAAGTTGCAACTACTCATCTAGGACACAGCTCCGCGTCACTGATTCGTTTCTTCTATCGTCAGCAGTACCAATGGTTCTGCCGTTGTCGCGCGCGACGAGGCGTGTGGCGAGGCTGGTGCCCGAGATACCGCTCATGAGACGGGGCAGGCAGCAGGTGGCGGCGGGGAGCGAGGCGGCAGAGCTGGTGGTGCCGACGCACTTCCGGTGCCCGATATCGCTGGATTTGATGAGGGACCCTGTGACGGCGCCGACAGGGATCACATACGACCGGGAGAGCGTGGAGGGGTGGTTGGCGCGCGGGCACGCCACGTGCCCCGTCACCGGCCTCCCCGTGCGGCTCGGCGACCTCGTGCCCAACCACGCCACGCGCCGGATGATCCAGGACTGGTGCGTCGCCAACCGCGCAAGGGGGGTGGAGCGGGTGCCCACGCCCAAGGTGCCCGTCGGTGAGGCCGACGCCGCGGAGGTGGTCGCGGCCGTGTCCGCAGCCGCGAGGCGCGGGGACGCGGCGACGTGCGGAGAGGCGGCGGCCAGAGTCCGGGCGCTGGGGAAGGAGAGCGAGCGGAACAGACGGTGCCTCGCGGCGGCCGGCGCGGCCTGCGCTCTCTCGTCGGCGTTACGGCACCTCGCGGGCCAACCCGTGGAGGGCGTCAACACCGTCTCCGGCGTGCTGGGGGAGATCCTAGCCTCGCTGACGGTGTTCTTCCCACTCGACGAGGAGTCGCGCCGCTGCATTGCCTCCCCGGCCTCGCTCAAGTTGCTCGTTTCGATGCTGTCCCACGGCGAGCTGGCCGCGCGGGCCAGCGCCGCCGTCGTGCTCCGCGAGCTCTCCTCGTCCGCCGACCGCCACACCGTCGAGGCCATCTCAAGAACCCACGGCATGTGCGGCGCGCTCGTCGGCCTCGTCAGGAACCCCGTCTCCCCGCAGGCCACGAAGGCCGCGCTCGTCACGGCCTACTACCTCGTCTCCGCCGCCGACCCCGCGGCCACCCTCTTCGCGGAGCTCGGCGCGGTGCCCGTCGTCGTGGAGCTCCTCGTGGACGCCGATAAGGGCACGAGCGAGAAGGCGATCGCCGTGCTCGACGGCGTCCTGTCCACTGATGCCGGCCTCGGGTCGGCGCGCGCGCACGCGCTGGCCGTGCCGGTGCTGGTCAAGAAGATGCTCCGCGTGTCCGACATGGTCACGGAGTTCGCCGTCTCCGCGCTCTGGCGCCTTTGCCGCGCCGCGGACGCCGACGCCGCCGCGTGCCGCGCCGAGGCGCTGCGCGTGGGCGCGTTCCAGAAGCTGCTGCTGCTGCTCCAGGTGGGCTGCGGCGGCGTCACCAAGGAGCGGGCCAGCGGGCTGCTCAAGCTGCTCAATGGCTCCAGAGGCAGCGTCGAGTGCATCGAGACAGTGGATTTCAAGGGGCTCAAGAGGCCATTTTGATCAATTTTCCTTGTGTGTATATTGTTTCGAGATTTAGATGTGTGGATAAAAGATACAGACAGGATGATTAGGTCTAGGAATTTTTTTGACACTGTAATTGCACATCCATATACAAAGAGATCAGCACATTGAAGAATTGAACATATATACATACACATATATATTCTGGTGCAATTTTGCTGCCTTTTACAAGTTATTTGGTTGTTTTCTGATTTCGACTTTGCTAATTTCCAGGTGTCTGAAATTTTCTTATCAATTTTAGTATGACTCTTAGTTCTATTTTTCTTAGGGTTCGTCTATGTTTATTTTTGTCTAAGTTAGATTTTTTTTTATCTTTGTGTTTTGTAGGGTTCAACAAATTTAATTTTTTTCCTGGTCAAGGTTTGAATAATTCTTTGTTTCATTCTTTGTTCTAGGGATGAGGGAGTGAGATCTGCATCCAAGGGTTGAGAAAAGTGATTGAAATATTCACTCGACAAATAGACAAACCCAGCGCATGAAAAGAGGAAAGTTAAGCTAAAGCAAGAGGAAAAATCAGACTAAAAAAATTCAGCCAAATTTTGCTGCTGTTGTCCAATGTTCAGACTGTTCATGTACTTTCCTTCAGTTCATTTGATCGTGAGAGTTGTGATTCACATTCACGAACGAAAGCAACAAACATGTACAATTTGATCTCGACATCTTCAGTTTGATATGCAGTCGGCACGTTTGCTTGGCAAACAAATAAAAGAAACGAGTTGTCCACTTCGATTCTGATTTCTGATCCCACAGCACATGCTATCCATGTGCTCTTATTCCACTGGTTCTGCATTTTCACACATGAGATTCGACCACCTAAGTTCAACTTCCGTTCTTAATCCATGAACAACACACACACACACAAAAAAACTGCGCTTTCGTCACTTCACCTTTCGAGCTGTAAAGCTCGTCCTTTTCGTACCATTTCATTCCACGATCGCTAGTACATGTTGCAGGAGAACGGAAGGTTGTGAAGTACAAGAAGAGAACACATGAGTAATGAATATACGGGGATGATGAGCACACACGAATCGTGACTAAAATCTGAAAAAAATTTCTCCTAATTTGACAATAAAAAGAGAGCCAAACATTCACATATGCATCTCGACGATTTAGGGGCGGATCCAGAACGAAAATGATTAGGTGTCAGTGTCCTTTATTTAGACTAAGAGGTGTCCAGTGATGTTCATACATAAGATATATCTATAGAAAATGATTTTGAACCCGGTGTCATGTGCACCATTGTGGCTCTTCCTAGATCCGTCCCTGCGACGATTCAAACCCCGTGTTAACACAAAGGAAGGTCCGTAGTTTGATGCCTGACTCTCAAAACAAAAACATACATGCGTGGCAATATGTCTGTGGTACGAATCCGGGGTGTGTGCTGCTAGCAAAAGATGTATTACTCGCTCATCTAAATTCCTCTCAAGGAAAAATGAAAGAAAAGAAAGAAAGAGAGCAAAAAGAAAGACTATAGAGGCCGGTCTTTGCCGATGAGCCGTCACGGCACCGATCAATCAGACGGATCCATGAAGTCGTCTCACCACCATTCGCCGTCGACCAAACTCTGCTAGCTCATCACGAATTCATCAATGAATTCTATTCAATTTCAGTTCAACACCTAAACCATTCAGCGGTTCAGCTGGCCCTGAACAAAACTACGACAGCTACAGAATTAGATTGATACGGCGAAGAGGAAGACCAGAGACCTGATCGTCGCCTGTGACAGTGTAATAAATGATCTGGCACGCTGACCTCTCGCTATCAGATCACAAAGTCTGCCTCTTGGCCATTGAATTGCTCTGGTTGCCATCTCTGCTTGATGGCTTATTGGTTTCTTGTTTTTTCTAAGTGTTTCGAGGAAGCAAATCCTCTGCAGTAATTGCTCTACAGTCATTTGAGTATGCAACCGCAGGCTGTAGCACGGCACTGCAGATACATGTACATTTTTTGACCGCAGGCGTGCAGCACTGCAGCATTTACTGTAGTTATGGAACTATAGCACTTGACATGAGCTCTTGCTTTTAATCCGACGGTGAGGAATTGATCCTAACACAAATCACTGTAGATCATCCGCCTTTAGACCTAAAGACTTTCTTTTTGACAAAGGATAACTCAGTTTCTATAGAAAGCAAAAAAACAAGGTTCTTAGACCTAAAGGCTTTCAACGCATAGTATCCGTTTCCCTGTTTATACGCATAGTATCCGTTTCCCTGTTTATAAGGTCGTCCTGTTTCGTTTCGCGTGAAATTTACGTGTTCCAACTGGTCCTTAGCCGGTCGTAGTTGGGTGTAGTTTCGAGCTTTCGTGTGGCTACGTTCATTGACGCCTGATTGTTTGCTTGCATGTAAAACTATGGATGTGTGGAGTTTGGGATTATCTATTCATAAGTTGCTTGAAATTTTCTTAAGTTTAAATCACTTGTTGTGACCATTGGATCAATATCCAATCATATAACATCCATTGGATCAATATCCAATCATATGATAATCATATGACATACTAATCTCTACACAAATTCAATGATCATAACAAGTGACTTAAACTTAAAAAATTTCAGATAACTTAAAACTAACAAAACCGGTGAAGTTTAATTCGTGGACTTGCGTACTTGCCGTACGAGGTGGGAAATTACTTCGTACTAATCGTTGGCCGGCCGGTTTGGACGTTTGGACCGGCGAGAGCCGGTTCTTGTGGAATTTTGCCACTGCTGACTGGTTCAACAATCTCCGGTTGATGGAGCACGGTAGCAATGTAGCATTCACATGTACGCATCTACTTTCACATGTTCGTCACTAGGGAGTCCAAGTAGCACAGATCTCCACGTAGCATTGGTTAGTAATTTAGCTTGATCTAATGGCTTTGTTTTTTTAATAATATTTCTAATGAAGTAAAAGAGAAAAAAGAGGACAAATTTCTTTTTTCCCCCACCCATTCAGAGTGAATGTCATTTTTGGCACTAAACTCTCTCGCTAACATGCGGTGTGTATATATATATATATCAGTGAGATAGCTAGTGGCAGGATGTCGGAACCTCTTAGTTAAAGCAAAATTGCCCCCAAACAAAAGTTGATTTCTTTTAAATAATACAATTTTTAATAGAATTACATAAATAAATATCCGTTTAATAAAATTACAAAAATGAGCATATGTCGTCGTTCCAAATAGCGAAATGACCTTTTCGCTATTTGGATTGGTGATAGGAGCATATGTCGTTCCAATTCAAATGACGACATGACCTGTATTTTTTTTTTGAAAGTAATGGTAAATAGAAGACACAAATTAGGTGGTTACATTATTTATGGTAAGAAACAGAAACAGAAAGTAATAAAAAAATAATATTAGTGGTAGTACATAGGTTACACATAATAATTCGACACACGATATAATATAAGTACATCAGACAACACAACTAAATAGGACATACGCCATCACATAGTTTGACAAATCACAATGATAGTAAGCAGAACATTCATCGTGTCATATTTAAAAAAGATAAACCATCCCGTGGCCGCCACCTCCATGCCCGCCATGTCAACCTCCACAGTGTCTGCCTCGAGTGGGGCGGTTGGATGAGGTCCCCGCGGCGCTGTTTGGACTGCCGATCTCTCCCTCACACCGTTCATTTCTTGCATGGAAATACTTGAATGTATGCTCGGACTCTCTGCAAATAGAGCACTTCTTTGTACGATATCCGACTTCTGCTCTGTCCATGTCATTCCTGATACGCCATCTTTGCCGCTGGCCAACCATTCTCTTTTGCCTATCAACGTCGGTGGCCCAGATTAGCTTCTCCCAGGTAGGATGGCTGGTGAAATGGCCAACTACGTCATAGCCATACAATTTTGCACTCCAGGTTAGCATCACATCTTTCTTGGTGAAATATTCTGAAAGGTATTGGCTAGAATGCTACGCCAACATCGAATATGCGACCATCACATGTGAGCATGGCCTATGCAAAAAAATGGCTTGTTGCAAATGCATATGCAACAAGTGCGTTTAAGCGTACACTCATAGATGATCCTTTCACGGTTCGTCCCACGACGTTTTTTCTCCCTGCAGAGTACCATGAAGCGAAGCTCCTTTGTGCCCATCTTGAATGCCCTGTGCATCTCACCCTTCTTGCTCTTCTGTTCCATGTACATGGTGATTATGGCGGAGAACAATACTATGTCATTTTCCATAGAGAGCCACACTACGTTGCTTCAGTCAACAAAGTACTTTGTGATGCTAGGCAGAATTGCCTCCACAATACCAACTAAAGATAGGCATCTCACACTACACATGACCCAATTATACACCTCAACTAGATTTATTGTCATGACACCATACCAAGCATCATCCTTGTCGTGTAGCAATGATCACTTCACCTTAGACTCGTGCTCGATCCAGTCCGAGAAGTATTTCACCTGCCTGTCGGTCTTCCTCATAAAATTGGGCCCATCTGTGGGTAACTCGGGCAATGGCCCGGGGAGATTTTAGCGTTTGTGGTGGG
The DNA here is from genome assembly GCA_036346255.1 of Ampelocalamus luodianensis. Taxonomy (NCBI): domain Eukaryota; kingdom Viridiplantae; phylum Streptophyta; class Magnoliopsida; order Poales; family Poaceae; genus Ampelocalamus; species Ampelocalamus luodianensis. The sequence continues at coordinate 50,708,797 of CM070627.1, read as the reverse complement.
CTTCTTCGCTGCATCTCTTCTATGCGTCCTCGTTCGCTCATACAAAATTTTCTAGTGCGTCGAACTTTCTCTGCTGGTTCTGATTACACAACAGCTTAAAATGATTTATCAAGTCCTTGTTGTGAAACTACTTATAAAAGTTTGCACCTAGGTACCTCATGAACCATCTACTCTAAAGATCCAACCTTGGAAGTGGCTCGTGTTGCTCTTGTTGTAGCTGAGTTATTGCACTCAATAGGCCTACATGTCGGTCATATTTGAGGCATACATTAGGACGACCCTGTACAACAGAAATCTTTACGTTCCCTAGAAACCACAACCAACTGTCGGTATTCTCGCTTTCAACGAATGCAAACGCCATGAGAAAAACCAGGTTGTTCCCATCCGTCGCAATTGCAATAAGTATATACCCCTTGTATCTCTTAATCAAGAACATGTCATCCATGCATAAGATCGGACAACAATGTCGGAATACGCTGATGCATGCATCAAAGGCGAAGAATGCCCGCTTAAGTACCCTCTTCCCAGCGAATTTCAGATGCGTGGAATATTTAATGGAGACATGAATACCCGGATTCCTATCCTGTATGACTCAGAGCTGTCCAGGCAGGTTGTGGTAGGATTCCTCGAACGTATCGAACTTTGCTTCCAATGCCTTTTGCTTTGGCCTCCATGTCTTAGCATAACTGACTGTGTACTGGAACCTTGACTCTATTGCCCGAATGATAGATCGTGGCTCGAAATCTAGGTTATCCACGATCTCGCTGTACATGACATTCACACTTAAGCGTGATGACAGGTTCTTATGGGATTGCATTGATTCAGAGACGACACATGTGTTAGGGATTAAATAGAGTATTTCTAGTAGGTGTCCTACTTAGACTGGAATACATGCACTCTCTAAGGGCATCCCGCTATCTCTTACTTCACATCGTGGTACCTTGGGTTAGACTTCACTACTGTGAATATGCGCCACAGCGATAAGGCCTATAATTTAACAACTTCTTGGACCATCTCCTTGCATTTGTACATGACCTTTGCCTGACCTCATTCTGGTGGTACTCCCACGATACACGGGATCTTTCGTACATGACGAGGTTGTCGAATTAGTATGTGTTCCACTTGAATAGAACCGCCTGCTATTCCCCACCATCCTCGTCATCCAAACCTTCATCTTACGACAATGCCTTGTAGTCCCAGTCTTCGAGCGCCGTCCTTTGAACTTGGGCTTCGATCTCCTCATCTTCGTCAGCAATTCCACTAGCTTCCTGGACTAAAGGAGCTTCTTTGACCCCATCTTCATTGGTGATATTAGCAACTCCCCGACCTTCGATCGTTGTGTGCGCTGCGCTGCGGCTGGAGTCCCCAACTTCTTCAGCATCTCCACCAACTACCACTTGTTCAACTGCAGATGCAGGCAAAGTTTTGACATATGCCTGGGCCAGAAGGATCAAATCCCACCTGCGATCCCTTGCTATGCTTAGGTGTGATTGCTATGATCTCGTTCCCTTGAGCTAAAATAACTCCCAATGTGTGCCATGTGGTTACCGGGTGACGAGACAACTCAATTTCAGATTGTGCAGAGCATGGTCCAACTCGAAGGTGTAATACAACCACCACATCACAACGACCTACGTACGCTGCTCTGGTCTTGTTAGGCTGATGGTCACCGATTGAAAATAACGCAAATCAACCCCCTCGGGACTCTCCAGAACAATCCATTGACCGTAGTAAAATTTGAAATTGATTGTGTCCAACATCTTTGGCGTACTGCACCATAAAAAAGATTTCACGATTAACTACATATCTAAAACTAAACTACACACCTAAAAGGATGTACAACAATATACTACACTAAGTAATCATACATCTAAAGCTATCTAATCCATTTAGTTAAAAAAAAAAGTGCAAGGTGGACGACCAGACGGATAACGCTTCGCTAGCTCATCTGCTCCCCTCTACTGCTCTCCCTTCCCTCCCCTCTTTCTCTCTTTTCCGAATAAAAGTGAATTTTGCCCAAATTTTGTAGGCATTTTATAGGGGAGGTTGTGTCAACATTTGGAATGGCGATAGGGACTTGCGAGGTCTCTGTCGCGATTCTAAATGATGACATAGGCATTTGGCATTGTTTGGTGAGCGACAAGGCTCCTGTCGCTAATCCAAATGATGATAGGGTCATTTTGCTATATGAAATGGTGATAGGGAGCTATTTTTGTAATGTTATTAAACAAACATTTATTTGTGTAATTCTATTAAAAATATATTATTTTTTAAAAAATCAACAAAATGTATTATTTATTCCTCTTGCTATATCTGATTCTAAATTTTCAATAGTAGATTCTCCTCCGGTAGTGGCAACATCTTCTTTGATGAAAGGATCGAGTGGTGTATGTATAAGACGCAACGAGCATACTGAGCTAGCAAAAAATGTGGTGCCAAAGATGGGGGAAATCAAAGGTCAAATCCAAAAAAAATTGGCGCTAGACGGGCAGCATTCATCAATTAGGTTTGCATTTAATTTCAACATGTCATGTTTCCAGTGAAGGTGAGTTGGGCTAGAATAGTTACAAACAACCCACATTTATCTCACCTTGGTATCCTAAATCATGTCTAAAACGACTTCTTTTCTTGAACCGGAGCATGCAAGGGTGTGTTTGGTTGGCTAAATTAGGGTGAATGAGATGAGATGATACAAGATAGATGAGATAATCCTAGATAGTATGGTACAATTTGTGTATTTGTTTAGTAGGATGAGATAATTCAAGATTTTGTTTGATTGTATGGATGGGATAATACCGGATGGTTCAAGACAGTGGTGTTTGGTTTGAGGATGATGTCCCCGGGATAATACAGAGCACATAACAAGGGAGCAAGGGGGCAGCTCGGGCGGTGCTCGTCGTTGGCAAGGGAAGCCACGACGACGACCGGTGATGGCCAAAACGGAATCAGGGAGGAGAGACGGCCCCAACCCCTGGGGGTGGCGGCGTCGTGGCCGGGCGAGCACCAAGACGAGCGGGCGGTGGCGCCCGGCAGCTGGTGTTGGGGGAGGAGAAGGGGCAACGATGTATGGGTGGGAGAGGCGTAGATCTAGAGGAAGCACGAGCATCAGAGAGACAAGGGGAGCTTATCAGACCGAGTGGTGGAGGCTAGGAGCGGCCGAGGCAGGCTAGCGGCGTGAGCCAGAAGTGGCGCGGGTGGCTCAGCTTGGCGACGGCGACCTGGAGAGGGGGGTGCTCTATCCGGTGGTTGGGAGATGATGAGAGGGGTGCTGGGGTGCCCCCCGAGAGGAATCGACTGGAGGCTCACCGTGCGAGAAGTATCGGCCGCGGCGCCGATTTTGGCTAGGATCGAGGAGAATGACGGTGGCGTGCTATTGGGAGAATATTCGGACTATTCGGTACCGCGTGGTTTGCCCGATTTTATCGAACTGTTCGGTACAATATATTTGGAGAATATTCTCATAATCTATATGACTCTATTCAGGATATGTTGGTTTGGTTCACTCAACCAAACACATGGACGATGGTATATTCAGAACCATCCCATACATGTATACTCTGATTCACCGAACCAAACACACCCTAAGTCGTTTTAGACTCGAGCATAAGAATTAAGATGGTAGGTGAAATGACTATTTTACCCTCATTTGAACACCTAAACCATTCAGCTGTTCAGCTAGCCCTGAACTGAACTATGACAGCTACAGAATTAGATTGATATGGAGAAGAGGAAGACCAGAGACCTGATCGTCGCCCGTGACAGTGTAATAGTAGTGTAAATGGACTGGCACGCTGACCTCTCGCTATCTGATCACAGAGTCTGCCTCTTGGCCATTGCATTGCTCTGGTTGCCATCGCCGCTAATTGCACAGGAAACTGTTTCTACAGGCACTTGAGTATGCAACAGTAGATGCAGCACGGTACTGTACATAGTTACATTTTCACTAGAGACACGTAGCAGTGTAGCATTCATGGTAGTTGTGGAAACTATGCCGCTCGATATGAATCTAGTGCAAATCACGCTCGATATGGTAGCGTGTCCCTGCTTAGAAGGGTCGTCCTGTTTCGTTTGCGTGAAATTTGCGTGTTCCAACTGGTCCTTAGCCGGTCGTAGCTGGGTGTAGTTTCGATCTTTCGTGTGGCTACGTTCATTGATGCTTGATTGCTTGCTTGCATGTAAAACTATGGATTTGTGGTGTTTAATTCGTGGACTTGGCGTACTTGTCGTACGAGGTGGGGAATTACTTGGTACTAATAGTTGGTCGGCCGGTTTGGACGTTTGGACCGGCGAGAGCCGGTTCTTGTGGAATTTTGCCACCGCTGACTGGTTCAACAATCTCCGGTTGATGGAGCACGGTAGCAATGTAGCATTCACATGTACGCATCTACTTTCACATGTTCGTCACTAGGGAGTCCAAGTAGCACAGATATCCACGTAGCATTGGTTAGTATTTTAGCTTGATCTAATGGCTTTGTTTTTAGATAGTATTTCTAATGAAGTAAGAGAGAGAAAAAGAGGACAAAATTTCTTTCTCCCCACTGATTCAGAGTGAATGTCATTTTTGCCCCTGAACTCTCTCGCTGACATATGGGCCCAAACATCATACATATGTTAGTGAGATAGGCAGATAGCTAGTGGCAGGATGTCGGAACCTCTTAGCTTTTTTTAAGATAATGGAAGAGAAAGACTTTTTTTGGTTTCTGCATCAAGAATGTACGTAACTCAATTTATTACAAAGTTCTAAAGTCAAAAATAACCACAAAGTTGAAAGGGGCTCGAAGTCTTACAATCAAATGACAACTGGACTTTAAATTGAAACCTCTCAGGTAAAGCAAAACTGCACCCAAACAAAAAGTATCATGTGAGTTGAGAGGGTTATTAATTTTTCATACTGCAGCTTCACTGATAAGGCGGAATCTAAACAAGATAACTTTTTCATACTGCAGCTTCACTGATAAGGCGGAATCTAAACAAGATAACTAAGGATGATATATACCGTTGACCGATCGATTTTTTGTTTGATGGACACTATCGGATCGATTAGAAGAAAGGGGTAAGCAGCCGTAACAAGGGCCTTACTGGACCGCTGGAACGAGGCAAAACTCCAATAAAAACCTCAACATTTTTGGAATCGGATGCTCTTATTAGTCCTTCCATGTGCACAGACATGCCAGCGCACTAGGCATCGACTTGTATGACAAAGGGGCAAAGTCTGGCTGCTGGTGAGGGGACCTCCTGCCGTAATCTATCTATCAACAAGCTATCCTTACCAGAAGATTTTTGCTCCCTCTAGTTCAGGAAAAGACCGCAGTCCAAAAAAACAAGTAGTTAGGTCATATACAATGTGTTTACATTAGCTGTATATAATCTCTGTCACGTAGGATTTAAACTGATACGGATGAAAGAGAATAAAGAGAGTGAAATGTATTATCTACAATCCTGTAGCCGACTGTATCACCAGAACCAAGGAAAGCATTAAAAGATTGTGTGATCTATAAACACAAGTAAAAAGACAGCAGCTGTCTGTACCATTGTATGAGCTGTCTTTAGTGTTGTCTACTGATGACATGAAAAGTTGCTATAGACAGCAGCTGTTTGTACCATTGTATGAGCTGTCTTTAGTGTTGTCTACTGGTGACATGAAAAGTTGCTATAGACAGCAGCTGTTTGTACCATTGTGCATGTCCTTAAGATGATTTTTCAGGGTCATTTGCCCACTTATGCCCCTAATTACTCCAACTGTACATGTGTCCTCATCTTAATGTAATTCACTCGTTGCTATTCTCAAAGCATGACTGTTGAACTAATTAAATCCGTGAGTTTATATTGCTATGGACTAGTACCAGTACTAGCACAGCACTACTCGAATGGGAAGAACAATGGACAAAAAAGAAAATAAGAACTTGCAGCAAGGTGAAGAACAAGGTAAGGGCTCCATTAGTTCATTTAGATTCCCCTTGTTGTATCTGATTCCAAATTTTCAATAGTAGATTCTCCTCCAGTAGTGGCAACGTCTTCTTCTTTGATGAAAGGATGCAGTGGTGTATGTATAAGACGCAACGAGCATACTGAGCTAGCAAAAAATGTGGCGCCAAAGATGGGGGAAATCAAAGGTCATTGGCACAAAAAAAGGCACTAGACTTGCAGCATTCATCAACTAGGTTTTCAGTAACAAACACCCTACATTTACCTCACCTTGGCAGGGGCGGATCACCGTACCTTCGGGCATGTTCGAGTGGGAAAAAATTCTATAAGACTTGGTTCATAACTCCATTAATGTAGACTAATTTCACCATGTGATATATATCTTTTCATTAATCTTAAAGCGCGCAACTCTATAAATCACTGATATGAATTTTCACGAATTGAATACTGAAAACTAGCATGTCACGCTTTGAGATTCGTGAAAAGACACGTATCGTATAGTAAAATTAGTCTACATTGTAGAGTTATAGACCAAATCGTAACATTTTTTTTCCGTTCGAGCGGCCGTCCGAGCTCCTCACCGACCGGACCTGTGATCAACGTGCCCTCCTGTCGGTTGGGGTCACACGAGCATGTGTGTGCCTATGACGGTGGGCTCGACCGCTCGAGTGGGCTGATTAGTGTTAAGAGATCTGTAGCCCTACTGCAATTTGCAATCTCGCCGGCCCCATGGAATCTTCTACGCATCCTCATCGCCAATTCACAGCAGAAGTTTCAAAAAAAGCCCAGCTTTACTGAGTTATTCTTTTGCCTGAAACTCCTTTTCCTATCAAAAAAATCTCATAAAAGTTTCAAAAATCTTCAAAGCTCAGCCGAGCTGAGGTTGAAGAGGAGGCTACTTCGTGGTTGTGGCCTTTGTTTATTTGGGCTTATTTTTCTCACAGACTCACGGTCTTCTCTGCGCCTCACTCACTCCTCTTCAGTCCTCTCCTCCTCTAACCTTAACCAAGCAGTAAGTGACAGCGGCAAGGGCTCGGGCAGGGCGAACCAATGAGGCAAGGTAACCATAGGTCTTTGGTCCGTGCTTACGACTTTATCCTACCTAAAATTTAATCTTAGATCCCTATCCCGCACCTTGGTATCCTAAATCATGTCTAAAAAGACTTCTTTTCTTGAACCGGAGCATGTAAGTCGTTTTAGACGTGAGCATAAGAATTAAAAAGGAAGATGAAATGACTATTGTAACTGCACAATCAATGTTGTGAACTCACTCACTCACTCTCGTCAGCAATGCACAGCATGCACATACTCTCACAAGTATTCATTGATGGACTACCATATTGTGCACTAGTTTGGTGGGAGTAGATATAGGGAATGGAGACATGGAAAAGAGCTCGTTTAGTGATGGAATTAAGTGTTATGAATAGCGCTTGTATTCAATATAAGGTCAATGGGTCAGTATATATACATAAAGTATAGGTGATGAATATACAAATAACCCCTCATAATAATAGGGAATAATACATTATACATATATCTCTAACACCCCCCTCATAACAATAGGGAATAATACATTATACATATATCTCTAACACCCCCCCTCAAACTGAGTTTGGAGAGGTAGAAGCCGTGCTGTGCTCGAGTCTGGGCCCTCGTGAAGAAAACCGCTAGCTGAAGCTCTGAAGGCACATACTGAAGAGTAATCACCTGATCATGCACGCAAGACCTCATGAAGGAAGCATCAGCACCAATATGTTTAGTGAGCTCATGCTTCACAGGATCACGGGCAATACTAATAGCACCTGTACTGTCTGACAAGACAGGAGTCGGTGTAGTGACAGAAACACCAAAATCCTCAAGTAACCACCGTAGCCAAGTAATCTCTGCTGTCAAGAGAGCCATAGCGCGCAACTCAACCTCGGCACTCGAATGGGATACTGCAGTCTGTTTCTTCGTCTTCCAGGCAATGAGAGAACCACCAAGAAAAACACAATAAGCAGAGATAGATCGGCGATCAGATGGATCGCTGGCCCAAGTAGCATCCGAATAAGCCTGAAGCTGTAACGAGCTGGAGCGTGGAAAGAAGAGACGACGAGAGATAGTCCCACGAAGGTATCGCATAACTCGAAGAAGGTGGTTGTAGTGGACCTGAGTGGGAGCAGAGACGAACTGACTCAAAATGTGAACCGAATAAGTGATATCTGGACGAGTAACAGCAAGGTAGACAAGACTCCCAACAAGATGACGATAGCGAGTCGGATCAGAAAGAGGCTCGCCATCAGAGGGTCGGAGGTGAACGTTGAGCTCCATAGGAGTTTCAACAGTATGCTGATCAGTGAGAGAGGCGCGATCAAGAAGATCCTGAATATACTTCTCTTGGGACATAAAGAAATCATCTAGAGTGGAAGTAACCTCAATCCCAAGGTAGTAACGAAGAGGACCAAGATCCGACATAAGAAACTGCTCACTAAGACGAGCCTTGACAAAGGTAATGTACTCAGAATCATCTCTTGTAATGATCATATCATCAACATACAGGAGAAGAAGAGTCCGACCACGAGACGAAGTGTGGACAAAGAGCACAGGATCATGATCACTAGCTGAAAAGCCAGCAGCAGTGACCACATAGGAGAAGTGCTCAAACCAAGCACGTGGGGCTTGCTTAAGGCCATAGAGAGAACGACGAAGGGGACAGACCATGCCCTCAGGAACAGAATACCCAGGTGGCGGAAGCATGTAGACCTCCTCACGCAACTCGCCATTAATAAAGGCATCTTGACATCAAGCTGAGAAACAGACCAGTAGCGAACAGACGCCACCGAAAGAAGAGTACGGATAGTGGTCATGTGGACCACAGGAGCAAAAGTCTCGTCGTAGTCACGACCATGCTCCTGCTGGAAGACACGAGCAACAAGACGCACCTTATAGCGCTCAAGAGAGCCATCAGAGCGAGTCTTAATCTTATAGACCCACTTACACGTGATGGGACGAGAGTGAGATGGAAAAGGAACAAGATCCCAAGTACCAGTACGCTCGAGGGCAGCAATCTCCTCGGCCATGGCATACTGCCACTCAGGGTGAGTAACAGCATCCCGGTAGGAGACAGACTCACAAGTAGCTGCACCAGCAAAACCAAAACGGGCAGGGGGCCAAAGCGACTGGCGATCGCGGAGAGCGTAGCGAGGAGAAGATGACCCATCAGGGGAAGATGGAGCATCAGAAGAAGATGGAGCATCAGAACAAGATGACTCATCTGGAATATCCTCAGTACGAGGTCGACAAGTGTAGAACAGAGGGGAAGAAGGGGCCGTAGTGAGAGGAGCCTGAGGAGCCGCAGGAGGCGAAGCAGGTGGCGACAACGGCGGAGAGGCCACAGGAGGAATATGTGGAGACTCAGGGGAATGGGTGGACGAGGGCAAGACAGATATAGGTGTATCTGGAAAAGTAAAAAAGGACAGAGACTCCATAGAGGAAGCCAAAAAAGCGGCAGGACGTGGGTAGAAGGGACACGACTCATCGAAAGTCACATCCCGAGAAACCTGCATCCGTCGACCAACAGGATTCCAGCACCGAAAGCCCTTGTGCTCGACACTATATCCCAGAAAGACACACTCAACATATTGGCGATCGGTTCTTTGCGTTCTCGAGGGGTGAGGAGAACGTAGCAAACGCAGCCAAACAGACGAAGGGCAGAGTAGTTAGGAAGAAGACCACAGAGACGCTCAGCAGAGATCGCACCCTGAAGAGCAGAAGAGGGCTGGAGGTTGACGAGATAGGTGGCAGTGGAAACAGTCTCGGCTCAAAAGTGAGGTGGAAGAGAGGCGGCAATCATCAGTGCACGAGCCGTCTCAAGGAGGTGACGATGCTTGTGCTCAGTGACACCATTCTGAGCATGAGCACCAGGACAAGAGAACTGAGCGAGAGTGCCCTGCTCAGCAAGGAAGCTGCGCAGTAACGAGAGAGGTACTCGCCAGCGGAGTCAGCACGAAAGACACGAATAGGGGTGGAGAACTATGTGTTATAGATAGACAAAACCTCACTACGGGAAGACATGAAATATATCCAAGTGTGGTGAGAAAAATCATCTATAAATATGATATAATATCGATAACCCCCTTTCGAAACAAAGGGAGCCGGATCCCAAACATCTAAATGAACAAGATCAAATGGACGCTGAGACACTGACTCATTGTGAGAATAAGGAAGCTGAATCTGTTTACCTAACTTACAGCGTTGACAATCTAAAGATACGTCTCCTGAGATAGACCCCAAAAGACCACGACGAACTAAAGACGATAAACGAGATCCACACAGATGACCAAGACGGTGATGCCACTGCTAGAAAGAGCTGGTAGACAGAGTGACAGAAGCTGAGAGACTGGCGGCGACGGTGGCAGCGGAAGGAAGGTGAAGTCAGTCAAGCTCTCAGAGACGCTGTGAGTCAAGGCGCCGAGGGACAGAACCAACCAGAGCTCCCGTGTGGCGGTCCTGAACACAATGAGAGTCAGAGTCGAGAATGACCCGACAACCAAGGTCAGTAATCTACCCAGCAGAAAGAAGTTGCATGGTAAGGCGAGGAACATAAGCAACAGAAGGAACATGAAAAGATGAGTTACTAAGAGGTCATCGACCAGAGACAAAGAGATGTACCATCAGCAGTAAGAACACTGACAGGAGAAGCAAGAGGTGTAATGAAAGACTGAGTGGAAGAATCAGGAGTCATGTGAAAGGATGCTCCAGAATCAAGAATCCACGGGGAGGTACCTGACTGTGTAGGAGGTGGTTTCTCGGTGCGAAGAGTCGATGCGAGCTGCGAGAACTGTCGAGGAGAAGCCGGAAGCGGCAGCGGCGTCGAAGTCTGGCTATCTCCTACTCAGTGAGAGAAATTGCTGAAAAAGTCGATGCAGACGTCGATGTAGAAGCACCAGTGTCAGTGCTAGTAGAAGAACGACGTGAGAGATGTCGCTGCTTCTTATAGCACTAGGACTCAATGTGGTCGACCTTGTTGCAGTAGGAGCAGTGAGGATGACCACCGCCGGATGGAGTGCGGCCACCACCACCTGTGGTAGCATTGGAGAAGCGATGTCTGATGAAGCGTGGAGCAGTCGGTGTAGCAGGTGGGCGAGCGGCGAGCACGGAGGGGAGTGGCATCAGACCAGCACCACTCAGATGAGTCTCCTCCGCGCGTATCTCGTAAGAGCCTCCAGGAGAGTGACACGAGGGTGGCATGCAAGGAGCTGGGCACACCGCTGCTCGAACTCAGGACGAAGGTGAGTAAGGAACTCGTGAGACCAGCTGGCGTAGGTCGCCGACGTACATCGAGACAAAGACCAGCAGGAGCGACAACGGCGGTGCGGAGAGAGTCGGTGACACGCATACAGAGCTCGGCGTAAAAACATCAACAATAGCATCACTCTGCTGAAGAGAGTGCTCCTGGCGGACCACAGATAGGCACAGTGCATCACCAGAGGGCTCGTAGCGCTGACGAAGGTGAGTCCACATCTAAAAAGCCGAAGGGAGTCCCACAACCTCAGAAGAGAACTGAGGTTGGACACTGGCGATGAAGATAGCAGCAGCCCGAGTGTCGTCGTCGTACCACTGAGTGTAGGCGGTCAGTCGATCTTTGTAGGAATCCAGAGCCTCCTGGTAGGCAGAGGTAGCTTCATCATCAGCAAGGCCAGCGGCCTCAATAGCAGCCTTGTCGGCTGTCGGGGACAACGCGACAGCGTAGTCTCCGTCGGAGGAGTAGGGCAAGGGGGGCAGGTGACATCGCCAGAGAGGACGCCTAGAGACGAAGACCACGCATGTGAGACACGAAGTCGGTGTAATTAACACCATCGAAGATCACCGGGCAGCGAGGAAGGGAAACAGTACCCATTGGTAGGCGGCACTGGACGGCGCGGCGACCAAGGCAATGAAGTCTAACAGGCGGCGCTGGACGGCGCGACGGTTAGAGCGACGTTTTTTTTTTCAATCTCTTTTTTTTTACAAGCCGGTGTTGGGCCGGCTCACAGTATAAGCCGAAAGCTTATTCAGCCTGCCACGCACCAGCCAAGATAGAGCTCGGTAGGGTTTCCCCTACCAAGCGGCGGCAACGGCGGCGGCGACGGGAGCAGCCGCGGAGCGACAGGAGCAGTGGCGGCGACCGGGGTTGGCTCCGGCGACACTCACAATGACGGCGTCGGTCCCTAGCGCGGTGCGGACGACAACCTTCTGGGCAATGGCGACGGCGTCGGGCACCGAGCAGCGCCAACGGTGGTGGCGGCGGCGGCCCAATGAGAGGCGGGGGGCGACGACGCCAGGTGGAGCAGCATGCGGCGTGGAGGCCACCGATCCGATCGGGAGGAGGAAGCCGACCGAGCGACTAAGGCGGCCCAAGCGGAGCGCCGACGGCGGCGGCCAGCTCAAGCTGAGGCGGAGGCGGCATGGATGACGGCAAGCGGCGACCTCTAGACAAGAGGCAGCGACAAGCGAAGCGACGGGAAAATCCTAGGTACGCTCTGATACCATGTTATGAATAGCGCTTGTATTCAATATGAGGCCAATGGGCCAGTATATATACACAAAGTACAGGTGATGAATATACAAATAACTCCTCATAACAATGGGGAATAATACATTATACATATATCTCTAACATTAAGGAGGGGTAAAACAAGAATAAAGAGGCAAAAATGCCTAAAAATTGAACAACGACTTACATTTGTAAAAAAAAAAATGAGAAAATGCTAAAACGACCTACATTTGTAATAGGAGGGAGTAAAAAGTACTAAAAGATAGTAGCATGTCCCAAAATTTTAAGCTTTTCTCTTGTGCTATGTGTGAGAAAAAAACTTCTATTTCAATATATCCCTCTGGCCACAAAAGAATTTCATTTTGGATATTTATACAGTACCCAAAACGCAACTTTGATCACTATTTTTTGTGTAATATATTTATAAAACTCAATAAAATTATAATATTGTGAAAGTACTTTTGAGACAAATATATACACGATTTTCATGTATCCAATCTAAATATTTAAAAAGATATCTATAGCCAAAGTTTAGAAAATTTGACTATGCATCGCGAAATGACATTATTTTGTGACCGAAGGGAGTGCTAGTGCTTGTTTTCAAGAGCATTTTTTTTTGGCAATATACTCTTTTATTTTCTAGGGCGTTTTAGGGTGTAGGTCCTACAAGATATTCTCATCAACTTAAATGAGATGGGCTCAAAATAAAGCCATGTCATTGAATCCTAATTCACAAGCTAGTATGACCATATTGTTGAGGGCATTCCTAATGCATATTGTGTATATGTGGTATCTAAATATATCACATCATATATAAACATCTCTATATACAACCTTCTCAATGCATGGTACTCCATCTGATTCTAAGTATAAGTTGTTTTGGACGTTGGCACGGTCTTTAAGGTGACACTTTGACCATCAATTTATATGAAAAATATGTTGTTTCAAATAAATGTAATTATACATTATGAAAGTATATTTCATAATTAATCTAATAATATAAATTTCATCTTGTCAATCTTCTTAATGTTTTATATATTGATGGTCAAAATTTAAAATATTTGACAGGTAGAGATTCTAAAATGACTTACATTTTGAATCAGATGTAGTATCTAGCAACTACCCCACTCAATTTTTTTTCCTCCTATCCTACCTCATTTCTCTCCCTCTCCCCTCTCAATCCTCGTCCTCTAGCTTTCTTGGTTTTCTTAAATGGGTTGCATCTTGCATGAGATACATCTCTACTCTCTCTCTCTTAACTGTCCTTCCACGTCAATTTTTATCCTACTTGGCATCTCTATAAACTGCCTACGTCATTGCATCGGGAGTGCTGCAAAGTTGCCAGTATTTTCATGACATGGAATTCTCTCCAGAGGTATTTTTTTTAAAAAAAGAATTCTCTCTAGACATAAATGGAGCTTCATCATTTAACGGTTCGAGCTTTTTTTTTTTTTTTGTTGAAGGAAAATAGTATGGGAGAGCCCTATGGTTCAAGCTTAAGCACATAAACACTGTATGCAATTTTATGATGCACATGAGTTTCATCACTGTATGCAACTTTATTTCTTAGGCCGGTGAAAAGCCTTTTAATACATATTAAGCTACGTACATTTCTAACGAAATACAATTACCAATCAATATAACTGTATCTCCTATCACACTTGTGCATGACTAGAGGAAAATCAAGAACAAACGAATAAACTTATATACGAAGAGAAGATAAGCAAAAATCCAAATGCCAGAGTGTGTAAACTAATTAATAGTCTTTCAGCTGGGTGCTAGCGCTGCTGCAACGGCAGCCTCCTTAATGCTTGGCTACGTCGCATTATTGATGCATAAACCCTAATAAAGGGCACTCTCTCCATCCTGTCGTTTTACGGTGGTGGTGGGCAGTTAACGTTGTTGGGATCCCATGTCCCGCACGAGGCGTGCTGCTTCATCTCCAGCGCCGGTAGCCTGTGGCGCAGCCGCCAGATCAGCGACGACGGCAGCTCAATGACCGAAACGCCGGCCGGCGCCTCCTCTCCCCACCAGCCGCCGTCGGCCAGCGGCCTCGCCGCAGCGGCCGGCCGGGTGCAGGTGCCCGACAAGACCACGAAAACCAGGAGCATTAGCACGGCAAACTTTGATCTCATCATGGCGTACTGCCACTCTCTCTAGAGCTTGCTCCTTAAGCTAAGCTCACAACTAATCTTTTGGTCGATCTCTCCTTATCTAAGCTAAGCTAGAAACCAAACTTGGCAGGAAGTAATGAACGTACATATACAGATCGATGTAGCTAGCTGCATATATATAGGGAATGTTCAGAACGAGCAGCATTACATGCATGAATGCATGATCACTTGGCTATCTTAGGCTTAGCTATGCTTGGTGGACTTAAACTTTCTGAAAGTTCCACGCAAATGCATCCATGCATGCTAGCTGGTTTCTTACGTGTGCGACCAGGCGCGGTTGGTGCATTTGACAAGTTGCCGTCGTCGATCGTCCACGCGGTTTGCAAGTTTTGCCATGGATGAATATCGAGCTGACAAATTAGTCGTGTTTGTGTGTGTGTGCGCGCGCGCTCATGGTGTGTTAGTTGTTACAGCAGGAGATCACTGGCCTCAGACCTGCCGGCCAAATGAAGTTCAGGGATCTTCAAATTGTTATGAAAGTTCAGGGATCTTCAAAACTGAAGTTGAAATTCAAAGGCCAACCTGACACAATCGAACAAGCGTGAGGACTTACATATGGTGCAATTTGCTCAGAGGGGAAAACTACGACCGTGTGCTATTGACTAATTGACTTGCTGGTTTAGTTTGGAACTTGGACTTCCATTATTTCGCCAAAATCAATCAAAAGTACACACATACTAGTCCTACATTGTATGGCCTACATTCGCGTGTGGAGACGTCGACGAAGAAATCCTCCACTATTTCCGTTGGCTTGATCGATCTTGGACTTGGACTGCGCCAAATTAAAGTTGCATATTTGTTAGGTCCGTGACTACCTATGTGCATCTGATCAGAAGATGTAGGTCCGACAACTTCAATCCTATCACTACCGTACTTCAGCTTTCCTTTGCTACCCAAAACCTTAGGGTGTATTCTGTTGGAACCGATCGAAGAAACTCACACGCACTCGCTAGAAGTCGATAGAAGATGAAGCAATGTACACATACGCATACGTCGCTGAAGCTCACATGCACATGCACCGGAGGCAATCGACTAGAAAAACTGTGATTTGGTGCTGCACTCCGCAGCTTTTTCCTTTCTTTTCTATTGCATCGCTCTTCTGTTTCTCAACTCTGGCTGTTCTACCTATTACATGGCGCTAGCCCCCTGCCTTTATACCCTGTCCATGACATCGTAGACAAGACTCGGACTCCATCTAAGAAACGGAAACGGACTCAGAAAAATAGAAACGGACTCAACTTTGTAAGACAGAAAATAGAAACGGACTAAACAAGATTAATCCTAACATTCACCTCCTTAATCTTGTTTCTTCACCTTGATTACACCAATCTTCTCTCTTGTCTGAACTTCCAAGTCTTCATCTTTTACCTGCACTCCCGTGCGCCGTTCCTTCCTGGGCTGATACCACCCTACCACCCATACTTGCTCCATCTTGAGGCATGCATAAACCAACGTTTGCCGCGCCTCGCACCTGGACTGAACTTGTCCTTCCTTGCACGCTCGCCTGGGCTGGAGCACCTGCTCCCATGACCACCTGGGCTGGAGCACCTGCTCCCACGACCGCCCCTACCACAACATGGTCATGCCCTACGACGATCGCGCCCGCACTTGCTGTGCCTCCTGCGCCACCTGTCTGTGCGTCATCTGGTCCTCCCGACCACCCGTTCTCTGTGCCATCTTCCGAGTCGCTTCCCCTACGAGTGTTGCATGCACATCTCCAGCAGTTGTTGCGTGCGCTTGTGTGCTGCCATCCTCAGCAGCGCCTAGCGCAACATGTCCCTGGACCCCACCAGTTTGACCACTCGAGCCGCTTCCTTGCGCGCCTCCTGACCCGCCACCCGGGCCACCTGTATTTACGCTGCGCTCTTCATGCGTGTGGGACTCACCAACCCCTACAATGTCGGTAGCGCTGGCTGCGTCCGTCCGGACCTCTCGAGGCCGTTTTCATCGCGCAACTGCGCCAACCGTGCATCTTTGCACCGCCGTGCGCGTGGGACTCGCCGCCCCCCTCCGCGCCGTCTAGACCTTCCGAGGCTTCGCCTGTTGCGCCTCCTGCGTCAACTGCGTGCCACCCCTGGGTCCCGCCATGTCCTTCATGCGCGTGGGACTCACCGCCCCCTGCGCGCCATCTGCGCACTCCTGCAGCGCACTACGGGAGCCCACCGCTCCGCCGTGTTGCGCCGCTCTCGCGCCGTAGCAGCGCCTGCGCCGCCGCTCCATTGGCCACGCTGCATGCCGGGCCGTCGCGCCTCTCCGGGGACCAGACGCTCCTGAAGCCGCGCTGCTCTCCCGCCAAGCTACTCCACGGTCAGCCATCCTTCATTATGGCTCTGATACCAAATGTTGGAACTGATCGAAGAAACTGACACACACTCGCTAGAAGTCGATAGAAGATGAAGCAACGTACACATACGCACACGTCGCTGGAAGCTCACATGCACATGCATCGGAGGCAATCGACTAGAAAAATTGTGATTTGGTGCTGCACTCCGCAGTTTTTTCCTTTCTTTTCTATTGTATTGCTCTTCTGTTTCTCAACTCTGGCTGTTCTACCTATTACATGGCGCTAGCCCCCCTGCCTTTATACCCTGTCCATGACATCGTAGACAAGACTCGGACTCCATCTAAGAAACGGAAACGGACTCAGAAAAACAGAAACAGACTCAACTTTCTAAGACAGAAAATAGAAACAGACTAAACAAGATTAATCCTAACATATTCCCTATGGTTTCCCGCTAGGGACTTGCCTGCATGGGGCAACATTGGTCTGGAATAGGGGGTGAAAACGGCCGGATATGGCCAGATAGCGCTCATCCCCTATCATATCCGATATTTTATTCCTGGATCCGGAGCCGGATACGAATACAAATTTGGGTTATTCGAGATATGGACACAGGCAGATACATGATAGAATCGGGTCAAAACGGATAAAAATAGGCGGATATTACGCGCATATATAGAGGAATACATGTTGGACCAAACCACATGAGTACATGACCATAATATCAAGGGAGATTTGATTATTTGCCACTGTCAAAGATATACAAATTCAGGATTTGCCACTTATGTGTGTATGACATGTGGCTCCGAGACCCAGATCTCATTCACACATAGAGTGACAAATCTTGAAATCCACATCTTTGCGGTGGCAAATAATTGATTATTCCTAACATGAACCAAACCAACAATAAGTTAATAACATCACTAACCTTTAAGACTATGAGAAAGGGAGCTCACCTGTGGCCACTACGTTGACAGAGAAAAGATTGCTGTCGGATCGCCCCGCGCTCGCCTCCACACCATCCGATCGAGCTGCAGCGTGTCGAACCCGGGAGCGAAGGATCCCGAATTCTCTGTGTTCAAACACGATCCGAGATTTCAGTGTACAGATCTCACAAAATGAATATCACATTCATATCACGAAAACGTAAATGGCATTAAATAAATAAGCTGTTTAATACAAATGAGTGCGAATAATAATATCAAATGTCAAATGATAAACACAATGGAAATAACATAATAGTGGGAGCCACACGATGCGCCACGGGCAATCGTGCAGGTCGGAAGGCCTACTCGTCAGGTCCTCACCGTCAAGATAGCAGTCTTCTCCGAATAAGATTTATTCGACAAGAGTGAGCACTACTACCGTGCTCGCAAGTCACACCAATATTGAATTTAAATGCATGCATAAGGAAACAAGTGAGTATGGCAGGTTGTTTTGCATAATGACATTTCGGTTTGAATAAGCATAGTAGTTTCTAAGGCAATTTTATACTATGGATAAAATCATATTTTGAAATAGTAATGATATAATGTGGATAACCTCCAATGATAAAGTGAAGGATCCTCCTAACACTTGGCTTCCCGCTTAAATTTTCAAAGGATTAACCATCCTCAACATTTAATAAAGCATTTTAAAAACCAAAAACAATTCTAACTTTAAGTGGCCTGCTAGCATGTCCATGACCATGACGCATTATTCGAATAGTTTCTACTCTGCAGAGTTGGTACAACTTTACCCACACGAGGTGACATGCTCGTTATGTCGGCCAATTCACGCTTAGTAGGCGTGTGGTGAGCAATTACCATGAGACCTTTACAATGTTTTATCCTAGTACATTCATGCCCGCTAAGGTTTTGCCTTTGGATGACCGTCCTCAGGAAGCCCCTCTTCGCCAAGTGGGAATAAAGCGTCTAACCGACACCCACAAAATCACATGACATAAATATACTAGGACATCACAAATTAGTTAGCCAAATCCTGCCCATACAGGACATGTGGTGGTACGTGGCGTCATTCCTACAACCCATGGGCCTTGATCTTAACCAGATCAAACCCGTGCATAAACCTGCACCCACCATTCCGACCATTTCGCCCAAGTCCAAACCCATTTTGATTTTATTTTGAATAAAAACTTCATTTATAAACTCATGTGGTAAAACAATACCACAATATCAAGTTTGAAAACAATTTGTAGAAATCTGGTGTAAACCCTCCCAAATTCTGTAAATGTGGACTAAGCTTGGCTAAGCATATATTTGAATTTTGGTAATATCTTGCCTATGGTATCAAGGTAGTCAGATACAACATTCAAATTTGGCCATACAATAACATATGGAATTAACTATACGTAAAACAGGATATTAAAATATTTATAACAACATATGCATGCAATAAGGAATTTAAAAACTGAAAATAACTTAAAATAATAGGGGCAATATGGTCAATGGTGTAACTTGCCTTGGTCGATGTCTTGAAATTCTAAATCTTCAGATTGATCGAACTCTCCGGAGTCGTCGAGTTCTATCTGTGAAAATCGACAAATTCAATATGCAAATTCAAATAAATTCAAAAACATAGCTCAAATTAACTCCAAACTGAAATATTTTGGTTTAGTTAGCTAGATTATAATTTTATATAAATTTTGCAATTTGAATCACTCAATTTGGAGTTCATATGCAAAAGTTATGAATTTTTGAAGTTTATATCTAAATCTGAAATTTTATTGAATTTCCAGAATTATTTTCCTACTGAAAATCCATTTATTGCGCAATGATTACATCAGCTACAGTATTTCGGAAAATAAAAGATTTAAAAAGTATTCTGACAAGTGGGCCCCATGAGTCGGTGATTTCGGCCATGTGGACCAAGTCCATCGAGCTTTGGGACGGCAGGCGCGGTGGACCACGCCACGTGTGCGTGTGCGTGGAGTCTTGACATGGCGCCACGCGGCCGTGTTGCTGAGATGGCGCGTGCGGAAATGGCGGGCGGCTGTTGCGGCGTGAGGAGGAAGAAGAGGCGAGGAAGACGACGACTCGGAATCGTCGGATTTCGATCGGACGGTTGATAACAGATGGAATGAAGCGGTACGTTGAGATTAGGCACAACCGTTGGATTTTGATCCAACGGTGGAAATTAGATCGTGCGAATCGGTAAGTGATTCTCGGGCGCAGCCGTTGGATTAAGATCGCACGACTCACATTGTTTATAACATTCGGACCGTGCGGTGATTGTAAAAGATCGGCCGTCGATTGCACGATCGGCGGTGGAGATCGGAAGGAGTGCGTGTGCGTGCGCGTGCGTTGGATTAAGATCAGCGGTGGATGAGAGAGGTGAGAGGGTGCGGAGTTTGGTGGCGGGCGCGCGTGGGAGGAATTTGGGCGGAGCCTTTGGGTTTCGGCCCAAACATCGTTAGAGGATTTTCTTTTGCTTTTCTATTTGTTTTAATTACATTTAATTCATAATAGCTTTAGAAAATAGCAAAATACTTCCAAAATTATGGAAAAATTCACGAAATTTCCATACTCATTCGGACTTAATAAAATTATTTCCAACTTTATGTTGGTTTTAATTTGCTAATAAATTTGTTTTAGCTTTAAAATATTTATAAAAAGCTTTTGAAAATTGAGA
The DNA here is from genome assembly GCA_036346255.1 of Ampelocalamus luodianensis. Classification (NCBI taxonomy): domain Eukaryota; kingdom Viridiplantae; phylum Streptophyta; class Magnoliopsida; order Poales; family Poaceae; genus Ampelocalamus; species Ampelocalamus luodianensis. The sequence goes on along the minus strand of CM070627.1, from coordinate 50,688,273 downwards.
AAAACCACAAACATAAATAAACTTTTAAATTTTACTAAAATTGAAATTTGAACATTACAAACCTAACCCTTAAGGGAATCTCGACCGAGATTCGAGATTGGTCGACAAAGAGATCGGGATAGTTGGTCTTGAGGTCTTCTTCTTTTCCCATGTGGCTTCACTTTCGGGTGATGACTCCTTGCACCTCGTCGATCGATGATTACGCACGGTGACTCGCTCTGCGACATCCGAATCTTGATTAGTCACTCCACGTAGGTGAGATCTTCTCGAAGATCGAAGCTTTCCAAGAAGGTATGGTCTTCCCGCTTGCAAGCATTTCCTCAATCGGGATACATGGAAGACATCGTGCTGCTGCCGACAAGGCTTCGGCGCTCAAGGCGATATGCTACTTCACCTCTTTTGGCCGAATTTTGTATGGCCCCACAAATCTGGGTGCGAGTTTTCCTTTTGTTCGGAATCTTCTTACTCCTCTGAGTGGAGTGACCCTGAGATAGACCAAGTCTCCTACCTCAAAGTTTAGATCCCTCCGACGGTTATCAGCATAACTCTTTTGTCGGGTTTGTGACACTTTCGGATGTTCCATTATAGCTTTGACCTTACTTTCTGCCTCTTTGATTATCTCAGGTCCAAAGAGCTGATGCTCTCCTACTTCATCCCACAGAAGTGGAGTTCTGCATTTTCTGCCATACAATGCTTCAAAAGGAGCCATTTGCAAACTAGCTTGATAGCTATTGTTATACGAGTGCAGATACGGCAAATTCTTGTCCCAACTTTGTCCAAATTCCAGGCACGGGCTCGGAGCATATCTTGAGGACTTGATTGGTGCGTTAGTCTAACCATCTGTTTGAGGATGATAGGTCATCTTGAAGTTGAGTCAGGTGCCTAAGGCTTCATGCGGACTCTGCGGAATCTTGATGTGGCGAGAACCTCTGTCGGACACGATTTTCTTGGGTACCCGTGTAGACAATCAATCCTAGCCACATATAACTCGCCAATTGATCGCTTCAGATGTAGTCTTGACGGGATGAAATGAGCCACTTTGGTCAACGGGTCAATTATTACCCAAATAGAATCATATCACGATTGGGTCCTAGGAAGTCGATGATGAAGTCCATGTCAATCTCTTCTCACTTCCTTTTCGGAATCGGTAGTGGCGCAACAATCCGGTGGTCTCGATGTTACGCCTTAACTGTGACACACATCACGTGAGCGACGAACTTCGGCAATTTCTCGCTTCATGTCGACCCACGATATTTCTCCTTGGATCTGGTACATCTTGGTGCTTCAGGGGTGAATGAAGTAAGGCGTTTCATGAGCCTCCTTGAATTGATTGTTTTAACTCCTGCTTGGTTAGGTACACAAATGCGGTTCCCAAACCACACAGTTCCTTGTTCATCTTGTGAATCTTGGAGCCTTGCCTCTTCGCATATTCTTCTTGATCTCCTTGATGTCATCATCTTCTAGTTGTTTTTCTCGATCGACTTTGAAGAGTCGGTTGTACTTCAAAGCATTCACACAACCTTGGTGACAATCTCCAAGTTTAGGCGCTTCAATTCTTCATGTAGTTAAGTTTGTTCATACGCACCATCATGGTATTGCAATAGGCCTTTCTGCTCGAGGGCATGCGCAACTACATTTGCTTTGCACAGGTGATAATGGATTCCAAGATCATAATCTTTTATCAACTCTAGCCATCTTCTCTGCAGAAGGTTTAGTTACACTGTGTGAATATATACTTCAAACTCTTGTGATCAGTGAAAATCTCACGATTTACCAATGAGATAATGCGCGAGATCTTCAAGGCATGCACAATCGCCGCTAACTCGGATCATGGGTTGGATAATTCCCTTCATGTGGCCTCAAGCGCCTCGATGCATAAGCTACTACCTTGCCCTCCCTGCATCAATACGCATCCGAGACCTTGACGGGATGCGTCGCGAAGATCTAGAAATCTTTATGGATATCGGTAAAACTAACACACAGTCTTGAGACCAATCTCCTCTTGAGTCTTGAAAACTTTCTTCACGAGCATCTGTCCAATCAAATTTCTTCTCCTTCTTGAAGTTGAGTCATGGGTCTTGCAATCTTAGAAATTTTCAATGAACTCGGTACTAACCCGCTAGTCCAAGGAAACTTCTCACTTGGTGGTCGACACAGGTTGCTTCAATCGACCATTGCTTCAACCTTGGCGAGGATCTCTGCAATTCCTCCTGTTGACACAATATGTCCAAGGAATGCCACTTGACTTAGCCAAAATTCACTTTTGCTTTGAATTTAGCATAAAGGCGATGTTCTCGGAGCTTGTCAAAGATCATCATCGATATGTTTTCGTGTTCTTCTTCATCCTTCGAGTAGATGAGAATGTCATCGATGAAAACAACCATAAACTTATCCAGAATTCCATGAACACTTTGTTCATCATATTCATGAAATAAGCGAGGCGTTCGTCAAACCGAAAGACATCACGTAAACTCGTGCGATCCATATCCGGTGGTGAAGGATGTCTTGAATATCTTCGAGTGCGATCTTGATTGGTGATAGCGATCTCAAATCAATCTTCGAGAAGACACTTGCTCCTTCGGTGATCGAGCAGATCATCTATCTGGGCAAAGGATATTTGTTCTTGATCGTCACCTCATTGAGTGATCTCGTAATCAACACACATTCTCATGCTATTGTCCTTTTTCTTGTGAAAAGACCTGGTGCTCCCAAGGTGATGGCTGGGTCGGATGTAACCTCGCCGCGATTCTTCAATCTGTTTCTTCAATTCCGCTAACTCATTATTTGGCATTCTATAGGGTCACTTGATATTGGAGCTGTCACGGGACTAAGTCAATTAAGAACATGACGTCCGATCCGGTGGCATGCCGGGTAATTCATCGGAAAGACATCGGCATATTCTCGGACTACGGTATGTCTTCAAGTTTCACTTCCTTCATCTTTGGTGAGGATAGAACTTCCATTAGTGCGAGTCTTGGGTTTGAACTCAATGAAATTCCTTCTCCATTTGTGAGAGTGATAGACCTATTGGCACATTCTATTTGTCCATGATTCTTGGCTAACCAGTCCATTCCAAGAATAACGTCGGACTTTGGGAATGCAAGACTATCAAGTGCGCTAGGAAGGATACTCGGATATTTCAAGGGTGAGGTTCGGGCATAAAGAACTAGTTCTCATTTACGAGCGGGAATGGATTATCATGGGATTTGCTAAGGAAGATATTGGTAACCCATTTTGCCCACAAATTTATTTGACACGAAAGAATGCGAAGCTCGAGAATCAAATAGTCATGAAGCTTGTATTGAATTGACAAGAAACATACCAAGCACAACATCCGGTCTTTGCACAGGCTTCCTCGGCCGTGGCGTGGTTCACACGTCCCTTGATGAATCGCTCGACGGCTGCGATGCCGCCGATGGGTGTGACTCTGGTGCTGGCTTGAAGCCGCCGCTGCGCTTCTTGGGGCATCTGTTGGCATAGTGGCTGTTTCATTGCGGTGGAAACGAGTCACTCCTGCGTGTGAGGCGAGCTCTTCTGCTAAAATTGTCCTCCGGTTGATGCGGCTGCGGAAGTTGGAGGTGTTGGCGCTGATTCTCGCACCGGGCTCGGATGTGGAAGGCTGGAACTTCCCACGCTGCGGTGGTCGCGGTGAATGAAACGAGGCTTGGGAAAGCCTCGCGTTGAACTCGGGCGGCCATCCTCCGCTGCGGTTCTCCATCTCGTGATGCTTGGCCTCTGGCGGATCGCCTTGTCCACCAAGCTGTTGGAAGTCGGTGAAGTTACGGGAGATGAGTTGGGCAGAGATATCGTCGTTGAGTCCTCCAGGAACCTTTCTTGTCGTTCTTCATCTCGGGCCACATCACCGGCATAGCGAGCCAACTGGTTGAAGCGGTGGAGATACTCGCCACCGAAGCGATTGCCTTAGCGAAGGGCATGGAACTCCTTCTTCTTCAATGTCATCGGCGGCGGGAATGTGTGCATGACGGAGGGCTCGACGAACTCGCCCCACGAGATGGCACAGGCGTTGTGTGTGAGATGCGTGAAATTGTCCCACCATTCGAAGCCGGTCCGTTGGTCGATGAGTTGCGACGGGACCTCTCGCGATCGTGCATTGCGCGATGTCGATTTCTTTCCGATGGCACGAAGCCAATCGTCGGCATCCATCGGCTCGGTCTGCTTGGAGAATGTCGGAGGGCGATACGCATGAACTCCGACATGGTCACCCGCCGAAAGGTGTGCGGTGCGAGTTGCGGCGAGCAGCTCGCCGTTGCTGGTTGTTCGAGCGTTGTTGGCGATCGAGCCAACAATTCAATAAGGTGAGTTTGATTGGCCATCATCTGCTGCCAATCCGGTCCCTGCTTGGTGGTGGGGAGGTTCTTTGAACATGCTGCCCGATGGTCGGTATTTAGTTGTTACGACCTGGATGTCGCCATTTCTGTGCGTGGTGTTCACCATCCGCTTGAATTTTCCAAAGACTTAGAAAAGGAAAGAAAAGGTTGCACTAAGGGAAGTAAATTTATATTAGCCCAAAAGCACACCAATACATGACAAAGAATCCAAATTTCTTTTCAAAGTATTTCTTTATTTTATTCATTTGATTATGGCTACCACAAAGGTTAGTAGCTCATAATTCGCAGCTAATCGAATAACTAGGGAAAGCAAACATCTAAAATGGTGGAAGTAAAACATCTATGGGGTGGATGGGGTGTAGTCGGGGAGTTGCAGTCTTGCCTTGGCCCTTTGTGCAGAGCCAATTCAGCCTGCGCCTTGACCTCTCCTCTCATGACCTCTAGCCTCCTCGAACGAGATACACTCGTCGGTGGTGTTGCCATGGCGTAATCCATCGCCTTGGCTAACTCCACACAGTGGGTGATCTCAGATATCCTCATTCTCGATCGAGTGAAGGCACCGCCTAGTCGAGTGGGGATGTGCATGGGATAATCTTGGAATGCGATATCCGAAAATGGGCGTCGTAGGTGTAGCGAAGTCGGCGACGACTTCTCTTGCCGCATCTTGGATGCCGTCCTCGAAAGTCTCCGACGCATTGGGGCGTCGAAGATGTGGAAGGATGTATCCGCGCTAAGTTAGAGTAGAGGGTAACCTCCACTCTCCAGCGCTCCCGCCGTCCCACGATATACTTGTATCCTTGGTATGTGGGTCTCTTCGTGAAACTCGAGATCTTGCATCATCTTCCATAGGATATCCGCCCATTCTCCAACGTAGACTCCATGGGAGATACGGGTGATCTCTCGGTCATCTACAATTTTAGAAAGGACAAGAGTTTAGAAATCTTTTAATAGAGAAAGGAAGAGTAAGACTCGGAAGCGGGTAAATAGTTTGTAAATTTTTGAAAAATAGTCCTTAATGGTTTTACCAATTCTACAGTGGGCCCTAACCTCTGATCGATATGGCCTGATACCACTTTTGTCGAACCGGGAGCGAAGGATCCCGAATTCTCGTGTTCAAACACCACCAGGATTTCAGTGTACACGTCTCACAAAAATGAATATCACATTCATATCACGAAACGTAAATGGCATTAAATAAATAAGCTATTTAATACAAATGAGTGCGAATAATAATATCAAATGTCAAATGATAAACACAATGAAATAACATAATAGTGGGAGCACACGATGCGCCACAGTGCAATCATCCGGGTCGAGAAGGCCTACTCGTCCGGGTCCTCACCGTCAAGATAGCAGTCTTCTCCTGAATAAGATTTATTCAGCAAGAGTGAGCACTACTACCGTGCTCGCAAGTCACACCCAATATTGAATTTAAATGCATGCATAAGGAAACAAGTGAGTATGGCCGAGGTTGTTTTGCATAAACAGCATTTTCAGTTTGAATAAGCATAGTAGTTTCTAAGGCAATTTTATACTATGGATAAAATCATATTTTGAAATAGTAATGATATAATGTGGATAACCTCCAATGATAAAGTGAAGGATCCCCTCCTAACACTTGGCTTCCCGCCCAAATTTTCAAAGGATTAACCATCCTCAACATTTAATAAAGCATTTTAAAAACCAAAAAACAATTCTAACTTTAAGTGGCCCTGCTAGCATGTCCATGACCGCGGACGCGGCTATTCGAATAGTTTCTACTCTGCAGAGTTGGTACAACTTTACCCACACGAGGTGACATGCTCGTTATGTCGGCCAATTCACGCTTCCGTAGGCGTGTGACTGAGCAATTACCATGAGGCCTTTACAATGTTTTATCCTAGTACATTCATGCCGCTAAGGTTTGCCCCTTTGGATCGAGTCCTCAGGAAGCCCCTCTTGCGCCAAGTGGGAATAAAACGCCTAACCGACACCCACAAAATCACATGACATAAATATACTAGGACATCACAAATTAGTTAGCCAAATCCTGCCCATACAAGACATGTGGTGGTACGTTATGGCATAGCAATAAGCGGCTCAATTGACTTGGGCGTCATTCCTACAACCCATGGGCCTTGATCTTAACTAGATCAAACCCGTGCATAAACCTGCACCCACCATTCAGACCATTTCGCCAAGTCCAAACCCATTTTGATTTTATTTTGAATAAAAACTTTATTTATAAACTCATGTGGTAAAACAATACCACAATATCAAGTTTGAAAACAATTTGTAGAAATCGTGTAAACCCTCCCAAATTCGTAAATGTGGACTAAGCTTGGCTAAGCATATATTTGAATTTTGGTAATATCTTGCCTATGGTATCAAGGTAGTCAGATACAACATTCAAATTTGGCCATACAATAACATATGGAATTAACTATACGTAAAACAGGATATTAAAATATTTATAACAACATATGCATGCAATAAGGAATTTAAAAACTGAAAATAACTTAAAATAATAGGGGCAATATGGTCAATGGTGTAACTTGCCTTGGTCGATGTCTTGAAATTCTAAATCTTCAGATTGATCGAACTCTCCGGAGTCGTCGAGTTCTATACGCGAAAATACGACAAATTCAATATGCAAATTCAAATAAATTCAAAAACATAGCTCAAATTAACTCCAAACTGAAATATTTTGGTTTAGTTAGCTAGATTATAATTTTATATAAATTTTGCAATTTGAATCACTCAATTTGGAGTTCATATGCAAAAGTTATGAATTTTTGAAGTTTATATCTAAATCTGAAATTTTATTGAATTTCGAATTATTTTCCTCTTGAAAATCCATTTATTGTGCAATGATTACATCAGCTCTGATTTCGGAAAATAAAAGATTTAAAAGTATTCGACAAGTGGGCCCCATGAGTCGGTGACTTCTACCATGTGGACCAAGTCCATCGAGCTTTGGGACGACGGCGCGGTGGACCACGCCGCGTGCGTGTGCGTGGAGTCGACATGGCGCCACGCGGGCCGTGTTCTTGAGATGGCTCCCGGTGGTGCCACGGTGGTGACCCACGTCGGCTTGACGGCAAAAGTGTCGGCGCGCCGAAACAACGGCAGCGGCGGAGGTTCACCGGCGAGTGGTATCAACACGTAGCCACGATTATTGCGAACATGATGGTACCCGAATTGCACGGATGGCGCGGTGGTGGCGGGAATTGGTGCCGGAGCGGAGGAAGAAGCACGGTGGTTGCGGCGAGGGTGACCGAAGGTGCTCGAGGCGAAGAAGAGGTGCGTGAGGAAGCTCGGTGATGGGGAAGTCGTTGGTGTGGTCCACGGCGGTGGCGTTGCGCGTGGCGCGAGCACGCCGCGGTTTTCACGGCGGTAGCAAAACCTAAAACAAGAATTGCGGCGGTGTTGATGGGAGAGGAAGGAATGAGTGATGGCTTTGAGTTGAGTGAAGGAAGGGCATCGGGGTTTCCTTTATAGGCGTCGGGAGCTCGGGCGGCGTGGAGGAGGTGGGGTCGCGGCGCGGCGGTTGCGGCGTTGGCGAAACCGTCCGGAGAAGAGGGAAGAACATGGGGAAATGCGGCGGTGGTGGGCGCGATGCGTACTGCGTCTGCGAATAGGTTAGGCGGTTGAGATTAGGCCTTTAGCGAGCTCGTAGCGCGCGCGAAATGGCGGCGGTACATTGCGGCGTGAGGAGGAAGAAGAGGCGAGGAAGACGACGACTCGGAATCGTCCGATTCGATCGGACGGTTGATAACGAGATGGAATGAAGCGATGCGTTGAGATTAGGCACACCGTTGGATTTTGATCCAACGGTGGAAATTAGATTGTGCGAATCCAAGTGATTCTCGCGCGGCCGTTGGATTAAGATCGCACGGCTCACATTGTTTATAACATTCGGACCGCGCGGTGATTGTAAAGATCCCGGCCGTCGATTGCACGATCGGCGGTGGAGATCGGGGGTGCGTGTGCGTGCGCGTGCGTTGGATTAAGATCCAACGGTGGATGAGGAGGTGAGAGAGAGGGCGGCGGTCAATTTTGGCGGGCGTGGGAGGAATTTGGGCGGAGCCTTTGGGTTTCGGCCCAAACACTGTTAGAGGATTTTCTTTGCTTTTCTATTTGTTTTAATTACATTTAATTCATAATAGCTTTAGAAAATAGCAAAATACTTCCAAAATTATGGAAAAATTCACGAAATTCCCATACTCATTCGACTTAATAAAATTATTTCCAACTTTATGTTGGTTTTTAATTTTGCTAATAAATTTGTTTTAGCTTTAAAATATTTATAAAAAGCTTTTGAAAATTCAGAAAAAACCACAAACATAAATAAACTTTTAAATTTTACTAAAATTGAAATTTGGGTTGTTACAAGCGCGTGCTGGGAAGGCTTGGCCTCACGTGCACCACGTCGCCCGGGAGTCCACGACCGTTCGATCGCGCCTGGACACACTCGTGCCCACCCGATTTCGCCGCTCGCGTCGTGCGCTCGCTGGGAACGCCTGGCCTCACGCGCGCCACGTCGCCCGGTGAGCCGTGCCTGTTTGATCATGGCCAGACGTGTTCGCTCCCACTTGATTGCGCCACCCGCCTTAACCAGGATGCGCGTCCTAGCCTCGTGGGCCTACAGCCCACGCCGTCTCAGCAAAACGGCCCGCACCGATGGCATGTGTGATCTTCTAGTAAGTATTGAACATTGGTACTAAGGATATTTCCTAACATCATTCTCAACTATTGATGATCATACTATAGTACTTCAACACGGAGAGGGAATAGGAGTGGGCAACATTTGTATCTTCCATGTCAGTGCCACTGCCCACACCTTGACTTGGCGCTATTGATGATACACTTACACTTGCACTTGCACTTGCACTAGAACTAGATGCCATGTTCATCCTAGTTCCTATAGTACATAGTACAAACAAATTATCAAATCACCCGAAGAAGAATCTTACTAACCTTGGCCTGGAGCAACTTGCCAAAACAAGCAATGGGAGATGCAGCTCCCAGCAGTGACTAGAGAGGGGGTAGCTGCTAGAGAGGCAATCAGAGAGAGTGCGGTTGCTGAAGATACGACCAGAGATTGGGCGATGACAGCGACTATAGACGTGGCAGTTGATGTGGCTCCCAGCGGATGGAGATGGCACGGTGACCAGAGAGGGACCGACGACGGTTGGAGAGGCGACCGGAGAGGGGACGACGATGACAACTGTAGAGGGACCGACGACAGCGACTGTAGAGGCTCCTCCTCTGGTCATCCTAGTTGTGGCTCAAGACGGGTAAAGATGGGACAGCGTCAAGGTGGCAAGCCATGGTTGGGGCCTGGGAGCCAGATGCGGCTAAGAGCCTGGGAGTGGGAGGCAGAGGTGAGGTGGTGCGACCGTGCGGCTGGGTGTGAGTTGTGTGACTGGGCGAAGGAGAGGAGTGTGTCTAGGGTTAGGAGTGGGCTGGGCCAAGAGTTAGAGTTGTCGAAACGGATATCCAGTAAGGAAAACATCTCAATATCTGGGCCCCGTTCCGGATCTACTGGATATTGCGTACTCCATATCATATCTCGAATTAGGCCAGATAGTAAATTCCCTTGCCAGATCTGGCTCTGGATCACCCCTAGTTAGGAACCTAGTTCAATCCATGTGGAAAGTCCCAAGGTGGGAAGGTTTCCTCGCCCATCCTGAAAGCACATTTGGCCAATCCAAGCCACTCCACTGGAAAAAACCCCTCCTCTGGCTAGGAAATTTCCCCACGCAACACGCTGTTGTCGCCTTCTGAGTCATGGTCCGCCTACTCGCGCTGCCTCCATTACGATCCACATTGTTGTGCGCTCTGCACTTCCGTTACATCGCACATTGCATCACTGCTACTCTGCGCCCATTGAGAACCGAGGAGATGGCGAGGGCCATGCGGACACTGAGGAGGAGGAGGAGGCACTGGCCCGGCTTCGTTGTCATTTTTGTTATAGCAACATTGTGCCCAGACATGGTAATGAGTTACAGGAAGCGCCGCCACCAGGAGACGTCGATGAGCGCACATCAAGTCAAAACAATGTATGCCTCCAAATTGTGTCATGGTGCTACACACATCAAGGAATGAGTTAATACTTTTGTTTTTGACATAGTTTGCCTTTGTATGTGTGTCTCTCTCTAACACCATTATCAACAAGAAATTAACATAAACATATAGTGGAAATTGTTGTAATGAAAACCCAAAATGACATCTATTTATAAACCAAAACCTACTTCCTAAAATGTCATCTATTTTAGATTGGAGGCAGTATATATTGACTAGCTAGTTTAGCTGCTTAGATTTATTTTGATTTCTATTTTTCCCCATCAAGTAAAATTCTCTTGAGACAACACGAAAATCTCCACTACAATGTTGGCTTTCAATTCGTCCGGTTGGTCACTTTTCATTTTTAAATTTAGCATCTCAAATTCACATTTTAGGATGGTTTTCAAGTAGCTACTGCGTGTAAGTATGTAACCATAACCAGCCATGGAGTGTTTTTAGGGATGCTCCCGGTTAATTTCTCAAACCTTGGATCTGATGCACTACTTGCCAACCTGTATCAAGTGGATGTTAATGAAGGAGGAAATGGATTAAATTTTAGCTATTTTACAGGCGCTTGAAATTTTCTTCACCTTCAATCAAATTTATGGCCGTCCATTCTTGCTTTGAGATTCATGTTCTATTTTTTTTGAAGTAATGGTCTTGCGTAGTCGTTTGGTTGTTTTGTTCAAGCCCGATCCATTAATTCAAGTCAGCTCGTCGTCTGAACTCTGAACTGTTAGACATAGGAGGGAGATAGAGCAGAGAGAGCAAAGGCTTCGACGATTCCAAGCGACGACAACGGGCGGCTTGGCGGTGAGGTTTGCAGTAGGGTCCCACTCCTTGTCGTTGTTGCTTGTTGTCCTTGTCTCTCCGCTTAGTCCGTATGGTCCAGGGTTTTTCATTATGTGATTGGCAGTGGGCGGTAGTGTTCCGGGGTTGAGAGGCGCAACTTGTGTTGTTCATCTTCATTTCTTTCGATAGCGGTGGGTATTTTATAGCAACTTTTTGTTCATACGATTCTAGGGTTGTGGATCTGTTGATTTGTAGGTGGTTCGATGTGCTTTTTTCCAGTAAATTTGATGGATTTGCGATGTTTTTTGTGATGTATGCAGGTAAAGAGGAGATAAGGGAAGATGTCGCGCTGCAAATTCGAGTACCCGAGGCGTGGCTCCATAGTCCATGGGCTCTCTTCCCGGGAAGCACTTCTCCCACCACACCGTGGAAAGGGTATGCCTCTCACTTGTTGATGTCGTGCATGTTCATGATTAGATTCTTCAACCTCAGAAAGTGCACATATTGTCCATGTCTTTTTCTCTTAATTTCATATTTGTTCAGATATTTGAGCAGCTTTTGTGGCGATACTATGGCAATCTTTTGTTGGAGTTGGAACTAGTTGGGTAAAAGGGCAATATCCTATTTATATAATCATGTAATCTAGAAGATCAATTCGTCTCTGGATATTTGTAGTTTGCTGCGATGCCCCTAGCTTCTTAAGATCTCATTTGGTGTAATCACCTCTAGAAATATAGAACTTTACTAGTGGAGATACAACAAAAATTTTCAATAATTGATCCTTTGTTAGTTAGCTTTTGCTAATTGATAGTTTATAACTCTGTTATTCAGTACGTTAGTTATTCCTACTCTCGTAGGTTCTGACATTTACCATATGTGACACTTCCATAACAGAGCTTTAGTTTGACCAAGGCAACTCTATGACTTCACTTCATTAGGCGAGTGTTCGCTTTTGAGTGATTTTGCTAAACCAGAACAATTTAATGAGTTCCTCATGTAGTGTTGTGGAATGCTTCTAATATGTTTCTTCTGTCTCCCTCCTTTTCCCCTTTTGTCTCTGCAAAAATCTTTAAATCCTCCCTTTTTTGGGATTATAGATTAGCGATTAACCCTTGAACACTAATTTGTACTTGCAAGTGTTAACAACTTTGATATGCACATAGTTATAGTAGACGATCTAAGGGTAGATGGATGAGTGACTGAAGTGAATTAGTAGTACATAGTTGTTATTCTAAAATTACTCTAGATTTGAAGACATGGAGATTAAATCATAGTTTTTGGCTTTCTGCTACGTCTGAACTATCTACAAAGTATGAGTTATTTTGTCTTAAAGTTAGGATATCCTAGGGTGATGATTCAATATTCTTGTCTTTGTGCTATTCTCAGTTGTCATATAAGCTTTGGTTCTTGGTATCTTATGTGATGGTTATTTTTCCTATGTGTGTATTAGTCATGTGTTCAGGTTTTTGGTGCAATACAGGTTGATCAGTCAATTGTAGCCACCAAAGAAACTTTTTGGGAATTCGATGAGGTCCTAGAGACTGGTTTCCACCTCTTACCTTGGTGCATAGGAAACCAGATTGTTGATTACCTCTCACTATGTGTGTGTGACTACTGGTTGTCTGCTGTTGAAGCAAAGACAAAGGTTTATTCCAATTCCATTCTATGTTATGGTTTCCTGGAGCAATTATCATGAATAAAGAACAATTATGCAAATTTACAACACATGCTTTTTCTAAACTAATATTTGGATGTTCATCATTTCAGGTTAATATATTTGTCACTGTTGTTTCATCTGTGCAATACTGTGTTTTGACCTAGAAGGCATATGATGCCTTCTTCAAACTAGCATCACTAGGGAAAATCCCATCATATGTCTTTGATGGTGACTGTTTATCCTGGTTGAAATTTTACTTTAGTGTATCACACCACTACAAAAAAAAAGGCTAATACTGGATGTCTCATCACAGACGGTTGACCAAAATCGTTAGTATTAAATATAATCACAGACGGTTTTGGTTTAGAGACTGTATGTGTTACTGGCTGTGCTAACAACCGTCTGTGAAGAGGTAATATCATAGACGGTTCATGTTGAAAACCGTCTGTGAAGTATCACATACAGTTTCTAAACAAAAACCATATGTGATATTACTAAATATCACAGACGGCTTTTCTTAAAACCGTCTATGATAATTTCACTTATTGCGCACCTGACCCTCACAGATTTGTCTTAAATTCCAGATCTGTTCTCACTTCTCACAGGCTGCTGCTTTGAGGAGGTGGAGCTTTGACGCCATTTGATGAAAAAAGACCACGGATTTGGGAAAGGCAAAATATGTCCTTATATATTATGGCCGACCTCCTATGGACGCCTTCGATCTCGCACTCCGCATCCCGATCCTCCTCTCGGCTCGGTCCTCCCTTGCTCGGCAGTCCTCCCGAGCTCCGGTGTAGGCTGCTCCTCCAGTCCTCCCGTAGCTCCACGGCCCCGCTACACCTTGAGCTCCGGTCCTCCCTTGCTCCCGCATCCCCAACCTTCGACGTGGTCTTCCTCCCCAACGGAGAGTCGACGCCGACACCAACACCGACCTCCTCTAGTCCTCCTCTCGACGCCGACGAGAGTTCCTCCAGTCCTCCTCCGACGATGTCTCTAGTATATGAGGTCTCATGGTACTTTTGTATATGAGGTTCTATTAGATTCAGATCCATTTGTATGTATGAGCTTGTGGTACTTGTGTTAGATTCATATTCGATTTACATTAGATTCTCCTTGATTCTACTACATTGGTACTTGTATATGACCGAGTGTATGCATGTATCCATGAATCCGAGTGATTGTAGATCCATTTGTTACTATCTATTATTAGTAATTTATTCCTAATTGTATTATATTCTAGATCTAGCTTGGTAACGAGAGAATTGAAGATGGTTTAGATCTAGCTTGATGTAGAGAGAAGATTATTTACATCTATCATGGTTTAGGGTTTAGCCAATTCATAGTCTATTTGTACTTAATTCAATTTAATTAATTATTACTACATATAGCTACTTTAGATCATATATAGTATACTAATTAATTAATTTAATATTTAACACTAAATTATTATATGTATAGCGTAGTTGGACCGAAGCTGGATGTACGTTGAGAACTATGTGAGTGAAGAGTACATTAATGGCTTGCCTACTTTTACAAGAGCTGCTGAGGAGGATATATTGAATAAGGGGGGTGAAATATATGTACTACCTATGCATTGACTGTGAGAATCTGAAGATATTTAAGAACCAGACACAGATCGAAGCACACTTAATTCGAAGGGGTTTCAAAAAAGGGTTTACACGTTGAACCAGTCACGGTGAAGAGCAGATTATACAGAAAGGTAGTAATAACGACATCACCAACAAAGTCAACGATATGCCGTCGGGTGATGTTGTTTGTGGTTCCGATTCGGATAGGCTGCACAATGACAATCTAGATCAGATGCTTCGGTTGCAAAAGGAATTATAGTGAGAGAGTTTTGTAAATTTGAGAGCTTGATGGAGGACTCGGAGAAATATTTGTTCCCGGGCTGCAAGCCGGAATACATAAGGTTGTCATCCATGCTTGAACTGCTAAAATTGAAGGCAAGCAACGGTTGGTCCGACAAGAGTTTCACAAAGCTGTTAGGTCTTTTAGCGAACATTCTTTTGGATGAAAACAAGTTGCCCAAAACCACCTACAAAGCCAAAAAGGTTCTTTGTCCATTGGGAATGGAAGTAGAAAGAATACATGCATGTCCGAACGACTGCATCCTCTACCGTAAAGAGTACACAAATATGCATGTATGTCTGGTGTGCAATGCATCCCGATACAAGCGTAAGAATCAATCAGATGACGACGAGAGAATCGAGGTGAAGAAAGGATCTCCTGCTAAGGTGGCTTCATATCTTCATGTAATTTCCTCATTTGAAGTGGTTTTTTGCGAACCCAAAGGAGGCAAAACTACTGCGTTGGCACTCGGAGGAGCGTAAGAAGGATGGAAAGCTAAGACACCCTGTTGATTCTACCCAGTGGAGAAACATCGATAGGAGATTTACAGACTTTGGTGCGGAACCAAGGAATATAAGATTTGGATTGAGTATAAATGAAATGAATCATTTCGGTAACGTGAGCAGCCGACATAGCACTTGGCTTACGACTCTCTATATCTACAACCTCGACACCCTCGACGCCTCACTCATGCGATGCTGGACACTGCAAGTGTGTACAATCACGGTCTACATTCGTGTAATACTGATAAATATCATATATAATTTCTTGCTTTTGTACATATATATAAATACATGATTGGAGAAATCAGATCAAGGAAATCACCGGTAGGTTTCCTTGATCCACACTTGGTCTTCATGCAAAGCATCCAGGAGGATGCATCCTTCGTCGAGGATTACATGGCGACGTCATTGCTGGCTCACCACAACAAGGAATTCGTACTTTTGCCCTACAACCCGGGGTAAGTGCTGCACTAGTAGCTATACTTGTTGATTTGTACTTTATAAGTAACACAAACTTAGGTTTAATGACCATGGCGACATACCTGTGTAGGTTCCACTAGATTCTAATTGTAATTATACCAAAATGGAACAAGGTAACATACCTTGATTCCCTAAAGAGGGCCAAACATGACTTCATAGTTGTCCGACAATTAATCGATAGGTAAACTATTTCCTCCATAGATAACTCTATTGTAGTCTTTCATTCCTTTGCAATAATCGCTAAGGCTAACTTTTTGGAATCACGTAGGTCGTTCATCACGTACATTGCTACTAGAGAGATCCAAGGGAGGGATCACCCTGTGACACGGTCTAAATTTTCTAGTATTCGCTAGTACACATTAATCCTATATAAAACTTTGTAGTAATGCCTCTCGAACTAACCAATTCTATTTTTATAGTGCTACCAGTAACCGCTGGGCAACACCTATGGATACTATGTTTGCCACAACATGCAACTACTCTTCGGTTCTGCGATGTCCAATGATCCTCAGGTTGTGACCATCGCTACAACTGCGTTGGAATAGGCCGAGCTCGAACGCATTCAAGGACAATTTGCATACTTCTTGTTGTCTGAGGTCATACACCCACGTGGGGAGTTCCACAATGAGATTGAACTTGATTGGGATAAGATTGAACTTAATGGTATATGTGTGTATTTGTTCATAAATGGTTAATTTTAGTTTATTTGAGTTAATTGATTTGTGAAATGAATGTACTTATTTCTGAAATAAATATGAATTGGATGTACACATGTACTTGTTGTGTTTCTACTTATTTCAGAGGGCACGACTAGCATTTCCTAAGGCTAGACAATAAACAAAAATAGATTTAACAATACAAAAGAATATCACAGATGACTCCTTAGGAAAAACCGTATGTGATACATCAGCTGTCACATATGGTTTCATCTACAAACCATCTGTGATAGTCAACTATCATAGACGGTTCTGAGTTAATAACCATTTGTGATAGTCCATATCATAGATAGTTCTGGAGTTAATAACCGTCTTTGATAGTCTGCATCACAGATAGTTCTGAGTTAAAAATCGTTTGTGATGACCTCATGTCATTATTGACCCATAAGCTCATGTCGATTGAAACCATATGTGATGATGTTTTTGAACCATCTGTAATGATCTTTTCTGCAGTAGTGTCCATAAATAACCTACATTGTATCCATGTCAGTTTCCATCAACAAATTACATCATCCAAGAATAAATTACATCACTCGTCAATAAATTATATCATCCATAAATAAATTACTATGATTCAAAATATAATTCCTTCTTGTTTCTTCAATCTTTTGTTTCTTGGTTGATCTCTAAACATTGTTCGTTGCAGTCCTATCTGTTAGCTTTTACTTGTTTCATATAGAAGGAAATATTTTTTAGTTGTAGTGTGGTATAGAAACGTTTTTATATGCTACATGGAATTTCTTTCCACATAATAGGAAAATTTTATATGAAAAGACTACATGCATTCATTTTCAGTCTTATGTATGCTGCAATTTAGGGAAATTGGTATGTAACTTATATTGTTTATGTTAAACAATAAATTCTCTATGAATATTTCAAACATATGTGAAATTGAATTCCTTTATAATTAAAATTGAAGTCTTTCATATTCCGCAACTTATAAATGTTTCTATACTTAATATGTTTAGAAGGAAACTTCTCTATCAAAAGTTCACAACGCATGTTTACATGCATTGCATTTTAATTAAAATTTTAGTGTTACATATTCTACAATTTTAGTTCATTAGGTGTTTAAGGTGTATTTGTTTCAACATTTACCATGTTTTAGTAGAAAAATTCTCAATGAAAATGCATTACTGTTATCAGCTTGCATACCATTTTAATAAAAATTGCATTACCAGGAATTCTTCAATTCAAGTTCATTAGGTGTAACTTATATTTTATTTCGCCATTCAATATATTTTAGAAGGGTATTTTCTTTGAAAATTTGTTAATGTTATCAACTTGCATACTATTTTTAATTTTTTTAATGTTCAGAATTATGTTATTTTAGTTCATTGTGTGCGTGACTTGTATTTTGTTTCGACATTTAATATGTTTTAGATGGAAATATATCAATGACTAAACTTGACATATATCAACCTGTAGCTCATTTAAATTATTATTATTATTTTTGTCTTAGTCATTCTATAATTTTACATCAATTGGTGTGCAATTTTGTATAGGTCGAGTTAATATATTTTCTCTCTTTCATTTCTAAAGGGTTCTACAAAGTTTATGATTGTTTTTTATAGGTTAGATTAATATCTTCTTTCTAATTCATTTATAGGGGTTCATCAAGTTTAAGATTTTTTTTTTGTCTAGGATATATTGATTTCTTCTGAAAGATTGTAATTGTTTTATGATTGGGGTTAACCAAGTTAGTGATTGTCATCTTTCTAAGATAGATCAAAAAATTTTGTCTTTATAATTTGTTATTTGTTAATCAAGTAGGACCAATGTTTATTTGATATGTTGACAAGGAATTTTTTATTAAAATTCCTAACAATGAAAACTTGCCTAACAATTTTATTAGATTTACAGTGAAATCTGTCCTGCAATTTTAGTTCTATTGGTGTGGAAGTTCCTATTTCAAGTTCAATGGATTAATGCATTTAGATGACTAAGTTTTAGATGTCTACCATCTGTTGAATTTTAAGGGGTTTTGCAATGTTGTAGTGTCTCCCTAATCCTTTGTTTGTCTCCATAGGGGCTCACTAGGCCTACGCTTTGTTTATCTTGTTTAGAAATAATTCTTTGCTTATCTCTACAGGGTTCACCAGGCCTAATATTTGTATAGCTTGAAAATATCTTTTTTTTTTGTCTAGTTTAGTAATAGTTATGTTGTTTGTCTCTCTAGGGGTTTTCTAGACCTAAGTTCCTTTGTCTCGTTTACAAGTAATTCTTGTTTTTTTTTGTATTGGGTTCATCACACCTAATATTTGTGTTGTCCTCTTTACAAAGTTATTGTTGCCTATATGTTTATAGGCGGTTTACAAGCCTAATTTCTTGTCTCTATTTCCGCTTTTTTTTACTTAATCATCTTAGAGAATAGCTTAGATTTAGTAGAGATAATTTTCTTTGAATTGAGAAGACATGTATGAACTGTTGTGAACTCCACAAGGCGGTTATCAGTTGAGAGATGAGAAATAACTTGTTTTTATGGGATCTAAGTGTGGCTTTCTCGTTTCAGTCCAATACAAGGTCGTTGATTTGTTTTGGACATTGAGCTGTAGAAGCTGAGCTGAAGCTATAGCCCGTTCGCAAAGGACAGGTCAATGTAGTCCAATACATAGCCCAAAAAGCTACAAAAAAAAGCATGCCCTGAAAAATGGGCTCACAACACAACCCAAAAAGTTGCAGCACAAAGCACACCCTAAAAATATGGGCTCACAACACAGTCCAAAATGCTACATGAAGACACCACAACACAGTCCAAACTTGGCTAAAGCCCAAACTAGATTAACGGGTCGAAATTGCAAACCAGTAGGTCCGTTAGCAGCAACAAAAACAACATAACGTTGCAAGGACCATAACACATGACTAGTGGATGTGCAATCAAGACGGACCCAATGAATTAAGGAAGAAACAAATTCGAGGGAATTTTCGACGATACAACCTGGAATTTTTCGCTGCTCATTTTATTTGACTTAAAAACCTCATCGATGGAATGTCTTCGATCAAGTCTTAATTAATTTTAGGGAAAATTGCAAATAACCCCATAAGTTAGTCTAAGTTTGATTTAGCCCCCCTACAAGTATATTTGTGGCGAATGCCACCCTACAAGTACATAGTTGTATGATTTTCCCCATGGTGGACCTTTTCTTGCTGACCTAGGTGTTTTCCGTTGATGTGGACTCCATGGCATGCAAGGTTGGTTATAGATAAGGTGCAAAGAAGTTACCCACACCTGAGTCATATTCTTACAACTGGTTCGACCCGGATAGAAGTACATCGAACCAGACTGAACCGGTTGGGAGTAAGGGTGTAGGTAGGGAGGCCACGGTTGCCTTTGCCCCTACCTCCCGCCTTCCTGTATTCCCTCCTTTCGTTTCAATTCGGTGTAAGAGGAAAACACCGACTAACCCACCATACCCGACCTGAGCTGCACACTTAATCCCAAGGACCACTCTAGGACGCCTCATATCCGTCTTGGCATGCCACGAAGTCCACGTCAATGGAAACCACATTAATCAGCAGGAAAAGGGATGCCAGGGGGAAAATCAAACAACTCTGCACTTGTGGAGGGGGCATTTGCCACAAATATACTTGTAGGAGTGTAAATCAAACTCAGACTGACTTCTAAGGGGTTATTTGCAAATTTTTGTTAATTATAAGGTGCTCACTTATGTTTGCATTACTGAATACAAAGTCAGCATATTTGAACTTTGATTTCTACGGCACCAGTTCGAGATTTTGAGTCATGGTCCATCAAATATCTTAATTTAGTACGGACATAATCTTAAAGCCTAACTTGACTTCATTTCAATTATGTGTTGTATGAGTCGATGGGCTAGCTACTTAGCTAGTTTGGCTAGTTTGTCTAAATTACCTTGCTCCTCCTTGTTTGGGCTCGGCTCCTTTCATAAGCTGGTTTCTCCAAGGGGGTAATGAAGAGATGTTTTAGTTTTTTTTCCATATGTATGTAAAAGAAGTCAGGCTTACCTAAAAAACTTATTTAGGTTGCAACATGTTTGGAAAAACCTTTGAGCCTAATATCCTTGAAATTGAAACCCAGAAAAAAGGTTTTCACCATTCTCTTCCCCCAACTTGAGTTCTCTTCCTCCAACTTGAGGGTACCAACTCCAATACTTTTTCTATAGGCTAAATAATGAATTCC
Source organism: Ampelocalamus luodianensis (assembly GCA_036346255.1). Classification (NCBI taxonomy): domain Eukaryota; kingdom Viridiplantae; phylum Streptophyta; class Magnoliopsida; order Poales; family Poaceae; genus Ampelocalamus; species Ampelocalamus luodianensis. The sequence goes on along the minus strand of CM070627.1, from coordinate 50,667,700 downwards.
ACATGGTTTTAACACGCGTTTTGGGGAGTACTTAGCTTATAATTCATCTCAGTTTGGGTGATTGGTGACTTCTGGGTTTCTTGTCTTTTACAGTTTAGATCTTTCAATTTTTTGCAGTCTCTAGAGATTGAATCTGAAATGGTGTTATTCTAGAGAGTTGCATGTAACTTTTTAATCTTTCCAACAAGATCAAGAACACTAAAATTCCTTGGGTAGATTGCAAGTTATGACCTTTGGACGTCTATTGTCCTATACTATCAAAGTCGGGCAATGCCGTTGTATTTGATGGATTAGAACATGTAGATGACTAAGTTAGTTATGGGGAATCGCTAGAATTGTGTAGTGAACTTTATAAGCTTTCCATAGAGTTCTTAATCACCCATTTTGGTTGAGGTATGAATGTTATATGAATTTTCAAACTCTGTTGTTCTGTAATAGTCTGCTAGTTGTAGCAGTCACATTGTGATGTGATTTAACCATAGTAAATGATAAAATTAATTTTTTTGTGATAGCTTAAATGTTGTAGAACATTTTGTGTATATTTCTAAAATGTCCCCATTTGTTGTTCTTGGAGGTGTATAAAAAAAGTTATGAAACGGTGAATCCTGCTGTACTTGGGAGAAACAGAGGATGGTTGAATGCTATTTTGAGATGATATTAAGCTTGATACTAAAAGGATGCCCAACTAAAAAAATTTGGTTTTTAAGTATAGATGTTGTTTATAAATTTTTCTTTCATATTTGAACTTCTAAAGTGCAAATTTTTGCCCTCTGGAATACCGAGACTGCAAAGCCTTCAAGTTAGGGAATGGATATTGCATTTGAGGACTGCACACTATCTTGTATTTGACACATATATCTGTACAACTTGTCTTGTTGCGAGCTATATATTTGAATCTTTAGAGTATATGTGCACTAACATATATTTCTTGTAGTCTTCTTGGTCGTTGTGAATCATTTTGGAAGGATCGATCTTGATGAAGTTTAAGCATCTCGTAGAGAAATAGAAATGATCATAATGTGTAACATGTTGTTGCAACACTTTTTGGCTTAAGTTGTATACTTGTATGCATGGATTATTGTAAAAGATTTAAAAGTTAACTTGATGAGACAATGTTGAATCTTGGTTAAATGTACAATTTATTGATGTAAATGAATTTGTGATTTTGCTAGTAATTTTTAGGTATTCTCTAATGTTTCTTCTCATTTTTTGGATTTTTATTTTTATTTTTAGAGAGAACATCGGTGCTTTCGCTGCAGTGGGCTGAGCACCTCATGTAGAGGGTGTGGGTTCTTTCTCTGAAGTGGGGCTGAGCACCTCACATAGAGAGTGTGGCCCGAGGCTTGGGGGGGTGGCTTCAAACGGGTTGAATCCATACTGAGGTAAATGGTTTTGGATTAGTCTGTGTTAATGTTACGTGTGGGTTGGTTTTGTTTTTGCATGTGGAATGGTGGGTTAGGTTGGGTTGGATTCATGTGCTTTATTGAAGTGGGCTGGTGTGAGTATGGGTTAGTTGCAAGACCTACCTAGAACCCAATTTTACCATTAGTATGGGAGAAAATTTGGTCTATGCCACTGATGTTCTGTGGCTTTTGATTTTTGATATTGTTTTTTTTTTGTCTTTATTGGTTTTATGTCATTGGAATTGCAAACTTCTTTAGAAAACACTACTCTGACAAGGTCAAAACCCTTTGACCAAGCCGAAATGACCCTTATACCCTTTCCATTCACAAAATTGCATTGCATTAGTTGTTGATGCTGCATGAGAGAAAAAAGATCGGATTGAAATTTGAAAATAGAAGGGAGAAAGATATAGATGAGTCATGGGGAGAACACAAGAGATGGGGAGAAGAAAATGGTAAGGGCAGTTCAGACATTTTGAGAAAAGTTGAGTCACTAGTGGGGTTTTTTTTTGCAATTTTGATGGCATAAAATCAATAAGATGAAAAGCAATAGCAAAATTCAAAATCCCGAAAACATCAGTAACATAGACCAAATTTCCTCTTAGTATTGGGGGTACTTCTTTTGTTCAATAGGCAAACAAAGCTGGCACCGCGCAACTTGTTGCTAGTATGTACTAAGTAGCCGGAAACAAATTCTATGCAGTCGCTATTATGATGCTAAGTTGAGCAATCATAGTAGGACTGTCAGATCCCAGATGGACAGACAAGATTCAGTTGGAGCCGCCGCAAAACTGTATCACTGACATTCTTGCAAAAAATAATCTGCCCGAGTAATTCTAGCATCTTGTTTGGGCCGTTCAGCCCACGGATCGACGACTGAGGTTATGTGCTACCGCTATTGTGCAGTCACAATAGCGACTGCAGGCAATATGTTTCCGGATAGTATACCAAGTCTGGTTTTAGCACAAATAACTAGAACGATCAGCAAAGCAAAACGATATATATAAACATCTCCATTTTCATTAAAAAAAAATCGTAATATGTGTATTAATTGTTCCTTACAGGTCACCAAAAGGGGGCTGGCGGTGCCTGACCCCTCATGAATTTTGATTACCTTTCATAAAGACATAACAACATTAGAACTTTGCTATGAGTAAGCCTCTACTTATTCAATTATGTGATTAAGTAAAAGTTAAGTTGAAACTAAAAAGCCTAGGAATTAATTTATGGTATGTGAATCTATCTTACGTAGTATCTAGATTCTATTTTCTGTCCAAATTTTCAAGCTAGTATTTAGTCTAATTTGGACTACACAAGTGCATCATATTTCATCAATCTATATGTTTAGATCTTGATCAAGCGCTTCTTCCTTGTCTCTAGTTTCTGCCGTCGCACTATCTATGACTCGATGAAGCGTGTATGTACGTCGAACTCCACCAAACTCAACTTATCATCCATTGTGCTCATGATTTGTGTTCTATTTCAATTTTGATATAAAAATATTTCCTCATAAGAAAATTTCTATTTTTAAAAACAGCTTAAAGTGTCTATATCGTGTATTCGTGTTAGGACGATAAAAAAAAAAAATCATGTGTCTCTCGAGGCCCTGACCCTGATCCCAGCTGCTGCAGGTACAGCCGCCGGAGAAGCTGGAAGGGTGGACTCTTACCGGAGACGGCGACCGACGCTCCACCTGAGCTTTCGCTTGCGTATAAACAAGGGAATGGATGGGCTGCGCCTTTTGAATGCTGCGTGCGTACTTGCATGCATGTATGTTAATTACGTGTGCGACTGGGCAGAGAATTTGGCGAGATACAACGATGACAGAATTCTTCCTGCATGCGCGCGCGCCTACGCGGATGTTGCCATGCAGCTAGCGCGCGCGCGGCTTAATTTGGTGTGGTAGGTTTAATTGAGGCACTAACTTGACTTCACATGTGTGCAGATTTTGACCCAACTTGTAAACGAATGTTTATCCCAAATCACAGTGCTGCTTTTGAATCTTAGCCGGGACTAACCAGCGCTTAGACATTTTAGTAAAGAACGACGGTTTGGACGAGGATCCTGGAATTTTGAGGCTACAAAGGTACGTTGCCAACGAATTGGTAGTACAACTGGTAAGACACCTGCAGGTATCTATATATGATCAGGTTGTGGGCTCAAACTCCACCGAGAATGAACAAAATATTGCTTGCCTAGAATGTAGGAGCGCAGCACAATTAATTAAGTTAGAGACCTAAGTGATACAATCAAGGAAGTGTAGTGTGTGTGTGTGTATCTGGAACAACAAAATGAGTTAATTTGAGTACTACTTGCTTGTGGGGAAACTAGGACCATGCATGTGCTTTATATGAATCGAGTAGTTGGGCATCTTGGTTTTGTTAGTCTGGACTTCCACTTTCCCCATCGATCAAACTCTCTCCTCAACACGAAAACCTCCACTACATTTTGTCGGCCTCTATCTTGGGCTTTAAATTGACTGCTAGCTACAAAGTGGAATTCCATGTTCGTTTGGTCCGTCACTCGGTTTTTGTACATCTGATCCACAAGTTTGTACCACATACGGATCACATGATTTTGAACTTATTGAATTTCAACGGAGGAGGAGATGAGAGGAGGAAACGATCGAATTAAACAACAAATTCAAGGGAATTTCAGGCCGGAGATACAATAACTAGGACAGCAAGTGCATTTTTTTTCTCTGCTTATTTTCTTTTGGCTTTCAAAATCTTACGGAATGCCTTTGGTCAAGTCTTTATTATGAGGTGCAGTTGTTCACTTATATCTCTATTACTACTAGCTACATGTGAAGTCAGCAACTTGGAACTTTGATTTGTACGGTGCCTGCAGGCGAATATTTCCAGCTCGATAGTCATAGTCTACCACATATCCAAAGTATACAAGAGAAGGTGGAATTCTACATAAGTACATAGGCATTTTCATTATCGATCGGACGAACAGAAGCTTTGCATAATCTGAAAGCCTGACGTGACTTTGAATTATTTCTTGTACGAGAATCAGTTTAGTGGCCAAACCCTGATTTGATGTCCTTGAATCACCTTCCTCGATTGTCCTTTCATGTCTTCAGTATGACCCATGTAACCATCTAACTTGACGGGAGTTGCTAGCCTATGGCTAGGATTCTAATGGACTTAATTCGATCTTGCTGGGAGTTTGTCTAAATTATCTTGCCTATGTTTCAGAAACTGGCAAGTACTAGCGGAGATCAAGGAGATGTGTTTTGGTTTTTCAGTATAGAATGGTTTAGACTCACCTAAAAGGTTGTTTAATTAGGTTGCACCCTAAGCTATATATATATTTGTGGAAAACTTTTGAATTCCAATTTTGTTTAAACTAGAACTCTACCAAAACAGAACCCACTTTCGGTAGCATCGGGTACTTCTTTTAGAAATTGTTAACAATCTAGTGGCGTATCCAGAAAATTTGTGTACGTAGTGGCCTGGAGGCTGGGAGCCCGTCTCTTGCGAAAGATTTCAATGGGGTCCTTAGTATTGATAAAGGGATAATTTAGACTTTTCTGTTAATCTCACAAGAGAACAAATAGCTTAACTGAAACTTTTCAGTGGGGTCCTATGAGTCTATGGTCCCACTGGACTCCACTTAGCTTCACCACTATGTATTGGAGCTAAATCACAAGATTGAGATGTACCTTAATACCAGATGCTCCCTCTAATTACAAAAGGAATTTGTGTTGGATTACGTGCAGTCAAACACTATAAACTTTAGCTATCAATATCTTTTTGAATATTTAGATTGAACACATGAAAATAACACATCCAGATTTGTTTTGAAAAGTAATTTTATAATATTATAATTTCATTATATTTTATAAATATATTATAATATAATATAAATGAGTGGTCAAATGGGTCCTATAAGAGGATCGTGTTGTTCTCCAAAACGACTTCCTTTTGTGATTGAATGGAGTATAAATTAACATGTCTGTTGTTGACAGAGGTAAGCATGGGTGGCACAGGACCTGCCATAAAACTTTTAGTGCATCTAGTACACCGCTAGACCTATTTTCATGTATCCAATATACGTGGGCTATAATACCATTGACCTATATAAAATTCATGGTTTAAACAATGCTGAAAGTCTGTATTATCACTAACCTTATAGTTCCAGTCAGTTCCAGACGAAATAATACTATGTAAAGCTCCGAGTGTGGGAAGGCAAAGGCAGAGAGCAACAGTCCCATGCCTTTGAGTGATCCTTAGTCGTTTGATCCAGAATAGTGGAATGTACGGTGCAGTTTCGGAGGTGAACAGTAATTTGCTACAGAACCTCATATGTAGGGCTAGAGAACTATTTTTTCCTTTTTTTGCGACGAGGCGGCCGGAGAGTCTTATTCACTGTTCATCGGGCCCTTCCTTCGAATCACTGATCAAACAAATTAAGACGGCACTGCAATGTTTTATATATCAGGTCTGGTATTAACACAAATACCATAGAAACAAATAAAAGCACATACAAAAGGACTAACAAAGCAAAGCTATATATATAACTCTATTTTTATTCAAACCGTCATTATTCCTTACAAATTAATCACCACCCATTTGTGGGGGAAATTAAACAAGGAAACATATATAAAACCAATATAAATATAAAAAAAAATTACTACAAACTCAGAACAGCTGAGCATGATGGATATATCACGATGGCTTAGCGATGGTTGTTTATACATGGCCTACATTAATTTAACCTGCACTTAGATCGCGCATGCATATATCGTATCAGCCCCGTCAAGGCGTCAACCCATAGATGGAGGTGGGCATCCACCGTTGGGGCTGTTAGTCTTGCACGATGGCCCCTGCAGCTGCTGCAGATACAAATGCCGGAGAAGCTGGATGATGGACTCGCCGGACTCGACGGCCTCTTCGGCCCACCCCTCGCCGCCAGCCAACGGCCGCGCCGAGCTCAACGCAACGAGGAACGCCATGATCGCCATCAAGATCACCGGCACAACGAACTTCAACCTCATCATCACCATTAGTACCAACTTCTCTTCCTGCTTTTCTTGGGTAGCTAGCTAGCTAGCTTATCAGACGTTCTCACAAACTCAGAACTTAGGAGAGTCTCAAGCAATATCTAGCTTGTGCTAGAAATGTGCGGGAAACGCTGGCGCACTGTGAGATCGATGGAATTTCATGAGCTACGCACCCACGCCTATATATAGGGAATGGATCCGCTGCGAATTCTTGAATGCTGCGTCCTTGTCATGCATGCAAGCATGCTTGTTGTTACGTCTGCGACTTGGCATGTATGCATGCAGAGAATTCTGCATGAAGGCACCTACGCGGATGTTGCTCCCAGCTGCTTGATTTGGTGCATGGAAGCTAACTGAGTAACTTCACAAGTTAGCAAATCGAATCAGCTTGTTAATCGATGTTTATCCCAAACCACAGTACTTCTCTTAATCTTGCGGCGTTACCTTAACAATCAATCTATAAAGTACAAATTGTACTTCGAATGTATGGATTGCATGCAGTTCTATATAGCGCGCTACTGAAATTAAAGTCCCGTTTGGAACACAGGAATTATACATGACTTTTGCAGGAATCTCGTATGAAACAGTCAAATTCCCGAGGGAACCATTTCCTGAGTTTCAAATAGGCCTAACTAGTTGAATAGCTAGCTAGCTAGCTAGCCATTTGAGTAAAGAACATATATTTGGATTTGGATCATGAAATATGTTGCACTTTGCATAATTTGTGGTGCTGGGACTTGTGAACCAATTGGTAGTCCAACTAGTACGATAGCCCGATTTTATGGTGAAGATTGTGGGCTCAAACCCCACCGAGAGCGTTACAGGTCTCCGCGGAAATTTAACTGGAGTCCCTAAAAGAAAGACTAGAAGGTTGCACTAATTAGTTCCAATATACACATCTAAATCAGAGAACATATATATAAAGAAAAATAACAGATCAGGGAGAACAACAGAATGGAGAAGTTACTAGAATATAGTTGAGAGTGCATGGTAGGCAACACGTAGGGCACATGTTGATTTCAGGTTTTCTTTGACTTCAAATTCAGCCGGATGTACAACTTCCAGTCAGATACTATGGCATGCATGCATGCGTTCGATTTGGAGTTTAGAATTTGGCCTTCTTTTCTTTGTGTAAAGATTTTTCTTTGGTCTTCGTTCTTCATTTACTTGTTTAAATTGGGGAGAGCTTGCCTAGATGGCATGTGATGTCATGCGTTAGAACTGTCTTTTGGAACCTACGTCATGCGTTGGACAATTAGTTAATCTGGAGGAGTTCGTGACATTCCATAGGCCAACTAATTGGCCAGATTTCTCCTAAAAAACTAATGGCCGGCGGATTGGTGATGGTTTGCTGAACCAAATGGGTCGAAGATACCAAATTAATTTGACAAGGTATATCAACTTTCAACTATCTGTCACTTTCCCCAACTGGTGGACACCGTATTAGCATTTTGGTCTATGTCTAAGGGATAGCTAGTTTCATGGACATCCGGTATTTTAGAAAGTAGGATGCCATTGTAGTGGTCCACTAAGAATGTTTCTGTTAAAAGATGGTGGCCGTGTTGCCGATAATCAATCACACATGATCGAAAAGTAGATGATCAAGAACACAAGATATAGTCCCGACGGCCTCTCTTTATTGATGATTTGTCTGTAGATATGGTGTGTACAATGAGAGCCCCTACCATCCTCTTATATAGGGAGAGTATGTCTCATTCATAATTTAGCAAGCACTATAGGACTAAACTATGCTAATAGGCCTTCATGAGCCAAAGCCCCTAATGAGCCAGTTTTGGTAAAATGTCCATATGGATTTCCCTCAACACTCCCCCTTAGACACTTTGCCAAACGCGCTTGCATATGTCTCATTAAAAACTTCTTCCGGAAACCCAATGGGAAAAAAAGGTAAAAACAAAATAGTACATAACTTGTGTTCTTGCTATTGCATGTGTAGTTTTATTAAAATCCTTCAATTGAGAAAATCATGTAGGACAAAACTCAACGAAGGGAAAAAGAAACTCACAAAGCCCATTCCTGCTGATGAATGAAGATTACATATCTCCCCTGAGGACAACAATACTTTGTGTCTCCTCATGCCTATGCTATGAACATGCATGCTTCTCAAACTCCGCTGTTGATCCCCCATGGCCACCCTCCCTAGTAGTCTCCTTCGTCTCCCTCTCTGGCAAGACATCACAGGAGGATCACCAGACCAGAGGGGAGGAAGGTTGAAGATGAGGTCCACAAGGACGCGATGGAGCAGCAAGGCGGCATTGGGGAGCAGTAGGGGGTGTCGGGGTTGGGGAGGGAGGGGGTCACCGCCGGGGTCGACAGAGCAGCAGGGGCGACGGAGATGGATGCGCTAGCGCTAGGGGCGTCGAGGTCGAGTCTGTGGGCAGCGTCAAAGTGGAAAGGGGAACGGGGCTAGGGTTAACTATTAAGTCAAATGGGCTGGGCTACTGTTTTCATTCGTGTACTGGGTCGAATGTACTGGGCCCAATTTGTCAATACGTATCCTCAACGTGTCTGAATTTTATTTTATTTTTTTCGAGAGACTAATTTCGAACACGCCTGGAATACGTGTCTGAGCCGTGTCGAAGTCGTGTCCGTGTCTGACACGGACTCGCTGGCTTCCAGGTGTGTCCGTGCATCAGAGCGGGAGTCCACCACAAGCAGCGCGCATGCTTCTGCCCTAGACTGTTTGCGGGCAGGGTAGGTGACAATGACACAAACGTCGTAGGCGCGCATCGAGAACAACACTAGATGATCAGGAGCGACATGCCAGGAACAATAGTAGGAATTGCAATAGATCGATTAGGAGTGATATACTAGGAAACCTTAGCGAGAGCATAATCATGTTGATAACGTGTTGAATGATGGTGGTCGCATTGTTAACGACCAAACACACACGAGTGAAAAAGTAGATGATCAATAACACAAGATGTTGTCCCGACAACCTTTCTTTATTGATGATTTGCCTATAGGTGTGGTGTGTACAATGAGGCCTTCTAATGTCCCCTTATATAGGGAGATGATGTCCCCCTTCATGATTCGATAAACAATGTGAAACTAAACTATGCTAATAGCCCTTCGTGGGCCGAAGCCCCTAATGGACTAGTTTCGATGGAGTGTCCACATTGATTTTCTCTCAACAGTTTCTATAGTTTTTCTATCTCTACTATTTAAAAATTAGAGTTGATGGTCGTTCGTCCTCTGTACCCTTTTTAGTGTCCGTTGGATCGACGAGCGGAGCACCGACAGTCTAGATCGCGTCGCTGAGCAAAGTTGTTGATCCGACATGATGAGATTATAATTTTTTTAAAAAAATCCGTAACAAAGCATGAACATTGAACTAGTTTACAAAAAAAAAAAATGAAACTCGAAAGGACGGCAACCTGCACTCGTGTACACCCGGACGGTTAGAACGTGTCTTGAATTCGATTCCTAACTCCCACAATTTTTCTTGTGTGTCAATCACAGGTGTTTTCTCGCACGTCTGTCATAGGGCACACACGACTAATGAATGCACGAACTAGTGGTGAAAACAAAATTTCCCCATTAATAAATGGAATAGCTCAAACAAAATGCATGAAGGTGTTGCCAAAATTTCGAAAGAGAGGTAGTATTTGGTGCATCATATCCCTTAGGTGCCCCCGTACATGATACAGAAATATTCAGATTTTATTGGAGTTTTCCGTAATCATTTGATTTTATTTTATTTTTTTGGTGGCGCGCGTACGTACATGGGAGCACCGAAGAGGTAAAAACAGACGCACGCTAGATTCTCATAGAGAATTAACAAGGAGATCATCAACAAAAACATAGCTACATATACTTACATATCTTCTTTTATTCAAAGTACATTTGTCACTTTTGCTTAATTACAAATCTGGATGGAATGAATGATCAAACCAACACGTACACGACGTGAATACAAGAAGAATCAATCTAGAAAGAATACCAGCTCCACTGGTGCCACTCATCTAATAAACATTACAATCTATAAAGAATCAGCACCACTGGTGCCACTCATCTATTGAACATTACCCTCCTACGTGAAAGAGACAGACCACGATGCCTCAAAGACACCACGATTAATCAATATAATTGGTTTATATTATCTCCGTAATTTTGTTTATCCATTGCTGAATCTTTCATGGATCACGGTCGGCGTGGGCAACCACCATTTGCGCTGTTGGTGCCGCACGAGGGCCCCGCCCCCAGCTGCTGCAGGTACATTTGCCGGAGAAACTGCACCACGCCGTCGCCGGAGACGGCCTCCCCGGCTGGCGCCCACACGTCGCCGCCGCGCCGCCGCCGCGCCGGAGACGGCGAAGAACACCATTATCACCAGGAGTATCACCGGCACAACAGCAAACCTTCTCACCATCGCCATGTACAAACAATCCCAAATTGATCACCAGCCTCCCTGAATTGCTTCGATCAGTCGATTGCTCGGTCGATCGATCACTAGCTTCCTTCTGCCTCTGATCTCTTGTTAGCTTAGGGTGCGATGAACAAGTGGTAAACTTGGGCACGATGAGATGTTCCATGCGTATATATATGGTGCATGTTACGTGTGTCATGACGATAGAGATGCTCCATGTAGTATCAGAGAATGCACCTGCGAGGAGGTTACCGGAACTGACAGGAATGTTCTGTAAGCTGCACTAACTTCACATGTCGCTGTATCTGCTTACTAATTAAGCTCAGTTTGTTAATTAATTTGACTGGAACATGATCTAGTAAGCAACTTCTTGCGATGCATGTACATTTTAAGTGGTTCTTTTATTACTTAATTCGATGCAACGAAGAATGAAATAGTATATGTAGAATGCGGCGAAAAGTTGGAGACCGGCCGGCCGGCACGAGATGGAAGAATAGTAAGAAGCCACCATCTGATTCGAGAAGACCGACGTACGAGCTTGGATCCAACACAATTGCTGTGGCGATTCGTTCGATTTGGACTCGCGAGGTGGTAGGATACGTCGTTTGGTGTGCCCGCGCGCGCGCGTGCTGAAATTGCTTGGTCAGGCATGCATGTACGTAGGACCGCAAACGAGCCAAGTTCGAGCAAGCTACTACGTTATGTTGAGCTCTGGTCATTTTAAAAACAGAGCGAGCTATCTGGAATTGTCGAGTGAGAGATTGTGCTACAAAGTGGGCTCAAGGTCATCTCATCCTGAACTGAAGCCAATCTCGAGCCAGATGTGACAAGTGAAAAATTACTATTTGTTAGGGAGTTGTTGGGGAGAGGGGCCGCGCTATCTCGAGCCGACGATGACCTTGGTGAGGCATGACATATCGGGGGATCCACCCGGACGAGGTCCGGAGCCAATCTCGGCGAGACGTAACACATCGGTGCACCCACCTCGGACCCGGTCCGGGTTAGTCACACGACGAGGTCCCGTCGACACCAGCATAGATGGAAGGCTAACGATGTTACATATCTCATACGTGGTGGGACCCATCTGACGCGATGGATGGAAGTACCACCGGAGCAAGCTAAACCCCGAGGGCAACGATGTAACTTCAATGATCTCCCCCTCCGCCTCTATAAATATGACCCCTTGCAAATGGGGAGGGAGAGGCTGTTGGACTGAAACGGCGACTAAAGGGGGGGTGAATAGGAGCGCTACTTCTTCTTCACCTCAATTGGATTCAATTTCATTCTGACTCCAATAGCCATGAAAGCTATAAAGATCGATGATACAAGCACAACGGAAGTATTGCGTTGAACCCGATCCAAACCCCGAGACACAAATACCAAAACTACCAAAAACTCAAAGAGAGGGTACACAGGTGGTCAGACCTCTGGTGATGGGCGGTCTGACCGTTGGTCTATCAGTCTGACCTCTCACATGAGTGAATAGTGAAATTAGCATGACTTCAAGATCACAAATCGACTCAACTTTTGATCTGATAATCCAAATTCTCTCAAATTTTAGCTATAGCTCATCAAGAAGGTCAGAAATCTATTCTAATCGACGATCGGGAAGATCAAGGCCATAGTTCCACCAATTTCTTAGATAAGGACAATAGGGCATAAGAACCGAGGAGATTCAAACTTTGATCAAAAACTTGCTCGTGGGTAGATAAAGATCAACATAATGCTAGATGTATTCTCACATGTTTCAGCAAGCAAGATCACAGCAAAAAAACCACAAGAAAACCAAAAGAACATCAAAATCCCAAAAGTCATCAAAGAGGGACAAGAACAAGAAGGGACTCATTTCGAGGAAACTTTGCTCGAATTGATTTGAGAAGGATATTGGTTTATAGCCACTGTAATATCCCGGAAAGTTTTTGTCAGTTTTGTTGTTAGCAGGTTGTTAATCATGAAAGTGACCTTTAGTTTTTTCGCTAAAACCAGGTTTTTGAGGGGGGAAAACGAAACTTCCTGGCAACTTGGGCCTGGGCCAAGGCCCAGTAGGGTGGCCGGCCAAAGGGGGGCTCCCCTCCCCCAAACCCTAGCCGACCAACCCCCTCCTCTCCTCCCTAGCAGCCGCCCCTCTCTCCTCCCTAGCACCGCCTCCTCTCCTCCCTTGCAGTCGACCCTTCCCCTTCCCCTCCCCTTGCGCAGCCCCACCTCCCCACCTCCCCACCTCCTTGCACCCCTCCTTAATTCCCCATTGTTGCTGGCCAAGAGCAAGAAAGAAAAGCCTTGGGTGGCCGGCCAAGAGGAAGAGAAAAGAAGGGAAGAAAAGGAGAGAAAGGGAGAAGGAAGAGAAGAAAGGGAGAAGGGAAGAAGGATCCGCAACCGGAACTCGTGGTGATCTTCATCCGCAAGAGCGTACCTTCGTCGTTTCGGCAAGGGTAACCCGAGGTTCTTTGTTTTGGGTCGTTTTCTTGTTGTCTAATTTTCGGATGACAGTAGATCGTGTTCTGCAGTAGCATATATTGTCGTTTTTGGTTAAGGTAAAGGCAGATTTGGGTCTGGGCATCTCATAGAAAGTTGTGGGTATCGTAGTTATCTTTCATTGCCGACAAGAATCAGGTCATTCGGACTTCGGTAGCCAAAGTTATGATTTTTTTAGTGCTATGATGTTTCTGTGGGTAACAGATTTGACAGTGTCGGTTTAACTTGATTTAAACTTGCTGTTAGAGGAGTTTCCAGAGGGTCTCACCATAACGAAAAATGAAGCTAATTCTCTTAGCTTTCAGGAAAACTAAAGATCACTGAATTTGGATGAACGAAGAGAAAGTTATGCTATTTTCTTTATTTCTGTCCAGAAACTGAATGCTGTTGAGCTGCTCTGACTAAAGGGATTGGTAGGGGTAGAAGATGGCCGAATCAGAGGGTCACCCCAACTAGGTTTATTTAGGCAACTTAATTATCTTTTCAGAAAGTCCAAGATCATCTCATTTGGACCCCTGAGCAGAAAGTTATAAATTTTTGAAGTATGCTGTTTGCAGTGACCTATCGCTAGAAATTAGAAAAGTTGAAAATGTTAAAAAGTTAGCGATTTCGAATGTGATGTTAAGTATGGTTTTGGTCCAGTAAGCTAGTCTTAGTTTGGGGTTTTATTTTTGTCCAGGTGGCAGCGAGGTCCCAAGGGCAGCACCTACTTCGCATCCGCCGTTCTCGCACGGTTGAGGCAAGTATTCGGGTTAAAATGGAAATTCTTGTTGCATGTCATGATTGAGTTGTGTAATGTTCATTGTTGTCATGTGAAAGTGATGTTGAGATGGCCCTAGTGGTGTTGATGTTTGCATTTTATGACTGCAGTTATTTCATAATGCTTCTGTTTTCATGACTAAGGTATATGTTGAATTCTATTGAATGAGAAGAAATAGATGTTATATTCATGCATATCCTGAGCATCTTGAAACTTGGTCATGAGGTGACCAAGTGATTCAGTTGAGGTCCCTGTCAGTCAATGACAGGCTTGAGGTCCCCACATTTATGAAATGTGGGCAATATGTACAGAGGTCCCCGACATTTTGATGACGGGCAAAGGTCCCTATACAAGTTGTTGTATAGGCTCTTGGTCCCTGTGCCAGATAGCACAGGCATGGGTATCCATTGACGGATGAATACCCCGCATTACCGGTAAAAATGCGTAAAGAGTTAAAGAACAAAGAGTGCATAGCATTGTCAGCATATTTTTAATATTTGAAATGCCATGAGTAATGTTGATTAAAGTTGTTCAAACGGTTATGTCTTTATGATCCTGTAATCTTGTTGATACTTGCTGAGTCCTATGGCTCATCCTTGCTTTGTTTTGATTTAGGTACTTCTGGCAAAGACGTCATGCATGGGCGGAGTAGATGATTGAAAGCACGCACCACTTCACAACAATAATGCAATTGTTATTTTAGCATCACATAAGAATAAATAGATCACGAGAATTACCATAGTTATTTTATGATTATGAATGACGAAATAAGTTATGGATGTGAGAATGGTGTTATTTGATTACCTTCATATGATTATCTCTTACGCATGAGTGAATTGGTTTATGAAATTACTGTTAAATGTTATGTTCACTTGTTAGAAAATTGATTCTCATAGATTATACAAGGGAAACTCTGTCGAAAATTTGTAAATTCGCTCTAGTTGTATTTAGTTTTGGTAGCATTCCAAGCTCGTTCTGAGTTGGGGTGTTACAGCCACTCCACCATAGAGGACAAAAGCTCAACACTTGAGCACTCAATCAATCTATCTCTCACAAACCCTAGTCTCAACTACTCCAAAGGCCCTAAATCATATATTAGGGTTTTTTTTCTCTTTGAATGAATTAGGGACTCCATATCTGGACATTCTCTTTTATAATGGAGGCTATAGGTTTAGATAGAAGACCCTAACAGGCATCCGTTAAGCCCACACATAAACGGGTCTACACTCACACACACTTCTTAAAGCGAATGATGAACCAGGCTTTCTGAATCTGTTTCTTCATTATCTTTATCTTCACTTAACCTAAATCATCTCTCCTTGTGTCGTCTTGTGTCGTGGTTTAGCCAAAGGTCACCAAGACGGTATTTTGGCAGAGTTACTAAAATACCCCTTCTCAATCCTTCTTCAAAGACTGAGTCCAATCTTCATGAAAAAAATCTTATACTTCTTCACGTGTAGGTTGATCAATGACTCTCTTCATATCGGCAAGTCTCTCTCATCCGACTCCCACCGAAATCACCACGACTCTTGCACCAACTCCGCGCCGCTTGATGCAACCCATCGCACCAAACTTCTCGCTCGGCCATCCTTGTCCATTTTGCACCATGCTTCACTCCAATAACTTCACTCGGCTTCCTTGATCGTTCTAGACCTCAGCTCTTCAAACTTAGTCCCGATCATCTTCGTCATTGACCTCTAATCCTCCTGCACAACAATAGACTAAGAAATTAATTCCAGAAAACTTGACTCACGTTAGTCAAAATATACATCATGCAACACATATGCACCGAAACCCATGAATTTGACCAAACCTATGATCATCGCCGCCTTGCAGGCCAACGAACAAGGTAAAATTGTTCAGATCGGCAGCTATGGCCAATCTGACCACCCCCTGGGCAGTCTGACCGCTAGCTAGGGGACTTTGGCTAAAATTTCCCCAGGAACATTTGCATCATCTCTGGAAATTTAAAATGAATAGAAATTTTGGCTCGAAGCTCCAAAAATTATGAGATTAGGTGTAGAAGAATCCTCTCACTTGCCTACACCCTCTATTTTTAGTCCAGCCCTAAACTCGAAGATCAATTTTTGGTCGGGCAGACCACCGCTCACAGTCGGTCTAACCGCCAGCCACTTGAGCCTGCATACAGTCGGTCTGACCGTCGTCCTAGCCGGTTTGACCGTCTAGACCTGACAACACTCTAAATTTTGCATAAAACGCGTGTTTCGATAAATCCTCACCACCATTGCCAATTGTATCATCATGTTAAGATCATGAGCATATCTTCATGATATCCACAATAGCCAATGGTAACTTCTACAGCCCATATGCAATACATATGTATGACCCCTTTGGTGTGTGATTCTCATTGAGTCTCCTCCTTTGCATCCTCAGCGGTCGACACATCCGACGGGGGTGCATACAAGTTTACTATTCGATCCCATATCGACAACACTATTAATTCGTTGCACTAAAAATTTTATGTGCAAGTTTGGTGAACTAGTTGAAAACGAGTTTCATAATTTTCTGACGTTGTTTGCTTTTATAGAATTTAAAACACTTCGCCCGCAAGTTCACGGCCATGTTTCATCAACAAGATGTCCGAATTTCGGTCCGCTCTGATACGCCTCACACTACAGTCAATAACATGACTATCATTTTTTGAATCATTAAATTCCATTATTCGATACACGTGCAGTTCAAATTTGCATTTTCCGAAATAATTCTAGTAAATGAAATAAATTAACTAAGTATAACAAAAAGCCACAAAAAATGTACCAAATCCTAACATAGAGTACTGATCATCAGAGCAGTGGTGCAAAAAAATTTGGAGGCCAAAATAAAAAAATAAAAAAAAATCTTTGCCGAGTGCCGTGCCATGGCACTCGGCAAAGGGGGTCTTTGCCGAGTGCCGCTCATACGACACTCGGCAAAGATGGGGAGAGGTCCTGTTGTTTTAAAAAAAAATTGGAGGGGAAGAAATTTTTTTTAAAAAAAAAATTTGAAAAAATTCCTCTTTGCCGAGTGCCATAGCTCGGGCACTCGGCAAAGAAATTTAAAAAAAATTTAAAAAAAATAAAAAACCTCTTTGCCGAGTGCCATATCCGGGGCACTCGGCAAAGGTAATAAAAAAATTACAAAAAAAAAAAAAAACTCTTTGCCGAGTGCCAGATCTTGGGCACTCGGCAAACAAAATAAAAAAAAATTTGAAAATTGTTTGCCGAGTGCCAGATCTCGGGCACTCGGCAAACTTCAAACAAGTGTTTTGTGCGGCACTACACACACGCACACGCGACATCGCGGCTCGCGCCGCCGCGCGCGCACTACCGCCGCCGCCGCCGCTGCGCCGCGCGCCGCGCGCCGCCGCGCGCCGCACGCGCCGCGCTGCTGCCGCCCGCGCCACACGCGGCCGCCACTGCGCGCGCCGCGCGCCGCGCCGCCGCTCGCCGCGCGCCGCGCGGCGCCGCCCGCCGCGCCCCACGCTGCGCGCGCGCCTCGCCGCCGCCGGCGCTGCCGCGCCACTGCCCACGCGCCGCCTCGGCCGCGGTTGCCGCCCGCCGCGGCAGCGCTCATCGCCGCTGCCGCGCCCGCTTATCGCCGGCCGCACGCTGACCCCGCCGCGCGCCCCGACCCGCCGCCCCGCCCCGCCGCCCGCCGCGCCGCCACGCTTCGCCGCCGCGGCCGCCGGCCGCCATCGCCCGCCCGCCGCCACCGCCCATACCGTAGTTCCCATACCGCGAGGTGAGTGAAGCAAATCTCCTCCGTTTCTTGATATATTTTTGTTAATCTGATCTTTTTGTATGTATGCATGCATGCATTAATACAGAGGATTGGCTTAATTGGTAGCAGAATCTAATGAATTAAATCTATTGAGGTGATCTTTTGTATGTATACTGTATGCGTGCATTAGCAGGGAGGATTGACTTAATTGGTATCTAATGTAATCTTGTCTCACATGCAATCTCTTCTCCTTTGTGCAGCCTCAATCGGCGGGTTCGAATAATCCACCTCATGCGCTCCAAATGATAGAGCTTTTCCTTCACCACGATGTGATGGCCACCTTCGAGATGAATGGTAGTTGTATTTTCATTTGTTGTTCACTTGGTGATGGACTTGTGATATACTTATGATGCACTTGTCGACTGTGATGAACTTGTGGATTTGTTTGGATGGACTTGAGCACTTATTGTTATATATGTGATGGATGTGATAAATATGTGATGGATGAGATATATGTGTGATGGATGTGATATATATGTGATGGATGAGATATATATGTGATGGATGTGATATATATGTGATGGATCTGATATATGTTTGGATGGATTTGTTTGTCGTGATGGAATGTAAAAAACAAATAAAAAATGCAGTTTTGGGTCACTTTGCCGAGTGCAACACACGACAAATAGGTCCTTTGTCGAGTGCCATGGTCATGGCACTCGGCAAAGCTGGGAATGTGGGCACCTCAAAATCCCTGTTTTCCAGCTTTGCCGAGTGCCATGACCATGGCACTCGGCAAAGATTTTTTTAAAAAAATTAAAACTTTGCCGAGTGCCAGGACCTGCGGCACTCGGCAAAGATTTTTTTTTTAAAAAAAAAAATTACAACTTTGCCGAGTGCCATAAGGGATTGCACTCGGCAAAGGATTTTTTTTTTTAAAAAAAAAAAATTTAACTTTGCCGAGTGCCATCATTCCGACACTCGGCAAAGACATTTTCAAAAAAAGTAAAAACTCTTTGCCGAAAGTGCGCGGTTTGGCACTCGGCAGCGGCACATCAACAGGGCGGCGCGAAGCGTGCCTTTTCTTTGCCGAGTGCCAACCCGGCACTCGGTAAAGCCTTTGCCGAGTGCCCGAAAAAATACACTCGGCAAAGGCTACTTTGCCGATTTTTTTTTTCCGAGTGCCCTTTGCCGAGTGTCGCACTCGGCAAAGCCTTTACCGAGTGCAAAGGAGCCTTTGCCGAGTGCCTGAGGCACTCGGCAAAGTGCCTGAGTCCGGTAGTGTAGGGGACTTTGGCTAAAATTTCCCCAGGAACATCTCTGGAAATTTAAAATGAATAGAAATTTTGGCTTGAAGCTCCAAAAATTATGAGATTAGGTGTAGAAGAATCCTCTCACTTGCCTACACCCTCTATTTTTAGTCCAGCCCTAAACTCGAAGATCATTTTTTGGTCTGGCAGACCACCGCTCACAGTCGGTCTAACCGCCAGCCACTTGAGCCTGCATACAGTCGGTCTGACCATCGTTCTAGCCGGTTTGACCGTCTAGACCTGACAACACTCTAAATTTTGCATAAAACGCGTGTTTCGATAAATCCTCACCACCATTGCCAATTGTATCATCATGTTAAGATCATGAGCATATCCCCATGATATCCACAAAAGCCAATGGTAACTTCTACAACCCATATGCAATACATATGTATGACCCCTTTGGTGTGTGATTCTCATTGAGTCTCCTCCTTTGCATCCTCAGCGGTCGACACATCCGACGGGGGTGCATACAAGTTTACTATTCGCTCCCATATCGACAACACTATTAATTCGTTGCACCAGAAAATTTTATGTGCAAGTTTGGTGAACTAGTTGAAAAACACGTATAGTCTTGCAAACATATAAATGAATCCCAGAAAACTCAACTTTAAAATAGAACTAGCCGAATTTTCTGCACAATTGTATGGATATGTACTGCATTGCGTGTATTTATATCAAAACAAAGAATTGTATACCGAAAATATAGTTGTATTCCTTGTACTTGCCTGCTCACCCCCAACCCGTACATGGTTTCTACGCTTGCATGATTGCAAGTTTGCAATGGATGGATGGCTTGACAAGTTGGCGTGCTCCCTTGATGAATTGATGAGTAAGTACATAGTCTGTGGCACAACCATGCCCGTGGATTTCGGGTGATGTGGGGATTAAATAGAAGAGTAGTAAAGAAACATGAAGTGGGCCAGGGTAGCTAAGGGCATGTACAGTGGGGTGACATCAGCAGTCTATTATCTTTGCCACGTAAGATTTTTAGTGATGTGGTTGAGAGAGAACAAGAAGAGAGAATGAAGCTGTCTGGCATGCAACAGACAGTCTATAAGGCCCTTATAGACGATTGTTTTGTTGTTGTATCTATGCCGTCTGTAACCCACAAGTTTTATGGTCTCATTTTATGGATGACATATATAGACAACTTAGAGACAATCCATTGTATGGGTTGTGTTTAGTTTTATCTATAGATGACATGGAAGCTACTACAGACAACCACTGTATATACCACTGTACATGCCCTAAGGGGAAGTTGAAGGCTAACCAAGGCAGTTAGCAATTCCAAGGGACGCATGTGGCAAATCTCCAACTAATCATATAAGGCCATGTACAATGGTTCCACCTACATCGTCTATAGCATATGTCAGCTAGGATTTGTGTATACTTAGAGGGGAGAGTGGGGAGGTCGTCAACAATGTAGTAGTTGGCTTTAGCACGCGAACCAATGCATGTACAGACGACACGTGGTTTGTGGGCCTAGGTATTGGGAATCCTCCACCATGGCCCCCAACGGCCACTAGGACTGCGACGACGACCACTACGGCCGGTGAAGAAAGCATCGTTGATCCCGGCTTCCCCATTTGCCGACTGTGACGGCGAGCTCTGGATCTTGAGGCCGACGGCTCAAATCCGAGCGGCTGGAGTCCAGATCCAGCCATATGTGGACGTCGGCAGTTCAGATCTGGTCATCTGTGGGGTGGCGTGGGGAGGCGGCGACGACGGTAGGGAAGAGAAGGTGGCGGATATCGGTGTTGAGAGAGCAGGGCGGGGAGGGAGCAAGGCGAGTGGGAGCGTGAGGTGCGACGGTGAGGAAAGCAAAGGCGGGCGCTGTGACCAAGAGGGCACGTCGGCTCATTGGCAAGCTAGGGAGGGGGATGACGGCGGGGGGAGGAAGAGTGGATGGTGTCAATTAGAGATGGCAATTGGGCACGACAGGCACGGGTAGTGCTCACCCATACCCATGCCCGCGAGCTTGATTTCCCCTCACGGGTATGCCCACGAAGGACGACGAGCAAGAAACCTCGTCCATGCCCGTCACCCATGAACATGCCTATGTGCTCGCCCGCCACCACTCCATCTAGCCAGCAACACATCACAAATCACGGAGGCAATGGACATATCAATAGACAAGGAGTAGTTCGTGACAAAGCCAAAAATAAACATAATAAGGAGCACTTCAGTTCATCACAAAGCAATAAAAGTGGTGGTTCAAGACTTAAAATGGAAATACAAATCACAAGAACAGATCAGGATTTAAGAGAGGGAATGAAAGAAAAGTGTACCTGGTGGTGATCCTGCCCGTCGCTCCTGATTGCCACTCCTACACCTGATGTTGTTCATGGAACATCATTGATTGCCATTACAAAATCACCTGATACATGCTAACAGGTTCTTTGATGCATAGACAAACACATTCAGTTAATAAAAAGCAAGTACCTGCTGTTATAATTCCAACTACACTTATCCACAATTACAAGCATTAATCAAGGCTTGTGGTTACTCTCATTCACAACTATAAGCATCAAGCACCGTTATATGTCAAGAGTAGAGCCTTGGACCGTGGTGGGGTCGGCCCTTGGAGGCGGTGATTGAGTGATCTGGGGCAGTAGCATCGCGTAGGGGATAGTAGATGGCAACCCGGGGTGGTGCATCTTGGGGGCGAGTAGATGGCGCCATCGCCGGATGGGACCAGATGGTGACCCGGGGCAACGTGTCCTTGGGGCGAGCAAATGGCGGCGTGTCCTAGAGACGAGCGGATGGCGACGTCGCAGGACTAGGACGGGAGGTCTTCGGGTGGGGAGACGGACTAGGGAAGGAGACAGACAACCAGGGAGGATGGAGTCCGCGGCATGTGCCGGCTTGCCACTGGCAAGAGATATGGGAGGAGGACGGAGCACGGGTGGGGATATGGAGCAGATCTGGGAGGAGGGAGCTAAGGGGTGCTCAGGTGGAGAGAGAGGCCGGAGCGGCAAAGAGGGAGGCGCTGGCACGGCGGATATCGAATTGACGGGGAAATGGCTGGACCAACATAAGCCTGACACGTGGGCTCGGCGTTCTGCCTTGTGACCCTAGTAGGCAATGAGTGACACATGCAAATGTCATCTTCCAGGCCTGCTCTTGCTAAGGCCGGATATATATATACTAGGTCGATAGACTTGTTGGTGATCGATGGTTACTTTGTCCCGTACAGGTTCAGTTACCGTGCAAACCATCATCCGCTCCGACGCACGTTACTTGTTTTAATGATTGGAGTGATCGGAATTAGAGGATACCAGTTGAGTAGATCAATTAGAAGACATTTTTAGATGCGAGACCCAAGCAAGACATAACAAAAATTAAGCCACAAATACTTCATTGACATGAAACTTTATCAAAAATGCTTCGACATAAAATATAATATAAAAAAAAACATGACAAAACATAAATAATATAGCATTTTAGAGATACAAATTGAGTACCTAAATAACGAAGATTTCATCTCTAACCTAGCCCACCATTTCTTCGTCAATAGTTGGATAAGTACCAGAACCTACAAAGATAACATAAAAAAATAAATCAAAAAGAGTTTTATGTCGTGTTAGAAACATGTTGAACCCCAAGAAATCTCTGTATCACCTGCCCTTTGATATTGACGTACCTGCATAGGACAAAAAAACATAGTTAATATAGTTTGAACTAAACTCAATCATACAAAAAATGTTGTGGCTACTAACCTCAACCACAGCCATTTGCTCTTTGATGGATGTATCTCGGGCCTCATCTACACTCTACAAGACTACAATCAATTACCAATCAACCATAGTCCATATGACCTGATATAGACAAATCACATATTCACATTTATTTAGACATAACAGTATAGACAAATCACATAGTCACCATCTCATTACCTCTCCACTTCTCCAGCTCTCCTCAATTCCTCACAGGCTCAAAGCCAAAGCTGTCGGCCGCTTCCTGCCTTCCTCCCGCTCGGCCGGTCGCCTCCCAAGTCCCACCGCCTGCCTCCAATGGATCGCCTCCGCCTCGCCGTATCCCACCGCCTCGCTCATCCTTCCGGTGGCGGATCTAGGCCTCGCCGCCATCGTATCCACCGCCTCCACACGCCGCCGAGCCGGGCGGAGGCGTTGCGCACCGCGCCGCCTTGCGTGCGCTGCGCGGCGTCGCCGAGGAAAGAGCGTGGTCGCCGCGCGCCCGCAACCGCCACGAGCGCCGCGCCGAGCGGGACGGACCGACGAGGCGCGCGGGCGCAGCGGGCGTGAGGGAGGCGCGAGAAGCCGAGGCGCGGCCGGCGGCGGGCGGGCGAGGTCGCCAAGCCGCGGAGACGCCGATGGAGGCGATGGCGCGAGAGGATCGGGGATTAGGGCATTAGGTCACTGCCTGCCCTCACTGATGGCCGGATGGAGTGGGGGATTGGGGGAACTGGGATGGAGCCATCGGCCGTGGGCTAGGCTGGCTGGGCCTCGGACTAAAACAGTGTACCAACTAATTTCAACATATATTTAAAAAAAATTCCACTGCTATTTTCTCTGGGCCTCGGGCTATAGCCCACCCTGCCCGAGGCCCAGATCCGCCCCTGGCCACCAGAGCAACTGCCGCTGGCGGCACTTCTCTTCTCTTCTCCGGCATTCTTGCCCGTATTGAGTGGATGGGACCTGTTGATTTCCATAAGTCTTTTTTTTTCTTAGATCAAGTTGTTCTATTTTGTTATTGTTCACCAAGTTTTTATTCGAATTTTCTTTACCTGTGATGGGTTTTATTGGATCAACTCATCTGGATAACCACCACGACGCCAATGTCAGAGATCGACACCGTACTGAGTTTGGTATTAATAAATCTCCTCTTATTTTCTTTTGACGAACAATACTAGCGTATGTCCTATACATTAATGAAGATTATCGACAATCTACTTCATATTGTCGTGATCATTGGCAATTATGATGTCGTTGTAAGATTCGGAGTCTCTGGCGAGAAAGATTTAAAAAAAAAAGGCCAGCACATCCATCGACTCAAGGACTTGATGGTGACATGTTATTTATCTATAATCTTCAATGTAAAATTAGCTGAGTTATTGATATAAATCAAATGATCTTTCTCGAAAAAAAAGTTATCGGAATCAAAATTACATGTACATATCTCGAAGCTAATCAATGGCCAGAAAAATCGACTTAGTACAAAGGGAAAAAATCAGGCAACTTACAAATAGCAAAACCAATAAATTAATTTACAAAGGTATACATGTGCCTATAACTGTTTTATTCAAATACATCGTGTATAAGTATTCTTTTTCTGTACAAATTGCTGCCCACCGTACTGCACCATACGTGCGTGGGCAAAAATCACCAAGAAATCTATCAACGAATCCAAGCCTACGAAAAACAGATCGACGATCTATAACCCATCACAGCTAGCAGCGAGCGAGGCCAACCAATTAATCCTTGTCCGTCGCTCGAGAGGTCGTTGTACGGCCCAGATGCGCCGTATCGGTCTCGATCCTACGGCGGGCACCCGTTGTTGGGGCTGTTGGTGCCGCACGACGCGCCCGGCCCGCCCAGCTGCTGCAGGTACAGCCGCCGGAGCGCCTGGACGACGGACGAGCCGTCGGGCACCGCCCAGTCGTCGCCGACCAACGGCCGGGCCTCTCCGAGCGCGACCAGGAGCAGCAGCACCGCCACGATCACCGGCAAGGCAAGCCCTTCCTCATCACCACGGCCATGATCAACCTTAGCTCGCTTCCAATGCCTCTCTTCGCTTCTCTCTCTTCTCTCCTAGCTCTTCTCTCTTTCTTGCAGCAAGTGTTATATGGCTTGGCGTTGGACTTCGGCAATGTGTAATGTATCAAACTCTGTGTACTGCATGCTAGCTATGGAATGAGTCGTGCCTATATATATATACTGCACGAGAGGCATTGAGGCATAGAGATTCGAGAGGAAGTTGCATCCCGGTTACGTGTGGTTGGCTTGGTCTCGCGCGTTCATTGGAAAAGTCGCCGCGGCACGCATCGATCGATATCGGCGATTCGACGAGAGGAGGACGCAGATCCTACCAACCTTTGCATTGCATGCACCGGTGTTTAATTAACGTGATGGTCTCACATAATCACGGCGGTTTCATTCGTTTTGAGCGGCCAGTGGATGCATGGCGGTAGCAAATTAACTGGACATGAAAAACGTGAAACGCAGAAGCGTGTCGTACGTGTTGACTAGAGCATGTATATGTGTGCCTGCATGGCAACCTGCCAATGATCGAGCTAGAGCTAGCAGCCGCTTAAGTCAAGCAGACCGATTAATTGGACCAACTCGCCAACACATTCTGGCAATATAATGTACTACTAGCTACCTCCATTTTATTATATTTTTATTTGAAATATACTTGCTGGTAATGCATTATATTGTCACGATGTATTGAGAGCAAAAGGGGGAGATCGAGAGAGATGTGGTTTGACCAAGAATGCCTTGAGAGCCAAGCAGTTTTGGGGCACAGTTTGACTTGAGAATTCCTTGGGATGTGATCCTAATTAATTGGTCAGAAGTTTTGTTTTCTCATGGATTATTATGTGTACTTTTGTCTTGGGCATTTGTCTGTTCACGTGGTCAAAATCTTGGAATTCTTGCTTGCATGGTATTCAAGCAATTCAAGAGCTAGCACGCTCGTCCAGCCGTCCTTTGGTTAGAATTTTCACCGTCAAAACCCTAGCTAATTTCCAAGAAAGTACTCAAAAGTTCGTTACCATGCCCGTCTTTTTCCCAGCATCTTACGTGTCATAAGCTGCTCACTAGCCTACCTGGCTTGTTCGAGCAAAACTTGTATTGCTATTCGAAACTTGCCAGACTACTCAAGAGCGGCGCGATATCTGACAACGCTACGAGTCATACCCCTGGTTTTCCTTACTGTACCTACACTAGCCGGTAGATCCGTAGATCTACCAGATTATGTACGGACTTGTTTATCGCGTGCCGGCGCATGAGATTTGACCTGCGGCTGTTAACCAGGTGCGACATATATGTTGGCAGCACAACGCAAACCTACGACCGCTTCAAAGGAGAAGATTGTGACTTGCACAACTCTCCGTCCGACGCGCGTGATGTGCCACGAATTTCAGCGTTCCGAGTGCTGCACGGCAGCTTGCCTCGGCGGCGACCGAACGCGCGAGCAGGTGGCAGGCAGCAACAGCTATTCGAGCCCTTTGGGAAGGGTCAAAGTTCCACTGCACCCAGGAGCATTTTCTTTGGAGAAAACACTAAAATAAACTGTAGCAATCAAGGAGCTCAGCACATTGAAATCTACCCTGGAGGACGAGACCGTCGTTGTTACAGTTGACCGGGCTCACTCCGGCTTCAAGGAAGGGCGCGCGCCTTCGATTTGTCGAATTGTCACCTCCCCGCAAGACAGGTAACACAGAAACGTATACTAGTACTACTCACTTAATTACTCGGTGGTGTTGAATGCATCAACACTGCCTTAACTCAGTCTCAGTGGTTGAATACATCGTCACCGGCTTAACACGGAGTGCCAAAACATATTGATCAGCTAAGCAATGCAGGTGAGGTAGTCTGCAAAAATCTACACCGTGGTGCAGTCAACGGATCGGATGAACCCGTTCTATTAGTTTGTGTTGTTTTCTCTCCTCTCCCCCTGTTCTTGGGCTTCTTCTCTGTGTTAGTGGGTGAACAGCAATGTTGATTGAAATTAGCTACATTACTATTTACTAGAGACATTGAAAACGAGATTACTCTATCACCGACTACAGCAACAAATTACCAAAACTGCACGAGGCATGACACGGCCCTCCTTTCCATGCCGATTTGGTTTCTGCTGACTTCTGCACTTGATAAGTATTGGTATAGCTCATGACTCCGGTGTAGTAGCATGGCTATAGAATACTATCCCCTACATGTACAGTTTTTTTTTTGAACTTTTTTAGAACTTTCAGACGTATGATGCATGAAAGATGGTGCATAAGAAGGGATGCACCAGATATTCGATTTTTTAAAAAAACAATTCTTTTTTATTTCAAAATACAGCAATATACCTCTATTTTTTATTTTACATAAATAATCCTACATCACCGCGCCCAATGGTTGAGCGACTAGATCTAAGTCGTCCAACAGTTGCGCGACAAGTGGAGTAGTCACTCAACAGTTTAGCGACTAGTCTCTTCAGCTACTAGTCGCTCAACGGTTGAACGACTTTGGCCAACCGTTGGGCGACTAAGGACTTATGAGAGCCATCGTCATTTCCTACCTCCCTTGTGCATTGTAACATGACTTACCTTACTATTTACCAATTGTTCCTACCTTCGTCGCTCAACCGTTGGACGACTTGGCAGTAAATAGTAGTAGGGGCGGAGCTGGGCCTCAGGCCTCTCGGGCAATGGCCTGAGGCCCAGCAGAAAAACATCAGCTAAAAAAGAAAAAACAAACGTGAAAATTTAGTGTAATTTGATAGTTGGGCTGAAACTGTGCTGGGCCGGCCCGAGGCTTCGGGCCGCGCTGGCTCCGCCCCTGAATAGTAGTCCAACGGTTGAGCGACTAGTCAACATAGTGCTGCCCAAACTTTTGTGCGGACTACCCCGACCGCAGGTTTGACACGCCGAACCACGGGCAATCGGTAATGAAATCGCATTTCAGTGCACACCACTATTTTGCTTCCCGTTACGTCGTAACCACGTCTCTCTTCCCACCGCAATCTCCACCGCGCCTATGCTACTTCAACCAGTGGAACGATGACAAGATCCACCCCTACGACATGTGTAGATGCTACTGTCACAGAAGAGGTGGGTCAGGGAGAATTGCGAGGGTCGTGAAAGGCGCCTCGAAGAGCTGCAGGCTGAGATGGAGGAGAAGAAGAAGTGGGAGAGGTTGCATGAGGAGGAGGAGCGTGAGCATGCCATGCGACACGAGGCCGAGAGAGCGCGGAAGAGGGCCATCGCGGCGAAAACTAAGGCCAAAACGAGGAGTACATGTGTACCGTTCTTGGTTTGTTAGCCTGCGTGCCATTTAACACCCTATCGGATCAACTGTCGTGTTGTTATCGTTGCGCCATTTCTCTAAAGTTCTTCATCGTGTACGAATTCCCTGATGCATCACAATATCACTTAGCTTCCTACTTACGAAGCATTACTACCTCAATTGTCCTCACAAAATTCTTTAGAAATTTACCGCACTACAACAACATATGACGATCACAAAATGTTATTACGAGTCTAACAGATTTTGTACCTTTGAGAATCTACAAAAATCACAAATAGATCAACCAACCCTGTCACCACCCTTTATTCCCAAGATTTGCTAAATGAATTACCTACAAAAATTGCCATTTATTCCCTCATAATTATTTCCATTGGATTAATAATATTATTATTTTAAATCGCTCAACCGGTGCGCGACTTGTCGATGTGTCTCTCAACGATTGAGCGATTAGCACAAGTCGCTCAACTGCTGGGCGACTTGTACGCTTGTCGCTCAACCGTTGGGCGACTATGGAGGGACAGAGGATTATTTCTGTAAAATTAAAAAAAATATATATTACTGTATTTTATAATAAAAATAGATTTTATTTTAAAAAATTCCCAGATATTCTCTCCAGAAACAATTGGCAGGAGCAGGTCAGCATACATGGCTGTCATCAACTGACAAAAAAGTGTACCACCGGCAGCCTCGCTTGTTCAGTTCTTCAATCTACACTTGAAACTTCGTTCCAGTCTGAATGCTTACTACTGCTTGCGCTGGAGTTAACTCACATTTTTATGCCACAGAAGATGAGATCCACCGCATGTTACGACCTGCATTTGCTGCATCTGAACATAAGATGCAAATTTCAGTCACATATACACGGAGCTATATAATTCTAAGGTAAGTGTTATTGCAGATGCATTCACATTAGAAAGGATGCCATTATGCTTTTTGACATTAGCATTGTTAAGACATACACTAATCTATTGTTTAAGTGAGATGTCCACGTGGGTCTTTGTTTACGGTACTTAACTTTTTACAAAGTTTGTTACTTGTACCAGAAGTATATGCTTAGACAATAGAGCACTGCACTGGAAAGTCATGTTTGACATTTTAAAAAATGGAACACTTTTCTTGATTGCCTCCTTCAGTTTCATGAGTGTACGGCACTTACTCTTCCAAATGTCTTCAAGCAGACCTAACATGGATAGGAGCTTAAATATGTCAGACCTGGATTTCGTAATCCAGAATCCTCTACGAAAACATTGTGTTATTCTCTGGATCAGTAGCTAGCACTACAGATACATCACTGAATCATATCATACATGGTGTAAAATCATACTATTCATTAATTTAACACATCAGAGTTTACATAAACCACATCGGGTCAGGCTTTTTACAATAAGGGCCGAACAGACCAAACTGATTACATTACAAAAGTAGAAGCGACAACGAAAGCAAAAGGGGTGAGAGCACATCTCTCCACAGGTAAGTGACTGGGGAAACTCATATGCGTCCGATATTAACCAAAGACTTGGATAATATTAGATGCATGCAAGATCCGACGGAGTCAACTGGACTGAGGCGAAACTAGAACAACTAAAGACTATACTACGCTTCATCATCTCCTGGACCTTCAACTTTTGGATCCTCGTAGTAGTCATAATCTTCAGGATTTCCTACTTCTGAGGGTTTTAGGGGGAAGAGCGAGAATGAGCACAACTTTCGTGGTCGTGAGCCAACGCACAATGCAATAATATACATGCAAGACTTAACAATGATGGCTCTGGGTTTTTTTCTTTGTTAAAGCAATGTTTTTAATTATCATAATTACAAATTCCTAGTACTTAGCATTTTAACCAAATTGTATTTTATTAAAGAGAGTAATTATACAATATTAAATAACAACAGAAGTTCCCTCCGTCGGAAACTCTACCTATGCTTCATTTGATCGGAGCTACCTCCAATTATTAACATCACTGAGTCTGAAAACCCAGGAAAATCCAATCTCAATGCTAGGTGAGTCCATCACATTTTCATACCACCCACAAAGGTTTTAGACATGAACTAACTCAAGTTAAGTTCTCATGTCCACCTTTGACCGTAGGCACGACTGCTTAAACAGTTTATTACTCTGCAGAGATTGTACACTTTACCCACAAGAGATAATCATTTTGATATGTACACATGTTTTCGTAGACATGCGAATCAATGGGAGATCACCACAAGACCTTTACAGTGCATCCTTTAGTATTAGTTACACTCGCTAAGGTTTCATCTGCGAAGGGTTACGCTCTTTTAGACCCGTTAACCCTTACTCAGACCCCCTCTTACGCCATCTAACGACTTACGTCACGCACCCCGACACCCTTCGCCACAAAGGCTTACGGCGTCACGGATCATCTACCTAGTACAAATCGTACTAGTGGATACAAATTATTTAACCAGATTGTATTTTACAAACTTGTGGTTATACTTGTTTTACACGGGAGATCATGACAAGATTAAATCCTTATGGTTATCTAGGCGGTTCATTCCACATACCAACCACGAAACAACAGTCCTTGGGCTTCGAGAGTCTTGGTATTCTTGTGCTTAATCGAAGTGGAGATCTTTCGCTTCTTCGAATTCTACTCGGACGAAAGTACCGAAAAAAGGAACAACAAACAAAAGAAAACAAATAAATACACAAGAGATAATAAATGAACTCCAAATTAAATAAGACCAGTGTCATTAGCAAGATCTTGATTTTGACAAATTCTTAGAAACAAACTTTATAATTTTTGGAGCTAAAATGAGGGAGAAAGGAATTTTTGAAGTCTTACTTTTTGAATTAATTAAAACAGAAAAGAAAAAGAAAACTGAGGGCGGCCCACTGTGCACATTTTGGCCCAGCCCAGCCATTTGGGCTTAAGCCTTTGTGCGGCCCACGACCATGGGCTGGCTGCTCTAAAAAAAGAAAAGAGGGGGGTGCGCTCGGGCCAGAGCAGAGGGGAGAGGGGAGTGGAAGGGGCAATGTCGCATGGAGGTAGGGAAGAAGGCTCGGGGGCGCATGGCGGCGGCGGACCACGAGGAGAGCACCGAAGCGGCGGTGGCGCGGCCGGAGGAAGCGGCGGCAGCTCAGGTGAGTTCCCCCCCTCTTTTTGTTAGCTTCTCCTTGCTCGGGAAGAAGGGAAGGGACAAGGTGGGGAGGGCGGGACGGGGGCGGGACCAATGGGGGGTGAGGCTTTAAAGCCAGCGGAATGGAGCCGTTGACGTAGGCCGGGGCGCACGGGGTGGGTGGAAAGGACGAGCAGATAGCGGAGGAGATGGAGTGGCAGAGGGGTGGGCACAGGCGCTGCCGCGGGCGCGGAGGATCCGGGATGGGACACCCATTGACGCGGTGGCGAGGGAGCCAAAGCCAGGAGAGCCAGGACGGGACAGGCAACAGGTGCGCACTGGAGATGGGACCCGACGAGGACGGGCAAGTGGAGGAGGTGAGTGCGGCAAGGACGGTGCGGCGGGCACGGACACGGGAAAACCGGGATAGGACAGTGATACGACGGCGAGGATGGTGCCGGCGGAAATGGGGGCGGGGGAACCGGAGAAAGAGAGAAGAGGAAAGTAGAGAGGTTAGGGGAGAGGGAGGATTTGGGGAGGGGAGGTTTTGAAATCCGAAAGTTTTTGGAGTTTTTGAAACTTTGAAATTCTTACATAACCAAAAACACTACCGAAAACACTGATCAAGAACTGAAAAACAGAATGTTACAAAATCATAATGTTGTTCAGAACTTCTGGTTGGCTTTGGCGGTTGAACATCAGGTTTGGCGATGCGATTAGGAACTCAAGTATGAACCATTATGTTACACAAGTTTAATCTTTGTTTACATGCACTTATCGATTAAACGTCAAAATTTACCTCCTATCATGATGGGCCATGGAGCACTGCATCTTCTACGACTAATTTTGGAGCCATTGATACCACAGGTCCACAGCTGTACCCCTCTCCACTATATTCACCAAAGATTGGTTGCAAGTCTCAGGACCCTACAAATTTAGCAAGCAAGGATGGTATAAGGATGATGCATGATTAAAAGAGCAGCAATTTCTCCAAATGAACAGTTATGTTCCAATTGGAAAATGGTTTATTTGGAACCATCTTCTCCAATCCTCATACATGCAAAAGAATAGATTTGATCGCAGAGATTTTTTTCGACGATCAAGAGTGCATAGTAATTGTTTACCATATGCAGATGCCAGAAGCAACTTCACTGATGCTACTTCTAGACATAATGTCAACAAATTAAAATATTAATGTCGGTTCACATTTCCACAAACAAAATCCATGGATCCTAACATTTCAAAAGCCTCCTTCCAACATCAGAGAACTCACAAGTCACAATAATACAATTTTCTTGGAAGGTGAGGATGCGATATACTAATTGTTGAACGTATATGTTGCTGACTTGCTGTGACAACTCACCAGAGTGCCATGACAAATAAAACATAGCTCATTAACTGCAATGTTCCAAGATCGATTCTCCTGGAAGAAAAACATACATCCTTAGTTTTATCACCTTCAATTCTGAATAACTCCAAACCCAATATGCATTTAAATTCTACTAAAGAAGTCATCAAAGCATTCTTTGAATAGAGATATGTACAATTGCCAAGTAATCTGCATATTCTCAATAACTCCAAATGCAATATTTGAATTCTACTAATGAAACCATCCAAGCATCCTTTGAATATAGATTTGTACAACTGCCATGAAATCTGCATATGCATGTTTCTATCACTCAAAGTTAAATTCAATCACAGTGCATCCATAAAAGAAGCTTTTGTTACGGAAAATCCCTTCGGAATAGACAAAATATGAAATGGTAATATAGCCAATGCAAAGTAGCCTTTCTTCTTTTGACATCCCACCCTAAACATAAAAGTAGCTTGCTCGGGGTTCTTATTCTTTCCCAAATGCAACTATTCAACGTTATCTGATGAAGAGTAAGAACTCATTTGATGAAGTTGGTTGCATGTCAAGCATTCATTGGTGTATGTTCCACTACTATCTATCAAGCGCTAAAGTGATTAGGCCTTAATTGCAAATCCGTTTTATGCATTCTTCAATAATAAACTCATCACTGCAATACCAGACAAAGGAACTGAAGCAATGCCTAACCGATAGTGCCCTGATTAGCAACATAGGAAATTAGGAATAACCCGACGAGCTGTCACAATATGTGCTGAATGAGATTGTACTGGATTCAGTGGCCTATAATTAAATGTATTTTTATAATGCAGGCTACGATTGCAGCCAATTCTGATCACAAGGGCATTAATTAATTAAGGTCAGCTAGGGTTCGAAGTGGTTTTCTAATTTTTGTAAGCGCAACCAACTCTGGTCTTCCCATTACGAATTACACCTTGGTATTGCAACTCCTGATTGATCTGAAGCAAAAT
This sequence comes from Ampelocalamus luodianensis, assembly GCA_036346255.1. NCBI lineage: Eukaryota > Viridiplantae > Streptophyta > Magnoliopsida > Poales > Poaceae > Ampelocalamus > Ampelocalamus luodianensis. The sequence goes on along the minus strand of CM070627.1, from coordinate 50,634,238 downwards.
TCATGCCTTCATTCTCGGAGCAACATGACAGATTTCATGGTGCCTACTAAGTATGTTCTCACATAGTTATCCTTTTGGGTGCAATATGTTCCCTTCGCTGCATTAAATGCTTTAATCCGTCTGTTTCACCAATGAGAGGTAGCCATTCCATGAGAACATCCAAGGTCACATAAATCTGGAGTGCACCTCTCATATAGTTATCCTTTTGGGTGCAATATGTTCCCTCTGCCTACTAAGCATGCTCTCATGTAGTTGTCCTTTTGGGTGCAATTTGCTGCATAAAACGCTTTAGTCTGTCTGTTTCACCAATGACAGGAAGCCATTCCATGAGAACATCCATGGTCACATAATCAGGAGTGCACCACTCTTCCCTTATCCAGTCCATCAGTTCAAACGCCTTTTCTACAAAATTCTTATCCCGAAGTCCCTTCAACAATGCATTGGAGGTTGTTACATTTGCAGGAACATGCTTCTCCATCATCTTATCAAACAGTTCAATAGCCAAATCAGCATCCCTGCTCTTGCAGAGAAAGTCAATGAGAGTATTATCACGGTGTTGGGCTGAATACCGGACTCATCCATAGATCGGAAAATCCTCAGTGCCTCATCAATTTTACCAACTTTGCAATATCCATGTACAAGTGTACCAAAGGTGATCACAGAAGGACGGCAACCATCATCGATCATCTTCCCCAATAATTCATCCACAACCAAGAAATGTCCTGCTTTGCACAAACTAGACAATAAGGTATTGTAGGTGCACACATCTGGCTGAAGACCAGCTTCCTTCATCTCCCCAAGCAACTCATAAGCCTCATGCATCCTCTTCTTCCTGCAAAATCTACCGATCAAAATATTGAATGCCTTTGCATCCAGCTGAAAGCCTATCTTCTTCATCGATGACGCCATGGAGCAAGCATCCTCCAACCGCCCTGCTTGTGTCAATCCCGATATCATGGTGAAATACATGATTGCATCTGGTGAGTGCCCTTCATCTGCCATCTCATCGAATAACTCCATGGCCGCACCCACATTGTTGGTGTGCAGGAAAGCCCCTACCAAAGTGTTGTAAGTCACCGCATTGCCCCTGGCTTCTGGCCAATAAGTTTTTTCTCCCTGAAGAACTCCAGCGCACCCCCAATCCTACCTACCTGGCACAAGCCACCAACAATCGTATTAAGCGTAACAACATTCAGGACCATGCTCTCCCTCTGCATCCTCCCCACCACCTTGCAAGCCATGCCAACATTCCCTACACGGCAAAATGCATCAGCCAAGCAGCTATAAGTAACCGTGTTGAGCGCGCACCCATGCACGCTCCTCCGCAAACACGAAGGCCTCGTCGACCCTCCCGCTCTTGCACAACCCATCGACGACAGTGTTCAACGCGACAATATCCGGGCGGACGTCTGAGTTTGGGTCGGACATTCCATCGAGCACCCTAAGCACGTCCCTCACGCGGCCGGCCTTGCAGAGGCCGTTGACGAGTATGCCGTAGGTGACGACGTCGGGCCGGACGGCGGCGGCCTGCATGGAGGCGAAGAGCTGGGTCATGCTGGAGAGGTCACGAGCGCGGGCAAGCGCGGCGAGGAGGGAGTTGAACGCAGGGGCGCCCGCGGTGAGGGAGGGCATGTCGCGGAGGATGGAGAGGGCGAGGCGGAGGGGGTCAGCGGGGAGACGAGGGAGGCGAGGAGGGAAGCGGCGGTCGGGGTGGGGGCGGGTGGGGAGCCGGAGGAGGAGAGGCGGCGGTCGGGGTGGGGGCGGGTGGGGAACCGGAGGAGAGGTGGCGGTGTCGGTATTGAGCTTGGAGTTTTGCGAAGGAGGACGCGAGCCGCCAGGCTGCGGACATGGTGGGCGCGCGAGGGGAGGAGGTGGCGGCGGTGAACTGCCGGGGCGCGGCTCGGCCCGCCGCGGAGAAGGGAAGCTCTCGTGCTATTGCGTTCGACTTCGGCGGCAAACGGCTGAGCCGCTCATTCTGGGCCTTACCCCAAACTGGGCATCTGGGTTGTTTTCACAAGTTAGGCCTAGTTCTGTAAACGCCTTATCGGGTTGTATGGACATAATTTGGCTTAAGCATTTATGTTCCATTTGTCATAATGGTTCAGCCGTTATTAGGCTCAGCCATTTATGCTCTACAATCCAACTGGGCTCAAGACACTTCGGCCTGGCTGGTCAAGACACCCAGCGCTGTACATTTCATCGGCTTCATGGCCTTCGCGTAGACCATTAGCTTGAGTTTTGGGAAACAAAAAGATCCGTACGACCCTGAGCTATCAGAGTGTGCATACCTACGAAACTAGAACGAATAAACCGTTTTAGAGGTGGTTTTGCCACCATGGATAACCTGGCTGAGGATGTGGTCGATGACTCGACAATCATAAGGCCCACATGTCAGGGAAACCAAATCTGGCAGCATACCTCCTCCCAGTCCCATTCTTCCTCCTCTCCCACACTATCTTTCTCTACTCTGTTCTCTCTGCCAAAACAGCCTCCATGTCCCAGGGGCATCGGTCGGCCACTATTGACTCCCGCTGGTAGATGTAGATCCAGCGCCATCATGCATCCGCACTGCCCCCACCACGCATGACATGCTGCGACTCCCACTATCACGTGCTAGCCGCCGCACACACCCACCCCACGCCAGCCGCGCTACTTGCCCTGCCGCGACTCCCACCATACGACCTTCTTTGTTTCTTGGACCAAGCAAGCAAAATTTTCTTATCATGTTTCCTTGATTTGTTCCAGACTAACAAAATTAATTGCATCTCGTGAGTGCTCTTCATCCACCGTCTCGTTGAACAACTCCATGGCTGCGCCCACGTTGTTGGTGCGGAGGAAAGCCTCGATCAATGCCCTGTTTTGGTTCATGGTCCTAATGAATCAAGTGAAGATTCGATATAGCCAAAACTTGTGTAAAACTTTTTTTTTTGGTCAAAATGTACGGTGTTTGAATTGCGGACAACTCAAATTTTGGTGAGCAATCTTCCCATCCTCGGATTGCTCGCATGTGACATTGGATTTCATTAGTGTTACCAAATTTTTGTTGGTATTACTGAATATTAGTAGCAAACCAAACGATAACTAATTTTGATTGGCATTACCAAAATTTGATTTAATTCACGTTGGTGACAAACCAAACAGTCACTAAGTCACCGCATTTCCCTCTGGCTTCTGGCCAAGATTGTTCTTTTCTTCCTGAAGAACTCCAGCGCACTCCCGATCCTACCGCCGGCACAAGCCACCAACAATCGTATTAAGCATAACAATATTCGGGACCACGCCCTTCCTCTCCATCCTCCCCACCACCTCGCAAGCCATGCCAACACTTCCCACACGGCAAAATGCATCAGCCAAGCAGTTATCAGTAACCGTGTTGGGCGCGCACCCATGCACGCTTCTCATCCACTCCTCCGCAAACACGATGGCCTCCTGGCTCTCCCGCTCTTGCACAACCCATCGACGATAGTGTTCAAAGTGACAACATCCGAGCGGACGACCGCTTCCATCAAGCACCCTGAGCGCAACCCTCATGCAGCCGGCCTTGCTGAGGCCGTTGACGAGTATGTCGTAGGTGACGACGTTGGGCCGGACGGCAGCGGCCTGCATGGAGGCGAAGAGCTGGGTCATGCTTGGGGGGTCGCGGGCGCGAGAGAGTGTGGCCGAGGCGCTTGCAGTGAGGGAGGCCCAGAGGAAGAGGGCAGCGTGGGTGGGGAAGGAAGGGAAGCGCATGAGGATCTTGGAGAGGAGGGGCGCAAAGGGGGGTGGGAGGCGGTGGCGGGCGGAGTGAGGGCATGGGAGGGCGCAGTGAGGAGGGAGTAGAGTAGAGGCGCTGAGGGAGGGCGTGGCGTGGAGGAGGGAAAGGACGAAAGCGGAGGGGATCGTCGTGGAGAGGAGATCGGCGAGGAGGGAAGCGGTGGTCGGGGTGGGGGCGGGTGGGGAGCCGGAGGTGGAGAAAAGGTGGTGGTGGGACCAGAGTTTTGGGACAGCGGACGCGAGCAGCCGGGCTGCGGACATGGCGGGCGGCATGGGAGAGGAGGAAGCAGCGGCAGTGAATTGCAAGGGAGCTCAGCGGCTCAGCCAGGCGCTCTGCCGTGAAGAAGGGAAGGTCTCATGTGCCTGTGTTCAGCCGCGGTGGCAAACAACTAAGCCGAGAGTCTTGTGCAGCGCATGCGGGTCTTACAATCATAGTTATAAAACCCGGATTGGCTCTGCGGTTGAATCGGAAAAACCTGGACCTAGAGGCTTTGCCAGACCGGGCACACTCACAAGACCAGAGACACAATTGACCCCGAAAAACCCGGCCGACCCGGCCGGTTTTTCATCGACTCGGTCGACTTGGCCGGTTTTTCATCGACCCAGTCAACCCGACCGGTTTTTGCTTTGATGAACCCGAAGGTTCTGATTTTGGCCCGATCTTTCGATGAGAAGGATACGTTCGGTAGTAGTCGTTCAACTCTCACGATCCTGACTAAGAACTCGCAAGGCTCGAAATCACACAATCGCTGAACTCCTCGACAAGTCGTTATCAACCGTGCACGAATACCCGGTTGACCTGATCAGGAAGATTGATTCCTGCATGCACCGAAGAAGCACACAAGAACAATATAAATAAGCAATCTGAAATTACGAATATGAATGAAATACTTGATAAATTGGGATTCCGAAGCGGTATTATAGTTGGTCTAGTCGACACAAGCCAATACACGAAATTGCATGGAAGCTAACTTTTAACTAAACAAAATCCACCGAACTAAAGGGGAGGCGGCCACTACTTAAAGGAGAAAGAGAGAGGGGCGGTGGCACTGTTCATGTGTGAATAGTATCATGTGAACAGTCCCTCCCAAACCTTAGGTGGCCATATGGATCAGGGAGGTGGCGGGCTCAAATACCCTAAAGTGATGGCTGTCCGTTGGACCCAATAATTGATACAAAAGCCCTCGGCCTAATGTGAGGTGGCGCAGCGCCAGATATAAGTGAAGTACATGCGTCAGCACGTTGGAGTAGTGTTTAACGCGGCCGAATCGATGGCAGTAGAGTAGCCTAGTTGGAGGTGGAGTAGCGGTCATATCCGGTGGGTTGATGTCCTCATCATGCTTGACCTGGCTGGGTTTTGCTCATAAGGGTAATTTTTAAGAAACCCCTTAAATGAAAGAGTTTTTGAAGACAAAACTGAAGGGTATGTTTATACCTTGGGTGTTGCTAGATTTTAGTAGGAATCCCCTTGTGAAATTAACGGCTACACATAAATAATTTACATCTTTCTCACTCTCTCACTCTAGCTGACCCTCTCTGTTCTTTGCTCAGCTTCGCCTCCATCAGCAAGATACGATGTATTTCCCTACTTGCTTGTTTTGGTTGTCTCTACTCTCTAATCTCTAGTTAAGATGTAAGTATTAGATTTTTACCATTCTATTTTCTAATCAGAGTAATATATAGTTAGATCTAAGACATATATAATAAGATATAAGTTGGCAATTTATGTATTAAGCCAAACATGTAGTGCATCCGGATGTGAGGGGAATTGAAGGATATTTAAACGTATTCATTCAATTGTTTGAATGATCTCGTTATTGTGTGAGTCTATGATGTCCCTTTTTGACTGACTTAATTTGATGTTCAAAATTCATATTCTTTAATTATTGTTGCCTTTTTTTTTGTATCATTGATGTTTTTCCTTTTTTTTTGTATCATTGATGTGTGTGCATATATATACTAGCCGAGTGCCTGTGTGTTACCACAGATCTCAAATAAACACACACACACACACACACACACACACACACACACACACACACACACACACACATATATATATATATATGTTCTAAATTTGAAAAACCCAATATGCATAAGGTAATATCTAAAAGTTGCATAAAAAATTCATATCCGATCAACAAGCCACAAGGAGGAGTCTTATCATAACCAAGTGTGCATAAATCTAATTGTCCACTGAAGTTTCTTATAATAACATATGCATTATTACATGTATGAACATATCTATCTATAAAAATCCCACCAATTTATTAGGTTGGGAGGTAGACGATAGACTCACCACCACCACTACCATCAAGTCCTTTAATAATAGTAAAGATATATAAATTAAATTAAAAACATGCAGTCTGAATGTTAACCCACTGGTCCGACCACCGGGTCAGCGATCCGAGACCTCGACTGGTCGACCGTCCGTGTTTTATATCTATGCTTCCAATGACTTCTGGCAGTTTTTTTAGAAGGGTTGTTTTGGCAAGTTAGGCCTGGTTCTGTGAAGGCCTAGTCGGGCTTCCGCTATGGGCCGTAATTCGGTTTAGCCATCTGTGAGCACAGTTTGGCTGGGCTGGCTGCCATAGGCCGTTAATTGGGTTTAGCATTTTTGCTCTAGAACTAGGCCAGGCTGGTATTCTCAAAAGAAACTCAGGTCCGGGCGGGAGCGTAGTCCTAACTTGTTATTCGAGTACGCGCGATCCATCAGCAGAACCACAGTTAACGGCGAGAAGAGCAACCGATTGCTGCCGCCGGCCGCAACTCGGTCTATCCGCCGCTGGCATCTCTCCTCTGTATGATTCGTTCATTTTTAGAAGTAATTTTTTTCTTTAGTTTCTTAGATTTTTTTCCTTAAATTCTAGTTTATTCTTCTCTGACAAGTTCTTAACCAGATTTTCTTTACCGTGATAGATTTTATCGAACCAACTCACTTGGACGACGATTGACGGCTACACTGGATATCAACATCGGGCCGAGCTGCGTATAAATAAATCTTCTCTGGTTTTTTTTATATAAACAACACTGCTACCGATGCGTAGATTCTACATATCAAATGGAGATCATCGACAATCTACTTTCCGCTACCGTGGTCATCGGCAATCATGATGTTGTTGCAAGACCCGAGTCTCTGATGAGGAAGATAAAGAAGTCTAGCATATTTGTCGACTCAAGGACTAGTTAATTGTATAATTTGAAGGATCTTAAAAAAAACTCGTGCTTCAAGTTTTTTTTTTTTAAAAAAAAACAATGGTGCCTAGTGGCAAAGCTGCAAAGTTTCATGATCAATCTCGATTGTATTTTTTTTTTCTTCAAATAAAGACTCAATTGCATTTGAAGAAAAAATAAAGACGATAAGTTTTAATAGTCATTTGTTGTTTTGGCACAACTTGTCTATTCCTTTTTTTTCGTTTTCTCCCAAATGCAATTGATGATGAAATTTTACGGTCATAGAACATTATTCGCCCTACATCCACTAATGTTTTGAGGATTTCTAAAACTTTTACCCAAAGTTTACACAGGGTTACACCGAATTGCTAATTTATGGTAGATATGTCCCCTTTTCAAAAACACTAAGTTACAACTTATATTTTAGAGCCGAAAAAGAAATATACACAAATTTATATCTTTACTAGAATGGGTGAAGTCACAACAACAACAAACTGGCCATTACAGATCAGGAGAAATCATCACAGTGATCCACGAAATCTTCCACTAGCTTCAACTTCAGAGTGGGATAAATTTGTGGATATCTTCATTCACATTCCATTTCCAATTTACATCTTATTTCCATTACAATTTTAATCTGTACAGCATTGATAACCGATTCCTTTTTTTTTTCTTGCTTACATTGGTACAACAACTGGCATGCAAAGGTATAAAAAAAGCATGCAATGCTGGGGAGTGGGGAGGGGAGTCTAATCCTACATAAATACCCAAGAGAAGAAACCAAAATTTTACCGCAAACAACATGATCTTATTTTCGCTCACTGTCACTGGCGCCCTTCTAGTCGCTCTGCTCCGTGCCCTCGCCTCCGACCAGGTACAGCTTCTGGCCGTCATAGACCATGTCCACGTCCTGTACCCTCGCTCCATCCTCGCAGAGCAAGTGCAGGCATGAGCCGGACAAGTTGAGCTTCTCCTGGGCTGACCTGATGAGTCCCTCGATCGTGTGAGGAATCCACAGAACCACCCCTTCTTTCCGTTTGTCATCAGCGTCCCATGGATGGTAAGGGAACAACGAGCATCGTCTCGGGTGCATTTTATCTGCAAATAGAAGTTAATTTCCGTAAAAAATGTATGATGTGCAGATAACTTTGCAGAAATTCTTAGCTTCTGAACTTGCCTCTCACTTCTTCGCCGCGTGTGGGGAACTTGGAGAGCTCGTCGGCTTTCGCTTGTTCCAGCAGCAGCATCAGCGACTTGCTACCACACTTGCGCCCTTCGTCAAGTGGAGTGGTGCCCCATCTGCATACATCCATGGCAATGTCAAAAGAGCCTTCAAAGTTACAAAACTGGTAGTCCCAAACCTGATGCATGCATAAAAGATGAAACATTCTTTTGCAATACCTGTCTGTTGCGAACACGCTTGCGCCTGCGTCTATCAGCATCTTTGCGATCAGATACAAGCCCTCCGCAGCGGCTATGTGGAGAGGAGTGCGGTGGTCGTAGTCTTTCGAGTTTGGATCAACGCCGTAAGCTAGAGCCCTCCGAATGAAATCCGAGTCTCCCTTCGAAACTGCCGTACAGAGATGGCTGCCGGCATTCTTGAGGCTCAGTTTGGCTCCTTTGCTAAAGAGCAGTGCGGCCACCCTGTCGTTCCCCTGCTTGACTGCCTCCAATAAGGGTGTGTTCCCAAATTTATCTGGTTTGGGAAAAAAGAAGGTAGATGCAAAAATGTGTGAGCATATACTATAGTACTATACAAGAAACTGGAAATGACAATAGGGATGGCACTGAACTGAGTGAACATACCGGTAAGATCGATATCAACCCCTTCGTGGATGAGGAACTGCACGACATCTTCATACCCTTTGGAAGCTGCAAGATGCTGCGAGGAAGATGATGATTGCATCAGACATACATTATGTACCATGAAGAGAACAATGCTCCGAATTTCAAAGAAATAGATGTGCAGCTAAGCATATCCTAGCTGTTCATACCAAAGGAGATCGCCCATCATAGTCAGTGTTCTTTGGATCCGCTCCTGCCCGGATTAAACCTTTGAGCTGATGAAGGTCACCGTAAAAAGCTGCGCTATTTACTCTTAAGGTGAGCTCTGCCTCTTGCTTCCCTATATGGAATGTGATATCGGATTCTAATTGTTTGATCCGCCCACCATATTCATTGCTCTGCGGTCAGAGGAACATATCAAGAGATATCCACTATCTATAAATTGTACAATTTGATAAAATAAGAACTGTCATGTGGATAGTTTATGCTGCGTACCTCAGAAAGGTTGCTCAAAATTTTTCTTCCATCAACGAAATAGATCTCCAACACGTTTGTGAAGGACTGTTTATCGAGCCGCAAGAGCCTGCAAAGTTCGCAGACACGAACAGTGTAGGGCTGTGGAATATTGCAAAGAACAGCAATTTCTCCGAAAGAACTCTCAGGCTCCAGCATTAAAATAGTCTCTTCTTGACCATCTTCACCAATGCCAACACCTTCCTGAACCGCACAGGAACATAGAATAACTGAGTATCAATACATAACTAGTTATAAATGTGGAGCCACCGCAAGAAATTTTACACTATGTAATACTTCGATTAAGAAAGCATTCGATACCAAACTCATCTGAATACAGAAAGAATCAAAGAACAGCAATTATCCCAAGGCCTGAACTCACCAGCGCACCATGACAGACAAAGTATAACTGATCAACTGCGCTTCCTTGCTCCAAAATAACCTCTCCTGGTAGGAAGAACTCTTCTTGCAGCCTGATCACCTGCCAAGCGCAAGAACATGTTAGAGAAATCTTGGGAAATTTTTCCATGGTAAAATTTATACAGTAGATCAACATACATAATTTAGCCAAAAGAAAATGGTACTTACAATCTGTTGAATGAATTCTGCTGAACACCCTTTGAACAGTGGAATGCTTTCAATATATGGCTTGTACAGTGTTTGAGAAATCTGCAAATACAAAAGTATCGTCAGTCACAACTCACAACAGACAAGAACGCAGTTGATACGAAATATAAAGACATAAAGACTTGTGAAGTGCTAGTATTGTAAGCCGATAATTATAGAAAAGACAGTTTTCAGAACAGTATCGCAGAAGGATTGCAAAATATGGCTCATCATCACCTTTGCACGAATAGAAATTGGGATATCCTGAAGTACGGAAGCTTCAGTGTAGCTGCTCTCATACTGCAACCTCAAGTGTCCCTTGATCTGTTCTCTTATGTCCTTTCCAAGTTTATTTCTGTTCATATACCTGATAACTTCTTTCATTTTGTCCCTAAATCGCTCAGTTTTTGAGCCTTTGACAATGAGTGCAGTCATGTTACCGATGAGGTAAGCTCCAAGAATCATATCAAAGGAAACATAAATCATGATAAATATCATTTCCCTGATATTTATAGCGTGAATGTCACCGTAACCTGCAGAGGAAAAAAATATTTTTAGCATTTTAAATATGCATGCTAAGTTTTTCAGATATCAGAGATGGAAATGCGAAAGCTGTGTGTTGAAAATGAGACCATTAACTTACCAACAGTAGCCATGGTGACAATGGCAAAGTACAATGATGTTATATAACGTTTGGCAAGATCAATCTCCCTGAAATGAGAATAGTTGTTGTCTCCCAACTGCAAACTCCCTATCCATGTATACCCTTCCATTGATTCAGGAAGTGTTGTGGCCAGGTAATAGAAGATACACGCTGCTGTGTGTGTGCAGTAGAGCTCCACAACTATGAGTTTCACTATCCTTGTGAACAGGTAATTCACACGGATGTCCTTTTCCAAACTCTTGAAGAATTCTGCGACCTTCATAGCCCGTGTTAAGCGAATCCACAATAGGTATCTTACTTCTTCTTTACTTCCACAAGCCTGTTTTAGAAATCGTCATATAAAAACGAAGACAAGCGAAATGTTAACCTCAGCATAAACACCACACCGTATGTTAACCAGTGAAAAAAATTGTTAGCGAAAGAGTAACCTTGTAGATAGCATCCCATGGGAAGCAACCAAGAAGATCAAAAATGAAGCTTGATTTGCAATACCTGAATTCAGGAAACAAAGAAATCAGTGGTTGAAGGTCATATTTGAGTTATGGAATAACATATTTCATAAAGTACAAACGCCTAACAAGAAGCTCTCTTATATTCTTGCAATGAAGAAAAAAAAATGTACAACTTGCAAATGCCCTTTCGCAAAAGCATTTCCATTTCAGCAACTTCAAAAGAATTGAGAGTTCCAACATAGCACTTTTAAGGTCCACAATTCCGATTTCTATATATCTACAAACAACTAGTGATATTAAAAGTATCTCCTTCGTTTTAGAGGTCTAGAAAATCTCACAAAAATCCTTAAATAAGAAAAAAAAAAGCAAAATTTCTATAAATTCTCTTGTTAATTGTGAGAAAAAGAGAAAATCTATACCACTTATTTCGGTGAGGCCAGACTATAACGGTCTAGATTAATCATATATAGATATTGCAACGATTACAATTGTATAACAAATACAGCTATACTTTTCAAATGTATTAGAGATATATAACAAATACAATATGTTACAATATCTAGCCGCGCAATTGCATGAGACAATCCACTAGTTTTTCAAAAGATAAGATGCAAATATAACGAGTACTTAAAAAGATGCAAATGTAACGAGTACTTAAAGATGCAAATATAAGGCAGTAATGCAGTGCAAGTTCCGCTTATTCTAGCTGTACAATTCAAGCAAGAGATGAGGAAATACTACCGGAGGGCAATAGAGGTGGGATTGTGTACGATTCGGTACGTGTCAGGGTCACGGTAGGCCACGAAAAACCTCACAACAATATCAATAAGGAAGGCAGTCTGGCCAGCTATGTCCAAGAAGAACAGTTTCCTAGGTAGCCCTCTGAAGAAGCCAAATTCCAAGGGCGTAAAGAAGGAACTATACACTGCCCAGACCAGTATGAACCTGGTCCATAACCGATACCACCTGCAGCGACACCATCCAAAAAAAATCACAGTTCAGTAAATTAGCAACCCAGTTAAAGTAAATTAGCAACCCAGTTAACATAGTTTACATTGAAACAGTGCAGAATATTCATTATATGATTTGGTTAAAAAGACATGGATAAGAAACAACATTCTCCAGGGCTACAAGCTCGCGAAATATTCAACTTTAATTGACCAAAGTTGTTGATCAACAACCATACAATTTTGTTGCCTAGGGAGGTTCAATTGATCGAGAAAGTAGCTAGAACCACACACAGCCTTTGCTAATTAGGTCCAAAGAGGTAGTTCGGCCAAATGGACCCTCTGTTTAAGCATTGCTGCACACAGCAGAGTTTATCAATTGTCCTAGGTGAGTTCATACACACATCCCATCATGCACGTGCACATGTCTGGGATGATGTGGCCGTGAGTGGGTTCCTGTTGTGCACCGATCTAATGGTATTGACAATAAACTAATTGGAACGGAACCACTTGAAATGAAATAAATTACGAAGATGCTAGGAATGTTACAGAGCCACCTCATCTCCAAGAAGATCTGTCACAATCAGAAATAAAGGATGATACAAAGAACCAAAGGCATGCTCAGAAGATTTCACTTTTTTATCATGCGATTATTTAAATCCCGAGCCTAAAAGCTAGTTCAACAGAGAAAATTACAGTTTTACATCTTTGTGTTAACAAACTGGCATTAAAGCCATTTGACCTGTGGTGCCATACTGATTAATCCTCCTGTAGAGTACACAGTTTATAACAACTGATCTAGTTTAAGTAGCCTGCTGAATTAAAAGTTTCAAAACAAGGAATCTGTCATGCAGAAAAAACTTTGACCTTGAGGATTATACTTGTGTGCTATGTGATCAAGGTACTGAGGAAACGTTGCTTCATTTGTTTTGGACCTGCCCATTTGTTCAAGACTACTGGAATTACGTTTGCCCAGGACATACAACCCTATTATCGGTTCATGAATCAATTTTTGATCTGAAAGACAAGATTCAGCAACCCTTCTACATGGAGATTATTGTCTAACAGCCTGGGGCATCTGGCTAATGCGCAATAATAAAGTGTTCCAGAATGTTGTTCTAACATTTCAAGCTGGAGGAATACTTTTCAACATGAGTTTGCCATGGTTATCCATAGGGCAAAGACCAAATATAAACCTCACAGTGCTGATCGGTACAATAGCTTGAATTAATATTTCTGGTTCTCAATGGTAAATAACACTTTTGTATCATCTCTTTTTGTTATATATAAAATATATACAGTAGGATCCTTTTTACTGTTTCTTCAAAAAAAAGTTTCAAAACCATCAAACACACCAATTCCACAAAACATTGGCTTCATAATCTGCCAAACTGGCTCTAAAAGTGCAAATTATGCATACTGTCACTAACTCAGTTTTGATTACGTGCAATCACTGCTAATCAAAACTAACACTGTTGACATCAAGCAAATACAAAGCTGTCAAGAGATCCCTACATGACCGAATAGATTGTCAGCCTACGTATCGACTTAAATATTCCTTAAGATAATGATTCCAGCTACTTCGCCCCAGAATTAGCGGCTTGCCATGATAGTCCAAAAAATGCTTCGGTCATCCTGATCAATACTTAAGGTCATTCAAATCATCTATCCGAATCAATGAAGTAACGAACTCAAATTTGGAGTGCACAACAAGTAGCCGTAGACCTGGTTGGCTATGAAGAGCAAGGTTACTCATATAAGCTATAGCTTAGTTGTCGTATTGTGATAAGCACACACCTTGCCCATTATATATTGTATTGGTTGATATGCGTGGTAACAACCAGGGATTAAAATCCCGGCCGGTAACCGCTTACCGAAGGAGGGTCGGGATACGGGATCCCGGCGGTTTTTTTCAAATTCAAATTCAAAATTTCAAATTTCAAATGGTTTTTAATCAGATTCGAGCGAATTTCATCCGGACAAAATCCGGTTTGACCGGTAACCGGACCGGTTACCGGTACCGGTGGCTGGCCGGGAAATTGTCCGGGAACGGTTATGTGACCCTTGGTAACAACTACATACACATGTATGTGCATCCAATTCCTATGTTAATGTCCCTTGCCTTCAAAAAAATCATTGAACCTCAGTATTCAGCTATTTTACGCCATGAGAAAAATATCTCAAGTTGGAAGGTATTACAATGTTTTGATGCTGCCTGAAGACAAAAAGAACCCAGAGAAAAAAAAGAAAAGATGAGAGTAAAGACAATTTCTGGAATATTTGAATATTCATGTCATGCATACAGTAGAAAGAAAGCAAAAGGTACTGCTTTCTCAATTCTTTTGAGCTTCCTGAGAGAAAATGAAAGGAAAATCTTTCGTTTTTCTCTATCCTTATCAAAAATCAATTCAGTTTCATTATCACCTTGAAACATGTAACATGTTATGTATCTATTGCGCTGCACATATTCCATTCCGTTCTATCTAATTCTACTCGTTCTGCTATCAAAACAATGCGTCCCCGGCAGACTTACAAACAGTTCAGTTCTCGTTGCCAAATTAACCAATCTATGTCATCGTTGCTAATATGTGGACTCTAACAAAACATGCCTCGCCTAATCTGACAAACTTAAGGAGCATCTGACTTATTTGGCTCCATGTAACGATCGACTCTTTCAGTAAACACGGATTACGAAAAAATAAAAGGAAAAAAGGGGAGAAAGTCCGTGCAACAAATCAACCACAGGTAGTAAAGTGAACGCAAGCTGATGTTTCTATGGCCATCAAAGCTAATCCCGTGAACCAAGCGAGAAGCTAAGCTAAATGTGGCTGCCCAAGCAAGTTTTTTTTTTGTGTGTGCCTCTGTACTGTAATGCACACTCAGTTCGGCATGGTAGCATAATAGCTTCAGAAACGATTGGTTCGAAACTAAGATAGAAAATTCGGGGAAATCCCGGCCAGTAGAGCTCCCTCGTAATAATTGGCAAAAGCCAACAAAAATATACGGAAAATCCACAAAAAATAGATTTTTTCTGGTGCTGCTTGTTTAATTATAGCATTAGCAAGCGATCCGATTAGAGCCGAACAGAAGCGTTCCGCGCCGTCATATGCGGCTTCTAGAACAAGCAGCAGCCAGCGTGCGCGCGGAAGCATCGAGAACCTACGAAATTTCAGAGGCCAGCGAGCGCGATCGAGAAATGGGGAGAGGGAGGGAAGCGAGTGGACGTACCTGTTGTCGGGGTGGATGACGAGGTCGTGGAAGAAGCAGTCCTCGCCGTCTCCGGCGGCGAGGAGGCGCCGGCGCCGGCGGAGGCGGCCGAGACGGAGGTCGGAGCCGAAGAGCGCGAGGCGGCTGCCCCGCGACGACTCGAGCCGGTCCGGCACCACGTCCACCTCGTACTCCTTCTCGTCCTCCTCCGCCTCATCCTCCTCCACCCTCCTCTTCGACCCCAGCCCCCTTCCCATCGCCCCGCGCGCGCACGGCTCGCGAGCGCACAGTACTACGCGGCACGACTCCCCGCGCGCGGATTCCGAGGCGGGTGGCAGCAGCAAGGTGGTGGCGGTGGTGGCAGCAGCAAGGTCGTGTGGTTTGAAGTTGGAGGAGGGAGGAGGAGACGGGGTTATTTATAGAGTGAACGGTGGGAGCGGAGCACCGGGAGGTGAAGTGAAGGGGTTCACCATTATGACCACCGCGGTCGCGGTGGGGTGCGTTAAGGTCAGTGGGCGATCGTGGGGTTACCACGGGTGACGGCCGCGGCAGGGGATTCCTGGATGCCGGGAGGGGGAGAAGACGACCTCAAAGAAATGGCAAAAGTAAAACGCCGTTTGAAACACCGTGCATTTTCATGGTTCCTATCGGAATTTAACTGTTTCTTATGAAATTTCTGAGTCCCAAACCGGCTTAAGTAGAGTTTTTTTTTTCTTCAAATTTTTGCCGGAAATGAATTGCTGACTGTCCAAACAGACCTGTTGTTCTTTTTATTTTGTTGAGTGTTTGGATTGACCTCAATTTTGAGCTTTTTCTTGGGAATTTATGGCTTTTTCTTGGGAATTTATGGGGGAATTGCAAATAGTAACACACATGCATCCGAGCTTAAAATTTTGCAATATGTGTACTCAGATGAAACAAGGGTTGAGATCAACTTCGAAAGGGACAGCTGTAGAATATTGATGCGTTACATCATGACTCCATCGGCCTAATAACAAAATCACTTCAGTAGTTTCCTTTCCGTGATGCAAAGTGCTCCATTCATTTACGGTACCGATTGCAATCTTGATTTTTTCTTTTAATTTCGAATGAGATTGATGTGAGAAAATAGTGAAAGCCCTGCCATGTAGTAGCAGTAGCGAACCAGCGACACATGCGTACCTCATGCAGCTCTACATGTGCACGTAACACCATATGCAGAAGAATGATTGGTCAGCCATACTCATGCATGCTCTCCAACAGTAACCAACCATGTAGTGCTATGCAGCTGTGCGCCTGGGTTATTGGTGCAGTTCTGTAATTCAGACACATCGGAGCCGAAAGTTGTGTTGTCTGATCGATGCAACATGCATGCATGACCTGAATTTAGGACATTTAGAATTTTATGTCTGACAAGGAGATCGATGAGCAACCAATGAACATTGTCACTTATTACTCGGACTTGTATACAATATATACAGCAGGAACTACTATGTCTATATACTTCTCTATATCATTTAGAAATAAGACTAAAGATAATTTCTATAATATGTGTTGTCTTTTAATTTTGTCTCTATATGATCCTATATTTTAAATTATTATATGAAAAAGTGTTTGTTATAGACAAAAACTTATACAATGTGTTTTATGATATCTTTATGTCCTTATTTAATGCATTTGAGTGGTCTTTTCATGAGGACATAATTACACTCTTCCGTGGTAGAAAAATTTGTAATAAAACTTATAGATAGCTGAACATCAAACAGGGATGAAACAAGTGCGCTTCCTTCTGTTCTAACCTTTAAACCTGTTCCGTTTTCATCCACAGGAGTCATGTGATCGCGATTTCTCTTTTTCAGAGAATTGATCGATCTTGCCGGCTGGGGGTGTCAGTGGGTGTACGTGCTGATCTGCTCCTGCTCCTGGTTCGATGTGTCGGGGATCTGAGCTTGATCCAAGTCAGAGCTACAACGGCGTGCCTCAGAAAAAGGTCGCCCTTTTATTCTTTCTTAACCGCCTCATTTACCACGAACGAGCGAGCTGTGTACTATGTTGTCGGTAAGAGCATGTCATAATATTCCATCCGATCAAAAAGAACAAAACTACCGCCTTGCATCTGTTTATATATCTATGGATGATCCGACGATGGGCTGGGTCGGTCCGAAGCACAAGACTGTTAGCCTGATTCACACTGTAGCTGGGCCGGCTCGGCACAGCCCAGTGAGTCATACTGTGCTTGGGTCTTCACCCCACCTATCGGGACAGCATGGCATGACACGAATAGTGACGGGTCTGGTCCGACACGGTATGCCTGTTTAATTTTTAATATTTTGTATATATATATTTTTATTATTTTTAATATTTATATGGTTTTATTTTTATAGTTTTAAAATTTATATAGTTCATTTTATAGTTTATAATTTTTTTAGTTAGATATATTTTCTAGGATTTTTTATTTTTTTAAAATTTTCATATCATATAGAGCTAAATAGGTCGACATCGGCTCGACAAGCTAATTGTACCTAGACCGGCACGACACGACCCGATTACCTAGCTGGGCTGGGTGTGCCGTGCTCGATCGAGCCCATACCGTGCCGCCTATTTGGACACCACTATATATATATCTATATATATCTACAAACAACCGGTAATATTCGAGGCACCTCATTCTTTTAGAGGTATAGAAAATCTCAAATTAATCCTTAAATCGCAAAAAAAGGAATAGTAGAAATTCTGTCACTATTGGGAAGAAAAGATATCTATATCACATATGAATTCTATATAGATATTGCTGGAATTATAATTGTATAACAAATACAACTATATTTTTTCAAAAGATATTAGAGATATATAACAAATACAATATGTTGTAATATCTAGCACGCAAAATTCTGCTAGTTGTAAAACTATAGTACGTATATTTTGTCAAAGAACATTAATGTTCCTTGTGTATGAGTAAATTGCGCAATAGTACAGATATTTTCTCGAGACTATCATAAAGCTTTATATCTAAGTTTGCATTTTTAACGAACTATATGCAGGGGCGGAGGCAGGGGAGGGCCAGCAGGGGCCACGGCCCCACCCAATGTTTGGTGCAAAAACCGATACTCCAAATTATGAACTTGATGTACCTACAAATCCTAGATTTCAAAATTTGGCAACCATTGCCGAGCTTTGTCGTCGGTTAATAAACAGGAAATCGGATGACTACTATTTGATCGAGTGTCGCATTATACAATATTTAGTTGATTATTTTGTCTTTAAAGAATCATAGTCATGCTTATTTATCGATAATATTTTCCTTGGCGAGTTGATTCGCTTGTGCTAACTCTACCGTTCCACAAAGAACGACAGAGCGTGCCTTTTCTACAATGAAACTTGTTAAAACCAGAGCTACGGAATAAGATGGAAGATGGGTTCCTAAGAGATTGCTTAATAATTTACATTGAAAAGGAGATTGCAATGGAGTTTACAACCGATGAACTTATTGATGACTTCGATGCGATTAGACGCTTGTGAGCAAAATTTAAATGAAAAGTTAGTTCCTTTAACCATTTATGCTTATCGTTATATTTTCATCGCAAAATTATCACAACATGCATAATTAATTATTTAATAGAGATTTTGGTGTTTCAATATATGATCGAACTCTCTCTCTCTCTCTCTCTCTCTCTCTCTCTATATATATATATATATATATATATATATATATATATATATATATATATATATATATTGAAATTTATGTTATACTATATGTATTTGATTGTCCAGCCCCACTATATATAATTCTTGGCTCCGCATGACTATATGTATGCTTCGTCAGAACTATCACATGAATATATTTAATCTTTGCATTTCAATAAACTAGGTACTGATATTCAGCCAAAATGCCTCAATAAGTCTAATATCAATAAATGAGATAGAATATTTCACGTATAAGACACACGTGTCGGTTTGCGATACAAAGAGGGATTCCAAAGAAAAGCAAGATAATTTCGCAACCAAGCGTGCCAAGTCCAAACGAAGCGAGGAACACGAGAAATTTGCTCTCCCTGCCGGCCGTGCTCAATAGCCAGTAACAAGATCTCGTTTGGAACACGAGAAATTTGTTCTCCCTGCGGGCCATGCTCAATAGCCAGTAACAAGGTCTCGTTTGGAACACGAGAAATTTGTTCTATCTATACAAAAAAATTACAGTAAAATTTATGTATTCCAAACAAAGCCATTCGCAATACCTTGATCTGAAAGAGTTCGATGCCCACGCACGTGTAAAACACCGTTCTCTTTGGACTGGACACTGGACACAGGACACTGCCAATTCAAGAGCGTTTTGCACTGACAAGCGGCCTGTGCTGTCTGTAATCCTCTCACGGGCCACCCCCATACTTTGGTCCCTACATCATCTATCGCTGCCAATTCAAGTACGGGATCTTTGGAGCAGAGCTGCGTTGAGATTCCCGGACCAATCTACCTAGTTTAGGTGCAGAATCTTTCATCCAACGGCTTGGACCACCGTGACCATGCACTGTATCTGTATGCAACCACCAGTAGCATGCATTGCCAGTTCCGATGGGTTGGTCCAGGCAACCGGGGCCAATTCTGATCGAATCTACACGGAATTTCTCTCTTTGGACACACCGTAGCCTACAGAAACAGGATGGTCAAGCTTTACATTACCGAATCTACGTACAAGCTTTGTTTGGAATGCAGGCAGTTCACAGGAGTTTGCATTGCATTTTTTGAAAATCCCTATAAAATTCTTGCGTGCCAATAGAGTGTACAACTATACATGCAACCGAACATGCTGGGTTAGTCGTTGGTAAATTTACTACTGCATACAGTTGCTCTTTTAGGCTCTCGGCTCGAATGGCAGGATGTATAATTTAGGATTTTAGCTTTGTAGATTTTATTATTATTATTATTTTATTTTATTTGTAAGATTCTCGTCTCTTTGACTTTGAGGAGATTTCATTCCTAACCTACCCCAACTTGTTTAGGATCAAAGGCTTTGTTGTTGTTGTTGTATACAATTGCTCTTTTAAGAGCTTCTTTCACGGTACACTCAATTTAATATGGACCGTCCATTCTTTTCGATCCAATGGTTTAGATTAGTTATAATTTAGTTATACTACATCTAGTAGTATGAGTAGTAGAATCTCAAGAAGTGTAGAATTGTAACTGCACATATGGGGATCACATGACACAAAAGTAATATTTTTAATTATAGTTGAAAAAGTCCTTAATACCCTCATGAAAAAATTATAAATTCAAAGAAAAGTATGTCATGTCCTTAACAAATCAAAGGTCAATTTGATTTATACTACCACCATATAATACCGGTAGAATGTACTGTAAAATTTCTCTTTTTTAGAGGGTACAAGTTACACGCACACACACTCAACTCACCCCACTCACACACGTGCGCGTTCCCTACACATGCTAGGAATTTTGCGAAGGTACCGATGCCTTACGAAGCGTGGGCACACACTTTTTCACTGAACGAGCACGTGTGTGGAGTTTTTTAAAAAATAATTTTATTTTAAAGATAATTACAAAATTAAATAGTCGATTTTTTTACAAAACTAGGCCCGACAGGCTCCTGTCGCCACTTCAATTGATGACATGGATCCTATCGCCAAAGGGAACAGTGGGGAAGGTTCCTGTCACCAGTTCAATTGACGACAAGGTTCTTGTCGCCATTTGAATTGGTGACAGGTTTCTACAATTTTTAAATATAGGAAATGAGCTCAAAATTTTTGAAAAAATTACACAATCAAATCCACGATGTAAGGAGCCTTTAAAAAAATTATAATTTTTGGAGCTCATTTTATACATTTAGAAATTCCTACAAACAGCTTACTTAAATGAATTTTGGAGAAAATTTCAGAACAGATAAAAATATGAAAAAATTGCACAAGCAATTACACTGTGTCGGGAGGCTCCACAAAAAAATCACAATTTTTTTAGCTCATTTGCTATATTTAAAAATTCCTAAAAACCTATCACCAATTCAAATGGTGATAGGAACCTCTCCATTGTTCCCTTTGACGATAAGGACTTGGTTTTGTAAAAAAAAAATATCGACTATTTAATTTTATAATTATCTTTTAAAATAATATTATTTTAAAAAAAATCTACATATGTATCTTATTCTAATTATTCGAGTGAGACGCACGAGTGTGATCCCACAGGATCGATTCCGTACGGCTGGATGTTAACCCGCACTCCTGCATACAGTCAATTACGTACGTGAGGGATCCGAACTCCGCGGTGACAGCGCTGAGCTATGACAAGTTGTGCAAGTCGCAGTCCGTCGACTCGCAGACCTTAACACACGCCGTTGGTTATAACACGAGTGGACATTGAAAAATCCCAGATGCTGATCATGCTGGAGTACCCATAGTCGTCGGTAGTTACGTTACATATTTGAGTTGCACTTTGGTTTTTCTTTTTTGAGTTGTTAATTTGTGATTATAGCACGACCTGTAAATTGTAGATACGCGGCAGTGAGTCATTCATTCTTTCGAGTTAGCCTGCAATTTGAAAAACCAACTCATGACTAGGCCAACTAGTATGGCACATATGGAGCATTGGCTTTCCAATGTAGAAATAATCTTTTCTAAAGCTAGCGGTAAATAAACTTAAGAACCAGCAAATATTCACTTAACTAGATTTCATATCACAAAAACCTTGCGCCTTGAAAAGTTGAAATGAAATGTTTTCCCCTTAAAACTACAACTTCTTCTTTCCCCGAAGAGAAAGCACATACACACATCTGATATATGTCAAAAGAAAAGAGAAGTGCACAAGTCACTAAGTCAGAGTAAAGCACTCGGTGAAATACTGCATACTACGTGTGTTGCTGCAGGTCGAAGGAGGGCGTGCGAAGTCAGAGTAAAGCATCCGCAACCATATTTGGCTAGCTGCCGATAACCATGAACTGCTTATTTTATTATATGTAAGGTCAGTCCAAGTTCCATTTTCCACTTAACTAATTATTCAGCGCAGCGGTGCTTACCACAGAAATTAAAATCGCAACCAGTAGTAACCCGGTGGCACATGCAGTACGTGCATTTTTTTTTTTCGATCAACGACACGACATGAAAGCTGCAGGAGCAGGAGCTAGCGACAAGCAATGCACGCTTGCCTTCATGCCCATCGATCGATCTTGCAGCTGACTGATTTGCACAACAACTCAGTGGCGACATGTCTGCTCCTCCATGAAGACACATACAAGCGTATGGTCAGTACCACTTGACAGATCAAACAGTCCCGTCCATTCTTTTTTATCTAATGGTTCAAATTAGCTATAATTTAGTTATACTACACCGGGTAGTATGAGTAGTAGGATCTCAATAAGATAGAATTGTAATTGTCCATGTGAGGACCATATGACATAAAAATAATATTTTCAACCATAGTTAGAAAATTCCATAATACCATCACGAAAAAATTATAAATACAAAGAAAAATCTATTATACCTTTAACAAATCAATGATCATATTTAATTTATACTACACGATATACTACTAGTAAAATATACCATAAAATTTATCGATGGGGAATGGTACTTTGATAGCACAACTCATTACATTCATAAGACCAGGCAAGAAGATTAAGATGCTACAATCACTACCAGAATCGTCTAATTTCCCGAGTGCCTCATGAAACACTCAGGGAGAGAGTAAAACACTGGGAAGTGCAGTTCCGAGTGTCCGATCGACACTCGGGAACCTTTGACGGAGCAACGGAAAAATGCTCTCCGAGTGTCATTCGTTCTGAGACATTCGGGAGCTAAAAGAACAACCGTGCCATTATTTCCTCCCCGCGCGCTGCGTTTCTAGCCTATTCCCAAATCCCCACTGCTGCTCCCGACCTAACCCCTCGCGCGCGCTGCAAGGCTCGATCTCCCACGACCGCGCCGCTCCTCCCGTCCTCCACCGCCTCCGCCGCCGCACCCGCCGCCTCGACTCCGCCTCCCCCGGCTCCCTCCTCCGCCGGCGCCGCCCCCGACTCCGCCTCCCCCGGCTCCCTCCTCCGCCGGCGCCGCCCCCGACTCCGCCTCCCCCGGCTCCCTCCTCCGACCGGCGCCGCTCCTCTGCTAGGTTGAACCAATTCCCTCTTGCCTTTCTTTCTTTCCTTGTTTATTGATTCTTGATCACTGTTAATTGTTGAATTGTTATTTTGTAAGATTGTGATTTGGTGAATCTATTACATACCTATATTGTTGCTTTAATGTCCAGTAGAGAATTGTTGCTTTAGTTCATAGTATTACACTGCACCCTTTTCAGCATTTGGTCTGTTGTTACCAGCTCAGAAATCATAATCCCATCTCCTTTAGTGCGTACTAGAGCTCCTAGCCTTTAAAAAGACATTTCGAAGTACAGAGATGTATAAAGATACATCGAAATTTACTTAGTCCTGTTACTTAATAGTTGTAATCTCTTCATAATTTCATAAAAAAATTTGATAAATCAAATATCATGCATGAGAAAAGGAGAGCTACATAGAAGGGCAGAGCTAGAGATCGAGCTGAAATCAACTTGTATTTCATATAGGAGATGTATTAACAGTATATAGTACATGCTAATTAACTACCAGTTGGTGATTTCCCAATGAGAAGTTCTTTATACACATTTGACTATTCGGACTTAAGGAAGTGGGATATGATGTCCGTTGATAAGTATGTAGTGCACGTGCGCTCATGGTCCTGATAGATGCATGTTCAACACTTAACACATATCACAAAGATCCAAGCCACGATTAATGCATGGTCTTGATTATTTGTGTAGTGCATGTGAATCACACGATGTGATCTCACCATATAGGCACTTGTACAGGAACTCAGTTGATGTAGCTATCATCAAAACATCATGTATTAATTAGTTAAATATACAGGGGTAGTTGTGGCAAATGCTCCTGTTAGACTTTCATGCCGAGAAAATTAATGTGCTTTCTAAATTCTTAAGGTTCAAGTACGAGTAGAGAAGGATCTGACATACAAACACAGTGAGCAATGTAATTCTTGGCCCATACCATACATGATTGGTTAGCTAGTTTTTTTTTTTCTTGCTATGTATGGATCATGCATGCCTCTTTTGATAAGATAAGACATTATGTATTATGTTTTGCACACTAGGATGGCTGAGGATCGTAGTTGGATGTACACTGGGCGTAGAGCGATGGGTGACTGTACCCAAGAATGGATGGAAAAGTCGACATATTTTGTGGATCGAGCATTTGCTAGGCGTAATGGACAGGGTGTGTTGTGCCCTTGTTCTCGTTGTTCGAACACATGGCCACAAATGAGGGCAACAATGATCGCACACCTGTGCAAGTACGGATTTAGGGCAGGCTATACCGTGTTGGTGTATCACGACGAGTCACAACATAGCAGATCAGATGTGCTAAGGGAAGAAACGGACGATGGCGGCCACAATGAGAGTAGGATAGAAGACATGCTAGATGATGTGCGTCATGCATATGGGTCACCTCCTGAGGAAGAATCGGAGCCTGCAACAAGGGCTTTCTTTGATATGTTGTCCGCAGCGAGTCAACCACTTCATGGGCACACACAGGTGTCCCAACTAGATGCCATCACACGACTACTTGTCAAGTCTCGATTCGGACAAGCATTGCTTGCTTTGATGCATTCTTAAGCGTGTTTAGCACCCTTCTCCCAGATGGTCACAAACTGCCCGCTAACTTGTATGAGGCCAAGAAATTGATAAGCGCACTAAATATGCCATATGAGAAGATAGATGTTTGTCCAAATCATTGCATGCTATTTAGGAATGAGAATGTGGACAAAGATCACTGTGATAAGTGTGGTGGGTCTAGGTTTGTTGAGGTTGACTCCGGTGATGGTCAGAAGAGGCAGCTTCCTATTGGCAGAAAAATACTTCGCTATCTACCATTTGTGCCACGAATCCAACGGTTATACATGACAAGATGGTCCACCCATCTGATGGTGAAGCATGGAATTGCTGTGGAATGAATTTTTATTGAATTTGTGAAAAATAGGGTTCTGCTGTTTTGTCGTTTTCCGAGTGCATTTTCCCGAGTGTCGACACTCGGGAAAGCGACCAAATATTTCCCGAGTGTCGACACTCGGGAAAGCGACCTCATATTTCCCGAGTGTCGATACTCAGGAAATTTAAACCGTGCAAGTTTCCTGTGGAATTCGTCGAAGCTTTCCCGAGTGTCATTTTTGCAATGCACTCGGGACAAATAGCCACGTGTCAATTTCATCGGTCAAAAGTTGAAATCAGAATAAACCCAAATTTCAATTTCATAAAATTTAAAAGTTTATTTATGTTTGTGGTTTTTCCGAATTTTCAAAAGCTTTTTATAAATATTTTAAAGCTAAATCAAATTTATTTACAAAATTAAAAGCCAACAAATAGTTGAACGTTGGATCTTAATCCAACGCACGCAACGCACACACGCACCCCTCCTCTGTATCCACCGCTGGATCTGGCATCAACGATCAAGATCCTCCGTAGCGGCCGCACCGTCCGAATGACACCATCAATAGGAGCCGTGCGATCTTAATCTAACGGCGAGATCTTCGTACCGTTTCGGAGACTTAAAACCTTCTAATCTAAACCCTTCAATCTAAATCCTACGGCCAGGATTTCCTCCACGATCTTCTACTTCCACCAAGTCCCAACCGCAGGATCTAAATCCAACGGCTCCACGTCATCGTCTTCCTCGCCTTCTCCTTCCTCGCGTCGCAACGGTCGCCCGCCATTGCCGCGCACGAGGGAGCCGCACAACGCCAAATCCCAACCGCCAGACTTCCCGCGTGTCGCGCGCACGAGGCCGAACCGAGCCGCGCACACGATCCCCACCTCCTTCCTTCTTCTCCGCGCCGGTTGCGCCCACAACACCGCAACCGCCGCCGCACGATCCCACCTTCCACGCGTCGCTCGGAACACCCGGCGCCTATAAAGCGGCCTCGGTGCGCAATTCACCGCTCCCGACGCCACCAACCATTGCCACTCTTTTCATCTCTAGCGCCCAAAATTGGAGTATACAAAGAAAAATCTATTATACCTTTAACAAATCAATGATCATATTTAATTTATACTACACGATATACTACTAGTAAAATATACCATAAAATTTCTCGATGGGGAATGGTACTTTGATAGCACAACTCATTACATTCATAAGACCAGGCAAGAAGATTAAGATGCTACAATCACTACCAGAATCGTCTAATTTCCCGAGTGCCTCATGAAACACTCAGGGAGAGAGTAAAACACTCGGGAAATTAACAGTTCCCGAGTGTCCGATCTGACACTCGGGAACCTTTGACGGGAGCAACGGGGAAAAATGCTCTCCCGAGTGTCATTCGTTACAGACACTCGGGAGCTAAAAAGAACAGCTGTGCCATTATTTCCTCCCCCGCGCGCGTTTGCCCATTCCCAAATCCCCATTGCTCCCGACCTACCCTCACATGGCGCGCTGCGCTCGATCTCCACCCGGCGCCGCGCTCCTCCCGTCCTCCGCGCCTCGCCCGCGCACCGCCGCCTCGACTCCGCCTCCCGGCTCCTCCTCCGCGGTGCCGCCCCTCCTCCGCCTCCCGGCTCCTCCTCCGGCGGCGCCCCGACTCCGCCTCCCGGCTCCCTCCTCCGACCGGCCGCGCTCCTCTGCTAGGTTGAACCAATTCCTCTTGCCTTTCTTTCTTTCCTTGTTTATTGATTCTTGATCACTGTTAATTGTTGAATTGTTATTTTGTAAGATTGTGATTTGGTGAATCTATTACATACCTATATTGTTGCTTTAATGTCCAGTAGAGAATTGTTGCTTTAGTTCATAGTATTACACTGCACCCTTTTCAGCATTTGGCCTGTTGTTACCAGCTCAGAAATCATAATCCCATCTCCTTTAGTGCGTACTAGAGCTCCTAGCCTTTAAAAAGACATTTCGAAGTAGAGAGATGTATAAAGATACATCGAAATTTACTTAGTCCTGTTACTTAATAGTTGTAATCTCTTCATAATTTCATAAAAATTTGATAAATCAAATATCATGCATGAGAAAAGGAGAGCTACATAGAAGGGCGAGCTAGAGATCGATTTGAAATCAACTTGTATTTCATATAGGAGATGTATTAATGTATATAGTACATGCTAATTAACTACCAGTTGGTGATTTCCCAATGAGAAGTTCCTTATACACATTTGACTATTGGACTTAAGGAAGTGGGATATGATGTCTGTTGATAAGTATGTATCACGACGCTCATGGTCTGATAGATGCATGTTCAACACTTAACACATATCACAAAGATCCTAACCACGATTAATGCATGGTCTTGATTATTTGTGTAGTGCATGTGAATCACGATGTGATCTCACCATATAGGCACTTGTACAGAACTCGGTTGATGTAGCTATCATCAAAACATCATGTATTAATTAGTTAAATATCTGAGGGTAGTTGTGGCAAATGCTCTGTTAGACTTTCATGCCGAGAAAATTAATGTGCTTTCTAAATTCTTAAGGTTCAAGTACAGTAGAAGGATCGACATACAAACACGATGAGCAATGTAATTCTTGGCCCATACCATACATGATTGGTTAGCTAGTTTTTTTCTTGCTATGTATGGATCATGCATGCCTCTTTTGATAAGATAAGACATTATGTATTATGTTTTGCACACTAGGATGGCTGAGGATCGTAGTTGGATGTACACTGGGCGTAGAGCGATGGGTGATGTACCCAGAATGGATGGAAAAGTCGCATGATTTTGTGGATCGAGCATTTGCTAGGCGTAATGGACAGGGTGTGTTGTGCCCTTGTTCTCGTTGTTCGAACACATGGCCACAAATGAGGGCAACAATGATCGCACACCTGTGCAAGTACGGATTTAGGCGAGCTATACCGTGTTGGTGTATCACGACGAGTCACAACATAGCGGATCGGATGTGCTAAGGGAAGAAGCGGACGATGGCGCCACAATGAGAGTAGGATAGAAGACATGCTAGATGATGTGCGTCATGCATATGGGTCACCTCCGAGGAAGAACCGGAGGAGCAACAAGGGCTTTCTTTGATATGTTGTCCGTGAGTCAACCACTTCATGGGCACACACAGTGTCCCAACTAGATGCCATCACACTACTACTTGTCAAGTCTCGATTCAGCACAAGCATTGCTTGCTTTGATGCATTCTTAAGCGTGTTTAGCACCCTTCTCCCGGATGGTCACAAGCGCCCGCTAACTTGTATGAGGCCAAGAAATTGATAAGCGCACTAAATATGCCATATGAGAAGATAGATGTTTGTCCAAATCATTGCATGCTATTTAGGAATGAGAATGTGGACAAAGATCAACGTGATAAGTGTGGTGGGTCTAGGTTTGTTGAGGTTGACTCGGTGATGGTGGACGAGGACTTCCTATTGCGTAAAAATACTTCGCTATCTACCATTTGTGCCACGAATCCAACGGTTATACATGACAAGATGGTCCACCCATCTGATGGTGAAGCATGGAATTGCTGTGGAATGAATTTTTATTGAATTTGTGAAAAATTGGGTTCCGCTTTGTTTTGTCTTTTTTCGAAAGTGCATTTTCCGAGTGTCGACACTCTGAAAGCGACCAAATATTTCCCGAGTGTCGACACTCGGGAAAGCGACCTCATATTTCCCGAGTGTCGATACTCAGGAAATTTAAACCGTGCAAGTTTCCTGTGGAATTCGTCGAAGCTTTCCCGAGTGTCATTTTTGCAATGCACTCGGGACAAATAGCCACGTGTCAATTTCATCGGTCAAAAGTTGGAAACTTTCCCGAGTGTTTTTGAAGCTTATTCCCGAGTGTCGCCACTCGGTAAAGATTCCCATTACGGGTCCGAAGCCGTTCTGCAGGGTTTTCTCCCGAGTGTATGAGTTTCCCGAGTGTATAAAAAGTTCTATTTTCCGAATGTTACACTCGGGAAACTGTTTTTGTCCCGACTAATCTATCCCGAGTGTTGTTTCCCGAGTGTGACACTCGGGAAACATATTTCCCGAGTGTTTCTCCTATTTTTCCGAGTGTTTTTGGCACTCGGGAAAAATCCTGATTCTGGTAGTGAATAGGCTGATCCTAGGATCAACTCGTCGCTCAAACCAACTATGTAATTGAATTTATTGCGGGAACAATTGCCTAGTGCAGTCATGTTAACGCTTATACCCATTCACATCCCCGAATATCATAGTGAAAATCCATGTATAGACAACCCATATAACATTTGGTTTTGCTAGGAATCTAACTCTTGTCATCAGACTTAGAAATAATGTGACACACCGCTAGGTTGTGCTACAATCGGAGTAAAACTATACCAGGATTGGTTCATAATGTTCCAACCGCATCATGCGCACGCTTGACTTTCACCTCTCGGTTTCCTTTTCCCAGATGCCAAATCCTACTTCCCTTGAAGTCACAAGTGACATACAGCTCAGCCGATCGACCGGCCGATCGTGCGACGAGACCAAAGTAGACAAAGCAATGTTGGGTTAGTGTGACCAGAATACTCCTTACACTCATAAAAGAGTGATGTTTTAGGACGTATATATTCAAATTTTATAAACTTTAGCTATCGATATTTCAAAGAATATTAAATCAGGCATATAAAAATGATATATTTATATTTTTCTCAAAAATTACTTTTATAACATTATATTTTTATTAGATTTTATTACTATATTACAATAGAAATTAGTTGTCAACGTTGCGTTTTGAAGACCGCATCGATGCTTAAAATGTCGCTCTTTTGTTACCGGAGGAAGTACCTTTTTTATTGACTCTAGCAGTCTAGCCACGGCAGTGCAATACATTTCCTTCTTTACTTTTGGACCTAAATAAATTGAATGGACAAGGTATATTCAGGTCTCCTTTTAGGTATTTATATACCCTTTGAGAAAGAAAATTAATCAAGCTAGCAGGCCTTTAGTCTTAATTTTAGGTAGATGGATGTAGTAGATACCATAATTTTAGGTAGATGGATGTAGTAGATACCATAAAGACTAAAATGGCTTCTCCTTTTTGATTTGATTTGAGATTGTAGACTGATCAAACAATTATATGCTGTGCTAGCTGCAGTACTGCTTCAATAGTGGCCATACCTTTTCCAGGAATTCTTTCTGCTTTGCGTCGCACCAGGCAATATTAATTAACCGGAGATTTGCACTGTCGTGTTATATATGATCAGTACACGTCATGGCCACTTATGTGCGTACGAACAAATTTTGCTATAATATTTGACAACGTCGACCAATAGACCTCTATGGTTAATACGGGTGAAATTGAACCCAGGGCCCGTTTGTCAGTGAGTGTCATACATTTCGTGGAAAAAATTTGCTAATTAGTCTATACGCTCGTGCGGATTTTCGGTCTACTCTGTCAGAGTTCATATTCAAACGAAGATTGAATTGCGCAATATAGTGGAAATGGATGATAGATCAGTTTGCCATGGAGAAAGGCCAGCTGCCTGCTGCTGCCAATCAACTTTGCTCAAAAACCTCAGCCTAACATGCCTCCATACTTTCTGAAAAAGGTTCAGAAACTTGACCTCCCTTTCAGCTGGCCACTTGCAACTTTGCAAGCAATTGACCAGTCTGTAAGCAACCGAATGATCTGTATGCAAAGAACTTAGACTTGTTACCGAGTCATTACTGGATGGACTATCAACATGCCATTGACAAAAGTGATGCATAGCTAGCTATGGAAGCTGAAAACAAGTGGTTAGCCATGCCTTTTCTTCAGAATATACATGGTTAGCCATGCAGTGAAGAAAAAGAAACAAAAGAAGCACAAAAGAATGTTTAATAAAACTGAAATAGTACTACTACCTGAGAGCTGGAATCCCATTAATTTCTCAGTGTGGCAACACGTTGTCATATATATATTGTCTTGTCCTAAATGTTCTTACCCTGAATTCAGGGTACGGCACTAGCTAGCATCGTCTATCTGCAGGCCAGGTAGTGATAATGTGATATGCATGCATGCTTGGAGATGAGTTGGAGAGACTGGAGTTTTCAGAGGTTGCTGAGGCGCTACATTATGATTAGGCTCATGAATATCAACACTATCTGGTTTGTCTTGTGAGGTAATGCAGAGATCTTTAATTAATCTTTTAGGTGCCGGTTTCTTGGAGATGTGTATGTATGCATGCAGGGACATACCTAAAACGAGTCTGTGTCTTGGTAGGTAATTTAGGCCAGCCTAACAACTTCAACTGAGTGAGTTAGTGGTTCCACGTCGGCAAAAATGAACTAGTAGCAGGTCCATAACGTGCATCACGATAATATATAATCAGCAAGAAAAAAATATAAGCTTAATTATTTTGTCATCTCTAGCTAGTACATGGTATACTGTAGATTAATGGTAAC
This sequence comes from Ampelocalamus luodianensis, assembly GCA_036346255.1. Lineage (NCBI taxonomy): Eukaryota > Viridiplantae > Streptophyta > Magnoliopsida > Poales > Poaceae > Ampelocalamus > Ampelocalamus luodianensis. The sequence continues at coordinate 50,602,777 of CM070627.1, read as the reverse complement.
AGTGTGCATCACGTTGGAATTAAAGCATTAAAGTGTGCCCTAGCTACTAGTTTGTAGTCCAAATTAATGATTCAGTATCCATCAGGATGTTTCAGTGAATTAACAGCAGATGTTCAAGTGATCTCATGTACCCGGCATATCTCCCTCCACATATGTCATTCATTTATGTTAAGAGATTTACTCCATGTGATAGATGCTAGATGTTATCTCAAACATCGGCGCTGTCTCCATTAATAGCATGTTTAAGTTTAACCATTATTATTTTTAACTTTTTATGATTATATTAGTAAAAACTATCAAAAAATAATATTATGGAAGTACTTGTTATGATAAATCTACTAATATAATTTTGATGTGACCAATCTAAAGAGTTTTTGTGAACTTTGGATTCACTCATTCTAAATTAAACGACATATATTTTCCTTCGAAAAGAAGCTCTATTTAGGAATTGGGGGAGTGTCGATCTTATATACATAAAAAGAAAATATATATAGTATGCAGTATGTCTCCAAATTATGAATCACTGCTCGAAATCTCTATTTAGTTAATGACTTGCGGTGACTTGTCAATCAACAAATAGTAGTGGAGAGGATGAGTTGATTGTATGTATTAAACAAGTAATGCTATTTCTCTCTTCCCTCACGAAGACACAACACCTTTATTGTTCCCAATCTTCAGATGAAAATTGAGTATCATGGATGTACCTCATTTGCATTGTCTTCCATTTTATAGGCTATGTTTCACCTTGATTTGTTCCAACATTACAACCAACAAATTGATTACTCTAAATTCCCGCCGCAGGGTATCCTTCAAGTAGTAAAACAACATCAACGATGGATCTGCCGGCAATTAAAGCATACAAGTCGAAGCCACTTGTTTTTTTAAAAAAAATGTTTTTTAGCTCTGCACCTGTGCAGTGCTGATGCAGCAAGCCGAGAGAAATCGCACAAATGGCTTCAGAGAGATCATGTGACACGGATTCCGATTCAGAGGAAAATACAGAGGATAATCGGTACTCCTAGATCAGGAGGATCTCTCAACCGCCCTATCGAAAAGTTCAAACCAAATGATACAATGTCTGTGTTACAAAATAATTTCTTCTGTGCTACAGTGAAAATGGTACAATACCCTGTGGTACTACTGTAGCAGACTCATGTTCCTGTACACCCGTGCCCCTGCAAATACCGCTGACATTCTGGATCGATGTGACGCGCCTTCGTCTTGTTTTTGATTTTGCTGGTAAAGCTGCTCAGATGCAACACTGTAGCAGACTTATATTACTGCACACACCATGTCCTCTGCAATACCGCAGACATTCCGAATAGATGTGACACACCTTCGCCCTATTTGCTTTTGATTTTGCTGGTACAGCTGCTCAGATAGCTGCAGTGACGGAGCTTGAGCAAAATAGTAAGGGGGCCAAAGAGGCAAAGGGTGATCAACCTCTTGATCTTTGCCTTCAAGCTGATTCTGAACTTCTTCAGAGCTTTGGTTTCTTCGGGACCACAGAACACAAAGAAAAAGTGAAACGATGGAACTCTGTAATCTCAATTTGCGCTGCATCTCAAATCGATGCAACTTTTCTGTTTTCTTACTATATATATAGATGTTTCTCAAACCGAGTTACAAATCAAGTTACAAACCGGACTTTGAATCCGAGTCTGAACTGAGTGGTAAAATTGGATGAGCTACAGAACAATACCGAAAAGAAGACTGACTCAATTCTGAAACCGAGTTGCTAACCTGAACTAACAAAGACCAAAACACAAAACTAAAACAAATAGATAACAAGTTTAATCTAACAAAGGGTTGGCTCAGCCGCTGGCGCTCAGCTCGTCGTTCACTCGTTTGCCCAGCCGGCCGCCCCACCGCCTGCCTAGGTTTCTCCCCGTCTCTCGTCCAAGGCAAGGCAGCTCTTTCGTCCAATGCAAGCCAACTCTTCAATCTTCAGTTGTGAATTCCAGGCTGCACTTGCATACATGTTGTTCAAAAAAAATTTCCCAAAAAGCTGGGGGGGGGGGGCGAGGGCCCATGTTGGCCCTCACTATGCTCCGTCCCTGGATAGCTGCCGTCCCATATGCTTTTCACGTACAGTAAGGGTATGTACAATGCGAGATGTTTATAAACGAGTGTTTAAAGAAAAAAATGTAGCCATGTCATCAAGCACCTATGTAAAAATCGTTGCCTCCAATGCAAGCATCTGTTTTGTAGGTGCTTAGATGATTGTATTATCTATTAATTATCTATAGTTATATACATAAGCACCTCTTAAGCACTGGTGTCTAATCAAACATCGATACTACAAAATAAGCACCTCATCTATCCTACGTGACAAGAAAAAACAGTTTTTATTTACTAAACACCTCTCTAAACACCTGCATTGTACATGCTCTAACATTAAAACCAACTGATCAGACGAACAAAGTACTGGGTAATAAAGCGATGGTCAGACACCAGACCTAAAATTTATTTTACGAAATGCATGCATGCAGAAAAGGTTTTATTAAATAATAAGTTCATAACCAGTTAAGCCAAAGAGAACCGTAATTAACCTTCTCTAGTTAGGTTGGTAGCACCGGGATTATTTGATGGTGCAGTGTTAATTTCAGTTCGGTATGTGCTTAGGTGGTCCCATCGCCAGAAGCTTGCACCTCGATCAGGTGATTGACAACAAATTCGAAATTTTCTCACGAGATGGATTGCCCATCTTAACTCTATCTTTTTTTCCCGTTCCATCTACTTCAGGACTGTCCAATCTCCAGCTCCAATTATTAGAGCATTCTGAAACCGACGCAGTATAAATTGGCTCGCAGCCTAGCTAGCAAGCTAGCGTGCATGCCCGGTCATCGAGCTATGCTACGTACGTGTAATACCGAGACGGCTGATTTCTTGGTTAGTGGTCAGCGGTGGATTCAGAAAAACGAGTCTGGTATTACCATATTCTAATTTTACTAAAGCTATGAAATCATCTATATATAAAGATTATTGTTGAAGTATAAGTGAATTGTCCGCCTTTCCTCATCGACAAGCTTTTGGGTGAATTGGTTGGTACATGCAACTCAATATGGTATCGAGCCAAGAGGTCTTGAGTTCAAGACCGGTTGGTGCAATTAAAATAATAATTGCAGCCCGCGACATTCCACGTCTTAGACCGGAAGGAGTCTACACGTGAGGGGGAGTGTTGAAGTATAAGTGAATTGTCCGTCTTTCCTCATCAGCTTAAGCTTTTGGGTGAATTGGTTGGTACATGCAACTCAATAATTATTATCATCGATTTGGATCCGCCCTGTGCTAGCTAGCTGGCAGTAAAAGAATGAGATACAAACAAAACGTGATTTTGATCTCCTCCAAAAAAGAAAAGAAAGAAGAGGTGATTTTCTGGCAGTTAGATCACTGACAGACATGAACCGAATGCTGTCACGCACGCACGCACAGAGACGACGGATGATGCATGGCATGGCATGGCATGGAAGTGGCTTGGCTAGTGGATAAAAGGAGACAAAGAAAAGGTAGAGATCGATTCGATGGGTCTAGTGGCTGGAGACGCGTGCAGTTGCAGTTGCAGTTGCAATTGGATAAAGCAGAGGCAGATCGAGCGGCTCGTGATGGGTTCGAGCTCTGGCCTGTGGCGCGGCTTCTGCATGGGGCATGACGTGACACCAACTATCTACTATGCATACGCGCGCGCGCCGGAGCTGGCCTCCGCCTCTCCCGTAGGCTGTCGCTAGCATGCATTCGTCGATCGTCACGGGAAGGCACGCGGCGCTTTTGTGCATTGGTTACCTTATTACCTCTCCGGTGTGGCGCCCTGTTGTTATAAGGCTGTTCCCAATGCTCTACTTTGGTTAGTATCTTAGTTTATCATGTAAGCAAAATAATGATATAACACCATAGTTAATGAAAAGAGATGGTCCTCTAGTATCTAATTTAGATACTACTCCGACTTGAAATCCAACGCAAAACAGTCTCATGCATGTGATTAAATAAAACAGCTTAAGATACTACAATATAAGAAACTATGCATCGGAAAGATAGTATCATAACACTTCTCATGCACTAAGAAACTGCATTAAGATTGTCCATTGGGAGCAGCCTAACTTGCATAGCTCTGTTACTTTAACTTAGCACAACACTATATATAGCATTTATGAGTACTTAGTTTGGGATGAAAATGATGCGAGCAGATTTGTTTTAGAAGATACTTTTACGTTTGTCTTAACTAGCCGAATTCTATGTGCATTTGCGCAGAAAGATATAACACAATACATATGTTTATATTTGAAAGTTTACTTGTATTTGCTAGACAGCTCCAATGTATACGATTGCAAATACAATCGTATTTCTTATACAATTGTAATAACCCTAATATATATCTGATCGATCCACGTCGTTATAATCTGGACCCATCACAATCGACGGTATAGATCGTTCTTTTTCCCTCCGATTAACGTGAAAATTTATAGCCTTTTGAGCGAATGTGCCAGCTTCTTCTGCCTTTGTTTAATAGTATAACTAATAGATTTTGTTATGTTTTGAGAACATATTGCAATAAAAAGTTTGTTGTCAAATTCGTATTTTTTAGATTATGCTGATGTACAAAATTTCAAATTTTGTGACTAGAGCCCGTCTAACATTTTGTGATTAGAGGTGGTAGTATATATAGGATCTCCATAAAAAAAATGGTCATGACCTTAATCATATCGATCTTCTTCGGAAGGCATGATCCTGCCAAGATCCTAAGATTGTGATCCCTTCAATACAACAACGACCATGTTTGAAATCCCGATACTGACATCCTTGGCAATAGACTAGTAGTTACGTGTCTGTACTTTGAGTGTCTAGTAAGAACTGGGGAAGGTTCTTACTGCAGTGTCTAGAGTAAAATCTTCTCAGCGCTCCACTTGCACACATAAATGCTTTTCTATCTTGCACACATGCAAAAGTTTTTTCTATTTTTACTCTCTTGAGAATGCATGATTCTTAATTTCTTTTTTAAGATACATGATTCTTAATTAACCGTGACCACAAAACATGTTAGCGCTAATCCGGTCCACTTGAAACCAATTATGGGGCTGTCTAAAGTAGCCATCAGAATTGTTATTTTTATTCTAGAGTGTGGCAGACAAAACCGTTTATGTTTGGCATTTGGTAAACGCATTTACGTGCAATATTTCCACCCCGTAGTCAACGGAGGACTCCAGTGGGATCAGGGGCAGAGCTAGTCACGGCTTAAGTTTTGAGTTGGGCTGTCTATTTTTAAACCGAACTTGTATTTTGATGATTTTTAAAGAGATTTTTCATGGGATTTTGATCCTAAACCTCGAGTCATTGCCTCAGCAGTCCAAGGCCAAGCTTTGCCCTGGTAGGATCCACATAATACCGAAGTTTAAAATGGCATCTGAACAGTGACAGAGCTCGAAGAAAAGCAGAGGGACCAAGATAAGAGAACATACTAATTTAGTATTTTGTTAGCACGCAAGCCGTGAAAATTAGCACATCTTAGGAATCTTGTAAGAGAAGACCACGTTTGGACTTTATAGAAGCTATGTCGGTCTTTCCCTGTATTTGAAAGGCGTGAGGAAAGTTCATGGTGCTTAGGCTTTATTTCAGTGATGACCAGAGTTTAAATCCCACCGTTAATCGTCGTTGTAAGGGTTGCTATAGAGTTATTGTAAGATCCGATCCCATAACCATAACCTTGTTGGTGGCTGACATTTTAGGTACGAGTAGTGACGAGCTCTCGTGCCCGGAAAAAAGAGCAAGTTTTATTACTTTTTTTTAGAGGAGTAAGTTTTATTGCTTCTACTGGACCAAAAAGAAGCCCATCAATTGAGCGTGACAGCCCAAAAACTTTATATTTTGCAGTGCTGTTCGTTGCAGGGCCCATGGGCTTGCGCTGCTAAGCACGAACAAAGCGAAGGCAAAGCACCGCCGTATCGTCGGCCGATTGCCTCCGAACTTTGGAAGCCTATTTCCGATCAGGATCATGTGAATATAAAATGATCGAAAATTTAAACTAAAATTTTGATGTATTTATACGGGGGAGATTTGATTATTTGCCACTGTTAAAGATTTGTAATTCAGGATTTGCCACTGATGTGTCTATGATATTTGGTGGGACTGGATGTTGATTATTTATATGGATGAACAGATATTTTGACTGACACTGACAAGTTCTAAGAGAAGAATCCTCTAAAAAAAGCTAAGAGAAGGATTTTCTTCTTCTTTACCGTCCAGTGCGGAGTCGTCCGAGGGTGGTAGGGTTTTAGCCCTGGTACTAGGCGCCGCCGGAGATGGGGGAGAGGGCGAGGCAATGGCTCCTCGTCGGCGCGCTCTCCGCCGCCGCCGTCATCAGCCTCCTCTCGAGGTAACTTCCCCTCCCCCTCTTCCCGATACCCCCCGCCCCAAGTTGGGGCCGGCGAGTTGCGCGGAGCATGCGCCTGAAATTCGCTTCCTTTTTTGCTGTCGCAGATCCAAGCGGAGGGAGGGGTACGCGCGCAGCCTGTTAGAATCCAATGGTGGTACCAGTGGTACGTGTGCATGGTGACCTTTTATTGTTGGTTTTCTAGTTCAATAATGTGTAGTAGTTACGGTCAGTAGGGACTTGACTACGTCCATGTTGCTTCGATGATGTACTAATTAAGTACATTAGGAGTTTCGAAGGAACAAATAGCAACTGGTGTTGTGTGGTTTATTGGTTGACAATTCCTCGCTTGGCGGTGTTGAACTGGGTCAATCAACTATCAAGTGCTGTTGTGTCAGAGTTCTTTTCTTCGAACAGGAAAATCTGGATCGACGACGCGTCTGGGCTCTGTCGGTAGTTCGGTGGATCTTCTTGCCAATGAAGTGGTCTCCGAACAGCTTACAAGGTTTGGAATTTTGTTGTTTTTCCGGTAGAATTGTGGAGCGAGTCCTTGGTTACCTAAGCTTCTGTGCTGTCTGATTGAATGAGGAGGTGTATTTCATATTGCACTGGTGATGAATTTCACAGATTGTTGGTGTAGAGATAGCTGATAATAAATAACCCCAATGCTTGATAAGCTATTTTTTCTTGCTGTCAAGCTATTCTGTTTGGCATCTTTGGATATTCAAGTCGTGTAGAAAGTTACATATATCGCATAGTACATAATTGACAGCTTACAATTTCACCTCGGACATTATAGAATTTCTTGCACTTTATCCACGTGCCAGCTTTTCTATTGCTCACTGCTCAGAGTACCCTAACATATTGGAGAGGTTGCTGTTCTCATGTTTTGGGTTTGTGATTGCCAACACCTGTTTCTTTTCTGTATTATAGGAGCATACAATTTTTTGGCATGGAATCTCAGAAGAAAGTGACTGAATCTTATGTTGTGGTCATCGGTCTTGGCGGGGTTGGCAATCATGCCGCTTCAATGCTCCTTAGATCCGGGGTTGGCAGGTTGCTTCTTGTGGATTTTGATCAGGTATATCTTCACAGTTGGTAAAGTGGATTTGATTTGCTTCATAGTCAATAATATATGAAGTAGATGCTATCATGCATTTATGTTTTGATACATGCTGGGATTTCATGAGATATTGGCAGTTCGGCACTTCTGTTTGTAGGATCTAGATGTTATTGAATGATCAATGTATGTGTCGTTATAGGCATTAAGCAACGGTCTATTTATGAAAACTTGAAAAACGAATGTTTTGTATATATACAAATTTGTAGTGTGAACTGACAGTAGTAATGATAATTTGTGTGGTTTTTTAGGGAATTGTCAAAACATTATGCATCTGTTCTAACCTGGTTTTTGCAGGCAATCAGGCATGCTAACATGGCTTTGAAATTTCCATCCAAACCAGACACAGAATCATTATCTCATCTAGTAGATGCCTGTGCATTATCATATAAAAATAGGACCTATGCATCATAACCATGCATAACATTCATACTGAGAAGTGAGAAGCCTTTATGGGTTATGGCAGTATGAAATGGGCAGGTGTACATTATGTTTATGTAAATAACATCTTGCATGTATAATAGGTGGACATTAACAAGGAACTCATGATATGTTGAAAGGTCTCACTCTCATCACTAAACCGGCATGCCGTGGCAACCAGAGATGATGTTGGAACCCCAAAAGCGCTATGCCTCAAGAAGCGTTTTTCGATGATATATCCAGAGTGCCAGATAGAAACAAGAGTGCAGTTATACGATTCATCATCCGAGGAGGAAATTCTATCTGGAAAGCCAGATTTTGTTCTTGATTGCATAGATAATATTGATACTAAGGTAACAAATTTTACTGAAATAATTTGTCGTACCAAGCCTGATATTGAAATTTCTGTTTTCAATATTATGTAAGGCCTTTCACATATCTCATGCTTACCTTCAGTATCCAGGTGTGCCTTTTGTTTTCCATGCTTTTTATTCTTTAAGTCCTCTTTTGTGTGTGTTCCTGTATTTAGTTTGAGCTGTTAGTACCAAGGTTCATGTAACCGGTCCCGGGCATTTTCCCGGCCAGGCGGCGGTGCTGGTAACCGGCCGGTTACCGGTCAAACCGGTTTTTTTCGGATGAAATTCGATCTAATTCGCGTAAAATTCGTCCAAAAATGGAATTTTGAATTTTGAATTGGCTAAACCGGACATTGTAGTTCCGGTTTTTTGTTTCCCGGATGCCCTCCAGTAGCCGATAACCGGCGGTTACCGGCTGGGTTTTTGACCCCTGGTTAGTACTCCATGCAACACCATATTCTTTTGATTTGATGGAATCATTGGAATGATTTGACAGTATTGCCGCAGATTGTTGAACTAGTTCTTGTAGCAAATTATGCACGTAAAATTACTTGACCTAACCTCAGAGCATTCTGATGATTAAACAACACAAAGCTACTCTGTGTTGATAAGCCCAGTTTCTTTAGCACAAGTCTAATTGGTTCTGTTTCATCCGTGCTAGTTAACTAATTTAAAATTATGTTATGTGCATCATCATGAGCTATTCAACATTTCTCCTTGTTACTGGTAACCATTGGGATATCCTTGATCCTTAAATAGGTGGCACTCCTTGCGGCTTGCGTACACAGAGGTTTAAGGGTACTTTCTGCAATGGGCGCTGGAGCTCGAGCGGACCCAACCCGAATTCATGTTGCAGATTTGAGAGAATCAAGCAATGATCCTCTTTCTTGAGCGGTAAGTTTTAGCAACTCCTTTCAAAGACTAATTTTAATAGTTCATTCCCTTTTGTCATGAATAATGTGCTGTGGTGATCTTTTACTAGCTTACATTTTAGGATATGTCCATCTCATTTGCTATGAATAATGTGCTGCATTTTTTGTTTTGTAGGTGCGGTATCGGCTGAAGAAGGACCACGGAATTGAAGGTGGAATACCCGTAGTTTTTTTGTTGGAAAAGCCCAAGGCAAAGCTACTTCCCTTTCAAGCTTCAAAAGAAGAGGAAACTCTATCAGATTACCAGGTCAGCTCCTTTTGGCACCAGCACCCTCCTGCGAGCTGGTTGACCAGTTGTGCTTACTCCTTTTTTAGCATGACAATTAGTTGATTAAATTCCTCTAAATCACCTAGTTGCTTGTATACTAGCATTGCACAGTCAACAGACAAATACTAGCATGGTATGCATCATTCCACAGATTGTGCCAGTATTCAGGGTTCGCATTATCCCAGTGCTGGGAACCATCCCTGCAATTTTTGGTCAAGTTATGGCCTCCTATGTGGTTACTCAGCTTGCTCAATTAGATTTCCAAACTGAGCCAGTTATTAACCTGGATTTGGATCATTACCGTATTCTTCATCAGCGTCTTCTTGAGCATGAGGAGCTGATGTATGGGTCAGCAGAGCAAGTTTTGGTATTACATTTCTTTCTATCTCATGTCACAAACTGAATCACAAGATTTTAACTAGGGCATTATGGGGTTTAAGCCGTATTTATATTCTGTTGATAGTTGACAGTACTTGTGAAAACTGAAAAGGGTATTACCTTATCTCCCCAGTCCCCACATTGTGACATCTCATTGTAAATTTGTAACATTTTCTGTTTTACAATTTAAAGATGGATGCTGAAGAAGTAATGTACATTGTTAAAGAATTGTGGCGTGGTCGAAGTGCTAGAGACCAAAGTCTGAAGGACACTGGCCAGAAAATGTGGAGATCTGTCAATGCACTAATGCTTGTTCGCCTGTTCGGTATGCTTCCTTCTTTAACCGATAGAGTGTGGCTTGATATGACAGTTATCACGGTTGCCATGGTAGCTAAGTTTTCTAAAAATCTGACATGGTAGAGTAAGAGCATAATTTTGGTATAGGGTAACAGAGAAGTTCCACTTACTGATAATTCAAGTGGAGTATACTCTTTTATCTTTCGTGAGATGAACTGTAAGCTAATCTGGCTTACTATTATACCAAGTTGAGCTCGAAGCTCGTTGACAGTGAAGCAGTTAACAGAGTTTTGCCAACTTCAGTTTTGCTGAAGATTCCCCCCTTAACCAAACCATTACACATCTCCATCATACTGCCATCATCTTGATAGTCTTCAACTTTTTGATGGTATGAAGTTGTGATCGCAATCTTACCAAATAAGAAATTTAGCTTGTTATCTATTAGTTTGTCATTATTAATGTAATCAGTTGACATTTTTAGCGATCGTTCCTGTTATTGTTGTCGTGCTTTATTTTGTTAGGTGGGACAAATCAAAGCCACCTGGTGTGTCGAACTTAATACTTCTCAAGTTTAGTGAGGTAAGTCATGTGTACTCATGTCACCTTATAAGTGGCATTTGATTTCAAGTATTAATGTCTACACATATGTCAAAGACAAATAAAAGAGGCTTGTTCTCATGGTTCACCTATTCTTTTCCTCACAGGCGGATGCACATGAATCCACCACGCTTGATCGAATAAAGGAAGAGGAACCTGAATTTTCACCATGGTTTTGCATGTGCTGAAACGAGCTGAAACAGAGTTTGCTTTATGAGTGGGTCGCCGATCATATTGGATTTCTACAACTGCTATACAGTGATAACTGTGCGACATTCATGGATCAAGCAGGTAGATTTCAGATTTGGGGTGGTCTAATTTTTTATATTGCTGGTGAGGAAGCAAGTAGACTAGATGATGTGCAAGTTCACTTTTCTGCAGTTGAATTGTCAGCTTTCCGTTATCATTGAGTTGGGACTTGTATGTATCGATTTTTTTTCTGCAAGAATATTCCTGTAATCAGCTAAACCCAGGATTTCCTTGTAATCTGATGGGCAGTTTTGATGCGTTTGAGTGTATCTTGAGTAATCGAGCAAAGCAACTAATTGTTACCGCACATGCCAATGAATATATGATATGCAACGTATTCAAGGGAATTTTTAAAATAATACATTTTTTTATAGAATTACGTAAATAAGTGTATGTCAATAAAATTACAGAAATAGGCTTCTGTCTCCGTTTCAAATGGTGACATGATCTTGTCGCTATTTGGATTGGCGATAGGAATTCTGTCGCCATGTAAACAGTGTGAAATATCTCTGTCGTCATTCCAAATAGAGGCAAAGAGTTAAGTTACCATTTGAATTGGTGATAATATCCTGTCGTCAATTCAACTAGCGATATGACCTTAAAAAAATACAAAAATAGAAAAATACAAAAATAGAAAGTAACGATAAATAGAAAACAAAATTAGATGCTTACATTGTTCATAGTGAGAAACAGAAATATGAAGTAATAAAAGACAATATTAGCGGTAGTTCATAGGTTATACATAATAATTCGACGTACGATATAACTTCAGTACATCGAATAATACTACTAAATTGGATATACGTTATCACATAGTTGTTCAACGAATCACAACAATTGTAAGCAGAACATTAATCACAACATATTTCAAAAAGATAAATCATCCCCGTGGTTGCCAACTCTACGTCCGTCATGTTGACCTCCATGGTGCCCGCCTCGAGTAGGCGGTCGAACGAGGTCCCCTTGGCGCCATCCGAACTGCCGACATCTTCTTCATGCTGTTCATTTCTCGTATGACAATACTTGAAGGTATGTTTGGATTCCCTGCAAATAGAATACTTCTTCGTACGACATTCGATTTCTGCTTCGTCTATGTCGTTCCTGATACACTGTCTTTGCCGTCGGTCAACCGTTCTTTTCAGTCTATCAATGTTGGCGGCCCAGATTTGCTCCTTATAGATAAGATGACCAGTGAAATGGCCAACCATGTCGTAACCATAGAGCTCTGCACTCCAAGTTAACATCACCTCTTCTTTGATGAAATATTCAGAAATGTATTATCCCAGATGCTGCGCAAACATAGAATATACGACCATCACATATGAGCATAGTCTATGCAGAAGAAGTGGCTTGTTGCAAGTCCATATACAACGAGTGCGACCAAGCGTGCACATGTAGATGATTCTCTCATGGTTCGTGTTGCAATGTCCTTTCTCCTTACAAAGTATCTCAAAGCAAAGCTCCCTTATACCCATCTTGAATGCTATGTGCATCTCACCCTTCTTGCTCTTCTCCTCCATATACTTGGTGATCACAGCGAAGTATAATACTTTGTCATTTGCTATGGAGAGCGACACGATGTTGCTTCGGTAAACAAAGTATTTTGTGGTGCTTCGTAGAATTATCTTCACAATACCAACCAAAGGGAGGTACCTCGTGCCACACATGATCCAATTGTACACCTTAGCTAGATTCATTATCATGATACTATACGGGCACCATCTTTGTCTTGTAGCAATGAACACTTCACCTTAGGCTCGTGCTCGATCAAGTCCGGGAAGCATTTCACCTGCATGCTGGTCTTCCTCATCAAATTGGGACCATCTGTGGATAACTGGGGCAATGACTCAAGGAGATTTTTAGCTTTTATGGTGGGCTTCTTTGCTGCTTCCCTTTTGTGCGTCCTCGTCTGGTCATCCAGAGTTTTTCAGAGTGCGTCGAACTTGTTTTGCTGGTTCTGGTTGTACAGACACTTGAAAAGGTTCATCAAGTCCTTATTGTGAAACAGTTTGTAAAAGTTTGCACCCATGTGTCTTATGCACCACCTACTCTGCAGATCTACCTATAAAAGTGGCTCATATTACCCTCGCTGTAGCGGAATTATTGCACTCAACAGGCTTGTATGCCGGTCATGTATGAGGCATACGTTAGGACGACCCTATACAACATAAATCTTTATGTTCCTTAGAAACCACAACCAACTGCCGGTGTTCTCGCTTTCGACGAATGCAAACGCCACGGGAAGAATCTAGTTGTTCCCATCCATCGCAATTGCAGTAAGTATCTGCCTCTTGTACTTCCTAGTTAGGAACGTGCCATCCACACAAGATCGGACGACAATACCAGGATGTATTGATGCATGCACCGAAGGCGAAGAATGCTCACTTCAGTACCCTCTTCTCGGCGAATTTCGGATGCGTGAAATCTTCAATGGCGATATAAGTACCGGGATTCCTATCTTGTATGACTCGGAACTGTCCGGGCAAGTTATGGTAGGAGTCGAACGTACCAAACCTTGCTTTCACGGTCTTCTGCTTTGCCCTCCACGCCTTAGCATAACTGATCGTGTACTGAAACCTTGACTCTATTGTCCGAATGATGGATCGTGGCTTGAAATCCAGGTTATCCACAATCTCGCCGTACATGGTTATCCACAATCTCGCAAGGCTCGAAACCACGCAATCGCTGAACTGTTCGACAAGTCGTTATCAACCGTGCACGAATACCGGTTGACGACCACAGGTCGATTCTGCATACAGAAGAAGCACGCAAGAACAAGATTAAGCAATCTGAAATTGCAAATAGGAATTAAAGTACATGGGGCATTCACAATGAAGTTGGGCCAAACAAGTGTGACGTCTTCTTTTGATGATTGCGATTCTTGTGGGATTGCATTGATTCGAACGGACTCGATAAATGTGCGAGTAGATTACTAGACTAGAGCATTTCCGTAGGTGTGCTCTACTAATTGGTCCTTGCATATAAAGTTGAAGAGTAGACGCAGAGGGATGGTTGTATCAATGGAAAGGATGTCCTCATCATCCTCCCCTTCTTGAATTGGAGTCGTCCTCGACTCAAGATCATCTTCTTCTCCCAAGTAGGGCTTCAAATCTGCAATGTTAAATGTGGGACTAACCCCAAAATCTGCAGTGATCAAGTTTATATGCATTATCATTAATCTTTTCTAACACTTTAAATGGACCATCGCTCTAGGCATCAATTTTGACTTTCTCAAATCGGGAACCTATCTTTGCGCAAATGCAACCAAACAAGATCTCAGTTCGAATGTTATGTCTTTTCTACCCGACTACCCATAAGTTTATATTGTGCGTTCATTCGCTCTATATTCTCTTTAGTTGTTTCATGTATCTTGAGAATCAGTTTAGCACGTTGTGTAGCATCAATGTTTACCTTTCCGAAGATGGTAGAGGTAATAAATCAATAGGAGCGCGAGGCATAAAGCCATATACTACGAAAGGGCACATCTTTGTGGTTGAATGTTGCTGACGGTTGTAAGCAAACTCCACATGAGGTAAGCATTCTTCCCACATCTTCAAGTTCTTCTTCAAAACACCCTCAACATAGTGGACAATGTCACGTTGACAACTTCGCTTGTCCATCTGTTTGAGGATGGCAGAAAGTAGAAAACAACAACTTTGTCCCCAATTTAGCCCATAGTGTCCTCTAAAAGTGACTCAGAAACATCGTATCACGATCAGATACAATTGTATTGGGCATTCCATGTAGCCGAACAATTTCTTTGACAAATAAATCAGCAACATTTGTAGCATCATCGCTCTTATGACAAGGTATGAAATGCGCCATCTTCGAAAACCTATCCACAACAACAAAAATACTGTCCCTCCCCCGTTTTGTTCTAGGCGGTCCTAAACAAAATCCATAGAAATATCTTCCCAAGGTATGCTAGGAGCAGGAAGAGGCATATATAAACCATGTGGATTAAGGCGTGACTTAGCTTTGTGGCATGTAGTGCGTGAGACACATAGCGCTCAACGTCGCGCCTCAACTTAGGCCAATAGAAGTGATCGGTTAAAACATCCTCCGTCTTCTTGACACCAAAATGTCCCATGAGTCCTCCTCCATGCGCCTCTGTAACAACAAAAGACGAACTGAGCTATTTGGAATGCATAGCTTGTTAGCACGGAACAAAAATCCATCATTAACAACAAATTTATTCCAGCCTTTGCCTTCTTTACAATTCTGAAATATATCTTTAAAATCAGCATCATGCACATATTGCGCTTTAATTGTCTCTAAACCAAATATTCGGAAATCAAGTTGAGATAACATAGTATAACGACGAGATAAAGCATCAGCAATAACATTATCCTTCCCTTTCTTGTGCTTAATGACATATGGAAACGACTCAATGAACTCAACCCATTTAGCATGTCTACGGTTCAGATTTGATTGACTACGAATGTGCTTTAACGATTCATGATCAGAATGTATGACAAATTCTTTGGACCATAAATAATGTTGTCATGTCTCTAATGTCCGAACTAAAGCATATAATTCTTTATCATAAGTAGAATAATTCAAACTAGGTCCACTCAATTTCTCATTGAAATCACGCAATGTGTTTACCTTCTTGAATAAGCACACCTCCAAGTCCAATCCACTAGCATCACATTCAAGCTCAAAAGTCTTACCAAAATCAGGAAGTTGGAGAAGTGGTGCATGTGTCAGCTTATCTTTCAGAATCTGAAATGATTGTTCTTGTGTAGGGCCCCATATAAAAGGAACGCCTTTCTTTGTAAGCTCATTCATCGGTGCGGCAATGGTGCTGAAATCTTTGACAAAGCGTCGATAAAATCCAGCAAGTCCGAGAAAACTCCGCACTTGTGTGACCGTGTTAGGAGTCGGCCAACTTGCATGCGGCCGATCTTGGCTTGATCAACCTCAATACCTGTGGAGTAACAACATAGCCAAGAAACGATACTCGATCGGTGCAAAGGTGCACTTCTCAAGGTTACCAAATAAACGTGCATCACGTAGAGCATTAAAAACAGCACGCAAGTGTCCAAGATGGTTCTCTAATGTTTTGCTATAGGTCAATATGTCATCAAAATATACCACCACAAATTTGCCAATGAAAACACGCAAAACTTCATTCATTAATCTCATGAAAGTACTAGGTGCATTAGTTAAACCAAACGGCATCACTAACCACTCATATAATCCAAACTTAGTTTTGAAAGCTGTTTTCCATTCATCGCCTAACTGCATGCGAATTTGGTGATATCCACTACATAAATCAACTTTAGAGAACACGAGAGAGCCACTTAATTCATCAAGCATGTCATCTAGCCTAGGAATTGGATGACGATATCGAATAGTAATATTATTGATAGCTCTACAGTCAACACACATACGCCATGATCCATCTTTCTTAGGTACCAAAATCACAGGGACAGCACAAGGACTAAGGCTTTCGCGTACGTACCCTTTGTCAAGCAAGTCTTGCACTTGACGCTGAATTTCCTTAGTCTCTTCGGGATTAGTTCTATATGGCGCACGGTTGGGAAGCGAGGCTCCTGGAATTAAATCAATTTGATGCTCAATCCCCCGAATTGGAGGCAGCCCCGGGGGTATGTCACTTGGAAACACATCAGCAAACTCCTGTAAAACGTGAGCAACAGCAGAAGGCAAAGAAGGAGGCATATCCTCAAAAGAAAACAAGGCTTCTTTGCACACTAAAACATAGCAATCAGATTTGCTATCCTCCATCTCACAAATATCAGACTTTGTAGCAAGTAAAACAGAACCTTTTAATTTAATTTCACCTTGCCTAGCACTAGGTTCTTTCTTCTTCGGGTGCACCAGTTCTTTAGCTACAATCTGATTTTCGCTTTTGCTACTCTCCTTTTCTCTATTAGCTCTCTCTATTTCATCCTTTAGAATAGCGTCAGGAGACATGGGTAGCAACGTGATTTTCTTTTCATTAAACATGAGAGTATACGTATTAGTTCTACCATGATGCACCGTATCTCTATCATATTGCCAAGGTCTACCTAACAACAAAGAACATGCTTGCATAGGTACTACATCGCAATCAACATAATCATGATAGGAACCAATAGAAAAGTGTACTCTCACAATGCGGGTTACCTTCAGCTTACCACAATTGTTGAACCATTGAATGTAATATGGACGAGGGTGCTGTTCTGTGGTCAATGCAAGCTTCTCAACCATGTCCATACTCGCCAAATTATTGCAACTTCCTCCATCAATTATCACACGACATGAACGCTCTTTGATGACAAGCTTTGTTTGGAATAGATTGTGGCGTTGATTACATTCAAGACGCTCCATTTGTACACTAAGTACACGCTTCACGATAAGGCTTAAATATTTATCCGCAATTTCAGCACCATATTGTTCCTCTTCTCGCTCAGTTCTTGGTCATCACTGCGTGTTAGTTGCAAGCATAGCATATTCTTCCTCAATGTCACTAGTGAAGTGTACTCACGGTATCCTTTATCAAGAGAGCTCGCTTGCTAGGGCAATCCCGCATCATGTGTCCATAGCCCTTGCAACGATGACATTGTGTTTCGTGCTCTACCGTTGAAGCCACCGAAGATGAGCTGTGTGCGTGGGCTTGTACCATGCTCTTGCTTGTTTCCGTGCACGTGATGGTGTAGTGAAGTAGATGGACGCCGACCGTCGGAGGAGTGTGTAGTGCGGTGTTGGTGGAGGGTAAAGGATGCTCTTGATTGCCCTTGAGTTGTGCGACTGCAAAAGAACCTGCAAAGTTTCCTTTGTTCCTGGCTTGACGTCCCTGTACCTCTCTTTCAGCTTTACAAGCAAGATGAAACAAGCGAGTGATACAATTGTATTCCTTATAATCAAGTATGTCTTGAATGTCACGGTTTAAACCACCCAAAAATCTAGCCATCTTAGCATCTTCAGTTTCTTCTAACCCACAACGCAACAAACCAGTTTGCAATTCTTGATAATAATCCTCTACCGAACTACTACCTTGTCTTAAGCGTTGCAATTTATTAAGCAAATCACGGGAATAATATGAAGGCACAAATCTAGCTCTCATAGCTCTCTTCATAGCATCCCAAGTTCTAGGTATGTTTCGTTCATTACGGCACAATTCATTCCACCAAATAGAAGCAAAATCGGTGAACTCACTAGTAGCAGCTCTAACCCTTTTATTGTCGGAAATTCATGACATGCAAATTTTGGTCTACGACTAACTCCCATGTGAGGTAAGCATCGGGATCATATTTACGGCAAAGGAGGCATAGTGAATTTAATTTTACCAAGGGAATCATTACGGTCACGTACCTCACGTGGTGGATCTCTTCTCATACCTTGTCGATTGAAACGTCGTTGTCGGTGATCACGATCATTGATGGGATTGAAACCACCATCGGACTCGTATCGGACACATGGGTTCGCTTCATCTTCTACCTCATCGGCCCATGAGCTATGAGCAGATGGGTTACGGCGTGGTTGTGCAATGCCGAAGCGACAGCAACAAGGCGGCGGCGGAGGTGGCGTTCTCTCAAGCCGCTCCACACGTAGCAAGCGCGAAGATCGATATTAGTGCGATCGAGAATGCCCTCAATACGCTCGAATGTTGATTCAATAAGCGTGAAAAAGCGTTGCATGATGTCTTCCGTGCGGCGTGAGGGTGCATTGTCCTCGCCAGTAGGGCTGCTATGCTCCCTTGTGACCCAGACCCGCCATCGTTAGTAAAAAACAAAGAACAGATCACAATATATATGTCCCTATGAACTACTAGGTTCTGGAGCTCAAAGTCACTCACTCTCAAGCTTTTACCAAGCTCTTACAAGATCTTACAATGCAGCAAGAAAGTGGTACAACCGGTGGCTGGTTCGTGATACTCTCACTTGCGATTAGCCCAATGATTGCGAGGCACGGTACCTGCTGAGTTAGTAGGAAGTGGAGCTCGGAAGGCTAGTATGTAGCAAAGGAATAGCAATTATTCAATTTAGTATGCAAAGTTGAAAAGTAGTTCAAAGTACTAGTCACAAATGCTGGTCCTAGTCTAAACCAAGTCTAGCTAGAGCAACTCGCAAAAACGACTAGAATGAAACAACGGAGGACTAGCACAAGAATTAGCAACGCAAGCGAGCAATGGATAAATTATGCCCAACTGAACAGGGAAATAATATCAAGAAAAGAGACAACTCTTTTTTTTTTCTACTTCTTCTCTTTCTTTTTCTTCTTTTTTTTTTCTCTTTCTATTTTTTTCTCTTTCTTATTTTTTTTTCTTACAAAGCTACCTAGAGCCGGGTTTCTTTGTCTCGGCTGCTACAGTAACCAGATTACTGTAGCAACGATCAAACAGGTTTTCTTATCCTTTTTTCTCGGGAAGCTACTGGGAGCCGAAACAACGTTTTCCCTTGCTGCTACAGTATCCGAACAGTGTGCTACAGTACAAACGTGTGCTACAGTACCATTTTTTTTGTATGGCTTCGGCAGGCGCTGATTTGGTGGCTTGCTGCCCCTGTGCGCTGGACTTGGTTGTGTGTTGCTGGCGCCGCTTGGGACAACGCCGACGCGTGCGTTGCTTGGACTCGGTGCACACGAATAGAAGCCCTCGGGAGCAAGACGCGACGGGAGACAGCGATCGAGGCTAGATGGACTTGTGCATGGGAAACGTACGCGAGAAGGACAGCGTACGTGAGCGAAAAAAAAATATGGACGAGACAGTAGCAATTTGTGAAGCTCGGAAAAGAGAGAAGGTTTTGGCTGCCGAATCGGTGCCGCAAAATTTTGATGGCGACAGCTGGTAATTGGTGTAGCAGAAAAACGAGGCGGATGGCTGCCGTGGCCGCAGCAGCAAGATGGTAGGGAGTGTTGGCGAGATTGGTGGCCGCAGCAGGGAGGAAGACAAAACTAGAAAGACAAAACTAGACGACTCGCAAGATACTCGAACTAGACTAAACTAGACAGAAACCAAACGAATAAGGTAGTCGCCAAGGGCATTGGGTGGTCTCGCAAAAGCGTAATCTCGCATTTTACGTCACGTGAACAGCATCTTGAGATGGGCCAAGGGTTAGACTTTACTATCATGAATGTGTGCCACAGCAACAAGGCCCGAAATTTCACAACTTCTTGGATCGCCTCCTTGCATTTGTACAAGGCTCCTTGCATGACATCGTTCTGTTGGTACTCCCACAGTACATGGGATCCTTCATCCATGACGAGATTGTCGAATTGGTATGTGTTCCATTCGGATGGAATCGCCTGTTGTTCCCCGGATTCTCATCATCTGAGCCTTCATCTTCTGACAATGCCTCGTAGTCCTGATTTTCGAGCGTCATCCTTTCGACTAGGACTTCGATCTTCTCACCTTTGTCTGTAATCCCACTAGCTTCCCGGAACAAAGGAGCTTGTTCGACCCCGTCTTGATCGGCAACATCAGCAACTCCCCGACCTTCGGTCGTTCCATTGTGTGCGTTATGCTATGGCTGGAGCCCCTAACTTCTTCGGTATTACCACCAACTACCCTTTGTTCAGCCGCAGATGTAGGCATGGTCTTGGCATATGACTAGGCCAGAAGGACCAATTTCCACCCGCGATTCCTCGCCATGCTTAGGTATGACTGCCACGATCTCATTCTCTTTAGTTGCAATAACTCCCAATGTGTCCTGTGGTGACCGTGTGACAAAGCAACTCAATTTCAGATCGTGCAAAGTATGACCAAATTCGAAGGTGTAATACAACCACTGCATCACAACGCCCCATGTACGCTGCTCTAGTCTTGTTAGGCTGATGGTCACCGATTGGAAATAAAGCAAATCAACCCCCTCGGCCCCCCAAAATAGTTCCTTGACCGTAGTAAATTTTGAAATTGATTGCATCCGACATATTCGACGTACTGCACTATAGTCAAGATTTACATAATTAACCACATATCTAAAATTAAACTACACACCTAACAAATGTACTACAACATACTACACTATGTAACCATACATCTAAAACTATCTATTTCATTCATTTTTAAAAAATTACCTGCAACGTGGACGACCGAACGGATAGCGCTTCGCTAGCTCCTCTCCCTTCCCTCCCCTCTTCTCTTTTTTCTGAATAAAACTGAATTTTGTCCGAATTTTGTAGGCCTATAATAGGGGGAGTTTTGTCGTTATTTGGAATGGACGACAGGGTCTTTTGGGATCTCTGTCACTATTTTGCATGACGATTTACCTAAAATTTCGACAAATCGTCATTCTAAATGGCAATATAGGGGTGACATGGCTTCTGTCGCGAATCCAAATAGCGATATGATCATATCGTCGTTTCAAACGGTGACAGAAGATCATTTTTCTAATTTTATTAAACAGATATTTATTTATTTATGTAATTCTATTAAAAATATATTATTTTTTTTAAAAAAAAATCGTAAGGTGCTTGCAACTTGCAGTCAAGACAGACTGGATCGGCCGCCGCCGGTTTCGTCAAGGCGACCGAACGCTTGCTGTGCGAACGAAGTATATCTCAATTTGCATCCCATTCCACCACCCCACCGTCACACGAGTCGTGACTCGTGCCTAGATATAGGAAAAGAAAGAATTCCAAGTTGAAGAGGATTAAAAAGGAACAGGTGGATCTAATGCTTTGTCGTGTTCAATAATGCATACCCAAAATTCCTTTCACTCTGCAGCCTCCTACCTTTCCCAAGACCAAGTCATGGACGTACACTCTTGTGGCATTTGGTGATTCGAAACGCATGGTCGGCCATACGTACTGTTGGTGTGGACATCATCCATTCTCTAGCGCAACACCGCGTGGAATGTTTGGACTTGGACTGGTCCGCTTCCAGGTCCATGTCTAGCAGTGGCAGGACAGGCACGACTTGTCCATGCATGTGAACCCAGCTGAAGTGCAAGGAGAGGCCTGATCAGCAACCGCTCTCATCTACCGAGTCTCTTTCACACACAAGTGGTAGGTTGCACCTCTCTGTTTTCTTTTTAATACACGCAGTTGATTAGGGAAGAAAATGCGAGTTGATTCCCTCGGGGCGAGGTCCTCTCCATCAGCTGTTGATTCTCTTTTAGCAAATTTCCTTTCGTTGATTGGTAAGAATCATTTGCTCATTTACAGCAGTGTATTACCGGCTATTCTGTACCCTCCTTCCATTCTTTCACGGATATTAACATCCTTAGGCTGCTCCTAATGTGCACTATCTTAGTGCATAAAAAGTGTTAGGATGCTATTTTTTCCAATGTATGATTTTTTATGGTGTAGTATCTTAGGTCCTTTTAATTAATTAGATGTAGAATCTCAAGGAGATGGTGCAACAATCTCTCACCTCATTTAATCTACTGTCATCTCAACCTTTTGTCTACATGACACCTTTAAGATATTGACCAGAGTGGAGCATTGGAAGCAGCCTTAGAGCGGGGAAATCCGCCCTTAGCCAGCCGCGCCGTTTTACTGAAAAGCCGTCGTGTCTTTCAAAATTTGGTCGACTGATATTTTATGGCTCGTGTGGTCAAACAGCCACTACTATATATAGAAGTACTAGATCGGCTACGTAAAAATGAGTAAATTTCATTAAAACATACTACCTTTAGTAAAACTACCATAAAAACCATAATTTTAAGCAACAATTTCAGAGAACCATAATTCTCTTTATATAATATTTTACAAAACCACACCTTCAGGTGTTACCGTCATATCCAATGGGCCAGACCCACCCGATAGGCTTGTGAGACCGACAAGTGGGCCCAACCCATTAGATACTTCAAAATATGGTTTTGTGAAATGTTATGTAATGGAAACTGTGCCCCTTTTTTTTTTTTGAGGAAAAGGGAACTATGCTTCTCTAAAATTATTGCCTAAAAATGTAGTTTTATGATAGTTTTATCAAAGGTAGTATGGTTCTGTGAAATTTACTCCATAAAAAAAATATCACTGGATTTATCGTCGAAAGTATTTCTGTGCTGTTATAAGTCCACTTATTTATACAACATACAAAAGAATAACAAGCACGCAATAAGCCCCCCTCTCCTCCTCCCTTCCTCATCGCCGCCACCGTCGGTGGCCGCCGGTCGGCCAACGGCGGTGGTGGGGCTTCTTCTACTCGGTAGTGGCGCCTGATCTGCATTGCGCTCCAAACGCCCGACGTCTGTCCGCCGATTTCTAACGGTGTGGACTTTCGTCGGGGTTAGATCTAAGGCCCTTCTCCGCCGACTTATCTTCGGGCGTGGCGATCTGGGGCCCTTCTCCACCGGATGGCAAGACGACGGAGGTGGCGTGGTGCAGATCCAGATTTGGCGTAGTTGGTATAGATCGCGACGGCTCGGTGGCGGTGACTTGTGCGGCGCTCGGCTCCTCTCTTGTGGACGGTTGTTAACCGGCCGTCACGTGGGCTGCGGTGGACGTCGCCTTCTTTCATGCTAGCGGCGGTTGGCTGTTGGGGATATTGCGATCGTCGTCTTGGCATCCGCCTTCATTGGTTGGATCCAGTGATAAGGTCGTGTTGTGGCGTGGTCTTAGAGCGCTGGTACCTTCGACTCGGGGGGTAAAAACTCTTGATCTGGCTTTCGCTCGTTGGATCCGGCAACGGCGTCAACTTGAGCGGCGTTACCTTCTTGAAAACGTTGCTTTGGAGCACATGTACCTGAGCTCCGAAGCGAAAACTCCTGATCTGACCTTCACTGGCTGGATCCGGCGACGACGACGTGAGTCGTATCCCTTCTTGGAGGCGTTGCTATGGAGACTGGCCCATCATCACCTCTTTGATGCGCAGCTGCTGTTCCCGTGTGGACGATCTTTTGGTTGGTCCCGGAGGCGGGGTTATGTGGTATTTTTAGGCGAGTATTTGCATGACAATTTGTCTGTCATTGTTGATTTTTGGCCGTTTTTTGTTGTAAGTTTTTAGTTGATGGTGGAGTAATGGCTTAATGCATCTCTAGTTGTACATAGACCAGAAGTTGTACTTGCATTATCTAACCTTTTTTTATCTCATGACCGCAAAAAAAAAAAAAAGAATGGACGGAGCAGTAAACCTCAAACATTGCAAAAATCATGAAGCACTCATTGTCTGGGAGGAAGATTCAAATGTTGCATTTACTCTCCTGAAGAGCTGAGGATCCGAACCTCTTACGTCCTCCGTATCACTGTTGCCACCGACGAGCTTTGGAGATGTGAACGGGATAGATTTCTGAGATGGCAGCGAAGCACGGGCTAACACACGTCCAAATTGGGCAGGAAAAGGGTGCAACTGACCAGGTCTTCACACTTTCCCTTCGTGGTTCTTCGTACTATTCCTGGTGCCAAGTCAAGTACATTTTGGTTGGGATGCGTGGAGTCAAGCGAACCACAGTTTGAGACCATGGCCTTTAATTCCCTGGTGTCATTCTAAACTTAACCGGAAAAAATGAAGCGTGGTTAAAACACAGGTTGCAAATGTTCTTTCTTATTGTTATATTTGAAACGAAGGATACAAGCTCTACCATATTCTATTTCTGAAAGGGGAAGGATTCGCTGAGCCCCGGGACAATCTACGTCGGCGATTTGCGATTTTGTGAAAAAAAAAACCCTATGTTTTCGAAATTGTGTAGATGTTCCGGCAAACAGCCGCCTCAGCGTAGTGCCCTTCTCGGGTTTTTGGCCTACGCTGGCGCTGCTGCGAAGTTTCCGCCTCCTTCCTCCTAACACATCTCTCTCCTTCGATCGCGTCACCGCGCCTCCTCCCTTCACCCGCACCGCTTTCTCCTTCCCTTCGGCCACATCGCCCCCGTTGCCCCTCCTCCCCCTTCGCCCGCACCGTCCCCTCTCGCCGCCCGCCTCCTCCCCTTCGCCCGCGTTGTCCCCGCCCCGCTTTCTCCCCTTCGCCCGCCCTGCCCCCGCCGCCCGTCTCCTCCTTGTGCCGCCCCCGTCGCCCGCGCCGCCCTCGCGTCCTCCCTCTCCATCCTCCCAAATCGCCGCTCCGCCACCGCTCAACTCTTCCTCCTTCTCGCCCCTTTCCCTCTTGCGGGTGGGTGGTGTAGGGGCGGATCTAGTGGGTAGTGTTGGGCCCCTCTCCAACACCGGTGACCGCGGATTCCCACCGAGATCCAGGTGTCGTCTCCGAGCTTTGGGATGCCAAATCTAGTGGCATCCGGTGGTAGCGTGTCCCCATTGAACTCAGGTGGCTGGGCCCCGCTGCGGTGCATTTCCCTCGGCCTGATCCGGCGACCACATGTCCCCACTGAGCTCCATGCATCCAGATCCAATGGCGACCGACCTCGGTGGACAATGCATTCCCCAACCTCCCTTGGCCGGATCCGATGGCGATTGCCAACGACAACACCCTCTCCCCTTCTCCACCTGTCTTCACTGGCTCCTCCTTGCTGCACCTGCCCTTCCCAGCGTCCCCATGCCCATCCCCTTGGCGCCAACAAGAGCTACTGGTGAGAGACGGCGAGAGAGGAGAGAGAGATAGCATTTTTTTATTGTTTTGTGATCAGGCCATAAGGCTATGGCTGGCTTCAAGCTATGACTGACTTACAATTTTGGCCACAACGCTTAAAGTCGGCCATAAGGTTGTCACGTTAGCCTTATGACCTACTTTTTTTTGCAACATTGTGGATGCCCTGACCCACCATCATCACCGTCACTGTTTGATAATATTTGACATTTATATGTTTTAATGGTTTATAATTTTAGTTTTTTTCTTTTCCACGATAGATATTATTGAAAATCATGCGAAAGCTTAATGGATATGATAGTCTATTGTCTATGACAAAATCGATTTTCATAACACTAAGAATGAATATTTTAAAACTAAAAAGAAATTATTTTTAAAATTATGGATTTCCGCAAGATAATATGTTTAGGGATTTATGCTATAGCTCACTTGTATATATACAAAAGAAAGAAAATACCATCAAGCAAAACAACTATGGGGTTAAGTTACCTTGTTTAGGTTACAAAAGGGAAAAGAAAGAAAATCGAGTTGTCCGTACAGCAACATCGCAACTACGTAGTTGCGACAGTGGCAAAATCGACCGAACCCAATGCCACGTAAGCAATATCACCGAGGAAAACAACCATAAGGGGTTAAGTTACCTAGTTTTGCAACGTAAGGGAGTTAAAGGACCAATTTTTTAGGTCAGAGATTAAGTGGCCGGAAAATAATATTTCAAGGGTCAAATAGAATTCTTCCTATACTATAATATAACAGTTTTCCTTCATTTTATTTGTTCTTGCAATGAAAAGAATGAAACTGAATTAAAAGTGATTCTTCTCTAAAAAAAATGCAAGGTGATTCCCTCGCAGAAACAAAAGATGCAACGTGATTAATAAGAGATTCGTATTCCGTACACATCATGAACAGTGACGGAGACACGGAGTGCGTACGGTTTTACGCCTTCACATCTAAATTGTTTTCGGGTTGGCGATGTGATTAGGGAAGCTTCGTGGGCGACGCCGCGACGGTGAATCCGTCATTGGCGGTCAATGGGCGTGGCAGAGCGCGAGGAAAGCAAATTAGGAATAAGTCTATTTTATTCTTAAATTTTTCAAAAAGTCCATTTAACCCTCTCAACTATAAAACTATTTTTTTTATCTTCTAATATTTCAAAACCAGATCAAATAACACCATGAAGTGGTTTTGCTAGACGGTTTTGCATACATAGCATAAATAATTCCATTTTACCCCCTCAAATTTTCCAAAAAGTCAGCTTAAACCCCCTGAAAATACAAAACCAATTTTTGCCTCATAGTATTTCAATATCGGGCCAAATAACACCCTAACGTGGTTTGACTGGTGTAATTCTTAGGGCCCAGCTGTCATATATATATAGAGAGAGCAACAGACAGAGGGAGAACAAAGAGAGTAGAGCAGAGGAAACAGAGGAGGCGGCAGTGGGGCAAAATGGGTCCCTGGGACTGTGGAGAGTCAAGGGGTGTCAGCAGCGCTCCTAGAGATGACCATGGCGGCGGGGGTGCAAGGCCGAGTGGCGGTCAGTGCTAGTAAAGAAGAGGAGAGACGACGACGGCAATGGAGAGGGACAAAAAGGAGGAGAGCAGAACCACTTCAACCAAACCAGCTTAGGGTGTTATTTGACCCGATTTTGAAATACTAGGTGTAAAAAGCCAGTTTTGTAGTTCAAGAGGTTAAGTGGATTTTTTGGAAAGTTTGAGAGGGTAAAATGGACTTATTCCTACCACATATGCAAAACTGTCCAGCCAAACCACCTTAGGGTGTTATTTGACCTAGTTTTGAAAGATTAGGTGCTAAAAACGGTTTTGTAGTTGAGGAGGTTAAGTGGACTTTTTGGAAAGTGCGAGATGGTAAAATGGACATATTCCAAAAAAATTATGATCCATATAAAACCATTGAGTTATGGCTCAACATGATAATTAGCTCAGTGGAAAAAATTTGTTGTACCAAACTACTCCTTGATGTTCATAAAAATAAGTCGTTTTGGGTATCGATACGGTCCCGAAATACAACTTTGATCACTAATTATTATTTAATATATTTGTAAAACTCAATAAAAGCATAATATTATGAAAGTACTTTTCGAGACGAATATGCACTTATGATTTTCATGTATCTAATCTAAATATTTAAAAAGATATCGATAACTAAAAATTTCAAAATTTGATTACAAGCGTTCCAAAACGATTTCTTTTTTGAACTGGAGGGTCCACGGGTGCACACAATTACGGATGAGATAATTCCTACACTTTCTTGCACTCCATGCCACGGATAAAAAGTGGCTGCAAACGGTTTCACGAAATCGTTGCGAATAATCACTAATATGTTCCTTCTGCATTTAGAACTATATGTTTTCTTCTCTATCATACATTAGTGAAGGAATATATTCTCAACGATTATTCGCAAAATCTCTTCAGAAAACGACCCTAGGGATTGTCATTTTGCGTGGTGAGTCTGACCAGGAAGACATCAAATCTATTCAACAGGCAAAAATCAGATGTACTCATCTGCACAACATCACAAGTATGGGGAGTTGCATGCTTCGGCGGTGCCCGCCAAGGAAGGGTAAAAATTGGCCCCCAAAAAATAATCAAGGAAAAGGTGTTCGATTCAAGAAGAGGCTAAAGAAAAGAAAATAGCAGTCAACCTATACTAACCCTCTTTTAGTTCCCACCATCTCACAGCCTCAAGGCCCCTCTATATTCCTTATCTCTCCACTCTCTCTCTCTCTCTATATATGTGAACCCAAAAATGTCAATTATGCATTGGCAACTACTTCCTCCAAGCTTCAAATATCAATCACCAACTCTTGTTTGATTGCTTCCAGAAAAGACAAGGGGAGAGAGAGGGAGAATTGTATCACATGTTTGTTTGACATCTTGTGCAGCATCTCCTGATAGCTTATATGCTAGATTCTTGATAAATTCATGGCACAAGCATTGGCATATCTAGAGTAGCTTCAGCCCAAGAAGACATGGCCAGGAGCAGGGGGGAGATGGCCGGCGGCGTGGCGGCGGCGGTGGAAAGGGCGGTGAGGTGCCTCGGCAGGGGGTTCGACATGACGAACGACCTGAGGCTGAAGCACTGCAAGGATGAAGGGGGTTGCCTTGTCGCCAGGAGCGGCGAGAAGGCGGCAGCGGTCGCCGTGCCGGGGGTCGGGGTGGTGCCCGACGTGCCGGCCGACGTGAAGTGCGGCAAGGGTGACCTTATGAGGTTCAAGTCCGACGTGCTCGAGTTCAACAAGGTTTGTTGGTTGCGCCATTACTTGTTTTTCTTTGAGAATATTTGAAACAATGCATACTTCGGAGGGTAGGAAATATTTTGGCTCAAATGAATCAAGTTGCAAGTGAAGTTCAGCTAGATAAACAACCTGCCAGATTTACAAATCAGAAATTCCTTAAAAAAAATGATCAAGTCATGAAGTTATCCAAAGATAGATAAATGATTTCTTCATTATGTATCTCTTTCACAATCAAAGAAAAATGGCCAAGGGAAAAGAAGAAGACCGTACTGTAGTACTGCCCATTGTGAGACGAACATAACCAGGAAAAGCACGTGATTCATCCTTCTGACCCAATTTCCTCACAATCTCAATCATCTCTGCATCCTAGTTAATTTTTCTGATCAAAATAATCAGAGCAGCATGACGAATTACACAGTCTTGCCTTGACCAAGCCAGCCAATAGAACAGTAAAATAATTGTCCGACAGAAAATTATCCAATCAAAGAACCAAGAACGCGATTATGACAAGAAATATTAATTGTCCAATCTTCACCGCAGATGTCGGAGCTGTTCAACCACCGGAGCTCGCTGCAGGGGAAGATCCCGTCGGGGCTCTTCAATTCGTCGTTCGACCTGGACAGCAGCTCGTGGGCTCAGGACGCTTCCAGCACCAAGTGCCTCGCGTTCGATGGCTACTTCATCTCCCTCCTCGACCTTCGGCTCGACTGCCGGCCGCTCGCCCTCGCCGAGCACGTCGTCGACGACGTGCCGGCGGCCTGGGACCCGTCAGCCATAGCAAGGTACAGAGTACAGACATTAGCTCAATGACTGTCAGAAACCAATCAATCAATCTTTCTGTAATTGTGTTACAGTTAGTAGAATAAGATACCAGCAAGTTGAGGTGATCAACTGATGATGATGATGACTTGGTCCCTTGAAAGAGTGCAAACTTTTCCACCACACTAGTGCCATGTGGTGTGAAAAGCCGTATGCATGGTGGGAAATTGGGACCAGGCTAGTAGAAGCAGAAGCTTGCAAATTGCAGAAAGCGTAGAAAATGTACTTGCAGGACTTGGACTTGTTCCAGATCTTGAACCAGTCACTGCACAGAAGTGCAAAGCAATTAAGATGAGTCATATCAAATTATCAATGTGCTAGACGAAAATAAGATACTAATAGCTTTCAAATGCACTGCTCACAAAAGTACGATAAGATTTTTTATGTCTTCTACTTCTGACAGATAGTAACTAAATTAACTTACAAAGTAGAGCTAATTAACACCGACCAGCAAGGAGATTATGTTTCCTTCTTTTCCATCTTTCTTGAGCCTAGTAGTGGCCTGACTCTGAAAATGTCACTATTGAGTCATTGATTAATGAAAGCATGATGAGTCAGATGATTTAATGTAAGTCAAGATGCAGTTTTCAAATTCCATCATTCCATACATCTGAAGATTAATATCATCCTCTCTGTGAATTGGTGAGCAGTTTCATCGAGAAATACGGGACACACATCGTCGTAGGACTGAGCATGGGCGGCCAGGATGTGGTGTATGTGAAGCAGGACAAGTCGTCGCTGTTGTCTTCGTCTGAGATCAAGGAGCACCTAGACAAGCTAGGTGACCAGCTCTTCACTGGGACATGCACTCTGCCTCCTTCACACGGCAGGTCCAGAGATCACAAGTTTAAGGTCAAGAAACCATGTTTATTTATGTCCGTCTCAAACTGAAATCATGAGTTAACATCCAACACATCATGAGGAGTTGAGAATGACCTGAAATATACTGAAAAAAAAATCCATTATTCTGATTACAACAGGTCCCTGGGGCCTTCAATATATTTGATGCCCAAGTAACACAGCGAAGGCTTGAAGGAATGACTACTCCAGTGTCATGCAAAGAGGTACTACTTCTACTACTCTTGTAAGCTGCAACTTGCAACTATCAGTGAGTGAAGGATCTTAAAGCAAGTCGTGCAGGGATATTTGCTGAATTTTAACTGATGCAGGGTGTGACAGTGATCTACTCCAAGAGGGGAGGGGATACAGCGGCGAGCAACCACTCAGAGTGGCTACTCACGGTGCTGACAAAGCCGGATGCCATCAACTTCAAGCTTGTGCCCATCACATCCCTTATGAAGGGAGTGACTGGCATCGGCTTCCTTTCTCATGCCATAAACCTCTACCTGAGATGTAAGATTTGTCTCTACTCTAGCACACATTTAGCCAGGTCATATATATGCTAAGTGCATGAAAACATGCACATAACAAGAAATTGCTTAGAATATTGACGCTAAAAGTGCACATAACAATGTTATCAACTTTATAACTCCCACATTCTCACAAGCTTCTTTTACTTACTTTTGTGCACAATTCATCAGAGTTGCAGCTAAAAGTGCTTAATTATGCCATGTTTCCTTAACAGACAAACCTCCAGTAGCAGAGTTGAAGTACTTCCTGGACTTCCAGCACCACAGATTGTGGGCCCCTGTACTCAGTGACCTACCTCTCGGTCCGTGCTCGAACCTACAAGGCGATAGCCCATCCTTGCACTTCAGCCTTGTAGGTTCAAAGCTCTATGTCAGCTCCAGCCAGGCAAGAAATCCTTGCTCATTGCTTGGAAGTTAGAACCATCTGCAGTCCAATAGAAATGCTCACTTAACCACATGACAAAAACTAAATGCAGGTTATCGTTCCAAAATTGCCAATCACTGGGATGAGGTTGCACCTGGAGGGCAAGAAAAACAACAGGTTAGCCACATTTACTTCCAGTTTGCTGTTGCAGCAAAAAAAAAATCTGTCAAAAGAATAACAAACTTCAGATTGTTAACAACTCCATACCATGATCAGGTTAGGCATCCACCTGCAGCATTTGTCAAACACCCCAACATTCGTCAACGAACGTTCAGACAAGCGACCGATCTGGCGAGGATCGGAGATGATCTCCGACGAACGGTACTACGAGCCGGTCCAATGGAGAATGTTCGCCCATGTCTGCACCGTGCCGGTGAAGTACGATTCCCGATGGCGCGGCCCGGGCCAACAGACCGCATACATCGTCTCCGGCGCGCAGCTGCATGTCAAGGCTCATGATTCGACCAACATACTGCACCTCAGGCTCTTGTACACCGAGCTGTCAGGATACACCGTGGTGCAGTCCAAATGGGCGCACAACACGGCGAGGCTGTCAGGTAAAGGGAGCTTCCTGTCCAAGTCGTTCGCGGCGGCGTCTTCAGGCGCCGTTGAGAAGGAGCGGCAGCCGGCGAGAGTTAACATTGATTCCGGCGTGTTCGCCGGAGGGCCGCCGGTGCCAGTCGGGGCACAGAGGATGCTCAAGTTTGTTGAGACGTCTCAGGTGACCATGGGGCCGCAGGACTGCCCTGGACACTGGCTGGTCACAGGCGCAAAGCTTGATGTTGACAAGGGGAAGATCTCACTGCATGTGAAGTTCTCACTGCTTGTTCCAGTTCCAGGACAAGGTGCTCAAACAATTGTACAGTACTCTACGGCTAGGATATAACCACTGTAATATAAGACTTTTTGTCTCCCTGGTCCCTTCTCGCCTATTCTTTTCGGGGTTTTTTTTTTTTTGTTTTGCGGGGGAATCTGTAACATCCTGTTTTTGGTTTGTAAAGGAATTTCAAAATTCAATTTGAATTCAAAAGCTCAACTCAAAATTCTCTCAAAACTTTCAGATTTCAGATTTCAAAACCTCCCAAATCTCTTGGGTCTGGCCCAATCTCCCTCTCCTCGGCTCAGCCCAGCCCTTCTCCTCTCCCCTTGGGCTCGACCCATTTCCCTGCTTTCCCTAGCCCCAGTCCAGCCTGGAGGCGTCCATGCCAGCACCGTGTGCGTCCCCGACGCACGCAGCGCACGCCCCCGACTCCCCTGCCCCCGCTCCCACCTGTCCGCGTAGCGACGCCTCGCCCATGCCGCGTCAGAACCCGCGCCTCCACCTCTGTGCCGTGCCCGGATCCCTCCCCTGGCCATCCCCCCCATTCCCGCCGCGCCCTCCGTGCGCGCCGCGCTGCACGCTCCACCGCATTGCCCTCAGACCTTGCACAGCGTTCAAGCGCCTACGGCTCTCTCCTCCCCTCCTCGGCTATAAGAGAGCCCCGGCAGCCTCCCTTTTACGTCCCCACCTCTCTTTTCGCTCAGAGCAACCAAGGAGCTCAAGCTTCGCTTTCGGCCGCCACACCTCCGTCCTCACATTCTTCATCTCCGGTGAGCCCTCCCCTTGTCTACCCCGTCACCTTGTGTTCCAGGGTCCAAGGAGTCTTTCCCCCAAGTTGATTTCCATGTTGGTCCACAGGAACTACCGGATTTTGCTTTTTCCCCAACTCCGGCCGACAACGACCTTTTCTTCCCCAACTCCGGCACGGTGAGCTCCTTTCCAATTCTCCCATCTCAGAGCATCTCCTCAACCTCTTTGAGCCTCCCCAACTTGTCCCTACCTTCCTCTTGGCTCCGGTCGTCGTTGCCACGTGAATACCATCGCCGCCGCCTCGGACCGTCGCCGCCGGCCATCTCCATCCTCCCTCTCAGGCTAGGTGCGTTCCCCCATGCCCCCTAGAAGCTTGTGCATGCCTTGGTTAGGTTAGGGCGCCACTCGTTTTGTAGTTGGCTTGTAGCCGTAGCGCCGCCGCTACCGGCCACCCTGGCCCTCGCCGCCGGCACCATCGGGTTCGCAAGGACGTGAGGAACCCATTTTGGACCTTGCCGGCCGCCCCCGAGGCCAAGCTCGTCGGCGATGAGCACGAGAAGCCAGCCCTCGGGAGTCCTCTATTCCGTCCGAAGAAAGCAGCAACTATAGCGACGCAATTAATTAGCAGAATCGTTGTTGTTAGGGCAAAGCTTTAAGTAATGACTGGTTTAATTGCTGCTAAGTTCAATGACGTGAGGGCCCCGACAATAGTTAATGCAGTTGTTAAATCTAGTTTTAATCTGTGAGTAACTGACATGCGGCCCCAAAGCAATTAATTGCAGAGTGAAAACTCGTGGACCATGCACAGTGAGCGTGGACTTTGGTCTGTGCACTACTAATGTGGACCAAGGCAATGACAGTGGCCCCACACGTTAGTATTTAATTTTCTTTAGAATTTTAAATGAAAAAGGAAATAATTACTGTGCAGTGGACCCCACATGTCAGAGAGAATTATCTCTCCTCTGTTATTTTATGGATTTAAATTCTGATTAAAACTTCAAACAGCCCGTTTTCGCTCGTTTTAGCTCCAAATTTAATGAAATTTATTTCTAAAATTTTCCAAATTCAAGATCTTTCTAATGGCAGTGGTTGTATTGAATTTGGAGTTCATTTGATATTTATTTCATATTTATTTGTTTTACTCGTCTATTTGTCCTTTTTTTCGCTGCGATCATCCGAATTCTATTCGAAGACCCGGGAGAGCCCTAGTTGGATCAAGCTTAAGACTTTCAAGACCCTCTTGCTTTTGACCCAAGCAATTCAACACTTTGATCATATTGAACCTATATTTTTATGCAAATTTATATTCTTTTAAATTATCAAATTGCATGCTTAATTCCTTATTCAAATGTATGTCAAATCTTAAAATAGTTAAATGCCAATTTAATACTTTAGTATTATACCATCCTTTGACATTTGAATCCCTTAAATCCTTGTCATCCTAGATATTATATTGGTAACTTACTAGCTATAAGTCGTACGTAAGCGCCATGCTAGATGATGAGAATCTAATAATCCTCATTTTATTATTTATATATAATTAATATTATGGGTAAATATATTGTCATACAGTCCTTAGGTATACCCCTTATAGCCTTAAGGGAGAAGCCAATCAGGTGGTCGTAAGTCCTTTTACGATCACCCTATAGTCGTAAGTACTTCTACGACTACCTCACGATCGTAAGTTCCTCTATGATCGCTTCTGGTCGTAAGTTATTCTACGACTCGTACCCAGTCGTGAAACCTTCTACGACTACCTCTTAATCGTAAGTTCTTCCACGACCAGCACAATTATGATCATCTCGTAATCAATTGGGCTTACTTGTCTGAAGGCTCTATTGATTAGGGGATTTAAGCAGTCAATATACGTTGTTATTCTCTGGAATAACTGCACATAACTCACCATCATCTCTCTAACAAGTAACTGCCAGGCAACGTGGTGGGTTACTACTTCGATGATTACTGTATGAAAATCTCTGTGTCTTTTCTGTCTGCGTGATCAATTGTGGAGACCCCCTGAATCAAACAATCTTTACGTAAAATCGATTCTAAAACAACGACAGTTGGCGCCGACCGTGGGGATCTTCTAGTAATTACTTATCAACAGTTTCTCTTTTCTCTTTGATGCTTCCATGGCAGGAGAGTGGAACGAAGAGAACTGGTTCGACTTGGTGAAGAATCTAGACCCGCCATTATGTGTTAATGGAGTTTTGGTTATTAATGAAAAATCTATTTTAGAGACTAAACTCTATATTGCTATATCTCATGTTTAGTCTCAGTTGGATTTAAAGATCAAAGAGGTATGCATTCGACATCATTTTATTATATCTTGTTGCATTCCTCGGACTCAAAATATAGGCTGAACTTCACCAAGAGGTTAACTTGAATATGTGCATATGTCCTTATTACACATTCGTGTATGCACACATTTAGGGGGAGTTCACTCTATATTTTGTGATTTCATTAGTATTGATCCACATTCTTATGTCCACATATATTTAGGATCTTTACTTTGAAACATATCCTTGAATATATTTAACTTGTGTAGTTAATATATTCATATGAGTATATGTAACTTGTATAGTTGATATATACTCATATCGTTGAATATATACAACTTGTGTAGTTCATATATATTCATATGAGCATATGAGACTTGCATAGTTCATATAAGCTCATATATCTTTTGAGTATATATAACTTGCGTGGTTTATATATACTCATACCAATTACATTCAATTATCTGTAATTGTGTTGATTGTCATCAATTACCGAAGAGGGAAAGATTGTGGTATCTTGTCCCACCATTATTGGTTAATGGTATGTTGTGGTAATTAATGACAATCACCTTGTGGAACTAACATTTTTCTATGAGTTGGTGAAATAGGTTATGTTCCATGTGATTGAAGATTTCGGATGACATCATGAGTTGATCGTCATCAAGTCAAGATCTTTAAAGAAGAATATCATCATGTGTTGATGATATCAAGAGAAGAATATCATCATGGGTTGATGATATTGAAGTAAAGAGCTTGGAGTAAAGGATGTATCACGCATTGATGCATATCAAGTTCAAGAAGTGGAGATGATCATGAGTTGATTATCAAGTCAAGAAGAATCCATCATGTGTTGATGGAGGTCAAGTGAAGAGTGCATCATGAGTTGATGCATGTCAAGACTTGGGATGAAAGATGTCATCATATGTTGATTGGCATTAAGTCAATAACCCGGACTTGAAGCGAGGATGTGCATCATCAAGCTTCAAGTGGTTGCGCAAGGCAAAGGTATGACTAGCTAGGGCTAAGGATTTGTTCCTAGTATTTTACCGGTCTCGGTGTTTGGTTGGAGACCGGATTGCTAGAATAGGTTGTCGTACTATTAAGAGGGGTCTTAATTAGTAACTTGAGTTAGTCATGTGTTGATAGCTCATTGTGTTTGCTCTAGCTCAACTTAACATGTTGCCTATATTTGCGAATGCGTTTTGCAAATAGTTGAGGCTCATGGTTATTCCTTGTAGCATGTGACTTTAGTTTGTGAATGTGTTTTGCAAACGGTTTAAGTCCATGTACCTTATTCCTTGTGGCGTTGATTCTAAAAGTTGGAAAATGTGTTTTGCAACTTGTTGAGAATCTAGCTTTCATCTCTTGTGTACATGTTGCATCAATTGGCAAATATGTTTTGCAAATTGAGTTGAAGCAAATGTGCAATATCTGTTCTCAGTCTTGGTGACTGTTGGCGGTCCGACCGCCTCTGGTAGCGGTCTGATCGGTGGTAGCGGTCTGACCGCCATGGGATGTGCGGTCTGACCGACCTACGGTTGTACCGGCCGTAAGAAACGGTACTACTGGAGTGCGGTAGTACCGGGCGTTTGAAACGGTACTACCGGAGTGCGGTAGTACCGAAATTTACTTGGCGGTACATGTTTTCCAGAAGAGGTGTTTTCTGGTTTGCTCGGTTCTTTCGATTGAGCGTCGGCCAAGCCCTCGCGATCCGCCGGTTGAGCGGTCTGACCGGCCATTGGTTGGCGGTCAGACCGATTGTGAGTTCAACGGCTAGTTTTATAGCCGTTGGCACTTGGGCGGTCCGACCGGCCATTAGTTAGCGGTCAGACCGATTTCGTCCAGATTCTCTGGAATCTCTCCCAACGGCTAGTTTCTGTGTGTGGGCTATATATACCCACCTTGGCCGTGTGAGGAGAAGTTGCTGGTGCCCCATTGAGTTTCTTTGAGCTAAGAGCAAGCCCTCTACTCCCATTTGTGTATGTGTTGCACTTAGTGAGGTTTGAGAGGCAAATCCTATTGCATGTGTTGCATTAGGTAGTGGATTTAGTATCCACAAGAGCTTTGACACTTGATTGGTTCAAGTGAAAGTTGGAGACTTGTTACTATTGGTGTTTGCCGACACCTAGACGGCGTAGAGGCGTCGTGCGTCGGTGATCTTCTCAAGTGAAGCTTGTGAGAAGACCCAGGCGTTTGTGAGTGGCTTGGTGCTCGCCATCTCCGGAGTGGAGTAAGAGCAACCCTAGTAGAGCGAGGTGTTTGATACCTCGGAGGAAGGCTTAATTCGTGGAGCCGGCCCAATTGGTTTGGGTTTCCCGCAACGTGGATTAGGGGAGACCGGCAAGTCTCCAAACACCACGGTAAAACATCGCCGTGTCATCTTGTGGTTTGCATTCTTGAGCTCTACCATATAGCTATTTACATCCATATAATTAAGTTGCTCATTTATTGTGTATGAATGCTTGCCATGCTATGTGCTATCTACATTGCTTAAATTGAATTGCTTGCAAGTCCATGCTTGATTGTTTATTATCAATAGACTTGTATTTTGGTGTACTTAGTTGAGCCTAGTGGATTTAGGCCTTAATTGTGCAAAACTATTTTTGTATTAGCTTCCGCATTAGAAATCGGTTTTAGCGTATAAAAGTTTTAAAACGCCTATTCACCCCCCTCTAGTCGACCTACCCGAGCTTACACTTGACTGATTACGCAGACGTCGACATGAATGCCGGTTTCGATTATGAGCCGAGTGTCGAATCATCCAATGGTATTGCCGCCTCTGGAGATCTTCTATCAAATCCCAGAGATCATGCCACTGATGGAGTTAAGGAGGGATCCTTATCCTCCACAACAGTACGTCCATCTGAGAGACCAGTTTCCTCAGGGGGCAAGGGTCAATCCGACCACAAACAGGACTACCCCAAGGCAGACTTGCAATGCGACGAGAGTTTTCCTTCCGAGTGTTCAAGTCCCCTTAAGGTAGTCCGACTTGGCGAGGCAAGTTATGGAAGCCATCATTCCGGAGCTTCATCGACACCTGTTGGTCATCTCTCTTCGGTTAACCCCGCAGAGGAGGGGATCAAACACGTTTTTTCTACAAGTTCGACCATCCTATCACAGGGGACACCTGCGGATGGAGACAGTTATAACCCGGAGTTCCCCTTCCTAGAGGGGTCTACTCTAAGTCGCCAGATGGTGTCTCTCGACTACTCAAGCGAGGAGGCCTCGAGCGCAAGTGGAAGTCCTCAACGGGAGGTCTTCGTCCTTCCCTCTGATAATGATCATTCGTGGTCGGCCGGGAGCGTCGCGAGGGAATGGAGATAGGGTGACGTACATATACAGCATCCGATCTTAGCTCTAAAATCGGACGTACGGGTCCTTGTAGCGCCCATTTAAGAAAGATTGAGTACATTGCATACTCATCAAGACTTCTGGTGTATCGCAAAGTTTATATAAATGCATAACTATCAAAGGATAGGGCTGTAACACCCTAGCTCAACAATGAGCCTAGAATGCTACTAAACTATCTTAACAATGTACTTTACATCTACTTACTATAAAATTTCAGTAAGCTTTTCATCATCAATTAAGCTAACAGTAATCAAGATAACCATTACAAGCTACACATAGCCAAGCTATTAAACACCATAGAATGAATAAAAGGAGTCTAAGCAATTATTTAGATCTTGCTCATCAATTATCCAATCATAATAAAATATTCTATCATGATAAGTAAGAGTTCCTTACTAGCTATTAATTTGTCTTTAAGATTTTGACAGAGTTTCACTTGGATTTTCAGGCTAAACAAGATCCTTGAATTAATCTAACATGTAGGAGCTTGATAAATCAATAACGAAAGTTTAAAGCATAATCAATAACAACCACAAGGAGTACTTGACCATCTCAATTACGAATAACTATTTCATCATTAAGG
This sequence comes from Ampelocalamus luodianensis, assembly GCA_036346255.1. NCBI lineage: Eukaryota > Viridiplantae > Streptophyta > Magnoliopsida > Poales > Poaceae > Ampelocalamus > Ampelocalamus luodianensis. The sequence goes on along the minus strand of CM070627.1, from coordinate 50,563,716 downwards.
ATGAGCACAATTTTAGAAAAGAAGTAATAACATGTTCTCTTTAATTTAAGCGAATGTGCCATTTTTATTTGCCATAGATAATCTCGAGTGAAGTGCACTAATGTTCTACCCCTTCCCATGCATGTCGCTTTCATGGGGAGTACCTAAAGAAAACATCCACAACAAGCGTGAGTCCTTGACTCAGCAAAGCACAACCAATGTGATAGAGAAAACGACATAAAAAATATTGAACATACCAATATTCTCAAATAGCCATCAACAATGAATTCATAAATAAATCTCTTTTATTTTCATGCAATGCAGATGTCAAGAATGCAACTATCTTCCTTCTTTGCAATTACCGGTAATGCAGAGTATGCATCCGTCGATGCATTTCTTTTGCAATTACCGGTAATGCAGAGTATGTATCCGTCGATGCATAATCAAGCCTGTGCCTTCTAGCAGCGATGGCACACGAGGAAGAGGCAGAGACAAAGGTGTCCTTCCCTTGCCATGCCGCCGTCTTGAGTTCACCGCACCGTGTCCTCCTCATCCCAATCCTCCCTTGCGCCGCCACTGCCTCCTGCTCAGCGCTGGCTGAGCAAGCATTGCCACCTTCTCCTCGCTTACGACCACGCCGCCGCCACTGCCTCCTCCCCCAGCTTCCCACTTCCTCACCGCAATGTGCTTGGCGAGGACTACAGAGGCCAATGGCCGTGAGAACTGAGGTGTGACTTGGGTTCAGGGTGGAAGAACGTGGCCATCGATGTGTATCCCTTTTCCTTGTCAACCGGCAATGGCTGAAAATAGGCAGCACGTTGGGGGAGGGAAGTCAACATCAACTTCAATTTCCAAAAGTAAACAATCTATGGGCTCAATTTTAATTTTCGGTTAGTAGCAGTAGTAGATGATGCAATAGGCGTAGTTAATATTTCTGTTTATATGTGTGTGAAAAAGATTGATATTTATTATGCGGTTTATTATATGTATCACTCTCGTTTGAGGTTCCGTTGCAACGCACGGCCACCCTACTAATAACATCCCAATCTTTGGCATTTTGTAAAATAATTTTCAAAATATTTGGGGTTTAGAATTCCAAAAATTCATAGTTCAAATTTAAATCAAAGATCGGTGTTTCTCTCAATTCCAAAATTCAGACTTGAAATTTAAACTCAATCTATCAATTCAAATTTCGCTTCCCTCTCCATATTCTTGGTCCAAGCTCATTCCTTTTCCTCCGGCCCATTCGTTTTTTTTCTTTCCCCCGGCCCATCCGGCCTGCCCGTTTCCTGCCTCCCTTCTCCTCTGCTCGTGCCCTGCACCACGCCATGTCCCATACGCGATACGTCTGCGCTGCCTTCCCCTACTCAAGTTAACCTTTTCCCCATTCTGTTATTATGATAGGTGGGCCCCACTAGTATTAGGAATAAAGAAAAAAACCCTAAATCCCATGGACTCAAGTGACACTATTTTGCAGACTCGGTCCACCATACACAACCTAATTTGTGAGCTCGTTCTCACCTCGAACTCCGAATCAACTTATCACATCACCATTGTGTTCTATCCTACATTTAGTTTTTCCCCTCCCATCAATTTTGTGTTTGTGGCTGCAGTTCGTCATAATCGAGTTGGTTCTTAAACTCGGTACGACCGCCGCCGTCGTCGATTTCGTCGCTGCCGGTGAAGATCCCGTCATCTTTGTTCCCTCCATCTTCTTCCTCGCGACTCGTTCTATCCGGTGTGCACCACCTTGCCTTCGCCGGAGCTGACATATACTCCCAACTTCCGAGCGCTTTGGTTACTGAATAACCATTGATCTTCAGCAGGTGAACTGTGCATTCTGTCGATTTTTTAAAAATAATCTATATTTTATTATAAATTACAAATATAATCTTGCCTTTTTTTATTACATGAATATACTGCCGCCATACCCGTTGGCGGCGAGGACTAGTCGCCACCCGTTGGGCGACGGGACCCGCCGCCAACGGTTAGGCGGGCAACATTGCGGTCGCCAACCGTTGGGCAATAACTGCGCGCCAACGGTTGGCGATAGGAGCCTCGATCGCCGAACGGTTGGGCGTGGAGGAAGCTTTATAAAAGCGCCATGTCCCCGACGCTGCGCTCGGGAGAAGAAGCAGAGAAAGAGGGAAAGAGGGAGGAAGAGGGAAAGAGGGAAAGAGAGGGAGGAAGAAAGAAGAGAGAAAAAGAGAGAAAAAGAGAGAAGAAGAGGGAGGGGGAAGGGAGAAGAAGATTCCGCGGAGGTAAGTTTTTTTATTTTGTAATGTACATTTTGTAGTAGGTAATCAGTTTATGTAGTTTAATTTGTTAGAGATTTTAGGTTGAGATTTTAGTCTGTTAGAGATTTTAGGTAGAGATTTTAGTCTGTTAGAGATTTTAGGTAGAGATTTTAGGTAGAGGAAAAAAATAGGATGTTAGGTAGAGGATAAAATTAGGATATTAGGTTGAGGAAAAAAATTAGGGTTTAGGGTAGACTATGAATTAGGTGTACGAACAAATTAGTAGAGGTAAATTAGTATGAACAAATTAGCAGAGGTTGAATAGCAACGTAGTAGAGGTAAATTAGTATGATGACTTCTTTGGAATGAACGAGGTGTTGATCATGATGTAGTGTAGTTGCGACGATGAGCGAAGAGCCTTAGAAATGTAAAATACAATGTAGTAGTGGTTGCATGTCGTATGCGTTGTGATCGACTAGTTGTAATATTAAAAATATTTGCGGACATATCGCGAAGTCATGCCCGTACCCACTACATTGAAAGTGCATTACGGTGTTGGCACCATTCGTGAAGGTCCGTGCGGTGTTGACTTGAGTAGTTTTTCTCAAGCCACTCTAGTACACCAGCACGGCGAGAATGCACGAATCGCAGATGTGATGTCTTGGCTCACCGTAGCTTCTCCTTGGACCCCGAGGTGTGCGTCGTCATACAAGGGCTTTGGGCCGGTCTTCAACGGACATCGGATGGGAGTTGAGAACACCGATGCGCACGGTGTGTGGAAGGGCTTCATAGAAGGTCAGAGGCGCCGTGGATATGAGTGTGTAGTGCTTGTGCAACCATGCCCAAAAGAAGTTGTGCGAGGACCGTTGTCGGATATCATCCGGTGGTGGGAGCGGCAATGGTGCTCGTGATGTTGGTGAAGAAGAGGAGGTGGAGGAAGGCGTTAGGAAGGGTTCGGAGGATGTTGCTTGTGATGAGCCCGACGCGATAGATGCGAGAAGAAGAAGATCGGGCACCTTGCACGGTGAGCCTACTGGAGACAAGCCGATGAAGGAGAGCACATGGAGTACATATTGCGTCAAATGGATAGCGATGACCGGATGGCCTTGGTGAAGATGAAGCTCACAGGAGGCCGACGAGGATAGTTACGATGAGGACGGAGCTTCCATCCCCGTGAATGGAATAGATTTGGCGTTGAGGGTGGCACGCACGACAAGCACGAATCGCCGTGGGGAGTACCATGCTACTCGAGGTTCGGGATTGCACTCAATGTTTCTTGATAAGACATCCTTGCGAGGATGCCATTAAGTTGTGGGCTATGTCCATGCGGCGGGCGTTCGGTCATCAAATCTAGCCAGAGCAAGATACCGCTGTCAAAGTGCGAGCAAGCCGATTGTCCTCTGGCGAGTGCACGCATAGACCAAAGTATGAGACTCACCGGATTGTCTCTAAGGTAGAGGCGCACTCGCATGCTCAACATCTGTTTTGTCCGGACATCGTAACCCAACGTCGACCTTCGTAGCCAATTTGATGTATGGAGAGATAGTAGAGAAGAAGGATGTGGAGGCCAAGCACATTATGGTGGCCATCGATAAGAAATTCAAGTACAAGATCAGCTACGGAAGGCGTGGCGTGCGGTAAAAAAGGCTTTAGAAAGACGGTTTGGATCTTTTGAGCGCGATATGACAACCTTCCCGTATGCTTGGAGGTGCTGCAGAGAGAAACCGAACGCATGCTCGTCGAAGAGACATGCCATCTAAAAACCGCGGGTTTTTAATATTGCAAAGGGCCTCTTAGCCTTCGCCTTGCATCGAGGCTTTTAGGCATATGTCGCTGTTATCTCGATTGACGGACCTTTTGGTGGGAAATACAAGGGCAAATCCTACTGACCATAGGCGTTGATGGAAATAATCAAATTACGCCATTGGCCATCGCATTCGTCGAAGGTGAAATTACGACGGTGGTTGTGGTTCCTTCGACATCTAAGGTGGGAGTTGTTGGAGGTCGTCCCGGTGTGTGCGTGATCCACGATCGCCATGCGGGGATCTTCAAGGCCATAAGAAAACCGCAAGAAGACCCCGATGAGCCGCTCCTTGGTCGGATATGAGGAGTAGATGGTGCATTCGGCACTTAGGGCGAACTTCTTTAAGAAGTTCCCAAGCAACCGTTGGTGAAGCTATTCAAGAGGTGGCTATGCGAACCAAAGAACGAAAATTTGGCGCCTTATGGGTGCTACTTGATGAGCACGGCGAGAAACACGCGGACAAAGATGAACCACGGACGTAGTGCGAACTCGCCGGAGCGAGGCGGAGGACCTTGAGGAACATCGAGTCCTTCTCGTGATCGATCGATCGGCGTGCCATTGCGAAGTGGTCGCTGCGACGACACCGATGGGCGAGGTATGGAATAATGACGACTAACCTTGCGGAGGTGTACAACCGGGTTCTTAGGGGCCTCGTTCTCCCCTCGCCGCCATCGTGGAAGGTGTTCTGCACAAAGACAATCGGGTATTTCAGGAGAGCGTTCAAATGCCGCACTTCATGCCAAGAACCCTCAAGCGGCATCTCGCTCGAAGATTACGGCATACATACAGCGAAGACGAGAGAAGGGCCGCACACCGCGGCACGTGATGGGCAATACGAGCATCGTTTCGACGTGCTCCTCCGGATAGAGCGGATTTGGGACGGCTCGTTCTCTTGTCACGCATGAGGTATGGCTTGGAGATCATGTGAACGAACCTCGCCAGATCGTGCAACAAACCGAGGCTATTACACAAGCCATGCTCCCATGTCCTCGCGCGTGTGGATTGTGCGCATGGACCCGTCCAACTTTGTGTCGGAGTACTTCTCGAAGGACGTGGTGGTGCGAGCTTGACCGGTGAGCTTAGGGGCTTGGTGTGGGTAACCGCCCGCAGGACATTGCAAACAGGATCTAGATTCCGGACCTGACATGCTGAAGGGTGGCAAGGCGTCGGCAGAGTCGGCGATACCAATGATATGGACGGCACTGTGCTCGATTTTGTCAGATGCGCCCGCACCACGTGTCCCAAGACCGGCTGCACATACCTCGCATTTCGCGCAGACGCACACACGCAGACGTTACATCCTACTAATACTTCGCCGTGCCTCGCCATTACATATTTCACCGTGTCTTGTTTTTCCGTAGGCGAGCATCGCCGCAGATTACGACGATCGCTACCATGGGTTCAGAGGTTATCTGACGGTGTCGAGGCACACGCGAGGAGACGGTCCAGATGGTGCGCCGCTTGGCCGATTGCCGCACGATTTTCGGCCGTTGTCGCGGCGCCAGCACGGAGGTTCATACCGCGTTGCTCGTCGATACCCCACGTCCGCCGCATCGCATCGGGTCGTCGGACAAGCCAGCGCAGACGAGAGGATCGCCAGGCCACGCCCGACACCGCAGACGCTCGACGAGGCCGGATGCTCGAAAGCAGCCCCGTCCCGCCGAGGCTCGAGGAGGCTGGGGTCCGCACGGGCATATGCCCAGCACACCGACGCCGCGCTCACGTTGGTCCACCACAACCCTTTGCCTTCCACACTCAAGACACAGTGGCGCAGACGGGCGTACATACTACCTCCACGGACGCTCGCACACGCTTATGGCGTTAATGAGTACGAATATCTGCTTGTCAAGATACATCGTGTTTTGTTAATTGACTAACAATATTTTACCGTAGGTCCAATTCAAGAAGACCAAGGGTCCTCTCCAGCTACATGGCATATGAAGCCCACGACTTCTTGGTGGACGACTACGGCTCCTCACCACTTCTGAGAGTTCTCTCTCGTACGGCTTGGCGCTGCGCCAGATCATGGACCGAAAAGCGACTAGAGGGGGGTGAATAGGAGCACGATCTCTTTTCTCCCAAAATCAATTCAATACGAATCTCACTCCAATAGCTATGAAAGCTATGAAGATCAATCAATCATGCACACTGAAGACTTGTATTGAACCAACTCAAAACCCCAAAGTAAAATCAACACAAAACCAAAACACGAGGCTCAAAGCGGTCGACCTCTCACGGGGCTGCTGTGACGATCAAGCGGTCGACCGCTACCTCTGGGCGGTCGACCGATTTCACGGAGGTCGACCTCCGTTCGATGAACGAGAAAACAGCACCACAAACCAAACGCAAATTGATCAAACTTTTGATTCGATGCGCCCAAACTTCGTGAAATTTGACACACACCTACCTAATTATGTCAGAACCTATTCCAAGCAACGATCATGATAATTCTTGCCAAGATTCTCGACCTTCTACGCTTTGAGCGGGTTAGGTCAAAAACCGAGTCAAAACGAAATATGATCTTGAGACTTGCTCGTGAGTGATTGATGATCTTGATGATCCTAGATGTATTCTCACACGTTACGACAAGCTAAATCACGCCAAGAAACTAAGCAATAACTCATGGATCAAACAAAGACTCAATTCATCAAAAGAGAGAAAAAGCACATGAACTCACTTATGAAGAAACTTTCTTTGGATTGATTTGATCTGTTTGTTTCACTCCATCAATGGATGACAAAGACTCAATACATGAGCACGAAATCCAATCCAACTCTCTAGAACCCTAACCTCCTCTCCTCCTCTCCCTAAGCAAATTAGGTTTCTAAACAATGAAACGTCGAAAGGTCTGGTGCAGCCACCTCCTCCTCTATTTATAGTGGAGGCTTAGGGTTTCTAATAGAGTCTCCCTAATGGGCTCTGTTAAGGCCCAAAACAAACGGGTGACACACGACGCCTTTTAAAGCGCCGTGTCAGACAGCGAACACTCGCTTGTTCGCCACGTAGGTTGATCTAACGGCTCATCATGTCGGCAAGTTCTCCCATCCGGCCCCACCGAAACCACCATGGCACTTGCACCACCCCGCGCCGCTTGATTCAACTGGGCCGCACCGAATCGCTCGTTCGGTCACCTTTGTCCATCTTGCACCATGCTTGAGTCCAATGACTTCATCCGCATCGCCGATCGCTTTGAACCTCGCCTCCAAGCCTAGTCCCGATCATCCTCGCCGCTGACCGCCGTTGACCACCAAGCAACCCGCACAACAATAGACAAGCAAATCGACCGGAACAAGTTCTTCACAACTTGACCCACGTTAGTCAAAACATGCATCATGCAACACATATGCCATGAAATCCACGAACTTGACCTAACAGCAATCATCGCCGCCACACCGCGACGACTTCATGAAAACCTGGCCGATCGCCACCTTGGCTCGGCTCGGCCATCGCCGGTCCGATCGGCCAACGTAAGCCGGTCCGATCGCCACAAAAGGACTTAGCGAAATTTCAACGCTGAAATCCGCAACCTCTCGGAAATTTAAAACGAATAGAACTTTTGTGGAAGCTACAAAATTATGAGACCAAGTGCGATAGAATCTCCTCACTTGCCTACACCTCTATTTTTGGCCCACTCAAACTCCAAAGTCACTCAACTTGCCGTCCGATCGCTCAAGAGACGCCGGTCGATCGCTACCAAATCGGTCGATCGCCGACCGCCGGCCGGATCGCCAAAGACAGTAACACCTCGAGGCATGGCGGTCGACCGCCACTGGGCGGTCGACCGCCGAGACTGACAGAATCGAACTTTGCCGAAACTCGTGTTTCGCAAACCTTCAACGTCATTGCCAATTGACACATTATCCTAAGATCATGAGCATATCCCCATGATATCCACAATCTCCCCCTTGATGATCACATTGGCAATTCCCAACAAATGTAAGTTTTGAGATTTGAAAAGTAAAAACTCAACGCTACAAAGCACAACTTGGTCCAAATGCAAGAGAAAGCAATGGAAATGACCAAGTGGCTTCGAGAATAGCATCGGCAGTGAGATAAGGCAAAGAAAACAAGAAAGCTTCAATTTCCAAAGAAGAGTAAAAATCTCACTTAAGGTCCATATGAAAGAACAATTGTTTGAAATGACCTTTGATCATGGTGAGGATCAAGAATTGCAATTCAAGTTCAGAAAGAGCAATAAGACCATAAGAATGCAAATAAGAAACTCCCCCTCACTATGATCCTCAAATTTTGAAAATTTCAAATTCTCAATTTTCTCCTCTTTAATACTTTTAAATCTTCTCCCCTTTACACATCTTGAAATACCTTCTCCCCCTTTGACAATGGAGTCATCAAGGAATCACGCCTTCCTCTCATCCAGAGATAACAAATGCAGAACGAGGAAAAAACATAAGAAGGAGCATGCATGAAATGTAATGAAATGTAATGAAGTAGCTTCATATTTTTGTATTTTTCAATTTTGGATTACAAGAAGCTTTGGAGATTACCCAAAAGAACAAGCTAGCATCTCAATTTTTGCATAAACACCATATCAGCCTGAATGCGCTAGCAAGATCATGATAAGACATATATAACAAAGCTAAAGCAGGAAGGCTCAAAGTAAAGCAATAAATTTTAGCATTTTAAGCAACGCTTCAAATCTAGCAAGTCCATCAACAGGAATCCTAAAATGATACTGGCCATGTCAAAATGTCAATGTGAGACCAAGACACTAACAATGACCACATTAAGAGACAAACAAGTCCTGAATTGAATCATTTTGCTCAAATTGTCTCAAACGCCCATTTTTCAACAGATTTTCATTTGCAAAGGAATATTGAAGTTGATGAAAGGTATATCTTAGTGAAGAAGATCCTGGACTAGGAGCCATCCATAAACTCTTCCTAAGCTTCTACCCATTTGATAATTCATTTTCTTATCCACGTGCTAGATCTCAAGCCTTGTCACACCATCTTAAGCACAAAAGGCTTAAAAGAATGGTCTAGATCATCCAAAACTCCCCGAGTTCATGCCTAGTGCAATGGCAAGCCGTCCCATGAGAAAGAATTGGTGAGATCAGTTTTTCGCACAAAGAGACCTCCTTTTTTTGTTCACAAGAGCGATTTAGATTCTTAAAAGAACAAGAAGCTCAAGTAATGATCAATACTAGATTCAAGAGCTAACACCGCAATTTTGACAGGCCAATGTCATAAAAGGAGCACTAATTGCGCAACTAGCTAAAACATCCACAAATTGCGTTTTTAGTTCAAGTTGTCTTAAAGTTCTAGCTCATTCAAAGAAAGACTTAGCTACACATGTGAAATCGTGATAATTCTAGCAAGTCAAAGAACTAAACATGGCATTGAGCGTAATTGAAATACTAAAAGCTCAAAAGGGTAATAAGCAAAGCTTCATCAATTTTAAAGACAAGCGAAAAGCTTATATTACAATGCATCTTTTGGTTTTTCAAATGAATGCAGATGAAACAATGAGATGCACACAAACTTAAAAGCCTAAAGAGATCAAAAGATCAAAAGAAGATCAAGAAACGATCAAATGAACAAGGTAAGATCGTAAAAGATCAAACTCCCCTCAAACCAAACCGTAAGGATAAATTACCCCTAACTCACTTCTCAAGGTGGCAAACCTAGTTGGATCTAAAGGCTTGGTGAGGATATCACCAACCGAGCCTCTGACTCCACGAATGCAAGACAATATCACCCTTCTCGACATGATCTCTAAGAAAGTGATAGCGAATGTCTATGTGCTTGGTCCTAGAGTGTTGCCGGGGTTTTTAGCAATGTTAATCGCGAAGTGTTATCACGTAAAAGAGGAACACTATCAAAAGCCAACCCAAAATCCTTAAGAGTGGACACCATCCACAAAATCGACTATAGCAACTAGCAAAGACTACATATTCAACCAAAGATGGATTGTGCAATGAAGATTGCTTCCTAGAAGACCAAGAGACAAGAGAAGTGCCTAGAAGTGATAAGTGCACGAGGTACTCTTCCTATCAGCCGACACTCGCAAAATCGTAATCAAAACCCCGAATGGACAATGAGGACGAGCGAGAATACCAAATGCCATCTTGGAGGGTAGAGTGTAAATACCAAGATGCGCTTAACGGCTTGGCGATGGGAAGTCCTCGAGGCGCTCAAACCTCGCATGCAGGGGCATCGTGAAGTGGATGTCCGGTCTTGAGCCCGTCAGTCGAGAAGGGAGTCAATCATGCTGCGGTACTCACGTTGATCCACGCTTCTCCTTCCTCATCCGATCCAAATCGGGTCGCCATGGGAGTGGCGATCGCTTGATCACCCATCTCAAGCGCTGAGCGGATCCTTGGTGTACCGTCGATGGATGAAGATCCCTTCCTTGCATTGCTTGATTTGAAGCCCTGAAAGTAGTTGAGTTCTCCCATCATGCTCATCTCAAATTCCCTGGACATGGTCTCTAAAAGTCGGAAACAAGAGCATGAGAAGAACCACCAAAGATAATATCATCTACATAAACTGAGCAAGCAGAAGTCATTGCCACGCCTAAGGATGAACAGGTCTTGTCTACCTTACCCATCTCAAAATCATTCTTAAGCGAGAAAGGTCTTAAGTCTATCATACTGTGCTCTAGGGGCTTGCTTAAGACCATACAAGGCTTTGGATAGCTTGGAAACATGATGTGAATGCTTGGGATTCTCAAAGCACGGGGTTGTCTAACATACACTTCCTCCTCTATAAAACCATTCAAAAGACACTCTTAACATCCATCCGATATAATCTAAAGCCCTTAGAAGCAAAGAAATTCAAGCAGAATGCGAATGGCTTCCAATCTAGCAACAGAGCAAATGTCTCATCAAAGTCTAACCCCTCAACTTGGCTAAAACCCCGAGCTACCAATCTAGCCTTGTTTCTAACCACGTAACCATCCTCATTTTGTTTATTTTTGAACACCCAACGGGTTCCTATCACATTATGACCACTAGGAGGTTCTACTAGATTCTGCACCTTATTCCTCTCAAAATTCTCTAACTCCTCATGCATGGCATTGACCCACTAGAATCGATAACGCATGTGATATATCGCGGGGTTCAAAGAAGCAACAAATGCGTAATGAGAGTAGAGACTTGATCGTGATACCGGAGCGAGTGACTCGCCATTAAGATTACCAATCATCCGATCCGAGGATGATGCCTCTGAATATGAAGTGGAGCGCCGGGAGACAACATCTCCTCAACCTCCGCAGATCGTTGATGAAGAAGATGCGGCAGAGCCTCAATTGGAGGTGAAGCGATCGTAATGAGTTCGAGCTTGGACAGAGCCTCAACAAGAAGCAGTGGAGGACAAGCATCGGCCGTCATCATCTTCCTCCACAAAAATGCTTTCACACACTGTGTATTACTCGAAATGTCGGATCTAGCTACGGGCTAGTCTCATCAAAAGTGACATTGCATGTCTCTGGACAATGTTAGTTTCAACATTAAAACCCGAAAACCCTCGAATGTGCGGGATAACCTGTAAATAAACCATCAAAAGTTCTTGATTCAAATTTATCTAGATTTCTGTCTTAAGAATGAAACACTTAGCTCCAAAAACTCGAAAATGAGAAACAGAGGGTTTTCTACCAAAACGAAGCTCATATGAAGTCTTGCCCAAAGAAGGTCTCAAGAAGACACGATTTGCAATATGGCAAGCTGTAGAAATAGCTTCGGCCCAAAACCTCCTCGGTGTGCTATACTCATCTAGCATTGTCCTAGCCATCTCGACTAAGGTTCTGTTCTTCCTTTCCACAACGCCATTCTCGTTGAGGGCGTGTGGAGAAGAGAATCGATGCTCAATTCCTTTCAAGACAAAAAGAGGCAAACGAGGCATTCTTGAACTCGTGCCATTGTCATCTGCGGATCGCTCTCAAGGCACGTAAAATTCGAAGCCAAACGAAGAACAAGATCACGATAAAAACCAAAAGCTTCATCCTTCAAGCAAGAAAGAACACCCAAGTGTATCTCGAAAAATCATCAACTATGACAAGAATGTACCACTTACCACCAATTGACCGAACCCTAGCGGGACCAAGCGGTATCCATATGAAGCAACTGTCCCGATCGTCGGTCATGACCAAAGTCACTTGAAGGGTGTGAGGCGGCAACTTGCTTGCCATGCCTACGTGGCGCACATACAAAGATCCTTGACGGCTTTGAGTTTGGGCAAACCTCTCATGAGATCAAGGTTGCTAACTCGCGTCGATGATCAAAACCAATGTGCCCCAAACGTCGGTGCCAAAGCCGAACTCGTAAGAAGGTGTAAACAAACATTTAAGAGAACCAAACAAGAGATTCGAAAAATCAGCTCCAAAGATCCTAGCAACTCTATAAATCCCAAAACGAGCTCACCAGCAGAATCAAGCACCCGACAAGCATTTTTCTTAAATATAGTCTCATAACCATCATCAAGAAGTCGTGAGAGGTAGAGTAAGTTAAACCTAAGCTTGTCCACAAGGCGGCGTCCTTTAGGATGAAATTGTCGCTCACCCCGATTGTTCTGTTCCTTCAATCCGCCCTTGAGTATTGTCTCCAAAGGTGATGAGGACATCACTATCGACCGCGTGAAGGAGGTGAACCATTTTGAGTCTCCGGTCATGTGGCGTGAGCAGTGAGTCGACGAACCATGTGTCCTTCCTTCCGCGGTGATCCCGAAAATCAAGGCACAAAGAACGATGTGTCTCAATCAGGGGTTAGTTAAACATGACTTGGGAACCCAAGATCGAGACACTGCGTCTGCGAGTAGTATGCAAAGCGAAGTGCTATCCTTGATTCTATTTGAAATTTACATTTGTGAGCAATGGTTACTCTAACATGAGAGTTATCCTGTCTAGGAGCATGAGCATCACTAGCATGTGAAATAAATCCTAGACCAGGTTTCTTCCTTTCTAAATTACCATGTCTCATAAAAGCTCTAGGTTGATTAGATGACATTCTAGCAAGATTTTTCTTAGCATTTTTCAACCCACGCCAACAGAACTCAACCAAATGTTCATCCTTCTTGCAATAGGTGCAATGGTACTTGGTACCACTTTGGAAGAAGCACCTTTGAGTGAGAACAGATGGTTGGGCAAAACTGCAGATTTGAAAGTGATCTTTGCGGGTTGGGTATCAAATTCAACTAAGCCATTTCTCAAAATTTGAATGTCATTAGATTTATCCTGGCAAAGTTGTATCCTAACCCTTGCTTCTTATAAGGAGTTTTTGACTTGTCAAGAATCATGTTTAATCTGTTTCTTACCTTTAGAAAATCTTTCTAATGTGTCATTAAGGTAAGCAATTTCTTTTCTAAGGTTAACACATGAATCACACGTTTAGCATCAAACCTCTTCTTATAAAGAGCAACTTCAAGCTTAAGAGCTTCACATGAAGCACAAGTAGCGAATTAATATTGTCCTTAAGCTTGACATATTTAGCTCTAGTGCTTCTACAACATCATGTAATTCACGCTCACGTTCTAAGCGCATGAGCAAGAGCTAGATTCAACCACATCGAAACAACCAACATGCTAGACTTTAAGCATTTTTCGCAGGAGCAGATTTAACTTCAATTAGCTCGGTTCTAGCATTTTCAAGTTGTTGCAAAGCAATATCATGAGCAGATTGCGTTTAGCAAATTCGAATGTAAAGCATAGCGGGATGAACATTCATCGATTCAAGACTCTTAGCATTCACAAGTTCTAATGTGAGTTTCTTTACTTGTGACTCTAACTCCTCATTCTTAGTCATGATGAACTTTAAAGCTTTATCGACCTAGCATTTGCTCATAGACGCTTTCACATCTAGCAAAGAGAACATCATAAGAAGGAGATACCTCATTGTTGTCATTGATGTCGTGGAGTCGACCATGAAGCACATGCCGGTGAAGTCCTTGGCCTTCCCTTCTTGTCTTGAGGAGCTCCTCCTCCTTGTCCTCCTCGCTCCCGAGTCCACATCACTCAAGGATCGATCTCCAGAGCGGCAAGAACCGGTGAGCGACCTTCCGAGCTTGGCATCATCAAACTCGACTTGCGCCCCGAGGCTTCTTCCAAGTCGGCTTTTCATCCTTGTGGTTGCTCTTACCTTTCAGCTTGGGGCAATTTGCCGGATGTGATTAAGCTCTCCACACTCATAACAAGTCACAGGGCCGCTCTCTTTTGTTTCTCATATTGTTGTAGGTCCGTGTGAACTTCTTAATCAAAAGCGTCATCTCAGCTCGGGAATACTCTCAAGATCCTCTTCTTGAATTGCAGATAAAGAAGCAAGTGAAAAACAGAAGAGGACTCAAACGACCCATCGAGGCTCCTTGAGCGGGTCTCTACAAAGCCATATTACCTTTCTTTGAATGGTCAGCTTTCTGGATCTCATGAGTCTTGAGCTTGCTATAGAGCAGCTCCAAAGTCAGATCAGAAAAGTTGACATTTTCCTGAATAGCGGTAGCCTTTATCTCCCACTCCCTGGTGTTGATTGCAGCCAGGAGATGGATGGCATTTTCAGCAGACTGAGTAAATTCAATACCAACAGACTTCATCTGATTTATCACTGTGTTGAAGCGATGAAAATGTCATCGATGCTCTCACCAGACGCATCTCGAATTTGTTATATTCTCTCTTATAGACTGCTGACGCACTTGGTTGATTTGGGAAGAACCTCATGATAGGTTTCGAGGGTCTTCCAAATTTCATGTGCGATCTCGAGATTGCAAATCTGTCATAATCCGTCTACCAAGCCCACCATACAGAAAATTCTTTGCCTTACGGTCATTAGCCAAAAGGGCTTGAGCCGCGTAGCAACCTCGAGCAAGATTAGCGGACCTCGAACAGACCTCCCAAATACCTCGTGGTTCGCTCTCAAGAAAGACACGCATGCAGTTCTTCCAAAAGGTATAGTCGTGCTCATCAAGATATGCGGTTTGGAAGAGTACTTATCCATCGCCAAGTTGGTGGACCGGTTAAGATCAAGAATGAACTAACAGGCTCGATACCACTTGTTGGACCGAAAAGGCGACTAGAGGGGGTGAATAGGAGCACGATCTCTTTTTCTCCCAAAATCAATTCAATACGAATCTCACTCCAATAGCTATGAAAGCTATGAAGATCAATCAATCATGCACATGGAAGACTTGTATTGAACCAACTCAAAACCCCAAAGTAAAATCAACACAAAACCAAAACACGAGGCTGGGCGGTCGACCTCTCACGGGGCGGTCGGACCGCTACCTCGGAGTGGTCGCACCAATTTCACGGAGGTCGACCTGCGGTTCGATGAGCAGAGAAAACAGCCCGAAACAAACCGAAACGCAAATTGATCAAACTTTTGATTCGTGCGCCCAAACTTCGTGAAATTTGACACACACCTACCTAAGTATGTCAGAACCTATTCCAAGCAACGATCGTGATAATTCTTGCCAAGATTCTGACCTTCTACGCTTTGAGCGGTTAGGTCAAAACCGAAGTCAAAGCGAAATATGATCTTGAGACTTGCTCGTGAGTGATTGATGATCTTGATGATCCTAGATGTATTCTCACACGTTATGACAAGCTAAATCACGTCAAGAAACTAAGCAATAACTCATGGATCAAACAAAGACTCAATTCATCAAAAGAGAGAAAGAAAGCACATGAACTCACTTATGAAGAAACTTTCTTTGGATTGATTTGATCAGTTTGACCACTCCATCAATGGATGACAAAGACTCAATACATGAGCACGAAATCCAATCCAACTCTCTAGAACCCTAACCTCCTCTCCTCCTCTCCCTAAGCAAATTAGGGTTTCTAAACAATGAAACGTCGAAGGTCGGGGTGCAGCCACCTCCTCCTCTATTTATAGTGGAGGCTTAGGGTTTCTAATAGAGTCTCCCTAATGGGCTCCGTTAAGGCCCAAAACAAATGGGTGACACACGCACGCCTTTTAAAGCGCCGTGTCCAGTTGTGCGAACACTCGCTTGCTCCACGTGTAGGTTGATCCAACGGCTCTCATCATGTCGGCAAGTCTCTCCCATCCGGCTCCCACCGAAACCACAATGGCACTTGCACCGCACCCCGCGCCGCTTGATTCAATCCGGCCGCACCGAACGCCCGTTCGGTCACCTTTGTCCATCTTGCACCATGCTTGAGTCCAATGACTTCACCCGCATCGCCGATCGCTTTGAACCTCGGCTCTCAAGCCTAGTCCCGATCATCCTCGCCGTTGACCGTCGTTGACCACCAAGCAACTGCACAACAATAGACAAGCAAATCGAACCGGGAACAAGTTCTTCACAACTTGACCCACGTTAGTCAAAACATGCATCATGCAACACATATACCATGAAATCCACGAACTTGACCTAACAAGCAATCATCGCCGCCACACACGCGACGACTTAAGTGGAAAACCGGTCGAACGCCGCGGCTTTGGCGATCGGCAAGACCGCCGTCGACCAACAACGAAGGCGGTCCGACCGCCACAAAGGACTTAGCGAAATTTCAACGCTGAAATCCGCAACCTCTCTCGGAAATTTAAAACGAATAGAACTTTTGACCGAAGCTCCAAAATTATGAGACCAAGTGCGGTAGAATCTCCTCACTTGCCTACACCCTCTATTTTTGGCCCACCTCAAACTCCAAAGTCACTCAACTTGCCGGTCCGGACGGCCAGCAGACGTCGGTCGGATCGCTACAAATCGGTCGACCGCCGACCGGCGGTCGGATCGCCAAAGCCTGAGAACACGAGGCATGGGCGGTCGACCGCCACCGAGGCGGCCCGACCGCCGAGACTCGACAGAATCGAACTTTGCCGAAACTTCGTGTTTCGCAAACCTTCAACGCCATTGCCAATTGACACATCATCCTAAGATCATGAGCATATCCCCATGATATCCACAAGTACCCACACAAGAGCCGCTTCGCCCACCCTTCGCCTCGCTCCTCGTCGGACTGGGGCTCCGCACCGTCTTTCCTGTCGGGCCGAGGCCCCGACACCCAGCAGAGGAGGGGCCCAGCGAGCCGTAGGGGAGGAGACGGAGGTGGAGTGGGCCGTGGTGATGGAGGAGGGGATGATGGGGTGCGGTTGGCGGGGCCTAGTATGAAATTTGGTAGGGGGGGATGCTACGGTACATTTGTTCGTTATGTCATACTTAAATTTTGCACTTCATATGTGATGCATGTAATACTTTTGCGTATGTGATGCATGTCATACTTTTGCGTACGTGATGCACGTAATACTTTCGCGTTGTACTTCCCACTCGTTCGTGCAACACGTGTTCGTGGAATGCTTTTTCTTGACGACGTGACCCGACTAGCACGCTTTTCTCGGGCGATGTGACCAAGCGAGCGGCTTTTTCGCGGTGTGACCACACGACGCAGATATTCGGCCCGAGGGCATGACCCGACGAGGTAGCTTTATCGGGACGATGTAACCCGACGACCCGGCTTTCTCGAGGACATGACGGACGAGGTAGCTTTCAGGCGATGTAACTGACGACCCGGCTTTTCTCGGGACATGACCATACGAGTAGCTTTGCAGGACAATGTGACCCAACGAGCCAGCTTTTTCTGAGCCCCGCTACCACTCCCTACGCTGTACCTATAAATACAGCGCAACTCATCCAAGAACTCCACACCAGCACCACCAAGTAGAAAACATGGACAAGGAGAAGGAATGGGAGAAAATCCGCAAACTTTTGAAGGACTGGGTGTCTCCCCATGAGACCGCCGCTCGCGATCGTGCCGCTAGTCAGTAGCCTTTCACACACCAAACTTTTCCAGAACTAGTGGATGTGAGGAAGCTACCTCTTAGTTCGCCCAATGATTCAGGGTCGAGCCGCGGCCCCCCACCAATGCCCGCGGAACGCCCTCCGGAAGGGCCACCGATAGGGGTGGCGCCACACCTATGCTGGTGCCGGGACGCCTGTAAGTGCGTCAAATCAACCGATGAGTGGACCATTGGCCAGCGCTATTGGTGCTGCCCAAACTACGTCGCGGACTACAACGACAGGCACCCGGTAATGAAACCATATCTCGGGGTACAATGCTCTTTTTCCTTGCGTAACGGCGTAACGAACTATCTTCACCTATTGCAGCCTCCGCCACCCCTATGCGACTTCCGCCAGTGGATCGACGACAAGATCCACCCCTACGACATGTGGTGGTTGCTGACACGCAAAGTTGGGCGGGGAGGACATCGAGGCCGTGAAAGGCGCTCAAGAGGTGAAAGGCGAGCAGGAGAGCAACATAGGCCGGACAGCGAACGCGAGGAGCAGAGGCGTGAGCATGCGAGCGACGGAGGCCGAGAGGAGCGGAAGAGGGCTATCGCGGCGAGAGCTAAGGCGCAAGGCGAGGAGTATAACGCCGAACTAGGCAGCAAGGGCAAATGGCCCCATTCCACTCAGTAGTTCTGCCCTATTCGGCCATCAGTAGTTCTACCTATTCGTCCACATATCGCATGTATTTCTATTTCCTAAAGGCATGCGTGTATTGTCCTCGTTCGTTGTTCTTCGTGCCATGTAACCCCTATTCGATGAAACATTTTGTTCTTATTGTAATATCGATTTGCCTTAAATGCGTGCGAATCATTAAAACCGCAATCGTCCTCACAAAATTCTTACAATATTCACCTTACTACAACAATACGACATAAATTAAAAATATATTCACATATATCCGGCCGCTTTTTCATTTTCATGTTCCACTTAGCCACTTTTGATTTTCATATAATTTAAATGGTACCAAATCTGTTGCACTCACAATAACACTTTGTCATCGTAGTATGTTATTGTACTATGATTAATTTTGGAGAATTAATCGACAACGTTTGAGTATGCACGATTAAGTAAGCGGAAGGTTAAGTGATAATGCGACTAGGAACGCTAAACTAGCGATAGGTTCCATATTTTGGTAATTTTTTTTAGCGACTACATATATTTTGTAATTGATTCTTAAAAATAATATTATTTTCAAAAAAAAACAACAGGATACAGCCTGTCGCCCAATGGTTGGGCGACTGCCAGCTGTCGCCTAACAGTTGGGCGGCAGACATGCAGTCGCCCTACGGTTGGGCGACTGGGTCCTGTCGCCCAACGGGGTGGCGACTAGTCCCTGTCGCCCAACGGGGTGGCGACAGGGGTATATTCCTGTAATAAAAAAAAGCAAGATTATATTTGTAATTTATAATAAAATATAGATTATTTAAAAAAAAAATCGCATTCTGTCTCAGTGAGGACTTCTGGAAACTGCATGGTGGACAACCTCTGAAAATTGGAATGTGTTTGAGTGGAGGACAGTTGCAATGTACAAATTGAGCTAGGGAGTTGTCTTCACTTAATTCCCTGCTGTGGGAGATAGCTATTTCACATAATGTTAGACTCCACCGCAACATGATGCTACCAGATAAAAGAAATCATATTATCTGGTATTTCTAAGCACTGAAACCATAAAATTACACCAACAAAACTTAAATAAACGGAAACAGAAGAATACACGATCTACAAATGTTATTGAAGTTAAAAACCAAGAATCATTTGGAAGACGGATGTTGTTCTTCAGAGAATACAAGGTAAAAAGATGTTATTGTTGAAGTCTGCGGAATGGACAGACGACATTTCTGACATGTAATTTTAAATTTGCACCTCAAAAATCTCAAACTAAAATTATCATTACCAACACTAAGATTAAAATAACATACTAATGTTAATTAGAGCTGTGTTGTGAAGAAGCTCACCCTATGGATAGAATTAAAGACATCCCGAGTACATTTTTCAATTTCAGTTTTTACGTCAAGAATTTTTTTTTTCAGATAATTAAACTCACCATTGCATTGCAACGTAATTCCATTTGAACTTAAGATTTGTATGTGGCATGCTGGGCATTGCTTCAATGCGTCGGAACATGGTGCAGCTCCTAGGAGCCTGACTGAGTATGCTGCCCAATTGTCTGCGAAAGCTAGTGGTGTTAGGGTGCCAGGTGCACAGTGGACAGTTCCAAAAACTTGTAATAAAGCATGCTTTAAACAGATTTTTAACTGCCAATGCATAGCATTGGCTAAATTGGTGAACTGCAGGGACTTGATATTTTACCATCTGAGCTTACAAACCTGATTGCCAATGTACATCATTCGCTAAAGGGTAAATTTGTTCAGTGTCAATGCAATCGTTCGCAAGCTGTAAAATATCATCATGATCGAGGTCGACTCGAAAAATACCACCGCAACCATGAAAAAAAAACTCTGAAAAATGCCATTGCCATCACATTTTCCGTCACAAGCGTATGAAATGACTCTTCTACACTCACTCTTCTACTATTTTTTTTTTTTGCTAAGGCTGGTCCCACATGTCATTCTACCCTTGCTTCTCCTCCACAAACTACCACCCATGGTGAAGGACAGTGGTGGCGAGGCTTGGCTTAGGGGATAGGGAAAATGAAATGTTGTAACATCCAATTCTTTTAGGAAAATAATTAATTTAATTATATTCAAAAATAAAAACTAACATTGTTTTGAGAATATATTAATTAAGCTCAAAATAGTCTATTTAACTTATCTGAAATTTTTATACAATTTTTAGAGTTATTTTGTTGTTTTTCTAATTTAAAAAGTTTTTTTATCTTCTAAAAATTATTTACTGTGTAAAATTTAATACCAAATTTAAGTTGAGAATATTTTAATTAAGCTCAAAATAACCTATCTAACTACTCTGAATTTTTTTATAGAATTTTTAGAGCTATCTTGCTATTTTTCTAGTTTAAAAAGTATTTTTAGCTTTTAAAAATTATTTACTGTGTAAAAATGATAAACTAATTTAAGTTGAAATTTTTTATAAGTGCAAAATGTTTAGCTTTATTTGGTATTTTTGCGGATTTAATCTATGTTTTCTCAAACAATTCTCTACGAGGGGTAATGTTGGTATTTTTGAAATTTTCTCTCTCTAAGAAAGGCTCTAACGGCGGGTTTGGACGAAAAACGTGATGGCAATGACATTTTCTAGAGTTTTTCGCGTTTACGATGGTATTTTCCAGTCGACCTCGTTCGCAATAGTATTTTACAACTCGCGAATGATTACGATGGCACTGAACAAATTTACCCTTCGCTAAATCGTTGCTAAGGGTGAAACGAATCCTCCACTGTCTTTGTTTCAAATAACCCTACAATTAGTTGATAGGGGCTTTTGAGTTCCAGTGTGATATAAATTGAGTTTGAGTGTGATACGGATTTCGTTTTCTACTATAACTCATAATTCTACTTCTACATGAAGTCTTTCATATACCATTATAAATATACCTTGGGAAGAGCAAGAGCTTCAATGTAAACATCTCTTCATATAGTGATATTGCCTCCGTGCATTTGTGGTTTTCTCGAAAGGGTTTTTCATATAAAATTCGTGTACCTCATTCTATTTTTCTATCCATGATTTACAACAAGTGGTATCAAAGTACAGGAGATTCGATCGAAAGAAAAAATCATCAGAACGATTCTTCTATGTCTCATGAGTTGCAATTCGAATTGACGTCGAATTCAAGGTCGTCTCCACGTCGAAGACAAAAAGCAGCTATTTCTCCATGCAGAATAAAGCAGTAAGTGCGATAGGCACATCACGAAGCAAGCAAAGCAACAACAACATTGATTGCTAGAAAGAAAGAAAAAACATGGATGCAAAGATTCCATTGACTGGCTTCAGTTTTTGAATTCATTCCAATGAAAATTGCTACATACACACACCAAGCGATTTGCTAAGCGCACACAATCAAGCGTACCAGCAACTTCTGATCTTCATTGCTTCGCATACTAGAAGTGTACCCAAGATTCTGGTAATTCTTTGCTAGGTACACACATATTTGCACCAACAAATTTGGGATTTCTTCTGCATAACGACTTTGAAGTATGATATTTTGTTGCAGGTCGAGACACGAGGTTTTTTCTATGGCAAGTCAAGATGTGAGTTATTCTTGTACAACTCGATTTGGTTGATGATTTATTGGGGATCAACAAAATGCTCGTTGCATGGTCTCTTGAGAAGAAGCAAAGAAAAGATCGTAATGCATTATATCATATTCATCTTCATCTATCAAATAATATTCTGCAGAAGGTCTTGAAGAAGAAGACCGCTGTCACATTATGGTTGAAACTAGAGCAGATTTGCATGACTAAAGATCTGACCAGTAAGATGCATTTGAAGTAGAAACTTTATTCGCACAAGATGATGGAAGACGGGTCATTATTGAACCATCTAACTGCGTTCAAAGAAGTAATCTCGGATCTCAAATCTATGGAGATAAAATATAATGATGAAAATTTTGGTCTTATTTTTTACGCTCCCTGCCTAGTTCATATTATATGTTTAGAGATACTATTCTATATAGCCGAGATACTCTTACACTTAATGAAGTCTATGAAGTACTGCATGCGAAGTAAAAGATGAAATTCGTCGTTTCGAACAAAAGCTCAAATTCGCACGTAGAAGACCTAATTGTCCTGGGAGACAACAAGAGAGAAGTTAAAACAACGATTCAAGAGGCAAGTCGAAATCCAAAGGTAGGTACAAGTCGTGCAAGTATTGTAAGAAAGATGGATACGACATATCTGAGTGCTGATAGGTAAAAAAAGAGAAAAATAACTATCAATTTCAAGAAGGGTTAACAAGAGGATGATGCTAAAGCTACCAATGTTAGTAATCAAGATTCTGATTGAGATGTTCTTGTTGGCTTTGCTAGTAATTCTAAAACCGGTGATGAGTGAATTCTTGATATGGTATGCATGAGTCCGAACCGAGATTGGTTCGCGTATTATGAAGCTATGTCAGGTGGTTCTGTAATGATAGGTGATAATTTACCATGCAAGATCACATATATGAGTTCTATCCGGATCAAGATTCTTTATAACACCATTAGAACTTTCTCGGATGTTAAACACATTTCAGGTTTAAAATGAAATCTTATCTCGTTAAGTACTCTTGATGACGCGGACAGCTACCTATACCTAGGTTGCTACCTGCACCGAACGATAAAACCCAGTTACTGACCGGTTTTAATGTCACTACCGTCACGTTTGCATGTAAAATAGATAACACTACAAGTTTTGTATCACACTCAACTCAAATACTTGACACGAATATAACATACAAAACGCTGAGTGAAATATTTCACACTACGTTACATGACTAGAGAAATATAAATCCGAAATCTCAAATACATTACATTATATAGAGGTTGCAAATCTTCAGCTATTTAGCACGTAACTACTTTTGTCTTCCAAGCGCAGTCCTGAGAAGGGCATTCAGGACCGATGGGCAGCTTGCCATGATAAGCTTGTAACCCTCGGTCGCCATCACAGCATCAAGATTTGCAGAAGAACTAATGATGACGTCGATGCACCTGGCCTTCAGCTGCGAGCAGTTGTGCTGCTCTGCAAAAGCCAATGTTGTTGCGACTGTCTCCACATTCAGGCCATTACTGAGCTTGTTTTCACAAATCAGTTTAAGCCTATCCAATCCATACCTATCTGCAGCTACAAGCAAATGATGTGCCATCGTTGCGACCCCCTGCTCCATGTCACTGACGCCATGCTGATCAAGTTCTGGCAATGTACCAGTGTAGATGAAATTAAGCATGGCCTTGAAGACTGGTGCTGCCATGTCCTTGATCTCAACACACTCTGAGCTACTCTCTTTCATGGGTCCAAAGAACTCAGCCATGAAAACAGGGGATCTCGCAGCGAGTATGCTCTTGTGCGCCAAGAAGGATTCACCTGAAACAACAAGTGTAATGTCTGCCCCCTTCTGACTTAGCAAGAGTTCACCAAGGTGCAGGTGCAAGTCACAGCACGGATCTGCAAAGCTAGGGTGAACATTAGTCCCAGCTTCCCGGGGTTCCCTTAACACAGTGATGGTACACTCCACAACAAAGGAATCACCTCTGAGATACTCGGATCCTGAAAAATCCTCTTGTTTTACAAGCAATAGTGTTGGGCCACAATCCTTTTGACTTTTATATTTGCAGGATACAGTTTTACTTCCAAATGGTTCGCGATATGGAGTCTCATTTAACAACCGACATTTAAGAGCTGCCTTCACACCATTCGTACATCCTTTGCTACAAAACACAAGCCGAAATGCTATCCAGAACTCATCATGTTCATAATCAAAGTAACTTGGATAGTAACGGACTTCCCAATCATATCCACCTGCAGCCAGTCTACCGGATGAGATATAGTCCGAACCACTGAGTGCTTTGGTTACTGAATAACCATTGATCTTCAGTGGATGAACTGTGCACTCTGCCTCGGTGAGGATTGTCGGAGACTGCATGGTTGACAGCCACTGAAGAATGAAGACTGCTTGGGTGGAGGAAAGTTGGAATGTGCAAAATGAACTAGGAAGTGGGCCGCGCTTAATACGCTGCTGCAGGAAACGGACATTTCTGGTTTCAGATCATGTTGGTCTCCACCACTATGAAACCATAAAAATTAAGCCAACACAATTTAAATAAATAAACACAGTTCGGTTCATGATCTAATAATGTTACTAAAGGTAAAAAGAACGAAACATTAGCATGACTGAATAACAGTTACGCATTCTGAATTCTGATGTTATTCTTCACAGCATACAAGAGAAAATATGCTACGTTGTTAAAATATATGGAATGAGCAGAAAATATTGTTGGCATGATTTTTTTTTGAACGGTAACATTGGCATGTAATTTTAGAGCACCTAAAAAATTGAAATTAAAATTACCATTACCTACACCAAGATTAAAAATTTTAAATACCATACTAATGTTTATGAGTAACAGCAGCTGTGTTGTTAAGACGCTCAGGCCATGGAAAGAATTAAAGACATTGTGAGTGTACAATATTGAATTTCAATTTTCTTGTCAAGACTATATCAACTTTTGTTTCAAATAATTGAAGTCATTGCAAATTCTATTCAAACCTAAAGATTTGTGTGGGCCACACTGGGCATTGCTTCAGTGCCTGGGAACATGATGCCGTTCCTAGGAGCCTGGTTGTGTATTTTGCCCGATTGTCTGCAAAAGCCAGTGGCGCTAGGGTGCCAGGTGCGCTGTGGACAGTTCCGAAAACTTGTAATAAAGCATGCTTTGAACAGATTTTAACCATCTGATCTACTAACAGACATAATTGCCAATGTGCGGCATTCACGAAACTAGAGAACTGAAGGGACTGGAGATTATACCATCCTAATTGCCAATGTACATCGTTCGCTAAATCGGAGCTCGAGGGTGAAAATAATCCTTCACTGTCTTTGTTTCAACTAACCCTACAACTAGTCGATTAGGGGCGAATGCAAGAACTTCAAAACAGGGACACAACACCATGGGATCAAACAGAAGATTATATGTCATCGAATTACAAACTATGAGATCGACATCAGAAACAGCTCAAATTAATTACAAACAAGTCTAATTACCAAGAGAAAATTCCTTATTTACCACTTACAAGCGTTCAAATTTCTTATCTACCACTTACAAGCGCTCGAAATCACTATTCTCCATTGACTAACACCATATTTCTTCTATGCCATCGTCTCGTGAAAGTCTCGTGAAAGTGGTACATTCCATACCATCACCCTACCGTCCCTTGCTTCCCGTTAAGTACAGGTGGCATGTCAGTCTTTCACGCAAATGCCCGAAACGCCCACACCCTCATGGAGACACTGAGAAATGTGGCCCACACATCAGAACACCCCCTCCCCTCTCATTTTCGCTGGGCTGCAGACCCGTCGCCATTTAGGGTGCGTTTGGTTCGTCGAATCATTTGGTCCTGAACCGTCCGGTACGGGAAATGAGCTCGTTCAGGTGTTTGGTTGGTTGAATGGAACCAAACCGTTCGGGATGAGATGATTCAAGAAATAAGAATATTCCATGTTTATGTTGTATCATCCGTTCGGAAAAATCCCGAACCACACCGTTCACTCGAATTCCAAGGCGCGCACGGAAAAAAAGGCATGATTTACGAGCTTCAAATGACCGTATTTTCTAAACCGAGTATCCGATTTGCGATCCGATTAAACCGTTGTGTTCCTTGTCATTTAATCAACAAAACAAGACCACTCTTGTCATATTTTACTGCAAAAAATATTATTCATATATCATCCTATCCCACCAACCAAACACCATCTTGAATCATTCAGGACCATCCTATCCCACCAACCAAACAAAATCATATATCATCCTATCCCACCAACCAAACACCATACTTGAATCATCTCATCCAGGACGATCCCATCCTACCTGTACCATCCCATCCCTTTCAACCTCATCTCACCAACCAAACGCACCCTTACTCTCTCTCTCCCCGTACCCCTCCCGATGCCGAAATCCCCTGAAACCCTAGATCCCGAATTGGACGCCCTTCCGCCAATTCCCCCTCCAGCATGTGGTTCATCTGAGCAAATTGGAGGTGCTGAGGCGCCGTGGACTGCGGCCTATGGATGGATGCGCTCCCCGGCGGTGAGGATGTGGTCCCCTAAAGCGATAGAGACAACGAGGATGGACTCTTCATGGGTGCCTGATGGGTAAGCATTATGCATGCTTTGGATTTTTTGCATTTGTTTTTTCTTCCTTTGAGGTAGTTCAGTAATGATGGTATAGGGTTAGTCCCGACTAGTAGTTGTTGACGATGTGTGGCCCATCTTCAACATATTTGCTTCAGGTCAGGATTACTCGCACACAAAGTAGGGAGGAATTTTTGTGGAGTATATTAGTGATAAGTACCCATGGGGTGTAGATGGTAGATGAGACTGACCGTGCACTATTTTGATTGTGGTAGACAGCAGTATATCCCAGTTACTAAAAATCAACAATTAACTGCAATTTTTGGGTGTTTCAAAGATACAAAAAGGGGTGAAGTATGCATCAGAGTATGTCGCCGTAATGCTTGCAATGTGTCTAATGCTGAAGTGTCATTTACTCCTTCACTCCCAATCCCTTCTCAGGCAGGCCCTAGTACATCCATTCCATGAATGGATAACTGGTACATACTGCATATCAGTACATCTTGCTCCCAAACAAACATTGCAAATGCTGCTGCCACTACTACTGCTACTTCTACTGCTGCTGCTGCTCCTCCTCCTCCAGCTGGTACAAGCAACTGCTGCACTTGTCCTCCGCGGCCCACTCCAATTGCTAGAAGAGTGAGACATGGGCAAAGAGCAAAAGACGAGAAATTTCGCAAGGGGAAGGAAGGTGCTGGCTAATGGGAACACATCACACACCATGCCTCTCTATACTACTATGCCTCTTTATACTACCCATGGCCAAAAAATTGGGTTAGAAAATTTGGCGCCATTTCTGAATGGCACTGAATAGGGATCAATTTACAAGGGCAATGGCATAGAGGGAATCTGAATTCACGGAGCCATATGAATACAGCGGCAAATTGGTCTTTTGACGTACTTAACGGGAAGCAAGGGATGGTAGGGTGATGGTGATGGTATGAAAGGGATCACTTTCACGAGACGATGGATAGTCGATGGCAAATAAGGAATGAGCGCTTGTCAGTGGTAAATAAGGATTTTTTTCTGAATTACCAAACTTCTAGATCAAGAATTTCGGGCGCAATGCAATTAAACGGTAGCACTCCCCCAGTTCGAACAGTTATTTCTGTTTGATCGATTAAATGTGCTACTGTAAGCCTACAAGAGAGATCTACATGTTTAACTACCTCGACCGTTGCTCACGACCATTCCGGCCGCGACTGAACTAATCACCCGCACAAAAAGCGCGCTCCTACCAAAATCCCCGCAGGATCGAGCGCGCGCGCGCGAGAGAGAGAGACAGACGAGTACGCACCTACGGTTCGTGGGGTCGAACGATCGCAGCACAGACGCACGACGCGGATGCCTCGGGGAGGGAGCGGGGAGGCGCCGCCGCGCGCAACACCCCGACGGTACGTCGAAACCTTCGCCGCGTGCCACGGGACCAAGCCCCAATCGGCTACAGATCGATCCCAGCGACGAATCGCGCGGATCGGGAAGGCACCTCGCTGGCCGGATCTGGCCTCGGTGGCTTCTCCCGACTACGATGAGTAGTGGGAGGAAGTGAGGAGGTGGAGAAAGTGAGCAAACTGTTCTTTCTTTTTTAAGTAAATTTCAGGGTTCTGGACATTAGTAACATAAAATCCTATATTCAGAGCTTTTTCACAAAACTATATACTTAAAGGCAAACTACAGCACATAACCCACTTTCTCTGTATCTCCCGTTTCACACCCGTTACGTGAGACGTAACCGACTGACCTGGTGTTGTCCCAAGGAGGTTGCAGCGCGGGGCCGTGGGCTTGAAGGGGTGAAAGGCAGTGCCTCCTCCTCTAGTTCGCATGCAAAGTCTTGGTGGCGCGCATGTAAGGAGACGACGCGGAGGAAAGTTGAGCGGAGTGAGGCTGGCCGGTAGTCGATGCCAATTTAGGGGCCGATCGTTGATGGGTGTGCCTGAACCGGCAGGTAAGTGGTCGACTCAACTCCCCTCTGCCTCCACCTCCCCTCCCGAGCGCGCGACCAGGTCTCGTAGACATCGGTCCATCTCTCATCCTTGTTCATGTGCGGTGATCGGTGATGCGAACCATTCGTTTGTACTGCATGGGTTGTAGGATCGGTGGATTTGGTGCTTTTGTGGGGAATGTTTTAAAAAAATAATATTATTTTAAAAGATATTTACAAAAATAAATAGTTGCTCTCAAAAATTACAAAAATATGTCCCTATCGCCGATTCAATCGCGGCGAACCTATCTTGATTGAATGGCGATAGGGACCTATCCCATA
Source organism: Ampelocalamus luodianensis (assembly GCA_036346255.1). Taxonomy (NCBI): domain Eukaryota; kingdom Viridiplantae; phylum Streptophyta; class Magnoliopsida; order Poales; family Poaceae; genus Ampelocalamus; species Ampelocalamus luodianensis. The sequence continues at coordinate 50,534,944 of CM070627.1, read as the reverse complement.
CTCGCGCGATTGAGGTATTTATCGCGATTGATCGGCGATATATACCTCGACCTAAGCCGATTTTGATTTTACCTATTCCACTTAGGCAGTTTGTTATTTTTATAAATTTTAAACGGTACAAAATCTGTTAGACTCGCAATAACATTTTATCATCGTCGTATGTTGTTCTACTACGGTAAATTTTTGAAGAATTTAGCGAGGACGTTTGAGGTACGAATGATTCGTAAAGGGGAAGGTAAGTGATATTGCGATTCACCCGGGAATTCATACACACTGATATTACAGAACTTGCAGCAGAACGTCATAACACTTAATTAAAATGATAATTCACAACATTGATAATAATATATTAGTATTGTCCGTTTTTTCTCGTGGTCGCGACCTCAACGTCTCCCATGTGGACTACCTCTAGTCGAGGCACCAGATGAGGTCCCCGCGACGACGTCCGGAATGCCGATGTCTCCTTGGTCCTGAGTATCTCGCGTGGGGCATGTATTAAAGGTGTGCCCAGACTCTCTGCAAATGGAGCACTTCTTCGTGCGACGCTGGCTTCTGCCTCGTCCATATCGTTCCTGATGTGTCGTACCTGTCGCCGGTCAACCTTTCCCTTGAGCCTAGCAATGTCTGCGGCTCAGATTAGTTGCTCCCAGGTGGGATGGCCAGTGAAATGGCCAACAACGGCGTAACCATACATCTCTCCACTCCATGTTTGCATCACCGCCTCTTTGGTGAAATAGTGAGAGAGCTACTGCACGGGATGCCGCGCCACCGTCGAACAGGCGACCATGACATGGAAGCAGGGCCTATGCAGAAGAAGGGGCTTGTTACAAGTGCATACGCAACTACCGCGGCGTAGCGTGCACTCATGAGTGATCCTCTCACGGTTAGTCCTGCGACGTCCTTTATCCATGCACATTATCTCGAAGCGAAGCTCCTCGTGCCTACCTTGAATGCCCGGTGCATCTCACCTTTATTGCTCTTCTCCTCCATGTATGCGGTGATCATGGCGGAGTAGAGTACTCTGTCATTCGCCATGGTGAGTAACGCATTGTTGCATCTGTTAACAAAATAGTTTGTGGTACCGCGAAGAATTGCCTCCACAATACCAACCAAAAGGAGGCACCGCGCGCGCATGACCCAGTTGTAGACCTTAGCTAGGTTGGTTGTCATGATACCATATCGAGCACCACCCCTGTCATGTAGCAACGACCACTTCTCCTTAGGCTCGTGCTCAATCCAGCCTGAGAAACATTTGACCTGTGCCCCTGTCTTCCTCGTGACACTAGGAGCGTCTGTGAGTAGCTGTGGCAATGCTTGGGGGGTCTGGTCAGCGCTTGGGGCGGCCCTTCTCGCTGCCTCCCTTCTGTGGGTTTGGGTTCGGTCGTCCATAATCTTCCAGAGTGTTTCGAACTTACGCTGCTGGTTCTGGTTGCACATGCGCTTGAATAGGTTCATCACGTCTTTGTTGCGGAACTGCTTATAGAAGTTTGCACCCAAGTGCCTCATGCACCACCTGCTCTGTAGATCCGGCCATGGAAGTGGTACGTTCTCTCCTCGTTGTAGCTGAGTTATTGCACGCAGCAGGCCTACGTGCCGATCATGTACGAGGCATACGTTGGGACGGTCCTACACAACAGAAATCCTCACATTCTTCAGGAACCACAGCCAGTTGTCCGTGTTCTCGCTTTCAACGAAAGCGAATGCCACAGGAAGAACTTGATTATTTCCGTCCGTCGCTATTGCAGTCAGTATCTGGCCCTTGTACCTTCCAGTCAGGAATGTGTCATCGATGCACAAGATTGGACGATAGTACCGGAATGCATTGATGCATGGACCAAACGCGAAGAATGTCGACATGATGCGTGGCGTCTTGAATGTCGACATGAGTGCCGGGATTCCTGTCTTGTATGACTCGGAGTTGCCCAGGGAGGTTGTGGTAGGAATCCTCAAACGTGTCGAACCTTGATTCCAATGTCTTCTGTTTTTTGCCATCCAAGCCTTGGCATAGCTGATAGTGTACTGGAACCTTGCCTCAATGGCCCGAATGATAGATCATGGCTCAAAATCTAGGTTATCCACGATCTCACCGTACATGAGATTGGTGATGAAGCCTGATGACAAGTTCGGTGGGGATCTGCGACTTCAATGACGACGCATGTGTGAGGACCACTATGGAGCACTTCCGATGAGGTGTCCCACTTGGGCTGAAATGCGTGCACGCGCCAAGGGCATCCCTCTATGCTGCACTTCACGTCGTAGCATCTTGGGGTAGACTTGACGACGGTGAATGTGCGCCACACCGACAATGCCCAGAATTTGACCGCATCCTGCACGGCCTCCTTGCATTTGTACGTAGCTCCTAGTCTGACCTCGCTCTGGTCGTACTCCCACGGTACACGGGAGGCTTCGTTGACGACGAGATTCTCGAACTGGTATGTGTTCCACTCGGATGGAACCGCCTGCTGGTCCGCATCATCATCGTCATCAAAACCTTCATCTTCGGACAATGCCATGTATTCCTGGTCTTCGAGATCCATCCTTTGCACTAGGTCTTCCAGCTCCTCCCCCTTGTCAGCAAGCCCACTAGCTTGTCTCACTGAATGAGGTAATTCGGCATAGTCTTCATCGACGGCATCACCAACCCCTTGCCCTTCTGCCATGTAGTGCGCCGCGCTGGAGTCACCTATTTCTTCCTTGGTGTCAGCAACTCCTACTTGTTCAGACGCGGATGCTGGAGTGGGTTTGGCATAAGTTTGGACCAGAAGGACCAATTTCCATCCCCTCTCCCTCTCCATGCGTACATACGACCGTTACGAATTTGTTCATTTTAGTTGCACTAACTCCCAATAAGTGGGTTGTCCTGCCCGGGCAAGCCAACTCAATGTCAGATCGTACTCATCACGGTCCACTTGGAACGTGTGGAACAACCACCGCATCACAGCGTCGAATGTACGTTGCTCAGGTCTGGTAGGGGCACGTCCGCTGACTGAAAATAACTCAAATCAATCCCCTCGGGACCCTCCATAATAGTCCATCAGTCGTAGTTAATTTTGAAATTGACGACGTCAGACATATTTACCGCACTGCAGTGTAAAGAACATTTACACGCTGAACTACATATGTGCAACTCAATAGCCCACAAAAAAGTATGTAAAACGGATTTCACTACATAACAGTACATCAAAAATCATGTAATCCATTCTGTTAAGAAAATTACCCGAGAGGTGGGCAACTGGACGAACAGCGCTTCGCTAGCTTTTCTCCTCCTCTCTGTTGTGTTCTTCTCTTTTTCCTCAATAAGACTGAGTCCTGTGTGGAATTTCGAGGGTTCCAACCGGGTTTTATAGAGGTCAGGGCTTGTCGCCAGTTTAAACGGCGATATCTTCCTGTCGCTAGTTGAACTGGCGATACATAGGTCAACCGGCGACAAGCGGTTCAACTGGCGACAGGGATTCATTTTTGTAACTTATTGCGGCGGCTATTTTTGTTGTAAATATTATAATGCGTCTGGGGATTCCTGCACAACTCCCTTGGAGAACTTTGGGGAAATGACACAACGATAAGAACACGATATTTCATCGGACAATGGGGTTACATGGCATGCAGGACAACGAACCGAGGACGGTACACGCATGCCTTTAGGAAAATTGAAATACATGTGATATGTGAAGGAATAGGGTAGGACTACTGAGTGGAACGTGGCCATTTACCCTTGCGGCCCAGCTCGACGTTGTACTCCTCGCCTTGCGCCTTAGCTCTCGCCACGATGGCCCTCTTCCGCTCTCTCTCGGCCTCTCGTCGCCTCACATGCTCACGCTCCTGCTCCTCGCGCTGCCTGCCCCGCCTACCTTGCTCGGCCTGCTCAGCTTTCAACTCTTTGAGCCGCCTTTCACGGGTCTCGATGTCCTCCCTGGCCCAGCTCTTCTGTCTCAGCAACCACCACATGTCGTAGGGGTGGATCTTGTCGTCGATCCACTGCCGGAAGTCGCATAGGGGTGGCGGAGACTACGGTGGGTAAAGAGAGTTCGTTACGCCGTTACGGGAAGAGAAATAGCATTTTACTCTGAAATACGGTTTCATTACCGGATGCCTGTCGTTGTAGTCCACGGCGTAGTTTGGACAGCACCAATAGCGCTGCCCAATGGTCCACTCATCGGTTGATTTGACGCACTTGCAAGCGTCCCGACACCAACATAGGGGTGGCGCCACCCCTATCGGGGGCCCTTCTGGAGGGCGTTCCGCGGGCATAGGTGGGGGGTCGCGGTTCGACCCAAAATCATTGGGCGTACTACGAGGCAGCTTCCTCAGATCCACGATTCGGAAAAGTTTGGTGTGTGAAAGGTTCCTGACTAGCGGCATGATAGCGAGCGCTGGTCTCATGGGGAGACACCCAGTCCTTCAAAAGCTTGCGGATTTTCTCCCATTCCTTCTCCTTGTCCATGTTTTCTACTTGGTGGTGCTGTTGTGCACTTATTGAACGAGTTGCGCTGTATTTATAGCTAGAGCGGACGGAGCCGTAGCCGGGGCTCTCGTCTTGGTAAAAGGTGTCTCGTCTGGTCAAATAGTCCTGAAAAGCTACCTCGTCTGGTCACATCGTCCTGAAAAGTTGTCTCGTCTGGTCACATCGTTCTAAAAAGTTGCCTCGTCTGGTCACATCGTCCTTAAAAGCTGCCTCGTCTGGACACATCGTCCTGAAAAGCTGCCTCGTCTGGTCACATCGTCCTGAAAAGCTACCTCGTCTGGTCACATCGTCCTAAAAAGCTGCCTAGTCTGGCCACGTCCTCAGGAAAAGCTGCCTCGTCGGATCATCGTCCATAAAAAGCTGTCTCGTCGAGTCACATCGTCCTAAAAAGCTAGCTCATCTTGTCATGTCGTCCTAAAAAGCTAGCTCGTTTGCTCACGTCGTTGTGAAAAGTTTGATAATCGGATCACATGGTCTTCAAAAGCTAGCTCGTCTAGTCAAGCTGTCCTAAATAGCTGGCTCGTCAAAAAATTGTGGTATCGAAACTGGAGACTGCCATAATAATAGTTGCACATAGAATAAAATTTACATAGCTATCATTACTGATATTTACAGAAATCAAGATCTAGTGGCGTCCCCTCTTAGGGCGCACCACGCGTGTCGTCCCGGGCCTCGCCCGTCGTTAGTGCGAGTATGTCAGAGGGTCGGGCTGCCTGACTACCCGACCCGCGCGAGTAGCCTGCGGTGGTTGTAAGATCGAGTAGGCCAACTAGAGGGGGGTGAATAGGCGTTTTAAAACTTTTATGCGCTAAAACCGATTTCTAATGCGGAAGTTAATACAAATACGGTTTTGCACAATTAAGACCTAAATCCACTAGTCTCAACTAAGTGCACTAACAATACAAGTCTAATGATAATAATCAATCAAGCATGGACTTGTAAGCAATTCAATTTAAGCAATGTAGATAGCACATAGCATGGCAAGCATTCATACACAATAAATAAGCAACTTAATTATATGAATGTAAATTGCAATATGGTAGAGTTCAAGAATGCAAACCACAAGATGACACGGCGATGTTTTACCGTGGTGCTCGGAGACTTGCCGGTCTCCCCTAATCCACGTTGAGGGAAACCCAAACCAATTGGGTCGGCTCCACAAATTGAGCTTTCCTCCGAGGTATCAACCACCTCGCTTCACTAGGGTTGCTCTTACTCCACTCCGGAGATGGCGAGCACCAAGCCACTCACAAACACCGGGTCTTCTCACAAGCTTCACTTGAGAAGATCACCGACGCACGACGCCTCCACGTCGTCTAGGTGTCGACAAACACCAAGAGTAACAAGTCTCCAACTTTCACTTGAACCAATCAAGTGTCAAATCTCTCGTGGATACTAAATTCACCACCTAATGCAACACTTGCAATAGGATTTGTCTCTCAAACCTGACTAAGTGCAACACATGCACAAATGAGAGTATAGGGCTTGCTCTTAGCTCAAAGGAACTCAATGGGGGCACCAGCAACATCCTCTCACACGTCCAAGGTGGGTATTTATAGCCCACACACAAAAACTAGCCGTTGGGAGAAGATTCTCTTAAAAACAGCCAAAGCCGGTCGATCGCGAGCATAAGCCGGTCGGACCGCACCTAGCGGTCGAAATATAACCGTTGGAGGCCTCCGTCGACCGCCAACCAATGGCGGTCGGACCGCACCGCCGGCCTCGACCACCGATACTGCTGCGGTCGGACCGCTCATTAAAACAAGAAAATCAGCTCTCTGGAAAAAGCTGACCGGGTCCTTGACTCGGGTCGTCGAACCGCACTTATAATGCCGGTCAGACCGCTCCACAGAGAAAAGCACAACTTTGCATTTTTTTTTCAATAACAACTTTGCAAAACATATTTGCAAACAATATGAAATGCAAACAAGGTATGTAGGTGAGATTCTCAACAAGTTGCAAAACACATTTGACAACCTTTAGAATCGAACCACAAAATGCACTACACTTCAACTCAATTTGCAAAACACATTTGCCAAATTGACGCGTGATGCAAACAACGATAAAAGCGAGATTCTTAACAAGTTGCAAAACACATTTGCCAAATTTTAGAATCAACGCCACAAGGAATAAGGTACATGAACTTAAACCGTTTGCAAAACACATTCGCAAACTAAAGTCACATGCTAAAAGGAATAACCACGAGCCACAACTATTTGCAAAACACATTAGCAAATATAGGCAACTCATAGAACAGTGTTAGTTCCACAAGGTGATTGTCATTAATTACCCCAACATACCATTAACCAATAATGGTGGGACAAGATACCACAATCTTTCCCTCTTTGGTAATTGATGACAACCAACACAATTACAGATAATTGAATGTAATTGGTATGAGTATATATAAACTACAAAGGTTATGTATACTCAAAAGATATATGGGCACATATGAACTACGCAAGCCTCATATGCCCATATGAATATATACGAACTACACAAGTTGTATATATTCAAGGATATGAGTATGTATAAACTTACACAAGTTACATATACTCATATGAATATATTAACTACACAAGTTAAATATATTCAATGATATGTTTCAAAGTAAAGATCCTAAATATATGTGGACATAAGAATATGGATCAATACTAATGAAACCTCAAAATATAGAGTGAACTCCCCCTAAATGTGTGCATACATGAATGTGTAATAAAGACATATGCACATATTCAAGTTAACCTTTTGGTGAAGTTCAATCTATATTTTAAGTCCGAGGAATGCAATAAGATATAATAAAATGGTGTCGAATGCATACCTCTTTGATCTTTAAATCCAACGAGACTAAACATAAGATATAGCAACATAGAGGAGTTAGTCTCTCAAATAGATTTATCAATTATGAACATACCTGTTTGGATTTTTCCTTTTTATTTCTAAGCTGAGACTAAGCAATTTGTATGACAATACAAGTGTTAGTCTCATAAAGATTTGCTATTTGGAAAGCATACCTCATTTGATTTTTACCTCTTTATCCATTTGAAACTAAACAGTAGGTATAGCAAAAAGAGTGTTAGTCTCATAAATATTTGTCATTTGGAAAGCATACCTCATTTGATTTTTACCTCTTTATCCATTTGAGACTAAACAGTAGGTATAGCAAAAAGAGTGTTAGTCTCATAAATAGATTTGTCATCAATAACCAAAACTCCATTAACACATAATGGTGGGTCTAGATTCTTCAGTGGTGTCGCTAGGGGTTGCTCCTGCGTCGGCTGGGTCTGCGTCGGTTGGGTCGAACTCGGCACCGTACAACTGAGAAGCCTCCAAAGAGAACTGCGTGTCACGCGGATCCCTGAAGAAGTCCTCGATGGGTGCCGATAGGTCTGCATCGTCTGCCGACAATGCATCGTTCTCCCAAGCTGTTCCTGCGAATAATTACGTTACAAACATAATCATGGCGAAAAGGACGTTACGCAACCAAGCTGAAGTTACATGTTGGCCCGAAGATGTGCTCGAACGACGCGGCATACTCCTGGCCCACGTACGTGTGGAGCTGAGGACCTGTAACAGAAGATCGTCGTTACTAACTTTTGAGGTTCGAAATGAAGAAGCGATGTGAGCATATCATACTAACCTCCGACATATCCCGAGGTGCTCCCCCCCCACCCTGCCACGACGATGAGCCCGCCACGTGCGGAGCAGGAGGCTGTGTCCTGCCACCTCGGCTGACCCCTCGTCCTCGGACTGGTCGGTCCACCGGGTCGGTCGGCGCGACGATCGTGGTTCGCGCCAGCGTCTCGTTGTCTCCACGATCCATTGCAGAGCCCTCTGGTCTCCCCCAGCGTTGTCATGTGCTGCGCGAAGTCTACCAACTCGACAATCTCCCGGTGAAGATCCACCTGCACAGGTAATCAACAAGTTGTAGATCTAAGTCTATCAAATTAAATATGAAATAATGACCGTTGAATACATATGCAGTGGTGGAAAGCGGAGTCCGGCTAGGTGGGGTACGTGTCAGACGTCGCGGCCTCATGTCGAAGAGGGTCGACCACGACCCGCACGCACCGAAGCCTCGTCCAAGTAGCGTGCCACTCCATGTACTGGCCGTACGTCTCGGGGTCGTAGGGATCTTGCCCACACCGGATGAGGTCGTCATGCGCGCTACTCCAACCCTCGACACAAGAGACCATCCTGTCCGACCAGGACATCGTGCCACGAACTCCCTTCCTAGTGTACCTGTGGACGGCAACAAAATTATTTGGTGAGGATGTAACACACATTGTACGAAAGAAGTAAAGAGTGAACTTACGCGTGTACGTGCGCCGGCACCCGCCTCCCCCCCCCAAGGGGCTGGGACCTCCTGTCGCAGACCGAACTGGCGCATGACCCGCTGTACCTAGTACTCCTCCACGAAGATATCATGCACTAAGACACTCTGCGTGTACCAGTACAGGTAGTCTCGCGTGCACAACACCGACAGTCCATTGGGTGCGCGCGATCACCCGTCGTCAGCATGCGGTGTCGGATAAGCGATCATCGGTCAGCTAATCGAACATCGCAACGTACTCCGAGTAGGACCCCTGCGAGGCGATCGACGTGAAGGTGACCTGTGCAATAGAACATGGAAAACTAAGCACACGAAATACTGATTGCAATACGAAAACAATAAATGACTATGAAACTAACCCGTCGGCGGCACCACACAGTGTCCATGGTCGGCCGGTCCAGGTCGTCCTGCGGGACGTACAAGCTCTCCTCGTACGCTTCCAAGTGCAGCTGTGGCTGTCCGATCTGGAAATACTCAAACGACCACAGCTGCAGTAGAAGCGGGCATCCCGAGAGGATGGAGCTGTCATGCACACGCTGGCACGCGTTGCCGCGGTCGCGTGGTACGTCGCGCGCACAAAGACGACCGGGACGCCACGCGCGTCTGCGGGATCTGGTCGATCGGTGAGTCCGCCACCTCACACGTGTACCGGATGTAGTGCTTGTCGACGCTGTCGCCGTGGGAGCCCAGGAATATGACCCACCCGAACAACCACAGCAGGTAGGCCTCCAAGTGCCTCCTAACAGCGACGTCCCCTGCGTTCTGCGCCATACGCTCGGGCTGCAAGAAGACACGTACACGTCAGCAAGGTTCACATACGAATTGTTGCGAGAGGACAATAGTTACGAACACTTACGTGAAGCGGCGATCCACTTCGGCGTGGGCGCGTGCGTTCGCCGAACTCCACGCACCGGTGCTGGCGGGCGACATTGTGGAACCTGGCTAGGAGGTCCGTGCGCCACGTGGTCGGGACGTCGTGCGCCGCCATCGGAGCGCCTGCGCAGGGCAACCCAGTCAGGTAGCTCACGTCCTGCAGCGTCGGCGCCATCTCCCCGCACGGGAGGTGGAACATGTGGGTCTCTGGCCTCCAACGGTCAACCAGCGCCGTCAATAGGGCCCGGTCGTATGGAAAACGCCTAGACGTACGATCAACACGCTGGTCATGGTCGTCCTCCTACGTCGCCTCCACCATCCTTGCTAGTGGAAGGAGGCCTGCCGCTCTCAACTTGCGTCCAAACGATTAAGAACAAACATGAGTCAACGCAAAATAATCAGACCGCGATTGAGTGCATGAAGGTCATAACTGCACGTACCTCGGAATCCAGTCTCGGTGCAGCCTCCATGCCCTGATGGGCGTGCGTAGCCGAAACGCCCCAAGCTCTATCGGCGCCTCGCCCTCCGGGGGGAGCACGGTACCGAGGCGGCTACGGTGACGCGCGTCAATCACTGGGTCAAACAACTCGTAGTGACTCGCGTCTGTCATACCTGAAAATGCAGCAAAAAAATAAAGTTCATATTTTTTTTTTCATGCATCTTTACATAGCCTATGTAGCAACTACAAATTTTCTTTACAAATTTAATACATATCATGCTATTTTTTTTAGTTTAAATGGTATTTTCGGCACTAACAAGATATTGACTGCGCACTAACACAATAATAACAGCGCACTAACAAAATAATAACCACGCACAAATATTCTCATTGCTCTTTTGACCTACTCAGCTACTCCGTGTTTTTTTTCACAATTTTAGAATGTGTCATGCAATTCTCCTAGTTTAAAAGAGAATTCCTACATTAATTATATAACTACAGTGGTCAACCAGCGCCATACTCAATTTTATGTCGCTACACAACTCAAAATATGCACTACACAGTTTGACTACATTTATCTAACCTACTCAATTCTATGTCACTATTGTCGCAATTCTATGTCGCTACACAACTCAAAATATGTAGTACACAGTTTGACTACATTTATCTAACCTACTCAATTCTATGTCGCTATTGTCGCTACATAACTCATAATATGTACTACACAGTTTTACTACATTTATCTAACATACTCAATTCTATGTCGCTATTTTTCTTTGCTAACCTACAAGGTTTTAACATAACGTACACAGTTTCAGAAAAATTTACCTGCAAGATGATCGATCGAAACTGATGCTCTGTCAATCTCTCTCCTCCGCGACGAACCGGCAGAGCTTCGCTACTATTTCTTCTCTCCCTCTCGAACTCTCTCTTCTTTTTTTCTGGAATAAAAATGAATCCTGCATTGATTTTTTGGGGGTTTTTATAGTCGGGTCCCTGTCGTCAGTTCAACTGGTGACAGTGACCTATCGCCGATTGAATGGCGGCGATAGTTCTGCCGCCAGTTCAAGCGGCGATAAATAGTTGAACGGCGACAGGATGGCGGCAGATCCTCGCCGCCGTTCAACGGCAATAGGTTTTAAAAAAATTCCTTTTGTGGGATCACTGGATTCGTGTAGGGTAATTAGTGGTTGGGGATTCCTGCAGTCTTGTGTTTGGTCACAATTGCAACTAATTGATCGGTGTTAGTGAGTTACTTTCGGTGAATTCCCTTGTGCTTCATTTATGCGTGGAACGAATGGTTCAACCTACTGCGCTGGCAATTTTGTTGGGCAAATTCATTGACTAAGAATCGCTTGAGGATTTATCGGGTGTTTTATTTGGTAACAAATTTGTATGCTGCACAACCACACTGCATAGATTAGTGTTTCAGCAATCTTCTTTATGTTAATGACTAATCCAATTTTATTAGTAAAAATTTCTTGCTCTGTTAGCACCATCTTGGTATCTCTCTCTGGTGCACGCATGCACTGAAACTATCAGGGAATTTAGCTCCATGTGATTTTGTTCTGCTAGACTGTTTGAAATGATGAACACCTCATTTTTCACTTTTTTTTTGTGTGTGTTCCATAGGATGGACGATGATTTGTTTGATGGCTACAAGGAGAAGGTTAAAAGCATTGTTGAGATTGATGATAAGCAAGTTTTGGAAGTGTCCTCTGGGAGTGAGGACCATGAGGCAAACTCAAGAGCTACCATATAGTTCAGAGTAGAGATTATAAGTACGATGATTTGTTCGATAGTTCAATATAGTTAAGAGTAGAGGGGAGTTGGAGTCAACCACTTACTACCTGCAGGTTCAGCCACACCTGTCAACGATCGGCTCCCAGATCGGCGTTGATCACTAGCCAGCCTCACTCTGCTCAACCTTCTTCTACGCGCGAACCAGCGTCGCGCTTTACGCCCACGCCTGCGCTGCAACCTCCGCGCGTGGGCGTTACGCCAAGACTTGTACGCGCGAACTAGCCGAGGAGGCACTGCCTTTCACGCCTTCAAGGCCCCATGACTCTGCGCCGAGGTACCGCACGCAGCAACCTCACGGGCGGCACCGGGTGGTCATGGCGTCGGTCGTGAGTCACGTCTTATGGAAGCAGTGTGGAGCGGGGAAAACATAGAAAGTGGGTTATGTGTTGTGCTTTGCCTCGAAAGTATGTGATTTTGTGGGGGAACTTAAAACCTGGGGTTTTATGTTATTAATGTCCAAAAATCCGGGTTTTTCTAAAATTTACTCATGTTTTTTACAGAGGGGGAGAGGAAAAAGTAAGCGTGAGTGCGCAATGTCGGGAGCTGCCAAGACTGGGTTGCGCTTTGAGCTTTGAGTTGGGCTGAAGGGGTAAAAAGGCCGGAATTTGGGACGGGCTTATTGTTTTGGACTTTGGGACCGAGACTTGGATTGAAAAAAATTCGACGAGAATTAGGGGGGTACAGCCGTTCAGGTATAGTTTCACAACTCATCAGTTTCCACCTGCAATTCTGCAAACAAAAATAAGGCTGCCACCACTACACATCAGTGAACTCAGAAGCCATGCAGCGACACTTCTCCCAAGGGACACGTTCTACCGCAGTTACTACTGTATTTGATCTAAGGCCTTGGATCTTGATCGGGCGATGGGAGTAGCATAGCATTGTGCTTCTCTGCACTTCCCTGCAGTAGTAGGGATCAGCGGATCATCCCATGAGCGTTACAGCATTGCCAGCGGAACTAAGAGCAAGTAATGGCATGAATTCCAACCCAAACACCGGGGGCAAATAGAGCAGAACCAATAATCATGTGAGAATTAACAATATTCACAACCTGGGCAACGGGGGCATGCAGAGCCAAACAAGCACGCTAGCTACACTACAGATGGGAGAGGACGCAGAGGTCGCCCAGCCTATACATGCATCAGGTGCACGGTCTTGACAAAACGATAGGGCGAACCACACACACAGGGGGTTAGACCTCGCCTCAGGATCACTTCCGCCGCGGTACAGCAGCAATCACGTTAGAAGATATCCGAGCCTACTCTTTTTCCCCGGTCTAGGTATCGCCGGGTCATATTCTGTGCTATGATCTCGGCCACAAAAATTAATGGGGAACGAAATGGAACAAATACAGAGCGGAATGGAATCTATCCAAGAATGACGCATGGTGTTAGCGCGGCCGTCATTGGAAGGTGCGTGTCAACCCACTTCGTGGCGCGTTTCTGCAGGCAAGGAACAAAATTCAAGGTGGTTTAGAGAAGGAACACATACGAAGATGTAATTTCAGGAAGGAGAAGGCAGACAGTCAAGAAAATGTGATTGCAGCAGCACACAGATTGGACCATTTGTGCTATCAGACGAAGGGATAAAAAAACGGACGGTTACCGCCGGTAACCGGATTTACCGGTGGGTACCGGGAAATGAAATCCCGGCCGGTTTTCCCGGGGTTTTCAAATTCAAATTCTGATTTTCAAATTTTGGATGGTTTTTAATCAAATTCAAGCAAATTTCATCCGGAAAAAAAAACGGTTTGACCGGTAACCGGTCAGTTACCGTTACCGGTGGCTGGCCGGGATTTCATCTGGGAACGGTTATTGGATCCCTGATCAGAAGTATGTACACATTAAAACTTGTCTTTGGTAACACGTAACACTATTGTTATAATTTTGGGTTCATATAGTTAAGCCTTAAGAGCTTTCACCAGTACCAAAATTGCAATGAGGTGTATGTTGCAAAGAAGAAACATTCTATGATTTTGTTGTAGATGCAGTTCTGTGCACCTCACCAAAACTAATAGGATATACCTAGAGGGTCTTGTTCATAACATATATTATGTAACGGTATGACAAGGTAAGAGAACTGACCACTAAGAGCAAATTTGGCGATAAAAGGCAAGTGCACCATAATAAACTAATATCCATGGGTAAAAGAGACATTAAGCAAAAAATGATATGTCGCATAATTAATGTCCAATTTCTTCAAACGTATTAGACTCTTCACTATTTATGAGTTATGACCAACCAATACCCGAAGCAAGCATTTGGAATACTCCAATAGTAGTAAGATCTATTCATGAAGATGTACCTTCCAGGAAGCAGCTGAGAACTTCCAGGCCCTTTTGAGTTACCAAGCCGCCTGACTTTGATTTCTTGTTCCTTATCGACACGCATAGCTGCAACTTCTTTCTCCATGGCAGCAACCTCTCGCCTCATCTTTTTTGCCTCCACTTCCATTGCTTTCGTTAAGGTATCAACTTTCTTTGCTAACATCTGCAGGACAATAGGAGACAGGCAAACTTTACAACACCTAGCCTCCTGTCCACTCTAAGTGAATAAATAAGAAATGGTTGCATACCTCAATTGCATCATCTTTGTCCTTGAGACTCTGATCTTTTTCATGGCATGCCTTTCTCAAAGAAATTACCTCCTTCTGCAACATATCATACAGGAAACCAGAGACCATTTCAATTGAGTTGTTATTTGCAGTTTCATTACTTCTCTCGTCCGCATTGCTATTTGCGCTTTCTTTAGTTCCCTCATCCGCATTTCCTTTCCAACTATCATTAGCTTCACGATCTCTAACAGCATCTGTAGATCGGTTAAGTAAATGAGCTCCATTCCCATGGACCTTTCCCCTGTCTAGTGACCTAGTTCCACCATCAAATGACTTTGAAGTTCCTTTAGCGTGTTTTAGGGCTAAGCTGCTGCTAGAAGAAAGAGAGGATCTTGAATGAAAAGATGGAGATCTCCTTGCTAATAAACCATTTGGAGACAATTTAGACATAGTATCAGCTCCACCCAGTGATAACCGACGGGAAGGACCATTGTTGAAGCTCTTTCCTTCGGTAGGTAGGCGACTAGAGCCACTTGGTGGCCCTCTCAGTCCATCTTCTAAAACTTTCAGGCGTAACTGATATTTTTCCTGAGTTTATAAAGAATTCAGAAATTTAGCTCATCTAAAACAACTCACTTAACAAAGTTTTAGCTCACATTGAATTACAACAGAAAAGTTTGTGTACCTTTAGTTGAGCTTCAGATCGCGCTGTGCGTTCTGCAACAGCAAGCTTATCACGATGTTGTTGCACTTCACCCTGTAGAAATAAAAAGTTATTGCAGGATGCGAATTATCATATGCTTTTGATAAAAGAACCAGCAGGCAAAACGTTTAATTTCACCAAGAACAAGCATATGCCTGCATCTAAACAAAGTACATCAACAAAGGAAAGGCATAATTTAATCAAGTCACCTGCAAGAACCTGCGCTCTTCAAGCCACTGTTTAACTGGCATCACTTTGTCATTAGAATCTTTCCACTCATTCGCAACCACAACAGCAACCCTATTTGCTGTAACTTTTGCACGAGCAAGTTCACGGTCAAGTGTTTTCCTTTCTTCCTGATAAAATCATGTAAATAAGCATGAGTCAATTGTTATTACGGAATAGGCAAGCTAATGAATACTTGATGACAAAAGCAACAATCAATCTAAGGATAGTTTCTTACATTCATTTCCTGAACTTTGCGCTGGTAATCTCTAACAGCATTAGCAGCTGCACCACCTGCAAGAACAGCCTCTTCCAGCTCTCTCACAGTTTGGCTAAGCTTTTCAACTTCTGCAACCTTTTGGCGATGCAACTTGTCCAAGATCTTATTTTCTTCCTGCAACGCATAAAGCAACCGATTAAGCACTTCCGTGGTTACATTGGTATGTCGAAGTTGTTTTCTACTGATGACAAGGAATACACTACATGCGCCCACATACATGACAGATCTCAATTTGCTTCATCAACTCTTGGTTCTTGTTTTGCAAGTCATCAACCATAGCAGCTTTTGCCATTGCAATTTGCACAGTCCTTTCTGCTTCTAGTAGTGCTGCTTCTTTTTGTTTAGTTAGACGATCTAAGGCTCTATTGTCATCCTGGAGCTTCGTGGTCTGGAACAAACCAAGTAAACTTGTCATCTTCTTTGCTCATAACAAATACACGACAAATGAAAAAGATAGCAATCTAGGCAAATTAGAGGGTGAAAATAGTTGCGAACTGTTAGGGAAACATAAGAAATTCACCTACACAAACACAAAAAGGTGGGTATGAAAGACAAAGTATCACCTCTTGCCGAGCAAGTTTTAGCTCTGCTTCAAGTGGTGCAAGAATGGCTTCAATTGGCGGCATGTCATCGTCCTTTTGGGCTGCATGTACTCTTCGCAAAGTAGCTTCTGCCGCAAACTGAGCAGCCATTGCAGCCTTCTTCTCATCATTTATCTTCTTAACCTCTAGATTCTGCAAGTTTCTCTTTATTAAAGCACAATCAAAAGAGGGATACCAGCAACAGGTAGACATAAATCGTAAGATAGATACTTTGCTTTCTAGGAGAGATTCTGTCAACTTGAGTTTCTCATCCATCCTCTCCAACTCATCTGTAAGCTGTCATCACAAGATCACAATCATGTTAAGAACAAAAATAAGTAATTATTACCACATTTTTTGTTAACAATAAAGGAATAAGTAATAATCAGTAATTCAGCAATCAGTAATTCAGCATTGTGACTTTCATGAAACAGCAAGAGAATTCAGTGCACATATGAACTGCAACACTTTATCCTTCATTTTTTGTTATATTCTTTTCTGAACGTCTTATTTATTTATTCACCCAAGTTCATGGCCCGAAGTTCAATACATTGTGATAATAAGTAAACTTCAGTATTGTTCGAACGTCTTGGTGGCATCAAGCTAGTCAACAGACGCTCAAAGGAGATAGGAAAAGTTTCAACGGTATTATCATTTATATAGTCAGGAACATTTGGAAGGAAAGAAATCGGAGGATTTTTCAAAATGTGGATTTGAGCTCGCAGGAGCTCGTTTTCAAGATCAGAGAGGACCTCCAACTTTGGGAGCAAGCTTTTCTAGTTTAGTCCCCACCCCCTTCTAGCCGAAGCTTCATGGTTGTCAGTCGCAAGCTTTCGGCTCTCTTGGTTTTCAGCCTATGCGCCTCTGTAGTCTCTTTCCTCCTGAACTCTGATCTTGTTCCTTTTCTCTACCTTTAATGAATGTGGCAGAGCTCCTGCCTTTTTGCTAAAAAAAAGTATTATTCGAGAGTTGAGACAACTATTGCAAGTTCTCATCGGCCAAATGATAATTAAAAAAACCATCGTTCCACAAACCACAATCAATCATAGTTCAATGATTGAGAGTTTGAGACAAAAGCAATATTGGTGCATTAAGATTATCAAACCGATCAAGAAAACCATACCACCACATTTGACCAATAGCACACCTTAAATAATTTATGATTAACTTTTCTTTGACATGAAAGCGGGATATTGTATGCCAAGGCACAATTGCATAAAGTCCACAAACTTAGCTATAGACCAGAAGAAGCATCCAAATCCTGGAGTTAAAGATAACATCATTATTTTAGTGCAGCTCAATGACTTAATTTATGAAGAGCCATGCCACCACACTTGACCAATCAACTCTAGGGGGCAACAGAATTACGGATAAAGAATAACAGAAGATCAAAATAACAGATACAAGCTACAAGCATCTAGCAACTCAATCAATGGCAATGGCAAGAGTTGGCAACAATGAGAGCCTTGGTTTTTAAAGAAAAACCCAATTTGGTTTAGATACAGACCCAATCATATTAATCAGTTCTGAAGCATTCAGAATTTTAAAGTGTGGATTGCTAATCCGGTGAGGAGTAACCTGGACCGAGGCTACCAATCAGGCTGATTAAATTTACTAGAAAAAATAGAAACATAAACCATGGATTCCCCAAGCCCCAACAAACATATAGTGGGATAGCGGGATCTAATAATATCTAGCAAGTAATATGATGATGCGACAAAACAAATGCACGCACCAGGTGTTCTATATCATGGTCATGGCAGCAGGATAAAAAGGTATGAGATAATAAAAGGGTTATGGAAATATGAGATTCAACATTTTTTTCTTGAAAAGAAAGATTCAATAAACACATATAGTGGGTTCTAAAAATATCTTAGAAGCAAATTGATGCGACAAAACGAATACAAGTAACAGGTATCCAAATCATGGGCCATGACCATGACAACAGGATAAAAGATGATATCAAGGAACAGATTTATCTTGCTAACATGAATATTTTGTAATTAAATCTTACTTCCCAATCTGGAGCATAGAGTGCTTTATGGCATTGCTTAAGAATATACTGATGAAAATTTGGTAGATTTAAGTGCCCAAAACACCACAAGGTACACAAAAAGAAGAAAAAAATGCCACGAGGTACAAAATAGCTCCAGAATTTGGAAAATGAAAAGAAAAGGCAACCTATTTGCCCTTGCCATGCACAACAAATTTGGATGGTGATTGGCCAGACCTCTCCTATCCTACAGTTGGCCGCATAAGTTAGCTCACAAGTCAATGCTGCCACGCTGAGCAAAGAGATTCAGTGTGGCTGAACACCCAAACCCATCCAATCCTTTTCAGACTAAAATGAGCTCACCAATCTACCAT
The DNA here is from genome assembly GCA_036346255.1 of Ampelocalamus luodianensis. Lineage (NCBI taxonomy): Eukaryota > Viridiplantae > Streptophyta > Magnoliopsida > Poales > Poaceae > Ampelocalamus > Ampelocalamus luodianensis. Next base: position 50,516,325 of record CM070627.1, on the reverse strand, counting down.
ACTGGGATCCAAAATGGACCAAAAAAATAATGGCACCACAAGATGTTAACCTCAGCACCGCAGACCCTGGCCCTAACGAGCCCTAAACTCAGCATCGAACTTGAATTAGCGTATTAAAATGCTCACTCTACTAGCCGAACCAATTTTGGCACTACCCCACAACTGCATCGCTTCGAGCCCCAATCCAAAGGAAATGGCCATCCAGAAAAGTAGAAACCGCATCACTGCACCACAAAATCTAGAGAGAAATCGGCAATTACCTCCTCGACGGCCTTCTCCCTAGCCCTCTCCGACAGCCGCAGCGCGCGTATCTCCGTCTGCGCCTCCCCGAGTTCCCTCTCCTTATCTAAGACCACAAAATCACACAAAAATCAAACCCTTCCCCCCACACGAGACCCTAAAAAATCACCGAAACGAATAGCAGGAACAGATCAGCTCACCCCTCAGCTCGTTCTCGAGGCGGGTGAGCTCGACCCTGACGGGATCCGACCCGTGCATCAGCGCCATGAACTCGTCGGCGTCGAGGCTGGCCCGCACCGGACCCCGCCGCCGCGCGAAGCCCCTGGGCGCCGCCGCATTCCCCTCCTCGCCGCCGTCGGCCATCTCAGATCTGAGCCCCTGCGCCACACCCCAGCATTCAAATCCGCCCGCGACCGCCTCGGGAACCCACGCGGCGAGTTCACTCCAACGCGCGTGGCGAGCTCGGGGCCCGTCGATACCGCCCGCCGGATCGGGGAAACCCTAGCTCCGGCCTTGCTCCTCCCCTGCGTCACTGTGCGTGTGTTTGTGTATGTGTGTGTGTCTCGGTCTCTCGCTTTTAGTAGTTGCGGTTGTCTTGTTGTTAAGTGGCCCGTTTCAAAAAACTCGGGCAGGGTAGGGGGGAGGAAGAGTTTTTTAGGATTATCTTAAGCGCGGGGCTAGAGAGAGATTAGTGCGATTTTAAACGCGACAGTAGTAATTTTTTAGATGATTACCGTAGTACTAGTAGTAAACCTGTCGTGGGCGGCCCGGCCCGAGCTCAGCCCGAATTTTCAGACTCGGGTCTTAATTTTCAGCCCAAACTCGAAAAAACCCAACAATGACAATAAAAATAACAGTTTTGCTATTTTTAAATCAAGCCAAGCCAACAGGCAACCAATATAAAGCCTCCATCTCCTCTCCAATGCCCTAGTCCTTCAAATATGGGCTCTCTTTCCCTCCCGGACAAGGCAACGATGTCCATCCCTGACACCCATTGCGCGTCCTCCCCCCTTGCCTCCTCTAGTCCTCCTCGTTGAGGTTGTCAGCAGAGCGCCCGTTGAGTTCATCAGCTCCGTGCTTGCCTCTTCGACTTCCTACGCCCCTTCCTCGGCTCCGATCGACCGCCTCTTCGTCTCTCCCACCCCGGTCGACCTCCTACCCGCATGGATAGATGCAAGATGAATTGCAATCGAGGAGAGAAATGTAAGGGCTCTTGTGGACTGTGATGGCATGAACTGATGTTGTTTGCAAATGGTGGTATGAAAAAGGGGGTTTGGAGGAGCAAGTGTGAACTATGATGTTGCAAAAGATCTTTTTTTTACTGATTTGTATGCTTCATCGGGCTTCAGCCTAGGCCTCAGTTTTGTGACCGGTCCGGGCTTTTGGTCGGGCTCGGGCCTAGCATTTAAAGACCGGTTTTTTCAGGCCTATACCAGCCCGGTGTTTGAACAGGCTTAAGTCTACTTGACTACTGTCTACCGTAGTACTAGTATTATTTAGTGAGTAGTGGTATTGTGTACAGTGATTTACCGTGTCCTGAAGCCAAAAAAATTTTAGTTGATTAAAGGCATGTTTGAGACGTTGGAATTTTATAGAAATTAATCGGTATAATTCCTACAATAATTCTACAAAAATAACCGTTCCAAATTAATCTCGTTTAATCTCTTTTTGCATGTATATCGTAGGGGTTGTTTCCTGTCTAATGTAGTTATTTATTCAGAAAAAAATTATGGCCTTCAACAATGTTTGAGCAGTCTTGATTTATTCCCTCCCCTCACAAAAGAATGATATACTATCTCCGGTCGTAAAAGAGTAATGTTTTGGGTTACATACAGTCAAATATAACCTAACAATTAGCATTTTAGAATATTATAATTTTATTAGATTTTATAAATTGATTATAATAGAAATTAGTGATAAAAGATGCATTTTGGAAACCATGTTAATATCCAAAACACCACTCTTTTGTGACTAGAGGGAGTATGACCAAGAAATTGGCAATATTTTTCAACCACTCAATGTCTTACCTTTAGCATATAGAGAAAATTTGCTCAGCAACATTGTAATGATGTATGAATTGAATACACACACACATATGTATATGTATATTGTATATGTATATACATATATGTACACACATACACACATGTAATCTTGGCCGTTGGATCGAACAGCCGTGATTAATGCGGGGTCCCACCTCCAGTCCACTTAATCATTAATGCATCAGCATTGAACACCCTGCATGTCCCTACCTCCAAGGTTGTTCAATTCAGATTCAACGGCTAAGATTGCCATTAGCGCTTTAGCGCCTAAATCATTATTAACACTATATATATATCGTAAGAGTGAAATTCAAATCTGACAAAATTACCCATGCAAAAACATCGATACCCAATCGATCAGCCACTAGTCAGGACCACCTCCAACGAGAAAACGGTTTGCCGTTACGTGCAACGGGAAAACGGGATCAGCGACCGGGCCCCGCCGTGGCAAGAGGGGAATATTGCCGAATGATTACTGGCCCCCAACGTAAGGGGGTAACAGCACTAGAGCAGCTGTGTGCAGTGTCCGGTGCCTAGCTTGTCTCCCTCCTCTCAAGTTCGAATACCGTTGCAAGACTTTCTTACACTGATCGATACATGCAGCCTGCGGGGCGTGCGAACAAGCCCAAAAGGTGTTGTTTTTCTAGCTTATACGATCGAGCGTTCGAGCTAGCTAGCTTCACACTAACATAAAATGCATATCCGAGAGGAGGTGGGAGTGGATTCCTTCATCCGGTGTGGGGCCAGAGGCATGCTGAGCTCTATTTTATAGGGAGTCGTCTATTTGTAAGGAAGCTAACATTTTATTAAGCATAAGTTATATGTTTTATCTATTAGATCAATATTTAATCATATGATATATCAATCTCTACATAAATTCAAATGTCACAACAATTGATTTAAACTTAAAAAAATTCAGACGACTTAGAAATAGCAAATCTAATTTGTTAATATAAACATGTGCAATTTATAATTCACCATTGAATACGACTATACGAGCTAATTACTGTTGCGCCATTGCAAAGAAAGGAAATAGGTTTGTTTGCAATTATTGGTCACAGTTTTTTTTCCAAAACAAATGCTGAAATGCTCTCCACCCTTTCTTCTTCCTCACCCTTCTCCCATCTCTCTTTCTTCTCTCCTTCCCCTCGCCTCTCCCTATGCACCTGCTCACGCTATCGTCGTCGCTCGCTCGCGTGCACCTGCTCACGCTATCGTCGTCGCTCGCTCTCGTGCACCTGCTCACACATGCCCACTTGCATTGTTGTCATCACATCTTGACGGTGCCTCCCTGTATCCTACCTCGCCACCAACACAGCTCACCGTAGGCATGGGTAGCAGTAGCAGCGACATGCGTCTCGAAGCGGCCGATGGCTGTGGAAATTTCTTTTGATTTTTTATTTTTTAGGGAAGAGCAAAATAGTCATTTTGTCATGGTAAAAATATGTTGACCCTTCAGTTTAGAACAAAAATTCCCTATTTTCCACCTTTGCAGTGGCATCATAGAAAGCTCCCTAATTTCCACCTTTGCAATGGCATCACAGGAATCAGCATATATACCCTAGCTGTTTATGAATTCCCTCTCGAGTTCTTCTTTTGGTGTGGAGTTGTGGACTCCTCGTCGGTCTCTATCCAATCTATCTCTATCAGAAATCTGGAAAATACTTGAATCAATAATCCAGAGGCAAGGAGAGCCCAGGAAGTAAAGGCCATAACAGTGCTGTACTTAACAACACGTACGCTAATTGGAATGGCATAACCAAGCTGCAACAAGAACACCAAAAGCTAGTCCATTGGTACAATTGGACATGAAGAACTTTTCTGTGGTTCCTAGTACACAGGGTATTGTTTTGGCACAACGTGGTGTGCGTAAATTAGCTTTTGTGCTCAATTGCCTGCTAGGATCAGCACCGGTAGACAGTGTCAGATCAAACCCATTCCCCCCTCTCTTTAAACTGGCCATTGCCAATTGTGCTGAAGCACAGCTTTTGATCCTGGCAGGGTCTCTTACTGTGGTCTAGGGCCTCTTTTCTCTCCTTGGGCAGAGAGGAGAGGAGAATGCAGTGCTCAGCTTGACTCCAAGGGCCACTGCAATCATGTGCATGCATGTGTTGGGCAGTCATGATAAGCATCTTAGGTTATAGTTCTACTTATACCCCAAATGAACATTAGCTACATGTATTACAATTTGAGTTTTTGGCCGCACGTTTACCGGACGAATTAGTGAAAATACCACTCGTCACGCGGTATTTACACAAATGAAGCCTCCACCGCCGCTACCGCACAAGCACATGCTTGCCCGATCGCATGGGATGATTAATTTGTGTTAGGATTCTTGGTTCGATTGGCTTTTAATACTAGTACTGTTATGTGTAGTTAGCACTATTTTATCACACAAGTACTTCCGTTGCATCACTATCTGTTGAAGTATAAGTGAATTGTCCACCTTTCCTCATTAGCTTAAGCTTTTGAGTGAACTGGTTGGTGCATGCAACTCAATATGGTATCAGAGCCAAGAGGTCTTGAGTTCAAGACTCGGCTGGCGCAATTAAAAAAATTAATTGCAGCTCATTTCTATTTCCACGTCTTAGGCCTGAGGGAGCCTACACGTGAGGGGGAGTGTTGAAGTATAAGTGAATTGTCCACCTTTCCTCATCAGCTTAAGCTTTTGGGTGAACTGATTGGTGCATGCAACTCAATATCTACTGTCTCATGTACTTCAACTCACGATATATACCAGCGTTACACTTAATTGAACCACAGGAAATAACCATGGATAGTAATGACATGACCATGCATTGATGCAATATGCATACAGACTCCAGGCGTACATGGTTGTGTTCTGACGGTGAATATATGGAGAATGGATTGCAGGTAATTAAGCCAGATGGGGAGGCAACGCACGGTGGTCATACGGGAGCGGGTACATGTCGCTCATTGGTAAATCCCACGGGATGATCATGCGGTGGAGGCTCTATTTCTGCAAATACCACGTGATGAGTGCTATTTTTGCTAATTCATCTAGCAAACATGCCAATACGGGTCTTACAATTTCGCTTCGTATACTATATGGGCCTCTTGTAATTTCGAGTAAGATTGTTAAGGATAAGTACAGTTTTGTGAGCAAGAACTTAGAAGAGACCTTCAGATGAATTGAACAATACACAATCTAACACAGGACATGCTAGAAGTCAGAGTCTAGGTCGCATGACAAGCAAATTAAATGGCCTCTAAGCAAGGGCATCATTTTTCAACTATATATGAACTGCCCCTTCTTTTGTCAGTCATTTGTTGGCGACCGTCTTTTTCAGACGAATCAAATCATCCTCTCATTCTGTCGTTCGACAATTTTGGTATTGCTGGAAAACTAGGACATGCCAAAGCACTGTAGTTTGAAGCTGATATCCCATTAAACTATAGATTAACGGAGGCAAAAGAGAAACAATACGCCATCGTTCTGTTTGGTTTTTCTTCCTGTCCTTTTCCTTTCTGGAAGAGACTTGAGCATGTGGTTCCTAGCTAAAAGCATGTACCTTACCCTCAAGTTAGAGCCTAGAATCCCAAATTAACCAGCTGTATTATTATCTGTCTTCTCACCTTTGCTGTACATTAATGTGCTAAAACCTAGGTGTTACCCTGTAATAAAGCAAACCAGGTTGCATTTGCACGCAATGTCTTTTCCCTGCAGATATGCATGGGGCATCATAGTACTATTATGGACTATGGTTTGCAAGTCATTGTTACAGAGCTCATACGGGCACCTTTGATGTGCCAAGTGGTAGAAAGAGAATAATCACTTTATTTTCACCACCATCACCCACCAATCAGTGAGTTGGTGCAGTTTGGACTTCAGGTTTTATCTGGTAGAGGTTAATTATAAGAAGAGTGCGGCCATTATTGCCATGGATAGCCTGAACCCAAAAGTGATCCCCATGTTTGTTAAGGTGTTTGTTGAGGAGTTCTGACTGATCAGAACTTTAAACACTTGTGACTTATCATGGAATTGCTCCAGCTAGAATGCTAGATACAGGCGGTTGCTGCTCTGAAAAGATTAATTTTTTCCTTCAAAGAGTAATGCTTAGATCAAATATTTTGTCCATTTCCATTCCCACACAAATAGACTAACAAGAAAATAGAATACAATGCAGTATCTCACAAGTTCTTAATTATTTTCGGAAGGCCGCACTTCCTGTGTTCCCCAGTCTTGATGTTTGATTAATACGTTCTTTTGCAATGTGCCAAACTATGTTTCCTTATCTACAGTTCATGGCCTCGATGATCTTTACCAGGCCCAGCAGTCAGCACACCATAGGTTCAGTAATTACGAGTTAATTTGCTAGCTGCAGTTTCCCAGGCAAATTATTTGGTGTGGTTTGTTACATCCAACTCAATGAATCAATGGCTGAATGCATGGTCCTACTCTAATGGTTGACATCGATATTTGCTTTTCGTTTTTTTCTAAAGAAACTATTTTTTAATCATTCTACAAAAATAACCCTCAGTCACTGGCCCACTAGGCGACTAACCCAATCGCGCGGTGGGCTAGCTATTAGGTGATAGGGGAGGTCCTGCTGCTTGACCGAACCAAACATAACTTTAATTTTATGAAATTAAATAGTTGGAAGAGTTATTTGTGAATAGTTGTCAGTGTAAAAAAGCTGGAGTTTGCTAATCACAAAATTACTACGACTTAATATAAAGAGGATGCAACAAACATAAGTCAGGTTTACAACATATCAAATCAAATAGCAACATATTTAAAGTAAAGATAGCTCACAATAAACAAGATACAACTATGAAATTAATTACACAAATTGACCACGACGATGGAAACAAAGCACTCCTAACATGAACACCAAAATTGTATCAGATAACAACTCTAGCTTCGTGACCTGCAACATGTCGCCCTCCACGACCTTCTCGATGGCCTCTCCCATGACCGCCACTAGCCATGCCATGATGACCTTCACCTGACCAGTTATGCTTCGTGCACTTGTTCTTCCTATGCCCGTGATCTCCACAAATGATACACCACTTCATAGGGCCTTCGGCTTCAGACTCGTCCATGTCGTTTCGGATACGACGAGTATGCCGACAAGCCTTGCCACCCTTCGGCAAGGTCAAATCAGGGACCCACATCTTATTTTGCACATCGTCCTCCATGAAGTTACCAACAACATGGAATCCATGGATCTCCTCGTTCCAAGTTTGAACCACATTTTCTTTCATGAAGAAGCTCGACACGTACCGCACGGAGTCCATCTCGATCATGCCACAAGCAGCCAACACATGAGAGGCTTATGGAGTAGCATTGGCTTGTTACATGTGCACTGACAAGTGTTGTTTCCCTCCTGTCTAAGGCTCACCTCGTGCGTGACGATGCCTCTCGTCGTTCCAAGTCCACTACGGTTCCTTATCAATACCTCAAACCAAAGCTCCATGGTGACCATAAGGAAGACTAAGTGCATTCGAGCCTTCTTGCTATTCTCGGCTATGTACTCCATCATCTTGGTACAAATAGGGCGTATGTGCATTCAGCATATGCAATGCAACAATACTTTGTTTTTCCTGAAGTACTTGATTATACCATGTAACATACCCTCGACAATTGCAACGATTACGTCGTACCTTGCATCGTCAGTGTCGTAAAGCCATGCCCACTTCTCCACTTGCTTAGCCTCGATCTAATGCAAGAAACATTTGATGTTCCTCGCTGTCCTCCTGCTCAAGTCTAGTGGGTCAATCTTGGGCAACGGTGCCAACCGTTCCAGTACATCGGCTGTATTTCCAACAGGTTGCTTATTCCTCTCCCCGACATGCTTGGTAGTGAACTTATCGAGCTTCTCCAAAAAATGCATCAAACTTCCTTTGTTGGTTATGTTTGCACAACCTCTTGAACAAGTTCATCGGTCTCTTGCTCTTGAACTGCTTGAAAAAATGGCCCCAGGTACCACATACACCAATGGTTTCGCAAGTCACGCCATGGAAAAAGGCTCATCTGGATCTTCTAGAAGGTTTTTTATTACCTTAATCAACCCGGCATGTCGGTCATGTATTATACAAACGTCTAGGCGTTCACTAATGACTCCAACCTTGAGGTGCCTGAAGAACCATAACCAACTATCGAAGTTCTCACTCTTCACAAATGCAACAACCATATGAGGGATCTGATTGTTGGCATTCACATCGATTGCCATTAAGATTTGCCCCTTGTACTTGCCGGTCAAGAATGTTTAATCCACGCACATCAGCGAGCAGTAGTGACAAAAGGCATCAATGCAGGCACCAATTGCAAATAAAGCCCGTTGTATTACCATATACCCCTTCGATTTTTTCCAAAACTTTATCCTTCACGATGATGTATGTTCCAGGTTTCTGTCTCTTAGCACCTGTAGTATTCAAGGGAGCTTGTCGTAGGGTGACTCAAACGTGTTGAACCTTCTCTCCATTGCCTTCTACTTCGCCCTCCATATCTTCGCATAGCTGATCTTGTACTTGTACATCTGCTTAATGGGCATCATGATGTGGTTCGCTTCTATGTCATTCTTCTCTACAATCTCTCTGTACATGACATTTGCAATGAAAGAAGAAGTGAGGTTGCGGTGCTTTGGTTGTACGTTATTAATAACACACGAGCAGTCCTTTACCTCTGACACGATCCAGTACATTTCATACTTCGTTTTGTAGGCGTGAACAAACCAAGGACACCCATATTTCTCATACTTCACAGTGTACTATTTTTTGCTTTATTTGGCAACCTTAAACTGTTTCTGCATTGATATCGCACACAATTTAACAACATTCTGCAGTGCTAACTTATCTACAAACATGACAATAACACGCACCATATTCTACCCATCCTCCCACTGGGAATTGTGTCCATCACTCACAGCCAAGACTATTGGGTTATGTCTATTTCAAATATTAGGCACCGGAGCATCAAAGACAAGATCATCATCATCCAAACAGTCGTCATCCTCCCCGTTCTCTTTCAATGCTTGCTCTTCGGCCCTAGTCCTTCGGTGTTGCCGCTCCAAGTCATTCACTATGAATTCAATGTCCTCCTTCGTCAGCCTGTCCACTGGGATCGACTTGCCTATCTACCAACACAACTACATCAATACGACCATCCTCGGTCACATCATCCTCAACTTCTACCTGCACACCCGCACTACTCTTTCCCACTTCACGGGCACTGCTAAGTGTACTTGAACACACCTAAACCAACAACACTCATTCATAGCCACAACACCTACATGCTTCTAGCCAGGTCAATAATGACTTTGTTCGCTCCATCGGTCTCAACTCCCAACAAACCAATTTTGGTAAACAGCTCTACAAGCATCTCACGGTGACACCATACAGTGCTGGGTTCAGCGAGAAGTTGCTTATGAGCCAATGCAACACATCCCATATTTTAAGATTATTCGGGTTCGGGTGATACATTGTGGTCTACGAAAAACTGCTCAAAATCAACCCCATATGGACCCTCGTGAACTTCTTCCTGCCCATAAAATACTTTGAAAAATTATTGACTAGAAATACCCGCCACACGACTCAAAATATTTAGAACATATGCTAATTAAGCATGCCACATAGAGTCTAATGAAAACCAAATTTACCACTAAACTATGTTTATTGTTGATAATCTAACATATTTTTATCGAAATGATCAACAAATTACATAAATATGACAAAGTCACCGCGAGTCTCCTATTCTTCTTCTCTGTCGCTGACTCTCTCTTCCCTTTAGCCGACTATATTGGCCTGTAGTTGCAGTATCGTGACATGACTGGCGAAAAAATGGATACCGCGTACCTATGGTGCCACGGAAGGTTTCAGCAACTGTAGTGAGTACTGTTTAGTACTGTTCGGATTACTGTGGCGTACAATAGCAGTCACCTGTGCCGTTCCTAATGCAACGGCAGATGATACGATTCCGTGTTGATGGGGGACACCGGACACAGTTGGAGCAATTGCTAGGATGGATGCCTCCAAAGTCCAAATGAGGCAAAGCTACTCACCCAACTTCTGCAAAACATAAAGCAGTTGGCCAAACTCCACATGATGGCAGAAAGAAAGGAACAGCTTGTTCGTCAGGCGACTTCCAAGTTCCAACACAAACCATGTGAACCTGTGCTACATGTCCCTTTCTCTTCTCTTCTTCTACAAAAAAAGCAGCCAGAAAGCTTACAGGTAGCTCGAAAGCTTTTTTTTTTCTTTTTTATTTGAACGGCCAAAACTAAACTACCTAGAAGGAAATACACACTCCACCTGTCCACAAATGTAGATCTTCGGTCCGTACGGTCAAAGTTTTGGAACTTTAAAATTAAAGTATATAAATTGAGTACATGAAAATAATGTCAGTACATTTGTCTTTCAAAATACTTGCACAATATATTTTTGCTACTATATTTATATACAAAATCATAGTTTAAGTCTTGCGTTGGGAGACCGTGAAAAGTAAAAAACGTCATACATTTGTTGGAAGAATGAACAGGGACTTAAACCCATGACCTCAACCTCTAGATACCAATAAATATACCGTTGAACTCGCATAATAGCATCACGTCTGTATATTTACCCTGTTGTAGAGAAAATATGGAGAGAGAGAGAGAGAGAGGCACGGTTCTGAGATTTCAGTTTCTCATCGGAGTTGTTAGTTCACCAGCCAAGTACGATCTCGAGCGCTTCCGCACATATCGCCCGGCTCCTCCGTTTCGTTTCTCTCTTCGGCGTGCACTTTTCTCTAGTTCAGCATTCCAATCGTGTCCTTGCCTGGCGTGTGCACACGAGGCTCTGATCTGATGGACAGATATGCCAACAGCCATGGATGGCACCAAACCAAGAGAGCCTGTCGAAAACGATGCGAGAGGTAAGCTCCAACAGCATCGTCAAACAGACATCTCTATTGTCAGTGCTGCTGATGCTGCTTTCCATAGGATTCCAATGCCGGTTAGGAGAGACTGTAGCATCAACCCACCACAACGCTGCCGCACTCACCCTTTGCACTGCTGCTCTCCGCCTTAAAAATGAGCAGATAATTAGGATCAAATCCCAGAAAACTCTCAAACAATTCTACCCCAATATGTAAATAGCGGGACTTTCACCCTAACAATTTAGACGGATAACACAGGTGCCATACCTCGATCGTTTGTGAAGCGGGTGGATATCGAGCAAGAACTCGTCTTATCGGGTTTTCTCCAAAATTGGCATAGCTTGCTTAATATTATTTTTTATAGTATGAAAGTATTTTTATAATCAAGTTAATGAGCCGAGCCGAGCTAAGCTAGAGCAGAATCCAATTTTATTATAAATTAACTCATTTCAATATTTTGCCAATTAATGAATGTAATTATAATAATTTTGAATCGAGCCAAACGTGACCTAGTTTTTTTTTCCACTCTAACGTGATCTTGTCTAGACAGCTTGCATCTCCTTCCTATTCAACCAAGCAATCTTTAGGGATAGAAAGGCGAGGCGCGGTCGAATCGATCGAAATCGAAGTCGCCGTCTCTCAATAAGCAAATGCAACAGTTGAATGAACCCATCAAGGATCACCCAACTATGCGTTAAAGCACACGCTGCTTCTGCTTGGCTTTGATTTGGGGACAGGAACCAACCAACCTTCAAGTTCAAAGTAGCATTGCATGCTGCCGACGAGATTAGGGGAGAGAGAGAGAGAGTTTGTTTGCGGCTGATTGATCTGAAAGGAGTCCGTAATGTCTCGCACCAACGTTCTTACGGGTGTGATGTGACGCTAATGATGGTGCTTATCATGGGAATTGGGAAACAGCGTTTGGTGATGCCGTTTTGGGTAAGGGGAAGCTGAAGTGTGGTTGTTCGTGTGGGCCCGTGATGGCATCGGCTCACCATGCACAGCCACACAGAAATGACAGGAGGATCCAAGAAAATTTGGGTTCCTTAATTCTCCGCTTCATCACTATCATCTCTAGTCTATCTATACATCATCATATTATTAAAGCGATAGAAAAAGAAGCCACAACGTTCGCTTCAATGCTAGAAATTTCTATATTAATCCATGAAAACAGATAAACATCTACATCGTTGATTGTGGTGGGTTCATATTATAACGGTCTAATTTTTTTTTAAAAAAAAAGAGTCCACATCGAGTACAATCGAGGAATAACTGAAAATCAAAACAAAAAATAAAATAAAATTAGCAAATTGATTTTCATACTATTCTCTAAGCAAAATCCCTAGATAAATATAATTTAGAATGAAAATTAATAAAAAAATAGCAATTGGATTATAGAAATTTTAAAAAAAAACTGAAAATTCGGGAAAAATAAAATAAAATAAGCAATTTTATTTCGATACAAATTCTAAAGTAAAATATCTAAATAACTGTAATTCAAAATACAAATTAAAGAGAAATTAGCAATTAGAATTGTATACAAATTTCAACAAAAAAAACTACAATTTGAATTCTATATGAATTCCAAAGTAAAATCCCTAAATAACTAACATTCGGAATAAATTAAGTAAAATAAGCAATTTGATTTGTATACCAACCACAATAACAAATAATTGAAATTTGAAATAAAAATAAAAACCTCTTGATCAGATCTTAACAGATTCGCAATCGATTTCGCATGCTGGAGCGTGAGCTCAATCTGTAATCCCAATGGACCCATTGTTATAGCTAGACACGTGGAGGCCCAATGGCTAGGCTTGGACTTATGCCTTGTTATTCCAGCACGAATGGCCAGTACGAGAGGTAGTCCTCCTTTATCTGTCGTGGGCTGCAGTTGGACTTATTCTTTTCTGATCTTAACATGTGAAGATTAACTATCAACTTTACCTAAGTTATTAATAATATAAATCAAAGTTTTTTCTTTAAAGAAACTATTGTCTGCTCTCTAAAAAAGAAAAAGAAAGAAAGAAAAACATATCATCTGCCCAATCCGACGTAAAGCCTCCTAAGATAACTATAGCCACCTGCCGCGACTTCGTCAGTCCGGTCCCTCTCTCCTCCTCTCCTGCATTCTCGCCGGTGCTGGGTGGTGGCGCCGTTCCGCAATAATACCAGCACATGTTATGCAAGTATGTGTTAGTGTTGAGAATAATAGCATTTTTCGAATTACTTTAATCCAGAAATATAGTAGATAAAACATGATGAATATTCTAGCCACTTTCATAAAGCAAGTAAGCAAGAACACTATAGACATACTAATATCCAGACGAACGAAACTAGCATATCTATCACGATGTTCAAGGTAACAACTAGTAATATTACTAACCAAGAAGTACATATGAAATAGACATACCCGATCCGGTGGAAGGAGCAGCAGTAGTAGAAGAAGCGCACCGTGAGTCTTTGTGAGATCGCCGCTTGTCATGGCGTAGTGGTAAGTAGTCGTGCGATGGACGCCGCGGTAGTAGTCGTACGGTTGTAGGCGTAGCGAGAGTCGAATGGAGAGGAAGCGGCGAGCGCGCGAACGCTCCCAAAACCTTATTCGCCCTTGCTCGCAAGCCTTCAGGACGAGGGTTCCGAGGCTCGCTCTCCGTGCGATCGTGACACGCGCTTGCCGGGATGGAGATCACCGGAGACAAAGAACAAAGAACCGTGGTGTCTTTCGTGGAGAGAATTGGAGAACATGACTGCTCCGGATAATGACTATATATAACAACCGCACGTAAACGACCACCATCACTCACTAGTAACAAAGCAAATTCACGCCTAGTCAAGAGGCCGAAACGGTCACCATTATTCACTAGTAACAAGAGTTCATCGCCTAGTCAAGAGGCGAAACGGTCGCCATTACTCACTAGTAATGCAACGAATTCTATCGCCACCATTATTTGAATCGGTGCAATCGTTCTTTCAATTTGCAAAAATGAAGAGACCGAAACGATCGCAATTATTGCCAACCGTTTATTGCGAAGTCGGCGCGTTTGATTTCGAATAGATAAAGAAAACGCGCGACGCACCCGACACGCTGCGTATGCGCAAGACACGCACACGCGACACACACACACACACGCACTCGCACTCCGCACCGCACGCGCACCGCACCGCACCGCACCGCACCGCACGGCACGGCGCGGCAAGACGGCAAGCTCGGCTCGGCCGCAGACGGCTCGGCGAGGCGAGGCGAGCAGCGCGTGTATTGGCTCTCTCCAATTCCACAAGAGGACTCCCATGTTCCACCTTATAAATTGGTGTAACTCCTTTAACTCTCCATGTGGGACTAAAAGGTTTAGCACATGCACATGGGCCTTTGGGATTTTCCAGATTTAATTAGAATTAAAGTTTGGGCTAGCCCATATTAAATCCAACAATCCCCACCGATCCCAAGGGCACATGTCAAATTCCTTGATCCACGTATTGTTTTAATATATCGGTGTTTCGATGGAGACCGTTAAGGTTGAACATCCATCTAGAATGAAGCTACACTTATCCACAATCGCACAATGGACTAAGCCTTGAATTGGCGGTTTGTGTGAATAAGTTTCACTTAAGTCCTTAATCGATACTAGGTCGCCAGCATCCCCGGGTTGGAGCATATAAGTCATACTCTCGGCCTATTCATGAGCTTCCTAGAGATTACCCTATCTCATAGATCGTGACTAGCGATCGGGCTCATATAGGTGTGTTCTTTCAAGAGCGCTCAGAGGACAAAGATCTTTGCTTAAATAAGCCACGAACACATTAAGATAAAATCAACCTACCATACAGATTTAGGAGAGAATTGCATCTCTAATGGAGTGGGTCTATAAAGGTACTCTCCTCCCAGTTAACCAAAAGCTTGTTTCGCCAATCCTACTTCACGGGATCTCCGATCATATAGGATGGGTTACCACTATGGTATAACTCACGTGGGTCTCAAACCCATCTCCTTGATGCATTGTCTATCACATTCGTGATAAACCCTTTGTGAAGGGATCTGCCAGATTCTTAGCTGTTTGGATATAATCCAAAGCTATTACTCCGGAGTTTCTCATTTTCCTGACAGACTTCAGTCTTCTCTTCACATGTCTTGATGATTTCATATTATCCTTAGAACTGTTCACCTTGACGATCACGATCGATTGTCACAGTTCATCGAATAGCGTGCACGTTTATCAACCACCGGCAGTCCATCAAGAGCTCACGAAGCCATTCGGCTTCAACAAGCGCGATATCTAATGCCTTGTGAGTTCTGCTTCCATTGTTGACCTCGTTAAGATGGTCCGCTTGCAAGACTTCCATGAAATGCGCCACCTCCAAGTGTGAAGACATATCCACTTGTGGCCTTAATCTCATCAAGATCGATATTCAGTTTGAATCACTATAACCCTCTAGTACCTAGGGTACCGGTATAGTGAATGCCATAACTCATATTACCCTTTAGATAGCGCATTACCCTCTCAAGAGCATGCCAATGATCATCTCGGATTAGAAACAAACCGGCTTAGTTTGCTCACAAGAAACGAGATGTCGAGCCCGGTACCGCTAGCTAAATACATAAGTGAACCAATTATCCGAGAATATCTCAATTGGTCTCTCGGCTATTCTCCGATTCTTCCTAAGCAACACGCTAGGATCATAAGGTGTTGGAGAAGGTTTGCGATCGCTATAACCAAAACGACTAGAACCTTTTCCACATAATGAGATTGCAATAATGTAATCCCACCATCATCACCTCTCAACGACTTGATGTTCAAGATAACATCACTACTCCCAAATCTTTCATCTCAAAATTCGAGACAAGAAATCCTTGACCTCCTTAATCACATTAAGGTTGGTCCCAAAGATCGATATGTCATCAACATACGGACATAGAATGACTCCTCGCCCCACCATGGCGATAATACACACATCTGTCGACTTCATTTACAATAAAGCCTGCAGATGTTAAGGTTCTGTCGAATTTTTCATGCCACCGCTTAGGTGCTTGTTTAAGACCATACAAAGATTTCAACAACTTGCACACCTTTCCTTCTTGACCATTTACTACAAATCCATCCGTCGTTCCATGTAAATTTCTCGTCCAACTCTCCATTTAGAAAAGCCGTCTTAACATCCATCCGATGAATGAGAAGACCGTGTGAGGCACCCAGAGATAGTAGTACTCGAATAGTGGTCAATCTAGCCACAGTGAATAAGTATCAAAGAAATCTTCGCCTTCCTTTGGGTATAACCCTTGGCCACAAGCCGTGCCTTATACTTCTCGATAGTACCATCAGGCCTAAGCTTCTTTTTGAACACCCACTTACATCCTACAGGTTTACAACCATAAGGACGCTCAGTGATCTCCCAAGTTCCATTAGAGATAATGGAATCCATTTCACTCTGGACTGCTTCCTTCCAGTATTCCGCATCTGGAGAAGCATATGCTTCAGAAATGGTACTTGGAGTATCATCCACAAGGTACACAATGAAATCAGAACCAAAAGACTTTGCAGTCCTTTGTCTTTTACTCTTCCTCAGAGTTTCATTGTCTTCCTCCTCAGGAATTTGATCGAGGTTTGCTCAAAATATTCCATTGGAATGGCAGTTCAGGAGTTGTATCAGGCTCCTGACTCGATAAACTAGGCATATCTTTCATCGGAAAAATATCCTCAAAGAAAGTAGCATCTCTGGACTCCATAATTGTACCGACATGCACGTCAGGTACTCCAGATTTCACCACTAAAAATCTATATCCAACGCTATGGTGAGCATAGCCTAAAAAGACGCAATCCACGGTTTTTGGTCCAAGCTTACGCTTTTTGGAGATTGGCACGTTGACTTTCGCCAAACAACCCCAAGTGCGCAAGTATGAAAGTGATAGTCTTTTCTTCTCCCATTGTTCAAATGGAGTTATCTCTTTATTCTTTGTGGGAACCCTATTTAGGACATGACATGAAGTCAATATAGCCTCCCCCCACCATGCCTTGGAAAGACCCGATGTGTCTAACATGGCGTTAACCAAATCAGTTAGAGTACGGTTCTTTCTTTCGGCAATCCCATTTGACTGGGGTGAATAGGAGGCGTCCTCTCATGGATTATACCATGTTCCTCACGGAATAAATTGAACTCATTAGAAAAGTACTCGCCACGATCGGACCTAACCTTTTGATTTTCTTTTCAAGTTGGTTCTCACACGCCTTATAGATTTTAAAGTAGTGAAAAGCTTCATCTTTAGTTTTTAAAAGATACACATAGCGTAACCTAGTGGAATCATCAATCAAAGTCATGAAATATCTCTTACCACCTTTTGTCAACACACCATTCATCTCACATGATCTGAATGTATGAGTTCTAATGGTGCCAAGTTTCTTACCTCCGCGGCCTTGTGAGGCTTACGAGGTGCTTTGATTGCACACAAACTTGACATTTAGAACCTTTGGCAAGGGTGAATTTTGGATTAACTCTAAAGCGGCTAACGCGTCATGCAACTAAAATTTATGTGACAAAGTCGTGAATGCCAAATAGTAGTCTCATTACCACCGAAAATATGATTCACAACATTATTACACAAATGAAAGAGATAGGCGGAACAAGCCTCCGACACATAGCCTTTACCAACAAATTGTCCACATTTGGACATTACAAATTTATTGGACTCAAATACCGTCTAAAGCCATCTCTACACGAAGAGATCCGCTCACGAGATTCTTATTGATGGATGGCACATGATGCACGTTCTTGATTGCACAATCTTTCCCAAGTAAACTTGGATCGACCGTACCAACACCATGAACAAGTGGCATGTGACCCGTTCCCCATTAGAACGGCTGAATCCCGAGTGACCGTAAGAAGAAAACAATGAAATATCAAGCACACACATGTATATTAGCACCGTTGTCTATCCACCAATCGGTAGATTGACATACGGAAAAAAAGAGGTAAATTACCATACCTCAAGTTCCCGCCTCAATGAGTACCAACAACAATATTGGCGGACTTGGAATTCGCCCTGCCGATTCTTCACACCTTGCGTTGATCGCAATCCTTGGCCCAATGACCAGATTCGCCACACACAAAGCAAAGACCATCCTTTGTGTTCTTCTTCTTCTTTTTAAAGCTTGTTGTTTGTGCAATCTTGTTTTTGCCTTTGAACTTTTGAGCTTGGCCATTCTTTTCTCGCACCACATTGGCACTAGAATGTCCTCATTTCCTCTAGTGTGTGTATCTTTTGCCCTTGCCTTTTCTTCAACATCAAGAGACCCAATGAGATTTTCAACAGAAAACTCTTGTCTCTTGTGTTTGAGAAGTAGCAAAATTCCTCCACGAAGGAGGAAGCTTGGCAATAATGCCTCCCGCGACAAACTTGTCCGGAACACACACTTGAAATGCTCAAGTTCTTTAGCCATGGATTGTATCTCATGAGCTCGCTCAACTTCTGTAACGGCCATCAACCATTCTATAGTCATGGTATTGCTCCATGAGATACGATTCACGCTCGCATCCGAAACCCCAAACTTGGCCTCGAGTGCATCCCACATATCTTTCCCATTTGTAATCACCATGTATGCATCAACTAACTTCTCACCAAGAACGCCGATCACGGCACCTTTAAAAGGTTATCGCACCTCGAACGCTGCTCCTGCTCAGAGTAAGTGTTCCTTCAGCTTGCCTTTGCCACATGAAAACGTTCATGGCGCTTAGCCAAAGCACCATCTTGGTGCGCCACCTCTTATAATTCGCACCATCGAATTGAGAGGGCTTAAGCGCAAAGAACAAAGCCGATTGTTGAAAAATGCCTATTAAAATAAGGTTTTGGATTGTTGAGAATAATAGCATTTTTCGAATTACTTTAATCGTAAATATAGTAGATAAAACATGATGAATATTCTAGCCACTTTCATAAAGCAAGTAAGCAAGAACACTATAGACATACTAATATCCGACTAATGAAACTAGCATATCTATCACAAAGTTGTTCAAGGTAACAACTAGTAATATTACTAACCAAGAAGTACATATGAAATAGACATACCGGATCCAGTGGAAGGAGCAAGCAGAGTAGAAGAAGCGCACTGAGTCTTTGTGAGATCGCCGCTTGTCATGGCGTAGTGGTAAGTAGTCGCAGCAATGGACGCCGCGGTAGTAGTCGTGACGGTTGTAGGCCTTCAGGGCGAGGTTCCGAGGCTCGCTCTCCCGCGCGATCGACACGCCTCTTGGGATGGAGATCACCGAGACAAGAACAAAGAAGCGTGGTGTCTTTCGTGGAGAGAATTGAGAACATGACTCGCTCCGGATAATGACTATATATAACAACCGGACGAAACAACCACCATCACTCACTAGTAACAAAGCAGCTTGCACGCTTAGTCAAGAGGCGAAACGGTCACCATTATTCACTAGTAACAAGGCTGTTCTACGCTTAGTCAAGAGGCGAAACGGTCGCCATTACTCACTAGTAACAAAGAACTGCTATCGCCACCATTATTTGAATCGTAATCGTTTCTTTCAATTTGCAAAAATGAAGAGACGGAAATAATCGCAATTATTGCCAACCGTTTATTGCGTAGTCGCGCGCTTTGATTTTCGAATAGATAAAGAAAACGCGACGCACTTCGGACACGCCTGTGTACGCGCAAGCACACGCACACGCGACACGCACACGCACACGCACACGCACCGCATCGCGCACCGCACGCACGGCTTTCGGCGAGGCGAGGCGAGCGCAGCGCGTGTATTGGCTCTCTCCAATTCCACAAGAGGACTCCATGTTCCACCTTATAAATTGGTGTAACTCCCTTTAACTCTCCATGTGGGACTAAAAAGGTTTAGCACATGCACATGGGCCTTTGGGATTTTCCAGATTTAATTAGAATTAAAGTTTGGGCCTAGCCCATATTAAATCCAACAATCCCCACCGCATCCCAAGGGCACATGTCAAATTCCTTGATCCACAGTATTGTTTTAATATATCAGTGTTTCGATGGAGACCGGTTAAGGTTGAACATCCATCTAGAACAGAAGCTACACTTATGCACAATGCACAATGGAGAGAGAGAGAGAGTTTGTTTGCGGCTGATTGATCTGAAAGGAGTCCGTAATGTCTCGCACCAACGTTCTTACGGGTGTGATGTGACGCTAATGATGGTGCTTATCATGGGAATTGGGAAACAGCGTTTGGTGATGCCGTTTTGGGTAAGGGGAAGCTGAAGTGTGGTTGTTCGTGTGGGGCCGTGATGGCATCGGCTCACCATGCACAGCCACACAGAAATGACAGGAGGATCCAAGAAAATTTGGGTTCCTTAATTCTCCGCTTCATCACTATCATCTCTGGAATTTTTTTAAAAATAATCTATTTTTTATTCAAAATTACAAAATTATTCCATCAATTTTTTTTTACAGAAATATACTCCTGTCGCTCAACTGTTGGACGACTGGTTCCAGTAGCTCAACCGTTGAGCGATTGGGACACTTGTCGCTCAACGGTTGGTCCCAGTGTACAGGTTGCTCAGGGCATGCATGTACACCGTTGGGCGACTAGTTCCAGTCGCCCAACGGTTGAGCGATCGGAACGACCGCCAATGGTTGAGCGACGGTATATTTCGTAAAAAAGTCGTTGGAATAATTTTGTAATTTTGAATAAAAAATAGATTATTTTTAAAAAAATTCTATCATCTCTAGTCTATCTATACATCATCATATTATTAAAGCGATAGAAAAAGAAGTCACAACGTTCGCTTCAATGCTAGAAATTTCTATATTATTAATCCATGAAAACAGATAAACATCTACATCGTTGATTGTGATGGGTTCATATTATAACGGTCTAATTTTTTTAAAAAAAGAGAGTCCACGTCGAGTACAATCGAGGAATAACTGAAAATCAAATCAAAAAATAAAATAAAATTAGCAAATTGATTTTCATACTATTCTCTAAGCAAAATCCCTAGATAAATATAATTTAGAATGAAAATTAATAAAAAAAATTAGCAATTGGATTATAGAAATTTAAAAAAAAACTGAAAATTCGGGAAAAATAAAATAAAATAAGCAATTTTATTTTGATACAAATTCCAAAGTAAAATATCTAAATAAATGTAATTCAAAATACAAATTAAAGAGAAATTAGCGATTAGAATTGTATACAAATTTCAACAAAAAGCTACAATTTGAATTCTATATGAATTCCAAAGTAAAATCCCTAAATAACTAACATTCGGAATAAATGAAGTAAAATAAGCAATTTGATTTGTATACGAACCACAATAACAAATAATTGAATTTTGAAATAAAAATAGAAACCTCTTGATCAGATCTTAACAGATTCGCAATCGATTTCGCATGCTGGAGCGTGAGCTCAATCCGTAATCCCATCCGAATGGACCCATTGTTATAGCTAGACACGTGGAGGCCCAATGGCTAGGCTTGGACTTATGCCTTGTTATTCCAGCACGAATGGCCAGTACGAGAGGTAGTCCTCCTTTATCTGTCGTGGGCTGCAGTTGGACTTATTCTTTTCTGATCTTAACATGTGAAGATTAACTATCAACTTTACCTAAGTTATTAATAATATAAATCAAAGTTTTTTCTTTAAAGAAACTATTGTCTGCTCTCTAAAAAAGAAAAAGAAAGAAAGAAAAACATATCATCTGCCCAATCCGACGTAAAGCCTCCTAAGATAACTATAGCCACCTGCCGCGACTTCGTCAGTCCGGTCCCTCTCTCCTCCTCTCCTGCATTCTCGCCGGTGCTGGGTGGTGGCGCCGTTCCGCAATAATACCAGCACATGTTATGCAAGTATGTGTTAGCGCAACAACAAACTACAGCATCATGCAACTCTTACGTGTTTGAGTCTTACACTTATGCATCAGCTACGTACTCCACCTACATGGCCGAGTCAGTGCCACTCCGTTGCATGCCCGACTCTTACTCTCGTACTATTGTAACCACGCACCGACGCACGGCTGCGTCCTGCGTCTATTTTGCTCTTCTGTTACATCTCTCTCCTCATTGTAAGGTGTATATATACATTGAACATCAATGAATATTGTGTGCGAGTTATTCCGACTCACAGTATGCATACATTTTTCAAGCCAATCCTTCGTAATACACCATTTCAAATAAGTCATGCTGTGCCCGCTCTTGTCCTCCATTTCTGATCACTGTCCGATCCCCTACTGGTTTCGGTAGAAGAGAGGAGAAAGCCTATGAGGCGTTTCTTTTTAAAAAAATTTCTGGCCTCTCTTGACCGGCTACAAGGAGGTTGTTTTGGAAGGCGAACTCAACAAACCCAGTCAAGATTTTACTATGTAAAATGCAGAGGACAGCACACTACTACAAAAACGCCATGGTAAAATCAGCGTGGGGAGGGGAGAGGGAGAGACTGATGGAAGACAAATCTAGAATGTCTATAATATATAAGAACAACACCAAAATATTTTGCCTTCCGTGCACGCGTTCAAATTTTTTTGAAATCCCACGTTGCGTATCACAGATGGTTTCATACAAAAACCGTATGTGATAAGTATCTCATCACAGACGATTCTTAATATGATCCGTCTGTAATATGATCACAGACGGTTTGTATTAAAAACCGTCTGTGACTTGAAATTTTCCTTACTCTGCGATTTTACTATAGCTTGATCTACTCTCATTCTTTCAATAAATAGATGTATCTTTATCTTTACTATTATAAAAGGATTTGGTGTTGTTGATGGTGAGTCTACCATTTCTTAAGTTAGTGGGATTTTTGTAGATAAATATGTGTACATATGTATAAGGTACTTGAAGGATCTTTTGTGGATAAATAGATTATCTGTGTTTGTGGTTTGTGATAAGATTATATGTGACTTGTTGATTGGATGCAAATTATGTATAAAATTTTCATTTGTAGGGATAATTACTTTATATATATTGGTTTTCTGAATTTATAATTTATATTATATTTTATTTGAAATCTGTTGAAACCCCGGCGGATGGTGGTGATGGTGGACTATTGGTATGTTCGTTCGCTCCACCCGCGAGCGCTCCGATCCTCCCCCGCTGAGAAAATTCTTGCCGACTGGTGGGCCTCTTTCTTTTCCTCTCGCGCGATACGAAACGAACTGAGGAAAAAACGGATTGTGACGTGTTGTGCGCAGCTCCCAGCTCTTGCTTCCTCAACTGTGGTCGCCCTCTAACATGCCTTATGCCTTGTTCCTCACTACCACCACATGCTTGACGAAAAGCATAGTCCATTCCTGGTTTGTTATTTTTCCTTTTTAGTTGGTTCTTCATTGTATGAAGTTCTTGAATTTTCAATATTTGTTTCAGATTTTGATAAATGACATAGATGATAGGAACAAGCCGAACAAGGTTACTGTCTGAATTGCCGAATTTGTTCTCCATCGCTGTTTTCTGTCAAAATAAAAATAAAATAGTGCATCATTCATCTACACTTGATCAAGGTCGACGCCCAGGTTGTCGTGCCTGTGAAGCTGTGTGGTCTCTCCCCATTGTTGTGAATCGACCCACTCAGAGTGGTTTGTTACATTCATCTACTATTATGCTAAGAAGTGTTGTTATTTGTTAATGATATCTTTAACTGAACGATCCTTTCTGTTCCACGCAAATTGACCATATATAAATCGAAGGAGAGTAACAGATGTAGCATAACATAATTGCTTCATCTTAATTCCTACCTGGTGAGTATTTTCTGTATTTCGTTATGTTCCTTTATATCAAGTATTGTGGCAATGCTATTTTGGTTGAGTTATTCTGCATTAGTTGCTTTACATGAAGTATGGATTAATTGGTAGGTTGTGAGGTGTCATCAGCAGCTCCTGCAAGGATGTCAATAGAGATTAGAAAGTCAAGCTTCACAAGGTTCCTTGTTTCTTCTTCTTTGATCTCTCAATGTTCATGACATAATTTTGATCCGTGCTTGAATGATCAGACCAAATCAGTGGTGGCGGTGGAGTGCAACCACACTAGTTGGCTGACGATTTTAGAAGCGATTTTTGTGTGATCATTTCTTTTCTTCAGTTAAAATTTCCATTAGACCATTTTGGACAATTCTTGAATGGGCCGCAAGGGGTAG
This sequence comes from Ampelocalamus luodianensis, assembly GCA_036346255.1. Taxonomy (NCBI): domain Eukaryota; kingdom Viridiplantae; phylum Streptophyta; class Magnoliopsida; order Poales; family Poaceae; genus Ampelocalamus; species Ampelocalamus luodianensis. The sequence continues at coordinate 50,492,069 of CM070627.1, read as the reverse complement.
GGCTCCCTTATCTTCCGTTGGCTGCAGTTGGTACTAACGAGGAGTTGTAATGCAAGGTATCTCAATGCGAGTGATACGCTTGTGGTTTACTCAACTAGTAGGGTGCTTATGCAGTCGTGCATTGCAGCATAGTTCTAAAAGAGAGTGAGATATACCAGTAGGCATGATCTTAAACCGTGTAGTAAATATCAATTTCTAGCGAGCGTGTCGATGACGACGATGGTGGCCGACTGGAGATGTGGAGCGGAAGCGAGGTCAAGGATCGACCCACTGTAGATGCGGGCCGGCGTGACAAGCCTCCGCTTCCCCCCTCCCCCTCTGTCCGTCACCGCCTTCTCCACTCCCATCACCCTCATCTCCCTCCCCTACCCTCTCCACTAGACCCATCGCCGCCTCCATCTCCCTTCCCTGCTGGCGCCTCCGCGTGTTGACAGTGACGGTGGTGGCTTACCGTAGATGTGGAGCGGAAGCAAGGTCGAGGCGTGTGTGTGTGTGTGGGAGGGGGGTGGTTAGAAGGGGAGAGGAGCGGTTGGGGTGGACAAGGGACTCACGAGCAGTTCGGGTTCGTTGGATTTTTTTCGTATGAGAGGGTGGGATGATCGTCTCGTTGTGCGAGGATAAACCTTTTTTTATTAGTTAAGATATATATATACGGTGATAACAGGCAAATTCTATCCGGTGGATCTAGATGGCATAATTAAGAACTAGCATGCGCTTTTTTTTTCAAAAAAAATATATGATAATATCGTCATGAGAGTGTTCTTATCGATATTTTGCGAAAATCACATATTGGTCTAAAGTTATCGAACTAGACATCTAGAAAAGGAGCTGGATATATGTTACAGTGGTAAAGGCACTGCATAAACTACGGTGCTATGTGCAAATGAGAGAAAATAACGAACTTGCATGTCACAATTTAGAAAGTTTCAAGGTCTCCTCCATGTAGCGTTTCACTTTAGTAGCCAGTACTACTGCCATAGACTGATAGGCAAGACTTACACTAAGTTCCTTAAGCCCTGCTTGAACATGGGAATTTCGTGAAAGCTGTATAGAAATTATACTAACCCTGCGTTCCAAACCCCTGCGTTCCAAATGGATATCTCATAACGTAGAGAGTATCTTGCGCAACCGAGAGTATGTATTTTTAGTATACGAGTATATAAGACCACCTAGATGGTATTTACACATTTTAAAGGTGGTATGTATAATTTTTTAGACATACTCCTTTTTATGTGCGAATATGAAGGTATTTACAAAATATGCTATAAACTATGGACTTCCTTGCAAATTTTTCGTGTAGTTCATATTAGAGTATCTTATAATTAGTATATGAGTATACCCAAAGTGATAAAGGAGTATGCCAAGTTATTTTAGGTGGTATATCGGAAGTGACACCCGGGCGTATCTAGCGCTAATGGGTAATTTAGTGCTAAGATGTTAATGACAATCTTGACCGTTGAATCTGCATCTTGACCGTTGGATGTGGAAGCATGCAGGGTGTTTAATGAATGTGTATTAATGAAGACGCATTGGATGTGGGAGCATGCAAGGTGATTAAATGGTTTGGAGGTGAGAGATTGCATTAATCTTGGTTGTTCAATCCAAATCCAACGGTCAAGATTGGCATTAACACCTTAGCACTGAATTATCCATTAGCACTAGATACATCCCCATATATATATATATATATATATATATATATATATATATATATATATATATATATATATATATATATATATATATATACATCGAGAAACCTTGCATCACAACTCCTCGGTAGTACCGTACTTCATGGTTCGATGCCTGGTCATTTGTTTTCAATTAATTTGTATCATATGTTTATGCAACCAACAGAGAGAGACATTCACGGCTCCATATGACAAAGTTGCTTATTGTCAATTAGGTGATTGCCGGAAGCTCGGAACACGGTTACGTAGCCACGGTATATATGTACCACCGAAATATAATTACCAAGGTTTTGACTAGCTAAGGCGTGCGCACAGCGCATGTATACTGTACTACCCCGTTTCACAGTACTTAGCATGTACAGTTGATTTTTCACGGTCTATGGTTAAATTTTGACCGCTAATTTTACACTAATGCATTTATAAAATATCGTGGAAGTATAATATCATGAAAGTATTTGTTATGACAAATATAACAATATCATATTACTACTATCAATCTAAATATTTAGAAAATCATTATTGGTTGAAGATTACGGAGTTTGACCAAGTCAACAGGGACAAGTACTATACTACTATGTATAGTTGCCCTGCACTAAACATTTCTATAGTTAATTAAGCCTATAATTGGACATCTAATCCATTGCTTAACCACGAACATGTCGTACGTGCTATAAGGTCATAGTACAATGTGTGTGTTTTCCAAGTATTTTATATGCTCATGAATTGCGCAACAAATTGATCATATAATATATAGGAAGCCTATGTAGGAAACCTTTTTTGTACTCTTAAGAGTACATACTCACTTTCAATATACCACTGAAATGTATATAATATACATCTTTATCACTTTTAGTATACTTAAATTTCAATTATAAGATATTCCAATTCGACTTGATTGAAAAAAAATATCATTGTAGCTCTTTATTTTTGCTATATACATTTTTTCATATATAATAGAAGTATATATACTAATTTTGCTATAAAAAGTGGGTTGTCATGAAATTTTTCATAGAACTCACTTTGAGAGTATCTTATAATTATTATTGAAATATGCTTAAATTGATAAAGAAATATCATCATACGATTTAAGTGATATATGAGAAGCGAGAATACGTGCTCCCAAATGTTACATTTTTTAAGAACATATGTTACAAGTTACAATTGTATAACAATCATTGCAATATTTTCAATTATTATAGACATTAGAGTTGTATAACAAATACATTGTTTAAATAATTTGATGAATTATAGTACTCCGTTAGTTAACCTGCTGCGCAGTTTTAATCTGCCAAGTTTACGAACAAATAACTCCAATAAAAATAAACACGTGGGCCCACCATGTCAGACTGTCTTCTACTCCTCGTTTTATACGTGGAGCCAGCCAGTACGCCTGCATTCTTCCTCAGTGTTCATCTCTCTCTCTCTCCTCTCTCTGAGAGAGCACCAAGCTTACACGTGAACCCCTCGCTGTGCTCCACTGCTCCTGATTCGTACGCCGTCATGGACACGCCCAAGAATCAGCCCACCGCAGCAACGACGTCGCGCCCGGCGGCAGCGAAGAAGCCGACGACGCTCCTCGACGCGTACGAGGTGGAGTGCATCAGGCGGGAGCTGGAGAGGTTCATCCTCAAGCAGAACACCGGCGTGGCCGCGGCGGCCTGCAGCGACGCCGTGGCGGAGACACACGATCACGGCCACCACCACCACCACCGCAGCAGCAGCAAGAAGACGAGCGCAATTAACGCTAACCCCGCGCCGGCCAAGAAGGGCTCATCAGGCCGCGGGGTGCGGCTGCTGGGGAGGCACGCGGTAGCGATGTGCGGCCCCGCCGTGCCCGTGGCATCCGCCGGGCACACCGGCCGGAGACGGCGGTGCGGGGGATACCGGGAGGTGGAGAAGGTGTAGCACGTATGGGTTAACGTCTACTTTTTGTCGTGCGTGGTTAGTGGAGTTGAAAGATAAGAGTAGTTACAGATTTGGTGTGTAATTTTAGGAGCTTTTCTCTAATGGCGTTTCCAATTACGTTCCTTACATAGTTATGTCTCTACAATGACATCGTGTGCGTGACTGTGAACATTGTAAATAAATTCCCGATAAATTTTGTTGGGACTGCTTATTCATAATGTGACTGAAATTTTTTAAACATAAGTCACTTTTTTTATCTATTAGATCAATATCCAATCATATCACACATCAATCTTTACACAAATCAAACGGTCACAATAAGTGATTTAAACTTAAGAAAATTTTAGGCGATTTAAAAGTAGCAAGATGGAATTTTGTTTTATCGACATGCATAAGCGCATTTTCAGTTACGTTGTTCTTTTTTTTTGTGTTATATAACGGTGTTCTCCTGTATAAGAGGCCCGTTTGAAATAAAAAAATTAATAGAAAATAGTTTAATTTTTGCAGAAATTAGGAAATTTTTTCTCTAAACACCTGCACTCCACTAACCGGAACTCTTTTACACCCTACCGATAATCTGGAGTAAATATACCGAATCATAAGGATTATTAGTACGCGGATGTGTGTTTAGTGATAGTATGTATGTTTTGGTTTTGCTTGCGCAGGATCGGGTGTGCAAATGCATGTTTTGATTTTTGACTCGGTTTTATTCATCCGCTTTCTCGTAGTATGCGCAAGCGGTGCAGCGACCGATGCAGAAGAGAATCATCTTGGATTCCTGCGTGCGTACCTAGCTGTGCGCGCTTGCTAGGTGTGTTGTTCTCTTCATTTTGTGTGCCATCCCTACACGCGCGTTCTACTCCAATTCTAATTCTCAGTGGCGAAGCTTTAATTACTTAGGGTCAACAAGCTAGTTAGGGTGTGGGTAGGTATGGCCTTTCCATTCTCCCTGAGAATTTGTTACGGAAAAAATATATATTATGCATAGATGAGTTGTCTATAGAGACAGAGACATGTAAAAAGCAACTCATTGTAGGAGTTGTCTTTAGTACTATTTATATATGAAATGGAAGGATATTATAGATAAAGGTTGTCTATAATATTATATATACCCTAAATATGACCAGAAATCAAATCAACGTGCTAAATCGGCCTTCTCTGATGGATTGTCCCTCCGCCTGTGGTGTTCTGCTTCAAGCTCCACCACCGACTGTTCTCTTCCACCGGAAGCCCGGAATCATCAGTGGTGTGTGTGAATCGCGAGAGAAGCTGGTGATCTTAATGAACTGATGGCCAAACTTTGTTGCGCGATCGCGCTCAGATGTCCATCCGTGTCTGAAATTGGAAATTGGGAACCGCCGATCGATCTGTCTCGACCTTTCACCACGAGCCGCGGGAGCGGTTGAGCCTGGAAACAAATGGTTAGCGACGTTCCAGGAAGCACGGATTGACCGCTGCAAATCGGCTTGCAATTCAAGAGACCACTGAAACCATGGCTGGCACGGGCACTCTGGCAGCCGTTGATGGTGCCGGGTTGGTTCTCTCTAGAAAACTAGACTAGCGCGCGTACGGTGCGCGCCCGCCCGTGCCTTACCACGAGATGTTATGGGCCTCTGGTCCATTGATAAAACTCGTTCTGCTTGCCTCGTCGATTCCGTACAAGAGCAGTCTCGTCCGTGGCCGAGCGCCGAAACATGTCGGCCCAAAACATAGCCCATCCAGCACATAAAACGAAGCATCGGAGAATGCCAATCCAGCCATCGATGCAGGTAAAGTACCGACGAGGCGTGGGCAATGACAAGAGAGCACAAGCTGCAATTCATACATAATAAGATACTAGGTACCTGGCGCGCATTTGCGCGCTCATTATATGTAGGAGTAAAGAAAAAATAGTGATGAAAAATAAAAACAGGGCACTGACGAAGAGCGAAATTAAGATATTAATAGAGTGGCTAATTAGAAGGTTTGAAAAAGACGATATAGCAAGACTAATAGGAAATCTATTGTCACATCTTAAGTAAGAGCGATGAAAAGCGAAAACGGGACACTGACGAAGAGCGAAATTAGGATATTGATAGAGGAGTGGCTAATTAGAATGTTTCAAAAAGACGATGTAGCAAAACTAATTGGAAATCTATTATCACATCTTAAGTAAGAGCATATTGATAGATAAAATTGAGTACGTTTTAATGGTTTAGTATCTCTGTATTAAGCAGATGGGAGACTGTGTTGGGAAAGTAAGAGTGTTGTACATTGATTCGAAGACAATGTATAGTAGAAAGGCATTGTATTCAAAAAAATTAAGAACAAAGGATTTGTTTTATAAAATAGTCGAAGTCTCAAAAGAAAACACGATCTAGCTAGATCTGGAGTTCTAACAAATCTATAACTGAATACAGGTATTTTGCAGAGCTGCACAGTCAGCCCGGTGTCCTATAACAATGCTCTAATTGGTGAACTGAATTCAGAAAGTGGCCTTTGCCTACTATAGTGGGATTATCGGATGTGAATTCAACATTTGAGTTTTCATGATACAACAGTGTGTAACCAAGACAAATATGGTTGCACAAGTCCTTGAATCCGCAACATATAGTTTATCTAGTAAATTAACACGCAGTACATCTGTTGGTTGGAGAATATATTGATTATCAAGATCAGGAATTAAACCATTACAGAATCAGTCACCTAATTGATAAACAGGGCAATATGTGAAATATCCTTCTTATTTTCATTAATCATGAGTATGCATCGTTATACACATAATCTATAGTCGTATAAAGATAGGCAAAGACTTTTTTTTTTGCAAACTAACAATAATTATGCATCTCTATATCCATTTCGTCAACGAACTTCATGTTGGGAAGACGAGCAGAGAAAAAACAGCAATGCAATGTTAGATTCTTATTCAATACTAAAACCATTCAGATAGAAGGGAAAAACTATATTAGTACTTCAGCGAGATGAATAGCAGTAGTCTGGGTTGCAAAGAATGCCCCTTCATCCAAAGGTGTAGAAGGAAGCCCTCCTCCTTCATCACCAAGCATAACAGAAGGATTTGAACAGCCCGGAGAGCTGTTTACACATAAAAAATCCCACATTAAACTAAAAGGTGAATATTTGATTACAAACTTATGGATGGAATAAGACATGAAGCAAATTCACTTCTGTTACTGTGAGGACCCCAATTTATTCGGCTTGTAATGCTTAACCAACCACCTGGTCCTAGCATCACAAATCAAATAAATTGATCCTCGAGATATGTATACTTCCCAGAAAGCAGTATACACACCCCGTTACAAAATTAGACATCAACTCCATTCCAAACATAGAGTCCAAACACCACACTACCAAACGGGAGATAAACAAATAGTAGAGTTATTACAGACAAAGGCCGATAGGCCAAGATACACAAATAAACAAGAACGACAGCGGAAGCAAAAGTGCCATAAGATGGCTATAAACAAAGCCAATCAGCGTGCCTCCAACCCACAAGGCATCTGACCGGACCGCCAAGTCTAGTCGTCCACGAATCGGCAACACAGCTCACAGAAGTGAGGCCCTTGGGGCTCACCTTCTTCCTCTGCAACAAAAACATTAAGCAAAGCACCTGAGTACAAAGATTGTCTTTGTACCCGCAAGACTGACGTGTGAACTAGACACATTCATAAGCTACATGCGAGCTTATTTGGTGGAGGCCATATGTTTCATTTGCATAAAGCCAATTTCCATTTGCAATAAGGTAATACATTTTAAAGGCAAGTTTGCAATTCATTTTAAGATTGAAATAACAAGTAAGGATATTAATAACAAAAGCGAAAGATAAACAACCTAGAAGTGACTACCCCAATAGTCACCACAACAATAGCACGAATCCCGATTCGTACCACCCATCAAGTTTTAATTGAAATGTTGTAGTCTAGTTCTTGGGGCGTGATCCGAGCGTGTCCATAACCTAGGGACGAGGCTATTCGAATAGTTTTAACCCTGCAGGGTGTACCAATGTACCCACACTTGATCGCCTTTAAGCCAAAACACACTTAGAAGGTATCTTTGGCACAGCTAAGTCCTACGAGACTTTTCCAATATTGTGTATTAACTACGAGCAGCTCGTATGGATAGAAATCCATACGCTTACATGGTAAAGCCGAAAGGCAACTACCACTCGGGATAAAGCTTTTGGACAACTACCATGCTCCCACCTCCATCCTCCTGCGACCTCCTGCGACCGGAGCCAATACACGCCAAAGTACTAGGTCAAGAGAGGTCCCATATACTCTAGTGTGGTTAGCACGCAAAATGCTCAAGACGGTGGCGCAAGTAACTCGGTCCTTAAGCGACTGGGCACCTTTCGATCACACCCAACAGATCACACCAGTCTTACCATTGTGCCCAAGTCTAAATCATTTTTTTATTTTAATTTTGCAATTAAACATAGCAAAAATGCTGAAACATAAAGTTGTAGTAAATTTTGTGTGATCAAGGTTACTGACTAAGTCGATAATCGCCATTTCTACCGATACTAAGCATGTCTAAGCAATTTGAACTCGTAATCTACTAAGTGACGAGAGTTCATCCAGTGAACTCTAATCACGACAAATAACCTAGGCTCGGTAGTAGAGGATGATATTTACCTACAGATTATGCATCTAAAGGTTTAACTAACCAATTTAACACAAAATAAGCGATGCATACATACAGTTGAAACAAAATATTAGACTTTAAAATCTTGGGATAAAATGATCAAACCGCTTGCACGCTCGCTGTTGCTCAATTTGTTGCGGAGGGTCGTTCTCGGGTTGCCGCAAATATCGAATCTAACGATTGAACAAAACAGCGAATAAGAACGAATAACACCGCAAAACTCAATAATCAAATACAAACACCAATTTATACGCAGGCTAGACCATCACAAAGGAGTAACAAATAAGCGCTCTGAGAGATGCTTCAAAAGACATGCTTTCAAGTGATTGATCTACCCACTCACTTATTTATCAAAGTTAGCCACAAAATCAATCCTCTTATATGATTTAAACTTTGGACAGACTTTGATGGTAATTGTGTGCACATCTATTATTTAATCATCAAGTTAGTATATCAAAACAGCTAGTTACTCTAAAACAACCATTAATGAGGGAAGAGCAGAACCTACAAGAAGCTATTGAAAACACTAACTAGTCAAGCATTTAATTGTGAGATGCTAACAACCTTTTCTATCTAAGATTGGATTTTAAAGATACTCAGCTATTCACACTCCTAAGCACCACACCAAGGTACTGCAATGCTAACGATTTTCAGCATGCGGCTACAACAAAATCTTACTTTACTGAAAACACACCACAAGCACAGAGGCAAAACCTCAAATTCTGATAACAGCTTCATATATCAAAAGTCAACTAATGATTTAAATCCTATAGAGATTATCCAATTAACTTCTTGCTAAGCACCACTTCTAAAGGAGTCACAAGCACTAACCAAATATGAATAGCATAAGAATGAACCCAATTTAGGCCATCGACAATAAAACGACAATAACAAGCATACAGAGAACTAAAATACTTTCAAACTTCCAATACCTATTTTTGATCATGCAATGAGAGTGAACTAATGAACATTCCTAATCATGATTAGAGACTAAAGAACTGGTTTTGAAGGAGTGGGCCCCACTGTCAGACAGACAGAGAGGAGCACAACAGAAGAACAGAGAGGCTCGGGCGGCTCTGGACCTGGATTCGTCGCCGGTGAAGGAGTGGCGGCGAGGTCGCTACGACGGCCAAAATGGGTTGCTCGAGGATCACTGAAGCTGAAGGTGGTCACGCGGCAGCCGGAGATGCACTGAGGTGGCGCGGCGGCGAGCACGCGCCGGCGATGGGGTGACAAGGGACGACTGCGCCAGAGGAGAATAAGGTGAAAACTAGCGCGCGCATGGGCATCAGTGAGGCTTCAGTAACTCACCGGAATGACGCGGAGCTCAGGTGGCTGCCGGAGATGGCCCGGCGACGAGAACCTGCGGCGGCGATCAAGGGGTCACCGAGGAAGGAACAACCTGAGCAAAAACAGGAGAAAAGGGAGATGGAGATAGCTCGAGTGAGTGCACCAGATGGCGCTAGCGCGAGCAATTACTCTATGAACCAACTCACCGGAGAAGAGGACGAAGGTTTGAACTTTCGGCCGAGGAAGAGGGAAGTTGAAATTCAACGGCTCCTGTGAATAAAACTTCAAATTAGTTGAGGGAAAGCCTGATTGAGAGTCGGAACACGAAATGACGCGAAAAGGAAAGGATGATCTTCACCGTTTGCGGTAATGACACTGGCGGTGCCACGGGTCGTGCACTAGAGCTCGAGCATTACTACGATTTGAGCTCAGAAGGAGCAATGGGTGATAGGAGTTGGCTTAATGGTGTCTAAAGAAGGAAGAGGAGCTTTGGGTGAGCTTAAGTAGGGAAGAGGCGAAGAAACAAGAGGCGGAGCTTCTCGGCACCGAGACGCATGGAAGGAAAAGCGGCGAGTCAGAGAGGTAGATGGCGAGCGATTAATGCCGCACCAGGATATGGGCTAGCAGCGAGCGCGCTGGCGAGGTGAAACGCACGAGAAAACCGAGAATGGACGGCGAGGCGAGGTGGCGCGCATGCATGCCGCCGATGGCACTCGGCTCAGCGCGAGGTAGGTGATGACTGACGAGGATGGCCCACGTCGCCCAAAGAGGCGGGTGGCGCGAGCGAGTTGGGTGCGATCCTACTAAGCGGTTCAACTCGACCGGAAAGATACCGACCGCTCGATCGCTAATGGACTACCGAGATCGGTGTAAGCATTCGGACAGTCGACGGACTCGACGACGACGAGGCCGCACGATTTGAATCGGACGGTCGACAGAGATCGGGCTCAGCGGTGCCGCTAGGTGGCGCGACCGAGCCATGTGGTGCGGTCGGACTCGAGCCCAAGTGTGGTTCGGCCCGACAAGCGGTGTTTTTGAATTCGATTTAAAAGACAGAGGAGTTTTGGGAAATTTTTAGAGATAGCTCCAGAGCTCCAAAAATTCCGAAATTTTTATGGAAGCTACTAGAGACAGAGAACAACATTGTATAAATTTTTCAGAACTTTTCATGCACTGAAAAGTTCTGCAGAAAATTCACAAGCATGCTGACCTAGGGTTTGACCAGATTTTCAACTAGTTTGACTTGGCCATTTGAAATAGCAAATAAAATCTAAAAATTTTGAGATAATTCAGGGAGGTAGATAGGATGATCAAGATTACAGGAAAAATAATTTCAGAGGATGATCACAAGTTTGAAAGCTATGAATTTGCTGACAACAATTTCCAACCACAAGAATTAAATTCCAAAAATTGGAAATTGCTAGGGAAAATTGTAGAAACTCTCAAATGATTTCATGAGGCATCAAAAGTTTTTATTTCTCCTCATAATTTACATTTGAAATACAAACCCTAAGTTAGGGTCATTCGATTTACTGCAAAGCGGCATTAGTAGTCTTGCCCACTCATCAACTTGAACTTTCCAACCTCTGAACCACATAGTAATCGAAAATGTCAATAATGTTTGGCAAGTTTGGTTCAGAATCACACTAACAACACTGTAAATGTTCATCCAGCCATCCAGGCAGTTCAGGACTCAAGAGCACGAAGCGCAAACATCTTATGAGTATGTAGTTGGAATAGTAGAATGTTTGCTAATCAAAATCTTCTCGGTACATTTGAGTAGTAATTTTTTTAACTAGGTTCTTTAAACTAAAACATGAATTAGCTCTAGAGACCGAAAGTCAATACAAGTACATGAAGCGAACTCAATGTGAGTGCACACGAGGTGATGAATCTGCAGTGATCTGTGCTTCTGCATCCCATTAATAGCCCTCCCAATCTCAGTAGCGTACAATGAACAACCCTAAAGATTAGCAGACCAAACATCCTCAGACACATCGCATAGCTCATATGGACTATCCAATCAACACCTTCAGCGTGGAGCGGACAATTGCATCAAGCTGCGACTTCTCAACACGACTCGAGCAGTACCACTCGATCGCAACAACACAATTTTTAGTTCCGATCAATGTTAAGTACCCTCTTGAGTTGACAAATGACAACTTTAGCAATAGAAGAACTGAAGACAGAGAGTCCATACATGGTCTTCCTTGTGCAAGAGGAGGTCCTTGATGCGGAGGACCTCCCCGACGACCTGCGACTCCTCGTCGATCTCGTTAGTGAGCGCCTCGAGCTCCTCAAGCTCGTGGGCTTCTTCCTCTTCCGTCTCCTACTGCTCCTCTTCCTCACGTGCGCTTATGCGTGCACCGGGCTCTAGTTACTACAAGTCTACAACAATATGCATCAATATAATGTCATGTCTGCAATTAGAATTTAACCAAAGGTATGTCTTGAACTATTCGTAACAAATAATATTAATATAATCTAATGCACGGCTGGAAGTTGACAATTCATATCAATATAATGTGATAATGCACATCATTGCGCCCAATTCAATTCGAAACAAATCATGTAAAAAAAAATATTTGGGCATAGTAGTTTGGCTCAGGTTGAACAGAAGCCAGTACAAGAACGTGTAGGTGACCAACTTCACGAAGAAGAGGCAGGTCGCGAAGGTGATCACGCCCGGAATGGCGAACGCCTTCCAAATCCCCATGGCATCCCTCCTGTCCTTCCCGGCGCCAATCGCCATGCTACTGCTGCTGCTGTCCTCCTCGTTGGTGCCCGCCTAACTGGCCCAGCTTGGGCTGCAAAGGATCGAAGCCAACGTCCTCTGGGTAAGGCGTGAGGAAGAAAAACACAAGAATACCACCGAGTGCAATGAGCCCGCTTGGGAGCACGAATGACGGGAATGAGCGAGCCGCCGATGTTTCCGATGGAGATGTGCGTGTTCCATATGCCCATTATGGGGCCGCACCTCCGGCCGCGGAACCAGTTGCCGACGATGGCGACGACCGAGGCGGCCGGTGGGTGGGAGCAGCTCGCGATAATCCGGGCGATGACGTAGAACGTAGGGAGTGCGGTGGAGAAGAAGTACCTAACGCTGAAGAGCGCGCGCCGCCGCTCCCGAGCATTCCGGCGGCGAGGAAGAGGCGGAGCTCGAGGCGATCGCCGAGGTGGCCGGCGTCGAACATGCCGAGGGAGTAGAAGGCTAGGAACGCGACGTCGGTCTCGCCGAGGAGCGCGGGGTCGTAGAAGGGCGGCCACGACTTGGAGAGCGTGCTTTGGCGATCTTTGGGTGGTTTGCAGGAGGCGTGGTAGAGAGCGAGGCGAGGAAAGTGAGCCCGAGGACGGGGATGCGGTGGGCGTTGTAGGAAAGGGCGAGCAGCGCGAGGAGGCCCGGCGGCTTGTCGTGGTGGCGCGGCCGTGCCCGCTGCAGTGGCTTCGCCATGGACGGTGCGGGTAGCGGTGGTTTCGGCATGGACGGTGCGTGTGGCGGTGGCGGTGGCTTCGCCATGGCCACAGGAGGGAAGGGGAGGAGGAAGGGGACCGGGGGAGAGGACGTGGAGGGGCAGCCGGGTTGGGGCATGACACGCGGTCGAGGCCCTTCTTCCTCACCCCCCCTCCACCCCATCCACTCCTTGCCCACTGGTTCGTCTTCCCTCGCCCCCGATCGCCCGTGGAGGAGGACAAGGGCAGCGTGCGCCGCGTCCCCAAGAATGAGAGCAAGGTCGACAGCAGCAGCCTCGGCGCGCCAGGTAGGGGGCACGACAACGACGAAGACTTCGACTCCGATCACGACGGCGACGGACTCCGCTGCGCCGCGCCGAGCAACTATGGCCACAACTAAGATAGAGGGGATGGGGCGGGGCCGGGGAGGAGAGGGAGGCCTCGCCTGCTGGTGGTGGAAGCGAGGGGCCAGGGAGGGGGAGTAGGACGGGGAAGCGGGGCGAGGGAGCGGGAGGCGGAAGACGAAGCGGCGGCGATGCCAATAGACGAGGACGAAGCAGCAGGGGAACGGAGAAGGGGAGGGGGAAATAGCGGAGGAAACGAAGACCAAAAGTACACGGGGGAAGATGGAGGGGATGGGGGCGGGGCCAGGGCCGCGGAGGAGAAGGGGAGGAGAGGGAGGCCTGGCCTGCTGGTAGTGGAAGCGGGGGGAAGAAGCTGGACGCCAGGAAAAATCGGAGCGGTTGCGGCGGCGACGGTGGGAGAGGAGACGGGGAGGAAGCGGTGACGAGAGGGAAGAAGCGGCAGCGACACAGGCGAGACGCGGAGCGATGGGGAACAAAGAGACCGAAGCATCGCGAGAAGATGACAACGTAGGCACGCAAAACCAAAAAAATATCGGATGGCCGGGAAGAGTTGCGCGCAGAATCAAACAGGCAAGAAGATTCGGGGCGACGTGGGCGCCTCTGGTGGCGAGAAACATGTGCCCATTTATACCGGAGGAGGATAACACAAGGCACCATTCAAACCCACCAATCGAGCAGAGACAGCAAATTTACGGCATATTTCTTCTCAGTTCAAATGAAGGTCTGCAAAGAAAGCAGCAGCCTTACAGGGATCGCCCATGCGACAAAATCAGTGCTTCCAACTGAATTCAGTCAACAGGCAACCAGGAACTACTTAAAAGTGACAGGATATAAGCCTCGGTATTAACGGCGTACTATCAAAATATATATTGAGCAAAAAAGAGATGTGGATAAAAGTAAACCATCTGGACCGAACTTCCTAACGCCTCATTCGAAAGCTTCTTCCCAGTCATCCACTTCGACATCCGGCTGCAACTTGCTCACCCACGGCCCAGCGTTAGGTTCCGCACTGGATCCAGCATCAGTGCGAGTAGCAGGCTTACGCTCGTCGACTGGCCTGGAGCTTGTGGCAGCAGTGCGAGGAGCAGGCTTACGCACGTCAACTGGCCTGGAGCTCATGGCAGCATCGGACTCCAGAACGTTCCATCGGTTCTGAGTCCCCATGACCTGAGCAGCAGTATCACGGCGTCTCCACAGTGACCCTGGAGCATGACCAATCACACCAGTCCAGTCTCCAGAAGATGGGTTGGGCTCGGCAGTGGCCTTCTTCCATGGATTGGCACTGCCCTTTGCAGCCAACCCTCCATTCTGCATTGCAACCCACACATTGCCTGACGAGGAAGCCTGAGCACTGCTGCTTGGCAAAAACATTGCAGCACCCTGGTAAGCAGACCCATAATCTTGCCGCCTCAGTGCTGTCGCTGCTCTAGCTGGATCATTGAAGATAGCCACGGAATTCTGGTCATACAGCCAGACCAATTCACACTCCCCACCAAACCTCAAGACTAGAGCACTAACATCAGCATCCTGTGGCAGATCCAGCATTGCAACAACCAACCTCGGATCCATGTCCACCAGGGGATCAAAGTAAGGATGGGAAGCAGTGACAGGGACACTTGGCTTCGAGCCTAGGATGCGAGTAGGCGGCTTCGACTTGGGTGTGACATGGATGATAACAAAACGCTTGGGCTCCCAACCAGCCGCCTAAACAGAAAGCTTCCACCTGTCAGCAATGACCCTGATAGCATCCCTCTTATCCTTCATCATGTGACCAAAGACATGGACCTTAAGGTTGCTTGAAGAATTGCCTCTCGTCTTCCCAAGTACAAGGAGCTTGCACCTCTCCTCTATGGCCAGCGCCCCTTTGGCTCATGCTGGAAAAGGTCAGAAAGCAAATCCGATGCATTCGAGTTCTCACCAAAATGCAATGCATCTAAATTGGGTGTGGTAATGTCGAATGCTTCAGTAAGGACCTTCTTCCTCTCCATTTTTGCATACTCCTTATCACAAGAAAGCATCCTCTGCCCAAGAGGTACCCTCCTCCCTTTCGATTCCACTGGCTGGAGAGGCATTGGCAGCTTCTGTGTGATGGAGACTTCGGACATATTATCACCATTGGAGGTTCCACCAGCACCACAGGGCACAGTTGCAGTGATACAGCCACAAGAAACAAGTAATAGTAACAGGGAATTCACATATCAAATCAGGGCAAGGTGACGATGGGTGGCATGAGGCAGTGCAAGTGTGCTTACATTCCCTCCTTGGCACACCACATACCTGTCCACACGAAGCTTTGCCCCCAGAGCTTGAGCTAGCATCTTCATTTGTAAGCGGCGTATCACAGGGGGAAGGATGGCAAGTCCTAGCGCAAGCATGCAGTCCACATTCCGGTTCATGCCGAATCAATTAATTTCCGGGTAGTAGTAGGTGATACAATAGACGAAGTTAATTTATATACGTGTAAAAGAAAATTGATATTTATTATGTAGTTTAGGATCACATCTACTAATATGTATCACTATATTTTGGGTTCCGTTGTAACGCACGTGCACCTTACTAGTGTGCGTGTATGTGTCAGTATATGTGAACGTTTTCTTTCTTTTCGTCTTTTCCTTTTTTGAGACGAGTACGTGAACGTTTTATTTCGAGAAAAAAGGGAGGAAATTAAATTGGGGTGAACGTTTTATTTCGAGAAAAAAGGGAGGAAATTAAATTGGGGGAAGCTGGAGTTTAATAGATATGAACTAGTACATTTTGCTTGTTTGAAAAAAAGAACATCAAATCGAAATCATACTAGCACGTTGCGACTGTTGACGAACGAACGAATTATCAATTTTAAAAAGGAAAAACTTAGACAAATTTCGGCAACCATGGAATCTACCTTAAGAATGATTTTCTCACACATGTGTACGGGGTACATGTACTATATATATCACCATCAATAAATATTTCAATATTGATGTAAACTTTCAGAATTCAAATCACCGTCCCAAGAAAGCGAGCGTGCTCGCTTGGCTAGCTCAGCGTTGTTCTGAGCGGCCCGCCCAGGCTCGGGTCCTTGACTTGGCGCTGGGTGCTCACCCGTGTGTGTGTGCGTGTGTGTGGGGTGTATGGTTTATTTGAGGACTGAGTTGAGACTCAGCTGGCAAAAATAAAGAAACCTATAGGCTCTCAGTCCGCTATAGTTCGAGCACTGGCTCCTGTGATTATCTCGCGAGGTAGGGTGCTTCTTTTTCTTAACGTGGACCGGATGAGGTAAAAACCCAGACATCGAAGAAGAAAAAATCGCCATCCCATCTTCGAATTATTGTAACGTCCTTGGGTAAATATCGAGCACTTAAGATCAACTAATTAGTACGTATTTGATTATTATTCTGTACAAATTTAGAGTAGTACTTTATTATTTCCTGCGATGTAGACACTGCAGGTTCCTTTGATGTACTGACTATATCACTTCGGGTTTAGTTTCCTCATTCCATCAGCTAATACCAGTCTACAAGTCCAACACATCACGCAAGCCCAGAAAACGTAAAGATCACTCGAAAGAAAAAGGTTACTACCAAAGATTAGCACACTGTATATATTGATCTACGGGCTCTCCAATCTTCTTACTCTGCGAATCAGCCTTCGACAGATTGGACAGCTCTTGTTTTCATCTTCCACAATCCTGCAGTAATAATAAGCCAATACCCTGAGACTATTCTTCAGTAACATTCCATTTAATCCATAATTTTTTTGCATATGTTCAAGTGCCTTGTTAAAGTAACTTGAAGTTAAGCTTCTTCATCAAATAATTTCAAGCATTAAATCTCAGGGTCTTGGCTCTTTATAGAGCCAAATCAGAACTGTTCAGTGAGAGCTTATCTGGGTTATGACTTACGAGTGACGCATCACTAAGATTTAGGATTTCAAGTTCGACAACTTGTGAGCTAGATTTTGTCAGTGTTATTAGAAGCAGGCTCACGTGCCTTTAGCCAGAAGTTTATCAGATCTGTGAAAGAAATTTAAGCTGCAGAGAATGGACTCCCATAACTTCAGATAAGAAAACGAACCTCCTTGCACATGTAAAACAGGTAAAACCATGGCCACAGGGTATAAAGAAGCAACTCCGGGGTGCATCGTAGCAGATTTTGCACACCTTCTCACTGTAAAAATCTTCTGCAGAGCACGCGCTCGACTCAGGCTGCTCTTCGGTCGCTCCATAGCGTAAGACCTCTTTTCTTGGCAGAATTGGTTCTGTTTCACTGTGCCTTGCATCTTGGTCCCGACTTGTTTCATGATCTGTATCAGAATGCTCTGAGAGTTGCTTCAAGAAGCAGTAAAGGATCGCCAATATAACCCCTACAGTTGGAACCGAATGGAAGTGGAGTGAAAATAAAGATGAAAAACAAAAGGATTTGGCCAACGAATGAGCAAATGAAAAGCAGTTATCAAACAACGCAACACCTATTATGACAAAGTAGGTGACCAATTGGGTAGCAAAGGAGGAGACCTCAACAATCAAGAGTTTCATAAGCACCTGAAAAATGAATTTCCAATGCACTTAGAACTAGTTTTTTTATTTTTATTTTTTTTCAAGAGACACAGAGAGAGACATGTACCTTTTAGTGCTACCAGTTACTTGCTAATGGTCTCGATTACTCAAACAAGAGACACAGTAAACTGACAGTAAAGTACCATGCGCAGTAATATCAGAAATGTGATTTACTGTGGTGCAGTTAGTAGCAGAAGTGTGCATCATGCAACTGATGGAGGACGCCTTCGTTCATATGCAGCTATTTGCGAGTAGGAGATAGGTTCAGGCAAGAGAAGAGCTATTAGTCTCTTGAGGCACTAGTGAATGAATCGGTTATCTTTTACTTACTGGTCTTTTCCTTGGAACTGAAAGTCTGAGGCGGGGTGACCAGTTGTTGCTGGTATTGCAAGGCTAACTACCATTCTTGCAGGTCATGAGTGAGAAGGGTTTGTGTTTTGAACTACTAGAGCAAACAACACGGGGAAGTAATGCGCCAAGGTTAACGTGCTTAAACTACAGATCTTATTCCATATTTGCTGAAGTTGGCTGAAACACGAGAGCTATAGCTAGAACAATCAGCCCCAAAACAAAGCCTTGCAGTTCATAATTGATTCATGCCGAATCCAATGTAAGTGGAACAAAATCACAACCTCACAAGCATGCAAGATACATGCCAAAACGGATCACAAGCTCAGAATCACCCAGAACTAAACCAAGTCACCACCAAAACTTAGTAGACAATGAATCAAAATTGACCAGAATCATGAGTAAGCTCTGTGAAAAATTTGTTCCAAAACTAAGAAGTTTGGAATTCAGTGAAATTTTGTAAAATATATAAGTTACAGCATGCAAATTAGCATTAAAACTCACTAATTCAGAGCTGACTAAAATGACCCAAACAATTGATCTATAACATGACATATCAACCCAAATCAATTGATCTTGAGTGAAATTCAGAAGTTGTCGTGTGAAAAATAACCAAAAAAACTTGAAAGTTCAGAGACAACAATTTTTTCTCAAATCAGTCTATAGCATGTGAATAAATGAAAAGCGCATCAGATCAAATCAGTCCCACTTACTGTACAAAAATTTCAAATGGCATAATCACGGCAGAGCCACATCACCTTTAATCCCTACAAGTGCAGCACCCGTCGAAACTGTTCCTGTCAGGTCGTCACTGAACACAACCTTGCTTCCTGTGATCTTCCACGGAAGCTTCAGCACTGCATGGAAATCAGGGCATGCCTGGAGGTTCTTGAAAATATTCATTGTTCTTCCGGACTGCATGCTCATAGGCCCAAATGCAATAGGTAGCTTCTCACTGCACCGCAACTGCCTTCTCCTCCATTGCGTAGCCCAGGTCGTGCCGAACCAGCTCAGCTGCCGAACATGTACCCGTCAATCATAGCATTCCAGCAGATGGGACTCCTTCTTGGCCATTCCATCGAACAATTTGTGTGCGTCGTCCAATGCCCCACCTTTGAGGAACAGGTAAATCACCGTGACGCGCAAGAGCTAGAGGTCTGGGCGTCTGGCATTTCGTCGAACAGTCTGCGCGCAGCGCGGGCGCGCGTACATGGCAAGAAGCGCAGCGGCGATGAAGGGGTTGTCGGAGAAGGTCAGCTTGAAGGCGAAGGCACGGCCAAGGGCGAGGAGGGAGCCTGTGAAGAGTATGTCGGAGAAGAGCGCCACGGCGACGAGGTGGAGACCGTATGGCGTAGGTGTTGAACACGGTGGTGGGTTTCGCGGATGAGGAGTAGGGCAAAGGAGACATCAAGGCGGCCGGAGGAGGCGTATGACCGCTGGATGCGCAAGTAGACGGACCGACTGCGGTCGTCGCCGGCGAGCAGCGGGGCCGGCGGTGAGGACCCGAAGCCATTTCTTGGGTGCAAAAACGATACAAGTAATAGTAGAGGGCTTTAAACGAACGTCCGCCATCTGCTTTTCTTACTCGATCGTGGCCGCGAACACTCGATCGAACGGTCTAACTAACTCCAAATCGGATCGCACATCTTCTCCGCGATCACGTTTCCTGGGTGCAAATGACAGCACGAGAAAATACCGAGGGCGTTTTGTGGGAAAACGCCACCTGTTTGTCCCTTCCTCCTCGAATCTGGACCGCAAGATCTTGGTCGCACGGCTCCCGAGATATTGCTCTCCTCTATTTCTAACGGAAATCTCTCCTCTCTCTCGTGATCTCTCCTCTCAAATCTCATTTCTCCGAAGCCCAGAGATCTCCGCCATGGACGATCACGGCGATGTCCACGTCAACGGCGCGATCGCCGCCGTGCGCGAGAAGCCCCGCGATGTCGATGTCGCCTCCAAGTGCGCGAAGCCCTCCTCCGTCGTCTCCGGCGGCAACTTCGGCGACGGGGACTACCTCAGCTCGCTCCCCGACGACGTCCTCCTCCTCATCCTCCTCCGCCTCCCCTCCGCCTCCACCGCAGCCCGGACTAGTATCGTCTCCCGCCGATGGAGGATGCTCTGGGCTGACATCCCGGAGCTCTCATACTTCCTCCCCACCGCCGACTCCGACCACGCCCACGCCGCTAGTCGCCGCCTACGCCTCACCAGCCCTCCTCCGCCTCCACGCCATTCTGCGGGACGCCGCCCCCGACGCCACGGCCACCTTCCACCTCCTCGCTGACCGACCGCGTAGCCTCGATCTCCGCCGAGCTCTTCTCCGACAACGTGACGCCCCTGACGTACGTTTGAGCAAACTCTGATCGATCGGTGTGTCTGCTTAATCCGCTCATGCCTGAATCCTGAAACCTCTCGGTCCCTGGATGAAATGTTCGTGTTCTTGTGTGACGTCAAGCACTGAATCTAACATCTGCGAAGAAGCTAATGGATCGTGATGAGAACTTGCCATATGTGTTCTTGATCGCATGCAGTTTCATCTTCAATTGCAATGTTACTTTAATTGTGAAGATTCTGAATCTCCAACTTCATCCATGCATGTTCCTTAGTTAAAAGCACTTAGGTTTGCATGACAGCATCAGCATGAACTATTGGTTTCACTCGTTACCTTGTTCTAATCTCCATGATTTCTCTGCTTGACATCAAGAACAGAGCATGCATGTATACTAGGTGATCTCGAGTCTTAGTCCTGACAATGGAGATAGATAGTCTGCGTATGCTAGGTGGTTAGTCAATGTTTATTGTTCTGGCAAGTATATGCATGAATCTGGGTCTCCATTTTATTCTATGAGTAATGCTGTTGCTAATCATTGTACTGAATCTCAGAACACGCTTAGCTATTACTATTTAATATACGCGCTGAATCTCAGAACCTGCCAATTAGCAAATTATTGTTGCCTTGTTGGGCATAGCCGCATAGTACTGAAAATAGCAAATGAGGACCACCGTGTCAGTTACTGATTTGAGGTCATATATGGAAGGGCTAGTAGCTAGCTCTGTGGTTTTGTCATACAAACGATCAGAAACATTGATGCAATTTAGCCTTCAGGGAGGTCAATTGCATTACTTCGCCTCCGAAGTAATTATACAGTTTCTATTCTCAAGAGATTTTGTTTTTTAAGTGATATAATAGCATAGAGATGCATGCTTTCCCAGAGTCAGTACTTGTAAAGTTTTTATGTTAGGGTGCACATTGCTGTTCTGCCTGTTTGTTTACAGAAGCGGCATATATATCCGTATAGGCAACTCTGTTCCATGCATGATGCAGGGGCTGCTTTTACTGCATATACCTGGTCTTAATTTGAAGCTGTTATGTACATACATCCGATGACTTTACTTACACCAGATTTGATGCTTTTCTTTCGGAATAATTGGCTACAGGACACTGCCTATTGACCATCTTTACCAACGGACATCTAAAAAACGTGATACAGCCAGAAGACACTGAAAAAATGTGTAATTTTACTTTTAGATACTAAGACGATTATTATATTATTTTCGGGTGGAAGAGGTGAGAGAAAGCATGTGAAATGTCTCTTTTACCCTTCGGTTCCTTTCCTCTTCTGGGTTCACCTCCCTACGGCACCATGGCTCATGGATGCTCTTCTCTTCACTTCGCTCTCTCTGGCCATGGCCGCCGCCGCCTCCCTCCTCGCCATGGCCACCGCCTCCCCCTCGCCACGGTCGCCGCCTCCCCCTTCACGCCGCCTCCCCCCTCGCCACGGCCGCCGCCGCCTCCTCTTCGCGCCGCCTCCCTCCTTGCCACGGCCGCCGCCTCGCCACGGCGCGCCTCCTCCACGCCACCCCTCGCCACGCCGCCGCCTCCCCCGCCACGGCCGCCGCCTCCTCCTTCACGCCGCCTCCCCCCTCGCCACGGCCGCCGCCGCCTCCTCTTCGCGCCGCCTCCCTCCTCGCCACGGCCGTCGCCTCCCCCTCGCCACGGTCGCCGCCTCCTCCTCCACGCCACCTCCCCCCGCCACGGACGCCGCCTCCCCCTCGCCACGGTCGTCGCCTCCTCCTTCACGCCACCTCCCTCCTCGCCATGGCCGCTGCCTCCCCCTCGCCACGGTCGCCGCCTCCCCCTTGCCACGACTGCCACTTCCTCATATTTCGCCCGTGGGCCGCCCCTCGGTCCAATCGCCACCGCCTCCACCCGTCTGTGCTTCTCCACCGCTGTCGCCTCCACCCATGTCGGTGTTGGTCCATGCGAGATCCTAATTTCATCTGGTGCTTCTCCTCTGTGCTCTGCTCCAGCGCCGACGGTTCCTTCTCCTCATCGCTAATGCCACCGCGGCGCCCTTCGTCGCCGGACTCAAGAGGAAGAGCATGAGCGTGTACCAGATGACGCTCTACGTACCAGATGATGCTCTGCAGCATGATGATCTGCACCATAGCGACCTGGAGAAGTCTGTTGATGTTAATCTTGTTTCTGGCTGAGATTCCGGACTGAAATTAAGAAATGTCCAAAGCATTATTTATCAATCGATATGCATCTCCATCAGTTTTCAAACTTTTAAACATTGAAACTTATATTTTTCTTTTTTTGTGAATCTGTATAGAATTCCATCTGTAATTGCAGGCTTTACAGCCAATATAGCTTCTACATTAATTAATCCACTTGTATTAATCAAATATTTCCCCTCCTTCCACTGTAATTTCCTAATAAGCTCTCAATTTTTCATTGGGACTGTGGGAAGTGGGAATGGCTGGACATTGAGGGCAGTGAGGGCATTTTGCGCCATTTTTCTCTTCTAATCACTCAGATATATTATTTTAATGAGAAGAGTGTCTAACAGCAAAATTACACGTTTTTTCAGTGTCTTCTGGCTGTACCATGTTTTTTCAGTATCCGTTGGCAAAGGTGGTCAATGGGCAGTGTCCTGTAACCAATTATCCCTTTTTTTTTTTTATCATGTTTTATTCTCTCCGTTGCACTCACCGAGCTCTCCTACCCATGGTTGAGATGTTTGGTAAATGACCCAGCTCAATTTAGGGTCTATTTGGTAGAGCTTCGCTCCTCGTTTTTCAGCTCCCAACTCTTAATTCTCAGAGAATCTACTCATTTGAGAATCTAGAGCTGGCTTGCAGAAGCGTTTGGTAGGAGATTGTCTTCCAAAACTCTGAAAGTGATTATTTAAGGCAAAAGACCATGCTACCCCTTCATGGCCAAGGGGGACGGCGGCCGGTGGGCTCTAATCTGTAGGTATCTTCAGTCAACCCTTCAATATGGTATTTGGTATTTCTACTCTTCATCTTTGTCCATTAGAGGGTTTTCGTATTCTGATGTTGCTGGTTGTAGACTTAATAGGAAGAGCACTTCAGGCACTTATCACTTCTTAAGCATTTCTCTTGTCTCTTGGTCATTTAGAAACAATCTTCTATTGCACAGTCTGCTGCTGAGACTGAGTATGTAGCTGCTGCTAGCTGTTATAACCAAATTCTGTGGATGACCTCTACTCTTAAGGACTATGAGTTAGCATTTGACAATGTGTCTCTTCTGTGTGACAACACTAGTACCATTAACATTGCCAAAAACCCAGTGCAACACTCTAGGACCAAGCGCATATACATCAGGTTTCATTTCCTTAGAGACCATATTGAGAAGAGAGACATTGTTCTAGAGTTTGTAGATTCTGAGGCCAAATTAGTGGATATCCTCACCAAGCTCTTGGATCCTAGTAGGTTTGTCTTCTTGAGGAATGAATTAGGGGTAGTTTACCCTTATGGGCTAGTTTGAGGGGGTTGATTCTTTTTTTAACTTTCTTTGGCTTTTATTGCTTTCTTCTCATGCATTGTAACATATTGCATCCATGATAAACGAAAAAATGACGCATTCTAATATAGCTTTGCTGCTTTAACTTATAGTTTCATCAAACTTTGCTTATTATGCCGGTTGATGTTGCTAGCTTTTGATTGATGCATTGTTATAGCTTGTATGCTTGTCTTAGCATGACTAATTTGCTTAGCTACTTGTTGATACTCTGGGATGTGACTTAGAACTACAAGGTCTAGTCTTAAGTTAAAATCACCATGTGGGACCAAAATTCAACATTTAGTATGAGTCGAGCCGGTCTTTTATGTTATTTGGGATATTGAATATGACTATTGAATGCCAACTAGAATTACTTAGCTTATATTGATTATGTCTTGAATTTAAAAGTAAATCCTGAACAGTTCATGACTTTCGCTCAATTTTAGTGCTCTAACTAAAAATGCTTTGATGTTATGATAATAGTTCACTACTTGTGATGTGGGGCCTGCACTATGGCAGCAGGACGTCGGCTGCTTAGGCAATGGGATAAACTAAGTTTGTTGCTTTAGGATTGAGTTAGCTAAAGATAAGAGTGGTTAGGATAAGAAATAGAGTTTGTTAGGCTAAGAAATAAGGTATTTGGGCACAGGATCTGTCCTGCCGGCCAGGTTGGTTCGGCTCAGGATGCTGTCCTGCCGGCCGACTTGGTGTCCTTCTTAATGAGGATTGATTATCATTAATAGACCAAGCAAGAATTACCAATCTATTTCCCTTTATCCATTTCTCTATCTCCTATCTACTGTTTCTCCTCTACCCTTGTGCATCCTCTTCGCCTTCCCCTCCTGCCATCACAGCACTAGGCCGAGGCCAAAGGCCGAAGCCTCCCATCCTCCAGGATTACGCCCTGTGCTCAGGCACAAGCTGTGATACTACTCGATAATGGTTTGTTACACACTTAGAGCAATCATTAATATGCCTTGTGATAGTGATCTTTTATGCTAAAATATTTATTCATATGTGATATCATTACTCGAAAATGGTTTATTACACGCCTAGAGCACTCTTAGCTCAACAATGATCTGTTACAACCCACTAGAGCCTTTTCATTCTAAACTTGCAATACAAATGAAATTGACCAAGTTGATTCGAGTTGTAGGCTTTGTAATCATTGTGGTAGTCAATGCTTGTTTTATTATCTTAGATTACATGCTTGTTGTGGGTTGGTTTATACTTTTGCACTTTAAAATCGTGCTAAATTCATATTATCCTAAAGTGATTTCAATTTATTCACTAGCCTAGATGGTTCTTGGATAGATGCCTTGATGTCAATCTGTAGCTTGTCTCTCATGATATGTTAGCTTTCATACTTGATATATCTTGTGCATTAGTAGATGCTAGCTTCTTCATATTAGGTAATCTTCAAAGCTTCGCGTCCTTAAAAACTGAAAATAAAAAATTGAAGACATTTCAGTGTATTTTATTCATACTTTTTTATGTTTTTTTTCCTGTATCTCTTAAAGTTGCATGCTCTCCCCCTTTGACAACAGAGTCATCGAGGAATGTCATACTTGATATGCTAGCTTATAAATAGGGGGAAATTGTCAAAAATAGTATATCTTAGTGAGTGATGGCATTTCATATGCATTCTTGTTCTCTACTGATCTTTTATTGGTGTAAATTCTAAAATCCCTCAAAATTGCCTTCTCACTATGATCCAAGGTAATTTTGGTGTTGAGCATGAACCGGTGGCGGCGATTTGATCAGCCATGGCGGTTCAATGCACAGTGAGGTCTGCTAAATTTTTGGAATTGGTCAAAAGTCTAGAATTATTGTATATATGTTGCATGATATATGTTTTGACTAACTTGGTTTGGTGAAATTAAGGTCTAGAACGATTAAGAATGCCGGGTGAAGTGGTTGGTCTCAATCAAGGTGCAAGATGGACAAAATCGGAAAAGTTTGGTGCAACGGACTGTATCAAGTGGCTTGAGTCAATGCAAGTGTTGAGGCGGTCCGGTGGGAGTCGGCATGAGGAAAATCATTGGTGAACCTATGCGTGACGAAGCATGAGATTGCTTCACAAGATTGGACTCTGTCAATAATGGAATGATCGAGAAGGGATGTTTTAGTATCTTCACCAAAATACTGGACTGATGACATTGGAGAAATCACGGCGCATGGCAGCGTAAAGGAGAAGTAATTCAGATCAAGGACGACAAGATCACAAAGAGATTTGAAGGAAAATAGAGAGAAAAGAGGATGCTAGGATTCGAAAGATGTACAAGGAGCTGCTGCGTGACCTGCCGAGAACGTCCGGAAGCTTGCCCTTTTCGTCGGGCTGCCGTTCTCCAAGGTGGAGGAGGGGGCCGGCGTCGAGCTGTGCAGCTTCGAGCGTCTAAAAGGCCTGGAGGCGAACAAAACGGGCTACATGAGTTCGCGCATGAAGATGCCGCGTGCAGCGCTCTTCCGGAAGGGCGTGGCCGGCGACTGGGCGAACCACATGACACTGGAGATGGCGCGCCGCGTGGACGAGATCGTTCGACAAGTTTGACGCCACGGGGCTCACTTTTTAGTGATGCTGGGGGCAATAGTGTACGTACGGCGATTCATCGAGTCGCTGCCTGTTGTTTACGTACCCCATTATGCACACTTTCATAGATTAAAGGATTTTTCCTACTTTAATTGAACGGATTTGCTAGGACCATAGCATTTTTTACTCTCATTTCACAACATTGGATCACCATCCAACAACAAGTGGATGTTGTTAACCGCCTAATTACATATTTAATTGCTAAAAAAAGAAATACTATGGGCGTGATTTCTTGTGGTGATCCTCCGTAAAACAAAACTCTGGGCGCACGTGAGCGTGGGTTGTTCTTTTTTGTAGGTTAGCATTATTACTATATTACGAAAACAGACTATAATTAAAGTTTTGCGTTAGAGATTGCGAAAATTCAGAAGTAATTTGTATTTGTGGACAGCGGAGTAGTAGATAGCACTATGTCATATATCACTCCACCTTAAATACCTATCTAAGGTCCTTTTTACCGGACACCCCAAGTAGAAACATGTACTCGCGAAAAAAAATCGGATTTGTATAATTTTTATTTGAATATAAAAAATGTCACAAGAAATGTCTGCATTCGTTGAGGCAGCTGCCTTTGTTAGGTGACGGCTACAGTTCGAATCATCATATTTGTAACTCTTTTTTTTTTTGGGTTGCTTTTTTCCGCTGTTTCCTTAGGGAAAAAAAATCAAATTTCAATTCAAAAGATTCCGAAAAATGATGGCAATGGAATATGTCGGAAGGGTTCAGTAAATTTTTGACCGGTCAAAAAAACCATGTACCTACCTAGACATTAAACATTGGAGATTACTTTAATTAGTACATGACTGCACACTACTCACTAACCCAAATACTAGTACCAACTACTACGATAAAAAACGTCTAGAAAAGAGAGTACCAACAATAAAAAAGGGAAAATGCCCGTGCCTCCTCGTGTCTTTCTCGTTCGCCCTCCCTAGTTCCTTCGAGACCTAGTTTTGTTGCGGTGTTCTGCGCACTGTGAAATATCATTAAATATCATGTTCCTTATAATATCTCTTGAACTGTGAATCAGTATATTCAATACCATTATCAGATGTTAAATACATTACCTTCCTGTGTCTGTTTAGTTTTTCACCTCAACTTTCCACACCTTGAACTTAGTAAACACTTCAGATTTCTGCTTCATGAAATACACCCACACATTGCGGAAAAAATCGTCAATAAAATAACAAAATACTAAGCTTCACCCATTGAAGGTTTTTTAGTAGGCTTCAACAAATCAGAGTGTACATAATCAAGTATTCTTTCTGTTTCATGTTTGCCACTTGAGAAGCTAACCTTAAACTGTTTTCTAATAATATAAAACTTACAGAAATCTAACTCGTAACTTTTAATTTCTACCAATCATTATCCTCCATCGCCTTTGGCTTTGCTTCGCGCAACCCTTTGGAACAACCTTGTTGTGCCAACGATCCTTCACCCTCATCTGCCACAATCGAAGTGACCAATTCCGTCGAACTTCACCACTTCGAATATGACACCTGGCGTCGTCATCTCAACCCCGCTCTGATACCAATTGTTGAAACCGGTGACAGCCCTTTGCGCGAAAGAACAATCACTCAAGAGACACGAGAATTTGTTTACGAGATTCGGCAAAGCCTACGTTCTCGGGAGCTAAATCGCGACGGCTCCGTCCGTATAAGGAGTTTTTTTTTCTGATTAAGGTTATAAGAGGCCGGCGGTATATATTTCACATCTCTGGAAAAAAAACCCTTATCACCCATATATTTCTTTCTTAACAGCTCTAACCAAGGATTTGTGTAACCTCTTTCTAATTTATGTATCCACTTATTCAACAGACAGATATTCATTGCTCTACAATCCATAAACCCCATACCACCATGCTCTTTAGGTTTACACATAGCTGACCATCTCGCCATGTGATACCTTTTCTTATTACTCACCCCCTACCAGAAAAATCTAGCTCTAATTGCATCTATCTTCTGTTGAATTCCCTCAGGCAAAATATAAAATCCCATAATATAAAGTGGAATACTACTTAAATAGGAATTTATCAGTATTGACTTCCCCCAAGATGATAGGTTCCCACATTTCAGGTCCCAGGTCTCTTTTCAACCTTTTGTGGAAGAAAGCTCGAATCTGCAATGGTTAATTTGTTATCACTCACTGGAATCGCTAAGTATTTCATTGGTAAGCTCCCCACTTGACGGTTAAACATATCTGCAACCCTTAGCCATTCATCTTCAGACACCCCCAACAAAGAAATCTCACTTTTCTGGTAGTTAGCCTTCAATCCTGGCATGCATTCAAAGCAATAAAAGATAAACTTGGTATTGATGATGGGTTGATCATCTACTTGTAGGAACAAAACAGTGTCATATGCATACTGAAGATGAGTCAAACCTCCATTCACTAAATGAGGCACCAAACCCTTAATCTCTCCAGCATCTCTAGCTGATTCTAACATAGTTGCTAAAGCATCTACCACTAAGTTAAATAATATAGGTGATAA
The DNA here is from genome assembly GCA_036346255.1 of Ampelocalamus luodianensis. Lineage (NCBI taxonomy): Eukaryota > Viridiplantae > Streptophyta > Magnoliopsida > Poales > Poaceae > Ampelocalamus > Ampelocalamus luodianensis. The sequence continues at coordinate 50,462,958 of CM070627.1, read as the reverse complement.
AGGATGACCCTGCCTGAGACCTCTATATGTTCTGAAGAATTCACCTCTAACTCCATTCAGATTAATCCCAACTCTTCCTCCCTGCACTATCTGTTTTGTCCGGTTAATCCACAGCTCATGAAAACCTTACAATTTCAACACCTCAAATAAAAAGCTCCATTGAACTCTGCCATATGCCTTCTCAAAATCTAACTTCAAAATTACCCCTTTCTGCTTCTTGATTTTGATTTCATGTATCACTTCGTTAAGCATCACCACACCATCTAGAATAAATCTTCCTGGAATGAATGCTGTCTGGGAAGGACTTATAAATTTATAATCAGTGCAGCTACTTTGGTTAGTCTATTGGTTGACACTTTAGCCAGAATCTTGAAGCACACATTGATAAGGCAAATGGGTCTATACTGTCTGATGGTATTTTGCATCTTTTAGTTTAGGGATTAGTGTAATCACTCCATAGTTTAACCTTTGTAGATCTAACTCCCCTTGGAATAACATGTCCAGCATTTCCTTGATTATGTCCTTAACTTGGGGCCAGAAGGTTTTATAGAAACCCACAGGGAAACCATCTGGCCCAAGGGCTGTATTAGTATTCATCTCTTTCACTGACAACTCTAATTCCTCCATTGTGAAAGGTTGTACCAACTCCAAGCTTTCTGTTTCACTTAATCTGCCTCTGCCTGCCCAAATGTCATCTCGCAAACGGATACCTCCTCTTTGTTCTGAGCCAAATAACTCTCTATAAAACTTAGTTATGTGATCTTTCAGCTCATCAGGGTCAGTAAGCATCCTATCTTCATGTTCCAGTGAGAAGATGGTGCACTTTCTTTTTTCTGCCATTAGCAACTCCATGGAAAAAACTAGTATTAGCATCTCCTTCCAAGGTCTATTTCTCACCACCTGTTTTTGGCCAGAATAACTCCTCATCAGCATCAATCTGTTCCGACTCTTCCTCAATTATATATCTGTTCCTCCATTCCTCTGGGGTTAGTGGTAACTGTTCAGCTTTCCCATCTATTTCTTCTAGCTGTTTCAGCAGACCCTCTTTGGTTTTCCTCTTCTCAGCTCCTAAGTTAGCTCCCCGTCTTCTTACAGATTTACTAAGTGTCCTGATGCTGTCTTGCCAGTAATCAAGAACTCTAGCATTTTGCCTCATTGGCCACTTCTTAATCACAAACTTTTTAAAGTTGTTGTCATTTAACCAAGCAGATTCCAGTCTAAACACATTTGATCTAACCTTAGCATTGTCCCCAGTGTCAACTACCAGAGGGGAATGATCAGATCCAACTCTTAACGGGCTATTAACTGTTGTCAATGGGAACAACTGTTCCCAATCTGCACTGACTAGAACTCTATCAATGTTGCTCATAATGGATGTTTCCTGTTTATTGGTCCATGTAGATTTGCTCCCTGCCCTGTGCAACTCTCTCAGTTCACAATCTGCAATGAACCAGTTAGACAACTCCGTCTGCAGAAGATTTCTCTGAGGGGTTTCTGATCAGATTAAAATCACCTCCTAACATGATTGGATATTCACAGCTCTCTAACGCAGCAACCTCTGCCTAATATATATATACAAGCGTATATATATAGCAGTCCTGGGACCCACACATAAAACCTTCTAGCGTCAGCACCTAATCACCCACGTACGGCCCACTTAAATTCTAGGACCCAATACGTGGGCTCTTACACCTGATTACAGAACCAATTTTGGACACCCCAAAATTATCACATGTCGTAACCTCCGGACCACACCTCCGTAGCTCCAACACGCATCATCCATCTTTGATCTCCATGCGTCCAACTCGAGCTCGACCGTCTCCTCCAGCATCCTCGACCCTCTGGACCATGACTTCGCACCAAGCCATCTCCCGGTCACCGCCGTAGATCACGATCGCCTCCGAGTTACCCTGCACATGCAAAGACCGAAACACATCTTTTCCCGGCACAAGTTCTTTTCAACTTGACCGACATGAACCACACACACACACACGCCTCGAATAACATTCGTATCTAACATTGTCAATTATTCATCACTAAAATATTCTAGTCCTGGCCACATGGTCTAACAATCTCCCCCTTGATGAATACATTGACAATATTTCAAGATTGCATAATGAGTAATAGGAAAATGAAGAAGCTTCAAAAGATATAAGTGAAGAAGCCAAGCCTAAAAGCCAAAAAGCCAGAAAAGCTCCCCCTTAACACAAGGAGCTGAAAAACTCCCCCTCAACACAAGGGAAGCAAAGCAAATCTCTCTTATTTTTTCTCCCCCTTTGGCAATGTAATCATCAAGAAGCATCAAAGAAAGAATCATTCTAAGAAGGAGCAATGAGAGTAAAAATCAAGAAGCTTTGTAGATTATCCAAGTCATTTTGCACTGATTTAGTAAATTAACCAAGCCATCTTTTTGAGTAGAGCTATCTGGATCATATAAAATCATATACCATATAGCAAAGTCAAGACAAGTCTTTTAGAATGATTAAGCAATTTAAATTTATGACAGGCATCTCAACAATGACTAAACAGATTATAAACACCACAAAGAGATATCATCATGAAAAGTTAAAGCCTAACAGTGAGGCAAACTTTAAATCTAGATGAGCTATCAGTCTTATGTAACAACCTATTACTCCACTTTCAATTCTTCTTTGCATGTGGCATGCTTGCAGCATACTTCTTTTCAAGGGTGGCATGCTTGAAGCATACTTCTTTTCGTTAGAGCACTTTTGTGTGCATTTTTCTTCTTCTTTTGAATACATAGACACGTATGGCATGCTTGAAGCATACATCTTTTCAATTTGTTTTTTTTTTCAACTTTTTTTTATATATATTATAACATGCCAAATTGAGTGAGTATAATAGGATTGTAATGAGAGACATACTTGCTTCAAATCCAAGATTTAAAATAAGAATCACAAACAAGCTCATCCTTTTCGATGAACATCACAAAGTGATAACAATAATCAATTGAGTCAAAGTTTTCAGCCATGTCATGCTTTAGTTCTAATATAGCAAATTAATTATAACCAGTCAAGAACACAGCTACACGGCACATGAATAAATATGATAAAGAAGGCTCTACAACTCATTTGATTTCAATGGCTTGGACTTGAAGAATTGTTTGACAAGTATAATAAACAAAGCTTCTGAATTGTTAAACCATAAGCTCCCCCTCACAATAAGCCCATAAGATGCAACACACCCAACTCACTTTGCAAAAGAGCAAATCAAAACTCAAACTTAACAAGGTGTAGAGCAACATTACCTTTTCCACATGGTCTCTCAGAAAGTGAAATCTCATGGAAGCCATCAAAGAAAGTGAAGAACCATCAGGTGTTCCAATCAAGTAATGACGTAAAAGACTGGAACCAAATCAAGCTCATGTTCTCGGCCTCGTCATTTGTTCTTACATCACATCACAGAAACATCGGTCTCCACGATCGGGTTCGTGAAATAAGATTTAGGGATCGATCTTGAGATATACGATGAGCAGTGCGACAAAACTAGAACCGAAACATGTATGCGTGAGCGATCGAATGCCAAAAAGAAGCTGTCTAATCGCCCCTTGAAATGCGAGCAATTGAATAAACATTATTTGAATTGTAACCCAAACCAAGACGTGAAAGCAGTTGAAAATCATCATAAAGTTATCTACAAACCTAGCTTTTGCATTAACTCTAGGAACAACAAAAGAAGATGCACATTTTTGTCTTAAAGCATTCAATCTTTTCTTTTTCTCTTTCTTAACATGTCTAAAGCAAAATTCATGCAAGTGTCCATCTCTACCACAATAGGTGCAATAAAATTTAACATAATCGAAATTCTTTTGAGATGATAAGTGGCACCAACAACATTACTAGAGGAGCTTTGCACAAAACCAGTGATTTGAACACGGTTTGTTTTGGTTCAGATTTTACTTCAAATTTTCCAGGTTCAAGAAACTTAGCAACCGTAGGAGGATTATTCTTGGCATACTCAACAAAATTAAATTCTAGACCATGATTTTTAACACTTACTTTTGACTTGTCTAGAATCATATTCAAATTTTTCTTGCCAAAAGAAAATATTTCTAAAGTGTCCTTGAGATACTCAATTTCTTTAGCTAGAGTAGGACAAACGATTGCATGTGATAGATTCATTCACAATCTTCTTAGAAGCACTAAGTGAGCCAATTTTTTCTTTTTCAAAGAAAATCATTAAGTTGTCTAGTCAAAGCTTCTATTTCTATGGTGAGTTTAGGATGATTAGAGCAAGAAGCTATCTCATGATAGAGCATACATTGAATTGTCTCTGTGATGAATTAATTCTAGCTTCTAACAACCCACAATTAGAGCAAGTTTTAATTTGAGCATTCAAGTACTTGACTCTAAATATGTAAGAGAACTAAACTTGAGTTTTTCAATTTCACTATTTGCAAGTTTTAACTTTTCATCACAAGAATCATGTGTCAATCTTAATTCATCAAGTTTGTGATTACATCCTCAAATTGAACCAAGGTTGATGCATTAATTGTTCTAGATCTCCAACTCGAGTGTAAAACTTGACAAGACTCACAAGATTCATCATCGGGAATAGAAGCTCTAAGTCTATTAATTTAATTTAAGCTTTCAACAAGACTATTATTTTCTTTTAGTTTCTTTTAGTCTTTTTCAATTCCATAGCAAGTTTAATCAACCCATCTTCAAGCTCATCATATGATGGTCTTACCTCATCGGGATCCTTGTCATCGTGCCGTCGTTGTCGTTTCTTGCCATGAAGCACATGCCCGTAAAGTCGTTGTTCTTCTTTTTCCCTTTAGAATCATCATCATCGTCGATGTCATCACAACTCTCATATTCCACATCACTCAAATCAAGATGCTCAATAGTCGATATGATCTTTTCAAACAAGTTTGCTGACGAAATTGCCACCCTTGGTGTTGTTGTTCTTGGATGGCGACGACGGTAATTCTTGTCTTCCTTGATCACCTTTCCCTTGAGCTTAGGACACTCCGACTTAATGTGACCTTGCTCGCCACACTCATGCACGTGATTGAGCGAGAGACACCACCTCGCTTCTTCATCCTCATGTTGTTGAGTGCCTTGTATGCTCGTGAGGAGATCAACACCAAGTCTTCTTCGGGAGTTGCTCAACTGTTCATCCGAAAAGAAGACAAAGCGAGACAAAGAAAAGAACTTCGGCGAAGCGGCTTTGCGGGGTTAGTCACAAGAGCTAAAGATGAAGATTTATCGATCTTAGATGGCAAAGCTTCCATCTCATAGGTTTTCAATCTAGAAAAGATCATCCATGGTTAAAGTATCTCAATCGATAGTTTGATTGATAGTTGTGACAACCATCAACCACTCGGGACCTAAAGATCTCAAAATCTTAGTTGCATTATCTTCATCGGTGAGGGATAACATCAACGCCACGTAAATTACTTAATATCTTTTCAAAGCGAGCAAAAAGATCATCAATAGATTCACCAGGTTTCATAGCAAAATCAGAATATTCTTTTTGATAAAGATTTTTACGCACTTTCTTAATTTTAGTGGTTCCCTCATGATAATCGCAAAGAGTCTTCCATATTAAGTGGGCAGAATTAATATGAGCTACACGATCAAATTCTTTGCGAGAAATCCCTTGAAACAGCAAGTTACGAGCTTGGGCATTTAAATTAACATCAGTTTTATTTAGATCAGTAACAATAACAGGAACCACATAAGGTCTAGAAACTTTATTCCACACATCACTACCTTGAGCCTCAATATAAGCTTGCATACGACACTTCCAAAAAGCAAAATCAGTACCATCTAGCATGGGGGGACGATTCACATACCTCTCTGACGCCATAGCAACCTCGCTCTGATACCACTTGTAGGATCGTTAATAACAATCAGAGGGGGGGTGAATGATTGTAATTTATAGCGAAAGCTTTTTCAACAATCGTGATGTTTTCTGGTTATCCAAACCTGCTAACATAGCAAGGATACAAAGAGAAAAACAAGAAAACAGTAAAAAGAATGCACATGCCGGTCACTACCAAACGCCTGACGCCAGCGCCTTTATTGTTTTGACTGCAAGCTCTTGATGACACAACAGCAAAAGAACTACCTCTTATCTCACGTCACGCACTGCTAGTCACGAGACCGAAGGAAAGACAATATCTGTTCTCCTGCATTAACTAAGCACCGGCCACTAACACATCAAGCACATCCACAATTCGCATGTCAAGAAAGAGTTAAATCACAGCTAGCATTTAATCAACTCCACGTATCAAATCCTTAATGGCATGCAAAAGTGAGTATTCACAGCACCAAAGATCACGTGAGGACCTAATTACCTCCACCACCAGCTAGCACATCTCCACATTAATCAACACATGCACAGCCGCCCATACCTTCACGTAATGGCTAGCTAGATCTTCAGATGACGCCGAACCCAAGCGCCGCCCCTATTTTCTTCAGCCGCACGCAGAGCACCAATACCCTGCTGCCTTGAGTCCTTCCTCCCAACTAAAAGCGCCGGCCCTAATGCTTTTTCTCAACGCAGCAACCTCTGCCCTAATATATATATACAAGCGTATATATATAGCAGTCCTGGGACCCACACATAAAACCTTCTAGCGTCAGCACCTAATCACCCACGTACGGCCCACTTAAATTCTAGGACCCAATACGTGGGCTCTTACACCTGATTACAGAACCAATTTTGGACACCCCAAAATTATCACATGTCGTAACCTCCGGACCACACCTCCGTAGCTCCAACACGCATCATCCATCTTTGATCTCCATGCGCCCAACTCGAGCTCGACCGTCTCCTCCAGCATCCTCGACCCTCTGGACCATGACTTCGCACCAAGCCATCTCCCGGTCACCGCCGTAGATCACGATCGCCTCCGAGTTACCCTGCACATGCAAAGACCGAAACACATCTTTTCCCGGCACAAGTTCTTTTCAACTTGACCGATATGAACCACACACACACACACACGCCTCGAATAACATTCGTATCTAACATTGTCAATTATTCATCACTAAAATATTCTAGTCCTGGCCACATGGTCTAACAACTTTATGTTGCAATTCAACCAAAAAGGAGGGTTTTCTGTCATATTGTACTGGACCATAGACATTCACCATCTCACAGACTTTTCTACTCTTCTTGTCTTCCAGCTGTATACTAACAAAGAATTATCCTTTATCACAGTTCTTAACTTCCAGGTAGTTTTAATTGGCTCCCAAAAGCAGACCTCCAGATTGACCTCTAGAGGGAATAAAGTTCCAAACAAAATCACCTCTAATTCCAAACTGGTTCAACTCTTTAACTGAGAAATCAGCTCTAATAGTTTCCTGAATAGCTACCACATCAATTTCATTTCCATGTATCAATTCTTTCAGCTGTTTACATCTACCTGGGTTGCCTAGGCCCCTTGCATTCCAAAATGGTATTTTCATGTCTTCAGTCTATGGCTTCCCCCACCCTTACTCTTTTTGGCACTCTTTTTCCTGGTACAACTCTTCCCTTGGGAAAATTCAACATCCACTATGTCTCCTTCTGCATTTGTATTGATACTCTCAGAATCTTCCTCGTCTCCGACTAAATATTCGTGACCGAGACAATCTGTATTCGGTTCAGCATGTATTCATGACCGGAACTATCCGCATTCGTATTCGTATCCGACATTGTCCATGTCCGAATCCGACTCCGAGAAAAAAATGCAGAATATGATACAGGATGAGCGATATCCAATCGTATCCACTTTGATTGCACCCCTGGTTAGTGGTTACGGGGAAAAATCAGATCGATGGCCGGATTCGGATTTACGATGTAGCAGGAGCGGAAAAACCGGCCGTTTTTTTCCGGGTTTTATGAGTTCAAATTTTAAAATTTGAATTTTGGTTGGTTTTTAAACAATTCAAGCGAAATTCAACCGGGTTTTTCCCGGGAAATCCGGTAACCGTCCGGGTTTTTTTTTTCCGGCTGACGACCAGGATTACCACCGGAAACGGTTTTGGATCCTTGGTGGTTACTACCCGAGTGCCGACTTCGATTCTACGAAAAAAATATATAGAATATGATACAAAATGAATGATATCTAAGCATATCCGCTCCGATTGCATCACTGCTGGTTACTGCCCGAGTGCCGAGTGATGTCTTTCCTGGTGTCTTTCACCAAAAGTACAAATATGAAGGACCAAAGTGACCCTTGTACTCTGATGCCAATCTTAAGGTGCTAACTGTATCATACGCATTTCGGACCTCTCCGTGTATAATTTAGTCGGTTGCTAAGTATTGATGAATGGACAGATTGTATCCTAGATGTAGTAGCACACTAATATCGTCTCTTTATTAGCCAAACTCCTCATAACCAAGCAAACAAGATCACAACATCTGCTACACATACAATCCAACCATTATTATTCCTCTGTCTCGCTCCTATCATATCACAAGATTCACAAGTGAAACTCGCAAGATTGATTTACATTGACGCTGCAGCAAAAGAGCAATTATGCTTTTCCATTAGCACACTAGCTGGACTCACCATCACAGCTTGCTGGAGACGGCGATGGGCCTCGGCCTGGGCCTGGCCGGCGCGGGCTCCTTGGACACGACGACGGTGAGCACACGCCGTTGTCCACGCTGGCCCTGATGTGCTCCACCTTCACGTTCTCTGGTAGCTCGACCTCCCGCGCGAACCCCGGCTTCCCGCGCTCGGCCACGTGCCACACCGCCTCCTTGCCGTCGTCCTCCTTCGCCGCGGGCGCGGCGCCCCTGACGCTCAGCACGTTGCCGTCCTCGACCTGGATCTTGACGTCGTCCTTGCCCAGGCCCGGGACGTTGATCTTGATCATGTGCGAGGTCGGGGTCTCCACCCAGTCCATGGCCCCCATGGCGGACGACGACGGCCAGCCAGGGACGAAGGGGCGGGCGTAGAGGAGGCGCCGGAAGGGGCTCCCGAAGAAGAGGTCCGCCATGGGAGCACGAGCGACTAGCTAGCAAGCTGCGCGTGCTACTGCTGGCTGGGAATCGCCGGATTGGAATGGAGCCTCGGTGCGTTGGGGAAGAGACGAAGGAACGGGATGGATGGGGGTATTAATCATGAACGGATTTGTGGTGTCCACGTCGGAGTGATGGTTCGAGAATCGAGAGACAGGGGGAGAGAGGATGGGAGAATGGTGTAGAGGAAAGAAAGAAGCTTCTGGAACATGATTTTGCTTCGTCGTGGTTACTCGTCTTGGACAGATCTTCCGTTGGTTGCTAGAGACTGCTGCGCGTCTTTTTCCGTCGAACCAATCGATCAATAATAGTTCAATTTTTTTGCGAATAATAATAGTTCAATATTAACACTGTTTTGTTGACAGTAAAATATTGAAAAATAATAATATGTGCTATCGAACTGTCTAGTACTCTTACTACTATGTAAGCATCATGCACAGCTTCAATTTGAGAACTACGCGTTGCAACTTACTCCTAAAATTTATAGTACATTTTCAGAAGAACTATACAATTTTGTATTTAAAAATCAGCAAAGTTTAGCACCTTTTTTAAATAAATAAAAAAGAAGAAGAGAACATCACATTTTCTAGAGTGTGATTGCCTCCCGGACGAAATTCCACAGCCCAGCCTCGTCGTGGCCGCGGGGGAGCCCAAGCCAGCAGGAGCAAGCGGCACGTCAGGAACCGTCCCCAACCAGGGCCTGTGACAGGACAACCGCGCGACGCGGCGGAGGCCCAGGTGGCTATCCACGCGGCCCGGCCCGCGCTCGACCGCAACGGTGGGCGCGGAGCAGCACAGCTGCGCAGGCCACAGGGGGAACGAGTAGCTCGCGTAAATCTTTTCGCGGCGTTTCTACGGGGAAAAAACCCCGCAGCTCATCCTCGCCGCGCGCGTTCGTGATGTAGCTGTACGTGCGCACGCTTCATGCGGTATATGCACCGTCGGCGTGTGCGCTGTGCGCGCGCCGGGCAGGGCATGGCGTGCACGCGTGAGAGCGAGAGCGGAACAAACTTGCCCAGGGTCCGTCCCGAGTCGTCGACACTGGACGCTTTAGCAAAGACGCCTCTCCCGGACTCCCCCTACTTTCGACTTTCGAGGCCCGCCTCACTTTGGAGCCTTTTGGTTTAGTTCCTTTCTTTTCCTCGCCGTGGCATTGGCACGTAGGTCCTTTGGTCCTTCCCGTATGCAATTATGCATGTGAGTAGAATTGTCATTCAAAAAAACATTTGCCGTACCTACATATTTGGGACCGGGAGAAGTGGTGAAAGGACACTCATGACATGCTAGTGTGATGGCAACGGGGTCATTACTCAGCCGGAAGTGGTAGAACGGCCCCGCCACTGAGAGAAGAAAACAGTCCCGTTTCCTGTCCTTGGGTGCTATTCACCTCCGTTTCTCACCCCATCGGGTTATCAGGATCCCACGGGGATCCAGACTTGAAAGTTGGATCATCATCAACCAAGCAAGCAAATGGAGACATCAAGCATTTGAGAATTGAGATATATCCATAATTAAGTAATTTAGAATCAAACAAGTATCCATGAGTTAGAAACATAGACAGTTAATGGGTCGTGGGCCAACTTAGTATAGTGGCATAGCACAGACTATGCGGAGCATACTTTAGTGCGGTAGTGACCCACATGTCATAGGGGTTTTTGAGGCCTCATGCGGGTAGCGGGGTGGCCCCGGCCCCATTTCCCCCGATGTGGAATAGGATTTTTATATTAGCACTTTCGGGGGATAGCCTCAACCCTTGCCTCTAATGGGTGAATTCCCCGGCAGGGAACAGGGAATGATGCTATTGCCATCCCTAGTTATGGCATGGAGACAGTGGCGGACCCCGAAGAAAATACGAGTGGAGGTACATTAGATATGAGTTGCATCAAGATATAGCTACGAACCAGAAATTGAGTGAGTGTATATGCCTGAAAAATTAGTCCTTATAGCTACAGGCTAGAAATTGAGTGGGGTATGTGCCTCCCTGGGCCCTACGTGGGTCCGCCCCTGCATGGAGAATACATACGAAAGATTTGCACAATTAACAGAAAGATTTCATGAATTGGTACATGCACTTCTTTAACTTGACTGGCGGTTCATGTGTACTATAATTTATATCAATGCCGGTCCATGGCACTTATATATGCTCATAAAGTGCCCTCCTCCCATGAACTTTCTTTCCTTATGTTCACTAAAAACGAGAATACCTAGAAGAAATTATGTATTTTTTCATTAAGAAGAAAATAGGTTGAAGAGGACTTAACTCCACACCTCCCACTAATGAGGCTCAGTTCCGGCCCTATGCTCACTCATTAGTAATTTCCTGCCCTATGCTCACTCATTAGTAATTTCCTGCCCTATGCTCACTCATTAGTAATGATTTTACCAGTACCAAAGAGCGCAATAAGATACATTTGATCCATCCATTTTATGAACCCTCATGATGACAAGTTGACAACCCGTGTCGCTCTCATAAAAAGTTGAAATTATTCAGTTCCTCAACCGCCTTACTCACCAACAAATTATATGCCATGGCAGTACGCAAGATTGTAGTAATTAATTATCTCCAAGAAATTAACAACAATTTGCATCATTACACGAGTACATGCCAGCAACCATCGCAATGAGATAACACCACCAACAACAATTTCGACATGAATCATATATAGGTTTGTTACAGAAATATATATAGAGTGAGAGCAGGGACCGCACTTTAACTCCTTATTTTTGCGTAAATTTTCCTTAGTGGCTAGTTGATACTTGATAGCAGCAGCTGGAATCTTCACTTGACACTTGAGCACAGTGGCAAGCTTTCAGCTTAGGTCATTGCAGCATGGCTTCCCTTTGTTTTGGCCTGTATAATGACACGACAAAAGAGACCCTAAAAGATAAAAAAGAGGCGCAGGAGAGATACTAAAGAAATGCCGAAGCAAAAGAGACCGACGGATCCAATCTGAGCTGAGTGGTGACCAACCTGCTGCACCCTTAGCTTTTGCCTGCATATGGTTCAGATAAAAGAGGTAGATTCATGAATATGCCATGAACACTAGCAATGGTGAACTTGATATAGATGATCGAACCAAGATTCAAACAATTCTCAAATCAAATTTGATCTTACCACCGACACCGCCGGCCCGTCTGACGAAGGAGAGGAAGATGATCACAAGGGCGACCGCCGCCACGAGGCCGATGATGATGGCAATAGTCTTCCCAGATTCATCTGATGAACAATGGAACAGAACAGCGAACTGTCAAAAATGTCAAACTAAATCTACCCCATGTATGTGCCGTACTGTGTTTGATATATATATACTACTATACCAGTAGCTTTGTGCAAAGTAGCCTAGTAAAAGGTTTAAAGCTACCCCGGAAAGCAGAAAAGGCTGAGCAGTACACTACTCACAGTGGGATACCAGAGATATCCCCCCTCCCGTTTCAAATTCCATTGATAAAAAGCAGGATCATTTTGAATCCACTTTGTGATATACCGCTTCAGAGTAAGCTTAATGACACCAAGAAAGTGAATCCACATGAAAGTCTAGCTAAAAGTTCAGAGAGAAAAAAAGTGAAAGGCAAAAAAGTCCTTTTGGTCTCTTTGATGCCTTTGCAGTTTGCACACACCATAGTTTGCTTGTAACTAGGCCATGTAATTTGTATCATCTACCATAGCATATAATATACTATGTCTATGCGCATGCATGAGAGAATACTTGTACACCATAAGTTAGGGTTGAATTTGTCGAATTGTCAGTGTTACTGGTGTACACACTGTAATGCAGTACGCTAAGAACATTTTTGCTATATATTGAATTGAAATGCTTAAGAGGCTGTTTCTATGATTGGGGACTTGGGGTATATATAATTGACGAGGGCCAAGAAGATCATCAGAACGTTCTATTTGGTGCCTTAATCATTGACACCCTCCTTACTGAAGCCTGAAGGCAAATGTGGGGGCTACTCAAGCTGTAGTCATGCCTAATTTCTAATGTAGATTTGCACAAAAGGTACATGGAAATCCTCAATTTCAGCAAATTCTGCTCAGACAGAAGGTGGTAGCACTAAGCCAGCATTAGTCAAGTTTTGAACCATTCAAATGTGTTGTCGCTCCCTAACCATGCAGCATACTGTTTAAATTTGCTCCTCTGAACAAAAGATATCTTTCTCTCTACAAGTTTTAGATGTTGTATTCTTTTTTTCAAATTTAATTAGTTAATGCATGGATTAAACCCGAAGACAAGAAACAATACAGGTCTAGAAAGCCTAAAAATATAATGTGCCTGCTAGCTGTTCGTGCAGCCATCATGACGAAGGCACAAGGAGGAGTACCCTATGAGAATTTTAATTCATAAATCTATTTTCAGTGATCGGTAGTCTTAACAATTGAATCGTACGCGTAATGCAGTGATAATGGTCCAGTCACGGTTGCAAGATCCAACGAAAAATTCAGAATTCCGTAAAAAGTAACCAGATGTAGCTCTCGCATCAACGTCATTTCTTCAGCATCCGTGCCGATGTGATGTACGCAAAACTAGATAACGGTAAGCCCGGAAAGATCCACGCTATACAATCATGCATCAAAAGCTAAAAAAAGTACAAGATCGGCTGACTGGGCAAAGTAACTTATACACTTCGCAATTACAAACTGAGGAGGACTCGTTTGGAACCCGGTAAATTTAAAGGAAATAATTCGTTCCATATGAATCGGTAATAATTCCCGTGTTCCAGACAAGACATGCCTGGAAACTTCAACCAAAACTACGTTGCATACTTGCGTGTTAGTATGTATAGTTCTCTTGAGTCAGCTCATGGATCTAGGACGATGTATAGTAGTGGCAGGGGCTAAGGAGGCAGAGTACCTCTATGGCCGGACAGACCATGGATACCTCTAGCATCTTCATCCATCGGGTATCATGGGTTAAAGCTTAGCTGCTCTGGAGTAAGAGAAAGAGATGAATAAGGAAATGATTTAAACCGAAATTCCCTTGTATGAGTTACGTCATTGTTGTTCTAGATCAACTGACCAAGTCCACCAAACTCATCTATCTCACTTTGATTCTGCTCTCCCCCCCCCCTCAAATATCGAGTCACATTCCAATCCCTAACAAATTCCTCAATCCCTATCATAGCGAACCCTAGCGAATAACGCTACGGTCGGCGTGCGGGCGTAGGTTTGGGCGTGTTGGGCGGCTCGCGCAGGCATGAGGTGCAGCGGCAATCGAGTAACGTTGTGTGACACAAGCCTGTGTGAAGTGCGGCAGGTAGGTAGGTAGCGGTAAGCATACCGCAGCGTCCCATTAGTTCCCTGAATTCTAGTCCTGTGTCCGCCCTGAGTAGCGGTAAGGGCACACTTACGCGTACGGTCACCGCTAGCGGACGACGTCGAGCTGTTCTATAACAAAGTAGTAGGAATCAAGTAGGGCGACGAGTAGCTGCTCACCGTGGACGTCGCCGTACGTATGCGGCACAAATCCATATGCGTATCCGTTGCCTGCGCCCGCACCGCCGCCACCACTGATGCCATTGCCGCCGCCACCGACGCTGCCGCCGCCACTGATGCCACCTCCGTTGCTGGCCCCGGTGCCGGCATTGGACCAGAAGCGCGCGTAGCACTTGCCGAGGTACACCTCCCCGGCCGAGGCGTAGCCGCAGCCGGCCTTGAGCTGCGAGGCCGCGGCGGAGACGCAGTCGGAGCACGCCTTGGCGCCGAGGTCCCCCACGCACTGCGACATGGCCTGCACGTACCCGGCAGCCCCGGCGCGGTACGAGCCCTCGTCGGCGGGTGCAGCGGCGGCCACGAGAGCGCCGAGCGCCGCGTCCCGCATGGCCACGACGCCGGTGTCCCCGCCGTCGCCGCCGCACTTCTTGAACAGCACCGTCGTGTCCTGCCTCCCCAGGAACGAGTCGTTCCCGTAGCGCACGAAGCACGCGCGCAGCTGCACCGCGGCGCCGGCGGCCGAGTTGCAGAGGGAGGAGAGCTTGGAGACGGCTGACCTCACGCAGCTGCCGCAGATGGCGGCGGGGAGGTCGGAGCGGCACTGGTAGACCCCGACCAGGCCGGTGGCGGCCGACGGCGAGGTGTAGTTGGCGTAGGCGGTGTAGCCGGCGCTGTTAGTGAGGGACGAGAGCACGGTGTCGACGTCCGCCGCGTACTGCGAGCCCGCGTCGTAGCGCGCCTGCGAACACCCGGCGTACACGAACGCCGTGTAGTCGTCGGCGCCGCGCGCGCGCGTGCACGCGCACAGGACGAGCAACGAGAGAATAGGGAGCGCAGCTGTTACAGCAAGCTTCGACATGCTTCTTGTTTCTGGTTTGTGTTGTGTTTGATGAGTTCTAACGAGAGTTTCTTGAAGCTGAGGAGGCTCCGCTCAGGAGGGAAGAGAGAATAGCAAGATGCTGGAAGGAGTGTGCTTGTGTGTGGACGAATGGGCTTAATAAAGGATTTATAATTGAGTAACTACATGGATCAGCTCAGTGTTAATGGTGTGAATATTTTTGCCTCCACTTACAAAAGTGAGATGCCTAGTTGTACACTGTGGTTTAATCGTCTTGTTGTGTAATATTGTCGACGTCGTGCCAAATGTTGTCAACCTCACTTAATGTGTATTCAACTATATTAACCACATGATGTTCATATGAGTAGATTAATCATGCTATATTTTTATAGATATTTTAAATATTTTTTAATAATATAATGCCCTTACATTTAGAAATTTCATGTGATATACCCCGTTCCAAACATGCCCTTACATTTGGAGGTGGGGGGGGGGGAGCAAAATCCTTTTGATAGCTACTATGTTTTCATATATCGTATTGTACTCTAAAATTTTATTGAAATTCCATTACTGCCAACAAGCAACCATAAGTCCGGGAATTAAACCAGTCGACGTACACGGAACAATCATGTTGGAAATACCAGCCCGGGTACATCATAGGGTGGGGTAGCTAGGTTTTGGTCGCTACTCACGGTTGGCTGCTTGGACCCAATCTGGTGCGCTCCGGGCGCGTGCCGGGGCTGCAAAAATCTATTCGACGTCCAGGCCCCTCGTTTGTCGCCTCGTTCGACTCCTCGGCGCCACCATGCCCCTTCCGCGCTTCCACCGCCCCGCGTGTCCCGCCCGCCTGGGCCTCAGGTTTCGCTCAGGCCCTCGGCCGCGGGCAGTTGCGGCTCGCAAGTTTCACCGGGCGGCGCCTTGGCTGGGCCGAAGGGCGTTAAGCTGCCCGGGCGCTCCCCTCGTTTATACGCGTCGTGCCAAAAAACCTGCGCCTCGGTCGTTGACTGCGCGACGCGGCTACAACGCGACTACATCTCAGGGCCGCACGGCGGATGCTCCAGGACGCGCGCGTGCGGTGCCGCCCGTCTCCGTTCTTTTTTGTGGACTGGGTTGTTGCACTGGGCCGGCCAGTTGGGCGACAGAGAAGGCTGGCTTCTCCTGCGACCTGGGCCAATGGAGTGGGCGGGTTAGCTGGGCGGGCCGCTCCTATTCGGCTATTCCGACCAGCGGCTGCCTACACGGCTGGACCGCACGGATCGAGATTGATACGCTAAGGACTTCCGATACTTACGCTCCTGTCGTTAGCTTCTATTCGTCGTGTCCACGTGTTGTTAATCCGTTCAAAGCATCCAGACAAGGCAACAGAGTGCATCATCTCGGTGTCTCGACCACTCCGCCTATCATTGCCCACTTTTCCCAACTTAAGCGCAAGGCGAACGAAGACGAGGCGGAGGCGAGAGAAGCGACCGTGTCTTCCAGTCACATCTCGTCGGTGACGAACATACTTTCGGCCTCAGCATCCCGATTTAAGCTCCCGCCACCTCCGCTCTACCCTGGCGGCGGCCCTAAATCCCACGCCAAGAGCACCAGCTTCGCGGGCGCGACTGCCACCAGAGAGCACTGCGAGCTCGGCCGCTCATCGAGGACCTCGTCAGCGAGCTTGACCTCTCCGATCCCCAGTTTAGCGCCCCCATCCCCTCTCCTTTTCCCCACTCTACCTCTGTTATTCCCCACTGCTTGGGCAATAGGTACAGGATCTCTCCGATAAAGGTACTCGTGAAGCAACCTCTGAAATTCCTACGACCACAGGTGTCGTTAAGCATGGGATTACAACCACTAAGGTTACGTGATCTTTAATTGAATTTTAAAGCAATATTTGGAAATTTAATCCTCATCACGGTTGAACCCCATAACGCGAGATCGAACGGCAAGACGTGTTGTACAGCGCTAGTGTTCGGATCATACATCCAAGCGCTAGTCGCATCCTTGTTTTAGAGGAAGGTAGGGTCTTTATTCATTCTCAATGTTTAGAGTTACAACTAGGATTAGGAATAACAATGACATCATTCTCCATTCCCCGATGGAGAATTCCCCTATTAGGAAACGAGGATGAGGAAAATTGTTTCCCATAGGGATAGAACTTGGTCCAAATCAACCTTGATTAGGGTGGCAGGGACTGGGACATGACAACGATTAAAATCCTAAATATTGCTTTAACATTTAATTAAAGATCACATAGCCTTTATGGTCATAACCTCGTGGTTAACGACCCCTGTAGTCGTAAAAATCCCAGAGCTTGCTCTACGAGTACCCTGATCGGAGAGGCACTGTACCTATTGCCCCACCAGATAACTGCTCTTTGGACTGGTACTTGGACCCGATTCCAAGTATATTCCTTCTGTGTGATGAATGAAACACGTGCCTTATCTGCTCCAAACCACACGATGTTTTTCAGCCTTAAGTCACTAACAATAACTACTATACAGTTATTGCTCATGTTCGTCTCCCGTTAACACCAACCGGCGATCAAATGACAACAGTTGTCTCCCTAACCAGATACGTCACTTCCAAAAGGTGTCTTCTCTAGGGATAACTGGCGCTTTTTGCTAGTATTCAAAGGTAGACGACAAACTAAGGAGGAGGATGATTTGGAGAACAACTGAAGCACAACAAGTAAGTCGAAGGAGTAGACAAGTGATTCAATATCACTACAGACAACTCACTTTCTCCAAGCAATATACTTAGTGTAATTAGGGCTGGTCTGTCGTCTTGCCAAAGGCATGCCTGTAAAGACTAGTTCATTGCAATAAAGAGCAATTCTATTCTCATCCAAGAATTCTCAGCCAATTTTCTCATTTCATTTTATAAGATCGATGACTTGATCATCGACAGAACGCCTTATACCTGTTCTCGTTGAGGACCCGATAAGCACATGACAAGTGAGCACTCAAACATATATTACTCATATACCTTTTCACAAACATTACATCTTAGCATTATATACCAATATTGTATAATCACTTGGAATTTGTGATAAATTCTTTCATCTTTTAATAATTTAATCATCGTATTATTGTTTTTTTACAACAAATGGTTGGGGAGGCCCCTACTACATATAAATTTTAAAAAAATAGAAGGTTCATGTACAAAGTATGGTACAGTCCCTTAAGGGGAAAACACAATTAATTTAAAAAATCTAGCCAGTC
Organism: Ampelocalamus luodianensis; assembly: GCA_036346255.1. NCBI lineage: Eukaryota > Viridiplantae > Streptophyta > Magnoliopsida > Poales > Poaceae > Ampelocalamus > Ampelocalamus luodianensis. The sequence goes on along the minus strand of CM070627.1, from coordinate 50,444,498 downwards.
AAAAAATATGTCTTTGTTGCTCTCTAACGCTATGCACATGCAGAACTAGTTCATTATTAAAAAGAGCCTTCCAATTAGTAACACTCGGCGCAATATTCTCCAATTCCGTTGGTTCGAAATGTGCCATGCAATAATTATAAATATTTCCATGTAAAAGACTAAGTTGAAGTTCCTCTTGATCTTTCGACTTTAAGCTGAATATCTGCCACGTTGTCCCGATTTATCCCAATTACATTCCAACATGAATAACTTTTGGAACTTGTAGCACACCAAAACGATAATTGTAGCTTCGTGACCTTATTTTGAGATACTTGTCATGACTTGACTCTCACTAGAATCTCTAGGACTGGATTTGCCAAAGGTGAAGCGTAGCACTAAACTTGGGATAATATGTGAATCTCACTTGCTAGATTGCTTAGCTTGCTATAGATAGATCAATATGACATTGATAGCTTGTAATTCATGCTATATATGGCTTTGTGGCAATTCTAGCTAGGTCACATCTCACTTTGGATAATTCTCAAAGCTTGGTAGGTTTGTATTACATTTTCATGCATACATGCTCTTTCTTGTGTTTAGCATGCATAGTTTGCGGGGGAGGCGTGACCCCTTCTAGTGCTATGTATGGTTTTGCAACTTCTTGCTTGTCTTTCCAAAAGCAAACTCAAATTCTTGCCTTTTGAGTGTTTGTCAAGTTACTCATAAGAGGAGATTGTAAGACCATGTGGAGGTTAACCCATAGTTTGTGATGAGTAATTGATTGTGCTTTGCATGTGTTATCGATGTTTGAGTTTGGTTTTGGCAGTTTGTGATTTTGGAGTTGGTGTTAGCCTGAAACTGGTCTAACCGATATGCATGGCCGGTCAAACCACTAGGCATGGGTGGTTTGACCGGCCGGTGCATGCGTTCGACTGGTGGTGTGTTTGGGGGTACCCCAAACATGTATGGGCTTCCAGAGAAGTTTTGGAAGGTGCACACATGTCTAGGGTTTTCAAAGATGTTCTAGAAACCAACAAATGGTGTCTGACTGGGCATGGCATGTGTCGATGCTAAAATTTGACAATAGGTCTTAGGAGTTTCGGTTTAGTGCATGTGAGTTGCATTGTGCATTTATGGGCAGACGAGGGTCGGGTTGGAATAAATTTGTGCCCGAAAATAGTTTGCTTGGTCTATTGTTGTGCAGGTGGTTCCAGAGTCAACTATGGTCAATGACGGTGGGTCAGGACTTGGTTAGGAGAACCAAGGTCTAGGGCAATTATGGAGGCTGGGTGAGATAGTTAGACTCGGACAAGGCGCAAGATGGAAAAGGGACATGAAATGCATAAGTGGCCAAGGTCAAGTGGGACATGTGGCAGCCAAGTAACTTGGGCCCATTTGCAAGTGAGGACGGTTCGGTGGGATCCGAACACGTGAGAAGCTTGGCGGAAAGTCATTGGGACCACATGGAAGGTGACGAAGCATGGACGATGCTTTGAAGTGAAGGATTTGGGAAACGTCGGCTAAGGAGCAATGTGGTCATTTTCCCAAAACTGAAAAAGTTAGCAGTTCGCAAAACCGCTGCGGAGGCCTAAGTGAATTAGGTCAAGGAGACTTCACGGAGGACAAGACATGATAGATTTGGGCTATTGGAGCCAAGAATGAAGACAACTCTTTGAAAAGCGGGTGTCGATGTGTTGAGTGAAAATACTAGTTGTGTAATGGGTTAATGGGTTCTCATGGGTGCTTATGGTAGATATGATCCACTTTGTGACTAGGTTAAGGTTTCTTACGAGCCTCCACTATATAAGGGACCATTAGAGAGAGAGGGTAAGGTTTTGGCTTGAGCCTCCAAGAGAGAAAGTAGGACTTGGTTGAGAGAGCTAGGTGCTGCCCTTCGAGTTTTGTCCTCTTGGCAGAGCGACTATAATCCTCCATCTCCAAATGGTAATAGAAGTTCAAACTCCTTCATTCATATCTTATTTGTGTTCTTGTTTGATTTTCTTGCCCTCTTGAGGTGTTTTAGGTTATTATTGGTTCCATCATGTTCTAGTGTCATTCGGGCTAAGATATAGCTTTATAGGACTCATAGGAACCCATCTAGGATCATATTTGCAAACTAGATCTCACTAGCTTGAGTAGATTTCGTTTTTCCTATTTTGCTTGATTCTTGAGCACTCTTCCCTAAAATGGATAAAGGTGGGAACTTTGACAAAAATACTTGAAATTGTTGGTTGGAATAGATTCCAGATATCCTAGGGTAGTTGTGTTACAAATTTGGTGTGATTTGAACAAGTAGATCAAAAGTAAGGTGAAATTCTTTATTTGAAATCGTGTCGTTTTCGGTCTATCAGCAGGGAAACGATCAAACCGCTCGATGTTTGCTGGTCTGACTAGTCACCGGTCTCACCGGCTAACAGTTGGCGGCCAGACCAGTTAGGCAGTGGTGCTTGTGGTTTCCTTTGGTTGTTGCTTGTGTGTGTTGGTTTCCGCTAACCGCAAGTTCAATCTTGCTCTTCTTAGCTGCTTATAGCTGTTGAAGGTACCCCTCTGACTGTCGTCGCCAATGCTACAGAGTAATACATATCTAATTGTACCAGCTGCCATGTTTCTAAACAATTCTACTAGCTGCTAAATAGACTAGGTGTTGATTTTTAGATAATGGAATAGAGAACTCTTTCGGTCTCTGCATCAAGGATGCACACAGTCTAGTTTATTATAACATTCAAAGTTCCAAAACAACAACAAAAAGTTGAAGGTGGCACGAAGCCTTACAATCAAATGACGACTGAACTTTAAACTAATCATTACAAATCCTGTGACTAAACCACCACCCATGATTGTTGAAGATTTACTTCGCCACATACTCCAACCTAGCGCTTTCGAGTAACAATGACTCCTTCTGGGTCGATTTCTGCATGTTTGCCCAAGCGCTTAGTCATTGCCCACTCAATAAAATAACCTACAAAGGATTAGTGATAATATTTTTTTTATCAAAAACAATATTATTTCGACATAACTAAATAGAATAACATAAGGTACTAGCTGTAACATCCCAAACAATAGTTTATGTTTCAAATGTAATTTGTGAGGATAAATTAAAACTTTTGTTGCCTCATGAAGTCATTTGAAATTTTCTAGAATTGTCCCCTAATAATTCCTATTTTTCAAAGAACCATGTTTATTTGGAAGAAAATTGTTGTCATTAAAAACTTTCAAACCAAATCTTTTGATCATCCTCTGGAAATATTTTTCCTATTATCTTGGCCATCTTGGGAACCTCTCTGAAAAATCTCATGAATTTTAGATTTTATTTGCTATTTCAAAAGAGCAAGTCAAACCAATTCAAATTCTGGTCAAACCCTTGGGCAGCAGCTTATGAATTTTCTTGGGAACAATGCAGTGCATGAAAATTTCTGGAAAAATTACACAAGGTTTTTATCTATCCCTGGAAGTTCCCATAAAAATTTCAGAATTTTTGGAGTTTCGGAGCTACCTCTAAAAATTCCCAATCTTCTCAGCCTTTTAAATCAAAAACCTGAAATCACTGTTCCTCGGGCCCGAACCTAACTCCGACCGAGCCCGCGCTATCTGACTCGGTCCAACCCTCTCACCCGCGCATCGCATGCAGCCGTTCGATCGCGCATCAACGATCACAATTGTGTACCGTTTCGGCCTGGTTTAAATCCTCTCGCGTGTCGTCGTCCGTTGGATCTCGATCCAACGGCCCGCCTCGAATCCTTTTCGCGCGATCACGCGCCAGCGATGTGCCACTGACCTCTGGGGCCCACCGGTCAGAGGCGTCTTCTTCCTCTGGCAGGCGCGAGCAGAGCTCGAGCGCCACGCGCCCGCAGCGCCCTGCCCCACTCCGTCACCTCCGTGACCGCACCGCGTCCGTTGGCCACTCCCAGGGCTTCGCCTCGTCACGCCGCCTCCACTCCGTCACTTTCCCTGGGATAATACCCCCTCCGTGCCTCTCAATCCTTCACTTCTCCTCTTTTCGGCAGAGGAGAGGGAAGCTCGTGTGGGCATCTCTCTCGGGTGAGCTCCAGAACGTGGTTTCCTCTCGACTATGTCTCTGTCGATGGTTCCATTTTTGCTAATGAGAGCCCTCTATTTTGCTTGTAGCCCGTGGTTCCACTTCGTGCTCTCGGCATTTCCAGGGTGTGCACCCGAGGCCGCCGCCGTGCCATCTTCTCCTCCGGTGGGTTTCTTGCTCATTTAAGCGCGTCACCATGCATGCCTTGGCTTGCTAAGTATTTCCCCTCAATCAATTTTTCCATCCACTCGCAGGAGCTCGAGAGTCTTAGATTTTCCCCATTTTCGGCCGCAAGTGCCACTTTCTTCTCCGGCGCTGTTTCGGTGAGTCCCTGTTAAATCCCCCTCTCCTGCACCATCTCGGGGCATCTCCGATGTGTTCCCCATCACCCATTTCCTTCCTCCGTCCCCAGGTTGTCCTCTCCTCGGTGAAGCGCCGCCGCCGTCGCTGATCTTCGTCGTCGGCTCGACTCCGGCAGCCTCTCCACCCCCGGGTCATTGTGGTGAGTCCCTGGAGCCCCCCTATTGCCTATGCGCGCGCTATTTTGCCGTGGGCGTCTCTTTTCCGCGGTGTGCTGTGTTAGCCGTAGCGTCACCTCCGCTCTGCCGCGTCGCGTCGTCGCTACCGGTCACCATTTTGGTCGCCGCCACCACCTAGTTGTGCGCGAGGTTATTGCGAAGCCGTTCTGTCCCTTGCTTTGCTGCGTGGCGGGAGCGCGGCAAGCCTCCGGCGGCCGTGCGGCCTTCTCGTTCGAAAACAACGTAGCACGTCAGTAGGATTAAACATGTCATTAGTTGTTAATTATCGTTTAGTTTAATAAATCGATGTCTTAAGGAATAAGTGTGTCACTGACGTGCGGGCCCGAGCCACTTAAGCATCTGGTGCACTGGCCCGTGGACCGAACTCATGGGCGTCGGTCCATGCACTGTTGTGTGAACCTAGAGTGTGACATGTGGACCCCACCTGTCAGGCCGATTCGGAAATTAATCTGAAAAATAGAAAATGGCACTGTGCTCTGGGCCCCACTTGTCAGCGTCTGTGGCTAGGTTGGGTATCGGTGTGAAAAGTATTAATGTTTATATAATTTCAGAAATACTTTATTTTTGTGCTGTTAATTGGTTAAACTTCAAAATTGCATAACTAATTCATTTTAGCTCCAAATTGGATGATTCAAATTTTGTTAGTTTCTATTTTAAATATACTTTAATAAAAAAAATAGGTTAAACCATGTTGCTGCTCCAGAAAATGTTTATTAATAAAATGACTCTAGGTTAGATTTATTTTTGCACTGAAAATTGTTTAAACTTCAAAAATGCATAAAAATTTCTATATAACTTCAAATTGAGTGAATCCAATTTTGTTGGCTTCCTCTAATAATGATATTGCTGTTAAAATTAGTTTTAGGCATGTTTTTGTTGTTAGAGAAATTGCAAATATGATTTAATTGTGCTCATTTTTATGCTTTTGAAAATTCATAGAAAATGCATTATAGCTCCAAATGAGATGAATCCAATTGGGTTGTTCATCTTGTGAGGTGCTTGATTTACTGTAAAAATTTCAGATGCACCACATTTCCAGAAATTTTTGCCAAACAATTTAATTACAATAAATAGTAACAAATTGCATTTTTCTAGCCGAGCAGAATTGTTTTGTTTATAACTTTTGCTCAGAATGTCCAAATGAGTTGATTCTTGTTTCTAAATTCGTTATAAATCATGATCTTGCTGCTGTAAAATTTTCGGAGCATTTGGAGAAAGTGGATTTTTGAGCTTTTTCAGTATTTTTCGTTCTTATCGTTTGTTATTCGCCTTTTCGATAGGTGCTGACGAGTGTATCGATCTTGAGAGTGAACCTCTGCAGCAGACTGAGCAAGCCCAGCAAGGCAAGCAGTTTGATCATGTTAATCCCAGTATTTTAAAGTCTAATATATTGTTTTCAACTTGTGTGTATGCATTGCTATTTTGTGTTAAATTGGTTAGTTACTCCTTTAGATGCATAATCTATTGGTAAATGATGATCCTCTACTACCTGAGCCTAGGTTATTTGCTGTGATTAGAGTCCGTTGGATGGGCTTTTGTCACTTAGTAGGTTTCGGGTCTATATTGCTTAGCTATGCTTAGCTTTCGGTAGAAATGGGCGATCATCGACTTAGTCGATGATTTTGATCACACAAATATTGATATTATTCCATTATGTCCAGCCATTGTGATTTGTTAATTTGCAACTCAAAAACTGAAAATAAAAATTAAATCTTGACTTGGGCACAATGGTATGTTGGTGTGATCTGTCGGATGTGATTTGGATTGGTGCCTAAGTCCCTAAGGACCGAGTTACTTGTGTCACTAAGCCAAGCGCTTATTGCGTGCTAACCACACGGGAGGGATATGGGACCTCTCTTGACTAAGTACTTTGGGAGGTGTTAAGTCGGGGTCGCAGGTGGTCAAAACTGTTTTTATAAGGGAAGAGCACTGCGATTCTTGTTGCTGGGCAGTGCACCCTACCCTTTCGGGTTGTCGCGACTCTTAATTAGCATCGCTCATTGGAACTGTCTCGTTAGACTTAGCCATACCTGCATACCCAAGGAAGTGTGCTAACCGTGGCTGGTGGAAAGGCGGTCTATCGTGTGGGTACATTGGTACACCCCTGCAGGGTTTTGAAACTATTCGAATAACATCGTCCTAGGTTATGGACATGCTTGGTAAGGTCGTGCAAGAACTAGACTACAACCTTTTAAAAACTTAAAACTTGACATGGGTGGTATGGATGGGTAATTCATGCTATTGTTGTGGTGACTATTGGGATAGTCACTTCCATGTTGTTATTCTATTTGTTATTATGTTCCTGCTGATATTCAACAATAAAAATGAATTGCAAACTTGCTCTTTTAAATGTATTACATTATTGCAAATAAAATTTGCTTTGCGCTGAAAATAAGACATATGGCCTCCACCAAATGAGCTTGTATGTAGCATATGGATAGGTCTGCTATTCCACACGTCAGTCTTGCGAGTACAATTTTGTACTCATTTGCTTTGCTTAATATTATTTGTTGCAGAGGAAGAAGGTGAGCCCCAACGGCCTCACTTTTGCGAGTTGTGTTGTGGAGGGGTTTGGGACGACTAGTTTGGCGGACCGGTTGGTTGCCTTGTGGGTAAAGGCACGCCGATTGGCTTTTGTTTATCGCCATCTTATGGCACTTTTGCTTCCGCTGTCTGATTAGTCTTTTGCTTGTCATTTGGCTGGTCGGCCCTCTTTTGTAATAACTTTTACTGTATGGCTACTGTTTAGTAATGTGTTGCTTTGGATTCTATGTCGTGTATGGGATTGATGCGTGATTTTGTGAAAAAGGTGTGTATCTTTGCATTTAGGAAGTATACATATCTCGAGGCTTAGTTTATTTGATTTGTAATGCTAGGACCTTTTGGAAGGTTAAGTATTACAAGCCAAATAAACTGGGGTCCTCACACTGGCTCCCACAAGGAGTTGTGTTTTTAAAATATTTGGGATACCGGTTAACCAATTCCCAAATATATTGGGTATATTCATAGGAGGAGATAAATTAAACGCACATTGAACAGCCCACCATATAAGACGTGCAAAGAGACAGTCAATAAAAAGATGCTGAATTGTTTCCTCTGTAATACAGAAACAACACTTTTTGCTTTCCTCCAATTTCTTTTGAGCATATTATCTTTAGTTAAAACTACTCCTCTTTTGAGATACCAAAAGAATATTTCACTTTTAATGGAATTTTAATTCACAAAAAAAACCCTAATGGGGTCTCGATAATTTTCAATTAGCGCTGCATATAGAGACTGTACCGAAAATAGTCCAAACTTATTCAAGTTTCACCTAAAAACATCTTTTTAAGAGCTCAATTGTAAATTGGCAATTCTCAAAATTAACTCATTCCAAACCTGTAACTTAGCCCCAATAATAGGTCTACAAAAAGAAATATTTAAGGAGTCAATCTCACAATATTTGCTATTGTATCATCTTTTTTTCTCACCAGATTACAAAGGGTTGGATATTGTCTTTTTAGATGAAAGTCTTCTAACCAAATATCTTTTCAGAATCTAGTATGCATTCCATTTTTAACCTGGAATGAACCGAAGTGAAAAAATGATCCTTAAATTTCGTTAGACGCGACTAAAAATGGGAAGTCCCAGGCTTGTTAACCACCTGCGAAAAACTCTTCTCACCCAAATATTTTCTTGTTAGCAAAGTTTTCCATACCCCTTCTTCATTAAGCAACTTAAAAAGCCATTTCCCTAGTAAACTTTTATTTTTTGTGTCTAAGTTTTGAATGCCTAGACCGCCCTGCTCTTTGGGTGTACACACTAAACTCCATTTAGCAAGCTTATGTTTTCTTTTATAACTATCACTCTGCTAGTAAAATCTTGATCTATAAAAATTAAGTCTTTTGAGTATCTCTTCAGGAACCTAAAAAAAAGATAATATAAACATAGGCAAGCTGCTTAGCACAAAGTTAATAAGTACTAAACGTCCACCAATAAACATATTTTTTCCTTTCCAACTGCTAAGTTTCTTTTCAACTCTATTTTCAACACCTTTCCAATCACTATTCTTTAATTTTCTAAAGTGAATTGGAATACCTAACTACCTGAAAGGGAAGGCACCCACTTCACAACCAGATAACTTAGTATACCGCGATTCAACTTCTTTTGCTTTGCCAAAACAAAAAAATTTACTCTTGTGAAAATTAGTCTTTAAACCTGATAATTGTTCAAAAACACATAGAATAAGTTTGATATTTTTTGCTTGCTCTATATCATTATTCAAGAAGAGGATAGTGTCATCAGTATATTGTAATATTGACAACCCATCATCAATCAAATGAGGAACTACTCCTGAAAGTAGACCTTCTTCTTTAGCTCTTGCAATAAAGATGGCTAGCATGTCCACAATAAAATTAAAAAGAATTGGGGGCATAGGGTCGTCTTGTCTAAGACCCTTCTGAGTTTGAAAAAAAGACTACAAATCATCATTAATTTTTATTCCAACACTCCCTCCCTTAATGAAACTTTCCACCTAGGAACACCACTTAGCTGAAAAGCTTTTCATTCTCAATGTTTGGAGTAAAAACAATCATTTTACTTTGTTGTAAGCTTTTTCAAAATCGACCTTGAACACAATCCCATTCAATTTTTCTTTATGTAGCTCATGAATGGTTTCATGAAGGATAACAACTCCATCAAGAATGAATCTCCCTGGCATAAATGCTGACCGGGATGATCTAACAACCTTTTGAGCTACATTAGTAATTCTATTAGTGGTCACTTTAGTAAACACTTTAAAACCAACATTTAGAAGACAAATAGGTCTATACTACTGTATTTGTTTAGTATCCATTTTTTTTTGGGAAACAATATAATAATCCCAAAATTTAAGCTAAAAAGAGGCAGAGAGCAACTATGAAAATAATAAAATATGGTCATCATGTCATTTTTAATAACTTCCCAAAACACATGATAAACCTCAGTTGGGAAGCCATCTGGCCTGGGTGCTTTATTATGTTCCATTTGAAAAATTGCTTTTTCACCTCCTTCTCAGTGAACAATGTTATAAGTAAATTGTTTTCAGTATCCAAAATTTGAGGTATATCATTCCTAAAATCATCAATCATGGATAAATGATAACTTCATATAGTCCAAAAAGACCTTTATAATAATTGGTGATATACCTTTTTAATTGTACATCACCCCGAATGATCCCCTCCTCCTGTTCGAGCTGAAAGGTTCTTTGTCTTCTATATTTACCATTCGCAATCAGGTGATAGAAACATGTATTTATATCTCCCTCCAAAAGGAATTTTGCTTTGGACTTTTGGTATCACTTAATTTCTTCTTCTCTTAACAATTGTGACAACCTCTCATTAGCGAATCTTTTAAGATTAAGGTCCTCATTAAATAAACTTAAGAGCTTAGCTTTTTTATCTAGCTCATCAATTATCAAGTTGAGAGCTATCTTTTCCTTTTTATAAGTTCCACTGCAATTTTTAGCCCAACTGTGAAGATATTGTCTGAGAGATCTAACTTTCCATTGCCAAATTTTGTAAGGCAATACGACCTCTACTTTCCATTTTCCACACACCATTCACTATCTCCCTAAATCCCTCCCTACACAACCAGCCTAATTTAAATTTAAATAAAGGTCGATTCCCTTTATAAGAGACCGCTGAAGAATCTAGACCCGCCATTATGTATTAATGGAGTGTTGGTTATTAATGACAAATCTAGTTGTGAGACTAACACTAATATTCGTTATATCATGTTTAGTCTCAGCTTGGATATATAAAAAAAATCTAAAACAGGTATGTATTCATAATAACAAATCTATTTGTGAGACTAACACTTTTATTGATATACATATTGTTTAGCCTCAAATTGGATATAAAAGGTGAAAATCATAAAAGGTATGCATTCTACTTCATAATTCTTATATCTTATTGCATTCCTCGGATCCAATATATAGGATGAACTCCACCAAAAGTCTAACTTGAATATGTGCATATGTCCTATTATACATTCGTGTATGTACACATTTAGAGGGAGTTCACTATATATTTTGTGATTTCATTAGTATTGATTCAAATTCCTTTTCTACACATATTTGGGATCGCTACTTTAAAACATATCTTTGAGTATATATGACTTGTGTAGTTCATATACACTCTTTTGAGTATATACAACTTGTGTAGTTGATATATATACTCATCCTTGAGTATATACAACTTGTGTAGTTCGTATATACTTATACAAATCTTTATTCAATTATTTGTAATTGCGATGGTTATCATCAATTACCAAAGAGAGAAAGATTGTGTATCTTGTCCCACCATTATTGGTTAATAGTATGATGTGGTAATTCATGATAATCATATTGTGGAACTAACATTTTTCATGAGTTGGATAAGCAGGTTAGATTCCATGATGATAAAGACTTTGGATGATATCATGTGTTGATTGTCATCAAGTCAAAGTTCGGGATGGAAGATATCATCATGTGTTGATGATGTTCGAGTCAAGATCCCGAAGTGAAGGAGATGCCCATGAGTTGATCATCGAGTCAAGAGAAGCTTCATCATGTGTTGATGAAGATCAAGTGAAGAATGCATCATGTGTTGATGCATATCAAGACTCGGGATGAAAGATGTCATCATGTGTTGATGAGCATCAAGTCAAGATCCCGAAGTAAAGAAGATCATCATGTGTTGATGATATTCAAGTCATCATGTGTTGATGCATGTCAAGTCAAGAACCCAGACTTGAAGTGAGGATGCACGTCATCAAGCTTCAAGAAGTTGCTCAAGGCAAAGGTATGACTAACTAGGGCTAAGGATGTATTTCTAGTCTTTTACCAGCCTTGGTGTTTGGTTGGAGACCGGATTGCTAGTATATGTTACCGTACTATTAAAAGGGGTCTTGACTAGTAGCTTGAGTTAGTCATGTGTTGATAGCTCATTGTGTTTGCTCTAGCTCACTTTAACACGTCGACTATATTTACAAATGTGTTTTGCAAATAGTTGAGGCTCATGGATAATCCTTGTAGCATGTGACTTGAGCTTGCGAATGTATTTTGCAAACGGTTTTAGTCTATGTACCTTATTCCTTGTGGCGTTGATTCTAAAAGTTGGCAAATATATTTTGCAACTTATTGAGAATCTCGCTTCTATCATTGTTTGCATCGCGCATCAATTTGGCAAATATGTTTTGCAAATTGAGTTGAAGCGGAGTACAATTTGTGGTTTGATTCTAAAAGTCAGCAAATGTGTTTTACAATTTGTTGAGAATCTTGTCTACATGCCTTGTTTACATTTCATATCTTTTGCAAATGTGTTTTGCAAATTTGAGTTGAAAAAGAAATGCAAAATCTTGAGTTTATCTCTGGTGCGGTCTGACCAGTGTTGTATGGCCGGACTGACCGGCCTCCTGGACCAAAGGCGCGGTCAGCTTTTTCCAGAGAATATGTTTTCCTGGAAATTCTGTGGAGCGGTCTGACCACAGTTGAAGGTCCGGACTGACCGGACATCCAAGTCAAGGACTCGGTCAGCTTTTTCTAGTACGTGACTTTTTGGGTTTCGGTTGGAGCGGTCTGACCGACGTGTATCGGGTGGTTTGACTGGGCTGTCCATTGGTTGGCGGTCAGACCGGATGTGCCCCAACGGCTAGTTTTCTGACCGTTGGAGGTGGTGCGGTCTGACCGGCTGTGTGCCTGCGGTCAGACCGGCCCTGCTGATTTTTCAACAAATCATCTTCCAACGGCTAGTTTTTATGTGCGGGCTATAAATACCCACCTTGACCGTGTGAGGGGAGGTTGCTGGTGCCATTAATCTTACCCTTGAGCAAAGAGCAAGCCTTCTACACTCTTTTGTGCATGTGTTGCACTTAGTGAGCTTCGAGAGACAAATCCTAGTGCATGTGTTGCATTAGGTAATGGATTGTGTATTCACTCGAGAGACAAATTAGACACTTGATTGGTTCAAGTGAGAGTCTAAGATTTGTTACTCTTGGTGTTTGCCGACACCTAGACGGCGTGGAGGCGTCGTGCGTCGGTGATCTTCTCAAAGAAGCTTGTGAGAAGACCCAGACGATTTGTGAGTGGTGTGGTGCTCGCTATCTCCGGAGTAGAGGAAAGAGCAACCCTAGTGGAGCGAGGTGTTGGTTCGGTTTGGAACCGGTCCATGTGGTTGAACTTACCTCGGAGGTGTTGGCTCAAGTTGTGGAGCCGGTCCAACGCGGTTGGACTTACCTTAACGTGAATTAGGGGAGACCGGCAAGTCTCCAAACACCACGATAAAATATCGTCATGTTAATTGTGGTTTGCATTTTTGTGCTTTACATTGTGCAATTTATATTTCTAGAATTAAATTGTTTATATCTTTGTATGATTGCTTTCATTATCAATAGAATTAGTGTTGGTGCACTTAGTAAAAACTAGTTGTCTTAGGTATTAATTGTGCAAAACCGTGTTGTTGTTAGCTTCCGCATTAGAAATCGGTTTTTGCCTTAGAGATTTTTAGAAATGACTATTCACCCCCTCTAGTCGGCCTCCTCGATCTTACAACCGCTCCCGTATTTAAAAGCAACGGCGTATGATCGGACAGAGACCGTTGAAGAGCATTGATTGTGACCAATAGAACTTTTTGCTCCCAGCCTGTACTCATTTGAGCTCTATCCAGTTTTTCAAAGGTTGGATTATTTAATGAATTGGCCCAAGTATAATGTCTACCAGATAACTCAATTTCCCGTAAATCCAAAGTATTAATCACAACATTAAACAAAAAAGGCCATCTAGATTCAAAGTTATCATTATTTTTTCACCCGAATGCCTGATGATATTAAAATCGCCCCCAATTAAAATGGAAAGTGATTCTTTCCTACAGGCATGAACAAGTTCATTAAGAAACTTATCCTTGAATTGAGTTTGAGCTGCACCGTAAACAGCCATAAGAACCCATTGAAAATCATCTTCTCTATTTTTAAATGAAACTTTACACAGAAATCATTAGCATCAATAGAACCAATATCATAAATCCGAGGATCCACCCCTAAAAGGATACCCCCGACCGGCCTTGTGGTGGAGAAAAATGCCACAAAAAGTCTCGTCCACCACCAAGATGATTAAGACTACACACTGAAAAATCTTTTTTACTTGTTTCAAGAATAGCCACAAAATCTAATTGTTGCTCCTTAACCTCCTCACAAATGTACCGATGTTTAGCCAAGTCTCCTAGACCTCTGTTATTCCAAAAGAGCCCTTCCATTTTAACTTTAATTTAATTGGCCTATTATGAGAGTGGTTACCTTTCTTCTTTCCGGAGCTAGACAATCTCTTTTTATTTGTTACCAAAGTAAAATTAGAGTCATTGTTCTCCAAAAAATCAACATCTAGATCACTACATAGATGATTAAAGGCTGAGATATCATTGCAATCCTGATCCTCAACCACCAACTTGTGAGAACCCGCGTATTTAGCTAATCTTTTTTTTCAGTAATCGGCTTTTAGCAGTAATTAATCCCGTCTTAGTGGTAAGTTGGCGAGAGTGTTGCGATCCTCGTTAAGCCTTTAATTGTCGTGTTTTGTTTCGTGAGCAGCGCATCATGGCATTCATCAGTGCACAATAGCATCAATCACAATTAAATTGCACCTTCCATTTGCATTAGATAATTAAGTCAATTGTAAGCATTGCAATAGAAGTGCATCATCATCTCATATCATCTAGTGTTGTTTAAATAGTTACAACTTAGATTGGTTTACAAAGCAATAAAAAGAGTACATCCTGCATTGCATATCGCCGAGCCCTCCTTGTATCCTTGTTCTTCGATCGCCGACCCATCAAACCCTAGTGTCGTCCTTGTCATCCAAGAAACCTGCACGCATACCACTCTCCGCCAGTGTTGTTAGACAGAAGCAAGCCACAGTGTTATTAAAGTAAAGATTGTCGTCAGTCTCGAAGTGCGGTTGAATACTGAGACAAGCGAGTAGTCGGTCCCTTGACGATCAAGACACCCAAACCAACCGGAGTTAGTCGGCTCCTTAATCGCCAAGATATCCTGACCACCCGAGGTCCTTCGATACCTGTCACTTCCGTGGGTATCATCATTCGACGTAAATAAAGCCCAACACCCACTTTAAGTCAATTGCCTCAGCACACAATAGAATCCAGTAGTGCATTCCCGTTTATCCCCACCCTCTGTTCAAGACATCATCGGGTAACCGAATCCAACACCCACGGTATATTATTCCGACCAACAGGAAAGCCCACAGTGGAGAGCAGTCAAGAAGGTAAATAGGAGCAGGATTGCGGTTAAAACAAAGTTACCAAGAAGGGATAAGCACAACAAAGCCAGCCGCAGCCAGCTCAACCCTCCAGGCAGCAAACACATTCCCCCAGCTCCAAGTTCACCCCCCTCCAGCCGAAAGACAACCAAGCATCCAAGCTCTAAGTTATAGTAGAGGTTCTGGAGATAAGACCATGGTAAAGAGTTGAATAGGACTTTTAGTAAAAATGGAAGCACAGGATAAAGATAAGAGCAACCGAGGGCTCTGCCTCCAACATGCATTATCTCTGTAAACCATTCCCCCTGGCCGAGCACCACCTCCAATTTGATCACAGAGCACAAACCGCACCATCACCCCCATTTCATCACCATCACAAACCACAGAAAGCCAGTAAAGGAGAAGCAAGACCAGGAGCCTTCCCTTCTCCCCATACCCACTCTACCTCAGGGCAAAGAGCAAGCCAACCAACCAGGAGCAAGACCCAGCCGAAGGCAAGCAAGGTAAGCCCCCCACCACTACCAGCATAAAGGTCAAGCATCCACCAGGCCCTAGGGCAGCAAGGAGCTGAGAGGAACACCAGCTTGAAGCCGGCGCTACAACCCTCTTCCCTTCCCCTCAAGCCCACAAAGAGGTAACATCAACTCACCACAGACCATTTTGCCAAGCCCCTTTAGTACCATAGAGTTCTTGCATCTTCTAGATATCAGTGTTTCTAGCAATAAGACATCCACACCTTAAGCCTCAGAGCATCATTATGTCATTTTAAAGCATGCAAATCTAACCCTTAGTCATCGCATCACCATGGTATCACCATTCATGCCCTCCCTCATCATCCATCACAGAGCAGTAGAGGATAGGACTAGGGTTTAGGGGAGTTTTACCTCAGACAGCAATAAGGCAAGGCCACCATTAGCACCCCTTTCGGCCTCTTTGAGCATCTGCATCGCAAACCGAAATCATCACATCATATGCAAGTTAACTCTGCACAAGTTGTTTCTTAATAAAAGGGGGTAGGAGAAGAGAGAGAGAGAGAGAGAGAGAGAGAGAGAGAGAGAGAGAGCCTTAGCTGTGCAGTAGAGAGCGCCGACGGCGTGAGAGGCCGGCCGTGATGAGGACCAGCCGAGGCGGCCGGCCTTCGGCCGCGCCGAGAGCTCGAGAGAGAACCAGGAGGCGGTCGAGCAGCGTAACAGAGTTGGAGCCGGCCGAGGCGCTAAGCGGCAGCGCCACGATGGAGCAAGCCGGGGGTGCTAGGAAGCGAAGGCGCGGCGGTGCCGCTGGTGGCGCCGGGCCGTGACGGCAGCAGGGGGAGCGGGGAAGGTAGGAGGCGGCGGCTGGGCCGACAGGCGGCGACCGGACGAGGAGAGGTCGGCGGTGGCGTCGGGTGAGTTGAGATATTCCCAGGAAGAGGTAGAGAGAGGAGAAGAATTGGGAGGAGGAAGGAATGGGTGGAGTTGGGTGCGTGGGTGGATAAGAGCCGGCCGAAAACAGAGGGGAGAGAAGGGGAGATGGGGATTAGGAGGAGGAGGTTAAGATTAGGGTTAGGATTAAGTAGGGTTTTAGGAAATATCATAATAAAGCAATTAGAGTACATGTACAATTAAAATTTGATAGGCTTAGTGAGTGTCAAGTGCGAGTAGTATTTCATTTCTAGTTTGTCAAAATGCGAACCTCGGGTTTGTGACCTTAACACGCTAGTCAGTAGAGCGGCCTTTTTAGGGAGTGCTAACTTAGTAGAGATATCAAAAAGTTTTATTTAAATTAAGTTGTGCTAACAATTAGAAGTCACTAACGTAGGTATCTATTGTATCACTCAAAATCAGTTATGTATGTATTTATATTATTATTCGTGCTACCGCTTTGCTACAGAGAATCAACCAGCACCAGTATGAGCAACTGATCAGAAATTCATCAACGGCGATCGTTTCTACATTTGTGAAGGCAAGCGATCCTCTTGAACATGAATCTAGTTATTTTAACTATAAATTGTATATTACTACATCATATACATATTGCATCAAAACTATTTCTCAAAACTCAAATCATTTAATGTTTATGAGAATGAAAGAAATGAGGAATGATATGATGAATAACGAATGAGATGCAAGCAGAGTTAATATTATGGCTGGTAAAGGGGGCCCGTGGCAAGGATGAGAGAGGGCAAGAGGTGGGACCCCTTTACATATGGTTAAAATATAAGGACCAACAACACTCTTGCTCGGTCAGATGTCGTATTTGAGTACCAACCATTCTCTTCTTTCCAGGCAGAAAATGCTACCCGGTTGCGTAATTATGCTCTCCACAATGGGTAAGTATATAGGCGTGAGTGTGTAAAGAAAGAAGCAGGCGCTATAGCGCTAGGTGGAGTGTTGGGTGCAGAGAGGATGAACTGGCCCAACCAACATTACCCAAACTCGGTGGTGGCCAGGTCGTCACCGATGGAAAGTAATGGGTGGAGAAATTAATCACGTAACTGGAAAACGTTCTGTATTCTGAACTCGAAGTCTCATCAAAGGAAATGCGATGGACCTAGCTCATATAGAGCTCAGAATAGTTATGGGTAAAGTGGTACAAGCTTGCGCAGTGCTATATCAAATCATGAATTCATGCCAGTCTCCTCGATTGGAGTCTACGGGAACCGCTAGGGGTCTTTCTTCTCTCCGAGTGACTAGTAGTCTTTTCTGAATTAAAATTTGCCACATAATGTTTTATTGAGTTATTTTCATAAAAGAGTTAAGCTAGAAAATGAAGAAAAGAACAGAGATGAGTCATACAGTGCATTTTGCTATTAATACTTGCTGAGTACATTAATTTGTACTCAAACTTGCTAGTATTCTCCTTTGTAGATCCTAATCCGACCGGGAACTATCCCGCGTGGGATGAAGGACTTGCAGGTACCGATGAAACCACTCGAATCGAGGGCGTGACTATGATGACCAGGGTGAGATGGGCAGCCGACTCGGCGTTGGGGGCGAATTGAAGATCGATGGAGTAAAGAAAGGCAGACGAAGGGACGTAGTCTCATTGTGCCGTTATAAATTACTATGTAAGAACCATAGCCTTGCGTGGCTAACTGGAATAAAAGGTACAGTTTCTATTTTATTGTTCTGCTACGCTAACTCTGGTAAAGGCTTACTATTCGTTGGAGCAGTGTTCTAGTGGGCAAACAAATAGTAATCCGTATGCCTAAGTGTGATTACCCTAGAGATAATAACACGGGGCGTCGCACAACTCCTCAATGTCTACATTTCCTTTATTTTTTAGTCTTCCTAACTGATGAAATTGAAAACAAAGGAATGGATCACAAATGAGTTTGAATCATGAAGTCAGCTGTTTGTGGAAACACAAACAAAAGGAAGACTAACAATAATTTGTAAAAAATAAAAGGAAATATGAACTAAAAACATCGGAGGCTATCACGGTTACTAATTCACTCACACACCACAATTTGCAAACAATTGCAATATCTGTACAAACATGTATCAATTTTCATTACAGGTAAGATGAATCAACAAACACACGGAGTCAAACTACAGTGATAATGTACTGATCCACACCCACCCGCACATACCATAATCTACAATACTTGCACGCAATCACAAATAAGAGGATATCCAGGATGTTCTTATCATTTCTTCTTAGCAGACTCCTTAGCATTCTTCCTTTCTTCTTCCAACTTTACAAACAGACTGCCATCATAGACTGCCCTGACAGTTTCCTTGTGAAGAAACCCTTCCTTGTCTTTGCAGAGGAGGTACAGCACTTTCCACTCTGTGAAGCCACCCACCCTGAAAATTTTTTTTTCCCAAAAATCGATCTCAAAAGAGCACTAATTACATTTTCCATTGTTCCTAACTCCAGATGAAAACTTACCATCCTTTGAAATCTTTAGGCTCCCTGTTTCCTTGAAGCATCTCCTGCAGCTCTTTTCCTGTCAGGGCATCAGGCCTTGTGTGGGCATGCTTCTTAAATATCTCGTCAAACTTCTCAGGAACAAACCTGCAAGTTGACAGATTGTAAAGTTAGCAAATCTGCAGCAATGTTAGTCTATTGCATTATTTTTGTACCTCTAGATAAGACATGTGCTGTAGTTTTTGTCTTAAACAATCAAACAACTAGTGTAAGAAAGTAACAACAGGGACAGCCAATGCCTTAGAGTTGTATTACTGTCTTCCTTTTTAAAATTATAATTGGATAATGTCATTTATCAATAGTTGGACTTTCCTACATCGATCGTGGTAGCATTCTCTAATGCATTGGTCCTATAAAACTTAGGTGTAGATACAACTTAGAGCTGGATGGTTTCATTTGTCAGTACTTGACTCAGCACTTCAACTTTTTAACCTTGTCTTAAAATTAAATAATCCAAATCATGGTTCTAAAAAACTGATACATGTTGATGCGATCCCATCATCTTGGCAATAATTTTTACTTAATATATTTGTTTCACATTAACTTTAGTCGATGCCGCAGCCAGGTCTCAGCAATACTTTTATCTCATGAGTCTCACATTGAGCAGTAGTTAATTGCTGAGTTGGCACTGTGGCATCACTTACTTCAGAGTTTAGACAAAGACAACATGGCACTGTTGGGATTGATCTCGGCTAACCTTCTCCGAGTTTCCAGGGGTGATAACCCCACTTCGCGCCCTGATCGGGGGCGCTACCAACCGTGTGGTTTTCGGTCCCGTTCACTAGCGCAAGATAAAAAGGATCAAGGGGGTTCGGCAAGCAGAGCGCTGAAAAATTGGTTCTTGGCTGAACAACCCCAAAATAGACCCGATCTAATTAGTGCGCTCAGGTGAGCGAAGACCGGTGACCGGAGATAGTCGGCCTCGTTCACGCCATCACCGAACACCGTCGCCGTCATCCACGACCACCTCTACGGACGCCGACGCCTCTCCACCGACACATCTACACCATCAGACCACCATATTCATGGCGTCTTCAAGTTCGGGTAAGGTCTCATGCTTCCGCTCTAATTTTCAGTCTGGGTGTTCAAGAGAATGAGCTAGGGTTTATGCTATTCAATCATGATTAGTCTTAGATTAAGACCTACATTTGGTATCAGAGCAACCTAGTCTCGGTTTTGAACCCATTAGCTCATACCGAACTTGTTCTAGCCCCATTTGATGTTCTTATGGTTCAGATCTAAAGTCTAGAGGCCCGGATCTATTGACTAATGGCTCGAGTTAGCATTTAGAAGGAGAGGACTTGAAATCTTTAGGAACCCTAATGAAATCCCGAGAAATCCTCTCGGTTCCCCAAATCGTACCACCCGAGCCCTCAAACCCGAATCAAAACCAAAGTTTAGCGGCGGATACTTACGCTTTTTGAAGAGCGGAGATGGTCGGTCACGGGCGCCACCGTAGCCCACTCGACGGCCGTGCGCGCAACCTCGGTGCACGACCGACCGGCCGGCGAGAGGGGCGAGGAGGCGCCACCGCCTCAGCCGCCGCAGCCGTCGCCCGTGCTCCGCGCGCGCGATGGCGCCTCGCCGTCGTCGTCGCCTCTCGGCGTGCGTGGCGCCTGCAGCTTCCGCGTTTCGCGAGGAGAGAGGCGAGATTAGGGTTAGGGTTTTTCGTGTTTTTATCGCTCGGGTGCAACGTCGTCCGTCCGATCGAATCCGATGGTCACGATTTTGCGGGCGCGGAAGGTGTTGGGTGAAGTTTTTGTCGTCCGATTAGAATCGACGGCGCTTGCGATTCGGGCCGGCAGACGCTGCGTTTTGGGCGCGCGTGTTCGGGCGCGCGTGCGCATTTTGGGCCGCACATTTTTATGGGCTGCGCTCGGTTTTGGGCCAGTAACTGAGGTTTTGAAGAAAGGAGGCCCATGAACAGAAGTTTTCTCCTTTTCTTTTATTTTTTTGGTGCATTTTCTTATGATTAAGTCTTAATGCACTGTTTTAATTATTGTTATGATTGCCCAATTATGATATGTCATGAATAATATATTATTGCCCAATGTTATGCTTAGTCTCTGATTAAAATTGAACCAACGAGATATTTTAATTAGAGAATTTCATGTTTTATCATTATGGCATTATGTATATGCATATGATTATATTCTGACCAACGTTGATTATAATCATGTGTGTAGCCATATTAATTGTTTAGTTCTTTTTCATTTTCGCTCAACGGTGATGTGAATTAGAACTATAGTTTTGTGTGTTATTAATCAGACCAACGTAGGATTAATTGCATGCAACATATTTCTTATGATTATTTCTGATTTATGCCCTGTATTTCGATATTCAGCAATAAATGCATCAAATGTCGCTACCACCATCGATAACATTGAACAACTTACGGGGAGTAATTTTCCCACCTGGAAGGAAAGGATCCATGTTGTCCTTGGGGTATTAGATCTCGATTATGCTTTAAGGGTGCGGCTCCCATTCCTCCGAGGGTGAAGAAAATTATGATGATAAAAGAAAATCTATGAAACTAATGCTGAGAAATGGGAGCGGTCCAACCGTCTATCACTTATGATTATGAAGACCTCCATTTCAGTCGGGATCAGGGGAGTAATCCCCGATTCTGAAAATGCTAAAGTGTATCCGCTTCGAGAGGAGAAATTTAAAGGCTCCACAAATGTTTATGCCAAGACACTAATCCGCAGGCTCTTGACAACTAAGTATGATGGATCCGCAGATGTCGAGAACACATAATGATGATGACCGATATGGCGGAAAACTTAAGGGATGGACATGGAGATTTCTGATGGTTTCCTAGTCCATTTCATCATGACTTCTCTTCCTTCTGAATATACAGCTTTTAAGATCAATTATAATACTCAGAAAGAAAAGTGGAACATGAGCGATTTAATCGCCATGTGTGTTCAGGAGGAGGAAAGAATAAGGACGGAAAAGAGGGATCTTGCACTTCAAGTTGGTGGCTCCAATAAAAGAAAGTTTCAAGGGACTTCAAATCTAAGAAGAAGCTGGCGTTCTCCCCAATCTTGATAAGTCGGGCCTAAAGTGCACATCGCACCTAAGCCTCATGTGGCTCTCGTTGGAGCACCTAAGGGGGTGAATGTCATTTACGCAAATGACAGGCACTTTCAGAAGGACTGTGTCGGATTCCTAAAGTGGCTCGCAAAGAAGGGTAATGATACAATAACTTATGTTGATGAAACTCTTTATGCTAATTTTTCCATTAATTCCTGGTGGATTGACTCAGGTGCAACTGTGCACGTTACTAATTCTTTACAGGGATTCCTTACCGCGAGAACCCTAAGAAAGGGGGAGCGAAGCCTTAGAGTCGCGGATGGAAAGGAAGCCGAAGTCGAATCAATAGGATCAATTACATTAGTCTTAGACAACGGCTTCTCGCTTTGTCTCAATAATGTAGTTTATGTTCCTTCTATTAGGAGGAATTTGATTTCAGTTTCTTTGTTGGACGATGAAGGTTTTAAGTGCATTTTTGGTGATAATAAATGTATTATTACGTTCAATTCTAATGTTATTGGTCTTGCTTTTAGACGAGACAAACTCTATATGCTTTCCCTTAATGAATCTCCTGTATCTTTGAATGTGTGTGATACTAAGTGTAAAAAGAATAATGAGACTTCTTCAAAATTGTGGCAATCGCTGCTTAGGCCACATTTGAAGGGGAGAATGGAGCATCTCATTAAGGAAGAGATTCTCCACCCATTAGATTTTCTCGATTCGACTAATCGCATTGATTGCATTAAAGGAAAATATGTGAAACAAATAAAGAAGGAGCTACTCAAGACAGACTCTTAGAATTAATTCATACTGATATTTGTGGTCCTTTTCCTGTGACATCAGTGGATGGTTTTGATTCTTTCATCACATTTACTGATGATTTCTCCCGTTATGGTTATATATTTCCCATTAAAGACCGATCTGAGTCACTTGATAAATTTAAGATATTTAAGACTGAAGTTGAAAATCAGCACAACCTAAGAATTAAAGTGGTAAGATCGGATCGTGGGGGAGAATATTATGGAAGACATGCCTCTTATGGACAAATTCTGGCCCTTTCGCTAAGTTTCTTCAAGAAAATGGCATTATTGCCGATATTCTATGCCGTGAACCTCAGTGAGAATGGAGTAGGCGAGAGACGCAACCGCACACTTATGGATATGGTACGAGCATGCTCACCACTCTAGTTTACCCATTAGTTTGTGGATGGAAGCACTAAAGACAGTGCACATATTCTTAATCGAGTTCCCAGAAATCGAGCACCTAAGACACCTTATGAATTATGGATGGAGAAAACCGAGTATGAAATATTTACGAGTGTGGGGTTATCTTCTTTGAAGCTAAGATATTTAATCCACATATTGGGAAATTAGACCCTAAAACAATAAGTTGTCATTTTATTGGATATCCTGATAGATCCAAAGGGTATCGTTTTTACTGTCCTGATAGGACAACTAAGTTTGTAGAAACAAGGCACGCTGTGTTCTTAGAGAATAATGAGGAGCTGGAGCCCAGGAAAATAGATCTTGAGGAGAAGCGGGTTTACGTTCCTTCACCGCTTATCCCAAAGACCTTTATTCCTGTGCCTCAGGTGGTTGCACCTCCAGTAGAAAATACTGTTGTTGCACCCATTGTTGAGGTCTCTGAAATTCCTAATGTTGCACCTAATGATGAGCCTCAGCAGTCTCCTGTAATAGCTAATGAACCTATTAGAAGATCACAGCGGGAGAGAAGATCTGTCATCCCAAATGATTATGTTGTATATATGAATGAGGATATTAATGACATAGGGAAGGTAGATGATCCCACCTCTTATAAGGAGGCCATGATGAGTGAACATTCTCCTAAGTGGCTTGATGCCACGAAGGATGAACTAAAGTCTATAAGCACTAATGATGTGTGGAACCTAGTAGAAATTCCTGACGGAGTCAAAACAGTAGGCTGTAAATGGGTCTACAAAACCAAACATGACTCTAAGGGAAATATCGAAAGGTTCAAAGCAAGGCTTGTAGCAAAAGGCTTCTCACAAAGAGAGTGGATTGACTATAATGACACCTTTTCTCCTGTCTCAACTAAGGATTCATTCAGAATCGTAATGGCACTTGTAGCTCATTATGATTTAGAGCTGCATCAGATGGATGTTAAAACGGCATTTCTTAATGGCGACTTGCAAGAAAATGTTTACATGGCTCAACCAGAAGGTTTTGTCGTGGAAGGCAAGGAGCATATGGGATGTCAACTTAAGAAATCAATTTATGGCTTAAAACAAGCGTCGAGGCAGTGGTATCTCAAATTCGATAAGATTATAAGGAATTTTGGTTTTAAAGAAAATGAAGTTGATAATTGCATATATGTTATAAGTTTAAGGGGAGTAAATTCACCATCTTAGTGCTTTATGTGGATGATATCTTATTGGCCAGCAGTGATAAAGATATGCTGTTTGAGACCAAGAAATTTCTTTCATCTAATTTTGATATGAAGGATCTTGGTGATGCCTCTTACGTTCTTGGCATTGAGATTCACCAAATAGGTCCAAAGGAATATTAGGTTTATCTCGAAGGCATACGTTGATGATCATCAAGAAATACAATATGCATAAGTGCTCGCTCGCTCGCTCCTATTGTTAAGGGCGATAAGTTTGGGACATTTCAATGTCCAAGGAGCCAATATGAAACCGATCGATGAAGTCGGTTCCTTATGCTTCATTTATCGGAAGCATTATGTATGCTCAAGTATGTACACTGATTTAGCTTTTGTAACCGGATGCTTGGCGATATCGGTCAAATCCAGACCGGACCACTGGAAGGCCGTTAAGAAAGTCTTGCGCTATATGCAAGCTACTAAGTATTTCATGCTCACATATAAGAATTACGATAACCTTGAAGTTGTTGGTTATTCAGATTCGATTTTTGGATGTGTTGATACTAAGAAATCCACGTCAGTTATATCTTCACACTCGCTCGGGAGTTATCTCGTGGAAAGCTCCAAACAAACCCTTACGGCATCTTCAACGATGCAGGTGAGTTTGTGGCATGTTATGAGGCCACCGTAGGTCAGATGGCTTAAGAACTTTATCCGGGACTAAGAGTGGTAGACAACATCTCTAAACCACTCACCTTATACTGCGATAACGAACCCGCATCTTTTATGCAAGTAACAACAAGTCAAGTGGTCTTTGCCAAACACATTGACATTAAGTATCATGTTGTGAAAGATAGAATCCGAGATCAAACCATTAGTATCAAGCATATTAGTACTAAGTCAATGCTTACGGATCCGCTTACTAAAGGCTTACCACCCAATATTTTTCGTGATCATGTTGCCAGCATGGGTTTATTGGAAAGCATCTGATTCTGGATAAAAGGACCTTAAAGTAAACCAACTCCCATTAAGTATATTGTATGTCCATTTTAAGATAAGATAGTACACTATAGGTACTGAGGTTGTATGTCACTTCATTGGTCATGCGACGCATTACCTTGGTATGATGTTTTATTGAGAATGGGCTTATGATGTTAGCCTTACGATCAAAGGGGAGAATGTTGGGATTGATCTCGGCTAACCTTCTCCGAGTTTCCGGGGGTGATAACCCCACTTCGCGCCCTGATCGGGGCGCTACCAACCGTGTGGTTTTCGGTCCCGTTCACTAGCGCAAGATAAAAAGGATCAAGGGGGTTCGGCAAGCAGAGCGCTGAAAAATTGGTTCTTGGCTGAACAACCCCAAAATAGACCCGATCTAATTAGTGCGCTCAGGTGAGCGAAGACCGGTGACCGGAGATAGTCGGCCTCGTTCACGCCATCACCGAACACCGTCGCCGTCATCCACGACCACCTCTACGGACGCCGACGCCTCTCCACCGACACATCTACACCATCAGACCACCATATTCATGGCGTCTTCAAGTTCGGGTAAGGTCTCATGCTTCCGCTCTAATTTTCAGTCTGGGTGTTCAAGAGAATGAGCTAGGGTTTATGCTATTAAATCATGATTAGTCTTAGATTAAGACCTACAACTTCCAGCTGCTTCCTTTAACCATCTGTTCATATCAAAAGTGGTTTGACCGTTTGAGAAACGTGCATCCACCCCACATGATAAAAAGTGGCACTATTCTTTTGTTTTGTTTAGCAATTCACATCTCCCTCTTCGCATTACTTTACGGTTGGCTACTTGTTTAGTTTCCTTTATCTTGAGTAAAGTACAATCAGAAGTGATTAACTCTAATAAAAAAACAAGATTCTTGCGTAGTGGCATGATCTGTCATAGGGTTTAATCCACATGACATCGATGGTGATGGGTATAATATAGATGGCTTACCTTCCATGGGCATCGTACACGCCTGAATCGCTTCCATGCTTGCCTTTGTGGATGTTCTTTACGTAAATGGGGAACTTGAAAGCTGGAGCCTTCTCGTTCTCCTGCAGTAATACGAGAATAATGGAAAACGAGTCAGCATCAGAAACGATCTTTACACCTGAATCGATCCCCATTTCATGTCACGGTTCCAAAGTCCTATTGACAAGCGACCAACCGAAAGGTGTGGCTCCACTTTGTTCAGTGTTCACAAATCACGACAGAAATGTAGTAGAATTAGTGTAGTATATGTATGCGATAACACATGGCTCCATAGCTTTAGTTGCTTTCTGCCTGTTTTCTCCTCCTTTTCTGAAAAAGAAGGGGGGCATCTTACCAGTTACAATATGTGTTGGCATGTACATATCCTCACGTTAGGAATATGTTTTTTTTTTGCATCCAGTAGTTGTCTAATCATATAGTAAATGACACTGCTCAAAACTCTGAATCAAGCTTGTAGCAGCGTGTCATCTTTTTGCCACGAGATACGCTAGCTGCAGAAAACTTGCTGATTTCTTAACATCTCAAGGCTTTCATCTTCGCTTTGTCCAAGAAGACTAATCTGGTTAGGACTTAGGATGCTGGTCTCTTGTTCCTAAATGGTCACAGCTACCAGGCTGTTCGCCCCCCACATGGCAAGGAATGGTAATAAATGGCAAACGACCTTGCCATCTTTCTAGTTTGTGCTCTGTTCGGCTACTGAAATCTTGTGAAGCAACTGAACAACAATAACCAAACTGACCCAAAAACAGCTCTGAAGAATCAGAAAACAACATCGCAACAAAAGCAATCCAAGTTTTGGTATACACCAAGAACATTAGAAGAGTGTGTAGCTCAGTTGGTTGGAGATGTGGATGTGCACCCCCACCACCTAGGTTAGAGAGATTATGTACATTTCCATCATCCAGATAATGCCTAGTTTCTCGTAGGTATCCCATTTAATCGAACAGTGTGTACATTTCCATCATCCAGATAGAGAGATTGTGCATACCGGTATCGTCTTGGGTCCGAGGAAGCCGTTGATGAAGACGGCGCTGGCGGCGGACAGCGCGACTCCGCACCCTATCGCGCGGAACCCTGCAAGGCAACAGTCCACAAACAAACTAACTAAATGCGGGCGCACAGAGACGAACAGAAAATCAGAAACGTCCCGGTAGGCCGTACGCGCCGTGCTAGCAAGGCCGCGCAATAAATTAGCACAGCGCAAAAACTAATTAAGCGCCGTACGTCTGGACTCTGGAAAAGCAAAAAAGAAAAAAAAATCGCGATTGGCCTGAACGAACTGTTCAGTTTCTTGCAGGAATTTCTGTGAAATTCGCGTGTTCTAGATAGGTTGGAGATGAGATATGGGTGGTCGGTCACCTTCGTAGGTCTCGGAGGGGTAGATGACGCCGTCCTTGTTCCTGTCGAAGAAGGCCACGTGCCTCTGCAGCGGCGTCATCTCGGAGCTGTACACCTCCGCCATGGACTCGCTGCTGCTCCCTAATAGCAATGCGTGGAGAGTAAGCACCGTGGCTACAAGCACCAAAGATTTGCCGCAGAGCGCGTGCAGAGCCATGGTGGATATGGATATTTTCTTGCTTGCTTCTAGGGGGAGCTAGGGGACTCACCTGCAGTGTCCGCAGATTTGGAGGCCATGGAGATCGACGAGGAGAGAGAGAAAGTTGCAGAGAGAGAGATGATGCGAAGGTGGCGGGGAGAGGGAAGGAAGAGAAGACAGTTTGCGATGGCTTGTGGGTGGCGCACTGGTATCTGGCGCGTGCGTGGGGTATATGTACTCGCGCGGCGCGATCCGCGTGCCCAAAGTACCTAACACATCAGCGTTTTTCCTTAATTTTGCACGTATATCATGTCCCTTCTCTAGTTCTCTTTACGGTTTTACTAGATAATGTTCAACTGTTTTTTTCATCAAAATATTTAAATTTTTATCCGTCTGATATGTTTTGATATTTATACTTCTTCTATTCTTCTAATCTGATGAATTTGGTCCGAGTTTATTCCGATTTCTTATTCAGAACATAACGGATTTACACATTGTTGTATTTTATTGGTATATAATTTTTTTTATCTTTGTTTTTTCTCAATCGCTTAAAGTATATGTTAGATTTTGAATTGAAAATATGAGCTATTAAAACTTTGAAGAATAATTACAGTGATAAGAACAAAAAATATATAAACAATTTACTATAATTTATATATAATAAAGGGAAGATTTGATTATTTGCCACTGTCAAAGATTTGCAATTTAGGATTTGCCACTGATGTGTCTATGACATGTGGTCCCAGGATTCAGATGTCATTCACATATGGAGTGGCAAATCCTGAAATCTACATCTTTGCAGTGGCAAATAATTGATTATTCCTTTTCTTTAAGGCAGGGGATTCTCATCATGTGGCATTGCAATTTGCAACACCTTGTGCAACGTCGCCCACGACGCATATCTGGCGTGCGAACGCCGGCTCTTGCATGCGCTGCTATAAAAGAAAAAGGTTGTGCAGCTTCTCGTGTCGCGTGTTGTTCCGATCGAAGTTTCTTTGCAGTGTCCCGCAAGCGAGGCCTCTGTCCAACTGGTCGCCCACGGGCGGATCGTGCGTGCGTGTTCTGTGCTGGACATTCAAGGAAGCAACTCGGCCGGCGACAAATCACGCTATATCCTACGGGAATCAGCACTAGGTATGCTGTGTATGCTGACGTTGGCAAGGACACTGTCTTTTGGGGACTTCTTTGTGGCGGCATCCGCGGTTTATCACTCCATCCTGTGGAGTGATAAAAGTTTGAATAAAAATAGAGATGATGTTTATATATTGACGTTTATTTGTTCAATTTTACAAATTTACGAATGTGACTATTATCAACAACAGTCAATCAAACAACTTGGCTATTGCCTCTATTCATTTAAATCCATCGACATTTACAGTTGACAAAAAAAATCCATAAATTAGAGTCGCATGCTCACATTCTTGCTTGTCTTATTTGCCTGTTGTCGCATAGGACCCATGTTGCACCGCCTTACCCGCTGGCCACTGCCACTTGCCCTCACCGCAGTGGCCTGCCTTTCACCCTCGTCGGCTCGCCGCGACGTGAGCCGCGCCCTCACCAAGCTACCGCCGCACCGCGCTGCCTGTTGCTCGCATGTAGGCACCCGGTCTCCCTCTGGTTGTGTATCATTTGAAGACAAAGATGCAGTCTGTCTTTGCTAGATCCCAGCCATCCGATCAGCAGCTGAGCGTCCCGGATTAATTGCTACAGTGCATATGTTACCGTGCATGGTACAGCACCGACTACCAACACAGCAAACGTGCTACAGTGCTACGGTGTCTCTATGGTGTCCAGTCTTTGCTGACTCAGTTCCTTCGTGTATCTCTGCCTTACGGCAGGGGAGGGGATACGATTCCCTCCCTCTGTGGCCTTCGGTGTTGCCATCGGTGGATCTTCTGCCGCTCCTTCACAGCTTCATCCGTCGCCGCCACCCCCACCCCACCCCCACCAAAACCAAACTCGACACCCGGTACCATTGTTCGCCGCCCTCCACTATCACCCCACGGTCCCCAGGCGCGAGAAACCGACAGCAGCGACCACCCATGCACGACGCGGACGCGAACCGATGGGACGTGGAGGGGGCCAGGGGGAGACCACACCACACCACCACGGTACAGCGTGCACGCGAGATGCGACGGCTAGCCTCTAGCCACCCGGCCGCGCGTTGGCGACGCGTGCAAACAGCCCCGTACCCCCGAGTCAATGTGCGTCGACATCGATCGCACCTGACGTGAAACAGGCGCACGAAATCGAGGATAAGAGTAAGACCGTCTCGGAAGGACGTTTGTCGTCGTATTCCGCGCGGAGACGGGCTCCCATCCTCTGCCTCCCGAGTCGATCAAGAGGCCAGAGCTACTCGGATGGGAATGCGCGTGTGACTTTTAGGACGCTCGATCGATATTCCTCACGTGGATGGAACACTACGCTTCTTGACCTGAGCCATTGATTTTCTTTAAGCAGACGGCTCGCATGGATATGTAACAAATCAGTGTCCAAAACACTTACACCGTGTGGTCTATCCCGATTCCCGAATCAAACAACTACAGGCTTGAATAATTGTCACAATCGAATTTGACTAGTCGAACTTTAATAGCAAAAAACAATCTTCGAAATTAGTAACACGAAAATAATATTGTTAGATTTACCGTAAACAAACAAAATATCAAACAAAGCATGCGTGCTAGCAAATGACAAATGGGGTGCTTCCAAAGAAGCGGTTACATGCAGTGGCGGACTCAAGACTCAATTTTAGCTATGGCGGAGATGTGGAGTCGTCCATGTAGGCCAAGAGTATTACCAACAAGCAAAACAATCCGTACACAAACTATATTGTAACCCTGTAGATTATTTGACCTTTTGTCGAATTTTGAATTTTAGTAAAAGTGTAAAACAACTAACATAACAAAAACTTAATTTAAATCGATACTCTAAAGATAAATCCAAATGAAATTTGATTTGCAATTCAAATGAAAGTTTGAATTTGAAATCCATTTGGGACTTACTAGCCTTAGATTTTGACATTGCTAACGCCGCACCGCCGCCCACGACCTACGTCAGCTGTCGGGCGTCAACCCTGCCGATCTACCCCTTGGCCTCCTCGGCTCCTCACACCTCCTCAGCCTCCTGAGTCTTAGGAGCAGCGCTGCCATGCGCCCACGCAGCCACGCAGCCACGCCAACCGCACCGCTTGGCACCAGCACTGCCAGCTTGCGCCTTGCGCCATGCGGCCTGCGCGCCTACTCAACCGCTACCCCCTACCGGCCTATCCCTTGGCCCCCTCGACTCCTCGTCCCCTCCTCATCCTCCTGAGTCCTGGGAGCAGCACCGCCACTCACCCACGAGCCCACGCCACACCGCCCGCCTATGCCCCCGCTTGGTCGCTCGCCCCCACTTGGTCGCTCGTCCCGCCTACGCTAGGGTTCGCCTCTACTACGCACCCAAGCTGTCGAGAAGAGCTCACGCCTTGCAACCTGGCCGACTGATCTGGGTCATTCCTTAGCCCTTGGGACTTTGTGGGTTGTGGCCATGGGCCTTCCTTAGCAGTGTGGCCCACCATCGATTGAAATGGCCCCGGAAGCCACAATCCTTAATTTAGACTTTAGAAACCGTAGCGTCATGACCGTCTTCTCTGCCGTCGGCCTGAGGTCTTAGGTGCTCCGTGGAGAGGGTGGAAGGGGCGGTTCACGGCCAATGGTAGCTCTGGCGGACGTTAGAGCACGTCAGAATAGTGAGTCCACCCCTGGTTACATGCTCCTATCACTCAACCGTGGCCACATGTCACCTTTCCAAAGTATAGCAAAATCATAGTTCGGTATAGGAATCAACAGGTATGACGATCGAGCCGACCATTCTGGCAATGTGCTTTGCTTCACGCCAAACTATTGGGAGGCCAAAGCTTTCTGGACCGAAGGCGCAAGTCTTTAAACGTTTTTGTGGCCTTGATAGTCAATTTCCCAAGTTCCACAAATCCCCCGGATTGCACTCCACTCTAAATCGCATGCTGTAAAGTGTCAGTTGCGTTCGAATGATCGAGTCTTCAAAAGTTAGTTCGCTTCATGCTTTTGTTAAGACCAGAAGACGGCCATTTTATCTATCTTCTCTAGTTGCTCAAGCAAACTGCCAATCACGCGCACCTATGTACCAACATGCATGTGATGCCCAATCTGCAAGAAAAAATGCCTCTGATGATTATACAGTTTTATTATAGTGCTTGGTACCATCGAGATAACTCACTACATTCCGCTAACTAATGTAATTATGCATTGTATTGGTAACAATCACATATTTGTCTCCAACCCCATGCTTAGCAGCCTCATACCTTGGCTTCTTGTGCATGAATGATCTCCCTGGCCAAGAGCGTCCACATAACCACATTAGTTGAACATTTCTGCGCTCTAATATGTTGCCATTCTTGATTGTTAGAACTTAGAAAAATTGATGTTAATTTTTCAATGGTTACCTGATTTGTTAACCAATTGTTGGCCATCATGGAACGGGTAGTTCAAAAGAAATAATGCAGTTCACGATCAATCATCGTTTAATCACGCGACTACAATTAGTAGGCACAACCAATGCAAAGTGACCAAATTTGTTCAGTACTAAATTCTGGACATAAAAAACTTATTCGATGGCACCTGAATTGAAGAGGAATACCGTGTTAGCAGCCATTTGGCTAGAGATGACAGTCAACATAAGCAGGCTGCAGCCAATGAGAATCAATCTGTTCTAGCAAAGTTGCAGTTATGAAATTTCTTTAATATTGCAATGACAACAATGTGCAAAATGTTCTTGTTGGAAAGTACCATTACACTAAATATCATCGAATTCTCTTTTTTTCTCTGTCCAGTTTGATGACAGACGCATCAAAGTCAACAAATCATAAACTGAGACCTGTCCGTGTATAACTGTCTCCTATCTGCTCTTTTTAAAGAACTTGTCTGTCCGGCTTATATATTACTAGTTTGTTTCACTGTATTTGTACACAACCATCATACGTACAAACTAAGAAAAAAATAAATCTAAATTTTTTTAATGAGAAATGACCATGCATACATTTATTAAATGACGTACTACAATCATTTAATCTCTTCTGAAGCATTTAAGTAGGGACAGAGGTAGAGAGTGAGAACACTGCAATAACTACACTCTTGGTTGTCTTAATAGACAAATATTTTGAAACAGAGGGAGAAGGGAGGAAGTCTCCTATCTGCTTTTGGGTTGAAGTCTTCACACCTCAGCTCTTTCATGCTTTTGTTCAGAGAATTCGGAACTCGAATTCGCTCTCCTTGTTTTTTTTTTTTTTTATCTAGATGCTCAAGCAAATTGCCAGCACCTTTTTGAAAGCATGCAGAAGCATCCACTATGAAATTCATTATCGTATTCTCCGTTCTTTTTTTTATTTGACATCCTTTAATCCGTGATGCAAAACTTTCTAAAATTTGGTCACCAATATATTTAAAACTATCTAGAGTGAATGTATCAAACTATATCATTAGGTATTAGGTTTGTTGTTAGATACTTTCGTAATATTATATCTTAATTTAAAGTTCTATAAATTAATGATCAAAGACGCATATCAGAGACTGTAAAAGTCAAAAACGTCAAATAAAATAGAAACGAAGGGAGTAGTGTGAAATTAGAAAAGAAGAATCGCCACAAATCATGATAGGTTTGAACCATATAAATCTTCAATCTTCGTTAAGGGCTCCCTTCTTCACTACAATCGAAGGACAGCATTTGGTTTGGACACACTGCCTGCAACTCACTCTTCTGCATACCAAAGCATTTGGAATTGTTTGTCTGCTTCCCCATAATTTTCAGAAATGAACCAGGTGGTGTCGTAGCAGAGCCCTACCCCTAGGGCCGTCGGAATACCAGTAAGCCCGGAAATATGAGCATACATATAGACTAGACATATAGCTATACTCAGTAAGAATGTACTAAAATACCCATTTCTCCATTCTTGTAAGAGAGAGGTAAGAAGAGAAATGTCCTCCCCCTCTCCTATATATATAGCCCCAAAAGGGCATGTATAGGGGGAGGCATTCACACGTTCACTATTCAATATATGCATAACGCTCTTGGCTCCTCCATTTCGGTCCCTCGAGACAAAAGGTACTCCATACTCACAGTCTAGTCTCAATGCTACGACAGTTGGCGCCGTCCGTGGGGACTGAACAAAAAGTTATGCATGGAAGAGGAGCTGAAAGTATTCGTTGTCAATCAGAGCGAAGGCTCATGCCCCCACTTCGCGCACGAATTAGAGCTTCAGTCCACCTAGCACGGGGACACCTCGTGGGCAGCGAAGGCTTCGCTCACAGCAACGAAGGCTTCTCTCGTGTGGACAGGGCGTCGCTCAGACTCCACAAGGCCACCTCCACCCATGTCGCGCCCCTCCGCGCCAGCTTCGCATGCCGCCTCGCCCTCCGCGTCGCTCCTCCCTCACTACACCCTAAGGCCACCTCTGCCAACGAGGCCACATCCGCCCCCTGGGCAGCCTTTGCACGCCTCCACGCCTAGCGCCGCCTCGCCTCGCTACGCCTAGGCGGATCCACGCCTTAGCGGCTGTTCATCGCCATGCCCAGAGGCCACATCCGCCGCCTCGACCTTCGCACACCTTCGCGCCGGCTTCGCGTGACGCCGCTCCCCAAGGCCACCTTTGTTGACAAGGTCACATCCGCCGTCCTTGACGGCCTTCGTGCGCCGCTGCGCCTAGAGACCACGTGGTCGCCTTCGCCGCACCGGCTCTGCCTCGAAGGCTCTGTGTCAGCAGGAGGACCAAATCTTGCACCCCCATTGTGCGATGTTTTGCGCCTCGCACCCTCGCCTCACACTATTTTTTCAAAGGTAGGGGGACGGTGCTCAATCCTCACCTCCTCCTGCAAAGCGCAGCACCTCCTCGGGCATGCGCCTCACGCCCTCATCGCGCACTGTTTTTTCAAAGGTAGGGGACAATGCTTAATCCTCGCCTCCTCCTGCAAGCGCAAGAGCCCTCCTCGGGCATGCGTCTCATGCCCTCTTCGCGCATTGTTTTCAAAGGTAGGTGGTGGCGCTCAATACTTGCCTCCTCTTGCAAGCGCAAGCACCATCCTCAGGCATGCGCCTCGCACCCTCATCACGCACTATTTTTCAAAGGTAGGGGACGACACTCAAACCTCGCCCCCTCCTATATGTGCAAGTGCTATGCCGCAGCAACCCTTCGTGCCACCTTAGGTTGTGTGCACAAACTCCCAAACATGGTCGAAAAGGTGGACAGTATCAGGCACCTTAACATGAGCAACATCGACGACCACACCAAAGCAATGATCACATGTAATAAGTTATAATATCAGCGTTGTTCCTACACTTGGGCCTACCCTTACTGGGACAAGGTTACTTCCATGACATCACTACCAGAAGATCTCAAGTATATTGACAACCGAGGGGCTAGGGCGAGAACCTATTGTGTCTGCTCACCCCTTGGGACCTCGGAATGTGCAGACGAGGGAGTCATGTCTTAGCGATGCCCCACCCCTAGGGATGTCAGGATTACCCAGTAAGCCCTGAGGGATATGAGCATGTACATAGGCTAGACATAAAGATATACTGAGCAGGAATGTACCAAAATCCCCCTTTGTCCATTCTTGTAAGGGAGGGTAAGAAGGGAAATGTCCCTTCCCCATCCCCCCCTGCATTCACACATTCACTATTCAATATATGCATAACGCTCTTGGCTCCTCCATTTCGGTCCTCAAGACAAAGGGTACTTTGCACCCACTGTCTACTCTCGATGCTACGACATGTGGCATAGATCATTTTATGATAACTAGCCGATCGACACGCCCAATTACACGGCGTAGTGTAGTATAGTATATCGTATAAAGTTTTCATTGCACAATTCCAAATTTTGAAATTCATGTTCTGCAAACAAAATGCATTTGGTATATTTGATTTCATATCTATGAGATCTCCCTCCCCTATGTGAAAGAGAGGATTAAGATATGGGCCAATCTAGTAAATACCAAGGCTAGATGTTTTTGTGAGAATTTCTAGCATGTTTCTCTGTTTTTTTCTTAGCAATTGTAAATCAACCATCATCAGCTTTTATTTTATAATAGATGGGTAATTTTCCAGACAGTTTTAGTTGCCTCTAAAATTTAGTCTATGCTAATGTGTCACTTGATGTGGCAAGCTATGCTGGTATGGATGGTGCAAGAAAAAAACTATGGAGTAACTTCCAACTCATTTATTTCTATATATATAATAGAAACTGGGTTATATCCCAGTTCGAGAAAAATCTTGACAAATAATTATATTTATGTTTGAATCAAAGAATTGCTCCAAACTAGAACCAGAAATAATAAACAGAAGCGATAAAGTCACAAATAATTGCATGTTGGTCGGTAGGTCCCCTATATAAGATGATGCTTGAGTGCATCCTGTTTGTCCCATTGAGGAAAGCTGAACGCTTGCAAAGTGGTGTCAACTCCCCTGCGCCATGCGTACTTCCCTCAACTTTCAGATTCAATGAAAGTAGTATGAAGGCGTCGTACTGACGTTATCAGCAGTTATTGAAAGTAATGCAATGTATACTTGTTAGAAGACTCTACAAGAAAGGAGAAATTACATGGAGAAAGATATTTGGCATGAGGTCCTAGAAGTAATCCTTCCTGGTAAAATAAATAACAATATAGAGTTTGATATTTGTTGGGATGTTTCTATAGTTGAGATATTTGTGTAGTAGAACGGTTAGGATGATGACAAGTGTCAAGCATCCAATGTCTAGGCTAGGCTGTAAATAGAGGCATCATGCCCCCTATGTATCATAAGCTCCCATGAGCCATGAGCATCCATAAGGGATGCCACCAAGCCACCTATATATGGAGAGGTAGTAGGAGGTCATGAGAAGGCCTAGGTAGAAGAGTGAAGAGTTAGGGTGGCCACATAAAGGGGAGCTACTAGCCCACGTTATACCGTTGGAAATGAGCCCACGTTATACCGTTGGAAATCAACCCACGTTATACCGTTGGAATGCATTTCCAACGGTATAGTAGTTTCATGCAATTTTGTGAAGTTTTAGTTGTTCAAAAGTTTCAGATTTCGAGTTTCAAGATTCGACTAGGTTTCAATGCATTTTAGAATTATAGAACTTTCGAAAAGATTTCAAGGCCAAGTTTCAACGAGTTTCATATTTTGGAACTCAAGTTTTCAAGAAGTTTCAGACAAAAAGAGCTTCATGAAGTTTCAAGCAGTCTCGTGAAAACATATTAAAAGTTTCAAGTTTCAATGAGTTTTGCGTATTTCTAGAAGTTTTCAAAAAAGTTTCAAGCCCAAGTTTTAACAAATTTTAGATTTTAAAACTCAAGTTTCAATAAGTTCCAGACAAAAAAGTTTCATGAAGTTTCAAGAAACTCACTGTTTCGATGCAAAACAGGAAAAAAAATCGGAATAAGATTTGAAGAAATAGAGCAAAATGTCTACAAAAATCAACAAAAATCAAATGTTCAGAGAGATACCGTGGATTGGGACAAGGGAATGGCAGTGTGTCACCAAAAACTGAACTGGGGTTCACTGGTCGACCTGGTAGCAGGAGAGACTGTCCCCCGCTCCTGCCAGCTTGCTATGCCGCCGGGAAAGTGCTGCAAGCGTCGCTACAAGACACCACCGTCCTCACGCAACTAGCGTCGTTGCAAGCCACGGCGGCCCATGCCCACATAGGCCTCACGCAAGTGATAGCTGGACCAGGCTTGGTAATAGAAGCATCGTGAATGGAGAGAGAGAGAAAGGTAGATAATCGACTGGTGGGAAGGAAATCGAGAATTGGACGAGGGCGATAAATAAGATTGATCCGACAGATGCAACTGTTTGTGGCTAGTTGATCAAACATGGGATTGTTGTCCTGTTAAAAACACCGATGACGCTACAATGTTTTCTAGATTTTCTCCACATATAAAGAGTTGGTGTATCAAGTTGTGTAGTAGCGAAATAAAGTGTTGAGTTATCCTATTGTGTAAGCATTGGTCTTCCACGATAAGACGTGTACTTCTAGTATTTAGTGCTTAGTTGTGATTCAATGTAAGTGTCTCGGCCGTCTGAAATCGTAATGGTCTTGACTTTAACATAAGCGGTTTGATCGCGAGGAAGATAAGCAAAACACTAAGTAGTAAGAAGAAAAATCTACCAGCCATAGGGTAGTTGGTGCAGCGTGTCTAGTACTCATGAGAGGGGGTATTAGGGTCATCCTGATTCCCATCAATAGTGGAGGCTGGAAACCAGATTAAATGAAACTATAATTAAGGCACAAATGATATTATCATGAAATCTTTCAGTCAAAACCAGATTAAGTAAAAAATTGAGAATGCTGGCCAGAGGCAGGATAGGTCTGAGGCCCAGAACCATTTGTATGAAAGTATGAAACTCAGTCATCCTTTACACCCAGATGATGATGTGATCTCTGTTGCATCCTATCGTAAAAATTCAAATGTTTCTGCAGCGAAGTCAGTGAGTTGCACACTTTGTACCTGTTGGAATTAATATGGGTTGGGCCCATCTTTAATTCTAATTAATTTCTGGAAAATCTCAAAGGTCCATGTGCATATGCTAAACTGTTTAGTCCCATATGGAGAGTTGAATGTGAGTTACACCACTTTAAAAGGTGGAACGTAATAGCCCCCTTGTGGAATTGGAGAGAGCCAATACACGCGCGCGCTCGCTCTCTCGCTTGCTTCGCCGAGCCGTGCCGTGCCGTGCGTGTGCGTGCGCGTACGCATGCGTGTCGGGTGCGTGCGCGTTTTTCTTTATCTATTCGAAAATCGAAACGCACCGACTCGCAGTAAATGGTATTAATGAATGGCTAGCAGTTACTAGGGTTATTTTTTAGTAATGGCATGGTTGTAGGTTACTAGTGACTAATGGTTGCAGTTAACACCATTTTGGCCTCTTCGTTTTTGCTATTTAGATGAACAGAGCACTTGTTCTGAGACTGATCTCTCTATACGAAATACTCTCCTCGAAAGACTACAGAACACCACTTGGTTTTGTTGTTGTCTCTGGCGATCTCCATCCTGGCGAGGCGCGTGTACGGTCGCACCGGGAGAGCAGGCCTCCGGAACCCTCGTCATCGAAGGCTTGCACGAGCGGCGACGAATAAGGTTTTTGGGGAGCGTTCGCGCGACTGCTCGCTTCTTCTTCTTCATTCGATTCTCTGTTACGTCTACATCAACTGCACGACTACTACCACTACGTCATGACGAACGATAAGACTCCTCCTGCTGCTACTGGATCTGGAACTCCTACTGCTGCTACTCCTTCTACTGGATCCGGGTATGTATATCTTACACATATTTGTTGGTTAGTTTTCTTATCTGTTGTTAACTTGAACACTGAGATAGGTATACTAGTTTATATCCTTCTGGATCTTAGTATGACTATAGTGTTTTTGTTCATTTACTTTATGAAAATGACTAGAATAATTCTCATAATTTATCTACCATATTTCTGGATTAAAGTAATTCAAAAAATGCTCATACTTTCAACAGTACCTTCCGTCAGTTTACATATCCAATAAGAATAGGATAGAGATCCAACTTACACATGATAACATCAGAATAAAAGTAGATCAGTCAATGGGAAATGATGTTGTGGAACCCTTGACCTATTGATCCACAGAACAAGCACATGCATACATAGTGGGGTTTGCATTTCTGATGGCAAAGTTTGTGTGTGTTTTAACAAATGCAAAGTTCATGTTGATTGCATGCCTACAATGACCTTGAGCACATGATGCTGGATTAAGAACTATGAATGTATAAACATGAAACTAATCAATATTCAATACATATATAATTGTAAAAATGTGGTACACTGCAATGGACTATGGACTATCCCATTTTATGGACTATGGACTTATCTCATTTTGTCAACTGGTTGACACTCATAGGGTATTTCGATATAAGCAACTAACATGAGGAGAAATGCAACTTGCAACGGCAAATGAGCTTCTGAACTTCTCCCAGAGAACCCTCACATTCTAGATGTGTGAACTCTGCTGTTGTTGCTCGAAGACCAAAGCATTGGCAATTCGATTTACATATCCGCAATATACTTGAATTAGTTTGCAAAAATAATTCCATGTGAAGTTAGTTCCAACCAAGTGGAGCAACAAGTATAATGAGTAGAAACAACGAGTCAAGATGACTTTTATGAGGTAGAACAAGTGCCTTACATTATCAGCATAACAATCCCATGGATACAGAAGTTCCAATTTTGCATTCGAATAATCTTACAGTTTCAAGTGATCGGTTAGAGCTTTGCTCACAAGGCCTCGTTTAAAGAAGGTTCCCAAAAATTCAGACATGGTAAAATTCATGCAATTCGGTGGGTTTTCTGAAGAAACCAGCTCTGGCAACGGTCCATAAAAAACTGAGTCCCCTCTCTTCCCAGGATAGAAAACGATGCCAACTGAAACCCTGGCTTCTTCATGTGAAATCATTACCACCCGGTGTTCCATGCTCCTGTACTAATCGTTGGACATTATCTGATGAAAGGATAGGATAGAAAAACAAGTTGGATACGGTGATGGCATTACGAAATACACAAAGCATAAAGCTTCTTAAAGATGTGCACTGCGGAACAATACTTTTAGGTGTCTTAGTTATCGGACTAACAGAAAACATGTTTATGTATAAACCATCAAGCTAAAGAAATATTGTCTAAGATAATATGAGAGGACCATGATATTATGCTCTGTTAAAGCGACGGTTTCCTTTTCCAGGTAATCTCATCTTCTTCTTCTTCTTTGTGACTTTGCCACATAACAACATTCAATTACCACAGGTTTCATCTTCAGACTTGGTAAATCTGTCTATTGGAAAATGAAATGTACAAAACGAGTACTAAACCCAAGCCAAGTACATTTAGATAAGAATAAATAATGATAACTGAGAGACTGAGAGGAAGAATGCAATCCACAAAGTTATTATCTTCAGTAACAGCTTCTGTTCAGATCACATGTTTCCTCTTACAAGTACTTCAAAATTTCTAGCATTTCTAGTATCTATTGTCGGTTACTACTAATAGACTCCCAGCGACAACAGCATGTCCAACGTGCAAATGCAATGTTGAATTGAATTTTGTTCAGCTGCAAAATTTAAAATTTTCTAACCATCCAGTTTTCAGTTTTGGAAAGAGGTGGGCAGTTGCAAGTCATGAACTGGTTTTCAGGGACAAGTTGTTCAGTGTTTGATTCCCTCGGAAAAATGCGACTAAATTATTTTCCTCCTCCTGCACTTGTATGTAGCTGTGTCCTGGGGCTCTACCTTTATGATGGT
Source organism: Ampelocalamus luodianensis (assembly GCA_036346255.1). Lineage (NCBI taxonomy): Eukaryota > Viridiplantae > Streptophyta > Magnoliopsida > Poales > Poaceae > Ampelocalamus > Ampelocalamus luodianensis. Next base: position 50,403,534 of record CM070627.1, on the reverse strand, counting down.
TCATCTCTTGCTTCTCTGATGGCATGGCTGTCGTGAAACTTTTGTGCAGAAACTTGGACTGTGTGGCTTCATACTTCGTGCAGCTCTAGCTGGCCAAGTGTGCACACTAGATGGTGCACCGTGTTTATGCACAGGGCACAGGCAGCACGGCTTTGCTAGCCTTAGTTCTTCAAACCTCTCTCAAGCCTTTGTTCACCGGCCATTAGGACGGTAGTGAACTGGTTCTCAACCGCCATAAGTGTCATTCCGGCTCCCTCTCCCTCCTCCCTCCATGCTGCCCTTCATTGTCCCCATATCAGTTCATCACCACCAAATTGCCGCTAGACAAATCATGATGGTGTTGTATCACCTAGAGACCTCACGGGCCTCCTACAACATATGTGGGGCATGAAGTTTCTTTGGAACAGTGCATCGATGTGAACTACCACCTTCCTTGGTCGCTCTGAGCAAGCTTCAAGATCCCAGTGTGAAAACTCCAATCATGGACACCATGGCCAGTTTCTGCCATATTTAAGCCAGAACCCTCTAGAATATTGATACTAGAGATTGTGGAAGATCTAGGGATTAGGAAGCACAAAAATGTGAGGAAATAGAAAGAAACAAGTTGACCAGAAGACCACCGGGAACCTCACAATTTCCGGAAATCAGAAGGGTACTGGTTTTTCTCCATGAGATCTCGATCTGCCTTTCCTTTTTCTATTTTCACCATTTAATTATTTCTAGAATGCTTAGGAAAATTAGTGACTACTGATCCCCATTGTTCTGTGGATATGTGTCTCACATTCAAGTATTAAATTGTCAAAAAAAATGCCTTTTGTCCTAATCTTTAGCTGCTCATGTTTGCGCCTTGAATAGCTCTACCAAGATACTGCACTTGGTAGAGTTTGAATTTAGTATATCTATTATCTATTGCTAGTTCTCTTTTTTTACCTTGTGATCAACACATTAGCTATATCAGTTTTCAGCAATACTTCCTCTCTTAATACTGATTACTTCTGAGATAAATACTTTTGTACTATGCGTTCTTTAAATCTTGATCAGCTTGTGGATTTTTACCAAGAAAGAGCAGAAGATAGAATATTGGAACATGTTGCTCAGGAGAAAACTGGGCCACTTCAGTGCCGCTCCTAGCATATATTTTTGTGTTGGACTCAGTGTATTTATTCCCAACTAGTGATTGTGTGATTAAGTGGGATATTCACATGTTTATTGATATCCTTATGGATACGATTTTTTTATTATAAAGAAACACTTATGGATTCAGGGTTCATTAAACCATACGGGTTTTTATTATAAATATCTTCCCAAGGTGTGTTTAGGACAGAAAGAGAATGTATAAACCATGAGAATTAAGTCGTGACTTAGCTTTTTGGCACGTGGTGCAGCGGGCAATGAAGCGTTCGACGTCACGCCTCATCTTTGGCCACTAAAAGTGGTGGGTCAGAATGTTCTCGGTCTTCTTTACGCCAAAGTAACCCATGAATCCTCCTCCATGCGCCTCCTGTAACAACAAAAGACGAACGGAGCTAACTAGAATACATAGCTTGTTAGCACGGTACATGAACCCACCATACACCACAAATTTATTCCAGCCCTTTCCCTCTTGACAATTGAGCAACACATCTTTAAAATCAGTATCATACACATATTGCTCCTTTATTGTCTCTAATCCAAAAATTTGAAGTCAAGTTATGAAAACATGGTATATCTCTTAGACAATGCATCAACTATTACATTTTTTTTGCCCTTTTTATGTTTAATGGCATAAGGGAATGACTCAATAAACTCAACCCACTTAGCATGTCTATGGTTCAGATTGGTTTGACTTCGATTATGCTTCAAATATTCGTGATCAGAATGTATTACAAACTCTTTGAGCCATAAATAATGTTGTCATGTTTCCAAAATTCGAACTAGAGCATATAATTCTTTATCATAGGTATAATAGTTCAAACTAGGCCTACTTAATTTTTCACTAAAGTAAGCAACAAATTTTCCTTCTTGAATTAACACACCACCAAGACCTATGCCACTAGCATCACATTCCAATTCAAAAGTCTTACTGAATCAGGAAGTTGAAACAAAGGGGCGTGTGTCAACTTATCTTTGAGAGTGTTAAAAGCTTGTTGTTGTATGGTGCTCTAAGTAAAAGGAACACCCTTCTTTGTAAGCTCATTCAACGGTACAACGATGATGTTGAGATCCCGAACAAAACGTCGATAGAAACCAGCGAGCCCGAGAAAACTCCGCACTTGTGTGATCGTTTTAGGAGGTGGCCAACTCTGGATAGCAACGATCTTGGCTTGATCAACTTCAATGCCCTGTGGAGTAACAATATAGCGAAGAAACGATACTCGATCGGTGCAAAAAAAAGTGCACTTCTCTAGGTTACCAAATAAACGTGTATCACGTAAAATATTAAAAACAGCACGTAAATGCTCCAAATGTTCATCTAATGACTTGCTGTAAATCAATATATCATCAAAGTATACTACCACAAACTTGCCAATGAAAGCAAGCAAAACTTCGTTCATTAATCTCATGAAAGTGCTAGGTGCATTAGTTAAACCAAAATACATCATTAACCACTCATACAGTCCAAACTTAGTTTTAAATGCTGGTTTCCACTCATCTCCTAACTTCATGTGAATTTGATGGTAACCACTACGCAAATCAACTTTAGAGAAAGCAGTAGAACCACTTAATTCATCAAGCATATCATCTAACCTAGGAATATGATGACGATAACGAATGGTGATATTATTGATAGCTCTACAATCTACGTACATACGCCACGAACCATCTTTCTTAGGAACTAATATGGCAGGAACAGGACAAGGACAAAGAGATTCGCGCACATAACCTCTGTCGAGCAATTCTTGTACTTGGCGCTGAATTTCTTTCGTCTCCTTTGGGTTGGTCCTATACGGCACACGGTTTGGCAGTGAGGCACTGGGAATCAAGTCGATTTGGTGCTCTAATCCTCGAATAGGTGGTAGCCCCGGTGGCACCTCCTTCGGAAATACACCAACAAATTCCTGCAAAAGGTTAGCAATAGCAGGAGGCAAGGATGAAGGCATATCTTCAAATGAAAACAAAGCATCCTTGCATACTAAAGCATAGCACACATAGTCATGGGCCTGCAAAGTATTGATTTTAGATTTGGTTGCAAGCAGAACAAAACATTTTAACTTAATTTTATTCTTTTTAGCACTAGGTTCCTTCTTGGATTGATCGACAAAGTCATTCGCAACAATCTGAATTTTACTTTTACTACTAGTCTTGTCATGCTTAGCTCTCTCTAATTCATCTTTTAAAATAGCCTTGGATGACATGGGTAGCAAGCTAATATTTTTTTCCCTTTAAATATGAGAGTATATCGGTTGGTCCGACTATGATGTACAATATCTCTATCATATTGCTAATGTCTACCTAGCAGTAAAGAACAAGCTTGTATAGGCACTACATCACATTCAACATAGTCATGATATGAACCCATAGAGAAGTGTACTCTCGCAACGCGTGTTACCTTTAGCTTACCGCAATTATTGACCACTGAATGTAGTAGGGATGGGGGTGTTGTTGAGTGACCAAGCAAAGCTTCTCGACCATGTCTATGCTCACCAAATTGTTGTAGCTTCCTCCGTCGATAATCACACGATATGAACGGTCCTTGACGATGAATTTTGTTTGAAACAAGTTGTGGCACCGCTTCTGCTCGGCACGCTTCATTTGGGCACTAAGTACACGTTGTGCGATGATGCTCAAGTACTTATCCGCGAGGTCAGCGCTGATTTGTTCCTCCTCACGATCAGAATCGTTGTCGTTTTCTACAGAGTCAGCAAGCAAAGTATGTTCTTCTTCTATGTCACTAGCGGAAGTGTACTCACCATTATCCTTGATCAAGAGGGCGCGCTTGCTAGGACAGTCCCTCTGCATGTGTCCAAAGCCCTTGCAGCAATGGCATTGAGTCTCGCGTGCTCGTCCAGTTGATGCCATTGAAGATGCACCCGAAGCAGGGGTTGAATTGGCTATTTTGCTTGCCTCAGATGCTCGTGAAGGTGTAGGAGAGGCCACTAGACGTTGAGAATTGTTTGATGAGTTCGGGTCAGCAACCCAGTTGGAGGTGGCAGCGGGAGTGCGGTTTTGAAATTGACTTGTACGACCTGCAAAAATACCCCCAGAGTTGCTCCGTTGCTTGCTATAACGTCCCTACACTTCCCGTTCAGCCTTACAAGCAAAGTGAAACAAGCGAGTGATTGAATTGTAATATTTATAATCAAGTATATCTTGTATCTCACAGTTTAGCCCACTTAAAAATCTAGCTATTTTAGCATCTTCGGTTTCCTCTATACCACAGCGAAGCAAACCAGTTTGTAATTCTTGATAGTATTCCTCAACAGTTTTACTACTTTGATTCAGCATAGTATGAAGGAACAAAACGATGGCGCATAGCTATTTTTAAAGCCTCCCATTTGGCAGGTATGTTATTAGGATTAGTACGACAATATTCACCCCACCATATACTAGCAAAGTCTATAAACTCACTAGTAGCAGCTCTAACCCTCCTATTCTCAGGGAAATCGTGGCAATTAAAATTTTGTTCTACTTCTAACTCCCAAGTGAGATAAACATCAGGATCATATTTACTAGCAAATGGAGGCATAGTAAATTTAATCTAAGAAAAAGCATCATCACAGTGTCGTACCTCCCGTGGTGGTGGATCACGTCCCATACCTTGTATATTGAAATGATGTCGACGGTGATCATGATCGTTGTTCAAGTTGAGGTCCCCGTCCTCGGTATCAGCAAAATTATTCTCTTCTTCTTCATCATCCACAGCCGATGAGGAATCATTGTTGGCTATGTAAGCCTAGCGGCGATGGCCGGAAGTGCCGGTAGTAGCAGGAACAGCACGAAGGGGTGCCGCAGGCGGAGATGGAGGGGTGCGGCCTAGCACCTCCAAACGTGTCAAGATGGTGTCAAGCTTCACGTTCAACTCAACTTGGCTAGCTTCTACTCCATCGAGTCTTGTAATGGTCTCTTCGTGAGCGTTCTCCAGTTACTCACAGTGTTTGTTGACCATCTTTGCAAAGTGTTGTCGTAGCCCTCTTGTACGTGGGGTGAGGATCCCCTCTTCTTCAATTCCTTGTGCACCTGACATGGCAATAGCAAACAGAAAACGAAGGTGAAAGTAACAAGTCCCTAATACTACTAATATGTGGGGCTGAAAATCACTCGGTCACTCAAACAACTTCACTAAAGTTCTTACCCAATTCTTACCAAGCAGCAGGTGGTGATCAGCACACCGGTGTCGGCTTCAAACTAGTCGTCGAAGACCGAGTAGAGCGATTGCAAGTGAAAGTAGCATGCACGGGTGTAGTAATGCTGTGGAGCTAGGCAGGCTTACGTATGGTAGCAAGGAGTAGCAATAATCAAATCAGAGAATGCAAGCTGAAAAATCGTTCAACGTCGGTTAGTGCTGGTCCAAGACTAGATCGGACTAGAGACGCGAGCCTAGAATACAAATGAAAGCACGGCATGGCAGAAGCTCAAAAAAGGATGTCGTCTTCACGGGGAACCTTAGAATCACTTGTAAAAGGGCTCTATCAATTTTAAGCGAATTCTGAGAAACTGGATTTTTTTTCGTTGTTTTTTTTCCTTTTTTGTTCTTTTTTTGTAAATCTGCACCTCACTCAAATCTCTTCAAATTCCTCTTCGGGCCTAGAGAGGTATATGAGTCATAAACTTTTTATAAAAGACAGGGGTAAAAAGGTAATTAAAAGATACTCTCTATCTCTAAACTATGATTTTTTTTTATCGCGTTGTTGAAGTCAGATGAATCTTAGGTTTCCTTCTGGCAGCACGAAAAAGAACCTCTTATTTTTTTCGTTTTTCCCTTCTTTTTCTTCTCTGCCACAAACCAAATCGAACTTTTGTTCTTGGTTAGGGTTTCCCTTGGTGTGGCGGCGGCAGGAGGATGGTGGCAATAATAGGACGCGGCAAGGGATGGTGGCAGCGCTGGTGATCGCGACAGCGACTCTGGTGGTCGCGGGCAGTGCAATGCAAAGGTGGCAGTGGCTCTGGTGGCAACGGCAGCGTGAGGGCAGAGATGGCAGCGGCTCTACCGGGCGCTGCAAGGACTGGCAGTGGATAGGTTTGCTGCGGCAGTGATCTATGGAGGTAGGCGGCAGACCGAACCCAACGGCAACGGTGCAATCAAACGTGAGCAGAACTTGAAACTCTAAAGAAACTAGATACTAAGACCAACAAAGAACACAACGATGCAAACGAAAGTTCAACAATGCAATGCACTGAAAATAAAAATTGTGAGGCTAAGACTGGTTTGGACAGGATGATGTACTACTAATTTTTTGGTTTTTTTGTGTGCTGTAGGTAAAGAAAAACAATCTAATCTAGGGTAAACTAGAAATTCCTTACCGATCAACCCGAAGCTCTGATACCAAATAATGCGACTGTTGTCCCGATCTTTCGATGAGGATGATACAACTTGATTGGTGGAAGCTAACTCTCACGGTCCAATCTACAACCGTGCGACGACTGTTGCACCCGCAATCGCTGAACCAACTTCACGTATGGACTCCTAGCATATATTTTTGTGTTGGACTCAATGTATTTATTCCTAACTAGTGATTGTGTGATTAAGTGGGATATTCACATGTTTATTGATATCCTTATGGATACGATTTTTTAATTATAAAGAAACACTTATGGATACAGGGTTCATTAAACCATACGAGTTTTTTTTATTATAAAGAAATACTTATGGATCCAAGGTCCATTAAACCATCCATAAAGAGATCTTCAGTCGTAGCCCTCTAATGTGCTAAACTTTGGAGACAAAAAAATATATCGTAGCTTTTATTTTTGGACAATTGAAATTCCCCTGAATCAATTTCAACAGCGCGGAAAATCATATTTCATATTTCCTACACTTCAGGTGGGTGCACAACATGTGAGCAAAATGACACCAACTATGCATGGTCCAAAATCCATGGACCGTGTGCTAGTACTCATGTGACTGTTGTCCCGATCTTTCGATGAAGATGATACAACTTGATTGGTAGAAGTTAACTCTCACGATCCAAGCTACAACCGTGCGACGACTGTTGTACCCGCAATCGCTGAACCAACTTCACGTTTGTTATCGACCTTGCCGGCGGCGAGATCGACCTGACCACGAAGGTCTTTTCCTACATGCAATCAAGAATCAAGCAAAAAAAAAATAGATGAAGCAACAAACTTGCTGAATAGGAATTAAGGAGCAAAGAATGATGTATTCAATAAGTTGGGGTTCCGAAGACAACGACTGGTTGCACTAGCCGTACAAGCAAACGATGGTGTTTTTAGCCTAAGCCGAAAACAATCTAACAAAACTCGAGTTCTATTAAAGCGCGGTGGCTCCTATATGAGGAGGACAGCCAGGACGTGAACAGTATGGGCCCCATGGGGTGGCCGACCAGCATATGGGCCAAGTCTCGGATACAAGCCTTATAGGATAAAGAAAAGGTGATGCATCACCAAGTACAGGGTAGCCGAAACTCTTTGAGTTGGAGGTCACAAATTCTTCATCTCCTTTAGGGTGGCTTTAAAGTCATGAAGGTCTCGCCGGAATTGTGGCCATTGTTATTGCCATCTCCTTCCTTGATGCACATCAACTCCTTACTGTCCATTCCTAGATTTTTAAGCACAAGCAAATCATCTCCATCAGACAGCATCATAAAGTCCTTAAATGATACACTCAGCCTAAGAAACGAATTTACCTGATAATTTAGTTAACGAGCATGTACCCGAGTAATTGGACCTTGCACATCATTCATGGCAGCAGCAAGAGGAGTGCTCATATCAGTAGAAGTGATGTCCTCATCAAGTACAGCTAATGCAGCACATAGAGTTACCTATACAAGAATTGTTGTCAAATCAAATTTTATAGCTTTCTTTCTTAACACATGAAACTAAACATGTTCTTTAGTTCTAACTACTCAAAGGCTCACGGGCTTGCTTATCAGTGCACAGACTAAAGTACTTAGAACACGTCCAGAGTTCCTAATTGATGTGGATTGAACTGAATTGGTAGCACACGAGGTATAGATAATTCAAATATGACTTGAATTGGATCGTACAGACTGCGTTTAGAATTGAATTCAAAACAAGCCCATTTTACCTGCAAGAGGTGCCCAACATTGATCACAAGTGCGCCGGGCAAGGGCTTCGCGTCCACCCAGTAGATCTCCCCGTCCTCATGGGTGTGCTTCACTTGCAGGCCACCGACACCGTCCTGCGCTAGCACGGTTAGCACCGTCGGGCCGCGTGGGCCCGAGCGCGACCTGGATGGTGTCGCGCCAGCTCATGGCGGGGGAGCCGTACAGGTCGACGTTGGATAAGTAGTTCACCCGACCCTCCATGGAGCGGCGGTAGTAAGTGGCGCGCTCGGGGGTGGGGAGCTCGTGGAAGGCGCGCACCGCGGCGAGGGCCTGCGCGGGGTAGTCGGAGGGGACGAGAGCCTGGCTAGTTGCCGAGGTGGAAGAAGGCCCATTCGCGGGCAGCTGCGGCGAGGGGTGCAGGGAGGGAGAAGTCGGCGACGGGGATGGAGACGCCCGGGGAGCGAGTGGTAGGGAGGCGTAGGGGTCAGGGTCGGGGTCGAGGAAGAGCACGGGGACAGTGGAGACGCCGGACTCGACGAGGCCGCGGACACCGGTCTAGGAATCGTCGAAGGCCTTGAGGAGGGCCGAGCGATTGGACACTGGGGTGGAGGATGCCATGGCCATTGGCTTCTTATTGAGTGCATGGGGGAGAACTGGGTGGGGTTGAATTGAAGTGGGCCGCGGGCGCGATCATTTATAGTGCAAAATTGCAAATTGCAATTGTTCGTTTGTAGACACACACAACATGTGCGGCGACATCCAACTCGTGATCGCATCAACCCGACCGGAGAACCTTAGCAGTTATTGTCAACCAAAACCATCCCTTCAATTGCATTGAATTGTTGTAGGAGACCACTGTCAGCGAGCTTTTCTTCCTCAGATCTGAAGCGCAAGTCGCTCGAGCTTTGACACCAACCAACCAACCTCGATCTCGCAAATTGGTGAGCTACCTTGACATCAGTTTGTGTTGCAATGTGTTCCATACCTTTCTCGTCCAAACCCCAAAGTTAATTTGAATTCTTCTCTAGCAGCCGCATAGAATATAATTTCTTCTTCCCTAACTCTGTCGAACTTCATATTGGTCATTCATTGTCGTGGGTGAGATTCTGTTCAATTCCTTCTTACCCAAGCAACCCGTCATTCCCCTCTTCATTTTGACGCGCTCTATTTGATGTTCATGAACCATGGATCCATGCCCTTGTGTGTTCGTGCCATCCTGCCTTCTGTCTCCGCCGCTGTCGTGTTCCCGATGCCCATCTCCTCAAACCACCACCACCATTGGCTTCCTCATGCAGTGCATGCACTCTGTTTTGCCCATCTTTGGAGCTTCACTGCCATCCCATCACCGTCTGCACGTGCGGCCTCATTGCCTCTATCACTACCTCCAGTCCGAACCGAGGAGCAAGACGACCTTCTATATTTGTCTTTATCCATGTTCCTTACAAGTGGAAGTTCCCAGCTCTTGCTAAAGTTTATGTGCATTTCGGTCATTCAAAAAATCTGACATACGTAACTGATAGGGTTGGGGAGACGACGACAATGACATATTGTGAAGAAAATTTGAACCCAGTGGTATAGAATGAATAAAGAGTTATTCGGTGGCAGATCCTGTAAGAGGGAGTTATTCGATGACATATTATGAATTTTCTATAAAAAAAATCTCTTAAAGTTATCTAAGCTGTCCAATCACGAAGGATAACTACACCTCGTCACCTCTTCCTCGCAAGAAGAAGAAAAAAAACACCTCACACGTGTAGTTGAAGCATTTGGCAGTGTTTACTAATATGGTTAGTGTTTACTTATAAGCTATGCTCACCAACATTTCATTGCATTAAATCTATCACAACCCACTAAAATTTATCATTGCATATTGTGGTGTTATTGTTGGAAATTGGCCCATATAAATCATGCATATTTTTTATAATTCCAAAGTATGTATGGTTTAGTACCATATTGCTAAGGCAAGGTGGAGGCGACTAACATATAAAGTAGAGTCATTGCCACTCTTTGAAACATGTGACACATGGATGAGGGTGGTGCGAGGAGAGCTTTGGTTAAACACACACGCACGCGTGCATTCGTGTGAAAAATCGTGTTACTTACGACCGTGGTGCGCCACTTGGCAGACTAAGTCCACCTTATTTTTGCTAAATCATGCGTCTCTCTCTGTTTGAATGTGATTCAAATGTCTGAATTTGAGGTTTTATTGGGTGATGATGACAGACAATTATCAGTGCGTAAATGACTGGTTAGGTGTGTCAGTTACCAATGGGTAAATGACTGTTTAATCAGTCAATTCACAGGCTGCATATATATATATATATATGTGTGTGTGTGTGTGTGTGTGTGTGTGTGTGTGTGTGTGTGTATGCCTGAAGACGTCCAGAGCATAGCTTGTAGAACCACTGCCTCCATTCCTTCTTTCCTTCTGCAAACCTGTGCTGTTGTGTTGCGCCGTCTGAACCTCGTCGACTCTTCTTCTCGGCATGCACCGTGAAGAAGGGAAGCGGTATTTCCGAGCCGTTGCTGCCGTGAAGAATTGCACGGGGGACGACAATAAGGTTTTTGGGCAGCACACATCTGCGTGCCCGCTCACTTTGCTTTTGCACTGCATCGAGTATGCGTCTGCGCTGCTTCCTGTTCTTCATCGAACTCATCAGTAAGTCTTTCGTGTGACTGATTGACTTGTTTACATTATGTTTTGTATATATTATGAAGTATAATGAGTTGCCTGCTGTTAGTACTGATTTATGCATCATTAGTCTTTTGCAATATCTGCCATCTATTAAAATATGAAATTAAAATATTGATATCATTTTCAACAGTTATATTGTATCCTAGTGCTCCTTTTCTCGTGCCCAAGGATTTGGGATTGTGAGAGATGCGGAAAAGTCAAAAGGGCTGTTGCTATTAGCTGCTTCTTGGGAACACAGAAATAAGCATGAGCTAATAATCTTTTGCGCACATGTACATATAACATTGATTAGATAGCCAACACTTAGCCTATAAGATTTTAAATTTAAGTTATTGGAGGGACTATATATATGTTTCTAGAGTTTTATTCTATACAAGATCAGAAGAGTATAATTTTTTTGAAGCATGAGGGAGCCACGGCGCACACTAGCCATACTGACTCCGTCACTAGACGCTGGCGTCGGATGGGTATGGGGGTGCAGGCGCGTAGATTGCAAGTGCCGCGCTATGATGCTGGATGCCTTGGTGAGAAGAAGATTTGGGGAGAAGCAGCAGCTAGGTAGGTTAGGCTTGGTCTTCGCATCTAACGACTACAAGCGCATCAAAGCAAGATTAGATAGTCACAAATGGTGTCCGCGTGAAGGGAAAGTTACGTGTGTCCGTGAATTAGCCATTTTCAAGGAAAAAGGACGTCGAAGCCTTTCTCATTGCCGCATCAGTGCTGGTTGTCTTGTCGCGACCTTGTCGAAGCCCATTGTAACGCCCACTAAGCCCTTGGTTGCCCCTTCGGCAAGCCTTTCCTCGTCAAACAATTCTTTTTCAGATTGGGTTTTTCTTGGTTCGTTGTTGTTAGTAGACTTGAGCTTGCACAACATCACACAAGGCGTACCACCAGGAACGCCAACAAACACCCCGAGGTCTCATGCCACGTCTCACATAATGTTTAGTTAGATTACCTATGCCATAAGATTTCAGGCATCGTTGGGAACACAGGAATTTAAGAAAGAACTGTTCAATTATTGTATAAATCGGGAAAATTATCTGTGTTCTAAACGGGGCATCAATTTTTAATAAATCGTGTATAAACAGTACAATTGATCCTAACTCTGTTAATCCAAAGGCCTAAAATCTCATACACGAACCGACGTACTCGCAAAGCTAACCTAGCACCGCACCGGCACATTTGAAAGCCCAGCCCACTAAACGCCGACAAGCCTCCGCCCCTCGCCCATTTACAAGAGCTAAAAACTAAGGGTCTGTTTGATTCTGTATCTCAACTTGTCAAGACAAATATTGGTAATAACAAGTCATTTAGGACTTCATTTGGTTAGTGACCAAAATTTGATATGCCCCATAGATTTGGTAAGTTTTGACAATATTTTGGAGTAAAACATGGGAGGCAAACTTGACGACCAAAATGTTAGTACCTTTCCTCTTTCTATGCTGTATGATCAAGTATATGATAGTCAAATTTTAGATTACCCTAGTTAGCCTAATTTTAGATTACCCTAGTTTTAATCATTATTTGGTTTTCTACAAAATATTTTGGTTACACCACGATTTTAGTCGTACTAAAATTTGCTAAGGTTCATTGGGGTGGTAAAGAACCAAACAGTTACACCCCCGCAACTGGCAAGGGAAAGAAGAGAAGAAACGAAAGAAAAAGGGGAAAAAAGAAGGAACACTGTGAAGGTCTAGTCGAAATGACGGGGGCGGCGGGCTCGAGCTCGCCCACGTAGCTCACGCGCAGCTCATCGCTGCCGCCGCGCTCCCCGGAGACCCCCCGGGCGCCGGCGATCACCAGCTCCCCCGCGCGGCGGCTCCACCCCTCTCGTCCTCACGCTAGGGTTTTCCCCGATCCTGAATCACTGTAAGCCGCGACGACTACTCTAGCTGTTTTCCTTCTCGTTCGAGCTTATGGGAGCGTAGGTTTGTTCTCCTAGTGGTCTGATTTGGGAATCGTGGTCTCGAATGCGAGGCGATCAGCGTAGCTCTGTTCTCAACTAGGGTTAGTATTTAGTAGCGTAAGTTGGGAAGCAAATTTTGTGAGGAGCTTTTTGGGGAGATCGAGTTGGGGGCATCGAGCTGCTGCTGTAGTCAGTAGCTTTGAGCGCGCTATGTGGTGGAATTGGCCTAGTCCATGCAATAATTCCAGTATCCTGTGTGGCGAAGAAAAAAGCCTGTACGATCAAATATTTGGGCTTTTTTTTTTCGCCTGGTTCTTGGGATTGAATTTTTTTTGGTGTGGTCTCGAATTTGCTTGACGTGTGCCCTATCTAGCGATGATCTGATTTATTTGCTTCTGGTTGCACTTAATTGCTTGGTGAGTTGTATTATAATGTCTTGTTAGTGATGCTTTAGTTGATTGGTATAATGGAGCTAATTGCTGTTTTTAATCATTGGAGCTATTCCATTGCATGCAGGGAATGCTGTAGGCTTGTAGCTTGTAGCAATGTCCCATGCCATGTATCATGAAGCCTGAAATATCAAATTTTCTAAACTTTAGCTGCGGATATAGTGATATCCCCGTTGTTTTCTCCGTAAAAGCTTACACTAAAACAAGATCAAGCGTGACAACTGCTATCAATATACACAGCATTAGATGTGTGTTGAGCATGCAAAACCTAGACCAATTTTTTTTTTTGAAGTTCTAGTGTTGGTAATTTACTATAGAGCTATGTTTGTTTGCAATTTACTAAATCTGCTACTTTGCATTAACAGTTTGCATGTTGCATCTATAGTCCTGAAACATCATGCCGCTTTATCTATACTTAATAAAGTGTATTTGATGCTTGAAAGCTGCCACATTTGTTCATTTACATGAATTACTGGTTGCCTGTTACAAATGTTAATTGGACTATGATTTGTTTGCTTTCTTTTCAAAAAATATCTCTGTTGACAGGTAGAGTTCACAAATGGCTTCGTCACAACATGTTGAAGTGGAGGCTGCAAAGCTTCTTCATAAACTTATTCAGGAGTCGAAGGATGAGCCTGCTAAATTAGCAACAAAGCTTTATGTGGTATGCAGCTCAACCAATAATGCAGGACATGAAAAAAATTTAAAACCAAACCATAACCTTGCTTCTCGGTTTGACCTTCCAGATATGTCAACATATGAAACTAAGTGGAAAGGAACAGTCGCTGCCATATCAGGTCATATCAAGGTGAATATTCGCTTTAGTTCTTCACTATTTTTTTAAAGGAATTTTTTTTATCAATTTAAATTCAAATACTAGTTAAAGTTCTTTCTTTTGTCTGTGTGGAACAGAGTTCTTTAAATGTTCTTAGACTGAAAAATTTGTCTAGCTTCCGTTGTTGTCTTTAAATGTTCTTAGTAGCACCATTGAATGCTATATGCTTTATACTAGATGGTGTCAGATTATTTGCCAAACCTATGATTTGCAATCTGCAGTAACACAAATAATCCAATTTGGTCTACCGTTTACATGGATGTTTCAAATACAAAGTGAAAGGATTCTATGTAGTTTAGAAGGTTCGATCAAAGTTTTCATAATCTGGATCTTGAGTTTTCATCTTTTCCTAATTCCAAAAATGTTCGAACCATCTGTAACTTCTGTCGGCAGGGCGATGGAGACTGTTGTAAGCCAACATGGAATTGATATGGATGCATTGCGATCATCGCGAATTCCATTTGCTGGTGGTCCACAAGCAGGAGATTCTAGTGGTGCTATGTCAAAGGACAAAGAGATCATCGGTAATCAGTCTCCCATGGTTGGAAGTGATGCATCCCAAAGTAGCGGGCAAGCTGGATTATGGCAGTTTCCATCAGGTAACCAACTTGAAAGGAAAATTTCAGGTGAGTGTTTTAGAGGTATGAATATGATTTGCTGATGCATTCTTTTATGGTGTCAGGTTCAACAGATATGACAAGGCATGGGCCATCTCTTTCAGGTAGGGTTCCAGGAGGACAAAATAGGGGTGACGTTGCAGGAGCTGATATTCATCAAGCCTCCATGTCGCAAAAGAGTGGTAGGTCCTCCGGAGTCGAAAGCCCTGCAAGTCTGCAAATAGAGGACACTAGATCAATGAATTCACATGATTCTTTAAAGTCCGATGAAAAAACAAGCAAGAAAACCTCCTCTTCGAAGAGAAAAAGGATGAATTCAAAAGCAGCAGGTGACTTGCATTCTGAAGACAACTCAAAATCGGATGTTATCTCTACTGGACACAATATTAGAGAAGGGAAACAGACCGGCAAAGCTGGTACACAAGGTCAGCCTTCCAGGGGAGTTGAGCATGAGCTATCACATGCACTGCAAGGTGTTACTGCTCAGGTGCCACCCTTACCTGGTGGTGCACCTTTTTTCAGGGCTCACACGGAAGGTCCATCAGCTTCTTCTGGGAGAACTATTGAGAAGGCTAAACCATCAAATCCATTCACAATGTCACAAATTTCAAATTTTGCTGAAGGACTGGCTTCTGGTAATATCCCTGCTGAGTTGCAGAAAAGTAGACTGGGAGGAGCGAATTTGTTTAATGCTGGTTTTGGCTGGAACCAAAATCCACAAGGTCCAATGATGAAGAATACTCAAGGGTCTGTTCCCAACTTAATGAGGCCTGGAGTCAATATTGAAGGTACTTTCATTAAAAAAGAGAGAGACATAACAGCCTTATTGAAGACATTGAAGTTCAAATTCTTATCTTAACGATCTTGCTTATACTGCAGGGAAAGTTAATGTAGGGTCGCAAGGAGCTTTTAACCCTACTTCCACATCACAAATGGATTTCCCCACAATTCCTCCTTACATGCCTTCTTCCTTTGGAGGTGGCTCACAGTTCCTGGACAAGGGAAATGACTTTGCTTCTGGCAATACTGGCACTGAACTTCATTCTGCTGCTAAAGTTGGAGCTCATTTGGGGATTACACATGTAAGACCTTTGGGTTAACCCATAAAGATTCTGTGTTAAAACTTATTTTGGATACACTGTGACCTTTTTTTAGAAAACCTTTTTAGTGAAATGCAGAAGTTTTGTTGCGGTGTTTGCTCATGTTAGATAACTTGTCCTGGGACACTTTTCTTGTTCTTTTTAATAATATGGATACATTGCAATACTGTACCTTTTAGGCATTTGTTGGCAACTGCCAAGTAAGAAGGGCATAAGCATAAGGTTGTAATCGAGCTTGGCACATAATGTATTTTATGCAATGTTTTGATGAATCTCTATATGCATGCCTTAGTGGATTTTCTGCCAGGTTGATCATCTGATAGTGTAACCTGTTTCCGTCAGCCAGCTTAAGAAACTTTGTTTGGTCATCTAGTCCTCTGTTCATTGATATCTGTATCTCCACTAGTTAATGCAATCGTCTAGAGGTACTATATTTGATACACACATGTTATATAACTTTGCAGGGCAGTCCAGTGCAAGAAAGACAAGGTATTAACAAAGCACCACAGAGGGCCGAGTCATCTTTGCAAGATGGCAGGTTATCTTCACTTCCAAATAGAAATGTTGGGCCATATCAAATGTCTCACACCTCCCCCAACATGCCATTCAAAGAACAGCAATTGAAGCAGCTCAGAGCGCAGTGCTTAGTATTTCTTGCATTTAGGTCCGTGCTTTCTTTCATATCCTCATTTGTGTGTTGTTCTTTCACATAATACATCCATGGTTAGAGGATTGTAGGATGCTTAGTATCCAAACTTCATCTCTGTAGCACTCATGTAGGATACTCTTTCTTGTAGAAACAATTTACAGCCCAGGAAGGTGCACCTTGAAATTGCCTTAGGTGGAGGGCACCCTGCAGAAGGTAAGAACTAAGAACAGAACCCATTGCATGAGCTGTCTGGTTTGTCATATTCTTGATGAGTTTATACTTGAAATCAGGCGGCAGTGCAGGTCAGAGAGGTAATGAGAGCAGAATGGCTGATGGTTCTGGAAGGGAAAATGGAAGCAGTCAGGAAAACTCCGATATTTCTGGTAGGCAAAGTGATATTTCCAGACTTCCATCCACATCTGCAGGCAGTATTCAAGAAGTTGATTCCTCATCGAAGGACCCAGAAATTGCGAAAAAGAAGGTCAAGATAGCTGAACACGAGAAGTCATCGATGGAAGTAGAAAATATCCAGCAAGCTGTTGTTATACAGGGAACTGGTTCTGAAATGCGATCTCAAGAAACAGTACCTCCCATGCCATCTGGACCACAGCAGTCATACTCTCCCATGCCATCTGGACCACAGCAATCATACTTTCAGGGAGATACAAGAAGAATTGCCCCTGAGACCAACAGGGCTGATGCAGAAAATTTGAATAGGAATTTAAGTTGGGGAGGCCAGGGACCATCTGCTTTGGGTGGTAATAGGCAACATCCGAATTTGGAAGCTGCCTTATTGGCGAAAGATCAGTTACAAGATGAAGCATCTAAAGAATCACTTTCACCTTCGAGGCTTCATCATATGCCTGTTGATGGTTACAACTCCAATTTACCAGGAAAGGATCAAACTCCAGAGACAGCTGGCAATGAGATTGAAAATTGCAGCCACATGAGGGTGATGGTGTCTGATCGATCTGCCGATGAAGGAGACGAGGTTTTCTCTGAGCATGATGGTTTACGATCATCTCCTCCAAAGTACACAATGACTGAAAAATGGATCTTGGATTATCAAAAGAGAAAATATGAAGAAAATAAAAAAAGGTTATTAGAACAGCAGAAGGCACATAAAAGATTTTCAGCCTCCTATGAGAAGCTAAAGGTCTCTCGCTACCTTTTTCACTTTGAAAGCCTGGAAATGGGAAAAACATCATTGAGAAATGTCCTGTACATGTTTATGAGTTGTCTATGGATTGCTGTTTCATATATACATGATCTTTACCGTTTCCAAAATTAATCTTTTCTTCACTGCAGCAGTGATTTTTTTCCTCACAATGAATATCTGGTGTACATAAACAGATATGTGGATATTGTTCATGTGCGTGTGTTTTGCGTTACACTAGTATATGTAGCATCTTGTCCTCTGTAAACCTTGGTTGCAAAATTTTAATTTCTTATGTTTGCTTCAGGAAAATGTTAATTCATCTGAAGATCTTTCTGCGAAGACAAAGAGTGTCATTGAATTGAAAAAGCTTAAACTTCTCCCACTTCAACGTCATGTGCGCAGGTTTGCCTGTCATTGGAGATCACTAGTGTTTAATTTCTCTCCTTATGCTGACTGTATGTTTCTATGGCTGTACCAACCCCGTTTTAATTTCTTGCTTCTATGGGCAGTGAATTTTTGTTAGACTTTTTCAAGCCTAATACAGCTGACTTGGAGCGTGTGAAACAAGTAAAGAAACACAGGCATGGACGCCGTGTGAAACAGCTTGAAAAAATTGAACAGAAAATGAAGGAGGAAAGGCAAAAGAGAATTCGTGAGAGACAAAAGGAGTTCTTTGCTGATATAGAGGCTCACAGGTTGGATAACAATCTCTCTTGGATTCTTCATTTGAGTTCTTTCTTTTTGTAGCCAATATTTGAAGTTATTTCTATGCAATGTTTCTCAAGTATTTTGTAGCATATATGTTATGGTTCATTTTTCATTGGGTAACTCATGACTGTATGATGTGCATTATTAATGATTTAGGGTGCGTTTGGCAAGCACTTTCATTTTCTATTTTATGTATAGGCTAACTAAAATGATACCCTCTTTTTTCAGAGCCATAGAAATAGTTTACTAGAACTATTGCAGCTAACTAAAGTTCACAGTTGAGCACAGCAACGCCAAGCTGGCCCTTGAACAATCAAATATAAGTAGGCTAAGCTGAAAGACGTCTATCTGGAAGGAATAGGTGGTTTCCGCAAATAAACATATTGGTAAAAAAAAAACTTTACCAGGATGTTTGATTCAGCCTAGTTACCTTTGTCTTAGGGTCAGTTTGCGGTTGCTGTGCTGTGTTGTGCTTATTTTGAAAGCTGCTGTTGAAAATAAGTTGTGAAAAGTTTTAGTATCAGTTTGCGGTTATTGCGCTGTGGAATCTAGTTGGTAGGGGAATATTTACTAATTCCAATAAGATTTTTATGTTACAGATCCAAAAAACATGCTTTCAACTAATTATGACATCCAAAAAGAGAAATAAATAAGTGATTTTGAAAAGTCACCGCAATGCCAAACGGAGCCTTACTCTTTTTAGTAAATTAGATTAAAATTTGATAAAATATGTTATCCAATGGTTGTCCTCTCACATTTCACCTCACATGTTCTTTTTTTTTTTAACGTATGGGCCGGAGAGCTATTTCATGTGTTCTGTAATGCAATAGTATATCCGCTTGCAGCTTGATTAAGAAAAAAACAACTAGCCAAACACCCAAGTATCTAAAAGCGGCTCAAGTAAATGAAATTATCATAATCCACCGCAATGTCAAACAGAGCATTACAGTATGTACTCCGTGTTAAAGAGTTTTGTACATATTAGTAGTCTCTCTCTCTCTTAGCCCATATGGCCCATGAGGCCCAACTAATCATGTTTATATATATCTTCTCGATAATGAATAAGATGCACAATGTAAATAGCAAAATCATTTTCTCCAAATTCTAACATGGTATTAGAGCATCTCCACCCAAACCCTGACCCTATTTCCCATTGCCGTCGCCGCCGTTGCTAAGCTCTTCTCTCCGCCGTGCGTTGCGCCTTCGCCGCCCACGCGCTCGAGCCCGACGCTGTCCTGCTCTCCGCCTATCGCCGGAGCGCCGCTGCTGTCATCGCCGCCGCAGTCGCCCTAGCTCGGGACGTCGCCGCCAGCAGGGGGAACCCTAGTTCCCCGCGCATCCTTCGTGTTTAGCTTCGCAAGCCGTTTGGCCGTTTTTGTGTGAGCTGGTCCGGCCTGCCAAAAAAAAAACAACAAAAAAACAGGATGTCGATCTTACCGCCGCGTCGTCTAGCGCCACTTGTTAGATTTCGTTGCCTTGGTCGCCGCGCCATCCAGCATTGCCTATCGACGACTTCTGTTCCATCAGTAGCGATCCCATTCTCGGGAACAAAGCTTCAACGTGAGTTGGAGATGTTTCGCCAGGAGGTCTCATCCGTTGACGACTTCTTCCGACCCCTGGCCAGTCTCTGGCGTCAGCTGGACGAGCTAGCTTCTCCGCTCTGCCAGGAGTGTCATAAGGTGCAGAAGGCGGATCGTGATTGCCTTCGCCTTTATGACTTAGTCTGCCGTCTTCGCCTGGAGTTTGAGCCTGTTAGGGCTCAACTACTGAGTCGCTCACCACGATCGACAGTCACCGAGGCTCTTTCGACGCTTCGTGCTAAGGAGCTTCGTCGCGGGTTAGCAACATAGTTTGTTCCGGCTGTGCTTGCTATCCCTTCTTTGACTACACCGACGGCTTCTGCTTCGACTACAGTCCCTCCTCAGGTGTCTGTTTTCGCTCCTGTTTTTGCTCCAACTGGGGTTCAGTGCAATTATTGCAAGAACTTCGGGCATAACTACCAGAGTTGTGTGGTGTGAAAAAAGCAGAACAAGGCGCATGGGGGTGGACGATCCAAGGGGGGACAGGGAGGCCCTTCCTCGACAGGAGGATATACCAAAGACGTCGGGATCTTCTCGGATGGTGACTCGTTCGGCAATTTTGCGAGCTCTACTTGGCAGGCTCTCACGGCTCAACGAGTTACATTAGTCTAGCTCAGATGTCTCCTCTAGGTACTTTTTGGGTTCTGGATTCTGGTGCATCTTTCCGCATGACATCGGACTCCACATCTCTCGCTTCATTAAGACCTCCTGTTTTTCCTATCTCTGTTCAGATAGCTGACGGTACTCCTCTGTCTGTTAGCTGTCAGGGCACTCTTTTGTCAACTGATTTTTCTATTCCAGCTGTTTCCTATGTTCTCTAGCTTACCATGCAGCTTCTCTCGGTGGGTCAACTTACCGATCTCGGTTGTAGGGTTGGTTTTAACTCCCACTCCTGTTTCGTTCAGGACCGACAGACAGGGACGGTACTTGGGACTGGCAGGCGCCGTAGGGATCGTCAGGGTCTCGACATCCTTGACCGCCTCCACCTTCTGTCCACTTCAGTTGCTCCTATCACCTCTACGTCTACTTCCACCGCCTCTGCTGCCACCATCTCTGGAGTTTTTGCGCAGTGGCATCATCGTTTAGGTTACTTGTGTGGGTCTCGTCTTTCTTTGTTAGTTCGTCAGGGTGTTATTGGACGTGTCAAACTATTGATACGGCCATGAAAAGTCAGGGTTGTAAGATGGGCAAGCAGCTACAACTTCCTTATCATTCTAGTGAGTCTTTGCCTTGTCCTTTTGACTTAGTTCATTCAGATGTATAAGGACCTGCGCCTATTATCTCTAAAGGTGGGCATAAATTTTATGTGATCTTCATTGATGATTATTCCTATTTTACATGGATTTTCCCTATGTCTCTAATCGTGGTCAGTTTCTTGCGATCTATCATAGCTTTGCAACGATGGTTCGTACTCAGTTTGATTCTTCCATCCGTACTTTTCGCTGTGATTCTGCTGACAAGTACTGTTCTGGCGCTTTTAGACAGTTTCTTTCTGAGCAGGGCACTCTTTACCAGTCTTGTCCTGGTGCCTATGCTCAGAATGGGGTTGCTGAGTGCAAACATCGTCATCTAATTGAGACTGCCCGCACTCTTCTCCATGCCTCTCACGTTCCACCATAGTTCTGGGCTGAGGATGTTTCTACGGCTGCATATCTCATCAATATGCAACCTTCCATTGCTCTTAAGGGTGTTAGTCCTATAGAGCGTCTCTACTCTTGAGCCCCTCAGTACACTCATCTTTGTGTTTTTGGTCGTACTTGTTTTGTTCTGCTGCAGCCTCGTCAGCATACCAAACTATCGGCTCAATCAGTTGGGTGTGTGTTTCTTGGTTATAGTTCTGAGCATAAGGGTTATCGCTGCTATGATCCTTCTGCTCGACGGATCAGGATTTCACGAGGCATTGTTTTTGACGAATCTCGACCTTTCTTCTATCAAGATTCAGCTCCTTGTCCTGTTTCCACCGTTGAGTCGATTTCATGGTTGTCTCTTTCTGACTGTTCACCTATTTCTCTACTATCACAGTTTTCCCTTGGTCTGTCTCCAGTGGTTCCTTCTGTACCTCCACCTCCGGTGCTGCCTCCTGCAGCACCGCCTCTTGTTCCTGTAGCACCACTGTCTCGTTTCTCTAGTATTCACTACTCCAGGCGTTCTCGTCTTTCACCAGTCTCCTCTCCTGGTATCTTGCCGACACCCGCATCTTATCCTCCTAATGATGCTCCCCGTTAAGTCCTTCGTGACCGGACATCCCTTCGACCTCTTGTTCGTCTTGGATTTGCTCCGATAGCTCATGTTCTCTCTGTCACTAAGCCTAGTTCTTATCGTGAGGCTGCTGCTCATTCTGAGTGGCAGAGGAGCTTGATGCTCTTCGATGTACGGAGACTTGGGATATTGTACTGACACCTGTGCATGCTCGTCCTATCACGTGCAAGTGGGTGTACAAGATTAAGACCCGGTCTGATGGAACTATCGAGCGCCACGAGGCTCGTCTTGTGGCTCGCGGCTTTCAGCAGGAGTACGGTCGTGAGTCGTGACCACTGTTGCCTATATGACCACTGTTCACACTTTTGTTGCGGTTGCTTCTGTTCGCCGGGGGTCTATCTCTCAGCTGGATGTTAAGAGTGCCTTTCTTAATGGTGTTTTGTATGAGGAGGTCTACATGCAGCCACCACCTGGGTATTTTGTTCCTGATGGGTACGTCTGTCGTTTTCGTCGTGCTCTTTATGGCCTCAAACAGGCTCCTTGTGTTTGGTTTTCGCGTTTTACCTCAGTGATTACCGCTGTCGGTTTCACTGTCAGTTCCCACGATCCTGCTCTTTTTGTCCATGTCTCATCTTGAAGTAGGACACTGCTTCTTCTGTATGTTGATGATATGCTCATCACTGGTGATGATTCCTCATTCATCACGTATGTGAAGAAGCATCTCAGTGAGCAGTTTTTTTATGACTGATCTTAGTTCTCTTACGTACTTCTTTGGGATCGAGGTCTCTTCCATGCCTGAAGGCTACTACCTCTCCGGCTTTCCTAGCAGAAGTATGTCCAGGATCTTCTTGATCGGTCTGGTCTGACTGACACTCGCATTGCTGAGACTCCAATGGAGCTATCGCTGCAGCTTCGTGCCACCGATGGTGATCTTCTTGAGGATCCTACTCGATATCACTACTTGTTGGGAGTTTGGTGTATCTTGTGAGCACTCGTCCTGATATTGCTTATGCTGTTCATACCTTGAGTCAGTTCATGGCTTATTCTACCCACCTTCACTACAGTTACTTTCTTCGTGTCCTTCGCTAGTTGCGTGGGACTATCTCTTGTCGTTTGTTTTTCCCAAGCTCCACCTCACTACAGCTTCAGGCGTACTCCGATGCGACCTGGGCTAGTGATCCTTCTAGTCGTTGTTCTCTTTCTGCTTATCGTGTTTTTTTTGGCTCCTCCTTGATTGCCTGGAAGACAAAGAAGCAGACTGCAGTTTTCTGTTCTAGTGCATAGGCTGAGTTGAGAGCTGTGGCAGCAGTGACGGCAGAGGTTACTTGGTTGAGGTGGCTACTTGCAGATTTTGGAGTGCCTGTGATGGGACCTACAACTCTTTTGTCTGACAGTACATGTGCTATCAGTATTGCCCGTGACCCAGTGAAGCATGAGCTCATCAAGCACATTAGTGCGGATGCTTCATACACTCGCTCACAGGTGCTGGAGGGAGTACTTGCTTTATAGTTTGTATACTCAGAGTTACAGATTGTTGACTTCTTCACGAAGCCATAGACGGGTACAACATTTGTACTTTCGCTCCAAACTCAATATGTGTTATCTATCATGAGTTTGTTAGAATAGGAATTCCTTTGTATTTCCTTATATGCCCTTTGTATTTCCTTATTTGTGTATGATATATTCCTTTGTAATATCTCTTTGTACTCTCTATATATATTGCCCATTGGGCCTCATAAATATACATACAATATTCATAACAAGAACAACATCGGCTTCATCTACTCAAACTCTGCATTAGATCCTCTTGATCCACTTTGAGTTTGAAGGGGGTGTTAAAAGTCTTGTACATATTAGTAGTCTCCCTCTCTTGGCCCACATGGCCCATGAGGCCCAACTAATCCTGTCTATATATATATATCTTCTCATTAATGAATAAGATGCACAATTGTGAATAGCAAAATCCTTATCTCCAAATTCTAACACTCTGCATGCTAGTAAAGTTTGTAAACGCAGTATGCTCGTGGTTTATGCTCATTAAACATTTTGCCAATGTCATTTGGTAATGCCTTGCCTATGGAACTTGCAGAGAGAAAATGGAGGACAGCTTCAAGGCTAAGAGAGAACGCTTGAAGGGTTTCAATCGATACATAAAAGAGTTTCACAAGCGGAAAGAACGAATTCATCGGGAGAAGTTGGATAGGATCCAGAGGGAGAAGATCAACCTGCTTAAGAACAATGATGTTGAAGGGTATCTTAGGATGGTCCAGGTGCGTCTTGTTTGCTTTGTTTTTAATTTGATTGTATATTTTGAGCTTAACACTTCATTTTAGTTTCTCAGTATTTGTTGGACTAAGTCACTTCTGATAAGCATTGCTACCTTGTAGGATGCAAAATCTGATCGCGTTAAGCAACTACTGCGAGAAACTGAAAAATATCTACAGAAACTTGGGGCCAAATTACAAGGTGCCAAGTCTATGGATGGCCGTGCATCTTATGTTTCTGATAAGAGTGACACTGCAAACGATATTGAGGATGAGAGCTACCAGCCACAGGTTTTTTCATTGTTTCTCGTTCTTAGTCTTTGATTAGATGCATTTTTTTTTTGAAGATTTACTTAACGGTGTTTTCCTCTTTCCAGCATTATCTTGAAAGCAATGAAAAGTACTATCAATTGGCCCACAGGTACCACATGGATTGGATAGAATTACATGCTTTGCTAGTTCACTTATTAAATTCTCATACGATGGTCTTCTAATGTTCATTATTTGCTACTTAACTTTCTAATCCTTTCTAATTCTTACATAATTGCTTACGTTTTCTAGTGTAAAGGAGATTGTAAATGATCAGCCTTCTTATCTTGTGGGTGGGAAATTGCGAGAGTAAGTTGCGCTGCTCATATTTGCTGCTTTTTTATTTTGTGTGATCTAGATTTTATTAGTTGATTGCCTTTTTATCTCTTTTACTTGTTTGATCATTCGTTACTCATTTTCTTGAGTTATTACTTGCTTTGCTACATTACAGGTACCAGATGAATGGTTTGCGTTGGCTGGTTTCATTGTACAATAATAATTTGAATGGAATTTTAGCTGATGAGATGGGTCTTGGTAAAACAGTACAAGTAAGATCTAGTGCAGTGCCACTCAGCATTTCTTGTTCGTTTTTTGTGTTATGTGGTTAAAATAAGTACTTGAATTCTGCTTATTTTGCCTTGGTACTTTGGCAGGTAATCTCTTTGCTGTGCTACCTTACAGAAACAAAAAATGACCGGGGACCATTTCTCGTGGTTGTACCATCGTCCGTTCTTCCTGGATGGGAGTCCGAACTCAACTTCTGGGCTCCTAGTATAAATAAAATTGCTTATGCTGGTCCTCCAGAAGAAAGGCGCAGACTGTTCAGGCAAATGCTAAATTCTTCGTTTCAATCCTTGCTTTAGTTCATGTGAAGATTTTGCTCACTTTAGCTAGTTTTTTTCAGAGAGATGATTGTTCATCAGAAGTTCAATGTTCTTTTGACAACATACGAGTACTTGATGAATAAGCATGATAGGCCAAAACTAAGCAAAGTACAGTGGCACTATATAATAATCGATGAAGGGCACCGTATAAAGAATGCGTCCTGTAAGCTCAATGCTGAGTTGAAGCATTATCGGAGTTCTCATCGACTGTTGCTGACAGGAACACCTCTGCAGGTTCTAAAGTTTGCACTTGTACTGTTACATTTTGATTCTATCTTTGCTTTTGAAGTAATGCATGTGTTCAACTGCTTGTTTCATCTATTTATACAATGGTCTCTATATCAAGTACATGTTACTGAACTACAAATCCCCCATCTCTCACACACACCTGTTGCTAATTTGGTACGCTTTTTCCATGAAGAACAATCTTGAAGAGCTGTGGGCACTTTTGAACTTTCTGTTGCCCAATATATTTAACTCATCGGAAGACTTCTCTCAGTGGTTTAACAAACCATTTGAAAGTAATGGTGATAACTCACCCGATGAGGTAACACTTCAATTTTTCTATGTTTTGCACAGTGTAGCAATGTAGCATTGTTTTGTTGGAAGGAAACTATGTTTGACTCCAATTTTATTTTCTGCCTAAAGGCCTTACTGTCAGAGGAGGAAAACTTGCTGATCATAAATCGTCTTCACCAGGTTCTTCGGCCCTTTGTACTCCGAAGACTTAAGCATAAGGTCTTTGATTTCATTTGCAAAGTTTATGCCTGTTTTGAGATTAGTTACATTCCAGCAATTCACCATGCATTTTATTTGAATTTCCAAGTGCAAAAAAGAAGTCTATACTAACTATTTACTATTGTTATCTAAAATTGAGGCACTACTCTCGAGTACCAACCCTCCAGAATTAGCGTATCCACTGTTCACATTGTATTTGTAATCTATCAGGGATTAATAAATGTTCACTTGCAGTGCTATGTAGTTCAGCTTTCCAGATATCAGCTGATTTAGCAAAGATCTTTGGATTTTCCTCTTCCTTTTCCTTTTCAATTCTTAATATGTTTTACTTTGTTGAATGAGAATGCTCTGTTGTTCATCTTTGCTGGGTTGGGCGTTGCAGTGGGTGAAGAGCTAAAGATTCTCCATAACTAGGTTCCATAGCACAATGCAAAACAAACACAAAACAGCAATGCCAGACTGATTCTTGTTAATATGAATGAAGCATATCTATTGCAATAGCCCATAGGGCATATATATAATACAAGAAGGACACACACAAGACTAAACCCTAACAATAGGAAATACCACTAATACCCTTAACACCCCCTCTCAAATGCAAGGCGTATCAATAGCATTGCATTTGGAAAGGGTTGACACTACAATAGGGAAATCCAAAGTCCGAGTCTTGATAATGTCGTCGTAGCGTGCAGCTCTTGGAAAATTGTATCGGTACCAAAGGATCTCCTCCCATCCAGAATCATGCTGCCCCAAAGCACAAAGTGCAAGGGCTGAGAAAGTAGAGGTAAGCGGGAGCAAAATCGACCGCGGCAACACGAAGATAGTAGATGTAGAAGGTGACACAAATAGAGAGAGCTGTCAAATCAAGCCGAAGAGAGAGATAGAAGCATGACAGCACAGATCGAAACCTAAGATGGCGGCGACGCAGTGCACAAGAAGCGCAATGAGGCGCGATCTTGGAAGAAGCGCGGCCTTAGAAACTTCGAGGCGGCTCGAGAAAAAGCGGCGGCATCATAACGACTTCTTCGATCTATAGCGGCTCAGAGAGGAGCGGCGGCTGCAGCCATGCAAAAGAAAGGAGAGGACTACATTCAATCCAAGAGGATGAATCGTGGCTAGCAAAGCAATCGACTGACTGGCAAGGATTTGTGGACTTGGATGTACGCAAACAGAAGATTCAAAAGAAAGGACTCAAAGGCAGCGGATTATAGCAACAACAATTTTTACTTCAGTTTTGGGACATAACCCGTCGGCCCAGCAGACTTGTCGGCCCATTAGAAAAGGAGGCACGGGGGAGGATTAGGGATTCCCTCCCCCTGTTCTCCACCATCCGCCGGCGGTGCGCGCGCACGCGCACGCGAAAAGCGTGGAGCCAGCAGCGCGGGGTGCGTGAGCGCGCGGGCTGTAGGCCGGTGGCGTGTCACAGCGGTGGTAGAGGCGCGGTGCGGTCGTCGCTTCCTCGGGTTCCTTCTCCCCTGCGCTGAGCTCGCGAATGGCGGCGGCTGAAAGGGGAGGAAGCCGAGGCGACAAAGAGAAGCGCGAGCCCGCGACGCAGGGCGCCGATGCAACGGATCCGATCCGGCGGTGGCCGAAAGGAGAGGCCAAGAGGGCCGAGTGGCGACGGGATCCAGCGCGGGGAGCCCGGATTCGACGGCGGGGAGGAGCCCGGCGGTCGAATCTGAGGCGGGGAAGACACGGCGACGGTGAGGAGGGTGCCGGGAGGAGTTGCACGGAGCTCAGGGTGTTGGGAGCACCCGTCGTCGGATCCGTCTTCCTCGAGCTCGTCGCCGGTGGCACCACGGCAGTGACAAACGGATCCGGCCAGATCCGTTTGGATCTGGTAGGGAGGCGGCGCTGGAAAGCTCCACGACGACGAAGAGGACCGAATCCGAGGGCGTTGGGAGCACCCGGCGGCGCGGGAACGCCCGGATGGCTTGAAGGTGGAGGAGGCCGGCGCGCAGAGGGGGCGCGACGGCAAGAACGAGCTCGGGGCGGCGACGGCGGGGAGAACAGATCCAGGCACCTCCGTTGAGCTCGTCCACGCCCCAGCTCCAAGCGCGAATCCGGCCACGATGCTGCTGCTGCAACTAGGAGGAGGCCGCCCCCGGGAGTGGAGATTGCTCCTCCCGGGGGCAGCAACAACGGAAGATGAGTGGGCTGCTACTAGAGGTTATTGTTTGAACCTTGCTCTGATACCATGTTAATATAAATGAAGCATATCTATTGCAATAGCCCATAGGGTATATATATAGTACAAGAAGGACACACACAAGCAAGGGTTGAAACCCGTTCCCGGAACCTTTCCCGCTCCCTGGCCGGTACCGGTAACCGGCCGGTTACCGGTCAAACCGGGTTTTATTCGGACGAAATTCACTCAAATTTGATTAAAAATCATCCGAAATTCAAAATTTGAATTTGCAAAACCGGCCGGGATTTGGGATCCCGCCACCCCACCGGTAAGCGGTTACCGGCCGGTAACCAGCGGTTACTGGTCGGGATTTTGATCCCTGCACACAAGACTAAATCTTAACAATAAGAAATACTATTAATACCCTTAACGGTTCTTATTAGCTTCGTTGCTCTACATGATCTGTAATACAAAGTTCTATAGGTTAGATTTTCTCCATGTGCTTGTACACGTCCATCTAGTTTCCTAGAAACCAAACAACGTTACTTCCTCGGTTTCTAAATATGTCATTTTGGCATATCAGTACACGTGCCGTCATGATTTTGCAACTTTGAGCAACAACATATATGCAAAATAACACTAGTAGATCTGCCACTAAAGTTGCTTTATAAACATTATGCTTTTGTCAAGAGTACTAACATATCATCATAAAATTCAATGGTTGTATCGTATCCAAGACCATGAACAGTAAAAACTGGCTCACATTTACAAACTGTGGGAGTCCATGATGCCTGGCTTATTAGGTTTACTTTGTGTTACAGCTTAATTAAAAGCAACTAAAATGTCTATGGTTCCCTTTCTCTTGTTTTTGAGACTTGACATTTGTTAATGAACCACTGATATTCAACAAAATGAAAAGAAGTAATGCATCGTTGCGTGTCTCTTACTTAGCAATTAGCCCATCAAGTTGGTGATTTCTTATTGTTTCTTTTTTGTATCCCGTCTTTATCTGTATCCAGATCATCTGCATGGTGCAATATTTTTTATTGTGTTTTACTGCCTCCAGGTTGAAAATCAATTGCCAGAGAAGATTGAAAGACTGGTAAGATGTGAGGCATCTGCTTATCAGAAACTTCTCATGACAAGGGTGGAGGAAAACCTTGGTGGAATTGGAGCAGTTAAGGTGCATACGCTCACCCTGTGACTGTTCGGAGTTTTTTCTTTTGTTTTCTTTAATATTTCACTTGTTAAATATTTTTGAGGTTTTGATCTGTAATATACTACTTTATATTCTTTAGGTCCGCCCTGTGCACAATTCTGTCATGGAATTGAGGAATATATGCAATCATCCATACCTTAGCCAGCTTCATGTTGAACAGGTAGAATGCGATTCTGCCATGTTGCCACATTTTGGTTATTTTTGTTGCCTTGTGTTCATCATCAGCCATTTGGGTTCTCCATGCAGATTGAGGGTTATCTACCTAGGCATTATCTGCCATCTATTGTGAGGCTCTGTGGAAAACTTGAGATGTTGGACAGATTGCTACCCAAACTCAAAGCTACTGGCCATCGGGTAAGTGAATTTTAACAGGATTTTGGTAGACTTGTAGACATCTCCGAGAATGGATGACCTACTTTAGTTGCAAGTTGAATTCTCTTATTTGTCTTAGTGTCTCTGTTCCCTTTTTTTGGCAATGACTTCTGGCTGATCGACATCAATTACAATCATGCAGGTTCTATTTTTCTCTACAATGACAAGATTGCTTGATGTAATGGAGGATTATCTGATATGGAAAAAGTATAAGTACCTTCGATTGGATGGGCACACTTCTGGTCATGAAAGAGGAGCTCTTATTGATAAATTTAATGATCCTAATTCTCAAGCTTTCATTTTTCTGCTTAGGTACATTACTAGATTTACTAGATTGTAGCACTATATATTTTATTATTTTTGCTAGTACATCATGATACAAAATCGCTGTCAAAGTATTAGGTTGGAGACTATAAAAAGTCAAAATGGACTTATATTTTGGGACGAAGGGAGTAGTTAAGTAAACTAGTTTAATTTAATCAAATCAATGGCCAAGAAAGATTCATGAGTTCACTAAGTTTCATTTAGAGTGAAGTGCACCATAGGTCCCTAAACTTGTGTAGGCATGTTACTTGGGTCGCTGAACTTAATAATTGCACATTTAGGTCCCTAAACCTGTATAGGTGTCAATAGAGGTCCAAATCACACTTAGTTAGCAACGAATGATCATGTGGTACTTTGACCTATTTAAGCCAAAGTTTGACAATGCAATTGCTAACTAAGACCAGTCAGAAGCTTGTAAAAGTTATTCAATGACATGTGAAAACTTCCTTCAAATCCAAAAATATTAATTCTCCAATGATTTCAAATGGTTCTCACATGGTCAAATTGTGATTTATATTGAACTAAGGTGTCATTTCATCTCTAATTACCAATAAAATGTGGTTTGAACCTTTGTTGACCCACTTATACAAGTTTAGGGTCATAAATGTGCAATTTTCAAGTTCAAGGATCTAAGTGGCGCACGCTCACAAGTTTAGGGGCCTATGGTGTACTTTACTCTATTATGAAAGTATTTTGCAAGACAAATCTAATGACATTATTTTCATGTAGTCAGTTTATATACTCTTAAGATATATTAATGGTTAATGTTTTAAAACCTTGACCTCACGGAACCCAAACAGACTTATATTGCGGGACGAAGGGAGTAATGAATATTTGAGCTCTAAGGCTTATCCCCTGTTTTCTGCAGTATCCGAGCAGGAGGTGTTGGTATCAATCTCCAAGCAGCTGATACTGTTATCATATTTGACACTGATTGGAATCCTCAGGTAGCTAAAGTTCCTTTTATTATATCATTCAGGGAATATACTGTAAGAAAGTTTCTACATATCCGTTCTTCCCTCGATTAATTTTCAGGTTGACCTGCAAGCACAAGCTAGAGCCCACCGAATTGGTCAAAAGAAGGAGGTTCTGGTTTTACGTTTAGAAACAGTAAGTGTTGTGTTGGCAGTTCATTTATCACCCATGTAGAAATTGGAGAGAACAAATAACATCTGTCGGGGCTTGGGGGTAAGCGGATAGTTCATAAATAAAAGAATGATGTTTCCAGAATGCCAGTTGAGTTATTCGTTGTTAGGGAAACCAGTATTTTTTTTTCCATTTGTGCGCTTTACTCCTTTGTTGGAATTCGGAAACTGTTGAAAATGGTTTTGTGATGTGTTATCACTACAGCATATTACTTTTTATGGCTTTCACCCTGTCTGAAAGATAGCATTGTCGTTATATATGGAATTGATTTATCAAAAAACTTCGTGCGTGCTTCTTTCTAGTGCTAGCTCTACTTTTTGAGGACTGGTGCTAGCTCTACTGTCCAAATTCCTGGATTTTGCGTGCTGCAGGACAAAGGTCGTGCAGCAGGGTTGGGTTGAGTATCTTAGATCAGTAGTTGATATACTATTTTCGGATATGCGGCTTGTCTTGGTATTCTAAACAAACAAAGGACTGGTCCTAGCAGAGGGCTTATTTATGGATGGTTTCTTGGTGATGATGCCATCATCTTAATACTGTTATTGCCTAATTTTGGAGAATTGGTCATGCTGTCGTGACAAGTATGAAGGCTATTGCATTTAATTTAAGAAAGGGCAGTAAACCATTGTTATTGATGATTATCTTAATAAAATTTATTGTTGCTGCTGTTGTTTAGATGATCCCAGCATGATTACAATGTTTTTTTTTTCAGAAAGCACTCTGCAGATATATTGTTCTATTTAAATTTTCAGGATTACATATGAATAATTTAGTCGCAGCTCCTTGCTTGTACAGGTTCTTGGAACATGCGCTAAGAACTTCCTGTAGCTATCTCTCTTTTTTTTTTGTATAACTCACATTTTCTTGAAAAACTGCTCTGTTATGTACCAGTAGCTTCTTTTGTTTTCTTTCGGTAGTGATTTTTTCTTTTTGCTTGTTATGATATTTATTCATGGAACTAGAGAAACAAGGTTAGAAAAACACATGTATTTCTTTGATATGTTATAGCTGGATTCATATACAAAACTCCATCAGGAGTTTTTTATTCTTCTTTGGACCAGTTTGCGGTTGCTGTGCTGCACTGCACTGTGAAATCCAGTTAGTTATATTAATCTTTACTAATTCCAGTAAGAAGGTGCTGTTATGACTCAATAATGTTGCTTAATTAACTGCTATGCCTAACGGAGCCTCTGCAATGCCTAATGGAGCCTTTGTCCGCTTGACTGTTTTTATTTCGTAGAGCTTCGGCAGAACCCACGACCGATTTTATGATACCCTGAATATTAAAGGAATAAATACTGCTTGTTCTAAATTTCTAATGAGAACCAAGGCACTCTTTTACTTCAGCTGAAAATTTCAGTACTGCCATAACTTCCTGACTTGGATCTACTTTGCCGGACATAAGGTTCGAACTGTAGAAGAGCAAGTCAGGGCTTCAGCAGAACATAAATTAGGCGTTGCTAATCAGAGTATAACTGCTGGGTTTTTTGACAACAACACAAGGTCAATTCTTCTACTCACTCCCTTTAGCTTTTTTTTGTTGTTCTCTTCTTCTTTTTCTTTCCTTCATACTATGTAGTACCAATTGCAGTGCTGAAGATCGGAGGGAGTATCTTGAATCACTTCTACGTGAGTGTAAGAAGGAAGAAACAGCCCCAGTGTTAGATGATGATGCTCTGAATGATCTTCTTGCCCGGAGGTAGTACTGGATTTGTTGTTAGTACTACATAAGCATTTGTTTTAACAGTCTTTGATATTCCTGATATTTTCTGTGTAAAATTACATAACATACCACTTTTCCCTCCTTGCAGTGAAGATGAGATTGACATATTTGAATCTGTTGACAAGCAAAGGCGAGAAGAAGAAATGGTATGCAAGATTTCTACATGTTTCTTTCTGCTAAAATGTATGTGTTCCGTCGACCTAGCGGCACTAGAAGCTAACTTCTCGGAAGCAGAGGGGTGGGACGCTATCAAAAGTTTGGCACCGGGAAAGGCGCCGGGTCCCGATGGATTCACAAGTGTTTTCTATCAACGGTGTTGGGAGTTCATAAAAGCCGATGTTATGGCGGCTTTCCATTGCCTTGGTCGTTTGGCAGGGAATAGTTTCCATCTTCTCAATCAAGCAATGCTCACCTTGCGACCAAAGAAGGATGCTCGGGAAGCGTGATTCGTCCCATAAGCTTGCTACATAGTTTTGCAAAGCTTTTCTCTAAAGTACTCGCCAGGAGACTGGCACCGGAGCTCGCCAAGGTTGTTTCGCTTAATCAGTCTGCTTTCATCAAAGCGAGATCAATCCAGGACAACTTCCTTCTCGTGAGACAATCCGCGCGCCTCTTGCACCAGCAAAAGAGAGCGGCATTCTTGTTCAAGCTAGACATCGCCCAGGCCTTTGACTCCCTGTCTTGGCCCTTCCTGCTGGAGGTCCTCAGGCACAAGGGGTTCGGGTCGCTTTGGTGCGAGTGGTTGAGTATATTGTTCAGAATAGCCTCCACCCGGGTCCTCATTAATGGACATCCAGGGTGTCCAGTCTGGCACGGTCGTGGCCTTCGCCAAGGAGATCCATTGTCGCCCTTATTGTTCATCATCGCGATGGATGTACTGAACAACCTCCTCGCTGTGGTGGAAAATGCATCCTTGCTTCAACCGGTCGAGGGGTTACAAGGCATCCCGCACCGGCTGTCGTTATATGCAGACGATGTAGCGGTCTTTCTCACCCTGGCCAACTCGGACTTGCAAGTGATCAAGCAAGTACTCCAACTATTCGGGCAAGCGTCGGGTTTACACACAAACCTAGCAAAGAGCGCCGTCTCGCCAATTCGGTGCAGTGCAGATCAAGTGTAGCTCATAACAACGAACTACGGTGCGTTGTTTCAGAATTTCCGTGTAGATACCTCGGCCTGCCACTCTTCCTTGAGAAAGCCATCTAGGGCCGATTTTCAACCTCTACTAGACATGGTCGCAAGTCGTCTACAAGCCTGGCAGACCGGCTTGCTGTCGCAAGGAGGCCGCTAGACCTGTTCATGGGTGGCCCGGCCCAAAATCCCATTGAAATTAATAAAAATAATAATAAACTATTTCTTTTTTCTCGAAATGAATTAAATATTACTTTTTATGACAAAAATAATTAAAATAATATTTTTAAATTCGGAAAATGAATTCAGACCGAGTTGGGCTGGGCTCGGGCCTGCCCGTTCGAGGCCGGGCTTTTCCGGCTCGGCGTTTGAACAGGTCTAGAGGCTGCCTAGTTCTGGTCAAGTTGGTATTGACATCTATCCCGGTCTACAATTTCATGGCCCTCGACCCGCCCATCTTGGTCATCAAAGAAATCGACAAAAGACGAAGAGCATTCCTTTGGAAAGGAACCGCAAATGTGGTGGGAGGACATTGTCTAGTCGCTTGGTCGTCGTCCGTTTGTCGTCCCATTCAGTTCGGCGGTCTAGGTTTGCATAACCTACAACTGCTAGGAAAGGCCCTCCGCATTCGCTGGCTATGGCTACAAAAGACATGGTGTCGCATCATTAGCAATGCGCCAATGGTCGTGTAATGGGCAAAGATATAAGCCTGTCGGCTATATGCCTTGGGGTTAAGATTAGATTGATAAGACAAGGATCATCATTGTTTTGGGTATTACTATAAACCCTCGATCCTTGCCTATATATTGTACCATGTACTCTTGGAAATCAATTAATCAATCTTGACCTAATTGCTTTTTGGTATCGAGCCTAGGTTATTTTTTCCGCTACATCTCGTGGCGCCAAGAACTACCGGTAAGAAGCACCTCCTCCTCGCGCGCCCTTCCCGCTATAGCCGCTCCATCACGCCGGCCGCCGCCACGCCGAAGCGCTTCTCCCATGTCGCCACTCTCCGTGCGTCCCGGGCAGGCGGCGACACCGCCTCTCTCTCGTTCAGAGGCCGGGTCGCCTAACGCCTGCTGGAAGGAGAAGGCCAACGAGGCCGCCGCCGACGCCTCGGCGTGGCCGTGCGACCATGCGCGATGCGCGATGCCGCTCGCGCGCTCGAGGCCGAAGCCGAGGCCGCTGCCGCGCTCAGAACGCGACGCCGCGGCCTGGCCGCGCCGCGACGCCATGCGCTGCCGCGCCGAACGGCGGGCTGCGCCGGCATGCGACCATGCTTCCATCGTCCGAGGTCGCATCGGAGACGCTCTGCGGCGTCGCCCATCGGCGGCTGACGACCGTCGCGGCACCATGCCGCACCGATGGCTCTGCTCGGCGGCCCACTCGCGGTGCCGCCGCCAAGAACGCCCGGAACCACGCCACCACCGCCTCGACGCCGACTCGGCAACTTCAGCCGCCGGCGCGACCAGGCTCGCCATCGCCGGCAAGTTTCCCTCCAGGCCATGTCGCGAGGGACCCTCCCGACCGATCCTCCGGCTTGGCTCGGATGGATCTGCGTCGTCAAGTCTGGATCGCCGCCACGCCACGGATGATCTGGCGAGATCATCCGTGCCTGTGGCTCCACCGCGCACGCCGCTCGGCTGTTGTCGAGTCCCAATTCCTCGGCAATCGGAGGCTCGCT
Organism: Ampelocalamus luodianensis; assembly: GCA_036346255.1. Lineage (NCBI taxonomy): Eukaryota > Viridiplantae > Streptophyta > Magnoliopsida > Poales > Poaceae > Ampelocalamus > Ampelocalamus luodianensis. The sequence goes on along the minus strand of CM070627.1, from coordinate 50,367,550 downwards.
CCATTCACCGAGACGCGGTTCGCAACTTCGCCCAAGGCGACTCTCGTCACCGAAAGCCGCCGCCGCAAGAAGATGGCCGATGACTCACGGCGCTCGGCGAGGTCACCACCGATCGACTCCTCCTCAACGCCATCCGCGCCTCAACGAACGCCGCCACGCCGGCACTCCTTCTTCGCGCGCCAAGCCCTTCCCACGCTCTGGAGGCCCGAGGACCTCATCCTGAGGAACTCACCATGGCGGATCGCGGAAGCTCCGGCCATCGCCTCGCCGCCTCCACCGCCGCCTCCATCCTCTCGCGGCGCTGAGGCGCCACAGTGGGCTCTAAAGCTCCCAACCATCGCCGCAACAAGCGGTGGCGGTGGCAAGGACAAGGCAAAGCGGCACTTCTCCGACAGTGGCTCCCGCCACAAAGAAGAAGACTGGCCAGCCACTGCCAGGTGCCGGACAGAAGCAGCACGGCCGGCTTGAGGCGCTCGCCCGGCCCACAACCTCGATCGGCACCATCCGGATGTGGCAGAGGTCCCGCCGCCTCTGCACTCCATCCCGCCATCGCACTCCAGCGCAGCAGCGACAGCGCGAAGACTGTGCACAAGAAGAGTTCTCGCCTCAGCCAAGAACAAGGCGGCGCTTGTTGCCCACCTGACACGGCCGGGCGGTGGGCGCTCAGGTCTACAACCCTATGACCGCCTCCTCGACCCGACGACGGACCTCGCGCCAAGACGACATCGCCATCCCTCCTCCGACTCAACGAGCGGTACTTCGACTCAGTGCTACCTCACATATGACATCTCAACCCTCCTCTTTCACATATTCTTCTCCGCGGCACCTAACCCTTCATCCATTATTGCTCGGCAATGGCTCCTTTATTCACATCCACGCCTCCGCTCCACAGAGTTATCATCCAACTTACGTCTTAATAATGTCCTTGTGTCGCACAAATTATTAAGAATCTTATCTCTGTTCGCCAATTTACTATTGACAATAATTGCTCGTTGAGTTTGACCCGTTGGTTGTTCTGTGAAGGTTCTTCCATCTCGGAAAGAGATCGCCAGTGCAATAGCTCCGGTCAGATATCCTTCGCCTTCCACCGCTCACGCTCCTTGTCGCTCGGGGCTCCTTCTCGGTGTGGCATCGGCGTCTTGGACACCGGTCATGAGGCCATGTCAAAGCTCGCGTCTAGTGTCTCCTCGCCTATCCAGATTGTTTAGATTTATGTCATGCTTGTCAACTAGGGCGTCATGTTCGCTTGCCCTTCCATACGTCCACCTGCCGTGCGTCTAGCAAGTTTGATCTCGCTCATTGTGATTTATGGACATCTCCAGCTGTCATTATTACGTTACAAATACTACTTGGTCTTACTTGATGACGCATCATTATTTGTGGACTTTTCCTTTACGACTTAAATCGACACTTTCAAAGACGCTTTCCCACTTCATCGCCCACGCCCACTCGATTTGGCGCGCGTCAAAGCATCGATCGACAACGGACAGAGTTCGACAACTCCAAAGACTCCGCCACTTCTTCCTCTCCTGTGGCATTCACCTCGCATGTCCCGCCTCTTACACTCGCCTCAAAGCGGTAAAGGTGAACGCATTATTCGCTCCATCAATAATGTTGTTCGCTCACCGCTCTTCGAGCATCCATGCTTCCCTCATATGGGCGAGAGGGCCTCTCCACGGCAACTACCTCCTCAACATATTGCCAACCAAGACTCTAGCGTTACGCCACGCCTCATCTTGCCCCTGTTCGGCAAGCCACCCATATGATCATCTTCGAGTCTTGATTTGCAAATGTTATCCCAACATATCCGCCATCGCTCATCATAAACTTGCCCTGGTCCGTCTTATCGTCTTCCTAGGCTATTCCGCTCATCACAAAGGGTACGCGCCTTGACCTCTCATCCAATAGAGTCCTCATCTCTCAAGACGTCATCTTCGATGAAACGGCCTTCCTTTTCGCCCAGCGCCATGGCCCTAGTACTCGGCGCGACTTCGCGTTCCTTGACGATGACACATCGATGATGTGCCGCTCTGTTGGACCGAGCGCACAAGTTTTGATCGCAGGAACTTCACCTCGCGCCTCGGCGTCACCGGCGCCCTGCCGGTCACTCTGCGGCCGTGCACGAGGCGCGCTCGAGTCTCGCAGAGGATCGCGATGATCCTCCGCGCGCGCGCGCTCACGTTCCACTCGCTGCCGCGGCGTCGGCGGCCTCCGCGCCACGCGCGGCTCGGCGTCATCGGCGCGTCTGCGGGTTCCCAGCGCGCCTCGGGAACCCGCGGGCCTCACCGGTTCCACCTCTTCGGACGGCCTCGCGACTTCGCATTACCACTACTCGCGTCGATCGGCCGCCCTGTGCAACCGTGCGGTGCCCCGGCCTTGGCCGCCCCAAAGTGCGGTTGGTGTTTGCGACCAACAAACACCCTACGGGCACTGCTCCGTCGGCGGCCAGGATGCCCTCCGTCTACCATGCCGTGCTCCTCTCCGTCTGAAGACTTTCCGTAACGCTCTTTGCGACCCCCAATTGGCGAGCGGCTATGGAAGAAGAACACGATGCTCTCTCGCGAACCACACCGACTCTTGTGCCCGTCGCCCGGGCCAATGTTGTCACCGGAAGTGGATCTTCAAGCACAAGCTTGATCGATGGCTCCTCGAGCGGTACAAGGCACGATGGGTTCTCCATGGCTTTACACGACCGGCGTGGACTTTGATGAGACGTTCATCCGTGGTGGCTTTCGCCACTATCCGCGGTGCTGCTTCCTTGGCGCTTCGCATCGCCCGTTTTTACTTCAGCTGAAAATTTCAGTACTGCCATAACTTCCTGACTTGGATCTACTTTGCCGGACATAAGGTTCGAACTGTAGAAGAGCAAGTCAGGGCTTCAGCAGAACATAAATTAGGCGTTGCTAATCAGAGTATAACTGCTGGGTTTTTTGACAACAACACAAGGTCAATTCTTCTACTCACTCCCTTTAGCTTTTTTTTGTTGTTCTCTTCTTCTTTTTCTTTCCTTCATACTATGTAGTACCAATTGCAGTGCTGAAGATCGGAGGGAGTATCTTGAATCACTTCTACGTGAGTGTAAGAAGGAAGAAACAGCCCCAGTGTTAGATGATGATGCTCTGAATGATCTTCTTGCCCGGAGGTAGTACTGGATTTGTTGTTAGTACTACATAAGCATTTGTTTTAACAGTCTTTGATATTCCTGATATTTTCTGTGTAAAATTACATAACATACCACTTTTCCCTCCTTGCAGTGAAGATGAGATTGACATATTTGAATCTGTTGACAAGCAAAGGCGAGAAGAAGAAATGGTATGCAAGATTTCTACATGTTTCTTTCTGCTAAAATGTATGTGTTCCGTCGACCTAGCGGCACTAGAAGCTAACTTCTCGGAAGCAGAGGGGTGGGACGCTATCAAAAGTTTGGCACCGGGAAAGGCGCCGGGTCCCGATGGATTCACAAGTGTTTTCTATCAACGGTGTTGGGAGTTCATAAAAGCCGATGTTATGGCGGCTTTCCATTGCCTTGGTCGTTTGGCAGGGAATAGTTTCCATCTTCTCAATCAAGCAATGCTCACCTTGCAGCCAAAGAAGCCGGATGCTCAGGAAGCGTGTGATTACTGTCCCATAAGCTTGCTACATAGTTTTGCAAAGCTTTTCTCTAAAGTACTCGCCAGGAGACTGGCACCGGAGCTCGCCAAGGTTGTTTCGCTTAATCAGTCTGCTTTCATCAAAGCGAGATCAATCCAGGACAACTTCCTTCTCGTGAGACAATCCGCGCGCCTCTTGCACCAGCAAAAGAGAGCGGCATTCTTGTTCAAGCTAGACATCGCCGTGCCTTTGACTGCTCTTGGCCCTTCCGCTGGAGGTCCTCAGCACAAGGGTTGGGTCGCTTTGGTGCGAGTGGTTGAGTATATTGTTCAGAATAGCCTCCACCCGGGTCCTCATTAATGGACATCCAGGGTGTCCAGTCTGGCACGGTCGTGGCCTTCGCCAAGGAGATCCATTGTCGCCCTTATTGTTCATCATCGCGATGGATGTACTGAACAACCTCCTCGCTGTGGTGGAAAATGCATCCTTGCTTCAACCGGCCGAGGTTACAAGGCATCCGCACCTGTGTCGTTATATGCGGACGATGTAGCGGTCTTTCTCTACGCCAACTCGGACTTGCAAGTGATCAAGCAAGTACTCCAACTATTCGAAAGCGTCGGGTTTACACACAAACCTAGCAAAGAGCGTGTCTCGCCAATTCGTGCGGTCTGCGGATCAAGTGTAGCTCATAACAACGAACTACGGTGCGTTGTTTGCACTCCGTGTAGATACCTCGGCGCCACTCCCTTGAGAAAGCCATCTAGGCCGATTTTCAACCTCTACTAGACATGGTCGCAAGTCGTCTACAAGCCTGGCAGACCGGCTTGCTGTCGCAAGGAGGCCGCTAGACCTGTTCATGGGTGGCCCGGCCCAAAATCCCATTGAAATTAATAAAAATAATAATAAACTATTTCTTTTTTCTCGAAATGAATTAAATATTACTTTTTATGACAAAAATAATTAAAATAATATTTTTAAATTCGGAAAATGAATTCGCACGAAGTCAATTGGCTCGCTCGCCTGCTCGAGGCCGGGCTTTTTGCTCGGCTCGCGTTTGAACAGTCAGAGGTCGCTAGTTCGGTCAAGTTGGTATTGACATCTATCCCGGTCTACAATTTCATGGCCCTCGACCCGCCCATCTTGGTCATCAAAGAAATCGACAAAAGACGAAGAGCATTCCTTTGGAAAGGAACCGCAAATGTGGTGGGAGGACATTGTCTAGTCGCTTGGTCGTCGTCTGTTTGTCGTCCCATTCAGTTCGGCGGTCTAGGTTTGCATAACCTACAACTGCTAGGAAAGGCCCTCCGCATTCGCTGGCTATGGCTACAAAAGACATGGCTGTCCAGACCATGGAGGGGCTTGCTGGTGTGTGGCGCCCATGCTGAAGAAGAAATGTTCAATGTTTCCCTCGCGCAGATTGGCAACGGCGAAGGCAGCCTGTTTTGGTCGGACCGCTGGTTGGATGGTGGTAGACTGGTAGTATCCCCGGCTGGTTCCCGCGTGTAATTAGAGCAATTCCTCCATCACTGCCGAAAAGTGAATGATGGTGCAAGCTCTTCGCAATGGCGTTTGGATTCCGGACATTGAGGGGCCTCTTGATGTCCACCGCGCTGCCGAGATCCTTCGTCTCTGGGAGGCCTTGCAAGCCATCCAACTCAGAGAGGGACATGAAGATCGACTTTCGTGGAGATGGGAAGCTTCAGGTCACTACACAACCAAGTCGGCCTACAAGGCGTTCTTCTTGGGTTCGCAAGGGTTTCCTTGCGTGGAGGCCATTTGGAAATCGAGGGCACCATTGAAGTGTAAATTTTTCGCGTGGCTTGTGGTCCGTCGTCGTTGCTGGACGGCGGATCGTCTCCAGCGTCACGGGCTTCAAAACCAAGGCCTATGTGTCTTTTGCGGTCACTCCCAAGAAACTATCGACCACCTTCTCGTCGGGTGTGTAGTCACCTCTCAAGTATGGGCGCGCTTCCTATCGCATGTGGGTTTGCCTAGAGCTGTTCCGGCTGGACAACACTCCCTGGAACGACACTGGATTTCCGCTCGGGGTTCCCTACCGTCGCAAAAGAGAAAAGACCTAGAATCATGCATCATTCTAGTCTCCTGGATTATTTGGAAAGAGCGCAACAACAGGGTGTTCAACAATGACGTCAGCTCTATTCATCTTCTTTTACAACGTATTCACGAAGAACTTTGTCATTGGCGCTTGGCAGAGGCAAATGGTCGGGAGGCGCCCCCTCATCATGAATAGTCCACCCCTATTAGAACAATGGTCGTTATGGTTTTTGTTACTGTTTTCTTCTGGGGACAGCGTCTAGGCCGGGAAGGTGGTCTAGATGATGGCCCTTTCTCTGTATGGTTGTTTGTGTTATGAGTATTTGTGGTATTTCCCTTATGTTCTAGGGTTTAGTGGTCTCAGAGCAAGTTTAGGGTTAGGGTTTCTTACCGCCGCCGCCGCCCTTGGGAGGAGCAATCTCCGCTCCTGGGGCGGACAACCTCTTAGCCATAGTTTCTCCTTGTAGAAGTAGCAGCATCTTCATCCGCAGGAGGCCCTCGGCGTCCTGGCGGGCGACGGCGTGCTCGTCGGATCCGGCAAGATCGAGCTCTTCCTCGTCGGATCCTGTCGCCGCCGCTCCTCCCTGGCTTGGATCCACTCCTACAGCCGATGGCGATGCCACCTGTGAGCCTTTGTCGCTGGATCCGCCCCTCCCGAGCTCCCGACCGCGCCATCCTTTGATCCGGGTCTCTCCGTCGTCACCACCCTCGATCCGCCAAACCCGCCATGGACTAGTCATCTCCTGCCCGGATCTGGCCGCCCTCGCACCGCTAGTGTAGTAGTGTCGGATCTGGGCGTCCCCGTCGCCGCCCTCGCCGGATCCGGCCCGGACCAAGGCGCTGCTGCCTTCGGAGCTAGCTCGCGAGCGCTGCCGCCCCTCTCTTGCTCCGGACCGTGGCACCGCCCAGTTGCCCGCCGCGCCGCTTCTCACCCGAGCCTCGCCGCTTGCTCGCCGCCATGCCGCCGTTGTCCTACGGCTGCTGCGGGGCCGTCAGCGATAGGCTCCTACTGGGCTGCCTCATCCTCCCAAGTTGCCTCCCCGACGCTCTTGCTTGCGCCAAGCTGCGCCGCCCCGAGCGCTGCCTCCCCAACGCTCCCCTGCTTGCGCCGTGCTCCCGCCTTCGAGCTCCTCCGGCCGAGCACGTGCGCGAGCAAGGGGCCACTAGATCCGGGCTGGGCTGGGAGGGATGAGATCGTGGGAGTAGTAGTCTCAGGCAGAGGGAGAAGTCGATGGAGAGTCTGGAGACCGAAAGAGTGGTCGATGGTTGATTCGATGGTTGATAATCAGATCCTGGAGCTGCTCCTTTGAGTATTGCTACTAGTTATATTTGAGTCATTTCTTTCTTTATGTCGTTTCTTCTGTTGCATCCATCCAAGTCCGTACCACTCTATCTTTGAGTTCTTCTAAGTCGTGCGAGTCCACAAAATCCTTGTCAGTCAGCCGATTACTTCCTGGCTCACTCCTTCCCTTTTGCATGGCAGTTGCTGCCGCTCTTCTCTCCGAGCGACTGCAGATCGTAGAAGTCGTTATGATGCCACTGCTTTTCTCTGAGCCGCCACCCCGAGCTTCTAAGGTCGCCACGCTTCTTGTGCACACTTCTTGTGCACTGCGCCGCCACCGTCTTAGGCTTCGATCTGCGCCGTCATGCTTCTATCTATTCCTCTTCGGCTTGATTTGACAACTTTTTCTATTCCTGTCGGTTTCATCATCTTCGTCGTGTTGCCACGGTCGACTTTGCTCCCGCTTGCCTCTACTTTCTCAGCCCTGCACCTTGTGCTTTATGGGCTATCGCACGACCTCGGATGGGAGATCTTTTTATACTCTACATATTTTCCAAGAGCTGCACGCTATGACGATATTATCAAGACTCAGACTTCGGATTTTCCCTATTGTAGTGTCAACCATTTCCAAATGCAATACTATTGCATACGTCTTGCATTTGAGGGGGGTGGGTTGTTAAGGGTATTTGTGGTATTGATCTTATGTTCTAGGGTTTAGTCTTGTGTGCCTTGTACTCTATATATTGCCATTGGGCTATTGCAATACATACACAACATTCATAACAGTTTGTTATTTCTTTTGATTTGTTGTATTGTATCGTTGGTTTCTCTCCTTAATGGAATGACGTGCAAAGCTTTTGTGCGTTCTTGAAAAAAAATTGTATGTGTTAACTTCATTGTAGTTTGTTTTTTTGTCTCTGCTTCTAATGGAATTTGATTCATGTATCCTTATAGGCGGCATGGCTAAAGGTTGTTCAGGATGGTTCAGCTAGTGGGCTAGACCCTTCAGTGATGCCTTCTCGTCTTGTGAATGATGATGATCTGAAGTCCTTCTGCCATGCTATGAAGCTTTACGAGTCATCAAATGTAAAAAGTGTAAAAGTAAATGTGAGGAGGAAGGGTGAGCTTAGGGGCCTTGATACACAGCATTATGGAAGGGGAAAACGTGCTCGTGAGGTCAGTTGCATGATTATCTTTTGTATATCTCTTTATTAGTTGTTGATATATTTCTGTACTAATCCGAGAATATCCTTATAGGTTCGCTCTTATGAGGACCAATGGACTGAAGAAGAATTTGAAAAACTTTGTCAGGTTGATTCTCCTCAATCACCTCAAGCTGGGGGTATATTGAAGGATTTTGATATCTCTAAAGTGAGTAAGTTGGAAGTACCTGCAGAAAGTTCGAAAGAACAGAGTAAGTTGGAAGTACCTGCAGAAAGTTCAAAAGAACCAGTGCAAGCCAAAAAGGAGCCAGCCCCGGCCGTTGGAGGCTCCTCACCAGCTAAACGACGGAGAGGTAGACCTAAAAGGTCAGAAGTTTTGCTATCTCCTGCTACGGCCCCAACAAATGCTGGCAGACAAGAGGCGGGAACTACACTTGATGGCAATTCTGCTGCTCCAGCAAGTATCATCCACCCTGCTGCACCAGCTACTACCATCCATTCTACTGTTCTAGATGGTACCATCCATTGTGCTGCACCGGTTGCTGCCATCAAACCAGAGATTGGCACTGAATGTAAGGGTAGTACTGCTTCTGTTGCTGCTGCATCAGCTACTACCATCAAACCAGAGATTGGTAGTGAAGTTAAGGGTACTGCTTCTGTTGCTGTTTTGGAAGGGTCTATAGCAAAGGAGGTTGGTACACCAGTACAGAGTGGTCATGATCCGATAGCTAGTCCAGCACCTCATCCACCAGCTCCTGATACATCTAGAGGCAGGAAGACCCAAGCAGGAGAAATACCTCGTAGGCGAGGCCGAAAACCAAAATATCTTACTTCATGTAGTGTGGATGATGTTAGTCTAAATCCTGTGGTTGCAGTTGGTAGTGGAGAAGCATGTGCTAGTTCTGTGGTTTATTCATATCCTCAGGGGAATATGACCTTGTCACATGCAAGTGCTGTGGCAGGATTGCAGAAGGATTTGGTCACAGCTAAACCTTTTACATCGTTGCCGGAGGGAGCTAAGGGCATTTGCTCCCCTGCTCATGAAGGAGATAAAGGTGGAACTGTTACGACACCTGTAGCAAAAGATATATATGCTGGAACTGTAATGACTTCAGACAATGCCAGCTCACTGCTGCCAAACATGGCTCACGATGAAAATGTTGGATTGGTTCAAGCGAGTTCTGAACTAGTTTGTTCTGCATATACACCTGCTATACCTGTGGTTTCAGAAGGGTTATTGAAAACGTCACATGTTCTGGTGGTGGATAAGCCTGCCGAGAAGCAAGGCGCTTCACGCCGCCGCAGAAAGAAAACATCTGGTAGTGAGGATACTGGAGTCAGCACTAGGCAAAGATCAGCCATGAAGAAATCGTATAGTACTCTTGGTACCGCTGACAATGTTGGTGTTGACATGAGCACAGGTGAGAAGCTAGGAATAGTGAAGGGAAGAGATGACAGTTCACTTCAAGATATTTCCAAGGGATTACCAAATATAAACTTTCCTCCTTGTGAGAAGTCCGGATATGATTCTCAACCAAGCACACCTATAGCTGTTCCCATTAATGAAGCTACGCTTCCTAGTGGTTTCAACGATGCCCATGCTACTCATTCTGAAATAACTCCTGCCAGAGAATCTACTAATCCTGATGGCCAAGATAAACCAGTAAAATTGCACTTGGAGGCACCTGTCTCTGTTGTTTCACAAGCTCAAGTGCAGCATAAGACAGGGAAGGACCATGTAGCAGCGCATTCTGAAGTCACCACTACGCGTTCTGAAATGGTTACTGCCAAATCATCGCTAAATCCTGTTAGTGATCATAAACCAGCAAATACACAGTTTGAACCACCTGCTTCTTCGCCTCATAATTCAGGTAAGGACATCGCTACAGTGCCTTCCGAGGTCGATAATGCTGCTCCAAATAAGGCACCAGGTAGGAGGAGGAAAGGTTCAGCCCGGGAACCACGCACAAGAAGTAATTCTGCAACAGCTGCATGCGAACGTCGTGCACGACTTGCTGGATCAAAGCAGACAGATGATGCCAAAAAGTTAGAGATATCAGCAAGCCCAAGCATAACGGCCTGTGTTTCTTCAATTGAGCAATATGAAGCTGGCCCTTTGAAAGCAGAGCTTATTACCGCTTCTGTTTGTGAAGAGCATAAGAATGCTGAGAGTCATGTATGTGGTGAAGTGTCAATCCCAATGGGGATATCAGAGGCAAAGTTAGAACCGCCAAACCAAACAAACCAAACTGCTACCAAGTCAGGTGCAGCATGTACTGAAGAAACTCATGCCACCTTGAGCACTCAGGCTCCTGCATTAACTGTATCAGGAGAAAGGAAACTTCCTGTAGGTGATATGCAAGGACTTCCTGTAGGTGATACTCTCTCTCTCTCTGTGTGTTATTTTTCATTGTTGGATAGTACAATGGCTCACATGACTCATGCACATCTATGCTATTTCAGGTCTTGAGGTTCATAGTTCAGAGAAACAAAAAAAGACTGTTTCAGCTGCAGAACCAGCATCTGCAAATGATGAAGAACATAAGGTGCATGAAGTACGTCATAAAACTGCTGATGATAATATACTTCTGTCTAGTACCGCACAGGACACAGTGCAGGATAAAATTGACAGTGTTGATGTGGACCTAGCCTCTTGTCAAAGAATTGCTGGTTTTGAAGCAGAAAGGAATGATTCTACTATGATTAGTTTAGCAGATGGCCAAACTCCTTTGGATGCCTCAGATAAGGATACTGCTGCCCCTACGGAAGATGGCAATGGTCTGCAAAGTGTAGGTACTGCTGTTGATGTGACTGGTTCTAAGCAAGATAATATGAAAGTTGAAGCCATGCAGACTGATGATATTTCTAGATGCTCTTCTAGTCATTTACCCGCTCCTTTACAATCAACCGATTCAGATCAACCTGCAGAACAAAAGGAGAGTTTAGAGAATAGTGGCTCTAAATTTGCATCTGGGAAGAAACAGGAGAAAATGGAAGAAACTTTGGATAAGAATGGTGGTGACCAACCAACCCGTGCTCAGACAAATGATGATTCTCACAGTGTGGCTTTAGGAAGACATTCTCCTTCAGAAGACAAAAATGAGGATAGTTCTGCCCAAGTAGGCGATGGTGGTGATTTATTGGGAGGAACTCCTGCTGAAGTCCTTGCTGCTATGAATATTGATGGCTCTGAGGAAGCTCACAATGTCTTGTCCACCCATTCCAATAAAGAGGCCACCGTGATAGAAGTTGGTGTGTCTATCAATGATGCTACCTCTGTCTGCGAAGTACTCAAGGATCCTGAGAGTCATGTATCTGGTGAAGTGCCGATGCCAGTAGGATTATCAGAGCTCAAGTTAGAACTCCTGAACCAATCAAAATCTTCTAGCCAGTCTGCTGCAGAAAATGTTGAAGAATCAAATGATAGTTTGGACATTCAGACTCCTGCATCAGCTGAATCAGGAGAAAAAAAATCACCTGGAGAATTCCTGAACCTGAACCAATCAAAATCTTCTAGCCAGTCTGGTACAGAAAATGTTGAAGAAACAAATGCCAGTTTGAACATTCAGACTCCTGCATTAGCTGAATCAGGAGAAAAAAAATCACCTGGAGGTGATGTGCATGGTATGCTCCCTCTCTCCCTCCGTCCCTCCCTGCAGATTGTTATTCTTGATCCAGCTAAAGTGTTTATGTCATGTTTTGCTAGATTTGAAAGAAGGCATGGAGTTTGCTGGGCCTAAGATGCAGTGCATGATACCTATGCCAAGTCCTGATGAGAAGAGTATGCTCTGTTGTTATTACTTTCTATTGGTTAATAGTGAGACTGGGCCCAGGTTACTCATGCACATCTGTGCCTTTTCAGGTACTGAGGTTCATAGTTCAGAACAAGTGCTGATGGTTTCAGCTGCAGAGCCAGCGTCTACAAAAGGTGGGTGCTTTACATAAAATTCTGAAGTAGTTAATATTCATACACAGCAGTTATTAATTAGTAGTTTATCTCTGTACAGATGATCAAGAACGCAAGATGCATGAAGTACATCAGAAGACTGTTGATGGTACTGTATTTTCGTCCAGTGGGGAACAGAACACACTGCAAGATAACATTGATAAAAGCACTGATATAGACTCATGCCCTTGTCAAAGGAATGCAGATTTTGAGGGTGAAAAGGGCCAATCTACTGAGATTATTCTAGCCCCTTGTGAAGCCTCGGATAAGGACCCTGCCCTCACTGAAGATCACACTGGTCTACAAAGTGAAGGTACTGTCGTTGATGTGAATGGTGCTCAGCAAGACTTTATGGAAATCGAAGCTATGCAGATTGACTATATTTCTAAAGGCTCTTCTAGTGACTTGCCTGCTGCTTTGCAATCAGCTGACTCAAATCAGCCAGCAGAACAAGATAGACTAGAGAATAGTGCCTCTATATTTGCATCTACAAAGGAACAGGAGAAAATGGAAGAAACTTTCGATAAGAGTGGTGACAATCCAACCCCTAGTCATACTGATGGTGATTCTCATAAGAATTTAGTAGGATATTCTCCTTCAGAAGACTCAAATGAGGACGAATCTGCCCAGGTAGCTGATGTTGGTGATTTAGTGGAAAGTAAAGGAACTACTGTTGATGTCCTCTCTGCTGCAAGTACTGATGGCTTAAAGGAGCTTTCCTGCAGCAATTCTGTTGCTTTGTCTTCTGGTTCTGTGATGCAAGACAGGGCATCCATCTCGAATACCGAATCAGTGCAAGCTGATGGTTCTGGGGAAGGTCATCATGGCTTCCCTGCTGACCTAAAGCTATCATCATTTGCATCGTCCACCCAATTCAGTAACGTGGCTGGTGTTTTTGAAGTTGGTGCTGCTGGCAATGACATCGTTGTTCATTCTGTTGACACTGAACAGGAGCCAATGCAAGAAAGCACTGTTCCTCCAGAGGATACTGATTTGAATCACCACAGCTGCACCTTGCAACTTGGGAATGTCCCTCCTGCGACCACCCTGGTCTTGACAGTTCAATCCGATAAAAATACTGGTGATGGTGTTGACAAGTTGGAAGCTTCTGGTGTTGTTGAGAAAGAAACAGTGGGTGTTCAAGAAACTGCCATTGCTGATCAGAAAGGAACAAAAGGAACAAGTAATCTGCCACAACTTGATGATGGTCTTGGTACATCTTGTTCTGCATTGGGTACTGTTTGTGATAATGCTCCTAGTGGAGAAGAGGTTGCTGCTAGTAGCCATTCTGAAGCTCCCAGTTCAGTTGAGCTTCTTGTTGTAGAACCAACACCAACTCAAGAAGTTACTGTTCCTAACCAAGAGGAAATCATTGATGAAGTGGCTTTTAAGCATGGATGCAGCAAACCCGGTGGTGATTCTGCTGTTGTTAGAGGAGCAGAAACTACTGAAGAAATGGTCTATCCTGCTGAAGAGCAACCGGCTACATCTGAACTTGTTGAGACACAACCAAAGCCAACTGAGATTGGTGGTCTTATGCAAGAGGAATCTGTTGGCACAGCAGGTTTGAAGAATGATTACTGCAGACCAGAACATGGTGGCCCTACTGTCTTGTCTGAGCATGTTGCAAGACCTGAACCAATTCATGAAGCTCCTGTTGTCTTGCAAGTGGAACTGGAGGCAACGAATTCAGGGGATGGATTCTGCACAGTAGAGCATGTTGGCGCTTCATCTCAAACTGCAATGGAATCAAAGCCAATTCATGAAACTGCTGTTCCTATGCAAGAGGATGGTGCAGAAGCTAATGATCCTGAGCATGGTAGTGGCACAATGGACCTTGGCAGAGAGGGTGCTACATTTGTGGTTTCCACCACAGAAGCACAGGAAGTTCCAGAAAGCACCTTTCCCGTTCAAGAGGAATCTACTGAATCCAAGGACAAGACGTGTAATACGGAGGAATATAGTGGTGCAGCTCCATCTACCTTTGTTGTAATGGAAATGACAGAAGCCACAGGTTCTGATAATATATCATGCAATTTAGAAGCTGCAGGTTGTGCTATTGTTGCATCTGCTCTTGTTCCTGCTGAACCAGAGCCAATCCAAGGATCTACTATTTCACTGCGAGTAGAAACTACAGAACCAATGGATTTGGAGGGTGGAAGATGTCTAGAACATGGAACAGGTACTTCTTTATCTGCTTGTAATGTTGATGAAATCCCTGTTAAGGTAGAACTTAGTGTTGATGCTATTTCAGGAGTTCTTGAGCCTGTGGAGCATGATGGTACTGAAGCTTGTAAAGGAATACCTGTGCCTCCCCAAGAAGAAATTACTGTAACATTAGCTACAGAACCAGAAGCAAATATAGAGGTAGATAAACCTACTCAAAAGGAAAATGTTGAATCGGTTACAATAGAACTAGAGTCTCTGGTGCATGCTGGTACATTAGCTGATCTAAGTAAAGAAACATCTGTATCTCCCCACGAAGAAACTACTGTAGCCTTGGTTACAGAACCAGAAGCCAATAAAGAAGTAGACACGCCTATTCAAGAGGAATATGTTGAATCAGTTGTCCTAGAGCCTGAATCTGTGGAGCATGCTAGTACAGAACTTGATCAAAGTTTGGAAACATCTGTTTCTTGCCAAGACGAAACTACTCGTCCTACTTCAATGGAGATTGCAGGAACTGATGACTCTACCCAACCTACTACAATGGAGATGGACCCAGCTCAGGAAACTGCAGAAGCTACTGACTCTACTCAACCTAATTCAATGGAGATGGAGACAGGTCAGGAAGCTTCTATGCCTATTCAGGTGGAAGTTGCTGAAGCAACAGGCTCCATTGATCGAGAACTGGTAAATTCTGAGTCTACTCAACCTACTCTGGTGAAGATGGAGCAATTTAAGGAAATTTTTGTTCCCACTCATGTGGAATCTGTCAAGACAACAGGCTCTAGTGACCAAAGCTGCAGTGAAGTGCCTTCAAACTCAGATGTTAACACTGAATCCCTGCATGATAGTGAAAATGCAAAGCTGGGGGAACTTGACAAAGAACAGCAACTTCAGCCTTCATCTGGTGAGGTTGTGGTAGTCACAGCTACTGAGCTTCCTAGCCAGGAGGGATTGGAAGCTCCAAGCACCGAGCCTTTGTCTAATGATGAAAATGAAAAGCCAGAAGAAGCTGCAGCTGCAGCTGCAGCTGATGAGCTTACTGTTATGGGGGAAGTTGAGGTGCGAAACACTGAGCCTTCACTTGATGGTGAAAATGCAAAGCTGGGAGAAGCTGTAATCGAACAGCAATTGCAACCTTCATCTGGTGAGGATGTGGTAGTCACCGCTAGTGAACTTCCTAGCAAGGAGGAAGTGGAAACTCCAACCACTGAGCTTGTGTCTAATGCTGAAACCGCTGCAGCTGATGAGCTTGCTGTTATGGGGGGAGCAGAGGTGCTAAACACTGAGCCTTCACCTCATGGTGAAAATGCAAAGCTGGGAGAAGCTGAAACCGAACAGCAATTGCAACCTTCATCTGGTGAGGATGTGGTAGTCACAGCTAGTGAGCTTGCTGGCAAGGAGGGAGTGCAAGCTCCAAGCACTGAGCTTGTGTCTAATGACGAAACCGTAGAACCAGAAGAAGCTGATGAGCATCCTGTTATGGAGCAAGCAGAGGTGCTAAACACTCGACCTGCACCTGATGGTAAGGCGGCAAATCTGGCAGAAGCTGAAACTGGACAGCCATTGCAACCTTCATCTGTTGAGGATGCGGCAGTCACAGCTAGTGAGCTTCCTAACAAAGATGGAGCGGGAGCTCCAATCACTGAGCCTGCATCTAACGATGAAATTGCAGAACCAGAAGAAGTTGATGCCGCAGCTAATGAGCGTCTCGTTATAGAGGGTGCAGAGGTGCTAAACACTGAGTCTGCACCTGATGGTGAAACTGCAAAGCTGGGAGAAGCTGGTGTCGTGCAATTGCTACCTTCATCTGTCGAGGGCATGGCAGCTAGCGAGCTTCCCAGCCTGGAGGGAATGGAGGCTCCTAGCACCGACCGTTTGCCTAATGATGAAAATGCAAAATTGGAAGTAGCTGGTGCTGTTCAGGAATCGCTACCCTCCGGTTTAGGATCAGATACATGCGAGCTGGATGGAAATGCGATCCTGCCGTTGTCAACCATTGTTCAGACAGAAGGTGGTTCAGATCAGCCATTGCCATCTCCCAGAGGACAAGATGTGGGCGCAGGGGCTGATGAAAGTGAAGTAAATTATGCAAATGTTGTATCTATAAAATATTAAAAATATGTTGTACTGCAGAACCACAATTGATGCTTTAGTTATAATTAGCCCATCCTTTTGCTTAAATCGTGTCGTTAATTATTGTTGGTGCTTAAATACAGTGATGGTGGCGCTTGGCAATTTATTGTGTTCTAACGTGTGAATGTTCTTGCTCAACTAATGTGATCTTTTTTTATAGGAGACCGGAAAACACCATCAACCATAAAACCTTCACTTTCCATCTCCAATTAGCAAAACTAGTGCAAATCATCCTCTTCACCCAAAACCAGCCCGATTTTGACTGAGGTGACATCTAAGTGTTCAAATTTGGATGACATTGACATCCACGTGTGCATGTATAGTTGAATCACCTAATAACAAGCGGATTAGCCCACAGGTTAGCCCCTAAAGGCGCTTCTTCCTCGTCTTTACTCTCTCTCCCCCTCCATTTCTCACCTAGCTTTCTCCTCCATGCCGAAGTCCGGTGAGCTCTGTTCAATCGCCGACTGCCCCTAGCCCATGACTACTCCTGGACCCTGACTGCTAGAGGCACCACTGCTCTAGCTCGCCGGCCATCGCTTTGCTGTCTCGGTTCCTCTTCTTGGCTATCAGATCTGGCGTGTGGGAGTCGATCCTCCACGAAAAGAGAAGGGAGAGGAAGACGGAGAGAGAGAGAGGTGATTTAACCACTGACATCCTGATCCAGAATCGGCGGGTGGGCCTAACCTGTCCAAATGGGTTAAGCCTGCCGGGCGGTCCAAAGCACGATATTGTTCGTCTGGTCAAGATATAGCACGACCCGACACCTAAACGGGTCATGTTGATCCAGTCCAACGCAGTGTGTCGTGTTTGGGTCACTACTCTAACCAGCGGATCGGCCCAGTCCAGTATGCTAGTACCGTGCCTGGCACGACTCGGTCTTGGTACAACACGATATGACCTATTTGACCAACCTTCTTCTCCGCGCTCCACCCCGGCCAGGCGGGCACCTTCTCGTACGAGCTACGCCACATGCAGCCCCCACTCCTTCGCCAGCCTCCCTTACGCCGACGCTGGCCACAGTAACGCGTGCATCGACCAGGGATGCATGGAGTGGAGCGTGACATCAGCGGTGGTGGGGCGAGCGGTTCCCACAACGGTGTCGGCAGAGAGGCGACGGCAACTCCCGCGGCGTCGACAGAGGAGGAGACGACGTGCAGCCCCAGCGACGCGAGGTAGTGGATGAGGAGGCGACGCACGGTGGTGGCAGATAGGGAACAGGGGAATCCCCTCGTTTTTCTAGATGGGTCAAATGGGCTGACCCTGGCTTGTTGGACTAATCGTGCTCGGGCCAACACGACATAACCCATTTAACTTGCCAAGCCAGCCGGGTTATATCTAAATAGGCCCATGCCAGGTCGTGCCATACCGCCTATTTAGACATGTCGGTGTTTTAGAACCGATCTTACGTAAAGATTATTTGATTCGGGGGGTCTCCACAATTAATCACGCAGACGAAAGAGACACGGGGATTTTTATACAGGTTCGGGCCTTCTCAAGAGAGAATAACAACCCTACTCCTGTGTATCTTGTATTGGGTATCTGGATTACAATCAGCTGAGGGTCTTACTAACCGTCTCCCAAAAAAAAGTCTCCTTCCTCTCTATCTCTAAAAGACACCTTATTTATACTACGCAGTGGTGGCTGTTGTCGTTTCAGGCTAATTAGTCGTTCATTATTGCGTAATAATGAGAGTAATTGCTGGAGTAGTAACCTCCCCATGCTGTCAAACGGTTATCAGTCAGAGATAGTGGAAGAATTATCTGTAGTTATGTCAGGCATAACTATGTATTTTGAATGCTTGGATTCTCATCATTAAATGGGCCTTCTGGCAAGTGGACCCAGTTGGTTGTGAGAAAGTCATAGCAAAGCTAGTCATAGCAGAACTTACGACTAGAGGGGTAGTCGTAGAAAGGCTTACGACTGGGTACTGGTCGTAGAAAGACTTACGACCGGACGTAATCGTAGCAGGACTTACGATTACACTATAGTCGTAAAAGTGCTTACGACTAGGGGGTAGTCGTAGAAGAACTTACGACTACCTGACTTGCTCTTCCCTTATAATATTAAGGGGTATGCCATGTGACGTCATATTACATGATTATAGAATAATAAAATGAGGATTATTAGATCCTCGTCATCTAGCCCGACTTCAAGTGAAAATAGCTTACTTTGACCGAAGGGTCGTAGATGATCTTTTGACCATCGAGGTCGTAAGAAGGACGTTGAAGGAAAACTCTTCAACATACGTTTTCTCGACGTAAATATGCTTTGATCGAGGTAATTTGTTAAGAATTTTTACGATTGCAGGATAGTCGTAGAATATCTTACGACTTTGGAGCAATCGTGGCCTTATGACCGGAAGCAAAACTTTTCCGATCGGCTTTTCATTTGACCCAGGGGTTAAGATGGTAATTTTACTTGAGGTGTGAAAAGTGTCTTAGGACTTTCGAACGGGCAGGTTAAAAGCCTATCCGTTGGAGCAATTACCGAAGCGGTGGAAACTGTTGGGATTCCACGGCGTTTCGTTCTAAATGTGTGGTTATAAAACAGGCCGTGGAGGTAAAACTTAGGGTCCTCACCTTTTCACCCAACAGTTTGTTGCTTTCTCGTGTCTTCCGCGCGGTGATTCCGTACACTTGCTTGGATCTTTTCCCAAATCCAATTCTTCCCGCTTTGAGAGAAAATGGTTAGGATTGTCTCCGAGTGGGTGAGTCGGAGATGGATGATGCCAAGATGACCGCTCAGTCGCCACGAGAAGATCCCCGAGGACTTCTCGTGAAGTGGATTGCGCGAATGAGCAGATTGGCCGTCGGGAGAGGAAGGCCAAATTCCGCTTTTCAGCGCATCGTGAGTGCGGCCTCCAATTGCCTGCTCACCCCTTCCTCACACTCGTGCTCGAGAACTTCGGGGTGGAATTAGTGAACCTTGGTCCCAATTCCATCACGATGTTGAGCGTGTTCGTGTACTTGTGTGAGGCCTACCTTGGGATTCCGGCGGACCTCGAGCTTTTTCAGTATTACTACGGAAATGGCTCGTCAAGCCGGGATTGCCGGTAGCTGCGGTCTGAAGCTCCACGACGGTAAGTTGAAGGAGTACATTCAGATGTTTACCCGGTCGTCATGGTCGGGGTGAAAGAAGAAGTGATTTTATTGGGAAGTTACCAAAGAAGATAGCCTCTCATTCACCGGAAAGGCCGCCGAGCGGTCTTCTTCCTGGGACTCGACTCCCAGTAATCTCGACCGGATAGCCCCCTATATTCAAGCTGTCAAAGACTTGAAGTCGGAGGGGCTCACCGGCTAGCACGTGGTGAAGGACTTCATCACGCGCCGAATTAGCCATTTGAAGGCACGAGTTCCTCCCATGTGGAGGTACTCGGGAAAGGACGACCCGACCAGGGACTACAAGGACGGTGAGTAGAAAAACTTACTCTTTTGGCTTTATCCTTGATTAATCCCGATTTAGTCTGCTAATCGTTCTGTTCATGCGTTCAGATCTTCCTCAGGGGGAAGTTGATGCTCGTGTCGCCTCGCTCATGCGAAGAGCCCGGCCAACATAACTGCTCCTCAAATCCTCGCGGTTTTAACCGCAGAAGAGAAAGAGGAGCGCCTAAAGGTAAGTGAAAAACAATTTTGCCTTTAGGCGTTTGTTGTCGTACGTTGAGATATGAATAACAGGTTTGTCGTAGAAAATCTTACGACTAGTTACTGATCGTAGAAAAACTTACGACCGGACGTAATCGTAACCGGATTACGATTACACAATGTCGTAGAAATACTTATGACTTTTGGGTTGGTCATATTTACGACCAGCTAGTGACCGTAGAAGAACTTACATCCACTTTTCTTTTTCTGTTCCTTAATAGAAAGTAGGCATGGAGAACCGCCAAGACGACAAGGAAGTCGATTTGGTGGTTGTTTAGCGATCGCAAGTTTAAGTCGCCAAGTCCTCCAACCAAGAAACGCCGACCGTAAAAGTTTGTGACAAGGGGTTCGAGTTCGCTCCTCCCGCTCCTTTTGCTAAATTTGTCGCGACATGGTCGCGCGAAGAAGAAAGCAGAAGAAGAGGCCCTTGCCCTTAAGCGCAAGGTCCCCAAGGTTAAGGTACCCTTCTATTACGACAATAAGTCATTCGCAGTTTCAGCTTCTCGTAGCCTCATAAGACAGCTAGAAAAGGAGAACTGGAAGAACTTCCTGTCTTTTGTGAAGGAAACCGTTGCTCCAGTGGGATCTGAGGCCGAGGAGAGCAGCGCTCTTAGGGTGGTCGAGACTGATCTCGACCACCCGGGAGGTCGGGAGGAGGCGACTCCTGTTGTCCCGAGTGCATCTCGACCAGCGGTGGTTGAGAAGAAGTCGAAGAAATCTTCTGTCGGGTAGGTTGCTCCCAAGTTTCGAGTTAGGTCCAGCGCACAGAGGTATGTAAAAAATATAAGTGTAATAATTACTTACTGTTTGTTTTTTACGAGTTGACTTACTTCTGCGTTTTGTGATTTTAGCCCGACGTTTTCAGCCTCCAGGGATGCTCCCATGGAGAATCCCGCTGTCACCCCTTCAGCTGGCGAGGGTGTGACTGTGGTAGTAGCTGGAAATCCGGCTACCATTCCCGCGGCGGAAGAAGTTGCGCTCTCGAGGTCGCTACGATCACGAGGATGTCGAGTCGCACGACAACCGGTTGTCGAGAGATCAAGAGGAGGCGGCAGAGGCTTCGAGGGAGATACCGAAGGTCGGTGGCAGCGAGAGTGCCGACCGTCGTGTCGGTAAGGAAGTTGTCGAGGACGTTCCTTCCGTCCCTCCAGGTGGTGTTCCCGTCACCGGGTCAGAGGAAGAAGAGTATTTCAACTTTAGCTCTGATTTCTTTGGCCTTGACTCTATCCTAGGATCTTCTGCCTACCGATCTCACGACCGAGTTCCACACACCAGCAGCATTCCCAATTGTGGGGATGTCTTTGACAATGAACGACTCGAGGGGGTCTGGTGCAAACGAGTCGAGGAGATGGATGGGTTGAAGGATCCATCACGAATAGTTTCCATGTTTGCTTAGTCAAACATGAACGTAAGTATTCATCGATACTCACTTATGGTTTTATCTCTTTCTTTTCTCATTTTTATCTCTTGTAGAGAGCCGTGGAGCAAGTCGCTACGATTTGCGAATACAATCGGCAACTTGTCAAACTTTGACAAGAGAAGGTCATACTCTGCGAGCAAGCAGAGAGGTAGTGAGTAACCGATTCTTGTAATCGTTCTGATTACTTATTCGGTACTCGTAAGAGGTTGTCGTAGAAAACTTACGACTTGGTACTAGTCGTAGAAAAACTTACGACTAGGGAGTAGTTGTAGAATAACTTACGACCACTCATGGGCCGTAGAAATACTTACGACCGCTTGTTTAAGTGTGTTCATGTCTTCCCTTTACCCTTTCAGGTTTAAGAGTGACGAAAAGACCTTGGCTGATTCACTCGACTTTGAAAAAACCGAGTCGAAAAAGCTAAGGGATAAAGCCACTGACCTCCTGAAGAAACTTCAGGAGGCTAACTCTGCAACTAAGTGGTTGCAGGAAAAAAATAAACAGTACGTGTGGCTACAACTGCTCTTGATCTTGATCTCCATCTTCTTAACTTCTTATTCTTTTGCAAAAAAAGAAGTCGAAAATAAGGCCCTTCAGGCCGAGGTGGGGTCTCTCCGGGTTGAGGTCCAGGAGAAGTCCTTAGTTGACCGCGAAACCTCCCGCATTGCGAAGGAGAAAGATCAAGAAATTGAGAAGTTGGGTTCTCAATTAGCTGGTAAGTAGAACTTTTACCCGCTATTGATTTGATTTATCTTCTCATAGAATTGTTTTATTTAATCAATCCTTACTCTCTCCAGATCGACTGATTGAAACAAAACAACTCCATGAGGCTTCGACTTATTCCCAGGAGGAGACGAAATCAGTGAAGATTGATCTTCAAGATAACATCTCACTTCTGAACAATGTACTCGATGGGCTTCGTGCCGGGAGGGTTGTTCCTCGCGACGACACGATGGCTGCTCATACGAGTACCATTGGGGAACAGGTCGGTATTCTGCAAGAGTTGGTGTCTACTCTGAAGACCAACCAGAATGATTCGATAAGGGAAGCGGTCAAACCAGCTGTGAGCTTTGTTTTGGCAAAACTCAAGGCCCATGATCCTAACCTTAATCCTCATTCTGTTGAAGCCGGCTTCAACTGCACCAAGTCTCAAGCAGAGAAGCTAATCGAAGAGATGCAGTCGGTTGGCGAGAAGGTCGCAGAGGAGATGCAAATAGAATCTCCTTTAACAGAGTAGTCTTGTAATACATTCTTGTAAAGACAAGTCTTTTTGGTTGTGATGCATAAATATATGATCCTTTCTTTTTTCCTGCAAACTATCTCGTGGAGTAGTTAGTAACTCGTAAGATAATGAAAAAGGAAGAAATAATCAGGCCAGTTATGAGTGATTCCTCCTTTCTCCTTCATTTTCCATGTGAATCATCTCGTAGAGTAGTTAGTAACTCGTAAGATGATAACTCGGAAAAACTAAGACTAAGAAATGAAATCATGTTTATAATTTTATCCTAGCCCCCAACTACTTACTTAGTTTATTACGAATAAACTAAGAAAGTAGTAAAGAAAGGGTTTCTGAAAACAGAGATGCTTGTTCGACTTATAGTTTTTGAGTATCGACTATCTTGCACTAGTCGAAAAAGTGGAAACAGATCGACGCTAGGAGGTTCCCTCTAGTAGGCAGGACCACGTGCAGAGAAAAAAGGCTTCGACTAGGTGATGTTACCATCTCCGACCAGATTACTCAAATCAATAACGACAACTTGAGCAAAACAAACATCTAGAGGACCTTAAGGATTCATCCGACTGTTTTCGTTTTTCCTGACGAAGTTGTCCTGGCAGCAAAAGTAGGAAACAGAATGATGCTAGGAAGTTCCTTCTAGTGGGCAAGACCACGTGCAGAAAGGAGAAGCTTCGACTAGGTGTGTTTCTTCCTTCGGCTAGTAAAAACCAATCAAGTTAATTGAAAAGTAGTCGAACGCATCTCAAAAGGTGCACTCTTCTTAGATTATTTTTTTCAAAATAAGCTAAGGTGACATGAATTTGTTTAACAATTTTCGACCATATTTCTGAGCCCAATACATGTTGTACTGGTTGTTATAGTAAAGAACAGAGCGAGCAGGACCACATGCAGAGAGGAGAGACTTCAACTAGATGTATTGTCCTTTTTTCGACCAGTGTACAGAAGGAATGGGCATATAAAAATGGTCGAAAATAAAAGCGAAATTCAAAAAAGAGACAAAAAAAAGATAGGGAGAACCTGATACTTTATTGTCGTAGGAGCCTGTTACACATAAAATTTGCGTAACTGGTCAATGTTCCAAGAGTTTGAGAGAATACGGCCGTCCTCCATTGCAAGTCGTCACTGATCCGGACGCGCATTTCGACCACGATGTAAGGACCTTCCCACTTGGAGGAAAGTTTGTTCTGATTAGACTGGGATTGGATAAGCCTTAATACCAAGTCACCTACAGGGAGGCTGCGAGGTTGGACCTTACGATCGTAGTATCTGCGCAGGGCTTGTTAGTAGACTGCGGAACGAATTAAAGCCTGGTCCCTCTTTTCCTCGAGCAGGTTAATGTCGTCTGCTCGAAGTTGTTCTTGAATGGAGTCGTGAAAATTGTCAACCCGTGCTGACCTGATCTTTAGTTCTGGCGGAAGCATGGCTTCGACACCGAAAACTAGAAAGAAATGTGTTTCTCCTGTAGCTCGGCTAGGTGTCGTACGAACTGCCCATAATACTGGAGGTAATTCTTGTACCCAAGCCCCCGAGCGCTTGACTACCTGATCGAAGACTCGAGTTTTGATACCCTTCATTATCTGGCTATTCGCTCTTTCGATCGCCGCTGCTTTGGGGTGGGCGATGAAGCATAACACAAACGAAGTTCCCAACTCATTGCAAAATTTCAAATTTTGCGTCAGAATCTATTTGTTATTGTTCGTGATAATTCGACTTGGTACTCCAAATCGAGTGATCACGCATCTCATCATAAACCATTTTGTCGCTTCATTGTTATCCCGATTCTGAGTTCGCTTCTATCCATTTTGTGAACGATCGATAGCCACAAAAGGAACTCAAACCTCTGGAGCTCGTAACGGTCCTAGGATATCAAGACCCTGTGTCGCAAAAGGCTAAGACAAAGGAATTGTTTGCAATGCTCGAGCTGGTTGGTGTATTTGTCGGCTATAAACCGCATCAGACACACCTTTTAACCAACTCTTTGGCATCGTGGAGGGTCATGGCCAATAAAACCTTGTCGAAAGGCTTTTCAGACCAACGCTCAGAGGAAGCATGAGTTCCACAGATCCCCCGTATGTCGTGAAGGAGTTTTAATCCTTCGCTCTGCGAATACATCGCATGAGCACCCCTTGGGTTCCTCTTTTATAAAGGACACCTTCGACCAAAGTATGCATTTTGACCTTCCGGGATAATCGATCTGCTTCTAGATCGTCGTCGGGTAGGAAACCCGTCTGAAGATACTCGTAGATGGGTGCTATCCATGTATCCTCGTACTCTAGAGAGGTTGTTTCTATAGGAGGCGTCTCTAGTTCTTCGACTATAGACGGCTTTTGAAGCTGTTCCAGAAACACCCCTTTCGGTACCAAGGATCGAGAAAAAGCTAGACGAGTCAGTTGGTCTGCGAGGAAATTATCCTTTCGAGGGATAAATTGTGCCTCAAAGCCCAAAAAGTGTTTTTCTAACTTTCGAACTTCCGATAAGTACCGGGACATGGTCGGATTAGAGCACTGGTACTCTTTTCCAACTTGATTCACGACTAGTTGAGAGTCTCCTCTTACGAGTAGTCGTCGAATCGAGAGCGCTTTTTGCTCGATACCACCTAGCAAACCTTCGTGATCGCCACGTTATTAGTGGTCTGAAAGTTTAATTGTATGGCATACTTTAAGGTTTCTCCAGTAGGAGATTCCAGGACCACCCTAGTCCCCGAGCCACTTATCGTAAGCGACCCGTCAAAGTACATCGTCCACTGGTCGTGGGAATCGATAGGGATCTGAGCGAGTTCAGGATTTGTCCATTCGGCGACAAAGTCTGCCAAGATCTGGGATTTAATGGCCGTTCGCGACACGAAATGGATGTCGAACGCCCCAAGTTCAACTGGCCATTTTGCCATGCGTCATATTGTTTCCTATTTCGAGGATCGCCGCCAAGGAAACTCGAGGCGCGCAACTAGTTTGTGCGCCTGAAAATAATGCCGCGGTTTCCTCAAAGACATGAGGAGGGCATATAGAAGTTTTTGAACCTGAGGGTAACGCTCCGTAGGTCCGTGTAAAACCTCACTGACGTAGTAAACTGGTCGTTGAATGTTCTCACGTTCTACGACCAACACTGCGCTCACTGCCTATGGCGTGGCAGCTAGGTAAATAAGAGCGTCTCTCCTGGTTTCGGGGAAACCAGAATAGAAGCACTCGTAAGATACCTCTTGACTTCCTCGAAGGCTAGGTTAGCCTCTTCCGACCACTCGAAGCCCTCATGTTTCCTTAGAAGTTTGAAGAAAGGCAGTCCTTTTTCTCCTAGACGTGCTATGAAACGACTTAACGCCGTTATGCATCCTGTGAGTTTTTGGACTTCTTTTTTCGTGGTCGGGGGGCGCATCTACGTGATGGCTTTTATATTTTCGGGATTTGCTTCGATTCCTCGTGCAGAGATCAGGAATCCAAGTAATTTTCCTAAAGAGACTCCGAACACACACTTCTCGGGATTAAGTTTCAAGTGGTATTTTCTGAGGTTGTTGAAAGTCTCCTGTAAGTCTGTGATATGGCTGAGCCGTTTGCTGCTTTTTACGACTAGATCATCAACGTAAGCTTCTAAGTTTCGGCCTAGTTGAGGAGCAAAAGTCGTTTGCATCAAACGCTGAAAAGAAGCTCCAATATTTTTTAAGCCGGATGGCATTTTGACATAGCAAAATATCCCAAACGGTATAATAAATGTGGTCTTCTCCTCATCTTCTCGACACATACTAATCTGGTGGTAACCCGAGTATGCATCTAGAAAACTCAACATCTCACATCCTGCAGTAGAGTTAACCAGCTGATCGATACGAGGTAAAGGGAAATCACCTTTTGGACAAGCTTTATTAAGATCAGTAAAGTATACGCACATACGCCATTTGCCGTTCGACTTTCTAACCATTACAGGGTTGGCCAACCACTCGGGGTGGTTGACTTCTCTTATGAAGCCTGCTTTAAGCAACTTGTCCAATTCTGACCTAATAGCATCTCGTCGATTAGGGGCAAATCTCCGTAACTTATGTTTTACAGGTAGTTTATCAGGCCATAAAAGCTAGCCTGTGCTCGATCACTTCCCTGGGGACTCCGGGCATGTCGGATGCTTGCCATGCGAAGACGTCAGCGTTTGCCTGGAGGCAAGTGGTGAGGGCGTCTTCCTAATTGGGGTCGGAAGAATCCCCAATGCGAACAGTCTTCGAGGGCACCTCCGCGTCCAGAGGAACCTCTTTGACCTGGTCGTTCGGCTTATGTGCAGCTTTAGGCTTCGACTTGCTAGTCGAAGGCTGACTTTCATCTCGAGTTGGTAGTTCTCCAACCATCTCGAGGGAGCGACGGTCGCAGAAGTGTGTCATCTTCTTATCACAGTATATCGTGATCACTCCTTTGGGACCTGGCATCTTAAGACATTGATACCCATAGTGAGTAGCTATCAAGAATTTTGCCAAAGTAGGTCGTCCGAGTATGGCATTGTATGTCGTATCGAAGTCGACCACATCAAAGGAGACCTTCTCTGTCCTGAAATTGCTTGGTGATCCAAACGTTAAAGGAAGAGAAACTTGACCAATTGGTTTGGCCGAAGACCCTGGTGCGATTCTATAAAATGAATATTGTACCTGTCTTACCTTTGTCCTGGGTACCTGCATCTCGTCCAGGGTACTCGTAAACAGTATGTTTAGCGAGCTTCCACCATCAACTAAAACTCGATTGACTCGACAATTGTTGATGGTGGGTTCGACCACAATTGGAAATCGACCTGGTCTAGTCGAAGGGATCGGGCAATCACCTTTCTCAAAAGTAATGGTGACTTCCGACCACTTCGGTAATTTATTGACAAGATGGGAGTCGAGTGTGTTTACCTCACGTTCAACTGCTTTCAGCTGTCTCCGCGATTCGTATGCCGAAGATCCCCCATATATGTGATCAATGGTGTGCTGCGGATCCTGAAACGGCATCTCCTCATCATCCGACTCCTTCTGTCCACTTGTTTGGCCCACATGTTCAAGAGTACGAAGTGGCCCCTTGCTAGAGTAATAGTCTTCGAGTTCAGTAAGAAAACTCGGCAGTTACGAAGATCATGCCCTTCTTTTTTATGAAAGGGACACCACTTGGGTTTGTCGTTTCTCCGATCTTGGCACTTACCTTTGCCTCGATCGGGATTTTGTTTGGGGTTGCGTGGCTCCTTATCGCTTACGGCCAGGACCTCCTTAGAACCGGCAACTAGAGTTTTGTTTCTCCTTGCCTTGTTCTTAGATTTACTAGCCTTTTTATCATTTTTCTTACCACTTTCGCCTGCCTCCTGTGGGATGTTGTCTTCACGATAGATAGTATTGTTCCACTCGACTGCTTCAGCAGCTGTCGCATATCTATCGGCCATCTCAAAGAGTTCGGCGACGGTGGCAGGTGGATGTAAAGCGATATCCTCTGTTATTCTTCTGCTACGGACCCCCTGCTTGAAAGCTCTGATCACAGATGAGTCAGAAACTTCCGGAATAGAATTTCGAACCTGACTGAAGCGCCTGATGAATTGGCGTAGCGTTTCATGGTCGTTCTGCCTTATCCGGTGCAGGTCATCATCCTTTCCAGGGCGATTGTAAGTGCCTTGGAAATTTTCCAGCAAAAGATCACAGAGGTGTTGCCACGAGTAGATCGATTCAAATGGCTAGTTTAAAAGCCATGATTGTGTCGATTCTTCGAGCACAGTCGGAAGGTAATTTGCCATGACATGCTCTCCTCCCCCTGCAGCTCGGATAACTGTAGTATAAATCTGGAGGAACTCGATGGGATTCTGAGTTCCATCGAATTTCTCCATATTCGCTTGTCGTAAAACGGGCGCCAATGAATCGCTCAAGGTCGGGTGAAAACGCCCGATACCCCGAGATAACCTCTTGCCTCCTTCTTTGCAGAAAAGAAGGTTAATGTCGTCGGGTGATCGTACTCGTCGATACCCAACCACAGGAGGGCTGGACCTATGATAGGTCTCAGCTTTACGAGGGAAATACTCCTTGTACTTGGTTTGCCGCCGTGTTTCCCATCGCCGTAGTGGTGAAAGATCACCTCTCCTGGGGGCTTGTTGCGTCTTCCTTACATCGGGAGAACGACGTGAATGAAGGTCATGTCGCCTTCCATGCGACGAGTTATCTGAACGACTAGCAGAAGACGGAGTCGCACCGTTACGACCTCCTGGTCGTGGTCGACGAAGACGCTCGAGCTTGGCCATCGTGTCGCGAAGCCTTTGTGTGATCTCTTCTGCAAAGAGATCATATCCTGGCGCTCGACCGATTTCTTGAGTCGGGTTTTCCAGCAAGTCATTGATGCGCTGGAGTTCTTGAGCTTTCTCCGACTGGAAATAAGCACGCTCAGCAAGGTTCCTCTAAGCCGCTATTTTCCTCCGTCGGGTTGTCTCAGAATGGTCTATTTTAGACCACTGAGTTGGTTTTAATGGAGTGCGAGAATGTTGAGGATGTCCCGCACGTTCATTAAGGTGTTCGTCTCGTTCGCCAGCGGTGGTGTCCTTGCCATTGCGACGAGGTGGTGTAGAGTATGCCCGTCGGGGAACATCGCCAATCCTTCTTCTGGGAGAACGATCCTTATCAGAGGGAAGGACGAAGACCTCCCGTGGATGACCTCCACTTGTGCTCGAGGCCTCCTCGCTTGAGGAGTAGTCTAGCGACACCATCTGGTGACTTGGAATAAACCCCTCCAGGTAGGGGAACTCCGGGTTATAACCGTCTTCGTCTGCAGGTGGGTCCTTCGCCGGGACGGTTGGATTTGGATGAACAACGTGTTCGATCCTCTTCCCTGCGGAAGTACTCGGAGAGAGAGGACCATCAGATGCCGATGTAGTTCCGGAATGATGGCTTCCAGAACCTGTCTTGCTAAGTCGTACTGCCTTGGGGGGACTCGAACACTTGGAGGAAAAACTCTCGTCGTGTTGCGAATTTGCCCCAATGCAGTCCTGCTGTTGGTCATGTTGACCCTTGCCCCTCGAGGAAGTTGGTTCCTCGACTGGGCGTACTGTCGTGGGGGATAAGCATCCCTCCTCGACTCCGGTAGTGATGTTGTCTCCGAGATCTGATAGAAGATCTTCCGAGGCAGCAATACCGTCAGAAGATTCGATACTCGGTTCTTAGTCGAAACCGGCATCCATGTCAACATCTGCGTAATCGGCCAAGTCGAACCAATTCTCCTCGTTCCATTCTCCTGCCATAGTGTCATGGTAGCATCAAAGAGAAAAGAAAGAACTGTTGACAAGGAATTACCAGAAGATCCCCACGGTCGGCGCCGACTGTCGGTGTTTTAGAACCGATCTTACGTAAAAATTATTTGATTTGGGGGGTCTCCACAATTGATCACGCAGACGAAAGAGACACGGGGATTTTTATATAGGTTCGGGCCTTCTCAGGAGAGAATAACAACCATACTCCTGTGTATCTTATATTGGGTATCTGGATTACAATCAGCTGAGGATCTTACTAACTGTCTCCCAAAAAAAAGCCTCCTTCCTCTCTATCTCTAAAAGACACCTTATTTATACTACGCAGTGGTGGCTGTTGTCGTTCCAGGCTAATTAGTCGTTCATTATTGCGTAATAATGAGAGCAATTGTTGAAGTAGTAACCTCCCCATGCTGTCAAACGGTTATCAGTCAGAGATAGTGGAAGAATTATCTGTAGTTATGTCAGGCATAACTATGTATTTTGACTGCTTGGATTCTCACCATTAAATGGGTCTTTTGGCAAGTGAACCCAGTTGGTCGTGAGGAAGTCGTAGCAAAGCTAGTCATAGCAGAACTTACGACTAGGGGGGTAGTCGTAGAAAAGCTTACGACTGGGTACTGGTTTTAGAAAGACTTACGACCGGACGTAATCGTAGCAGGACTTACGATTACACTATAGTCGTAGAAGTGCTTACGACTAGGGGGTAGTCGTAGAAGAACTTACGACTACCTGACTTGCTCTTCCCTTATAATATTAAGGGGTATACCATGTGACGTCATATTACATGATTATGGAATAATAAAATGAGGATTATTAGATCCTCGTCAAGATAGGTTTGGGTGGGCCGTCTCCTCGCTGTGGCATGGCGGCGGCTTGGTGCGAGTGGAGGCGACGATTGACGGCAATCCTGGCTCCCGTTGAGTCACGTGTCGATGGAAGGAAGGGGAAGGAGACGGCTGTAGAGAGATGAACGGGTGAGACGGAGGAACAAGGGGAGGGATGGTGACATCGTTGATTAGGTGGATGCCTTTTTACCTTTTATTTGCTAACTAATTATCTGATGATGATTATGATGCCACATTAATACAAAACTAAGCCGCGTGGAAAAAAACCACCAGTGAAACAAGCTCTGAGGGCAATTTGCACTGGTTTTGCTAGTTGAAGGGGTTATCTTAAAAATATTATTAAAAAAGATTAAATAAAAATTCCCATACGTTCTAGGGGATAGGGGTTATATTTAAAATGTTTCGCTTTGGAAAAAAATGTTGCAAACTATTTTTTCACAAGCGCAACATTTTTTCAGAGTAGATGCAACATTTTTTTCGACAGTCGCAATATTTTTTTCAACGGGTCACAACATATCAAAGAACAGTATGCAACATTTTCTTTCGACGATCACAACATTTTTTCAATGGGTCGCAACATCAGAACCAGAAACAAACAGAGGATGACTTGCCAAGTTTTTCCATGGCCATGGTGGCAACGTCCTGATCCGATGGGGCAGTGGAAGCTGGGGAGCAGCGGTCTGGTCTCCGTGGCCGCGGTGGCGACGCCCTGATCTTGTGGGGATGGTGGAAGCTGGGGAGCAGCGGCC
Organism: Ampelocalamus luodianensis; assembly: GCA_036346255.1. Taxonomy (NCBI): domain Eukaryota; kingdom Viridiplantae; phylum Streptophyta; class Magnoliopsida; order Poales; family Poaceae; genus Ampelocalamus; species Ampelocalamus luodianensis. The sequence goes on along the minus strand of CM070627.1, from coordinate 50,336,098 downwards.
TGGTCTCCGTGGTCATGGTGCGGCACCCTGAATCTTCTCGTGTAGCTCAAGTTGCGAAAGCGTAGAGAGAGATAGCAAGCAGGAGAAGGACCTAAGGAAGTTTGTCTAGGGAAGAGACAGACATACAGGTGAGAAATGGGTAGTTGGGCTTGCTTTGTATATGTTTTTTAGATAATAGATATACAGGTGAGGAATGTGTGGTTGAGTTTACGTTAGATATATAGATAAAAGTATAAGAGTGAATATGAGTGGTGGAGACGTGTCCTATCATTACCTTTTTAAAATGCCAACTTGCCGACTGGAAACCCCAATTATTGCTCTCCCGGATCATATCCCCAACCACTATTGAAATGTCGGTCTAGAAATACTAAATGACAAATTAAGGCTGGGTCCCTCTCACTCGTCCGTCGCCTTCGACGTCTCAGTGGGACGAGCGAGTGACTCACTGCGACAGCACGGGCGGTTGGGGCCCGCAAGACAGGGCGCGTTCTTATCTGTCTGTGCTGTGGGCCATGCTTCTCTAGGTTAGGCCGACATGAAGAATCGGAAAGCCCTCGCACGCGCGCCCACAGGAACGAATGTGCTGTGGCTGGTGGGACCCTCTCGCGGCCGCATTTCGCGAAAAGTGTGGCAACGTAAGTTCCCAATCCCAAGGCAGAGAGGCCTGCTTGTCCTTTTCCAGCTTCCTTGCTGATTCAGTGATTAGCTTTGCCATATTAGTCAGAATTCGAGTTATTTAACTAGAAATCAATCCATGATTGAGCAAAGTTATGAGCTATCAATGCCTCAAAATATCATAATACTATCTGTACCTCCATCAAACACGTTGCAGGCACGGACTTTTTTTAAATTTTAACCCCAACGTCACTCAATTGTAAAAATAGCTCTCGTCTTATTTTATTTGCATAACCAGTCCTCATCCCTCTCATTCCGTGGTCGGAGAGTGAGGAAGGTCGCTTCCTCACTCGGGAAGTACGGAAAGGCACGGGAGGTTGGCCCAGCGCGGAACCAGCCACTTGCCGCGGTGCGTGAGCGCGGGAAGGGCCTTTCCGTGGTGACTGAGCGCGGAAACCCCTGGTTCCGCGGTCGTCGTTCGTTCCTGCGGAGATTCGTGTTGTTCACCCACCTTCCGCGCTCACCGACCGCGGTAAGAGAGAGAGAGACTAGATTTGCAAATAAAACAGCACGTGAGCTATTTTTGCAATTGAGTTGTGTCAGGAGGCTAAAAGGGCAATGAATTCTTGTAGCTTCACAAGCTGCGTAGGTGAGCGTTTGCACGTCCAACATTACTTTGTGGCGTGAGGAGCCTTAATTAGCAGTAGTCAGATTTTGGCAGCGAACCAAACACATAGTAAATCCGGTTAACCTTTAGCAGATTTTGTCAATCGTTGGCTCCAAGCCAAACGGAATCTCTAATAGCATTTCCTCTGTCGGCACAAAGAATTTGGTTAACTACGTGAGATTTACATGCTGCTTGAATCCCAAACAAACAAACAAAAATGTACAAGCCGTTTCTCGTCACAACCATTCGTTCTCGTCACAACCATTCGTGTGACTCCTTGTGTGTTCCATTCCATCCATTCATCTCGATTCCACCGGCCCGGGAGACCTGAGCCTGCCGCTGCCGCGCGCGCACGCACGGCGAGGAGGGCGAAACGCGTGAGGCTGGCGAGGCCGCGCGCCTACAAGGCGGTGTCGAGGAGCGTCGGCTTGGCCGCGGAGACGAGGCGGTCGGCGAAGAGCTCGAGCGCCTCGCGCATCCACCAGTGCGGGCACAGCTCCATGGCCTGCTGCGTGGTGACCCAGGCCCGCCTCCGCGCGGCCATCTCGGGCCACCGCTCCAGCTCGTCCGTGACGCGCAGCGGGAACATGAACCCCTCGTACGTCGCGTCGAACCGCCGGCTCCTGTAGCACCACCGCCCCAGCGTCGCGCCCGTCTCGCCGCGCACGCCGGCCTCCTCCAGGGCCTCGCGCCGCGCCGCGTCGTCCATGGACTCGTCCAGCTCCCATCCGCCCTTGGGGAACATCACCCCCGCCCCGACGCCTTTCTTCTGCGAGCTGATCACCAGCACCTCCACCTCGCCGTCCCCGCGCACGCGGTACGGGATGCACCCCACCACGATGCGCCCACCCGTGCTCGCGCTGTACCGCTGCAGCTCGCGCCCCTGCCTCGCCACCATCGCCGCTGCCATGGATTCTTGGTTTCTTGGATCGCCTGCTCAGGCCTAGAACTAGCTCGTGACTGTATTCTCAAATATGGAATGCGATCGCACTATCTTTGGATCTGCCAGTAGGAGGTGGAGCTGGATTTGGAGCAGACGGGGGCGGGGATTCATGGCTATTAATAGGATGTTGGGGCGGGGGCGGGGGCGGGGGGCGCTGTGGTTGTCAGTGCGTTGCCGAGTGGGGGGCGCGACGCAGACGTCACAAAGGCAGGGCAGCGCGAGGACAAAAGGTGGGCAGGACCGCAGCACTCGGCTGGGAGTGAGTTGTTGGATGCCTAGGTGGCGCGCGGAGTGTGGACAGGGTGCATGGGCTATCTGGCTGTGTACCTGGCTCCTGTGGCGATGCTTGCTTGGACAGCCGCTTGTTTGAGCTTCCAGCGGGGTTGTTTTCTGTCTTGGGTTGAGGAGCGATGACCCAGAATATTTACTTTTTTGTGTGAATTAAATTGGTCCAATGTTGTTATTGGAAAGTACTTAGTTTTTTCTTCTAGAAGCATGGAAAAGTTGAGTGAGCGATTCTATTGGAAACGACCATGTATTCTTTGTCGTGGATATTTATGTGACAACCGATGGAAAAAGAAAATCCCACTCTTCATAGGTTAAATTTTTCAAAGATGAGCTGAAATTCTATTGTAATGAAATGTTTTCAGATCCTAAAAAAAGATGCCCAAATGTCACATTTCGGAAAGAAAAATCATTAGCCTGGTTTATGCAAATGTTAAAATTAACATCTATGAGATTAACTTTCTATTTTTACCTTTGCTAATTCAACTTTTGAAGTCAAGGTTACTCAAATCTTGTAGGCTATTTCTTGTGACATGAAAAGAAAGTGTTTAGCTTATCATGCTAGAGTTCACAAGTTTGGTTTCTTTTTCATCATTTGAAAGGTAGGTTCCGATTTTCTTTTCGTAAAACAAAACCCACTCCAAAATGCACCATTCAATAATTATATCAGACAAAAATAACAAAACATACGGCAAATAAACACGCACATCAGAAAAGACTAAATTTGGTTGGGCTGTCAGCTGTGTCTATACGACTATCCATTTATTGCAAAGCATACCCTGTGGTCCATGGACCGTCTCTACACAAGCAGAGAGGAGGGATAAACCGCGTAGGCGCGAGCATCTCTGCCTTCGCAGCTGCTTCTCCCATCTCATCTCCAGTCGTCGGGACTCGGGACGGCGCTCGCTCGGCCTCCTCCCTCCGCTATCCTCACGCGCCTAGCCTCCGCGCACGCGCACGCGCTCCCGCTCTTTTCTTCCACTCCTCTTCTCCTCGCCGCTCGTCTCCTCTCATGCCGCCATGCCTGCATAAAACACACTTCTTAATTCATATATGACCCAAAAGCAAGCTAGATTCCACGGCCAATTCAACTCCGTCTTTTCCATTACTCTTGCATCCATGTGGGTCGTTAGTTAGTTATTGCCGAGTGCCACCGGGTCGTAGAGGTTTTGGCCGCATTGGCACGATTGCGGTGCGTACTGGCATGAATGGCAGCTGTCGCACGGAAATTACAGAAATATCACCTCCACCGCATGGTCACCATGCGGGATGAACGAAAGGGCGACACGTGCCCCTATCCACACCTCGACCGTGCGGCAGAGGAGAGACCGCACGGTGGCCGTGCAGGGGGGGTGTCGTGCGGTGGGTGGCGGGCAGCCGCATGGTAACCGTGCAGTGGAGGTTTTGGGATGGGGTTTTGAATTATTTGGGGCAATGTATAATTTTCGGTTAAAATTCTCTATCATACTAGTTTGCATCCTGCTTCATCCTGAGTGCTACAAATTCTCGTGTGTATCATGTAATAATTGTAATCGAACTGCACGCATGTAACACTTGTTACCATTCCGAAATGTCGTCAATTTTATCTATGGAAAAAAAAACTACATTGCAACTCCATTGAAAATATCGATATACAATATGGCACAATAGTACACACATAACAAACAAATATAGCAAAATAAATATGAATACAAATATACCAAAACAAAATCGTATAACATAGCATACAATATGGCTCACTTGTCTGAGTCACTACTCTATGCTCGCTGTGTCTACGTCAGCGTGCGACTGGATGTTTTGCGTTGAGCATGTGTCAGATCGGAGGAAGTACAGAGACCGTTGAGTATGTTGAGTGGGGAAAGTTGCACCAGTAAGCTGGGTCTGGTAAGCGTCCATGTTGTCCTGCTGACATATGCCAAACTGGGGGGGCCACCTACAATGAATTCATGAACGACGGACTATATAAATGCACTCTTGGATTGCTCGCCCCCAAGGTATGATGTTTGTAACTCCGGTTGTGAGGAGGAGCTCTGTCCTTAGACATCCAGTGTGCCAGCGATCCCGGAGGAACTCTGGCCTTGAACATACGGTGCACCAGTGAACCTAGAGGAGCTCTGCCCTGCGTACACTCCAAACCCTGGGTGTCATGGTCCAAACCCTTGGTGCCATGGTCCAAACCCTGGCGCGGTGTCCCGCCCTCTGGCAGGAGCTGGGAGGCCTGTATCCTCATCAGTGGACATAAACAGGTTGTCACCCCCACAGTCAACTGAAGGCTGCAAGACGAAACGATGTTAGTCAAAATAAATAATCTGAACGTAAAATAAAAATCTTGTACCTCCCGTATGTGCAGTGCAGATGACGGTAGAAGTGATGCATCTTGACGGACCTGCGGCAAGAGAACGGCATGATGTTAGCGAAACGTAAGGCATAACCAAAAAACATAACGTAGATTTGTACATAACTTATCTCCCCACCGATCTGACCCGCGGATGACCGACACGTATGAGGTAGCGCTACGACGCCAGCCAGACTCGCTAGGTCGTGATGACCTAGCGAGTGAGCATGCCCCCCCCACTTGGTGCTTGATGCGTAGCACGTCATCCGTCGAACGACCGCAACTCAAGTTCTTTATTTTGCTCTTTGTCTCCGCAAAGATGTACTTAAAAGTTTTCAGCAACCCATGTGTTGTATCTGGGCTACGGATGGTGGTCTCCGATGCGCTTACAATACGTTGCACCCGCTCCAACTAAAGTAACATACATAACAGGTTCAATAACGAACAATACGAATATAATCAACGAAACGACCAGTGGTTGTAAGTGCCTTACACTGGCGTCACACCGCAAAGCGTTGTGACGATCAAACGAATGGCGGAGGCTCTCATGGTGCGTCACCTGCTCCAGATGCTCCGGTGGAGGAAGGGTGAGTCTGGCGCGTGACTGTGGTATGTACCACTCCAGGTACTTATCGTACGTATGAACGTCGTACGGACACTGCTCCTGCAAGACCTCCAAGTGCACTGTTTCTGTCCATGTCGTAATCCACTCGTGCCGAACTGCTTGCCAGTCCTCAGTCCCTCGGCCCACCCTTGATTACCTGCATTTCTAGAAGGATTGATGTTACAAAAGAAGACATAAGAAGTGTAAACATTACTCGGATGAAGAGACTCACAGGTGTACGACTCACTATAAGGCCCTGCCGTCTGGAGGGGGCACGACCTCGTACAAAACAAATTGTCGCATTAAGCGATGTGGCGTGTAAGGAACCACTGTATGTATGAACACCAGATGGCAGGTCGTCGCCCATAACCCGGTGTCGTGGGTGCATTGCACGAACAGTCGTGTGGCGCTACCGTCTGCATGAAATCTTTAGTCCATGGAGCCCCGATGATGTTATTATCGTGCAACGACTCAAACTCGTTGTAAAACAACGAGTAGCACCTCGTTGGTCGGTCCTTGGCCCAGCGTAAACAGGCAGTAGTTCACCGTAAGCCCATAGTGGGCCTGTCTATCGGGTCGTCCAACTCGGCGTACGGGTGCACCACTCTCTCGAAGGCTGGCCACCCAACAGAGAAGTGCTTCCAACTCCACAGCTGTAGAAGCACGTAGAAGATGGTCAGGTTGGGGAAGCACTGGTGCCGCGTCGCGAAGCGTCACACAACCCCCGTTATGTGGCGCAAAAAACGGCTGATCCCCAACTATACTAAGGCATCGGCCCAACCTCCGCGTCAACCAAAAACTCGGTGACGCAGACGAAGCTGAAGTGGCACCAATCACCCTGTGTGGTTGAAAATAGGACCCAACCTAAGAGCTGAAGAAGGTAAACAACGAGGTGCGTCCTAACGACCTCGTCAGGTGCACCCTGTGGGCATTGACTAAATGCCTTAGCCAAGTCCGGGGACGCCACGTGCACGCTCTGGGACAACTAGGCTGAATCGATATTCCAGCCTGACCTTCCAGTTCGCCGAATCAGGAGACCGGTCAAGAACGTGATGTCGTGCAAAGTGACTGTCATGTCACCCTACCGGAAGTGGAAGGTGTGCGTTTCGGGTCTCCATCTGTCAACAACAAACTGGCGTCTAGGGTGAACCGACATCCAACGTAGAGTAGCCTCGCAATGGGCAATAAGCCCGTGTTTTGGAGAATTGAGACGTAGCGAGCGTCCAGCTCCCAGTAATCCCTCCCTGACCAAAGTAGCACGGGCGGAGGGCCATCTGTGTCACCGGCGATCCACTATTTGCACCGGTGGTTCTCATCATAGAAGTGTTCCGGAAGCTTCGATAGAGACATGCCTTGCATTAGATAGAATAGACGGAATATTAGTAGGAAGATTGGTAATGACAATAAAATACTGTAAATTAAAAATTATGATCAAATGAAAACAACACATTAATATACACTAATTTACTAGTACAAAATTAAATACGGCTATTTAAACATGATTAAATTAGTTATGACAAAATTAATTAGGGTTAAAACTAATTTCTACAGCAAAATAATTTGTAGGACACTTGATCTTACCTTTATTTTTTTCTATTGTTTTGTTGTTCAGTCCAACCAAGTGTTGGGAGCTTGTATTTAGGTAAGCATACATGCAGCTTAAGATTCACACAATATCCCTGCTTAAGGAATGTTACTTTTGAATTATATGATTCAAGCAGTCAATTTGTACTACATGATTTGTTTGCTTCAAGCATAGTTGGGAACTCCTTCTGAATTTTGACCAACCAAGCTTACTTTTGTTACTACAGCATGACAGTCATACTGTTGTTGCTTCTAGTTGTTGCTGTGATATGTTAGAACTACGAGCTTGCCCAACAGATTGTTGAAACTGTTGCTACTAATTAATTGGCACTAAATAACGATGGCTAGTTAATTAAGACTTAATTGGAACTAATTGTTTACAGCTAATTATCTCAATAAAACTAATTAATTATGACTAATTATATGGTAACTAATTAACATCTAATTATTTTAATTAGCACTAAGGAATTAGAACTAATTAATTACGTAACATTAATTTAACTACGGAAATTCCAAAACAACTTAAATAAGTATATCTGGAAAATGATAACTAATTAAGTACAAAAATAATACTACGACTGATTTACTAACAACATAGTTAATAAAGAATTTCGAGAATAGGACAAAATTACCTGCTAATATGGCTACAAATGACAACGGATGATAACGCTAAAATGTCCCCGAATATAAAATCGACAGAGAACCGAGACCGAGATAGTGAGCAAGCGAGATGACGAAACTTAATCGCTCTCGTTCGCTATTTATAGCACCTGCGAGGCGGGCGTTTCTCTCTCGCATGCATGAATGAATGCATGCGCAGGAGACATCGATTAAACAGGGATCTGATGGAGGTGATGGGAGGTGATGGGAGGAGGTGGCATGTTTTTTGGTGGAAAAGAGCCACCCATGGGTGAGCTGGTCCGAAGGAGGACTGAAGGGGGCTGGCTTGTCCGAAGGACTGATGGCATGAGATGGCGGGAGACTGGCGGTTTTTTGTTTCTCCAGAGACCCGGACTACCGGTTCTGGTTGCCGCGTGGCGCAACGGGGAAGCACCGCACGGTGGCTGGGCGGCAGAGGGCAGCAGCGCACGGTGGTCGTGCGGTTTTGGCGCCACCGCACGGTGGCCGTGCGGTCTTTGCTCCATCGCATGGTGGTTGTGCGGATTTGGGGTACATGTCAGCTGGATGGTCGTTCCGCACGGTGACCGTGCGGTGAAGACGCTATTTCTACAATTTTTGCACGACGATTATCATTCTTGCAAATACGTACCGAAAAATGCCAATATAGCCAAAACCTCCCGGATCGTATTCTGGAACCTATCTACTTTTATCATCCCCATCACTCCGTGCATGTGTCAACTGCATTATCTCTTGGAGCTTCAGTTTGTGAACCAAAAAAAAAACGAGTAAAGGAACACCGAACACATCATCTTTAATTAGTACTACATTGGTGGTGTCGTGGTAATAGTAATCTGTTTCCTAATGTAATATTAGATTCCTAGTTCAGATTACTAGATGTTTTATCAAACAAGATAATCCCTTAGAATTATTAAAGGATTTATGATAATCCTTAAAGAATTCTGCCAACCAAATACACACTTCACCCTTAGTGGCATCTCATCATTTGGAGTGTACATGTCAAACAAACTGTCTAACCTGTGATGTGCTAGTAATTTGCACGCTGCGACCGAGCGAGCGATCTCTGCGGAGGACGTGTGCGTGAAGGCAACGGCGAGGCGCGCGCGTGCCGGCGCCGCTGTTTTTTCGAGGTCGGCTCTGGATTACTTGGGATCTGGCGCGCGCGTCGGTGCTAAAATGTCGCCGGCGCTGACTCTTAACTAGTGCCCGTGCCGGCCGGATATGCCCGTGCGTGGCACACAAACTACGTGCGTTTCATCCGGAGATGCATGTGCGCGGGCGAGCAAGTCTTCCCTTCTCCTGACGTAGTGCATGGCAGCATGGGGTGTATGGGACGGTCGACGTATGACTCTGCGGCCACCCGCTAATTATTTAATTGACTCGCCTATGGGTCCGCGCAATGGTGCTGTTCGGAGTAGTACAGTATAACTTTACGTAATTCTAAATTTTAAAATATGTATTTTGTCATCTAAATTTGAATTTGAATTTAGGATATTCGATTTCATATTTAATTAACAAATTTTATTTTGAGATCTCTCCTTACGTGTGAAAGAGAGGATTGATAGGTGGGTCCATCAAGAAAATTTACACTCAACTTTTGAATTAAATGTAATGCTACCTATTTCTTTCTTTTTTCAAAATAATATATCTCTGCATCAACTATTGAATCTAAGCCTTTAAAATTAGGGTCCACCAAATTAAGGGTTGGACTTTTTATTATTTTTAAATTAGTATATCTCTAAGATAACTATTAAATCTAAGACTTTAAAATTAGGAATCACCAATTTGAGGGTCAGAGGTTATCCTTTTTGTGAGAATTTCTAGCATGTTTTCTCTTTTTTCTTAGTAACTATAAAAGACATGTCATCACTTTTAATATATAATAACTAGCATGGAGGCTCCCACACTTGCGTGGGCACCATCTATACAGTATGTTTACCTATTTAGATCACAAGAATTTCGTAGGAATTAAAAATGATTCAATTCACACACGAACCAAAAAAATATATCGTGTTCCAAACAAGATCTTAATTAAATGCCGGGCAAAAGTAGTTGTCTGAAATTAACACCGAGTTTTGATTGTTAGGGGTTGATCTCCTATGTTTGTGGTAATATAATATGTGGTTGTGCTCTGTTGTATTTTATGCACTTTGTATTATTTTTTTAACCATCCAATTTTATAATGCTTTATGCTCTTATCTTTTAATTAAACATAGGGATGACCGATCGATGTACATGTATGTGTTACACAATCATTTTCAACCAACCACTGCTCTTTCAAGAAATGAGAGTAGCTAGGAAACATATTGCACGCCATGCCATGTCCAAAATATCATATATTTCTGTACAACAGGAAAGACTTTTTCCATTCTGCCAATGGGTCTGCCTGGGCTCCTGTCATCAATTGTGAGTTGTGGTGTAGTGTCTATGTTTTTGCAGTGAATCCAGGTAGAGACAATAGGAATTCTTCTTGGACTTGGCTTTTAGAACACTGATCTATCTTGTTAGAACCGAACTTCACTCGTGCTTTCTCCGATTAGTATTGATTCGTGCTTGATTCGGATTTGTGTAGAGAGGTCCTCATGTAATGCTTGAACTACTCCGACCAAATGCATGTCTTGTGTGAACATCCTATTCATGCATGCATGAACTGCAGCTCTCGAAGAGCTTCCTTAATTATCTTCAATTGATTAGTGCGATAGACATAAAATCATCATTCATATTTGGGATTACATTACTGGAGTTGGGCATCTTAGTTTTTATCGATCTATTATATGATCCTAGGACATGTAGATACAGAATGGTATTGGTCATTGTTAGAGATGTTAGATATATAGTTTGTATAGGGCTCTTTGTATATTTATCTACACCTGTAACTTATATATTTTGGTATTTAGTCCATTGAAGTAGATTATGAGTTCATTCCGACGGTTATCACCATGTGTGACATGATTGCTATGATTGATGTGCACACGCACCGCATTGATCTCGTTGTTACGCACCGCTAGTCTGCACGTTTTCTTGCTCTCTTTTTGTTCCTCGCAAACTCTAGCACTTGTGTCAGATCTTGTATTCATTCTGCACCCCTAATCTATAAATTATATTTGTTATAAGGTATAATAATTGTGGTATATGTATTTCTGATTAATTCTTTCCTCTTTTTACTATAGAGGAAAACGATAAAAAAAGGAAAGTACTTTAGCTAGCCAAACGCACGCCCGTCAAGGCTCATGATTTGTCTTTCCCCTTTCACATATTATTGCACAAATTTCTAGCCCTTAATACGGAGGTGCCTTTGATCTCATTAATTATTTATTAATTTTAATCAGGAATCTCGCAGTACGTTACATTTTTTCCTGTTGAATTTTCTCTAGGACGTTTCCAAGTGAAGCCTTGCATTTAGATGTCCTTGGGATGTTTCCTGTCTGGAGGGTTTTTTTAATCGTTACGAAGTCATGTTCCGTTTTTATATTGCAAGTCTACAGCCCCATCGTGTACTTGGAGTCATGGACTCGTATCGTGGCAAGTAGCCACGAGGCATGAGGCATCAGGAATTAGAGTTCTTTTTTCTCTCTCTTTGCCGCATGTGCCATATCTGACAGATTGAGTAAAGAATATGTACTCTTTTAGTTTTTAAATTACAAGGTAGTATATCTCTTTAAATAATAACATTCAATGGCTGCTACAGCTCAACTTAATTAGGGTCCACCATATTAGGCTAGATGTTTTAATTTTTTTAGCGGGAATTTCTAGCATATTTCTCTCTTTTTTAATAATGATATCTAATGGCTGTTATGGTTCAACTTTAATTATGGTTCACCTAATCAAGGGCTAGATGTTTTTTATTTTTATAGAATTTCTAGAATATTTATCTTTTCTCTTAGTAGTTGTAAAATTACTATCACCAGCTTTTATTATATAAAAGAAAATAATTCCTCTGTCGTCACCTCGAGGGCTGTCACCAACCACGGAAAGGTTTGACATTTTGGAATTTTAAAAATAATATTAATTTAATTAATAATTATAAAAATAGGGCAAATTACAAAAAAAAAATGGACTCCTGTTGCCACATAAATAGTTTTGTTGTCATTTGAATTCGCAACAAGATCTCTGTCACCAATTCAAATCGCAACGGGAGCCCATTTCTGAATTTAAATTAAATTTATAATTTTGGTATATCTTTAAGTGTCTGTGCAATCGATAATTTTCGAAAAGATAAAAAAATGAAGTAGAGAACAATTTAACAGTTTCAGTCTAACCAAATATATTTAGAATGTGATTTCGTCGGTGTAATAAAAAAATAGCTCCATTCGGTGGCGCAATATAAAAATAGCCCCATTCGATGGCGCAATAACAAAAATAACCCCTTTGGTGGCGTAATAAATAAAAGAATAAAGTCTTATTTTTCTAATGCAATTGTCCGTAGATCTGAACCGAATTTTTTGAGAGTACCGAACGAAATCTTAGAGAGAGAATGACGTGGGAATAAGGGTGTGGTCATTTTGCGTACAAAAAGGCTAGAACTAGGGTGGTGTAAGGTATCACGATGTTGACTCTCTCTCACAGTTACCTGTACACGCAACAAGAACAAATAGTATCGAAACATGAGAATACATAATGTAAGTCGACAAAAATTAATATTTACATAACATGACTGATACATCTACTCGTGAGCCCTCTTGGGGCGTACCCTACGTGTGGCCTTTAGCCTCGTCCGGGGTAGCTGCGGGCGCTGATGCGAGTATGTACCCTACCGACACGAGTAGCCTGAAGGGGTGTCGCGAGAGGCTGCTGCGTTGGCTAGCTCGCTCCGGACGCACCGTGTAGCTGTGAAACACCAATGGAGACTTGGCTACTCTCGTCGTGCAAAGGCCCACCGCCTTCTCGCCATAGCACTCCTGGTCAAACTCATAGTCCCTGGAGTGTGCTCCCTCTCGCGACACCAACTCCTCATCCCATAGGGGTGTACGACCTGTGGAACAATATGTTATGCATGTAAAGAAGAAGGAAATGTTAAAATAGTACATTATGCGTGTAAACAAGACATACATATCTGGTAACTACATCGTAGCGGACGGCTCGGCGTAATCTTGCCCCGGGTACGGATGGTACTGAGGACCTATCAGAAGAAATTGACGTTATTAACTAGTGGAGTTTGAAATAAACGAGCAAATGTTAGTGTTTCAGGTGTACATGCGAATTGTGCAGGGGTACTCCCAGCACGGTGCCACGAGGACTCACCCGCCACATCCGAGTGAGGAGCCGTGGGGAGTGACGCACCGTGGCTCACCCCCGTCCACACACCGGAGGGTCCACCACGTCCCACGCCCTCTGGCACGACATCAACTCGATGCCTTGCCTCGCCTTCTCTATGAACCGATCCATGACGCCTATGAAGTCATGCGCCATCATGCTGATGCACTCCCCGACCATCCTACCTCGCATGGAGGTCGCCAACGAGTACATCTCTTGTTGTGGATTGTTCTGTAGATATAATTTACAAGTTAGAAACTGCAAACATGAGAAGTAAATAAGAAGTATGAGTCATTCAATACATACCACGCGATAGAATACAGAGTCTGACTGGGTGAGGTGCGTGCCGGTCGCCGCGGCCTCGTGTCATGGTGGGTCATCCATGACCCTCATGCAATGGATCCTCGTCCGAGTGGAGTACCACTCGATGTACTCCTCGTACGTCTTGAGGTTGTAGGGAGCATCCTCATGGACTACATCCTACAAGGCGTGGAGCCACCGCTCAACCTAAGGGGCCATCCTATTAGCTCAGGAAGTCCTACGAGGTACTCCCTTCCTGGTGTACGTAAGGCAAAGGCTACAACAGGAATAATCACGCATCACCCGATGCACGTGGCACTCCTCCACGAAGACGTCGTGCACCAAGCTCCTCCGTGTGAACTAGAACCCGTGTCTCGCGTGCACAAGCTTGATAGTCCTTAGGTGTGCGCGCGTACACCCTCTCGGGAGTGTAGGGTGTTCAGATAACACAGTCATCTGCCAACCGATCAAATATCACAACATAGTCCGGGTAGGACGCGTGCGTAATGATTGGAGTGAATGTGGCATATGGAATAGAACAACAAAACTAGAGCACATGCAATTAAATTACATTACAAAAATGACTAAAAGTTCCAAAAAAAACTTACTCGTCAGCGACACCACACTGTACCCATCGTCGGGCGGTCCACGTCGTCATCAGCAGCGTACATGGCATCGATGTAGGCTTTGAGGTCCAGTTGTGATTGTCCGATCTGGAAACGCTCAAAGGACCACAGAAGAAGAATTAGGGGGCATCCAGAGAAGATGGAGCTATCCCAAACCTGGTGACACGAGTCTCACAAGGAGCGGTATGTCGCGCACAGCACCGCTGGGCCCTAAGCATACGGTTGGATCGCCTCCAGCTCCCGTGCGTAGCGGATCATGTGCTTGTCGACGTTATCGCCATGGGACCCGAGGAACATGACCCACCTGAACAGCCACAACAAGTAGGCCTCGAAGTACCCCCTCACTGTGTCTTCGGGTGCGTCCTATACCATACGCTCTGGTTGCAAGATGACAAAGACACATCACTAAGTTGAACAAAGCAATCGAAGCTGAAACACAAGGGTTATAGATACTTATGTAGAACTGGCAGAGCCACTTCAGTGTCGGCCCGTGCGTACTGTTGAACCCCCTGTAGCTGGCGTTGGGCGGAAGCACCCCCTAGAACCTCGCGATGATCTCCATGTGCCACATGGCCGGGACGTCGTACGTCGCTAGGGGAAGCCTGCACACGGCAACCCAGTCAGGAAGCCCGCATCCTGAAGCGTCGGATAGTTTTATTTGCTAACCTACTATGGTTTTGAATTTAATTACAAAGTTGCAAGAATATTTACTTGCAAAGTGGGTGACCAGATCTGCTTCTCCCTCCTCTCCTCCACTACGAACCAGCAATGCTTCACTACGTCACTTTCCCCTCTCTTTCTCTCACTTCTCTCTCTCTCTTCTCTTTTATCTCGGAATTAAAATGACTTTTCGGCCGATTTTAGGGCTTTATATAGCCTAGACCCTATCGCCAGTTGGAGTGGCGACAAGAACCCGCAGGTTCCTGTCGCCCGCATGCGTGCTTCCTCCATGCAAACTCGGTTGCACGTATCAACTCACACGACCAATATGATTCTGACCCATCACACAACAATAACCAAATAGTAATAATAATCATACGTACGCCAAACTGTTGCACTCATCCGTGATCCATCGCTTTCCTTCTCATATCCAACACGTTGACCCCATCCACCTATAGAAAATCCCTATATCGATCGCATCCTCCTCTGCCCTCTGCGTGTGCGCCACTCCCTTTTAAGCGCTAAACCTTCACCTCTCCCATCCCACCCTCCTCATCGGTGCTACGGAAGACCACGGCGCCAATGCCACAGCCAAGGTCGCGTGAACGGCATGTCGGCCGAAGCGATGCTCTCCACGGCGGCGCCCAGTGTAGGCACCCGTTCGTTTTGTCTTAATTTTAACTGGCGATAGGAGTCTATTTTTGTAATTTTTTGACTAGTTATTTTATAATTATTAATTAAAAAATAATATTTTAAAAAATTCTAACATTTTGTGCAATTAACCAGCAGAGGATGCAGAGTAGTTGCAACATTACGTACAGTGTGCTATAGCAGGAGGATTAATCTAGCCTTCGTGGTGCGAACTGTTTTTTTATTAATTAATCCTTTTTCAAATTTTATTTTAAAGTTAACCTCCGACGCACTTTATTTCCAAATATGATCTTTTTATCACGCCACCACCTACTGGCGTGACAAAACAACAATGTCACGCCATAGTATAAACCCCCCAAATAGCATTTTTTGTTACGCCACTGGTTGTAATGTGAGTAAACAACACTGTCACGCTACAGATGGTGGCGTGATAAGATATTGCTCAGATACGGGCTGACGTGACAGTGTTGTTTTGTCACATCACAGGTGGTGGCGTGATCAAAGAGATCAGAATTAGAAATAAAGTGCGTCGGGGTTAACTTTAAAATAAAATCTGAAAAAGGATTACTTAATAAAAAAATCTCGTGGTGCTCGGCTGCTCGCGATGCTAAAGAAAATAGAAACAGTGCCGTGCACGGACGTGCCAGCGCGCGAAGTCAGCCACTCCCTAGGGCAGACGTGTTATTTCCACCAAGCAGCGTCTTGTACCCACACGCAGACACGCTTATAGAGTCCCAGAGTTGCTCGCAAATTCACAGCTCATCATACGCATAATACAACAGCGAAGCGCTAGTATCAGCCTTTTTTCCGCTCTAAGAAAAGTGACAATGGCTTAACAAGTACGAGCACGTGTGGCCCACGGGGTACCTGATTTGGAAAAAAAACCAAATCTGAACATGCGTGTCCTAGTCTCCCAGAGCTGCAAACCAACGCCATGCACTACCGATCAGGATGGCCGTTAAATTAGTTGCCTCCCCACCAAATTAGCATCCACCGGACAAAGCATCCAGCTAAGTAGCTAAGTAGTGGTGGTCTCCCTCCACGTAAGTATTGAAGTATAAGTGAGTTATTTGTTTTTATTATCAGTTTAAATTTTTAGATGAACTAATTAATACATACAACTCAATACTAAGATGGATCGAGCGGTTGTTGCGGCTTCTCCATGTTTCTTCGTCCCCTTACTTAACTTTCGGTGCGATAGATGGTTGATGTCAATTCGTATGGGGGATCAGGGTCTTTCGATGTCTGAATCAGCTAATACTAGACGACCCCTGGTCGTACGGCTCTACCGGTTAGAAGTTTCTAGAGCCTAAGCTCCCTGACGTTTGACAAGGAACTCTTATCAATGATGATTGGTTAGGCGATCGGATGGGATCGATTAACTCCGCGCTTCTGGAACGTACTACTAGTAACTAGTGACTTCGAACATGCGTGCGATTTGGCACGCCGCGAGCGGTCGAGCGAACCATCTCCGTGGAACAACGGCAAAGGGAGACCGGCCGAGCGTGGGGTGGGGCGCCGCTGGTCTTTCTACGTCGGCTCTGGGTTGGAAATCTGAGGCCGCCGCGCTCGCGCGCGCGGGCGCGGGCGCTGACTTTGCCCGAGTGCCACATTATTTACGTGCGTTTTCAATCGGGAGATGGCTGAATCGGTCTCATCGCGACGTACGACTTGGAGTAAATTATAAATCAAGCGGGTGGGGATGTGGGATGGTCGTCTGGTTCTGTCCGTGGAGCCGGGTAAAGGTTTGACTTGTCCAGAGTACATATTCGTGAACCAGCAGATGATATGCATGCATTCACGCGCGTACGATCGATGAAGTCCCTCCCTTGACAGGCTCATGCCGACCTAGTAGGCTCCATACACTTTACATAGCTATAATTGCTAGCTAGATCATCCATATAATCTGTCTAGCTAGTTCTCTTCGTAAAGTTCAATGTTGTGGACTATGAGCACGATCGACGCGTGCCTTAGGAAGCGAGTAGGAACTATGAACCGACATGTTTACTTCAAGCGGAATTCTATTGAAAATGAATAAGCAGTACACATTTTCGACCAGACTTCCTTTAATTTATTAAACTAATCCATGTGCAATTGCTCTGCAAAAGGTCCAGCCATGCGTGCCTGCAGGATCAGACGTTCTAAACCCATATACAAATTGTACATCTGGACAAAACACTCGGAAGAGATAATGTGATTGAGATCGGCGAAGTAGCGAGCATGTGTGATATCATGACCATGGATGCATCCAGGATATGTGATGTATTAATTAATTTGTTGTGTGATTCGGCGTGTAGCAAGCTAACAATTTGATATTTTTCATGTTAATCGTGGGTTGCTCTAGCTAGGAAGTGACTCAATTAATTGCCATTTATTTAGTGCCCAAAAGAGTACAAAGGGTATATCTTTTTGACTGCACACACATACGAATGTTCGTCATCGCGTCTCGCGTGAGCATATTGTTGTCAAGATCTTGATCGAATATTTACCCAGGCTTCTTTTTACATTTTTAATTGCTTTCCACCTAGCTTGCACGTTTAGGATCTGGCCAAAATTGTGTCTATTTCGATATATTGCTTTTCATCATTATAAAATTTCAGAAAGATTTGAGAAGTTTACAATCTAGATTGTTTGCTACACGTTCAGGATCTGGTGAAATATTTATGGTTACATGAAAGTTGAAACTATAGCTTTATCATTATAATGTTTTTTTTAATAAGTTCTATCTTTTTTAGTTGCATGTGCTCATTTGGCACAAGTTCCGCTTTTATTACTACTCATGTTCATTTTCAATTGTTGTTTGGATGGTATCCAAAATACACCTAGCTAGGACCATTGTTTTTTTTTTGTCTAATTATATATTAGCAAAAATTATTAAAGATATAATGATATGAAAATACTAATGATGGTAAATGTGCTTATATCTTTTTCATGTGACAAATCTAAATACTTTTATATATATTAGTAATCAAAATTTAAAAGGCTGACTACCTATTTTGAGACAACATCTATTCGAGAATAGCTAAACAGAGCAAATATCAGGTAGAAACCACCCTTTTTCATGTAAACTCCGTGGAAATCACACGGTAATTAATGTCGTCTCCCCTACATATGATAAAAAAAAAATCAATTTCTAAAAACTTTCACCTGTGGTTTCCACAGAGAGTTTACGTAACCTTGTGGATCGCTTCCAGTTAATTTATCACAACACCTTTTCGGAAGTGCGCATGTAACTCAAAATTAGCTCACTAACTTACGCCACTAGATACACGGGGCTCTTTTTTAAGTAGTACAGTGCATTTGGAATTGGATTTTTTCCACATTAAGACATTTTAACCATTTATCAAGTTAAGTTTGTGATGGAAATATGCCGCTTAATTAGCAAACTTGCGACCAAATTTATGGACACGATTATACATAATACTAATCCTACTCCTATCAAATTATGGGAAAGTGCAAAAAACGACAATCATAAATTCGAGGAGGAAGGTTGAGGAGCCAAACAGGCCACACGTCTCACTGGCAAACACACCTTCTCCTTCCATCAACCTCTCTTATCAAGACGGCATCTTTATATGCAGATCCTAAATGAGATGCACGCGTCCTTATCCAAGTGCTAAACCCCAAAAGCCAGAGACAGATTAATAAAAGGATCGACCACTACTGACACGACACAATTCCTTCAATAATCAGCAAGAAACATTTATCCTTGCAAATAAGCCGAGAACTCAACCTTGATTTACCACCAACAAGTATATCTGTGGCAAATGTTACCCTACAAGTACATAGTTGTTTGATTCCTCCCCCTTGCAGAACTTTCCCATTGACCTAGGTGTTTTCCGTTGATGTGGACTCCATGGCGCACAAGGTCGGTTATAAATAAGGTGCAGAGAAGTTACCCACAACCGAGTTATAAACTTACAATTGGTTCGATCCGGATTGAAGTAGATCGAACCATACTGAACTAGTTGGCCAATCTTCGTTTCCAGCTTGATATGAGCTAAGGTTCCAAACCGGAGCGAGGGTGCGGGTAGGGAGGTCACGATCGCCTTTGCCCTTGCATCCCGCTTTCCTATATTCCCTCTTGTTTCAATTCAGTGCAAGAGGAAAACACTTGCCCATACCTGACCTTGAGCCGCACACTTGATCCCAAGGGCCACGCTAGAATGTCTCATATCCAACCTGACATGCTACAAAGTTCGCATCAACGTAAACCACCAGAATCAACAGGAAAGAGCCACTAGGGGATCAAATAACTATGTACTTTGGGGTCATTTGCTATAAATATACTTGTAGGGATAAATCAAACTTAGGCTGACTTCTATAGGGTTATTTGTAATTTTCCCGTCATCCAAAGATCAACGTGGTGGATGCGTTTGATCGACCGGTCGACCCGGCGATCGTGCCGTTGATATTAATGGACGGCGATCCACCACCGGCGCACGCATGCACAGCCGCTCAACGGTCAGCGCTCGCGAATTGACTGGTCCAACTGCCAGTGGTCTGCTGCTTTTGGAGCCGCACTTAACTGTAAACCAGCCGTTCCTGTGGTCAGGGTCAGACTCAGACGTGTGTAGGAATATTTTCTCCACTAGTAGTAGTTGATAGATAGAATCGATGAGCTGGATTCCACGGTCAGCACCGCAATGCGTGATCTGGAAATACAAATTCTAAGGGCATGGCATCCAGTTGTGAGGTTTCTGTACTAGCGCTAAAAATACACAGTACTCAGGTGTTAGGTTTATCTTTTTACTTCAATATTTTAACACTTACTTTTCTTTAATATAAGATCCACAACTAAATAAAATATAACACGTATATACTCTCTTCCATCCCCCACTCTCGCTCCATCTTTTCGTTTTTCTACTACTTGGTATCGGCTAGGATTTTTTTTTCTAGCATCAGCCCTTGCAATGTGGAGTATCGGACCAAACCAGCTCTCTCCTCTTGTGTGGTACCGGCCAATTCCACACATTAAGGGTTTGTTTAGATATATTGTGATCCGACTTAATCCTTTCGAATTGACTCAAAATTTGAACTACAATCCCTTCCAATCTAAAAGAATTAGTTCTAATTCCTCTCTATACAAACAAACCCTAAAGGTGGTCTAAGTGAAAGTGTGTTAGTCTACACGCACACTGGCAACAAAAAATCGTGTGAGCTGTACATAACGATGCACAGGTGTGATGCCGACATGTCACTAATTTAACCAAGGAGCGTGATTCATGTGTCCTGTGCACAGTTTTACGGCTTCAGTATCTTAGCTAGCGCTCTCAGCAAAAGTCTTTTCATCAAATGAGCATCAGAATTGCACATGTCTTTCTTTCTTAATTCCTTTCTTAAAGAGAACATCTACATCTTTATAATTGCAGAAAAAGGGGGCTAGGGTGATAGGGTCACGGCCGTCCAATTCACGAGAATGGTTTCAGATGCACCGTCCTATCTTCTGGCAGTGTCCTCTCTTCTGGCAGTAGGTACACCCAGTGATACCTGATACGTTTCGATTTTTTCTTTCCGTGCGCACGCGCGTCGTGACAGCAGTACGATGGGTCTGTTTGTTTTCTGACCGATAGTTATATTAAAATTTTGGTAATATAAAAAATTAGATAAAAAATAGTGTTTGAATCGTAGCATATCAATTCACAGGTAATACCGAAATTGATGTGTTTGGATTGCAGTTATGCTAAAATTTGCTAAATTGTGAGTATGACACATGAGTTTAGTATGATATCTATTTTTTTACACCAAAATATATCAACATGAGTCTTGTTTTGTTGATTAAATGACAAAGAACAACGGTTCAAACGGATCACAAATCATATATTCGGTTTATAAAATATCATCATTTAAAGCTTGTTAATCAAACCATTAATGCATTTAATGTAACCAATCTCTAGCTACCAAGTCACCAAATATGGAGCCACGGGCTGCCAAAATTTCGGACAAGTGATTCGTCCGCCCGGATTTTGCCCACACAACACGCAAGAGGACACAGGCGTTACCAATTTTTTTGGATAGCACCAAAATTTGACAACAAACCAAATTATATCTAAATTTTGTAGGTATTATCAAAGTTTAGGTTTCAATCCAAACAGGCCCGATGTATCAATTGCAGTATTGTCCCGCCCTCCAGGTTTGCACATTGTGATCTTACTGTCTAGTCTAGGAAATTGAGCTGTTGGCACTTCTCGAGTGACACCGGTATCTGCCACGACAGCAAGTTTTATCCTAGCAAGTTTTTTAAAATGAATAGTACAAGAAACACACAGCTACAGTTCCCCAGGCAAAATAAAGATTACATTAGTACCACACTGGACGTGTGGCTTGTGAAACAACTGCATGCCTCCCGTGTGTTGGATGCTTTGACCATGCTAGAGGCGGAAAAGCGGCGGCGAAGACCGTCGACGCACCAAATCGGCATTGAGGACGGCGGCAAACTTTTGAGGTGAGTAGGTGGGAGGCATTGCTCACCAAGGCGAGCCGCTGTACGACCACCAATGACAACGGCGGTGGGTGGCGTTGCCTCCGAGAGGTCACCTGGCGGCCGCCGACGGCTAAGGCCATGATCGTAGTAGGGAAGTGTCAAGTGAGTACGGCGAAGATGATGCCAGGAGAGGGATTAGTCATAAGCGAGAAGAGACATGTGTCTGCTTCATAGTTGATTCCTATATATATATCATGGTAGTATGACCTAGTTCTCCACGATCTTTGAAGTAAACATTGTTGACCAACAATGAACCGATGTAGTCTTCTTCAACTGAATAACATTGTTTATAGAAAAAATGAGTATATAGAGTACTCAGCAGGTCGCACCACAGAATACAATTATATATAATGGCTTATTTTAAAGGATATGTTATCTATGGTTTTTTTTTTTGCATAAAAGCAACAATTGCAGTTGAACATGAATAATAGATTGAAAGCATAAATTAAAACAAATAACAATAATAATTTTAACAATTATTTTCACAAAACTCACATAACCTAATCAGTTTCTTTCATGCAATTGCATAAGTTTACTTACATAATTGCCCCTCCAAATTGTTTTATGAAAATCTACCCCTACATGTGAAATCTCCGAACATGTCTATGACTAAGGACGTAGCTATTCGAATAGATTGATTAACACTTACAGAGGTTTGTACACTGTACCCTCAATATGCAATCAACTTGATTAGAGATGATCACAACAAAAACCTTTCCGAAACTTCATCTCGACAATTGACCCTCTCGATGTGTTTTACCGTCGTACCAACCCTGACGAAGTGCTTTGGTCCGATGCACATCGTTGGACCTAGAGACGGCGAACCGCTCATAAGTGTGATCCGACACAGTAGTACACACCTCCACCCTAGCACACAGTCTAACCTACATGCCTGACTAGTCAATGCCAAGATTCCGTAGCTTATTAAGTTAGGCATGTCCCATCCAGGCATGTAGTCGTACAATTATGGTTCAGTTCAATGGCGCACAAAGTTAAGTATTTAATTGACCAAAGCGAGACTGCCCAATTTCTAACTAAATTACCAAGATTCATACTTTCCTAAGCACGAAGTTCCACCATATCACAATTCTTTCCACTCGCCTCAGTCTAAATCTTTTCTCATCCTGTTGGTTAAGTGCAACACACACCATCAACGAGTAATAGCACACATCACACAGTTTTTACACAAAGTTTCATAATCACTTAGTCAAATTTAGATTTGCAATTGAAAATGATATCAATAACTCGTTATATAGCTAAACAGACTATTTATGTCTGACCAACCCACGTTGGTGCTATAATAATACTAACTAATAATTAACCAAGCTAGGGTGACAAAAGATCATGGTAGTACAATGAGCAAAGTGGATATAATTAAATGGGTGAATATCTAATCCCAAAACATTTAAAGAATTAAATTCTTGAAATAACATGCAATACTTTGAATCAAAGTAATTTTGGAAAATTGGGTTCAACATAGTCAAAGGTACAACTTGTCTTGCTATAGCAACGATGTTCTTATTTTTTCTGCAACCTTCTATTTCTTCGACGTCCAGCTCATTCGGACGATTCCGGAACGTTAACATCTAATGAGAAAGAAGGCGAAAAAACAAAAAAATTCAAAAAATACACATCAAATAAACTCTAAATTGAAATAAATGGTACTCTAAGGTAGATCTTGAATTTAGATAAATTTAGAAACTTGAATGTGTTTAATTGTAGTTCGTATGAGAAAGAACGAGCTCTCAGAAGTTTGATCGGGAAAGAAAATGCTCAAAAGGAAAAGAGAGAGAGAGAGAGAGAGAAAGAGTGGCAGGTGGGGCCAAGGGAATATTCCCAAGAATCTTTATTTTTAGAAATTCGGGAAATAGCTGAGTGTATGACATGTAGGATCCACTAAAATAATTAAATATTCAGGAATTAAACTAATGTCAGAAAAAGGAAAAAGAGGATGACATGTGGGACCACGGGTCCATAGACCAAGTCCACAAGAAGGTGCTAGTCCACGGTAGACCGAGTCCATGCTGCTATGGTTGACCTTCATGCGGGACCGCATGTAAGTGAGAGAAAAAAACCTAGGGTTTGGATTGAGTGGTTGACGAATGGGGTCCACACGTTAGAGAGAGGAGTTGAGGTCTTGCCACGCAGGTGATGGCATGGCTGACACGTCATGGAGAGGAGATGAGGTGGCGACTAGGTGGCATGGATGTGGTAGCCGACACGACACGAGGTGGCGATGACATGGCAAATGACAAGTGGGGCCTACATGTCAGAGAGACAGAGAGAGAGAGGGGAGGCAACCGCGGCCTTTCGGGTCAATACCAACGGCGGTGGCTGGTGGAACTCCGGCGACGATGACTCGGTGGAGCTCCCATAGGATCGACGGGTGGCAGCGGCGCTAGACACGACGGCTCCGCGCGAGGAAGTAAAAAACGAGGATGGATGGGCCTACCTATGGCCTCAGGATGTGGGCACTACACGGAAGCCAAAAGTGGCGGCGGCTACGTAGCGCGCACACGCTACTGCAACAGCTGGCAGGTGGGTCGTGGGTGCGCGACTCTAGGGTTTGGCTGGGCTGCACTGGCGTTAGGGTTTGTGCGCGAGAGCTGGTCAGGCTGGGCTGGCACGATGTCGTGGGCCAGGGCGATTGGGCTGGGGATGAAGTGGGGAAGTGAGGCGGGGACGCGGGGAGACAAACGAGGATGGGCCAAGTGGAGAAGGTGGGCCAACACACAAAGGGGGGTGTAATGGGCTAAACCAATTTGGCCGACGAAGGTAAAAGAAAAAGGAGATAGATTTAGGAATTTAGAAAAAGGACGAAATTCAAAAGAGGGAAATAAATAGCAAATAAACTCAGAAAAAATCCAGAAAAATACAGAAAAATTGTTTGGAGCACAAGGAATCCAACTAACACTATTTTTCCTTTTATTGATGTTATATTAATCAAATTAAATTGCTTTAAATTTTGGAAATTCTCATTTAAGATTTATTAATTCAAGAAAAAATGGTACAATTTTTCAGGGACCTAAACTACTCAAAAGATTTGTAAAAACCAAAATTTTGGGATGTTACACCTTGTTTCCTTGTTTGCACCGGTTTTGATGGTTGAAGCCTTGAAGGGTGTGTAGCAAACGGTTTCGAGTCGAAAATGAAATTTGAACTCCGAGAAGTGTTAAGTGCATAATTAAGAACGCGAAGATTTAATTGTTTCTTCAGCAAGTAGAATTGTTTTATTAAAGATCACGTGTGGCCTCCCGCAAATTAAGAACGCGAAGATTTTATATATATGCATGTATGTATTTATAACAACTTACTACAACGCGGGGTGCTTTGGTGGAGAAAGCATAATGAAAACAGATACGACAAAAGACCCAACGTGAAGCCAAGAACAACTAGACTCGGAGCTAAGCTAGGCACCTTGGCCCGTGTTTGAATGGGATCTTGTTCACGTTCTTGCATCCGCACGGACACGACGTCCTATCTGGAGACCTCATCGGAGCACAAAATGAGAGAGAAGCCCTTTTTGTTCTCGCTTTTGATCTGGGGCTTAGGAGAGAGTACAGTGTCATACACTTTTTTTGTGGCCAAATTGGGTCTGGTTTTCGGCCTATACAGAGAAAAATATGTTCCATTTGTAAATGGGGGACGCGTTAGATGTATTTTGATATTTTATCATCGTTCCCGATGTAATTGATTTGTTACCCGCTTAGTTTGTTTCTTAATTAAATACCTTGTTTTGATTATTTTAATAATATCTGCTGGTTTTCCACATTTTGCCATGCGAAAAGATCGACTTGCACTCGCCAACCTCTTCTCCTCCTCTCTCGCCTTCCTCCTCACATCCTCATAGCTCATCTCGCTCCCGCCGTCGCGCCACCTACACCTCCCTCGCTAACCCAGTTCATCTCGCTCCTGGCGTCGTCCCACCTCTAGTCGTCGCTGCCCAGGAGGACACCTCCATCGTCTTCCCCTCGACTTCGTCCCGTGCCAAGCCGAGGAAGGCGACAGCGCAACCGGAGATGGACGAGACGACGCTGGACAACCCGGATCTGGGCCCCTTCCTCCTCAAGCAGGCGCGCGACGCCATGGTCTCTAGGGAGGGCACGATCCACTGCGGCCTGCGTGTTGGCGGTGAGGTAGGCGTGGTACCGTCGCGAGCTCGTCAGTCCGCTGACGAAGAGGACGGGGTAGGGGAGGCTATGGGAGAGCTGGAGCAGGAGCACGTCGGGATCGACAGAGAAGTTGAATCCGTGCGGCGCGTCGAGGTTGGGCTCCGCGCAGAGGGGGAGGCGGTGGGCCACCACGATTCGATGCGCCTTTGCCGGAGACGGTGAGCGCATGTGGCTGGAGTTGGGGAGGGAGGAGGCGAGGAAGTCGCTGTGTCGGAGACGAATAGAGGAGGAGAGGAAGGAGGGGCATTCTGATCATTTCCTGCGGCCAAAATTGAAAAAAAAACACACATCAGATATTAATAAAAAATCGCAAAAGGTGTATTTTATCAAGAAGAAGACTAAACGGGGGTGAAAAACTAATTATATCTAAATTGATGATATAATCTCAATACATATCTAAATGGATAGTATATTATCAATTCCGCAATGTAAATTGCTGCTGACGAAGTCTTGGATCTGTCAATTATGTTATGGTCGGTGGGACACCTTCACGAGAAGGGGTTAACTCGAAAGGCATTCTCTCCCTTCGGTGTGGGACAGCCAAGCAGAAGGTGCGCCTCGCGTCCGCTCCAAATTTCGTTTCCCTCTCCGCAATTCAAATCTCTCCTCCCAAACCCCACCCCACCTCCTCCCCTCCCCGCTCCATGGCGAACGCCGCGGCCGCGGCCGGCGCCGGCGCCGACGAGACGAGTCGCGTCGCGGGCGAGGTGGCGCGCGTGCTGGACGAGTGCCGCGCCTCGCTCGCCGTGCACCCGCGCAAGCTCCGGGAGCTCGCGGCGCTCCGCTCCTCCTCCGGCGGCCGCTTCCTCCCCGCCTTCTGCGCCGCGCTCACCCCGCTCTTCGACCTTCTCCGTCGCTCCTCCGCCTCCGACCGCGCCTCCCGCTTCGCCGCGGCGTTCGCCTCCGCGGCCGGGGGCGGCGACGGGTTCCTCGAGGGGTTCCTCCGATTCCTCCTCGCCGCATCCGCCGCCGCGCACCGCCCCGCGCGCTTCCGCGCCTGCCAAATTATCTCTGAGGCGAGTGTAGGAAATTTGTGAAAAATCTTGTGTGAATTCAAGATTTACAGTTTTTCTCTCTAGACACGAGTATTTGTTTTAGCTAACTTTAGGTTTGGTGAGTACTTGAGAAACTAGTATGATTGCTACAGGCAAGGTTAATTTGTGATCAGTTCTATTCTTCTTCATCTGAGCGTAAGTTTGGCCTGGCTGTATGAATGTGCTCCAATAAAACCTAGTCAAGGATTTAAAAATCCTTTGATGCTTGCAGCCTCCCTCTCGGAAATATATTTTTTGGTCTAGTTATACCAGCAATTTTATTTGAGGTAATTTTGTTGTTTCTTGGGGTTTTTCAATTTGGTTGCCGAGAAGTTTGTAATTCGAGCAGTTATTAATTCAGCTCGTGTCGTGAGGACCATTTCCACTTGTATTGCTTACTTGCTAACATTTGCAATTCTTCATTCCTTCTTGTAGATTATAATGCGTCTGCCAGATGACGCTGAGGTGAGTGATGAGATTTGGGATGAAGTTATTGATAGCATGAAGGTTCGGGTTCAGGATAAAATCCCCGCAATTCGTGTTTTCGCTTTGCGTGCATTGTCTCGTTTTGCGAGCGACGGAGAGGATGGTGGCATCGTCGATCTCTTTGTCGAGACCCTAGAAAAAGAACAAAATACTGTATGTCAGATCATTTTAATAGCCCTAATATGAATGTTGGATTTGTTGTTGCTGCATCTGATTGTCTGATTGAGGCCTTGTTTCATTTGTGAAGGAGGTCCGGAAGACAGTAATTTTGTCTCTTCCACCTTCAAATGCTACATTGGAGACGGTCATTGCATCAACGCTTGATGTGAGTGAGTCGGTTAGGAGAGCTGCATATTGTGTACTTTCAACTAAATTTCCTCTACAAAGTCTTAGGTGAGTAGTTCTGTCTGCTGGAAGTATATAAGACCAAAGCCAATGCATATGTGTGAAATGCGTAGCTTTTACCATGTGACTGAATCGATGGTTTATTTTTGGTTCAGCATCAAGCAGAGGACAACTCTCCTTCACAGGGGTCTCTCCGATAGGTCTGAACCAGTGAACAACGAATGCTTGAAGATGCTGAAGGATGAGTGGCTTGTAAAGTATTGTAGTGGAGATGTCATCTCCCTTCTCAGGTATCTTGATGTTGAGACTTATGAGTCAGTTGGAGAATCTGTGATGGGGGTGCTTCTGAAAGATGGTGCGGTGCGAGTGCAAGGTGGGCAGACTATTAGGCAGTATTTCACTGCAAATACTGAGGATGAAGGTAAATCTAAACAAAACATGGACCTTTTTCTTATATAGTTTGATCGTTGAAGATTTCTTTTAATTTTAAATTATGTTCATGGTGCAACCTGAATTTCTGATGATGGGGCATGCAGTTGCATTTCAATGAAATAAATAAACCTAAAACATAATAATGAAAGCATCAAAGCAGCATACCCAACTAAACCAAACTGTATTTTTTTTTCTCAAATTGATTTGTTTAAGCATGGTGTATACCAGAAGTATCAATTATCAGGTTGATAAAATTTGTTGTATCTGGTCATACCTTTTCCTCTGCTGGTTGATATCATCATCTGCACTATATTTTCAGCAGAACAAGTTTCCAATATTCAGCTCATGGATGCTGAGGTTGCTCTTTACTGGAAAATCATGTGCAAGCATTTGCAAGCTGAAGCTCAGGTAAGCATTGGACTATTTTAGCTTTGCTATGCACCACATTTATTGAATTATTGTTCCTGGCACTCTTGCAAGAAGATAATGATGCATATAAACATCATTGCTCTCAGTTATTCAAGCTTAAAAAACACATGGAAATCACTTATAAGGGGATTTATGAGAATGGGAATTGTGGATTATTTCTTTTGAACGAAGTGAATTGTGGATTATATTTATGCATGCTGATTTCTCCCTTTAATTTGGTTGTCATGTATGCTGGCTGCTGGTGCTTTTCGGTTTGTTGCCACACTTTGTTACACTCAAGTTAGGAACTATTTTTTAGCTGAGTTTGACCTTTCGTGGCCACCATTTGGTTCACAACCACAGTTCCATACTTCACCCAACTTTCGGTGGAGAAAAGGGTGTGGTATGCCACACTTTGCCACAACTAGGTATCTAGGTGTGCCAAAGTGTGGTAATGAACTAAATAGCCCTGTACAAAGGTGTTTGGTACGGTAAAAAGTTAATGTTTAGTGTTTAATATGACTTGCTTAAAGAAATGATCCAGTGCAAACATCATTGATCATATGTTAAGGGAGAAGGGACTCCTACATGTGTTAATGTCTCGTACACCAATGTTATTTGGAAATTTGACTCACGTACAGGTCAATAGTGCATGCTATTACCAACTTCTCATATTACTACTGGAAGTAATTTTGAGTGAGATTAAAAATACATGCTTTCCGTTAATTTTCAAAGGATATGTTTGAATTCAGCAGAGGGTCAAGGTTGTGCTACTGAGTACCAACTGATACTGGTTTGTTCCTGGATGGAAATACCATACCTTATAAGTTAAAATAAACATCAATGCTTTGTTTGGTTGTGAAACACTGAAACTAGAGTATTAAGGGTCAGTAATTATTCTTCAGGTCAAAGGCAAGGAGGCTGCAACAACTACAGGCACAGAGGCAGCGGTATATGCTTCCGAGGCTTCTGATAAAAATGATCTTCTGGATGGCGTCCTTCCTAGCACAATTGCTGAGTATGTTGATTTGGTAAAGGCACACCTTTCTGCTGGTAAGCATGAGTTATGATGGGCTGGCTTTTCATTAAAAAAACAATAGAAATTGACCATTCTCATTTGTACGAACTAATTTCATCACCTACTTGTTCCATTTCAGGACCAAATTATCACTTTGCATCACGACAACTTTTGCTGCTTGGTGAAATGCTTGACTTTTCTGATACCATGAACAGAAAAGTTGCGAGTTCATTTCTGTATGAGCTTCTGATCAGACCTCTTGAATATGAAGTTGATGAAGATGGAAACCAGATTGCCATTGGAGATGGTGTGAGCCTTGGAGGGGACAAGGAGTGGGCCAAAGCAGTCTCAGAATTGGCCAAAAAAGTCCATTCTTCTATTGGTGAATTTGAAACGGTGATTGCCACTGTTGTTGAAGAGCTGGCTAGACCTTGCAGGGAGAGAACTGCTGACTTCATGCAGTGGATGCACTGTCTCGCGGTGACAGGTCTTCTTCTAGAGAATACCTCAACCCTACGGAGCCTGGAAGGCAAAGCAATTGAACCTCCTGAACTGCTTCAATCTTTCTTGCTTCCTGCAGTAAGTCCGAATGTTCTGCAGTCCTCTAGGTGTATAGTACTTTACATGCTAATATTATATGACTCTTCTAGGTACTAAGTACATGTGCTCTTAGGGTTCATCAGGTTAGCACTGGTTCTGAATTTGATTCTCTTGATCTTATCTCATGCAGGCAAAGCAGAATCATGTTGACGTACAAAGGGCTGCTTTAAGATGCCTTTGTCTTTTTGGATTGTTAGAGAAAAGACCAAATGCAGAGTTGGTGAAGCAGTTGCGTTTATCTTTCATCAATGGACCTGGCCTGGTTAGTGCCATGGCATGCAAGGCCTTGATTGATCTTGTGACTTGGCACAGTCCACATGAAATAGACCAAGCCATTGGAATTGAATCGCTGGATGCTAACTATGAGAAGGCTCAGTTTATTCCTGTGGACATCTCTGATTTGAATGATGATGATCTAAATATTGGAGTTCTCAGTATTCTATTTTCTGGATTTCATAAAGATGACTGGGAGTTCAGCCTAGAGGGTGATAATCATGATAATGTCCCAACCATTCTAGGTGAAGGTTTTGCGAAAATTCTTCTTCTGAGTGAGAACTATGCAAGCATATCGGCGGACTTGCATCCTGTTATCCTAGCTCAGCTTGTAAGATTATATTTCTTGGAGGAAACTAAAGAACTTGGAAGGTCGATTACTCATTTTGTGCCCTATATTGTTTCAATTTGTCTTGGAGCACCCTCACACGTGTTTATTTATCCAGGTTGAAACAGTGTCTGTCTGTCTTCTTTCAGCATTATCCCGCGCTTTCAGACAAACACAAGGTGAGTTGATAAAGCATACCATGCATTCTAGATTAGAATTGTTTTATGTAAGCTAAATTTTCAAAACTAAAATTACCGACTGTGCCTTTCTCTTTTTATAGAGGTGTGTCTCCAGCGCATTTGTACCAGTCATGAGAGCCATGTGGCCAGGTTTATATGGTAATGTTGGGGGTAGTGCACATGTTGTTTCGAAAAGGCGAAAATATGCAGTCCAAGCTGCTCGTTTTATGGTTCAAATGGTACAAACTCCATTATTTTCAACGGAAACTACGGAGCAAGCTACTACAAGTCCTGAAAGCCTTTCCGGTTCACCAGATCCGTCAAACAATTTTGACATCAGTGAGGAAGGGCTTGCCATCCGAATTGCAGTGGAGGTACTACCGATAGCTACACATGCTTCTACTATTGCGCTATTGTGATATACTAAACTAAACATCCATTTCACCTGTTGTCTCATGTGAATTACACTAAATTTTGTTAAAGAATATACATTAAAAATAGTGGGCGAAAATTGACATAAAATGCTTGGAATGTTCTAGGTAGCAAATTGCCCAGATAAGAAGACCGCAGCTGGGAAAGCATATGCTCTGGCTTTGTGCAAGGTTGCCGTGCTTCTAAGATTCCGGCAATCAGAACAGAAGGCCATCAAATGCATGAGGGGATTGGTAAATTCATTGGCTGTTTCAGCGGCTTCTGATAGGGACCTTGTGAAGGAGCTCACTCAAATGGCATCACGGCTTAGATCACTTGATGAGTGCCCGGAAGAAGAATTGACACAAGACCAAGCTGACGCCATATCCAGTACGTCCAATGATTCACATCTTGCCCACACTAACTGATATTATCATTCTCGTAACCTCGTATTTCTATTGATTTGCATCGTACCTTGTTTTTGTTATGTCTCAGAGAAACTAGGATTGGATGGTGACATCAAGTTGGACACTAATCCAGTGGTGCCACCAACACCAGCACCACGGTCAATCCGGACCGCTCCCACCAGGAGAAGAACGAGACGGGGACCGTCCTCTAACGATGACAGTGACGCAGAGGGTGAAGTAGAGAACTTGAATGTTACATCGGTGAGTAGGGTTCCAGCCACTCCCAGCATGACCGCGGCACGTTCTCAGAGAGCAAGCAAGACTGCCGCCATGAGCAAGATGTCTGCGAAGCCTGCCGTGGCTTCTTCCGACAGCGAACCGGACGACCAGTTCGCCGTGACAGCTGATGAGGATTCCTCCGACGAGGAGTCACCGTAAGTCCTAGCATCTCGCAGCTTGGAGTTTCTGCTGGCGTTCTAGACCGAAAGAACCCAGTGATAGCTATTTAAAGTATGGTGATGACGTATTATCACCCCACTATGTATTGTTTCATGTATGTATACTTTCAATTGCCATGTTCCTCTTGAACCAGAAGACGCTGTAGTAGAGGTCAGATAGGGAGCTGTATGATAACCGTTGCTCGTCAGGGAGCAAACTTGGAAACTTTGTGGTCCTTTCAAGCAGTGTCCAGACTCCATATTCCTGAACGCTTGTGTTTTTGGGTTCTAGCAAATGCGTTTAGAGTTACGTCCGGACTCCTCAGGCCTAAGCATTATTTATCTGATTTCTAGTTCCAGCACAAGATTTATACCGCAATTGAAAAGTAAAACCGATCCTCATCATATGCGCAAGAGGGCATTTGCCAGCAAAATAGGAATTCGTGGCTTTTTCTTCGTCAGGCTCGCCACAAATATAGTCTTATCGAATTTGGTAATCCTAAATTCCAGATGAATTGACAACCTTCAAAATAATCATAAAGTTTCGTACAGCAAATTGGCTTCTGTGGATTGAAAATGTTATTTGCCCTTAAGCAAATTTCCTCAGACTGAATCTATGCACACACACACACACACAAAAGATTAGGTAGAAGAAAAAAAGGCACTGAAGGGGCGTCGAAAATCCACAATAGCCAAAAACATGGTTGATCAAGCAGTTATCAGCCAATTACAATATCACCGCTAGCCTAGAACAAGAAATTGGAGTTCAAATCTAATATTAAAGTTGCAAAGATAACATGTCAGACATGTTTACACAGCTGGCAGAAGACCAACAGTCCACTCGGCAGCAAAAGCAAACATAAAACAAGCTCCAACTTCCAAGTCTCAAACCAAATTCCAACTTCTACATGAATGGATGCTGCATCTTAGTCAACATTCATTGCCCCAGAGTGATAGCTGTCCAGCTCCTTGTCCAATTGTTCAGCCGATTTCTCCACAGGTCCCTTCCATCCGTAGCCACGCCCACGCCCACGCCCCCTAACAAAGCTACGTCCACGGCCACGACCACGGCCTTGTCCTCCCCCTCTTTGAGCAAAACTGCTGCGCTTCCACCTGAACATAACACACTGTGTTAGTAAAGGTAATGCAATTAGTATCAAATGGGCAACAAATAGATAGTCCATAGATAGAATCTTTCATACAACTATAATAGTCTCCTGACAAAAGAAAAGAATACAGAGAACCTCAAACATGCCTATAACGTTTGGCTCTTGCAAGTGCTTTTCACAAGCAAAAGATCAAGTAGATAGTTATGATGTCACAATCCAATTTTGTAGTTTGAACTGCATTGGATGGGATTAGTTGATGGTTCCTCCACAAGCACAAAGATTCATTGATGCACTGACAGGTGGACAAAACCATTGACCCAAACCATACATGGGAAAAAATAGATAACAATATCTACCGCTGCTACACAAGGTTCCCAAAGGTGTGGAATATAAGCTTCATTGCCGCCACACGTTGGCAGACTTTTTCTACACGGCCATTTGAAGGAAGCTTGTTTACTGGTCATAGGAGGGAAGCTGCACTGCCAGGAATTTTTATCCAGAGTAAGAAACTAAGAACATATCAAATCATTAGAACCTACCCGGGAAGGAAATTAGATGAGCCAGCCACACCTCGACCAAAGCCACTTGCACCAGGCCTGAAAAGAAAAACATCCTAAGTATCAGAAACAAAATGCAGAAAATCCCAACTACTATAACATGATTGGTGGATCCACTTGCAACAGGTATCCTCTAAGGCATGCATTTGCAAAAGAAGAGCCATACATCATTACGACTTCTCTCTGTCCTCTTCCCCTTGCACCAGGAACAACACTCACACGGGGTGCAGAAGCAGCAGCCAAACCTAAATCTGCTCCTATCACTTCGATCTTCATTGCCTTCCCATCAAGGCGCACGTTATTATACCGTTTCAATGCCGCAACAGCTTCACTCCTCCTAGTGAATATCACCTCAGCTGAACCCTGTTCAAGAATATCCATGAAAGTGATGAAACTTTGACCAAAAAATTTTCAGACATGTACCACAACTTCTACTGAAGTAAAACAATCAAGTAGCAATACCAGCGTATCCTCTATCATATTACCTGTCATATTTTAACAGAAGCACTTGCATACTTGTATAAACTTTCAGCAGCAGGTTGATTGATCAGTGAAATTAAAATGTTAAAAATTTGAATTAAATAAACAGTGCTGGTTATTAGTATGGGGAATTAGGGAAAAAAGGCCAATGACTCTACAAAGCAAGATTTACTAAAAAATCATGACTGCCCACACCGATCTTGTGTGTGCGCGTGTGCTGGGAGAGAGGAGGGGGGTGGGAGGCACATGGTCCAAGATCAAAGTTCTTCACTGGCAATAGACAAGCCAACATCCATCTTTGTGCAAACACCACCAAAGTTCGACATAAATAAATATACATTACACGTTGCAGGAGCTATGGATCTTCAGTGGTGAGCCGGACTAAATTCAAGGTTATAGACTTATAGTATCAAGTCAATCCCATCAAACTTCATTACAAACAATCAATGTATTATCCAAACACCAAACATGCAACCAATAGATGCATGACCCAGTATGTGCTAGGTCAGAAGTCACCTGCTCTGTATTTGGAAGTTGGAACATAACACCAGAAATGTGCAAACACGAAAAGGGAAATGAATAATGCTTAATTATAAAATATGCATGTCATAGAAAAGGCCAAAGTTTCATAAGAGACTTACAGTTGGGCGTCTATTATTGTCATAATGAACAGCACAATGCTTCAAATGACCCATTTCAGAAAAAAGTTCCTGAAGCAAAGTTGTGGACAGAGAAGATCAGCTTAAAAAATGTCAAACATGAATGAGCTGTCAGATATTCTAGCATGCATAACATAAAGATCCATGTACCTGTATATCTTCTTTTGTCACTCCATAGTGCAAGTTTGAAATATATAGCTTTGTACCAGTTTCTATCCCAGAAAGCCCAGCAGCCACAATGCTATCCTCAAACAGATCAGGTCTCCATATAAAATCCTTGGTTTTGTTGAATGACTGATGATATTCCACAGCACGCATACCCAGATTGTGATGAGAAATTGTTAGCATAAAACCACAAACTCATCAATCCATGGTACTTGACGACAATGACGAGTCAACTAGCAACAGCAAAACTATAAAACCTACACCATTGCATAGAATGGGTGCTAGCTCTGTACGAGTCAAAAGACCTTATCCACAGAAACAAGTATCCGATCGGTAAACACATAGCCCATCAGCATGCTGACGACGAGTAGAGACAAGGTTTTCAGTTTGAAGCATTAGCCAGAACAAACCAACACATATCTCGCCACATCATGCTCAGCAGAAAAGGGTCAGTTCTCAGGGTACTTTCAAAATGAGAAATCCCTCGGATCCTCTTTGAAGTTCCACAGTTAAAAGTAGCAGATATGGTCTGAACTGAACCAACGGGCTCACCCATTTTAACTAAGTTTATAGCCACTTTTTGTCAGGTATCTACTGTAATGCGGATTCTTGAAGGTATACAGAAAAACAGCGATAGTTTTGTGCTTGCCTTGGCAATAGCATACGACGACCGAGTGTTAACACCAAGTAGCCTTCGTGAAGGCACCCCAACTCCCCTTCCACGGAAGGTGCCAGCACCACGTCCACGTCCTGAACCACGGCTAAACCTTTGGCCATCACCTCTGCCTCGATCACCTCCCTGTCCCCTTCCCCTTCCTCTTCCTCTTCCTCTTCCCCTCCCACTTCTGTTCTTAATCATATCATCCAGTGACATATCCAAAGATGTTGCCATTCCAATGAAACTTCAGATTCAAAATGAAGCAAACCCTGCAATCATGACAAACAAATTTCATATTGTCAATTGTTCAATTGAACTGCAGCGGTGCAAGCAAGCAGTCACACACGTGCTCATGCAGAAAGGAAAATCTCAACTGTAAGGACATTGTTTTTACTATTTTAAAAAGGATAAATATTCCAAAAGCAGTCACACAGCTATGCATTCTACAATTTAGAAAATGTTCTCTCACTTTATATGATTTTTCTACTATTTTTTTAGATATGCCCTTACTCTTCCAAACTTCCTATCATGTTGGCTTATGCGCTTGCCCCACACATATGCCACTTCATGAACCGATTATAAGCTTTACAAATTTAATTTTAGGAAACATTGCACCGCTGTTTAGAATGTGACATTCAGGTCTATCAGGCATCCTCAAAACATTGAAAGTAAAGTACAAGAAAAGCTAATTTGTAGTACACATCAAGTTCTTCACGACAAACTCGCCAGATCTCTACAGTCCCTCTTCAAAAAATTGATGACGAGCAACCGGTCTGACAACACTTCAAACAAATTACATCCACCTCGCAATAGCAACAAAATCGATGTAGGTCATAAAATTCTTCCAATAATGTACGTTAAGCGCGAGCCATCCAAGAAGAAAACAGTCACAATAAGAAGAGAGCATAATCACGGGGAACAGCTTAGCTCCCGTGGGAGCACAGTCATAGCACCTAACCAATGCAGCCTCACTCCGGAGAGAACCTAGATCACACATCTTTTGATCGGCAACCAGCAATTCCCACAAACGCGATTGACATCAAAAATCGCGCACTAGTTCACACCAATTTCATCATGCACCGTGTCTACCAAGAACTGACCAATCTCGCAAGATCCTATCGCGCTAGGGCTTCGCGCATGCAAGAGAGTGACTAACACAGGTAATCCCTCGATTGATCTTAGGGAAGGCTACGGGAGCGCGAGAAGGGTCGGGAGGTTACCTCCGAGGGTATCTTCTAGGGTTCTCCGGCGGCGGGGAGATCCGGTGATCTGTGGGGCGCTCTCGTCCTTCGGCTCCAGGGGAGACGCGAGGCGGAGAGGAGGACGACTTTAGTGCGGAATCCAGCCGCCCAGGGGGTTGGGTTCTATTTGTGGCGTGATTTTTTTACGCCAGGTCACTGTGGATCGGGGAATAATGGGAAGGAAACATATCGTACAAGCACGCAGCCACTTTTTCTTGGACGTCAGATTAATGCCTCAAACATTGAGATCATGAGCTACGTCGCTAAAATAGTACGGTACATGATTTCAGTTACTCAGTAGATCTGTTTGGAATTGAGAATTTTTTTTTCCAATTTCTACGAAAACTGAACCGTTTCTTTTGAAATTCCTGAAAATTTATATATTCCAAACAGGGTCTAAAAATTCGATCCAACAACGCAAAAAAAAAACACTCTTATTACAGTGGTCAGTTAGTGTAAAGAAGGCAAAATTTCATACAAGCCACCCTAAAAGTATACAATTGGGAGAATGCTACTCTATAAAATCAAATTAGTAGAATGCGAATTCAAAATGGTTTATTTCAAGATATGCCATTTTCCTTTTTCTTTCTTTCTTTTTTGCCCTTTCTCACCTATTCCATTTCTTTTCCAATTTTCCCGTATGCGATGTTTACAATTTGCCCTATTTGCATTCAAGTATTCAATCCAATGAAAACCAACCGAACAGACCATGCGATCGAGCCACTCGACGAAGCTCTACACAACCAAGTGACGAGCACGAGAGGCCTTCGCTGAGGGCCATGGAGCTACCACCAAGCGTTCGAGGGCTTCGCTGTTGTGCCGACGGAGAAGGAAGCTGTCAGTAATGTCCAGTTTGGTCTCGGCCCAATCCATCGTGAAAATGACTTGCAGTGATCGTGCGTGCAGGGGCATAGCTAGCCGTGGGCTGAGACTCGAGCCGACCTAGTTACTTTTGGCCCAAAGTCAAATTTTTCTGTTTCTTTAGAGAATTTCATATGGCATTTTGACCCTGGGCCTCGGGCCATTGCCCCGGAGGCCCGAGGCCCAGTTCCACCTCTGCGTGCGTGTGAAACCTCAATGATGAATTTGGCTCTTTTTTTTTCTTTTTTGTGTTCTTGGAACGGCAGGAGAGGATGGTGTCGGTCTTCGTTGGGTTATTCAAACGACGCCCCAAGCTCGGCGTCACAATCAGGCGCAGCGGCTGTCTTGGCATCGTGGCCAAGGATGGCGCGGAGCAGTTCACGACGGGGTGGTGCGCCTGAATGAGGACACCAAGCAGTAGAGTGCAGCGACGATCACGCAGAGCAAGGGAGGGGACCAGCAAGGGAGGCGCCGCGGACGGAGAGGCCATGCGGCCTGCCCATAGTGCTTCCAGTGTCCACCTCTTATCGTTGTCCCCAGAACGTGCTTTCTTCGTAGATTTGCAACGGATACCATAGATTAGCAATTTTGACATATTATAGTAGAAATTAGTCATCAAAGATATACTTTGAAGAACTTGTCACTGATCTATATTAAGTGACAAATGAACACCAATCCCCGACGGTGGGAGTATAGCGACCATGAAGAGTAGACTCCTTCACACACTTCCATGGTTATTTATTTAGAGATGAAAAAGGGCTCCGACACACATGACCCACCTAATTCCCCTCTCACATTACTTACCCTAAGAAAGGCAAGAAAGGGGGTTAGCCACGCAGACCACGCCACCAAAATTTTACATCCATTCGATCACAATCATGCAGCCAAGATGTGTGTAAAAACCCTAGCACTCATGCAGTAAAAATAGGGCTCACTTCAAGCCCCATGTCACCCACCTCCTCTTTCCTTGCTCCGTGTCACCCTCCTCATCTCACATTACCCCGCCTCAACTGTTGTTAGTGGTGTATAACGAGCCAATTCGGTTCGGTTTGGCTTGGCTCGGCTCGGTAAAGCTTGTTAAGGAACCAAGCTAGGCTCGGCTCGTTAAGTAAATAAGCAAAAATATTTGCTCAACTCAACTCGTTATGAACTCACGAGTTGGCTCGTTTGGCTAGAGACCGCGAGAGGGCACTGGGCTAGACGCAGAGGGGAAGGGCGCCAGACCAGACGTGGAGAGGGAGGGCAACGGGCCGAACGTGGAGAGGGAGGGCCCCAGGCGAAGGCCGGACGCTGAGGGGGAGGGCGCCGACTGGAGGCCGAGCTCGGGAGGCGAGATGCCAAGGGCGGGATGCCGAGCTTAAGAGGTGGGAGGCTAAGGCAGAAGCAGGAGGTGGACACACGAGGCTTGTTGGGTTGGGTTCTAATATAAACGAGCTAAATGAGTTGCTCGCAATTTGGCTCGAACTCAGCTCGTTAAGATAATGAGCAAAAATGCCAACTCGACTCGGTTCGTTTATGGCCCAAGTTCAAGCCGAGTCCTTAATGAGCAGAGCTCGCTCGCAAGTTTTGAGTTTTTTTCCACCCCTAGCCGTCGCCATGCACTTGCCCGCCTCTGCTCGGATCGGACGTCGCCGTGTGCCCGACCATCACCAAAGAGGTGTGGTGGTGGAGAGAGAAGCTGAGATGAGCTGTAAGCGGACTCAGGACTAGGGGAGGAGAAGCCGAAAAGAAGAGGGCAAAATTAGATATATGCCACTCCAAAAGATGGCACTTTGAAAAATGTTACTACAAAATATGAAATTGGAAATTTGTCACTCTAAAACTTGGCTCTTTGGATATTTGTCACTCTTGGACACTTTTGCCCTCCATTCTCTCTTCTTCCTCCCAGCTGGCTGTCGCCACCGCTTTTTCGGCAAGCTCCAGTTGTGTTGCCTCCTCCTCGTTGCGAGCTACACCGTCTCCTTCGCCGCCATTGTGAGCCACACCATCTCGTCGTCATTGTCATGATCCCATCGCCGTAAGTCGTGCGACCTTCTTCCCCAACACCTCCCAACCCTGTCGCACACTGGATTTGAGCTCGCCACTACCTGTCTCAGGCATTACATGGAGTTTTACTGCATTTACTCCTTCGTGTTACTACATACATGAAGTTCATGGAGTGTGACTGCATTTTATCATTTGTGTTACTATATTTTCTCCTCTATGTTACTACATCCAAGAAGTACATGAAGTTTTACTGCATTTTCTCCTTTGTGTTACTGTATTTGTCTTGGGAAAGTATCCTACTACACCGATTTGAAATCCTTTCACAAAACTTGCATTTAGTAGAAAAAGGCTAGCACTTTGCCACCAACATTCTTCCTCCTAGCTTCCTCCTGATCCATGATACCAGTAGAGGTTGCCATGACAATATGTCAATTTTTGTTAGGGTGTTATTAACCATTTGGCGTGAAGCACATTGGGGAGGAGAGGAATTAGTGAATTGCCGATTTGGAGATACTCGTCGCTTTTTTGTTTCACCGCATATTTCCTTTCATGTTATTGCAAAATTGCTTTCTTGTTTACTACATTATGTTGGTTATTTTGTTCGGGTGTTACTTGTAACATCCCAAAGTTATGCTACCAAAACTAAAATTAATAAATTTACTAATTTATTGAATTTTCTAAGATTTAAAAGAGTTTTCTTGGGTTTTCTCGAATTTCCTAGATTTTAAAGTCAAAAAGGAAATTTATTGAGTTTTCTGGTATTTTCTTGGATTTAAAGTTAAAAAGGAAATTTTAATTATTTTTTGAATTTTCTAGAATTTAAAAAGGTTTTTCCAATTTTCCA
Source organism: Ampelocalamus luodianensis (assembly GCA_036346255.1). NCBI lineage: Eukaryota > Viridiplantae > Streptophyta > Magnoliopsida > Poales > Poaceae > Ampelocalamus > Ampelocalamus luodianensis. Next base: position 50,295,362 of record CM070627.1, on the reverse strand, counting down.
AAAATTAAAAATCATTTATGTGTAAAAATAAAAGCCAACTTTAATTTGGAAATAATTTTATTAAGTTCAAAATAATTCAGGGAATCTCTTTGAATTTGTCCACAAATTTTGAACTCTATTTTCTATTTTCTAAAAGTCTTTTTGATTTCTTGTAATTTTTGAAATTTGGAAAAGCTTTAAAAATCCGAATTTCACTTTCTAGACAAAATCCTCTTTGTCCGACCGATTTCCCCTTTTTTGCGCTCAGCCCACGCCTCCCTCTCTCCTCTCTCCCCTTCTTCTTCCTCCCTCCTTCTCCATCCTCTCACCAACCGCCATTAATGCCCTCGGAGCTCTTCAATGCAAGTGTTTCTTCCCCAGTTTTCTCTTACAATCAAGTGCATTGACATCCCACTTTCCACTGCATCTCATTTTGGCCATCACTTTCCCCTTAATGCGCATTTGCGCATGATCTCCCTTCTCCAACCTCCCCTTGCCCTATAAAAGGGGGCATCGCGATCCCCTCTCCTCACTCATCTTTTCCCCCTCGAGCACCGCTCCTCTCTCCTCACTGGAATCCGCAAATCTTCCCACCAGCCACCAAGTGATGTCGTTGTCGATTCTGTCGCCGATAGTGGAGCTCCACCAACATTGTCTATGCCATCACCTTCGTCGTCGAACGTTCTACCCGGTGTGCGCCTCTACTTCGCCGGAGTGATCGCGCCGCCGTGAGCTGAATCACGCCGTCGTCTTCATCCTCGCCGTTGGTCATCGCTGCACACCTGGTGATGACACTGTGCGCATCACCCTCCCCATCCCCTTCTCTCTCTATTCCACCCCTCGCCGGTCGCCGTCGTGCCTCTAGTCGCCGGCGACCTATGGTCCCTGTACGTCGCCACCGCTGTCAAGTCACGTGGCCGCCAGATCGGGCCACGTGTGCACCACGCCACCGCCACCTCAGCCACCCATGCCCCTTCATTGCTTGCGTGTCATGCTTGAGTGGCACCGTCCCGTCACCCACGCGCCCGGTCCACCGTGGATCAGAGTTGTTCTGTGGACCCGATCCATAGACCAAGACCCACACGTTAGTGCCTCACATTCATTTCCTTTAGAAAAATAATTCAGCCAAAAATCAAGTCCTCTCACTAATGTCATGTTGACACAATAATAGGAGTTTCCTCTAGAAAAATAATTCCATAAATTCAGATATTTTCATTTCTATCATTTCATGTGAATTTGAATCTTCTGAGAGCCCATTTTCCTTCGTTCGAGCTCTGATTTAAGTTATTCAAATTTCTAAATTCATATAAAATCCTAATATAGGTAAATATATTAAAATTATTTAATTTTTATTTAATTTGATTTTAGTTGAATTTGGTTTTTTTCACGTATAGATTTCGATGACTTGAGAGAATCAGATTTCGACGTTGTTTCAGAACAACAATTATTTGAGCAAGGCAAATTACATCCTTTGATCTTGTTTGATCCTAGTATTTGAAATTATTTAAATTCCGGTTTAAATTATCACTACATGTTTATTTATATTCAATTTAATTTAAATTCCTATTTTAAAATTATAGTTAAGCAAAAACTGGTTTAGACTTGGGCAAAATAGATAGTTGGTTGGTGTAGGTTTATGCACAGGCTCATTTCAGTGAATGGTTGAGGCCTAGGGGTTATTTTTGGAAGTCACCCAAGTTGGTTATGGACCGGTTTTCGAGTCACATCTTGCAAGCCATTCCGTACTACCATAAGTCTAGTATGGGACAGACTAGGCTAAATAATTTGTAACGTTCCACTGTTAGTTGTGTCATGTTGATGTGCGGGTGTCGGTTAGACAATATTCCTACTTGGTGCAAGAGGGGTCTTCCGGCGGGTGGTTAGCCCAATGAAAGTGAAACATTAGCGAACATAACTACTTAGGGATGACACATTGTAAAGGCCCAATGATAATTACTTAGTTGCACACCTATGAAAGTTTGTCAGATGGACATTAAAAATTGATTATCTCTTGTAGGTAAAGTTGTACAATCTCTATAGAGTGTCAATCTATTTGAATAGTCATATCCACGGTCATGGACTTGCTGAGCAAAGCCACTCGAGTTAGACTTGGTTTTCTTTTCAAAATGTTTTACAAAATGGTTTATGATATGGATTGGTGTCCATAGGAAAAATATGGGTTAAAGCCCTGAGTCGGTGCTTGTGTTTAAGTTAGTGTTAGGTTGGGGCCTACACTAGCTTTATTAATTCATTAAAATTCAATTTTAGATATTGTAAAACTTGAGCTTTTGAACTTAGCTATTGTATTTAAAATGCCAAGCATTGCTTTTGTACAAATAATCATATAACCCTTCCTTTGATATATCCCTGAATGCATTATAATCTGTTATTAGGTGTAACTTGCGGAGTATATTTTTGTACTCACCCTTGCTTAATAAAATGTTCTTCAGAGGAGAAGGACTTCATTACTAGTGTGGGTCTCGATGACTAGGCCGCCGCCCGAGTTGATTGCCTGTGGCAGATTAGCTGGGCTCTACTACTTCTACTGTGTACACTAGCTATTATTCTAGGGACTAGTGTAGAATACACAGTGGATCTGGGGGGTGTTACTCATGGGTCTAACATTACTGCCCGAGACCTGCGGAGGCAAGCTCAGTATTGATATTTACAGATACATTTGGGGGGAGAGGGGGTAAAATTTCATTGATATTTCACATATACATTGTTACTATTTTGTTAAAAACCTTACACCATAGTGCGGGGTTCCCCTATAAGGAAAAAGTATAGTAACTACATTCATGCATACATATCGGCTACTCGATATTGAGATTAGCTAACTCCTGCGCGATCTTGAGATCCTCCAATTAATGTTGTTGCTGCTCATCTAGTTTTCGCTAATCCTTGAGGCAGGTGATTGTCTCTATTGTCTCGGCGTAAGGGACGATCTTCTTTCTTCAATTATTTTATCGACTATGTTGAATGTTGCATCGGAAGAGACAGTCAACACTAGAATAACTAGGACATCCCGTGTGAAAATGGCACAACATGGGAGATATGCGATGTTGTCCCTCCACCATTTGAGGAGCTTGACCTTCTCACCCAAAAGGGTAGGATCGATGGCTGCAAAGTTGGGGGCGAGGTAGTGATTGAGTTCTGCATTAGGATTCTACCTTGTGGTTGTGGATGATTGAGAAGATGAAGAGTTGGATTTCTTGACTTTCATCCTCTTCCACAAAGTGGGATGTCACACTTCCCTTGGATGGTCGCTCCACTTGCTCCGAAGCATACGACCCGTAGAAGTTGAATACTCGAAAGAGATCGTCTTTCACATGTTTGAAAGCGGCGGAAAAGCGGTGGAGAAATCCAGATCGAGTGTCTCACTTATTCCCTCCATAGCAGTTTTCAATACGTCCAATTTCTTGCGTGGATAACAAAATGGTATCCAAAAAATAGAGATGTGATATATAATCGAAATATTTAAGGAATTTTACCTCCATTGGTGTAACAATAGGACCTAAAAAGTGCATCATGTCTATATTTAGTAAATGTCTTTGCAATTAGCCAAATATAAACAATCACTAAGCATGAGGTAGGGTAGTAAACATCGGATAACTCATTAGTTTCTTCATAGAAAGAGTATAAAAATTCTCGAAAATGATTAATAACGGTCCAATCTGAATAAGTAAGTATGAAATCATTCTCTTGAGCATTAGCATTGACAAAGATAGTTATAATATTTTGATACTCTTTTAACTTATTTAGCATGATGTATGTTGAGTTTCACCTCACCTTTATGTCAAGACCAAATTTTTTTGGTGTAATATCGTTGGCCCTGCAATACCCTACGAACCTAGCAATACTATCATGGTGACAAGGCAGTGGAATTGATGCAAGGGACGAGTCTAGGACGCGACAACACGTCAACAATGACCTCGGTGAGATGCCTCTGTCTCCCTCCCCTCCCCTCTCTCCATTGCAACTCACTCTTTCCCTCTCCCATTGGCGATAGCTATGGCCCGCATGGTCGCCCTTCCGCTCTCCTGGATTTGAGCAGCGGCATCTGTAAATCCCACCACGACGATGGCCGATGTGCCCTCTCCCAGAGCTGAAAGTGCAGGGAAGGGGGGATTTGGTGTGGCGAGTCGGCGACGAGCCACGACAGCAGTCTTCCTCTCCTCTCCTCGACGACCATGAGAACGATGACCATGACGACATCAGCAAGGTGAGGTGCTAACTACCACTATGCCTCATTGCCGCAGTGCCACCTACCTCGTGCCATGGGCTGCCTCAGGCTACATCGGGCTTTTCGGGCTGTGCTAGCCTGACGTGCTCGATTTTCAGGCCTAGCCTGGCCTGGTCATTCGCGTTGTGCTGGTCCCAGCCCACCACATGTCGTGCTGTGCTGTGCTGGGTCATGGGCTAGCCTGGAAAAGTACATTGACGTTGATTCTTGACCAGGTCAACCTTTTTGGTCAAAGTTGGAGTCTCTGTCAAAGTAGGCTCACATATCAGAGGCTAACTCTATAACGGTTATGAACCTACAAACTATATTTAAAGGAAGCCTAATACCCTTTACAATGGCCAAACTGGTCACATACCAATTTGAGTAAAGAGATGGCCAGCTATGAATACCATGTCGAACCCGGGAGCGAAGGATCCCGAATTCTCTGTGTTCAAACACCGGTCCAGGATTTCCAGCGTACACAGTCTCACAAAAATGATATCACGTTCATATCACGAAAACGTAAATGACATTAAATAAATAATTGTTTAATACAATGAGTCTGAATAACAATATCAAAAGTCAAATGATAAACACAGTGGAAACATAATAATAGTGGGAGCCACACGATGCGCCACAGGCAATCGTCTGGGTCAAAAGGCCTACACGTCCGGATCCTCACCGTCAAGGTAGCAGTCTTCTCCTGAATAAGATTTATTCAACAAGGATGAGCACAACTTCCGTGCTCGCAAGTTACACCCAATATTGAATTTAAATGCATGCATAGGGAAACAAGTGAGTATGGCTGGGGTTGTTTTGCATAAACAACACTTTCAGTTTAAATAGACATAGTAATTTCTAAGGCAGTTTCATACTATGGCTAAAATCATATTTTAAAATGACAATGAGATAATGTGGATAACCTCCAATAATAAAGTGAAGGATCCCCTCCTAACACTTGGCTTCCCGCCCAAATTTTCATAAAGATTGACCATCCTCAGCATTTAATAAAGTGTTTTAAAAACCAAAAACAATTCTAACTTTAAGTGGCCCTGCTAGCATGTCCATGACCGCGGACGCGGCTATTCGAATAGTTTCTACTCTGCAGAGTTGGTACAACTTTACCCACATGAGGTGACATGCTCGTTATGTCGGCCAATTCACGCTTCCGTAGGCGTGTGACTGAGCAATTACCATGAGGCCTTTACAATGTTCTGTCCTAATATACTCATGCCCGCTAAGGATTCGCCCATTTGGACTAACCGTCCTCCGGAAGCCCCCTCTTGCGCCAAGTGGGAATAAAACGTCTAACCGACACCCACATAATCACATGACATAAATACACTAGAACATCACAAATTAATTAGCCAAATCCTGCCCATACAGGACATGTGGTAGTACGATATGGCATAGCAATAAGCGGCTCAAAGACCGGTCCTCAATTGACTTGGGCGTCATTCCATCAAACCATGGGTCTTAATCTTAACCAGATCAATCCCGTGCATAAACCTGCACCCACCATTCCAACCATTTCGCCCAAGTTCAAACCCATTTTTGATTTTATTTTGAATGAAACTCCATTTATAAACCCATGTGGTAAGACAATACCACAACATCAAGTTTGAAACAAATTTGTAGAAATTTGGTGCAAACCCTTCCAAATTCTGTAAATGAACTAAGCTTGGCTAAGTATATATTTAATTTTGGTAAAATCTTGCCTATGGTATCAAGGTAGTCAGATACAACATTCAAATTGGCCATACAATAACACATAAAATTAACTATATGTAAAACAGGAGATTAAAATATTTATAACAACATATGCATGCGATAAAGAATTTAAAAACTGAAAATAACTTAAAATACTAGGGGCAATATGGTCAATGGTGTAACTTGCCTTCGTTGTTGTCTTGGAATTCTAAATCTTGATTGGTCGAACTCTCCGAGTCGTGAATTCTATCTGTGAAAATACGACAAATTCAATATTCAAATTCAAATAAATTCAAAACATAGTTCAAATTAACTCCAAACTGAAATATTTTGGTTTAGTTAGCTAGATTATAATTTTATATAAATTTTGCAATTTGAATCACTCAATTTGGAGTTCATATGCAAAAGTTATGAATTTTAGAAGTTTTAAACCTAATTCAAATTTAATTGAATTTCCGAATTATCTTTCTCTGAAAACCTATTTATTGCGCAATGTCGACGCCTTGTGAGGATTTTCAGAATTTAAAAGAATTAAAATAAATTCTGACAAGCGGGCCCCATGTGTCATAGACACGGCTCACGTGGACCAAGCCCACTGAGCTTTGGGAAGCCTGGCACGGTGGACCGTGCCGCGTGTGCATGTGCGTGGCTGCTGACACGGTGCCACGCGGGCCGTGTCGCCGAGGTGGAGCCCAGGTGGCGATTGCGTGGCGGTGCCACACCGGCGGACACGACGCCGGCGCGAGGACCGATGGTCGCCGTGTTGTTGTTGCGCGAGTCCGGCGAGGTACGTAAGAGAGAGGGAAGACGGCGGTGCCGTGGCGCCACCCACACGGCGAGTTGGTGACGGAGGCGCCGACGGCGAAGAAAGCGCGGCGGCGCACGCGACGGCGCGTCGACGCCCGGTGATCTCGCGAGCGAACGGTGCGCTCGGGCCAGCGGGGTTGCGGCGATCTTGATGGTGGCGCGGCGGGACGCTGGCGGTCATGGCGGCGCTAGAGATGGCAAAGCTTCACGGCGGCGGCGATGTTTTGGAATTCGGCGAGCTCACGGCGAGAGAGGGAGTGTGAGTGGTGGTTTTGAGTTCGGCGTGAATAGGGCTCCGGTGCTCCCTTTTATAGGGGCCGGGGGTGACCGGGAGGGGAGATCGTGTGCGGGGCGTCGTGGGGGCGGCGCGGTTGCGACGATCGTGGCGAACGTGCGCGGAGAAGGGGAAGAAGGTGGGAACGAGGCGGTTGGAGGCGGCGGAGCGCTGGCAGCACGCCCTCGCGTGAAGAGGGGAGGAGAACATGGCGAAAAACGAGCTCCCGTGCAGCGGAAATGGCGGCGGCGACTCGGTCGTGCGAAGAAGAAGGAGAGGAGGAAGAAAGGACGCGGGCCGCTGGATTTTGATCCATCGGTCAGAAGAGAAGGAGAGAGAGGAGAGGCGTGGGTGATCGGTAGCCGTTCGATTTACATCGGACGGTGGGAGGGGGTGAGAGGTGGGCGCGGGAGGTTGGGCTGGAATGGGCCGCGCGCTCGAAGAGGTTTGGACCGGAGCCTTAGGTTTCGGCCCAAACTGAGTTTTGATTTTCTTTTTGATTTCTCAATTCTTTTAATTCTTATAATTCATATAAGGTTTAGAAAATAGCAAAACTCTTCCAAAAATTATGGAAAAATTCACAGAAATTCCCATACTCATTCTGGACTTAATAAACTTATTTCCAACTATTTGTTGGCTTTTGATTTTGCAAATAAATTTGTTTTAGCTTTAAAAATACTTATAAAAAGCTTTTAAAATTTCAGAAAATTCCAGAAAACTTTAAATAAATTTTAATTTATACTGAATTTGAAAATTGGGCTGTTACATACCATCTGGCTAGCCATACGATTTTGGGCAATCCTCGACCAGTTCATTGGTCGAGAGATATGACAATTTCCCACGTGACTAACGTGAGAGCGGTTATTAACGTATCTGGCAACTTACAATAGTTGGCTAAGAGGCGTGATGGTTCAAGACTCAACATATGAACGTGCGTGAAGATTAGAGGCACTTTTAACGGCATTAACTGTCACCCCTTTAATAGTTATAAAGGGGGTAGCCCACGTGGTCGTAGAAGACCTCGTTCTGCTAACAATTATGATGAAGGTCATAATGTCCGACCACGATTGGGACCATACATAAGGTGCAAAGCTTTCTCACCTGGGCTAAGAGATTTCAATTGGCCTGAAAAGTTCAAGCCAAAGCCTTTAGAGAGTTTCGATGGGACACAAAATCCCCCAGACTAACTCCAGATCTACACTATTGCCGTCTAGGTTGCAGATAGTGACAAAAAGGTAATGTCAAATTACTTACCCACTATGTTACAAGGATCTGCTCGGACATGGTTGTTTAATCAACCAAAAAAATCTATATTTAGTTGGGAGAATATGTGCCTTGCCATTATAGACAACTTTAAAAGTTGTTATACAAAACCCGAGAAAGAGGACCATTTACATCATTTTCATTAAACTTCTGAAAAAACCCACGCCAATTTATTAAACAATTTGTAGAAGTACGCAATACTATTCCAAATAATACTAACGATTCTGTTATTCGAGCATTCAAGTAGGTGGTGCGATACAAAAGGTTCACAGAAGATCTAAACATCTACTCGCCAAGAACCGTGTCAGAATTATTTGACATGGTTGATTGCTACACGAATGCTCATGAAGCGGTGGAGTGGAACCGTATGGCCGACAAGGGCTATACACTGCCACAACCAGGTATGGAAGGTTTTGATAAGAAAGAATTCAAGAAACATGGATGTACACCTAGATCACTAGATGAACAAATGAGCTTGACTATGCACAAATCTATTGCGGAATTGAGGATAGGAGATCAAAAGTCATACATACATTTTTCGCCGCAAAATAGAGCAATTTTGTAGCCTTCGCATCAATCTTAAAATCTATGCATCGTAGAACAAAGCTGTAATAAAAAAATCAGACATTCAAACATTCCATATAACAATTCTCTACGTACATTCAAGTACTCCAGAGAACTAAAAAATGTAGACTTACCACCCTACAGGTTTTGCCAGTACCACTAGGAGACATGCAGTTTAACACCTCTATACAACTGATCTTCCAGTGTATGTGCCCGATTTGCACGGGGAAGACGTCGGAAGAGGAGGCGACCCTAGATCTGTTGGGGAAGTGGTCGGAGGAGGTGAGTGCAGCATCGACGGAGGTGGAGGACAAACGACTAGTGGTGAGTAAGGGGTCGACGACTTTTGTGTGCAGGAGGACTAGGTGAGCTTGGAGGCGGTGGAAATACTTAGTGAGATGGATTCGTAAAGGAAGAGGCGGCGGCCGGACTTGGGGGTGGAGGCGGCCACGAAGGAGGTGTAGAGGATGGAATTATGTTAGGGTTAGGGATTCGGGGGAGTGAGGAGTATTTGTGTTGTTTTCCTTTCCTGACAGTCAAGTGTAACACCGTGGAAACATGTTTTTCTGGCGGATACATGTTATATTGACGCAAAAACTACATTTTACTAACGGGTATTCATAGTACCGTCACAAAATTGCTATTTTTTTGATGGTGTAATGAGCCCATCACAAAAATTTTGTTCCAAGCAGTTCCTAGCGGGCCCGTTAGGAAATAAAATCATCGCCACGAAAGGTCGACAGTTCGTTAGTAATATGTTAGCCTGGAATGTTTGGGTGGAGGGAAGGGAGGCAGATGAGAGAACAAATGATTCCCAACTCCTTTATCATCATTATTATTAGTAGTAGTAAAGATAAAGATAATAATATATTCATAATCACATTCAAGAAGCCAACAGTTTGAATTTTTTAAAGGATGCTTATAACGCAGAGAACGGAGGTGTGTGTAACATCCCAAAAGTGCCCAAATGTAGAAATTCAGGATTTTTAAAACTTTTTTGCATGTTATTTCATTTTTGCCTTGATTGCGTTTTTGGGAATGTTTGAGCTACACTTCTTCTTGCCGGTATAGGTAGTAACTACAAACAACCCTAGCAATGTAAATCCGAAGGGCCAAAAACAAAAACCCTAGAAACGAGAACCCTAATATTAGAAATTTTAAAAGTAAAATAAACTTAAGATGTCGCCCTTCTAATACATAAAATATAAACCCTAAGATCGACCACATAAAAATTCAAAACCTAGTTCTCCAAATGATCGAAAGCTGATTAAAATTGTTTAACAAATGTCAGATCTTATTAATCATTGTGTATTAATTTCTTAAAGAAATTGACAGAATTTCAGCAAGCCTAAAGTTCTATTCTTGTTCCTAATACCATTTTCTCTTCCTAAATTAAGTAATAAAATCAAGAGCTTAAAATATTTTAAAGAACACTAAGAACGAAATAAAATTCTACAAAAATTACAGTTTGAACTAGACCTTGTTAGGAGCCTCCCCAAAAAATTACATAATTTTTGGAGTTCGTTATCTATATTTTAAAATTCGCTTTAACCAGCAACCAATTTCTGAAATCTAGAAAACCTATTTTCTATTTTTTCTCCCGCTGACTACTAGGTCCCAGTGGCAGTCATCCCCGTCCAGGTTGCTCCCGCTCTCCACGCGCTCAGCTAGCATGCCCGCCAACGCACTGCGCCATGCCGCTGCCCATATCGCCGCCATGCCGGCCACCTCCGGCCGCTCTGCCCTCGTGCCTATATAGGCCAGCCCGCAGCTCCCCCTGCTCCCTGCTGCCTCTCCTTCCCATTTCTTCCTTCTCCCCCAAGCTCTAGGAGCCTGAGCGTGCATGCCGCTCTCGGCCGCCAAGCCGCGCCGCACTACTTCATCACCGCCGGTACTCCGGCGAGCTCCGACCGCCCCCGTATGCGTCATGGCGTGTCCTAGCACACGGGTATGCTTTACCCTCGATCAATCGCAAGCTTCACCCACCGGAGTCTCCGCGCCGGCCCATCTTTTCCGTCACCGGCGAAACCGCCATTTCCACCGCCGATGGCTACCGGGTGAGCTCCTATTAAATTCCTTCCCACTAGAGCCCTTCCACACCTCCCTCTACCTCCCCACATCACCCACTCTGGCTTCCCCTCTCCCCAATGACGCCCTCACGGCGAACACTCTATGCCGCCCTTGGTTCATCGCCGCCGCCCCGCCCCGGCCAGTCCCCACTGCCGTAACCTACCCCAGTAAGTTCCCCACTCTTGCCTCCCTCTCATGCGCTCGCTAAACCTCCCTCTCTTCCCCTTCGGCACCGGCGCCCCTTTTCTCCCTCATGGCCGGCCTCCGCGAGCCACCCCGAGCCCACCACCGGCCACCTCGTGTTGTGCCGCCACCACTCCTTGGACCTCCTCTTCCTCGCGGTTCATTTTTCGCCCTCCTGGCCGCCGCTGATGACCCCCTCGCCGCCGGCGTTGAGCAAGCCCAAGCCGCTCTGGCCCTCCCCTGTTCTGCTTGGTCTTCTCTGTCTCCTTTCTATATCTAGTTCGTGAGCATCTCTCTCTGTGTGGTATGAACTAGTGCATGACAATAGATTCTTGGGATTAAGCTAGTAATGAATTGATCAATATTGTAAATCAGTATATGTACATTTTTATTAGGATGATTAGTGATAACTTAAGTGATTAGCCAAAGCCATTAGAAGGTTAGTTAGTTAGTAGGTGACAAATAGTTTGTAGATAGTCAATTGTCAGATTATATTTTTAGACAATGTCAGTCAGTTGGCAAAACAGATTGATTACAAGAATAACCAAATGGTTGGTTTGAATGACATAGTATAATCAGATGGGTAGATGTTCAATTAGTCATTGTCTTTCTAACCAACTTAGTTAATAGTCAACTCAAGGTCATGTTAAAGGTTAGTTAAGTTGTACAAATCTAATTAATAGCAATGTTGGTTAACGGACAATTTAAGTTGTGTTTGTATTTTCAGTGGATGATTTCAGGTGGCTAAGTTAGATAACTAGATGTCAGATAGTGGTCAAAGGTCAGTGAGTTTTTGTCAGATAACTAAATACACAGACCAAGTGCACTTGTACTTTGTAAGTTAATTAGTATATTGTTAGCAGTTGGATATAAACCATGAATAGTTGGACAATACTTCCACTAGGCAAGTTCTTTTCAATTCCCAGAATATCTGAACATTAGCAGCAAGGAAATCTGAGAATGATTAGATAATGACAATGGATCTTTCATTTTGAAGGTTAGGTGATAAGTGCACTAAGTAATTAATCTAGGAATGAATACTAATTTTGAGTTCATGTTTAAATGAGAGGATGATGTAAGGTGAGCAGTAAGGCCAACTAGATTAGACAACTAATTAGAATCTGTTAGTTGGTTAATTAGTTAGTAACATTCTAAAACTAGCAGTAGCTTGTTAATTGTAGTAGTTAGTATCTAAGTCTTTAACTTGAAAGGTAAGAATGTCAGTGGGCTCCCTTTTGTTTGCTCTCTCTGTATGTATGTATGAAAGTAGGTTAGATAATCAGTTACAGTCTGTTAGTTGGCTAGTAAGTATTCCAATAGCAAATGGTATACCTAAATGAAGTTAATCAAGAGATAAGTTCAGTGATAGGCGGATTCATAGTTAGTATGGCTTTGGCATAAGGGTTTAGTAGTATAAGGATTTAAAAGAAGCCAACTAACTACCAGTGTATATATGTACTTAGAAGTGTAGGTAGTTAGTCAAGGCTGGAAGAAGCTTGTCTATATTTTCAGGAGATGTTGGACAAAGGAATTAGGCCACCTGGTCAACTTTTCAGTAATTTGAAGGAAGCTCTTGTTGAAGGAGGCAGAATTAGTTTGGCACAGGAGATGGCTTTGAAGTTGGATACGATATGGAAAACACCTTTGCATGGTTGACTGATCATGTAGATGATCTAAAGCATCAGCCTACAGAAGGAAACCAGTTAGTGGTATAGTTAAATCCGATTTGTAGGATTACTGCTAACATACACTTATATCTTTGTTAAATTAATTAGGTGATTAATTCAGATAATTTAACAGGATAAGTTAAGTAATTAGTGTTAGCTTTGCCCAGGAGAAAGCTCACTCATGGCTCTCCCTCTCTTGGTGTTTATCTGAAACACGCACGCACACACGAGGAAGAAGCACTCAAACACACACAAGGCTTGTATTTCTGTCTTCAACTCAACTAGCTGAATACATGGTTTAAATAACACAGGCAAGGACTCGATGCATGCAGTCCAAACAACCTGGACCGCTTCCTACTGAGCTACGTGCGTCACGACTTCGGTAGCTCCGCACGTCGCCAACTACATGCAAGTACACACACCTATTCTTAAGCCATACACATCGTAGCCTAATGACTCGCCTACTGAAACAACTAAAGCATCTACATGCAACTTAGCTAACACACGACTAAACAACTCGTTACACAAAACTACATGTCAAGATTAATTCCAACAATTAGAAGCTAGTTAGTTTGCCTTTAGCTGCTAAACTCAATAATATAGTCATGTTTAGAAATATACTAAGTTACCACGTTAGTGATTAGTTGATGAGTAAGAAGATTAGCAGTGGCCGTTTATGCTTTTTGCTAATTAGTGGATCATTAATTGAGAACGCAATTAAAAAGTGCGGCTCGGGTAAAAGTATATACGTGTACAGCCTTGTATGCCAAGTAATGATGAATAGACCATATCAATTAGGATCTAGTTAAAATGGAAGGTTTAGATAAACTAGAGGTTAATTATGAGTGGCATCATAAACAATTAGAGGCTAGGTGCTCAAAATGGGTATGTTCATTTAGTGTTTAGCTTGGAGAGGGATATTACTTTCGATTTACATGTTTAACTAGAAGGCAACTTAAGATGAATAGTATGAGGGTATTAGTAGGCTAATTAGTTAGTTAAACTCAGCGAATAAATGTGTCACTAGCAAAATTGCAACTGCAATAAGAGTAACTAGTAATTTGAGCTTAACATGAAATCATCAGTGAGCTAGTGTAGTTGAAGTAACAAAGACATCAATTAGATACTAATTCAGATTAAGTGGATTGATTTTGACTGTATAATCATCGTGGATGTATACATAGAATGCCTGAAGAGAGTGCTTGTGAGAACTAGGTGGTATGTTAAGGAAAACAGCACACCTAAGCTCTAGGTACCGTCCGTCGTCATCCGTTCTCAGTAGCAGAACCCTTCATGATCCGAAAATAGATCTGTGAGTATTACCTAACCTGGTAATCTCCCCCATGTAGGTAACCATTGAGGAATGTTCCTACGGATACTCTCTCTCCCTGTTGGATTTATCTAGTTTTGTCTATAGTATTTCCTTCATCAACTCTTTGGTTATACTTTGTTTGAAATATTTCTTTCATCAGCTCTTCTGAATATAATTTGTCTGTAGCATTTCCTTTATCAACTCCAAATGAGTATAATTAAGTCTCATTTGAAGTAACCCCTGCTTTCAAAACACTGGTAAGTATGTTTAGTTTTGCTTGAAGTGTTTCCATTTGCTTTGAATGCCTTTGGAGTTTATTGGATTTCATTCTATTACGTTCAGGCGCTTTGGGATTTAATCGTATTCTGCGTACTTAGGCTCTGAAGCTGTGATGGAAAAGCTCTTAAGCCTTAATACTAAATGTGTATAAACTTTCAATCCTTGAATTTGGACATTATCCTTGCCACCCTAGAATTAATGGTTTACATACTAGTTATAAGTATGTATCTAAGTGTAATGCTTAGTCTTGTTTAGATACATTGTTATTCGGGCATTAAATTGCCCGACATCAATCAACACTTCGAAAATAAAATTGGGCAGTCGAGGCTGGGAGCCTGACTGGTATGTTGGATGAAAGGTTATTTTAAAAATAAAATAAACCCTCAAAAACAAATTTAGACTCGGGTGGATGGAAAGAGTGGTTGGTGCCGGGGGCACGAGAGGATGTTGGTATGTGGATGTACCGCCCGAGTCAATTAAGAACCGAATCTGGTAAAGACCTCTCATGTAAAACAATGCAATCACAAGTTTGTAACACTTAAGACCTGGCTAACTAATTTGTTCGCCTCAGCGTGACTTCGATGTTGGTGGATGCGAATGGATAGCCAGGGAGAACGAAGCCACGAGAACCGTACGACGCTAAAGGGAGACCTCCGGGTGACCAGGGAGAGCACGAAGGTGGTGATACCTAGCGGTGCGAAGTTGCAAAGAGGTGGGACATTGTAAAGGTCTTGTGGTAATCAACATTAGCCACACAACTACGAAAGTGTGTCGGAGCAGTATAAGTTGATTTATCTCTTGTTGGTACATTGTACAAACTCTGAAGAGTAAGAAAACTATCTAGATAGCTGTGCTCATAGTCAAGAGCGATGCTGAGAACTTGCTTGATATGGCTTTCATTTTTATAAAATTATTTGTGTGTGTGGAATGAAAAAGGTGGGTTGCAGTCCAGCAGTTGGAAATGTTGGATTGGGAACCTAGAGAATTGAGAAAGCCTGATCGAGAACCAGTGGTAAATACGGGATAGCCTGAGCATTGAGTGGACGAACTTATTCAATGGTATAGGAGATGAAGTCTCCACTAGTACCTTACAAGAAGAACTCAGTTTATGAAAAACCTGTGTTATTTAAAATGTTAAGTCTCAAGTTTTGTTACTACTTACCCTATTTCAACAAATGGCTTTGTACAAAATAAAAGAACCTTTGAACCTCACCCTTGTTTAGCCTTACATATATAATAATTACATTGTGTGTTGACTCGGGAGTACGGTTGTGTACTTATGCTCGCTATTTACATTCTTTTAGTCAGCAAGCACAAATAGGGACAATTATGAGTGTTGATCAAGATTGAAGATCAAGAAGGCCAAGAACTAGGTCGCGAGTCCACAGCCGATTGCCGGTGGGTATATCGAGAGGGTTGCACGTGTTATACTCTGAATATGCTTCCCGCTGTTGATTTGTGAAAAGTATTTGGCCTGTCCGCCATTCTGCAAATCAAAAGTCGTAAGGTATATTTACGCTTTGTTTAATATTATGCAATAGCTTTACATTTTCATGATATGTGTTTGAACCAACAATGTAACTGTGTGTGCTATTTTACTGATCTAGAGAATGACACAAATATACACAGTAGGTCCCAAGTTCCAAATTTGGGGTCCTACAATATGCGTGGGGAAAAGAATTGGATTGGATTAGGTATTAGAGCATATACAATGTAGGTACTTAGAGATATGCTTAGCAAAGAAAAACCGATTTTTCTTACTACGTAGGACATATAAGGTGTTTATTTTGTAGCATCGATGCTTGATTAGGCACCGATGCTTAAGGGTGTGTTCAGTTCGGTGAATAAGGGCATACATGTACAGGATGATCTGAATATGCCTCCGTTCATATGTTTGGTTGAGTGAACCGAACCAACTCGTCCTGAATGGAGTCATACAAATTCTGAGAATATTCTCCAAATATATTGTACTGAACGGTTTCATATAAATGGTCAAATCACACGGTACATGGACGAGAACATCCCCTATGTTACCCTCTCTCACTCTGTGTATACGTCACTGAGTCAGTGAGTTATGCCAATGGGTGGATAGTTAAAATAATTAATTTAGTTGAATACTTCTTTTGTAATTAAGGTAAATTTAATAATCATCCTAATATTTCAATAATTAATTGTGCAAGTACTCCTTTGTGTATACAACTCATTCGACTCTATCCCTCAAACCAAACATCATCTTGAACTATCCAATGCTATCTCATTCATGCAATCAAACAAAATCTTGAATGATCTTATCATACTAACTAAACACACAAGTTGTACTGTAGCATCCCATCCATTCATCTGCATCATCTCATCCTATTCACTCTGGTTTACCCAACCAAACACACCTAAAGAGATTCTTATGTATATAACTATATATAATTAATAGATAACACAGTCATCTAAACACCTACAAAAGATATGTTTGCATTGGAGAAAATGATTTTTATATAGATGCTTATGACGTCTTTAAGTATTTGTATATAAACATCCCGCATTGTACATACTCTTAATGGCACGCGTCCAACTAAAGAGAGCAACATAAAACAGGGAACAAAGGAACAAAAAAGCAAAGAGTCGAGTAGTAGTAATTCGAGACTAAACATCCGTCGCAACATCCATGCATCGAGCTGAACAGAAAAGTTTGGCTAGCGCACACGACAAAAACTTGTGTGTAGCTAAAACATATTGAATGTAAAGCTGGTCAGTGGAGCTATATACGGGTGTACATTTAAGTGATACAATAGTATTACGGAAGCTGGCCTGTGGCTAGATAGTTGATGTGCCGGTGTGCATCGAACTCATTATGATTCAAGTCTAAGACTTGTGTCTATTAATTTTAAGAGTACATGTGCGCGTATTTAGTGAGAAAGAAAGCGTGTGTCTGTATTTCGTAAGACCTTTGGTACCTCTAATAAATTTCAAGCGTGCGTAAGGGACGCCATGTGGGTGGTATGAGTGTGGCATGTGTTGAGTGTGTGTGCGCCTGTCTTGTACTTAAAAAATGGTATTCTATATTAAAATACATATTTTTCTTGTTTAAAAAATGCACACTTTTCTAGCATCCCGTTGCCAAATTTCCCAATTGAAAATTTAAATTATTATATAAAACTTAGACTCTTATAAATACACTAGCAGCATGTAATTTAATTAATAAGTTCCTATACTCCAATCACCTTATGATCATTTGATATTTGTGTAGCGCCGCGGCATTATTTCCCAAAGAAGTTTTCTTTGATGGGAGAAAGATTAGAACTTATAACTTCCGCATTAAACTTATCTGCGAACTAGCGAATCGATCATTTACTAAAAAAAAAAGCCATCACTTCATTATTTAGACTGCGACTCTCCTCGAAAAACAAAAAATCAGACGGTGACTCGAGTAAAGGGGCAGATGCTTCACACACCATGCTTTAAATCCTTCCCTCTGCTCCTAACCTGAATCACGGTTTTAGCGGCATTAGGACAAGGTCACCATAAAGCTATAGCAGCAATCACGGAAGTTATCCTTCGTCGTATTTTTAGTATTAAATTTTTTAAAAAATATGTACACAATATAAGTCACTCCAAACAAATCATAAAAACATGGCACTTTAGAAGGTACTAATGTTTCATAATAAGACTATAAGTAAAGTCTGGAATCAACTGAAGTACTAATACATGTCAAAAAGACCATAACCTGACGACTAAGAAATAGAAATGCTGGAGTATTGATAAAGAGCCAGAACGAGGTCTCTTGCTAGGGTTTCTCACCTGCTGGTAAAGTGGATTTGAAAATGGACCTGTTGTTTTGGCCCTTAGCTTAGCGTTCACGGTAAAAAAAAAAAAACGCTTTAGCGCCGCTATAGATAGCTATCTAGAACACTGCCACGGCCCGTCGGAAAAGAAAAGGAGGATTAGATTTTGGTGAAGATCTACACTGGCTGCATGTGCATGTATTGGTCTGCAGGAATAAGTTGCAGCTAGAGAGAAGGCATGCCGAGGAAAGCTATCACCATATGATTGTGCTGTTGATTTATTTTTAGTGACTGTTTATTTATAAGTTGCCTGAATTTTTTTTAAGTTTAAGTCACTTGTTGTAACCATTAGATCAATATCCAATCATATGATATTCATTGGATCAATATCCAATCATATGACACACCAATCTCTACACAAATCCAACGATCACAACAAATAACTTAAATTTAAGAAAATTTCAGGCAACTTAAAACTAGTAAAACCAATATTTTTAAACCGAAGGAGATGGCGCCAATTGCAAACTTTTTATTAACAGCAGCTAATCCCGAATTCCTGGTCCCCTATTGGCTTATGGATTCAACTACGCTTCTACGCACAATCATTCTTCACCAAGATGTCTCTGTGCTTCCTCATGGTCGATGCCCTCAGCGCTATCAACATTCATTGTCGGACCACGTGATGACAAAACCGACACCACTTAGCCTCTACCGAATCTCTAGCAAGGATAGTTTATCGGGAAAATTGGCTTTGTGCCACTTAAAGACACCGAGTTTAGAAAAAAAAATTCCACTGAACTTTGATGGCTCACTTTAATACCATGGAAAGTTCACTCTGTTAGCTTTTTTTTACCGTTCTGTAAACTTACGTTAGGCTCTTTTTTCCCCATTTCTTTTCACACATTTTCTGAATGCCAACCTTTTGTGATATTCGGAGATTACCCAGCTCTCTCCCCCCGAGTCCCCACGGTCTTTTTCCGGCCATCGTCGCCTTCGCCTTTTAAAACGCCGACGGCTCATCGCCATTAAAATAGGACCGTGTCGAGGCCACGTCACGACAATCCGAAATTCGGAAGTGGTCTCGCCCTCAATTCATTACGTGAAGAGGACAAATTCGTTGAGCATGCAAACGTGCCGGAATGGTAGAAAGACTAACAGACTGATCTTTCAATGGTATTAAAGTGAACCACTCAAGTTCGTGGTATTTTGCTAAACTAGGTATCTTTGAGTGGCACAGGACCAATTTTTCCTTGTTTATTTTACTTTTATTTGTTTATTGTATTTTCTTCTTTTTGTTTCATTAACATTGAATAGTAGTAGATCCTATCTAGCATTGTCGGATTTGCATCCAAACATTCTGTGTATACCGAGCTAGTCCTATAATCAGTAGTTAGCTCACACAGTAACATTACTAGGGAATATCACATCCATACATGCGTATAAATAAAAGAGTATTTAATCATTACAGAAACATTGTAAATAGATCTTAGGGCCAAGTGCATACAGAGCATGCTAATGAGCCAACGAATTTAGTGAATAAGGAGTAGTGGAAAGTAAATAAACCAAAATAAATGGGCCTCCAAGAGTTGGCCACAGACAATCGACTGGGGTTAGGACCTAGTTATCGCCATCCTCCTCGTTTCCACAGCCGGATGCATAGAAGTATACGTACAGTCTTTTGCTTCGTAGTCTGAATCCATATATTTGAGCAACAATGAGTACAAAGATACTCAGCAAGCGCTCACACCAAAATGCAATTATATAGAAGCAAGGTTTACCAAAGCAAGGGTCTTATGGTTATTTTAGCACAAAACAGGATTTGCACAAACACTATAATTATTTTTCCAAACCTATGACTTAGCCCTTTTAACCTCAAAACCAAATTTTCATTTGTGTAAGATTTTCTTATCCCGATAAGGTTCCATCCACCTACAACATCGCTACAACCAGTTTTTCGTTAACATGTGTCAGTCACCTTTTATTAAAACTAACCAAGTGTCGCTTCCTGCACAATGCCTATAACAGGGGCACGACTATTCGAATAGATTATATACTCTATAGAGGTTGTACAACTTTACTCATTAGATAAGATCACCTCATAACGTCGGCCATGACACGCTTCCTTTGGCATGCGATAGAGACAATCATAACAGGACTTTTCCAATACCCAATCCCGACACTAGATCCGCTCCTATGGAGAACCACTCAACACTGGATAGTGACCGTTATGGGGCACCCCAAAATGCCCCATTACGGGATATATTTTCGACGAGGGCACTCCGTTGTTAAGGAGTCGCTCGCCCTTCTTGATATAAAACTGAGTAAAGTAGTTGGCCAAGTCTATCACACACTAGACTTGTGGTTGTACGGTTCATTAGTTTAGAAATACGGCACATGATTCGGTCCTTAATCGAATCAGGCGAGATAATCCATAAACTCAACTTTTGCACCGATCTCATACCAACCACTCGTCCAAGTCTCCACAATTTTAAGTAACATTTTTCTATTTCCAGTGGTAACCCACGTTACGACACTACGATGCACAAAATAATCCAAGTTCTTGTAATGAAAATGTTTGTGTCATGTTCAGTTCAACCACTAAGCAGTGTCTAAGCACAACAAATAGTCATTATTGATTAACCAAGGGCAATTTACTAATGTAATAATTAACCTAGGGTGACAAGGCACGAGGAGTTATCAACAATCAAGGAGGGGATAATAATATTAACATTTGACATAGCTAGGTATCAACCTTTAACATAGCAATTCATAAATAGTAATAAGCATGCAAGTAATTCTTTGAAACAAAATAGTTTGCATTTGAAAAGTAGGTTCAACATGATCAATTGTAAGGACTTGCTTTGCTCAATTGTGGATATTAGTGGATCTTGGTCTTGTCCTGAAGTAATGGCGAAGTCTTCGGCGATATTGGAATCTAATTAAGCGCAAAACGATGACTTTGAATAAATGCACATAGCTCAAGTAAATTCAAATAAAATCCAAATGAACTCCAAAAATTATGATTTTGGCATTGATGGAAATATCTTGAATTTATATGAATTTAGAAACAAAAAAATCAAATAATTTAGATTTAAAACAAGGGAGAACGAGCTCTCTAAAGTTTGACCTGAGAAAAATTCTAGAAAATCTGAATTTTTTTACTGGTGGGTCCGGTTGGATTTTAAATTCTCATTTTCTTTTATTTTTATTAAGAAAATGATATGTGACTATAGGTGGGATCAATTAGGTTTTTAATTTAATTTATATTTATTTTTATTAAGAAAAAGTCTATGTGGCTGATAGGTGGGACAACGGTCCACTTGGACACGGTCCCCAATGATGCACAGGGCCAAGGGGCCCACATGGCAGCGGCTTGGTCTACGGACTAAATCTACGCATGGATAAAGTAAAGGTGGGCCTCACATGTCATAGACTCAAGCTTTAACTTACAACTTAAATAGTTTTTCTAATTACCGAGGGCCCATGTGTCATACAGACATTAACTACTTAATTATCATTAACTAATTACCGGTTTAAACTAACTACCTAGGTCCATGTGTCAGCGCTCCATGCCATCTTCTTCCTCCGCATGGGGACGAAACACAAGCGCCATGGCCAGCTCAGGAGCGAGCTTGGTGGTGGCGAAGGGGACTCCGGTGACCACCGCGACTAGCAAAATAGGTTGTGGGGTCTACGACGACTCTAACGGCTATAGCGGCCCGGCGACCACTCACGACTAGCAAAGCGTGATGACGAGGTCAACGGCGGCAATACTATCATTGGGGCCACCTACCCAACGCGGGTGAAACTAGAAATTGAAGCCTATACTACCAACTATAGGCTATAATTGTGCGCTCGGTGCTCAAAATGCGGCGGTGCGACTAGTTCTTCCACGACGGTTTGCGGCGGTGCAATGAGGTCGGCGGTGTGGCTACGCTACAGCCATCTACGCACGTCATTAACTAGCCTAGAGGTTTTTGCGAGGTGATGAAGGCTACAGGAACAGAAGGGCTCACCTGGAAACTAAGCAAGGAAGGAGACTAGGTGCAGCGGACAACGACAGGGACAAAGAGTGGTAGGTGTCTCTGGTGCACGGAATGGAAAAAGTAGGCACGCATTAGAGAGAGGAGGTCAAGGCGACCAAGATGCGCGAGATGATGAAGGCAAACGCTCACCGAACAAGGCGGGAGAAGGTGACGATAGTGTGGTGTGCTTCAGCTAGCTCTGTGAACAGCGACGACTCCTTTCTTCTCTGTGTGTAAACAAACACAGAGGAGGCAAGCGTGGGGAAGAGGGAGTCAAGGCGATCACAATGCGCAAGAAAATAAAGACAAAGGCTAGCTCTGGCGGTCGGAATCCAACAACGAAGCCGGTGGTCGGAATTGAGGAAGAAGGCGAGTTCTTGACCACCTGAGGCAAAGAAGAGGGGAAAATTGGGGAATAAGCAACTGGGAAGGTTGGCGAGCACGGTGACGCACTCAGCCGAGGCTTAAATGGCATGGAGCGGTGGCGAGATGAACACGGTGACACGGTGGCTTGGGTGTGAGATCTTGTGCAAGGCGCGCAAGAGAACAGGGCACGTTTGTGAGGTAACAAGGTCGCGGCGAGGTGAGAGAGCAAGAGGCTCGAGGCGCAAGGCCTAGGGTAGCTCTGGTGCACGCGGCTCGAGCGTACTACACAACGGGCGATGAGTGAGCAATCTGCTACGCGGGGAAGATAAATAGTGAATTACTCAACGGCCGGTGGGGCTGGGTCCCACGTGTTGGCGAGCACGAGCGCTTGGCTGGCTGGGCCGCAAGGGGGGAGGCGAGCGGGAGCAGGCGCACAAAGCGCAACTGGAACGGGCGTGGAAATGGGCCGAGGGAGAAGGAGACAAAAAATAGTTTAAACTTTTGGTTTGGATTTTCATGATTGAATTTGAATTCAAATTCGAGGAGATTTAATGCATTATTTAACTTGTTGATTTTTATAATTCTATTTGGAACCAGGAATTTGATTCAACCTTTTGAATTGCAAACCAAGCTTTTGGAAATTCTCAAAATGCAACATAAATTTTTGAAATCCAAGATATTCATGCAAGTTTTAAATTATTCAAAAATTGGGCTGTCACATCCTACCATCCTAAGTTACTTCTAATTAATTACCACCCAATGTATCGAAATATGCCGGCATTATAATACTCGGAATCGTCGGGATTTTTGGTAACCAACCAATTACTGCCGAGGTTTAGAACCCTACAAAGGATTTGAGTTACACCACAATTTGTCTAGGTTTGTCACCCTCTCTAATAATTTGTTTTTGAGACTTTTGACTTTTTATGGGCTCGAAGCAATATACATCATAGTAGTGTGTAGGTACACCGGATGTACTCATCATACCACAATATACATCATAGCAGTGTGTGAGTACACCGAATTAGCTGTGACGATTATGAGAGGATATATACTCAGTATGATACCGTGTTACACAATTGGTAAGCTTAATGGTAAAGGAAGTAGTGAAAGATACAAACAAATGCAATATTTGAATATCTAATTACTATATTATCTGCAAGTATTATTTGTGTTGATTAGCCCTATTTTTTTAAGTGGATATATTCAATGTTTCTATGAGCTTGAAATTAATATACCATGTTATGAAAATATCACCACTATGGGAAAGAGTAATATAATGTTTTCTTCACAAGTCCTGTCTCACTCGAATAATATAAGCACACAACTTTCACATAATGAAAAATATACTGGAATCGTTTACTACCATCCAGCATCATGTAATTTAATTAATATGTTCCTATACTTCAATCGCCTTATGATCATTTGACATTTGTGTAGCGCGGCAGCATTTTTTCAAAGAAGTTTTCTTTGATGGGAGAGAGACTAAATCCTACAACTTTCACATTAAACGTATCGGCGAACCAGCGAACCTCTTAACTGAAAAAATACCATCACTTCATTATTTAGACTGCGACTCGAATAAAGGCGCCGATCCTTCCCACACACTGCTTTTAGTTGCGGAATCGGCCATAAATTCTCCCCTCCGCTCCTAACCTGAAGCGCTATATAGAAAACGCAGGTAACACAAACACTGCTAAAAAACGCAGCAAACGTACACAAAAGCGAAGCTAGAAAAGCATTTAACACCCACAGGCAAACGAGCAGCATGAGCTCGTCACCTCAGACCAAGCGCCTCAAGGCCGTGTACAAGCTCATCGTGGACAACTTCCTCGCCGTCGTCACCGTGCCGCTCGCCGCTGCCGCTCTCGTCGCAGTTGCGCGGCTTCGGCCCGAGGAGCTGGTCGATACAGTACGTGCATTCCGGTCCGTGAACCTCTTCTTGGCCGGATTCCTCCCGGCCGCTGCGGTCACCGTCTACCTCATGCACCGGCCGCGCGCGGTGTACCTCGTCCACTACGCCGGCTTCCGCACCCCGTCCAGCTACCGCGTCCCCCTCGCCACCTTCCTCGAGCACGCCACTCTCATCACGTCCATCGAGGGGGCCTCCATTGACGAGCGCATCCCCCGGTTCACGACAAGGCTGCTCGAGCGCTCTGGGCTAGGGGAGGAGACCTGCCTGCCCCCGGCGCACCACTACATCCCGCCATACCGGAACATGGAGGCCTCGCGCGCGGAGGCCGAGCTCGTCATCTTCTCCGCCATCGACGACCTGTTTGCGAAGACGGGCATCAGCCCCAACGCCATCGACATACTCGTCGTCAACTGCAGCTTGTTTTGTCCCACGCCATCCTTCGTTGACATGATCATAAACAAGTACAAGCTGCGCAGCGACATCCGCGGTGTGCACCTCTCAGGCATGGGGTGTAGCGCTGGGCTTATCTCCGTGGGACTTGCGAGGAACCTCCTGCAAGTTGCCCCCCGAGGCGCGCATGCGCTGGTTGTCTCCACAGAGACCATCACGCCGAACTACTACATCGGCAGCGAACGCGCAATGATGCTACCCAACTGCCTGTTCCGCATTGGCGGCGCCGCCGCACTGCTGTCAACGTCCCGCGCGAAGGCCCGGTTCCGCCTAAAGCATGTCGTGCGCACGCTCAAGGGCGCACAGGATAGTGCGTACCGGTGTGTGTTTCAAGAAGAGGACGCCGAGGGAAACATCGGGGTCAACCTTAGCAAGGACCTGATGACCATCGCCGGCAAGACGCTCAAGGCCAACATCACCACCATCGGCCCCCTCGTCCTGCCTGCCTCCGAGCAGCTTCTGTTCTTCCTCTCCTTCACTGCACGGAAGGTGCTTCGCGGGAGAATCAAGCCGTACATCCCCGACTTCCGCACGGCGTTCGAGCACTTCTGCATCCACGCGGGTGGCCGCGCGGTCATCGACGAGCTGCAGAGAAGCCTCAGCCTTTCCGACGAGCAAGTGGAGCCGTCACGGATGACGCTGCACCGCTTCGGCAACACGTCGAGCAGCTCGGTGTGGTACGAGCTGGCGTACATAGAGGCCAAGGGCCGCATGCGCAAGGGCGACCGTGTGTGGATGATCGGTTTCGGGTCAGGGTTCAAGTGCAACAGTGTGGTGTGGGAGTGCATCGAGCCCGCGCACAACGCCGATGGGCCGTGGGCCACGTCGATCCACAGGTATCCGGTAGAAATTCCCGACGTGCTGAAGCACTAGCTACAAAGTCTACTGGGCTCTAGTCATGCATATATGTCCCGAGTGCCCGTGTCAAAGTTTTAACTATGGTTTAGTGTGCTTCCCTAGTATTGTGGTACTCCCTGCAGTTAAAAAAAAAAGTGGCCTAGGAACCCAGCAGCACTCGGTTGGTGGACGGTGTCGTCGAACGCCTTACCTACTGGCTTCAAACCCGGGTGCGCTCATATCATCCTTGTTAAGTGAATGCCAGAGTTTCTGACCAACTTTTTAAAAAAAATAATAAATGACGTTCTAGCATACAGTCTTATATTTTGTAAAACCATGTCAATATCCAAAGCTAATGCATAACTGGAGCGAGTGCATACGTCAGTGTGTGTATGGCGAAGGCTTCAAACATTATTCTCGATCCGAACGCGGTCTCTGGCAGCTGCCTGATTGCACTACCATGCGTGCATGTATGTTTTAAAAGCTTGAAACATTATTCCCTGAACGTTTTGATTGTCCGCCTGCCAGATTGTGTACCGGTAGGATTATAATGTCTGCAGCTAAAAGCCTAATTAAGATGGCCATTTTTAAGGCTCAATTATTCTGAGCTCCTGAAACTCTTGCTGACCGACAGGTGCGTGTGGTTAGTACGAGACATCTGACCACACGAGCAGTCTTGCTGACCAGAGGTGGTCAAATGGGCGGCCCGATATGGCATGCCCGTTTGGCACATTACTTAGACGGGTTGTACCGGTCTATGGGTGAGGCATCGATCCAAGCATGACACAATAGGCTCATGGGCCGTGTCGAGCTAGTCCAAGCACGGTTAGCTCGTCAGGCCGGTGTCAGCTCATTTGACATGAAATTTTGAAGAAAATATAAAAAATCCTAGAAAAAAATATTTTTAAAAATACAAAATACGCCTGGGAGGGGGAGAGAGAGATGGTCGTCGGCCAAAGGACGGCGGTGTCGGCGAGTGAGGTGCACCTGACGAGATGCACACGGCGGCGATGGTGACTGAGATGCACACGACGGCATCAACGACAATGAACTGGTCGGTGGTGGGAGAAGAGAGGGAAGGAGGAGCACATATCAAATCTAAGGTAGACGACAGGATAGAGGGAGCTTGAGCATGCCGCACCAACATGGTGGCCAAGCTTGAGCACGTCGCCGGTGATGAAGACAACAGCCAAATCGGTGTATCCCTCGCCACTAGTCTTCCTGCCGCCCGATTTGACATTGTTGGTGGTCGCCAACCTCCCCACCACCGGATCCGGCCCTTGTTGATCTCCGCACCGCTGGATCTGAGCTCAAGGTCCTCCACACCACCGCCTCCTCGGTTGATGGCACGCAACGCCACCGTCATCGCGTTCACTGGGCACACCACTGCCTCGCTCGCCAGGCACACCGTCGCCTCCCATCGGAAGTTAGAGAGAGAGAGAGGAGAGAGAGAGAGGGAGATGGGGAGATGAGGGATGAGAAAGAGGGCGATGCCTTCTGTGATATGAGGTGTACACAGGTCATGCCGTGCCGTGCCAGGCCCGGTACTATTCGTGCCGTGCTAGGCTAAGTTGCTGGCCCCCGAGGTCGTGACCCAAGCACAACATGGTCCGTCGTGCCGGGTCGGCATGCCCCATTTAGGTTGTGGGCTGTGTTGTGCCTGGGCCGGGCCAACAGTGTCGTGCTTTCGGCCGGGCCGGCTGGTATGACCCATTTGGCCACCTCGCCCTTCCTTTTATGTTAACCTGTCCTTTTTCCCTTCCCCTTCCTCTTCCCCCACTTCCCCCGTCTCCTCCTCTATTCACAAAATGCACGGACCGAGTGTCGACCTTGCCAACTCCTAAGATGTGCCGCGTGGCCTCGCCTTCCTCCTCTTGCCATGGCTGTCATGGGTCTCGGGCTCTACTCATGCCGTGCGCCACCACCAGAGGAGAGAGCTCACGCTAGGCCCTACTGCCAAGGGAGGACAGTTCATGCCTCACGACACCACTGGATTACGAGCTTGTGCCACCATCATTACGAGCTTGTACCACTGGATTACGAGCTTGTGTCGAATGAGCTCCTACCGCCATCGCTGAAGAGGGAAGCCCCCTTACCCTAGTTGAAATTTTGTTTGAAATTGATTTTAAAATTTGCTCGAAAACGGTAGCGCTGTTCTATTCTTGAGCGTAGAATAGCTTATAATGCACATAGAGCGCAACCTGGGTCATGCGCCAGCCAAGACCCCTCCCCCCTCCTCAGAACCGACAGTAAAACCAGCACGTTGCACCCCATGATTGGTAGTAAAATGGCGCAGGAGCGCCAATACCGGTGGTAAAATCGATTCCCTCGGAACCAACAGTAAAACTCGGTAGTAAAAAAAATCCCCCGTCGACTGTGTCGGCAGTAAAAAAATATCCCCTTCGCCCGGCATGGCGTGCTTCATGATTTGGCTCATTCGCATTTGTTTTACTCGTGAGTTGTCATTTTACTGCCGTGCCGAACATAAAAAATGATACCGGAACTACGTATGATGTTTTACTGTTCGATAAGGCAATGTTAGTATAAAACGACATGTTGTATTACTGATCATCATTGCTGGGAGTCCATACACGATCATAAAGTGTGAGAATTTGATTTATTTTTCTGTATGTGTTATCTTACTGTAAGTGGCGCGTAATACTACTGCATTGAATGCATTCGTTTTGCTGTTGTTTTCTTTCGCATGTACTATTTGTTTTGGAATTACTGTGCGTGTGGTAGTGTTTTACTACATGTTAGGTTGGATTGTACTGATATTCATCCACAAGACGAAGACACTTGTGGGTTTTTTTTTTGGAGTTTCTATGTTTTACTTTCCTGGCGCACCGACCAGGCCTGTCAGTGAGGCTACTGCCAATATGACTGTCTCTACCGGCGTCGAGGGTGTTGTCGAATCGATTAGGCCCGGCGATGCGATTGCAACTGGGGGTGCGATCTTGTCTGGGATGACGGCCACAGTCGCCCTTGGCGATGTGGGAGCACCATCCGACGCTAGCTTCACCACTGCGTTTGGGAACACGGTGTTGATTGCCGTGGGAGTTGCGGACACACGGTCTGACGCCGACACCTTCTTGCTCAGTTTGACCTTCCTCGTCCCACCTGCAGATGGTTCTGATCCAGAAGCCTCTATAGACGTGAGCAACACCCTGAGAACGCTAACCACCTTCATCCGTGCGATCTCAATTCTCTGTTGGGCCCTTTGAATCTGCCTCACCACCTTCCCCGCCTTGTCGTTTTTTTTTTCAGAACCTCCGTCGTAAGGCGTTGCTTTGTCTTGCCCGTGGATCACTTCGACTCGCTGAGCAATGCCTGCAAGCTCGGGATTTTCCCAACAGCGGCGTGGGGGGCTTCATCTGGCAGGTGGGCCTATGCCATCGCGCTGGCCCAATAGCATGTCCCCTCCTTGCTCCTAAGTTAGCCATTTTGTTTTCAACCTTATCGGTGAATTTACTGTTTTACTATGATGAACTTTACTGTAGCGAAAGA
Organism: Ampelocalamus luodianensis; assembly: GCA_036346255.1. Classification (NCBI taxonomy): domain Eukaryota; kingdom Viridiplantae; phylum Streptophyta; class Magnoliopsida; order Poales; family Poaceae; genus Ampelocalamus; species Ampelocalamus luodianensis. The sequence goes on along the minus strand of CM070627.1, from coordinate 50,266,156 downwards.
CTTATATTACTGCTAATTTGAGAAGGTAGAAGACCACTTACGCTGAGCTTGCCAAAGGTGTCCTTCCTGTCAGAGCGCTTCGCCCTGTCGACAGCGACGATCTTGTCGACGAGGGTTGTCGTGAAGTGTGCGGCGTATGGGGTCTCAACGGCATCGATGCTGCGGACACACTTTAGGTTGTCGAGGTAGTAAATCTAAGACATAGAATTTATTGCATGCTACATGTTGTTGTCGTTTTTGCTATGTTTAATGTAGCCATTTACTGCGTGTATGCTCTATGTTTTACTGGGTTGTGAGCATCCATTTACTACATGCACGTTCTATATGTTTTACTGTGTGTTAGTGTACATATTACTGCAAGTAATATATCAATATACTATGGAAGAAAAAAGTTGTGGTTGCTTACAAGCAAAAAGGCGGCACATCCGCTGATGGTTTTGGTGGTCTTGTCCTTCTTCTTGTTCCAGGTGCATGCCGCCTCCCTCATGTCATCGACGATGGCCTTGTACCAGTCGATGCCGCCGAAGTTGTCCATGTCCTTTGTGAGTACAACGTCCTCCCGGTGATGTTGATGTTGGTTGTCGGGAACAATAGCTTGCTGAAGACGACTAATAAAAAAAACACCTCATCGTCAATCCGTCGGTGCCCCCAGTGGTTATCCTCTTGAGCAACACCTCATTTTGTATGTTGCTATTTGGTGGCATCCCGAGCAGTCACTTCAGGTCGGCAGTTCCTACAGCTAGGGACACCATCAGTGTGTTCCTTCCACTGCACGGAAGCCCAAGGACGTACTGAACGGCGTGATTGGGATGCTCCTGTCGCCACCGACACCGATGACCATTTCATTAGGATCTATCCTATCCATTAGGAAGCATAGCAGGCCCCTTCTCTCGATTCCCTCAAGTTTGAACTTCAGAAGGCCATCAAAGCTGAGTCTCGTAACCTCAGTCATCTAGTCTATTGTTAGTTTTCCAATGGTCAAGACAATGAGGGCTGGGGTGCACCTAATGCATGTCGTATACGGCTCGTGCTTCCTCTCCACTGCAGCCTGCTTGAAAAAGGAATGCTTTATTAAAGAATTACAGTAACTTGCTATGAATTTACTGCTCAATAATACATGGCGATATAGGTTAGTGAACCAAACTAATTATTGTAATCTGAATAAGGATTTACTGCTATATATGCATCTCTTTACTAGGATAGACTCTGTCTCGTGCTCTGCGGGACGTTAGGAAGACGACGTCCTCTGGCTCAACGACCTTCCTCTTCTTGCTGGCTGTTTCTTCTGAGAAATACTAGCGCGAGGATCTGCAACGAGTAAATATGATGTTTGTGCTACGGCGGGTTCGGGTTGATATGGGTCCACGGAAATCGCTAGTGCGATCTGGCTGTCTTCTATGGTGATCTTCCTCACCTTCGAGGGGGTGTTACCGGATGTCCACATTTACTACCACAACGGGAAAATAAATAAATAAATAAATAAATATATATATATATAAACGTGTGATTTATGGTAAGAACGTCGTGGATTTACTTCAAATCTTGTATCCATGCCATGTTTTACTGGCCCCGCTCGCACCAGCTCTGAAAAACATGAATTTGGGAGGGGGATTGTCAGAAGTAACTCGATTATGGATTTTGGGGAATTTTTATTCGGAACCCTAGATATCTCCACGCCACGAGAAAATATGAAATAAAATGCAGTGATATTTTTTTTGCTTGTACCTGGAGACGTGTAGGGTGAGAGGGGTTTGAAGAAGAAGATTGCCTCTGATCCTGACGGGATGGGGACCAGTAGAGATCGCCGGATAGCCTATGATAACAATCGATTTTTTTAAAGGGTTGAGACACTGTCTGCCGGAGAGAGAAACTCTAATTTGGCTACAATGCGAAGAATCTCAGAATTTGCAGCCCCACACACGTAGTAATATATGCAACTTCCATGCATAGCAAAATTTGAAAAAACATCAAAACGGCTGATAGTTAGTTGATAGTAAAGTTGGGTATAAATATTTACTTCTGTGAACATACCAGATTACTGCCACAAGCGTTGTTGCGTTCACTACCCAATCGATTTTACTAGACTGCTCGTTGGAGTTTACTGCTATATCCCCTAGCAATTCTCGCCCTACCGTGTGGCATCATCGTGGGTCATGGGGTTCATGCACGGGGAAAACCTGGGACGTGGGTGTTACACCTCACGGGCAGTCCAATAAAAAATCGTGAAAAAAATGAAACCGTTGTTTCATTCGTGATAGTAAAATGACTTTCACATTTACTTCCATATAAATATTACAATTTACTGTCAATTCCGGGGCTGATCTTGCTCTACTCGAGAGTTTACTGAGCGTTACTTTAGACTTTACTGCCATGTCCAGTCATATCACGCTTGTGGGCGCAAAAGGGAGAGAGATAAGGTAGCATGCATGGTGGGAGAGGGAGCTGCAGGGAGAGAGAAGAGGGGAATGAATTGTGATGCAGGTGAGTGGGAGCTAATGAGATAAGATTATTATATGGTGAAGATTAAAACACGGGGAATCAATTGAGTAGGTTCAGTAAGTCCTTGTAACGCATTAGGGAGGAAGTTTCCGACGCGGACCGCTTGCTTTGAACGAATGAAGCGTAGCATTACCCTTAAAGTAAAGCAAGTGATCAATCGGGGCAATAGTGGCCAAATGAGCTTAAAACAACCCAGCGTCACTCTTTCGTGGACTTATGCATGGAGGGCAAAACGTCAGTCTTTAACGATCAGATGAGTAGTTAATATGAAACTCCGTCAACTATATCCTAAACCCATAACATGGGATCCTTGCTACAATACCTGACGAATATACGATGGTCGCTGTAGGGTGAGAGAAAAGCCAAATTTGGAGTGCTAATATCGTGCATACGTATTTTTGGTACTTGTCCTTTTTTATCTTGCACATACAATTAAGTTTTATCTTAAAATTTTGCATAGCTATATAAAGCGATCTACCCTCTTTCTGGTAATATTTTTAGATTTTTAAAAGTTTCTAAACTGATTTCCGCGCCATTTGCATCCCTTGATGCGTTTACATCGGACATGTGGCTTGGCTTCGAAGGAAACGGGGGACGCACGCACTACTGCTGCTCACGCAGCTCTCCACGTGACCAAAGCGCTCCTTATCTTGTTTCAGTTGTTTCTACTTTGCTCGATGCTTTTGCTCTTGGCCACTCAAAAGTCAAGTCTCTAATCTCCTAGTAGCAACTCGACATGTAAAACATTCCTCGCTTGTCTTCGAAAGCTCCCCACGACCAAACATCGTCAAAGAAAGAAAATAATTGCAAGATTTCTGTCCACATTTTTCGCATCACACACTCTGATAAGTTTTTTTCTCTAGCATACACTCATACTCTGATTAGAGATACATGAGAAAATAAACAATTTTTATACAGAGCACAAGCAAAAAATGGGAAGAGAATACTAATACTCCGATTAGTGATATCAAGGTAGGATTAGGTGAAGGGAGTTGTTGAGGGCTCGCGTATCGATATCCACTTGCACATTTTGTACGCGTCTGTCTACAGGTACTTGACACCCATGGATGCCTTGTTTCATCCATCGATCAATCCTTTACAATGAATAACACTCCCTATTTATAGGCTACGACCTGCTAGGGTTTGGGATGGGCGCCCACTAATGGGCCGATCGCAGGTCGAGCCCATGGTTTCCCAACACTCCCTTGGGCACCCATCCTTCATGTCCATGTCTCGTCAAAACTCCATAAAAACCCAAATGGGAAAAATTTGGAGAAAGAGTACATGATACACGCTCTTTGTGATGCACGAATTGCCTCATTAAAAATCTTGGCGAGAAACTTCAGAAAACTTCGTCAAGGGAAAAAGTACAATCCACCCAATTTCATTTAATCTCTCGGATTTATTCTTTGGGTACTCGATCTTCATGATCAAGCTTTAATAATGAGTTCGTGAAGGTTCTCCCCGATTCAGACTTCTCTAAGTCTCATCATTCCAATTCACATATGCATCTTTCAAAGTTAGATTTGAAGTGACTTAGTGAATAAATGCAAGATTCTCACATGACTTAATATGCAAGACTTTAAATATGTTCATCTTTGCAATTCATGAGCATAGAAGAACTTAGGGTTGATTTGCTTTGTGAGAGGATTCTTCACATAACCCATCTGTACTTGTGCAACACAAGCTGCATTATCTTCATACAAAAGTAGGGGTTTGCGCGGTATTCAATCCACACGACTGCTGGATGTGGTGAATCATCCGCTGAAACCAAACACATTCTTGTAAGGCCTTGTACAATGCTATGATCTCCAAGTGGTTCGTCGAAGTCGATACAAGACTCTGTTCAGACGATTTCCATGGAATTGCAGTTCCACCACATAGGAGTTCATAGCTTGTTTGCAATTTGGTCAGTATCACGAGTCCTACACAGTGCAGTCATCAGATTGCCATTCAAAGTTAGGTCTTGGTTCTTTCAGAGAATGGACTAAATTCTTTGCTTCTTTGGAGGTATCGGAAGATGTCCTTTATTCCCTGTCAATGCCTTTGGTAGGTTTTGTACTATGCCTTGCTAATAGGTTCACGGCAAATGCAATGCCCGGTCTAGTACAGTTTGTTCAATACATAAGTGTTTCTATCACACTTAAATATGGGAATTCGGTCCCAGACTTCCTCCCCTCTTTCAAGGTCCAGTATGGGTCTTTGTCTTGCTGCAAAGATCTCCGACCATTAGCACTTTCAAAGGTATGCCTTCTCAAAGTCAAACCTTTCTAACACCTTCCCGAGTGTAGGTTGACTGATGTACTAATATCCTTCAGGCATGCTCAGCCGCAAGCCTAAGCAATATTTGGTTTTACCCAAACCTTTCATTTGGACTCAGACTCGGTAAGAGCTTGCTTTCTTAATATCCTTCATGGTTCCAATGATATTCAGATCATTTTCATACACCGAGATTATACAAAATCCATTCGGGATCGTCTGATAAATACACGTAGATTATTCTCATTGTTCGTGTAGCCTTTCTTGCATAGAAAGTCGCTGCGATTATACCACATTCGCCTAATTGCTTAAGTTCGCATAATGACTTTCTGAGTTTCACACTGTACATATTTCTATTTGCTCTGTTTTGGTTCGGGACAGTGATACATTCAGGTATCTTCATATAAATGTCCGAATCCAATATTTCATAAAGGTATGCTGGTACCCATCCATCAATTTCACTTCTAACTTCAAGTTCACTGCCATTGAGATAAATATTTAAAGGGAGTTCCGCCCATGACCGGGAATAGGTTTCTTCATAATCATCTTCTGGATGTCCAGTGAAACCTTGTACAACGAGCCTTGCTTCTTTTCATTTCTCTTTCGAACAAATACCCACTTATACCCTACGGGGTGCACAAGGGGAGACGTGCGGCTTACAGGCCCAAACGTCTTTCTTTTATTCGGAAAGAATAATTCAGTTTCGATTGCCTTCTCCCAATCTTCTCAATCTGATCTTTTCTTTCATTTATCGAGCGATGCAGGCTCTGGATCAAGATTGATGATTGTGGCAAGTTTCTTTGCAAAGTAAATGTCGACATTGGCTGTTGTCATATTCAAAAATTCTCCCGAGGTCATAAAGTTTATAACTATTTCTTCAAGGGGCGATTCTTTTAATGCTTCTACTTGCTCACCGCTGCTTCCAATTGCGGGGCAAGTCCCTTTAGTTTTGGCTCCGATGTGCGCACACATCCATGCCGATGTTTCCTTCATGGGGATGTTCAATTCTAGTATGCCTTTTCGAAGGTTCCATACCGATACGTGTCTCAAGCGGCTCCCCTTTTGGTTCGGGGCACTTCGTGATCGGTGTGTCAAGTCCTTCTTATCCTTTTTCACCAGCGCCCCGGTTACTTGGATTCGAGGCCGGAGTTCTCGCCCTTTCTCGAGGCCTGCGGACGGGATTAGGATACCTTCATTGGTATTTCAACCCTCTCCGATGCATTGCGTGATGTGCAAATGCTACTTGGCCACGCTCTTCAAATCACTAAAGTGGAGTCGACGGTTGATTTGCTAATATTTGCAAATCTATTATCTTCGGACTTCAATTGTCTTCTAGACTTCAATTCAACTATCTTACGATCGCAATTATCTTACGGACTTTTGTATTTGCTTCACTAGTGCGCGGGTCATATGCGTAGATTTCAATTATCTTCTGGATTTCAATTGTCTTCTAGACTTCAATTGTTTCCCGACATTATCATCAATGGTTGATTTCCTCCCCCTAATGACGGGAAACTAATCTCATCTAATGTACTATCAACGAATCGGGCATTATACAAATCTCCAGTCATATGGTCCAAATACTTGATTATGGATGCTGTCTCATAACCAACGATATCCCGGACTTTCGGAGAAAACCCATTGCGATTCATTGCGGTGGTGGTATAGTATATAACCCTTGCAAACCCGACTGCGAAGATGAGAAGTTTTGATCTTGACCTTGCGCTAGTTGCATAGTTGGATGGATGTTATAGGCCGACGGTCTAAAATTGATGAGAGTCGCACGAGCAGATCGCATGTCCCCAACATATAGTTGGTAAATTACAATTCTTCAAAGTTACGCTAGTCCATTCTGGTACGGACATGCGGTACAAAATGCTCAATTTTAATTCCCATTTTCATGCAATAATCGTCAAATGCTTTGAGTGAGTTCTCGTACACGTCCATTCGTGTGGACTTCTCATGATGATCAGGGAAAATATTTAATTATCTACGAGATTGGCTTTGCAAAAGCATGATTTCTCGTAGACAATAAACATACGTGCGACCATTCCGAGGAAGCATCGATAAGCACTATAAAATACCTAATTGACCCTTACAGGGGTTGTATAGGACCGCAAAAGTCTCCCTGGTTACGGTCCAGGAATGCAGGGACTTTATCCTTCGCTTGCAGAGCAAAAGGTCTAATAATTAATTTCCCGGTGGCACATGCGGGGCACACAAAATCTTCCAGATTCGGGAAATTCTTTATATTCATATTATGTCCCTGTGAATTGTTAATTATATCTCTCATTATCCTAAGACCTAGGCGGTATAATCTATCATGTTAGAGATAGATAAGTTCAGAGCTTCTAAATACGGTTTTCAAGGCAGTATAGGCTGCAGGTGCCTTAATATTAGTGTAGTATAGCCCAGTTTCATATGAAGGAAGACATTCTAATGCTTTTTTCACTTTCTTCACGCTTTGTAATGAGCGGTATTCTGCCATACTCTTCATCGCCTCTACACTAAACTGTTAGCGCAAATATCCTTGAGAGTTCTAGTCGATTCTGGTACAACAAGTCTTCTTCAATGACCAAAGTTGTGCCCATTGGGAGTATAGTTGTGGCCCTTCCCGAGCCTATTATACAAGTATCACGTCACATTGTCGTAAGACTACCAAAGATTCTTGCCGATCGATCGAAAATTTCCATTTCTCTTAGGATGGTTTTCATTTTGTGCTACATGCTAAGCACACTTCCTCCATAGGGCGCCACACACGTTCTAATATAATGTACTTTATTAATATGTAGCGAAAGCAAGCAACACATAGATAAAATACTTCAAATATCGAACGTAACTTGCTATTATAAAAGCGGAAAAATAAGCCTTGCAGGACTCATAATAAGAATTTAATGCTTTGCTCTGCAGAGCTTGCAACCATTATTCAATAATTCAAAATTCGCTTCAATTACAAATCGCAGTTACTATAAAAGATTCGAGTGCAATGCGTGCACTAGATCTAATAGGCGTATTCAGAACTTACGCCTAAATCCGCTCCATGCGCGATCTTCTCCTTGGGCGGCTATTTACTGTGGCACTGTGATGTCCAAAGGAGGGATGATAGGGTCGCTCATCGGGCTGTCCACATCCATAAGTGCAACTAATAGGTGTGGGTCCTGCATGCCTTCAATGGCAAGGTGTGACATATCTTGTCATTTGCCCTTCTTCTTAGATGAAAAACATCAATAACGTGCGACGCACTACCTTACCCTTCTTGCTCCTCTCATTCGTGAGAGGTTTCATCACTGTAGCCGCTAGCAGTGGCTTCATGACCAACATTGCTATTAGGTGGTGTGAGATGTAGTTCTTTCTTAGAACATCATCTTGAGTTTCCATAACTTGCATGATGTCAATTAATTCAAAGATACTTCATGTAGCCGTCTTGACGATAGTTGCGTGCGGATTATACCGCGTTTGGGTGAAAGGTAGAAAATCTTCTCCATCTTCTCGCTCATCCGTGATTACATTACCACGCACTGAAGATTGATACAAATTCCATACAAATTCGACCATGCCGAGTCGAAGACTTTGAACTCTGAGTTCGTGATGCAGTCATCTTCATATTCATGCAAAAGTTCAAAGGATGATCACTGTAATCTGCATAAAATGGTTGCAAAATTCTCATAATGCTATCGAACTCGTGTTCAGATTCCTCGTATTTTTCTATGCATTTTTCATGATTTACTGCTATTTTCAGTGATTAAAAGCAATATAAACAATCACAGATAATCAAAACAGTAAATGTGATACATAAATTGCATAGAAATAAAAATAACAAAGTTAAACATGCTTCAAGTTCAAAACCGATTCAAAAATTGAATTCGAGGCTCTTTTCTCTGGAAAAGGTATTTTCTGTGAATTCTACAATTCAAGGGTTAAAGCAGAAATCTCAATTCAAAGAAAATTCGTGTAATTATCAAATTTCGAGGGGTTATTCAAGAATTTCTTTTCATTTTGATTTTCATCCATTTTTTTCAAATTCATTTGGTAGGTCCCACCTTGTTTTCTCGGCCATGCCCCATTTACTCCCGTACGAGCCTTTTGGCTAGTTCTATTGCTTGGCCTTTTTCTATTGGCCTCATTTACCTCCTCCCCTTTTTCTATTGGCCTCGCCTTCTCAGGCCGTTTCTTTTGCCATGTCGGCCCCAAACCAACCGAAAGCGAAAGAGCGGGGAGGGAAAGGTTTCCCCGCCTGTGCATCACGGTGTGGCGCGACTTTGGGAGAGGCGGCGGCCGCTGGTCGCGCCGGCGGCTGGCTTCATGGCCATTGGGGCGCGACCACGGAACGGCGGAGAGCGGCGCGTCCTTGGCGGAGCTCGTGCGGGCGGCTAGCGCTGCGGGCGCAGCCTTCATGCCGTAGGCCGGTGGCATAGCTCCATTGGCCGGTAGTGGTGGCTCTCGTGCGTGGCGGAGACTAGGCCGCGGCGATGGCGGGTGGATGCGCTGCGCGGCGACGCGCACCCTTCACGCGGAGGTGGCGGACCTATGCGGCCGGGAAGATGCGGGTCGCAAAGACGCCCACGAGACGCGCGCGGCGGCTCGGCGGCGACGGCCCGCCAGAAGCACATCACGATGGTACGGCGCGGGCGGCCGGCGGCAGCTCCCAAGAAGCCCGAGGCGGCCGGGCGGCGTCTTCGGGGCGACGGCGCGCGACCTTGCAGGGTTGGCGCGGGCACGGCTCAAGGCGACACCTTCGTGGCGGCCGACGGCTCCCCGCGACCGACAAGCGTGGCACATCGGCGTCGGCAAGCGTGCGGAGGCCGCTTCACGTGGTGGCGGTGGCACCATCTTCAGGTGGTCGGGCGCGACTCCAAGTCGGCGGCGGCGCGGCTCTACAGGGCCGTCGGTCGTTGTTTGTTTTTAATTCATGACAGATGAATGTGATGCAATGTAATGAAGTACGGGTTTGCAACGGAGGCGCGGTTTCATACCGACATATGCATGTTTGCCGCGTGCTAGCGGCGTGGCTCTGTCGTTGCTTCCGTGGCGATACGTGATGGCGGACTATGCCGACCGGTAACGTATCGCGGAGGTAATGACAGCCGCTTGCAGGCGGTGCCGTGCACATGATGTCTTTCATGCGATTGCATATACTATCATACGGTACGATCATCATCTACTCTTTCATGCAATCCACCGATCGGCTTGGCCGGCGACTTCAAGTCGGCTCGCGGTAGATTAGAGCGGATTTGCACCGTAGGAAGCCAATTTAGAAAGCCAAATTTGCAGAATTGAAAGCAATCTAGAAAAACGATTCAATCTACGAGTGTCGTTCATCGACGGTTACCTTTTCGATGCGAGGAGAGTCGATCGTGCTGATAACGTGTTGAGGAACCGTCATTGGAGTCCAAATTCGAGCGATTACCTGTTACAAGAGTTTGAAATGTCATAGAGATAAGAATGATTGGACTATTGAACCGTTGAACACAAGTCATTTTCTTACCCAATTGCCTCGTCTCCACATGCATGCATGCGAGAGCCACCTATCATTGTCATGCTGATGCCGAAGCATCGGAAGGGAATTCGCCAACTGTGTCTGACCATGGAGGAGGTTAGAGCCAGTTCATTGTGGGCATATTCTTCAGGATGGTTTCACATTTCTCTTACTGGATAAAATGATAATAAAGCACTAGTCGCCCTAAATCGGGGTCAAAGCAGCGGCTCCAGGCTCGCAAGGGTAATTAGCTGTCCTAAGCATCCACCTAGTATCCGTTTACCCCTAACTGCTTCAACAATTTTTTAATGGAAGTGTCTATACAACATGCGATTGATTTTTTTCTTAAAAATCAGTCACTTTTTGAGCTATCAGATGGAGATCCAATGCGCTAGATATCATCCTCTCCCTATATCCCCAACTCAATCTCACTTCCCACTCTCTCTCTCCTCTCACACCAATCACAGAGTGCATCAGTCGTAAGATGTATAACAATTTCCATTTTTTAAAGACCAAAACACTGTCTACCCTAACGCTATCAAAATTCAGAAGCAGATAGGAGAACCGATCGACTATGAACAGTATTAGCGATACCATAGGATCGTGGTTTTGAAATGCTATTAGATTCTTGAATCCAGATATAGGTAAGAGACGGAGGCAGCTATCCGTAGTATATTCTTATGAGGTATATTGTTTGAAGTCTGTATGTTTGTATTCTTGTTGTATTAGTAGTTGTTACTTAGAAAACCTCTAAACAAGTACTGAGTACTGACCATGATAGGCTTTTCCAGAGTCGAATATCTACAGAATAACTTGAGTGGAAAATTTCCGAGTGCAAGCTTATTTGAGTCGTTGAGATTTTGCTAAAAACCGATGAGAATTTTACTGTTTCCTACAAAATTCTAAGAAGGTACCATGTCTCGAACAGTTACAGTGCATTACCTGAACATGAGAAACTGAATATGAAACTTCCAGGAAAGATGGATGATTGTCATCATCTTATAGTGTTTAGACCATCCTTGACGGTCGTCCATCCCTCCCGCGGACAGCAGCCAGCCAGCCAGCAACGCGGAAAAGCGGAAAAACCAAGCGCGCGTACAGGCGGCGCACAGGCGGGCAGCACAGCGTGTCACTCTGTCCCCACCACTCCAGTCTCCAGCTCATGGTTTCCGGAAGAAACAAAGAAAGAAATCCAAAAAACAGAGGAAAAAAAATCACCACCAGCAGCCGGAGGGAGACGACCGCAAGGACCAGCCGCGCCGCGCAGCCACCCCACCCCACGAAACCAAACCCACCGCCTCCGAGCTCGCACCAAGGCGCAGAGGCGGCGCGGCGCCGCGGGGGCGGCCATGTCGGTGTCGTGCGGGCTGGAGTGGGTGGTGTGCCTGGGGTGCACGCGGTGGGCGTGGAAGCGGCTCACCTACATCGGGGCCTACGACAGCGAGACCTGGCCTCCGGCCGAGCCCGGCGACTTCGAGTCCATCCCGCGTATCTGCCGCGTCATCCTCGCCATCTACGAGACGGACCTCTCCAACCCCAAGTTCGCGCCGCCCGGCCACGGCTTCGCCGACATCGACCCCAGCTGCGTCGTCAAGCGGGCCACCTACGACGACGTCGGCAACGCCTGCCCGCCCTACATCGTCTACGTCGACCACCGCCACAAGGAGGTCATCCTCGCCGTCCGCGGCCTCAACCTCGTCCGCAACGCCGACTACAAGGTCATGTACCGTAAGCGATCCCTGATTCCAAGAACCGAGAATTGCGCAGGAATGTGCCCGGGATTTGAAGGGACGGGTCGATTTCTTGCAGGTCTTGATGGACAACAAGCTCGGGATGCAGATGTTCGACGGAGGGTACGTGCACCACGGGCTGCTCAAGTCGGCCAAGTTCATACTGGAGAGGGAGACGGAGACGTTGCAGGGGCTGCTGCGGCAGTACGGGCCAGAGTACAAGCTCGTGTTCGCGGGGCACTCGCTGGGCTCAGGAATCGCCGCGCTCATGACGGTGCTGGTGGTGAACAACCGGAGGGAGTTCGGGAACATACCCAGGAGCCACATAAAGTGCTACGCGCTCGCGCCGGCCCGGTGCATGTCGCTCAACCTCGCAGTCAAGTACGCCGACGTGATCAACTCCGTCGTGCTGCAGGTACGGGCTGCTGTTTTGAAATTAGCTGTTGAATTTGCTGCCTTAAAATAATTTGCCAATTGGAATGGTTGGGGTGAGAGGAGGGGGAGCAATTTGGTCAAATGTGCTTTGCTTGTGGCATGATTGGAATGTCCGTGAAGGGTGAACTAGTTTGATCGTGCACAACGGTATGAATGATGTAGCTGGAGTTGTGCTGTGAAGGAAGGCAGTTTATAGGAGGTTTGCTGATATCAGCTAATGATGCCATGTTTGATTCAAGAAGCAACTAAGCAAGGTAGCAATCCGTGACTTGTTTGCCATGTTGTTCGGTGAATTCAATGGATGCAGCATGTCAAGTTCTATTTGGTGGAAGGTGCATTTTCAAAAAACTTGGATAATGAGCCTGACCATGTAGTATGGTATTTGTGGTGCTGTAACTTGTGCAGCTTCTATGTGTTGATTGATTGTTCTGCTTGTGCTACTATATCTATTGTGATCTTGTTTGATGTTGTATAAGTGAATAGCTCATGAACTCAACTGATCCTATGTTCTCATTTTAATGTTAAAATTTACCATCTACGGTACCAATTACATTATTATCTCTTCCAAGTTCATTCTCTCACTGTACAGTGTCTTTTGCTAGGATGACTTTTTACCAAGAACGCCAACACCATTGGAGTACATTTTTGGTTCCATATTCTGGTAATTTGTCCTCGTTCACTTTCTCCAACTGCATATGTGGTTCTATTTTCTTTCAGTAAAAAAACTCCACACAGTGGTTGAATTTTTCACCAGGCCTTTATGCTTTGGACAGCTTGCCCTGCTTGTTATTCCTCATTTGCTTGAGAGATACATTTAAACAAGACAAGAGAAAATTTAAAGATCCTAGAAGGCTATATGCTCCTGGTCGAATGTATCATATCGTCGAGAGGAAATTTTGCAGGTAATCGGTGCTTTTTTATAGTAGCTAGTTAGCTACTAGTTACTAGTTCAAGTCATGTCGATATGTTTATGCGATAAACAATAAACAATAAACCTGTTATTCATGCTCTTCTAGTAAAAGGAAGCTTCAGGGCTGTGTGTTTGTTCATACTTCAGCCTTTTCATGCTTTAAGAAAGGATTCAGTCATCATGTTTTTTTTTTTTTTTTTTTTTTAAAATAAAATAAAAAAGCAAGCAACAAAGCTTCAGTCTGTTTGTGCTTTGCCAAAATTGGCTATAGGACACTGATAAAAATTGGCATTTGCTCCCGGACGCTAGTTTTTTTGCGCTGCAGTTTTGCGGCTCTTTGCCAGAAGACCATCGGACTCATATAATAATATTATCCTGATTCTTGGAGAGAGAATATAGTTTTTTTGACGTAAAGAGAGAATATAGTAAATATACCCAAAATGCCATCTCCTCCTCTTATTTATCCTTCTACGTAAAGAGAGAATATAGTAAATATACCCAGGTTCAAATGCCATGGTTTATCAGTGTCATGTAGCTAATTTTGCCTTGTGCTTTAGAGCAAGGAAGCTCCAGCCATCAATATTCTCGTTCACTACCAGCCATCAATATTCTCGTTCACTATTGTTTTATGGCATGTATTTTCACATCTAATGAGAAATACTCAAAATTTATGTAGGTTTTACGTTGTTTGATTAGACAAAGCATAGCCAGATTTTTCTCACCTTCCTTTTGTGTAGTTTTTCCTTCAGTGGCAAGAAAAAAGTGAAATAGAAATCTAAGAAAAGGAAAGTATGGAATACGGAAGCATAGCACACATAGGATATTTCAAAGTTGATATGACAGAGGTGACGATCTGTCTCGTCACATTAGCTAGACATAATCAGATGATATAGGCCGTTGCTTTTATCACAGAAAATGATTCATGTCAGTACCTACTGTTGATGTATGATGCTATGTGCATAATAATAATATATGCATTACCAGTAAAAATTTGTGTCTTTATATGTGGTGAATTATAATATGGAGCTTTGCCACATTGAAAATAACTACATTACTGCTCATCTGTAGATGTGGAAGATTCCCACCTGAGGTTAGAACTGCTATTCCAGTGGAAGGCCGATTTGAGCATATTGTGCTATCATGCAGTACCACTTCTGACCATGCCATTGTTTGGATTGAGAGTGAAGCAGAAAAGGCTTTAGAGGTTAGTGCACATTACACTACATATTGCTGATTTATGAATGTATGGAAATGTTTGCCATAGTTTGCCGGTTGTAAGCATCACAGCAATGACATAATTATTTGATTGCTAAATCTAGTCCTTTTTATGTTTAGATATTGGTATGTCAATCTAATGTTTTGAAAGCATTTAGCATCATGAATCTGGATCTAATAGGTTCGAGCAAGTTTCATGGTTAGAAGGAAGAAACTAATGACAAAAATGTACTATGCTGCGGCTATATCCTACTCCCCTGTTGCATTAACTAAATAGCCACATCAATGAATGAATTGCTCGTCTGATATGGATGGGTAATAGGTTAAAGCTCACTGTTTCTTGCTTCAGTTTTTTTACCGGACTAGTGGTTAGGCCTCATTTGGTAATTCATACTTAGCACTTAGTGTCAAGCACATCAGATGGGCTTGCACTTGCAGGATCTATTGTATGTGATTTGGTATAATTCAAAGAGAGACCTACTTAGTAAGATCACCTTTGCATTGCATACTGTTAGATAAGATGGATGCACACGCGCACCTTGAATGACCTTGTAGGGTTAGCAGAATCTCAAAGCATTAGTTTCCTCATTGTGTATTGGGGGGTTAGGAGCATCAATCAATAAATTTTTCATAGATAAAAAGGATGCAAACACACTTGCTTAATATTACTGATGTGATTTTCCTAGGCTCTGCATGTGAACAGTAGAAAACTTAAAAATGAACATGCAATTTTATGAATTCCTGTTTTTTTTCTGTACCTAAGTTTGGGTTAGTATACTTGAAGTGGGCCATACACGTTTGAGATTTGGCTTTGCACATTTATCCTTTAAAAGGATTTGTTATTTTTCTCTTATGGACACTTTGCTTCCGTGAGATAGTATAAGAGTTAGGAGCTAAATTTTGTTTAGCAGTACATTATTTGTGGAAAACAATCTTGTTTTTAGTTTTTTACTAGTATTGACTTGCAAGAGAAAGGAGGGATTGATTTCAAACAAAATGTTCAGAAATACACATCTCTGTAACAGCAAACATCTGAAAGCTCCTATTGGCAACATTATTGAAGGGCAATAGATCATTAGCGTGCATAATTGCCTAATCATCATTGTCATGGTTATTCTCACTATTTTCCATTGGCTAGAATTAAAGAGCCTACAAGAAAGTAATAAGGTTCGCTGGAACTTACAGTTGCAACACTGATTTGCTAAGCTCCACAGTGAATATTTGCTTATTATTACAGCTACGTATTTTTGCAGCTAATGATGGAAAATGAGAAGGCAACAACTGCACCTGCTCAACAAAAGATGGAAAGATTGCAAAGTTTTGAGGAAGAACACAAGAATGCCCTCCAGAGAGCAAAGACTTTAGATGTTCCCCATGCGGTAGACCTGTCTGAAGAGGAGACCCACGACGGTGCTAGCCCTGCACCACCATCTGATACTCATAGCGAGACGACCTCAGAACCAAAATCTGCAGGAAGAACTAGTTGGGATGAGCTGATGGATAAGCTTTTCACCAGGGATGAAGATGGGAAGCTTGTTGTGAAGAGGGACATCATGGCAAGGGACATTGTTATCGAGTAATGAGGAGTCTCAACTCTCAAGACTCCTCTTCACATGGCAGTTCATCCTATTCATCGGCTGTATACAAGAGTACATTGTGGTGTATCATGTTTTTACGATATAGACATTTTGCGATATAGAGAGGTTGCCCTAAATGCCCTAGTGCCAAGGGCTGTCTCATTTTTTAAGATAATGGAAGAGAAAATCTCTCTCGATCTCTGTATCCAAGGATACACATAGCCCAAAGTTTATTACAAATGCCAAAATATTTTTAATCCAGACAAAACAGTAGCCCTATAAGCCATAATGAAGCAGCAAAACAAAAGCTGTAAAAACAGTAAACAACCTTATGAAAAAAACAATGATATAAAAATGTTTCAAACACTTCAAAGCCTGTTACATAGCTTTTACACATTCTTGTTGAAGATCTCTCTTGTAATGACCTTCAATATTTTGCTCTCAGTTATCAAGGCATCCCTCCTTCCTTGGTGTTACAAAGCTGACCAAGAGTGAATTCAATGGATACATCCGAATATAACATGCAGAGGATGATCAAAAATTTTTTTATCGAAAACGGTGTCATTACAACAAAGCCAGATAGACATATATTCAGATGTCCCTCTGCACCTGTGCATTCCTGAATCTCTAAAGTCCAACAAAGTCTTGTAAGTCGATTAATACAGGTTTTGTATATCGTTTCTGGGCAAGGAATCATAATTTATCACATGTTTTCTTTACCATTAACAACCCACTTCAATTGTTCATTTGGTGATGAAAGGATGCCTGCATACTTATGGTCTCTTGGAATTTAGAACCAGATTCTGTACAAGTGATGTGGAAATCGTTTGACGAAATGCTCCAGCTCCATTTCCTTAACATTAGAACTTCAAATCTTGTTACTCGTTTGGCTCCAGCGTTGAGCCTTGCCCAGATCTTGCCCTACGTCAACCTGGGAGCATAAACTAATCAGTAGCCTGTAGTCACTATAGATAATGTGAATAGAGAACCCCATCCTACATATGCATTGTTTTGTTCTATTTTTATGACCCGTTGCTCCTCGAATGTAGAAAACAAATACTGATACACTGCCCTAGCTGATCCATTTACCCAGATATGTGTTGTGTATGGTTTATATATAACAAGGTGAAAGAAGGGGTTGTGTCCAGAAAGTAGGAGCACAACGTACGCTTTTGGACACAGCCCTAAAGGAAGACGTAGTTGCGTGAGGTTACAAAATATTATGGGCTGAGGGGTGCGGGGAAACTATGAGTCCGAGTCGAACATGTAATCGGGGTATAAATATATACCGCGACCTCTTGTAACCCTAATCATAAGGAAAAAACTACTCATACGGATGGAGCCGCTGCGATTTGGTTCTCGGGAACGTAGGTTTTGCCGAACCTCGTAAATAAATTCTCGTGTCTCTTGTGCGCTTGCTGTGATTGTTCTCTCGTGCAAAGGGTCGTCGCCGGTTCCAACAATTGGTATCAGAGCGAGGTTGAAATGGTGACACCAAGTGCCAGATTCGAAGTGGTGAAGTTCGACGGGACTGGTAACTTCGGATTGTGGCAGATGAGGGTGAATGATCTGTTAGTGCAGCAGGGTTGTTCCAGAGGGCTGCACGAAGCAAAGCCGGAGACGATGGAGGATGATGATTGGGAGGAGTTGAAGGAGCAGGCAGCCGCAATCATACAGTTGTGTATTTCGGATCAGATCATGTATCATGTGATGGATATGACCTCGCCAAAAGAAATCTAGGACAAGTTGTAGACTCAGTTTATGTCTAAATCCCTGACAAACAAGTTGTATTTGAAGCAGAGGTTGTACGGGCTGAAGATGCAGGAGGGTTTTGATCTTGCATAGCATGTGGATGTCTTCAATGAGGTAATCACTGATCTAAGGCGTCTAGAGGTGAAAATCGCAGATGAAGATAAGGAAATTATTCTATTGTGTTCATTGCCTCATTTCTATGAACACTTGATTACCACTTTAACATACGGAAATATACTATCAATGTTGATGAGATTATCGCGGTCCTGTTGGCGCATAATCAACAGAAGTTGAATGTGGGGGAGCTCTCAGGGTGATAGTTTGTATATGAAAGATGATCATGGAAGAAAACAAGACAAGGAGATATTTGGAAGGCGTAAATCCATATCAAAGTCAAGGAGCATAAAAAATATCAAGTGCTACAAGTGCAAGGAGATGGGACATATGAAGAGGGATTATCCAAAATTGAAAGAACGAAATGGTGGGAAGCGTGATGACAAGATTGTCAATGTGGCTAGGATAACAGTGATGCATATGTTCTCTCAGTTTCAAACGGTCGGTTGATAGATGCATGGATTCTTGATTTGAGGTACTCGTGTCACATCATGCCTAACAGGGAGTGTTTCACTTCATACAGGTCAGGTAATTTCGGTTATGTTTACCTTGGTGATGATACATGCCATAGTATTATCGAGATAGGTGAAGTTGAAATTAAGATGTATGATGGTATTGTTAGAACAATACATGATGTTAGGCACATACCAAGGTTGAAAAATAATTTGATCTCTCTAGACTCCTTACATAATAGTGGCCTTACTTATAAAGCTAATAACGATAAGGAAACCATAAAAATTTGTAAAGATGCATTGATTGTGATGAAGGGTAGGAGAACTGCTGAAAATATTTACATATTGCTAGGGAGCACTGTTGTAGGTGGAGTCAATTCAGTGGAGTCACATAATGATATGGCCAAACTTTGGCATATGCGGTTGGGCCATCTTAGTGTTCGTAGGATGGCGAAATTGCATAAGAGAGACCTATTGGTAGGAATTAAAAGTTGCAAGTTAGGTTTATGTAAGTTTTGTGTTCTTGAAAAATAGTTTAAGGTTAGTTTCTCAAGTGGCAAACATGAAACAGAAAGAATACTTGATTATGTACACTCTAATGTGTGGGGGCCTACTAGAAAACCATCAATGGGTGGAGCTTAGTATTTTATTACTTTTATTGACGATTTTTCCCGTGAGGTGTGGGTGTATTTCATGAAGTAGAAATCTGAAGTATTTGCCAAGTTCAAGGTGTGGAAAGCTGAGGTGGAAAGCCAAACAAGCAGGAGGGTAAAGTATCTGAGATCTGATAATGGTACTAAATATAATGATTCACAGTTTCAGAGATATTGTGAGGAGCATGGTATTCAATAGCATTTCATAGTGTGCAAAACATCGGGAAAAAAAGGTGTGATAGAAAAGATGAACATGACTATTTGTAAACGAGCAAGATGATTGAGGTTGAATGCAAGGCTTCCTACATGTTTCTGGGCAGGGGCTGTGAACATGGTGTGCTATCTCATAAACATATCACCACGTGCATCTTTGGGTGATAAGGTTGTAGATGAGGTATGGACTGGTAATTCGGTTGATTTTACTAATCTAAGAATTTTTGGTTGCCCAGCCTACATGCATATACCAGCTAATGAAAGGTCGAAGCTTGATGCAAAATCAACAAAGTGTATTTCTCTGGGTTTCAAGAAAGGTGTTAAAGGGTACAAGCTTTGGAATCCGATGTCGAAGAAGGTGGTGATGAGCAGGGATGTTGTCTTTGATGATAAATCAATATTACAACAAAACAAAGAGGAGGTGACATAGGAGATTGAAGGTTTAGATACGGTGCAAGTAGAGTTAGAACATAGTTCAAGGACTCATGATTCACACACACTGCCTCTAGATTCCACTTCAAAGGATTTGTAGAATTCTCAGTTGGCAAGAGATAGACAGTGACACACTAATGTGAAAGCTCCAAAGATATTCGAATATGAAGACCAGCTTTTATTTGCTCTTCTTGTTAGTACTGATGATCCAACTAATTTTCAGGAGGCTATTACAAGCCGGGAGAAAAATAGGTGAATTACTGCAATGACAGAAGAATCAAACTTGGGAGCTAGTTCACCTTCCTGAGGATAAGAAAGCCATTGGGTGCAAATAGGTCTACAAGAGAAAACCCACAGTACCAGAAAAACAAGGGGAAAAGTTCAAGGCTCGATTAGTTGCAAAAGGGTATTCACAAAAGAAGGAGATTGATTATGATGAGGTATTCTCCCCGGTTGTTAGGCATACTTTTATCAGGATAGTTCTTGCATTGGTAGCCAGTTGGGATTTGCATTTGGAACAGATGGATGTGAAAACAACATTTTTGCATGGTGATCTTGATGAGAAAATCTACATGGAGTAGCCAGAAGGGTTCACTGAACCAGAAAATCAGCACCTGGTATGCAAGTTAAAAAGTCATTGTATGGATTGAAACAGTCTCCAAGACAGTGGTACAAATATTTTGACTCCTACATGTTGCAGATTGACTAGAGTTGATGTGAGTATGACTGTTGTGTTTATGTTCGACGCCTTGATGACAGTTCATTTATTTTTCTGCTACTATATGTGGATGATATGCTAATTACTATAAAGCATATGTGTAATGTGATTAGTTTGAAGGGTTTGCTAAATCAGAAATTTGATATGAAAAACTTAGGGACAGCAAAAAAAAAAATTTGGACATGAAGATACTCAGAGATAGAAGCTCGAGGAGACTGTAGTTGTCTCAGCTCTCTCCCTTCCTCACTCCCACTCTCGGTGTCGGTGTCGGTGTCGCTACCGCCGCTCCATCAGCCCTCTAGATGATTGATTTCCCCTACCTCCTTCCTTCCCCTCATCCCCAGCCCTTGTAGCACCATGAAATGGAATCCGGCCTCGCCGCCACTCTTCTCCCTCCCTCCTGCTCCTCTTCACACGGCCGTCGCCCCCTGGTCAAGTGCCACTGCCACTCCACCTGGTCCCTCCCGGTCCATTCCCATCGCCACCCTCCTTCCCCTCTTCCTCCTCCTCCCCATCGAGCCTCCCGTCCTCTCTTGCCTCTCCTCAATTCCTTCACCTGCTTCGACAACATTGATCTAGGAGAAGGGGCTCCCTTGGTTGATGATTGAGGCGACTTGCTCTCTGTTGCCTTCCGGCCCATGGCTTAGATCGGCGGCGTCATCTGTTGTGGTCTCTTGCCCTTCCCTTCGTCTCCATCAACGTCATTTTCGGCATAGCAAGAATACCTTTCAAGTGTCCTCTATTTGTCCATTGGCTGATTGCCAGGAGGTAGCACCACCTTCCTCCTCTTCAACCTTCACAACCGCAGCGAGGCACAAGTGGTGCTGGCCATTGATCCCTGAGGTGCAAGTCATCAAACACCATCTGCCAATCAGGTTCCATTTTAATGCGAATTTAGTGTGATTTTCATTGTGTTATTGGCATAGTGTGAAGACATTTATATGTGAGATTTCATTCATAGCGTATTGTAAAGGTGTCTTTTGGACATAGTTCTCAAACTGTCTTTTCACTTTTGTGTAGGGTTGGTGTTGTGTTCGCTAGAAGACAGACACCACGAGGACACGATGTCATATAGGGAATCTATGATGCTATGAAAGCTCATAATCCACAAAGTGTTTTGCAAGGATTTGTTGGTAAGCACATTTTCAATTCCTTGATGTTGTTTGGAGGTAGAACTTTGGAAACAATAGTGTGTTATTTCTATTGGTCTGGTCACCGGGTTCAAAATTTCAATATGTTGTTCAACAATCATGTATGTCGTGTTCAGGGACGCATCGTTCAAGAATTGACAGAATCTAGAAATTTCAGAAGTGTTGCAAAAATCCACCGAGAATTAATTGCCTACATTCCAACCATCACTGCTACAAGAAGAATCATAATCAAAGTAGAGCCTGAAAATTCTTCAAAGTGGCACCTTAAGAAGCTTTTGAAAATGGTCATATACATTAAATTCTTGATGTGCAGGTACCTAATAAGTGAGCGAAATCTGTGCTGATTTCACATTACATGTTCATATTTACACATTTTTCTGGCTTATGGCATAGCTGCATGATACCTGAGTCATCCAGATGGATCCTTTGACATTGTATAGTTTAGTTTCATAAACTATTATGAAGTGATAAGAATATTAGTTGCTTTAGGAAATGTGTAATTCTGTGTAGGTGGCACAGGAGACCTATTTGCAAAGAAGACGTTGGAGATCACAGATGATGTTCTTTCTTCATACAAAAATCAAGTTTTACAAAATTTATTGACCTGTATTGTTGACTGTCTACTGTTACTCTTGTTGCTAACAAGAGAGTTTTTACATTCTTCAAGGTGGTTTTGATTTGCTCGACAGGATTGTTGATCAAACCCACACGACTTGAGCAAGTGAATGCTGTAATGTCAACATGTTGTGATCTTAACTTGGATGGCCTGGTCATCATTGGAGGTACTAATAGGATATACCAAAAACTCTGCTCATTTAAGTGTTTGATTAAAACGAAACCAACGTTTGGTCGCATTTGGTAATTACTTATAGAGCTGCTCTTCCGTGTCATTCCAAATTATACTAGCAGGAATTATGAATTCTGAAGCAATTGTGGTTACACCAATACAAGGACCAATCAAGCAAGTTCAAAGTACTCACCTCATCAAAACATTATCTACTTGTAGGAATCATGTAGTTTTTTTTTTCAGGAATCGTGTTGTTCCTATGCTTTTCTTATCTCTAGGGGTGACCTCCAATTCAGATGCTGCTCAGCTTGCACAGAACTTTTAGAAGCATAGCTGTAAGACAAATGTAAAAAGTCATAACTAACTTCATATGCTCATACTCTTACAATACCACATAAATTTTCATATATCTCCCCTTTTTAACAGGTTGTAGGTGTTCCTGTTTTGTTACATGCTGATCTCAAGAATCAGTTTGTGGAAACAAATCTTGGTTTTGACACAGTGTACAAAGTAAATCTATTAGGCGTGCCCATTGCAATTTTCAAGTTGAAATTATGATGGTTTCTACAAGAAAAATTAGTTTCTTAACAAAAAAAAAGCACAACATTTCTTTTCAGCAATCAATTATGTAGTGAGCACACCAAGAAAACAAATGGTGTGCTTTTCTATCGATTGACTTCATGTTGATATGTAATACCATGCTTACTTTTGGTGGGTGCCCATTTTGATGTGTTTATTTTGTTCCTCCATGTAACTATCAATTACGTATTAACCAAGCCAAAGATAGAAGTTAGTCATATTAACAAAAAAATTCCCTACATTTCAGGTTGTTTAATAATGCCTAAAGCTTATGTGACCAGAGGTTTTCCCTTACTCTCCTCAGGACAAGTATATTGCTTTCTCCCATGCCTATTAGATGCACTTTCTTTTTTCAATTACCTTGGTGCTATCTCATCCTGTGAATAGTACTTACAGAGTACTTAACTTTAGAAGATGTGGGCTTGTAGCTGATTATATCATAAGGATATGTGAAAAGTGAAAATCGAGTTTGTTTATCCTGTTCTTTCTTGCATGAATCACCTTAGACAAATATAATTCAAGTGGTCAAACAATTATAGCTCTGGTAAAAAACTTCCCCTTTAGGTAGCTAAGCTAAACATCTAAAAATGATGTTGTTGCATTGGAAGTATCAAATTTTCTCCATAAATGCTTAATTACCTTTGTGTGGATTAAAAAAACTGAATTTACTGTGAACATGTCATTTGTTTTGATTCGATTGTAGACACAAACTTTGTTTATTTTGGGTTCTCTAACTGTCAGATGCTTGAATTGTTGACGACGTCTTGGATCGTAGGTTGTATTTGTGCACTTGACTCGGCGGAAGACCAGGGCCCCGGCGCCGCGGCTGGGACGCCGTGACGTGCGAAGCCGCCAGGCAGGACTCGAATCGAGCAAAGCAGAACGAGATAGAAGAGCAAAGGAAGATTGGGGCAATTTTCTGATATTCTTTTTTCCTGTAAATAAAGTTGATCCTCTCCTTTAATAGAGAGTTCCTAACAAAGTAATCTAAAACGGATTCGAAACGGATAGCTAAACGATTACAGACTTCCGGATTTAACTATGACTGAAAAGGAAATTATAATACATACTATTCCTAAACCGACACGGTTGCAATACTTTCTTCGGCAGCTGAACCAGAACTCCCAGGCGCAACAGCTGGTTGATGTTTCTTCCGTCGCGCATATGTAATACCCCACATGACATCTCTCCCCTCCTTTAAAAACAGCTCGTCCTCGAGCTTAAATAAAGGGTATAGTTGCTGAAACTGCTCCAAATCTTCCCATGAAGCACTGGTTTTCGGTGCATTCTCCCATTGAATTAAAATCTGAAGACGGTCGCGAGCCCAACGAGATTTAATAACTTTGGCTGGCAAAGGACAAGCCCGACCATGCAATATTACCGGTAGTGGCGGAGGGGATGATGGTGAAGAACCAATAAACGGTTTCAACAAACTAACATGAAATACATCATGAATCTTTGCTCGAGCTGGCAATTGCAAACGATATGCCACTGAGCCTATTTTCTGAAGAATTTGATAAGGCCCAAAATAGCGAGGTCCCAATTTCCCTTTGAGAGACATGGACAAAGATGCGGTTGGCCGATTGTGTAAACGAAGCCATACCCACTGACCTTCTGACAATTCGAGCTCTCGATGGTTTTTGTCGTAATGTCTTTTATACATTTGTTGAGCGAGAAGCAAACGGTCATGGATTTCAACCAAGAATTCATCCCTATCCTGGAGAAGTTGATCCACTGCCGGTAGTCGAGTGGCCTCTGGTTGATAGGAACACAAAGTTGGTGGTTCGCGACCATAAACTACTTTGAACGGCGAAGTACGAAGTGATGTCTGAAAAGAGGTATTATAACAATACTCGGCCCAAGGTAACCAACGAAGCCATTGTTTAGGTCGGTCTCCAGTAAGGCAACGGAGATACATAACAATTATCTTGTTAACCACTTCTGACTGACCATCTGATTGAGGGTGAAAAGCAGAACTGAGGTGAAGCTGTACGCCGGCTAAGCGAAACAATTCTGACCAAAAAGTGCTTGTAAAAACAGTATCGCGGTCGCTAACAATAGACGTTGGAACACCGTGGAGACGAACAATTTCACTGAAAAATACTTGGGCGACTGAAGATGCCGTGTATGGATGAGCCAACGGTAGAAAATGTGCAAACTTAGAAAAACGATCCACAACGGTTAGGATGACTGTTTTACCATGAATTCGTGGAAGTCCTTCAATGAAATCCATTGATATGTCGGCCCACACAGTAGAAGGTACCGCCAATGGTTGAAGCAAGCCGGCCGGATGCAATTGTTCGCCTTTATTGCGTTGACAAACATCACAAGCCCGTATATAATCTTGAACGACGGTCCTGGCATGCGGCACATGAAAATCAGCTCGGAGACGGTGAAGTGTTTTCTGAATACCCTCATGTCCCGTACCATGAGCTAATTGAATAATGGACGGTAGGACTGGAGCAGTCGATGGGATGTATACTCGATGGTTGAATGTAATTAGGCCATCGGTAATAGACCATGAAGCATGCTGTCGGCCTTCTATGATTGCAGTACGTAAAGACTGCCATGCTGTATCTGCGTGAAGACTAATACGTAACTCCTCAAAAAACGAAAACCGCGGTGCAGACAGAGCCAAAGCGACCGGCGAAATTTCAGACTCTTGCCGTGACAAAGAATCGGCGACCACAGCTTCGGAATCTCGCCGAGACAAAGAATCAGCGACTATATTGGTGCTGCCAGGTTTGTATTCGACGGAGAAATCATAACCCAAGAGTTTACTAACCCAGTGATGTTGCGGAATTGTCGAAAGACGTTGATCAAGCAAAAACTTCAAACTGTAGTGGTCAGTACGTACCAAAAATCGGCGTCCCCACAAATAAGGATGCCAATGACGAACCGCTTGGACAAGGCCGATTAATTCCCTTTCATAGGCTGCTAGGGAAGCATGTCGCGAAGCAATCGGTCGACTGAAAAAAGCCACTGCACCGGTGCCTTGATGTAAAACAGCCCCAAAGCCAGAACCTGAAGCATCACACTCAACAATAAAATCACTACCAAAGTTTGGTAATTGTAATATGGGAGCCTGAGTTAAAGCTGATTTGAGGCAAAGAAAAGCAGCCTGAGCTTCAGATGTCCATAAAAAAACCTCCCTCTTGAGCAATTTAGTAAATGGAGCCGCAATAATACCAAAATTACGGATGAACTTGCGGTAATACCCTGCCAACCCAAGAAAACCACGGAGCGCCCGGACTGACTTAGGAGTTGGCCATGTAGATACCGCACTAATTTTGGCATTGTCAACAGCCACACCTTCTGCTGACACAACGTGGCCAAAGTATGCCACCGAGGTCTCACCAAAGGAGCATTTAGAGCGTTTCAAAAACAAGCGATGGTGTTGAAGACGCTGTAATACCATACGCAGATGTTGTAAATGTGTTGACCAAGTAGGACTGTAAATTAGAATATCATCAAAGAAAACTAGGACAAAGCGACGAAGAAAATCCTGGAGCACGGTATTCATAAGGGCCTGGAATGTGGCAGGCGCATTGGTAAGGCCAAATGGCATGACAAGAAATTCAAAAAGACTCGATAAAGTGCGGAAGGCGGTCTTCGCAATGTCCGCCGGGTGCATTAACACTTGATGATATCCGGAACGTAAGTCCAATTTCGTGAAAAATTTGGCACCACGAAGCTCATCAAGTAACTCATCAACGATCGGAATAGGAAACTTATCTTTGATGGTACGGTCGTTGAGGTTGCGATAATCGACACAAAAACGCCAAGAGCCGTCCCGCTTCTTGACCAATAAGACTGGAGATGAAAAAGAAGATGAACTTCGGCGGATGGTCCCTTGGTGGAGCATCTCGGCACACTGACGTTCCAACTCATCTTTTTGTAACTGCGCATAGCGATATGGTCGAACGGTAATGGCATCCGTCCCTTTCTTCAAATGAATACGATGGGAGATCTCTCGCACTGGTGGCAGACCATGCGGCTCCTCAAACAAGTCCTTAAAGCCAGCTAAAAGATCATCCAGGAGGTTAGTGACAGAGCAGCTGAGGGCATGGCTTGACCGTGAGGGCATTGGCAATCCGGTCCACGTAACCCGTCGTCCATGGCGAGCGAAGGACATATTCATGCTGGAAAAATCCCAAGTAATTGGGCCAAGGGTGCCAAGCCATTGAACTCCTAGGATCACGTCGAAACCATCAAGCGGCATAGCGTAGCAATCCACTGTAAAGTCCTCGTGACCGATGCGGATGGCCATGGCTCGGCACAAGCCCAAACTTGTAACACGATCCCCGTTGGCCACCGTAACGCTCAAGCCGGAGCGTGGTCGCATGCAGACGCCGGTAGCTGCCACCACATCATTGGCAATGAAGTTATGTGTAGAACCCGAATCAAGAAGGGCAACCAACGTGCTGCTACCGATTTCGACTGAGAGTCGCATGGTTTGGCCCGAGCGTGGCTGAATACCCGTCAGAGCCGCCAAAGAAATTTCTGGCTCGTTGCCACTCGGCGGATCATCTTCGTCGTTGTCCCAATCTGGTTGTACTTCAATAACAAAGAGGCGCTTACACCGGTGGCCTGGAACGAATTTTTCTTCGCACTGGAAACACAAGCCCTGAGCACGTCGCCGGTCGAGCTCTGCAGGGGACAAGGTGCGACGTGGTAAGGGTTGCTGGAGGGAGCCGCTGCCGCTGGTGTCGGTTGCTACGCCAGAACTGGGACCTGAAGTGGGCGCACTACCAGAACGCCAAGATCGACGGGGGAATGAAGGGGCTACTGGTAATGCTAGCTGCGAGCGACGTTCATACGCGCGAGCTAAGCTCATGGCCGATTCCAGAGATTGTGGAGCTTGCAATTCGACGTCTGTTTGCAGTGGCTGTCCGAGACCTGCAGTAAACAGCTGAACTTGTTGATGCTCTGACAGGGGGTCGGTGCGGCACAACAGAGCCAAGAATTGGTCGGAGAAGTCACGGACAGTGCCTTGCTTGCGTAGAGCGATGAGTTCGCCCAATGGATTGGAGCACAGCGGGGGTCCGAAACGCGTGTTAACCAGTTCGACGAAGCGGCGCCAAGACGGTGTGCCGGTGTCGCGCTCCAGTCGATGATACCACAACTGAGCCGAACCAGTCATGTGGAACGTCGCCAGCCAAACTTTATCCTCCTCCATCGTGTGTTGACCCCGGAAGAATTGGTCGCAGCGATTGAGCCAAGGTAAAGGGTCCTCCTGACCGTCGAACAATGGAAAATTCAATTTGTAAAATCGTGGTGCACCACGTCCGGTTTGATGGCCTTCGGCTGTCCGACGTGTTGGAGTGGGTAAATCCCGGTCGGCGTGGCGCAAGTCCATCACCGAGGCAGCTGGCGAGGCCGGAAGTCGTCGATGGGGGTTGGGGAGTATGCCATCAGTTGCTCGGAGGCGTGCATCGGTGAGGGTGTCCTGGTCATCATCGCCAAGCAGGTTGATGCGCCCATGTTCCAATCGGTTGATGGCTACATGATGTGCTCTTTGTTGATGATCAATATCCCGAACGGTGTCGGAGAGATGGTCGATCTTTTCATGCAGCTTCACACGATCGGTCTCCATCTGCTGAAACAACAGATCGAGTTTCTTGCCGATCCCTTCGATGTTATCTCCTTCTGACATGTTGGTCGCAGAATGACTTCGATACCAAGTTGTCAGATGCTTGAATTGTTGACGACATCTTGGATCGTAGGTTGTATTTGTGCACTTGACTCGGCGGAAGACCAGGGCCCGCGCTTGCTGGCCGACGCCGTGGACGCGCGGCGCCAGCAGACTCGATCGAGCAAAGCGTAACGAGATAGAAGAGCAAAGGAAGATTGGGGCAATTTTCTGATATTCTTTTTTTTCCTGTAAATAAAGTTGATCCTCTCCTTTAATAGAGAGTTCCTAACAAAGTAATCTAAAACGGATTCGAAACGGATAGCTAAACGATTACAGACTTTCGGATTTAACTATGACTGAAAAGGAAATTATAATACATACTATTCCTAAACCGACACGGTTGCAATACTTTCTTCGGCATCTGAACCAGAACTCCTAGGCGCAACAGCTGGTTGATGTTTCTTCCGTCGCGCATATGTAATACCCCACATGACACTAACCCATGTTCTCGGAATATTCCAAGAGCCAATGGCATTGCTGGAAGGCATTTGCTTTCTGTCTAATGGATTTGGTGATTTTTTTAAAAAAATAATACATTAAAAAAGAATTACAGAAATAAATAGTAAAAAAGAACATTACAAAACTAGACCTCTGTTCCAATTCAATTGGCGATAGGAACCCTGCGGCCCATGAAGGCGACAAGGACTAAATCCCTAAATTGCTCTTGTCTAGAGGGGGCACATATCACTGGAGAAGTCCATGTCGCCAATTGAATTGGCGACAGGGAGCTGTCACCAATTCAATCGGCGACAGAGGGGCGACAGAGCTACTGTCGCCAATTGAAACGTCGATAGTTTCATGTCGTCAATTGAATTGGCGATAGATGTCTAGTTTTATAATTTTCTTTTTTGACTATTTATTTCTATAATTATTTTTTTAAAATATATTATTTTAAAGGTCAGGTCCTTTGCATTATATTGAATGCAATTATGGAGTTGACAAAGCTATTGGGTGCACTTGTAGAAGTTATTCACCATGTGATGGAGACGTTGAGCCACCTAAATCTGGTTTTTATTTAAAATAGCAATAGTTTTGTTGTATTTAATGTTTCATGGATGTGTCTAAGTTATCCTTTTATGTCCCTCCATGTTCACTACCTTTGTCAGCAAGAACAATCTTGGTGTTGTTGGCTAGAAGATCATTTTACAACCAAGGTGGTATCCTATCTGAACATGCTTTACTGCGTGGCTGATTACTCTGCAGTACTTCATAGCTTGCACAACATTATTAGTCAGATCAACTCAGGTCAAGAAAGTATATGAAATAGCATCATGTCTAACAAAATGAAACACTTGTGAAATGTGGTTCTTGAAAATGAATCTTGATGTATTCATATACATAAATATAAATGCTTTCAGCATTATAAAGTTTCCTTAACCTTTTGGCTACCTAATAAGAGATATGGTGTAGGGCTTCTTGTTGACACTGTTATCATGAATCCTCCCTTTGGGACAAAAAGGAAAGGAACAGACATGGTATTCCTTTCTGTGGGCTTGAAGGTCAGACTAGCAGTTTGCTATAACAATTTTATTGAAAGATTATGCCATTGATTTGATGTTTTCAGATTTTAAAATCATTTTATTGTTCATAGGTTGCCTCCCAAGCTGTCTATTCTGTACACAAGACTTCTACGAGAGAAGTAAGTTTTTCCTCAAGGAATACAAATGTACCTTATTCGAGTCACTCTCTTTGATTCTTTTTATTCCACTTTGAAATGCTTTCTTTATAGAGAATATTGTATTGCTCAAAAGAATTAATCAACTCTACGCACAATGATATTAACCATATTAGCTTAACAAACTACTACTGCTAATTGTGCCACACGAAAAATTGTACAAACATCTTGCAAATATCATCTATTCAATGGGCGGGCGCGCCGCGGCGCGCCTTACCATCTAGTATACCTAAAAGGTTCAATTATTTTCGTTTTTGTTCCACTGTTGGGTGTATAGCGGCTGGCCATCATTTGTGGCATTGTCATTGTCAATGGATCTATGATATATATCCATTCTATTTATTTTTAAATCTAGCTCGGTATTATATAAAGAGAGGTGATCAAACAAGACATGATTAGGGGTGAAAATAGGTCAGATACGGGCGGATATTGCTCTTTTCATATCCTAACCTATATTTTTACCCTAGATTCGAAGTCGGATGCGGATACCCCGGATACGAATGCGGATTTTCGGGATACGGTCATGGCGCGGATGCAAATCGGATTCAAATTGGTCACGTATAACTTGACAGAGTGTACACATGAAAATGATATAACTTCATCAACGAAAATATCAAATTATACTACCTATTAGAGAATTACTTATCCTACTTAACAACGTAAACATAATCAAATGTAAATTCATATTATATATTAGTCAATGACTAGAAATCATATAGAATATTAAAGGATATTGATATTTATCGGATATCCATTTTGTTGATTTACCGGATATCTTTTAGATACGGATCGAATATTGCTATTCCCATATCTTAACCCATATTCCATGATATCTTCTAGATACGAATAATATCGGATGTGGATCGAGACTAAAAATGGTATCCCAGGTGGATTTTTTAGATACAGGCATCGGATTGGGCGGGAATTATCTGCCCTGATTTCACCCTAGACATGATAGTAGCCTACCTGTCATAATTTAGCCGGTTAAGAAACATCATGTTTTCGTAGTTTTAATTTTCCAAAGTTGGCCACATGTGATTTCTTTTCTACCGAGCTATAGGCTATAGCACGTGAGATCGTGATCTCAGAAAGGTAAGACATCCAAAGAGAGGGGGGAAAAAATCAACAAGGGTCTTGTGAATGGATACCAAAGGCTGCTGAGAGATTGGAGATCATGATCTCAGAAAGGTAAGACATCCAAAGAGAGGGGAAGAAAAATCAACGAGGGTCTTGTGAATGGATACCAAAGGCTGCTGAGAGATTGGGTTCAGCTGCTGTGCCTGACTGACTACATCTGCATATGCAATGATGAGAACCATGATATTACATACATGTATGTATGTCTCGTGATTCTACCTAGACGGCAGTAACATTGTGGTGTCAGACGCTCAGAGACCATGACTGCCTTGCCTTGCCTTGCCATCCGGTGCGAGACACCCGTCCGGTTCACGTGCACCCGTAAGGTCCAACCGCGTGCACCACTTCTGCGCGCATGCCTGCAAACGTCCAAACAAAACCTGCCCCATCCAGCATCTTTCCGTCTAACTCGATTGAAGCTAGCTCTAGTTGACTGGGGCTATAATAACCAAGTTATTTTAATGGTCTGAAGAGTTAAGTCATGGAGATATAAATTGATTAAACATGTAGTACTTCTTTTGCCTTAAAACATATGCATGTACTATTATGTGTTCTAATTAAGTAAGGTAGCTACGGGGGCATAGAAATCTGAGTGGCAAAAATACCATCTTTAAAAAGAAAAAAGAAATGTTTTTATACTTACGGAAATGGAGATTGTTGGCTACCATTCTGCTGCCAATATATCAATGTATTGGCCCGCGGATCCAGAATTAAAATTTAGAGGTGCTCATATGACAAAGCTAATATGAGACAAGCGTATGATAAAGATGGTACCTTTGTAATGGGTGAGGGTGCTAGTGGTACCAAAGGGTCCGGCTGGAGGTAGCGGGGACTCTAGACCTGGCTGGTCCTTGGTAGGTCCACCCTGATTATTGGCTTCATACCCGACATTGTCGGACCTGGATTTCCTAATTCAGAATTCTTTGTGATAACATTGTGCTATTTCCTGGATCAGTAGATAGCACTCACAAATACATTGCTGAATCATTTCATACATGGCGTAGAATCATACCATTCATTAATTTAGCACATCAGAGTTTATATAGACCGCGTCGGATCAGGTTTTACAATAAGAGCCGAACAGGCCAAAGGATTACATTACAAAATCAGAAGCGACAACGAAAGCAAAATGGGTGGAGCTCATCTCTCCACAGGCAAGCGACTAGGGAAAACCCGTGTGCGTCCGATATTAACCAATGCTTGGATAATATTGGATGCACGCAAGTACCGACGGAGTCAACTAGACTGGAGCGAGACTAGAACATCTAAAGACTACACTGCGCTTCATCATCTCCCGGACCTCCAACTTGTGGATCATCGTAGTAGTCGTAATCTCCAGGATTTCCTGCTTCTAAGGGGTTTTTTTTTTGGAGGGGGGCGAGAATGAGCACAACTTTTGTGCTTGCGAGCCAACACACAATGCAATAATATACATGCAAGGCTAAACAAGGAGGGCTCGGGTTCTTTTATTTGCTAAAGCAATGTTATCAATTATCATAATTACAAATTTCTTTCACTTAGCATTTTAACAAATTGCATTTTTATTAAAGAGAGCAATTGTGCAATATTTAATCACAGCAGAGGTTCCCTTCGCCTTAATGCTTAATTTGATTGGGGTTACCCCCACATATTAACATCACTAAGTCTGAAAACTCAGGGAAAATCCAACCCAGGGCTAGGTGAGCCCACCACACTTTTCATCCCACCCACAAAGATTTTTGAAATAGAACTAACTCGAGTAAAGATTCACATGTCCGCCTTTAACCGTAGGCGCGTCTGTTTAAACAGTTTAGACTCTGCAGAGGTTGTACACTTTACCCACAAGAGATAGTCATACTTGTTACCCCACATGATTCCTTAGTCATGTAGTTGAGCGACCGTCACAGTAGCTTTTCAAAATATCTCACCCCTTCTGTCATCTCACCTATATGGGGTTACGCACATATGTTGGTGCGGGATGTCACCCCCTACGTCTTGCCGTAGAAGGCACTCCACCATCGGTGTCCCATTCAAACGTGATCAAGCTCACACTTGCACCCTTTATTGTTCCTCTCGTGAGACTGACTTTCAAGGTTCAATAAATCTACTAAGTCAAGTTGCAGTTTGTAGACTTGTGGTTGTACTTATTTTACACGAGAGGTCATGACAAGATTAAGTCCTTAGGGTTGTCTAGGCGGATCATTTCACACATCAACATTCTTTGGGCTGCATTAGCACCCATCAATATACGACTCATCACACAATCCGTCCAGACAGTAACATCAATAGTAGAATTTTTTAGGAGTAGAAATACAACAATTCAACCATCTCAGTCATTCACCCACAATGACTGCCAAATTCATTTTTATGTTTGAAGAGATGATGACTGGGACATTTTAATGTCCCGATACTTAAGCAAGACTAGCATGTCGCTTAAATACAACCTATAGCTAGTATTACCACATAGTTACTAAAGTGACAAGGGAATTAAGGGATTCAATTTGTCAAGAATGTCATAGTAATTAATTATTCATCAAATGGGTATTTAACTACCTTAAGATTTAACATACATTTGATTAAAGAATTAAAGCATGCAATTTGCTATTTTAAAAGAATATAATTTGCATAAAATGTAGGCTCAATATGATCAAAGTATTGACTGACCTAGGATATAGGTAAGAGGATCTTGATAATCTTGAGCTTGATCAACTTGGGGATCTCCGGCGTCTCCAAATCCTAAACGGACGAAAGTACCGGAAAAAGGCACAATGGCAAAGAGAGCAAATGAATACGCAAGAATACACAAATGAACTCTAAATTGAACAAGACCTATGCCATTAGTAAGATCTTGAATTTACAAATTTTTGAAACAAGTTTTATAATTTTTGGAGCTAGAATGAGAGAGATAAGAACTTTTGAAACCTTTCTTTTAAATTAAATTAGAAAAGAAAAAGAAAAACAAAAAGGGCAGCAGCCCACGGACAAGAATCAGCTTGGCCTGGCGCAGTTGAAAGCAAAGTGCGGGCGTGGGGCACGGCCTAAAGGGGCGGCTCGGGCGAGAATGGGGAGGAACGGGGCGCGCGCGGGAGGGGAGGAGAGGGAGGCTCGGGGGGGAGCTGTGGCGACGACGGGGAGGGGGAGGGGAGAGGGAGGCTCGGGGCGCGGTGGCAATGAGGCTCACCGAGCGACGGCGACGGCGACGGAGGTAAGGGCTTCGGCCTTCTTCTTCCTCCTCTTTTCTTGTTCTTCTTCCTTGGTCTCCTTTGCTTGGGGAAAAGGGGGAGTGGGGGAGGAGAGGAAGGGAGGCACCGGGGCTTTATAGGCCACAGGAGGGGGGAGAGCCATTGGGTGGGGGTCCGGGCGAGCGTGCGCGGCAAAAAAAGGGGCATGCGGGTGGCGCACGGGTGATGATGGCGCCACGGTGGCGTGTGCAGAAGGAGGGGGGCTCGGGCAGGCATGCGCACAGTGGATGGAATGGGGCGGGCAAGAGGGCACAACAAAGGGTAGGAGCAGCGTAGGCAGCAGCAGAGGGAAGGGAGGGGCTAGAGGTGGCGCGGCGGTGGATGGGACAAGCCGAGGGCGCCGGGGTTGCGGCTGGCAGGGGAGCAGGTGGAGTAGGTGGCGGCGCAGAGGAGGTCGGGAGGAAAAAGACAAGAGGAGGGGAGAGCCGGGCTAAGGGCGGCAGAGGGAAGAGAGGGGCGCGGCGGCGATGCAGAGCACGCGAGGGGGGTCCGGGCGGGGGCGACCCAAGGAGAAAGAAAAGGGCATTACAGACATGTAATAAATCAGTTATGATCCTAAAACATAGCTTGATATCCAAGGTAAGATCATACTCCGATTATTGGAACGCATGAATTTCACAGATAACTGTTTAATTTTTTACAATCCCACGTTCCAAATGGAGCAAAGAAAGTTGGTAGTGACAGTGTCCCCATATTAAATTGATAATAGTTCCTTAATTTTTTCCCCATGTTGATGAGCTTGCACTCACTAAGACATAGCCCCTACAAAACAGGACATCAAGACGAAAGTATTCTATCTAATTCATCCCTGCAAAAATTAGCTCTTTGGTTCCTTGTAAAGACGTACCAAAACGATATATTTTCCCCTAAATAAATGATTATGACTAAATGTGCCTCCGGCCGAGAGCCCTCACGGTTTTCATGTATATATTCTAGTACTCCTTTCTTCAAACGACCAGCATTATGAATCCATTATCCATCCACATGCATGGATAATGCTATAAAGTTTGTCTTGGAGTTGGTAGCTGCTTGTTGCTTATGGGAAAGCAAATCTCAGTTAAGCACGGAAGCATCTGCAGGCAAAGTGCGTCGGCCACTT
Source organism: Ampelocalamus luodianensis (assembly GCA_036346255.1). Taxonomy (NCBI): domain Eukaryota; kingdom Viridiplantae; phylum Streptophyta; class Magnoliopsida; order Poales; family Poaceae; genus Ampelocalamus; species Ampelocalamus luodianensis. The sequence goes on along the minus strand of CM070627.1, from coordinate 50,230,377 downwards.
GGAAGAAATTTCTCTGGATGCAGCACAGTTAATTAGCCTCTGCTAAGTGTATACTTCGCCTGTTTGGAAGCACTGCACGGCTCTGAGCCTCTGACTATTTTAATTATCCCTTACTATTTTTCCCTTACTATTTTCCCTTAATTATCCCTTACTATTTTTCCCTACTTTCAAATGTGTGCCAATGTTTTTCTGGGTGGTGCAAGAGCACTAGTAGATCTTTAGATCACAACTTTACAGCTTACATATAGTACTCCCACTGTTTCGTAACTTATGTTATTCTAGATTTTGGCACATTAATCGAGACGTGGAAATATGACTAGCACAATCTCTCTTCTGATGATTAGCTCCTTTTTTATAATAAAAAAAAACAAGATAATGTTAGTCCACACATTAGGTGGGAAAATAAATGTTTGATTTATACGGGAAAGGTCGATCCATAGTTGTTCCAACTAGTATGGCACCTGGTTTTCTGGCTAGCTAAAGGGCAAGAGTTCATTCGCAATCAAACGCAAGTTAAACGGGTTATTTATGTGAATTTTTCACGAGCCACAAGTTAAACGGATTATTTATGTAAATTTTTCTATATTTGATCATGCAACCTCTCGGTGTAAATTAAAGTCCTATTATAGGTACTTTTTTTTAAAAAAAAAATTGTGTTATGGTATATACCTAATACAAAGGAAGGCTCCAGACAAGTTTATCCAGAGAGAAGATGGGAGGTGTCGGTGTTTTAGAACCGATCTTACGTAAAGATTGTTTGATTCGGGGGATCTCCACAATTGATCACGCAGACGAAGGAGACACGGGGATTTTTATACAGGTTCGGGCCTTCTCGGGTGAGAATAATAACCCTACTCCTGTGTATCTTGTATTTGCTCTCTGGATTACAATCGATTGGAGGTTTTCCTAACTGTCTTCCAGGAAAAGCTCTCTCTGTCCTCCAAAAGGAAGCCCTCGCCTCACTATCTCTAAGAGACACATATTTATACTAAACAGTGGTGGACGTCGTCGTTCCAGGCTAATTAGTCGCTCATTATTGCGTAATAATGAGAGTAATTGCCGGAGTAGTAACCTCCCCATGCTGTCAAACGGTTTCCAGTCAGAGATAGTGGAGATTTATCAGCAGTTATGTGTATTTTGACTGTTTGGATCCTCACTATTTATTGAATCTTCTGACGGGTGGGTCCAGTAAATCGTGATGGATCTGTAACAGAGCTAGTCGTAGAAAGACTTACGACCAGACGTAGTCGTAACGATTATACCATAGTCGTAGGAGAGCTTACGACTAGGGGGTAGTCGTAACGATTATGCTATAGTCGTAGAAGAGCTTACGACTAGGGGGTAGTCGTAGGATAACCTACGACTTCCTGACTCGTCCTTCCCTGATAATATTCAAAAGGTATACTTTGTGATGTCATATTTTCTGATTAATAAATAAGGATTATTTAGATCTTCGTCAGGAGGGATCAGGATAACGTGAAGCAAGGAACGCCGGCTGTACTACTGCAACTGTCTGCGAATACCTACATATAGAGTAGTCAGTGGCGACATATCCCCCGGCATGCGTTTCCCGCTGTGTGTTTAAATACTTGCCACCCTCAGCCGCACACCCAATCGGGGATGTGCCGCACCTGCGACGATACTCACTTTCAAGTTTCAACGACGTCGGCAACCAGCAAAATGGCACCATGCTCTACTCTTAGACTAGTACAATTTCCACGAGCTCACCGGCCCAAACCCGTCCAACCTGCCCCGCAAATTATCACTCCCAAGCTCAGCTCATCAATGTGTCACTGTAGCTACCAAGATTTGTGCAAACTAGCATGGAATATGATCCCGTTTGGAACACATGAAAAACAATAGAAATCTATTATATAATAAAAGCTTATGAAAGCCTTTTACAACCGCTGAGAAAAAATATTCTATAAATTATCAGAAAAAAGAAAAGAAAAACATCCGAACAACATCGGTCATTGGGTGACATCGGAATAAATAGGAATATGTTTGAAATTCTCGCAAAAAAAACAAAACATCTAGCCCTATCTAGCCCTTGGACAGGTAGGTCATAATTAAAAATGGACTATAGCGATCATTTGATATTATTGCTTAGAGATATATATTGTTTTGTTATTAAAACCAAAAGAAAATATTACTTGTATACGCAAGGAGAAAAAGAGAAGATGGAAACGTCGCGTGTGGCACGCTTAAAAAAAAACCACATACGGCACTAGAAGGGAAATATAGAGGTACGGGAAAAAAAAAGAAAGAAACTATCCACATGGCAAAAAATTAAAACAAGGACGTACGCGAATAAATGGAACGCCGAATGCGGCCTTTCTCCTTATGCCACCTATCTGCACTTCTACACATGTGCATGTAGCTACATGGTAAGTTTTTGTATTCAGTATGTTTTAATCAAAGCTAATTAGGATATTTTATGAATATTGAAACTCGAACAACGGATTGTTATTCATCGTGAGAAGTCTTGGTGCAACAAGATTTATTATATACATAGACAGAGCATTAAGTAGCATAGCACAAGAGAACAAACGCTTAAAAAGAAAGGACATCACATTTTATATGTAACTTTTTAGAGCTTGTGTAATTAACTTTTTAAGTTTCAGTGTTTACAACACAATAAAGGGAGCTTAGTTAGCACTCAATTCGATGAACCGTCATAATTTGGAGCAATGCATAATTGTATATATACGGCATATCATTCCCGTTAGGAAGTGAAATTAGAGACAGTATACAGTAATGGAAAGAAGCATTGACTAACGAGTCTACGTTGAACCTTCGAGAGGCAAAGCAAGGGGATAGAATTGAAGCTACGACAGGAAGTTGACCAAGAAGAGAGAAGAATACAATGTTAAGAGCATTGTCTCAATCGGACCATGCACTAAAGTATGAAAGACTAGCAATAGATTTATGCTGCATCTACATTCTAGCATCGGGAGGTGCCTTTAAATCTTAACAATTGCTTATTACATGGATAAAAATTAGAAATTATATAGGAAACGAAAGCCCAATAACTAACTAAAAAAGTAATAGGACTAATCATGCAATTGTGCGGACTATTTTACTAGTTTAGTATAAAAAAGCCACATCCAACGGCGTGAACATTTCCTTTCACTGCTTCACGTAATTCCCGTGTTTCCAACCAAGCCTACATATTATAGGTCTGGTTGGAACATAAGAAATTATGCACAAATTTTCATAGAAAATCTAGAGGAAATAGCATGGTTCCTTCAAATTTCCACAAGAATCTTTTATTTCAAACGGGGCTACACAAGCTGGTTCGAAATATGATGCAGGTAAAATCGAAAAACTGACCATACAAATACGAAGGAATGTCACGATAATTTTGCAAGAAACTTGTAACTTTTATGTTCTTTTGTAGAATTCCGCATGTTCCAAACTGAGGCTTAGGGGCTGTTTGGTTCGGTGCCAACCTGAGCTAAATCAGATTTTGGTAATACCTGAAAATTTAGCTAGCATTTGGTTTGATTCCAATATTTAATGTCATCCACAAAATTTTAGTAATACCAAATTTTTTCAACAGAGGCTGGCATTTTTCGGGCAGCAATTTTGGGCGCCAAGTTTTAGCTGAGCAGCATGCATGCACTATGACAGGTGTTGGATGATGATTGCATGAGATAATGCATTAATTGGTTACTTAGTTTGATTTACAAGTTGGAAATGATCATATCTTCTAAACTAAGTATCCGATTTGTGATCCGTTTGGACCATTGTGTTCCTTATCATTTTATCAACAAAATAAGACCCGTGTTGACATATTTTGGAGTACAAAAAAATAGATATCATACGGGACCCACGTGTCATAATCACAATTTTAGTAAATTTTGGTATGACTGCAATCCAAACACATTAATTTCGATATTGCCTATGATTTGGTATGGCTACGATCCAAACGCTATTTTTTTGTCCATATTTTGGTATTACCGAGTTTTGACAGTGCCAAAATTTTGGTATAACTATATGAAGTCACAAACCAAACATACTCTTAGAGCATGGAAAATTGTCAACTGTACACCTCGCGCAGCCGATGGGCAATACGGGCACAGAGATATGGGTTGAGCGGCACATTTGTGGGACATGGGACAATACGTTTGGAGCTGACAAATCCAACAGCAAAATTCATTCCTAGTCGATCAATCAGGTGACTGGATCCAGAGCTCAACATTGTCAATTTTCACTAAATAAGAGACAACTAGACAATGACCGATAAAAAAAAAAAGCAGGACTAAACTCAAATCATTAGGGCTAGTTTCGAGCCTATGGGAAATTGGAAATTGAGCATCTTTACAGTGAACAAGCAGTGCATTCAATTCAAGGCATGTTTATGAAACCTGGTCCTTTGTCCCTGAGTGGTACACTTGTAGTTGTACTAGTACCACTAGTCAAACTGAGCATTCATCTCTCAGTTAGTCAAAACCTCACAGCCGCCGGTTCTACTCACAGCACAGGCTTGCTGCTTGCACTCACTACAGTTCAGATCAAGTCACAGTCGTCCTTGACCATTGGCTAACTGAGCTCGTACCACACGCGTCTAGGAAGAAATCTCTTCCAGGGGAATCTGGTAGCTCTCTATTATTAATATTTTTAAAGGAAAACAGGAATAATCATGTAGCTATGAATATAGCTAGTTGTTGAAAATTGTTTTAGTTCCTCTAGAATCTTGATAGATAGACAGACTGCTAGTTGTTGGAAATTGTTTTAGGAATGGCCTGGTTGCAAAAACATCGTTGTTAGCATGAATGATGACACCGTTGATTTGTTTGTCACGATCATCTCAGTTCTTCTTGTATACCAACACAACCTTGTGTTACTTGGTATGATATATGCAATGCTCCCTCCGTTTCAACGTAGCATCACGGAATGCGTAATGTTCAGCGTGCAGCCTTCAAAATTTGAAAGGCACACAGTCTAGACGTGCACTTGCCCTATTCACTCACGGAAGATTGTAGTTGTACCAAGTTACCAAACGCCGATAGAGTAAACGAACGAAGCCACCACCGGCGCTGGGGCGTCAACCACATCGCCATCACGGCTCCACACGCTCCCGACCCCAACAAACTGCACCGCCAACTACTTATGAACCCTTCTCCTTCTCCTCCTTCTTCTTCTTCTTCCCTTCACCACCACCCCTCAGTCACGCTTCCGCTGGAGCAAGCAGGGCCAATGGACCTCGACGCCGACATGATCCCGTCCTCGCCCTCCGCCGACTCCTCGCCGTCCTCCTCCGATCTCGACACCGAGGTTCTTGGAGTTGTATGATTAGTTGCATCTGTGTTAATGTTCGTGTTCTTGTGTTGATAGAGTTGGTTTTGGTTTCTTGGTAGTCGACTGGGTCGTTCTTCCCGGACCGGAGCACGACGCTGGGGACGCTGATGGGCGTGTCGGCGTTCGGCGGCGGGCGGCGGCGGCGGCGGAGAGGGCGCCGGCGGGGGAGGAGAGGGAGAGGCCCCCGCGGGCCGCGCCGGAGGAGGAGGAGGGGAGGCGCGCGGGCGGGTGGCGGCGGAGGCGGAGGCGGCGGCGGCGGCGCGGCCGCAGCCTCGGCGGGAGCTGGTGGCGGCTGTGCCGCGACGACTCCGGCGGACCGCGGACGTCTCTGGGCGAGTTCTTGGACATGGAGAGGCAGCTCGCCGGCGCCGACTTCCTGTGCGACGGCGTCGGCGGCGCACAGGAGCGGGAGGCGGCGACGTCGGTGGCGGCCACGGCGCTGTTCGAGGACGGGAGGGTGCGCCCACCGCAGCAGCCGCCGGCTGCTGCCGCGGAGGAGAGGGGGAGATGGCGGCTGCAGAGGGCGTCGGAGGGGTCGTCCTCCTCCTCATCGTCGTCGCTGGCCAGGCTGCCGGTGCTGCTCACCGGCATCTGCAGCGGCGGAGCGGGTTAGGGCTTTCAGGGGTGATGGTTGCAATTAATAACTGGCTCTCGAGGGGTGTTTATGTGAAAGTGGAGTGAATGCTTCTTTCAGCTTCTTTGTCTCCCTTCTTTTTCCTTCCCCCCACGGATTCTTTTGTTGCTGTCCGCTTCTTTCTTACATTAATTATTGTGCTTTGGTCCTTCTGGGCCGGTACAAAAACTTGTTTGATGCTTCTCTTTTCCTTGTTCCCTTTTGCTCTGCACATGAAAAGAATCAAGAGTAGAAACACATGCTACTCCTTTGCGCTGCTCTTGTGTTAGCAGTCACTGGTTTAGTTCAGTTCAGTTCTATTGCAATTGGTGAACAAGTTGTGACAATGCTTACCTGGGCAGCTCCATTTCATGTCAAATCATACTCTTTATTCCTCCTTAACACTGGAAGTAAGCAACGGACAAAGTACACTTGTTTTTCTCCGTATTTTCCTGCTTCTGTGCTAGCAGTAGCAGCTACTAGTACTCCGTTAGCATCCCAGGCCTAGTACAGTACAGCACTGGAGCATTTTTGTCCGTGCCATGCAGTTCGATTCGATCGCACGGCAGCAAGGTACACCAGCGTGCCAGATTGCCAGAACAGAGCCGAAATCTCAATTACGCCATCACTCTGGCATGTGATCTGCATAGGGATGGCAATAACCTGTTTCCCGTTTCCCGAGGAATTTACTTATTAGGGGACGAGGATATAGTTATTTCATTCTCAACGGGATGCTAATATGCAAATACAATTCTCTATCGGGTGAAGTGGGGATAGGGCCATTCCCCTACTCCCCATCCCGCTACCCGCATGGACCACCGATAACACATGTAGGCCACTAGCCTACTACTGCACAACCCGATAAGACGATAGTCAGATAATCTCATTTGCATCATTTACTTTTCAGATGCTAATTAATCAAAAAATATTATCATTTTAGCATTGTATGTGGATGTTCATACTCATTGTATAACATTATGAATCTTATTTTCTTTTCTTTGGGATCCAACTTTCGAGTATGGGTCTCTGTAGGGTCCCGATATCCCGATGAGGACGGGAAACAGGGAAAAATAGCATCCGAGGATAGGGACAGAGAATTTTCTGTCTTTCAGGAATAGAGATGTTCGATTACTCCCCAACGGGAAATGGCTTGGTTGCCTTCCCTATATCTGCGTGGGTTGATCGGTCACCCTCCGACGCATCCAGGCCCACACTCCCGGCTTAATCCATACAAACGGAAGAACGTCTCATGCAGCAACGTCCGTGCATCGCTTCCTTCATCCATGTATCTCTCGGTGATTGGTGTGTGTGACTTGTTTGGCTTGGACCATTAGCTAGCGGCTGGTAGAGAAGCTGCTTTCACAAGCTTAATTCGTGTTCTGATCAGATCAGCGATGCGAGAGCAAGAAGCAGCATCGATTACACGGATGGTGGTGTGGGTGTAGGGTCGATTTGTTGGGGCCACACGGTTCCTGGCTGCTGCCAAAACTGCATCCTCCCATCCGAGCAACGGTCGATGCCACTTTGTCCTGCACGCACCTTGCTCTTTTCAGCCACGCATGCATGCCTGCCACCGGGCAGAGTGATGAGCCATGTAGCTGCAGCTGCTGCCGGTTTCAAGCAAGCTTTGGATTCCAGCAAGGACCCAAAAAACGGAAAAGGACCCAGCTCCAGCATATGGCATGTCTAGTAGTGGACGATGTTATAGACGTTTTAGCGATGTGGGCTTAAATTTGACACTAATTCCGGCGGATGTTGAGGAATGCTAGAGACACCAAGCGTTAGGGGAGCACGGCTTGCATTGCAAAACCAGATGGATATCATCTTCTCGTCGCATCAAGCATGCTAAAGCTAAGATGATCTAGTAGAACACTAGTTACGACCAATCCTTGTTCCTGCCATGTTTTACAGGGAAGGATCGGCGCCATTCCACGTCATCACATCAATACAGCGGCAGGCAACAGAACGAATCAGCCCATTATAGCCCATGCAAAAGGAGGCCTACCAACCAACCAGGCTCAAACAGCGCACATCGAAAGGCCACACCACACCGTCTTTTTGTACAGCTGTGGAGTGATTTTTCAGTCGTCGCCACCGGAATGGGCCGGGTTGGGGTGAGCGGAGAAGTAGGCGAGGAGGCCGAGCAGCGGCGCGTTGATGTAGGTGGTGGGCTAGGACTGCTGGAAGACGGCCCGCGCCGTCGGGGAAGGCGTCGCTGGTGTTGCTCGGCCCGCTCACCACGGCGCCCACGAGGAGGTTGGGGTTGGGGGCCGTGCCGGCGTGGTAGGCTGCGCCCGCCTTGCACCCGATCCGCGCCGGGTGGGCGAGCTCGCGCGGTGGTGGATGCGCCGGGGGAACCGCGCCCCGTACCCCACCATGTACGACATGCGCAGCGGGTTGTCGCCCAGGATGTAGTCCACCTGCAAAGAGCGCGCGACGAAAAAACGTGTCGGTTTTGCGGTGAAAGAGGCGTGTTTCGAACGAAAAAGACTGTTTGGGGGACCGAGTTTTTGCCTCATATGCACGGTTGATGACGCTCGTGACAATTTTGGACTTTTCTTGACATCAATACAAAAAATAGCACAACAAAACTGTCAGCATTCGACATATAGCCAATTTCGATCCCTAGGGGCTGGATTCAACCTCTAGCATGCCCTAAGGGGTGGACTACCCCGTGCGTCACGTGTGAAATCTGGGTCCCTATGACACGGATCAGACTAGTTCGGCCCCCAAAGGAACGGCAGAGGGCAGTGCCGTGCCCCAGAGACACGAAGGAGAGGAATGACCTTTCTTGAGGCACAACAGAGGGCTAGGTTGGGTTAAAAATAGATTAAAAATGATTTTTAATACAATTTGACACTATTTAATATAATATTTAAAACATTATTTGATACTATTGAAAACACTATTTGACACTTTTTTTAGAAAATATTTTTTCCTTTGAATTTTTTTCTTATTTTTTACCGCGCACTCGCAGCTTCAAATGTATTATAACATGCTGTAACAACCCAAAATCCCTAAGTTGGATTAGTTAAGCATCTAATATGCATTTGTGAAATTCTGGATTTTTGTAAAACTTTTATTGCAAAGCAAATCTGTTAAAACCTAGTAATCCGATACCCCTTCTCCAATTCAAAAGTCCAACTTGAATTTAGGGCAAAGCTAAAAAGGTTTCGGATGTGGAAATACTTTATTTGGATTCAACTGTTCTGTTTTACTTGTTTGAATTTTTCTGGAATTTTTAAAGATTAATTGTTTCTCTATTTAATTTGCATGATCAAATTGGTTTTGAATTTAAAGTACAAACAAAACTTGTGAACAGTTCCTGGAAATATTTTCCTAGGTTCTGGAACAACTAAGAAAATTACCTGCAAAATTTCATAAATTTTAAAATTAGATTAATATGTTTAACAACCAGTCAAACATGTAAATTAAAAGTCAAATACTTAAAAGAGGAACTTAAAATAATTTTAGGGGAAAATGTACTTCAAGTAAAACCCTGAAAAATTTACAAAATAACCATCTCTACTTCCTCAATCTCCACTAAAAATTTTATCAATTTTGGAGTTAGGGAACTATATCTAGAAATTTGCTAAACCTTCTGAGCCATATTCTAAAAATCAGAAAAACTCTTTTTCCTCTCTCCTCACTGTCTCTGGCCGAGCCTGGCTGAGCCATTGCTTCACCGAACCGCACCACCTTTTCCTCTCGCGACGACCATGGCCCCACTCGCAGGTCATCTTCTCCACGCGCCCCTTCTTCTCTGCCGAGTGAGAGCGCATGCGCGCCACGTTGCCCGGCCTTCCTCCGTCTCCCTCCGTCAGCTCCGTCGCGCCACCGCCCAAGACGACCAACCAGAGCTCTTCTCCTACCGACACCATCGCTCCACTCTCCGTCCACGCCGAGAAATCACAGGGGGGCTGCCACTGCCGAGAAGAGATGAAGCTCGAGTTCTCGCGAGCGACCCCGTCCTTCTCACCCCTCTTTCAGCCGAGCACCGAGTGCCTCTTATACTCTTCTTCACTTCCCTGCTTCTCCATCTCCATTTCCCCTCTTCCCCGAGCCCCAATCGAGCGAAGCTCCGAATGCCACTCACGGACTAGCCGAGCCGCCTCCAAGCCCTCCGGCCATTCCAGCGAACTCTGGTGTAACAACCCAATTTTCAAATTTCAATAAAAATTAAAATTTATGAACTTTTGTGGAATTTTCTGAAATTTTAAAAAGCTTTTTATTCATATTTTAAAACCAAAACAAATTGATTTGCAAAATTAAAAGCCAACATAAAGTTGGAAGTAATTTTACTAAGTCCAAAATAAGTATGAGAATTTCTGTAAATTTTTCTATAATTTTTGGAATTATTTTTGCTATTTATTAAAGCTTATTTGAATTACCAGAATTAAATCAAATAGAAAATCAAAAAGAAATCCTCAAATGGCATTGGGCCGAAAGCTAAAACCCCGCCCAAACTCCATCACGCGCTGCCCGAACGCCCGAATGCGCTCTCTCTCCGTCTCACCGACACCGACCCCACCGTCACTCTCACACGCCGCGCTCTTCCCTCCCCTTCTTCTCAAGGCCCCAAACCCCGCCTTTTGCCCTCCGAGCCCACAGGGCAACTTCGGTTTCGCGGGGAAGACGGGGTTACGGCTTTTGGGCCTTTTTCCCATGCACAGCGCAATCGATTTGGCCTTTTCTTGACATCAATACAAAAAATGGCACAACAAAAGCGCACGATTCGACATATAGCCATTTCGATCCCTAGGGGCTGGATTCAACCTCTACCATGCCCTAAGGGGGCGGACTACCCCGTGCGCCACGTGTGAAATCTGGGTCCCTATGACACGAATCAGACTAGTTCGGCCCCTAAAGGAACGGCAGAGGGCAGTGTCGTGCCCTAGAGACACGGAGGAGAGGAATGACGTGCCTTGGAGGCACAGTAAAGGGCTAGGTTGGGTTAAAAATAGATTAAAAATGATTTTTAATACAATTTGACACTATTTAATATAATATTTAAAACATTATTTGATACTATTGAAAACACTATTTGACACTTTTTTAAAAAATATTTTTCCTTTGAATTTTTTCTTATTTTTTACCGCGTACTCGCAGCTTCAAATGTATTATAACACGCACTAGCAAAAAATTCCTATAAATTTTTTCACATAAAATTACAGCGTAGCACAGCACACGCGACTTCAAATATGGGTGTCAACCATCGTCATCACCACCCTTCGCTGCCCTCGGTGGCTCAGTGAGTCGATGGACGGTGCATGTGAAACACTATTGGACGACGCGACGGAGGCGGGCAGTAGTATACCGTTACCGTTCACGGCGGTGGACAATAGTACACCGTCACCGGTCGTGGCGGCAGGCAATAGTACACCGTTACATCCGCGCGGTGGCGGTGGTAGTACCGTCACCGTCCGCAGCGGCGATGAGTACATCGTCACCGGTCACGATAGCGGATGGTAATACACGGTCACTGGTCGCGGCGACGGACAGTAGTAGACCGTCATCGGTCGCGGTGGCAAGGGTGCATGTGCACTCATGCTTGGTGCGACTGTGTGGGCACCCCTTCCCATGCTTGGTGTTGGAATTTATTGCGTGTGATTCCTGACACGCTTTCACTCAGACAATTATATGCTCAAACAATAAATGAGCACATAATTATCTGAGTGAAAGCGTGACATGAATCACACGCAATAAATTCCAACACCAAGCATGGGAAGGGGTGTCATGCAGTCGCACCAAGCATGAGTGCACATATACCCCCGCCGCCGCGATCGATGACGGTGTACTACTGCACGTCGCTGTGAACGGTAACAGTGTACTACTGCCCGCTACGCGACCAATGACGGTGTACTACTGCCCACTGCCGCCTCATCAAATAGTGTTTCACATGCATCGTCCATCGATTCACCGAGCCACCGAGGGCAGCGAAGGGTGGCAATGGCAACACTTGACACCCATGTTTGAAGGTGTGTGTTCTGTGTCGTGATTTCATGTGAAAATTTTGTAAATGTTTTCCTAGTACATGTGATAATGCACTTGAAGAAGTGAGTGCGAGGTAAAAAAAAATCAAAAAAAAGTATTTTTAAAACATTAAGTAGTATTTTCAATAGTATCAAATAGTGTCAAAATCATTTTTTAATCTTTTTTTAACCCAACATAGCCCTCTGTCATGCCTTGAGGCACGACATTGCTCTCCCTCTGTCATGCTCTAGGAGCCCGGATTTCACACGTGGCGCGTGGGGGTGAGTCCGGCCCTTTGAGGCATGGTGGAGGTTGAATATGGACCCTCGAAGACCGGCAGCTCCGTGTTGCCATTTTTAGCATTGACGTTGGGAGAGAGCCAAAATTGCTATTAACGCTGCAAATAATGGCATATAAGCCAAAAACTCGGGACGGACCTGGCGCTTGGCGACGCGGTGGGGCTGGACGTGCGAGGCGAACGACGTGCCGCAGGGCACCCGCACGTTGGCGTGGCTGAGGTAGTTGGAGTAGGCGAGCAGGAGGAACGACAGCGACGTCACATGTTGCATGTTGTTGTTGCCCACCTTGAACAACAGGAGGCCACTTGCATGCGTACATTACATATACGCATGTGTTCAGCAATGTTCTCGACACGTTACACATTCTAAGAGGTGGATCTTATTACGGAGAAGATGGTTAATTGTGCACGTTGGTTAACCTGGGGAGTACTGGATCTGGGGGTGAATGGAGATGCCGGGGAGGAGGGTTGTCAGGACCCGGGATTAACATCTCAGATCTTCTGTGCATAACTGAACTAGTCCCATGATCAGTGGCTAGCTCACACAGTAAACAAATGTGATAACACAACTATAAACGTTAAAAGTTATTAAATAACAACAGAGTTGATTACAAGATAGCCTTACAGGGCAACATTAAATAAACACTGCGGAAGACGATAAAGAAGTAGTGGAGTCGGTGATGCCACGGGCAATCGATCGGGGGGTAGCGGCCTAGTCGTCACGATCCACACAGAGTAAGTCCTTCTTCTCGAAATTTGTTTGCATTAAGCAAGTATGAGCACAACCACGTGCTCGCAAGTTACACTCGTCAAATAACAGAATGACATGCATATATGGATGTAACAAAGGATGGCTTATTGGTTGATTTGTATAGAAGCGACATTTTCTTTAAATACTTGTACTAAGTTCCAAGCGGTTGTTCTATAACTAAGATTCATTTTATAAATTCTCAATTTTATAGTCAGATAACATTCACACATGAATAGTGAAGGATACCCTCCTATCACATGGCTTCCTGCCCAATTCTCATTCGGATAAACCAGTTTGAAAAAGTCTTTTTCAAACAACACCAAAGTCTAACTTTGAGTGGCTTTTCCAGCATGTCCATGACCGTGAACATAGCTATTCGAATAGTTTTACACTCTGCAGAGGTTGTACAACTTTACCCACAAGACACGACTTCTCTAGTTTGTTTGGCATCCGTCGATATCACCGCTCACTACCTTAGGTAAGCAGTCTAGAGCACGTGACAAGGCCTTTACAATGCGTCATTCCACCGTAGTCCACCCTCTCTAAGGTTTCGCCTCCCCCTTTGGATGGAAATCCGTCGGGCTTAGGGGCCCCCTCTTGAGCCAAGTGGGACAACATAGTCATGAAAGACAATCCACCAAAGCAGTTGGATCGTAGCGATGGAACTTTGCAAATTAGTCAGTCAGGTCCTACTCCCCATACTGAGGGCATGTGGTAGTACGGTGGTGGCATAGCAAGATGCGGCTCGAAGACCAGTCCTTAACTGACCTCGGCGACATCCATCAGAACCCTGGGCCTCAACCTACCCGGTTGAGCCGTGCATAAACTCGCACCACGGACAACCAATTCGCCCAAGTTCAAACCATCATTTAATTTTATTTTATTTTCCAAAGTCATCTATAAACTTTCATAACATACCAATGCCATGGATATAATTTAAACAACAATTGATTTTTGGATGAAATTCCCCAAATCAAATATTTTTGGGTCTAAGCATCGCTAAGCATAATTTTTCTCAAAATGATCCTAGTTCATACTATCGTATCAACCAGGTTTTGTCTAGGGTGACAATGTGTTTGGTTCAATTATCAAAATTGGTCATACAAGGGATTTTAGGCATAACTATACATTTAAACAAGACTTTAAATTACTGATATAAATAAGCATGCAGTAATAATTTAAAATAGAATATAAATAATTTGAAATAATGGGATCAATATGATCGAGGGTATAACTTGTCTTGCTTGATTACTCGTTGGCGTCAAAATTCGGTCGTCCGAAGTCGTCGAAATCTATACGCGAAAACGAGCTAAATTCAAATAACACTCAAATAAAATCCAAAATAAATACTGGGGGAAAGGTATCGACTTTATGTGAATTTAGAAAGTTGAATCGATAGAATCGGAGTTTGTATGAGGGAGAACGAAATTGTAGAAAATAAGATGCACGTATAAAATACTATGCATGCATGGCACTGTAGCTATGCATGCATGGTACTGTACAACATCAACAAGCCCATGCAATGCATGGAGAAATGGCGATGCCGAGCGAGAGGAAAGGACAGGCGGCCGGTGAACTACAAAAATAGAATCCCGGGAGCAAGACGGACCAACTGGTGGTGGTCGCGTCGCCGGCGAAGGTCCGATGTGGCGGCGGCGCGCAAAAATAGTGTCAGATGAATAGTAGCATCGGTGAGCCAGGATGTTTTGGAGAAAAAGGAAGGTAGCACCGTGTAGAACGTTGCGAGGCGAAGCCAGCGGTGTGGACGATGTCGTCGGGGGATCAAAGACGGCACCGGAAATGATGATAGAAGGTGGTTCGACCGCTCGCGCAAAATTTTTGCTTGAGGCAAGATAGAGGGGCGAATTCCAAGGATATGAAGAGGACGCCGAGGGGCACGCGGCGACATGGTCGGCTAGGGAAATGAGTGACCGAGGAGAGAGAACGGAGGAGGGATGATTAATGGATCAAATAAATGATAGAAAATAAATAAAATCTAAAACTTATGAAATAATTACTATAAATATTAGATGAATTTAGGAGGAAAAATCAACAGATTTGGAGCTTGTATGAGAGACAACGGATTTTTAGAAGGAATAAAATGTGTATGTACAAAGAATAGCACATGACTAGATAATAAAACACTGTTCATTATCTTCTAGCTTGGTTACAGCACGCATGGAAGAAAAGAAAGGATGACAGCGCCGGCCAAAGGAAGGGAAGAGGTGACCGGCAAACGACAAAAATGGATTGCTCACCTTGCGAGGTAGTAGGAGGTGGTGGTGCGACGGTGGCCGTGTGGCGGCGGCGGCGCATGGTCTCACGGTGGCGGTGATGCTCCGGCGACGAGAGGGTGAGCACGGCGTAGAACGTCGCGGGGCGAAGCCAATGGTGTGGTCGATGGTGGCGGGGCTCCACTGTAGGCGACGCAAATGGCCGATGAATGGCGTTCGGCCTCTGACGAAAAAACTTTGATTGTGGAGAGGATAAAGGAGGAGGAGCTAAGATTTTCGGGATGGATGAGGAGATGAGAGGCACCTGGGGCTCTTTATAGGGGTGGGCGTGGGCCGTGGAGGAGATCGACATGCGTGGTGAACGTGGCGGCCGTTGCGAAGAAAGCGAATTCGTGTGCAAGAAAGAGGAAAGTGGGTGGAATGAGAGTCTAGATGATGGGGTTTGAATGCAGAGATTTGGGAGGAATCGTGGAGAAAATCGTGGGATTGGGAAGCTTTTGTGTGGGCGTTAATGGAGGTCGTGCTGCTGCACACGTTTTGGACAAGAAGAAGAAAGGGATGGGAAGGAAAGAATAAAAGAATGAGAGAGGGGTTATTATTAAAGAAAGAATGAAGAAGAGGTGGTAGTGCATGCATGATTTTGGAGTTAAGCGTGCATATATTGGGGCAGCCCAAGGATGGGTGATCCAATAGGAAATTTATTTATTTATTTATTTTAATAATAATAATAAATAGATTATTATTTTTGAACTAAAGATTTAGCAATAAATTAAATATTTTTAGAACAAGGATTTGAATTAAGGCTCGGATTTTTTAGATAGGTGAATAGGAACAATCTATCTAGATGAACTCATCCAACGAACGGGAATATTCACCCGAGATCGCTTGGGGAGTTCGGTAGAGATGTTTCAAGGATAAAATAGATAATAAAATTATAAGATCAAAATAATTTGGTTTAACTCATTTGGAGTTCAGAAATATTTTCTATGAATTTTTCAAGTTAAAAGTATTTTCGAGTATGAAATCAATTCAGTTTAAAGATCAATTTTCAAAAACTATATTTTATTTACTAGATACAAGTTTGAAATATATTTTAAAATAAATTTAATTTAAAATAAAAAAAAATATCAAAACCGGTTTCACTTGATTTGGAGTTAAAATGGATTAGATATGAATTTTTGAAGTTAAATAGATTTTCAGCGAGGAAAAAAAATAAAAAATGAATTCTTCGGACGGTCCGAACAGCCATGTTCACTGTTCATCATGTACTGTGCAAAGTTACTGTTTATGATGTTCGGACGGTCCAGACACTTTTCTTTATTTTCGGATTTTAAAAATAATAATAAAACAAATAGATTTTTAGAAAATAGCAAATAAAGTCAAAAAATTCTAGAAAAATTCACGAAAAATTCTTGAATTATTTTTGACTTAATAAAAATAATTCCAACTTAAAGTTGGTTTTTTTGTACAGTAATTATTTTATGTTCTAGAAAATAGGAAAAACCTGTTAAAATACCAGAAAATTCCAAAAATTAATTAAAATTTTACTTTTCACTTTAAATCCAATAAAATCCCAGAAAACTCCACAAATTTCCTTTTTACCTTTAAAACCAAGAAATTAAATAATTGATTTTTTTTTACAAAGAAAACTCTTTTTAAATTACAGAAAATCAAGAAAATTTATTTGACAGCTAGAAAATCTAATAAAATAATATCTTTATTTATTTTATTTTGGTAACAGAATTTTGGGATGTTACAAGGGTGCAGATGAAGTTGTCGGTGTTCACGCGGAAGAACTGGAAGTACTCGTCCTTCCCCATCAGGACCTGCTGTGGAACAAGTAGAGCAGATCGACTATCAGTGGGCTAACTGAGCACTTATATGTGATAAGTGAAAAATGACGGCGTGACGCAAGGCAGGGAACACGAGGCCCGTGAGCACTGAAAAAGGTGCCCACAACCCACTGCCACATTCCCTGATTTGTATCTGGACCTGACCGGGCTTACTATGCTCTCGGACCGTGGAAGGATGGTTGTATCGCGGCAGCAAATCTATCGCGCTTGGAAGCATTACATGTGCCCTTTTGCGCTGTCGGTGCGCGACATGCTATCGCAGTTCCGGTCCATTGCAAGATCGCTTGCCTGCTGCGGTCCCCATTTAAAACCGGCATTCGTGCCTCTCGCTCCCACAGTCCTCATTCAGTGTAGCAGACACACAGACAAAGAGCAACCGAGAAAGGGAGTGAGACGGATGGGATAAATCTGTTTTTAGAGCCGATTTTGGAGTATTTACAGCGGGATTTAGAAGTTGTAGTAGTTGATGAAGTTGTAGATCAGCTGAAGATCTTCGAGAAGAGGTAAAATTTGTTCGCGTGCATGTTGTATACTAATTGTGTTATTAGTGTCTGATTAATTATTTGATAATTTTATGATTGCTTAAACTTGGTTGTTGATGTATATGGCATTTTTTGACGCGCGTGATTAGGAAAATAGTAGTCATTATTTTACTAGTTTCTTAATTAGCGAATGATTAGGTAACGTGATAGGGTAAGGATTAGCAAAGTTTAGTTACTTTGGTGATGTAGGAAAATACAAATTACATAGTGCTAATTATTTAGGTGATTATGTACAAATAATATTGTATTGTGTATGTTAAAAAAATGTCAAGTTTATTGCGGACGTAGAGAAAAAATGTTATTTGTTGAAAACATGGATAGCAAGTTTATTTCGTAGGTAGTAAAAGTTTGTGAATTGTTGAAAATATGGATAGCAAGTGTATTGAGTTGTTTTGGTCGTAGGTAACGTCCAACATCCAAGAATTGCTTGTGTTTTACGATGACGGTGTCGTACGGGACAGACCGGGTGGGTTGGACTTGGCAAGATGCCAGTGAAAGGATACGGGTGAAGGGCCTAAAGGAGATGGGTATTGACGAACTGAGGAGGTGCATCCAGAGAGAGTTTGACACGGAGCAGCAAGAAAAAAACTTATCATCGAGGCAGTAACCTGCACCAATAGGCGAGGGTCAACACAGGGTGTATGGGAGTTACACAAGGTGAAGGGCAACGTTGCATGGGACCAGTACATGGAGATTGCGAGCAATCCTAAGGCAGCGATATACGGGATACCGATGGTGTATTGCACGCTGGCGGTTATCCATGTCGTTCGAAGCGACACATCTATCGTCATCTCTTCCCAACTTGCTTCAATGCTTTGTTTGGGACCGATTTCACCATCCCCAGCCAAATATCCTTGTAGTTCATATCTACACCATATGAGTTGAATTCAGCACTCCATATCCCGAAAAGATGGTGCATGTCAAAATACTCCAAGATGTACGGCTTAGATATCTGCTTAACTTGTGTGCATGCCCTATACACATGCAAGCATGACTTGTGTAGAAGCTTCAGCTTGTTGCATGTGCGGATCGCCACATCAGTGAGGGTGCACGCATGCTTCATGTCTCCTCTGTCGCTCGTATTCCCCTGTCGTGGTCACCTCAATGTCCTCCCTGTCGCGTCATCTGTCGCCCTCGGTGCCCCCTGTCACAGGTCCACCGCCTGGATGTGCTTGGAATTAGGGTTTTGCCTAACTAGGGTTTAGGGTGGAATTGGGATGAAGACTGAATTGAAAATTGGGGAAAAAAGAAAATCTTAGGATTCCAGCATTGAAGAAAAACTTTGGATTTTCATCATTTTTGCCATTTCCCAGAGGAATTTGGGTTGGCACCCGTGCTATTGTCACGGTTGTACTATTTGCATAACCGATTTCTTTCCAAAAAGAGAACAGAATTTGAAATAGACGAAATATTTGGGAATTAAATTTGAAAGACTTTGTAATGTAGTTGCGAATTACATGACACACAAGGTTTGGTTACGTGCATTAGAAACAACAGCATGCATGAATCGTCAAACCGATCTACACATAGGATACATGTGCGCCTTTTTGGAATAGGGAAAAAGGTGGATAAGAACGAAGTTACTCTTGATAGCCTATCGATGTGTTCCCCTTGTCTCCTGCACAGTTGCGGGTGCGACCAATCCCAAAGGCAGTCCTATACTACTAGACGGATGAAAGATGGAATGATGCTTTCAATGATGTTAACGGAACGTAAGGCCAAATCAATAACCGGACGCAAATTGAACATAACTTACATCTTCGATCAACAGTGCCCCTAGGTGACGGGGAGCGCTAGGCTGGTTGCTAGTCTCACTAGCAAGAGCCTTCCCCTTCTCCGTCGGGCGCATGGCTCGGTCCTCCTCTATGAGCTATTCGGGGTCATCCACCACCACCCCAGTTTTCTGGGCTCCACCGGTGCCTTTTCAATGGGATCGGGTACGTAAGGTTTCCACCGAGTGAAGACCTCAGGTCGCATTGTGTAGTTGAACATGTACTTCTGCTCGATAAACGCCCTATCATACATGTCCAAGTCGTCGATCCATTAGAAGAAGAAGCAACACTCCTCCAGCTAAAGTCAGTGATATGTGGAATGCTGCGTAAAGTGCGAAAATCGATGTGTATTTGAGATTCTCTTACGTGGATATCTTCGCACATGTAGTACACTCGGGCGGAGGTCTTCGGGTATATAGACTGAATGATCCAAACTGATTTTTTGTAGTCACACAGCAGGCATGAAAACTCCGGTGGTACAAACACATCCTTCATCGAATAATTCGAGTAGGTTTTTGCCTTCTCGGCAAGCCACTTGTGCTTCCATATGATCCACACATAGCCCGACATGTTCTTCTCTAGCTCATTCTCTTCTCCCTCCTTCCTCTCTGTTTTGCAAAACAAGTTGGAGTGAAGTATTGGCTATGGTGATGCAGTGTTCTCTACCAGGAGCCATCACCCTCCTTTTATAAGCGGGTAGGGGTAGTGCTAATGGTTGGTGAGTGTTGCCTACTCATTACGAAAGGTTGAAAAGGTGACATGACAAAGTGTGGTCATTTCGATCTGAAAAGGTAGCGTGGCAGTGTATTGTCATTTCTGTCTGAAAAGCTGGCAGTGTGTGGCATAGCAGAGTGTGGTCATTTCAGTTTGAAAAGTTAGCATCACAGTGTGTTGTAATTTCATTCTGAGAAGGTGGCAGTGTGTGGCATGACAGGGTACGATCTTTTCGGTCTGAAAAGGTTGTACGACAGAGTGTGATCATTTCAGTCTAAAAAGGTAGCGTCGTAGCACGTTGTCATTTCTGTCTTAAAAGGTGGTGGTGTATGGCATGACAGGGTGTGGTCTTTCGATCTGAAAAGGTGGTTGGGCAGCGTGTAGTCATTTCCGTCTTAAAAGGTGGTATGCCAGTGTGTGGTTATTTCTGTCTGAAAAGGTGGTACTATGTATTGTGACAATGTGCGGTCATTTCTGTCTGAAAATGTGGCATGCCGGTGTGTGGTCATTTCTGTTTGAAAAGATGGTGTGACAGAGTGTAGTCATTTTGGTCTGAAAAGATGGTGGTAGTGTGTGGTCTTTTCCGTCTGAGATGAACCTGGGTACACAGTTTAATTTTATTGCAGTGTTGAAGTATCATTTTCTAAATTGTCCCTTGTCATATTACGTTCATGCATATTCAATAGTGAAAAGTTAAAGACATCTTATAAGTCATAAACAAGCATACAACATCATATAGACATGAATCCCTTATGTAGACAACGACTACTACTCCATACATATTGAACATACTACCAGTAGAATACACACACATATAAGTTTCTCGAGCCACTTCAGGTGGTCAAGAATCGTGTCTAGGCATTCGTCTGCGGTGGCATGTTCACCATTGGACAAGATCGAATTACAGGTGGACGTTCAACTGTTGTTTCCACCACAGCACCAACAGAGTCCGCTCACTGAAAGTACTAGCATCCGACCACGAAAACCACGCCAAATAGTGAAAAAGAAGTGACAAAGCAAACCTAAAATCCAAATACCAATATTTACTGAACAAACTCACCGAGAAATACAAACACTTGTAGAACACACGCCCCTTGTTCTCTTCGGTGTTGGAGTACAGGACATTTACTAGGACCCCGCAGTTTGGGCAGTTCACACGCCTTGCATTCGCCAACGCACCGCTCTTCAACTCATCGAACTAGACGACTGAGACATGGCGTCGAGTAGAGTAGTAAGACAAGTCCAAGTAGATGAGTTGGAATTCGGCTATATCCATATTTCTATAACTAAACTATACACACTTAAAAAGATATATTACACCAAACTACATTACGTAATTATACATCTAAAACCAGCCGTAGAAGCCCCAAGATGGAGATGGAGATGGAGATGGAGATGGGACAGGACGGTAAGGAGTGATCGTGCGCCCTATCAAGGCTTCAACGGGTGCCACTTTATCCTATGACGATCGTCGATTCTTGAACACTAACCTCTTTATAGCGCCTAAAATCCTCGCTCGCTCAGAGCGTCCACGTCGTCCTCCAGGCTACAGTGCCTCACGCTTCCGATCCATTCGATCGTCGCCTGGTTTCTGGGTCGTTCGATCATTCCTCTCAGCTGCTTTTACACCTTCGTGGATAGTAGAGTTCTTTCCGGGGAAAGAAGCTGATTTGCCATAACAAACATTCCTCTAATTTCGTTGCAAAGTGGTATAGGAATTGATCCAATATGAATGGGGTCATGAATAGTCATTGGTTTAGTTTAGTTTTTTGTACTAATCGATTTTACCGTCTAGACGCTTATGACCTCTCCCTTTATGTCTTGCGGTAATGACTCATCTAGAAATACGACCTTTACCACATAGCCTCTCCCGAAAAGCTTCCATCCGCTGAAAAGGCTCTTAGGGCAACAGTTTGACCGGCGATGTCAGAAAGAACACAGAGACCGTAAAAGACTGTGCATTAAGCTTTTTCAATACTGTAACATTTTTTACTCGCTCTCCCTCCAGTATGGCAGTATTCACAACGATATCTAGTAGAATCTGGAGCACGCTATCTGCAACGTTCTTTCTACTTAACACCAAGCGTGTCCTCCCAAACGATATGAACAGATTGTCCACAGCTAAAATCAGATCAAGTTAAAATGCTGGCAACGAACAAACAAGACAACAATACAAGATAAGATTCAGAGGTGAATCTGCATATCGCAGGTTTGGCACGTTCTCATGATCTTACCGCGATGAATCCAAGAAACAACAACCAACCAATAGTGAACCACATGTATGAGCAGATCCGTCTACAAAGGACGCGCAGCGAAACCAACAGTTCTATTGGTTTTAAGTTGCAGAAATGCATATGCACATTGCCTCCCAGTGTTCCTGCAGTATCAACTGAGCCCCATTATTACTACATCATCAGCCCCACTGTAACTGCAATATCAACTGCACATGCCGTATGTCCCCACGCAGTACGCAAGATTAAGATAAAATCATAAAACCATGATAGATTCGAGAAAATATCTTGCCATATTCCTCCGCTCAAAAACATCGATAAAATGCCCCGGGCGTGGAAAAACAAGGGTCAAGATTTGATTGTGTTTTCGGTCATGATTGTGTGGTAAGTGTACTTCTCGGTTCTGTACCAGGAAGAAGATCCAAGAATAGCTCACATTTCCTTCGGAACATAACAGGGCCAACAAGAGTCATTCAAATGTCCATCCACCACTCCAGTTGTGATTTTTTCCTGAAAGAAATTGGAAACAAACCAAGTACTACTGCCTCCTGCCCCGTCCTTTCTTTGATTGCTGTTGTTCTGCCTGTTCCTTCCCCGAAACATCACTTATATCAGCTGCAGTGGAAAGGAATCCAAATTAGTGAAACAATTTAGAACTTGATATACAATAACTGTAGTCCTGGAGAAAACAATGAAAAATACCATCAGGTCCACGAGTCATGAGAGCAAAAAAGATAGTGTTCAGCTTTTCCATCTTCTTTGCATCCTGAGCTTGATCTGTCTTAAACTTCAAGCACTGCAGTCATTACGTCTCAGTCAGCAAAGCAGCAGTGCTTTATTTCAATCAAAGTTCACACTATATGCATCTGACACCAGAATATTAGAACAGTTAGCCATTAATAAGGGGCAGCATACAATATGAATTCGCTGTTACCAACTGATGGATAAGTCTCTGTGTTGGCTTTTGCCGCCCTTCAAGGACAGCATCCTTGACTGGCGGTTAGCATCTCTTTTGGACAGAGCATCTTGGACTAGCTTTAGGACTAGCTTTAGAGGAATTTGCCCCATCTCCAAGTGTCATCCTCTCCATGAGAGTAAGGATCTTGCTATCACCAAGAGCAAGAGTCCAGCGTGTAACAAGTGGTATCAGAGCATTGCTATCCTGTAGCCTGAGCATATCCTGCTCATCTCCTTCTCCGCCTCATGGCGCCCCGGCCGTGCGGCAGCAGGCTCGGTATCCACGCCTCCTCTCTCCGGAGGCGGCGGCTCGTCGAAGCGCCTCTCTCCACGCAACACCCGATAGCGCGCCATGTCGCGGCGCCTCTCGGCCTTCGATACGCCTCACGCTGGCGGCGTGGCCGGCCGAGCTTCGCCGCAGCGGCGCGCAGCGCAGCGAGCGGCGAGACCGCGCCAGCGCGCAAAAGCGCCGAGGCCGGCAATGGCGAGGCCGGGCGGCGGCATGGAGGCGGAAGCAAAGGCAGCAGATGCGGCGCGCGGCGGCGCAGCAGAGGTCAAGGTCTGGCGGCAGCAGCAGCTCCATCTCGCGATGGCAGCGCGACGCGGACCTTGAGCCGCCGAGAGAGGAGGCGGCGCGGCGGCGAAGCGGCGCGATGGCGGCCGCGACGCCCACGAAGCTTGGCGGCATCAGACAGCGCGATCGCTGATGGCGCTCGAGGAGGCGCGCGCGGCGGTGGCGCTCGGAGAGGCGCGCCGGCGGCTGGCGCTCGGAGGAGGCGCGCCGGCGGTGGCGCTCTGGAAGAGCGCGCCGCGACAACCGGCGGAGACGGGTCGATAGAGCGCGGCCTTCACGAGCGGCGTGGTTCTCTCCGGGCCGGCACAGTGGTTACCACGGGTTCCAGTCGTTGTCGGGACGCCGCCCGGCGGTGGGTGGCCTACCACCAAGGCCAACCACGCCGAGTGGGCGCGTGATGAAGGTGAGCTCAGTGCGGCACATGTGGGAGGCGATCCGACGGCGACGTCGACCACGATCGGAGATCGACGGCGCTGGATGCCCTCATCGGCTAGCCGATCCCCGAGATGCGCTTCGCTCTCCAACAAGCGACGCCAGGAGGCTTGGGACGCCATCGCGCAAGACGCGCAGCCGATCACCGCCGCAAGTCCACACCGCAGCACTTCGCGCGAGTGGGAGACCACGGCCTTCAAGCGGTGAGGACGTTAATGACTTTGCTCTCGCCTCAACACTCTGCTGCGAAGCCGGTGCGGTTGGCGACGACACCTCTGGCGAGAGAGGCGTCGAGAAGCTCTTTATTGCGCCCCGAGAAGTACAAGCGAGATGGCTCGATCGATCCGGTCTCGCCGGACCTCTCCACGATGTCGATCGAGGAGGCGATAGGTCGCCTCAAGGTTGTCAACGATGATGAGCCACGCTCTCTCGGGACCCGTCACCATTGGCGGAAGCTCCTCTCGCTCGGGAGGAGTGGGCTGCCGGCCAGGTGACAGGAAGAAGGGGAGCCTTCTTCCACGCGACAGCGCCGCATGCGTGATAAGCGCGGCAAGGCGCGCAAAGACGCCGAGCATGGACGCGAGGACGTCGAGGGTGATGACGTGAGGCGCCAGAGCGGCGCTGGTGGCAAACAAGAGCCGCGACAAGACGACTCTTGCTACAAGCCGCGCAAGCTCGGTCACTGGGCCAAGGATTGTCGGCACCACGACGCGGCCGCCCACGTCGCGCAGCGAGGAGGAGGAGCATCCGGCTCTGTTCATTGCTCAGCGAGCATCGACCACCTCCGCAGCCGGCCGCATGGCTCTCCTCCACCTTGACGAGCCAAAGCACACGCCTCTTCGGCGAAAGTTAAACAAAGAAGACCGACGGGTGGTGCCTCGACACCGCGACACCCACCACATGGCCAAGGCGCGGGAGTTCTTCTCCGAGCGTGACTTAGGCGCTCGAGGCTCTGTCAAGTTTGGGGACACCTCGCGTTGAAATCAGGACGACGCTCGCTCTAGGATCGGGATGGCTCGATTCCTCCAGGAGACACACAAGACTTAGGGAGATTGATGGATAAGTCTCTGTGTTGGCTTTGCCGCCCTTCAAGGACAAAGCATCCTTGTGGCGGTTAGCATCTCTTTTGGACAGAGCATCTTGGACTAGCTTTAGGACTAGCTTTAGAGGATGAGCATCTAGGATGAGCATCTAGGAATGAGCATCTTAGACTAGCATATGTTTGGCATATGCTTGGTGGGTTAGCCCTATAAATATGTATCCCCAACCCCTCAGGTTGGCATGGCATTGTGAAGAGAAATATACAAGAAAAATTGCCCCATCTCCAAGTGTCATCCTCTCCATGAGAGTAAGGATCTTGCTATCACCTCAAGCAAGAGTCCAGCGAGTAACACCAACATAATAAAAGCATTCATTGCAGGATGCCAACAGCACATCTATAATTAAACAAAAAAAGCTATGTATGGTCTTTCAAGAAAATGGTAATAAGCTACACTTTTTAATTGTTCTGTAGTTTAATCAGCTGAACTCCACAAGTCACACTTGCTTCTATAAGAAACAAGCAGGAAGCAATATCTCTGTATTCTACACATCCATCATGCAACCCCAGATCCAGATTATCAGATTAATTAAGGGCAAGTTTAAGTTTTTGGCTTTCTTTACGATAAATTTTAGGAAATAAGGCCCACATTCCAGTGACGGTGAAAAAAAATCAGGATAAAATACAAGCTAAGTGAACCAATAACATCACCATGAACTTAAAGTTATGCCCTACATGAGTCAGCATATGAGGCTAACATTAATACTGCTTATAATTTATATAGTTATTAAAACTAATGGTATGTCATGGGCCTCATGGTTCATGTGTGGGCATCATAATTCTAACTCTAATGTCACCCACTTTCGCAGCATAATATTTTGCTCAGGGGGTTGATAAGTACAACTAAAAGTGACTTCCCCGCTGCACTATACGCATGCCACTATGCCAGCCAAATAGTTGCTAATAGTTGAGTGTTCTAGCATTTTCTCTGTATAGCATGAAATGAGTTTGCATTGCTATAAGTGCCTAGCTACTTAGGTTGTAAATATAGGTGATAAGCTGCTCATCCACACAGAAAACAATAAAATAACTAGGAGCGGTCAATTTAACATTATATTTCATACTGTCAGAGTGTCAGTTCCTTTGCGTGCGTGAAATATATAGCCATTATGTTGTCATGGAAGAGTAATCTTCTCATTTAATTTGACATGTTCAGAATCACTAGTAAAGGGCAGAAGGTTCATCATAGTCACACATGAAATCATATCCCATTCATTCAACCACAGCCTCATAATCCTTGATTCCTTGTACATAAAACAGAATGTTGCTGAATTACAATGTAATTAAATAAACATTGTACAGTGGTTTCTTTTTTGGTGGAATTCTTGAAGTGACGGCTTTCTAATTACGAAAGTAACTGAAGAGCACAAAAGCTAACGGCTGACTCAACCTTTTGTAGTTTGGTAAATTTGCCTCTTTGAACAGTTAGAGATCATTGACAACAAGAAGCATATAATGATTAGAAAATGTAGACAAGCTGGCGTATAATAAAGGGATGTCATATTTCACATCCAACAGGGATGTCATATTTCACATCCAACAGTCAGCTAAATCAAATTTAAAAGTATAAATCAAGGAGAGCAAATAGATATTTAGGTTTTTCAAGTCAGACACATGAATACAATAGGATTGAAACAATGCACACTAAAGAAATACTGCATTGGACAAAGCAACTCAAGGAACTCAAAGGCAAAAATGTCTAGATTATGAAATAAGATTACATTTAAATGATGATTCACTAGATGCATTAGTAAAAAACTCAACGAAGTCAATCCACAACCAAGCATGCATCACTAACAACCAAAGCAACAACCACTGAACTACAGCCAAGGTTCAAGAAAAAGCACTATTGGCCCGGCACCTAGCTCCTAGGCGGCAGTGCAGAAGAGCCCTCCTACCCAGCAACCTCCTTGTCTTCACCCAGGCCACAGAAGATCCTAGCTTGGTGGGACCCACTCCCGCAGGGGAGGCGAGCAGCCGACGAGAGGCCAAGATGCAGGTGCTCTCTCTCTTCTTCCTTTCTTCTTTCACTTTCTCTCCTTTTCCTTTCTTCTTTCTCTTTCTCTCCCGTTTTACTCTCCCTACCGATCTCTCTCCACAAATCGAGCTGCGTCGCCGCCTCCTTCTCTCTCGCCCACAAATCGGGCATGGTTGAGTGACGGCGGTGATGGCAACGACGGACGTGCATGGTCGAGCAGTGGCGGGGGCAGCGATGGCGACGACAAAGGTGCATGGTTGAGCGGCGGTGACGAAGGTGCCGAAATCCTCCTCCGATTTTTAGAACCTTGACTATAGCTTAACTAAGCAAGAATGAAAATAGACTGTTTGATTCATGTTAAGTCTCTTTTGTTCCATCTGAGCCAAGCATCTAATGAACTCAAATGATACATGTTTGGCCTTTAAAATTACAAAATAAAAGAGGCCTGAAAGATAATAAAAAAAATGCCGCATTTTGGAGGTTCTGCAAGTGAAGTGCTTCCGATGGTATCTACTGCTTAAATGTCTGAGCGCATGACACAATATACCTTCATTCCCAACTCAACGGTACATCATGAGCTGAATAATGTTTCATTCGAAGATTTCATCTCAAAGTGGATGAAGAAACTATGACAATTCAATCATATATTGCGGGAGATGTATTGCAGCAACGCAGTGTCCATGCACCAATTTGCTGGGAACGATATTTATGATCTCCCAAATTGTAGGGTGCAATCAGAAGCATAACTATATGGTTATATTTGATTCCAATGCTATTATGCCAGAGGGACTATGTTCTATATATGTGTGTGTGTGTGAGTGTGTGTGTGATACTCCCAGAAGTACATACTCCCACTTCCAATATACCACTTCAACAAATATATTATACTTTTTTATCACTTTCAGTATACTTAAATATCAATTATAAGATACTTCAATACGACTTGATTGAAAACAATTCATTTGTGTCCTTTATTTTTTCTATATACCCTTTTTCATATATAAAAGAAGTATATGCACGGATTTTGCTATAAAAAGTTGACCTTAATAAAAATTTCATGAAACTCACTTTGAGGTATCTTATAATCATTACTAGAGTATGCTCAAATTGATAGAGGTATCATCATATGATATAAGTGGTATATTGGAAGTGGGAGTATGTACCCTTAGGAGTACCATACCATTTTCATATATATATATATATAGGAAGTCTTTTTCCTACTCCCGGGAGTAGTTACTCCCTATTCCGTATCTCACAACGTAGTGAGTATCTTGCGCAACCGAGAGTATGTATGTGTAGTATACGAGTATATAAGACCATATATGTGGTATTTACACATTTTCAGAGGTGGTATGTACAATTTTTAGACATACTCCTTTTTATGTGCGAATATGAAGGTATTTACAAAATATGCTAAAAACTTGAACTCTTTTGCAAATTTTTCGCGTGGTTCACATTGAAGTATCTTATAATTAGTATATGAGTATACCCAAAGTGATAATGAAGTATGTCAAGTTCTTTTAGGTGGTATATCAAAGGTAGGAGTAACTACTCCCGGGAGTAGAAAGTATTTTTCATATATATATATATATATGTGTGTGTGTGTGTGTGTGTGTGTGTGTGTGTGTGAATATGAATGTGTTGTTAGACAGATAGTGAGTCCACTATGGTATAAGTTATGATTCGGAGATGCGTGTTTAGAAGATGAAGTAATCTCATGGCTTATGTGAAGATGAAGCACCTAAGAATTCCGCAATAGAATTAACATCTTTCAAGTACCAGATTACAAAAATAGTAGACTTCTGCACTTAACTAATCACATAAAACAATTCAAAGTTCATATATGACGCTATATGCAAAAACTGACTAGCTCTTGAAACGAAGTGAGCAGGACTGCCTGCTAATTCATTTAGAGAGAAAGAACAAAAACTAACTAGTAGGCACAATAGTACTTTCCTATATAAGTTTGCTTCAAGTAGAAAGGAAAGCGCACATGACCACAATAGAGTCACTATAGTGGAATAGTAATATTCACTAATGCCTGCTGGCCTTTTACACCTTTCAAAAATCACACAATCACACTCGGATTTGGGATATCAAGCAGCCATGTCAGATGCAATTAGTGTCCCGCTATCTTTGCTGTACTTCAGAACAAGCTTATGATGGAGTCTAACCTTAAATGAAAATAAAAAGATAACTCATCAAAAGAGAGGCCACTAATGCATTTTCCGAATGCTGCTTTCCGTATAGCCCAGTATTCTCTCACGGGGCCTGCTACTGCATATCAAGATATGTCACAATCTACACAACCAATAAACAATCAAAATCAACACAGCAAACCATCTCATGCGAGACACAAGAAAATTGCTCCATAGGAAGCAGCATTTTCCGATGCACATAATCTACCAGAACCCTCGATCAGCTCAATTCTAAGTTGTAACACGCATCTCGCAGTGGCATCCGTGATCGGCATCTAAACTACACCACTTCTCCGTCTAGTAGGAATAATGAAACGAGCACAAATCTAGGCAAAAGACAAAGGTGGGGCGCGGTACCTCGCGGTCGTCGGTGACCTTGAGCACGAGCTTCCCCTCGCAGTGCCGGTACTTGACCACGTAGCGGGTCTGGAGACAAGCACAACGGATTAGATCGAAAAGCGGGTAGGGAGAAGTAGGGGGATTTGGATGAGGGGGGAAATTGGGGAGGAAGGAAGGATAGGCTCGCGGCGTTACGGCGGTGGGGTCGGCGCGGAAGAGCTGCACGGACCGGTCGACGAACTCGTCCCATGAATCGAAGTACACCATCGCTGCGGCGCGGTGCTGGCCGGGGGCGAGGGCTGCGGCGCGGCGTGGTGTGGTGTGGTCGGATCTGGGGGTTTGCGTGAGGAAGGAGCTGTGTGTTCCGCGAAGCTTTTTTATTAATTAACATTTTAAAATTTCATTTTAAAGTTAACCCATAGCGCGTTTTATTTCCAATACCGGTGGCGTGACAAAACGACACTGTCACACCAGCCCGTATCTGAAAAAACTCTTGTCACACCACCACCCATTGTGTGACAGCGTTGTTTTGTCACGCCAAAATTAGCGGTGTAACAAAAAGTGCTATTTTGGGGACTTATCCTACTGCGTGACAGTGTTGTTTTGTCACGTCACGGGTGTTGGTGTAACAAAAAGGTCAGAATTGTAAATAAAGTACGTCAGAGTTAACTTTAAAATAAAATTTTAAAAATAGTTAATTAATATAAAAAAACCGTGTTTTCTCTCTCTTCTTTTGGTCGGTTGAGGGGTACATTTGGAATTTGGAAGTAGAAATTTCTTAATTTTTGCATAGAAGACTGGGAGCACTTTTTTTTTTGGTTGATTGCTAGATGACTCATGGCTGAGAGTTCAAAAAAAATCAGATGACTCATGGCTGAGATAAGAGTCATGTGTTTTTTTTTTTGGAAGTTTTAGGATCTATTTGCAAAACAAGAATTTCAAACGAGATAGGTTATTTCCATTAGGAAACGATAAAAATTCCCGTGTTCCAAATTAGGCCCTAAGAGCATCTACGATGGTTGCTTTGATGCCAGTAGCAAATGTGAGAGCCACAGTTGGTGGCTTGGTTTTAGCATCCCTTGTTCTAATGTGGGAATCTATTTTGTGATCCAGTATTAAATTCAAAACTCAAGCCATAAACGAATCCAAGACTCTTCCTTGAACAGTCATGCTTGGATCCTCGTCTCTCTCTCCTCCCCAACTTTGCTCGTGCAGCCGCCGCTAAATCCACCATTGACAACGCCAAATCTTGCCATCGGCCACCGGAAACCGAACTGCCTCGATGATATATATCTTGTCCATCTTGTTTCCCGCTTCAATGAAGCCCTATCATGCTTCCAGTTCTAAACACTAGTTTGGCCTCTACAGGGATGCCAACAAGTTTTCTTGGACTACTCTACCTTCTCTTCAGTGTCTTCTTCTTAGTGGCGACAAGGCGGAGACGGAGATAGAGAGGGGGGCGTGGATCCAGTGATTTGAAGGAGACTAAGGGCATTTTCAATGGTATCACTTTAGTTGTCTCAAAGGTTGTTACATAGATTTTCTGATAACATGGAGGAGAGTGAATAGGGTCATCCTCTCACGAAGCAACGGGTGTATCACACAAAATAAGGCACTAGCGACAAAGCTTTTTGCTGTTGGAGCGCAGTCGTTGTTTATTCATGCGAAAACAAAGCATTTGATTCATGTAAAGCTTAAATGCCTGTGAGGCTTTAAAGATGCAACTCAAGAGACAATGTATTAGAATAGTTGTCTTTAAAATGATCTCAAAATAACACGAAGAATGTTAAAAACAATCTAAAAGACAAACTATTAAACATGACCCGATGATCTAGAATGCACCTTCCATGATATCCACCTTCAGTTGTGGCTTCCGATGAGGGCAGTGATGGCTGGAAATGTGCAGTGGTGTCGGTGTCCACCACGGTCTGCGGGGCGCAACAACATTGAATAGGGTCCTATACGATTTATTTATTTATTGGCAATTAGGTAGATGGATGTCTCCGGTGCG
The DNA here is from genome assembly GCA_036346255.1 of Ampelocalamus luodianensis. Classification (NCBI taxonomy): domain Eukaryota; kingdom Viridiplantae; phylum Streptophyta; class Magnoliopsida; order Poales; family Poaceae; genus Ampelocalamus; species Ampelocalamus luodianensis. The sequence continues at coordinate 50,198,504 of CM070627.1, read as the reverse complement.
TGGAACCGATTACAAAAAAACTGCCATGCAGGACTTTGCTTCGGATTTTCTCAACGCTATGGATGGTGTAAAAATTGAAGCCTCGGTTTTTTATCTGTAACAGCCCCGATTCTCGGGACCGTTAAACCCTTCGCAACCGTTCAGGATGTGCAGTTGCGAAGCAAGTAGCGTCACAAGCAAGCTTTCGATTGCAACAAAAACCAGACTTTTATTATACAAAGCTAAGGTTTAACAACCTGTTTTGACCTGACACGGGCATCCAAGCCCAAAGTTAATATAATACAAAACAAAAGAACTTCCAACCACAGGCACGCTTGAGCGCAGTCGAGACCTAATAACAATAATCATTCTCTTCTGGGGGTCCACCAAAATCCTGCTCACAAGGATCCTCTGCTTTTTCCCAAGTTTCTTCTGTAGATAATTTGCAAATTTTGCAAGAATGAGTACTACTACCGTACTCAACAAGCCGCATGAAAATGCTAAATAATTACATGCAAGGAGTTCAATGGATGGTTAGGGTTTACCATACCTGGCATATGTGGATGCACTTTGCATTTAAAACAATTTATAAAACAGTAAAACAATAATAAGTAATAGCATCAGGGGTTTCTCAACAAACTCAATTACCAACTTAATATCTCAAAAGCTCTACTTATGCCTCTGTACTGTAATCACCCATTAACACAGCTTCATTAGCCGGAAGCACGGCGTATTCAAATACCTTTGATTATTCACTCTGCAGAGTTGCCCAACTTTACCCACAAGATATCTCAAGCTCGAATTGTCAGATCATATACACGCAACACGTTAGCGTGCGACTGAACTGAGATAACGAAGCCTTTTCACTGCTCAACCTTTCTAGCCTCTACCCGGTAGGTTCTTACTCCATACAGCTCGGGAGACCACCGACCAATAGTGGAATTCGTACTCCGAGGCTGATGGGCCCATACCATTACGGAGACCAACGAGTGTCCCCTTCCGATCACTCCTGTCCCACCCCAATTCCGCGACTGCTCTCCCATCCGAGAGCAGTTGACATCCCGTAGATATTCAATCGGAAGAACAGTGTACTAAGCTAAGGAGGAATGACCACGCATGTGGTTGAGCGGTTTTCTGTGTCTGTTATTTTGGCACAAGGTTCTTGTTCTTACTTGTCTCCAGTGAGGAAATGGACCAATACCAACCTGTAGCTGTCCACCTACTTGATCTCACCTTTGACTCACTTTTATCAAGTCTATTGGGTTGCCCAACTTCCTGGACACAACCCTCAACTTTGTACCAAAACCATTGGCGAGTAGCCAATACTCGCTTTTGATTGATGAACACATTTTTAGTGATGAAGTTATTTATAGTATTCTATGTAAACTAAACTTGTCAAGGTGAATATGGCCTACAAGAGTTGGGTGGGTTTGTTTGTGGGGTATTTATGATTTATCTAATTGTCATGGCATTCAAAAGTATTATTTCAATATTTAAAGTAATTGGCACAAATACAGTAATGAAAGTAATAATACATATATGAAATGTAGGTTCAAAATGATCAAGGAATGCGACTTGCCTTCTTGCACAAAGTTTTCTGGATACTGGTCTTGTCCGACGTCTTCTGGAGTCTGGTCGTTGCGGCCGTGACCTAACGAGAAGCAATACAATAAAACAATTCAAATAAAATCCGACTCGACAAGGAATGAGCTGGGAACAACATGCAAGTAAATAAAAACAAAAAAAGAAACATAAAACAAGGTGGTGTGGAAGATGGCTATTTATTTGGTGTTGAATTGGACTGAACGGATCTGAGAAAAGGATCCAAGTACAACAAAAATATAAAATAGACTAGAAGACAATCAAAAAGGCACAAAGGATTTGGTGGGGAATTGTTTTAGCTGAACAGACTCAAGAATGGACTTTCTGGGCTTAAGACGGTCAGGATGGGTATGAAATGGCAAATTAGGGTTTTGGCGGAAAAAGGGTTGAACGATGAATAGTACTATTTTACTATTCATGTATGACAATGGACCATCGTATAGTAATTGGAATTACTGTCTTTAACTGAAGTGAACAGCACAGAACCAATTTTCGGAGGATGAACAGTAATCATTTTACGATTTTCGGAATAGTATTTTGAATGAACAGTATAAGGCCGAAATGATATGAACAGTAAAAGGCCGGCCCGATTACTGTGCGGCCTACGGCCCAAATGGCCAGGCCCAATCGCCCGGCGCTCTGGCTTGAGCCGCGTGGCGAGAGGCCAGCGCGCTCGCCCGAGCTGGCGGCAGTGGCGATTGCGACGGCGGTGGTGGCTGATGCCAGGAGTGAGTGGTGCGGGGAGCACCACGGAGTCAAAGTGAACCCATTTGGGGGATTTTGAGGGGTAGGAGAGGTGCGGAGGTGGGGTGGCGGTGGCCATGGCGCATGGCCGAGGCAGGGTGGCGGTGCGGCGGCGCTTCGGCCACGCTCCGACCAAATGGAGGGGCGAGGGAGCATCAGTGGGTGGAGGGGAGTCTGTAGGTGGCGTTGGTGGAGCTCGGGGTGGCCCGAGGTGGTGTGGCGGCATGAGCTGTGAGTGGAGGCGGCGGTGGAGCATGGTGACGGCGAGCTCCGGTCGAAATTGGGGGTGGGGAGTTGAGGGGAATGGTGGGCGGTGGTGAGGCGGAGCTTACCGCGAGCTCAATTTGGAGTTTGGGTGGTCAGGGGTGACGAATTGGCGTCGGCTTCGTCGGAGAAGAAGAGGGAGGTGGCGGTGATTCTTCAAAATCGACCGGCTCTAAAGGGGGAGGAAGCAAATGGGAGGTGCTGGAGGGAGGGATAAGGAGTGAGGTGCACTCCGGAGGAGCTTTTATAGGCCAAGGAAGGCGGTTGCGCTAGTAGGACGGCAGCAACAGGGAGGCAGCGGTTGGCGACGTGTGCGGTGGAGCGGAAATGGCGCCGGGCAGGGGCGAGGTGGAGGCGTGGGCACGCGTATGGCGGCGTCGCGGTGGCGGTGCCCCCTCACTGGAGCGGGGCGAGAGGTGGCGCGGCGGGTCATCAATTGCGGCGCGGGTGTGGCGAGGTGGCTCGGGGTGGGCGCTGGTGATGGCGTCGGGAGGAAGGAAAGAGAAGGCGGCGGGGAAGAAGGTGTTTCCAAAGAAAGAAACAACGCATTTAAAAGGGAAAGCGGGAGGGAGAAGAAACTTGCCGAATTAGGCAAGTTTTTGAATTCAAACGAAAAACTTCAAAAACTTTGAAATTCCAATTTTTCGGGTTGTTTCATTATCTACCCCGTTTTAGTTCCGAACTCCAAAGGTTAGTGGTTGTTGGACCGTTATATGATTCCGACATTTGTGTGTTCTCCGTACAATTACGATTATCAGCAAATTAGGGAAAGGATTGGCCGAATGGTACAACATTACAACTGCGATTACACTTTGAACTTTGAAGCCGGTGACACAGGTCAAATCTTGTCACGGTCACAGGCCGATGGGACGAGGTCAGCCGCTACTGGGCTGATGTCGCTGTGTCCGTCCGTCCTCGACGAGAGTGGGATTAACGAACGGGCTTTTGGGTTGCAGGCTTGCAGCCCGGTAAATATCGTGCGTTAAACAAGTTACGTCTTACGTGCACGAAATCAACAAGGGAACGACATTGCCTTTGAAACTCGGCAAATGTGATCTGATGTTGCCGAACATTCACCGTTTGTTCACTCTCCGGCAAATACTAAATGAGTGACGAATCCTCAATTTTTCCTTCGTAAAATGCTCTTCTGAAAAGAGAAAAGGTGCACAAACATATTAGAAGCTCCTGCCTTTTCCGTTCTGGAGGGAACAGGACCCGCCCGCTCAGATCCTGAGAAAACATTTGGCGCTAAAAGTCCTTCCGTTTCCGCCAATTTGGCGCCACCGGTCCCCCTCCCTCTGCATTTCGACCTGGTTCGCGATGCAAATGGTGTGCGATAGCCGATAAGTAAGGGAGCGGGTGAAAAAAGGATGAGAAATACTAATGGTGTGCACAACTGATTTCCAAATAACAAAAGCGTGCATCGCAATTCCAAAGCACATCGAAAATGGGCTACTGCAAGTTTTTTAGAGGTACAAAGCACACTTAACACACACCACACTCACATAGTCACATTACTCTTCGGCAAATGCAAGTTCTTACTGTAAGAGTACAAAGCAGACGCACACACTCAACACATATCATACTCATACAGTCTTACCACTCACGCATACACCATGCATGCTAAGAATTTATCGGATAAACTCAAGGCCTCACAGTGGTCAGGCGGAGGTGGCCAACGGCCGCCGGCCGCCCGGCAGACGCCCATTTTGGCTGTACTATTCGGTCGTGTCGCCCACGGCCGTGGTGGCGGCCTGCACGCCCATCGGGCATTCGTCATGCGTCGGGCGGGCCGAGCCTGTTTAGCCCATCGAGCCAAACGTGACCCATTTAGCCCGTTTGGCCCGTCATAATGAAAAAAATCAAAAAAAAAATCCAAAAAAATTATAAAAATATGTAGAACTCAAAAGTAGACATGAACATTGAAAAAAACAAGATAATTATATTGAAAATGTAATAAAGAGCTTTATTAATGTCCAATTGGCTGCCTCGTTAAAACATTCGTCAAGTAAAAACTCAAAATGAGAAAACCTTGACAAAGGAAAAATAGTACAGCCTATAGCTTTACAATTGTACATACATGATACATCCTTGTTCTATGTGTCGGTGTCGTTGTCTAAGTATAAATTTTCGAACACCTCCGACAACTCTGGATTTTCCACAGAGTGTTGTGTTCGTGAATCGACTTGTTCCCAGTCCTTCACAGTTAAAAGGATCTCCACCATCTCACTTGTGAGACTTGTTCTTCTCTCCTCCAATATTCTTCCTGAAAGACTGAAAGCGGATTCGGAGGAAACCGTAGAGATAGGAACAATTAACACATCACGTGCAAGTATGGATAACACGGGATATGTTAACTTATGAGCTTGCCACCATTGCAAGATGTCGAAGTCTTCTGAGTTGAAATCCACCGATCGCTGTCGGATAGGTGGATAATTCTCCGCTCCTTGTGGGTCTTGACTAGCGGTATTTGGTTTAGTAGAAGAAGAAGACTGACCGGAGGAAGAGGCAGAAGATCGCACCCCACATATTTGTCTTCCCACTCGAGGTGGGGGCTACTGGAGGTCGCTATGAGCGGACTCCCGGAACTTATTTTCATACCTTTGGTAAACCCAGTATAACCAGAAACGAACTTCGTAAAATAGTTAGTATAGTCTAGCCCCGTAGCATCGAGAAGAAGATCAATCATTACCAAATGCACCAATTTTAGCCCTAGGATCTAAAAGAAATGCAAATGCATATAGGTAGGGATTTGTCTCTAATATTTAAGGTATTTAGATTTCATGGCAACAACAACCTCACGTAAAACTAAGTCATTTTCATGTATTTTTAATTGGGTAGCAATTCAGTAAAATACTATACACGATGATAGGAGATGTTGGATAGTAGACAATGAACAAAGCAAGCTTGCCTCATAAAAAATTTCTAAAATGACAAGATCTTCTCAAAGAACGAACCAATGTTGCTCGATTAATAGCAAAGTACCGCTGCTAGGATAGTGCGCTTGAATAAAAGCAGAAAAGTGTTATTGTATGGTAAAGATGCTTAAGCATGAGGTAAGTGGAGTTCCACCTTACCTCCATGTCCAAACCGAACTTTCTTGGACGCACACCCATCGCCTGCAGGTTCTTATATTGTGCTATTCTTACGTTAGAATTATTCAAGAAAGAAATCGCATCGCTAAAAGCTTTAATATCTGAACTCAACCTCTTCAAACCACATTTGACTATAAGGTTGATAATATGACAAGCGCATCGTTGATGTACCAAGAAGGAATCGCATATGTACTCAACACCGAGTAAGAATGTCCATAGCCCTAGAGTTTGCCGCGGCGTTGTCTAAAGTAATTGCGAATATTTTGTGCAGTAAGACCAAAATCCTCCACGACTTTCATAATACGATCGCAATATTCTCCCCCGTGTGTGCTACATCAATTAATTTCAAACCTATAATCCTTTTCTCCATTGCCCAGTTGTCATTAACATAATGCGCAACTACACTAAGGTAATCCTCCCTAGCCCGACCACTCCATATGTCCGAGGTCAGGGCCACCGAAAATGTGCATGTACTAAATAATTCCTTTATTTTATTACGACATTCATTATAGTATTTCACTAGATCCCTAGTTGTTGTCTGTCTAGAAACGGAGACAAATCTAGGATTATGCGCAGTCTTAATGTAATTTTGGAAAGAAGCAGACTCGCCAAAGCCTAGCGGTAAATCCTCAGAAGCAATTAAACGACAGAGAGATTGGCGGGCTACCTGAGGATCGTAGTTCCGACTAGATACTGCATCGTCCGGTTGTATTGCATTGCGTCGCCTCATCGCCAATCCTTGCTTGGTTCGACATCTTGTAGCATGTCTAAGCAAGTGTCCTGCTCCACTGTGAGACTTCGCAGACAATTCATGGTGACAAATTTTACAAATAGCATATGGTACCTCATTTCCATTGTGTCTTGCTTAGTTGTCCCGTGAAATTCTCTCACACCCGATGTAGACGGCCTTGATCTCTTTGCCCGTTCTTGGTTGAGCTCGATGTCGACGTGGAGCCCGATGACGGAACTCCACCATGCTCCTCGTGAAACCTCCGGTTCGCTTGAGGTAGCCGCACGCTTCTATGGACGCAATTTCTCCGATGAAAGTCCGTACTCACCAAGATCAAAGTTGTCGAAGGATCGCCCATAACTAACAACGCAAAATTGAAGCTAACACTATTACTACTTTCATCTTTGCATAACAAAAACGAACAATAAAAGTATTACAAAAATAGTATTGTATTTGTACTTCTTTTGCTGATTTGCGGCTGAAAATTGAAAATTCGAAATTTCGGCATAATTTTTTTTGAATTTTGCCAAATGAGCTCAACACGGATTTGAATTTGCACAACACAATTGCAAAGAGAGAATGAAGAATGAGGTGTGCTGAATGAGGGGGGGGGTAGCTATTTATAGAAAAAAATTGGGATTTTTTGAATTTTTTTGCTATTTTTTAAGACCACAACGGTCAAAAAAATGGCTAATTTCAAAACGGTTGGATTTTTCGGGCCGTGTCGTGCCTAGGCACGGCCCACCAGCCCGCTGCCCGCCGCCCTGCCCGCCCGCCGCCCCATTTCTTTTCTTCCCCTAATCCCCTCCCTCCCCGTCCCCGATTCTCCCCGCGACTCGCCCGGCCGCCGACCCCGAAGCGGCACCGCCCGCCGCCTCCTTGGTCCTCCTCGGCCCTCGCCGCCGCCCCGCTCTCCCGGTCCTCGGCGCCTCGCCTCCCCGCCGCCGCGTCGCTCTCCGGCCGCGCCTCTCTCTCGTCCGGCTGCCGCCTCGCGCCTGCCCCGCGCCCCACCTCCCTGCGTTCTCGTCGACCCGCCGCTCTAGCCGGCTGCCGCCTCGCGCTCGCGCCGCCGCCGCCGCCTCTCCTTCTCCGGTGTCGGCCCCGCGCCTCCTCGGCGCTCGCCTCGCCTCACCTCGGCTGTCCTCGCCGACCTCGCCGCTCTAGCCGGTTGCCGCCTCGCGCGCGCGCTCGCCGCCGCCGCCTCGCCTCCGCCTCGCCGCGCGCAAAGACTGCGCGCGTTTACTGCCTGCAGCTGCGTACATACCCGACATCAAACCAGAGCCGTGTCGTCGCGGCCGACCACCGTCTTAGGCCGAGGTGGTGGCCTGTGCACAACCCGGGGTCGTCTTGCGGCCGCGACGGCCATAACGCTTGTGGTTGTGTTATCACATTTGTTTACTGTGTGAGCTAGCCACTGATCATGGGACTAGTTCAGTTATGCATAGAAGATCTGAGATGTTAATCTCGGGTCTTACAAGGCGGCGGTGGAGCATGGTGACGGCGAGCTCCGGTCGAAATTGGGGGTGGGGAGTTGAGGGGAATGGTGGGCGGTGGTGAGGCGGAGCTTACCGCGAGCTCAATTTGGAGTTTGGGTGGTCAGGGGTGACGAATTGGCGTCGGCTTCGTCGGAGAAGAAGAGGGAGGTGGCGATGATTCTTCAAAATCGGCCGGCTCCAAAGGGGGAGGAAGCAAATGGGAGGTGCTGGAGGGAGGGATAAGGAGTGAGGTGCACTCTGGAGGAGCCTTTATAGGCCAAGGAAGGCGGTTGCGCTAGTAGGGCGGCAGCAACAGGGAGGCAGCGGGAGCAGCGGTTGGCGGCGTGTGCGGTGGAGCGGAAATGGCGCCGGGCAGGGGCGAGGTGGAGGCGTGGGCACGCGTATGGCGGCGTCACGGTGGCGGTGCCCCCTCACTGGAGCAGGGCGAGAGGTGGCGCGGCGGGTCATCGATTGCGGCGCGGGTGTGGCGAGGTGGCTCGGGGCGGGCGCTAGTGATGGCGTCGGGAGGAAGGAAAGAGAAGGCGGCGGGGAAGAAGGCGTTTCCAAAGAAAGAAAACGGCCGGACGAAAAGGGAAAGCGGGAGGGAGAAGAAACTTGCCGAATTAGGCAAGTTTTTGAATTCAAACGAAAAACTTCAAAAACTTTGAAATTCCAATTTTTCGGGTTGTTTCATTATCTACCCCGTTTTAGTTCCGAACTCCAAAGGTTAGTGGTTGTTGGACCGTTATATGATTCCGACATTTGTGTGTTCTCCATACAATTACGATTATCAGCAAATTAGGGAAAGGATTGGCCGAATGGTACAACATTACAACTGCGATTAAGCCGGTGACACAGGTCAAATCTTGTCACGGACACAGGCCGACGGGACGAGGTCAGCCGCTACTGGGCTGGTTGTACTGGGCTGATGTCGCTGTGTCCGTCCGTCCTCGACGAGAGTGGGATTAACGAACGGGCTTTTGGGTTGCAGGCTTGCAGCCCGGTAAATATCGTGCGTTAAACAAGTTACGTCTTACGTGCACGAAATCAACAAGGGAACGACATTGCCTTTGAAACTCGGCAAATGTGATCTGATGTTGCCGAACATTCACCGTTTGTTCACTCTCCGGCAAATACTAAATGAGTGACGAATCCTCAATTTTTCCTTCGTAAAATGCTCTTCTGAAAAGAGAAAAGGTGCACAAACATATTAGAAGCTCCTGCCTTTTCCGTTCTGGAGGGAACAGGACCCGCCCGCTCAGATCCTGAGAAAACATTTGGCGCTAAAAGTCCTTCCGTTTCCGCCAATTTGGCGCCACCGGTCCCCCTCCCTCTGCATTTCAACCTGGTTCGCGATACAAATGGTGTGCGATAGCCGATAAGGGAGCGGGTGAAAAAAGGATGAGAAATACTAATGGTGTGCACAACTGATTTCCAAATAACAAAAGTGTGCACCGCAATTCCAAAGCACATCGAAAATAGGCTACTGCAAGTTTTTTAGAGGTACAAAGCACACTTAATACACACCACACTCACATAGTCACATTACTCTTCGGTAAGTGCAAGTTCTTACTGTAAGAGTAAGAAGGAGACACACACACTCAACACATATCACCCGTAGTCACGTAACCGACCGAAACTGAATGGAATGGCGAACCCGAACCTTTCGATTCATCAGGCGCGGTTCAGTCTATCTATGTGGGCGCGCATCAGCCATACAAACATGTGGCCAATTTCGTGCCTTGCTCACAAGAAAGCGGCGATTACTTATCACGCTAACCAGCATTACACGGTCACTTATGGTAGATCCAAAATATTCAACTGCAAATTACAGCTGAGATAGCGTGTAAAATACTGGAGGCATGCGGGCAAATCTGGCGCGCCGCAAGCGGCCACCAGGAATCGGTCCCTGGCTGCCCTAAAACCCTACCTAATACGTGACGACCCTATCCCCTGAGGCATTTCATCGAACGCCCTGCCTGCGCTCACGATTGGCATGCTCTTCCCATAGGCATTTCATCTAACACCCTCAGCGCCCGCAGATTGACAAACGTTTGCACCGCCATTTCGTCGAACACCCGGCGTGCAAACTGCAAACCAAGAGCACATGATGTATCGATAAATAATAACTTGATTTGTTACATCACATCACGAACAAGAAGCAGAAACACAACAATTAAAACATTATGGAGCACCCAGCACATGTATTACTACTATTAGGACTAACATTAGCGAGCATGAAGAGCGAACATGCCAAGAAGCCATTGGCAACCCAGGGAGGAATGAATGAGCGGATCAGAAGTCCTCGTCGATGCTGAAGACGTGGTTGGAGGCGGCGCCGCCGTTGAGGCTGGACATGACGGCCGCCTTCTGGTAGTCGCCGACGCGCTTCTCGAAGAAGTTGGTCTTGCCCTGCAGGGAGATGAGCTCCATCCAGTCGAAGGGGTTGGCGACGTTGTACATCTTCTTGCAGCCCAGGGCCATGAGCAGGCGGTCGGCGACGAACTCGATGTACTGGCTCATGAGCTCGCCGTTCATGCCGACGAGCGCGACGGGGAGCGCGTCGCAGACGAATTCCCTCTCGATGTCGACGGCGTCGGCGACGATCTCGCGGACGCGGGCCTCGTCGAGCTTGCTGCGGAGGAGGTCGTAGAGGAGGCAGGCGAAGTCGCAGTGCAGGCCCTCGTCGCGGGAGATGAGCTCGTTGGAGAAGGTGAGGCCCGGCATGAGCCCGCGCTTCTTGAGCCAGAAGATGGCGCAGAAGGAGCCCGAGAAGAAGATGCCCTCGACGCAGGCGAAGGCGACGAGGCGCTCGGCGAAGCGCTCGCCGCCGTCGATCCAGCGCATGGCCCACTCTGCCTTGCGGCGCACGGCGGGGACGGTGTCGATGGCGCGGAAGAGGCGGTCCTTCTCGGCGTCGTCGCGAATGTAGGTCTCGAGCAGCAGCGAGTACATCTCGGAGTGGATGTTCTCGATGGCGATCTGGAAGCCGTAGAAGGCCCGGGCCTCGGCGACCTGGACGTCGGACATGAACCGGGACGCGAGGTTCTCGAGCACGATGCCGTCGGAGGTGGCAAAGAAGGCGAGCACGTGGGAGATGAAGTGGCGCTCGTCCGGGGATAGCACGGCGTCCCAGTGGCGCGCGTCGGCGGAGAGGTCCACCTCCTCCGCCGTCCAGAAGGACGCCACCGCCTTCTTGTAGAACTCCCAGACCTGCGGGTACCGGATCGGGAACATGGAGAAGCGGTCCGACGACTCCGCCAGCAGCGGCTCCTCCGCGTCGCAAGCGGGCACCAGCGTCGGCGCGGCCGGCATCGTCACAACTACTACAAGATTAACCGGTGGTTTCGGGGGTGGGATTTTGGGGTGGGATTTGGTGTGGGGAATGGAGGGGAGAGGGGGGGTTTATAGGGTGGGAGAGACTTTGAATTGGAATGGATTTGGCGGTGGCTTGGGAGGGAAGGAGGAGCGGATAAGGCGCCGTGCGGGGGAAGATTGGGGGGAGTTTTGATTTTTTGCCGGGTGTTTTGAAAATTTTGGGGAAATTTTTCGGGGGAGGAGCCGAGGGAGGAGGAGGAGGGCATCCGGTGGCGTTTGGCGTTGTTAATTTGGGGGATTAGCTGGCGTGGGACTGTTGACTAGCGAGGGGCGTTTTGGTCAAAACAAAAGAGGGGTCCTGGGAATATCTGGCGGTGTGCGTCGTTGGGGCTGGGCCTTCGTGGGCTAGACGATTCGACCAGTTCGGTTGTGAATTTGTGGTGTAGCCGTGTGGGCTAGGTGAATTTGGGGTGAACCGTTCTACTTTAAGACCCAAAACCCCGGCTCACGTGGATGGGCCGGTGAATGAATTGGGATCTTGCGCTTTTCAAATGAGCCCTGAGTTGGTTTGACATAGCGTTTCCTCTCGAAGAGCAGCAGGGGTTTGCTATGTCCATGATGTAGTAACATCTTTGTAGCTAACTCGTCCAGATTTGCACTTACCGTTTCCTCGCATCGGACCACCTTAAGGTCGAATGTGATTTGAGCGACTAAAAATCGCAAAATTCTAAATCTTCGTTAAGAGCACGTGCTTGGTAGTTGTAGATGAAAACATTTTGTAACACCCAGGTATACAGGGTTGTTTGGCTCCATGGGATCCCGGCTCCTTGCTCTACCATCTCTCTGTTACTAGAGTTTATGTGATTAAGCGATGATTGATCGTGAACTGCATTCTCTAGGAACTACCGATTTCATAATTGGCCAACAACTGGTTAACAAATGAGGTAACCATTCAAAAATTATCGTTACTTATTCCACAATGAAGCGGATGGTACAGAATCGTGTTATCCCCTTGTAAGCCTTGTTACTAGTACTTTTTTTAAAAACAAGCTGCGACTAACGGTACTAATTTCCCGATAAATAGGACTTACAATATGGAAAAGAAATGGTCAAGTAATATGGACGCTCTTGGTGAGGGGGTACCATTCATAAAAATTGTTGTTAACTAGCTGAGTGTCTGTGCTTTGCTAAAGATAAAGAAATACTACATTACCCTAAAACATCAAGTTGCCCTCACTGTGCTCGGCCTGCATGCACCACGTCCTCCGCTCCACTGCTGCCTATCACAGCTCCACCTAGCCTAAGTTGCACCTCCGCCACCGTACGTCGCCTGCTTCACGCCTTCGGCTCCAACTAGCGCCCGACGTAATGTTCAAACTTAAAAGGGATTAGCTGCAAAAACACATACGACAGTAAATTGAGCACATGATGCATCTCATGTCTGAATATTCCAACTTCTACCAAAAAGTTAGAAGTTTGAATATTCAAACAAGGCAAACAGTTTGAAGAAACACAAATATCATGAAGAGTTTATAAACCACCATTTTCCCATGAAATCCGGATGAAGCAGCTACATCATACGCAAAGCGTCTATGATGCTCCTGGTTATCGCAACATAACAAAATATAAGCTGCAAACTGCCTGCTTAAACTAAAATATAAGCTGGAAATTGTCCACGAATTAAGCCAAACACCTTGAATCCACTAGTGGTAGCTCTTTCCCCTTCCGGGAATGTCAGCTCCAACATTCACAACAATATTGGGCCCTCTCGCAAGCTTCATAAGAAGATTAACTGATCACGACGCCTCCACGCCGTCTAGATATCGGCAAACACCAAGAGTAACAAGACAAGCCCATTTGCTTGACTCTCACCAAGTGAAACACATACACAAGTTGAGACTCCAATCGACCTCTGGATGCAACACATGCTCCTAGAGCTCTTTTCTGTTTGCTCGCAAGGTGCAACACATGCACAATTGAGTAGGGGGCTTGCATTAGCTCAAAAGAGTGAAATGGAAATCATCAACATTGCCCTCAACTGGCCACAAGGGTTATATATAGCCCACACAAAAAAATAGCCGTTGGAACCAAAATCAACAACAATGTATAAGCCCAGACATGTCCTACTAGAGTATGACGGCTAGTGCATCAAATGCGATAAAATAACCTTTGGTGTAATACCCTGGCCCAAAATCCGTTGAATGCCCAACCCAACGACGAGGCGGACCCGCGCATGCATGATACCCCACTTACACTTTCGTCCTCACTTCGTGTAAAAAAGTTGACCCGGGTGTGCTACGTTTGGACCCAACAAGCATTATATGCTACTACAACTCATTTAGACAAGTATTGTGGGACTAATCTCACTATCACAATTCCACATGGGCCACATGGTCCGCATTACGAATGGCCCGTGGTATTACACTCACCCCCCTTAAGGGCTGACGCCCTCGGCAGTACACCGTATACACGACAAATTATGAGAACCATCCATCGGTGCAACCACCGTGTCGTGGGTACCCGCAAGTGGGCCCACATGCACACGTACCTGTGCAACGAGGGTTGGTGCTCTGATATCATCTATAACACCCTAGCTCAAAATTCGCTCAATGCCCAGGCATGCGTAGCACCTCACTTACACTTTTGTCCTCATTTCTTGTAAAAGGGTTAACCCGAATGTGCTACGTTTGGACCTAACAGACATTATATACTACTACAACTCACGTTAGACAAACAATGTGGGACTAATCGCACCATCACAACTCCACATGGACCACATGGGGCCACACTACGAACGAGCCAGGTTATTACAGTTAGGTTGGAAATGAACTAAGGCGGACATTTCCTCCTTTTGAGGCAGACATATCCTTGGTGCCCTCGGTTCCTCCCGAGCATGTACTCAGAGCCCTCGGTTCCTCTCGGACATGTCCTCACCAAACACAAGACATGTCTTCCCAAATGCAGTTTTTCATTCAAATGAAAGATTTTGAGCCAATAGATTATTCCTAAGCAAATATGCATGAACTTTAACCATTTGCAAACTATAGTCTCATGCCACAAAAAGTAGAAGTATGGACTTCAACCATTCACAATTTATAGTCACATGCTATAAGAGTAGATGCATGAGCTTCAACTATTTACAAAACACATTCGTAAACTATAGTCTTATGCCACAAGAGTAGATACGTGGATTTCAAACATTTGCAAATTATAGTCACATGCCACAAGGATTAGATGTATGAGCCTCGAGAATTTGCAAAATAAATTCACAAACAATAGCATCATGACACAGAGAGCTAGAGCTAGTAGGATTGAGCTATCAACACATGATGAGACTCAAGTTACCAGAAAGATCTCTTTTAATAGTATGACAACCTATACTAGTAATCTAATCTCCCAACAAAACACTGGGACCAGTAAAATAATAAGAACACATCCTTCGCTTATGCTTGTTGGACCTTTGCCTTGCGTATCCACTTGGATCTTTCACTTAGTGGCCTCCGCTCGTCCCGCCGGCCTCGACTGTGCTGGTCGGTCGGCCACTCGTCCTTGCATCGTCGGTCCACCACTCATCCCAGTTGTCTGCTGCTCGTCTAGTGAGTTTTTTTTTATCCCTTTGTGTTCCCTTTCTTTCGAGCTTTGTACATTACATCCGAATGTACGCATTGTGTAGCTATGTGATCCATATCTCACTTCCCCTTTTTGTGGTCTTGTGGGATTCTTGTAGCTAGGAATATGATGGAATCTGGAAGCGCGTGCGAATGTCTATGTCAGTACCAGAGCATCACCTGCTGGCCTACATAGTGCAAGTGTAGCTGCACTAAGTGCGAATGCATTGGTGCAAGCGGCAACAACTAGTGAAGGGGCACTAGATGAACCTGGACCTGGAGTCACCGCAGAAAATGAGGCCCCTCGGAAGAAGCAGAAGAAAAGTACCTTTAAGGTTTGGCAATACTACACGAAGCCTTGGGAGACGAAGACGGACCGGATGGTGTTAAGGTCAAAGAATATTGGGCAACATGCAAGCAATGTGGTTATAGGGGCAGAGCTGAGACCACGAGGGGCACAACGGCCTTCTGAAATCATGTGGAATACAATCACCTTGTAAAGCAAGACCAACAAACACTCAAACTAGAAAAGACTAAAGAGGGCAACACGTTGTGAAGACATACATGTATGATCTAGAAGTTAGCCTAAGAAAGTGGCAATTGGCAATTATTATGAATGAATACCGCTTTAATATGGTCGAGCATGAGTATTGTGTTGACTTCATCAAGTCCTCGCGGCTTGGGTTAATATAATGGAAATGTTCACAGAGGAAAAGAACAAGTTGTATAATCTATTCAGATATGTTTCATGTTGCTTTTCTGCTACTATGGATATGTGGACTTCAAATGAAAACAAAGGGTATTTGTGCATCACTGTACATTGGATAGATGATAATTGGCAGATGCAAAAAAGGATTATTAAGTTCATGCATGTCAAAGGTAACCATACTGGAACAAACCTAGCCAATGAGTTTGTGAAGGGTGTGATGTCCATGAACCTTGAAAATAAATTATTTGCTCGACTCTAGACAATGCATCATCTAATGATAAATATGTTAAAGAAATCATTCCAATGCTCAATAAGCATGCTCAATACCCATTATGTGAGATGTTTGTGTCATATATTAAACTTTGTTGCTCAAGATGGATTGAAAGCAATTGCATCTTCACTCCAAAATGTTAGAGATATCGTTGCAATTGTGAAGGATTCTCCATTGCAACGGGGGATTCCAGAAGTGTGCATCAGAATGTGAGTTGGATGTCAAAAGAGGTATTTCATTGGATGTTCGAACAAGGTGGAACTCCACTTTTGACATGTTGAATAATGTTGTTTATCTCAAGAAGGCTTTTGAAAGGCTATTGTTCTTGAGTGAGAGAATATCGGAGGTATTCTCCGACAGATGATGATTGGGATAGGGCAGAGTCTCTAACTAATTGTTTGCGAAATTTCGTGACGCAATTGATATCTTCTCTTGCCAATCATACCTAGCAACTAATCTCTTTTGGACGAAATTTTGTGAGATATAGTAAGTAATTGCATAATGGGTTATGATTTGTGATGAAACTATTTCTACCATGGCAAAGCCAATGGAAGATAAATATGAAAAGTATTGGGACAAGTCCATCATAGTTCTTGTCGTAGCATGCTTTCTTGATCCAAGATATAAGAAAAGGTTGGTGGAGTATTTTATGAGGAATATTCATCGTGAGAAGTATGAGGCGGAACTTAGTGCATTCATGGATGTGGTTAACAAAATTGTTCCAAGTTTACTAGTCTCGCACAGTTGAGGCAAAGGCTAATACTATAGAACCTAGAAGTGATTCTCAACTATGTGGTATTGATCAATAGATTGAAGACTTCTTGTATGATACAGGTTTGACAAGTCAGAGTGAGAAAACTGTATTGGAGATATACATGAAAGAACCACCATTCCGATGGATTGACCCCGCTGAGGCGAAATTTGATGTATTAGGATGGTGGAGGGCGAAACAGGGGTTTTCCTATTCTCTCACGACTAGCTCATGATGTGTTATCTATTCAAGTGTCAATGGTTGCTTTAGAGCCGACTTTTAGTGTTGGTAGACTTGTTGTAGATCCATTCGTAGTCAACGAGCCGAGGTGGTTGAAGCACTATTTTGTATCAAGGATTGGACGATTGCTTCAAAAAGAGGTTATAATAATTCATTTAGTTCATTTTTTCATACAATTTCCTATTTTTGTTTACTAATTTTCATTTGTCTTTGTAAAATTTAAGGTTTCAAGGAGGAGAAGATTGCATCATCTGTAGATGAGTTGGACGTAGATATGGTCGCTAAGACTACTGAGCCAGAGGTTTGCTAATTGTTATTGGTTAATGATTACTGCTGGTAGTTAACTATATCTTTTTGCAAGACCACTGGGTGTTAATTATAATTTTATTTGTAGGATGATATGGGTTTTGACACCGAGTGATTGAGAGCTGATGTCTGTTGTTGGCATTCTCAAAAAGTTGCTGCCACTTATTCTATGTTGAATCTGCGAAGAGGTGCTGCCATTTCTATGATTTATGTAATGCAAATTATTTATATAATGTTTAGGGACAAGTATCCATGGCATGCTATATTGCTATGTATCATGTTCAATGCACTTCATGAACTTTGTTGGGCTACTTGTTAAGCAGTTACAATATGGTTGCATTACGGACATATACGGTTGCTAGACCAATATTATATGTGTGTTATGTATTATATTTGTTTTTGCGCGTTATCCGATAAAATATTCGTTACCATACCGAGATTGATCTATATTCGTTATGTATTTATGACCGATACTATCCGCATTCGTATCCGATACTATTTATGTCCAAATCCGTATCCAACACTATACATGATAATTAGTTTTCGACGGTATCCGCTTTGATTGTACACGTACCCACGGCCTAAGATCCTGCTCGATCGGTCCGATAGCCTTCGTGGGCTGCTCTTTGCGCAAGGCAAAAGCACCAAAAAGCTGGGCCAACCGATAACCTTTACAACCCGAGCTTAGACTACGATTTAGAGCCCAAACAAGTCGCACGTTTCTTCGGCCCGGTCTGGCCGGGAAATTGTTAGGTCGGTGGGTTACGGCTTGAAGGCCGTGTGCCTGGCTAGTTCGGCAGAGAGAAGGTTACTTGAAGGGTTTTTTTGGGCCAAAGTCAAGCGTTTTCCAGCTCATTTTCGAGGTGATCATGAGAGCATCTCCAGCAGGAGCCTTCAAAACAGAGCCTTTACTTTTAATTTGAGGGCTCCCTCTACTTTTGAGGGCCCTGTTTTCTGGGCTGCACTCCAGCAGGAGCCCTCAAAACAGGCCCATACTTCTTAATTCCCTCTATTTCCTCACACACTATATGCATATGTATTTGAGAACATCACATTATATAATAATTTATTTAAACTATAACTCTAAAGCACTATACTTAAAATTATGAATGAAAATACAAATATTCAAATTTAAATTCAAAGACAAATTTGGTCCGAATTTAATGATAGTCGATCACAACATAGTTCATAACATCTCTGCAAATCAAATGACATAATCATCAAATTTGGGCGGGGGAAGGAACGGGCGTGGGAGGGGAAAAGGCTGGCGGGGGAAGAATCGGGACCAGGGCACGCAGGAATCCGTGATTTGAGGGCTTGGCCTAGAGCCCCTAGGAATGAGGGTTTGAGGGGGGATTTTAGGGGCCCCTCAAATTTGAGGGCTCTAGTAGAGGCCCTGCTGGACCTCTGTTTTTTCCTAAACCCTCAAATTTGGTTTTAGGGGCTCAAGTAAGGGCCCTGCTGGAGATGCTCTGAGAAAAAGCTGATGAACAAGCACCTGATGCCATTCCTTCTTGGACGAAAAGAAAACTAATCCTAGCCGAATTCCTAACCAATTCTTGTTGTCTGCACCATGCAAGCTAAGCCATCAAAACCGTTCCAAGGTGAGCACAACAATTCCACAACAACCACAGCTACCACCTATGCTCACATGCCAATTCCTCCCTCTGTTCTTAACTTTAAAGCCTTTTCTCACACGATTAGCTGTTGCAATTCCATCACTACACCCAATCAGAAGCACAAAATTTTCTCACTACCAGAAAGACCCAAACTTGCAGGAAATGCCATATACCCCTGACTTGCCATGTCACTACATAGCGTACTATAAAACCATTGCCACTTCATGCACCCTAGGCCATCACCAAGTGCTTGCACAACACAAGCACAAAGCATTCACCACAAGGGGAAAAAACACAAGACAGAGTAATGGCAGCTCTCGCCGCCGCGGTCGCCACTGCCATTCTCGCGCTTGCAACTGTCACGGGCCTAGCTGTGGCGGCGACAACGAAGGGCCCGGTGATCTACATTTTCGGCGACTCGATGTCGGACGTCGGGAACAACAACTACCTCCTCCTCTCCCTCGCCAAGTCCGACTACCCCTGGTACGGCATCGACTACGAGAGTGGCTTCCCCACCGGGAGGTTCACCAATGGCCGGACCATCGGAGACATCATGGGTAAGTGCAGATGCATGGAAACGAGTAGTACTAGTTTTGTCTGCACGAATGGCAAGATGTGATGTTTCGGTCGATGCATGCAGCTGCCAAGTTTGGCGTCCCACCCCCGCCGCCGTTCCTCTCCCTGTACATGACCGACGACGAGGTCCTCGGTGGCGTCAACTTCGCGTCCGGTGGTGCTGGCCTTCTCAACGAGACCGGCATTTACTTCGTAAGCTACGACGATCGATGTGCTTCACTCTTTGTTGCTGAAAATTCTTCCTTCTGTAGTCTGTAACATCAATGTGGGCTTGCAATTTTGCAGGTTCAGTACCTGTCGTTCGACAACCAGATATCGTCCTTCGAGCAGACCAAGAACGCGATGATCGGCAAGATCGGCAAGAAGGCAGCGGAGGAGGTGGTCAATGGCGCAATCTTCCAAGTTGGGCTTGGTACAACACCTTGAAATCTCTTCAGCTCAGTTAATTAATGGGAATTAGCTATTAATCTGGCACAAACGGATATTGCTTTGCAGGGAGCAACGACTACATCAACAACTTCCTGCGCCCGTTCATGGCGGACGGCATCGTGTACACGCACGACGAGTTCATCGGGCTCCTCATGGAGACCATGGACCGGCAGCTGACGGTAAGAATCGATCGACCGG
The DNA here is from genome assembly GCA_036346255.1 of Ampelocalamus luodianensis. Classification (NCBI taxonomy): domain Eukaryota; kingdom Viridiplantae; phylum Streptophyta; class Magnoliopsida; order Poales; family Poaceae; genus Ampelocalamus; species Ampelocalamus luodianensis. The sequence goes on along the minus strand of CM070627.1, from coordinate 50,178,590 downwards.
TCGAACGAACACACTGCTGTTTTAAAAAAAGTTAACACTAGCATGCATCACTGCATTGACGATCTTTGGTTTTGCAGAGGCTGTACAAACTCGGCGCGCGAAATGTCTGGTTCAGCGGCCTGGCCCCGCTCGGCTGCATCCCGTCGCAGCGCGTGCTCTCCGGCACCGGCGAGTGCCTGGAAGACGTGAACGCGTACGCCGTGCAGTTCAACGCCGCGGCCAAGAACCTCCTCCACGGCCTGAACGTCAAGCTGCCGGGCGCGCGCATGTCCCTCGCAGACTGCTACTCCATCGTCATGGAGCTCATCGACTACCCGCAGAAATACGGTAACCAACACGCCCTACACCTCAATCGATCTACTCGATCTGCATGCTCGAACACGATAGTGATAAGTTTGAGAGGGGCTGCAATGCTGCATGCATGTGCAGGGTTCAAGACGTCGCACACGTCGTGCTGCGACGTGGACACGACGGTGGGAGGCCTGTGCCTGCCGACGGCGCAGCTCTGCGACGACCGCACGGCGTTCGTGTTCTGGGACGCGTACCACACCTCCGACGCGGCCAATCAGGTCATCGCCAACAGCCTCTACGCCGACATGGTGAGCGCCGGCGCCGTGCAGGGCAACACCACCACCTCCGCGCCTCGCGTCGTCCGTGCAACGCCATCAACCCACGCGCCGCCGCCTCCCCAGCCTTGATCAAACCGAGCCGATCGATCAACCTTGTGCGCCCAATGTCAGCGCATTTTCGTGTTGCAACTAGTGTTTCATTAATTAATCTCCGCTGTTCCAAACTTCAATGTACTCGGTGCAGTTAAGCAAAAGCTTGTTTATGGTGAGTTGAGCAGAGCAAGGTGAAAAATATAGTATCGCGATTGTACAACATTTTGGGTGGCAAAAGCATGAGATATTCCAAGTTTTCTACAGTTATGGCTTCAAGAGTCCGAGTCTTTCACGTCCTCTTTAATAACGCAATGTACCAACCAAAAAACTAATTACTTATGGGGCCGACTAAACTACAGTTGTCTAAAATTTTCTTAAAATCTAGTTACTTTTTTCAAATTTTCTTAAAATCTAGCCACTTTCTTCAGTACATTGGACCACTATCCAATAATTTTTATTTATTTTTTATGTTGAAAAGTACTAAACTAAACAAAAGTGTGAACCATACAAATATAAAAAATAAAATAAAATCTAAACTAGACAAAAGTAAATCTAGGTGAACCCTACAAATACAAAAAAAATAGAACTAAAAGTTACAGTACAACTGTGCTAAAATTGTACGTCACTTGGTAATGCAATTTTAGACTTAGTACTGTACAATTTTATGTAACTGGGTTTTAAAAAAAATCAGGCAACCGGGAGCTAGCAAAAGTGACTACTTAAATGTCGTATAGAAGCATAGTACCGGATGTCTTGTTCTCGCAACAAATTAACAAATCTCCACAACCCTAAGAAAAAGAAACAAATCTCAGCCACTTGATAAGTTTAGACGTACGTACGTAGCACGTCCATCTCTCCCGCTGCATGCATCTGAACGACGACGATGACGCCGACAGACACTGCAGTGGTCGCGTTCGACGCTCTGTTCGCCATCGCATTAATTCTAACACTATTCTTCTACTTCGACGAACCAGAACGGGAGTTCGTAGATCGAAGGGTCGCACGGGTGCTGGCGGCGGCACCGGAGCCGGACCAAGCGGCACCGGCGCCGGCTCCGCCCGTGACGCTGCCGTACTTCCCATAAGCGCAGGGCAGGGCGTCGGAGAGGCTGGTGTGCGCCATCTGCCTGGAGCTGCTCCGGCACGGTGAGCTGTGCAGCGAGCCAGCGAGGTGCCGGCGTGCCGCCACTCGTTCCACAAGGAGTGCATCAGCGTGTGGGCGGGGAGCAGCAACAGCTGCCGGCTGTGCAGAGTAAACATCGTGCCATGATCAAAAGGAGTATCAGCTGCTGATGGCATGGTTTAATTGTGACTTGCGAGTCACAACCAACGAAAAAGCTCGTTCGTTTCGTATGTTGGATGTATGGTTTTGTCGTGTGGTCTACTCCTCCGGTTTTCAGCCCAAAACGGTCTTCTCACATAGCGTTTGCCGGCATTGAAACCTTTTTCTGGGGTGTTTACCGATTATAATCAGGCACATTTTGGAGAACTAGATTGCTTTGAGATTTGCACATACGAAATCCTATTACCCTACTAATAACGCCCAAGGTCCACAGTGTGGCCATTCATTAGTGTTGCCGGTGCGGGGGATATATCCTCTGCCCTAGGGGAGGAAAGGCAGAGGACTACTATAATGAAAAGCAGGGAGAAAACAGCAGACTGTAGCCAGCTACATTCTCAAAAGCAACTAGAGCGAAATATTATCTCTACCGTAGCAGCGCCAAGGTAGAGCATTGTAGCTCTGCCTTTCCTCTGTGTAAGTAAGGCAAGCCAGAGGATATGATTCCACCGGCCACCGCCCCGCCGATCGCTTAGTTCGCCACCATGTTTTTCCGAGATTAGAACGGAGAACGTACACTCACCCAGTGCCGGCCCTAGGGGAGGGGCAGGTTGTGCGACGCCCTAGGGCCCAGGCGGGATGGGGGCCCAAACCTAGATATGTAATACCCCATAACCTTTAGACTTTAGCTAATTAAGTTAGTACTTACTACTTAGTAGAAGTGCATGGCCCATCAACGTTTCCCAGGAGGCCAGGAGGCAGCCAGCCGTGAAGCCCGTCCAACGCAGGCTGCAATTTTAGTGTACATTGTTTCTCGATAATTTTCAAAATAATAAATTAGCACATATATACATTATAAGATTTTATATATGGTTTAGAGGGGCCGTCGCGACGAGTTCGCCAGAGGGCCCTCAAAATTCTAGGGCCGGCACTGCACTCACCCACGCATATCACACACATACACGTGTATGTGTATCCTACTGAAACACACTAGGTCTAGATCGGAGGTCGCGGGATAAATCCTTGACGGTAGATCTAGAGCGGAGGTCGTATGATAAATTCATAATTCCCTGTAGCTCATGGAGTATAGGCACGTATTTTCTCGCTCAACGTACGTGCATATATGTGAGGCATATGTGAGTTAAGACGCACCTGAGGATCAAACCTGGACTGGACAGGCGGGTTGCTCAACGGCAATCAGTTCTCAGTCCTTTAATTATGGAGGTTAATGCTTGCCGAGATGGAATTAACTTGGCCATAGCAAAAGGTTTTTGGCGTCTGGTGCTGGAAACTGACAGTAAGACTGGTGGAGATGTGGGCAAACCCGGCCAGTTGCAGATCGGAGATAACAACCATCTTGGCAGATATTTGGGAGCTGAGAAGGAGTTTCATAGACTTTGATTTTTGCTTTATTAGCGGACATTGTAATAACGCTTTTGCTAGCTCTTAGTCGCTTGAATTTTTTTTAAAAAAACCCAGTCACGTACAATTGCATAGTACGAAGCCAAAAATTGCATTATCAAGTGACGTGCAATTTTAACATAGTTTTACTGTAACTTTTAGTTCTATTTGTTTTTGTATTTGTAGGGTTCACCTAAATTTACTTTTGTCTAGTTTTGATTTTTTTTTTTTGTATTTATATGGTTCACTTATATTTACTTTTGTCTAGTTTAGATTTTTGGTTTTGTTTTTGTATTTGTATGATAGTTTACTTTTGTCTAGTTTAGAAATTTTCAACATAAAAAAATAAAAATTATTGGATGGTAATCCAACGTACTGAAAAAATGTGACTGAATTTTTTTTAAAATTTTGGCCGACTGTAGCTTAGTCTTCCCCTTGTTATAATGTGGCACATGCATGTGCACTTGCACTTTGAAGCGGTGTGTGTGGCTTGAGCCATCCAGCTTCATGCAGGAGATGTTGCGGCGTGAGTGTAATCCTGCTCTGGTTTAACGAGAGTAGTTCCCATCGTCTCGAAAAGAAAATCTTGACTGCCAGCCCAGTGCCACCCTTTGCGCTCGTGGTCATAGCTGTTGCCGGCCATTAAACCAAAGCAAAAATGGCCTTACCCGATCTTGATAGGCTTGGCCCAGCACGAGGATATCTTTTGGGCAGAGCCTAGGTAGCGTTTTTGGCCCAATAACTCGTATGGCCCTAACGGCCTAGGCAATGTGTTTTTCTTTTATTTTTCCATATAAAAATATGCAGGACGGGCTAGTCGAACAAGTCCCTACCAGCTTACAGGGCCAGGTCTGGACAGCCAAAATTGGCCCAGAGTGAACCGTAGTTATTGCCGGTTCGGCCCGGCCCTGGCCAGTCATTTGCCTAGGTCATGTATCCTACAGCCGGTGGTGCCCTCACCACTTGGAAGAATCTAGGGTTGGGCCTGAGTGAAGCTATACACCGGAATCCGAAACAATTTATTCGGTGATGCTGGCAGGTTTGAATTCAAGCTCTACGTCTCTTTTCTGAAATATGTGCCTGTCCAAGTTGCTATCCTACTACGAAACGTACTAGCATATAACCTCCCACCGTTATCACGTACCTCGTACCAGCCGGATGTATAATTCATGCATGCATCTATCTCAAGGCATCTTGCCCTCGCAAGAAACAACTTTCTATACACCACGAGATCACGACCAAACACGTCCACTGTCACGTACGTTAGGTAGCGCGTCCCGCGCGCGGCTTGCATCGGAGGGCGGAGCAACCTTGTTGATCCCGCCGGCAGAAATCGCAGTGATCGCGTGCCAAGCTCTGTGTGGGATCGGGCTAGTCGCATGCTGCTGCAGCCGGGATTCCGGGAACCGGAGCCGGAACGGGTGGACGGAGGGCGAAGATCCCCGGGGACGGCAGCGGCACCGCGGGTACCGGCCGCACCGACGATGGCGCCGGCGGTGCAGAGGCCGCCGCTGCCCGCCGTGACAACGCTGCCGTACTTCCCGTTCGCGCAGGGGAGGGCGTCGGAGAGGCTGGTGTGCGCCATCTGTCTGGAGCTGCTCCGGCACGGTGAGCAGTGCAGCGAGGTGCCGGCGTGCCGCCATCTGTTCCACAAGGAGTGTGCCGACGTGTGGACGAGGAGCAGCAATAGCTGCCCTCTGTGCAGGGTTAAGATCGTGTCCGGGTCAAGATCAAACGGAGTACCATACGCTGATGACATGGTGTAGTTGTGATCAGTCGCAACCGATGAAAAGGATCGTTTCATCTGGCTCGTATGTTTGATCTACAATACAAAGCGAACGATGCGATTAGTTCGGTCCTGCTGTCTATGGTGTTTGGATCGATCGGTCTAGTCCATTGGCTTCAGGCCAAACGGTCGTGTTTTTCGTAATTTGAGGGGACTCTTATTCTCGATAGTGTAGCAGTCAGATGGTTAAATTTTGACCAGCTGTTACTGATCCCCCAACTCGAAATTTGAAGTTATTTTTGTGGTTGCTAGTAAGTTTCCTCTCTCTCTCTCTCTCTCTCTCTCTCTCTCTCTCTCTCTCTCTCTTTCAACTCTTGCGTGTTACATACATATATACTCCCTCTGCAATTCTAGTCATATGCAAGGGGCACTCTCACGTGTGTACATGTTGTGTGCTTGTGTGAGTGGTACTTTTTTTTCCAACCATATCTAGCAATTAGGTACATGTTTTTTTTTTAAAAAAAAATGGCTAGGAGCTCTACATTCACCTAAGAAGAGGTAGGCACCCGGGCCGAATACTAGGATTCATACCTGGATAGGCGAGGATTTGACAGCACTATCTACCAACAGAGCTACGCTCAGTTCCTATTAGGTACATGACTTTATCCTACAAACCAAGCAATTTTTGGCCATTAGGTTGACTTGAGATTCATGCCGAACTTTGATAATAAACCCACCTTATGTGCCGTCACTTGCACCAGTGATACCTTTTGGTATAGATCATTGTCTACAATGTTGGATGATGACAAGGCCCCTTCCTCCTTGACCACTGCCCTGCTGCCTCCACATTCTCGTCGTCCCCACTACGGGGACCACCTGTGCTCGTGACCTCCTTGCCACCACACCCAACGAACAGTGGGGGATCCGGCATGGAAGAATTAGGGTTTCCGCGACCTCAATGACTTTATGCTTAGTGCATTAATATTATCTTTGTTAACAACAAATTATCTATTGTATCTATTATATAATAAAAGTCGACGTTTTACAACTACTTCGAAAAAAATATAATTATACTAGAAATTCTCATAAAAAATTAGAAACATTCGACCCTCAATTGGGTGGAGCCTAATTACCACAGCCACTGGATGCTACTTAGCAAACATATAATTTCCTAGAAATTTCTGACCCAGATCATATCTTTACAAGAACATTATGGCTCGAGCCGACAGCCGATACTCAGCTTCACATGAGCTTCGGCTATCATCTGCAAACTGACAGTCAAACGGAAAGGCTCAATCAATGCCTCGAAGCATTCTTGTGCTGCTCAATACATTCTTGCCCTCGTCAATGGTCGAAGTGGTTACCACCCGCTAAGTTTTGGTGCAACACTAACTTTCACTCAGGCTTGGGAAGGACTCCTCGTGGCCATCCTCTACGCCACTTCCGCATTACTAATTTGCAGGCCTGCACAGACTATGCAGGCCTGATCTTGAAGCACAGGCCTTCAATATTGTGTGTTGACCACTTATAACAGTATGGTTTTGCACAATTAAAGCCTAAAACAACTAGGTTCAGACTAAGTGCACCAACAGAACAAGTCAAATGATAAAAATCAATCAAACATAGACTTGTTAGCAATTCAATTTAAGCAATGAATATGGCACATAGCAAGACAAGCATTCATACACAATGAATGAGCAACTTAATTATATGAATGTAAATTGTAGTATGATAGAGCTCAAGAATGCAAACCACAAGAAGACACAGTGATGTTTTACCGTGGTGATCAGAGACTTGCCGGTCTCCCCTAATCCACGTTGAGGCAAGCCCAAACCAATTGGACCGGCTCCACAAATTGAGCATCCGCCTCCAAGGTAACCAATACCTCGCTCCACTAGGGTTGCTCTTACTCCACTCCGGAGATGGCGAGCACCAAGCCACTCACAAACAGCCCAGGTCTTCTCACAAGCTTCTTTGAGAAGATCACCGACACACGACGTCTCCACGCCGTCTAGGTGTCGGCAAACACCAAGAGTAACAAATCTTAGACTTCCACTTGAACCAATCAAGTGTCTAAGCTCAAGTGAACACTCTGTTCACTACCTAAGGCAACACATGCACTTAGGGTTTGCCTTCTAGCTACACTATGTGCAACACATGCACAAAATGCTAGAGAGGGCTTGCTCTTAGCTCAATAGAATGTTTAGGGGCACCAGCCTTTTTTTCACTCATACGACCACGGTGGGTATATATAGTCCATACACCCAGACTATAAAACTAGCCGTTGAGAAGAGGTATGGTACTACCGCCAACCAATATGCGGTAGTTCCGATGAACAGTAGTTCCGCACAACACGTTGCGGTATTACCGCAAAACCGAAAGAGCAACACATGCTCGGAATTTCAGGTAAGGGCAAGAAAAACATGCGTTCTGGAAATTACGTACCGCTAGCATATGAACGGTAGTTCCGCTAGTCCGGTCATACCGCACACAACGCGCCGGTATTACCATGCTTCCAAGAGAGCAACAAATGCTTCTCCAAAAGACACGTACCGTACAGAGTCCTCTGTGCTACCGCATTTCCAAAAGAGCAAGCACATACAAAATGTGTCTCTCTGGAAAACTTGTACCGCCACAAAGACGCAGATAACCGGCGATCGGTAGTTCCGCCAGATCACCGGTACTACCACACTTCATCGAGCAACACATGCTCAACAAAGTGTAGTTAGTCAAGGAACCACCGGTCATACCGCACAGCGGTAGTACCGCACAACACATGCCGGTATTACCGTAAAACCAAAGACAAGCACAAACTGGCTTTCAAAGAACAACTCAATTGCAAAGTAAATTTGCAAATTGATGCCAGATGCACACAAGACATGAATGCAAGATTCTCAACAAGTTGCAAAACACATTTGCACACTTTTTAGAATCATGGCCACAAATTGCACTCCACTTCAACTTAATTTGCAAAACACATTTGCACAATTGACAAGCGATGCAAACTAGGTTTAAAGTGAGATTCTCAACAAGTTGTAAAACACATTTGCACATTTTTAGAATCACACCACAAGGAATAAGGTACATGAACTTAAGACAGTTGCAAAACATATTTACAAACTAAAATCACATGCTACAAGGATTATCCATGAGCCAGAATTATTTGCAAAACACATTCGCAAACATTGGCAACATGTTAAGATGAGCTAGAGCAAACACAATGAGCTATCAACACATGACTAACTCAAGCTACTAGTCAAAGACCCCTCTTAATAGTACGACAACCTATACTAGCAATCTAGTCTCCCAACCAAACACCGAGACTGGTAAAAGACTAGAAACAAATCCTTAGCTCTAGCTAGTCATACCTTAGCCTTGCACATCTTCTTGAAGCTTGATGACGCACATCTTTACTTCAAGTCTGGGTTCTTGACTTGATGATCAACTCATGATCATCTCCTCATCTCGATCATCATCAACTTATGATGAATTTTTTCTTCGAGATCTTAACATGCATCAACACATGATACACTCTTCTCTTGACCTCCATCAATACATGATAGATCTTTCAGACTTGATGATCAACTCATGATCATCTCCTTTTCAAGGTCTTCATATGCATCAACATATGATGCATCCTTTACTCTAAGCTCTTCACTTCAATATCATCAACACATTATGATATTCTTCTCTTGATATCATCAACACATGATGATTTCTTTTTCTTCAAGAATCTTGACTTGATGACAATCAACACATGATATCATCCAAAGTCTTCAACCACATAGAACATAACCTATTCATCCAACTCATAGAAAATGTTAGGTCTACAAGGTGATTGTCATTAATTACCACAACATACCATCAACTCATAATGGTGGGACAAGATACCACAATATTTTCCTCTTTGGTAATTGATGACAACCAACACAATTACAGATAATTAAATATAATTGATATGAGTATATATGAGCATATATGAACTACACAAGTCTCATATACTCATATGAATATATACGAACTACACAAGTTGTATATATTCAAGGATATGAGTATATATGAACTACACAAGTTACATATACTCATATGAATATATTAACTACACAAGTTAAATATATTCAAAGATATGTTTCAAAGTAAAGATCCTAAATATATGTGGACGGAAGAATATGGATCAATACTAATGAAACCATAAAACATAGAGTGAACTCCCCCTAAATGTGTGCATACACGAATGTGTAATGGAAACATATGCATATATCCAAGTTAACCTTTTTGGTGGAGTTTACCCTATATTTTGGATCCGAGGAATGCAACAAGATATAATAAGAAGAAGTAGAATGTATACCTCTTGTATTTTTATCTTTATATCCAAACGAGACTAAACATGAGATATAGCAATATAGAAGAGTTAGTCTCACAAATGAATTTATCAATATGAACATACCTGTTTGGATTTTCCCTTGTTATCTTCAAGCTGAGACTATTTGGATTTTTGCTTTTATATATCCAAGCTGAGACTAAACGTGATATGACAATAAGAGTGTTAGTCTCATAAGTGTATTTATCATTAATCACCAAAATAATCCATTAACACATAATGGCGGTTCTAGATCCTTCAGTGGAGCGAGGATCAGTGAGGAGGCAGAGGAAGGGCTGGGCGGCGTCGGAGGGAGGAGCGATGTGAGGGGAGGCGCCGAGGCGACTGCTGGGAAGGGAGATCGAGGGGGCTGTGGGAGAGGAAGAGGGAGGGAGAGGTAGAGCTGGCGGAGAGGGGCGTTGGCCCCGATCTTACCAAGGGTGACGGCGGTGGCAGTGCCCAAGTGAAGGAGAGGGGAGGGACGGAGAGTGCGAAGAGAGGGTTGGGATTGAGAAGATAGGGGGAGAGGGGAAGGGCCGGTGGAGCGGCGGCGGTCCCGACTTGACCAAGGGCAGCGCCGATGGCGGCGCCCAGGCGAAGGAGATGGAGAGAAAAGGATGAAGAGGCCGAGCGTGACGTGTGGGTGGGGGACGGCTAGGTTTTGGGGGATGCAGAGGCAAGCAAATGCTTCTCGGCCGTCTGCTAGAGAGACGCGATGAAGCCGGCGATTCACCTGTTGGCCACGCGCAGGAACGCGATTTTGGAAATCGTGAGGGCCTTTTCACAAAAACTGCAACGTGGAGGCCCTGAGGAGCGGCAGATTCATTCGCCTATAAGAACGGAGTATATGCTAACTTTTATGTTATTTTAATTCCTAAAACAATGATCAGTACAAAAGCAACATATATACTAGGCATATTTGCAACTACGAACAATAGCATGATTATAATCTCAAATACACCTATCTCATATATATGTGTTAATGAAGCAAAGCCTAGAACATGAATTATACTGACAAAAGTATAAAGCATCATCATTACATGACTAAATTCCAGCAAGAAAGATTTAGTCATGACAAAAGACATCACCGCAACTTATAGAGAATCGCTCAGTGATGGTTGCGGTAGAGTCGGATGCAAAGACAATGCTAAGCCGATAGTGAAGGAAGTCGTGAGCAGTCGCTCGAACGCTTCCCAAAAACCTGATTCACCCCAATCCTTGCAGGATCACGAGAGACACCGTCTTCGGAGACACTACTCTCCCTGCGACGGTGCACGCCGACACAGAGATGGAGTAGTCGAGGTAGCGTAGCATAGAGGAGTAGACAAAAGATCAAAGGTGGTTCTCAATCGTATCGCCAATGAATGAAGACATCTCTCCTTCATATAGAACCCAACAACACGGAAGAAAATTCCCACTACCACTCCACAAAACATTTTTGGAAACCGCATTAAACATCATTAATGCGTGTCGTAATAGCCATGTGAGTTAGCATGATTCAAACTTTCAGTTTTTACTGTGGTTATTTTGTTTCCAATTTGTATACGCGTAGATTCTATGTCATCATGCATGGTTATGAGGTTGAATGGAGATGTATCTCCTTCGTATAGAACCCAGCGACACGGAAGAAAATTCTTACGCTCACTCCGCGAAACATTTTTGGAAATCGTATTAAACATCATTAATGCATGTCATAATAGCCCAGCAGAATTAGCGTGATTCAAATGTTCGGTTTGAACCATGGTTATTTTGTTCCTAATTTGTATACGTGTAGATTGTAGGTCTCATGCATGGTTATGAGGTGCAAAAAGAAACAGCAGCCTCATACCCAACCGGATGTGAAATCGCCAAACTATTCATACGCATGCCGCAGGCGCTGGTGTGGTCAATGAGTATGTGTGTTCTTCTTGGCCATGGCGTGGCATGCGAGTGAGCACACACATGTGTTCTTCTTGGCGATGGCATGGCGTGTGATGCATAATTGGGTTTTTGAGATTTTCTATGATTTATGAAAAGTATTATTTCGGCCAAGCCAACACATCTAGTGTGAGGGTGTGGACGATGATTCTATTAAACGAAAGAAGAGTAGGTTCTTCCCTGTCGCTTCCTCTTGTTTTTTTGGTTGATACGTACCGCTGCCTCTTGTTTGTGTTTCCATGACTGCGTGTCGCAGAATTTTTGCGCAAAGTTTTCTTCGTCAAAAGTGACACATCACCAAAGATTCAGGGGTGAAAATTTGAAAGCCCATTAATAACAAGTGTCAAACGGAACTCAATTCGAATAATTTCGAAAGAAATACCACCTAGTTGTCAAAATTGCAAGGAGCAACTGCCCTGCAGAATGCGGTCCTCTTGTAATCATACAATATTTTTGAAATGTGATGAAGGAGTCCAGGAGGGATAAACCCTCCGTTGATTCTTTTAAAAAAATGCAAGGAGACAAGAGTGGGACTCACTTGAAAGTTGAAGGAGCAATCTTACCTAGGATCCAAACGTACCCACGCTTGTCAAAATCGAAAGGAAAAAATGTGGGATTAAAGTGAGAAATTCTATTGAGCTAACTAATACTCGTTATGTTATTTTTTATTTAGTGTTTTTGACTTTTCACAGTCTCCGAGATACGACTTTGACCGTTATCTTTTATAACTTTATATTAAATTGTACTAATAAAAGTATAATATTATGAAAGTATTTTTAACCAAAAAATCTAATGATATGATTTTTATATAACTAATCTGGATAGTTTTAAACCAGAGTAAAGTACACTGTAGGTCCCTAAACTTAGCTGGGAGGTTCACTTGGGTCCAATATTTTCAAAAGTGTCCAATCCGGTACCTAAACTATTTAAGTGGTTCATAGGAGGTCCAAAAATAGCCCAAGCTGGCATTGACCGGTGACGTGGAAGGTTGACCCTGAGTTGGCGTCGCCAGCGTGGCTCCTCGTCAATCCGACCGCACAACCACGAGCGAAAGCTCGCACTCTCCTACCCCTTCCATTACTACCCCATCCGTGCTTGCTCCGTCTCCAATCCAATGGCGTCGCCGCCGGTCGACGTGGACTTCGGCAAGCTCACCTACGAGATATTCTCCCTCCTCGAGAGCAAGTTCCTCTTCGGCGCTAGCAGCGGTGCCTGCTCGCTGCCGGGGACGCCGGTTCTTGGTGGGGGAGGTAGAGGAGGGAGGGTGAGGTCTTTGGCGATTGATGGCTGCGGCCGAGGCACGGGATTTTTTGATGCGCGACGGCCGCGGGGCGGGGTGTTCGCGGCGATCTTTGTTCTTGAAGGGGTGACGGAGGTCGCGGTACGCGGCGGGCGGGACGGCCGGCATTCGTGGCGGCGAGCCTCGGGAAGAGGGGTGGTGCAACGGCGGGCGGTGCCTCAAGATCCTTTCAGATTCAAGAAATGCATGAAACAAAAAAATCACGGATCCCTTCCTCCAAGAAAATGCAAGGAAAAAAATTACAATTGCATTTTTCAACTTCAAGAATTTGCCATGGCCGCCGGGTGGTCTGGCCTCGTCCTTGCCAGATCTGGTGTGGAGACCACTGGATCTAGAGGCCAACAATGTGAAGGAGTCCGACGCGGTTGAGGACGATGACGGCGAGGTTTGTCGATGCTTTCTTGCACCCCGACGCACTCGACCTCCTTGGCCGCCGGAAGGTCAGACCCAGTGCCAACGGTGCAGGAGATGAAGAGGTGGAGGAGGCTAGTGTATGCCACAAGCCGGTGCTAGGGACGGCCAGGTCCACTCATCTCGCCTCCGTCCGCGAGTTGGGGTGTCGGATACTGTGCCACGCCCGGGGAAGCCGAAGAGGAAGGCAACGACGGCGGCCGGATCCGACGCCGCCGCTCCCGGGGACGGCCGGGTCTGCTTGATCTCACCGCCGCCGGAGCAGCTTGAAGAGGGCCAGACCGAGGCAGACGTCCTCCAGCTCCTCGTGCCGTTGCTTGGCCTCGACGAGCTGCCACATGTAGCTGGATATGAGCCTCGCGTTCCTGCCGGAGGAGAGCCATGGGGGAGGCATCGAAGAAATCCACCAGGGGAGAGAGGATTGGTGGATCTGAGGCGGCGGCGGCTGGAGGGCCGGAGAGGAGGGAGGAGGTGGGGTTGCGGCGCGGATCTGGGGGAGGACGAGGGCGGCGCCGGGTCAGGGGGGAGTAGGAGAGTGGCGGCTCGGGGGAGGACGAGGGGAGGCCGACGGCAGCTTGGGAAAAGGAGGAGGAGGGCGACGACAGCTCGGGAGGAGGAGGGAGGAGGCGGCGGCGGCTCGAGAGGTGGAGGGAGGAGGCGGTGGGAGGAGAGGCCACGCTGGAGCCCCAAATTTAAGTGGGAGAAGAAGGATTGACAAGGAGCCACGCTGGAGCCACGCCGGTCGGATTGGGTCAGGTCAACGTTCCACGTCACCGGTCAATGCCAGTCCGGGCAGTTTTGGACCTGTTTGACCCACTTAAATAGTTTAGGTACCGGATTGGACACTTTTGAAGATGTTAGACCCAAGTGAACCTTCGACCAAGTTTAGGGATCTACCGTGTACTTTACTCTTTAAACTATTAACGATCAAAATTTAAAAGTTTGATGACACATATTCTAAGAATGTTAAGTAAAAAAATAACGAAAAATGCGACGCGTACATCTTTTACGATCTCCAACTCACGTGATTTGAGCCAGGTATGTGGACCCCGCTGCCGAGAGGAGGTGGCAGTGGATTCCCTCGTGCCGTGTGGGGCAGAGGCATGCTGAGCTGCGTTGTACAAGCATCATACGAGAGACCGTCGTATGTATGGCAGGGCTGGAAAAGAACAGATGAAGTAACGCCGACCAAACTGGCACCTACTGCGTGACTAACGGTTTGAATTTTAGTCCTGCTAACTATTCATCAGGCGTGTCTTCTTAAGGATTTTCAGCATTTGATCATGATAGCAATAATTCAATTCAACGCATCACTCCCAAAAAGAAAATATCTGCGTCATTCTCACCCTTACCTACATTTGATCTGGAACATTCTCGTTTTGCAAAACAGTACATGACAAAACCCAGACTAGTGCGTGCCAGGTTGAAAAGTACTCTTGTCACTGTCCAGTTTTTTTTCCAAAGCCTCCCTCCCACAACCAATCGCGGAAACTTGCACGGACGCCGTCAGCACGTAGCGCGACCTCCGCAGATGGAGTGGCGAGCCGAGCAAAAAATACCGCGCGTGGAACCGTCCAGAAGCGCGCGCCGGGACAGCGATGCCTCCCACGACTCGCGTCGCCTGCACAATCCCTCTCCGCTTTCGGAGAGTCAGCGCTGAATCGCGCGAAATCTTTGCCTTGTTACGGCTGTTTCGTGGGAGCTAGCTGGCCCGTTGGCGTGCATGGGACGTGATCCTCGACGTGGCACGCCGATGGGAGCAGAGACGTCGACTCGATCTGCCGCGTCGACGTACGCGCTCCGAGCCGATCACACACAGTGCGAAGATATTTCGAGTGCCGGGTGCATCGAAGAAGAACTCGAGCTAAAAAAGCCCTTCATAAAATTTTCGTGCATGGAACGTAGACACAATCGTTGTAACTTGTTTTTTTTTTAATTGAGCAGGCAGGAGAGTGCCCGTTATATTGATAGAGAAACGGCAAAAACAGAGTCGCGGAGTACAAATTGCTAAAGAACCTTAATTACAAAGAATTGAAAACCTCCAGGCACTTACCCTTGCCAGGAGGTCCAGCATGCTCCTTGATCTTTCTCCTTGATCTTCGTTAGGAGGTCCAGCGAGGCGGTGGCTTTGTTGTGAAAAATTCTTACATTTCGTTCGTTCCATATCTCTCGAGTAATTAGGATTAGTGTCGTGGCCGTCGCTTTCTCGGGGGAACCTCTCATCTCTGCGACCTTGGACCACCATTCCAAGATACTCGGACTAGGAGTCCAAAGGGGTGGCGGTAGACCATCGAACCCTAGCCAGTCTACCATGCGCTTCCAGACTCTTGCAGAATAGCAGAACTGGGCAAAAAGATGGAGAGTCGTTTCCTGAGAGTGTCTGGAGAGGGACAAATGCGTTGATTTGACCACCCTCTAGCTTCCAATCTATCTGAGGTCCAGAGTATGTTTTGGATTGCCAACTATACGAAGAATTTACACTTGGGGGGCGGGGGCATGGGTTTTCCAAATTAGTGTTTTGAAATTTGTCATGATTGGTTCCAGGAAATGTAATACGTAGGTGGAATTTGAAGAGTAGGTTCCTTTTGGGGTTAACTTCCAAGATATCTTGTCCGGGTACCGTGAGCCAGGTGAATTTGGTTGATTCTGGTCCAAAGTCTTATGAATTGATGGATGTGACGGATTGTCAGCCCCCTCAGGATGTTTATGCCCTGCACCCACCGCCCATTTTGTAGCGTCGATGCCACTGTTTGTTTTTTTTTCGCTTGGAGATTTCGAAGATCTTGGGCTAGGTCCTTGGGGGCCTCTCCACCCAACGAGGCTGAATACCAAAATTTTGCCGTCTTACCATCCCCAAGGGAGACCGTGGTTGCCGCAGCAAAAAGGCTTCGATCCACAAGGTGACTGATCATTCCACTCCTACCATAGCCATCGAAGTCTGAGGGCCATAGAGAACTGTTGAAGGTTGAGGACACTTAGGCCACCAAGCTGGGTTGCACGACACACTTTTTTCCAATTTAGTTTACACTTGCCCCCCTCCCCAGATGTTTTCGTGGCCGGCCCAGAGGAAACGACGTTTGATTCAGTCTAGGGCACGGAGGACTGTCTTAGGGGTTTTGAAAACCATGAGGAAATATATTGGGATCGAGGTGAGAACTGATTTAACCAGGATGGCCCGCCCTGCTAGGGACAGAAAGCGTCCCTACCAACCCCCCCCCCCACTTTGTCCAGAAGGGGCTGGTAGTCCACCCTGCACAGTCTTCTGTAGGTGAGAGGTAATCCAAGGTATTTAATCGGGAAGGATGATCGGATTGTCGGGAGGTCTTGGAGGACCGTGTCTAGGTCGATATGGTCGCATCTTATTGGGAGCACTGTGTTTATTTCGAAGTTGGTTTCTTGACCTGAGGCGTTCCCAAAATTGAGTAGTATTTGGGTGGTTGTGTAGATTTCGTTCGCGTTTGGAGCAATGAAGATTGCCACATCGTCTGCGTAAAGGGTGGTTCTGAATTTGACGGAGCGGTCTCGCAAGCAAACAAGGAATCCCATATCTGTTGCCACCTCTAGGAGACGTTGGATGTGGTCAATTGCCAGAATGAAGAGGAAGGGGGAGAGGGGGGCTCCTTGCCTCAACCCCCTTCCGTGTGTGATTGCGTTTCCGGGGATGCCAATGGGGAGTACTCTGGAGGAGGCAGATGCTAGGAGGGCCGTCACACAATTTGTTCATCTGGAGGGGAAACCCCTTCTGCAAAGAAGGTCGAGGAGGTAATCTCAACGGACCGTGTCAAAAGCCTTTGCGATGTCTAGCTTGAGGAAAAACACAGTGGTTTGGGAGTGGTGGAGTCTTCTTATCAGGTTGCAGACATATAAGAAGTAGTCGTGAATGCTT
The DNA here is from genome assembly GCA_036346255.1 of Ampelocalamus luodianensis. Classification (NCBI taxonomy): domain Eukaryota; kingdom Viridiplantae; phylum Streptophyta; class Magnoliopsida; order Poales; family Poaceae; genus Ampelocalamus; species Ampelocalamus luodianensis. The sequence goes on along the minus strand of CM070627.1, from coordinate 50,161,649 downwards.
CTTATTTTGACGAAGGCACTCTAGGCTTGTGAGACCAGGCTGTTCAGGAAAGGCACCACCCGCAACGCTAGTTTCTTTGCGATGTAGCACTTCAGGACTCCATCAACAATAGTGTCCCCACGGCAACAAGGGTTGCTTTCCTAGGCTCGCATAGTCGTATCGGATGGATGCGAGCAACTCCCGTGTTAGTTAGAGCATGACAATAGTGTGACGTCAGTTGTTTGTAAGACTTGCCACGTAGGACATTAGATGACGTGGATGAGAGAGGGGGAGCATAGAGAATTGAGCCGTCTCTCGTGCAATAGTCGACTGTAACACGAGAAACAAGACACATTATATATGAAGGAATTGTCTATAGATATATGTAAAAAGACAATCCATTGTATGAGCTGTTTTTAGTATTGTCTATAGATGATATGAAGATATATTATAGACAATATTTGTCTAAATTATTGTATATGCCCTTAGAAGACTGTAGTTGGGAATTCACGTTTTTTTTTTTTCAAATCCTACGGGAGTTGAACTAATTCCAAACGGGCACTGGCCACGCGTGCATGGCTTCCAGCCTCGCTAGCTCCGACAACCGGGTTCTAATCCAACATGCTCCCTCAAATAACATTGACTATAAACTATTTACCCAAAACTTACGTATGATAAATTTTTATTGCCTGGTTTTTGTTGACCTGAACCATTTCATTTTCTGATGATCCCTCATCAGTAGTGACGTCAACAGGTACTAGTTCAAACTAAGCTGTACTCCAATTCCAACCTAAGCAGGAAAATCTACCTCCTGTTGCTTGTAATTTGTAAAAGGAGAGGGGAAATGTTCATAAAGAGTGACAGTGACAATTTCTCTTTATTATGTCAACACTACGGAATGGGTACAAGGAGAAGTTTTTCTTGTCCGGTTTTTAAATATTTCTTGTGGTCTTCTTCCCCAGGAGAACAATTTGGATTGAGAGATGTCCCCCCCTTGCGTCTCAATTACAAATATTTGCATTTTGTTTCTTTGTAGGGGAAGATATGCATTCTGTCTTTTGCAAGGGAAGATTTCCCGTTTGTGCCTTAACATCCGAACGAAACGGCAGAGAATCCAAATCCAGATTACAGAGCCCAGAACTAAGATTAAAAAAAGAGAGGAGGAAACGGCAATTTTGGAGCTACGTACTGGAGCGTTCAGTTACTACTCAAATATATTTTACTCGGAAAAAGGATGGACAGAAGCAAGAAGTTGCATGCTGTTACCGGAAGGTCCGGAGCCCAACCCGGCCAGTCAGTCAGTCACCGTAGGCATGGCGCCCTCAGAGACGGGCTCACACCGTCACACGTACGACTTGCCCCGCCCTCCTCTCCCGCCACGTGCGCGTCGCTCGCATCACAACCCCACCTCTCTCCAGTCTGGCCTGACCTGGCCCTCCTCTCTCTACAAATGCAACTCTCGTGCACCGATCTTATTCGGAACAGAGACCCAATTCCCGGGTCAGAGCAGAGTGATCGAGCCGTTTACTTCCATTAGCACCTGCTGGTTGTTTGGAGGAGAGATGGGGAGGCAGCCGTGCTGCGACAAGGTGGGCCTGAAGAAGGGGCCGTGGACGGCGGAGGAGGACCAGAAGCTCGTCGGTTTCCTCCTCACACACGGGCACTGCTGCTGGCGCGTCGTCCCCAAGCTCGCAGGTGAGATGGCCCGAATCCCCTACTCCATTGGACCGTACATGCATGGACGCATGCGTGCAATGTAACCTTACATGCATCTGACTCTGCTTGTGCGTGCGCGCGTGTGTGATCGTGCGTTGCAGGGTTGCTGAGGTGTGGGAAGAGCTGCAGGCTGCGGTGGACCAACTACCTGAGGCCGGACCTCAAGAGGGGGCTCCTCTCCGACGAGGAGGAGAAGCTCGTCATCGACCTGCACGCGCAGCTCGGCAACAGGTGAGTGTGCAGATGACAAAATTATTGGAGTTTTTGCGCCTCTCGTTCAGCATGCGGCTCGAGTTTCAGGCTTTCGATCTCGTCACCGATGACCAACCAATCGGACAATGGGTTGTTTGTTTCCTGTGTTTTTGCGGGCGCGTGCAGGTGGTCCAAGATCGCGGCGCGGCTCCCCGGGAGGACGGACAACGAGATCAAGAACCACTGGAACACCCACATCAGGAAGAAGCTCCGCAAGATGGGCATCGACCCCGTCACGCACCGGCCCTTGGACCCTCCTCCCGCGCTGGAGCTGGAACAGCAGCTGCCGCCGCCGCAGCAAGAGCCCCCGCAGCTGCAAGAGCCGCCGCCGCAGCAAGAGCTCCCCCAGCTGCAAGAGCCGCCGCCTCAGCAGCATGGCGGTGAGCTCTTGCGGCAGGAGGCGGCGGCGGCGCCGATGACCCAGCCGCACGAGATCACGGTGCCACCGCCGCAGCCGGCGGCGGCGGCGGCGGCGGCCGCCACGAGCAACTGCTCTGTTTCCCCTGCCTCTGTGGTCTCGCCGTCCTGCTCCTCCACGGCGTCGGCTGCGTCGGCGTTGTCTGGAGTCGACGTGGCGGAGTGGCCGGAGCCTATGTACCTGTTCGGCATGGATGGTATCATGGACGTGGGCTGGGACGGCTTCATCCCCGGTGGCGGCGGCGACGGCGGCTTGGGCGTCGATCCGTTCGACCATTACTACCCAGGCGGTTGCTTCGATCAAGACGACTGGATGTGATTCGATCCTAGTAGCAATGCACATAGATTCGCCGCTTCTTCTCGCCAATTCGATCTCCCATAGCTAGTAGCTTAGCCTCCATGTTTTTCTCTCAACTTTTCTTGGGAGTTGGGAGCGTGCGTGCATGGCCATGCCCACGCCCACCGATCCATGCTCGGTTGTTGCTGAATCGAATGTCGATAAAGAAAAAAAAAAGGACAAAATCGGGTGCGCGAAAAACCTGACTGTGCTGTGATGTGAGTGCGAACGCGATGCGTTCCCTTCAGCTAGTTCGGTGGATGTGTCAGTGGCGCTAGCTAGCTGAGCGTGCGCGTGTCAGCTCCCGAGTTTGCATGCGGCGGTGCTCGAGACTTTCCCGGAGCGTCTGATCATGCCGATTGTCACGACGCGCGTCGGGAGGCGTCCGTCGCCGCTTCTTTGACTTTTGGCGAGCATAGCGTGCCAAGGTCGTGGTTCATTTGCTGTTACAACATGGTTTACCCCTCTTTTGTTGTGTTCCGGAAGGGTTTGTTTGGATACAATCCGACTCGATCTTTTCGGATCGACTCAGAATTTGAACTAAAATCCTTTCTAATTCAAAAGAATTAATTCTAATCCCTCCCTATCTAAACAAGCCCGAAGTGTGAGCTGGGTGTTTTTTTTTTTTTTAGAACTGATTACAAGTGGTAAGTTAGTATATGCACATGCGAGTACGAGTGTATGCATATGTGATATAATGGGCTCTTCTGCAGTCAAGTTACGACACCACAGGTCTAATACCGTCCGATCATGCATGCAAGGGATGACGAAGATGGCTCCGATCGTGACGACGAAATTGCAACTTAGCGATTCCGTGTATTCATATTTCAAATATTGATCTAGTGGATTATCAATTTCATATATCTATTTGAAATATTGATCGAGTGCATTAGCGATTTCACGTATGTATTTGAAATATCGATCGAGTGCATGTTCCGCATGATGGATGCTTAGGATTGATTATTATGGTGGAAAAATGAGAGAAGCGTCTCTTCTTCATTCTTGATCCAACCATTGATCTTGATTATTGATCATTTGATCTGACGATCTAAAATCCCTGCAGGAGTGGCGGATCCAGGATTAATTTTTAGCTATGGCGGCGTGACGACGTCGGAAGCGCGAACCAAAGCGTATACCCAAAAGCAAAATAACACATATGCAAATTATATTGCAATCACATCAATACGAACATATGACACTAAATGATATCAACAAGCGAAGATAAAGGTAGGACATCGAGAAATACCTCACTAATAAAGCTTACTTAATAGTTTGCTCGAAAGTAGAGCCGACCGGTGCACACACCGCACCGCCTGTCGCTCGGCACCAACGTCTGTGCCGCCACACTGCGCCCACGCCGCATCGCCCACTGCCCGGCACCAGCGTCATCACGTGCCCACGCCACATTGGTAAGAACTACAAGATAAAGAGAGTGTCAATAGCACTGCGATAAAAATCATCAATAATTCCTCTAGACAAAAAAAAAAGAAAAGGAAAAAACTATTCATGGCATTGTTGCAATTTGCAAACGATGATTACTACAACAATCATATCAAGATGTCAGTAGAATTCTCGCTACACCAACCCATCACTGCTACTACCATACAACCCCCTCTGGCCTCTCAAACGCCGACGCAGACCGACCAGCTCACCAGTAGCAGCCAGCCAGGGGGGAGGCGCAAGGAGCAGAGCTCAGGAGCTGCGGAGGCTACGGAGCAGCGTCGGTGTTGCTCGGCCGCGGGCCGCCCCAGCGGCCAGTGTGGCCGCCTGGAGGCTGGAGCACCAGCGCGACGTCACCCCTCACCCGACGGCGGGCCGTGCGGCGCCTTGAGGCCTGGAGCAGCAGGCGGAGGCGGAGTGTCCCGGCGGCTCGGCACGGTGCCTGGAGGCTGGAGCCCTTGCCCGGCCACCCGCTCGGCTCCGGCTTAGGATGGAGCTCCTCCCAGCGCCGCCTCCGGCCCGGCGCCGCACTTTGGCTCCTCCCCGCCTGGCCGCCTCCCCGGGTGCCGGCCTGCCAAGGTGCCGCACTGCCGCCGCCTTCTAGTTTTGTAGATTTCGAGTTTTGCAAATTGGATTTTGATTTGGGGATTTGTGGGAAGAACCAACGGGGAGATGTAATGATGCAGATGGGCTTAGCTGGGCTGGGCATGGGCCGTAGGCCTTCTTTTGGATGTGGTCTCGCCTCGGCAAATGGGCATGGGCCGTAGGCCTTCTTTTGGATGTGGTCTCCTGCCTCCTCCTCCTACTAAAACCTGAATTGCAAATGACGCGTTTTGGCGGTTTGGTTTTGTTAACCGTCTAACTCGAAACCGAACGCCCACTCTCACCAATCCACTAGGAAGAAGGCGCCATTCATTCGCACGAGGAGACTGGGGTCGCCGCGTGTCGGCCACCTCGCGGCCGCCACCTTAAAAACCAAAATATGTTTTTACCAAAAAAAATCGAATGCCCACAGTAGCCCCTGCTGCAAATTGATCGTAGCGGGCAAAGCTGAACTCCTGTCGAGCTGTTCACCGATTACCGTTCGATTGACCTCGATAAATTTAAGAGACCGGTTTTCAGTTCATAGCTGGGGACTTGGCGCTAGGCATAGGCTTCGCATGCACGTTTCTCAGTGACTCGGTGTGACCTCATCCTTGCGTAACGATCTTGTCATCTCTTCCGGTCGACACGAGCCTGCGAGCCCCACACGTCCACTACTACTACCTCTCCTCTGGCTCGACAGAATCTCTTCCTCTTCCCTGGTCCTTGAGTCCCTCATGCAGAATGCCAAGTAAAACCTGAAAAAACAGCGAGCGATATGATGATGAATTGATGATATCAACTACTACCTTTTGGGTATTGATCCCTTAGCAAGTTAGCAGTAGTAACAACTAGAGATGTCGCATACGAACACTACCTATTGGGGATTTTTTTTGAAATGTTTTTTTTTCAAAACTAGGTAATCGTCCCAAAAAATTACAAAAATAGGTACATATCGCCAGTTCATCTGACGACAGGTCCCTGTCGCCAGTTCACGGACCCTGAACAGTGGAAGAGGTTCCTGTCGCTAGTTTAACTGGCAACAGGAATCTAAGAATTTTTAAATATAGCAAATGAACTCGAAACATTATGAATTTTTTTTGTGGAACCTTCCGATACATAGTTCTTGCTTGTGTAAATTTTCAATAATTTTATCCATTATTAATTTGTTTCCAAAATTTATTTAATTATACTATTTGTATAATTTGTAAATATACAAAATGAGGTCCAAAAATTATGATTTTTTTTTTGTGAAGGCTCCTTACATAGTTTTATTGATTGTATAATTTTTATAGAATTTATATGTTTTGAAATTTTCTCTAAAATTAAGAGTTTACACAATCAAGTATACTGTATCAGAAACCTAAATTGAATTTTCGAGATAATTCCAGAACATATAAAATTGTAGAAATTTTTTAAAATAATTACACTATGTAAGGAGCGTTCAAAAAAATTTCATAATTTTTGGACCATATTTTGTATATTTACAAATTCCTACAAAAAGTATACTTAAATAAATTTTGAAGATAAATTTATAATGAATAAAATTATGAAAAAATTGCACAAGCAAGAACACTGTGTTGGAAGGCTCCACAATTTTTTTTTGTATTTTTTTAGTTTATTTACTATATTTAAAATTTCATATATTCCTGTCGCCAGTTGAACTAGCGACATGAACCTCCCCCACTGTTCAGGGTCCCTGTCGGCAGTTAGAACTATTTTTGTAATTTTTGGGCAACTATTTTGTAAAAAAAATCAAAAATATTATTTTTTAAAAAATTCACATATTGGGTACTGTTCTGCTGTGATGGCTATGTGAGGCGTGAACCGGGCCCCATATGTGCTTGCACTTTTGCCTCCGGTGGATTAGTTTTAGCAGTAGGGTGTGCATGCGTGTCAACTGAGAAATGCTCTGCTCGCTGTATCTGATATTCTGATGACGCGCGACCGCTGGGACGGTAGTAGGAATCTTATGTGGGTTAAGCCCCCGTACTCAGGAATTGTATTGTTTGTTGCAAAATTTCTACAAGTGTAAATCTTTTTGCATCCTACATAGGCCAATTTTTTCTTGAGAAGATCATGTAACCCACAAGAAATATTTTATCGCTTGGAGGAAACATACTTCACGAACTATTCAGTCATAGGTGGTATGTAGATAGCTCGATTAACCTGATATCCTTGCAACCAAGGTTGTCAGAATTGCGACCCTCAATCAGATCGAAGGTTTTTTAGCAGGATCGTGAATCGGTGTAGAATCTAAGATCCTATTTGATTCTACCAAAGAAATATTTTTTAAAAAATCTACCATGTATTTCAGCATTGCTACATTTTTACACTTTTAGAACTTTTGTTTACAAACATGTAGATCGAAGGAAAGCTCATTTGTAATTTATGCAAATTATAATGGACACGAAGAGATAAAAAGTAAAAATTTACAATTACAAGGATATATACAACTAATTATTTATAATAAATCTCTACATTGATCACGATCCTACAAATGTTTGGTAGAATCATAACAAGATTAAGATTCTATCCAATTAAGACTCTACCTAGGATCGAATTTGTCCGGTTAATCTAGGGTCGTAGAATCATAGAACCATATGGCCAGAATTGAGATTCTAACAACCTTACTTGCAACCTTCATGCGGCATGCCCTCGAGTGGGTTTGAACCATCCGATCTTAGCTCTCTGCAGTCTTGACCTTACAAATGTCTTCTCTTAGGCCTTGTTTGGCAACACGAGGAGATTTTCCCGGTGGAAGGAAATTCCCTTAGGGCTTGTTTGGGTAGGCCGGTGTAACATCCCAATTTTCTGAGCTTAAAAATTATTTAAATAGTTAGTAGGGAAAAATGTCACCATTTGGATTTATTTGAATTTAAATTCAAAAGCTTAATATTGGACTTTACAATCAAAAATATTTAATGTGAATAATTCCAACATGAACATTAGCCAAAACTATTTTATTTGGGTTCTATGTGCTCACATATATTTTCTAGACTTTTCTAGAATTTTTCTGAGTTCATTTGCTATTTTCTATTGCTTATTTGAATTTCTGGTATTTTATAAAATAGAAAATATATTTAAAATCTCAGATACCCCTTTGGACCGAATCCCTTTGGTTAGGCCCAATCCAACCCAACTCCGGCCCATTTCCTCGCCATGACCCAACTCGCGTCATACCTGACCGCTGCCACGCCATGCTCGCCTCGACGACATGCGGCCCCGCATGTCGCCCTCTCTCTCTCTTCGCGCCACCATCCCCACCGTTCGATCAAGAATGAATGGCTAGATGCACGTGAACTGTTCGGAGGTCCGAATGTTCCATTGATTTTGGGCCGTTCGATCTAGGATGGACGGTCAGATCTTTGAGTCTGTTTATCAGCCGTAGCCGCGTCGCTTCGCACGCACTTGCGCCCGAGCCACCGTCGCTGACGTGTGGGACCCACCTTGGGTTACTGTTCATCGTCCTCGACTCGGACTCTCCTCTTTCCATCACCGCCGCCGCGCCGTGTCCTTCGTGGACTCGCCTCCCGGGGCTATTTAAGGCCCCGAGGACCCTCGTGACCCTCACCCCGAGCCTCGCCGCCCCCGAAAACCCTAGCCGCCGCCAGCACAACGCCGCCAGGAGCCCTAGTCGCCACCTTCGTCCCGAACTCCGGCCGAAGGACCCTGCCGTCATCATTGTCGTTCCAGCCTTCCTCGTCGCCACCGGACCCCACCTTCGGGACCGCCGCGTCGTCCGCATCTCGTGCCGCCGCCGCCGCCGGGACCTCTCGAAGACCGCCGCCGCCGAGCCCAAGCCCTCCGCCGCCATCGCCACGCCACTCTCGTCACCCCCGAGCAACAGTGAGCACCTCAGCGGGATCGCCGTCGCACCCTCTACCTCCCGGTACCACTCATCGCCGGTGAATCGCCGCCGTTAGCCGGGACCTTCGGTCCCCGAGCCTCCGCCGCCTGCCGAGCTGACGTGGTTGTCCACGTCGGCAGCCACCTCAGTGGCCGCGCCTGCGTGTCATCCCGCGTGGTGCCGCGTCAGCGTCCTCGTCAGCGCCGCGTGGCAGTCCACCCCGCTCCAAAACTCGAGGCTCGGTAGATCTAGTCTACCGTGAGCCGTGCCTCTGACATGTGGGTCCCACATGTCAGAATTTTCTTTTATTTCTTTTAATTTACGAAATTCCTTGCTGACGTCAGCGTTGCGCAATAATCCAATTTTTCTGTTAAGAAATAATTCAGAAAATTCCAGAAAATCCAAATTAGGGTTTCTTTAGATTTTCAATATTCTAGAGCTCATAACTTTTGCATCCCAACTCCGATTGAGCCCATTCAAATTTCTAAATTTATCTAAATTCGAGCTATATTTATCTGAGATTTTTATTTAATTTTTGGAGTTTGGTTTGACTCTGTTATTTATTTATTTTGTTTATTTATCTCGTTTGCGAGTAGACATCGATTCGTCGGGGAATTTTGTTGAAGAAGGAGCACCCCAAGATCAAGACCAGTACATAGACCTTTTCCAAGGCAAGCCATATCTTTGATCATCTTGAACCCAGTTTTCAAATTACTTTGTTTCAAAGTATTGCATTCTACTTTAATTATTTATTTAAATGCTTTTAGGCATAGTTATCATCCAATATTTTATCACACCTTGGCCTTGTATGTCATAATACCTTGTCACCCTAGATTGGTTTATTAGTTGGTAATATTATAGCACCAACGTGGGTTGGTTAGATGCGAATACAATTGCTTAGCCATGCTACGAGTCTCACATCTCATGTAAGTTGCAAATATTAAAATTGACTAAGTGACTATGAAATTTTGTGTAAAACTGTGTGCTATGTGTTATTACTTCGTGATGACATGTGTTGCACTAAAATCAACTGGGTGGTAAAGGATTTGGACTGAGGCAAGTGGTGGATGCTGTGTGATATGGTGGACTTTGTGAAGGGGAATGTTAATCTTTGTGATCTAGTTAGAATATGGAAGTCTTATCTTGGTCAATTAAGGACTTAACTTTGTGCGCCATTGAACTGAGCCTTACTGTACGACCACATACCTCGTATGGTACGGGCCTAACTTAGTAAGTTATGGATTCTCGGCATTGATGTTCAGGTGGATAGGTTAGGCTTTGTGACAGGGTGGAGGTGTGACTACTTGGTGGTTGCTTCGGCGGGACGGTTCGCGCATCCCCGTCAATGGTGTGTGTTATACTAGTTCTTTGTGAGCTTGTCTAGCGGGAAAGCACATCGGGAATGTCAATGTTTGAGATGAAGTTTCCGAACTGTTTTGTTACGATTGGTGCTTGCTACACTAGTTGTATCTTGTGGGTAAAGTGTACAACCTCTGCAGAGTGTTAAATCAATCTATTCGAATAGCCGTGTCCGCGGTCATGGACATGCTCGGGGATTTCACACGAGGGGTAGTTTTCATAAAATATTGGGATGAGAGCTATGTGATCTAAGTCATGTGGCTGTGTGAAACAATCTATTTAGCTTTGTGTCTTTGTGAAAACAACTGTTAAATTATTATTATCTATTCGTTTTGAAATATGCTTTCAATCTTTTATTTGTATTCAATCGCAAATGTTGCTTTTATGCAAAAGAGCCACAGAAGTCTTTTCTTTGGAATAAACATGCATCTATAAATTGCATTCTGTGGTATGATTTGTGAGTACGGTTGTGTACTCACGCTTGTTGTAAAACTTGCGCCCAAACCTACAGAAGAGGAGGAGTCACGCCGCTTTGAGGAGGAGTTCGCCAAGGTTGCCGATCGTTAAGTCCGATCCCGATCGGTTTCGTGGTGAATTGATGGGATCTACGCTGGAGTTATTTCCGTTCCGCTGTCGTTTTATTCTTTGTTAGCCCTGCGCGGCTTAATAAGTGTAACCTCGATCATAAGGTCAAAAACCCTTAATTGTTATTCAAACTAATCGTTTACTTTATTTATCGCTTGTGTGGATCGATATTTACCTATGTTAACACTGTGTGCACTAGCGTGATTCTGGACTAGTGCAGTATACACAGAGGGTTTCAGAATCGTAATTTTGGGTCCCGACAGCCGGGATCCTGACTCAATCCATGGGGAAGATCCCAGGAAGATCCCAGGTAGGGAAACATTTTGACCTAGCCTAAAAATGAGTTTGGATGAGGCCAAGGTGGGGAAATTCCCGGGTTCGATCCATCCTGATCCCCCGGGGAAAAAGTCTCCCCACCGAGACAAGTATTATTTCCACATCTCGATCACTCGCGTATCCTCCTCGCTACCGCTGCCTCCCCTTCTCTCCCTCGACTCCGACAAAGCCTCCTCCTGCCACTACGGCAGAGACAGCGGCTTCGCTCTCTTTGGCGGCAATTAGTCTCCTCCTCTTATTTCTAGGGTTTTGCAAGCTCACTTTTTTTCCTCGCATATCCCTGCATTCGGGGATAGAGAGGGAGAGGATATGAACTCTAGCCAGTGCCTGTCGGGAGGGTGAAGGAGGGAGAGAAGCAAAAGAGTGAGTGGCGCTGGGCTCCGATTTGCCACCGCACTATGTTCCTTCCTCTCGGTGCTAGCCACAAATCCGCTCTTGCAACTCTAATCCCCATCGAGAGTAAGCATCGATCATGCAAGTATGATGCCTTTTGGCTCTATGGACAAGTTCCCTCTCTGGATTTCTTCTTGTATGCCGATGAATCTTTCGATCGAGGCGAATCGAGGCCCTCATGCCTCCAAGTGGCCCGTTTCTCGAATAGATTTCCTTGTTTGGTAGAGCCTCAGATTCTCTTTTTTCAGATTCTGCTTCTAATTCTCTCAGAATCCACTTCTTTGAGAATCTGGAATTGTCTCAAGAAAATATTTGGCTAGTAGGTTGACTCCAAAAACCATAAGAGAGAGGATTAAAGGCAAATTGACCATGCTACCTCTGGTTGTAATACTTCAATTGTATTTGTGTCTTACTCATTTGTATTTGTATGCAAATTATAGAATTTTTTCCCAACTGTTTTAAGATCATATGAATGGATATATACATCTAGAAATAAAAAACATATCATCTCAAACTTGTCACCTAATTTGAAATCCTTATGCATACCAAAAATGAGTTTAATATTTGTATCATCATTCATTAGTACGTGGTATCAAATTTGAAATTTAATAGAAGTAAGCATCCTCAGATGAACAAGTATTACAAGTACATGCTTTCGTGTCATCATTCATTAGTACATGGTATCAACTTGTCAAAGAGAAGTTGAGAAAAAAAATATATAACTACATATGGGCCCAACTGCAATCAGGACACACCAAGGAGGACAAGCATTACAGGTTCACATAAAACACAGGAGATCTAAAAACACTAGGAGAAGAACATAGCAGGAACTGCATTATCCTTTTTAGCAACTACAACTACAACTCCATTGTGCACAAGAAGGAAGTATCACAACTCAGATCCGAACTCCATTGTGCTGTTTTGCATCATTTAATCTTGAATCTACATTCTACAATGAGACATGCTTGTTAGATCGAAATACTGACACAATTTGTTTTGTCGGAATTACATGAACATAGAGAAATTGTTTTATACACGAACATGAATGATTACACACTTTCAATGATCTGGACATCAATAAAATTATCTATAACAAGAAATTAGAACATTAGATTGATCTATGACAAGGCATTGAGATAGTCCAAAAGACAATTTCCTCTTTCTACTAGCTAATTCATGATGTTTTTTCTTCCGGTATTGAAAATTCATGCTGTCAACCAATATGACGGCTAGAGATTTGCATCACAAAAGAAGCATTGTGCTAACTTGCAACCAGTAAACTACTCAAATTTGAATTAATCCATGCACCTTTCTCTAGATCAAATATTACATTTTTCACAAATCAGATAGAGACGGTGGGAGTAAGGAGAGGACAATTACCTTCGGATGGTGCGCGAGGAGGAGGCCGGCGCAGGGGGCACCGGGAGGGGGCTAGCATAGGGGGCGCGAGGAGGAGGTCGGTGCAGGGGCGCTGGGGGAAGGCCGATGATGGGGCGCCGGGAGAAGGCCAACACAGGAGGGCTCGGGGAGGAGGCCGGTGCAGGGGGCGCCGGGAGAAGGCCGACACAGAGGGCTCGGGGAAGAGGCCAGCGCAAAGGGCACCGGGAGGAGGCCAACGCAGGGGGCACGGGGAGGAGGCCGACGCAGCGACAGGACTAGGCCGACTGCTCTTTGAGGAACTTCGGTGGCGAGGTTAGGATTTGGTTGTGGTTCGGTCGTGAGAGAAAGAGAGTGAGGGGAGTCGGGCAAGAAATGCGAACAAATGGAGCAAGGGGAGTCAGGGGGATTCCCCCTTTTACCCGATGGCATTTGCGGGGAATTACTCCTCAACTCCAAGGGTATGTTTGAAACAAGGGGTGCAGATCCGTGTGGGGAGCGACCTCCCAGCAACTCCACAAAATGAACTACGCTCGCTCCTGTTTCTCGTTTTTCCCAGATTCTCGATTTTCCGGAGCCGGCCCGTTTGGCACAGCTCTACCAACTCCAAATGAGAATCCCGGAGCTAGAGCTGTACCAAACGGGCCCTTATTTTTCTTGCACATCTCCAGCTCTACTAAGGACAAGGAAAGACGATATAATTGGTAATGGGATAGCTTCTGACTTATCTTTATTCGGTCTAAGTTTGATTTGTAGCTAGTTCATCAAGGCTAAATTTGATCAATTTTAACCTATCTAGACAAGGTAAAAAACTGAAAAAAACTCGAATGCAATGCGCTCCTCAGTTTTGATGTTGATTAGTATAATAGTAGTATCACTAGAATCTGCACATAAACGGGGCTAGTAAGTTGAATCAACAAGCTCCTGACAGCTAGGCCGAAGTGTTAATTTTAGGGTCTTGGCATGAGATTTTCTTAATAACTCTCAAAAAGCAATGCTCAAAAGTAGAAAATATTATCCTCTTTCACAATTCATAAAGCTCTTCAATCTTAATTAGTTAATTCTGAACTTCAAATTTTTATTGGCTCGTTTGCACACAAAATTTATGTGCAATCGTCTTTGTCCTACTTTCTACTTTCTATTATCTAGATAGTACTAAATTATTCATTTGATTTTTCCAATTACCTTTTTTACTACTGAATTCAGGAGTTTTTGGCCGACATGGCACTGTTGCACTGTTGAAAAGCAAAAATAGCCCCCCTTTTGAAACAAGCTAAAAAAAATGTCACGGTGGACACGCGCGGATGCGCCACCTAGCTATTCCGGCCCCCAGGGGCACGAATTCCCCTCGTCCGCCCCCTAGGGCCACGAAATCACCACGTGTCGCCTTGTCCGACCCCTAGGGGCTCAGTAGTGCGTCGTCCATGCCCCTAGGGCACGGATTTTGCCTCGCCCAGCCCCCAATGCCATGGCAACCCCCCTCCCCCAAAATGGCTTCGACATTTCATGTGAAGTTCGTCATCCGTCGTCATGACATTTCATGTGAAGTGAGGGAATAAAATTTGAATAATGAAATTGACAATTTTTTGGAATAAAATTTGAGAGACTTCGCTATGTATTTTGCCAATTACGACACATAATAGTTGGTTACGTGCATTAGAAACTATAGCATGTACGAATAAAAAATTCGAAAAACACATGCGATACAAGTGCGCCTTTTATAGAATTGAATAAAAGGAGGATCGAAATTAGTCTTTGTGGCGTATCAGTCCTTTCCCCTTGTCTCCTGACTACCTACGGCGGCGGTCAGTCTCTAAGGAAAAACCTAGGATGCAACTTCTTCCAATGGATCGACAACCCGAATTGGTATCATTCTGCTCAATGAGCGCCCGTTGCATCGTAGGTGTTTCCTTCGAGACCGACCCGTGTCCCGAAGGATTGGGACGTAGCGAGCGTTGAGGTTCCAGTAATGCTTCTTCGACTGAAGCACAAGGGGTGGAGGGATGTCCGCGTCCATGCTGATCCACAACTTGCACGAGTGATGCTCGTCGTAGAAGTGTTCGAGTAGCTCTGGTAGAGACATGATTTGCAAGAGATGAAAGACACATATTATTAGTGAATAAATTAATAATGACAATGAATTACTAGAAATTAATAATTTACGACTAAATTAATTATGAGTAATATAATACCACTAAATTAATTAGGAAAACTAATTACCACAAATTAATTGTAAATAAATAATTATGAGTAAATAATGACAATAAGATTAATTACAATTAAATAAATTATGAGTTATTAAATACCAGTAAATTAATTCAACTAATTAATTAGCACAAATTAATTACAAATAAATGATTATGACTGAATACAGACAACAAAATTAATATAGACTAATTAACTACGACAAAATTATGCCTGCTTAATTACGCCTACTTAATTACAACTTAATTAATTATGACTAACTAATTGTGGCTAATTAATTACGACTATTTAACTAAGAATTAACTAATTACAACTAAATAGTAATAACTAATTTAATTATGCCTAATTAACAATGACTAAATTAATTATGGCTAATTAATTATGAATATCTAACTAAGAATTAATTAATTATGACTAAATAGTAATGACTAACTTAATCACAAATAATTAACTATGATTAAATTAATTACGACTAATGCATACGAAAAAATTACCTCCCCTTGATGTCAACCATTCTGTACTTATATGGTCCTAACCATTGCTCTGAATGATCTCTAATTGATAGCAAAATCAGAACTACCTTGCTCGCTCAAATCTCTATGTCTCACGAACGCAAATTTATAGCGAGAGTGAGAGCTCAAGAACTCCCATTTGATCGACGGCGCGGACAGGTATCATTCCGCTCAATGAGCACTCGGACATGTACGCAACGGGCGCTCATTGAGAAGAATAATACTTGTGTGGGCCGTTGATCCACTGGAAGAAGTTGCATCGTAGGTGTTTTCTTCGAGACTAGTCGCCACTGTGGGCAGTCAGGAGACAAGGGGAAAGGACTGATGCGTCGCCATGACTAATTTCGATCCACCTTTTTTCAATTCATAAAAGTTGCACATGTATCATAGGTGTCTCCAATTTTTTTTTATTCATACATGCTGTCATTTCTAATGCATGTAACCAACTGCTACACGTCATGTAATCCGCAAATTATGTTGCGAATTCTCTCAAATTTTATTCAAAATTTTTTTATCAATTTCATTTTTCAAATTTTATTCCCTAACTTCACATGAAATGTCATGACAACGGACGACGAGCTTCACATGAAATGTCAAAGCCATTTCGGGATAGGGGGCTACCGTGGCCCTAGGGGTCGGCTGAGGCAAAATCCGTGCCCTAGGGGCACGGACAACGCACTACCACACCCCTGGGGGGCGGACAAGGTAGCGCGTGGCGATTCCCTGGCCCTGGGGGCCGGACGAGGGGAATTCGTGCCCCTGGGGGCCGGAATTGCTACATGGCGTGTCCGCGCGCGCCCGCCGTGACATTTTTGCGCTTGTTTAGTAGAGAGGGCTATTTTTGCTTTTCAACAATGCAACAGCGTCATATCGGCCAAAAACTCTTGAATTCGGTGGTGCCTACCAGCATATGTATTCATTCATAGTGCATCCAATCTTATCCTGTGTAGTATTTCATTTGAGAAAACTTAGAGAATGCTAATGGATGGTGTTAGTTGCCTTTGGAGTTTTTATGCATGGTTGCATGCTATATGTGCTTAGAATAGAATTTCTCACTTTTCATTTTTGTTGTTTAGCTCAAAGGTTAATAAAATGATTTAGAGAGGACTAAAGAAATATGAGAAAAACAAATTAGACTTATAACTACTTGGGATGATCTATTTGATCATTTCACTAACATTTTCCACCTTAAAATTTTGCAGAGCTGTGGTGGTAGGCCTCTCTTTAGCCGTGGCCATGACGCGACGGTTTTGAATCTGTCGCTACTTCTTCCAAGATGGAGTGAACTTCTACTGGTTTGGATATGATGTTTCTACTGGTTTCAATATGATGTATCCGTTCGCATGAGACACTAATATGTAGTCGTGATGATTCCATGAAAGACAAAGATGAATGTTATGCTTTGTTTTGCTGTGAGTGAAATAGGTTGCAGATGTATGCACACCGTGCTATAATCTTTGGGGATGAGCCAATATGTGTTTATGATATATTTATCATGCTGCTGTCACATATGGATCATGCTGGCTTTCCTTGCCTTGCATCATACACCCATGCATTTAAGATAAATAGGATGTAATACTTGGAGTAGGCCAATTGAGATCTTTATAACATTGACAAAATCTATTTTTCTCGATTTTTCTTATTGTTTTCTAATTTTATATATTTTTCCAAATTTTTTGAGTTTTTTTTAAATTTTCTATACTGTTTTCGGAATTTTGTGTTTTTTTTGTCATCTTTCTAAATTCTGAATTTTAAATGGGAGGTTTCCTACCAAACCACCCAAATCCTAGATTATCCAAACAAACAAAGGGGTGGAAGGGGATTATGGGAGGGAAGGGGATCAACCCCGTGGGTTGTTTTCTTGGGGATAATTCCCCCACTAGACAAACAAGTCCTTAGGGATTTGGTGACGCATCGTAACCCCGTGGGAAAAAATCCACAGGAGAAACCAATCCATCTTTGCCTTTGGAAGCCACCTAGCTCCTACCCCCCTCTCTCTTTCTTCTTAAGCACCGTCGAGAGTAGGCTAGACTTCGCCGACGGCCGCACCAACAACACCATCTCCATAGCTCGCCACCACTATGTTGCATCCTTTTTCTCATCGCCATCGACGGCGACCATCTCCTACCACACCAAATCGTTGTCGTTCCTTACCAACATCGACGACCACCTCCACCTCCACCTCCTTTTCACTGCTCCTCTACTCCACCATATCCCATATCCGCACCGCCATTCCCACTTTGTCCAAACCTCCATCCTGGTTGCCAGATCCCAGTTGGCGACTGCACTCCATAGTGATGGCGCTCACGAGGAGGAATGTGAGGTGGTAGGGGTAGGAGATCGGTGATGGGATTCTGATGAAAGTCGTTGTGGTGGCATGGCCATGTGGGGTAGGAGATCGGCAACGCCGCAAGGGGAGATGAGTTGCTAGTGGTGCTCGAGGGTGGGCATTGGGGGGGGGGGGTAGGAGATTGGTGACGGGGGAGGAGAAGTTGGTGGCGGCACTCAGGGGTAAGCATAGGGGAGGTAGGAGATCGGCTACAAGGGAGAAGTTGGTGGCAGTGCTCGGGAGTAGGCATGAGGGAGGTAGGAGATCGGCGATGGGGGAGGAGAAGTTGGCGGCGGCGCTCGGGGGATGTAGGAGATTGGCGACAGGGGAGGAGAAGTTGGTGGCGACGCTCGGGTGCGGGCATGATAGTGGTAGGTTAGCGACAAGGGAGGAGAAGTTGGTGGCGGTGCTCGAGGTGGGCATCAGAGAGTAGCATGCGAGTCACGAGCTCAAACGGAGAAAATTCTCGAGGCGGAGATGTGGGTTCTTTCCCGTGGAAAGGACGACATTGGATTGGAAAAATGTCCATTCCTTGCCCATCCAAATGCAACTTTAGCCGAGCCAGGGATTCCGCCCACCGTGTGTTTCGTTCCCCATGGATTCGGTCAGCATTCCAGCCTAACCAAACAAGCCACTAGTGAGATATACGATTGTTTGTTTGTGAATATCCTTGGGGTTGGGGGCGATCTGTAACGCCCCGACCGGATGACATCTCAAATTCAGCAAAACCATAAACTAAGATATCCATGTGTCGTGTCAACATTCAACTACAGTGACGACTGACGAGGGCGGATATTTTGCACTGAATTTTCACCTCCTCCTGCTGCAGCGGTACAGTGACGGAAGAGTGGCCGCTACAGCTACAAGTGGCGATCTGGCCCCAGGCATGACCTTTAAACGAGCCTTTCGCTAGTACTAATTTTTTCTAGGGCTCATCACATAAACTCATAAAGTGCCAAACCAAATGGCCCAAATAAATTGAACTTTTTTGGGCATGTGTCAAATGTTACAATGATGGGGCACCCAATTCGGTCACTCTCTCATCGTGCCTGAGTGATGGGCCCCACGTTTCATTGTCCCATGACCATGAGAGAGAGTTAGTGGGAGGAGCTTGTAGGATAAGACTTTTGGTGGAAGCATGTGTTGTTAGCTCCCGTTCTCGTGCGGTGGCCCAAGCATAGACTTTCATGTCTGGTTTAAATATTTGGCCTTTTTGTGTTATCTTAATGAATTTTATTTGATGTGATTGCGTGAAATTGATATCATGCAAATGCAAGAATGGCCCATGTCGTCTATTCAAAGTGCAAATGGCGCCATCTTTCAGCTGTTCAGATAAGATACTGTTCATGCTCGCGCACCTGCACGTAGTCTGATAAGCGCAGAAGTAGTGTTGTATGCCAAAGATAAGATAATAATAATATAACATCGTGTATACTATTTGTATTAGTTGCTGGTGCGATATTTATGCTGATCCCACACACCTTTGCCTCACCCTCACATTGTATAACCATTCACAAATCGTAGCAACCGTGTTTATGCTTTTGTCTTCGTTTCATGCATGTGCGATGGATTCGATGGCTAATTGGCATTTTCATATCAGTTTGTGTATATGATAGCTCGGATGGGGTCAAAGTGCAACATCATCTCCTTTTTCCTAGTTCAATCGAATGTTGGTTTGCCTTGAGTTACGCATAAAGTTTAGAAACTTAAAACTTGTACTTCTCAAATTCAGAGACGACGACCTAGGCTTTGCTTTAGCTTAAAACCACCGGAAGCTTAAGCTCCTCAAGGTGTGGTTTCTTAAAAAAAAAAAGACGAAGTAAAACGCAATTTGTATTGAGAAAGCTAAAGGCGGACGATTGGCTTCTCGGAGAATAAGCTTGATTCAGAGGGACTAGCATTAAGTCACTTTATTTAATGTAGTAATAAAAACCTAGTTGTGGGTTTATTGGATGGCTATGATACTTCAACGTACCTAGCTGTGGGTCGTGTGACAAAGTGTGTCAAGCCACATACAGGGGCGGAGCCTAAAATGGACCATGCACGCCACAGGTTGGGCTGGCTCATCATGCATTAGGCCAGTCTCAATGGAGAGTTTCATGACGTTGTTTCCAAGACTGCCATGTCATATGAAATGAAATAAAACTCGAATGAAATACCCACTCTCAATGGAGAGTTTCATTCTACAGTTTCATAGGCATTTAATTTCATGACTCAGAGGGAGTTGGTATTTCAAGAGAGTTTCATCTAGATGAAAGTTTCTCCTCTCTCTTCTTAAATACACTGCCATGTCATCCAAAATACCTATGTGGCAACACATTTAATGAGAATAAAACTCTAATGAAACTCCCACTGAGACTGGCCTTAATACATCTACCGCTTTGCATTTTCCAAGATGGTTGTCGTAGGCTTTTGGTCTTAGGCTCAGGACTGTTGTTGAGAAAGGATGACTTAAAGCATTTTTAGTGTATCGAACCGACGTCGATTGAAGGTTATGCCATATAAGTATTTTAGGAACTAAGATTATTTTTCTTCAATGTATTGAATCGATTCCTACTAATAATTGGGACCCACGTTACATTAAAAAACCATAAAATAATATTATATTCTCTCAACCGCACTCTCTCCTATGTAGTTGTTTAATGCTTATATGAATTGTTTAATGCTTTGAATCGATTCCTAACTAGAGTTCGGTTCCATGCATTTTTTTTTTGGAATCGACTCCTCCAATGTATTGAATCGATTCAATACCTTCTCTCTCCTCATTTGAACCGGCTAAAACACAACATTAGAGATGGTCTTATATACTAACCTACCAGAACTTAGAGAGGTGTGCTATAAATAAGGATTCCTATATGAATCATAATCCTGAGTTCCTGACCATCTCCAATGTTGTATTTTAGCCAATTCAAAGGAGGTGAGAGAATGCATTGAATCGATTCAATATATTGGAGGGGTCAATTCCAACAAAAAAATTTTCTGGAACCGAACTCTACTTAAGAGTTGATTCAAAGTATTAAATAACTCATTTATGAAAGAGAGAGAGAGAAAGAGTGCGGTTGAGAAAGGATATTATTTTTTGTGGTTTTTTTAATGTAATGTGGGTCCTAGTTATTAGTAGGAATTGGTTCAATACATTGGAGAAAAAATAAGCTCAGTTCCTTGAATGCTTACGTGACATGACTTTGAATCGACATCGGTTTAATACACTAAAGATGCTCTTAGGATTCTCACGTCTGTTTGGAGGAGAACTAGGAGACACTATATAAAACCACGATGAGTGGTCATGGAGAACACAAGACACAAACCAACTCATCCAAAGAAAGAGGTGCTGAAGATTAGATGCTATGTTATTTTTTAGCACTAGATTCTTGTATAGGGCAGGAATATGAGTGTCCTAAAAGATTCGAAAGGGTTGTGAGAGATTGATAATCCCTTGTATTCCTTTGAGGTCGTACTTAAAAAATTTGCGGTTGGCTTCACCTATATATATATATATATCGTCGTGATTATTTCATCGTCGTTATTTTGGTTTCCTTTACACGGTTCGTCTACTTTGTTATTGATATCGTGCATGCTCGTGTCGTATCTCGCAACTCTGATCCGATCTGGGGGGCTGCTGTGCATAAGAGTATCAGAGTATAACAAGTGGTATCAGAGCCAAGACCATATTAATTTGATTTGTGAGAAGGTCGGCAAAGCGCCAGTGGCACAAAATCAAGATCGATATCGACGATGTGGAGTCAAGTAGATAAATTTGATGGCGGGAAAAATTTCAGCGTGTGTCAATGTGTGGTGAAGGATGTCATTGTCCAGTAAGAGTTAATCGACGCTCTTGAAGGGATAAACCGAAAAAGACATCCAATGAAGACTGAAAGGTGATGGAGCGGAAGACTGACAATACAATTCATGTATGTCTCTCCATTGAGGTCAAGTACTTGGTGATCAAAGAGAGTTCACTGAAGAGACTACAAAACAGGCTATAGAAGACACCCCATCACAGACGGGTTAATTTGAATCCGTCTGTGTTGGGTCTGTTGGCGGCAGCATTTGCTTTGCCGGTCTATCACAGACGGTTCTTCCTAGTAACCGTCGTGATATATGATTATCACGAGCGGTTTATATAAAGAACCGTCTGTGAAATATCACAGACAGTTCTATTTATGAACCGTCTGTGATAATCCCCATATCACAGACGGTTTATTAATAGAGCCGTCAGGATATGTATCCTGACGTTTTGTATATAAACCGTGCGTGATAATCTCTCCGTATCACGACGGTTCATAAAAGCACTGTCGTGACATATCACGACGGTTTTATTTATAAACCGCTCGTGATATATGCCTATCACTGACAGTTCATATTTGGAACCGTCAGTGATATCCTCGCGCTATAAATACCTTGAGTACCCCCTGCCCATTCCCATTTGAGCCGCCACCCAGATAAAACCCATCTGCACTGACAGAGAGAGAGGGAGGAGAAGGAGAGGAGAAAGGGAGGGAGAAGGAGAGGAGAAAGGGAAGGAGAAGAGAAAGAGAGGAGAAAGGGAGGAGAAGGAGAGGAGAAAGGAGGGAGACAGAATCGGAATAGATCGATTTGGTATTTTCGCCGTGAGCTACGAGGGTAACATTCTTTATAACCCAATCGAGATATGGTAGAATATGCTAAGCATCGCGTGTATAAGAGTCGCATGGGAGTAAACTTTTGTATCCGATGTAAGGAATAGAATAATATTTTTCATTTGGTAGTTGGAATAATATTAAAGTTTCGTGAGGGGAAGGAAATGGAGAGAGAGAGAGCGGTTGAGAGAGATTTTATTAATCTAATTTGACACTATATATTTTGTTACATGTGTAGCGTAGATGGACCGAAACTGGATGTATGGTGTGAACCGTGTGAGTCAAGAGTACATTAATGGCGTGGTTGCTTTTAGAAGAGCCGCGAAAGGTGATATGTTGAAAAAGGGGATAAAATATATGTACTGTCCATGCATTGATTGCGATAATCTGAAGATGTTTACCAACTCGGCGCAGATAGAAGCACACTTGATTCGAAGGGGTTTCAAAAAAGGGTATACATGTTGGACCAGTCACGGTGAAGAGCGACATGAAGTTAGTAATAACGACATCGCCGAGGAAGTCAACGATATGCCGGATGTCAACGATATGCCGGATGTAGACTGTGCTTTTGATGAGGATAGGTCACACGATAACAACTGGATCGATGCCACGCGATGCGTAAGAGAACTACGAGAGAGAGTTTTGTAAAT
This sequence comes from Ampelocalamus luodianensis, assembly GCA_036346255.1. NCBI lineage: Eukaryota > Viridiplantae > Streptophyta > Magnoliopsida > Poales > Poaceae > Ampelocalamus > Ampelocalamus luodianensis. Next base: position 50,138,711 of record CM070627.1, on the reverse strand, counting down.
TCGAGCGCTTAATGGAGGACTCGGTGAGACCTTTGTTCCCGGCCGCAGCCGGAATATACAAGGTTGTCAACCGTGATTGAACCGCTTAAATTAAAAGCAAGCAATGGTTGGTCCGATAAGAGTTTCACGGCGTTGTTAGGTCTCCTAGCGGACATTCTTAGGAGGGAAACGTGTTGCCCAACACCACCTACCAAGCAAAGAAGGTTCTTTGTCCATTGGGAATGGAAGTAGAAAGAATACATGCATGTCCGAACGATTGTATCCTCTATCGTAAAGAGTATGCAGACATGCATGTATGTCCGTGTGCAAAGCATCCCGATACAAGCGCCGAATACTTCTAGGTTGAAGCAAGGACCTCCTGCTAAGATGTTGTGGTATCTCGCTGTGATCCCACGCTTGAAGCGTTTATTTGCGAACTCAAAAGAGGCAAGATTGATGCGTTGGCACTCGTGAGGACCGTAAGAAAGATGGAAAGCTAAGACACCTGCCGATTACGCTCGGTGGAGAAACTTCGATCGGAGGTTCAAGAGTTCGTGCGTAACCAAGGAACATAAGGTTAGGGTTGAGTACAGATGGAATGAATCCTTTCGTAACATGAGCAATGACATAGCACTGGCACGTGAATCTATGCATGTACAACCTTCCTCCTTGGTTTGTGTATGAAGCGGAAGTACATTTTGATGTCACTACTTATCCAAGGGCCAAACAACTCGGGAATGATATTGATGTGTACCTAGCACCATTCTTTGGAAGATCTTGTGACACTGTGGAACGAAGGGTGTGTGTATGGGATGCGATAAACGAGAGAACTTCACTTTACACGCCATGTTGTTCGCACCATCAATGATTTTCCTGCCTGGTAACTGTCAAGCTTGATACAAAAGGAGCCAAAGCTTGTCCGCACCGCTTAGATGCTACAGAGAGTATATGGCTAAACAACTCACGCAAAAGCGTGTATACGCGTCACCGTAGGTTCCTTCCCGTGAGTCACCCATACTGGAAGATGAAGAAACAATTCGACGGAAATAAGGAGGACGGTTCACCCAAGGGCTTTTAGAGGAAAGATGTCTATGATATGGTTAAGGATATCGATGTTGTGCTTGGGAAGGGACGCCAATTAAGAACCCGTCGGAAGAACATCCGGAAGAAGCGGTCAATTTTTGGGACTTGCCTTATTGGGAGCACTTAGAAGTTCGCCATCGCATCGACGCCATGCATGTGGAGAAGAATGTATGTGATAGCTTGATTGGTCTCTTATCAACATTAGTGGCAAAACAAAGGATGGTGTTAACGCATGGAGAGACTTGGTCGATATGAACATAAGGACCGAGTTAGCACCGCAAGAGATCGTCTGAGATTTAACGCATTCTCCCACGACTTGCTACACTCGCCCAAGGCCGAGAGATATGAATCGTGCTGAGCTTGCATGGTGTGAAAGTCCCGTCCGTTACTCGCTAACATTAAGAAACTTGTTTCTATGCAAGATTTGAAATTAATTGGTATGAAGTCGCATGATTGTCATGTCTGTCGATGACACAAATGCTTCTGTTGCAATTAGGAGTATCTTGCCGAACAAGGTCCGAGTAGCAATCTTGAGGTCGTGTTATTTCTTCAACTCAATTGCTCGTAAGGTCATCGATCCCCAAGGACTAGATGCTCTACAGCCGAGGTGGTGACGACTCTATGTCATCTTGAGATGTATTTCCCTCGTCATTTTTCGATATCATGGTCCATCTCATTGTTCACCTTGTGAAAGAGATAAAGATATGCGACCCGTGTTCCTACGTTATATGTACCCGCTCGAGAGGTACATGGAATTCTCAAGTCCTACGACGGAATCAATCTCGACCGGAGGGCAGATCATCGAAGGTTATGCAACGGAAGAGGTCATTGAGTTACGTGGTCGACTATATGGCTCGTGGATCCGATAGGTGTGCCTCTTTCTCGCCATGAGGGGAGACTTGATGGTATCGGGACCATCGGAAGGAAATCAATCACTCCCGACCGATACATACGCCAAGCCCATTTCATGGTCTTGCAACACATGACAAAGTGTCCCCGCACATCGACGAGCACAAAGACATGGTACGCCAACAAAATCCAAACCGGTCGGAGGTTTGGATCATGAGAGAGCACAACCGCTTCGGCTCAACGGATGGTTAAAGGTGCGAATCACGGAGGTCATCAAGTGATGATACATTGCTATGGTTGGCACAAGGGCCACAATTTACAATTGTCACATGGCAAGGATATGACATAAATGGGTACACATTTTATACGACATTTCGGGATAGGAAGAGCATGATCCGAGCAGCGGTGTCCGTGATAGATGCATTCAGCATCGATGGGTCGAGGAGCTCGTACTATGGGCAAATAGAGGAGATATGGGAGCTCGACTACGTGCTTTTCAAGATCCCCTATTTCGGTGCCGTTGGGTCCATCTCCCACAGTGAAGGTTGACAAGCACGGCGTCACTACCGTGGACCTTGAACGTGTCGGATACAAAGACGAACCATTCGCATGGCTAATCAAGTTGTTCAAGTATTCTATGTAACCGACCGGCAAATAAGAAACGCCACGTAGTTCTTCATGGAAAAGAAGGATTGTCTGAGTTGAGAATGTAGTGGACGAGGAAGAATACAATCAATTTGACGAGTTGCCTCCTTTCGGAGATGGCATCGAGCTCGACGAAGAACCCGATGAGGAAGCTAGCTATATGCGCCACGATCATCATGAAGGGCTATATTTTCATTAAGATTTTAATCCATTGTAATTAATTTATTCTATAACATCATGTGTTATGGACTTGTAATCTCTCATATATTTTGATATTGATGTCAATGTGGACGTTGATCGAATCGACAATTGGTTTTGAAGTAAAATGTGTTATGAGCTTGTCTTCATATATACTTGTCACGTGTTTTGTCATCTCTCATATATGTGGATATTGATGTGAATGTGGATGTTCATTGTAATTCATATATAGTTGTCACGAGTTCATTGTATTTGATAATTGTTCGATCTATCACGCAGCGGTTCTATAATATAACCGTCGTGATAATGAATCACTGCACGGTTCTATAATAGAACCGTCGTGATATGAGATTATCTCGAGCGGTTCTATTTGATAACCGCTCGTGATATCCCGACAAAACCAATCGTGATAAAGCTAATCACGCAGCGGTTTAATACACAAACCGCTCGGTGATATGAGTTTATCACGACGGTTTAAATACCGCTGCTCGTGATATGGAACGTATCACGCAGCGGTTATTAGATAGAGCCGTTTATGATTACTTATCAAAGACGGTTTTAGTAAAGAACCGCTCGTGATAGCCTCTTATAAGGTGGGAACCGCTAGGGTTTTCTCACTCGTCCCTTCCTCTCCCGCACTTCGAAGTTTATCGCGCGCTCCTTTGCCTCCTCTAGGGCTCCCGCTCACCGCCGCCTCCGACCTCGACCTGCGGCCCGACCTCGCCGCCCGACACTCTCGCCCCGACCTCGGCGCCTCGACCTCGACGCCCCGACCTCGCGCGCCCACACCGGCGCCCGACACCGCCGCCTCCGACCTCGGCGACCGACACTAGGTTGTGCTCTTACTCGTCACCTCTCTCCTCGCACCTCCCTTGCTCGTGATGGGTTCCGTTGATGCTCGTGATGGGCTCGTGATGGGTCCGACCTCGGGCCACCGACACTAGGTTGTGCTCTTACTCGTCACCTCCTCTCCTCGCACCTCCCTTGCTCGTGATGGGTTCCGATCATGCCTTGTTGATGCTCGTGATGGGCTCTGTTGATGCTCGTGATGGTTACGATGATGCCTTGTTCATGCTCTGTGATGATCTCTGCTGATGCTCTGTGATGGGTTTGATGCTCGTGATGGGTTCCGATGATGCCTTGTTGATGCTCGTGATGTAGTCAAAATATGAAATCATATAGATATTTACAAACAGACTTGAGCTCTTGTACTCTTTGTTTTGCGATTATAGCGAATTAAGATCGACTTGTATGTTTTCTCGTGATGATAGCCAAATCAAATCAAATAGATGATTAGAAACAGGACTTGAGCTTAGGCATATTTTTATTCTCAATCATTAATTAGGCTTATTGTTGATATAAATTTGTGAATTATTTCAAGATATATGATTAGATGTTCTGTTTATAGAATGCTTTATGTGTTGTAGTTTGAGCTCAAGATCTGTTTTGTAATTATCTAAATTGATTGGTGAAGAGATTTTGACAGAGGACTAAGATTGCAAAGACTATGTCTTATGCAATTTGTCAACCGAGAGCAATTTGTCACAAAAAATGCATTTGAGGGTTCGCTTTGATTGCCATGGCATCTTAACCGCAAATGTATGTGATCTTTGAGGTTCATTTAACCGCAATTGCTCGTGATCTTTCGTAATAGCTTATGTGTTTAGTCGCTCAATTATGCTCATTTGAGGATGCAACATTGTGCCCATACATTAATATTAATTGTTTTCATGGAGAAATCATGCTGTTAGGAAGCAATGTGGTGTCAGTGTGTTGAATTTTTATCAATAGGTGACATCTTTTGTTGTCTGCTTGCAAAGCATCTAGTTGTTGAACATTGCTTTAGGGTGCTGTTGAGTTATTACACTAGATCATTCCATTGTTTGCATTAATAAGAAAAGAATGCTCACCACATCTTTTGGTATCAATCGGTTTGTTTTCTTGGTGTGCTTAACCTCGCCCGGCACGGTAGTAATATATCTCAAACTAATTATATAGATAGCAAGTAAGCGAGATGGCGAGGCACCATCTTCCCCGTCGCCCGACGCCGCAGATTGCAGAGGCACCATCTTCCCCACTGCCGACGCGCAATCGACAATGACACGAAGCGAGATGGCAGAGGAGAATCAAGATGCTGTGGCCGACCGTCATCACGGAGGTTAGTCGGTTTGGGGTCCTCTGCGTCCCAAGAGCTCGTGGCGAGATTCCGAACCATGCGGGATACTTGCAAGGAAACGGGTCCCCATCACCACACCAAGGTGGAAGGATCGACGAAAGAAGCGAGAGGCGCGCTGTGGACGTAACTATTACAAAAGTTCACTATCCCGAGCGCATATGGCACGCGTGGAACGGACGGCGATGCTCACGATCGATAAATCGTGGAGGTCGCTCAAGAGCATTCTTGTCACGGCACGTGAACACGGTCGACGCCTTCGCAATCTGATTCTTGACGCAGAAACATGGGACTCCTTTGTTGCTATGAAGACGACGCCGAATTTAACGAGCAAAGTGCGGCACACAAAGCTCTCGGACACGAAACACTCATCCGCATGGACTCGGCACGGCCGGATACGCAGGAAAATATGATGAATGGGCGGCGCGAGGACAACGCGTTTCGATGTCACGGACCGCGTTCCCTAGCTCCGGTAAAAGCGAGGCAAAGTCTCGTCTTCGGAAGCATCTCTTTCACAAACCCGCAGACGAGGAAGTGTCTCAACGTTTGGTAAGTATGTCGAACTACCTAGTTAATAACTCCATATATAACTTCATAGTATCTATAATAACATGATGACTTCTTGCGGCGTGAATTGTCCGCCCAAACTTCCCAAGGCTCCTTCCATGTAGACAGGAGAAGGATATACTCTCTACACTCGGGAAACAAGGAACACCGGGTGCACGCGAGGTCTTGGGGTTACCGTACCATGGAGTCATGGATTCGCAGACGACTCACCGCGCACGCATGTGAGTAGGAAGAGATCTAAGGCGAGCGTGAGGACCGGTTCGCATGATGGTGAACATTTTGAAGGAAAGCCGGCAAAGCATTGCAGATCAATTGAATCAACTCCTCGGCCAGCAGCCGCAAGCCGCCTCGTTAATTTGGGAGCCACCCGCCGACATCGAGTAGCGCGCGCCCACGCATAACTCGGACATGACGATGTCCAATTACCGATAGACGAGATCAAGGTAATGTACATGTATGGAATGCGGCAAAGATAGACCTATAGGACACTTTAGCTAATTGCGTATCGTTTTGTAGGAGCCGACGGCCCGCAAGCTCGTAGTGAGGTTAGTTGGGTCCATTTCTATTGAGGCGCGCGGGGATGGTGCATCCATACCAGGAGGGGCGATGCAAAGACGGTGTCCGGTGGCGCAGGTTACGCCGGGTGGAGGTGGACATGGTACATGAACATTTCATGGCCGCCTACCGAGATTCGCCGAATGAAGAGATCACAACACTAGGGGATGCCGTACGCTTTATCCGGTGGCCCAAGAAGGACATCGCCCTGACCCAGAAGGTCGCGATCTCAACACGACCATTCCTCTCCAACGGACCTCCATGACTCCACCTCATATTTCGCCTCGAAGGCCACCTTTCGGTTCCTTGGAGAAGACATCGAAGGAACAAGAAAAGCGTGTCACCGATCGGTCCCGAGTCGTCTCGCAAGAAGACGCCGCCAATGCTTAAGACCAAATCGAAGGCCCCTCAAGTCCAAGCAAGTCGGAATATCCGCGAAGTACATCCTCGGAAAACCGTTGTGCTCCCCGCAGATTAGGGCGTCTTGGATATGCTTGTCGCTTTGCATGCCCGGTACTGGATAGGACCCAAAAGGAGGGGTGCGATCATCGAATCACCGTCGATACGAGGATAAGCATTTCTTCAACGGACGAACCACTTCGCCGTGGGCTTCAACGACCTATATGACCTATTCAACCTCGTTGGCCTTGACGCCGCTTCTACGATGTTGGACACGTAAGTGCATACAATCAAGTTCTACATTCACGTAATACCGATAAATATCACAACTCATTTCTTATATGCAGATACATGATGAAAAATATCCGGTCGAAAGAACCGGTGGGTTTCCTGACCCACATGTGGTATCATTGCAAACCATCCAAGCAGACTCGCCCTTCGTCAAGAAATACATAACACGTGCATTGCTTCGTCGCCAGAACACGAAGTACATCGTGGTGCCCTACAACCGAGGGTAAGTGTCACTACTTGCTCTACTTTATACGCAGTACGAACTCGGGTTTAATGACTATAGTGACATACATGAGTAGGTACCATGGATCCTTTTAGTCATCATACCAAAGAGGAACCATGTGATATACCTTGATTCCCTAATCCGCAACAACCACGACTTCAAAGATTCTAGGAGGAATACTCGACGTGTATGCTCATTTCCTTCATACATAACTCTATTTTAGTCTTCATTAGTTTGAAATGGTCGAGGATAAATTTTTGGAATCATGTAGGTCGCTCATCGACTATGTTGCCAACAAAGGAATATACGATGGAAAGAGCGCCCAACTAACACACAGACAAAATTTCCAGACGCGCTATAATACGATAATCCTATATCATACTTCATAATAACGCATCTCGAATCGATATATGTAATTCTATTTTTGCAAAGTCACGCAAGAAAAAATGATGAGTTATGTGCAATCTACGTTTGCCATCATATGGACCAAATCATTAGAGCTAGGAAGAAGGATCCGAGGTTTGTGAATCTCCAAATAATTATTTTCTAATTATAAAATTAAATATATATGCATAACACTTTACTCTTGCTAGCGATGTGGTTTGAATATAGAATTAGATGGACTCGTTGATAATGAGATCGGGGACATTCGAGGAAGCTCGCGCTTTATCATATCGAGATAATTAAGGACAGGAGAATTTCACTCACGACCGAGCGCATCACCCGCCGGCACTTCTCAACCACCTCGCAAACAATTTACTCAATTGTAATCCAATTTATTTTGTAACAATACTTGAACAAATGTGATCTTTTGTAATTTATTTTGAGTAATGATCGATTCGGTTTGTCGACAATTGATTATCCGTGATGTATCTTTTTTTGTATGCTTGTTTTCAGAGGGCATGGCTAGCAATTCCGAGGCTAGCCAAAAATCGTGAAAATGTAGTTAGTTTAATGAACTATCACGACGGTTTTTATAAAAGCGATGCGTGAAGACAGAGTATCACTGAGCGGTTATAAGAAAAAGCGTCAGTGAACTCAAAGTATCACGACGGTTCTAAGTAAAAACGCGTGCGTGAACTCCGAGTATAACGAGCGGTTTTAACAACGAACCGCTGCGTGATAAGTCGACTTCACGACGTTTCGTGTAAATAACCGTCAGCGAACACGAGTATCACGAGCGGTTTTTAAATATAACCGTCTCGTGATATTCGACTTCACGAGCGTTTTGTGACCATAACCGTCGTGATACTCTTCTTCGCGACGGTTGTTGATAAAAACCGCTCGTGATATTCATATCACGACGGTTTCTTGACCGCTCGTGATAACCACCGTTATCACGCACCTATTTTTCCGCGGTTGCTCAAAACTGCGTGATGACGATTCGAACCGTCTGCGCGATGGCTTTTTCTGTAGTAGTAGAGTGAGTTAGAAGAATTGTATATGACAAAGTCGCTGATATACCGATGGATGTTGAAGTGTTAACTGTACAAGTTGAACACCGAGAATTAACTTCAGTAATACACACGCACTAGTGACAGCACTACAGAAAGGCTTTTAATCGTGCAACTGAAGCGAAGGTGAAAGAAATGCTTCCTTGGATGCAGAATGTTCCATGTGAAGTTCCTTTCGTGATCTTGACCTGTGCTTGCTGGCCAGAATATTCTTGGCAGGGGTTTTGACAATTGTGTGATCGATGCGAGGGTAAGGTTTGGGGGTCAATGTAAACAAGCTGTTTCAGCTGATGGCAACAAGAAGGATGTCGTTAGAGGATGCTGTACCTGTACTGGACCACGTACCGGTGGATATGAGAGCCAGTGCTAGATGGACAGTCGCATCTGCCGCCACGTGTCGCTCAGGTACAGGCTTCAAATCCCCGCGTACCCGAATCCGGATGGCCCTTCCAGCGTTTTCTTTTCTTCTTTTGTGTGTGTGTGTGTGTGAGAGAGAGAGAGAGAGAGATTTGTCGTACTGGGTAATTAGTTGCGAAGCCCAGGTGAGAGGTGAGCTGAATTGGCCGAACCTTGTCAGTCAGGTATGGGCTTTTGGCCTATCACCGCGGGGTAGAACGAACAAGTGGTACGCTTGGCCCATCTTGTCGCAGCAAAGACGGAATTGGCGAGCAGCACCGGATAGGCCCAACTCTACTAGCTGCGGCCCATCATTGCAACTAAGCTTCATAAATCATAACAAGACCAATATCGCAGCATTCCAAAAGAACGACCCTTCTTGACTTCTTCTTTTATTCTTCCTCTCTTTCGAAACAAGTCGTCTTCTTCTTCTATGGATAAATAATAACCCTTCTATTTCTATACATGATCCCAATTTCTTGACGTTTTTTTTTTTAAATTTCACGGTAAAAAAAAAGATGTGCTTTTCACCATTCGTCTTGACACAATGTACTTGTATAGGCACTAATAGTATAAGCATTTAAAAGATACTACCGGTCAAGATAAAAAAAAACTTGGAAATAGCTAAGGAGTACTGAGATGTTTTCTCACCTTATGAGTACTCGAATTTTCATCCATCTGATTTGCCTCACGATTTGTGCTCTAGCTTCATCTCCGATGACGATTCGGACAAGTTAGGGCTTGAGGTTCACCGGATTTAGAGTTTAGGTTCACCGAAGGCCCCGCTACAGAGGGTGGCATATCTGGTGCACAAGGGCACATTTGTAGACATATGCACAAACTCAGCTGTGACCATTCGATCCAATCCGGACGGCCAGGATCGTAGGTGGGAGCTCCCTCCATCCCACTTGTAGCTTTTTGCATTTTGCCCCCCGCACACTCCCAGCCATTAGCCCATTACACAAAAATCCCCTGCACAGCTGCCCTCCCCTGCCAACCCGTCACCTCCCCTTCTCAATCCCCAAATCGACAGAGGTCTCACCGCACCTTCACCTCCGACGGCGCACCTCCACTTCCACCGGCGCCGGTGAGAAGGACGAGGCGGAATCCGACCGTCCCAATGGCGAAGACGAAGGGCTGCCACCACGGCAGCTCAGATCCGGATGGGGTCGACGCCGCGACCTCACACCATCGAGCTCGGGACACGACAGCGTTGCTGAGGATCCGTCACCTCCCCTTCCCAATCCCCAAATCGGCGGAGGTCTTGCCGCGCCTTCACCTTCGACGGCACACCTCCACTTCCACCGGCGCCGGCGAGAAGGACGAGGCGGATCTTGATCTTGCCACACCAGTCTCGAATCCGGCCGTCCCATCGAGCTCGGGACACGACAGCGCTGCCGAGGACATGTCGGGGCAGACATGAGCGCGTGATTCGTGATGCGCGGAATGATGCTTGGGCCTTGGCGACGGCGAGCTCGGGTCGGCTTCTGGGCATGCGAGGCGTAGTGCACATGATTTGAGGAAGAACATGGTGCATTGCCGCAAGAGGAAAGAGCTACATGGACCATTGCTGCATATTCTTGTATTTTTGTTTGTTCTTGAGTTCATGTAGTAATTTTGAGTCTCAATAAAAGATCAATATGCCCCCATTCTATCCTCTAGATTTTGTTCTTTCTTGATGTGGTATGGTTGTGTTGAAAGGTTGGCCTCCAAAATTTTATTCTTTTGCCGCCTCTTGTGAAGGTGCTCCTCGCTGCCGCTTCCCCATTCTCAAGCTGCTCCTCAGCATACCAATGCGGCGAGCCGGCGACCACGCCTTGCTGCACCAAGTGCGTGACGCGGATGGGCAGGATGGCATGGCGGCCAGATGGACGCAGGCTTGTTCTTGAAATTTGTCTTGGAAATCATTTATTCCTAACACATGGGCTGTACAATTTCCTAATCCTCGCGACAAAGATGCATCTAGATTCCTGAGTGATGATGAGTGGCCTCTTGCTGCTATATCCTTACTCGAGCAATCAGTAATTCAGTACATGTCTGTATGATATAATTTGGATTATTGTTCTTCTTCTTCCTTCCCCACAGCTCCTACGGCATGTCATTGTTGTTGTCCATGTTTTTCGCAAATGTTGGATATATGGATCCAGTGGAGTATATCTGCACCAATCATAGCCAAAAAAAACTTACTCAAATGGAAAACTAAAGAACTGATGATCATATACTAGGCTTCAGCTACCAACTTCCTTTGGAGAACAGTGTCAAGCTCACTAAAAAGCAAAAACTGATACTGTACCATGTACATGGGAGGCAAGCAATAGCAAAATACTGATACTATAGCTAGTGCTGCTGATTTTTCCTGGAAATTGAAAGCAACCAGGAGGTCCAAAAACAAATTGATAGAGCACAAAGAAAGCATGCTTCCATTGATAGGGCACAAAGACATAGTTCAAACATCCTCGCTGAAACTAAAGCATGGCATTACATGGTCTGATAATAGCATGGATACATTGGGTCATGAAATTGATAAAAACTACTCAAAATTTCCAGGATTCCAGTCTTTGCAATACTCGTTGTCTTCAAGTAGTAGATGGCTCCCTGCCAAAAAAATGTCAATCGGCTAGCAACTTAGAGGGACAGGCTGATAGCAACAAAACAACATACCTGGACCGGACAGACACACATATCCATGGGTCTGCCCATCAAAAAATAAGAACAATAAACAATTGACACACATCCAACTAAACCCAACTAAATTGTCAATGCAAATCACACGTACCTCAACCGGATTGGTGCGGTGGCGCTGCGAATTTCGACGAACGGGAGGGAACAGGGGGTGCGAGAGCACAGATGACACAGGGACCAGATGGCGACCCGGGCCGGCGTCGTTGTGGGCGCGGTGCAAAGGGAGTCGTCGCCGAACTGAGACGGGAGGTCTCTGGACAAAGGCACGGGCAGAGGCGCAGGGGAGGGGAGGCAGCGTGTAACAGCCCTAACTTAGGGTTTGTATTTCCAATGTAAAATTTTGAGGAGAAATAAAAACTTTTGTTGTCTCATCAAATCATTTGGAAGTTTTCCAAATTTTCTCTAGCAATTTCCATTCTCTTGAATTAAATTCTTGTGAATGGAAATTGTTGTCAACAAATTCTTAGCTTTCAAACTTGTGATCATCCTCTGAAATTATTTTTCCTATCATCTTGATCATCCTATCTATCTCCTGAATTATCTCACAATTTTTAGATTTTGTTTGCTATTTCAAATGCCCAAGTCAAACCAGTTTAGAAATCTGGTCAAACCTCCGACAGCAGCTTGTGAATTTTGTTGGGAAAAATCTAGTGCATGAAAACCCTGGAAAAATTTCACAAGGTTGTCCTCTGTCCCTAGTAGCTACCATAAAAATTTCTGAAATTTTTGGAGCTCTGAGCTACTCTACAAATTTCCCAAAACTTCTCTGTCTTTTAAATCAAAACTAAAATCATCTGTTCCTCTGCTCGGACCCAACCTCGTGCTCGAGTCCGACTCGCACCGCTTGGCTCGGTCGAACCAACTAGTTGCACGCGCTCGCTCGATGGTCGTCACCGTCCGATGCAGATCGAACGGTCCACGTGTGCGTATGCAACCGACCGTCCGAATGCATACATCAATCTCGACCGTCCGTTCTAGATCCAATCGGCCGGCGCGATATTGATCGAGTCTAACCGCCGATTCGCGCGACTTGACTTGGGTTCGCACCGCTGCGCTGCCGCCGACATGTGGGCCCCACCGCCGCCTTCGTCCTCGTCTTCTCTCGCGTCTCACCGAGCTCACGGCCGCCGCATGTGTGCCACGACGCTCGCCGCCGCCACGTCGTGGACGCGTGTCCTCCGAGGATCGCCAGAGTCCATCTACCCCGTGGTCATCCATTATTCCTCGCATTCATTCTCGCGACTTCTCCGTCCATCTTTTAGCTTCGACAGGAGAAAACCCGAGGCGGCACCACCACCTCACCGCTGCTCGAGAACAATGACCCCGCCGTCGTGCTCCTCTTGCCTCGCCGCCTCCATTTTGCCCATCCCGAGCCCTCGGTGTCAGCATCGCCGGGCGTGTTCGTGCTCTCGCCTCCGGTGATCTCGCCCCGCGAGCTCATCTGCGCTCGTGAGTTTCTAGTTTCGCTTTTGGTCCTTTAGGATCGCAATCGACCATCGAGTCTAATCGTGACCTTGTTTCACTCTTTGGTGCTTCACCGAAGCTTCGCGCGCTTTCTTCTCCAAACTCGGTAAAGCGCCGCGTGTCAATTCCGGCGCCACCGCCCTCCTCCATCATCAAGATCGTGGGCTTATCGCTCGGTGTCTCCGCGATCTCGAGGAGCTCCTTCCCGGCTTCTCATCGTCTGTAGCGTCATCTCCGCGAGCACCGCACCTTTTTCTCCGCCTCCGGCCGTCGCGAGCTCATCTCCGGCAGCCATCGGGATCCGCAACACCATCACTGTTCGCGAAGTCCTTGCGGACCTCAAGGTATCGCCGCCGCCTTGAAACCCACTAGGTCGCTGCATCGGCCGCACGGCCGCGCCGCCGCCCTCGCGCACCGGTGAAACCACCGGTGATAATTGATTTAGCACTAACCCCCTGTTTTAGCTGAGTCGCTGCCTTGTGGGTCCATAATGTCAGTTAAGGATTGCGTAAGTTTCGAAATGCGTTTTCTCTATCGGTAGCGTATTTTTGCTGGGCATATGTATTAGGATTACGTTCGTTAAGCCAAGACGTATTCTTAGAATACGCCGACGCCACCTTGGTGGTGCGTCGGCCTCCCGGTCAAGACTCGTCTGGCCCATGTCACGTAGCTAGCCGTGCGTCGGTAGAAGTAGTATTAAGTGCTTTAGTATTTCTGAAATGCTTTTCTGTTGCACTGTTAATTCAATTAAACTTAGAAAATGCATAACTAATTCAATTTTTATCCAAATTGCATGAAACCAGTGCTGTTAATTTTCATTTTAAATGTACTATTTCCTAAAATAAGTTTCAACCTGGTACCTGTAGCAAAAATCTGTTAATTAATAAAATGATGTCTTATGTATCTTCTAAATTAGAAAATGCATATCTCTTTCAATATTTGTCCAAATCCAGTGAAACCAATTTTGTAATTTGTCATTTTTAATGTACTAATTATTAGGATAGGTTTTGTACACTGTTTCTGTTCATGAAAATTCGTTAAGTAATTAACTAGTATTTTGATGTGTTTTTAGCTTAGGAAATTCATAGGAAATTTTTAATAACTTAAAATGATTTGCTCTCTGTTTCTTAAATTTTGTTATATCATGCTTAGGCTGCTGTGAATAGTTTAGTGTGTTTTGTTGTTGTTGTATTATTTGAGTTTGGTCGGTGTTATTCGTTCTTATTCGCTGTTTTGTTCAATCGTTAGGATTCGATATTTGCGCAACCCCGAGAACGATCCTCCGCAACATATTGAGCAACAGCAGCCAAAAAGCGCTTGATCATGTTTATCCCAAGATTTTAAAGTCTAATATTTTTGTTTCAATTGTATGTATGCATTGCTTAATTTGTGTTAAATTGATTAGTTAAACCCGTAGTCGCATATCCCGTATACAAAATATTGATCTCTACTACCGAGCCTAGGTTATTTGTCGTGATTAGAGGTCGGATGATCTCTTATCACTTAGTAGATCCGGTCAACTTGCTTAGACATGCTTAGCTATCGATAGAATCAAGCGGTTATCGACTTTAGTCAGAACCTTGATCACACAAAATCTACTATAACTTTATGTTTCAAAGATTTTGCTAGTTTAATTGCAAAACTAAAACTGAAAACAAAATGATTTAGACTTGGGCACAACGGTATGTTTGGTGTGATCTTTGGGTGTGATCGAATGGTGCCCGAGTCAACAAGGACCGAACATCTTGTTACATCAACCAAGCATTTTGCGTGCTAACACACTAGAGTATATGGGACCCTCTTGACCTAGTACTTTGGCGTGTATTGGCTCGGTCGCAGGGGTCGCAGGAGGGATGGAGGTGGGAGCATGGTAGTTGTCCAAAAGCTTTATCCCTGAGTGGGTAGTTGTCTTTTCGGCTTTACCATGTAAGCGTATGGATTTCTATCCATACGAGCGCTCGTAGTTAATACACAATATTGGAAAAGTCTCGTAGGACTTAGTCTGCTTGCATACCTTCTAAGTGTGCTTTGGCTTAAAGGCTGTCCGAAGTGTGGGTACATTGGTACACCCTGCAGGTTCAAACTATTCGAATAGCCTCGTCCTAGGTTATGGACACGCTTGGTAAGGTCTTCCAAGAGTTAGACTACAACATTTAAATTAAAACTTGCTGGGTGGTACGAATCTGGGATTCGTGCTATTGTTGTGGTGACTATTGGGATAGTCACTTCTAGGTTGTTTTATCCTTGCTCTTTTGCTATTATTATCCTTTACTGTAATTCAACATTAAAAATGAATTGCAAACTTGCCTTCAAACTGTATTATATTATTGCAAATGAAAATTGACTTTATGCAAATGAAACATATGGCCTCCACTAAACAAGCCTGCATGTAGCATATTAACAGGTCTGCTAGTTCACACGTCCGTCTTGCGGGTACAAAGACAATCTTTGTACTCGTGTGTCGTGGCTTATTGTTTTGTTGCGAGAGGAAGAAGGTGAGCCTCGGGGCCTCACTACGTGAGTCGTGTTGCCGTTTCGTGGACGACTAGACTTGGCGGTCCGGCCGATGCCTTGTGGGTTGGAGGCACGCGATTGGCTTTGTTTATAGCCATCTTATGGCACTTTGCTTCATTGCCGTTCTTGTTATTTGTGTACCTCGTGGCCGCCTTACTTTGTCCGTAATAACTCTACTATTTGTTTATCTTCCGTTGGTAGTGTAGTGTTTGGACTCTATGTTTGGAATGGAGTTGATGTCTAATTTTGTACCGAGGTGTGTATACTGCTTTCTGGGAAGTATACATATCTCGAGGATCAGTTTATTTGATTTGTGATGCTAGGACCAGGTGGTTGGTTAAGCATTACAAGCCAAATAAATTGAGGTCCTCACACAACGCATGGTGCGGCGTGGCGCTGGGGAGGGTAGGGGACGCGGTGCAGGAAGCCGTGCGGGCTCAATGGGAGGACGACAGTGGAGCTGCGGCGGTGGCCACCCCCTAACCCTAGCTTGAGACTGGATAGAGAGGATGGGACTGAGGTTCGAAGGGGACGATGGTTGGGAGCTCGTGGGGGATTTCGTGCTGCTGAGGGGGTCAAATCGCATAAAGAAGCAAGTGAGAAGGGGCGTGCTAGCTGAGATCTCAGCCGCAATCTTCAGATCCAACGGGCCTAGAGGAGTATTTCCATATGTGCATAGATGTGTGCTTGTGCACCTGATATGTCGCCGCTATAGAGGGAGGCAGGGGCCGGCGGCAAGGTGGCGGTGGCGCCACATTCTATGGGCTCGGAGGAGGGCGGTGGGCGATGACTTGCAGGCGGAATGACGACAAAACAAGAGGAGCAAATTAGGGAGTGAGGCGGTCAAGGGTGCCATCGAGTCGATCGGAGTGGCAGCGGGAGGTGGGGGCACATGAGAGGCCGTGGTCTGTGCCGAGAAGAAGAGGCGTGGGGAGGACAGGCGACAACGTGGGAAGGGCATGCAGTGGAGGGGGAAGCTGGCGGATCTCACCGGCGTCAGAGGCGATGCTGGTGAGACGACTGGGAGGTAGTGTGTCGGGTGGCGACGATAGATAAGTGGTAGGGTAGGGTTTGAGGGTGAGGTGAGAGAGAGAGTTTTTATATGGTTGAGGGGGATGATGGGATCCGTTGGATCTGTATCCAAGGACTCCAAATTTGGTTACTTCCAGACAAAAAGACATTCAAGTTTTGCCTGGACACCTCCAAGAAACTTTGGCCGTATACTTCACGCTGTCAAGAATTCACGCTAAGAGGGAGTAGCTAGCCGCTAGTTGTTTCATATCTGCAACTTTGCAAGTGAACAAATTAACAAACGAGCAGTGTGCATGTAAGCAACGAAGAGTCGAAGATTATAGTCAAATACTATTATTGCAAGTAAACGACTCGGTGGATCTGAAACCAGCAAGTTGCTCTTAATGAAAGCCCAAGCAAGATCCGTATATCACGCTGCGTTAAGCACATGTATTTCTGTGTTAAGACTTACGAGATCACCTCTAGCGGTCGATCAGATGTACCAAGTACTCAAAATATGGAAGACGTAGCACAATCACGCACAGCGTGTGTTTTGAAAGTTCTACGACGACTTTACGTACGTCAGTACACGTCAGCTCTTTTGATCTAGATGAGGGTGATGCAACTTGGAGTTAGTGGTGGGGTAGGCTACGAGGCTTGCCACTTGTTGTGAGACGCATAACCAGATGTAGATAAATTACGCTCATAACAACTTTTCACGTCATCTATGACAAGACTAAAGACAAATTTCATACAATATGTTGGGATGATACAATGGCTATAGGATTGTAGACAACACATAATCTTTAATGCCTTTTCTGGTTCCGGTGCTATAGTCTACCGCAGTAATTGTAGACAAAGAATATTCTCTTTCTTCATTCTCTTTCATCCACGTCAGCAAAAATCTTATGTGGCAGATGCTATAGACGGCTGACATAAGCCCATTGTACATGCTCTTAGTACGTAGCAATAGTTTTGTCTTCCACTCCGACCGCCATACAGGGCCCACCTCTCATCGGTTAATATGGTGCCTGACTAAGCGGTTGAGAAATGGTAGTCGTCGAGTTACCAACTTGTAGATCAATTTATACATGAGTAATCACATAAAGAACATAAAGAGAGACACAATTGTATAAAGGAGATCTAATTGCTGGGGTTCATATAGCCTCAGCAGCTGAAGCAATGGCATTTGGTGCACGATTAAATTTGCGGACAAGAAGACTTTTGAAATTATTCAACACGCAAGAGGTTATTCGTGGTATGTTTCCTTGTTTAGCGCCCCCCCCCCCCGGGGCCGGGCCTAATCGTACTTGCTTCTGGATTATTCAGTGTTTAGACTTTTGTATATATTGATTGAGTAACAAACTAATTTAAAAAAACGGAAACAATTAATTCTAAATGCTTTATAATGAGTTTAGGTGGCTATGTGATAACCGTTACAATCAATGTTCATATTGCAGGATGTTTGGAAATCGTGTGCCACACATGCTCGATAATGATTATACACCTTATTCTGCAGTGGACATATTCGTCAAGGATCTTGTATAGATAATCAACCTATTTTCTAACTTATTGATGTTGTAAACTACTAATAAAAGATTACAATGCTTGTATCTTGTCTATTTCAGGGTATAGTATCTCGTGAAAGCTCCAACTCGAGGATCCCATTGCATGTCTCTAGTATTGCTCATCAACTGTTTCTTTCAGGTCATTTTCTGTAATGCAAAGAACTCTTTTTTTTATTCTACTTTTGTTCCAAGTGTTGATCAAGTTATCTCATATTTGTTATTTTTCAATGAAAATTACCCTAGTTAACAAAATGTTGCATGCCATTTCCTTCAGCCTCCAATAAAGTTGGACATCGCCTAGACCCTGGCCGGAAGTATTGGTATAAGGGCTTCGGTCCTCTCGATCTCCATCCATCCGCGTTCTTCTCAATGGTCAACCGGTCGCCAATTAGCACGCCGAGGGCCGACAAGGCGAAATCGTCATGGATGTTCTTGTTAGAGATATGTTAGAGATAGAATAGAGTCTTTTATATTTCCTTATCTGCACTTTGTACACCCTATATATTTGCCTATTGGGCCTCTGAATACATACACACAATATTCGTAACATGGTATCGTGAGCCCTTATCGCTATCGCCGCTCCACGACCGAGCGCGCGGCCTTGGCTTATTCGCTTCGGCGTCTTCTTCGGTGGCTTTCACGACGCCTTCAGTAGAGATCCCATGGCGCGCCCTTCAACTCTCGGGGCACAGTCTGCCGATCAGATCATCCGGCTATCCCCGTCGGAGCGTTCCGTCTCCTCGCGCTTAAACGCATGTGATGGCTTTGTCTCTGTGCTTGCATCTCAAGGGTCCTTGCTGTTCGGCCGGTGGGCTGCTGGTTCTTGCTATTCAATGGCCTGCCTGCCCGGTTCTTTGCCCCAAGAGACGATGGGGATGGCTGTGCTTGAGCGTAAAATTATTGATGGCTATTGGGATGGCTGTCTTGCGGTCTAATCCGCTTGCTACTACATCGGAAGATAGTGCGATTGCTTTGCTGCTGCTAGTTATGCTAGTTGCTACTGCTAATTAGGCTTTTCTTTATTTGTGTCGTTGCTTCCGTTACGTCCATCCAAGTTCGTAAAATTTTATCTTTGAGTTCGTCTAAACCATGCGAGTCCATAAATTTTTGTCAGTCATCATAGGAATTTCTTTGCATGATAGCAACCGCTGCTCTTTTCTTCGAGCCGCTGCAGATCCGTCGCCCCGCTTTTAAGGCCGCTGCGCTTCTTCCGCATCGCGTCTCGGTTGCTCTAAAACAAAATATCAGCAAAGCCTGACCTCTAAAAAAATTGCAA
Source organism: Ampelocalamus luodianensis (assembly GCA_036346255.1). Lineage (NCBI taxonomy): Eukaryota > Viridiplantae > Streptophyta > Magnoliopsida > Poales > Poaceae > Ampelocalamus > Ampelocalamus luodianensis. Next base: position 50,119,384 of record CM070627.1, on the reverse strand, counting down.
TTTTTTTTGCCCTAAGTCTCTACGAGTAGGATCGGCAATGTAATTTGGATCGACAGGCTGTCGTGGGTTCATAGAATCGTAAGACTCTAAGAGTAGGATCGCGATCCTAACTACCTTGCGTGCATTCTTGTGGAAAGGAACGGAGACGGTGGCTGGAGGTCATTGCCTTGTCGCCTGGTGGTCTGTTTGTAGGCTGACTCGCTTCGAAGGGTTGGGCATTCGCAACCTAAGGCTTCTTAGTCACGCCCTTCGGCTCCGATGGCTGTGGCTACAACGGTCGTGGAGCGACCGACCATGGCGCGACCTTAAGGCCCAGTGCAACAAGGCGGAAAATGACATGTTACATGCTTCGCTAATAGTCCGGCTGGGAAATGGGGATCGAAGCTTATTCTGGACGGATCGATGGCTTAATGAACAAAGTATCATCGCCATTGCTCCCTCTCTCGTCAGGTCTGTTCCACTCACAGTCAAAAGCAAGCGCACAGTCCGGGAAGCTATGCTAAATGGCCAGTGGATAGCGGACATCTCAGGGGCCCTTGATGCATGTGCTTTAACGGAGTATCTGCGACTCTGAGATCGGTTGAGCGTGGTGTGCTTAACGCCTGGAGTGGATGATCGGTTTGAGTGGAGGTGGAACGGGTCAGGGCAGTTTTCTGCAAGCTCTGCATATCTTGCTTTCTACTCGGGGTCGCTTTTGTTTGCCTGTGCATGAGCTATCTGGCAAGTTGCTGCCCCTCTCAAGTGTAAGTTCTTCATGTGGTTGGCGGTCAAACTGCGATGCTGGACTGCGGATAGGCTAGATCATCGTGGCATCGCTAATCACCGGTGTGTCTTCTGCCGCTATGACAGCGAAACAATTGTTTAATGGTGGGTTGTGCGATCACTAGTCAAATTTGGGCATGCTTCATGCAGCAAGTAGGCTTCCACCAATGCATCTCGGCCGGACAATCATCCTTGGAGAACTTCTGGTTTCATGCTCGCCAACTGGTTCCGACAGCCCACCGGAGAGGACTAGACTCCTGCATTATTCTCATTGCTTGGATGCTATGGAAGGAGAGGAACACAAGGGTGTTCGATAAGGCTGCCTCCCCTTTGGAGTCTCTTCTGCACCGGATATTCGACGAACTCCGGCTCTGGCGTGCGTTGGGGGTTCAATGTCTGCAGCCGCTACCGCTGCCCGAGTAGTTGCACCCTCAAACTACCCTCCCCTACGCTCTACTTCCTGTGCCTTCAGGCTCCTCCCAGCAGTCTGTTGAGTTTTAGAGTTCTCAGTTTTTCAGTTTTCAGTTTCTCTCTTCTCTCTTTTTTCTTTTTTCTGTTTTCAGCTTTGTATGTTCAGTTGTAAGTTGGTGATCTGAACTCTGTTCTTCTTAATACAAAGACGTGCAATTGTTTTGCGCGTTCTCGAAAAAGAAATCCCCCCTTTTGCTAAAATGCTAGTGTATTACAGTTAATTTTAGAAAAATAACCTTCAGATGGTAGTCATTTTTAGGATAACGCAGTCTTAAAATATGATGACAACTGTTTCATTTGTTTGATGTATTTCCTACAGGCTCTGCTTCTGGGTGGGGTCGCTATGATGATGCTGCTGTTGTGAAGGTGAGAATCTGCCCTATGTTTCAGCAGCTCTCGCTGCTCAGTAGACTAAGATCATGCCAAAATATGATAACCCTTCCCTAAACCTGGCTGGCAATTGGGTGTACCTACAGGTCTATGAGACATTAACTGGAGTAAAAGTAGAAGGGAGGCCTCCCATGCTTAATAAAGAAGATGTCCTACGTTCTCTTCCTGTTGAATGGCCAGAAGATCCAATGGATGATATTGTTTCCTCTGCATCTCATAATAGCAAAAAAGTTCTTGTAGTTTTAGATGATGATCCCACTGGAACTCAGACAGTTCATGATATAGAAGTTTTAACTGAATGGTAAAACAAAAGTATATTGTGTTGTTTAGCTTACAAATATTTGCTCCTAGCATAATCTGAATATATTAATGCCACACTTCATTTTCTTTTGTCCATGTTCTGTGAATACATAGTTTCATAAGCCTCACTTGGAATTCTAAACTGCAGGCCTGTTGAAGCCCTCACCGAACAGTTTCTGAAAGTACCAACTTGTTTTTTTATTTTGACAAACTCTCGTTCAATGACTGCTGATAAGGTAGGGAAGTGCAGTTTTAAACGTTTTATATTTGGAGGCTTTAAATATCTTTTTTAACTATTTTCACTTTAATAGGCCGCACTGTTAGTAAAAGATATATGCAGAAATCTTGAAGCTGCAGCAAAGACTGTCCCTGGTGTTAGTTATACAGTGGTCTTGAGAGGTGATTCCACTCTACGTGGCCATTTCCCGGAGGTTAATATCTGAATTCTTCCCTATTTTCCTTTTTTTTCCTTCTACATTTCATTTCCCTGATCATACCCGTATTCTTCTACTTTCCAGGAAGCTGATGCAGTTGTTTCAGTATTAGGTGAGATGGATGCTTGGATAATATGTCCATTCTTCCTTCAAGGTGGGCGCTACACTATTGATGACATTCATTATGTTGCAGAGTCTGACAGGTAATCTATGCATGATTCTCTGTGCAAGCTATTTAAATACAAAAATAGCACTTAAGGTTGATGGTCCAATATTATCTAACAGATTAATTCCTGCTGGTGAGACTGAGTTCGCCAAGGATGCAGCTTTTGGCTATAGATCTTCCAATCTCAGACAGGTATTATTATGGAGGTGTTTGTTTGGTAAAGCGAAGAACAAGATCTTAGAAATTTGCTTTGTACTTGAATGTGTAGTGGGTTGAAGAGAAGACTAGAGGACGGATGTCTGAGGACCAAGTTTCAACAATTTCCATTAATCTCTTGCGTAAAGAAGGACCAAATGCAGTCTGTCAGCGTCTCTGTAGCCTAAAGAAGGTATTTGATAATAAACATGTTCCATAAGAAAAGTTACTTTGGAGTCGGCTTGAACTTTTTTAGTAAGTAATTATCTTAATTTTGGTCTTTGATATTCTCATCTGTGAATGCACTCATGCCAGCATATATGCCAAATAAGAAACATGAAACAGCTAATAAAATATTGTAGGCGTTTTGAGGACTCTTGAACTGTTCCATCACATTCGACCAGATATTACCATAAATCCCCCTTTTTTTATATATTTCTGATGCCTTCTGTTCTTGGTTTACCTAGAAAATTTTCTGACAAACAATTTGTGTGTTTGTAGGGCTCTGTGTGTATTGTCAATGCCGCGAGTGAGAGGGACATGGCTGTCTTTGCTGCTGGAATGATCCAGGCATGTTATGTTGCTCCATTTCTATGAGAAGCATTTGTTCATAGTATCAATTACTCAAGTAATATGATAATATGCCTTATTCTAGCATGAATGCTCGGTTTTGATCTGCTATTGTTCTTTTCTTTTTATGTTAACTCGACAGGCTGAATTGAAAGGAAAGCGATTTCTATGCCGCACGGCTGCAAGTTTTGTGAGTGCTAGAATTGGGATCAAGCCAAAGCCACCTATCTGTCCAAATGACCTTGGCTTAAAAAGAGCTTTAACTGGAGGCCTGATAGTTGTTGGTTCTTATGTGCCAAAAACTACGAAGCAGGTCAGACTTGTAACACTTTGAGTTTTTCTTTTTCCTATTTATCTCATTCTCATGTACTTTTGCATTTGTTAGGTAGATGAACTTCAGTCACAGTGTGGGCAATCCCTTCGAGTGATAGAGGTAATTTATATTTTGGCTGTCATGCCTAAACATGAACCATCGTAGACATCTCCTTGGATAAAATTTAAACAGTTTATTTACCAATGCTGCATTAAAGTTTGGATTGTTTTATTTTGGAAGAAGTCCAGTCTATCCCCTCAAGTATCGGCATGCGGATACCTAACCCCTAAACTAAAAAATCGCCCTTTGACACCTCGAACTTGCAAAACCGGACAACCTACCCCTTCCGACTGCTTCGTGCGGTGGCATTGCTGATGTGGCGTCCAGTTAGCCCGGTTTCATCACATAGATTGATGCGTGGGCTAGGTGAGCTGGCAGTCTTTTTTACTCGTATTTGTTTGTTCTTTAGCAAATCCTTCTCCTCAGTCCTCCCCCTCCACCTTATCCTCAACTCAGCACTTCTCCCTCCCCGACCGCGACCAGAAGCTCCTAGTCCCCCTACCGCGACCACCACCACCACTCCCAGTCTCCTCCTTCGTCCACCACCGCCTCCAGTCCCCCTACCGCGACCAGAAGCTCGCCGCCGCCATCACCTCCATCGCCACCCGCCTCGGCCTCTCGCCCACCCGCATCAAGGAGGCCCTCAGCATGGCCAACTCTGCCACCGGCGGAAACCTCGCCACCCCGGGCACCACCATCACCTCCACCGCCGCTTCCTCCCGCCGACTCCGACGAGGCTGTCGACCCACAGGACGTGCTCAAACGCTTCGCCTTCGATAACATCTACAACGTCGTGTTCGGCGTCGAGAGCTCAACGCTTCGCCTTCTTTGCGGCGCTCGACGCTTGGTCTGGGGCGGCGCAAGCGGGACTAGCGGCGCGATGGTGACGAGGCGAGGGACCGTGGCGCGCGGGAGGCGGTGGTGGCGGGGGATGGAGGCGGAGGCAGAGGCGAGGGGCGAGCGGCGCGGTTGCGGAGGGGAGCGACGAGGCGAGTGGTGCGTGCCACGGGAGGTGGTGGTGACGGGGAGCAGCGTCGCGAGAGCGAGACGATGAGTGACGGTGACGAGTGTGTCGTGGGAGGGGACCAGGTCCGGGACAAGGCGCTGGAGGGAGGCGACAAGGCCAAGCTGCGCCTCGCGGCGAAAGGAGATGGCCTCCTCTAGGCTTCGGCATGTGCGTGCATGGTCGCCTGCTGAAGATGGGGGTAGAAGGCGGCGTTGGGGAGAGCGACTGAGGAAGAAAAAGGGGTAGAAACTGACATGTGGGCCTCGTGATATTATAATTTTGATTTGCTAAGTCATTGCCACGTCGCAGCCGAGTCAGCAGCCGACCTGGTGAAACCAGGCTGACTGGACACCACATCTAATACCACCGCACGAAATAGCCGAAGGAGGTAGGTTGTCCGGTTTTGCAAGTTCAGGCGGTTAGATGTCCGCATGCCGATACTTGAGGGGGTAGAATGGACTTCTTCCTTTTATTTTAGATCATAGATATTCGCTTCTTAACTCATTGTAGGTATCTGTTGAGATGATCGCAATGAAATCAACTGAGGACAGAAACCAAGAAATCAGCCGAGTTGTTGAATTGGGAAATGCTTATATAAAATCCAGGAAAGACACTCTAGTTGTCACCAGCCGCCAACTCATTACAGGAAAAAGTAAGCATCTTTCTGATTATGATATGCCCAATTGCACTATTTGTTCCATTAGCAATTAAATGATGAAATGCTGAGTCAATATTGATATATAGGCATATAGCTTCTTAATGCCAAAATTCCTCGAGCTAAATCCCACTTGCCGAATTGGTGAGCAAATTTTGTAGTCTGGTGGTCCTAGCAGATATGTTATCAAAATGAGTACACCTGAATTGTTTTAATCAGTTATAAAATAATATAAGATCCGAGATGCACATTTTATGGCATAATACCATGTTTTCTCATCATTCTGCTGACATATCTGGGGAGATACTTTATTTTTCTTTTCTCAAGTTCTAGGCATGAAGTGATACAAACTGTATTGAAAAACAGACCAAACATGTCAAAATGGGAAGTTGGATAAGCTAAAAATGCTTGTTATTGTCCGAGTCAACCCCAAAAATGCACCAGTGTGTGCTAGATCCATGGATCTGTGCGTTTAAACACAAGCAATGCAAGTGGATTATCCCAATCATTTAAAGTGAACATCTCTAGTTTGCATCATAATCTTCTGTAATTACCAAAACCAAATTGGTTTCTTTGTATGTTCCTGAAAATTCAGTGCTAGAGTCAAATACCTAACTCAGCTTTTCAGAACGGTACTTATAAGAACAGCTGATGTTTATCTCCCGGTAAGCATTAGCAATACAAGACATTTCTGGGAACTGACATCTCTCTGTTGTTTACTATTTTTTTTTGTCAAACAAAAGAAGACGCTTTCTTTCTTTGATATTTTTCTTGAAGTAGTTTGTTCTCCTAACAAGATTGTACTTGTCGTGACTCGTGTTGTAGCTCCTGAAGAAAGCTTAGAAATTAATTACAAAGTAAGCTCAGCACTAGTGGAGATTGTGAGGAGAATTGATAGTCGACCCCGTTACATCCTTGCGAAGGTAACAACTAAACAACCAATTTCTTCCTTTAACCAATTTGACTTGTTAGTTCTTACTTGGTTCATTATACAGACTTTGGATATGCATAAGATAGCTTGTGACGGCACTGCAAAATTTTGCCATTTCTGGAATTGTCACTATTAAGTCAAAATATTGCTTCTGTTTTCTTTGACATCTACCGTTAAGTACTTTATTAAATTCTGAGATAGAATTACACCTACATGTTTCCTTCAGAAACAAAGCATTGTGTGCAAGTGCTAATGTGCTAGCAATCGCAAATAAAATGATTGAGAAACTACAAGTTGTGCATGAAATTGACTTCTGGAGTTACTGTTTCTAATGTCCTTCACATAGGGAGGAATCACTTCATCCGATCTTGCTACAAAAGCTTTGGAAGCTCGGCGTGCCAAAGTAATGGGACAAGGTTTAGCTGGTGTACCTTTGTGGCAGCTTGGTCCTGAGAGTAGACATCCCGGTGTACCTTACATTGTTTTTCCTGGTCATAAACATTTTAGTTCATTTTCCATACTGATAGATATATATAATTTAACCTTTTTACTCAAGAAACTCTCTTGCCACTCCCCTAACGACAGGTAACGTTGGCGATAACAGTGCTCTTGCAAAAGTAGTCCAGAATTGGGCTTGCGCTTCTAGAAGTTCTACAAAAGAACTTCTCCTTGTAAGATTTGCTTCTCCATTTTAACTTTTTATCAAGGCTAATGTATACATCACTCTTTCTTGCTTTAAATTCTTCATTGACTATTTCCTTATTGTGAAGAATGCGGAGAACGGTGGTTATGCAGTTGGTGCTTTCAATGTATATAACCTTGAGGGAATTGAAGCTGTCATTGCAGCTGCAGAGGCTGAAGAAAGTCCTGCTATCCTGCAGGTTAGGAATGCTTTAATATGCTGTTTTTTTTTCTGGAAATGGATGGTGTAAATCACATTATTAATCATGTTAGGTGCCCTTTGATGCTATTTTTTACTGCAGTATGTCATGAGAGGAGTAGAGTAGTAAGTAGTTTATAACGACTAGGTGGATATAAGCAGTACCACACAGCTCCTGAAAAGGATTTCTACCAGTGCATCTTTTTTGTATACAGTCTCAATATATGAAAATTTAGTAGATGTTATGTATTGATTTCTGATCATGGTTATTGTGGTTGTTATTTAGGTTCATCCCAGTGCCCTGAAGCAAGGTGGAGTCCCATTGGTAGCGTGCTGCATTGCTGCTGCAGAACAAGCCAGTGTAAGAGAAACTTGAGATATAGCATGCTTAAAGAATATCTTCAGACATCCAATGATCCAGAAAATAACATGTTTGACAAATGTTTTCATAACTTGGATTCTCACATGTTACGATCCAGTCATCCTTCTTGTTTTAAGTACTTTAGAGGCAAACATTCGGTGATGCTCTTATTGCAGGTACCTATCACCGTTCATTATGATCACGGAACTTCCAAGTCTGATTTGCTTGAAGCTCTTGAGATGGTATGGAAGAAGAAGATGCATTGTTTCCTCAAACTTGCAGTACCAAAATGGCATATGCACATTTCCCTAACCATGAATGATGAATGACTATATCTCAATCTTGACTTTTCTCATGACCTTTTACTGTGACCCTTAAATTTCCAGGGATTTGATTCAATCATGGTGGATGGTTCCCATCTACCTTTGGGGGAGAACATATTATACACAAAGAGCATATCTTCCTTGGCTCATGCAAAAGGCATACTTGTAGAAGCTGAACTGGGGAGACTCTCAGGCACCGAAGATGGCTTGACAGTCGAAGAATACGAGGCAAGGTTTACTGATGTTGCTCAGGTTATTTCCTCTTCTCCAGCAAATGTTAATTCTATGGCCTTATGTTGTTTTATCCATGCAATATTTTTGAAACATATATGGTACATATTTTCAGGCTGAGGAATTTATTGATGAAACCGGTATTGATGCTCTAGCAGTATGCATTGGAAATGTTCATGGAAAGTATCCCCCTAGTGGACCGAACCTCAGATTTGACTTGCTAAAGGTCAGGCAAATGCAATAAACTCCGAAAGTATTCTGTTTGATCTTTGTGGCAGCATGAGACTGTTATAGCATGGAATATTTAATGAATAAACTGTTGTAGCATGGAATATTTAGTGAAGAAACTGTTGCTTGCATAGTAATACCCTCTTGCAATTGTACCTACAACATCTGGTGAAGTTTTCTGTATAGAAGTACCGAGCAAATTAGATTGCTGTTTTGTCGAGTAATTTTCTTACAAAACTCAGTATGTTCTTCCGTGAAATGATGACAGGACCTTCGTGCATTAACCATGAAGAAAGGAATTAGCTTGGTTCTCCATGGAGCATCTGGCCTGCCTCATGAACTTGTGAAGGTTCGATATATAGTTTCCTTCTTTATTATGGAATTTTTTTTATATACTACTGCAAAGTTCCTAAGTCCTTGATCTGCCATTGCAAAACACTCTCTCCCTTACATGTCACCATATTTCACCAAAATTGCCCGTTTTTGCCACTGCCGTCAACTCTGTCAGTTTTTTTCAAAATGACCAAACTACCCTTGTCTTCTTCCTCATCCATTGAGCTCCCTTCCACTCGGTCAGTTGGGACAATCCAAAAGCCTCACTCTAGTCGCCACGCCATGGAGTCGCCTGCTTCTTCACCGCCTCCTCCCCCCCCTCCACCTCCACCTCCGCCTCCACCGTAGACTCCTCTCAACGGGAACTGCCTCCCCTTCCCCTCCACCTCCAGCGCCGATGGAAACAGAGGTTGAGGAGCCCGATGCTGCTGCGGGAGATGGTGGCGGGGACGGGGACGGGGAGGGCGATGGTGTTGGGCCGTCGCGGGCGCAGGGGGAGTAAGAGGAGGCGAGAAGCAGCAGTAGCCGCCTGTGAGGAGCATGAGTTTTTTATGCATGTGCCTATTCTCGTGGAACGCCGTTGGTTCTTTGCCGCCGCTATCGTCCCATCTCCGGCCGCCGCCTCTGCCGTCGCTAGCACTGCCGTCATGCACAACCGCCTGCGACGCCGCCGTCCATCGCCTTCACGAGGTCGCACTGACCCATTTTGGCCGTCACTCGTGCCTCCCGAGCTTCCATTCGCCAGGAATGCCCCTATTAGAGCCGCGCTCCATGCCTGTGATTCCTCTGTTCTTTCTCATTGCCAAGTGCAAGGGCTATATCGTCTTTTCATAGCCACTTTACGGCTTGACTGCTCAACAATGGCAAAAACAAGCAATTTTGGTGAAATGTGGTTGGCATGCAAGGGAGAGGGCGTTTTGCAGTGTTAGATCAGAGACTTAGGAACTTTGCAGTGGCATATAAAATTTTTTCACTCGTTAAGATAGACCAGTGAAATTCATTGTGCAAGTACCAATAATCTCAAATTACTTTTGGAGCAGGAATGCATAGATCTGGGGGTGAGGAAATTCAATGTGAACACAGAGGTCCGAAACAGTTACCTGGAATCGCTTAAAAAGCCAGAAAAAGACCTGATTCAGGTCATGGCATCCGCTAAGGAAGCAATGAAAGCTGTTGTAGCAGAGAAGATACGCCTCTTTGGATCTGCTGGGAAAGCCTGAATGCAGCCCCACCGTAATAACCGTCGCCAGCAACACTCGCCATTACCCATTACGGGCATGGCTATCTTATCGGATTAGTGATCTTGTTGAAGTCGCAGTAACATTCAGAGCATTGCAGTGGAGCCCATAGCTCAAGTGCTTCAGAGTGAATAATGTGATTCTGTCATATCCATACCGCTCCTTTATTGCAATTCGATGTCAGAAAGTACAATCAAACGGCTATTTGTTGGTAATAAAGTTCGTTGACAAATTTACATTGCCGTAATAAATGGCCCCGTCGTTAATAAATGGTGACGTGTTTATTGTTGTTGTTCAAATCTCGCTTCGTGCCATTTTCCCCTCCCCTTTCGGAAGCTGTTGCGTGTCGGTAGTACCATTCACCAATTCTTTACGCTTTGGTCCAGTTTGACCCATGGTGATGTAATTCATCTTGCTCCCTGGCTTGGGCGGTAGAAGAGTGCACCATCCATGACTACCTTGGACGCCTCGGAGCCAGATGCACTGAAGGTGGCCTCATCTGCTCCAGTTCCAGCGAGGCAGCAAACGGATGCTGAGGTAGTGAATTGCAGGTCCGAGTGCACAACGGCCTCCTCGCCGGCCTTGTTGAAGCTGAAGGTGGCGTAGATCGTTAAAAGAGTGAATTGCCCAACCACCTCCAGTGGTGGGATCGGGATCCTCAACCGTTGCAACTAGCAAAGGCAGAGGTGTACAGTGTTTCTCTGCATTAATACTCAGCCGTTAGCAAGGTGGTAAAATGCTACAGTACTACTGCAAATCACTGTTTATACAACTGAAATCACTGTTTGTGGATGATCCTCTGCAGTATTAGTGGTGATCCTTGCTTGCCTGGTCCACTCTGGCGAGTAGCATATGTCCTATATCCATCGGATTTTCGCTTGTGGATGAACCTGATGAATGTGAACAAGAGCAAAACAAGCAGACCAAACAGTACCTTTATCTTGCAAATCTAGAGGCTTACTGGAGTAGGAATGGGGGAGGTGGGTTCTTAGAGGCCCCGTCGTGTGTGGTCACTATCGATACCGGCAACCAAGAACCCGGCGAGCCAGGGATTAAGGAAAAGATAAGAAGTGCAGGTTGAGTTTGATGCACCAACTAGTTTTACTTAAAAACTTAAGCTGGTAAGAAAATGTGGGCAATATATTTCTAATGCAAACCACCGTAAAGGGTAAAACTGAAGGTAAATCAACCTCGTTCAGACTCCGGCAACACAACGACCGAGGGAAAATCGAAGTGGATAGTTGTAACTTGTACACACCAAGGATATATGGGTCCCCCAGCCAGCTCAACACCGGCTAGACGCCGGCAAAGAGGGTTGAGGGGTCTTTAGCAGTTTGGATGGGAAGAAGGCAGAGAGGAGCAATTGGAATCACTACGGATAAAGAGAGGAAGAGATAAGTGAATTTTATAGAGATTTTGGCTTTCAAAAAATCTAAACCATTTGTCGATTGTGTATGCTACCCTTGCGTAGGGCCACGCTAATATTTCCTGCATGATTCTAGTTTTAGTCATAGTCGTGTGATGATTGATATAATGTAACAGCCCAATTTTTATTCCAAATTAAAAATGCATGATTTTCATGAATTTAAAAGGCTTTAGTTGCATTTCAAAATTCCCAAAAGCCTTGTCTTGCAATTTAGAAATTTAAAATGATTTCCTCGTCTCAAGAATTCAAAATTTCTAAATTCTAGAAAGTTTAATTGCGTACAAAACCATTTTAGAAGTTGAATTCAAATTCAAATCATTTCTGAATTGCAAATAAAAAAATTCAAACCATTTTCCTCTTCCCTCTCTCCCCCTAGGGCCGCATTCCCGCCGCCGGCCCACCATCCCCTCTCCTTTCTCTCATCTCTGCGGACTAGCCTAGCTGGTCCGTGTCGTCGCCCTCGCTTCCCCTTTCCTTCCCTTCCCTCATGGCCCGCGAGCGCCTGGCCTAGCCGCAGCAACCCAACTCCCTTCTCACTCTCGCGCATGCGCACACTTGTTGGCAAGCAGGCCGTGGCCCCACCCGTCAAGACGAACAGAGAAAACATTGTTTTTCTTTCTCATGTTGTCTCTCTCTCTCTCTCTCACACACACACACACCCGTTGCGTCGTACACATGCACGACACGCGAACTAGACGCCACATCAGAACCCCGCTCCTCGAGCCTCTCGCCCCCTCTCATAGCGCCGCGACCTTATCGTCCCGCTCGTCCTCCTTCCCCTCCCAATTTAAGTCGTGACCGAGTGTATCACCTTGCTCGCCCGCTCCTCTACATTTCCCCAACTTTCCCCCTCCTCTCCGCCTCAGGTGGAGGAGAATGCAAGCCGCGCCGGTCACCTTCTTAACGTCCGGCCGCTGGCCTCACCATCGATTTCCACTGTTTGGGTGAGCCTTCACCTCTATTGTATTGCACATCATGGTTGCCTCGACCTCCTTTCTCTAATGTGTGTCTTCTTCTTCCTTGACATGCACCAGAGCCGTCAGAATGCCTTTGTCACTGTCACCAGCCGAAGCATGCGCAGACCTCGCCGTCGCACTCGATATCCTTCCTCGCTTGGTTTCCAAGTGAGCTCGTCTGTTCCCTTGTGTTCCAGTACGTTCCAAACCCAGTAGGTAAGTCAATGCCGCACCTAGATGACCGTCGTTGAGCACCGTGGACTGACCAACACGCCGCACTATCTTGAGCACCGAGGGCACCGTTAGCTTTGTTGTAGCCTATAGATGGTGAATCGAGCATCCTTTTGTAGTCTCTAGCCTTGTTGGGTAGTTGCCTCCGCCTACAGTAGCACCGTCATTGCCCCTACTGTAGTGCCATCGCCATAGGCTATCTCTCGCCACATTGTCACCGACATCGTGGTCGCCTTGGTCTCCGCAACCAATTTTAGGGGTCGCAAACAGTCGCCAGAGCCTTCTCCGTCGGCGCCGAGCTCACCTAGAGCCGCCCATGGCTACCCTGCACCCGTTCCTCTCTTCTGGTCAGAGAAGATGACCGTTAGACGCTGACATGTGGACCCCATGGTAGTTAGGTTAGTTAATCCAGTAATTAATTAGTGGTTAATTATATCATTAATGTCAGTATGACATATGGGTCCGGAGTAATTAGAAAATCTAATTAAAGCGTAGTTTAGTGTTTGAGTGTATGACATGCGGACCCACCACTTAAAACTCGTTGTGTAGACCTAGTCCGTAGACCAAAGCCATTGACGTGTGGCCCCTGGCCCTGTGAACCATCAAGTGGACCGAGTCCATGTGGACCATGGTCCCATCTTTTAGTCTCTCGGGTTTTACCAAATAAAAATAATTAGAAAATAAAATAAAAAACCGGTTGGACCACTTGTCAACCACGTAGGCTTTTCCTTAAGAAAAACAATTAGAAAAGAAATTAAAAACTCGACTATACACCACCTACCACCTACAAAGGACTTTTCTTAATAAAATTAATTGAAAAAGAAAAAGGAAATCCGACCGACCCCACCTGTCAGGATTTTCTGTTTTTCTGAAATTTCCTCTCAGTTCAAACTTTGGAGAGTCTGTTCTCACTCGTTTTAAATCCAAATGACTTGATTTTTGTTTCTAAATTCATCTAAATTCAAAACCTTTCAATCAATACCAAAATCATAATGCTTAGAGTTCATTTGAATCTGTGTTGAATTTGGTTATATTCGTAATTATAGACCTTAACGCTTCAAACATCGCCGCCGCTATTGATCAAGACAAGTGATATCCTCTGTTGAGCAAGGTAAGTCCTTATCATTGATCATGTTGAATCTACTTTTCAAATACAAATTATTTTACTTTAAAGTATTACTTGCATGCTTATTATTATTTATAAAATACTATATTAAATATTGATGCATAGTTACTCTATATGTTGGTACTTACTATATGTTGGTACTTACTATTCCCCTCCTGGATTACTGATATGATGACTACCTTTTAGCCTAGGCTAATTATCATAATAAGGTTGCCCTTGGTTAAGTAAACATGTATAATAGTCATGCCTAGAGATGCTTAGTGGTTGAATTGAATATGACACAAACCTTGCCATTACAATTTGGGATATAATTTGAATCATAGTATGGTAATGTGGGTTACTACTGGAAGCATGAAAATGTTTTATAAAATAGTAGACACTTGGTCAAGTTGATAGTATGAGTCCAGTGTATGGATTGCACGAGGGTTGGGTTTGTGGATTGTCTCGCCTGGGTCGATTAAAAACCGAATCATGTGCCACACTTCTAAGCTGATAACCCTGCAACCACAAGTCAAATATGGATGCGACCTGACCAAGTACTTTGCTTAGTTTCGGCATAACACCCATGCATTGTAGTAGGTTGGATCTCTATACGATTTCTATCGTAGAGAAGAGATGCTGACTTCCCTCACAACAGTGGGTCCCTCATTGAAAATGTAGCCTACTGATGGGAGCATTCTCGGTGTGCTCCGTAACGATCATGGTCCCAATGTTGAGGGGTTCACCCACCGGGCGGGAGAAGTGTCGGGATTAGGTATAAGAAAAACCTTGTTATGATCGTCTCTGTCGCACGCCTAAGAAAGTATGTCACTTGCTGATATTACGAGTTGATCATATCTTGTGAGTAAAGCTGTTCAACTTCTACAGAATGTATAATCTATTCGAATAGCCATATCATCGGTTATAGGCACGGTGAAGAAAGCCACACTTTGATAGTTTTACTAAAAAAGTGGGACGAGAGCTTGTTAACATAGAGATGGTTGTAGTATATCTAGAGTAAGGTGGATGAAACCTTATATCTAGAAAGAGGTGGATGAAACCTTGTGACTAGAATAGTGTGGATGAAACATTATATATAGAGAGAGGTGGATGAAACCTAATGACTAGAGTAAGGTGGATGGAACCTTATATCTAGAGATAGGTGGATGGAACTTCATGATTAATAATAGGTAGATGGGAGTATGGGACATTACTTTATGATAAAACTTCATTATACTAATGATATTTTGGTTTTAAGTTGAAATGGCTAGGTCATAGGTTTGAAAAATAATTACAGTATTTGAGCAAAACCTGATTTGTGCTAAAATAACCATAAGACCCCTCATTTGGCAAGCCAAGCATCTATATATTTGTATTTGGTGTGAGGGTTTGCTGAATAACTTTGTACTCATTGTTGCTCAAATATGTGGATTCAGACTGTGAGACTGAAAACCCGGTGTATGAATACTTTTATGCGTTTGGCTTTGGAAATGAAGATGGTGGCGATAACTAGGTCATAGCCTTAGTTGATTGCCTATGATGGATCATGGAGGCCCCCTTTTTGGTTTATTTATCTTTCACTGTTGTTTACTCTTTTGGACTCGCCAGCCAATCAACCAATTATGTAAGAATTTGGTCATAACGCTTATTTCCAACGGTTTATGTAATAGTAAGTACTCTTTCACTTAAACACTTGTATGGATGTCATATTAATTGATACTGTACTGTATGAGCTAGCTACTGATCATAGGGCTAGCTCGGTATACACAGATAGTTTGGATGCAAACCCGAGTACAACATATAAGTTTTTGGGAATCGATATATATTAAACAAGTAATCCCCACTAATTGTAATCAATACTATTTTTCTCTTCTCTCACGCAACTACATCACTCCTGTTATTCACAACCTTTGGATGAAAATTGAGTGTCACAAATGTTTCCTCATTTGTATTGTCTTCGGCTCTACCATGTTTCACTTTGATTTGTTCAAACATTACAACCAATAAATTGTTTTCTACAAATTCCCGTTGCAACGTGTGGGGTGTCCTTCTAGTATTTATTTATAGTAATTAGGTAAACCCTTTAAGCAAAGCGAGACAAAATCTCAAGTGTTAGCTTTCTAAAAAAAGATTTCTTCATGATATTGACCACATTTCTGATCTAAGTATTTCTTTAAGGCAGTTAGTCTCAAATGGGCATTCACTGCATTTCATTTATTGAAACATATCCAAACTGTGTGCTAAAAGGACCTTGCAAAGTAAAAAGTTACGTATTGTTCTCATCAACGATGTGGCACACGTCTCACCTAGAAATAATTAGAGTAAATTTCACTTTACCTTATAATTTTACCATAATTTCACTTTGCATCACCTCGTTTTACCATATCTTGCACTTTACACTAGGGTAAAGATATGACCACCTTTGGTGCTCGCCGACGGTGAACGGCAGTGAGGTGTGGATGATAAAAACAGAACTTAAGGGCCTATTCTATTTGGAACCCAATAATTTTGTAGGAAATAGTTCGTTTCTTCTATGAATCGGGGAAATTTCCAACTGATGGGGCAAAAATCCCATATTTAAGTGGGCTCAATATATCTAAGGTGTTACATGGAAGCCGGATTCTTTTTCTAGCACAAATAAAAAGTAACTAGAAGATGCAAACACAAGATTGCCATTTTCACCAGATTTAGAGCATCACAGTTCAATGGGATAGCAGATTAATAGCAACACAGCAGAGTATAAACCAAGAAAAGCTCAAATAATTGCCTTCGTAGGGAACTCGCGTATTTTTTCATTCCTTATGCATTTCATGTTTCAATGTAGTGTAATGTACACGTATTGTGATCTCTAGGCTCAGCCTGGATGGACAACAATCGCAGCCGGTCCTGTCCAGGGAGCTCGATCCTGCCTGTTGCGAACAAAAATAACATACAAGAGGCACAAATGGATCGACTATTCTAACAAAAACCAAAGAAGAAAGAAAAGAAAACAACGTGTGGCTTCCCATCATTCCATTTTGCACCTGAATCGCCTGAACGCATCTGATGATTCGGTAATCAGTAACGGCATCAAGAGATCAAGATGACCATTGGTCAGGGACAGTTAAGAAGTACTTTGACATGGCCTTCCTGAACCTCTTCTTGTACTGATCTGGGGATATGATCGTGGGAAGTACGTCTTTGGAGCCACCCAGAATTCCTGATGCCTTCACCCAGGTCTCTAGCTGTTTGTCCCACGTGTACTGCCGAAGATAGTCAATGATACCCATCACAAGCTCTTTCCTTTCTTCATCAATGCCAACTAAAAGGGAGTAGTCCATCACACCCACCGACTGAAAAAAAAAGGAATGCACAATGGCATAAGTAACAGATCAGCATGCTAACGAGCAACGAGAGGTGCGATTTTTGTGCATTATAAAACGCCGGGGTCTACACACAACACAACAACAAACATACACACACACAGAGACACGGACGGGAGGGCAGAGCACCGCCGCCACACGTGCGCGGATGGAGGGCGAGTCGTCGGAGTCCCTGTCCACCGTCCTTTTCGCTCACGATCTCCTATGTTCTGTCATCTGCCATCCTCTCCGCTCGCGGCGATGACAAACAGCGACGAGGGCAGCCATGGAGATGGCAAGCAGCGACAGTGACGATGGAGATGACTCGAAGCGACGGCGGCGGCCTGGGTTAGTTAACTCCCCTCTCCTGTTGCCCCTTGCCTCTTCCTTCTCCCTCCTCAGCAGTCGCCGCCTTCTCTACTTCTTAGCAGCGACGGCGGCGATGGAGATGACTTGAAACGGCGATGACGGCCTAGATTAGTTGACTCCCCTCTCCTATCACCCCTTGCCTCTTCCTTCTCCATCCTCAGCAGCCGCCGCCTCCTCCGCCTCTTAGCAACTGCAGCCGCCGCCTCCTCCGCCTCATGGTCAACAACCAGCGGCCTGTGCTAGCGCCACCTCCTCGGTTTCATGGACAGTGCCACCACCACGCCAACACCACCACTCCCTCCTCTTTCTCCTTCTCCTACTTCCCTTCCTCCCCCTCCCCCTCCTTTGCTTGCTGGACAACACAAATTGGCCGCCCAACCCACCCAGATCCGCCGCGCCTAGGGTCGCCAAGGCCACCTAGGACCGGCTTTGACCGCCTCGGCGGCCAACCCACCTAGCCTGCCGATTTCATGGAAATCACGGCGGGCAGGCGGCGCCCAGCGCCTAGAGGTCGATTAATCGATTCTAGGCGCCGATTTTTGGAACACTGACAGAGATAGTTGGTCTGAACAGTTTGCACAAATATACCAAATCAATTGCTAATATATACCACGCCTTTCTATATTTGTGAAGCTATACCACCATTGTAAGGTTGACTAGCAACTAAGTGCCACCTAATCATCCAGATCCATGTTGTCGACTAAAATGACAAATATCAATCAAGCCAGCAATCAAATCGACAATCTGGATCTAGCTTAGCCAAGCCAAGATTTTAGGTCTTTGGATAGCTTAGTCACAGCCAAGCCCAAGCTGACTGCTGACTCGGCCAAGCCAGATCCAAGTCGCCAATTGACTAATAACCTAACTGACAGTGGCCATGATGACGAACCACTAGGTCTAGGTATCAAGGTGGTACCAAAATCACCAATCAATCTAGCAAGTGGCACCAATGTCATAGTTTTGGAAATAGAAAATGTGTCATATGTGGCTGCAAGTTCGATTTATTTGTTTTAAAGATCCACGTGTTGCAGCTACATCAAAGGGCTCTGCACTTCTACATCAATCCCTTTGCTTCCCTTGCCTGCCCATACCCACCCTAGATATTTATCTTATCTCACCATGCTCTCAGCAGAAACAAAGTGCTCCAATGGCGCACAAATTCTACCTCCATAGTCCATATAGCCAGTTTGGCCGCTCAGCAAGTTCGAAAACATATATCAGATTAAGAGGACTTTTCTGGTTTCAATGGAAGAAACAAGGGCCGGTGTGTTCGTCTGTCCAAAAAACGGGAACACGTAAGATGGACAAAGATATCACTAAACTAATATAATATTGAGGTATGGTCTCCAAGATTCAAACCGATTCCAGACTAAAAACAATATTTCATAGAACTATTTGTGAAAAATGAAAACAAGTGCACAACTCTTTAATTCACCTAGCTTCCACCGAAACTGCATAGATATTAATTGAGTTCCAGCAGTTTCCAAGATCTTGGTGTCAAAGGCCTTCTAGAATACTAGGTTGGTGCACCCTAGGAATATAAGTGTGTAACTTCCAGCATACATAACATAGTGATTTAACAACAGCAATAGTAGTCACTTACTGCCAGAAAAGAAGTATCATTCCAGACAGCCCGTTCCAACCTTCTTTTTGCTTTGCTTCCAAGAAAAATGGGCTTTGTATGAAGTGTCTCTAATAGATTAAGATCTAAGAGAACCTTGTTGTTTCCTGAGGTATCAGGGTTGTAACGGGAACGCAAGGAGCCTTTCAGGTCATATATTCTTGATACCTTCCTCTTGAAAAAAAGATTTTCCATGACCATTACATCCATCTTCAGTTCCTTTCCATCTCTCAAGTTCTTGGCAATGACCTAGTGCATAAATGAGCTGCAGTTATAAGTTCACAGGTTTCAATCTCACAAGACTCCACAAACACATGAAAATAACACTAGAGCATTACAAACCTGGTAAAGACCAAGGACTTTGGCAAGGCAAGTTGGGCTTCCAGAAGATAGAGATTCTGTTAAATATTTGAAGTACTCTGCTGCATAGTCTTCAAATGAATCTAATTCTGTTCGGGTCACTTGCTTTATGACAAATCTGTCATCTAGTGTTTTGGCAAAGTACACATTACTCTTGCCACCTTGAGCACTCCATCTCTTGCAGCGACTCAAAGAACGGATGTAGTCCAGTTCATCTGGACAGCACTTCCTTCTGATTGTATCAAACTGCTTTGCAAAATAACATGTTACAGAAAAATTTGCCTTATCCACAGAACATGAATTGTCATCCTCAAAAGAAACTGTCAAATGAATATCCTTAGAATCATTTCTAGTTCTAGTTTGAGGTTGGTCAGAACCATAGCTCCACATTGATACATCTGAGCAACTCCTAGAAGTGGAATTCTGATCCACAGAATTCAAGGCACTAAATCTGTCCAATTCATTACGCTGATCTAGCAGTGGCAACAAGAAGCTATGATATTCCGGAACAGTCATGGCATGGGCTATCATGCTGGATGGCTCATCATCGTAAATTGGAACAACAACATCTGGAGCATTTTGCGGTAGAAGAAAACGACCCTCACCATCCATCATAACAGGAAGTGACATATTATTTGTGAATGTCGGGGACAAACCCCTGCCTGTTCTCTCAAGAGCCCTTGGAGGCCTTTGAGAATAAGCTCTTCTAATGCTTCCATTCGAATCATCAGCAGGTGATAACCTATTTTTGAAATTGATGGCAGAATCAAATGATTTTATTCTAATTGGTGCTATAACCTTCCGGTACGAGGGATCATCAATCAGAGCAGCGGGTATGACTGGAAGTGCCTCCATGCTACATTTTGATGGGTCATTAACAAACTGACTAGAGCCAGTCCATGCTAAGTCAATTCTGTCAGAAAGATTGGATGCAGAAGATCGTGACCTCTCCAATGTTTTTTCAAGCTTAAGTTCATCAGCCAGCACCCCATCACTCTGTATCTCACGTGGGCAGACAAATTGGTCAGCTGAACCGGCATAGTCTTCAACAGACTGGAGGGGCACTTCATCTATAATGTCGGTTTTCAACCCAAAATGTGACACAGTTGTATCGCTCTGTTCTCTCCTGAGCAATGGTTTCCCAGCATTTGTGATCACTGTTAATGAACTTGACTGAGTATGTCCTAGTGAATTATCCATATTCTCCTGTGTACTGGAAATCTCAGCCTTTGGCTCTTCTAACAGGCTTTCAGGAAGCTTCTCGGGACAATGTGCATCAGTTGGCACAGTATGACAGTTCTCCTTGGTGAGCGAGTGCATCATGTACAGTCTGCGATCCCATGTGTGCGCATCAAGTACAAGCTCTCGCCTCAAGCGATTGAGCTCTAGAACATCTATAGTTGGTTCAAGTGTATGCAAGTCCTCCATGCTAGCAAATCCCGACAATACCTGGAAAATAATGAACATTCATAACAAACAAATCAAGCCTCCAGCACAGCATGTAGAAAACCTATTGTGCAACAGCAATTAATAAAAACCATGCAACAGCTGAACTTACGTCATACTTCTTCCGCTCAACTTTAATCAAATCCTTAAGATCAACAAGATGTTTATACAATCCTGCCTTCATGCTCACACTTTGGGCTGAAAGTATCTTTTCAATGCAGTCAAGTTTGTCAAAGATCTCCCGGTAAAAGGGCTCCTTCCTATTGGCTAGCTGCAAGTAAAACAATTTGAACAGGGAAATAAATCTCAAACAGGATGTCAAAGGGGCACTTTCAGCACCATCTACGGGCCTATTTGTCCCAGCTTAACTGCTACAAAAAGCTAGCTTTGGGGGCTTATGGTGGAGAGGAGAAGCCTAAAAAGCTAGATTTTCATAGAAGCCAGAGAAGCCGTTTGGTAAAAACTAAAAAAATATTAGCTTATAAGGGAGGTGAGATGGAGAGAGGTGGGGAGATGGGGTGGGAAAGGTTGAGGAGCCAAAAAAGCCACTCCCCCACAGCTTTAGGTGGACTTCAGCTTTTCAAAAAGCTGAGTGTTTGGCCCAGCTTCAGCCTGAAACTAGGCCAAAATGGCCCTAAATAAACAAACTTAAATTTACATCAACATACATCAGCAGCCTCTTTCATGACCCAATCTTGAGCTACTGGATAAGCAAAGTCCAATATTGAGGCCGGCAAGTTGACAGACAGAATGTCTACAGGAGAATAGCGGAAGACAGCAACCATGCTTCCAAACCTGTTGATGGAGAATGCTGACATTTACATTGGCCTTAAATCTGAAGATTTTACCACAAGAAGAAATCACATACCCATAAAAACGAAGACAGTCCCTTTGGAGGGAATGTCCACAACAGGCAATTCGATTAGCTGTTGTGCGATTTGAAAAGCTAAGTTCCAGAAACTTCCCAAAAGAAAGTCCACATGCAGCATCGGACATCACTACTCTTTGTGTTGCCAGAGGGATTCCATCTTTCAGTTTGCACCTGAGGCACCTGTGCCACATCCATATCTTCCCATCATTCTCCCCAGGTAATCTTACAGATGCAAGATTTCTCACACTGATTGTGAGGCTGCCTTGTTGATGGGTGTAGCATCGAACATGAGATTCTGCAGGCTCCTTGCAAGATTCACAGCATGAAGTCTGGCAACAAAGACCAAACATCTTGATAAGGTAGTACAAGGTCAGTGCTTGACTGCTTGTAAACAAATAGAAAATTGGGTGACAACGTGATACCTGATTAAATAAATCTTCACGGAAATATCTTCCAAGTGGCTTATCAAAATTACCATAGAACTTTATGCGAAAGAGCTGAGATTTCTTGCATACAATTCCTCTCAGAGGGCATGCAATTGACAAGGAAACCAAAATGCTCTGTGGATTCTCAGATGTTGGGAAATATTCATTGTGACTCTCGTTATGATCACGTATGGCTACTTCTGTACGTTCTTCATCTGATATATGATGCCTACCATTGTCCAAATCACTTTCAACTCTAAAAATCCCACCAACCATTTCATCTCTATGAATATTATGACAAAAATGTAGATCTGTTGCTGCCCTTTTTCTGACCCAGGTGGGTGAACTTTTGGATGTCTGAACACTTATGCTTATAGGTGGTATACAACCATTATCAAGAGAGGATCTTGGGGAATAAGGAAACATGTCATTAGTTCCACCAATGTGTTCTTGCTGATTAAAGTTAGTCCTCAAAAAAGATTGATCTGCAGATAACAATTTTAAAGAACCATCAAGGCACTTTGAAGGCATGATGCACCCATTTTCTGAAGTTCTGTCACCGACTATTTTAAAATGATTGATATTCTGTGGACAATAACTTGAGAAATAATTCCCACCGTTTATATTCTTCTCGAGTGGAAGAGCTGGAAGATCCGAAGCAATCTTTGGTAGTGTTGCACCCTCATCTGCAAGATATGAGGTCTCAAGTGATAGGTGATATGCTGCAAATACAGCAAATTGTAGAGCAAGTTTGACCTTCCTTAACTCTTCATAGGATGAACCTCTTAAAAGGACCTAGGAAGAAACAAGTTATTTTCATTAGATAAGTCATAAATCATAATCATAATATGGAAAACAACTCAAACAAAAATAAATTCCAAAGATCAGTACAAGATTAGAGACCTAAAACATAAAGTGTTTTGCCATCCTCAGCTGATCATGGCATAAAATATTGGTAATCTTTGAAAGGCAACAAATAGTTTTATGCATTACCGTGCAGCCCAAGCGTCTCGGACAGCCATCAAAAAACATCAGTGTCTTGACAGATTTTTTGTTTGAGTTCTTTGGAGATGAAGATTCTGTAACTCTTTCAATCCAGAATGTTTGGCATTGTCCAAGTCTTGATGAAGTGACATTTTCAATGGACGGAGCAATTTGAGCACCTGTACAGCGTGATATCCTTTCGAGAAGTGATCTCTTGACATTCAGTACTAAAGAGATATCCTTTGCAAGAATCTGTTGAGCATACAATGGCACACTTTTTTCAACCAGCAAGACATGAGGTCGTTGGGCCTCTATCTTTGCAACTGCATTCTTAAGATACTCCTTTTCCTGTACATATCACACTTAAAAGTCAATTATGGACGTATTGAGAACAATCAGGATAAACATATCATAATTGAAAAATGACAGGCGTGACCTGTTCAAGGATGCTGTTTATCGATGCTAGTTTGTTCGTAACCTTTTGGAGTTCCAGTGCTCCTCCCAAAAGAAGCAATCTAGGATTCTGATGCTTTGACACCATACGTTTATGTTTTACATTTTTAGAACAAACAACACCTTTAATCAAAGTACTGCAAACAGATGAATAATATTTAGCTCCAAAAATGCCATGATAAATATGCCATGCTATTCTTCGATACATGTAATTCATTAAAGGGCATACCTATCGTTGGGATTCCCTGATGCTACACATTTGACTTTAACATAGTCGGTGGGATCCATGCTACCACCTTTGCTTGTGTCTGGCCGAACAAATGTAGCTGCCTGCCATGCTAATGAGGATAGTATGTCCGACCATCCATCCACAGGATCAACTCCATGACCTTGGAGTAATTGGGACACAAGAGCTCTGAAATGCCCATGTAAAGCATTCCTTAAGAACTCTTTATGAGCTATATTATGTTTTCTTTTGATTCCCAGTAAATCATCATCACCACCATAATCATGGTTAACATGTCCAAAGATCTTCCCGTCACCAACATCAGCATCATCATCATCATCATCATCATATTCAAAAAAACCATTTTCAAAGTCATCACCCTCATCCTGAGGCGGTGGTGGATACCAAATGAGTCTATTACTCTCAAAATCAATTGGCTGTACCGCACTCTTATGCTGTTCATCATCGCAGATGGGTGAATCCACAAAGCTAGAATAATCAACATCATCAGAGCCATGGCAAGAATTCAAAGGGTAGATAGGAGAATATTGGCTGGAATGACCACTCCTGGAGGGAGGACTTGTGTCTCCTAGTCCCAATCGTTTCATAGGACTATCCACCGGGCTCGAAGTTCCCAACCTGAAGGTATACATCCTACTAATACTCGTGCCCATCGAATCCGTATCAGAAGTGTCTTGAGAAAACTCACTCTGCGGGGAGAAATACCGCTCTGAGTCCTCACCATCTTCATAACAGCCACTCCTACATCCAGTAATTTATATTCAGTAAGCACACTATTAATAGATATTCCCTCCAAGGTATGTAAGGAAGTCAATTACTTACCTTGGTGTTGAGCATCGGAGAGGACCAGGCGACGAGAAGCGCCGCCACCCGGCGAACCTCGATGAAGAGTGCGTTGGGACGCGCTCCGGTGGGGACACCGGAGGCCCGTCCATACCGTCACCACGCTGCCCCATGGCACCACCTCGGCCTCCGTTAATAGGCCGGACGCCGAGGTCGCAGCACTCGCTGCCGCCGCAGTCCGTTATCGCAAGGTCGGCAATCCAAGAATCGGACTTGTGCGCGACGGGCACTCCCATAAAAGCAGCAAAACCGCTAAAAACTACCGAGGAGACCCAAACCTAGCAATTCTTGATTTCTCTGTAGACTATATACCAGACAACCTCAAATCACAGGAAAAACAACCACACCAAACCAAAAGCTACAAATCGTCAGAGGGGAACTAAAAGGGACCCCCGCGGAGCGCCTAATCCTAGAGTTTCTTGGCGTCAGCGCAGCCGAGGCATTCCGTCGAACACGCGGCGCGCAAGAAGGCAGCATGGCTCAAAGCTCTCCAATCTAGCAGCAGCGGGAGGCAGGAAGCGGCGGCGGAGGCGGAGGCCAAGGGCAAGTGGGGTTTCGGGCGGTGAGAGGTGGGGAAAGGGAAGAGGGAGGCGCCCATGGGGGGGAGAAGCTTTCGCGGGTGCGGGAACGGAGGTAGATATAGAGAAGGGAGAAAAAGGTAAGCGGGTAGGAGGGAAAAAAAAATATTTGGTGGGTGTTGCGGAATTTATTGTTTTCTCCTTCATTTTTAATTCGTTTCTTTCCCCTTTTCTTTTCTTTTGCCTTTTTTACTTCTTTTTGGTCGAAGCCAATGGGCAATGGACTTCTGTTTCTTGATGGGAAAAAAATTCTGAGAAAGTTTTATCTTATTTTTCTTTCTTTTTTTCCTTTTGTTGAATAGTATTAGGTGATGATCCAATCCGAATTGTGCGTTTGAGTTGCCTTTTTTGTGATTAAAAATTATTTGCTTCCACTTGACATGTGTTGTTCCCTATTAAGACTTTGCTACATGCGTGTTTTGCTATATTTTTTGTGCTCTTAAGGTCTCAAGTGTGTCCTTTTTTCATCGCAAAAAAAAAGTGTGATTTTTTCTTGCCATGAAATCTTCAGCGTAGTTGTAGTTTTAGTTCAACATAAGAATTTAAATTATTTGTACTGCTTATTAAATAAAGGCATGTAAAAAATGCTAGTAAAATAAATGAAACCCGTGAGCTGTAGGCCTGACTAGATATCCTCCGTCACAATGAAATATCATCATGAGTCGTGACATTGTCTCTCTTAACCATCGGATCAAAAGATAAGGCTTGAGATTGATTGGATATTGCAGCGATATACTATTCAAATTAATATAGCTGTCTCAAGACTGTCGCATATCACTATAACTATAGGAGACGTCCTTAATTACCCAATTTCAGAAAGAAAAAACCTTTCTCATATGCAATGCCGTAGTGAACCTCTACCAACGGTCCATTTTAGGCCTGTTTGGATGCATAATATTTTTTTTAGAGTTTTAGAGGATAACACGGTTTCAAGAAAATACCACGGTATCAAAAACTTCGAGGTATTTGGATACAAGAAATATTGTAGTTTTATAAACTGTAGTAGGTCAAATACCATGGTATTTTTGGAATTTTAAAAAATCCATACTCACGACTCTCTCTTTTTTTTTAAAAAAAAAAACGAGGTAACGCAACTCCTTTCCTCGTACGTGACTACATGATCTCCAGCATCTGCGTCTACATATGGTATGCATATCTTATGGCATTGCTCATTAATCTTCGATTAACAGAGCATTGATGAGATTTGGTTGCCATATTTACACATTGATAATGATCGAACCTTCTAAATATAGCTATAATAATAATGTGTTCGAATCATCCAGCCATGCGGTGTGTAGGTTCAATTTCTCGTAAATAATGGCTAATTAGCCAAAAAAACTTTGCGCTTGAATAAAATTGTGTTTTGAATACTACAACTACCAAACACATTAGAGCTCCCCTGTGTACAAAATTATGGTATTTCATATCTGGTACTTAAAATATGGTTTTCGAATAATTTTGTTTTCAAATACTTTAACATCCAAACATGCCTTTAGTCGTAATTTATCCTATTTCATCTTAACTATTAAGTAGTACTTCTACACATGACATCCACGGGATGGGCTTGGTCTTGGTTTTATTCCTAGTCCTCGGAAAAACAAAAACAAAAACTCTCTAGAATACCTCTCAAGTATCAAAATTCTTCTATGTAAACCTTACCCAAACACTTTGCCTTCCATCACATCCCTATCTATCTCGGGACAAAATCAATAGAGATAACGGTACATTACTTTTCTTGAAAATCAATTACTACGTATTTCTTTTAATGATTCTCTAATTTCAAGCTATCTATTTCCCAGATATCTCCAAAAAAAAAAATTCAAATGACACTTAGGCCGAAATGAATAATATTTCGCCTTGTATCGTCTCTTCACAAAGCATGTCGTACCAGATAAAATGCTAGATGTTTCCTTCTCATCTATTTCAGGACATACGGCCGAGATTTGTACTCATCTGAAAGCAACATGTTTGATTGGCGTCAGATCATGTTTAATGTTAATTAAGGCTGTGCCCTCGGATGAAAGATTAATTAGGAAGCGTAGCACCGCACCAGAGGTATTATTGGACGATGTACACCTGCTCAGGCCTTGTTTAACACGTATAAATGCAGGAGAGCTCGATAATACTACACAGAGCTTGCCAGAGTGAAAACAACGTTGTTTCTCGCAAACTACAAGACTTTTTTTCTTAAAATTAAGGTACTTTTTCGGATATGTTGTCGTATTCAACCTCGAGTCATGCTGTGCCCTTATATATATATATATATATATATATATATATATATATATATATATATATATATATATATATATATATAGAGAGAGAGAGAGAGAGAGAGAGAGAGAGAGAAAAATACTTTCTACTCAAAAATACTTTCTACTCCCGGGTGTAGTTACTCCCACTTTTGATATACCACCTAAAAGAACTTGACATACTCCTTTATCACTTTGGGTATACTCATATACTAATTATAAGATACTCCAATGTGAATCACACAAAAAAATTACAAGAGAGTCTATAGTTTTTAGCATATTTTGTAAATACCTTCATATTCGTACATAAAAAGGAGTATGTCACATAAAAAGGAGTATATCTAAAAAATTGTACATACCACCCCTGAAAAGGTGTGAATACCACCTAGGTGGTCTTACATACTCGTATACTACACATACATACTCTCGGTTGCAAGATACTTCCTACGTTGTGAGATACGAAATAGGAGTAACTACACTGGGAATAGGAAAACTTTATATATATATATATATATATATATATATATATATATATATATATATATATATATATATATATATATATATATATATATATTTTGTTGAGGGTTGAGACGTTCATTGTAAAATCTCTTGCTTTATAGCTCTTCTTATATAATTAATTATCACCAGTTGTATGTGAGTTTTTTTTTTTTTGCAATGGTTTTTCATGTAAACCTGTGTCTCTTGTTCTTTAATTATCTTCGATGTTCGCCTTGTCATTCTGACACATAAGGCTAGCCCTTAGTGATCTCAGCTTTTTACCCCAATAGATTGTGACATGTTGTTCGTCTACGATCTTCAATGTAAAATTTATGTATTTGTGTATTTTATTCATTGAATTATTATTAATATAAATCAGAGCATTTTTCTGAAAAAAAAACAATGCAAGGTCTTTCATGAATCTTTTTTACTACGACTAAGCTAATTTTCATACAGAGAAACATATTTTTGTAGTGATTTGATCTTTATATTTTGCAAGTAGTTTCAAACTAAAATTTGAAATTAACCAAATCTGCAACCCCACCAATCAGTTCATTATTGGAAATAAGTTGGAGGATTTATTTTTACCCCTATAGTGCATGATCATTCCCAAATCTTTTCAATATGATTCAACTAATTTTCATAGAGAGAAGACATTTTTATTATTTAATTATTTTTTTACTTTTTATAATAAATCCTGCCTGCAACACTGTGAACGACGGTACTATCAAATAAAACTTATTTTTAAAAGAACTCAAAACACTCTTGAAAATAAGCCTGGACGGGTTTATTTTTAAAGTAACATTAACAAGAACAAATAACAAAAAAAAATCAAGAAAACAACATGAATACTCCATCTTTTGCTCTGTGTTGTGGTCACGTTATTTACACTCTCACTGAAACATGGACCCACATTGCGTGGCCTCAGTGCTTAGCACGTGTACAATGGTATAGCCGATCGTTATCTGTAGTGCTTTCTATGTCATCTATAGATAAAATTATATGATCTCACAAACTGTACAGACAGTATGATACAACAACAAAATAATCGTCTATAAGAGTCTTATAGACTATCTGTTACATGTTCAATAGCTTTATTCTCTCTCTTTGTTCTTTCTCGTTCGTATCATTTAAAAAAATTCTTAGGCAACAAATACTATAGACCGTTGATATTACCGGATGAGGTGACCTGGACAAGAGACGGATGGCGATAAAGGTGATTGGTGGATGAAGACTGCGCAGATTAGAGAGAGAGAGACGTGTAGCCTGGAGATTTTGTGCAGGGACGATTAGTCCATTCCGAACCGATGATCTGTCGCTCTTGGACATGCACAGAGGCGTGGACCCTCGAGATGTCATTGCCGGGCATCTGCAGCAACCGGTGTGGTAAAAAATGAAGTTAACGAGCCCAAGTAACTTTGTTGCCTCGCGAAAAAGAAAAAAGAAAAAAAGTACCAACTTTTGTTGCAGCCTGACGTGCGACATAGTAGCATCCACCGAAATGTACTGTGCCTCTCCGAAAGCCTTCGTGCTAGGCGCGGCATTCGTTACTCGGACGAAACGTGTGCCGCTCGAGTGGAATCTCATGTTTTGTGTGTACAGGCTGGGGCGGATATGAGTTCTTAGAATGGCCCTCGATGATCTCAGCATGACGGTCAAGGTTGAAGAAAATAATTACAACGACGAAAGTCGAAGAGTAAGCCATCTCGATGGTGGGTTTACTTCCCGTTAAGATCATCACATCGTCACTTTGCAGATAGGAATGATAAATGGCGTTTCTCTCATGGGAGTTTCATTTCATTTATTCAAGTCGTCGCAGGAGTTAATATGTGCATGAAGTTGTGATCCTATGTACTATGTAAACTATGTAGTCATTCGTAAATATATCTTAAACTAAATATAATCATAACTACAATATATCTTATGCAAAAAGTAATTATATAAAATAAAAAATAAAATAAAATAAAAAAATAATCAATATACCGGAAGGGGGCGGGAGACCGCGTCGAGAGGAAGAAGGCCCGCGTCACAGGATCCGCCCGAGGGCATGAGATTGAAACTCGCCAGCCTCAATGCGGGTTTCAGTGGTTTCATTGCTCTGGTACTGGTGACGAGCGGGTTTCACCTAGATGAAACCCTCTTCCTCTCTCTCCTCATGAATACTTTGCCAACTAAGCAAATTTGCTGATGTGGTGTATCATTAAATGAGAATGAAATCCCTTTGAAACCCCCACTGAGACTGGCCTAAAAGCTAATTACTCGTAGTCACAAAACATGGATGTTTTGGACATTAACGCTGTTTCTAAAACGTAGCTTTGACTATTAATTTTTATTTAATATATTTATAGAATCTAGTAAAATTATAATATTATGAGAATACTGTTTAAGATAATTACATGTATACCATTTTTATATGTCTAATCTAAATATTAAAAAATATACAAATAACCAAAGTTTAGAAAACTTCACTGCATGTATCGCAAAACATCACTCTTTTGTGACGGAGGGAGCAACACGAATGTCAAGTTAAAGTTTTGCACGTTCTGTATTATTGACTTTTGCGTTGTATTTAATACTCTTCTTAAAAGAGAGAAAAAAATATCCCTATCGTACTTAAACTTAAATGCTCTTCTTATCAAGATAAATGCTCTTTTATAAGGATTGTACATGCATAAGATCCAGATTTGAATTTCTAGAGGCATTGTGCTGAACTGCTGATCCAGATTTGAACCATATGTTTGCATTAGACGGCTATTAGCCTATTTGGACCTATGTACAGCAACCAGTACAAACGCGCACAATAGATATAGTACTACTTTTGCACATAAGTGGATTCCAAAATGCTCAATGCTACATAATCTGTTTTGGCCGGCCCATATATTATCAACTGCTACAGTACACTGATTGCCTAGGAAAAGCTAGCAAAGCAACAGTGAGATTGGTCCAATGTTTTCCATGCCAAAGAATTACATTTTTTTCTCTCGATCTTTTACCTATTCAAATGGATATTGCTTACAATTCAGACAACCATCGCTTTCCTCGTCGGTTCGTATCGTTGGCACCCGTAAGTTTTGACTAGCTGATTAAAAACAAGAAAATATCAGGAAAACAGAGAACCTATGCGCGCTTAAAGGGAAAAAAACTATGTGCTTTTACAAACTGTTGTAGAAGATACAATATGGATTTCATTTTTTATCATTGAATGAAAAGTCATAAAAGATTATAGATAATTGGTGTTGTATATCGGCCCGTTTCTAATGTCTGATTATGTGTGAACACTTTACATAAATAAATACACATTAGGAAGTTGTCGGTCCACAAGGTTCATTAGTTAGTTTAATCTTATATTACTTATACATGCATGAAGTGAGACTCCCTCCTATATAAAGGGGGTACGAGCTCTCATTGTACATACAAATCTATGGGCAAAGAGATCAATAAAGAGATAACACTGTGACTACACCATTTTGTTCTTATTTATTATTTATGAGTTGAGAGCTTCACTCGTCAGACACATTATCAGCACGATAACACTCTAAGCCAAGGCTTCCTGATACGTTGCTTTGATCTAAGTTTTTTATTCTAGCGATAATGTTCTTTTTAGTAGATTATTTTTTATTATAATGTTTATTGATGTCGATCCAGGCGAGCAGGCGGGCGCACACCTCCGCGTGCACGCCGATCGCGCCTTCGGCCTTTTCAGAATTAAGCGCACATCCTTGGTTGACGAAAATTAGGTCATTCTGGACAAAAATTTTGCAAAAATGACCCTATAATTTTCAAAATAAAGTATAAGAGCTTCTAATCGGTGGAATTTTACATATTAAAACCTCATAAGTTTTTTGATTCATTTATTTAAGTCTCTTGCAATTTATTTTAATACCAGAAATTGCTTTTCTATTAATTTGTGAGTATAGTCACTGTTCTATGCCTAGAAAATTACTAGAAATCCATAAGTTTGATATTTACTACCCATGCAAGTCGTTTTATTGTTGTAACACATGTTTTGACTCATGCGATACATGATGTCTCTATTCATTACCTTATGGTAATTATATATGTTGCTATACAGTGCTATAGGTAACATGACTGACATCGCAAAAAGAGATTTTGATGAATTGGAAGTTGACGGGAGCAACTACCTAACCTAGGCCGTGGACGTGGAGTTCTGCTTATCCTCTGAAGGGCTAAGTGCAATTATTATTCCTCACACAATACTAATAAGCCCCCAGAGGAAGGCAATGCTAAGGCCATATTCTCCAATAAGGATTTCAAGGATGAGTATTTGACTGAGAGAGAGACCCTTTGACCCTATGGGTTTCCTTTCAAAAGAGATATAATTAGCAAAGTGAATTAATGCTTCCACAGGCAGAGCATGATTAGATGAGTTTGCGCTTCCCGGATTTTAAAACTAGGGTGGCTTATAACTCAGCACTCCATAGGATAATTTCTCGTTTCAGACTCAGTAGAAGAGATTTTACAGAGGGACAACTGGTTGAGAAAACCTTTTCTACTTTCCTTGCTACAAATCTGGTGCTAGCACAACGGTACAGAGAAACAGGGTATGAAAACCACTCGGAACTGATAACCACACTTCTATTAGCAGAAAAGCATAACAAGCTTGTTGTGAGGAATCATAATACTCGTCCTATAAGAATTCATGGTGCACCTGAGGCGCATAACATTTAGAAAAGGATGAATGTTGGTGGAAAAGAAAAAGGGGTTGAGGAAAGATGTCTAAATAATTTGCATTCGAGGTAAAAGATAAGACAAAAAGAAAGAGAAAGTCTCCAATGAAAACACCAGATGAAAATAGACCCTGCTATAAGTTGGGCTCAAGGTTACTGGGCAAAATGTTATAAGACAACTAAACATCTAGAGGCATTGTGCTGATCCAGATTTGAACCATGTTTTTGCATTAGACGACTATTAGCCTATTTGGACCCATGTACAGTAAATGTACAAACCCGCAAAATAGATATAGTACTACTTTTGCAGCTAAGTGAATTCCGAAATGCTCGATGCTACAAAATCTGTTTTTGGCCGGCCCATATTCAGTGGCGGAGCCAGGATTCCACAAAGTCTCGGGCATAAAACTAAGTGGCTATAATTAACGTCAAATACTATTCACACCAAGACATAACAAAAATACAACACAAATGCACAACTAAAATGAAATTGAATTCCATGTTTAAGGATACCACAAAATAGCTAAAACATGGCAAAAAAAATATGGTGGAGTGGTACAAAAGTTAATACCTTGTTTCCGGAGGGTTTTGATTGGATTGCGATGGAAAATAAGATGTGAGTGTCTTTGTCCTCTTCATCATGTATATTTATTACATCAAATAGAATCAAATCAAATAACACTTTTGCAGGGAAGATGTTGATATATAGTTCCAAGCACTAGTTTGTAATATAGTGCACTTAATCATCAAAAGCCTCCTTACCTTTCCAAAAGAAGATTCACATAATGTTTTTGTTCTGTGTAACTCATAGGTTGCTCAATATCCACTTCATCTTCCTGTGGCAGAGTAAGCACATAAGATTAAAACCAATTTATCAACCGCAACTAATACCTAGGGTCTTGGTATATTCACTCCACTGACAAACACACTAGGAAAATTTGATCATATACCCTCCCCTTAGATGGAAATTCAGGATTTACCCTCCTGACCCACATGTCATTGACCTATGGTGACCCCACATGTCATTGAGGTGGGAGGGTAAATCCTGAAATCCTGAAATTCAGGGAGGGTATATGATCCAATCCCCCAACACACTACCATGAAAAAAAACTAGTCAGCAATACATGATAACACAATGAGGCAAAGCTACAACACAAAATCTAGACAACTAAAGATGATTTATAGTTCACAATCATTATTGTTTTGTTACTATCACCTTAAGATCACGGTTCCATGCAAACATGCACTAAGACATACAACTTGATCCCCTCACCAATCAAATGCACAACCAACTCTTAATCAACAAAATGAATCTTAGATTCCATCCTATAACCCACTCCATCCTAAAGTTGGACAAGTAGCAGCTCAAATGAAATCAAGACATACAACTCAATTACTATTTACTCATACAAATACATCAATTAGAAAAACTAGTTGACATGGTTTCACAAATCAGTAAATCACAATATGTCTGTCTCCACTCTCCAGCCTCAGACTCTCAGTGTCTCCAGTCGGCAGTCATACTCAATTTCAATTACTGACATCACATAAGTCAATAAGTCATACACTCATACTGTGATACAAACACTGAAACACATCTAACATTCCATTCGAATTTCAAACTCATCTCAATATCTCATTACTCACCGGGAGGCAGGAGCAGACGCAGTCGAGTCGAGCAGAGGAGGCACCGAGCGGCCGAGGCGGATTCTAGGCACCGGGCGGCGCAGTCTCGCAGAGGAGGCGCTAGGGGCGGCGCCGCGGTGGAGCCGCGGAGAGGAGGTGGGTTTCGGCGCCCGGCGCCGGCCGCTGGGTGAGGAGAGGAGCTGCTGAGGAGGCGTCGGCCAATTCGTCTGCCATTATGCCAATTTGTCGAAGTCTTAAGTCTGTAAGACTATAACACATCAAAGATTTCAAGCTCACCTCACGGGAGTCACCGAGCCAGCATCGGCGGTTGAGGGGGGCTGGGGGGCGATGAGGAGCTGAGGAGGTCGATGCCGCCGTGCCGCGTCGGGTGGAGCAGCAACCGGCCGTGGGCGCGGGAGGCGCCGAGGATCGGCGCTGGCGTGGGGCGGCCAAAGCAGGGTGAGCCGGCGAGGTGACGGTGACCTAGAGCAGAAGCCGGGCCAAGGCGGCGCCGACCACTGGAGGCGTGCGGCCCGAGCTGTAAGATCGAGGAGGCCGACTAGAGGGGGGGTGAATAGGCGTTTTAAAACTTCTATGCGTTAAAACCGAATTCTAATGCGGAAACTAAATAACAATTCGGTTTAGCACAATTAAAGCCTAAAGCAACTAGGTTCAACTAAGTGCACCAACAATACAAGTCAATAATAAATAGAACAATTTTAGCAAAGACTTGAAAGCAATTAACCAATGATATAAACAATTAAGTACATAAGATAGCATTCACACAAGTAAGCAATTTAATTCTAGGAATATAAATTGTTATGTAGTAAAGCTAGAATGCAAACCACAATTGACACGACGATATTTTTCTCGTGGTGATCGAAGACTTGCCGGTCTCCCCTAATCCACGTTGAGGTAAGTTCAACCTTTTGGATCGGCTCCAAAACGCGAGGCAACACCTCTGAGGTAAGTCCAAACCACTTGGACCGGTTCCAACCGAACCAACACCTCTAAGTGAGTTCAACCGCTTGAACCGACTCCAACTTGAACTTATCACCTCAATCCACTAGGGTTACTCTTACTCCGCTCCGGAGATGGCGAGCACCAAGCCACTCACAAATCGCCCGGGTCTTCTCACAAGCTTCACTTGAGAAGATCACCACGCACAACGCCTCCACGCTGCTCTAGGTGTCGGCAAACACCAAGAGTAACAAGTCTCCAACTTTCACTTGAACCAATCAAGTGTCAAAGCTCGTGGATACTAAATCCACCACCTAATGCAACACATGCAATAGGATTTGCCTCTCAAACCTCACTAAGTGCAACACATGCACAAATGGGAGTAGAGGGCTTGCTCTTAGCTCAAAGGAACTCAATGGGATGCCAAAGTTGCCTCTCAACCGGCCAAGGGGTATTTATAGCTCCCAAACCAAAAACTAGCCGTTTGGAGACGAAACAGCCAAAACTAGCCGTTCTGACCTTTTGCGGTCATCAAGCACTCACAAGGGCGGTACTACCGTTCTCGCGGTACTACCTCATTATATGGGCGGTACTACCGCAGCCCAATTTTCAGCACGCAGCGACACTCGGTAAAAAGGGCATAACTTTTGACTCGATGTCGGAATTGGAGTGATCTTGGACTCTATTGAAAGCTTATTCAGAGGGCTACACAACCCACCTATTTGATTGATCTCAAACACATTTGATCAAATCAAAAGCACAACTCAAAGAGCCACTACCATGGTCTAAGTCCAAAGAAATAGCAACAAGCAATCTTAGACCATGCCAAGGGAAAATACATGAATCCCAATAATTTGCAAAACATATTTGCAAACTTAGATCATGCTACAAGGAGTAGGTACATGGACTTCAACCGTTTGCAAAACACATTTGCAAAGTATAGTCACATGCTACAAGGATTATCCATGAGCCTCAACTATTTGCAAAACACATTCGCAAATATAGGCAACATGTTAAGTTGAGCTAGAGCAAACACAATAAGCTATCAACACATGACTAACTCAAGCTACTAGACAAGACCCCTCTTAATAGTACGACAACCTATTCTAGCAATCCGGTCTCCAACCAAACACCGAGACCGGTAAAAGACTAGGAACAATTCCTTAGCCCTAGCTAGTCATACCTTTGCCTTGACCATCCACTTGAAGCTTGATGACTCACATCCTCGCTTCATGTCCGGGTCATCGTCTTGATATGCATCAACCCATGATGCATCTTTTACTTGACCTCAATCAACACATGATGAGTCTTCTTGACTCGATGATCAACTCATGATCATCTCTTATTCGAGATCTTGATATGCATCAACACATGATGCATCATCTTCTTGAACCTTGACTCGATGACAATCAACTCATGATGTCATCCAAAGTCTTCATCACCTTGGAACATAACCTATTTATCCAACTCATGGAAAATGTTAGTCCCACAATGTCATTAACATTAATTAACAAGATATACCGCATAAATGCTTTTGAACAAGCCATTACTAACAGTGCGGTATTACGCTAACTAGCATCCGAATACCGCTCCCGGTAGTACTGCTTTCTCGAATGCGGTACTACCGATTTCAGAGGCTCGAGAAATACGAGAAAAATACCTTCTCTGAATTTACATACCGCCAACATATTTGCGGTCATGCCGCTCACGTGATGTAGTTCCGCCACATGAACTCGGTACTACCGCTCCACCTCGAGCAAACCAAGTCCAAAAGCAATGCTACTGGAATTTTCATACCGCACAAAAATCGGTACATCATGGGTGCGGTACTACCACAGATACAACGCCAGATTACCGCATTTCGTAAGCTTTTGAATGCAATGCATGACTCCCTTGTCTTGAGCCATGTTGATCTCTTATCACCTTTGCATTTCCTTTTCATGTCACCATTCAAACTCCGGACTAAGCCTTGAAAACATCTTAGCACACACATTAGTCCCACAACACAATTACAAATAATTGAATATAAAGTGACATGAGTATATATGAACTACACAAGTTATATATACCAAGAGTATATACGAACTACAAGTTGTATATACTAAATATGAGTGTATACGAACTACACAAGTTGTATATACTCATATGAATATATTAACTACACAAGTTAAAATATATTCAAGGATATATGAGCATCAATGAACTACACAAGTCTCATATGCTCTCATATACTCATATGAATATATTAACTACACAAGTTAAATATATTCAAGGATATGTTTCAAAGTAAAGATCCTTAATATATGTGGAAAGAGAATATGGATTAATACTAATGAAACCACAAAATATAGAATGAACTCCCCCTAAATGTGTGCATACACAAATGTGTAATGGAAACATATGCACATATCCAAGTTAACCTTTTTGGTGGAGTTTAACCTATATTTTGGATTCGAGGAATGCAACAAGATATAATAATAAGAAGTAGAATGCATACCTCTTGTATTTTCATCTTTATATCCAAACGAGACTAAGCAATAGATAATCAATAGAATTGTTAGTCTCACAAATAGATTTGTCATTAATGAATACATACCTGTTTGAATTTTTGCTTTTATATCCAAGCTGAGACTAAACTTGATATAACAATAGGAGTGTTAGTCTCACAAGTGCATTTGTCATTAATCACTTAATCACTTTGCATGCCTTCATGATTTTCACCTTTATATCCAAATAAGACTACACAATATGTATATCAATAAAGGTGTTAGTCTCCCAATTAGATCATTAATCACCAAAACTCCATTACCACATAATGGCGGGTCTAGATCTTTCACGGGCGCAGCAGACCTCACAGGCGCGGTCGAGCGTGCAGGAGAACCGGGCGGCCGGAGCGGCGGCGAGCCAAGGGGGCTAGCGGTGGCGGCGCCAAGTAGTGGCGGAGCCGGCAGGGAGGAGGAGCCACGGGGAGTTCGGCCAAGGAGGCAATGGGGGGCGGGGGCGGCGTCGCGAGGCGGAGAGGACCGTACGACCGAAGTGGCGGCGAGCCAAGGGGGCCGGCGGTGGCGGCGCCAAGGACCAAGTAGCCGGCAGGGAGGAGGGGACACGGGGAGTTCGGCCGAGGAGCGGAGGAGGCGATGGGGGCGGCGGCGGCAAGGGGTGGGGGCGGCGCGCGGTCCACCGGCCCGCCGTCTGGGAGAGCGGGAGGGAAGAGACCGAAGGCAAGGCAAGGTAGGCGGCTAGGGCAGCTGGGTGCTGGGACCCGCCGGCCGGCGGGCCGCTCCTCACCGCCACGCAATGTCGGGTCGACCGAGATAGTCTCGGGCCGGTCGACCAGCCTCGGGCCTGGCTTTGTACAGTGATTTTTTTTTCTTTATATCTATTAAAATTTTCCACTACTATTTTGTCTGGGCCTCGGGCCGTTGCCCAACCGACCCGAGGCCCATCTCCGCCCCTGCCCATATTTATCAACTGCTACAGTACACTAATAGCCTAGGAAAGCTGGAAAGGCTAGCAAAGCAACAGTTCGAGATTGGTCCAATGTATTCCATGCCAAAGAATTACAAATTGCTCTATCTTTTACCTATTCAAATTAACATTGCTTACAATTCAGACAACTACTGCTTTCCTCGTCGGTTCGTATCCCTTGCACCCGTAACTTTTGACTAGCTGATTAAAAACAAGAAAATATAAGAAAAACAGAGAACCTACGTGCGCTTAGAAAAACTATGTGCTTTTTACACACTGTTGTAGAAGATAGCAATATTGGATTTCATTTTTAATCATTGCATGAAAAGTCATAAAAATTATAGATAATTGGTGTGGTATATCGGTCGCTTTAGTCTTGTGTTGTTTATTCATACATGAAGGGAGATCTTCTCTTATATAAGGGGGATGGGTTTTCATTATACATATAAGTCTATGGACAAAGAGATCAACAAAGAGAGAAGACTGCGACTACATCTTTATGTTTTTGTCTATTCTTTATTATTTGTGAGTTAAGAGTTTGTTCGTCGGCAACACGATCTCGATTATACATCGCGTTATCAGCACCATAACACTATAAACCAAGGCTTCATGGTACATTGAACTAAGTTTTTAATTCTAGTAATAATGTTCTTTTTACTATATTAGTTTTTATTATAATGTTCATTGCCGCATATCCCGCTGGCCGAGCGGGTGCACGCCTTTACGTGCGCGCCAATAGCACCTTCCCCCAGCAGCACAAGTCGTACGCCTCCACGTACGCGTTGTCGCCACTGTTGACCGGACACCACCTTCGCGGCGCACCACCGACCAACCGAGCTGACCGGATGTGCGCCTCTGTGCATGTGCCGCCAGACTCTACCGAGATTGGTTCGGGGTATGCCTCTGCGTACCTTCACCAATAGTTGTCGACAGACCGTCCAACCGTTCGCCTCCACGCACCGGGCGCCAACAACCACCGTCTAGGCAATGGCGGCATATCTCCACGTGCGCACCTCTGCCGTGAACCGAGCACCGAGCGCCGCCTACACGGCGCACCGTCGCCGGATCGATCGCGCCATTCGACCAGATAGGGCATCACCTCCGCGTCACACCACCAACCGGATGTATGGGACTCCATGGGGGGCAAGGACCTCGCCATCGGACGAGGTGTGTCATGCACCGCCTCGCGCCGCACATCGCCGGTCAAACACACAGTGGACATTGCCGCCACCATACTCCATCATTGTCATCGCCTTCGTGTTGGCCCGTTGAAGAAGAAGAGAGACGTGATGATCTCGACGCCTCCGTGCCATGGTCACCGCCGTCCGCCTCCATGCCCGTACCGCCGCCTCCGCTGCAACGCCGGGGCAGCGGAGCGAGCTAGCCTCAGTGTGGTGCCCGCACCGCGTGTGCGTGTGAACGAGTCTAGGGGCTCTGGCTCCATCCCCGACGAGGAAGGAGTAGACACCGCCATCGCCACCACCATCATCCTGGCGAGGATGAGGTGAGGCTCTGGGTGTACGCCGCCACCTCATCGGTCCGAGACCGATCGGCGCGGACCATAGCGAGACGTCGCCACTGCCATCGAGCCACGCCATCGCCACCTCATAGCTCACATGTGTTGATGCCACTGGTTGCGTCGCCATGCGCATCGAGGCCACCACCACACGCATTCGCGTGTGCGCGTGCATGCCCTCGAGCCGAGCCGCGCTAGGGTTAGGGGAAACCCTAGTAGTTCGACTAAGCGGGCCATGCAAAGGACCTATTTGGGCCATTGGTTCTGGCCCATAAGGCCTGGTTAGGATGGGATCCAACCGACCTTGGCACTTTTGCAAAAAAAGCCCTTCGCCTTTTCAGAATTAAGTGCAAGTCCTTGGTGTATGAAAATTGGGTCATTCTGGACCAAAATTTTGCAAAAAGGACCCTATAATTTTTTTTGGAATAAACTATGAGGGCTTCCACTCGGTGGATTTTTACAAATTAAACCTTATAAGTTTTTTGGTTCATTTATTTAAGTCTCTTGCAATTTATTTAAATAGCAGAAATTGCTTTTCAATTAATTTGTGAGTATAGTCACTATTATATGCCTAGAAAATTACTAGAAATCCATAAGTTTGATATTTACTAGTCATGCAATTCGTTTTATTGTTGTAACACATGTTTTGACTCATGCGGTACATGGTGTGTCTATTCATTGCCTTATGTAATTATATATGTTGCTATACAGTGTTGTAGGCAACATGACTAACGTCGCAAAAAAGGGAATTTGATGAATTGGCAGTTGACAAGAGCAACTACCTAACCTAGGCCGTGGACGTGGAGTTCTATTGAGCCTCCAAAGTGTTAAGTGCAACTATTGTTCCTCGCAACAATACTAATAAGCCCCCAGAGGAAGACAAGGCAAAGGCCATACTCTTCATATGTCATTGATGATAATCGAATAATCCTCAATTAATTAAATTATTTATATGTAATATTATAGATAATAATGTCTCTTATACAACCTTCAATAGCACCCCTCAATATTAATAATAATAGAGATCATACACACCTGCTGGTTGTAAGCTATTCTACGACCACCCTATAAGATCATAAATTATTCTACAATCACCTATCGATCATAAGTCCTACTACAATCACCTCATAGTCGTAAGTTCTTTTACGACCACCTATTAATCATAAGTCCAATTACGATCACCTTATGGTCGTAAGTCTTATTACGACCAGTTTAGCTACAACCACCCTATGATCGATAAAACCTACAGATATATAGGCTCAATCGACTAAGGATACTTGTGTGATGTGTTTAATACAAATAGTAGTTAATATGTGTCGATATTCTTGAGGTAACTATATGTATTAAACCTCTGTCTCTAACATAACCCCAATACGACGTGGGGAGATATGTCTCTGACAATAACCGCCCTTAAACTTGCGCATTGCATCAAACAACAAGGCGTCTCTTGATGTGGACAACTGCCACCCCTTCATGCGCTATATAAGGAGTAAAGTCGATGGACGGAGAGGAGAGGATCGAGTGATCAAGAGATTCGACAGCTACAACAAAAGGCAGAAATAATCAAGCCCTAGTTTTAGTGACTTTGTTATTGTTGTAAACACAATCAATACAACAACACAGTAGTAGGGCTATTATTTTCTCGGAAGAGGCCTGAACCTGTATAAAATTCTCATGTCCTTTTCTGTGTGGTTTTGCTCTAGGAGAGTCCCCAACATTCATTCATAAGATCGATACTAAACCATCAACAATCATCATTTGAATAAGGATCTTAAGAATGAGTATTTGACTGAAATGGATCCATTAACCATATGTGTTTCCATTCAAAAGATATATACTCAGCAAAGGGAATTAATACCCCCACAGGTAGAGCATGATTGGACGAGTTTGTGCTTCCAGGATTTTAAATCTGTGGTGGCATATAACTCAGCACTCCATTGGATAATTTATCATTTCAAGCTCTATGGAAGAGATTTTACAAAGGAACAACCGATCAAGAAAACCCTTTCCACTTTTATACTACAAATCTGGCGCTAGCACAATAGTACAGGCAAAAGGGGTATGAAAACCACTCAGAACTAATAACAATACTTCTATTGGCAGAAAAGCATAATGAGCTCCTCATGAGGAATTATAATGCTTGTCCTATAAGAACTCAAGGTGCACCTGAGGCACAGAACATTCAGAAAAGGATGAATGTCAGTAGAAAAGGAAAGGTGACTGGTGGAAAAAAGTCCAAACCATTTGTCTTCAACGCAAAAGGTAAGACAAGAGGAAACGGGAAGTCTCCACTCTCCCATGAAAGCACCAGGTGACAATATGCCCTACTATAAGTGTGGGCTCAAGGGTCACTGCCTCATTGGGTAAAAGGTTGTAAGGCACCTAAGCATCTGGTGGAGGTCTATTAAGAGTCTCAAAGAAAGAAAAGCCAGAATAAACCAGAAGCTCACTTTTTGGAAGCATCAGCGAAGGAGAGCAAGAGGAGAATGAAACCCATAAACTAATGTTGAGTTACTGGATATTCATCTAGAAAAGGATCAAGAGACTCCTAAGAACTAATTTTCATTATCCCGTTAAATTTAGAAGTCAATTCATGATGTGTTTAGGATAGTGTTACTAAATTGAACACCAAATTTTGTTAATCCTGAATTAGTCAGTAATATTACTATTAGGAATTAAAATTACATAGTGCAATATTTAGTTCATGAAATAAATAAAGTATTTCAAGTTCATTTGCATGTCTTATATGTGCATTTATGCACATGCAATGTTTTTAATTCATGCAAATTATTTATCTCCTGCTTATAGTTGACGTACAATGGAGGAAGAACATGAACTTTGTCTTATGGATAGTTGTATCACAAATTCTACCATAAGGGATACGAAGTATTTCTAGACCTTCAGTTCTAAGGCTAGCAATATTATGACCATAGCTGGTACCTGTGTAATATTGCGGATTTGAAGATTCCAGAGGGACTAAAAGTCCCATGCATGAGCAAGAATGAACATCGCAGCATGTATAGTGTTAAGTTGCGAAAGTCACTACATGGGTTGAAACAATCAGGTCATATGTGGTACAATTGATTGAATAAGTTCCTTTTATAAAAGGGATACATAAACAACAGAGTATGCCCGTGCGTGTTCATAAAGAAATCCAATAGTAGATTTTGCATCATCTCTGTGTATGTTGACGACTCGAACATAATCGGAAATGCTGAAGACATTCTTGAAGCGAGCGCATACTTAAAAATAGAATTTGACGTGAAAGATTTGGGTGAAACCAAATACTATCTTAGATTGCAGATTGAAAATTTGTCTGAAGGCATATTTCTGCATTAGACCACCTATACCAAGAAAGTGCCGGAGAGATTTTATCTTGATAAATCTCATCCACTGGGTACACTCATGATTGTTAGGTTGCTAGAAGTGGAGAAAGATCCATATAGACCTAGACGAGAGAGTGAGGATACATTAGGGCCCGAAACCCTTTATTTTAGTGTTATTGAAGCATTGTTATACATTGCCAGTTATACTAGGCCTGATATTGCTTTTGTAGTAAATTATTTGGTAAGATATAGTTCTGAGCCTATGATGAGACATTGGAACGAAATTAAGGGAATCCTCGTGTACCTTAGGGGGACAATGATCTAGGACTCTTTTATTGCAAGGGTCAAGATATAAGGTTGAAGGGTTACTCAGACGCTGGCTATCTTTCTGATCCCCGCAATGCCAAGTCATAGACTACATACGTCTTTCTAAGTGGTTCTACATCTATTTCTTGGAGATCTGTAAAATAATCGATTGTTACTACGTCAACTAATCATTGTAAGATTATTGCACTACATAAGACAACTCGAGAGTCTTGCGGTGTAGAAGTGGATAAAACTCCTACAGTCCTTCGTGAGAATAATGCGGCTTGCATTGCACAACTGAAGAATAGCTATGTCAAGTCTCCTATCACTAAAAATATACTCCCTAGACATTTCTACCCATATGAGCAGTAGGAAAATGAGAATATGGAAATACATAAAATTCAATCAAGTGAGCATTTTACGGATTTGTTTACTAAGGCCTTGCCAACACCAAGTTGAGAAACTTGTCCTTCGTATTGGTATGAGAAGACACAAATAGTTGTTGTCTTCAGGGGAAGATATATGATCTTCATATATGTTCGTCATTAGCCAAGACCAAGTTTTGAGAAACTTGTCCTTGGTATTGGTACGAGGAGATACAAATAGTTGTTGTCTTCAGGGGAAGATATATGATCTTCATATATGCTCATCATTGGATAAATAGATGTTGTACTCTTTTTCCCTTGTTTGAGTTTTGTACCAATGAGTTTTCTCATTCAAAGGTTTTTAATGAGGTAGCATGTGCAATGGAAAGAATGCAAGCTATGTACTATTTTCTTCTTACCGTCTTTCCCATTATATTTTCAAAAGAAGTTTTTAATGAGGCATGAATATGGTGTTGGCAAAGTGTCCAAGAGAGAGCGTTGTATATCGGTCTATTTGCAAGACCCAATTATATGTTTACCTAAACAAAGGCTCACTAGGGATTGTTTCTAGAATTTTTCTCGAGTTCATTTGCTATTTTTATTGCTTATTTGAATTTACGGTATTTTCTAAAATAGAAAACCTATTTTTAATCTCAGATAATTCCTTGGCCTAAACCCATTCCTATTCCTAAACCCGGCCCATTTTCCCCGCCACCCACTCAATG
This sequence comes from Ampelocalamus luodianensis, assembly GCA_036346255.1. Classification (NCBI taxonomy): domain Eukaryota; kingdom Viridiplantae; phylum Streptophyta; class Magnoliopsida; order Poales; family Poaceae; genus Ampelocalamus; species Ampelocalamus luodianensis. The sequence continues at coordinate 50,074,548 of CM070627.1, read as the reverse complement.
AAGCCCAGCTCGCCCGCTGCATCTCACTTTGACACACGGGCCCCGCATGTCGATCTCTCTCTCTCTTTCTCTCTCTCGCGCCGCTCGCTTTTCCACCGTCCGATCAAGGATGGGCGGCTAGATGCGCGTGAGGTAGCAGAAGGGTCCGAATGTTCCTTTGATTGTGGGTCGTTCGATCAAGATTCAACGGACAGATCCTTGAGCCTATTTTGTAGCCGTGTTGTTTCACACGCGCCGCGTCATTACCTAGCCAGCGACGTGTGGGTCCCACCCGCCACGTCATCGTCGCTCTCGAATCTGTTAGGATTCGCGCCGCGCTATCCGTTTGGGCGTTGCGTGCCTGGACTCTCCGAGCCGCTTATATAAGGAGGGTAGCCTCGGCCTCCGCATCTCAACCCTAGCCGCCGCCTCGCGCCAAACCCTAGCCGCGCAGAGCTCGAAGTCCATCGCGCGCCGCCAACTCCGATGAGCTTTTCCGCGCAACCGTGTCGCGGGACCTCGGTTTGTTTGCCGTCGGCATCGCAAGAACAAGGGCTACCTTGTGGTCGCCTTGGTTCGCGGAGCATCATCGGAGGCCCGATCCGTCAAGCCGAAGCTTCTTCGCGCTTCAACCTCGCGCCGCCACCTCCATCATCATAACCACCGGAGTTGCACCGGAGGTTCGCAATAGCATCCTCTACACGCGTCGGTACCACTCGCGCCGGCGAGCCGCGTTCGCCGTTGCCGTTGGTTCTCGAAGCCGTCGTCGCCGTCGGTCGACGTGGCGATCCGCAAGCATCCACCTCCGCCAAGTGCGCGACGTGTCATCCAGCGTGGCTGCCTCGTCGCCGTCGTGGCGATCCACCGGTCTCAGAACCGAGGCTCGTGAGCCAGGTCTGTGTGGCCGTGTCTCGGCGTGTGGGCCCACATGTCGAGTTTTCTTTTATTTATCTTTTTCGAAATCCGAGGGTGACACGACGATTGCGCAATAATCCGACTTTTCAATAGAAAAGTAATTCGGAAATTCCAGAAAATCCAAATTAGGGTTTCTTTTTAGATTTAAACTTCCAGAGCTCATAACTTTTGCATCCTAACTCCGATTGAGCCCATTCAAATTCCTAAATTTGTCTAAATTCAAGCTCCATTTATCTGAGATTTTTATTAAATTTATGGAGTTTGTTTTGCCTCTGTTATTTATTTGTTTTGTTTGTTTTGTTTAGTTTTTTTAAGTAGCAGCGTCGATTAGTCGGAAATTTTGTGGAAGAAGGAGCACCCCAAGACCAAGACCAGTACATAGACCTTTTCCAAGGCAAGTCATACCTTTGATCATCTTGAACCCAGTTTTTAAATTACTTTGTGTTAAATTATTGCATTCTACTTTAATTATTTATTTAAATACTTTGGGCATAGTTATTATCCAAATTGTTATCACACCTTGGCCTTGTATGTCATATTTCCTTGTCACCCTAGATTGGTTATGAGTTGGTAATATCATAGCACCAACGTGGGTTGGTTAGATGCGAGTACCATTGCTTAGCCATGCCACGAGTCATCATCACATGTAGGTTGCAAATATTAATTATGACTAAGTGACTATGGAACTTCATGTAAAACTGTGTGCTATGTGTTATTACTCGTGATGACATGTGTTGCACTAAAACCAACAGGTGGTAAAGGATTTAGACTGAGGCAAGTGGTGGAGGCGTGTGACATGGTGGTCTATGTGATGAGAATGATGGTATTTGTGACTTAGTTAGAAAATGGAAGTCTTGCCTTGGTCAATTAAGGACTTAACTTTGTGCGCCATTGGCCCGAGCCTTCTTTCTGGCCACATGCCCAGTATGGGACGGGCCTAACTTAGTAAGTTATGGATTCTCGTCCCGACAATTGTCGATCCAAAAGACCCATTAGTTAGTTTAGTCATCTATTGCTTATTCATACATGAATGAGGACCTCCTCCTCCTATATAAAGGAGCAAAAGGCTCTTATTGTACATACAAGCCTACGATCAAAGATATCAATAAAGAGAGAATACTGATACTACATCATTGTGTTCTTGTCTATTATTTATTATTTATGAGTTGAGAGTTTCGTTCGTTGGCAACGCGACCTTGATTATACAACAATTATATCTTTATTCAATTAGTCTGACCAATAGCAAATTGAATTCATGAGGAAGACAACAATTAAGTAAAGAAGATGTCTTCAGTGTTGTTTTCCCCTTTTGTTGAATCCAACATCAGAACAAAACTACGGTTAACTAGTTTTATATTATAGGGAAACCGGGTATAATTGGGGTTAGCCAAACATGTCACTATTCGACGAGAGACCCAGAGATGGATCATAGTGACAATTTTTGTCAATGATTTGCATTCCTTCAATGTATTAGCATAAGTAAACCACTGTATTTTCTTCTTACCGTTTTTCTCATTAGATTTTTGGAAGAAGTTTTTAATGAGATATGAACATGGTGTTGGCAAAGTATCCAAGAGAGATTGTTGTATATTGGTCCATTTGGAAGACCCAATTATATGGGGACACTTTACCTAAACAAAAGCCCACTAAGGGATTGTCGATCCAAAAGATCCATTAGTTAGTTTAGTCACATATTGCTTATTCATGCATGAATGAGGACCTCTTCCTCCTATATAAAGGGGCAAGGGGCTCTTATTGTACATATAAGAGCCTACTGCAAATATATCAATAAAAAGAGAACGCTGATACTACGTACATTATTGTGTTCTTGTTTATTGTTTATTATTTATGAGTTGAGAGTTCCATTCGTTAGCAACACGACCTAGATTATACAACAATTATATCTTTATTCAATTAGTCTGATCAATAGCAAATTGAATTCATGAGGAAGAAAACAATTAAGTAAAGAAGATGCTTCAGTGTTGTTTTTCCCTTTTGTTGAATCCAACATCAGAACAAAACTACGGTCGTTAATTTACTAGTTTTATATTATAGGGAAACCGGATATAATTGGGGTTAGCCAAACATGTCACTATTCAACAAGAGACCCAGAGATCGATCATAGTGCCAATTTTTGTCAATGATTTCTATTCCTTCAATGTATTAGCATAAGTAAACCACGGTATTTTCTATCAAAAAGTAGCATGATGGCATTACAGTATTGCTCCACGCTTAGTTAGGTTTTATTACATCATGTTTAGATATGGGGCTTCCGCAGGGATTTAGCTCGTCACAATTTTGTTCCATTATCATGTTGCGTCATTTCTTTGTCGGCCCTTTGGAATACGAGAATTTTTTCGATTCTAATCGAACTGTTTTGTGCGAAACTCCTGCATTTTTTCCCCTCTAAATACCTGCGTTCCAGGTAGGCCTGGGAAGTCTTCTGCAAAATCTTTTGAATTAGCTCCTGTTCAATATATATTGCAACCGTTGAAAACAGACAGCTAGGTCAGGACCTGTCCCTGAGCCATCGCAAGGGATCTGAATCCGACTAGTATCATATGCAGGAGAGTACCGCGCTTGACGTGCATCCAGTTTTTGCTGTGTAATGTGATTGAACAGGTCCGTGCATCCGCAAGCAGTGATGTGCTAGTAGATGCGTGTCGCCTAACGATGAGCTGTTGACTTGAGGCGGTATAGCTCGTATATGGGAAGGAATTCTTGTGCAATGTTGTGTCGCGGTCACCGTTTACGCTCTGTATTCGCGTACGAAAGGCAGAAAGTGACTTGACGCAAATTAAACAACTGATTACGCTGATCTTCAATCGGTATATATGCCTAAACTTTGTTGGGAAATTAATCCAAGTATGACGCATCTCATATAACTACAGAAACAAACAGCCAAAACAAAAGTATATAGTCCGTATTATATAGGCATGGTACGTAGTAGTCTAGTAGACAGTACTCAGTAGCACGGTCAAATACATCGGTATGATATGCGCAAAGCGCAATGCTCAAATAATCTTGTATTAATACGCATGCAGACTAATAATGATAATGTAATGAAGGTTTTCGAAGACAAGTTAGCTTTAATTTAAGGCGCCGCCCTACATATACCTCTCAAACGATCGAGTCACTGCACAGCTGCTCGCTTGCCTACTGTTGTGCCCGAAGCACGAGTGACAAGATCGCGTGAGGCATACGTACGACCGAATGAGGCAATCAGGTTTCCTTGTTTATCCTATCCCCTTGCATTATGTGTGATCGTGTCATCAATAATGTAAGTAATTATTCCCTCCCGAATTCTTTCTCCCATTTGCCATTTGCAACGTTGGATCGGGCCCCGCATGCCCATTGGACGGCCTAGGATTAAGTGGGCTCCATTTGTTCGGGTCTTGGAGTGGGATTTGCCTGTAATTGGGGCAGTTAACCTGTCATTCGTGTGTGCTTTTAGTCTACGATGTTTCTACCCTACATGTTCTTTTCTAAACGATGTTGTCGACCATTTTGGTTGCCGAGACATGACTTTAACCATAAATTTTTACGACTTCATATTAACATAAAATAGGCTTTCTTCTTCCAAAAAAAAAAAGAAGTTCCATCTTGGTAAACTAAATTTCCTATGCCGCTTCCATTGGCCTTACTCCCATTCCTCTCGCATATGCTCCCACAAGTTCAAAAACAAAAATGCATCAAATTGGAACTGGTAACCAATCTCTGCATGCGGTCGCCGTCTCCAACTGCGGCATTGCCATGCGCGCCCTTGTCCTCATCGTCGTCAACTTGCCCTGTGTGGCCAAACCTCTTGCAATCCTTGCATCGTGCTTTCGTTTTCCCGGCAAGTTTTAGACACAACAACAACGTCAATTTAGTTGTTTAATTCGCGTCAAGTTAATTGACTCTCTAGTTTCCAAGAAACACAAAAGAATTACCACTAGTAGTTGACCTTCAGTTAAACGTCACAAGAATGGCAGCTCGCTACCTTGTTTATTTTCGTACGTATGCGAAAGCAGTTAAGCTGATAGCATAAATGATGGCACCGCGCGCGCATGACCGCGCTGCACTCTGCACATGATAAAACCCACCTGCTTCCCAGGACCAACAAATCAGCCGGCGACACGCACCTTGAAGCACATCACTGCTTGCGGCTGCACACGCCAAAATTTTCTCCGGAAGCGTTACGTACGTACGTATGAAAACTACTCCATAAGACATATAGTGCAGATGCGGTTGACGTCGTAGCAATATTCCATCTTACTGTTTTCTCGTTGATACGTAAAAGCACGTAGAATAAAGAGAATCATTATATCCTATCGAATAACTCAATGATCTTCACTATATGACATCGAATAACTCTTTCACAATGTGTCATCGGATTTTAAATTTTCTTCGCAATATACCATCTTTACTTCTCTGTCCAAGTCCCTCCTCCGTTAAGCCTAGAGAAAAGACCATTTTGCCATTAGTTGTCATATTTTATTGCTCCTAGTGTGTTTTAAATTGCTACCGAGTGGCAGTAGCATCCAATTCACTTATAGACTTTGGACTAGAATAATCTGCAGTGAATAACAATTTTTTTGTGGCATAGAGTGAAAAGTGACACCTGAGGGCAAAATAGTATTTTCTTGGGGCTCAACGGAGGGGTTTGGATGGAGAAGTGACGATGATGATATATTGTGAAGAAAATTTGAAACTCGATGACATATTATGAAGATTGAGTTATTCGATAGCATATCTGAAGAAGGGAGTTATTCGGTACATATAACGCATTTTCTCCGGAATAAATGGCAATGCACCACATTGCACAAAAATCCTGTCACATTAGAAGTATCACCTGCCTCCCAAGTCAACCAAAAAACAATTCTGTAACACGCATATATAAAAACAGATAATTGCCACGGCTAGTTATCCATTGGAACTTATACAGCTTTGACATTTTCATTTAGTTCTGATTTAATGCATGTTTGGAATGTATGAAAAAAAAATGTAGGAATAGAAAGAAAAAAAACGTAGAAATGTGATGCCAAGCATAGTAGAATCCCACATGAAACTGATAATATCGGAATAAGTATAAACAAGTGCATGTTTACATGCTTCACATTAAGATTTTTTTTTGGAATGACACGTTAAGAATTTTTTGAGGGAAGCATCACTTGAAGAGAAAGGGGGGAGATAGAGAAAAATTAACGTGGAATTCTTAAATGAGTTTTTGCATGAGATTGGAGCAAATGTTTACCTTTCTCGAAAATGTATAGGAGGCATTCCTTATTCCAACTAAGGGATATAAAGGAAATTTTTCCATAGGACTTGATCCTACAAAATTCTTTCAATTTTCCAATTTTTTTTTTGCCCCAATGGGGCCTGAAATCTTGAGTTCCTGTTTTCAGTTGTAATCAGGTGTGAATAAGTTTTTTTTACTTTGAATTTGAACCAACAACCGTACGATTTTCTCAGGCTTCTAGGAGCATCTTTATCCCTTAGATGCTAAGGCGGATAATCCACCACTCTCCAAACTAACATTGTTAGCTATTTTTGACGTAACCTTTAGCACCACCTATGGTGCTAAATGCTATACAATATTTTTATAATTTATTAGTAAATGCGTTAGCACCAACAACCAAGCTTAGCTTTGATGCCATGTATTCTGGGCTTAGCAACTATACTCAGATTATAACCCTTAGCACCGATGCTAACTGGACTCTCTCACATCCGTCGTTGCCTTAGTAGCAAGGGATGTACACGCTCTAATGGGAACCTGTAACAATCTGCCTGCATTTGCAGTTTTGCAGAAACCAACACATTTTCCAATAACATTTAGTCTAGTTTAATACTACAACGACCAGTTGTAAAATAAAAGCTATGCGGCGTATATACATGTATGCTTGAATCGATTACACAAGCAGCAACTATAGTCGCCCGCGATGGGCATGGGCATGGCGCCGTGGTCTGTGGTTAGTTGGCGTCGGGTCACCTCCAGGCTCCATCCGACGTAGATGTGGTCATGTTGGTCCCTGTCGGCTGTCGCGGCTCGCCTTTCGGCGGCGCCGGGGGCCCCGCGACAAGCGAGCCAGGCCAGAGACGTACACGTCTCGCGCGCTGGCGCTGCGATCCTACGTTCCTGGGCGCGCGTGACTGGGTGAGGCCGTGCGGTGTGGTGCTTCCATCAGATCCTTCCTTGGATCGATCAGAGTAGCAACGTAGCATGCATGTGTTAGGCGGTGGTGCTTCCATCATCTGCACGACTCAGTGAAAACGACATATCAGTGGATAATGGGGACACGGTGCTCTTCGTGATTTCATTACCGATTCTTTGATGGGGCTTATAGAGAGTATAAATGTGTTTTGCTATGCGATCTTTTGTTGGTAATGTTCGACTATTGAATATGATAGTAGATGTTGCACATTTTATGGCTAATATTGCTTTGTAGAAAGAGAATGTGCATTTCACCTTCTAAATATGATATTTTACATTGCAAATTGTTGGTCAAATGTTCATAACTTAGTAAAATTAAGTTGTTTAGTCAATATTTCTGCAAAAAGAATAAAAAAACAACCATATTTACGCTAAATCATCATACAACTATGCCTTCATAACCCTCAATAGTATTTCAGATATTTCATCATTCAACTATAACTATAGTAGCCAACCAGCCCAATTAAAAGCTTGCCTGCCAAACGACCCCTTAGGAAAAACTACAGCCATCCCATCAACTATAGCTGTTTTCATATCAAAAAGGCAAAAGCAGCTTTTTAGAGAAGCTATGGGCATGTTTGGCACGACTATAGCTTTCCTGAAAAGCGGCTTCCGGGTGGGCTATAGGGCTGAACGGCTGAACTGAAGAGGTCTAGTGTTCAGCTGTCTGGCTTTTAGGTATGCTGTCGGCACTTTTGAGATGGAAGATATCTAAAAAACCCTTGAGGCAAGTAATAGCTTGTTTGATGTCGTTTAACGGTAATTAACGTAGTTTACGGTAGTTAATGATATTTAACGACAACTAACGACAATTGACGGACAATTCACAATATTGACGGAAATTAATGCAATTGACGACAATCATCGTAATTAACGACAATTACACTGCCATGAATTCTACAGTAAACATCAAAACTAAGCATGAAATAGTGGACTCAACATGCTAAATTTAAATAGTATTTAAACTCAGGACCGTAATGGTGGAATTCCACTAATAGTTTAGAACAATTTCAAATGGCAACATTAGGTCCAACCAACAGAATACAAAAATATGATGTAATGATAAAGAAAACAGTGAATCAAGTCCTGATTCTATTTAGCGAACAGGGAAATAGGGGAGTTAGTTCCCTTTAGAAATAAAACGATCCAACACTGTTCATGCTTATATGCTTTTCTAATAAGCCCCACCCGAATATCCAACTTTGCAACCGAGACTTCCTCTGTTTTTTTTAAATAAATAGAAGTACAACTTCTGACCTCTGCACCAACTAAGGATACACAGCCATAATAGGCGAGACTTCCTCTGTTGTCTTTGATTTTGAATCACCAGATTGTTTCTTTTGTTCATTTTTGGACCTCCCTCTGGATAAGAAAGTGAAAAAGAAAATGGGTTCAGCAGAAAATAACTCAGAGTTCTTCTGCATTCAGTTAGCAAAGATATAACAGTGGTCAGTGCTACTAAAAATGTTAAATTAAACCCAAGAGAAAAAAAATTACTTGCAGATATGCATTTCCATCACTAGAAATGCCCATTGCAACTCTTCAGACCTTGTTTCAAACAATATGTTGTAAAACCTAGTAGCTGGCACAAAATAGGCAGTTTTGGAACGTATGCCATTTCACTTGGATCAAAATAAGTTACCTTTTCCATTGCTTCAAGATATTGTTCAACCCATCTATTAGTTTTTCTGCAAGCGCCTTTGTCAATGGATCGATGCGACTCAGCATTAGGAGCATCAGGTATGGAGTCATATCCAGCTCCTACCAAAATGGAATAAAATGAACCTATCAAAAAAGTGTGGGGGAAGGGGATAAGAAAAGAACAGCAATGAATCACAGATGATTCAATTGATAATCCTTCTAGACAGTAATACATCGGGTGTAAGATTCTCCATTGACTAACCAGCTGGTTTTGCAACAAAGCACACGGTTGATGAAGTTCCCTAGGTTGTTCAGCAACTCACTATTCAATTTGGCTTTGCATCTAGTTCAGCATGTTTTTAGTCAAGCCCATGCATTGAACAGTGTGACATTCTTTCTGGAACACACGTTAGACCATAGGCATACGTAGCCAGATTTGAATCAAATGGCACGGGAGATAGGTCCATTCAAGAGAAATACACCAGTGATAAATATGCAATTCACACAGCTTAAATTTTCTTTCATCAGTCATCCTTGTTTAAATTTGTAATCCAGTACAAAAATAGAAGCATGTCTTAAAGACATGCGGCAGAACAAAAAGGATAATAAAACTAGAGATGCCATAATCTAATATTATTGAACAATATAGTGAAATGAGTATCATCAGCCCAATTTCATGCTAATAACTAGTAAACTGGACCACATGAAAACAACAGCTAGATGTTTGGTGCAAATAAATGTAACTGGGCATGCTTGACTCATAAAAAGATCTCTATAAAGTCCATAGGGGCCTCAGCTCAAGTAAGTATGCAAGCATTTGCCAAATACTAATAACTAGCATGAACTGTTCGTCAATCAAGCATTTGGTTAAAAACTGTAACAATACCTGCTTCATAATTTAAATATTTAGTAACACTTATGGTCTTCATCATTGTCCAGTTTTCATCGGTTCCTAACAGTGTTGAAGGGAACATGACCTGAAAATTAGCTTTCATCAAATAAGTACTTCATGAAAAAGAGCAAAAGCATTATAAGAATAGTCGGCATTTGCAAATGCTATCCATGCACACAATGGTTGGCATTGCGGTGGCTTCCCATTTGTTCATCCCATTATAGTTTACTTACAAACTCATTACACCATGTAAACTCATTAGTATTTCGGATTTGAAGATTATTTAGTTTTCAGATTCAGCCTCTAAGCACCATCTACTTATACTAAAAATGAGCTGAAATTTGTAGATTGAACCATAGATTACCTCTGAACACTAATGCTTTCATCAACACATAGTAGATACATATCAATTGCAATGCACTACAGATACGTCAATGTGCCATTTTTGAACTGATATGCTCTACTTGCATAAACAAGCAACACTAAAATGCAATCAAACTTCTCTTCTGCTAATGGTCAGGAACACCACTGATTAAAAAAATGCAATCAAGATTACTGCACTGAAGGGAAATAATATCAACCTCATGGATAACCCAAATTTACAAATCAAGTAATAAAATCTAGAGACCAAGCAGGAGTACTAGTGTTACACATCCTCATGAACACATGTCTGAAGGAATTAGGGGACGCGCTCCCTTACACTAGGCCGCGCTCGTGCCTGCTCGCCTCCGGCTCGGCCTGCTGGTCACTAAGCCGTCGGGGTTGTGGGTGGAGGTAGGGATTTGGTTTCTTCTTCCCCCGATTTCCCCCCTTTTTTGTTATTTCGGTTTTAAATGTTGAGCTTGATTTATTTTCAGATTTTGTTGCTTGTTGCCCATGTATGGTGAATATGACAGGGTGGCTACCCTGGGCTAGCTATGACGGGACCTAAGGCCTCCCACACACCAGGGTTGTGCGAGGCCATCCGGTGCGTATGGTTATGTCGATGGTGGTGCTGCTGCCGTTGCCGTGTCGTACTGAGGTATACTACTCTACTCTCCTTTATCCCTCTCTCCACTCCCCCCTTACTTTGCGATGGATTGGTTGGATGCTGTGGTTATTGGATGAGTTCTCTGTGCCACGCTTAGTTTATATTGAGTTATTCAGTTTGGGCAAAAATAACAGTGCCACGCTTAGTTTCGACCCTTAAAAGTAGTATACCATTACCATTCTTATATGCGATAACACATAAATTTCAAAGCATAGAAGCATGTGTTTAACAATTGTGAACAAAATGATTAGACAGAACACTACTGAAAAAAAAAAGAAGATGAGGTCTGTTAACGAAAGGTACATAGTTGATAAAGCACCTTTAGGCTGCATTTGTCTCTAGTCCAACTTTGGTTTCTTTATGCTAGATATTGGAGACATCAAACTCTAGCTCTAATTATCCAATGGGATGCTGGACCATAAGATTGCAGTGTTTGGTTAGAACAATGACTCTTGATATTGCCACACCCAGTGCTTGAACCGTGTGGTTGGGACCAGCGTTAATCTTTCCGGATTTGATATTTTTTCCTGGACACCTAACGGTAGCTGGTAGTCGGCTGGCCGGTCAAAATTTCTCCTAGTTTGACTGAAATTTTCTACAATTTTTAACTTCAACCATCGTGCACTTCTTAAATCATGCAAAAGCAGCCCAAAATAACAAACTTCATTTTTTTTGGGTACGTACTGTACCGGTAACCAGCTAGAATCATCCACTTTCTGCAGTTTTTGTAACCCTAGTTGGGACTGGGATAGGCCTACTCCATAGCATGAGTCCAAGAGCCGCAGCCCAAAGGGCAAAGGTAACATACTTCGTTGTTACCATTACCATTTTCCTGATAATCATTTCTACATTCTAACTGTACTATTTTACTTGCGGAGAAACTCTCAGTCTTCTTTCTCTACAAGGAAGGAGGCAAAGTGAAAACGTGCGAAATTAAGCCGAAGCACGGGTGAGCATTGACTACTTTTATGGCGGCCAAGCCGAAACAACATACTTGGACAGTTCGGCTGTCCTGGCAAAGGGGCATGTGGGGGCGAAAGGTACGCACGCATGGGCTCCTTTCCTCGCTAATTCTATGGTTAAGTGGTCAACTTGTTGTGTGTACCCATGCCTAACCCCGACGTTGATCCGCCTCGATCCTACATGTAAAGTGAGCCCTCACACATCATGCCCATGGACCGGCCAATCAGAAGCTCCTTGCAACCTTGTAGCTGTACAAGAGTTCTGTCAGATCGGATTGGTTCAGATCTGGATGACAATGCATCTCGTGATAGTGGAGTACTAGTACTGCTGGTTTCATCAGCCGTTGGGGATGCCCATCCTCATCATGAACAGACCAAGCTTGGAAAACCGAAGCAGAATGACCACAGCTGTGTTTTCCTGATCAGTGATTTTGTGCTAATGAAAAGAATACTTTCACAAAATGCTAAACAAAAGTATTCTGGGGGAAAATCTTGAGCAAATTACCTTTCTGGAAGTTTCCATGGAAATATCCAACCCCGTAGGCCGCCAGCCCCGCTCCCCTCTTGTGCAATGCTCTCATCGTTTTTGAGTGGATTGGAGACTATTGATGTCCATAGTACTGGAAGACTTCTTTAGACTGCTTCCAGTGCTCTATCTGGTTCGGTATCTTAAGGATATCATGTAGGTAAAATGCTGAGATAACAGTAGATTAAATGAGTTGTGAGATTGTTGCAGTATCTAAATAAGAGACTGCTCTGGCTCGAAGTCATAGACAAAAAAAATAACTCTTTTCCATCTTGTACACACCATCTCCTCGAGATTCTACATCTAATTAATTAAAAGGACCTAAGATACTATACCATAAGAAACCATGTATTGAGAAGATAGTATCCTAACACTCCTCATACACTAAGATATTGTTCATTGAAAGCAGCCTTAGGAACTAATTTGTTTTTGTCCGATGAGTTCCTCGCCGGATGTTCTTTACCCGTGATGGGTTTCTGCGCCATATGGTCTGCTGGACCAACTTGCCTAGACGGCGACGACGGCACATAGAAATCGCCACCGGCAAAATCATGTTGCCTTCACTAAACCTAGTCTCCGGCGAGAAAAGCGAGAAGGTCAAGTGCCTATGTATTGACTCGTAAACTTGATGGTATCGCGAAACACTACTCCACGTCCACGGCGCAGATTCGAAGACGGGCGCTGCTTCGGCCCATTGGCTGCAGTGAATAAAGAGGCACGGCCCATTCGGAAGCGATGGTGGAGCGGGCCAGATTTATGCGCCTTGGTCGAGTAACAACGGCGGCAGAACACTCGCAGGTTCCGCGCGTCATCCGCCCGGCCGGGGCCGGGAAAAGAGGAAGGCGCACGTGCCGACTGCCGTAATGCCGTTGCCGAACAGCCCAGGTTGGTGGGAGATACGTGGAGCGGCACGGGCCGCGCCGCGGTCCTCCGACCTCCGTAGTCGCGAGACCGGCCGAGCCGAAGAGACGGAGCCCAGGCGGGTCCGTTTGGTGCCGACGCTTGGTGGGCTAGCCGGCCAAGCCCACCGGATCTCGGGCAGCACGAAGAGGCGGTTTCTGATGGCCGATGCGATCTAGTGGGCAGGGATGCTTCGTGTCTTCCCGGCCTGATAGGCCCGTGGAAGTGGAGGGGCTTAGTTCGGCTCACATTATTAGGTCGCGAAGACGAGAAGCGGATGGGCGCACAACGGCACAAGGCGCGCAGATGACGGATGCCGCGGCCCTGGGTTGTGGGCCTGTTTGGATTGATAACTGGGTTCATTTTGCCTGGCCGAAGTCTTCTCTGGAGACTGTCTGCAAGCTGTTTGGTTGGAAGTCTGGATTTGCCATCTCTTTCCTGGTCTGGAGGCTTTCCGAGGCAACTCAGCCTTCCCAGGCCTTCAAAAATGACCGACTGGAGATTAGAAGTTAGTTAACGAATTATTTTCATTAGTTAATGAATCGTTTTACGCCTTCTCATTCTCAGACGTCATTTTTTTATTTTAAATTTTCTTCAAGCCCAAATCTTCAACCAAATACCATATCCCCAGACTTGCCTGATCAGACAGAAATTATCTGCTTTCCAGGCTACCTCCAGGCATCAATTTTTTCCAGGCATGGAACCTAGGTTTCAATCCAAACGAGCCGTGTATCTAGGGGTGAAAACGGAGCGGATAGTTTCCGACCGATCCAGACGGAAACGGATTGTCTCAGATCGGATTTTTCTCGAATAATTCTCGAGTCGGAAACGAAAAACGAATACGGTATGCATGCTATCCGGCGGGTACGAATACGGATTATCCGGATAAGACGAAGGCCGGATAACCGGATTTCAGCCCAAAAGAGGATTTTGGCCCAAAAAGAAAATATAATTTTAATTGATTTCTGAATTTCAGAAAATACAACAAATCAAATAGCCTTTTAGAAAATAGCAAATAGAGCTAAAAAATTCTAGAAAAAATCATAGAAATTTCTTGAATTATTTTAAAATTAATAAAATTAATTTTAACTTAAAGTTGGTTTTATTTTTTCACATAAATTATTTTTAATTTTTGAAAATAGTAATAACCTCTTTAAAATCCAGAAAATTCAATAAATAATTGACTTTATTTAATTTATTTTTTTCCTTTTTAACCAAGAAAACTCTTTTAAATATCAGAAAATCCAATAAAGTAATATATTTATTAATTTTATTTTTGGTAACATACTTTGGGATATTACAGTCATTTGAGTATAGGTTAACCATCCAGCCCGATCGATGTTATTGTGAATTAAGTTTTATGTATGTGATGAATTAAGTGACTTTGTGAGTTATAACTTATGAGCACTAGTTAATGCAGCTTGCTAGTGCCAATCTTATGTATAGTTGCTGAAAATATGATCAATTCATGAATGTTTGCATCAAATAAATTAGTTATATGTTTTCGTTAATTTCTGGCATACAATTTAAGGGGTTTTCATATTCCGAAAAATATCCGCGACTGTATTCGTTTCGATTCGTATTAGCTCCGTATTCGTATTCAGTATTATTCGTATCTGTATCCGTATTCAGGGTATTTGTATTCAAATCCGGGGAAAAAGTGAAAATAAATATAGCAAAACTATTATCCGTCCTCATTCGATCCGTTTTCACCCCTAGTTGTATCAGTGGAACAGCTGGATATTGTGGGCAATGGCCTGCTGGTGTCGCTGAGTGACCCAGTCCAGTCTACAGTGATTGATGGACATGGACGTAATGGAACGACCATCCGGTCCGTCACGGTTGCACGAATCAGGCGGGAGGCAGTTTTTTTTTCAAAAATGCAAGAGGTTTATTAACTCATAGCATAGCATGATTACACTACTTGACAACTATGCCCTTGATGAAATCAGGAGCACATGTCATCCAAGTACACATCAAACTATCGCGAAGCTTCCTTCGCACAGTTATGAGCCGCAGAATTCGTTGCCCAACGAACATGAACACAGGAAAAGGTATTGAAACTCATGTTCATGCCATATACCCGCAATAGCTGATTTTGCTTCATCTTGCGACTTGATCGTGTTGACAAATTTAAATTATCTGACTCTAACACCACATCACTGCAGCCCTGTCTTTTTGTCGTCTCTTAACTATATCATGTCAATAAAATCCTACATATAGAATATAAGGGAGGAGAGAGAGCGCATGTCTTCTCTTTCTGAAGAGACTGTCGTGCACGCGAAACAAGATATGATATATTAATCTACTCTAGTTGACATGTAGGTATATTTCAAAAGAAAATTATAAAATATAAATGTTGGAAAGTGTGCTAAAGACTATTTATTGGAGATGTTATCTCTAAAGATGATATAGCATATGTTAAAAACAAATTTATCTCTAACTATTGGAGATGCACTCAGCAAGCTACAGACCATCTCGAGCCGCTAATGCTTCAACAATAAAGGCATCATGAAGATTATCATACCGTCGGGTTTCCGCCACTTAGAAACAGCCCGGAATGATCACGGATGATAGAACCTGTTACTCCTGTACGACGATCCCCATGAAAGGCTCCATCAGTGTTTATTTCAACCTTGCCCGTGTCTGGGGGGTGGGGGGTCGCCACTTTGCCGGTTTCGGAACAGTAACTTCCATGTTAGGTGTATCCAGGTTCCAGCGTGATGATATCCTCCATCATCAAGCTGACATGTTTAGCAACCAGCGAAGGGTTCCAGTTTCCAGAGCAACCACCTACCACAGATAAACTGACATGTTTAGCAGCCATCGATGGGTTCCAATTTTCTTTACCATGTATTCGATTATTGCGGCCAGTCCAGAGCGACCACATACCAAAGATAAACAGAGCTGCATCATCTTGTGAACAAATGTCCCCAACAAGCAAATCTTTGACCCAACTCACCGGAGGCATGTAAGAGCCTAGATTTGCATCCAGATCTTCCATGTATGTCAATCTAGTCTCATGAACAGTAGCTAGCTCATACAATACAATTATCATGAATATCACATTTATACATACGTATAAATAAAAGAGTACTTAATTATTACAGAAATATTGTAAATAGGCCTTAGGGCCAAGTGTTTACAGAACAGGCCGACGAACCAACGAGTTTAGTGAATAAGCATCAGTGGAATGTAAATAAACCAAAAGGAAGGGGACTCCATGAATTTGTCATAGGCAATCAACTGTGGCTAGGACCTAGTTACCACCGTCTTTCTCAGTTCCATAGCCGAATGCATAGAAGTATCCATACACCGGGTCATCTGCTTCATAGTCTAAATCTATATATTTGAGCAACCATGAGTACGAAGGTACTCAGCAAGCTCTCACAACAAATGCAAGTATATAGATGCATGACTTACCAAAGAAGGGGTTTTATGATTATTTTAGCACAAAACAGATTTTGCTTAAATACTATAATTATTTTTCTAATATATGATTTAGCATTTTTAACTTTAAAACGAAAGTTTCATATGTGTAAGAAAGTTTTATCTCGATAAGGTTCCATCCACCTACAATTACTCATAAGGTTACATCCACCTACAGTTACTTATAAGGTTCCATCTACCTACATCATCGGTACAACCAGTTTTCGTTAACATGTCTCAGATCACATTTTTATTAAAGCTAACCAAGTGTGGCTTTCTACACAATGCCCATAACAGGGGGGGCACAGCTATTCGAATATATTATACACTCTATAGATGTTCCATAACTTTATCCACAATATACGATCAACTCATAATGTTAGTTATGACACGCTTCCTTGGACATACGACAAAAACGATCATAACAAGACTTTTCCAATACCCAATCCTCACACTCGACACACTTTGGCTGGGAACCACTCAACATTGGGATAGTGACTGTTACGGGGGCATCCCTAGAATGCTCCGTTATGAAACATATTTTTAATTAGGGACTCTCCGTTGTAAGGGAGTTGCCTACCCTTCTCGATTCAAAATCCACCACTGTGCGCGGGGTTTATGCCAAAAACTGAGCAAAGTAATTGACTAGGTCTATCCCATACTAGACTTGTAGTTGCACGATTTAGAAGTTTAGAAATGCAGCATATGATTCAGTCCTTAATCGACTTGGGCAAGACAGTCTACAAGCCCAAGTCTCGTGCATACCTCTGCACCGATCTCATACCAACTACTCGTCCAAGTCTCCACCATTTTATATAACATTTTCCTATTTCTAGTGGTAACACACATCACCACACTACAATTCATAACATATCCCAAATTCTTGTAATGACAATGTTTGTGTCATATTCAATTCAACCACTAAGTAGTGTCTAAACACAACTAATAATATTATTGTTTAACCAAGGGCAATTTACTAATATAATAATTAACCTAGGATGACAAGGTATAAGGGGTTATCAACAATCAAGGAGATGATAATAATATCAACATTTGGCATAGCTAGGTATCAACCTTTAACATATCATTTTATAAATAGTAATAAGCATGCAAATAATACTTTGAAATAAAATAATTTGCATTTGAAAAGTAGGTTCAACATGATCAATTTATAAGAATTTTCCTTGATCAACTATGGATATTACTAGGTCTTGGTCTTGTAATGAAGCAGTGGCGAAGTCTTCGTCGACGTTGGAACCTATTTAAGCGCAAAACGACGACTTTGAATAAATGCACATAACTAAAAAATCAAATGAACTTAAAAAGTTATGATTTTGGTACTGATAAAAAGATCTTGAATTTAGAAACAAAAATAAAATTATTTGAATTTAAAACGAGGGAGAATGATCTCTCCAACGTTTGCCCTGAGAGAAATTCCAGAAATTCCGAAATTTCTGATAGGTAGGTTCGGTTGGATTTTTATTTTCTTTTTCTATTATTTTCTTAAGAAAATTCCCTGTTACTGACAGGTGGGGTCCATACGGGGTTTTGATTTCTTTTCTATTTATTTTATTTAGAAAAACCAGAGAGACTGACAGGTAGGACCGCGATCCACATGGACTCGGTCCACCCGACAGTGCACAGGGCCAAGGGTCCCACTCGTCAGCGCCTTTGTCTATGGACTAAGTCTATGCAAGGATAAAGTTGGGGCAGGGTGTGCATGTGATAGACTCAAACTTTAACCTATGATTTAATTAGTTTTCCTAATTACCAAGGGCCCACGTGTCATATAGACATTAACTACTTAATTAACGTTAACGAATTACCGGTTTAAACTAACTACCAGGGTCCATGTGTCAGTGCTCCACGTCATATTCTTCCTCCACATGGGGATGAAAACAGGGGTGCCAATGGCTGGCTCAGTGGCGGTGGAGGGGACTCCGACGACCACCCACGACTAGAAAAATGGAACACAGGTCCACGGCAGATCTAACAGCTGTGGCGGCGCGGCGGGACATGGACCGAGGCAATGACACGATGACAAGGTCGACAGCGGTGGTACTATCGTTGGGGCAACTACTCAACGCGGCTAAAAACTAGAAATTGAAACCTAAGCTACCAACTACAGCCTATAACCGTGCTATACGTGCGCTTGGTGCTCAAAATGCGGCGACGCAACTAGCTATTCCATGGCAGCTTGCGGCAGTGCGGTGAGGTCATCGGTGTGACTATGCTACAGCCATCTACGCATGTTATTGACTAGCCTAGAGGTTTTAAGCGATGATGATGTCTATGAAAATGAAATGGCTCACCTGGAAACCAATCGACGAAGGAGATCGGGTGATGTGGCTGTGTTGCATGCTCTGGGCCGGCGACGAGGACGAAGTCTTGTCAGCATCCCTGGTGCATGAAATGGAAAAAGGATGCGCACATTAGAGAGAGGGGATCAAGGCAACCAAGATGCATAAGATGATGAAGGCAAAAGCTCACCGGGCAAGGCGGGAGGATGTGGTGACGACGGGGCGTACTTTGGCTAGCTCTGCGGATGGTGATGGCTCCCTGCTTCTTTGGGAGGAAACAAACACAGAGGTGAGCATGAGGAAGAGGGGGTCAAGACGACCACAATACGCAAGAAGATGAAAACAAAGACTCACCCTGGTGGCCAGAATTGGGGAAGAAGACGAGTTCTTGACCATCCGAGGCGGAGAAGAGGGGAAAATTGGGGAATAAGCAGCGAGGAGGTTGGCGAGCACGGTGATGCACTCGACCAGGGCTTAAATAGCTAGGAGCGGTGGTGAGACGAACGCTGCAACACGATGGCTCAGGTGCGAGATCTGGGTGTGCTCGTGAGGTGACAAGGTCACATAGGTGTGAGAGAAAGCGAGAGGCTCGAGGCGCAGGGCCTGATGTAGCTTTGGTGCACGCGGCTCGAGCGTACAACGCAATGGGCGGCTAGCGAGTAAGCTGGCGCGTGGAGAAGATAAACAGTAATCCCCGGACGCCCTGAGAGATGGGCCCGGGTCCACGTGTCAGCGAAGCGAGCGAGCTGGGCTGCAGTGCGGCGTGCACGGAAATGAGCCTAGTGGCTGGGCTGGGCCGTGAGTGAGGCGAGAGCGGGTGCTGGAGCGGTTGGGCCAGTGGCGAGGGAAATGGGCCGAGGGAGAGGGAGAAGGCTGGGGCGGCGGGGTGGATGCTTCCCGAGAGGAGAGAGAGGGGGGAAAGAGTTTAAACTTTTAGTTTGGATTTCTAGGACCGAATTTGAATTTGAATTATGAGGAGATTTAGCACACCATTTAACTTGTGGATATTTATAATTTCAATTTGGAGCAAGGAAAATTGATTTATCCTTTTGAATTGCAAGCCAAGCTTTTGAAATTTCTCAAAATGCAACAAAAGTTTATGAAATCCAAGAAATTCATGCAAGTTTTAAATTATTCAAAAATTGGGCTGTTACAAGGCAGTTGACCTTGGAAATTCTGGGCGAACCTCTGGTTTGGAAATTCTCGTAGGAATCAAGAAAAATTCTGCGTTTCAAGCGGAGCCTACGACTACATTTTGCGAGGATAGCGAGTGTAACTGTGCATAACCTTGAACAAACATGTGCAGATCGGTTTAGGAAACCCGAACATGCCCTAAAACAACAGGCATGCCTAATTTGTTTTTCCAGACAGTTTTCAACTTGTTTTTAATGGCTAAAAATTCAGTTTGAGTTTTTTTCTTCAGAATTTGATGTTTGGTGAATATGAACGAGTTGCATAAAATGGGGATGAGAGGGAGTTATAAAGGGCATAAACTAGCTGCTTGAAACAAAATATCTAATAGTTTACCAAAAACTAATTTTCGCCGGTTCCTTGAACCCTCAGTGCAGACTGTCAAGAAGACATGCAGTATCTAAAAAACAACCATCTTTATGGGATTGTCTATTTATAAGTTATCTGATTTTTTTAAGTTTAAGTTACTTGTTGTGACCATTGGATCAATATCCAATCATATGACATCCATTGGATCAATATCCAATCATATGACACATCAATCTCTGCACAAATCCAACGATCACAACAAGTGACTTAAACTTAAAAGAATTTCAGGCAACTTAAAACTAGTAAAACCCAATCTTTATTTTCTAAAGTTGATTCATTAGATCAACCACTAACACGCACGATTCATTGTTTGTCTTTGACGAAATATTTACAGAATCATGTTTGGATGACATGCGAGAACGGAATGGAACGAATCAGAGATAACCCGAAGACGTTGGCAACGCAGGTTGGCATCTCTATGCACAAAAGCGTGTATGTTTATACGTAGAACTACTCATACGTCTCCTCTAAGCTTCAGCTAACTACAGCAACAGATGACACGAGCGCGTTACAGTTGCAGCATATACATTACACAGCATCATATCATACTCTACCCAGCGAAAAAAAGGAGAGGGATAAACAAGAGAAAAACGACACTCGATGCCGTATGAAGCGAAACAGGAAACCGTCGGGAGCTTCTCGTCTCCAACCATTTATCCGTGGTCGATCGATCGATCCCTTGACGGAAAACGATTGAAGCACATCGGGCTCTGCAGATCCGTCCACATACTCTGGCTCCACCTAGCACCAACATGCTTGCGGCACTGCATGCTATGACTCGCTCCATGAAGAAAGAGTCATGCTATTACCTCATCTGGCAACGCCACGAACCGCGTTCGCTTCTGAAACACCACAAAGAAAACCGCATAAGCCATCAGCGAAAGCGACGATTAATGCGCTTTAATCCAGTTGTTAATCTGTATACGCATTAGGGGAAAATGTTGGGTCAAAATTGGAGCAGGACGAACAAGCGAAGCACACCGCATGACGAAGTCAACAATAATACACTCGTGAAATGACGGAAGAAAGAAAAAACTAAACGTTTTGCTCATGCAATCTCTCTTATCTTGAGATGGAAAAATGAGCACGTCTTGCTGATGGTGATAAGGTTAACTGCAATGAGATGGTATCATTTAACGGTTGCCCGCTGCAACCTAAGCAGGCTAAGCTAGTTTAATGGTTGGGGTTATCTATTTGACTTTGAGCTGAACAATAAATGAAACTAGTAAATCACTACATCAGTGACGGCGACTGAAAAAAATTGGCCAAAGATACACTAATGGGCATAAGCTAAGCAACTTGTCATGTTGTGATCCTTGAAACTTTCTCAATTTGGTTTTAATGACGGCAGGACACTAGTCAGGCATGTCGCACTCCGGCGTGTTTGTGCTGCTACCATAGAAGAGTTTAAGACCATTTTAGTTACGGATACACTTTCTACCAATCTGAGTGTAGATGAAGTTTCGTTATTAGACTTGTTGCATAGATATAGATAGAGAGAACATCCTAAGATGAATTGATAAGCAGCCGACAAAGTAGGACTATTCAGAAAATGAAATGCAGCTTTGATGCAAGACGAGGTTTTGAGCAAGAGTTTTAGTTGGGAGTGGGAGTAGACATATCGGCTATGCTAAAATATCTGTTGACAACATTGAACATTCAGGGAAACTTGTCTTGAAGCTTCGGCAAGAGAAATATTTTTTCCGTTGTAAATCTACGACTACTATGCTGAAAAAAAATCCGCAGCCGGAAAACTGAGAACTGTCTCATAATTCCAGGTACTCAAGTACGAGTATGACAAGCAACTGTATTCTGTATTATTGCCCAACCAGTCAAATCTTGAAAATTCTTGTGAACCTTTTTCCCGTCCCGCCGCCACAATAACAATCAACAATTCAAATCCTCGATTTGACGCCAAAACAAATCACTAACGTGAGAGAAACTGCGCTTTTAAGGCGCCTCTCGCTTTGTTAACTTACTTCACGCGACAACCGCAGGCAGCATCCAAGTCCTACTTTTTCACTTTTCCATACAGTGACTCCTAGCGGCATATATATGCCCAAGAAAATGTATACAGCTTGGATTACTCTCTTTGGGAGCTGTCCGTTCGAAAAGTAACACTTTAAAGATGTATTTGGTTGGAGGTTAAAAAGGTGAAATTAGCACAAAAAACTACAATATCTCTACCCTGCTAGTAACACATAAATTGTGTTGAACTGATTTAGCTGGTTTAGAATGAACTAAATGTTATTTTAACCTCGAATCAAACGCAACCTGCTGGTGATTGGGACCGCATTCGGATGTGAGAGTACAAGAAGCAGGCATTTCCATCTCTTGTGAGAAATTAGTCCTCTCTTGTCTGAGCGCGATTTGGGACTTTCTCAGGTAGTATAGCCTAGTAGGGCCTGCCTAATGACATGGCGTGACCTTTTCTATGTCAAAATGGGGCCCTTGCTTAATACGTTAGCCTAACATATTGGCCACACTCAGTGAACCATTCAGCTCCAGATCGATGCCCGATAGGACACGTAAGGGATCCCAATGTCTTAGGACAGGTTCTTAGTGTTTCGAAATCTCATCCACTTTCATCTCAATTATCCAACTCCTTATTGGAGAATTTGTCAATTTACACGCTACATACAATACACTTGGTGCCATTTTAACTGCTCGTATAGATCCAAATCCCATCACAATACATGTGTAATTTTTTAGTTTCCAAAGTCTTCGTGATATAAATTTGCCCATTAGCCTTTATACATTGTATATCTGTTAAAGATATGGAGTAAACATGTCGATTAAAAAAAATGAAGTTTGAGACTGCTAACCACGCATACCATGTTTATAACGAAAGTTTCGTTTATAACAAATCTATTTATGTAAAAAAAAAATAGAATTCTATTTATGTAAAATTTAACAAGATTTTACTGTATACTTCTCACAAAGTACTTTGTGGGAATTCATTTTTTTTTGTCTATTCCTAAGGTGACTTGTGCTTTCTTAAGTGTAAATCTCATTTTAAAATTACTGGATTATCCTATAATCAGATAAACACATCTCAAAGCTGATCCAAAGGCCAAGAAAAGCCGGCTTACAAAAAAATTCAGGCAACTTACAAATAACAAATCCGTTGTTCTTAGGACAAATTTACTACCGCTCGTGAAAACCATTTCCTTTTTTCGCAGGAAAACGGAAAGTGGAAAAGAAAAGAAATCCTAAAAACAGATATATTGAGAAAATTTTGGATAAAATAATATATTTTTTCTATGACTAGCATTATGTTTCATTCATGCCATGCCATCATAACATAGTCCTATTCAAACTATCAAAGCATAGTCCTAAAATAAGCTTGTAATCTTTTTGCAAAAAAAACTTGGAAAGAAGCAGTGCATTACCTCCTTCCGGGCGGCCTTGACGTCTGGCGATGCGTACTCCGGCGTGCGGGGCAGCGTGGGCCACCTCTCCGGCGTCTTCGCGATCCTTGCACCCCTCTCCGGCGCCGGCATCATGAACCCGGTGCCCCACTCTGGCGTCGCCGCGAACCTCGGGATCCGCTCCGGTGTCTGCGCGAGCCCGCCGGCGCCCCAGTCCGGCATCGGCACGAACCGCGGGCTCCGCTCCGGCATCCTCAGTATCCCCCTCTCCGGCGTCACCGCGCCGTTCCCACCGTTGGCGGCGCAGAGCTGCATGATCTTGGCGGCTGCCTCGGCGGCGTCCCGGCTCTCGCCCATGAGCTTCTCGACCTGCGCCTTGGGCAGGCGCATCCTGAGCCGGACCGGCCCGCCCTCGGAGGCGGTGGAGAGCGGGGAGGCCGGCGCGGTGCCGGCGGAGGAGGTCGGGAGGGAGAGGTCGGAGGTGGAGCGGCGGGTGAGCATGAGCGACTCGAGCCGCTCGCGCGCGCCGACGTGGAGCGCGCCGGACCACGCGCGGCGTGGGGGCGCGGCGGGGCGGGGCAGCGCGACGAGGAAGTAGAGCCGCCCGGGCCGGAGCTGCGCGTCGTGCGCGAGCGGGCGCGCGCGGACGCCCAGCAGCTTGACCTCCTCGGACTCGAGGAGCTGGAACCCCGGGTGGTCGCGCAGCACCGTGCCCGCCAACGCCGGCGGCTTCACCCGGAACGCCGTGCCGTCCAGCTGCATCACCTTGGCACCCTTGCGCCGGCCAACGAGGCTGTTGCCCATTGCCTCCGGCTGCCGCTGCTTCCTCCCTCCCTCTTTCCCTCCGCTTGCTTTCCTCTCGCTGACGGCTGTGTTTCTCTCCGCCTTTGCCTCCTCTTCTCTTTTCTCTCGGTGCGCTTGGGTTTGGCTCGCGTTGTTCTTTGCGGTGGTTGTGTGTGTGGGGGTGTGGGAATTTAAAAAGGGGGAGGGAAAAAGGAGAAGGGAAGGGAGGTTTGGGAGTCAAAGGTGGCGGTGAGTATTGAGCTCGAGATGGACTGCAAGGAGAGGTTTTTCTTAATTTTTGTAGGATGGTTCCCGTGGAAGAGAGGAGCGTTAAAATCGTTTGTAGTCGACGTCTAACTGTAACAGAGCAAGAACTTGAGGGGTAACAAAATGAAAGTTTTTGACCGTCCAATTACGTAGTTAAGGGTCAGAGCAAGAAATTTAGGGGTAACAAAAATGAAATTGTGATGCTACCACTACAGGCTATAGCAAATCTGTTTAAATGTAGTATACAGAGGTATTCAGATCCTCTGTGATAATGCAGAGGATACTGTACACAGTTTTTTTAAATGTGTGAACAATATTCAGCAGCGGTACCACACAAGTATGGTAGAAAACCAAATATCCACTGTAGCAATTTTACTGTAGCAAAAGCACACCGTGGCTTCCACTCCGGACCTTCGTCTTTTGGTCGGACGGTAGAGACTGTCTCCTAGTACCAAGTATTATAGATCCTCAGCGTTGAGCCATTTCCATATGTAGAGTGGTGAGGGTTTTGATTCGGTAGTGCAGAGTTGAGGATGCACGCTGCAGAAGTTAAATTTCATCCAGTAACGTAATTTGGGTGTAAAGTTGACTCCGTACCAAACTAGGTGTGGGGAAATAGAAGACCTTACCATGAGCAAAGCCTTTCTGACAAAGTTTTTGGTCTCAGATACTCACATCATTTACCGTCTTCGCAAACATCATGAGCACGACCAGTCAAAGCCTGCCATGAAATTCGTCCACGCTGCTATTTTGTTACAAATTTCATATCTATCGTTCAACTTGATTTTAAACTTCATTTCGAATTCTAAACTCTGATGACCCTACACCCAATAACTAACCACCAAGGGGCACATACCGTCCGCACACTATGGTCAGGTCTCAGTGTCCCACAACCAATGGCATTCGAACAGCGCATACCGCCCGGACCGCCACGATGGACGCCGGATGGTGCGTGCTAAGCCTGTCTGAGTGGAGGTTTTTTTTAAATAATATTATTTTAAAGATAATTACAAAATTAAATAGTCGATTTTTTTTTTTACAAAACTAGGTCATGTCGCCATTTCAAATAGTGTCAGGAATCTCTGTTTTTAAAAAAATTATGTGTAGCAGAATTTTTTAATTTTTGTAATTTTGTTTTTAAAATTTGGTAATACGTTGGAGTGTCCGCGTAATTAGGAATGCAAAATCGGAGAAGACAATGTGAAGTAGAGAATGAGCGAAATAATTGAGTTCAGGGTTGCCATGAGCGATGTTGTCTCGAGAAGACAATGTAATGTTTTTTAGTACTCACTTCCACAACACATCTTTTAGACCTTTATTTTTATGCCGTTCCTGTCTTGCTACAACAAGAATTGAATTCCAAAAAGAGAACGAGATTTGAAATTAACGTCTTTACAACACAGTTGCGAATAGAAATGGACTTTATAATAAAGTTGTGAAGTACAAGACGTGCAGGGTTTAGTTATGTGCATAAGAAACGACCACAAACACGACGCAACAGACCGAAATACACCTACGATATATATGCACCTTTTTAGAATGAAAATAAAGTTGATTAGAACAAAAATCATTGGTATTGGCGCCCTATGGCTCCCTTCCCCTGGTCTCCTTGCTACCCGCGGTGGCAGCGACGGCCAGTCTCGAAGTCATCTATGTCCTGCGGGCCGAACGGTTGAATGATGTTAGGATAACACAACATTGGGCTAAATTAATAATTATGATGCATACTGGACATAACTTACCTCTTTGATCCGGAGTGCGCTCGGTCGACGGGGAGCGATAGTACGGCCGACAGTCTCACTTGCAGGAGCCTTCCCCCTGTCCCCTTACTGCTTACGGCAGCCAGTCTCGAAGTCATCTATATCCCGCGAGACAGGCTGGACGGTTGAACAATATTAGCATAATGCAACGTCGGGCCAATTTAATCATTCTGATGCATAATGAACATAACTTACCTCTTAGATCCGAAGTGCACCCGTTCGACGGGGAGCGGTAGTACAACCCACAGTCTCACTTGGAGGAGCCTTCCCCTTGTTCGTCGCCCGCTTGGCCTTAACATACTTATCTGCTTTCTTGGGCTCGTTTGATGCCTTTTCAATTGGGTTAGGTTTCGGTACGTAAGGTGTCCAGCGCTCAAAGGTCTCGTCTCGCATCGGATAGTTCAACATATACTTTTACTGGATGAACGCCCTATTGTACATCTTCGGACCGTCGATCCACTGGAAGAAGTTGCACTGTATCTTCGGCTGTCATCATGTGCATATGTAATCAGGGATTTGTGGAATGGAACATATGATGTGAAAAATCTTTGTGTGCAAGATACACTTACGAGGAGGTGGCCGCACGTGTAGTACGCCCGAGCGGACGTCGCTAGGTGTGTGAACTGGATGATCTTTGCCAGTAGTTTGCACATACATTGTGGGCATGGGAACTCCAATGGTACCAGCGTATCCTTCATAGATTTATATGGGTACCATCTAGCCCTCTCGGCTAGCTACTTTTGCTTCTGCACTATCCTCTTGTAGAAGCTCACCGAGCCCTCTATCTCCTTCCTCTTAGTTGTGCTATCTTACAGCTCTCTTCTCCTACACTTACTCTTCTTCCTCCTTTTATAGAGGGATTTTTTTGGCCTAAAAAGGAGTGACAGTGTGTTGTCATCTCAGAGTATGGTCTTGTCGTTCTAAGAAGTAAGTGTCGTAGTGTCGCAGTGTGTTGTTATATCGATGTGCAAAAGTGGCCACTTGTGGCTTAACAGGGGCCGCTCTTTTCGGTCTGAAAAAATCGCGTGGCGGAGTGTGGTCTTATCAGTCTGAAAAGTAAGCATCATAGTGTTTTGTTATCTTGGTCTCAAAAGGTGGCGCAGGGGAGTCAAGGCTAGAAAGAGGGTGGTGTGGGGTGTCTCGATACTGACTCCCCTACATGGTCATGGTGTGTAGACAAAAAAGAAATATCGAAACACAAGACTAGTATAATAATAATTATATATAAATTAATATTTATAAAGCATGGCTGATATTTACAAGAACAAATATCTACTCGCGGCTCCTCTTGGGGCGTACCCCGCGTGCCACCCCTGTCCTCATCTGGAGCGGCTGCGGGTGTTGGTGCGAGTACGTCAAAGGCTCAGGTGGCCGAGGTACCCGACCGGCGCAATTAGCTTGAGGGGGGTCGCGAGGGGGTCCTACGTCGGCTGGCTTGGTCTGGGCGCACCATGCAGTTGTGAAGCCCCCACGAAGGCCTGGCTCCCACGTTGGTCGAAGTAGTAGTCCATGGAGCGTGACTCCTCGTGCGACACGTCCAGCTCATCCCAAAGCGGTGTACAACCTGTGAAACATTACGTTGTGCATGTAAACATGACGAAAATAGGAAATAGTACATTACTCAAGCAAGTAAGGTAGTCATACCTAGTCACACGAAGGCAGACAACGGCTTCACGTACTCGTGCCCCATGTACGGGTGGAACTCAGGACCTGCAAGAGAAGATTGTCGTTAGTAATTAGTGGGGTTTGAAATAAACAAGGGTATTTGAATGTTTCATGCTCACTCGTTGACGACACACGAAATTGAGAATACATTACGAAAAAGCGTAAATGTTCATGAAACTAACCCGTCGGCGGCACCACACTGTGCCCATGGTCGGTCAATCCATGTCATCGTCCTCGGCGTACAAGCTGAGTGTACACTCCCAAGTCCAATTGTGGTCGTCCGATCTAGAAGCGCTTGAAGGACCACAGCTGAAGAAGCAGTGGGCATTCAGAGAGGATGAAACTATCTTGAAGTCGGTGGCGTGTGTCGCACAGTCTACGATACGTCGCGCACAGCACCACTGGACTCCAGGTGTAGGGCTGGATATCCTCCACCTCCCAGTTCGCCAACTCACGTGCGTACCGGATGTAGTGCTTGTCGACGCTGTCGCCGTGGGACCCCAGTAATATGACCCACCTGAACAGCCACAACAGGTAGGGCTCGAAGTGCCTCCTAACAATATCATTAGGTGCATCATCCGCTATACGCTCGGGTTGTAAGAAGATATATACACATCAGCAAGGTTCACAAATGAATTGATGCGAGAGGACAACAGTTACGAAGACTTACGTAGAACTGGCACATCCACCTCAGCATCGCCTCGCAGGTGCTGCTGAACTCCCTGTACTTGATGCTCCAATGGTTGAGGCCCGCGCAGTCCTAGTCGTCCTCCCATGTCACCTCAACTATCATCACCAGTGGAAGGAGACTTGCCGCCCTCAATCTGCATCGAGTAAGGTTAAGAACAAACGTTAGTCCACCCAAAATAGTCAGGCTGCAAATGAGTACACGAAGATTGCAACAACGCGTACATCAGAACCCAATGTGGGTCACCCTCCATGCCCTCATGGGCGCGCGCAGCCGCAACGCACCAAACTCAATCGCCAACTCGCCCTCTTGGGGGAGGATGGTACTGAGACGGCTATAGTGATGCGCGTCAATCATCCGGTCAAACAACTTGTACGACCATTGCGCAGCGTGTCCTAGGTCTGCCATACCTGAGATTTCAGTGCATGCATTGTAAAAACTACGAAACGACATTAATAAAATAATTACCAGGCATAAATAGAAACCAAATTTAAGTTGAGATTATTTTGGTTAAGCCGTACGAACCCCACTAACCTACTATGTAATTTTTACAGTTTTTTTGATAGGAATGTTGGTATTTTTCTACCTAAAAAATAATTTCGACATTAATAGAATAATTACCACACACAAATGTAGTAGCGTCTAACAATTTTTACCGATTTTTAAAATATTTATCGAGTGCAAATAAAAACAATAAACAAAATTTATAATTTTATCATTCAGCTGTATGTAGCCTATGTAGCAACTCCGGATTTTCTTTACAATTTTAAGATGTGTCATGTTATTTTTATAGTTTAAAAAGTATTTTCGGCACTAACAAAATAATTACCGGGCACAAATGAAAAACCAAAATTAGCTGGGATTTTTCTAATTAAGCTCTATTTACCCTACTTAGCTACTCTCTATTTTTTTTCCAGATTTTAAAGAGACACCTAGCTATTCTCTGAGGTGTCTTCCTATTTTTGTAAATTTATTCTAAATCGTTCAAGTACTGCAATAAAAATAATATCTGCATGATGAACTAAAGTATACACAGCTCAAATGATATACTACATAAAACAGCTAAAATTATCTAATCTTTTGAATCCTATGTCGCTATTTTTATTTACTAACCGACAATGTTTTGAAATAATGTACGAAGTTGCAAAAACATGTACATGCAAAAAGGCTGACCAGATCTGATACTCCAACTGTCTCCTCCGCTACGAACTGGCAAGACTTCGTCGCGTCTCTTCTCCCCCTCTCTCTTCTCTTTTTTCTGGAATTAAAATGCGATTTTCATTGTTTTCTGGACTTTAACTGGCGACAGGAACTCGCGACTTCCTATCGCCATTTGGATTGACGACAGGAACATTGTTCACTACCTGTCGTCAGTCCAAATGGTGACAGGAAGTTGGACCGGCGACAGACAGTCAATATGGTCTCCACTGTCAATTGAAATGGCGACAGAGATCTAGTTTTATATATTTTTGACTATTTAATTTTGTAATCATTTTTTAAAATAATATTATTTTAAAAAAATCTCTATCGAGAGGCCTTTAATTTTTTCGCGCCCGTCACGGCACGGACCGGAGGGAATGTCTAACGGCGAGGTCAACTGCATCGCGTTAATGCCGCTAGCTCGCGCGCTAGCCGCGACGCTGTCAATGCGTGCGTGGGATGGATCGGTGGTGCCGGCCGGGATCGAGTTCGACGATCCGCTGCCGCCGTGTCGCATTTTGGATCTCTGTCTGTAAGCAAGGCGCTTACCAATCCTTCTGCTGAAGTTGGACAACGTATGAAAATATGAAAAGCACATGCCCGTCGTAGAATTGTACGCTTGTCCGACACGGCTACATGTGTACTTCTTTGAATTTTCCGGCCGTGAAAATGAAGTATGTAACGTGATCGTTGTCTAGCAATTCAATTTTGTTGTTGTGCATAAGAGAGATAAAAAAGACGTACGTGCGTGCTAGCAAATGCCAATATTGCTAAACGAAGTTCGATATTGACCTTCTTGTTTTGACACTTGACTAGTGCGATATTATACTCGTATAGTACAGAGTACGGCCGGCCCTTTAGATGGAACACTGCAGTAGCTGGTCTCATGCGCGCGTTACTTTTTCAACAGTTACTGCAACTAGTAACATATTGTGCTAGTACTACAGAGTACAGTCCTGTAGCTCCTTAATTAGACTAGCTTACCGTAGTACCGTACACACACACATATATATATATATATATATATATATATATATATATATATATATATATATATATATATATATATATATATAAATGCGATAAATTTGCAAAACCCTACGAGCTATCTGTAAATTAAATCTGGACCGATTTTTGGCAGCAACCACCGAACCTTTTTTTCTACCAGATGTGCCACAATCGTCAGAGACTCACGACCTACCTGGTGCAAATGTAGACCAAGTGTTTCTTTTTCCTATCTGGACCCTCTGAGGATCCTAACTCCCTTCCCAGCATGACATATGCTCGATCGTCAAAGCACACCTTCCACCCGAATAAGAGCAAGCAGCACATGGCTGATGCATCCCGTTCTGCTGCGGTCGTTGGTCTTATCTGAAACTCGTTCGTTCGCCAGGGAATCCGCAACCATCCAATGTAAAGGCATTTCTTGGTTTTGCTCCGATATTGATCTCGTCGTTTTCGCCGGTTGCACTTGCTGAAAGGTCTCCAGGCCGGGAGAGCATTATCGCGCCGTTGTCCTCTTCTTGTTCTCTCTTGATCAGCGATAACAAACCGGCTCTTGGTGTGTATGCATCTCCAGATATGTTTGATGCCGTTGTTCTCGTCCATGGTCAAGTTGAGGACATTAGTAGGTTTCTCTTGCGGTATTTGTGTGCCTCTGTTGGGTCTTTTTTGCGTTTTTTTTCATACGTTTGTTTTTAGTTAGCTGATACTAGTTTCGTATCACGCTGTTGTAAAGCCCGTCGTTGAGTTCTTTTCTTACTCTCTGTTGATGAAATGGCACGCAAAGTTTTTACGTGTTCTCGAGAGAGAGAAAAAGACATCAGTAGTAGGTTCTTTCGGTTTCAGTTTCGGTTTCAGCGGGCAGTGTTGATACGAGACTCTGCGTTGCTTAACGACTTTGAGGCAGGGATGCGAACGTACGTCCGTGAGGCATGACACGCCGTGTCCGGCCGGATGGGTGGCTGCGGCGGCAAGTCCAATCAATCGGCCTACATACCGACTCTGCAGGGTCGTTGGGGCCGCGCGCGCGAAGGCCTCGAAGTCGCACGGCACATGCGTGCCGACCGGCGACCGTAACGTGGCGCGCGGAAGGGCAAACTAACGGTGTGATCGGCTGAGTCGCGCGAGCCGCGGGCGCGCCTCGTGTCCCGCCACCGCGCGACGATTTCGCCGCATTCGCACTGCGCCGGTGAGGCGTCGTTGTGTATCGGCGCCGGCCGTGACGTTACATGCTCGGCAAAGTTGAAATTAACCTGCGAAGCACAAGGTTTACACCGACGGGCCGGACAGATGGGTGGCGCGGCGAGGCGAGGGGCGCGGTTGCTGGAGTCAAAACTCCTAAGGTCACGTATTCGCTCTAGTTTGGCTAGTCTGAAAGCCAATCTAAAACAGAGATTTTATTCGATTGATGACCGTCGATAACAGCTAGGCCGCTCCGATAGGTACGGAGGATGTGTTGTAGGGACGACGCATTGCCAATTTGACATAGAGGAAAGAAATCAATAATCCATCATATGTGTTTTTGGGTTGGGAAAAAAGATCGGTCGTACGGAGAGAATCATCATCTCGGAATCGATGCCTTTCAGTTGGCGCGCGTGAATGCGTGATCACCACCCTACTGTTCGTAACTCCCCCTGACGTATACTCCTACGTACTTCCAACACCATCGATCGGAGTGCCGGCGTACGTACGTTACGTAGCAAGAAGAAAAGAATCCGTTCTGCTATCTCGTGTAGGGGAAAAGCTTCACGTAGGACGCTCTGATGAGGCTAGTACACGATTCTGACTCACGTGCGAATCAATTCAGTGGATCCCACTGCTGTAGTTTCTTAGCCGAGAGAGGGTAGCCACGTTGGATTGTGCTAGCATAGTGCATCATACGCAGGGCTCCTCGTGTAGTCGTAACAGCTGACGTAAGAACGTAACCGTCGATTTATTCTTGTCTTAATTGAAGTTGCTGAGAGTTTCACACGTATGACACACGTGACACATGGCTAGCGCTCTTCTCTCTCTGCCTGCGCCTGGCAGCATCGGCCGCGACGGTGGCAGAGATACGAAGGCCGCGGCGGGACGGAACGCAACGGGAAATCGAACCTACCGCTGCAGGAGACATACGCGCAACACAACAACCGGATTCTACCAACCGAAAACCAGCTGCGAATCGGCAGAATTCTCCGAGTCAGTCGTCCAGGTTCCAAATCGTTTTCTTTTTTCAAACCACGGCTCTCGGCTATCGCCTCCCGTGATGCGCGGAGCGAATGGCTCCATGGACCAAGCCGGCCGGAGCTTAATAAACCATTAACAAAGTCGACTCCATTTGCGTGTGGGTGTGCTCGCTCTCGTTTTGTACGTGTGCAAGGCGAGTTCACGCACGCACACACGTCTAGTCGTCTTCCCTTACATGGAAAAGGATCACGAGGCGGAGTGCAAATTTATCAGTCTCCATGTGAGCGTTAGGATTGAAGCATAATCAACTTCGGTTGCAAGAATCTTCAGTGATTTTTTTTTCGTAATATAGTGGTGCGTTTCAGCAAATAAATGTGGGGTTTGAACACTTTTTTTTAATGTGTGATTCTAATTCTAGAACAATGAAGTCAAATTTACATGAATAAAGTAGAATGCATTATTCGGGACTAGTAAACAACTTAAGAGGTTCTATGATTCTTTCATGCTAACACCTGCACCTTACCAGTAGTTCGGTTTGTTTCATACAGCAGTGATGATTTATTATCCATTTTGGCCCCCCTTTCTTTTGAGATCTTGGGCAATTTTTTTCGAAGTAGGGGGCATGTTTAGGGCGTGTTTGGCATGGCTCCACTCCAAAACTCTAGGGGGGAGTTGGCCAAAACCAGCCAAACACCAAAACTCCATAAATTGATGGAGCAGCTGCTCTTCGTGGAGTTGGTAGAGCTCTAGTTCATTTTGGTGGAGCACCTCTTTTCCCACTCCAGAATCCTCGAAATGAATCTAGACACGGAGTTTCAGGTAATTACCCACCTTTGCCACTGGTTATAAAGAAAAAACGTTCGAGTTCTGGGTGATCGCTCCTGAGTTTTGGAGTGGGCTGCTGCTGTTTGTGAGCAGAGCCATACCAAACACGCCCTTAGTCTTTGAGAGGCATGTGGAAGTGGTAAAGAGAACGGAATCTATGGAGGGAAATTTGGACTACTTGGCCCATTTTTGTGTCATGGTTACGGATAAGTAACATAAGTGCGTCCCAAATCCCAGGGATTATGTGGGGCCTAGCTCGATTAGGGCTTGGCCTAATCGCAGGATTTCTTATTCTAGCCAAGTGTGTACCGGGCACCAACTCCTTGGATCCTTGCGGCGCAAAAACGAGCACATGTCCGGTTCTTGCCTAAGTTTTTTGGTTGTTGGTGCTTAAGGTGAGGCAGTTTTCCTTGAAAGAAGCGAGCTGAACAAGTCAAATACTAGCTCTCTGAGACGGCATGACGCAGGACGAGGTGGCCACAAGGATTTTATTTTTCCGGACAAAAATCGGCCATACCGGTCTTACCGGACCCCGGTAAGACTTCAAACCGGCCAAAGTTGGACCGAAAAATTCGATTTTTCTTGAATTTTACTCAAATGTGATCTTTTTAATTTAAAATCTGAAGAATTCAAATTTTGATTTAAAAATTCCGGCCAAATTTTTCTGATTTTCGGCCAAACCGGTTCTACCCCTAAAAATTTCTAACCGGTTTTGACCGGTCAATTTTAGAGGTAGCAGCAGTAGATGAGGTTATAGGACGGAAGTAGGAGAACTAAATGAATTAATTTGGCACTTTAATGTTCGATCTAACTTTCAATATATGTTGATGGGGATCTGGGTAAACAGTGCTAGTACTACAATTTTTTGAGGAATTTCAGGCACCCAACAGTTTGTCAGCTACCTAAGAAACTGTGAACTGTTGCTTTCTTCAAATATGTTGGTAGCATCTACAACAGTCCACGTCATCTGTTACTAAGTGGTTGCCATATCAACATTTAGATGATGTAGAGGAGAGAAGGTGAGGTTGTTTTTAGATGAAGAAGCTATCAAATTGTTAATACCAAGACACAAGAAACAACCAAATACTCTATTGAAGACTTATTTGTTACTTAAAAACGTGTTTTGTGAGTCTCACTGTTTCCAAGCAAAATATTTACCGGATCTCTTGTGCAGCTCAACTTCATCATTGATATGGTAAATGAGCCAAAACATGTAGGCTATAAAGTTATGCTTCATTATTAATCATCAAGAATCATGCACACTTGTAGTAATTAAAGTCTTAGACACAAGCTCAAGAAACAATCTATTGGAAGACTTATTTCTTTTTATTAGATTGAGTACTCTCTTTCTTCTTAGTAATAAACTAAGAAACAAACTATTGTAGATGTTCTTAGGGATCTATCTTTTCTGGGATTTCTATGTTTGCCGCTCTGTTCAACGCAGCACGGCGCGCGTGCCTGTACTATTTAACCGAAAGCCACTGTCAGAAGGATGGAGATGGATGGGGGTTTATGGTTTAAACTGTTTAGAACTTCTCGCGAGATGCTAGATATCAATTCAATTGCCTGATTTTCGATCGAACGGCTCACGTGTTTGGAAAGTCACAGCTGGTACCTTTTGACCCATGGTCCGGTTCTGAATTCACATTTCGATGTCCTTCAAGGCTTCAACTAAAACCGCTCTGGACTCTGAATCTTGAGCTTAGCATGCATGTGCTGTTGCTTTGAAAGATTGCATTACCAAAAAGACCAAACTACATTATCATGTGTCCATGTCTACTTTTTTTTTGGGTGACCTTTACCATTGGCAGCTGATTCCTGCACATCCACACATGACACACGGCATGCAATTGGTGCTTCTAGAACTGGGGGCAAATCCACAGGGGTTGAGGATTAAACAGTGCAGGATATAAATAGGCCGGGCAGTGACAGGCTCAGCGGTAGATGTTTCACCAACCAGGGAGTTAAATGTCTTAACCAGGCTGTCGCTCTTAAATTGTTCTCGACTCCGAGTTGCTCTACTGTGGCTCGTGAGGGACCGTTCGCTCGTCCTCTCTGCGCAAAGAGACATGAGAGATCTGCCTGCTGCTTGTTCCTTTCAACAATATCAAATGAACTTCCAAAAATTTTCTTCTGCTTCTTTTGTTTGGTATAGTAGTAGGGTTCGTTGGACCCTTGCATCTGTAGAAAATACAAGAAGGGTGGTATGCTTCGATTGACTTTTTTCATGGACACATGCCCACTGATGCGACTGGTGATAAAGAAAGGCCCGGTAGATTTCTCAGCTAAATTACATTCCATGGTGCTTATCTTCTACCCCTCTTTGTAGCTAGGATAGGTTAGTCTTGAATCGTCGCATCTCAAGACGCAGCTAAATATAGCGCTGTAGACAGCTTCTCCAACCTTTCTTGTATACGTTTTATACAAGTGCTCCAACCAGCTATTCCTATAATATCGAGCAGGAGTGTGCCATTTAATCTGGCATTGATTTCCTGAAGACACCAACACCAGCCCGAAGAAAGGTCTAGCAGAAAGTTCAATTTTTCATCAGGAAGAAAAGGTAAACGAAGGAAAATTGAAAGGAAATCAAGACGAACTAAGCAAAGGCCCTCGTGCTTAATTAGGTCTTTACTGAACAAAATATAAAGGTCGCTAGCAACCCTGCGACCGTACGGTCGCCGGAGAGCGTGCAGTGCAGCCCGGCAAATTCAACGTGCACGACGGGTGGTCGTAAATGAGCTGCCGCCGCACTGCACGATTAGCCGAGAGAGAGAGAGAGAGAGAGAGAGAGAGAGAGAGAGAAGGGTTTGGTTACTCGCATACCATCATCTTCGCGTCATTACAGGGTCACAGTAACTGCAAAAGAAAGGAAGAAAAAGGACGGAGGCTTGCACAAATGCTAGTTATGATTGAGCGTTAGTAAGGCGCAGATTGATTGGCCGGCCCTTATCACCCAATCCATACGCCGAAATTTGCTCTCACTAGAGTCTGAAACATTTGGAAAGTTACAAGAGAGATGGAAGGATAGGCGATTGCTGATTGGTGAGAGCATTAGAGCCGCAGAATCACAAACAAAAGTGTGCAAAGTGGTGGTAGTATCAGTAGTATAACTTAGTTATAGTGGTTAGAGCTTGTATGGTCATAGGCTTCCAATTTTTGCACGGTTCAAACTAGAGAGCACTACGTAACTTTTTCTTCTTTGCGAGAAACTACATACCTTCTTTGCACTTGCAATTTCCTTTGGCAACTCTTTGACCACACCAACTCGTGCATTTGGACTTCGGGAGCAACAATTTTCAGTACCAACAGTGTTGATCCAGGACCTAAATTTAGACTCATATTTGGTTGTTACATCAAAAACTGAATCTATAAACAAAGAAAATGGACCAGTAAGAGCAGAGAACTGGAAAAGTGCAGCATTTGTTTGCCAAACCCATACTCCTTATCTTCAGGTTTGATCAATTTTCAGATCATCTCGATGTCCTTATATGCATCACGCATTGACAATTCGGATGCAACTAACTATTTTTGGTCGCTTGTGAGCGCTATCGGTCTCACTGACGGTATGTAGCGTCCTTTTTCTTCTTCTCAGAATGCTGTACAATTTGACCCATGAAGACATCTGACAGGGTTTCTTTTCCTCTCCATCTCATGGTTTCGTCAGCTAACAAGTCATAAAAGGTGTGAACACATGATCTAAGCAGTCAAATGTTAGAAGAGTTGGGGGCACAGGATTTCGTCAATGGATAACAAACACACACGAATTTGGCCCATAGATTAATCATCATACCATCCCTTGTATAAAATAGTACTCTGTTGGTAGTTATCTTCAAGGGGTAGCACTCATGCACTGGTCCTATCAGTTTCAGAGGATTTAGAGAATCCTGTAAAGACACGAGCAATTAGCCCAAAGTTAGCATTTCAGTGCAGCTTTGGTGACCAGATCATTGTTTAATCAAGTCCAAATGAGTATAGTGGGGTCAGAACATTAGGTAAGTAGGGGCAATGTGACAAACTGACAATAAAAGATTAAAATCAGCAGTGAAAGTCGCCAAATCTTCAAAAAAGCAACCAGGCACGCTGGTAAAGGGATTGACGCTTTCAAAAGCCACCAGAATTGGCCCTATCAGGTAAATGTCAAGTTATTGTTGTGATCCCAAGCAAGAACCCTAGAGGAAGAAGAAGCAAGAAAGAGAAGAGGCAAACCGGGAAGAACATACCTCCGGTTGCCCGTTGCCGTCGCCAGCGTTGCCGCCGCTTCCCGAGCTCCGCTCCTCCTCCCGTCGCCGCCGCCGCCTTTTTCCCTCCCTCCCGGTGCGCCGCGCCTCGTCTCCCCTCTCCGCGCGCGCCGCTTTTCTTCTCGCACACGGCGCGCGCTCGCCTCTCCTCTTTTCTTCCGCGGGTGGGCGCCTCCGCGCCATGGGCGCGCGCACACAGCAGGCGTGCGTGTTCGGCGCGATGTGGGCGGGCGAACATGGCTGTGGGCGGTGCGTTTTCTTTTTTGGTCGATTTTGTTTTCTTTTTCTATTTTAATTTAAAGTGAGACTTTAAATATTAATAACTCCCCATTTTAGCTCCAAAATTATGAAATAAATTTCTAAAAATTTCTAAAATCAAGATCTTGCTAATGGCATAGGTCTTGTTCAATTTGGAGTTCATTTGTGTATTCTTGTGTATTTAATTGCTCGTTGTTTGTCGCTTATTTTTGCGGTACCTCGCTTGCGTAGATTTTTGAGACGCAGGAGACCTCCACGTCGATCAAGGACAAGACTACTCGGACTCTCTCCCTACAACCAAGGCGAGTCAATACTTTGATCATATTGAGCCTACATTTTATGCAAATTATATTCTTTTAAAATAGCAAATTGCATGCTTTAATTCTTTAAACAAATGTATGTTAAAGCATAAGGTAGTTAAATACCCACTTGATGATTAACTAATTATTATGCCACCCTTGACAACTTGAATCCCTTAACCATTGTCACCCTAGTAACTATATGGTAATACTAGCTATAGGTTGTACTTAGCGACATGCTAGACTTGTTAAGTACCGGGACATTAAAATGTCCTAATCGTCATCATTTCAAACATAAATGATTTGGGCGGTCATTGCGGGTAAATGACTGAGATGGTTGAATTGTTGTATTTTACATCTCAAAAACCCTAAACTGCTAATACCCGTGCAGGCGGATGGTAAGATGGTGGGTGCGGATGTAGCACGAGAATGGTGGGAATGTGGTTGAGCCGTCTGGACAACCCTAAGGACTTAATCTTGTCACGACCTCCTGTGTATAACAAGTACAACCACAAGTCTCGCAACAAATCGCGACTTGGCTTAGTACATTTATCAAATCCGAAAATCATCTCTTTGGAGGGTTAAAGGCACAAGCTCGGGTATGTCGGGCTTGGATGGGACACCGAGTCAAGGGTGAAGTTCGCGATCGGCGAGGTGTAGCCACGCCACGCCATCGCCGAGGTGGACATCCCGCGCAACGTATGGGCATAACCCCATATGGGTGAGACGAGGAAGGGGCGAGATATTTAGAAAAGTTATTGTGACAACCTCTCGACTACACGACTACGGAATCGTGTAGGGCAACGAGTTAATTGTCTCTTGTGGGTAAAGTGTACAATCTCTCGCAGAGTTACAAACTGCTTAAGCAAATGTGCCTACGGTCAAAGCGGACATGGAACTTAACTTGAGTTAGTTCTATTTCAAAAACCTTGTTGGGTGGTATGAAAATTGTGGCGGGCTCACCTAGCCCCGAGATTGGTTATTCCCTGGGTCTTTGTACCCTGTCGTTTAGTGGTGGATGTAACCACAATCAAAATTAAGCATGAAGGTGGAGGTAACCTCACGATACAAATATTGCACAATTTCTCTCTTTAACTAAAATGGAATTTGTTAAAAATGCTAAGTGCTAGGAATTTGTACTTATGATATTTAAAAGTATTGCTTTCGCAAATAAAAGAACCGAGCCATCCTTGTAAGCCTTGCATGTATATCATTGCATTGTGTATTGGCTCATGAGCACGTAGTTGTGCT
The DNA here is from genome assembly GCA_036346255.1 of Ampelocalamus luodianensis. Classification (NCBI taxonomy): domain Eukaryota; kingdom Viridiplantae; phylum Streptophyta; class Magnoliopsida; order Poales; family Poaceae; genus Ampelocalamus; species Ampelocalamus luodianensis. Next base: position 50,034,448 of record CM070627.1, on the reverse strand, counting down.
CATCCTCGCTTTCCCCAAACCCTTCTGATGACGCGATGGAGGAGACTATGCTTACTACGAGGAGCAGTTGATGGACAAGGAAACGATGAAGAGTAGTCTAGATCTGTAGTCTAGGCCTCGACGCATCTAAGTTGACTTCGTTGGTACTTGCGTACAACCGATATTATCCGGTCCTGGATAATATCGATCATTACTGAGTTGCCCGATCGCTTGCTCGTGAAGAGATGAGCTCTACCCTTTGCTTCCGCTATCGCATTCGTGTTCTGTATTGTAATCAATTTGGCCGACGCCCTGTTGTAAAACTCGACCGACGTGGTCTATGTCACTCTGTTGATTGTAATAATGATACTTTAGTTCACGCCTTGTATGAATGATTCAAAGAATGCTGTGAGTGCTATCTCGATCCAGGAATAGCACAGCGTTTTCACAGAGGATTCGGATTAGAAAATCCGGTCCGACAGAGCTGGTATCAGAGCATACGATGTTAGAGTCTTAGTTAGATTGGTCGTTGCCTTAAGGACTTGGATCTTATTTTGAAAACTAAGAAAAGCTTTGCTAAAAATATAGAGTATTTATTGCTTCTACTCTTCACTCCTAGTCCTTTACTTATCTTTATTTCACTTGAGTTTTACCTGCGTCTTGACCTCCTCTTGTTTTCAAAATTTGTAGATGGCTACCCCGTCGTCGGATGGCCCGTGGGATCTCCTCGTTCACGGAGAGAACGAGGAGGATTCAGACATACATCGCCACCGGTGATCTGACCTTGGTTTTCCCGTCACCACGTTCGTGGTAGGATGGCGAGATCGAGACCGCGAGTCTGGGCGATGGAGTGTACCTCTCCGCCGTGGTTGGCGAGTTCACTTCCTTCCTCTTGAGGTCGAGGCACCCGGCGTAGCCGCCATGACGCCATTCAGACGCCGCGCGCGCCGCTTCCACCCGCTTGTGTTGGAAGTGCGAGGATCTCTTGCGAGGTCACCCTTACGCTTCTACCGTACCTCCCGATGAGGAGCGTGTCCCAGCGATTTCGACACGAGACGCGACCCCGCTGACGCGGCGAGTCCGGCTACGCGGCGATGATAGCCACCATCACCGCCGCCATGGATGAGATCAGCGACGGACACTCCTCACGGCGGCTATGCCCGCTCCGACACCCGCCGAGCAACATGGTCGAGTGATGAAGCTCACTCCACTGCGAGCACAGAGAGGGATCTTTGCGATGCAGAGAGGGACGCCGCTCTTGCGAGTTGGCACGCCTCGAGCCGCCGCTACGGTCCCCGCCCCGGCCGGTTGCCCTAGCGTCGCCCCGTCCTCCCAAATGCCGAGCCGACGTTCCCGTCCAAAGGACCCGTCTCGACTCACCACAAAGACGCAAGAAGGTGCGCGCGCGCCGTCCGGCCGTCGCCTAGAGAGTCGGTAGTGGACGCAGCCCGATCCACCGCCGGGTTTGACGAGTCTAGTCGTGGACGCCACTCGGCCGTTCACGTTCTCGCTCCGTTCGCGAGCTTGATCGAGCCGTTCGTTCGCTCCCGCAATCGTATCACTTTGTGGTCATCCCCGTGAGCAATTGCCGATTAGTTTAGGTTAGCTAGCGATTGCTTGCTGGCGATCTTTGGGTTGCAAGCACTTTTGTTTCTTTCTTTTGTAGACGATGTGTTTGTATTACGTGTCATGACTTAGCTTAGTGTATAAGCTTTGTTCGAGAGTCATGTAACACTTAACCCCTTATTATAGTGTAGCCGCTCTAGGCTTTGTATTGTACTTGCGTTCTTTTGTTGACTTTTGTTCTTGTCTGTGTGTGCCTTAGAGGGCTAGTGAACCTCATATACTCCCTCTAGTTCTAAGCTTGAGCTTCTTGAGGATGCCGCCAAGAAGAGCTGCGCCCGATCCGTGGAGCCTTCGCAGGTCGAGGAAGAGGTCGTGGCCGTGGTCGTGGCCAGGCCGAGGACAGAACCGCCTCCTCCACCACCAAACAAACCCGACAATGACCCAAGTCATGTTTGTGACTTCGATTCTTGAGCATTACTAAGCAATCAACAAACTGGACCACCGATCGCAACTCCAAGCTAGCGAGACTTCCTCAGACAAGACCTCTCACCTTTGTTGCGCCAATGAACCTCTAGAAGTCAAGACTGCTCGGGGATACCGAGAAGAAACCGTCTTGCCCGCCGCTCAAATGAAGACAAGGTGGATTTCGCTACCCATCACCGAAAAAGCGCCGCCATTGCTGGTGGGAGAATTACCTCGCCGCCGAGGTGATGAGAATCTAGAGGAAGAAGAAGCGGGAATAGCGAAGTCGTAGCATCTACGATTGGAGCCCCACAAGATCCCAGCGCCTCTGCCGCGCAATAGAAGAAGTTATGGAAATACTGACAAGTGAAGTTGAACCCGCATGGCAACGATTCCATGGGAGGAATTCAAAGCCGCTTGGCCAACCGTGCCAGTGGAACAATGAGATTGAAGAAGAACGAATTCAGAGCTCTCAGCGGTCGGATGTCGATAAATGAGTACCTAACCAAGTTTAACCAGACTTGCTCGCTACGCCCCAATGATGTAGGCGATGAAGAAGAGAAAATCGACCGCTTTGTTGAAGGAATGCGTGAAGACATGAGAGGACGACTTATCCTCCATGATTACTCTAGCTTCCAAAGATTGGTTAATAAAGCCCTCATTTGTGAAAATGAGAAGAAGAGCTGGAGATTAGCCGCAAAGGAAGATGTCATTTCGGAGGCCACAAGGTAGCTTTCCCCGAAGCCTACATTCCAAGGCGGCTCATCTTTGAGATCATCGCAACCTCCTCTCGAAAACTCAAGTTTCCACCCGCGTCCCCAAGGAAGTGGATTCGGTGCTCTCCCGCGCCGGCAACCAGCAGCAATCAACCCAAAGAACAAAACTCCATCGCCGCTTGTGGAGAAAAGGACACTTCGCCAATCGTTGTCCTACCGTCGAATGCTCCAGCAAGACTCAACACAGAGTAACGCCAGTTCAAGGCGGGACCCAGCCCAAGCAAGAGTCACGGACTTGAGGCATCAAGGTCTACACCAACACAAAGCCATGGCGTGTGAACCACGTCACGCCGAGGAAGCTCAAGGTGCCTCAGAGTACTAATGGGCACGTCCTGTTAATTCGGTACGCACAAGTTTTGTTTGATTTCGAGCTTGCACTCTTTTATTTCAAGAAAGTTTGTTGAAAGGCTTAAGTTGCCAACCTATAAGTTAAAGAAACCCGTGGTACTTAGCTCACCCGGGGACCCTTTATGCTACCTCGGCCGGTCCAGGTAGAAATTGCTATGGAACATTCCGATTCCTAGCAAACCTTACGTGCTAGAATCTCAAACGCTGGATATCATCCTAGGGATGGATTGGTTGGCCAAATATCAAGGATTGATAGATTGTGCCAACAGAAAAGTGGTGCTCACCAAGAACCAGAGACCACAATAAGAGTTAGTGTGGATCGTTCCTCTCCTTTGAATAGAACAATCCACCACCTTGGAGAGTTGTCCCTAGAGACAACGCTGTAGTTCAAGCTTACCCGATGTCTTCCCGGAAGAATTACTGCATGCCACGCATGTGGATGTTGAGTTTGTCATCAACTTGAAGCCGTGGACAGCCCCAATTGCTAAGAGACCATACTGGAATGGGCGGCGAACTCGAAGAGCTTAAGACACAAATTGAAGACTTGCAAGACAAAGGTTTCATTAGACCTAGTTCTTCTCCCTGGGGTTCGCCAGTTCTCTTTGTGAAGAAGAAGGATGGCACCGCCAGATTGTGCGTGGACTACAGAGCACTCAATGAGGTGACCATCAAGAACAAGTATCCCTTACCTCGCATTGATGACCTGTTCGATCAGTTGACAGGAGCATCAGTTTTCTCCAAGATAGACCTGAGGTCAGGATACCATCAGCTTAAGATCAGGAATGAGGATATTCCTAAGACGGCTTTTACCACCCGGTATGGCTCAGTATGAGTTCAACTGTCATGCCGTTTGGCTTGACCAATGCGCCAGCCTACTTCATGAACCTCATGAACAAAGTATTCATGGAATACTTAGACAAGTTTGTTGTCGTGTTCATAGAGCGACATCTTGATCTATTCAAAGACCGATGAAGAACATTCGAACACTTGCAATTGGTCTTAGAAAAGCTTAAAGAGAATCATCTTTATGCCAATCACGAAGAAATGTGAATTTTGGCTTCATGAAATCGCTTTCCTCGGACACATTGTATCCATTGGAGGAATCGCATTGATCCATCCAAAGTAGCATTTGTAATGGAATGGAAACAACCCACATCGGTGACGGAAGTGCGTAGTTTTCTCGGTTTGGCGGATACTACGACGCTTCATTGAAGGATTTCTAAGCTCTCCAAACCAATGACCCATCCGCTTAAAAAGGAAAGGAAGTATGATTGACGAAGCTTGTGAAAAGAGTTTTCGGAATTGAAGAAGAAGTTAACTCGCACAGTACTAATCTGCGGATATACATCAAGACTTCGAAGTCTATTGTGATGCATCGCGCCAAGGTCTTGGTTGTGTGCTCATGCAAGGAGGAAAAGTTGTAGCTTATGCTTCAAGACAGCTCCGTCCTCACGAAGACAATTATCCAACCCATGATTTGGAGTTAGCAGCAGTAGTGCACGCCCTAAAAATTTGGCGACACTATTTGATTGGAAATCACTGTAATATCTACACGCACCACAAGAGTCTCAAGTACATTTTCACCCAATCAGACCTCAACCTTCGACAAAGGAGATGGTTAGAATTAATAAAGGATTACAACTTGGATGTCCATTATCATCCCGAAAGGCTAATGTAGTTGCCGATGCATTAAGCCGTAAATCCTATGCAGAGAATGTCATGATTCAAGAACATCAACCTGAGCTCTGTAAGGAATTTGAAGCCCTCAACCTTGAGTTAATAGAGCAAGGCACACTAGCCTTCAGAGAGGCCCATCCAACTCTAGAAGAGCGATCAAAGCCGCTCAAGAAGGACATCCCGAGTCCAGAGATTCAAGCATCTCATGGCCAAAGGAAAGGCCCCTAAGATGTCGAAGATCGGCAGGAATCCTATGGTATGGGAAACGTCTCTTTGTTCCCCACCGAAGGAACTCAAAGATCTAATTCTAAAGGAAGCTCACACGCTTACACCTGCACCTGCAGCAGCACCAAGATGTACCAAGACATGAAGATTTTGTATTGGTGGCCACGAATGAAAAGAGATATCGCTGAGTATGTAGCTTGTTGTGATGTATGTCGTGAATCAAGGTGAACATCAAAGACCAGCGGATTGCTACAACCCTTACAGATCCTCGGTGGAAATGGGAAGAAATCGGAATGGATTTCATTACCGGTCTACCTCGAACTAAGTCGGATGTGACTCAAGATGGGTTATAGTTGATAGATTGACTAAAGTCGCCCACTTCATCCTGTGAAGACAACTTACAAGGAGACAAGTTAGCCGAGTTATACATGGCTCGTATCGTGTGTTTGCATGGAGTACCCAAGAGAATAGTCTCCGATCGAGGTTCTCAATTTACCTCGCATTTACAGGCTAGTTTGCATGATGCCCTTGGAACACACCTTACCTTCAAGACTGACTTATCACCCATGATCGATGGTCAAGCGGAAAGAACAAATCAAATCCTAGAAGACATGCTTGAGCTTGTGCTTTGGAGTTTACCGTAGATTGGGAAAAATGTCTACTGTATGCCGAGTTTGCATACAATAATAGTTATCGTCAAGTTTGAAAATGTCCCCATTTGAAGCACTCTATGGAAGAAAATGCAGAACTCTCTCTGCATTAGTCGAATCAGTGAGGATATGTCTTCGGACCAGATACTCTCAAGCAAGCTGAAGAGAAAGTTCGACTAATCAGAGATCGCCTTCAAGCAGCTCAGTCTAGACAGAAGAGTTATGCTGACAACCGTCGAAGAGACTTAACCTTCGAAGTTGGAGATGCTGTGTACCTCAAGGTATCGCCACTTCGTGGAACCCGAAGATTCAAAGTTAAAGGCAAGCTCGCACCAAGATACATAGGCCCGTTCCCGATCACCGCTAAGCGTGGGGAAGTTGCCTATCAGCTAGAGCTACCTGAAAGTTTGTCAGACGTCCACAACGTGTTCCATGTTTCTCAACTAAAGAAATGTCTCAGAGTACCCGAAGAGCAGACTCCTGTCGAAGCCATCGCACTTGATGAGGATTTGACTTATCCAGAGCACCCGATCAAGATCCTCGACGTCGTCAAGAAGCGGACAAGACGTCAAGTCATCCGCCTTTGCAAGGTTCAGTGGAGCCATCACTCAGCCAAAGAAGCCACCGGGAGCGAGAAGATCAACAAGTGGATTTCCGTCCTCGTTCTCGGAGCACTCGAATCTCGGGTCGAGATTCCGTTTAAGGTGGGTAGGATTTGTGATGCCCTTTTTCCCCATCCCGGTCAACCCCGCGGACCCCACCCTCTTCGCCCCGTCAACCTCGCCGGCCCCCTTCGCGTCGTCCCATCGCGCGAGCCTCGCCGTCTCGACGCACGCCGTCGAGCCGCCATCATTTCCTCCGCGCGCACGCCGCGCCGAGCTGCGCGCTCGCCGACCCTCTCTCCTCGCGCGGCTTTAAAGCCCCGCCGCCGCCTTCTTCCCCCTCGTTCCTCCCGCTTCCCCTTTCCTCCCAAGCAAGAACCCTAGAGGAAGAAGAAGCAAGAAAAGAGAAGAGGCAAAACCGGGAAGAACATACCTCCGGTTGCCCGTTCTGCCGTCGCCAGCGTTGCCGCCGCTCCCGAGCTCCCGCTCCTCCCCCCGTGGCGCCGCGTCGCTTTTCCCCTCCCTCCGGCGCGCGCCGCCGCCTCGTCTCCCCTCCGCGCGCGCTTTTCTCTTCTCCCGCCCGCGCGGCGCCGCCTCTCTCCTCTTTTCTTCCGGGTGGGCGCGCTCCGCGCCATGGGCGCGCCGCCAGCACAGCAGCGTCGTGTTCGGCCGCGATGTGGGCCGGGCCGAACATGGCTGTGGGCCGAATTGCGTTTTCTTTTTTTTGGTCGATTTTTGTTTTCTTTTTCTATTTTAATTTAAAAGTGAGACTTTAAATATTAATAACTCCCCCATTTTAGCTCCAAAAATTATGAAATAAATTTCTAAAAATTTCTAAAATCAAGATCTTGCTAATGGCATAGGTCTTGTTCAATTTGGAGTTCATTTGTGTATTCTTGTGTATTTAATTGCTCTCGTTGCTTGTCGTTTATTTTTGCTGCACCTGCGCGTAGATTTCGGAGACGCCGGAGACCTCCACGTCGATCAAGGACAAGACTACTCGGACTCTCTCCCCTACAACCAAGGCGAGTCAATACTTTGATCATATTGAGCCTACATTTTATGCAAATTATATTCTTTTAAAATAGCAAATTGCATGCTTTAATTCTTTAAACAAATGTATGTTAAAGCATAAGGTAGTTAAATACCCACTTGATGATTAACTAATTATTATGCCACCCTTGACAACTTGAATCCCTTAACCATTGTCACCCTAGTAACTATATGGTAATACTAGCTATAGGTTGTACTTAAGCGACATGCTAGACTTGCTTAAATACGGGACATTAAAATGTCCTAATCGTCATCATTTCAAACATAAAATGATTTGGCGGTCATTGCGGGTAAATGACCGAGATGGTTGAATTGTTGTATTTTACATCTCAAAACCCTAATCGCTAATACCTGCCTCAGGCGGATGGTAAGATGGTGGGTGCGGATGTAGCACGAGAATGGTGGGAATGTGGTTGAGCCGCCCGGACAACCCTAAGGACTTAATCTTGTCACGACCTCTGTGTATAACAAGTACAACCACAAGTCCGCAACAAATCGCGACTTGGCTTAGTACATTTATCAAATCCGAAAATCATCTCTTTGGAGGGTTAAAGGGGCACAAGCTGCAGGTATGTCGGGCTTGGATGGGACACCGAGTCAAGGGTGAAGTTCGCGATCGCGAGGTGTAGCCACGCCACGCCGATCGCCGAGGTGGACATCCGCGCAACGTATGGGCATAACCCCATATGGGTGAGACGAGGAAGGCGAGATATTTAGAAAAGTTATTGTGACAACCTCTCGACTACACGATCACGGAATCGTAGGGCAACGAGTTAATTGTCTCTTGTGGGTAAAGTGTACAATCTCTGCAGAGTTACAAAGCTGTTTAAACAGCCGTGCCCTACGGTCAAAGGCGGACATGGGAACTTAACTTGAGTTAGTTCTATTTCAAAACCTTGTTGGGTGGTATGAAAATTGTGGCGGGCTCACCTAGCCCCGAGATTGGTTATTCCCGGTCTTTGTACCCGATGTCGTTTAGTGGTGGATGTAACCACAATCAAAATTAAGCATGAAGGTGGAGGTAACCTCACGATACAAATATTGCACAATTTCTCTCTTTAACTAAAATGGAATTTGTTAAAAATGCTAAGTGCTAGGAATTTGTACTTATGATATTTAAAAGTATTGCTTTCATAAATAAAAGAACCGAGCCATCCTTGTAAGCCTTGCATGTATATCATTGCATTGTGTATTGGCTCATGAGCACGAGTAGTTGTGCTCATCCTCGCTTTCCCCAAACCCTTGGATGACGCTGATGGAGGAGACTATGCTTACTACGAGGAGCCGAGTTGATGGACAAGGAAACGATGAAGAGTAGTCTAGGATCTGTAGTCTAGGCCTCGACGCATCTAAGTTGACTTCGTTGGTTATGCGTACAACCGATATTATCCGGTCCTGGATAATATCATCAGACACAAAGTTGCCCGATCGCTTGCTCGTGAAGAGATGAGCTCTACCCTTTGCTTCGCTATCGCATTCGGTGTTCTGTATTGTAATCAATTTGGCCTGATCGGCCCCTGTTGTAAAACTCGACCCGACGTGGTCTATGTCACTCTGTTGATTGTAATAATGATACTTTAGTTCACGCCTTGTATGAATGATTCAGCAATGCCTGTGAGTGCTATCTACTGATCCAGGGAATAGCACAGCGTTTTCACAGAGGATTCGGATTAGAAAATCCGGGTCCGACAATTGTGTTGCATGCAAAGTCATGGCTTATAAGTAGGCACCCCAAGCGACCGCAATAAGTCTGGTATTGCAAACTCGAAACGTCAAGGAAAATTCCGAATAGATGAGCAATAGCACTAAGATTTGTATTCTAGCATTCAATGAATCATGCATTGGCGCAGGTAAAAATGACAGTTGATTCACCAGTCTATTACATTCACTGCAAATGCAATGACATCTACAACCTGACTGGAAACTTGAGCAGCTGCAACTTACTGAGATGCTCCAGGAGAGTAGTATCTTTACGCTTGTCGCTGTCCATGCTTGTCTTTGTGAGGCCAGAGCACCCAGCCTTCCTATACGAGCAATTTCCAGCATCCTTCCTGTAAAAGTGCAAGTAAAAGTACCACTGCATTATCTATCAGAATGTGTACAGAGTTAGTCATTTGCTATACCCACTTTAATTCTTGGTTGCTCATCAGAACTGACAACGTTGTCACTGGCCTATTCTTCGTCCATAGCTTCTGTAGTTGGATGAATCCTGCAATATCTGAGTAGTGGTGCCATCCGTGTTCAGAGTAAGGTTTTTGAAACTTTTTTTTTTTTTTTGAGTTTTGATCAGTATTCACAGGCCACAGGTAATTGTTATGAACCTTAGTTCATAATGAGATAAACACCGTCAAAAAGAAGGCCGGACGCCCATGCTTTGCTAATTTGTAGTTATGAAAAAGTCAATTTATATATAAAACATTACAAAACATTCCATTTGTACTGAGATACTAAATTTGGTTGATCAGTTAGATGCACACATGTTAGCACAAGTAATAATGTGATGGATCAGTTAGTTCAACATTTGTTATAGAGAGACTAATGCAAAAAGAACTGACAAAGCTCAAAATTTTATGACACTTTAAAATGCTCCACAACTTACAAAGCCATTATGATGCAAGTTTGTTTCTGACGTGAATGAACTATGTGTAAATATAAAGTGGAATAGCACATAAGCATGGTATGGATGACATTGGTATGTTTTCGTACGGAAGGTCTGTAGAGCATGGCTGACAAACAGTATATAAAGTGGAATAGCACATAAGCATGGTATGGATGACATTCGTATGTTTTCGTACGGAAAACGGAAGGTCTGTAGAGCATGGCTGACAAACTATACTGTTATTTGCAGAACGTCCAGGAACAATAACTGGAGTTTTTGACAATACTGACAAATATTTGGTTGATTTTGATATGTGCATACTGGGTTTCCAGATAACCTAAATATGGCATGTTAAGATAAGAAATATAAGGTACTAGCAATTAGATCTGAAAGATGCAAAAGCTCCAACAACAAGTGTTACAGTATATGCTCTACGGTTTCTTATGTGAATGGCAATTTTTTCAAATTAACTTTAGTACAAGTAGCCATTAAATGTTTAGTAAGAATAACCAAGGCAGCTGCAACCTACATCATGATACCATTGATATGCGTCACACCACCCCTGTTTCGGGAATAACTATAGTAAGAAAGGCCCTATTCCTACTGTAAAAATACATATATAAAGGGAATTTATACAAAAGGTACATAAAGGGGGAAAATAAAAGAAAGGAGAGTCAGAAGGGCAGAAGTTTAGAGTACACATATGCTACTCACTGTAGTATCATTTCTCAGCCTTTACCAATTAGCAAATAGAAGAAACAAATATCCTGAAAAAATATAACACCATGGGTTTAACTGGACAGGTCTCTATTAAAAACCGTGTTTTATTGTTCCCAAATGACACTTCATCCAATGATCACCAGATCGTCAAATAAATACAGGTGGCTGGGCCAATGAGTCTTTTCTTCGATAAGCACATGAAATAGTCTGACCGTGATATCCTAAGTGTTGGCACGTCTCTATCAATTCACCTATCTAGCATTCATATTTCATCCACACACACCAAGTTACTGACCACTTTTGCCAAGAAACAACATGGTGTTTTCTCCCATGAAAGAAGGCTCGAGGTAGCCATATGGCCTATATCTCAGTTGGTTGAAAGGTCTTTCAAAGCATGACTATACATAATAGGCTGTAGCCTTTATGACCATTGCATGCAGTTAAAGATACAAATTTATAGTATGGCATACCCACAAGCGGACACCCTGTTCGCCCTATTGCGTGTGTAACTTTGTTGTTGCGACAAAGGCCATAAACTCCCTAGATTGGAAACTGGAACCATGCCTTGATTGGTTTGTAGCCCTTCTGTGATGCTGGCTTAGAAGTATCAGTTCCTGTTATTCATATAGTCCTCTTGAACATCTGTCCAATTTCACTTTCCTCATGGTGGGTCACACTGGGAAAGAAAATCGGAAGACAAACCAGGAGGTGATTTCTTGATTGCATGCAACCAATTACCTAGATGAATTAATTAAATAAACAATGTTTGAAATATTTTTGAATATAGAAAAAACTAAGTTGGACACCCAGTATTCTGACTAATGAGATGATAGTGACCCTTAATTATTATCTATATCATTTTTTCATAACTTGCTCACTTTCACTAAGTGACATCAGCTATTGTTCACATACCTGTTCTCACTTCTCAGTTGAAAAAAGCTAGTCAGGTTTGTGGCAACAAGCTAGTCAACTTATATGCTCACATTTTAAAACAAGAAAGGTGACACAGATATTCTTGCTTGACAGTATGTGGAAGTTAGACTGTTATTCAAGCTACAGTAAAAAAGATTGGTCGAGTTGTACGAACCTATTTTACTTCTTAATTGCAATGACACCGCTTGCGTGCTCTCGAAATAAAACGTTTGGTCCACATGAGTTTAACGTATCATCTTTATAACAGTACAAGTCAGTAAAGATTTTCTAAATTCTAATTATCAAGGAAATTAATGAATAGAATCCGTACATGATGGTAAAATTAGCAGGGGTTAAAAGAGGATTTGATAGATTGGTGAGAGAATTGTTCTGGAAATCCCTGCAAAAATGTTTAACAAAGACTATCAGTCCTAACGAAAAAGAATTATATTATCAATCGACTCGTTCTAAAAAAAAAGTCACAAGTGCAGATTATGAATGTCTTACTGTGGATATCATGGGAATATGATCGTGATCTTAGGATGATATTACAATTGGCAATGGTATTGAGGGTTTGCAGAAACACGTGTTTTCAGCAAAGTTCAGAAGCTGTCAGGTCTCAGGTAGTCTGACCGGCCACCTGTGGCGGTCAAACCGGCCAGTGCTTTGGCCAAAAGGCTGGCGGTCAGATCGGCCGTAGTGCGGCGATCTGACCGGCCAGAAAGATGTTGTTGAATTTTAGGCCAGGCCAAAAAAAAAAGGGTGTAAGCAAGAGTGGGGATTCTTTTACACTTGGTCTCTTAATTTTTGGAGCTTTGAGTCAAAAGTTCTATTCGTTTGATATTTCCAGAGAGGTCTCGGTTTTCTTAGGAGGATTTTTGGCTAAGTCCCTAGGCTGGGCGGTCAGACTGGCCAGGTGGCGGTTTGACCGGACAGGGGGCTGTCAGACCGGCCAAGTGTGGCGGTCTAACCGGTTTTGACTTGTTTGCCGGCCAACTTGGCAGCGATGTTGTTTGGTTAGATCAAGTTTATGAGTTTCATAGCATATGTGTTGCATGATGCATGTTTTGACTAACGTAGGTCAAGTTGCGAAGAACTTGTTCCCGGAATCGATTTCTTTGTCTATTGTTGTGTAGAAAGCTTGGAGGTCAACGACGGTCAATGACGAGGATGATCGAGACTAGGCTTGGAGAGCTGAGATCCAGGACGATCGAGGATGCCGGGTGAGGTCAGTGGACTCGAGCATGACACAAAATAGACAAGGATGACCGAACGGGCAATTCGGTACGACGGGTTGCATCAAGCGGCGCAGGGTCGGTGCAAGTGCCATGATGGTTTCAGTGGGAGCCGGATGGGAGAGACTTGCTGATATGATGAGAGCCGTTGATCAACCTACGTGTGGCGAAGCATGTGGTTGCTTCATGAAGATTGGACTCGGTCTTCGGAGAAGGATCGAGAAGGGATATTTTGGTAACTTCACCTAAATACCGTCTTGGTGACCTTTTGGCTAAACCACGGTGCAAGATGGCGCAAGGAGAAGTGGTTTAGGTCAAGAGAAGATGAAGACGACGCTTTAAAATACGTGCGTGAGTTAAACTCGTTTGTATGTGAGCTTAACGGGTGCCCATTAGGAATATACTTCTAGAAGCTAGCCTCCACTATAAATAGTGGAGGGTGCTGGTTGTGCACCCCCAACCTTTGTTTTTGAGAAACCCTAGTTTGTGTTTAGGGAGAAGAGAGAAAAGTGGAGAGGTTAGGGTTCTAGACAGTTGGATTGATTGTGTGATCAAGTGTTGAGCTTTTGTCCTCCATGATAGAGTGGATATAAACCAATATCAATCTCAAATCGATCCAAGCAAGATTCCTAAAGATGAGTCTATTCTTGTTCTTACTCTCTATTTTATGATTTTGGGGCTTTCTTTGATTCGTTGGTTTTTCTTTGGTTTCTGGCCTAGATCTTGCTTGTTGTGGCATGTGGAAATACATCTAGGATCATCTTGATCATCTATCTCCCATGAGCAAGTGTTTGGATCATTCGGTTTTGAGGCAACCTTCACTCAAACGAAAAAAGGTTGGAACTTTGGCAACGATCTTCACGATCGTTGATTGGAATAGGTTCCTAACATCCCAGAGAAGGTATGTTTCAAGTTTCGTGAAGTTTGTAGTTGCGAATCAAAAGTTAGAACAATTTGTGGTTTTGTTTTCGGACTGTTTTTACTGTTCATCGGGCTGGAGGTCAGACCGTCCCCTAGAGAGGTCAGACCGCCCCATGGAGAGGTCAGACCGCTAGGATGAGAGGTTTGACCGCCCAACTCATTGTGAATTGAGTTTTTGGTTGTTTTCCTTCAGGGTTTGATTGGATTCAATACAAGTCTTCCACTATGTTTGTACATTGATCTTCATGGCTCTCATAGCTATTGGAGTGAAAAATGTGTTGAATCCGATCAAGGTGAAAAAGAGACCATGCTCCTATTCACCCCTCTCTAGTTGCCGTTTCGGTCCAACACTTACAATATAAGAGTTCTATTTCCTTTGAAATTAATATTTTGCTAGACATCATATGGAACATAACCATCCTAGTTGTTATTGTCCAATGACATGAACAAAGACAAAAATTCAACTTATTCTGATTCAACTGATCATTTCAGAGCGTTACTACCATGCAGATTGTTTAAGATAACGAAACTTGTTCGTTCAAAAATAATACTTGCTACTGTCATGGTGTGGGGCCTGTAGAAGGTACTCTAGCATATGGTTACTGTTCACACAAGAAGGCCCCAAGGTAAGATTACATAGCCTTGGTTGTTACTTGTTAGGTATCTTATCTATTAGTTAATAGTTAGGAATCTGATCTATTAGATTAATGTTACCTTTATACGAGGAGGCATATTGTAGTTGTTACTATTGACCAATAATGAAGTAAAAACCTTCCCCCTCTAAAGTTCTTCGCCTTTCTTTTTAGAGATATATCCCCATCCCAAGGCTTCTTCCACGATCTAAGGAACAAAACATTGCAAACGTTAAACACACAATAGCATGAAGAAGATAAAATCATACTTACAATCTTCGGAGATTAGGAAGGATTGAGAAAGTTCTAGGAATGGAATCGTTAATATGATTGTGGGAAAGATCTCTACACAAATTGCACAAGTGAGCGTAAACTGAAAATAATAGTTTGCAATTAGAATGATAAAAATGATAGTTTTTGTAAATTCTTTGTAAAATAAACAAAATAAAATGAGTTGTTCGCAAGGGCTCTCTCTTTTATACATCGTAGTTATGTTGCTCACTAGTTGACCAGATGGTATGGGACCCCTCAACTGATTCCAACTAAGATCTATGAAACACCAACAAGACACAAATATCAGAGCAAGTGATAGCAACCAAATTCCCTAAATATCATGTGTAAGAAACTTTTTGCTAATAACAAAAAGGTCATTCATTGTTCCCTAGAAGATGAAGCTGCAGTATAGAAACTAAATCAACTAAAGTAAGCCAAATTGGTTTTGGTCTTATATAGTGAGCGATTCCGGCTTACAAAAAAAAATCCTCACAAGGTTCGTTGTAACAATAACAACAAAATCAAGAAAGATCATAACAAACTGTTCAAGCTGGACCCAATTTGCGTTGACACCTCCTCCATGATCTTGGCGAGCTGCTTGCAGTGAGTGAGGTCGACGACGCGGGAGGTGAGGTGGTGGAGGTTGGGCGGCGGCGTGGGCTTGTTGTTGGAGGAGGGCCTAGGGCGGTGAATGAGCAGGTGAGGGAAGGAGGCAGCGGAGGAGGAGAAGAGGATTCTAGAATGCTCGGGAGGCAGGGAGTGGCTGTAGAGGAGGGGCTCGCGGTTGGAGGGGAGAGGAACCGCGGCCTTATCAGCATCATCTCTTTGGGGGTTGCGAGCATGAGCGCGAGGGCGAGTGGATAAAGCGGGGGCTGGAGGTGGTTGGCACGAATTTCTAGGGTCGACCACGCTGCGGGGGGGGAGGAGGAGGATGGTGATGAAGGCGATGACGTTGAGGTCGGAGAGGAAGACGCTAGCGGGGGCGCCAGGGGAAAGGCCGGATCTGGTGGCACCACGCCTGGGGATGGCTGGATCCCACGGTTTACGCCACGCCAAACAACTGTATTTTTGTTATACGCGTCTGCCGTATAATTGCAGAAGACGAACTGGCTCAGGCAGGAGTAACTGATCCAGGATCTGTTAAAGCCAAGCTTTACTACGAATACGCAGACAAGCCTATTTTCTTGACCATTAACCTAGTTATATTAAATGTAAAAGTTACCTTTCTATATAATCATTATATATGTGCATTAAAACTATTTATCAAATCAAATTGAATGAAAGAGATAAGAGATGAAACATGAGAAAAGAGCAGTACAGCTGTGTGAGAGTAAATACTAGGATGGTAAAGGGGGCCCTGGGTAGGAAAGAGAGGAAGGTGGGACCCTTTACATATGGATAATACATAAGGACCAAAAAAATTGTCACTAAAAAAAGGGGTCGTATTTAAGTGCCAACCATTTTTTCGTCTTCGGTGGGCAGAAAATACTACCTTGTTATGTTACTATACTCTCTACATCGGGTAAGTAATAAAATGTGAGAGTGGTGGAGGAACTCAGGACTGGTAGCGCAAGTCCGGAAGTGAGGGATCCAAGGTGCGTATATTAGAGCAGGTGGAGTGCTGGGTGAAGGGATAACCGGCCCAACCAATATTATTGGAAATCGGTGGAGGACTGTGTGCACATCCCAGGACACCGACATAAAATAGATGGATGGAGACTTAATCACGTAACATGGAAAACGTTCCGTACTCTAAAGTTGACACCGCATCAAAGGAAATGCGGGAGACCTAGCTTCAAGAGGGCTCAAAGTAGCTATTGGTACAGTGGCACAAGCCTGTGTAGTGCGAAATAAAATATGAATTCATGCCTATCTCCAGGATTGGAGGCTACGGTGACCGCTAGGGGTCTATCTTCTCTTCGAGTGATAAGTAGTCTTTTCAGAAATTAAAACTTGCCACTTAATTTGGTAAATTATTTTCCAGAGAAAGAGAGGAGTTATAAAATGTGATAACACAATAGAGAATAGTCATACAGTGCATCCTTGCTAATAAATGCTTACTGAGTACACTAGTGCTCATTCTTGCTATTACTTCCTTTGTTAGATCCTAGTCCAACCGGGGATTATTCCGAGTGGGATGAAGGATACACAGGTGCTGAGGAGACCAAAGGAGGTGAGGGCACTTGCTATGAGGACCAGGGTGAGGTGGACACCCTATTCAGCGAGTGGGACGAGTAGGCGTCCGGTGGAGCAAGGCAGGCGAGCAGGAGGGGATATCTCCCATTTTATCGTTGTAATTAAGTATTTGTACCACAGCCTTGTGTGGCTACTCGATGTAATTAAATGCAATTTCTATCTTATTGTTCTGCTGCGTTAACTTTAGTAAGACTTATTATTTGTTGGAGCAGTATCCTACCGGGCAAACAAATAATAATTCATTGCTTAAGTGTGATCACCCTCAGGGAATGACACTGGGTGCCACAAATATCCTCCCAGATCCTTGTATTTTCCCCATTTCCCACCTTTTTCATACAAAAAGCATAGCAAAATCTTTGATTTCTATCAAACCTTTCCAGAACTGAGAATCAGTTGGTTTTGCTGAGCATTGACACACTAGTGAAGCGTTCGAGGTATTTTGCTCTCAACAGATGTTGCCAAGGCCCATCCTCGTCCTCAAGCTTCCACAACATCCAATCCAAAAGACATTTATTCATCCTCTCCAAATCTAACACACCTACAAAGTGATACTTTCTCACATCCAAGTCCTCTTGGCACAACTGTTATGAATATTATGTATGTATTGCAATAGCCCAATAGGCAATATATATAATACAAGGGACACAAGTCTAAACCCTAGAATAATAGAAAATGCCACAAATACCCTTACATACCCTTAACACCCCCTCAAATGCAAGGCGTATGCAATAGTATTGCATTTGTAAATGGTTGAGACCACAATAGAAAAATCCGAAGTCCGAGTCTTGATAATATCGTCGTAGCATACAGCTCTTGAAAAATATGTCGAGTATCAAAAGATCTCCCATCTGGGGTCATGTGATAGCCCATAAAGCACAAGGTGCAGGGGTTGAAGAAGTAGAGACAAGTGGGAGCAAAGTCGACCACGACAACACGACGAAGAAGATGATGAAACCGACAAAAATAGAGAAAGCTACCAAATCAAGTCGAAGAGGAATAGATAGAAGTATGGCGGCGCAGATCGAAGCCCAAGATGGTGGCGACGCAGTGCACAAGAAGTGCAACAGATGCACAGTGCAGAAGAAGCGCGGCGACCTTAGAAGCTCGGGGCGGTGGCTAAGAGAGAAGCAGTGGTATCATAACGACTTCTACGATCTACACACGACTCGGAGAGAGGAGTGGTGGCTACTACCATGCAAAAAGGAATTCCTATGCTTCTATGATTGATAATAAATTTGTGGACTCGCACGGCTTAGACAAACTTAAAGATAGAGTGGAATAAACTTGGATGGACGCAACGAAAGAAATGACACGAAGGAAGAAAAGACTCAATGGATAGCTAGCAGATAATAGAGTAGCACTCGGCGTGTCCACTGAAATCTCCCATCTAACTAGCAGAACTCGGCGTGTCCACTGAAATCTCTGATCACAATCACGCTTTTGCTTTTGCTTTCACGCACACAGAAAGTCGGCAGCAACACACAGCAGCAAAGATCCACGTCTCGGTGAAACTCAAGCTCCACCGACAGCAGCAGCACACAACAGCAAGCGCCAATGCAGCTCCTTCTTTCCCCCATCGTCTCTTGCCCACTTCCCATTCCTCCCAGCTGAACAAAGCAGCAGCAACACACAGCAGCCGAAGCAAAAGGAGGGAGGCGGCGGCTTGAGAGGCCCAACGGCGACGGGAGTTGAAGCAGAGCACCAGCAGCAGGGTGGGAGCAGAGCGTCGCTCGGGTGGAGGTGAAATAGGAGCCGGGCGGGGACATCGCGGCCCGTCGAGGAGGCTGAGGGAGGCGGAGCTGATGCCAAGGGAGAATGGCGGCAGCCAAGGCAAAGACAAGCAGCAGTGGCGGTCCAGGAAGAGGACAGCTGCGGTGGCTCAAGCAGGGGAAGACCAACAGCGGCAACCTGAGGTCTCGATGGGGGCGGCGATGTAGATCAAGACCAGACACGACGAGCGGTGACCAGGAGATCCGGGCAGGCAACGACAAGGGGGTAGCGAGTAGTGGAAGACGAGCGACGGCTAGGCAGCAGCGGCTACAGTAAACCCTAACCTTTGCTCTGATACCATATTATAAATATTGTATATGTATTGCAATAGTCCAATGGGTAATATATAGAGTACAAGGGGACAGAAGTCTAAACCCTAAAACAATAGAAAATACCACAAATACCCTTATACGCTTAACAACAACCACCTTGCCCAAAAGTAATGAAGCCTTTTCAAACCCCTTTCCGAATTCTGAAGAATGATAACATATACAGAGGGGTGTTACTATGATAGCAATTAATTAAAATCAGTTTTCCCCACTTGAAAGCATCCTACCTTGCCAACACCCTAATTTTTTTTTCTCAAATTTACCTCAGCCTTCTTCCATTCGAAATTTATCAATATATTCTTATCAATAAGAAGTCCTAGATACCTAAAAGGCATCTCTCCTATTTTAAAAGTAAAAAGCACCTCAAACAATTCCTGCTGGTTCGCAGCCTGCCCAAAAACAAAATGCCTCTTGTGGAAATTTATTTTCAGCCCAGAACATTTCTCAAACAAGCACATCACAAACTTCAAATTTCTGGCATACTCCAAATCCCCTTCTATCAAGAATATGGTACCATCTGCGTATTGCAGAATTGTTAAACCCCCGTTATGTAGCTCTGGAACAGGACCTTTAATACTCCATTCGTTTCACAATATTTTTCCAGAACCCACCATATCCTCAAACTAAATCTAAGAAAAAAAATTAATGAGAAATGATCATACCTACTACTATTAAATGATATACTACAACCACTTAATCTCTTTTAAAACATTGCAATAACTACGTTCTTGATTTTCTCAATGGAGAAAAACAAACATTGTGAAATGGACGGGGTAATATACCTTGCTCTTTTGTATTCTTAACCAGAATTGCAAGAGCATTAACCACTAAATTGAAAAGTAATAGTGACAAGGGATCACCCTGTCTCAAGCCTTGAGAAGTTCTGAAATAAGGACATAGACTCATTCATTTTTACACCAACCCTTTCAATTGTTACTACTGCCATCATACAATTATTCTACTTTGAGCAAACTTACCTTTTAAACTAAGTCCCTTGTAAAGAAAATTCCAATTAACCTTGTCGTATGCCTTTTCAAAATCCACCTTAAATAAAACTGCTGATTGTTTTTCAATGTGAATATGTTCTACTGTTTCATATAGCAAAAGAACCCTACTAATATATACGATCTATTTTTAATGAAAGCTGTATAAGTTCTCTCAGTCAACTGATCATCCAACCTTGACAACCTCATAGCAACCCCTTTTGTGAGCAAATTGAAACTTACATTAAGTAAACATATCTACTATATAATAAAAGCCGATAACAGGTGATATTTACAACTGCTAAGAAAAAAAAATAGAAATGTGCTATAAATTCTTTATGAAAAAACATCTAGCCCATAATTTGGTGGACCCTAGTTTTAAAGACCTAGATTAATTGGCTTCGAGGTATAATAATTTGAAATAATACTTGAAAGAAATAAAAACCTCAAGCCCTTAATTTGGTGGAACAAAATTTTAAAGGCTTAGATTTAATATTTTGCTTAGAGATATATTAATTTGAAAAAAATAATAAAAAGGGATAAGTAGCACTACTTATAATTCAAAGGTTGAGGTATGTTAAATTGCTAGATGTCCAATTCCCGATCCTCTCTTTCACAAAAGGTAAGAGAGATCTCAAAATAAAATGCGCTAATTAAATATGAAATCAAATATCCCAAATGTATCGTGTTTACAAAATAGGATTTTCATCATTCGGAATTTGCAAATCAAATTTTATACGCTATACTATAGCACGCTACACCGCGTAATTGCGTGGGACAATCTGCCAGTTGGTATGAAGGATTGAATCTTATCAGCATCCTTCTTTTCTCACAGCTTATCTAAAAAATTCCAGTTTCCTGTCTATCCGATCAATTTGATTCATCAGGTCCTGTTTAAAACACTTTATTCATTCCCTCCGCATTTATATTCCATCCCTTTTAACTTCTTCCTAAGCAACATCATTAGAAACTGCCAATTATCATTTGCACTCTGTCTCTTTTGAGTTCAACCACACTTTCCTAACTATCTCATCAATGCCATCCCTCTGGAACCAACATAACTTGAATTTAAACATTGACCTATGAACAATAATCCCACCAGTATCCAAGAGCAAAAGTGCATGAGCAGATAAGGATCTATCAAAGGCTCGGACAACAACCAAAGGAATTTTCTCCTCCCTCTCTGGACTCAAGCAATTCTGTAATCACATTGACAGGCTAAAACACCAGCTATTTACATATTTATAGAGATGTGAATACATGCAACTGCTACTGCGGCGGGGATATGGAACAAGTACAGTGCTACTATCTGTATAACTAACTACCTTAACTAAGTGCGTTCTAAATTCTCCAAGTGCATTCTGTAATCGGCTGTGGTTAAGACATCACGTCAGCCATAATGGCCTCCATTGCTTTGCCTACACGTCTTGTAAAACTTTGTTTAAATGAACAACGCGCTTGTTACGTAGTAGTATGAGTGATTGCTAACCACGCTAATTGCCGCGCTTGTTAATTTCCCAGCATGCAGACACAGGAGTACATCATGCAGGCACATATGTAACGCGCGCGCGTACTGGGCACACCACGCGCGGTACGATAGAGCTAGCCGCGCGCGCTTCATGCCCTCCTTGAGCGGGAACCTCGGCGCATGCGTGAGCGGCAGGCCGGGCTCCGGTCTGAAGTAACCAAGCGAGCGCGCGGTGACAGCTGTAGGATCAAGGTTCTTGTAGTAATTAAGCAACTTGATCCTTGTAGTTTCTCCAACTCGATCCTCGTAGGATCAAGGTTCCTGTAGTAAGCAAGAGGAGAAACTTTACTTTTCTTTAGAAGAATTCTATTTAGAATATGAGAAGCAGCAAGTAATACTTTACCCCAAAGATTAGAAGATAACTCCGAATGCATCAACATAGCATTTATCATCTCAAGAAAAGTTCTATTTTTACGTTCTGCCAAGCCATTTTGTTGTGGTTCTTGGAACAGAACTTTGGTGGATAATACCATTCTCTTCACAGAATACATCAAATATATTTCCAAAATATTCTCCACCTCTGTCACTTCTTAGGATTTTAATTTTTCAACCTAATTGATTTTCCACTTTTGTTTTGTAAACTTTGAAAACACCAAAAGCATCGTCTTTATGTTTCAGCAAATAAACATAAATATATCTAGAGCAAACATCAATAAAGGTAATGAAATACCTATTTCCACCTCTAGTTAATATGCCATTAAGTTCACGTATATCTGAATGCACAAGATCTAACAAGTTAAAACTTCTTTCTACAGTATGAAAAGGTTTGTTTTAACCATCTTTGATTTAACACAGATTTCACATTTATTGAACTCATCAATTTTGCAAGAAATCAAACCATGTTTAATCAATCTTTTCATAGTGCTTATACCAACATGTGCTAATCTATCATGCCATAATGAAACAGAGTCAAGCAAGTAAGTAGAATGAGAAGATTTATTTATTACTGTAACATTAACATTGTCAACAGTACACGGTTTAATCATCCCATTACATGAATACCCCTTTCTTACGAATACACCACCACGTGTCAAGATTAACTTGTCTGATTCATACGCAGTTTTGATACCCAGCTTCCCAAGAAAATCACCACTTACAAGGTTCCTATTCATATCTGACACATGAAGAATGTTTGCCAACGTAATCTTCTTTCCAGAAGTGAAGCTCAGTTCGATGCTTTCTTTCCCATGCTGTATTTCTTGTCCATCGGTTGCATCAACATAAGTCTTGAATAAAGACTTATCATAGAAAACATGAACAGTGACACATGTATCATACCACTATCTAGGAACTTTACCTTGTACCGTCATGACTTCACTCATAGCGGCGATGATCTTATCATCATCCATTTTAGTTGCACATGCTGCATTTTTGTTATTTGCACCTTTGCGGAACCTACAATCACAAGCAAAATGCTCGTTCTTGCAACAAACATAGAAACTTTTTTCCTTCTGCACTTTTCTTTTTAAAAGTGCCTTTGTTTTTCTTGGGTCTGATATTAAAATCTTTATTTCCACCTTTCTTGTTAGGCTTGTTGTCACTTACAGCATTTGCCTTGGAGGAACAAGCGTTAAGATTGACATTTGCCATTTTTTCTCTCACCCTTGATTCCTCTTCGATTCGAAAGTGCTTTTGAATTTGTTCCAAGGAAATATGCTCAGAATTATGCAGAAGTCTTTTCCTGTAGTTACTCCAAGTTGGTGGCAATTTCGCAACAATTGCACCAACCTGAAAAACTTCAGGAATATCAATCTTTACTGCCTTCAGTTTATTCACTATCACTTGTAATTCATGTACTTGAGAGAGAAGGGATTTATCATCATTCATTTTAAAGTCGAAGTACCTAGAGATATGGAACTTTTTTGTACCTTCCTCCTCTGCTTTGTATTTGCTCTCCAAAGCATTCCAGATGTCTCTTGCCGATGGCGTGTCGATGTAGAGATCATATAGCTGGTCAGAGAGGGTATTGAGTATGTGCCGACGACACATTAGATCATCGTCGTTCCTCTTTGTTCTCTCTGCCCTGCGTTCATTGGTGTCATTCTCCTCCGGCACTGGTACTGGAAGAAGCGCCGGATCAAGAATGTAGAAGAGCTTCATGGTTGTGAGGAAGAACTTCAGTTTATCCTGCCAGCGGGTGAAGTTCGTGCCACCAAAATGATCAAGTCGCACCATGTCTTGATTCATGAACTTGATGACGGAATCAGAAGCCTCGGACTTCATAATAATCGCTTTAGATTGTTGGGAATTTTGTGAAGTAGGAGACTTGAATCACGCCAAAAGCGCTTTCCTAAAGCGATTATTTGCACCCAGTTAAAATGCTTCGAGGGTCTACTGCAAATAAGCTAGTAGGATAAGACAAGCCTAGACGAAGTTTGCACCAAAGCAAAGTGAAAACCCGTCGTGAACAGAACAAGAGAATGAGATTGCAAATTGCATCTCAAAAGCTGAAGGGCTTCTCTTTATATAGAGTTTAAAAGAATGCGAAATGAAGAGACACGACTCTTCGAATGCACCCTACTATGAAAAGATGGGAAATGAAGAGACGCGACTCTTCAAATGCACCCTCCCGTGAAACGACACGGCTTGTTGTTTCAAAACAACTTCCAACAATAGCGTGTGGTGTGTTGGAGGTAGCATGGAAGGGAAGGGCCTCGTGTGTACGTTACGCCGGTAACTGGTGGAGTGGTGGTGGGGCAAAAACTGCGAACTCTGGCATTGCTACTGTGCATATGGCTTGCTTGAGCATCTTTTGGTTTGGTATGGTTAAATGCGAACAGGCAGCGCTAACCGGGGAGTTTTGTGCTACTAGTAGAGTGCCCATGCATTGCAACGAAAACACAAACTTTTCATGAGATGAGAGGGTGAGGGAGGAGATGGCGATAGGGAGGGGGTGCAACGGTGGCGACGGAGCCTAGGGCAAGAGTGGGAATGTGACATGGGGGCCTCTACAAGCGCCGAGGGGTGGGGGACGCACGCAAACGGTTGGTGGTGAGGGTGGTTCTAGCGACAGCGAGGTCGAAGGCGCGTGAATCAAGGACAGTGATGCCGACATGGGTGCGAGACGGGGCGGGGTGGAATCGGAGGAAGAAGAGCGGGACGACAATGGCGCAGATGTGAAGAGAGACCATGTTAAGGACGCTTCATGGCTGACACGGTGGTCCCAGTGCGCGCGGGGGTTTCATTGATTTTTTTACGTACATAGAGGTGAGATGATCCTCTTACTACACGGAGGTAAACTCCTTCTTTTATTATTTAAGAAAATAGCATTGTTAGCGTGCAAAATAATAAATCTAGCCCCCTCCCCCCACATCAAAGGCAATCACGCGAACGTGACACGTGACCTCATCCGGCCCCTAGGGGTGCGGCATTGGCTCGTCCAACCCCTAGGGGCATAGTAGTCCTTTGATATTTTTTTTTAAAAAAACTATTTTATTAAAAACCATTTTTAAAAAAATACGGTTGATTAATTACAACTATTTTAGTTAATACTAACTAACCACAATTTTCTAATTAAACCATCTAATTAATTAATACCATTTAATGAAGCCTAATTAATTACAACTAAATTATTATGTTAATTAAGTATGACTATTTTAGTTACTAATTTTAATTACGACTAACAAACTGTGACTAATTAATTACAACTAACAGCATAACGACTTCATTAAATACAACTAACTAATTTACAAAGTAAAATGTGACTAATTAAATAAGACTAATTAATTACAACTATTTCAATTACGACTAACTAACTACGGCTAATTAATTATGAAAACAATACTTTAACACTAACTACACAGTTAAAAAAATAGTATGTACGAATGAAATTACCTCCTCTAGAAGATCTTCAATTGATATCAAACTACCTCTACTAAAACGACTTCTAAAAACTTCTCTAAACACCCTCAAATCGGCAGCGAATTCGAAACTAATTTCGACCGATCGCGTCACCTCTCGCTCATTCGATCCCCTCTCTCAACGCAGAGTGGAATGGTTCTCATGTGGGGGGAATCAGAGCACATTGCTATGTTTTATAGCCGCGTGAAGGTTGACTGCGAAGCGATGGGCCAAAATCGTCGGGTTTTACGCGTATGCGACCAGCCAGATTTTTCGCGCATGAGGGGGGCAGCGAGAATCCGGGGACACCGAAAGCATTATTTTAGTTTTGAAAAACAAAAAATCAAAGGAAGGGGGCTACCATGCCCCTAGGGCCGGCCGAGGGCAATGCTGCGCCCCTGGGGGTTGGACGAGGCCACATGTCACATCGTGCGGCTTCGTAGTGCCATTTTTGCCTTCGATGCAGGGGGGCTAGATTTGTTATTTCGCATGCCAACAGTGCTATTTTAGCCAAAAACTGCTAACTGGGATGTGATGTGTATTAATCTTAATCTGTTTGTGTCACTGCATGCCAGCTATTTTTTAAGTGCAGTACCTTGTTTCCATTGATTTAAAACTAGTAAATACCCTATGGTTGTTCATGGTT
Organism: Ampelocalamus luodianensis; assembly: GCA_036346255.1. Lineage (NCBI taxonomy): Eukaryota > Viridiplantae > Streptophyta > Magnoliopsida > Poales > Poaceae > Ampelocalamus > Ampelocalamus luodianensis. The sequence goes on along the minus strand of CM070627.1, from coordinate 50,008,526 downwards.
TCACTAGACGTCTGTGGCGGAAGCGAATCCTCTGCATTAGCATGAGCTAATGTTGAGGATCATAGTGGACATGCATTAGGCCCTTGTCTCCACCGCCCGATCCAAAACGAACGACCTAGATCAAGTGCTACAGTATCCAAGGGCACAGTAAAATCATTACCGCGTATATTCGCTACAGTAGATATTTCACTATTTCTATAGTATTTGCTACATGACTACTGCCGATCACTGTTCATGTAGACTGAAAACATTGTTCAAACAGCGATTCTCTGTAGTACAGGAGAGAATTCGGATCCTCCCATGGCATACCCAATGCTCCTTTAGTCCCATGTGCATAGGTTCCTAGCTAGGGGAAAAGGATCAACACCTAGAACTTAGAGCATTTCCAACAATCCCACTTTAGCTATCGCTTACACTGCCATATCAACCAAAAATCGGGTTTTAGAGAAGAACGACGAGAGAGTGTGATGTCTATTCTGAACACGACAACCCGGGTGCATGAAACAAGAACGAGCAGATGACAAAACCTAGCTTTGGGCATGGTCATCGGTTTGGGTTGGACGCAGATCATGGGACCACCACCAGCGAGATGTCCATGCATCGACCCCCATATGGCGGTCGGTGGTAGCAACTGGCATGTGGAGAGGAGAGGTCAGGGTTGAAGATCACCGCGGTGTCGACCCATAGAGGATCGAGCCGGTTCTGATAACGATGAGGCATACCCGACCACATCTTCCCAACAATGACTACAACCCGTGAACCACCAGCATCATGTGTAGGAGAGGATATTAGTGGGGTGCAGCGGTGATTTGACCTTAACGGCAGCAGTGGTGATTGTGGAGTCGACCTCCACAATTGTCGGCGGCTTAGATATGGTCGACGGCCCGGTATAGAAGGCAACAAAAACGACGATAGGTTTGAAAGGCATGGGGCGTTATGGGTAGGCAAAGGGAAGGTGGTGGTGGTGTGAAGTGGCGATGGCCGGTGTGATGCATTGGGGAAGAGGCGATGGTCGGTGTGGCGCATCGGGGAAGAGGTAGTGAGAGAAAAGGACAGGAAGAGAGAATGTGAAGAGGAGAGAGAAGGTGAGATATGAATAATAGGGTGAGACTGGTATGTGGGACCGACGGTTGGAAATTAAATTTCTAAAATGGTGTTGTGATTTGCGCAGGCTAGTGCTAAGAGACTATTATTGTTGGTAGAAGACGTGGAGTGGTTTACAGACAACCTAGGAGACAAATTATTATGGACACCTTAAGATGCAGGGAGAGCACGAGGAGATAGCACTGCCTCTTGGCTATTGGCTCCATTTTACAGCATAAGTCCATTCCACTCATCACACAAATTAATTAAGAAATTGTGAAACTAAGGAGTGAGATAGTGGGGGAAAAGTTGATATGTACATTCTTCTTTGAAGAAAGAAGTTTATTTTACCTCTTCAACTCTTGGTCGGGTAGAAAAAACACCCCTCAAATCCAAATAGTTCACTTTGCCCCCACCAATTGAAAACCGCCAGTACAAATCACCCTCCTCGCCCAAAACCACCCCAGTTTTGGCTGACATGACATCTACATGTGCAGGTTGTGTTGACGTGGCATCCATGTGGACATGTATAGCTGGGTCAGCAAGAAATAAAAAAAATAGTGTGTCCCACCAGTCATACTCACGAGAGAGGTAGGAGGAAGAAGGGTAGGGGAAATAAGGTGATTTGGCCGGTGACGTATCCATGTCTATGTGGCAAAGTTTGGTGATGTGCCAGCAACATAGTGAAAACCATTTATGAAACTAGCTTAGGAGGGATATTACACTAGTTTGATAGTTGGTGGGTGACTCTGTTTTGTAGTTGAGGGTGTTTGGACTCATGGCAAGAGTTAAGGGGTTTAAAATTGACTTATTCCTATATTATACTTCCTCCGTATCATATTATAAGTTCATTCTCTTGGGAAGCGGTGTCCAATAATATAGATAAAAACATGTACATGCTACTGAATAACTACATGATTCCTTGTATGCCACTCATTGCGAGGCTGACATATGGGCTCTGGACCCACATGTGAGTGAGGCATTAATGGCACATAGTGAACTTATAATATAAGTCCATTAAGAATCAAAGTGTAAGTATTGCAATATTTCCACTCTATACCCCTATTTTAAAGCCAAAAAAGTGGTTGTAGTATGCATGGTCCAATGACATCAATTTTTTTCTAAGATTTAGTGCTCCCTTGGTTTGTGCCTATGGTGGACTTGGACTTATATTCGGCATAAGGGGAGTAATGTGCGTATGCTAATAATGCTAGTTCATGTCTTTTGCCTTGATTTATTTTATTATTTTTCCTAAATATTTATGCATGACAACCAACATAGCTTGCCTTTCCAAAGTACTTAAATGAGAAGGTAATATAATCACTCCCTTTGGTGACTTCTCTTAATCTCTGTGTTTCGCCAAATACGTTGTATAAAAATAAAGGGAGGGATGAAACCATCTCTTGGTGGAGTGTTGGAATGGTAGGAGTACACCTCTGCTCACGGAGTTCAAATTCTGGTTACCACCTTGATGCACACCTGAGTGTATCTCACTAGGAAGATGTATGCCCCACGATCCGTGACGTCACGGATTTTTCTTTGGACTTTTTCAATTGTAGGTGTTTTCATTGGTGTGATGGTGTGCACGTGATTCTACCTTGTAACCTTAAAAAAAAGAACCGGGGAGTATGACACACAGAACGATTAATCTCAATGCCTTAGCATAATATGTCGGCCGATTTCCTAGATAATGACTACCCCAACTTTTCATGAATTAATTCCTTGATTTTTTTACAATGATCTCTCAACAATGGTGAAATGACGGTCCTGCCACTGGTTGCGGCTTCTATAAATATGGGCTTCACCCCGCCATTTCAATTTTTCCTGTTCCCATTGTCATTGCTAAAAAAACCCCAAAATCTAGGATTTTGCCGTTAGAAACTTTTCTTCTCTGTTGGTACACTCAATCCTTTTCTCAAGTTGCAATGCACATAAGCCAGGTATTCTGCCCTTCTCCTGAATCTCTAGATCGATTTTTCCATGGTCCTCAAGGTCCTTCGGAGTCTGGGTGCATTATATCTCATAGTTTCCCCTACATTCCATTGAATTCGACCGGATTTAATCAGAAGGGATGGGCAAATAGTTTTAGATCTTGGGCGACTGCTTTAAAGGGATGGGGGGGATTGGTTTGCTCGAGTAGCTTGTCATAAAAGGGCAGTGTGGATCCAAGCTGGCATATCTGAAGCTCTTGAACTTTTCCTCATTCCTCCTATTATCAATGAATCTATGCTTATTGCCGCTTGTCAATTCTGGTCGACCTCTATGAATGTTTTTCTCTTCTTGACTGGTCCTATCAGCCCAAATCTCTTAGACATGGCGCAGATATGCTGCTTCGATCCTGATGGAGCAGTATTATCAACCTTTGAATCAGCTCCTAGATTTAGGCTTTAGATTGCCAAGAAGAACGAAGGTTGGATGAGCTACATGAAATTAAATATTCAACCATAAAGAAGGGTCTAGATATGATGAAGAGCATGTGGCTTTTCTCAATATGTGGTTGGACATATTCATATTTTGTGAATCATCCTTAGGAGCTACTCTTACATATGAGAAATTGGTTAATGAACTTGCTCAAGGTCACAGAGTTGCCCTTGGAAAAATGATATTGGGAGCTTTATACAAGATGATGGACTTGATCACAGGCTGCCTGATTTCTGATACTCTGGGTGGTCCACTTTGGATACTCCAACTCTGGCTCTATGCCACTTTTAATCGACAATTCAAAGTAAAATAAGATACTTCTAAAATAGTTGGCTTCACCGATTGGAAGATGCATCAAGGTTCTGACATCGATATTCTATTGGTGAAGTGGTCATTCATGCTAGAAATGACCACACTGGCAAATTCTTCTTCACACTTACTCCAGCGAATTTTTCTCGTCGTTGACTTTTCCTTCATTAGTACTCTCAAGAGAGATTTCATTGTCCTTCATGATTCAAAATTTCTAAAAGTAGTGAGGATATTTGAACCGACGCTCTGAATTTGTGGAAGATTTGTCTATCTCATTGTCTGTTGATAATAGTTGGACACGAGAACACACATGTACAAACCTTCCCCGAAATTTTATTAGCCAACTCTATTTTCGAACCAACTTGTATTTGGTCAAGATGTGCCGGACTTGTGTTTAGCACGAAGAGTACAACCCCAATGTCCACTTGAAGCGCATATGGTGACTCCAGTTCTTCACCTAGCTGACAACTTATTTGTTAATGATCTACCGGTCCGCTTTTTGACTAGTGGTTTGACAACTCCTGAGTTTGATTCTTTGTGGGAAGAAATAAAGTCAAAATTATTTTATAGTACTTTTATCAATGAGTTCATCGACCAATTAATTCCAGAATTTGGACAAGAAAGTTAGCCTCATGATGTCAATCTTATTGACGCTGAATATATTTATCTTTCTGTGTCACTCTTTCTTTGACAACTTCTAAATCAGAGAGAAATGATGATTTGGCCAGCTATTCTTTGTCAACATCATATTCTTCCAGCGAAGCCAGCTGACCAAGCCAAGCTAAATCATTACAAACTTCAGAATTGGCTGAGAATTCAAGTGGAAGGGACAGTGGGAATAAAGCGCCAAGCCATTGTAATTCTTCTCTTTCTTTAGAACATGTGCACGGTGATCGTCGGCCTTTCCTCTTCATCTTGGTTTTTCTTAATCGAGCTTTAATTGATACTGTCTTTTCAGTTGATTCTAGTTCTTCAACCTTGAAATTAGGTAAGAAGAATTGCTCTCAAACTGGTCGATCTTCTCAAAAGCTGGTCCCCCTTGTCCATTCCAATGATCTGGGCCTTAACTCCCATTCTTTGAATGATTGGCTCCACGTCCTCCAGGTAAAAGTATAAAACTTATTCCTTGCAATCCTATGCTTTGGCAGTTCTTACATTGATCTTTCCATGTAGAAAACAAGCTTGCACAACACCCTAATAAAACAACCACAAAGCGGAGGCTGATGCTACCACTCAATCCAAAAGGCCACGCCGATTGGCTAAAGTATTCACACTCGATCCCTGCCTCTTGACCTTTTATCCTTTTCTTATTTTGCTTGCTTCGAAAAGGTCACTTCCAAAGCTGATGCCAGCGCTTCTAATACTGTCGCACCGGTCACTCCTACCTCCACCTTGCTTGATATGGCACCGATTACAATCTCTCAAGCCTCTTCCACTATTACCCTAGAGGTAACTTTGCCATCAACTCTTTAACAACTCCTCCTCTCAGTGTGGAGGACATGACAATAGACAATATGGATTTTACTTTCGTCAATTTTGACTTTGAGCTTGAAACCACTTCTGCGACCACCATGCCTGAGTTGATAATGATTTGTGATACCATCCAGGATTGCCTCCGTAAGTTTTAGAACCTTTTGATGCAGACGCCTATTGAAAACTTCTTGGAAAGCACTTTGGTAGTCCAAAATGCTCTGTTTGAGGTTCGTGAAGTAGAGATTCCTTGTGATATCCAAATGGCACTGTTTGATATTCTTTCTCTGGTCGATAAGAAGATTGAGTTTGACATTTCCATGGAACACCAGTCTCTCAGGGAGAAATCATCCATAGTCCACCAACGCCTAGCTGATCGCATGTCATCGGCTATAGCCATCCATAAAAGATTCTTGAGAGAAAATCTACTTAATGAGGACAAGAAAATAAGAGCTAATCTTCAGAATGAAGTCTTGAGGTTGAAAGAGGCATTAATGGAGGCCGAGGACAAGCTTGCTAGCATGACATCTCTTGTTATTGATCGGATTGTGCTCCTGATGAAACTTAAAGCAAATGATGAGAAAGCCAAGAGCAAAGTCAAAGGTCTTAAGGAGGAAATCAAGGAACAAGCTTATGTGTAGGGTGATCCAAGAGCTGATGCCAAAATCTTGGCCTAGACCAATAACGTGGTATCGACTGTTGTGGAAAAATCAATGTCCTCCTCGGTGATGCTTGATCGACTTGCATGCCAAGTAAAGGGCCATTGTGCCCTTGTAATATCTACTTTACCTGCCTGGTAAGGTCTGATATACTAATCTTTGACCGAAAAACTTCATAACCTCAAGCCAAAGCTTTGATAATATTTATTTTGATTTCCAGTAAATTAACCCTTTACTAGAGTTATTCTAAACATATCAGTCATAAAACCGATGATACGTCTAGGCCTTCATAAATAATTCAAATAGCTATCGACTTCTTTAAAATTACATGATCGTGCTCCCACCTGTTGGGCTTGTAGACTCCTTTGACTTTCAATGCGTCATACAATTACTCATTAAAACACACTAGTGTCGCTTCGGCTTCCAACACATCTCTTTGCTTCCCGGGCCAGCTTTAATTTCTATTTTATAAATAGAAGTCCGCCCTGAACAAATTTTTTACTCAAAGCTTTTCAAGCCTTCTTCTTCCTATACTTCGATAAAAAAAAACTTTTTCTTCCTGCTTCTTTAAACAATGGCCAATGGCTCGTACATCGTTTTCACCAGTGCTCTCCTTCATTTTCCTACACACGGATATCTGCAGTCATAGCCTCTCTTAAGCTGTCTACTGTCCTTCACTGTGAGAGGCCCTCAAGTCTCACCTTCTTGACCTTTCCAGACCATTGGTGGCCAACACACCGACTCAAACTCCTACTCAACGGACAGATATGGTTCTCCAAATTTTTTTGGAGCACTGCCTTGCTCGAGCTCAAGTCTCAACTGATCGAATTAATGACTTGATTCAGATACACGAAGAAAGATTTGACCTGACCGTGACTGAGGAAGCCGGTGCTGATGACCTCTGGGCCATCATGGATGTATCCCCATAGGCGGATTGGCTTGAAAAATAAACTATGGAGGCACGACGGTGACTCGAGCCCTTTTAGCAATCTTTTGCTAATCCTCCCACTACTGAAGCTGATGAGGAAATCTATGAGAAACCGAAGATCAAAATCTAGAATCTTATTCACTGATATATTACTTTAGGATCTTTTTTTCATCGGCTATGACGTAAAGCTGATTTTTGTAAATGCGACTGGCCACGCTATTTGACCAATTTTAATGAAAAGCCCTTCTGGTTATATCATAATTTTTTCACTCTTCTAACTTTTCAGCTACAAGTAATAAGTTAGCCCAAAAATGGCAATAAAAGATAAAAAGAAAAAACCTTTGAAGACACCATCGGCTTTACACAATCAGACGATGATTGTATATTTTAATTATAAGGACGATCTAATTGTTGGCGTTCAACGACTATAAAGTCGATGCGACTCTTGTATATTTTGATATCACCTTGAAATCAATTAAAGCTGCATCTAGCCTATTTTACATTGTTGGCTGATATAAACTTGACTTTTATCATCGTGACAACTTAAAATTTTAACTTGTCTAAAATCTTGATCCGATTGTCGCTAAAATACTGGCATTTGTGATTTGCCGATACTACGTGCTCGTACAACCGTTTTACTCCTCATTGCGCATATATCAAAGTAACACTTTTGTTCGGTCTATAGAATTTGGTTGTACGCTTACTGGTGTAAATCCATCTTCTGTAACACTAGAGATAGTCACATGCTTCTAAACTCTTGCAAGACAGACATCTCGCCTTTTCATGTTGCCAATTAGCATCAGCACTAGCTAAAGCAATATGAGATGATGAATCGGCCAGAACAATATCAAGCTCTTGTTCTTTCCACCGATTTAGCATTTGATGAAGCATTGAAGGTATACAATATAAAGATCTTCTCATAAGTACACTGTAATTTCCTTGAACATCCACCATGAAAAATGTTGTGAGCAAAGTTTTTCTCCCTATAGTGAGTTCGGCTATTAACACTCCCTTTGCTCCAGTTGAATCTCCGGTGAAAGCATGCAACATCATGTTGGCCTTGGTCAACTCATCATCAGCTTTTTCAATATTCTTATAGATAGTGTAAGGCACTAGATTGACCGTAGCTCCTCCATCAACCAGCATCCTTGATATTGGCTTCAAATCTCATAGATACAAAGGTCTGAGATGATGGTAATCCCCTTCTAGCTTCTGGAACACTACTTCTTTTGGCCTGAGACACAACTCCACCATGGCTTGTTCAAAGCATTCGTTGGCATTCTTGAAACCCATCAGCAAAACAAATACCATGTTGATGTTGCCCTGTCCCTCAAGTGTAGACTCGCCGATGAAGTTATCATCCCTTGGTGTAGCATCATTATCCGAGCAGCTTTCATCTTCTTTTGATGGTACTTGTATGATAGACTTCGGGTGCCACTCGTTCCTTGATCCTATCCATGGGTTGGTTTCGTTGAATCGTCCTTCCTCCACTTGTGTCTCATACTCTTCTTGCTTCCGGCATCACTATAGCTGACGTCTTTGTGACTTTGTAAGACCAAACGGTACCCATTGTGGCTTTGGTTCTTGTATGTTCCTTGAAACACTATCAACTTGCTTAGCATTTTCCACGGTCTCTATTGGTTCCTCTATTGTCGATTCTTGCTTAAACTCAATGTTGGGATACTCCATCTTCCTCCTCTTGATTGTATGATCAAAATATGGAGAACAAGAATCAACATCCCTGTTCTTCAGATAAAACAATCATTGATGAATTGGACGTCGATTGTTTCCAATATCTTCGTCATGTGGAATTGAACCGGCTATCATCCATAAAGGATACCACATCCATGGTGGGTACACATGATGAAATCTTCCTGGTGGTTGCCACTTACGACATTGCTCCTGATACTAGTGATATAAATTATGGGGTGATAAATCCCAACGTCTATAAACTCGAGGTAGTCATGGCAACCAGTAACGGCGATGCTCTCTCGCCGGATTTGTTGTTGTTGATTGCGTCGATTACCTTCTTGTGGAATTACCTTCTACGTTGATATTTGGCCATCAACTCCTTGAATGTTGTTTTTGGCCTGGCTAGCTCGAAAGATGTTGATGAATATCTCTCATTCTTGTACCACTTGCCAGCTGTAGGCTCTCCTTTAGATTTACCATAATTCGTCTTCTACCATTATTAGGCTTTGAAGATGACTCGACGGTGATCTTTAGGCTTTTCCCTCCATCAGTCTTTGCTTGAGTTACCTTGCGTGAGGTCTTCCCCTTTATTAATTCTTCAATGGTAACTTTATTTGATGCAGAATGATGGTCGACTTCCTTGGTCTTGACTATAACTATTTCCCCCTTAAAAATCAATTGTGTATAGGAAAAGGATCGATATCTATTGTCATACTCTGCTCTTCGGCAAATTTCAAACGATTGTCCTCAATGGCCGATTGAAGTTGACGCCCGAAGACATTGCAATCATTGGTATTGTGGGACCAAGAATTATGCCATTTGTAGTATGAGCTTTTCTTGAGTTCCTTGGCTAGTGGAATAGAATGCCCTTCAGGTAATCGAATCTATCTTCCTTGCAGAAGCAAGTCAAAGATGTGGTCGCACTTGGTTATGTCAAACGGGAACTTGACCTCTTCTACTTGACTCTTTTTAGGAGACAACTTCAACAATGGAGAGATGAAAGGTTTATTTTTAGATATTTTGGTCGATTCAACTACTGTTATATCTAATTCTCCTATGAAATTGGATTCTTCTTATGAGGCAGCTGCCATGAGAACATCGGGCTTATCATTTTTGTTGTCTTTAAATCCGACCCTGACGTTGCGAGTTTCTCTTAATTGGCTTTCTTGAGCCGATGGTCTTTGGAGATGATTGATGTCGAAGAATTCTTGACCCTCCAAACGTTCTTGCAGAGGCTGTAACAATCCATTTTATACTAAATCAACCAAATAATTGTTGGATATAGCTAGATTAAAACATTTTCCTCATGTATCATTGAACCTCTTGATGAAATCAACAAACGGCTCATTGAATCATTGCCTAATTGCTATCAATTCACTTAAACGCAATTCCACAGTTTGAGAATAGAAATATTCATGAAACCGTTATTCCATATCAGCTCAAGTATGAATCAAATTGTGTGGTAATGTGGCAAATCATGTGAAAGTCGTGCCAGATCATGATAATGGGAACAATCATAGATGCAAAGCTTCATTGACACTAGCTTCCCCACATTGTACCACAAATTGGCTGATATGCTCCAAAGTAGATTTTGAACCATCCCCCGTAAACTTCATGAAATCTAAAACTTTAAAAGCTGGAGGAAAATAAACAATATATATATATATTTAGGGTATGACTTATGATAGATTGGCGTTCGTCCTCTTGGTTCCAAGGCTTATGTTTCCCTAATAGCATCCATGATTTTATCCATCCAAAATTCCTGGACTGGGTTGACTTGTCGTTGTATCACCGACTGAGGTCGAACTGGTTCTGGATCGCACAGAGGTAACTGAGGATGTAGTGGAGGCTTCCCCTAAGGATAGGATGATCATCAACCATCACCTTCCCTCCGAGTCTTGGATAGGTATCGGCCAAACATTCCCCTCCAAGTCCTATTTTAGGCAATCTTGGTATAATCGGCTGAGATGCCGGATGAAATGAGATTCTTGGAGAACTGTGAGGGGGCAAAAACATATGTTGTGACATAGCCAGTTGAAGATGTTGGTGGTACCTGATAAACGTCACTTGTGGGTAAATGAAGTGATTAGTGAACCTCAGAAGCTGGTAACACCAGCGGATTATAGCCTAGAGTAGTTGATAATCCTAATGACAACTTATGGCCTAGTACAGTTGATAATCCTATTGGATTATAGCTTGAATCTGTTGATAATCCCACAGATGTATTAGTGTCTTCTCCTGCTGATGCTCCATCAGTATACCCGAAGATCTGTTTGATAGTAGGATGAGATGTATGCGTCGACATAGATCCCGACGATTTTGGCAATGAAGACGGTGCATATGCCAATGCCCCATATTTGTTATCGGTATGAATTTGTCAGATGAGATTATTGATGAAGTCAGTCACTTCTTGTGAAAACACCAGGAATCTGGGTAGTGGTGGCGATAATTTCCATAGATCTCCGGTCTTCACAGGCTCGGCGAGAAGATACTTCTAGCGTGTTTCTAGAAGTGGATCCAGTGTGCTGATGAATCCCTTTGCATTGTTCATGAACGCTTGTTGTACTGCTTGACCGATCATCTCACTCATATCTCCTTGCGAGAACGTGTACATACTTAGTTGGAAAGCCGAAGTCTGTAGAATAGTTGGAGGATAAGCGATAATAGGAAGATTTCCTTCCCTGGAGATGACTCTTCCATCACGCTTTTGGGCAAAACATTGTCGATACCTCAATCTGAGCTCCTATTCTTTTTCAGCGAGTTGCGCCTAAATTTCTGCATGAAGGTCTTCAATATCTGGAACGATGACATGATCCTCGCTGACATTAGATGGATTCCTTGGAGGCATCTTGACAAAGATCGACGATCAGCGTCCCACTAGGCACGCTAAGAGTGTGTTGCCGCCGGAAAAGTGTTTCAGGCGCAGCAAGCATCGCGTCCCTACGGAGGGTGCATCTTAGCGACATATGTGACGTACCAGTTGATTTCCGGCAAATCAGGAAAGGGTCGACGACGGATGCTGCTACCGGAAAAGTGTTCTAGGCGCGACAAACACGATGAAACCGACGGTAGTAACTCGAAATTGATTCAATAGATGAACCTAGATTGAATTACAGAAGAAAGGTTCTACTAGCTACAAACTACTCCTAAGGTATATGGTAAAAGTAAGGGTAAAGATAAAAGTATTTGGTTGATTGGGTGTATCCTTTATATGGTTTATATAGCCTATCCTACGATTCCTAAACGTGACCGACTCAATCATGGATTCTGCTTCAAACTATTTTTCGTATCAGTCCAACTATGTCTTCCAAAAAGTTCTTTTCCATCTGTGTCTTGATGTCCTCGCCTTCATCTCTGCTTCTACATCGGACTTTTCTTCCATCAACAGATATTTCTATATCAGCCAAATGCTCCTTCTTAAATCTTTTCAAAATTGGCTTTCCTTTCTTGCCGATTACTCTATAGCAGATTTTAGCGTTTTCGGATTCTTCGGCATTGACTTGTCTTCTTGACTCTTCCCCAATTTCTATGATAACGTGGCCGACTATTTTGCTTGCCAAAATTAGACGGCAACACCAAGGTATATCTGCATATCCATCGTCTACAGAAGTCGATCTCTTATAGTAGGATAGTACCAAATGCAGACCAGCGGAAGATTGAAGCTTCATTTCTCATTCCAAATTTGCAGACTCTGTTGACTCTGCTAACATTACTCCGTCTCGCCAAAGCTGCAAAAGCTGACAGTGTCGACCCAGCTCCCGAGAGTGGCAATGGCATGTACTTCGATCAGTCATTGCATCACCTTGGCCTCTTTCTCTTCATGCAGCTGCTCACTGCTCGTCAACTCGTGCTGCATTGTACTCCTCTTATTTACCATGGCGGAAATCAGTGGTAGCAAAATGGCAAGAAAAAAAAGGAAATCAAGGTATCATCAGTACTGTCGATCGACAAGGGTGCTAGGGACCGCCATGAAATGGAAACCAAGAGAATGAAACGAGGGCATGTGTGCCGGCCTATTGGAAATTAACTCCATGGATTCAGATCCTCTGCCATCCGCTCAAACAGGCACCGATTTAATGGTACATGTGCTGATGCCACTTGGACCCGGAAGGTATAGCGCGTTCTAGGTGCGGCAATAAGGTTCACTAATAGCACGGCCACCACTGCGCAAATGCGAATAAGAGAACAAGAACAAAACGAGCAAGATCCGCTAGCTATTTCCGTATGGGACGACTGCACAAGCATTGCATTCAAGACTCCTATTGCAACCGGCCTACTCCTCCCTAACTCCTCCACATCACATTTGCAAGTACTCCTACCTTGCTTCAATTCAGAGCGGCACCACTGCCAGCGTCAGGCTCATAAATTCGGTCTCGCTGGAACATGCAAGCACGCAAGGATCGATTAGAGATGGACGCCAAGGATAAGATAAAAACGCAGGCTCTCGTACGTACGCGGCGAGGACTCAGAAAGGCAGATGCATGCAGTCATGTGCAGCAAACTCGCAATGCCGGCCCATATATCGATCGATTGGATCGATCTAAACTTCAACGTGGAGGTAATTAAATTATTTCTTGTAGTACATTGATTGACCAAACTCGTAGTAGTACATTTCCCTTCTTTTTCTTCAACGGAGACAAGTAAATAACCGAAAATAACAAAAGCCAAGTGATCCGAGAGAAAGAGAAGGAAAAAAAATGGAGAAAGAAGAAATAATTTTAAAAGGTACACGACAGAGGACAACGACTATACGTGTATAAATGACCGGAATTTAACTGCCTTGTACCCGAGCACAACCACCGGCCGTCGGGGTCGCACCGCACATGTGCGCGTCAGACCCGGCATTCAACGCGGCCACCCCAGACGACGCAGCTGCTATTTCCCCGGCCGGTCCAGCTGCGACGACTCCGGCCGGTAAGCTAGCCCAGTCCTGACCTCACCACCACACAGACAGTCACATCAGCTTAGCCTCCTCGTTATGGGCACGCGCGCGCCGGCCGATCCATCGGACCAGGTTTAGCACTGAGGGAAGCATGAGACGAATGGAAATGCATGGGACGTAATGCAGTTTAATTACCTACAGATACGAGAGAGAGAGAGAGAGAGAGATCCTGTAGCAGATCGCGTGCGCCCGCGCGCGACGCTAGTGCTTGAGCACCTCCGGGATGTCCACCGGGTACCGGCTGATGCTCTCGGCCCATGGCCCCTCGGCGTTGCGCGCCGGCTTGATGCACTCCCAGGCCGCGCTGTTGCACTTGAACCCGGACCCGAACCCGATCATCCACACGCGGTCGCCGCGGCGCATGCGGCCCTTGCCCTCGATGTAGGCCAGCTCGTACCACACCGAGCTGCTCGACGTGTTGCCGAACCGGTGCAGCGCCATGCGCGACGCCTCCACGTGCTCGTCCGACAGCCCGAGGCTGCGCTGCAGCTCGTCGATCACCGCGCGCCCGCCCGCGTGGATGCAGAAGTGCTCGAACGCCGTGCGGAAGTCGGGGAGGTACGGCTTGACGCGCCTGTTGAGCACCCGCCGCGCGATGAAGGACAGCGCGAACAGGAGCTGCTCCGAGGCCGGCAGGACGAGGGGACCAATGGCGGTGATGTTGGCCTTGAGCGCGTCGCCGGCGATGGTCATGAGGTCCTTGGAGAGGTTGATCCCCCTGTGGCCCTCCCCGTCCTCCTCCTGGAACACGCACCGGTAGGCGCTGTCCTGTGCGCCGGTCAGCGTCCGCACGACGCGGGAGAGGCGGAAACGGGCCTTTGCGCGGGACGTGGACAGCAAGACCGCGGCGCCGCCCATGCGGAAGAGGCAGTTGGGCAGAAGCATGGCGCGCTCTTTGCCGACGTAGTAGTTGGGCGTGATGGTCTCCGTGGACACGACCAGCGCGATTGCGCCCCGCGGCGCGACCTGCAGGAAGTTGCGCGCGAGCCCCACGGAGATGAGCCCGGCGCTGCACCCCATCCCGGAGAGGTGCACGTTGCGGATGTCGCTGCGCATCTTGTACTTGTGGATGATCATGTCGGAGAAGGATGGGATTGGCGCGAAGAGGCTGCAGTTGACGATGAGGATGTCGATGGCGCCGGGGTTGATGCCCGTCTTGGCGATCAGGTCGTCGATGGCTGAGAAGATGACGAGCTCGGCCTCCGCGCGCGAGGCCTCCAAGTTCCGGTACGGCGGGATGTAGTGGTGCGCCGGCGGCAGGCAGGTCTCCTCCCCGAGCCCCGAGCGCTCGAGCAGCCGCGTCATGAACCGGACGCTGCGCTCGTCAATGGAGGCCCCCTCGACGAACGTGACGAGCTTGGCGTGCTCGAGAAAGGTGGCGAAGGGGACGCGGCAGTTGGGCCTGGTGCGGAAGCAGGCGTAGTCGACGAGGTACACGGAGCGCGGCCGCAGCATGAGGTACAGCGTGGCCGCGGCGGCCGGGAGAAAGGCGACCAGGAAGAGGTGCACGGTCCGGAGCGCCTGGAGCCTGCCGAGCAGCTCCTCGGGCCCGACCCGCGCCGCATTGACGAGGGCCGCAACAGCGAGCGGCGCGGCGAGCACGGCGAGGAAGTTGTTCACCACGTGCTGGTACAGCGGCTTTAGGTTCTTGAACTGAGGTGATGAGCTCATGCTGTCGCGCCAAGTGTTCGCGTGTGCCGCGCTGGTGCAGTGGAGACTCACACCAGTGTGGCTCTGGCCTGTGGGAGGAGGGGAGGGGAGAGAATTTAAAGCGGCGCGACGAAGGAATTAACGCACGCTGGTGGGCCATCCGCCTCTTTACTCGCACATGCTAGCTAGTGCTCATCGATCAGCTGGTTCACCGATAAATCTGATGAATTGATGTTGCTAATTTAAGACCATGTTTGGCCTCACTGATAGACCTTATGCGAATTATGGAATTCTCCTACATACTGTATATAAAGGTAGTACTGGCTAGGACTTACTATTATCCTCTGAGATTCATTTTATTTGTTACGGTTTCATCTCAGTAAATGTATCTTTGGAAGCTTGCAAGGAGGCAAAAATGGAGAAGAAGCGGCACATTTCTGACGCCAAAACAGAGATAAACCAGCTCGCGTGCATGCTACTACTGCACAGTCAGTGTGCAGCACTCCAGCACCAGGTGGCAGACAGCGCCACCCACGTCTGCCACCAAGCGCCTTCGATAGCAGTCTGGGTTAGATCGTGTCGTGTTGGTACCGGATCTTCTGCTCTCGAGATCGATCTGCAAAGACACGAAAATATTTCTATAGGACTTGACCTTACAGGATACCATGTTGAGCTCGTTTAATTCGAAAGGAACTGAACTACATTATCCTGCATCTTCCTGTCGTTGTTGTTGGATGGCAGTTGAGCGTTGGGATAGGCCAAGGCATTGCAATTTTGATGAGCAGAAGAAATGCATTGCACCATGCCTCTGTATTCTCTGCTTCTTAAAAGCGAAGGATCTATTTTTCCGATTCGGCTGCTGACTTGCTATATGTAGTCGGCATGGACGGCCGTAGTATGGGATATTCACTGGCATATATAGGCCTCATTCACTTGTACCTGAAGTAATTTAACTTAGCTTATTTTGTAGTTTTGGGACACACAGTGTCCAAGTACATATAGCAGGCTAAAGTGAATCCATGCAAACAAGACCAAAAAGCAGTTAAAGGCGGCAACCACGACGCTTGTGTCATTGGCGAGCTACAGCCCGTCGTTGCCGGCCAGGAAGACCGGTTGGTAAGCTCACATGCATGGTAGTTACTGCTTTTTGCGTAAACAGCAAGAGATAATCGTACTATTAATGTGTGTTTAACAATTTGGGGTTTGATTTTGTATGAAGATTTGGGTCTACATATGTTTGTGTGCTCTCTCTCGTGGAGTAACTCAGAAGTACCTACTAGTACGACGCTACAATGAAAATTACGAGGAATGAAATTAAAGATCATCATCACAAAAGGAACTTACTGTGGGAATATGAGTGCATCTCCAATAGTTAGAGATAATTTTATCTCTAATATATGCTAAATTATCTTTAGAGATAACATCTTCAATAGATAGTCTCTAGTACACTCTCCAACATGTATATTTTATAATTTTCCTTTCAAACGGGCCTACATGCAATCTAGAGTAGATTAATGTATCATGTCTTATTTCACGTGCACGACAGTCTCTTCAGGAAGAGACGACCTGTGCTCTCTCTTCTCCTCCTCTCTCATCCACATAGAATTTTGTTGATGTGGCGTACCTAAGAGACGACAATAAATACACTATTGGAGATGCCTTGAAAAATACCCACTTTTGGTCTTAAATATAATGCTCCTTTTCAAGTGTTAATGTCCACTTTTGATGAAGACATTTTGCATTGTAAGACAGAATATCACCTCTATTTTTTTTTTCTAAAAAGGCATTATTGATTTTTTTATGGTTTTTTATATGTGATTTTGAACATTACTTTTGTAACTTTGTATCAGTGTAAACTATAAAAACTATAATATTACGAAAGTACTTTTAGCGACAAATCTAGTAATATAGTTTTCTATAGTAAATCTGGGTAGTTTGACATATCGATGGTCAAATGTTAGGAATTTTTTAAAATAATACATCTTAATAAACTTATAGAAATAAATGTCCATTTGATAACATTACAAAAATGAGATTTTGTTGCCGTTTGAAATTACGACATGCCCTTGTTGCCAGTTGGATTGGCGACAAGAGCCCGGTCGCCAACCAAACAGTATTAAATGTCTCTATAGCAATTTGGAATGGCGATAGAGAGGCAAATCACCATTTAAAATGGAAACACGTTCCTATCACTAGGCCAAATGACGATAGTGTATGGAAATTGTTTGGCAGAAAAAATTGAAATAAATTTATACCTATATTTTGACATAATGCAGATTCAAATTTTATTTATTAAGTTGTTTGGTAATATCTTGCAGTGCTTAAAGAAACTGGAGTTGTCTGAATTTTTGGCAGAAAAATTGAAATAAATCTATATTTATATTTTGACAGAACATAGATTCAAATTTTACAGGATTTTAGTAAGTTGTTTGGTAATATCTTGTAGTGCTTAAAGAAGCTGGAGTTTGTTGACCGCGTGGATAAATCCCTTATAGGTTAATTGCACCCGCGTTGTTATTACAAGTGTAGTGTTTGTGCTACCGATTTATTCAAAAAAAGAGAATAAAATATTAAATAGAGAATAATTTAGGAACTAAATTTAAAAGATAAGATTTCAATTGCGACAGTAAGACTTCATAATGTCGGTGCAAATTACATGGTGCGCAGGGTTGGTTATGTGCATTTGTTTGTACTGCTACTTGTACGATACAAACGATAACATGCACGAATCATCAAAATGAACTACACGTAGGATACATATGCACCCTTTTGGAATCAAAAAAACTGGTGGATTAGAAAGAAGTCAGTCTCGAGAGCTCATGGGTGCTTTTCGCTTGTCTCCTACAAACCTGTGGACGCGGCCACTCCCGAAGGCAACCCTATACTGGGCTTCCAAGATCTCCTCAGAACTAGCCACCTGCTTAGCAGGAGCATCGGGGACCATGGTTGTCTTCCCCCTGTTCGCCGCACGCTTGGCCCGGTCATCCTCAGTGAGCGGTTTGGAGGTCTTCCACCACCACCCTGGTTTCTTAGGCATCATCACTGCCTTTCTCTTGTCTTCCTCGCTCTAGGCTTAGTACGGTTTCCAGTGGGTGAAGTTCTCAGGTGGCACCGCGTAGTTCAGCATATACTTTCGCTAGATGAACGTTGTATCGTACTTGTTCGGACCGCTGATCCATTGGAAGAAATAGCAACGCTCCAGTGGCTGCCATTATGCACGGATAAAGTTGGCGATATGTGAAATGCAACGTACAATGTGAAAAATTGATGTGTGTGTAAGATTTTCTTACGCGGATATCCGAGTACGTGTAGTGCGCCCGAGTGGCGGTTCCCGGATATATGTACTGAATGATATGCGCCAGGTTAACGCAATCGCATTGTGGGCGCGAAAACTCCAGTGGTACAGGCACATCTTTCGTCGAACAATCCTGGTAGGTTCCCGCCTTCCCGGTAAGCCACTTCTGCTTTTGCATCATCTCCCCATAGCCTAACATCTCTAAGCCCGACGTATTGATCTCCCCCAATTCTCTTCTCCCTCCTTTCCTCTAGATCTCTGTTGCCCGAATGATGGATCATGGCTCGAAATCCAGGTTATCCACGATCTCGTTATACATGATATTCACAATGAAGTATGATGACAAGTTCTTGTGAGATTGCATTGATTCAGAGATGACACATGTGTGAGGGATTATTATAGAGTATTTCCAATAGGTGTCACACTTAGGCTGGAATGCATGAACTCGCCAATGGCATCCCGCTATCTCGTACTTCACGTCGTAGCACCTGGGGTTTGATTTCACTACCGTGAATGCCCACAAAAGTGACAAGGCCCAGAATTTCACAGCTTCCTGCACCGCCTCCTTGCATTTGTACATGGATCTTTGCCTGACCTCATTTTGGTGTTACTCCCACAGTACACGGGATCCTTCGTCCACGATGAGGTTATCAAATTGGTATATGTTCCACTCAGATAGAACCGCCTGTTGTTCCCCGCCATCCTTGTCATCCGAATCTTCATCTTCCGACAATGCCTCGTAGTCTCAGTCTTCGAGCACCATCCTTTCCACTAAGGCTTCGATCTCCTCTCCTTAATTTGCAATCCCACTAGTTTTTTTTGGGCCAAATGAGCTTCTTTGACCGCATCTTGATCTGCGAAATCAGCAACTCCCCGACCTCCAGTCGTTGTGTGCACTGCGCTATGGCTAGACTCTCCAACCTCTTCGGCATCACCACCAACTACCCCTTGTTCAACCGCATATGCAGGCGAAGCTTTGACATATGCCTAGGCTAGAAGGACCAAATCCCTATCACGATCCCTCGCCATGCTTAGGTATGACTGCCATTGGCCACATCTTTGAATGGATCGGGGAAAGGGTTGTGGTGGGATGGGCTGAAACAATTTGGGGTACAAATATGAATATATGGTCTAATTTTTGGTATATATATTTAATGTGCATACTTTATACTTGGTATTTGGAGAGAAAAAATGGGTGTTCAACTGAACACACATAACCTAACCAGGTCTGCCCATGCCTAAGTGGAAGCTGACACACAGCTAGATGGCTAGGCATACCGGTGTGTAGCCAACCCACCAGGGTTCAAGTCCCACGCTCTGTGAGACATTGTGTGCCTCCAATAACTGCGCGTGCATGGTTGTATGGGTGTGGTGTGCGTTGAGTACGTGCGTACACTTTGTAGTCCGAATAAAATGAATACTTCTAAGTGCTAGGTTGGAAGTTCACTTTATACTAATAAAGGGGAAGTACCGTAGCTAAAGAAAGAAAAAGGAAATGTACTCAAACCGCTTTTCCGTCTCTTGGTTTGTTATGACAAATGAAAGCCAAGCAAGTACTCCCTCTTATTCTAAATATACATCATTTTTGATATTGATACGGTCTCTGAGGTGACAGTTTGACAATCAATTCCTGTGAAAATATGTTGTTTCAAATAAAAATAATTATTTCATGATGAATCTAGTAATACCAATTTCATATTGTCAATCTTGATAATTCTTTATACAATGATAATCAAAGCTAAATATATTTGACCAATACATATTCTAAAACTACTTATCGTTTGGAATCGGAGTCAATAGATATAGAGTAATACTTAGAACTTCTGTTCAAAGGTTCATTCAATACAAGGTAGATTGCTTACACTCCATGCAAAACGAACTTTAGGAACACCAATCAGCTAGGAGTGCCAGGAAGGACGCAATCAATGGACCATGCATGTTCTGAAACAGTGAACAGACGTGAATATATGATCTAATATACTACTAACTAGCTAGCTCCGTCACAATTAAATTTGAGATATACATGGATCATCCACATCACATTATGTGGAGGATCTCGGTTGGTCGACTACTCCACCATCGATCGAGAAAGCCACGTGATCCTGAATCAGATCGAGGTTCTTTAGCAGTACCGCGAAACATACGATCGATGTAGAATCTAATGTTCTATCTGATTCTACCAAAAAAATATTTTATAAAATCTATCTTGTATTTTAGCACTTCTACAATTTTAAAACTATATTTTTAGAATTTGTATTTACCAAAATATAATGCAAAGGAAAGATGATGCGGTGCCTCGAGTCAGAGAACAAGGATATTCTTGAGACATTGATTTTGCTCGCCAGACCGAAATTACCACTTACCGGACGATCTCGTCTAATTTGCTGTAATGTTTTACTACGAACTGCAACACGAGCAAGCAACTGAATTGATTCACCTTAAAATCGATTCTAACAAAGGGGATAACAAGAACTGAATTGAAAGTCATGCCACTGAAATGCCCTGAAGGCATCGAATTTTGGTGTGAGGTGCATGCATGCAGGCGTCGAGCCGTCGATCGGCGCAGGTCTCCGCGACGCCAGCAGGTGTACATGCATGGGCCGCTCGACGCGTCCAGGGTTGGCAGCTCGTGCGCGAGACGGCGAGAGACAGGGGAGGGGGTCATATACGCGTGAATGATGCGTCGTCACTTTCAGCGGGTGCGCCAGACGCGGGCAGCCGCCGCGAGAAGAGACCGCGAGGCGTCGGCAAAGCATGGGCCAGCATGGGCGCGTATGCAGGGCCGGCCGACAGGTGGAGGTGCGCGGCGCGAGCTGTGAATGAGATAATGCGCTACGCGAGCTGTGAATGTGATGATGCGCTAAGACGTGCGCGCGATTTCATCCAATCTGTTGGGGAACCATGGGCCTGACCATGCAGTTGGCCCATTAGTGGGCGCCCTATCCCAAACCCTAGCAGGTTCGTAGCCTATAAATAGGGGATGCTATTCATTGTAAATAATTGATTGTTGAATGAAGGAATAAAGACAAACAAGAAGTCCCCCTACATCTCTGTGTTCTATCTCTTATTCTGTTCTTGTGTTCATGCATTGTTCTTACGATTCTGAGTTTGTCTACGAGGTAATCGCTCGGACTGGACTCGCCAGCGACGGTTCCTCAACACGTTATCAGCACGATCGACTCTCCTCGCATCGAAAAGGTAACCGTCGATGAACGACACTTGTAGATTGAATCGTTTTCTAGATTGCTTTCAATTCTGCAAATTTGGCTTTCTAGATTGGTTTTCTACGGTGCAAATCCGCTCTGATCTACCGCGAGCCGACTTGAAGTCGCCAGCCAAGCTGATCGGTAGATCACATGAAAGAGAGGATGTTGATTGCAGTGTAGATCGTCACATGAATAATATGTGTGCATGAACAGTAAAAGGAAAAAATCGGCCTGGAGCCGCCGTCGGCTTGAAGCCGCACGGAAGCGCCACCACCCGCCGGCTTGTAGCCCCGGCTGCCCCGCACGGCACCACCCCCGGCCGCCCCGCAAAGAAAGTCGACCCAAGGAGCCGCCATGGCCTGCGCCGCCACTTGAAGCAGCGCCCGCCCCGCCCCTCGCCGGCCCTCGTTGCCCCGCACGACATGGGACTGTCTCGGGCCTCCGCCCGAAGCGCCGCTCGAACCCGCACAGGGCCGCCGCCGCATGGCACCGCCCAATGCAAGAGAGAGAAAAAAGAGGGGGTGCACAACGCTGGCGTCAGCAAGCCGCCTCCGTGCTGCGCACCGCCTTGAAGCGGCACCACCGCGCGAACTCATCGGCCGCCTCCGCGCTACAGGGACACCGCCTACCCGCAGCCATGGCCGGCTTGAAGCCGCCACGGCCGCTCGTGCCGGCGACGCCCCAGCGCGCCGCCGTGGTGGCAAAGACCGCCTGCGCGCGCGCCCGCACTAGCCGGCCCTGGCCGCCTCGCTGCGCTTGAAGCGCCGGAGTCGGAGTCGCGCTTGGAGCGCCAGGCGCCGCCCGCGCTGGAGCTGTCGCGCCGTTTGGAGCCCTGGCCCGTATCCGCTTTGCACGCTGCTGCAGCAGTCTGCCACCCACCGGCCCTCCTGTCGCCGCACCTGCTGCCAGCCACGCTCGCCTCCGTGCTGCCCGTAGCACACATGAGCAGTCGCCGCCTCTGTGAAAGAAAAAGTGCAGGGGAAACCCTACCGCTCACTTGAAAGAGCCAGCCACCGAATGGACCGAATGGGCCCAAAGAAATAATCAGAGGAAAAAAAAAAAAAAGGGCCGGGCGAAAAACATGAAAGAAAAAAAGGAAACCTGTGAATGGGCCGAAATGAAACTGAGTGTTCGAATTGGGCCTAGCCAATTGTTTCTCCTGAAAGCAATAGGCCACTTGGGCCAAAGGTATGAAACGGGCCCAAAGGAAATAGGCCCATACGGGAGAAAGCTGAAAAAAGTAAGAGAAAGCCACGTACGGGAAAGAAAAAAAAAGGGAAGGAAAAGGTAATTCCATATTTTGCAAATAAGTCCTTGGATTTCTCTGAAATTATGTAATATTTTCTTAGAAATGAAAATTTACAAATAAAACCCTTGGAATTCTGAAAATTTTGAGATTTTTCGCGAATAAGAAAATTTTGCGGAAAGCCCCCGAGAAATTCAGGAAATTACGTGTAAAATTTTCTCTGTACTGAAATTTTGCGTGTTAACCCCTGAAAATTACAGAATTCGCCGAAAGTCATTTTCCAGCAGAAAGGGCAACGGGAATCCAAATTTTTACATACTTTGAACTTTGAAGCATGTTTTCTTTGTTATTGTTATTTCTATGCAATTTATTTGCTGTATTTACTGTTTTTATTATCTGTGATTGTTTATATTGCTCTTAATCACTGAAAATAGCAGTAAATCATGAAAAATGCATAGAAAAATATGGGAACACGAACCTGGAGTTCGAGGAGCATTGTGAGAATTTTGCAACCATTTTATGCAGATTACCAGCAGTAATCCTTTGAAGTTTTTGCATGAATATGAAGATGACTGGCATCACGAATCAGGAATTCGAAGAACTGACCCAGCATGGCCAAATTTTGTATAAAATTTGTATCAATCTTCAATTCTGTGGTAATGTAATCACGGATGAGCAGAAGATCAAGAAGACTCTCTACCTTTCACCCAAACGCGGTGCAATCCGCACGCAACTATCGTTAATACGGTTACAAGTAGTATGCCGAATTAATTGACATCATGCAAGTTGTGGAAGCTCAAGATGATGTTCTAAGAAAGAACTTCATCTCGCAGCCACCTAGTAGCAATGTTGGCCATGAAGCCACTGCTAGCAGCTACAAGGTGATGAAGCCTCTCACAAATGAGAGGAGCAAGAAGGGTAAGGTCGTGCGTCGCAAATTATTGATGCTTTCCAGTTTAAGAAGAAGGGCAAATGATAGCATGAGGCATACCTCGCCATTGCAGGCACAGAGGATCCACATCCATTAGCTGCACTAATGAATGTGAACAGCCTAGTAGCGGCCCCATCATCCCTCCTTTGGACATCATAGCGGCTACTGCCGTAGCTGCCCAAGAGAAGAAGATCGCGCATGGAGCCGATTTAGGCAGAAGTTCCTGAATACTTCGCCTATTAGATCGAGTGCACGCATTGCACTCGGACCTTTTATAGAAACTTGCAGTTTGTAATTGAAGCATAACTTTGAATTATTGAATAATGGTTGCAAGCTCTAGGAGAGCAAAGCATTAAATTCTTATTATGAGTCATGCAAGACTTATTTTCCCGTTTTTATAATAGCAAGTTACGTTCTGATATCTGAAGTATTTTATCTATGTGTTGCTTGCTTTCTGCTACATATTAATAAAGTACATTATATTAGAACGCGTGTGGCGCCCTATGGAGGAAGTGTGTTTAGCATGTAGCGGCACAACGAATACCATCCTGAGAGAAACATAAATTTTTCCAATCGATCAGCAAAAATGAAATTGGGTGGATTGTACTCTTTTTCCCTTCACGAGTTTTCCTGAAGTTTCTCGGCTAAGGTTTTTAATGAGGCAATTCGTGCATCACAGCAGAACGTATATCATGTACTCTTTCTCCAAAATTTTCCCACTGGGTTTTTATGGAGTTTTGACGAGACATGAACTTGAAGGATGGGTGCCCAAGGGGGAGTGTTGGGAAACCATGGGCCTGACCATGCAGTTGGCCCATTAGTGGGCGCCCTATCCCAAACCCTAGCAGGGTCGTAGCCTATAAATAGGGGATGCTATTCATTGTAAATAATTGATTGTTGAATGAAGGAATAAAGAGAAACAAGAAGTCCCCCTACATCTCTGTGTTCTATCTCTTATTCTGTTCTTGTGTTCATGCATTGTTCTTACGATTCTGAGTTTGTCTACGAGGTAATCACTCGGACTGGACTCGCCAGCGACGGTTCCTCAACACAATCTACATTTGGGCCTCTAGAGTGCAAAGAGGAGGTTTGGTTTCGGCCTGTACGCGTAGCACCGGATGTTTTTGCCGCCGAAGCCGGAGCTCTTCAAACGGGTTGGGTTAATACCGGCCAATCCCGAATCCGGTCGGTATCGAATTCTGAAAGGAAATTCATTATCCGGCTAGATTCAGTGTCGGTACTGAATAGTTTATATCGGATACGACAGAAATCGGGAGGGTTACTATCTCACCGAATAGTGTCGGTGGATATCGGATATCCGAAAACTCTTCGTTCACAAATCCTACCTTACCTAGCCAATATTGACGGCCAGGCCAGCTGCCTTCGCCCGCGGCCTCAACTGACTCCCCTGCGGCCTGCCGCCACCTTCACCCGTGACCTGCCACAACCGTCGGGAGCCTGAGCCTGCAACCGCCTCCGCCTACAGCCTCAACTAACTCGCCTGAGGCCTACTGCCGCCTTAGCCCGTCGTCGCGGCCTGCCGCCGTTGGGAGTCGTCGTCTCCGCCCATCGCCCGCGACCTGCCACCGCCGTCAGGAGCCGCAGCTTCCGTCCGTCGCCAGCGACGGTCGACCCTTCCAGCCTCCTCCTCCGTCTCCCTCTCTGTCGAACTCTTCAGCAAGACACAATCCCGATCTGGATTTCGTCGCACATAGAGTCGCGGCTTGCGGCTTGCGGCTTGGTCGTGCACTCGTGCATAGAAGAGTGCCCTTTCTGGGTCGTTGTGGCAAGGGGATGGGCTGGCTGGGCTAGGCCCAACTGTTCATTTCTTTGCCTTTTCTTTTCTTTTCTTTTTTTGAAAGAAATGGCAGGAGCTCCGAGCATTGCAGAAGATTGCCGTACCGAACAATACCGAGTTTGAGCTTGCCTCTCGGACAGGAAAAAAAAACACAAAGAATTGTTAAGGAATCATCGCTGGGCAGTCAAGTCCGAGCGATCAACTTGTAGACATGTAGAATCACTTAAAACAATACAAGAACAAATAATATATTGAACACACAGAGAGACAATGGTGTAGGGGCATTCTTCTTCTTTATTCCTTCTTCAAACGAACAACCATTTACAATGACTAGCACACTTTATTTATAGGTTACAGACTCTGCTAGGGTTTTGAATATGACTCCTACCCATAGGCCGGCTGCTAGGCCAAACCCATAGTTTCTCAACAGGAATTACTTAAGTTTTATGGAATTACAGTTGAAAGGAGAGCAACAAAATAACGACTTCTTCCTTTAGTAATGCTCGCGAGTTCTCTTCCACTGGGCAACGTTCTTTTTATTTTGGTGTTTACATTTGTATACAAGATTGAACGTGGATATTTGAAAGGCATTATGGAATTAAGATTTCCCAGGTTTAGCCAAGGCTTAGCTCAGGACCTCACTACTCGTCGTATTTGGTTTGGTATTGCTACCGCACATGATTTCGAAAGTCATGATGATATTACTGAGGAACGTCTTTATCAGAACATTTTTGCTTCTCACTTTGGGCAGTTAGCAATAATCTTTCTATGGACATCCGGAAATCTGTTTCATGTAGCTTGGCAAGGAAATTTTGAATCATGGATACAGGATCCTTTACACGTAAGGCCTATTGCTCATGCGATTTGGGATCCTCATTTTGGTAGACTTAATATTATTAGTCCGAAGTTTGGGAAAAATATATTATTAGTCCGGAACAGAACACCAGAATGCACCAGTACCAAAATGTTTCCATTCCAAATACAAAACCGAAATGACCACCCGAATGAAATTAACAGGTATGACTTACTACTTATGCAGAAGGCTTCAAGCGTACTAGGCTATTATTTCGTGTGATGGTTATTATGTACTCATCTAAGGTTTAAAGTGATGGTGGTACGATTCAACACATTTTCCTTTATATATGTACGGATTATCCATCTATATTATTCGTTTCCGACTCAAATCTGTCCCGACAGTACGTGTCCGAAACTCTAAATCTGTATTCGTGTCCGGTCTAACAGTATCCGATGCTGAATCTAGAAAAAAAAAATGGTTTAGAATATGGTACGAGCAATATCCATCTAATCCAACCCGATTGCATCCCTTCTCTTCATAATGGCCTCCTCCTAGCCGCCCATGCAGGCTGCAGTAGACTGTGTAGAAGCTGATGCCCAACTGGTGACCGAATCCATGAAATGCATGGGCGGTGCCAGGGGTGCCTGTGGTGCCCCCAAAAAAACGTGTACTTTTTTTAAAATTAGGTATGCCTAAAAAAATGTGTAATTTTTTTAAACTAGGTATATCTCAAAAAAAAGTGCAACTTTTTTTAAACTAAGTATACGTATGAGCAATTGACACTTGGATTGAAATATCAGGTAAAAGACGTCGCTTCAATGTTAGTTAGTTTGATAAGTACAATTGGATTGAATATAGTGTCGAGAAGGATGCTGTATTTTGATTTGTCTGTTATTTGTTCAACGAGAAAATTGTGGGAGGCAATAGTTTTATTAAAAGAGGATTTAGAAATTGGAATAGGTATGACTCCGTTAACAAGCATGTGGGTACTATAAGAAGTGTGCATAATTGAGCTCAAGAGAAATACAACTTCTTTGTTAAACCTACAACATCAATTGCTCAAGCTCTTAGAAAGCAAATTGAAAAGGACAAACAACTTTACATTTCTATATTGACATATTCAATTAGATGCTTGATGTTTATTTTACGTCAAGGACTAGCATGTCGTGGATATGTGAAAATGCAAATTCTAGCGATAAGGGGAATTTTTTTGAACTTTTGGAATGGCTTGCAAACAACAATGAGGAGGTTGCTACGGTTGTCTTATGCAATGTCTCTAAAAATTGTAAGATGATTGTCCATGAGATATAAACGGACATAATTAATTGTTGTGCCACTCGTTGGGGTTCTTATTATAGAAACAAGAATCTCGGTGAGCTTTCTACTAAGCTTGTTGAATATGTCAACCTACCGGTGGCAACGGCGAGCGTTGAAAGAGTATTTTCGGCGATGAATCTTGTGAAGAACAAGTTGAGAAATAGTATGGACAATCAAGTATTGAATGATTGTTTAGTCGCCTTTATAGAGCGAGATATATTCTCGAAGATTAGTGATGCTGATATAATCAAGTGTTTCCAAGGGATGAGATCGCGTCGTATGGTATTGTGATTTCCATTAGCTATTTAGGACTCTTTTATTCATGTAAGATTTTATTTGAACTATTGTATTGCATTATTAACTAACTTCAAACTCTTTTGTGTAACTGTACGTTGGATTTATGAAATTACATATGTGTCGTATAAGATTATTTTTTTTTCATTATTGAAGTGTGCATCTCTATTGCTAAATTCCTGACTCCACCACCGATGAAATGCCTCGTAAAGTTCAAGAGCTTCAGGCGGAGTGTTCGCAGAGGAAAGCCGTTTCCTCGCGTCTTCCTTCTCAGTGGCAACTTTTGTTTTTTGTCCACGTGAAGCATACCAAGCAGCGCATGTGCTGGCTCGTCATGTATCTAAGTCGTCTAGGGTGTGGTCGTCGACGATGTAACCCTCATATGAATGAATGAAGGTTGACTTTTTTTTTTAAAGAGTCCTTAGCCAGCAGTTCTAGAAAAAAAGAATCCCAGCCAAAGAAGAAAAGAAAAGAAAAATATAACGTTGCAATATCTTGCTGTTACTTTGAGAATACGCATGTCCTGTAACACCTGTACTAGTTAGGATCGCGTCATCTACGTACACTTCCACATAGCTTTTGCAAGGCATATATACGCAGCTACTTCTGGTGAGGTCAGATCATTTTTTGTCATTTCGAGTCAGTTCGTTTCAGCTCTATAAAAAAGATCAGTGGCCGTACTGTGTTCAGGTAACTTGTCAGTTTAGTACTTTAGGTTTGCTCATCCCAAAGGTCGAACATAGCAGGTTCACTTTGATATGTAAGTTCATTCTAATAACCTTACTTCAGCTTTAATTTGCTGCAGGTTGTGTATAGCCTTCTAGGAGAACTGCAATGAACCATGCAGCCACTCTGTTCCAAGATGTATGCTACTTACGAGAGTTTGAAGTCTTTCAAATATCACCAAGCGGCCGGGCTCGTCCGCAGCAATAAGTGGTAGCATCAAGAATGCGTAATAGAGCAGAGTGCAGGCTCGCCTTGCGGTGTTAGAGTAACACGAATTCGCATTAGCCCGTCAGAGTAGCTTGGAAATAAACCATGCACACTAGTGTCGGATCCGGATTTACTCCCAGACTATATGTGTATTCTGAGTTATTTTTATGATCTGTGGCTAATTCATACAATACAATATCGATTAATATTTTTATGATCCATATATACGCATAAATAAAAGGAATATTTCCTATTACATAGGCAATCATAAATAGGTCTTATGGCCAAGTTTTACACAACAGACCGACGGGCTAAATGAGTTCAAAAGAAATAACAAAAGAAGGTAAATAAATCAAAAGGGTCTTTATGATTTGCCACAGGCAATCGACGGGTGCTATGACCTACTACTCGCCGCCGTCTTCTTAGGCAAAGCCTGATGCATAGAAGTATCTATACACCGGATCTTGACTCTCATAGTCTGAATCTACATATATGAGCAACAAATGAGTACGAAAAGTACTCACCGAGTCCTCGACGAGGATTCTTAACCAGGTCAACCTTTTTCGGTCAAAGTCAGAGTTCCTGTCAAAGGAGGCCCACTATATTATGGTTATGAACCTGCAACCAGTTTATAAAGAAAGTTTAAATTCTCTTTATTACGGCCAAACTGGTCGACAACCAGTTTCGTTCATAGACAACCAGCTATGGACATTGTCCGGCCAGTTATACAGCTTTGGACTATCCCTGACCAGCAAACTAGTTGGGAGACACAAACAGTTGCTCACGTGACTGGCGGGAAGACGACTTTTGGTGCATTTGGTAACTTACGACAATTGACCAACGGACACGACGGTTCAAGACTCTCCGGACGAACGTGCGTGAAGATTAGATACGCCTTTAGCGGCATTAACTACCACCCTTTCAAATACTATAAAGGGGTAGCTCACGTTCTCTGTAACATAAGTTCTATAAGTTTTATCATAGATTGATAACAATATTCATTCATTAGTCACGATCATTATGATTATTCTGTAACATCTTTTGTATTCTTAGACAAACACTTAGTGTGTCCACAGCAATACATGGTCTTCATTTGATAGTATTCTCACATCACTTTTTCGAGTAAGTTCGATAGAGAACCATGTGTTCCGATCATCGACAGTCCCTACACCAAATGCAAGTATATAGATACTTGGCTTGCCAAAGAAGGGGTCTTAGGGTTATCTTTTCACAAAGCAAGTGTTGTTTTCAAATATGAAACCATAACTATTTTTCATACCTAGGATCTAGCCATTTTAACTTAAAAACCAAAACCAAAGTGACATATGTTCCCATAGTGTTCCAGTATTGAGGCGCCAACCTCTACAATTATTTTGTGGCTACAACCATTTAAAGTTCTCTTGTTTCCCATTATCCTTTTAACAGAACTAACCACCTGTGGCCTTCTTCATAATGCCCATAACCAGGGGCACAAGATTTGAATATATTATACACTCTGCAAAGGTTGTGCAACTTTACCCACAAGATATAGCCATCTCACCCTGTCAGTTAGGATTCGCCATACACAGTATGTGATCGAGAGGTTATAGCAAGGCTTCTACCAAACTCAATCCTAATAGTCTCCCAGCCGGGTGGGTATTAACCCCTATGGATTGCCTCGACAACCCTAAGGTACCCGGCGTTGTGAGGGGAGGGTCATACCCCGCAACGCAAGAGCCCCATCAAGCCTCAACCTGCGCGGCCTAAAGTATCACTAACATCTAGGGTTGCAGGATCCTGCTAGAATTAAATAAGGCAGACGGCCAGGTATATCACATACTAGACTTGTTGTTGCACGATTTAGTAGTTCTGAAAGCGGCACATGATTCGGTCCAATCAACCATTTTTCTGTTCTAGTGGTAACACCCATTACCACACCAAGTCCTATGTAATGTCCCAAGTGTTGTAATGGCTGTCATATTCAAATTTTTTTTTAAAAAAAAACATTTCTAAGCATAATCTTTGTTCATTATGAATTAACCAAGGGCAAATTATTATGATAATTAGCCTACGGTAACAAGGTAGATGTAATGTCAACAATCAAGGAAGTGAATAACAAGTATTAATGGCATGGTGTAACTAAGCATCAACATTTAACATAAACATTAACAGAATAATTAAGCATGCAAGGATTATTTGAAAGCAAAATAATTGCATTCAGAAAATAGGCTCAACATGATCAATCATAAGGACTTACCTTGCTCAACAGTGGATATCTCTGGGTCTTGATCAACAGTGATGTCCTCGCCCGAAGCGTCAAAAGTCTATAATTGCGAAACACATCCAAATTCAAATTGAATTCAAATAAATCCAAATAAATTTAAACAAACTCCAAAAATTATGATTTTTGTACTTCTGAAAATATTTTGAATTTAGAAACAAAAACCAAGTCCTTTGGATTTAAAACGAGGGATAACGAGCTCTCCAAATTTTTGACTCGAGGGTTAATTTCAGAAATTTTGAAATTACTGATATGTGGGTCCTGTCGGGATTTAATTTCCATTCACGATATTTTTATTAGGAAAACTTCTTTGATTGACTAGCAGGGCCATGGTCCATGTGGATTCAGTCTATGCAAACAAGAACAAGGCTTTGGGCCCACACACCATTGACTATGGTATATAGACTAGGTCTACAAGGTTCGTCAAATGGTGGGGCCGCATACTGTAGGTATAGTCCATCCTTTATCTTATTATTAGGTTTTCTAATCACTAAAGGCCAATAGGTCAATATCTGGAGGACATCTGTGTTAAACTGCTAGAGTGTACATCGGCATCAAAGATGGTACAGAGTGTGCTGCAATTCGAAGAGGATAGAGCACTAAAAACTATTGTCTTCCTTTGGTTATGGTGGGCTGAACGCACTAAAGTAAATTCAGGCGAGATGATGGGAACGGTGGAAGCATTCCAATGCTCTGTGGAGAGACATTGGAATGATATCAAGATGGTTTTCTGCATGAACATGATAGCACCATGCCAAAGAAATTCAAGCTGGGCTCCTCCTCCTCTAGGCACATTGAAGATTAACACTGATGGTGCCTTTAATGATGTTGTGAAAATCGGGACTCGGGGCTTCGTTATCAGGGATTACACTGGAGCGGTGATGGCAGCCGGTGCAGGTCCTCTGGTGTGAGCAGCAGAGGCCTTGCAAGTTGAATCAGTTGCTCTCTTGAAGGCAGCCGAGGCAGCACACGAGCTTGGTATGGGCAGAATCTATTTCAAAACTGATTGTCTCATCTTAAAGCAAGCACTTCTGAGTAGTCTTATGATATGGCGGTGTGTGGTGTTCTTTTCAAAGAGATTAAGTGTCTCCTTGTGCTTCGCTTTGATAGAGTTTTAGTCTAATTTTGCCCAAGGGCTTGTAATAAAGCAGCGCATGTTATCGCTACTGAGTTTGCGGGAATGAACCAAACCAATGGTGTGGTTTGGTCTGAGCACACCCCTGATTTTGTTTCGTTCGTGGTTGCCAATGATTTAGTTGTGCACCAAGGTTAATGGAATCCTGAGTTCCATCTCAAAAAAAGGTCATATTAACATTATCCTCCCATTATGTGCTAAACAATCTTGGCTTAATTAATTACTAACTACCGTGGGCTCCACCAGCTCCCCTGCTTCTTCTTTGTCTAAACAGAGAGGCACGCGTAGGGCAGCTGTGACCGGCATGGGTCGAGCACCGCACCGACGATGGGAACAACAACGGCGGCCGGCGACCACAATAATGGAATGCGGCGGATGCGACTAACCCCACCGTGTCAATGGTGCGGGCAGAAACGCGCGTAAGCAGTGGCAAAATTCAATCCAGTTTAACCATGTACACAATAGGCCAAAGATAATCATACAAACGGCGTGAAAAAAGACTTGTTGTCCTCTGTGACCCGCGGCGGCGTGGTGAAGTGTTGTGCGGTGGCGCTACTACGGACGATTAATATTCAAATTGACTAGCCTAACTGGTTTTCCTCACATTGGAGCACATGGGAACGGATGCGCTTACCCGGGGTCCAAGCGAGGAAGGAGATCGGGTGCGACGATGATGTCAGTGCGCGTACTGCACCGACGACGGGGAAGATGAAGTGTTCTGGTGTCTCTGGGCCACGACAATGGAGAAGAAGACAAGCAATAGAAAGAGGGGACCAAAGCGAACAGGAGGGACAAGGACTTCGAGGTTGAAGCTCACCAAAACAGGTGGAACATCGCAATGACAGCATGGACGCACTCCGGCTTGCTCTGCGGACGACGGCTGTGTTACGTCCTTCTTGTGGGGACCCCAACGAGCGGATTTGATGGATGAATGCCGGCGGCTGGAGTTGGAGAAGATGGTTGTGTGCGGCTAAATTCCCCTTGACCCAATTTGTAGATGAGGGGGAGGTTGGGGGAAATGCAAAGGAGTAGTGGTGAAACGTTTTGACACGCTCGGGCATGGCTTAAATAATGAATAGAAGAAGGGAAGGAGCCACGACACAATGCTCATCTTAGGCGCAAGAAATCACATAACAACTCAATTTTTGAACACTTGGAATTGGCATGAATTTTATGGATTTTCAAAAACTTTTGATGCATTTTGTGAATTTTTAAAAAAAAACTGGGTTGCTTCAAAAGTCAAATGAAAATCCTCGCCTTAAATTGAAGTAATAAAAATCTACAAGAAAAGTTAAGTGCTAAAACCTCTCTAAATTTGAATTCAATTCAAATTCGATCCTAGAAATATTCCAAATAAATTCAAAAGCCTTCTTTCCCTCTCTTTCCCCTCGGGCCGTTTTCCTTCTCGCCGACCCAGTCCATCCCTCCTCTCCAAGCTCCACGCACCCGCTGGCCAGCCGGCCGCTCGCGCTCGCTCGCTCTGAGTGGCCTCGGCACCAGCTGTGAGCCTGGGGCAATATTTTTCTTCTTCCCTTTACCCGCACACGCCCGTTCGATCCTATATCTCTTCCTCTACGCTCAATTAAGCCTCGACACTCAAGTTCCTCTTCTATGGTAGGCCTCGAGCGCACTATCGCGCCGTGACCTTGTCCCATTGCCACGCTAGCTCGCCGGCCTTAATGCACACGCACTCGCGAGAAAACACCGAGATGACCGCAACATCGCTGCCTTCTCCTCCCATCTTCTCCCCTTTAAATGATGCCCCAATCTCACCGAGAGCACCATCGACTCCTTTGCACTTCCCCTCCAGCCACCCCCTCTCTCTCTCTCTCTCTCTCTCTCGCTCAATCACTAGTAACACATCGATGACTGCGCCCTAGATACACCTTAGTTCTTATCATCGCCGCTCATTCCTCGCCGTTCTAGTTAGCTTCGACCTCAAAGGTCACGCCCTTTGGATTTGCCTCGTTCCCCTCTTGTTGATGCTCTCCTTATTCTTCCAGTTGGAGCACTAGAGCAACCGGAGCCCCTTTTCGTCCTCAGCGCCGGTACAGTGCCGCCGTCGCCGAGCCCCTTCTTCCTCGCTCAGTCTCTCGTAAGACCCTTCCTCCTTTCTTCACTTCATTTCGCATTCTTAGTTCCTATAGCCTCTGTAGAGCCGTCGACGCGAGCTCCTTCTTCCTCGCTGCTGGTCACCATAGCCCGTGCTATTCCTGTGCGCCGCCGCCATTGTTAGGTTCGTCGTAGCATGTAGATGCTCTCCCTGGTGTTGGTTGCTAGCTAGTAGCACCGTGCATAGTCTTTCCCCGCAACATAGTAGCGTCGCCACTGCCCTTGCTGTCGCCCCACCGCCTCGGGCCACCACCTGACACGCTACCACAGCTGTTAGCTTCACTCGAGCCACCACGTTCCATTTTGCCAGTCCCAGGAGCCTACCGAGCCCCACCTCGTGCGGTGGCGAGCTCCCAACCGAGCGACCATGCAACTCTGTGTCACTCCTCTATTCTGAGGAGGATGATATGGTGTCGCCATGTGGCAACGATTAAGGTAAGTAGGTAGTTAGTGTAGTTAATTAAGTAATTAGTTAGTGTATGACATGTGGGCCCTATACCGTTAGTAAGTTAATTATTCTGTAGGATTAAGAAATCAGTGTGTGGACTGAGTCCGTAGACCCCTAGCCACTGACCAGTGGGCCCTAGCAACTGTGCACCGTTGAATGGACTAGGTCCAGTGGACCATGGCCCTACCTGTTAGTATCTGGGGACTTTCTCTAGTAAAAATAATGAAAATAAGAAAATAAAAACCCTGGTGGATCCCACCTGTTAGTCATAGCGGAATTTCTTTAATATTAAACTAAAAATAAAATAAAATCCATGTGGGACCCACCTGTCACAATTTTCAAATTTTCTAGAATTTCCTCTCGAGGCAAACTTTGAAGAGCTCATTCTCCCTCATTTTAAATCCAAATAATTTTATTTTTATTTCTAAATTCATATAAATTCAATATTGTTCCAACAGTACCGAATAATAATTTTTGTAATTCATTTTAATTTAATTTGAATTTATTTGTGTTATGGGCATTTATTTGAAATCGTCATTTTTGTGTTAAATAGATTCAAACATCGCCAAAGTCTTCATCACTGCTATAAGCCAAGACCAAGACCAATCCACACTTGAGCAAGGCAAGTTCTTACTATTAATCATGTTGAACCTACATTTCAAATGCAAAATATTTCAATTCAAATTATTACTTTCATGCTTATTATTATTTATGAAAGCTATGTTAAGGTTGATACCTAGTTGTGCCAAAGTTGATTGTCATTATGAATCCCCTCCTTGATTGTTGATACCCATTATACCTTGTCACCCTAAGGATAATTATTACATGAGTAAAACTATCATTGGTTAAATGAACATGATTATTGGTTGTGCTTAGACACTGCTTAGTAATTGATCATGAATAGGACACAAACATTGCCACAACAAGAACTTAGATACTTTTTAACTGTAGTGTGGTAACATGGGTTACCACTGGAAATAGGAAAATGGATTTATAAATGGTTGAGACTTTGGCGAGTGGTTGGTTGAGACCGATGTAGTGTGCACACAGTAGGTTGGTGGATTGTCTCGCTTGAGTCGATTAAGTACTGAATCATGTGTCGCATTCTAAACTACTAAGTTGTGCAACCACAAGTCTAGTATGTGCTAGACCTGACCAATTATTTTACTTAGCTTAGACCTGAAAACCCACGCCTCAATTATATTAAGTCGATAAGGGTCGTGACCCCCCAACAACGGAGGGTCCCTCATTAAAGATGCACCTGGTTAAAGGGTATTCTGGGAAGTGCCCCCGTAACGGGCACTGTCCCAATCGTTGAGGGGTTTCACTTGCCGAAGTGGGTTTAGTGTTGGGGCTGGGGATTGGAAAAGCTTTGTGATAATCATTTAATCGCACACTTATGACCTATGGAAATATGTCAGATGGACATTATAAACTGATTATCTCTTGTGGGTAAAGTTGTACGCCTCTGCAGAGTGTTTAAATCTATTCGAATTGTCATGCCCCTGGTTATGGGCATTGTGAAGAAAGTCACACTGGTTAGTTTTATTGAATTAAAATTGTGAACTAAAATATGTTGGGTAAACATGGTGGTTGTGGTTTGCGATGTGCTGGTTAAAGCATGGTCGTTGTGAATGGGACATGCTAGATTAAACATAGTCGTCGAAAGTTGGAACATGCTGGTAAAGCATGGTGGTGGTGAATTGTGACATGCTGGTAAAGCATGGTTGTTGGGAAAGGCGACATGCTGGTTAAAGCATGGTTGTCGGGAATAGGATCTTGTTGGGTAAGCATGGTCGAGATAATAATTGCTTACACAAATAAAACTTTGGTTTGAAATTAAATAGGCTAAGTCATAGGTTTAAAAAATAATTATAGTATTTAAACAAACTGGCTTTGTGCTAAAATAAACATACAACCCCTCCCTTGGAAGCCTTGCATCTATATAATTGCATTTGCGGTGAGAGATTGATGAGTGCTTTTGTACTCATGGTTGCTTAAATGTGTGAATTCGGACTAAAGAGTTGAAGATCCATTGTGGATACTTCTATGTATCCGGTTATGGAAATGATGAAGACGACGTTAACTAGGTTCTAGACCCAGTGATGAGGACATCAACCCTTCGAATGCGACCGCTACTCCACGTCATGGTACAATGAATGTTTCCACGTCACTTTTTATACAAGCCAAGCAAGAGTTCAAGTTGGACATATTCTGGAATCCAATTCGGCCTCCGGAGGTAGTCTCGACTTCAAATGAGTATAACTTTCACATACGGACTCCATTTGAGGTGCACGAGTACTTGATTGAAAGCTTATTTCATCCTCTTTCAAATGGATCTAGCCCCATCTTTAAATTCCTTCTGTGCACACCGCAATCGCCAAAACAATCCGGTACTGATTCTGAGCCCGAATCGAAAGGGTGTTGCGCCACCTCCACGTAGGCCCATGGACCTTGTAACCCTAGGGGCATGCGCCCAACTCCCTAACCGCCACCCCCTGGTCTCTGCACATCCACATATAGGAGCCGCCACCCCTCTAGTCTCCTCGGGTTTTGTTGATTGAAGTTTAGATTTGCTACTTTATACATTGTCCTCTTGTTCGACGAGTACAACAGTGACATTGTTCTTCGAAACCCCAATTTAATACAAAACTTATTCCTATTTGTAATTTCAGATTGCTTATCTATCTTGTTTGTTCATGTTCTTCGATTGCTTACAGGTATTGATCTTCGTGATCAGGTCGATCGTGCTTCTAGCAAGGTCGATAACAATCCTGGAGTTGGTTCAGCGATTGCCGGGCATATTGGTCTTGTACGATTGGTAGCCGAATCGTGAGAGTCGTATTCTCAAATCGAATTATCCTTCTCATCGAAAGATCGGGACACCTATTGCCACAGCACCCAGTCGGTTGCCTATGGCAATACATGGAGGCCACGCTCTTATGACGTTCTTCCTGTTGCTATTAGTACTTTTTGTTGCTACTCTGTTTCACTGAACTATTTGACCTATTGGCTCGTTCTGTAAACATTTGTCCCTATGGCCTATTTACAATGTTATGTAATAATATTTAAGTAATTTTTTTATGTATGTGCTTGTATGAATGTGAAATTTGTCGATAATTGTATTGTGTGAGCTAGCTACTGATCATAGGACTAGCTCATAATACACAGAGGGTCTAGATGCATATCTGGGTCCCCACAAATCGCGAGTAGGAGCGTGACTTGGCGCATTCTTCAGTGTTTGGTTCGAAGTTGTGATGGTACTAGGTCGCAACGATGTGATACATCGCAGCGCAGCACTTGAGTGTTTCCATGTTGGCTACATACGGCAGCAATGGACGAGAGGGGGAGAGAGCGAGGGGAGGCTTAAAGTGGAAGAAAAATAGTGCCTCTCCTCCACTCGGCTTGACAGGTGGGGTCGGGACCCACCAGGCAATTAGACGGATAGAGAGAAGCAAGGGGAGGTGCTGGCTGCCTCTTGGGCTGGTTTCGGCTATGAGAAAGAGAGAGGGAGAGGAGGAAGAGGGAAGGTAGGCTATGGCTGGGCCAGTTCGATTGCGAGAGAGAGAAGGGGAAGAAAGAAAGAAGAGAATGAGTTGGTCAGCTGGGTTTCGGCCCACTGAGAGAGGGGGAAGGGGTTTGGATTTAAGGGGCCGACTAAACTACAATCGCTTGAAATTTTCTTAAAACCCAGTCACTTTCTTCGGTACGTTGGATCACCATCCAATGGTTTTTGTTTTTTTATGCTGAAAAATTCTAAACTAGACAAAAGTAGATCTAGGTGAACCCTACAAATATAAAAACAAAATAAAAAAATCTAAACTAGACAAAAGTAAATCTAGATAGACCCTATAAATACAAAAACAAAAAAAAAAATCTAAACTAGACAAAAGTAAATCTAGGTGAACCCTATAAATACAAAAAAAAATAGAACTAAGAGTTACAATAAAGCTGTACTAAAATTTCGCGTCGCCTGGTAATACAATTTTAGGCTTAGTACTGTACAATTGTAGGTGACTGAGTTTTAAGAAAATTTCACGCGACTGAGAGCTGGCAAAAGCGTGGATTTAATTTGCATTGCAACTTTGGTTTGGATTTGAACTTCAAATTTTTTTTTAGGGATTTTGCCAACACAACGTTTTTAGATCTTTTTGGTTTAAGCAAATTTTTTATTAGGAGACTTTGGAAAATTTTGTTTTTAAAAATAAAAAAATTAACTAAAGCTTTTAAATTATCAAGACAAAAGGATTTGGATATTCAAATATACAACAAAAGTTTTTGAAATCCATGAAAATCAGGCATGTTTTAAATTGGAGTGCAAATCGGGATGTTACAACTAGTCTGCATCAGTACCTTGCAAAGCTGGATACACTAGTGATTATTAGCCGGTATGTTGAACTTTCAACCTCCATGAGCACGAGCCATTGAATTCGGTGGACCAATAATGGATACCTACAACGCTACAATATAGTCCGCACAAACTTCTTTTTAGATCCATTTTTCTTCGGTGAATCTGCGGCGATGTTGGGCGGCCCCCAACTAGCCCCAAAACTGACCGGCTCCTGCTGAAGTAGAATGGATGCCAAGAGGGAAGGGGGTAAATTGGAATCTTTTTCGAAATAAGTCAAATTTAACAAATTTTGAGCAATCTAGAAACCACTCCTAACCTAAGTGCCTATGGTTTGCTAGTATGCTCAATTAATTCTTAAACATGCTAGGAAAGTTTTGCAACTTAAGTTCCAATCCTACACAAGACTAATAATCTAGGAATTCAAAGAACAAAAACTTAAATACAGAAACTAAACAGGACAAGAGGTGATCGACTTTTTTTAACGAGGTCTCGGAGATTCGACAATCTCCCTTAATCCTCATTAGAGCACTATCGCAAGAGTATAGCTCCTACGTATCCATCCATTGTACCTATTCATCCACCAAACTATTCAATTGTCTATAAAGATCCATGCCTAAGGTTGCAGTACTCTATATCTATTGGATGACCATGATGTTTTCTTTTCTTGGATTAACGTGGAAGTTTCTAGTTTTTTTTTTATTAATGTGTGATTTTCTAGCTTTTTATCTTCTAGAATTAGTAAGTGGGCTTAAAGGGACAGATAGATTTGGAACATGTCATCGGTCGTACAAGTCAATTAAGACCGCAGAAGGTGCCTTTGCCAAAATCCGATCGAACTGTGTACAGTTGACAAGTGCAACAGTGTAAACTGTTCAACCCCAGTACTGTTGCAACACGGCTCAGCCGGCTGGCGGTCAGTGCGAAGTTAAGTCATGGACTGGCGAACGGCCGCTCTTCCATGGCGGTGCTGTTCGACAGAATAGACTCGCGGCAGGCGCTAGCTGGGGGTTAGGCTGTCGTATGCACCCCGCGCGCGGCACGGCTACTGGCGAGGGCGGTCGTTAATGTAGTGTGCAAGTGAGTAAACGCAGAGACACTACAGTGAAGCGATCTCTATCTTTCAATAAAAAAAAATAAAGGTCGATATCAACACTACAGTAATATTGCTACAGTGGTTCCGCTGTTGTTGCTACATAGTTTAGCTACTATCAACGTCAGACAACTGTTCACACAGCGTAAAACTCTGTCTACACCGTGTCCTCCGTAGAGGATCCGGATCCGTGTGCAATTAGTTGGATGTTCATACTGTCGGTGCCCAAGCCACGCGCAGAGGTGCAGGAGATGCCGGCTAGTCATGGTGGCGACACACGCGTACGTGGTCATTGAAACAACCAAAAAAATTCTGAGTTTCAAAAGTTTTTGAGTTTTTTTGCTTGATTTTGATTTCTTTCCCAATTTGGAAGTTCCCAAACCAAATC
The DNA here is from genome assembly GCA_036346255.1 of Ampelocalamus luodianensis. Lineage (NCBI taxonomy): Eukaryota > Viridiplantae > Streptophyta > Magnoliopsida > Poales > Poaceae > Ampelocalamus > Ampelocalamus luodianensis. The sequence continues at coordinate 49,967,772 of CM070627.1, read as the reverse complement.
TGTTTTCTTCTTTTAGCCTTCCTACTTTCCTCTTTTGAAAGCGGCTTTCTCAAAAACCGTCACCGCCTCTGCTCGCTTCTACCCCGCATTGCGCCAGCGGCCTTCGTCCCAACCGCCGCTCACCTCCCCGCTTCACGCCAAAGCAGTGCCAGTGACTGCCACCTACTGTCCACCTCGCCAACAGCCCTCCCTTGCCATTAATGCGAGTGTCAGCTCCACCCGCTGCACGCCGTCACCCGCATTGCGCTTCATGCCCCCCACTCGCACCTGCTTGCCGCCCGCGTTCACCGCGCCCGGCCTCACCAGCACACGTCTTCGCACCAGTGAGGCATCATCGCCACCGCAATGCCACCGTACTGCCACCTTGCCCCGCACGGCACCGATTGCGCCCTGTCGTCCACCTCGCCGCTACGCGTCGTGCGAGCCTCGCTCAGCCACTGCTACCACCACCCTTGCTGGGCTATAAAAGCCCCTCCAATGCGCATAATCCTCTTCACCCACACTCACTGAACCTCAACATCACTTCCTTTCCCCTCCCACTCCGGCAATTCTCCCCAATTTTGTTGCCGCCTCTTTTCTTCTCCGATGAGCCCGAACAACAATTCATCGCCATCTTTTCACCTTTCCCTTCCCGATCCTGTCACAACCACCGCCTCACCACCCCGAATCTTTTCCCCAACCCTTCCGCCTCTACCCCCGTCGCTAGCTCGCACCACTGTGCCATGCATAGCCACCGTCGCCAAGCCGCCACAGAGCTTCCCCCACCCCACCATCACCACCCCTAAAACCCCCTTCGCTCATTGATGCTCAAGCCCCCGTCAATTTGACCGAAGCACCACCGAATTGCTGCCACTTTCTTCCTCTACTCTGGCCAAGCACCACCACCGCCGCCACCCCATCTCTGAGCCACTTTGACCAAAGCAAAACCCAAAAATAGGTTGATCAGGCCACCTTGGTGCTCGCCACACCACCCGGTGCCACCACTTGCCACCGGAGCCTCCAGTAGCGCCACTGCCTTCCTCCTCCCTAGCTCGGGTGCCATGGAGCGCGCACCGGCTCGAATCCTTGCATAGCTCTAGTTGCAATGGACTTGTGACCACCGACGTGTTGGGCTTAGCAACACTATGCAAACACTGTTCATGACCCAGCCCGTTAGCCCAATACTATTCAGCCAGTTACTATTCATGACCCAACCCAACACTGTTCCAGCCCAGCCCTTTACTGTTCAGAACCCTAACCTGCCATGAACAGTACAAAATTGATACTATTCATTAGGCCCAATACTATTCACCTATACTCAATTTCGACATAATATGTCCATTTCGATCGTTCCGAGCCCGTGAATCTCATTTTCAACTCTGTTCAGCCCGATCAAGCACCCAATAAATCCTATTCACCACACTACCTTTCTTTTTTAATTCTTTTTCGAATTCTATTTTACTTGCATGTTATTTCCACCTTATTCCTTGTTGAGCCCGGATATTTTATTTAGATTATTTTCTTTTGTGTTAGGTTTTGACTTCGACGATCAAGCTCCGAAGAGCGCTGGACAAGACACAGGAGAGACAGAGAATTTTGAAGACTTTGAGCAAGGAGGCAAGTTGCATTCATTTGATCATTTTGAGCCTATATTTCATATACTTACATTATTAATTTTATTATTATATTTAAGCCAATTATTTTAATAATAAAATAATACTTTTGAATACCATGATGAGTAGATAAATTCCATCACCCCACATACAAGCCCACCTATTTTTTGTAGTCCATATTCACCTTGACAAGTTTAGGTTACATAAAATAATAGCAAATATTCGGCAATGTCACACAACTTATTTCTAAATACGATAAGAAAGATTGGTTAATTGCCAATAGGTTTTGGTGGAGAGTTGAGGTTGAGACCAGAAGGATGGACAACCCAATATACTTGATAAAAGTGAGTCAGATGTGAGATCAAGAGGTGGACGACCACGAGTTGTTAAATGGTCCATCGCCTCACTAGATGACAAGTAATGACTAAAACTTTGTGCCAAATAATAGACACAGAAATCGCTCAACCACGAGTTTGGTTTATCCAACTTAGCTTAGTACACTTCTCTTCCGATTGAATATCTAGAGCAGCCACGAAATAGGGGTTAGTCAGGAGTGGGTCGGTTAGGGCACTAGCTGAACTATACAATGGTATGGACCAATCAGCGTCGGACCACGCACCACACCATTGGCCAGTGGTTTCCCGATGGTGTATTGACTTTGAACCTACCGGGTGGAGGCTAGAAAGGTTGAGCAGTGGAAATGCCGTGTTATCTCAACTCAATCGCACGCTATCCGGTTGCATGTATATAGCTTGACAGTATGAGTTTGAGGTATCTTGTGGGTAAAGTTGAACAACTCTGCAGAGCACAAGCAATGGTATTCGGATACTCCGTGCTTTCGGTTAATGAAGTTGTGTTCATAGGTGGTTCCAATATATGAGGCATAAGTAGAGTTTTACAGATGTTAAGTTGGTAATTGCATTCGTTGAAAACCCCGATGTTATATTTAATATTGCTTTACTGCTTTAAATGCTATACTCTTTTCAACTCAATTATATTGCATTCCACGTATACCGGTTATGGTAAAACTGCTCCTTTCCTTTGTTAATCCTGACAAGTAGTAAATTAGAATTTCCTATACAACTTGCTTAGTACGGTTGTACTCATACTTGCTAAACATCATCAGAAGGACCCTAGTAGGAGGCAGCTGATCTTTTTTAACAGAAAGAGCCACTGGATGACGACGATGTTGGAAATCAGCCGCATATCAAGCTGTCTCCTGAACGCAGAACGAAGATGGAATAACTCAGAGGTAGAAAAACTCACGCGAGAGGTGGACTCAGTTTTGGTGCTCAACTGCCGCACAGATTTTGTTCTTCTCACTCCTCTTATTTTAACGAGCAAAGGTAAACAACTGAACCGCTTCCAACGCCACGATCCGATTGAATCGTGCCATCCCACGACTCCGGACCGCGTGGCCTTGACAGCGCCCACACACGCGACTTGGACTCGACGTGAACGAGCACGTCTCAAGTCCATGCAACCTTGCACACGGCACACACACACTTAGCTCTAAACACATGCGCATGCATGGATGAATAGACTCACAGGCATGCAGCTTCATGCGAACAAACTAGCAGCGTAAGACTAGGACTCAACATACTAATGCAAATACACAACCAGACACATGCAACAAGATTAACCCAACAGACGACTATTGGTATTAGAGGTCTCGACCGCGTCCAAGCGTGCCTGTGGTTCTCGTGTGCTTTTGTGTTGTAATGTATTATATTTGGGCTTAGATGCCCATACCTATGTCCAAACTGACTGCTAAGTCTTAACTGTTGTAATAAATATTTGCTTCTTTATGTAAACGTAAGCTTGCTTGTAAAATCATTTCTTGTTTTGCAACTGCACAACCTGAGTGATTGTGAAGAGTTTGATGGTCCTAAAAATATGGGTTCGTTACAGTCGTGTTACCTTTCTGTTTCCACGTGCGAAATATCTTGTTGACGAAACATGACCGTGAACTTGCGCGAAGTGTTTTTAAATTCTATAAAAAGCAAACAACGTCCAAAATTATGAAACTCGTGGAGATGTCATGATATCATATGTGGAGTTCAGGATAAAATTTGAGAGGTTTAGTAGAAGAAACACAGATGATGTTCAAACCAGACATCTCACATGTGATACTTATATCCCAACCGGAGATGTCCCGGTTTGAAAGCATCGACGTGACAACATACACGTAATCCTTCTCAAATTTTTATCACTGCACTCTACATACGAATCAAGAGGGGAGTGAACTTAGGCACTCGCGAATCAACGGGATGAAGAGTCATGACTACCACATATGGATTGAGCGGCTTCTTCCGGCGATGGTTCGAGGCTATGTCCCTGAGCATGTCTGGCAAGTGCTCGCAGAGTTGAGCTATTTCTTCCGCCAGCTTTGTGCCAAGGAGCTATCTCGACCGCCATTGATGACTTGGAAAAAGTGGCACCCGTGTTGCTCGTAAGTTGGAGAAGATCTTTCCACCCGCTTTTTCTTGGCGATGCAAGATTTGATTGTGCACCTCCCGTATGAGGCACGTATGGGGGGGCCCGTGCAGGCCCGTTGGTGCTATCCAATCGAGAGATGTCTGAAGACTCTTCGCCCAAAATGTAGAAATAAAGCCAAAATTGAGGCATCCATGGCAGAGGCATACATTCTGGAGGAGGTGTCAAACTTCACAGAGAAATACTACACTGAGAACCTTCCTAGCGTTCATAATCCACCCCCTCGTTACAATGCTGGCGAAAATGAATCGAACCTCAGCCTTTTCCAAGGGCAACTCGGGAGCGCAAGTGCATCGACCACTAAGCAATTGAAAAATGAAGAGTGGCGCAGTATCATGCTATATGTGTTGACCAACCTTGTCGAGGTGCACTGCTCATTGGGTAAGTTCTCAACGAACTTGTTTCAATACGACGCCACTCCTTGTTTCTTCGCCCAACCCCTTGTTTCTCGTTGGTGCAGGAATTTCTTCACAATCCCGCATGAATCAAGGGATCCTACCCGCAGAAACCGATACCCTTCTTTCACAGGTGCGGGACCAGGAGCCCGATTTCATTTCTTGGTTCAAACGTAAGGTACTGCCCAATTTAGCTCGCATTTAGTTCGACATTCCAAGTTGATCGTGACGTTCAATAATATAACGATCTATCCCGCTTGAGCTTGCAGCCCAAACCGATGCGCTATAAGTGACGAGTTGAGACAAAGTTGCAAACGGCCGTGTCGTTAGGGTCAAGTCATTTACGGTTATGGACGTGAATGGATATCGCTTTCACACATCAAGCTACGAGCAGAGTCGCCCAATCAAAACCACAAACAAGCGGAGTTTTTACGCCCAGACCGATGGCCTCGACTATTATGGAAGAATTGAAGAAATCTACGAACTTCCATTTTACGGTTCCAAACCTCTTAACTCGTCATATTCAAATGTCATGGTTTCATCCTCGAGTAACGAGACGAACCCCTAATCTTGGGCTAGTCGAGATTCGACAGATTCCGCCTATCCAGAAAAGATGTCTACATTGTGGCTCAACAGCCGTCTGTGTTTATTATACGCCATACGCATGCCAAGACAAAGAGCATCTTAAGGGTTGGGCTATTGTGCACAAGGTATCGCCACACCAGAAACTACCTGTCCCAAACGATGAAGATTACAACTTCAACCCAAACACATATGATGGAGAGTTCTTTCAAGAAGAGGGGCTACAAGGAGGTTTGAGATAGACTTAACCAAGCGATAGGAATGGAAGTAGACAATGAAAGGGTTGATGACGAGGACGCTGGAGACGAGGTGCGAAATGTGAAGGACTTACAAATGCTTGAGCGACACGTTTAGGCAATGACAATGAAGACAACATTCCTCCTTCTGATAGTGTTGATGATTTGGACAATGTTGATAGTGATGACGAGACCTATGATCCACCTAATCCCAATCATGAAGATTATTTCTAATACATGTAATATCGTGTTTTTGTAATTATGTTTTGTTCATTTTGCATCTATTTCTAATACATGTATTACTATGTTTTTGGAAATTATGTTATGTTCATTTTGCATCTATTTCTAATTACGCCTTGCTTATTCTTTTAATTGCGGTGAGTGAACAAAGATGGCGGGAACCGTCGTAACGTGTCCTCGCTACTGAGACCACGATCGCGGGGAGGAGGCGGAGGGGTCGGACAGAGGAGGAGGAAGAGGACCGCCGGCCGCAGAGGGTCGTCTCCTCCCACGCCGCGTGAGGAGGTGAGGAGGAGGAGGTGGTGGCGCCGTGGGACGAGTTGGACGAGGAGCTGGTTCCTGCAGACGGCGAGGAGGAGGGGGCGACGACGACGACGAGGCGGTAGGCACCGTTCCGCTTCCTCCTCTGCCTCTTCGGTGTCTACTTGCGAGGTCCCGCGAGCCTCCTCAGTTCGTGATCCTCACCGACGCCTGATTCGCCCAAGGGCAAAAGTAAGTAACTTTAGATGTTGTCACCACTACTTCATATGATATGTTGAAAAAATAGAAACTAATAATTTTTCTTAATCACTTGTGCAGAACGGGTGGTTGTGTCGGGTGGTGGCGCACGCTCCCAATGGCATCCCGGTCTTCATGGCAGCAACACTACTCCCGTATTGTCACGCACGCCGGAAGGCGGAGCCGCCTACTCGCTTGACCACTACGCCGCCGGCCCCGATCGCGAGTACCCCAACAAGGCGCGGTTAAGGCGGAGTTTTGGGTAAGTCTCCTCGCACAACATTGCTCAATACATCGCATTCATTGGACTTTTCTTGAAATAATGAATGGATACATCGCGCTTGTATGCGCACTTATTTCAGATGCGATGAGGGATTTTAGGTCGTATGACCGTGGCTACCAAAGCTCGTAAAACTCATCACCGACATGCATCACGAGGTGCGATCCGAGCCATCGTAACCTACCACGGTCGAAGCTTGAGAGAAGGTCACCAAGAAAGACGCAAGAAACATGACGTCGACGGGAGCAGACTTGAGGTAGATGAACAACATTAATATTGATTCGTTTTGAGATTAAGTACGCTTAATTTGATCTTCTTATATGTCAAATACTTGATGACGTAGATGATTCCTGGTGGTGCCAATCATATCCCGAGTCTTTGGCGATGATCGTGGACAAGTGGTTCACTGAGGAGTATCTCCGCATGCACAGTGATGCCCGGACCGTCGCTTGATGATGCAAGGTCCAAAGACACCATCAAGGCAGCGCACCTCTCCGCATACAAACAAGCATGGGTACACGAATTCATTTATCTATTGTGACGCTCAATTCGCTAATTTCTAATTATCTTGTCGTTTTCTCGCATCGGCGCCACATAGTGCCCACCTTGCTCTGACTTCCGTGCATGGTGTATGGCCCACAAGGGCAAGGCGACGTCCGACGCCTCCTTCAACTCGGAGGACCCGCCGAGGCATACACGAACCCGAAGCGCCCACACCCGCATTAGTGAGTACACGTCGGCGCAAGGTCGGTCCATGGGCCGCACCATGATCCGAGCACCCGTGACTTTGATGGAGAGATCGCTGCGAGGGTGGGACAAGGCAAGAAGCATGGGCGGTTACGCTTGGCGCGGCCTCATCGACACGGCCTCTACTCCATCTCTCTCCCGATCCGAGCACGAGCACGAGCGACATACCGCCATACGCCTGCACGCATCACGCGACAAGACCGGTCGACGCACTCGAGGTTATTCTGCTTTACTCGTCCGCATTGATCTTTACACACCTTTATTAGCTTTGCACATCAAACATTGGAGTGAAATATTGCGTGCCCTACCGAACAAGAAATGAGGCAACGTCGAGAGCGGAGGCCGAGCAGCAGAGGATGCCTCGCCACCGAGGCCGACCGCCGAAGCGGCAGAGGATGTCACCACCGAGGCCGAGCGGGCCGAGCAAGCAGCCCAGACGCAGAGCTTGGCGGACATGATGGAGTTCCTACAAGGTCTTGGGCAACATACGGGCCTTGTGCACACTGGCCGTTCGCTCAACCTCCGCCACGCGCCTTGTAGCCGCAGCCTACCCTCGTGAGTATGAAAGTTATTTGCTTTCGCTTGTGCTTTGCTTGTATGACCTATACCTTCCTAGATTAGGTATCTAATGTAATCTTGTCTCACATGCAATCTCTTCTCCTTTGTGCACCTCAATCGCGGTTCGAATAATCCACCTCATGCGCCCGAATGATGGAGTTTTTCCTTCACCACAACGCAGATGGCCACCTTCGAGATGAATGGTAGTTGTATTTTCATTTGTTGTTCACTTGGTGATGGACTTGTGATATACTTATGATGCAATTTGTCGATCGTTATGAACTTGTGGATTTGTTTGGATGGACTTGAGCACTTATTGTTATATATGTGATGGATGTGATAAATATGTGATGGATGAGATATATATGTGATGGATGTGATATATATGTGATGGATCTGATATATGTTTGGATGGATTTGTTTGTCGTGATCAGCGGTGCTTGAAATGGTAAAGCAAATCTCAGCCTTGCGTTCTAGTGAGTGGACGGTCTGTTACATCTTTACCAAGCCTTTCACCTTCTGCCCGCAGGGCACGAACGTTGAGTCGTTGACGTATATTTCGAAGAGGACATGCACGGTTGTCTGGCATGTCATCGATATATCAATCAACGAGGACGTCGACATAGATTTCAGTTTATGCATCAGTATTACTGTATTGGCATCGCTCCTGTTAACTACCTCTCTCAGAGCTCTGATCACTACGAAAGTGGCTTGCCATAGCTGCGTTGCGTGCGTAGCCGGCGAACCCAGTAGTCAGCGTGCCGTAATGGAAAATTCCACTGTACGTCCACACGTGTCTCTGTATGGAGACAGGCACAGGCCGGACATGACCGAAAAGTTTGAGGAGCTTAGAAGCTGGCTTTAAGGGTACGTTTGGCATGACCGAAGTTTTTTTGAAAAGTAACTTCTAGTTGAGCTGAACGACTGAGATGAAAATGTTTGTTTTTTTGATCGACTTTTAGATAGACTGGCTAGAGCTTCTAAGTTGAAAATGTCTAGAATGCTCTAGAGGAAAATGACATCAAATAACGATGACTAATGATAATTAACCGTAATTAACGACAACTAACCGCAATCCACGAGAATTCACTGTAATTAACTACAACTAATGACAATTTTCCATAAACACTCAACAAAGCACTAACAATCAATGAAATTGATTTTCAGCCAGCCCATCATCGATGAACACACAAGATTTCCATGGAACATGCAATAATCAGAAGGGATCGATAATTGCTGTAAAAAAATAACAAGAACTCAAGTGATCTCCATAAACACACAATAATCATTAGATCTATCCATGAACAAACATCGTCTCCATGAACACAACATTAGTAAAATTTGCACACAACAGTAAGCCAGAACTAGATCTGACCACACGGCGGCGAGAAGGTCGACGGGAGGGAGGCGGCTGGCCGAAGGGAGATGGCGTCGATTGGGGAGCAGCACCGAGGGAGTAGGCCGGCCGAAGGGGGAGGGAGGCAGAGGGAGAAGGAGGGAAGCAGAGCAAGAAGGAGGTCGGGGTGGTGACACCGAGGGAGGAGGTCGGGCAGAGGGGGAGGGAGGCGGTCCGAGGTAGCGACGCTAAGGGAAGAGGCCAGCAAGAGCAACATTGCCGAGGGAGGAGGCCGGAAGGAGGGGAGGGAGGTGGTCCGGGGCGGCGGCCCTCATGGAGGAGGTTAACCGGAGGGGGAGGGTGGCGGTCGGGGCCGAAGGGTTCACATGCTGACCGCCGCTTCCACCGTTTCTTCACTCGCTAGATTTTGATAGGAAACAGGGAGAGGGAGTCGAATGCCGTAGGGAGGTGGAAATGAGTGAATGGTTTTGTTGAGTGGCAAGTGGCGGTAAATAACCCCAAACTCTAGGGGCAAACTCGAAACCCCATCCTGCTGAAGCCGTGGGAAGCTGCCCTAGGATGGCTTCCAGCTTTCGCACATTGAAAACAACTTTCGGCTTTTCCAAAAGCGGTTGGATAAAGCTGCCCATTTGGGACGACTTCTGGCTTTTCCTAGCGAAAAGACGGAGCCGCCCAAACAGCCCTTAAATGGCCATTCTAACTATGAACAGTTGTTGGACAAAACTAGCGACTAGAGGGGTGAACATGAGCCACCTCTTTTTCACCTCCTGTTGTATTCAACTTTCTTTTTTACTCTAATAGCTATGAAAGCTATAAAGGTCAAAGGCACAAGATGAAAAGCGGAAGTCTTGTATTGAAACCGAAAAACACCGAGCTCAAAACCTCACGGTCGGTCTGCCCCCTGGTGTGGCTGGTATGGCCATCGGCTTCAGATCAAACCTCACGGTCGGTCTGCCCCCTGGTGTGGCTGGTCTGGCCATCGGCTTCAGATCAAAAACCCAAATCATCCACAAAATGACTCAACTTTTGATCCAAAGATCCAAATTCCCTGAGATTTCAGACATGGCTCACCAAGAATGTTAGAAACCTATTCCAATGGACGATCAAGAAGATCGAAGCCAAGGTTCCACAAATTTCTTGATTGAGGTCACAAAGGCTCAAAACTAGGGAAAACCTAAACTTGAGCCAAAAGCCTGCTCGTGGATGAAAGATGGTCAAGATAACCTTAGATCAGATACCATAAGTCCTAGCAAGCTAGATCACAGCAAAAGACAAAGCCAAAACCCTTGGCCAAAAATCACCAAAGAGCGAACAAGAACGAGATAGAACTCATCTTAGGACAATCTTGATTGAATTGATTAGAGGAATTGTAGGTTTACAATCACTCCACCATGGAAGACAAAAGCTCACACTAGAGCATCCAATTTCTCAATCCATCATTCTCAAACCCTAGCCTCCTCTATTTTCTCTACTTTTTCCAAATATAAAATTAGGGTTTCCAACGCTTGGTTGTGCAAATTCTGCACCAACCCTTATATAGTGGAGGCTAAGTTTAGAGAAAAAAAACTTATCGAGCACCCGTTAATCTCACACACAAATGGGTATACACTCACACACGCTTCTCAAAAGCGGATGACGATACGGGTCTCTCGAATCTATCTCGTCGTGAACTTCTTCTTTTCTTGACCTAAATTGCCTCCCCTTTGTTCCGTCTTGCACCGTAGTTTCTCCAAGGTCACCAACCCGGTATTTTGACAAAGATAGCAAAATACTCTTTCTCGATTCTTCTCCAAGACCAAGTCCAATCAACGTGAAGCAATCTCATGCTTTGACATATGTAGGTTCATCAAAAGCTTTCCACATGCTGACAAATCTCTCCCATCCAGCTCTCACTGGAACCACCATGGCACTTGCATCGGCCCCATGTGTCAGACCCGGGAGTAACATCCCAGATCTTCTGTGCATAACTGAACTAGTCCCATGATCAGTGGCTAGCTCACACAGTAAACAAATGTGATAACACAACCATAAACACTAACATTTATTAATAAACAACAGAGTTGATTACAAGATAGCCTTACAGGGCAATATTAAATAAACACAGCGGAAGACGATGAAAAAGTAGTAGAGTCCAGCTGATCTGCCACACACAATCGACTGGGGTAGCGGCCTAGTCGTCACGATCCACACTTGTAGTGAAGTCCTTCTCCTCTGAAATTTTATTTGCATAAAGCAAGTATGAGCACAACTTCCGTGCTCGCAAGTTACACCCGTCAAGTAACAGAATGACATGCATATATGGATGTAACAAAGGATGGCTTATTGGTTTATTTGCGTAAAGCAGTATTTTCTTTAAATACTTGTGCTAAGTTCCAAAGCTGTTATTTTATACTACAAATCATTTTATAAATTCTCAGTTTTATAGTCAGATAACATTCACACATGAATGGTGAAGGATAGCCTCCTATCACATGGCTTCCTGCCCAAATTCCCGATTGGATATAAATCCAAATCATTTTATAAAGTTATTTGAAAACAAAACCAAACTCTAACTTTGAGTAGTTCTGCTAGCATGTCCGTAACCGTGGACACGGCTATTCGAATAGTTTTACACTCTGCAGAGGTTGTACAGCTTTACCCACAAGAGATAATCAACTTTTAATGTCCGTCTAACACACTTCCGAAGGTATGCGACTAAGTGATTATCACGAGGCCTTTACAATGCGCCATTCTAAATTAGTTATGCCCGCTAAGGTTTCACTTCCTTTGGACTAACCATCCGCCAGAAGTCCCCTCTTGCGCCTAGTGGGAATACTGTCTCATCGACACCCACACACCAAAATGGCACAGCTAACAATGAAACGTTGCAAATTAGTTGGCTAGGTCCCGCCCACACAGGACATGTGGTAGTACGATAAGGCATAGCATCATGCGCTCGAAGACCGGTCCTTAACTGACTTGGGCATCTTCCAAATAAAACCCTGGGCCTTAACCCTAACCAGATTAAGCCCGTGTATAAACTTGCACCCACCAATCATCCATTTCGCCCAAGTCCAAACCCATTTTCATTTTATTTTCCGAGTAAAAACATTTATAAACCTTCTATGGTAAAACCATACCATAGAACCAATTTAAATCAAATTTGGAAGATTTGGCTAAAATTTCCCAAATACAAGATTTGATCTAAGCATTGGCTAAGCATTTAATTATTTTCAATATTATTTTATCTAATGGTGACCGGAATCGGCGCCAGAGCGGGGAGTGATGCCCGTTTTGTCGGGGATGGAGACCAGAGGCGTTCCGGGGTGAAGAAGGGGCGCGCAAGGTAGCTCTGGTGACAGGGAGGGCGGTGGTGCGATCAACAGAGGCAGGGCGGCGTTGTTGACGGAGGTCTTCGAGGTTTTAACCAGCGGCGGCAAAGCCCTAAAATCAAAATTTCGGCGGTGCTAGAGCGAGAGGGGAGGAGTGGGTGGCGGCGCTGGGATGCCTAGAGAGGTGCACACCCGGTGCTCCCTTTATAGGGGCCGGGAGAGGCGGAGACGAGAGATCGAGCACGGGAAGTCGCAGCGATGATTGCGGGGTTCCGGCGATTCCATGCGAGATAGAGGGGGAAACAGCCGGGAGGAGAGGCGGCGTGATGCGCGGGTTTAAACGCGCGCGACCGTGCGGGGAAAGGAGGCGTAAATGGCGGCGGTGATGGAACTCTATGCGGCGCTAATGGCGGCCGTGTGCGGGAGCTGGAGGAAGGAGGAGGCGAGGTGGAAGACGGGTGCGCGGGCCGTTGGATGGGGATCCAAGGGTGTGGAGGAGTGGGGATGGCGTGGGTGCGTGCTAGCCGTCCGATTGGAATCGGGCGGTGGGGGTGGGAGAGAGAGGAAGCGGGCGGGAGGAGCGGGCTGATTGGGCTAGGGCGAGGTGGAAATGGGCTCGACCGAGGAGGTTTCGGCCCAAGGGCATTTCCCGGAGTTTTAATTGATTTCCTAATTTAAATAATCTTAGTAATTCTTTTGGGCTTTAGAAAATAGCAAATTGAATTCAAAAATTAAGAGAAAATTCACAGAAATTCCCTGAGTTATATTGGACTTAATAAAATTATTTACAACTTAAAGCTGGCTATTAATTTTGCAAAATAAATTATTTTGGCTTTAAAATACTTAGGAAAAATCTTTTAAAAACTCAGGAAATTCTAGAAATTAATTTAAATTTTATTTTCCAGATCAAACCAACTGAAACTTCAAGAACTTCAAATAAATTTTAAATTTTGACTTTGAAAACTTCAGAAACTCAAGTCAAGCAGTGAAACTCCATCAAATTTCAGAAAATCTAATTAAAACCATAACTTTATTTTATTTTATTTTGGTAACAGCACTTTGGGATGTTACAAACTACCCCCCTTAAAAGGAATCTCGACCCCGAGATTCGGAGTGGCTAGAAAGAAAGCTAGGGAATATAAGGTTTTTAACTCGAGTTGTTGCCGTCTACATCCTGCTCATCATCTGATAGAATTTGAGTGGTGACATTGTACAGACGTACTCGTCTAGAATTTTGCGGCTTCCTGTTTGCTTGCATGGTGTTGTCTTTTGGGACTTCAGTGTTGGTTGGTTTCGCTGCCTGCTGCTTCTTGGGGCATTTACTAGCAAAATGCCCAACCTCATGGCAGTTGAAGCATGTGATGCCTGCAATATAGGATGGGTCCTTCGGTGCCTGGTCACCATCAGCAATATTGGAGGGCTCCAAGTTGACTGGATTGTCTGCTGTTGGCTGGAGCTTGTCTTGATGCGATGAAGTCCTTCTGGCTTTAGGAAAACTTCCAGGGTTGAACTTCTGTGCAGCCATTTTTCTCTTGCGATTCTCCATCTCGCGATGCTTGCCTTCTTGACGAATCGCCTTGTCGACTAGCTGCTGGAAGTCGGTGTAATCCTGAGAAATCAGATGTACGGACAAATCATCATTGAGTCCTTCAAGGAATCTTTCTTGCTTGTCTTCATCTCTCGTAACATCTTCCGGTGCGTAGCGTGCCAGTTGATTGAACTTGTGCAAATACTCGTTCACCGAGAGGTTGCCCTGAGGAAGTGTGCGAAACTCCTTTTTCTTGAGGTTCATCATGCCGGAAGGGATATGTGCATGGCAGAAAGCTCGCACAAATTCATTCCAGGTGATGGCTTGAGCATCAGCATGTGAGATGCTGAAGTTGTCCCACCATTCGGAAGCTGGACCCATGAGCTGGTGTGAAGCAAACAACACCCTCTCACGATCGGTGCACTGAGCGATGTCCAATTTCTTACTAATCGCTCGGAGCCAATCATCTGCCTCCATGGGCTCTATGCTGCTTGAATAAGTCGGCAGACGCATCCTCATGAATTCTGACATACTGGTCCTTTGGGGTGGTGGAGGTGGAGTTGAAGCCGTAGCTTGTCGGGCTTGATTATTGTTGATGGACTGGGAAAGCAGTTCGATCAGACGGTTCTGATTGGCCATCATCTGTTGCCATTCTGATCCATTGGTGACTGGTGGAATTGGGGCATTCCCATCATTGTTGGTTTCACTTCCCGAGTGATGAGTGTTCACCATCTGTTGGTTATTTCAAGGACTTAGGAAAGTAGAACAAAGGATAGGGAAGAAACAAATATAAAGGACTAAGGGGATAGAGCATAATAACACTCCCAAACGAAAGAATCAACTGATCAACTTTTCAAAAACACAACGTTCTATTGATTGAGCCTCTTAATTTGGTGGAACGACTCAATGCACAAAATGAGTCTTGGCAAACTTATACTATATGGCTGGGCTGACATCGTATCTTCTGCTCGCGGTCTTCGATGATGATGTTTTCTTGACAGCTTCATGTCTTCTGGTCTTGAACGTAAGGGTTAAGAACGTGTTGACCAGCTATGGAAATTTATAAGGGAAAGAGGTTCCATTTAACATTGCAAAATTGTGAGGGAAGAATTAGGTAAGAAGGCTAGAGATAGATAAATGACCCAGATGAGGAGAGAATAATTTATTTTTCTTGTTATTTAAAATAAGTTTTGAAGTTTTTCAACTAACGGTCATTCTAACTAGGTCACGACCTACAGTTGATATGGCTCTGATACCAATTTGTCAGATCCGGGAGTAACATCCCAGATCTTCTGTGCATAACTGAACTAGTCCCATGATCAGTGGCTAGCTTACACAGTAAACAAATGTGATAACACAACCATAAATGCTAACATTTATTAATAAACAACATAATTGATTACAAGATAGCCTTACATGGCAATATTAAATAAACACAGCGGAAGACGATGAAAAGTAGTAGAGTCCAGCTGATCTGCCACACACAATCGACTGGGGTAGCGGCCTAGTCGTCACGATCCACACTTGTAGTGAAGTCCTTCTCCTCTGAAATTTTATTTGCATAAAGCAAGTATGAGCACAACTTCCGTGCTCGCAAGTTACACCCGTCGAGTAACAGAATGACATGCATATATGGATGTAACAAAGGATGGCTTATTGGTTTATTTGCGTAAAGCAGTATTTTCTTTAAATACTTGTGCTAAGTTCCAAAGCTGTTATTTTATACTACAAATCATTTTATAAATTCTCAGTTTTATAGTCAGATAACATTCACACATGAATGGTGAATGATACCCTCCTATCACATGGCTTCCTGCCCAAATTCCCGATTGGATATAAATCCAAATCATTTTATAAAGTTATTTGAAAACAAAACCAAAGTCTAACTTTGAGTAGTTCTGCTAGCATGTCCGTAACCGTGGACACGGCTATTCGAATAGTTTTACACTCTCTAGAGGTTGTACAGCTTTACCCACAAGAGATAATCAACTTTTAATGTCCGTCTAACACACTTCCGAAGGTGTGCGACTAAGTGATTATCACGAGGCCTTTACAATGCGCCATTCCAAATTAGTTATGCCCGCTAAGGTTTCACTTCCTTTGACTAACCATCCGCCGAAGTCCTCTTGCGCCTAGTGGGAATCTTGTCTCATCGACACCCACACACCAAAATGGCACACTAACAATGAAACGTTGCAAATTAGTTGGCGTGTCCCGCCCACGGGACATGTGGTAGTACGATAAGGCATAGCATCATGCGCTCAAACCGGTCCTTAATCGACTTGGGCATCTTCCAAATAAAACCACGGGCCTTAACCCTAACAGATTAAGTCTGTATAAACTTGCACCCACCAATCATCCATTTCGCCCAAGTCCAAACCCATTTTCATTTTATTTTCCGAGTAAAAACATTTATAAACCTTCTATGGTAAAACCATACCATAGAACCAATTTAAATCAAATTTGGAAGATTTGGCTAAAATTTCCCAAATACAAGATTTGATCTAAGCATTGGCTAAGCATTTAATTATTTTCAATATTATTTTATCTAATGGTGACAAGGAAATGATAATCAATATTCTAATTGGCTATACACAAGCAATTGGAATAACTAGGTATTTAAACAGGGGATTAAAATAGCTGGATAAAAATTATGCATGCAATAGTAATTTAAAAATAGAATTAAATAAATTTAAAATAATGGGGTCGATATGATCAAGGGTATAACTTGCCTTCGTTGAAGTCTTGATACTCTAAATCGTCAGAGGGATCTAACTCTCCGAAGTCGTTGAAGTCTAAACGTGAAAATACGACAATTCAAATTCAAATAAATTCAAAAAGATAGCTTAAACTAACTCCAAATTGAAATATTTTACCTTAGTTAGCTAGATTATAATTTTATATGAATTTTGCAACTTGAATCACCCAAATCGGAGTTCGGATGCAAAAGATATGGGCTTTGGAAGTTTGAATTCTAAAGAAACCCTAATTTTCCGATTTTATTGAATTTCCTGAATTATTTTCTAAAGAAAATTCGGTTTATTGCGCAAGCTGACGTCAGCAAGTGGAAAAGGATTTTCGGCCGAATTATTTTTGTAAAAGAAATGGCTTTGACTCACTGACACGTGGGCCCAGGTTTCATGGACTAGGCCCACGGCTTGGTTAAAGTCCATCGTGGACTCGGTGTACAACACAGTGTAGGGGGTGTGGGTGTGTGCTACGCATGAGGTGATGTGGCGCCACATCAGTGCTGACTCAGCGACACATGCGCGTGTGACGCTGACGTGGAGGTGTCGCGGCTGAGCCACGTAGGACCGGCGACGGCGGCGCTCGGGTTTGCCCGACAATGGCGCTACAGAGCTCGCCGACGACAGCGGATGGGCGCATTGGGTAGAGGAGACTATTACGGACCTAGTGATACCTGTTTTGGCTCGGGAGGTCGACGGTGGTGACCGGAATCGGCGCCGGAGCGGGGAGTGATGCCCGGTTTTGTCGGGGATGGAGACCAGAGGCGTTCCGGGGTGAAGAAGGGGCGCGCGAGGTAGCTCTGGTGACAGGGAGGGCGGTGGTGCGATCCACAGAGGTAGGGCGGCGCTGTCGACGGAGGTCTTCAAGGTTTTAACCAGCGGCGGCAAAGCCCTAAAATCAAAATTTCGGCGGTGCTAGAGCGAGAGGGGAGGAGTGGGTGGCGGCGCTGGGATGCTCGGAGAGGCACACCCGGTGCTCCTTTATAGGGGCCGGAGGCCGAGACGAGATCGAGCACGGAAGTCGCGGCGATGATTGCGGGTTCCGGCGATTCCGTGCGAGATAGAGAGAGAAACAGACGGGAGGAGAGGCGGCGTGATGCGCGGGTTTAAATGTGCGCGACCGTGCGGGGAAAGGAGGCGTAAATGGCGGCGGTGATGGAGCTCTATGCGCGCTAATGGCGCCGTGTGCGGAGCCGAGGAAGGAGGAGGCGACGTGGAAGACGGTGCGCGGGCCGTTGGATGGGGATCCAGTGCGGAGGAGTAGGGATGGCGTGGAGTGCGTGCTAGCCGTCCGATGGAATCGAAGCGGTGGGGTGGGAGAGAGAAGAAGCGGGCGGGAGCGAGCTGGTTGGGTGGGCGAGGTGGAAATGAAATTTGGACCGAGGAGGTTTCGCCAAGGGCATTTCCTGGAGTTTTAATTGATTTCCTAATTTAAATAATCTTAGTAATTCTTTTGGGCTTTAGAAAATAGCAAATTAAATTCAAAAATTAAGAGAAAATTCACATAAATTCCCTGAGTTATATTGGACTTAATAAAATTATTTACAACTTAAAGCTGGCTATTAATTTTGCAAAATAAATTATTTTGGCTTTAAAATACTTAGGAAAAAGCTTTTAAAATCTCATAAAATTCTAGAAATTAATTTAAAATTTATTTTCCAGATCAAACCAACTGAAACTTCAAGAACTTCAAATAAATTTTAAATTTTGACTTTGAAAACTTCAGAAACTCAAGTCAAGCAGTGAAACTCCATCAAATTTCAGAAAATTTAATTAAAATCATAACTTTATTTTATTTTATTTTGGTAACAGCACTTTGGGATGTTACACCATGCCACTTAATGCAACCCATTGCACCGAACTTTCCTTAAGGTCGTTCTTGTCCATCTTGTGCCATGCTTGAGTCTAACCACTTCACCCAACATCCTCAATCGTTTTGAACCTCAGCTTTCCTAGCCTAGTCCTGATCATCGACCGTAGTTGACTCCAAGCCACATCCACAACAATAGACCAATAAATCAACTCTGGGCATAAGTTCCTCGCAACTTGACCCACGTTAGCCAAAACATGCATCATACAACACCTATGCACTGAAACCTATGATTTTGGCCAATTCTGCAAAATCACCATAGCTCACTGTGCATGATCACGCCCTAGTTGGTCTGAGTGCCACCCTCAGCCGGTCTGACCGCCAGCCATGCCGGTCCAACCACTTCCAAAATCTGAAAAAACACCCTCTCTAGAATTTTTGGCAAAAGTCTATCTAATTTCACGTTTAGTCTCTATTTTGAAAGGTACCTAGTGCAAACACACTCTCAAACACTCACACTCAAGTGTTTTGTGCGCAATCCTCAAAACCTTTCATCGCCGGCCACAATCGTTCTGACTGCCACCCCTAGCTAGTTAGACCGCCAGCCCTGGTCGGTCATACCATCCGTCAGGGCCAGTCAGACTGCCTACAGTCCGACAACAAATCTGACAAGTTTCTAAACCGATGTTTTGATCTCGAACACCTCGAGACCGATACCAATTGGTCAACAATAAGATTAGGACTATACAACATGTCTCCACAATCGCATACTATGTTTATAGTGAAACAAAAATGACCGTAGTTAATGTTACTGGCAATGTCCATGTCGAGTACAAATCAGATAGCCTGACACCGACTTTTTGTCCTAAATGGCATTGTTGCACGGCGTATTTGCAAAAGTGGCTCACCTCGCGCACTAGTTACAAATATGGCAGCTCGGCTGCACGGCCATAGCCCGGACGAGCCTCACGTTGTCACGTGTTGTGTCTGCACAGCCACCGGCCGAACGTGGCCTTGTCTGCATGGCCATAGCCCGGACGAGCCTCGCGCCGCCACGTGCTGTGTCTGCACGGCCACCGCCCGGATGTGATGGGGAATCCGAAGGGCCCAGCTGGCGCACGCGGGTGAGGGAAACTGGGCGGTGGTCGTGCGGACGAGGAGAGAAAACGGGCGGTGGCCATGCGAACGAGGAAAAACGGGTGGTGGCTGTGCAGACAAGGAAAAACGAGCGGTGGTCGTGCGGGCGAGGAGGGAAACCGGGCGGTGGCCGTGCGGACGAGGGAATCCAGGTAGTGGCCGTGCGGACAAGCCTTGTCCGCGCTACGGGAGACCAGAATTGCACACGTGACGACGTGAGACTCGTTCGGACTGCCATATTTGCAAATAGTGCACGAGGTAAACCACTTTTGTAAATACGATGAGCAGCAGTGCCATTTAGGCCAAAACCTCCCTGACACCACTCTCAGGGAATAATGTTTCAGGCCTAGCTTTACCACACACACGCATGTATATGATGCACGGTATACAGAGACAGCCAGACGCTACGTTGAGAGAACAAATTTTCAAGCCCTTGCAGTACACCTATGACATTATATGATTGCACACTAAAGCCAAAGTTATAACTTCGACTCTCGGGACACACATGGTATCTCAATTATTTTGTAGGAGTGTAACTTCAGGAGTAGGCCCAACTTAGGTTTGCTAGCTAGTGCTTCAGCACGTCGGGAATGTCCACCGGATACCTGTGGATAGACGTGGCCCACGGCCCGTCCGCGTTGCGCGCGGGCTCGATGCACTCCCACGCCGCGCTGTTACACTTGAACCCCGACCCGAACCCGATCATCCACACGCGGTCGCCCTTGCGCATGCGACCCTTGGTCTCGATGTAGGCCAGCTCGTACCACAGCGTGCTACTGGACGTGTTGCCGAAGCGGTGCAGCGCCATCCGTGACGCCTCCACTTGCTCGTCGGAAAGGCTGAGGCTGGTCTGCAGCTCGTCGATGACCGCGCGGCCGCCCGCGTGGATGCAGAAGTGCTCGAACGCCGTGCGGAAGTCGGGGATGTACGGCTTGATTCGCCCGCTAAACACCTTCCGTGCAATGAAGGAGAGGGCGAACAGAAGCTGCTCGGAGGCCGGCAGGACTAGTGGCCCCATGGCGGTGATGTTGGCCTTGAGCGCATCGCCGGCGATGGTCATCAGGTCCTTGTTGAGGTTGATCCCGATGTTTCCCTTGTCGTCCTCTTCCTGAAACACGCACCGGTACGCACCGTCCACTGCGCCGGTGAGCGTGCGCACGACGTGCTTTAGGCGGAACCGGGCCTTTGAGGGGGACGTTGACAGCAGCGCCGCGGCTCCGCCAATGCGGAACAGGCAGTTGGGCAGGAGCATTGCGCGCTCGCTGCCTACGTAGTAGTTTGGCGTGAGGGTCTCCGTGGAGACGACCAGAGCGTGCGCGCCTCGGGAGCGACCTGCAGGAGGTTCCTGGCAAGCCCCACGGAGATAATCCCCGCGCTACACCCCATGCCAGATAAGTGCATGCTGCGGATGTCGCTGCGAAGCTTGTACTTGTTTATGATCATGTCGACCAAGGATGGCGTGGGACAGAACAAGCTGCAGTTGACGACGAGTATGTCGACGGCGTCGGGGGTGATGCCGGTCTTGGCGAACAGGTCGTCGATGGCTGAGAAGACGACCATCTCGAACTCAGCGCGGGCAGCGTCAAGGGTGCAGTACTTGTACGTCGGGATGTAGTGCTGCGCCGGGGGTAGGCAGGTCTCCTCGCCGAGCCCCGAGCGCTCGAGCAGCCGCGTCATGAACCGGATGCTGCGCTCGTTGAGGATGGGCATCTGCTTGGCGTGCTCGAGGAAGGTGGCGAAAGGGACGCGGCAGTTGGGCGAGGTGCGGAAGCAGGCATAGTCAACGAGGTACACCGCGCGCGGACGCAGCATGAGGTAGATGATCGCCGCGGCCGCCGGGAGGAATCCGACCAAGAAGAGGTGCACGGGCTGGAACTCCCGGAGCCGGCCGAGCAGCTCCTCCGGCCCGAGCCGCGCCGCCGCGACGAGAGCGGCAGCGGCGATCGGCACGGTGACGACGGCGAGGAAGTTGTCCACGGCGCGCTGGTAGACGGCCTTGAGGCGCTTGGGCTGACGTGACGAGTTCATGCCGCTCGTTTGCGTGTGGGTGTTCTAGCTAGGGCCTTGCGTGTTTTGTGCGTTTGTTGGTACCAAGTGTTTCGAGTGGTGGACGCTACTTAACGCTTCAGGTTTGGAGCGGAGCGAGCGTCTGAGTGAGGCAGAATTTAAAGCCGCAACTTCAAGCACTGTGCGTGCAGGTCATCTCGTCATCTGACTCTTTTTTACTTGAGTCACAGGCCAAGTAATGAAGTGGTGCCCTAGCAGGGAGTTTTTTCATTTAATTGGTTCGCCGATAAGTTTGATGATGTATGTTGCTCCCACCTGCTACTCCATTTGTTTCTAAATAGAAGCCATTTTAGAACACGCGCCCATGCAAATTAAGTTTCAAGACTGCTTAGATTTGTCACATAGAAAGGATATTAGTAGCTTCTTTTAATAAAAAGTACTACCATATTAATTGTCATATTTACATCTAATATAGTTTGCACAGACATATAACTAGAAAAATTGGTGATCAAAAAATGTTATGCAGACAATGTCCTAAAAGGGCAAGTAGCACATGTTGAGTGACTGGCCACTTCCGTCTCGAACTATCGCTACTCGACTCATCCTTCTTTTGGTCCTTGTTTCGTGAGACAACAGTACCAGTAGTACTACATGTCTACATGTCTGGTAGTAGTACGTATGTAAGGAGGTTGGGTTAGGTGATTAGGTCACGTGATTGCCGCTTTTCCGGACGTAGCACGGGGATATATCGGTAGGACCAGTACTGCAATGTCTTGTAATAGCAAAACAGATCGATGCCACCGTCGATCATTAAGAGCGGATTTTCCGATTACAGGAAAAATATGTCAAGAAAAAGTTGTTCCCCCGAGTCTCTGGAAATGGTTACTTTCATGATTCGAATAATCAATTAATTAAGACACAGACAGGGCCAGGTAAACAGTTTGATCTGTTAGGTAAGACGAAGAGCTATATAATTAAAGCCCTGTTTTGAAATTTCTACGAAGGGTAATGAGAATAAACAGATTTCCATGTGCACATAAGATTGCTCAGCATCGTCATTTGGCACTTACGCACTGGTCACTATCTTTTTTCTGGAGAAGGGCGGAAACCTCGGCTTCATGTATTGAAACCGATAAAACACGCACTGGTAACTCAGCCTCTGTCGATGCAAGGATAAATAAGTGTTGGAAAACCATGGGTCTGACCCTGCAGTAGGCCATTAGTGGGCGCCCATCCCAAACCTTAGCAGGGTCTTAGCCTATAAATAGGGGGTGCTATTCATTGTAAAGGATTGATCGATGGATGAAGGAATAAAGAGAAGCAAGAAGTCCCCCTACATCTCTGTGTTCTATCTCTTATTCTGTTCTTGTGTTCATGCATTGTTCTTACGATTCTACGCTTGTCTACGAGGTAATCGCTTGACCGACTCGCCAGCGATGGTTCCTCAACACGTTATCAGCACGATCGACTCTCCTCGCATCGAAAAGGTAACCGTCGATGAACGACACTCGTAGATTGAATCGTTTTTCTAGATTGCTTTCAATTCGCAATTGTTGCTTTCTAGATTGGTTTTTCTACAGTGCAAATCTGCTCTAATCTACCGCGAGCCGACTTGAAGTCGCCGGCCAAGCCGATCGGTGGATTGCATGAAAGAGTAGATGATGATTGTACCGTAGGTAGTATATGCAATCGCATGGAAGGCACCATGTGCAGGGCACCGCCTGCAAGCGGCTGTCACTACCTCCGCGATACGTTACCGGTCGGCATAGCCCGCCATCACGTATCGCCACAGAGGCAACGACAGAGCCACGCCGCTAGCACGCGGCAAGCATGCACATGTCGGCATGAAGCCGCGCCTCCGTTGCAATCTTGTAATTCATTATATTGCATCGCATACATCTGCATGAATGAACAGTAACAAAAAAAAAACAACGGCCGACGGCCCTGTAGAGCCGCGCCGCCGCCGGCTTGGAGTCGCGCCCGGCCACCTGAAGATGGCGCCGCATGAAGCGCCATCGCGCCGCAGCGCTCGCCAAGCATGGAACGGCGCCGCCATACATCACCGGCGGCAAGGAGGAGAGAGGAGGAGGGTCGCCGCCGGCCGCGGTGGCCGTGCCACCGCGTCGCGGCGCTCCGCCGGCCGCCACGGCGCCGCTTGAGCCGTGCCGCGCCGGCCCGGCGGCGCGCCGCACCCCGAAGGCGCCTCCCACACGCGGTGCAAGGAGCCCGCGCCGCCGCCCTGCAGCCCACACGTCGTCACGCTAGCCCCGCATGGCCACACGAACACGACGCCCGCTGTCTGCACGCAGCACCCTCCGGACATCTACACCCGGCCGTCCACTGCACGCAGTGTTGTGCCTACGCGCCCGTAGCGCCACGCCTTCACGCCGCTGGCTAGCCGCGTCACCGCCCGTATGTGGCCTCGTCGCCACGCGTGTATGCCGCCGCGCCGCACGACACCTCCCGCATGCGCACCGCCCGGCCGCCGTGCGCGCGCGCGCGCACTCCGAGGCGCACCATCACCGAAGCCTCGCGACGGGCCTTCCCGTATGTCGCCTCCGATCGCCGCATGCACGACCACGTGATCGCCCGCATGGCGTCGCCCGCAATGTTGTGCAGCTGGTTGGCAGCCGTCGCGCTGCAACTCGCCCGCGCCACAGAGCCTTTCCGTTCGGCCGCTGTACGCACCACGCCGTCGTGCCCGCCGGCAGCGTGCCACGCCGCCGTGCTCCGAGCTGCCCGTGCGCACGTAATGCGCCGCCGCCACCACGTATGGCGCTAGGAATTTCCTAGCACCTGATATTGATGGTTAATGGGCTGAATGGTAATAGGATTTAATAATTACCAACCGGCCTAGGAAATCCCATATGGGTTGAATGCTCAATGGGCCGGCCTGAACATCAATCGGGAGAGAAAAGAAAGTCAAAAAGTGGAAATCTTGGATTTTTTTCAAAAAGGCCCTCGGGTTATCTAAAAATTACGAGAATTCTTCGCGAATAGGGAATTTTGCGAAAAACCCCTCGGGATTGCTGAAAATTAAGCGCAAATTCTTCTCAGAACTGAGATTTCGCGTTTTAACCCCTGGAAATTATAGATTTTGCCGAAAAGCTTTTTTTCCAGCAGAAAAGGGCTTCAGGAATCCAAATTTTTGCATATTTTGAACTTTGAAGCATGTTTTTCTTTGTTATTGTTATTTCTATGCAATTTATTTGCTGCATTTACTGTTTTGATTATCTGTGATTGTTTATATTGCTTTTAATCACTGAAAATAGCAGTAAATCATGAAAATGCATAGAAAAATACGGGATCACGAGCCAGGAGTTCGAAGAGCATTGTGAGAATTTTGCAACCATTTTATGCAGATTACGCAATAATCCTTTGAACTTTTTGCATGAATATGAAGATGACTGGCACCACGAATCAGGAATTCGGAGAACTGACCCAGTATGGTCGTAATTTGCGTAATTTATACGATCTTCAATTCTGTGGTAATGTAATCACGGATGAGCAGAAGATTAAGAAGACTCTCTACCTTTCACCCGAACGCGGTGCAATCCGCAAGCAACTATCGTCAAGATGGCTGCATGAAGTATGCCGAATTAATTGACATCATGCAAGTTGCAGAAACTCAAGATGATATTCTAAGAAAGAACTTCATCTCGCAACCACCTAGTAGAAATGTTGGCCATGAAACCACTGCTAGCAGCTACAAGGTGATGAAGCCTCTCACGAATGAGAGGAACAAGAAGGGTAAGGTCGTGCGTCGCACATTATTGATGTTTTCCAGTCTAAGAAGAAGGGCAAATGATAGCATGAGGCATACCTCGCCATTGCAGTACAGAGGATTCACATCCATTACCGCACTTATGAATGTGAATGACCCAAGAGCGACCCCATCATCCCTCCTTTGGACATCGCAATGCCACAACCGTAGTCGCCCAAGAGGAGAAGATCGCGCATGGAGCCGATTTAGGCGAAGTTCTCGAATACTTTGCCTATTAGATCCAAAGGCACGCATTGCACTCGGACCTTTATAGAAACTTGCGTTTGTAATTGAAGCGAATTTTTGAATTATTGAATAATGGTTGCAAGCTCTAGAAGAGCAAAAGCATTAAATTCTTATTATGAGTCCTGCAAGACTTATTTTCCCGTGTTTATAATAGCAAGTTACGTTCTGATATCTGAAGTATTTTATTTATGTGTTGTTTGCTTTCTGCTACATATTAATAAAGTACATTATATTAGAACGCGTGTGGCGCCCTATGGAGGAAGTGTGCTTAGCATGTAGCGGCACAACGAATACCATCCTGAGAGAAACAGAAATTTTTCCAGTCGATCAGCAAGAATGCTGGTAGTCTTACGACAGTCGCAGGCAGCGATACTTGTATAATAGGCTCAGGAAGGGCCATAATTATACTCTCAACGGGCACAACTTTGGTCATTGAAGAAGACTTATTGTACCCAGAATCGACTAGAACTCTCAAAGATATTTGCGCTAACAGTTTCCATGTAGAGACTAAAGAAGAGTATGGTACAGAATACTTGCTCATTACAAAGCGTGAAGAAAGTGAAAAATGGCATTAGAATATCTTCCTTCATATGGAACTGGGCTATACTACACCAATATTAAGGCACCTGCAGCCTATACTGCCCTGAAAACCCTATTTAGAAGCTCTGAACTTGTCTATCTCTGGCATGATAGATTATGCCGCCTAGGTCTTAGGATGATGAGGAATATAATTCACAATTCACAGGGGGACATAACACCAATGAAAAACTTTCCCGAATCAGGAAGATTTTGTGTGCCCTGCATGTGCCACCGGGAAATTAATTACTAGACCTTCCGCTCTGAAAGCGAAGGATGAAGTCCCTGCATTCCTGGACCGTATCCACGGAGACCTTTTGCGGTCCTATATAGCCCCTGTAAGGGTAATTTTAGGTATTTTATAGTGCTCATCGATGCTTCCTCGGAATGGTCGCACGTATGTTTATTGTCTACGAGAAATCATGATTTTGTAAAGCCAATCTCGCAGATAATTAAATTAGAAATATTTTCCCTGATCATCATGAGAAGTCCACCTGAATGAACAACGCCGAGAACTCACTCCGAAAGCATTTGATGATTATTGCATGAAAATGGGAATTAAAATTGAGCATTTTGTACCGCATGACTGTACCCAGAATGGACTAGCAGAACTTTAAAGAATTGTAATTTACTAACTACGTGTTGGGAACACGCAGTCCTGCTCGTAGCAACTCTCATCAATTTTAGACCGTCGGCCTATAACATCCATCCACCTATACAACTAGCGCAAGGGTCAGCACCGAAAACTACTCATCTTCGCAGGTTTGGTTGCAAGGGTCATATACCTATACCACCACCGCAGCGAACTGTAATGGGTCTTCTCCAAAGTCTGGGATATACGTTGGTTATGAGACAACATCCATAATCAAGTATTTGGACCATATGACTAGAGATTTGAATAATGCCCAATTACGATAGTACATCGATGAGGTTAGTTTCCGTCATTGGGAGAAATCAACCCTTGATGATAATGTCGGAAATAATTGAAGTCTAGAAGACAATTGAAATCAGAAGATAATTGAAATCTATGCATATGACCGCGCACTAGTGAAGCAAATAGAGAAGTCCGAAGATAATTGCGATCGTAAGATAATTGAATTGAAGTCTAGAAGACAATTGAAGTCAGAAGATAATAGATTTGCAAATATTAGCAAATCAACTGTCGACCACTTTAGTGATTTGAAGAGCATGACCAAGTAGCATTTGCTCATGCACGCAATGCAGGAGAGGTTGAAATACCAATAAAGGTATCCCTAATCCCGCCCGAGGCCTTAGAAAGGGCGAGAACTCGGTCCCTCGAATCCGAAGTAACCGGGGCGCTG
The DNA here is from genome assembly GCA_036346255.1 of Ampelocalamus luodianensis. Classification (NCBI taxonomy): domain Eukaryota; kingdom Viridiplantae; phylum Streptophyta; class Magnoliopsida; order Poales; family Poaceae; genus Ampelocalamus; species Ampelocalamus luodianensis. The sequence goes on along the minus strand of CM070627.1, from coordinate 49,940,344 downwards.
GTGAAAAAGGATAAGAAGGACTTGACACACCGATCACCAAGTGCCCGAGAACTGAAAGGAGCGATTGAGACTGCACCGGTATGGAACCTTCGAAAAGGCGTACTGCATTGAACATCCCCATGAAGGAGACATCAGTATGGATGTGTGCGCACACATCGGAACGAAAAACTAAAGGGACTTGCCCGCAATAGAAAGCAGCGGTGAGCAAGTAAAAGCATTAGAAGAATCGCCCCTTGAAGAAATAATTATAAAATTTATGACATCGGGAGAATCTTTGAATATGACAACAGCCAATGTCGACATATACTTTGCAAAGAAACTCGCCACAATCATCAATCTTGATTCAGAGCCTGTATCGCTCGCTGAATGAAAGAAAAGATCAGATTGAAAGAAGGCAGTAGAAACTGAATTATTCTCTTCGAATAAAAGAAGGGTGATTGGGCCTGTAAGCCGTATGTCTCCCCTTGTGCACCCCGTAGGGCATAAGTGGACATTTGTTCAAAAGAGAAATGAAAAGAAGCAAGGCTCGTTGCATAAGGTTTCATTGAACATCCAGGAGATGATTATGAAGAAACCTATTCCCCGATCATGGGCAGAACCCCTTTTAGACATTTATCTCAATGGCAGTGAACTTGAAGTTAGAATTGAAATTGATGGATGGGGTACCATACCTTTATGAAATATTGGATTCGGACATTGAAGATACCTGAATGTATCAATGTCCCGAACCAAGATAGAGCAAATAGAAATATGTACAGTGTGAAACTCAGAAAATCATTGTACGAACTTAAGCAATCGAGCGAATGTGGTATAATCGCAGGCGACTTTCTATGCAAGAAAGGCTACACGAACAATGAGAATAAACCTGTGTATTTATCGATGATCCCGAATGGATTTTGTATAATCTCGAGTATGAAGATGATCTGAATATCATCGAACCTCAAGGACATTAAGAAAGCAAGCTCTTACCGAGTCGGAGTTGAAATGAAAGATTTGGGTGAAAACCAAATATTGCCCGAGCTTGCGACTTGGGCATGCCCTAAAGAGGTATTAGTGCATTAGTCACCTACACTCGAAGGTGTTAGAAAGGTTCGACTTTGCAAAGGCATACCCTTTGAAAATGCCAATGGTCGGAGACCTTTGCAGCAAGACAAAGACCCGCATGGACCTAAAGAAGAGGGAGGAAGTCACGGGACAGAATTCCCACATGAAGTGCAATAGAAGCACTAATGTATTTAGCAAAGCTGTACTAGAACGGACATTGTATTTGCCGTGATCCTACTAGCAAGGTATAGTGCAGAACCTACCAAAGGCATTGGCAGGGAATAAAGGACATCTTCCGATACCTCCAAAGAAGCAAAGAATTTAGTCTGTTCTATAGAAAGAACCAAGACCTAACTATGAATGGCAATGTAGATAACGGGTACTTGTAGGACCGTGATGCAGAAAAAAAGCAGGCTATGTATTCCTATGTGGTGGGCGCAATTCCATGAAAACGTCTAAGCGAGTCTTGTATCGACTACGACGAACCACTCGGAAATAATAGCACTGCATGCGAGGCCTTACGAGATTGTGTTTGGCTTCGACGGATGATTCACCACATCTAGCGATCATGTGGATTGAATACCGCTCTAACCTCCACTATTATCTATGAAGATAAATGCGGCTTGTGTTGCACAAGTACAGATGAGTTATGTGAAGAATTCTCTCACAAAGCATATCAACCCCAAGTTCTTCTATGCTCATGAATTGCAAAAGATGAACGTATTTAAAGTCTTGCATACTAAGTCGTGTGAGAATCTTGAGATTTATTCACTAAGTCACTTCAGTCTAACATTGAAAGATGCATACGTGAATTGGAATGATGAGACTTAGAGAAGTGCGAGTCGGGGAGAACCTTCACGAACTCATTATTAAAGCTTGATCATGAAGATCGAGTACCCAAAGAATAAATCCAGGAGATTAAATGAAATTGGGTGGATTGTACTCTTTTTTCCTTGACGAGTTTTCCTGAAGTTTCTCGGCCAAGGTTTTTAATGAGGCAATTCGTGCATCATAGCAGAACGTGTATCATATACTCTTTCTCTAATTTTTTTCCACTGGGTTTTTATGGAGTTTTGACGAGACATGGACATGATGGATGGGTGCCCAAGGGGGAGTGTTGGGAAACCATGGGCCTGACCCTGCAGTAGGCCCATTAGTGGGCGCCCCATCCCAAACCCTAGCAGGATCTTAGCCTATAAATAGGGGGTGCTATTCATTGTAAAGGATTGATCGATGGATGAAGGAATAAAGAGAAGCAAGAAGTCCCCCTACATCTCTGTGTTCTATCTCTTATTCTGTTCTTGTGTTCATGCATTGTTCTTACGATTCTACGCTTGTCTACGAGGTAATCGCTCGGACTGGACTCGTCAGCGACGATTCCTCAACAATAAGAAGGTAATGTGAAACATGTGCATTGAATTGGATGGAGACTTCGCGAAGCTGCCCTCCTGGGGAAAAGACAGGTCTATCCCCGGCGGAGACTCCGGTGGCGGAATTGGGCCGCTCGCCTGGTGAAAGGATGGGAATACCCTCGGCAAATTCGTCGGTGACGGAATCGCGAGGCTGCTCGTCTGGTGAACGGACGAGACTGCCCCTAACTGAGTCGTCGGTGGCGGAAACTTCTCGAGACTACTTGCGTGGGTGCTCCATCCTCCGTCCACTGCATCAAGATGGTGGTGTGTCGGGACATGGACCGAGCGATCTCCGCGGAGAGGAAGGCGAGCTGGCCCATCGATTTGGTACGTCCTTATCTGACCTATACTCTCACTCTTGGCGTCGCATTCTGATTTCATCGTGGCTTTGGATACCTAAGAGCGCATGCTTAGGGAAGTTAGGGTTTTCGGCTAGCACGAGTGAGGTTCATCGGTTGAGATGGCGAGCTAGGGTGGTCAAGCGGATCCGAGATTCGCCGCCGCTGAAGCGCTCCTTTGCCGATGTTGTGCGGGGTGAGGTGATGGATCGGGGAAGAGGTCAGTTCGTGTCGTTTTGGGGGTGATGGTCACAATATTGGGGGAAAGATCCGCTCCTGAGGAATGGATGGATGACGATGACTTGCTTGAGGAGGATGATTTGAGATCGAAACTTCATCGGGATCAAGAGCAGAAGAGGAGAAATCAGGAGAATCAGTACGGAGGTCACCAAAAAGCATGTACACAATTTGGTTCTCAGGAAGTGAATAGAGATCGTTTTGCATCTCGGGATTTTGGGGGATCAGGTAGGGAAATTTCGGTCATGGAAAGGGGTGGCAGGAAGATTCTCAAAAAAAGGTGCAGGGTAGAGACAGTGGGATGAGCTAGGATGATTCTCACAGAGGGAATTTTCGAGGAGGCTTTACGGGTAGAGGTGCTAACCCTAGCTAGGATGGAAACAGAGATGATGCTAATCGGGATTATGAGATAGGTTTTGTAAAAGGGGGAGAAATGAAAAAAGGCTGGGGTGATATTGGACCTAACACTGGGGTGCTTCAAATGGAGGATCATAGAACTTGTTTTAGATGTTTGCAAACGGGCCATCATCAAGCAAGATGTTCTAATCCTTCGGTCTGCTACAAGTGCAAAAAAAAAACAGGTCATATTACTTCTGGATATCCTGAGGATCTGAAAAAATTGGGGGTGAAATTATATGGATTTGGGATTTCAGGACAAGGTTTTTATACCTTACAAGTGCCTGGATTGAAATTATCTGAGCAGCAAGCTACCATAGGGGTGCTGATTGTGAAAGAGGGAATTGCCTCTGTGAGTAAGATTGAAGTTGAATTAAAACATCTAATTCAAGCTAGCTGGGATTGGAAAGTGAGAAAATTTTCAGATTTTGAGTATGCAGTGGTTTTTCCTTCTAAAGAAATGCTGGAGACTTGGTCTAAAACAAGAGGGGTTGAATTGGCACTTCATTCCATCAAAGTTAAGATTGAGAAATCCAACATGGATCCTGAACCTTCTTCGGTTCTCACTTCATCTTGGGTCAAAGTCTCTAGCATTCCTATACCAGCAAAAACAGTAGAGATTGTGAAGGAAATTGTCAGCACTGTAGGGGAACCACTAGAAGTGGATGAGGGAAGCCTGATGAGGGTTGACCCTATTAGGGTAAAAGTCTTGAGCAGATATCCTTCTAATATTAATTATTTTGTTGAAATCTTTATTAATTCAGTGGGTTATGAGATCAAATTTGAAGCAGAATGGGGTGTAGGGGAAAAAGGGAGCCCCAGTGTGTGATCACTTCAACAAAGCTCATATTCATAGAAAGGATGATGATGAAGAAGAGGATGAAGAGGAATCTAATGGGAGCAATCATAAAACCGAATGGGAGAAGATGGTAGAAAAGTTTGGTGGGGATACTCATAATCCTTCTGCATAAAAAAGTAGGGATGATTCAAACAAAAACAAAGGGAAGCAGCATAAAGGATCAGAATCTGGGGGACAGTGGAATGTACTGATATTAGGGAGACCAATTCTCAAAATCAAGTTTTGGCTATTTGGCCGATATCTTATAGTTTCCCTAAAACTTTTGATCCAAAGGGATCTTCTGGACATAGTGGGGGAGGGGAGGATAAAAAAGGGGAGAGTGAAAAAGATTCTTTTTCTACACTTGACTGGGGTGTTACCAAACTCGAAACAGGATAAGGCTCAGATTCCCTCGAATGCTATAGTTGTCCATACTGCTGATGGTACCTCATTATTAGATGCAGCTTTATGGCCGTGCCTTACTTATCATGACAAAAAAAATAGGATATAAGGGGTCACATAGCAGATATCGAGGAGAATATGGAAATGCAAGACAAGTTAAACATTCCATATCATATGAAAACAGACAAGAAATGTTCCTTCACTGATGACATAGTCAACAAAGGGGAAGTAGAGGAGATAAGAGAGGAAATTATGTCATACTAAGGGGGCAAGCAGAGAGGGGAATTCCCCCATTCCCACTGAGACAGAGGAGCTTCCTAATGCATGGATCACTTATCAAAAAAGAGGAGGTAAGAAGAAATTTAAGGAACCTTCGGCTGCCACTAGGAAAAGCTCAAGAATTCAAGACCAAGGTATACCAATACAGGAGAAGGCCTCTTTATTAAAGTCTATTCAAAATCTAGATGCCAAAGGTAAGATTGTTAACAACTCTTTTACTATTCTTAATGATACTCCTGTTCATCATTTAGAAGAAGTAGCTACTACTTGTGGGATTGTTTTAGGGGATCAGATAGTAGGTGCTAAAGATGTGATCTCAGCTATGTAGGCCCAGGAATTGGCTAGGGCTGCTATAGCTAAAGCTAATTTCGAGTCCAAAAGCAAATCTAATTAGGATAAGAATGATAAAGATGATGAGGGGGCTAGGGGGGCTGATGCCAATCTAAGTGTTATTGATAATACAGTTAGGGGTGATGTGGGATTCAGAGTGAACAAAAGAGGCAAAGGTAGGATGAAAACAACTAATTTTCCTTTTAGAAAGTGTAATACATGAAGTTTCTTTTTTGGAATATTAGAGGTATGGGTAAACTTTCTATAATCAGACAACTCAAGGAATTGATTGCTAAAGAAAGATTTGAAGTGATTGGGGTGAAAGAGACCATCAAGAAAGATTTTTCAACTAGAGATTTAAAAGCTCTGTTAGGGAGAGCTGACTATGACTGGCATTGGGTTCCTGCACAGGGCCATTATGGAGGGATGCTGTTAGGGGTGAGAACAGAGACCATGGAAATTGAAGGCAGAGACAAAGGAGTCTTCTTTATGAGTGTGACTCTGAGACATAGGAAAACTAACTTCAAATGGGATTTTATCAATATCTGTGGTCCTGCTCAGCATCAGAGGACTTTTGAATTTCTTGACGAAATTCAGAACAATTGCTTCAAGTCAGGGCTTCCACTGGTTCTTGGGGGAGATTTTAACCTGATTAAGAAAGCAAGTGATAAGAGTTCTGATTGTATTAACTACTATTTGGTGAATCAGTTTAATGCTTTCATTAATAACAACAAGCTAATGGAGATCAAAAGGGGTGGCTCTAGATATACTTGGACAAATAAATAATCATGTCCAATCATGGTGGAGTTGGACATAATTCTAGTTACTACGGATTGGGAAAGTAAGTTTCCTCTCTGCTTTGCTCACAGTCTGATTAGGGTGGGTTCAGATCATAGTCCTTTAGTGCTGGATTCAGGGGAAACGAACAGGGTGAAACCTGGGAGATTTTATTTTGAGAATAAATGGTTTTGTTAGGAAGAGTTTAGTGATCTAGTCTCTAAAAAATGGGGTGACATTTGTAGTAAAATGTCTGACTTGATCTATTCTGTTGATAGATGGAATGGAGGGGTGGCTTCTTTAGGATAATATTTTAGAGGTTGGGGTGCTAATGTTAATGGGGTTAACCTCAAAAACAAAAAAAGGTTATTTTGGACCACCTTTAGAAACTTGACAAGAAGGCTGATGTTGATGGTTTATGTCCTGAGGAGTGGATTGAACGGTACAGAGCAGAGAGTGGACTAGAAGAGTTGTATGACATTGAGGAAAAACATTGGCAGCAAAGGGGTACTAAAAAAAGGTTGACCCAAGGAGATTCCAATTCCAGATTCTTCCACAGTTGTGCTAATGGCAGGAGGAGGAAGAACTATATCTACAGTTTGGACAATGAAGGGATTTGCTTGACAAAAGATGATGATATTAGAGAGCATATTTACAAGTTTTATAAGAACTTGTTTGGCTTTGAAGATAATCAGCATGTTACTCTAGAGAAGGATTTCTGGAAACAAGAAGGTAGAATTTCAGATGCTTTCAGTGAAGAGAAAATGTGGACAAAAATTAAGGATTTACCATTAGTATCTGCTCCTGTGCCAGATAGGTTCCCTACTTCTTTTATAAAGCTTTTTTTGGGGGGGTGATTAAACAGTCATTTATGAAGTTGGTTGAGGATTTCCATGAGAAGCTTGACTTGAAAAGATTGAACTACGGGGTGACCTTTTTTTCCTAAAATTAAGGAGGCTAACTCAATAAAGCATTTCAGGCCAATTTGCTTGATTAATGTCAATTTCAAAATTATTACTAAAATACTGACAATCAGGTTGGCTAATATAGCAAACAAGATTATTAATGATTGTCAAACTGCCTTTATCAAGGGGAGAAATATTTTAGATTGGGTGTTATCTCTACATGAGATACTTCATGAGGTTAAAGCTACTAAGAGGAAAGGGGTTATCCTTAGTTTGGATTTTGAGAAAGCTTATGATAAAGTACAATGAGACTTTTTGGATAAGGTAATGAAAGGTAAAGGTTTTTTTGGACGCTGGATAAACTGGGTGATGAGCTCCATCAAAGAGGGAAAAGTCAGCATCAATATTAATGGGGAGATTGGTCCTTACTTTACCACCTATAGGGGGCTGAGACAAGGAGACCCTCTTTCTCGCCTGCTCTTTAATTTGGCTGCTAATGCTCTAGCAACACTTATTGAGAGAGCCCAAAGTAAAAGCTTGGTTAAGGGTTTAATTTCTCATCTAATCATTGGGGGTGCACCTCTTCTCCAATATGTTGATGATATGGTTCTTATGATCGAATGCGAAGAGAAATACATCCTGAATCTCAAGTTCCTCCTGTATTGCTTTGAATGGATGTCTAGGCTTAAGACAAATTACCATAAGAGTGAAGTCTATGTCTTAGGGGTGAATAAAGAGGAAGCTTGCAAGGTTGCTAACATGTTGAACTACAAGTTGGGTCAACTCCCAATGACTTATCTAGGGATTGATATAGGGGGTAGGAATATTAGTAAGAATGCTGCAGTAAGGGTTATTAGCAAATTGGGGAGTAAATTGGATAATTGGAAGAATAACCTCATTTCTTCAGGAGGGAGACTTATCCTGGTGAACAGTTGCTTAAGTAGTCTCCCCATTTATACAATGGGGTTCTATAGATTAAATAAATATGTTCATAAGAAAATGGATTCTATTAGATCAAATTTCTTCTGGAGAGGAACTAGGGATTCTTTTAAATATCACATGGTGAGATGGGGGCAATCTGTAGGCCAAAAGACTTTGGGGGTTTGGGGTGATTGACACCAGGCTGATGAATGATTGCTTGCTGTGTAAATGGTTTTGGAGGATGAGTACGGCCAAAAATAAGTTATGGTTTAGGATTCTGAAAGCCAAATACTTTCCAAATGGGGTTGTTAAAGATAGCAAGACTCTAAGGGGTTCCTAGTATTGGAAGTCCTTGCAAAAAAAATCAAAAATCTTTTTGAAGAGGGGTCTGTTAAACAAGTTGGGAATGGTGAAAACACTCTTTTTTGGAAAGATGTTTGGCTTGACAATTGTTTCTTGAAAATTAAATTTGTTAGATTGTTTAATATCAGCTCGAACCTAGATATCAGAATAGCAGATAGATTTGAAAATGGAGATTGGAATATTACCTTCAATAGACAATTTGGTAACGATGAGGAGGAACTTTGGAAGCAACTGAAAAATGAGTTACAAGGGGTGGAGCTTAATAACGAAAAAGATAAAGTGTTGTGGAGTCTAGAGAAGTCTGGAATTTTCTCAGTTAAGTCTTTATATAGACACCGGTCGTTTGGGGGGTCATCCTTAGGAGAAATCAAAAGTTGTGAAAAAGTAGATTACCGCTAAAAGTGAAAAAATTTCTTTGGCTGCCTTTCCAAGACAGACTCCAGACTGCTGCTCAGCGTAAAATTAGAAATTGGAAAGGGAGCAAAGATTGTTGTCTTTGTGGGGTGAGAGAGGATATTGATCACATTCTCTTTAATTGTGTTCTAGCCAAGTTTGTGTGGGCTTGTGCCAAGGAATGCCTGCTGTGGGAGAAGATCCTGGTTTCTCTTGACGAGTTTCATCGTTATTGGTTAGATGCTGGGGGTGCTAACGACTTCTACTACATTTGCTTATCTAGTTTTGCAGTTGTTGTGTGGACACTCTGGAAAATCAGAAACCAAATGGCTATTGAGAAGATCTATCCAAATCATCCGACTGAAGCTATATTCAAATCTATATCTTGCTTGCAGAAGTGGAGGATCTTGATCAAGGAAAATGATCGGGGAAAGTTGGACAAGGTGATCAATATGATGGAGGATTGGATGAAACGGTTCTACGCTTTACATGCAATCTGAGCGTGTTTAGGTCTAAACTGTGGATTTTGTTATGTCTTTTGCTTCAGTTTCAGATCTTGTGTCTGTGCTTGGCCTTTTCCCTTTGTTATGTAACTTTTGTGAACTGGTAACCTCAGTCTTTGCAGTGTGTGTCATGTGTTCTGTAAGACTTGTGATTAGCTTTCTATAAAAGCTGGGTTTTCCTTCTTCTTAAAAAAAAAAAGAAAACGCACCGGTAACTTTCTTTTTGCGAGGGCACCGGTAACTTATATCACCGGTCCTCGTAATTGTATATATGGAACACCAAGACCCAGGAGAGAAATACCCAAAATACCAATGTAGAACAGAAGAAAAAAAAAAGTAGCTTCAGAATGCACTACATACGCACGCATAAAGCTATCTGAATATAACTACAAAGGGTTTGCCATGCATATTACCAAATTAACTTAAACTCGTAATTTTGGTCACTTGTTTTTGACAAATTTCTCTGATCTGAGTCTTCAAAAAAAGTCTCTCTGATCTGTCCATGGCTGGTTTCCAGTTTGGACTTTGGCTATCGCATCATAATTAGTTCAAGGACAAACCAAAATAAATTAAATGAAGGAAGGAGGCACAAGAGCTGGTGGTGATGAAGCGTGCAAGACGTACATATATTCATGTGAAAGTTAGGGACTTACTAGGGGATGGACAGAAATGAGGGGGTTGAGTGTAACTTTTTTCGCCTCTAGGACTTGGCCTCTTGGGTTGTCTTATGTAATTCCTAACCGCTATTCTTGATTCCCTTGGTTCAATTAACCTAAAAAAAAGGTCAATCTCATTATTTTGTTTAAGTATCAACTTAGCTGACTGTCTCCAAACAACCCTAAATTGTCATAAATTGTATTGAGCTCCTTTGGGACGGTCGATGTCTCTTTTTCTCGAGCTTGTGACAAAAAAAAAGGAAATGCTATATATCCATCGTATATCCATCGAACATTTTCAGTTGAATTTTTGACCTTTGGTCATGCTTGAAGATCTATGCGCTGCTAGACCACCTTCTCCGACTCCGGTGAAACCGACTGCCTGCATGCACCGCACGAATTGGATGACACTTTCTCCTTGTTTCACCATAGATTCAATTTGATGTCATTGTCATGGCGCCGGAAGTCTTTGTTCTGGCGCTACAAGCGACGGTTGCCTCCTTTGTTCTACCATTGGAGACATCGGGTGGAGGGGTAGGTACAGTGTGTTGAAGTATAAGTGAATTGTCCATCTTTCCTCATCAGCTTAAGTTTTTGGGTGAATTGATTGGTGCATGCAACTCAATATGGTATCAAAGCCAAGAGGTCTTGAGTTCAAGACCCGGTTGGTGCAATTAAAAAATAATAATTACAGCCTACTTCTATTCCACGTCTTAGGCCTGAGAGAACCTACACGTGAGGGGGGGTGTTGAAGTATAAGTGAATTGTCCACCTTTCCTCATCAGCTTAAGTTTTTGGGTGAATTAGTTAGTGCATGCAACTCAATACAGTGGGAGACGGAGGAGGAAGCGGTGCTCCAGCTAGAGGTCTTCGCTGGCGCCAATGGTGGTGTGGAGACACGTAGAGGGGAGGAGGCGGTAGCGTATGGGTTCTATGGGGATTGACTCGACTGGGAGGGAATGAAGTAGTATTGGAGGGGGAAGAAGAAAACATGTTGGATCAAGATCTCAACAACTTAACAATCAACTGATTTGAGGAAAAGAAACATGGTGCTATAGACAGATCCAAAATATTTTACTCTCTATTTAGAAGATGCTAACTAGCTAGGTCAACGTTTTTCTGGTAAAAATCGAGCCAGCAAGAGGTTTTGCAGTAACTCCATAATCCCTTGTCTCTCCTGCTGGGGCAATCTCCTAGTGACAGTCAGTTGGGACAATAAAGGTGTCTTTTAACTCATCTTAGATATATCAATTTGAAGGCAACCCTGTCTACTAACGCTTATCTATTCTGACTTCTGAGAGTTTCTTTAGGTGAGAGCTAGCTAGCTTAAATGCACTATACAAGTAATTATGCACTGATTGCTAGCTAGACCGAACACCTATTTTCTTTGTTACTTAAAAGACGAAAATGATTGATGGCTCTTTAAAACGCCGAACCACTTGTCAACTTTCAATTAACTAACATATACCCCTCCGTTTGGTATTAGATGACGTTTTGGCTGAAAACCTATATGTTATGCCGCAATGAACTCAGATAAGTTCGTCATGTATTTATCTTCAGAGTTGATTACAAGAGATAAGATAAAACAGTTACAATCAAATGAGGGAATCGATCTCTGTCGAACAGAATCTATCCCATATGGCCTACAGTAGCGACAACGGACGTATACAGTCCGGTTACATTTGAATCAATCATCCGAACCAATATACAATCTATCTCTGTATTCTTCAATGCCTTTTCTCTAGAAGCTTTAGACTCTACTAAAGACCGTTCTTTTCGAATCGAATAGTTCAGATCTGCCGAATGTCACATCATTATAGCACCGTAATATTGCCAATAGAATGGCCGAGGATGCCAATCCGACCACTTGTAGTCCTCATGAATGCAAAATAACCGTGTCAAACTAACCGTACATTTTTTTTGTTTTGGCCAGGAGTATATTTTTGTCTCGACCACTCTAATCGTTATTGCACATTGTTGCGGGTTGGTGTGGGTAGGTGTCCAACTCACTTTACATGGATATACCACCTAAAAATAATTTGGAAAATGACTCAAGAACACGGCGTGGCGCTACTACCTGCATGGCGCGCCAGACTTGAAAGTGCTAGACGGCTACGTACCTCTGCTAATTTTCCAACTGTAACGAAAATATCATTGGCCATGTATGTGAACTATGTGGCACGATAGGGCTTTTTGTCATTTTGTAAGACAATGGCGAGCCAAGTGCCATTTTCCAACGGTCTCCGGCTTTTCTGTGTTACTCAAAGGTGGCTCAGTGCTAGGCTGGTAGCGAGGACCGAGCGCTTATCAGTTGGTTTGCACGTCAGGTGAGCGAGCGGCTGGTCTGACTTCGAAACCTAGGAGCTTCACCTTCGGGTATTTTTTAAAAATAGTATACGCACACGTGAGTGTTCAGTAGTCAAAATATGTGTTCGCGCTACGTTAGCAGCCGCTCTTTAGATTAGGCGTGTGTTTATGATACACCCACGTGTGTGTATGGGCATGCGTGTGGTGTGGTGTGTGTGCGCGCGAGAATGCGTCCTCCTAGGCTGCTAGCTAATTTTCTGTACCATTCATGTCGTAAATTTTCTGCGACAATGCTTAATTATACATAGACTTGTTTGTTGACCTCATAAATGGCTCGGCCAAACGACTATCTGCCTATACGTCCTTGAGGAAACGAGAACGATTGATGGCTCATCGCAACCTCTAACTACTTGTTTCGCGATCCAGGTAGTACTTATTTGCTTAAACACGCAAGGACACCATAAGTTATTACTGACAAATGAGTTTTTTTCCCTACGCTTTGTCTGAAAGACCAGAAAATGCGATTTTGCGTTGTGCCAAGCTTGCTTCATCGATTCGAGTCCCTTTCTTGGATTAATGCAGGAGCACCAGCAGCTGGTATTGGCTTGGTTTGCAAACCCATCCGAACGATGAAGTCACTTTCTCTCCTCTTATTTGAAGGGCCTATAGTCTTGGAGCTCAACCATATTAGTGCATAATTATTCTGTTATCCTAGTATAAAATCTACGAATTAAAGAGAGCAAAGTGCTCATGCACATGCTGTTCACACTTTTAAGTTGTAACTTGTTTAATTTTTTTACTTTTTATCTGATGAAAATTAGATATGAGCCTACCTGTTTTTGTTTTCTTGTTTTTAATTATCCTTTTATTTATTTTCTACCAAACATCATTTCCATTTTTCAACCTTTCATTTTGGTGTTTAATCTTGCTTTCACAATGGAAGCACGTGTTCAAAACTCAAAGAAAAAAAAAACCGAAAGATAGTTAGCTGTTAAGGTGGTACTCTTACTGTTCGTTGGCTCGGGTGAGAGCCGAGCACGTTGCACAGTGCGCCTCGCGTCGCTACGGGAGTTCATCCGAGGTACACGTGTTGCGATCTGGAAGACGTCCGCACTAAACGAGTCGTGAGAGCATCTTTAGTGTATTGAACCGATATTGATTCAAAGTCATTCCACGTAAGTATTCTAGGAACTGAGCTTATTTTTCTCCAATGTATTGAACCGATTTCTACTAATAACTGGGACTCACGTCACATTAAAAAATCACAAAAATAATAATATCATCTCTTAACCACACTCTCTCCTATGTAGTTATTTAATGCTTATATGAGTTGTTTAATGTTTTGAATCGACTCCTAAGTAGAATCCGGTTTCATGCATATATTTTTTGTTGAAATCGACTCCTCCAATGCATTGAATCGATTCAATAGCTTGTCTCTCTTCATTTGAACCGGCTAAAACACAACATTGAAGATGGTAAGGGTAACTTCAAAATAAGGATTTTGCAATAAAATTGCATACTGCCAACAACCTATCTAGGAAAAACTTTTCTTTGTAAGAAAATCTTTTTTTCCTAAAGCTGTCTGTACCATATATAGCCGTTCCACTTTACTTTGTAAGTGATGATAAATTAGATTCGACAATACACGCATCACAGGTACCTCAAGATATGATTTTGCCTTTTATTTTGATTGTTTGAGCGGCCGGGAGCTTGATGCGCTCGCCTTTAAGATAAGGCCGATGGCAGCTTAGCGTTATTAGTGTGGGACCTTGAGCTTCACTAGGGGCCTGGGGACCAATCCTAATAGTACCGGCACTTTGCGCTACAGCACTAGGTTCGTTTTCTTTCTCTCGTCCTTTCATTTTCTATACTCAATGCTTTCAGTACTTGCTGTTTAGTTAGTGCTTAATTTAGCACAATCAAAGCACGTCCAACCTCCGCCCGCCTGGGTTCGAGCTGGGGCTCGCGCAGGCGCCCACAGTCGGTTTCGAAGGGGTGGAAATCCCGGAAAAAAAAAAAGCTAAAAAACAAACAAAAAGAATCTTCTAAAATGAGAAAAATATCTAATTCCTCTTAGGTATTCTAAAAAAACACACACACATCCAACTGTACAAGTAGAAACAGAGGCCGCCTCAACAGCTAAGGCCGTTCATCGTTGTCACAGCCACTGTGAGTGCCAGTAGTTTGGTTTCTACAATTCTACTCCATGGAGGTAAGTTTTCACATGCATATACTTCGCGATGTGTACTACTCACGGGTTAATTTTCTAGAGAGGACTAGCTCTAAACTCCAGTTATTTACTTACCTCTTTTCTTACCTCTTTTCAGGCGGTCACCTTGCTATCTATCATTTCTTACCTCTTTTCAGGCGGTCACCGCTCCCAGTTTCACGCTATTTTTCTAGAGGAGTTCATAGTTTCACGCTCGACCGTCGGTGGCGGGCGGACTGCGGTGGCGCGAGTGAGTTGGGTGGCCGTTAGAGAAACCCTGCGCGCCAGGGGTTGGGCTGGGACGGGGCGGCCGGCGGCCGCTAGCGTACGGGCCGCGGGCCGCGTGCGTACACGGGTTTCTCATGGGCCATGGCTGGCCCGTCCTGGGAGAAACTGACAAATCCTGGCCCTTAGCCTGTAATTTCTCCAAGAAAAAGCTTTTAATTCATTGGAGATCACGTCGTGCTTTTGGTCAATCTAGATCGTCATATGAAATCAGTGGAGAATTTATGATTTTGGATTTGAAGGAACTTCTCTTGTCACTGGACAACTTATGCAAGCTTTTTTTTACATCTTATCATCGATCACGGTTAATGTGCTATACCAGGAGTAATTGTTAATTAAGTCGTGTTTGGACTTTTATTGGCCCACTTACACGACCTCCACTCACAAAAAACAAACAAGTGTGTTTTGGTATTGATGTGGTCACCAAAACATTATGAAAGTAAATTACTCCCTCCGTTTGCAAATAATTGACGTTAACTAGTATACTTTAACACTAGTCAACGTCAAATAAAAAAAATAGAGGGAGTATGAAGGTATTTTTTTGGTAAAACATGACAACAACCTTCCTTGTATTATATTTTAAAACTAAATAAAATTATACTATTTATTAAAGTAATTTTTTGAAGAGAAATATACTTCTGTCATTTCATATAGCCAACCTAAATATTGGTAAAGATATTATTGATCAAAGTTAAAATAGTTTAACTTTTTTTTACTGGACTGAGTACACAGCTGTCACGTTAAGAAGAAGCTCGTGTGACACACGTCGAACACCAGTGCAAATTCAGGACCAGCCGTGCACTTTGCACGCTCTCTTTTGTTTCTATCGTTATGGCATTAAGAGCATATACAATGGTACAGAGAGATATTGTTTATAGCAACTCTCTATATCATCTGTAGACAGCACTAAAGATAGTTCATACAATGGTACAGACAGCTGCTGTTTTTTTTAGTTGTCTTTATAGAACACACAATCTTTTAATGATTTTCTTGTTTCTGGTGATACAGTCGGCTACAGGATTGTAGACAACATGTTTCTCTTTTTTTCGTTCTCTTTCATCCACATCAGCAAAAATCCTACATAACAGTGACTATAAACGGCTGACATAAGTCCATTGTACATGCTCTAAGGTGTTTGAACAGGACCTGAAAGCAGGGGTGAATCCACCGGGTGGGCTTCGTTAGGCTAAAGCCCACCCTCCGCCGGTGCCCAAACCCACCCACCCCCCCCCACCCCAAAGTTCAATCTCCGGGCTCTGGCTGCCATGGCTATGACTGTGACAAACAAGAAGGCAACTGAGTCTGAGAGGGACGGCGGGAAGAAGAAGAGGTTGCCGAAGGCCCGAAGCAGCGAAGCCCAAGCGGCCAGGGCCAGGCCAAACCCATGTCCCACCGCCACCGGTCCCACACGGCAGTCCCACGTTCCCCTGTTGCTTGTTCCCCTTCCAAAATTCCCCAATCAATTGAAATTCCCCATTTCCCCAGCCCCAATCGCCCAATCAATCGAAGCATCGAGCACCTGAGGGCAGCCAGAGGGAGCGCCACCGCGGTCGCCGATTCGCGACGCCACGTCGCCGCCGTCCGCCGGTCCAGCCGGAGGCCGGAGGAGGAGGAGGGCAGCAGCCAGGAGCCCACGAGGCGATTTGGTCTTTGGGCGTGGCCGCGTGGGCGCCGACGTGCCTCGTGCGTGAGGGAGGGGTCGAGGGCCGGCGGGAGGAGGCGAGGGGTGGGTCGACACCGAGGAACGGAGGAGGCTGATCGGACTAGTCAAGGGAGGAGCGACACCACCACGCTGGGAGCCACCGAGGAGGTGACTGAAGAGGTCGCGAGGAGGAGGCCGGACCACCGGAGCCCGGAGGAGTCTCTGGCTAGTCTGCTCTTGGCCTTGGGCAGTACTTGCATGTGGGCTACTGGCCTGCTAGTGCTGGGCGCTGGCCGCTGGTGATTTGGCCATTTGGGTGTTGGCTGCTAGCTCGTGAAGAGTGAAGATTGAAGTGTTGAACAGCCTCAGTGCCGACTACCGAAGCCGAACTGCTGAATTGTTGATATTGATTGTTGACTGTTGCCTGCTGGTATATACTCGTTAGTCATTAGTTAATTACCCATTTGTTATTTGTTGATTGTTAGTAAGTTTGATATAGTATGGTAATGTGGTATATATATATATATATATATATATATATATATATACTCCCTCCGGTTCTAATATTCTTGACGTTTTGGACAGGATCTCACATACCAAGGACTGATTAATTATGGTGTCTATTTCCTGTTTTACCCATATTAAAGACGGTAGCGTGGCACCCCTAATCAGTACTCTCTCTCGGCTCGCGTGGTTACGGCTGTCGGTTCTGAAGCTTCAGGTGTCGAGTTCAAATCCTGGCATTCCACTTTTTCGCACAATTTTTGCAGTTTTTGGCAAATTTTTAGTACAAATAAAGGTATATGTAACAGCCCCAGTTTTAATAAACAATAACAAGATGTTTTCCATAGCATCACTATTCATTTTTGCAAACTGGGCATTATGTCACAATCTAAAACCTCCATTTTCTAGCCCAAAATCCAAACTTGTTTGACGCTTCAAAAGAAAATACCAGTTAATGTTGGTATTAAGACCAGGAAGTATTTTTAATAAAGACTAGATGAATTATCTTGATCAAAAATAATTTTTATCGATTTTTTAGAAATTATTTTGATCTTGAGAAAATATTTGTCTTCAAATAAACCTATTCGGGTTAATTGAATTATTTATGTATTTTAAAAAGTGAAACAATGGATTTAAAATTTTATGTGGGACATATATGATCCCAGTAGCATCTTTGCAAAATTTCATAATTTTACAAATTTATTTGCTATTTTTAAAGTTCTGGTCAAACTTTTGAAGGTTTGAAATGAGTTGGTCAACCTTGTCAGCTTAACCCAGCCGCTAGGCACTGTAGCGACCGAGCCCAAGTGGTTTAGGTCCAAACTGTGCAATCGGACCGCACCCGACACGTTCAGGCGTGCGCCCAAACTCCCAGCGAACGCAAGCCGTCGATCTCCTCGTGAACGGTCGAAGATTGCAAAGTTGTGCGAGTCCTCCACACACGTGATGCAATTCTCACCGTCGGATCTTAATCCAACCGTATCCAGCCATGATTCGAAATCCTAACGCGCCTCCAACTCTTAGCCGTTGGATCTCAACGAACGGGTCGAATTCATTGGGCCGTTCGGGCCATCCCGATGAGCCATACAATATTGGCCGTTGGATCTGAATCGTGCGGTGCGTAAATATCAGGCTATACCATTTTTAAATAGTAAAAGCTGAAATACGCGTGAGCTGTTGGATCTTCAACGAATCGCCCAAATCAGCGTGAACGTTCGGGTTGTAATTGAGCGGGAACACCACGCATGGTGCGCCATTAACTTGCCCTTGAATGCTCTTCAGTTCATGGCTTCATGGGCACGTGCAATTACACCACCGGCTTAATCGCAGTATGTAATGGCTGAATATTCATGCGCTGCCCTGACTCCACCTCCGTCTCCGACGAGCTCGTGAGCACTGCCACCTCCGACGAACTTTGAACTGCCGCCGCGCGCCCTTCGCCGAATGCACCCTCTTGGTCAATAGATTAAAAAAATTTAGTCATCTCCAGACTCCAGTGCCGGGCAGTCTATTTTGTTTTCGTCACCAAAGACGGCGGCAATTATGTAATTTTTGCCAACGGGTACAAATAAGTGACCGGCAGTTCTAAATAACCAAGTGATTGACGATTTTTCTATTTTACCAATAGCCCTACCAAAATTTGCCAACCATTTTCATCTTTACTGACGGTGTACGTAGAAACTCTCATCTATTGAAATTGCCGACAGTAGTTGCTAAAAACCGTCAGCAATACATATATTTAGCTACTGACCAGATCCAACAATAATTATCGACGAAAAACTGTCAGTCAATAGAATATCCGACGGTTCGAGAAAAATTTCGACAATTTTTCACTCTCGGGAAAAATGCATATGGTGTAGTGAGCCGCGGCGTGAGATATGGGCATGGCGGATGCGCGGGGAAGGCGGTGGCGTAGGGGAAGATGAGGCGGTGCTGTAACGAGGAGGATGAGTGGGGAAGTGCGGATCTCTGGCGTCGGCTAGGCAACGCGCGCGGGTGCAGATTGCTGCATGTTAGGGTTGGGGGAGGGTGGGGACCGTTTTAGGGAAGCAGGTCACGCAGGAGAGATCTAGGACATTTATCCAAAAAAAATTGACAGATTTTGTTTAAACTTTTAGTAGAGTGATAAATAGACCGGCCCTAAATGTAGTTCATGGTCATCTAGTGAAAAGCTCAATTTAACTGAAGTTCTCGAGCGCAGAAGCCCTAGTGTTAAACCTCAGTGCAGCGCGTATAGAGAGCACAGAATTGTGTAGGGATTTACTCATAGGTCCTGGTACATGCAGTTCTCCAAAATTCATAAAGACCCTGCATTTCAAAGGGAACCTTATTGTATTATGCCTGGGCCAGAAATGGCCGGGTTTTATTGGAAAGAAGAGTTGATTTCCTTTGTAGCCACAGTATCAGATTTATAGATATGTACTGCTGTACTGTCAGGTTTATAGATGTGCTGAGATATATCATATACACATGCTAATACCTACAGTCATGCAGTGAATGCCATCCAGTCGAGCGTACTGTAAGCAGAATGCAGGAACAGATCTGAGCGTCCCAAACGCGCCTGCCCCTTTACAATCGCAATTACAAGCGGACAATTAACACCGCTGAGCTTCACAAAAAGGCAAGCACGCATGTGAATCGTCCGTCTTGCAGTTAAGAACGGATCGATCCATGTGCTTAGAACAGTACTAGAACTGACAAAAGGGTGTTTATTCTCGGAGGACGCTGCATGATCGCACTGGGGGTGGGGGTGGGGGGGGGGCTGCTGGGGCATACACGAGAATACGAGATCGATTCCAAAGACACGAATTGATGAAGGGGGTTAATTCACCCCGAGTAGCTGCGTGTTCGCGTACGTTGTGATATTGGACAGCTAGTGTCGCAAGGTACGTTACTGGACGGTTTCCCGGTGGATCTCGGCCAAGTGGTTTTTTCTTTCGTCTCTCTCTTTTGCGTGTGCTCGGTTTCTGCCGTATCCTACCTTAACCTTGCAGTGGCATTAGTTTCTAATTTACGAACCCTACTGGAATAGCACTCAAATTCTTTGAAACCACCAGGGTTTACCATTTCCAGTGTTAACAGGCCGGCCAGGTACCACCGAGAAACCGAACCCTGATTACACTACCTCTTTGGACGGGATCCTCTTGTCTCTCGACAGCAAAGGTAGGAGGATGTACGGAACCATGCCTTTTTAATTTATCCTAATCTCTCGTTCTGGCCATCCTTATTCCTTGGACCAATTGCTTTAGTACCTACCGGCTATCCTGAGGTTTAATTTACATGGCGGATTATCCATTTGAGTTTTCTAACTGTTTACCGAAGGACATCTACCACTCAAAGAAACAGAATATAGACACATCATTTGTAACGGCCCTTCCCTCCGATACAAACACCTTTTTATAGGTGCTTAGATTGTTGCTTCAATTAGATGTAGTTATTACATGTATAAGCACCGATGCCTCCTCAAATAGTTATACTACAAAATTAGCATCTTATATGTGCTACGTGACAAAAAAAAACGGTTTTATTTTGCTAAACACCTCTCCAAACATCTGCATTAGAAAAACATTTTATTTGGATTCTAACGGTGTTCTTAGTGATCATTCTCTTAGTTCCGGTGACAAGCCCAAAGCGCAGAATTTTTTCCCAGCAGCCCAGTGTAAGCTTGGGTCTTAGACCTGGCTTCAGAACCAAGGCCCGTTTGGCGACTGGGATGGCCTAAGAAATGAATGTGACCACACAGTCCAGTCTGAGACTGACCCAATTGAGCTATCTAGCGTATCAGGCCAAGACCCGGCCTGGGCTATCCAGTCCGAACAAGACCGGACCTAACAGCGTCATGACCCATCGCCGAAATTCGGCCTGCCTGTAGAGGCGGTTTGAACGGCCGATAAGAAGGGCGGGGTTCACTAATTTGAGCTTAAATTCCAATATCAGTGCAAGTTTCATCTGTATTTTCATCTTCACGTCATATATACCCAATATCTAGCTAACATCTATCATTTTTTGGTCAAATTTTCATTAAAAAAAAAGGAAAGTTTTGCCAAATTTCTTTTTTAAAATCAAAAATTCCGGGCGATTGTTTGTATTAAAATCAAAAAAGGAAAATTTGTTTTTTCCAAAACAGCAAGGAAAACTTCTTTTTAATTTTAGTGAGTGTTGTTTGTATCAATGCTATCTGTCTCCTCATCAACTGTATACTAACATATTCAGCCCCTGCATCCAAAATTCGTGGCTCCATCCACCCCTAAAATCTGGACCATCAGGCACACGCTTCGCCGTTGCACTATATTTGGGTCGCCCCCTCACTTGTCGACACGCGTCCCCTCCTACACTTTCGACCCCCTCAAAATAAAGTAGATAAAATTCTCTGTTGTGTTTGTATTTTTTCGCTATGAAAGTGAAATATAGTAGGTACGAAGGCAAAGATGGTATGCGATGGGTGCACCTCGACAAGGACGTGAATCATGCGGATAAACACGAGCCCCACCAGCAACCAAAGAGAAACTTGGTTTCATGTGCTCAGCCCAAGGTCATTCCAAAGTGTTCAACTCCATCCTTAATTGTAAAACCAGTAACATCGATATATACAAGAATATCACGCCGTACTTATATAGCATTCTCGAGTAGTATATATTGTCGACCGAGTTCATAGCTGTAATTATATTAGCACAACAACTCTACTACTTGCACATGCCAAGTTACTGAGGACTACCAATACTAGAAATTTTGAGGTTGAAAATTAACATTTTATGTTATATATATATATATATATATACTATGCATGGTTTGTCGAATTTTTGGGAGAATGGGAGCTGTGGGTTTACATGTGCTCCCAGTAAAATTGGGAAGAGAATGACGTGTCCGTGTCAGTGATATGGACACTAGGCACATAGGACCAAGATCTGGATGCGCAATTTACGATTTACATGCTTTGGACCGCAGGGATGGGCGTGACGTTGATGCCCCGGTTAAGCTCACTCGCCTCCAAATGTCACTCCGCTGTGCCATTTTGTTGGAGGGTACCTGCTTGGATTTCGCGAAGAATATACCTTTGTTGTGAAAGTGAGTCTCTCTCTATATATTACTAAAACTTTACGAAAAATTGTGAAATACTTTTCCGAAAGGAAAGGGGGCAAAATGTGTTCCGATGAGAGGTGTGGAGGAGTGCCAAAGAGCTGACGAGGAGGCAACTCTCCCGTTCAAAAAAACTACAATATATCACTGAATAACCACATGATTCACGATAATTGAAAGAAAAAAAGAGGAGAAAGATGAACATCCTGTAAGCAAATGGTTTTTTTTTATTACTGAACTAACGTTGCATGTTGAACTATAACTGGCATAGCACCGATATACAATTTGACAATATGGTAACTCATTTTTACTACTCAATGCTTACTATGGATGGAGTTGTATCAGCGCGGAAGTCGACCTCTCTTTCGTCCAAGTATAACAAAACAGGGGAGGAATAAAGTGTCAACGGACTTGTAGTACATTGTAAGTCGAAAAAGTTATATGTTTGGTCTCCAATCATCTATTTGAGTTTTGAGTGACGTGGAGGTTTTACTGTCCATGCTCTTTTTGGGATATCGTTTATTTTCAGAAATTGGGGTGGGAAAAAGGAAAGGACGTTAGAAAGCGACGTGAGAGCTACAGAACTGGCTAATTATTGAAAATGGACGATCTGTACCGTTCGATGTCAGTGTGAGTGCAATTCCGTTTGCCATGTAGACGTGAATGTGACATGGTTATCCCCAACTTGTACAAGGAATTGAGACCCCGTCTCTCTCGATAGACGGAATTGTGGCTTGAGAGAGGACGTCGACTAGAACGGTTGTCACTGGGCTCAAGCTGGCTAGGTAGTCGGCACTTGCATGGTCTGCTTTGCTTTGAGCATTTTCACTGTCCCTTAGCCAGGTGGCACGCCGTATGACAGGAAATTCGATATCCTATACGTCATATCGATGAATCCTTACATGAGTAAACTAGTTCCACACGTTGTATAGATGTTACTCTTAGTGTTGTCGTGTTGTCCAAGTCACTAGAAGTACCCTGAAGTATTACCCTGACTAGTTACCGTGAGGGAAAGGTGAAAAGAACCCTCCACTTAGGGTTTGTTTGGTACAACTCCTATTCTAACATTCTCGTTCGGATCTCGTCGAGCTACACCAAACACATAGCTTCCCAAAACGACTCGATTCTGCTTCTCGTGACGAAATATCTCGAAAATGAACTGGCAACGAGTAGCGACCTTCCTGTGGCTTCTCATGAGAAGCCAACCTATCAGAAACAAAAATAACCCTTAAAGTTGGATGTAATTACCCACAAAATACCACTAACCTAATCCCCCTCACCCCTCCCCACCCTGAGCTCCCAGGTGTAGCCCTTTGCACCGCGCCTCCCCACCTGCGTGCCTGGAGAAGGCGATGGCTCATTGCCTTGGTGGAAACCCCCAGGGTACCACTGGTCTGGAGTTTGTCTCCGCCTACCCCGGTGTTCGCTGACACCTACCCCAGAGTTCATCGCTACCGACCCTTGAAAGCCTCGATGCCACCAGCCATGGAGTTCGTTGCCGTTGACCCCTGAAAGCCTCATTATTGATGTCCCCGATTTTGCAGTCGTCAGCCTTCCACATCCTCGACACCACCAGCATCTTCCCCGAGTTCTTCCCTATCACCGTTCCCCGAGCACCGCCACCAGCCTTCCACATCCTTGATGCCACCAGCATCTTCCCCGAGTTCTTCCCTGTCACCATTCCCCGAGCACCGCCACCGCCCTCCCGTGAAGGTAAGCTCGCTGGCCACCCCTCCCCCTTGCCCTCACTACTGCTCCCTTGATCTCCCTCCTCTTCTCCAGCCACCTTTTCTTTCCATTTTTTTGCTTGGATTATTCTGGATTTCCATATCTGATTAGGATGATTGGTCACAGAGGATGTCTTGTAGTTGGTTTTTTCCAGGAATTCCTAAATATGTTTGCTTGTACATTATTGTGATTTGGATGATGCCTAGAAAATGCATGTAAGGTCTGCAATGTTTAAGTGCCTTTTAGGAATATCTCTCTTATTACCATGCTTGTTGTATACCTTGGCCCTAAATCGGTGTCAGCATGCAAGTCTTTCAACTATCCATGTGAATTCAATTAAAGCACTAGCTCTTTTCCAATATATATGTGGTGGCTATGAACCAAACCGAAGAGCGCAGAATCGGCTCAAGCATTCTAGTGGATCGAACCGAAGACAATTAGCTGGAAGTTTGATGAGATTTTGCAGTGTGTGGTCAGGATCTCTAAAGATTTTGTGTAGTCAAAGGATCCAAACTTCTCTATGATTCACACTAGAATTAGAAATTATCGGAGGCTGTGGTCACATTTCAAAGACTACATTGGAGCTATCGATGGTACACACATTCTTGTAACTGTTGCCCCGGAAGATCAAGTTAGATATATTGGTAGATCAAGAAGTGCAACACAGAATGTCATGGCGGTGAGTGATTTTGACATGTGCTTCACGTACACATCTATTAGTCAGCCAGGAGCTATGCACTATACTAGTGTGCTTTATCATGCATTCAATGTAGATAGGAAAATCTTTCCACATCCTCTGCAGGATAATTTTATTTGTTGCTAACATTTATGAATTTATTTACTTGTAATGCTCGTGTATTGGATGTTGATACACGTGACTTTTACGTTCTATGCAATAGATAAGGGGTAATTAGCTCAGTGACATCGCATTATATCATAATTGAAGGAACGACACTCCGTTCGTCACGCACCGAAAAATAACATTACGAACACCGAAAAATTAGATAAATGACATCTTGGCCACTTACTTTTGTTTCCAGAATTTTTTTAATATAGAAATTGAGCTCAAAAAATTATCATTTTTTTGTGGAGTCTTCCGACACAGTTTAATTGCTTGCGTATTTTTTTTCAAAACTTTATACGTTCTGTTTTTTTCTCTAAAATTAATTTAAGTATACTGTTTGTAGGAATTTTCTAATATAAAAAATGAGGTCCAAAAATTATGAAAAAATTTCAGGCTCCTAACACAGTGGACTTAATTGTGTAATTTTTTCAGAATTTTACAAAATTAAGTAATGCAATTTCATAATGTCCACTGTGTGAGGAGTCTAATATTTCATAATATAAGGATATTATGAAATTGCATTAATTAATTTTGTAAAAATTCTAAAAAAAAATACACAATCAAGTTCACTATGTAAGGAACCTGATTTTTTTTCATAATATTTGGACCTCATTTTCTGTATTAAAAAATTCCTACAAATAGTATATTTAAATAAATTTTAGAGACAAAATCAGAACGTATAAAGTGTTAAAAAATACACAAGCAATTAAACTGTGTCGAGAGACTCCACAAAAAATTGATAATTTTTTGAGCCCAGTTTCTATATTTAAAAAATTCTAGAAATGGAAGTAACTCGCTAGGATGTCATTCGTCTAATTTTTTTGTGTCCGCGATGTAGTGCGTGACAAATGAAGTGTCGTTCCTCCGATTACGCTCTAACGCGATGTCACTGAGCTAATTACCCATATAGATAAATATTACCTTGTCGATGCCAGTTATCTGAACAGGCCAAGGTACTTAGCGTCATACAAGGGGCAAAGGTATCATGTTCCTGAATTTCGGAGATGTGCTGCTCCAAACGGCGAGAAATAGAAATTCAACCAATTACACTCGAGTGGTTGTAACATAATTGAGAGGTCATTTGGTGTATGGAAGATAAAATAGAGAATTCTTCTCAATGTCGAGCTTTCACATGTCCAAACAAAAGATGATTGTTGCGATAATCATGGGACTTCACAACTTCATATGTGAACATACTTAGATGGAAATACATTTTTGTAGGTTCGATCGGGATCTTAATTATGTGCCTAGAATACCATCAATATATGCAAAACATGTCATTTCTCAAGATGCAACGGATGCGTCAACTTCGCAATCAAGTGATAGATCCATGGATAGGTTCTATGATGACCTTGCAATTGCAAGGGCAATTGCTCAATTTGGAGGATGGACACACTACTTGTGATATTTTGCGGTCTTTTGTTATTACCACCCATTTATCGTTTGAATACTTCTACGTACCAGCACTCAATTATCGTTTGAACTCTTCTATGATATGAAAGTATTTTGTTAGCACTCAAATTTTGCTATGATTCGAACACTTCTATGTGTTTTTATTGCTATGGTGTGAAAGTTTCAAGTTTGTACGTAGTCTGTTCGATGGGGTGTTTTTTTCTCCGTGATTCCAAGTATCTCAAATGTAAACACATGTTATGGTCATGGCTGAGTCGACCAACACCCACAAGACAACAATAGCGAGGATTAGTTTGAGTAAACTAGGATAATTTGAGTAGAAATTGTATCAACGTCTGGTAGTAAATTAGGATAGTTTGAGTAGTAATTGTATCAGAGTCTGGTAATAAATTAGAATAGTTTGAGTAGTAATTGTATCAGAGTCTGGTAGTAAATTAGGATAGTTTGTGTAGTAATTATATCTGAGTCCT
This sequence comes from Ampelocalamus luodianensis, assembly GCA_036346255.1. NCBI lineage: Eukaryota > Viridiplantae > Streptophyta > Magnoliopsida > Poales > Poaceae > Ampelocalamus > Ampelocalamus luodianensis. The sequence goes on along the minus strand of CM070627.1, from coordinate 49,914,072 downwards.
CTAACAATCCAACTAGGGAAGGGATTCCTCCCTAACTCAATACAAACCTGACTCGGACTCTGATACAATTACCACTCAAACTATCCTGATTTACTCAAACTAATCCTTGTTATTGTTGCCTTGCATGTGTTGGTCGGCTTAGCCCACGACCATAACAACACATCTAAGAGCAAACAATGTTCCTCTCTCTCTCTCTCTCTCTCTCTCTCTCTCTCTCTATAGGAATGATGCAGTCACTATTTGTATCATTTATATACATTCATATGGTCTTCAAAAATTTGAAAAAATTTCTCCATAATTTGTGTACAAATATAAAGGAGTAAGACACTAATATAATTGAAGTATTATAACCAGGGTAGCATAGTTTATTTGCATCTAATCATCTCTCTTATGGTTTTTGGAGTCAATCTACTAGCCAAACGCTTTCCTAAGGCAACACTAGATTCTCAGATAAGTGAATTATTAGATAATCAATAATATAAACTGAAAAATGAGAATCTAGAGCTCTACTAAACAAGACCTTGGAAGTGTTTAGAACATGAAACTATGCTAAGCTCCCAAACAGTATGAGGGGGAAAATAAGTCCCACTACTGTGATAACCAATGGGACTTGACACATTGCAAACTCATTAATTGCTAATATTGCACAGAGTCATGTCAACATAAACAGTAGTATTGGTGGCATTGATTGGACTCCCTAGGACCGTGTTTTTAGTGGCAAGCTCATGAGTTTATGGAAGTCATGCCCGGTATGCAATAATTAGGGTCTGTTTGGCATAACTGTTGTTTTTATTAAAAGCAGCTTCCGGCTGGGCTAAACGGTTGAACTAAAGACGTTTGTTGTTTGAAAGTCTGGATTTTAGGTAGGCTGACTGAAGTTTCTGAGTTGAGAAATGTTTGAAATGCCCATGAGAAAAATGATGTTAATTAACGACAACTAATGGCAAGTAATGATAATTGACAGCAAGCAATGGCAATTAATGGTAATTGACAAAAATTAATGGCAATTAGGGAGGAGAGGCCGATCGGGGTAGCGGCAGCGGCTGGGGAGAGGAGAGAAGTCAGGGCGGCGACACTGAGGGAGGAGGCAGAGGCCGGGGTGCTACTAACGGAGGAAAAGGGAGGCCGAGGCGGCGGCGGCGAAGGAGGCGTCGAGAAGGTCGGGGCGGCAGCGATGAGAGAAGAGGAGCTAGTTCGGCCCTGAGAGAGGGAAGGAGAAATGAGGAGTCATTTGAGGATTTTGGAGTTTATATACGATGACAGTGGTGGGTAATTTCATCCCAACTTCAGTGTTAAAGTCCCAAAACTAATCCACTAACGCCGTTGGAAGCTGCCTCAAGCCGGCTTCCCGCTTCTGGCTTCCCCACGTTGAAGACGGCTTCCGACTTTTCCAAAAACGGCTATTGAAAGTCGTCCATTTGAAACGGCTTTTGGTTGTTCCAAATGAAAAGCCAAAACCGAAATCGTCCCAAATAGACTCTTAACCCAACGTATATATACGTAAGAATTATCACGAGGAATTTATATGTCCAAGTATTGCATGGTGAGCACGATACAAATACGATATACATGCATGCAACTGTATATTATTCCTCGAGTCACAAAAGAGTGACGTATTGATATGCATACCGTCAAACTTTGTAAACTTTAGCTATCAATATTTCATACTTAGATTGGGCATGTGAAAATGATATGGTTAGATTTGCCTCCGAAAGTATTTTCATAACATTATATTAGGTTTATTATTATATTACAATAAAACTGATCAAAGTTGCATTTTACAGACCATATCAATATCTAAATCATCACTATTTTGTAAACGGAGGGAGTAATTACTCCTGCTTCGGTGCGCTCAAAAGCATTGCCCGGTGGGTCGTGGAAGCTGGCCCAGGCCCGCCGCCGTCCCTGCGTGTTTTTGGATGGAATGGCACTGCTCGATCAAGAAAATTATGACTTGATACAGTAATTGATGTATCTTTGAGATGATTTTCTACATCCGGCCGCTACAATGCCCAAATGAATTTGTAAGCGTTATTTTCTGATCCGATCAAGGTGACAGGTAATGGCGCAATATCACTACAACGTGTGCATTGATACTTTATAACAATATAAGGTTGCTCACCAGTGCTTCACTTTGGTCAGTATCTTAAAAGTGCTATGTAAGCAAAGTGCTGAGATGACACTAAATTAAATGAGTTGAGAGATTGTTGCAGTATCTAAATAGGACTGCTCGCTCAAAGTCATAGACAAGAAAATTAACTCATTTTCATCTTGTACACACCACCCTCTTAAGATTCTACATCTAATTAATTAAAAGGATCTAAGATACTACATCATAAGAAACCATGCATTGGGAATATAGTATTCTAACACTCCTCATGCACTAAGAAACTGCACTAAGATACTGTCCATTGAGAGCAGCCTAAGATCCGATTAGGCGCGTTCCTGATGGAATGATGATGTTTTGTTATTTCTAGATCTTGGGAATTAACAGAAATGATATTCCTTAGCAAAGCGAGCCCACGTGCTCCTTGGCAATGGCATCTATACAATTTGCAACTCTAAGAACTGAGATATTCGTACTCTGGGAAAAAACATAGATATCCAAACACGGGCAAGGAATTAATTGATGTCAAGTCCATATGCAAAAGGAACAAAAAAGCATGAGAAAAGTGGATGCAGGAGACGTTATCTTCTAGTACTTGGACACTAGCCGCATTACCTTGAATTTTTTTAAAGAGACTGCACACAGCAACAAGCATGTAGAAGACATTATCTCTTTTTTTTCAACGCAATTTACAAGGCATTATCTTAACTAGATAACAGGATAAGACCAGCGTAGTTTTGGCATATCACGTCGGCATCTGCGTGAGTCCGAGTGTTTTGTAAGGCCATGCTGACCTCGCTGCTACGTTCCAAGGAGCTAATCAACCGCTAAATTCCACAACATCAACTTTTCAAAAAGGATACAAATCCCCAGCCAGGGGACCCCAGGCAAAATATTATTATATTTCTTCGGATTTGGGTGCGTTGTTTTCTTGTTTGCTTGCGTATTTCAGGCATGGCTAAGACCTAAGAGCACAACAACGGCAAGAGCTATGCGCGATTTTGCTTCACTTCTTTCTTTGGGCTCTTGATCCTGGGTTGAACTGTAGGCCAAAAATAAATGAATAATCGAGGATCGATGCGATCACTGTCGCTTGGATGTACTAACCTTTATAATTTCAATATATATGAAAATGTTGGCTTTATGCAATCTTTTGTAGATTTAGTTATTTAGTGGCTTAGGAGCCATGAGTTTGTACAATCTAGGGTAATGTTTTGGATCAAAGCTGCAGAAAGGATAATTATGCAAAAACATTAATATTGTTTCTTAAGTGTTCAAAATTAAGTTCATGCCAGATCGAATATTGAGCTGACTAGCCGTTTTACCTAGAAAGAAAAGGACAGCCAATCAACTACTATAACAAAGTGAACAATTGAAACAACCTCTTACGTATGTGTGTGCATTTGCATTGCAATTCAGTCTTCTCTTTCAAAATCGGGAATATTTTGTACAAACCAATATTTTAGATGGGAAATTCGTAACCCGTAACAACAAACCGTCTTACATATATGAACTTTTTTTTATTAATTAACCATATTTTATTTTATTTTTATTGTTAACCCCGCAAACTTTATTTCTAATTCTGACTTTTTTTATCACACCACCACCTATGTCGTGATAAAACAACATTGTCATGTCATAGAATAAGTCCGCTAAATAGCACTTTTTGTCACGCAACCACCAAACTACACTGTCACGCCAGTTTGACAAGATATGGGCTGTCGTGACAGTGCTGTTTTGTCACGTGACGTGATCAAAAGAGTCAGATTTAGAAATAAGGTTTGCAGAGTTAACAATAAAAATAAATTAAAAAAATCCACATATATACAAGTAGGGGAAGTATCATGAAAGTTTGCAACAAATGTTTTCCTGTGAGTGAGAATGCTAGGAGATTTCTTGCAGAAAAAAATGGCGTCAAGAAAGACTTTTCAACCCACTCAGGGCCTACTGCCATCAGCGTAGCAAGCCACAGCAGCCGCGAGAGACGGGGGAAAGGACTCCGGGCGTTGCGTAGCCAATCCTGTGGCCCCACTAAGAATCCCCCCTCGGCCAATCACAGGCCTCCGCACCGGATGGCGTATTACCCATCAACCAATCACGTCGCAGATAAGGCCTGCAGGTGTGGCCCACCTCCACACCAAAAGTGCAAACTACACCCCGAGTGGGTCCCACAAAAAGCGCACGACCCGGCCCCACCTCGTCATGCTATAAACGTAAACCCACGATTTTTCGCCGCAGATATTGCGGCTTCTACAGTACAAAAGCGAGTGAGTGCAGAACTACAGACTGACACGACTCTGAAGAGCAACAGTGGTGTGTTGCCATTTGATTTAGATGAGCTCCTCGGCGAAGCTGGCGGCCGGCGCGATGGGTGGCAAGGCGGCGCGGGCGTGCGACGGGTGCCTGAGGCGTAGGGCGAGGTGGTACTGCGCCGCGGACGACGCGTTCCTGTGCCAGGGGTGCGACTCGTCGGTGCACTCCGCGAACCCGCTCGCGCGGCGGCACGAGCGGCTGCGGCTGCGGCACTTGTCGCCGCTGCTCCCTCCGTCGGCTGGAGCGGCCGCGCGGGCGAGGCGAGGCGGCGGCGAGGTCGTGCCGGCGTGGTTCAAGCGCAAGGCGCGGACCCCGCGCTCGCACGCCAAGAGCGTCGAGCAGCTGCTGTCGAGGCGGCTCGTTGTCCCGGAGGGGGCCGGCGGGGACTCGCCGGAGGAGCGGAAGTGTGAGGGGGAGATCGAGGAGGAGGAGCTGCTGTACCGCGTGCCCATCTTTGACCCCACCCTCGCGGAGTTCTGCTCGCCGCCGCCTCTCGAGGACGTGGTGGCCGCCGGGTCGTGCTACAATGAGAACGGCGCAGTCGAGAACCCGACGAAGCCGGCTGCGACGCCTCCGCAGATGCAGTTCTTCCCCGACAGCTTCGGGCCGACGGACGCCGAGCTCAGGGAGTTCGCCGCCGACATGGAGGCCCTCCTCGGCCGGGGACTGGACGACGGCAACGAGGAGGACTCGTTCTACATGGAGACGCTGGGGCTCATCGAGCCGACGGAGGCGGACGGCGGGCGAGTCAAGCTGGAGACCGACGTCGAGGCCAGAGGCATGCTAGCGTGCGGCCTCGAGCTGGAGCCGGAGGCCTCCGGCGAGATGCTGGACATCGACTTCAACTACGGCTCACCTCAGGCGACACCGGACGAGAAGGCGGCGAGCACCGACGGCGGCACCGGCGCCCAGTTCTTGCAGAGGAGCCTCGCGCTCAGCCTCAACTACGAGGCGATCATCGCGAGCTGGGGAAGCTCGCCGTGGACCGACGGCGAGCGGCCGCACGTCAAGCTCGACGACTGCTGGCCCCACGACTACTCGGTACGTACGTACGCTCACGCAAGCTGCGTTTGAATTCTCCGAACACCTGCACAGTTCCAGTCGTCTCAGCATGTGCGTGCATGTGTATCGTAAGTTGCTAACGTTGTGCGATTGTTTCGTTGTGCAGGGCGTGTGGATGGTGGGAGGAGGAGTGGTTGGCCATGGTGGGGATGAGGTGGGGATGCCCAGGCTGGGGATGGAAGGTGGCAGGGAGGCGCGGGTGACGCGGTACCGGGAGAAGCGGCGAACGCGGCTCTTCTCCAAGAAGATCCGGTACGAGGTGCGCAAGCTCAACGCCGAGAAGCGGCCGCGGATGAAGGGCCGCTTCGTCAAGCGGGCCACCGCCGGGGGCAGCGTCGCCGTCGCCACGGCGTGCGTCGCATAGCTGACGAGCAATGCGCCCGGCACGTACGCATGGTGCGTACATACTGCATGGCTGCAGATTTGCAGGTGCAGGTGCGGCCGCCGGCCGGCACGCAGTTAATTTGCGTGGGCTTGTCATGAAATGACAAAACAAACAAGAGCATTTTAGTCGTGATTGGTGAGAGAGAGAGAGAGTGAAGTTTGGATTAAGGATATAAGGGGGGGTGATTCGGGCATTAGATCATCGATGGCTCAGCGATTTAGAAAAATCGGTCGTAAACAACTCCCAACAAACAACTCGTCGAAGCTGCTTTAGTTTACTAGTTTTTTCATCACACTTGTGTCATCTTTTCCCCAATCAGTTCGCCACTGATGGTTGCTAAGGATCCAAGGACTTCTAGCTTGCCTGTGATCAGCTCGCGCTCGCCACAGGCGATGAATGAATAATACTAAGTGAATTGTAATGTTTGGTTGGACAGTTTTCAAAATTTTCCCTCTGGTCGGGCTTGAGAGGGATGGTATGTAGATGTAGGTGGATGTGATTCTGTATGCACGTGATGATCATTGGTTGGCAGATGCAGTTTAGAAATCAGAACACTACAGAAGAACAAGATTACACATGTAAATCAATTCAATTCTCCAACTCTTTAATTAATTCAGTACTGACTGGATTTGTAGAACGAGAAGTTAAATGCCTGGATTTTTCTTTTTGAACTTTTTGCAAGGTTTCTTTTTGAAATTTTAAAGGGCGACATTTCAAAGATATTACACTGTCTTGGTGTGTCTAAACTTATAAAATGTATCACAGAAGTGTTGGAAAAAAAGTACGTGCTTAGTTTGAAGAAATACAATTTGATTCTGTTGGAAGCAAAATTTTATTTTCAGAAAATTCCAATAGATGTTGTAGTTTTAAAACCAAATAATCATCCAGTATTATAGTATATTCCCAAATTATTTGTTATGAAAAAGTCTCCAATAAACTTCTCTTTAGTTTGTATATGCACTCAAGATGTCTTTGTTTAAGAGGAAAACTACATGGTTTTTTTTCTTATCTAGCTCCATATATATAAAGTTGTACAAATAGGAAAAATAGGAAATCTCGCAAAAAAGGAAAAAGGAAAAAGGAAATATTCAAAAATATTAAAAGGAAGATTAAAGAAAGACTTTACTTCAGTTTTTAGAAAGATCGTTGGCAAATACAAACATGAAGAATTCAAATTCTTGATATCTAGATTTTCATCATCTAAATTTTAAGTCCTCTCTGAATTCAAAATTTAAACCATCAGATGTGAAGTTTTCAAGATCTACACTTTCAAAGTTTTTATTCTGAAGTTCTCAAATACGGTACCCGAAATTATACCCAAGTAATAAAAAAAAACCTGCCTAGCAGGGTTCAAGCAGAAAAAAAAACTTGATTTGTTTTGGGCCCACATTAACAGCCAGATCTTGCCTATTAGAGTAGTTAGCCCTGATTGAACGGGGCAGCCTGTTCTACCGCTTTCTTTGCGTAACTAGTAGATTGTTTGTGCGTTACAACGGAATCTCAAATATTACAGAAATAATTTTTTTAACACAAAAAGTGAATCAAGCAATTTCAAGATGGTGATACATACGAGCATCATATTAGTGCAATATGGTAGAATAAGAACTTTACAATTCTGGAAATGAACGGTAGTAAACAATATTTTCCTATAGCTATTTCAATACATAATTAACTGACATACCATCATTAAGCAAACAATTAAGTGTTGTCCAGCTTGGGATTGTTCTACATGGGTTTGTACGTATGGTCTGTTTTTTGGAGGAAAGATTGGAATGCTTGAGGGTCCTGAAGTATGATGTTGAAGCTGAGCGTTTGTCCAAACAAGGCCCAGGTCTTGAAAAGGTCTGAAACAGTACATCTCATTTTGGTACCACAACTGATTAGTTTTGAGGATGACACATATTAAATTTTAGTATCAATTCTAACTCACTAATCACTGCTTCAACTCATTATATTTTTTCATCAGGGACACAGTAGAACCAGAGAATTAGAGTCTCAAGATTTGTTAGAGCAGTTGCCAGCTTTGCAGCAGTTACTATACCCAACTTGTTGGATGTCGGGTAATTATCTCTTGACTCTAGGCTAACACGTCTTAGATATGAGAATCTTTCTATTTCTGTCATTTTCTTCTCTTCCTATAATATAACATCACTTTGCATTTGTTATTGCAGCCAGAAGGAGTTGCGAATAGCAACTACTTGGTGCAATATGCTCTAGCTTTGTTAAGCTTTAGATTTTGGTCATTGGATTTGTTTGTGCCCTAGCCTCTACTGCACCTTTTCTCAAGGCTTATAAGCTATATTTAATTTCACCTAAAGGCTATTCTTTTATAAACGAATTTGTCTTTCCCGGCTCTTTATTCTATCTAAATGATATTGGTGAAAGTGGAACAATTTTTGTATTGTTTTTGCTATAACTCTATAGTTTGCATCTATGTCCTAGATATTTTTTAAACACTGTCATGCAATGTGTATATGATGCATATCCAGACACAATTTATATGATGCATACCGCATCAGCAATGCCACCAATTTATTTGATATTTTGATATTTACAGTAACAGTATGAAATGAAAAACCACTGCACAATTATTTATCTAGTCTGAGAAGGGACTGCATGTTAAATGATATATCCTACCTCTTTTGGTTTTTTTTTTCTTCAAGGAGCCTTAGCAAAGTGAGAGCTTGCCTCTAGTCAGGTTGAATCTGAAGAAAAAAAACATCGAAGTGTACATTAGTTAGCATCGAATTCAATAGCATCTGAAGAGTTCAATAATAAACTGTACAAATTTACAAAGTCAAAACTATGTATCTCAAAAGATGATTTAATAAAATAAAATAAAATAAGTCTATTTAATAAAGAAGAAAAATAGCATTCTGCTCAGCAAAATTGGCAACAATCTGCACTAATTAAAACAATTCTGCAAAATAAATGGCATGTTTCTTGACATAATACCTTCAAATTTCATCAAACTTTGAGTAAACATGATCACAAGCCATACATAATTTCTACCTTGGCATTTAAAAATAAACACGATCACAAGACATACATAATTTCTGCTTGTTCCCTATATTCCTGCATCTTGTTCTCGTTTTCATCAATTCAGGTCCTACTTGTATATTATCGCTACTAAATTAACTGGTGATGTAATGTTATTTCTGAATAAGTGTGGTGAATTCAAGCAATTATAGCTGACCTTCAAGATATTCCTCTCTTCTAATCAAGAACCAGTCCTCTGACCATATATTTTCAGTCAAATTGTCATGTTAACAGCTGCACGTTGAAAACACAATAAATAAAATTCAGAACAAAAGCTAACAAAGCAAAAGATAAATGGGTTCATAATTCTCAGCATCAAAATGTTAATTATGAGAACAAGCTAAATGTCCTTTCCAACAAATAATTATGTTACATATTAGCGGTTTAGGATCTTGTTTGCAGGCGAGGGGCGGAGCACGAAGGGGTAAGGGCCCTTCGGCGGCTAGCAAGGTTGTTGCAGCGGCGGGCGAGGGCAGCGTGGTGACGACGAGTGGGGAGAGGCGTGGATGTGGATGAAGGGATGGGGCGGTGGCTGGGGGAAGGGAACAGTCGGGGTGATATTTTTGTGTGTGAGGTGGACGATGGGTGGGACGAGGGGACGATTGCCCTCACTGCGCGGGGTAAACTCGAATCTTTATTAGTTAAGAAGATAAGAAGATTAAGTTAACTCCAGTCCAGACTACATCCAAATTCCAAACTGCTACGGACCCAACTTTTACTGCAATTGTTAGCTACATAAATTCTCAATGTAGCAAAACCTACTGGACAACTCTAGTTCGAACAATCCATAAAACAGTTTGGCAGTAAGATGCCCTAGTCGAAGTGCATCAGATGCCACATCTCTAGGAAGAAAAATAGTCCAATTTTGGCCATAATTTATCAGAATCTAGTATGCATCAGTGAATCTAGTTCGCTTCATAGGAAGGCAATCTTGCTTTTCTAATTAATCCAAGAGAAGACATCAGATACTACACATTGGATGGTCCTAACTCTTAACGTATCAATAATAAAACCCAAGTCCAGATTCGACCCTGAATAAGTAAAAGTAAAAGTCTCTGTACTTCAGTACACTAAACAACCGAAAGCACAAATTCTTGCAATTATACTGTAGCATATGCTCAGATAGCACACAGTTTGAACTTTCAAGTACTCACATTTTCCAATCTAAGTCATTTGGTGAATGTTGCCCTTCATGTGGCTATAAGGGCTGCATCCACCTACACACACAAATTTCCAGTGCTGTTTATATTCCCAACTTACATAGATGAGCTAAACAACGAGTCAAATAAATGGGAGACAACTCTCCATATATTTGGGAAGCATGGGAAATACACTTGTATAATAGAAAATCAACAATAATGAACTAATTTGGAAGAAAAGCCTCAAAGTTTCAGAAAGAATATCTTGTTAACAAGAATTATTAGCATTACTATCCATTTATACCTTCTTTAACCTAATCTTAAATGTATGCAACTATTTGTTAATATGTTACATTACAAAGGAACTACTTTTTTTTTGCCAAACATTTAGAATACTGCAATATTCTTATTAACAGATGTAGAGCTTAACCTGGCATAGCTTAAGCTCAACATCACAAATCTTACACAACTGCAACTACTATTTATTGGTTTATATTTGAAAACATCTAGAGCCTAATTCCACTTAAGACATAATATTGATTAAAGTGCAATAACTTATTTGAAATGGCATATAACAGTCAACTCATAAACTATCTTATTGCTAAACAGGAAGGAATGATAAGAAAATGTCCAATTGATTGCAAACCAGAAACTAATACAATCAGCTAGAAACAATTAAGAAGACTAAAACTGAAAGTTCAAGAAACTATTACAATCAGCTAGAAGCAATGAAGACTGAAAGTTCAACATTAACTCCAACTAATCAGTATTCCTGCATACATAAGAAATCATTTGGACAACCAATAATTCCCAGTCCAGGCTGAAAAATCAAAAGCTTCAATAATTCAATGTTAGGGCATTATCTTGAAAATCTTGTTCAACACTTGACAGTTCAGAATACAACAACACATCAAATATTTCCATAATGGGTTCACTGTATAATATAAAAGATCTACCTTTGCACCCTGACAAATCATATACAAGAAAGAGAATGGATAGCGAAAATATTGCCATGCTGAAAGCCAAACGAACATAAGAGGATATATGTTAGCTCAAGATAGTAACATAACATTATTTCTACAAACCAAAAATAGGAGGACATGCACAAGTGAAAATTATATTTGGAGGCATGAGAACGCCGGTGACCTTTATCTCTAAATCACTAACCATCTGCAGTAAGCTTCTCACCCAACTTGTTAACCTGTCGGTTTACAAATACATTTATTGGGTTTAAGTAGAAGCATACTGCTCTGCAGCCTCTCGCCGTCCTACTCATGCCATTCACCACTGCCTCCCACCGGTGGCCGGAGCCCTCCACATCCCTTCATTGCCTCCCACAGTCCCACTGGCGTCCTTGCATCAGCACCACCTCCAAAAAGATCCAATCAGATCCAAGCGGGAGAGGACCAAATCTGGAAGTCCATCCTCTTGGGCTTCCTCCTGCGCCCTCCTCACAGCGTCCTCACCCACACGATCTCCTTTTCCAGCCTCGCATTGCCCATCTGGTGTTCCTCCAGGATGTCCCCACGAGCGTCGCGCGTTGCTCCCACCGCCCTACACCGCCTCCACGTTGGTGTCCCCGCCATCTCCAAGCTCTCATCTCATCATCCTCACCACGCTACCTCTAGGGGTTGCGAGAAGTTGGGGATTGAGATCGTTGGGGGCTAATTGTGCAGGCTGTAGGGAGATCAGAGGGGCCAGCAGATTAGGGGGGGAGATGTGAACTGGGAGAGGGAGTTGGCTAGGGTTTGTATGCGGGGAAGAAGTGGAGGGCGTAGCGGTGGCTCTGGCGGCGGCACGAGCGAGGGGCAAGGGGGTCGCGGTGGCGGGCGAGGGGCGTCCGCAGAGACGGGCGAGGGGGAAGAGAGGAGAGGAAAGAGAGATGGGACTCGGGAGTAGTTGCCGCAGAAAAAGTGGGGGGAGTTGGGCGACATGCTCGTGATGCGGGGTGGTCGCCAGGTAGGGAGGCACGGTCGCGCGTCGTGGGGGGGGGACGATCGCCCGCTGGCACAAGGTAAACTCCAAATTATAGTAGTTAAGAAAAATGCCAGACAAGCCTTGGGCCAGAAGGCCCAGAACCGAGATTGCTACTGGGTTCAAACTTCATATGCACAAATTTACTCAGGTCTACAAAAAAAACTTTGAAATATTGGAGTACATTAAATATGAGGGGTTATAATTTTGTCAAATTTTGAGAAATATGCCACAATCAAGTTTTGAAAATGGCATAGAGCGGCATGGTTTCAAATTTTATTAGTCACCAATGACATAATAAGTAATTAGTTAAGTGGAAATTTTTATATACCATTAGAAAGTTCCTAATTCCCTGATGTGACATCGCAAAGGGACACCTTCCTTCCATGCCAATGCAAACTCGAAATCATACCCTTTTGTGCTATCGTTGACCAGTCAAGCCATGAAGTAGTTGTGAAAATACCATTTTGCCCTTATCGCCTTCTTCTTCCTTCTTCTCTGTCGCACACGCCACACACATGCACTAACAGAGAGTAGCGGCCACCGCCACCGGGTTGCTCCACGAGGCCGCCATTAGGCTACTCCTAGCCCACCTCGTTGGCTTCGCCCGCGACCTCGCATGGCTGGCCTCGGCTCCCGCCTCGGTTCCTCCTACTCCTCCCATAGCGTCGCTGCCACCCTAACCTCCTCGTCGACCTCACCATCTCCGCCGTACTCGCCAGCATCAGCCTCGCCCATGATGTTGTGTAGCCAGCCCTGGCCCCCTCCCCTAGTTCCTCCTGCTCTGCTTCCCATGGTGCTAGTGCCGCCCCAGCCTCCTCGTCGTCTCCCCGACATCGTCCTCAACGTCGCCACCTCCTTCTCGGTTCTTCCTGCTCCTCCTCCCATGGCGTCATCACCATCCTAGTCTCCCCGCTATCTCTACCACGCTTGCCAGCGTTGGCTTCGCCCGCAATCTCACGCCACTGCTCTAGTCTCTCCCTAGGTTCCTCATGCTCCTCCTCCTCGTCTTCGTCGTGCTTGCCAGTGCTAGCTTCACCCACTACCTCGTGCCATCGGCCTCGTCACCCCCTCGGTTCCTCTTACTCCTACTCTCATGGCATTGCCGCCATTGCCCGATTCCTCCTGCTCCTTCCATGGCACCACAACTGCTGCCTTGTTGTCGTTGCTCTGTATCTACGTCATCACCTGTCCCCCTCCCGACTTTGTTGCACCCTCAACAAGACCGAGTTGGCGCCTCCTTCTCCCCTTCTCCCTCACTACGTCCTGGATTGCTATCCCCAGCAGCGCCCTCAACTCTGACTCCCAGCGGCTGTCCCCCTGTCGCCCTCAACTCAAAGGAAGGCAACAACTTCGTCCTTCTACTGCCATCGCCAAGCCATGCTTCTCCATCCATGACCTCAAACCCTAGATAGGTGGCGGTGGCGATTTTTAGGGGAGAACAAGGTGCCTGTGCAATTCACGGCTAGATCCACACGTCCTGGGCACCAAGCGTGGTGGTGACGATGTCGCAAATCACACTGGTAGTGGTGGGGATTACAGTGGAGGTGATAGGAATGAGGAGAGGAGAACGAGATGGGGATCGATGAGGTAAGGGATGAGATGAGCGATACAGTGCAAAGGGGTAAGCTACGTGGACTTTTTCACGAAGAAAAACTCAATGCTCGGGGGGTTTTCTACAAAAGAGTTTAAGTGGGATGGGGTTCTCACTCGCCTCAATCTCAGCTGTCCAAGACGGATCTCATGGCCCCTGGTTGCCTTTCATACCTTTATCACTCAAATGCGATTCACGCTAGACTAGTAGGGTGCTCTTGCAATAGAATCCCAAATCTTCGTTCTCAAAAGTATTTTCTTCACACGTAATAACATAATCAAATAACGAAAATAGATGTTTCTGTTGGCATGCACCTAGAATCCACATTAAAAAAGGTAATACAACCCAGAAGGGCCTAGAGGCACCGAATATTTTTTCCCAAAAGTATGGTTTTACAAACCTAACTGTTACAAAAAGGACCTTTAAACGATAAGAAATTGCGTAGACGCCCTTAAAACATTACAAAAAGATATAGCTAAATAAAAGTTATGCATAGATCCTTGAACTATTGACTGTAACATCCCAACTTCGAGCTTGTGTTTCAAATGTAAGAAAATGAGTAGAAATTAAAACTTTTTCTTACATCCTGTATTTCCTTTTGTACCAAGCAAGTATTGTACAAGAAGTTATGGAAATACGAAGTCACAAGTCTTTTGATCCAAATCTTGAGCTTTCAAAAACAATCTTGTCAAACCTCTTGATCATCTCCTGAAAATATTTTTCCTAAGTTCTTGGGATGGTTTGTGACCCTCTGAAAAGTTTCACAATTTTTAGAAATTGTTTGAATATTTTGGAGGTCAGTCAAACCAATCAAAATCTGGTCAAACCTTGGACCAAGTGCCTTGTAAGTTTTGGAGGAAAATCCACAGCACCAAAGCCTCTGAAAAATTTATGCTAGGTCCTCGTTTGAGCTAGCAAGCTCTGTAAAAATTTCATAATTTTTGGAGTTCGTTTCCTATCTCAAACAATTCTCCAAATGTCACCTTTCTCTAATACCGTAAAATTCAAATCTAGTTTGAGTCAAACTCGGGCTCGGACCGAGCCCAACTCAACCGACTTGGTTGGACCACGCCGCCGATGCGCGCACTCGTGCTCAAGCTTTTGCGCGCAAGTCGAGCCATTGGATCTCAAACCAATGCTCACGACCTCCCCGGTCCGAGGAGCTCTTGAGCGCCTCGGCTTTGGGGTGGTCCAAGCCGTGGGATATCCATCGCGTGGCTCACGACCTCCCAGACCTCCTCGCGCCGCGCAAGACCTCCCCACTCGGGTGATCGGGACGTCCAGACCTCCCGAGCACATCCGGGACGTCCGGACCTCTCCCGGCTTTGTTTCTCTTCCTCGCGACCTCCGGAGGTCCGGTCATCATGGTTTTCCGCGCGTGCGTGTGTCGTGGTCGAGCGGTTAGAGGCGGTGAGATGTCACCTTTGCCTCTTGTCAACGGCTCTTTGGTGACATGCATTTATTGCCGATCGCCTTTAACCTCCAAGGTCTCCACCGCCTCGTCCCTACCTACCCTTGTCAAATCCAATCGGTCCATGGCGGGGCATGGTTCATGCTCACGATGAGGCTTTGCCCACACCATTGCCAAGCTCCCTGTGCTATGTATAGCCCGAGGCCTTCCTCTCCTTTTCCTTCTTCGTTCTTTGTTGTGCTTGGCTCCCAGCTGAGTCGGTTCCCAAACTCAAGCACCTAAGCACACACTCTCTCTCGCCACCATTGCGGCTTTGGAGCTCTTTGAAGGCCTCGAGCTCCAATGGTTCCATTGGTTCCTTTCTCTTCCTATGGTCCTCTCTCAGTCGCCTAGGACCCTCCCTAATCTCTCGGGTTTGCCTCTCACGTGGTTGACCAGTTTTGCGGGAGATCCCGATTCTACCAAGAGCACCTCCTTTCTTCCTCGACTCCGGTGATCTGCTCCGCCGCCAAGCTCCTCGACCTCCTCTGGACCACCCCGTGCCTCGGTAAGTTCATTTTAGTCCCTTAGAGCTTAAGGTCTAGCTAGGATAGCTCGCAACGCCGATTTATTGTTTCGGATCTTGCCGAAAAGCTTGTCCTCCGCCATTCTCGGCCACGGCGTTTAAAACGTCGCCGCCGTCGAGAGTGCCTCCGCTAGGTCCGCGACACTATTGCGAGTACATCGGTGCCCTTGGTGGCGCCGCGAGGTCCCCATCGCCGCGGCAAACCGTTGAGCCCGCCGATTTTGCCGCTCAAAACTCCGTTTCGTCATCATGTTAGGACATCTTAAATGCCCATTTATTACCAATCATCGATGTGATGAGTTGTCTTAGCCGCCACCCTTTGTCATTGTCCGAGGTCCCGCGCTTTAACAAAGACCTTGGACCTCCTCGGGTTCTTCGTGACCGTCTAGACCTCCCCAAGTTTAGATCTGGACCTTTAGATCTTTCCCGTGAAAACCTTTAAGTATAAGACCTCCCCTCTGGTTGTGATCCTAGCCGTCTAGGACCACCCTGGTTAAATCCTGGCCGCTAGGACCACTCCGGCGCAAAAAGATCTCCTCGTGGTCTTTTTGTTAGGACCACCCCTAGTAGGCCGCAAGACCTCCCTCGGTCCTTTTTGCAACGACCACCTCTGAGCCACTCCCGAGGTCCTCTTTGTAAAAAGACCACCCCTTGTCGTGTTGTCAAAACCACCCTCTCGGACCTCTTTCGAGGTCCTCTTTGCAAAAGACCTCCCCTTGGTCATTTTTGCAAAGACCACCCTCGGGGTCCCCTTTGTAAAAAGCCACCCCTGGCCTTTTACAAGGAAAACCCCCGCTCAGACCTCCTAGGCTCAATCCTAGCCGTACGCGACCTCCCCGGCTTTAGATCTGAGCGTTAGATTTTATTTGTAAAATCTTTAGTCTCAGGACCTCCTCCGCGCCGATCTAGACTGCTCAAGACCTCCCGAGGTCTAATCAACCGCCCGGATCTCCTTCCGTTAAAGACTTAGGACCTCCTCGCTCATCTTGATCGCCCAGACCTCCTCTCGGGATCGTGTCCGTTAAAGACCTCCTCCGGAGATCTAGACCGTTGAAGACCTCCTCCGTGAGCTCTTAGCCGTCCAGACCTCTCTCCGAAGGTTTACCCGTAGGACCTCCTCTAGTGTTGGGGCCGCAGATCTCGATCCGACGGCCACGACCTCGATTAAGCGCGTGAGACCTCCTTGCGCGCGCTGCGGCACGACCGGTCGTGATCGTTGGATCGATCTCAACGGTCCGCACCTCCCGATGCGGGAGGAGGTCTTCCGCGGCTTGTGCTTCTTGAGGTCTGTGGCCTCGCGATGCAAGATCGACGCCCACGACCTCTCCTTTGTCTTCCGATTCATTGGACCTCGAGAGCTCAAAGTTTCCTAAGTCTTTTGTTGTTTCAAATTTCAAAAGTGCTTAACTTTGTCATTTTAACTCCTTTTGAATGATTCCATTTGTTGTAGCTTTGTTATAGTATGAACTTTAACTGAGAATGAAATTAGGTCTGTTTGTAGCGAGAAAATGATTTAAACAAAGATGATCTTGATTAATGAAAGATGATGTCTAGAAATTCATGGAAAAATTTGTAAAACACATAACTTCCTCTCTCAGAGTTGCAACCGAGCAAACTCAACCTAGTAAATTTGGCCTGTAGACATGCTTTAATTTGAACTAGGCTTTGTCTTTATTCATGTTCCTCGAAATGATATATGCTAGTTTTAGAACTTAGAAAATCATAACTAAATCATTTTAACTCCAATTAAGATGAAACCACTTGTATTAGTCTTAAAATATCAGAGCAACCTATCATAAAATTTTCAAGTCCGAAAACCTCTAGAAAATATTTTGCTACAAGACCTTATTATGGTAGAAAATGGGTTTTTAGGTAATATCTTTTGCACCACAAATCCAAATTAGGTTTTTCCAGTTTCTATGTCTAGGTATATTCGTATTCTACCTTATGTATAAATTTCACGCAATTGGATAATTTTTGCTTGCTCGCTTGTTTAAGTGTGACTCGTCTTATTGGTTGTTCTTGGTTCTTTTGCCTTTCGCTTAGGGTTCGACATTTGCGGTAACCCGAGAACGACCCTCCACAACAGTTTGAGCAACAACAAGAAGGCAAGCGGTTTGATCATGTTAATCCCAGATTTTAAGTATTTATGTTGTTTACAACTTCTATGTATGCATTGCTATCTTGTTTTAACTATTGTCGTTAGTTGGCCTAGTAGATGCATTTCCTTAGCAAATGATTATCCTCTACTACCATGAGCCTAGGCATTGCTGTGATTTAGAGTTCGTGGATGAGCTCTTGTCACTTAGTAGTTTACTTAATTAATTGCTTAGCCATGCTTAGCTTGTAGAAATGGGCGGTTATCGACTTGTCGATAACCTTGATCACACAAAACTTATTATGATTTATGATTTCCACCTTGTGCCATGTCTACTTATGAAAACTAAAAGCAAAACAAAATGATTTAGACTTGGGCACAATGGTAAGATGGTGTGATTTTGGGTGGATCGAATGGTGCCCGGTCAACAAGGACCGAACATCTTGTTACACTAAACCAAGCATTTTAGCGTGCTAACCACATTAGAGGGTATGGGACCTCTCTTGACTTAGTACTTTGGCGTGTATTGGCTCCGAGTCGCAGGAGTCGCAGGAGGATGGTGTTGGGAGCATTGTAGTGTCCAAAGACTTCACCCGTGATGGGATTTGTTGTCTTTCGACTTGCAATGTAAGCATATGGGTTTCTATCCATATGAGCGGCTCGTAGTTAATACACAAGATTGGAAATGTCTCGAGGACTTAGCGGGGCGGCATACCTTTGTGAGTGTGCTCGTGGCTTGAAGGCGATCCAAGTGTGGGTACATTGGTACACCCCGCAGGTTAAAACTATTCGAATAGCCTCGCCCTAGGTTATGGACACGCTTGGCAAGGTCTTTCAAGAGTTAGACTACAACCTTTTAAATTAAAACTTGATGGGTGGTACGAATCGAGGATTCGTGCTATGTTGTGGTGGCTATTGGGATAGCCGCCTGTGTGGTTACTTGTATGTACCTTTACTTACTATTACTTTGATAACAAAACAGATTTGCAAACTTGCTTTCAAAATGTATTACATTATTGCAAATAAAGTTGGCTTCATGCAAAGTGAGACATACAACCTCCACCTAAATAAGCTTGCATGTAGTTTATGAATAGGCTCGCTATTCCACACGTCGATCTTGGGTACAAAGACAATCTTTGTACTGGGTTGCTTCGCTTAATCGTTTTGTTGCAGAGGAAGAAGGTGAGCTTGAGGGCCTCACTTTTGTGAGTGTCTTTGTGGTAGCTATGGCGACTAGCTTGGCGGCCTGGTCGGTTGCCTTGTGGGTGTATGGCTAACCTGGTCGACTTTTGTTCTAGCCATCTTATGACACCTTTGCTTCCGCTATCTTTCTTGTATATTGCTCTATTTGGCGGTCGGCTCTTTTGTAATAACTTTACTTTATGTATGTCGTTGTTGAACTTAGTGATGTATGTGTATGGAATTGATGTGTAATTTTGTGATGATGTGCATATGCTGCACTGCGGGAAGCATATGACCATCGAGGCTTAGAATGTTTAATTAGTAACGCTAGAACAATTTGGAGGTTAAGTGTTACTAGTTAAATATTCCGGTCCTCACAAAGTTGGTATCGAGCCATCTTGACTGTAGAAACCCCTAGCTTGGTCGCCTTTAGGATATTTTGAAAACTTACTTCCAAATAGCTTATGAAAACTTAAGTAAGTTCTCTAATTTTACTCCTTACCTGTCTTGGCTTGCTCATCTCGCCTTACTCTCACTTAAGTTTGAAAAAGTTGTTCCTCTCTTCCTTTCAAAAATTAGCCTCTATCGATTAACTTGGTTTTGGGAGAACCATGAGAGCTTGGAGAAAGAAATTTGGACAGCTAGCTAGTGGTGAGTAATTAAGGTAGGAAATGAGAGGTAAATATAACTAAAACTTGTGGGAATAAAAGGGTAAGAAGTGATAAGGAATTAGCTAAATGCCTATACCCTATTAGGTGGTTATACCTTGATTTTTGGACTATTTTGAGCTAGAAATTAGTGCTGAAATTTTGGGTCTTCGCAAACGATTGCTCGTTCTTCCATACGGGTTGGTCGTTTCGGAAAGTTGATTCGGTGACTTATGGTCTCATGTTCTCTTGTGGCTATTCTGTGGTCATTTTAACTAAGTTTGGGTTTCGTGCTCTTGGGTCTTGAATCGTATCTAACTTGTCTTAGTGAAACAGATGGTGGCGGGACCCGTAGTGGTCGAAATCACCGTAGTCCCGATGAGGAGCTTCCTCCTCCGACCATGGCGTAAGTCCTCATGCGATCGAACACAATCGTTCGGAGGACCGCAGGTGTTGGAGGTTATCGCCAGAACACCTCCACTCCCTCCGTGCCTCGATCCGAGGTGGTCACCGCCTCGTGGGGACTTGCGGAGTTCCTTCGCACGCACCTCCCACCTTCTCCCGGCCCGAGGATCCTTGGACGCAGACGGCGGCCGCGTCTGGTTGAGCGGAAGCTCAACGCTGCTCGATGCCGGAGCAGAGCGCACTTTTCGCATCCCATCGGTTGGAGGTGCGGCACTCTCATGGTGGGAGAACTTCTCGCCATGCGACCGCGGGACACGTGGTCTCGTGGGAGGAGTTCGCCGCCTTTCGTCGGGCCCATGTCCCCGCAGCCCGATGAAGCTGAAAGAAGGAGTTCCTTGCGCCAAACAGGCGCAAGTGCAGGATCGAGTACCTCCACGAGTTCAACCATCTCGCGAGGTACGCTCTCGCCGAGGTGGCCACCGATGAGGCCAAGCAGAGAAGTTCGTGGAGGGCTTGTGCGAGGAGCTTCAGACAAGCTCTCTATTGTGGACTTCCCGACTTCGGACCTTGGTGGACAAGGCCATCATCGCCGAGCACAAGGCGAGAGCGGCGAGTCCCGCAAGCGCAAGTGGGAGGCCCAATGATGCTCGCAGCGGCCTCGTTCGTCCCGTGTTGGACTCGCACCGGTGACCCGTTCTTTGGCTTCACCATCGCGAGGCCTTCGCACACGGCTCCACGTCCTCCGCAGCCGTGACTCGCCACGCGGCGCTCGCGACCAAGCAGCAGGTGTTCCCGCAACCCCGCGCCGACGCCACCGCTTCATCGCCACAACAAGGGCCACTACGCGAGTAGTTGTCCTAAGAAGATCGAGCGCCCTCGCCCTAATGGAGGACGCGGTGGAGTGGTCACCACCGACCAGAAGACCCGGCTTGGGAGAGCGGCGGGTCAACCATATCTCTACCGAGGAGGCACGGAGGCGCCCGACGTGGTGTTGGGTACGCTCCTTGTAAATTTGCGCCCTGCTACGATTTTATTTGACTCGAGCTTTGCATTCTTTTATTTCGAGGTCTTTTCTTGTTGATTGTGGACTTCACCGTGTTCCTTTGGGGATTCCACTGCCGATTCGCTCTCGGGTTGGAAATGAGAGCCGACCAAGTATGCCGGGATGTTCCTATCCACATCGAAGGAGTGGATTCTTGGCGAATCTTATCCGCTCGACTCTGGCGTCTGGATGTGATTCTTGGCATGGATTGGTTGTCCCAACATTTAGGCAAATCGATTGTGCGGAAGATTGTCTACCTCACCTGACCCTTCAGTGAGCAGGTTGGGTTTTCACCGCGATTCACGAGAACCCCACCTTTTGCCCTTGAAGCAAAGCCAAGATTGGAGATTCACGATGTCCCCACAAATGTGTGACTTCGCGGATGTCTTTCCCGAAGATTTGCCCGGATGCCTCTGCTCGAGAACCGGAGTTCGTGATAGAGTTCGCCTGGCATCGCCCCTATTTCAAAGAGGCCGATCGCATGCCTCCTAATGAGTTGGAAGAGTCAAGAAGCAACTAGGTGAGCTACAAGAGAAGGGTTTCATTCGTCTAGCTCATCTCCTTGGGGTTGTCCATTATTTTGTGAAGAAAAGGACAAGACCTTGCGCATGTGTGTCGACATCGTCCGCTTAATGAAGTGACGGTGAAGAACAAGTATCCTTTGCCCCGTATTGATGATCTTTTCGATCAGTTGACCGGAGCACGTGTCTTCTCCAAGATTGACTTGAGATTGGGCTATCATCAAGTCAGGATCAGGGCCGAGGATATTCCGAAGACTGCCTTTGCTACTCGTTATGGTCTCTACGAGTACACCGTCATGTCTTTTGGTTTGACTAATGCTCCTGCTTTATTCATGAATCTTATGAACTCGGTATTCATGGAGTATTTGGATAGGTTTGTGGTGGTATTCATCGATGATATCCTCATCTACTCCAAGAGTGAAGAAGAGCATGCCGAGCATCTGAAGCTTGTGTTGGGCAAGCTGCGTGAGCACCAGTTGTATGCTAAGTTCAGCAAGTGCGAGTTCTGGTTGAAGGAAGTGGCATTCTTAGGCCATGTTCTTTCAAAGGGGTGTGGTGTGGATCCTAGCAAGGTCGTGATGTACTATCTTGGGTCGGCCCAAGTCGGCCACCGATGTGCGGAGTTTTCTTGGTTTGGTGGCTACTATCGCCGCTTCATCGAGAATTTCTCCAAGATTGCAAAGCCTATGACCGAATCGCTCAAGAAAGACAAGAAGTTTGAGTGGTCCGCCGCTTGTGATGTTAGTTTTCGTGAACTCAAGAAGCGGTTGACCTCACCCAGTGCTTGTTCTCCCGATATTCACAAGAGTTTTGATATCTATTGTGATGCTTCTCGTCGTGGTCTTGGTTGTGTTCTTATGCAGAGGACAAGGTTGTGGCCTATGCATCGCGGCGATTGAGGCCTCATGAACTCAACTATCCTACTCATGACTTGGAGTTAGCTGCACGTGGTTCATGCACTCAAGATTTGGCAAGATTACGATTGGTAACCGTTGTGAGGTGTATTCGACCACAAGAGCTTGAAGTACTTGTTCACCCAACAGATCTGAACCTCGAGCAAAGAAGATGGTTGGAATTGATCAAGGACTATGACATGGGCATTCAAGATCATCCGGCAAGGCCAACGTTGTGGCGATGCACTCATCGGAGGGTGTATTGCAAAGATGTTGATGCTCTAAGAGCAACACCTACCCTCATTTCCAATTCAGCGTCTCAATTTGGGTTTGATCGAGCACGGTTCTCTTGCTACATTGGTTGTGCAACCAACCTTGGTGGACCAAATCAAGGCGGCACGTGCAGCATGATGCCTGTGTGAGCGGATCAGCGAACATCAAGGATGGGATAGCCAAGTGCTTTTCGGAGGATGAGCATGGCGTTGTGTGGTTTGGGCGGCGTCTTGTGGTTCCTAAGGTCATGGAATTGCGGGATTTGATCCTCCGCGAAGCCCATGATTCTCCTTTGTCCATCCATCCCGGGCTACCAAGATGTATCAGACCTTCGCCGAGATTCGTGGACCCGAATGAAGCGCGAGATTGCCAAGTTCGTTCTTCGAAAGCGACGTGTCTTTGTCGTGTGAAGGCCGAGCATCGGCGCCCAGCAGTCTTCTTCACCTTTGCCGCTGCGAGAATGGAAGTGGGATTCGTTGGCATGGACTTCATCACCGGATTGCCCGCTCGCCCAAGGGAATGATGCGATTTGGGTCGTGATTGACCGGCTGACTAAAGTGGCACATTTCCTTCCGTCAACACTCGGCCGTGTGGGGCCTTTGGCCGAACTTTATGTCTCGAGGATTGTGAGTCTTCACGGTGCATCAAGACGATTATTTCTGATCGTGGTGCGCTTTTCACCTCGCGGTTTTGGCATAGTCTGCAAGAGGCTATGGGGACCCGCCTTCACTTCAGTACAGCCTTTCATCCTCAGACTGATGGTCAGACGGAGCGAGTCAACCAAGTGTTAGAAGATATGCTCCGTGCTTGTGTTCTTTCCTATGGGAAGAAGTGGGAGAAATGCCTACCTTTTGCTGAGTTCTCCTACAACAACAGCCTACGAGCCGATCTTGGCATGGCACCGCTTGAGGCCTTGTATGGGAGAAGGTGTAGAACCCGTTGAAGGTCGAGATCGGCGAGCGGCGCTTTTTCGCCCGAGTTGATTAATGAGGCCGAAAGCCAGGTCCAGTTGATTCGCGAGCATCTGCACACGGCCCAGTCCACACAGAAGAGCTACGCAGATCGCCGTCGCCGTGAGTTGAGATTTGAGCCCAATAACTTTGTGTATCTCAAAGTCTCTCCCTTGAAGGGCCATCGCGTTTTGGCATCAAGGCAAGTTGGCTCTCGATATGTTGGGCCTTATCGCATCATCGAGAGAGTTGAGCCGTTGCTTACTGAGTTGGAGCTACCAGTGCGCTTGAGGGTGTGCATGATGTGTTCCATGTGTCACACCTGAAGAAGTGCCTCCGTGTCCCGACTGAGGAAGCTCCGTTGGAGGTCCTCGATGTGCAGGAGAATTTGACCTACCGCGAGCATCCTGTTCGTATTCTTGAGGAATCTGAACGGAGAACAAGGAACCGTGTCATCAAGTTCCTTAAGGTTCAGTGGTCAAACCATTCTGAAGATGAGGCAACTTGGGAGCGAGAAGATCGCCTTCGTGCAGATTTTCCTTCTTTCTTCTCCGAGTAAACGGAATCTCGGGTCGAGATTCTTGTAAGGGGGGGAGAGTTGTAACATCCCAACTTCGAGCTTGTGTTTCAAATGTAATAGATAGGGGACTACTCAACCGATGGGAGTGAGGGCGGGAAGGACGTCGACAAGGGCTACGTGGTCGAGCGTGGGCGGACAACGATGACCAAATATCTAGCTTCCACTGAGCCACCTCGAGCCTCGAGCACCACCCCATCCCTCTCTCACACAAGCGGCGACGGTTGGATGGCTAGGAACGAGGTAGGAGGCGACCATCGCATGACTGGCGAGGGGGAGGCGAGGGGACGACCGGCGAAGGGCATGCGCAATCCACGACAACGACATGGATGGGGGATGGACTAGAGATGACCGCACAATAGATGGGGGACTACGCGGCCGATGGGGGTGCGAGCGGGGAGGATGTCGACAAGGGTCGTGCGATCGAGCACGACCGAGACAACGTCGGCGCGTCGAGGACAACCGAAACCCTAGCATCCACCAATCGTGCCTTGTGCACACCCCTCCCTATGTTGTGTAGGCTCAAAGACGCGTCGCCTCCTGTCCTTTTCTTCTAGAGCCCTCACTGTAGTAGTGGTATCCGCTGTCGCCTGACACACCGCACCAAAGAAATGCGTTAGTCACTGTAGTAGTGGTATCAGGTGAGTGCGGCCGAGACAGCGGTGGCTTCATCTCGTTGCGAGCGATGGGAAGAAGGGAGGGATACTGGGGGGGTGGAGCCCAGCGATAGCAGCGAAAGGGTGGGAGACAGGAGGACAGTGCTAGTGGGGAGAGGGAGCGCTATATGGGGCGAGGGTGCGTGAGAGAGAGGATAATGCGAGAGTGGGAGGCGGGTGTGGGTGTAGGCACTAGGGTTATGGGCCGTGCGGCGCGATCAGTGCCTTGCGCACCGATCAACGGTCGTCGGGTGGGACGATTATCCCGCTGCGCGATGATAAACTCCTCCTTTTATTAGTTAAGATAAGATAAAATATTGCCTAGTCAACCTGTCTTTGCTGCCATTGCTACTTTACCATTCAATGCTCTATACAGCCAATAACCCTTGTGTGTTTCGATACTATTTGAGATCGTATATGACCATACAAACCAATACAAGACCATTGCAGTCTTGCCGCTAGCACCTTGCCTATTGGAAGTAACCAGGTATACAATCTTTAATGTTGTTGCATGTGTATTGGATTTTAATTGTTCAAACTGTTTCATGCATTCTTGCATTTCTTTAATGACAGGCCATGCCACAATGTAGCAAGTTCAAGAAAGCACCCCTGCAACATGAGGATAGACTTGACATCATTTTTTATGGTGCAAGTTGTACAAATGAATCCTCTCTTATCCCTGGAGCAGATGGTGCCACCCATGTCAATCTTGAGGATGATGAGGGTGAGGGTGATGAGCCTCGGGGTGAGGAGGGAACCACTGCACCAAAGAAGTCAATCCATGTGGACAAGGGCAAGAAGAGAGCTGACCATGGCTCACCAAGTGGGAAGAGGCCGAAGAAGACATACAAAGACGTGCAACTGAAGCGTTTGGTGGATATTATGGAGAGGTCTCACAGTAGCAAGAATTTTTGTGACCAGTGCACCTAGTCCAGTGGTTGATCCTGTTAGGAAAGAGATATCTAAGATGATTGATTTGGTTATTGAGGCAGGGGCCGAAGAAGGGAGTGATGAGCATTTCTATGCCACACAACTCCTCATCAAGGAGTATCGAGACGTCTTTCACACACTAAAGACACCTCAAGGGCGGCTAGCATGGCTTACAAGGACATGGGAGGAGAAGAAGAGGCGTTAGATAGTTTTAATTGTATTCCTGAGAGTTGAACCTATATATCCCTTATGTCTGTGTTATGTAACATACTATGTGACTTGTTATGTCAGTTATGTATGCTACTTGGTAGTATCTTATAACTATGTCATTTGTTTATGTCATGTAGTTGTCACTTAGTAATTGTGTCATTTGTTTATGTGCAGTGGTGGTCATTTTTTAATTGTCATTTATTTATGTGCAATGGTGGTCATTTTTTAATTGTGTCATTTATTTATGTGCAATGGTGGTCATTTTTTAATTGTCATTTATTTATGTGCAATGGTGGTCATTTTTTTAATTGTGTCATTTGTTTATGTGTAGTGGTGGTCATTTTTTTAATTATGTTATTTGTGTGTGCCAGATGAGCTCTTCAAGTTCGTCTGGTTCAAGTGATAGTGAATCAACTGATGAAGCTGTGGTGGATGATGGTGAACCGGATATGTTCTTGCCGCTAGTTGTGATTGTCGCTTTTGGATATTTTGATAACTATGGTGACTAGTACGAAGAGGCCAAGGAAAATACTTATAATTACGGGGATCATTGAGGATACACTTGCTAGTGCACAAGAGTGCTATGACATGTTCAGAATGCGAAGGTCAGTTTTTCTTTACCTTCATGACACTCTTGTTAATAACTATGGCTTGAAATCAACTGCGGAGGTGAACTCAAAGGAAGCATTCGCAATGTTCGTATGGACTTGTGGAGCTCCTCAATCCAACCGCCAAGTCAAGAACCGGTTTGGCCATTCCAAAGAAACAGTGAGTAGGAAGTTTGCGGAGGTTTTGGAATGTGTGTACCGTCTTGGTGTTGACAACATAAAGCCTACAAATCCTCAATTCTCTACAATACATCGTAGACTTCAGGAGGGAAGGTTTTCCCCTCATTTTAATAATTGCATTGGTGCAATAGATGGGATACATGTACATGTGACGGTGTCGTGCGAGAGACGACCAGTGCATTTCAACCGGCACATATACACTAGTCAGAATGTCATGGTTGTTTGTGATTTCGACATGAGGTTCACTTTTGTTTGCACTGGCTGGCCTGGGTCCGCGCACGACACGCGCATACTCCTTGATACCTTGGTAACGCAAGGACTACTTTCCACATCCTCCGGAAGGTACTTTCCTTGTTATTTCCACATACATTACCAACCTTCGTATATGGGTCAATAGTTCTTTTTCACTTGAATTGTAGGAAAGTATTATCTAGTGGATTCCGGATACCCAAACCGCAAAGGTTATCTAGCTCCATACAAGAACCAAAGGTATCATGTACCTGAATTTCAAAACGGTGGTACACTGGTTGGACTGGAAGAGGTGTTCAATTTTCATCATTCTTCCCTTCGGAATGTTATTGAGCGTACATTTGGTATTTGAAAGATGAAGTGGCGTATTGTACTGAAAATTCCAACTTACCATGAGGACAAGCAAAAGAAAATTATCGTTGCAACAATGACTTTGCATAATTTTATTCGAGATAGTGCTTTGATTGATAATGATTTTGCTCGTGCAGAGAGGAATGAGGATTATGTGGACGGGGATATGTCCACTAACCTTAGCGCACATGATGATACAACTGTTATGGATGATGTTGACATGAACGACCTCGTGACGCTATTGCAATGGCTTTGGTAGCATGACAATAGGATGGAAGTTACTTTTCATTTTTCATATTTTTGCTTTCTAGATTCTGTTTAACATTTTTGAGATGGACAAGGTTTAGGTTTGATTGATTCTTTGTAGTCTGATAGTAGCATTCACATGTTTAACATTTTTGAGATGAACAAGGTTTAGGTTTGATTGATTCTTTGTAGTCCGATAGCAACATTCACATGTACTTTATTGTCTAGGTTACCAAGGATTGACTTTATCGACATCCTAGTTTTGCATGCTGTTACTATGGTGATTATTTCTAAAGTTAACAGTGTCTCTGTGTTTTGTTATTGCAGCAGTGTACCAGAGCTGTGGTCTTATTTTTCATACTTGTGCAATAGGTCTTTGTGGGTAGGTTAGATTCCAATGTAGACGAGGACTATCTAAAGCAAGTTTTTTTTATGGCGAAATTGGTTATGTGAAGATTCCTGTAGGTAAGCATTGTGGATTTGTCCAATTTGTATTTGTTTTTTTTCTTACATATGAGAAAGGCATTATCACAAGATGTTGAAAGCAAGTCCATCATACCACTCAAGAGGCCTAGCAGGATCAATGGATGGATTTTTTGCATGGAACATGGTCTTATATTGGTCAATGTTTCTGTCTATATGAATAACTTGTAAAATGATATCTCATTATTCCTTTATGGTTTGTGTCTATCGTGCTCAATATCGGTAGTTGTCGTTTATTGTGGAAGTTCCCGTCAATTGCGTTAGTCGTCGTTAATAGTCGTCAATTGTTGTTAAATACCGTTAAATGTTGTTATATATCGTTAAATATTGTCAAAAGTCGTCTAATGTTGTTAATTACGTTAAACGACATCAAACAAACCATTACTGTCCTCAGGGGCATTTCAGACATTTCTCATTTTGAGTCTGCAACAAATTTATCTAAAAGTCGATACCAAACAACAAATCGAAAAGTTCACTGCTCAATTTACAAATTAAAAGCCTGCAACACAACCGAAAATCACTTTTCAGAAAAGCTGCAGCCGTGCCAAACAAGATCTTAGCATTTCTGGAGAATTATTTTACAGGATGATGACACAACAGAAAGCCACCAACTTCTCGTGGCACCCACATGCAGCCGCGCACCAACACTTTCTAGCCGCTAGCACCCTTGCCTGTTGGAAATAACCAAGTATACCAGGGTTTTTCTTAGCATTTCTCCAGAATTATTTTACATGATGACGACGCAACAAATTTGCACCTTTTGCTCCTTTCTACACAACGCCTTTCTTTCTTGTTCTCCAACCCAACAACCTTTTCCCACTCCGCATCCATCCGTTCCCCTCCTGCGAAGTATCTTCCCGGATCCCGTACGCCCAACCAATACACGAACCCTCTTCTACCACCGCTAATCCCCAGGCAACCGCTAAAAAATACACGGGGGTCCCGTGGCTTTGTCCAATCCCCATCCGCCACCCACACCGCACTCAGAGCCACCCACACGCCGCGCCGGAGCATCCCGATCCGCCCACCGCTTCCCTCAGGTGCTCCTCTCCTCATCCGGACACCCGTCCCTCCCACTGGTATCCGGGCCCATATCGTACGACCCCACGTGTCAGTGAGCGCGGCTAGACACCGGTTTCTTATCACTCACGACTCTTCTCATTTACGGCTCCAGATTTTTTTCTCACCTATACTTCCCCGTGCGGCCTCTCCTCGCGAGTCGAAGTCCAAGGCGAAATCCTCGAAGCGAGAGTCGGATAAGGATAGCGCGAGGTGTTGAGAGAGTGTGAGGGGCTAGAGAGAGAAGGCGAGATGAAGCTGTTCGTGAAGACCCTGAAGGGCACGAACTTCGAGATCGAGGCGAGCCCGGAGGCGTCGGTACGGTCCCTCTCCCTCCTCCTCCCCGTCTACCCAATCCGCGCGATTCGGCGCAATTCTCGGCCAATTCGCTCGATTCGGGCGTTTTGGTGCGATTTGGGCGTGGCTTGCTGCGGGGATTTGGTGCCTCGTGCGGTGATGTCGCGGTTTTTTTATATATCTGAATCTAGGGTTTAGTGGGTGCTCGACACTGCGGGTGCTTGAGGTGGACACCGTGGTGCGGATCGGTTGAGCGCTCGGAATGTCGCGTGTTAGGAAACCGCTGGGTTGTAATCTGCATCGGTTGGGTGCTCTGAATTTAGCGTGTTAGGATGCTGATGGGTTGTAATCTGTACATCTATGGGAGTTTTTTTGAAGTCCGTTGTGATTAATGTGGTTGATGGAGCAATGTTTGATGCGTGTTGGCGTCACATGTACCCGTGCTTAGAATTGGCTCTGTTTTGCAGGTGGCTGAGGTGAAGAGAATCATCGAGAGTACTCAGGGGCAAAATGTGTACCCTGCGGATCAGCAAATGCTCATACACCAAGGCAAAATTCTCAAGGATGATACCTCTTTGGAAGGCAACAAAGTTGCTGAGAACAGCTTCCTTGTTATAATGCTGTCTAAGGTGTTTGACGCTCTGGTTTAGTGCCGTGCATGGTGTAGTCAATAGTTTCCTAAAAATAGAAACTTCCTGCCAGATTCTTCGATGGTTTGGATGGATATCATGCCGTATTTGAATGTTATAGCTTGGTTGTGCTAAACTGGACTTTGTTGCCTATCTCACTAGTGCTGTTATGCATACATGGAGTATTAGTGGTTATATTTCATTGAATCCCTAGTGTCATACTAGGTTATCTAAGTAAATGAACGAGCAGTGAACTACTTATTAATTTAGACATGCAATTTTGTCCTTTTGTGTAACAGTCTGTCTGATAGATCAAAATCAGATGCCCCAAACAATTATGTATTTCCCCTTTCCTTTTTTGTGTTTAGTCTCTGATGGACACTGCCGCAAGTTCTGAATTCCCATTAAATACACCCTCTAATTAAAAGAGGGTAACTGCTATCGTTTTTACTTGTAATCGCCCACTGATCAAAAGGCAGCAATATAAACATTGGTTATTGCGTTTTAGGTGATGTGGATTCCACATGCGTACGAGTGCTCAATGATAATCTTGATTGTGCACATTTCATGTTCATTTGTTAAGCATTTTGCAAATTCAGTCAAAATTAGTGCCAGAAGTATACGTTGAAGCTTCTTTTGGTTGCAATCATTATGTTCTGAATCTTTATACTTATTTGGTATGCATAAAATTTGTAGGCTAAGGGATCATCGAGTGGAGCTTCTACTGCTTCAAAGGTGCCTGTGAGCCAGGTAAATTTTGGCGTATACAATTCAGGTGTTGTAAACGTAGTTTGAGCATTGTTGTTTTGGGATTTTACATTGCAGTGCTGCTGTACGAATAACTTTGCTCTTCGTTGCGGTATTTGGAACCAATATATGCTTTGCATTGCACTATCTGTGATGTGCCTTTACCATTTTATTCATAGCTAGTCATTTTCTTGGTGTAATTTTTACCCTGGCTTCCCAATTGTTCATTTGTTCTTAAGTGTTTTGCATCTCCATTCTCCCCATGCATCTTCACCAAACATATGACTACCGGCATACGACCGGGCTGCCACATCAATAGTGTTCTGCCTTGTCATATTCCCGTTTGTTGTTAGGGTTAGTTGTTGAGATTTCAAATTAAAGAGAGTTTGATCAGTGAAACTGAAAGATATCTCTGTGATATAAACCAGCAAGAAAGGTGGGAGAGCTGTAATCAAAATCTTCTTGTTTTCTCTACTTATGTGAAGGTGCTGATTCGTCATTTCTGTTCACTTTAGCTGATTTTAGGGTCAAAATGGTAGAAAATTTTCATCATATAATTCTGTTATGTGGAATTTACTTGTGTGTTGTTTATGTCCTTTTGAATTTTTCTAATTTGTCACTTTGCACTAGACTCAACCTGCTACTCCAGCTGCCCCTGTTGCTTCAGTTGCAAGAACACCACCTGCACAAGCACCTGTTGCTGCATCTGAACCGTGAGTTATCTGTTTCTCCAATTTTTGTATTGGAACCTATTATTTCTCTTAGCTTTTCTCTCTTTCATAGGGCACCTCCAAGTGCACAACCCCCAGCTGCTTCTGCTACTCTAGCTGCTGCTGTGACTGCATCGTAAGTGCCTTTCAGAGCCTTTATTTTCATTCTTTAGAAGCTATCACTTATTTTTACTTATTTCGTAATGTATGGAGTAGGTTTTGTTAACCATATTTCAAGCGCGTTGTCCTTGTGATTTCTAACTACAAATTGCCTAATATTTCTGTAAGTATTGTCTGGTGTGATGTGCAGAAATAGTTTGTATAAACAATGATTCATTTTTGGATATTGGTGATCCCACCTGTTTTTCATTCATGTTCCTGTAAGACAGGATGTAGAATTATATCATCGATGGGTTTAATTCTGAACTGTTTCTAAAGCTTGGAGAAGAAAAGAAACTTCTTATCTAATGATTGCTTTGTAGACCCAACAAACTAGCCATAGCATGAGCTGATAAGCTGTACACCATGTTCCTTGAGTTGTTTTGTCTTTGACATTGATAGACATGTAAATTGATTTTAATATTTATTTGTAGGGTTGCTGCACATATCATAGAACATTACATTTACTGTAAAAAAGCTGTACAAAAATATTGAAACTTGATAATGCATCAATTTACATTTTAAAAATATTGTGCTTTGAACATACTTGGCATCTTACTATAGCCATAACATTTTATGGCCATATGCAATGTCCAATATTGTCTTATAGTTGTCTGAATGTTGGATATTTAAAATTAGCAGTCGAGCCTGTGTTTATCTGTTTATGTATATTTGACATCAGCGCATAATGGCGCATAACATGCTGCATCCATGTGTAATCTTGAATCTCTGACTTGGTTACTGAATTTGGTTCCCTTGATACTTGTGCCAAAAAAATCCTTTTGCTGTGCATCATTCTTTTTTACTTTAAATTGATGCTGTTCTTTTGTGGTTATGCTATACAGAAGTGATGCTGATGTCTACAGTCAGGCAGCATCAAACCTTGTCTCAGGCAGCAACCTAGAACAGACAATTCAACAAATTCTTGACATGGGTGGTGGCACCTGGGAACGTGACACAGTTATCCGTGCTTTACGTGCTGCATATAACAACCCTGAGAGAGCTATTGACTATCTATATTCTGTGAGTTCTATGTTTGTTATTTTATTCACAAATGTTATTTTCATGCCCTGCCTTTGGTGTGCTCAATTATATCTTTCTTTTCTAGTTTTGTCAGCAAAATTAGGTTTGTTCTCGATATTGGTACAGTGTAATTCCTTGAGGGAAGCTGGATTTGTGTTTTATTGTTAACCGGCAACCGCACAAATTTTTGAAAGTGATACGGAGGATCTTTTACTGAAAGGGAAAATAGATTAAATATATTTAGAAAACTTCGTATTATTCTTACTGTTGCAAAGCATTGCATAAAAATTAACAATTGAAGTTGCATTCTGGTTTGTCTGCTAGGGAATTCCCGAGAATGTAGAGGCCCCACCTGTGGCTCGAGCACCTGCTGCTGATCAACAGGCAAATCCGCAGGCTCCATCTCAGGCTCAGGCAGCACCTGCACCACCAGTGCAACCATCTGATAGCGCCTCTGCAGGGCCTAATGCAAATCCTCTAAACCTTTTCCCTCAGGTTTGTGCTGTAAATGTATCTTTATATTTTCAGGATAATTTTACATGAAATTGAATAGTTACAAGCTTGTACTAAGTCCATGTGGACCCAGTTGAACTAGTTTACGCCTTTTTAGACAGCAGTCATCATGACTACTTAATTTATGTTCATAGTAAGTCAAATGTCATTGGCATCATCAGAAGCATGATGAATCTATAGAAGCATCAGCACTGATGTACTGGAGTCTGGAGGAGAATGTCATAACATCATGTAATACGGATTAGATATGCTCTTAAGCTGTTTGTTCTGGAGTCTCGCACTGGCAAATACACATACTGGCAGTGACGCTGCTGTGTCTCTTTGACAAGCACTATGCAACTTATTCTTATATGCTGCATTTACAGCTAGCTGCTTACTGTACATGTTTATTCTGAAAACAAAATTTGATGGATGAGTTTTTCTCCTCATATTATTTTTTTAATAGGGTGTTCCAAGTGGTGGGTCCAATCCTGGTGCGGGTGCCGGTGCCCTTGATGCATTGCGACAGCTTCCACAGGTACTAGGAGTGCAGCTTTTTACATACAGGCTAGTCATTGAAGTATTGCAGTGTCCTAACAGTTATGTACCTGTTCTTCTCAGTTCCAAGCATTGCTAGCATTGGTCCAGGCTAATCCTCAAATCTTACAGGTACTCATATAAGTTGGCTGTTGCTTTAGTATTTTTTTCCTATTATAGTTTTAAATTCAGTCAGCGTGTTGTTGTAAGTGACTAAGTGTATAATTCTGTTGATTCACAGCCAATGCTTCAAGAGCTAGGGAAACAAAATCCACAGATCCTGCGGTTGATTCAGGAAAATCAGGCTGAATTTCTCCGTCTGGTGAATGAATCTCCTGATAGCGGTACTGGCGGGTGAGAATTAACAAAAACTACAGTCATGTGCACTTATTATGGCAGGTATACGTAGAGTATTTACATGATACTTTCTGCACTCTGGTGAACCAGAAACATACTAGGTCAACTAGCAGCTGCAATGCCGCAGCCACTTGCTGTTACTCCGGAGGAACGGGAGGCCATCCAACGGGTACATTTGTTTATTAAACCTTCTGTTAATCTCTACCTGAATGCATATGTATTTGCAGCTAGTTTCACTCTTGATAGTTTGAATGCGTATTATTAATTGAAAGTATCAGTTTGTTTGTTGTGTTACAAGTTAAATGGGCTAGGTAGAGTGTACCGGAGGGTGTGACTGGACGAGAGGTTTTGGCTAAAATTGTACTATTGACACCCCGAATAGCAAATCTAGCCCCCTCTTCGCGTCAAATACAAAAGTAACACCTAGTTCGTGGACCAAAGGACCAGAGCTGATGCGCAGGCGACACGTCAGCGAGTAAGGCCCCTAGTGGCACGGACAGGGCGAGTTCGGTCCCCAGGGGCACGGACCAGACGAGTTCGCCCCAGGGGTACGGCTGTTGGCCCGCCCGTTTGAAAAATGACAAATAGTGTTTTTTTACATTATTTGACACTATTTAATACTATTTGAAACATTATTTAGCACTTTTAAGAAATTCAACTGAGAGTATTTTTTCTTCAATTTTTTGTTTTGTTTTTACCTCGCACTCGCACCTTCAAATGTATTACCATATGTATCACCAAAAAAAATTTCATAAATTTTTTCATGTAAAATCACGGCGCAGCACAACACACGTAGCTTCAAACTTGGGTGTCAATCATTGTCATCGCCACCCTTTGCTGCTCTCGATGGCTCAGTGAGTCGATAGACGGTGCATGTGAAACACTATTTGACATAAGAGGAAAGCGCATGATTTCATAGAAAATAGAAAATCAGGCATAAAAGGAAAGCGTGTGATTTCATGTGCCCCATTATCAGATGTACCAAATCCAGCACTAAATATGGGAAGGGGTGCCTGCCCTCCCGCACCAAGCATGGGTGCACATGCACCCCCGCCGCCGCGGCCAGTGACGGTGTACTACTGTCCACCGTCGCTGCCTCGTCAAATGGTGTTTCACATACATCGTCCATCGACTCACTTAGCCACCGAAGGCAGTGAAGGGTGACAATGATGATGGTTGACACCCAAGTTTGATGTTATATGTGCTGTGCTGTGATTTCATGTGAAAAAATTGATTTTTTTTGTGGTACATGTGATAATACATTTTAAGTTACGAGTGCGAGGTAAAAAACAAGAAGAGAAAGTGCTCTCTGCTGCATTTTTTAAGTGTTAAATAGTGTCAAAAAACACTATTCAACATTTTTGGCCGGCAGCATTGTACCCCTTGGGGTCGGACTCGGCCTGGTCCGTGCCCTTGGGGCTGGACTCGCTGATGTGTCATCCGCACGGTGGCTCCGGTCCTCTGGTGCATGGACTAGGTGTCATTTTTGCATTTGACGCGAAGAGCGGGCTAGATTTGCTATTCAAGGCGTCAATAGTGCCATTTTAGCCAAAAACTCGCTGGATGGTGCACACAAAATCTGTATTATTTGCTTATCATATGATTGCGAAGTGTAATTTGGCTCGGTTTGCGGTTGTTGTGCTTGCTTGCTTATTTTTTAAGCTGTTGTGAAAACATTTTTAATTTGTTTGGTAAATCACATTAAATTTGGATAAAGTTTGTTGTCCAATGGTTGTACTCTTCACATTTTATCTCTTATGTTCTGGAACGCAATAATAGCCATCTGTTTTCAACTTCATTATAAATAAAAAAAATCAGTTAGCCAAACACCCAAATATCTAAAAGCTGCTCAACCAAATGAGGTTATCATGATCCTTGGAACCTTTGTGTCCTATACACAAAGCCACGGGCTGTACAGATTCTCATGCAAGACTTCCTGGGTGTGCAGAGTTCTGTGCTTACTTAACAATGAAAGCTAATGCAAGACTTTCTG
This sequence comes from Ampelocalamus luodianensis, assembly GCA_036346255.1. NCBI lineage: Eukaryota > Viridiplantae > Streptophyta > Magnoliopsida > Poales > Poaceae > Ampelocalamus > Ampelocalamus luodianensis. The sequence continues at coordinate 49,877,979 of CM070627.1, read as the reverse complement.
GGTGTGCAGAGTTCTGTGCTTACTTAACTATGAAAGCTGCATGTATTTTTCTACTTATGATAACGCGAGGATTAATCATAATCCACCGCAATGCTAAAAGGAGCCTTTGTGTCCTATACGCAGCCACGGTTTATCATGCAAGACTTTTTGGGTGGCACAGTTCTGTGCTTTAATTATGAACGCTGCATGTATTTTTCTACTTGTCCTGTTTGATAATACTCTGGTCACATACAGGTCGTATTGGACATTAACACTTTCTCCAAAGCGCAACTTTGACCATAAATTTCTATTGTAATATAGTTATAACACCTAATAAAATTATATATTATGAAAATACTTTTTGAGACAAATCTATACATAGCAATTTCATGTATCCAATCTAAATATTTTTAAAAATATTGATAGTCAAAGTTTTGAAAGGTTGACTGCACTATTTCAAATCGACATGTATTTGTGACTAGAGGGAGTAACACATAACATGGTGCAGTGCTTCTCAATAGACTGCTTCAGAGCCCGAATTATAATCTAATCTTGTTTACCTATGAAAATATTTGATTATTAGCATAGTGGTTGATTTTCCTTGTCTAATTATATTCAAATTTTTGTAACAGCTCGAGGCGATGGGGTTCAATCGTGAGCTTGTCTTGGAAGTCTTCTTTGCATGCAACAAGGATGAAGAGCTGGCTGCCAACTACCTTTTGGATCATGGCCACGAGTTTGAGGATCAACAATAGATTTTAGATTGGTCTTATCGTGGCCGGGAGAGAACCGATGCAGCAGCAGTGCACGTTCTTATTTCGGACTGCTGAGAAATACCTGGCCGTTTGTGCAATGATGCTGGCTATGTTTTAATTTCCTGTGTCTTGGGAATGCTTTCTAAGTACATATTAATTTCATATTTAAATATTATACTGTGTATAAAGGGTTATGCTCTTTGAAATGGGAATGTGCTAGGTTGTTTTTCGTGCTCTGATTGTCATGCCCTAAACCATTAATCTGATGCACAATAAATTCGCTCACTTTCCGTAAACCGGCAAGCGTAGGCACGATAATTTCGTAATAAATAAGCTTCATTTAAGCGTGCATCTTTGCAGGGTGTGTTTTGTACTGTTATGGCCATTTGACCTTCTGATAAGATATGAGACTGGTGTTCTTTTCGGAAGGGTTACTGTCAGTCTCACCAAGCTTACGTGCCTATGGGCTTTTTCCAGAATAAAGCACTTGTTTAGTTATTGCTCAAGTTTGCAAGCGTGTTTTTTAAAAATAAATAAATAAATTACCTTATCATGTTTTGAGATTTGTGTTACCCGTGGCATCCCTGTCCTTAGGTCTTTGTTGGAAGAAAAGGCGATAGGGTAGGGCCTCGCTTTAGGTCTTGTTGGAAGAAAAGGCGATGGGGTGGGGTAGTGCGAGGTCTTACCTCATCATCAGCTGTTCATTCGGGTTGAACGAGGGGAATTCAACGGCTGATGGTGAATGTTTGGGTAGCCAGCCGGAGATTTTCCCAGTGAAAGAAATACCTACAGCGATTTTTTTTTGTCATTTAGGTTCCCATGTACAATAAACCCAAAGAAAATTAAGTTACTCTCCTTTCAACAGCGAGGTTCCCCTCGCCGATGGCGAGCACAGGCGGTGCGGCCACATTGCGAGTCCCCTCGAGAAGAAATTGCGGATGGAGGTGAGGGGGCAGACGGAGGACCAGCGCACCGCAGCCCCTCGCCCGCACCGCGGCCACTTGCCTCCACACGTGGCTCGACGAGGCCGAGGCCACCGCATTGCAGACCCGTGTCGAGCGGCTCGAGCTTCACGTTTCTGCGAAGCGGAGTTCCCAATGGATTGGCGTGGAAAGGATAGGGTTTCCTCCCCTTGGGCTGGTTTCTAAATGGGCCTCTGAGGTGGGCGGGGCAAAACTCCCACACGGGCTTCCCCATGTCGATTGGGCCGGGACTGGCCCATCAAAACAAGCCCTTAAGGCGTTCTTTCACTTCAACCAGGCCACGATTTCCCATCGTATATGGAAATCCTAAAATTGCAGTTATTTGATTATTTCTTGTAAGAAGGTTTTGTCGTCCTTGCTGCCGCCTACCTGGGGTTGCATACTGTGCCTCGGGAAGTCTTCAGCTCGTGCTTCTCACTACATATATGATACGAGCCCCTATCTGGATTTCGTTGGCTTCCCCCAGCAGCGGGATGCAATTGCTGTCCAGTTCAGAGTTTGTTACGCCTTGCAAGCGAGGTCGAGGACTCTATGTTTTGTCTTACAAACACCACGAAATGGAAGCTGCCTCTCGGCTGCATTGCAGTATTTGCACAAATCCCTCCCAAATCCCTCCTGGCCTTTTCTGCTCGCTTTATCCATATTTATGTACATACACAAATATTTCCAAGTAAATTTCACTGTAGACCATGTAATACACGAATATTTTCGAGTAAATTTCACTATAGCCCATGTAATCTTATCATGATTTCGCTTTACTCCACCTCTAGCAAATCTTTTCACTTTTCAACACCTACTTATCATATGCTGGCACTTTATATCAGGGTAAAGATTTGGCTACCTTCTTTGGTGCTCACCGACGGTGAACGGCGCCGAGGCACGGGATGGAGAGAAGAGAGATAGATAAAGCTAGAAAATGAATTGAAAGCAGGGAAGAATAGCCAGAGCATTACTAGCGGCGACGGTGAACAGCTCGCTCTCTTCATTTTTCAGGTCGTCGCCGCCTCATCGGCCGTGCCTCGTCGTCAGCAAGCTCTCTGCATGCCTCCCCTATTTCCCTCTTGTTGATATGACGTTCTTCTGGTTCATAGTGAAATAAAAGGTAAGAAAAGACGATGTAAAATAAAAATATTTACTAAAGATAATACAAAATAAAACTATAATAAAATTATATGGTCTTCACATTTGTAGTGTATTCCGCGCCCCTTTCTCTGACCATTATTACTTAGACCTTTCACGGATTTCTTTTTTTTTTAAGAAAAAACAAAAATCTTGCACAGATTTCTTTGCATCCAGCACGGAATTCATGGTCACGGGCCCTAGGCTCGCGTTCCTTGTGCAAAAGGTCTTCTGGTTTGTGAGACTTTTTGTTGAACTGACCATTTTGGCATCTCGTCATCCTATGCTCGACAAGATGTCAGCTTATATAATTGCATGTCCCTACTTGCAAATCAGGACAAGGCTGACAGCTTTGAGCAAACGTCCCGATGCAGATGGCACAGGAGAGGTGGAAGTAACTTCAAATGATCGAAGTGTCGTTATGCAGAGAAACACAGAATGTGACAGTAACATATATATGACTGGCACAACATAGATAATGCCTCAAATTGGCCATGCCACCAGATGATCGGAACTCAAACGCTTCTTGTTTTGTTGAGTGTAAGACTGCTGTCCGTAATGTTTAGTCATTGTCAGATCAAGTACCTCAGTGCCTAACTTCCTCTATTTTCCATTTACAAGTATGCTGATAATATGGAGTGACTGGTACTACTGTCCATGCATGATCCATGATTTTGCTTTTGATTTGATAGGCTTAGTAACTTTGTCATTGGAATATATGTTTTCCTCTCTAACAAGAGAAGTTAGGACGACTGAAGTTTCATGGTCATTACGAGCTAGCTCTAGGAGTCTAGGTTGAAGGTTGTACATATCTAAGCTCACCCGCCCAAGATCATGACCGATACCGGCATGGCACTTGCATTGCAACGATACAGAAAACTCCGAGTTCAGATAGCACAAGTTTGCTCAAGACTTGATGAACAAAAGTAGAAACAATAACAAGATCACATTTATGCAACAAAAAACACGCATCCTTTCTCACCATCGATCACACTCACCATTCCATCCATGGTAAAGAATCCTGGCTGGCTAGCTTCAATGGCAACGTCGCCGATTATTCACTACGACTGGATCGACTACTTGACTGCCTGCCTGCCCTGTCAGTTGTCACCATCCGCTTGACGTCTCCTTGAAGCTGAACATTCCTAACTTACCCCAAAACTCACACTCTGCATCTTCCTTTCCATGCACCAAAAACACGGCTTCCCTTATCTGAACCCAAAGGTGAGACATGCATGTCATATCTCTCTCTAAAGATGTTATTGTTGTATAACTCAAGACCATTTGGTACTTTCTCATTCGAGAAAAGAGGAAATAGGAAAAGAAAAGAAAAAAATGGTGGGCCCACTCGTCGGTGAGAGGAGGGAAGAGATAAGGCTGGTGTTATGTGCAACAATACTATTCATGTGAACAATACTCGGTATCGTAGCACCAGGATTGGGAGGGGATTGCCTTCCTCAATAAGAATATATATTTCCCTAGATAGTTGATTAGTTTCCTTGTATAGGAATTAGTTAATTGGGAAGATTATCTATTAGTTAGGAAGGTTATCTATTAGTTAGGAAATTCATCATTTAGATTGATTTTATCCATAATTGTTAGAAAAGCCCTCTATATAAAGAGGGTCATTGTATCCATTATGAAGCAAGCAAGTAAATATGAATAGACAAGTTCCTAGTCCCTAAAGTCCAGCTGTGGTCGTTCCCTTGACCGGCTATTCTAGATCTATTCCTCCTTTCAATCGGTGCCCTCCTTCACCTAGCGCCGTTCTACCTCAAGTCGTCGCCGTCCGACCTCCCTCCGACGGATGTTTACCCCTATGAACTAAGGTTCATAACATTTGGTATCAGAGCAGTCGATCCCTTTCCACGACTTCTGCTATCATGGTGATGGTGACAGATCAGATCAAGTCGTGAGGACTTCGTTGTCGTGGGGCTTCCAAGGGTTGCAGCCATGGCCGTCACCACAGCTCGAGGACGAGCTGCTTGTCGAGGAGCGGAGAAGTTGTTATGTGCAGCAATACTATTCATGTGAACAATACTGCATCAGTAGCACTGTGGATTGGGAGGATTGCCTTCCTCAATAAGAATATATATTTCCTAGATAGTTGATTAGTTTCCTTGTATAAGAATTAGTTAATTGGAAAGATTATCTATTAGTTAGGAAGGTTATCTATTAGTTAGGAAAGTCATCATTTAGATTGATTTTATCCATAATTGTTAGAAAAGCCCTCTATATAAAGAGGCCCATTGTATCCATTATGAAGCAAGCAAGTAAATATGAATAGACAAGTTCCTAGTCCCTAAAGTCCAGCTGTGGTCGTTCCCTTGACCGGCTATTCTAGATCTATTCCTCCTTTCAATCGGTATCCTCCTTCACCTAGCGCCGTTCTACCTCAAGTCGTCGCCGTCCGCCTCCCTCCGACGAATGTTTACCCCTATGAACTAAGGTTTATAACATTTGGTATCAGAGCAGTCGATCCCTTTCCACAACTTCTGCTATCATGGTGATGGTGACAGATCAGATCAAGTCGTGAGGACTTCGTTGTCGTGGGGCTTCCAAGGGTTGCAGCCATAGTCGTCACCACAGCTCGAGGACGAGCTGCTTGTCGAGGAGCGGAGAAGTTGTTATGTGCAGCAATACTATTCATGTGAACAATACTCGGTACCGTAGCACCAGGATTGGGAGGGGATTGCCTTCCTCAATAAGAATATATATTTCTCTAGATAGTTGATTAGTTTCCTTGTATAGGAATTAGTTAATTGGAAAGATTATCTATTAGTTAGGAAGGTTATCTATTAGTTAGGAAAGTCATCATTTAGATTGATTTTATCCATAATTGTTAGAAAAACCTTCTATATAAAGAGGCCCATTGTATCCATTATGAAGCAAGCAAGTAAATATGAATAGACAAGTTCTTAGTCCCTAAAGTCCAGCTGTGGTCGTTCCCTTGACCGGCTATTCTAGATCTATTCCTCCTTTCAATCGGTGCCCTCCTTCACCTAGCGCCGTTCTACCTCAAGTCATCGCCGTCCGACCTCCCTCCGACGGATGTTTACCCCTATGAACTAAGGTTCATAACAGCTGGAGACTCATTCCGAACGTAACCGGTAGGGACAGATGTCCTATTGACTTAGCGGTAAAACCAGGAACTATGCCATCGAAGGCATATTTCACAGGTTTTACCTTGGATTTGGGAATTTGCATATCTTCCAATGCACCCATAAATAGAATATTTAAAGAACTACCCTTCTATCTATTAAAACCCGATTAACCTTACAATTATTAATAGTAGGTAGGGGTGTAAACGGAGCGGATAATTAACCTTACAATTATTAATAGTAGGCTCCAGAAATTCGAGGCGCTATCCGTTTGATTACAATAGGGAACCCATTTCCGGTCTAGTCTCCACCCGCAGTTAAAGGGATGGGGCGCCGCCGCCTCCCTTCCTTGTTTAATCGCTTCCTTCCACTCCTCCTCCTCAAGGAGATTATTGTCTTTGACCACTTGGATGGCTTGATAGTGATTGGAGATTCGGTAAGGTTGACCTCTCGCTTCATAGATTTCAGATGACGACATGTCGAAGGAGAAGAAAATGGAGGAGTGATTGCTAACGTAAGTCGGTTCAATAAGTGCTTGACTCGTATGAAGAGGACCCACCAAAGATCACATCGATTGTGTGCCTAACTTTGTGGCTCTCGGTACTCCATTTCTTCACCTCCAAGGAAGGAGATGTGCTTTGTCCTATGGATTTTGGAGCTTGTCTCGATGGTTCGCAAGTTCGTGGAACTCACCTCAATTTGATGCCGACCTTTCAAAACTCATTGGGAGACATCTTTTAATGGACTAATCCTTATGGGCATAATAATCTTCTTGTGTATGAGGTCCATGCGTACTCATTGATAATTAAATTGAAACCAACACACTTCACATGTGTATGTTGCGATATGGAATCCATAAATCGTTGTTTGTTATGTACCATCAAAAATTGATTAATTAGTTGTAAAATTCCTAACAAAGTGATCTATTGATGCCATCATCTTTCATTGAGGAGGCGACCCAATGATGAATCACTTCATATGTGATTGGTTCAATGAAGATTGCACCAGTAAAAATCTCGTTTTCTTTGGTGGGAAGGACAATATTCAGTTTTATTATGTCGAGATGAATGTCTACCATATGACTTGTGAATTTGTGATGCACCTAGTGCAATCTTATCAATCAAAATGAAATCCAACCATGTTTATGCATACTCCTTGGCTCCTTGCTAGCCATCACTAGCAAGAGCTTGGTGCCCAATGTTGAGCAGTGGCTGTGGATCACGTTGAATTTCAGTTTAACCCCATAGTCTACACTCTACACTCTACACTAATTATCATTGATAATATCATAATAGATGTATAAAATGTGTGATGTGTGTTGCATATGTTTCATACTTTCATCCATTCATCAATCATTCATACATGCTCTCACACAGTACTACAATAGGAAAATAACTTATCATTGATTAAATATCTGAGTTTATACTATTATTTGATTATATACATGTTTACATCAAATCATGCCTAGCGCTTTCTTGAACCTTGAATTGGAGTCTCCCCTCGCTTCTCGAGTTGAACTCGAAAGCAGTCTCCCAACTTGCCAAATGCCTCGATAAAGCCGCTTTTAACTCCTCCACAAGCGTTGATTTGGACACCATTCGTGACCGAGACTCCGCGACCGCATCGTGTCTTGATTTTTCTTAAAATCATTGATCACATCGATTGTGTGTTGTGGCTCTTGGTACTCCATTTCTTCACCTCCGTCTTTGTCCTTTTGGAGCTTGTCTCTCCCTGCACAAATTTTGCTGAAGTGGACACCACTTCTTGTTTTTCTTGAAATTATTGATCGAAGCCTTTTCTTTTCCCCGATCAGTGTAATCTTTTTTACCCTTGGTAAACTTTCCAGGAACCGCAAGGACCTTCTTATCGTCGAGTTTACGGTTTCTCTTTTTCTTGAGAATCTTCCTTTGCTTCTTTTCTATTTTATCCAAGCTAGGTTGAGGGATTTTGTCCTTTCGGTCATTGGCCTCGTTCCATTCAACCGCCTCACTAGCAGTTGCGTACTTGTTGGCCATGTCAAAAAGCTAGACAGTTGTTCGTGGAGGATGTTGATGGTGATGGCCGGCGACGACGAGGTTTTGGCGGCGGAGTACTTCATTTGTTGTTGGACGAAGGTTCCGATGATGCTCCGGTGGCGTGGGTGGTCGCTGAAGGTTGCGGCTGCAATGGCGAACCTGGCGGTGTTCTCAACATTGACGAGGCGGCGCTGACGGCGGCACAATTCATGAAACAGGGAGCTCGGCCGAGAACCCTAATTCTTGGATTGCGGTGGCGCTAAGGCTTGAGAGGTGCGGCAACTTGAGGGTTTTTGATGCAGGCGGTGCTTCGGTCTCAGGGGTCCTATTTATAGGCTCCAGGTAGGGATAGGGTGGTGTACCTCCAACGGAGATCTAAACGAGTCCGAGATGAACTCGAGCAAATCTCGGGATAGAAACTGAATCAAGATTTGATTTTGATCCGAACGGATGCAGGAGGGATGGAGATAAGATTTGACGCGGTTTCTAGAAGGGGTTTAGTTGGAGATTTGATTGTACTGGATGGAGCTTCTAGAGGTTCCAATGGCGGATGCGGCACTGCCTTGCTCGGAGGCGAAGTCAACTCGGAGACGACGAAGACGTGGGGTCCACCTGATAGGGAGACGGAGCGGCGCGGCAAGGCAGGTTGCGCGAACGCGCGACTGGGTCGATACGCGGGCCATGCACGAAGACAACAAGAGTTGAGCAGAAGAGATTCAGCCCAACTGGATTTATGAGATTTTAATAGGTTTTATATTTTATAAAATACCAGAAAATTCAAACTAGCAATAGAAAATAGCAAATGAACTTGGAAAAATTCTAGAAAAATTTAGAAAATATATCCAAGCACGTAGAATCCAAATAACATAGTTTTGACGATAGTTCATGTTGGAGTTATTCATATTAAATTGTTTTGGTACTAAAAGTTCAAGTTAAGCTTTTGGGTTAAATTCAAATAAAATCAAATGGTGACTTTTCTCCCTACTAACTATTCAAAGGATTTTTAAAACTCGAAAAATTAGGATGTTACAGTCATAAAGCTAACCATTACCGCAATCATAAAGGCAATAGTCCTTCTCCTGGTCAGCATAAAGGCCGTAAGATTGAAGTGAATGTCGTACTGGCTAGTTCCAGTTCAGTAGGGTATGTACCTCAAGCCTTTATGGCAAGTCTATTTATTGATTGGTGGATTGATACATGTGCTACTAGACATATATATGCGAATCAATCTTGTTTCTCTTCATTTCAGGGTGAAGGTGGTGGATTCGTCATGATGGGGAATGGAGCCACTGCTACAGTACGTGGGATTGGACAGGTCTGCTTGAAGCTCACTTCAGGCAAAACACTCATCCTCAAAGACGTGTTGTGCGTGCCTGCTATGACTTGCAATTTGATGAGTGGGTCTATGCTGTGTAAACAAGGAATAAAGCTTGTATTTGAGTTTAATAAGGTCGTGTTGACCAAATTTGGTAATTTTGTGGGCAAAGTCTATGATAGCTGAGGCATGTTTCACTTATCTATTCTTGATTTCAATAATGTAAATATTTTTTTAATGTTTTCCATTATAATAAAATTTATGATTGGCATTCTCGTTTATGTCATGTTAACTTTGAAGCCATTGTATGGTTAAGCAAAATAAGTTTAATTCTAAGCTATAATTATGAGAAGGGTTCTAAGTGTGAAGTGTATGTGCAAGCAAAGCAACCCCGAAAACCTTTTTCATAGTGTTGAAGGGCGAAGCACCTCTCCACTTGAGCTAATCCATTATGATATTTGTGAGATGAATGGAATATTAACTAAAGGTGACAAACGTTATTTTCTAACACTCATAGATGATGCGACTAAGTACTGTTATATTTATTTACTTAAGTCGAAAGATGAAGCACTAGAACACTTTAAAATCTTTAAAACCGAAGTGAAAAACCAACTAGAAAAGAAAATCAAACAATTAAGGTCGGACTAAGGCGGTGAATACGTCTCACATGAATTATGTCAATTCTGTAAAGAAAGTAGAATAATTCATGAAATTACCGCACCATACTCACCCCAATCGAATGGAATAGCAGAAAGGAAGAACTGAACTCTTTGTGACTTGGTTAATGCCATGCTATAAATTTCTAGTATGTTAGACTATTGGTGGGGTGAATCAGTTTTCACAGCTAATTATGTCCTCAATAGGGTTTCGCCTCACAATCAGGAGGAAACACCTTATGAAGGAAGGGGAGAAAATCTAACTTATTATTTCTTTGAACTTGGGGATGCCTTGCAAAAGTGCATGAGCCGTTACCGAAGAAAAGAAAGCTTGGTCCTAAAATTGTTGATTGTGTTGTTCTAGGGTATGCTAAAAATAGCACGGCTTATAGATTTCTATTGGTCAAATCCGAGGTGAGTGAGATCTCTACAAATATAATGATGGAATCTCGTGATGCGACGTTCTTTGAATATGTGTTCCCTATGAGACCAAATGAAGCCATTGACACTAAGATATGGTGATAGCTGAGGCTATATCTGTGCTATTGTTTAGGAATGTCTTCTTGCTTTCAATAATAAAAAAAAGAACGTGATGCTTTCCTTTCAGGGGGTTTAGTGAATAGTGAGTTGTGTTAGTTACATGACAGGGCAAACCATGTGGTGCTCTCCTTGTGCTTTACATGTTTATTTGACCTTGGTGCAGCTTCTTTGTGCAGCTTGGCTCTGTGTGAGTATCTGGCTTTTTGAAATAGAGATGGCGCAGGAAGGGTAGCTGCTGCATGCAAACATCCCTGGTGTCTTCTTTTAATTGTATATTTTTTCATTACCGGTAAGATACAAACATCGAGGTTTCTGCTTTGTGAAATAGTTCAAAAAACAAAAGGTCATATACTTCCACATTCCCAATTGGCATAACATCTTCTTCATTGCAAAAAGATATGTTGTCCTTTGTATAGTGATTCGGCTAGCTTGCATGAGGCATTCAAGTATTATAGCATTGCCAGTCATAACAAGGTTGTCTTTATTGTTTCCAAGTAGTCATGGGTAAATCTTTGCTCTTTTTGGTCGCACAGGTTACATACTAGATTTTTTGGGATCTTATTTTGCTTTATTGCGTTTATATTTATGAAAATATCAAAGTAGGTGTACATAGTATCATAACAAAGTTTTGCGGACTAAGGTGTCAACCTTCATGTATAGGATTTGTGTCAGATGCTAATTAGATGATCTAATAGTTTGCTGGATGCTAATTAGATTGGTCATATTCTTAAAAATGTTGAATGCCATGAGTAGGTTTATTCTAAAAAGATATTCATCTTACCTCTTTTTTTTCCAAACAGTCAGGAACTTTGTAGTTAGTCTTTCTTTGTCCTCAATTAATGGCAAATGGTTTGATATAAAGCATCGCAAAGGTTTTTAGGTATGCTTAAGTGGTGTTTAATAGTCTTTAGCTATGTATGTATAACCATGCTTATCAACTAAGCCAAATCATGATATACATTTATGTTTTCTCTAAATAAGTTCCCTTTTGCCTGAACATTTATCTTGCAATGTGTGTCAACCTAATGTGGTATACAAAATACAGCTAGAATATTGATCGCAACAAAATTTTCTCATCTATGACGAACATCCCGTGGATTACTTTGCAGTGCGTGCCAGCATAGTATGATATAAATAGCACTGATTGCATGGAGTTAGCGCCTTGCCAATATATTCAATTTGGTTTATTGCTTTCTTTGCATTCAGATATAAATGATAATGTTATGCAAGATATGGTGATAGCTGAAACTATATCTGTGCTATTGTTTTGGAATGTCTTCCTGCTTTCAATTAAAAAAACGTGATGCTTTCCTTTCAAAGGTTTCCTTTCTTCATCTTTGAAGCAATTCTATATTTAGAGATTATTAGGATGCGAAGCTTTACTTCCAGGATTCATATTATTAGGGTGATGAAATTTTAATGCATTTCCTTTTGTGCGCTATTCAACAATCACCTCAGCGATCTCATTTTTATGTTATGTATTGCTAGATTCCTTATCTTATTTTCTATCTATTTTAGGGTGTGAGAATTTGTAAGATCACATATCAGAAGCTGTATAAAATTGGTGTTCTGTGTGCAACTAGTATTAAAATTGTTCCTCATTTGGGGTTTCATTTCTTCATCGCTGTGTTATGTGCTCCGGCCCTTGCGTCCATCTGAAGTATGTCTTAAATCAACAGAATTAAGCAATTGTAGATATTTGTCTCGGAATCAATCCATCTAAATTCCAAATAGCATGATGTTTGTCCAATCCTTCATCGATTTATCAGCTGGAGAGATTCCTCTTCACTATTATTGTGTTAGTGAATTAAGAGTGTCCATGCACGTAATTTTGCGTCAACTAAAGGAGATTTCTATTTGTCATGACTGTTCCTGTGCTAGCAGGCTATAAGCGTCAGAGTGTAGGAATAACTTCTTCATTTGCATATGTTGATAACGTTCTAGCTTTCCAGTCAGCATGTTGTAATGTGATCAACCAAGCACATGCTAAGGTTGCCCGACAACAGATTTGCTGGTTGGCATCTAGTGCATACATAAAGCTGCAGGAAAACAAACAGAACCTAGACAGGGCCAAGTTTAGCTCATGTCCATTTCTTCGACACTGTTTGCTTTGCTTGGTCCCAGCTCTAGGTCTCGTGACAGGACACCAATTCAACCTATACTGTGTGGTCGGCTACGCATGCGTTCTACTGATGATAATGTGAGGGATTTAATAAGCTGGTCGTCTACGAGTACTGACCGGCCACTGAGATGGACCAGATGGGTGGTGGTTCAAACACGCATCAATCATGGAGCAAGAGAGGTAGTGCTATCGTTTCTCGACGCCTCTCACATAGCTAGCTCAACGATTTGGGCGGCACAATCGGATCTGGCTGCTGATTCTACTGCTGTCGTACGCGGTCTCTTGGGAAAGTTTTACCAGCCATACTGAAATGAGCAAGCCGCAAAGATAGCAATGCTTTCGTGTACGTGATTTAGCTAGGCCCTACCGAGCTCCTGCTCCAGAAAGGCATCAGTAGAAGCCGTCGCCATTCGCCAATGTATAATAACGCCACTGCATGATTGGTATCTCCAAGGATCTGAGTGTGCAGTCATGCGACGTACCTGTCTGATTAGACTTTGGGTAGAACTAGAGCGCCCACGATGTCGATCTGAATTAAGATCATCGCTCTCAGTTATCCGATCTGATGTAACAAAAATCGATAAGACATAACAATTATTTAGTAAGTCTATAACAAATCCTCATCCGATACAATAAAATATATTAGGTTACAACACTGTAATATTCACTCTAAAGACGCAATAAAATCCATAGCAATCGCAACAACAAAGGGCGGATCTATAGTGTTTTACCCCGGTGCACAGGACACCGGGTCAAAAAATCATTTTCCTTTAGATATAGCCATGTATATATAGTATGAACACCTCTAACACAAAATAAGAGGACACCCTAAGCCAAAAAATTACATATATGTGATATGTATAGGAAGTAGGGACCCTCGATCATTTTTGTTCTGGATCCGCCACTGTCAACAACAAACGATACACCATCTAGCAAACCCACTACAACAGAAAAAATCTCGTGCAACAAATCTGTAACTAAACTGAAAAAAAATCTTATGCAGCAAATCCGTAACCCAACTGCAACAATATTCGTGTTGCTACAATATTTGAGAAGACATGTTGCAACAAAATAAAATATCTAATGCAACAATGTGATAAAGTTGTTGCAACAAATCCATAAAATATGCTTGCAATAAGGATACCAGAGGAGGACACGACTAGTGTCTGCACAAGACGGAGCACAATGGCATCGCGATGGCAGCAACGCCTCCGCATTCATCGTAGCGGAGGCCTAAGGGGCAGTTTTAGAGTCGACGACACCCTCGAGGACATGCGGGAAGGTTGCCCTCGACACCGACCTCATTAGGGGTCCTTCGATATGGTGGAGGAGAGAGATCTCTATGGCATAGCCTCCTAGAGAGGGATTACAAACATGGAGAAGATGGAGACGAAGGGAGAGCACGTGAGATTCCCTCCCTCTCTCTAGATTCTTTCTCCTATGGCACTTGATCCACTTTGATTTTGCTGTGGCTATAGAATAAGGAGAGCAAATAGGGTTTGGGGGGGGGGGTGGTTGCAAGAGTGAAAACTCGGAAGACGAAGACGAAGCATAGTAAACGTTCGATCAGCTATTGTTCCGTGTCCGGTGTAGCAGCATGCTTTCAAAACACGTGCCTCCAAAACCGAAAACGCGCGGCAGGTTTCCTCACGGTTTTGTTACATAGCCCATGCTCCTCCATTCTCGACCAACCACGCATACGGCAATCTCACCTACAATGGGCAATCCATTATATATTTATTCAGATGGTTCAAAACACACACTACCTCCTTGAGTTATGCCCCATTTAGAACGTAGATTTTTTTTCTTCTAAATTGACTTTTGCGGAAATTAAACTGTTTCTTATAAAATTCATGAGTTCAAAACATATCGTTTACCGACGTACGATTGGTGGGCAATGCTACCCCATGTGATGAACTCGCCTAGCAAGATCTCTCAATCTGAACCCCCTCGATCGGGAGCAATGCCCTGCTGGCTGGGGGTCTCATTCCAACAGGATTCTCGTACAATACAGAACGCACGCGACAACCAAAAAGCTTACACTTCTCCAACACCTTAGCTTTCATGCATGCATATGTGGTTAGCAATGTAGACACCATCTGCAGGCCACACGGCGATTCCCACACACCGGCTAGCTAGATTTCAATGAACTGACGCTTTCTAGCATGGAAAATCTTGAGCACACATGCGCCGGCTGGCCGGATCACCGAACTCGATCCGTTCATACCGGCCGATCGATCCATCCAGTCACTAATTGCTTTCTGAAAGAGAGGGCGCATACAAATGTCCAATGAGAGATTTTCCCTCAGAAAATGGTTCCAATGAGAAACCAATTATAGAACCTGAGTTTGCATGCTGTGACTGGTCAATTCTCTGAATTATGTTATTGCGCTTAGAACAATTAATCTACCAAATTTACCAAGGCATCATTCTGACACAGACAAGAACTTCCAGAGTTCCAGTTCCTCTTTCGAAAATGTGAAAAGGAACAGGGAAGAAAGGAGATTACAATGGCATTTAGCCGGTATATATGTCGTTGTCACATCCCCATGTGTGTGAGGATCTCAATAAAAAATGAACGTAGATCGCACAAAACTGCACATATGTAATCTAATTAACCGCAGGGTATTGCACTGATGTTTTTCCTTGTGTTAAAAATACACAAAACTTGTAGTACAATCGAGTAACATGGCAGCTAGCTTAGCTATAAATATGTGAAGCCAATCTACTGCGTTTATCACTACACAGCGAGTGGCGGCTGCATGTGCAGCTGAGTGCATCACCACCACCACCAACACCACAAGCACAACGAATGGAGATGGAGGCGACCATGGAAGTGAAGAAGAAGAGCAAGAAGAAGGGTGGCCTAAGAACAATGCCCTTCATCTTTGGTAAGCAAATTAAATTAATCATTTGAAGATTAATTTAAAAGTAGATGGTTGCTTACCCTTAATTGTGTTCGCGCGCGCGCCAGCCAACGAGGTGGCGGAGAAGCTCGCCGTGGTGGGCTTCTCGACGAACATGCTGACGTACCTCACCCAGCAGCTGCACATGCCGCTCGCCAAGGCCGCCATCACCCTCACCAACTTCGGCGGCACCTCCGCCATGACCCCGCTCGTCGGCGCCTTCCTCGCCGACGCCTGCGTCGGCCGCTTCTGGACCATCGCCGGCGCCTCCGTCGTCTACCAAGTCGTACGTACATTTCTTGTACATAGCAATTCGTGCGGTGAGCTGAACTGAACTTCGACGTGCGTGTGGTTACGTGTCGTGCGTGGCAGGGCATGGTCCTCTTGACGGTGTCGGCCGCGCTGTCGCAGTTCCGGCCGCCGCCGTGCAAGGCCGGCGCCGCGCTGCGGGGAGGCGGCGCGTGCGAGGAGGCGGCGCCGTGGCAGCTCGCGGTGCTGTACGTGTCGCTGTTCCTGAACGCGTTGGGGGCCGGCGGGTACCGGCCGTGCATCGTGGCGTTCGGCGCCGACCAGTTCGACGAGTCGGAGGCGGCGGAGCGGGCGCGCACGTGGGGGTTCTTCAACTGGTACTACTTCTGCAACGGCGCGTCCATGCTGCTGGCCGTCACGGCGGTGGTCTACGTGCAGGACAACGTCGGCTGGGGCTGGGGCCTCGGCGTGCCGACCTTCTGCATGGCGGTGTCCGTCGCCGCGTTCGTCGGGGGGTACCCGCTGTACCGGAGGCTCGAGCAGACGGGCAGCCCGTTCACGCGGCTCGCGCAGGTCGTCGTCGCCGCCGTGAGGAAGCGCCGCATGCCGAAGGTCGACGACCCGGCGAGGCTGTACGAGAACGACGAGATGGACGCGCCCATCTCGCTCTACGGCAAGCTCGTGCACACCAAACAGCTCAGGTATGTGTGTGTGGCCTCTGCTCTCTTCCACCTTATTTTCCTCACTGCACTACGTAGCCTTGTAATTTGCTCAGATTTTTCTTTCTCAGATTAACCATTGTTCATCTCTATGAAAAGAGGCTTCCACCTCTGATTTAACTACACTTGAACATAGGCTAAACGTTTGACGGTTCTCTGTAGAAAATTAACGGGGGGTTTTCTATTTGCACGGCGACTTGTACTTTCTTAAGCAAATTGAAAGGCCGAGAAAAAAATCAACTTAGAGTAAATAAAAAGCAGACAACTTTCAAATATCAAACCTGAGAGTTACAATTCTCAAATTAATGTAACGCTATACATACTAACCAAAATTGTTGAGAGACCGTCTCCTAAGGAAGCTAGTTCTTACTACAAGAATTTTAGCTTTTCATTAGAAAGAGAATCGAATCAACGTCTCCAACAACGTGCAATCTTAACGGCTAGATATAGCAAGTAGGCAACAAGAAAAGATAATTGATGAGTACCAACCAAGCCGATCTAGGGTCCAAGAGCATTGATGAACAAGAGGACGTAGGAGATTAGAAAGCGATGTCAGCAAATGGCGTCAAAACATAAGCACACTGCTCCGGTGCTGCACTACTCTGTAGTACACTAGTACTGAACTGAGACGATAGTCGATAGCCATAGCCGCCGCTGGATAATTTCGTGTGGCGTCTGGTTTTGACTTGACCAAAACACAAAAAAAAACAGAGAGAAAACGAGTTGGGAATGCATGGGCTCCATGGTCGATTGCTGAAGGGACATGGGTGATTGCGTATCGATCGTTTGTCAATTGTCAGAGGATATGTTCAGAGATCTTGGCCGACAGAGAACTAGTTCTGATTTTGCTTTTCTCTTTTGAAGAGAGAACAAGATCCCTCAACAGTTGGTAGCCAACAGAGAAGAACAATGAGTCAAGAGAAAATTTGCACCTATACATCTAAAAGGAACTACAACTACGAGCTTACTTCTGACGGTTTTAGAAGAAAAAATACATCCGATGATCGCCAGCCACTCGAAATCGGTTTGGATTTTGGCATAGTTTGAACCATGTTCTAGTTCAAAATAAGTCAAATTTGAGTCTTATTTCTACCGTTCATAGTAGTTTATACCAAAAGTTCAACCTCTTTGAGCTCAGTTTGGACACAACAGCTAAAAAGCTTGCTTAGATTCGTAATACTTCTGTAGGTTTGAGATAGTTTTGTGGTTTTTTTAATAAAAAAATCTTAATAATTTGAGATCTAGTTTGCCTACTTCTGTGTGGGTTGTCCTTTTCTTTTTCTGCATGACCGATTTTATTGGATTGCTCGTTGGAGTTTACCGTCATACCCTAGCAATTCTCATCCTGCCATGTGACGTCATCGTGAGCCTTGGGGTCCGTGGCACATGAAAAACTAGGACACGGCTGTAACACCCAATGAACAGTAAATAACCGTGGAAATTTTGAAACCGCTGTGTGATGCGTGATAATAAAAATGAGTATCACATTTACTTTCACAAAACATTACAATTACTGTCAGTTGGAGCTGGTCTTAATGTAATCACGAGTTTATTGGACGCCTCTTTAGACTTTAATGCCACATCCTGCCATAGCATACCTTGTCGGGTCGGAGGATCGCTGGCCCATAACTATTGGCATGGGCCGCACGGCTCGCTGGAGAGTGTGCACTCGGTTTATATTCTACGCTCAACTACATAATAGTGTGTGTGTGTGTGTGTGTGTGTGTAATGGTTGACGTGTTGATGTGACTGCAATTGTCGCCTCCAACACTGTAACCTAAAATCTAATTTGTTCGTCCCGATCATTGCCAAAGCCTAACCCGAGCACCAGAGTGGATGGCTGGATACCCGCCAGTAAAGGGAATCGTTAAGGAGTATTCAAGTGTTTTTTGGGGGTTGAGGGTACTCAAATTTCTCACCTTTGGATCCACACCAACTATCCATGCTCCACCTTCACCTCCAGTGACGACGGCTCTCCAACGAGTTAGGGTTTGGGTTCACCCTATTTAGGGTTTGGGTTCACCTTTGTCCGGGGTATTGAGAGAGGAGGGGGTGGTGGCGGACCGACAATGAGCGATGGGGTGGCAGTGGTGCCGCCAGTGCCACGAATTGGAGGAGGGCAATGGGCGATGGAGGTCAGCGGGGGGCGACGAGACAAGAGTGGCTTTTAGGAGGCGACGGGAGGCAATGGTGGATCTAGCGGCGGTAGCCACCGGAGACAAGGAAGGAGGGTGGCACGGGGGTGGCTCACCGGAGAGGAGGAAGAAGGTGGCGCGGGAAAGAGACGGAAGCAGCGGCGGCTCGCTGGCGGGTCGCACCGGCACCGGAGATGGCGACAACATGGTGGCAGGGGGTGGGGCGGCTAGGGTTTGACGAGGGAAGGAGAAGGTGAGGAATATATATGCTTTATGGGAGGAATGACATCCTTTGAATCTATATCCAATGGCTAAAAATTTGAGTGCTCGTTAGCAAAAAAAAAAACATTCACATATGCACTCATGGCCACATGTGCTCTCACCGCCTTGCTACTCTATTGCACATCACAACCCATCACTAGGCCACTGGCCACTCGGATTCTAGGCTTGTTTGGTTGGTGCCATGTGTTCCATGTTCGGAAAAAATGGTATCTAGAGGTAACCTAGAAAATAGATAATTTTTACCTAACCAGGCAAGCCAGGAGATGATGTGTTCGGTTGGTGACCGGGTCTGAAGAAAGCGTAAAATAAAAAAAACGCTTTGACAAGGACAAAACATAAAAACTAAAATACGCTTTCATAATAACCATTCTAAAACCAGTCTCATCCGGTCATCCCAGATCACTACTCTCGTCCTCCTCCCATTCCCCATCTTCCTGTCGCCGTCAAATTCGTCGTCGCAGCTGACTCCTCTCGCCACCGACAACCATCCTCCTCATAATCCTGATGACAACGACCCATTTGTGGCATCTGGCGACGCTGTCGGTGACACGGGTGTCGGCGGCAAGAGCAGCAGGATGTGGGCAACCGTTAGCGGTGGGAGCAAGGGATGCGGGCCTCCGGCGGCGACGGAGCGAGCTTTGGTGGCGAAGGCCGAGGAAGGAGGCGGCTTAGCGGCGGAGGCTGAGGGAGGAGGCGACGCGGCGGAGGAGGCCGAGGGAGGAGGTGATGCGATGGTGTTACTTGTGCTACACGCGGGGGCGACGACGGGAAAGACGACACTGGCGGTGCTACTTGTGTTCCCAAGCGCTCGATTTGGATGCCTTGGGCTGAAAATATCATTGGCAAGCATATGCACCCTGGGCTCCAACCAAACGCCACCCGACAACATCCCGACAATCCTGACCAGACTAGTGGATGCTAGGATGCTAACCAAACATACCCTCTAACAACAGGGGCTTGTTCCGACACCATCTACAGTGATCCCCTCTTTCGCTTATTGTAGCCAACCATACCGTTGATGCCGTCTACCGTGACCCTCTCTCTCGCACATTGTAGGCTTGTAGCCAACCCATTCGACACGGGACACCCGTATGAACGTACGACAATAAATGTGGGCGTTCGTACATTAGCAAAATCGTTTCAATATATTTACCACGCTAAAAAAATGTTATTGTTATAATTAGGGATGTGTATTTCTAAAGTGACTTATGCTTTCTTATGTATAAGCAAGTATAAGCCATACTTTTCAGCGTTTCATGTTTTTGAACCATATTGAATCAATTTGGTACCAGGCACACATATCTCAAAAGCCAATTGACTTATAATTAACCAAAAAAACACGTAACAGATATTCATAATGTTTTGCATTATATTGGACTTTTTTTAGGCTTTCGGTTCGAGAAATGCAAGCTGACCATGGCAAGCTCGAAACTAATCGTTCTGTTCCTTGGCTCCGGCGTGCAGCTTCTTCGACCGCGCTGCCATCGTCACCGACGGCGACCTGCTCACGACGGACACCTCCTCCGGCAAGCTGCCGTCGTCCCCCGTCCCCGACCCGTGGCGGCTGAGCACGGTGCACCGCGTGGAGGAGCTCAAGTCGGTGCTCCGCATGGGCCCGATCTGGGCGGCGGGCATCCTGGTGATCACGGCGTCGTCGCAGCAGCACACCTTCTCCCTGCAGCAGGCGAGCACCATGGACCGCCGCCTCGCGCCGCGGATCTCCTCCTTCCGGATCCCCGCGGGCTCCATGACCGTCTTCTCCTTGCTCGCCATGCTCGCCACCCTCTTCGCCTACGACCGCGCGCTCGTCCCGCTGGCCCGCCGCACCACGGGCCTCGACCGCGGCATCTCCTACCTCCACCGCATGGGCGTTGGGTTCGCCGTCTCCGTGTCGGCCACCTTCGTCGCGGGCTTCGTGGAGCGCCACCGCAGGGAGGCCGCGGCCGCGGCGGGCACCACCGACGCCGGGACGGCCCCGCTGTCCGCCTACTGGCTGGTGCCGCAGTACGCGCTGCACGGGGTGGCGGAGGCGTTCACGTCGGTGGGGCACCTCGAGTTCATGTACGACCAGGCGCCGGAGAGCATGCGCAGCACGGCGACGGCGCTCTTCTGGCTGTCCATCTCGCTGGGGAGCTACGTCAGCACGCTGCTCATCACCGTCGTGCACCGGTGGAGCGCCGGCACCGACGGGTCCAACTGGCTGCCGGACAACATCAACCACGGCAAGCTGGACTACTTCTACTGGATCGTGACGCTGCTGCAGCTCATGAACCTGGTGTACTACGTTATATGCGCCAAGTGCTACACGTTCAAGCCCGTGCAGCTGCGTAATATAGACGAGGAGAAAGACAAGCCTCTAGTGGAGCTTCAACAAGAGGTTTAAGTTAGCATGCATGTATATGCAGGTACAGGTCTAGCTAGAAGATGCCTATAAGCAGGTAGATAGATGTCTGAACCTTGATGGGGTGAATGTATGTGCTTGTCAGTAATTCAGTATGTGTGCATCAGGGAAAACAGAGAGAAATGTATGCGTAGTTGAGCTAGTATCAAGTTCCTAAAATGTGTAATTCTGCTCGTTTTCTATATGGTTCGTGGAATCATGGTGTTTGATGCGGATCGTTCAGAGCATTTGGAAGTTCCCAATAGCAAATCATGTAACACGTGTGCCAACGCCAGAAACCCTTTGATCCTGGGCTCTTGGCACAGTTCAAGAATCATGTAACTCAACAGTACTGTATTATTCAACAACTATACATGCATTCCTCCAGACATGGCAACACAACCTAGAAAGAACACACAATGTCTTGGACGTGATTTTTATTCGTTAACTGTACTTTCCTCATCAGATCAAGCCATTGTCACATGCATTCACCAAGAAGACAAGAACAACGCACTCCAATTCTAACACTTCGCCAAGAAGCACTGATACTGCAGAGCAGCTATAGCATTAGGTTGGTGCCTTTGACAATCAGCACTAGCCGTCCAAGAACGCGATCAGACGGTGAGCTTGATGTCGAAGCCGAGGGAGGGGTGGACGGGGTCGGCGGGGGAGGGGACGACGGCGGTGACGGCGGCAGCAGGGGGGCCGACAGGGAGGCGGCGGGAGACCATCTCGTCGACCTGGGCGGGGTCTCCGGAGAGGAGGGCCTCCACGGTCCCGTCGCGGCGGTTGCGGACCCAGCCGGCGAGGCCGAGCGACTCCGCCGTCTCCGCCGTCCAGTCGCGGAAGCCCACCCCCTGCACCCGCCCCTTCACTACCACGCGCACCGCCTTGCGCGCCGGGGGCTGCTCTGGCGCGGGCGACGAGGCGGCGGTGGAGGGGGTGGCCATGGCGGCGGCGTGGAACAATTGGGGGCAGCGGAGCCGTGCAGGGGAACGCGTCCCGGAAGGAATCTGGATTCTAGAGAATGGAGACCCTGGGGCCTCATGCTACTAGCATCTGCCATATTCTAATAGCTCGGCCCAGCCCGGCCCAATGCCCCCCCGGAAAAATGGAAACTCAAGGATGCATCTCTTTTTCCTTGTTCTTCACTGGCAAACTTAACACTGGAGCCTTATCGATTTATTATTAAAGCAAATACTTTTCACTACAGTATATTTCTGAGTATCTTGTTCTAATGTATCACCAAAATCTTGCGAAGATTGGCTGCACAAGGATTCGATCGAGCAAAACATGTAGGTAAATCGTAAATGGTTACCACACTACTAGCTCTAGCCCAGATGGTAAACTTAGTATCTAGCATCCAGATTGTGATGGTTACCTTCGACCTGGTGATGTCAGGTTCCCCTTCACCCCCAAATAATCTTCTCTATGTTGTTCCCAGAGTGGCTATGGCGTGTATCACCTTACCTTCTGACTTGCCGCCTCAATTTGACAGCCACGTTCTTCTCCCTCCTTCTAGCTCTGCTTGCGGTTCATTTGCTAAACCAGTCTTAAAGAGAGGCAAGGTCATCGGGATTGTAGTTCCCATTATCAAAGGTTCTCGGTGGCTTAGGGTCCTCAAATCGAGTGCATCGCCGGCGAGCTCTTGCCGCCGTTGTACATCCTCAGATGCCCTTTTCTTCTTCAATCTCCATGCAAAGGAGGTCCCACCGTCTCTTCGGCTACCCAAGATCGTCAGTGTTATCATCGATCCGATCAAATCTGGGATTCGACGGCACGGAGGCCTCTCGTCGGCTGCATCGAGTTCATCCCAATCTATTGATCGGTCGAATCAGTCAAAGGATCATGTGTATTTTTTTTTATGTAAGTCGTTTCTGTAATTCATAGGGACTTGTTTGCAATATTGTATACTTAGAAGGTCCCTGCTGTTAGTCAATGGTTGGTTGTACCAAACTATTCAAAGCAATGCATATTATCTAGGCCCTTTTTGGCCCACTTTTCCTTAAAAAAATCCCCGTCGTTTTCGTGTAACTTTTATAGTGTTAACATGATGTTGAAATTCTAAATACCGAACTTTTATGAAAGCTTGATTTAGAGGTGATGTCCATTGGATAACCCATAGCCCCTCCAATTAATATCCAAGTATTCAGAACCTATATTGGGACTAACTTTGGATATAGGCAAGTCCACTAAGGTCCAATCCATTGAGACCCAATATAAAACAAGTCCAATAAGTCTATGGACTCCTGAAGTCCAATCCCACCTCTACATGTGATCAGCATATTATACTAGTTTGTTCACGAATACTTGTTACTTTTGATCACTTTATTTGTTCGCAAATATTTTTCACTCCATGTTTCTAATATATAAATTCCCATTTTGTTTGTATTAATTGTCCCACCTTCTCCTACACATTGTGGGCTCATAATTAATTTGAGTGATAAGTGTTCTAAAAAAAAAATGTCCCACCTTCTCCTACACATTGTGGGCTCATAATTAATTTGACTAGTAATCAATGAGTATTTTTGATATTTTGGATAAAAAAATGTTTGTTGCCTTGATAGTTGTGACGTGGTCAAGAGTGATAAGTGCGAACGGAGAGAACAAAAAACTATAATATCCCTCAAAAGTTAAGGGTTATATACTCCCTCCGTTTCAAAATGTGAGGCATATAATTTTTCTCTACAATATTTATGAGTAAATATCCTCCCACACTATTCTCTCTTATTCCTAATATATTAACACTAGGGATATCATGGTCATTTCCTCTACCATCCTCTTGGTTTTACAACTTTCTTAATCTCCGTGCATGACCCAAATACGCTCTATAAAATGGAACAAAGGGAGTATATACTTATATTTAATTTATACTTGTTGTTTAGTGAGTAAAATGTACCATAACTTTTTCGTAAATTAAATATCGGAATAGTGTGCTTACAGCTGGTGTGATTTTTGCTGTGAAAAAATGATATTACTATTTCATCCTTAGAAAATAATTACTTAATTCTAACTTTGCATTGAACTTTATACTAAATGTCAAATTGAAACAATTGTTGCCTTGTGGAGGTCATGGGTGACCTCTAATCTCTTTGGAGGTAATTGGTAACCATGTTTAATACTAAGCGAAGTCATGATAAATTAATGGTCTATGTAAGAGTTGATTCACCGTACAATTTGTCTTGACATTTGAGGTAACCATCCTTCAGTATATAATGTTCCTTGTTTGGTTTATTCAGATCCCAACATATGTGATGGAAATTTTGTCCTATGAATAGCCTTTTAATATAAACACGTTTATATAACAAGAAAAGGAAGAGTTTGAACAAATTGATAGGTTTGAGTAAATCAATATATATTGATACAATTCCACTGCATTATTACTGCACACCATAGCAAAGCTTTTTGTGCATACATATACATATATAGCACACAAAGACAGTAGTACTCTAAGCAAGTAGGTGTTCTCCACTTCTCCATTAGATATTCTCCGAAGAACCATCCAAAACGTTCCAGAGAACTCTGGTTTATTCTGTTCCAGTAATCTTTTTCTTCAAGGTCTCAATGTCGCCGACCAACTCTTTCCTACTTTCCTGTAATCAAACAGCAAAACAGAGGTGCCCATGTAAATTATCACGCTCGAATTCACAAATTCGAGTCAAAGGTACAAACTAATTTAACTTAAGTGGTCAATAATATTCTCTTTGCATGCTCTCTCCCTCAATACCATTATTAAAGTTTCTTTTTAGCGAATCCAGTTAAGCATAATTGCAGCAGTAATACCGGTGCATGCTTGATTACCTTGAAGAGGAGGTAGCGGTACACGAACCAGCCGGTGTACCCGAGCCCAACAAGCTCCAGGATCTTGGGGAGCTGCACAAAGCACACACCAACACAGCCTCGTCATCCGTCACATCACACTTCTGAGCATGCAGGATTGCGCTGCGCAAAAGTAGGAGGAATTTCATCGTGGGGAAACGTACCAACGGCACGGAGTTGATGGCCCCCACGATTACGGTGGTCAGCCAGAGGGCGAGGATGGCGCCGCCGCCGTAGAGGAGGACGGTGGGCTTGTCCTCAACCGCTTCCCACTGTCACAGGCACCCAAGTGACGATGCGCGCATTTCTTCGCGGTTCATGTACGTACTGATATGCTAATATGCATGTACTTTGTACGAACCTTTGCTTTGAGGTCGGCGATGAGCTCGTCGCCACTCGCGGAAGTCGAGGTGTCCTCGGAGGCGGCCTTCACCCGTAGCAGCGACAGCCTCGGCGCATCTGTAACTTCAGTGAAATTGTAACTCGGAGCGGTTAGCAACGGTGCTCAAAATGTTCCGCGAACCTGCTCACTGCTCAGTCAATAGCGGTAGCTATGTTTACCTTGGAGGCGAAGCCGGTGAAGGCTTCTCCGCGGGACAAGGGCGGAGCCGGAGCGTGGGGCGGCGGCGCCGACGGCGGGGAGGCGTGCTCCGCCGAGAAGCGCCACGGAGTACGCCGTGGCTGCCATGTCAGTGCCTTATCACTTGAGCAAGCTAGCTCCTCTCTCGGCCTCTCCTTTTGTTCGCCCGTTGTTATGGTATCTACTGATCCACGTACCCCCAAGGCTCGAACGGTAGTAGTGCATGCGGGGATCTCGTGCTTGGTCCCTCTGGATGGTTGTGACTCGACACGTGGCAGGATGCTTGGCCGTGATTGGCCGCCTCCCTATCTTAAAAATCTATGGGTGGCCTGGCCTCCCATTCCCGGGATTGATGTGGTTGGTGCTGACAAATCAAATGAATCAATTGGTACTTTTGCTTTGTTACTTGGCTTGTGTAAATTTTGCCATTGCAGCTAGCATTCCTACTTGTTTATGCTACCATACATAGTTCCTCCCAGATCATAGTCACCACCGTTCATTGGCATAAACTTGGTTAATCTCTTAGGAGTCTAAAAGCAATTCCTCGAGTAATGAAGTAACAGTGTCAAGAACGGATGTAAGGATTGTATCAGTGCATACCAACGAATCCAGTATAGCATGTACAAATTGCACGTTAAAATATGACAATAGCTGATCAACGTATTCTAGTTGACACAAGATGTTAAAACATAACAATAGCTGGTCAACGTATTCTAGTTGACACAAGATGAGAATAAATAGATCCACTGAATGCTAAATTGCTATTTTTCTTTTCTTTTCTTTTCTTTTCTTTTCCCTGATCTACTTGTTTGTATAGCTCGCCGAGAACACTGGAGGGTTTGGTTGATCTTGGCATTTGACAGTTGACACAGCTGCTCGACGCCTGATTCTGCTCCACAACAGCACCCTGAAATAGCAGAACTGGACTCCCCTACGGGAATACGAGTTTACAACACAACAGGTTCTAGCAAAATACCTTGCACACTGAAAGATATGAGCCGTATGAAGGAATGGATAATTTCTGCTTCTGGATCATGAATAGTGTGCCACAGTTTCTGATGCACTGTGCTCCTTGTTCGAGTCATTTATCTTAACGGTTTTGCTAGTTTTAAGTTGTCTGAAATTTTCTTAAGTTTAAGTCACTTGTTGTGCCCATTGGATTTGTGTAGAGATTGGTGTGTCATATGATTAGATATTGATCTAATGAATGTCATATGATTGGATATTGATCCAATGGTCACAACAAGTGACTTAAACTTAAGAAAATTTCAGGCAACTTATGAATAGACAACCCTTATCTTAAACCTTTTCTACTAACTGAATAATTAACTTGCATCAACCGAACTGTCACTATCTAATGAGAAATATATGTGTTGTGCTGTTGTCGTTTCTTGCTCAGACTCATCATCTTGCTCAGACTCATCTTCCTGCTCAGATTCTGTTCGCGCTCCTCTTGTTTTGCACTGGGGTTTAGATCAGAGAGAGAGAGAGAGAGAGGAGAGGAGAGGGAGTACCGTCCGATTGCG
The DNA here is from genome assembly GCA_036346255.1 of Ampelocalamus luodianensis. Classification (NCBI taxonomy): domain Eukaryota; kingdom Viridiplantae; phylum Streptophyta; class Magnoliopsida; order Poales; family Poaceae; genus Ampelocalamus; species Ampelocalamus luodianensis. The sequence goes on along the minus strand of CM070627.1, from coordinate 49,850,798 downwards.
TGGAGGAGGAGCCGGCCATGGCGTGGCAGCGGCGGTCGTGGAGGAAGAAGAAGGTGGTGGCGACTCCGGATCCGGTGAAGATGAGCACGGTGGTGCTTCCCGTCGCTTGAGCCCCCCTCTTAGATCGGGTCTAGGGTTTTGTCGGTGGGTCTGGCGGCGGCACGGTCAACCTCGTGTAGCGTGCCGCCCCGACCCCCACCTCTTATATGTGGCGGCGGCGAGGGGCCCACCAATTATTGGTGGCGCCCGATCGTAAGCGCGAGCAAGGGGTGGCATTTGGCCGTTGGGCCAAATGCCTGAGATCACTCTAACATTCTCCCCCTTGATCTCAATCTATACTTTAACTTTAATTACTTTTAACTTTACACATTCCATCATAGATTAGTGCATAGAACATGTCTCATCGTCACGGTCAATCGCCGATAGATTTGACAGTTACAATACACCTCTCTGTTTTGAAAAAGTTACTTTAATCCTTTGGACCATCTTTTAGTCCAGGAATCATAGGCTTTCTCTTAAACCCATGCCGGCTACATGTTCTCTGAACACGTTGGGTGGTAAGCCTTTAGTAAGCGGATCCGCTAACATCTTTGCGGTACTTATATGCTCAAGACTTATAATTTGATCCCGAACTTTATCTTTCACAACATAGTACTTGATGTCAATGTGTTTGGCGGCACCACTTGACTTATTGTTGTGGGCATACGTTCTTTGCGGGTTCATTATCGCAGTACAACTAAGTGGTCTATTGATGTCGTCAACCACTTTTAAACCGGGTATGAACTTCTTTAGCCAGTTCACCTGCCCCGTAGCCTCATAACATGCTACAAACTCGGCATACATTGTGGACGATGTAGTGACGGTTTGCTTTGAGCTTTTCCACGATATAGCTCCTCCAGCGAGAGTGAACACATATCCGGATGTAGACTTTCTATCATCTCCCGCAAAATCAGAATCTGTATACCCCACTATATGGAGTGAATCTGGTCTTCTGTATGTCATCATGAGGTCTTTTGTTCCTTGCAAATAACGCAAGATTTTCTTTATCAATTTTCAATGTTCTATTCCAGGATTGCTCTGGAATCTGCCAAGTAACCCGGTAACAAACGCTAAGTCAGGGCGTGTACACACTTGAGCATACTGCAAGCTTCCGACAGCTGAAGCATATGGAACCGATTTCATTTGATCGAGCTTGTACTGGTTCCTGGGGCATTGAAAATCCCCATATCTGTCGCCCTTGACTATAGGTGCGGTGAAGGACTACATTTATGCATACCAAATTTCTTTAAGACTTTCTATGTATGCTGTTGTAGACAAATCCCAATATCCCTTGTTTCTATCCCGGTGAATTTGATCCTAGAACGAACGAAGCTTCACCAAGATCTTTCATATCAAAGTTTGAGGACAAAAACTTCTTTGTCTCCGATGAGCAAACCGACATCACTACTAGCTAGTAGAATATCATCCACATACGAGATTAGGAAGATAAACTTCCCATCTTTAAACTTTGCATAAACACGCTTGTCCTCTACATTTTCTTTAAACCCAAATTTTCTTATTGTCATGTCAAACTTCAAGTACCATTGTCTTGAAGCTTGCTTTAACCCATAAATCGATTTCTTTAGGCGGCATCCCATTCTTTCATTTCCTTCCACGACAAAACCTTTCGGTTGTACCATGTAAACATTTTCCTCCAAATCCCCATTAAGAAATGTCGTCTTTACATCCATCGATGTAACTCTAAATCATAATGTGCTACTAATGCCATTATGATTCGAAGAATCTTTACATGAGACCGGAGAAAAGGTCTCATTGTAATCAATCCCTTCTCTTTGCGTAAAGCCTTTTGCCACAAGTCGCGCTTTGTATCTTTCTACATTCCCTTGGGAGTCAAGCTTTGTCTTGTAGACCCATTTACGATCTCTTGTTTTGGCTCCTTTAGGAATAATTTCCAAGTCCCGCACTTTATTAGTCTTCATGGACCTCATCTCCTCTTCCATAGCCTCAAGCCATTTTGAGGAATTTTCGCTTCTCATGGCTTCTTCAAATGACGTGGATCATCCTCCATTTGAAATTCTCTGTATGATAAATCGATAATCATCGAAATAGCCGATCTTATTACTCTTTGAGACCTCCTGGGCCTCCTCATTTGGTACATCTTCTTTGAGGTCTTTGTTGCTCCTCATCCGTGGCAATGGGTTCTATAGGATCTGAAGAACAGGTTCCTCATTCTCATTCATTGTTGCCACGGGAGGAACAATAACAGTCTTGGCACCACGTTGTCTTGCACTGTCGGTGCAGCGACAGCAGGTAGTATGAAGAATGGCTCTTGAATCATCGGAGTGGGCGCATACACCCGCTTCTCTTCAAGGTCAATCTCACGAGCTACCATACTTCCTCTCATCATTTCATCCTCTAAGAAGACAACGTGTCTCGTTTCTACAAACTTTGTATATCTGTCTGGACAGTAGAAACGAAAACCTTTTGACTTTTCAGGGTAACCAATGAAATGACAACTTACTGTTTTGGGATCAAGTTTCCCAAGGTTTGGGTACACGTAAGTGGTTTAGTGAGGGAACTCTTCCTGTCCACAACTCGTACGGTGTTTTGGGCACCGACTTACTAGGCACTCTGTTGAGAATATGAATGGCGGTTTTCAACGCCTCCATCCATAGACTCAATGGCGTGTGGAATAGCTCATCATGCTTCGCACCATATCCATCGAGAGTGCGGTTGCGTCTTTCACTACTCCATTTTGCCGAGGTTCTTTGGTGTAGAATATGGCTACTATACCATTTTCTGTAAAACCTTGCAAAGGTCCAGAACTTGTCCATATGGGGTATGTCAACCGTAGTACTCCCCACGGTCGATCGGACTATCTTAATCTTTAAATCGTGTTGGTTTTCAACTTCACCTTAAATATCTTGAATTTATCCAAGGCTTCATTTCTTTCTTTGATTGGATAAATATATCCATAACGGAGTAATCATCGTGAATGTTATGAACAGTCATATCCATCCACACTTTTCACAGAAAAGGACCACAAATGTCTGTGTGAATAATTTGTAGAATTCTGTGCTTCTTTTGGCGTCTTTCTTAATTTTCTTTACATATTTTCCTTTAATGCGATCTCAGCATTGTTCTAAGTCCGAGAACTCTAATGGAGGAAGAATATCATTCTTAACTAGTCTTTCTATTCTCCCTCGAAATATGGCCTAAACGATGCTATAATTTCGACGACGCATCTAGAGTTCTCTTTCGTTTCTGTTTACATTTGTAGACGAGATTCATTCACTTTCTCATACGCGACGTTCCCTTTATCGCATACGACATTCACATCATCACATAATGATAACAAATAAAGCTCATTTTGTAAGATGGCAAGACCAACACATTCTTTATTAAACATTATTTCACACTTGCCATTTCCAAAATGACAATCATAACCATCATTGTCCAAACATGAAACACTAATCAAATTCTCTCAGAAAGAGGGAACATAAAGAACATCTCTAAGTAAGAGAGTGAAGCCATCACTAGCTCTAATGAAAGATCGCCAATGACTTCAACTTCACTTGGACTCCATTTGCGACTTTAATGCATCTTTCTTTTCTTTGCGTATTCTTCGTCGAACGGAATCCACATATTATTGGCAACATGAGCAGTTGCACTGAATCAATCCACCAAGTAGATTTTGAATATTGTACATACAGGGACTCATTTATGAACGTAATAATGTCCTCACCTTTCTTTGACATAATCATTTTCAAGAAATCGGGACAATCTTTCTTGTAATGTCCCTTTTTCTTGCAATGAAGACATTGATCTTTGTCTACTGCAAACTTATTCTCGTTGAGGTCGATGGACGAGGCTTTTCCCTTGTTCTTTGAGGAGAAGTTCTTGTTGAAGTTCTTTTCTTGTTGTCCTTCACATAGTTGATAGAACCACCATGTGAGGATTTAAATCTTTCCTCCTCTTGCACACACATAGCTATGCACTTTTCTAAGTCCCATTTCTCGGGCTGCATATTGTAGTTGACAACAAAGGTGTCAAACTTTTCTGGCAAGGAAGCAAAAATCAAATGAATTAGGAACTCATCCTTGAGAGCCAAATCCATTGGTTTAAGCTTGGATGCCAAGTTGCTCATCCTTAGTATGTGCTCTCTTATGCCACCGCCAGAGTATCTTTCTGTCACAAGCTGCTTAATCAGCTGTGTAGCGTATGTCTTTGAAGAGCCAGTAAACTGACTCTTTATTTTCTCAAGGTACTCGTGATGGTGTCACACTCTGCGATTGAGCCCACAATTGCGTGCTCAATCGTGTTCTTTATCACAGCTAAACATTTCTTGTTGGCTGTGGTCCATTTCTTATACTCAAGGTCATAAGACATCTGTAAGGGAGCATGATCCCTCTGTCTTTTCTGCCAAGCAGTATCATCCTCATTTTGATCCTCACCGGTGCCATAGGCTCGGTGGGACGTGGTCAGAGTGAGGACCACCCACCTCACCAAGATAAACGCTAAGTCCATCTTTTCTTCCACTCTCCATAATTATCTCCTTTGAGAGTGGGGATCTCTCTGATACAACTCATCAAGTTGTATCCGCCTGAAAAATAGTTCAAGTAAAGTGAGAACATAACAGCAAAATTATATGCCTTATTTCCAACGTTGGTCAAAAATACAACATACAATTTAAAACAATTTTATCTATGCATTAAATCTACATCACCGTTGGCGTAAATAGAAATAACGCATAAAAACATCAATTAAAAATTATAATACTGTTATTATCAACGTTGGTCAGAAAATAACAATATCATAATTATCTAAAAATTATCTCTATTTTTCCAAAATTAAATTCTCCCGTTGGTTCGAATTTAATAATGAAAATTAATCAACATTAACTTTTGCAGCGGAAACTGTAATTATTCTAAAATAATTCATACTCAGAAGCATTCTTACTGTACTCATTTAATCTATGGAAAAATTAACACGTTGGTGCAAAAATTTCCAGAAATTTGATTCAATTTGCATTCAAAAAACATTCAAAAAAGCTTCTGAAAAATATTAAAACTCCTTTTCGGAATTTACTGTTCATAATCGCAATTTGGCCCACCAATGGCGGCTCCACGCGCGCGCGTGGTCGCCCAAAACTTCGCGCCCATGGCCTCTTTCTCTGCGCCGAAAAATCCCACAGCCTACCGCCGCCCGCCCGATCTCGGCCATCCTTCTGCTAGCCCCAATCCGACGGCACGGAGCGATTTTCGCGTAAACAAAAGGTGCCCACAACCCTAGCCCCCATTCAGTCAAGGCCCAAACCGAAAAAACCGGATCGAGCGGCGGCGGCTTCGGCGGTGACCGCGCTGGGCGCGCATGGGCGAGGAAGGCGGCGTCTCGCGCTGGCGGAGGCGCTGAGCGCGGCGTCTCGCGCGCGCGGGAGGCGCGGAGAAGCAAAGCAAAGCGGCGGCAAGGCGCGGAGCGCAGGTTCTCGGCGGCAGCCACGCGGAGCGGGAGGGCGGCGCCGCGCGCTGAGCAAGGGTGACGGGCGGCGCCCGACACCGGCGGATCGGGACCGGCGGCTCGCGCAGAGCGGCGGGCGGCGCCATCGGAGGAGGCGGTGCCGCGGCTGCGCTCACCGGCGAGCGGCGGCCGCGGCACGAGCGGCGGCGACGGCGATCGCGACGGTGCAGGCGAAGCTGCGGCAACAGCGGCGGCGACAACGGCCCGGCCGGGCGCGCAAGACGGCGCCAAGCCGGTGCGACCGCGGCGGCGACGCCACGAGAACGCGCCGCGGCGTCGACCGGTATGGCTCGATACCATTGTCCGCGCTCCTCTTGTTTTGCACTGGGGTTTAGATCAGAGAGAGAGAGAGAGAGAGAGGAGAGGAGAGGGAGTACCGTCCGATTGCGTGGAGGAGGAGCCGGCCATGGCGCGGCAGCGGCGGTCGTGGAGGAAGAAGAAGGTGGTGGCGACTCCGGATCCGGTGAAGATGAGCACGGTGGTGCTTCCCGTCGCTTGAGCCCCCCTCTTAGATCGGGTCTAGGGTTTTGTCGGTGGGTCTGGCGGCGGCACGGTCAACCTCGTGTAGCGTGCCGCCCTGACCCCCACCTCTTATATGTGGCGCTAGCGACAGGGGCCCACCAGCCTATTGGGCTGGGCGCCCCCGATCAGGGCACGAGCAAGGGGTGGCATTTGGCCGTTGGGCCAAATGCCTGAGATCACTCTAACAGATTCATCTTCAATCGGTTCCGTAAAGATAAATTCAGCAACAAGGGGCAATGATCACCGCCGGTTTCCTGAATTTTTCAGCGTAAAGTTATTGTTAGCAATTAAAGGTGAACAGTATATATAAGCAAGAATTTCACATTCAAAACTCAAATTACCACGTCACCAAAGTTTAAGCTAGAGTCATTGCTTCACTAAAAATTCGTTTAAATACTATGATGCAAATCAAATGAGGCGGTACCCTGGTTGGAAGACCCCTCGTTCTCCTCGAAACACCCATAGGTAGCGCGTCCAAAACTCCGGAGCACTCAAAATCCAGGAGTATACCTTCAGCAAAGAAACTCAGCCACATTGTGTATGTGTAGGTACAAAAATATTCAGGCAAATATTTAGAAGCATACCACAGATAATCAACAGTGCCAAGAAACTTCTTGTGATATGAAGTTGCTAGGGGTTCACCATGATGATCCCTATTGTTTGAATTCCCCTAAAATAACTGGTAATTAGTTTCATCTATATGTCAAACAGTCAAAGTGTGCGCTTCAATTTTCACTAGAAAATACTACCTTTAACATAGCATAAGAACTACAGAGCTTCAACGGATGTGTAGCGATCATGACATTTGAATATCCTGTCGCATGGTACTTCAGTAAACTATGAGGAAGGTGGATATAAGTATTAAAAAAAATGTACTAGGTCAGCTGTGATCTGACAAGAAAGTCTTCTGACCTACAAAGCTCGTATAAACCAAATTCAGAGCTATAAAGTCCAGACAACTCTCTTCTATCATGCAAAGAAATGTTCAGCTGGCGACACAAAAATCATACATAATGTATGCAATGTCAATTTTATAATAATCGGAGATGGCTATAACTTTGAGAATATCTAAGAAATATATAAGGCATTGTACTTGTCAATACCGTATCGGAGTCCATACCAGTTTGGTTCTTAGAATGGTACGTTCTGGTACCGGTCCATACCGGCGTACCGTTTCGGATTTAATATAATAATACTACTATATATATTTATAAGTATATATTTGTTTAATTATATACACACGAAATATCACTTGTAATATTATTCCAAATACATAACAGTACTATCATATATAACATATATTTCAATAGACGGTATTATCAATTCCACCGGTATGACTGGTATTAACCAATATCGAGCTGGTACGACCGGTATTGACCAGTATTTAGGCCGATACGGTACGTAGGACTACTTTGTACTGGTTTAGATGGTGATATGGTACGTACCGGCCGGTATGGCCAGTACCGGTACGGTATTGATAACTATTATTTGTTCCACCTTCATTGTCGACAAGAACTTGTAGGTGGCACTCTGCTCTGAAAAAAAAAACAAGCAAAAAAAAGGCAAAACAGACGAAAGAAAAATGTCAGTACTATATCGCGAGGCACCCACATTCTAATAAGATTAAAAATCTTGTTAGCAACTTAATATGACCTCATTGCACCACGCTATCATGCTTCCACAACCAATTTACAGAAATATCACTAGTTCCAGGAACCAGAAATTTGCTGCGAGTAACTATGTTCATCCTAGAATTTTAAGGTGACATATAAGTACATGGTGAATTTTAAGATTCACCATGTGTCCAAGAAAGATTTGTGATACAATGACTCTAGAACAGCGAGCACCAATTGAGAGGAGATGATTTGGTTCGGCTGCGGCAATCTTGGCCACTGCCCCACTATTCGCAACATCCCTATTCTGTATTACAGCTCAAGGAAGAGTTGTTTCACCACAATGGGAGAAATGCTGTGGCGCAAGCCCTCCAAGTGCTGCGATACTGTAGCAGACGTACTAAAACACTATGCTAGGCTATTTATTTGTGTCTTTAGTTGGTTTGTTTCCTTCTGAGTTGAGTTTGTTTACTTTATTTTTATTTCTATCTATTAAAGATAGATTTCCGTCTATTAGAGATGGGGCTATTGTAAATAGGGAGATAGTATCGAGTGGGGCAGGCAGGAATCAAATAAAGAAGAAAAAAAAGTATCTAGTCTCCCCTCCTCCTCTACTTCCTGTAAGTTCTACCCCGCCTTCGGAGCTCAGGCCCATATCCCCTAGGGAAAGTACTACTACCAGTAGAATCCTAGCGATTATCTGTTATGTCCTAGCAGTATGAACGTGAAATAACTCTAGTTATTATAATCGTTAAACCAACTAATACTTAGATGTAAATCCAAGTACCTCAAAAACAAATATTTGAGCAGCATTATTTCGCAGATTGAATTCACTAAATTAAATACTATCTTCCTCAAGCAGACGTAATAACCTACATTTGAAAACAAAGAAAAAAGATGAAAAGGCCACATTATTCAAACCAATGAAGATAACAAAGGGAAAAAAAACATTACTCACACCGTTTTGACTTCCAAAAAGTAGCACATCCATCTTTAGCATCCCCAGTTCGCCCCTAAGTACGGCACCGGACTTTCTTGAGAACTGAAGCACAAGAAGATCTGAAAGGCGACAGTTTTTTACTTGTGTTCTACCTTTGTGATACCTTTGCTGTGCACACCTTGAAGCTTCAGTATTTCTCCATCGTATTTGCTGTGCACAGACAGTAACACAAGTGCAGATTTATTTTCCTTTTGTTCGACCCAGGGATTTTCTTGGTAACCAGTCAGCCAGCCAAACGCTCTTACCCTCGGCAAGAGTGGAATACATGTGGCTTGCTTGGCCATGTACAGCGTGCGTATGTACACTTGACCAACCAGGTTTCCGAATTTTCCCAGGAAAAAGAATACAAACACTAGATACAAAATAAAAAGAAAGAAGAGAATACAGCCCTAGTTTCATCCGTGAGGTAATAAATAGAGTAGTAAATCATTCCTAATCCAACTCTCCGTATATTCCACTGGCAAACTCCACCATGAGCTTGTTCAGCTTCTTGTTCTGAATCCTCTGCGGGATCACCTTCAGCTCATCACTGCAATCAAGGAACAACAACTTCACCACCGCAAAAACACAAGGATACGCTCCCTACTATTCTGATGCGACGCGATGCGATCGTGCGAGGTAGGGTACCTTGGTGGGGAGCGTGGAGCGGATGGGGAGAGCATCTGGGCCAGCTTCACTGCGTCCTCAGGCCGGCACACGGCATTGTTGAAGCAGAGGTAGCGGCCGTACGCCGTGGGGGACTCGCTGACGGCCACGTGGGCGTCGGCGAGGAAGTCGACGTCGACGGTGACGAGGACGCCGTCGTCGTACATGTCCGGGGCTCCCTTGAGGTAGGGGTGGGCGGCGGTGAGCCCCGGCCCGGTGAGCAGGCCGGCGTTGATGGCCACCATGTCCACTCCTCTGTCCATGGCCAACGCCCAGGCCGTCTTCTCCGACAGTGTCTTGGCCAGAGCATGCCACAGCTGCAGCCAACACAGTAAAGCAAAACACGTGAATCCTTGTCCACCGCAAGTGTCGCTGTGCCGACAACAATATTTATGCAGAGATATAACTATAATGTGTTTGTTTTTAAAGGGTTTGCAGGTTGTAATGCGATTGCCATGAGCGAGACATTCACTCGGCACATGCATGCAGCTTTGTTGGCAGCTACACGAGAAGATGTCGCGGCAACGAACTAACTCGTGTTTGGCATTTTGCCAAAGATACCAGGAACACTGTGGTGGATGGCCGGCCCCAACTCCTATCAGAATTCAGAAACAAGTAGCTGTAGCGATTACAAAGTCTGGACGTGCCATTCTGTGATTGCCTGTCTGAATTAGCACCTAATCAATCAAACAAACAAACAGAAAAAGGGACGGCAATACAATCTTTGTGTGGCCTGGGATGTCTAATTGTTTTATGGAGTAGGAGTACTAGTCTAGTACTCAGCTCTCCTTGTGTGTCCTAATCCTAACAGGTGGGAAGTCAATTTTACTGGTCTCTTTCATTCATTCTGGATCTTCCCTGCCCCAAGTTGAAATGGCCTGACTTTTATTTCCTCGGAAATGCAAACAAAACGACACAGAGACTCATGGATGGGTCACTTACTTGTACGGCGCATGATGGACTTGGACTAGTTGTTGTATGTAACAAATTGCTGATGAGATGAAGGTCGTAGTTTCATTCGGAATGACCGTCAGAAAATGAAAGCGTTTCAGGAGTACCAACTTGCCTATGGAATTGAAGGGCCTAGTGTTTGTGACTGTCGATTGATGCCTCGATGGACTGGAGTACTAGTACTATAAGTGGAGTACCTTGAGTTTCCTGCAGAAGCTGAGCTCGCTCCAGTTCTTCTCGTCGAAGGCGTCGACGAGCTTGTGGTTCTCCCTCCAGACGACGGCGGTGACGGAGGAGGTGAAGACGACCCTCTCCATGGTCTCCGTCTGCGCGCACGCCTCCAGCACGTTGTGCGCCGCACGCACCTCCATCTCAACCGTCACCTCCTGCACATTCATTTCAATGGCTCCCCCTTGGTTAGCTTAATTTTGTTTGTGCGTCTCTCTCGATCGGCTCTCCTCTCCCCCATCAAACGAACTGAGCTTGCAGCTAGTCTCTTCTGTACTGTGGATGTGGGCGTGGACTCCTCCATTGGCTTAGCTGTAACGAAGCCTGCTCTGCTCTGCTCTGATTTGTTTGTGGTCAATGCTCATTACCAGTACAACTGTACATGGAGTAAGTACTACTGCTTGTCAAGTCACCGAGCCATGTGGGTGTGGCGCCATTAATGCACGCGGAAAGGAAGCGTACAAGTTCTTCTGCTACAACTTGGGTGCAGTAGAGTTAATACTCCAACTCCCTGGTTGGAGGAGGTCACAGCAGCTGAGCAGTGCCATTAAAGCCCAGCTCACCAATTTAGACAAAGGAAAAAGGCTCTCTATCCTATCTACGGCTAGCTGTCCTGGTACGTACGGTACGGAACTAGCACTAGTCTTCTCTCTCCCCTGACCCCTCGTGTGTGTATGTCAATAGAAACAGACTATATATACCTTTAAAATTTGGTAAAAAAAATTATTTTAATTCTAAAAAAATAGAGGAGGAGTAGAGAAGAGATGGAGCAAGCCCTCTCAATTTCTAGCGGAAGAGAGACAGAGCAGCAGATCTAGTCGTCTATTTTGTAGGTAGATGTTCTTATAATTTTGTACATAAATTCAAAATCTTGTAAGTTAGTAAATAAAAATAGCGATATAGAATTCAATGGATTAGATAGTTTTAGCAGTATTGCTGTCTGATGTAGTACACCATTTTAGCTGTATATAGTTTAGTTCATCGTATATATATTATTTATATAGCAGTACTCGAACGATTTAGAATAAATTTGTAAAAATACTAAAAAAAACTTAGTACGTTTTCACTTTTACATGGTACATATTTTGTTAATACCGAAAATATTTTTTAAATTAGAAAAATAAAAAATAAACATCTCTAAAAAAACAAAATACCTATTAAAAATCTGTAAAAAATTGTATAGTAGCTAAATAAAACATTTAGAACGTAAAAATTTCGCCATTTTAGATGACGATCGTGGTCTATTTTTGTAAATAATAATAATTATTATTTTAAATTAATTTTTAAATTAATATTATTTTTAAAAAGTCGTGTAACTGGATTAAAAATAAGAAGCGAAGTAGGACTAGCGTATAAAAAAAGGGAGGGCAGGATTCTCACATCGCAGGTGGCCTGGTCATGGGGGGTGTTGAACATGCAGAAGAGGCCTGAGCAGCCGCGGACGGCGTCAGCGATGGTGTGGTAGTCGAAGGGGTCGACCCGGAACACCTTGAGCCGCTGCTGCTTGTCGCCGCTGCACGACGAGGGAAGCTGCCACAGCAGCGACTCGGAGTCTTGGTGGTGGGTGTAGGTGGCGGCGTGGACGGTGTAGCCGCGGCGGAGGAGGCGATCAACGAGGGCGTGGGCCAGCGGACCGGAGGCGTCCATGACGCACACGCTCTTACCTGCCGGCGCCGGCGCCGGCGACCCCGGACACATGCTTGAAAATCTCTCCTAATTACTCCAACAAGTGGCTCTGCCTCTCTTGGCTTATTTGGACAGGCGCGTCCAAGGATGGAAGAGAGAGAGAGAGAGGAAGGAAGACGAGTCAGAAACGAAGGATGGAAGGCATTCGATTTCGAAGGGTCCAAACATATGTATATATATATATACTCCACTGCTGCTACGTGGAAAGAATCGCGTAGCAACTTTGTGGACAAAATTGCACTGGTTGGGGTGAAGTTTTTTACTTGCACTAATTGGGTGAACAAGGTTCTTACTAGTAGCAACACTAAGCAAAAAAAAAGAACACACATGCGCGCTCGCTCGCTCGTCTCGCCACACCATCGCTCGCCCGCACGTGACGTGCGCGCATGAATGGTCCGACGATTTCGTGTCCGGTTGGCTGTGGAGCTGCAGCTTCTTTTTGCACCTCAAAACCATGCATACAAATTAGAAACTAAAAATTGAATACATTGTTTCAATAGGGCTTTTATGGGGCACTTTAATTGAGTTTAAAACAGAGTAATGAGTGTAGTTTCTTTTGTTTGCTGCTGGATCCATATGAGGCAGAGGACTCTTCTTTCAGAATAGAATAGAGAGAGGTCAATACCCAGAATAGAAAGCTCTGCTCCTCTATGCTGCGCAACCTTAACTACTCCATCCTTTCTTCGGCGTACACCGACGTGGGAGAGCAGTGTCTCCGAAACCAGCGTCCCTCGTGATCCTGTACGGGTTGGGACGAATTAGGTTTTTGGGAAGTGTTCATACGATTGTTCACGACTTCCTCCTTCTCCATCATCCTCTGAGCGTTGTCTTCTTTGCATCAGACTCTACCGTGACCTTCGTCAAAACGATTATCTGTAAGTCGCGGTGATATGAGTTGATATGGCTAGGCCTTACTTCCTAGATATTTGTCATGTGATGATGTTGATATCTACTTCTGTTAGTAGCGTTTTTGTTCTAGGCTTTGCCTTATTAGTGAAGGCTTTGCCTTATTAGTGCATATATATGAGATAGATATATTTGAGTTGATGATCATGCTACTGTTCATAGTTCCAAATATACTTAGTATATATATTGTCGTTAATTTAATTATTATTTTAAAAATTATAATAATCACAAAAGTGCGCAATACCTAACATGTGCACCATACCTCTGCCCAGGGGGCGGAGGGAGAGCGCACGCGCTTTGTGGGGCGGTGGAAGGCGGGCGCCGACGGCAAGAGACGCACGTGCGAAGCGTTGGATGCCATTGCGGTCAGACGTGGCGGTGGGGAGAGGGGAAGAAAACTAGACGGGTTCGGTTTCTGAAGAAAAAAAGACTGAAATTCGCCGTTCAGATAGGGAATCTATTATATGGGTCTCAGGTTCTGGATCATACATCCGCCGATGGACAGTTCAAATGTGCTGCTAATCTTAAAAAAACAAAATGAGCAACCAATCTAGGTTTTTTTTAAGAATCGCATAGCCATAGTGTACCTATTTTCTCCCCAAAATTAGGTGTATCCGTATGTCATCGAGATTTCCCCATCCCACGCCACCATCACATTCCCTTCTTACCTATCTCCATCGAATCCGTTTCCCGCACCAAAACTTAACCCGTCGTCACCCGTAAGGACATCCTCGCCGCCCCTCGGCCACCATCAACCCTACCTACCATCGGCCACTTTGCTGAAGGGCCCGATGAACATAAAATCCTAACCAGGTCGACGGAGAGGATGTTGCCACCGTCACCGGTGCATGAATCTTGAAGACACATCTGATAACCCCAAAAGGTCTCTCATGGGAGAGGGAGCAATCAACGGTTCAACCGCAGTCCGCATGATTGCTTGCAAATCCATTTTTTAAAACCACCATTATAGATGTGTGCCTTCTCAACACCGAAAACAAAATTTTAAACACAGTTATCGAACAATGGCCATCGATGGTGCAAATTGATGTGTCTATCTACCATAGAAAACGACGCTTCTTTTGGTGAAGAACATTTACCGCAACTTAGGCAAATGTAGGGATGTGGTAAAATATAGTAGTAAACCAAACATGCCTATACTCGAAATCTGGACTGTTTTGGCCCCCTAGCGCCTCGTTAATTCCTAAACTAGCCCCCTTAGCGTGCAAATTCCAGTTCTAGCCCCATGGTAGTACCTAATGCCGTGTCAGTTGGCAGCATGTAGGTCAACGTAATTCCAGAAATGGATTTGCACAGATTAGGGTTCAGTGGTCGTAGGGGCGGGTCGTGTTCTTCTTGTTGCTCCACAAGGTGTATGCCTTGTAAGTGCAGTCAGTGCTTTGGTAGGGGTTCCAAGTTTGGAGCTTCTCCTCGGTGTTAATGTCTCCCTCTTGGAGACCGACGTTGATGTCTACGGAAATTCCTCCCCGGGGATCGGTGTATGTTTTTCTTGAAATGAATGGTAGGACTCCAACCTTTGTTTCAAAAAAGATGCGCAACTCGAAAAACAATGCCCAGTTTCGAATGCAACGTTGGGGCTTTTAGAATGAACCACTGCAATTCGCAAACCAAAGTACAACTTAAGGATATCAATCACAGTGAGAAATATTTACAATGCTCTGCTCAGTCTATTAACAAAGTAACAAACTGTGTGCTTATTAATTAAACCCATACAGGATGGCAAGCATGAAGAAAGCAGTCAAGTTTCCATTGCATAATTAAAGGAACTAACAAGAAGATCTGAACAAAGTTGAAATTAAACTAATGAACAACAAGCTCTTTTGAAGCATTTTATGAGACCATGGAAGCTTAAACAGCAGTAGCTGACGCAACGGTTTTAGCTAGGCTTTCCCCATGGGCCGCACGAAAGCCGTTATCTGAGCCGGGATCGACTGAGGCAGGAGCTTTCTGAGTATCTCCATAGGCAGCATCGTGTACACCGAGAGCAGCACGGCCAGACGGATCAAGGTTTTTGGACCAGGCTGCATCCCATTCGACAGCTTTAGCAGTGCTGCACGCCACACTAGGACCTCCTGGTACCGTTGACCTGGCAGCACTCTGCATATTTGAAAGATTAATTAAGTGGGCGGAGGCATTATTTTTTTACAGCGCAAATGACATAGCTCAGAATAGCATAATAAGAGCAAATGTTGATAGTAGCTTCCAGACCTTGGGAAAGAATTTCTCGAATATTGTCCTATAATAGTATGCTTCTTTTGTCGTGGGTGTGTTTTCAGGGTAAACAAAGCTAGCATTCGTCATCATGGAACCCGATACCTGAAAATGGATAGAAAAACTGTGAAATTCAAGGGGGGTAAAAGTGATGAAGTCAAATCAACTGCAAGTAAAAAAAATTGCTATCTTCTGAATGGTTTGACAAAGGAAATATGGTATACATGTTCATTTGCATGGTCCTTCAATCCATCAATCCAACTGTACCCCACACCATCACTGAATTGTTCCTTTTGCCTGTAAAGTATATGCTGTTCACAGAAAATAAATCCTTTGTAAGTCTGAGCAGTGAGCATAGAAGGAAGTTTGTGCAAGTAACAGGGCAAACGTAACACACAAAAAGTATAACTTCTTCAACCTTAGGTAAATAGGGCTTCTCCTCATCATCAAATGCCTTGCGCAAAACCCATTTCTCAATCCGGCCAAGATCGCGTCTTATCTAAATTTTACAAGATAATAAATATAAAGAGTGACATTGCTGGTTAGAATAGAAGAAATATAGCTACCGTGAAAATAGATGTCCAATAATATTATAAAACATTGTAACATACCATCTTCCATTCAGGATCGATGTCCATTGCTACGTTGATGAAGTTTTTGTCAAGGAATGGAACACGAGCCTCGACACCCCAGGCAGAAGTTGCTTTGTTCGCTCTCAGACAATCGTATAAATGAAGAGCTTTTATCTAAAGGTCAGGCAAAGTGAATCTCATAAGTACATCAGCCAACAGTAGTGTGCATATATACAAACTGAAAAACTAAGCAGATAAACTAAACGGAGCAAGCTACAATGCTAGACATGCTTCAGGAATACATTTTGTTGGCTTACAAGTCACAACCTTGGATAGCAACAAATTAACTGTGCGAAAACTAATCTTTAATTACCTTCCGACATGTTTCCTCATGGAATTCCTTCTTGTTTGGTGCCTTATGAAAATAAAGGTAACCACCAAATATTTCATCAGAACCTTCTCCCGAAAGAACCATCTTCACCCCCAAAGACTTGATTTTACGTGACATCAAAAACATTGGGGTACTTGCTCTAATTGTCGTTACATCATATGTCTCAATATGGTAAATAACTTCTTCCAACGCATCAATGCCTTCCTGGTATATTGTTGACAACAACGAATAACAACTTCAAAAAGTTTTTTTTTTCCAGCTGTGCAAAGAAAAGCAGATAAAGAACCTGCACTGTGAAGTGGAGTTCATGATGAACAGTGCCAAGGTAGTCAGCAACTTCCCTAGCAGCTTTAAGATCAGGAGAACCCTGCACAAAAGGAACACAGAAGAGTTTCATCATATTGTACCCTGTCCTCTGCTTATTTCACTTCGTAGAATATTCCTTGATCTTGCCTATATACTTATAACAACAAAACAAGTAAAATTTGGCAAGATGCCCTAACACAGTTCTCAGCAATAAGGGTACACCGGTACACGAGTTAAGACACTTACCTTCAAGCCAATGCAAAACGTATGCAGTTTGTTTCCCCACTGTATGGCTACTTTTGTTTCTGCCAAGTGCCGTGAAACAACAGACGCAACCAAAGAAGAGTCAAGTCCACCAGACAAGAGCACACCAAATGGCACATCAGTCATTAGCCTCTTAATGATAGCCTGCAGAATTTGTAACTTATGTAAGATAATATAGTGGATGGTGCATGTAGACAAAACAAAACTTATGAAGTGTGCATCAGATACAATCATTTATTTACACTTATCTATAATACTTAAAAACCAGTCAGCATGGTTTTGAAAGATATGTCATCTAGCTTACATCTTAATACAGAAATCAACACATTGAGCCACCATTGTGATTACAGCATAACAAAGCATGCTAGAAGAATCTATGACACATGAAATATCAACTGAGGTCCAGACAAGCATTGCCTAACCAGAGGCATCAATACAGCATATCAGCATGAAACAAAATTCAAAAGAGATAGATAATCATGAAAATAAATACGAAAGTACATCAGCATATCAAATATACATATGCATCAAAAGGTATGAAAACGTAACAAAGAGTACAAGGGCTGTGCCTTCTCAAAGCTCTCTCGGAGGAGGAGAGGATTGTAAGGGGTTGAGGGAATGCTTTCTGAAAACCATGGTGGGTTGTACCACCTCCTTAGGCCACCTAGGGTGGATATCAGAAAACAGATTAGTAAGCAAAACAAAAGATTTTTACAACATAAACAGTACCTTGAATTATTTTTGCCTTCAGGGTTTACAGTACTGCAATTTCTGGTATTAAGCGTCAGATGAGATTGTCAGTTTGTCACAAATGCAGCAAGAAAAGTGAACCTGTTTTGCTGGAGTACAGGTGCCCAGGGGGAAAGGATATGAAGCGCTCACAATCATCACTCAGCGCCTTCATCTCTGAAGAAAACCAAACTGAACCTGAAAACACAACAAATGTAGGAGTACAAATTAATACCTAGTAGCAACCAATCTAAATCTAGAAAAAAATTATGCCAAGCTGAGATAGATCCCAACACCACACTGCCTATTTGTTCAAGATTTGAGGAAAAGGGGAAATAGTACTTCCAGATATAACAAAGGAAAAGAACACTTCTTCAAAATATAATTATATAGCAATTTTTTTCCGGTTTTGTCATTGGACAACAGAAATAGCCTTGAACATGTTCCAAGTATCAGATTCAGCTAGAATTCCGCTGCCTGGTAATGAAAAGCGAACGGTTCCCACAAGGAACCGATATTAAACTGGGTGGTTTCGTCTGCAAACTCAAACTGTGTAGTTGAATTTAAAACATCAAACAGTCTGAAAAACCCAGAACCAGTCTAGAAAAGTCCAATATATTTATCCAACTATCAGATATTTGAGGACACGGTCATGTATATTGGGATCTGGTAACTACTAACCCTCCATGGCTCCACATTCCTGCTTCAGATAATATAGTGCGCAGATACAAAGAGTCTAACTTCTTTCCTTATATGTAGCAGTAGGCTGTAAGCCTCTAACCACCAGGAACAACATGTGCAGATAGTTGGCTTGGACTTGCCTGTTGGCTAACAGGTATGACTCAGGATTTCCAGCAACTCCATATTTTTTCAAGAAGGCAAATAACTCCATATAATGACCAACTTTGAAAATTCTTGTGCATATCCAGCACGGCAATCAACAGCTTCCTCATCAGATGTTCAAAATTGCAAGATATCCTGAACGTGACAAGCTACATAATTCCTCAGTTCAAGTTTTCCAATTCCAGATGGTGAGAGCTACCACTCCAAATTGTTTTTGTGGGATGTAAGCGTATGACAGATCTAGGATTGTTTGTTTGCAAATTTGTTGGTCATTTTCCATTTTATCATGAACAACTAGGCAGACAATATATTTCTACTTATGAATTTAATTTCAATTTAAATGATCTGGCCAATTTTTCTTCTCCTGGACCAAGCCAGGAAAACCAGTTCCCAGCGGTAACCAATGTGAACCCTGGCCTTGAAGCACTGATTGACCACTGAAACAGTGGTATAACCAAGCAAACAATAGAAAAATTCCAGACCACGACAAGTTTAGAAGGGAAAATAAATAAATAATCAACACTCCTGGTTTTCCGCAAAAGGACAAATAGCTAGATGAATTGATACCCTGTACGTACCATCAAGACCCCAGCCCATGTATAAAGGACAGATGCCAATAGCATCACGAGCTGCGATAAAGCTTTTATCACGTGTGTCAAGAAGAACAAATGAGAACATGCCATCCAACATATCCACAAATTCTTCCCCATATTCCTCATACTGTGAAAAAGAAAAATCAATATTAAAAGGTATCGATGCAAAGGAATTTGTGTATGTATTAAAGGACAATGCTTAGAGTATTAAAAAACTGAAATTGTTGGCAAAAGCTACACAAAAATGGCACCAAAACAAAGTGCAACAAAGAGACATATAACTTACGAGATGAGCAATAACTTCACAATCACTATCAGTTTGGAATTGATGAGATTTAAGCTTAGCTTTTAATTCCTCATGGTTATAGATCTCTCCATTCACCTGGAAATGTCAGCCAGAAGATATGATGAGGTTCCAAATAAACTAAATAAAAAAACATATATTCTCCAGTTGGTTTCGTTACAGAAAGACATCTGGTGGATTAAGATTGTGCCACGTTAAGATGCATTGAGCTCAATGACAATATTTAGAAAACCCCATGACAAAATCTTTCGGAAACAAATGCCAGATGCCAAAAGTAGAATAATGAGACATATCATAGGTTACTAGATTGAAATGAACTCCGCTGTAAACGCAAAACAGATGTATGAAAACAGTGAAAGTTTATTCCCAATCCAGATACAGACCGTCACAACAACTGATTTGTCCTCATTGTACAATGGCTGGTCTCCAGATGTGGGATCAATAATAGCCAACCGCTGGTGTGCAAGATAACAATCCTGATAGCAGTGTATACCACTCCAATCAGGGCCTCTGTGCCGTAACCTATGGAAAATGGTAAATTTCAGTTGGTGAGTGCATAAAGCATTCATAAAATGCACCATGTATTGCCTAGAATACTTTATTACCAAGCAACACACAGAAATTTTAGTCACTACAGTAAACAACATCTGGCTCTAATTCCAGATTTAATCTGATGCTATTATATGTTGAACAACTATTCACTCTAATCTAAGGTTAAACCCGGAAAACTGTTAAGAGTGTTACCCCACGAGTGAGCGAATCCTAAAGATGGAGAAGTTGCACAGACTTAAGTCATAACACACTGTTTTGCCAACATTTGAAATCATAATCTCCAAGTGTATCCGGAAAAGGAATTTTTATGCACGCATAGAAGTGCCATTTTCTACAGATTAGTATATAAAGTATATTTTACCATAATTCCAACTTAAACACCCCCGACCCCGAACATATAACTGTATTCACATACAAACACCTAAAGGGTACATTTTTCTGCATTCCAAGCAAAACATGCACATTTCCACAAATAAAGATGCCATATTTTTATAGATTGATCCCATTATACACCACACTATCCTATCCTGATTCTAAATATATTATATATGAAAAAAAAACATGATTGTCACCACAAGCACAAGCATCATGGAGGCATATTGCTTGACATTAAGCTGTACATAGTACATTTTAATCAATTTGCAAATCGATAGCGTTTAAATACATCAACATGCAAGAGCACACAAGAGAGGCATCTCCTGCAGATAAAACATGTCCATACATACTCATTTCCAGCCCAACACCTCGAGATATCACACCTCACCAAAATGCACTCCTATGTAACTACATCACACTCCACTTCCAAAATCAGATATCACACCTCACCAAAATGCACCCCCCCCCCCCGGCCAAAATCGGGGCAGTCTCCTCCAAAATCAGAACCCATCATGCACCACAGCTCGCTACCAAATCAGAACCTCCAAAATAAACGTTATCTTAGGGAAAGCTAACCGCACTTACCCCCGCATATCATTTCGACTAGCGCAAAATCATGATGAACTATTGGCCCACACAAAATCAGTAAAATAACGTAAACAACGCGAACACAACATCATCCAGAGCTCCCCCATCTCACCACGGCAACGAATCCAATCCACCCAAATTCACCACCAAATTTCTAATCCTCTCGCACACGAGCGCGCGCGCGCGCACGGAGAGACAGAGGGAGGGGGGCATGAGACGGCGGGGCGTATTACCGGCGGGAGAGCTCGATGATGCGGGAGCGCTTGGCGAGGGAGACGTCGGCGACGCCGAGGACGGCGAGGATGCCGCACATGGTGGCGGCCGGCAGGCAGGCGTGCCCGGCGGCTGAGCTGCTGCTGCCACCGGCCTCTCCCACTGGCTGAAACCAAAGCGCCGCCTCGTGATGCCAAGAGCAAGAGGCCTCCTCGGCTCGGGAATCCACAACGCACTGGCTCGCGTCGCGTAGGGCGGATGATGGGTTTAGGGGATCTAATTAAGTCATTAGGGCTTCCCGGGTGCTCTTGGCCTCGCAGCCGTCGGATTCGCGGGTTAGTTGCTGCGTTAGTGGCGCACGCACCACTAGGGCGGCTGCTTGGTTTGACTCGACTCGTTGCGGGGGGAGGAGTTCTAGTGATGGTGACATGTGGGGTACGAGTTTCATGGGACCGGATGTCATTGAGGTAGGGTGGGATTAAGAGTCGTCGTTTTGGAAGTCGGGGTGGTCAGAATCTTGGACCGCGCACGCTGGAGGGGATTCTGGCGATCCACGTGAAGTGGATTCCTCCGGATGTGGGCCCTAGCCCACGGGCGCATCTGAGCTGGTGGGCTCTGGACTGGGTGTACTTGGGCACTCGGCCTTACTTTTTCTCTTTAAGTATTGTATGTTCTAACCTGATTTCTGCGCAAAATTGTGTGCTTTCTTAGACCTTTTCGTCGGGCTTGAAGATACGTGCACCTTCTCGTCCAGGATTAACTCAAGTTCAAAACCCCTAGGGATGAGCAGGCACCATGACGGGCGGGCCAGCCTTAGGTCTTGTTTGGCTAATGGAGAAATCTATCCATATGAGAAATGAAATCTAGTTTGGATACATTATGATCCGGTTCAATCCCTTCTGATTGATTTAAAATTTGAACTAAAATCCCTTCTAATCCAAAAAGATTGGTTCTAATACATTCCTATTCAAACAAGTTCTAAGGGAATTGGGTTGATCTCCTCCCTCCACCCAACCCCTTTCACCATGGGATCAATCCCAAGTTTGTTTGGACCACATGAGAATTCATTGGATTGGTAGGACTTTCCTCCTTGACCATCCCCTCACCGTTACCTCCCCGTCGCTAAGAACCACCTAAGGTTGGCGCTGCCATCATGGTGCCTACTCATCCCTAAGGGTGGGAGTGGTTCAAATCGGACCGAACCTTTCGTGCTCCGTCTGCCTCGCACCAGCTTTTGATATCCACAGGCTGACCCAAGAGGAAGCAAGAAATAACCCCAAGGACCCATTGGATCATTATGGTCGATCTCTTTTAACACACAACAGGTTTGTCATCCAATAGAGAAGCATCGAGACAAGCCAATAGCTCTTCATCGAATTCAAGGTTATCACCTTATCTGCAAAATCCTTACCTTGCACATGAGAAGCAAGGCAATTGCTATGCACATATGCCTTATCTCATTATCTGCGAGGCGAAGCGCAAGCCTAGATAGGGAGTGGCGTATCATAGACAAAGGTGTGGTTGATGCACTCAGAACGGGGGAAGAGGGAGAGGACGCGTCCGTCGGTGGTGAGGCGAGCGGGACCCTGACGTGGTCGGCAGCAGCAACACGGAAGACCTAATGTTTTTGGGAGTTGATCTCAGAGGCAGCTTTATTGGATGTGGCAAAGGATGGTGTGGCTACGACCATGCGGGAGCAAAGGCCGACGCAAGTGGAACCCTGCTTGCCAGCCTCCATGGCATACTCTACCTGCAACAGCCGCCCCGACGAGCTCCACATTGTCATGTACTCCATGGCGTACTCGAGTGGCGTTAAGCGACAACAGCGCGTTGCAGGGCTTCGAGCGACGATAAGACAATGAGACGCAGGGACTTAGGGTCGACCTACTCAAACCAACGACATCAATAGATTATTGGCCCCTTTGGCCCGAGTTTTTTACTGGGCCACACCTTTGTCTCATCTTACCATAATTTTTCGAGTGGATCATCAATCCATTGGATTAGGCTGAACCATTCCCACCCTTAGTAGTGGGTGAGTGGTAGGGGAGAAATGGGGTAGGTTTGTGTATTAGGGTTTGCACAAATCTTCAAAGCAGCCTAATAGCCTGAAATGTGCTTTGACTTGTGGGGACATTTGCACCTAGTACTTAGACATTTATTATTTTGTTTTCTCAATAATACTTCTTTTTGGAAGAGTGTCTTTGTCACTTCTACAAAATGCTAGATAAGCATAATGACCTCAATTCCCTCTTGTAGACTGTTGGATCAAAGTTTGTGTGGCATGGACTTTCATATTTACAATGCAAGTTTACAAGGCTTTATTGCGACGCCATCTACAATGTTTGTTGTTGTAATAGTTTTGTGCTATGTTTAATATGTATTTTTTGCATTGATTGTTTATAATGTCATCGCGACCTTTATTGAAGCACTGCAGAGGATGTGAACCCCTTCTTCTTTTCTTAGGTGAATTGTGAAGGGTGGGATGAGTTGCAATGTGGCATTGTAAGTGAAGATTTGTTCATTTTTTTTAAAAAAAATGCATTTTGTTGCCTGTACCTTATTTTGACTTGTGGAAAATATAAGTTTGACAAACAGTCTCAATTAGCCACACTTTTTGTGCCAAGATTACACATGACTCCAACTCATGGCAGTCACTATATCCAGCCGTTATAGATAGAGAAAGACTAGAAAACACTATAGCGTTAGATCCGTTTCTAACGGGATAGGTGGAGACCATCGGATCCAATGTATCAGACGACATCAGGAATTCCCACCTCTCTTTAACCATCCGTGTCTTGTGCTTCCTCTTCACGCAGTTGACCAAGCACCCACCTCCTTTCCCCTTCTCTCTCTCCCCACCGACAATCCACTGCCCAATCCACCACTGGCAGTGATGGATCTCACCACCGCGCGCCACAATATGAACCCTAAGCTTCCCCGGGTCTGAATCCCCTCAATTTCATTGGTCAATTTTGCCCCTAGAGTGGCAAGTGAGCAGTGCCTACGACGGGCAAGCAACCGTGGTGATCGGCTACGCGCGAGCCGATGCATCGGTGAGAAGGCGCGGTTGTTGTGGGCGGTGGGCTAGCGAGCTTCATGGCCATGGGCGAGCGCCTCCACAAGTGGGTGCAGTGGTGTCGGAAATGGACACAACAAGCAAGTGTGGTGGCCAATATGGGTGAGCAGACACAGCCACGCTCCATGAGTGGGTGCAGTGGCATCAGGCATGGACACAACAAGTGAGCGCGGTGGCCAATATGGGTGAGCGGGAGCGAGCATAGCCATGGTGGGCAAGCATGGTATAATGGCCACTGGCGCAATATCGAGCAAGCGTTCGCAATCATGGTGGCCGCCTAAAACTATTAGAAACTTGCTCGGATTTTGGAAACTTCATGAAACTTGCCTTCTATGTGTGTTTTATTTGTTTTTTTCTTCTTAAACTAGCAAAAACCTTGATGAAACTTCCTGATACTTTTTGAAACCTAGTCGGAACTTCATGAAACTTGCTTTCCATTTGTGTTTCATCTATTTTGTATCGAACTTGCCAAAAACATTGATGAAACCTTTTAAAACTTCTTGAAACCCACTCGGAACTTTTTCGAAACTCTTGAAACGTGCTGGAACTTTTTTTATAAAACCTGGTTGAAACTTCAAACTTGAAAACCTAAATCCTTCATGAAACTTTTATACGACTGGAACCTTATGAAACTCCATCAAACTGTTGTCACTTGATTTTTGATAAATTATTTTTCAGAGAAAAAGATGAACTAGAAAATGTGATAACAAACAGAGATGGGTCATACAGTGCATCCTTGCTAATAAATACTTGCTGAGTACACTAGTACTCATTCTTGCTATTATTCTCCTTTGTTAGATCCTAGTCCGGCCGGGAACTATCCCGACGAGGGGTTTTGACCCGTTTGGTAGTGTAATTAAATACTTGTATTAAAGACCATAGCCTTATATGGCTACTTGTTGTAATAAAGTATAGTTTCTATCTTATTGTTCTGCTAAGTTAACTTTAGTAAAACTTATTATTCGTTGGAGCGGTGTCCTACCGAGCAAACGCATAGTAATCCGTATGCTTAAGTGTTATTACCATTTGGGGTAATGACACGGGACGCCGCAGGTTGGGTGTGGAGCTGTTGCTTCTTTTTGCACCTTAAAATCATGTATACGAATTAGAAACTGAAAGTTTGAATTACATTATTTAAATGGGCTTTATGGCACGCATTAACTGCGTTCAAAACAGAGTAATGACGACAGTTTCTTTTGCTTATTGCTGGTTCTATATGAGGAGAGAAGCCTCGTCTCAGATGTAGAACAGAGTAAGATCAGTATCGTTTTGTTGCCATGTTCCTCTGTGTTGCGCAACCTCGGCTTCTCCATTCCTTCTTCGGCGTGCACCAACATGGGGAGAATAATGTCTCCGAAGCTGTCATCCCTCGTGATCCTGCACGAGTTGGGTGAATCACGTTTTTGTGATGTGTTTGTGCGACTGCTCGCAACTTCCTCCTCCTCTGTCATCCTCTTCGTGTCGTCTTCTTCGCATTAGACTCTACTGCGACCTTTGTGGGAGCAATTCTCTGTAAGTCGCGGTGATATCATTTGATATGGCTAGGCCTTACTTCCTATATATTTGTTATATGATGATGTGAATGCATACTTGTGTTAGTAGTGTTCTTGTTATAGGTTTTGCTTTGTTAGTACATATATATAAGATAAATATATTTGAGTTGATAATCATGCTATTGTTAATAGTCCCAAATATGTCTAGTATATATGTTGTTGTTGATTAAATTATTGTTTTAGAAATTATAATAAGTTACAAAAGTGTGCATATACCTAACAATAAACACCAGTATTTAGACCCACGCTTCCAATTACGGGTTGTTAACGAGAGAAATTGGGAATCCTGCCAAACCAACAGAGCTTACCATAATTTGTTGTCATCCAAATGCATGCCAAAATACTGGGACATACCAAAATTAGCAACGAAACCCTGGCAGCAATAAAAAAAAGGGAGCAACTACGGCTCGGACGTACGGTGGGAGGCTTCCCACCATACGGTCCGGTCCGTCTGATGCAACATCTCACAAAGAGCACTGCAACATTTTCTTTCTCTTATTGCAACATATCAAACACTCGTATACAACATTACCTCAAAATCTCAGGATCAAACAAACAAACAATCTCAGAATCAAAAAAACGCACAACATCTGGAGGACACCAGCATATCAAAAAAAGATGCAACATCTCATAAATTCATATGCAACATTTTTTTCTCCTGTGCAACATTTTTATTTCACGGTTGCAACATTGCGCACATATCAAAAACTCACCCCCGGCGGAGCAGCTGCCTCCTGCGGCTTGGGACGGCAGCAGGCCCGTGGGGAGGAGGACCGGGTGGAACTGGCGGCCCCAGACGATCTGGCCGCTGTCCAGGACGGCGACGGGAGACGGAGCAGCTGCCTCCTGGCGTGGGTCGGCGCTGTCCGGGAAGGCGAATCTGTGCTAGGGGCGGCGGGAGGTGGAGAAGCAGGGGTGCAAGGCGCGAGCCAAGACGGCCGGCGGGGAGGTAGACCAGTGCGGGCCAGGAGCGTGGGGCGGGTGCGAGCCGAGGGGGACGGCAGCCCCAGCGCGTCGGCGGCGGGGTGCGTTGAGGGCCGAGCTAGGGAGCGGCGCCATAGGGCAGCCACTATGCGTGCAGGTGGAAGAAGGGGAACGAGAGAGGAAGCGGTGGGGAGAAGGCACGGGGGAGAGAATGAAAAGAAACAAATGGTAGAGAGTGATGGGATAAGGTGATTCGGGTAGTGGATGAGAGGGACGGGAGTAAAACGAAGTGGAATGCGGTTTGGAGTCCGGTACATCTGATTTTTACGGACATATACATAGTATCAATACCCTAAAAAAAAACAGGGCAGCCCAAAGAGCGCCCTAACTCCATCAGTGCTTTCTCCAGCGATCACTCGTCAGTCATGAGCACGCCGGGCAGCGCACATGATTACGGGGTCCCGGCCGACAGCGCCGCAGGCGCTGCATGCAGCTAGCATCGGCACGTTTGATTCCGCAGCTTCCCTCTGGCCCCAGCGCAGCGTGCCGCCGTGCGCGCACGGCCGGCAGGCACTAGCCGGGCGTGGCCTCTGCGCGCATGTCCCGCCGATTCGGCCGTCCCCCTCCCCGTGTCCCCACGTCCTCCTGCCGCGAACGGCTGGCCGAACGGGCGGACAACGTTACAGCGCGCGCTATCGTTGGCCATGATGAGGCATCGCCGATGCACGTACCCTGCAGCCTGCAGGTACATTGCAGCCACGCGCGGCCGGAAAGCACAGTTATTGAAACCGGACCGGTCATCGAACCGATCCAGACAACGGGTTCATTCGTTTAACTGTTCAACCGCAGGTTCTATAAATTAGCAGTATTTTATTATTGGAAAGCTCCACTTTTCAACCTTTAATTATCGCTCAGTCCACTTTTCAATCCTTAACTATCGCTCAGTCCACTTTTTAGCCTCAAATTGTAAAGCCATTTGATTTGGAACCTACAACTATTGAAATCAGTGCAACCCCCCTGACCTATCCAACCAAGGTTTTGGCGTGACGTCGGCGACACGTGTGTCCTCGGTGGCATCCGACACCCTATCAGCGCCCAATATAACATCTCTCGTGACTCTCTCTCCACCTCCACCTCACTTTTGTTCCCCAAACTTCCCCTAATGTTCGACAACGCCCAAGGGGCTTGGGCATGGCGGCGTGTGTATGGGCAACTAGTTGGGCGCCTGTGCAAACTGATGGCGCGACTGCGCAGCGGAGGAGCCGTCGCGCAAAGGCTTTGGGCACCGCTGCTAGGGAGTGAGTAGAGGGTGACGAGCATGGCCAACGGGAGGAGGAAGAGGAGGCACTAAACAACGTCCTATGGCCAGGTGGCGGCAGGGCCCAAGTTCGGCGGGCACTGCCCTGTTCTGCAACCGCTAGGTAATCCGTTCAAATTCGTCCCCATCTTCGTGTTTCCTTCAAAATATATTCTCCCATCGTCTTCCCTATGTCATTGTGACCCCGTTCACTCCTTTGTGCACCTACATCATCACCGAAGTCCTCGTCACTGCTCATCGCAATTGCGTCCACCTCCACCTCCACGTCCAGCCGGCCCAATGCTGCCGTGGTGGCATGCCCCAATTGCATCGAGGCTCGCCATCTCCAGGCACCTCGACAGCTGCTCGCATCAGCCGACAGCGCATGTGCAAGCGTTATTGCGTACCTCGCGGCAACCCGCCCACGGTCGTATGCTTTGTCGTCAGCCCACGCTGCAAGCTGCTACGCTGAGCCGACCTATATGCATCCTCCCAGAGATGATCCTCATCTGTCATCCAGAAGCTCCTCCTCTACCTCTAGATCATCGACATATCCTCATCCGCTAGAACCTCCGCATCAACCAGGTGTCTTGTTGTAGGTGTTGCTCAATTTTGTTGCAACAATTGGCTCAAAATGTTGTATGAAGCGTTTTTTTTATTGTTATGATATTGTCGCATCAAATGTTGAGGCAAGAGGTGTTTTTTTGTTGTAATTGTGTTTTTAATTTGTTGCACAAGAGTAAATATTTTATTACAACCCCTCTGCCATTTCATTGTCGCATCATTGTTCTAAAAATATTACAACAATTATTTTCAGATGTTTCCACTATTATTTTTAAATGTTGCAATATTGTGGCATCGCTTTTTGTTACAGCCCCTCCACCATTTGATTGTTATATCATTGTTTCAAAAATATTATAACAATTATTTTCAAATATTTCTATTGTTTTTTTTTTCAAATGTTGCAATGTTATGATATCGATATTTGTTTGGACTATTAGAACAAATTTAGAGGAAAAAATTCGAAGTTTTGAGCAGATTTAGTTGTGTGATGCATGATGTTGTATAATAAATTCCTTTTCGCTTGTTTCGTAAAGAAAAATCCGTTGAGAACGAACGGCTAAACCCCATAACACCAGATCAAACGCCAGATCAAACACGTAACGTACGATACTAGAGCTTTGGGTCGTACGTCCGAACGATACTTGCGCCTAATAGAAGGGTGTGAATGGATTAGTAAATGGCATTACACTTGTTACAGTTACACTACTACTAGTCCAGTAGTTGCTGTACTTAGAAGCTAGCTAGCCATGCCAAAGGTAGTACTGCTAATATAACCGAAGCAACCAATGCCTCGAGTGCTGTACCGGGGAGCGGCCATGAATTTTGATAGCTCTCAGCTGCTGCATCCAGGATCACTCGTAATCAAAATCTCCTTACAATCCACTGCGCGGTCGTCGTTCAAGTCGGTGGTGCCTCAGGTATGTCCCTTGCCCAAGAGTTGGGCGATGACTCCGTCCTAGCTAGTCCCTGGGCCGCGCCAGCCATAGGGAGCTCAACGCCCGGAGCCGCGAGAAGTAGTCGCTGATGACGAGCAGCGCGCGAGCCGCCTGCCGGGTCGTCAGGATCCTGTGCATCTGCTGCAGAGTCTGCTGCCTCAGAAGGTCAGCCTACGATGAATGGGCATGAACAACACCACGCAGAGGGTCGTCAGGCAAATGAACAATTCAAGGCTTGAAAACTGATGTGGCAATGGATTGAATGTGTACCTGACGGAGGAAGTTCTCGAGCGTGCCGAGCTTCGCCATCGCAATGGCCATCTGGCCCATGTAATTGGTGACGTTGTCGGCGCCAGCTGACGGCCCGACGGCCGCGGCGGACGCGAGAGTCTCGGACAGCGTCTGCTGCAGGGCTTCCATCCCCTGCGACAGGGCGTCCTCCGCCTGCTGGGACGACTGCTGAAGATTGCAGATGCCCATCAGCTGTTGATCAGTCAGGGGCTCAAGATGGCTGGCAAGTACCTGCACATATATCCCAAATGGCAGTCAAGACTCAAGATAATGGTGACTTGAATTTAGTTTCAGTGAGATTCATAATCCAGCTTGCTAGCTTACTGAATACCTTCAGGAGTTCCGACGAGCGGAACCCTCCCAGCCACATGAAGAACCGCTCGGCAGGGCTCATCCACATGCCTGACAAGACATGGAACACATCGGACTTTGTCGCGAGGCTCTTCAGCCTGAAGACATGGTCATAGTGCATCATCACGGCGTCAACAAGAACACGCAGCTCGTCATCGCTGATCTGTGCATTTAGAGCCACCCTGAGGTCGTTGATGTGGCGCTGGTGGTCGTCAAGCCACCGTGCATACTCCAGATCGAACGCCAAGGCACCTGCATGAATAGATATTGTTCCGAGTTAATTATTCAGGAACTCATAGAAACTTTTGATCCATGTAACATTACAAATTTGAATCAGACGTTTCCTAGCAATTGGACCTACAAAGAAATCGACAATGCAATATCGCATTAAACAATATGCACAAATTTTAAGCCAAAATGAAATTTAGCTTTAGGTTCCAACTTCCAAGCTCCTATCAGAACTACACTACATAGTCAGTATTGCATCAATATTTTCGAACAAGTATATTGTGTAAATGCCATGATGAAATAAAAAATTGAGCACTGGGAATACCATTTCCTCCAACTGAGTATCCATGATCGCTTGAACCTCCACTCGCGATGAAGATTCCCTGTAGAAAATACGTACATATATCATCAGCTATTCAATCGATGATCGCTCAAAACAAAAGGATGTTTATACTGAAAATTGAAGGGTTTACCTGTTGCCTTGCCCTCTGGAGCTCTTGTTCAAGGTGCGTTAGCTTGGATCTGCTGCTCTCCAACTGCTGAATGTATGCCTACAAAAACAAGATTTTTGCGTTACTTATAGTTGTCATGTCCCGAAAATACATTGCAAGAACAAGTTGCAACAAAGGAGAACATGATGTTGTAATTAACCTGTAAACCAAATCAGTAAACCCAAGATTCCCTAAAACATGCCATTTTTAGGGTTCAAGTTTTTTTTAAAAGAAAATGCAGTCAAACAGAATCATAACATAAGGAAAACTGTATTGATTGTGGTATTTTAAACTTCTGACAGATACCAAATTCGAATAGGGATATCCAAGTCACCAACATATGCTACCGCCTTAATCCTCCTGCAAATTAGCTCCAAATACCAAACACATCCGCATCGACCATACCAAATATATTTACAACAGCAGTCTGCTTTGTTCAAGTCCAAAACAATGCTCTGATAGCGCTATTTTACCAGCACCAGTTATAGTTTGAACCTAACTACATTGTAAGCAGAAAATACATAGGATTCAATGGCAACCAAGTACATGGCTCACTGCATCTCCACTATTCAAACGAAACAAATGAACCGAATTACAACGGGCAAAAATCATAGGTACAAAGGATCACCTTCTTCCTCATTCGGCTTTTCCGGGCAGCCTCACGGTTCTGCGCTAGCCTCCGCTGTATCTGCAATCACGGTGGAATGCACATCACTCACTATTGTCAACACGATCATACATAGAAAATACAACAACATTTGCTACTTGTATGATTAGATTCCATTCCCCTTCTTATGTATGCACCTTCTGATCCCCTGTTCTTTCCTTGGACACCACAGAGGAATCCACGCACACCAAACCTCGCTGCGCGCCGCCGCCACCACCCTGGCAGCACAACACAATGACAACACGCGAAGCTGCATTACATAACAAGCAGAAGTAATCAGAACAGAGTGACGAGAGAAGCAAGCTAGTGGGCACCATTGGGGAGTGGTGCTTGTCGCCGCTGTCGTCGACGTCAGTGGAGGTGTCGCTGAGCGGGCTCGTGACGACGATGCCGGAGTCGCCCCAGTTCTCGAACTGCGCCGCAGCCGTCGCCGCCCTCGGCAGGCAGAACCGGCCGGCCTCCGTCGCCATCACCGGCGCTGCCATGCCCAACGCGGCCACTACTCCATGCTGCACCAAACGACAACACTAATCGCGCAAGAATAAAAAAAATCAGACCTCTCAAAGATCACGACGAAACCAACTCACCGCATTGGCAAGCGGCGCAAAGGTGGCGACGGTGAGGTTGCTCGAGGACTTGGAGCTGGGGTTGGGACCTTCACGTTGCGTGCGCACAAACCAAACAAACGCATCAAAATACGCACACACGCAGCCAAAAGAAAAGATCAAAAAACAAAAGAAGGAAAAGACTGAATAGTTCTTGGAATGCAGGAGCCAGTGGCGTTACTGCGAGGATGGAGGTCGGGAGGGAGGGCGCCATCTCCGATGTGGTATACAGCTGTGCTGCCCTGCTCCGCCCTGCAGCCACGCAAGACGACCGCGAGCGCCACCCGGCGCAAGGCAACAAATGGTTAGCGAGCTGAGCATGCTGGTCCAAATAAGGCAGAGCTCGCAGCACAAGAGAACAAAGGACAAGGCAGCTAAGCTAGGTTGGTTGCTACTTGCAATAGTATACTGCTACGCTACACACTTGCTACAGTGTGCAGTATGTTACCTGAAGATGTGCGAGGGATGATGCATCGAAGGAGGCAAGGAGGACGACGAAGACAACCGGGAGCGAGCGGTAAGACGGGGACAAGAAGAAGAACAACACCTGGAAGGCTGGGAGCCTGGGACGTGCGCGAGTGTGGCGCCGTGCATACGAATTGCCGCTTATATTGGGAGGGGCGAGGTGGATGGAAAGGGCGTGCAAGAATTCAAGATAGGATGAGGATCGGAGCAAGAATATCGTTAGCAACGTCAACGACCATTCATCATCTTGAGTTGATCGGGATTGTTATTAAGTTTTCATTGTTCTCTCCCATGTTAACCAAATTGTGCTCATCGACTTCCTTCTTAAATGCATTGTACTGCAAATGATCATTCTCCTTTGGATTGTTGTTTGTAGTTTGTACTGTTTCTTTAGCAGCAGCGTTGATTAGCACACGGTATGAGCATGCACCTTGTCCTTGCAGAATGAACAAATATGGTGGTGGGATCGATAGTAACAACAAAACCATATAAATTTGCATATGGAAGGTAATTGTCTAAAGCCTTTTGTTCCCTTCTGCATATCTGATATATTACATTTTGTATCTTTAACTGTGGGATCCCTTGAACTGTTGTTAGGATTGCGATGTGTCCACCAGTGGCAAAAACAAAATTCAATGATCAAGGCCACCTTTCCACCGCCCGTCCTCCTCCTCACTTTGTCCATCGCCTCGTCCTAAATTCTCGGCGCCAACACTTCCGGAATTCCCGGCGCCAACGCCGCGGCTCCTCCTTTGCTCGGCTTTAAATATCGAACTCTCGCAGTTGCTCATCTCGATTGTGTTTCACTTCTCGTTCTGGCACTCATCGTTGAGGACTCAGAGAACATAACATAATTATTTTTTGGGGGGAGATTAAGTATTTGCTTGCTTCTCGTCGCTCATCGCTCAGACTTTTTTATTGCTTTCCCCCGAAGCGGGTAATTTGTCGAATCTTTTTCATTATTATCGTAGTCATAGTTATTAGTCACTAGTCGTAAGTGAGTTATCACGAATTTACATTCTTGTTCGTTTTCAGCATGCGGTGCACTTACATCATTGAATCGCAGGACATGGATAGCCGACTTACGACACCGGCATAGGAGCCAGAGACAAGGGAAGGAAATGCTCTGCGATGAGCCAGCCACCATAGATGATACATAGGATATTCTTTGTTAATTTATCGGTTCAATGTGGATGACGTTGGTACAATACGATATTAAAGAATATCATCACTTTAACACTATATTGTACCACAGCTAGATAGGCTTGTACATGACCAAGCGAGGAAATCGTGGCATGCGGATCATATAACAATGTCCGTAGCCTTGAAGCGCTTTGCAGTGAAAGGCGCAATACGTTGTTATATGATCTGCATGCCACTATTTCTCTGTTGGTTCATGTACAATCTTGTCTATCTGTGGTACAATCTGATGTTAAAGTGGATGATATTCTTTATCTTGTATTATATCACGAGCTAGATAAGCTTGTATATGAACCAGAGAGAAATGTGGCATGTAGATCGTATAACAATAGACCATAGCTTTGCACATTGTTATGTCATCTGCATGCCAAATATTTCCCTCGGTTGGTTCATGCACAAGCTTATCTAGTCTGTGGTATATCTGATATTAAGAATATCATCCACAATAAACTAGTAAATTAACAAAGAGTGTCTCTATTACAATAAACCCACGCATGTATCATGTAATGCTTATGCGCTTCAAGTGTTGTCAATTTTATGTATGAACACGTACACTGTAACTCCATTGGAAACCCTAATTCTATTATGAGTACTTTGTGTCAGGCTATTTCGTACTAGTACACAGTCCTACCATCCATGTTTTTACTATCCCCTAAAGGCATGTATACTTACATGGTCCGAATGCTTATGTCGCGATTGTCTTTGTAGTAGTAGCGACAAAGACTAAAGCAAATAGCCGAACCATCATGCCATATGATCACGTGTAGCGATGTACATCGCGAATTATAATGTAGTTTTGGTTCCGTGCCAAATTGTCTTGTCTGCGATTGCATGTATAGTATGGAACCACAACATTTCGCCCCAACATTTCAATCTACTGTTTTAGGTCATCTTCATAATCACAACGAGTGTTCTCAGCCCCTTTAGTTGCATTTTGTAGAAGCTCCATAAAGTAATATGCTTTAACTCCGTCATTTTTAACAGGCGCATCGTAATATCACTTACCTTCCTACTTACAACTCATTACTATCTCAATCGTCCTCACAAAATTCTTCAGAAATTTAGCGCACTACAACAATATACGATGATCACAAAATGTTATTACGAGTCTGACAAATTTTGTGCCCCTAATATTCTACGAAAAATAACAAACAGACCAACCAACGTTGTCATCACACTTTTTTTTTAAAAAAAACCATCATATAATAGATTATTTTTTTAAAAAAATACCTTCCTACTTACGACTCATTACTATCTCAATCGTCCTCACAAAATTCTTCAGAAATTTAGCGGGCTACAATAATATACGACGATCACAAAATGTTATTGCGAGTCTAACAAATTTCGTACCCTTCATATTCTATGAAAATAACAAAGAGACCAACCAACGTTGTCACCAAACTTTTATTTTTTGGAAAAACAACATACAATTGATTATTTTTTTTAAAATTAAATAGTGTCATTTCTGTAATTCCGAATAAAAAATAGATTATATTAAGAATTATTTGCACTGACATCGATTTCTCCATATTTTAGGGCATGTTCATAATCACTGGCGTTCTCGGCCTTCAATTGCATTATGTACAAGCTTCATAAAGTACTTTGCTTTAACTCCACCATAGAGAAGTAATGTGATCAAGAACCGAAGCGACAAAGATATTATTTATCTCCAGTTTGTCCTTTTTCAGAGTCTTTTAAAAACTTCAAAAAAATAAAATACCATCAATTTTATGTATGAACATGTACACTGTAACTCCATTAGAAACCTAATTTCAAAACCCTAATTACATTATGAGTACTTTGTGTGGGAATTCATGAAACCCTAATTTCTTAAACCTAAAATCCAAATTTTTGAGACCTAAATGTAGCCCATATGGTTTTGTTGTTACTATCGTATCCCAGTCACCATATTTGTTCATTCTGCAAGGACAAGGTGCATGCTCATACCGTGTGCTAATCAACACTGCTTGCTAAAGAAACAGTACAAACGCAAACAACAATCCAAAGGAGAATGATCATTTGCGATACAATGCATTTAAGAAGGAAGGTGATGAGCACAATTTGGTTAACAATGCCAAAAAAGATATGATGACCAGGACGTGTCAATCGGTGCATGTCAGAGGTATTCATCGGTCCATCCATCCATCTTTCAGTCCATCAAAGATCAGGCATCAATCAGTCAAATTGGCATGCATGGCAAGCAGCGCTGGTGTAAGCTTTTGTATTGGAGTGAGTTTGCGTACGTGGGAAGGAAATTTGCTGAGGAGGGCTTCAACGCCGTTGATCCCCGGCGCCTCACCGTGATGGACGGTGGATGCGAGGGCCCTCTCCCCCCGAATTTTTCTTCCGCGTATGTGGCGAGTCCCGGGGCATGCGTTAGCAGGGTAGTCGGTAGAGACTAGAGAGAGAGACAGAGCGAGTGCGAGACCGGTAAAGGCTGTGGCCATCTTGAATTGAGTTTGTAGGTCTGTAGTTACGCAGTTATGCCTACCCTCCTCTTCTGTGATGGTAGAAGTAGGATTGTAGCTTGTAGCTCGTAGCCTTGGTCCTAGGTTCGGGCATACTGTTGTAACTCAGTTCTTCTTTGACTAAAACACTTACGTGAGCAAGATCAAACATAAAAGTGATGGGGAAGTTCAGATAAGGGAGTTACTAGGACAGTAGGAATCGGTGCATATAAGGGAGCCGCACGTGTCGATCATGGGACGGACAAACCGCAGGCCGCCACGTGTCGACTCGTGGCTCGACCATCACGTGGCCAGACAGATAAGGCATCATGTGTTGCTCCGCGGTTTGTCCATCTCGTAGTCAGACGGACGAGAGCGTCATTATTCCCTCGGCCTCTAGATGTCGAATCCGGTGGTGGTGCTCTTCCCGTGTCCTCCTAGCGGCCAGATCCGGTGGTAGCGCAACTCCGCAAAGCTGACGGCAGTGGCTCTTTCCCGTTCGACGGCGGTTGTTCCTCCTTGGCTCTGGGTGATCGCATTTGGATGTTACGGTTAGCTACATGAGACAACGATGGCAGGGCGGTTTCCTGCTTGGCACAACGATGAACCGGCGGCCCGGCTCCTTTCTCAGCGTGGCTGGCGACCACCGTTCCTTCACGCCATCCAACAGGTGATCCCTAATTCAAATTTAATTCCTTGGGACTGGCCATCAAACTTGAGATCGACTCCATGTTTTTTTTGCTTGTTGCTCATCTCCACAATGTATAAGGTCAGTTCTAAGTTATCTCCCTCCGGCTTAGAACCCCCTTCTTGTGGCACACTTTGATGCCCTAGGCTTTCCGGTGTGTCCTTCTATTTAGGGACGGAGACATAGGGACTAGTGGGAGCTCTGTTCTCCCCATGATTGATTAAGTCATTTATATAGTTCTTAGTTTACTCATATAGAATAGCAAAATATTTATACATAGCAATCCTAGATGTTTAGTTCTCGCTAAATAGCCCTTGGATAAAAGTTTTCTGATCCTATCGGTACTTCCATAGTTGATTATAGGTGGGAGAACCGGTTCGACCAGAACAAACCTGGAACCGGTGCCGGCCGGTTTTTGCTGGAAATTTGTGGAGACCACTTGGCCAAGCATTTTATGCTGTCTAGCTAAGTGTGTGTGCATATACAATAGATATGAATTAAAGTATATCAAAGTATATTAAAAAAACATTTGTTGAACCATTGGACCGCTGCTCGGACAAGTCAACCGGTATGGACCGGTATTTCACTAGCCATAACATAATCCCCTAGTTATCAGCTGGTAATCAACCCGATCCCCTCAAAAGGAAAGAAAGGAAAGAATACCAAAAAGAGATTAGTGTACCTGTAGACCTGTACGGGCACGCCAGCTACACGCCCAGACCAAGTTACGGGAAATGTGTGGTGCATGCAGCTGGCTAGCTGCACTGCAGAGTGCAGACCCCTCTGCGCGTGTGAGCGAGAGAGAGATCGCCAGAGAGAGCCGCTCGCAGACTGGCACGGCATTTGCATCGCGTTGCTGCAGCATGCTCCCCTTTTTTGCGGGAAGCGATGGCGTGATCAGACGCAATAAGTGCGGAAATGACGAAAGAGAGAGAGAGAGAGAGACTCGAGGGGGGTAGGCAGGAGGAGCACGCAGCAGAACGGCAGACGGCCATGGAGCCCAGAGCGAGAGAGAGCTACGTAGGCAGCGCAGGCAGGGCGCGTATCAGTACGGCCCGGCCGGACGCCTCTGTTTTGGCCTCTTCCCATTTGCTTCGCTTCACCTGCTCCGTTTCCCGCCTCGCCTCCTCCTCCTCCTCCTCCTCCTCGCTGCTGAGCTTGCTCGGCTCGGCTGTGAAGTTCTGCAGGTGGACTGGCGGAGCGTGTTTACGCACTGGCTGCGCGCTGCAGCGGCAGGCAGCCTGCAGAGGCTGCAGTCTTGCCTGCCCTCTGATGCACTCGACGCATGCATGCATCCCGGCTTGCTGTGCCGTGGCACGCGTCTTTAGTTTACGTGCTCGATCGCCCACGGGATCCACCACCCATCATGGATATTGGATGCTACTGTGCAATGCAAATGCATGCATCTTACTGTGTGCGTGCGTGCTCGCAGGGTTTGATCGATGCGGGTTAATAAATGCTGACGATGGTTTATTTCCTTCGTTTACTGATGGTGGCCGGCCGTTTGCTAGTGTTGGTGTTGCCAAGGAGGTCAATCACGCCGCCCGTTGCCCGATGATGACGTACACTTGTACAGTTAATGTCCGAGTAGTACATACACAAGGGGCGTTTGTAATGTCAGAAAACTGTATTTCCTCTCTATTTTGGCTATTTTGCCTATTTTATTTGTAAAAATGGTACTCATCGGAAACTAATTTTAGAACGGACACTTTTTTTCGGCGCTAGCACGAATGGCGTTGAGGTTGTACACATTAGTGTGGTAATAACTCGCGCTGACATATAGTGCGTTGAGCGTCACAACTTTGCCAACGAAAAGATGGATATGCTGGGATGCCACCTCAATGCCAACATCTTGGGCGTTGAGTCAGCCACGTTAGAGACACATCAGCTCTGCTCATCCCTCCTATACCAACGTGGCTCAAAGGTCAGTGCCACACCTAATGGCACTGACCTATTATCTATCAATGTCATTCGTGTTAGCGCTGAGCAATGTGCCATGTTTTGATTTTGTTTTCTGTAGGGGTTATTTTTTGAAAATATACTACCAAAAAGACCAAAATAGGCAACAAAGTGTAGACGGTGTGTTGGAGTATCACACAAACACATGTTCGTTTAGAACATGAAAAGGCTATAGGAGCCATGCGGAATTGTATTAACTCGTGTGAAATTCCAATGTTCCAATTGTGTCGTAATATGTTGTGAAAGACTAAGAGAAACATACAAACTAATATTTTTCTCCCTAAATTATACAGCCTAATATACTCTATTTCTAAAAGGGGAAGGAATTCGCTCCTCTTCAGGGCGTCCATGTTGTCGTTCTCACGACAGTCGTCGGATCGTGATCGCGCAGCCGTATTCAGCCGTTTGCACGGCCATGGGATCATGCCTTTTGAACGGACGGTCCAGATCCGCCTGCCTCAGCTCCACGCCCCTAGCCCTAGGGTTACCCCTCCCGCGTGTCGCACTCGCCCGCCTCCCCCCTCGGCCGCAACGGCCCTCCTACCCATCGCCCATCCCGCCCCAACGCCCACCTCCTTCCTTCCTTCCCCTCTCCCCTAGTTCCGTCCCCGCCGCCCCTCATTCTTCGTGCAACGTACCACCCCTCCGCATGACCGCCTCCTCCCTTCCTTCCCCTCTCCCCCGGGTCCCTCCCCACCGACCCTAGGATGACCCCTCCCGATCCCCCACAGAGCTTGCTGCCTTCTCTCGTCGCCCTTGCCCTCGCCATCTCCGCCCCTACCCCCGCGCGAGATACAACGAGGCAGATTCGACAAGGGCGTCGGTAAATTCTATGCGAGGCTTCTGTCGGGGAATCGGTCGATTCCGACACTTGTTGCTTATGTCGGTCATCTTCAACGTTGTTGCTGCAACACCATCCGACAAAATGGGAATAGTTGCAAGACCTGGAAGCCCAGATCTGGTACTTATACATGTGTTTCCCATCTCATTGTTATTTTCTTTGCTCTGTGTATTTTTAATCGGTCCTTTTGCATTGCACAACAGTGTTACAAGGTCTTTTATTTGGTTCCGTCGAGGTTATTCTCTCTACCAGCTACCGGTTGGGATTGATGCTTGCATTTCTAGATTGATAGCACTGTCGTCGCCTGGCTTGGATCGCCATCTCCCTAGTCAGGAATTACGCCGCCTCTTATGAATCCAACCTCGGCCCCAATCCCAGCCCTGTACCTCCCATTTGGTTTGTTTTTCTCCCACGATTTCACATTTTATCTTGATTATATTGCTAGCTTTGTACCTCAGATTTGTTTACCTTCTTATGTCTTTCCCTGGTCTATCCCTTTTGGATTTCTGTTGTACATGCGGCCAAGGCGCAAGGGACAATTGTTGGGTGCAACAAACCATGGTTCTTCGAGAAAGTGCTTAAGGATCCGTTCATTCCTACCAATCATTCCATTATTCAGTCCGGAATTTCGACCAAAAATGAGCGCAGTTAGAAGGAAAACTTCAAAACTTATTTTATAAAAATAAAAAACTATTGTGCTATCCTCATCTTTCTCTTCTTACCTTCTTCGTGGAATTCTTCCTTACCAAGTTAACCATTCACCGTTTTACAGTGTTAAATGGGTCCTCCTTCTCTTGAAAACTTATATAGATGGTGAACATAATTCTTACCATTACGTTCAATACTACAAGAAATGAAGCCATCAAGAGACCATCGTAAAGTCGTCAGTCATATCTACCATCCAAGAACAACAAGCAAAATTCATCAAAGACCGTGAGTAGAAAATGTGATATCTGACAAGCCATATAGTCTAAGTTGCCAAGGCTCATTCTGTGTACTGAGTCATTTCACTGGTTTAAGAGTATTGATCAAGTAGGCGATTTTCCTTGAGTTATTTCCCGTTGTAAAAAGTAATTTGATTTTCTATTAAGTATTTTGATCTTGTGGGTTGTTGCAAGCTCCCTTGTTTTTCTCGTCCATGCTTTTCCCTCTTTTCCCCTGCAAACCCTGGTCACCGCTTAGATGGAAAACCCTGAAAGAGGTCGTGGAAGAGGTCGCAGAAGAGCCCGGGTAGGAGGCTATGCAGCCGGCCGAGGTTGTGGTCATGGCCAACCACTTCATGAGGAGCCAGTTTTTCGCAAGCACCACAAGAACCGCAAGTGCAACCGGAACAACTCTTTGAAGAAGAAGAACACCTATGGCCACCATCTCCTGGTCAGCCCCAAATGAACATGGAGCACATGATGGCAATGCAACTACAACTTCTTCAGGCTCTTGCTCAGAACCAAGTTAATCAGCCTGCACCAGCTCCGCTCCAATTTTTCTGCCTACGTTCAGGCATGGAGAAATTCATGAGAACCAAGCTGCCAACCTTCGTCGGTTCAGTTGATCCATTGGAAATTGATGATTGGCTTAAGGATGTCGAGAAGAAACTTATCTTGGTATAGTGCAATGATCAAGAGAAAGTTCTCTATGCTGCTCATCAACTAAAAGGCACTGTAGGAACTTGGTGAAATTTTTTGTGAAGCCCATCAAAATGTCCAGGCTATATCTTGGCAGGAATTCATTGTTGCTTTTTCGCGACACAATTCCTATGGGAATGATGGAGATGAAAAAGTGAGAGTTCCACAAGCAGCAGCAAGGCAATCTCAGCGTGTCGGAATATCTCAGAAAGGCAATCTCAGCGTGTCGGAAGTTCTCAACCAATTCACCCAACTGTCAAGGTATGCATCAGAAGACGTTGCGACTGAAGGGGCTAAGATCTGGCGCTTCATGTAAGGACTTAACCCCAACCTCAAAGTGCAACTGGTGTTAAATGGCTACCCCAACTTTCAACAGATGGTCAATAAAGCTCTTGTGCAAGAGGATGCTCAACTTAGTTGTACAAGTCCTGAAAAAGAAAGATGACTTTTCAGGCGCAGCATGGTGCAAGTAGTTCCAGCCCCGCATGAACCACTCATACCACAACATGACGTCAGCAGATATTGCACCCAAGACTCCAATGTTAGGACCTCATCTAGTCATACAGGGATTTCGAAACAATATTGGTATTCAACCACAGCAGAACAGGACATCGTCGGCAAGAATTCAATGCTTTCATTGCCATGAGATGGAGCATTTTGCCAGCACTTGCCCACAAAAACATTGAGCTGTGACTCCAGTTCCTTTCAACCTAGGGTTTGGGGACTACACAGCTCGTACACCAGCGTCAGGATCAAGACGAGGAGTGCC
Source organism: Ampelocalamus luodianensis (assembly GCA_036346255.1). Lineage (NCBI taxonomy): Eukaryota > Viridiplantae > Streptophyta > Magnoliopsida > Poales > Poaceae > Ampelocalamus > Ampelocalamus luodianensis. The sequence continues at coordinate 49,808,798 of CM070627.1, read as the reverse complement.
TCAGACTCCAAGTCAAGCCATCCGGAATCCAGCACCATCTGCAAGGGGACGACTGAATCATCTTATCACAGAGCAAGCTCAATCAACTTAGCATATCACACTAGGTAAGTTTTAGTCAGTTCAGCCAACGTTTCAGTTTTTGTCCCACTCAAAAGAGAAAGCCATTTGGTTCGGTGAGCAAAGTCTATGTACCCCGATCTTTTTCCCTGTTCGTTCGAATCTCGAGGTCAAGATTCCTTCTAAGGGGGGGTAGGTTTGTAACATACTAAATTTTGGCCCTTTTCAAAAATTTATTTTAAATTAATTAATTCAAAGGGTTGGTCTTCTTTTGGAGTTTTTGCATTTATTTAAATTCCAAATTCATAATTCAAATATGAATTTCATTGTCTCAATTCAAAACTCATCGCCAAATTCAAAATTCAAATATTATAATTTGAATTTTCCCGCAAAACTTCTTGGGTCAGAATCCATTTCTTTTGGGAAAGGGTTCCATAGCATCAAAAGATACACGTTTTAGGAAAAAACCATCAAAAGATTTTTGTTCAGTTTTTTACCACTAAAAGTTTGCTCCATTTGGTTTTTTACCATTCCGTCCATTCTGGTGTTAGTAGTGTGGGTGAAATGACAAAAATGCCCTCACCCTCGGAGGGGATGCAATACACCGAGGGTGAGGGTATTTTCATCATTTCACTTATGATAATAACACCTTTAATGGAATGGTAAAAATCGAACGAGAAACTTTCATGGTAAAAACGAAGCGAGATCTTTAATGGTATTTTCCGAAAACGTGTACCTTTTGATGCTATGGAACCAATTATTTCTTTCTTTTCTCACCAGACCCATTTGGCCCATTCCTTTTTCCTTTTCTTCCTTCTTTATTTTCCTTGCTCTTCCTCTGTTCCAGCCGAAGCCGCAGCATGCCCGAGCCACGCGCGCTCTGCATGCGGCGCTTGCGCCATGCCTAAGCCACCCACATCGCCTGCATCATCACTGCCACCATCAACGCGCCATCAAGACCCTCATCCCCCGCGCGTGTTCATTTCTTGTTGTTTCTCATCATCGTCAATGCGGAGCTGAGCCACCGCCGTCAATCTCGCGCACGATCTCGCTCGCGTCTGCTTGTTGGCCCGACTTCAACTATAAAATAGATCACCGGCACCTCATGAACCCCCTTCACACTCCCTTGAACTCTCTCTCTCTCTCTCTCTCTCCCTAGAGCACCATCGCCGCCGCGGACATCATCTTCCCGAGCGCCGACCGCCACATCGAGTCGCCGTCCCGCCGCCCCAGTGAAGATCTTGCCCAACCAACTGCATCATGTTGTGTTCCCAAGTTCCATGTTTATTTCCCCTCAATCAATTTTGGATTTCATCGGAGTTCGTCGTTGCATTCGCCTTCTTCCATTTCGGTCGAAACACCACCATCGCTCGATCTCCTTTTCAGTGAATTTCAAGCTGAGCTAGGCGCATCATTGCATGTTCCCGCGGTTCCCCCCACCTTTTCCCCCTCTCCATTCGTCCATTTCATCACCGAGAAGTGCCACCGCCACCTTCTTCCCCGACGCCGCCACACGGTTCGGGAACTCCGCCGGGGCTCCATTTTGGCCCCCTGCCAACCACTCCCTCGCCACCGATGTTGTGCGCCCCAACCCCTGCTCTACTTCTTCCTCTGTTCTTCCTTTCGTCTTGCTTCCTCTCACTAACATTTGGGACCCACATGTCATTCTAATCCTTTCTCTCCCTCACTCAATGACAGTGGACATCACATGTCATGTTATCTGATTTTCTATTATTTAATCCAAAAGGAATATTCTCACAATATTTCTCTCCTTCTCAATTTTCAAGATTTTCTTTTCTGGCAAATCTTTCGAGAGTTCGTTTTCTTCCGTACGAATTCGAATAGGTCGATTCTTCTTCCTAAATTCATATAAATTCACAATATCTCTATTGGTACTAATTTTATTATTTTTGAATTTTATTTATTTTCTATTATTTATTTGGTCTCGATTTGCGCATGTCGAGTTCGACGCCACCAAAGTTAATTTAGACCAACCGGACGTAGTAACCTCAACATTCGACGAAGGCAGGTCTCCATTGATCATATTGTACCTATGTTTTCCAAATCCTATTTTAAATTTCAAAATTAGTATGCATTGCTATTTACATAAAATGATAAATTGAAATACTAGGTTGTAAGTTATCCTAACTTTGTTAATATCTTCATTTGTTGTTGTTACCTCAAACCTTTATCACCCTACTATAGAAAATCCATGATATTGATTACATTATTGTTGAATTAATTAATATAGTAGAATTGCTTAGAAATGCGCTGTCGGTCACGATCACCCAATGAGCTGAAACTATTATTACCTTTTATGCAAAAAAAATTTAGAAATGTATGGCAATAGGTATTACCGTTGATTTATAAAATAAAATAAAATGGTGAAAATTTGTTCAGACTTGGGCAGATGGTAAGTTCAAGCGGGTGCAGCTAGAGTGCGATAACTTATAATGTGTTAAGTTTCGCCCAGGTCATATTAAGGATAGTCGCTTGTGTCTATTCAAACCGAGTAATACCGTACAACCACATGTTCTAAATGGGGATGACCTGACTGAATAATTTACTAAGTCCAAACATTTAGCCCTCAGGCTGTAGATGGTAGGAGTTACATGGGTAGTGCAGACGATGGTAATTGACGTCTATGTTTGTCGGGGCTTACATCAGGCGATGGTAATTGACGTCCATGTCCGGCAGGTTATCCCCCACAACGGTGAGCTCCGGGTCGATAGTAAATGACATCCATGACTTGGGGTTAGGCTCATCAGGCGGGCTAATATGATGATAAAGTATTGTAAAAGTCTTATGATAATCACTTAGTCGCACACCTTCCGAAGTGTATCAAACAGACATTATAAGCTTATTATCTAGTATGGGTAAGGCTATACAACCTCTGCAGAGTGTAAAACTATTCGAATAGCCATGCTCACGGTCAAGGGCGGGCAATGTGCATTTTCACATGGTAGATTTTAGTTTTATTATCAAAGAATTATTTTGGAAATGTAGAAGTAATTGAAACTCTTGGATTGTTGTTATGATAGTTAGAGCCAGTTGGACAGATAGAGCCCAACTCTTTAAACCTTGGCGGCTAGAGCCTCGATAATAGTGACTAGTAGCTAGAACCTTCACCAGTGAATTAATTTATTTATTTATCGAAACTACGTTTGTCAAACGTGTTTTATAAAAATTGTTGAAACATAAATATTTCTTTGTGCAAAAGAACCATATAAGCCTCATTTGTTAAAGCTATGCATATACATTATTTTCAAGACTTGCGGAGTACTTTATGTAATGATGTGCTACACTCAAATTAAATCTCATAAGCCTTCAATGACACTGAGGAGGACTACGACTACTTCTCCTGTGGCTTTGATAAAGGGCAACGAAGTACTAGGCTACTCTCCCCACTCGAATGTCGGTGGGCAATTTGATGGACCATCACTTGGAGTTTAACATTTGTTGTTTTCGTTGATGTAAGACTTGATGTCATGTGACCTTTATTGTAATAAGTGGCCTTAAGGCGTTACTTTGTTATTACTTTTATGTTGAATAAGGATTCGAACTTATTATCAACATTGTATTCACCGTGTGCATTAGCTACTGATCAGGGACTGGTGCAGAAATACACAAATGGTTCATATTAAAAAATCTGGTCCAAACAACTTTGTTGCTACTGCTTTTGTACTTTCATGGTGGCCCATCTTTTTTCCTTGAATAATTGCCATGGTTCTTTTGCTCAACTATTCAATTGTATAGCCAGAGTATCAACACATTTGGTGGTTAAATTTGGATTGAACAAATGGAAATACCACCACTTTCAGGTGAGTAGCCATACATGTATGCGTGGCGTTTGATGTTATAGTGTATTTCACCACTTTTAGCACTCTCTAATTCTATCAATGCCTACAAATACACCACCACCTTTGGCATTCTCCAATTCTATCTATGCGTGCAAAGACACCTCGTTGTTCTATTTTTGTGTGTGGTTGTGATATAGATCAATATGTGGTTGATGCATAATGTTTCACGGTACTTGTATTTCAATCTTGATCAAAGCATGCAAAACCTTAGTTTTTCTCCTTGGTTCGGCAAAAAGGAACAACCAGTGTATCTCCAAAAAAAGTAATGATACTTGGTTGATGTTGAATCAATTCAAAGAGAGAAACAAAACCAAACCCGCAGAACAATACCAAACCGTAAGCAATTGATGATGCTATCAATTGGTGAGATGATCCACAAGAAATCACGGATCTTGGAAGAAAAGCCACCCTCTAATATTCACGCCAACACAAAACCCTATTTGGGAATTTTCGAAACACATGTACTCATTGTGCGCCATATAAAATGTAATTTTTATGTGTTTTGTTCAACTCTAACTTGCTTACAATGGGGCTCTACCCCAAAATATATAGGCTCGGTGAACAGTAATCCGAGTCGATAAACAGTAATCGATTTGATGAATAGTGCCACATGAACATTTCAGACTCACATCCTATTCCAAACTCCTACTTTAATTCAAAATTTAAACTACTCTAATTGCTGAAAATAAATTAAACTCTCTGAAGGATCTAGACCCGCCATTATGTGTTAATGGAGTATTTTGGTGATTAATGACAAATGCACTTGTGAGACTAACACTCTTATTGTTATATCATGTTTAATCTCAGCTTGGATATAAAAGCAAAAATCCAAACAGGTATGTATTCATTAATGACAAATGCACTTGTGAGACTAACACTCTTATTGTTATATTATGTTTAGTCTCAGCTTGGATATAAAAGCAAAAATCCAAACAGGTATGTATTCATTAATGACAAATCTATTTGTGAGACTAACAATTCTGTTGATTATCTATTGCTTAGTCTCGTTTGGATATAAAGATGAAAAATACAAGAGGTATGCATTCTACTTCTTCTTACTATATCTTGTTGCATTCCTCGGATCCAAAATATAGGTTAAACTCCACCAAAAAGGTTAACTTGGATATGTGCATATGTTTCCATTACACATTTGTGTATGCACACATTTAGGGGAAGTTCATTCTATATTTTGTGGTTTCATTAGTATTGATCCATATTCTCTTTCCACATATACTAAGGATCTTTATGTTGAAACATATCCTTGAATATATTTAACTTGTATAGTTAATATATTCATATGAGTATATGAGAGCATATGAGACTTGTGTAGTTCATAGATACTCATATATCATTGAATATATTTAACTTGTGTAGTTAATATATTCATATGAGTATATACAACTTGTGTAGTTCGTATACACTCATATTTAGTATATACAACTTGTAGTTCGTATATACTCATGGTATATATAACTTGTGTAGTTCATATATACTTATATGTGAGTATATATATAACTTGTGTAGTTTATATATACTCATGTTTATCTATATTCAATTATTTGAGATTATGTTGTGGGACTAACATGTGTACTAAGATGTTTGAAGGCTTAGTCTCAGTTCATGGATGGCGACATGGTAAGGGAAATGCATGACAATAGATAGATCATGATTAGTAGCTTGATAGCATGTTCTTCTGCCTTATCGATCAAGTTGGGATCATGCATGCATTTGAATTTGAGTTTTGGCAACTCTAAGTGCTTTTGTCGTAAATCGGATGAGCCGGCGTGTTATGGCGATTCGCCGTACTGCGGTTCGACCGGATCTTGGTGCGGTATGACCGCACATCGTTCGTTCCGATTTCTAGTTGGTGGTTGCATAAAACTAGAACCGATGCATTTTGGCTCGGAGCTCTCTTTGTTAATCGGTCGTATCGCATTTGAGAAACGGTTGTACCGCGATGCGGTTGTACCGAATATTGTATGGCAGTATGAATTTTCCAGAGAGCATGTCTTTTCGGCTTAGTTGGAAACCCTGCAATCGGTAGTACCGCTCCTTCGTGCGGTACGACCGGACCAAGCGGTAGTACCGCAACTTGGTTGGCGGTTGTGCCGGTCCAGGTTTTTCAACAGTTTGTTTAGAAGCATTTATTTCAAGTATATCTTGGTAATTAATGTTAATCATTATGGGACTAACATTTGCCATGAGTTGGATGAATATGTTATGTTCCAGGGTAATGAAGACTTCGGATGGCATCATGAGTTGATCGTCATCAAGTAAAGGTTCAAGAAGAGGATGCATCATGTGTTGATGCATATCAAGATCTCGAAGAAGAGATGATCATGAGTTGATCATCAAGTCAAGAGAAGACTCATCATATGTTGATTGAGGTCAAGTAAAGAATGCATCATGGGTTGATGCATGTCAAGATGATGACCCAGACTTGAAGTGAAGATGTGTGTCATCAACCTTTAAGAAGATGCTCAAGGCAAAGGTATGACTAGCTAGGGCTAAGGATGTGTTCCTAGTCTTTTACCGGTTTTGGTGTTTGGTTGGAAGATCGGATTGCTAGTATAGGTTGTCGTACTATTAAGAGGGGTCTTGTCTAGTAGCTTGAGTCTCATCATGTGTTAATAACTCAATCTCACTTGCTCTAGCTCACTCTAACATGTTGCCTATATTTGCGAATGTGTTTTGCAAATAGTTGTGGCTCATGGATAATCCTTGTAGCATGTGACTATACTTTGCAAATGGTTGAAGTCCATGTACCTACTCCTTGTGGCATAATCTAAGTTTGCAAATGTGTTTTGAAAATTGTTGGGAGTCATGTATCTTCCCTTGGCATGGTCTAAGATTGCTTGTTGCTATCATTTGGACTTAGACCATGGTAGTGGCTCTTTGAAGTTGTGCTTTTTGATTTGATAAAATGTGTTTGAGATCAAATCAAATAGGTGGGTTGTGTAACCCACTGAATAAGCTTTCAATAGAGTCTAAAATCACTCAATTCCGACATCGGAGTCAAAAGTTATGACCTTGAGCAGTTGTGCAGGCCCTTGTGAGGGATGCGACCATAAATATCTAATGGCTAGTTTTTGTTGTTTCGTCTCCAAACGGCTAGTTTTTGGTGTATGGGGCTATAAATACCCCTTTGGCCGGTTGAGAGACAACCTTTGGCATCCCATTTCACTGTCTTGAGCTAGTGTGAGCTTCTCCTCTCAATTGTGCATGTGTTGCACCTTGTGAGCAAGGAGAGAGGTCTCTAGTTGCATGTGTTGCATCTAGAGGTAGATTTCGTATCCACTTGAGCTTGTGCATTCGTTGCACGTGGTGAGAGTCAAGCAAGGGGCTTGACTTATTACTCTTGGTGTTTGCCGACACCTTGACGGCGTGGAGGCGTTGTGGTCCGGTGATCTTCTCAAGTGAAGCTTGTGAGAAGGCCCGGAGTTTGTGAGTGGCTTGGTGCTCGCCATCTCCGGAGTGGAGTAAGAGCAACCCTAGTGGAGCGAGGTGTTGATACCTCGGAGGAAGGCTTAATTCGTGGGCCGGCCCAATTGGTTTGTGTTTCCTCAGCGTGGACTAGGGAGACCAGAAGTCTCCGAACACCACGGTAAAACATCACCGTGTCTTTTGTGGTTTGCATTCTATTACTTTACATTGTGCAATTTATATTTCTTGTATTAAATTGCTTATTCATTGTGTATGATTGCAATAGTATCATTTACATTGCTTAATTTGAATTGCTTACAAGTCCATGCTTGATTGATTATTATCAATAGACTTGTATTGTTGGTGCACTTAGTTGAACCTAGTTGATTTAGGCTTTAATTGTGTAAAACTGTATTTGTATTAGCTTCCGCATTAGAAATCGGTTTTAGCGCATAGAAGTTTTTAAAACGCCTATTCACCCCCCCTCTAGTCGGCCTCCTCGATCTTACACTCTCCTATTACAAACAATTTCAAAATTAATTTCTCTTTTAAAGAAAGATCCGAATCGGAATGGCTACAATCCAAATCCATTTCGGATTCTTAGGTTGAAAATGCATTAATTTCGGAATTGAGTTTGAATTTGGCTTCTTTGCCTTTTCTTGACTGCCTGCATATGCTAGGGTTTATCCTAAAAGCACGTTCCCTCTCTTTGGTCGGCCTTGGACAACAAGTCATGTAACTCACCCTTATGCATAAAAGTATACCAGTTGGAGCGTCCTTGATGTGTACCATTCAAATCAAATTGCCATGGACGCCCCAACAAGATATGACCAGCATGCATAGGTACCATAATGCACTCTGTATTGTCGACATAGCCATCAATAGTAAGCGGCACCCTCACCTTGTGTGTGATTTTAACTTTGCCGACGTTGTTAAGCCATTGGATATAGTATGGGTTAGGATGCCTCTATGTGGACAATAAGAGTGATTCCACCACATCCTTACCAATCACGTTGCTCGAACTCCCGTTATCAATAATCAACTTACATACCTTCTCTTTGATCTTACCATCGGTTTAAAAGATATGGTGTCGCTGTCCTTTCCTAATAATAACGGTGTCATCACCTGCACCCTTTGAGCCATCAAGCTAACACCTTGTTTCAAATAACAAATGATTGGCTCTAGCTTCTCAGATTCATCGGAAGGTTCAGATTCATCGTTATCGCTCTTCGTTGCATAACCGTCATGTGTAAGCAACACCGTCTTCATGTTTGGACAATCCTTCTTCATATGTCATCGGCCCTTGCACTTGAAGCATTCAATATTGCTAGTTCTAGCCGTAGAGAATGCCCTAGAATCAGCATGTGATGCTTGTTTGCCTACTGCACTTACAACATTTGAAGTTTCTTTTAATGCACTCCAAACTAGTGTGGTGGGTGCAACCGGTTTGGGAATTGATCCCACATCGTCTTCATGCGAAGTTGCACACCTCCAAGTGTTATGAGTAGTTCGGCCACCCATTACTTGCCTGTCCTTCACCCATTGTTCATCACGCTCCGCTTGATGAAGTAGTTATTGCACAGTGTTGTATTGCATTAAATCAACACAGTTTTGCACGTCTCCATTCAGCCCCTCGAAGAAACATGTCATGGTCACCTCCGCGGACTCACGCACACTTGTACGGATCATGAGCGCTTGCATCTCTTCATTGTACTCACTCACCGTGTTAGCACCTTGAGTAAGTCATCGTAGCTTTGTATGCAGTGTCCTTGTATAGTATGCTAGCATGAATCGTTCTCGCATAGCTCTTTTCATTGCTTCCCAAGTGTGAGGATGCTCCCCTGCACGATTTAATTGATCTCACCAAATAATAACGTATTTGGTGAACTCAATTAAAGCAATACAAACTTTCTTCTCTTCAGAGTAGTGGTGATTGTCAAAGATTTGATTGACACGCATCTCCCACTCCAAATAAGCCTCCGGATCAGATCTGCCCTTGAACTCATGTATGGTGATCTTGATTCTGTTGATACCGTCGTCTTCACGTTCTTCACCGCCACCATGACGTCCTCCTTGTCCAGCACCTCGATGATCAAAGTAATCACATCGGGGATGTCATTGTTGTCTTCCACGATCATCAAAAATAGCCTCATCCGAATCAACAGCATAGAAATCATCTCCATCTCAGCGTATAACACGTTGTGCACTTCCATGTTGTGGTTAGGGCAGGACCGGTACATTGGCTCCTTGTGGCAGTGGTAGCCTCTCCTCAATGGATAGCAAGGTTCATATTGTCGAAACCTTCAATCATAAGCCATTCGTTCACGTTGAGATGATCGTTCAGCGTGTCTTGCATCCCTTGGAGTTGAGCTTCAAGTTGATGGTGTAACACCTTCTCGCGACGAAGAAAATAATCGGTAACACCATCAAATTGAGCACGTAGGTCCGGTAATAGTGTATCACCGTATATAGGCTCCCCATTTGATCCATCATTGGAACCACTCTTACAAGTTCTCAACATGATGATCAACCTCAAAGTACCAAGAAAAATTCGCATGCCGTGATCAACCATGTGATGATACTAAGATGATACGGATCAACGTGTGATTGATACTGACGAGGATTAAAACCTCTATGTATTATTTTTTAATACATAACAGACCATACGTCTTCATGGTCGTAACCCCTGAGGTACACGACCTCACTAGTCGTAGAGATTCCAGAGGTTACACAATAGGTACCCTGGTCGGACGAAGGCCTATGCCAAACTCCCGACCAGGAGAACTGCTCATAAAAGGTATGAACTGATATTTGGAACTAATTTCAGGTATATTCTCTACTGTGTGATGAATGAAACATGTGTATATTCTATACCACACGATGTTTCTTATCCTGAAATATTGATGAACAACTACCATGCGGTTGAGTATCTCATAAGCATACAACCGCCGAACGGTTGACTCTCCATCAACCGTCAATTAACTCCGACCAGTCGCGACGCTTCACATCAGACGTCTTCTCCAGAAGTAACTGTCACCCCTTCAAGGGCTATTTAAAGATGGAGCATGGACGGAGCAAAGGGAGACCGCCATCAGACTGAAGCATAGACCTTAGATTTGTGTTTTAAGTCTGACATTGTAAGATAACAAGTAGTGCTCTCAGTGTAAACAAGAATAGTTCACCATCTAGTCAGGAGGCATTCCCTGTAAATCCCAGTTCATACTAATAAAAGAGCAGACCATTATCTCCCCAGATTTCCAACGTCTTGTTCTCCTTTTCTTTTCGTAAGATCGACGTCTTGATCGTCGACAGATACGTAATGTGGCCCAATCTTTCATGGTACTTGTATTTCAATCTTGATCAAAGCAAAACTCTAGCTTTCCTCCTTCTTGGTTCGACAAAAAGGAAGAGCAAGTGTATCTCCAAAGCAAGTAATGATACTTGGTTGATGTTGAATCAATCCGAAGAGAGAAACAAAATCAAACCCGAAGAATAACACCAAACCGTGAGCCATTGAGGATGCTACGAATTGGTGAGATGATCCACAAGGAATCACAAATCTTGAAAGAAAAGTCACACTCCAATATCAACGCAATCACAAAATCCTAGATGGAAATTATGCGCCACATAAATATATGACTTTTCTGTATTTTTTCAACTCTAACTTGCTTACAATGGGGCTCTACCCCTAAATATATAGGCTTGGCGAACAGCGCACACGGTGAACAGTAATCTATTTCAATGAACAGTACTTGCTCGCATCCTATTGCAAACTCCTACTTTAATTCGAAATTTAAACTACTTTAATTGCTAAAAATAAATTAAACTATCCAATTACAAGCAATTTCAAAATTAATTTCTCTTTTAAAGAAAGATCCAAGTTGGAATTTCTCAAATACAAATCCATTTCTCATTCTTAGGCTGAAAATGCATTGTTTCAAAATTGAATTTGAATTTGGATCCTTTGTCTTTTCTTGATTGCCCGCATGTGCTAGGGTTTTTATCCCGAGAGCATGTTCACTCTCTTTGGCCGGCCTCCCCATCCACCCTCTCGACCTTCATGACTTTTTGCTTTATGTTTTGTTGCAAAACAACACTAATAACACTAATTTGAATTCTAGCATTAGTTTGCAATTTAGAGATGCAAACCAATGCTTTGGTAGTACTTATGGTCATATCAGGTTGTGTACTACTTGATCATTAAATGAAAGTTCCAATTGGACTTTGACATATATTTTGCTCTATGATAGAGGCTGGATTATGTTCCATTGATTATTACGTGTGTGGTGTTTCAAATATTCGCTACAGGCCTGATATCTGCGAACATGAGATGAATAAGTAGGTGATGGATAGTTCATCTACCCGTTTTAGCGCTGTCTAAATATGTCTCTAGGGTTTCTTTAGCACCACTATTTGATTGTTAATACCTATCAATACACTGAGAGTTTTAAAGGAATTGTAATCACTAGGATTATTGTTATTAGTGTGCCTAAAAATGAAGAAACCTCATGCCTTGTGGCAATCTGTAGTTCTTTGGCTCTGTTTTTACAATTTCGTATAGTAATTGCTTTAGAATAAAGATATTGATTTGTCCTCAACATAGCATTTTTCGTTTGCTCGTAGCAACCGCATGAGTTTTGTTTTACCTTCTGCGTTCATTTTATTTGTTTTAATGCTTTTTCTCTTTGATCAGCGTTGCTTTTTCTTTATCTTTGCAGGAGCAAACAACCATTCCTATTACTGTGCTTGTGCTATGAATCGAACTAACAGTGGGACACATGAGCAGATTCTAAAATCTGATAGCATAGAATGCAATGAATCAGTCCCCATTTCCATGGGCTCTCCCTGGGACTACGCACATGTTAAACTATAGTAGCAGCCTATACAGCCTACGGTGTAATTACCCCTATATGATGTATGTCGTATCTAATCAGTAAATTATCGTTGATGTGAAACACATGTTTACGTTGTTTTGTTAGCCTTCAACTTTCGTTTGGCCGCTACGCTGCGCGAGCCTACCTAGTGGTTACCATTTCTAATAAGTGTCACACAAGTGGAAGTCACGATCCACCGTATAATGTTATGGAAACCGGCAACCCGATTTGTGAATCTACAACTACGCACTATCCTGTTTTAACGGAGAGTTCTCTTGCAATAGTCATGAACTCATACGTTTGCTGAGGGACAAGGTGAACAAACGTACATTACAATTGATGTGAGTCTTCGTGTTGCAATCTACAAAGATGAGAGAGAAGAGAAGAGCCAAACGAGTTATCAGCTAAAATAACATTGTTGTACAAAAAAATAGTAAAAATATTTTTCTCGATCAAATTAACAAAAATAACATAGGTTCCACGGTCAAATGACACAGCAGAAAGCCTACCGTGCTCTGCCACGTGGTGGCTGCCAGCATGTCACACGATGGGGACGTGGCAGGCATTTTTACACTCCCACTCGTGAAAACTAAGGCCCTGTTTGGTATAGCTTCTACTCTCAGCTTCTCCATTGATTCTCGTGAAGTTGTACCAAACACCCCGATTCTCAAAACCACCAGATTCTGCTTCTCACGAGGAGCTGTGCCAAAAATGAACTAGCAACGAGAAGCAGCATTCCCGCAGATTCTTGTGAGAATCCAACCTTCAGAAACGAAAGTATCATTGGAAGTTTGATGTATTTACCCGCAAATGCCATTGAACTACCCCTGTGGAAATCCCACCGCGCGCGACCCCAACCTTTCCCCTCGTGTCGTCCTCTCCTCCTTTGCTGCTCTCGCGACAGGCGAAATCCCTTGTGCGCCGCCTCCGGCCCCGTGTGCGCCCCCTCCAGTCGTCGCCTCCGGCCCCCGTGTGCGCCCCCGCTTGTCCTCTACTGCGTTGCCGCAGGCCTCGGAGTGCGCCGCCGCGAGCTCACGAGATCCGCTCACCCCGAAAACCCTAGACGCCGTCGTTCCCCGCTTTCGTCACCGCTGCCGTTTCCCAAACACCGCCGGCCGGCTCCGGTGAAGGTAAGGTCATTATCCGGCCACCCCCTTTGTCCTCCCTACTCCCTTAGTCTCCTTCCTCTTCGGGTGCTTGATCTGGTGGGATGCGGTGTTTTTTTTTTTGTGCTTGATCTGGGAGTTGATTCTATCATCATTGGAGCTCAAGCTAACATGTTTAAGATTTGATTCCTTTTCGGGTGCTTGATTTGGTGGAATTGCTATCTCCTTGCTTGTTTAACTTAAAATTTTGGAGAATGTGTTTTCTGTACACTTATAGTATCTTCTATCCATAGGAACTGATCGCCATCGAGAAGCAAAAGGTAGCAGAGAAGGAGGTAGAAACGCAGAAGAAGATTGCGCTATTTGAAGCGAGAGAAGAATGCATAGGTGAGCAAGATCCTCATGGAGCGAGTTGATGGAGAAGAGCGGTTCAAAGCGCGGCAGATTGATAATGAAATGTTCCTTGCGAGAGAGAGCCACGACAGACGTGAACTATTACGGGCATGGCAAGCATTCTGTTTTCTTAAGTCATCTGCTCATGCACACTTCTTACTTATCAGCCGTGCGCATTTGGTGCGTCTAGGATCACGAAGGAAGCAGAGGCCAATAGACTCAAGCTTACACACGAGTATCTTGGTGAGGTTCATTGAATCAATTGCCAATAACTCAAAGATTTTCTTTGGTGAAAAGGTCTTGAATTGTTTCACACATTTTCTTCTTTTGTACATTTGGTGTAGTCTGGGGTGAAGCATCGACTATTCCTCTGCAGATTCCAAACATGATCATGGATCAAAGGTTGATTTGGAATTACCTCACTTGATTTGAGCAAGGACCATTTAGAAATATAGTAGTGTCTTATGTGAATTGGAAGGAATCTGGCTGTTTTTTTGTGATGCCGCATGGAAGTTCAGATGGAGGCAACTTTTATTTAGAAGTAGTGCATTGCAAGATATGATCTGTGCGGCGAGTTCTTCAATGCTCCAAAGGCTATTATGTGCTATGTTGCAGTTTGAGGAGCTTATGTCATCTGTTTGGCGTGAAGATGATGATCGTCATGGTGCTGCTATGGACTTGGTGGTCCATGATCTCGAGCGTCTCGTTGAAATGTGAAAATGGTGTCTTTGTTACAGAGATCCTTACATGAATCCATGATTTTACCTTTGTTAATTGATCCATGAGTTGTGACTGTGAGAACAATCACCGGTCCCGATTTGTTCTCGGGGAATATTTGTCGACATCTTCAGAAGAAACAAAATCTTAGGCTTTCATGAATTCAACAACCCTGACAAAGTGTTGGTGTAATGGCGTGGAGTTGGTTGTAACAAATTTGGTCTAAACAAATTTGGATGCCAAATATGTTATTTCTCATGATGCATTGGATGCGTCAACGTCACAAATGTAATATGACATTGTGTACAAATACAACGTATGTACATTTATATAGTCTAAACAAACTTGGAGAAATTTTTTTATAATTTGTGTGCAAATACATAGGAGAAAGACACAAATACAATTGAAGTATTACAATCAGGGGTAACATAGTTTATTTGCATCTAATCCTCCCTCGTTTGGTTTTTGGTGCCAACCTACCAGCCAAACACTTTCAACAGACAACTCTAGATTCTCAGAGAAGTGGATTCTCAGAGAATCTGGAGCAGAATCTGAAAAATGAGAATCTGAAGCTGTACCAAACATACCCTAATTTTGTTATTACGTTGGTGCCGATTAAGCAAAAACTCGGGGCAAAGCCTCACTGCAACTAGTACTACCTCTGGCTACATGCACAACTAGCAGGGGTAGGGATTAGTAGGGCACTGCCATGCTTGTGCGTAGCTGGGTCTACTGCTCTGTGCATCTCATCCCTAGCGATGATCAACGCCTCGTTTAAACAAGGAGCAGATGGAGGGAAGGACCAGACTACACAAGACCCTTTTCTTCGGCTCGTACTAGTAGTCATAGCCTAGTACGTAGCCTGGTTCAGACTTCAGACTATGCTGCAGTTCTAGCTGGTGTCCTACTCCTCCCCCATGCATGCGTCCTCACAACGAGACAGTACAAAGTTACAAGCTCACCTGTAAAGCTTGTAAAAGTGTGGTGATATATTTGGTGTTTTCGTGGTGGAAACTGCAGTTGTGTACGTGTATGTTGTTAAGTAGCTTAGCTAGGGACACGAGGGGCTAGTACTGCTGAGCTAATTGCACGGTGCAGGTTATTGTCAGGGGGAAATTACAAAAGCTGGCAGATGAGATGCAGCTTTTGATGCAGCAAAGCAGTACTAGCCCCTAAATCAACGGTAAACTCGGAAAGCTTCGTAGTTATTATTATCGCATTTGGATTCAGTGCTGCACAGCATTGTTGCTGCTTTTCGTAGCGTGATGTCCCAATGAATCAACCACAAGCCAAATACAGTGTGTAATAGCCCTGTTGATATATAAATAGAACCCCATAAAATGGTCTGGTTAGGTTCAAGTTCTTGGGGTTTTACAGTGTATATAGCTGTTCCCGAAAACGCCGGTGTTTTTTAGCAAGCCAGCAACCAGTTGACACAACTATCAGCCTACCAGGTATCGGTGCAATGAAATGCAGAGATTGGGAGTGTTTTATTTAGAGTAAAGTATTATTCAGCCCGTGGACTCCCGTGGGCAATTATTTAATCAACATGGAGTAGATGAACTTCTAGGATCAAGATCGTGTGTCAAGATTCTAGCGCAAAGAACGAAAAGAAAATAGAAGTTAATAAGAAGAAAGAATAGCTTAATGGGCATAGTGAGGAGTACTCTCAACCTCGCTTGGAAGGCGAGATCACGAGAATAGCCCGTTCGTTAGTCGTCTGGAGTGGAAGAAGATGTGCACTGCAGACTCCGAAAGGCCCAGGTAGACCAATGAAGGAAATAAACGTAATATATTTGCGCAGCAAATACAAGCACCAGCCCATAAACACATCAAAGCCCAATCGGTCGCATTGGCCCATCCCCGTCCACTCCGACCGACGCTTCTCCACCCCTTCCTGCCGCCGCCGGCTGCGCTGCAGCGAGGCATGGCGCGGTGGTCGTCTCCGAAGGACCCGGCGCTGGAGGCGGCCCTCCGCCGCAACCGGCGCTGGATCGTGAACAACCAGATCAAGCGCCTCCTCCTCCGCTTCCCGTCCCGCTCCGCGCCCGTCCGCTTCCTCCAGTCCCGCTTCAAGACGCTCGACCTCCTCGGCCGCGCCGCCAACTGGCTCCGCAAGTACCCCTCGTGCTTCGAACTCTTCGACGGCGACGAGCCCTGCTTCGGCTTCACCAAGCGGATGGACGCGCTCGTCGACGCCGAGGAGGCCGCCGTCGCCGCGTCCGAGCCGGCCATGGCCGGCCGCCTCGCGCGCGTGCTCATGCTCGCCCGCGGACGCCGCCTCCAGGTCTCCAAGCTCGCCGCGCTGCGCGGCCCGCTCGGCCTCCCCGACGACTACCTCCTCCGCCTCCTCCCCGGCCGCACCGACCTCTTCCGCCTCGCCAACCCGTACCCGCACCGCCGCAACGCCGCCGAGCTGGAGCTGCTCCGGTGGGTGCCCTCCCTTGCCGTCTCCGCGGTCGAGGCCACTGCCTCCGCGAGCTACTCCCCCGCGCGGTTCACCTGCTCGTTGCCGCCCTCCTGGGCCAAGTCGCACGCCAAGATGGACGAGTTCAACTCTACGCCTTACATTTCACCGTATTCGGAGGAGTGGGCGGTGCCCGGCACGGACGCCGAGGCCGAGAAGCGCGCCGTGGCGGTGGTGCACGAGCTCCTCTCGCTCACCTTGTGGAAAAAGATGTCGGTTTTGAAGCTGGAGCACTTCAGGAGGGAGTTTGGGCTGCCGGAGGACACGGCCAGGATGCTGCTCTGGCATCCGTGCCTCTTCTACGTGTCAAATAGGTACAAGATACATACAGTGGTGCTCCGGGAGGGATACGAGGGGTCGGAGCTGAAGGACAAGGATCCGGTGGTGGCCGCAAAGGATAGGCTCGGGGAGCTAATGCAGGAGGGGCTTCATGAGTATAACCAGCGGCGTCGCGCGGTGAATTTGGAGAAGAAGAGGAGGAAAGGTGAATTTGAGGTAAAGAAGGAGGAAGAGGAGAATGAGATGGTGGTGTGCTTGGATAGTGCAGAGAAGAGGGAGGAGAGGAGGAGGTTTTACAAGGTGTTGTTTGATGATGACAATAGGTGATCGGTTTGTGTAAGTCTGAGTGACAGATTCTTCATATTCGCCCTTGCTAGGTTTGATGATTGAGTTGAAGCATATTGAGCACTTTTATGTTTCACAATGAATCAAAGCAATTAGTGATGGATGTATTAAGCGTGGCCTTGCTATGGAGGCATGAGGCATCTATCTGCAAGTGAAAACGATTTGGTTGGGTGGTGTTGTCTAGTCATAGAGAATGGAATTCATGACCTGCTAATATTTCTAAGTACGTGTGATTGAAGAACCACAATAACGCCACCAGATAGTTTGATCTTGCAGATTGTAAAAATTCAACCTTTCTGGATCAAAGCGACCAGTCATGGTCCTTATCGATAACTGAATGATTGATGGAATTCTGGTGCAATAAAGATTGCTGTGAAGAAAGCCAAACATATTGATGAAGGCAATTAATGATGTATATAATAAGATCAGAAATTCTACAAGATCTGTCAGACTGCAAGTGAAGTGATAAACAGACTGGTAGTGTTGTCTCGTCAGACAGAATGGAATTCATGAGCAGCAAATGTTGCTGTTGAGGATGTGCAATCGAAGAACTGCAAATGAGCAGTCCAAGTTCGTTTGCTGTTTCAGCACAATAGGAACTGTACCTTTTTTTGTGGAATGTGTTTTTTATAGCAAATATCTTCCGCCAAGAAATGGAACTTGATGGGCGTGGTGCAAGGTGCAATTCCTTTTTCTTGTGCCTTTGCCCTGTGGTTTTGTATGTTTTTTTGGATAATTTTTGTTATAATTGAACGATCTCTTGCAGTCTTGTGCTTTTTGGACATTTCAGTTATGAACTTTCTATATATGGCAGACTTTCTTCAAACAGCTAGGCTTGCTTTATCTTTGACATAAAATCTATTAATCCATCATTTAAGTCAGAGGCTTTCCCATCCTTAAGTACTTATTTGCTTATGCCATTTTGCTGAGTCCTTGCAATACGAATTGAGCGGTACATTGCTATATCGCAGACCACTAGCCTGCAATGCAAACTACAACCTTATAATGCTCATTGAGTAGCAAATCACAGAATATACGCGAATGAATGCGGATAGGTTACACTCACTGGTAATTCAAAAATTTTATCACGTAAATCAAGAAGTTATACAAGCAAAAGATCATAGATTATTACTACTAAACGCGCAGTGCAGCGGAAAAAAAGTTAGAACAACTGATCCAACATCGAGTGCATCGATGCAGTTGTCGATCGTCCAGCGTCCTCGATGTCGATCCTCTCTTCTAGCAACCAATCACGTTTGTTGTGAAGATCATGGATCGTCCTCGTTCAGCACAGCAGCAATCGCAGCAACGTCTCTACGGTTGTAACATCTCAATTTTGGGTTTGTGTTTCAAATGTAAGAAAATGAGTAGAAATTAAAACTTTTTCTTACATCATGTATTTCCTATTTGTACTGAATAATTATTGTACAAGAAGTTATGGAAATACAAAGTCACAAGTCTTTTGATCCAAATCTTGAGCTTTCAAAAACAATCTTGTCAAACCTCTTGATCATCTTCTGAAAATATTTTTCCTGAGTTCTTGGGATGGTATGTGACCCCTCTGAAAAATTTTACAATTTTTAGAAATTGTTTGAATCTCTTTGGAGGTCAGTCAAACCTATTCAAAATTCTGGTCAAACTGTGGGCCAGCACCTTGTGGAATTTTTGGAGGAAAAAGTATAGCACAAAAACCTCTGCAAAATTTACACAAGGTCAATAACTCAGCTAGCAAGCTCCTGTAAAAATTTCATAATTTTTGGAGTTAGTTTGCTGCCTCAAATAATTCTCCTAAGATCAGCTCTTGTTGGAACTCAGGTTTTGAACCCTAGGTCTGAGTCTGACTCGGACTCGAGTCCGACTCAGCCTATCGGGCTCGGTCGGGCCAGCCGCCTAGACCTCCTCGGGCTCGTTTCTTTTGGGTCGTTGGATCTCCATCCAGCCGCCCAGACCTCCCCTCTGATCTCAGCGCCTCGGGGAGGTCCGGGCCCTTGGATCTCCATCCAGCGGTCTCAACCTCCCCTGGACCTCCCCGCCCAGACCTCCCCTCTGATCTCAGCGCCTCGGGGTGGTCCGGGCCCTTGGATCTCCATCCAGCGGTCACGACCTCCCCTGGACCTCCCGCGGTCGGACCTCCTCTCGCTCGAGTGATGCGGGACGCCCAGACCACCCCGGTGCATCGGGCGCCCGAACCTCCTCGGCCTGTTCTTCTTCCTCCCGACCTCCCCGAGTGCAGTCGTCATGATTTTCACGCGCCCGTGTGTGTGTCAGGGTCAGAGCAGTTGGGAGCAGTGGCCTGTCACCTTTTGGTCCTTCCCAACGTCTCTTTCTACCATGCATTAGTTGTATCAGGGCTTTGCCACTAAAAGAAGTCATTCCCTTCCTGCCTTGTCAAATCTAGCAGGTCCTTGAGCATGGACTTTGTTCACAGTAGACTTTTGCCCACACCTTTACCAAACTCCCAGGCTATGAGTAGCCTGAGACCCCCTTTCTCCTCTTCCTTCCCACTCTTGGTTGCTGCTTGAACTCCCTCGGTTGCGAGTGTGAGCCCCAAGCTTGAGCACCCGAGAGCACCACCTCCCTACCACCATTGTCACCCTTGGAGCTCCATGCCGAAGCTCGAGCTCCAGTGGTCCCTTCGACATTCTTGCTTTCTTCACTGTCATCTTGATCACCTCAAGCTTGATCTTACTTAGCTTGGTTCACAATGCAGAGGTGAACAAGTTGGGAGGTGGCTTTTCGTGGTCAGGATCATCTTCTCCTTCGTCGCCGGCAAGCACTCCACCGCCGGACTTCGTCGACCTTCTCTAAGCTCCTCCGACCACCTTGGTCCCCTCTCTGCCCTCAGGTGCCCTTTTCTTTGTAACACTCTGGCCCGACATGAGCCTGGAATGCTACTAAACGAACTCTAATAATTCTAAACTAGACAATCTTAATAAATTTCGGCAGAACCTCCCTTGTAAAGTTAATTACACGAAAGTTCCAACACACAGATAATTCAAATATTAACCAAAACTTTCATCCAAAGACATCAAAAGATAATCAAGGACATGCTAAGTATCTAACATAACTAGAGATATATGAAGTTCCACTACTCATCATTATTACATTTAATCCATTGCAAGAGACAAAACATAATAAATCTTTGAGCAACTCGCCCAATTACTAAAAACAATTACGTTCTGAAGATCATTCATCTTTATTTAGTTCATGTGGCATGTGTGTGACTAGCAGACTACTTCCCCCCATACATGTCGTTCTTGGCTCGGGTACCTAAAACAACAATAAAATCAAGAGTGAGTCCACAGACTCAGCAAGTACATAAAGAAACTATAACATCAGCATCCATGTAAAGGAGATCAACAATAACACGTCTCATATGCAAATGCAATGCTCAAGGATCATTTCTCTTTATCTTTCTGTGTGCATTACACCGGTAATGCAAAGTATGCAACCGTCGCCGCATACCCATGCCTGTACGCGCACGCACAGGGACCAATTGCCCAATACTCCGCAAGTATTGGGGACCTCAAGCCCACACTCCACGAGTGTGGGGATCTCGGGCCCGTCACCTTCATGACGGGGATCTCAAAGGAAAATATACCTGATCACCACGTGACCAAGCCTCAACATGATCTCAATATGCACATGCTCATCCTTTATTCATCATCCAATTACTAAAAGACGATAACAACATACAACCATAGAGCATAGACATATTGGAGCATCCACCAATCTTAAACAATCATCATGCCAACAATCTCACTCTGCTATCACATATCGAAAAGCACACAAACATGACCAATCAATCACAACCACGAATCAAACAATGCACTTGCCTTAACCGCGTGCGAATGGAGGACGTGAAGACGGTGCTGCCTCTGCTACCAATCCCCCACCTAATACATTAAGAATATAAACTAAGACCATAATAACGAAAAACATGAATTAAATAAGCGAACTCATCAAGTAGCAAATTTGCAACGCGATCCCGACTCCGCTTTCTTAAGTACTGAAATGCCCTCTGTGAACAGTCAAGTTCTAAAATTCATATCTTTCTGTACAGTGGTCCAAATTAGGTGTTCTTGGACTTCATTGAAAGGTAATCAAATTTCCCAACTAAACCTAGTTGGTGAGCCTCCCTGATTCGTCCATCTAAAATCACTTTTAAACTGATTAACAAAACATCGATTTCACGTCACCCTTTCTGAACAGAGCACTAAAACTAACATAACTTTTAGCTCGTTTACCCAAATTTCGTGTTCTTGTGCTTCCCTGAAAGCTACGACAATTATCTACAACTTTTGTTATACTGAGATCCTCTAATTCTCCCTTTAACTAATCGAAAAGGTCAGATTACTAAAACCTGTCAAAATGCTGACAGATTCGCAGGACAGTCACAGTAAATAATTCATAACTTCTGCTGTAGAGGTCCAAATAATATGATCTAACACTTCATTGAAAGCTATGGACGTCCTCTACAACTTTCTAGGAGATGCTCAGAACAGAATCTGCACCTATCTATGACAAAACGCCTGTCCAATACAATCTGTCCTGAGGAACAGAAAACCGACATTGCAACAACAACTAAATACTCATCTAAACAAGGGAAAACGTGGTTACCCTTGAAGAACCGTTGCGGGCACGACGAGCACCCACCAGCGAGCTCTTCCCCAAAGATGGTCACGTTCCTCGCCTTCTTCCTTCTCCAACGCCGGCCACCTCCAGCGATCTCCAAATCGGCAATCGGGAGACGAACGAGTTTGCCGGTGAGCGAGGAGGCGCCAAGGAGGAGCGCAGCAACCTGGGAACCCTAGGCAGGGGCTGCGGCTTGAGGGGAGGATGGGGGAGGGCGCACGGGTGGAGGGGGAGGGGAGGCGCACGGTTGGAGGGGGAGGGGAGGCAAAAGGGGCGGCTAGGGTTAGGAAGGGGGGAAAAAGGGGTGTCCCCCCCCCCTTGGCCGGCCACATATGGGCCCCTTTGGGGCCAAAGCCCAGGCCCAAGTTGGTGGCAACTTCCGAAAACCCCCTCCTCTTACTGCTAACTCCTTAATTTTCCATTAGGTCCTCCTCGAAACCAAATTTCCAAGTGGTTTTCTTTTAATTAACTAGGTAATCTCCCAAAAATCAACCTGGAGTACTACACTCTACCCCCCTTAAAATGAATTCGTCCCCGAATTCTAAACATGCCATACCAAGGTAAGATCACAACTACGCTTTGAACAAGAGTACGAACTGAAGAAAATAACTCCGGATGTTGCTCGCGCATGCGGGACTCCAACTCCCAAGTGGCCTCTCTCTCAGTTTGCTGTGACCAAAGCACCTTCACATATTTCAACGTTTTATTCCTCAAAACTCTTTCTGATCTCTCTAGTATCCGTATTGGCTTTGACTCAAAGGTTAAGTCCTGCTCTATGGTCAAAGGCTCTAGCAGTACATGATGCTCTGGGTCTCGCAGGTACTTCCTCAACATAGATACATGAAATACATTATGCACCCCCCGCATCGACTCTGGAAGGTCCAAGCGGTACGCTAATTTCCCAATCCGTGCCAGAATAGTGAAAGGTCCGACATATCTCGGACTAAGTTTCCCTTTGGTACCAAACCTCACCACACCCTTAGTGGGAGATACTCTCAAAAGCACTTGATTCCCCACCTCGAATTCCAAATCTCTTCTCCTCACGTCCGCATAACTTTTCTGCCTGCTCTGGGCTGCTAACAGGTTCTGCCTCACTAAGGCCACTCGCTCAACCGTCCTTTGGATCCAATCTGGACCCAACACGGCCCTCTCACCCACTGCCTCCCAACACAGGGGTGATCTGCACTTACGTCCATACAAAACCTCGAACGGGGCGGCCTTGATACTGGAATGATAGCTGTTGTTGTAAGCAAATTCTGCTAATGGCAACTGATCCTCCCAACTACCTTTCCAAGATAAAACACAAGATCGCAACATATCCTCCAAAGTCTGAATGGTGCGCTCCGTCTGCCCATCTGTCTGTGGATGAAATGTTGTACTGAGACGAAAATGTGTGCCCAATGCACTCTGCAAACTTTCCCAGCAAGGCCCATCGCGTTAGGTTTCGAAGAGTTTATTGAACCTGAGCACTCCCCTCTGCAGCAAGACCAATCCCAGCAAGACAAGCAGTTTGATCATGTTAATCCCAGTATTTTAAGTATTTATATTGATTACAAACTCTATGTATGCATTGCTACTTTGTGTTAAACTATTGTCGTTAGTTGACCTAGTAAATGCATTTCCTTAGCAATTGATTATCCTTTACTACCATGAGCCTAGGTTATTGCTGTGATTTAGAGCTCGTGGATGAGTTCTTGTCACTTAGTAGTTTGCGAATTAATTGCTTAGCCATGCTTAGCTTCCGGTAGAAATAGGCGGTTATCGACTTGTCGATAACCTTGATCACATAAAACTTATTATGATCTATGATTTCAGCCTTGTGCCATGTCTACTTATGAAAACTAAAACTGAAAACAAAATAATTTAGACTTGGGCACAATGGTAAGACGGTGTGATCTTTGGGTGTGACTGGAATGGTGCCCAAGTCAATTAAGGACCGAACATCTTATGAGTACCTGTTATCCGAGCAATTTGTGCGTGCTAACCACACTAGAGGGTATGAGACCTCTCTTGACTTAGTACTTTGGCGTGTATTGGCTTCGGGTCGCAGGGAGTCGCAGGAGGGATGGTGTTGGGAGCATTGCAGTGTCCGAAAGGCTTCCCTTGTGATGGATGGTTGTCTTTCGGCTTGCAATGTAAGCGTATGAGTTTCTATCCATACGAGCGGCTCGTAGTTAATACACGATATTGGAAAACGTCTCGTAGGACTTAGCCGTGCCGGCATACCTTCAGAAGTGTGCTTTGTGGCTTAAAGGCGGTCTGAAGTGTGGGTACATTGGTACACCCCTGCAGGGTTAAAACTATTCAAATAGCCTCGTCCTAGGTTATGGACACGCTTGGGTAAGCTTTTCAAGAGGTAGACTACAACCTTTTAATTAAAACTTGACGGGTGGTACGAATCGGGGATTCGTGCTATGTTGTGGTGACTATTGGGATAGTCACTTCCAGGTGGTTACTTGTATGTATCTTTATTTCGCTGTAATTTTGACAACAAAACAGATTTACAAACTTGCTTTTAAACGTATTACATTATTGCAAATAAAGTTGGCTTTGTGCAAAATGGAACATACAACCTCCACCTAAACAAGCTTGCATGTAGTTTATGAATAGGTCTGTTATTCCACACGTCAGTCTTGCGAGTACCTTTGTGTACTCAGTTATCTTGCTTAAATGTATTTGTTGCAGAGGAAGAAGGTGAACTGGAGGGGCCTTACTTCTGTGAGTTGTGCTGTGGTAGCCTTAGAGGCGTCTAGCTTGGCGGCTCGGTCGGTTGCCTTGTGGGTTATGCGGCTAACCGGTCGACTTTTGTTCTAGCCATCTTATGACACCTTTTACTTCCGCTGTCATTCTTGTATATTGTGTCATTTGGCCGGTCGGCTTTTTTGTAATAACTTACTTTATCTATGTCCTTTACTAGACTTGTTAATGTATGTTGTATGGAAATGATATGTAATTTTGTGATGATGTGCATGTGCTGCAATTCTGGGAAGCATATGCCCATCGAGGCTTAGAATGTTTAATTAGTAATGCTAGAACCATTTGGAGGTTAAGTGTTACTAGTTAAATATTTCGGATCCTCACAACGGTATCCATACGTCCAGGGGTGGAACGTTGTACACTGGTGTGCTAACACCAATGCACACGGCAGGGTTTTCGAGAAGATGACGGCTAAGGTTTCGGTGGAGCAACTTACGTCATCTCTTCTAATAGCCTCACGCATTCCCTTATAAAGAGCTCATGACGGATCTTATCTGAACTCGTTTGTTCCAACCCGTTAAGTGTGTGACCCTGTAGGTTCATACGTAATCGGTTGCGACTCGGAAACTCTTTTTCGACCATGAGTCTTTAGCGGTTCCTATCAGGACATAATGATTCCTGAATACACATAAATTATATCGGACGAATCTTAATGCAATATGATTTAAGACTATGTCCTTATCACTTACGACCAGCCCGTATTTCTATACGACCAGTTCATATTTAGTCACAACTAATTCGTAACTCCTTACAACCAGTTAGTGATTATGTTCGACTAGTCTACGACCAGCTCGTATCTTCATACGACCAGTCCGTATCTGGTCGAACTGAACGACTTGCTTGTGTATTCTCCATTTGCTTCACGATATCTGGTTAAATTCGGGTGAAATAATTTGTTATGCATGGATTGTTCAATACTTTCTCGACTAAGTGACGGATAAGTTCATATGGTCGACTCTTCGACCATTAGTGGCATGGTTATCCACTTTCTTTATCCGACCATATCGAGGGGCCCAGCGATATCTCTCCGTTATGTTAGGAGTGACAAATATCATATCCGACCAGTTACATCCCTCCGTATGTTTATAACATACCCAAAATCTACTTTTATGACTACCCAGTTACGGAGTAGCGTTTGGCAACCCCTAAGTGTGTTATTACACATGTAGAAAACCATGTTGATCTTATGTCTAAGGATTGTACGTCATCATTGCTTGAGACCAACTAATGACACATAAAATCATAACAATCTCAACAGTGTCTCAAGGTGGGTCAATTCAACACTATGTTATCTAACATGTATTCACATTATTTATTTGATATCACTATATCTATGACTGGTGAAACATGATCATCAATCAATACATGTACTGGTCGATAAATCACTAGTATTTCGACCAGTGACATTCGACCAGGAATACATTTAGAATGGTATCATAAGTTAAAGAGTTTCACCAATAAATCACATACTTGTTAATCTTTATAACTGATAATTCATTCGAGGAATATAATGACATTTATTCCATAACTCATAAACATAGATATGATACAATCATCTCTACGATTGTCTCTAGAGCATATCACTAACAATATGTTGCTTGCTGATGTTGGAACATAGATGAAAGTAAGAAAATTAAACCAAAACACAAGGATAAATAAAAGGAGATTAACAGATAAAACATCCTTGAGTACTTGAGAACCAAATGAAGCAAATATCATAAGCCTGCTTTAATTTTCCTTGTTGGAAGACTTGGAAAACGTTGGTCAATGAAGATTAACACAAAGCCACTGAAAAGAAATTTCCAATCATCACACCCAGCAAATTCTTCAGTTATCCATGTCCTAAAAGCACATCCGTTGCATTCCTGGTGGTTTCATGCCTTGTACACACCCTACCATCTTGTTGCTACCTTCCCATCCTGCAAATGTAATGAAGAGCACGATTTAGTCATCAATGTATGTCTTTGTGAACAACCATTTTTTTTTGTCTGTGTTCTTTCAGTAAGAGGGAGAGGGGACCTTTGTCCATGTTGAAACCACGTTTTTCCAGCTCCTTGTACTCTTGACACAGCGCGCAACTCTCACAGAAGAAGTGGACGCAGCAGTCCAGGCAGGGCGATTCTTGCAAGTCGTATTGTGCCCGCATTGAGGAGCGTTTGGTACAGGCATACCACCAACAGCAGGATATGGACGTTAGCAAGACATACAGGGTCCCATTCATGCAGCATGCTGGAAACAAGGAGTCAGCCAACAAGATCGATGATTTTTATGCTTGAACCCTAGTGCAAATGATAAGTAAAACACCTACATGTTGAGCCTCTATCAACAATCTCAGCAATGCGACCAAATGTAACGCAGGGGCACAAGCAAGTCAAGCAACCTGCAACATTAGGAAGAAAATGAAACATAGACGTGCAATTGGCATACATTGTTATGAAATCCATGCATAAGAGGTATGAGAAGAACAGAGAAGCTAGCTTTGCATACAGGTGCCGAAATCTTCAAAGCAGTCGAAAAGCCCAACTGACCACTCCCCAGACATGCTGTTGATTAGTTGGGTAGATTGTGGTATGTGGAATATGGTAATTCAGGGTGTGTACCTGTTCCTTTTTGAGCCGTGATATCTTTCATCCTGTTGGTATTTATATAGCACTACGAACACACGACAAAGTTAATCGCTAGCCCATTTTAGAGCAACTATTTTTATCATTTTGTTGGCTTTCTCTTGCACTGAAATGTTGCATGCTATCTTATGTGTGCAGGTTTGGCTTTGAATTGATCCTTCTCAGGATCCTATGTTCAATTGGCATGTTCTGCTTTGGATCGTTCTTTCTGAAATTCTGATGCGTGACCAGCATTCAGAACTTGCAGCATTTTGGAGCTTCCAGTTTGGTGGCAACTTTTATGCCTTTTTGTTCCTTTCCTTATTTATTGGATTGGTTGGATGAAGGGGCAAAAAAAAGTTGGAAAAACCTGGAAGGTTGGAACCCAAACCTTCAATCTGATGTTGACTTGTTAACAAGGAATGCTTTCTGCATAACGGTATGTATAAGGTTTGTTGATGCTGACTGGGCAGTTTTATATTATCACAGTATCACTTCTTTTTTGAAACCAAATCACAGTATCCCGTGACAAAGGTTACAGGAGATCGAATGATGTAAGAGCTGACACCTTATTAATTGAATATGATATATCTGATTGAGTGATTGAGTCCGTGTTAAGTATTGCAAAGCTCCAACTATACTTTGTTGTCTCTGCCACCGCGGAAAGCATCTTTCCTTCTGTTCTTCACAGTTTTTCTGATTTCGACATTAGCGAGGCAACAAGTTTACACAACTCCGTCCCAACTTGAGATAGTAATTCTAAAGTATACTTGGTTTGTGACAAGACTGTACCTGTACTGGACCGCTTAATTTCAATGCCCAAGAAGTAATGAAGATCACCTAGATCCTTCAAGGCAAATTCGGCTTGCAATGCTTGTATAAGTTCACTCACTTCCTGATCCGATGAACGTGTGACCATAATGTCATCCACATAGGTTAGAATATATATGATCTTTCTTTCCTCCATGATTATAGATGAACAGTTAAGTATCAGTACAGGATGATATAAAACCTAGCTCTTGCAATTTAGAGCTTAGCCTTGAGTACCATGCCCGAGATGACTTCTTTAAGCCATATAACATCTTGTCAAGTTTGCATAAGTAGTTTGGAAATTGTGGATGCTCGTACGAGGTGTTTGCCTCATGAACACATCCTCTTCTAGAATGTCGTGAAGAAACACATTCTGTACATCCAACTGCCGCAAGCACCAATGACGAGAGATGTCAATTGACAATATGAGCCGGATTGTAGTCGCCTTCACCACTGGACTGAAGGTATCCTCATAGTCTATGCCAAATCTCTGTTTGAACCCCTTCGCTACTAGACGTGCCTTGTGTCGATCGATCGTCCCATCTGCCTTCTATTTCAATTTGAACATCCATTTGCAATCTATTATATTTTGGCCACGATTAGGAGAGACAAGATGCCACATCTTGTTCTTTAATAGAGCAATGAACTCTTGGTCCATTGCATTTTTCCTGCATGGTTCCTCCATAGCTTCAACATGCAACGTCGGCGCCACAGTGGCCAAATTTACATGATGCGTCCTGGTCACATCATAGCGGATAGTGTTGTCCTTAAACACCTTCGATTGTCGTACACCATCTTCAGATGAGTTTGCATGGGGTGTTGTTGAGGCGGCACAGGATCGACAACTCAATTGGTATCAGTGTTGTTGCCGCTGTGTGTATCGTCTGTGGCCATCGCTGTTGTAGCAGTGCACGGGCGGTACCGGTGAAGGGCCATTTTCCTATAAATCATCATGAACAACTTCCAAAATAGGATCAATAAGAAAAATAGTGTTACCAAGTATGTGCCTGGCTATACAATCACCCCCATAATCCACATGTAAATGCTTGAAAAGAGGAAGGAGTGGATAGTTGTGGAAGAAGCACTAGGTCAAGAAGAGACCAATTTTCAGGAGGGTCCGATATCTCAGAGAAGGGGAAAATATTCTCATCAAAGATGGCGTCTTGAGAGATATAGTGTAACATCCCAATTTTGGGCTTGTGTTTCAAATGTAAGAAAATGAGTAGAAATTAAAACTTTTTCTTACATCATGTATTTCCTTTGTGTATCTTGAACAAGTATTGTACAAAGGTTATGGAAATGCAAGTCACAAGTCTTTTGATCCAATCTTGTTCCTTCAAAACATTCTTGTCAAATGTTTTGATCATCCTCTGAAATATTTTCCTAAGTTCTTGGGATGGTATGTGACCCTCTGAAAAATTTCACAATTTTTAGAAATTGTTTGAATATTTTAGAGGCGATCAAACTGTTTGACTCTGAGTCAAACCTAAAACCAGTACCTTGTAGAATTTTTGGAGAAAAATACGATGCATAAAAACCTCTGAAATTTTTCACAAGGTCAATGTCTCGGTCAGCAAGCTCCTGTAAAAATTTCAGAATTTTTGGAGTTATTTTGCTACCCCAAATAAATCCTCAAAGGTCTCGGCATATTTAAAAACCTAAAACCAGTTTCACGGTTCCTTGGGTTCGAGTCGGGCTCAGTCCGAGCCACTTGACTTGGTTGAACCACCTAAGCGCATGAGTCGCGTTTTAAAGCGCGCGATATCAGCCGTTGGATTCAAATCGCTCGACCGGCGTTCGTGTGAGCATTCGGACCCTCGTTTGCGTTAATCAGTGGGACCGTTGGATCTCAATCCAGCGTCCGATTCTGAGCAATCGAATTTGTCGGTGAACTCGTTTAATCGTGACCGTCCATTTTCAATCCAACGCCACCGTTCTCTTTTCTGTTCTTCTTCCTCCTGCAGCTTCTTGCGAGCGCGCGGCAATGGCGAGAGAGAGATTGAGTGGGTGGTTTGATGTGTCACCTCAAATTTGCTTTCGTCAACGTCTCTGTGGAGCATTAAATGCGCTGGGCTTTCTCCTCCATGGTCACCATGCTCACTTGCTCCCATCTTTTCTTGGTCTACAGCCGAGCATGAGGAGCCCACCATGGACTCGGGTTCTTGCTCAAAACCTAATTCTTTCCTATAAATTGCCCCTCTAAGTCCTCTGGTGTCCCTTTACACCACACTTTGCTCTTCTTAGTGTTTGGCGGCTAAACCACCTCACACCCTCAAAGCACCATTGTTGGCCGTAGAGCTCCAATGGCGGCCTTGGTGTCAGATGGTTCATCTTCAACTTTTCTTGCACCCTTTTGAACTCCTCAACCTTCCTATATTTCCCCTAACTTGATTTTGGGTTGCATTCACAGAATCACTCAATTTTAAGTTTGGAGATTTTAGAGTTGGTTTCACCCCTTTCTTCTCGACTCCGTAAGTGGTTCTTTTTGCAATTAATTGCTTTTGGAGCCTCTTTGAGCTATAATGAAGCTGTGGTGATGATTTGGTTCCACTCATTTTGCTCAGAACCTCATTTTCCACTTCATCTTCTTCGGCTCTGGTGGACTTCATCGTGTTCAAGTCTTCCCGGCCATCTTTGGAGCTCCTCTCGGTTAAGGTAGCTTCTATATAGTCCCTAGAAGTCATGGCACTCGCTTTCTGGACTGCGTGGAGCATTTTGCTATTTTCATGTTTCTGAAAATGACTCCATCTTGTTTTCAGGCTCAGCGGCGTTCTAGACCTCCACCGGCGGCGAGGCCATCATCATTGGGACCGCAACACTATTGCGAACCCATTTTGGTAGTTTGTAGGCCGCCCATGCATGCGCCGAGAGTCGCCGCGACAAGCCGTGAAAGCCACTCGGGTTTTGTCGGTTGAGAAGCTCCGGTTTAATGATTTTTAGAAGCCACGATAATTGCTAATCATTGGATGCCATTAATGTGTCTTAATCAATCTAATGTCTCACCGACTTGTGGGCGTAAGCCTAAATCGAAAACCGAAGTCGTTATGGCTGATTTTGGGTTTATTTATTGCTAATCATTGTTAGCAATAGCGTGTCGAAATTACCTTTTTGGGTCAGCGGCGTGTGGGCCCTCTGTCCTAAATCGCCTCTGTTCAAAATCTTTGGACACATTAATTGCTAATCATCACTAATCATTGGTCATTAGTAATTAATTAGTGTCCTAAAACCTCCCATAAGTCAGCGACGGGTGGGACCACGCGCCTTTGTGCGCGTGTTAAACCTCGCATGTGTGACTCTCGATCAGCGACATGCGGCCCCACGTGTCGGCACTCTGGTTGCATTCGATCTTGGACCGCCGTCCATTACTTGATCTATGACCGTCGCGGCGTGCAATCGGACCATCCATTGGGGCGTGATCGGAGCCGTTCATCCTTAGATCTGCGGTCGTGGATCGTCGAACAACCGCGCCGTCCGGTTGCATCCTTCCTCGTGGCCGTTGGATCTTGATCCAACGGTGGGCTCTATTATGAATCGCGCGCGTGCGGCTGTTCTCCGTCGCGTGTGGCTCGTTGGATTTTTGCATCAACGGCCCACGGCGTCCACGTCGTTAAAAATCAAACCGTAGGAGAGGCAACCAGAGGGAGAGAGGGAGAGCCCCATGCGCAAACCTCAACCAAAGAAAACAACCACTAGGAGGGGAGCAGAGAGGGGAAGGCGGCGGCACGGGAAGGGGAGTAAAAAGGGGAGATTGGCGGCGTGGGAGCAGAGGGGAGCGGCGTACCTTGATTCGGCGGCGTAGATGGCGGGGCGAGCTCAATTCGGCGGAGGAGATGGCGAGGGAGATGGTGGCGAGGGAGAGATGGCGGGGTGAGCTTGATTCGGCGGCGGCGAGGTCAAATCGGCGGTGGGGGAGGCGCGATGCGGGAGCTCAAAGTCCTTAACCCTAGCGCGCGATGGGGAGGGGAACATGCAAGAGTAAGGGCGCTGGGGAGTGACGAGTTAGGGAACAAACCCTAGCGCGCGGGCTGTGGGCTGTTATTAATAAAGGGATATCACAGACGATTCTAAAGTAGAATATCATAGACAGTTCGTGTTAAGAACCGTCTGTGAAATTGTTCCAATATAAAAAATATTTTTTTACTGGTATGGGGCGGCATGGGGCGTGACGTTTTTGTGTTCTCGGTGCACTTAACAAGTCGCGGGTATAATACTTCGCAATAATAAGTAAATTCTAGGGTAATAAGTAGTGAAATTGAAGATGAGATGGATATATTTGTTTTTCATCGGTCAATAATTAATGTCGTCATGTGATTGTATTCAATTTTACGATAAGTAGTTTAATACCTATGCAAAGAACTTAGCATACTCATGCCTAATCCTACATTCGTCGCTACAAAAGACGACGTAGTCGTCCCACCCTTCCGTCACGCCGCAACCGGTGCTTGTGCACCGGTGGCCGTCTTCCGACAGCGCCCACACCCGGCCCAGCGGCCTGGCCATCTTCCACATAGCCTCTTGGACCGCGTCCGCAGCGAGCCTCCGACACCGCTTGCACTCTCGATTGGTCCTCTTAGCCGTTTCGCACCCGCCGTCGGCCAACTCGCCCTCGACCTAGCTGATGTAGTGCTTCCTAACGTCATACGCCTCGTCGATCGTGTAGAGGAGGAGACCGAGCACGTAGACCATGGCCTTGTGGCTGACATCGGCCGCCACTCGAGGTACACGAGGCCGCGCTGCATGTCCTGGTGCGCGAAGATAAGCGGGAGGGCGACGATGAAGCAAGCCTTCGGGTTACCAGCGCCGGCCAGGTGGTTGACGATGGCGAGGTAGTGCTCGTTGTCCAGCCATTTCATTGCCTCCTCTTGCTCCAACGGCACGTGTCTCCCCACGGCGCCTTCCTTGGACGCCTTGTACATGGCCTCGCAACTCCAATTAATATACGTACATACACAATTCAAGACGTTAGAATAAATAGTAGTTCATATTTTTGTAGATATAAATACGTACGTACTGTAACATCTCAAGTCAAAATTTGTATCTCAAATGTATGAAATTGAGGGTAATTTAAAACTTTTGAGTATAATTTTTCTTTTGGAGCATTTGCATGATTTGTTGTTTTTGAAAATTTTGAAATCAATAAAAACATACAACTCAAATCGTGACTCCAAAGGAAAATAGGAACAAAAACTTGTGATCATCCTCTGGAAATATTTTTCCTATCATCCGGATCATCTTAGCCACCTCTCTGAAAAATCTCATAATTTTTAAATTTTATTTGCTATTTCAAAAGAGCAAGTCAAACCAAATTGAATTCTGGTCAAACCCTCAGGGCAGCAGTTTGTGGATTTTCTGGAGAAAAATGTAGTGCATGAAAAATCCTAGAAAAATTACACAAGGTTGTTCTCTGTCACTGTAAGCTTCCATAAAAATTTCAGAGTTTTTAGAGCTTCGGAGATACCTCTATAAATTCCCTAATCTTCTCTGTCCTTTAAAACAAAGCCTGAAATCACTATTCCTCGGGCTCGAACCCGAGCCCGGCTCGAGACCGACCGCACCTCTTGACTCAGCCTGATCAACTAACTGCACCGCCCGCACCCAACCCTTCAGCGCCGTTGGATTAGAATCGTGCGGCTCGCACCAGTTGGAGCAATCGGACTCTCCGACGGCTTCTTCAAATATGAGCCGCCCCTTCAAGATCGAACGGCCCTCGTGGGTTCACTTAAAATCTGAAGCGTGCGCGCCGTTTGTTTCGCTGACAAGGTGGGCCAGCGCTGTCAGCCCCTTCTTCTTCCTCGAGCGGTAGCGGCGAGCTCGAGCGCCACGCGCCCGCCGCGCTGAGTTGCTCCGTCACCTCGTGGCCGCACCGCCCACTCCGACCACTCCTGGGAGCGTCGCTAACTCCGCCTCCGTTACGGCCGTTGGAACCCTTTTATCTCGCCCTCTCTCTCCCGTTTGAGCTCACTTCTCCTCTCGGCCGTTGAGGAGGAGGAAGCTAGCTCTTGTGGAGCTCTCGGGTAAGCTTCCTCCGCGTGGTCCCTCACTGTTATTTGATCTCTCCCGTCTCCATTTTTGCTAACACGAGTCATTGTCTTCGCTTGTAGCTCTGGGTCCAGTGTGGTGTCTTCTTCGGCTCCGGTGCGCGCTCTGTGGAGCTTGATCGCGCCACTGTCGTCTCCGATGAGCCTATCTCTCTCCTAGGTGCGTCAGCACACGCTCTAAGACACTAGGAAGTTTTCCCCTCCATTAATTTTAGCTTTCGTTCGCAGGGACCATCGAATCTTGGATTTTCCCCTTGTCGGCCGCAAAGCTTCATTTCTTCCTCATCTCCGGTGTGGTAAGCCAACCGTCATTTCCTCGCTTGTATACCATCCTTGGGGGTCACTGGAGCTATCTTGACCATTCTTTCTTTGTCTCTCTCGCCAGGACAGCTCTTCCCCGTGAAGCTCTCCGCCGTCGTCACCTTCTTCGTCGCCGGCTCAACTCCGGCCACCTTTCCACCTCCGGGTCATCGTGGTGAGCTCACTGAACCCATCTAGTGCCTGTGCGCGCGCTACTTTGCCGCGGGCGTCTCTTTTCCGCGATGTGCCATGATAGCCGTAGCCTCCTCCGCCTCGCTCGCGCGCGCGCTGCGCCACCGTAGAGGTCGCCGTCGGTGCCAGTAGAAGCGCACGGTTATTGTGCTCCCAGCCCTACCCTTGGTTTGCGCGGCCATGGACCACCGCGCGACGCCGCGCCGCAAGCGATCGGAGCGGAGCTCCGTTGTCGGGCGGCCGCGATTCATCGAGCTCGTGATTAGAGTTAAACCGCAATGATTAACATTTAATTCGGTATCTTTGCCGGAAGGTGCGTGTTAGGCGTAGCTCTGTCACCGACATGTGGGCCTGGCTCCTTAAGTGCACCGTTTACTGTGGTGTGGACCGTGAACCGAGTTCGTGGTCTCTGGTCCATGCACTGTGCGTGTGGACCTAGTGCATGACAGCAGCTCGCATGTCGCCGTCTGAATTTAACTGAAAATAGAAAATGGCATGCTCTGGACCCCACTCGTCGTGACTTTGGCTAGGGTGAGCTGGGTATAAAAGTATTGTATGTTTATAGAAATTCCGAAATGCTTTATTTCTGAACTGAAAAATGGGTTTAACTTCTAAAATGCATAACTAATTCATTTCAGCTCCAAAATGGTTGATTCAAATTTTGTTAACTTCCATGTTAAATGTACTTTAATAAAAAAATAGTTTGAACCATGTTTCTGTCCTAGAAAATGTTTATTAACAAAATGACTCTAGGTTAGGTTTATTTTTGCACTGAAAATTGATTAAACTTCAAAAATGCATAAGTATTTCTCTGTAACTTCAAAAGGAGTGAATCCAATTTTGTTGGCTTCCTCTAGTAATGAACTTTCTGTGAAAATTAGTTTTAGGCATGTTTATGTTGTTAGAGAAATTGCAAATACGATTAATTTGTGCTCATTTTCATGTCTTTGAAAATTCATAGAAAATGCATTATAGCTCCAAATGATATGAATCCAATTGGGTTGTTCATCTTATGAGGTGCTTGATTTACTGTGAAAATTTCAAGTGCACCACCTTTCCAGAAATTTTTGCCAAACAAATTAATTATAGTGAATAGTAGCTTTTTGCATTTTTAAAGCTGAACAGAATTGTTTTGCTTATAACTTTTGCTTAGAGCATCCAAATGAATTGATTCTTGTTTCTAAATTCATTATAAATCATGCTCTTGCTGTTGTAAAATTTTCAGAGCATTTGGATAAAGTTGATTTTTGACTCTTTTCGGTATTCTTCGTTCTTATCGGTTCCTATTCGCTTTTTCGTTAGGTGCCGACGAGTGTGTTGACCTTGAGAGTGAACCTCTGCAGCAGACCGAGCAAATTCAGCAAGGCAAGCAGTTTGATCATGATAATCCCTTTATTTTAAAAGTCTAATATATTATTTTCAACTGATATGTATGCATTGCTATGTTGTGTTAAATTGGTTAGTTACTCCTTTAGATGCATAACCTGTAGGTAAATGATATTCCTTTAGTACCTGAGCCTAGGTTATTTGCTGTGATTAGAGTTCGTTGGATGAGCTCTTGTCACTTAGTAGATTATGGGTTCCTATTGCTTAGCCATGCTTAGCTTTCGGTAGTATTGGACGATCATCGACTTTGTTGATGATTTTGATCACACAAATGTCAATATTATTTCATTATGTCCAGCTTTGTGTTTTATTACTTTGCAACTCAAAAACTGAAAATAAAACTTATATCTTGACTTGGGCACAATGGAATGTTGGTGTGATCTGTTGGGTGTGATTTGGAATGGTGCCTAGGTCCTTAAGGACCGAGTTACTTGCGCCACCGTGCTGAGCATTTCGCGTGATAACCACACTAGAGGGTATGGGACCTCTCTTGACTTAGTACTTTGGCGTGTGTTGGCTCCGAGTCGCAGGGGGTCGCAGGAGGGATGGTGTTTGGGAGCATGGTAGTTGTCCGAAAGCTTTACCCCGAGTGGGTAGTTGTCTTTTCGGCTTTACCATGTAAGCGTATGGGTCTCTATCCATACGAGCGGCTCGTAGTTAATACACAATACTGGAAATGTCTCGTAGGACTTAGCCGTGCCGGCATACCTTCGGTAGTGTGCTTTTGTGGCTTAAAGGCGGTCTGAAGTGTGGGTACATTGGTACACCCCTGCAGGGTTAAAACTATTCGAATAGCCTTGTCCTAGGTTATGGACACGCTCGGTTACGCCCCGTGAGAACTAGACTACAACCTTTTTAATTAAAACTTGACATGGGTGGTATGAATAGGTAATTCATGCTATGGTCGTGGTGACTATTGGGTTAGTCACTTCCAGGTTGTTGTCATCTACTTACTATTATGTTATTCTTGCTGTTATTTCAATGATAAAAAAAATGAATTGCAAGCTCGCCTTTGAAATGTATTACACTATTGCAAATAAAGATTGCTTTATGCTGAAAATGAACCATATGGCCTCCACTCAAATAAGCTTGCATGTAGCATATGAATAGGTCTGCTATTCCACACGTCAGTCTTGCGAGTACAAGTTTGTACTCATTTGCTATGTTTAATGTTATTTGTTGCAGAGGAAGAAGGTGAGCCCCAAGGGCCTCACTTTTGCGAGTCGTGCTGTGGAAGGGTTTGGGACGACTAGACTTGGCGGTCCGGTTGGTTGCCTTGTGGGTAAAGGCACGCCAATTGGCTTTTGTTTATCGCCATCTTATGGCACTTTTGCTTCATTGTTTAATTAGTCTTTTACTTAGCATTTGGCGGTCGGCCCTCTTTGTAATAACTTATATTGTATAGCTATTGTTTAGTAATCGTTGCTTTGGATTCGTGTCTTGTATGGAATTGATGTACGATTTTGTGAAAAGAGGTGTATCTCGCATTTCGGGAAGTATACATATCTCGAGGCTTGGTTTATTTGATTTGTGATGCTAGGACCATTTGGAAGGTTAAGCATTACAAGCCGAATAAATTGGGGTCCTCACACATACGTACGTGGCTCGTAGGTTGCAGAGGTCAGCCATCGGGTGAAGAGAGCTCGCGGCCATGTGGCCGACAATGTTGACGACGACATCGTGAGGAAGATCAGTGATGGCAATCGCCGACCTCCTCGCCTTGGTCCTCGCCGTCATGCTCCGTACGTGATCGCTACGTATACGTATGATCAATGTCGTGATCGTATATAGAGCGATGGGATCGAGAGGTTATATGTATATAGAGTGATAGATGTCCGGATGATCATGGCGGATCGATTATCCTTTTTATAAAACAAGGAATAAATTCGACGCGTGAGACGAAGAGACGCATCGGGGAGCCGAAGCGGCATTGATGCGAGCGAAGAGACGCATTGGCGACGACGGCGAACGAAGAAACTCATCGGGGAGATATTATCACAGACGGTTATAGTTAAAAACCGTCTGTGAAATCTACACATACGGTTCGTGTTTAGAACCGTATGTGAAATATACAATTATCACAGACGGTTCGTGTTAAAAACCGTTTATAATACTTCATAGACGGTTTTAAATATGAACCGTCTGTGATATTACCTCTTCACAGATGATTTTTAGCGCAACGCAGACGGTCTCTAAACCAAAACCGTCTGTGATTATATGTAATACAAACGGTTTTGATCAACCGTCTGTGACGAGGCATCCAGTATTGACCTTTTTGTAGTAGTAAGTATTTATAACCTCCGCCTGAGATGCATGCACCCCCAAACATAAGAGAAGATAAGTTATAAATGAGAAGACGACAAACATGTTGAATGAGAACAAGGTAGCTGACGACTCTTGCCTTGTTGACATGCATCACCGACATTGGCAAGACCTATCACCTTGTTGAAGTAGTCGACGATGGAGAGATCCTTCTTTTGCATGGTAGCGAGTTGTCGTTTGATCTAGATCATCCGTGCTGACGCAAACATACATTCGAGCGCCATCCAGACCTCTACAGACGATCCCAGAAAGAGAACCTAGGATAAAACTTTTGGTGATAAGGAGGAGTATTGAGGACCATCCGGTCTGGTTGCGGTCAAGCGTTGTACTTTGGATTCGGAACTTGAGAGGCGCTTGCATCTATAGTTTGTGTCACCATCCTTGCGGGATTCGAAGCCCAACAATTGTTGGCAAGGAATGGAAGGAGTTGTGCCTTCCAGAGGAGATAATTATCTGCGCCAGTTTGACGTTGACGAGATGGCCGAAGGAAGCCGACGACGAAAGCATCCCGGCGGACATGGTTACGCCAATTGGAGATGTGACGGCGTCTGAGTTTGAGGAAGTTAGACTTGGCGACGTACTCTCGTACTATGTAAAAGTATTTGAAGAACTTCCGCACGCCACAACGACGACGTGCAATCGGAGTCATATATATATTCAAGAGTCCGTGTATCGGACGTGTACAGGGAAGCCGATCCGTGTGTTGGACGGTGAATAGTTTGCGTAGAGGACGCCGACTAGCTGGCTTGCCATGCATGCATACAAACCTGGTCTACGATATCTACAAGATACGATTAGTTACATGCAGAGACGGGAAAAACTTACCGAGCACGTACGTCGCCGGCGCGGAAGATCTTCCCGGCCAGTCACCACGCGTGGTTGCGGCCCCACCCGGCGCCGTCGCCGACTCGCCGCCTCGGCCACCGGGCCGGCCACCAGAAGCAGGCACAGGAGCACGACGCCGGCAACGAGAGCGCTGGTTGCACTGCCTCTTCCCTGAGCGGCCATTTCTGCCACGCAAATCGTCAACAGACCAAGTTAACTAGGGCTAGCTAGACAGACGATCGATATGCTTAGGCTTGCAGGAAGGGTGGCCTGATCGTGTGGTCTTTATAGCTACCCCGGCCGTGTGCTGTGGTGCAGGTGAGCTAGATGTGGATCATTATAGGATCGAGCTGAGTGAACGCGTTGCACCTGCTGACATGTTGTGCATGCATGCGCTGACTAATGCAGAGCTTAAGCGCGTGTTTGGTTTGCTTGTACCGTGCATGTATGAGTTGGTTTACGAAGAAAATCATTCATGTGTTTAGTTGCTCGAATGGAATCATCTTATCCTAGACGGTGATGTACAAATTTGTGCAATATTCTCTCTAGATGTTAAACCACCTCTTCAGCAAACAATGAAACCATATGAGTAAGGACCATTCTATCCCATCTAACTTCATCCCACCAACTAAACACACCTAAATGCGTGCATGTATGTTGGTTTATGAAGAAAATCATTCATGTATTTAGGAACAAACATACATACAAAATGAAGCTCTAGATGTTAAACCATGTGACAGGCTGCAGCACTCCTACAATATTGCACGCATTTGATATACTTATATTATATGATTTACTTTCTCAGGTCATACAGGAGTAACGCACTAGAATGCGTGCAGTCAAACCCTGATAATTTTGATAAAAGATATTGCTTAAAACATATGATTAGGATATATGAGAATGGTTCAAATGAATTTGTCATACAAAATACTTTCATAATATCACATTTTTACAACTTTTCTCAAATATATGATAAAATAATTTGGTGGTCAAAGGAGCATCATGTTGACTTTGAAAAGTAAAAATATCACTCTTTTGTGATTAGAGGCCAGGCTACATCCATCTGTTTCGCTATATTTGTCCATAGGCTCAGAAGTATCCATTCCAATATATTTATCCATTGACAGAATATATAATATAGTTATTGCAATTTTTCAACTCGTTGCTCTTACTTAAATGCTTTAGAATAGATTAAATGGTTATGGTATGTTATTTAATAAAAATATATATGATCATTTTTATTAACTATCTCTTAGATTTAGTGTTTTCTAGATCTGCATGCATTGTACTGTGAAAAGATGGAGTACATGTCTAGCTTTGACAGCGCAGCGGGTTCCGTGATGTGTCGACTTTTAACTGCATGACGAGAACTCAGACTTCAACTTTGGGGTAGCATCTCTTTTTTTTTTACTATTTCTTGTGTTTGTTTTTTATCTTAGTGCATTTCTTAATTTATGAGGAGTGTTAAGATACTATCTTTCCAATGCATTGTTTCTTATAGTGTAGTATTTCTTCATTTTTTTGTTGGATTTTGAGTGTGTTTGTTAGCACTAATACTGATGGATTGTTAAGTTGAGCACGGATCGCGATGCCTCGAAAGCTGCCGCGTTATGCAATTACTCTGTCAGAGAGATCGACCCGATCCGCGTTCCACGCTCGCCAGCAGCAAACGATTGACGAATCAAACAAGAAACAAATTAATGTCTATTACCATGTTTTGGATGAGAATGAGATCATATTCATCGTAATGTTTACGTGGGGTGCAAAACGGGGGCAGTCTATGGGTGCGTTTGGTTCGTCGAATCATTTGGTCCTGAACCGTTCGGTACGGGAAATGAGCTCGTTCAGGTGTTTGGTTGGTTGAATAAAACTAAACCATTCGGGATGAGATGATTCAAGAAATAGGAATATTCTATGTTTATGCTGTATTATCCCGTTCGGGAAAAAAAAAATCCCGAACCACACCGTTCACTCGAATTCCAAGGCGCACACAGAAAAAAAAACATGATTTACGAGCTTCAAATGACCATATTTTCTAAACCGAGTATCCAATTTACGATCCGATTGAACCGTTGTTCTTTGTCATTTAATCAACAAAACAAGACCACTCTTAGCATTTTTTACTGCAAAAAATATTATTTATGTATCATCATATCCACCAACCAAACACCATCTTGAACCATCCAGGACCATCCTATCTCACCAACCAAACAAAATCATATATCATCCTATCCCACCAACCAAACACCATACTTGAATCATCTCATCCAAGACGATCTCATCCTACCTGTACCATCCCATTCAACCTCATCCTACCAACCAAACGCACCCTAAGATGCAAACTGCCAGACTACTTGGCGGTTTACTTTCATATCCAAGAGCTCCATCGTCATCTAATCTAGTTCATGAGCGCACTAATTTCACTTAATAGAGCCTCGTTGCACTTAACCGGAGCTTGACCTTTTCCACCGAAGTACTTAAGCCAAGCCCTCTCAAGGGCTTGTTTGAATAGGGAAATATTAGAACCAATCTTTTCGGGTTAGAAGGGATTTTAGTTTAAATTTCAAGTTAATCTGAAGAGATTATTAAATCAGATTACAATGTATCTAAACAAGCCTTTGAGCGGAAACTATAAACTATTAGAAACTATGCAAGAATTAACTACTCGTAAGTACAAAAGGAGGAAAATAGTGTCACACTTGTACGTGAATGACGGTGGCCGTTGGGGGCGGATCACTCCTCGGGCTCCTCGGGCAAGAAACTATTAGAAACTATGGTTCTAGGCCAAAAAATCTACTAATGTTTCTAAGAAATCACCAAACATTCAAGTTTAAGAAATCACCAAACTAACATTCGAGTTGAGTTCGGTTCATCGGATCGAGAGGAAGATTCGAGTTCGGTCCGAGAAAAGACTCGTGTGCACGTATGTGCAGTACGGAGCTGCGAGCTGGGCCGCGATGTATTACCTGGCCCGGCATGCTCAGAACTACGGCCTATCGTGGTTTCTCGCTCGGGTCGACGAGACGTGGTTGTCGGGCCAGACGTGCTGGCGGGATCCACCGTGCACCCGGGCCACGAGGAGGCAGGACGGACAAAACTCTACGGCCGCAGCCCAGCCCAGAAAGGCAAATCCGATCTCTTCATCTTCTTTCGCTTTGCTTCCCACATCTAACTCTCCACCACTGGCCGTCTTCTTCCTCCTGTTCGCCGATACTAACGGTGGGTGGTAATGAAGCCATCTGGTCGTAAGTACCGACCGTTACTGAAAGCTACAACTTACCAAGCGTACATCGTCACTTGCAGATGCACTTGAATGTCACGCTTAACCAGAGTGCAAGACCGGTTTATGCAGTGCGTTCCTCTCTTGTCATACACAAATAAATAGTTCTTGGTAAGCACAGGTATTCAATCATTCGGAACAGAGCAGCGTACTCGTTAAGAGGACCATAAAGCTTGTTAGGTCCCACCAAGCATGTGGTATTGTCTCCATTTTTTACCTTGGGGGGGAACACCGAATGATAGTAGCAATAAACATAGATAAATAGCAGGTACTCCACTTTAGGAGGGGGATTCACATTAATTTCACCCGACGAATCCTCACTCTCCCGAGTCTCCTCTCCTTCCTAGTCTCATAAACCATGACAGTAACCTCACCATCATAGGATTCCTCCTCCTAAAGCCCACTGCAACAGCTGCAGGGACACAGAAGACAACCGGATCTAGCAGCATCCTACCCGATAAATTCAACACTAACCAGACAGAACAAGTAGCAATGGAGGAAAAATCACGGACTAATCAATCAATCCCTGGACTAAGCAAGGCAATCTAGCCATCTAGGGGCACTTGGGCCCTCCCCTCTTGGTCTTCCAGTTGTTGTAGCAGGGGCACGCGCCCTTGTTGCCGTAGGTGCCCGGCGGCACGCACAGGCACTTGGCGCAGCACTTGTTGCAGAACGTCAGGCACGCCTTCTTGTACTGCGTCCCGCCGCACCGCGTCGAGCACTTGGACGAGCACTCTGCACACCAGACGCCCAAGAACATCAGCAAGAAAGAAGCTAGATAAGAAATGAGCAGATGCCGAAAGATTGCGAGCAAGTTGGGCAGTTGGTTACCCCATGGCTTAAGGTTGCCGCCTCCCATCACCTCCTGCCACAAGCCGAAGGAGAAGAATACAAGATTGGTTAGCGAGCAGTAATGCCTGAAAGGTTGAAGGTGAAGTGAGCTTACCACCGGGAAGGCGACGGCGAGCAGGAGGAATGCAAGGAGCAGAAAGGAGATCTTAGCCATCGCTACCTCTCCTGTCCTTGAGCTGTTGATGTGACGTGAACCTGAGAAGGTGAGAAATTTGGGTGGCACATTTGGTTTGCCTTGGTTGGTTTATATAGGGCGAGAAGCCGAGAAGGGAGGAGAGCAAGAGGCAGGAGAGGAGGGGGCGGTGGTGGACTGGTGGTAGTTTCAGTGGGAGGTGAGCAGTTATGGAAGCGTACTGTGGAGAGGACGGGCTGGCCGGCCTCGGCATGTGATGCGTCAGTGGGTGCACAGACAAAGGTGAGTTGCGTCGCAGCGCTTGCTTTTCCATTATTGTGCTGTGTTGTTGGGTTCCTGAACGGTGAACCCGTGTCAAGCATTACTGCTGCATGGGCTGCCTAAGCAAGAGGGGAAAAAAAAATCGGAATTGCTAAAATCCTGTCGATGTTTTTGTGAAAAACCATCGAATTTCTAAGGTTACATATGCTCAAGATTTGTGCTCTGGTAGGCGAGGTCGTCTTCTTCTGTGACGGTGAGTTAGTGCGGGGTTTATCGGATTAGAAGTCGAATTCACCGGGTTAAGGTTCAGGGTTCACGGGGACCCAGATTTAGGGAGGTCAATTCACGGATTAAGGTTAGGGGGGTTCACGGAGACCGGGTTTAGGGATTAGAGCTCAAATTCACCAGGTTAAGGTTTAGAGTTCGCTAGGACCCGGTTTTAGGGGAGGTCGGGTGGGGTGGAAGTGCATGGGAAGAACTAGGGGCGATGGTTGCTGGCTGGTGGGGATTAGGGTTGGGTGTTGGGGATGGATTTATATACAAGAGATCCGGAGTGACATAGGTATTTTGATCTTCATCTAATGGTAAAAAACAACGACTAAATTTGCGCTAAAAATATTCTAATGTTGTATAGTCACTGACAACATTTCAGTAGTGTACTGTATTTGTAGTTCTTACAGTTTTTTGCGCCTTCAGGGCAATTGGCGTGCCGTTACGAGTCACAACTCACAAGCGTGGCTTTGCATTCTGAGTAGCGTGCCAAAATGCATGTGGTTAACTCCATCAAAATAAGTACCATGTATAGATTCTTTGGACGAAGTGGTCATATCC
Organism: Ampelocalamus luodianensis; assembly: GCA_036346255.1. NCBI lineage: Eukaryota > Viridiplantae > Streptophyta > Magnoliopsida > Poales > Poaceae > Ampelocalamus > Ampelocalamus luodianensis. The sequence continues at coordinate 49,764,052 of CM070627.1, read as the reverse complement.
TAATGTTTAAAACTCCACTAGATCGAGCAGCACATGGCGCAGCTATATATATGGAAGTGCGTCTGTACAGCACTAGGTCCGTTCTGGAAAGCCCAATAGAAAAACTGTCAAAAAGATAGTAGTATGTCCGGACCACTTGCTAGTAAAACAGGTGGCTAGGAGGGGGCTCTTGCAGCATTGGTGCGATTGGTCTAGAAGTCAATGCAACCTATGTTAGACGGGCACCTAGGACGGGCGATGGATTGGGTGTTTTGGGCTGTTTGGTTTATTACCTTAACCTGTTAAGTCAAATTTTGGTAGTGTCTAGGTAATTTGGGTAGCGTTTGAATTGATACTAAAATTTTGGTGTGCCCTAAAAAATTTGGCATTGCCAAATTGTTTTTTCTCAGCTGCTTGGCCAAAATTGGGTGGCCAAAAGGGAAAAATTTATAGGATTTGGTCCACAACTCCATTTCAGTAGACCAACTTCACCGCGTGACACGTGTATTTACCAATCTCAAAGCGCATTAAATTCCCTATTAACGATTCCAAAGGATTTTGTCACCTTTGTCTTGCATTAAATTTTCCTAGAATAGAGATTAGGGCATCTCCAATAGTGCATTTATTGTCGTCTCTTAGCTATGTCACGTCAACAAAATCCTACGTGGAGAGAGAGGGAGAAGAGAGAGAACATGTCGTCTCTTCCTGAAGAGACGATCGTGCACGTGAAACAAGACATACTACATTAATTTACTTTAGATGACATGTAGGCCCGTTTTAAAGAAAAATTATAAAATATAAGTGTTGAAGAGTGTATTAGAGATTGTCTATTGGAGATATTATCTCTAAAGATAAAGTAATATATGTTAGAGACAAGGTTGTCTCTAATTATTGAAGATGCCTTATGGGGCTGTGCACTTTAAGATTAGGAAATACACGTATCACGTAGTGGAGTTGGTCTACTGAGATAGAATTATGGACCAGATTCTATACGATTTTTTTCCGCCAAAAAGCTGGCAAAAAATTGGCAGAGCAACTAGCCCGTGAATTTGGGACGTGGTGCCATTTCATTGGATGTGAATAGGGGCATTAAATGCATAGTTAGTTTGATTAATTAGTTTCTTATGATCATATTTTTTAAATCGAGTATCCGATTTGTGATCCGATTAAACCGTTGTATTCCTTGTTATTTTATCAACAAAATAAGATCCATGTTGATATATTTTTGGGGAAAAAAATAGATGTCATACGGAACCCACGCATCATACTTATAATTTTGGCAAATTTTGGTATGACTAAAATTCAAACACATCAAATTCGATATTGCGTGAATTGGTATGATTACGATCAAAACACTGCTTTTTTTACCCAGATTTTGGTATTACCTGAATTTTAGCAATACCAAAATTTTGATATAGTCATCTAGTGTCACGGACCAAACATGCCCTTGATTCAATGCCATACTTTCTTAGCCACAATATTAGTGTACCGTACTTTCTTAAACGCATGACTCGCCTGTCAACATTTACATTCCAGCACTAATTGCCTCGGATAAGAAAAAGTGTGGCCGACAAAATATCTACTTCGCCAAAAAATAGATCACACAGTGCACTAGTAGCTCACGCGTAGAGCAGAATAGAGCGAGTCAATGTCAGCAAACACGAGGCTAGGGCGTTCTTTTGGCAGCGAGTTACGGGGAGGGCAAGCCAAGTCGCCGTCCCGTTAGATCTGCGGCGGTGCGACCGTACGGTGCGCGGCGGTGTCCTCGACGCGCGCGCGTAGCGTACTGTACCGCGTACGCACTGCGGGAGCTACCATTTACCACCGCGCTGCTGCGCCTCCACATGGTGGCGCCCCACCCCGGGCTCGCGCGCGCCGAGTGACACGCGGGCCCGGACGCCGGAGGGGCTCACGCGTTTGTCCATGGGTGGTTGGTTTGGCTGGCGAGCGGTGGGGGGGAGTAGCATGGGGAACGGCAGCAGGTGGGCGCGAAGAGGAAAATGTGTTGGCCGTTGGGAGCTGCGAGATGGGACCTCGATGGATCTGAGCGCGCACGGTCGTCGAGGACGTTTTCCACTGGCTAGACCTCCCCATGCCAGTGGCAGTCAAATGGGTGGCCTCGCACGGCCGTTTAGGCACACGGCCGGGCCACGTCGTCTACCTAAACGGACAGTGTAATGTCGGCCCATGTGCTACCGAAACACAATGTATTGAGCTCACAGGTCGTGCTGGCTTGGGCATGATAAACTTGACAGATCGGGGTTTGTCCGTGTAGTCCATTCGTAAATAGTGTTCATCGATCACTGCACGACGCTGCCTTCTCCGCCGATGTCGAGGGAGCCGACGCCTCCTCTATTGCCTGCGCCTTTGGCCTCCTTCCTCACTGGCTATGGTGTCGCTGGACCAAGTCGTGTCACGCCGGACCTGCCCTGGCACTATACGTGTTATGCCGGCCCGCCTACGGTCGGTCTATTTGGACACCTCTGCTCCATGCTGACGTGCCCTTTTATCTGTGTGTTCTCCAAAGCTTCTCCGCTCTCATTCATCAGATCCACTGGCTACGTACTCACCACGCGGGCTTGCAATGCAAACGAGAGCGAGCAAGCCTTTGTTTCATTTTGCCAACTCAAAGTTCTATAGAAAACAATCAAGCGATAGGACCTGTTGCTAAGCATTGGAGTTTTTTTTTGAGCTCATATGACACTATTGATGATGCTAATAGCAATTTTGGCCCTCTCACGATATCAATACCAAAAATGGTACCCTCCACTGTGCCACGGGGGTGGACTCTCCACTGCGTGTTACGTGTGAAATTTGGGCCCTTAGGGCACGGATTAGGCTGCGTCCGGCCCCTAAGGGCACGACAGAGGGCAATACCGTTCCTTGGAGGCATGGAGGAGGCCATGCCGTGGGTTGGTAGCACGACAAAGGAAAAAATGCACTAAAAATTATTTTTGACACTATTTAACACTTTTAAAAAATATTTTTCTTTGATTTTTTACCTCGCAACTTTAAATGTATTATCACATGTATCAGAAAAAAAAACTTCACAATTTTTTTCCACATGAAATCCCGACGCAGTGCCCCGCAACAATGTACTACTTCCCACCGCCGTGGCTAATGATGGTGTACTACTGCCTGGTGTCACGACTACGGCAGCGGCAGTAAGTAGTACATCGTCACTGGCCGCGACACCAATTGCGGAATATTTTTTAAAACATTAAATAATATTTCAAATAGTATTAAATAGTGTCAAACAGTATCAAAGCAATTTTTGAATGCATTCTTTTTTGCCTTTGCCGTGCCACCAATCCATGATGTGCCCGGAGGCATGACATTGCCTTCTGCCGTGCCTCTGGGGTCGAACGCGACCTGATTCGTGCCTCTAGGGCCGGATTTCACACATGGCGTGCGGCGGGGAGTCCAGCTCCTGAGGCACGGTGGAGGGTGTTATTTTTGGCATTAACGTTAGGAGAAGGTCAAAATTGCTATTAGCGCCGTTAATAGTGACATATGAGCCTAAGAGCTGTGCTATATGGAATTACGGATGCTGAACTGTATATTGTACAATGACTATTGTTATATTTTCAAACTGAAAAAAACATACAAATGATATTGCGCGGCACCTAGCACGGCCGGCAGAAAGGCCCTTATACTAGGGCTATAGATGGGTTGACATACATCCTGGGCTGTAGAAGAGGAAAATTGGCCGATGTCTTTGTTTCTTAGGCCCATTTTCCACTTCAACCTACACAAAAGATAGCCCATTACATGGCCTGGTGCTCCTCAGGGTCGGCCCATTTACAGCCCGCTCCATATGTACGACTCCTTCTATGGACCAAAGACCGAGTCAACCTCGACAGTCAATCAGGGGCCACGCGGAAACCCATCTTCCGCGGACTGGGTCCACCCACCACTATCATCTCGAACGTCCACCGTTCCATCGGACGTATGAGGTTCACCTAGCCATGGACCGTGTCCGCCCATGGCGCAGTGGACCGCGTTCACCTGGCTTTTATACGCGTTGGTGTCACGCTGTCAACTACGATTTCAAAAAATAAACAACCACTGTGCCACTTCCACTTCTGACGCTGCCGTGCTCGCCTCGCCGGAACCCTAGGACGGACTCTCCGGCCGTCGCCGGAGACGCGGCCGCCTCCATGACCGGGTATTGCGTGCTCCTACTCGATTCGGTCCTCTTGCCCTTACCCCTGCGATGCTCTTCCGGCGATTCGGTTCGCCGGAGGGAATGTGATTTGTCTAGGTCGGGAAAGGCGGCTCCCTTTTTATTTTGGCTGGGCCTGGGCGAGATGTAAAGGAGGCGTTCAGCGCCCTTTCGGGCTTGAGAGTTTGTGGGATTAGGATCCCCTTAGCATCACTGATTTGTGCGATTCGGTTTATGCACGATTTGGGCGTCGGAGTTGTTGGATTGCGTTGGGTACAGTTGTAACTGGACGATTTTTGTGAGCGTCCTGCTTTTTTTAATTGGTTTGGATCGAAAATTGCAGCCCTTTCTTGTTTACGAGGCATGGTGTGAGGATCGCTCCGAACATTTGTGGTATTGCGGCCTGGTTCGGTGAGTCTGTAGCGTTCTTGCTTCGATTTTGGATGTAAGGCGGGATCTTTTTGGATGCTGCAGCGGCGATGGTTGAGTTGCGTCGCTAATTTGTAGTTTTGCAGTTATGTTTGAGATCGTCTAGCAGAAGGATGACGTTTCTGCATTGGTTTTAGTTGAAACGAGGCATTGTTTTTTTTTGGCCATTTCGAGGTAGCAGTACGTATGCGCTTTGTTCTGTTGCATTTAAAGAACATCCACTTCTGGTAGGAAGATGAGTGGGAGTGTTATCCACTTCTGGTAGGAAGATGAGTGGGAGTGTTACTTCAAAGGAGGTATCTTGTTAGCTCTTATGGTAACCATTGTTATACGCGACGGCGGAGGAACGACGAAGTAAACAAGATCAATCGCAGAGGACACGAGATTTAACGTGGATGCGAGAGGAAAACCACGGCGCCACCAAACAACAATCTTCACTATATCGGGTGAGGAGTGAGGTTAATTCTACAATAGGAGGATCCATCTCGCTCCGCCCTAAGTTAGCTCTAATTGATGTATAGAATTTGGATCACAAATCAACAACCATTATGTCACTCTTTATTAAAAGGGGATTTTCTTCTTACTTGCTTGAGTATACTAAGTTTGAGTTCAAAATATAGATTGCTGTCGTATCCATCTTTAGCTTTTGAGAAGCCATGCTTTTGCCCTTGGCAATTTGATGAAAGACCATCATATTTAATTTCTGTATTATTGTGATCAGCATTACATGTAAGGTTGACCTGAGCAATTGTTGTTGGCCTTTAGTTTTACCAGTGTGATGGACTCATGGTTCCTGGGTCAAGTTGCATTTCTTTGAGTTTACAAAAAAATGTTAAATGCTTTCGAACTGTGTTAGGGTTAACAGAGCTATGTTTTGAATTTTCGTTGTAGCCAGTGGTGGGGTGGAATTTGGTCTTGAATTTTGGAAACCTGATGCTTGATCAATTTTAGCATGAGAATGATTCTGAGGAACCATGAATTAGTGTTGTTCATACGGATGATAATTGTGGCGTGCTTGACGAATTCCAAATTAAGTTCAGCTTGCACCTCTACAAGATTGGTGGGATCTGTTTAATGAAGTTATATGTGTTTTTTGTACCCGCATTTGGTCTCTTTTTGGTTAATGCTGTTGATAGATAGATAAATATGGGATTAAAATTCAGGTGATGCTGTTAGTGTTGTAGAACAGCTTTGCTTTATTCATCTGTCTCAACTCTACCGTTAATATTTTCTGCAGGACATCCTGGCTTATTGATAGCCAAAGAATTGCTTCAAAAATAAAAAATGCGTCTGGGTCATTGGATCCCAGTAAACACAAATGGATGAGCAACCCAACTAAGGAGTGCCCAAGGTGCAATCACGTCATTGATAATAGTGATGTAAGAGCTGTGCATTCCTATTATGTGTAATTGAGCTAGCTGCAGTTTTTTTTGTTACTTGTATCCTTTGTATTTCATTGTTACCATGCCTGATTCGTACTTATTTTTAATCAAGGATTAAATAATCAAACCACATATTAATATTTAAGTGAGTAATCCTATTGTTATCCAGCTTTTTGTTCATAGATTGCTCTATCTTAATAAGCCAACCACTTGTTCCTAAAGCTGGAATGGATTTCTGTTGTTACAATTAACTATTTTGTCACTTCGACTGTGGTTCTTTTGTTCTAGATCAAGTGTTATGCGAATGTATTATTTCTAAAGTGCTTTGAGTTTTGTGTGTAAAAAAAGAGCTTTATTTGCGGATACTTTTAGAGCTACGGATCAATATTAATTAGTAATGTCCCGTAAGGTGTTATGTAAGTGCAATTCTCTGATGAATAAAGGTTTCACTGCAGGTTGTTCACCAGTGGCCTGGTTTGCCGCAAGGTGTAAAGTTTGATCCATCTGACCAGGAATTGCTTTGGCATTTGCTGGCAAAACATGGCAAAGCAGGTGCAAAACCTCATGCATTCATTCATGAATTTATTCCAACAGTTGAGGAAGATGATGGTATCTGCTACACTCATCCACAGAAACTTCCAGGTACCCCTTCACTTCCAAGTACCTAGATATCTCCTGTCTTAAAAAAAATAGTAGATAACTTGCATAAAGTTAAAGAATATATGTTTTTTTGGTCATTGTAAGGAATTTTCCAGTATTGATGTTCTGAAGATGAGTAAGAAATGCCATTTTTTATTTCTAGACAGGAGTAAACCGTAATATCTACATTTTTATAGCTTTTGTCGAATGCTTCCCTGTGTTATTTTTTCCCATTTGGTATGCGTTTATCTTAATCACATCCTAAGACCAGCATTTCCACCAAGTCTAGTGGTAGTGCTGTTGTTGCAATACACCTACTTATTTACTTCTATTTATTCTCTTAACTTTCCACTGTGTCACTCAGCAACAATCTACCACTCTATATGACTGATTGCATTCTGAACTTGCTCAAATATGACATTCCACTTTCTTGTTTGAAACAGATATTTCACTTTCTTTGCGGTCTTCTTGAATTGACTTTATCCTTTTCAGGTGTTAAGCAAGATGGAAGTGTATCACACTTCTTCCACAGAACCTTTAAGGCCTATAACACTGGGACTAGGAAGCGTCGAAAGATAAACAGTGACGATCTTTCTGATGTCCGTTGGCACAAGACAGGCAAGACAAAACCAGTAATAGTTGATGGAAAGCACCTTGGCTGTAAGAAAATAATGGTGCTGTATATGAGTACTGTGAAGGGTGGGAAGCCTGGCAAGACTAATTGGGTGATCCATCAGTACCATCTAGGCACTGGGGAGGATGAGAAGGATGGCGAATATGTCGTCTCCAAATTATTTTTTCAGCAACAGTTTAAACCAGGGGAGAAGAATGCACAAGAGTTAACTGCGGCAGATGCTTTTGAAACTATAGCTGCCGAACCAGATCTTCCCGACCCTTTATTGCCCATGGAAGAACATGTTAATGATAGTTGTAATCAAGAAATTTGTCAGAACAATGAACATAACACTGACCAGGTAGTTGCACATTCATGTTTGCTTTATTTCTTCTCCTGTTTCCTTTTCTTTTTTCTATGCGCATCACACGTTCATAGGTAAGTTGAATTAGTGAAGAAAACATATTAACTTTTTTATGATAATTGAAAAGTAAGTCGATGAAGGTAGTGACTTTTTCTTTAACTGATGTGCAGGGAAACGGGAATTCTGAAATAAACATTGAAGAAAAAGCTGGTGAAGAGAATGCTGTCCATCCGTCCTCTGAAAAAACTGAGGACGGAGATAATCCCTCATCGCAAGATCCGAAATGGTGGGAAGGTGAATCCCAGTTTCTGTTAGATTCTCAGCAACTGGCAGAAGGCCTGGCAATGTGTGATGAGTTCCTTCAGAGCCAGAGCCAGAGCCAGACCTCATGCGTCGGTGGAGATGAACCCGGTACGATCAAGCCTCGCCTGGCTGTTTATGCCCAATTGCCAGTAGAGGACTTGAAGAAGGATCTGGAAGAATGTCAGCAGTTGAACCCCTCAGATAGTGCAAATCTTGAGCTTGAAAACGCAACTGAATTTCGACTGAGCCAAATTGTACTATTCTGACGTCCTAAACTATCAGCAGTTATGTTACATGTTCAAATTTCTTTTCCCTCCTCTATTTGCTAAACTTGTCCTACTCGCAGGAATTTTCACAGGACAGCTTTACGACGACATGGGCTGGTGGCAAGACGATTGATTGAGGTGGTGGAAGGTCACTGTCTGCACGATTCTGTACATGAAGAAACAACTGAAGCCTTTTTTGCGAGACAACAGTAAGGTGACGTGCATCGTCAAGTATGGTTGTCAGCATCTTAATCTCATGCATGTGGACGGTAAATTATTATGAAGGCCAAAAAGTGTCATGCTGTGCACTGATGACTGTTCAGTGTTAAAATTAGCTTTGCCTGGCTGCTTGTTTTTGTAAATCTTGCTCTCATGCATGTGAACGGTAAATTATTATGAAGGCCAAAAAGTGTCATGCTGTGCACTGATGACTGCTCAGTGTTAGCCTGGCAGCATGTTTTTGTAAATCATAATGGTAAGCTGGTAACTGCCTCATTTTGGTTGGTCATCCTGAATGGTAAAAGAGTAGTTAAAGTATAGATGAACCTTTCTTCAGTTATATATGCTGAATTTGACTAGTCTAATAAAGTCGGTGTTAATAACGTTAGCCATCATGACACGGCCTATTAAATGTGAAAAATCGTACTGTGGTGCTTTCTTACAAATAACACGCCGTCCCTGATAAAGTGAGGCTGAGAATTTCTTGCAAGCTTCATCTTGTAATAATCGTAAGGTAGAGATGGAAAGCAAAATCTGCTCCAGCTTCCATGCAACATCTGACATTTCCTTGGGATATATGAGCTTTGCAGATAGGCTCGAATGGATTTATGGATTAGATTTGAAGGGACTTGAGAGCCATGTTGGATAAGTTCCAATGTATTAGATTTGAATGAACTTGAAAGCCATAAGGTTGCCGCGGGAACTTACTCTTTCCCAGCAAAATCGCTAGTAAGTATGCTGACATGTTAGGGTGAGAATGGAATGGATAATATTTACTTGATTTGATATTTGTATTCGATAAACAAAAAAACACGTGGGTAATCACTTATCAGGTCCGGTTCATATTCGAAAAGATTCACGAGATATATTTTAGGACATGAAAAGAGCTTGCTTTGGACACGGACCCGCGAGGATAATCCCTGTCACGTGTTATCCTCAGTGGTTCATCCCTAGGGGTAAAAGATCAAATACAAATCAAATAGTCGTCTTACCACGTTCGTGTTTATTTTTAGATGAATATGAATACACTTGAATACTAATCGAATATTGTAACGAATATGAATCGAATAATTGCTTAATTCGGTCGAATTCGAATGTCCTAAAATATAGTGAAGTTTTATACAAGAAGTTCAAACCCCAAACATCTACAAATAGAGTTCTAATATATAGAATTATATATCAAATCCCCACAAGCAAATGGTAACACAACACATGCAAAAATATTAAAGACTAGATGATAAGTGAAATAAAACCGTTAGGACCGGATATAATCAGTATTTATATTCGATCATATTTTTCATACCATACTCGTATATGCATCTGGAGGAAAAAAAAACGAATTCGTATTCGTTTTGCAATATAAATGCTATTTTCTTACCACATTCGCTACTATCCGGATACGGATGCCGCATAAACTGACCATCCGGATCCGTTTTACAGAAGCCATCCCTAATTCTGTGATCCTTAAGAACATCATGGTGTATCAACAGAACCATCTTCGACTAACCCCAAATTCGGACGTGCTGATGCATGCATGCGTAACTATCTTTCACAGAGGGCGCTCACCGCGAAACGCATGCACCTAAACCTAACGACGACGGTTACTTTACAATTTTATTGGTACCGCTGTTGGTGCAGATTTTCACCTGTCGTCGGCTCGTCGCGCACACGCGTGGGCCCAGGAGGTCAGGACCGGTAGGAACAACACGCTGGGGCCCACACCTAGCGGCCGATGGGAGCGCACGTACGCGCGCCCGTCTCGACTAGAAAAAAGAAAAGAAAAGAAGAGGAAACGTCCCGGCCCGTGTAACGCTGGACGGGGCGGGGCGGCCACCGTTGCGACGCAGAATTCTTCGCCCGCACGGTACCCGGGTCCACCTCAGCTTCTATCCCTTGCGCAAAAAGTGACCCCCTTTTACTCGCTTGGCACCCTACAAGGACTTTTATTGGAGAAAACGCCCCTGGAAATATCTTCTCTTTTTTTATTTCGGGAATTTGAGGGCCCTTTTCTGCAAGTAGTATTTGTTGCAATAAAGTGCTGATATATATGTTACAATACAGGGAAAACTTTCAAGGATTTAAATAAAAAGGTGGAAACAGTAAAAAGAAGCTGAAACATGCAAACTAGATTTCGATCATGGGTGATACAGAGCAAACTGCGTGTTTTGTATAGCTGCGAAGTATTCTAATAAGCAAAGAACCTTTATATTGTCGTTCTTTTGATTGTGTGTTTTTTAAAAAAACATTTTCCTTAATGAAATCTTGCGTTGCCCCTCTAGTCCTTGGAAATATCACCAAAGTTTTTGAAATGCATGTTGCGTTCTAATCAAATTTGATAACATTTGAGTTTCCGGTTTTGGAAGCGGTTTACCTGCTTTTGGCGTCGAAAAAAATCTCTCAAATCATCCTAACGTGTTTGTTTGGAGTACCTTAAAAATAAGTTATTCACCAAAATATCTTCTTTATAGTCTCTTCACCGAAGAACAGGCATAGCTAATCTACTTACGCAGGAGTTTCGAATAATAACAAAGCGCAGACTTTAATAAAAAACACAATACGTAGTAGAATACAACTCTAGCCTCCCTACGAGTTGGTTGATTCGGTTGCCCCCACCAGACAGAGACACAAACCTGGCGGCGGCGTATAAATACACAATTACTCAACCTTCCCGGGGTGCTGGACGGAACAACTTGCCTTCGCAAGGTTTAATTCGAAAAAGAACATCTCAAACAAACGAAGCAACCCCAAGCCCTCCCCTCGCTTCCTTCCTTCCTTCAGTCCGCGGTCTCCGGCGACCCCACCCCCTCCGCACGCCGCCGCCACCGCCGCCGCAGGGGCGTATACGCCGGGAGCGAGGGAGGAAGATGGGGCTGCTGCAGGGGCTGTGGGTGACCACGCTGATGAAGCGGCTATGCAAGTCGCTGCTGAAGAAGCGGCTCGGGGATCTGATCCTGGGCGACCTCGACCTCGACCAGCTCGACCTCCAGCTCACCCGCGGCACGCTCATACTCTCCGACCTCGCGCTCAACGCCGACTTCATCAACCGCAAGGTGCGTCGCGTGACCAATTTCCCTCTCCCGTGTGGGTTTAGGGCGCTGTTTGTATTCGATTAGTCCCGGCGGATTCGGTTTTCGGATGCAGCCACCGCGATTAGTCCCCGCGTGTTGGGGGAGACCCGAATTGTGGTGAAATTAGAATTTACCGGTTTAATTGCTGGATGAAGTCAGTTTTATTTGGTTTTGGTTGCAATTGGACACCGGCTGACCGGCACATGGGGCAGGCTCGAATTTTGGTTAGAATTTCGGGCGAGGTTTTGAAAATTTCGGCGCTATAGTGAAAGGATTGGCGGAGGAAAGGAGCTGTTTTCACTTTTCCAGGCTGTTAAATGTTTTTTTCTTTAGTGTGGCAGCCACCTCGGCTGGGTGTGTACTGTGATTGAGCGGTAGTAATTGTGGTATGAGATGTAGTTTAATAGGGTCTTTTAGAAGTGCAGTTTATAGCTTAAGGTGTATGGTCCGGCTGGAGTATGAATGCCGAAGGGGTTATGCATCTTAGTGCCTATATGCAGTTCCTTCATCTTAGTCGGACTAACTTGAAATACATTACAATCGAACATTTGTGATTATATGCTGAGTGCTAATCGTGGCTAGAATCCAATCAAGTTAACAAAAAAATATCAACCTTTTTATGCAGTTAGTTAGGGTATGAAGCTGGATGCTGTTCGTCAAGCTTCTGTTGTTCCGTGTTTATTCTCTCTCTCCTAACCTGATCTGTTGTGGACTTGTGGTACTTACTACTTAGCATACTATACATCTTGTGAGCATGCTCCACCCACTGATGACAAAATTTCATTTTCAACCTGTTGTGATCCACGAGGATCATGGCGCTGCCAATATGCTACATTTGTTCACTGACAGGTGTAGAATAGAAATAGATGCTGCCAAACTAGTCTGTTAGATTTAAATTGTTCATTTCCCCTTTATTTAACAAAAAAATGTAGTTAATTTTCTTTTCTATTTCAGCTATCAGGATCTGCTATCATGGTGAAAGAAGGATCGATAAAATCCCTGCTAGTTAAATTTCCTCTACAAGAAAAGTGCTGTGAGATCATAGTGGAAGAGTTGGAGCTTGTGCTCGCTCCATCTGTTGTTAGTGAAGTTCCACCTGTAGATACTGAATGCTCTGTTTCTGGTAGTAATAGTGACACACAGACATCGGTCAAGACCAAAAGAAATGAATCTGATAGTAACCAGTGTTCTACGCCTGCATCTCGAGATGTGGATGAAGGTGTCAAGAGAATAGCCAGTGCTGTGAAGCGGTTTCTTACAAGCTTTAATATCAGGTTAAAAAATGTTTATGTTGTATTTGATCCTCGGACCATTTTGGATAACAAGGCCTCAGAATTTAATCGATCACTGGTGTTCCGAATTAAAGAGACAGAATTTGGAACCGATCTTTTAAAAGTTGGTTTGCAAAAACTGAAGAATTTTGTAAAATTCCAAGAGGCGGTCATTGAATTTTTGAAGATGGATGATGTTGATGCACTGCTTCAGAACGATTTGGATAGAGGAACAGCTGGCATTTCATCAGGTCATAGTACTTCTGCGGTCTTGACAGGTCCCATTGGTGGATTCTCAGGGGAATTGAACTTAAGCATCCCATGGAGTGATGGATCCTTGAAACTTGAGAAAATTGATGCAGATGTAAGGGTTGATTCATTAGAATTGCGGTTACAAACGAGCACTATCCAGTGGTTCATGGATGTGTGGGATTCTCTCCAAAGAAAGCCAGTATATGAAAAGAATTGTGTCCGTAATACTGCAGATATGTCTATGAATACTTCCAGATCCATCCTATGTTCATCTGCATCAAGCTCTTTGAAATCAGGTTCAGATTCTGTGATAGCTGGCAGGGAAGATTCCGCACAGAGCACATTTTCTCGAAGCAGGCAAGATGAAATTCAGGATTCTTTCGCTATGGCACATGTGATTCCGAACTGGATTCCGGAGCTTGTTGTCCACGAGGATCAAGGTGACCCTGATTCAGATTGTGACGAAAGGTTTGTTTCTTTATTTAATTTCTTTTCTTGAAAGTTCCAATGACAATTATTGTACCTTTGTATCTACGATCTTCCTGTTTACTTCAGCTCACATGATCCCTTTAACACATTTAGTCTAATATACTTTTGATATAGCTGTTGTCCGATCATTCTAGAAAAGATCAAAAGATGCTGTTGCTATGTCACATTGCTTTCATTTCTATCTTTTACAAATGTTTGACCGGATGTAGGATTTCGCAGAATTATTGATCCCCAGTTTTTCACTATGTTGAGCATGCTTTAGTGTTATGGCCATTTCCCTCTTTCATTCCTTGTCTTTCAATGGTCATTGCAGAACGTACTTGTTGCTCTCTTCCTTTTGTAATTGCTCTTTACTTCAACTATCTTTTAAAAGTTCTGTACTTCTGTCTTCATGAAAATTGCAACTTACTGAGGACTATTATTGCTCAGTGCTAGAATATCTCTCTGCATCTTTGGTTTGTAGCTTGGGGTTTTAATGGTCAAATATACTAATCCTATTTTTTGACCTTAGCATAGATTTTCCTTTTCTTGTCTTTGTTTAAGCTCTTATTTTGTAAGAGTCTATATCTTGCTAATTTTTTTTGCCTATACATTTCTTAAGAGAAGCAGGTGATTTCAGCACAAAAAAAAAAAGAAACGATTTTGACTCCCTATTTGCATTACTAATTTGTTGTTATCTTCTACAGCATTGATCAGTTCTTTGAGTGTTTTGAGGAACTGAGGAACTCCCAGACTAATTTAGGAAATAGTGGCATATTGGACTGGACGTGTTCAGTGTTCAACGCAATTACTTTTGCATCCACTTTAGCTTCTGGATCAGATCAAGTTCCTAAAGGTATTTATCTATACTTGGTGTACAGCTTAAGCTTTCAATTTTCTCGTGGTTACGACATATTTTATTCTTCTTGCAAGAAGCACGGAATGCTTATTATGTTATGAATTTATGGTTCCTATTCTACTTGTTTATCTTGTATTTTTCTTCAGATACTCTTTCTTGTGGATTCATTTCTTTATTGAACGTCATCCATATTAAGTCGGATAATGTTTCACATTTCTAAGGAAAAATATGACACCTGACTGTTAGCACCTGAGTAGATTAATTAGGGAACATGTTGCGGACCACGTTAATATAAGGGTGTTATTTAGTAATAATATTTTTGAATTAACTGAAAAAAAATCCAGTGTATTAGTTTTATTTTTTTCCAACCAGTTTCGTAAATTGAAAGCTGATTTTAAAATAAAACCAAATTGAATGAATGATTGAAATACACTGAAAGCCCACCTCTACTCTCAGCTCTCGAATGAAACATTCAGGCAAAAAACATGGGCTAGGTTATGTTGAATTTTGAATAGCAGCAAAAAAACATTCATCCCCTGCTGGTATCCACACTCTTGACTTCCGCATAACATCAGATGTGACTTATGAATAACAGCTTCTCTCCATTTTCTTGCTATGGCTATTGGCTAACATTGCAAGCATATACAAATCCATTTCATGTTTTTCTGGCATCAAACCAAGTGTCTGCAGTGTTTTACATATCCCCCCGTTTAAATTATCAGAACTTCTATATATCATGACTTTACTTATTTTTCGTTTCGTTTCCTAGCAGAACCACCGATTGAGAAAACCTTACGGGCTTCAATTGCTGAGATATCTGTTGTTCTTTTGTTCAGTGATGAAATGGATACTGGCAATTCCAGTGTTCCTCTCAGTCTCTTCAATGATATGAGAAATTCCGAAATGTTTTCGAGCTGCCTTTCCTCTGCGCATTTCGAGCAATCGATGATATCTCCTGCTACTTCTTCCAGCTTAAATATGCATCATCTTCAAGCCAAGTGTCATAACATTGATCTTGACCTTAAGGTATGGCCTGCCTCCACTAGTACTTTTCTTAGTTCATGCATCATTGTAGTGTCATGAAGGTTGATACTGAATATTTTTCTTCTTGATGCCTGCAGACATATCCCAAAAACTTAAGGTTCGAGGCATCGATTGCCCATATGAAGCTTGATGAATACTACAGCACTGAAAACCATGATTCAGATCACTCACACCTTGGTTCTATTTTCTTAAATAATAATTTTTGTAGAGAAGTTCAAGCTGCTCTCCCTCAATTCCCGTTGGCTGCTCAAGATTACTGGGTGGAAACATCTGGACACTCAAATGAACTCACTAAGGTTGAGTTGCTAAAAACATTTGGTAAGTGCACATTCGATTATGATGTCAGTAGCACAGATCAAGATGGCAACTCAGTAAGCTCAACTTCACTGTCAATCTGTTTGGCTCCTTTGATTTTCTGGGTGCACTTCCATACAGTATACATGGTACTGAATTTCATCAGTAAAATTGAGTCTGATGTGTTGCATGGAGAGCATAAATTTCATAGACATGGTGATGAAAAAAGCAGCAAATTGACTACCAGAACTAATAATTCCTCGAGCGGAAGTCTAAAGATTCAGATAGCCCTGTCACCTGCAAGAATCATCTTTTGCTTTCCTTCTGAGTCCTCATGGGATTTAAGCCGCCCATCCACCCTGGATAGGTTCCTGGCCATCGACCACACATCATCTCTGAACTTGGAAGAAGCTTCACATCTACTTCGAAATGAAACGCCTAATGATGTTCATCCAGGCACACCATCTACCTCACTTCATTTGGCTACAGGGAACTTTGACATCTATTTGGTTAGACCTGTCAATAGTGCATTGGATCGTAGAATCTATTCTTTGAGCAGTCAAGCTTTCTCTGCTCTGAAGATTTTTTCTGTTACTGGATCCAATTATCACGACTCAAGCATTATGATGATCTGGAGAAAGTACCCTGTAACTGACCCTGAGATGGTGAACAAAGCTTGGAGTTTGCCACAGCTGCATGACCGAAAGATTGCTCAGAAAGAAAACGGCAAATGGGCTGGCATTTCCTCTTCTACAACCTCACAAGATCTTGAAGAATCAAGTTGTTGTATATGCCAGGAGCTCCTTCAGAGCACTGAGTTCTTGTTGCATGTTCAACTTTCTTGTGTTTCAGTTCATCTCAGTAAGAAGGATTGTGGGCTACTAAATCGGTTGCTAGATCACATCCTCGATGGGCTATCAGATGGAGCAACGAGCAGTTCTGAAAATGGCAAGGACAAATCTATGCCAATCAATGATATCGCCATTCAAACATCTGTTATTTTTGAATGCAGTGTCTTGGATATTTGCACTGAATTGGATGATACTGTGGAAGTTGGTCCTTTGTTGCAGACAGAACTAGAAGGTTCCTGGAATTACCTTAAGTTGTCCATTTCAAAATTTGCTCTGTTTTCCTTTTCTAATATTGGTGGGGTCAACAGTGCCAGTTTTCTTCGTGTGAATCTTGGTGAAGGTGAACTTTGGGGTTCTATTACTGGTACAGATGATAACACCTGTGAAGAAAGCAAATATTTTCTTCTAGTTGTTTGTAAGGACTCTGCTAGCAGGCGGGGTGATGGTGAAGGTAACAATGTATTGTCTTTTGGAACTGCTGGCTGTTCTGTGACCCACATCAGGAACCCAAAACTACAAGAGAATTATACTTCTGTCAATGTTCGTTCTGGAACAATTGTGGCACCTGGTGGCCGTATGGATTGGATCAGTGCAATATGCCTGCTGTTCAGTTCAGGTTCACACGGAACTGAACAATCCGATAATAGTAGCACAATAAATAATTCACAGGCTGGTGAACCTTTTTCATCATCTTCCGATAATAGTAGCACAATAAATAATTCACAGGCTGGTGAACCTGTTTCATCATCTTTCTTTCTTGAGTTGGTTGATATTGCTGTGAGCTATGAACCTCACTTCAAAAATTCTGCACTCAGCGCTGTAGCTCCAGATTGCAAGTTTTTTTCATGCCTTTTAGCTGCATCATCATTTAAACTTCACAATAAATCTGCATCAGACTCTGCAGCTACTGATTTCGATGTCCAGCTGCGAGATCTCGGGCTTCTCATTTGTGGATCATTTGGTTCAAAAAATGTCACTGAAGGTTATGGTGTAGATTACCTTCGTCAAATGGGCTACACTAAGATTGCCCAGAACACATTCATTGAAGCTGCTCTAAGAATTGATACTTCCTTTTGGAAGCTTGAAATATCAGAGTCACAGTTTGATATTGGTACTTGTCATGATACAACATATGGTCTTGTTCGTTTGTGCTCCCAACTCCAGCAGCTATACGCTCCGGATATGCGGGAGGCTTTAGTTCATCTACAATCTAGGTGGAATAGTGTCCAACAGGCAAACAAGCAAAATATGGCCTCTGATGCATCAGAAAAGTCAGAGAGCAGCATTGACAACTTGGCGGATTCTGGAGAGTGCAAGTCAGATGGACTGCTTGATGATATAATTGAGAATGCTTTTTTGACAGACCAGGACTGCACAGCCAACAATTTTTGGGATAGAAATTGTCACAACTCATTGAGTAGCAGTGAAATGGTTGATGAGTTTGAGCTGAATACGGCCACCACTGAGGAAACTGATGTGAGCGTTTCACGCATTTCGCTTGGATCATCATTAGTTACTCCAGAAGCCAATACTACTCAAATACCACTAAAACAAAACTCCTGTCCCGAGCACATTGACTCTTATTATATGCCTGAACCTCTACATTCATCATCTTCAACTATATGTAATGAAGACCATCAATGTACATCTGGTGATGATGCTCGTAAAACCGTGAACTGTGAAGATGGTGGATGGTATAGCAATATTCCCTTGACCATAGTTGAAAATCATGTTTCAAAAAGGAACAACCCACAAGGAGACCATTTGTTTCAACAAGAAGGGAAGCCTGCTGTTTGCAGTTTGGAATCTGATGAATCTTGCAATCTGAAAGGGAAGATTCGTATAAATGATATAGATGTCAAGTGGCGGATGTATGCTGGCGATGACTGGCCATTAGCTCAGAAAGATGCAACTAGCCGCCCATGCTCAAATGGAAGAGATAGGAGCTCTTCTTTAGAATTTATTATGTCAGGGCTCAGTATCCAATTTGATATGTATCCAGACGGGGATGTTTCTGTTTCTAAGTTATCCATCTCTGCTCAGGACCTAAATCTTTGTGATCAAAGTATGCATGCTCCATGGAAAATGGTATGTCTTTTGTGGCTAAATTAGGTTAAGCATTTGTTTTTATCGCTTGGCTTATGGTTTTAACTCGTCTCATCCATTTAAAAGGTTCTGGGATGCTACAACTCAAAAGATTACCCAAGAGAATCTTGCTCTAGTGCATTCAGGTTAGGACTGGAGTCTGTGAGGCCTGAACCGCAGGCTCCTTTGGAAGACTACAGGTAAATGCAGGATTGCTTTGCGTATACACACTGAATCAATATCTTGGAAAAATACATGTGCCTTTGCTTGTCTCTGTAATCCATACTAAGTTACCTATACTAAATAGATTCAAATGGTTAAAGAGAACTGTAAGGATACCTTATCTATATCATCCATATATCGATATATGAAGACATCCTTTGACCAGGTAGATTGTAGTAAAGGAACCTATGTAGTTGGTGCATAAGGCCTAATGTAGTTGTTTTTTTTAATCTTTTTGCATCAGTTGAGGGGCATATGGAAGGGGCGATTCTCACAGTTGAATAGTACAGACATAGTTTTCATGTAGTAGTTGTATACTTGTATCTAATCTGGTGCCAAAAAAAATGGTACATATCCAATATTGGGATTGCTCTGTATGTATTCTTATGGAAATTATGAATAAGGTTTTGTATCTAATGGGGACAACTCAATTATACCAAAAGTGAAATGCGATGGCAGGCTTTTTTTTTTTAGTTTTAGACAGAGAACATGTGGGAGATGGCAGATCCCAATTCAAAATTCTTATATATATGGTTGTTTATAACAAGATTGTTTCACTCTTTAGGCCTTAGTCCTTACCACTAATTTTGTGTCTCTGTACCATATTCCAACTTTTAGTTATAATCCCCAAGAATCAATGAATTAAGTACTGGCTGTTGTTCACTTTCTCCTCCTCTTGACACATTTTATGCTCTCTCAGTATGATGACTGATCCTCTTCTCTTGCAATATCCTAACCTTTTCAGGCTACACCTTGAGATTTTGCCTCTACAGTTGCATCTTGATCAAGGACAACTTAACTTCCTCATCAATTTCTTCCATAATGATTCATGTAACAACAACCCTCATTTGCCTTGCGAAAATGAGATTGTTGATGTGGAGGGCACAACCTATGGAAGCAGTACAATTGTGGATGAGGCATTACTTCCTTTCTTTCAGGTATTTTGAAGTTTATCCATTTTTGTTTTCCTCTTGATTTTTGTTTCTCACTCACGGGACTTGATGTGGTTCACATGATAACTGTTTGCACTTATTGAACCTGATATATAAAAAAATTGTGTGCATTCGTGAGCCAAACAACAATCATCAATTTCTTTCCTTTTGTCAATTTATTTGAGCTGATGAGCAGCAGGGCTCTGTTTGTGTTTAGTAAACAATACTGCGATCTAATTTTTTTTTTATCTGATGCCAGAAATTTGATGTGAAGCCTCTTGTTCTGCATATTAATTATATTCCTCGTCAGTTTGATCCTATTGCACTAGGCAAAGGAAATTATGCAGAACTTCTCAACATCCTTCCTTGGAAGGTAATGTGTTGTTGAAAAAAAAAACCTTCGGAGCAATATTTCATGTGATTATCTTTATATCGATAGGCAACCATGACATGAAAATTCTTGTGCAGGGAATCGATTTGAAGCTTAAGCATGTTTCTGCAATGGGTGTTTATGGGTGGAATAGTATATGCGAAACAGTAGCTGCGGAGTGGTTGGAGGACGTTTCTAAAAATCAGGTCCTGATCTCCCCATGCACACCTGTACATTTTGACATGCTTGCTGTTGCATGCATGGACACATACGAACTTAATATACAGGCAATATCGTAAGAGAAACAGAGTTGAAAAATGCACTGCTCCGTGTGTGGACATACATACTTGTGCAAAATAAGGAGAAACTTTTAAATCTGCCTTGTCTTACAAAATGAATTCCCACTCATCTGAACTGACAATGTGTTGCTTGTGCAGGTCCATAAATTGTTAAAAGGGCTTCCTCCGATAAAATCATTAGTTGCTGTCAGTTCAGGAACTAAGAAATTGGTCTCTTTACCCATCAAAAGTTACAAGAAGGACCGGAAGTTGCTCAAGGGAATGCAAAGAGGTAAGCTAAATATATACTGTATTACTATACTGAAATACACTGGTTAACATTTCTGTTGATGTGTTAATATGTGATGGTAGTGTTAAATACTTGATGATAAGCATCTTCAATTGCCACAAATAATGAGGATTCTGACATGCTGTTTGACAGGTGCTGTTGCTTTTATCAGAAGTGTTTCCATTGAAGCTGTAAGGCTTGGTGTCCATTTGGCAGCGGGAGCTCATGACATGCTTCTGATGACAGAACGTGCCCTTACAGCTGTTCCACCGCCTTTAGCCTCATGTGAAGCAAAAAGAACCAAAGATAACATAAGAGCTAACCAGCCTGAAAACGCACAACAAGGGATAAAGCAGGTATTGAATTCCTCTTAATTGCATAATAAAACCATCTCTTATTCTGCGAAAAACATGATAATTGAATCTTCCGGAAGTACTTGCATTGCTATTTTCCTTTGATATTTGGTGTTTGATTTTTTGCATCACTATGAGAGGCCTTTGGATAATCTATAGTTTGGAATATACCTTTAAATTGCTTCTAATGAATTTCTCTGAACTGTACCTAGCCCTGGATCCTAACATGCACCTTTCATAGTTACATGTATTGCCTAATGTTATTAATATTAAGCTGAAACTTTGTTCAGGCCTATGAAAGTTTAACTGATGGGCTTGGAAGGACTGCCTCTGCTTTGATTGGGAATCCTATTAAAGTTTATAATCGTGGGGCTGGTGCTGGATCGGCACTGGCTACTGCAATCCGTGGAGCTCCAGCTGCTGCAGTAGCTCCAGTGTCGGCATCTGCTCGTGCTGTACATTATGCACTTCTTGGGCTAAGGAACAGGTGAGTCTTCGCTCATTCTCAAATATCAATGAAAACAGTGTATAGTTAGGGTTAGTCCCAGTTCCCAAATCATCGTGTAGTATTTAGTTCTTGTTAATGGAATTGGACAGTTCAGAGACCAATGAATAAAACTAAGGAATACATTCGATGTTAGCTGATTTGTCCAATATTACCTGGTTTTGCACTGATCAAACTAACTGTTCCTCTGAATAAATTAATTTTTCCGTTGATACAATAACTAATGAGGATCACAAGGTGTTTGGTGCTCCTTATCTTGACACATGCTTATTTATCTGGGGAACTCCTAGCGTTATGGTTTTGTAACCCAGGGTCTTGCAAAGTGGTAATCTGGCTAAATTCAGTAACTAACAGGGTAACTGAAACATTTCTGGGAAGAATCCATTGTGATCTGTTTTGATTTGTTATTAATGGAATCAAGTGCTCTGCTGGTCAGTACATTAGTGAATTTGAGGTCGCTGTGAACCGTACATGATTGATATGTTTCAACCATGTTTACCTCCGGTGTGAATTTAATCACATTAGAGCCTCCTACTTTTACTGTTTGTGGCACATGGCTGCTAATTTTTGTTTACTAATCTTCTTTTCACATTGGCAGCCTTGATCCTGAACGCAAGAAAGAATCAATGTACAAATATGTCGGGCCTTCTCAATTGTAGACTTCACTGAGAAGAAGTGGTTGGATGACTTAATGGTCTCTTCATTCTTCTCTCTCTCTCTCTCTGAAAGAACTGGTTGAAGAGCACCTGTGTGCAATCTCATCAAGTGGTGAGGGGCAAACTTGTACAGTGTGAGAATTCCGCGCTACTAGGAATCCCACCCTTATGAATGAGCATCATGTACCATGTTCTTAATGGAGTTTCTAATCCATCCGCGGAGGTGTACAGTTCGTTGGACAAATTATATTGGGCGCCGGCCGGAGCCTTCTATAGTATGTAATTTAACACATACCACGGTTGTAATCACGCCTATTCCAGCCCGGGTGGAAGTTTTGTAAACTCGCTTAGGAAATGAGCTAGGGTCGAGGAGACTGGCTCCATTGTACATAATTTGGTTGCTTTCTGAGTTGTGCAGATGTAATTGATGTAAATATCTCCCTGTTTCGGTTGTGGGTATGTTTCTCGGCTTGCTAAACCGCTGACACATAGGTTCTCTCGCTTTTCAAGTGTAAATATTACCTGGTTTTGCGCTGTTGCAATGAGCTAAACACACACTTGTGTCCGGCTGTTGCTTTGTTAGCTCGTTTTTACTTTTGTGGTACTGAACTGCTGGTGGCCTGTGCCCTTGTCTGGAAACTCCGTGTACATAAGCTAATGTTCTGACACGGGCTGAAATAACATATGCAAGTGCATGCTATGGCAGCATTGCTGTCCTATTGTTTTTGTTCTGCAACGCACTGCTTGGTAACACCAGATGGTACCCAGGGCGGCTTCAGTTCAAATGATGGTAACAGCGTCGTGGCATGGGCATGTGTCGTTCGAAGCTGAATTTAGGTCAAATAGGTTGGACTTTTGTTGGGTTTACTTGGAACCTTTGTACTTAGAACGGACTTGTAGAATCGTTGATTAAAAGGATCGAACGGATAGTTAGCCATTTGTTGCATAATTGCAACTTGCCATTGAGATGTTGAGGACGTGCGGTCGCTATGTTAATACAACTACGACGATCTGCCTGCTTACCATGGGTATTCACTTTTCCAAATGTTTCTCTGCATTAATACAACTACTATTTCGACCATCTGTATATCATGAGTACTCACTTTTTCAAATGTTTCTCGTATGCGCAGCTGTGCATGGCAAACGGAAAGGAATCTCCCCACATACCACGGCTTTGATCCACGATCTACTGATCCGACTAATCATATCCTGAAAATGTCTTTCGATCATCCACCATCACACGGCCCGAAACGGCAAATCAAGGCCGTCAATCCAAACTTCGAATCCAAACTTGTTCCGCAAGAAATTCCGACCTCTGTACCCGCAATTACCATTCCCTTTTATAATCCATCCCAAAACCAATTCCCAAATCGGCAACCCACACAACCCACCGCCTCTCCCCTCCCCTTCACACCCCTCTCCTCTCTCTCTCTCTCCGCCTGAATGGAAGCACACCAAATCGGAAATGGCGGCGAGTGGGCCATTCTGAGCCGCGTCGACCAAATTGGACTCAGCGACGAGGACCACGCCGGTGGCTTCGCCGTCTCGCTCGCCTCGTCGCCGCGCGTCACCTTCCTCTCCTTTGCCCCATGCGTCCACCCCGACCCCACCCTACTAGAAGAGTATACTGTCCCTGCCTCGTCTTGTCCGCGACCCCATTCGTCCGCCCCGACCGCCTCCTCGTAGATGCGAATCCCTACCTCCTCGCGGCCGACCCTGCCGGCCTCCTCTTCCGCTACCCCGACAAGTTCTACATCGGCGCGAAGTTTGACGACTCCCCGCTCTCCAGCAACCTCATCATGGCGAGCGGGTTCCACTGGACCAGTGCCCAGCCCGACGTGGCCACCTGCACCGCCACGCGCATCCCCGCACGCATCAAGCCCATGCGCCAGATCAGAAACCTCCGAAGCGCCGGCGTCATCTTGTCAGGAACTCAAACTCTTAATGTCTTTGTGATGAACCGATATCTGGATGTGTGGCTGGGATAGAAGCGGGAGGCTTTATGAAGATCTGACGGTACTCTAGCGAGCTGAATCTCGGCGCCGTCTTCATTTACCTGAGGCGTAATGATTAACTGAAGCTGATCATTCGATCTCGATCTATGGCTGAAGTCCGTATGGCTTGAGTTACCGCGTGAAGTCGTTGGGTATTGTTACTTGTAAGAATCTGTCATTTATCGTTTTACCGAACTCAGGCTATAGAAGCCTTGTAAGTGAGCAGATGCTCGGTATCTTTGGATCGTTACAAACCCTAGCTGCAATAGAGTAGCTTTATGTCCCTAGTTTCCATTTTGCACAGATAATACTCAAAAATGAAGTTTACTGCCTTGTGATTTATCTTCTGTTCTTTCGGTTCTTGCCAATGGTATCAGATCAACGATCTTGGCCTCAGTTTTGATTTGGATTCCATTCTGGTAAGGGTTTGGGAGCAGATCTCTGTCTCCCTGTAAAATTCCGAAGCCAAACAGATCTAGAGACAAATTGAGGGAAATCTATGGGAGAATCGCATAGATCTGGGGGTTGGGATTGGTATGCTGCCATCCTTGTGAAATTCCTTCCAAGATCTAAGAGATTCAGTGAAGATGGGTAAGACAAACAAAACTGTTGGAGTTGAGGAAGAAGAGAAGTTGTATGCGACCACATCTGAAGTTGAAGATCTGAAAAGAAGCATTGTGGCTCTCAAGAAAGCACAAGAAGATAACAACTTACAGATGTAACTTCAGATGGACAAATTGATGGGAACAATGGCTAATTTCATGAATAGCTCAACTACTAGAGAACCCTACTACTACATCATTACAGCCAAGTAGTTCAATAGCTTTCATGGATGTGAGGAATAGTGGTGTGGAAGGTATAACCATTGCTGTAGTGGCTGAAAGCGATCAGAGAAAGACGCCTTGAGGCGATTGCATTGAGCCATCGATGTATATAAGGTACAGAGAGTTCAGTTGGCAACCGACTCAAGATACACCGAAAATAAAGGACTAACAGACAATCGCCAGATAGTTTCCTAAGGATAGATAGTTTCCTAAGCGCCTTGGGTTGTCGGACACATGCACGTAACGTGCATGGAGTCTACTCGCTAACACCCGCAGCTTGGAACAGTAGCGGGCGGACGTTCAAGCGGAGCAAAACTCCTTGAAGACCGCCGTCGGAAGTCCTTGGTAAAAATATCGCATCGAGAGTGGTTGGCACATGAAGAACACGAACTTCACCGAGGCGACACGTTCCCGAACAAAGTGTAGGTCGATCTCGACATGTTTCGTCCGCTGATGTTGGACGGGATTTGTCGAGAGGTAGACCGCACTGATGTTGTCACAGAAGACGATAGTGGCGTGCCGAAGTGGATGGCGTAGTTCCGCAAGGAGCTGGCAAAGCCAACAGGACTCAGCAACTGCATTAGCGACGACACGGTACTCGCCAACCTTTGGAGCGAAACCGTCTGCTGGCGCTTGGAGGACCATGAGATAAGGTTGTCGCCGAGGAACACACCGTAGCCCGAGGTGGACTTTCGAGTGTCAGGACAACCGGCCCAATCAGCATCAGTATAGGCGGTGAGCGAAGTCGGTGTAGTGCGATGCAGCTGCAAGCCATGGTCGATGGTGCCCCTGAGATAACGAAGAATCCGCTTAAGCAAGTTGGCGTGCGGCTCACGCGGTCGTGCATGTGAAGGCAAGCCTGTTGTACGGCGTAAGAGATGTCTGGTCGCGTGAAGGTCAAGTACTGAAGGGCTCCAGCGAGGCTTCTGTAGTCGGTGGGATTGGCGACAGGGTCACCTGCAGACGGAAGCTTGGCGCTGGTGTCGACGGGCGTACTGCACGGCTTGCAGTTCGTCATGTCGGCACGTGCGAGGATATCCTCGGTGTACTGGCATTGGCTGAGGAAGAAGCCAGTGGTGGTGCGCGTGACGGAGACGCCAAGGAAGAAGTGCAGATCACCAAGGTCCTTGAGTGAGAACTCGCGGTGAAGGGAGTCGATGACACGCCGAAGAAGGGCTGGTGAAGAGGCGGTGAGGACGATGTCGTCGACGCATGATGAAGTAGGTAGAGCGAGGTCGCGCCGCACGTGTAGGTGAGCAATGAGGGTCGGCCTTGGACGCCGAGAAGCCGAGGGAGGCAAGGTATGTCGCAAAGCGACTGAACCATGCCCGGGGTGCTTGCTTGAGGCCGTAGAGGAAGCGGTTGAGGCGGCACACGTGTGTGCTGCATTCAGGATCGACGAAGCCAGAGGGCTGCTGATAGTATACCGTCTCAGCCAGCGTGCCGTTGAGGAAGGCGTTGTTGACGTCGAGCTGGTGAACCGGCCACTCATTGGCGAGCGCAATGGTGAGGACGGTGCGCACAGTGGCCGGTTTGACGACGGGACTAAACATCTCCTCGAAGTCGACACCGGGTCGTTGAGAGAACCCGCGGAGGACCCATCGCGCCTTGTATCGATCTAAGGAGCCATCAGACTTCAATTGTGTCGAAAAATCCACTTGCCTGAAACAACATTAGCATCACGGGATCGGGGAACAAGTTCCCACGTATTGTTAGTGTGTAAAGCGGCATATTCCTGTTCCATAGCGCGACGCCAGTTGTCGTCGTTAAGCGCAGCGCGATAGGTATGCGGAAGCGGCGATGGAACAGCTACATGCAAGTTCAGCCGATCCACCACTGCCGAAAACCGCGCTTCCCACGGGTCGTCATGCCATGCTCATTGAAAGTTGGGGGAACAAGCACGGTAGTAGGCGGTGGTGGCGCGAGCTGCGAAGCAGGAGGAACAGGGGCATGCTGATGCGATTGTGCGTGGGCAATCGGTGGCGCACTGGGCAACGCCGGCTGCTGGACTAGCGTGGAAGGCACAGGAATGGGTGGCGTGGGCATAGCAGGCAGCTGCGGGATGGGCGCGGCGTGAGGCCGCACAGGAGGCTGGTAACTCGAGGAGGCGGCGGGGCCAGGAGCGGCACAGTCGGATAGAGGTGGTGTGTGGGGGGAGGTGGAAGTACGGCTAATGGGGGTCGGCACCATGTTTGGCGCATGAGCAGCTGCAGATAGAAAATCAAAACCGCATGGCAAGGGCGGGTTAGGTTGCTCAGAAAAAGGAAACAAATGTTCATCAAATACAACATGGCGACTAATGATAATGCGATTGGTGGTAAGATCCAAGCAACGATAACCTTTGTGATGGGCAGAGTACCCAAGAAAAACACAGGACTTGGAGCGCGGCGCAAGTTTGTGTGGAGCGGTGGCAGAAAGATTCGGATAACATCTGCAACCGAAAACACGAAGATGAGAGTAATCGGGAGAGGATCCGAAGAGAGCTTGGTGGGGAATGCCAAAATTGAGCGACTTTGTGGGGAGGAGATTAAGGATATGGGTGGCGGTGTGAAGAGCCTCAACCCAATAAGGCGGTGGCATGCTAGCTTGGAACAAAAGCGAGCGGAGAATATCATTGGTGGACCGAATAATGCGTTCGACCTTCCCATTTTGTTGGGAGGTATGTGGACATGACATGCGGAGTGCTATGCCATGGGAGAGAAGATGGAGGCGCATGACATGATTGTCGAACTCACCACCATTGTCACATTGAATCCCGCGAATAGTAGGGAGAATTGAGTATCGACATAAGCAAAAAAATTGCGAAGGGTGTCGAAAACATCATATTTGAGCCGGAGCGGGAATGTCCACAAGTAGTGAGTAAAATCATCAAGGACAACGAGATAATATTTGTAACCAGAAATGCTAGGGATTGGCGAGGTCCACAAATCACAATGCAATAACTCGAAAGCTCTAGTAGTGCGAGTAGTGGAAGGATAAAAGGGTAGATGAACATGCTTGCCCAGCTGACATGCATGACATAAGGGGTCTACAACAAGCTTATTACAAGAGATATGCGAAGCACTAGCAAGATGAGACAACGCTTGGTTGCCAAGGTGTCCAAGACGTCGATGCCACAGAGTAGATGACGAAGTGGTGGTGGAGAGTGCATGAGGAGCTGGAGGTGGCCAATGGAGAGGGTAGAGATCGCCACGACTATTGCACTTGATGATCACGTTCTTGGTATGAAGATCCTTCACAGAGAGGCCCAAGGGGTCAAATTCAACAGAACAGTGATTATCAATGGTGAAACGACGAACAGAAATAAGATTTTTGATCAACGAATGTGTGACGATGACATTGTTCAGTCGAAAAGAATGGTGTGGAAAAGTAATGGAAGTAGAGCTAGTGTGAGTAATGGGAATGCGTGAACCATTACCAACAATGGCATATGGAGAGGCAGCAGAAGAAATTGGGGAGGAGGAAAGGAGAGTACCAGTGTCTGAGGTCATGTGCGCGGAAGCCCCGGAATCCATGAACCAGTCCGACGAAGGAGGCGTCAAGGACATGGTGTTGAAGGCCTGCATCAATTGTTGTTGATCCCAGGAGGCGGGCTGGAAAGGTGGCGGTGGAGCAGTGCCATACGCCGATGCCTGGGCAAACTGGTGTGCAGCACTGGGCGCTGGAGGAGGCCACGACACAACAGAGCCAGGGGCGCCAGCCGGGACTTGGGCTATAAACGCGCCTGGTGGTCGTGGGCCGAGTATCCCCTGTGTGGGCCGTGGGCTCTGTCCAGGCCACATGTGGATAGAGCCGGCCCATGGATGCTGGAAGGAGGGCCACTGTGCCGAGCCCTGCGTGCCTACGCCTGCACTAGGTTGCTGGTTGCGCACGCCATTAATGGAGTAGCCGCCACTGTTGGTGCCACGATTGGAATTGCGGCGGCGATTGTTGGAGCTGGACCGATTGGAGTTGTTGCGCGCCTGGTTACCGCTGGTGGCCTGGGAAGAAGCACCGCCGGAGCCACCAGAGGTCCTGGTGCCATCGGACGAGCCACCCGAATTGGCGAGGAACGCCGTGGGCGGGGTGAAGTCCGAGTTCGACGTGAGCTCTTCAAGAATGAGAGCAGAACGGATCTCGAGGAAGGACGACGTCGGCCGCTGCATAGAGAGCAGCGTGCGCATGTGCGCAAAGCGACGGTTGAGTCCGCGCAGCGTGTTGAGGACGAGGCGCCGGTCGGGAATTGGCGTGCCCACGGTCGTGAGTTCATCAGCGAGGGTTTTCTGTTTGCGACAGTAGTCGGCCACAGACATAGACCCTTGCATGAGGCCATGGAATTCCTGCTCGAGGTAGATGGAGCGCGTCTCGGCGTTGTCGCGGTAGAGACCGGCGATGCGCGACCAGATGTCGTGGGCGGTGGCGGAGGCGTCCATCACCATGGCAAGGAGGTCGGAGGTGATGGCGGCGTTGAGCCACGAGCGGACGAGGGCGTCGTGGCGGTACCATTGGGCGTCGGGTTTGGATGGAGTTGTCGCACAAATATGGTCGGCGAGGGCATACTTCTCGAGTGCGACCTCGAACAGGCCGCGCCACTGGGCGTAATTGCCAGCCTGGAGGTCGAGAGTAATGGGGACGATGAGCTTGCGCCCATAGCGCAACCTTGGAGGCGACGTCTTCCTCGGCCGTGATGGTAAGACGGGCGGCCTCGGCTGCGAACTCCTGGGCGGCAGCAGCAGCATCAGGAAGAGTCATCGGAAGAGGTGGTTGGGTAGAGACGATCAGATCAGGGAGATCGGATCGAGAAGAGGCAGGATCGGGTAGTCTCGTGATACCATGAAAGCGCTCAGAGAAAGACGCCTTGAGGCGATTGCATTGAGCCATCGATGTATATAAGGTACAGAGAGTTCAGTTGGCAACCGACTCAAGATACACCGAAAATAAAGGACTAACAGACATCGCCAGATATCGATAGATAGTTTCCGAAGGATAGATAGTTTCCTAACTGCCTTGGGTTGTCGGACACATGCACGTAACGTGCATGGAGTCTACTCCGCTAACAGTGGCTACTACGGACATGAGTCATAATTTGATACCACCTGTTGCTATTAGTCTAAATCCCAATGTACCACTCGGACAATTCAGCAGCAATCTAGTTATGCTAGGGGAGCACTGGAAGACAGATGGGAATCGATAGTCCGCCTGGATTTGCTCACTACATGTTGAATCCTGAATTTCCTCACAGTGGTCCTCAGTACAACAATTTAACCCCAGGAACAACTCCATTCTGGCCGATGCAATGGGCAACTGCAGTTACTGCCTAACCATAAAGTTCACCATCTCTTGAGCATTATTTGGATCCAGGAGCCCATAGCCCCTACCCTATGTCTGAAAACAATAGAGCCCAAGCAATACTGAAATCCCCTAAGCTGAATTTTCCTGAGTTTGATGGTACTGATCCGGATGGGTGGTTAGCGAAGTCAAGGAGGAAATGATTTGCTTGGCAACCATCGCCAAACTAGTTCTCAACAATTGCAACATGGAAATTTGGCATTGAAGGTTGGTTTCGATGGTTCTTATTTATTACTGACTTTTGATTAAATCCTTTATCTTTATGTTGTTTGAAATGGTCATAGCTATTGCAGATTAATTCTGAATCTTATTTATTTCAATGATAATAAATCTATCTTCCTTTTTTGAAAATTTCTAAAATCCATTTTGTTTGTTTGTTTTACTATGTTAGAAGGTGTTGAATTTAATCATTCTAATCATGCCTAGTTTGATGTCCCTTTTTGCGTCTTTTGAGTTAATTATGGCCAGCCTTTTGTTATCCATCCATTAAAAATGTTTCCCTTTCAATTTGCAATGCTGATCTCATTCATCTATACCAAATAACAAAATTTTTGTAGCTCGATTTTCATTTTGTTTTATATACCTCTCTCCTTTTTATTATGTTGCAGAATAGTAAGGATAAGGGTAATCCTATACGAGTTATTCGATTGTACTTTTGTGTTGTATTTTTATTATATCTCAGTGTTGATAGTATTTGACGTTAGTTATAAACTTATAGTTCTTTAGTTTTGAGTCTAAGGTTTTGTGAAATCCTGGCTCCACCACTACTCGCAGGTGCTTGCTGCTACCTCGCTAGCGTGCTGCGTACGGGACTGCGCTGGGCGGAGCTGGGCTTGGCCTTGGGGTTGTTTGCCTTGGGCCGGGGCGCTGGGCTATAAACCTCGGGTCTTGCCACTCTCAACTAAGAAATTGCATAGATGCATAGTAGAGAGTCCTCTTGTTATTATTCTCTGTGAGTCTCGAGCCGTTGCCTAACCCCCTGAGGTATCTCCGCCCCTGACCTGTTATATTGCCCCCACTTGGGCCTTGGAGTTCTAGAGGCCTCCAATGGAATCTGCGGCTCCTTCTAGATCATTCTCCAGCCTCATTTTAAGATCAGCCCATCGCCCCTCGCAGCCAGTGCCGGCCGCGCGAGCTAGGGTTGGACTGCGTCTGCGCGGAGGGTTCGAGGTGAGTGGAAGCTTCTGGAACCTACCATTTCTTTTGAAGGGAACTCCCGGAAAATCTACTAGATCTCGCTTATGTTCGCTTGGCTCTGCGCGCGCGCGCGTGGTGATTTGGGCGTGTGATGGTTTGGTTCGGTGATGTGTTTGTAGATGGATGGATTTGAATGTAGTCGTTGGTTGGGCTTCTAGAACCTTCTAGTGCTAATGATAATATCGCTGTGTGGCATGCCCATTGGCCATTAGAAATGCTCAAATGCATCCGGGTTTTTGTGCGGGATTTCGATGGAGATTTCATGAATAGGTTGATATGAGTTCATAAAACACAGGGGTTTTAGCTTAGATGAACGGCTTCAAATGGTTTTATCAAAGAGCTTCTAGGATGGGTGTGATTCAACCTGGCCCAACGGGATAGGCTCATTTGGTTGAGGCAGATGAGGTTGTGCAAGTGTGTGTTGTGTGGTTGGTCGCTTGAGGTCACACACGTAGGAAATATGTTTGTAACACTTTTTCTACCTTCATAATCCTTAATCAATGTTAAAAATCCGTAATGCACATTGATGGCTTATCTAATAGCATCATCGGACAGTCTTGACTCACTCCATTCGAGCTTAGCCACCAAAATAGGTTCTTCTGCCCTCGATGCGATGTTTATTTGTTTGTTTGATGGTCTTCTTTTCAACAAAATATATATCTCAAGCACCAAAATTAGGGTATTAAGTGATTGAGGTGCCTTATTTATTACTTTTTCTTTGCATATCCTGATCACTGTGATGTTTATTAACCAGTAGAGATAGAGATTGTATAGTTAAATCTTTCTAAACAGCTGAACCACTTGGGCTGGGTGGTTTCCATCTCTTCTATAACAAAAGTTTAGGTTTTGTTTAAATCTCTTGTTCAACTGAATCATTTGATGGATGTACAGATTTTGTCCTTGGCATTTGCATGTATTTTATTCTTATTTTGTACAGCATCCATTGAATATTAAGGGCCAAATTATCTTTATTAACTGAATCATTTTGCCCTGTGTTCTGTAGCAATTAGTTTTTCTACTACTCATTTTGTACGATACAAAAGGCATGCTGTCTGCATACCAGTTAGCCTTTTTCTGCTTTAGCAAACAAGGCCTTCTTTCGCTGTAAAAAATATCCTATCTGTTACTTTATTCGGTGCTGCACACAATGTGTCCTGTCTCCAACCAGTTCACCTTCCTATTTTGGAAAACAAGACAACCTTTTAAAGTATTCGTTTGCCTTCATCTAAGAGAGGAAGAGTACGCCACCTCTTAATCCCTTGTATAGCGAAGTAGTTGCTAATTTGTTCAGTGGAAAGCCAGTCCTAAATGATGTAAACAGGGCAATCATTATTCGACAGTTCTTGATACAGAAATCACCAATTTGTCTCTTATACATTATAGCTCCCAGTTGTTTACAGTCTGCACACAAATTATTTGCAGCCCTCGACTAGCTGTTGTCCTGCAACCAAAGTTACTCCCCCTTTGTCTGCTTGCATCATGGAAGATCATACAACAGCCCAGCTTGCGCTATACCTCCCTAATGCAGTTGTAGTCTGCTGCAATCAAAGCATGGCTTCTTCATAAGCCTTTGCCCTTTTTTGAGTGGCATATCTATTAAATCAGGGGAAAGAAGGCTTACCCCAGTTCTGGAATTCTCTCTCTACTCTGTTCCCTTCCTTTTGATGCGGTTGGCTTAGTTCAAGATTAATAGGGACATTTGGATTGGAACTGTCGGGGGCTATTGAGCTGCTATTCAAATCAGTGGGACCTCTTATTTCACAGATCTGGATCTTAAATGATGTCAATCAGCAACCTTTCTGATATCATGTGGATATCTTGTTGAAGTTCCAAAATCATGCATGACATACCTTTTTGTATAGTCCCATGTTTTCTTGTGACATGATGTTTATTCTTCCGTAGAGTTCCATATTTTCCTTGTGAATTAGGTTTCCCTGAAAAGGAATAGCATCTAAAGTTAGCACATTTCATGTATGATACTATGATCACTTCTTCACTTATATCGAGATGATCAAAGTGCAAACAACAGCGTTCAACCTTCCTTCTTTGTTCTTCAATTTCTTGTGTCAAAAGGTGGTCCTGTGTAGTAGAAGCTTAACTGCATCAATATCTCAAAACAAATTGAAAATAAAGTTGCAGAAATCCATGAAGCACATTCTAAATGTGACCTTGTTCATTCTGACACCACGGAGGCTCATTTCAAGTTGGTTCTCTAAACTTTGGAGATCTCTTACACTTAGGCCAGAAAGCTCCTCTCCCATTAGTTGTCTGTAAGTATAGAACAGAGTTAATCGCTTGCAGAAATGTAATTTGATGAAACATTCTAAACTACTTTAAGAAAAATGTCAGCACAGATCATCCTATCCTATACAGAAGCCCACTAACTTATTATGAAAGAGAAACTGCTTCAGTTTCCATTGCTGATGCTCTTGTCAATTGTCATTTCAAATGTTAAGTGTTTCTCCCTGACCTGAACACAGTTTTTTCGGTTTTTGTTTGAGACAGTTCTTATGTAGTTTTGTTATGATATTTAGAAAAATGTAAGCAGCTTTGTGAAGCATTAGTTTCACATTAATATGTGATGTATCTCTTTGCAGAATCGATGGATCATCATACTTGTGACTTTCTTGCAAGTTGTGCAGTTGTTGCCTTAAGCTTGCTGCCTCTGTTTGCCAGAACTGCAAGTAAAATAGAAATTTGTTTCAGGTTCTTTCTGTTGACCAGTAAAATCAACTTTGAATAAAATAATATAGCACTCTGCATACAACGATACTGCAAGTAAAATAGGAAGTTCATTGAGGTTCTTTCCGACCAGTAAAGTCGATTATTATTTTTGAAAAAATAGTACAGTGCTATGCATACAACTGTACGCTCCTGATCCTGGGGATCAATGGTAATAACTGCTTAAGCAATGGATATAATGTTTGAAGAGCAGAGATCCTGTTTATTAATTAGTTTTGATCACTTGCGGTTAAACCTACACTGAAGTGAATGGACGGCCACTGATATAAGTTTGAGGATTCATTTGGCACTAAATTAGTCAACTTTCTTTCTAAAACATCATGTTTACATTTTCAACGATCTTTGATTGGTACCGGGAGCAAATGCTCAGGACTTCAATACTACTTACTGCTACAGCTTGTTATGTACTCTATCCCTGCCTCAAGTAAAACTAAGCAAACAATCTGTATTTTTTATTTTCTTCTTCCCATGACACCTTTTCAATTGGATACTTGAAGTACATAATCTATGAGTCCTCATTAAATTTCCATGATCTTGTTAAAGGATGATGTGCCTATTCTGTAGTATACTAGTATGACTAGATGGAACAACTGTGTATGGCCTTGGTAAGTAGTTTTCGACACATACTGCATTTTATCTTATGTATGCATGATTTGACTTTTTCTCATTTTTAGAATAAACATTCACTGCATTCTCGAAAAAAGGGGATAAGTGTTCATTGAATTATTCCCCAGCCAGAAGGGCTTTAGGATGAGTTTCAGTGTCAGGCTGTCAGCAACTTAGCAGTTAGTGCGTGTCCTACATTCATCAGCATGGGCATGTTCTTGCATAAGTTATTGTGATAGATTTTCTAGCTGTCACCTATGCTTTACCATGACATCATCCATTATCACTATCACCTATGCACTGGCAGTATTCTTGAGGAATTCAATTAGTAGATAACTTGAAATACCTCTAAATATATCAAGATATGCTAAACGAAACTGACTGAAGCTTACTTGTTTTGCTCTTTTTTCGATAATCAGTTTATTTTCCTATGGGCTGGCTGTTCTGTCCTTCAATATTTTACTGCCCTAGCTTCTTTTCTAGCCTTGGATGGAAGCTGAACCAGGTTTTCACTTTATGATGAGATGGAATATATACTCTTGTGAGAACCTGATTCTAGGCACTGCAATGAATGGTGGGAACTGACACCACGAGAACTTTTTTTATTTATTAATTAACCTCTTTTTAAATTTATTTTTATTGTTAACCTCGGAAACTTTATTTTCAAATCTGACTCCTTTAGTTACACTATCACCTGTGACGTTACAAAATAACATTATCATGCTATAGGATAAGTCCGTTAAATAGCACTGTTGATCACACCCAACAACACTGTCATACCACCACTACTGGCGTAACAAAAGCTTGACAAAATATGATGCTGATGTGACAATGTTGTTTGGTCACGTTACCGGTGGTGGTGTAACCAAAAGGGTCAGATTTGGAAGTAAAGTTTGCGATGGATTAGCAATAAAAATAAATTTAAAAAGGATTAATTAATATAAAAAAATTCACGCTACGAATGCTGAACTTATCGAAGAAAAGCTAGCTCGATCCCACTCAACAAAGATTAGCCAGACTATGTATTGATTGATAGCCTTAGAGAAGCTTGATTGAAGCCTGGTGATGTTTATATAGAGCCATACTTGCATAACAAATTAAACAAGTACTAATTTTTTTTGGAGACGAATTAAACACGTGCTCATGCATGTGTGATGTGTGCAAATTGTAAACTGACGCCGAAAGAAAGACATTGAAAAGGAGTCTTTCTGGAAGAGTTGAATGTACCTTAACTTCTGAAGCTGCACTTGCTCCCAGCTCCTCCCTTTCCCTGGTGTATCTCTCTATCACAGCCTTCATACTGAAACGGAATATATCATCACTATTTGAATATGCCTTAAGTGACTGCAGCTTGCTCTCAGTATTGCATCCAAACAACAATTAATGCATAAACTTAATTCTTGCATTTATAATAAAATTCTAACTGAAATTTCAGCAGATTCTCAAGCAAATAAGGACCTGAATGGTTGATCTACACCATTTCAGTAATGATTTGTAAAAAAAGAACACCATTTCATTAATAACCATAAGTGCTTTGAGATCTGTGCACTTTTTTTCTATGGAGTATATAAGCATATAGTAAATCTCAACTCGGCAATTCCCCTTAGGAGCACTTGTGCATCATTCGATGTACTTTATTGCCCATTTGGAATTCAAGAACTACAAATACAACATCAGAAAAAAAAGGAACTGGTTGTCATGTGCAATTGAGTCCTTAGGAATTCTAGAAGCCAATATTGTTCAATTGAAATGTTTGAATACTTCACAGAGAAAGGTTACAAAAATTTGGAGTAGCTTATTCAAACAGAATTTCAAACACCCGTTAGAAACCAAACAATGCATTCCGTGCTATTGAGTTTCACACACCAACTAGTCTACACAAGATCTAAGTTGTTGAGAAAATACTATCAATATACTCATACTTGAACATTTTGCTCGCATCTAGGCTCCTCAAGCCTAACATGTTAGTTGAAGTGAGATGTAATTATTTTTTCTTGGAATTTCAATACTGTCTCGAACTCAAAACATTTGGCTCTAGTTTTTTTTATTCATATCATACTGAGTTTCGTACACCAATTAGTTTATCTAAAAACTTAAACTACGAAGGAATGTATACTCAATACTTCAGCACATACTTTGTCCAAACAAGACTTAAGAATAGCCATAGGTCCTAAGTAGACGAGGAGAAGGATGATTGCAATCTAACCACCAACCGTGTATTATTTCTCTACAAAAGAATTGATACCTTAACCAAAAGGACGAGAAATGGCATCTGATTAAGTTATGTTTCATTTCAAGTTGGTTCTCTAAACTTTGGAGATCTCTTACACTTAGGCCAGAAAGCTCCTCTCCCATTAGTTGTCTGTAAGTATAGAACAGAGTTAATCGCTTGCAGAAATGTAATTTGATGAAACATTCTAAACTACTTTAAGAAAAATGTCAGCACAGATCATCCTATCCTATACAGAAGCCCACTAACTTATTATGAAAGAGAAACTGCTTCAGTTTCCATTGCTGATGCTCTTGTCAATTGTCATTTCAAATGTTAAGTGTTTCTCCTGACCTGAACACAGTTTTTCGGTTTTGTTTGAGACAGTTCTTATGTAGTTTTGTTATGATATTTAGAAAATGTAAGCAGCTTTGTGAAGCATTAGTTTCACATTAATATGTGATGTATCTCTTTGCAGAATCGATGGATCATCATACTTGTGACTTTCTTGCAAGTTGTGCAGTTGTTGCCTTAAGCTTGCTGCCTCTGTTTGCCAGAACTGCAAGTAAAATAGAAATTTGTTTCAGGTTCTTTCTGTTGACCAGTAAAATCAACTTTGAATAAAATAATATAGCACTCTGCATACAACGATACTGCAAGTAAAATAGGAAGTTCATTGAGGTTCTTTCCGACCAGTAAAGTCGATTATTATTTTTGAAAAAATAGTACAGTGCTATGCATACAACTGTACGCTCCTGATCCTGGGGATCAATGGTAATAACTGCTTAAGCAATGGATATAATGTTTGAAGAGCAGAGATCCTGTTTATTAATTAGTTTTGATCACTTGCGGTTAAACCTACACTGAAGTGAATGGACGGCCACTGATATAAGTTTGAGGATTCATTTGGCACTAAATTAGTCAACTTTCTTTCTAAAACATCATGTTTACATTTTCAACGATCTTTGATTGGTACCGGGAGCAAATGCTCAGGACTTCAATACTACTTACTGCTACAGCTTGTTATGTACTCTATCCCTGCCTCAAGTAAAACTAAGCAAACAATCTGTATTTTTTATTTTCTTCTTCCCATGACACCTTTTCAATTGGATACTTGAAGTACATAATCTATGAGTCCTCATTAAATTTCCATGATCTTGTTAAAGGATGATGTGCCTATTCTGTAGTATACTAGTATGACTAGATGGAACAACTGTGTATGGCCTTGGTAAGTAGTTTTCGACACATACTGCATTTTATCTTATGTATGCATGATTTGACTTTTTCTCATTTTTAGAATAAACATTCACTGCATTCTCGAAAAAAGGGGATAAGTGTTCATTGAATTATTCCCAGCCAGAAGGGCTTTAGGATGAGTTTCAGTGTCAGGCTGTCAGCAACTTAGCAGTTAGTGCGTGTCCTACATTCATCAGCATGGGCATGTTCTTGCATAAGTTATTGTGATAGATTTTCTAGCTGTCACCTATGCTTTACCATGACATCATCCATTATCACTATCACCTATGCACTGGCAGTATTCTTGAGGAATTCAATTAGTAGATAACTTGAAATACCTCTAAATATATCAAGATATGCTAAACGAAACTGACTGAAGCTTACTTGTTTTGCTCTTTTTTCGATAATCAGTTTATTTTCCTATGGGCTGGCTGTTCTGTCCTTCAATATTTTACTGCCCTAGCTTCTTTTTCTAGCCTTGGATGGAAG
This sequence comes from Ampelocalamus luodianensis, assembly GCA_036346255.1. NCBI lineage: Eukaryota > Viridiplantae > Streptophyta > Magnoliopsida > Poales > Poaceae > Ampelocalamus > Ampelocalamus luodianensis. The sequence goes on along the minus strand of CM070627.1, from coordinate 49,725,271 downwards.
CTGAACCAGGTTTTCACTTTATGATGAGATGGAATATATACTCTTGTGAGAACCTGATTCTAGGCACTGCAATGAATGGTGGGAACTGACACCACGAGAACTTTTTTTATTTATTAATTAACCTCTTTTTAAATTTATTTTTATTGTTAACCTCGGAAACTTTATTTTCAAATCTGACTCTTTTAGTTACACTATCACCTGTGATGTTACAAAATAACATTATCATGCTATAGGATAAGTCCGTTAAATAGCACTGTTGATCACACCCAACAACACTGTCATACCACCACTACTGGCGTAACAAAAGCTTGACAAAATATGATGCTGATGTGACAATGTTGTTTGGTCACGTTACCGGTGGTGGTGTAACCAAAAGGGTCAGATTTGGAAGTAAAGTTTGTGATGGATTAGCAATAAAAATAAATTTAAAAAGGATTAATTAATAAAAAAAATTTCACGCTACGAATGCTGAACTTATCGAAGAAAAGCTAGCTCGATCCCACTCAACAAAGATTAGCCAGACTATGTATTGATTGATAGCCTTAGAGAAGCTTGATTGAAGCCTGGTGATGTTTATATAGAGCCATACTTGCATAACAAATTAAACAAGTACTAATTTTTTTTGGAGACGAATTAAACACGTGCTCATGCATGTGTGATGTGTGCAAATTGTAAACTGACGCCGAAAGAAAGACATTGAAAAGGAGTCTTTCTGGAAGAGTTGAATGTACCTTAACTTCTGAAGCTGCACTTGCTCCCAGCTCCTCCCTTTCCCTGGTGTATCTCTCTATCACAGCCTTCATACTGAAACGGAATATATCATCACTATTTGAATATGCCTTAAGTGACTGCAGCATGCTCTCAGTATTGCATCCAAACAACAATTAATGCATAAACTTAATTCTTGCATTTATAATAAAATTCTAACTGAAATTTCAGCAGATTCTCAAGCAAATAAGGACCTGAATGGTTGATCTACACCATTTCAGTAATGATTTGTAAAAAAAGAACACCATTTCATTAATAACCATAAGTGCTTTGAGATCTGTGCACTTTTTTCTATGGAGTATATAAGCATATAGTAAATCTCAACTCGGCAATTCCCCTTAGGAGCACTTGTGCATCATTCGATGTACTTTATTGCCCATTTGGAATTCAAGAACTACAAATACAACATCAGAAAAAAAAGGAACTGGTTGTCATGTGCAATTGAGTCCTTAGGAATTCTAGAAGCCAATATTGTTCAATTGAAATGTTTGAATACTTCACAGAGAAAGGTTACAAAAATTTGGAGTAGCTTATTCAAACAGAATTTCAAACACCCGTTAGAAACCAAACAATGCATTCCGTGCTATTGAGTTTCACACACCAACTAGTCTACACAAGATCTAAGTTGTTGAGAAAATACTATCAATATACTCATACTTGAACATTTTGCTCGCATCTAGGCTCCTCAAGCCTAACATGTTAGTTGAAGTGAGATGTAATTATTTTTTCTTGGAATTTCAATACTGTCTCGAACTCAAAACATTTGGCTCTAGTTTTTTTTATTCATATCATACCGAGTTTCGTACACCAATTAGTTTATCTAAAAACTTAAACTACGAAGGAATGTATACTCAATACTTCAGCACATACTTTGTCCAAACAAGACTTAAGAATAGCCATAGGTCCTAAGTAGACGAGGGAGAAGGATGATTGCAATCTAACCACCAACCGTGTATTATTTCTCTACAAAAGAATTGATACCTTAACCAAAAGGACGAGAAATGGCATCTGATTAAGTTATGTTATTGCATCTTATTTACTCTGTTAATTAAGTACGCCATGCCATCTCAATGATTAGTTCCATTTCGTAAGACCAAAAGTTTATCGTCACGTCTATATCAACAACCAAGGAAGATGCTAACTTTTGCTTCATGCATGACATGAGCATGACATATGGTGGTCCTGCCTTTGCTGTGCATGCGCAACTGCGGCCAATAATACTGGTGTGCACATGCAACTTAACAAGGGAGTGTGCACCGAACCTCGTACTCAAATCTTGTTCTCTTCCTTTTTTTTCTCAATCTCTTTCCTTTCTTTTTTTCCTTTCACTCAGTACCCTTTCTATTGATTTTTTTAAGGCGTACATGTATTTCAAGATTAAAACATTGTAGTTTTTTTTACCAACAATTAAATCGTAATTATTTCAACAATATATAGGTTATGTGACTCAAAAGTGATACCATTGGGTTCGTATTTGAAAGTACTTTCTCATTATCGTGATTTTGTGGTTATGAACAATGTATTGTAAAAGAAATTAAAGATCAAAGTTTAATTTAGGAGACCGCGGCAAGTAAAACCACTCCTAAAAATCAAGGGAGTGAGTAATTTGTAAGACATAGGATAAGAAACTTTTTACAAGATGTAAGGAAAGCAAAAATTAAATGCTTTCTCTAGTTGCCGACTTGTTGTGTAGCTGATGATTAATAGGACTCATATATAGGATGATATAACCCCTTTTGGAACACGTGAATTCCATATATCGACTGGATGTGGCATTTCCTACGAGATTCCTACAGAAATGTGTCGTTTCAAACTGGGTGAACATAAAAAAGCTAACAATTAATTAACAATGAGGCTACTTGCCTGTTTTGATGAAGGGGATTTAGTTTAGATAGGCCATAAATCCTTATCTTTTCCCTTTTATTACTTATCTTTAAAAAAAGGATAGCATGCTCAATGACCCAATTCAAACATAAGAATCTTTACAAATCTCATTGGAAAAGAAAAATCCAGACATTCAAACAAAGTGTGTATATGCCTTTTCCTCGAGATTAATGGCCCTCACAGAGCTAACAAAAGAGAAATAAAGAATTGTCGAAGTGCTCAAACTCTTAAGTCTTAAAGAAATCATATTCAATTAAGAGTAAATTTCAAAAAACCTCATGTTTTTAGCATTAGTAACACAAAACCTTAGGTTTTAGCAAATTTTCAAGAAACCACAGGTTTTGGGGCCGAGGAGGCGGCGACACGACGACCGGTTACACAACGGTATGGTCAGACGTACTATGGAGCCATTAATATGTGTATATACTTGAAAATATCATGTATTTGATGATCCAGGTGGTGTACATGATGTTTTTTTAAAATACATTGTGTCTCAAACCTGAGGTTTCTTAAAAAATTCTAAAATATGAGGTTTTGTGTTACTTTTATCTTAAAATCCAAAGTTTTCTAAATATTTTGCTTCAAAATCTGGGATTTTTTTTAAAAAAAATTCTAAAACATAGGATTTTGTGTTACTAATACTCAAAACATGAAGTTTTCTTAAATTTACTCTTCAATTAACGGAGGAGAAGAACAAAACCCAAAATTAAGGGAAGCCCTGAAACGGGAGAGTTGCTTCTTTAGCCTATTTTTCAACAGAAGACTATAAGAAGGGCATGCCTATAAATCTTCACAAAGGGCAAGCATATATATTTCTACCATGTATATGTATACGAGAATTCACGACCGGTACTTACTTGGTGCTGGCGAAGTCGTAGAGCCTGCCGGTGCTGGAGAAGACGAGCAGGCCGACCTCGGCGTCGCAGAGGATGGAGAGCTCCCTCGCCTTCTTCAACAGCCCGCTCCGCCGCTTCGAGAACGTCACCTGTCGGCTCGTCGCGTTGTCGATCCTCCGGATCACGATCTTTCCCCTCCCCATCTCGATCTCTCTCTCTTCACTCTCTCACAAGTAGTCAGATCTCACACCAAATATCTCGCAGTACACCACCAAGAACAGCTTAAACATGAGATAATTAAGAAGGATCTAAAGAAGAATTAAAGATGAGATCGTGCTCTAAACGCCGTGTACCCTGTAGAGAGAAGGAGAAGGCCAACAAGCGCATAATTAGGCTTTATAGATGAGACATGGATGTGCGCAAGTGGCAATATTTTGCCCTCAGCTTCTTCCTCAGGCTTCTCTCTCTCTCTCCTCTCTCCTGGTTTATTTATTCTTGGCACAAATGGAAAGCCCCTTTGCTCACCGGAATGGAAGTGATCGATTCAGTTCCCAGCAGGGTTAGCTGGCACGCTGGCCTGATGCGTCAAAAACATTTGGATGTCAGTGTGAGAGAGAGCTAGCTGTATGTGCCTGATGCAAAACTCGCATTCGTTTCTTTTCTGGCCATTGTTGTACCTCGCTTTCGTGGTGCTGGTTGCCATGACGACGATTGCTGACACGTGACGCGGACAGCTGGTGCTGTTTCTCTATGCCGCGCATGAGTGACGGTGTGCAAGCTGCCAGGTTGAGACTGATAGGGATAAGAATGATACAAAATTAATACCACCTCTACTTTAAAATAGATGTTATTCCAGCAAGTTGGTTTTGGTTTTGCAAATATTTGTTGATTTGTTTTCTCAGTCAAATATTTGTTTTCACGGTAGATTCTCTCTATGAATAAATATATTGAAACGAATACTCCTGAGGCCGTCGACAAATGTAGCGAAATGGAGGGAGTACTTATTGGTGGTGGTGTTATAGAGATGGATATATTATACCATTAATATATACAACATATGTAAGGAAAACTATTTATTTATTTATTTATTTATTTATTTTCTGCACATGGAGCTAAAATGATACCAAAATGAGAACAAAAGAAGTACTGCAACTCAATCATCTCTCCATTTCTTTTTATAAGGTGTATTTTAACTAGACACTGCATTAAAAATGTTACAATACACACGGAATAGCAAAGGTAAGTGCTTACTCAATGAATGAAGATAAATAAGGACAAAGGAAAGAAAAATATCCGATTCACATGCACGCCTCATCTTTCTAAACAAGATTGGTTTTAAAAACGGAGGGAATTACACTAATGGTACGGCGCTTGGTCAATGGCAATTGATTGGAGTAAGCTTGCCATTAGATTGGCTAATCCTATGTACCGAAGCTTCTCATTAATTAACTAAGCTGCATATGCTGGTCCAAAACCTTTGATTTTCTCAAACAGGTGCCTAGAGATCACGCACCATACGTGTCGAAGCCCAATTAGGAAAGGGTGCCTCGTAAGACACACTCGTGTCACATCGCCACCACCACGCCCTGTAGCTCCTCGTGTTGGTCGAGCTCACGTGGCACCGTGGTCGAATCGACCAATTGGGGTTATTCCCGAAGAAACAAAAGGAAAACAACCAATGGGAGCTGCGAACTTTGCTTAGATGAATGTGTCTGCAGGTTAGTTTAACTTGGAAAAGCGATCGAAGTGCCTTGGGTGATCTTTCTTGGGGGGCTAGCAAGTGATTTGGGAGGTTGTTTTTTTCAAGGTTATGTTGATGGTATTTTAAGCTAACTACAGTTTGCAAGTTCCAAGATTACTGAGTAGCGGGTATTCTCTTCCGTCTCGAAAACAAGTCATTTTAGGCATGATTTTAGAATATGTGGGTGTTTGCAATGAGTCTTCATTGGAATCACAGCGTGTGCGAAATTAATTTATTGCAAGAACTGCGTTTAATCCCACCCAACTTATGAATGCTACTAGAGCGCCAAATTTTTTGGTTGTGACATTTGATTTGCCCATCTTTGGCGCCACATTTTTTTTGCTAGCTCATCAGTATATACGCTTATCGCGTCTAATACATACACTAACTGCAGCCTTTCGTCTCCTTTTAACCCACGGTAGAGAGCATATGGCACAACAGGTTGAAGGCCAATGGAAGAGAAAGATTTGAACGTGGAACCACCAGAAGAAATTGTTCTTAGCCATGGGACATCATCTTCTAATGGTTAACTCTAGCCTGGTGACTGGAGAAAAGACATCAAAAGATCTTTAAATACGACAACCAACAGGTTCCTTGTTTCAAAAGAATCTGGGCATACATGTTTTTTACATAACCTTGGTGATTTCATGCTGCTCAACTGGTAACTCCTCAAAACCATCAGGCCAACGTGGTGCTTTTTCATTGTTGCATTCGGTACCATGCTCACCATCAGATGAGTCTACGATACGTTTAACTTCAGGCGAGTCTTGGACAACTTCAGGTTCAGGCAATTCTTGGACAACATCAGGTTCAACAGTGTCTTGGACAACTTCAGGTTCAGGCCAATCTTCAACAAAAGCCGGTATAACTTCGTCGCGCTCCCACGTAATCGACGAAGGTTGTTTCGACGCTGCCGGTAACGAGCTCGCGGAGCAGCGAACTGGTGAAGTTATCATGGAAGGGGAAGGCGGCAAACTCATCGACTCGCGACTTTGTGAAGCCATCAAAGTCGGGGACATTGGTCTCGATGATGGCAAGATCATCAAAGAAGAAGACGTTGCCACTGCTGGAGGAGATCCTACTATTGAAATTTTGGAATCAGATAAAACAAGGGGTATCTACTGTGGTCTCGATGATGATAAGATCTTCCCTTGCTGCAAGTTCTTCTCATTTTCTTGCTTCCTTTTGGTTGGTATTGTTTCCGAGGAATTTGAGGATTTCTTCCCGTGGCATTCGCATTCATTGAAAGCGAGAAGAACAACATATTTTTTTGAAAAAGAAGACAACTGGTTATGGTTTCGAGGAATTTGAGGATTTCGTAGTTATGTCAAAATACCTGTTGTACAAAGTCGCCTAGAAAAGATGTACGTCATGCGGCAAACATGATCGGCATACGGACCTCCTGAGTGCAATAACTCAATTACAACAAGGAGAGAACGAACCACTTCCATAGGTGGATCAACAAAGCAAGTGGTGCATGAGGCACTTGGGTGCAAACTTCTACAAGTAGTTTCATAACAAAGACTTGATGAACCTGTTCAAACGGTTGTACAACCAGAACTAGTAGTGAAAGTTTGACGTAGTTTGGAAGATTCTGGATGAGCAGACCCGGACGCACAAAAGGGAGGCAGCAAAAAAGATCGCTACAAGCACTGACCAGCCCCTGATGCATTGCCACAGCTACCCATAGATGGTCCTAGTGTGGCGACGAAGACAGGGGCGCAAGTGAAATGCTTTTCGGACTAGATTGAGCACGAGTCTAAGGAGAAATGATCGCTGCTACACGACAGATGTGGTGCTCAGTATGGTGTCATGACAACCAATCTAACCGAGGTGTACAATTGGGTCATGCACGGTGTCAGGTGCTTCCTTTTGGTTGGTATTGTGGAGGCAATTCTTTGCCGTACCACAAATTACTTTGTTGACAGAAGCAACAACGTGTCGCTCGCCATGACAAATGACAGAGTACTGTACTACACCATGATCATCAAGTACATAGAGGAGAAGAGCAAGAAGGGTGAGATGCACTGGGCATTCAAGATGGGCACAAGAGAGTTTCGCTTTGAGATATCGTGCAGGGATAAAGGATGTTGCCGGACAAACCACGAGAGGATCATCCATGAGTGCACGCTACGCCACGCTAGTTGCGTATGCACTTGCAATAAGCCTCTTTTTCTGCATAGGCCCTACTAACATATCATGGCCGCATGTTCGACGGTGGCGTAACATCCCGGGCAACACCTCTCTGATTATTTCAACAAAGAGGAGGTGATGCAAACCTGAAGTGCAGAGCTGTATGGCGTATCAGGATCGACATGGATGAAGTAGAAGCCAGACATCGTAAGAATAAGTGCTCCATTTGCAGGGAGTTTGGGCACACCTTCAAGAAATACCCTACGGGAAATCCACGGGATAGAGGAGACATCGCAGTTCGAATGGCGCCGCGGGGATCTCATCTGACTGCCCTACTCGAGGTGATCGACATGGCGGACGTTGAGGTCACGGCCACAGGAAAGGCTCGTCTTGTTGAAATATGTGGTGCTCAATGCTTTGTAGTATCACTTTAAGTTATCGAAAAACTAGGTGATAGCATTGTGTTGAATGTTTTGTAATATCAGTATGATTTGTCAATAAAATATATGAGGATGTTGCGTTGAATGTTCTATAATATCATTGTGATTTGTCGACAAAAAATATGATGACGTTGTCGCTGAATGTTTTGTAATATCATTGCGATTTATCCACAAAATATGTGGTCGAAAATAGACAGTAAAAAAGGCAGAGGTCTCTGTCGCCAGTTGGAGTGGCAATAGAGACCTCTCTACATTGTTGTAGGCTACCTCTCTACATTGTTGTAGACCTCTCGTCATTTCAAATGGCGACAGTAGCATAGTTTTTTTTTTAAAAAAATTGACTATTTATTTTTGTAATTTTCTTTTAAAATGATATTATTTAAAAAAATCGGTATACAACAATACTATGTACTGTGCGTATACAAAGAAAACGACCAGCGCGAGCATGTTCTAGTAGCCCACGTTGCCTCTCATTGTGGGCGACCCAGCAAAAGTGGCTGAATATTGTGCAACTATGGCCCAATACTGTGGTCCACAAGCATGACCCGTGCGTTTGGACTACGGCTAGCCTGTGGTATTCTAGGCCACCACGGCTGGGGACATGGCGAATTGGGTTGCCGGTGCAAGCTGAACCAGACAAGCCCTGTGTTAGTGAACAAACTGGTTAAACCTTAAACGACGACAGCTCGAGTAATTGTGCTTCTTATATGTTGATTGTTCACTTAGCACTACTGATCCATGGACTAATTTATTTACTTATTCTCGTGCATGCTCATTCACTTACAGCATATGCAGCATATGCACGTGCAAAGCATCCTAGGCACCACCCTTCAAAGATGTTGCGCGGTTCTCTCCTAGCAGTCGCACGCATCAATGAGTTTTTGGTTGTTTTGTCACTGTTGGCGCGCTAAACAGTAAAATTAACCCCCTCTCCGAATCAATGAAAAAATAGCATCGCAGAGCCACTAGGGGGGTGACACTTCACTGTGTCCGTGCCACTCTATCCTGGAGCCGCTTGTTCGTGCCCCTGGGAGCCAGACTAGCCATGTCCGTTCCCTAGGCACACGGGCATCATCAAGGTTTCTTGAGGCACCAGCATCATCAAGATTTGCTGACATCCTATGCATGAACTTCACGTACACCATCAGCTTCTCGTATATCGCCACCTCGGGCTTGGTAGTAATATCCATGTACTAGCCCCATGAAACACTACCATTTTGAGTAGCCCACATACACCCTGCCCACCCCTATTCGTGCAGGTGATCTCCTTAATGACAAGTTTCCTCGTCGTTGCTTCCGTGTCGAACTCCCTCCGGATGCAACTCCTCAGTTCGTGAATATTCATCGCATCTAGGACCACCTTGTACTGGCATCTCGACAGGTCTAACCCATATGGTCCGCCCCCGTACGAGATCGTCGCCATAAAACAAAAGTAAATTTTGCATCTTTGGCATTATCTAAAGCCACAACAACCTAATTTATTGTACACAATCTAATAACTACACTATCCAATCTAACCAAAATAACGGCTTCGGGGTAATTAGCGCATAGTAAAAAAATTACAAAATTAATTATGACAAATTAATTATGGCAAGTAAATTACGACTAACTTACCACGATTGATTAATTTGGACTAACTAACTATGAATATTTTAATTATGACCAATTAATTAGGACTAAATTATTTATGACAATCATTATAAACAGTTAATTAGAACTAATTACTCACGACTAAATAAATACGACTAATTAATTACGGTTAATTAATTAGGACTATTTCAATTACAACTAGCTAACTATGAATAATTAATTATGACTAATTAATTTAACTACTTAATTATGGCTAATTAATTTAGGCTATTTTAATTACAACTAAATAATTACGACTAACTAACTACGAGTAATTAATCACGACTAATTAATTTAACATTAATTACAAAGTTAATAAACATATTGCTTAATATCCCGTTTAAACTTTAGAGAATTAAATGAATGAGAAAGAAAATTAAAATAAAATTAAAGTTGAATTTTAGACTTTAGTGTGGGAAATAGAACTTGGGCCCAAGGCCCATCACATCTCTTGGCCCAAGGGGGGCCAACCGACCCCTTAAATGGAGCCAAGGCAGCAGCCCCCAAAACCCTAAGCTACCTCCCCAGCCGCCACAAGCCCAGCCCTGCGCATTCTCTACTGTGGCCACATGATTTTTCCCTTGCGTTGCATGCCTTTCTGCAGTAATCATTGTTCGGCTACTGTGGGCTGTGGCGCTACATGCAATCCCCGTTCGACTACTGTGGCGACCCCTGTGCTGCTGCGCTGATTCTTTGCATGTTGCTTGGCTGAGATTCTACGCTATTGTATGTTGCCAACATGTGAGTGCTGTTGCTGCTTGGCTGCCGAGGCAAGGGGAAAATCAAGGAAGGAAAGAAGGGAGGAAAGGAGAAGAAGGGAAGGAAGGAAAAGAGAGGAAATTCACAGGGTTTCGTGATCGACGTTGTGATCTTCAAGGGTAATCCCTGATAATCCCTAGGCATTGCCATGGATTAGTTGTTGTTAATTTTGTTGGTCGTTTTGATTAGGAAAGTTAGTTTTCAATTTGTCCTAGTTCATCAAGGTTAGGTGCAGAACCTTACGGGGGTAATTAGGGATATTTAGAATCGGATTCAGAGATTGGTCTAATTAGAGAAAAGTTATATAATCTCGTTAGCTTTTTCGAAATGTCTGGAACATTAGAATCGGAGTAGCGCACGAAAAGATACGGCCTTGGGAAGGTCGCTGACCAGATTTTGGACGTAGCTAGCAGATGCCGTGAAGAAGGGTCGGTTTCATATAGTAGATGGTAAAATTAAATTATGGTGACAACTTGAATAATGTAGAAAATTTTGTGCAGTTTCAGAACTGGTATAGTTCATATATTTTCAAGTTTTAGAATTAAAGATATAAAATTGTGAGATAGACTGTTCTGACAGATTCTGGAACGGTCTTTTGGTAAAGAACTAGGGTAAAAAAACGATAGAATCAGAGATTTATCATAACTAGAAAATTGTAGGTTTTTTTTGTGGGGATTCCAGAAAGTCTTGGATGGTTGAATTTGAAATTCGGATGAATACATTAGAGCCATTTTACTACTAGGACAACAGGTAGTGCGTCCGGTAATTTTGTGTTAAATGGGTTGGTTTGGCGTAGAAGTGCTATGACGGTTAGGATAAAGTGTTGGTGCTGTTATGTTATGATTTTGAGATGTATTTTGAATTGTTTGTCCAGAGAGTGTGGTCTCTTGTGCTTTGCCGCTGCTTCGCTATCCAACTTCACAGGGATAAAGAGGCAAGTACATTGTAGACATTGTTCATTGGTTGGTCACTGTATTCTTTACCACTCATTACCATTATATTGTTTGTGTTTTTAGTTTATTTAATTACAAGCAATGTGAATGGTCATGATTTTATTCGTATTGATGGATATGAGAATGTTGGATAATGTTAATAATGATGAATCTATGAATAATTATGCATTCATAAACATCATTGCATATTAAAAGGTGATCACAACTCCACAGGAGTGGAGGAGTTTCCCGATCCTTAAGGAGGACGGGCTTGTGAGTGAACATTGTCGTGAGTGTTCACTCACGCTATACCGGTATACGCGAAAGAAGTGCACGTGGACATATAGCATAGGGATGCACAGAATGAAAAGAGAATAGGATGATTGAGTATGAGAATAAAGAAAAGAGAAACAATTGATGTTAATGATGATATTGTTTACTATTGATTAAGCATTGCTCATTGTTTATTATTATACTTGCTGAGTCGTGGACTCACTCTTGCTCTATTATTTTTAGGTGATTGTTGACGACGTTGCTTATAGGAAGGGCTAGCACACACTTGGAATCACATCATTCACTCAATTACAAGAACTATTGATCATGAGACAGTCTATTAGTATGACAAGTTATAATTGAGAATGGATATTATTGCTTAATCTTAGTTGATTATTCATTAAATAGACTTGATTGGTTTAGTTTTGCGTTGATCTTGGTTTATTAATTTGGCATGCTTCTTTGTGAATTAATTATCCATGGTTTCTTTATTGTTATCCTTGTTATTATGACTCGTGAACGGGTTTTATCTTTCATATGCTTGCTGTAATTTAGTGTTAATTATTGTTCAAATTGATAGCTAGGTTAGTTTAGTGGCATTATGGGCTCCGTGTTGGGCCGGGGTGTTACAATTGCCACCGTTGGCGCTGCACCCCCTATCTTAGACTCGCTTCTCGCCGTGGCCATAGGGCTACCCGCTCGCTGCGTGTCACGTTCTCGATCCCTAGCTCGACGTTCACCCAATACGGTGCTACCCCACTCCCTGCCAGCCGCTGCCTGCCTCGTATGTCCTTGCACCACCGCCACAAAGAGTCGAGACTGAGAGAGTAAGTGCAAGAGGATAGGGTTAGGGCGTTAGGCGTGGCCGTGTTGGCATGGGTGGACTTGGCTTGGCCACTTGGGTTGTGATGAATAGTTGGGCCGTGTGGGCGTGGGGGTGGACTTGGCTTGGCCATTTCTGAATCCACTTGGAGAGAGTGGGTGGGACGGGCTGAAATCAACTATATGTTGAAATACGTATTTCTAAGTCCACTTATTAGTATATACTTATTATATATTGTGTTTTTGCCAAAAAAAAATTGGGTGTACATCTGTACACCCATGTCCCTATACTAGATCCACCCCTATCTTACACAATTCAAGTTCATACATGAATAGAAGAGAAGCAAAATAAAAAAACAAAGAGAAGTACAATGGAGGTACCAACAGCTTGACCCAGTGACCCCTCCTCTGTGGCTCTGTCCTCACCTACTCTGCTCCTCGGCCTCTGCCCTCCAGTCCTGGCCATAGCGGTTCGTTGCAGCGGTGCTCGATACCGGCAAATCCCCTCCCCTCCTCGGCTCCTTTCCCCTTCCCCTCCCGGGCAAGGTAGTCGAGTCGAGATCCCGAGTTGGATCGATTTGCCTTCGGTAGGATCGAAATCGTAGTATCAAATTGTAGAATCGGCGATTCTATGGAATTATAAAAATACACATATTTAACATCTATACTATAAGTTTGTATGATTCTTCTATGGTTTACCACTTGAATGTTGCTTAAAAGTAGCTAGACATACTCTAGGAATAAAAATAGCTTACATTATCAAGCTCAAGATTGCTTATGCCATAATATAGATATTTGTACTAGCATTACTACACTGATATAATATTTTGCATGCTCCTTGTTTATTTGTAGTTTCATTCTCAGAAATTAATATCAACAAATTTTACTCTAAAATAAAATATCAGCAAAGCCTGACCTCTAAAAAAATTGCAATTTTTTTTTGCCCTAAGTCTCTACGAGTAGGATCGACAGTGCGATTTGGATCAACAGGTTGTCGTGGGTTCGTAGAATTGTAAGATTCTAAGAGTAGGATCGCGATCCTAACTACCTTGCTCCCGGGTTCCAACTCATCATGCCGCATCTGGCAGATCCCCTCCTCTCCTCCACTTCTCCATCCTCCCCCTCCCCGGTACCAGCTCATCGCTTTGCCGCCCGCCGCCCCAGGTTGTAGGCTCGAGCTTTCCCTCGTGCCATGTGGCCTCCTATAGTCCACCGGGTTGTGTCTCCTCATGCCACCGCCCCGTCTTCCCCAGCTCCCCGCGTGGCCACCAGCACACCGCTGCTCCACTAGGGTTTCAGCTCTACCAGGTGCCTACTCAGGTACACCACACTCATTTGATCTGGTCGGGTGGTTGCTAGTTGCCCATTCAGTTGTAGGTCGACTGCTGTGAAATGACCCATCTTCATATGACTTCTAATCTCTTCCTTCCTCAACCTTCAGCTTTTGCATCCATGGTCCATTGGTCGCCACCAACGAGGGGGGGAGCTAACGAAGTCCCCAGTGGATTCACCCTTGGGATCTAGTATTGTAGTATATTATATTTGTCGGTGGAGTATAGATTATACAAGCATCCTGTCGATGATCAGAACACGGGTTTCTTATCGAGTTTATCCGGAAAATGATATGAGAACACTATCAAAACGAAAACCCTTTATTATTGTGGATACACTAAGTGTTTGTATCAGAGTACAGTGGGGATGTTACATAATTGATGAACTTGAATACGAATGATGATTGACTTAATCATAGTGATCCTATTGTAGAGTACGTAGGCTATCCCTTTTATAGTTATTGAGGGGTAGTAGTTAATGCCGCTAAAGGCGTCTCTAATCTTCGTGTAAGTTCTTCAGTAGAGTTTTGAACCGTCACGTCTTTTAGCCAACTGTTGTAAATTGTCAGATGCGCCAATAATCGGTTTCCCGTTAGTCACATGGGAAACTGTCATGTCTCCCGACCAGTTTGCTAGTTAATGATTGCCCAAAAACCGTATGGTTGGTCAGACGGTGTCCATAGCTAGTTGTCTCATGATTCAAACTGGTTGTTGACCAGTTTGGCCGTAGTAAAGGATATTAAACTTCCTTTAGGTACTGGTTGTATGGTCATAACTGTTACAGAGGTAGCCTTTAACTTGTGGGGCCTACTTTGATAGAGACTCTAACTTTGACCAAAAAGGTTGACCTAGTAAAAAATTCTCAACACATCATAAGAAGCATATCATCTGCGTTTGCATGAACAGTGGGTTAATTATAGTGAATATGGGCAGTCGGATTCGAAGCGAACGATGCGGTGCAAATCGAGGGTTATAGTTACTAGTTCATCTCGCATATTTTTTAATATGCTACGCTTCAGTGGTGAAGCCATGATAGAAATGGAGGGAGGCTCAAAGGACTAAGCTATTTTTTTATACTAGAAACCGAAGATGACTAAGCTAAATTGAGACAATCGTAGTCTTGTGTAATCCAAATTTATACATAAATATAAGAGAATCAAAGCAAAAAAAAGAAGAAGAAGAAGAAGAAGAAAGAAATGCAACGAAGGCACTCACACCGCGCAGAGGATGGACTCGAGCCCTACGAAACCCCCCTGGTGGTAACGCCCCTACTCTAAGGTTAAGCTAACATAAGACTAACTTACCAAACATACATCGAACGATTTGTGCAATCTAAAATTCATACATAACTAACTAGAAAAAATACAAAATATAATACATATAGCACGTTGATACTGGATTGCCTGAATGCCCATAAATATGTGCGAGTAGTAGTGGCCTAGCGGGGTACTATAGGTGCAATGGCCAGAGTCGGTGTTCTACCACCCCCAAGCGGCCTTGTGCGACAGTGTGACAGCCAGTACTAGCACTGTAGTAGGCATAACAAAGAATATTGGAAGGAGACCAGTGGCGAAGTCACGATGAAAATGGAGGGGCTTGTAGGCCAAAGCTTCTCCAACAGCCCACGTCGACGCCGGCACCGATGTTGTAGATCGATCCATTCATTGGTCGACACCGTCACGGACTGTGCTAGCACCGCGACGGCCTGCGCTACCACCGTCATCCTCGCGCATAAGCTCACAGTCCATACCTATCAGTAGTGGCGGATTCGTACCAAAATTTTAACCGAGACATGTCTAAATATGGCTAGTTTGTGTCAAACAAGTCAGTGCAAGCCGAGGCAGGCAGGCAGGCAACGGCCTGGCCTGACGGCCCTCTCGCCTCTCGTCAGTGCACTACCAAGCTCTAAAATAAGTGTCCCAGACTAACAGGCCAAATCATTAACAGATCGTGATTGATTTGAGATGAACTCAGAACAATTAACACACAAACTAATTCATTTCAAATCTGAAATCACAAGACAAGTGTACTTGAGGAGATCACAACGTATATCTCGCAAAAAAAAACAGAGGTCACAGCGTATAGCTTAGCACTCTGACGTCTTTACGCAGTGTGCTCGAGCCTGTGCTGCTCGCTTCGCCGCGCGAACGCGGAGCGCCCGCGACCGCCTCGGCGCTCGCCTTGCCGCTGGCGCGACGGAGGCGACGCCCTCGGCGCCCCTGATTCGCCGCCGCACACGCCCAAATCGGTGCCGTTCGCCTCAGCCGGTCTCTTGTGGAGCTCGCTGCTAGCGTTGCCTCAGTGTCTCAACATGACAACATTTCATCTGTGGTGCCATCCTCGGTCCTCACCTCAGTCCACCACAACCATGGCCCAAGAGGCGATTTCCAGCCCACGATTGGTGCACATCCTTTTGCAACTCGATATTTCAACCTTATAAAACTTGAGGCTTCACGAAAGTCTCGACCTGAAACCTATTGTTTCAGCGATGCGCAGCATGTAGCCTGTTAAGAGCATGTTTAGAACGCACGAACTTCTCATGCGAATCTGAAAAGTTCCTCGCCTTTGACCTGATCGGTTTGAAGAATGAGGAACACCCAACAGCTTACTCGAGTGACTGAAGCACTGACCCGAAATCGTGCCTCAATTGGCCCACATGTTTGGATTTGTCGTGTGAACATGATATCACTAGATTGGTCATCAAAAATATTTTCATATCATTATATTTTTAATAACATAAGACTAGAAAAAAATAATTATCAGATGTGTGTATTGGCAACCACGTCGATGTTCAAGGAATAGAGGTAGTACATTTGTAAGTATTATGGTTCTATGTACGTATACTGTAATGATTGTCCAGAGCTTGGGTTTTCTAAAGGATCATGGGATTATCATGAGAAGGCAAAAAGCACACATCATTATCATTTATCAGGAGCTATGCACAACTACTAAAACATCTGTAAATCATTATGCGCATTCTTAAGGACTCGGGAAGTCAGAATGGTTTGTTGCAGCGTTAATTAGTTCCACCCGCATAGCATATTCCCTTAAGTTGTATGTATAGTTTAACTATTGTTAGATTAAAAAAAATGGTTAGGGAATAAAGACATGGAGCCCAGCAACACATCAAGAACGATCCGATACAAATGTATCATCGATGAGAATTTTAGAGTTTGGGTATAAAATGTTTTACGCACGCGATATATTTTATGGTAGGTGAGTTTACTCATTTGAACTAGTTTTGAATTTCATGTGACTACGGTGATTGTATATTATGAAACTAGTTCAAATCAAATGAATTTAATTTTTTTTTTAGAGTTTGACATCTCAAATACACATTTTTATGGGTATCTGAAGATAGCCATATCAAATATCACGAATCTCAAAGCACATCAATAGGTATTGATTTGGATGACTAGGCTCCATGGTGCGTGAAACACTTGTACGTTGCATCCATTCTTACTATTTTTGCCCTACAAAACTAAGACATGAAGTCATCTTTGGGTGTCAACAAACGAAGCACATTCACTTGCAAAAAAGAAAGAGCACATCCATGATCCATCGAAGCACTCATATAGAGAAGCCTTAGAAAATTTTCCTTCCCCAAACGAACATCTACTAGCAAGCTGTGTGTTCCGAAAGAAAGAAAGAAATACTAGCTAGCTGCTGGCATAATCAAAGGAGTCGGTGAGCGCGCGCGCGCACACACATAACAAATTTTCCACACAATTATGTGGCTTTCACAACAGCTGCAGGGCAGATTGCTGCGACATCATTGGCTGCTCGCATCGCATTGGACCACGGTGTATATATACATCAATCTTTGGTTCTTTCTCCGTCTGATTTATCCACGCTGAAAGTGCAGGTCTTCCAAACTAATAGGTGCAGTTGTCGCCTTTCCCGTACGCAATCTGAAAACGAACGAGGAGAAAAAAAGAAACTTCCTCCCATGATTAAATGGACAGATTGTATCAATATGTTCCCACTATGGTCGACTGGTCGTGGTTGGACAAGGACTCGAGGAGGATTTGGATAGGATTTAGTTAAAATTTGAGCTAAATCATGGCCTAATCCCACTTATCAAAACTGCAAACAGAGCTAGCCTACGTGTATGGTGGCCACTTAGAATCTAGTTTTACATCATTTGCATTAAGAAAGAATTCTCTTAACTGAAGACATACCATCAGACTTGTATGGTGGCTACCTGCTCCTGATTATAGGCCTTATCTGCAGAAAGGTATCTTCTACTAATAGTAGCATGCCATAGATTGTCTGCACTTGGTCTACTAAGATACATTCACTCCTATACAATTTTCTTCTACCTACGTCGTCTTTTCTAATCGGGTCAAGGAAGTTGTGCGAAGAGAACTTGTCCATTGCCTGAAAACTCCACAAATAGGCCCTCAGACCTTGGCTCTTTTCCCTTCCGGCTAAGCAGTCAGTCCCACAAATGTTAAATTCTGTATTTTTAGACAGGTCACAAAGTATAGAACATCCGAGGAATCCGCACATCAAGTACTCGCCTTGATGGAAACTTAATTGCGTTCCCCGGAAGAATAGAGCTCTGGGACTCGAAGGAAGTTGCTACCTTGATGATCATATATCCATAACTGGGGCAGTGTCATTGCTTAATTAGTACCACTGCTAAGTCGATGAGGTTCTTTCAGCTTAAATGAGGCTGTGACTTTTGCTACAGCTGCTGGGCAAGGTGCAATCAGATCATTGGCTTCTTGTATTGGACCTTGGAATATAAATATCCCTGCCTGATGTACGCTGAAAGAATCGTAGGTCTTAACTGATTGCAATTGTCGCCTCCACCACAAGCTAGCTGAAAACCGGCGAATGAACATAATCTTCTGCCAAATCCCAATGACATGTTTTATTACAATCTTAGTTTAGTACCTATGTAGTATTTGTGTATCTATATATAACAATACAAACAACTAGTGACATTCAATGCACCTCATTCGTTTTGAGGGAAAGAAAATCCTACAATGATCCTTAAAAAGAGAAAAATGATAGAAATTCTCTCAATAATCGAGAGAAAAATAGAATGATCTACATCGCTTATTTTGGTAGGGTCAAATTATAACAGTGCAGATTAAAAATATATAGATATTAGAGTTGTATAATAAAAACAACTATATTATAGCAATTTCGGGAATAGTTGTGTGTTATCCCACAAGACCCCCCACACCCTTCATCTATAGTCTCAGGATACAATCTGACTCTAATACAAACTCTCCAACACTCCCTCTCAAGATAGGCATGAGATAACAATTATGTCCATCTTGTTATATATTGCAATACTATTACTTGACCTTACTAAACATATCGTCGACTCTATAGCTAATAGCACCACAAAGACCAAAAGTTGCTCACCACCAATACTACCAGAGACGTCACCAAATTCATCTTCACCATCTACCAGCTGCCGCGACCTCAACATCATCTTCCTCTACCCTCATGGCCTCAGCCACCCCCAGCCTCCACTACTCTACCCGCACGCCCCCGGTCTCGGCCTCTACTACCTCTACCTCTGTCACATACCATTACGCTTGACTCCAGTCCTAATCTTCTTCCCAATCCTCTTCTCTGTTTTGCCACTTCTCTGATTGTGCGGTCTTCTCCCCTGTCATGGCTACATTGGCCATGGGGCCACCTCTTCCTCTTCCTCTTCCTCCACCTTGAACTCCTTTAGCATATATATTATTCCCACCACCACGTCTACTAGGACGAGATGCCCCATACTTGTAACACTCGGTTCTCCTTGCAAAGTTCAAGTTGGAGCATCTCACATCACGACAAATCCAATCATCCTCGCGACCTCCAATTTGTGAGAGAGGACATGCCCAACTCAAGTGTCTTGTTTGCTTACAGTTGTAATACTCCCTATCATCAGCTATGACATACACTGATCTTATAGGATTGCTACCCACTATCATTCTTTGTCGAGTTTCCTCAACAATCATAGTTGAAATAGCCTAGTCCATAGTTGGCACTTGGCAATGCTACCTGATGACATATTGAAGCCCTCCTGCTCTCAAACTCAAGGTTTAAACCTTTCAAGAAGTAAATGGCCCTCCTACGTTGCAACCGCGCCCTACCAAAATCAATATCACCAGCACACGTCGCTTGTAGAGGATCATATTGATCCAAATCTACCCACAACTACTGTAGCTCATTGGCATATTCTTGAACGCTCTTCTTCCCTGTTTCATAAGATCTACCTTACCCTGAACCCCCACCATCATCAACACATTACCAGCCCCGGAGTACATGTTCCCCAACATTTTTCACATTGCCGTTGCACTTGGGATCGCCTCCACCATCCTAGCAATAGACGGGGACATCGAAATCAACAACCATGCCACCACCACAGAGCTGGTGGTATTCCACACCCTCCAATCGGTACCCCCCCTGTGCATAGGCTTGATGCAAGTCTCCTACAGACAGTGCTCTATGCCTTTCGTTTTCAGAATTAACTGAGACCTCTTGGACCAACTCAGGTAATTGTTGCTCCCTTCTAGCTTCACATCATTTGACATCAATTCCAACTTGAACTCTGATGATCTTGTTTAAGCCCTTGGACCTATCAAACCCATCGCGATGAGGTCCTGCAATATATCTCTCATCTCACCTTTTGTGACCAAAGAGGATTCTACACTTCCTTATCCATGGTCACAATACTCTTCTCCGTAGATTTTCGCATAGTTTCTTCCTCAGCCTTTCTCGCAGCTTTGATCTCCTCAGGATTCATCTCCTACTTTCAACACCGATTACACATATCATCATGCGTATTGATGATCACGACAACTTCTTCACGTATCAACAGATCGCGATTCCACGATCACCAACACAATTGGCAACACCTCTTGAATCATTCCTGAAACCAGCAGCCACACCAAGCCACGCAAAGAATCCACACCAGATCCTATCTCCACAAAAAAAATCCACACCAGATCCGGATCGGATCTCTACCTCCCCCGATTCTCTTCCTTCTCCCGACTCCTAAGCAGCCACTTCTTCTTCCTCCCTCGACCCGGTTCTCTTCCTCCCCCAGCACAACCTCCTCTCCCTTCCTCCGAAGCACAACAAACCAAGCACATCAACAACCTCAGTGACAACTTCCTCCCCTGATTCTCCTCCCCAAGACAACCTCCTTCTCCAACTTTGGCCTAAGGGCAAACGGCAGTGGCCTGGGTGGATCGGAGGCAGTGGCCCACACGCTCGCTAGTAGGGCGCACCTACCCACCTGCTTGCAAGTGCGGCGCAGCCCAAGCGATGGGCGGGGACGGCAACAGATCTAGATGGTGGCGGTGGGCCGACAGTGGATCTGGATGGTGGCGGTGGCGGATCAAATCGGAAGTAACTTTAGGGCTATGATACCATGTAGCAATTTTGGGAATAGTTGTGAGTTGTTCCACAGGACCTTCACACTCCTTTATTTATAGTCTCAAAATACAATCCGACTCTAACACAACTTTAAATCCGACTCTAATACAACTTCTATATTAAACTCTAATTCGAACTCTCCAACATATATCGTAATATCTAGCCGCATAATTGCACGAGTAATGCCGCTAGTTGAGAAAACACCTTAACAAATGGAACACACGCCAGAACACTTAGACTTAGTTTATGGTGTTGGTGGCTACCTTTTTAAATTGGAGAAATTAGCTCAGTGACATCGCGTTAGGACGTAATTAGAGGAATAACATCGCGATCGTGATGCATTGGAAAATAAACACCGCGAACACAAAAAAAAATCATTTAAGTATACTGTTTGTAGGAATTTTCTAATATAAAAAATGAGGTCTAAACATTATGGAAAAAATTTAGGATCCTTACACAGTAGACTTGATTGTGTAATTTTTCTAAAATTTTACAAAATTAAGTAATGCAATTTCATAATGTCCACTGTGTGAGGAGTCTAATATTTCATAATGTAAGGATATTATGAAATTGTATTAGTTATTTATGTAAAAATTATAGAAAAATTGCACGATCAAGTCCACTATGTAAGGAGCCTAAAAAAATTCATAATGTTTGGACCTTATTTTCTATATTAGAAAATTTCTACAAATATTATACATTAATGAATTTTAGAGACAAAATCAGAACGTATAATTTTTTTAAAAATACACAAGCAATTAAACTGTGTCAGAAGGCTTCACAAAAAAATGATAATTTTTGGAGCTCAATTTTTGTATTAATTTTTTTTTGGAAATAGAAGTAACTGGCGGTGATGTCATTCGTCTAATTTTTTAGTGTTTGCGGTGTTATTTTCCAATACGTCACGATCGCGATGTTATTCCTCTAATTACATCCTAACACTATGTTACTGAGCTAATTTCCCTTTTTAAATTTAAGGGACCAAATCGCTTTTTTATCTACCTAATTATCTACAAAATGGTACATGCAGGCAAGGGCGGAGCTGGGCCTTAGGTCACTGGGGCAATAGCCTCGGCCTAAGGCCTGGGATCAAAAGCCTATGTAAACTTTCTTGAAAAATCAGCAAAATACGACTTGGGCCTAAAAGTAGCTGGACCGACCCGAGGCTTGGTCTATGGCCAGCTCCGCCCCTGCATGCAGGCGTTGGAACTGATGTTGTCTTATATGAAAATGGTACGGTACTCCTGGGAGTACGTACTCCCACTCATGGAACAAACCGCCAGAATCGCGGTGGCACGGATTTCCGGTGGGTCGGGATTTTGAATCCGCCGAAATCCGTCATATTCAAATTCAAATTCAAAATTCCAATAAAACATCTCAAATTCAAATTTATTTGGACGAAATTCATCCGGTTTTCCACCGGATTTCGATAGCAAGCGATTATCGTTCAGGCCCTCACCGGGATTTGGTCCAGTTCCGGGTTTTTGAACCCTGCTCCCACTTCTTATATACCACTTGGATCATATGATGATACATCTTTATCTATTTGAGCATACTCCAGTAATGATTATAAGATACCTCAAAGTGAGTTTCATGAAAAAATTTATTAAAGTCTACTTTTTACAACAAAATTTACGTATATTTTTTATATATGAAAAAGGGTATATAGGAAAAATAAAGAGCTCCAATGAAATTTTTCAATCAAGTTGTATTGGAGTATCTTATAATTGGTATTTAATGAAGGTGATAAAGAAGTATAACATATTTGTTTAAGTGGAGTATATACTTCTACTTCCAATATACCACTTAAACGAATGTATTATATTTTTTTTATCACTTTCAGTATACTTAAATACCAATCATAAGAAGTTCCAATATGACTTGATTGAAAAAATTTCATTGAAGCTCTTTATTTTTGCTATATACCATTTTTCATATATAAGAGAAGTATATACACGGATTTTAGTATAAAAAGTAGATTTTCAGAAAAAATTTCATGGAACTCACTTTGAGGTATCTTATAATCATTATTATAGTATACTCATATTGATAAAGAGGTATTATCATACGATTTAAGTGATATACAAGATATGAAAGTACGTACTCTCATAAATATCATACCAGTTAGTTATATATGTGTGTGTTAGTCACAAACAAAACTTAAGTCCTGGTTGAGACGGCTTCAGTTTAAGCTTAAAGCCGGAAGCCAAGCCAAGCCACGCTCTTTCTTCCAAGTTCCAAGACCCTAGCTGGGCCTTGGAAATTTCTTTTCTCTGAGTAAATCAGCGAACAATCCCGGCCTACAAATGTCAAACTTTCGCGATTCTGCTCAGATAACGACATCTACAACATCACCTGCCACATGAAAACATAACTCGTATATAACCTTAACGCTGACAATTCATAAGCCACACTCAGATCACACACACCAGTACGCGACATATGCATGCCCTCGAGAAGAACAGCACACTGAAACTGAAACCGACTGCACAATAAATAATCCGTAGCAGCATCAGGTAGCTACTGTTTGGTGCCGCACACCAGATTAACACGACGCTTCCTTTTGAGTACGTGAGAATAAGCATGGTTGCTAGGGTGAAAATGGGTTAGATACGGACAGATGCTGCTTTTTCGTATTCTAACTCATATTTTTATCTTGGATTCAGATACCCCTGATACGAATATGAATTTTTTGAGATATAGGCACGTGGCGAATGCAGATCGGATTCGGATTGATCATGGATAACTTGACGGATAGGATACACATAAAGAAAAGATATAATTTCACCAACGAAAATATCAAATTATACTATCTATTAGAGAATTATTTATCCTACTTAACAATATTGTAAATCCATATTATATATTAGTCAATGACTAAAAAATCATAAAGGATATTGAAGGATATTGATGTACACGCTGAAGCAGCAGCAGATCTTAACCGATAACCGCACTTGTCACCATTCACAAAATCACAACGCAATCTGAAAACGAGCGAGAGAAAAGTATTCTCCTCCTCCTATCATTGGGCTTGGACAGGTTGTATCTATACTGTATGTACAATAGAGTTTTAGAATCTCGCATAAAGAAATATCTGAACTGAACACGTCATCAGTCTTGTATGGTGGCTACCTGCTCGAGGTTATAGACCAAACCATAGTTGTATTTGAACCTACCTTATCTATAAAAGGTGTGTTGGAACAGTACTATTTGTTTTTCTGACTACTAGCAGTAGCATCCCGTAGACTGTCTGCAGTTGTTGTACAGAGAGGCTCATGAGTCCCATAGAAATTTTTCTTCAATCTCAGTTCCTGTATAATATGGTCAGAGAAGCATGTGCCAGGAATAAGTCCTCTGACAAAACTACACTTGTAAACACAAGTTAGTTCCTTCATTTTTGAGTTGAAAAATGAGAAAGTCCCGCAAGTGTTCAAAACCCTTTTTCTGAATAATATCCTGGAAGTATATTACCATTTCTGTTACAAACATTTGAAATCATGATCACAACTTATTTTATTAGTGAAATCTCTCGGTTTCCCTAAGAAAAGATCACAACTGTAGCATCAGTGGCTTGCATCAAACCATAATTTCTAACATAATTAACCTTAACGCCGACAATTAGATGGCACACTGAAATCACACACCACCAGATGATGCGCACTCAGAAAGGAAAAGCGGACACCGAAACTGAAACTGACTGCACAACAAATCCGCAGCGACAAGCAGGTAGCTGCTACCTTCTGGTGCCACAGACCCAAATTAGCACAGCTTTTTTTTTAAAAAAAAAAAATCAATCGACCCTCTTCTTGAATCGAATGGCCAAACCAAATTATCAGAATCATACGGAGGATCCATCATGATGGGTAACGCATAATGAGGCATTTCTGCCTTTATTAGGTGAGAGGTTTAAACATCAGCATTCAGGAGCAATTATATAATGTGCACTTTGTGTTGTTGTGTGTGCAATCTTGGAGTCGTGTCTCCTGAGTTGATTCTGCAGTACTCAAAGGCGCTGAAACTGACCGTGCAGCCGCTATGTATGCAGATGGGCAATAATTCTCTGTCAAAAAAAAGATGGACAATAATTCTTGATGCTGCCCTCTGAATGTCTGTCTCATATCTATCTCTTGTGTTTGCTTCCTACGAGATTGTCTTCAACGGCATTGTGTACTAAATACTAATTGGCTACTTGAAAAAGGCTCAGATCAGAGTGGACAGGTTCTGGCAAATGTAGCAACTATATATGCAGTTACATAACGGCCTGTAGGTGATGTAGATCATGGATGAGTTTGCATGCAGAAGTTACCAGCGTCTCAAATCGTTTATTAGTATACAGTTAGTTCAAAGTTGTTAGTATGTGAACTGTTTCAATTTTACAGTATATTTGGAACCCAACAATTTCACATTAAGCAATTCAATTCCTATAGAAATCTTTGAAAATTCTCAGAGTTCCAAAGTAGACATTAGAGGAAGAGCATCTATGTTTTGGCGTCTATGGCATGGAGCCATGGAGACTTGCAAGGGAAAAAAACAGAAGGATGGGCACAGTATGAACGGCGTCTAGCTAACATCCAAAAATAGGGTGGTTGCTAACAATGATGGATCAGTGGTATCTTGCTTAGGATGCAAATCTTGCACATTTGGGCTAGCAGCCTCGCTCTATAAAGCTTAGCTTCACTTTATTTGCACTGGCTTCTTCTGCTACCAATATTCAAGAAAGTACCGTTCCAATTACATTCTTTCTAATCATGCAATCAAGCCATTTTGGATGGTGTGCGCTCCCTTTAATTAGGTGACTAAAAAATAAGAGTTCTTTTACGGTACACTCAATTCGATACGGGTTGTTAATTCTTTTCGATCCAATAGCTCAGATTTGTTAAGATTAGATATACTACATCTGCTAGTATGGTTAGTAGAATCCCGAGAGGGTAGAGTTTGTAATTGCCTATAGAGAATTGCATGGCACAAGAGTAATATTTTCAACACTAGTTGAAAAAGTCCATAATACCCTCACGAATATATATATATATATATATATATATATATATATATATATAATACTATTAACAAATTAATAATCATATTTGATTTATACCACCATCACTACCAGTAAAATGTACCGTAAAATTTTGTCAAAAATAAAGGCACACAAGAAATTGCCAAGTTGCAAAACATTTGTTTCTAAGACTGACACACGAGATCGACTTTCAGCCCGACGAAAGACTACATGGTTATGCGATCTGATCCAAGCATCGCAATTCACAGGGCTATGCGCTCGCCCAGAAAATGCAGATATTAATTCCACCTACACGAGCATACAGGCATACAGCTCGAACCGCAGGGCACCTCTCCATAGCAGCTTAAACACATTCTAGATACAATCACAAATGCCATAATCAATCATCCATCAGTTGATCAACAGATCACCAGCAGCAGCAACATGCCACAAACCGCAGTGCGGCGGAGAGATCATACACAAGCGGCCACGAGAACGCCAGCGACAAGGACAGGCAGCAACAACTGCATACGAGGACAACCAAACAAGTGAACAACCCTTTACAGAATTCAAGTTTCCAACAGAAATGTATCCTCTGCACTCTCAACGTAGATGATCATGATCTACAGTGCATAATATTAGGAGGTGGTTTTCAACGTTTGATCAACAAGCAAAGGTCAAGTGCATGTCACTGTTGCTACAGCTCACTGCAGAATATTGTTCACGTACTCACAGCCACACTAAATACTGTTTATACATTGAACCTCTGTTTTACTGCAGATGATCTACTCCCTCCGTTACCGTAGAGGATCCGGATGTGTTACTGCAGGATCCGAGAGAAAGTCAACCGGGCAGGGGTCCACTTGCAAGAGCCCAAACCCACAGCGGGTGATATACCAAAGTGCCAAACCGAAACCAAGCAACGAACCATCGCATCGCGTTCGAAGAGTAGCGTACTCGCGTTGCCTTCGGCGACCAACTCGCTCGCTAGCTAGGCGCCTAGGCCGGCCGCGGCCTCCTCTGACCTCGCCGGAGATGGCCGCCTCGCCGCCGCCGTCGGAGCAAAGCGCCAAGGAGGAGGAGCCTCGGTTGCATGGCGTCGTCGTGATTGCCCTCCCTGACACTGACGGGGTTCCCAAGGGCAAGGCGGTCGCCGCCGCCTTCGGGAGCTACCCCGGCGACGAGGGCGCACTCGCCGCGGACGACGTGGCGTGGAGGTGGTGGCGGCGGGCAGCGGAGGCGCTGCTGGTGCTCGCGGTGCTCGCGGTGGCGGGGCACTACTGCCTGTACCCGGCGGATGTGGCCATGCGGTTATTCGGGGAGGGGTGGAGGTGGAGAGAAGGTCAGGGCACATCGTTCTTGCTGCCGCTGTACCCGAAGGCGGGCGGGGCGTCCGGTGGCGTCAAGACGGGAGCCGACGACGGCGCTGGCGCTGGGGAGAATTCGACGGTCGTGCTCCCGGTCAGGGGCAATGTGTTCCCGGACGGGTGCGTGCAGCCGGTGCAAGAATTCGATTCCGTTTTGCGAAACCGTACAATTTTGCTCCTGTTTTTTTTTTTTTAAAAAATTATGTTCTAGAAGAAGTTGGTTTCTTGGGTTGGTTCTGCGGGGAAAGGTGGGCGTGCTTTTGATGATCGATTGCGCATTGGTTCTTGGGGTTTCTCGGATCTGATTTTTTTGGATGGCTTTGAGTTTGATTAACTTTGTCTGTTTAAACTGCATGAGTTTAGAGTTTCACGGATTAGTTGATATTTAGATTTCGGTATGTTTCTAACGCAGGAATTTCACATGAATAAGTTGAATTCCTACAGAAATTTAGGGAAAAAAAATGCCGCTTTGCTAACGGGGAGTTTTATATGCAATGTTGCATTTTTGTCCTTTCAGACTCTGATTTAAATGTTTGACCGTCATATTGAATTGCAAGTCTTTCAAATGCCAGAGTATAAACTCTAGAAACGGTCTGTATTTAGATATAGGCATGCGGTTAGTACTGTAGTACAGAAGGAAGACTTAAGTCAACATTTGAATTTGATTTCCAGGGGACTCCCTTCACCAAAGTTTAAATACTGATTCTCACTTTTGCACACGTCAGTGCACTTTCCATAGGAATTTTATAAAATCATATATTTGTCTTCGGCCTCCGTCTAGACGTATACTAAAGGCGCACTCGCTTGTGTATGCGTGTGATGTGCATGCATGGTAGTGTGTGCATATAAGTCTTCCTATATTACTCTTTCTTTTTATATGTTTAATCTTTGAAAAGTCCTGTTCTTTGCTGTTGTTACTTTTCAGAATGCAGTGAATTCTAAATACTAACATGGCATTGTTGTTCTTCTGGTTGTTCTGCTCTTAATATGCAGGCACTATTACACCTCTCTATATATTGGCAATCCTCCAAGACCTTATTTTCTTGATATTGATACCGGGAGCGACTTGACATGGATTCAGTGTGATGCACCATGCACAAACTGCGCAAAAGTATGCACCATTTTCAATTATATGCCTTTTAGCCTAAAAAAATTACATGCCTTTTTCTCTTGTTCATTTGGAGAACTCATCTTCATTACAACGCATTACGGTGGATATCTTAGTTTCAGTGTTTCATGATGAACCTAATTCTCTCAACTTCATTGTATTGCTGTAATCAACATTTAATCTTGTTACAGGGACCTCATCCTTTATATAAGCCTGCAAAAGGGAAGATAATTCCTCCCAGGGGTTCATTTTGTCAAGAATTGCAAGGCAACCAAAATTACTGCGACACTTGCAAACAATGCGACTATGAGATCACATATTCTGATCGAAGCTCCTCTACGGGTGTCCTTGCTAGGGATAACATGCAACTTATCACTGCAGATGGTAAAAGGGAAAATTTAGACTTTGTATTTGGGTACGACTCACTTTTCAATAATCCCTGGCATGTGTAAAGATGGATGCTGTTGGCTGTACAGTAGTGAACTGCCATTTGTGTACCATATGTAGGTGTGCATATGATCAGCAAGGAAAGCTTTTGGCCTCACCAGCAGATACTGATGGGATCCTTGGCCTTAGCAATGCGGCAATAAGCCTTCCTACTCAGCTAGCCAACCAAGGGATTATCTCCAATGTTTTTGGTCATTGTATCAGCACAGATCCCAGCAATGGTGGTTATATGTTTCTTGGTTATGATTACATTCCCAGATGGGGAATGACATGGGTTCCTGTCCGAAATGGTCCAGAGTAAGTCCTCTCCTTTTATTTATGAAAGGTTGATTTTGTTAGAGATATGTTAGAGATAGAATAGAGAGTCTTTTATATTTCCTTATCTGTACTCTTGTACTCCTATATATATTGCCTATTGGGCCTTTGAATACATACACACAATATTCATAACATGGTATCAGAGCCAAGGTTAGGGTTAGGGTTTACTGTAGCCATCGCTGCCGGCTTCTAACCTCCGCTCGTCCTCCACTGCGCGCTGCCCCCGGGAGGACCGATCTTCGCTCCCGGGGGCGGCCTCTCGTCGCCGCCCGTGCTCTCCCGCCGGGTTGCTGCCATCTTGGTCGTCGGCGTCTTCTTCACCCGGCGTCGGCGTCGTCTCCCGGGGGTGGCCTCGTCTTCCCCGCTCGGATCCGCGCCGAAGCTGGGCGCCTCCTCTACTCGAGCTTCCGGCGCGCCGCCTCGGCCTCCCCGCTCGGATCCCGCGCCACCGTCGCCTCGTTCCGGAGTCGCCTCGATCGGGCTTTTGGAGCAGCAGCAACATCATCCTCGAGAGGCCGCCGCTGGTCTTCCTCGTCGCTGGTCGCTCGAGCTTCCGGCCGCCGCCTCGGCTTCCCCTTGCGGGATCCTGCGTCCCGCGCCGGATTCGCGCCGCCTCGGCCGGGCGCCGCTCGCGCGATCTCGACGTCGCCGGATCGCCGGGTCGCCTCTGGAGTCACTAGGTGGCCGGACCGGCCTCGCCTCGCCTCGGCTCCGCCTAGACTGCCGCCGCTCTCCCTGCGGGGCCGCCGGCGACGGGCTCCTACCGCGCCGCATTGGATCCGGCGAGATCCGGGTCTCTTCGTCGGCGCCAGGTCATCTCCCGACCTAGATCGGGCGCGCAGCGCGCCGCAAGCCGCCGGGCTCGGTCGCCGCCTCGTCTCGCCTCGGCTCCGCCAAGCCGCCGGCTCCGAGCTTTCCTCCGCTCCACCGGCCTGCAGCCCCTGGATTGGGCCGCCGCCTCTCTCGGCCTCCTCGCTTGCCGCCGCCGTTTGGTTTTCTTGAGAGGGAGAGGGAGTTCTGCGCTGGAGGGAGAAGAGAGGTGGAAGGAAGAGTGGCAGCTCTGCTCGTTGCGCGTGTGCCTCCAGTGCGTGTGTGTGCTGCTATCCCTGGATGCAGGTCTGTTGGTTAGGCTTCTCCGGTTTCGTCTTTGGCTTCTGCTCCGGCTTCTCGCAACTTTCTTCCACTGTTAAGGAGGGCTGTGCCTGCTATTCTCCTACTAGTTATCTTTAGGTTTTTCTTTCTTTGTGTCTTTTTTTTTCTTCACTGCGTCCATCCAAGTCTGTACCAGTAAAATTTTATCTTTGAGTTCGTCTAAGCCATGCGAGTCCACAAATTTATTGTCTGTCGTAAAAGTATAGGAATTTCTTTTGCATGGCAGCAGTCGCTGTTCTTTTCTTCGAACTGCTGCAGATTCGTCGCCCCGCTTTTTTAGGCCGCTGCGCTTCTTTCGCACTGCGTCTCCGGTGTACTTTTTGTGCATTGCGCCGCGCTTCTTCTGCACTGCGTCTCTGTTGCGCTTCTTGTGCATTGCATCGCGCTTCTTTTGCACTGTGCATCCGTTGCGCTTCTTGTGCTCTCTGCGTCTCTGGTGTACTTTTTGTGCATTGCGCCGCGCTTCTTCTGCACTGCGTCTCTGTTACGCTTCTTGTGCATTGCGCCACGCTTCTTTTGCACTGTGCATCCGTTGCGCTTCTTGTGCTCTCTGCGTCTCCGGTGTACTTTTTGTGCATTGCGCCGCGCTTCTTCTGCACTGCGTCTGTTACGCTTCTTGTGCATTGCGCCACGCTTCTTTTGCACTGTGCATCCGTTGCGCTTCTTGTGCTCTCTGCGTCTCCGGTGTACTTTTTGTGCATTGCGCCGCGCTTCTTCTGCACTGCGTCTCTGTTACGCTTCTTGTGCATTGCGCCACGTTTCTTTTGCACTGTGCATCCGTTGCGCTTCTTGTGCTCTCTGCGTCTTTATTGCGCTTCTTGTGCACTGCGTCTTTATTGCGCTTCTTGTGCACTGCGCTGCCGTCGTCTTGGGTTTCGATCTGCGTCGCCATGCTTCTATCTATTCCTATTCGACTTGACAGTTTTATCTTTTTGTCGATTTCATCATCTTCTTCGTCATGTTGTCGTGGTCGACTTTGCTCCTACACATTGTGTTTTATGGACTGTCGCGAGACCTTGGATGGGA
Organism: Ampelocalamus luodianensis; assembly: GCA_036346255.1. Taxonomy (NCBI): domain Eukaryota; kingdom Viridiplantae; phylum Streptophyta; class Magnoliopsida; order Poales; family Poaceae; genus Ampelocalamus; species Ampelocalamus luodianensis. Next base: position 49,693,914 of record CM070627.1, on the reverse strand, counting down.
GGAGATCTTTTATCGACATATTTTCCAAGAGCTGCATGCTACGACGACATTATCAAGACTCGGACTTTGGATTTTCCATATTTTAGTGTCAACCCTTTCCAAATGCAATGCTATTGCATATGCCTTGCATTTGCGGCGGGGTGTTAGAGATATGTTAGAGATAGAATAGAGAGTCTTTTATATTTCCTTATCTGTACTCTTGTACTCCTATATATATTGTCTATTGGGCCTTTGAATACATACACACAATATTCATAACAGATTTCATATATGGCGGTCAGTTTTCCTTTGGATACCCATGTATCCTTTTTAGCGGATACGACATGCTCTGTTTGCAACAAATCTTCAAAAATCTTAACTAATACCAGTCACACAAGACCTACTGCTCTTGAATGATGCTTTAATCTTTCAAGTATTGCACTGATTCTACAAATAAAATGATTTGTCTTACACTAGCCATAGCAATCAATACCATCACAGTTCAAGAAATTCCATGAAACTGCTGCGCATCTCAGCTCTCTTCTAACATCACAGAATATTTTGTTATAAAAGACGGTGAGCAAAATTTTATTTTCAATTGCCTGAGCAAACTAGAGTAAATTCGTGTCCAATACAAGGAACTCTGCTCTTGTGACATAGATTTCCCTTTACCATGCAATAACATTGCGCTTTTATGCTCCCTTATATGAATTTTCACTTCCGTCAAGTTAGATGCATATATGCTCCAACTTTGACTTTTGTGTACTGTCAGGAACATATACAGCACAGAAGTCCAGAAAGTAAAATACGGAGATCAGGAGCTTAGTGTGCGAGGGCAGGCAGGGAAATTGACTCAAGTGATCTTTGATACTGGGAGCTCATATACATATTTCCCACTCGAAGCATACACAAACCTGATTGCTTCGGTGAGTGTTTGTGTTGACTCTCCTGCAGATGAAACGAGTTCAGTTCCATATTACTTATACTGATTGTTTTCTTGTAACTTGACAGCTTGAATATGTCTCCCCGAGCTTTGTACAAGATGACTCAGATCAAACACTACCTTTCTGCATGAAAGCCAATTTTCCAGTGAGGTAATGCGATAGAAATCTGTTAATACTTAATAGATCGTTTGTTTCGCGATCATCAGATAGGATGTAAAATTAACAAATCCCCATTTCCGTAGAAATAATCTTCTGTTCTTTTCTTGAATGGCATTGTGCATTTTCAGGTCTATGGATGATGTGAAACAGTTGTTCAAGCCTTTGCGCCTGCAATTCAGGAAAAGATTGTTTGTCATCCCAAGAACATTCACCATTCCTCCTGAGAATTACTTGGTCATCAGTGTAAGCTTGCATGCATGCTTTATTAGCTTATGTCACTCTGTCAGGTCTTCAATTAACATCTACGATCCCATTTCCTCTTTGGTGTTCATCATCAAGTTTTTCCCGGGATTCATTTTTAGGATAAGGGCAATGTCTGCCTGGGGGTGCTTGATGGATCAGAGATTGATCGCAGTTCAACAATAATAATCGGAGGTATCCATTGGTCATTTGCTGGGCACATTTCCATTTCCATTGTCTCATTCACTATCCCTGCCAAACTTACCTTTCCCTCCTTGCTTCTTGCAGATGTTTCTCTTCGTGGGAAGTTAGTCGTGTATGACAATGATGAGAATCAGATCGGATGGATTCAGTCAGACTGTGCTAGCCACAGAAACAAAGTGAAGTTCCTTCCTTCCTTTGAATAGCAGTGCAAAATCAACTTCTGTAAATGTTGTTAGAATCGTGGAGAGTATTTGGCTATTCACAATTGTATATCTTATTTATTAGGATTAATTCCCTACATGTCATTGACAAATTACATGATTCCTTATATGCCAAGTGAGACTGAAATGTGGGCATCGGATCCATATGTCAGTGAGACATCAGTGCCATATAAGGAACAAACGAAGTTATTCAGTGGCATGTAAAGAATTGCCCATATTTATTATTCAGAGAATATATAGACAGAATTAGTTGGGTCTCATGGGCTATATCATAGGCGGAGTCAGAAATTTTTTAAAGTCTGGGCAAGATGCAAGCTAAGTGTCTAATTATGGTCTATTGAGAACCGCAAGCATCGGATATTCGGATACACAATTACTAGCCGACCTAGCTGAACAAGGAGAAATTGGGAGAACAGCAAAGATTTCTCAAGAAATTGGGAGAAAAGCTCACCTAGCTGCCTGGGCGGTCGCGGCCTCGTGGCTCGATGTCGATGGCGATGCTGCCACTGGCTGAAGAGCCAAAGTCATCAGACCTGGAATCTCCGTCCTAAAGCCACCTTGAAAATGAGACGCACGAGTTCGATCCCAAAGTTCGCTTGAGAGCTGCATGTATCTAAAAACTTCCAGTGCATTTGCACACAGGCCATGGTGATGCAAACTGGATATTAACACATTTATTGATACCACATTAGGCTTCAAGCTAACATCAACCATGCCCGACAACAGTTCATACGCTTGTTCTTTCTGACCTGCTCTAGTATATGCAGCAATGAAGCTGTTATATGTGACAATGTCAGGCTCCAATCCATCCTCCTACATCAAGTTAAAAGCCTCCCATGCCTTGTCAGCCGGCTTGACACGTCTCAGCCGCATTTTGTCAAACAGATGCAGCGCAGCACCAAGGTCACCAATCCGCGCAAACCAAGACACCAGCGTGTTCCATGAAATCACATCTGTCGCACGCCGCACGCCTGCATCGATTCAAACAGCTCGAGGCCTCGTCCAGCTGCCCGGCGTCGACGTACGCGCCGATGAGCGCGGCGGCGACGTCCCCAAGCGCGACGTACATGGCAACGAGAGCGTTCCCGACGACAGGGTCGCCCACGAGCGCATGTCCACGAACGCCTCGCAGGCCGTGCCCCAGCGCCGCGCATGCCGATCTCCCGCGCGTAGGCCTCGGGCTCGCCCTCGGCCGGGAGCCACTGCAGGCCGCGAAGTGCGAAGCAAAGCCCAGGCACTTCCGCGCCCCAGCGCCACGCGCATCGATCTCCCGCGCGTAGGCCTCGGGTTCGCCCTCGGCCGGGAGCCACCGCAGGCCGCAAAGTGCAAAGCAAAGCCTGGGCAAGTGCCCAAGCTGGAGGGACGCTGGCTCCGTCCCTGGGCTATATGGGCCACATGGGTGTGGTAGCATTGCAAGTATCAGTCATACTAGAGCGAATAAGCAGATCCTAAACATAGCGATGCAGAGAAGGGTAGCAGTCATCGCCATCAGAATGAACCTTAATACCCAGAAAAAGCTCAATGGTTCCAAATTTGATATCATAAACTATTCACTCAATTTCTTCTTGACAAAATCCACAGTTCATGTCATCTTCTATGATCAGCATATCATCTACATATAACATAAGCAAAGTACGACCCCGCTGAGAAGTGTGAATAAACAAGGCAATGTCATCTAACTTGGTGTTTACCTTGTACTCTCACTTGCAAGTTATAAGAACAACTCCAGATGATAGCGGGACAAGATCCCAAGTTCATGTACACTATAATGCTGTAAGATCCTCAGTCATAGCTAACTGTCACTCAAGTATACTGGTTGCCTCCTCATCGATACTCGACTCAGATACTGCACATGTGCAAGAAAAATCCCAACTCTCTAGTGCCTGAATAGAGGAACGATCACATAGGGTATATCGTAATGTAGTAGAATGATCGTCATAATCCTTGGTACTGACTGGAGGGTTAAGTAGAGGAGAGAAGGACCGAGGATTAGAAGGTTCAAGAGAAATGGAAGTATGAGAATCAGAAGAAACTCTCTGACGGCGACTATAGTAAAAGGGAAAAGTGGAAGTGTCAAAAACTTGTGGAGTTAGTGAAGGAGACACACTGGAAAGTGAAATGGGTGGGGAAAGTGTATCTTGAGAAGGCACGTCTAGTGAAGGAATGAGAGATAAACGCAAAAATGATGTGGAATGTATGGAAGAAGGAGTTGGATGTGTAGAAGGATGATAAAAGAAGGATCAACCCTCATCAAATGTCACATCACGAGAGATGCGAATGCGACGTGCTGAAGGATCATAACAACGATAGTTCTTATGCTCAAGACTATAACCCAGAAAGACACTCAATCGACTGAGCGCTCAGCTTCGTGCACTCATGAGGTGTTAGAAGGATATAACAAACACAACCAAATATATGAAGATGAGCATAGTGAGCAGGTACTCTATACAAGACCTCACCAGGACACTTACCGAAGCTTGGTAGAGGGCTGACGGTTGATGGGATAGACTGCTGTAGAGACCGTTTCTCCCCAGAAGTGAGAGTGAACAAAGGAGAAAATGAGAAGAGTACGAATAGTCTTAATGATGTGATGGTGCTTGTGCTTCGCAACACCATTCTGAGCATAAGCACCAGGACACAAGAACTAAGAAATAGTACCCTCAGAAGAAAAGAACTGATGAAAGATACTCTCCTCCAGAGTCAGAAATGAAAAACACGAATGGCAGAAGAGAACTAAGTATGAACAATCTGAGCAAAAAAATTAATAGATAGATATCAACTGCGAACGGTGTTTCATGAAGTAGATCTAAGTTTATCGAGTGTGGTCATCAATGAAGATGACATAGTAACTGTGATCACCGTTCGAAGCAAATGGAGGACCCCAAACATCCGAATAGATCAAATCAAAGGGATGATCATATCTAGAAAAACTGAAAGGATATGAGAGTTGTACTTGCTTGCTAAGTCTACAACCTTTGCACTGAAAATTGGTGATAACAGAAACAGGACCAAGAACACCTTAATGAATCAAGATAGAGAGACGTGGGCCACACAAGTGCCCCAAGCAATGATGTTATTGAGGAAAAGACTTGCAAACAGAAGTAAATGCAGAAGGGCACTTGTGTTTACTTCTGTTTGCATGGTGTTCCATCAACTGTCTGAATCTTGATACTTTTTAAAGTAGGACGACATGATGTGAGCTGAGATGCATCATATGTCACATGGAAAGAAGCCCCTGAATCTAACAGTCATAGGTGTGAAGCACCCGACACAGGACATGATGGTGCAGTAAAACCGGTGGATCCACCGAAAAATGCCTGCAACTGACACGACTGGGCCTGAAGGTTGCTCATCTGAGCCTGAATCTAACCAAATTGAGTTGTACAAGACACCAAATCATTGACAAGGACAGAAGAAGCAATAGTAGCATCAGCTCAATGAGACAGAACACATGGTGGTAACCTCAACTTGGGGTTCAACTCAAAACACCGATCTGCTAGATGGTCATGTCTTTTGCAACGAGAACAAACAAGCTGACTCCGGATAGAACTAGAACTAAGGGTACCTTCGAACGCCATGATAGATCAAGTACACAAGCCGATCATCGAGCAGAAAAATCCCAATAGCAGAGCAGCAACACTACTTGGCGGCGGCGGATCAAGGCCCCGATAGTGTTAGCAATTGAAGCAGAGGCACCAGGTGGCAGCAGAGGAGCCAGGCGGTAGCAGCTTGGGAGTAGAGGCAGGCACCAGGCGGTAGCAGAGGAGCCAGGCAGCAGCAACTCGTGAGCAGAGGAGCCAAACAATAGGCAATAAGCATAGTACCAGGCCAGACCCCGCGCTAGCGGCCAGAGAGCGCAGCGGTATGTGAAGTGTCCTTGACGGAGAGGCGGGAGACGATGTTGCGGAGGAGCACGTCAGTGAGGCGCTTGATGCAGTGGACGTCGTCGTGTGCAACAAGGGCAAAGAGGTGAGCGACGGATCTAGGCGGTCAATGATGGTTTCAGGACGAATCCAAGTGGTCGACGTAGAAGCAAAGCTGGCAAAGGTGAAGGAAGTGAATCACAGGAGAGGGAGAGGTAGCACACCAGTGAAGGCTCACCGGAGGGTTGCCGGCGATGGCAAGGATGGCAGCGGTCGGGTCGAGTCTAGTCCCTAACCCTAACCCCAGGATCTGATATCATGTTAGAATTGTGGAGAGGATTTTGCTATTCACAACTGCACATCTTATTAATTATTGAGAGAATATATATAAATAGGATTAGTTGGACTCACATGCTACATAGGACAAGAGAGAAACTACTAGTATGTATAAGACTCTTAACAAATGTTACATATACTAGTTACACATACTAGTAGAGTGAAAACTCCTTATCTGACATTTGCTGGTTGGATCCGGCAGCGATGGCGTTAGTCATATCCCTTCTTGGAGGCGTCGCTACGGAGACTGGCTCATCATCACCTCTTTGCTGCGCAGCTGCTGTTCGCGTGTGGACAATCTCCTAGTTGGTCCCGAAGGCGGGGCTAGGTGGTCTTTTTTTAGGGTAGCCTTTGCATGATAATTTGTTTGTCGTTGTTGGTTTTTGTCTGTTTTTTATTTTAAACTTTTAATTAATGGTGGTATAATAGCTGTGTACATCCCTATTTGATGCAAAGAATAAGAGTTGTACTTTTCATTATCTAAAAAACAAATGTTACACACCGATCACCACGAGCTTGCCTGACCACGCTTATCTTTTGGACGCGCAATTCTGCGTCTGAAGCTGTCATAACCATATGAATTAATGTAATTAAACAGGGGATAGGAAAAATGAAAGGTGGATAGATATAGCCAGTACGTTGTACTTTGTAATTTTGCTCTGCTGTGTGTATACCAAAGCAGCAGAATTCTGTATACCTATGTTGTAGAGTATATCTCATCCACTTGTCAGACTAAGCGGCGAAGCATATCAATGAAAAATGAATAGCAATTATGTCATTTCTGTTTTTTTTCAATTTCTGTATAAAAAAAAAGGATTTCCGGTTGATAGAATACTGTGAGGAGACTAGACTTCGTAGCTTAATTCAATCAACATAAGTCTCATTTCCAAACAAACCACACCAGTACACCGAAATCAACACTACAACTTTGAGCAAAGTACAACAAAGCACAGCAATACATTGAAAGCAATATCACAACCTCGAGCAAAGTACAACAAAAGCACGACGACGACTTACGAGCAAACTACAACAACAGCAACTTTTCCATCAAGCAAGTCAAGAAGCATCCGTGTTGCACAAAATATACATGAGCGGCCCATAAAGCTACCAACTAGTCAGAACTAACACTGTTCATAGCCTCACGGGGTGCTCAAACACAGTACAGGGGATACATCGATCAACAATTTTACCATTCAGTGGCAGCAAACAGGAGCTCCATTAGCTATACAGCCAACAACCTTCTCATTGCATACACCCACGTTTAGTATTATACACATTTTGTCGTTAACCTTAGTTTATCGGGGTAAATACCGTACAGTGGAGGGTTGGTATGGTTTGGCCAAAGGAGAAGAGATTTTAGGAGAAAAGAGGGACCATGGACTGAGATGATGAACCTTAGGAGAGATTAGATTATTTCTTCTTGCTTGCTTATGAATAGTTTTACCTCATGCAGTGGAGGGCCGGTACGGTTTGGCCGAAGGAGAAGAGATCTTAGGAGAAAATTAAGAGGGACCATGGACTGAGCTGATGAACCTTAGGACAGATTATATTATTTCTTCTTGCTTGCTTATGAATAGTGAGACTCCTCTCATTATATAGATGAGGTTAGTCCCTAACAATATAGAAACTATCATATATAATACAATCAATCAACTAAGGATAAGATAATATCTATACTTTGTAAATATAAAGATATACATCTAATCATTTCTACAAAGATATGTGTCTTACTATTCCTAATACGAAGGAAAAAACTAATCTAATCCGTTTGGGTACTGTTCACATACATTACCGGTATATGTAAACAGTAATTTCTGTCCATAATAGCCTCCTTGCATGGTTGTAGCTCCCCTTGGACCCATGCCCATAACACTTCATCCCTCCCAAACAAGCGCTCGTTCTCGAGCAACAGAATGATAGCCATTGCTACAACCCAAGGTGTCCACATGTCGACGAGAGGTCGTGGCGCCGACGGAACATCACATGGAAGATGGTCCGCAATGCTCCAATAGACAACAACGAGGACTACGGTCCTTTGGTGTGTCTTGACGTTGCAGGAGACATCGGCGGCATGGACAAATTGTGCAGGGCAGCAATGACGCTCTTCCCACTGTAGGATGCTTCAGTGGTGAAAAAAAAACGCAACGCTGTCGTGGTCTTGACATCTGCCACGCCCCGCACGTACGAAGGCATGGTGTCGACCGAGCGCGTAGAGAAGATAATAGTTGGACAACAACCTTCGTTCTCGGTGAGGGCACCGTTTGTGCAACCATAGGTAGCGAGGTCGATGATGCGGAAGTCACAGGCATAATCAGAGACACCTCCAACGGCGCAGATCGCGACAGCAACAGCTGCTGCCCGTGCCCTCTTCTTCTCCTTTTCAATCAACTTGGCCACCATAGCTGCCCTGTCTGCCAAAATAGCTTTCATCTCGTTTACACCAGCACTTATCTCGTTGAGAGTAGTCCTCATGGCCTTAAAATTCTCAGCAACAGAAACCATAATGTTTGGCTCTGATACCAAATATCATAATCCTTAGTTTATCAAGGTAACTACCGTACAGAGGAGGACCAGCACGACTCGACTGAAGGAGAAGGGGTCTTAGAAGAAAGAAAGGACCATGGCCTGAGATGATGAAACTTAGGAGAGACTAAATTATTTCTTCTTGCTTGTTTATGAATGGTACAACTCATCTCTTTATATAGATGATATTAGCCCCTAACAATATAGAAACTATCATATTTAATACAACCAATCAACTAAAGATAAGATAGTATATATACTTTCTAAATATGAAAATATGTATCTAATCATTCCTAATATGAATGCATCTAACTATTTCTAATGTGAAAGAAACAATAATTTCTGGCCGTAGCTCCCCTCGGCCCATGCCCATGGCCCATTTCGTGGTCCATAATTTTTAAACAAAACTGGATGATAAAAGAGAACAAGGTTTCAGATGGAGGAACTTTGCAGGACCATCGTCAATGTCAACTCTTCAGTCCTAGACATTTGCATATTTTACCCAGAAACCCACCATCACCTGTGCTAGCCGCAACAGGCTCCTCCACAGGCTCTTTGAAGTTAGCCTTCTCACTCAGCTCTTCAAATGCGTTAACAACATTCTGTAATCGAGCAACAAACTCGATTTGAAGCGAGGCGAATGTGGCCAAGGACAATGCACTTGCACTTTCATATGTTTTGGACTCCTCATCTTCAAGTGACAAGTTTGGATGGAATGATCTTCGAGCAGGCCAGGACAGTAGCGGTTTGAAACTGTCTACAGTTGATGCTGAATCATATCGGCTCAGAAATGAATTAGCAACAAAGCTCTTAGAATGGTGTGCTGAAGTTTGATCAACAATGGTAGGTTCCATCACTTCATTCCTATTTTCTTTTCCCACAACGGCAGTGCCATTCAGGACTTCTTTGATTCCTTCAGCTTGCTTGCTAGTGTCCCATCTTTCAGTATTCACCAGAAGATATGACTTCTCATCAATCTTTTTTTGCAACTCTTCAGCAGCCAAGTGAACTTCTGATAGAATATCTGAAGAGCTCAACTTGGTCATTGTCTTAACTTTGTTTCCAAGCTCGCGCAACACTACAGCACCTTCTTTGCCCACTCTATGAATTTCTGCACCAAAAACCTTTCTGCTTTCTGGTGGTGCCTAGAATCAAATATACATTTGTTTAGAAAAAATGAATGCAGAATTTCAACAGGTTGTCATTGAAACAATATGAGCAAACCTGAATTTCTGAAAGAATGCAACCATGCAACGCCATGACTGCAAAGGAACAATGCCTCAATGCTCCACCAACTTTAGTGAAACTCTTCCAAGGATAGTTCATCATTTTGTAAGGGCCATGGGGTGGCTCCCATATAGCAAAACCTAACTGCAAACACATATGAAAGCACCAAATCAAAATTGAACAAAACAAAACCTTAATAGAACTGTTAAATTTAGAGCAAGCTCAAACCAGGGTTTCCTCTTGTGCTGATGCCTCAACAGCTGCCCTGTACCCACTGTATAGAGGATCATCAGAAGCTTGATATACAAGTATTTTTGAAGGAATCCTTTCATATTCCATGCATTTCAGATATCCATCAACACAGCCTAGAGTGAGCAGCCGAAAAAACGGAATCAAGCATACGAGGACTTGATATCATTAGTTTGGCAAGAAAGACATAAAAAATCAGATGTATATATACACTATAGCCATAGCAATGATACCACAAATAGTAGTTTCTACCTTTTCTAGCAGCAGAAAGTCAAATAACGCAGCATGGCAAATACTATGATTCTAAGAATGGATTTTTTCTTTCTTTTAAGGGGATGGAGGGTTATACCTTCCAAGGATTTTGCAACACCAGTGAAATTCTTTGCGACCAAATTGTGCAGATCCTCTCCAGCCCAGATTGGGTAAATACCTATATTGATTCCTAGACTGACAGCAGCACCAACAGCAATCAATACAAATCTACTTACAGCCATATCAGTGAATTTCCCTGTGTTGTACCCAGAGACCATGACATAACAGAATGTCAACAAGAATACGCGAAATCCATACTCATACGCCTTCATCTTTGGATGCAGCTTTGTCAAGGTTGTGCAAAAAGCTAACAATCAAAAAACATAAAAACCAATAGACTACATGTTAGATATACTCATAGGCCATGCACCAGGAAATGATCTCAGCATGCCCCAATGCTCACCAACAATAAAGGTGCTCATAATAAGAATCACTTCCTCCAATTTTCCCAGGTGTTTGGACAATTCGGCAACTGCTAGAGCAAGCCCTCCTGCAGTTAGTGTTCCCAATCCCCTATTAAAACCTTTGCTTAATGTTGCACCTGCATGAACACTGAACAAAATTAATGAAGGACAATAAATAAGTTTTGCAGGTGTACACACCGTGTAATTTAACATTTTATGAATAAACAGAGGTTTACTTAAGTGAAAGCTAGGTAAGGAAAATAGTAAATATGTTTATGTTTGGTACTTTATGCATCACAATGGTATCATGCAGACCAGCAAAATTACCCCAAAAAAAGCTTCTCCGGTTGCTAGAAAAGAACTGCAGGTGACCAACAGCACCTTTGGTCAATGTTAGCTTTTCTTCCAAACAACATTTACATCCTAAGTCAGTATGTTTCTGTGTTGTGTGTGTGTCTACTGTCTCATATGAGTTTTTCAAGTGGTCCTAGAACAAATGGGTCCCAACTAAAATCTCCAGCAATTCAATTTAGTGGTACTTTCCAGCACTCATAGATACATTGATGAAGTTTCCAAAAAGCAATTGGCTCAAATTATAAGATGTAGTGGTCCTTAAATATGGATCTAAAGTTCTAAACATCCCAGCACACACATACTTAAAAAGTAGGAATCTGCATGTGAACAATATAAACTATACAAACACCAGTATCTTAATCTATCTACCACTGGGTCTTCTCCAAATTCCATAACTCGGTGGCACGTTCTCGTTACAACAGCCTAATAACGGAAGGTCAACAGATGACCCTAATGGACGACAAGTTCTCCCTTTTCCCTTTGCAATAGAATCTCTCATTCTCAATGCTTTCCCTCTGCACACTGCTCACAACACAGACTTAATACTGCTAGCATCATCGCCCAACAAAGAGCCTAGTAGCCTAGCACTCTAAGCTGCCAGATTCGCGTGTTCTTCACTGCAACAGCAAGTGCTGATCTGCAAATCAGATCAGAATGGCACAGAAATATTTTACCCCCGATTAACCTGACCATGCTCCACGCACTGATGCATCGGGACATAGAAAAATGGAAGAGGCGATCTTTATCAAGAAAATCTCAATACGAAATCAAGGCACGCAGAAGGTTCAAGAAAGCGACGAACTTTACCCCGAATCCTCGAGCCAAGAACGCTACAGTAAGCAATTCGTTGCAAAGCTGACATCTTTACCACCGGAACTCAAAGAAGCGGAACGGAAGAAGCAGCGCGGATTGGTACGCACCGATGCTGAACTCGAAGACGACGACGACGGTGAGGATGGCCCAGACGGAGTGGCTAACGATGTCGCGGGGCTCGCGGAGGAAGACGAGCAGCGAGATGAGCGCGAGCGCGAGCCCGACCTTAGCCGCGAACACGGCCTTCCGCGGGTCGACCCGCGCGAACGCCCACATCTCCGCCGGCGCCGCGCCCAGCGCCTCCCACCCCCGCGCCACAGCCGCGCCGACGCGCCGGAGCAACCCCTCCTTCGCCTGCCCGTCCCCATCCCCCTCGCTGCCCTGGGCGCCCGGCAGGCCCCACGCCGACGAGAGCAGCGGGACGTCCCGCGCCCCCCGCTGGTCCTCCAGCGTTGACCACAGCGACCCCAGCTGCGGCGGCGGAGGCGGCGGGAGGCCCCGCCGGCGGCCATGATCTGGAAAGTTCTAGAACGTTCCGGGATTTGGTCGGTGTCTCTGCTTGTTGGGATCGGTCTCTTGAAATCTTTTTGCCACCGAGAGTTCTCGAAATCTTGGAATGGGATTGGGTGCCTGGGAGGCTCGGACCTAGATCTCGCTTAGAGGTGGCCACATGGCACGACACGACGTGCTGGCGGTCTGGCACAGTCTGGCACAGTCTGTTTAGTAGGGGTGAAAATGGATCGGAAATGGACGGATAATGGTTTTGCCATATTTGTTTTCATATTTTTTTTTCGGATCTGGATACGAATACGAATACTCGGATATGAATACGAATACGGATAGTATCGAATACGAATACAGAGCGAATACGAATCGAAACGAATACAGCCACAGATATTTTTCGAAACATGAAAACCCCTTAAATTGTATACCAGAAATTAACGAAAACATATAACTAATTTATTTGATGTAAACATTCATAAATTGTTCATATTTTCAGCAACCACACATAACATTGGCACTAGCAAGTTACATTAACTAGTTCATCATAAATATAACATTTAGTTTACCATATTTAGCTCATAAGTCATAACTCACAAAGTCATCACGTATTCACACTTACTTCATCATATACATAAAATTTAGTTCACACTAACATCGATTAGACTGGATGGTTAATCTATACGCAAATGACTGCAACATCCCAAAGTATGTTACCAAAAATAAAATTAATAAAGTTATTATTTTATTAGATTTTCTGAGATTTAAAAGAGTTTTCCTCGTTAAAAAGGGAAAAAAATAATAATAACATAAAATCAATTATTTAATTTCCTAGTTTTTAATGTAAAAAATAAAATTTATTGAGTTTTTTTGGGATTTTATTGGATTTAAAGTGATTTTTTTAAATTAATTTATTGAATTTTCTGGGTTTTAAAAAGTTTTTTTTCCTATTTTTAGAAATTTAAAATAATTTATATACAAAAATAAAAACCAACTTTAAGTTGGAATTAATTTATTAAGTTAAAAATAATTCAATGAATTTCTGTGATTTTTTTTTAGGATTTTTGAACTCTATTTGCTATTTTCTAAAAGACTATTTGATTTGTTGCATTTTCTAAAATTCAGAAATTAATTAAAATCCCCTTTCCTTTTTTGGGCTGAAATCCTCTTTTGGGCGAAATCCGGATATCCGGATAATCCGTATTCGTTTCCGTATCCGCCGAATAGTATGCCTACCGTATTCGTTTCCGTTTCCGACAAAAAAATCCGAATTCGTTTCCGGTTCGAAAATTATCGAGAAAAATCCGATCCGAGACATTCGAATTCGTTTTTGTCCGGATCGGTCGGAAACTATCCGATCCGTTTTCACCCCTACTGTTTAGACACCGTCTTCGCTGACTAAATGGTGTTATGTCGTTTTGGCTCGTGGGCTCGACCATTGTTCCACGCACGATACAGCGAGCTCATGAGTCGTGTTGTGTCGATCTGAGTATGATAACTTCGATGGGCCAAGGTTGGCTTGTAGCCCATCTACACTGCACCCACAGCCAAGAGTGGTTTTTTGGCGCTGCGATGCTCGTGGTATAGCCACTCGTGCACCTGTGGTGTCTAACATGATGCTCGGGCCCTCATGTCATAGTCGTTGGTATACTGTTGCGTAGTACGCCTAGCGCCAAGCGCGTCAGCCCCACACGCCACTCCCCTAGCTCCCCCCCCCGAAACCACATCGAACCAAATGCCTTAGCCCCACAGCCCACACCCTCCTCGGACCCGTGCCGCCTCCTCCCCCACTCTCCCTTTTGCGTCTTCCCCTCCCTGTCAGTTGGATGAGTTGTTCACTGCTTCATTCGACGTCGTCTCCGTCGTCGTGGACCCACCACACGCCACGACCAGCCCAGAGCTGGGTAGGACTGAGACGTCGCAGGTCGTGTGTTCCTGTCTATCGGATGCAACGCTTCTCGATTGGTCGACGGCGAGCGGATCTGCAATAGAAGGCCGCCAAGGGCCGCCCCTCTTGCCGGACCTGGCTGGGATTGAGGTGGATCTGCTCCCCGTGCTTTGGATGCATATGTCTGCTGTCATGTCTTAGGTGAGTAAAGTTGCATCCTCTTGCTATCGCAACCCCCCTCCTCTGTTGCGCGCTACCGCCACATCCTCCTTCGTTGCCGCCATGCGCTGGTCGTGCCTAGGCCGGGCTATGCTAGGGGCAGGTCGTGCCAGACACGGTATTGTGCGTGTCGTGCTGGGCCAGGGTCGCGTGCCTAGGTCAGGTCGGGACGGACCAACAGTACCATCTCCGCCACCTCCACGCCCAGCTCGATTTAGCCTCTACATGTGTTAATTATGTAGTAGGTTACTACTCTATCTGTTTCGCTATATTTATCTACAGCACACCATGCGCACAGATCAATGAAGCACTAAATCTAAGAAATATTTAATGAGAAATGGTGATACATACCCTATTAAATAGCATACCACAACCACTTAACCTCTTTCAAAGCTTTCAAGTAGGAGTAGAGAATGAAAAAATGTAATAACTACAATCAATTCCCTCAACAGACGAATATATTGAAACGGATACTTTGAGGTTATGGACAAATATAGTGAAACAGAGAGTACTGGTTGGTGGTTGGTACAGTAGAATGTTGTGGTGGTTAAGATCTTATAACCACTTCTCGTGCGTATTCTTTTCCTCCTTTAGAAAAATACTATTGTGCGTGTGCTACTACACTGTGTCGGTGTATGTGTGATGTGTCGGCTCCGAAACTACACGACATTTTCTTGGTCTTAGAACCAGTATGGCTGTATGGCAGTTTGCTTTTTGCGTAGGCGATGCGCTAACGATGCTTGGCTTGAGAGTGCCAAGCAAAAAGGTATGGAGTGGTATACATAGGCCGTTGGCTGGTCTGGCGCCCGTTTAACTTGGGTAATTATAAACAAAATGGCCTCCTATTTTGGGGCCCATCAATCGTAAACAGCCATGGCGCCTCATCGGTGACTACACGACAGCCCAATAAGGCCCATTTTACATGGGCCGCGATAAGGCCATCCTATACTGTAGAAGTTATTTCTATTTTTCGCATTTAAATAAGTTGTTGAACTATCCGTTCCAGCAGATTTCCGGGTCACCAATCTCAACAACATAATTTATACATACTACCATTCGTACATGCGAAAATACATACAAACTGGTACGGTAGGCTCCACCGGAGCCAAAGACACCATGTAACCATTACACTCGCCAAATCAAGACATTAGACCATCCACATTGTTTTTAAAAAAAACAGGTGCTAGAAGAGGAGAAAGAGCAACGTTTCGATAATTTTTTGATTACTTTTTAAATACTTGGTTTTTTTCCACTAGTCGAAGCAGGGTAACATCACTTAGTTAAAGTCTTTCATCTCTGTATGTGGTCTTGTCCACTAGAAAGAACATCCTAACGTCGATCTGTTCCTAACTTTAGCTGCCAACTCAAAGAAACAAGGTTCAACGAAATATGGTCGAAATAATTCTAAGCTCTTTTTTAATTATTAACTTACTTTACTTCTTCATTTTATGAAGAATTCTCTAAGTGAGTTGTCGGACCCGGGAGTAACACCCCTAAATCCTCTATGTATTCTACACTAATCCCTGGAACATTAGCTAGTGTACATAGTAAACAAATATGGTAACATATATAATTCACATAACTTTATTAATAAATATTAGAGTTTATTACAATAAAACCTTACGAACCAACAATAAAGAACACAACGGAAGACGAAAAAAAGTAGTAAACCCAGCTAATCTGCCATAGGCAATCGACTTGGGTAGCGGCCTAGTCGTCGAGATCCTCAGCAGTTGCGAAGTCCTTCTCCTTTGAACAACATTTTATTAAGTAAGGGTTAGCACAAAAATGTACTCCGCAAGTTACACCCATAACAGAGTTAATGCATGCATGCAAAAAAATGTATTCCGCAAGTTACACCCATAACAAAAATGTACTCCGCAAGTTACTTTTTAAACCATTTGTAAATTTCTATGGCACACCAATGTCATAAACATATTTTTAAACCATAGTTGAATATTTGGATAAAATTTCTCAAATCAAATATTTCAGATCTAAGCATAACTAAGCTTAATTTTCCCCAGCAAGGGCATAGACGGGTAAAGGAGAGTGAGGCGAACCTAGGGCGCTAGGTTGCGGCGGTGAGGCACGACGAGGTGGCCGGCGGCGAGGACAAAGGCGGCGGCAACGTTCGGGTGAAGACAGCGATGATGCTTCAGTGGGTTTCCAACAAAGGCAAAGAGAGCACCGTGAAGAACACGAGACAACGATGCCAAAGGTGACGACGGTGTCGCCAGAGCGTCGTCAACAGAGGCGGAAATGGCAGCAGCAGGAGTTGCGATCGGCGAGGGGAAATCTTCGTTTACAGTGAGAGGAGAGGGAGAGGAGGGGTGAGATTCGTGGGATGAGATGAGGGGGAGAAGGGGCTCTTGGGGCTCTCCTTTATAGGGGCAGAGGGACACAGAGGGAGGAGATTGGGCGTGCGATTCTCGACAGCTGATGCGGAATCTGGCGGAACGGTGCGCACATAGGAGGGGATAAGGGCCGAAATGGAGGAGGCAGGACGCATGCAAAGAGATGCGCACGTGTGCGCGGGAAAAGGAGAAGAAAACGACGACTATTTTGGAGCTTCGCGGGCAGCAACAATGGCGGCTGCGCGCGGGTGGGGGGAAGAAGAAAGAAAAAAGAAGAAGAAAGGGGGGGAGCTGACAGTTGATAGCTGGGGTCGAGATGGAAGTTGGAGAGAGGAGAGAAAGGGTGACGGGGCGGGCTGGGCCGCCGGGGGGGCAACTAAGGAATTGGGCCATGGAAAAAGAAAATGGGTCAGGAGAAAATGGGTTTCGGCCCAAATGAGAAAACGAGATTTGTAATTGAGTTTCGAATTTTAGAAAATGCAACAAATCAATTAGGCTTTTAGAAAATAGCAAATAAAGTCCAAACATTCTAGAAAACTTCACAGAAATTCCTTGAATTATTTTGGACTTAATAAAATTATTTCCAACTTAAAGTTGGTTTTTAGTTTTGCACTTAAATTATTTTATTTTTTTGGAAAATAGGAAAAACCTTTTTAAAATCTAGAAAAATTAAGAAATTAATTAAATTTTCATTTTAACTTTAAATCTAGGAAAAACCAAGAAAACTCAATAATTTTTCTTTTTGGCTTTTAAAATCTAGGAAATTCAATAAAAGCAAGAAAACTCTTTGAAATTTCAAAAAATCCAATAAATAATAACTTTATTAATTTTATTTTTAGTAACAGAACTTTGGGATGTTACAAACTACCCCTCTTAAAAGGAATCTTGTCCCCGAGATTCGGAGATGCTAGAAAGAAAGTTGAGAATGCTTGGTCTTCAGCTAGAAATCATTGTTGGGGTTGGTTCCACTTCCAGAGCGACAAGTGTTCACCATTTGTCGGTTGCTCTAGAGGGTTAAGGAAGGAGACAAAGGTTAGGGGAGAGACAAAGAAGATCAAAGGGGATAGGGCAAAACAACACTCCCAAACGAAATAACCAACTCAAAATCTTTTTTAAAAAAAACTTAATAACTTTATACAACGTTCTACTCGATCGAGACTCTTAAGCTGGTGAAGCAACTCAATTCACAGAATGAGTCTTGGCAAACTTAGACTATATGACTTAGCTGACATCGCATCTTCTGCTCGTGGTCTTCGATGAATCTTGCATGTTGTCCTTGGATGTTAAAGATGACTGATGGTGCTGATCTCTTGATGCCTTTATGCATTGTGGTCTTGAACGTAATGGAAAGAAATGTGTTGACCACATATAGAAATTTTTCAAGGAGGAAAGAGGATCCATTTAACATTGTAAAATGGTGAAGGAGAATTAGCTAAGAAAGAATTTCTATGAAGAATGTAAGGATAGAAAAATGACCAAAGATGAGAGAATAATTTATTTTTCTTGTTATATAAAATAAGTTTTGAAGTCTTCCAACTAACGACCATTCTAACTAGGTCACAACCTACAATCGATATGACTCTGATACCATGCCTGTCGGCCCCAGGAGTAATACCTCCAAATCCTCTATGTATTCTACACAAATCCCTAGAACAATAGCTAGTGTATACATTAAATAAATATGGTAACCTCTATAATTCGTATAACTTTATTAATAAATATCAGAGTTTATTCTAAAAAAGGCTTACGAGCCAACAATAAAGAACATAGCGAAAGACGAAGAAGAAGTAGTAAAGTCTAGCTAATCTGCCACAGGCAATCGACTGGGATAGCAACTTAGTCGTCGAGATCCTCAGTAGTTGCGAAGTCTTTCTCCTCTGAACAACATTTTATTAAGCAACAGTGAGCACGAAAATGTACTCCGCAAGTTACACCCATAACAGAGTTAATGCATGCATGTATATTATCAAAGGAAGGCTTATAGAGTTGTTTGTGCAAAAGCAACATTTGACTTTTTAAATACAATACCTAAGTTCAAACACTCAAGTTTTACAATATTTAAAAATTGAGTTTTAATTTAATTAACAAAGCTAGTGTAGGAATCAACCTAACACTAACTTAAATACGGGCACCAACCCAGGGCTTCAACCCATAATTTTTCTCATGGACACCCATCCATGTCATAAACTGTTTTACAAAACATTTCAAAATAAAATCCAAAGTCTAACTTTCAGTGGCTTTGCTTAGCATGTCCATGACCGTGGAAACGACTATTCGAATAGTGATACTATGCAGAGGTTGTACAACTTTGCCCATAAGAGATAATCAACTTTTAATGTCCATTTGACACACTTTCGAAGGTGTGTGACTAAGTGATTATTACAAGGTCTTTACATTGCACCATCCTAAAGTAGTCATGCTCGCTAAGGTTCCACTTCCTTTAGATTAAACCATCCGTCGGAAGATCCCACTTGCGCCATGTGGGAATACATAAAGGGAGATTCTAGAATTTGCCCTTATGAGATAGATGGATTTTAGATTTTGTTCCCCATGTGTCTATGGCATATGGGTTCAGGGCCCACATGTCATAGACATATAGGGGAGTAAAATCTGAAATCCATCTATTTGCTGAGGCAAATACTGAATTATTCCATACATAAAAGGTAGGTCGTTCTAACACCCACACATCAACATGGCACAACTAACAGTGGAACTTTGTAAAATAATTAGTCTGGTATGTTCAATACCAGACTTGTGGTAATACGGAATGGCTTAGCAATTCGTAGCTCATAGACTGGTCCTTAATTGACTGGGTGACTTTCAAAACAATCCCTGGACCTCAACCATTCACTGGATTGAGCCCGTGCATAAACCTACACCCACCAACTATCCAGTTCGCCAAAGTCCAAACCAGTTTTTACTTTACTTTTCAAATTATTTGTAAATTTCTATAGCACACCAATGCCATCAACACATTTTTTAAACCATAGTTGAATATTTGGCTAAAATTCCTCAAATCAAATATTTTAGGTCTAAGCATGGCTAAGCTCAATTTTTCAAAACATTCTAGTCCATATTGTTGCATCAACTAGATTTTATCTAAGGTGAAAAGGTATGAATATTCAAAGTCAAGATTTGGTCATACAAATGGAATTAGGAATAACTATAAATTTAAAACAGGAATTTAAATTAACTTGAATATAAATAAGCATGCAATAATAATTTAAAACATAATTTAAATAATTTAAAATACTAGGATCAAATGTGATCAAATGATGTAACTTGCCTTGCTCAATTAATTGTTGTTCTCAAATGGCGTCGAAATCTAACTCTCCAAAGTAGTCGAAATCTATACGCGAAAACAAACCAAATTCAAATAAACTCCAAATTAACTCATTTTAGTATATATATATAGCTAGATATTTATTTTATATGAATTTATAAATGTGAATCACTTTAATCGAAGCTCGAACAAAGGAGAACGAGCTCTTGAAAGATTGAAATTTACATGAAATGATAGAATTAGAATTTTAGAAGTTATGGAATTATTTTTCTAAAGGAAAACAACTTACGGTGTCATAATAACGTTAGCGAGAAGAAAAAGAATTTCGGCCGAATTGATTTTCTAAAGAAAAAGGAAAATGCCACGTGGAGCGTTGACGAGGTGGATTTGGCCTATGTGGCACATGCGTAGCAGCGAGGTGGCACTAACGTGGACGTGCCACATCGCCTGGTGGGCGGTGGCGCTAAGGGCAATAATTTCGCCGATGCAACGTGCCATGGTGAGGTCCGGCAAGGGCATAAAACGGGTAGAGAGTGAGGCGAACCTAGGGTGCTTGGTTTTGGCGACGAGGCACGACAAGAGCATCCTGGTCTTTCGCCGTCTTCGCCTCCTCCTCTACGACCACCTCAGTAGTCGTGGTTGGTTTGGCGGCAGTAGCCTCCTCCTCTACGACCACTTCAGTAGTTGTGGTTGGCTCTACAATAGTAACCTCCTCCATCGCCACATCAGGGGATAGTGGTCGAATCTTTGACCACCTCCGCTACTGTCTCTACAACCACAGGAGAACCCAATACTCCTACAGCTCTAGATAAAACAACAGCGGTCCTCTCAACAGAAGCGACCTCGGGGGTTGGAGAAGCAAGACTAAAACATTGAGAAAAGGGGAAGACATGTCAAACTGTGGAATTAAAAGGTAAATACAATTTCTTAACTTTTAATGTTACATACATTGGCTTCCTGGATATGATCTTGAATCAAGAAGAAACCTAATTTTTGTGACACCTTCAGCCTCTAGAAGGCTTCCAGTGTCACGAGCTTGAGAGGTCGGGACTTCTTCGACCACGTCTGGTCGAATGTCTCGACGAAGAGTTGGGACCTCTACGACCACGTGTAGTCGTAGGTCTTGAATGAGAGCTAGAGCTCCCTGAGCCACCTGCCCCTCTTGATGGTCAGAACCGACTTCGACCACCTAAGGGACAGTGCTCGCCTAGACCACAGGCTCTGCTGTTGCAGAGGTAGCCTTCACAAAAGACATAAAACTTTTCTAGGGTTCTTTTTCTATTTGCTTGACAAAACCATGATAAGTAGAAACTGAAAATATTTTGTTATCGTAGTAGAAGGATACCTTGGTCTTGGGGGCTTTATACTTAAGTTCTTCGACCATACCCCTTTTCGCTGCAGCGATCACGTTTGCAAAGAATTGTCTGATAGGGGTGATCGAAGGAAGGGTAGCACTCGAACTTCCATCCTTCTTCTTCTTCTTCTTCTTGGCGACCTTCACAAGGCGACATCTTTTGGTTAGGGGAATTATGTCTTCCTCTGAATCATCTTCAACAACCTTTAATTCGACCTCTTGGTCGTCTTGACGGTCTACCATGCCTACTTTCTGCAAAAGTCAGAAAACAAATATTGTCAAGCGGTCGAATTTTATGACTACTAAATCCTAAAGAGGAAATCAAATTTTGATTACCTTTATGCGTTCTTTCCTTTCTTCCTTGGTTACGACAGTCAGGATTTGAGGAGCTCCTACCGTGGTCGTAGGAGCCTTCTCACAAATGAACTTGACTCCAATTTATTTTTGTGAAAGATCTACGATTACGAAGATATAATCAACAATTATGCTCAAAATTAACAAAAAGAGCTAAGTTGATTATTACTTTACCTTTCTCATAATCCTAGGTAGGGTCAGTAGTCCTCGAATACTTCCACATGGGGTGTGCTCGATCCTTCAGGGGACTAATGCGGCGCGTGATGAAGTCTCTCACCACGTGTCATCCGATCAGCCCCTCTTCCTTCAAATCCTTGATGGCTTGGATGTAGGGGTGATCCGGTCAAGGTCGCTTGGAACCGAGTCCCAAGATGAACTCTTCTCTGCGGGCTTCCTCGTGAAGAAAAGGCTATCGTCCTTGGACAAGGTCCAATAGAACCATCTCTTATTTCACGCTAGCCACGATGACCGGGTGAACATCTGAATGTACTCCCTCGACTTCCTGTCGTGGAGTTTCAGTCCGTAGCTGCCTGCAATTCTCTTGTGCTTGCCCATCCCGTAGTAATACAGAAAGATATCCAAATCTAGAAGAATTCCCAGCTATGCTTCACATGGATAAAAAAATACATTCAACATTGTAATAGAACTAGGAACCAAGTTCACCAATTTAACCACAAAATGCTAAAGTACGACCATCAGAAAAGGATGATTGGGTAGTCGAAAACCGCATTCGCAGTATGTCTAGAATACTGGAATGATGTTCTTCTCACCCGAGGGCCAATGCTGACCCTCAGGGTTGGTCCACTTCACCAAAGCACTCCTCAGGATATTCTCTGCTATGACCAGAGTAGTCAACTTCTCCACATCCATCTCAGATTTCTCCTACTTTGAAATGGTCCCGACCATTTCTTCTGAGTGAGTTTGATTTGGATTTGGAAGAATTTGGGGAAGGATTGCAGACTTGGTTGGCGGCGGAGAGAACAAGAGCTCGAGAGCAGTTGAAGCAAATAGAGAAAGTAAAAACCATAGGTCACACTCTTGTAAGATATTTATAACCGCAGGTATGAGTTAAATATTGTGGGAACTTAACAGTTACCACCCATTCGGGAACCACTCCCAAAGGACAGATATGTGAGAGTCGATTGGTATTCTTTAATCTATCCATTCAGGAAAAGCAGTTATGTCTTTTCAACTCAAGTAAAATTACATTCTTGACCAAACCAAATTCTATCAAATCAAATATCGGCCGAAAAGATTGTGCTTCCGACCATTATTCTACGACCTCTTTTCCATGTAAGTCACTTTCACTTGAAGTTGGGGGAGCTAGACGACGAGGATCTAATAATACTCAATTAATTAAATTGTTTACTGTAATTGTTATTATAGATAGTAATATCTTCATATTATTCATAATGACACCCCTTATTATTAATAAGAGAGAAGCTTAGCCGAATGGTCGTAAACCATTTTACGATCACCCTATATGGTCATAAGTATTTCTATGACTACCTAGTGATCATAAGATTTCCTACGACCACCTCACGATCGTAAGTCTTACTATGATTACTTCATGGTCGTAAGTTTTACTACAACTAGGTCAACTACGACCACCCTATGATCAACAAAACCTACAGACATGTGGGGCCCAATCGACTAGGGACACTTATGCGTTATGTTTAATACACATAGTAGTTAATATGTACCGTTATTCTCTGGGATAACTGAACGTATTAAGCATCTGTCTCTGACATAACTGCAAGGTGATGTTGGAGGATTTGTCTCTGACAATAACCGTCACTGAACGTGCGTATTTCATCAAACAGTGAGACGCCTCTTGATACGGGACAACTGTCACCCCTTCACGCGCTATATAAGAAGTAAAACCGACGGACAGAGGACATGAACAAGGACAACATACATAAGACAAGATCAATAGACAGAAGTCATTAAGCCCTCGTTCTAGTAATTTCTTTCCTGTTGTAAAGCATAGTCAATACAGCAACACAGGAATAAAGTTATTATTCTCTCAGGAGAAGGTCTGAACCTGTATAAAATCTCGTGTCTTTTTTCTGTATGGTTTAACTCAAGGACAGTCACAGCATTCATTCGTAAGATCGATACTAAACCATCGATAAGAACCAACTAGAAAGAAAAATAAAACTTCTAAGGTTTGATGGAGGTAAAGATTATGTATCTAATAAGTTCTCCCAATTTTTTACGGGTCATGGAAAAATTCATGAAGTGACACCTCCCTTTTCACCCAGTCAAATAGGGTTGCTAAAAGAAAGAACTACACTCTAACTGACTTGGTTAACGTCATGTTAGATAGTACTGGTATGTCTAAGGCATGGTGGGGGGAGGCTATCTTTAAGGTTTGCTATACCCTCAATCAGGATCCCACTAAAAATAGTGAAGCTACTCCATAGGAAGGATGGAAATGGGGATGCTTGGCAAAAGTCAATGTACCAATAATAAAAGTGCAAACTTAGACCAAAGATAGTTGATTGCGTCTTTCTAGGGTACATACATAATAGTGCTATAGATTTTTAGTAGTGAGATCCTATGTGCCAGATGTACAGGTAAATATGGTGACAGGATCTCGTGATGCTATATTTTTTTAGGATATTTATCTTATGAAGGTTACAGAGGCATGATCTAGTCGAGCGAATATTAATCCAACTCCAAAACTCCCTATATCTACTAAACACTGTGAACACACACGAGGAGGGTGACAGTGATGTGGCTCCACTAAGGATCAAGAGAAGGATAGAAAAATACTTTGGTGATGACTTCACTGTGTATCTTATGGATGATGTGCAAAAAATATATTTCAAAGGCATATGCATCTCCTAATGCATAGTACTAGAAGGATTCAGTCCATAGCGAGATGGATTCCATTATTGCTAGCAGGACTTAGGAGATCACAGACCGTCCATTTGGTTGTAAACTAGTTGGATGCAAGTGGGTCTTCAAGAAGAAGCTTAGACCTGATGGTACTATTGAAAAGGGAGATTCAATTATTTGCCACTGTCAAAGATATGCAAATTCAGGATTTACCACTTATGTGTTTATGACATGTGGTCCCGGGACCCAGATGTCATTCACACATGGAGTGGCAAATCCTGAAATCCACATCTTTGCAGTGGCAAATAACTGATTATTCCTTGAAAATTACAAGGCAAAGCTTGTGGCCAAGTGACATACCCAAACAGAAGGCGAGAATTTCTTTGATACCTATTCACCTGTTGCCAGATTAACAACTATCTGTGTGCTCTTGTCATTGGCTGCCCCATATGGTTTCCACGTTCATTAAATGGACGTGAAGATAGCTTTCCTAAATGGAGAGTTAGACAAGAAAATTTATATGGAGCAGCCATATAGTTTTGTAGCACTCGGACAAGAGGGCAATATGTGTAAGTTGTTGAAATCCTTGTGTGGCCTCAAGCAAGCACCTAAGCAATGGCATGAGAAGTTCAATAGAACTATGACATCTGCTGGCTTTATTGTAAATGAAGCTAACAAGTGTGTATATTATAGATTTAGTGGGGGTGAGGGAATGATTTTGTGTTTGTATGTTGATGGCATACTTGTCTTTTGAGGCTAATATTATTGATGTGGTAAATGACTTAAAGTTATTTTTGTCCCAAAACTTTGACATAAAGGATCTGGGAGAGGATGATGTTATTTTAAATATCAAATTGGTCAAGGGTGAGAATGGGATTACACGTACACAATCTTATTATGTGGAAAAGATCCTAACTCGGTTTGGGTTCATAGATTGCAAAAATGCTCCTACGCCCTATGACCCGAGTCTTAAGCTTAAAAAGCATCAAGGACAAGGGAAGGATCAATTGAGATACTCTCATATCATTGGTTCTCTTATGTATTTAGCTAGTGCTACGAGACCTGGCATCTTGTATGCTATTAGCAAATTGAGATGGCTTACCTCTAATCCGGGAGATGATCACTGGCAAGCACTTGAGAATGTACCAAGATACTTGAGGAGCACTATGTCATATGGGATTCACTATATTGGGTACCCTGCTATACTTGAAGGGTATAGTGACTCTAACTGGATCTCGGATGCTAACAAGATCAATGCCACTAGTGGATATTTATTCACTATTGGCGGTGCTGCAGTTTCGTGAAGGTCTTGTAAACAAACTATTTTGACAAAGTCAAGCATAGAGGCCGAACCTGCAGCACTTGACACGGCCACTGTTGAGGCAGAGTGGCTATGTGAGCTCTTGATGGACTTACCTATACATGGAAAACCTATTGTGTCAATCCTTATGTAATGCAACAACCAAACGGTTCTCACAAAGGCTAAGAGTACAAAGGATAATATGAAGTCCTTAAGACATGTGAAATGACGCTTAAAGTCCGTTAGAAATTTAAGAAACTCCGGAGTAATCGCTGTGCACTATGTCCAAACTGTTAAAAATCTAGTGAACCTCTTTACAAAGGGTTTATCATGAAATGTGATTAAGAATTAATGCATCGAGGGATATGGGATTGAGACCCATGTGAGTTACACCACAGTGGTAACATGTCCTATGTGATTGGAGATCCCGTGAATTAGGTAATTGGTAGAAACAAGTTGTTGGGGGTAACGGGAGAGTACAATACTTTCTAACCTTCCCGCTATAGATGCAGTATTCTCGTACTGTATAGTAGGATGGTTTATACCTTAATGTGTTCTAAGGTCCTTTTTAAAGGTGAGGTACTGTCCTACAGGGTACACTCAAAAGAGCACACCTATATTAGCTTGACTGTGAGGTCGCAGTCCATGAAACTTGAGCACTCTCTAGTAAGCTCGTGAATAGACACCGGAGTGCATGACCATGAAAGCTCCAACCAGAGACTTGGTTCTTGGCGGCCTAGTATTAGCAATGTCTTTGAGAGAAGCTTACTCCTATGAAGCTGGCAATTCAAGGCTTCGTCCATTGCATAGCTACGGGTGAGTGGATACGGGTGAGTGGAACTTGAAGTTCTAGACGTTATAGTTCAACCCGAAAGGGACTAATGTCGAAAACGTTATAGTTCAACTCGAAAGGGACTAATGTCGAAAAGCTAGTATATAAACAGCACTGTGGCATTATCTTTATTTCATTTGATATTCCGGTAGATGGCTTTGGAATTGGTGGGTACTGTTGAAAATATTGTGTGCATACACATGTTTCCAGTAAATTCCAAATGCCGTTGGTGGCATTGGACGACACTGAAGCCATACACTAATCTCTCTCTCCTGTTAAAATCTTCAACTAAAGTCTATCTCCAGCTGACCGCTTACTTCACTGAGGATGTGCACACGTACGTGGGCCGTTCGGCGGTGGCGTCCTACGCAGATTCGATCCGAGAATGAAGCAGCGAAGTAGCGCGTCGTGGGCGACCGCGTCTCTTTTCGAGGCTCCATAAAGCACAGGGAGACGTCCCTGGAAAATGATAGAGAATGACACGACTGCACTTCATCTACTTTGTTTTGCCCTTGTGCTGAGCCACGCCCTGAACTGAGCTGGCCGAGCTGCTCGTCGTGCAACGGCAGTCCGGTGAGTGGTGTCTCCGAGCCTCGTACGCGTGAGTCCCTGCACGGGGGTGGTCTAGAGGTCTCTGGGCAGCGCACTGCGTGACCGCTCGAACCTGTTCTTCCTCGACGACGTCCTCTGATCCTCTCATAGCCACGTGGTGCGACGGTTTCATCGACGTCCTTCTCTCCCGACGAGATCTCGAACAGGCTGCTACTGAGTACATGCGAGGCGACATCATCTGCATCCACTGCTCTTCGGCCACACACGTGAACGTCTTCACCGACCAGACGAAGCTGCTTGCGTGAGGAAGATCGGCGCTGCACACAATCGACATCGCGGCGCTCTTTCTGATTTGCATCGAGGCACTCTGTAAGTGCATGTTTCAGTGCATCTCTTTGATTAATCAATACGTGTGACATTGTATTAGTGTATTGCCTTCTAGTACTCTAGACATCCAATACATGCTTTCCTTCTTGCATGCTACTGTGCTAGACTATAATATCATGGCTAGCTTACTTGACCCGTAGATCATATCCTTGTTATATTGGTTGACCACGTACTATGTTACTGCTACTAGCATGATAGGCAATAAATAACTTTGATCTATATGATACTAGTTCATGCAAACTACTAATCTGGAGCATAGAAGTTTTACTGCATCTCCTACTGTATGTATTTTGCAATTCAGTTGGTTCAATTACTTTGCTGTTGCAAAGTTTAATTAATGGAATTGAATTAGTAACAAATTATGCTTTACTTTCAACAGTTTATGCAAGGTTTAATCGAGCCACATTCTATTTTTAGAAAATAGAAGTACAACTTCCAGCCTCTGTACCAACTAGGGATGTACACAGTCATTACACCACCATCAGTTAAAAGCTTAAAACAAAAAGGGCCAAAAGCCAACAATGACAAACAAATTATCATACAAAGACTAGCCTAAAAAATCACCTAACTCCGCCTCTAGGACCAACCAGGAGATCGTCCACACACGAACAACAGTTGCGCATCAAAGAGGTGATGATAGCCTAGACTCCGTAGAGACGCCTTCAAAAGGGATACAACTCACGTCGTCGTCGCCGGATCCAATCAGCGAAGGCCAGATCAGGAGTTTTCACTCCAGAGCTTAGGTACAGGTGCTCCAATGCAACGTCTTCAAGAAGGTAACAACGCTCAGGTCGACGTCGTTGCCGGATCCAACCAGCGAAGGCCGGATCAAGAGTTTTCACCCCGGGTCAAAGGTACAAGCGCTTTAAGACCACGCCACAGTACAACCTCGTCGCTGGATCCAACCAATAAAGACCAGATCACCAAGACGACGACCACAACATCCCCAACGCCCAACTGCTCCTAGCACGAAGGAAAGCGACGTCCACCGTAGCCCACGCGTTAGCCGGTTAACAACCGTCCACCGGGAGGAGCCGAGTGCCGCACAAGCCACCGCCGCCGAGTCGTTGCAATCTCTACCAACTGCGCCAAATCTGGATTTGCATCGCGCCACCTCCGTCGTCATGCCAGCTGGCGGAGAAGGGCCCCAGATCGCCACACCCGAAGACGAGCAGGTGGAGAAGGGCCCCAGATTCAACCCCAACGAAAGTCCACACCGTTGAAAATCGGGGTATGACTTATGTGACGTAAACGGGCATCGGAGCACGATGGCGATCAGCGCCACCACCAAGAAGAAGCCCCCGCCGAAAAATGGGCCAAAATAAACAGGCCGACCCGGTGATCGCCGACGGCCGCGGCGAGGAGGAAAGGGGGGCTTATTTGGCGGCGGCTAGGGTTTTTAGGAGGGAGGGGGGAGAGCCGCCAGGGTATGAAAATATGGTCTTATGTGACTTTGTAATAAACAGTGGGGTTGGATGCATAATCCCAAGGCCCAAATTGAATAGTCTTATTTGATATGGCATTATCAAGGTGCCTTCTTACGTCCTCATCAGCAAACACTTACTAAGCTCGCTTGGTTAGCTCGGCGGGGCTCCGAGCTGCCCGCCCAGGGTTGAATCCCCGATTCGGCGCTGGGTGCTCACCCAGGTGTGTGTGTTGGGTGTGTGTGGTAGGGTGTGTTGGGTTTATTTGAGGGCTGGGCTGGCAAAAATGAGGGGAGCTTTAGGCTCTCAGTCCGCCACGGCTTGAGTGCTGGCTCCCGTGGTAGTTTCGCGAGATTGGGTGCTCTTCTTCTTTAAGGCATTCCGGAGGGGGAAATCCCGGACATAAAAAAAAAAAACATTTGTGAATAGAGCCATCATAACTGATTGCCATGGCTATTGTAGATTATTTGGTGTGAGATACTACAATACTCATTCTGTAGTGCTAGCACGATTGAACTGTGCAAACCCTCTCATGCTTTTTATTGATTCGTGACAATTTAAATCCTTCATCGTTTCCTTTTCCCTGTCTTTGGTTCGTCTTTTCTCGTTGTTAGCTGAAGTAGGAAGGGAACTGAATGGTGCTACCTTTCAAAACTGCCTTACGTGTCACATGTAATTCAAGTCCATAACCAACGCTCCCTATGACCGTCCAACGTCAAGGTTAAATGGTTTCCATGGTAGACAGGTCACACGGCGCAGCGAAGCTCGTCCGACCTAGCACGTAACCTTAAGAGAAAATTCATAATACGTCGTTCAATAACTATATAATTCACAATATAATACTTTCTAGGAAGAAGTCCATTCTACCCTCTCTTATTAGGAAGAAGTCAATTCTACCCTCTCAAGTATCGACATGTGGACACCTAACCCCTTGAACTAAAAAACCGGCGTTTTGACACCTCGAAGTTGCAAAACCGGATAACCTACCTCCTCCGGCTGTTTCGTGCGGTGATTTTGCTGATGTGGCGTCCGCTCGGCCCTGTTTCGCCAGGTCAGCGCTGACTTGGCTAGGTGAGCTGGCGCCTTTTTTTTTCCTTACTTCTTTGGCACTTTGGCCCACCTGTAAGTGACTGAACACACGGTGAAGCAGCTGCAGGGCATCCGCGACGCGCTGCCGGAGGCGTTGGAGGGAGGCGACAAGGCCGAGTTGCGCCTCGCGGCGAAAGAAGATGGCTCGCTCCGAGCTCCGCACGCAGCGCACGCTGGTGAGCGCGACGGGCGGATCGGCCGGCGAGCGCGCGTGGCAACCGATGCTAAGGCGTCGGCGGCCGGAGGCGGTAGCGGCGTAGTCGATGCCGACCTTCTTATTCGCGTAATTGTCCGCGCACACTGCGGCCTCGAGCTCCGGGGAGAGCTGCGCCTGCGCGGAGGAGGAGGAGGACAGGGCGAGTGCGTCAAAGCCGCGGATGGAGAGGGAGGCGATGGAGAAGGAGGGCGCGGGGGCGGAAGACGAGGTACACAACGCCAATGAAGGCGGCCGCGAGGAGGATTAGGAGGAGGGCAGGACGCGGAGTACCTGGTCCTTGGGGAAGCCTGAATCCATGGCCGACATCGATGGATGAGGACGGATCTGGCCTGGGAACTGGATCCGGTGCGCTCGGCCTCCAAGCGTCGGAGAGGAGGCAGCTCGGTCTCCAGGTGGAGCAGAACTCTGCAACGGGCCGCGTGACGCGGCGGAGGCGGTCGATGTCGTGCTCTGGAGGTGGCGCGGATCCGGGAGTAGGGGCACCGAGGCGAGGCGAAGCAGAGCCGACGGCGGCAGCCCGAGGCAAGAGCGACGCTGGATCTAGCCAGGCGACGCGGCGACCGGCTTGGAGCAGGATGACTTGAAGATGCCAAGAAACGAGGCGGACATCGCCGACGATCATGGATTCCGGTCTGGACCGCCGGATCGTTGTCGACGTCGCCTGGACGATGGTATCCGCCGGATCCGGGCGGGAGCGACAGTTGCCCAAGGCGAGAGAAGCAGGACCTTCTTGAAGAAGGAGGATGGGGATGGGATAGGGAGGTGGCGCTGGGCGGATGGGAAAGCGGCGCCCAGGCGGGATGGGATGGGGAGGCGGCGCCGGGCGGATGGGGCGGTGTGGGGCGGGATGGAAAGCGGGCCGGAGGGAGGAGGCGCCATGATGGAGCTTCGGCCAGGAGGAAGAAATGGCGAGAGAGAAGCAATGGAGGAAAAAAGAGAAAGGAAGAAGAAGCAAAAAGAATGAGAAGCCAGCTCATCTAGCCAAGTCAGTGCTGACCTGGCGAAATTGGGCCACCCGAGCGCCACATCAGCAATACCAACGCACGAAACAGCCGGAGGGGGTAGGTTGTTCGGTTTTGCAACTTAGGAGTGTCAAAAGGCCGATTTTTTAGTTCAAGGGGTAGGT
The DNA here is from genome assembly GCA_036346255.1 of Ampelocalamus luodianensis. Taxonomy (NCBI): domain Eukaryota; kingdom Viridiplantae; phylum Streptophyta; class Magnoliopsida; order Poales; family Poaceae; genus Ampelocalamus; species Ampelocalamus luodianensis. The sequence continues at coordinate 49,662,362 of CM070627.1, read as the reverse complement.
GTCCGCACGTTGATACTTGAAGGAGTAAAATGGATTTCTTCCTACTTATTATAAGAAGGAAGAAGTCCATTCTGCCCCCTCAAGTATCGACATGCGGACACCTAACCCCCTGAACTAAAAAACCGGTCCTTTGACACCCCGAAGTTGCAAAACCGGACAACCTACCCCCTTCGGTTGTTTCATACGGTGGTTTTGTTGACGTGGCATCCGGGTGGCCCGGTTTCGCCAAATCAACCGCTGACTCGGGCAAAGAATGGACTTCTTCCAAGTGGGTCCCAAGTGTAAGTGTGACAGAGAAGACAGAAACAAAGAAGAAGAAGGAGAAGCGGTGCAGGGACAGTGGTGGCCGGAGGTGGTAGCGACGCAGGTGGCGGCGCTCGAGCGGTGGAGAGCGCAAGGGGAGGCGCCCAAGGTCCTCAGCCTCCGTCACCTCGCCGACCCCGGCCTCTCTGCGGACTTGCTCCGCGCGGTCGTCGCCTCCTCCTGGACCGGAGATGCGCGGGTTGCAGCAGTGAGGGCTCCACGAGGTGGTGCTCTCATTCTCGCCTCCCTCCCGTTCCCCTTCGCCCGGGTTTTGTCGTCGCCTATCCTGCTCAAGCGCCGCAGCCGCTCCACCGGCTTCCTCCCTATCCGTTCCCCTCGCCCCCTCCTTCCCCTTCCCCATCTTCTGAACCCACAGATTGTGAATCAACCATGGACGAGAACCGATGAGGCATCAACCCATCCATCAACCCTCATGCATAAACAAAATCACACAAGAATCAACATTCATACATCCGAAATTAAATCAAGTTCTTAAAAATCCGAAATTCAATATAAGGGGGTAGGGTGGCGCAGGGAGGTGCGTGGCCAAGCTAGGAAGGGCCAAGCTGGGGTGCAGGGCGACCATGGCGCGGGGAAGCTGTGGCGGCGCTAGGAGAGGAGGCGGCGCCAAGGGAGGCGCAAGGAGGCGTGCGGCCAAGCCAGGAAGGGCCAAGCCGGGGAGGAGTCGGGGTGCAGGGAGCCCATGGCGCGAGGAAGCGGTGGCGGCACTAGGGAGGAGGCAGCGCCCGGAGAGAGGGAGAGGCCGGAGGCCGAGCCGACGGCGTGGCGGCCGACAGTGTAGGTGCGGGCGCAAGCCGGCGGCGGCACCGAGCCACCCGTGAGGCCGGGGCATAGCAAGGGGCTGGCGACGCCAAGGACTAGAGGTGGCGCAATGAGCATTTCGGCCGAAGAATCCACAGAGAGGAGGAGCAGTGGAGAATGGAGGGAAGGCATGAGGGAGGCGGGATGGGGAGGCGACGCTCAGGCGGGGATGGGAGCGGCGTCGGGGAGGAGAAGAGGAACGGGTTCTTGAGTACGCCTATCTTGAGTAGAGGATAAGGTGGAGGGGGAGAACTGAAGATTGTCAGCTCACTTAGCCCACACATCAGTCTACGTGGCAAAATCGGGCTGACCGGATGCCACATGCGCAATACCACCACACGAAACAGTCTTAGGGGGTAGGTTATCCGGTTTTACAAGTTCGGGGTGTCAAAAAGCCGATTTTTTAATATAAAGAGTTAGGTATCTGCATATCCATACTTAAGGGGGTAGAATGTACTTCTTCCTTATGAGAATGATACATGAGTCCAGAACATATAGCGAAGATTCAGAGTTATTCCGTGACATACAGTTGTGGATTGCTCCGAACCTTAACAGCTCACGTTTCAATGGAACGCCTTGCATAAGCAACGTGGACGCGAGGGCCCGCGAACCGTCGTTGTTTCCATTTCGCAGTTTTTTGCCGTCGATGTTCCTTCCGAAGCTTCCAAACCCTCCCGGCCCATGGCGCCCTTGCCTTCTAGAAGCCCTCCCCTCCCCTCGCCTACGCCTCTCCACGCCTCGTGCTCTGGAGGTGGCGCGGATCCGGGAGTAGAAGGCAGCGCGGCGGCGGCGAGCCGCGGCGGCGGCGAGAGCAAGAGCGGCGCGGATCTAGCCGAGCGACGGCGGCCGGCTTAGGCGAGATGACGAAGATGCCAAGCGAGGCGGACATCGCCGGCGATCATGGATTCGATGCGGACCGCCGGATCGTTGTCGGCGTCGCTGGGCGATGGTATCCGCCGGATCCGGCGGGAGCGGCGATTGCCCAAGGCGAGAAGCGAGACCTTCTTGAAGAAGGAGGATGGGGATGGGATGGGGAGGTGGCGCCTTGGCGGGATGGGGAAGGCAGCGCCCAGGCGGGATGGGATGGGAGGCGGCGCCCGGGCGGGATGGGGAGGCAGTGTCGGGCGGGATGGAAAGCGGGCGGGAGGAGGAGGCGCCATGATGGAGCTTCGGCCAGGAGGAAGAAATGGCGAGAGAGAAGCAATGGAGGAAAAAAGAGAAAGGAAGAAGAAGCAAAAAGAATGAGAAGCCAACTCATCTAGCCAAGTCAGTGCTGACCTGGCGAAATTGGACCACCGGCGCCACATCAGCAATACCAGCGCGCGAAGCTTAGGAGGGGGTAGGTTGTTGGTTTGCAACTTAGGAGTGTCAAAGGCGATTTTTAGTTCAAGGGTAGGTGTCATGCGTTGATACTTGAAGGAGTAAAATGGATTTCTTCCTACTTATTATAAGAAGGAAGAAGTCCATTCGCCCTCAAGTATCGACATGCGGACACCTAACCCGAACTAAAAACCGGTCCTTTGACACAGAAGTTGCAAACGGACAACTACTACCCTTGTTCCTCTGATGGTTTTGTTGGCGTGGCATCCGGTGGCCCGCTTTCATAAATCAACCGACTCGGGCAAAGAATGGACTTCTTCCAAGTGGGTCCCAAGTGTAAGTGTGACGGAGAAGCGAAACAAGAAGAAGAAGGAGCGGTGCGAGGGCGGTGGTGGCGGAGGTGGTAGCGGCAGGTGGTGGCGCTCGGCGGTGGAGCGCAAGGAGGCGCCAAGGTCCTCGGCCTCAGTCACCTCGCCGGACCCGCCTCTCTGCGGACTTGCTCGCGTGTCGCCTCCTCTCTGGACCGGAGATGCGCGGGTTGCGGCGGTGAGGGCTCCACGAGGTGGTGCTCTCATTCTCGCCTCCCCGTTCCCCTTCGCCGGGTTTTGTCGTCGCCTATCTCTGCTCAGCGCCGTGCCGCTCCACCGGCTTCCTCCTATCCGTTCCTCGCCCCTCCTTCCCTTCCCATCTTCAGAACCTGATTGTGAATCAACCATGGGCGAGAACCGATGAGGCATCAACCCATCCATCAACCCTCATGCATAAACAAAATCACACAAGAATCAACATTCATACATCCGAAATTAAATCAAGTTCTTAAAAATCCGAAATTCAATATAAGGGGGTAGGGTGGCGCAGGGAGGTGCGTGGCCAAGCTAGGAAGGGCCAAGCTGGGGTGCAGGGCGACCATGGCGCGGGGAAGCTGTGGCGGCGCTAGAGAGGCGGCGCAAGCGGAGGCGCAGGAGGCGTGCGGCCAAGCCGGAAGGGCCAAGCCGGAGGAGTCGAGTGCGAGGAGCCCATAGCGCGAGAAGCGGTGGCGGCACTGGAGGAGGCGGCGCGAGAGAGAGAGAGGCGGGGCGAGCCGACGGCGTGGCGGCGGCAGTGTAGGTGCGGCGCAAGCGCGGCGCCGAAGCCACCCGTGGCCGGGAGCATAGCAAGGTCGCGGCGCCAGGACTAGAGGTGGCGCAATGAGCATTTCTACCAAGAATCCTGAAGGAGGAGCGATGGAGAATGGAGGGAAGGCATGAGAGGCGGGATGGGGAGGCAGCATCAGGCGGGATGGGAGGCGGCGTCGGGGAGGAGAAGAGGCGGTTCTTTGAGTCCGCCTATCTTGAGTAGAGGATAAGGTGGAGGGAGAAGCAAGATTGTCACTCACTTAGCCCACACATCGATCCACGTGGCAAAATCGGTGACCGGATGCCACATGCGCAATACCACCACACGAAACGATCTTAGGGGTAGGTTATCGGTTTTACAAGTTCGGGGTGTCAAAAGCCGATTTTTAATATAAAGAGTTAGGTATGCATATCCATACTTAAGGGGGTAGAATAGACTTCTTCCTTATAAGAATGATACATAAGTCCAGAACATATAGCGAAGATTCAGAGTTATTCCGTGACATACAGTTGTGGATTGCTCCGAACCTTAACGGCTCACGTTTCAATGGAACGCCTTGCATAAGCAACGTGGACGCGAGGGCCCGCGAACCGTCATTGTTTCCATTTCGCAGTTTTTTTGCCGTCGATGTTCCTTCCGAAGCTTCCAAACCCTCCCGGCCCATGGCGCCCTTGCCTTCTAGAAGCCCCTCCCCCTCGCCTACGCCCTCTCCCACGCCTCCCAGCGGCGCCCTTACCAACAAGACGGCACCTCCTAGCGCCTTTGGCCTCCTCCTCAGGCTCTCCGTCCAATGATTCCCCACTTCCTCCGGCGAAGCGATCTTCGTCGAAGAAGGCGCGGGATGGGATCGGGAGGTGGAAGGCGGTGCCTCCCGGGACGCGCGAGTCGTCCAGCCCCGACCCCGAGGAGCCGCCGCCTCCGCCCCGGTGGACGGCAAGGCGGAGGGCGCGCGCTGCGTGGCGGAAGGTGGCATATTGGGTGCCTCGGAAGGCCAGGAGCGTCGTCCTGCTCAATCTGGTCACCATCATCTTTGGTACGGACGTACTGCTTCCTGCGTTGCAAGATGTACCGCGCACACCATCTGTTCGATGTTATTACTGAGAAGAATCGTGATGTGGTTGATGCCATTTATTTGGTGCCATCAACCATTTATTAGGTGCCCTGTGTTCTTGAGTTGAAAGGATTAGGGTTAGTGGTGAATTAAGACTCGAGGTGTATCATATTGGAGGTAGTATACTAGCATGTGAAAGTAACAGATTTCATGGTACGAAAATGGCATCTCCTTTTCAATTGCGACATTCACGTGATGAGTGATTTCGCTCTGGAGATGGCTTCTTTGTTTCTACCGAGTTTGTGCATATGAATCGGTAGATATTTAAATTGTGTTAAGGCTTGTTCGCGACAGGGTTCGTTTCGGTGGAGTAGTGTTTGCCTCCTTTTGATGTTGCATCCATCAATTTCGTCTGTTATAGCGTGTTAATCATCTTTAGTCTCTCCTTATCTTTTTCTAAGGCTGTATTGACGAGGTTTAGTAATTCCTGCACATCTCGTATTTTTTCCGCATATTGAGCTAAGGTTTAATTTTCTTTCTTCCAGCAAGCAACATTTCTGTTGTGAAAGAGGCGGAGACTATGTTGGATCCTGACCTTTTCAATATGTTACGGTTCACTATATCAGCCATCCCTTTTGTGCCATTGTTGCTAAAATCATTGAGAGACATGCAAATCTTTATTAGAGGAGTAGAGTTGGGCATTTGGGTAAGTTTGGCCTACCTAGCTCAGGCAATTGGGTTAGTTACAGCTGATGCTGGCCGTGCATCTTTCATTTCTGCCCTCACAGTAATATTCTGTTGTCAAGCTTAATACAATAAGGTCTTCCCTAGAATTTGCGTTGTATGAGTATCACTGTTCTTTACTCAAACCTGTGCAGGTGATCATTGTCCCTTTCTTGGACGGTATTCTTGGAGGAGAAATACCTGCCTACACATGGATTGGAGCATTTTTATCCCTTATTGGGGTTGCTATTCTGGAGTTGAGTGGTTCTCCGCCATGTGTAAGTCAGATTATCTACATGGACAGGTTAACAAGTTTGTCTAAACCTTTTGTCTATGTGTCTTATGGCCTATAATGTTGTGCTCTGGCAAGATTAGTGTTGTCTTACAATTTGAGCTTTCTATCCTTTCATCATCAAGTTGGTACTTGGTAATAACTGCACAACTTGCATGTATCATCTTGAGTTCTTGACTGATGTTCTCCATATGTCATTAGGTTGGTGATCTGCTAAACCTTCTTAGTGCCTTTTCTTTTGCAATTCATATGATCAGAACAGAGCATATTTCCAGAAATATGAAGAAAGAGAATTTCCTAGCCCTTGTTGGATGCGAGGTTGGTTTTCCAACTGAACCTCAAGGCTTGTCTTGCATTTATGTCATGAATTCTTCTCACTTCTTGATGAGGTGCTTAAACAATTGGTGTAAACCAGGTGCTTGTTGTAGCTCTTGTATCAACAGCCTCGTTCATCATTAAATGCTACCTCCAGAATGTGCAACACTGGAATTTAAAGTTACAGACACCAACAAAGTTATTTGCTATGATGGTATCATTTCCTTGGCTAGCGATACTATACACGGGCATATTCTCAACCACCTTTTGTTTATGGGCAGAGGTTACTTTTATTCTCATCACGCCAATTCTCTTCACTTGATGACAATTTAATTTTTTTTAGCACTACTGATTTGTGGATTTTTTCCTTGTCTTCAGGTGGCTGCTATGCGTGATGTATCAGCTACAGAAACTGCAATAATTTATGGTCTGGAACCAGCATGGGGTGCTGCTTTTGCATGGGCAATGCTCGGCGAGAGATGGGGCATTACAGGATTTGTTGGGGCTATCTTCATCATAGGTACATTTACTCACCACGTTCTTAGTGAAATTCTGGACTATATATTTTCAATGAACAAATTTAATGATTAGTTATAGTTCAAGATATCAAGGATCCTTCATTGGAGTTCTCAAAATGAGAAGATGACCCTGGTTTGGTTGTTGATTTTTTTTTTCAGCCGGTAGCTTGATGGTTCAGATATTGGGATCATTTCCCGATGTATCTAGAGGGGACAGTTATCAGATGAACAGTTAAATACATAAATTGCTGAAGAAGAAGATGGCCTTTCTTCATGAATAACTCAGCAGACTCTTATCAGTGACAACGAACCTATTTTTCATATGACAACTGTTTTTCGTGCAATCATATCATACTGTTGCGACCTAATAAGCTGAATAGCTAGCATGACAGTGCAATAAGATCTAACAAAAGTTATGGCCAGTAGCGCAAGGAAGGGACGCTCACTGGCTTGACGAAGATGGAGGTGGTTTAATAGTGGCCTGAGCAACTCACGGGCACGAACCGTGGTGCGCGGACTACCATGTGACCCAGCTCGGAGCAACGCAAAATGGTGGTGTGGAACTGTGGATCACTTGACTCAACACGCTAACAATAACTTGACATTTGTATGTACAACATTTTAAATCCATCGCTTCCCAATGTAAATTCAACTACATGACAATAGGTAATAGATGTGTTTTGAGTGTCGTTTTCTGTTGGGCCTGTTTTCCGTGCTGATTCTGCATCAAGCTTTGTTTCAAAGCGTCAGAAATATGTTTTTGTTCATTGTCATCAGACCCAGAGCTAGAGCCTATGTAGCCCACACCAGTCCCCAAGCAATGACCTCTGAGCTATCCTGATTCTGGGTATCTCCAGTTCGTTTCATCCATTGCTTCAACACTATCCCATTGCTACAACGTTACTGAGCATTTCTGATAGTAGTGACCTTCCTTCTACTGTGCATTCCAATCGAAACAATCCAATTTCTTATCTTGTTTGGCTCCATTCTTGAATCAAGCTACGCATGAGCCGACATCCCGGGTCCACCTGTCAGTATGGCAGCAGGGTACCGACCCCTCGCAATAAAATTTCACATACCTCTGACCACCGTCCATATGACTGTATGTCTCCTGGTTGTCCTCTTTAGGTGAGTGTATTCACTAACATCACGAGGACAGGAACCAGAGGCCACGAATTCTACCTCTACCTGACTGGCATGGTTTCTAAATGTTGCAGATGTCCAAGAAAAAGAGCCCCTCTGTGACTGTGTCACTGCAGCAAAGCAAATTCAGCTGATCAGCTCGCAGAATTTGTTTGCCCTGTCCATCTACATGTGCAAGTGCAATCAGGAGGCAGCCGACCGAGACTCAGAGTGAGCTTCGCGTCGGCCCACCACATGTGCTATCTATCTAGTATCTATGTATCTACATGATATCTATCACCAACCTGGGATTCGCATCCTGTGTTCAGGTCGTAAGGCACAGGATGCAGGCCCTTCTAGCGGGAGGGGTCATGACTTCTTTCTCTCCTGATCAAACAGCTCAGGTGTTCTGAAACACACACTGATAGGCGTCCATGATGCCATGCGACTATAGGAATGCAAGAGACCATCATGATTATCATTCATCAAAGCAGGTGAGTAAAATACATACATCATGAAACGCTAAGAATATGCGATCATCAGAGGAATTTTTAAAAAATAATCACGGATTTTTAAAATAATATTAATTTAAAAGATAATTACCCAAAAAATAGTTGGAAATATTTACAAAAATAGGGGTATGTCACCATTTGACCTAGCGACAGACTCTTGTCGCCATTTCAACTAGCGATAGGAACCTATTTACTATCAGTTGTCGTTTCCAATTGTCTGTCGCCATTTTAACCCATTGTCTGTTCAACTGGCGACAGGAACTGGCTATATATACCCCCAAGATTCGGTGAAAAAGTTATTTTAATTCCGAAAAAAGGGAAGAGAGAGGAGGAGATTCGATGAAAAAGTCATTTTAATTCTGGAAAAAAAAAGAGAGAGAGAGAGAAAGAAAGAAGAGAGAGGAGGAGAGGGGAGAAGAAATGTAACGAAGCCCTGCCGGTTCCTAGCGGAGGAGAGAGAGACGAAGCAGCAGATCTGTCGCTCATTTTGCAGGTAAATATTCTTGCAACTTTGTACATACATTCGAAACCTTGTAGGTTCGTAAATAAAAATAGTGACATATAATTTAATAGATTAGATAATTTTAGATGTATTGTTGTTTAATGTAGTACATCATTTTAGCTGTGTATAGTTCATCGTATATATATTATTTATATTCAATACTCAAACGATTTAGAATAAATCCACAAAAATACTAAGAAAACTTTGTAGGTTTTCATTTTTACACAATAAACAGTGTTCACCTAGGCGCTAGGCGCTAGGCGGGCGGTGGGTGGCGCCTAGCGCCTAGGGCGCCTAGGCGGCCGAACAGAATTGCAAGTATAATCGCCTCTAGCATCAATCCAAACAAGTGAGATGAATACATAATAGAAAGTTAATGTATATGTTACATGTATATATGTATATCAGTATATGTGTAATTATGTAAGAAGTGATGTTACCTTGGTGGCTCGGTGATGCAATTATATTTGAATTTTGAAGACTTGATGTAATGACCTTCATGAGTTGATGACTTGATGCAATAAAAATATAATTCAAACAAGTAACATCAAATAGTTCAAACAATGAAACAAGTCACAAATGAAACAAGCAAGCCAAATATAAATAGAGTCATAAGGTATTAAGGTCTCACAAATAAAACAAGTAAGCGAAATATAAATATTAAATAGAGTCATATGATAATTTGATGATCAAATGAGTGAATGACTATTGACTAGTCATCTTCTTCCTCATAATTTTTGGTTGGAAGTACTTCTTCTTGATCGGACTCATACTCAATTTCCTCCTCCTCTTCTTCGGTATCGGACTTGAAATCTTCTTCATGAAGTTGTCTCACTCTTACGCTCTTACGAAGTTCTAAGACCTCATTAGCTCCACATGCTTCTTCAATTACCTTCCATGTAAGCCCCATAGCTGGCTCAACATCTTGATCATCATCTCCGCCTTCAATTAACCACCCTTGAGCTTCATTAGCTTCGGAACCTATAATGGGATCTATGTTCTTCTTTTCTTTTTTCTCTTTTTTGTTCCTCAATTTGGCATTGTATTGAACATAGACTAGATGGTTAAGGCGGTGGATATCTAGTTTATTTCTTTTCTTTGTATGTATCTACAAATTGCAAAGTGGTGTATAGTTACTAGTTAGCTAAATGTAATGTACTAACGTAGATATTGAAAATTGAGACTTCACTCTTTAGAGAAGTTTAGAGACTAACCCCTTCAAAAGTGCTCCAATTCCTTTCACAACCGGATGAACTAGATGTCAATGAGAGGATCCTCATGGCCATTTTTTGTAACACGGGAACTTTACATCCATAAGTAGACCACCATTTAGCTGCATATAATTAGGAACAATAAAATAATTAGTATATGACAATTTTTCAATCATGCATGTATTTACATTGACTAGTAATTATTAAACCTAGATTAACATAGTCTTTGCATCCGGCCTTTGCTGCCGCTTTCCCAAAGTGGCCTTCTTGATCTTTGAATATACCCAACTCCACATTTAGCAATTGACTTTGCTTGTCATCATCGCCGTGGTAAAAACTAAAAAGTCTCCACACAAGTGAATATCCCATCCATGATAACATCATCCAAAAAAATGGAGCCATCACAATAACTATAATATGGATTCAAGAAGTATGTCGTCAAGTGCAATGGAGAATCAAGCCTATCCTTCATCTTCTTTTCAATAATATCTATGATGAGATTATAGTTGTTCTCTATATTGTTCATGGCTTCCATGATTTCTTTCTTTGCCTTTTGAATTTCTCTATAAAGAAAGGCTATAGAAGGCTTAACATCCCCATCAACCATTCGAAGAACCTTTACTAATGACTCAAATACCTTCAAGCAAAGAGAAACACCATTCCAAAAGGCTCTACTCACCAATGTAGCCGTGGATGCCTTGCCTTTGCCTTTTTTACAATGTATGCAATTTTCCCATTCTTGGCTAAGCACCATCGACCTTAGTTGTTGTTTCTTCTCAATCAAGCTTTGCAAAGTGAGAAAGGAGGAAGCAAACCTAGTCACCCCGGGCCTTATTATATCCCTCTTCTTTGTAAATTTTCTCATCAAGGCCAATGTCTTATGGTGCGAGTAGATAAAAATGGTTAGTGACTTGGTTTGATCAAGTGTCTTCTTGAACCTTGCAATGCTTCCAATTCCTTGTAGCATCAAGTTGATAGTGTGGGTTGCACATGAGCTCCAAAATATGTTAGGCCTTTTGTCCTTCAATAATGCCTTCGCCGCCATGTTGTTTGAAGCATTATCGGTGACAACTTGGATAATATGGGCAACACCTATTTTTTCAATGCAAGAATCCACATATTGAAAGATGAGCTCTCCGGTGTGTGACTCCTCAGATGCCTCCTTTGATTCTAGGAAACATGACCCCAGGCTACAATGCACACACATATTCATGATGCTCCTCCTTTTCTGATCAGTCCATGCATCAGTCATAATAGAGCACCCAGTCTTTGCCCTCTCTTCTTCATGGTCCTTCAACAACCCTTTGGTTCTATCCACTTCCTCATACAACAACTTCTCCCGCACATCGTGTTGAGAAGGGCGAATAAAGCCAGGGCCAAAGCGGCCAATGGCTTCACATATTTGCGCAAAGGCATCATTGTTGATGGAGTTGAAAGGTACACCTGAAACATGCAATAATTATACAATGTTACTTATGTTAGTAAACAACACCAGGATGTCATTCGCATATTATTAGTAGACATTACAAGAGTTGCAAGTGAATACCTGATTCATAAATCCACCTAGCAACATATTGCCTTACTTTATGGAGTCTTTCTATCCAAATAGCGACACTAATTGCTTGTTGTCGTAGTTCTTTGGAGCTCAATGTACTAGGATCAATAGGCATTGCAAACTTATCCATATACCCCAACTTTCGACGTCCCGAGGATCTTACATCTGCAAGTTCAAGATCTTCATCACCATCACCGGTGACATCCTCATCAATGATAACTTCATTTCTAACATCTTGTTCTTTTTCTTTCCTAGTCTTTCTCTTAAGTTGTGCCTCCTCAATTGATTTGATGCACTTCTCTTGATCTTCCTTTGTGGACAAAGGGCATTTAGCAACATTGCCTCTAATGTGAGCAATATGTTGCTTTATCCTATACACTCCTCCGGAAATAATTTTATTGCACAACTTGCACTTTACTTTATCCATATTATTTGGATCAATCAACACTCCATACTCCCATCCTATATCTTCGGATTTCCTTTTAAGGGTATCCGTAGTCACCTCCACCGTGGCCGACGCAACGGATGACATTCTACAATTCATGATGAACAATTGTTACAAACTTATAAATTGTAAGTTACAATCGTAATAGCTACAATACTACTTGCTAATTGAGTAATTGACTAATGAAGTGCTGCTACTACTACTACAGTTACAATACTACTACTAAATATGAAACTACTAATAAATCACACATTTAGTACTAGTACTACTGCTAAACCCTAAACTACTCTGCTGCGCACTAGTACTACAGTCTACACTACTACTAAACTACTAAGTACTACTGCTAAAGTGCTAAACTACTACTAAACTACTAAGTACTACTGCTAAAGTGCTAAACTACTACTAAACTACTCCTACTCGGCCACTACTACTAAACTACTACTACTCGGCCGGCCACTACAGGCACTACTACTAAACTACTCTACTACTACTCGGCCGGCCACTACGGCACTACTACTACTCGGCCGCAGAGCGCACGGCACAAGAGGCGATGCGCGTGGCGAGGCGCACGCGCAAGGGGAGGCGAGAGGGCGAGGGGAGGCAAGGCAGAGGAGGCGGCGACTGGGGCGGCGGCCGATGGGGAGGATTGGCGCGCGCGGCGATGGGAACCGGGAGGAGGCTGCGCGGCGGCGACGGGGCGGGAGAAGGCTGCGCGGCGGCTACGGGAGCCGGGAGAGTTGTCGCGGCGGCGACGAGAAGCGAGGAGGTGGCGGCGCGTGATCGTGACGGGAGCGGCCGAGCCGAGCACGATGAGGGTTTCGGCCCGAAGGTGAGAGCAACTTACCTCTTTACTGTTTTTCTTCCCGCTCTTCCTAGTTTACTGTTTTTCTTCCCGCCGAGCTTCCCGCTACTGTTTTTCTTCCCGCCGCACCAACCTCTGCCCAGATCCGCCTCGGGCCGCCCAGATCCGCCCAGCCTCTCGTCGCCTCGAACCGCCTGGAGCCGCCCAGATCCACCCAGCTCCAGCTAGGCGCTCGGCCCGCCTAGAGCTCCGACTGGCGCCAAGTCGCGGCGGTGCCCTTGCGCCCAGCGCCTAGGGGATCACTGACAATAAATAATTTGTTAATACTGAAAATACTTTTTAAGCCACGAAAATAGGAATACACCTCTAAAAATAGCAAGATACCTATTAAAAATCTGTAAAAATTGCAGAGTAGCTAAATAGGGTATATAGAGCTTAATTGAAATAATCCAAACTTAATTTTGGTTTCCATTTGAGCACAGTAAATATTCTGTTAATACCAAAAATATTTTTAAAATTAGGAAATAGCAAGACATCTCTAAAAATTCTCTGAAAAATCCAGAATATGTACATAGGGTATATAGTGCTGAATTAAAATATTATGAACCTAATTTGTTTTTTTCCATTTGTACATGATAAATATTTCATAAATGCTGGAGATACTTTTTAAACAAGGAAAGTAGTAAGATACCTATTAAAAATCTATAAAAATTGCAGAGTAGCTAAATAAGGTATGTAAAGCTTAATCAAAATAATTCCAACTTAATTTTGGTTTCTATTTTTGCACGCTAAATATTCTATTAATGCCAAAAATACTTTTAAAACTAGGAAAATAGCAAGACACCTCTAAAAATTCTCTAAGAAATTCAGAGTAAGTACGTAGGGTATGTAGAGCTGAATTAAAATATTGTGAACTTAATTTTTGTTTCTATTTGTACACGGTAAATATTTCATAAATGTTGAAAACACTTTATAAACAAAGAAAATAGCAAGATACCTATTAAAATCTATAAAAATTGCAGAGGGGCTAAATAGGGTATGTAGAGCTTAATCAAAATAATCCCAACTTAATTTTGGTTTCCATTTTGGCATTGTAAATATTCTGTTAATGCCAAAAATACTTTTTAAACCGGAAAAATAGCAAGGCACCCCTAAAAATTCTTTAAGAAATCCAGAGTAGGTACATAGGGTATATAGAGCTGAATTAAAATATTATTAACTTAATTTTTGTTAATGGAGTATTGAAGAATCTTGACCTGTCATTATGAATTAATAGAGTATTTTGGTAATTAATCACAATCGTCATGTGGACTAACATTTTCCATCAGTTGGTGAAACAGGTTGAGTCCTATGATGATGAAAACTTATGTTGTCATCATGTGTTGATGAACATCAAGACAATATCATGAAGTGAAGATGATATTAAAGTTAAAATCCCGGACTTGAAGTGAAGATGTTCGTCATCAAGTGATCATTCCAAGATGGATGCTCAAGGCAAAGTTGTCTCGATGTTTGGTGTGGAGACTGGATTGCTAGTATAGGTTGTCGTACTATTAAGAGGGGTCTTAACTAGTAGCTTGAGTATGTCATGCGTTGATAGCTCTTAGTACTTGCTCTAGCTCTCTTTGGCATGTTGCCGATATTTGCGAATGTGTTTTGCAAATGGTCGAGGCTCATGCATAATCCTTATAGCATATGGCTTTAGTTTGCGAATGTGTTTTGCAAATGGTTTACGTCCATGTACCAAATTCCTTGTGATGTGATTATGAAAGTCGGCAAATGTATTTTGCAACTTGTTGAGAATCTCGCATTCATCCCTTGTTTGCTTCGCGTGTCAATTGGTAAATGTATTTTGCAAATTGAGTTGAAGTGAAATGCAGTCTGTTTCTCAGCTTTCTAGTCTGTGGCGGTCAGACTACATCCCTTTGGTAGTCTGACTGGCCCTTGAGGAGCTTGACCGGGGTGAGTGCCGATCCAAACCTCCTGGCGGTCTGATCGCCCATGTTGACCGGTCTAACCAGTGGGCAACCGGTATGACCGCCATGTGTTGGCCGATCGGATCAGCCTCCCCGATCAACATTTTCCAGATGATGTGTTTTTTGGATTTGGTTGGCTCCTTTGTGGAGCGGTCTGACCGGCCTTGGTCCTGTCTGACTAGCCCATGTGAGGGTGGTCAATCTGGTTGAGTGTCCAATAGCTAGCTTTTATAGCCGTTGGAGCTAGGGCAATCTAACCGGCCATTGGTTGGCGGTCAGACCAGGAATCCCTATTTTTCTACAGATTCTCATCCAACGGCTAGTTTTCTTGTGTGGGTGTATAAATACCCCTTGTGGCCGGTTGTGGGAAAAAGTTGGTGCCATTTTCATTCACTTTGAGCAAAGAGCAAGCCATCTCCTCTCCTTTGTGCATGTGTTGTATTTAGTGAGCTTAGAGAGCAAAATTCTAGTGCATGTATTGCATTAGGTGTTGGATTTAGTATCCATTGAGCTTAGACACTTGATTCGTTCAAGTGAGCGTCTCCTACTTGTTACTCTTGGTATTTGCCGACACCTAGATAGCTTAGAGAAGTTATGTCGGTGATCTTCTCAAAGAAGTTTGTGAGAAGACCTGGGCGGTTGTGAGTGGTTTGGTGCTCGCCATCTCCGGAGTGGAGGAAGAGCAACCCCGAGTAAATTCGAGGTGTAGGCTTAATTTGTGGAGCCGATCTAATTCATTTGGGCTTACCTCAACGTGGACTAGGGGAAATCGGCAAGTTTTCGATCACCACGGGAAAAGTTCAAGTGTCCTTGTGGTTTGCTTTCTTGAGCTTTACTTTCTTGTAATTTTCTTTTATAGAATTAAATTGCTTGCCTGTCTCCCTAGGATTAGGGGTGTGCACGTGGGGCGGGCTGCGGATAGCCCACATCAATTCGTGCTGGCTGCTGAGGCATTTGTGGGTGCCACTAGCCCACAATACAATGCCACATGCAGTTTTGTGGGTTTGGCGACAGCCCATATTTTAAATTGTCTTCTTCACCGAGTTGAATGGCTCCACCTTGAGCTTATCGGCGCCGGCGTGCACCATGATGGTGTGCTTCTCCACCTCGAGCCTGAACTCGAGGATGGCCATCTCGGTGGGCGTTCACATGACGGTGGTCTCGCCGTCCTTGCCACGGACAACCTCTGAACTGGAGCAGTAGAACACGCCCTCTAGTAGCACCTTCGCAAAGCTCTCGGATACCGACGACGTGAGCTCATCGAAGCCCTTCTATGTGCTCACCGTCTACGCCGTGTCGGACGCCCAGACCTTCTCGATGACCATGTGGTTCGTCGTGAGTGTGCCAGTCTTGTCGGTGCAGATGCAGCTCACTGACCCCATCGTCTCGCATGCCGAGAGGTGCCGCACGAGCGTGCGCTCTTCCATGAGCTTCTTCATGGCGAAGGCCACGTTGAGCGTGACGGCAAGAGGCGGCCCCTCAGGGAAGGCCATGACGATGATGGTGACCGTGATGGCGAAGAAGTTGAGCACCGAGAGCGCATCCGTGACCCTCCAACGCGAAGCCCGCCGAGGGCATGCGCCATGCCCGCTACGAACTGCGCCATGAGCACGATGAACATGAGCACGGAGAAGGCTAGCCCGATCTTGCCGATAAGGTTGCCCCACTCCGTCTGCATCCGACCGCCGTCACCAGCATCCTCGCCGACCCGTCCTGCATCTTCATCCTGCCGAGCAAGAACGGGTTCCCATTCGACACGTGCACCGGCTCGCTCTCGCCGGACAGGCTCGACTCGTCGACGACAAACGAGTAGCCATCATAGACTAGGTCGGCCCTACGGGGGATTTGGTGGTAGCGGGCAATGCGGGGCTGGCCTGTTTAAAATGCTAATGGCTTGGTGGGTCAGTACGAACAGTTTAGTGGGTTGTTTTTGTGGAGCGGGCTAGCGACTTAGCGGACAGGCCCGCCCCACTTGCACCCCTGCCTAGGATTGCAATCTTTGTCTTAGTCTTAACTTGTTGGTGCACTTAGTCATGACTAGTTGATTTATGTTTTAAATTGAGTAAAACTGAATTGATTTACAATTTCGCATAAAACTCAGTTTTAGCCAAAAGATTTTTCAAAAACTGTCTATTCGCCCCCTCTAGTCGGCCTCCTCGGTCTTACAGTGGATCTGTCAGTTCTACGCAAGTTTTTGTAATGGTTGTCCTTCTGCTTCCATTGCTTTGTATAACTTAGTGATGTGTCTCTGTCTTGTTGCAGCTAGAGTGTATGGCAGAGGACGCATTCGAGTACACGGTGAGGTGGCACTTCGAGGCCTACTTGTTGTGGCTGTTCGGGTGGGTGATGTTCCTAGGGTCCCATGGCAACAACGTTGATAAGCACATGATCCGGTACGCACACGAGCTGGCAGACTTGGAGGTGGAGGCAATCCAATCGTACGCCTGGGGCCCGACAGTGCTATGTGCAATGTACCACGCCCTATGCGATGCGTTCCGCCAGGTTTAGGACAGCTCCATCCTCTCTGGATAACCGCTACTTCTTCAATTGTGGTCCTTCGAGTGTTTTCCAATTAGATGACCACAGTTGGACTTGGGAGCCTACACCGTTACCATGTACGCCGACAACGATGACGTGGACCGGCCGACTATGGGTGTGGTGTCACCGACGTGTAAGTTTTTCAAACATTTATTCTTTTTCGTAATGTAATTCTATTTCTTGTGCTAAGTTTCTGTTGCTCTATTCACAAGTAACCTTCACTCCGATCACTACGCACACGTCCTACCCGGACTACGTTGTGATGTTCGATTAGTTGACGGATAACCGCGTCATCTGACATCGTACACTCCTGACAGGGTGCACGCAAGCGCACCCTGAGGCCTGTCGAGCCTATGCATGCAAGACCACGCATACTGGTATACGCGGAGGAGCTTGGCGCATGATGTCTTCGTGGAGGAATACCACGTGCATCGGGTGATGCTCCCGTTCGGTCTGCGACAGGAGGTCCCAGTCCCCTAGGAGCAACAGGTGGCGCCGAATGTTGATGGATAAGTTCATGTTTTATTTCTATCGAACCATTTGCCTTACATACCTACGAAATAATCATTTTGCCTTCCACAGGTACACTAGGAAGGGAGTACCTACTACGACTTTCCGGGTGGACAGGATGCTCCATTGGGTTCGGCGCTGGCTCCACGCCTTGGAGGACGTCGTCTAGGAGGATGCTCCCTATGACCCTAGAACGTACGAGGAGTACATCGAGTGGTACTCTAGTCGGCCGAGGGTTCGTTGCGTCAGGGTTGTGGATGACCCACCACAACATGAGGTCGCGACGTCCGACACGTACCCCACCCAACCGGACTCCTTATTCCATCGCGTAGTATATATTGAACGGTCCGTACATCTTATTTGCTTCACAAGTTTTTGGTTTATAACTTGTTAATTATGTGTACCGGTTGATCTACAATGGGTGATGCACGAGTTGGCGACCTCTGTGCGTCGTATGATACTCGCCCTCGGGAAGCACTTCGTCATGACGACGTAAGAGGTTAGAGAGATCATAGACCAATTCATCGAGGAGACGAGGAGAGGCATCCAGCTGGCGACTTGCCGTAGACCGAGGGAGATGGTGGACCCACCTGTGCGTGGATGGGGGTAAGCCATAGTGCATCACGCCCCACGGCTCCTCACCCGAACGTGGTGGGCAGGTCCTCGTGGCACCGTTCTAGGAGTACCCCGACACAGTTCGCAGGTTAGCATGAAACACTCACATCTGGTTGTTTATTTCGAACTCTACTATTTACTAATGAAACTTTTCTTTTACAGGTCCTGAGTTCCACCCGTACACGAGGCAGGAGTACGCGGAGTGGTCCGCTATCTTCGTGCGATGAGGTATGCCTATCTTGTTTGCATACACAACATACTATTTCATCATTTTCGTTATGTTTACATCCATAATGTACTGTTTCACAGCTCGTACATCCCTTTGGGACGAGGAGCTGGTGTCGCATGAGGAGTCACACTTTGGGTACTTCGATTTCGACCAAGGTAGCAGTGGACCTTCGCATGGCGAGAACAACCAAGTCTCTGTGGGGGCTTCACAGCTGCACGATGTGCCCAGAGTGAGCCAGCCGACATAGCACCCTCTCGTGACACCCCTCTCAAGCTACTCATGCCGATAGGGTGCCTCGGTTGCCTGAGCCTTTGACCCACTCGCACCAGCGCCTGCAGCTGCTCTAGATGAGGCTAGGAGCCATACGTGGGGTACACCCCAAGAGGGCCATCAAGTATATATTTGTTATTGTAAATATTAGTCATGTTATGTAAATATAAATTTATGTACTACTTACATTATGCTAGTCTCGTGTTTTGGTACTGTTTGTCCTTGTGTGTACAGGTAACCATGTGAGGGAGTCAGCATCGCGACACCCCACATTTTCAGACCTTAAAGACCGCATCGGGTCACGCCACACACTGCCACTTTTACAGACCGAGATGACAACACACTTCGATGCTACCTTTCCACATCGAAAAGACCACGCTTCGTCACACCCCCCTTTTTATGCTGAAAGGACCGCATCCGGTCATGCCACACACTGCCACTTTTGCAAACCGAGATGACAACACACTTTGATGCTACCTTTCTATACCGAAAATACCACACTCCACCACGCCCCTTTTTTTAGAACAAAAAGACTGCACCATGTCACGCCACACGCTGCCACTTTTGCAGTCCGAGTTGACAATACACTGCGACGCTACCTTTTCAGACCGAAAATGCCACACTCTGCTATGCCACCTTTTCAGACCAAAAAGAATGCACCAAGACATGCCACAAACTACCACTTTTGCAGACCAAGATGACAACACACTACAATGCTACTTTTGCTAACCGAAAAGACAACACTCTGCCACGCCACCTTTTCGGACCGAAAAAACCCATTATAAATGAAGGGAAAAGAGAACTGGATGAGAAGAGAGCTGGAGGAGAATACTACACTACCACTTTCAACACTTAACCAAAACTTGATTCACACAACTGAGAGGAAGGAGATGTCGGACTCGTCGGTGAACTTCTACGCGAAGATGCTAGGGAAACGCAAGTGTCTTGCCGAGAGGGTTAAACCCTACCCGGATTGAAGGATGCATTGGTACTATCGGAGTTCCCACGTCCACAATGTGTGTGCGAAGAACCGGTTAAGATCATTCAATCCACACACCCGACGATAGCCACCCGAGAGTATAACACGTGCTGAAACGTCCTCGTAAGTGAATCTTGCACACACATAGATTTTTCACATTTTACGTTTCTTTTCACAAATCCCTAACTACATCTACACATAATGACAGCCGGAGATGCGATACAACTTCTTCCAATGGATCGACAGCCCGAACATGTACGATAGAGCGTTCATCAAGCAGAAGAACATGTCGAACTGTGATGCGAGTCGAGACCTTCAAACACTGAAAACCTTACGTACCCGACCATACTAAAAAGGTACCTGAGGAGCCCAAAAAAGCAGGGTGATGGTGGAGGACCCCCGAACAGAAGCTGAGTACGACCGAGCCGAGCGCGCAGCGCACAAGGAGAAGGCTTCTACTAGTGAGACCAGCCATCATCTTAGCGCTCTCCATCGCTCGGGCGTAGTCCGAATCGAAGAGGTAAGTTATATTCAGTTTACATTCTGATTATTAATTTGGCTATACGTTGTGATATCCTGACATTATTCAATTGTTCATCCTGTCTCGCAGAACATGACTAACTTCGATATTGGCCCACAGGCAGTCCAAAGACAAGAGGAAGGGACCGATGGGTTGCTAGGACTGGTCGATTTTGTTCCAATCAACCTTTTTTTGGATTCCCAAAAGACGTACATGTATCGTAGAAGTATTTCAGTTTGTTGATTCATGCATGTTGGTGTTTCTAATGTATATAACCAAACCCAACACGTTATGTAATTCGTAATTAAATTATGAAGTCTTTCATACTTAAATATCTTTTCTCAAATATTTTGACTATTAAATATTGTGTAATCTTTCCTGAAGGAATCGGTTTCACAAACAATACAATCCGAACAACAACGCACGTGACAACCCTAAGCCCAAATATATTTTTTTTTCATTTTTTCGAACTACGAAGAGGCTATTTGTGTTATTACCCTATCGCGAACTCACGACATACACCAAATTGCGCCATCCACCGATCTCGCATTCTCTACTTCACGCCTCTCCGCACAAATCCGGTTCGTTATCTTCTCCTTGTCATTTTGGATTCGGCGTGGTGAGCTTGAGGAGTATAAAGGCCAACTACGCGCATAGTTGGAATGCAGAGTCTGGAGGGTTTAGTGATTATCTGTAACACTTCAAAATATTACTTCCTAGGGCTTGGATATGGAGCTCATTGGGCTATTGTGCTGCTGCTCTCTCTGAACTTTTGGCGTAAAAACTTCTTGAAATATACTAAATCTTTAAGTTGAATTCTCTAAATATAGAACCCAGACATCTATGTATTCAGACTGCAGACCAAATGTATCCAGTTCTAGCATCTTTCATTTATTCTTGGTTGCAGCACTCATTAGAACAAGTTAAAAATGTGTGTTTTTTTGCTTATTGCCGATCGCTATTCCAATTGGGAGGCTAGCGCGGGAGGAGAAATGAGAAGCAATGCTTTGGGCGAGGATTTACAAAATTGGTCGATCCGCGCTTCGCTTGCGCTCGCCGCCCGCGCTTCGCTCGACCGATTTGGGAAGGTCCCTATCGCTATTCGAATGGATGACAGAGTCTGTCACCAATTGAACTTGCGACAAGGCCTTATTGCCGATTAAACTAACGAAATTGCTTTATCACCAATTCAATTCACGATTGGCGACAGAAACCTCTCTGCACTGTTCCAATTGACGACAAAAATACTATCGCCAATTAGAATGACGACGTCACCAATTGAACTTGCGACAAGGCCTTTTTTGTAAAAAAATGCGACAAAAATACTATTTTTGTAATTATCTTTTAAATTTAAATATATATATATATATATATATATATATATATATATATATATATATATATATATATATATATTAAAAAATCATCATCAGGGTGTACTGCCAAAACCCCAGCTTTTCCATCGCACTAGTCAAGACAGGAGATTAGTACATCTACTTCATCCGTTTCTCTTTTTTGTTACAGCGTTGCGGAGGACAGGAGATACGAAAACGAGCAGTAAATCTAATCATGTAACAAAGAAACAAAAAAAGAACTAGAAGGTTGATTGTCTAATAGTTGTTGTTGCTGCTGTTATAGCCGATGTAATTGTTGCGGTACCGCATCCCGTACTGTTCATAGAATGTGTCTCCATAGTTCACGGCCTTGATCTCCACCATGCGCCGCTTGCTGTCCACCTCCTGGACCGCGCCAAAGACGATCTCGTTTGTCGTCTCGCAGCTCTGCTCGTAGAAAGTCTGTGGGCCTGCAGAGTACTGCCTGTGCTGCTGCAGGTGCTGCTGGTGATACATCTGCTGCCCTGGCTGCTGCTGGCGATACATCTGCTGCCCTGGCTGCTGCTGATGAGGGGTGTGTCCATCCCAACCGTTGAAATAAGGCCGCCCATGCCGGATGTGGTGAATCTTTTCAGGCTCCTTCGTCATGAAAGCATAGTTCTGCCGAGGGGTTGGTGCTCTTGTGTCCAGCGGTGGAGGCGTCTCATCATGTGGGATGGCATAGCTTTCTTGCACTGGCCAAGGGTTAGCTCTTCGCTGCTGGTGGTGATGGTACTGGCTGGCTGGGCGCTTCTTTCTGGAAAATGCTGCACCAAATATTTCTGCCACAGATGATTTTGCTCCTCCGATGAGTTTGCCAATTGAGGTGAAGAACCCCTCTTCAGCTTCCGGTTTCCCAGCTTCATCTTCAGTTGGGATTAGTGGGGGGCGAAGAGAAGGCTTCAATGGCTTTTGATATGGAGGGATGCTTGCAATGCTGGGTCTTGGAGGAGTTTGATGTTCCTGTATGGTAAAATTTCCATTCCAAAGTAGGTAGCAGTAAATTTACTACATAAATACGCTGAAGCAAGCAAGAGAATATGTATGGTGTTCATCTTTACTTTTAACTATAGTTTAGACTCTTTTTTAGGGAACTATGGTCTAAACTCTAGAGGGATAACAAAGTTAATTGTATTATTTTATTTTGTATGTGCTATTCTGTAGATATTTGAGTGTCCTTGACATCAGTCAATTAATCAAAGAACTGAAATATTCCATTGTCTAATAAATAAGTAGCTATCTAGTTTTAAAACTGTAAAATCATTTAGTTACTTGAATCATTTGTTTAGATGAGCAAAAAGGCTTGCATTTTAAGTTATGGTACAGGTCTACAGGATCATTATCAACTCCTAAAAGTTACCACCATACCATAGTACTGGTGGTTGTGAGGATAGGTGTGGGACATAGCGAGTGAATAGGTTGGGGCCAAAGGACGATGGACACTAGCTCTAGGGTAACCAAAGGCTGACGGTAACGTATTCATGCGCCGGTCTGCTGGTTTACAGCAGGCCTGTGGCCTGTGGTCCATTGCAGGTTGCAGCCCTTGCCCTAGTTGCCAACTCTGCCATGCTTGCAGCATATGTACATGATGCTTTTCTCGGAATAACAAAAACAGTATAAAGCACTTACCTCTGTTGTTGATACCATTCCTAAAACCCGTCGTTGGAGCAATGCAAGCATGTAACCAAAGAAACCAGCAGCAAAAAGCAAGGCAACTCCTGTGAGCATTCAAACTCAAAGCAATTAGTGTTTGTGTTTTAGCAGGCAGATTTCCTCATTATGTTAGGTCATTTGAGCAGTGAATTTACGATAGTCTAGCTTCTTAGAATAACAGTATTATTTGATCAAATAGTACTAATGGAAAGCTTAAGTGGAATGTACCTAGAGGAAAACCAGCTTCATACTGATATTCGCAGTCATCCAACTGGAGTGGAATCTCCCGAATTGCTTGGTTTCCTCTATCAATGACCAAGAGGGAGCAGCTACTGCTGATGTAACGGATTTCAAAATCAGTAGAAAATTTTGCATCATCACTGGGCCCATCTATGTGTCCACCTTTCATTGATTTCCCCCCGGCAATGGTTGTGACCCCTACATATTAGAACACAATCTGTCAAGAACTTCTTCATTTACAAGATTATAAATTAACAAGGACATTTATGCTAGATGACTCCTGAAGATCCAAACAAATTCAGCTGAAGCCAAACTCAATTAGCATAAAGATCTGTAGTTCCCTCTAAAAATAAGTTAATTAATCACAAGAAAAAATATGCAAGCTAAAAGAATTTGAAAATACAAAAGCTGAAGTTAAAATGGCTGGTGAAATTCAAAGCAACCATACCAAGTTATCAACGACAAATGATATTTACCTTAGAAATATATAACTGTTTTGTGCATGCAAATCCTTGGTTTAATTCAACACACTCAAAACATATACAATCTCAACGAACAGTTATGATGTCATGGAGTACTGATTTCTCTCTTGTAGCTTTTCGATATCACAAAATTTTAGGAATGAGATCATTTAATATCTCCAATTTTGTATTTTCATTAACCACATTAAGGTTTCAGATAAATGTGTGATATCTCTTCCATGTTTGCAAAGCATGTGATATTTAATTTGTTGGTATCAATATCCATATCGTTATTGGGATGTTTTGGAAAAGTTGAGGAAATAATTAAGACAGGTGCTGATTAGATTTATTTTTGTAACCATAATCTCTTGCAGGGATCACACTCTAAATAGACAATCATGTTGACATTTAAAACTGTGTTTGATCTTCGCATTCACTCTGACAGCCTACCGTGTTCCAAATGCAGCTTTTGGACGCAAGTGCTAAATAAGTGCTGGAGAAGCTCAATGGAAAATCAAAGAGCAAGCATAGGATGCTTGAGGACCAGACAATATCATGTGCACATACCCTACAAGGAGACATTTTAGCTTACCTGTATCACTGATCTTTCTTATTGCCATGTTCATAGCGTCTGCAACATAAATGTTGCCCCTATCGTCCACTGTAAATCCCTTAGGATGGTTCATCTTCGCCTCTCGCAGTCTCCCATCGACATGACCGGATAATCCTTCTGGTGAACCAGCAACAAGCTTTGGTCTGCTATCTGCATTGTTTGGTCCATTTTCAATAGATGCAAGAGAAACTGGTATAAGCTGAAAAGCATCTATTGCTAAATAAGATGTGGATGACAGTTTCACCACTCCAGAATAAAACATTGTTCTAAGGGAGGGAGACCACAGTATGACTGACATAGGACATTTGCTCATACCAAAGTTGGAATGTCAAATTTTCACATGAGACGGGAAACTTTGCTAATAATTCTGGCGAACAATTCATACTATATTTCGCTTATAATTTTTCAGGCGACGAATAATTCATGCTCTGTTTGTTAAACTCCTAAAATGTGGAACTAAGAAATAAAAGGAAAGACTCAAATACTCCATAAACAATGGAAGTGAAAGTGACCAGGTAGCACAGCACTATCACATCATGAATTCGTAATTGCAAACTAGTTAACTAGGAACTAACAAACATCTCGCAATCAAGAAACAGGCACTGACCAAAATCTAGCATGCAACCATCACATCACTCCCGACCAACCACGGAACCACCCAAACACTTCACATCATCTAGTCAACCACCATACTTAGCAGAATCCCACGAAGACGGAATACCATCACAACCAAACCTGAAAAGGACCGGAAGGAGCGGTTCGAAGCAGAGCATGCTCACATCGAGAAAGCGGCAGCTGGACCCTGTAGATGTTGCTGTTCATGGAGTCCAGCACGAGTAGCTCGCCGGCAGGGGTGACCTCCACATCGTACGGCTCGATCCCCAGCTTGCTGCCGTCAAACACCGTCTCCACCGCGTACCCGCCCTCGTACTTCACCATGGACCGCCCCGCCACCGCTGCTGCCGACAACAAAATTCGACCAACATGCGTTCAAGAAACAGAAACCAAAAACCGGAGGAAACGTTGAAGGACCACACCAATTACCCGTCCTGGTGGTCGATTTGAGCGACCACAGCTGCTTCACCAGCGCCGACGCCGTGCTGCTCAGCAGCCCGCTCACAAGCTCTGCCACCAATCGATACGAATTAGCCCCAAGAAACGAAACTCGAAAACCAAGAGCCGAGCTCACTCACTTGCGGGGTACGAGGACGCGGCCGACGCGGAGCCGAAGGCGCTGAGCAGGACCGCGGCCACCAGAAGCGCCGCCACGCTTCTTGCTCTTCTTGCCGCCACCTTGGCCTCCATCGCTTGCAAGAACCAAGAATCCAAGAAGCGGGGAAGCTTGCAGGGGAGGGAAGGGGAAGCTGCTAGGGGAAATGTGAGGAGGGGGAGGAGGCCATTTGAGGACAAGTAAAGAAGGTTCAGAAAACACCAAGAACCCGACCTCTTTGGGGGCCCTGCAGTTCTCGCTCTCTCCGAAAAACGTGAAAGAGACAAGAGAGGTGGTGTGGTGGTGGTGGCGCTCGCTGCTACTGCCGCCGCCGCTCTTATCACTCACTACTCGCCGTCTTGCCCCCGTTCCCTCGGTTTTCCTTTATTTCCGGCTCTACAACATTTTTGGATTGCTTTTTCTGTGGAGGTTTTAGGGTAAGGGAGAGGGGAGTGTGTGTATGCTCCGTGGGCCCAATGTAGTGTATAGATGCGCGTGGTGAGAGAGAAAAAGGAAGAACACACGCGGATTATCTACCGTTTATACCAGAATGGAAAATATGTACGACGTCGGATCGAATAGACGCGTAGATCGCGTGAGGAGAGGGGTGTGTGTTCCCCTATGGTGTGGGACCTATGTGGTGTGGGACCTATGTAACAGTTGTGCTTCTGTGATCTCATCCGTCCCATGTGATGTGATTTCATATCTTGAAATACTCTGGGTGAAAAGCTATAAAGGGGTTCACTACCGTTTCTATTAGAATGGAAGATGTGTATGACGTCAATCACATAGGTGAATAGACCATGGAAGGAGAGAGAGAAGCGGCGTGCGTATATATGCCCTTGTGGTGTGTGCCCTATGCAGTGTGCAGGTGACGGATTCACCACCTTTCTACTAGAATGAAATGTTTGTATGACGTCGGGGCAAATAGTTGGATACAACACGGAAGGAGGGAGGTGTAGTTTGTGTGTTTGCCTCTACGTTGTAGGCCCCTTTGTCAATGTCATGGCTCTGTTAACCACTTAGCCATTAGTTGAATATGGTGATTCATATCTTAATCAACTAGGACTTGAAGAAGTGTGGTATAAGGATTTCTATATAAATTATAATAGTATTAGGATTCCTACTCCCTGTAAGAGGAGAACTAGGGGGTAGTATATAAAACTATGGGGTAATCATAGAGAACACAAGTCACAAACCAACTCATACAAAATAAGAGGTGCACGAAAAGATTAGATGTTAGGTTATTCTTTAACACTAGATTCTCAGCCGTCCGATGTGGATCGCACGGTCCACACTGCTCATCTCGTCGACCTGTCCGAATGCATACACAGATCTCGGCCGTCCATTTTTGATCGAACGGTCGGCATAGTCTTGGTCGAGTAAAACCACCTAATCGCACCGCGCCAGACTCCGGCTCGCGCCGCTTCGCTGCTATCACTGACGAGTGGGTCCTCCTTGTCAGCATCGTCCTCGACTTCTCCGCGTCTCACCGGAGCTCGCGGCCGCCCGCGCATGCGTGCCACGCAGCTCGTCGCTGCCACGTCGTGGACGCGTGTTCGCCTCCGGAGAATCGCCAGGAGTCCATCTACCCCCTGAGGTCATCCATTCTCCTTCGCGTCCATTCTCGTGCTTTCTCCGCCCAAGTTTCCTCCTCGGCCGGAGAAGAACCCGAGCGTAGCTCCGCCGTATCGGAGCCGCTCTCGAGCCCGCGACCGCACCATCGTGATCCTCGCTCAACGCCGCCTCCATTTTGCCCAGCCCGGATCATCGGCGTGCACTGTATCGCCAGGAGCGACTTCGTCTTCCCCGCCTCCGGCAGCTTCGCCCTCGAAGTCGTGTAGGCGTTCTGGTGAGTCTCAAGCCTCAGCGTTTGGTCCCACTTGATCGCAATGCTCCACTGATGCTCACGGTGGGTTCATTTTCGTTTTGGTGCATCGTGGAGGGTGTGCGGCCGATTCTTCTCCGAGCTCGGTTTTCCGCCGCCGCGTCGATTCCAGCCGCCTCGGACCTTCTTCTTCGACGTCACCTTCGGCGGGCGGGCTATCCTGGTCAGCACTCTCGCTGGGCCCACTGTCAGTGACTGTGGCTAGCTGTGCGTCGGTAGGAAAAGGTTTAAATGCTTTAGTATTTCTGAAATGTTTTTTTTTCTGTTGCACTGTTAATTCAATTAAACTTAGAAAATTCATAACTAATTCAATTTTTCTCCAAATCACATGAAACCAGTTCTGTTATTTTTCATTTTAAATGTATTATTTACTAAAATTGGTTTCACCCATGTCTCTGTTAGCAAAAATCTGGTTATTGATTAAATGGTGTATTATGTATTTTCCAAATTAGAAAATTCATATCTATCTCAATATTTGTCCAAATCTAGTAAATCCAATTTTGTAAATTTTCATTTTTAGTGTACTAATTATCAGGATAGGTTTTAGATATGTTTCTGTTCATAAATTTTGTTAAATAATTAATGATGCTTTATGTGTATTGTTAGCTTAGAAAATTCCTAGAAAATTCATAACAAATTAAAATGAGTTGTTTTCTGTTTCTAGAAATTTGTTAGATCATGCTTTAGCTGCTGTGTAAATTTTGCTATGTTTTGTTGTTGTTGAATGTTGTATTGTTGTCGGTGTTATTTTTGTTCTTATTCGTTGTTTTTGCTCGATCGATAGATTGCGACGATTCTGGTATTCTCAAGAGTGATCCTCAGCAGCATATTGAGCAACAGCCGCCAGGCAAGCAGTTTGATCATGTTAATCCCAGTATTTTAAAGTCTAATATTTTGTTTCAGCTGTATGTATGCATTGCTTAATTTGTGTTAAATTGATTAGTTAAATCCGTAGCTGCATATCCTGTAGGTGAAATATTGATCTCTACTACGAGCCTAGGTTATATCTTGTGATTAGAGTTCGTTGGATGAGCTCTTATCACTTAGTAGTTTCTGAGTTCGGTTGCTTAGCCATACTTAGCCAGGTAGATTTGGCGATCATCGACTTAGTCGATGATCCGGATCACATAAATTTATTATTGTTCTTATGTTTCGGCTTATGTTATGTTAATTACAAAATTAAAACTGAAAACAAAAACGATTTAGACGCGGGCACAATGGTAAGATGGTGTGATTCTTGGGTGTGACTGGAATGGTGCCCGGGTCAATTAAGGACCGAACATCTTGTGAGTGAATTTTTATCCAGGCATTTCGGCGTGCTAACCACACTAGAGTATATGGGACCTCTCTTGACCTAGTACTTTGGCGTGTATTGGCTCGGTCGCAGGAGGTCGCGGGAGGGATGGTGTTGGGAGCATGGTAGTTGTCCAAAAGCTTTACCCGAGTGGGTAGTTGTCTTTCGGCTTTACCATGTAAGCGTATGGATTTCTATCCATACGCATGCTCGTAGTTAATACACAATATTGGAAAAGTCTCGTAGGACTTAGCTATGTGAGCATACCTTGGAAGTGTGCTTTGGCTTAAAGCGATGCGAAGTGTGGAGTGCAGTGGTACACCCTGCAGGTTAAAACTATTCGAATAGCCTCGTCCTAGGTGATGGACACGCTTGGGTAAGCTTTTCAAGAGTTAGACTACAACATTTAAATTAAAACTTGATGGGTGGTACGAATCAGGGATTCGTGCTATGGTTGTGGTGACTATTGGGATAGTCACTTCTAGGTTGTTTTTCTTTACTCTTTTGTTATTATTATCCTTGCTGTTATTTCAATTAAAAATGAATTGCGAACTTGCCTTCAAACTGTATTACATTATTGCAAACAAACTTAGCTTTGTGCAAATGAAACATATGGCCTCCACCAAATAAGCATGCATGTAGCATATGAACAGGTCTGCTAGTTCACACGTCAGTCTTGCGAGTACAAAAATAATTTTTGTACTCAGCTGCTTTGCTTAATGTTTTTGTTGCAGAGGAAGAAGGTGAGCCCCAAGGGCCTCACTTCTGTGAGTTGTGCTGCCGCTTCGTGTATGACGACTAGGCCTGGCGGTCCGTTCAGATGCCTTGTGGGTTGAAGGCACGCTGATTGGCTTTGTGTATAGCCATCTTATGGCACTTTTGCTTCCGCTGTCGTTCTTCTGTTATTTATGTATCTTTTGGCCGGTCGGCCATTGTCTGTAATAACTCTACTGTTGTTTATCTTCCGTTAGGTAGTGTGATGTTTGGACTCTATGTTTGGAATGGAGTTGATGCATAATTTTGTGGTGAGGTGTGTATACTGCTTTCTGGGGAGTATACATATCTCGAGGCTCGGTTTATTTGATTTGTGATGCTAGGACCAGGTGGTTGGTTAAGCATTACAAGCCAAATAAATTGGGGGGTCCTCACAGTCATTGACAAGTCGATAGGTGCTGAAGCGGCGACTGTACAGGTTGTGTATGGAGGAAGGCACATGGTTCATTGATTATCTCAATATTTTCAACAAACTTATCACACAGCTAACTAGTGTGGAAGAGAAAATTGAGGATAATGACATGATAGTCATATTGATGCCATCTCTACCACCATCATGAGAGCAACTAGTGATGAATATTCTCGTCGGGAAAAGAATCTCAACTTTAATAAGGCAATGGTATATCTATTGGAGGCAGGGTCCTTGAAGAATCCATTAGATTATTCATCCTTAGGTGACCAGACATTAGTTGTCGTAGATGTTGTAGGTAAAAGTAAAAGTCATAGGAAGAAGAGCAAGAGCAAGGACACATGTGTATACTATCTATGTGACGAGGAATGTTATATAATAAAGGATTGTCCATGTTTGAAGCAAATGAAGGTAGCATGCTTAGTGATGGTTGTGAAAGATAATTCGGACGTACTAGTCGTCAGCCAATCAAGTACTTCTCATGAATAGATACAAGATTCAGGTTGTTGCTTTCATCCATGTTCGGTAAGGGAGATGTTCAACGAAGGATCTCTACGCCCGACTCATAAAACTGTTCACTTAGTAGATTGCAAGGAGTATGCAATTACTGAGGTGAGAATGGTCATATTAGAGATATATAATGGAGCACATCGCACATTGACAGGAATTCAATATGTTCCCAGCTTAAAGAAGAATATAATATTTGTGAGTCCATCTGAACTCGAAGGTTGTGAAGTATCACTTCGAGGTGAAGTCATGCGAGTTGCTTGCAAATAACAGGTAATCATAAAAAGTATCTGGAGCAACGGAGGATACCGATTGATGGGTAATCATCATAGAAGAGCAACCAATAGGAGGTCTGATAAAAGTCCAAATCAGTAGAAAGAAATCGTGTTGTCAATGGTACTCATATCTCATTTGCAGTTATGTGCAGATCTGCAAAGACAGTTGCAAAATCTAGCAGGTGCAAAGGCGAAGTTGCAAGCTATTGGAAAAAGAAGATGTGGTGGGACCAATCACGCGGTACCGTCGATCAGGTGGAGCTCGAAGACAGTTCAAACATATGGCATGGAGGGCTATAAAAACAGAAGATGTGGTTAATTAACCAAACTACACAACAAAAAATATCTCAGATGAAGTTTCTAGACATGCTAGCCCAGATACCAACACACACATTGCCACCAGGGGTGGCGTCAATCCGAGCGCCCGTGGGTGCCACCAGGGGCACTACCCCTGATAGGTGGGCCCGTGGTCTCCGTATCGAGTACTTCTCAAATTTTGGCTTCCCAAAACTGGCGTTCCTTTCCTTTCTTCTTTGTCATTTTCTTTAGGAAACTTCCGATTCACTGAATTCTCTCTAAATTGCATATTTTCCATAATTTTCTGCACGACACATGAAATACAACACACCTCCAATATTTGTTAGGGTTAGTTGCCAAGTGACACAATTATCCGCAATTATCGCACATAGAGTGACAATGTTGGCGTATAAAATAAGCACATAATGAGCGCCAACCAGGGTGAGGATTAGAAAATATAGGAGCTTTGTAGGAAAGACCGTTTGGATATGTTGAAAAACATAGGAAATTTAGAAGATTTTTTAGAGTGAACAGATTATTTATTTGCTTAATTAACTTGAGTTGTAAAGTTTTCACCTGTTAGCCACCAAAAAATGAACTGAGGCGTTCTTCGTGCATAAGAATTTTATGAATAGGTTGCAGTGGATGCTAAAATTCCTATGGAATTGGCATGGCAAGGAAAAAAAATCCTATG
The DNA here is from genome assembly GCA_036346255.1 of Ampelocalamus luodianensis. Classification (NCBI taxonomy): domain Eukaryota; kingdom Viridiplantae; phylum Streptophyta; class Magnoliopsida; order Poales; family Poaceae; genus Ampelocalamus; species Ampelocalamus luodianensis. The sequence continues at coordinate 49,630,428 of CM070627.1, read as the reverse complement.
GAGTATTGTTCATGTTTCCTACTAACCAAATTCCTGTGTGAACAGTATTCCTCCAAAAATCTTTTAAAAAATCCTGTAATCCAAGAAAATGAATCAACTATCAAACAGTAAGCATATCCAACCAAGACAAACAGTAATAGAGCAACTCTTGTACCAAGGCAAATGCTAGTAGTATTCCATATACTAGCACACTCGTGATGCATGCATGCTTGTTTGTGACATTCAATCGACCTTCACTAGCCTTCACTGCCATAATGCTGTTGCCAATTTTCTAGTAGTCACTTAGCAGTTAGCATGCATAGTCATGATTCTTAAAGGTCGTAGGACAATACAAAGCAAAATACTCCTATCTCTATGTCACTGCACTTATATTTTTTTATTCACGTTATGTTGTTGCTATTACTTACTAGTACTAGCTTGGCTGCTTATTTCGATACTGATGTGCTTATAGGATTTTTAAAAGATCAATGTGTTTATAAGATTAATTATGTTATTTGAGAGAAAATTAGAGAGAGAAAACACCAACAAAGCCGCCCAAGAAATGGGGCGGAGTAAGAGAGAAACTAAAACCCTACTCTCTCGGCACGATGAACACTAGGTGTGTTGCTCCCGTCTTGCACTGGGTTGTTGTCTCGTCTTTGATTTTGAGTAGAAGGTCCTGAGGCATAGTGTATTTTTGTTGAAAGACTCTGCAGTTGCGCTCCTTTCGGATTTTCTAAGTGATCAAAATAAGCAAACTTGTTGTTTTCCCGTGTTCCGGTTGTGCGCGTAGCACTTGGTCCCACCACTCACGAGTCCCTACCGATGGCTGCCATTGTGCCGGTTGGAGGCTTACTAGCCTTAGCCAACTGGATGTCATGGTCCAGACACATATGACGAATACCTGCACGTAGTGAATATGTGCAGTACCGTTTCCGGGAATTGCCCGCACAGCACACGATTGCCGCTGTTTGGCCATCCTCAATGTCAATCTTTTACCAACCAACGTGCACAAGTTCAAGGATCAAGAGAGCCAGCGTGCTCTATTTTGGCCTTTGAGTTTTGTTATTACTGTATGTAGTCCCTCTTCTTTGCTCTACCGCTCCTGAAATGGATGTATAAACACTACTACATAAAATGTTTATATAGACAGGTCAAAAACATCATCACAGACGGTTTCGTAAGCCGTCTGAATCTATGAGTCTGTGATGACACGAGTCATCACAGATGGTTTTCAAACCGTCTGTGAAAAAAGCTATCACAGACGGTTCGTAACAAGAACCGTCTGTGATAATCTATTTACGAACCGTCTGTGATAATCTATTTTCTCATACGGTTCTTGTTCAGAAATTTCAAGCTATGGTAAAATCACAGAGTAAGAAAAACCATCTGTGAACCGTCTGTGAAGTCTACAATTATCACAGACGGTTCGTGTTAAGAACCGTCTGTGATCTAGCCATTTTCACAGACGGTTTTTAGCGCAGCTAATAACACAGACGATCTCTAAACCAAAACCGTCTGTGAGACTGTGATTACATGTAACACAGACGGTTTTGGTCAACCGTCTGTGATGAGGTGTGCAGTACGTGCCTTTTTGTAGTAGTGAAACGCCATGTGAAATGTTTCTAAAAAGGAAAAAATCTTGCTAGAGTTGTATGACAAGTGATCTAAGTACGTACGTTTGCAGTGCAAGTGACCCTGTTCAATACTGCCTGCCAAAATTCGGCTACAACAGGTGCACACATACTAGCAAGGTATTGAAATCGACGTGCTCGGTATATCATGGGAAATAAGTTCCTCGCTGTTTTGTGGCCCGTTTAGAACACGGCAACCACGTAAAATTTTTAAAGAAAAACGCGCAGTTTCTACGAGAATTAATTCTAGACCGTTGATTTCTAATGAAGCGATCAAACGTTAATTTCCCATCAAGTGGCCAAACAAAAGGGAAGGCCGACACGTCTTTTGAAACCAATGAAAGCCCGTGCGCGTACATGCACCGGCCGTTCACTTCAACGTCCTTCCATGTCCAAAGCGAGCAGCCGTGCAGCCGATCTAGTGTTCACACGACTACATGCGTACAAACACGGATCCGGATCCTCCGTGGCACTGTGCAGAGATCCATAGCGTAAACAGCTCTGGGAGAGGGTGGACAGCCCACCGACGCATTACTGTAGCAACGGTGGGAAGTGCTGCATCGGTTTTATTGTAGCACCACGCCACAGTGAGTGATCTAAATCTTCGGTTTTTAATCCGACGATGGAGATCACTTCTGATACCGTGTTATCGTAGATCTACGATTAACTTACTTCAATGCAGAGGACCAGGGGCGGAGCCAAGTTAACCCACCCAGTGTCATAGGACACTGGGTCCAAAATAATTTTTAGTAGGGATCAGCACCCCGTGCCCATGTGTGCACCTCTTAGCCGAAAGTCTGTGCACCGAGACCCTTCCCTCCAACCCAACGAAAGCACCATACAACAGTAACCCACGAGGCGCATGAGGGCCAACGAAGCCAGCAGCAGAACACTGAGCGAGCCCATGAGTTGCATGAGGGCTAAGGCATCGTTTGCCCTTGAGTCTAATCGATTCGATCGATCTCAAACTCAATCAAAGCTAGCGTCGGCTTGCACCCCTCACATCGTCATGACGCCTCCTGTTCGTCTCACTACTTCTTTATCATTGTACATTGTCGTCGGTTATATCAAAATATTGATACTAAACATGGTTGGATATACTACTATTTAGTATAAGTATGTTGAAATGATAAACGCCGGTTATTTTGTTCTTGTTCCAACCGTGCGGAGGATTCCAATCCTAGGAATACAGTGCAGTACCAGCGTCAGTAGCCTCGCGTCACAGAACCGTACCACGTTCGGCTGTTAGAGCTAGCTCGGCGCGTCCTATCCATCCGGCCAACATTCTCTTCCATGATGTATTGCACGCAACATCACAAGATTCACATCCATGTCTCCCCACGCACCCTTTATTCTCCTCCAATTCCTTTCAACTTTTTCTTTCTTTCTTTCTTTCTCTAGGGCACTATTGCATGCATATGGCATCTTCTTTTTGTGATGGACAAAGAAGTTTGTTCTAGCCACTAACTTGCTTTCCTTATCTCTTCACCATCACACAAGCTCACCACTAGATATACCGAGATCTGCAATTAAAGCACAAAAATCTAAAGGGCATTGATGTGTCCATGCTTCTATTGTGGAGTAGATAACTCTCTTAAGCTTGGCCCAATGAGGGGCATTCTTTATTTAAAGTGCTTGGGATGGCCTTAATCCTTGTCTTTGTTGAGATCTTGACCAAACTTTGATACTTCAAGGATTAAAAGTTATTCCTGTTAATTTTCTTTTCTTTTTTGAGACACTGTTCTTAATTCTAGTTTTGCGACCATTGGCTACAGAAGGTTATGCCTTGCCGTGCAGTTCTAACAGCAGGCTTACCCATTATATCTCTCTCTCGAAATGGAGACTACATGAACTTCAAATGTGTGCGTGTGATATGCGTGTGTGGTGGTGTTTGTGCGTGTGTGTCTTTCTTGTAATTACAAAAAAAAAAAACCAAGTAGCAAAGCTAATGATTTAGTCTCGGGGTTTGTTGATGAATTACTATCAATCTTACATAGTAAATGTCGGGAACATGGCTCTCGAGATTATTCGAGAAGAGACAAGAACTTTTTAGACATGTTGAGGCCTTCTCCAGAAAGAATAATAATCATACAAAGCACAAGCCACCGAGACTAAGTCTAAGGTTCAATGGCTTCTGTCTGTGTGTTCAACTTTGTTCATCCTCCTCTTTTGTCTGCCGGCACCGCCTCTTATAAAGCGTTTGAAAGGGTTGCAGTTGTTGTGTATCAGGAGACGCCTTAACGGTTGCTTGAATATGCACGTTGAGGACGATTGTTGTCAGTGAGACATCCTCCCTGCATGTTTGCCAAGCAGTTATTGTCAGAGACGAAGAGAGATGCGTACGGTTATATCAGAGACATATATGTGTACGTGTATTAACTACCACGTATAGCTGAGCGTAGCGTACATAATCCTTAGTCGATAAGGTCCTCATGTCTGTGAAATTTATCGATCATAGGTGGTTGTGATTATACGTGATCGTAATAGACCTTTTCGACCATACGATGGTCGTAACCTTCCCGGTCGTTGCAGATATCACCGATCAAACGTATATTCGATGACTATTCAGAATACTATTATCCATAATAAATATTATAGATAAATAACTTTGTTAATAAGACGATTATTCGGTCCTCGTCCGGGTTCCTCCGCCTTTTGGCGACCATAGATATGCAATGATACGAGGAGCACGGTTGAGACGATCAGATCACATCATGACCGGACAAAAGGCCGCCGCGAAAAGGGACGCCAAGCATCGAGCCAACAACACAACGCAAAGGCGTGCGACGCAACCTGTGCAGGTGTGATTGGTTGGTGACGGACGGGTGCCGCCTCCTCGATATGCGGACAGTCTGTTGGATGGGCCCGGGACAAGATACGATTCAATTTCTTCAGTTTGCTCTTTATTTGGGCCCGAAGGGGGAAGTGACCGCTAGGCCCATCAAAAGAAAAGTGAAAAGGAAAAACGATGGATATTGTACTAGTGTCTCTTGGAGATCTCCTACTAGTGAAATAATATTGTACAGTTTGTACTAGACAAACCAGCAATGCTTTTATACTCTGTAAAATAAAGGCAAAAAAAGAACTAGTACATAGTAGGCACAAAATCAACTTGTGAAATAATAATTTTTGTGAGCTTTCTTTCTTACAGAGTAGAGAAGCACTTCTTTCGAATGAAAAAGTATAGAAGCACTCTAGAAAGCAAAATAGATTGTTCGACTTGAACCGTGAGATTTTCTCTTTTTTCCATTTTTTTTAATTATCTTTACTACTTAGAATTGATCTCCTGATCATCCATTGAGGTTAGCTGCAGTGTGTAACTAAATACTCTCCACCTTTATCATGCCTTAATTTCAGATCTGGTAAATCTTTGTCATGGTGACAAGTAACATCATTCAGCATCCTAACAGATTGTGCAACAAACAATTTCAGCATATAACTTATTCAGGTTCTAATACAACATGAACACAATTGGTTAAACACCCAACTCAAGCACAAAAAAAAATGCTATCTTGCTTGTCCCTCTACATCTCTATCACCAATATACAACAACTGCGACAGCAACTGATAAAATAGCAGAAACAAAGATCAACTTAACACAAGAGAAAACTATGCACACTTCTTCCACTGTCCAATGATCTGCACTTGTTGGCCAACGGTATCCTGATTCATCAATCAACTACCTCTTTCGTTAGGATATACACACACACATATATATATATGAACATGAGCTATTTCTACTTCTATACAACCGAGCGTGGTGATATCATATTATCAGACTTGGCAGACCATTCCTACCTCCAGAGTGCAAACATGCGGTATGTTAGCTACGTAGACAGGGCCTCGGCTGTTCTTTCTCAAGAACTCATAGCCGAAGTTTATTGCAAACCGCTTTATCAGACTAGACCCGCTTTTCGCCTTCATGTAGGAGCGCCCCATTATGAAGGACATGCCTGCCTCTCTTGCCTCCGTCAGCTCCTGCAGCTCACCACGCACCTCGCTGTCAATCTGTGCGTCCTTTGGAAGCGCAAACCTTACCCTCTTTGACTTCGGTGCTATTGTGCTCGCGTTTATCTCCTTATGAGTGGATGATCCTGGTGGATCTGATCCGTCAGGGTCGCCGTCCTCCTGAAATGGAAGACCTTTGCTGATGAAAGACATCCTCTCGTATGGATGATCTTCACCGTCCAGAAAGCCATTTTGGTCAGAGTCCCCACAGCGGATGAATTCTGCAATGCTGCTGACTAGGTCCTTCTCAAACTCTGTGTCATCCTTCTGCACATCACGGTACCCATATCGGACAACCACCCTGTACAGCCTATACTGTTTTGGGCCAATGCGACCGACCAAAAATCGCTCCTCAGGTTTGATGTGTGGTACAGATACCGATTTAATGCATAGAAAGACCATAACCTGATGAAAAATATATTTGATTACTGTAGGAGTTAGTTAGATGCACGTACTGGTTCACTAAGATAAATAATTCAGCAGAGTGCGCTTGGAAGAAAGCATAAAAGAATATAGCTTAGATATTAGACCAGTTTTATTGTCTTTCCTCAAAAAAGAAAACAACATTCTTGTCAGAACAACAAAAGAAGTACGATAAGATACCTGATGAAACGCAGGCAGATTGGTGACAAAGTGGGAGAAGATGGCTGGAATCCCAGACACAAGCTCAGTATGTATCAGGCCAATGCCTCGGACCCGAACAAACCCCAAGGAAGGGCCAAGATTTAAGAGCCAACTTATCGAGACCTTGTTTTGCACATCAAACTCGTACTTCTTTATGGTGCCATAATGCCACACACACATCACCATCATGAAAATGAAGGAAAGGGTGATGGGTACCCAAGCCCCTTCGTGAAACTTCACAAGGGATGCCGAGAAGTAGAGTACTTCAATTGCACCAAAGAAAAGAAGGAAGATGAGGGCAAAGACTATGCTCTTGTTCCAACAGAGAACTATAACCAGTGACATCAAGCAAGTTGTGACGAGCATAACAGTTACGACTGCCAATCCTGAACAAAGAAAAAAACACATCAGCTAAACCTGTAGAGTTGACACTAAATATAGATAAACATAAAGGGCTCGTATCTTGTGGCTGTTCATGGTAAAAAGAGAGTATGCATGTGTTATCTTGAAACAATAAAACTATATGCTTATGGAACTGTACTTTTACCTTGTGCGTTTGTCAATTGCTTTGTATCTCTGAAGCCTATAGTAACAGCTAGGCATAGTATCATCAAGATCCAATTGATCTCTGGTATATATATCCGACCATGTACTGTAGAGGATGTATGTACAATCTTCACCATAGGGAAGCAATTTAAGGAACAACACTGCTTGATAATTGAGAACGTGCCAGTAATAACTGCTTGGCTCCCAACTACAGCTGCGAGTATTGCGATCCCAAGAACAGGCCATCTGATTTTTTCTAGAAAGAGATTATTGCATAAGTAAATACCAAGAAGGGGAACTTCTTATATTCACTAATTGTTTATCTATGAGGGTAAAAAGGCATATAGAAAGAGTACCTGGCACTGATACGTAGAATCCAATATGATAGCCGTTGTCAAAACTGTGATGTCGTGAAATGTAAGCAGCTTGCCCCATATAGGCCAGTATGAGGGCTGGGTAAACCACCAGTGTGAAAGCTATCTGTTGGAAGTAAAAAAAAGACCGGTAAGGGATTTTAGACTTAAATAAGAACTTGCCGTGATGATTAGGCAAGGTTGGTGGCACAATGTCAAGTCCTAATTCATCAAGATAGGTAGCATATGTCAAAGTCCTAAGGATTACAATGTTCAATTATCATGCAGCTTTTGAAGCACTCCAAATTGAAACACACAAATTGTTGCGAATATAGGTTCGATGAGAACATCTGTGTTAATATACAGAATTTAGTCTTAAGTGTCGGAAAACAACCAACATTCCGATATTCCAACTACTAAGTAAAGTTTACTAGCCGAGTGCCCGTGCGTTGCAACAGATCTCAAATAAACATATATATATTCTATACTTGAAAAATCAATATGCATAAGGTAATTATCCTTGCCTAATCATCCATAAAAGATCTCACCAACTTAAGAGGTGGAGAGGTAGATGGCAGACTCACCATCACCACCAAGTCCTTTCATAATAGTAAAGATTAGTGAACATCATCAAATAATTTACTAAGATAATCAAGCTTTCAGCGCAATTAAGTAATAGGGGATTCCAGGATTTGTCCTCATGAGATAGATGGATTTCAGATTTTACCCCCCATGTATCTATGACATGTGGGTCTAGAGCCCACATGTCATAGACATATAGGGGAGCAAAATCTGAAATCCATCTATTCATTGGGGTAAATACTGAATTATTCCTTAAGTAATCAGTTGTGTTGACTCTGGCTTCATCAACTCTTCCACTAAGTATAATTGTATACAAAGCAGAGGTTAGCGAAGGGGCAAATTCTCTCAGCAATGCTATTCACTCCGTTAACAAGCGCCGCCAAGTGGCTATCTTACTGTTTATCATTGTGGAATAATTAGGCAGAATACATGGAAGTACTTCTTTCTTCATAAGCGAATGAGAGGGTATCAGTTTTCATCAATTAACACAACAACTTAAATCAACACATGCGATGTATACTAGTAAGCAATGATGAAGTTTAAAATTGAAGCTCCCCACATTTTTCTGTAATCCAAAAATGTTCACCACTCTGTATTAGTTGACCCCTTCAACCAAATAAAAGGTCAAGTTCAACTAATCCAACTAAATGCATTTGCTTCCATTGTTTATGCACATTTCATCCAGAATCTACATGACATGGCTTGGTTTAGGGCCTGTTTCAGGCAGTGTAGTTCATAAGACATTTTTAGGGCTTCAAAGCAAGAACTACAATAAATTAGCCAACAAATAAGTCGTACAAGCTGCTCCACAGGAACAAGCTCATAAGCTCTAAATTCTCCATCTCCTTACGAAATAATACATATAAGAAGTTCTTAGTGAACTCAAACTCTAATATTGCTTTTGTAATTTTTTAGTTGTGCATTGTACGAATTTGCACTAGCTACCAATACATTATCGGATACTAAAATTCTTTCTTCCCGCTTTAAATTCATCTGCTTTGGCTATCCCAAGATACTAATCTTTTATTCTCCATGTATTACTGAACTTATTTATATATAGACTGCAAAAGCTCTCCTTAGCTACACCACACAGTGCCTTCTATTTTGATGATGTGTACAGAAATACTCTTTGTAAACATGAACTCGATGTGTTTTATCTTTATTTGGTTAGACATGTAATGTAGATGCACCTGCACCCTCTTACTAGCAAGAAATTAAAAGTCATTCAAATGCAAAGGGATGACAAATCAGGCAAGTGGCAAAGGACTATGTAATATGAGCCTCTTGTAGCATGATCAATGTTATAAAATGCTCATCACATACGTTGATTGAGGATTGTGTAAAATGTCCAAGGTCCGCATACATTGCTTCAGAGCCTAAGAATTTCCACAGTTTCACAAGGGTCAACTTATCATCATCATTATGCAAAGTGGCAGAATTGAACAGGGTCGAACAACCTATTCTGATATTCTCTTACCGGTTACACATAGAAGGATCCCGCCCAGCGACATCCAGCCACCTGTTTGAGTCTTCTGGAGAAATCTGTACATGTAGTATGGCGAAAGAGCTTTATACACATGGGGATTCCAATGGATGATGTTGTAGACCCCTATGAAGCTGATGCAGAGAAGCCACAAGCAAACGATAGGCGCAAAAAGAAATCCGACCCTGTGTGTGCCGTAGTGTTGCAAGGCGAACAAACCCACCAGTATCACGCATGTTACTGGAAGCAATATATCTGCAAATTAACATGTCACAACAGAAACACTAACCATCAACTAGCTATTCAGAAACAAACATCACAACGCTAATCAACAAGTAATGCAATAACTAGAATCAATTCAATTAGAATCAGCAAGCATGAAGATCACACATTGCTATTGAGCAATTATAAACGTAACTAGAGCAAGCAAGTGACCTACATTCGTGCTGCTCATTGACCATCGACAACTCGAGCCCGGAAACTGCTGAGAACACTGTAAAAGAGAGCAAGAAGAAGACATCAGGCTCTAACACCAACCAATGCAATACCAAGAGCGCAACCAAATCTCTGGGGGAGGAGGAGGAGGGCGAGACCAGAGACGGCAGGGGTGAGCACGCCGTCGCCGATGACCATGCATGTCCCGAGCAGAGCAAACAGCAGCAGCACCCTCTGCAGGACCCTGTGCCGCTCCAGCGCCGCGCGCAGGGTCGACACGGGCGCCGGCGTCGCGCCATCACGCTGCCCCGTGAGCTCGTCGCCGCACGGGAGGAGCCCCGCGCGGACGCGGCGGCATATGAGCGAGTAGAGCGCGAAGGTTCCGCCCTCGCCGTCGTCGTCCGCGCGCAGCACGATGAGCACGTATTTGAGGAGCGGGATCAGTGTCAGCGTCCAGAACACGAGGGAGAGCACGCCGTAGATCTCCTCGTTGCCCGCCGAGTGCTCGATGTCGCCGCCGGCGAAGGCGCTCTTGTACACGTACAGCGGCGACGTCGACAACTCGCCGTACACCACCCCGAGGCTCTGGTACGCGAACACCAGCTCCGCGCGCCACGGCTGCAACCGCATCAAGAAACAAAAAAATTAACCACCTTCGCCGTGAATCCGTGATGCCCCAAAACCACCAAAGATAGAATCTTTCAGACGTAATCCAAGAAACGGCGCTCCGGCTTCACCTTCTTGCGCGCCACCCTCGCTGCGCCGCGGCCGCTCTCCGCATCCATTCCCGTCCGTTAGCTCTCTCTCTCTCGCGCGCGCTCTCTTCACGGTGCCAAGCGCGCGCAAGTTGCCATCTTTGCTGCGCCCATGCGCGCAACTCGCAGCGCCGCTGTCAAATAGAGAGTAGAGAAGTGAAGAATTTGGCCAGGGAAACTATGTTTTGGTAAGATTTGTCGCTTTGCACTTCGGTTGAGAGGACAAACAACAGAAGCAAGCCACGCTCACTTCCCTTCTAGTAGCTTCTTGCGAAAACTACTATTACTACTAGCTGTCTAGCTCTTGTCCTTGCTCGGCTCTCTACTTCTTCTACGCAGTAAGAAAAATCCAAATCCAAGAAGCACACTAGGACAGGAAAAGAGAAGATTTGGAAGAACAAGAACTGAACAGGGAAATCAAAGGAAAGTATGGTTTCCTTCTACAATTCTATTCTTCCTCCTCTTTTGTTGCAATCTTATACCAGAGTGAGACTTCTCCTCCTACTTATAGCTTCAGAGGTCAGCACGGCCACACGAGGATTGACCAGATTGCAGAGCTGGTGAGGTATCAGGTATAACCGTATCAGGGACAAGTTGATATGTGGGTGCTCCTTTTAGGCCTTCGCTACCGTGGGTGCCAAAGACAGGTTGCTCATCATGCTGATGTCTTTTGCTAAGCCTTCCTCGAAGAAGGTTGTGGTCGTTGCGATTATAGTTTTTTTTTTCCCTCTCTTTTTCCCAATTAGCTCGTACCGTGTCCATAAAAATCAAAGTAAATAACTTCATCAAGTACAACTTCAAATCATGTCATGCTATCTGTAATGTAGGATTTGGACCTTTATTGAACCACATATGCAAGTTTAGGGACTTAAATATGCCATTCTCAAGCTCACACAGCCAAGCAACACATTCCACAAGTTTAGGAACATATGACGCACTATACTCTAAAATCAAATATACAAAGGTACTTCTGTGTACTCTAGAAAAATGATCCTAGAATTTTTTTCCCAGGAGTTATGCTTACAAATTCCCGAAGTGAACCAAGTAATGGGCAGGTAACTCATATGCAAGTTCCTGGCATTTACACATAACCCCTTTTGCATGCTTTTATCGAAGTCAAAGAGTAAATGAACCAAATATCTGCTTTGTCTAAAGTCAAATTGACAGCTCTAATCAGGGGAAAAAATGACAGTCTCTTTCTTAGGTTGCTTGTACAGCAGCTTGTGATAACTTTTCGACCCTGCTGTATGATAGGAATTGCTCTCCCGTACGGCCGTACGGCTCGTCGAAGTGAGATCGAAGTAGAGGGAGATAAGCACGAAGAAGATTTGGAAGACTCTGGACGCAACATGAATACATGATGACCAAAGCATCGAGCAGACCACAGAAGAAGAAGAAGAAGAAGAATAAAATTGGCATTTACCAGAAACGCTCGTCTCGTGGAAACGATAGCTCCAATTGGCAGTGCTGCATCAGCACGATATATTGATTGATTGATGTGTTAGGTCTTAGGTAAGTGTTTGCTGCATCCGGTTCCTGGCTTAAACAAGGCAAAGCGGCCGCGTGCCTGGCCTAAAAGAAGCGTCCTTTTCCACATTTTCTCGCCTTTTAAATTACTAACCGGTGCTATCAGTGATGTGTGCAATGACAAAGTAAACGATTCGATCTGCGTAATATTTATCTTGAGCGGTTTACGAATTTTTTTTTAAAAAAAACTCTATTATTGAAAAGAAAAATCAACGGTCTACTTACTTCTTCTAGAAGTAGGCTACAAAGTAAAAGATTTTGCACAGTTGGTCGCACCTATGTGTCTAGATCGTGCTTAATCCGCGTTTGACGAAGCTTGGCAGTTAATGCTACTGATGTGTCGCCAACCGTGGATCGTGATATTCCCATCGAGCAGGAACGTCGTTCATTGTTTTCGCCCCCTCTTTTTTCCAAGTAGCTCGTACCATGTCCATATAAATCAGAAGCAGATAACTCCATTCGGTACGATTTCAAATCATGTAATTCTCGTGTTAATTTTCACCAACCACGAATCAGGAAAGCACATACATATATGTTTCTGATACGACAGCATATAAACACGCTACTAGTTTTCTTTTTCTGAAAGAACGAAAAGCGTACTACTAGTGGCCTAACGTTCAAAGAGACGTACTGCTTACACAAATTGCCGTGGCGTTGACAAGAGACACCCCATACAGAAATCAGGGGATCACAGCTTATCCTTTAGCTTGTACAGATTTTGCATGCGTCTGCTTTTTCCTACTGTGCATGTAACTATTTCGGGCTTGGATTTCGCAACGTGTCTGTCCATGGTGTCCACGTGTGCATGCTTTTCTGCCACAGACTGGTACTGCGGCAGGAGTGCGCATGCCTTCCTGTCACGAGTTGGGAGCGTGACGGTGGCCTGCCGTGTATGGATATCGTGGAAATTGGCTATTACGCACAAGGAGTAAGGTAGAAGACACGTATCGTCTATTTAACATTTCGCGGTGCTATTTTTCCCGAAATCGGGAAGGTTACGTTTGTTATTTCGTTTTGGAAAAAATGCTGGATGGGCCGAAAACTGTCTCCTGTCTGCCCGTGGCGCGGTGGCGTAGGCAAAATTTGGCTCCTGTCACATCGGCGGCCAGGCGGCTGGCTGGCCGGACAAATCTGTCGCTGTTGCCTGTTGGCACAGCTGCTGCACGGGTATATCTCCTTGCTCCCAACGATCCCGGAAACGGACATACTGTATCGGAAAAACCGAATTTTGGACCTATGGTTTGCATTGGTGAACCAGTGCAGTAACTCTCCGATGACACTTGCTAGTTGCCACAGTGTTGTGCCGTTCTTCCCTGTTGACTTTCGCTATTTAGCGCTGCATCCCTCCGCCTTTCCCTTCGCAAAGGAAGAGGATACATTTCCATCGTCGGAGGTTGCAATCTTATTTTTGCTTCGCTTTTCCTTTTCTAGCATGAGATGAAATGGACCCAGCTGCCTTGCTCTGTTGATTTTGGTTCTGAAACGTGGAATCCTGAAATGTGCACGGTTCAGTGTGCTTGATTGACATGACGCACCGCCGGCTGTTCTGTACTTCTGTTGGTTAATCTACAAAGCACGACTGAGAGATGGTGACGCTTGAGTAGCTGAATAGATCTCTCCTGACTTCTATCTCACTTGGATTGAATAGGAGGTGCTCACTTTTTTCTGCATGCTTTGGAAATGCGATGCAAGATATAAAAGGTAGTGCTGTTGACCTAAGGAAAACGAATGGGTGAGCAGTCGGCCGACTTGCCCTGTGCGCGTGGAAAAGTTGGAACCACTCGTGAATTTCTCGACACGTCCTCACGAACGCGAAAGACGGAGGAGGGAGACTCGTGGATACGTACACCCTGCAGAAAATTTGTAGTAGTTTGGTCTCGGTTGTATATAGCCCGACCAAACCACTTCTCGCCTTGATCACGTTGGATGTTAGATATGTAGTTTGTATAGGGTAATTTTTGCATATTGATCAACACCTGTAATTTATAAATTTTGGCCTTTAATCTATTGAAATAGATCAAGTGTTCATTCTAACATGGTATCAGAGTCATGACCCTCTCCTCTCTTGATCCTTTTTCTTACCTCGGGCCGTCGTCGTCGTACCTGTCTCGCGTCGGTATCTTGTCTTTGTGGATCTTGGACTATGATGCTTTTTTCACATGACACCAGATTTTACCACCTTACTTCTGTGAGTCCCACATCTCTTCCTTTCGCTGTTCAGACTGCAGGAGGTACATCTCTTCCGGTTGCAAGCCGATGCATCCTTTCCACTTCTTTCTTTTATGATCTTGTAGTCTCTCAAGTTCCCAAGCTTATGTCAACCGGTCAGATCGTTGATCACGATTGTTGTCTTATTCTTGAGTTCTTGAGTCGACTCTTTTTGTGTCCAGCCCCCAACACGGTGATTTGCAATATCTTTGGGAGCTCGACTGGCTGTAACTTCCTTCCGCTACTGCTTTTTTTTTCTGCATCCTCTACTACTTCCTTTGCTCAATGACACCATTGTTTGTGTCATCTCTGTGGATCGCGACTGTCGTCTCTAGTTAGTCGTGATCTTCTTAAATTTGTTTCGGTGACACTTCTTTATCTTGTATGAGTTGTAAACTTGGCAAGCAGTTGTAGCTCCCCTACCCCTTTAGTGATTTTGTTTTTGCTCGTCCTTTTGATATTGTTCACTCTGAAGTTTGGGGGGTCCGCTCTCTTCATTTCGAAAGGGGTCATCGGTACTATGTGATCTTTATTAATGATTATTCTCATATCATACTTAGATCTACTTTATGTCCTCTCACAGTCAGATTCTCTCTATTTACCAGGTGTTTGCCACCATGGTTCGTACTCAGTTCGTACCTATCTGCAGCTTTGCGTCGCTTTCTTGTTGAGCAAGGTACTCTTCTCCAGTACTCTTGCCCTGGTGCTCATTCTTAGAATGATGTCTCTGAGCGTAAGCATCATCACTTGCTTGAGACAGGTCATGCTCTCATGCTTGCCTCTTCTATTCCACCTCACTTCAGGCTGAGGCTACAGGTCATGCTCTCATGCTTGCCTCTTCTGTTCCACCTCACTTCAGGCTGAGGCTATCTCCACTGCTACTTTTCTCATCAACATGCAGCCTTTCACCGCTCTTCAGGGCTCTATTCCTGTTGAACATCTCTACAGTCGACCTCCAAAGTAGAATCACCTTTGTTGTTTTGGCTGTGTCTGTTACGTACTTCTTTCACTTCATGAGCGCACCAAGCTGACTACTCAATCAATTGAGTGTATTTTTATTGGCTACAGTTTGAAGTATAAGGGTTATCACTGCTACGACCCTGTTGCTCACCAGGTGAGGATCTCTCGGGACGTTATCTTCGATGAGTCCCGACCTTACTACTATCGTACCCATATTGTCAGCTCAGATTCTCTTTTTGAGTCGATTTCCTTTCCGAATTTTCCTAACCCTCAACTTTCCACTTTTGTTTCGCTTCCGCCTCTACCTCCTTTGCTTCCCTCTCCTCCGGCTCCACTTGTTCCCTCTCCATTGGAGGTTCCTTGTAGCACCCCTTTTTTCCTTCTTCCTCGGGTAAACTCCCTCCCCCCCCCTCGCGTGCTCCCTGACGCCGCCTCTACCTTCTTTGTGGGCAGTCGGTTTTTTTCTCTATTTTTTTATTTTCATTTCCTTTTCCTTTTTAATTCAAAAGGAAGGCTTTAAAAATTCATATCTCCCTCATTTCAACTCAAAAAATAGTGTTTTAAATTTCTAAAATTTTGTAAATTCAAGATCTTGCTAATGGCATAGGTTTTGTTTAATTTGAAGTTCATTTACTATCTCATTTGTATTTATTTGCTCTTGTTGCTTGTTGTTTACTTCGCCCGCGTAGAGTTCGAAGACGCCGGAGACCTCCAAGTTGATTAGAACAAGACTACACGGACTCTCTTCCCTACAATCAAGGCGAGTCAATACTTTGATCATATTGAGCCTACATTTTATGTAAATTATGTTCTTTTAAAAATAGCAAATTGCATGCTTTAATTCATTAATCAAATGTATGTTAAAGCTTAAGGT
This sequence comes from Ampelocalamus luodianensis, assembly GCA_036346255.1. Lineage (NCBI taxonomy): Eukaryota > Viridiplantae > Streptophyta > Magnoliopsida > Poales > Poaceae > Ampelocalamus > Ampelocalamus luodianensis. The sequence continues at coordinate 49,614,460 of CM070627.1, read as the reverse complement.
AGTTAAATACTCATTTGATGATTAATTAATTATTATGCCATCCTTGATAATTTGAATCCAATAATCCTTGTCACACTAGTAACTATATGGTAATACTATCTATAGGTTGTACTTAAGCGTCATGCTAGCCTTGCTTAAGTACCGGGATATTAAACTATCCCAATCATCATCTCTTCAAACATAAAATGATTTGGACAATCATTGCGGGTGAATGACTGAGATGGTTGAGTTGTTGTATTTTACTTCTCAAAAACCCTAAATTGCTATTACCCTATCTGGGTGGATGGAGAGGTGGATGGTATAACATTGGGTGCTAATGTAACCCAAGGAATGTTATTTTGTGGATGGTATGTGGAAGAACCGCCTAGATAATCCTAAGGACTTAATTTTGTCACGACCTCCCGTGTAAAACAAGTACAACCATAAGTCTGCGACAAACCGCGACTTGGTTTAGTAAATTTATCAAATCCTGAAAGTCATCTCACTGGTGGAGTAATGGCACGCGCAAGCTTGCGGTACATCCAGCTTGACGGGGACAGCGATACAAGGTGAAGTTACCAACGTCGTGGGTAGTTCAACTATGCTAGGCACTGTGCTCCCCTGCCTCCTCGGACATCATGGTGAGCTTCCATGTACCTCTCTCGTGCTCATGCTCGCCTCCCCTTCCCCTCCCCTCGCTCCGACCACCGGCGCCCTTGTTCGCCCGCCACGCCCTTGTTCGGCCACCGCGCCCGTCTGCTTCCGCCGCCGCCGGCTTCTCCTCGGCGCCATCCCGATCGCGATGTCGCCTCCCTCGGCCTCCTCCCCACCCCGGCCACCCGTTTTGCCGACCCTCGCTGCCTCTCCGGCTGCTGCTCGACGCCATCCAGCCCACCGCCTAGTGCCTCCCCCTGGCTTCCTCTGTTGGCTGAGCCTCCCTCCTCTCTGTTCTCTCTCTGCTCTGTGCTCCCTCTTAATCCCCCTCTCACTCTTGTGTGCCAGCGTGGACGCCCAGTGGCAAGAGAAAATATTTTCTTTTTTCCATGTGGCACAAAACCACCTTTAAAAGGAAAACATGACAGGTTTTGCACGGTTTAGAAACTTCGAGGACGCGTTATACCCGGTATTGAACTTCAGGGACGGAAATTAAACTAGGGCAAGAGTTGAGGGACAAAGATTGTACTTAATCCAACTGAAATTGGGAGAGAAAAATAGTGAGCGAGTTGTGGAACATACCGTGGCATGAACAGTATTTGGATTAGCTCATCGGGTTGGCCGGAACGACGAGGCAAAGGCGGTGGCTTGCGTGGGTAGAGCAGAGGCGAGCCTCGCTGCTGCTGCGGAGGGAGAGGGAAGGGACTTTAGGGAAGATGGAGGCGAGAGCAAGACGAAGCAAGGGTGCACACGGTTGAGGCTTAAGTAGATGGAGACCGGCGCGAGGGAGCATGGCGGGAGGGTGGCGGGCTCGGGAAATTGAGCTTGGTGCAGTTGCCACAGAATTAGAGCGTGGCGTCGTCGTAGGCCCGAGCGGTAGCCTCGGCGGTGTCGAAGGTACCAAGCCATGTACATGTGCGCCGCCTTGTGTTGTCCCGGTTCTCTACCGCCCACGCCCCCACGGCCACTGCCGCACACCCCTGTACCGTTTCTTTGGCATTCTCTTGCCGCCACCAGAGCCAGCGGAGGACGGAGACAGAAGCTCCTCGTCGGCAGCCGCAACCCGGTACTGCGAGGTCGCCGCGGCCGCGGCCGTAGGCGAGTACTGCCCCGCCGTTGCTCTGTAGTTTGCGCACCACATGGGCCAAAGAAACAGAGGAGAAGAATGTCATATGAACCACCATGTCACAGCTATTCCAGTCGCCACGGAAGTAACCTGTTTTTGTAACAGCATTGGGTTAAATAACCAGTTTTTTAAATCAGAGGATTAAGTGGCCGTACCAACATACTTCATGGGATGTATGATTTGATGAGGTACCACTTGATTCGTCGGTCTAAATTAATTGTTCCCTTTTACACATTTAATGACCCATTGGGTCAAAATGTTCCAGCAAGATATCATCTCGACCACACACACTAGCCGGCCATCTTGGACACGCTTTGGACTTTGGCCCAGCTGCATCGTTGGCTAGCCCAATATTCTACGCATATCTACAAATGGGCTCTCAAATTAGTGTACTACTACCTTCGTGGATTACCTTACCAACTGTATGTGAGATCGCAATGATCCTTGTGCATGTATTCCACAAAAGCCCATTAGGAAACATTGCAACAAAATACGTCGTACCCTACACATCAGATGTGATCAAGAATATACAGGACATGCCGAGTTGTGCTTACATGATGATGATCTTGCGAGATATTAAGGAGAGAGGTTTGAAGCTTGGCTGTGTGCAGTTTGTGCACGAAGGTGGGAATCTAATTTTGAAGCTCATAATTTAGTAAAATTTGCTTTTACTTTCGAGGTTGGAGGCCATGTTTGGTTACTTACCCATCCTGTGTTCTTGGATGTAAGTCTCAACCTTGATGATGATGAAATTAAGTCCCTACCTTCCTTTAAAAAGCAGTCGTGCGGCTAAATGAGCCCACCGGCCGGCATTAACAGTCCTGCAGTTAGATGAGGCCACCGACGATAGTAGTAGCGGATCCAAAACGAAAATGATCACCGTAACTCCCTAGTTCCGACGCCGAAATTTCGCTTGGCCTTGTCGGCGCATGGCAGCCGCCGCCGAAGAATCGGACTGATTTGCATGCCATATGTACACATACCCCCAAAAGCACCCGAACCGCGGAAGCCCACGTCCGCGTCTAACTCCCCCGCGCGCGCAGCGCGATCGACCTACTCGGCTCGGGGCCTCACGTACCTGCCGCGCTCATGCGGTGCGGGCACTCAACGTACACGCGGCACGCGTGCATGGGCGCACCAAACTAACTCGACCCCCGTCGGCGCGGCGGACGCGCCATCGCAATTCGCAAGTGTGTATGCTACGCGCCGCGCGATGGTATCCCGTCTTATCACGGGCACGCGCACGAGCGATATACGGCCGTCACAGTACGGCCTACATATGACGACTATTTTTGTTGGATCCATAGCCATCCACGAGTCGATTGCACGTCACCATGTGTACGACGGCCGCCGAAAACATCAGCCGAGCATGCGTTCCTAGAGAGGAAACAACGTAAAATGGAAGTACATAACTGCCGCTCCACTTAATTAACCCGCAGAAATGGAATCTTGTTTGCTTAGCGACCTCCGAGCCTGCCATAAAATCAGGAAAAAGGGCGACCGAACCGGGTTGTTCACACAAAATCACTCAAAACACCCGAAGCACGGGACCATGGGCTGTCATGTGCTTCTATTCTCTTCTGAAAACGAAATCTTAATGCGGCGGCACGTAGTATTAATTGAAGTAGAATGTGGTTGCAAAAAGGTCTTGATTTGCTTAATGTGTGTGCAATACTAAAGTAGATGAACACAAGTTTTGCGCTCAGCTTTAGAGAAGACATAAGATAGCCAGCTTCAGATTATTTTTTCATTTGTTCACTCTGATTGGCCTTATTGCCTATGAGGTTGATCATGTGGTTGAGTACGGTGATCTAGCAGACAAATTGTTTAGTCGTCACACTAACGGCACAGGATAAAGCCTGTTAATGGATCATATAAATCACTTAACTAATATGTACCATATATGATATTTTTTATAAAATTATATTATTTTAATAAATAATTACAAAAATAAATAGTCAATTTTTCTCCAAAAATGGGCTCATGCCTGCCTGTAGCCAGTTGAAATGGCGACATGAGGGCATTTATCTTGTGTCGTTAGTGTGACGACTATTCGAAACTCTGGTACGTGAGAGGACGACCAGGACACCGCAGGCGGTGGCCGTACGTCGAGGCAGTTTCTGTACAACCGGTGCCTCCTGACGACGCTGGCTAATCGTTGGAGGCCAGAGACACACACGTTCCATCTTTCGTGCGGGGAGATGGCGCCGACGATTTAGGATGTAGGCTTCTCGACGGGGTTGCCGTGTGCGGGCTTCCCCTGGCGGCGTACGACGTCCTGACCACATGGCGCATAGAGATCCTCGCGAGGTTCCAAGGGGTGCTGCCGCCCATCGCCAGCTACAAGGAGTTCAACAGTATGCATGGGCCGACACAGAAGTGGTTATGCTAGTTCTACGTAAGTATTTATAACTATTATGTTTTCACTTCAATTGCTTTGTTCAACATAGTGATGTGTCTGTCATCTTGCAGTCGGAGCGTATGACATAGGGCGCACCCGCGGACACAGTGAGGAGGCACTTCGAGGCCTACTGTTGTGGTTGTTCGGGTGGGTCATGTTCCTCGGGTCCCACAACGACAATGTCGACAAACACATGATTCGCTATGCACGGGAGCTGGTGGAGTTGGAGGTGGAGGCGATCGACGACATACCGCGCCATGTGCGACGCATGCCATCGGGTTCATGATAGCTTCGTCTTCTCCGGATGCCCACTGCTTCTTCGGTTGTGGTTCTTCGAGCGGTTCCAGATCGAACGATCACAGTTGGACCTTAGAGCCTACACCGATGCTATGTACGCCTCCGCCGACGTTGACCACCCGAATTATTGTAGTTTTTTTTTCTATTTTTTGTAATTATTTATTAAAAGAATATTATTTTAAAAAAATCCCATATATGATGCTGACCAGCAATATACTGACTGTATATGTGTGCATGTGCCAGCTAGCGCGCGAGACAAATGATTTATTTAATTATATATTCTGTATGATTCTTCTATGCGATCTCTCCGTATTACTTCTGGCCAATAAAAACAAGAAGAGGAGATAACATTATATATAGTATATAATTCGCATATGCATGCCTCTTTGGCTCTACCTTCCAAATCATATGAAGTTTCGTAACGTTTGATTTTGAGTCCTTATCCAAAAGTATTGCGCTTGCGGTTCTCGCTTGAACTACATTAACAACAAAGAAGTAGCATGCCAGAAGGTGAAACTTGCAGTTTCTGTAGTCCTTGAAAGCTGGAGAGCTCATGTGATTAGTGATCGCATCAACTTTGTTAAGGACTTGATGTTGTGTACTTGTGTTATGCAAGCTCGTGAAGGGTCTGCTCAATAGAATAATAAAAGGAACAGAGAGAGCCACCGCCACATGGCGGCCATCTCATTTCGATCCTCGTCTGTTCAGACTTCGCTCTCATGGTTCTGCACCCCAGCTTTACAACCTGGACTGGAATCAACAACGCAACTTCCGTCTGATGTAATAAAAAAAAATCAGAGCACATGTGTCGTGCAAATCCATTTTTTATCGCTCCATTTGTCTTTCCAACCGGGATCGGCTGAAATCGCCACTACGGCATGCTGCATTCGTTTCGGACCAACTGAATCACAAACCAACGGTCTCGATTCTTCTCTCTCTTTTTTTTTTCCCGGCATGAATCCTTATTAATCTCAAATGTCAAGCACTTGTGTACCAATCGGGCGGACCAGATCCGCTGCAGTCTCATTAATTAATTGTCGTCGTGGTAGCAAGGACCACTGCGACAATTCTTTGTATCTTCTCTGTGAGACGACATATCATCCTATTGTTATCCGCAGGAGGTCATAATCGGATGACGTGGCCTAGTGCGTATGTCCCATGTATCCGACGTAACCATATGGATCATGGAGTACAGTTTCCTGTTTGCTGTAGCTTAATTTCCTCCTTGCTTTCAGATGCGTCTGGAAGGTTTAGCTGCACTGTTTTGCTAGTGTCGTGTGATGGCAATGGCAGCCGGTTCCCTCCTTGACCCGTCACCATACAATGCTACTGCCACAGTGATAACGTACAAGCAACGGACTCTCTCTCACCATTCTCCCCCTGTTGTGTCTCGCCAATGACTCAATGAGAACGGTATTCGTATATGCGGAGCGTTTTCTTCTCTAGTCTGTACTCAGAATCTTGCAGCCACAGGTCAGGTCGCACTTGGCTGCAGACCGACGAGAAAAGAACATCTTGTGATCGACGCACGGTAGTGTATTGCGTCCATTCAATTTCCCCCTCTCTCTCTCTCCCGGATCACGTATCACCTGCCGTCGCGAAGAGATCCAAGACGACTATTTTTTAATCCAATAGACTGCACGGTGTGCTGCTAAAAAAAGTCTTTTACGGTGCACTCAATTCAATACGGATCATTAATTCTTTTTATCCAATTGTTCAGATAGATTAGTTATAATTTAGTTATACTACATCTGATAGTATGAGTAGTAGAATCCCAAAAGGGTGGAATTGTAATTGCCCATATGTGGATCATATGACAAGAGAGTAATATTTTCAATCTTAGTTGGAAAAGTCTATAATACCCTCATAAAAAAATTATAAATACAAAGAAAAATCTATTATACATTTAACAAATCAATTGTCATATTTGATTTATACTAGCACCGTATACTACTACCGATAGAAAAATGGCATTTCCAAGATCTGTCATGTCAATGTTGTAGAGACACATAGGAGTGCACAACAAACTTGTCAATACCATACCGGAGGTTTTACCGGTTTGGTTCTCGAAATGATATGTTCCGGTATCTGTCCATACCGGCATACCGTTTCGGATTTAATATAATAATACGAGTATATATATTTATTTAATTATATGCACACCAAATATCACTTATAATATTATTTCAAATACATAGTAATACTATCAAATATAACATATAGTTCAATAGATGGTATTATCAATTCCACCAGTATGACCGGTATCGAGCCAGTATTAACCGATATTTAGGCTGGTACGATATGTAGAACAACTTTGTACCGATTACGGTATTGATAAGCACAGAGTCGCCAGCTTTGTGGTCCTTGAACGAATGTGTCCGTGCAGGTGCCTCCAATTTCTGTGGCACAGCGAAATTGTGTGGGCTACCTACCAGTAACCGGTCCTTTTGATCTAAAAAAAGACGGTCCTTCTTTAGAGAAAAAATAGAATACCCAGGAAATTTGATGATCCTTTCGCAGCTTCTGTGATGGCCATGACAGTCTCAAATCTGTTTTCCATGGAGTAATTTCCATCGCTACCCCCGCACTAGTTTCAATATTTTAGTATTTTGTGCACGGGGAAATTGATTATGTACCGGCGTCTTTATCTTACAGGTTGCCAAAATATTGCTCCAAAAGTTTTGACTTCACCAAAATACTATTACAATCATCGGAAATATTTCCACAATATCATTTTGGATGTTGTTTACCCCTACCCTTCTCCGGTAAGCTTTTCCACTTCTTCTGCTTCTCTTCTTATGGAGGTGGTTGGTTGTGATGCCCCTTTTCTCCCCCTTCCGGTCAACCTCGCCGGCCCTTCGCTCCCCGCCGGACGGACCCCCTCTCCTCCCTTCCTCCCGCACTCGCGTGCACGCCACCGTCTGGCGCCCTCCCGCACGCCTCCGCGCGCAATCATGCCCGCCGTGCGCGCGCGCCGCGCCGAGCCGCCGCTGCCGCGGACCCTCTCGCGCGGCTTTAAAACCCCGGTGCCCTTCAACCTCCCACCCCGAGCAAGAAGAAGAAGAAGGGCGAAGCCTACCTCCTCGTTGTCGCCGTGCGTCGTCGTCGTCGTCGTCATCTCCGGTGCCGCTGCCGCCGCCGCCGTGGCGCCGCCGCCGCGCCGCCTCCATCTCCTTCCGGCCGCCGTGAGCCGGACCCTTCCCCGCGCGCCGTTGTCACCACGCCGCCTTTCTTCCCCTTTCCCCTCTTCGCCGCCGCGCTACCCCCGCCTCCTCCTCTCGCCGGCCCGAGCGCCTCGCCTCTCTTTAGCCGCGCGTGGGCGCGCGCTGGCGTCTTGTGCGTTTGCCCGTGTTGGGCGGGCGAAAGTGGTCGGGCCATTTTTGGTTTTCCTTTTTTCCTGTGATTTTATTTTCCTTTTCTATTTTATTTTCAAAGTCAGACTTTAAATATTATTATCTCCCTCATTTCAACTCCAAAAATTATGAAATAAATTTCTAAAAATTTCTAAAATCAAGATCTTGCTAATGGCATAGGTCTTGTTCAATTTGGAGTTCATTTGTGTATTCTTGTATATTTATTAGTCCTTTTGCTGTTGTGTCTTTTTAGGTGATTTCGCGCAGAGATTTGAGAGGCACGAGACCTCCACGTCGATCAAGGACAAGACTACTCGGACTCTCTCCCTACAACCAAGCGAGTCAATACTTTGATCATATTGAGCCTACATTTTATGCAAATTATATTCTTTTAAAATAGCAAATTGCATGCGTTAATTCTTTAAACAAATGTATGTTAAAGTTTAAGGTAGTTAATTACCCATTTGTTGAATAATTAATTATTATGCCATCCTTGACAACTTGAATCCCTTAGTTCCATTGTCACCCTAGTAACTATATGGTAATACTAACTATAGGTTGTACTTAAGCGACATGCTAGCCCTCGCTTAGTAGGGACATTAAAATGTCCTAATCATCATCATTTCAAACATAAAATGATTTGGGCGTCATTGCGGGTAAATGGTCGAGATGATTGAATTGTTGTATTTACATCTCAAAACCCTAAATCGCTAATACCGATGCGACGGATGGTAAGATGGTGGGTGCGGATGTAGCACGAGAATGGTGGGAATGTGGTTGAGCCGTCCGCACAACCCTAAGTACTTAATCTTGTCACGACCTCTGTGTATAACAAGTACAACCACAAGTGCGCAACAAATCGCGACTTGGCTTAGTACATTTATCAAATCAAAATCATCTCACTGGAGGGTTAAAGGGGCACAAGCTCTGGGTATGTCGGGCTTGGATGGGACACCGAGTCAAGGGTGAAGTTTGCCAGTCGCTGAGGTGTAGCCACGCTACGCCAGTCGCTGAGGTGGACATCCCGCGCAACGTATGGGCATAACCCCATATGGGTGAGACGAGGGAAGGGACGAGATATTTAGAAAAGTTATTGTGACAACCTCTCGACTACACGACTACGGAATCGTGTAGGGCAACGAGTTAATTGTCTCTTGTGGGTAAAGTGTACAATCTCCGCAGAGTTATAAATCATTTAAACAGTAGTGCCTACGGTCAAAGCGGACATGGGAACTTAACTTGAGTTAGTTCTATTTCAAAACCTTGTTGGGTGGTATGAAAATTGTGGCGGGCTCACCTAGCCCTGAGATTGGTTATTCCTCGGTCTTTGTACCCAGTGTCGTTTAGTGGTGGATGTAACCACAATCAAAATAAGCATGAAGGTGGAGGTAACCTCTGCTAATATAAATATTGCACAATTTCTCTCTTTATCTAAAATGAAATTGTTAAAAATGCTAAGTGCTAGGAATTTGTACTTATGATATTTAAAAGTATTGCTTTCGCAAATAAAAGAACCGAGCCATCCTTGTAAGCCTTGCATATATATCATTGCATTGTGTATTGGCTCATGAGCATGGTAGTTGTGCTCATCCTCGCTCTCCCCCAAACCCTTCGGATGACGCTGATGGAGGAGACTATGCGTACTACGAGGAACCAGAAGTTGATGGACAAGGAAACGATGAAGAGTAGTCTAGGATCTGTAGTCTAGGCCTCGACGCAGTCTAAGTTGACTCGTTGGTACTTGCATAACCGATAATACCCGGTCCTTGGGTAATATCGATCGTACACGAGTTGCCCGGCCGCTTGCTCGTGAAGAGATGAGCTCTACCCTTTGCTTCCGCTATCGCATTCGTGTTCTCGTATTGTAATCAATTTGGCCCGATCGCATTTTGTTGTAAACTCGACCGAGCGTGGTCTATGTCACTCTGTTGATTGTAATAATGATACTTTAGTTCACGCCTTGTATGAATGATTCAAAGCAATGCCAGTGGAGTGCTATCTGCGATCAGTGGAATAGCACAGCGTTTTCCAGAGGATTCGGATTAGAAAATCCGGTCCGACAGAGCTGGTATCGAGCATACATTGTAGAGAGTCTTAGTTAGATTGGTCGTTGCCTTAAGGACTTGGATCTTATTTTCAAAACTAAGAAAAAGCTTTGCTAAAAATATAGAGTATTTATTGCTTCTACTCTTGATCCTAGTCTGTACTTATCTTTATTTCACTTGAGTTTTACCTGTCTTGACCTCCTCTTGTTTTCAAAATTTGTAGATGGCTACCCGTCGTCGGATGGCCGTGGGATCTCCTCGCTCACGGAGAGAACGAGGAGGCTTCAGCGGACATACTTCGCCACCGATGTCAGACCTTGGTTTTCCCGTCACCCACGTTCGTGGTAGGATGACGAGGATCGAGACCCGCGAGTCACGGACGATGGAGGTGTACCTCTCCGCCGTGGTTGGCGAGTTCACTTCCTACCTCTTCAGGCCGGCACCCGGTGCAGCCGTCATGACGCCATTCAGACGCCGCACGCCGCCGCTTCCACCCGCTTGTGTTGGAAATGCGAGGATCTCTTGCCGAGGTCACCTTACGCTTCTACCGTACCTCCCGGATGAGGCGTGTCCCGCAGCTCGACACCGAGACGACGACCCCGCCGACGCAAAGAGTCCGCCTTACGCAGCGATGATAGCCACCATCACCGCCGCCATGGATGAGATCGGCGGCCGGACACTCCTCACGGCGGCTATGCCCACTCCGACACCCTTCGAGCAACATGATCGGAGTGATGAAGCTCACCCACCTGCGAAGACAGAGAGGGATGCTTTGCGGTGCGAGAGAGGACGCCGCTCTTGCGAGTTGGCACGCCTCGGGGCGCGCTACGGTCCCTCGCCCAGCCGGTTGCACCTATCGCCGCCCCGCCCTCCCAAGGCCGAGCCGACGCGTTCCCGCCTGCAGGACCCGTCTCCGACTCACACGCATAGCGAGTGCGCCCGCCCGTCCGGCCGTCGCCTGAGAGTCGGCCGGACGCAGCCTCGCCCACCGCTGGGTTTGACGAGTCGGCCGTGGACGCCACTCGGCCGTTCACGTTCCTGCTCCCGTTCGCCGAGCTTCAGTCAGAGCCGTTCTCGTTCGCTCCCGCAACCGCGCTGTGGTCGATCCCCTGTAGAGCAATTGCCGATTAGTTTAGGTTAGCTAGCGATTGCTTGCCGGCGATCTTTTGGGTTGCAAGCACTTTTGTTTCTTTCTTTTGTAGACGATATGTTTGTATTCTGTGTCATGACTTAGCTTAGTGTATAAGCTTTGTTCGAGAGTCATGTAACACTTAACCCCCCTTATTATAGTATAGCCGCTCTAGGCTTTGTATTGTACTTGCTTCGTTCTTTTTGTTGGCTTTGTTCTTGTCTGTGTGTGCCTTAGAGGGCTAGTGAACCTCATATACTCCTCTAGTTCTAAGCTTCGAGTTCCTTCAGGATGCCGCCAAGAAGAGCCGCCTTGATCAGTGGAGCCTTCGCGCGGTAGGAAGAAGAGGCGTGGCCGTGGTCGTGGCCAAGGCCGAGGACAGAACCGCCTCCTCCACCACCAAGAAACCCGACAATGACCCAAGTCATGTTTCACAGACTCGATTCTCCAGCGCACTAAACAATCGCCAGATGGACCGACCATCGCAACTCAAGCTGGCGATTTTCTCAGACCCGACCTCTCACCTTTGCTGCGGCCAATGAACCGCTAGAAGTCAAGGCGGCTCGGGGACACCGAGAAGAAACTCCGTCTTGCCACGCTCAAATGAAGACAAGGTGGATTTCGCCACCATCGGTGAAAAGCGCCCGCCGCTGTGTGAGAATTACCGCCGCCCGAGGTGATGAGAATCTAGAGGAAGAAGAAGCGAGGAATAGCGAAGTCGTAGCATCTACGATTGGAGCCCCACAAGATCCCGCCTGCGCGCGCAATGGAAGAAGTTGCGGAAATATAACAAGCTAAAGTTGAACCCGCATGGTGATTCTCGGGAGGAATTCAAGGCGCTTTGGGCCAACCGTGCCAATTGGAACAATGAGATTGAAGAAGAACGAATTCAGAGCTCTCAAGCGGTCGGATGTCGATAAATGAGTATCTAACCAAGTTTAACGACTTGCTCGCTACGCCCCAATGATGTAGGCGATGAAGAAGAGAAAATCGACCGCTTTGTTGAAGGAATGCGTGAAGACATGAGGGACGACTTATCCTCCATGATTACTCTAGCTTCCAAATATTGGTTAATAAAGCCCTCATTTGTGAAAATGAGAAGAAGATCTGAGATTAGCCGCAAAGGAAGATGTCATTTCAGAGGCCAAGGTAGCTATCCCCGAAGCCTACATTCCAAGGTAGCTCATCTTTCGATCATCTGCAGCCTCCTCTCGTAAAAACTCAAGTTTCCACCCCGTCCCCAAGGAAGTGGATTCGTGCTCTCCGCCACGGCAACAAGCAGCAGTGATCAACCCCGACAAACCTCCATCGCCGCTGTGGAGAAAAAGGACACTTCGCCAATCGTTGTCCTACGTCGAATGCTCCAGCAAGACTCAACACAGGAGTAACGCCAGTTCAAGGCAGGACCCCAGCCCCAAGCAAGAGTCACCAGACTTCACAGGCATCAAGGTCTACACCAACGCAAAGCCATGGCCGTGTGAACCACGTCACAGCCGAGGAAGCTCAAGGTGCCTCAGGAGTACTAATGGGTACGTTCCCTGTTAATTCAGTACCCGCACAAGTTTTGTTTGATTCTGGAGCTTCGCACTCTTTTATTTCAAGAAAGTTTGTTGAAAGGCTTAAGTTGCCAACCTATAAGTTAAAGAAACCCGTGGTACTTAGCTCACCCGGGGGATCACTTTATGCTACCCCAGTCAGTCCCAGGGTAGAAATTGCTATGGAACATTCCGGATTCCTAGCAAACCTTCTGGTGCTAGAATCTCAAACGCTGGATATCATCCTAGGGATGGATTGGTTGGCCAAATATCAAGGATTGATAGATTGTGCCAACAGAAAAGTGGTGCTCACCAAGAACCCAGAGACCACAATAAGAGTTAGTGTGGATCGTTCCTCTCCTTTGAATAGAACAATCCACCACCTTGGAGAGTTGTCCCTAGAGACAACGCCTGTAGTTCAAGCTTACCCCGATGTCTTCCCAGAAGAATTACCAGGCATGCCACCAGACAGAGATGTTGAGTTTGTCATCAACTTGAAGCCAGGGACTGCCCCAATTGCTAAGAGACCATACAGAATGGCCGCTGACGAACTTGAAGAACTTAAGACACAAATTGAAGACTTGCAAGACAAAGGTTTCATTAGACCTAGTTCTTCTCCCTAGGGTTCGCCAGTTCTCTTTGTGAAGAAGAAAGATGGCACCGCCAGATTATGTGTGGACTACAGAGCACTCAATGATGTGACCATCAAGAACAAGTATCCCTTACCTCGCATTGATGACTGTTCGATCAATTGCATGAGCATCGATTTTCTCAAGATAGACATGAGGTCGGGGATACCATCGACTTAAGATCGGAATGAGGATATTCCTAAGACGGCTTTACCACCGGATGGCTCATGCGAGTTCAACTGTCATGCCGTTTGGCTTGACCAATGCGCCAGCCTACTTCATGAACCTCATGAACAAAGTATTCATGGAATACTTAGACAAGTTTGTTGTCGTGTTCATAGACGACATCTTGATCTATTCAAAGACCGATGAAGAACATTCTGAACACTTGCAATTAGTCTTAGAAAAGCTTAAAGAGAATCATCTTTATGCCAAGTACAGTAAATGTGAATTTTGGCTTCATGAAATCAGTTTCCTCGGACACATTGTATCCGCTGGAGGAATTGCAGTTGATCCATCCAAAGTAGCAGCTGTAATGGAATGGAAACAACCCACATCGGTGACTGAGTGCGTAGTTTTCTCGGTTTGGCGGGTACTCAGACGCTTCATTGAAGGATTCTCTAAGCTTTCCAAACCGATGACCCATCCGCTAAAAAGGAAAAGAAGTATGATTGAATGAAGCTTGTGAAAAGAGTTTCCAAGAATTGAAGAAGAAGTTAACTTCTGCCCCAGTTTTAATCCTGCCAGATATACATCAAGACTTCGAAGTCTATTGTGATGCATCGCGCCAAGGTCTTGGTTGTGTGCTCATGCAAGGAGGAAAAGTTGTAGCTTACGCTTCAAGACAACTCCGTCCTCACGAAGACAACTATCCAACTCATGATTTGGAGTTAGCGGCAGAGTGCATGCCTTAAAAATTTGGCGACACTATTTGATTGGAAATCACTGTAATATCTACACAGACCACAAGAGTCTCAAGTACATTTTCACCCAATCAGACCTCAACCTTCGACAAAGAAGATGGTTAGAATTAATAAAGGATTACAACTTGGATGTTCATTATCATCCTGGAAAGGCTAATGTAGTTGCCGATGCATTAAGCCGTAAATCCTCTGCAGATAATGTCATGATTCAGAACATCAACCTTTGAGCTCGCAAGGAATTTGAAGCCCTCAACCTTGAGTTAATAAAGCAAGGCACCTAGCCTTTGAGAGGCCCATCCAACCCTAGAAGAGCGGATCAAGGCCGCTCAAGAGGACATCACGAGTCCAGAGATTCAAGCATCTCATGGCAAAAGGAAAGGTCCCTAAGATGTCAGAAGATCAGCAGGGAATCCTATGGTATGGGAAACGTCTCTTTGTTCCCCACCAGAAGGAACTCAAAGATCTGATTTAAAGGAAGCTCACATTACGCTTACACCACGCACTCCAGCAGCCCAAGATGTACCAAGACATGAAGATTTTGTATTGGTGGCCACGAATGAAAAGAGATATCGCTGAGTATGTAGCTTGTTGTGATGTATGTCGCGAATCAAGGTTGAACATCAAAGACCACCGGATTGCTACAACCCTTACAGATCCTCGGTGGAAATGGGAAGAAATCGAATGGATTTCATTACCGGTCTACCTCGAACTAAGTCCGGATGTGACTCAAGTATGGGTTATAGTTGATAGATTGACTAAAGTCGCCACTTCATCCCCGTGAAGACAACTTACAAGGGAGACAAGTTAGCCGAGTTATACATGGCTCGTATCGTGTGTTTGCATGGAGTACCCAAGAGAATAGTCTCCGATCGAGGTTCTCAATTTACCTCGCATTTCGGGCGGTTTGCATGATGCCCTTGGAACACACCTTACCTTCAAAGATGACCTATCATCCGCAGACCGATGGCGGACGGAAAGAACAAATCAAATCCTAGAAGACATGCTTGAGCTTGTGCTTTGGAGTTTACCAGAGACTGGAAAATGTCTACCGTATGCCGAGTTTGCATACAATAATAGTTATCAGTCAAGTTTGAAAATGTCCCATTTGAAGCACTCTATGGAAGAAAATGCGAACTCCTCTGCATTGGTCGAATCAGTGAAGGATATGTCTTGGACCGGATACTCTCACGCAAGTTGAAGAGAAAGTTCGACTAATCGAGATCGCCTTCAAGCATTTCGGTCTAGCAGAAGAGTTATGCGACAACCGTCGAAGAGACTTAACCTTGAAGTTGGAGATCTTGTGTATCTCAAGGTATCGCCACTTCGTGGAACCCAAGATTCAAAGTTAAAGGCAAGCTTGCACCAAGATACATAGGCCGTTCGATCACCGCTAAGCGTGGAGAAGTTGCCTATCACTAGAGCTAAGCGAAAGTTTGTCGACGTCCATAACGTGTTCCATGTCTCTCAACTAAAGAAATGTCTCGAGTACCAAGAGCGGACTCTGCCGGCCATCGACTTGAGAAAGATTTGACTTATCCGAGCACACGATCAAGATCCTCGACGTCGTCGAAGCGGACAAGACGTCAAGTCATCCGCCTTTGCAAGGTTCGATGGAGCCATCACTCGACCAAAGAAGCCACCGGGAGCGAGAAGATCAACTTGCTGGATTTCCGTCCACGTTCTCGGGCGGCTCGAATCTCGAGGTCGAGATTCCGTTTAAGGTGGGTAGGATTTGTGATGCCCTTTTCTCCCCCTTCCCGGTCAACCTCGCCGGGGCCCCCTTCGTTCCCGTACGGACCGGACCCTCTCCTCCCTTCCTCCCCGCGCTCGGCACGCCACCGCCTCGGCGCCCTCCCGCACTCCTCGCCGCAATCATGCCCGCGTGTGCTGCGCGCATCCGAGCCGCGCCGCTCGCGGACCCTCCTCGCGCGGCTTTAAAACCCCGGTGCCCTTCAACCTCCCCACCCCGAGCAAGAAGAAGAAGAAGGGCGAAGCCTACCTCGTTGTCGCCGTGCCGTCGCCGCGTCGTCGTCGTCATCTCCGTGCGCGTCGTCGCCGCTCGTGGCCGCGCGCCGCGCCGCCGCCTCCATCTCCCCGCCGGCCGCGTGAGCCGGACCCTTCCGCCCCGCCGTTGTCACCGCGCTGCTGCCGCGCCCTTTCTTCCCCCCCCGGCGCCGCCGCTACCCCCGCCTCCTCCTCTCGCTCAGCCCAGCGCCCCTCGCCTCCTCTTTAGCCGCGCGTGGGCGCGCCGCGCTCGCAGGCGTGGGCGCGCTGGGCGTCTTGCTGCGTTCGGCCGTGTTGGGCCGGGCGAAAGTGGTCGCGGGCCATTTTTGGTTTTCTTTTTTCTGTGATTTTATTTTCCTTTTCTATTTTATTTTCAAAGTCGGACTTTAAATATTATTATCTCCTCATTTCAACTCCAAAATTATGAAATAAATTTCTAAAATTTCTAAAATCAAGATCTTGCTAATGGCATAGGTCTTGTTCAATTTGGAGTTCATTTGTGTATTCTTGTATATTTATTAGTCCTTTTGCTCATGTGTCTTTTAGGTACTTCGCGCGTAGATTTTGAGACGCAGGAGACCTCACGTCGATCAAGGACAAGACTACTCGGACTCTCTCCTACAACCAAGGCGAGTCAATACTTTGATCATATTGAGCCTACATTTTATGCAAATTATATTCTTTTAAAATAGCAAATTGCATGTGTTAATTCTTTAAACAAATGTATGTTAAAGTTTAAGGTAGTTAATTACCCATTTGTTGAATAATTAATTATTATGCCATCCTTGACAACTTGAATCCCTTAGTTCCATTGTCACCTAGTAACTATATGGTAATACTAACTATAGGTTGTACTTAAGCGACATGCTAGCCCTGCAGAAATAGGGACATTAAAATGTCCTAATCATCATCATTTCAAACATAAAATGATTTGGGCGGTCATTTGGGTAAATGACCGAGATGATTGAATTGTTGTATTTACATCTCAAAACCCTAAATCGCTAATACCGTGCTCGACGGATGGTAAGATGGTGGGTGCGGATGTAGCACGAGAATGGTGGGAATGTGGTTGAGCCGTCCGCACAACCCTAAGGACTTAATCTTGTCACGACCTCACTGTATAACAAGTACAACCACAAGTGCGCAACAAAGCGCGACTTGGCTTAGTACATTTATCAAATCCGAAAATCATCTCTTTGGAGGGTTAAAGGGCACAAGCTCGGGTATGTCGGGCTTGGATGGGACACCGAGTCAAGGGTGAAGTTTGCCGATCGGCGAGGTGTAGCCACGCTACGCCGATCGCCGAGTGGACATCCCGCGCAACGTATGGGCATAACCCCATATGGGTGAGACGAGGAAGGGACGAGATATTTAGAAAAGTTATTGTGACAACCTCTCGACTACACGACTACGGAATCGTGTAGGCAACGAGTTAATTGTCTCTTGTGGGTAAAGTGTACAATCTCGCAGAGTTATAAATCTGTTTAAGCAGTGTGCCTTACGGTCAAAGGCGGACATGGAACTTAACTTGAGTTAGTTCTATTTCAAAAAAAAACCTTGCTGGGTGGTATGAAAATTGTGGCGGGCTCACCTAGCCCTGAGATTGGTTATTCCTGGGTCTTTGTACCCAGTGTCGTTTAGTGGTGGATGTAACCACAATCAAAATAAGCATGAAGGTGGAGGTAGCCTCTGCTAATATAACTATTGCACAATTTCTCTCTTTATCTAAAATGAAATTGTTAAAAATGCTAAGTGCTAGGAATTTGTACTTATGATATTTAAAAGTATTGCTTTCGCAAATAAAAGAACCGAGCCATCCTTGTAAGCCTTGCATATATATCATTGCATTGTGTATTGGCTCGCGAGCATGGTAGTTGTGCTCATCCTCGCTCTCCCCAAACCCTTGGATGACGCGATGGAGGAGACTATGCGTCTACGAGGAACCGAAGTTGATGGACAAGGAAGCGATGAAGAGTAGTCTAGGATCTGTAGTTCAGGCCTCGACGCATCTAAGTTGACTCGTTGGTACTTGCGCACAACCGATAATACCCGGTCCTTGGGTAATATCGATCGTACAAGTTGCCCGATCGCTTGCTCGTGAAGAGATGAGCTCTACCCTTTTGCTTCGCTATCGCATTCGGTGTTACGTATTGTAATCAATTTGGCCTGATCGCCCTCGTTGTAAAACTCGACCCGACGTGGTCTATGTCACTCGTTGATTGTAATAATGATACTTTAGTTCACGCCTTGTATGAATGATTCAAGAATGCTCGTGAGTGCTATCTACTGATCCAGGGAATAGCACAGCGTTTTCACAGAGGATTCGGATTAGAAAATCCGGGTCCGACATTGGTGCCACATTGGGACCTTAGGATGCTATCGACACTGGTTGACTGCCATTGTCTCCGAGCTGCCTTCGATGGCGATTTCCAGCAAAAAAAAAATCACCTTGGTTAGGTTTTCGGGGTTCATCACATATCCACCATGGACTTCTAGGAGTTGGGGAGGGGATTGGAGGGGAGGCATAGTATATATTAGGGTTTTGGACATACCGCAGTCATTTGGATGTGGTGTAAATTGATCTGACGGTCTAAAATTCAACCATTTTTTTAATGGAAAAACACCTACTCACCTCTTTCATTTAGCACAAACTTCACTTGATTACCCCGAATTAGTACATAAGGCAATACACCAACCGATTAAAACGTTATAATATACTACTTATTGGCAGCATATGTGTGGCTTGTCAATAACGTGAGCAGCGATCAGCACGACTGCACGAGTGATTTTTGTCTTCTTCAGTTCCAAAACTACAGCGTGGTGCTAGCTTATCCCATCTTCCATGGCCAACAGCGCTTTGGTCCATCATGTTGCCGAACGCGCTGCACTGGGCACTCTGATCTGTAAAGCATGATGATACGACTCCACCTTCTATTCATATCCTCATGCAATATTCATATCCTCTACCATTGCATGGGTAACGAGTTCAATACTACCATGTCAATCCTTTACTTCTTAACATACTTGGTAATTTTGCTCCGGCCATCGTTCCGGTTTGACATTTAGAATGATACATTTCGGTACTGAAACATCTCGGCGTACCGTTTGGGGCTTTTATACAAATACTTGTAAAAAAATGATGTATAATACTATAAGACCTAAAGCAAATGCAACAAAGAAAAAAAAAGAGGGACGATGTGGGCTGGCCTTGCCAGTGGCCAATCAGGTCATCAACCTGACGTATAAGCCACCAAAAGTCCAAAGACCACCCCACCCCTGTGGCGCACGTACAGATCGGGATTTCCTCGGACGAAAAACAGATCGGAGATCGGAGACGGGAGACTTCGATCCATGAGTTCGAGAGAAGATGAAGCCAGGATGCGAGGAAGGGCCGGCGGCCACCACCGCCGACGGCGAAGGTGAGTTCCCTGTCGTGTAATCGTGTTGTCGCCATCCTCTCCTCCCGAGCTAGAGCGCCTGCGCCGCCTCATCGTCATCCATATCGGGGCGTCGCTGCTTCTGTTCGTGCGCTCACCTCCGTCCGTTGGTAAGCACCGCCATGGAAGGTCGCCCTGATCTGCATCCCTACCTCGCCAATTGCCCTCGCTAGCCACAACCTCTCCTCCTCTGCTTCATTTTCCCTCCAGGTACCCATACGAGCGAGATGGTTGTTCCGACCGGAATGCGCGGAAACGACCGGAATTTTGACCGGTACGAAATTAAGGCCTCTTTGTACCGGTTTGATCACCGGGATGGAATGTTCCAGCCGGAATGGAACAGTATTAACAACTTTGCTTCTAAACGTGGATAATCAAATGTTAACATCAAGTGCTACATTATTTGCTATAGCACTTGAAAATTGATATAATACTACAATTAATCCCATCCATAAAGAAAAATTCTTAATAATACCACAATTAATCCCATCCACAAAGAAAAATTCTTAACACAGAAATTATGCTACCTGCTTAATTTTCTTCGGAAATCCGTATTACGATAAAACCAAAGTGAAGAGATGTTTCGACGCCTTCTAGAAAGTACATGGAAAACTGAACATTTTTTACGTAAGATCCATTCGAGTCGCTGCTGCGATCCGAATATTTTGAACAGGAAAAAATCATATGAATTGAAACCCTTCATTGTCCTTAAAAATTTCCTACTTTTTTCTACAGTAAAATTCCACCTGTAATTGGATTGTCTCCGTAAAAAGAAAAAAAAAAGTCATTCCCGGTTAATTTTTCCTGCACTGAACCGAAAGTCCACCTGCACGTGCAGTGACCAAACCTGACAAGTGCTACATTGCAAAAGATCCCTAATCCTATCCAATTTAAAAAACCATAAAAATCCACACCCACACCCACACCCACACCCACTTGCATGTGGGACCCACAACAATTTTCTCCCCTAAACCCTCCCATCCATCCCCGTAATACCAAAACTACCCCCATCTCACCAATCCAAAAGTTCGAAGGCAAAGAAAGGCCTATAAACACGGAGGATACACCTCTCGCTTTCCTCCCAACAGCAAGGCCAACATCCAGGCGGCCGGCCAATACTTCTCCTCACTCCCATCCCACTGCTGGGGACTGGGGACGCCTCGCCTCCGCAAGTACAAGCAGATTCTATCCTCTTCCATTAACTGAGCCGCCGCGCATCAGAGGAGGACTGACTGGTTTGGTGCAATAAATTCCTGCCTCCCGCGCGCGCGCGATCATGGCTGCTGCTTCTGCAACGAGAAGGGCCGCCTCCTCGCTCGTCTCCCGCTGCCTCCTCTCCAGGCCTGCTGCGTCGCCTGCTGTCCCCTCTGCGCTCCGCGGGGCAGGTATATTGATTGCTCCATGCTTCTTGGACCCCTGCTCCTGTTACTAACTCTGACTCTGTAGTGGTACTAAATCCTTTATGTTTTTTTTAATCTTGTTTGGTGATGGTAACCAAGTTGATGTGTTTTTTGTTTTCTTGGGGTTTTTCCCCCCTGTTCTTGATTTTGGTTTCTTGGCATGGTTGGTGAGGAAAAGGCGCCATCCTTTTTTATGCCTCCGCTCGCGCCCCAATTTACTTTGTGTTTCTTTGATCTTGTCGAGCGATTTTTACCCGTTTCTCTTTTGGCTAGGTTTTAGATCTAGGTCGGCTGACCTGATGGTCTGAATTATTAAAGTGCCTAGTTTTTTTTTTAAAAAAAAAAAACTTTTGATGATAATCGTCAGCAGTTTGTTTCATTAGGTCCATCCTTCTTTATCTGTGCTATCAGGTAAATTATTGATTTATGGATGACTGCTGATGGAAAGGTTCAATCTTGGAGAACTCTCAACTTTCCCTAATAATGTTTCTTGAATCAGCTTTTATAAATGATCCTCTAGTATTGATCTCTAGGTTATATTTTAGCCATCCGCATCTCTAGGAAAAATCGTGCTTGCATGATTGCGTCTTCCATGAAACGTTGCTTTCATCCACGTCTTTGTGTTTCCTCTTTCCTCAGTTATTCCGGACGTTATGAGAAATGTCTGCCTTACCCTTACCCTTGCGTCTCAAAATGTGCCGTCATCAGTGAGTCATAGCGTCATTAGTGACTCATGGCGTGAGCGGCAGTTTGGACTTTCTCTTCGGTGTGCCCTGGAGACAATATTTTTTCTGACATGATAAGATGTCGATTTTCCACCAGTCGTTATCAGTACCGTGGAAAAAAAAATCTGAGGTTTTGGTTTTCTGCCAATTTGGTTGCTACTCCTCCGTCATAGATACAGTGAAACCGATCTGGCGTCTCACCTATCGAATTATACAATATAGATACTCTAAATATGCCGAGAGGCTTGCCCTTCCATTATCTAGAAAAGATACTCTAAATATTTGAGGTGGATTTTATTTAAAATGACTGGGCAATTTTCCAGTTAACTGGGTAGCACTGTAATATTTTTGCACGGTATTCAGTGGTCATGTAGTACGTGGCTAGCTAGTTGGAATCGACACTACTGAGAGGAAATGATTCGGCAATTTTAAACCCATATTCTTGGTAACTAGATATTACTGCATCCTTGAAATTGATCAAGACACAAATGAAATGATAGATACTTATGACAGTGGTTGCTGGTATTTCAGGTTAATTGTTTGTTGCTTGACAAAATTCCATATCATGTTTCCCATAAATAGTGGGCATTTGTTTTACCATGTCATGTTTGGAGATACTTGCATTTTGTTTGGCACCAGATTTGATCGAACCACAATAATATATGGTTCATGTTGACGTTGTTGTGAACATGAGTGAATACCTTTTTCTTAGGAAATCACCTCATTTGTTCACACATTTAGCAAAATGCTATTATGCTATCATATCTGACTTAAGTGCACTATGCCTTCAGATGGGACACGTGGATTGTTGCCAGGAATCCTTCAGAGGTTCGGCACTGCAGCAGCAGCAGAGGAGCCCATCGCGCCCCCGGTCCAAGTGAACCACACACAGCTCCTTATCAATGGCAACTTCGTTGATTCTGCATCTGGTACATCACTACAGCTCAACTAGAAATGAGGCTGTGGCTCATAGGGCCAGTTTGATGGGCTTCAGCTTCTCTATGACTATGAGCACTAATAGGCCCATGAACTGGAACTCTATAGGCCTCAGCTTGCTTTTGTATTTTCTTATTTTTGATGTTTTTTTATGTGTACTCACCATTCACAACGTGTCTTTGGATCTCATCAGGCAAGACTTTCCCAACTCTGGACCCTCGTACCGGGGAGGTGATTGCTAATGTGGCTGAAGGCGATGCGGAGGACATTAACCGTGCGGTTATTGCGGCCCGCAAGGCATTTGATGAAGGGCCATGGCCAAAGATGACAGCCTACGTAAACACTTAAGCTTGGACTTTTGTTTGTTGCTGTTGCTGTTGTATTGTTGTTGTATTGTTATTGTCCGAAGTCATGCTCATAGACAGTCGAAATTTACCTCTACAGGAGAGATCCCGGGTTCTGTTCCGATTTGCTGATTTGATAGAGAAGCACAACGATGAGCTTGCTGCACTGGAGACATGGGACAACGGGAAGCCGTATGAGCAAGCTGCCCAGATTGAAGTGCCCATGGTGGCCCGAGTTATGCGGTACTATGCTGGTGAGTTGCTTACTTCTGACATGACAAGAACAACCAGAACTAGTCAATAAGATGCATATGTACATGACTGATAGGGTTCCATTTCTGCTGAAATGTTTGCAGGCTGGGCTGACAAGATCCACGGGCTTATTGTACCGGCTGATGGCCCGCACCATGTACAGGTGCTGCACGAGCCGATTGGTGTGGCAGGCCAGATCATCCCGTGGAACTTCCCACTTCTGATGTTTTCCTGGAAAGTTGGCCCTGCTTTGGCATGTGGGAACACTGTTGTGCTCAAGACTGCTGAACAAACTCCTCTGTCTGCTTTGTATATTTCTAAGCTGTTGCATGAGGTTGGTGCAATTGCAATTTCATATTTTTTATTTTTTGCCGTGCATTTCATAATTTTTATTCATTCGGGTAAATCAATTTCTACTTACCTCATGTTATTCCAAAACCTGTTACTTTTGCCCCTGGGAGTGGTCTGTTAGCTTTGTTGCATCTGACAACCTTTTTGAATGTTGGAGTGGTCTGATGTTGACTTGTTGAGTAGTATCGACATTAGAAGATGCCAGAAATAGTTTTGCACAACCTTTTTGAATATTTGAGATAGTAGATGCATTTTTTGAAGTATGTACTTAGCCTCTCAAAGCTCAATGCTATTTTATGGAATTTGCTCCATTGCTGAATGCTGACATAGGGATCAACATGCACCTCCAAGTCTCCTACTCTCAAAAGAAACAGTTTTGGAGAACCAAAAAAAAAAAACTATCCCTGCTAGAGATAATAATTACTACATGTGTTCTTTTTTTTAACTTGTTATTTTGGACATCGACACAGTCTCCAATACATGCATTTGACTATTATTATATGTTAGTAAAAATTATTGAAAATATAATTTCATGGAAGTATTTTGTATGACAAATCTAGTAATATAATTTCGTCATTGTTTTGTGTGTATTAGCGGTCAAAGTTTTAAAAGGTTGACTGCACGTGTTCTAAAATGGCATCTAAAAAAACGATGGGAGTATTTCCTAGAGACTATACAAGAGCGAAGTAATTCAAATTTCATTGCACTGAGTTCCTTCTTTAGTTCTTTGTCAATGTAGCCATCAATTGACCCTTGCTTCACTGCATAGGATATTAATGCATCTCTGTCTTAGCCTGCACTAGTTTAAATAAATTGTTATACTCCATTGTTCTAGCCTGCAAGGAACGGTGTTTTATGTGCCCTGCATATGTTATTGGATCAGAACTGATCATAGTTTACATGATTAAATAGGCTGGACTCCCGGAGGGTGTCCTCAATGTGATATCGGGTTTTGGTCCTACTGCTGGTGCTGCTCTTGCTAGTCATATGGATGTTGATAAGGTAAACTTATGCTTCCTTTTAATTCTTGCATTATAGAGGATGGCAAGAAAAAAATATGCAATATGCACGTTTTTATGATTCAAATATTTAGTCCAATTTTGTCCTAACAAACATATATTCCTTTCTATAAAGCTTGCGTTCACTGGATCAACCGATACTGGCAAAATTGTTCTTGAGTTGGCTGCACGGAGCAATCTTAAGTCAGTGACACTGGAGCTAGGAGGCAAGTCTCCTTTTATCATCATGGATGATGCTGATGTTGACCATGCTGTTGAGCTTGCGCATTTTGCGCTGTTCTTTAACCAGGTACTCATGGGTAATTATATCAAAACAAGCATGATAATTGTGTTCAGTAAGTTCTTTATTACCTAAACGTTTTCTTATCTTATGAACTTGTAAGGGACAATGCTGCTGCGCTGGGTCTCGCACATTTGTACATGAGCGTGTTTACGATGAGTTTGTGGAGAAGTCCAAAGCTCGTGCTTTAAAGCGTGTAGTTGGTGACCCATTCAAGAAAGGTGTTGAACAGGGCCCTCAGGTACATATTGCCCCTAATCAGGGTGTTTGATCATTATTTTGCAAACAGTAGTCATGTTGCCAACCATTCGTGCAATAGAACTCATGCAAGTTTCACATTCCTTAAGTTTGCAATCACATCATGCAATAGAATCTTGCTTTCACATTTCCTTGTGTTGGAATAATGTTAATAACACTACTGCAATTTTGTTTGCTTCTAGATTGACAATGAGCAATTCAACAAGATCTTGCGCTACATTAAGTCAGGTGTTGACAGTGGAGCCACCCTCGTGACAGGTGGTGATAAATTAGGTGACAAAGGTTTCTACATCCAGCCAACAATTTTCTCAGATGTGCAGGTGAGTTTAGACTGTACCATATCACAAATTCTCCGTTCGATCTGTTGCAACATATGCATAACATTTATTATATGGTTGTTTTAGGATGGCATGAAAATTGCTCAAGATGAGATATTTGGGCCTGTTCAGTCAATCCTCAAGTTCAAGTGAGTAACACTCTCTTGTCGATCTACTATCTGAAATTCTGAATAGTAGCCAAGCAATCAAGAACAATAGCAAAACTTTAAGTAACAATTCATGCTGTTTTAACAGTGATCTCAATGAGGTCATCAAGAGAGCGAATGCAAGCCCCTACGGGTTGGCTGCTGGTGTTTTCACTAACAACTTGGACACGGCCAACACCCTGACGCGCGCGCTCAGAGCCGGGACTGTCTGGGTTAACTGCTTTGACATCTTTGACGCCGCGATCCCGTTCGGTGGTTACAAGATGAGCGGCATCGGAAGGGAGAAGGGCATTGACAGCCTGAAGAACTACCTGCAAATCAAGGCGGTCGTCACCCCGCTGAAGAACGCTGCATGGATGTAAACATGAATATGATCCTCTGGACACGGATTGTGGAGGATCATTCCTTTCTACGTCTGGGAAGAATGTGGAAATCGCGATAATTGGATGAGAAGATGATGATGAAGAGCAGCTCTAATAAGTTTTTTCCTAGCATGGGTTGTCACTATCTCTAATAAGCCTCGTGGTTGGTGCTCATCTTATGTAATTTGGTTTCCTTTTTCCACTGCGATAAGACCGATATATTGTAGCAACAGATATGTTCATTGTGAAATATCGCTTGTTTGGTAAGAGCCAATTTGTCCAGTCTCCTTACATTTGCCAGTAAACCGCCCTCTTCAGTTCTTGCGGGTTTGGTTGAATTATTGTTTGGTTGGATGACAGAATATGGTTAGAGCTAGAAAAAGCTTTTAATATATTTTAATATACTATAATAGCCCTTATTTTACTTTATTAACACTGAATCCACCTTAATATACACTAATTAAATTTTAATCATGCATTCGTGGGCCTAGCTCCAGATAAACCAGGACACGGCTAAAAAGCAATCTTTGCATCTCAGGGGCTAGGCTTAAAACCCGGCCATCCAACCAAACACTGGCTCTCGCATTCCGTGAGCCCGACTAAGGGCTCATCCACCGAACCAATCATACCTTTACGAACTGCACCTTCCTGCTCAATGACTCTGTTAAGAATCAATAGTAGAACATGGATTATTTGTTCTTAGGTGGACATCCTCCTACATCATCCACTGTCTGATCTACATCAAGATCTATGTAGTTAGGAATATACTAGGAATATGTCCTCACCTCCCTAAGGGAGTGTGGGAAGATGTTTATCTAAGGGTAAAATTGGTAGAGGGTACTGTACTATTTGAATTTTGAAATGTCTAGACGGCTTATGTTTCAGTTGAGAAAAGTGAAGTTATGTGCACCGAAACAAGGGCAAAATTTAATATATGTCACTGAGAAAGTTGTCATTTTGAGATATACTACTCAGTATCACGAAATTAAAAATATACCACTCTAGTTTCTTGTTCATTTGAAATTTACCATTATCTCCACTTTTCTCTCATTTTCTTTTATTTTCTTTTATTTTCCATCAATTCCCTGCTGAACTACCCCTTTTGCCCCTATTCTGTTCCTACCAGGCGCTCGGCGGCCACAAGATGAGCCACCGGGTCAAGCAGGCGGCTCCCGCCGCCGCTCCTCGTGGGCCGTGGCCCCAACCCCCGTCGCTGCCTTCCTGCCGCCCGCAGCCGACGACCGCGAGCTGGCCACGTCATCCACCACCACGTCCTCCGATGGCGCGACGAACAGAGTCCACAAGTGCTCCATCTGCCGCAAGGAGTTCCCGACCGGGCAGGCGCTCGGCGGGCACAAGAGGAAGCACTACGACGGAGGTGTGGGTGGCGCCGCCTCGTTAACTGAGCTTCTGGCCGCCACCGCGGCTGTCGAGTCCGAGGTGGGGGGCAACGGCAACGGGAACTCCGCCGCCCGGGCATTCGACCTGAACCTTCCGGCCGTGCCGGAGTTCGTGAGGCGGCCGTGCGCCAAGGGCAAGAAGATGTGGGAGGACGAGGAGGTGCAGAGCCCCCTCGCCTTCAAGAAGCCTCGCCTTCTCACCGCGTGAACATCTGCATGGATCTGATCCATCAAAAGTTTTTGGTCTAGTGGTGAAATTGAAGTTCAACTCTATTCGTTCATTTGTTCGGTGCCGCTATTGTTTGATTTGTTCCTGCTCTTGTGCAAAGAGTGAGTGATACATAGTCATACGTATAGATATAGGTATTATTGGTTCTTTGTAACATTGGAGGAGTACCTGTATCTTTTTTCACTTGTTCGGTTGTGGCCATCAGTATATTGTAGTTCATACATACTCATACAGAGATTGGTCATGAACTAGTAGGCTGCAACATAAACATAAATGGATTTGGAGAGTATGGAATTGAAAACCCTTCAATTTGCAGTCCTTTGTTTCTTCAATCTTTAGTTTAGTGGTTTGATCAAGGGATGTTCTGCCACTTCAATTCCCTTGCTTACATAGTAAGAGAAACGGAAACCTCTGCTTCCAGTTCACAACACGGAAGCAGAGAAGTGTACTCAACCGTTCATTCTTCACGTATTCGGTGACGTGAATCTCTATTAAATAATCCGATTCCATCATCAATTTTAGTTGGGGAATGACATGTACTACTACCGCTGAAAATGGGACCAAACTTTGGCTGGTTTGCTGCTTCGGGAATGTCGATCGACGGCGCCCGTTGGCCGTGGGTGGCCGTAGGGACGTCGGTTGATCCAATGGCGAAAGGGGCAGTTCAGCAGGGAATTGACGGAAAATATGAGGGGAAAAAAAGAAAATAGGAGAAAAGTGAAGATAATGGTAAATTTCAAATAAACAAGAAACCGGAGTGACATATTTCTAATTTCGTGATACTGAGTGACATATCTCAAAGCGACAATTTTCTCAGTGACATATATCAAATTTTGCCCGAAACAAACCAGTAGTTAAATTTTAAAACTATACCTACTCGTAGCTAGCTACGTATTACTGCATACATGCAACAATTACCAAGAAACCAAAATAGTTGCATTGCTAATCCAGCTTCTGATCGACTCCCCAACGTTGATGTTAGGCACGTAGTCATCTGTCGCTTCAGAGCATCTACACTATAACTTCTTCTTTTTTAATGTTCAGGATTTTTCTCATCCAATCCACATTAAAAAAGAAGAATATCCTACATCGCGAGGCTCATACGGGAGACAACGCTCGAACTGTGGCGGACTAGGAGTCCAAAGCTCCCATGTACCACTGAGCCCCATCTCAATCCTCAAAGAACCCGATGAGACACCACACGCCGTGCCTCAGCATCGAACGTGGGTGGGTGGGCTGCCCCACTGCAACTGCACCACTGAGCTGAAGCTCGGTTCTCTTCTTCTTTTTTTGAAGAGAAGGTCTTGGAGGCTGAATGAAGGGGTGTAAGTAAGGCCGATTTTCTTCCTATATGAAGATGGAAAAAGATCATGATCGAACATGTCTGACTTTTGGAGGGATTATAATCAATTCTTTCGGATTAGAAGCCCTTCGAATTAAAAGGGATTTTAGTTCAAATTCTGAGTCAATCAAAAAAATTACGTTGGATCACAATATATCTAAACAAGCTCTAAACGTTGTGGATGCCCTCGTAGGCAAGGATCATGTACTCCATGAAGCTGCTCCACGTGGAGAATGGAAAACACTAGTGGTGGTGGTGGTGGTGGAGGCATGGTTTTGACGATCGGTACACACACCCATTTCAATGTAAAACTCAAATGACGTAGTATGAAAGTTTACATAGAAAAAATTACATATTTGCGCTACATTACAATTTTTTTTTAATTGCAAGTTGACACGAAGAACATCGTGCTTTGAAAGCGGTTGATTACTTCATCGTCACTAACATATCGAAAAACTCTCACTCAGTAGATACAACCAAACATCACTTGGTGTGAATCAGTGAAGGGATACTGAATGCACGTGAGGAAATGAGAGCGTGGTTGCTGCCGATTTGGGTTCATGCGGCTAGGGCAACAGAGAAACTGAGGGAACCGTGTAAATTGCTTCGGTGGGCACCTGGTTGGCTGTTGGGCCAGTTGGGTTGGTGCGCGATGGGTTGCCATGGAGCAGGTAATGGATGCCTTGTGTATTACTAGGTGTGTATACTAGGTATGTTTGCCTATTAGATCAAACTCTACACCTATCATGATGAGTGGTACCTCTCCTGCTCTCTTCCCTTTTCCTCTCTCGCGCCCTGTCCTCAATCCCCCATTGCATCGCGCCGCCGCCACCCCTCCCGTGGCCTTCCTCCGGCCGGCCGTCTCGCTCGCCGGCGCCGACTTCGTCTTCGCTCCTCCTCCTAGTCTTCTTCGCGCCACCTCCTTTCCCGCGCCTCTGTCTTGTCCACCGCTTCCGTCATAGCCATCTTCTCCATCTCCGATATCCTCCCTACGCCTTGTCGCCTTCTTTTCTTCCTCGCCGTCGCTCTCGGCAACAGGACGCGGCGCCTCGTGAGGTGACCAAGATGGGATATTCAGCTGATACAAAAGGTTAGGATACAGTGTTGCTGCAATGAGTAACAGTGTTGCTGTGTTGGGATATCCTCCCTGCGCCTTCTTTTCTTCCTCCCTACGCCTTCTTTTCTTCCTCGCCGTCGCTCTCGGCAACAGGACACGGCCAGTGTATGCCGACGAGTTGGGATCGTGGCTGAACTGTAATGAGTAACAGTGTTGGGATACGTACGTTTTGGACTTTGTCGTGTCTTGTCAGGTGTCGCATGTGCTGTTAAAGTTGCTCCGTTGTGCGGTTGTCGATTTCTCATTGGCCATAAATTGCAGTTTCCGCTTTCTGCTTTGGTAAGTGGCGGCGTGCTGTGGCTTGACGTGGCCCAGGCGGCACGGCCGGTGCGGGCAAGGCTGCAGGTGGAGGCGAGGGGGTGGCTCGCGCGCGCGGCACGGTGGATCGAACGGGTGGCGCCGTGGCGGAGGTCCTCCACAGTAAGCAGAGAAACTACACAAACGGTGCTACGAGTCTGCTGATATAGTACTACTATGTACGGTACTCAGCAGTACGGTAGAAAAACAGCGTGGAAATGATAATGATTTTACTGCACATAGGAAATATGGTAGCGATTTTATTATTTATTATTGTAGCATGATACCATACACGAAAACCGTTCGCTGACGATTTGCCGGCTGAATGCGTGTGCATCGTGCACCTCTGCATAGCTACATGCTACGTGAAGGTCTGAAGGATCAGCGTCCTCGCCGCGCGGTGGAGCACAAGCCGGGCGGGTCCAGGAAGGAGCGGAGCGGGGCCGAGGATAGATTGCTTCAGCTTGCCGTTGCATACGACGAAGAAAACCATCCGCACCGCGCGTGCGCCCGGCCAGCGCCGGGTTGCTCCACTTTCTGTACGGGGTCGCTCGTCCTATTCCTACGTACTGCTAGTTGTTGTACTCTTGGGGTGGGTCGCCATGTTTGGTTTGACACCCCCGAGTTTCATCGATGTAACTTTGAGTATTAATCATGAATAAAGTTCCGCTTTCCCTAAAAAAAAGGTTCCTGTTACGTTTTGCTGGTGGACATCCCCATCTTCTTGTTATGATTTGTTGCCTGTTTGACTTTGTAATCGATTTTTGTTTGGGATCAATAATTGAAATCCTACTACTACAGTTCATAAATTAATCAGTCCACATACGTTATCTATCTGCAGATCGTGTCACGTCGATCAAACACCAAAGTTACATACGAAAGAATTAGTGCATCTCACATACTGAATAACTTAATTAGTTACTGATTGTATATATACATGCTTGTACAGTACAAACAACAAAAATGCAGAGTAAAACGCCCAACCCCGGCTTGAACACTACGGCGCCATGTATATACCCTAGCTATCTTTCGGCAACGATCTCCAACGCGGCCGGGCTTCTCCTCTCCGCCATCTCCACATCCCCAGTGGCCGCTCCGGCCGCCTTCAGCTCGCACTTCGGCCGGTCAACCACGGCGGCTCGGCAAATTGGGCACCACCGGCTCTTCCTCAGCCACGAGTCCACGCACGGCGCGTGGAAGCTGTGCTCGCACCGCGGCAGCCGCCTGCACCGGTCGCCATCCTCGAACACCTCTAGGCACACCGCGCAGTCCCCGCCGCCGCCGCCGCTTTTTCCTTGAAGTCGTAGCACGGCAGGGTGCCAAGCTCGTCGGCCGACAGGCCCTGGCCGCCACCGCTGGAGCCGTCCTCCGCACGCTCCTCGGCGCGTGAGGACGCTCGGGCGCCGAGACCCCGCTGCAGAGCCCAGAAGACCACGAGGATGTGGACGACGAGCATCATCGTGACGCCGACCACGAGGAGGACGATGGAGAGCACTGAGGATGGGGAGGCCATGCTATATGCTACAGGCTATAAAGGAGAAGCTTGCTCGTGCAAGCTAGATTTCATGTGTTCGACGACCATGGATCTTAATTGCTTCTTCCGTTCTTTGGCTTTGGATATGGAGATATATAACGTTCAAGCGTTTAGGAGAAACCAAAGGAGAGATGACGACCTTATTGCCAGATCAGCACTAGCTCATATGGGGGATAGTAGGATGTAAGAGTAATATTTTCAACACTAGTTGAAAAGTCTATAATATTTTTAGAGTTTTGCTAGAAAATTTGCGACTATTTTCTTGAGTTCAAAACAGTTACATTATGAGTCGTTTGATATGCGTTGAGATATGTGTTGAGTTTCTTTTTTAATCATGTTTCTAAGATGAATGATATTTGATCTCATCCCATGGTTCATAATGTGACTGTTTTGAACTTAAGAAAATAGTCGCAAGTTTTCTAGACAGTTCCATATTTTTATAAAAAAATTATAAATACAAAGAAAAATTTATTATATCTTTAATAAATCAATAGCCATATTTGATTTATATTAATAGTGTATACTACTTGTAGAATGCACCATAAAATTTCTCTATTTTAAAACCCAGCTAGGTCAAAAAAATTATTTCGATAGGATGATGCTTAGTTTTCATGTTTAATTGCAGACGATGAAAGGGAGGTAGCTTATTCTCGAACATGCCTTTGGAAACGCGAGATAATTAATGTGCTTAAAAGCGACATGATGTGTATTGTTTCGCACCGATTCACTACTTATCATGCCACCGTTGAACGTTTATGGAGTAGGTAGGAAATCGACTGTCAGAATTATCTATGCAAGTTGACACGACCACCTGCCGTCAGCACGTCAGGATGCGTCCATTTCAGCTAGCCTGGAGTGTCTGTCATGGCGGTTTATTATGCAAACTGGTGGGGGATTATACAAGGTACATCAGATTTGCAGCCATACAAATTAGATGAGCTGACATGCGACGCACAGCTAGCAAGGTACAAACGACAGCAAAAAGACTCACACTGTATATATCTTTGTGTAGAAAATAGCAGGAGCGAAGACAAAGAGGTCTCTATCGGGGCTTACCGTTAATAACGTCCTGTGTATACGAGCCTAGCATGCAGTTTAGCCATGCCACCTAATCCTCAAATCTCTGATAGTGCTACACCTACATCTTACAGTATCTAATTAAGCCAGTACACAGCAGGCATCGACCAGCCAGACATTGCAACTCAGCAGACAGCCTACTGTGTACATTGCAACATAGCTGCCGTTTCTACATAAAATTATCAGGACTCTCTCGACGTGAATGGCAAGAAGATCGGCACGCGGATTGGCCAAGAAGTCCGCACTGTAAATAAGGACCCCGAAGCTTCTACAGAACTAGTCCACGATCAGCCCAACTTTACCTTTTATATGTACCTCTACTTTTCCTGCACTTTAGGAGTAGTTTCGTACCTAGTAGATTTAGTCTATCCCTCTGTAATTCGTTGTTGATCATATTGCTGCTTCGCGTCGTGACGTGTTGATGTTCATCGGTTTACGTTGTATCCTTGAGAGTTGTTTTTGTTCGATATTGCTTCACACCGGCGTGTCGTTCAGGATCGACTTTCGTCTAAATTATCTCGCAATTAGGAGATCACCACCGTTTCATATCTTCTTGCCGATTTCGATCAAATCGGCTTGCACGCCTTGATCCACCGTGTGCTTGACCATTACACCCTCCGTAGAGACGCGGTGTTACCGTGCCAGGAATTTCAACAGTTCCTTCAGGCAATCATTTCAGTTCTTCAAATGTCGCTATATATACATTTGGTCATATATATGTTAAACTCCTACAAATCTCCACAAACCAAATCTTTTCTCATCAAGTTAGCGTGACATCTCACCATTCTTCTTCGCGTGATGGATAACCCGTAACAACCACCAAAGGTGTCCTAACTATATTTATTTGGTGCTTTTTTAAAATAATAATAATAATAATAATCGAGAGCTTTGGTATCCACTGAAGGAGGAGCTTTGGTATCCACTGAAGGAGGAGGTACGCGGCCGGACGAATACTAGGATTTGAACCACCCGGCGAGTGGACGACGCCACCACTTTACCAACCGGCCACGGGCGATTCGTATTTGGTGTAATTTAAGACCATAGATGGTAGTACAATTTCAATCTAGCTATATTTCTTTCGTTACTCTTCTGTTATTGCCAGGTTTTGTGCATTCAACTTCATCCGGTTCAAGCTTTTTTTAGGAGAAGCTTTGAAGCTTTAATCCAAATGAATCCAAGTAAATCAAGTTTTGTGGTATTTAACAGGGGTTCACACCTGAACAAGTTCGTCACCTGCTTCCAAGTTCGTCGTCACTAGTCACATGACAGTAAAATTGATTGGGAGTACAAAACAGTGATCTTTGCCAAATTTATGCAAAAGAGGACCGAAAAAAACTTGCAATAATAGCATACTAATATATAAAGATTTATTTTACAGCAAGTCAGGCTATAGTATTTTCGATGTATAAGTACATGATAGAGTTACATTAATACGTAGCAAAAAAAAAAAGGCCCGGTACATCATCGATCGATTGGCTAACTGTTTAGAGGATTGGCTAATTGTCGAGAGAAAGAAAGGAGCGTGACTGCGTGAGCTACTTAAATGGTCTCGTCTATTATATTAAAAGCTCGTGGTCAAAATACTAATGAAAATCAATAAATTTTCAACAGAGAGGAAAGAAAAACATCCTATCCCTAATTTGGTCTAATTTGGTGAACCCTAATTATGTTTAGCAAATTATAACCGATGGATAGTAACTTAAAAAAAAAGAAAAATATACTAAAAATTCTCAAAAAAGGAAAAAAAAACATCCAACCTTTAATTTGATCAACTCTTGTTATAATTGATTTTTTATATACCACTACAAAATTCTAGGATCCCTAATCTACCACTACCAAACACACCCTCCTTAAATGTCACTATATTTTCGAAACCTTGTCTATTTATACCACTGTCAACTCCCTTAGATTTTGTCCATCAGTTTTTTTCTTCAAAATGCCTATACGGTGTCTCTGTTCTTCCCCCACTCTCCTCTTCCCCTCTCTCTCTGTTCTCTAGCCTATCAACAGCGACGTCCATGGCGTTTGGCTGCTCACATTCTTCCCCTTCTCCTTTACCGTCGCCGCCTCCTCCACCGCCATGACGAAGACCACAAGCAAACAACGCAAGCAGCAGTTAGCCCCTAATCACTCGAACACCAAGCCCCAAATCATATCACGCAACGCAAGCAACAGCTAGCCCCAAATCACCAGACACGAACACCAAAACCACAAGCAAACAAAATCCAGAAGGACCTCACAGTGTACTACCATGTATTATGCACTATGTATTGTGTATAAAGTCATCGGCGTCACATGATCCAGCCACTACACTTGATCCGCCCCTGCGCCTCATCCACCTTGCTGACGCCAAGAGAAATCGGTGAGCTCTGGTAGATGCGCCTCTGTCGAGCCTGCTCAAGTCGGTATTGCCCCATGAAACTGCCATGGATCTACTACCGATGAGGATAAGAAAGGGGCATAATAGTCTTTGCACACTTTTGACTACCGAAAATTAGTCAACAATGGCATGAAAGGATAAGGCTTAAAAAATGCAGTGACACGTAAAGGATCAAGGAGCCGGGAACTTTGTAGTGGCATATAATTTTTTCCTCTTATTATAATTAGCAAAGCATAGCCAATGCTTTTTCTCATAGAAGTAGTGGATCCAGATTATAACGGTGTTGATTCTTCATCTTGCTTTTAAAACCAGAGTAGAGACAACTACTATGTGGGAAGTTGCTTAATTGAGAAATATATAATGTCCTTAGGAAACGTAGGACGTCTGTATAAAAAAAAAAACAAAGAAAGAAAAATGTTGAGCGGCAGCTGGACACGCAAAGGCTATCATGAAGCGCTTTAAGGGCGTTGCCTCCAATCACTCCAAGCTATTCACCAGAATGTCTTTTGCTTCCGGCATCCGCGTGAGTTGCTGCAGCCGGGTCCTACCCATGTCGCTCTGTTGGTCTTGCATGGTTTCCACCTTGGCGTGAGAACACCGATGATCCCAGATATTGGATAGTATTTCAGACAGATCTCGCCAAAGTATATGAGAGACGCCGTACCATGAGGACTCATCACTACCTTGACAAATGGCACGATGTTCAAGAGACAGCCGCCTATGCCCTGTAGGAATGTTCGTTCTTACTTTGCAGCTACACTAGGGTTCAATGCTCCGCTTCTTGGCAGAGAGTTCAGCCGGAGCAAAGACCTTATCCTTCAGTTTTATGCTACTTTGTGGATCGCTCCAGACCGCTCATATATCACTTTCATGCTTGGCATTGAGCTAATGACTTTGACCAGTTATATGATGACAGAGATACTTGGTGTTTCGACTGACGGTGTTAATATCCATACAGTTGTTCATCCAGTGTGTCACACATCTACAGTTCTTCCACCACTACTTGAGACAGCACACTTGTATTAGGATATTGAGGCAGAGGGTTTCAAGACCAAGGAGCAGAGTTGCCTGACCTTACTAGCTCTTTCTGTTTACTGTGTGACTCGCTATACTATCTACCCTAGAAAGGGTGACCGAGATGAGCTTACCACTGAGGTCCCTAGAAAGGGTGACCGAGATGAGCTTACCACTGAGGTGATTTTGCTTCTACACTTGATCCTCACCAAGACATACATCAATATGATTGATCTTATGATTGGTGAGATGGAGGACACTATCTATACTACGATGAAGAGGATCCTACCCAATTCTCCGTTCTTGACTAGGATGTTCATCGTCGAGGGTTGGTTGACATAGGAGGACCAGCAGGGTTTTAATCAACACTTATCTCCTTACTTGGCTTGATCCGCTGAGGATAGGCGCCTTAGAGCGCGTGTAGTTCCACCTCCGCTTGATCCTAATGATGAGGATGCTCCTGCTCTATGATGATATCCTTTGTCGATCCATCACAAAGAGCCCTTAGATGATTTTGACCCCATTGAGTATGAGACAGACCTTGAGGATGTTAGGTAATCTATGTTTAATTCCTTTTTGGAGGCATGCATGCAGTCCAAGTTGTAGAAGGTGCAGCGAGCGAGGCCGAGCCTGAGTTGTATTGCATGGAGTTTTGGCATCCGAATCAGTTGTTGTATGCATACTTGAGCTTGAGTTGAATTCGGTCAAGCACGTGCTACGTGAGGAAATATAAACCCATGACCGAACCATTGTAAAATTGATCAGAGCAAAGCAATAGAAGAAACAAGAAAACGCTGCCGTGAGTTTTCAAGTAGCACCAAAATATATTCTAGTCTTGCCTCCAGCAGTTCATGTACGTGTGTCTTGCTTGCACAAGCGTGAACGTGTATTGCTTCCAGAGCCATCACGTGATTGCTTCAACTTCGATCGTCTTCCAGCACATCGTGTTCCGCCGAACGTGAGCGTTCTGCCGACCGGTTCTTCCGAGTATGAGTTTTCGTCTTCGGTTTGGGCCAACAATTAGTATCAGAGCCTGAGTTCTTGATCCGTTTATGTCCAAGATTATGCCACGCTCTCGAGAAGTGGTGTCACCGGTGACGAGGTGACGTCGGATGTGATGGCGAAGAAGAGTTCCGCCGTCTCGCTACATTATTCGATGCTCACGAAGAGCAATTATGCAGTATGGGCAATCAAAATGAAGGTGTACATACGCGCTCAAGGAGTATGAGACGCGATCGAGGACGGCAACGTCGATGTGCACAAGGATCATATGGCATTGACGGCTATCTATGGAGGCATTCCGGAAGAAACGCTCTTCCTACTGGCCGAAAAGGAGATGACCAAAGCTGCGTGGAAGGCGTTGAAAACGATGCATCTTGGTACCGATCGTGTTAAAGAAGCGCAAGTACAGACCCTCAAGAGCGAGTTCGAGAGGATGCACATGAAATAGACAGAGTCAATCAACGACTTCGCCATGAGGTTGACGACTATTGTCATCCAGATCCGAGTCTTGGGGGACAAGATGAAAGAGAGCTATGTTGTGAGAAAGTTCCTTCCAGTAATCCTTGAAAAGTTTTTGCAAATCGTCTCCACCATTGAATAGTTTGGCAACCTCAAGGTGATGACGGTTGAGGAGGTGATCGACCGCTTGAAGGCGCACGAGGAACGGATCCGAGGATCTAGTGGCAGTGAAGATGAGCACATACTATTAACCCACGCTGAGTGGGAGGCCCGTCGTCGAAAGGCAAAGGCGATGGCTCCTTCAGCGGCTCTAATGGTGGTGGTGACCGAGGCCATAAGAATAAAAAATTTGACAAGACAAGGTGCGATGCCACAATTGTCATGACTACAGACACTTCGCTTTCGAATGTCGTAAGCCGGGAAGGAGAAAGTAGAGGTGCATTTAATTGAGGCGGCATTGCTCTAATGATGAGTAAGAGTCCAAGACGTGTTTGAGTTGTGCTACTGTCTCTGGCTGAGTATGTGTGAGCCAAGTTGAAAGTTGAGTGCAACTGGCAGTTGAGTTTTGAGTCCGGGTGTTGAAAAGATGTATTCGCCATCCTAAGTTGAGTCCAGGACGTTGAGAAGATGTATTCGCTATCCTAAGTCGAGTTCATGAAGTTGAGTTCAGGATATTGAGATGTGGTCGTTGTCCTGAGTCAAGTCTGAAATGTCGAGGAGATGCGTTTTGCTATCCTCTATTGAGTAATAGTTGGGCAAGTCGTAGTTAAGACCGACTGGACGCAATAAGTAAGTGCACAAAGATTAGGGAGTGTTATTAGGTAATTTTTGTTTAGTTTCTTTTTTGGAGGCCTGCATGCAGTTCGAGTCGTAGAAGGTGTAGCGAGTGAGGCCGAGTCCGAGTTGTATTGCCTGGAGTTTTGGCATCCAAATCGGTTGTTGTATGCATACATGAGCTTGAGTTGAATTCGGTCAAGCACGTGCTACGTGAGGAGATATAAACCCATGACTGAACCATTGTAAAATTGATCAGAGCAAAGCAATAGAAGAAACAAGAAAATGTTGTCGTGAGTTTTCCGGCGACACCAAAATATCTTCTAGTCTTGCCTCCAGCAGGTCGTGTACGTGTGCCTTGCTTGCACAACATGAACGTGTCTTGCTTCCAGAGCCATCATGTGATTGCTTCAACTTTGGTCATCTTCCAGCACATCGTGTTCCGTCAAATGTGAGCGTTCTCTCGACAGTTCTTCCGGCATGGGTTTTCATCTTCGGTTTAGGTCAACAGAGGAGAGATGAGGATAACTATGACACTTAGTACACTCCTAGAGTTGTGCCTACAGAGTAGCGCTTCAGGCCTGAGACTCATGATGCAGAGGCTGGCACTTCCAACATGTCCTCATGACTTGAGAGGATTGAGCAGCACATGGAGAGGCAGACCACCATCTTTGAGAGGATTCAGAAATGTCGGACTCTAGGTCAGAGATGGCAGGAGACTCAGCATGCAAAGTATAAGCTCCTATAGGGACTTTGTTTTTGTCTTCGTGCCAGCTTCACTAGATAGAAGGCATCGATCAGACAACGTCAATAGATCTACCAGGGTGCTAAATGATCAGGAGCCTAGAGCTTGTGGTCGTCCACATGGCAGGGATAGAGAGCTTCACCATCTAGTTCCACACTGGATACTCCTCCATCACTCCTCAACCTCACAGTCGAGCCTCCAGCAGCTACAACTCCCACCGAGGCACTTGGTGCTTTGCTGAGCCCAGTACTTGACTTTTCTACACCTTTAGTGGTCGGCACTTCAGCAAAGGAAATAGTTTAGGAGGTCGATCCAACTCTCGAGACAGTCACTTCCAGCTCCACTATAAATCCTGTCGCATCAGCACCCCTCCAGCTCTCCAGCTCCAGTGTAGATAAACAACGATAACATCGACATTGTTGTCAATACTGCAGCTGCCTCGATCCCCAGCGACTCCGACTCTCCAATCATTTCTCTGGGCGCCGATTTGTAGTTTGAGCTCCATCCTCATGCTTCACGAGTGGGCCTTCTCCTCCACCCGACGTTGAGTAGTGCTTTCTCTTTTTGTGCTTGATGCCAAAGGGGGAGAGATCGTAGGTTTGAGAGGGGTAGGACTTCTTTTGGTTTTGTGCCATGTACTTGATACTTTCTTGCTTTGGACACGAGACTCATGTTTTAGGTACTATATATTCTAAGCTTGTGATGTAATGCTTATCTTCAAGTATGCATCATTTGAAGTCCAATTGTTATATATGCATGAATTTAGTAGGAGCTAAGCTATATTGTTTAGAGCTTGGATGCCTTCAAGTCATATATCAAATCGTGCTCATTTGTGCCTAATACTTTCATCTATGCTTGATCATATGCCTTATTGCTTATTCTATGGATCAATGCTACTTGAGACTTTGTTCATTTCATGTCTTATCAAATCTATTATCCTCATATTGGTTTGGTTGTCATCAATCACCAAAAAAAGGGGGATTGTAAGCATCTAGACTCCTAATTTGTTGATTATGTAGTTTTGGAGATTAATGACTCCTAAATCACTAAGAGTAGCTTTGGTTTGGGTGTAATGAAGATAAGTTAGGTTTTGATAATGGATATGGGTTGTTCTCGGATTTCATGGATACCAACATATGCAAATGATGATAAAGCATGTTTTAATGAAGATTAAGGATCTTGTGGCTAGAAATGATCCATGGAGTCGAGCGTGGATCATTTTAGTTGATAGGTTTTTGTTCGTTTTTTTTTTGCTTTGGTTGTACTATTAAGGGGGGTTCGAGACTAGTAGCTTGAGCTTGGCCGTGAAACCTCCCACGCCACTCATCTCTCGCGCCATCGGATGAAGATCCGGCGGCGCGCGACCTTTCTTCCTCCCCACCCGTCCGTCCTCACGAGAGCGCGCGCGCCGCCATTAGCGCCGCGAAGAGCTCCATCACGCCGCCATTTACGCCTCCTCGCTGCACTGACGGTCACGCGCGTTTAAACCCGCACATCACGCCGCCTTCTCCGCCGTTGCCTCTATCTCGCACGGGATCTCAGAAACCCGCGATCACCGCCGTGACCTTCGCCACCGACCTCCTCCTCCCAACCTCCTCGGCCCCTATAAATGGCGACCGGGCGCCTCTATTCACTCATCACGCGCCGCCACCCACTCCTCCGCCTCTCTCTAGTCGCCGGATCGGCGTTTCTTCACCGACGGCCGCCACCTCTTCCTCGCCTCTAGCCGCCGTCGTCGATCCCCAGCCACCCGACCCGCCGCGACATCGCGGCGTCTCCGCTGAACCGGAGCTCACCTCGCCCTACCGGAGCACCGCCGAGCCTCATCGCCGCCACAAGCCGCAACTCACCGCCGCTCTTCTCTCGCCGCGACCACGCGCCGCGCCCAACCGCCAAGCGAGGTGAGCCCCGTGATCCCCGCATCCTCCGCATCTGTTGGTGCCCTCGCCGGCCGTCGTTGTCGCGCCGTTCGCGAACCATCGGGCCCCGGCGCGCCCGTCGGCGACCGGCGTGGCGCTCACGTGGTTGCCACCTTGGCGCCGGTCGGCGCCACATCATCTTCCCGCTCACGTGGTGCGCAGTCGACACGCGTGGCAGTCCACCACACCAACTTCGCCTCGGCTCGGTGGAACCACCCGGCTGAAGTCGAGTCGATGACAGTGGGTCCCTTTGTCGGAGATTCTTTTAATTCCGTTAATTCCGAAATTCCCAGGGCTGACGTCAGCATGCGCAATAATTAGGATTTCCTTTAGAAAAATAATTCAAGAAATTCAATAAAATCTGATTTTAGGGTTTTATTTAGATTTAAAACTTCCCGGGGTTCGTTCTCCCTCATACGAACTCCGATTTCGTCGATTCAAATTCCTAAATTCATATAAAATCCAGATCTAGCCATCTAACTCAAAATTATTTAATTTTGAGTTCATTTGTCCAATGATTCCTTTGAACCCTAACTTATCATTTCATGCAATTCCAAACTTCTAAAATTCATATCTTTTGCATCCAAACTCCGATTTGGGTGATTCAAGTTGGTAAATTCATATAAAATTATTATCTAGCTATCTAAACCAAAATCTTTTGATTTGGAGTTCATTTGAATTGTTATTTGAATTTAGTTTGAATTTGGCTTCTTTTCACGATTAGATTTCACGACTTCGGAGAATCAGATTTCAACGCCGATTGAAGAACAACATAAGAGGATTGATTTTGACTGTATGATCATCGTAATCGTACACTTGGACTACCTGAAGATAGTACTTGTGAGTACTAGGTGACCTGTTAAGAAAAACAACGTCACCTCAACACGGGCGTTCGTGAAGGTGATCATTAAGAAAACAACGTCACCTCATCAAGCAAGGCAAGTTATACCCTTGATCATATCGATCCCATTATTTCAAATTATTTATATTCTGTTTTAAATTATTACTGCATGCAGATGTTTATACAATTATTTTGACTCCCTGTTTTAATTATCTAGTTAATCCAATCTTCCTTGTATAGCCAATTTGAATATTGAACGTGAATACCTTGTCACCATTAGGCAAAGTGATACTAAAATTAACCATATGCTTAGTCAATGCTTAGATCAAATCTTGTATTTGGGAAATTTTAGCCAAAATCTTTCAAATTTGATTTAAAGTGGTTCTATGGTATTGTTTTACCATAGAAGGATTATAAATGCTTTTACTCGGAAAATAAAATAAAAATGGGTTTGGACTTGGCGAAATGGATGATTGGTGGGTGCAAGTTTATGCGGGCTTAATCTGGTTAGGGTTAAGGCCCGTGGTTTTAATTAGAAGACGCCAAGTCGATTAAGGACCGGTCTTGAGCGCATGATGCTACGCCTTACCGTACCACCACATGTCACGTGGGCGGGACTTGGCTAAATAATTTGTGACGTCTTAGTGTCATTTGTGCTATGTTGTTGGTATGGGTGTTGGTCGACAAGAGACCCATCCGGCGCAAGAGGGCTTCCGGAGGATGGCTAGTCAATGGTAGCGAAACCTTAGCGGGCATAAATACATTAAGACGGAACATTGTAAAGGCCTCGTGATAATCACTTAGTCGCACGCCTTGGAGTGTGTCGACGGACATTGAAAGTTGATTATCTCTTGTGGGTAAGTCATGCGACCTCTGCAGAGTGTAAAACTATTCGAATAGCCGTGTCCACGGTCATGGACATGCTAGCGAACTACTCAAAGTTAGACTTTGGTTTTGTCTGAAAAGACTTCTTTAAAGCGGTTTATCCAAATGGGAATTGGCAGAAGCCATGTGATAGGAGGGTATCCTTCACCATTCATGTGTGAATGTTATCGGTAACTAGTTGTGGTGCACATTAGGTCTTTCTAGCTCTTTATGCAAATTCTAGTACAGTGTGGAGAGTGAAAATGATCAAGTTTTGTTCTTTATTGTTGGCTGTGAGCCTCTTTTGTAATAAATTCGTTGATTATTAATAAAGTTGTGATATGAATTTGTTACCATAGTATTACAAACTTTCGATAAAAATCAACTAAGTTAGAAAAATCAATGGAGCTTGTGGAAGGCACCGGGAGAGTTGTGAAGGTTTGAAGTCCACCTATCCAAAGAGGAGAAGGACTACCATGAGTTGATTGCTTGGATCCTTGCGCTGGTTCAAGTAGGAGCTAGACTCTTGTGAGAGTGCTCCAATGAGGATTAGGGGAGATCACCAAATCTCCTAAACCTCATTAATAAATTCGGTTGTCTCTTGCCCTCATTATGTTTTCATAATTAATTTTATGTTCTTTCGATTCCTAGATTACTAGTCTTGTGTAGGATTGGAACTTAGGTGATACGAGGGATGCCTGATCTCCACGGTGTAGGATTGCAATAACTTGGATCCGTGCAACCTGACGAACGACGACAACAACACTGTCTCGATTACAAAAACCTGCGACACTCCAACTCGCCCAACCACACGCTTCAATCCAATAACTTGAATCCATGCATCTTGATGAACAATGATGCCAACCACCGTCTCAATTACAGCAACCCATGACACTCAAATTCGTCCAACCACACACTTCGATTCTCGTCTACTTAATCACGCAAAGTAGACGTGTTATTGCTCCTGCAAAATACAAGGAATTACAAGAACAATAGGGTGGACAACACCCAATTCTCCACTATGTTGCG
Organism: Ampelocalamus luodianensis; assembly: GCA_036346255.1. Taxonomy (NCBI): domain Eukaryota; kingdom Viridiplantae; phylum Streptophyta; class Magnoliopsida; order Poales; family Poaceae; genus Ampelocalamus; species Ampelocalamus luodianensis. Next base: position 49,570,514 of record CM070627.1, on the reverse strand, counting down.
GCTGTGCTAAGCAAATAGGAAGAACAATGACCTCCTGGGTGCAATTGTCGTCACTTGTGGTCGATCCCTCTAGGCTTGGTGCGTAATTGAAAGACAATGCCTCATGCCGCAGAGTAATCACTTTCAAGAAGGGGAATTCTAGGTTATAATCGTCTCCAGTTGAAGGCAAATTCTCCGGGTATGTGGTCGAACTTGCAACTACAATGTGTTCGATTGTGTTCCGGGTAGAGGTAGTTGCACTGTGACAGTTAATAGATGGTGATTGAGCCCTGGAATCGTGTGTTCTAGGACTTGATGAAGGAATCTGGTCGTCCTCGAACGGGCTTGAGCTCTCGAAGGCAGGAGCCTTGCTATGTTCAGTGCCTATCGCCGGGCGGCACTGGATGTGGTCGCTTATACCCTTGCCCTGTGAGGATTCTAGCTCCCCATCTGGACGTAGTGGTGCTGGTGAGAGCATTGGAGATAAGGTGCCCTCATGGAGCGTGTCCATGGCATGATCCCCCTAGACCGGTGAAGGATCCCTGGAATAGGCATTGCCTCGAACGAAAAGACACTCTGCTCGTGGTCGAAGCAGGCATCGATGTCGATTCTTGCATAATCTGCGAGATCGGACTAATTTTCCTCATTCCACTCATCTACCATGGAGACATCTGAGTAGAAACAAAGAAGATTGACGGAGTATCCCCACAGACGGCGCCAACTATCAATGAATCACTATCGATCTTTTGAAATAAATGCTAGGGACACGGCTCTCAAGATTACGCAAGAAGAGATATGAGTTTTTTTAGAATGGTTCATGTCTTCTACGGAGAGAATAACAACCCTACTCATGTGTCCTTGTATTGAATGAGATTACAGAGTACTACAAGTTAACAAACTAAGTTTAATGACTTCTCTCGTTGATCATCTTTCGATTCTCTTGGACCCCTCTCTCTGTCTGCCGACACCGTCCCTTATATAGCGTTTGAAAGGGTGGCCATTGTTGTGTTGTCATGAGGCGCCTTGACGTTGCTTGAGTACGCACGTGAATAATTGTTGTTGTCAGTGAGACATCCCCTTGCACGTTCGTCAAACGGTCATTGCTAGAGACAGAGAGATGTACGTACTGTAATGCCAAAGATAACGCACACGTGTATTAACTACTACGCCATATGCTAATAAGGTACACATGTCTGTGGGATTTAGCGATCATAAGATGGTCATAAGCTGACCTAGTTGTAATAGACCTTACGACCATAAGATAGTTGTAACCTGAAGTGATCGTAACCTTCTCTAGTCATTGCAGGTATCGGAGACTATGGGTATATTCGAGGGCTACTTAGAATGCTATTATCCATAATGAATATTTCAGAAAATTAGTTTTATTAATTGAGGATTATTGAATCATCGTCACCTACTGCTTGGGAATAACAGAACGAAGCACAAATGTGAAGTGATCAACCTACCTAGTACTGAGCTGGAGCACTTAGTTATCGCTTAACCTATCAGCATGTGAAGCAGCATGTCGTTGCACCCGTCCATGGCGCCGGGCAGGCACCAGTGCACGCAGTCGCGCGACACCTTGAACTTCTCCGGCTGCCACAGCCGGTACTTGCTCGGGTGGGCGTCCGGCCGCAGCGCCATTGCCTCCGTCGAGTCCAGCAGGAGAACTGACGAGGATTAAAACCTCTATGTATTATCTTTAATACATAAAAAGACCATACGTCTTCATGGTCGTAACTCTCGAGGTGCACGACCACCGGTCGTAGGAATTCCGGAGGTTACGCAATGGATACCTCGGGCGGAGGCTAGTGCCAAGCCTCCGATCGAGAGCCGTCGCAAAGAGTATGAACCGATATCCGAACTAACTCCAGAATATTCTCACCGTGTGAAGAATGGAACACGTGCGTAATCCATACCACACGACGTTATACACGGATAAACAACTACCTTGCGTTGTTTATCTCACAGACACATAACCGCCGAACGGTTGATCATTCAAAGAACTATCATATGACTCACCAATGACAACGCTTCATATTAAACGCCTTCTCGTAAGTAATCGCCACCTCTTCAAAGGTTATTTAAAGAAGGAAGATGGAACGCTGGAGGGGGGATGAGATCATCAGAAGATAGAAAGAAAGAAGCATTGTCTTGTACTCTAAAAAGCAGTCCGTCATTCTCGCGTGATACACCCTCAGAAAATCTCGGTTCATACTAATAAAGAGCAGTCCCATTGCAATCCCAAGATTTCCACGTCATTCTCTCCTTTTTCCATTTATTGTAAGATCGGCGACTTGATCGTCGACAAGAACCCTGATCCCTTTCCCCTCGTCGCAGCCTCCGCCGCCGCAAACTCCTCCACCTGTATCCGGTGCATCTCTCCTTCTGCACAGCGTTCATCTCCCACTCGCCGCGCAGGACCGGCCACGTCCGCACGCAGTCGCCGTCCTCGTTCCACTTCCCGTTCTCGTAGTGCGACGGCGAGAGCGTCCGCACGACCACCGTCCTGGCGCGGCCTCCAGGCGCGCCCACGGCTGCCCGGAGTGCGCTCCGGAACGCCATCCGGAGAGAGTACCGGAGCGAGAGGTCGGTGACGTTGCGGGCGAGGCAGCCGTTGCACCCTACGAGGCGGCCGCGCTTGTAGAACACGGACGGCCGGTAGAACCAGCTGCCGGACGAGACGACAACGTAGTCGAACTTGCCTGCGTGGGCCGCCCAGCCAGCGTCCGGTTCGTCGAGGTGGAGGCTCCAGAGGCCCGACCCGCTGTGCGTCGGGCCATCCGGGTCCGTCTCGACGGCGCGGACGAGGAACGGCGACCAGAAGGAGGCGACGGTGAAGCCGTGGCGCTCGTAGCGGTACACGTAGCTCGCGTTTGTCCTCGGCACTGGCTGCTCGGCCCGCGTCAGGAGGCACACGAGTGAGTGCATCTGGTTCCTGGCGATCGAATCGCCGACGAACGCCATGGACTTGCCCCACATCATGCCGAGGAACCGCGCCGCGTCGAAGCGGGGCAAATCGCACCCCGCCGGCCGCCACCGCCACCGGACGAACCCGAGGTCCTGCTTGGCGTACCGCATGCAGTCATAGTGGCCGTGGATCACGGGGCAGGTCTCATTGGTGTAGGGCGGCGCGCCCGGGTCCGGCACCCACTCGCCCTTGAAGATGTCGCAAGACCGGTTGCCGCCACCGCCATCCGTCCAGCTCGTCACCGCCGCCGACAGCAGCAGCATGCGGCCCGGTAGGCTCACGGCGGCGAGGATCAGAAGGCACGTCTTGAGGACGGCGGCGCGAAAAACATAGTGGTGGTCGTAATGGGTTATGGACGGGACATTAATCCCATGAAACTTCATAGGGTTAAACATCCCAGACTAACAACTGATCACGTACCAGCCTTAAGCTTATGAAATATCAATTGGTATATGTACATAGATTTTTTGCTGCTATTTCATGGAAGTTCACGAGCGATCTGATTGGAAGCAGCATGTTGACGCGGTACCACTCTAGATATGCAAACTCATGCCCAAAAAGGCAGTGGCTAATTAGCGTTCCATGGTACGTAATTAGTATGTAGCGTACACTTGTAATGGTGGATTCCACATGTCTGTGTTTTTCCATCCACCTGTTAGTTTTTAGGACATTTGGGTTGCGAGAAGAATGACGTAAAGAAACGCGAAATGGAAAGGGATAAATTGAGCTATAGCAGTAGCTCACACTAGCTCCTCCTTTTTCTCCTCGATCTTTTGACTGGCCAGTCAAGATCAGCGAACTAGAGCTCACCCACCGTTCCAAATTGATTGACCAGTGACTCCTTCCAGTTATTTTTTCCCCCTCAAAGAACAGCTCTTTCCAGATCTGTCACATACTTTCCAACGGCAAAATGGTAGTGACACACTATGCCTCTAGATCGAGTAGGCTAATTTGCTCTCCATAAGTAGCAGAAACAATCAGGCATTCTGGTCCATAACACAGGGTGGCCGCTCTTGGACTTAGCCGTTGAGCTTCAGGATTGGGCCTCAGCTGGGCTAAACTTGGGCCGACCATCTAGACTGAGGCAGCTGCTGTGTTTAAGGAAAATAATTCTATAGGACCTGGTCCACAACTCAATTGATGTGGACCAACTCCACTGTATGACACGTGTCCTTTCGCGAATATCAAAGCGTGACGTAATAGCCTTCATTATTCAATTCGTGAAAATTCGCATCAGTGATTTATGAGGTTATGCGCTTTGAGATTCGTAAAAGGACACGTGTCACATGATAGAATTGGTCCACATTAATTGAGTTGTGAACCAGTCCTATAAGATTATTTTCCGTGTTTCAGAGCATATTCTGTTTCAGTGTTTCGGGTCTGAGGAACAAACCTCTCACACGCGTCATCAATTCACATTTCACACAGCTGACCATGATGTGATTGTACTTACAAGGTGACGATTGGAATTCTTATCCGTCATTTGATTTACCTAGCTTTGCGACGTCAACATATGGAGCAGCATGTCGTTCCAGGTATCGATGGCGCCGGGCAGGCACCAGTGCACGCAGTCGTTGTACACTTTGAAGTACTTCTCCGGCGTCCAGCCCCTGTACTTGCTCGGGTGCGCGTCCGCCCGCATCAACATCGCCTCCGTCGTGTCCATCAGCATCATCCTCACCGCGCCGCCGCCTACCCTCGCCGCCGCCGCCGCAAACTCCTCCACCTGCACGTCAAATTAGGTACAAGTCACTAACGTACACACTTGCGTGCATGGCTACGAGCAACGTAGAAGAAACCGAGGATCGTAGAAACAACCTGCAGCGTGTGGAAATCGAGCTCGATGTCCTGGATCCGGTTCTCGCCGCGCCGGTACGGCCGCGTCCGGAGGCAGTTGCCGTCCTTGTTCCACTCCCCGTTCTCGTACTGCGACGGCGACACGGTCCGCAGCACGGCCGTGCCGCGGAACCGGCCGTCGCGGCCGTCCACGGCGCGGAGCGCGGCGCGGGTGGCCATGCGCAGAGCGTACCGCAGCGTGAGGTCGGTGACGTTGGGAAGGAGGCAGTAGTGGCACCCCACCAGCCGGCCGCCCTCGTACAGCATGGAAGGGCGGTAGAACCAGCTCGACGCCGACACGACGACGTAGTCGAACTCCGGGACGTGCGCCGCCCACACGGCGTCGGGCTCGTCAACGTAGAGGTTCCACAGGCCCGTGTGCGCCGGCCCGTCCGGGTCGATCTGCTCGTGCCGGACCAGGTACGGTGCCCAGAAGTTGACGATGGTGAAGTTGTAGCCGCCGTAGTGGTACACCGTGTGCTTGTTGTTTGGCCAGCTTGGCGTAGGCTGCGCAACCTGCACGCACGCGCGCACCTGTCACGCCATGTCGAGTATTTGGCTCGTATGGCACTACTAACGGCGCTAATAATAATTTTGATTCTCTTCCGATGTCAATGCCAAAAATGGCACTATCCATCGTGCCTCAGAGAACCAAACTCTCCGCCGCGCGTCACGTGTGAAATCCGAGTCCTTGGGGCATTGACCAGGCCGAGTCTAACCCCCGGGGGACGGCAGAGGACAATGCTGTGTCCTTGAGGCACATAGGAGGCCGTCGTGGATTGGAGGCATGGAGGAGGTAGTGAGAGGTTAAAAAATACATTAAAATTTTATTTTTAACACTATTTGAAACACAGTTTGATACACTATTTAACACAGTTTGATACACTATTTAACACAATTTGATACTATTTGGAACACAATTTGCTACACTATTTGAAACACAATTTTTTACTTATTTTAAAAATGCATTAAAAATTATTTTTGATACTATTTGACACTATTTAACACAATTTGAGGCACCATCTGCTCGTGTTGGACCAAGTACGACACCCAGAAGTTGACGATGGTGAAGTTGTAGCCGTCGTAGTGGTATACTGTGTGCTTGTTGTGTGGCCAGCTTGGCGTAGGCCGCGCAACCTACATGCACGCACATGTCACGCCATGTGAGTTCTTGGCTCATATGACACTATTACCGACGCTAATAGCAACATTAGCCCTCTCCCACCGTCAATACCAAAAATGACATACTCCACCGTGCCCTAGGGGGCTGGACTTCCCACCACGTGCCACATGTGAAATCCGGGCTCTTGAGGTACAAACTAGGCCGAGTCTGGCCCCAGGGGCACGACAGAGGGCAATGCCATACCCTGGAGGCACGAAGGAGGCCGCCATGGATTAGAGGCACAAAGGAGGCAGTGAGAGGTTAAAAAATTCATCAACAAATTATTTTTAACACTATTTGATACTATTTAATGCACTATTTAATACTTAAAAAAATTCTTTGATTTTTTTTCTTTTTACCTCGCACTCGCAGCTTCAAATGTATTATCACATGTACCAGAAAAAATTGGTGGATTTGAAGCTGCGAGTGCAAGGTAAAAAAAATATCAAAGAATAATATTTTTAAAGTGTTAAATAGTATATCAAATAGCGTCAAAATATTTTTTTAATGCATTTTTTAACCTCTGACTGTCTCCTCTGTGCCTACAGGGCACGACATTGCCCTCTGTCGTGCCTCTAAGGGTCGAACTCAGCTTGGTCCGCGCCCTAGGGGCCCAGATTTCAAACATGGCGCGCGGTGGGGAGTCCGCCCCCTTGGGGCATGGTGGAGGATGCTATTTTTGACATTGACATCGGGAGAGAACCAAAATTGCTATTAGCGTCGTCAATAGTGCCATATAAGAAGAAAAAAAACTCCGCCATGTCACACATGTAGTGATTGCTGTAAGCCATGGGCATTTTGGGAATTTCCCAATCAAACCATGGGACCCACTTGACATTAAGAGAGGGAAGAGATAAGGCTCTCTTGATCCATTCAGTCAACAGAGAGGGAGGATTTTTCCTCTTGACCTCATCGCGACTGAGGGAGGAGGGAGACACGGTGGCCTTTCCGATCTCCATGCCATGTTTGCGGATCTTGCGACCGCCGTTCGGTGGCCATTTGGGAGCGCTGCCGTTGCTCTTCTCTCTCTTATATCGGGTCTCTTCCTCCTCCTTGATGACACAGAGAAACAAACCGAGAGCTGGAATTGTGCATTTCTATTCATAATTAAATCTAGAATTAATCTGAATTATTTGCTAAAACCGTATTTATTTCAACAGTGATGTACATCCTGGATCCTTTCTGACCATTCGATTAAGCCATCGACGGCTCAAATCAATACACGTTTCCCCTGTCTATCTATTGTGGTCAAGTATGCATGGAACGTTGGACCTGAGATCTGTTGGATTTGAGGGCTATTTGGTAATTTCTTATTTTGAGAAAAGAAGAAATAGAAAAGAAAAGGGAAAAGAGATGGGGTCCACCTGTCATTGAATTAGGGGAGGGATAATGTTTGGAGACTTTGTCTCCAACCCTAACCCGAGTGAGGCGCGCGGCTTTGGTGCCTTTGGTTGGCGGCGGCACGTGTGAACCAGGCTCGGGTGCGAGGCGCACCGGCTGTTGGAGGGGCATCCCGGGGCGTCCTCCTTCTCTCCTACTTCTAGAGGTGCCTCCTCTCCTCTTACGATTTGACCTCAAAATCTGTGAGTTCCCCTCTTTTGTGTGATTCTTCTTCTCCTCCGATTGGGCTTTGGTTTTGGTGCTTTAGAGCTTCTGTGCCGCTGTGTTGACCCGGCGCCATTGGTGGTGAGGTCTGGACCTTCCTCCTTGCACTTTCTGTCAATTCCTTCTTGTGCACTCTTCTCTGTTGGGTGTGCGGTGGAAGAACTTGGCAATTGCGCAATTGGGGATTGGTCTAGGTTGGCTCTGGATTGATCTAGGAGTGGAAGTGATTTTCGGTATTGGTGTTGGTGCTCTGTGGGTGTATTCGGCCAGTGCACTGTGATTGATTCTTGTGCGGTATCCCCTGTACCTCATCTTCACACACTGGTGTGTCCCCAGTATGTGAAGTTGGCATTGTATCTCTGTCAACATCGTCTGGTATTCGCGGCATAGTGAGGCGATTGATTTTCTGAGTCAGCGCCTTCGGCGTGCCTTGCCCAGTTTATCGTTGTTTTTCATTTTCATAGTACTTGGCATTGTGTGCTGTGCTAGTTGAATTACATTATGTAACTTTGCCTAGTACTGGGAGACTTTGCTAAGTGATGATTGTGGGATCGGTTTAATGCTCGATGAGGATAATTACCATATTATAAAATTGAAATGATAACTAGATTAGACTTGAGCTAATTGTGTTACTTACTGTTGTCAATTTATCTCTAATAGTTTGGTTCTGATACTTTCCGTATTGCGGTTGTGACTGAATTGAACTTGTTCATTTCGTTTTGTGATCTTATTGATTTTCTGCTAGTTGATAGGCTTAAGTGTTGAAATCTGTGATCTCTTTGCACTGTGAGATAATCAATACCCTGTTTGCCGAAAGGCTAATGTGCTGATATTGTTATTCCTTTTGCACTATTAATCAAATGATCTTCTGTTGGTTGAAAGTATAATTGGTTGTTTATGAGATAATACTTGACATATTAGTAAAGTATTAATTTGAGTTCAAAGTCTGATTTATTGTTGTCATATTTAATTAGTGAAGAATATTGACAAAAGTAGCGAAGAGGCCAAGATTTAATTTTGAACAGTCCGACATCTGAGAGCAACAAACATTCAAATATGAGCATTATGTTGATTTTGGTTGTTCTCAAATTCTGTGTTTTGAACATATTATCATGTTTGCATGACATGAAGAAATTGCATGTTTATATGTCATTTTTGTTATTTATATGCCGTTAGAATTACGCTTTAATTATGATAATTGATACTGAAATTATATCTAAATATTTGCTAAAACTGCTATTTTTACAACAAGATCGCTTACCCTGGTCAAGAGGCAGATGAGGGAGTGCATGTGGTTCCTGGCGAGTGAGTCCCCCACAAACGCCATGGTCTTGCCCCTCATCACGTCGAGGAAGCGCGCCGGGTCGACGCGGGGCAGGTCGCAGCCGTCGGGCCGCCACCGCCACTGGACGAAGCCGAGGTCCGGCTTGCCGTACTTCATGCAGTCGTAGTGCTCGTGGATCACCGAGCAGGTGTCGTTGGTGTAGTAGGGCGCGTCCGGGTCCGGCACCCACTCGCCTCTGAATATGTCACAGGCCCTGCCTTGCCTAGAAAAAGATGGCCAGGAAAATGGTATATCCCGGTTTGGGAAAGTGAAGTAGTGCGTGTTGGTGACTGCAAGGACGCCAACCAGTAGGAGAAGCGCTATGACAGGGATGAAGCATCTGTTGCTGCAGTGCTTCTTGAAATTAGGAAGATGACAGACATGAAGAAACGCCATGGCATGGGGAGAAGAGAGTCTACTAATTTGGTGTGCAAGCTAAAACAGTCAATGGCTAAGTTTATTCGAGTGTACATATGCTGTGAGCTAGTTTTTCTGTGTATATGTAATCTTGGTCATGTTCAGAGTTGTGACAAAGCCCCCACTCGCGATGGAACGAAAATGTTATCATCTGCCTAATCGTTAGCTATCCAGCTAGGTATCCGTATGAAGCCGAGACGATTGGCTGGTTACTTGCATAGGTTAATCGTTCTTTAGGCCAAGTTGAGAAGACAGACATACTTTCTTCTTCTTCTTTTTTGCGAGGATATTGTCACACTTTGCAAATTGCAATAGTGGCACGGCATTTAAGCACAACAGTGGGTTGTACACTAAGTACACTGCTGACGTCTATACACAGATCAGATTAGCTCTTCCCTTGTGCAATTCGCCACCTCTTGGATGTGATCGATGCACGAGTGAAACGACGAATTTCTTTAGTTTAATCTATTTCCATTTAATTTGGGAGCAAGAACCACAGGAAGTACAAGAGTTCAACTCTTATCGATCAAGCCGGCAGCAGCATTTGCAGAAGCATCTCGTTCCACACGTCGATCGGCCCGGGCAGGCACCAGTGCACGCAATCGTTGTACAGCGTCACGTTCTCGTGCGCCCAGTGCCCGTACCGGCTCGGGTGCCCGTCCGGCCGGAGCAGCATCGCGGCCGTCGTGTTCATAAGCATCAGCCTCGCCGCGCTCCCTCGGCTCCTGGCCGCCTCCTCCGCCCCGGCGAACTCCTCCACCTGCGCCGTGTGGAAGTCGAGGTCCAGCCCCGCCATGCGCGTCTCGTTGGCCGCGTACGGCCGCGTCCGCCTGCAGTCGCCGCCCTTGTCCCACTCCCCGCCCTCGAAGTGCGACGTCGGCGACAGCGTCCGCACGATCACCGTCCCGTTGAAACCTGGAATGCCTGTGATCGCCCGCAGCGCGGTGCGGAACGCTACGCGCAGCGAGTGCCGCAGCGTGAGGTCGGTGACGCCGGGGACGAGGCAGTAGTGGCAGCCGACGAGGCGGCCGGCCTCGTAGAACATGGACGGTCGGGTGAACCAGTTCGCCGCCGAGACGATGACGTAGTCGAAGCCCGCCACGACGGACAGCCAGGCGTCGTCCGGCTCGTCGAGGTAGAGGTCCCACAGCCCGCCGGCGGGGTCGGACTGGTTCGCCTTGACAAGATACGGCGACCAGAAGACGGAGATGGTGAAGTTGTAAGACTCGTAGTATACTGTTCTGAAGTCCTGGTGTGTCGTTTTGGAGATGTCTTTGGGGTACACCACCTACAAACGAATTAACCACAGACGAGCAATCGCAATCAAATCCCTTTAGAATCATGGAAATTAAAGCATACATTTGTCGATTAGTCGTGCTTCTTCCAAGAATTAAAGCAGATTTAGTTGCATTACCTTGGACAGGAGGCACATGAGGGACTGCATGTGGTTCCTGGCCAGCGAGTCCCCGACGAACGCCAGCGACCGGTCCCTGACGACGTCCAAGAACGCCGCCGCGTCGAACCGCGGCAGCTCGCACTGCGCCGGCCGCCACCTCCACCGCAGGAACCCAAGGTCCGGCCGGCCGTACTTCATGCAGTTCTGGTGCTCCTGAATCACCACGCAACTCCGGTTCGTGTAGTACGGCTCCCCACCGGTGGCGTCGTCCGGCACCCACTCGCCCCGGAAGATGTCGCATCCCCTCGGCACCCGGGCAACGGTGAAAGTAGAGTTCCTGGCCAGAGGACGCCAAGAACTCGATGAAAGCGAGACAAAGCTGGATCTGTAGGTGTCGAGGAAAGAGGAGTGTCGCGCGGTGACAACGAAGACGACGACGACGAGCGCCGGGAGGGACACCGCGGCAGGATTGACGAGCTGAAGCTTCTTCATTGGTTAACCAACTAAACCGCAGCCTGCAGGTGGATGGGATCGGTGGCGAATCACTGGTCTGCTGCAATGTTCAGAGGCAGCAGCAGCAATTGTGTTTGCATCGCAGGAGAGTGAGTGACTAGCTGCAACCAGCCTTGGTAAAAGTGTACTGCGTCCGTCCTTGCCGGTTGTCGCGTGGTAGTTATTCTAAGTTTCTAACTTGTAAGGATAGAGATCCTGGGCCTTGGATACGATGGTCCGTGGTGCGCATGTGACGGTGTCTCACTGTGTCAGCCTGGTTCAAGGGGAAAGGCGACCCTGCACTTTATTTCAGACTGCGTGTCGGTCCCGCTCAGCGATCGGTCGATCGATCACGTGAGGCTCGTCAAGTGGATGATGCTGTCAGTGTTGGTCCATTTTGTTAAGCACTTGGGCAGCAGCATCAACCCGTGCAATCCAAAAATTTTCTTATGGAATGTGAATGCCTGAAACGGTGCGGCACAGAGGCGGAGAACACGCACGATATGATGAGAGTGAAGCGCGCGCACACGACCGTGCAAAAGAAAGACGTATGTGCAGAGGAGACAGAGGTGGCGTGACGCGTGCGGTTTCCGGGACACCTTGGCATCAGAGTGTCACGTAAAGAGAGACAATCCCACCACCGTCTCCGCCCTGACATAATCGGAAATCAAGCGCCGGTAATGATCAAGCATGCGGTAACCCGATCGCAGGCCGAACGGTTTCCACAGATTTTGGTATGAATAGGTAGCCATGATCAGAAGATTGGAGAAGCGGGAGAGGAGAGAACGGAGAAGAAAAGATCGGGGAAAGCAGATTTCAATTTCTTTCTGAAGTTTGTCGTTTGTGCTACAGTAGCTTTATAGCCAAACTTACAGACGCCGACAAGCGGCCCCCACTGCTGAGCACCAACGGCTCTCCACAGTGCGCACACACACGTTTACAGCTAGACCCTTACGCCAGCACAACTTCGGCCTGTCACATCACCATGGCCACTGACACCATTGTCTATCGTGTTCGGTGGAGGCGCGACACTTCCCCCCCTCTGAAGACGAAACCGGTTCCTAGATCGGCGCCATCGGAAAACACTTCTTCAACACGTAGTAGTCCTCCCATGTAGCTGATTCTGTTGGAATAGTAGACCATTTCACTAGGATTTACGGTATTGCCGAATTCCCTTTCTTGACCAAGCGATGATCCAAAATCTTTTCTGGTTGTGGAACTCCAGTAGTTAGATCAACTGTCCTAGGAAGTTCAAAAAAACACCGGTGTGTAATTCGGAGTAAAAGGCTTCAGTTGATAAACATGAAAAACTGGATGCACCAGTGAATCAGTGGGCAATTGCAACTTGTAAGCGACTACACCAATCTTCTCCAGCACGACAAATGGACCGAAGTACTTGAAAGCAAGTTTAGGGTAAGGGCGATTGACCACTAAATGCTGGGCATAGGGTTGCAATTTGAGCAAAACTCGATCTCCGACTTGAAATTGTTGTTCACATCGATGCTTGTCAACTTGTGTTTTTATTCTATGTTGGGCTTTCGTCAGTTGGCTGCGCAACATCTTAGTATAGGCTTGCCAGTCCCGAACCACTTCTTCTGCTTCTGAAAGAGGGGACGAACAGATGTTTGGCATTGCACCATTATCTGTCGCGTTTGGTGGAAGCGCAACACTTTCTCCCATGAAGACGAAACCGGTTCCCAGATCGGCGCCATCGGAAAACGCTTCTTCGGCACGTAGTAGTCCTCCCATGTAGCCTTGGTATTTGACATACTACAGTTTATAAAACTGCAAAATTTGTTATACCCAAACAGCTCAAAGTTTTTGTTACTACGGTATTTTTAAGATACCCTATTATTGTCTAAACTCTAAAAATACTATGTATCCAAACAAGTCGTAAGTGTGAATCCACGTGGTAAAAAACATGGCAAATTTAATACAAATAGTATGAATATTGATGAGAACACCAACCCTCCGGATACGACCGCTACTCCACGCCATGGTACAAGAAAGGTTTCCACGTCACTTTTTGTACAAGCCAAGTATGAATTCAAGTTGGACACATTCTGGAATTCAGTTCGGTCTCCAGAGACAACCCCGACTTCATATGTGCATAACTTTCACATACGAAGTTCGTTTGAGGTCCACGAGTACTTGATTGAAAGCTTGTCTCATCCTCTTTCTAACGGATCTAGCTACACCTCCAAATTCCTTCTGAGCATATCGCAATCATCAAAATAAGATACCGTGTCACTTGTTTGGGTCAATTTAAGCCTTGTAATCTTACCGGGCTACCGGGCTTGGCCCATATGGTGGCCGACCATCCCAGCAGTCTGTACTGTTCATGTGGTTACTGTTCATACATAAACAGTATCATGAACAGTGCCACCCTCTCTATCCTAGTTATGCGCGGCTGTTCCACCCCCTATTTAAGGTGGTCGCACCCCTTTAGTCTCCTCGGGTTTTGTTGATTGAAGTTTAGGTTTGCTACTTTATACATTGTCCTCTTATTCGACGAGATCAACAGCGATATTGTTCTTCGTAACCTCACTTATTAATACAATTTTAATTCTATTCGTAATTTCAGATTGCTTATTTATCGTGTTCTTGCTTGTTCTTCGATTGCATGCAGGAATAGACCTTCGTGGTCAGGTCGATCATGCTTCTAGCAAGGTCGATAAACAAGCACGTAATTGGTTCAGCAATTGCGGGCATATTGGTCGTGTGTGATTGGTAACCGAATCATGAGAGTCGTCTTCATCCAAATCAAGTTATCATTTTCATCGAAAGATCGAGATACCCATTGTCGCATCAAATATAAATGCATTTGTCTTGACATATAGTTAAAGGGGGGGGGGGCAAAATTGCACTATAAGCTCCTAAGTTATTCTGCTTTGTGCAGTCAAGCCCATACATTACTTTTTTGGTTGATTTTATCCCTCGGGCTATGGAATTTTTTGTCAACAGTGATTTGTGTCACATGAATAGTCTGCGGTTGTGTAATGCAGCAAGGAGTGTAGCAACAATAAAATATTTACTGTAGCAAAGATAATGTGTCTACTGATATTCACCTTTGTTTTTTTTATCGGACGATGCGGATCGCTTGCTAATGCATAACATTGTAGATCCTTTGTATTGATACCTTCAATGCAGAGGATCAATTTCACTAGATCGCGGCATACTAGGCTTTACCAAATGCACTAATATTTTTCTTTTTCTTGCTCCTTGTCACGATGTTCTGATTTGAATCGTTGGGAATCCAGATCCAAATGCGACTAGTGCAACAGTGCAATCCAGATTACTTGGACGATCTGGGGCCTACAGCCTGGTGTCTAACGTCGACCCAAAAAAAGCTATCATAACCCTAGCAGCGACTGGTTGAAGCTCGGTAGCTCCAAGTTGGCAAGCGTGTTGACGAATGAGTTTTTGCCAATGGCACTCTTCCGTGTCGTATTAGCGGAAATGACTTTCTTGTGCCGTATTTGCAAAAATGACACATCATCCACACGTCCATAGTCTAGATACGCCGTGTGCCGACACGTAGCCACGTCCGCACAACCACCACCCACACGCCCCTTATTCGCACACCACGGGAGGGGAATAAAGGTAAAGGTGATAGCGATGGATTTCAATGGAGGTGACGGCGCACGTGGGTGCATGCATGCATGTCTGGGCGAGGCAAGGTGGAGGTGCATGTCCGGGTGGTGGCCGTGCCGAGGCGCTGCGTCCGCACGGTGGCTGTGCGGAGGAGGGAATCCGCGCGGTGGCCGTGAGGATAAGGGGAATCCGGGCAGTGGTTGTGCGGACGAGGGGAATCCGGGCGGTGGTTGATGAGGACATCAACCCTAAGGATGCATCCACTGCTTCGACTCGCTGCACTGCAACAACATCTTCTCCGATCGTACTTTCAACGACTGCATTGCCATATTTTCCAGTTGGACCGAGCTGCCTCTACACATATATGTCGGGCTACATCTACTGCTTCTACTCATACATGTCGGGCTATGTCTACATGTCATGGTGCTGCGTCACCAATTGTTGGTCCATGGGTTATGTAACGAATGGGCTGATTTGGCCACATTGGCCCATGTGGCCCATATAGTTGCCCCTAGGGTTTCGGGGTACTGTTCATGTGGTACTATTCATATGTGAACAGTACCACCACCCCTCCCTCTTCCTCCTATACATAGTGGCCGCCATCCCCTTTGGTTGCAGGGGTTTTGTTGATTGAAGTTTAGTTTTGCTACTTTATTCTTTGTCCTCTTGGTCGGCGAGATCAACAGCGATATTGTTCTTCGGAACCCCACCTATAAATACATTCAATTCATATTCGCAATTTCAGATTGCTTATTTATCTTGTTCTTGCGTGTTTCTTCGGTGTATGCAGGAATCGATCTTCATGATCAGGTAAACCGGGTATTCATGCACGGTTGATAATGACTTATTGAGCAGTTCAGCGATTGCATGGTTTCGAGCCTTGTGAGTTCGTAGCTAGGATCATGAGAGTTGAGCAACTACCATCGAACGTATCCTTCTCATCGAAAGATCGGGCCAAAAATAGAACCTTCGTTGTTCATCAAGTGGTATCAGAGCTACCGTTCATCGGTGAGAATTTTTTCCTACAATCCACAAAAAAAATTATATATATAGGTTTAGTTCATCGTCCAAACCAATTTGTGCCTCACATTGTTCTTTTCAGTTTTTGCATCTTTGAATTGTAGATTGCATCGTCGTGTTTTGTGCTGATTTCTGTCTAGATTGGTTTTAGTTTAGAGTCTCTTGCGAGTCGTCTAGTACTGTCTTCCACCCTGCTAAAAATAGTAGATCGATTCGGCGCCGCCGTCTCACGTCGGCTTCAGGCTTCATCCTTTGCCACGCTACATCTTCGCGTGCACGTGCATCTTCACGTGCGTCGACATCAACCAAGTCGCGCGCATCTTCGTCCGTGCGTCGCCACAGGTCCGTGCGTGCGAGCGTTGGAATCAGCGTCGCCAACAATTCTTCGATCCGTCATTCGTTCGTTCACCAACCACCGAGAGCATCACGTGCGTACAAAACCTGAGCGAGTCCCGCCCCAAGCCGTTTCTTCCAGTGGCACAGTCCCAAGTTCCTTTTCCTTTTTTTAATCACACAACAAGACTTCTTTCTTTATTCACGTGGAGGATCTCAGAGCAGCACAGAGCGACAAAAAGGGACAAAATCAGGGTTAAAAAAATCGGTTACTGTAGCACGCACCTTGGCTACTGCAGCACGCGTTTTGGTTACTGTAGCAGCCCAAAAAAATCTGTATTTCTTGTTCTCATTAGCTTTCTGAGGTAGGAAAAAAAGAGAAGCAGCAAAAAAAAGGAAAAGAAAGAGAAGAAGAAAGAAAAAAAGAGGAAAAGAAAGAGAAGAAAAGAAAGAAGAAAAAAATTCAAAGCTGCCTCCTTGATTTTTTTTCTCCCTTGTTCAGTTTGGCATAGTTCGTCCATTGCTCGCTTGCTTTGATAGTCCTTATGCTAGCCTTCCGTTGTTGCTACTAGTCGTTCTTGTGAGTTGCTCTATCTAGGCTTGGTTTAGACTAGGACCAACACTTGTGACTAGTACTTTGAACTACTTTTCAACTTTGCATATTGACTTGAACAATTGCTACTCCTTTGCTACATACTAGCCTTCGATCTCCACTTCCTACTAACTCGGTAAGTACCGTTCCTCGCAATCGTTGGGCTAATCGCTAGTGAGTGTATCACGAACCAGCTACCGGTTGTACCACTTTTCTTGCTGTATTGCTAAGATCTTGTAAAAACTTGGTATAAGCTTGAGTGTGAGCGACTGTTGAAAACTCAAGAACTTAGTAGTTCATTGGGACATATACACTGTGATTTGTTCTTTGTTTTCTACTAACAATGGCAGTTTCCTGATCACAAGTGGAGAATAGCAGGCCCAATGTTGAGGGAGATGCATCTCTCACGCCTCGCACGAAAGACATCATGCAGCACTTTTCACGCTTGTTGAGTCAACATTTAGAGCATATTGAGAGAGAGTTCTAGATCGCACCAATAACGATCTTGCTGCGATTGCTACATGTATGGAGCAGCTAGAGAGACCTCCACCTCCTGCTACCACCCCCGCTGTTGTCGGCATTGTACAACCGCGCCGTAACCTATCCGTTGCTCGCTCTTGCGCCGATGAGGTGGAAGAAGAAGAAATGAACAACTACACTGCTGATACAGAAACAGATGGGGTCAATGTTCACAATGATCGCAACCATCGTCGGCTTCGTCCCAATCGTCAAGGTATAGGAAAAAAAATCAACGTGAGGTACGTGACCATAATGATGCATTTGGTAAAATTAAATTCACTATACCATCTTTTGCTGAAAAATATGATTCTGATGCTTACCTCACATGGGAACTTACAATAAAACAAAATTTTGCTTGTCATTAATTCCCTGAAGATAAGAAAGTTAGGGCTGTTACTAGTGAGTTTTCTGATTTTGCATCTATTTGGTGGAGTGAATATGGTCGTACTCATCAGGACATACCTAGGACATGGAATGCTTTGAAAAGAGCAATGAGACATAGGTTTGTACCTTCATGTTATTCACGTGATTTTCTTAATAAATTACAATACTTAAGACAAGGTAGTAGTTCTGTAGAGGATTATTATTAAGAATTGCAAACTGGTTTATTGCATTGTGGTTTAGATGAAACGGAAGATGCTAAGATGGCTAGATTTTTGGGAGGTTTAAACCGAGAAATTTAGGACATACTTGATTATAAAGAATACAATTCTATCACTCGTTTGTTCCATCTTACTTGCAAAGCTGAAAGAGAAGTGCATGGTCGACAATCTCGCCCTAGGGGCAATTTTGGAGGATCTTTTGCAGGTCGGCCAAGTCATCAACAACACGTGGCACCCTCCTCAAGCCGTGCGCCCTCTGCTGCTCCTTCCACTCCTGCGCATATCCTTGATGTAAGCAAATCAGCAAAGGTACAAGTCCCTACAAAAAGTGCTTCTTCCGTTGCTTCTACAGGGCGATCTAGAGATGTACAATATCACCGTTGAAAAGGATTCAGGCACTTGATGCGTGATTGCCCAAGTCAGCAAGCTCCCATGATAAAGGATAATAGTGAGTATACTTCAGCTAGTGACATCGAGAAAGAATATATTTTGGTTGCAACTAACAATGCAGGTGATGAAATTGAGGAAGGACATATAAGCCATGAGGCATCTGACATGTACCAAAGCTTAGTTGTTCAGCGTGTGCTAAGTGCTCAAATGGAGCTTGCTGATCAAAATCAACATCATACCATGTTCCAATCGAAGTTCGTCATCAAGAAACGTTCCTGTAAAGTCATCATCGATGGCGGAAGTTGCAACAATCTTGCTAGCACAGACATGGTCGTGAAGCTTACCTTGACCACAACTCAACACCCTCATTCTTACTACATTCAATGGTTGAATTCTTGTGGTAAGTTGAAGGTAACTAAATTTATGCGCGTGTATTTTTCTGTTGGATCATATTATGATTATGTTGATTGCGATGTTGTACCTATGCAAGCATGGTCGTTATTATTAGATAGACCTTGGCAATATG
Organism: Ampelocalamus luodianensis; assembly: GCA_036346255.1. NCBI lineage: Eukaryota > Viridiplantae > Streptophyta > Magnoliopsida > Poales > Poaceae > Ampelocalamus > Ampelocalamus luodianensis. The sequence goes on along the minus strand of CM070627.1, from coordinate 49,551,756 downwards.
ATCGATATACTGAACATCATGGTAGATCTAATCATTATACTTTCACATATAAAGAAAAGAAAATCACTTTGCTTCCAATATCTCCTACTGCCATATTAAAGGAATAATTAGAAAGAACTGAGAAAACAAGTCAGGAGAAGACAAAAATTGATCATAATATTATAGCTCCAAGTGAAACTAAATTGAAAGCTCCTGTTATGGGCGGCATATCTGGTGAACGTACCCATATCTGTGCACATATGCACATGACTCATCCTGTCCATCTATTTCGCTACGTGCGGCCGAGATGCACAATCCCCTCCCACTTGCCGCGGTTTGCGAAAGCACCTCCGCCTGAAACACTTTTCTCTCATTTCTAACCCCTCGTTCTCCCTTCCTTCTCCTAGCGAGCACGACCCACTGTGCCGCCAGCTAGGGTTCGGGTCCATCCATCAAGCCCCTACGCCGGCCCTCTGCGCCGCGCCTGCTCTCCTCCATCCCCATTCCGCCCCCATGCCAGCGCGAGCTCTAGAAGCTTCCCCCATTCTTCCTACAGTTTCTACTTCCCCGTCTTCCTCACCACCTGCCGCATGTCCACCTGCGTTGTCCTCTAGTACGCCACCACCGCAGCCTCCTCCTCCTCCTCGTCCCGCTAGGTGACCCAGCCTCGCTCGCGCGGACAGCTCGCCAGGGTGGCCGTGCTCGTCATCGTCTTCTGCGCCTCCGTCGTCGCTGGCAACGTCTCCCTCCGCTACCTCCCCGTCTCCTTCAACCAAGCCGTCGGCGCCACCACGCCCTTCTTCACCGCCGTCCTCGCCTATGTCGTTGCCGTATTGGGAAGGCTCTGCTTGAGAAGGCTCTGCCAGGAGCTGCAGAAGCAAAGCCATCCTCTGAACTCTGAACTTAATATCATATTTATTATTTCTGCTTGAGAAGGCTCTGCCAGGAGTTGCAGAAGCAAAACCATCCTCAAGACCTCCAAGGGCTCTACCAAGAGTTGCTACAATGAGAGCACCAACTAACACTGTTGTTACTTCTGGGATTTCAGTCAAAAAAAGCAGCACTGGTACATGAATCAACATACATTATTTTTTCTGCCATAACGTTAATAGATAACAAGCCTAATACGTATTTTTTTTCTTGCAGGATGTGTAGTCAACAGATAGGCAGTCGGTAAATCTGCTAACACTGCAGCTAGCATGATATTAGCAAGGTGTCCTCCATCTCTCTTGGGGAGACCCCCTGACCTGGTGTCTTGATCTGGCAGATGATGAGTTTCGCGTGGTATGTTGCCGGTTGTTTCTGATTACATCCTTGATATTGGAAGGCAATTACAGCCGAAGGCCCCATTTTCTTTCTTTTGGCGTGTGTTGTTTCAGTTGTTCAAAGAGTGTTACGAGTGTAAAATCCCAAGGCATGATTAGAACTGCCATATTCTGTTTTATGCAAGACACTCGACCCTCATTTGTCAATTGCAGATTTGCAAGTAAAGAGTATGTGGTTCCATCTTAGTTCTCAAACAAAGTATCGGTAGAAATGATCAGGCTACTGTAGGAAGTACAAGAAAGTACTGCAATACTATCTGGAACAATCTTTCACGCATAACATGTTCATCGTGGTATTTGTATATCTCTTGCTGATTAGCAATAATAACGTGTACAATCAGCCAGTTGTTGTACATCCAAAAAATGCATTCTAAATAACAATTTTACAAACATAAATACATCTGATCTAATGGTGTGGGGACCCCGGTAATTATCTCCATAAGACCGAGATTAGACAAGGTCTTAGGGACATAAATACGGGTCTCCGATGAATGAATTCCAATTTAATCCTATCCAAGTGATAGGCTTCTCCGAATACTAGAGCCTCGACGATCATGCGCGCTGCTCCTTTGTGAGCACTACATGATTTTCGATTCTCTTTTGATTCAAAGCACTGCACTTAGCGAATTAAATGGGAATCCATAAACAACGAGTATGACATATATTGGCTCCCAAGATCAACGACCAATATACTCATACCCTCATTCAACGTTGGTTACATCCATACAACACATACAACGAGAGATTAAAAGACATACTGCATAATAGTTAAAGTCTACAGTCTATTACAAACGCCGACCGCCAAATTCAAGTCAAGTATCAAGTAGCAATGAAGTAAATAGATAAAGCAAAGACCAGCAGTGGTATGCCCATCACCCATCGACAACCGATGGGGTTAAATGGTAGCACACTACTCATTAGTGTCGCCAAGTCAATACTAGCGAGATCATCGTAATCATAACCTTCCTCACCTGAAAAAGGCCAGCAAACATCTGGCTGAGTACAAGTGTACTCGCAAGTCTTACACAAATAAAAATAGTTATGCATAAGGGTCATTCAAAGGATGGCTCATATTGGTTTAGTTTTTATGAAAGAGACACAACAATTAACATCCTACATATACTAGTTTTCATGTGCCCATTTTAAAATCAGATTTGAAGTAGAAGTAAAGCATGTAGTGAAGCATTTCAATAATAAACAATTGAATCATACAAGGACCAAAGTGGCAGCCCACTTTGATGTACCCAACACATGAACATCCCGTTCATGACGAATACCAAGTTCAACCACAATTTTAATTATAAGTCTAACAATAAGCAGCCACAAATTTCAAGCGGTCGTCCATAACCGTGGACACGGCTATTCGAATAGATTATACCCTGCAGGGGTGTACTACTTTACCCACACGACTTGATTAGCCCGTAAGCCTCCAGAGGCCTCTGAAATAGCACACTTCCTATGGTATGCCTGTGGGTAAATCAAGATCTGATCATTTTCAAGAAGAAAGCCCTATTGAGCTAAGTCCCCCTTGTGAGATGGTTCTTTGCCTAGTACAAGCGTCGGATAGCACTTGCTAGGGGGCTCACAAGTTATATTGGAAATACCGATGCAATCAAAACAAAAGAATTGGTGCTCCCTTGCACACTATAAGGATTACATCGGCTCCTCAAAGAACATAGGATTTCACGGTCGCTATGCCCCTTACAACACCAAGGACTTAACACAATAAAACCCTCCCCTACTTAACCATACGGCACCCATACACGCGTGTGGCAAAGACGAGTGTTGCTTGAACAGTAGGTACCCAAAGTTCGGTCCTCAATTGTCCAGACAAGTCCTTCCACTTACCCAATGCTCGTGCACAAAGCACCATCACTAACCAACACTTGTCCGGACCAAATCTCATTTAAAAATGACAAAGTTTAACTCATAAAACAGCTACAAAGATCTGAAGTAAAACATAACGTAAGAGTTGTGTTTATCCCAAAACCATCGGGTTATTCCCGACGATCGAACTACCGTATCTAGACTTGCATGGCTAAGCAATTCTATCACCCATAATTCACACATCCTACCTTAAGCATATAGGAGTTGGCATAATTCAAGATTAACCTCAAGCATAGGACATATCTAAACTACACATCACAAAAATATTGACATAATCAAAATAGCATGCAAGCAATTATCATTGCACTAACTTAACCAAAGCGGGATCAAACATGATGCAAAAGAAAGTTCAAATGATGCTTGCCTTGCTGGTATAGTAGCTGCTCGCTCTCGATGAGCGTAAGTGTCGATGTCAATATGCTCGGATCTATATAATTATAACATCAAATAAATATCGAGAAAACAACTCAAAACCAAAATGCTCAAAAATGCATGGTTTTTCTACAGTAGTTAGATCATGATTTTAAATGGATTTAGGTAAAAGAATTATTCCATTTGGAGTTATGAATTGAAGTTATGCTAGTTTGAATTTCAGGTTTCATTAACCCTCAAATCATGTAATTTAATTAATTGGCCAAAATTTGTAGAACAGTGGTGGGGTAAAGGATTACATAGGTAAATAGGTAATATTAATACAAGTTCAGAATAGTTGAGTTTGTCCCATTTGGAGTTCTTAGGATTTAGTTATTGATTTTCAAAGTTATCAGCCTTTTATAATATAAAAATAATGGAGCTAAGGAGTATATTCTCCCAAAATAATTTCTGTGACAGAGGTAAGGTGGAGACCATTTTTAGAATTAAGTTTACTGAAAATGAAAATTACCCAAAGTGGTCTCACTGTTTTGGAGGTTCCAAGATTTACTTATGCATTTTTAAAGATTTGATCCATTTTCCTATTGTAAATATAATGATTCTAATGAATAAATTTCCAATTAAAGCCCTCTGCTACAGAGACATGTATGAAACTAATTTTGATAGGAAGTCCATTAAGGGTGTAAATTTCCAGAAGTGGTTTCATGTGATTTGGAGTTAAGATGAAATAGTTATGCATTTCTAAAGTTAATACTAATTTCCAGTGTATAAATAAACTGATTTCGAATTTACTAAAATGATTTTTACTCTTCTCACCGAGTGCAGCGCTAGTCATAGATCATCGACAGCGGGGCCGCCGCCGTGCCGCCCATCGCTAGGCGCGCGCACGTGTGCGTGCCAGGGCGATGGTTGCGAGCCGTTGGATCAAGATCCAACGGTCCACATTCGAGATGCAATAGGACGGTCCGAATGTCTCACCAATCCAAACCGTTCCTTTCGCATCCGACGGTCCGAGTAAATCCAGCCATTTGATTTTTCTTAGCACGTGTTTAATGCCCTGGGTCCACACGTCAGTGTCTGTGGCTTTAAAACCAGTGTGCTGGATTTCTGTGCAAGGTCCCACTTGTAAACGACACATTAGGACGGCTAAGACAGTGTTTAAAAGCTAATGATTGGGTTAACGTGGCAAATGATTAAGCTACGATGCTCGCCCTAATACGCAACACGGAAAACGCCACCGCGCTTGCGGCGGCGGCGCTTCGAGCGGCGGTTCACGCGGCGCCACCAACGGCAAGAATAGCCGCGCAATAGCAAGCGCGTCTAAGGGTGGTGGTTAGAGTGCTCGAGGTGGATCTGCACCGCGCTAGCCGAGTTGGGCGGCGGTGAGCTATACGGCAAAACGTAAATGGCAACACTTCGCCCGCAGCGCAAACAAGCGGTTGCTTATGCTATCTAAGGGCCTAGGGAGTTACTGCAGCTAGGAGAGGGCTTGGAGAGGTTCGAGCGGCAGGAGACTCGTTGAGCCGAGAAGAAAGTTGGCGGCGATGCGGCTTTGCGAGGAGAGGCAACCCTGAGCAAAACCAAGACTAATGAGTGCTTGGATCAGCTCCAGGGACTCAAGGTCAAGCTATAAGAGCAAGGAATCGAAGGATGGCTTACCAAAATGAAGTGGGAGAGGAAAGGTTGTGTCACGGCCTAAATGGTGCAATCCTCAATCCAAAGAAGGTCTTGCTGCAACCCCGAAATAAGTTGAGGGGTTTCGATTAGAGAGCTAAGGCGCACAAAGTGACACGAGGGAGCGAGGACCATACCTCCTGGAGACAAGAAAAGACCTACGGATGCCACTCGGGGCGTGCTCCGGAGGTGGGTTAGAGCACGAGGATGAACCGTGCTACAAGCAAAAACAAGACCTCGCGTGAGCAAAAATGGAGACGGGATGGAAACTAGAACCGTAAGGAATCACGCGGAGGTGACTTACCCAAACATAGAGCTTCAAGCAAGCCTCCTCTCCTCTCACAACCGAGGAGAAGTGAGGGAGAAGGAGGGTTGCGAGGGGTGTTAAAAACCAGAGAGACGTTGGGGGTGGGTGCGGTGTGCAGAGGGGGAGCTCGGGGATAGGCCAACGGGTGCGGTGAGGTGATGGCGGCTCAGCATGAGCGACCGCGTGGCGAGGAGCTCGCGCCGGCCACACCGAGGAAGAAGAAAGGCTCGACAGCGGGCCCGCGACGACAAGCGACTCGAGCGCGGAGGTGATGCACCGCTACGTGGCGATTTGAGTCCGTTAGATCGGGATCGGGCGGATGATATTGGTGGTGGCATTCGGACGGTCGACGAGTTGGCGAGATCCGACCATCGGATGAGGATCTAACGGTTGCATGTGACGGTGCGTTTAGGTGGTTTGGCTGAGTCATGTGGCCGAGTCGGACTCGAGTCCGAGGAACAGTGCTAGCCGGTTAGGGTTGAGTTTGACTGAGAATTAATTTAGATTTACTACTTTGACCAGAGCCTTATAAATAGAAATAAATTTCATAAAATCATGAAATAATTCGTGGGGGTTCCTGGGATGATATAGTTCCCATAAAAATTATAAAACCCTACTGTTCATAAAATAGTTTGTGATATTTAAATTCAAACTTGTTGTATGTCTATGAATGTTGTTTGAATTTTAATGAGGTTCAAACTAGTCCCAAAATTTGGGAAAATTATATTAATTCCTGATAATTAATGTAGTATTTAAATAAATTGATTTCAGATGATGATCACAACTATTTATTACTGATTTGAAGTGGAAACTGAATCTTGATGTGTATGTTCACCTCAAATTAGATTTTCCAAGTACAATATATTATGAAATGATTGGAGTTTGATAATGCTTGTTAGTGAAATACACATTAATCCAATTTAATTAGTTGGGTTGTGACAAACCTCCCCTTACAAAAGATCTCGACCGAGATCGGGTGGAGAAGAATTAGAAAGTTTTCATTAGAAGTTATAATTTATGTTGTCTTGATTTCCTTCAAAGATAGTGTTGACATGCTATAATTATGCCATAAGAACAATTTTGTTTATATTGCTATGTTTTACCTTTCTTTTCTTGATCTGAAGGCACTTCTGTAGAGAAGAGGTCCGATACGCCGCCGCATCCGGCCTTCACGCTCCCAAGTTGCTTCATCCTCCTTGTGGTTGCTCCATTGAACCTTGACGAACTTGATGTTACGATTCCTAGTCTTACGCTCGGTTTCCTCAAGGATACGAATCGGGCTCTCGATAAGATAGATCGGGTTGCAAGTCGAGTTTATCCAACTCGGTTGCTTCCGCTGGGACTCAAGACATTTCTTGAGTTGGGAGACATGGAAGACGTCATGCACGTCTGAAAGTGATGGTGGCAACTCCAACTGGTATGCCACCGATCCCACCTTCGCTAGAATACGGAAAGGTCCAATATAGCGAGGTGCTAATTTACCCTTGATTTGGAAACGACGAACTCCTTTCATGGGAGAGACTTTAAGGTATACATGATCGTCCACATCGAAACTCAACTCGCGACGACGACGGCCGGCGTATGACTTCGACGTGCTTGAGCCTTCCTAAGTCGTTCGCGAATGACACGAACTTGTTCTTCAAAGATCTTCCACCAAGGTTGGGCCATAAATGGCCTCTCCCGCTTCGGACGGTTCAAAGGTGTTCTACAAGCTCTCCCATACAATGCTTCGAAGGGTGACATTTGAATACTCGATTGGAAGCTGTTGTTGTATGAGAACTCGGCAAACGGTAAACATTTTTCCCAACTATCGCGGTAGGACAACACGCAAGCCCGAAGAAGATCTTCCAAAACTTGGTTCACCCTTTCGCTTGTCCATCCGCTTGCGGGTGATAAGCTGAGCTAAAAGATAGAGTGGTCCCCATCGCTTTATGTAAGCATTCCCGAAATAGGACGTGAATTGAGGGCCTCTATCGGAAACTATCACCTTTGGAACACCGTGGAGACAAACAATCCTTGCAATGTAAAGCTCCGCTAACTTGTCCCCACGGTAGATGGTCTTGACAGGAATGAAGTGAGCAACTTTCGTCAAACGGTCTACAATTACCCATATAGAATCGAATCCAGCTTTAGTCCTAGGAAGGCCGGTGATAAAATCCATGCCAACTTCTTCCCATTTCCACTGGGGAATGGGCAGGGGATCTAGAGTACCAGCTGGTTTCAAGTGCTCAGCCTTAACTCTTTGACATAGATCGCACTCGGCCACATACTGCGCAACGTTTTGCTTCATTCGGCCCACCACGTTTCTTTTTCAAATCTTGATACATTTTTGTACTCCCGGGGTGGATAGAGAATTTTGAGTTATGAGCCTCCTTGAGAATCAATTCTCTCAAGTGGTGATCAAACGGTACCACCATACGGTTTCCAAACCATAGAGTACCTTGTGCATCTTGCTTAAAACATTTAGCCTTGCCTTGTTTCAATAGTTCTACAATTTTAGCCACTTCCGCATCAGGGTTTTGGGCTTCCCTAATCTGGTCCTCAAGTGTGCAAGTCACACTGAGGGCTGCAAGCGAACCTTCTTCAACTATCTCCAGGTGTAAGCTTTGCAATGCAGCACATAAGCCTGCAGAAAAAGGAGTTACCGACAAACAGTTGCATTGAGATTTTCTGCTCAATGCGTCGGCCACTACATTAGCCTTCCCTGGATGGTAATGGAGTCCCATATCATAATCTTTAATCAACTCAAGCCATCTTCTTTGTCTCAAATTCAGGTCGGCTTGGGTGAAAATATATTTAAGGCTCTTATGGTGGTGTAGATCTCGCAACGACATCGATGAGGTAATGTCGCCAAATCTTCAAGGCATGAACTACACCGCGAGCTCTAGGTCGTGTGTGGGATAATTGGCCTCATGGGGCCTCAATTGCCTCGATGCGTGAGGCCACCACTCGGCCGCCTTGCATAAGCACACAACCGAGCCCGTGGCGAGATGCATCACAAGAGATATCAAAGCTCTTGTGAATGTCCGCGGAACAAGTACGGAGCTTCCGTCAGCACTCTTTCGTGGTTTGGAAACTTTGTTCGCATTCCACTGTCCACTCAAACTTCTTTTCTTTCTTTAGAAGTTGGGTCATAGGCTTCGCGATTTTTGAGAAATTCTTGATGAACCTACGGTAGTATCCGCAAGTCCAAGAAAACTACCAATGTCGGTGGACGCTCTTAGGTTGCTTCCATTCAAGGACATCTCGCACCTTACTAGGATCAACAATGACACCGCCCTTAGATAGGATATGTCCCAAGAAACTAACCTCTCAAGCCAAAACTCACATTTCTTTGAATTTGGCGATACGGTGATGGTGGCGTAAGCTTCTCTAACACAAGTCTCAAGTGTCGCTCGTGCTCAAGATCAGACTTAGAGTAGACAAGGATATCATCAATGAAAACCACTACAAACTGATCCAAGTATTCCATGAACACCGAATTCATGAGGTTCATGAAATAAGCTGGGGCATTGGTCAAACCAAAGGACATGACCGTGTACTGCATGCACGTGCAACGAGTAGAGAAGGCGGTCTTCGAATATCCTCGGTTCTAACTTTAATCTGATGGTAGCCTAACCTCAAGTCAATTTTGGAGAACACCTGAGCTCCACTAAGCTGGTCAAATAGGTCATCGATCCGCGGAAGCGGATACTTATTCTTGATGGTGACCTCATTCAACGGACGGTAGTCAACACACATCCGTAGAGTCTTGTCTTTCTTCTTGACAAAGAGAGCCGGGCATCCCCAAGGCGAGGAGCTAGGCCTCGATGAAACCCTTGTCTTGCAACTCCTAAGTTGTTCTTTAATTCAACTAGCTCATTGGGCGGCATCCGATACGGCCTTTTTGAGATGGGCGCGGTACCGGGTGCAAGCTCAATGACAAACTCTACCTCTCGGTCAGGGGGCATGCCTGGAAGTTCTTCAGGGAACACATCAGGATACTCACTCACTATTGGTACCTCCTCTAGCGAGAGAGGTACTCGCCTCTAAAGCGTATAAGTGAGAACTACCCACAACAAAGCAAAGACGACACAGGTGCCGCCCTCACTAGTCACGAAATAGACCACTGGGCACAATCAATCTTCCCCGATTCTTGGATAACCAATCCATTCCTAAGATAATATCGATGCCCACGTAACTTATCACTATTAAGTTTCTTTGAAAAGCTAACATTTTGTATTTCAATTTTTACGTCCCCTACTGCACTTGATCGGCGAGAAAACCGACTCGGGACCGAATATGATAAGGTGGGTGCAGTGTATGTATCTTGAATTGGTTAATTTCAGCATACTGTTTTTAATAAATGAATGAGACGCTCGTAATCAAATAGAACGGATGCGAGGACATGAATTAACAAGTAGTGTACCTAGCACGACGCCGTGCGTTGGCCGCCTCCTCTGCAGAGGCGTGGTTGACGCGACCACGTGCATGCCGGGTGGAGGTGCTGCTCTCGTGGTGGTGGCGTGGCCTCACCGAGCCGGGATGGTGGTGCCGGAGCGAGTACGCCCGGCATCCTCGCCGCTTGGCGAGGCATCTGCAAGCATAGTGGCCCCGACGCCACGATGGAAACAGATGACGCCGGGCTTGTATGCCCCCGCGGCCTGTGGGTCTCGCCCCGCCGTGCTTCGCCGAGCCGGTGGAGAAGGTCGTGGAGGTGCCACAGAGACCTCGACGGTCGGCCAAGCCGCACGAGGTGCCCGAGGTAGTCCCGGCGTGGCGGGAAAATCGCCGCCGCCATCGCTGCCTGGAAGGCCTTCCTCCTCTTCCTCGACTCATCCACCGCCATGCTCTCATGCTCCACCACGACGCCTTGTTGACCGGATGCCGGAAACTCAAATCATGTGCGCTAAAACAAGCCGCAACTCCTCGATAGCCCATGGAAGAACTCGCTTCGCGACGAGCATCTGCCGAGACGCCGTCCGAGCATACCGCCAAGTAGTTGAAGTCATGCAGGTACTCGGCGACGGTCCGCCGCCCTCGCTTCAAGGCAGGAACCGCTGCCGCTTGATAAGCGCACTCTCCCAGATATGAGCCTCCGAACGCATCCTCGACTCGTCCCAAGTCGGGACGTGATCGGCGGCTGCATGGCGGAATAACTATCCCACCATGCGCCGCCGCACCGCCAACCGATAGGCGGCAAACAAGACTCTCTCAACCCGGTACATCGCGCAATGTTCAGCTTCTTCTCAATGTTGTGCGGCGGTCTTCCGCTCCATCGGGTCCTTGCCGCGCAAATGTCGGAGGGTTGGTTCGGCTGGAACTCGCCGAGACCTCCGGATGCTCGATGCGGGCAGCCCTCCGTCGGAACGGAGCTGGAGCGGTGTTGCGCGACGATCGCCTCAAGCATCCGGTCCGGTCCATCCGGTTGCGCCAATCATCATCATAAACTCAACCATGGACGGCGGCGGAGGAGCACCTCCTCAGCGGTCCACCTGGCCGGGACGGCCGAGAGGGTCTCCATGCCGGGCACGGCTTTGGGATGACCGCCCCGATCGTAGAAGTCGCCGAGGTGCTAGACGCGGTGCCCTAGAGGGGATGGGGAGCCTCGCCGCGCAGGCTCCCGATCGCAGAGTCGGTCCTGTCATCCTGTATTGGACAAGGATGGTTAGTAAATTAAGACAAAAGCCATTACTTGGCTTTACATGCACAATCAATATCAAAAGCAAGAAAATTGTAACACCAAATGGAACACCGAACATAAATCAACATAAACCGAATCGATACAACATCAGTACATAAGCGCGCAGCTTAAGATTACAATGAAATAGTAGTTTTGCAAATGAAACATAATAGTTCGACTTCTACTACCCTATTACATAAACCTAAGGATACAAGCTCAACATAGAGCTCCTCGCTCTAACAAACTTAGACATTATTCCGGTCAAAGTTCACCGGAAATTCGCCCGTAAGATGTGCCCTGGGATCCAGATCATCGTGGTCCCCTAGATTAGAAGACGCAAGGGTGATCCTATGGCGTTAATATGACCTTCTACCACGGGTAGGCGACATTCTCCGGGTGCGAGAAAGATAAGGGAGATCATATTAGTGCCATATAGCACACTAGGATGAATGAGCCTCATGTCATGCATGAGCCTTAAGTGCTCCTCGAAGCTTCAATGAGACGCCGTCGCGTTTCCCACAACTCATGCACCATACGATGCATTTGGTCCATTACGTGGACCAATCTCGCCAATCGCTCGACTTGGGGTCCTCCCAAATTGGATCCTAGCAAATGAGTTCACGTCCCTAGCGCGCGCGCGCATCGGAAAGTGATCATACGGGGCCGGGCTAACTCTGTCAGTCATAGCGAAGACGACTCATGGCCACCAAAGCTACTTCTTGTAACGCCATGGCCTCGTAGTACCGCGCTACCGAAGCGGTAAGATATGCTCCCGTGACTTGTCTAGCAATGATATCTATCAACGCCATAAACTCCTCCATTCCCGGTCCTCGATCACGCGGTAGATGGAATAAGTGGGCTGATATGTGAAGTTCGCCCTCCACATCATGTCTCGTAGCAACGCTGGTATCCATCCACTCCTTCACTTGAGTTTCCGGACAAGGCATGCGAGGGTTCATCTAAAGGCAAGAAGGCAAGGTAAGTTAGTTTCATAAACCAAAACAGATCGGGAGAGGAAAGATACTAAGATGGATAAGGAATAAAAGATATTCTTAACTTAAACTTTTGAAAGTAATTTGATAATTCCAAAATATTTTGACTCGGAAGGCTCACTAACTCTAACGCTGTGCTACCTCTAACCTACGGTCGGATGGCTCGATACTAACGCTGTGGGGACCCGGTAATTATCTCCATAAGACCGAGATTAGACAAGGTCTTAGGGACATAAATCTGGTCTCGGTGAATGAATTCAATTTAATCCTATCCAAGTGATAGGCTTCTCCGAATACTAGAGCCTCGACGATCATGCGCGTTGCTCCTTTGCGAGCACTACATGATTTTCGATTCTCTTTTGATTCAAAGCACTGCACTTAGCAAATTAAATGGGAATCCATAAACAACGAGTATGACATATATTGGCTCCCAAGATCAACGACCAATATACTCATACCCTCATTCAACGTTGGTTACATCCATACAACACATACAACGAGAGATTAAAAGACATCTTGCATAATAGTTAAAGTCTACGTCTATTACAAAGCACGACCGCCAAATTCAAGTCAAGTATCAAGTAGCGTGAAGTAAATAGATAAAGCAAAAGACCAGCAGTGGTATGCCCATCACCCATCGGCAACCGACTTGGGGTTAAATGGTAGCACACTACTCATTAGTGTCGCCCAAGTCAATACTAGCGAGATCATCGTAATCATAACCTTCCTCACCTGAAAAGGCCGACAAACATCCGCCGAGTACAAGTGTACTCGCAAGTCTTACACAAATAAAAATAGTTATGCATAAGGGTCATTCAAAGGATGGCTCATATTGGTTTAGTTTTTGCGAAAGAGACACAACAATTAACATCCTACATATACTAGTTTTCATGTGCCCATTTTAAAATCAGATTTGAAGTAGAAGTAAAGCATGTAGTGAAGCATTTCAATAATAAACAATTGAATCATACAAGGACCAAAGTGGCAGCCCACTTTGATGTACCCAACACATGAACATCCCGTTCATGACGAATACCAAGTTCAACCACAATTTTAATTATAAGTCTAACAATAAGCAGCCACAAATTTCAAGCGGTCGTCCATAACCGTGGACACGGCTATTCGAATAGATTATACCCTGCAGGGGTGTACTACTTTACCCACACGACTTGATTAGCCCGTAAGCCTCCAGAGGCCTCGAAATAGCACACTTCCTATGGTATGCCACGGGTAAATCAAGATCTGCTCATTTTCAAAGAAGAAAGCCCTATTGAGCTAAGTCCCCTTGTGAGATGGTTCCTTGCCTAGTACAAGCGTCGGATAGCACTTGCTAGGGGCTCACAAGTTATATTGGAAATACCGATGCAATCAAAACAAAAGAATTGGTGCTCCTTGCACACTATAAGGATTACATCGGCTCCTCAAAGAACATAGGATTTCACGGTCGCTATGCCTCTTACACCACCAAGGACTTAACACAATAAAACCCTCCCCTACTTAACCATACGGCACCCATACACCGCGTGTGGCAAAGACGAGTGTTGCTTGAACAAGAGGTACCCAAAGTTCGGTCCTCAATTGTCCGACAAGTCCTTCCACTTACCCAATGCTCGTGCACAAAGCACCATCACTAACCAACACTTGTCGGACCAAATCTCATTTAAAAATGACAAAGTTTAACTCATAAAACAGCTACAAAGATCTGAAGTAAAACATAACGTAAGAGTTGTGTGTATCCCAAAACCATCGGGTTATTCCCGACGATCGAACTCATGTATCTAGACTTGCATGGCTAAGCAATTCTATCACCCATAATTCACACATCCTACCTTAAGCATATAGGAGTTGGCATAATTCAAGATTAACCTCAAGCATAGGACATATCTAAACTACACATCACAAAAATATTGACATAATCAAAATAGCATGCAAGCAATTATCATTGCACTAACTTAACCAAAGCGGGATCAAACATGATGCAAAAGAAAGTTCAAATGATGCTTGCCTTGCTGGTATAGTAGCTGCTCGCTCTCGATAGCGTAAGTGTCGATGTCAATATGCTCGGATCTATATAATTATAACATCAAATAAATACAGAAAACAACTCAAAACCAAAATGCTCAAAAATGCATGGTTTTTCTACAGTAGTTAGATCATGATTTTAAATGGATTTAGGTAAAAGAATTATTCCATTTGGAGTTATGAATTGGAAGTTATGCTAGTTTGAATTTCAGTTTCATTAACCCTCAAATCATGTAATTTAATTAATTGGCCAAAATTTGTAGAACAGTGGTGGGGTAAAGGATTACATAGGTAAATAGGTAATATTAATACAAGTTCAGAATAGTTGAGTTTGTCCCATTTGGAGTTCTTAGGATTTAGTTATTGATTTTCAAAGTTATCAACCTTTTATAATATAAAAATAATGGAGCTAAGGAGTATATTCTCCCAAAATAATTTCTGTGACAGAGGTAAGGTGGAGACCATTTTTAGAATTAAGTTTACTGAAAATGAAAATTACCAAAAGTGGTCTCACTTTGTTTTGGAGGTTCCAAGATTTACTTATGCATTTTAAAGATTTCAGTCCATTTTCCTATTGTAAATATAATGATTCTAATGAATAAATTTCCAATTAAAGCCCTCTGCTACAGAGACATGTATGAAACTAATTTTGATAGGAAGTCCATTAAGGGTGTAAATTTCTAGAAGTGGTTTCATGTGATTTGGAGTTAAGATGAAATAGTTATGCATTTCTAAAGTTAATACTAATTTCGATGTATAAATAAACTGATTTCGAATTTACTAAAATGATTTTTACTCTTCTCACCGAGTGCAGCGCTAGCGCGATCCAACTGGACCAGCTGAGCCGCTCGTCCGCCCCGCTGCTAGCGCGCGCGACGTGCGTGCGAGCGATGAGTTGCGAGCCGTTGGATCAAGATCAACGGTCCACATTCGAGATGCAATAGGGCGGTCCGAATGTCTCACCAATCCAAACCGTTCCTTTCGCATCGGCGGTCGAGTAAATCCAGTTCATTTGATTTTTCTTAGCGTGTTTAATGCCACGGGTCCACACGCGATGTTCGTGGCTTTAAAACCGGTGTCTTTGGATTTACGTGCAAGGTCTCACTTGTAAGCGACACATTAGGGCGGCTAAGACGGTGTTTAAAAGCTAATGATTGGGTTAACGTGGCAAATGATTAAGCTACGATTGCTCGCCCTAATACGCGACGGCAAACGCCACCGCCCGCTTGCCGCGGCTTGCTTGAGCGGCGGTTCGCGGCGGCGCCGATAGCGGCAAGAATAGCTGCGCAATAGCAAGGCGCGTCTAAGGGTGGTGGTTAGAGTGCTCGAGGTGGATCGCCGCGCTAGCCGGAGTTGGGCGGCGGTGAGCTATACGGCAAAAACGTAAATGGCAACACTTCGCTCCGCGGCGCAAACAAGCGGTTGCTTATGCTATCTAAGGGCCTAGGGAGTTACTGCGGCTAGGAGAGGGCTTGGAGAGGTTCGAGCGGCGGGAGACTCGTCGGGCCGGAGAAGAAAGTTGGCGGCGATGCGGCTGCGAGGAGAGGCAACCCGAGCAAAACCAAGACTAATGAGTGCTTGGATCAGCTCCGAGGACTCAAGGTCAAGCTATAAGAGCAAGGAATCGAAGGATGGCTTACCAAAATGAAGTGGGAGAGGAAAGGTTGTGTCACGGCCTAAATGGTGCAATCCTCAATCCAAAGAAGGTCTTGCTGCAACCCCGAAATAAGTTGAGGGTTTCGATTAGAGAGCTAAGGCGCACAAAGTGACACGAGGAGCGAGGACCATACCTCACGGAGACAAGAAAAGACCTACGGATGCCACTCGGGCGTGCTCGGAGGTGGGTTAGAGCACGAGGATGAACCGGTTGCTACAAGCAAAAACAAGACCTCGCGTGAGCAAAAATGGAGACAGGATGGAAACTAGAACCGAAGGAATCACGCGAGGTGACTTACCCAGCAGAGAGCTTCAAGCAAGCCTCCTCTCCTCTGTCAACCGAGGAGAAGTGAGGAGAAGGAGGGTTGCGAGGGTGTTAAAAACCGAGAGACGTTGGGGTGGGTGCGGTGTGCGAGAGGAGCTCGGGGATAGGCCAACGGGTGCGGTGAGGTGATGGCGGCTCGGGCGTAGCGGCCGCGTGGCGAGGAGCTCGCGCGCGGCGTCGGCTGAGGAAGAAGAAAGGCGACAAGCGGGCCCGCGGCGACGGCGACTCGAGAGCGGAGGTGATGCACCGCCACGTGGCTGATTTGAGTCCGTTAGATCGGGATCGGCGGATGATATTGGTGGTGGCATTGGACGGTCGACGGGTTGGCGAGATCTGGACCATCGGATGAGGATCTAACGGTTGCATGTGACGGTGCGTTTAGGTGGTTTGGTGAGTCATGTGGCGAGTCGGACTCGAGTCAGGAACGATGCTAGCCGGTTAGGGTTGAGTTTGACTGAGAATTAATTTAGATTTACTACTTTGACCGAGCCTTATAAATAGAAATAAATTTCATAAAATCATGAAATAATTCGTGGGGTTCTGGGATGATATAGTTCCCATAAAAATTATAAAACCCTACTGTTCATAAAATAGTTTGTGATATTTAAATTCAAACTTGTTGTATGTCTATGGATGTTGTTTGAATTTTAATGAGGTTCAAACTAGTCCCAAAATTTGGGAAAAATTATATTAATTCCTGATAATTAATGTAGTATTTAAATAAATTGATTTCAGATGATGATCACAACTATTTATTACTGATTTGAAGTGGGCGAATCTTGATGTGTATGTTCACCTCAAATTAGATTTTCCAAGTACAATATATTATGAAATGATTTGAGTTTGATAATGCTTGTTAGTGAAATACATATTAATCCAATTTAATTAATTGGGGCTGTGACAAATGGTGTGTGATAAGTTAACATCCCGACAGTCATTTCAATGCAATGGTCATAAGGTAGAGATTCCTCAATCTTTTTACGTCAAAAAAAGTTATCAACATCCCAGATGCCGCCGACTTTAGGAGCCTAGATCGCACTTCTGGAGCGTGTAGAAAGACTTGAGTGTAGCCATCTTCATCACCACAATTCCATTGTGACACATCCGGGCACTGGCAAAAGATGTACATATGCAAAACGTTGAGTTGACATCTCTCGGCCATAGCCTAGCATCCCCATGAATGTTATAGGATTTATGAATATCTGGATGGAAACTACAACAACAACAGCGTCTTTCGCATTTCCAAGAACCTGAAAATAAGAAGCATGAAAAACATGAATATTGTGGACTTGTTGCTGAGTGCCTAAGTGTTCATCTAAAAAATCTTTGAGCCAGTTTAGCAACAAGTCCACAATATTCATGTTACCAGCGAGCCAGCGACGATGGGGACGAGGGTGGAGTAGGTGGCGCAGGCCTCCCGACGGGCGACAACGGCGTAGGTGAGGATGGCGGTGAAGAAGGGCGTGGTGGCGCCGACGGCCTGGTTGAAGGAGACGGGGAGGTAGCGGAGGAGAGGTTGTCGGCGGCAGCGAGGCGTAGAAGATGGCGTCTGCACGATCACCTGGCGAGTCGTTCGCGCAGCTGGCCCTGATGGCCCATGGGATGAGGAGGAGGAGGAGGCTGCGGTGGCGGCGCACTAGAAGATGGCGCAAGCAGACATGTTGTAGGCGGTGAGGAAGACGGGGAAGCGAAAGCCGTAGGAAGAATGGGGGAAGCTTCTGGAGCTCGACTTGTGAGATCTTTCACTCTTCGACAACGAAAGCCTTGAACCCTAGTTGGCGGCACGGCGGGTCATGCTCGGTAGGAGAAGGAAGGGAGAACGAGGGGTTAGAAATGAGAGGAAAGTGTTCCGGGCGGGGGTGCTTTTGCAAACTGCCGCAAGTGGGAGGGGCTTGTGCATCTCGGCCACACGTAGCGAAATGGATGGACAGGATGAGTCATGTGCATATGTGCACAGATATGCGCATGTCCACCAGATATGCTGCCCTTGTTATGTTAACGACAAAATCTGATTGCATTAACATAGAAAAATATGAATCTGAATGCTATACTATAATCTGCAAAGAATCTTTATATCCATTAGAAGAATTGTGTGTTTCTTTGCCTCCTGTTACTACTAACCTTTTGCAGGAAAGTAATGATTTGAAGAATACGATTGAGTCGAGAACGACTCAAATTCAAAATCCACGACCCCACCAAACTTACACATAACCTACACTTAACTCGCACATAAGCATCGTGCGTACAAATGTCTGACTTAAATTACCAATCGGTCCTATACAAGTCCTCACTCATACATCACATTAGCACTTAACCCAACCATTCAACAAAGCATCATGCAAGTACGCTAACAGTTCAATCATATAAAAGTCGAAGTTAAGTCACAAAATTTAAGCATCCAAGCAATCAGACAAGCTATGATCACACCACAGTTCATCCCTACATATAACATAGATTAGACTAGCATGCATTTACCCAATCACACTCCACTTAACAAATAGGCACTAACTTACTAAGCATTAACAATACATACTGAGAATCAAATTGCTATATCATAAATACCTCACTAGACTACAAATTCGACAATCTAATATAATTTAACATAACACTCAAAGCACTAATACCAAAGTGAAAATGTCAAATATGCTTGACTCGATATATATATAATGATGTAGCTATCATAAATCATGCTCAATTAATATAGGTTTCATGATATGCATTACTAACCAAAATATGTATTAAATCAGAATATTAGTAATCATGCTGGTTAAATTATAGGTAAAATGTATATATATGATTGAATGTTGATGTCCTAAGTTCTGTTTGGTCATTAATTCAAATCAAATATAATTAACCAATTCAAATATTGTATGTACAAGTAGCTTAAAATATAAAGAAATGTAATTTTAATGATTACATTGAAATGTTTGTAATTTGATTTATTAAATATAATGATTTAATAAATTACAAAATTTAAAGTTTATCAAAATGATGGTAAGATTATTCTAAATATAATTTCGATGTTAGTGATCATTGATTAGATAGTTATGATACAAAGTTACAATATATTATGATTAAGGATTTCAATATTTAAATTTATTTCTTAATTGCATGATAAATCATAAACTACGACAGTTACGCTTAAATATTGAATAGAATTATAAAGTAACATTTCGAATGTAATATGATATCTCACAATAAAAGTTTGCTCAAAACTATCGATGCAGTTAACAAGATGTTGCCTTGATGTAACGTTTCGATCAGATGGCAGTCAGATGCCTAGCGATCAATATCAACGGGTCTTGACTAAGTTGACTTTCATAGATCAGGTACAACTTCATAGCACCGACGCCCTGCCACACGCATCGGGGTTTCCGCAGAGTCGGATCAGTAAAGTCAATGTACTTGGTAAGCGATCTCCCGGGTTAACGTTGATGGTTAGACGTTGGCAATATTCAGCTTTACAACAGTGTTTATACCGGCAAGCCGCTGAAAGTGGGGTAAGGTGAGCGAGTTACTCGGCAAAAGTCACGATGCGCAATAGGCCATGGACAGTGGTTAGGTGGATAGACGTCAAGCAGCCAATACAACGGAAAGTAAGTGGCAACGAGTGCGAGCGAAAGTTGGCCATGTGACTAGGAGCGAAGGACGCCAAGGTGTAGTTTAGGCCAGAGATTCGCACTAATGCAGATGGTGAGTTTTTTACTTTTGTTGTGGCTCATTATGTGCATATTGTCGACTTACTTTTCTTTTACTGAATTTGAACACCTTACAGCAAACCAGGTTCCAAGCTATGTCGGAGAACATCATTTCAAAGAATATCCTTCTAAATTAGTTCTATTTTGCACTTTTTAGTTCTTCTAATACATTCAGCTTTTTCTGTCACACAGAGAATATTAACATCATTACTATTTTAGTTTCGAGAATGTAAAAAATACTAACAAGTATGTATTTATGTTCTACTAGATCGCCGATGTGTCCATTAGTCACAGGATAAATGATAGTGCAAGTCCAAATTCCTGATTCCAGTAGTAACTGAAATTATATATATAAAAGAGACTCATTTGGTGAATTCAAGTCTACCTTTGAAACTTTCACTTTCTTCGATTAATTTCTGATACCGGCAACAGGATATTATCTGCACATGTCTCCCCACTTTTGTGTATAATCCTTAACCAGTGCTCACTAGATGAAATGGGTGCAAGAATCGATGAAATGGAGCAGAGCATCAATGACCTCAAGGCTGAGATGGGCATTGAAGGTATGACCCCAACTAAGACAAATGACGAAGAATCGAAGCCAGCAGACAGCTCTGCGTGAGTGAAACAGAAGCAGCTTAATGCTATGACAGCGTTGATTCTGTATCGACATCTTCAGCCATTCATCACTAACAAAATGCCTGTTATGATATTTTCTTGGCGCGCTTGTGCGCATCTGAGAAATACGGTAGCTGTTGTGAGACTTCTTTCTGTCGATGTTTGCTGAGTGGTTTGCTATTAACTTTCATGCCCACAAAAGAGTATATCATCATCTCCCACAAAAGAATGACCATAGTAGCCGCTACTAGAGATTTGTTTAGATTCATCCGTGATTGCTTTCTTTGTTCGCTGGTTTGCTGCTGAGTGGTGTGCCATCGTCTTCTATTATGCCGACCGTAAGTTCATAATATGTTGTTCGTGCTGTGTTATTAGTTTCTTCTTACAGGTCTCATGAAAATTCAGTGTTAAAACATAGTTTCTTACTGTTTTGAGTACCCCTTTTGCATTTGCACAGCAATGCACCTGAAGCCTCTCAGAAAGGACCATCTCCTGTTCTTTAAGCGCTGCTAACGCGTGTATTAAGGTTGTCAGGATCACGATACGGATCATACGGATTAAGGGATCGTACGATCTGCTAAGATGATACATATTGGTATATAGATTAGAATTTTATAGAATTGTGATCCTAAAGTAGGATCGGGTAGGATCGTGCTCCGGATCGAAACTATATTTGTAACACCCGTTCTAGTGTTTGAAGGGCTAGAAAAGTAAAAAGGAGAAAGAAGAAAGGAAAAAGGAAAAAACACAGAAATAGTCGGGACAGGAGATCAGGCCGTATCTGTCTCGGTCACGCACGTGTGCTCAGGGATCACATAAGGGCATCTCCAATAGTACATTTATTGTCGTCTCTTAGTTATGCCACGTCAACAAAATCCTACGTGGATCAGAAAGGAGAAGAAAAGAGAGAACAAGTTGTCTCTTCTTGAAGAGACGGTCGTGCACACGAAACAAGACATGATACATTAATCTACTCTAGTTGACATGTAGACCCGTTTTAAAGAAAAATTATAAAATATAAATGTTAAAGAGCGTATTAGAGATTGTCTATTGGAGATGTTGTCTCTAAAGATGATGTAACATATATTAGAGACAATGTTGTCTCTAACTATTGGAGATGCTCTAACAGTATTGCAGAGGATTCGGGCAAGGGGCGGAACAGTTCAAAAAGCGGAATTTTTTTGATGAATTTCGTATGAATTTACTTAAAAACCAACCAAATTTCAAAAATTAAAATTTGAACTTGCAAAACTCGGGAAAACCGGTCAGGATTTTGGATCCCAGACCCCCACCGGTAAGTGGTAACCGGCAGTTACCGGCCGAGTTTTTTTTCCTGCACCTGTGTGTAGGAATAAAAGCGGCCGAGGCAGGCGCATCACCTGCCCTAGCTTCTCCCCAGCCGAGCCGCTGCTGCCCTAACAAAACTACAGCTCCACCTAGTGAGTTTCGCCACCTAGTGCTGCCCAGCGCGGCTGCCACGTGCTGTTGTGTTGCTGCCTGCTGCCGCTGAGATGCCCTGTCGCTACATGCTGCTGCGGACTACTGCTCCTGTGCTAGTTTGTCGATTAGATGGGGTTAATAGCGGGAAGGACGCGAGAAACGTGATTAACCGTCACCAAAACCCTAGGTTATTAGATTGAATTCGCCGCAGTATTAGATTCAAAGAGGAAGCCCGTGCTTGGATTCTTGCCGGAGCAAGCAGTCTGGCGACTTACCTTCCTTCGGGCGACACGGCACTCTCTTAGCACAGTTTTTTTCCTAGTTTTGCTTCTCCTCCCCCACCCCCTCCCCTCTTCCCCCCTTTTTTCTCCCTCTTCTTCTTCTCTTCATTTTCTTCCTTTCTTTTTAGTTTCGTCTGTTCCTTGTTTTCGTTTCGTTCCTTAGTTTCCTTTTTTCGTTCTTTCCTCTCTCTGTTTTTTCTTTCTTTTTCCCTGTTGAAGGGTCCTTGTAACTCCGAACCTTGTTTTCCCTCCTCCTTTAATGCAGTGTTGACAGTTCTTCTGCCTCGCCTTAAAAAAAATTCGTGGGCAATAGTTGTAGTGTAGTTTTGGGCATGTTACGTATACTCAGAAATTGGTCTACTAGATAGTTGTAGATAATGTTGCACTTAATTCGGCTGGATAGATTAAAAGTTGTGATAATTGTAAACTAGTTGCCCACTAAATTGTCGTGATTGGGCACTGTAGTGGTAACTCATAGAATAAAAATAGAAGATGACCGAATTAGGTTTTTTTCATATTATGAAGGATGTAGTTAATTGATTAAGTTTTCCATAGAGTACTAGAATATCAAATTTGGATCATGACACTGGGAAGGCTGTTGTCCAGAAATTTGGTCGTTGCTGGTAGCAGTTATGTTGTTTGCCATATTACACATAGTAGATGTTCAAATTAAATTGTTGCCATAACTATGAATAATTAGATAACTTTCTGTAGTTTCTAGAAATGGTATGGTTTGTTACTTTTCGTATTGTAGAAAAATAGATATCAAATTGTAAAGCATGTTGAAAACAAGAACTTCGATGATTGAATCATGAGTCTTGCATAAATAGAAATATGTTGCAATTTTTGTGTAGATTCCAGAACACATATGGCTTATAGTGTTTGGTCTTTAGAACTGAAAGTTACGGTCATTTGATCATCAGGACAGCGAAGGGTTGTCCGGTGAAGGGGGTTAATTAGGTTGGGTTTGTGCGTAGAAGCGATGTCGATTTATTCTATGAGTATATATTGTTATGGCATGTTATTGGGATTGGGTAATGGTTGTCTAGGAGGTGGTGTGGCTTTGGGGTTGGTGTCGTCTACACATTATCCCACTTCTAGTAGTTGAAAGACAAGTGCATGATAAAACGGTAGGGTTTGTTTACTTTGATGCTCTATGCTTATGACATGTTTACCATGTTGTTCATATGATTACTCCTGTTAATGTTGTTGTTTGAATGATGATGGTTACATGATGATTGATGGATAATGGATAATTGTTAATGGTGCATGACAGATCACTAAAGAAAAATTCTTGTATATAAAATTTGGTATTATCTATTGCTAATTTAAGTTGTAATAGTTTAGTTTGCTTTATTTTTGCCATTTACATGTTCTATGGTAAAAACATTATCATTAACATTGGACTTTCAAATAATTAATTTATTAAAAATAATGAGATTAGGTTTATAAAATAAACTTAATTTTTAGGGATTGAAACCGATAATCTTCAGTGGGAAAGGGTAGAACTGGATCTAGGTTTAGGGATTGAAACCTTGTATTGTGTGGTAAGAAATCCAGAGGCTTTTGGAAGATGGGGGAGATTCACACCCCGGCCGGAGGAGGCAGTGCACCGGCCAGGACAATAAGCTTGAATTGAATGTAACGTGAATAAGTGTACCCAAATTTACAAAAGTAAATATAAAAATTCATACTTGCATATTTGAAAATAAGGATGGAAAAAAGCTTGTCAGTGAGCTCATGGGCTTGAATCAAAATTGCTTTAATTACGCTCATTAGTTGATTTAACATTGAAATGAGTCAATTTCAAATTTCAATTGCACTCAAGCTCAACTTTTATCTCAATTCTAAAATTACTTCTAAACTATAAATAAAATGATATAAAATCAAACTGTCTTTCAAAAAAAGCTTGATAAAACTGTGCCTTGATTTCCACCCCTATTTGAAAACATAATTCAATTTTTACATAAGATATATACCATTTTAAAAATCCAGTAGGATCGTGCATTCAGATCGTGTCAAACGTAAAACAATCCTACCGAGGATCGTGGCCCTGACTACTTGTCATGTAATCATACATGATGACCGAACCATGACAGCAGCTAAACAAACCCATACGATTGATTGTTTATGTGAAACACAGCTTCTCCGGTGAACTACAATGCCGCGAACAGGTGGACTGTCCACCAGTACGTCGAAACATGGATACAAACAGCATACCATCACGTCGAAAGCACACATGATTAGTTATACTTTGCACATCGTACTATAAATACAACGATAAACAAACCTACACTAACAAAACCTGACACCACCGGCTTCAGAACTGGACCCACATTGTACATACAAGTCAACAAATAAACCTACACCAGGCATCAAAAACCTCACCAGTTGCTAAGACGAAGAAATATAAAACCCAGCAGATAAAGGGAAGCAGATATCTCAAATCTCAATCAGGTAAACGCTTCACTTCCTCAGAACGTTCTCCACAGCGGCCCTCTGGGAATCTGTTAGGCCCTGCAAAGGATAATTCCGTAATAAATTAATGTATATTCATACATGCGAGATGTGGTAAAAAAGAAAAATGGACACCCGTAACACGTTCTATTTCCATGATAATGGAAAGGAAACAGTCAAGGACTTTACCTGGCAAAGATACTCAAAAAGTGGACGATCACTCTCCCACAGGTTGACAAAGATGTTTGTTAGAAAGTCCCACAGCTTCACCTGCAAGAGAAAGGGAATTACTTTACTTGATTGAGTTAATATCATCCTTATTTAAATGACGGAACTTTGCAGCGAAAGCAAACCTCATTAAGAGAGTCGGTTTTTGCCAGATCATCATCATAACTGTTGTCACCATCCTATTGTACAATGAGGGGTAAATATATAGAAACAAATATAACAAAATTTGGGGGTAAATATATAGAAACAAATATAACAAAATTTTCATACTAACAAGACTAGATACTAGCATACCTCATCAAAAACTTTCGCCATTGCATTTAGATGCTCAACTGACGGATTAGCATTTGAAGGAACTGATGCTGAGTATATCATATCATGTGGAATAGCATCACCATTCTGAACCTCTTCCCAGTCACTATCCTGGATTGACAATCATTGTAAAAAGACCGTTCCAGTAAAAAAATATAATGATGATGAGAGAAATGGTGTAGAAACCTCTTCACAATCATCATCATCACCACCGACTTGTTCCTGGATTTCAGCTAAAGTATCTGCTAACAGTGAGAAGATCTGCATAATCCATATTTGAGGATGCTCAGCATAAGTATTACGATTTATGAAAGAGCAACTGATGTCTGACCCATGGAACAAAAAACTGGCCGGTAACCGCCGGTTACCTGTGGTTACCAGATTTCCCAGTGGGGTCCGGGATTTTGAATCCCGGTCGGAAATCCTTCATATTCAAATTCAAATTCAAAATTCCAGCGAAAACATCTCAAATTCAAATTTATTTGAACGAAATTCATCCGGTTTTCCACCGGGATCTCCGGTAACCGGCTGGTTACCGTTCCCGGGCCCTCACCGGGATTTGGTCCGGTTCCGGGTTTTTGAACCCTGGTCTGACCCAACACTAAACATTAGCTACAAAATATATTGCACCCATCTTTGTGATAGATTCATTTCCTTTCTAGATTTGAAAGTTTGAAGGGAATGTTCTTTTAAAAAAATTGTTGGGAAATAAACTATGATTATGAATGATCATTGGTTACCTTAGCTGGGAGTGGAATCTTGGTCCAGTGATCAGGAGCCACCCGAACTTTTGATCTTGTGGTTATACCTGCACTAGTCTGAATTTTTCTGAGTAAGACTCCAACGGAATTTCTATTACACAAGGTAGGAACTGTTGAGCACCAAAAAGATTCTTAGCATGGTAGTACCTTAATAAGATGCCCTTGAACTTCAATCCTAGATAGCTCAGGATGACGAGTAGATATGAGAAGAGATAATGCAGTGGTCGTTACCTTTATCTGGTAAGCTCCCTGAATTTCACCTATACAAGGTATGTACCATAAGACCTCTTATTAAGGGAAACAAAGTAAAAAGGATTCAATTCACCCAATGATATTCTGTTATGTGAGCACTCACATTGTAGTTGTGACCATTCTGACATAATATAGGCAAATGAATTGGCATAACCCTGGGCAGGAATAGCAAGCAAAAGGTTGATAAACTGATCAACATTTGGCGCACTCAGATGTACCTGCAGCAGGTGGTAAATGTTAAAATTTCCCGCATACAACACCAATGCACTTCGGAAACAAAAGATTGGATTAAATTCTGCTCTGGGGACAATATCAGCCATAACGGTACAAAATCAAAACTCAAGACTAATTGAAGTAACTGTTGTTTGAGATGCTGATCCTGGATTCCTATGCTGCTGCATAAATGGCATGTTGCTCTCCCAAAGCATAGAACATGATAAAAAGTAAAAAGTTAAGGGGGGAAATGGCAAGCTTAAGGTGGAACATCAAATACCCCAGGATTTGAACAAATACCATGTTTTTTTCCATGTAAGATAGCTCAAAAATAAACATATTATTACCTACATTAAACCTAAATGGACTAGTCAAGGTAGAAAGGAATACCAACCCTGCCATTAAATTAACTGTGTCAGATAACCAAACGTGTAATTTAAACTTAGCTTAAGCAATTGGGCCATCTTGGACAAGGTCGAATACATAGAGCTGTCTTCCACCATGAGTAGGTAGAGATCCAAACAACTTAACTAGTCTGGGGAAAGAGAGAGAATTGCAACTCACTAGTCTGGCTATTATAACAACAAGAGAGCTCTTCAGTCCTGCAATGCTGCTCGATTGCATACGTCTCACAATAGCAGCAATGAGCTCCGGAATGTGGGGAGATAAGTGTGAAGGCAGATGTAAAATAAGTTGTAAAATGTAACTCCCAACGAAGAGTGATACTGAACTTTCTAACACTGGATCTAAAAGCCTGCGAAGACATGGAAGAACCATGATATCAGCATATCACAAAAAACAAACAAACGTTGAAACATCTGAACAAGATGCAGATTGGTCCACAAAGAGAAGCAATGTATGTAAACAACGGTCAGGCATAGAGAATGTTCAAGATGCTGGTTGGTGCTCCTTTAAGTACATTTTTAAGCCTCCACAAAGACGTATGCATTTTACTAGGAATTCCCATTTCAGTGAGGGTAGTGTTTTCGTTGGCATATTTTAAGTCGGCTAAAAACATATGCTTGGCTGTCAACATGAGTGACATTTCAGAGGGAAGCAAATCAGAGCTCCTAGCTTTGCCTGAAGATTGATGTCGCATTGTTCATTTTTCACATAATCCTTTTGATAGCTGGTGAAGTTGTCCGACAGAAATGCAATTGAAGAAAGATATAATTGATTCTTCTGTATTCTATAATGGTAAATTTGTAAGTCACCTTGAAGCTGCATCAAATAGCATCTTCAATGTACCTCCTTGTTCACCACCCCAAACAAGCAAGTCCTGCCGGCCACCTGATATAAATGCTGCCAAACATTCTGTCGCATTCTAGATTGACAATGGCTTAGCATGTTAGCTTTATGTCTCCAAACAAAGTAGGTGAAATACTAACTTGAACGATTGAATCATATTTCAGCATTTACCTGCATCTCTCCATGGTCGTCATTTTCAAGAATAATTTGAATAATAGATGTAAAGCATGTGTCAAAGGCCACCTTAACCACAACAGTTGGAGCATTCTGAAATTTACATATCAGCATTAAGATTAGAATTGATGGTTTATGAAAGTAAAAGATCTAGCCAATGTTCACAAGAAAATGTTTTGCGCTGAACTTCATAGAACTTAGGAGATGTGAAGACGTACTTTGAGTATCATCGTCAAAAGGTCCAGTGAACCTGCAACAAGTCCATCCGGCTGGATCTTGGGCTAGCAAATGAACCAGAAATTAGATTTGTATAACACTGGCAGATGTAGACAGAACAATCGCAATGGTGTGAAACTGGTTTTAGCATCTTACTTTTCCTAAAATGGACCCAATCGTTGGCAGAATCCGAGACACAAGTGGTTGTAAGCATCCAGGAGCATTCTTGATGGCCTAAAAACTAAGGGATCCTGTTAAGTGGGCTGTAACTTTAAGGTGTGCAAGAACATTAACAAAAACACCATGTACAAATTTCCGCTAGCGAATGATAAAAGATGCACAGGTAAAGCTTTTGTGGAATGACCTAAATACTGCACAAAAACCAGCCATGATAAAGAAAAACCATGCAAAACAAAAAAAGGCCACAATTGCATGCTCACCAGTCATCAACATTAATCAATAATTAGGAAAGATGTATTGCAACCAAATATATATAAACAGTAATTCATCCAACAAATCTTTCTTTGGTCAACTCCCTTTTGCAATCTTAAGAAGACATTTGAATGATGGTTCCAAGAACAAAGAATATGTGCCAAGGCTATGTCAATTTACAATAATAAAATCTTCAATAGTTTATAGGTGTACGTCACTGATCATGTGCTCAAAGAATAAAGTCAAATTGGTGTATTAGTTCAACAAGAACTGTAATCATCTCTTCATGTGTACAAGAAGTAACAAATTAAATAAGAACAATCATGGATAGGACTGCCCAATTCTGACTACAACTTACCTCTAGCACTTCTACAGCATCAATACTGATGAATGGGTCAGCAATGTGCTGGGCCCAAACATCTAGTATGATAGGAGAGATGACTGGCTCAATTAATACTGATTGTTCACCGCCTACATACCAAGTGGAAAACTATCAATTTCTGAAGGACAAACAAAACCCAAAGCATCAATATGATATACACATATTTTGCTACAAGGTGCATTGACAAACATGCTGACAGACCAGATTTGATGGCTGATTGGAGGGTTTCTAGAACAAGATGCAGCGTTTCATCAGATGCCTGTCATAAAAATTCCATGTACTCATTCCCTTCAAAAAGTCAAGACAGGTAATATTTACAATTTTACATCCAAAATCACCTGTCTAAGAAGATCAACAAGAGATGAGAGTATGCCCATAATGTTGGGCTGAATCAAACTCTCATTAGATTCTGGTAAAAGTTGGGCCAGTGACCTACAGGCACCAACTTTAACTGGGGATGGCCTGCCAAGTAAATATCTCACAGATAAATGTAACATTCTCCCCTGTGTCAGGAATTATAAGACAATCGAATTCATGGCCTTACACATCTGAGGCAATTGCATGAGCAGCATTGCATAGATATTGTTCGCAGATTGCCTTATTTATCTGACATGTTCTCCCAAATCAGTTTGCTGAACATATAGCAAAATAAATACAGAAAAGGAAAGGTAAGGAAGCTCACCACTGACGAGAACTTAGCCACAATGGAGAATGCACGTGCATGAAGAAATGGGTACTGGTGCACCCCTAAAAATCACAAAATTAGTAATAGCACAGGGAGACAAACAATTCTCCAACAAAAGTAAAGGAAGGTACCTGTTCCCACAATGTCAATTACCATCTGCTCAAGTAAATCTCGCATATTGTAACCAGAATCCTAAACAATCAGAAAGCACATGGCAAATAAGAGACTCGCAAATTCTAGCACTGGTTTTAATAATTGAATAAGGCAAAAGTGGTTTTAATAATTGAATAAGGCAAAAGAGAAAATTGCATCCGAGCCCCATCTTCTTTGCATATTGGAGCAATAAGGCAAAAGAGAAGATGAGGCAAGCTCCTTTTTGCTTTGTGGTGTTTAGGCTAGAAAAGAAGTAAATATCTTTCCTCCAATAAAAATTTGAGTTGGTGGTTGTTGGAATGAACATTCATCTATTCCAAATGGTCAAAAGGTCAATATATCATGTACAAGGTAGGTCAATATGCAAAGAACATCATAAGCTATATACATATTTAACACCCACCCCCTCCCTCTCAAAACTCGTGATGGATCAACAACACTGAGTTTGAAGAGATAGAAACTGTGTTGAACTTTAGTCTGTGCCTTGGTGGAGAAATCTGCTAATTAAAACTACGAAGTCACATACTGAAAAGCAATAACTTGGTCTCATGTACGAAGCACCTACTCTAATGTGCTTGATGAGCTCATGCTTCACTGGATCTCCAACAATGCTGATCGCACCAGTACTGTCTGATAAGTGAGGAGTCGGTGCAGAAACTAAAACATCAAAATCCGCAAGTAGCCACCGAAGCCAGGTGATCTTAGCTATCAACGATGTCATAGTTCTCAACTCAGGCTCAACACTCAAACAAGAAACAACAGCCTGCTTCTTGGTCTTTCAGGCAATTAGAGGCAACCAAGAAAAACACAATAAGCAGAAAGAGACCAGCAATCAGAATGATCGCTAGCCCAAGTCGCATCAGAGTACGCCTGAAGCTGCAGAGAACTGGAGCGAGGAAAGAAAAGGCAATGTGTGATGTTTTACGCAAATATCGCAGAACATGAAGAAAGTGACTATAGTAGAGCTGAGTGAGAGCAAAGACGAACTGACTCAGGATGTGACCTGGGTGAGAAATGTCAGATCGAGTGATCCCAAGGTAGACAAGGCTCCAAACAAGATAGCGTAGCAAGTGGGGTCTTCAAGAGGTTCACCATCAGTAGGCTGAAGGTGAACATCAAGCTCTATAAGAGTATCCACCATACGTTGATCAGTGAGACAAGCGCGAACAAGGATATCATGAATGTACTTTTCCTGGGAGAGGTAATAGCCCTCAGACGTAAAAGTGACCTCAATCCCAAGGAAGTAACCAAGATGACCCAATTCAAATATCAAGAACTGTTCACTGAGACGCTCTTTCACAAAAGCAATATACTGAGTCTCATCTCCAGTAATGATAATATCATCCACATAGAGGAGGAACGTCCAACAATGAGGAGAGATGTGTACAAAGAGGGCAGAGTCGTGATCACTAACGGAGAAGCCGGTAGCAATTACAACAGATGAGAAACGGTCAAACCAAGCACGAGAGGCTTGTTTGAGCTCCTAGAGAAAGCGACGAAAGCGACAAACCATACCATCAAGGACAAAATACCCAAGGGGCAACCGCATGTAGACCTCACGCAACTCGCCATTGAGAAAGGCATTCTTGGCATCCAGCTGAGAGATGGGTCACTGTCGAACCGAGGCCACAGCAAGGAGTGCGAACACTGGTCGTGGGCGACAGGAGCGAAGGTCTCATCGTAGTCACGACCATGCTCTTCTTGAAAACCACACGCCACAAGGCAAGCGTTGTAGCGCTCAAGGGAACTATCCAAGCGTGTCTTGATCTTGTACACCCACTTGCACATGATAGGAGCGACGCGCAGGTAAGGGCACAAGATCCCAAGTGCTAATACGTTCCAAAGCAGCAATCTCCTCAAACATCGCGAGTCACCACTCAGGGTGAGTAACAGTCTCACGGTAGGTTGAGACTCAGAAAGAGTAGTGGCTGCAAAGCCGTAGCACAAAGGAGGCCTAACAGTGCGACAATCACGAAAATCGTATCTGAGACGAGAAGGCGGAGCAGGACCAAGCAAAGACGGAAAAGAAGAGCTAGGAACATAGCCTAGCAAAGACGGAGGCTCAACTGGAGAAGGAGTAGGCCGAGGACGACGAGAGTAATGCATGGGAAAATGTGGAATCTCAACAAAGGAGCTAGAAGGAAACTCCGACGGAAAGGGGACAGATGGAGCCAGAGGAAAGGAAAGTGAAGAAGGTGGTGGTGGAAACGAAACAGAAGTGGAAAGCTGAGGGTCGAGAAAACTCAGAAAGGAGATCGAGTCAATAAGAGAATCTGAGCTGACAGTAAAGAAACGAGGGTAGTAAGGCCGGGACTCATCGAAGGTAACATCCCGAGAGATCCTCATCTGGTGAGCAACAGGGTTATAGCGGCGATAGCCAATATGCTCAAGACTGTAGCCAAGAAAAACACACTCAACTAACTGAGCAATCAGCTTAGTGCGCTCACGGGGTGGAATAAAGATGAAGCAAACACAGTCAAAACAACGAAGGTGACTGTACTCGGGAGCCCAATAGTAGAGACGCTCGACGGGAGTAGAATCCTTAAGAGCAGTGGAAGGTTGTATGTTGCTGAGGAAAGCAACAATAGAAAGTAGAAACAGCCTTAGCCCAGAAGAGAGGTAGAACAGAAGAGGCAAGCATGAGAACGCAAGTTGTCTCAAGCAAGTGACGATGCTTACGCTCAGAGACACCGTTCTGAGCGTGAGCACCAGGACAAGAATACTGAAAAATAGTACACTGCTCAACGAGAAAGCGACGCAAAGCAGAAGATAGGTACTCGGCAGCAAAATCAACACGAAAAACATGAATGACTAAACCAAACTCAGTGCGAATCATGGTAGCAAACTTCTGGTAAATAGAGAGAACCTGACTGGAGAGGACATGAAGTAGATCCAAGTATAACAAGAATAATCATCAATAAAGATCGCATAGTATCCATGACCCCCTTTCGAAATGAAGGGAGCCGGACCCCAAATGTCGGAGTGAATAAGATCAAAAGGACAAACCGAGACAAAATCACTAGAGAGATAGGGGAACTGCAACTGCTTGCTAAGCTTGCAACACATACAGGGTAAAGAGATGTCACCAAAAACAGACCCAAGAAAACCACGACCTACTAGAGACGATCCACGGAGATGACCCAAACAATAGTGCCATTGAGCAAAGAAAGCAGAAGAGAATGCAACAAAAATAGAGGCAGGTGTAGTGACTGACTGGCTGGTGGAGAGCGAAAGGAAAGTGTGGCCAGTCGAGCTCCCAAAGACACTGTGAATCACGACGCCGACGGCCAACACCAAGCAGAGTCCCCGTGCGGCGATCCTGGACACAACAAGAGTCGGACTCAAGAATAACACGACAGTCGTGATCAATTACCTGACCGGCCGACATAAGCTGCATAGTAAGCTTGGGAGCATGAGGGACGGCAAGAACATGAAAGGGAGAAGTGGAAAGGATGCCACGGCCTACAACAAGAAGAGAGGTACCATCTGCAGTCTGAACAGTGGAAGGAAGAGCTGTGAGACTCATAAAAGTGAGGCAAGTAAAATCTGATGTCATGCGAAAAGAAGTACCAGAGTCCAAGATCCATGGAAACAAGATACCAAACAAGGGAGGTAGCGGAGGTAACAGCGGCGGCGACGGCGGCGGTGGCCCGAGGTAGGGGCGGTGGTGGCAGCCCGAGGCAAGAGCAGTGACCCGAGGCAGGGGTGGCGGCGGCGGTGCTAGCCAGGAACAAGGGCGGCGGGCGCACAACCGGCGGGTATGCTATCGGCAGCGAAAGGTGTGGCAACAGCAGCCACGAGATCTGCGACTGCATCATGTGGCGGCACAAGGCTCGACGGAACAGGGGCGGCACGGTCGCGGCGCTTTGGAAAGCAAAGCAGAGCAGGGGCAGCTCAGGGCTCCAAGGTGTGGCTGGTAGCCGGGCGGCGTCAGCCGAGTGGAGCTCAGGGCAGCCAGAGGCGGTGGAGGGAGGTCGAAGCCCGGGGCGGCGCGATCCAAGGCAAGGAGGCTGGAGCTGGTCAGGGGCGGTGAGGCAAGCTCCAGGCGGAGCGCAAAGAAGTTCTAGGTAGCGGCGGTGGCACTTGAAGAAGCTCCGGGTGGCGACGACGCGCGAAGAAGCAGAGCATGTGTTACTCCGGGTGGCACGCAAAGAAGCAAAGCACTTGTGACTTCGAGCGACGTCCAAATCCGTGGCTTCGGGCGGCGCGCGAAGAAGCTCCAGGAGGGTGTCATCCTCACTTATGAAGAGAAGAGGGCCGGTGAGGGGGCATCCCAGGCGCGGATCCAATGACGGCAGAGGTCAAGTGGGAAACCCTAACTCTGACACCATATTGGAATGAACCTTCATCTATTCCCAAGGGCCAAAAGGCTAATATATCATGTACAGGATAGGTTAATATGCAAAAAACATCCTAAGCTATATACATATCTAACAGTGGTGATGGTTGCTTCACCATATCATGTGGCGAAGGGTAATTGGTTGCATACAATTCTCGAGTTATTTTCTTTTGAAATCTTTCGGCGACCATAACTCTTAAACTAAGTGTCCGATTTGCAATTTGTTTGAAATATTGAGTTCGGTATGCTGAGATTAACAACATAAATTCAATGTTGAATACATCCTGACGTCGTAGAACATAAACTGACTTGTGGGGGCTGTCAGTCATGGAGCTCCCTTTCTAATTAACGAAATATTGTATATTTATGACGTGTTAGATATATGCGCTGCCACAGACAACAATTGGCGAACATTAGCTTATATATGGCTAGGCTAATCCTTCTTCTGTCCAAAAACAATTACTCTCCTCCCTCAAACCCAGATCCGGGGATTCCACTTCACCGCTCCCCAATCACACACTACACAAGACCCTGGACTTGATGATGCCACTTCGCCGTCTCCTTCCCCACGGCACCAAGGGCACCTCCGCACCAGCCTCGCCATAGCATTGGCACCCTCTGTGGCCAGGGCTGAAGCCATGGCAACAATGACAGGGTGGCCAACTCTGATGGTCATGGAGAATCTACGTTCGTAAACGTGAACTGCACATACAAGCTCACTTTGGCTTGATGTTATTTAACATGAGAAGTGAATAGGGTGCTTAAAGCTAGTTATGACTTGTGTGGACGGAAGTGCTGTGTTTCCCTATGATTCATTAATCATTATGATGTTCCCCTTTCATTTTTGCAGTTTTGGAGCAAAAAATTCTGCCATACCACATCAGAACATTACAGAGAAACCAGGATGGCAGACTAAATATGCCACAGCATCCCTACACTAGTCAAACTGATGGAAGGGCTCAATTGAAACATCTCAGGTAGTAAAGGGCCATTTAATACCTAATTCAAAGAAAAGGGCCCGATTTCTTATATATGCAAAGTGGAGGGATCTATGGTGCAAGTTTTCCAACAAAAAATTAGTGACTTAATGAAACTGCTCAGCACAACAAAATTGTAAACTAACCTGTGCTTCACACAGCTGTTCTGAAAGTGAACCTAGAGCAAAAAGTGATGCTTCATGCAGCTGGCACAAAAATAAATGCTACATTAGATAGGTCAACAGCAGAAATACACTATGAACATAACATCAGCGACGCTAAGTATAATGTTTGAGGGATAATTATATAATTGTACAAACTTGTCTAGCTTTAAAAGCTACAAAAATGGCAACCGAAACAACGATTTCGGCGCTTACATATGAAATGGATTGGTTATCCGTAAATGAAAATAAAGAAAGCTTGATTTTGGCTCCGCTTCTTGCTCTAAGCAGAAAGACTTGTCGGAAATCGCTGGTTGGGTTGGTCCAACCAAGAAAAACTGAGGCAAAAATAGAATTACCAACCTAATTCAGAAAGAGCGCACCAACGGAGAACCTACTATACTACAGGGAACATTTCATAATGAAAAATGAAAATGAAGAAACCAAGCCAAATACAGAAATTATTAAGCTATCGAGCGGGGACATAACACTTTGAGGGCTGTTAAGGCGGAACCAACCTTTTCAATCCCTAGAGAACTTCACTAGGGAACTTCACTATCGAACCTAAGACACCCAAAACTAGACTATTGTTGAGTTTATGCGCACGATTTCATCGACACTTGTAGCCGAGCAGTGAATCACAAACTAGTTCTTTTACGATAAATTCACACTAAATTTAAATATGCTGACTACAAAACAAGACAATTTGAACTTGTTCCTGTACTTTAAACTTATAATAGCCAGACTAGTGAGTTTAAAGAAGATTTTCCGAAGTGACCTAGTCTCATTGTTTATCACCCGAAACTACAGAGGAGCATGATAAGCAGAGTAACACTCCTGATAAGAGGTAAAATAAAACTCACTCTCCACCAGTCAGCAGAACCTGCTTGTTTTAATTCACATGATTCACGAAAACGCATTTGTGAAGCTTCCAAAATTGAGTCAATTCCATAGTCCTCATAAGCAGTGACTATCTCTTCCAGCAAAAGAGATCCTAAAAACCAAGAAGATGTGAGGAAAACGTGTTGTGTTTGGCAAATTTCTATTAAGAGTAGATTATAAAGATGGGTGTCTCTTGTAAAGTTAAGAAAAGACATTTTGAGTCTCCAATTCATTGGCACTTGTTTAATACATGCAATATTACAGTAATAATAT
The DNA here is from genome assembly GCA_036346255.1 of Ampelocalamus luodianensis. Classification (NCBI taxonomy): domain Eukaryota; kingdom Viridiplantae; phylum Streptophyta; class Magnoliopsida; order Poales; family Poaceae; genus Ampelocalamus; species Ampelocalamus luodianensis. The sequence continues at coordinate 49,515,373 of CM070627.1, read as the reverse complement.
TTTAATTTATTAATTGTTGTAATTACTAGTTTATCACATCCTATTTATAAATTTTGATTATTCTTTAAAACAAATTAGCAACATACTGGTTGGCACCATTGCACTCGTAATATACATCCAATTAAGTTAAAAGAAGCAACATTGCAGTTCGTACCAGACACGCGACAGCTATAAGTCACATCATCCTCATCAGCAACATACTGGTTAGCATCACGTGACCAGTTTTGCACCTAGAATTAACAAAATGAACAAACACATAAGCACTTGCAAGCAAAAAAACTAACAAGACACAAATTATATGCCAAAAGTATGATCACATATATATATATTAGCCATCTACCAACCAGATCATACCTGTTCTTCGGTTATCTGTTGAAAGGCTATAGTATAATATGCTAGCTCCTTAATGTTACCTGTGATGACCTAGTGGAATACCACAGAAAAATCGTTACAAAAAGATAACAAGATACAAAAATTAGTCATTAAAAAGGCATACCTTTGCTAACCGAGAATTCCCCACAATTGTTGTCCATAGCTCAAATAACTGGAAAAGATGACAACATGGTAAGATATCTAAGACGCGCAAGCAAAGGCGCCAAATGGACTACAGTAAAAGAAAAGAGAAGTAGGGAACAACAACTAGAAAAGAAAGTACCAACGGAATAGAAAAGCAAGAATTACCTGAATCCCAAAGGACTCAAGACTTCTTTCACTACCATCAGAATCATAGCCAACAGAATCTGCATCCTCTGAAGCTTGAATTGTTGACAGGTGATAGACGTTGAAAGATGAAACAAAGGTCTGCCACAAGGGTGCAAGAACAGCTGTACAAATTTGTCCCATTTATCAGAAAAGCAAAAGACTAGAGAAAGCTAATATGTGCAATGACTACAAATCATAACAAGTCGTGTATACTTGCCAGCAAGTTTGGCTTCAGGTAGTCTAGGAAAGTTCTGGACAAGCTGGAGTAAACATTTCAGCACCTGATCACAAGACAAACATAAGATTCAACAACTAACAGGGCATGCTTTCAATCTCAGAACACAGATTATATGATGCATACCTCCATCTGCATGCTCCAGTCATCAGGATTTTGGGACTGCACCAGTGAATTTAAAATTACGGAAAATTGCTCCATAAGTGGATCAAGCATTGAAGTCATCAAGCTGACTGTCTCTCTCTGCACCAGCAAATCACCTCAGTTGGTTTCCATAGAGTGAAGAAAAAACAGAAAATACAACAATAAAAACTACCTTATAAACACCACTCATTGATCCAAGCATGGAAATACATGAATGAACTATTCCAATAGCCTTCGCACGAAGAGAATTCTCAAACAGCTGCTTTTCAAAATGGGTGAAAATGAATGGCATTGTCTCCACAACGATTTGCTAAAAGAAAACAACAAACAGTAAAGAGTAACAGAAACTTTACGTGAGGAGATGACATTATTCTGTACAGTGATGGGAATAGCTCTGGCACTAATTTTGGAATACATGTATCATCCAAATCATCTGATAGAAGAGCTAGGCATCTTAATGCTCCACGGACTGCAAACAAAAAATTTGAAGGTTCTAACAGAGAATTACTGAATTCATGACATTGCTTTCAGATAAAAAGAAAAGAACTGCAAAATTTCATAATTAAAATAATGATTATTTTCGGTTTTCTAAAAACGGATCGACTAGGCCGTATACTCGGGCATATCGGGTGCCCCTATTTGTTACCGTGTAATTGCCTGTTATGCCACATAATCGGACCAATTATGTTGTATAATCACCACTAGGTGGGTGACCTGTCGAGCAACGGTTACTGATTTTTAGAACCTTGATTATTTTCATCATCTTTCTACTCACAATATTTGGACCATGGGAACATCCTAAGAAGAGAAGTTCTAGATTAGGCTATGAAGCAGTGTAGCACCAACACTCCAAACTACCAATGTAAGACAATGTGTTGCACAATGACACAGCCCAACACAACAGTGACACAACCATCAACATAGCAAAGCCTAAAACAGAAGAACTTAAAGGTGATGCCATAAGTGGCTCTTTTGGTTTGATTAAGCCTAATAGCTTTCCAGAGAGAGAACATCAGAAAGAAAACAAGTTACTGTTGTGACATTATCATTATTTTAGGTCCCTTGTTCATGCAAAAAAAAAACAATACTGTTGAAACAAATTTACAAATTTTGCTGACAATGAAGTAAGGAGTTGCCGTATGGAGGAGCTTGTGGTGATAGGAAGCTGGCAGCTCCAAGTTCAAGTTCAAGGACTCCAAACAGGCTCTAGAATAGCTGCATACCATGGTTTGAAAATATTGGGAAGCAAAAAAAATTATGTACCTCCATTCCTGTTGCTTTGATCACCAATTAACTTTAAAAGAAAGGGAAGTAACTCAGGCCAGTCTTCAGGCCAATCTTGCTGCCCAATAGCTGCTACAGCCATGCCAATAGCAGTACGAATCTTCCCATGAGAATCATCCAATGAAGTAAGAAGGAGTTGCCGTATAACCACCTGACGAGAAACAAGATTGAGAACAATGTAATAAGAACACAGCAATACTAAAAAAATAATTTACACAGTAAGCCAATGGTTCTTGTAATTTAGACAGTTTAACGGAAAAGATGGTATTGATTACAACAATAGCAGATAGACATGAAGTGCCACCATGTGCCATAGGAAAGATAATGATCGATTCAGGCTGCGCATGTTTTGAACATTTATTCTACTGATGCGGATAGCATGTCTCATTTGTGAGAAGAGAACAAAATGGCAATCACTTCCATTTGTTTCGTCAAGCCAAGGAAGCAAAGAAAAAAAACGGCATCAGGGGTGTGTTCAAGGTTATTAAGTCGTAAAGTCGAGTCGAGTCGTAAGAGCACCGACTTGTGGACTTGTGGACTAGTCGCCCGACTAGTCGCGACTAGCCACAATTAGTCGAATGATTGGCCTGAGAAGATCCTCGGCACCTTGCTGCCACTTTGGCCGGCTGCCCGTTGCATTGCATTGCACTTGCCTCATCTTTTCTCCCCTGCCCGGCTGAGAGCCACGCCGCGCGCTTCGTCTAGCAGTCTACAAGATCATGTGGGTGGAGCAAGTCATGAAGAGGCAAGGCGGCAGCGCAAGCAAAGCAACTAGCGATCTAGCACTGACAGAGCCAGGCGAGCGAGCGAGCAGAGGCGCGCATGGCGCGCGGCGCGCGCAAAGCGAGCAAGCAGCGGCGCGAGCGCAAGCAAGCGAAGGGGAGGCGAGGCGCAGCGAAGCGCGAGCGCGCAGGGCGAGGCGAGCGCGAGCGCGAGCGAGGAAGGAGACTTAGGAGAGGAGAGAGAAAGGGAGGTCGAAGGAGGAGGGTGCTGCTCGATTGCTCGCGATTCGGCCACGGTGGGAGGTCGAGGTCGGCGGTGACTCGGGAAGTCGGGAGGCCGAGGAGGTGGCGTCGGGGACTTGGGGCGAGGAGGAGATGGCGTCGGTCTCGTGGGCGTGGCGTGGGTCGAAAACGACTCGGGAGGGCCGACGAGGTGGCGGCGGCGGCGTCGTGGCGGGTGGGCGGTGGCGATGGGCTAGGGTTCCTTCCTCTCCAGAGCTTTGATTGGATCTGGTGTATTCCTTCCTCTCGCTCTTATCTCATTCCACGCTCTCATTGGCGCTCTGCGCTGGGTGTGCTGGGGCGTTCGCGCGCTCGACCGACGGGCGGCTAGTCGTCCGACTTCGTATTTGCCGACTAGTCGCGATTAGTCGCCGACTAGTCGGCAAGTCGTCGACCAGCGAGCTAGTCAGTCGCCGGTCTATGTGTTCTGACCTGAGTCCTAATTTGTGGCATTCGAAGGATTAAAAGCAGATGATGGTACCTTTTCTGAGGCTGAAACAACAGGAGGCATGAAATTCTCTTCGTCTTCCTGCCAATGCTGCTTGATGAACTGCTTTAGCAAGACAGCAGCAAGGTACCAGGAAGTAAAGGATCAACAAACAACAAAGGATAATCCAACATGTGAAAGCCAAGTCTGACAAAAATACAGCATGCACCACAAAGTTTTGATATAATATAAATTTAAATAAATGACTGTCAGGATATCTGACGTAGCCCAAATGGGATCTCCTTGTTGATTGTGGCCTTTGTGAGGGCGGCTCCATATCCTGTGCAAACATTACAGCAAAACCAGGCTCGTCAGCTGACAGAAGGAGATTTGTTAGTGGGAAAAAGAACTTCATCTGTCAAAGAAAAATGGCCAATTCAAATCATTTGTCCCAGAAGGGAGCTAGTCAAAAGTTTATTTTAAGCCAATATGCTAATTACCAATAGAGCAAAAACCATAACTCAAAAACCCACCGAAATTAAGCAGGTAGGTCAGGAACTCAGGATGCTATAAAGCGTAGTTACTAGAAATGCGGCTCGTCCGAGTTGCGGTACAGGATCAGGGTTCGTAGTTTGCCACTTTTTCTTCCAATTTTCACTGCGAACACAAACCCCATACCCTAAACCGGTTCGGGTTCAATGAATCCGGTTCGCAATTCGTCGGGTTTTATAGCGAATCCGGTAACTATGCTATAAAGCCAAACTATATGCTTCAGTTTTTGCATTACATATACTAAATTACTAACACCATCTAAGGTAACTACTAACTGCAACACAAGGGCATGGTACAAATAATGGCCAGATCAATCACTTCTTATGTGGTTGAAAAGTATGGTTCAGGTAAAAAGCCGTCATGGATTACTTAGGGTTTGCGGTTGATATGCTGATGATAATCTGATATAGCAAGTTCCATGAATCTTTAACAAGTACAGTAATTATGTTGTTGAGGCTCCAAAAAGATGTTTTCAAGTATTAGTAAATCCAAAGTAGAAAAAATGGAAGTCCTTTCAAAAGGCCACCACAATAGCAGATGAAGCCTTATTTGTGATCAAATGCCAAATTACGAATCTGAGCACGCATCGACAAAAAATGACCAACCAGAGTACCATAGCAACAAAAATGGCCTTTTATCAAGAGAGAAGTTTGCCCTAGCAAAAAAACGTCACTGATCATTTCAGAAAAACAATGGCTTTCATTCTTTGGCTAACCAACAAAACAGCATTTCGATGTCAACTAAAGCAATTTAAGCCCCGCTACTATCATGGTGAGCACAGCAAGAGCTGTTCCGGTAAACAGCAGGGCTCCTTTGATAATTGCAGTTCTATGGTGCGTTTTTGGGCATGGCCATCTGCCAAGTGCCAATCGCCTTTGGAGCGATAGTACCGTATAGCACAGCACAGCAACTCAATCCCAAAAGGAACCTGAGGACAGAGTGCAACACCGCGGTATTAAACTGGACTAAATGATCGTCTCCGTAGCAGTTGTACGCACAGCTAGGGGGTCGAATTAGGTTCTCTCGCTCTCTCATGACAAAGAGTTACTAGAGCGTGGTTAATAACTCGTAGCAGAAACAGCCTCGATCCAACAATCACACACACCAACAGAGAGAGTGACTGAGTGAGGGGTGGCGAACCGGGGAGGAGGGAGGCCTGGCGGAGGGACTCCTCGGCGAAGGCGCGGACGTCGCGGGCGGTGTCGAGGGTGGCCGTCAGGCACTCCACCAGCCACCGCTGGTCGCCGTCCGCCGCACCCGCCGCCGCCATCGGAATCGACCAACCGCCGCCGCCGCCGCCTAGGGTTCGACCTCCGTGTGGACCTCAGCACGATCGCCTTTTGGTTTCGAATGGGGTGGTCGATTTGGTTTCGAATGGGATCGCGCGGCGAGGAGGTGGTGGCGGGAGGAACGGTGGGATTCGGGGGTTTTGTGCTAGGGTTTTTATTGGAGAGGGGGAGACGAAAGAAGGGACGAGGGGTGGCGGGCTGGCGGCCGGGAAGGAAAATGGGGAGCGACTGAGAAGTCGAGATGGGTTAAGAAAAGGTTGAGATGGGCCATTGTGCAGCGGTAGGCTGGGCCCTCTAGCCAGGCTGGTCAGTCCGGCACGGGCTTGACTTTTGAGGTTGTACTACTATTTTTTTTAGATGGAATATGGCGGATTCCATTAGACCATCGCCGGCCGCTGGCGCTGAGCCCCGGTTCGTTTAGTCTTTTTCTTCTGTTTAAAAAGAAGAAAAGTCAAATCCCAGAAAAAGGCCATTTTTTCCACCAAACTTTTGGAAAAGCCTAAGCCTCACAATATAACTATAAGCCAAAAACAAGCTAAAGGAGTTGTTTTTGCTTTTGTCACTGAAAGTCCTGAAATTACCCATCAAATGACATTCTATATAAACTCCAAAATCCCTCCCCTCTCCTCATTTCTCCTCATCCCTCTCTCTCTTCGTGCGACATTTGTGGGCGCCGCCGACGGCCTCCTCCCTCCGCCACTCCCTCTCGCTGACCTCATGTGGGCACCGCCGTCCGCCTCCTTCCTATGCCACTGCCGACCTCCTCCTCCCCTCCCTCCTGCCACCCCAGACCTCCTCCGTCGAGGGTGCATCTACTCCTCCACCACCGCCCCCCCCCTCCCGACCCTCTCCCACCGGCCTCGTCTGCCCCTTCCTCCGCTGGTCTCCTCCACAGTCCCCGATGGATTTGCTCCCCTCTGTTCAGATCTCGAAGAAGGGATGCTAGGAGGCGACGGATCATCTCTAGATCTCGACGGTGAGGGCAACGCCGTCCCAGCGGCACCATAACGGCGATCAATGTGAAGATGAGGATTTTTTTCTTTCTTTCTTTTTCTGAAATGAAACTATGATTATCACTGATTGTTGTGTTTACGAAATGGTCACATATTGTTGTCTTCATAGAAATGGTCACGGATTCAAGTTAAATTAGTACTCAAAATTATGTAAATCATTATTGATTGATGTGTGTTTGTGGAAATCATGTGTGTTTGTATAAGAAAAATTCAAAACTGGTGATATAAAAACTCTTCTTAGCTCATTTGTCGAAGGGTAATCTAGACATTCATCATTGAAGCCAATAAGCCAACCCAAGAAAAAGACTTACTACCAAACATGTTGACTTGGCTTAAAATTAGACTACTTATAAGCTGCTTAAGTAAAAAAAAATCTAGCTTTAAACTTTAAACAAAAAGTCTAAGCCTAAATAAAGAAAACCTAAGTTGGTTACACAATCTAAAACCGAATGAGTCCACAACATGACGCCTGCCAAGACAGATGTCTACCCTGAAACTAGCCAAAACACGAGCCACACTATTAGAATCATGGGAGTAGTGAAGGATCTTGAAATCTATGGGGAATCATGAGTGGAATTCTCCAATGCTATCTTCAGGACTGTTGCATCTGTCTCCAGCTCCACTCGGCCCATGCCTGCAGCAGCTGCGAAATTCAGGGCTTACACGCAAGCTTCCGCTTGTGCTTGGAGAGCATCTCCTACAGACTAAATGTTCCCTACGCCTGCTGCTTGCACCTGACCGAGTGAGTCAGGGCATGTTTGGTGGAGCTCCAGATCCTGATTTTTCAACTCCTGCTTCTAATTCTTCGATAATCCACTCTTCTCATAATCTGGAGCTGGTTAAGAAAAACGTTTGGTAGAAGGTTGGCTTCAAAACCCTGAAAGAGAGGATTGGTACCAAAAAGACCATACTATCCTTGGTTTTAAAACCTCAGGTCTATTTGTATCGAGGGGTTTAAGGATTTACCATTATAAGATAGATGCATTTGAGGATTTACCCCTCGATGTCTCACTGACACGTGGGGGGTAAATCCTCAAATGCATTTATTTATAGTGGTAAATCCTCAATAATTACTTGTATCAATGGTACTACTCGTTATTCTGAAATTTCTTTAAAAGGTAGCTGAGCTCGGATTCAATAACAGAACAGCATCAAACTGAAAGCCGCAATTACAACCACAATGACAACAAATTTATTGCCTTTATTGTGTTCTATGAAGATCATTACACATCATTTTTTATACATCACTGCTCAATTATTGAAGTTACAACAAGAATATGGAGTTGAATTGCATGTGTTCATATATTATGTCCACTCCTCTGCAACAATTCAATGTGGGCATCCTTTTTCTTTCTTCTTCATGTTCACGGCCTTCTTTACAGGTTTTCTTTGTGGCCTCTTGTACACCAATTTACACAGAAATTAAAACTCTGTTTGAAATCATTCATATGGTTCATGGACAAAAAGGAGCATGTGTTTGCTAAGCATCATCCAAAACACACTAATGTTCTTGTCTAATTGAACTTCAAGCAAACACTATCATTTGGGAACCATTTGGCAAACTCATGTACAAGCAGTAACAAAACACGGTGCAAGGCAATGAGACATGCACAAAACATAGACCTTGTTGTACACTATTGTCATGTTATGAGCTATGCATATGAATTGATGGTAAAAAAATTATAACTGATTTATACACAAGTTTCAAGCTTTCTAGATTGCTGAACACAACAGGATCTCGATTACCCAACAGGATATGGTTAAGTTGCCTCATAAACCCTATATGTGCCTAGCAAGTAGATACTATGCCAGACCAAGGAGGGAAACATGGAAAGAAGCTATAGATAAAAAGGCTAAACAACTGCTATGAACACTGGAAAAGCAGAGGAACTTTACCATGATCAATTGATACCTAAGCATCCGTAAAATACAATCACATGAGGCTTTGCAAGGAATGAATCTTTATGGCATCCATGAATTACTGAAGTACAAGCACAAGTAGCAAACTCCAACATATACCCATTAGCCAAATTCATGTACAAGGGATATGCAAAAAAAAAAATGTTCATGAACCATATGGCATGAACCGCACAAATAGGACCGAGTCCTACACATTGCCATAAATCAAACTATTTTCAGACCTAGGCAAATCCAAAATAGGACAAAAACATGCACATCAAGGTGCTCAATGTGTGTGCAGAGGATTGCGAGGCTGTTGTTGATATGATCCAAGGCATTGTGAGTGATCTCACCATGCCTATTGAGCAAGCACTCAAGGTACTGCACGATCCCTCTCGTGCGAGGTGTGAGAGGGCTTTCACTCTCATGCTCTAAAAAGTGGTCGTTATTGTTCCCACCATGTGTAGACCCGCGTGACCCTGTCATGGTTAGTAGCAAACAAGAACACTCAAAAGATCATGTAAATTTTCTATCACTACTAGGTGATGTAGTTTATCAAGTTACACACTCTCAAGCTCTTATCAAGCTCTTGCAAGTTCTTTACCAATGCAAACAGGTGATGCAACCAGTGGCTGGTTCATGATAACTTGACTCGAGTGATGAGTAAAGCAATTGTAAGGGCTGGTTCGACGTGATCTGCTCGGTTAATAGAAAGTGGAGCTTGGACATGCTTAATATTAGGTAGCAAGAAGAACAATCAGTTAATTTTAGAAATTGCACATAATTGAATTATAGTTCGTATCTAGCACCTAGCCTATGTTGCTGATCAACCAAGGATGGATTGTAACAGCCCAAATTTCAAATTTTAGTTGAAAATAAAGTTTAATTATTTTTGTGGATTTTTCTGAAATTTTTAAAAGCTTTTACTTAATCAATTTGAAGCTAAACAAATTTATTTGCAAAATATATTACCAAATAATAATTGGAAATATTTTATTTAAGTCATAAATGCTCGAGAGAATTTCTGTGAATTTTCTCAAAATTTTTGGACTTAATTTGCTATATTCTAAAGCCTAATTGAATTATTAGCATTTAATTAATTAGAAAGTCAAAAGAAAATTCCCAAACAGCCACTGGGCCGAAACCTAACCGGCCCAGTCCATTTCCGCACGTGCACAACCCACGCAGCCCAATCCCGCGCCGCACCTCCTCTCACCGGCAATGGCCCATTGTCGACCTCTCTCTCTTTCTCTCACTCGTGCTCGCACTAACCCTCATCAGCCGTTGGATTAAAATCCAACGGCCACCTTTCGTGAGACGTTCGGAACCCTGAACACCTAACGCATGTGGACTGTCAGATCTAGATCCAACGGTTCACGTGCATCAGCGACTTAACTGCTCCCCCGCACCCCCTCGATCTATCGCGATCGTTGGATTAAAATCCAACGGTTGCGCATCTACCACACTTACCCCTTCGCACCACCCTTGTCCACCGCACGATCAAAATCCAACGGGCCCGCGTCGTCGTCTACCTTCCTTTCTTCCTCCCCCCTCTTTCCTTTTTCCCCGCACGCCCGCCATTGATGCCGAATCGGAAACCTTTCAAACCCGGTGCAATCTTCATTAAGACCCCGCAATCCCGCGCGCATTTACACCCTCGATCCTCTCCGCCTCCGACACGACCTCTCCTTTCCATCTCCGGTCCCAAATCCCCGTGATTCCGCCAGTGACACCGTGCGGAGCTTTGTGCCCTCCACGGCATTCCAGTGACGCCCGCGCCCTATAAATAGGACCGTCGGGACCGCCTCGACCTCCACAACTCGTAGCCACCACCCACAGTTCACCCCCTCCACCGTAGCGCCCCAATTTTGAAGATCCTCGCCGGCGGAACCCTGCGGATTTTCTCCAGTTCCGGCGCCACCGTAGACGCCCCGACCCCGCCGACCTCGTCATCGACATCGCCACGACGTCGCGAAGCCGGGACGACCATCCACTTTGACAGAGAACCCCGGGATCGCCGACTTCCTCGACGACCGAACCTCACCGCCGCTCTTTAGCTCGTCGCTGGCGACTCCCTCACGCTCCTCCGCCGCAAGGTAACGCCCTAGGATCAGTGTCACGCTAGCTTCACGTTGAGCACCCCTATTCGGCTCGCCGTGGCGTGAAACGCCGGCGAGCCTAGCACCCGAGCACCACCGTCGCCGGTCTTACGTGGCTCGGCCACCTCAGCGCCACCTCACTGCCCCGTAGGCGCCACTTCGGCATCAAAGGCCGCGTGGCTGCCAGGTCAACACCCGTGTGGCCAATCCACCTCACCGGTTCGCCTCGGCTCGGTGGAATTAGTCCACCATGAGCCGTGTCTATGACACGTGGGGCCCATATGTCAGGGATTATTTTAATTCCTTTAAAATTTCAAAATTCATCGCTGACATCAGCATTGCGCAGTAAAAAGATTTTCCAGTAGAAAAATAATTCGGGAAATTAAATTAAATTTCAGATTTAGGTTTTAAACTTCTAAAAATCATATCTTTTGCATCTGAACTCCAAATTGGGTGTTTCAAGTTGCAAAATTTATATAAAATTACAATCTAGCTAACTAAACCAAAATATTTCAATTTGGAGTTAATTTGAGTTGTCTTTTTTGAATTTATTTGAATTTGAATTGAATTTATCGTATTTTCGCGTATAGACTTCGACGACTCCGGGGAGTTTGACCAGCCCGAAGACTTAGATTTTCAGGACGTCAACGAAGGCAAGTTACACCATTGATTATATTATTCCCAGTATTTTAAAGTATTTAATTTCTGTTGTCAAATTACTATTGAATGCATATGTTTATATAATTGTTTGAATGCCCTGTTTTTTGTATATAGTTATTTCAATCTCCATTGTATGGCCAAATTGATTATTGAATATGAATGCCTTGTCACCCTTAGGTAAAATACTACTAAAATTAATCATATGCTTAACCATGCTTAGATTGCGCTTGTAAATTTGGGAAGGTTTAGTCAAATCTGTTACAAACTTGATTCAAATTTGTTATTGTGGTATGGTCTTACCACAAAAGGTTTATAAAGAGGGTTTTACTCTAAATTAAATCAAAAATGAGTTTGGACTTAGGCGAAACGGCTGAATGGTGGGTGCAGGTTTATGCACGGGCCTAATCTGGTTAGGATTAAGGCCCAGAGTTTTAATTGGAAGTCGCCCGGGTCAGTTAAGGACTGGTCTTTGAGTGTATTTTGCTACGCCTTACCGTACCACCACATGTTTGGAATGGGACAGATTTGACTAGATAATTTGTGGCGTCATAGTGTTATTTGTGCCATGTTGTATGTGTGGGCATCGGTTAGACATTAGTTCCACCTGACGCAAGAGGGGGCTCCCTGAAAAGCATCTAGGCCCCTAAAAATTGGTTTTGGTAATTAATGATAATATGTGAATATGAGACTTATTGGTTTATTGAGTATTTACAAGGTTTAGTCTCATTGGTGAATATGATCTTGAAGATGCATGCTAAAGGACTTATGAAGATCAAATATAGTTCAAGGATGAGGTACAAGTGGTTTTGAATCTTTTTCTTTTTACCGGTCTTAGGAGAAATGGTTGGAAGACTGGATTATAGGATTAAATATCGTACTATTAAGAGGGATCATGTCTAGTAGCTTGATAGCATGTTCTTGTGCTTTATGGATCAATTTAGGATCATGCATGCATATGAATTTCTTTTTGATTAGCCAAGTCTGCCTTGTCAGGATAATCGGTAGTACCGGCGTTGGTTATGTGGTACTACCGCTCAACGGTACGACCGGGCTCGTAGTGCGGTACTACCGCACCCCGGTTGTTCCGATCGTTACTTGGCGGTGTGTTTTTTCCAGAGAGACACTTTTTCTGATCTCGGTGCCAAACCCTCTGTGCGGTAGTACCGCAAGTGTTTGTGCGGTATGACCGGACTACGGTAATACCGCAGTTCTTGAGCGAAACTACCGCATGCCGGTCATTCCAACTTGGAAGCGGTATGTTTTTTCCAGTACGCACCTCTTTGATTCTCTCGAAAAACGGTATTACCGCATTTGCTTTGCGGTATGACCGCTCTGCGGTAGTACCGCTACTTAGTTGGCGGTAGTACCGCAATGCGAGTTAAAACGGTTATGTCAGAACATTAAATGCCACTGTTATAGCTGTTACAGAGGTAGTTGGAGGAGTGCGGTAGTACCACTCGGTACATGGTGGTAGTACCGTATATGGCTGAAAAGTGGGTTTTTCCTCTCCAACGGTTATAATTGTTGGTGGGGGGTATAAATACACCCTCACCTGCTCAAGGACAGAGTGCTAGACCTCATTTAACATCCTTAGAGCCTTGTGCATTTATTCAACTCCTCAAATTCACTTATGCACTCTTTGAGAGGTTGTTGAAGCTCATTCAAGTGCATTCATCATTCTAGTTGATCCTCTTGCACTTGAGTGTCGTCAAGCGAAGGTTATTGATTTGTTACTCTTGGAGTTTTGCTGAACTCCTAGACGACTTGGCGGTGATTGCACGGTGATCTCTTCAAGAAGATTGTGAAGAGGCATGGTGCCGAGATTGTGAGTGGTTTGGTATTCACCATCTCCGGAGCGGAGGAAGAATAACCAATAGTGATTGAGGAAAGGCTTAATTCGTGGAGCCGACTTGATTTGTTCAAGCTCCCTCAACGTGGACTAGTGAAGACCGGCAAGTCTTCGATACCACGGGAAAAACCTTCATTGTCTCACTTGTGGTTATTTCTTGTCTTTACTTATTCCGCACTTATAATTCAAGCATTTACTTGTGTTAAATTGCTTAGCTAGAATTATATATAGTATTGACTTTAGCTCTTTATTGTAGAAAGTTGCTTGATAGTTCATTCTTATATTGTGTGAGGAAGTATTTGCTTGAACTATTTAGCTCTAAGTTTAATTTGGTCGATTAAATTTAGAAACTGCCTATTCACCCCCCTCTAGTCGGTTATCCTTGATCCTACACTCCCGGAGGATGGTTAGTCCAGTGGTAGCGAAACCTTAGCGGGCATAAATACATTAAGGCTTTGCATTGTAGCAGCCTCATGATAATTGCTTAGTCACACGCCTTCGAAAGCGTGCTTTGGCCGACATTAAAAGCATATTATCTCGTGTGGGTAAAGTTGTACAAACTCTGCAGAGTAGAAACTATTTGAATAGCCGCGTCTGCGGTCATGGACATGCTAGCAAAGCCACTCTAAGTTAGACTTTGTTTTTGGTTTATAAAATGATTTCATCGGATGATTTTAGGATGGTTAATCCTATGGTAAAATTAGGCGGTTAGCCAAGTGTTAGGATGGTATCCTTCACCATTCAATTAATGGAGGTTATCCACTACACAACTGTCATTTTAAACACTGGTTTTAGTTATATTATAAAATCTGGCCTTGGAAATTAATATGTGTATTTAACCTGAAAATGTTGTTTATGCAAAATGAACCCTGCCATTATCCTTGTTTACCTTATGCATGCATTACCTTTCAATATTGGGTGTAACTTGTAAGCACAAAAGTTGTGCCTACTCTTGCTGAATAATCTTTATTCAGGAAAAGACATTTATCAGGACGGTGAGGACATTGACGACTAGGCTACGCCCCGAGACGATTGCCTATGGCAAGTCGTGTGGTCTACTACTATTTTGCTTTCCGCTGTGTTATTTATCTATTTGGCTTCAGGCCCATTTTGTAATAAACTCTGAGTTATTATTAATAAAGTGCGTGATATGATTGTGCTATCACTTTTGTTTAACTGTGTACACTAGAAATCCTGGACTAGTGTATGAACACAGAGAATTCGGGATCCTTCGTTCCCGAGTTTGACATGGATGAAGGCTAAAACAAGTGTATAACAATGTATAGGAGTGGTAAACACAAGATAATTCAATAGAATGCAATTGGGAGTGAATAGCACAAGTATTGACCCAACACTGAAAACTGTAGTTTTCTGTCCACTGGATAGTACGTCGGTATTTTGGCCGTAACTTTTTGTCAAATGCCTCTTGTATAATGATTATTTTTTTCTCTATTTCATGATGGATGTTTCTACAATGTTTCTTTTGGGGCCATTTTCTGAATATCGACTGAAAAATTCGCACAAAAATGACAAGTGCAGACAGTTTTAGATTCAAACAGAAAACTGGGTCAACTTTCACCGCATATAACTTTTTGACTGCCTTGTTGGATTGAAGCAAAATTTTACAAGAAGATGGATAATGAAAATTTTGATGTAATGGCGGTGGTTTCACTCGAAAAGGATCACATATTCAAAAGGCATGGTGATTTTCGTGGCAGCGGCGGAAAAGGGAGTCTTCTGGCCGAAATTGGGAATTAGGGTTTGGGGTTTTCGAGATGGAGTTTGACGTGAGAATTTTCTTTTAGAGCTTATTTTTGGGTTTAGGACGTGATGGATGGGCTAGGGTTCAAGAATTTTTTATGGATTTTTATGGCCCAAAGATATGACCAGCAACTAGACAATACTAAAACGTACACAAATTCAATTTAGCAAACCAAAACTAACAGGTTGAAAGGCACAACGCGGTTTGGACAATAGAGATTAATTCTTTTTTTGCAGGGAATTTTTTTGGGGCTATAGGTATTAAAAACCAAAATAAGTAATTAAACTAGGGATTCCTACCGGTCTACTTTAGCTCTGATACCACTTGATAAGACTTGTTGGGTCCCGATCCTTCTGATAGGATGATACGTCGATTTGTGGAGGTATGACTTTCATGATGTAGGCTACCAACCGGTCACGACCAGATCACCAAGCAATCGCTAAACCACACTCCGAGTCGTTATCAACTGTGCCAAGAACGTGGTTGACCTGAACATGAAGTTCAATTCCTGCGAGCAATCGAAGAACAAGCAAGAACAAGATACACAAGCAATTTGAAAGTGCAAATAGAAAATTTGAATTCACACGAGTTGAGACCTGAAAATCGCAGTTGTTGGTCTAATCGACACAATAACACACGACAAAGTTTTCACGGTGAAAAAACCAATCTAAATAAGCCTAAAAACCCTAAAAATGGTGTGCACATAGTATATATTGAAGGCAAGGCGGCGGCTACAAGAAGTGGGGTCGAACCCTAACTTTATCTCCTGATCCGCCATCTTGTTTTGATGATTCTGGTGTGCTCCGAATGAATTTGGAGATGGGGTCAGATCCATTGGAAAGGTCTCGGAATAAGCTTTCCAACACGCACAAGAACACCCAAATCGGACTTCGTTTGTGAAAGTTATAGTCTTTTTATTATGGACCTGTTGGGTTGTCCTGAACCGAATCCGAGTTGAGTTCTGAGTTGATTCTGAGTTTAAATTCGGTTGGACTTGTGGGAGGTCCGAATTGGGCTTAAAAATCTTATCCAAAACTTGGGCTTCTCCCCTTTTGCTCTTCCACCGCATGGGCATTCCCCTCATTCCTCTCGGTTCCAAAATCTTCCATTTGTCAAACCTAAGAATGCACAAAGTAATGACATAAGGTAGTATTCCATTATCATGAATAACATCATTAGGAATAGATAGAAATGAGTTCACCTCATGTTATGCTTCTTTGCAAAAGTTTCAGCCCTTTTGTAAGTTCATGTTGTTCCGAAGTACAACAAAGATTTAACACAACATATGAAATAATATAGCTAAGGATGTCCTGATCAAGTTCGGCATGTTCTCGGCTTAAAGAAGAATATAGTATATGTGATATCACTTGAACTCGATGACCGTGAGGTTTCACTTCGAGGTGGAGTCATATGAATTACTTGCAAAGGGCAAGTAATCATGAAAAGTATTTGGAATAATGGAGGATGCCAATTGATAGGTAAACCTAAAGGAGGGACAACCGATGGGAGATCTGATAAAATCCCGACCAGGAAAAGAAAACTGTGTCGTCAATGGTAGATACTCAAATCTCATCCGTAGTTATGTGTGGAACTGCAAAAATGATTGCAAACTCTAGCAGTCGCAAAGGCGAAGGTGCGAGTTATTAGAGGAAGGAAGATGTGGTGGGACCAACCACGCGGTACCGATGAGCAGGTAGAGCTCGGAAGCAGTACAAACCTATGACATGAAGGTCTATAGGAACATGAGGTTGATTAACCAAACTACACAACGAAGGAGCTCTTAGATGGAGGGTCCGGGCATGCTAGATTGGACACCGATACAAACATTGCAGTGATGTGCATGAGTCCTTGTGGTGGAGACACTCCCAAAAGGTGGGAGAAAAAGGGGGAAAAAAACCGACGGAACCAACTTGGAGCGAGTTCTTGGAGAAGCACGTTGACTTCAATGGATAAGAGTCAAGGTGAAGATTGTTGAGTATGCTCAATCATATACTAATCAATTAGGACTTGGAGAGGTGTGCTATAAGGATTTCTATAGGAATGCTCATAGGGTTATGATTCCAACTTCTCTTTGGAGGAAAACTAAGGAGCACTATATAAAGTCATAGGGGTGGTCATGGAGAACCCAAGATACAAACCAAATCATCTAAAGTAAGATGTGCATGAGAGGATTAGATGGTAGGTTATTTTTCAGCACTAGATTCTTGTATATGGTAAGAATCCAATGGTCCTAAAAGAGCCGAGAGGGTTATGAGAGAGTGACAATTCTTTATACTCTTTTGAGGTCGTACTTAATGAATTTGTGATTGGTTTCGCCAAATCTCTCACACACTCTCTCTCGTGATTGTTTCGGCATCATTATTTGGTTTTCTCTACAAGGTTCATCTATCTCATTCTTGATACTGTGCATGCTCATGCCGTATATCGCAACTCTGATCCGATCTAGGGCTACTACGCATAAGGAGGGTGTCAGAGTATAACACTGTAGACTTTGTGTTTTCCTTGAAAGATCCATCCATGTTGATCTTTAGGAATTTTTCTAGGCCTGGTTTCCATCTTGCAACCGAGGAAACATTGTCCTTTATTGGTTTCACAAGAAAATCTATGAACTCCGGAGTATGTTTTTGGGCTTGAAACACACTTGTGATTTGTGAACACGGTCACGGTTTGTCGCCAGCGTTGACAGCATTCCTTTCAGGGCATCTTCAATAGTGCCGTCTCTAAGTTTGCTATATCAACTCTACATCACCGAAAGACAGATTTAGAGACAACACTTCCAATAAGCTGTCTCTAGCAAGTTGTCTCTAATATTCACGCCAAACTTATAATATTCCAACTCCTTCACTCCTCTCTCACATGCACTGTTTGGTTTGTCTTGGTTCGTGTGTAGTGATGATTGTTTGAGGAAGAGACGACTTCATTTTTCTCTCATACTTCTCTCTGTTCCACCTAGAAATTTACAGATATAGAAGAAATGAAGAATTAATCGATAGCTAATATGATACTATTAAAGATACCTTAGTCGAGACAAGTGAACCGAGAGAAAAGTGGCAACTCTAATCTGAACATCTTCACGTGAATAGTTTTTTTTTTTTTTCCCGAAGCAATCATGTGAATAGCTTGTTGAATCTTTCACGTGATACGGGAAGCACAAGGGCCCGAAACCCATCTCTCTGACAAGTGAACCCACGTACGGAACACCGACCCCACAAACCAGCGACACGGAGTGGCACATAAAGCCCGGCCTCAAAACCCTTGCGAGTTGCGAGTCCGAGCCCCAAAACCCTAGCCGCCGTTCCAACCAAAGGGCGCGAACCCCGCAGCTCGGAGGCGGCGGCGAGGAGGAGAAGAGGTTGGAGCCGGGCGATGGGGAGCGACAAGGAGGCGGAGAAGAAGAAGACGCCGGTGGCGCTGGCGCCGATAGCGAAGCCGCTCGCCGGCAAGAAGCTCTGCAAGCGAACCCTCAAGCTCGTCAACCGAGGTCTCAAGGCACTTCTCGATTTCATTCAGCGTTGGCTTCGAACGATTCTGCATATTTGGTCACGATTTTCCTAAACTTTTTCTTTGCAGCCTCCGAGGCCAAATGCTTGAAGCGAGGAGTCAAGGAGGTCGTCAAGAGCATCCGCCGCGGGAACAAAGGGTTCGTAATTTCTTCTGCTATCGCTCTCGTCGTGTATTATTTGTTCATCAATTCGTACCTTAATGGTACAGTACATTGAGCTTAGGTAAATTTGCATCGATGGGTGAACGTAGGTGGGATTATACCATCTTGCTGATTTTTCAATTCATCTATCAGTGATTTCTGCTAGCTGATTTCTCACGGGTTTATTGCCCACCCTGTGTTTGGCTTTGGTCTCTGTAGATTGTGTGTGATTGCCGGCAACATATCTCCCATTGATGTGATAACACATGTTCCCATACTCTGCGAAGAAGCCAATATTCCTTACGTATATGTTCCTTCAAAAGAGGTATTTTTGCTGCTCTGCACCTGCATTGTTCAGCTCCAATTCCTTGTAATCACTCGGCAGGAAAAAAATCGCTTGTTATGATCAGTCTACTAAGATGTGACAATCAAAGTATTGCATACGTATCCCTAAACCAAGTGGAACATGCAGTGTGAAATTAGAAAAGGAAGTAGTTTGTACATGTTGATTCAAAATTTTCATTGTTGAATGGGCAATGGGGATATCATCTGTGAATAGCTACATTTAGATTCTAGTTTGCGTTTTACAGGGAGCTCCCCTAGACTGAACTTTGTTGGAATTTTGAAATGAAACCAATTGTCTTCTTCTTTTGCTTCCCTTCTAGGGGACAGTACATGAATGAAAAACAAAAGGTTGTTCCTTGAGCATGTAGGAATGAGGGAGCACCCTCTAGTTGTGCACTCACACATCTTGATCGATTTGGACGTGTTTCTGGCTAATTGAGGAAGGACATGCCCTGTGTGGCCTTCTGCACCTTACTGATTCCTGTGCTTTTTTACCTTCCTATGGCTTTCTTCCCCCATCAGCCAGTGTTGATCACATTTCTATGGGATCGTGAGCCAACTAAGGGCATCAAGACTGTCTATTGGTTTTATTGGACCCATCTTTTTATTTCTTAGCTATCATGTGATCAAGTGTGGTTATGAAAAATTGTAAACTATTACAGACGTTGGTTAAAAATAAAAGAAAACTGCTACAGGCCTTACATGAGTTTGGCTCCTAGCAGTTCCTTGCTGGTGGATTTTTCCTTTTTTAGTTTTTACCCGAAGCTCCCTAACCCCCAAGTTGAACTTGGCTGGACCATGCTTGGTTGTAAGTGAAAACAAACAGAACTCACATACTGAGTTTCTTCAATTTTTTCCTAAATAATACTATGAAACAATGTGTTCTCAACCTCATGAAAACAACACAAATTCTGGGAAATGGAGGCAACCAACTGTTTCCTAGCTGTTTCCTCACTTCAGCAAGATACATGTTGTGACCAGTTTGCAAAGCTTTTACCTATCTTCATAACTGTGTCCTCCACATTTGACCGTTCAAGATT
Source organism: Ampelocalamus luodianensis (assembly GCA_036346255.1). Classification (NCBI taxonomy): domain Eukaryota; kingdom Viridiplantae; phylum Streptophyta; class Magnoliopsida; order Poales; family Poaceae; genus Ampelocalamus; species Ampelocalamus luodianensis. The sequence continues at coordinate 49,495,426 of CM070627.1, read as the reverse complement.
TGATCAATTGGAGTTGACCAAGTATTGGTGGCATACATGGTGCCACACAAAACAATGCCAACTGCCATGGTGGGTAGTTTATAAAGATTTCAATGAGTTGTTGGATTAACCTTTTGGCTGTTAACTAATCTTATCATCGAAGATAGACTCAACAACAGGGGTGGTGAAAGCTTCTATTGTTAAAACTATATACTACTTCTGAAACAAGCATCCTTTTACTCCAGGCGCTAACATCTAGTTTCCACTCAGACCGATAAGATCACATTTTGTTCTGGTTTGGAATGGAGTATTATGGTACATCTTGTTCTTGTTTTAGAATTTAGGGAGACCTTTCAACCCCTTCTGGCATTTAACAGCGCCCATGCTGATATATAAGAATTAACTGGTTGTGAACTGTTTGAGAGGAAGATGTGCTTAAGTTCCATTGTCGCTGCATTCTTATTGACCATGATGGCTTTCAGGACATATACCTTCAGCTTTCCTTCATGAGCATGCTTTTTTCTGATATCAAAGCCCAGATTACAAGTGCATGTCGCTGCAAGTATCCCCTTGAGAAATTCATATGGTGATAATTTGCTAATGAACCTCATATAGTTAAAATTTTGTTGTATGAAGCTGTTATATATTGTACTACAAATCACCCAAAAAGGGAAGACGACAAAGAGAAAACTGATTTACGAATTCATGATGTTAATTGTTAAGTATTTTTTCCACGCTATAGTTGAGATCAGCAACAAGTGCTAGTCAAGACCCATGGTAAAATATTAAGATTTATTGATGCATTTTGTTTTCCCCTCTTTGTGGCAGGATCTTGCGACTGCTGGCACCACTAAGAGGCCTACTTGTTGCGTATTGGTTCTGACCAAGCCAGCCAAGGGAGAGCTTGAGGAAGAGGCCAAGGAGAAACTTAAATCGGACTACGATCAAGTTTTGTCTGAAGTTGCTGAGGTCACGTCATCGATGTTCTGAGCCATTCCCAGGGCCGGCATAACTAACAAAACCGGCATCCTCATCGCACACATGGTCCTGTTTGTACTATGTCAATGTGACATGTTCCTATGACCAATATGTTTTCGTGGTTCTGTAGGAGACGGTAGTTGCTGTGCTAGTTTATCAATTGTCTTATCGGATGAACTGATTATTTTCCATGGTTATACAAAACTAGCACATCTCATTATGAACTTGATGAGTAAACCATTCTGTGGGAAAATATCAGATCTTGGTATGTTGCATTTGTTTCTCTGACGTGTGGTTATGCTGCTGACATTGGACCGGGCCAACTTATGCACCAAAATGCATTCTATGTAGGGACAAAATATATGCTGTATGCCTGTACCTGAGCACACGGATCAGGGATTGAGGGGCCAGTTCTGCACAGCTGAGAGGTGCTGATGAAACACTGAATCCAAAATTGGCAGCGTCTATGATTGGGACTTGTCTATGTCTGTCCTGTACTCCTGTGATGGAATTTATCCTTTTGGGCCTGATAGAGAGTTCCTTGTCCTTGTTTGCGTTACGGCCCTATTTGCCTTGTCTTCAGGTGCTTGTTGCTGCAGGAAGGTGGCAGAATTCGTATATGCAGGCAGTGACGGTTCAGATCTGTTTGCACAAGGAACACAAGCTCACTTCGGATTTTGGCGATCTATCTGATGCAGGCGTTGGCGATTGCGTCTGAGCTTGGTCTGGGCAAATCACCGCCTCGGTACTTGAAATGTATACGTTGTCCCCTCGTTTTGGAAGTTTGCGGTAAGACTCCGTCTCGTGTCTTTGGCACTGCGTTACAATAATCTCGTTTGGTTGAGCGGCTTTTGGATAATAGGATGCTTGGAAAGTTCTTTTTTTAATCAAGTTTGCGGCTTTTAGATAATAGGATGCTTGGTAAGTTTTTTTAACCAAGTTGTAAACGGATATATTATTGTGTTCTAAACTTCTATAACATACTAGATGACATGTGAGAGGTTAACCATTGGAAAATAAGAATTTATCTAACTTTAATCTAATTTACCAAATAGACTTTTCACAACATCTTTAAAAATAAGTGCAACCCAACAGAGTACAAAAGGACTGTTTGTACACTTTACAATAAGTAGTGTTCCATCCAACACTTGTTGCCACTTAAAACAACTCAAAATGCTGCTACATGTCATTTTGGTTACAGAATACCCTGGTCTTTGAGACTAATGGAGAATCAAATTAGGCAAGCTCGTATAGAATCGAAAAAGCAAAACCATGACTCAAGTGCGGAGCATGTGGGCAAATTGTTATTCAATGCTTCACACAAAATTTACATTATTTCTAATTTTCTTGCAGCAAAAAGACATATAGTATGAGGCTATGACTACAGCAGGTGAGATAGGAAAAGAAAGTGAAGAGAGGGATGAGAAAAGCAGGAGCAAGGGAACCGATTCGCAAACAAAAATATGCATGCACAATCCTCCAACCTCCGATCCAACCACTCTTTCCAACCGCACCGAACAAAAGAAACAAAAGAATGGGATTGGGATTCTAATACTTGGGAGTGTTTAGATTCTTTTTTTTTTGTGGGGAAAGAGAGCTTTTTTAATTAGAGTAAAATGTCATTACAATCGTTTGAGAGAAGCTGCCTAACACATTCAGGAGCTAACTCTCGCCACACAGCACAATGAACATTCCTGTTAGCTAACTGAGCAAGTTCGTTAGCTCACCGTAGTACACACTCTCTTAACTTTTTGCATCCGGAAATCAGGCGGGAGCTACATCGTCGCCTTGCTCTCTCGAAAAAAGGCACTGTTTCTTGGCCTGTCCTCCGCTGCCAACTTCAGATGGCAAATCACCGAGCTACAATCAGACTAAAGTATCATAGGCAAGCGAATCCACTCCGAAGCAAGCCGCACACCTTCCCTGCACGCTAGTGCCTGTGCTTCCTTAGCAATCCTGAGCTATGATGCCTACGCTTGCTTCACCTGTGAATTCAGTAAAAGCACCTTCCACATTTACCTTTTTCCATCCTGCTGGCGGGGCCTCCCAGTGCATTTTCGTAGTTGTCAGGTTTCCCTTTGCCATCAGAGGCGACAAGTGGGCTGATCTATAAGAGGGTAAATGCAAATTAGCAAATATCAATTTGCAATTACAGAAAGTTGGAGGGTATTTATGCTAAATTAGGACTATTGCCAAAATGTATGCCAAAGCATACGGGTAGTGCTTATATGCTCTCCGGAAAGTGAAAGTAACAAAATTTAAAGCGCATTAAGGACCTAATTTGCAATCACCCGCTACTCCACTGCTGCTAACGATATGATCTAGGATTCGTGCAATTTAGCTTTCCAGAAAGCACACTAGCACTATTAATCCAATTCACTTCTAAATGTGATCACTATCACCCGGTATACCATTCGATATCCAACACCCAATGCACTAAATGGCAAAATGATACTACTAAGGGCCTCTATGGATTGCAGGAATTTTGGATGATTTTTTAAAGAATTCCATCCTACTGGAAATTTTCCTTTATAGTCCTTCGGAACAAATGATTAAGCTCCTAGGAATTTTGGAAGAATTGTGTCTTGCATATACCCTCTCTCTTCTTAACTTCCTACAAAATTCCCATGAAGCATCCAAACACCGTTTTTATACCATTTCTCTGTTTTAATTGTGTTCCTATAGCATTGCATTAGCATTTCTATATTGCGTTTTTTTTCTTCTATTCTTATGTCAACATTTATATACAATTTTTGTGTTTTTTCTATTCCTATGTCAGCATTTCTATACAATTCCTGTGTTTTTTCATCTATTCCTATGTTTTTCATTTCCCGCGTTCCAAAGAGTTTTTGGCACATTTGGTAATGTTGGCGCTCTAAATAGCAAAAATAGCCTCGTCTCCGTATCAAATGCAAAAATTGCACCTTGTTTATGCACTAGAGGACTGGAGCCGTCATGGGTGGGACGTCACTAAGTCCGGCCCCTAGGGGCACAGTCAGAGTGAGTCCGGCGCCCTGGGGCACGGGCAAAGCACAAGCTGGCCGATTAAATGGCATGAACAATGATTTTTAACACTATTTGAAATACTATGTACAATACTATTAACACTTAAAAAAAATCATTTGAGAGCACTGTTTTCTTTGAATTTTTTCTGCTTGTTTTTTTTTTACCTAGCACTCGCAGCTTCACATGTATTATCAAGTGTACCACAAAAAAAATTCTAAATTTTTTTCACATAAAATCGGAGCCCAACATAGCATACACGGCTTCAAACTTAGGTGTCAACCATCGCCATCGCTACCCTTCGTTGTCCTCGGTGGCAAATTTAGAGTGCCAACAGTGCTAAAGCTCCATTTCAGCTATTTAACAATTTGCCCAGTGACGCCTCCCTGCAACTGCAACTGGCTTGACTTGGGTTTTGGGGAGGTGATAAAGGACGCTGCATACTTTTCCTGGCCTCACGCTTGACTTGGGTTCTTGTTTGAACATACATTACAGTATTGCACACACAAAAGGCACCTCTCCCTTGCCGCTCTTAGAAATGGAGCTGCCTCCCGTTTCTACCTCAGTATTCCTGCTGCTACTGCTGCTCTCCTCCCCTTCAAGTGTTCTTCTCTCTCCCGATGGTATCAACTATGAAGGTTTCTCTCTTTCCTCACATCAAAAGCTTTTATTTTCCCCTCTCGAAACTATACCTCACATCATAAGCTCGTCTTGTCGTTTTTTCAAAAAAAATAAAAATAAATCATTTTGTTTCTTCGCTCTTCTTTTTCCTGTCCTGTTTGTTTCAAATCAATGGATCCACAAGTTTTCCGTCAATCAATCCGAGAATTACATTGGTGGTGACTGCCCTATTTGTTCCTTGCATTGGCATGTGCTGATTTCTGTAAGACTGATGTACATTTGCAGTGCATGCTCTGATGATGGTCAAGGACATGCTCAACGACCCCCATGACGTGCTCAGGTACTGGGACATGCTCTCCGTGGATCCATGCTTATGGAACTTTGTCACATGCTCACCAGAGAACTCTGTCACTGGCCTGTAAGCAAGACACCTCCCTCCCCATTGGTAGCCAGGTCCAAATAAAAGCTATCATCAAGTTTTTTCCTTCTGTTCTTACTTCTTATCATCATTGTTCTTCTGTTGTTTGAATGGCGGCCGGGCAGGGTAGCGCCGGGCCAGAATCTATCTGGCATGCTCTCCCCAAGCATAGGAAACTTGACCAATCTTGAGACTGTGTGAGTGTTATTCTCAATTCTCATGGATAGCCTTGTCACTGGCAGTGTTGTATTCGGTGTTCCCTTTTCCTTTTTTTTTGTGTGACTAGGAAGTTTTTTGTTTCTTGTTCTAGTATTTTGCAGAGCAATAATATAATTGGGCCAATCCCAGCAGAGATTGGGAAGCTGGCAAAGCTCAAGGCACTTGACCTCTCAGTGAACCACTTCCATGATGAAATCCCCTCCTCCATTGGCCACCTTGAAAGCCTTGTGTACTTGTGAGTGGGGGCCTACAGTGCATTTCTTTAATAGTACTGTTGTTGTTTTCTCTTTTTCTGTCATGCTAAGTTGGGGTTGATTGTAACGTGATCATCAGGAGGCTGAACAACAACTCCCTGTCTGGTCCAATCCCTCCAGCATTAGCTAGTTTATCACACCTTTTCTTCCTGTGAGTAATTTCTTACTGTTTGTGTTCTTGCTTGAGTAATTTTAGTTTGGTTAATTGTACTCACTGTGCACATGTTTCTTTCAGAGATTTCTCATATAATAACCTGAGTGGTCCAATACCGACAACTTCTGCAAGAACATTCAAGTAAGCATGCAGTTTTGTGTTCGTTCTTCTTCTGCATAAACACACATTTTACCTTGGAATTGGAAGCATGGAGTACTTGCAGTAGGTTTCAGATGTAAGGTCTTTCTATTTTTGGTTTTCTTGCAGCATGGTTGGGAATCCTCTCTTCGGCGCTGAAAATAAGGAGCAAGATTTGCTATGGGACTGAACCAACGCCAATGTCCTCATACCTGAATCGCTCTCAGGTTTAAAAGATGAAAAGCATTAGTTGGATGAAAATGTTAAGGGTATAAGCGTGCTATTGTATTTGTATGATTAGTACATATTCTCTTCGATTTGGAGTCTTCTGTTTTGTGTACAATGTATATTGGTTATTGTGCTAAAACAGCAATATATGAGTACCCTTATATTGTCTTGGGCTTAGAGTATAATGGCTCATTTGGTCATAATTATGTTACATCAGGTTTCTTGCTACATTCCTAACGAAATAGGTATATATATATATATATGAAAATGGTATGGTACTCTTGTGAGAGTTGCTAGTTCTGGATCAGACGAAACTCTAGAATATGTGACCTGATTGCTAGCAGCTATTTGGTCAACCGTTGGACTCATGGTATTCATAAAATCCGACATGCCCAATCGGGTCAATTATGTTTAGCATGATAGTAATGGTAAAAACAAAACAATACCCTAATTGAAGAGAATAGAATGGCAAATCGAAGAGAGCAAAATTTTAGTGTCAAGGTCCTCGCAAAAAAAAGGTAGCAAGGTAAATAATAGACAGTTCATTTGTGGCGAAAACAAAATTTTCTCTAAGGGGGTGTTTGGTTCGAGATCAAGTGTTTAATCATGCAAACATATGTGGCTAGAGAGCATTAAGTTTGGCTAGAGAGCATTAAGTTAACCCGGTCAAAAGTCTTTAAACCCTCATAACATAGGATCAAGTTAACCCTCCCAGAGAACCGAGCTGCGCTCGGTTGGCTTGGTGCGAGAGTGCTTGCCCAGCTCGCCCGCATTTGAGCCAGAGGCTCAGCGCGCGTATCTCACCTGGGATTTATTCTCTTAGGAATAGTACACGCACACGTGCATGCGTTCAGTGGTCAAAACGCGTGCTCACGCTCCGTAGGGTTCAACCTCCGCTCTAGATTAGACATGTGTTTATGACGCATCCACGTGTGTGTATGGGTGTGCGTGTGGTGTGTGTGCGTGAGTGCGTCCGACGTGTACTCTAAAAAAAGCTAACCCTCCCCGGTTCTATTTTCTGTTGTTATATTCCATCTATCGAGTCAAACAACATTTTAAACTTACTAGATTAGTAGCCAAATACAAAACTGGGTTAAGCTAACCTGGTTATTGATAAAAAAAGGTTATGATTAGCTAACCTCTATCTTAACCTCAAACAAAATGCAGGCTAAGTTTTGTCCAACCCTTATCACCACGTAAAACTTAAAATACTTAGTATGCATTTTGGTTAAAAAAGCGAGCAGTTTTTGATAGATTGAAGTGCATCATAAGTCCGTAACTTGCATAGGTGTTTCACTTGTGTCTTGAAACTGGATTGGAAAAGTCAAAACCCCATTTAACTGGTAATTATAGACGACATAACACCTTAGCTTAATCTAAATTGCGATTTGACTGTGTAGCCATCCTGTAAATCAATGGATAATTGATATCGTTGGATTTAAGTGGAATTATCTTATGTATTTGGACGAGGAACCGATTTCATGAAGCCAAAATTCACATTTATGTACTTGGCATAAAGTCTGGTTCTCTTTAAGCTTCTCTAAGACCAATTGCAAGTGTTCGTAATGTTCTTCATCGGTCTTTGAATAGATCAAGATGTCGCCTATAAACACGACAACAAACTTGTCTAAGTACTCCATGAATACTTTGTTCATGAGGTTCATGAAGTAGGTGGCGCGTTGGTCAAGCCAAACGGCATGACGGTGAACTCCATACAGCCATACGGGTGGTAAAGCCGCCTTAGGAATATCCTCATTCCGATCTTAAGTCGGTGGTATCGACCTCGAGTCTATCTTGGAGAAAACCGATGCTCATCCAACCGATCGAGCAGATCATCAATGCGAGGTAAGGGATACTTGTTCTTGATGGTCACATCATTGAGTGCTCAGTAGTCCACACATGTCGGGCGGTGCCATCTTTCTTCTTCACAAAGAGAATGGCGAACCCGGGAGAAGAACTAGGTCTAATGAAACCTTTGTCTTGCAAGTCTTCAATTTGTGTCTTAAGTTCTTCAAGTTAAATCGGTGCCATTCTGTATGGTCTCTAGCAATTGGGGCTGTCCTCGGCTTCAAGTTGATGACAAACTCAACATCTCTGTCGGTGGCATGCTGTAATTCTTCCGGGAAGACATCGGGTAAGCTTGAACTACGTGCGTTGTCTCTAGGGACAACTCTCCCGGTGGTGGATTGTTCTATTCAAAGGAGAGGAACGATCCACACTAACTCTTATTGTGGTCTCGGGTTCTTGGTGAGCACCACTTTCTGTTGGCACAATCCATCAATCCTTGATATTTGGCCAACCAATCCATCCCTAGGATGATGTCCAGCTTGAGATTCTAGCACCAGAAGGTTTGCTAGGAATCGGAATGTTCCATAGCAATTTCTACAGGGATCGAGGTAGCAGAAAGGGGTCCCCGGGTGAGCTAAGTACCACAGGTTTCTTTAACTTATAGGTTGGCAACTTAAGCCTTCGACAAACTTTCTTGAAATAAAGAGTGCGAAGCTCAGTCAAACAAAACTTGTGCGTGCTTGAATTAACAGGAGCGTACCCATTAGTACTCCTGAGGCACCTTGAGCTTCCTACCGTGACGTGGTTCACCGGCCATGGCTTTGCGTTGGTGTAGACCTTGATGCCCGAAGTCCGTGACTCTTGCTTGGGGTCGGGTCCGCCTTGGCGCGCACTCCCGTGATGAGTCTTCTTTGGAGCATTCCACGGGTAGGACAACGATTGGCGAAGTGTCCTTTTTCTCACAAGCCGGCGATGGAGGTTTCTTCTTTGGGTTGATCGCTGGTTGCTCTGGCGCGGAGAGCACCGAATCCACTTCCTTGGGGACGCGGGTGGAAACTTGAGTTTTCGAGAGGAGGCTGCGGATGATCTCAAAGATGAGCGCCTTGGAATGTAGGCTTCGGGAAAGCTACCTTGTGGCCTCTGAAATGACATCTTCCTTTGCGGCTAATCTCACAGTCTTCTTCTCATTTTCACAAATGAGGGCTTTATTAACTAACTGCTGGAAGCTAGAGTAATCATGGAGGGTAATTGTCCTCTCATGTCTTCACGCATTCCTTCAACAAAGCGGTCGATTTTCTCTTCATCGGCTACATCATTGGGGCGAGCGAGCAAGTCGGTTAAACTTGTTTAGATACTCATTTCGACGACATCCGACCTGCTGAGAGCTCGAATTCATTCTTCTTCAATCTCATTGTTCCGGTGATGCAGTTGGCTAAAAGCGGCCTTGAATTCCTCAGAATGGTGCCATGCGGGTTCAACTTGACTTGTTGTATTCCGCAACTTCTTCTATTGCGGCGGTAGCGGGATCTTGTGGGGCTCCAATCGTAGATGCTACGACTTCCGCTATTCCCGCTTCTTCTTCCTCTAGATTCTCATCACCTCGGCGGCGAGGTAATTCTCCCACCAAACGGCGGCGGCGCCATCCGGTGATGGGTGGCGAAATCCACCTTGTCTTCATTTGGCGCAGGGCAAGGCGAAGTTTCTTCTCGATGTCCTAGACGATCTTGGCCTTCTAGCGGTTCATTGGCCGCAGAAAGGTGAGAGGTCGGGTCTCGAAAATCGCCGACTTGGAGTTGCGGTGGTGGTCCAATCTGGCGATTGTTTAGTAACGCTGAAGAATGCAGTCTCTGAAACATGACTTGGGTCATTGTCGGGTTCTTTGGGGTGGAGGCGGTTCTGCCTCGGCCTTGGCCACGACCACGGCCACGGCCTCTTCCTCGGCCGCGGCAAGGCTCCACTGGGGGGCGCGGCTCTTCTTGGCGGCATCCTCAAGAAACTCAAGCTTAGAACTAGAGGGAGTATATGAGGGTTCACTAGCCCTCTAAGGCACACACACACAAGAACAAAGCCAACAAAAGAGCGAAGCAAGTACAATACAAAGCCTAGAGCGGCTATACTATAATAAGGGGTTAAGTGTTACATGACTCTCGAACAAAGCTCATACACTAAGCTAAGTCATGACACGTAATACAAACACATCGTCTACAAAAGAAAGAAACAAAAGTGCTTGCAACCCAAAGCGCTCGGCAAAGCGCGCTAGCTAACCTAAACTAATCGACATTTGCTCTACGGGATGACCACAAAGCGATACTGATTGCGGGAGCGAGAACGAGCAGCTCGACCAAGCTCGGCGCGGGAGCGAGGAACGTGAACGGCCGAGGTGGCGCCCGCGATCGACTCGTCAAACCGAGCGGTGGATCGGGCTGCCCGTCCCGGTTGGACTCTCCTAAGCGACGGCGGACGGCGGCGGACGCACTCGCTGCGTCTTTGTGAGTCGAGACGGGTCCTGGTGACGAGAACGTCGGCTCGGCGCTGGGAGGACGGGGCGACGCTAGGGGCAACGGGGCTGGGGCGGGGACCGTGCGGCGGCTCGAGGCGTGCCAACTCGCAAGAGCGGCGTCCTCTCTGTGACCGCGGCATCCTCTCTCATCGCGCAGGTGAGTGAGCTTCATCACTCGATCATGTTGCTCGAAGGGTGTCTGATGGGCATACTGCCGAGTGAGTGTCCGGTCGCTGATCTCATCCATGGCAGCGGTGATGGTGGCTATCATCGCTGCGTAAGCCGGACTCGCCGCGTCTAAGCGAGAGTCGTCGTCTCGTGTCGAAAATTGCCGTACACGCCTCATCGGGAGGTACGGGTAGAAGCGGAAGGGTGACCTCGAAGAGATCCTCGTACACAGCGGGTGGAAGCGACGCGGCGGCGTCTGGATGGCGTCGTGGCGGCTACGGCGACGGTGCTTGGCCACGAAGAGGTAGGAAGTGAACTCGCCAACCACCGCGAGAGGTACACCTCCATCGCCCGGACTCGCGGGTCTCGATCCTCGTCATCCTACCACGAACGAGGCCGACGGAAAACAGGTACAAAGATCGGTGGCGAAGTATGTCGCGAAGCCTCCTCGTTCTCTCCGCTAACCTCTATCTTAACCTCAAACAAAATGCAGGCTAAGTTTTGTCCAACCCTTATCACCACGTAAAACTTAAAATAGTTAGTATGCATTTTGGTTAAAAAGCGAGCAGTTTTGATAGATTGAAGTGCATCATAAGTCCGTAACTTGCATAGGTGTTTCACTTGTGTCTTGAAACTGGATTGGAAAAGTCAAAACCCCATTTAACTGGTAATTATAGCATTTTAACAATTTCATTTTAGATTTTACTAGATTCGTGTTGATGTTACTCAGCAAGCAAATGGCCAAACTTTTGCTTAAATAGGGCCGAAGTGTCATATTATCACCTAATCACAAAAAAGGTCCAGTTTAGCCGATCTTAACTCACCCATACAATTTCATGGACCTACATGCACAGTTCTCAAGTTCTTGATTTTAGAGATCGAAGCCATACATCTATGCAAGTTTTAAAACCTGCTATGCACAGCACTTTGATACCAAAGAGACTTTACCATGGAGAATCAAATTAGGAAAGCTTGCATGCAGCGAATCGAAAAAAGCAAGACCACAAACGCAAGTGCGGAGCGTATCAACAAATTATTCTACGCTTCTCACTATTTTCACATTGTTTTTTAACAAAAAATGTGGTAGTGAGACTCCAGGCAAATTTAGCAAGACCACAAACGCAAGTGCGGAGCGTATCAACAAATTATTCTACGATTCTCATGATTTTCACATTGTTTCTTTTAACAAAGAAGTGGTAGTGGGACGACAGGCGAACCAATTCGCATGCCGACCCATTAGTTCGCCTGCAGTCCCACTACCACATTTTTTCTTGAAAAAACAATACGAAAATCGTGAGAAGCATAGAATAATTTGTCGCGAACAAAGATAGGTCTAAAAAAACTTGCGGACAGAGATATGCACCTGTCGGACCCCAAATTTGGAATTTGGAATCCATTGTGTCAAGTCGTGTCATTCACTAGATCGAGAGATAGCACACAGATACATTCTCGGATCATTCACGTAACCATGAAAGCTCAAAGCAGACCCACGATTAGGTCCATAGTTACGACCACACTTGGTCGAAAAAGAAAATCTGGGGAGGTCTCGAAGAGGTCGAGGGAGCAAGGTAGTCAGAGTCGAGATCCCGAGTTTGATCGATTTGCCTTCCGTAGGATGAAAATCGTAGTATTGAATCGTAGAATCGCGATTATATGGAATTGTAAAAATACATATATTTAGCATCTATACTATAAATTTGTATGATTCTTATATGATTTACCACTTGCATGTTCCTTAAAAGCAGCTAGACATACTCCACGAATAAATATAGTTTATCATTATCAAGCTCAAGATTGCACATGCCATAATATAGATATTTGTACTAGCATTACCACATTGATACAATTTTTTGCATGCTCCTTATTTATTTATAGTCTTATTCTCAGAAATTAATATCAACAAATTTTCCTCTAAAACAAAATATCAGCAAAGTCTGACCTCTAAAAAAATTACATTTTTTTTTACCCTAAGTCTCTACGAGTAGGATCGATAGGCTGTCGTGGGTTCGTAAAATCATAAGACTTTAAGAGTAGAATCGCGATCCTAACTACCCTGTGAGGGAGGTCCTGAGGAGGTCCGAGGGGAGGGGGGGCGAGGTCCTGAGGAGGTCTTAGAGGAGGAGGTCCTGGGTAGTGGTCCTCGAGAGGTTCCAAGGAGGTCATGAGGATCACACCTGGTCGTTGGTGGTACGACTACACTCGATGTAGACCGTGCTCAGTGCGAAGAGTGCTCGTAGGAACAGTGCTCGGTGTAACCAATACTCGGTATGAACAAGGCAAGCCCACAATATATTACATAACAGGCTGCACGACCAACTATTTTATGAAGAGTTGCGAAGGCAGCAATTCTACAGAAGTCAAAGTACGGAGTCAAGGATAAGGGAGGAAGCAAAACAAGTCATAGCAGATCTATTCACTCTGCCCACAAGCAAGCGACTGGGGGTTCAACCGTCGAGTAGTAGTGGTCGTAGGGGTCCTGATCGAGGGAATATGAAAGATTGTATTGAACGAGTCTGAGTACACAACCGTACTCGCGAGCCAACACACAATGAAGTGTTACGACTGGGGGAGGTCGTGGTAGTACTTAACCGTGCGTAGTCGAATTTGAGAAGTATTCGACTACACAAAAGTGGTTGAAAGAGGCAAAGGTTCGACTGCTTTGACGTGATCGAACGAACCAGTGAAAGAGCCCAGGAAAGAAGTAGAGAAGGAAATGGGAGAAAGAACCAGAGAAACACCAGAGAAAGAACAGGGTAGCTCGAACTAGGAGGAGCATCGGGCCACTAGGAACGTGTAACAGCCCAAATTTCAAATTCCAGTTGAAAATAAAATTTAATTATTTTTGTGGGATTTTCTGAAATTTTTAAAAGCTTTTACTTGAATGATTTAAAGCTCAACAAATTTATTTGCAAAATATATTACCAAATCATAGTTGGAAGTATTTTATTTAAGTCCAAAATGCCCAGAGAATTTCTGTGAATTTTCTCAAAATTTCTGGACTTAATCTTCTATTTTCTAAAGCCTATTTGAATTATCAGCATTTAATTAATTAGAAAATCAAAATAAAATCCTAAATAGGGTTTAGGCCGAAACTCCCTCGGCCCAGTTCTTTTTCCTGCGCGCGCGGCCCGCGCCAGCCCAGCCGCGTCGCCTCTCTCTCTCCCACTGACAGCGGGGCCCGCTATCAGCCTCTCCCTCTCTTTCTCACTCGTGCCAGCACCAACCCTTATCAGCCGTTGGATCAAAATCCAACGACCACCTTTCGTGAGACCTTCGGAACCTCGAAAACCCAACGCATGTGGACCGTCAGATCTAAATCTAACGGCTCGTGTGCATATGAGACTTTACTACTCACTCGCACCCCCTCAATCTATCGCGACCGTTGGATTAAAATCCAACGACTGCGCATCCACCGCACTTACCGATTCGCTCTCGCCCACGTGCACCGTCCGATCAAAATCTGACGGACCAACGTCATCGTCTCGCTTTCCTTTCTTCCACCTCGCGACTTTCCTTTTCCCTACGCGTCCCCCATTGACGCTTTTTCGGACCTTCCAAAACCCGGTGCAATCCCCATTAAAACCCTGCGATTTCGCGCGCATTAAGACCGCCGCATCGAATCGTGTTCATACCGGCCTCTCCCTTTCCATCTCCGGCCCCAATTCCCCTAATTCCGCCTCGGACCCGGCGGGAGCTTCTTGCGCCCTACGCTGCCTCAGCCACGCCCTCACCCTATATAAAGGGGCCTCAGGACCGCCGTAGCCTCCTCACCGCAACACCGCCACCCATTGCTCACCACTCGCCCCGTAGCGCCCGGATTTTGAGTTTCTTCGTCGGCGACCGCGAAGGCTTCGAGCTCCGTTGCGCCGCCACCAGAGCCGCTTTGTCCTCATCTCCGACACCAATGGCACCGCCTCATCGTCGCGAAGCCGGAGCGACCATCCACTTCGTCGGAGGACCCCGGGATCGCCTACTTCCTCGACGACCGAACCTCGCCGCCGCATAACCCCGTCGCCGACGACCTTCCTGCCGCGCATTCTCGCAACTCCGGTGAGCATCACGTTCGGCATCTCCCCCTCTTTCTTTTGCGCACACTCACACGCCTCGCCGTGGCGCGTAACGCCGGCGAGGGTGGTCACCGGAGCGCCACCGGCCTCGGGCCTACGTGGCCTTGCCACGCAAGCGCCACCATGGCGCCATCTCACGGCCACGTGTGCGCCACGTCAGCACCACCCTCCCAAGCCTCGAGCCCGTGGGCCTGGTCCACATAGACCGTGTCTATGACACGTGGGGCCCATATGTCAGGGAATTATTTTAATTCCTTTAAATTCCAAAAATCCCTCGCTGACGTCAGCATTGCGCAGTAAATAGATTTTCTTTTAGAAAAATAATTCAGGAAATTCATTTAAATTGCAGATTTAGGTTTAAACTTCAAAAATTCATATCTTTTGCATTTGAACTCCGAATTGGGTGATTCAAGTTGTAAAATTTGTATAAAATTATAATCTAGCTAAATAAACCAAAATATTTCAATTTGGAGTTAATTTGAGTTGTCTTTTTGAATTTATTTAAATTTGAATTGAATTCATCATATTTTTGCGTATAGACCTCGACGACTCCGGAGAGTTTGACCATCCCGAAGACCTAGATTTTCAGGACGTCAACGAAGGCAAGTTATACCATTGATCATGTTGATCCCATTAATTTTAATGTATTTGCAGTTTTTAAATTACTTAATGCATGCATATGTTTATACAATTGTTTGAATGCCCTGTTTTTGTATATAGTTATTCCAAACTTCATTTTATGGCCAATTTGATTATTGAATGTGAATACCTTGTCACCTTAGGCAAAATGATACTAAAATTAGTCTTGTGCTTAGCCATGCTTAGATCACACTTATGAATTTGGGAAGGTTTAGCCAAATCTTTTACATACTTACTTTTAAATTGACTCTGTGGTATTGTTTTACCACATAATGTTTATAAAGAGAATTTTACTCTAAATAAAATAAAATGGGTTTGGACTTGGACGAAATGGATGAATGGTGGGTGCAGGTTTATGCACGGGCTTAATCTGGTTAAGGTTAAGGCCCAGAGTTTTAATTGGAAGTCGCCCGAGTCAGTTAAGGACCGGTCTTTGAGCTATTTTGCTACGCCTTACCGTACCACCACATGTCTGGAATGTGACAGATTTGGCTAAATAATTTGTGGCGTCTTAGTGTTATTTGTGCTATGTTGTTTGTGTGGGGGTCGGTTAGACATTAGTCCCACTTGGCGCAAGAGAGGGCTCCCGAAGGATGGTTAGTCCAATGGTAGCGAAACTTTAGCTGGCATAAATACATTAAGACATTGCATTGTAAAGGTCTCATGATAATTTTTTAGTCACACGCCTTCGGAAGCGTGCTTTGGCCGACATTAAAAGCAAATTAACTCATGTGGGTAAAGCTGTACAAACTCTGCAGAGTAGAAACTATTCGAATAGCTGCGTCCGCGATCATGGACATGCTAGCAAAGCCACTCTAAGTTAGACTTTGTTTTTGGTTTATAAAATGATTCCGTTAGATGATTTTAGGATAGAAAATCCTATGGTAAAAATTGGGTGGTTATCCAAGGGATAGGAGGGTATCCTTCACCATTCAATCAATGGAGGTTATCCACTATTAATTATCTTTTTAAAACATTGATTTTAATTATGATATAAAACTGGCCTTAGAAATTAATATGAGTATTTAACCTGAAAATACTGTTTATGCAAAATGAACCCTGCCAATGCCTTTGTTTACCTTATGCATGTATTACCTTTCAATATTGGGTGTAACTTGTAAGCACGGTAGTTGTGCTTACTCTTGCTGAATAATCTTTATTCAGGAGAAGATATTTATCAGGACGGTGAGGATCTTGACGACTAGGCTACGCCCCCAGACGATTGCCTGTGGCAAGTCGTGTGATCTACTACTATTTTGTTTTCCGCTGTGTTCCTTCTTTATCTATTTGGCCTCAGGCCCCTTTTGTAATAAACTCAGAGTTATTATTAATAAAGTGCGTGATATGATTGTGCTATCACTTTTGTTTGGCTGTGTACACTAGAAATCCTGGACTAGTGTATGAACACAGAGAATTCGGGATCCTTTGCTCCCGGGTTCGACAGAACGAACTGGTACGGAGCCGTGGGAATGAGCTAGCCGGAGCTAGGCTGGCGACGGTAGTCCACGACAGCGAGAGAAACTCCATGCTACAGTACTGGCTTAAGGAAGGAGAGTAGTCTTCGATCTTCAGGGTAGCTCCATGGAAGCAGGTAGATGGTCTTGAAGAGATGTCTTGGAGTATCCTGGTCGGGTGGAAAGAAGTACGAGGTCAAAGGCAACTTCGATTGGCGTCAACGGCGAGGGCGGTGGTGTGACGGCTCTCGGCCGAAGCGAGCGCTTGAGCCTAACGGGAGCTCAAGTTCGCTTGGGGGAGAAAGATAGTGGGGCTAGCACTGAAATGGCGAAGAAAGGCTAATGAGGGGCTCGGGGTTGCTATGTATGGGCATTTGGCACAACCCGACAAAGTGGAGTGGTGGTAATGTTGACAGGGTTGGTAGCACCATGTGGCGGAGTGACGGTTTGAGTGACAACTATTAATGGCTGATTGATAGCTGCTGCCAGCACACCCGTCCGGCTGCATTGTTTTGACCAACTGCTGGTCGGAGGGACAGTAAACCGAGAGAATGAAAGGCTAGTGGTCTTAGAGTGGTTTACATATTACTTGTATTTCCCTACTTAAAGCTCTCAGACCTTAGAGTTCCCTGATCTGGTGCTATTTACTTCGGTAAGAAGATATGATGCAATCAAATTAAGACTTGAAAAGGCAATCAAGAAGCGCAACAATAGTCATCACCTAAAAAGTTTTAAAAATCCTATATTTTTGTATTTATAGATTTTTGGGCTGTTACAAACACTACCCCCCTTAAGAAGAATCTCGACCCCGAGATTCAGGGTTTGAAGACCTCCTAATTGGCCAGGCCTATATATCTATGGACACCATCAACTAGAGACTGATCGTAGGAGAATCGAGGATTGGGATTCTAATGCGCGCGATGAAACCTGGGGAATGTTTTGATTTTGTTATCTTGGGACGAACCATGTGCATGGCCCGTGTGCTCCTTGCGTTTGCAATTCTCGTGTATTGAAGGTGTGTGTATCTTGTACACTTTACTTTGGAGTTTGATACTCTTGGTGCGCATTGCATATGAAGACATAAGAGCCTCCCTCCTCCTCCCTTGGAAGCGAGATATGATATCATCCTCCTTTACTTGTAGAAAAATTTATCGCTCAAGAAATGTAACTAAGTAATCATTCAAGTATTGCTTTCTCATTCTATTTTTTGGTTTATTCTTCACATAATTCATTGAAGAAAATACTCTTTTAACACTAGCAGTTGCTACGGAAAGAGTTAACACCAATTTGAGAAGCTTATAAACAATGTTATAATTGAAGTTCTTTGTTTGAACAAGCAAATTGGTAAACTCGGCAAGATTTTTCACTTTTCTAAACCTTTCATCTTCATGCATATTAGCAATGAAGTGTGTAAGTCAAAAGGAAAGATGCATCAATTCTGTACTTAAGAAATCCTTTGGATAAAACTAAACAAATCTAACCAAGATGCCAGTGGCACCTTGCGCACGGTCGTGCGCTCCATGCCCTTCTTCCAGGTCCCCTCCGCAGCGTCGCACGGCCATTGCGGGCTTGCCCTTGCGTCACTGCCTGCCTGCCTCCCTCGTGGTCCCGCCTCGTGGACCGTCGAACGCCTGCTTGTCACACGCGCACTGCCGCCGACCGCTGCTTGGCACGCTTGTCGCCTATGTGGCTACAGAGAGAGAGAGAGAGAGAGAGAGAGAGAGAGAGAGAGAGTTAAGGTTAGGGAATGAGTTGTTGTTGGACCAGGTTGAGAGGGGCGCGTGATGGGCTCGTAGTCCGCGGCCTCGCGTGGGCAAAGGCTTGAGAGGGAGTTAGGGAGGTGGGATTGGCTTGATAGGGTGTAAATATGACAAATTTGGTCCAACTAAGAGAGAGAGGGAGTGTGTGTATATATATTATAGGAAAATGGTATGGTACTTTTGGGAGTACGTATTCCCATATCTCATATACCAGTTAATTCGTATGATGATACATTCTTATCAATTCAAGCGTACTCTAATAATGATTATAAGATACTCCGAAGTGAGTTCCATAAAAATTTCATTAAAGTCCAATTTTTATAGCAAAATTCATGTATATATTTCTTTTATATATGAAAAAGGATATATAGTAAAAATATAGTGTGTATTATACGTACTATATACTAGATATTTTTGGTCAAAAAATTTATGGATTAATCCAGATGGCTCTCCCGGGTTGCCTCCCCTGCCGCTGCCGTTTTGGCTTTGGCTTGGCTGTGTGGGGGAGTGAGAAGGCTTCTGCCTGCTGTATGTATGCTTTTCTTGGCCTCTCGCTTGTTCCATGTTTGAACATACATTACACGCAGCCGCAGCAGGCACCTTCTCCTCTTCTTCCTCATCCAAAACCTGCCCCCTTCTCACGCTCTTGAGAAGCTTGCCTCCCTTAGCAATGGAGGTGCCTCCTGCTTCCTCCTCCCTGTTGCTGCTGCTGGTGCTGCTCGTCTCCTCTCCTTCGAGTGCCCTCCTCTCCCCCAAGGGTGTCAACACTGAAGGTTTCTTTGTTTCTTTTCTCACACGAATAGCTCTTCTTGGTTCTTTGTTCTTTTTTACTCTGTTCTGTTTGTTTCAAATCAATGGCTCTGCAGTTCCTTCTTTGATCGAACCAAGAATTCCACTGGTGATGACCGTCTCTGATTGTTTCTTGCACTGATGTCTGATGATTTTTTGGAACATTTGCAGTGCAAGCTCTGATTGTGATCAAGAACCTCCTCAAGGACCCCCATGATGTGCTCAAGACTTGGGACCCGGCCTCTGTCGATCCCTGCAACTGGCCTATGATCACTTGCTCACCAGAGAGCTTTGTCATTGGCCTGTAACCAAGTCACCTCCCATTCCATTTGCAGCCATCTCTATATATATCGAAGTTGTCATCAAGGTTTCCTTCTGTTCTTACCATTGTTATTTGGTTGTCTGAACGTTTGACAGGGAAACTCCTCGCCAGAATCTATCTGGCATGCTCTCCCCAAGCATAGGAAACCTGACCAATCTTGAGACTCTGTGAGTGTTCTTCTCAATTGTCATGGATAGCCTTGTCATTGGCAGTGTTGTATTCGGTGTTCCCTTTTCCTTTTTTTTTTGTGTGACTAGGAAGTTTTTTGTTTCTTGGTCTAGTATTTTGCAGAGCAATAATATAATTGGGCCAATCCCAGCAGAGATTGGGAAGCTGGCAAAGCTCAAGGCACTTGACCTCTCAGTGAACCACTTCCATGATGAAATCCCCTCCTCCATTGGCCACCTTGAAAGCCTTGTGTACTTGTGAGTGGGGGCCTACAGTGCATTTCTTTAATAGTACTGTTGTTGTTTTCTCTTTTTCTGTCATGCTAAGTTGGGGTTGATTGTAACGTGATCATCAGGAGGCTGAACAACAACTCCCTGTCTGGTCCAATCCCTCCAGCGTTAGCTAGTTTATCACACCTTTTCTTCCTGTGAGTAATTTCTTACTGTTTGTGTTCTTGCTTGAGTAATTTTAGTTTGGTTAATTGTACTCACTGTGCACATGTTTCTTTCAGAGATTTCTCATATAATAACCTGAGTGGTCCAATACCGACAACTTCTGCAAGAACATTCAAGTAAGCATGCAGTTTTGTGTTCGTTCTTCTTCTGCATAAACACACATTTTACCTTGGAATTGGAAGCATGGAGTACTTGCAGTAGGTTTCAGATGTAAGGTCTTTCTATTTTTGGTTTTCTTGCAGCATGGTTGGGAATCCTCTCTTCGGCGCTGAAAATAAGGAGCAAGATTTGCTATGGGACTGAACCAACGCCAATGTCCTCATACCTGAATCGCTCTCAGGTTTAAAAGATGAAAAGCATTAGTTGGATGAAAATGTTAAGGGTATAAGCGTGCTATTGTATTTGTATGATTAGTACATATTCTCTTCGATTTGGAGTCTTCTGTTTTGTGTACAATGTATATTGGTTATTGTGCTAAAACAGCAATATATGAGTACCCTTATATTGTCTTGGGCTTAGAGTATAATGGCTCATTTGGTCATAATTATGTTACATCAGGTTTCTTGCTACATTCCTAACGAAATAGGTATATATATATATATATATATATATATATATATATATATATATATATATATATATATATATGAAAATGGTATGGTACTCCTGTGAGAGTTGCTAGTTCTGGATCAGACGAAACTCTAGAATATGTGACCTGATTGTTAGCAGCTGTTTGGTCAACCATTGGACACATGGTATTCATAAAATCCTGTTAGAGAATAGAATGGCAAATCGAAGAGAGCAAAATTTTAGTGTCAAGGTCCTTGCAAAAAAAAGTGGCAAGGTAAATAATAGACAGTTCATTTGTGGCGAAAACAAAATTATCTCAAATGTGGTGTTTGGTTCGAGATCAAGTGTTTAACCATGCAAACATATGTGGCTAGAGAGTGTTAAGTTAACCCGGTCAAAAGTCTTTAAACCCTCATAACATAGGATCAAGTTAACCCTCCCAGATAACCGAGCTGCGCTCGGTTGGCTTGGTGCGAGAGTGCTTGCCCAGCCCGCTCGCGTTTGAGCCAGAGGCTCAGCGCGCATGTCTCACTCGGGATTTATTCCCTTAGGAATAGTACACACACGTGGATGCATTCAGTGGTCAAAATGTGTGTTCGCGCTCCGTGGAGTTCAGCCCCTGCTCTAGATTAGGCGTGTGTTTATGATGCATCCACGTGTGAGTGTGCATATGTGTGTACGTGTATGCGTCCGACATGTACTCTCTGTTGTTAACACAACTATTCCATCTATCGAGTCAAACAACATTTTAAACTAACTAGATTAGTCGCCAAATACAAAACTGGGTTAAGCTAACCTGGTTATTGATAAAAAAGGTTATGATTAGCTAACCTCTATCTTAACCTCAAACAAAATGCAGGCTAAGTTTTGTCCAACCCTTATCACCACGTAAAACTTAAAATAGTTAGTATGCATTTTGGTTAAAAAAGCGAGCAGTTTTTGATAGATTGAAGTGCATCATAAGTCCGTAACTTGCATAGGTGTTTCACTTGTGTCTTGAAACTGGATTGGAAAAGTCAAAACCCCATTTAACTGGTAATTATAGACGACATAACACCTTAGCTTAATCTAAATTGCGATTTGACTGTGTAGCCATCCTGTAAATCAATGGATAATTGATATCGTTGGATTTAAGTGGAATTATCTTATGTATTTGGACAGATTTTACTAGATTCGTGTTGATGTTACTCAGCAAGCAAATGGCCAAACTTTTGCTTAAATAGGGCCGAAGTGTCATATTATCACCTAATCACAAAAAAGGTCCAGTTTAGCCGATCTTAACTCACCCATACAATTTCATGGACCTACATGCACAGTTCTCAAGTTCAGAGATCGAAGCCATACATCTATGCAAGTTTTAAAACCTGCTATGCACAGCACTTTGATACCAAAGAGACTTTACCATGGAGAATCAAATTAGGAAAGCTTGCATGCAGCGAATCGAAAAAAGCAAGACCACAAACGCAGTGCGGAGCGTATCAACAAATTATTCTATGCTTCTCACTATTTTCACATTGTTTTTTTAACAAAAAATGTGGTAGTGAGACTCCAGGCAAATTTAGCAAGACCACAAACGCAAGTGCGGAGCGTATCAACAAATTATTCTACGATTCTCATGATTTTCACATTGTTTCTTTTAACAAAGAAGTGGTAGTGGGACGACAGGCGAACCAATTCGCATGCCGACCCATTAGTTCGCCTGCAGTCCCACTACCACATTTTTTCTTGAAAAAACAATACGAAAATCGTGAGAAGCATAGAATAATTTGTCGCGAACAAAGATAGGTCTAAAAAAACTTGCGGACAGAGATATGCACCTGTCGGACCCCAAATTTGGAATTTGGAATCCATTGTGTCAAGCTGTGTCATTCACTAGATCAGTAGATAGCACACACAGATACATTCTCGGATCATTCACGTAACCATGAAAGCTCAAAGCAGACCCACGATTAGGTCCATAGTTACGACCACACTTGGTCGAAAAAGAAAATCTGGGGAGGTCTCGAAGAGGTCGAGGGAGCAAGGTAGTCAGAGTCGAGATCCCGAGTTTGATCGATTTGCCTTCCGTAGGATGAAAATCGTAGTATTGAATCGTAGAATCGGCGATTATATGGAATTGTAAAAATACATATATTTAGCATCTATACTATAAATTTGTATGATTCTTATATGATTTACTACTTGCATGTTCCTTAAAAGCAGCTAGACATACTCCACGAATAAATATAGTTTATCATTATCAAGCTCAAGATTGCACATGCCATAATATAGATATTTGTACTAGCATTACCACATTGATACAATTTTTTGCATGCTCCTTATTTATTTATAGTCTTATTCTCAGAAATTAATATCAACAAATTTTCCTCTAAAACAAAATATCAGCAAAGTCTGGCCTCTAAAAAAATTACAATTTTTTTTACCCTAAGTCTCTACGAGTAGGATCGATAGGCTGTCGTGGGTTCGTAAAATCGTAAGACTTTAAGAGTAGAATCGCGATCCTAACTACCCTGTGAGGGAGGTCCTGAGGAGGTCCGAGGGGAGGGGGCGAGGTCTGAGGAGGTCTTAGAGGAGGAGGTCCTGGGTAGTGGTCCTGGAGAGGTTCCAAGGAGGTCATGAGGATCACACCTGGTCGTTGGTGGTACGACTACACTCGATGTAGACCGTGCTCAGTGCGAAGAGTGCTCGTAGGAACAGTGCTCGGTGTAACCAATACTCGGTATGAACAAGGCAAGCCCACAATATATTACATAACAGGCCGCATGACCAACTATTTTACGAAGAGTTGCGAAGGCAGCAATTCTACAGAAGTCAAAGTACGGAGTCAAGGATAAGGGCGGAAGCAAAACAAGTCATAGCAGATCTATTCACTCTGCCCACAAGCAAGCGACTGGGGGTTCAACCGTCGAGTAGTAGTGGTCGTAGGGGTCCTGATCGAGGGAATATGAAAGATTGTATTGAACGAGTCTGAGTACACAACCGTACTCGCGAGCCAACACACAATGAAGTGTTACGACTGGGGGAGGTCGTGGTAGTACTTAACCGTGCGTAGTCGAATTTGATAAGTATTCGACTACACAAAAGTGGTTGAAAGAGGCAAAGGTTCGACTGCTTTGACGTGATCGAACGAACAAGTGAAAGAGCCCAGGAAAGAAGTAGAGAAGGAAATGGGAGAAAGAACCAGAGAAACACCAGAGAAAGAACAGGGTAGCTCGAGCTAGGAGGAGCATCTGGGCCACTAGGAACGTGTAATAGCCCAAATTTCAAATTCCAGTTGAAAATAAAATTTAATTATTTTTGTGGGATTTTCTGAAATTTTTAAAAGCTTTTACTTGAATGATTTAAAGCTCAACAAATTTATTTGCAAAATATATTACCAATTCCGTTTCAACATATTGGCCTTGTAATGTTGCATGCCTGTAAATGCAAAAGATGCCTCGCTACAATGAAAAGTCTGGCCACCTTAGTGTGCGCACTGAAGACTGGACATGTGGACATGATTATGACTACACTACGTAGAGATCTGAACGAGCCTGGGTACATAATGTCGGCGTTACTAGCACTGAGTTTTCTAATCGTCATGAATTAATACAATATTAATCCATAAAATTAATACATTAACATCATTGAATTCATTTACATTGTTAATCTCATCGCTAGCACTTGTTGTCCTTCATGGCAATTTAAGTGCTCCAAATTTACTTAATTCCATACCACTAAGCTCTGAGCATAATATTCAACATGATCACCATCAACTCAAGCTTGACGTTTGACGTTTACAGCACTTCAACTGCCTGCCATGCAACTTGAGCTCCGTCATTGTTGTAACTCATTCAGCTCTATATGTCCCAGACTCTCTGCTCTCCTGCTGCAATTTGGAGTTTCCCGTGCATAGCCTCATCGCTTACATGTTTCGCTCTCGTGGTTACTGGTTGCTACTACTTGTTATTCCTAAGGCACTTTCCTTCCTCTTTAAATGTCATCGTCCACCAGATCTCTTACTGTTCCTCTTTCTGTGTCTGCCTATGTTCTCATATTCGACATATGCTCTCTTAGCTCAACTGAATACTATGAACTTGTTCTTCTCTCTAGTCTTGTACTTAGTCCATTCTCATATCTCATGTCTTCAGTGTCTTTCACTTCATTCACAAGACTGTCACTACTGTGAATTCCTCTATTGTCATCATAATTCATTCTGTCTTAGCTTCGTTATCATATCATCTCTTGTTGTCTCCTGATTAAGGTGCATGCCCATTCTGCATTCTTCAATGCATACTTCGATTGACATGACATCTATGATGCCTCGTGATGGCATGCTGTTCACTGACCTGCATGCTAGGATCTGTGTACTGCATGTCTCATAGTTATCAATTCTGTCACGCTCATCATGAGATTGTGTACACGCATGCCTCTTGGCACTCTAGGCCACTTCAGTAACTGTCTAGTTCCTCATGATATACGTATTCAATTTGTGTGGCTGTCTCCATGATCATAGTGACTGTGACATGCGTGTCGTCCATCTCCAATGTGTCTGGCATGTCTCGGAGTAATTTCAGTTGTCTGGCAATCTCCTTAGTATAGTGTTGTACAGCTCTGTATCTTGTCTCTTCATTATCTTGTCATCGTACTTAACTTCAGTTACATTGGTAGCTGGTCCAGGTCAATTATCGACATGTTTCATTTGGATTCAGTATTGCTGTTGTATCTTGGAACTGTGATCTGATGCAAATTCAAATGACTGTCACATGCCAGATGATCTCTGCCAGTACAGTAAGCCTTTTCTTTGTTTGTATGCATTTGTTGATTTTCTTTCTGATCTATGTATTGTCTTGGATAACTAATGTTATGTCAATCACATTCTAGCATAAGCTGTTGAATCTCTGCAGTTATGTCAGTTTCACTTGTTCTCTAACTTTCTTTGCAATTGATTCTTGATGAATTCGTTTGAGAATTGGACTTAATTTCTGTTCTAATGTCATTGTAAATGTCTCATTCATTAATACTAGTTGCTCATATAGAGATATTTGTAAGCATAAGATCGCATTGTATACTTCTGGATGCATGATAATCCGGTTAGAATTAGATAAGTCTTATTGATAATTGTAACTTGTAGTAGTTTATTTGATTGTTTGGCAATTGTGAGTTAGGATCTTTATAGGTGATAAAGAATTGACTATGTTGAACCAACATGTTCATATCGTCATGCTTACAGTTATGAAGATAGAAACATTAGTTATGTAGAATAGTTACGTAGCTTTGCATTAGAAATCATATTTTAAGTTGTCATCCATTCAGTCAGTAAATCGTCTTAGTTTATAACGCTTAATTAATGGTGTCGCATGTAGATGTTGCTTTAGTGTTTGGCCGATGAGTTAAGTCATTCGTCATTTATGGTTTACTGTTAGTATGTAATCTTTAACAAAAGTAGTATGAAATTAGTGGATCTTGACTGCATTGATCAAAGTCCATGCATTGCAAATGCTACGAATAGCAATGCAGTTATTGATACACAAATGTAACTAACCGCTATTGAGTGTAAGTAGTACTACAATTTAATGGAAGCATAGTACCGTAAGAGAATTAGATTAAGTAGAGCATTTAGCAATAAATAAGTGTCAGTTACTTGAATGTCAATTGTGGACTAAGTTAAGCTGTATGCAATGTATGTAATGTCTAAGAATTTATTATGGAAAAGTATGACCTAGTTAACTTCTAATGATCTAAGCGAATGTACGCAGTCTTAACTAATAGATTACATTGGTTAAGGTGCAACGTGGATGATGGTCTGTAGTCGGTTTCACGTGATTTGACATGATTACGATCGTATGGTTACCACAATTAAATCAGATATGTATACAATGCAAGTTTATGTAAGTGACAATCTAAGTACCAGTCAACTCACTAATACTTTATGACTATTTCATCGCGTATGTAGTGCATTAATGTAAATGCCATGGTATCAAATCTACATAGTTTTATTCTGATGTTATTAACAAATCCATGTAGTTAACTACTAATATTACTAAAGATAGTGTAGCTGAAGTTACTATGAACCATAGTATGTAATAGATAGTGACTATACTACTATCATATATCTAGTCACTTCATTTCACTACATTAAATAAAACATTAGTAAAGTCAGTTAAGCATTAAGTAGCATGACAATTATCTTATGATATGCAGTTGTATTTCTAAATGATTGTAACAATACAGTTTGAGATTAACAATTGATAGCATCAACAGCATTGCGCATCAAATAATTTCTAAATAGAATACATTAACATTACAATTAGTAAGTAATACAAAGACTGTAATGCAACATGTATGGACATACTAGCAATTTAATGATTACCATCAATAGTAAGGCAAAATTCTTACTGGACTAAGCACATAACCAAATAGTCTAGTAGCATTTGAAATTATACTTTAGAATTAAGCACTAACCGAGATCACATTAGATGCTACTAGTTCTACTGTTGTAACACGATTTGAACAGTATTAAGAACAAAGATAGCGTAAAGCAAAATTGATCGACTGCCATTGCAATCAAGTAGTTTAAGTACTCGGACTATGGAGTAATCATGATGACATCAGTATTCATCATTCTAATTAGTTTTACAATGAATTCTAACTAAAGTAGAATGGATCAAGCAGAATCGTAATTATCACATAGATCAATCATATCGATCTGTAACATAGATATTCGTAAAGATAACTTTGCACAGTTATAAAGTTAGATATGACCATATCATTAGCATCCCTAATTGAATGACATAAATTGATCAAAGATCTCAGAGAAATACAATTACAGTCATGAGTCAGTCAAAATGTCAATGATGTAAAATTGGATGATAATCGACATTGACTTCACTTATAGTTTACATCTTCGAGATAAGTTATATAAACTTCAAATTCAGCATAGACTAGTACGAATAATTTAGTTCTAAATGAAATTGCATTCTTTAAAGATCTAGATTGAAATTCACTATCTGAATCGATCTATGCTGTACATAACATGTATCTTAAAAATGATCATGAAAGCGTTAAGATTGATCGAATACTAAGAGTTCAAGAGATAACTGTGAGCCATTAGATCTTTGAGAGATGCTAGCTAATCTATCAGGATCAGTGTACCTGAACGGAGCAGCAGACATAAAAGTTCATTCGAGCTGCTCAGTAGGTCGCAGAGTCACGTGAAAACATATGTGTAGAGTTAACGTCGATCAGCACTTGAGTCCAGTTGAAGTAGTCTAAGATCGAGTATATGAAGTCCGAGAAGGTTCATGAAGCAATACCAATCGGAATCTAAATCATTGAGCATCTAAATGAAGTGTTAGCGTGAGTTCTAATAGGACTAGAGTAAGATGCGTAGTCAACAGAGTGTTGAAGGAGGTCATGCACGAGTACGAGAGTCGATGAGATAGACGAGAGTCGATGAACTACAAGTGCTCGCAATTGTAACACGACTAGGCAACTGATATGATCGATAGAATTAACTCTAGAATTGAGTTCGACAGCAAAGTAGTAGCATATTGTGAACAAGTAATACAAGTTTATGCATATACGAACTAGTTAGAAAGAGCATTAAAAGCGAAGAGTGACGAAACTGTAGGATAACCAGTCAGTCGATATGAGAGTCCAATATTGGTAAGGCAGATATCGAAAGTATCAAGATCTGCAGTGATTACATCGTTGAATCATAACTATAGATGAGAATGAGTCACTTCAAACGTAGTCGACAACTAAGATGTACAACGGATGACATTACCAAATCGATCTTAAATCAGACAATTTGTATAAGATTTTCAAACTTGAGTTTACGCTATATCACTATAGACCATAATTGGAATATTGATCGAAAATCAGATGACGTCTTGGAATTCATTCAAGACTACGTTCAATCTACATTATACCTAATTAATTATCATAAACTCTAAAGTATTGGCAATCCAACTCCTTCGGAGTTCATTCGACTCCGACCGACTTAACCCATCTGAACGAGCTTTCATCATTTCCGCTCTCTTCACTGAGCCAATATCAATCCAACTTCGTCATTCCGACCATCAGCCTACCTCTACATGAAATGCGAACGTCCAGTCCTACTAACTACGTGCATAATTAACATCACGAGTCCCGACAATCATCGCTGGAACCAATGGCTCTCACACTCGAGCCTCCTACATATCTCCATCCACGATTCACTCGTCGCCACCACGATTCGTTGCCTCGGCATACGTCCTTCTACCTTCAAAAGTCATGCCCCTTCGCATCGCAGCACTTGCGCTCACTTGAACTCCCTAACCTCTTGCGCTGATCTCATCCAGCGATCGCCGCTCAGCTCGCGTCAGCCACCTTCCTCACGCTTCGCCCTGGACTGTCCTCGACTCTTCCCGAGTCCATGCACGCCATTCGCCAGCTGGCAGCGGCTGTCCTCGACCCGATCACCTTGCACGTCCGCCGCCGAGACGCCGTCGCTCCGAAACCGCAGCCTCAGCTCCCATCGTGCTCGCACGCAGCCGACGCGGCACCACTTCCGCTCATCGCCGACTCCACGCCATTCCGCATTCGAACGATCTGCAGTTGACCATCTGCGCCACTGCAGCCTACCGCTGTATCGACCTCGACGCAGCACCGACTTCACCATCCCGATCGTTGCGCCATCCTGACTTCGCACGGTCCAACGCCGACTCTAGCCTTTCGACTGTGCACCTGCGCCTTGCATTGCCCAGGTCCATGCCATGTTCACTAACGTGCGTCCTAACCATCATCTGCACTCGAGCTAAGACTGCTATTCTTTATCAATATCTAATTCCAGTTAGTCGTGGATAGTTTGAATCCACTAGATTGCCAATCTTGAGAATAGCATTCTAGCAAATGCGATTAACGTTGAACTAGCACTCAATCTACTACCGTATATTGAATGATCTAGATTCATTATTGCCTATTGAATATCTAGTCCATGAACTGTAAATTATGCTAATAGACGACTTTGGATGAAGTCTATTCAAATCCTAGATCTTACATTCAGTTCAAGAAGATTTAGCTATAATTAATCAGATTGATATTTGAGATTTAAGTAGATTATGATTATCTATTTATATTAGTATTCTTATGTATATGTTGATCTTGAATGCTTGAATCATTCTGGCAAACTGTAGATTGCCAATTGATGAAGTGAACTTATGCAAATATTGATCAAGTTGTTACATGTCATTTAATGAGTTGCCTGATTGTCTTAACATATGCTATTATCATGATTTGAATCATGGAATTTATAAATGATTGACATCTGAAATAATGCTTTGTACAATTATGATATTGTCAATTTATCGGATATCAATCTTTAGACAATGTATTGAATCATTAGTTGGTACTAGATTAAGTTTTGTCCAACCCTTATCACCACGTAAAACTTAAAATAGTTAGTATGCATTTTGGTTAAAAAAGCGAGCAGTTTTTGATAGATTGAAGTGCATCATAAGTCCGTAACTTGCATAGGTGTTTCACTTGTGTCTTGAAACTGGATTGGAAAAGTCAAAACCCCATTTAACTGGTAATTATAGACGACATAACACCTTAGCTTAATCTAAATTGCGATTTGACTGTGTAGCCATCCTGTAAATCAATGGATAATTGATATCGTTGGATTTAAGTGGAATTATCTTATGTATTTGGACAGATTTTACTAGATTCGTGTTGATGTTACTCAGCAAGCAAATGGCCAAACTTTTGCTTAAATAGGGCCGAAGTGTCATATTACCACCTAATCACAAAAAAGGTCCAGTTTAGCCGATCTTAACTCACCCATACAATTTCATGGACCTACATGCACAGTTCTCAAGTTCAGAGATCAAAGCCATGCATCTATGCAAGTTTAAAAACCCGCTATGCACAACACTTTGATACCAAAGAGACTTTACCATGGAGAATCAAATTAGGAAAGCTTGCATGCAGCGAATCGAAAAAAGCAAGACCACGAACGCAAGTGCGGAGCGTATCGACAAATTATTCTATGCTTCTCACGATTTTCACATTGTTTTTTTTAACAAAAAAAAGTGGTAGTGAGACTCCAGGCGAATTTAGCAAGACCACAAACGCAAGTGCGGAGCGTATCGACAAATTAATCTAGGTTTCTCATGATTTTCACATTGTTTTTTTAACAAAGAAGTGGTAGTGGGACGGCAGACGAAACAATTTGCCTGCAGTCCCATTGGTTCGCCTGCAGTCCCACTACCACATTTTTTGTTGAAAACGAAAATCATGAGAAGTATAGAATAATTTGTCGCGAACAATGATAGGTCTAAAAAAATTCACGGACAGAGATATGCACCACAACTCTCGAGCCTCCCGCCCAAGTTCCAACCACTCTTTCCAACTCACCACCAAACAAAACAAGAGAAAATTAGGTAACGCTGTATAGATGTGTATTTAGATGAATAACATCATAAACACGTTTGACTTTAAAATGACACCGCTAAGAGCAAAAAATCTATGCTCTATATGAAAATATTTATTATGTCACATTTGGAAACAAATGAATGGCAAAGTGTTTGACAATATCACACCGAATTTTTCTAGTTGGAAATACCTTTGTAAGAGTGAACTTGCTCTGCATGTGCACTGAGTAAATAAAAGACCATAGACAAACTTTTTTTAATTAGCTAGAAACATTTGTTTGATGTTCTTGCCCCTAGAGGGCTGTAACATATTTGTTTTTCTTTTTCCCTGTATACAAAACTTTATTTTTTTTATCAATACATATACAGTAGGGGTCTCCCTTACTGCTGCTCCTCATGAAAAAAGAGCAAAAATTATGGAAAATAGCAATACCAAAGAATAATCCGTTATAACATTTTTAAAATGACATGAATACTCCTCTCTTCCCTAACTCCTCCATCTCCAGGCATGCAACACCTCCATGTCATGCCTCCTCTTCACTGTGTTGGGATTCTAATGCGCGCGCTGCCAAACCTGGGGAATGTTTTGATTCTGTTATCTTGGGATGAACCATATGCATGACCCGTGTGCCCCTGCGTGTGCAATTCCTGTGTATTGCTGGTGTGTGTATCTTGTACACTTGTACTTTGGAGTGTGATACTCTTGGTGCGCATTGCATATGAAGACATAAGAGCGTGCTGTTATGTCACGCCAACGGCTCGTGTTACCTTTACTAAGCACTCGTGCTTGTCGCCCAATTTATGTTCTCGGGGGTGTTTGGCCGAGGGGTTGCTTGGGCATTTTCGGCCCAAGGATTGACACCCGAATCATCCTACTCAAAAGGACCTTAGAGAGTGACAAAAAACCAAAAAGACTGGATTGATTCACTGGCCCAAAAAATGTTTTGGCACGAAAACCATTTATGCACTTACCACGAATACATTGTTGAGGAACCGTCGCTGGCGAGTCCAGTCCGAGCGATTTCCTCGTAGACAAGCGTAGAATCGTAAGAACAATGCATGAACAACAAGAACAGAATAAGAGATAGAACACAGAGATGTAGGGGGACTTCTTGCTTCTCTTTATTCCTTCATCCATCGATCAATCCTTTACAATGTGAATAGCACCCCCTATTTATAGGCTACGACCCTTCTAGGGTTTGGGATGAGGAGCCCATCTTGGGCCAGGACTCCCGGTCCTGGGCCCGGTTTCCTAACACTCCCCCTTGGGCACTCATCCTTCATGCCCATGCCTCGTCAAAACTCCATAAAAACCCAGTGGGAAAAATTTGGAGAAAGAGTACATGAATCATGTTCGCTATGTCGCACTAATTGCCTCATTAAAAACCTTAGCCGAGAAACTTCAGAAAACTCGTCAAGGAAAAAGAGTACAATCCACCCAATTTCATTTAATCTTCAGGATTTGCTCTTTGGGTACTCGATCTTCGTGATCAAACTTTAGTAATGAGTTTGTGAAGATTATCCCCCTGAATTCTGCACTTCTCTAAGTCTCATCATTCCAATTTCCACATATGCACCTTTCAAAGTTAGATCTTCGAAGTGACTTAGTGAACAAATCTGCAAGATTTTCACATGACTTTGTATCTGATACCTTAATTCGTCCATCTTTTGCATTTCATGAGCATAGAAGAACTTGTGGTTGATATACTTTGTGAGGGGATTCTTCACATAACCCATCTGTACTTGTGCAACACAAGCTGCATTTATCTTCATAGATAATAGTGGGGGTTAGTGCGGCATTCAATCCACATGATCGCTGGATGTGGTGAATCATCCATGAAGCCAAACACATTCTCGTGAGGCCTCGTATAATGCTATTATTTCCAGTGGTTCGTCAAGTCGATACAAGACTCGCTTAGATGATTTTCATGGAATTGCGTTCCACCACATAGGAATACATAGCTTTGTTTGCTATTTGGTGTATATGAGTCCTACAAGTACCCATTATCTGCATTGCCATTCATAGTTAAGTCTTAGTTCTTTACAGAGCATGACCAAGTTCTTTGCTTCCTTGGAGGTATCGGAAGATGTCCTTCATTCCCGCCAATGCCTTTGGTAGGTTACGTACTATACCTTGCTAATAGGTTCACGGCAAATGCAATGCCGGTCTAGTACAGTTTGTTCAATACATGAGTGTTTCTATCACACTTAAATATGGGAATTCGGTCCCAGACTTCCTCTCCCTCTTTTCTAGGTCTATACGGGTCTTTGTCTTGCTGCAAAGATCTCCGACCATTGGCACTTTCAAAGGGTATGCCTTCGCAAAGTCGAACCTTTCTAACAACCGAGTGTAGGTGACCGATGCACTAATATCCCTTCAGGGCATGCTCAAGTTGCAAGCCTAAGCAATATTTGGTTTTACCCAAACCTTTCATTTCGGCCCGACTCGGTAAGAGCTTGCTTTCTTAATATCCTTGAGGTTCCGATGATATTGGATCATCTTCATACACCGAGATCATACTAAATCCATTCAGGATCGTCGTATAAATAGAGATTATTCTCATTGTTCGTGTAGCCTTTCTTGTATAGAAAGTCGCTTCAAGCGATTATACCACATTCTATCTGATTGCTTAAGTTCATACAATGACTTTCTGAGTTTCACACTGTACATATTTCTATTTGCTCTGTTTTGATTTGGGACAATGATACATTCAGGTATCTTCATATAAATGTCCGAATCCAATATTTCATAAAGGTATGCTTGTACCCCATCCATCAATTTCACTTCTAACTTCAAGTTCACTACCATTGAGATAAATATTTAAAGGGAGTTCCGCCCATGACCGGGGAATAGGTTTCTTCATTATCATCTTCTGGATGTCCAGTGAAAAACTTGTACAACAAGCCTTGCTTCTTTTCATCTCTCTTTCAAACAAATACCCACTTATACCCTACGGGGTGCACAAGGGGAGGCGTGCGGCTTACAGGCCCAAACGTCTTTCTTTTATTCGGAGAGAATAATTCAGTTTCTATTGCCTTCTCCCAATCTTCTCAATCTGATATTTTCTTTCATTCAGCGAGCGATGCAGGCTCTGAATCAAGATTGATGATTGTGGCAAGTTTCTTTGCAAAGTAAGTGTCGACATTGGCTGTTGTAATACTCAAAGGTTCTCCCGAGGTCATAAAGTTTATAGCTATTTCTTCAAGGGGCGATTCTTTTAATACTTCTACTTGCTCACTGCTGCTTCATTGCGGGGCAAGTCCCTTTAGTTTTTCAGCCCGATGTGTGCACACACATCCATGCCGATGTCTCCTTCATGGAGATGTTCAGTGCAGTATGCCTTTTACGAAGGTTCCATACCGATGCGAGTCTCAAGCGGCTACCCTTCAGTTTGGGGCACTTCGGTGATCGGGCGTGTCAAGTCCTTCTTATCCTTTTTCACCGGCGTCCCGGTTACCGGATTCGAGGGACCGGAGTTCTCGTCCTTTATTCTCGAGGCCTCGGGCGGGATTAGGATACCTTCAATGGTATTTCAACCCTCTCCGTGCATTGCTTGCGAGCAAATGCTACTTATTCACGCTCTTCAAATCACTAAAGTAGTTTGGCGGTTGATTCGCTAATACTTGCAAATCAATTATCTTACGGACTTCAATTGTCTTCTAGACTTCAATTCAATTATCTTACGGATCGCAATTATCTTACGGACTTCTCTATTTGCTTTACTAGTGCTCGGTCATATGCATAGATTTCAATTATCTTACGGACTTCAAATGTCTTCTAGACTTCAATTATTTCCGACATTATTATCAAGGGTTGATTTCCTCCCCTAATGACGAAACTAACCTCATCTAATGTACTATCGAATTGGGCATTTTACAAATCTCTGATCATATGGTCCAAATACTTGATTATGGATCTTTGTCACATAACCAACGTATATCCCAGACTTTCGGAGAAGACCCATTGCAGTTCGCTGCGGTGGTGGTATAGGTATATAACCCTTGCTACCAAACCTGTGAAGATGAGAAGTTTTCAGTGCTGACCCTTGCGCTAGTTGCATAGTTGGATGGATGTTATAAGTCGACGGTCTAAAATTGATGAGAGTCGCTACGGCGGATCGCATGTCCCCAACATATAGTTGGTAAATTACAATTCTTCAAAGTTACGCTAGTCCATTAAGTGCGGATGTGCGGTATATAATGCTCAATTTTAATTCCCATTTTCATACAATAATCATCAGATGCCTTCGGAGTACATTCTCCGGCGTTGTCCATTCAGATGGACTTCACGTGATGATCAGGGGAATTATTTTTTTCAATTGTTAATTATCTGCGAGATTTAGCTTTGCAAAAGCATGGTTTCTCATAGACAATAAACATACGTGCGACCATTCCGAGGAAGCATTGATGAGCACTATAAAATACCTAAATGACCCTTACAGGGGCTGTATAGGACCGCAAATGTCTCCCTGGATACGATCCAGGAATGCAGGGACTTCATCCTTCGCTTTCAGAGCAAAAAGGTCTAATAATTAATTTCCCGGTGGCTCATGCGGGGCACACAAAAATCTTCCAGATTCGGGAAATTCTTTATATTCATATTATGTCCCTGTGAATTGTTAATTATATCTCTCATTATCTTAAGACCTAGGCGGCATAATCTATCATGCCAGAGATAGATAAGTTCAGAGGTTCTATCACGGTTTTCAAGACGATGCAATTGCAGTGCCTTAATATTAGTGTAGTATAGCCCAGTTTCATATGAAGGGAGATATTCTAGTGCTATTTTTCACTTTCTTCACGCTTTGTAATGAGCAGGTATTCTGTACCATACTCTCCTTCAGTCTCTACACGGAAACTGTTAGCGCAAATATCCTTGAGAGTTATAGTCGATACTGGGTACAACAAGTCTTCTTCAATGACCAAAGTTGTGCCCATTAGGAGTATAATTGTGGCCCTTCCTGAGCCTATTATACAAGTATCGCTGCCTGCGATTGTCATAAGACTACTAGCATTCTTGCTGATCGACTGGAAAAATTTCCGTTTCTCTTAGGATGGTATTCGTTGTGCCGCTACCTGCTAAGCACACTTCCTCCATAGGGCGCCACACGCGTTCTAATATAATGTATTTTATTAATATGTAGCAGAAAGCAAACAACACATAAATAAAATACTTCAAATATCAGAACATAACTTGCTATTATAAAGACGGGAAAATAAGTCTTGCAGGACTCATAATAAGAATTTAATGCTTTGCTCTGCTAGAGCTTGCAACCATTATTCAATAGTTCAAAAATCTGCTTCAATTACAAACTGCAAGTTTCCATAAAAGGTCAGAGTGCAATGCGTGCACTGGATCTAATAAGCGAAGTATTCAGGAACTTCTGCCTAAATCGGCTCCATGCGCGATCTTCTCCTCTTGAGCAGCTAGGCTGTGGCCGCTGCGATGTCCAAAGTAGGGATGATGGGGGCTGCTACTGGGCTGTCCACATTCATAAGTGCAACTAATGGATGTGAATCCTCTATGCCTGCAATGGCGAGGTGTGCCCCATGCTATCATTTGCCCTTTTTCTTAGACTGGAAAGCATCAATAACGTGCGACACACTACTTTACCCTTCTTGCTCCTCTCATTCGTGAGAGGCTTCATCACCTTGTAGCTGCTAGCAGTGGCTTCATGGCCAACATTGCTATTAGGTGGCTGCGAGATGTAGTTCTTTCTGAGAACATCATCATGAGCTTTCGCAACTTTCATGATATCAATTAATTCGGCATACTGCATGTAGCCGTCTTGACAGTAGTTGCGTGCGGTTTGCACCGTATTCGGGTAAAAGGTAGAGAGTTAATCTTACGCTCATCCGTGGTTACATTACCATAGAGTTGAAGACTAATACAAATTACTCGCCATGTTGGTTGGTTCTTGAATTCCTAATTCGTGATGCCAGTCACTTTCATATTCATGCAAAAATTCATAAGATTACTGCTAGTAATCTGCATAAAATGGTTGCAAAATTCTCATAATGCTCTTCGAACTCCAAGTTCGTGTTCCCGTATGTTTTCTATACATTTTTCATGATTTACTGCTATTTTCAGTGATTATAAGCAATATAAACAATCACAGATAATCAAAACAGTAAATACAATAAATAAATTGTATAGAAATAATAATAACAAAGTTAAACATGCTTCAAATGCAAAAATCGATTAAAAAAAATGAATTCCTGAGGCTCTTTTCTGCTGAAAAAAGTATTTTTACAAACTGCAATTCAGGGGTTAAAAGCGAGATTTGATTGAGAGAAAAATTTCGCAATTTTCATTTTACGAGGGTTTTCTGCAAGAATTCCTTTATTCCAGAAAAATGCTCATAATTTTCAGATTTTCTGAGGGCCTTCATGCAAAATGGGATTTTCTATTCCATTCCCTCCTTTTTTTTTTTTCTCTCCCGTATGGGCCCCTTTTTTTTCTTTTTTCTTGCTTTGGGCCGTTGCATTCATTGGCCCATGATGCCTTTGCTTCCACCCCTTTTTTCTTTTTCTTTCTAATTTCTTCTTGGGCCATGGTATGGCCGGTTCTTTTGGCCTGCTTGGCTAGGAAAAAGCGCAGCACAGGGAGCATTAGGTTTTTCGACCCTGTGCTGCGTGGTGGCGGCGCATACTGGTGCCTGGGCGGCGATTCATTCTCGCGGGGCATGGGCGGCGCATTTGTGGCCCGGTGTGGTGGCGCGGGGCATGGAGCGCACGTCCAACCCGGCGCGGCGAGGTCGACGCAGGCGGCACCGCTTCTGAGCGGTGGCGGCAGGGAGACTCGATAGCGCGCCGCGGCTTCGCAAGTAGTAGCGCAAGTGAGCCGGCGCCTAAGGCGGGCGTCGCGTGGCCGGAGGCGGCGGGCAGCGCGAGCGCGCTTCGAGGCGGCCGCGAGGTGGGGCCGACACCTTCTAGGCGGCGGCGCTTCAAATGCGGAAGCCGGGTGCTGCGGACGGCTCGCGACGGCGTTGCCACCTTGCCTAGGTGGCTGCGCTGCGAGGCGGCTGGAGGCGGGCGGGGATGGGGGCGTGCCGTGCGGTGGCACAAGGGGCGGCCGGCTGGCTCCATGGCCGGCAGCGGCTCTTCCCCCCTTCCCTTTTTTTTCTTCTTTCTCGGGCGGCATTCATGCGGGCCTCCGGCGGTGACGCTGCGGGCGCATGCGAGCCGTGGACGGGGAGCCGCGTGCGGGCGGCGTGGGTGGTGGTGCGGCACTTCAAGGTTGCCGAAGACGGTGCCGTGCACATGCTGTGGCGGCTTCAAGTCGGCCGGAGGATGGTGTACCCGTGGTATGAAGGCTCCAGACCATCGTCATTTTTTTTTCAATTACTGTTCATGTGTAGTACTGTTTATGCGCGATTACTGTTCATCCGATTCAATTGTAGTTCATGCCTATGGTACAATCGACATCCGCTCTTTCATGCAATCTATCGATCGACATTGTGCCGGCGACTCCAAGTCGGCTCGCGATAGATTAGAGCAAATTTGCACCGTAGAAAACCAATCTAGAAAGCCAAATTTACTGAATTGAA
The DNA here is from genome assembly GCA_036346255.1 of Ampelocalamus luodianensis. Taxonomy (NCBI): domain Eukaryota; kingdom Viridiplantae; phylum Streptophyta; class Magnoliopsida; order Poales; family Poaceae; genus Ampelocalamus; species Ampelocalamus luodianensis. The sequence continues at coordinate 49,456,807 of CM070627.1, read as the reverse complement.
AGCAATCTAGAAAAACGATTCAATCTACGAGTGTCGTTCATCGACGGTTACCTTTTCGATGTGAGAAGAGTCGATCGTGCTGATAACGTGTTGAGGAGTCATTTGGCGAGTCGATCGAGCGATTTCTCGTGAACAAGCGTAGAATCGTAAGAACAATGCATGAACAACAAGACGAGAATAAGAGATAGAACACGAGAGATGTAGGGGACTTCTTGCTTCTCTTTATTCCTTCATCCATCGATCAATCCTTTACAATGTGAATAGCACCCCCTATTTATAGGCTACGACCCTTCTAGGGTTTGGGATGAGGAGCCCATCTTGGGCTAGGACTCCCGGTCCTGGGCCCGGTTTCCTAACATACATAACCATAGCAACGATCATAGTATCATTTAGAGCTGCCGTCTTTCATTTCAGATAATACCCCGTTGCTGTCTACCCGATTCTTCATCCACAACGCATGAATGCAGGCCAAAATTCTCCCGGTCGTATTCCCTTCGTGTCTCCATTTCGGCTCAGGTGAGGGCCACTGGCTGCTCCTGCCGCCATCCATGCCATCTCAGGGGTGTTTGGGATGGCTTCGACTTTCACCCGAGAAAAGCCGGAAGCCGTCTCAAACGGTAGGTTTTTCCGACTAGCTTTCTCAAAAGCCGGAAGCCGTCTTACACGTGAAAAAAGAAAGCCAGAAGTGTTGGGTTGATCTTCGACTAACGGCATCCCGAGATCCCAGGGAGACCACGTCTCCACTCGCGCCCTGATCGGAGGCGCGGCCAACTACCTTTGGTTCGGGTCCCGGTCACCTAGCGCAATAAGAACTCAGGGGGCTCGGCAGGCAAAAGCACGACGTTGTTCTTGGCTACGAAAACCCCGTACAAAACCCGTTCGATTTGGAGCGCTAAGGTGAACGAAGACCTAGGACCGCCGGCCTCGTCCATGACCACCTCTATGTCCACCGACGCCTCTCCACCGACACATCTACACCATCAGATCGCCACATTCATGGCATCTTCATCTTCGGGTAAGGTCTCACGTTTCCGTGTCTAAGTTTCAGTCTAGGTGTTCAAGAATGAGCTAGGGTTTATGTCTTTAGATGATGTTTAGTCTTAGATCTTGCACACATTTGGTATCAGAGCAAGCCTAGTTCATCTTGAACCCAAAATTAGTCAAATCCGAACTTGATTTTGCCCGGATCTAGTGTTTAAAGGTTTAGAACTAACGATTAGAGGCTCGGATCTAAAACTTTAATGGCCGGACCTAATGTTTTACGGTTTAGTTTTGCAATTGGAAGGAGAGGATTTCGATTTTTTGAGATGAAACCCTAATGAAGTCAAGAGCAAATCCAAATCGGAACCTCCCGAAGTTCTTTTTCCCCAACTTAGACCCTAAATAAAAAAAACCTAATTTAGATGCGGCGAAAGTTACTCACGTTTTTTGGAGATCCGGAGTCCCTCCGGTCACCGGCGCCACCGCAGCTCGGTTGCACACACGCGCCGGCGAAGAGGGCTGAGGAGGCGCCACCTCCCGCCGCTGTCGCTGCTGCTCCCCGCGCCCTCACGTTGCCGTCGCGCGCGCGCCTCAAGCTGTCGCTCCGTGCTCCCGCACGCGCGACGCCGCCGCTGCCGAAGCTCCGCGCTTTTCGGGGAGGAGAAGGGGAGAATGAGATTAGGGTTAGGGTTTTTCAAGTTTTTATGTCGCCGGCGCAACGTCGTCCGTCCGATCGGATCCGACGATCGCGTTTTTACGGGCCGGTGCAATGCTTTGGGCTGAATGCTCTTCGGCCGTTCGATCAAGATCCGGTGGCGCATGTGGATTCCGAGCCGACGGAGGGAAGTTTTGGGCCGCGCACGTTGTTTTGGGCCGCGCATGTTTTTTGGGCCGTTTTCTTTAGAGGTCGGCTGCAATAGTTCTTTTTCTTTATTTTCAGTGCATTTTCTTATGATTAAATCCCTTTTGTGCACTGTTTTAATTATTTGTTAGTTGCCCAATTATGATATATCATGGATAATGTATTATTGCCCAATATTATGCTTAGTCTCTGATTAAAATTGAACCAACGAGATATTTTAATTAGAGATTTTTACATTTTATGTTCTGGCATTTTGTATGCATACGATTGCATTCTGACCAACGTTGATTGTAATCGTGTGTAGCCACATTAATTGTTTTAGTTCTTTTTCATCTTCTGTCCAAAGGTGATATGAATTAGAACTATAGTTTTTGCATGTTATTAATCAGACCAACGTAGGATTAATTGCATGCAATATATTCTTATGATTATTTCTAATTTATGCCCTGTATCTTGGTATTCAGCAATAAATACATCAAATGTCGCTGCCACAATCGACAACATTGAGCAGCTTACGGGGAGCAATTTTCCACCTGGAAGGAAAGGATCCATGTTGTCCTTGGAGTTTTAGATCTTAATTATGCTTTAAGGGTGCCAGCTCCCATTCCCCCCACCGAAGGTGAGGAAAATTATGATGACAAAAAGAAAATTTATGAAACTAATGCTGAGAAAATGGGAGCGGTCCAACCGTCTATCACTTATGATTATGAATACCTCCATTTCAGTTGGGATCAGGGGAGCAATCCCCGTTTCTGAAAATGCTACAGAATATCTGGCATCGGTTGAGGAAAAATTTAAGGGCTCCACAAAAGTTTATGCCAGTACTCTAATTCAGAGGCTCTTAACAACTAAGTATGATGGATCCGGCAGTATTAAAGAACACATTATGATGATGACTGATATGGCCGAAAAACTTAAAGGCATGGACATGGAAATATCTGATGGTTTCCTAGTCCATTTCATCATGACTTCTCTTCCTTCTGAATATACAGCTTTTAAGATCAACTATAACACTCAGAAAGAAAAGTGGAACATGAGCGATTTAATCGCCATGTGTGTCCAGGAGGAGGAAAGAATAAGGACGGAAAAGAGGGATCTTGCACTTCAAGTTGGTGGCTCCAATAAAAGGAAGTTCTAAGGGGACTTCAAATCTAAGAAGAAGCTGGCGTTCTCCCCCAATACAGATAAGTCGGGGCCTAAAGTGCACAATGCACCTAAGCCCCATGTGGCTCATTGGAGCACCTAAAGGGGTGAATGTCATTTCATAGCGACCAGTGCACTTTGGAAGGACCGTGTCTGATTCCTAAAGTGGCTCGCAAAGAAGGGTAATGATACAATAACTTTTGTTGTTGAAACTCTTTATGCTAATTTTTCCATTAAATCCTGGTGGATTGACTCAGGTGCAACTGTGCACGTTACCAATTCTTTATAGGGATTCCTTACCACGAGAACACTAAGAAAGGGGGAGCGAAGCCTTAGAGTCGCGGATGGAAAGGAAGCCGAAGTAGAATCAATTGGATCAATTACATTAGCTTTAGACAACCACTTCTTGCTTCGTCTCAATAATGTAGTTTATGTTCCTTCTATTAGGAGGAATTTGATTTCAGTTTCTTTGTTGGACGATGAAGGTTTTAAGTGTATTTTTGGTGATAATAAATGTATTATTACGTTTAATTCTAATGATATTGGTCTTGCTTTTAGACAAGATAAACTTTATATGCTTTCCCTTAATGAATCTCCTGTATCCTTGAATGTGTGTGATGCTAAGTGTAAAAAGTATAATGAGACTTCTTCGAAATTGTGACACTGTCGTTTAGGCCACATTTCGAAGGGGAGAATGGAATGTCTCATTAAGGAAGAGATTCTCCATCCATTAGATTTCTCTGACTCAGACCACTGCATTGATTGCATTAAAGGAAAATATGTGAAACAAATAAAGAAGGGAGCTACTCGCAGCACAGGACTCTTAGAATTAATTCATACTGATATTTGTGGTCCTTTTCCTGTGACATCAGTGGATGGTTTTGATTCTTTTATCACATTCACTGATGATTTCTCCCGTTATGGTTATATATTTCCCATTAAAGACCGATCTGAGCCACTTGACAAATTTAAGATGTTTAAGGCTGAAGTTGAAAATCAGCACAACCTAAGAATTAAAGTTGTAAGATCGGATCGTGGGGGAGAATATTATGGAAGACATGCCTCTTATGGGCAAATTCCTGGCCCTTTCGCTAAGTTTCTTCAAGAAAATGACATTGTTGCCCAGTATTCTATGCCAGGTGAACCTCAGCAGAATGGAGTAGCTGAGAGACGCAACCGTACACTTATGGATATGGTACGGAGCATGCTCAACCACTATACTTTACCAATTAGTTTGTGGATGGAAGCACTAAAGACAGCTGCACATATTCTTAATCGGGTTCCCAGTAAATCAGTACCTATGACACCTTATGAATTATAGATTGGGAGAAAACCGAGTATGAAATATTTACGAGTGTGGGGTTGTCGTGCTGAAGCTAAGATATTTAATCCACATATTGGGAAATTAGACCCTAAAACAGTAAGTTGCCATTTTATTGGGTACCCTGAAAGATCCAAAGGGTATCGGTTTTACTGTCCTGATAGGACAACTAAGTTTGTAGAAACAAGACACGTTGTGTTCTTAAAGAATAATGAGGAGCTGGAGCCCAGGAAAATAGATCTTGAGGAGAAGCGGGTTTATGTTCCTTCACCGCTTATCCCAGAGACCTTTATTCCTGTGCCTCAGGTGGTTGCACTTTCAGTACAAAATACTGTTGTTGCACCTGCTGTTGAGGTCTCTGAAATTCCCAATGTTACACCTAATGATGAGCCTCAGCAGTCTCCTGTAATAACTAATGAACCTATTAGAAGATCACAGCGGGAGAGAAGATCTGCCATCTCAAATGATTATGTTGTATATATGAATGAAGATATTAATGATATAGGGAAGGTAGATGATCCCACCTCTTATAAAGAGGCCATGATGAGTAAACATTCTCCTAAGTGGCTTGATGCCATGAAGGATGAACTAAAGTCTATGAGCACTAATGATGTATGAGACCTAGTAGAAATTCCTGACGGAGTCAAAATAGTAGGCTGTAAATGGGTCTACAAAACCAAGCATGACTCTAAGGGAAATATCGAAAGGTTCAAAGCAAGGCTTGTAGAAAAAAGCTTCTCACAAAGAGAGGGGATTGACTATAATGACACCTTTTCTCCTGTCTCAACTAAAGATTCATTCAGAATAGTTATGACACTTGTAGCTCATTATGATTTAGAGCTGCATCAGATGGATGTTAAAACGGCATTTCTTAATGGCTACTTGCAAGAAAATATTTACATGGCACAACCGGAAGGTTTTGTCGTGGAAGGCAAGGAGCATATGGGATATCGACTTAAGAAATCAATTTATGGCTTGAAACAAGCGTCGAGGCAGTGGTATCTCAAATTCGATAAGATTATAAGAAATTTTGGTTTTAAAGAAAATGAAGTTGATAATTGCATATATGTTAAGTTTAAGGGGAGTAAATTCACCATCTTAGTGCTTTATGTGGATGATATCTTATTGGCCAGCAGTGATAAGGATATGCTGTTTGAGACCAAGAGATTTCTTTCATCTAATTTTGATATGAAGGATCTTGGTGATGCCTCTTACGTTCTTGGCATTGAGATTCACCGAGATAGGTCCAAAAGAATATTAGGTTTATCTCAGAAGGCATACGTTGACAGAGTACTGAAGAAATACAATATGCATAAGTGCTCTGGCTCGCCTGCTCCTATTGTTAAAGGCGATAAGTTTGAGATATTTCAATGTCTAAGGAACCAATATGAAACTGATCAGATGAAGTCGGTTCCTTATGCTTCAGCTGTCGGAAGCATTATGTATGCTCAAGTATGTACACGCCCTGATTTAGCTTTTGTAACCGGGATGCTTGGCAGATATCAGTCAAATCCAGGACCGGACCACTGGAAGGCCGTTAAGAAAGTCTTGCGCTATATGCAAGCTACTAAGCATTTCATGCTCACATATAAGAATTCTGATAACCTTGAAGTTGTTGGTTATTCAGATTCAGATTTTGCGGGATGTGTTGATACTAAGAAATCCACGTCAGGTTATATCTTCACACTCGCTCGAGGAGCTATCTCGTGGAAAAGCTCCAAACAAACCCTTACGACATCTTCAACGATGCAAGCTGAGTTTGTGGCATGTTATGAGGCCACCGGGCAGGCTGTATGGCTTAAGAACTTTATTCCGGGACTTAGAGTGGTAGACAGCATCTCTAAACCACTCACCTTATCTTTGCGATAATGAACATGATCTTTTATGCGAGTAACAACAAGTCAAGTGGTGCTGCCAAACACATTGACATTAAGTATCATGTTGTAAAAGATAGAATCCAGGATCAAACCATTAGTATCAAGCATATTAGTACTAAGTCAATGCTTGCGGATCCGCTTACTAAAGGCTTACCACCCAATATTTTTCGTGATCATGTTGCCGGCATGGGTTTATTGGAAAGCCTCTGATTTTGGATAAAATGACCTTAAAGTAAACCAACTCCCATTAAGTATAATGTATATCCATTTTAAGATGAGATAGTACACTATAGGTATTGAGGTTGTATGGCATTTCATTGGTCATGCGACGCATTATCTTAGTGTGCTATTTTATTGAGAATGGGCTTATGATGTTAGCCTTACGATCAAAGGGGAGAATGTTGGGTTGATCTTCAGCTAACGGCATCCCGAGATCCCAGGGAGACCACGTCTCCACTCGCGCCCTGATCGGAGGCGCGACCAACTACCTTTGGTTCGGGTCCCGGTCACCTAGCGCAATAAGAACTCAGGGGGCTCGGCAGGCAAAAGCACGACGTTGTTCTTGGCTACGAAAACCCCGTACAAAACCCGATCGATTTGGAGCGCTAAGGTGAACGAAGACCTAGGACCGCCGGCCTAGTCCACGACCACCTCTACGTCCACCGACGCCTCTCCACCGACACATCTACACCATCAGATCACCACATTCATGGCATATTCATCTTCGAGTAAGGTCTCACGTTTCCGCATCTAAGTTTCAGTCTAGGTGTTCAAGAATGAGATAGGGTTTATGTCTTTAGATGATGTTTAGTCTTAGATCTTGCACACAAGAAGCTGTCGTGGGATAGCTTTTCGTGGCTTCCCACCACCCTCTTCCAAATTTGCCCCTGAACTTGTGTAGTATTTACCCGCTTGGCCATTCAACAAAATCATCAGACCATCGGCACTCCTCCCTGCCCACTCGCCCGCCTCCCTCCTTCCCTCCTCCCGAGCGCCGCTTGCCCGCCTCCCTCCTTCCCACGCGGCGCGCCACCCTCCTCCGCCTGCGCCGCCACCTCCCTCCTCCCCAGCTCCCTCCTCCTCCCTCCTCCGGCGATGCCTCCCTCCTCTTCCCTTGGAAGCGAGATATGATATCATCATCCTTTACTTCAAGAAAAATTTATCGCTCAAGAAATGTAACTAAGTAATCATTCAAGTATTGCTTTCCTATTCTATTTCTTAGCTTATTCTTCACATAATTCATTGAAGAAAATACTCTCTTAACACTAGCAGTTGCTACAGGAAGAGTTAACACCAATTTGAGAAGCTTATAAACAATGTTATAATTGAAGTTCTTTGTTTGAACAAGCAAGATGGTGAACTCGGCAAGATTTTTCACTTTTCGAAACCTTTCATCTTCATGCATATTAGGAATGAAGTGTGTAAGTTGAAAGGGAAGATCATCAATTATGTACTTAAGAAATTCTTTGGATAAAACTAAGCAAACCTAACCAAGATGCCAATGACGCCTTGCACGTGGTCGCGCGCTCCATCCCCTTCTTCTAGGCCCCCTCCGTAGCATCGTGCGGCCATTGCGGGCTTGCCCTTGCGTCACTGCCTGCCTGCCTCCCTCGTGGCCCCGCCCTGTGGGCCGTCGGACGCCTGCTTATCACACACGCACTGCCGCTGATCGCTGCTTGGCACGCTTGTCGCCTATGTGGCTGTGCGAGTCAAGTCAGTCAGAGAGAGAGAGAGAGAGAGAGAGAGAGAGAGTGTTAAGGTTAGGGAATGGGAAATATGACAAATCTAGTTCAACTAAGAGTGTGTATGTGTGTGTATATATATAGAAAAATGATATGGTATTTCTGGGAGTACGTACTCTCATATCTCATATACCAGTTAAATCGTATAATGATACATTCTTATCAATTCGAGCATACTCTAATAATGATTATAAGATATCCCGAAGTAGGTTCCATGAAAAATTTCATTAAAATTCAATTTTTTTAGAAAAACTCATGTATATACTTTTTTTATATATGAAAAAGAATATATGGCAAAAATATAGTGTGTATTATACAGCGCGGGGGGTGAGAAGGCTTCTGCCTGCTGTATGTATGCATTTCTTGGCCTCACGCTTGTTCCATGTTTGAACATACATTACACGCAGCCGCAGCAGGCACCTTCTCCTCTTCTTCCTCATCCAAAACCTGCCCCCTTCTCACGCTCTTGAGAAGCTTGCCTCCCTTAGCAATGGAGGTGCCTCCTGCTTCCCCCTCCCTGTTGCTGCTGCTGGTGATGCTCGTCTCCTCTCCTTTGAGTGCCCTCCTCTCCCCCAAGGGTGTCAACACTGAAGGTTTCTTTGTTTCTTTTCTCACACGAATAGCTCTTCTTGGTTCTTTGTTCTTTTTTACTCTGTTCTGTTTGTTTCAAATCAATGGCTCTGCAGTTCCTTCTTTGATCGAACCAAGAATTCCACTGGTGATGACCGTCTCTGATTGTTTCTTGCACTGATGTCTGATGATTTTTGGGAACATTTGCAGTGCAAGCTCTGATTGTGATCAAGAACCTCCTCAAGGACCTCCATAATGTGCTCAAGACTTGGGACCCGACCTCTGTCGATCCCTGCAGCTGGCCTATGATCACTTGCTCACCAGAGAGCTTTGTCATGGGAATTGATATTTTGCCCTCCTCTTAGTTGATTTTGCCCTCCTCTTAGTTGAGTTTTCAGAAAATATTCTCCTTCCCGATGTAATACATTTTTTGCCTCCCATTTAGTCGTTTTCTTTGTTATTTGCCCTCTTTGCATTATTTTAATATTATCCAGCCGTTTTCCCGTTACCTGGCACATGAAATGACCTTCTTACCCCTCGGGTCGGAACAGGCCCGTACCCCTTCTTTCTTATCTCGGCGCACGGGCCGGAGGCGGCGGCGCCATGGAGGGCCGAGGGGAGGCGTGGGTGCATGGGAGGAGCCGGGCGCGGGCGCGCGAGGGGGCAAAATAACCAAATCCCCCATTTGCTTCCTTCGGTTCACAGAGAGAGGGGGAGTAGAGGGGGTGCGGTTGGCTCGGAAGTGGTAGCGGCGCCGGCGAGTGGTGGCGTGGGGAGGCCGGTGAGCTAGAAAAAGGGGATCCCAGGGGGTTGGGGTTCCGTGGCGAGGCGCGGCGCGGAGAGGTAAGCGGCGCGGCAAAGCCCGAGGCGGCGGCGGGTGCCACGGGCTGGAGGCGCGGGCAAGCCGGCAGCGTTGGGAAGGAGATGGCGCGCGCATGGGTGACGCGAGGGCATGGGGAAGCCGGAGGTGGAGCCGGGGTGGCTCGGGGGTGGCCGAAGCAGTCCGATGGCGGCGAACGGGGGCGAAGGAGGAAAGACCACGGTGGCGGCGCTTCTCGGCGGCGGGGAGGACAAGGGGAGGTGGGGGATGGCATCTGTGACCCTTGGGGCGCCTCGTGACGGGGGCGGCCGGGGCAGAAGCTCACCGGAGCGACCGAACGGCGGCGTGGCCAGAGGACGGGAGCACGGCTTCGGTTCCGGCTTGCTTGGTGAAGAAGAATGATGGGGAGAGGAAGCAAGAGGAGGTGGCCATGGGAGCTTCTTATAGCTTGGGAGGAGGGTGACGGCCGTTGGAGGGCACGGGGATGGGCGCTTGGTCCCGGCGGTCAAGGCATGGGCGAACGCGTGCGCAGCCCTCCATGACGGCGGCGCCATGGACGGTCGAGGGGAGGCGCAGGCGCAGGGGAGGAGCCGAACACGGGAGCGCGAGGGGCGGCGGCGGCGGGCCGAGCCAAGGGCAGGCCGGGGCGGCGCATTCTGGCTGGAGGAAGAAAAATGGGGTGAGGAGAAGAACCGGAAGAGGATGGGAAAAAGAATGAGGCAAGGGCAAAGTTGTATTTTCGCATGGTCAACACGGGGAAAACGGTTGGATAATATTAAAATAATGCAAAGAGGGCAAATAACGAAGAAAACGACTAAGTGGAGGGCAAAAAATGTATTACATCGGGAAGGAGGACATTTTCTAAAAACTCAACTAAGAGGAGAGCAAAATATCAATTCTCCCCTTTGTCATTGGCCTGTAACCAAGTCACCTCCCATTCCATTTGCAGCCATCTCTATATATATATATATCGAAGTTGTCATCAAGTTTTCCTTTTGTTCTTACCATTGTTATTTGGTTGTCTGAACGTTTGACAGGGAAACTCCTAGCCAGAATCTTTCTGGCCTACTCGCCCCAAGCATAGGAAACCTGACCAATCTTGAGATCGTGTGAGTGTTTGTTCTCATGGATAGCCTTGCCATTACCAGTATTGTGTTGAGTGTTCCTTTTCCCTTTTCGACTGGGAGGTCTTACAATTTTCTTGCTGTAGCCTTCTGCAGGACAATAACATAACCGGGCCAATCCCAGCAGAAATTGGCAATCTAGGAAAGCTCAAGGCACTTGATCTCTCCAGCAATCACTTCTATGGTGAAATCCCCACCTCCGTGGGCCACCTTGAAAGTCTCCAGTACCTGTGAGTGGAGTTCCGCTGTACAATCCTCTGAATGTTGTTCTTGAGACTTTCCATTTCAGGGCATGTATGTACATTGTTGTTGTTCTCTTGCCATGTTAAGTTGGGGTCTATTGTAATTTGATCAGGAGGCTCAACAACAATACCCTGTCTGGTCCATTCCCTTCAGCATCAGCTAATTTACCACACCTTATTTTCCTGTGAGTAATTTCTTACTATTTTGTGTTCTTGCTTAAGTTTTTTTTAGTTTGGCTTGTACTCACTGTGCACTTGTGTCTTGCAGAGATTTGTCATATAACAACCTGAGTGGTCCGATACCGGGATTCTTGTCAGGAAAATACAAGTAAGGCTGCAGTTTTGGGTTCGTTCTTCTTTGAATTAACATAATTTTTACCATGGAAGTATGAAACTTGTAGCAAGTGTTGGATTCAAGGTTGTTCTGTTGTTGGTTCTCTTGCAGCATAGTGGGAAATCCTCTCATCTGTGATGCGAATACGGAGCAAGATTGTTACGGGACTGTACCAATGCCAGTGTCCTACAACCTGAGCTCATATCTACAACCGGCAACAACTAAAGGCCACAAGTGCGCAGTTGCATTTGGTTCCACAATTGGTTGCATTAGCTTCCTCTTCCTTGCTGCTGAATTCTTATTCTGGTGGAGGCAATGTCGAAACCGGCAGGTCCTTTACGATGTTGACGCTAAGTGAACTTCGAAAGTTGCTTGCTGTTGTAGATACTAGAATTTAGATAAGAGTCTAAATCGTATGTGAGTCTAAGAGTCCAAATCAGTTGTAATATTTGGTACTATAAATAAAAGGTGTGAGATTCCAAGGAACACACAAATATTTCCAAAATTCTACATGGTATTAGAGCCAACCCAACCCTAAACCCTAATCCGAGCAAACCCTTACCTCAGAACCATCGTCGTCGTCGTCGGTCCACCGGCCGTGCTGCCTCGTTGCACGTGGTCCTCCGTGACCGCATCGCACGGGAGCGAATCGTGGCCGGCCGGGTTGCATGTGGGCAAGCCAGGGCGGCGACATGAGGAGGCGCAGAGGTGGCGTAGGTCGAGGTAGAGAGCGAAGACAGAGGCCGGCTGCGACACCGAGCGGTGGAGCTCGGGAGAAGTGGATCCGACGCTTGGGCTGACGGTGGAGAAGGGCTGACTGGCAGCGGGATCTGGTGGATCTGGCCGGTGTTGAGGAGGAAGGAGCTCGGGGGTCAATGGCGGCTTGAAGGAGAGAAAGGATCCGGGTGGATCGATCCAGATCCAGCGGTGGAGGTGCCAGAGGTGGTGCGGTGGTGTAGAGGAGAAGGGAGGAGATTCGGTAGGAAGTAGGAGAAGGAGAGGAGAGACAGGCGACACTTGGGGGAGGAGCTGGTGCTTGGGGGCGGCACTCGGGGGATGTGCTTTGATGCGGCGGCAGAGGAAGAAGGTTTGGGCTCAATGAAGGAGGAAGAAGGTTTGTACTGCAGCGGCAATTTGATGCTGAGGAGGAAGAAGGTTTGGCCTTTGGGATTTATTGTGGCCAACGAATCGAGGAGGAAGGAGAGGTGTGGCCTTCGGGATTTGTTGTGGCCAATGAATTAGGGAGGAAGAAGGAGAGGTGTGGTGCTTTTCTTGTGGAGATCCGATCCGGTGTGGAAGAGGTGCACTTGGGAGATCCAGTGTGGTTATCTGGTGTGGCGCTAGGATCCGGTGTGGAGGATCTAATTTGGTGTGGGTGCTTCGAGGGTGATGGACCCAATGGAGGTGTGGAGGGTTGATTTTTTTAGGAGGATCTGGTGTCGATCCAGATCGGTGGAGGATCTGGTGTGGCTACGTGTGTTGTGTTGGGGAAAGGAGAGAGAGGATGGTGTGTTTGTTGAGAGTTCTAGCTGTTGTGTTGCTTGGTGGTGACAGTATCAAAGGTTATGACGGAAGGTATGGAAGACAGAGGGAGAAGACTGTTCAAGTGGTGCTTTGGTGGTTGTGCTAATGATGAAATTGGATGATGGTGATGAGCTCGACGATGGTGAGGACAAAATAGGAGCTGGTGGTAGCTCTAGTGAAGGCTATGTCGGTCGACGGTGATGGTATTGGTGTCGTGCAGTTGTGTTGACATGGATGCCGGAGATAGTATTGCTGAAGATGTCCGGGAGAGGATTGAGACTTGAGTAAGACATAATGGTCTGTGACAGAGTGGTGGATGCTAGGGGTGGCTGGGGGCATGAGGGTAGAGGAAGATAAGGTTGAGGTCAGGGCAGCTGGTAGATGATGGAGATGGATTTGGTGATGTGCCTGGTATCATTGGTGGTGAGCAACTTTTTGATCTTTGTGATGGTATTGGTTATAGAATCGATGGACGGTAGGTTTTGGTACATTTTAGTAATGGTATTGCAATATGTAACAAGATGGATATGATTGTTATCTCATACCCATCTTGAGAGAGAGTGTTGGAGACATTAGAATTTAGATAAGAGTTCAAGTTGCGTGCGAGTCTAAGAGTCCAAATCAGTTGTAATATTTGATACTATAAATAAAGGGTGTGGGGGTTCCAAGGGACACACAAATATTTCAGAAATTCTACACTTGCCATTCATGCGTAATTTGACTCTTGATGAAGCAAGTATTATTGATGAAACATTGTTTGTGATTGGAATGCATTGTCTATTGCAGACCAGCACATAGAGAACGTCAACCTCGGAAATGTGAAGAGATTTCAGTTCAGGGAGCTTCAGTCTACAACAGACAATTTTAGCAGCAAGAACATACTAGGAAAAGGTGGCTTATGAAACATTTACAGGGGATAGCTTCCTGATGGAACTCTTGTGGCTGTCAAACGACTGAAGGACGGTAGCGGTGCAAGTGGCTAGTTGCAGTTCAAGACTTGACGATGATTAATCTCTAAATATTAATTTATTTAATTAAATACCGCACGACTTCCGTGGTCGTAACCCCTAAAGCTAATGACCTATGTGGTCGCAAGCATTCCAGAGGTTATATTATGGGTACCCTGGTCGGACGAGGTCCTATACCTTATCCCCGATCAGATAACTACTCGTGGAAGTAATAAACTGGTACTTGGATCTGTTCCAAGTATATTCCTTATTGTGTGATGAATGAAACACATGCTATATTTGCTCCAAACCACACGACGTTTACAACCCTAAGTAACTGACAATAACTAGTAAATGGTTATATCTCCCACTGACATCAACTGCCGGTCAGTTGGTTTTCTACCAAGTGCCACCCCTTCTCCGACCAGGCACGACACTTCCAAAGGGCACCTCTTCAAGGAGTAACTGCCACCACTTCGTCAACTATTTAAAGGTGGATAATGGGATCGATCAGGGCAGGCCAATCAAATTCCAGGAGATTGGATCATACAAGACCTAGTGACTTGAAGACAATTCAAGCATAGCATTCAATATATATTGTGTAATTTAGGGCTAATCAGTTGCCTTTCCTAAGGCACCCTCTGTAAAGATCTAGTTCATTACAATAAAGAGCAGTCTCATTCTCTCCCAAGAACTCTTTATCATTTTTCTCTATTTATTTCGTAAGATTGGCGACTCGATCATCGACAGCTGGCACCGTTTGTGGGGTTTAAGGCATTTGAGTTCTCGAAGACTTCTTTGCTTAGTAATCCTCAATCTCCCTTTGTTCTATTATCACTCATGCGATCATGGCAAGAACTTGGGACGAGAAGAACTAGTTCGACTTGGCAGACTACTCCGACATCGACATGGATGCATGCATCCGCGCCATAGAATATGACGCAATGTCGTCATCATTCTCTTCCGTCGTCGGCTCACCGCTCGCTGAGACCAGCGAGATCGACCAGATGGAGGAGGATTCACCGCCGCCATCAGTGGCGCAACTAGAAGAATTGGTTCTTTCGACCAGTTCGGAATGTTGAACACCTCTGCAAACTTGGTCCTTACTACTAGTGAAAATGGCGACAAAAGTCCAACGCTGCAATCGGGGGATCAATGTACTCTCGATATAGTCATGGGCGACCAGTATTTGCTAATGGCTCCTACATTTTTCGGGGTTAACCGACATCTAGTGAGGGTGTCAATGAAGTTACCCCTGGTTGTAGGGCAAGTGGGAATGATAAAACTCAGCATACGGTCGGTAATCCGCCTGATCAGGCTGAGTCCACCACAAAGCCTACTGGAGGTGGTAATCTTCGACCGCTCCCCATCATGGAGACTTCTTGTCGAAGCACGGGAAGGCTCTCCCTTAGCTACAATGGGAGCTCGTCAGAAGACCGCTGTTGGAGGCACGCGGTTAACGCGATTGGAGATACCAATCAAGATGCCATGCACAATCCTCCACAGCTTAACCCGCCACCGCTTACTGGTGGAAATGGTGCGAGCACTCAAGTACCAAATGGTAGAGGTCACAGAACTGATGAACATCGATCGGTTAATTTGCAAGCCGGACAGGGCAAGCCGAAAGGTCAGGAGGCAGTTCGGGTTATCGGACACCTTCTACTAGTGAGAATCCTCCAAGACCTTCAGTAACAATTCAAAACTTGCAACGAGTTTGGGATATTTTAGATAACCCTAACCCTGCTCTGGCAGAGACTCCAGGATATGCTCAACTCGCAGGACAAGTATCGGAGATCCTCTAGCAAACCATGCAACGTACAGAAAGGTACTGGAACAATGGAACTTGCAAAGTCAAACTTTGACTTTATCCCAATGTTCTTCCCTTAGCAGGGGCCAACATGGTCAGACTAGAGGTCGATCGATACTAAGACCTCCTCAAAGATTCCGACAAGGGAGTCACGAGGGAAGACGACTCTTTCTTGAAGCCACTCCTTCCCCTCGTAATGAGGAATCACTGCTTGTTCCGGGTGATCTTCGGCATCACCTAAACCAGGCGGCCGGTCGAAGGCGTCACACCAATGTCCATAACCGGATCAAGCCACCAAAAATCCAGCATGCCAACTTGAGAAACCAGTCCCCGATCGATTACAATCCGGCTCCTTTCTAGAGAAGTTGTCATGATTCGATTACAGGTTGTCGAGCCTTCTCAGTAGGGCTCCAAGCTGTACGATGGCTGAACAAGTTCGATGAGTGAATATGGCGAAGTTCATACCCGTTGGAATTCCTCCAAATCTATACTACCGCCATCAGAGCTGGTGGTGGTGATGACAACATGATGGCAAACTACTTGCCCACGGTTCTCGAAGGATCTGCCCGGTCTTAGTTGCTAAACCTCCGGTCGGATCTATCTACACTTGGGAGCAACTCTACGACCTCCTGATAGCAAATTTCCAAGGGACGTACAACCGCCCTGGAAAGGAGGACAATCTCCATCGAATCCGGCAAAAATCCAATGAAACTCTCCAGCAGTATATCAAAAGATTTAGCCAGGTTCTTAATTCTATACCCGAGGTCACAGATTCTTCTCTTATTCATGCTTTCAAAGCAGGATTGAGAAACTGGCGGTTTACGGAGGACATTGCCATGAATCCTCCATGAACGACCGTTGAACTTTTCGATATGGCTGATAGATATGCGGCCACTAGTGAGGCGGTCGAATAGAACGAAGTCATAGATCGAAATGAGAAAATCCCTCAGCCTAGCCTAGAAAAATCGGAAAAGAAGCATAAAAAGGCTCTCAAGGATAAGAAGAATCGTAAGCCCGATAACAAAGAGGTCCTTGCGATTCTCGAGAAATTTACCAAAGGCAAAAAAGAATATTTCGATCGGAACAAGGCAAAGGCTTCAACCGACGACTACAAAAAGAGCAAGAAGTGGTGTCCACTTCATTCAGGCAGCAGGGCATGATCTCCGCACCTACTAAGCCTGGTAGAAAAAGCTAGAGGACTATTATGCAGGTAAAGGTCCCTTCCTGTCCATACAAGAGACCGGAGAACCAAGCTCCAAGAAGAACAAAGATGGCGATAAAGAAATGGAGTGCCAAGAACCGCAGCACACCGTTGATATGATCTTTGGCGGATCTTCCTCATATGAATCAATGCGTCATCTGAAGGCCGTGGAGCGGGAGGTCAACCTTGCCGAGTCTTCGATCACTGTCAAGCCATCCAGGTGGTCAAAAACAGTTATTTTCTTCAGCAAAGAAAACTGCTCCATCCCTTCGACTCAACCAGGTAGGTTCCCTATCGTTGTAGAACCTACTGTTAACAATTGTAAAGTTAATAGAGTTCTTATATATGGAGGTAGTTCTTTAAATATTTTGTTAACAGGAGCATTGGAAGAAATGCAAATTCCCAGGACAAAAGTAAAGCCCAAAAAACTGCTAAACCTATAGGACAACTCTCCCTACCAGTTACGTTCAGAAGACCAAAAAACTTCCAAATAGAAAATATTCCATTTGATGTAGTAGATTTCGAAACTGCATACAATGGAATCCTTGGTTGTCCGGCATTAACAAAATTTCTGATCGCCACACATTACGACTATCAGAGTTTAAAGATGCTTGGACCAAAAAGGGCCATAACGGTTCGAGGGGATAAAAAGATGGCATATACATGCGATCGCAAATCCTTAGAACTAATCGATGAACTTCCGACTAGAGAAACTAATCCACCTTCCATGCAGGTCAAGCACTCGAGACCAAATATGACTCCAAAACCTTTCAACCAAACTAAGATGGTTCCGCTAGACAAAGGTGCTTCTCTGGAAAACTTCCAAACACCGTCTAAATCAGGAAATGCTAAGGCATGCACCCAAAAGGTACTGGTCGGGGCAGGACTCGACAAACATCCAAACACCGTCTAGATCAGGAAATGCTAAGGCATGCACCCAAAAGGTACTGGTCGAGGCAGGACTCGACCTCAAATAGAAAGAGTCGCTCGTCTCCTTCCTCGAGCAAACTTGGATGTATTCGCGTGGAAGGCATCCGATATGCCCGGAGTCCTCAGGGAGGTGATCGAGCACAAACTATCTCTCTGGCTTGACAAGCAACAGGTCAAGCAGAAGTTAAGACATTTTACACCAGATCGGAAGGAGGAAATTCAGTCGAAGATTGACAAGATTCTCAATGCTGGGTTCGTTCGTGAAGTCGACCACCCAGAGTGGCCGCTAATCCTGTAATGGTTAGAAAAAGTAATGGGAAATAACGAATGTGTATTGACTTCACAAATCTTAATAAAGCTTGTCTGAAGGATGATTTTCCCTTCCACACATTGATCAACTTGTAAACTCTACTTCCTGGTGTGAGTTATTAAGTTTTTTAGATGCGTACTCAGGGTATCACCAGATTAACATGAGTAAAGATGATGAAGAGAAAACTTCCTTCATCACACCATATGGCACTTTCTGTTATATAAAGATGTCATTCGGTCTCAAAAACGCTGATGCAATTTTTCAAAGATTTAATGCAAAAAACCTTTAGCCCTCAGATAGGTCGAAATTTGGAAGCCTACGTTGATGATCTGGTCGTAAAGAGCATCAATGCAGGTGACCATATTTTTGACCTACATGGAACTTTCAATAACTTAAGAAGACATAACCTTAAGTTAAATCCAAAAAGTGTGTGTTCGGAGTATCCTCTTAAAAGCTTCTTGGATTCCTAGTTTCGACTAGAGGAATTGAAGCAAATCCCATAAAAATATCGGCCATTGACTAGATGCGCCCTTCGACCACAAAGAAAGAAGTCCAAAAACTAACCGGCTGTATGGTAGTGCTAAGTCATTTCATAGCACGGTTAGAAGAAACATGACTATCTTTCTTTAAGATTCTTCGAAAACATAGAAGTTTGGAATGGACTAAAGAGGCAAATGATGCCTTTGAAGAGCTCAAAAGGTACCTTACGAGTACCCCGATTTTAGTATCTCCAAGGTTGGGAGAAACTTTGATGATATACCTAGC
This sequence comes from Ampelocalamus luodianensis, assembly GCA_036346255.1. Lineage (NCBI taxonomy): Eukaryota > Viridiplantae > Streptophyta > Magnoliopsida > Poales > Poaceae > Ampelocalamus > Ampelocalamus luodianensis. Next base: position 49,438,307 of record CM070627.1, on the reverse strand, counting down.
AGCAACGCCACTAGCAGTCAGTGCTATATTGGTTGTTGAGCATGATGACATCCAACGACCAGTATATTACATAAGCAAAGTCTTACATAGATCAAAATTAAGAACGATATCTACAGGTACAAAAGTTGCTATATGGTCTCCTTATAGCTTTAAGGAAACTAAGGCGTTATTTTTAGGCCCACAAAGTGGTCGTACCAACTGAATACTCTCTTGGTCAAGTTCTCAGAAACAAACAATCATTAGGATGAATAGCAAAATGGGTGGTCGAGGTTGGGGCATTCGACCTCTATTTCATCTCACGAACAACAATCAAGTCCCAGGCTTTAGCAGAATTTATTGTCGAATGGATGAACTCTGAACCCAGCCAAGGGCTCAAGTACGAACACCACGACGAGTGAACAATGTACTTTGACGGTTCCTTGATGCTCAAAGGCTTGAGGGCTGGAGTTGACTTGATATCCCCTACTGGAGAACACATTAAATATGTCATTCAGTTAAACTTTTCTGCTACGAATAATGTGGCAGAGTACGAAGGTTTACTGGCAGGACTCCGAGCAACCAGAGCGCTTGAGATTTGTAGATTACTAGTGAAAGGGGATTCTCAACTGGTAGCGAATCAAGTTAGGAAAGAGTATCAATGCTCAAGTACCAAGATGTCATCTTATTTGGAGGAAGTACGAAAACTCAAAAAGCATTTATTCGGTTTTCAGATCCAACACATTCCTAAAAATACAACTTTTTGGCAGACCAGTTGGCATGAATGGCTTCCATGAGGTCACCTGTCCTGCCTAGAGTTTTTCTCGAGCAACTTGATACACCATCAATGGTCGATAATTCCAAGGACAAAGAGGCTCCACTGGAGATCGTACAGATCGATCCCAGTAGTGATTGGATGACATCGATCTACAATTATCTTCAACATGGCATAATTCCTGAAGATGATATAAAAGCCGATCGTATAGCTCAAAAGGCCAAATCATACCATCTGATCGAATGCGCCCTTTACAAATGGGGATCCCATGGAGTGTTGATGAGATGAATATCTCAATCGAATGATATTAAGTTATTATTCGAAATACATGGAGGACTCTGTGGAGCATATCATTTCTTTAGAATGTTGGTTGGTAAAGCCTTCAGGCAAAGATACTACTAGCCAACTGCCCTCCATGATGCAAAGAATCTAGTGACTATGTGTATACAATGTCAATTTCATAGTCGACAAGTACATCAATCGGCACAAGCTTTGCAAACCATACCTCTTCCTTGGCCTTTTGCAACATAGGGACTGGACATTCTGGTACCTTTCCCAAGAGCACCGGGGTTTGAATTCTTTTTGTGATGATACATTCACAAAATTGATAGAAGTTGAGCTAGTTGTTAAGATAACAACTGAGGCTGTCAAGAGGTTTCTCATAAAAAATGTGATAACACGATTTGGTATACCCAGTCATATCATCACAGATAACAGTGCCCAGTTCTCAAGTGGGAATTTTCATGAATTCTGCGAGGACTTAGGCATCAAGATACATTATGCTTCTGTTGCTCACCCACAAAGTAACGAGGCAGTCGAGAGAGCTGATGGTATAATAATGCAAGGAGTGAAACACCAAGTATTCAACCAATTAATACAACGGTCAAGAGCTTGGGTTCAAGAACTTACTTTTGTGTTATGGGCCGTTCAAACCCCGACCAGTTATGCGACCGATGAAACGCCATTTTTGCTGGTTTACGGTGCTGAAGCCATGCTTCCTCCGGAACTAAAAATTAGCTCTACTCGAATTGATTGTTTCAATGAAAATGATCAAACGGAATGACGTCTCGACAACATCAATTTCCTTGAAGAACGATGAAACCAAGCCCTTATATGATCAGCAGACTACCAATAGACCATGAGAAGGTATCACAGTCATAAGGTGCAACTTCACGGTCTAGCTATAAGTGATTTGGTTCTCAAAAAAAATTAATAGCCAAGCAAATCGCAACAAACTTTCTCCTAAATAGAAAGGTCTATAAACTGTAGTCGAAGTCACCCGACCAGGTTCAATATGATTAGCTATGTCAGACGGGCGTGTCTTGTCTAATTCTTGAAACATTGATCAACTATGTAAGTTTTATGTATAGTTGTTCATTTCAATTTCATATTTCAATTTCAATAAAGATGTTTTTCCTTTCTGATGAGTGTTGTTAATTGTATATCGATTATCCATTGTTTGGTTTAAAACTACTGTTAGTTAAGATCATCGAAGAAGATCAAAGTGCTCTCCAACATCCTTTCTTAAGGATATCTTTTACTCTCTGTCTCAGATGTATTAGTCAAACGCCATAAAGGTTCTGATCGTAATTATCACAGTAAGGATTCTCACGGAGCAACCACACACTTTTCTCAAAGAAGAAATGAGTAAAAGAAGCATCATACAGATAACTGCAAATAGTTGCTTACATGCTAATGGACCTACGGACTTTCTTTCATCATTTCAACATTATGTTCTTCACTTGTTTTGGCTACTGGTCGGGACACGGAAAACCTCTTAGTCGAAATCTCTCCTATCTGCATGTGGTTCTACCCACTGGAAGGAGTTTCCTAGTGATGGCCTTTTTCTTACGATCCTCGCTGCCAGTCAGAACTTGTGCATGATTATGTTTTACAAAGTGCCAATCATGTCTTTGGTCCTTGGCACCTTCTATGACCTGCCAGTCATTTTTTCTGCATACATCCTTGCATAATTTCTTTTCATCAAGGCAAGTCTTATAATATCTTTCGGCCATACACTGTATTTCATTTCGATTATGGAAATAAATCTACAACTAGTCGAAATCATATGCTGGTTCTGACCAAATTGATTTCCTAGTGTTAATACGATCAATTTCACCACATAATCATTACATATACAATGGTCAGAACTTTTGCTTTTTTTTTTCTTGGTCTGCTACTTTCTTAGTAAGTTCTTCTACTACACTAGTAGTCGAGGGCTAGGAAATATGTGAGCACTCAATAAGTTCAAAAGATAAACAAAAACTTTATTGATGATAAAAGGTAAGTTTTTTTTACAATTAGTAATTTTACATCAGTCTACTCTTTAGGATCACCAGACCGGTCGCTATGTGACAGAGATCCAACCTCCATTTCTTCTGCAACCTTGTTTCCGAGAGGCGTCACTTCCTGAGCGATTAAAGTTTGCTTCGACGGCTTGGAGGTGAATGAAGGGGTCGTAAGCTTTTAGCTTTGCCAAAGAAAGGCTAACTCCGTTTGCAACAACGTCCTTCATGGTCTGCACGTGATTCTTCCAAGTTGTCTCGAGCAGACTTTTAAGATCTTCAAGCTGTTGGCCAAAATAGTTGATCTTCTCCGCCGGGACTCCTAAGGAGGGCAGACATGATCCCGATCCCATATCGAAGAGCATCTTATTGAGATCTTTGACCTTTTCTTTAAGGCTTCGCTCGAGTTCTGCCTCTTGGTCTTGCTTGAACATAAGAGTTTTTTTCTTCTAATTTTCAGACTTGCTCTGCACGAGTTATTCGAAAGTTAGAGAAATATAATTACAACATACGATAATCTGGTCAAGTTTACGATCAGTTACCTTGAGCTTTCTTCTTGGAAGCCTTGATGGCTTTTTCGTGCTTGAGAGAGGCCTCATTAAACTTGGTCGACCAGTCTCCGATCGACTGGTCGTAGGGCTTGTATCTCTCTTCAAGATTTGTTATTTTGGCTTCTTTAGCCATGACCTCCATCTCAATATTCTTCAATACTGTCAAAAATGACAAGAGGAAAAATTGATAAACAATAGAGAACAATATAACAAGAGGGGAAGACAAAAGTCAAGAATAAGTACTTACTTTTTAATTTGGAATTTTATTTTACCAAGTTAGTTATGCGTTGGGTCAGTCCTCCGACCACATCAAAATTCTCCACCATATGCTACAAAATAGCAGACTTCTTGAGTTTTCTAATAAACTTTAAAGAAACGGCTATAAGAGTGGTCGTAGGTGCTTACCTGGATCGTCATATCCATGTATTCAGAATAGGCAGCATCAGGAACCGTCTTCAATTGATGGTCTGAAATCCTCCTCTGGGCCTCACCTAGGTTCCATCGTCAAAGATCCAAGGGCAACTGGGGAGGTTGCTGGAATGAAGAGACCTCCTCAACCATGAGGAAGTCCCCTCTCCTTGAGCGATCCTGCAGTGGTAGGAACTTACTGGGATCCTTTTGGAACCTTTGCCTCCTTAGGCAGGGTTGGAGCCATCACGAGTTCCTGAGCGGGCGTTGGTGCTGCCACATGCTCGAGGGCTAGCTCGACCAATCTTTCCTCAGGAGTTTCCTCCTGAGGGGTGCTCTGAGATCAGGCTCCCCAGCACAGATCATTTTGATCTGCTCTCTGACTTCATCAGAGGAAAGGGTTTCAAAAGAATAAAGAGATTTCATAGTTACAAAATAATCAACTGAATAAACCATACTGGTCGGGATTTTTTAGGACTTACCTTCCCTAGAATCCTTGGTCGCGTTATCACGACCAATGTACCAGAGCATGGAGTGAGCTTGGAGCTTCAAGGGACTTATCCGACGTATGGAAAAGTCTCTCACCACGTGCCAAGAGGTCAGGCCCTTGGCGCTGAGGTCTTGGATGGCCTCAACCTACCTTTCGACCTTTCCCTCCTTCATAGTCGACCTCCAGTTTCGGTTCTCGCTGACCACTTTGCCAGCGAAGCAAAGGCTGTCCTCCTTCGTGACCGTCATGTAGAACCAACTCTTCTTCCATGATGACCACGAGGATTTGGAATACATGCGGATGTACTTGTCAGCCCTCTCGTCATGGAGGCGCAGTGAGCACTCCCCAGTTCCGGCCACCGACTTCCCTGACCTCGCCATCTTGTAGAAATACCTGAAGACCTTCAGATTTGGTCGGATCCCCAGGTACGCCTCGCAGAGATAGACGAAGATGCTGATGTTGGCGATGGAGTTGGGGGCCAAGTTCACCAATTCAACTCCATAATATTCAAGAACCTTGGAGAGGAATTTGTGTGCCAGCAACCTAAACCCACATTCAATGTAGGCAAGAAAAACTGGGATCTCTCCCTCTTCACTGTTTAGGAAATGATCTCCGGTCGCTGACCTCCAGGAAATCAGATCCTTATCCGGGAGCATCCCAATCTTCTCCAAAGCCTTAAGCTTCCTGTCACTCAAATAAAAAACCAACCATTTGGTATTTGAGTCTGATATGGTTGATTTTGGGCGTGAGGTTGAAGGGAGGTCGGAGAAGTTTTTGGTAAGAAGATGAGAGTAGGTCGGAGGAATTTTTTGCGAAAAGATGGAGAAAGACTCAAAGAAAATTGGAGAGCATAAAAGCCCTAAAGCTGTGCGCGATGGGGATTTTACAACCGCATTCTCATTAACTGCAATTGGAGGTTACCCAAAGCCAAACGGGCAAAAACTCTTTGGTTTCCCAGACGATTCTCAACTTTAAAATGAATACGGACCACCTCGTTAACTTCACCATTAAGACGAGGGTTTTTTCCCATAAGGATCTTCATCGGAAGGGGTTCACACTACAAAATTCATTTAAAGTTCAGGGGCTAGATGACGAGGATTAATCTCTAAATATTAATTTATTTAATTAAGGACCGCACGACCTCCGTGGTTGTAACCCCTAAGGCTAACGACCCCTGTGGTCGCAAAGATTCCAGATGTTACATTATGGGTACCCTAGTCGGACGAGGTCCGGTACCTTATCCCCGACCAGATAATTGCTCGTAGAAGTAATAAACTGGTACTTGAATTTGTTCGAAGTATATTCCTTACCTTGTGATGAACGAAACACGTGCTATATTTGCTCCAAACCACACGACGTTTGCAATCCTAAGTCACTGACAATAACCATTACATGGTTATATCGTCCGCTGACATCAACTGTCGGTCAGTTGGTTTTCTACCAACTGCCACCCCTTCTCCGACCAGACGCGATACTTCCAAAGGGCGCCTCCCTAAGGAGTAATTGCCACCACTTCGTCAACTATTTAAAAGTAGATGATGGGATCAATCTGGGCAGGCCAATCGAATTCCAGGAGATTCGATCATACAAGACCTATTGACTTGAAGACAATTCAAGCATAGCATTTAATGTACATTGTGTAATTTAGGGCTAGTCTGTTGCCTTTTCTAAGTCATTCTCTGTAAAGATCTAGTTCATTACAATAAAGAGCAGTCCCATTCTCTCTCAAGAACACTTTGCTATTTTTCTCTATTTATTTTGTAAGATCGACGACTCGATCGTCAACGAGACTGAAGTTGAAATAATCAGCTTGGCACTGCACCGCATCCTCCTCAGGTCTTACGGGTTCTGCATGACTGCCACAGAGAGACTACTAGTCGATCCTTACATGTCAAACGGAAGCGTCGCTTTGCATCTGAAAGGTCAGTATCTCAAAATTCCAATCAGCACAAGTTATTGATAAAACAACAGTCTCGGTACTCTTAATAAATTAAGTTGATCCTATGAACCCAATTGTAGTGCAGTATATGTTCTTTCTCAAACTTTCTGATCATATCGTGCCGAAAAGAACGGTGTAGAGTTGAAAGTTGCAATCCGACAGGCCGAACGCGAAAAGACTTGGAATTGGATTATTCCCTCCTTTTCTTTCTTTGGACAGAGATTTAGCACAGAGCATACGATTCATATCAAACCAAATCTTCACTTTGTTCCGGTCAAATCATTCCAGGGAAGCCACCTTTGGACTGGATCACCTTTAGCACAGCAGCAGGAGGCCTACTGTACCTGCATGAACAGTATGACCCCAATATCATCCACAGAGATGTCAAGGCTGCCAACGTACTGCTGGATTTTCTCTTGTGTTTCTATTCCATCGCACTCAATTTACTCAACAGGTTACATGGCTTAAATAGCCTCACTAACACATGCACGCACGGACTCCACTACCTGTGGTCATGCGCATGCAGCTAGCAACTGACTCACTCCACTAACCACTAACACACATGCACTATTCTCACGCATCCACTGATCAACTAACCCAGCTAGCTAACAAACTAACTCAACTAGCAGCTCTAGAACCTGATGGACCGGGCCTCACGGCCAACTCTGACGCACACGACTCAAATTGATGCATGCCTCAACTAATGCATGACTTAACTAAGATACTAGTCAAGATTAATTCCAACAAATCCCCCTTAATCTTGACACGTCAACTCACGGCGCCGATCTTCACGCATCTTCTCCTCGGCAAGACACGGAGATAGCCGCCAATGCCATCTTGTCCCGTCGGTTTGTTGATGACACAACATCGCACCACCATTGCCTTGTTGTGGCCTCACGTGCCGCCATTGTCGCAGCGGCCTCGACCGCCGACCGTCGTTGTCGGCATCACACCGATGCTTTCTCGCAGCGGAATCACACCGCCACCTCCATGAACACGGCCTCACACCATGGTTCATGGCCTTCACCGTGAGTGTGCCATCATAGCATCCTCTTGCTACCACATCCTCGCCACCGGTGATGCAACTTGCTGGTAACTCGTCGCTTCTCCTCCGCCCGTGACGCAGCTCGACGGTGACGGAGACTCGGGCCTCGACACACGAGGCATAAACTTGTGCATGGGTGAGCATGGGGTAATGCAGCCACACCACGGAACTCTTCTTCGCCGGTGCTCCTGACGTCGTCGTGTCGACGTTCACTTTGCTGCCTCCGCTACCCCGGTGATCTCACACGCACCAAGCTCTGATACCAAATGTTGGAACACAACACCAGGATCCTACACACACATTTACCTGTGGACGAAAACTACACGGGGGAGACGAGGAACACAGACATATAGAGAGAATTTTCCGACACGAACTCGACTGGACTACTGCGAGGCGATCCTCGGCGATTTCGGGCTCGCGAAGCTCCTTGATCACCGGGACTCGCATGTAACCACGGCGGTGCGGGGCACCGTTGGGCACATTGCGCCTGAGTACCTCTCCACTGGTCAGTCTTCCGAGAAAACCGACGTCTTCGGCTTCGGCATCCAGCTGCTGGAGCTGATCACCAGCCAGACGGCGCTGGGGTTCGGCAAGTCGTCAAATCAGAAGGGAGCCATGCTGGAAAGGGTAAGTAGTACAATCTACTTGATAAAAACTACTGTGCAATCTACTTGATACAAGCAAATAAGTTCATCAAATAATCAGATATGAAAAACATTTTGTCTAACCTGCTTGTCTGAAACTGCCACACACCTTGATGATGCCTAAGACAGTTCATGGCGTTGTTTCTTGATCAGGTGAAGAAGATGCACCAAGAGAAGAAGCTTGATGTGATCATTGACAAAGTCCTGAGGAGCAACTATGACCGGATCGAGCTCGAGGAGATGGTGCAGGTGGCGCTGCTGTGCACCCAGTACCTCCCCGGTCACAGGCCGAAGATGTCGGAGGTGGTCCGCATGCTGGAAGGCGACGGGCTCGCGGAGCGGTGGGAGGCGTCGCAGCGCGCCGACTCGCACAAGTTCAAGGTGCCCGAGTTCACCTTCAGCCGCTGCAAACGTTAATCCTTAAATGCAAACGTTAATCCTTAAATACTCCGACCTGACCGACGACTCGTCGTTGCTGGTGCAGGCCGTCAAGCTCTCCGGGCCAAGATGACATGAGCACATGGCATCAGAAGTTCAGAACATTAGCAGTAGTTCCTGTACAGCATGAGAACCCTATGTAGATTGGAAAAATAATTATGTATCTGAGATGAACTGTACAAAGAAGAGCACACGACTTGTACTAATATTAATATTACAGATGATGTAGTTGAAACAATAAGACTGGTTGTAACAAAGAGCTTCTGAAGGCTGAAGCTATAAGGTTTTGCTTGGTTGGCTTGTATGTTCTGTCCCCTCTGGCTCTTTCTGCTTTTCTTCTTGTATTTTCAGATTGCAACAGGTGCTAAAATCTTATCAGAATCCATTGTTGTCTTGTTGATGTGTACATAAAAGGTTGTGCAAAACCCAGGAATACATGATGTATATCTCCATTACTCCATACGGCCAAACATATTTTTTTTACAGTGTGATGGCAATATACATATATATACCAGTACAATAGCCTCAGCAAAACGTTCTTAGTTTCAGACAACCATCAACCATCAAAAGAACAGGCACAAACAAAGTTTCTTCAGCTTATGTGTTCACAAATCTGCAGTTCTTCCTGACCTCACCACCAGCAGGGTTGGTGATGTTGCCCATCTTGACCATGGAATCGGAGAACTGCTTGAAGAACGCCGCGGGGTCGGCCCAGTACTTGTTGACGGTGTCGGCTGTCGAGTACCCAACGACGCTTGACCACATCTCTTGGTCGGAGTTCAGGAGTCCCTCGCCCTTGATGAGTGTCTCGAAGTAGGCGTTGTCGAAGGTCGAGGAAGTGTAGCTATCCATGGCGCTGATGTTGTCGTCACCACCGTCCGAGGGGCAGATCTCCTTCAGCTTGCTGTGGTAGGACTCCGACGCAGGGTTGTACTTGGATGTCATCTCAAAGTCGCCGTATATCCTGTCCCGGAAGTTCGCGCACCGGGCAAAGCCAATTGTGTGGGATCCTTAAATGCAAACGTTAATATATCTACTTAGTAATGTTCATCTTAAGAAAATAACAAACGGTGCACCACACATACATATCGGAATTCAGAAGGTTCAGTTTATAAAGTAACGTTTCCATATTGGTATGCACTAGTTTAAAGCAGTGTCGTGAAAACGGTACGTGGTTCTCGGACGGAATTGGTACCGCACAGCCATCAATCGTCATGCGGGTTATTAATAGAAATTTAACGGACGATTATACATTTTTAATAACAAATTTATTTATATTAATATTGCTTCAAAATAATTTATCTGGCATGATTATGAAAATTTACCATTGTATAAAACATGAGTACACACAATCTATACCAATATCATAACTTGAAGTTACAAGGCTCGTGCTAAATTTTTGCCTTTGAGGAATTCCCCTCACAGTTTGCACAAAGTATTTAGCAATCGGAACATCAAAGCAAGCATCGATTTGGAAACGTAGGAAGTAGGCAAATCTTCATCGGTTCACATCTCCAAATATGCAGCCAGAGAAATCAAGAAAACAAAGAGATGACAGATTTGGGATTTTGGATGAGAATATTAGACTAGTTGTCGCCGGCGGGAATGCCAAAAGGTTGGCACTGATATTACGGACGTCACTGTCTAACTAAATGGGCTGTAGTATATCAATTAGGGAGCTGTTAGCCAACGCTATAACGGGATGCCGTTTCGATGGTACAACATCTAACTGTTGGATCGGTTCCTTCCATCGGACGACACACTTCCACCTCCCGTCCTCCTCCGTCGCGCGCTCCACCACCCCGGCGTCCTCTTCCTTCGCGCTGTTCGGTGCGACTTTCACATGAGTTTCGCGTATTTCTAGAAGTTTTCAAGAAAATTTCAAACTCAAGTTTCAACAAGTTTTAGATTTTGGAACTCAAGTTTAACAAGTTTCAAACCAAAAAAGTTTCAAAAAGTTTCAGCAAGTTTCATGAAGTTTGAAAGAAGTATGGTGATTTTTTTAAAAGTTTCAGGTTTCAATAAGTTTTGCGTATTTCTAGAAGTTTTCAGAAGATTATAATAAAGTTTTAAACCCAAGTTTGAACAAGTTTCAGATTTTGAAACTCAGGTTTCAACAAGTTTTAGATTTTGTTGCTCAAGTTTGAACAAGTTTCAGACAAAAGAGTTTCAAGAAGTTTCAGCAAGTTTCATAAAGTTTCAAGAAGTCTCATGAAAATGTTTTAAAAGTTTTAGGGAATTTTGCGTATTTCTAGAAGTTTTCAGAAGATTCTAAGAAAGTTTCAAGCCAAAGTTTCAACAAGTTTCAGATTTTGAACTCAACTCTCAATAAGTTTCAAACAAAAAGAGTTTCAACAAGTTTCATGAAGTTTTAAGAAGTCTTATGAAAACATTTTAAAAGTTTTAGGTTTCAGTGAGTTTCACGTATTTCTAGAAGTTTTCATAAGATTGCAAGAAAGTTTCAAACCTAAGTTTCAACAAGTTTAAGATTTTAGAACACAAGTTTCAACAAGTTTCAGACAGAAAAATTTCAAGAAGTTTCAGCAAGTTTCAACATATTTTAAGAAGTTTCAGCAAGTTTCAGATTTTAGAACTCAAGTTTCAAAAAGTTTCAACAAATTTCAACATGGTTTAAGAAGTTTTATCAAAAATCAAACAAGAGCAAAAAAATCCTGACGTGCTCACCTGCGGCCGCGCGACCGCTTGCCGCCACAGCTCTGCGCTCGTCGGGACATCGCGGATGTTGGCCTTCCCGCCTACCACCGAGCTCGCCTACGGCTCCGTGTTCACCGAGCTGCTGTGGCCGCTGACCTTCCCACGCATCGCCGAGTGCGCCTCCGGTAGCCGCTTCCACTCACCTCTCTTTGGCCGAGACCGCTCACCGCCACTCCCTATCGCGCCAGATCGTGGCCTCCCACATGCTTACGTCCATACAAGGCGTGGAGGACTAGCCCACCGCCGCTCACCGTGAATCGCTCGAGGACCGGCCCACTGCCTGCCACTCGCCCTACGCAATTTGCCGTCTACGGGGTGGAGAGAGAGAGAGAGAGAGAGAGGTGTGCGATTTGCCCATTGCTCTCCCTAGATGAGAATGAGAGAGAGAGAGAGAGAGACTCGAGATGGGTTCGTAGTGAATAAGATATTCAGGATGAGTGAATAAAAGTGAGTTTGGGGTGGGGATGGGGCAAAGGATGCTAAGCATCGGATGAATTGGATTGAACAGTTGATAGCTATCCTATAGCAATGCTATAGCGTTTTTTTAGTTTTTCTCTATCAATTATCTGTATACGTCGGCCAATTAAATAGTAAACAACTGATTAATCGGTATAATAAGTCGATTATGCGCTCACACCCATTAATTAACCACCGCATATGCTAATCTTGACGTTTTGGGCAACGTCACCGACTTGACGGACGATTAATCGGCCGCTAACACTGTTTTTCTTTTTTGAGAGAATACAAGATAGACACACACTCAATACACACTACACTCACATGACCTACGCATACAGAGTCATTTATGTCCTCCACACATGCTAGAAATTTATCGGAGACTCCTAAGGTCTTACAGAGCGAGGACACAATCTTTCCTACTGAACATACAAGCGTGTGTGTACTCCTATAATTAGTGGACACCAGCGATAAGTCTAGGACTTCAACCTGGTGGACTAGGTGTACACCCGCACACCTAGTCATCCGGACACATGCTAGCTTCTGCTAACACCGTTTTTCTATACACTGGTTTAAAGGAGTATCTGTACATCCTTCCTGATCACTACCAATTGGGCAATTGGTTCAGGTAATTTTCGTTTCTTCTTGCACCTCATTGGCAGGTTGAGTTATAATGTGAATCGAATTCGTGACATTAATGTAAAACTGACAGTCAAAAAGAGAATAACATACCCACGAGGGCCACCATGTCAGTGGCATCAAGGCCCTTCTGCCAGAACTTGGAAATGAGGGCGAGGAGGCCCTGCTGAGCAGTGGGGATGTCACTGTTTGCTAGGTCCAGGCTTGCCTTCTTGGAGTCCAATCTTCCTACTGGGACATCCCAGTAAGGCCCACCTACCTGCAAGACAATGTTTTTCTTGTTGTAACATAGATACGATATTTGTACTGTTTTGTTCTAAAACAAATGAATTTGTACTGTTCTTTGTTTGCATGCAAGTCTGGATACCTGCATGCTGGTAGCCAAACAGTATCCAAATGGTTCAGCAAGTTTTATCAGGTAGAAGCAAGTTATGATGAAATGGATGTTTGGATTTCCAATGGTATACTGATTACTGAGTTATTCCAAAATGAGTATTTGTTTCTTAATTTCCTCAAATGTCAAGTCTAATATGAAACTGATGCAAGCGTAAGTATGCTAATGTGTTGCACACACAAGACTAACTTCATGTGTGAAAAGTTGCTTTCATGTATGTAAGTATGTATGCTAATGTGCTGCACACACAAGACTAACTTCATGTGTGAAAAGTTGCTTTCATGTATGTAAGTGCACAGGAATCAGAACTCTGAACATAGGTTTGATTTGATTTACCAGGACAACAGCGTCCCTCGCTGCGATGGCAAGCAAGTCTGCACAGGAAACTGTTCCGGGGCACTCCGCTTCCAACTTCTGCTTGATCTTGTCAACCAGGTCAAATCCTTTCAGCGAGTTGACGTTTTGGTCTGCCTGCTTCTCTCCAATCAGAGTTGCAGTGTCGTCAAGTAGCACCGATCCATCACAGCCCTGCAACAAACATTCAGATGTTCAGAGCAAACTCAATGCTGCTCCTCAATATGCACATGGAAGTGTGGATTAGCAAACCAGGTTAGCGTGTGAGAGTAAAAAAGATTAGGAAACCAACCTGGACGAAACAGTCATGGAAATGGAGGCGAAGCATCAAAGCGGCATTGCGCTGGTCGGCGCGCGCCGCGCACTCCATCTCTGTCCGGACGACGTGCTCCACGTTCGGGCACGTCTTCGAGTAGTGCTCCAAGCTCAGGCTTGAAGGGTCCTGTGCCACCAGCAATGGCACGGCCAGGAGAGCACAAGCCATGCAGAGCGCAAACGCCCTGAAGCGCAACACACCTGTAGCCATTCTGACCTAGCTGGTTCTAGCTGTCTCTCTCTTTGGATAGTTCAGATTTTTTTTTGTGGCAAGCTTCTTGCTCTGCATGTGCTTTATAGCAAAGTGACAATGCTACTTGGAATAGTGAGAGATATGGGTCAAGAGGGAGATGAACTAACACTGATGCGGTTGGTGGAGTAAGCAAGCAGCTTTAGTATCACAATTGGGGCACACTACTGGGTCAATGGCTCTCTCTCTCTACTAGTGTTTGGTGGCTTTGGGTTCACCAATCTTGGAAAATCATAACTTCTTGCACTTATGTTTGTTTTTAAATCATGTGCATGTTTCCAGTGCTGTCCTTGGCAAAAGAAATTCAGATCTACGGGTGTTCAATGCTAGATTAGAAATTGCTACTTAAGTGCTTATATTTGGCTTGTGTTACTGAAAAACCTTATGGTCCTTTGTTGGATCAGCTTCCTATGAACACAAGTAGTTGAGTTGGAACGTGTTAACCTCGATGTATATATACATCACGGTATGCAGAAACAAGGACATTTCTTCCTTTAGAACAGATAGAAACCAATAATTCTGGGAAGATATCTGTGCCAAGTGTGAAAGCCAAAAATGGTATCTCAGATAGATTCTTTGCCTGATGAGTTTACTTTAGTTGTCACCATCTGCTACCATTCCTGGGCCGTGGGGCCCATTCTTCAGTCGCCTAGTCTTGGCAGCTCACCGTTCACCACCTCAACGGAACTGCTGTATATATGTATACGCACTCATGAAATGGAATAAAGGTGGATTTGAGGAGAGAGAGAAAATCTTTGTGCTTTTAGCTGTACGTATAGGGCAACTGGTGGGGAAGAAGATTAATTTTCAAGAATTTTTTTGAAATAATATTATTTTAAAAAAAATTGCAAAAATAAATAGTCATTTTTTAAACAAAACTAGACTACTGTTGCCATAATGGCAACAAAGCGACAACAGCCTAGGCAGTGGCGGCCAGGGTTTCAACAGTACAGAGAGGTCTCTGTCGCCAGCCCATATTGTTTTTTTACTGACTATTTTCGAACACATATTTTGTCGACAAATCACAATGATATTACAGAACATTCAGCACAACGTCATAACATCTTTTGTCGATAAATCAGAATGATATCACAAAACATTCAACGCAATGTCATCACATAATTTTTCGACAAATTAAAGTGATATTACAGAATATTGGGCACTACATATTTCAACATGACGAATCTTTCCCGTGACCGCGACCTCAACGTCTGCCACGTGGATCACCTCGAGTGGGGCGGTCGGATGAGGTCCCTGTGGCGATGTCTGGACTGCCAGTGTCTCCTTCGTCCTGTGGATTTCTCATAGGGCATTTCTTGAAGGTGTGGTCAAACTCCCTGCAAATGGAGCATTTTTTCGTACGACGCTCGGCTTCTACTTCGTTCATATCATTCCTAATGCGTTGTACCTGTTGTCGGCCAACCTTTCCCTTCAGCCTGTTAATATCCGCGGCCCAGATAAGTTGCTTCCAGGTCGGATGGCCAATGAAATGACCAACCACGTCGTAACCATACAGCTATGCACTTCAAGTTTGCATCACCTCCTCCTTGTTGAAATAATCAGAGATGTACTGGCCGGAATGTTGCGCCGCCGTCGAACATACGGCCATGACAAGGGAGCAGGCCTATGTAGAATAAGAGGCTTGTTGCAAGTGCATACGCAAATAGCACGATGTAGTGTGCACTCGTGGGTGATCCTCTTGCGGTTCGTCTCGCGGCGTCCTTTATCCCTGCACAGTATCTCGAAGTGAAGCTCATCTTGAAATGCCGGTGCATCTCACCCTTCTTGCTCTTCTCCTCCATGTACTTGGTTATCATAGCGGAGTATAGTACTATGTCATTTGCCATGGCGAGCGATGTGTTGTTGCTTCTGTCAACAAATTAATTTGTAGTACTGCAGAGAATTACCTCCACAATACCAACCAAAGGGAGGCACCTATATCGAGCACTACACCTATCATGTAGCAGCGATCACTTATATTTAGGCTCGTACTCAATCCAGTTCGAGAAGCATTTCACCTGCACCTCCGTCTTCCTCGCCACACTAGGACCATCTGTGGGTAGCTGTGGTAATGATTTGGAGGCTTGGTCAGCGCTTGTAGTAGCCTTTTTCGCTGCCTCCTTTCTATGCGTCTAGGTCCGCTCATCCAGAATCTTCTAGAGTGCTTCAAACTTTCGCTGCTGGTTCTGGTCTGCTTGAACAGGTTCATTAAGTCCTTGTTGTGGAACTGCTTGTAGAAGTTTGCACTCAAGTGTCTCATGCACCACCTGCTCTACAGATCCGCCTATGGAAGTGGTTCGTTCTCCCCTTGTTGTACCCGAGTTATTGCACTCAGCAGGCCCGCATGCCGATCATGTATGACGCATACGTTAGGACGGCCCTGTACAACAGAAATCCTCAAATTCCTCAGGAACCACAACCAGCTGTCCGTGTTCTTGCTTTCAACGAAAGCGAATGCCACGAGAAGAACTCGATTATTCTCGTCCGTCGCTATTACAGTTAGTATTTAGCCCTTATACTTTCCAGTTAGGAATGTGACATCCACACACAAGATTGGATGACAGTGTCGGAATGCATTGATGCTTAGACCAAAGGAGAAGAATGCTCGCTTCAGTACCCTCTTATTGCCCCACTTCAGATGCGTGGAATCTTGAATGTCGACATGAGTGCTGAGATTCATGTCTTGTATGACTCGGAGTAGCCCGAGGAGGTTGTGGTAGGAGTTCTCGAATGTACCGAATCTTGATTCCAATGTCTTCTGTTTTGCCTTCCACGCCTTGGCATAGCTGATTTTGTATTGGAACTTTGCCTCAATCGCCTGAATGATGAATCGTGGCTCAAAATCTAGATTATTCATGATCTCACTGTACATAATGTTGGCGATGAAGCCTGATGACGGGTTCTTGTGGGACTACACTGACTCAGCGACGACACATACGTGAGGGACCACTATAGAGTATTTTCAATAGGTGTCCCACTTAAGCTGAAATGTATGTGCTCTCCAAGGGCATTTGTCGTGACCCCGGGGCAGAGGACCCTGGGACCTCACTGTGTAAACCACACTAGTCCCATGATCAGTGACTAGTGTACACAATCAAACAAAAGATGATAACATAGCCATGCAACGTCACTATATTAATATAAATTTTGAGTAGATTACAAAAGGACACAAGGCCAAAAGCAAAAACAGTGGAAACCAAAGAACAGGTCGTGGCCACCCGATTCGCCACAGGCAACCGGCTGGGGGCGCATCCTAGTCGTCGAGGACCTCCTGGTCCTCTGCGTAGGCCTCTTCACCTACTTGTCAACAAGCAAGAGTGAGCACAATAACCGTACTTGCAAGTCACACCCGTTAAGTAACAGATTAATGCATGCAAGGGTATAACAAAAGGAAGGCTTATAGAGTTGATTTGCATTAAGCCAAGTTTCTTTCCAATTATTTGTACTAAGTTCCAAGGAAGTCTAAACCATAACTAAAATTTATTTTTCTAAACACAAGTTTTATAGTTAGATAACAATCATCAACAAGTGGTGAAGGATATCCTCCTATCACAAGGCTGCCCGTCGAAAACCCAATTTGGATAGAGATCCAAAACAATTTTAATCAAGTCTTTTGAAAACAAACATCAAAATCTAACTTGGAGTGGCTTTGTCAGCATGTTCATGACCGTGGACATAGTTATTCAAATAGTTTTATACTTTGCAAAGGTTGTCCAACTTTACCAACAAGAGGTAATCAATTATACTGTCCTCTCACACACTTATGAAAGTGTGCGACTAAGAGATTATCACAAAGCCTTTACAATGCGCCATCCCACCATAGTCCCGTCTCGCTAAGATTTCGCTTCCATTGAGCTAACCACTGGCGGATTCAAGCCCCCTCTTGCGCCAAGTGGGAATACATAACGGTAGGTCGTGAAAGACACCAATGCAACCGGATAGCACGACCACAGTGAGGTGTTCCATATTAGTTAGTCAGGTCCTGCCCATTCAGGACTTGTGGTAGTACGATGTGGCATAGCAAAGGAATGCTCGAAGACCGTTCCTTAACTGACCTGGGCGACAACCAAACGAACCCTGGGTCTTGACCAAAGAAATGGATCGATCCCGTGTATGAACATGCACCCATCCAAACATTCATTTCACCCAAGTCCAAACCAATTTTCCCTTCAGTTTACCACAGTTAAAACATTTCAGAAAAACTCTATGGTAATGACCATACCATAACAACGATTGAAAATAGAGTTGAGCTTTTGGCTAACTTCCCAAAATCAAAGACTTTTGAGCTAAGCTTCGGCTAAGCATAGATTTTTGCAACATGTTCTAGTTTCATATTAATGTACCAACTAGCTTTTAATTGAGGTATCAAGGGAGGTCCAAATGACGTTCAAGTCTGGGTGTACAAAGGAATTGGGAATAACTATCAATTTAAAACAGTGATTTAAAGTACTTGAATTGAAATACGCATGCAGTGGTAATTTAAAACGGAAGGTACATAATTTAAAATACTAGGTGCAATATGATCAAGAGTATGACTTGCCTTGCTCGAAAGCTTGAGGATCTACTTCGTCGAGGTACTCTGGCTCCCCGGCGTCGTCGAACTTTACACGTGAGAACAGAGCAAGATCAAATAAAGCCTAAATAAAGATCCAAATGAAATCCAACTCAAAAAGTTTTAGAGAAGGAGATCCAGCGGAAAGAACTGCGGGATGAGAGCAAAAGAGCAGAATGTTGAGGTGAAAGCGAATAGAGTGGAAAAGGGAAAAAGACTCCCCGATATGCTATTATAGTGGAGGTAGGAGAACTGGATGACAAGGATGTAGCGACAGGATTCACGGTGGTGTAGCACAGGTGCACAGCTGGCAGGTGAGCAAGGGGATGGGAGCAGGTAAGGGAGGAGACAAGAGGAGGAGATGGGTACAATAGAGGTGACAGCATTTAATGCGATGCAACAACATTTAATGCGCGAAGAATTCTGCAGCAAAAGTGCAAGAAGGAGAAAGTGAGCAAAGCTAGTCAAAACAGAGATGTAGGTCAAGATCAACGGAAAATTGTGACCGAGAGGGGGGGGTCCAACCGAAAGGGTGGTCCTGAGGAGGAGGAGGGTGATCTTTGCAAAAGAGAAGGTCGTGACCATGAGAGTGGTCTTTGCAAAAAGAGAAGATCGTGACCAAGAGGGTGGTCTTGAACGAGAGGATGATCTTTGCAAAAAGGGCGATCGCGATCAAAAGGGAGGTCTTTGCAAAAAGGGCGATTGCGAACAAAAGGGTGTTGTGAGGATGAAGACCGTTCGATTCTGATCGAACGACTCGCAAGGATTGGGAACGTTCAGACTGGACGAACGCGCAAGCGAGATCGAGCCATTCAAACTCGATCGAACGACTCACAAGGATTGAGAACGTTCGGACTGGGTGAACACGCAAATGAGATCGGGCTGTTTAAACTCGTTCGAACGACTCGCAAGGATTGAAGGCGCGGGCGCGCGGGAGGAGGAACGGACAGAGAAAGGGGATCTAAAAAACCAGAGAACTCCAGCAACTCAAAACCAACCTAAGGATTAGTTGAAGTTTGATTTAGTCATTTAAATCACTTTTGATTCCGAAAATCTCAAGTTAAGCTTTAACAAATCAATAAACCAAATGGTTATTTTTATTTTGAAAACTTCAAAAAGGCTCAGAAAAATAGGGATATTACAGCATCCCTCTATGTCGCACTTCATGTCGTAACATCTGGGGTTAGACTTGACGACTGTGAATGTACGCCGCATCGACAAGGCCCATAATTTGACCACCTCTTGTACAACCTCGCTCTGGTCGTACTCTCATGGCACTCGAGAGCCTTCGTTAACGATGAGGTTATCGAACTGGTATGTGTTCCACTCGGATGGAATCGCCTATTGGTCCACATCATCTTCGTCATTAGATCCTTTATTTTCTGACAATGCCATGTAGTCTTGGTCTTTGAGATCCATCCTTTGCACTAGGGCTTCCAGCTCATCACCCTCGTCAGCAAGCCCACTAGCTTGCCTGACTTAAGGAGCTCCTTCCATAGGGTTTTTATCGATAGCATCAGCAACTTCCGGACATTCGTTCATTGTGTGCGTCGTGTTGTGGCTGGAATCCTCGACTTTTTCTTCGGCATAACCACCCCCTTCTTGTTCAGTCGTAGATGCAGGAGTAAGTTTGGCATATGCCTGGGCTAGAAGGACCAAATCACATCGTTCCTCCCTTTCCCTGTGTACATATGACTGCTATGACCTTATTCCCTTGAGCTGCACTAACTCCAAATATGTGCCCTATAGTGCTCCATTGGCAAGGCAACTCAATCTCAGATCATAAACAATATGGTCCAAATCGAATGAGCGGAACAACCACTCATCACAGCCCTACATGTGTGCTACTCTGGTCTTGCTAGGGGCACGATCGTCGATTGAAAATAGCACAAATTAATCCCCTCGGGACCCTCAAGAATAGTCCCGTAACCGTAGTAAATTTTGAAGTTGGTGGCGTTCAGCATACTTGATGTACTACACCGTAAACAAGATTTTAACGATTAACCATATATCTAAAACTAAACTTCCCACTGAAAAGGATTATGTACAACACACTGCACTACATAACTGTACATCTAAAACTATATAATCCATTTGGTTAAAAACAAATACCTGAAAGATGGACGATCGGAAGGACAGCGATTCGCTAGCTTCTCTCCTCCCCTCTACTCCTCCATGCTCCTCTCCCTTCCCTCCCCCTCTTTCTTTTTCTGAATAAAAGTGAGTTATGTCAGAATTTTTGGGTCTTTTGTAGGGTAGATTATATCGCCATTTGGAATGATGACAGGGACTTGCGGGATCCTGCCATCATTTGAAATGACAGTTTTCTAAAATTTTAATATTAAAAAATTTAGGATCCCTAAACTGGCGACAGGGACCTCTCTATACTGTTGAAGCCCCTGTCGCCACTGCCTAGGCTGTTGTCGCCATTTAGAATGGCGAAATGGATTGTAGCCTAGTTTTATATAAAAAAATCGACTATTTATTTTTTATAATTTTTTAAAATAATATTATTTCAAAAAATATATAATTTTCAACACATCACTTTTTATAAATATATATATATATATATATATTCTGAGGGCATTGTTTGCATGGCAGAGTGTAAGGCTATAACAAAATAAGCTCTCTAATACCAGTCATCATGTTGTAGACAAGTTTGAGTTTTGTTTCGAAAATTACGTGCAAAGACTTGTTCAACCATTGAGAATATCTATTGTCCAGAAGAATTTACCCGAAGCAACTTCATGTGCAGTTCCGAGCTATTCTATCATTCTATGCTACATTTATACTTCCATAAATTTGAAGAAAAAAATGCATAAATAACACTACGTGTACAAAAATAGTATATCTTGCCTAATGTTTGTCATGGGCGTGGTTACTGTTTACACATGTACTGTTCATATGTGTATTGTTTATCCACGGATAGTTTCTTTCGTTACAGATATCTATTTCTTTGAATAGTTTATTAGTTTCCTCGTATAGGGATTATGTAATTAGAAATGTTATCTATTAGTTAGAAGATTATCTATTAGTTAAGAAAATCATTATTTAGATTGATTTTATCTATAATCGCTAGAAGAGCCCTCTATATAATGAGGCATATTGTAATCATTGGCATCAAACAAAGATAAATAAACAAGTTCTTATTCTCTAAAGTCCAGCTGTGGTCATTCCTTTGACCGGCTATTCTAGATCTATTCCTCCCTAATCGGTGCCCTCCTTCACCTAGCGCCGTTCTACCTCAAGTCGTCGTCGTCCGACCTCCCTCCGACGGATGTTTACCCCGTTATGAACTAAGGTTCATGACATTTGGCATCAGAGCCAACACTATGGCTTCTGCTGCCGAGCTATCCCTACTAGACAACCTGATGGAGTCGATGAAGATGACGTTGAAGATGATGTTCCAACAAATTTCGCCCACCTCATCGGAGGAGTTTGTCGTCCTATATTGCAGCTTGAGGACAAGCTGTTTCACCGAGAGAGGTGTAATGTCATGGGTGTGGTTACTGTTCACACACACACACACACTGTTCATGTGTGTACTGTTCATCCACGGATAGTTTCCTTCATTGCAGATATCTATTTTCTTAAATAGTTTATTAGTTTCCTTGTATAGGGATTATGTAATTGGAAATGTTATCTATTAGTTAGAAGATTATCTATTAGTTAGGAAGGTCATTATTTAGATTGATTTTATCTATAATTGCTAGAAGAACCCTCCATATAATGAGGCATATTGTAATCATTGGCATCAAGCAAAGATGAATAAACAAGTTCTTAGTCTCTAAAGTCCAGTTGTGGTCGTTCTCTTGACCGGCTATTCTAGATCTATTCCTCCCCAATCGGTGCCCTCCTTCACCTAGCGCCGTTCTACCTCAAGTCGTCGCCGTCCGACCTCCCTCCGACGGATGTTTACCCCGTTATGAACTAAGGTTCATAACATGTTTGACATAACACTTTATTAAACCACACCATAAGCAAACTCAATCATCAACGCAGTAGTATCTGGCTGTATTGTACTGGACACTAGCAATACTTGTATAATACTCTTCCAAAATACTACATAACAAGTCGTAAAAGCAAGAACAGAAATGGGCATTTTTCTTACAAACATAGCGCAAAAGGCTGGAAATTCACCACAGAGGCGTCGTTAATGGAGTAACAGGGCTAGTAACAAACACATAACTCACGAAAGTTCCAGGCTAGACCGCTAGGGATGGATAAGCCCTCAAGACAAAACAAGGGTTACAGATAAAATGGGCCAGTCTTAGTTCAAATTACTTTTAATCTTAACGAACTTAATAATGTTCAGAATATTTTTGGGAACTGGTTATTAGGTCTTAATTCGGATTTAAAAGCAACTATTTTGGTGAGGGGCGGCTGCACTACGCTGGTCTATCTGGTTATGTCGTAATGATGTCATTTTCGATAAAAAAGTTATTAACCATCATTTGCAGGTTATATTCGGATGTATCCATTAGATTCACTCTTGGTCAGCTTTGGAATGCTAAGGAAGGAGGGAGACCTTGGTAGCTAGGAGCAAAGTATTAGAAGATCATTACAAGGGAGATCTTCAACAAGAATAGGTGAAAGCTATATAATAGGCTTCGAAATGTTTGACGTACTTTTAGTTATTGTTTATTTTTATAAGGATGTTTACTGTTTTTACGGTTTTTGTTTTGCCGTTGGTATATGTTTTTTCGGCGTTTGTTTTGCTACTTCATTATGGTTTATGATGCTACTGTTTAGCCTGATTAAGAGTTTTTAGACGGAGATGTTTTCTCTTTTATTATCTAAAAAAGAAGATAGAATGTGCCAGATGCAATAGCAATTCCTTCATCAGCCAGCAAATCCTCGTAACTGAAATAAGCAAGACCGCATCGGTAAATTGACTTCTGCACTACACATCACGTTAGATGCTTGCAGATCTATAGGGCGGCAAAGAAACTAGTGACATGGCGGGGCGCTTTGGAGTTTTTCCACTAGCTACCTCACGCTTGAGGTCCCAAAAGTTGGAACGGCAAAGTGCCAATGACTGGCACAAGACCTCATGCTTTGGAATCCAAAAGAACCCACCCTCCCTTTCTCTTTTGCAAAAGGGTGTGCATAAAGAGGGGGCATCGTCTTCCTCCGCCCTTTGCCTCCTTTATACTACAGTGGCTTCCGATTCTCTCAACCTTTAGGCTCAGCCCAGTCCAAGGAATGTCAATTGCATCATCTAGGGACAATCCTAGGATACATGAGAGAATTATCTTGATCCTTGGAATACGCCTCCTGTGATTTGCATCAGAAACTGTTCAGCTCATCTGTCTTACGAATCAAAATGTGGGAAATGAACAAGCGGATCATCCCTACAGCAATTGGAGCAGTGACTCAGGACTAGGATTCAGGTCTTGCGCTCGCAAACATACAAACTGCTTTGGCTAAAAAGTTTTGACATCAGCTCAAGCGGATTTGGCCACACAACACACACTCTAATTCTCCAGGCGTGCCAAAGTACATTAAATCTTTATCTGAAAACGACTCCGCGTCTGAGGATTGGCGTTGGACCAAAAGAGCGAAGCAGCAACATCCAATGCCAACCACAAGATAGGCACACAGCGGTCCTCGCCCCCAAGAATGACGCCAAGTGTCACTCCCTGGATTCCGCTGACACCCTACTATTAAACACTGAACTTCCAGCATTGATGAATCCCCCCGGCCCGCCCCACCCACACACACACACACAAACTCACTCACTCACACAGGCAGTGCAAGAAAACATAAGAGCCATGAGAGGAAGAGGAACAGGAGAAGACATATACACGCACAGATAGGGCAGAAGTCAGTAGCTGCTACCTAGCCTACCACTATCTTCCCTGAGACTCCTTACATGGTCTATGTGGTACAAGTCACAAGGTCTCTTCGTTCATGAATTATAATTTCGGCGGCACCGTTTACGAGCAGGAGGTTGGAGGAGGAGAGGGGAGCTGCCCATGGGCCAGGCCGTGCGACGGATGTCGCGCGGCGCCAAGCGTGGTGTACTGCCGCGCCGACGCCGCGTACCTCTGCGCGTCTTGCGACGCGCGGGTGCACGCCACGAACCACGAGGCTTCGCGCCATGAACGCGTGCTCGTCTGCGAGGCCTGCGAGCGTGCGCCTGCGGTGCTGGCATGCCGCGCAGACGCTGCAGCGCTGTGCGCCGCCTGTGATGCACAGGTGCACTCCGCAAACCCGCTCGCCGGGAGGCACCAACGTGTGCCCGTGGTGCTACTCCCGGCCACAGCCATTCCGGCTGCTTCTGTATTTGCTGAGGCAGTAGCCACCACCACCGTTCTCGGCGACAAGGAAGAGGAGGTGGACTCTTGGCTGCTGCTCAGCAAAGATTCTGACAACCACAATTGCAGTAGCAACAATAACAACAACAGCAGCAGCATGTACTTTGGTGAAGTGGATGAGTACTTTGATCTTGTCGGGTACAATTCGTACTACGACAACCACATCGACAACAACCAAGAGCAGTATGGGATGCAAGAACAACAACAGCAGCAGCAGCAGCAGATGCAAAAGGAGTTTGCAGAGAAGGAAGGGAGCGAGTGCGTGGTACCTTGGCAGGTCGCAATGGTGAGTGACCAGCAGCAGAGTGGTTATGGAGTTGTAGGGGCTGAGCAGGCTGCCTCCATGACTGCCGGGGTCAGTGCTTACACAGATTCCATCAGCAACAGCGTGAGTTCATCTATTACTATGGCGTTACATGTCATGTTGTCTTGTGTTTGATTTAGAGTTCATACTACTTCAAGTGAAACACCATCCTCCAAATAAAAAAAAAACATTTTTCTAACAAAATGATAAGATAAATTGGTCTCAACCAAAAAGTGCATTTGTTTTTGTGTGTGGAAGTAAAATGTGGATATTTAGTGTTTCCTTACATTTTTGGTTCTTTCTTCAACTGTTTCTTATTCTAGGCAGAGAACTTTAGGCTGATGATTTCCAAAATGGAACTGCTGTAAAAGCCACTTTAAAGAAAAGTACACAGCTCATCTCTAGGCAAATTAATTGATTAGTTCCTGTACTTCTAAACATAGACCATCCAAGTTAGCTAACTAATTTAAAAGTCATTTCATATGCAAAGTCTCAAGTTCTCTGCCAACTAAAGCTATGCTCTGTTTACCAACCTTTTCTATACATACCAATCACTACATGAAAGTATATGAGACATCATTAGAGATTTGATAACTGGTAAGTATAATGCAGATTTTATCCCTATGCACAATTTACATTATTTTACTTCACAGCAGTAAAAAAGTTTGGAAAATTTTCTGTACGTAGAATTGAATTAAACCCATCTACATATCATTGCAGGGTCTATGACACCTGCAATCTCCTTGTGATTCGCATATTTCAGTGACCATTTGCCGATTCCATCTCAGATATCTTTCTCATCAATGGAGGTGGATATAGTACCAAACAACACGGTGATAGATATGCCAAACTCCAGCATCCTGACACCTGCTGGAGCCATCAATCTCTTCTCAGATCCTTCACTTCAGATGCCACTTCACTTCAGCTCCATGGACAGAGAGGCTAGGGTCCTCAGGTACAAGGAGAAGAAGAAGACAAGAAAGTTTGAGAAGACCGTACGTTATGTGACAAGGAAGGCGTACGCTGAAGCACGGCCAAGGATCAAGGGCCGCTTCGCCAAAAGATCAGATGTGGAAATTGAAGTGGACCAGATGTTCTCATCTGCAGCTCTATATGACGGTAGCTACACCACTGTTCCATGGTTCTGATGGGATCAATGAGACATTATTATCTTATAGGCACATGGACTTACCACTTACCAGAGTGATAAGGTCCGGTGCAAGTAGTTCCAGCCTTCTAGGAAATCGATGCTCTGAATAATAGTGTACTAAACTAAACTTCCCCCAACATCAGAACAGACTACACAGTAATTTCGGGTACCAAAATCCTCCCTAGTGCATGCCAAGATCAAGATTCTCATGCTCCATAAAAAAACTAACCTTGTTAAACAAAATGAATGTAGCAGTGCAGGCATAATCTTGTGGAAACCTAGAAACGAACGTGGCAAAAATACGGCGCTGATTTCTTTCCTTGAAACGAGCAAAAAAAGGCAACACAACCATATACCTTGTTAACACGAACACGCAACACAATGTAAGGCGCGCGCGGGCGGTGTGTTCCTCATCCTCAGCACGGACGAAGCGGTCGAGGAGGAACGAACGGGCGGCGGCCCGCGAAAGTCGAAACCAAGTCGCCGCCGCCGGCGCGGCGTATGCCTCTCTCTTCCTCCCGAGCGGTCGGCGGGACAGTGAATTGGGCCGCAACTAAGCTGCATTGCAGCGCGGCGGCGGCGTTTGGAGGATCGGCGGTGTTACGGTGACGAGGGTGCACCGCTGCTTGCCGCCGAAAGAAACGCCCTCCGCCTTCCTACAATCCTACTTATTTGGGATCGCCAACGAACAGCGTTTACGAAATACGTCTTCGCGTAAGGAAGATGAGTTTAGGTAATTTTTCTCTAGTAAAATTGCCTAAACTTGTTGCGAGCGCTAAGCAAGTTCCCAAACTTCAGAAATGCACTTATAACTCTCTTTAAGGGTTTTGTTTGGTAAATCTATTCTCAATCGGAATCTATGTGGATAAACTGAGAATTTAAATTTAAATTCTGATTCATTCATGTAAATGAACAGAAATTTTGATCTAACCAAACAAGTCTAAGTGTCTCACTGAATACCTGATATCCTAATACAAATCTCAGCCCTAGCTCGCCGATGTTACCGTTTTGACCTTTACCAACGTGGAAGTTGACCACGTGAACAGCACGTGAGAGGGGCCTGGCCTCTGGAAATTGGCGTAGAAGCCTCTGTGTACTTTTCTTTAACACTTTTCTGGCTAAAACATCTAGGCAATCTCTGTAGAAATGCTACCTATGGCATGAATTGTACCGATTTTTCAGTAGTTGCACTGAGCTGCCAAAGCACTTAATGAGTCAAGAAAAATCACGGTAGATCAAGCAAAACATACAAAGCAAACAGGGGCGGAACCAGGAGGTCCAAGCCTTAGGCTAGGCCAGCTGTTATTTTACTAAACTCATATTTTTAGTGATTTTTGAAGAGATCTTTCATATGCTTTTAATCTTAGACCTCGGACCATTACCCTGGCTGCCAAGGCCCAGCTCCGCCCCTGAAAGCAAACAACTCTAACCTTGTGATTCAAGCAGGTGAAGAAATGACGCCCGGGTGTTCCTTGTGTTCGATGTGGCCCTCTCAACTCCATCCAGCCCCAGATCAGGCACGAGATCAACAAAATCACGTACTTTCCCCTCGTTCGAGAATATGATGATGAGGTTGATGGGTGTGATATGAGAAAACAATGTAGCAAATTGGAGGAGATCACTAGGGGTGATAACGGGACGGGTTTTTTCCGCCCGATCCGGAGCCGGATCCAGGCGGGATCGGATTCGGGAAGACATTTTAATATCTAGTCGGATTCGGGACGGGATACAGATAGTCTAATCAGGATTCGGGGTCGGATTCGGAGAAACACTACTACAAAAAGGTTAATACTAGACGCCTGATCACAGACAGTTGACCAAAACCGTTTGTATTAAATACAATCACAAATGGTTTTGGTTTAGCGACCGTCTGTGTTACTTTTTGAGCTAAAACCCGTCTGTGATGTGCAGCGCGGGATGGCGGAAATTTTTGAATGCGTGCGCGGGAGGTGAAATGTTTTGGTGCTGTCCTTATATATTATAGCCACCCCTACCTTGTCTTCCATCAGTCTCTCCCTCTCCCTTCCCCACACCGAGCTCCAACTACCGCCGACTACCATCGTGAGCTCCTCCGCCTCCGGTTGTGACACTGCAGTTCACTGCACAAGGCACTGTTGTCGTGAGAGTGTCTTGTGCAGTGTCACCGTCGTGACACAATGGTGATGCTACCGCCGCCTCTCCTTCATTGCCGGTGATATCACTCATCTGATCCCCTCCTCTCTCTTCCTCGTTGATATCCCTCATATTAGTAAGTGATCAATCGTTTGTCGTCTCCCCCTACCTTCTTGTTTTTGGTGGCTCTCAGTGGTGACCATAGTTTTCTTGTGAATTAATAGATCAAGATAAGATTGCAGACATTGACAATGAGCACCTCGGCATCCCTGACTCTGAATACCAAGCCATCGTTTGCCTCTTCGTCTCGGACTTGTTTTCACGCACTGTCCGGTAAAACATCCATAACTTTTGCATACGAACTCGGATTGCGACGTTCTTTGGCTTGTTTGAAAGCTAACGAAAAGTTGAATCCGTAAATCCATAAGTCAAGGTTAAGGTTAGATTCATTCGCGAGGCTCCAGAAAAGTGACAAATCCAAAAAAAGGTCGTTTAGGGCTTCAAAACCTCCTTTGAAGTTTTAGCACCCGTTTTCGCCGCTTGTTCGCTGTCCGGTTTGAGTTTTCTTTCATTCCAGATTGTGTAATCAACCATATGCAGATACTCGGGTCCAACTGTCCAGCAATTGATTGGTTTGTCTCAGAATTTGAAAATTTTTGTAATAGAAAAAACTATCATAGACTGTTTTTTTAGTAAAAACCGTTTGTGCTAGTCTATTTTCATAGACAGTTCTTAACAAGAACTGTTTGTGATAATTGATTATCACAGACGATTCTTATTCAGAACCATCTATAATAGCTTTTTCACAGACGATTCAAAAACCGTTTGTGATGACCTCATGCATTACCGGCCCATAAAGTCAAACGGTTCAAAAAACCGTATGTGATGACGATTTTGAACCGTCTGTAATTACGTAGTAGTGCAAGCACTATCCCAAAAAAACAGGGCAGGACCTGGACATCGGGATGTTTCCTATCCGGATATCCGAAAACAAGTATACTGAGTTTTGATTTTCGGCCTAGCCCATCGTCCAACCCTAACCCCCGGCGCCTCATGCCTAATGCCACACCACACACATTCGTCCTCCAGTCCTCCACTGCCGCACCGTCTCCGCCCCCGCTGCTGCTCCCTCCTCTACCCAGCTGCCCTTGCCGCTGCAACCTTCTGACCTTCTCTGCCCGACTGTCCCCATGATCACATCCTCCTAGTCCTCTACCCGAATACAAGTACAAGGTGATAATTTTTCATCCTGTTTTTGGTGATTTTGGTTGGTGGTATAGTACTATTGCATCGTTATGCTATTATAATACGATCGATCAATTTTGTATAATGTTTGAATGATCTCGTTATGCTATTATAATGTGATCGATCAATTTTGTATCATGTTTGAATGAGTTGTTCTTAGTCAACATGGTTGTTTATGTTTGTGATTTGGACACCTGATTCAATGATTTGTGGTAAACTAACTTTATAGTCATATAACACTAGATAGTACTGGCTTTGTAAGATTCAGTGATCGATCTGATACACTGGATAACTTTATGTTTGTGATTTGGACACCTGATAACACTGGATTCAGTGATCGATCAATTTTTTTTATCAAGTTTGTATCATTTTTGGTTTTATAGTAGTACTGGCAGCGTAAGATAAAATATGTTTTAATATTTCATATGATTTATGGTTGGGTGTAAGGAGATTTGGTTCTTTCTTCATTGATCATTTGATGGGAGGATATATTATGGTGCTTATATTATCGAAGTCTACATATATATATATATATATATATATATATATATATATATATATATATATATATATATATATATATATATATATATATATATATATATATATATATATATATGCAAAAATACACAATAGAAAGTATCATTTAGTAGTGCTAGTTCGATATGTTCTTTCTGTTTCTCAATGTCTGTTCTTCGTTATACAGGAAGAACATGTCATATGCGGCCTCTAGTGCTAGTGCAAGTGCAAATGTATCATCTACAGCGCAAAGTCAAGCTGTTCCAACTGTCGACAGTGGAACGCAAGATACAGATCATGTTGTTGTTGTGGATGCTGAAGAGACAGAGGATGAGCCTCAAGAAAAGAGACAGAAGAAGAGCACATCACCTGTCTGGGATCACTTCACTAAGTCTCAAGTGACAATTACGGAGAATGACAAGAAGGTTATTCAACAATGGACCAAATGCAACAACTACACTTACAAAGGTAGATGTGAGAGCGCCAATGGCACGAAAGTCTTCTGGAACCATTTGAAGGACAAACATAAGTTGAAGCCAGGCCAACAACAATTGAAACTACAAAAGAATCATGAAGATGTCACTACTGTTATTGAGCCTTATAGGTAGGATCAAGAAGCCAGCTTGAAAAAAATTTATTTGGCAATAATCATGCATGAGTACCCTTTCAATATTGTTGAGCATGAATATTTTGTTGAGTTCATCAAATCCATGCACCCTACCTTTTCAATGAAGAGTTGCATAACTGTTAGGAAGGAACTAATGGACATCTTTTCAGAAGAAAAAGAAAAAAAAATTGCTTGAACATTTTAAAACTATTCAATGCTGCTTTAGCACTACTATGAACATGTGGACATCAAATTAGAATAAAGGATATATGTGTGTCATTGTGCAGTGGATTGATGATAATTGGCATATTCAAAAAAGAATTGACAATTTCATGCATGTAGGAGGTCGGCACACTGGTGCTAAGTTGTCTGATGCATTTATTGCTAGTATTATGAGATGGTATATTGAGAAGAAATTATTTTCTCTAACTTTGGACAATGCATCAAAAAATGGAGTGTGTGTTAAAGATGTCATTGCTAAGCTGAAAACACAAAGTCCCCTAATATGTGATGGTTTGTACTTTCATGTGAGATGTAGTAATCACATATTAAATCTTGTTGCTAGAGATGGTCTACAAGAAATTGCATCTGTAGTTCATCATATTCGATCATTTGTAGTTCTATAAAGGGTTCTCCACTGCAGTGGGAGGAGTTCCAAAAATGTGCATCTCAATGTCAGTTAGATACAAAAAGGGGTGCCTCACTGGATGTTGCCACGAGGTGGAATTCTATATATACCATGTTGTCTGGTGCATTTATGAGAATTTAGCTCCATCAGCTGCTGAATGGGAGAAACCATCATTGCTTTGTAAGCGCTTAAAGAAATTCAATGATACTATTGAGTTATTCTCTGGCACTTCATATCCAACAAAAAATTTGTTTTATCCAAGTTTTTGTGACATTAAGCTTCTGATTTTTGAGTGGTGTGCTAGCATTGATACAATGGTTAGTAAGATGGCACTATCTATGAATGCTAAGTTTGAAAAGTACTAGAAAAAGTCGAACACTGCTCTTGCTGTGGCTTGCTTTCTTGACCCTAGGATGAGGCCCTGCGCCAACCGGCGTCTCTGTGGTGACGGTCTGCCTGCCCGCGCTAGGGCAAGCAGTTGCAGTCCCAGTCGCGGCCCGAACCCAGCCACAATGTCAGTCCCCGCAAGGGAACGATCATGGTCAGGACGGGTTGGCTAGTTGTGGCGGCTGTCATCTCCAGCATCGTCGTCCTCGTCCTTGTATATGTAGTTGAAGCGCAACGGGTGGTCGTCTTCAGTCGGTCGGCGGCGGGGTTGACGGCGACCACTTGCATTGCGGCGTTCCTCCCTAGTGAGGTTCTCGTCAATATCCTCCATTTGCCGAAGTGCTTGGAGGCAAGCAGCTAGGCCCCCTTTGGATTCCGACGTGCCATCGATGGCCCCGAGGCTCCTCGGGAGCCTGGAGGTGATCGGCTCGTAGGGGACCATGTCCGCGGAGGTAGTGAAGTCATCCAGCGGCGCAACAGTGTGGTCTTCGATGTAGTCGAGGTGGAGGATCACCCGATGGGTGAGGTCGCTCTTCCACTTGTCTGGCAAGCAAGAACTGACTTCTGGCAGGGGGGCGGGTGTCGCCACTACGACAGGAGAAGGTTATTCAGGTGACCTTAGCAATGGTGCTTGGGTTGGATGTCCAGGCCCAGAGGTTGAGCGTCCGTGTGTCTTCTTGCTCGCTGAGACGCCTTCCAGTGCTTGCAAGGAGCACTTCCTGCCGATGAGGCTCGTGGTAATGTCCGGTGTCCAAGCGTACACCGGGAGCCCCTCGAGGCAAAGCCGCATGCGGAAGAACATTGTCGCCCCGAACGACGTGATTGGCTGCGCGCCATGGTCGAATATGCAGCTCCAAGTCTTCGTGGTGGAACTTGTTGGCCCAAACTGAAGACAACAAACTCAGCCGAACAGAGAAACCTCAGCCGAACAGAACAAAAACAGTCTAAGGCTTAGCCGAGCGGAACCTGGCGCACGCACATGCACTGGAGGCAAGCTTTGGATGAAGCACACGTATGAGTACTAAAGCCAAAGCTCACATAGACAACCAATCGACTAGATAAAGACACACGCACATATACGCTGGAAGCAATAAACACACGTACGCAAGGAAGAGCACGATGATTTTTTTGGTGCTGCCGCATGCAACGTTTTCTGATTTTCTTCCTCTATTGCTTCAATCAAAACACATATGATTATACCTTCTTTTATAGACTACCTAATCAACTTGCTACCTAAGCCAAAAAAAAAAACTAAATATGAAAAGTCTAAACATGGAAAGCCTAACAAAAAAAAATAAACTAATTTAATTTGATACTGATTGCATCAGAATCCTAACACCATGTTACTTGATAAGTCTGATGAATATATAAGCATTTTTCGAAGTATTTTAATCCAGAAATTTGCTAGATAAAACATGGAAAATACTCTAGCTATTTTCACAAAGTAGGTAACTAAGAACACTATAATTATACCAGATTCTAGAAGAACAGAAGCTAGCATTTCTATCTCAGTGTTCAAAACAACAACACAAAGTAAATCAAACCAATTAACAAGAGAGATAAAGACATACCCAGATTCAGTGGTAGAAGAAGGTGCAGCAGTGTTCTTGATGAGGACCAAAAGCAGTGGAGTTCTGTGTAACCTTGGAGAGAACCAGACGAAGTCCGAAGGCCAACAGTCGTCAGGAAGTCCGGAGACCAGAGACCAGAGACCAACGGTCGCCATTGATTCGCAATCAATTACGTGTCAGTGCGTTTTGATTTTTGAATAGATAAAGAAAATCGCGCCCGCACCTGACATGCCTGCGTACGCGCACGGCACGGCTCGGCTCGGCGAGCGAGCGCGCGCATGTTGGCTCTTTCCAATTCCACAAGAGGGCTACCACGTTCCACCTTATAAAGTGATGTAACTCTCATTCATCCCTCTATGTGAGACTAAACGGTTTTAGCACATGCACATGGGTCTTTGAGATTTATCAAGCATTAATTAGAATATAATTTGGGCCTAACCCATGTTAATTCCAACAAAGTCTAGATTAATTTCCAACAGAAATTCCTGTCGTCTAGCGCTCTGTCCCGAGTCCGCTTGCTGTCAAACTTGAGGAGGTATTCCTCCGGGTGGTGAAGGGAGACAGCGACTTCGCCTCGGTGCAGGCGGAACCGCGTCGGTGACCATCTTGTCATCTGCAGCAGAGCTGCCCTTGAGCACCCAAGCGATGAGTGCTGTGGCCTCCCATTCTTCGCGGTCGTGGTCGAGCTGGGGAGTGTTTTTGATGATGCAGTGATCTTCCTCCGGACGGGTGTTGGGGGCACCGAGGAACGCCATGTTTGGAGTCGGGGGCTTACGGTGATTCTTGAAGGGCCGAGAGCTTGTGGGGGACTAGGTGAGCATGCAGCGCGCAGGGTCTTGAACAGTGGGGAGTATCGGCGCAGAGTCACGAGGCCGACGCCCTGGTGAATGGTCTCTGTGCGCGGGGGGGCGGGGGTGGGGGTTATGTCGGCAGGAGCACGCCCTGTGGCCGCTTCGGAGGCAGATGAAGCATTTGAGGGGGTCTCGACAGGCTGCAGCTTTGTGGTTCGAACTTGGAAGCCAGGCAACGGAAGCACCTTCCTTTTTTTCTCGCAAGGAAGATGCTGGGTGGGGCGCCGGGGTAGCATTGAATGCATGACGTAGGGGAGGGGGGCTTTGAGCAGGCTGCTCTATACGACGCCCGACGCGGCGATGGCTTTGCTCGGTGGGACAGTGATGAGGGAGGCCGGATGCAGTTGGGGAGTGGGGGCCAGCTTCGGGCTCTGAAGGGGAGCCGCCTTCAAAGCTTGTGGTTGAGGGAGTTTGAGCGGTTGGGGGAGCTGGGCGCGGGGCCTGAGGGCGGCCTAGAGCCGAGCGAGCGGGGGCGTACTAGAGGCGCAGTCTCCAGTAGCGACACGGGAGCCTCAGCGCCAGTGGAGGGCAGCCTGGGGGTCGGCGGCGAGGAGGAGGTAGGCCATACCAGATCCGGATCTGGGCCGGGGAGTGGATGGGGATTTGCGGCAGCCTGTGGGGGCTTGGCGGGGGCGGGATGGTGGAGAGCTCGGGGCGGGTGAGGATGGTTGGGCCCCGGCCGGCGACGGGTGACTGGAGGCGGGGGAAGGAGACGGCGTTGGTGTCGGCGTCGAAGGCGGCGGCGGTGGGGGTGGAGGCGGACAGCGGCTACTCGGCGAGCTCGACGGGCCTGCTTTTTTGTCCTGAGAACCACTATAGTCCCATCGTATTGCACGAGTAGTGCATGTTATTTACACATTTTCGGAATTGTGGGTGTTTTTCAGCTTTGTGAGGAGCTAGAACGATGTATCCGTGACTACTGGTGGGGAGTTGGAAATGGTAAGCGAAAAACCCATTGGATCGCTTGGCAGAAGTTTGCAAGATGCAAAAGCCAGGGATCTAATTTTTTTAACCAAGCCTTGTTAACAAGGCAAGCTTGGCGTCTTCTGGTCTTCCCGGATAGTCTTTGTGTAAGGCTGCTAAAAGCTAAATATTTTCCCAATGGCGATATTTTGGACACGACATTCCCTCGTACTTCGTCCTCCACCTGGAAGGCTATTGAGCATGGCCTAGACTTGTTAAAGAAGGGGGCTGTGCTCAGGAGAAAAAGTAAAATTTTGGCGCAGTCCATGGATTCCACGGGAGGTATACTTAATGGTAACTGGTAAACGGAGACCAAGCATGCTCAATGATATGATATATTCAGACCATGAGCGAGGTGTGTGGAAGGAGGAATTGATCAATGATATATTCAGAGATTGTGTTGCTCAGGAAATTCTGAAAATCAAATTACCTGCACGGAGGATGGAGGACGTCATCGCCTGGCACTTCGAGAAGTCGGGCCGCTTCACGATGCGTAGTGCATACAGATTGGGTGTGTCGCTATAGAACTTGGTGTCAGGTATGCCAGCCTCAAGTTCCAGATCAGATGGAGTGCGCCCGGCGTGGTGTAAATTGCGGAAACTGCCCATTCCGCAGAAGGCTAAGGTTTTTGCATGGCGCCTTATTCACAATGGCCTGGCTACTAAGGTCAATAAATGGCGGCGCACTCTGGCTACTGATCGGACTTGCGACATTAGTGGTAATGCGGATGAGGACGAGCACCATGCGGTGATTTGCTGCAATCATGCTTTGGCATTGCGGTCTGCAATGAGGCCGCTGTGGGCATTGCCTGAAGAAGCTCGTCTTCTAAAACACTGGGCCAAATGGCTGCTAATGCTACGTGACACGCTCCGGGAGGAAGAAAGCAGTAGGTTAATCCCGCTTCTTTGGCGCACCTGGCAAATTCGCAATAACATCACCCATGCCAACGGTTCGGTGTCAATTGCTGGATCGGTTAAATTCCTAAGTAACTACTGGGAGACACTGTGTATGGTCCGACAACCGGGTGGATTAAGCAGTAAAGGCAAGGAAGTGATGGGAGCGCCTGTTCGACGGCTTGTTTAAGAAGAAGAAGAAGTGTTGGTTGCCTCCTGATGCTTGCTGGGCGAAGATC
This sequence comes from Ampelocalamus luodianensis, assembly GCA_036346255.1. Lineage (NCBI taxonomy): Eukaryota > Viridiplantae > Streptophyta > Magnoliopsida > Poales > Poaceae > Ampelocalamus > Ampelocalamus luodianensis. The sequence goes on along the minus strand of CM070627.1, from coordinate 49,402,292 downwards.
AACGTGGATGGGGCTTTTGCAAAGCAAAGTGCTGAAGGTGGTATTGGTGTTCTCATCCGGAACGAATACAGTAAGGTGCTCCTTTCGTCTTGGCGTATCATCTACCATGCGTCAGATGCAGAGGAAGTTGAGGCCCTTGCCTGTAAAGAAGGCTTTGCGTTAGCTGCTGAATGGATCGACAGGCCGGTGCTGTCAGAATCTGACTGCATGTCTGTTACACAACTTCTAATGCATCAAGCTAACAATAGACCAAGGATCCATTTTATTCTGCAAGAGGCCTGGGAGTTTGTTGGATGGTGCCCGGATTTTGCCGTTCGACACGTGAAGAGAGCAGAATTTTGCTGCCCATGTGCCCGCACAATTAGCTAAATGCACGAAGCACTCCGCTCTGTGGCGTGAGGATTTTCCTTCTTGTGTTGAGCGTCTAGTTGCTCAAGATTGTATCCCAAAAGTTGAGTAATTAATAAATCTCTCTTTTTTCTCGCAAAAAACCCCCCTGAAAGATGGGCAAAACTGGCTCCTAGACATCGTACTTGTGTGGCATTTGTCAAAACACACTGTAAAATCGATATTTCACTAGTCGACATCGCAAATTTGTGGTCATTTGCCATTGCACACTGGAGCGAATAAAATAATATTACTCTGAAAATCAGGAGACCACACATTAATATTATTCCGCAAATAATAATACACTGTAAAATCATTGTAGTATCCAGTGGCAAATGACTATAAATTTGCGATGTCCATAAGTCGAATATCGATTTTACAGTGTATTTTGGTAAATGTCACACAAGTGTGATGTCCAGGACCTCCGGGAGCCAATTTTGCCTGCTAGTGTTACTAATCTAATTTTCTCAAATATATCCACCAAACTCGTTGGATGTTACAGACCTACTCTTTGGAGTTTTATTTTCCTAGAAAAACTACATGTTTTCATAGTGTTATTGACCCAATTTTCCTAAATATATTCACCAAATATGCAACGCGGTGTTGTGTGGTTTTCTGTATTAACGCTCTTCTACTCTAACTTATGACACCCTTAAAAAAAATCCAGACAAATCGGCAAGAATTTGTTTGACCATCTGCTGGTAAGTGGATTCATAATTACCGCACTTCCGATCTCTCCAATTCAAGGGTACAAAATTCGTGGTGCCATCACTTGTACCGTTTGAAATATTTAGACCCTCCACTTTGCTCTACCGTGCTCCCACTTTCTTTGCATGCAGTAGTCGTTCTTCTCCCAGCACAATCATGCTGAGTTTACTTTGCCTTGGAAAAAGAATACTTTAGGCTCACTTGACCTTAGCGTATCTGTTGGCATGGACTGGTCCGAGTAATGCCATTTGCATATGCTTAGCCATGAATTAGTCCATGTTCCATGACTGCCAAACTAGCCAAAGTTCTCGAGAGCTTTCGGTTTTTGGCTCAAGTTTCAGGCTTTCAGCTGGAATTAATATAAGTAGGAGATTGATGGAAGCTGAGCAGTGAGCAGAACAGATCGATAGACATGGGCGTTGTTTGAGTGCAGAATCATGGGTGGCACCACGCATGCTCTAGTTTGTTTGCTGTCGGTGCAAGTATGCAGCTGACTATTCTGATTTATGGCCATACTGAATGCTCATGGTGTCTTTATACACGAAATTGCGTCTGCTGTCTGCACATGAAGAATGATTCAGAGATGGCGTGTGTGCTGAGACTCAACTGAGAGATCCTGGAGCTTAGGCAGGTACTTAAGGTATTTTAGATTAAATATCTCTATGCTCTTACAACAATCAGAGTGGCGCAGCGGAAGCGTGGTGGGCCCATAACCCACAGGTCCCAGGATCGAAACCTGGCTCTGATAATCGCGGTCTGCACAATGTTCTTCCCCCTTTTTTTTTTCTCTGTTTCTTACTGTTTGTGTCATGCATGGCATGCCATGTTTTTTTTTTGACGTAACACTTATCGTAGCTTTCTATCCCCGTTTCCAATAACACGGCAATTTCCCGGACTCTCCGCTGTGCACCGTTTGGGATTAAGTATCAAAGCTGGCTTCGGTAGAAGATGGTAGTATCGTTTTAGCATGTCAATTAATCCAGCGTCATCATGTCAATCGGTTAGCTAGTGACAATGCTTGCCGAGTCGGAAAGGCGATGGGACGCATGTTCCATATGCTTACGTCTGTGTCTGTGTGAGATGAAAGGCAAAAGATCGATGTGGATTATACCATACTGATAGCTACATAGGAGGGAGGGAGGGAGGGAGGGGACAAGGCAGCCACACGCACGAATCGTTTCGCACGAGCAAAAAGTGCGTATGATTGTGGGTGTCTCTCTCTGCGCCGCGCGTCGCTCGTTCGATTATTCGAACGTAACGTCGGGCGCTTCCGTGATTGCGCCTGGACTGACGCCCGCGGCTGCTTTCGGGCGCCGCGCCGCGGTGTGGAGTTAGCGGTGGCTCCTCTGACCTCGCGCCCTCTCTGTCTGCGTGTAGTCCTCGGCTTCTCTCTGGTCTTATTATTGCTTTGTTGCGAGGATATTATTTTGGGCAGCGCTTCTACGCATCACCCTCCCGATACAAGTTGCACAAATCTTGAAACGAGTGAAGGGGTAAGTAATCATGTGTTTTTTAAGACTTTTTTCATGTGAGTTTTAATTTGGTTCTAATGCCCTTTCAATCTTTCATGATGCACTACCCGTGAGTTCAATTCCTGACTTGAGTGTGTGTTGCCAACAGAATAGTTATCTCAAAGAAGACTTTTTTTTTTCTGCAATTAAACGGAGCTTGCATTGTTGTAAATGGCTTTATGCCCTAACTTTGTATTTAACAAAATTTCTAGGTTGTGGGAGCGGACGCCGCGGTCCACCGTCCGATTGACCTCATCAGGACATCCCTTAGCCATCCGATGCGGGGTTTTTTTTTCGTATCATGCGCTGCCTTTTTCTTCTGATGTAGCCGAGTAACTTTGTGCGTCCTCTTTGTTGAGGCTAGATTCAATACAGAGAATCTGCAGTACATAACATTAGAATCGGTGTAATATTCTCCCACTGTTGGCGCAAAAATTTTGCTACAGTACTGTATCGTAGCGTTGTTCACTCTCTCACAAAAAAAAATTGTTCACATGGTGGACCTCTGCAGTACTACAGAGGGTCCGGATCCGTTGGAGCCACCGTTGACTGTCGTGCTCTTGCAACCTCGTCGCTTATTGTTTTTATAATACTAGTCATGCGCTCGTGTGTTGCTACGGATTTTAAAATATTACATGCTCTAAAAAAATTAAATAAACTTACCATTTTGCATTTTAACCCACACATATTTTTTATCATCTTACTTCAGTTGTACACATCACACCTTTGTTGTCTTGATCGGCCTGCGTCACGCCCTTGGCTTGGATGTTGTGCCAAACCGAACTTTGTCATAGCCTGTATCGCATCTCCGCCATCATGCTCAGCCTACAACATGCCCCAACTCCGCTGCCACACTAGGCCAAGCTCCGTCGTGGTCCACTCAAGTGGATTAACAATGCAATGCACGACATCTTTTTTTCCTTTTACTCAACAATGCATAACATTGTTTGGCCATGTTACGGTGTGTCCACCAATTACTGCTGATGCTACGGAATAAATGGGAGGCACAAAGGAGATCGAGATTTTTAGACGGGTTCGAGCCTCCTTATGCAAGGATAATAATCCTACTACTATGTTTATATTGATGTTGATTACAAGGGGTGTTCTCTGGTCGGAATAAACAGAGAAGTATTTAGACTATGAATCTACTTCCCTTCCCCTGTGCCACCGTCTACCATCCCTTGAATAACGTTGAAGAGGTGGCAGCTGTTGCCGATGGAGAGATGTTTGTATGAACTGCACGTGTGGTGGTTATTATCAGCTACTGCTCCTCCAGGTGCGACGTGTGCAGTGGTTCTTGTCAGTGTCTTTGTGCGGTTGCCTTGTCAGTGACCCAAGCCGTGCGGTTGAAGGGCCCGAGTCTCCCCTGCGTGTTGTAGTCTACGCAAGAACTGTAGACTTCCAAGTATGTGGTAGACTCAGGGCATGTCCAATAGTTAGAGATAACCTTGTCTCTAACATAGTCTGTAGCACACTCTTCAACATTTATATTTTATAATTTTTCTTTGAAACGGACCTACATGTTAACTAGAGTAGATTAATATAGCATGTCTTGTTTCGCGTGCACGACAGACATGTGTTCTCTCTCCTCTATGTAGAATTTTGTTAACGTGACATAGCTAAGAGACGACAATAAATACACTATTGGATATGCCCTCATGACTATGAACCGCAAGTCCGACTAGGGGTCTTGGTCGATTATCCCTAGAGGGTTTACTCCGATTCCGACCAAAGATTGTTAACATTAATCCCCGCGTTAGATCCCTTCACCCTCCCCCCATCACTGTTGATGATGTACGGCGGATGCAGGGGCGCTTGCCGAAGCACATAATTTATTTCCGTCGGGGAGAATCTTTCTTTACAATGCGGGAACGATGTAGTAATCTTGGTCCCTGTTTAGTAAAAAAATATTTTTTTTTGAAGTTTTTAGATAATACAGTGGTTTCTCAAAAAAAAAAATAGTAATATAAACTTTAAGGTATTTGGATGCAGTGGGAATAGTGGTATTATAAACCATAGTATCTCTAATACCATGGCACAGAAGAAAAGGCGTTGTTTGTGTTATCCAGAACGTGATAGACATGCATGGGTTCAATCTGAATAATATATTGACTTGCCTGGAATTTAATCGCCCATATGTAAGTTCGGGATAATGGACTTGCATAGATATACGTATAATGTATTGTCCCTTTTCAAAAAAAAAAAACGTATCATGTATTGGTACATGTAAAAGCTTGTATAGGTATCATGTATTAATTGGTACTGTGATACATGTAAAAGTCGTTACAATAAAAAAAAAGCTATCACATAATGTTACATGTTTCATCTAGATTGCTATTTTTTTCTTAATAATGGGTTGTTAGTCTAACGGCTAGTTTGAAACCAAAATACTGCAAATACCAAACACTTCACGGTTTTTCTCAAAACTGTAAAAAAAACTATAGTGTTTACAAACTGTAGTATTTCATCTATGGTTCTTTGAAAATTGTATTCTTTCAGATACTATGGTTTTGAAATACTTTGGCATCCAAACAGGTCCAAGCTTACGACTCAAAGGTCAGTTCAAATCCATAGAAATAACAACCAGAAAGATTAAAGAAAACTCCCAAGGCAAGCAAGTACTGTATCATGAGATAAGATCAAACATGTCGGTGACAAGTTAATTACAAAGGAGAAAAGAGTGACGGGTAACATACATGCCTTGGAAGGCACACCTTGCAACTTTGCAAGTAGAAGTGCAAAAATGAATACGCAAGGCGCGCATGCACTGTGAACAGTGTCTCGATGGGGTTAATGAGTAGGACTGTAGGGGTACTAGAGCCAGGGAGAGGAGGATGTAGTACTAGCAAGCAAAGGAAGCATAAAATTAAACTTTTTTTTTTTTGTTACAAGGAAGACTATCTCAAAGACTATCTCGCCGCCTTGGGACTACGTCGTCGGCCATCCTCCAACCACCTCTGATGTCCCACTCCGCTCCGGTAGGTTCCCCATACCCCCTAGATGCTTGTGCACGCATTCATTAGCTTGGGGTGTCACCGGCATGTGAGAGCCGCATGAGCTTGAGCGTCCCTGCCGCTATGAGCCACCCCGGCCCTCGCCGCCAGCACCAATGGGGTCACATGCATTTGGGGAACCCATTTTGGGCGTCCCCGGCTGCTCTCGTGGCCCAACTCGGCAACGCCGAGCGTGACAAGAGCCACCTAAGCTTCCTCTGCTCCAGCCGATTTGGGGACAAGTACTGTCGCGTACTATAGCTCGGTCATTTCTTATCTTAACTAATAAAGATTGGGGTTTCACCCCTCTCTATGGAAAATGCAGCGCTGACAGGTGGCCCTGTTAAGCCTCACCTCCACCCCGATGTCTCTCCCTCTTCTGAATTGCTGAATTATCTGAGTGTGATCAAAATATTAATATCCAAATTCCAATATCAGAAACTTACATACGTTGCCAATGCTATCAAAAGAAAAAGATATATAAAACAATTCAGTCAACAAATTTATGTCAACTATCAAGGGAAATAAAGAGATTTAGTCTGTGCAGAACGTCATGCACATGATTTGATTGCTTTCAGAAAACCATAGTATTATAAACTTTAAGGTGTATGATATATCTTTTTCTTCAGTCAACAAAATTATGGCAACTATCAAGGAAAATAAATAGATTTAGTTTGTGCAGAAACTTCATGCACGTGATTTGATTGCTTTCAGAAGATGTAAATTATTGTACAAAAGCTAATATAGATACATGGAGAAATGTCAGGTTACTAGCAATGGGAGCTGTGGCATGTCGTCTCCAAGATGGCATGGCTATTCAGTTTATCCATGTTGGTCAATAGCGTGTAGCCTGTGGTTTCAGGTATGCTAGCTCCTTTGATAACATGTCTCTTTTTCAATCTCCCACCCAGTGAAGTACATAGATATGTAGAATTGTACATAGTACATACCACCAATTAATTTATACATATTTGCAATCTCTTTTTACTCAAAAAAAAAAAGTAATTCTTGACACAGCCGATTGTTATTGTGCACCTCTTGAGTTGATGTCATGTATTCGTTGATGATTCAAGGGTTGCTATTGGGCGTGGATGGCAAAGCCTCGTTGCATACATCAATATAGGCTCCTACTACGTTTTTGAATTGCCCTTAGGCTACCTTCTTGGCTACAAATTCAATTATGGATTTGGGGTAATTGATGAAATCAATTTTAAATACTACATATGGCAATAAAAAATAGAACCTTTTTTTTTCCATAATTTCATGACATTGGTAGCATGCACGCACGGACTTGTGTGATATGTTTTTGTGACATTGATTATGGTCTCAGGGGATTTGGACTGGCATACTCTGTGGAATTGCACTTCAGACACTGATTTTTCTGTTTGTAGTCTGGAGAACGAATTGGAAAGCAAAGGTATGAAATTTCATTGCCTTTACTTTACCTACCATTTTTTCATATAAGCAATTCAATTTTTGTCAAACCTGATTAACAAGACTTCTACCGGCGAATGTTAGTTCTTCCATTTTCTCTTGATGAAAATGTTAGCTCTTCCTTGAACTAACCAAATGCATGGAATACTATTCTTATTCTCTCACAAAGAGTTGAAAGAAAACATAGAATATATTAATTGTTCGATAGACATCAATTTCTCGGTATTAATCCAAGCTTAGTACAGTACTCACAATATACCATTTAAACGAATATATTATACTTCTTTATCACTTTTAGTACACTTAAATACCAATTATAAGATACTCCAGTGTGACTTGATTGAAAAAAAAAACATTAGAGCCCTTTATTTTTGTTATATACCCTTTTCATATATAAAACAAGTATATATATAAATTTTGCTATAAAAAGTGGACTTTCATGAAATTTTTTATAGAACTCACTTTAGGGTATCTTATAATCATTATTAGAGTACGCTCAAATAGATAAAGATGTATCATGATACAATTTAAGTGATATATGAGAAGTGGGAGTACATACTCCCAAGAGTACCATACCATATATATATATATATATATATATATATATATATATATATATGAAAGATAAAAGAAGTAGTTTACTCCCGCACAGCGGGACAATCGTCCCACGCCCAGAAAAAAAACTAGTGCCGACTCCTTCCACCCCTCCTATGCGCGCCCTACACCCTCCCGTCCTAAAAAAAATCTGCCAAGGAAAGACATGAGAAAACTGTTGTACAAAACTCCACGACGTCTACAACGCCGTCCGCGACGGCGTCGATCAGGTGCGCCACTGGGAGTGCCTCGCTGGCACACGACATCTGTGCTACTCGCATTTGGGGAATCCACAAGGGCCAGCTCTGTCGCACACGAAAAGTGCACTCGGGCCTCTCGATCCTCCTCATCGACAACAACGTGGCTATCGGGGGAGGAGGCGGTGTCACCTCCTTCCTTGTATCCCACCGTAACGGCTCCTTTGGTCGCGCGCGTGCATCCCCCTCCCGCGCTATGGCTCTCAACTCCTCCACCGCCTCCTCCCACTTTTGCTCGCTCTCGTGGAGCGTGTCTCATCTCATATACGATTATTTTCATCCATTGCAACGCACGAGTATCTAACTAGGACACGATGATACAATGAATCAATTCATTCATGGACATGTTATGGTTGGTTTACCTAAAAAACATCATTGGTTCTAAGTTCTAACCGCAAGTGTGTGCATGACTTAAGCTATTAGAATTGTTTGGTCTAACTTCACATGTGTCCCTACAATTCTCCAATATAAATATGTATTTCTTGCTTGCTTTGAATAACCGTTTGAGATTTTGTTCAAACAAAGTTTGAGCCATGGAATGCAACACGGAATTGTTTTGCATTTCTAACTATTGAAAATTTTCAGTTAGTGCCGATTCAGAAAGCTTCATCTTTGTACGTACGCTTCACACAATATGAAAATTATTTCGTTCAACATATGGGATCCTGTCGTAACGCACGGACACCCTACTAGTAAAGACAGAAACTAGAGATAAATCCACGACCTCATAAAAATTATACTGAAAACACATAGACGACCTCACATGTGTATAAAGGTAAGCACTGGAATTTGAACCCTCATGGGTGGAGTCGTACACCGACGACCCACCAAGAGGTGGTTCTCAAGGTTAGACTTTTTTTAATACAAAAGGCAGAAGTCTAATGATCTGCACAACACCCCATGCGCCCATGCCTCTACTAATTATAAATACCAGATGTTGCAGTGAGAAAGAACCATCTCGATTTTTTTGCGAATCACCCAGTACAACACATAGACGCCCACACACACGCACTCACACACACGACGCCTATTGAAGACCGGACGAGCGGAGCTTGACGAAGAAATGACGAAGTCACCACCGGCACCTCGCTTGCGACGGGTACGTCGCCTCCTACTAAAAGAAAATCCTCCTTAATGAGACACACAGGGCCAAACCTGGGAGAAAGAACCATCTCTATGATTAAAAGTTACAATTTCTAGACTTGTTTATATAGAAGAGGATTAGTCCCAATCCATTCGGATGGGCATAGAAATTGAACTAAAATCCCAGCCTCCTTAAACAAGTCCTTATTATATAATGAAAACCAATGTCATGTATTTCATAGCTGCCATGAAATAAAAATAAAAATGTTAGAAATTTTTAGAAAATAGAAAAATATGTAACCCTCAATCTTGTCAACCCTAATGATGATTAAAGCATTGCCCGTGGATGTTATTTTTTTAACCTATTTAGTGTGGAAGACAAGATTGAATTAAACTTTGTAGTGAATGATTTGGGGTAAAAGATATAATGTTTCACTTTTCCTCTGCATACTTCTATCTTGAAATCTTGTCACCTAAATCATGTGAAGATCATTTTCTTTTTTTAATCAAAGTGAAGATCCTTTTCTGTTATAGGCATCATGCTAATAAATTGGTTTTTCCCCTAATCCTGTTGCAGAGGAGCATTGGAATAACTGAGAAATAGGTATTGGCAACAAGAACAACAAATCACTAGCACCTCCTAAAGCTGACTTCAATACCACTACAACAAGATGTTTTTCACCTCTTTTGTCGTAGCGAGTGGCATCAAAGCTACTTCACCATAACAAATTTAATAGTTACACTAAAAGTAGCCCTGCAATTGCTTAGACACTCCATCCAGTTTTACAATAACAAAGTACAAACCCTTTGGTTCCCCTTTTTTTTCGTTATGGGTTTCTGTTCAACTTGGCAACTCAGTTTGGCAAAACTTATCATGCTAGATAGAGTAACTAAATAGAGGTGATTTCAACATAATTCTACTATCCACTTCTATCAAAAGTTTGCATCATATCACTTACACTGAATGTCAGTTTGGCCAAACAGACACAGAAACTGTGCTTCAACTAGTACTTCTACTGGTACTCTACTAGTAGTTTAGAAACAAATTCTACTGGCACGCAGCTGGCTGCTGCTGCTGGTTTGTTATTGCTCAGTGCACGGCATCTTTTAATTGTCCTTGAACAAACCTCCATTGCTGTCAGCTTTGACCCCTGCAAGAAAAACAGCTCATCGCTGTCACCGATTTATTACTCCCGAGCAGTAACGACTGCTGGCAAGTGGTAACGAAGCAAGCTCTTTATGACACAGCTAACTACTTCATGTACACTCCGGGCCAGGGAGTGCTTGGTTGGATGCTACTCCATCCTGTCCATTTTGCAAGGCGTGCATATATAGTTCGTCAGTTAGTACACAGTATTTATTAGGCGGTAAATTTATGTCTGCAGAGGTGTGCTACGTGGATACGAGAGGAATCATGGTAGGATCACCACTTCTGCGCCTAGTTGGATTAGGATTTTTACTTCTTTTTGCAGGACAACTAGGATGCATTATATAAAATTATGAGAGATGATCATCGAGAAAATAAGTTACAAACCAACTCATCTAAAGTAAATGTGTACGAGAGAATTAAATGCTAGATTATTCTTTAGCACTAGATTATTATATAGGGCAAAGATATGAGTGTCCTAAAAGGGTTGAGAAGGTTGTGAGAGAGCAAAAATATAGTATACTCTTTTGAGATCGTGATTAAGGAATTTGCAGCCCGAATCGTCAAATCTTTCTCTCTTGTCGTGATTGTTTCGTTATCATTATTTCGGTTATCTCTACGGTGTGCATCTACTTTGTTCTTGATATTGTGCACGCTCGTGTCGTATCTCGCAACTCTGATCTAATATGAGACCCACTGTGCATAAGGGCTTGTACTGTATGAATTGAAATGTTTGATGCGAAATTTCTATTATAAAAACAAGTTCACCAATTTCCGACGTATCCAACTAAATTATGACGTATCCAAACGATGGCGAACAAGCAACTATAGCCCATTAAATTAGGATGTTCCAGGAATGGGGAAAAAAATCCTGGATGAATCCAGTACGAATCTAGCTTGTTTGGCATTGTTCTAAACAGCATTGGAAGCGATCCACAAAATACTTTTAAAATGGATTCTAAAAATAAGATTTTAAAACGGTGCAACTCCGTTACGTTGTCTCGCGCGCACAACTCTCCAAGACTCGAAGTCTTCCTTTGCACGACCTCTAATAAACTCCCACTGTTGATGTACTCCATACTTTGTACCGTCTCTTAAAGACATGAGAGGAGACCAGCTAGAAATATTTTAGTAGTAGTATTTAGTGTTGCTCTCTACTTTTGGATTAATGATAACTTTTTATAATCTAAACATGTTAAAATCCTATTTTGACCATCAATTATTTTTGCGGAATATATAGCGCAACTGCAATGCTTGAAACAAATCTCAAAATAAATTAAAAGGTTAGATATGCTATTTGATTATTTTTTTTAAAAAAAAAGAACAGGTATGTGCACGATTGCTAGCTATTCCTTTGAGGGGAAAAAACCCACCTTATTTATACTAGGATTAAGTGGATTAATGCCACTATAAAGTTACAAGTTCCGAAAATTTCATTGCAGACTTGCCTCTTTTAACAATGACATCACGAAAGTATGAAACATAAAAACTCTTAAAAATACCAATTTTGCTTTTATAGGACAAAAAAATGCAACTATGCCCTCCTCCTCTCTCTGCATGCACGCCATTGCTTAGTCTTTTGACATTGGTTCCCAAGCCCGCGGTTTGGGGGTTGCTTTTGTATCGAGCTTGCATTGCTACCTAATGTGACATTGGTTCCCAAGCCCGTGGTTTGGGGGTTGCTTTTGTATCGAGCTTGCATTGGCCGGCCAGTCAAGCTCCTTTCTCATATTTAAATGGGTCCAACCGTTGCCAAAGTTGCACCCTGAGCCACCGCTTCTTCCCCTGTGCCGATGACATTACCACCTAATGTGTCATCGGCGGGACTCCAGTGTTGCCCGTCCCGTCCACACCTGTCCTCTTCAGTTATGGGAGGCACAAGGCCACCGGATGCTCCAACCGGCAAATATTTGACAAACCAAAGTAGGGAGATGAGTGTGTTGGTTGAGGAGAAGATTATGCATTTTGATCCAACAAAGGGAGAATATATATATTTTTAGAGTTTCTAGAGTTTGCATTGACATTTTCATGAGAGACAAGTTTACAGTGGCATTTCAGAGAATTTGCAACTTTGAAGTGGCACTAATCCAATCAAACATACCACTTCCTTAAAAGAAGCCAAACTATGGCCTCCATTAAAAATGACACCTTTTTACATTGATAGGGTCTCTAAAATGCAAGTTTGGTCACCAATTTATATTATAATATATTTGTAAAACACTAAAATATAATAAATTATATATTACGGATAACAAAACGTATCAATTGAGCTAAAGACTCAATCTTTTGATGTTGGTTCCCAAACCCGCGGTTCAGGTGTTGCTTTTGTGTCAAGCTTGCATTGGCTAACCAGCCAGGCTCCTTTGTCATCTTTAAATGGGTCCAGTTATTGCCAAGGTTGCGCCCTGAGCCACTGCTTCCCCCGTGCCGATGGCATTTCCACCTAATGCATCATCAGCGGGACTCCAATGTTGTCTGTCCTGTCCAGACCTATCTTCTTCGGTTATGGGAGGAGCATAGCTACCGGATGCTCCCACCAGCAAATCTTTGACAAACCAAAGTAGGGAGATGAGTGTGTTGGTTAAGGAAGAAGATTATGCATTTTCGTCTAACAAAGGAAATACATAGACAATTTTTTAGAGTGTCTAGAGTTTGCATTGACATTTTCATGATAAACAAGTTTGCAATGGCATTTTTCAGAATTTGCAACTTTGAAGTAGCACTAATCCAATCAACCATACCACTCCCTTAAAAAAAACATACTACCACCTCCAATAAAAAAAATGACACCTCTTTACATTGATAGGGTCTCTAAAATACAAGTTTGGCCACCAATTTATATTATAATATGTTTGTAAAACACTAAAATCTAATAAATTATATATTGCGGAATTAAAAAAAATGTACTAATTTAGCCAAAGACTCAATCTTTTGATGTTGGTTCCCGAACCCGCGGTTCGGGGGTTGCTTTTGTGTCAAACTTGCATTGGCTGACCAGTCAGGCTCCTTTGTCATCTTTAAATGGGTCTAGCCGTTGCCAAGGTTGTGTCCTGAGCCACTGCTTCCCTTGTGCCGATGGCATTGCCACCTAATGCGTCATCGCAGGACTCCAATGTTACCCTTCCCATCCACACCTGTCTTCTTCGGTTATGGGATGTGCATAGCCACCGGATGCTCCCACCGGCAAATCTTTCACAAACAAAAGTAGGGAGATGAGTGTGTTGGTTAAGGAAGAAGATTATACATTTTGGTCAAACAAAGGGAAAACATAGGCATTTTTTTAAGTGTCTAGAGTTTGCATTGATATTTTCATCATAAGCAAGTTTGCAATGGCATTTTTCAGAATTTGCAACTTTGAAGTGGCATTGATCCAATCAACCATACCACTCCCTTCAAAAAAAACCATACTACCACTCCAATAAAAAATGGCACCTTTTTACATTGATAGGATCTCTAAAATACAAGTTTGGCCACCAATTTATATTATAATATGTTTGTAAAACACTAAAATCTAATAAATTATAATATTACAAATAAAAAATGTACCAATTCAGCCAAAGACTCAATCTTTTGATGTTGGTTCCAAAACCCGCTGTTCGTGGGTTGCTTTTGTGTCGAGCTTGCATTGGTTGACTAGTCAGGCTCCTTTGTCATCTTTAAATGGGTCCAGTTGTTGCCAAGGTTGCACCCTGAGCCACTGCTTCCCCTGTGCCGACGACATTGCCATGCCACCTAATGCGTCATCGACTGCCTCGTCGAGGGGACTCCAATGTTGTTAGTCCTGCCCACACCTATCTTCTTCAGTTATGGGAGGCGCATAGCCACCGGATGCTCCCAGTGGCAAATCATTGACAAACCAAAGTAGGGAGATGAGTGTGTTAGTTAAGGAAGAAGATTATGCATTTTGGTCCAACAAAAGGAAAAATATAGGCAGTTTTTAGTGTGTCTAGAGTTTGCATTGACATTTTCACGAGAGGCAAGTTTGCAATGGCATTTTTCAGAATTTGCGACTTTGAAGTGGAAGTGGTCCAATTAACCATACCACTCCTTTAAAAAAACATACTGCCACCTCCAATAAAAATAACACCTTTTTATGGTCTCTAAAATACAAGTTGACCACCAATTTATATTGTAATATGTTTGTAAAACACTAAAATATAATACATTATAGTATTATGAAATATTTTTTGTGCAAAATCTACTTATATAATTTTCATATAGTCAATTCAAATATTTCTATATCAAAGTTAAAATAGTTTGATTATACACATATCAATGCGTCCTTGGACAGAGTACTACTAGCCAAAAATAGATGCCTTACTATTTTGGTTTTTATGGTCATATATCCACCAAATGTCTTTCTTAATTACTTACTAGTAGTCATGTTACCGATGATCCGAAAGTGCACGGTGTCATTCACAGCAGTTTCCCTCGAAGTATTCCAAGGTTTATATCGACCCTCGTGGGCGCGTGGATTAATCTATTACATTCGAACAACTATTAATTTTTACTACAATTAAAATAATGGCCGGGGGGTAATTATGATGAGAATAATGAAAAACTAATTTATTACTAAAGCAATAATAGTTATAATATTAAAGAGGTTGTGATTCGTATGATGGAGAATAGGACCTAGGGTATTAGGATCACCTGCAACGTTAGTAAATCTCGGGGATGATAATAATAATGATCTAATAAATCAAAGCCATTGTGATAACCATGTGTTCATGTAGAGGGCACACTCTATATGCATCTTCCTCGGACAAACATCATATAGTAGAATCAATTGTCCCGCTCACATTCGTGCAGCAACACGTCACACTCGCAATTGTGAAATTACCACATAGATCAACCAACTTACAACCGGACCACTCGCAATTAAGTGTCATGATTATGTCGTTCTCACTCAAGTGGATTGCTTCCAAAAGCTTATCTCTTCTGCTTTCATTGTCACCGACTCTGCCATTCAACCTTTCGCTCACCACTTGTTGTCACCTTTCCTTGAGCTGACCTATGGAGCATCGGGGACCATCGAGTCCTAGTATTGAGAAAAGACATACAAACATTAATAGCAGTGATAACACATAAAGTATACATGAAAGTTAGATCATCCCCTTGATTGCTTAGCGCTACATGGCTACCTTATCCCCTACCCCTTGGGGAATTACTCACTCATATCCATAGGAACCAAGAACAATATATGAATAATGAAGAATATAATGATAACAATGTGAGAATAACAAAGATGTCAATGTTCCGATTACACCAATGGATGAATGATTACAAGAACAAATGAATGGAAGATGAACTATGGTGGAAAATATGATTGTGATAGTGTTATGGACGTGATGGATGGTGTGGTGGTTGCCTCTCTCTTCCTCTTCATGCCTCTCTCATCCTCTTCATACCTCCCTTTCTGTAGATACGAGCGGAATCCTTTAAATAGCCAATCCTAGGGTTTCAGCACTGCGAAGGGGTTTGTGCTGCTAGGAAGCCAAATACTGCCTTAGAGCCTTCACAAATTGTGGTCCATTTGACGTGGCAATCACACTAGAGGGTGATACAGTACCTAGCGACCATACCATTAGTCGTTTTCTTCTCTATAGGGTCAGTTCGTGGTGATCCAAGTTGGGTTTCCTTCCTCTTGACGTCTACTTTCCATTTCTGTTCTTAAAAGTGTATGATTCCCATCGGATCCTGTAGATAACATCAATCAAAACATATTTTGTGCATTTGGCAATTAATTAATAATAATCATAGCAATGATGTGTCATTTCATGTGCATCGATTATTTTCTCCGTTCTTTTTAATTTGATGTTTTTTCACGTTCTCCAAGATGTAACTTTGTCGGTTACTTTTTATATCTTTGTATTAATATATTATAATAAAAGTATAATATTATAAATATTTTTGATGAAAAATCTAATAATATAGTTTTCATATAGCCAATGTAGATGGTTTTAAATATATTGGTGGTCAAACTAAAGTTTGAAGGCACGGATTCTAGGACATCAAATAAAATTAAAAAAACAGAGGTTGTAGCAATTATACAACTTAGTTTACTATTAATCATGTTAGCAATTATACATCTTAGTTTACTATTTTTGGTTTCATGCACAATTATACAGGTTAGTTTACTATTTAAATGAGTTAACTCATCAATGTAAGTGATTTTTAATTAGCAATACCAATACCGGTCTGCTTACGCAATTACGACGCTAGATATTTCTACTAAATGTCTCCATTAATTGCTAACCAGTAGTTATGTTAGAGAGTCTTAATATCGTTAATAGAGGCAACATAAATAAAAATTGCTTATCGCTTTCTTGTTCCGTTTGCGTAGATCTAAAACTACGCCTAACTCAGGCCAACGGGAGTAGAGCATTGTATGAAGATTTTACACATTAACCCACGTATTAATATTACACATCAAACCTTTTTCACTCTGGTTATTTAGTTTTGGTTATTGAGGTTTTCTAAAAAAACAACTGTAGTTTTAAAATAAATCTTAAGGATTTGGATCCACGTTCCCTACCCAAACAGATCATGTTTAAAACGCCCATAAAATTGAATTGTTTTCTACTAAATCAGTACCCTCTAAAAGTGGGGGCTAAATTTTGAGCATGGTTTCTTCAGGATTCTCTCTCGCACAATCAGGCGGCCCTGAGAAAAAGAAAACATAAATGCAAGCAACCACACCACAGCAATCCCCTCTCCTCTCTCCTGATGCTTCATGTATGAAAATGAACAGTAGCAGGTGCTTGTTAATTGTAATGGGAATGAATGAAATGAGTGAATTCCGTTGGCTGCAGGAGACTGAAATGGTTTCAGGATGCTTGTGAATACAGAAATCATGCATGTTCATATGTAATGAGAGACTTGTTGCATGTTCCTTTATTTTGCTTTATGGTTTAGACTTGATGTATTCAATCCCTTTATGGTTCAGACTTGTGTATGGTATCTTTATGCAGTCAATGGCTAATGGCCTTACTCATATACAGACTTAAAGATATCACTCTCTCATATGTTTGTTACCATCGATGGAACAACTCTGTTTCAATTTACAAGTGTTTGTTATAATACAGGCTATATCATGAATAGGCTTCAGACTTTGGTCTTCCTGTTTCTATCATGAATAGACCTCACAGATACCACTCTCTCATATGCTTTGGTCTTCCTGTTTCTATCTCTGCTAGGGAGAACCTCTTCTTTTGTTAACTTAAACTTAAAAACAACTCTCCAAAAGAAAACATCAATAAATACTTGCAATCATCAATTAGAAATAATTTATTTAAATCTTATAATATTTATCTTGAATAAATATAATTTGTCCTAAATTTTTAGAACTTATTTCAACCTTGTTAAAATGCAAACCAATTTCTAAAAACCCCTGCGGTTTTGAATTTAAAATAAGCAAATAAATCATTAACAGTAAGGTTATAAAATTTATTTGGGTACTAGACCTTCCCAGGAACACTTCTGAAAATTTTTATAATTTTAGGAATTTATTTGCTATTTTATTTAGCCCGGTCAAACTTAAGGAGCTTAAAATTAAAACAGTAGCTGGTTGGGTTGACTTGGGCCGTTCGGACCGTCCGAACCAAGTCCTCACCATTCCTCTCTGGAGGTCGTTCGAACTGGTCTGATCGGACCATCCGAACCAAGTCCTCGCCGTTCCTCTCCGGAGGCCGTTCGGACCGGTCCAATTGAACATTTCCAACTTCCTTTCAAACACACACCACAAAATCAAGAACTCCAAACAAAAAAAACTTTTGTCTGCTTCGATCAGAATCCAAGAACAAGAGACACAAATCAATTAGTCAATGCCATTGTAAAGATCATTTGATCTTGGGAGTGCAATGTTCATCGCGGTTTGTTGATTGGGTTTCTTGCTGTTCGATTTTAGTTTGGTTCGAAGGGTCGATCGATGGGGCAGCAGAGGCAGCCAGATCAGGTGCGGCCATCGAGGAGTGCGTGCATGTGGGCGGTGGTGGCGCTACTCCTTGTCTCTGTGCTAGCCGGCAAGAACAAGAATAGTGGTAGCAGCAGAACGCAAAGAGATGAAGATTGGAGTTGGATAGATGAGGGGTAAAATTGGTAGTTCACTAATGAATATATGTAATATAAGAGAAAAGAAAAGAAAAGGGGAGATAATGGCAAATTTCAAATGAATAAGAAACTAAGGTGACAAATTTCAAATGAACAAAAAACTAAGGTGACAAATTTCAAATTTTAAAAAATTGAGTGGTATATCTCGAAGCGACAACTTCCTAAACGGTATATATCAAATTTTGCCAAATAAGAACAGGGCAGCAGGGGACCTCTGATCAGGCTTCAGAGGAGCAGCCGTAACGGTGCCAGGCTGATACGTTCGAGCGAGCGCGTGTGGGCTTCAAGGGAAGTGAGTACTGAGTAGGGATCAGGGACCAGTCCTTCAAAATTTCCCCTTCTTTCTCCCATTTCTTGCAGCCACGCAAGAATGCTAGTACGACTGTACAAAGGGGAAGACGCGGTGCTAAATTGAACGAGAGGGGGGCTCTGAGCCGGGTGTCCTCTTGATCTTTTCCTTTGCATCCCCCTCCTCCTCTCTTGCCATTCATCTTGGTTGGTTACCAGATCGAGTCAAGGTAGCATTTTTTGAGGCCGTTGAAGCAAGAAAGCTGCGATTCTTGGGTGTTCTTGCGGAAGCCATTGCGCCTGTGATAGAAGGTGAGATGCCAAGAAATTACGATCTTTTACTAGTTCTTGATTCTTGCATTGTATGCGAGTACTTGTTCTTGTGTGACTTCCAAGAATTTTTTTTTGTTTTATTTTAATGGTGTTAGTGGATTAGGTTTGTGTGTATCTGTGTTAGTCAGTCCACCCTTGTTGCTTTCACTGTACTGCATTTGTTTATGTGAGATTAGGTTGAATCAGTTAATAGGATCCCTCAAAAGATGCATCTTTGTGGGTTGGTGGATTCGGTATATAGGGTTTGGGGTTGTGCAGTGCTTCATCTCACACTAGCTTTATTGAGCCCCCAGATTTTGGTCTTCAAGGAGTAACAGAAGTGACATGGAGATGAATGAGGATGAGAAAAACAACACTGATTTGGAGAAGAATCAGCCCAGTGGACACAACCAACATCTGAGTCTCCACGATCCCGGATTCTTGCCGGAGGCTCAGATTGCTTCTTCCACTAATGCAATGGCGGCCATGGGGAATCCATTCTCTCCTGGCTTATGGAATCCGTCTGCACAAAACTTGGGCTTGGGTGAAACCAATGCAAATGCTATGATCACTGGATATCCATTCCCATCGTTGTTGGGGATGCTGTCAGCGGGTGTGTCCCCATTTGCAGCCACTTCTGGGTTCATAGATTGTGGAACAGGGTTTCCTTGCTTCAATGGAACCAATCTTGGAGCCATGATCAACCACCCTTTCCCTAGTACCCAGCCTTTGGGTAATTTCCAAAATGGTATTGAGCCATCTAGGGAGATTGATACCCAAAATGGTATTGAGCCAGCTAGGGAGATTGAGGCGACTGTGGGCGAAGGTTGCAAGGATGCATCATTAACTGGGGATGTGCAGCAAGGAGATGCTGAGAGGTCACATGGTGTTGATGCCTCCAACAAGGAGTTAAGCAAGGGGGAGTGCAGTGGTGGTGCTGGCCAGGATGAGAAGCCTAGTGTGTCTTGTGCCAAGAAGAGGAAAAGATCAGGCCAGGTAATTGTTTAATCATCCTCCTAATGAAGATGAATTTCTCTGGATTTAGATGGAGTTAAGAATATGAATTGTTCTTGAAGGATGGTAAGGTGAAGCATGTAGAAGGGAGCCAGCAATTGGCAACTGTGGCTGCAAAGCAGAAGAATGACAACAACGAAAAAGGTGAACCAAAGAGGCCTGTTATGGCGTCCGGGAAGTCCAATGGGAAGCAAACCAAGGATAATGCAGGTGCACTGAACGAAGAGTACATTCATGTAAGAGCTCGGCATGGTCAGGCTACAAACAGCCATAGTCTTGCAGAAAGGGTAGGTCCTTAGATATCCTCCATGAAGATCTCTTATGTATAATGGTGTGTCTAGCCATTTAGTTTGAATGTTATTGTTTGCAATGCAGGTTCGGAGGGAAAAGATTAGTGAAAGGATGAAATTTCTTCAGGACCTTGTTCCTGGTTGTAGTAAAGTAAGCAATTCTTATCTGTCTCCACATTATTGCCATGGGCAAGCTTATTTTACACTTGTAAATGAAAAGTTAATCCACACTTGTGAAATTGTAAACTAGGTCATTGGTAAGGCCGTTATGCTGGATGAGATAATCAATTACGTTCAATCATTACAGCGGCAGGTTGAGGTATGATGATGTCTGCAAAACTGGTAACATCATTTGCAGTTTTGGCATAGTCTGCTACCATGTAAACTGCTCTACCCTGTATGTTCATATTATGCAGTTTTTGTCGATGAAGCTTGCGGCTGTCAATCCAACACTGGACTTCAACATGGAACACATTCTGTCAAAGGATGTATGCGACTCCTTGCCAGATGCATGTAGATTTTTCAACTTTTATTTTCTCTTCCTCATGTTGATATATGTTTCATCCATACAGTTTTTTCAGTCTCAAGACACTACTGCATCATCTGCCTTTGGCTTCTCTCTGGACATTGGTCATCTCCATTTACATCCACCAAAACATTCTCAAGCTGGATTGCCCAGCGTTGTGAACCCTACTGATGCATTCGGAAGAGTAATAAATGCTCCAGTAGGAACTAGCAGTACATTCAAAGAACCTACACATCAGGTTTGTGTCATGACTTATCTGTGGCTATATTTTTCATTTCAAGCACTTTAAAGCAAATGCTAGATTGATGAAAATTAGTACATGTAGCTGCCAGATTTCCATATGACCTAGTCCAGTGTTATAGTGTGGTGGTTCAAGAATTACTGGTTCATTAATACTGTTATTGGAAAAAGAATATCACTAGGTCATATGGAAATCTTATGATTTGAGCATTGGACAGATGCCCAATAATTTTGACGGAGAGTTCTTCAACGTCATCGGGATGCCTTTTACCCCTCTTAATAATCAAGAATCAGATGGTAAGCCTTGAGGGATAGATTCCGCAACTAAAGCAAGAAGTCAATATGGGCCATGGGGTTTCAACGGAACTATGACATGTGAGCTTGTTGATATTGTGGTACCAGCTCACAGTTGATCACTGAAGTATAGCCATCCAACACGCTTTATTGTTGATTTCCTATAAGCCTTTTTCTAGCATACTGGCACCAGCAGTTATTTCCTATAAGCCTTTCCTCGGATGTTCCATTTGCTACTAGAGAATGTTGAAGACCAAAATGTAGGGATGCTCACATGGAGGTTTCAAGCAATATGTTCTCCACTGAAAATGCATAACTATTGGTAATTTGGCAATCTTTACATCATGATGGGAAGTTTCATTTTGCCAGAAGGTGATTGTATCTGGGTAGCATTTATTTCAGATTCAGAAATTCTAAAATTTTCTCTTTCCACAAAATTTGCACTCTGGAGTCTGGAGTATATAGTCTATACCCAGGACGGTACACTTGCTAGTATTATGAGGCTACAGAAAGATTCTTTGTTGTACTTGCCTAGTACTGTATGTTCCACCACAACAAACACAGGCAAACAAATAAGACTGTTCGCTGATTTTCCATTTGCTGAGAAAATAAAGGAGTTTGCTTTGATGCACCAAGCATTTAATTGTGCAAGCGATGCATATCGGCAGAATTGTTCTAAATCTTGCAAACTTGTGAATTCTGACTGAAAGAGATGGCTGCCACCATGCGACATGGTGATCTCGTTAGCTTTGGTTGGTGATCTCGTTAATAAAACAATGAGAAATTCGCTTAACCTAGTTAGTTTTTATCTGCATAGAGGCACTCGTGAGTTGTCAAAATGTACATCTCTTGCAATTGGATCCTTCTCTTTGCCACTTCATGGCCCTTTATAGGTTTATAGGCCTGTTTGGAATGCAGAAATCTCACAATAATTTTGCAAGAAAAAATAAATAAACCTGTGTAATTCCATCTTTCCAAATGGACTGCAGGAATCTGTGCTACTTGCAACGCAATCGTCTGATCTGAAGTTGATGGTCAAGAGAAGCAACAAATAATTAATCACAAGAAACTTTGAATTTCGTTTCACTGATTTGATTTTTTTTAAAAAAGGCCATGGACGTGCCTCGAACAAGACTGGGTGACCGGACGAAGCAATGTAATGCAACTGGTTCTGAAACAAGTCTGAATACCACATCTTAACCGCATCCATCTGACTTTACAATCTAAATTACACAAGGATACAATTTAGCAGTGCACGTCTTTCTTTTCCAAGCAAAAATACCAATGAACCAATACACACTTTGTGAAATAAACTGTAAGAATCTACCTGGATTACACCCTAAGAACAGAAGCAACTGAGCGAGAACCAAAGACTATATCTTTCCCTGCTATGACCTTTAGTTACAACGCATCTGCATCCACCAAAGAACACCAATGAACCAAGACACACTTTGTGAAACAAACTGTAAGAATCTACCTGAATCACACCCTAAGAACAGAAGCAACTGAGCAAGAACCAAAGACTATATATATCTTTCCCTGCTATGACCTTTAGTTACAACGCATCTGCATCCACCAAAGAACACCAATGAACCAAGACACACTTTGTGAAACAAACTGTAAGAATCTACCTGAATCACACCCTAAGAACAGAAGCAACTGAGCAAGAACCAAAGACTATATATCTTTCCCTGCTATGACCTTTAGTTACAACGCATCTGCATCCACCAAAGAACACCAATGAACCAAGACACACTTTGTGAAACAAACTGTAAGAATCTACCTGAATTACACCCTAAGAACAGAAGCAACTGGGCAAGAACCAAAGACTATACATATCTATCTTTCCCTGCTATGACCTTTAGTTACAATGCATTTTGCATCCCCCCCCCCCCCCCGGCGCCGCCCGCGAACGATGTGCTCGCTACAACTCGACGGAGACGTAGGTGGCGGAGTAGTCCGGCATGCGGTGCAGGCTCCGGAGCACGCTCTCGGCAACCTGCTTGGTAGCGGCGTCGCCCTTGTGGAAAGCGCTCACCAGCGCGCTCGGCAGCACCCGGTCGCTGGTCACCTCCCTCACGCACCGCTCGTCACCGTGAGTGAGGAACCTCTCCAGGGCCCAGAAGCACCGCCGCAACACCGCAGCGTCGCCGTCACGGTGCTGCCGCAAAGCACGCAGCACGTGCCGCACCGCGTCGAGCTCGGCGAGAACGGCCACGCCGCGCTCCACGTCCACGGCGTTGTCCAGGAGCGTGCAGAGCGCGCCCAGCGCGGCCTCGACAACGCGCTCGTTCTCATTGCTCTCGAGGACGCCGAGGAGGCCCTCGACCGCGCCAGCCTCCACCAAGCAGAACGTGGTGGCCGGGGAGCACACACCGTGGTGCACTGGGCAGAGGCGCCCGTGCGCGGGCGGTTTCCGGTTGTCGTGCACCCGACCGGCGTGTGCGTCGCGCAGGCGCCGGAGGATGTTCTTCTTGGGGCGCCGTTCCTCCGACGGGGGCTGCGAGAAGTTCGCCGACTGGTGGCTGAGGTTCTCGAGGCCGACCGACGCGAGCCGCTGCACCTCGTCGCTGCCCGCCGACCGCACGAGGAGATCGGAGAGCACCGAGGTGAAGTTGTGGTCCATGGCCACCAGGAGCACGTCCGGGTCGTACAGCGTCGTCGTTAGCCGAACGAGCGCACCCACGAGGCCCTCCAAGTACGGCTTTGCATGGCGGCTCGCCCGCATCTCGCCGCGCTGCATCTCCTCTATCTTGGCCAGAATGGTCGGCGCCGCGCCGTGGTGCAGCAGCACGAGGTCGAGCGTTATGTTCTGGTACGGCAGCCTCGCCAGGAGTGTCGCCGACACGGCGTGCCGCTCGGTGATCCGCCCTGCCTGACCGATGCTCGTGACCAGCCTGCCCGGCTGCCCCGGCGCCTTGCAGAGCTTCTCGGCGATGGTGTGCCCCATCTGCGGCGACAACGCAATGAGCAGCCTTGTCGCAGCGATGCCGAGTGCCTCACTTGGTGAGCCCATGAACTCGATCATGGTCTGGCTGCTGTCTTGCTCCTTCATGACCGAGACCACCGTGGCGA
Organism: Ampelocalamus luodianensis; assembly: GCA_036346255.1. NCBI lineage: Eukaryota > Viridiplantae > Streptophyta > Magnoliopsida > Poales > Poaceae > Ampelocalamus > Ampelocalamus luodianensis. The sequence goes on along the minus strand of CM070627.1, from coordinate 49,378,030 downwards.
GCGGCCTCGGGAGCGCAGTAAGCGCGAGCAGCACACGCACGATGCTGAGGTTGAGGTTGTCGGGCATGGAGCACTTGAGCATGTGTGCAAAGTTGTACACCGAGTACTTGGACGTGATGACATGACCTTCCTTGTTGACCACAACGGTGTCTGGGTCGAGGCCCGACTCGACAATGTTGGCGAGCACCGCAGCGGCCTCGGTCTTGGAGCCCATGGGCTCATCATCGATCTTTCGGATGAAGAGCTCCTCGACCATGACAGGGACGGCACCCGCGTCCATGAGCGTCTTGCCGTTGGGGTGGTGGGAGGAGATCTGGACAAGGACATCAAGGGCTGCCTTGCGAATCATCGTGTTGCCGCTGTGCACCATCTTGATCAGGATCTCCGACGCGCTCCCGGGGATGTTGATGGTCATCTCCTGCTTCTGAACCAGCTCGCCGAGGTAGCTCACCATCTCCATCTGCACATCTTCTGACCCTGTTTTGTGCTTTCCATGTCAGCTAATGCTAGTGTCATTGTGTTGAGTATGAGTAATTTTACTGTATGACACCTTGAGCTTGTTGAGAAAAACCTCAAATCGGTCACCAGAGCAAGAGGTCTTATACTAGCTTAGGATTTATCTCATGTGTTGCAAAACAAATTTTTACTGAAATAAAATTAAAATTATTGAAGCAAGAGTTATGTATTCCACTGTACTGAAATTATATGTTTTCAGAAACTGATTGGATCAAATGTGAGCCATATTGATTTATGCAAATAAATTGTTTGAGTTACTCATTCACAGTTTTCAAAGGAAAAAATTGCTCCTTTTCACACTGTATATGATAGATTAACACATCAAACAAAGTCAAGTATATTTATGCATCTATCTATCTGTCTTATATTATTAATACAAAGGAAAAAGAAGCCACCACATTCGCAGATGGAGAGGGTCCAAGTTTAATCAGATATTCAGATGTATATGGGAGCTGTTAAAGTAGTACGAGAAATACAAATGTATTTTCAGTCACATATAAGTATTGGAGTTGGATAACAAATACAACACTATTTTTATAGTTATTTAAATATCTAGCCACACAATTACGCGAGAAATTGGGCTAGTTATAATCCAAAGATAAAGTATCTTTCTGCATAAGTAAAATCTTACCTTCAACTAAATGTCTTTGGAGAGGGTCCAAGTAACCACTTTCAGCCATGTACTTGATATTCTTGGGACAATTCTCCAGGTTCTTGAGCACCTCTCCGGCCTTCTCTGAAGCAATTGGATCATCGGAATTGTTGAATTTCATTGTGGTGAGGATCAGTATGCTTCCAGCAGTTGACCCAATGTTTTCCAACAGTAACTCTGATTTTGAAAGCTCTACCAAGAAAGAGATAGCTGCATATCTTTCATCAGGACTACTACTAGAAAGCAGCTTTATTGTCCTTGCAATGGCTCTGGTTTTTGCTATGATTTCCTGTATGTCATGACGCAAAATTTGAGTTGTTAACATAACATGCAGGGCAATTAGGAATTGAAGCTGCAATTTAACATTTGTTTTAGCATTTCAATAAATTTCAGACAGCCAGGCTGGGGAAAGATTGAACATGACGAAGGTTGAAACATTTCAGACTTCTTTACCTTTCCTGCATCATCCTCAACCAACAGGCAGAGGAGATCCAGCGAGTCGCAGCGTATCAGAGCATCCTTGTGCTCCAGTAAACGAGCGAGGAACTTAGTTATACCAATCTTGTGCATCTGCTCCCTGTTCCTTCTCCTTAGCCTGGCCAGCAGCTTCAGCTCATGTATGGCCTCGAGTACCATTGCCTCCGTGGTTGCCAGTGAGAGCGCAGTACGTGCGATCCTGACCCGTGTCGCTTCATTCCTCATAATCCATTCTGCAATTGTGCTCTTCAGTGGAACATTGCTCCTCAGTGTCTTGCTTTGCATTGCCATCTTTGTAACCGGGCATATCACAGGTTCAGGGCCATCTGTAAACTTCTCAAAGTACTCCTCAATGGCTCTCCTGTCATAAGTCACACCACTTTCCGTTGTCACTGGATCAAACATGACCTTGTTTGTCAGTGGACAGAAGAAAGAATCATACAACGGTTCAACATATTCTGCGACTTCAGGAAGAGAACTGAACGACTGTCCACTGAACTCATGAGCCTCATGGTACATTCCCTGCAGGAAGTCCACCAGCCTTGGCATGTCACTGTTGTGTAGTGTTCTTCTCCTGGGCCTGTCATTCGCCACAATTATTGACATATCAGCCTCGGAGTAGCCATCGCAGGAACGCTGACCACAAGGATGCTGCCGGTTTCCAGCAACCTGAAGGTGTGCATCGACTGCTGCATCAACAAACCTGTTACTCCCAAAAGCTGAAGCTGGAATCCTGCTGAGCTCATGGCCAATGTTCTTTATGACATTGTCAAGGTCTTCGGTTATGCTCTGGAGGTCATCGTCCATGAGCTGCTGTGCAACGGCGCTGCACCTTGCGACGAGGTCCTTGGCGAGGTCGACATTCGCAGCCAGATATTCTATCACGTGCATCACATTGGTCGGTGAATTCTGCGCTCTCTGCAGCTCCATTGTGGCCGGTGGCGCGTGGTGGAGGTGGCTGCCTACGTCCATGAAGTTCTCTTGCTCAACATCGGCGGCAGCCACCGACGACATGAGCTCAGAGATTGCTTCTAGTATAGACTGGGCGAGTGATGCCTTCCTGGCTTGTGCTCCACTTCGCTGAAAAAGAGTACATGTCAGGCAGACAGGCACCCAAGTAAATGCATCCAAACAGAGATGACAGACGAATTGTTCTCATGGAAAAGGATAGTTCAGACCAGGAAACTATAAATAAAGAATCGACAGACTTTCTCCGCTGCAAACAATCCTAAGCTGACAAAGGGGTTGATTCTACAAACACTTGGAGATTATGATACAGGACAATCCACTTTCCCCAATTCCCAATTGCTACAGGATGGTTTCAAGAATTAGCATCTCATGGATTGTTAAAATTACACAGACTAATTTGAGACATGTTAACTGGTGGAGAAAAGGGTCAACGCCTAATTTTCCATGGTGCTTAAAAGAACATCAAGAACACCTCAAGAAAAAGAAGAAGAAGAAGAAGAAGAAACAACACGAACGGTTCAATTGCACATTTGACGCCGCATCAGCTTCGTTTCTCCCTTCCATCCTGCCAAACCCACCAACACCATCCTAAATTATTTCTATTCACCTCTAGCGCTAACCTCCCATGATTCCTCCCGGCAAGGTACACCAAACAACACAAGAACTGCAATATTTGGGAACCACAAGCTCACTACAGCCAAAATTCACAAAACCTACTCAACTCTTAAAACCACTGCGAACCGCATCACATAACCAATCAGCTTGTCACCAAAAGAGAAGGCAGCTCAGTAACGCATACCTGCATCCAAGACCTCCAAGAACTCGAGCTTCTCCTCCTCCTCCGACCTCCTCCCCCTGAGACTGACAGAGGGAGCTACTGGCGGCTCATTCTCTCCTCCTCCTCCAGATCCAGCTCCCAGCCAGCCATGGCCTCCAGCCGTACTCCTCGAACAACACCACTCTGCAGAAGAATGGAGGAATATACCTCGCAAAAGGGGAGGAAAAAATGGAGGGAGGGAGGAATAATGGATGGAAGAACGCGCAGCACAACGACCCAGTCCAGCGATGTCAGTTTATAAGTAACACCCCTGTTCAGAGATCGGTAAAGCGACCCTTTTTTTAACAACCTTTTTAATAGTGCTGCTACAGAGCTGCACTTGTTTGTTAGTGCTCTCTCAATGGAAAGAGTACAAAGATGTTGACTTTTTTAACAGCTGGTGCTCGGCCACTGAATGCTTGCAACGCACACGATGTATGTCAAAACCACGGACGTGGCGTTAACTGCACCAAGATTGTTTTTTACGGCAAGTTTAGAAAAAGTTTTTAAAAAAATGTATGTAGCACTCACAAGAATTTTGCAAAAACGGAAATAAATTTCCCTCAAATTCCCTCTTTTACAAAGAATATAAATAAGTTATACACGTTTATCGACTCAAGAACTTGATAATAGCATTTCGTTCATCTAAAATCTTCAATCAAAAGTGGGGATATAATTAGGAGGATTTCTCTCTCAAAAAAGAAAGTGGGCCTCGGTGAAGTGCATATATGAGTATAGTAGGGTACACATGTCAGCAAATAATCCAGTAAACCGATGAACTATCTCTGTAGGTATGGGTTGTGTTCTTGAGCCAACTATATGATGGGGTCGAAGGGAAAATGATCAAGAGAGACAGAATTATTGCAGAATTTTTGAGTTCTCACTCACCCTGATTCATGAGTTCTTCGATATTACGTTTCAATCTTTTTTTTCCCTGCTCCATTTGCCTCATCATGAAGGCATGACGGCATTGATGGCCTCAGTCTGCCGATCGAATCCAAGAATCGGTGGAATGGACTCATTAAGTGCTCTAAATCTGTGAGCAAAAAAAAGTTTCGAGTTTCCGATCCATCTGGACAGAGTTTGGTGTTGGGTAAGCCACTCAGGGCACTCTTCATAGTTATTAGGGTTAAGAAGTTGCTGAGATTTGTTTCTCCATTGTGCTGGAATTAGCTCTTAACCAACCCAAGGATTACGAGTACAAGCAGTACTACTCAGAAGTGGTACAGTACACGAGTACCCCCTCCCGGACTCCAGTGGTTGCAGAAATACATTATTTTGGACATACTAAACTACTAAACTTGTCTTTGTGTTCTCTAGATACAGTTCTACCATATTATTAATAATCAAAGTTAGAAAACTCTAACTGCGTGCTCTCTGAAACGACATGTAGCTGTGGACAAAGGAAGTAAACCAGAGGTCCTCGGATTTGTTGAATTTTATAACTTGACTCTCCAAATCTCCTAATGTTTAATTTATTGGGAGGTTCCTTGACTTATCCTTTTTCATTTTCGTAAACTGACTTATTTTAAAGAAAACTTATCGTACATCTTACTGTAGTATAGATTTTTTTTGTGAGTCTGATATTTTCTGTAGGGTATTATCCACTTTGTGCCTAAACCTACTTTTGCCCCATCATATGACATTCCCGCGCCACCTCTCCATCGCGCCTCCACTCTCCAGCGTGCCGCCGCCTCTTCAGCTTGGCCCAACCGCTAGCACTCTGACGTGCCCTATGAGTACAACGAGCAGAGCCTTGCGGAGAAGAGCGAGCTCCTCCTCAAGTCCAACCCTGTCCACAAGAAGATCCCTGTCCTGCTCCATGCTGGCAAGCCCGTCTACCAGTCCCTCATCATCCTCCACTACATCAACGAGGCGTGGTCAGAGGCGCCGCCGCTCCTCCCCGCCGACCCTTGCGTCAGCGTGTTGATAGATGGGCTTGTTAATTAATGTAGGTATAAATGTCTGATTGGGAATGGGATCTATCAGTCTTTTAGAATCGATCTTACGTAAAGATTGTTTGATTCGGAGAGTCTTTACAATTGATCACGCAGACAGGATGGACACGAGGATTTTTATACAAGTTCAGGCCTTCTCTAGAGAGAATAACAACCCTACTTCTGTGTGTATTATATTGCGTATGCTGGTTACAATCAGTGGAAAAGATTTAGGCTAGTGCCGCTACCGATTGCTCCCCCTCCATTGCTCTCTGACTGAAGTCCTTTTATAGCTCATGAAGAGGTAGTCGTTTCAGGTCAAGATGCGTCTCATTATTACGTAATAATGGTAGTAATCACCAGAGCAATAGCCTCCCTACGTCGTCGGCAGTTATCAATCAGAGATAATGGTGCGTTACATGCAATTACTCCAGAGAATAACTGCGTATATTTGCTGCTCAGATCCCGTAATCAATTGGGCCTACAAGCAAGTGGACCCAAGTAACTATGAGGAAATCATGACGGAGTTTGTCGTAGTTGGTCGTAGAAAGACTTACGATCAGGGGGTAGTCGTAGAAAAGCTTACGACTGGGTACTAGTCGTGGAAAGACTTACGACCAGGAGTGATCGTAGAAGATCTTACGATCACATAGTAGTCGTAGAAGGACTTACGACTATAAAGATGGTCGTAGAAGAACTTACGACCACCGATTAGCCTCCCCCTTAAGACTAGAAAGGTTATATTTAATAGTAGTGTGACGTCATATTTACCTATAATACTAATTACAGATAAATAGTAAAATAAGGATTATTAGATCCTCGTTAGGATCCTAGATTCAAACGTATTTCATTTAGGTGTAGTAAAGCAAGGGTCTTTCTAGCTTTCTTGGATTGTTGTTGTGCAAAGTAATGTTACTGATGGATTACTCCCTCCGAGTGAATTTAGCTAATTATGATCCATTACCGTTTCAGTATTGTTTAAGACTTCTAATACGGCCCTAAGTACCAATACGATTTTGGTGAATACTCCTAAATTACAATCTAGTGCTAACTCTCAAATTAGCGGTCTTGCAACAAAGAGGAAATAAAGAATTAGATTCGGCCGAGAGGGAGGTTGGCCGAGGAGAGGGTGGCATGTGGTGCATGGGAGAAGATCACATGGACAAGGGATTCGCATGAGCAAAACCAAATCCATGTGGCGCCTGAGGGATATGCTAATTCGTCCCCCTCCTCGGCCAGCCTCCCTCTCCTCCCTCTCGGCCTAATCTAATTCTTTCTTTCCTCCTTGTTGCAAGACAACGCTAATTTGAGAGACAACGCTAATTTGAGAGTTAGCACTATATTGCAATTCAAGAGTATTTACCAAAGTCGTAATGGTACTTGGGGCCGTATCAACTTCGGTGTATCATTTTGGGAGTAACCGATGGACAAATACTGCCCCATGTGTTTCGTTTGCACTTTTAACCCTGTTGGAATTATATCGCTTATGCTGTCAGGTGAAGTATAACTAAATTCTAACTAATCTAATTCTTTGTATCAGTAGAAATGGACGTGTCATATTAGATTAAGTGCACTAAAAGAGCATATCCATCCATCGTAAGTACCCGTAAACAAAATAACAAAATAGCATGACAGTGCACGACACGGTCCTTGAGCTTACCCCGTTATACGGACGGGCTCATTTTCTTACCAAGGTGCACAAAACCTCAGTCTGATTGGTACAACTCAGCACAGAATCATTCCTACCTCTACTAAATAAAAGCGTAGAATCATTCTCACTCGAACGCAAGGTACTAGTACTGGAGTCTGGAAGATAGCGATAGCTAGCCACGCAGCAGGGAGGGACAGTTCGATTGGTGGCTAAATCGTTTGCATGATTGTTGCAACATGCATGGGCACCACAACTGATCGCAATATGTTGTGCAGATAGGGTTCATTCAACCGACTCTATATTTCATTTTTTTTTATTACAAGGAAGACATGTGCGCACACACATCACAATATATGTGAGTATGTTTCTTTAGTACACGTCTAGATATACGGAGGCGAAAGTAAATCCATAGATTTATAAAATTCCTATTAAAATCTGTTTATAGTGGATGAAGTCATACATCCACAATTCTAGCACACAACTAAGTATGTTCCATTTATATGAGCAGGCCGGTTGATTTGGACACGGCACGGCGTATTCATTGTGCTCTCGTATGAACGAGAAGGACACTGTGCGTGCGTGCTCGTATGAACGAAAATGATGGTGTTCACACGCCAGGGAGAGGAATGTTTTGGCCCGAGGATTCATACCAAGTGACAGTGCAATGCAGTGTGATTAGATGACCGGTCGACAACCTTCGCATACAAATTACTGCAGAACCATCTCATCTGAAGCAGACTAGCAGTAAAACCTGAATCTCATCTGAAGCAGTAAAACCTTTTTATCTGTACTAATTCAAGACTTGCATGTTGTTGCGAATATATAGGGAACATATCTAGTGTTATAGATGTTTGGTGCTAAGGTGCTAATATCAACCTTGCGCGTTGGCGAACCGAGCTTTGCTCGGGTGGTGGCTTCGCTGGTGAGCGAGCTGCCGACCAACGTTCGAGCCTTCGGCTCGCCTGGTGACTCGCATGTGTGTGTGTGCGTGTGTGCGTGGGGGTGTGTAGGGGGTTAGTTTGAGGACTGAGCCGGGGCTTAGTTGGCACAAGGGAGCTTTAGGAGCTCGGCCGCCACGGTGTGGCGGCCAGTGCGCTCGCAGTGTGGGTGCTCTTCTTCTTTAAAGTTTATGCGGACGGAAATCCGGACCTCAAAAAAATCAACCTTGCACGTTGGATCTAGATTGAATAGCTCAGATTTGGATGCTAATTCCACCTCTAATTCCACTTAATCTTTTTGCACTAAACTCCCTGCATGCTCTTTCATTTCACATCGCCAATCCAACCCAATGCCTTCCTTAGCAGCGTCCCATCGCCTTCTCTCACCCGGCCACCGTCCCTGGCTGCAGCGCCGCCCTTGCTGGCGCCCTCGTGAAGGGCAGGGAGGGTGACGCCAAGGGCCAAGGAGGGTGCTGGAGGGCGACGCCAAGGCCAAGGAGGGAGGCGCTGTAGCCAGGGATGGCATCCGAGTGAGAGAAGGCGATGAGACGCTGCTGAGGAAGGTGATGGGTTGGACTGGCGACATGAAATGAAGGGGCATGTAGGGAGTTTAGTGCAAAAAGATTAAGTGGATTAGAGGTGGGATTAGCACCCAAATCTGAGCTGTTCAATCTAAATCTAACGTACAAGGTTGATATTAGCACTTTAGCACCCAAACATTCATTATATATATATATATATATATATATATATATATATATATATATTGATTCATTGATTCGTTTTGATGTAATAGTGAAAATCATCCATTGATTCGTTTTGATGTAATAGTGAAAATCAAGTTGAGTTGCTCCCAAACCAAACCGCCTCTCCTAAGAGGCTCAAATTCTAGCTAATTAGTGCAAGATAACATGGGTTCTTATGCTACTAAGATACTAGTCCCGTGAATTTACATACACCGGCTTCGTATCCTGCTCCCAAAATCTGCATGGTTATAACAAAGAGGAGCACGGCAAGACAGCAAGTAGACCTGTAGAAGTGGGCAGAGTGAGATAGCAGTAGCAAATGAGACAAACAACTCCGCCTGTAAGTTAGGATGTAGTGGTGTACCGTTGTTCGCAGGCAACCTGTGGGGCTCAGCCTCACCAACTGCAACATGCAGCCTTTCGCTTCAGACACGGTACCAAGCCGGTGTCGCGGCCGGGAGTGATTTCTCGACTTGAGCACAAAACTTACACTAAACATTTTCTTCTACATGCTGTCCTGTCGGCGCACACGCGTAATTGCGTACGACTGCATCTACTGCCGACGGGAATCCTCCATCAGCTCCAACCCGAACCTGAAAGTGAAAGGTACCACCATATCCGTACGCGACGCGCGGTTCGCATTTGAATGAGGCCACGGGTGCTCGTACTACGCACGTGCAGAGGTGCGAGCGTGCGGCGTTGCACAGCACGCCGAGTCCGGGAAAAATCAAAGCAGAGGCACCGCCGCGCACGCCGAAAAAGGGGCTCTTCACCTGTATATCGCCTTCTCCGGGCGTAGCACCCGAAACGGCGACAAAAAAAAAGGTTTGCATTGGCGCCGGAGCTCCGTGAAACCGAAGCGGAGCGCTGGCATGGCATGGGACCGCGCGGCTTCGGGACGGTATATGGGAATTGGGAGGGACCCCGCGCTCCGGTCGGTCGGTCGTGGACTCACCAAAAAAATTTGGCCATCTCATCTACTCCAATTAGTCGATCACCGTACCTCTCCTGCCTATCTAGGTACACCAGGTTATACCAACCCGATGGCATATCTAGTGCATCTCAACTTTTGGTGTATTCCCATGCACGCTCTTTAAAATATGATGCAAATAGTCATAAAAATTTCTGAAAAAGATTTAGTTAGATAAGTCATGATGCAATCAAGCATCCTACTAAAATTTAACCGAAAACATGATGAATATTAGGAGAAACAAAAAGGACAAATTTCAGTGAATAGTAGCTTTATTTATTTTCTTTTATTTTCGGAATTCATTTCCAGCAGGATTTATCTTTTGTTTCTCCATGTGTAAATTGAATTTAGATTTACAATTTTGTGGCATGATAAATTGATTTTACATCAATATTGTCATATTTAAAAAAATTATAACCATTTGCACCGTGATTTGAAGAGGATGCACGAAAATACACCCAAAATTAGGATGTACTTATATGCTCTGGAACCAACTGGTCTTTCAATCTCTTGCGAGGAACATCCAGATATGTCACTTCTCATGTTCCCTTAGCTATTTTCACATCGCCCTTAGCAATACTCCTACAAAAGACTTGGACCGTACGAGCGGGAAGAACTCGCGACGTGTCCAGCTCGAACGCCAGACGATTTGCGCACCACGACGCTGGATGGTGGGGCCACAAGGGGATCTCCCAACGAGCGGCGCACGTTGCGACAGCTTCTGCCCACGTGGTCCCCTTAGCCCCACCTGCAAGTGGCCAAAGGTCTACGTACCAGGCGAGGACGAGTGCCCACGCCAGTGTCCACATCACAGGCGGGACCCAGCTGCAGGTCAGATGTGATCCGTGGTGGAGGAGGCGGAGCAACGGATGCTAGTGCCACCAAGAGGTGTATGGTTGGTTACTTTCTGTCGTCGTCTCACTCGCTGACATGTGAGCCCCAGTGGTGCGTGGACCCATAGTCATTGGGTAACGGAAACAGTACACAATGAAGTTAGGTTGAGCATCCTGAGCTGGCCCCAGTTTGATTGCAAAGATGGGCCATGGCCTAAGCAAAACACCAAAAGAAAACGACTGTTTGGTTTGTTGTTATTGTGGACTAAACTAAATTTTAGTAACGGCAAGAATCGGCTTAGCCGCAATCTAAATAATATTTATTTTGCCAAATTTTGGCTTGATTTTATGCCAAAATTTAGCTTAGTTCATTAGAACCATGAACTAAACAACCCAGAGTATGTCATGGTCTTGTTCCTAGCTTGATCAGAGAATCTACGACCAAAATATATTTCTACAATGGTTTCTACTATAATTGAATCTGTTGTAGTGCCATTGTTCAATCGAAAACATTATTTTTCCATCGAACAACTTTTTTTAGATAATAAAAGTACAACTCTTGGCCTCTGCACCAACTAGGAATATACATAGCCAATCCATCCATCAGTTAAATGGCACAATATCAATGTTATGTGAGTGTAATTTTGTAGCGATGGCTACTTGCTTAACTTCAGCCTCAAGCACTCAACATTCAATAGCGCTAGCCTTTTAGCACCAAGGTCACTTTAGGCTCCTCTAACTTAGGTCATGTACAATGATACAGACAACTGCTATCTATAGCAACTCTTCATATCACCTATAGACTGCACTAAAGATAGCTCATACAATGGATTATAGTGATACAGTCGGCTATAATATTGTAGACAACACAATCTTTTAATGTTTTTTTTTCTGGTGCTACAGTCGACTACAGAGTTGTAAACATCATCTTTCTCTCTCTTCATTCTCTTTCATTCACGTCAGCAAAAATTCTACGTGGCAGAAGCTATAGACAGCTGATATAAGCCCATTATACATGCTTTTAGTAGTTTGTTCCTTGAAGCTACATCTAGTGGCAAAGCCGTATTAGACTCTTTTAATAACGATCAAAATAACCGCGGAAAAGATGTATATGATCACATTTACGTCTCCACACATATTTCCTTTTCAATGGTAGATGACCCTTCACAATCACAATAAGTACTTCGTGATCCATACATTATAATGAAGGAAACATAATTGTAACACGGGAAAATAATATACAAGCGAGATCTACAGACTACCGCCCTTTTGAAGACGAAATATTAGAACCAATGGAAACAGGAACAATCACACATTTCAGTTTTTTTAAGGAACAACCACACATTTGATTTTAAAAAAAAATATTATTATTTTAAAAATAATTACAAAATTAAATAGTTAGAAAAAATACAAAACTAGGTCTCTGTCGTCATTTGAAATTACGACAGACTCCTATCACTATTTTAATTAGCGATAGGGACCCTGTCGCCAAAGAGAACAATTGGGGAGATTCCTGTCGCCAGTTCAATTGGCGACATGAACCTCTGTCTTTAAAAAAAATTATGTGTAGCAAAATTTTTAAATTTTTGCAATTTTGTTTTTAAAATTTGGTAATACGTTTAAGTATCCGCGTAATTAAGAATGCAAAATCGGAGAAAACAATGTGAAGTAGAGAATAGACAAAATAATTGGGTTTAGGGTTGTTATGCACGATGTTGTCCTGATAAGACAATCTAATATTATTTTTAGTGCTCACTTCCGCAACAAGTCTTTTGGATCTTTATTTTTATGTTGTTCAGTGCTTTACTACAACAAGAATTGAATTCCAAAAGAGAATGAGATTTGAAGTGGACGCCTTTACAATGCAGTTGCGAATAGAAATAAACTTTATAATAAAGTTGCGAAGTACACGACGCGCAGGGTTTTGTTATGTGCATAAGGAACAACCACATGCACGATGCAACAAACCGAAATACACATACAACGTATATGCTCCTTTTTGGAATGAAAATAAAGTCGATTGGAACAAAGATCATTAGTTTTGGTAGCACATGGCTCCATTCTCCTGGCCTCCTTGCTACCCGCGACGACGGCCAGTCTCGAAGTCATCTATGTCCTACGAGACGGGTCGGACGGTTGAATGATGTTAGGATAACACAACGTCGAATCAAATTAATAATTATGATGCATACTGAACATAACTTACCTCTTCGATTCGGAGTGCGCCCGGTCGACGAGGAGCGGTAGTACAGCCGACAGTCTCACTTGCAGGAGCCTTCCCTTTGTCCCCTTGCTGCCCGCGGCGGCGGCCAGTCTCGAAGTCATCTATGTCCTGCGGGACGGGCTGGACGATTGAACGACGTTAGCATAACGCAACGTCGAGCCAAATTAATAATTCTGATGCATAATGAACATAACATATCTCTTGGATCCAGAGTGTGCCCGGGCGACGGGGAGCAGTAGTACAGCCCATGGTCTCACTTGCAAGAGCCTTCCCCTTGTTTGCCGCCCGCTTGGTCTTGTCGTACTGATTTGCTTCCTTGGGCTCGTCCGATGCCTTTTCAGTTGGGTTGAGTTTCGGTACGTAAGGTGTCTAGCGCTTGAAGGTCTCTGCTCGTATCAGATAGTTCAACATACACTTCTGTTGGATGAACGCCTTATCGTACATCTCCGGACCGTCGATCTATTGGAAGAAGTTGCACTACATCTCCAGTTGCCATCATGCGCGTGTGTAATCAGGGATTTGTGGAATGAAACATATGATGTGAAAAATCTTTGTGTGCGCAAGATACGCTTACGAGGTGGTGGCTGCACGTGTAGTACCGGGTGTGTGGACTAGATGACCTTTGCCGATAGTTCGCACACACATTGTGGATTTGGGAACTCCGGTGGTACCGGCGTATCCTTCATAGATTGGGTACTATCTAGCCCTCTCGGCTAGCCACTTTTGTTTCTACGCTATCCTCCTATAGAAGCTCGCCGAGTCCTCCATCTCCTTCCTCTTAGTAGTGCTATCCTGCGGCTCTCTTCTCCTCCACTTCTCTTCTCTCTCCTTTTATACAAGGATTTTTCGGTCTGAAAAGGATGGGTGGAAGTGTGTTGTCCTCTCAGAGTGTGGTCTTGTCGTTTTGAAAAGTAAGTATCGCAGCGTGTTGTCAAATCGATGTGCAAAAGTGGCCACTTATGGCTTGACGAGGGCCGATCTTTTCGGTCTGAAAAGGTTGTGTGACGAAGTGTGGTCTTATCAATCTGAAAAGTAAGCATCGCAACATCTTGTCATATTGGTCTCAAAAGGTGGCGTGGGGGAGTCAAGGCTAGAAAGAGGGTGGTATGGGGTGTCCCGATGCTAACTTCCTCACATGGTCGCGGTGTGCAGGCAAAAAAAAAATCAAAACACAAGACTAGCATAATAATAGTTGTACAGAAATTAATATTTACATGGCGTAACTGATATTTACAAGAACAAATATCTACTCGCGGCTCCTCTTAGGGTGTACCCCACGTGTCACCCCTATCCTTGTTCGGGGCGGCTGCGGGCGCTGGTGCGAGTACGTCAAGAGCTTAGGCGACCAAGGTACCCAATCGGCGTGAATAGTCTGAAGGGGTGTCGCGAGGGGATCCTGTGTTGGTTGGCTTGGTCTGGGCGCACCATTCAGTTGTGAAGCCCCCACGGAGACCTGGCTGCCACGCTGGTCGAAGTAGTAGTCCGTGGAGCATGACTCCTCATGCGACGTATCCGACTCGTCCCAAAGCGGTGTACATCCTGTGAAACATTACGCTGTGCATGTAAACATGGTGAAAACCGGGAAATAGTACGTTATGCAAGCAAGCAAAGGTAGTCATACCTGGTCGCACCAAGGTAGACGACGGCTTCGCGTACTCCTGCCCCGTGTACTGGTGGAACTCAGGACCTGCAAGAGAAGATTGTCGTTAATAAAAAGTGGGGTTCGAAATAAAGAAGGGTATTTGAATGTTTCAAGCTCACCTGCAAACTATCCCAGGGTCCTCGTGGCACAGTGCCACGAAGACTTGCTCGACACGTCCGGGTGAGGAGCCCGCGACCATGAACCACCGTGGCTCACCCCTCTGTCCACGCACTGGTGGGTCCACCGGGTCCCTCGGCGTGCGACAAGTCGTGATTTGGATCCCTCTCCTCGTCTTCTCGAGGAATTGCCCCATGACCTCTCTGATGTCCTGTGCCATCATGCTGAAGTGCTACCCAAGCGTCAACTGATGCATGGAGGCTGCCAACTCATGCACCTCTCGGTGTAGATCTACATGTACACGTAATCAAAAAGTTGGAACCTAAATCTTGCAAATTAAATATGAAGACCGTTCAATACATACCACGCGGTGGAATGCGGAGTCCGGCTTGGTGGGGTACGTGTCGAACATTGCACCCTCGTGTCGTGGTGGGTCATCCATCACCCTGATGCAGCGAAGCCTCGTCCGACTGGAGTACCACCCCATGTACTCCTCGTACATCCCAGAGTCATAGGGAGCAAGCTCCTGGACGATGTCGCCGTAGGCACTGAGCCAACCCTGAACCCAAGAGAACATCCTCTCCACCCAGGAGGTAGTAGCAGGTACTTCCTTCCTGAATTTTTTTAAAAATAATCTATATTTTATTATAAATTACAAATATAATCTTGCCTTTTTTTTATTACATGAATATACCCTTGTCGCCACCCCGTTGGGCGACAGGGACTAGTCGCCGCCCCGTTGGGCGACAAGACCCAGTCGCCCAACGGTTAGGCGGGCAATAATTGCGGTCGCCCAACCGTTGGGCAATAATTGCAGTCGCCCAATGGCTGGGCGATAGGAGCCTCCAGTCGCCGAACGGTTGGGCGGCGGAGGGCTTTATAAGCGACGCACGCGGTCCCCGACGCCGTGCGCTCGGGAGAAGAAGAGAGAAAGAGGGAAAGAGGAGGAAGAGGAAAGAGGAAAGAGAGGAGGAAGAAAGAAAGAGAAGAAGAGAAAAAGAGAGAAGAAGAGGGAGGGGGAAGGGAGAAGAAGATTCCGCGGAGGTAAGTTTTTTGATTTTGTAATGTACATTTTGTAGTAGGTAATCAGTTTATATAGTTTAATTTGTTAGAGATTTTAGGTAGAGATTTTAGTCTGTTAGAGATTTTAGGTAGAGATTTTAGTCTGTTAGAGATTTTAGGTAGAGATTTTAGGTAGAGGAAAAAAATAGGATGTTAGGTAGAGGAAAAAATTAGGATATTAGGTTGAGGAAAAAAATTAGGGTTTAGGGTAGACTATGAATTAGGTGTACGAACAAATTAGTAGAGGTAAAGTAGTATGAACAAATTAGCAGAGGTTGAATAGCAGCGTAGTAGAGGTAAATTAGTATGATGACTTCTTTGGAATGAGCAGGTGTTGATCATGATGTAGTGTAGTTGCGACGATAGGCGAAGAGCCTTAGAAATGTAAATACAATGTAGTAGTGGTTGCATGTCGTGCGTTGTGATCGACTAGTTGTAATATTAAAAATATTTGCGACATATCTGATGAAGTCATGCCTATACCCACTACATTGAAAGTGCATTACGGTGTTGGCACCGTTCGTGAAGGTCCGTGCGGTGTTGACTTGAGTAGTTTTTCTCAAGCCACTCTAGTACACCCGCACGACGAGAATGCACGAATCGCAGATGTGATGTCTTGGCTCACCGTAGCTTCTCCTTGGACCACGAGGTGTGCGTGCGTCATACAAGGGCTTTGGGCCGGTCTTGACGGACATCGGATGGGAGTTGAGAACAACGATGCGCGCGGTGTGTGGAAGGGCTTCATAAAAGGTCATGGCGCCATGGATATGAGTGTGTAGTGCTTGTGCAACCATGCCCAAAAGAAGGCGTGCGAGGACTCGTTGTCGGATATCATCACGGTGGTGGGAGCGGCTCGGGTGCTCGGTATGTTGGTGAAGAAGAGGAGGTGGAGGAAGGCGTTAGGAAGGGTTGGAGGATGTTGCTTGTGATGAGCCCGACGCGATAGATGCAGAGAAGAAGAAGATCGGGCACCGCATGGTGAGCCTACGAGACAAGGCGATGAAGGAGAGCACATGGAGTACATATTGCGTCAAATGGATAGCGATGACCGGATGGCCTTGGTTGAAGAGGAAGCTCTACAGAGGCCGGCGAGGATAGTTCGATGAGGCGAAGCTCCCATCCCCGGGAATGGAATAGATTTGGCGTTGAGGGTGTAAATGCGCACGACGAGCACGAATCGCCGTGGGAGTACCATGCTCACGAGGTTCGGTTGCACTCAATGTTTCTCGATAAGACATCCTTGCGGATGCCATTAAGTTGTGGGCTATGTCCATGCGGCGGACGTTGGGTCATCAAATCTAGCAGAGCGATGCTGCTGTCAAGTGCGAGCAAGCCGATTGTCCACGGCGAGTGCGCACATAGACCAAAGTATGAGACTCACCTGGATTGTCTCTAAGGTAGAGGCGCACTCTGCATGCTCAACATTGTTTTGTCGGACATCGTAACCTAACGTCGACCTTCGTAGCCAATTTGATGTATGGAGAGATAGTAGAGAAGAAGGATGTGGAGGCCAAGCACATCATGGTGGCCATCGATAAGAAATTCAAGTACAAGATCGCTACTGAAGGCGTGGCGTGCGAAGCAAAAGGCTTTAGAAAGACGGTTTGGATCTTTTGAGGCGTATGACAACCTTCCCGTATCTTTGGAGGTGCCGCAGAGAGAAACCCGAGCGTACTGCTGCAGAAGAGACATGCCATCTAAAAACCGCGGGGTTTTTAATATTGCAAAGGGCCTTCTTAGCCTTCGGGCCCGCATCGAGGCTTTTAGGCATATCTTGCCGTGATCTCGATTGACGGGACCTTTTTGGTAGGAAATACAAGGGCAAATCCTACTGACCATAGGCGTTGACGGAATAATCAAGTTCGCCATTGGCCATCGATTCGTCGAAGGTGAAATTACGACGGTGGTTGTGGTCCTTCGACATCTAAGGGTGGGAGTTGTTGGAGGTCGTCCTGGTGTGTGCGTGATCCACGATCGTCATGCGGGGATGCTGAAGGCCATAAGAAAACTGCAAGAAGACCCCGATGAGTCGTTCCCTTGGTCGGATATGAGGAGTAGATGGTGCATTCGGCGCTTAGGCGAACTTCTTAAGAAGTTCCCCAAGCAACCGTTGGTGAAGCTATTCAAGAGGCTGGCTATGCAGAACCAACAACGAAAATTTGACGCCTTATGGGTGCTACTGGATGAGCACCTGCAGAAACACGCGACAAAGACGAACCACGGACGAGTGCGAACTCGCTGGCGCGGCGGAGGACCTTGAGGAACATCGAGTCCTTCTCGGCTGGATCGGCGTGCCATTGGAGAAGTGGTCGCTGCGCCGCACGACACCGATGGGGCGAGGTATGGAATAATGACGACTAACCTTGCGGAGGTGTACAAGCGGGTTCTTAGGGCCTCCGTTCGGCCCCTCGTCGCCATCGTGGAAGGTGTTACGCACAAGACTGTCGGGTATTTCGAGAGAGGCGTTCAAATGCCGCACTTCATGCGGCAACCCTCAAGCGCATTGCTCGAAGATTACGGCATACATACGGCGAAAGACGAGAAGGGCGGTCGCACACCGTGCACGTGATGGGCATCACGAGCATCGTTCGACGTGCTCCTCGGGATAGAGCCGGTTGGGGACGGCTCGTTCTCTTGTCACGCATGAGGTATGGCTTGGAGATCATGTGAGCGAACCTCATTGTACATGCAACAAACCGAGGCTATTACACAAGCCATGCTCCCATGTCCTCGCGCGTGCGGGATTGTGCGCATGGACGAGACCAACTTTGTGTCGGAGTACTTCTGAAGGGCGGGTGGTGCGAGCTTGGTGGTGAGCTTAGGGGCTTGGGGTTGTGGGTAACCGCCCCGAGGACATTGCAAGCGGATCGGATTCGGACCTTGACATCTTGAAGGGTGGCAAGGGCGTCGCAGAGTCGGCGTATTACCAATGATATGGACGAAGCACAAGCCGGGCGTTGGGTCAGCAGCTGCGGGCTCTGCGGCGGGAGGGCCACACTGACCGCAGGCGATGCAAGGCACCACCGAGGAGTAGGCTCTGCCATGGCTTGCGGCACCGCTTCTTGCAGTGTGGCAAGTGGGACCTTGTGTACGTTGTATTATTTATGTAACTGTTCTGCCACTGTTCTGGTACAATGTAATTTGTATTGCCATGTGTACTTTGTATTGTTCATGTAACCGTCCTGCCACTATGTAATTTTGAAAGTTTATGTAACAGTTCTACTACTATATAATTTGTATTGTCGTGGGTACGGTGTGTACTTCGTACTGCTTATGTAACTGTTCTGGCACTGTGTACTTTGTATTGGTTTCATTGTTTACAAGTTAAATTTATACATTTTACATTTCATGTAATATTTCCACGTATTTTGTTTTGCAGGTATGGCTCACGGATCGGACTGGAGTTTCGCTCTCTTGGAAGAGCGCATCGACCGGCTACATCGCGCGTCGTGTCGTGTCCCTCATCCTGCGGTGCGGCCGCGCGCTTGTGTTGGGGTGGTCGCGCGCGGACACCTCGGGTGGCCTGGAGGCTAGACCCACGCTGGACAGCCAGGTTAGCATTCGTTGGCACTATGTTATCACGAAACGCACATGTCGTACTAACCTTTTGTTGTTTTGCAGGCTTAGCGCTGCCGGTATACTACCACTCGCCCGGATGGTGCAGGCCACGGACGAGGACGAGCCGGCAGCACCGCGACGTCCATGCCGGCCCAGGCGGTCCGGCGCTTCCCATTCGGCCGGTCCTTGTTGGCGGCTCTTGTGGGCCGGTGGCGGCGGAGACTCACACGTTTCATCTTCCGTTCGGGAGATGACCCTACTCTGAGGCGTCTCCATGCTACTTGGCCTCCCTGCGCGGGAGGTGCGCCTTCTGCGAGAGCCTCCGAGGCGGCGTGGCGACATTCAGGCGGGTTTGGAGTGGAGCCGCTGCGGCGCGGCGTACTACATCTTCCGGAGACCCGAGGCGCGCCCGTCCTTACGGTGGTATCGCGATTCGGGTAGGTGTTCGGCGATGTTCGCCTTGAACCGTTGCACTCTTTTTGTAATGCGATCTTACTTTCTTTTTGTTGTACAGCTCAGCGGATGGACCACAGCGCGGACGACCAGAGTGTCACGACACCGAGGCGTACTGTTGTAGCTATTCGGTGGGTCCTATTTACCACCGTACCACGGCGACACCGTCGGACGCGCGGCTCATCGCGTCGCCGAGGCCATCGCCGACGGAGGCCCCGCAGTCGGTGGGGTTGGTTGTACTTGCCGCCACCTATCGCGGCTTGTGCGACTCGTGCTTCGGTCGCGGCGAACTCCGTCCTCACGGGTGTCCTCTCTGCTGCGATTGTGGTCGTTCGGCGCTTTAGCCTCGGGCGACCCTTGATGAGCGACGACTCTCCCTACGACGCGGGAGATGTACTTGAGGCGATATTGATCGGCCGACTATGGGCTCCCTTTGGTGCGGCGACGGTACGTATTATTTTACGTGACTTATTATTTAATATTATCGATCGTTCAATCTAATATGTCGTCTTGTGTTCCTCGCAGTGCGGTTTGCGCACGTCACGAGTCACACGCGCGCGTCTGGCCGTTCGTGGAGTCTGTTCGGCCGCTCACGGCGACGGCGTTCGTTGGCGGCCGTACTCCACGAGAGTTAGCGCCGCGCTCCTCGCGGGCTTTCCTCCACGTGCTCGCGCGGCCGGGACTCATGGCTCACCGCAGGTGCTCGTCTTCGACATCTCGTTGAGGACTACGCGGCACATCGCGTGATGCGGCGATTTGGCCTCGGCGGGAGGTTCGATACGATTCGGCGGCGGTGCGGCGGCGTGCACGCGTGAGTAATCGACAAACATCCCGATTATTTGTTTGTCGTCTAATACGCATGACTTCTAATTACATGTTACGTCTTGCGAGTTCGGTAGGAAGGAGTTCGTCGCGATGCGAGGCGGGTGGTAGGATGAGCGACTAGGTGGACCGGTGGGGCGGCGCACTAGATGACCGTGTGCGGGAGGACACGCCTTACGACCCTCGACCTACGACGCGTACCTCCGTGTGCGCTCCTCGGACACGCACACAGCTCGTACTTGCTGCGAGATGCGCCGCACCACGTGTCCGGCACCGGCGCACACATACCTGTGCATTTCGCGCGGGGCGTGCCTGGCAGACGTTACATCCTACGCCGAATACTTGATTCGAGCCTCTGCCATTACATATTTCACGTGTCTTGTTTTCCTCAGTGGCGAGCATCGCCGCGAAGATTCTGACGATTTATCGGTCATGGGTTGAGAGGTTATCGGGCGGTGTCGAGGCACACGCGAGAGGCGGTCGAGATGGTGCGTCGTGTGGTGATCAAGCGCGCGCGTATTTTCGGCTTTGTTATGCGTGCACGAGCTCACGGAGGTTCATCCGGCGGTTGCACAGTCGACGATCAGACGCCCGTCGCTGCGTCGTCATCGTCCGACGATGCAGGCCGTGACGGAGAGGTCGGCTAGGCCACGTCAGGCAAACGCATACGACGCGGCCGGATGCTCGGCGAGCCACATCGCCGAGGCACGAGGAGGTGAAGTCGCGCTGGCACAACCCGCACACCAGCGCCGCTTCTCGTTGGTCCTCCACAACCCTTTGCCTTCCACACTCGGTACACGGGCGCGTCGGCGTGCCATACTACCTACGGGCGCCGCGCGCGCTATGGCGTTAGGCGAGAGTACGTAACATCTCCGTTTGTCGGCATACATCGTGTTTTGTTAATTGACTAACAATATTTTCTCGTGTAGGTCCAATTCCGCAAGACCAAGGGTCCTCTCCGGCTTACATGGTGGAAGCCCGACTTCTTGGTGGGCGACTACGGCTCCTCGGCCAGCCGGTGAGGTTCTCTGCGTCACGGCAGCGCTGCGCGGTACACACAGCGGCCGCTTCTATCCACCCTTCGCCTCTCGGTCCTCGTCGGACTGGGGCTCGGGCCGTCTTTCCCTGCCGGGCCGAGGCCCCGACACCCAGCGCGAGAGGAGGGGCCCAGCGAGCCGTGGGAGGAGACGGAGGTGGAGTGGGCCGTGGTGATGGAGGAGGATGATGGGGGTGCGGTTGGCGGGGCCTAGTATGAAATTTGGTAGGGGAGGATGCTACGGGTACATTTGTTCGTTATATCATACTTAAATTTTGCACTTCATATGTGATGCATGTAATACTTTGCGTATGTGATGCATGTCATACTTTGCGTCACGTGATGCACGTAATACTTTCGCGTTGTACTTCCCACTCGTTCGTGCAACACGTGTTCGTGGAATGCTTTTTCTTGACGACGTGACCCGACTAGCTCGCTTTTACGGGCGATGTGACCAAGCGAGTGGCTTTTACGCGGTGTGACCACACGACGCAGATATTGGCCCGAGGGCATGACCCGACGAGGTAGCTTTATCGGGCGATGTAATCCGACGACCCGGCTTTCTCGAGGACATGACCAAGCGAGGTAGAAGCCGGGACGATGTAACGACGACCAGCTTTTCTCGGGACATGACCATACGAAGTAGCTTTGTAGGACAATGTGACCCAACGAGCGACTTTTCTCGAGCCGCTACCACTCCCTCCATTGTACCTATAAATCGGCGCAACTCATCCAAGAACTCCACACCGGCACCACCAAGTAGAAAACATGGACAAGGAGAAGGAATGGGAGAAAATCCGCAAACTTTTGAAGGGTGGGTGTCTCCCATGAGACCGCTCGCGATCATGCCGCTAGTCGTGACCTTCACACACCAAACTTTTCCGAACTAGTGGATGTGAGGAAGGCGCCTCGTGGTCGCCCAATGATTCGTGGTCGAGCCGCGCCCCACCAATGCCCGGGCACGCCCTCGGAAGGGCCACCGATAGGGGTGGCGCCACCTATCTTTGGTGCCGGGGCGCTGTAAGTGCGTTAAATCAACCGATGAGTGGACCATTGGCGGCGCTATTGGTGTTGCCCAAACCACGCGCGGACTACAACAGCGAGCACCATGTAATGGCGTATCTCGGGTACAATGCTCTTTTTCCTTGCGTAACGGCGTAACGAACTATCTTCACCTATTGCAGCCTCCGCCACCCCTATGCGACTTCCGCGGTGGATCGGCGACAAGATCCACCCCTACGACATGTGGTGATTCTTGACACGCAAGAGTTGGGCGGGGAGGACATCGAGGCCCGTGGCGCCTCAAAGAGGTGGCCGAGCAGGAGAGCAACGTGGGTGGGCGAGCGCGCGAGGAGCAGGGCGTGAGCATGCCCGGCGACGGAGGCGAGAAGGAGTGGAAGAGGGCCATCGCGGCGAGCTAAGGCGCAAGGCGAGGAGTATAACGCCGAGCTAGGCGGCAGGGCAAATGGCCCGTTCCACTCGATAGTTACGCCTATTCGGCCATCGATAGTTCTACCTATTCGTCCACATATCGCATGTATTTCTATTTCCTAAAGGCATGCGCGCGCACCGTCCTCGATTCGTTGTTCTTCGTGCCATGTAAATCCCCTATTCGATGAAACATTACATTCTTATTGTAATATCGATTTGCCTTAAATGCGTGCGAATCATTAAAACCGCAATCGTCCTCACAAAATTCTTACAATATTCACCTTACTACAACAATACACGACATAAATTAAAAATATATTCACATATATTCACCAGCTTTTTCATTTTTCATGTTCCACTTAACCACTTTTTGATTTTCATATAATTTAAATGGTACCAAATCATTGCACTCACAATAACACTTTGTCATCGTAGTATGTTATTGTACTATGATTAATTTTGGAGAATTAATCGACAAGCGTTTGAGGTATGCACGATTAAGTAAGCGGAAGGTTAAGTGATAATGCGACTAGGAACGCTAAACTAGCGATAGGTTTCATATTTTGGTAATTTTTTTTAGCGACTACATATATTTTGTAATTGATTCTTAAAAATAATATTATTTAAAAAAAACAGATACGACTGCTGCCCAATGGTTAGCGATCGCCGGTATCGCCTAACGATTGGCGGCGACATGCGATCGCCCTACGGTTGGGCGACTGGGTCCTGTCGCCCAACGGGGTGGCGACTAGTCCGTGTCGCCCAACGGGGTGGCGACAGGGGTATATTCCTGTAATTAAAAAAAAGCAAGATTATATTTGTAATTTATAATAAAATATAGATTATTTAAAAAAATCCTTCCTTCCTGGTGTACCTGTGGAAGGCAAAACAATTGTTTCGTGGGTACGTAACGTAAATTGTACTAAAGAAGTAAAGTGTGAACTTACCTATGGACGTTCGGCGGCACCCGCTGCCCCCAGAGGGTTGGGACCTGTTGTCGCAAACCAAACTGGCGCGTGACCCGCTGCACTTGGTACTCCTCGAGGAAGACGATGTGCACCAAGCACCTTCGTGTGTACTAGTACACGTAGTCTCACGTGCACAGGCTCGATAGTCCTCAGGGTACGTGCGCGTACACCCTTTCGGTAGTGTACGGTGTCCAGATGACGTGGTCATCCGTCAGCTGATCGAATATCGCAATGTAGTTTGGGTAAGACGCGTGTGTAGTGATCGGCGTGTAGGTGACCTGTAGAGTAGAACAACAGAAACTTATCACACGAAATTGAGACTACATTACGAAAAGCATAAATGTTCATGAAATTAACCCGTCGGCGGCACCACACCGTGTCCATGGTCAGCCGGTCCACGTCATCGTCCTCGACGTACAAGCTGAGTGTGTACGCTCCTAAGTCCAGCTGTGGTCGTTCGATCTGGAAGCGCTCAAAAGACCACAGCTGAGGAAGCAGTGGGCAGCCGGAGAGGACGGAGCTGTCTTGAAGCCAGTGGCACGTATTGCACATTCCATGGTACGTCGCGCATAGCACCTGTAGGATCAAGGATAACCGACTAGAGAGGGGTGAATAGTAGGTTTTTTTAACTTTTTGACTAACTAACAAATTAAGTCAATAATGAACTAAGTCTAAACTAGATATAATTCTAGCTAAGCAATCCAACACAAGATAAATGCTAAAATTATAAATACGGAATAAGTAAAGACAAGAGTTAACCACAAATAAGACGATGAAGTTTTTCCTGTGATATCGAAAACTTGCCGGTCTTGATGAGGATATGACCCCTATGGATACAACCATATTTGCTATGCTTACTGTTCCAAGTATAAGAGCTCGTACGCTTCACTTAAATTATCAGGTGAGCTTGTTTTTAGGAGTGTCTTTATATTATATGAACTATACGATGCTACCTAATGATGAAATATATATATATATATATATATATATATATATATATATATATATATATATATATATATATATATATATATATATATATATATATATATGCAGCGCCATGTCACTTTTGGTCCAAGACAAGCAAGCAGTTCGAGCTGGACCCGTTTTGAAATCCAGTTCGGCCTCCGGAATCAGCTTGACAACACCAACTTAAAACAGACATAACTTTCACATACGGAGTCCGTTAGAGGTCCACGAGTACTTGATTGAAAGCTTATTTCGTCATCTTTCCAACGGACCTGACCTCACCTCCAAATTCCTTCTAGACTGATCGTAATCATCAAAAGAAGACGTCATATCACTTGTTTGGGCCAATCTGGGCTTTGTAATTATACTGAACTTGGCCCATCTGCCGGCGGCCCATCTGGGGGCGTGGTTACTGTTCACGTGAACAGTAACCACGAGTTTTAGTCCCATCCGACTATTTTTTTTTTAGATTTGTGGCTCATCATTCCCTATTTAAGGAGGACGCACCCCCTCTAGTTTCCTTGAATTTTGTTTATGTTTAGTTTGCCTTCATTGCAACTTGTATCTTTTGCGTGTGTCGACTAGACCGCCCAATTAAGATGCTTATTCAGAATCCCAACTCAATTCAAATATTTAAATTCCTATTTGCAATTTGAGGTTGCTTTATCTTGTTCTTGCGTGCTTCTTGGTATATGCAGGAATCGACCTTCGTGGTCAGGTCAACCGAGTATTCGTGCACGGTTGATAACGACTTGTCGAGCAGTTCAGCGATTGCGTGGTTTCGAGCCTTGCGTGTTCGTAGCTAGGATCGTGAGAGTTGAGTGACGCCTACCGAACTTATCGTTCTCATCAAAAGATCGGGCCAACAATCGGACCTTTGGGTTCATCAGGTCTTCACTAGTCCACGTTGAGGAACCTTGAACAAATCAAGCCGGCTCCACGAATTAAGCCTTTCCTCGATCACTAGTGGTTGTTCTTCCTCCGCTTCGGAGATGGTGAACACCAAGCCACTCACAATCTCGACACCAGGCCTCTTCACAATCTTCTTGAAGAGATCACCGTGCTCACACCGCCAAGCCATCTAGGTGTTTGGCAAAACACCAAGAGTAATGAATCCACGATCTTCGCTTGATAGCACTCAAGTGCAATGGATGAATCTAGAATGAATGCACTTGAATTCTAGCTCAGCCACCTCACAATGAATGCAATAGAGAGTATGAGGTGTGGAGTGAATGCTCTTGGCACAAGGATGCAAATGTGTGAGCTCTAACTTTGTTCAGGAGCAGGTGGAGGGTTATTTATAGCCCCCCAGAAACAAATTTGACCGTTGGGACCAAATCCCTGAATTCTTCAACACAAACAGTAGTTTCGCCAATTAATAGTTGGTACTACTGCACTTACTGAAAATAGACATTAATGGTTAGTGCAGATGCAATAAATGCTCTAAAAGTGCAGTTGGAAATTCGGCGCGGTACTACCGCCAACTATCATGCGGTAGTTCTGTTTTATCGGTAGTTCCGAAACTAAGAGTCGGTACAACCGTTTTACTTTGAGGTCCAAAATGACACCTTCTGTAAAAAAATGTACTGCTACAAAAATCGAGACAACCGAGTTATGGTAGTCTCGTGAAATACATTTCGGTACTACCGCACCATTAAGAAGCAAACTAATCTTCAAGAAAAGCATCGTTCTGTAAAAAACGTACCGCGTTATATACGGTGCTACCGCGATGCGGTAGTTCCGCAACAAGCACGCCGGTACTACCGTTAGCTCAAGAACAACAACATAAGCTCAAAAGATCGAACAAACACGTGGACGGCTCAGATTGATTTGAACTTACGGACAAAGGGTTTTGACCGCACAATTAGATCATCATTCAGACGGTCCGAACGTTCCTTTCGATTTTGACCGTCAGATCAAGATCGAACAAAAGTTTGGACACCACACAATCGGACAGTCCGAACGCTCAACTCTGTTTGGACCATCAGATCAAGATCTGGTAGTCTGACACCTTACGCTCGAAACAAATGAACAGCAATATATCCGCACAAGGTTACGGTACTACCGCTACGCGGTAGTTCCGCCACAAGGCACCAGTACTACCGCTTCTTAAGAGTTACCGAACCAAATCCCCTGATAGGACTAGACACATGG
Organism: Ampelocalamus luodianensis; assembly: GCA_036346255.1. Taxonomy (NCBI): domain Eukaryota; kingdom Viridiplantae; phylum Streptophyta; class Magnoliopsida; order Poales; family Poaceae; genus Ampelocalamus; species Ampelocalamus luodianensis. The sequence goes on along the minus strand of CM070627.1, from coordinate 49,351,088 downwards.
ACGGTTTAGATTGATTTGGACGATCGGACCACGTCTTATGTCCACACGATCAGATGATACGCTCGGACGTTCTGAACGTTTAACGGTAGTTCCTCCAAGGAACTCCGATATTATCGCAAAGCGGTAGTTCCGCGCAATACACACCGATACTACCGCCAACTCTTAGAAAAAACAGATATTGGCAAAAACACAAACTCTAAAGGAATGCATGATCCTAGATTGATCCAATATGCACAAGAACAAGCTATCAAGCTACTAGTTATGATCCCTCTTAATAGTATGACATTTTAACCTATAATCCGGTCTTCCAACTAATTCTCCTAAGACCGGTAAACCGAAAAAGAATCCTAAACTACTTATACCTTGTCTTTGAGCCATATTGATCTTCATGATGACCTGTAGCATGCATCTCCATGTTGTTGTATCCATCACTGGGACTAATTCTTTTTAAACACTCAATAATCATGTTAGTCCCATATAACATATTATCATTAATTACCAAAACACCTTTTAGGGGGCCTAGATGCTTTCAGCACCACCAGACCTCACGCGTAGGGCTGGATGTCCTCCACTTCCCAGTCCGCTAGCTCACGTGTGTACCGGATGTAGTACTTGTCGACGTTGTCGTTATGGGACCCTAGGAACATGATCCACCCGAATAGCCACAACAGGTAGGCCTCAAAGTGCCTCCTAACAATATTGTCGGATGTGTCCTCCGTCATACGCTCGGGCTGCAAGAAGACATATAAACGTCAGCAAGTTTCACAAATGAATTGATGCGAGAGGACAACAGTTATGAAGACTTAGGTTGAGCTGGTAGATCCACCTCAGCGTCGGCCCGTGGGTGCTGCTGAATTCCCTGTACCCATTGCCTAGCAGCAGCACCTGTTGGAACCTCGCTGGGAACTCCGTGCGCCATATGGCTAGGATGTCGTATGCCGCCAAGGGGAAGCCACCGTAGGGCAACCCGGTCAGGAAGGTCACGTCCTGAAGGGTCGATGCCATCTCTCCGCACGGAAGGTGAAACGTGTGCATCTCCAGCCTCCAACGGTCAACCAGCCCCTTAAGTATGCACCGGTCGTACGGAAAGCGCCTGGACGTACGACCACCGCTTGCATGGTCCTGGTCGTCTTCCCACGTCACCTCAACCATCATCACTAGTAGAAGGAGGCCTGCCACCCTCAATTTGCATGGGTAAGATTAAGAACAAACGTTAGTCCACCCAAAATAGTCAGGCTGCAAATGAGTACACAAAGATCGCAACAGCACGTACCTCGGAATCCAACGTGGGTCCACCCCCCACGCCCTCATAGGCGTATGCAACCACATCGCACCAAGCTCAATCGTCGCCTCGCCATCTTGGGGGAGGATGGTACTGAGGTAGCTACGGTGATGCGTGTCAATCATCGAGTCAAGCAACTCGTACGACCACTGCACAGCGTATCCTGGGTCCACCATACCTAAAAAGTTAGTGCATGCATTGTAAAAACTATGAAGCGACATTAACAAAATAACTACCAGGCACAAAATAGAAACCAAATTTAAGTTGGAATTATTTTGGTTAAGCTATACAAACCCCACTAACCTACTATGTATTTTTTTATAGATTTTTTTCATAGAAATGTTGTTATTTTCCTACTTTAAAAAGAATTTTTGGTATTAACAGAATAATTACCGCGCACAAATGTAGTAGCGTCTTACAATTTTTACATATTTTAAAAATATTTACCGAGTGTAAATAAAAACAATCAACAAAGTTCATAATTTTATCATTCAGCTATACATAGCCTATGTAGCAACTCTGGATTTTCTTTACAATTTTAAGATGTGTCATGCTATTTTTCTAGTTTAAAAAGTTTTTTCGGCACTAAAAAAGTAATTACCGCGCACAAATGGAAAACCAAAATTAGATGAGATTTTTCTGATTAAGCTCTACCTACCCTACTTAGCTACTCTCTATTTTTTTCAAATTTTAAAGAGGCACCTAGCTATTCTCCGAGGTGTCTTTCTATTTTTACAGATTTATTCTAAATCGTTCGAGTACTGCAATAAAAATAATATCTACATGATGAACTAAAGTATACACAGATCAAATGATGTACTACATAAAACAGCTAGAATTATCTAATCTTTTGAATCCTATGTCGCTATTTTTATTTGCTAACTGACAAGGTTTTGAAATAATGTACGAAGTTGCAAAAATATGTACCTGCAAAAATGCCGACCAGATCTGATGCTCCAACTATCTCCTCCGCTACGAACTGTCAGGGTTTTGCCATGTCTCTTCTCTCCCTCTCCTCTCTCTTCTCCATCTCTCCTCTTTTTTCTGGAATTAAATGAAGATTTCCACCGTTTTTTGGACTTTAAGTATAAAAAGCGGCGTGAAACTCATGGCTTTTCATCACCATTTGGATTGGCGGCAGAATATCGTTCACTTCCTCGCCGCCATCCAATTGATTTACGTAAAGTTGGATTGGTGATGAGTAATCAACGAGTCCCTATCGTCAATTGAAATGATGACAGGAGCCTGTTGCCATTTCAAATGACGCGGCAGGGACCTAGTTTTGTATAAAAAAATCAATAATTTAATTTTGTAATTATCTTTTAAAATAACATATTTGTTATTTTTAAATCGTCTGAAATTTTCTTAAGTTTAAGTCAATTGATGTGACTATTACATTTGTGTAGAGATTGATGTGTTATATGATTCGATATTGATCAAATGAATAAAAAATATGACTTATGCTTAATAAAATTTCAGTCACCTTATGAATAGATAGTCCCTTAAAATAATATTATTTCAAAAAAAAATCCCGCACATTTCTGTTCTTTTTTTATCCTGTGTTTCACATTTCTTCACCCGTCGGAGTTACAAAATACAAAAAATCAACGTCTCCAACCATGCACATGATACAGTCCTAAACGAATCATACAGCTAACAAATAAGTACGAAAAATACAAATAAAAAGAAAAGAAATAGGAAAACCTCTAACAAGTTCATAGCCACTCTTAACCGAAGGCACACAATCTCTCGTCCTCCTGCAGTCTCCAACTCTTCATAGCAATTGCTTTGGTTGACCCTCTCCTGTCCTTGTCTCGCAATACACAAGGAGGAGATCGAGTGGGGACAAGAAATTCTCTAATCCTCCTCCTGCTCTGGCCATTTCCTCCGTTAATCCGTTCCACTTCCGTCGCTTCAACGCCACGGAGGGCAATCTCCGAAGCCAATCCGAAGTTTCCGCTCGCTGTATCCCCTATCCTTCTCCAGCGAGATTCTTGGCGATTCCAGTTTCAGTAGGAAGATCTACAAGTTCTGTATTGCGCGGTGCTGTACCTGCAAGTTCTGTGAATTTTCTGGTTGTTCTTAGAGCACCCGCTCTCGAAGCATTCCGCTTTGAAAACCTCTTCTTGGATTATTAGGAATCAGTTATTCGGATAAAGATCCTAGCTTTTTTTAGTCCTTTGTGTAATCTTGCACAAAGATTGCACATTTTCTGTAGGATTTTTCCACTACAGCACAAGAATCCACGACTCTGCTCTTGGAAGATTACGATGGGGGGCTTTAATGAGCGCCTCCCGGAGGGTAGCGAGCCGCTGCTCCCGACGAAGCAGCGGGGGGAGGGGGCGGAGGACGGCGGCGCGGAAGCCGCCTTCCATGAGTTCAACGGCGCGGTGTTCAACCTGTCCACCACCATCGTCGGCGCCGGCATCATGTCGCTCCCGGCCACCATGAAGGTGCTCGGCCTCGTCCCCGGCCTTGTCATGATCGTGCTCGCTGCGCTCCTCACCGACGCCTCCATCGAGCTGCTCGTGCGGTTCAGCCGCGTCGTGGGCGCGCCGTCCTACGGCGCCGTCATGGGGGACGCGTTCGGGTGGTGGGGCAGGAGGCTGCTCCAGGTCTGCGTCGTCGTGAACAACGTCGGCGTCATGATCGTGTACATGATCATTATTGGTAAAACCATTTGAGCACAGCCGGACTCCTGATTCAGTATTTGTGTTCAGTTGCTTATGTAACTGTGATTTGTTTCAGGATTGTGGTGTCTTAGACTTTAGTATGGGTAGTTTTAATCGCTCTTTTACATTTAAGTAGTAACTAATATTAGCTTATGGGAATATAGCTTGCTTTGGACCTTTGATTTAAGAACAGCTACTGCACCACTATTGCTGCGTGTAGAATATATTATTAAGTTCTGAAGTAACTGAAATGCAATCTGGGGATAATCGACGAATAAATTCTCTTTACCAGTTAACTTTGTTCATTTCTTATGTGATGCAGCTTTGTTAGTATTTTTTGTTGCTGTATAATGTTTTGCTCCCCTCTCGCTGTAAGTTGTAGAACATGATATTCCATATACATCTTCACAAAATGCGGATTTTGTTTCATTTGAGATTCTATATGTGGCCAACTGGAAGCACTGAGCATATATTTGTTACTGATATAGTTGCTTGCATTTTCCATTGTGTTGTAGATAAACGTCACTGTATTTTTAAGGATTCGATAGTTGGTGCTTGAATTGTGGGAATTGGTCCCTATTGAGGCATGACAGTAAATCTAACATACAAACGGCCACTCTTTACTCTAGGTGATGTGCTTTCTGGAACTTCCTCTGGTGGTGAGCACCACTATGGTGTGCTAGAAGGATGGTTTGGCACGCACTGGTGGAATGGGCGTTTCTTTGTTCTCCTGGTTACTACCCTTTGTGTATTTACTCCATTAGCATGTTTCAAGCGTGTTGGTGAGTGATTGCTTGAGCAAAGTCGCTAATACAGGCTCTCTGTTTGTAAGAGTAGGATACTATGTTTTGTTCATCACTATTTGGTAATATGTGTTTGCTTATTTGTCTCTTGCAGATTCACTGAGCTATACATCTGCCATATCTGTTGCTTTGGCAGTTCTATTCGTTGTTATTACTGCAGGAATTGCTATTGTGAAGTTGATAGGTGGACAAATTCCAATGCCTAAGTTGTTCCCTGCTGTTCCTGATTTGGCATCTGTCTGGGAACTTTTCACAGCAGTGCCAGTTCTTGTCACTGCTTACGTTTGCCATTACAATGGTATGGGCCAATTATAGTTCTGACCGCAATTAAAAAAAACATCAATAAGACTATGGAAATGATGGACCTTGCGATTTGTAATGTTGCATGCCCTGGAAATATTCAGTGTTTCCATGAGTCTGGCATAAAATGCACATACATGACTGAGATATTGTTGCAATGTAGTTGTTGAGTTTTTTAGCTATTGTAAATACATCTGAAGCCCCCAAAAGTGTTGCTTGCTTCTCTGTTATCTATTAAGATCTGATTGATATTTTGCAGTTCACCCTATTCATAATGAGCTCAAGGACTCTTCCCAGATCAAGCCAATAGTGCACACATCATTGATTCTATGCTCTACTGTCTATATCACAACAAGTTTCTTTGGGTATCTCCTCTTTGGTGAATCTACACTCGCTGATGTGCTCGCCAACTTTGATTCAAATCTTGGTATTACGTACAGTTCGGTTCTTAATGATGCTGTTAGAGTGAGCTATGCTGTCCACCTTATGCTCGTGTTCCCCATGATATTCCACGCACTGCGGCTTAATTTGGATGGGCTTCTCTTTCCCTCTGCAAGGCCTCTGTCTTCTGACAACAGAAGGTTTGGTGTCATGACAGCAGTGCTCCTCCTTGTGATTTTTCTATCTGCAAACTTCATTCCTAGTATTTGGGATGCCTTCCAATTTACTGGAGCAACTGCTGCTGTTTGTATTGCCTTCATTTTCCCAGCTGCAATCACTCTAAGGTAAGTTGATAGATTCACGTATTTCATTATACATCTTTCTTTCTAGCTCTAGCATGTCACATTACCATTTGTAATATGCACCAAATGAAAAAGGGTAATAAACCTGCTGTGACGCTGTCCATGGTAACTCTGAGCTACATTTGTGGATTATGAGTTTATGACTGTACTGTATGGCCGCTAACATATGAATGGATAGTAGACCTGATAAAACTGAGGGCTAGATTTAGTTGTTCATTGCTTTGGTCATCTAATTCCTTTTGCTTTGGATATATCAGGGATCCACACAGCATAGCAAAGAAGTGGGACAAGATTTTGGCTCTCTTCATGATTGTTCTTGCAGTTGTATCAAACGTAGTAGCTGTGTATAGTGATGCATATTCGATGTTCCATAAGAAAAGCGCCCCCTCCAAAGCCTGAGCTGCATAATCCTACTGGGGAGTCGAAGGACAAGGGTTCATATGAAGGGTGGTTTGTACATTAGTTTGTCAATAAAAAGATCATTTAAGATAGTACTCGTGGGATTGGTTTTACGATTTGTTTGTCGGACCACCCTTGACTCAATTGTGTTGAGCTGCATGTACAGGATGGATGCACAAACTTCGGTCTGAAGTTCTTCGGTCCAATGTACAATTACAAGATTTTTTTTTTTTTTGAAAATTCACCGTGGGGAAGACCTTCCCCACCTGAATATATATTTACTTGGCATACATAGTTTAGCATGGTACATGAGTGCGTAAAGATAATACAGATCTCCAAACACAGACCACATGTCGGTCTCGAGTTTTTAGCTTAAATATCACTGTTTGACAACATTATTACAGAACTAGCGTCCCTCACATCTTTTTTTACAAAAATGGCACAATGGATGTGTCTCCGTGCGCCAAGTGTCCTCCACCGTGGAACCCTTGCCCGGACGTGCCAATGTCTGTGCACCCGTGCCCGGACGCCGAGTGGCCGTCAAGTGGCAAATCCGGGCCAGGACTGTCCGGACACGGCTTCCTCCGTGTGTCCACTGTCCGGACGCGTCTAGCTGCGCCACCTGACCCCTCGTTCGTGCTCTCCTGCTCCAGAGGCGTTGTTCGAGTGCCTGCTGTCTGGATGGGCCGTTGCCACACGTCCCTAGCCCGGACGAGCCACAGACACACGTGTGTCGCGTGCGCTGCCGCCTTGCCTATGCCCCTTGCCCCGGATGCCGTCTAACCAACACGTGGCGGCCATGTTTCCGGACTTCTTACCCCCGGTCCGTGCCCCTAGCAGCTTTCGGCGCCGAAAGCCTCCTATATGCCCTCGTCTTTCCCCCATTCCATCCATCACGTCGCTGCCTCCGTCTGCATGCATCGCTAATCTCGCTGCCCCGTTTGTGCGAAGTGTCTTCGCGCGCCTATAAAAACCGATGCCGTGCTCCCTCTCGCTCTCATTCTCGTTCTCATCATTTGGAATTCATTCTTATTCTCGTGCTCGTCACTAAGAACACAAAGAATTGAACAAAAACTTTGTTGAGATTACCTTGTGAAGTGATTAGTGTTTAGAGCAGGGGTTACAATGGTACAAGTACCATGACGTTGACATCAAGGCAAGGTAAAATTATTTTATATGCTTTAGTTGTAATTATTTCAGTCATAGTTAATTAGCATTAATTTTTTAGTTGTAGTTAGTTAGTGGCAATTGGCCCATAGTTTGTAAGTGCTAATTAAATTAGTGGTAATTAAGCAATTGTAATTAAATACTCATAGTTAACTAGTCATATTTAATTAGTAGAAATAAAATATTATTGAATTAATTAGTCCTAATTAATATTACGTAATTAAATTATGCATAGTTTTTTTAGTGCCAATGACATTAGTGCAAAATAAGTTGTCGGATTTACGTAATCGTAGTTAATTTGTTGGTAAATAATGACCCATTGTTTATCAATGGCAATAAAATAAATGTAAGCAATTGCGAATAATTAATGTCACATAGTTAATTAGTGGTAACTAATTAATTGTAATTAATTCATTGGGAATTACTTGATGTAATGAATTACTCGCAAGTAATTTATTGGTAAGCAATCATTTTGTTGCTTATTAATTAATTATTCGTATGGTCTTACTCGCTTGTAATATGTTGTAATTATATGTGTCATGTGTAACTAGTAGTAATTGAAGAAATAATCACATGTAAATAATCTTATTTAATTAGTGGTAATTGAAAAAATAATCACATGTAAATAGTCGTGTAAAGTTAATTAATTAGTGTTAATTACATACCATGTTTGTTATATTCCGTATTGTAAATTGGGTTGTTGTGGCTTTAGGTAATCTTAAACATACAAGACTTGGTAGTGTTTTATGGCAACGGTCTCGTACGAGTCGGACCTGTCGAGATGCTAGTACAAGGTGGTCCGGTTGGAGGGGCTCGAAGCGATAAATATTCACGAGCTTGGAGCTGCATCCGGAGAGAGCTCGACACGGAGGCAACAACGAAGAAACTTGCCATCGAGGCGATCACCTGCACGCACGGGGTGTGGGAGCTAGTCAAGGTGAACAGAAGCGTTGCATGGAGCCAGTAAATTCAGATTGCTTCCCAACCTGAGGCAGTGATATACGAGAAGGCGATGGTGTACGTGAATTTAGTACATAGGCTGCCGGCAAACCTTGATGATGTTGGTGCCTCGGGAAACAGACAGCCACATGCGGAGCTTGAAGACAATAGCACGTAATGTGCTGCTTTGGAGGAAGTCCACAAGAGAGGAGTTGCACATAATTTTGTACAAAATGAAGGGGTGGGGATTGTGGTAGTTGGTTTGCATTGACTGCCACAAGTATCTACTGGATCAGCCTCTCGGGTTGGAGTCCGACGAGGACGTTGATCCAGGCTCGGATGGTAGCGAGGAGGACACACCCCAGGGTGTTGGTCCTACTGGCGGAGTTATGTCTTCTGAGGTGTCGTACGTGGCATCCAGACTTGATGATATCGCAATGTGATCACTCGTACTACCGCAAGAAGAAAGGTCCCAGTAGGGGTTTGGTGCTGACACCCTCTTAGTTGGGCATCACTTCCCTAGCAAGGTGGCCGTACAGCAAGCTATAGCACGATACGCCTTATCCATGATCCATGTGTACCGGATGCACTGGTCTAACCTAGGATATTACGCAGTGAAGTGCATAGTAGAGGGCTGTCCTAGCAAGGTCAGCGCTTATCGAGCAAAGTTCTTTGACTTAGTCTTCACAATCAAGGCGGTGACCGATCATACTTACGAGCTTAGTTAGCGAGACGCTACGGTATCATCAGAACGTAACTTCCGCATATGTGGCAAGTCTCATTGGCCACCTAGTTGTAGGGGACGTGCCAGCCTCCCCCAAGATACTGATGTCAGAAGTCGCCAATCTGGTTGGTTATCCAATCAGCTACATCAAGGTTCGATGAGCAAAGCAGAAGGTTATCAAGTCCATGTACGAGACATACGAAGAGACATATAACCATATACCGAGAATGCTTCACCAAATTGCCGAGACAAACCCCGGCATATACATAAACAAGGTTGAAAGTGAAGATACCGATGGAGGCCCCAACTGCTTCGTACTAGACCGCGTGTTCTGGGCTTTTGTCCAGGCCATAGAGGGCATCAGATTCTATCGTCCTGTACTCACGATGGATGACACTTTCCTCGCGAGGAGGTACAAGGACACCATTCTCACCGCGGTGCCGACCGACGCGAATGACCAGCTTCTTCTGGTTGCTTTTGTCATTATAGAGAATGAGAACACATCCAGTTGACTGTGGTTCCTAGTGAATGTGAAGCAGACGGTTGTGAGAGGCCGGCCCAACGTTTGTCTTATCATATACGCAATGTTGGGTTGTTGTCGGCTCTGAACACCATGAAGAATGAGACGGAACCCCCTCACTAGTGGAACAATATGAAAACCTGGTGGTGCATGAGGCATCTTGTATCGAAGTTCTTTACACAATTCCGTAGTCAGGAACTTATGAAGACGTTCAAGACGTTGTGCCTGTAGAACCAGATGCGTAAGTTTGAATCTATTTGTACAGATCTCGAAGAGATGAAGAAGGTACGCAATGAGGTGCGTCCTAACAACCTCATCATGTGCATCCAGTGGGTATTGACTGAAATTCCTCAACCATGTCTGAGGAACACCACGAGCGCTGTCCGGGACAGGTATGCCAAACCGATGTCCCAACTGGGCCTTCCAGTTCATCGGCGGACGGCCAGGAACAAGTATCTCGCCCCTGATCGGGATACCGGTCAAGAATGAGACGTCCTGAAGAGTGATCGTCATCTCTCCCCACCGAAAGTGAAAGGTGTGTTTCTGGGTCTCCACCTATCAAAAATACCGACATCAGACTATCGTCCAAGGTGAAGACGCGCTCGATAGAGAGCAACCTCACAAAGTGCAACAAGCCTGTATCCCGAAGGATTGGGACATAGTGAGCGTCGAGCTGACAGTGATGTCTCTTGGACCGAAGCACGAGGAGTGGAGCCGTGGAGGGCCATCCGCGTCTCTGGTGATCCACAACTTGCACTGGTGATGCTCGTTGTAGAAGGGTTCCAGTAGCTCCGGTAGAGGGATGGCTTGCAAGAGATGAAAGACACAGATTACTAGTGAATATATTAATAATGACGATGCATTACTAGAAATTAAAAATTACGACTAAATACAGACAACAAATTAATATACACTAATTAACTATGACCCAAATAATTATGACTAATTAAGTATAAATAAATTAGTTATGACTTAATTAATCCGAGTAATTCAATACCACTAAATTAGTTATGACTGATTAATTAACTAACACTAACTAATTAGGACTAATTAATTAGTACCTAATTAACTATGCCACGAATAATTGCAAAAAAAATGAAAACAACTAAATTAATTACCGCTAAATAAGCACAACTAATTAACTACGACTAAGTAACTAACTACACGATTCATAAACAAAAATATGTACGACCAAAAAACCCTGCTAATATGGCTACTAATGATGGTTTAAATAATCCTTAATCGTCTCCGAAAACACAATCAAGCGAGCGATTGAGTTTGAGTTCTTACGAAGCGTCTCGCCATCGTCTCCTAATTTATACCCGCTCAAAGCGAACCGTGGTTGACCGCAAAGCAACGGGAGGGAATCGGATTTCCTCCCTTGTGGTTTGCATGCAGAGTATTTGCATGCATGAACATCCAACCCGGTGAGTTGAGAGGGAATAAAGTTGACGGCGAAAACAATTGATATGGGCTAAAGTTAACAACAAAAATGGTTGGTGACTCTAGGGTAGGGGCGAACAGATGAGGGTGATACGCGGGTGGCCAGGCGGTGTCCGGGCCAGGGGCACGGGCGAGGCGGCAGCACGCGCGACACGCGTGTGGCTATGGCTCATTCGAGCCAAGGACATGCGACAGTGCTGCGTCCGAACAGCGGGCGTGCGTACAACGCCTCCGGGGCAGGGGAGCATGGATGAGGGGGCAGGTGGCGCATCGAGACCCATTCGGACAGCGGGCGCATGGAGGAAGCCGCGTCCGGACACTCCTGGCTCGGATTTGCCACTTGGCGGCTGCTCGCGCGTCCGGGCTACGGGTGCACGGAGATTGGCGCGTCTGGGCAAGGGTTCCACGATGGAGGATACGTGACGCACGGAGACGCATCTGTGGTGCCATTTTGTAAAAAAAAAGGCGTGAAGAACGCTAGTTCTGTAACACCATCGCCAAACTATTTAGGCTAAAAACTCCGCCGGTCTCTGCTTTTCATTCGCTTAGCCCAAAGCGATGCGTCTTCCTTGCATGGATTCAGGAGACGCCAGAGCGAGGGATCGAGCGCTGAAGACCATGTCGTGACGGTGATTCCAGATGCGTCGCAGGCACAACAGGAGGAAGGTGTCGAAGTGTTTCGCCGGGACACATGGGGGCCAAGGCAGGCGGGGGAGTGTTTTGACATGGGGGTCGGTGAAGCTGCTGCCCAGTGCGCGCCAAAAAGATTTCACGAAGTGGCAACTGAAAAATTGGTGATCACTATCCTCTTCTCCGGTGCTGTTGTCAACCAGAGACTTCCGGAATAGGTTTGCTTTGGTGTGCAGCTCAGCCGGTCATTTGTGAGGAGCCAGGCAAAGAGCTTGACCCGGTGTGGCGCGACGTTGCACCAAACAAATTGCCAATTGTGGCATGCACGTCCAGTCGCAGAGCGGAGCCTGTATAGCCATGCCAACTGAAGTACCTCAGGCTCAGGTGAGGAGGGCTAACCGTCAAACAACCGTTAAAACTCCATTTATTGCACGCGATTTTGGACACGGTCGGCGCCGTGACTCACGGCGCCGAGCTAACACAGCCGGCGCCATGACCATGGCGCCGAGGTACCGCCACGCAGCATGACTCACGCCGCCGCCACGGTGGCGGTGCGGTACCTCGGCGCCATGAGTCATGGCGCCGAAGTCGTAGCGTCGGCGCCGTGAGTCACGCACACCCCCGGGTCCAAAATCGGAAATAAGACGAGCAGGGGTATAAATGTGGAGTTTTAACGAAAAAAGGGTTAAATTGAAAAAAATTCAGGCTAACCGCTGGTCCACTTCGTCCGAGAGCGCAACTTGGGCCAGCAGGTTGTCGAGCGCCGCGAGTTCACCGGCAGCCACCATGCACTGACAGGCGCGGCACCTGGTTTTGCCTTGCTCCTTGCAACATGGTGTCTGCGACGGTGGCGTGGGGACGCTCGCCGTGGGAGAACAGGACAGGATGGTGGTAGCGCAGAGGGCCGCACGGCAGCCAGGAGTCCGACCAAAGGGAGGTGTGCAGCGGCCATCTCCTAGGAGCACGGCGGTGACGTTGCAATAGTCCGGGTGGAGACTCTGAAGCCCTGACCAGTGTTGCCCTGGGAACTCGAGGCCGTGTCCATTATACTCTCCCCGTATCCAGAGGCGGAGCTAGGCCTCGGGCCTTCGGAGCAATGACCCGAAACCTAGGGTTAAAATGCTATGTGGAATTCAATGAAAAAACATAAAATTTTATCAACAGTAATAATCTTGCATTATGAACAATTAATGGTCTACACTGCTCATATCATTACCGTCTTAATGTCGCTTGGGAGTTGTCATACTAAATAAAACCTTCCTTTAGCCAAAGTCCAAAGGCTTATTTTGAATATTTAAAGGAATACAAGATAAAACTTGTATTATGACTGGAAGTATTTTTATTAAAGCCTAGACAAATTATCTTGGCTAAAAATATTTTTGTTGCATTTTAGAAATTATTTGGACTTAAAGAAAATTTATGGTCTTTAAATAAATATTTTCGCCCAAATCAATATTTATGTATTTTATAAAGTGAAAATGTGGTTTATGAAATTTATCCGGGAAATATGTTATCCCAAAGAGCTTACAAGAAAAATTTCATGATTTTATGAATTTATTTGCTATTTTTAAAGCCAGTCAAACCTTTTAAATATTTGAATAAGGTTTGGTCAACCAAACCGGTCCAAACCCAAACTTAGTAATCGCTATACCACCTCATGTGGACTTGGTCCAACCGAACCATTTGGTCCGCTCGGTCACGCCCCAACGCGAGCCCAAAGCTCACACGTGATATGAGCCGTTGATCTTCAATCGAACGCGGTTATAACACCCCGCGAGCCGCCCACGTACACTTTAATCTCCACCGTTGATATCGATCTAACGCGCGAGATCGGTGTATGCAACCCGACGACTCCGATCCTTAATCAATCTCCACCGCTCGCTTCTAATCCAACCGCGGGCGCTTTTCGCTTTAAACTTAAAGGCGCGCTTTATTTCACCATTAGATTCAAATCCTACGCTTTTCCCTTTTCTCGCGTGTTATAAAGCCCGCACTCTTCCGACCATTGATCTTCATCGTGGCCCAGATTAGTGTATGCATTCGACGACTCCGATCCCCGCACAATCGTGGCCGCCCATCCTTGATCTAGCGGTGTCGCCATTTCTATTTGAAACGAGAGGCGCGATTTACGTGGGCCTTTGATCTCAATCCTACGCACTCTTTTTGACCGTGGGCCTTTAAAGCCCAAAATCGTGGGTCGTTGGATTTTAATCGTATGACCACATGGGTGTATGCAATCGACCATCCGGTTCCATTTACATCCCGACCGTAGAAATTAAATCCAACGGTGCCGAGCCATCGCATCAAAAGAAGAGTGACGGTATATCTTTTAATTGATCGTTGGATCTTGATCCAACGATATCTTTGAAAGTGGAGCCCGCAATTCTTCGATTTCAATTAGATCTCGATCATCCGATCTAGATCGTGCGGTCCATATTAATCGGTACCGATTCAAATCATTTAACCTCTCTATTTATCGCACCACCCATTTCCAATCGGACGGTTGGTGTTCTTTTCGCATTTTAGAGACGCACGCGTCGTGGATCGCAATGGGACCCACATGTCATATTTTGCCTCTCTTCTTCCTTATCTCGCATGCACCATTTTTGTGAGCAGGGAGAGGATTTATCCAAAGATTATACACTCGATTTTTGAGATGTTTAGCTAAATGGACACCTCATCAACTCTAGATCTTTCCTTCTTGCTCAGAGCTCAACACCCATATATAAACCCTAGTTTTCCTTGTCTGGTGCCATTGTTGACCGAAGAAGCTCATCCTTTCTTGTCGACAACTGGAGTTTCTTGCTCTTGTTCCTTTTACTTATCCATCCTAAACTCGTTACACTTTGCAATAAAGATTGATTATCTTTTGTAGGTTAAATCGAGTTTAACCCTCTGTTGATCAAAGATCGGTTTTCAAAACCCTTGGCATATCTCTTCTCCCGGTAAGCTAAAACCCTAGTTTCGACATCTTGAGCATCTTAAGGACCTTAGAAGTCTGTGAACCATTCTTTTAAGCATCAGTAGCTTGATCTTGCTTCAAACTCAAAAGTTGATATTATGCCTTTTCGGTTTTTCATGTCATTTTCAAGACCTAGGGTTCTTCCTGTCAACTTACCATCTTATTTAGGTTTTGACTAAACCCTAGCAAAGATGACAAGTTAATCTTTTCATTCTTGTCATCATCTATTTTGACCTCTAGTTGAGAATTGTCCTCGTTTCTTTTTGCGGCTTAGCCGACAAAATGATCTCCTTCCTAGTCGATGTGATCTAACCGCTAGGGTTAGACTAAGGTTAGTTTGGGGTGTTAATTACCCTAAAGGATCATGCTAAGATTCATTCGTGGACCTTTGCATGATCTATACTTCTTTTTCCAAAAATTGCATTTTGTCCTGTTTTCAGCTCTTTTACAATCTGAAAACTGGACTTTTGCACTAAAACCTAATTCCTGTCTTTTGAAAACAGTGAGCTATATAATGGATTATTATCATTATTATGGGTAGTTATGGCTTAAGCATACTGTAATCATGCATTTCTAGATTGATCATGCATTTTCTTCCATTTTGGACTTATTGTCAGCTTTGGTATTTATTGGATCTTATTGTTTCTTTTAGAATCTGGTTCTATTGAAGCAATTGAATCTTTTCTCGAGCAACTAACTCGCAATGTAAGTCTATTATTACCAAGGCAAGCATCCTCTTTGCACCATATTGAACCCAAATTTTGTACAATAGCTTTTACAAATCCAAGTGATATCTCAGGCATGCTATTTTTCCAAAATACAAAATGTGACTTGTAATAGCTAGTTATAACTCGACATGGTGGATTACCTTAATTATGACCATACACTCAACTCTAGTGTAGTATCGTATAATATATGGTCTATTTTCAGATTTGGCTTAGATATGCGCCTAGAGATTTTAGAGTTTGACAAGCATATCTTGTCAAACATGGGAATCACAATCGAACTATTGTTATTTCAAACTCTTTGTCCAGCTTTCTTTAAATCACCTTGTATTTGAAATTCAAATTGATCTCGACAAGAGGAAGCTAGTGATGGTGCTTTTGTGCACGAGATTGGGTTTTGTGGTGGACTTGTCCGGTTAATTAAGGACCGAACTCGACTATTCAATTCAAGTCCCCACGCATTTCCACATGCAGTGTATGGGCGCTGCTTGGTTAAGTAAAATGTTGAGACTATTGAGTTGGAAACAGAGAGTAAGGATATGTGTATTGGCCTTGTATGGCATAGATGCTTTGGTCCGAGGACCTGCGTTTTATGCCATGTGAGCTTTGTATGTCAAGATCGATGTTCTTAGGAGGTGAGGCGATATGTGCCTCGTCGCATATACGATACCTTAATGGTGCCGATAGCATTCTACTATGGGTGGGGAGCCCACCCGCTTTAAATTGTTTGGATCGGCATTATCGACACAACATGTGTGCCCCGTGGTTAGTAGGTGGTATAGCCTACACTAGTGGGATCTGGTTCACACATGGGGTCCAACTCAATAGTGTTGGCTTGTTGAAAATACCAAATCTTAGTTTCCTGGCCGGCATACCAAAGGAAGTATGTCATCATTCGAGGCATCCAAGGCAACGGCTAGCTAAGTCATGTGGGTAAAGATGTACACCCTCGCAGGTATAAACTGCTCGAATAGCCGTGTCCACTGGTCATGGACGATAACTTGAATTGATGTCACCAGATAGAGGTTTTGATTTTCAAAAATCTGGTTTTGGTTTATTTTCGGTTGGCATGAGGGAATCATGCACGCATCGCTTACATTTAATGTATTTACTTATCTGCTTTACTTTATCTTTGATTTATTAAATTGCTTTATCAAAAGTTAGCCTTTGTAGGTTAAGAGGTATCGCTTATGCAAATTTGAACCTTTATACCTTCCTTTGTAACCTTATGCATGTAACAACTCTACTCCTTTGATTAGGCTCTAATCACCACTTTCTTTACTAGTTTGTGTAAGACTTGCCGAGTACCTTTTGTACTCAAGGTGCTACCACCTATTGTTGCAGTGAGGATGGTTTCTTTATGAAGTACCGTTAGCGCCGATCGTGGTGACGCTAACGAGTGACGCCATTTTTCTTTCCTCCACGCAATTGCTCGCGGGTGGATGGGGCCATTGGTGGACATTTTCCGCTTATTTTGCTTCCACAGATATCGTTAAAGTGACCAAGTCACTTAATATTGTAGTATTAATGTAATGATGTAACCTTATGTTTAATTATATCAATGTATGACTTGTATGTGTTTGATGCAATGTTGATGAAGGATATATATGCAATGGTCATTGATCCCGGGAACCATTGAGAATCATATATATCCGAATCTCACATCGGATTTGTCACTTGTTAAATTTATATCTTTAGCCCGGTATTAATAAAGGGGCAGACTGCTCCTTCATTAATAATTGTGCTACAAGATGAATTTAATTAGTAACATTTCCAATAACCGGGGTCCTCACAAACGTTGGTATCGTGAGCATACGCTGTTCGTAGGTTAGAAGTAGCATGGCCGGTTGTTAGAGAGTCTTCTAATAAAATTATTTCCAAGCAAGAGTATAATTTTGAAAGCTTAAGTATGACATCTTTTATTTCTTATCTTCCTTAATGTCACTTCTCATCCAACTTTCTGTTGGTTTATTTAAAAGTGAATTGTTTCTTATCTTGTCTTCTTGTCTATAGATGAGCGGTTGGTACTTGGTCAAGGAGACCGAGCGAAGATGTTGATGGGTTCCCAAGATTACTGGGACATGATGTGGCGCCCAATTTCACTTATCACCGAGTACGCCATTTATCGACGAGATCGAGGACCGTGGATGGAGGAGTATCGCGCCTTCATCAACGCCATCGCTAGGCATGTAGCCGGCAGTTGTTCCTCATCGTGTTCAAGCGCTTGCCACCTCCGAGGCGATGGCGGTTCAGAAGCGGCAAGTAGGATGATGAGCCTTCTTCGCCATGATTTGACGGAATTGTCTCAACCACCCTACGACCATTTCCGAATCGTGGCCCTACTCAAGTGAGCATGTTCACGAGATACGCTTTGGCGAAGATCCTCAGTGCGATGCATAGCTTGGCGAGGATGGTCCGTATCATGGACCAAATCCATCAGATTGTGAGGGAGTTATGGGAAACTAGGCATCGCCTTAATGAGGCCCAGAGTACCGCCGCTTGAGTCAACATGAACCGCGCTCGCAACGTGCTTTATGGTGACAACGAGACCTCTCCCGCCGCCGCCGCACCACCTCTTTACCGACTTCCGGTGGCCGCGCGCACTGCTTATGGACAAGCGCGCCAAGCCCGATGATCGCAGCTTTCTCGCACTCGCGGATCGCACTCTCCGGAGGTCATCACCATCGCTAGGTCCCCGAGGCGCCTCATTAGTCCGTTGATCTCGTTGATACCGGTTCCCCGAGCTCATCTTTTGAATGAGTTCCCGTGAACTTTAACCGGGATCTTTACGCTAGCACCTCGACGATGAACCCTCGCGGCTGAGTGTCTTTCGGTTTAGTAGTTGCCCTCAAATAAATTGTATGTAATAGGGCAGTAGTATTTTGTACAAAGTATGTAAGCTTAACTTTCGGTTTGTAATCTGACATTATGGCCGACTATAATGTAAGAATGGAACCGAAATTTTGTTGTATTTATATGAAGTTTTTGGTTTGGTGTTAACTTGAATGCATAACATAACATGATGCATTATATGTGCAGTATTTGTTTCTTTTCTAATTGCAACCTTGTTTGTGTTTGTCGAGTATATCCTTGTTATGTTGTTAACCATGGTGTGGTAACAGGATGACAGACTCTACATTACTCGTGCGCAAGCGCAACAAGGGAGGGGCATGTCGACTCGTGCCTCATTCTCAAGGAGGGCCAATCAACCTCCACTCGTGGTCCGCAAGGTGGTCCCCAGGAAGAGGAGCTTCCTCCACCACCTTCGATGGCCGATGTGCTCATGCAAATTGAGCGCAACCGGATGGACCAGACGCGCATCTTGGAGCAGATTGCGCGCAACACTTCTTCTCCTGTTGCGCCAGCTAGAGCAGGAGGCCACCATGTGCAGGGCAGTCTCGCTGACTTTCAGCGGACTAACCCGCCGGTGTTCTCCAGTTCTCAGGATCCCATGGAAGCTGAGGATTGGCTTCGGACCATTGAGAAGAAGCTCTTGATTGCTCAATGTTCCGAGAGGGAAAAGGTCCTTTTTGCCGCTTATCGCCTTGATGGACCACCTAGCATATGGTGGGATAATCTTCTTGCCATTCAACCTGCTGGACATGTCCCTACTTGGGATGAGTTCGTGGAAGCTTTCGCAAGCTCACATTCCGAAGGGGTCATGATGATCAAGCAACAAGAATTTCTCGCCTCAAGCAAGGGCGAAAATCGTGACCGAATATCCGCATGAGTTCAACTTTCTTGCCGATATGCTCGATGATGTTTCGACCGACCTTCGCCGTCGAAACCGTTCTTGAATGGGCTATCCAAGAATCGCAGATGGTCAGAGCTTTGCATGACTTCCGAACTTCTCTCATTTGGTCAACAAAGCAATTGTGGCCGAAAGCAAGAGCAAGGCATTGATGAGTCACGCAAGTTTACGCCGACTTCACAGCTTCATTCTCGTGGCAGCTCACCAAGGCCTCGTATGTGGTTGTCTAGACCACCACGAGCACCCACCCATTTTCACCAAGGGCGCGGTGTTTGCCCTCGCCCATCTCCTCCCACCACTCGGGCCAGACAAGTGGAAATCAGCCCCGCCTGTCAACAATGTTAACCTGTGGGTTATCTGTTATCATTGTGGTCGCCCGGGCATTATGCCAACAAGTGTGTGGCAAAGCAACAAGGCTTGCCTCCTGCTCGACCATATCCAATACTGCGGCGCCCACCCCTTCGCAGAGGCCTCCTATTAAAGCCGATCCGCCCATTGTGGGCATGTGAACCGATCATCGCCAAGAGGCTACCGATACACTGGTTGTTATGGGTATGCTCCTAGTTAATTTCAGTCCAGCCATCGCTTTATTTGACTCGAGCATCTCATTCTTTGTTAGCAACAATTTGTTGCTCGACATCAGTTAGACATGCATACCCTCCAACCATCTTTTATTATTCAATCACCTGGGTCGGTCTTTAAAACCGATCAGATTTGTTGTGGGGTCAACATAGCAATCCTTGGGGTGAAGTTTTTAGCAAATCTAATTGTGATTGACTCTAAAGGGTTGGACGTCATTTTGGGTATGGATTGGCTGTCCAAGAACCAGGGTCAAATCAATTGTTCCCAACGGTCTATTTCTATGACCAATGCAGACGGCATTCAAGTTGTTTACCATTCCAAAACACTTGGCTCTCATCTTTGTGCTCACCAAGTTGATACCACTCCTTCTTTGGAGTCGCATCAATTGTCCGTGAGTATGCCGATGTTTTTCTCAAGACCTTCCCGCTTACCACCGATCGGAAGTGGAGTTTGTTATTGAACTCGTTCTCGAATCGCCCTATATCCAGAGTCCTTATCGAATGCCCACAACGAAGTTGGTTGAATTGAAGAAGCAACTCTGAGAATTGCTTGACAAAGGTTTCATTCGACCGAGTTCTCACCTTGGGATGCCCGCAATCTTTGTCAAAAAGAAAGACAATACTTTACGGATGTGTGTGGATTACCGTCCGTTAAATGAGGTCACTATCAAGAACAAATATCCTCTGCCTCGAATTGATGATCTTTTTGACCTATTGGTTGGTGCCCGCGTCTTTTCAAAGATTGATTTGAGGTCGGGCTATCATCAAATCAAGGTTAGAGCTGAGGACATTCCTAAAACAGCTTTCTCTACTCGTTATGGGTTGTACGAGTATACTGTTATGTCCTTTGGTCTGACCAATGCTCCAGCTTATTTCATGAATCTTATGAATTCAGTGTTCATGGAATTCTTGGATAAGTTCGTTGTCGTGTTCATTGACGACATTCTTATTTATTCCAAGTCTGATGAAGACCATGAACAACATTTGAGGCTCGTGCTGGAAACTCTTCGTCGGCATCGACCGTATGCTAAGTTTAGCAAGTGTGCTTTCTGGCTCAGAGAAGTTGCCTTTCTGGGGCATGTGTTATCCAAGGAGGTATCATTGCCGATCCAAGCAAGGTACAAGATGTACTAAATTGAAGCCTCCCAAGAGTGTCCCTGAGATTCGAGTTTTCTTGGACTTGCATGGTTATTACAGAGGTTCATTGAAAATTTCTCCAAGCTTGCTAGACCTTTGACTCAGCTCTCTGCGTAAAGGGAAGAAATTTGAATGGTCACTAAATGTGAAGAGAGTTTTCGCTTTGAGAACTCTCTTGACTAAAGCTCCAGCTTCTCACTCTTCCTGATGTTCTTAAGAGCTTCGACATTTATTGTGATGCATCTCGCCATGGACTTGGTTGTGTGCTTATGCAAGAAGGCCGAGTTGTGGCATATGCATCCCTGCAGCTATGCCTCATGAAGTTAATTATCCTACTCATGATTTGGAATTGGCCGTGGTCCATGCATTGAAGATTTGGCGACATTACCTTCTAGGTAATCGCTGTGAGATCTACACCGATCATAAAGTTCAAGTACATATTCACTCAACTGATTTGAATATGAGACAAAGAAGATGGCTTGAATCGATCAAGGACTACGACATGGGTATTCATTATCATCCCGTAAAGCCAATGTGGTGGCGACGCTTAAGCGTAAAGTCACAATGCAATCGCATATCTTTCTTCCCGCCAAAAAGACTTGTGTGCTGATTTTCGCGCTTAAGTCTTGAATTGGTGGGAGCAGGTTTCTCGCTGCATTACATGTGGAGCCGACATTAGAATCTCAGATTCGAGGCCCGTAAAACCGATGCCGAGGTGGCCAAATCAAGGAGAATATGAAAGTGTAAAGCCAACGAATTTTCTCAAGATGATCGCGATGATTCGATATCGCAATCGCTTGGTAGTACTCGCGATCCTCCATGAAGAGTCTAATTTTCAGAGAAGCTCATAATTCCAAGTTTTCTTTGCATCCCGGGAGTACCAAGATGTACCAGATTTGAAGAAAATATTTTGGTGGAGCTAGATGAAGAGGCAAATTGCTCAAGATGTTGTCGAATGTGATATTTGCCAAAGGGTTAAAGTCGAACATCCAAGCCACCGGTACCCTTCACCTTTGCCTATTCCACAATGGAAGTGGGAAGAGATCGGTATGGATTTTGTGATCGGTCTTCCCAAGACTTCCAAAGGGTCCGATGCCATTTGGGTAATCATTGACCGCTTAACTAAAGTGGCTCATTTTATTCCTGGCCAATCGATTTCAATGGCAAGCAATTAGCAGAGCTTTATATTGCTAGAATTGTTTGTCTTCATGGTGTTCCTAAAGTCATTGTTTCTGACCGTGGTCCTCAATTCACTTCCCATTTTTGGAATAGCCTTCATCAAAGCTATGGGATCGAACTCTCTTTCAAGATCGCTTATCATCCTCAAACTAGTGGTCAAACTGAGAGAGTGAATCAAGTAATGGAAGATCTTCTTCGAGCCTATGTGCTATCCTATAGCAAAGACTGGGAGAAATCTTTGCCATATGTGGAATTTTCCTACAATAATAGCTACCAAGCAAGTATTCAAATGTCACCTTTGAAGCCTTGTATGGGAGAGCTTGTAGGACTCCATTGAATTGGTCTGAGTCTCGTGAAAGATCATTCTTTGGTCCAGACTTGGTAAGGGAAGCCGAAGAGCAAGTTCGCCTGATTCGAGATTGTCCAAACCGCATGCCTCGCCGTAAGAGCTATGCCGATCATCGCCGCCGTGAGTTGAGCTTTGAGGTAGATGACCATGTCTATCTTAAAGTGTCACCCATGAAGGGTACTCATCGCTTTCGTGTAAAAGGAAGCTCGCAGACTCGTTATATCTGACCTTTCGAATAATTGCCAAGCGAGGAGTCAGAGCTTATCAATTAGAACTACCGAATCACTCTCAGCAAAGGCATGATATTTTTCATGTGTCTCAATTGAAGAAATGTCTTCGTGTTCCTATTGAGGCAATCGCTATGAACATCTTGATCTCCAACTCGATCTTTCATATCAAGAGCAACCAAGACGTATCCTCGACACAATGGAACGCAGACAAGAAATCGATCACAAGTTCTTGAAAATTCAGTGGGCTAATCATTCAGGATGAAGCCACTTGGGAGCGCCAAGATCCGATGCATTGAGCACCCCATCTTTTGTTGTTTAGTACTTTCCTTTGAATCAAGAAAGGAAAGTTTAAACAAAGCAATGTAAACAAAGATGTAATAATAACACTATGTTGTTATGTAAGATTCTTCTTTGTTATCTTTGAAGGAAATCAAAACAACAGATGTTGAATTTCTTCATAATTCATTTCCATTTCACTTCTTCCGATCTTAATTGCTCCAAATCTCGGGACGAGATTTTCTTAAGGGGTAGGTTTGTAATGCCCCAATTTTATCAACAGTAATAATCTACATTATGAACAAGAATGGTCCACTGCTCATATCATTACATCGTTCTTAATGTCGCTTGGGAGTTGTCATACTAAATAAAACCTTCCTTTAGCCAAAGTCCAAAGGCTTATTTTGAATATTTAAAGGAATACACGATAAAACTTGTATTATGACTGGAAGTATTTTTATTAAAGCCTAGACAAATTATCTTGGCTAAAAATATTTTTGTTGCATTTTTAGAAATTATTTGGACTTAAAGAAAATTTATGGTCTTTAAATAAATATTTTCGCCCAAATCAATATTTATGTATTTTATAAAGTGAAAATGTGGTTTATGAAATTTATCTGGGAAATATGTTATCCCAAAGAGCTTACAAGAAAATTTCATGATTTTATAAATTTATTTGCTATTTTTAAAGCCCACCAAACCTTTTAAATATTTGAATAAGGTTTGGTCAACCAAACCGGCCCAAACCCAAACTTAGTAATCGTTATGACTCAGCCTCATGTGGACTTGGTCCAACCGAACCATTTGGTCCGGCTCGGTCACGCCCCAACGCGAGCCCAAAGCTCACACGTGATATGAGCCGCCGATCTTCAATCGAACGCGGTTATAACACCCGCGAGCCGTCCACGGTACACTTTAATCTCCACCGTTGGATATCGATCTAACGCGCGAGATCGTGTATGCAACCGACGACTCCGATCCTTAATCAATCTCCACCGCTCGCTTTAATCCAACCGTGGCGCTTTTCGCTTTAAACTTAAAGGCACGCTTTTATTTCAGCCATTAGATTCAAATCCTACCGCTTTTTCTTTTCTCGCGTGTTATAAAGCCCGCACTCCTCCGACCATTGATCTTCATCGTGGCCCAGATTAGTGTATGCATTCGACGACTCCGATCCCCGCACAATCGTGGCCGCCCATCCTTGATCTAGCGGTGTCGCTTATTTCAATTTGAAACCGAGGCGCGCACGTGGGCCTTTGGATCTCAATCCTACGGCACTTTTTGACCGTGGGCCTTAAAGCCCAAAATCGGTGGGTCGTTGGATTTTAATCGTATGACCACATGGGTGTATGCAATCGACCATCCGGTTCCATTTACATCCCGACCGTAGAAATTAAATCCAACGGTGCCGAGCCATCGATCAAAAGAAGAGTGACGGTATATCTTTTAATTGATCGTTGGATCTTGATCCAACGATATCTTTGAAAGTGGAGCCCGCATCCTTCGGGATTTCAATTAGATCTCGATCATCCGATCTAGATCGTGCGGTCCATATTAATCGGTACCGATTCAAATCATTTAACCTCTCTATTTATCGCAGCCCACCCATTTCCAATCTGACGGTTGGTGTTCTTTTCGCATTTTAGGAGACGCACAAGGCCGTGGATCGCCAATGGACCCACATGTCATATTTTGCCTCTCTTCTTCCTTATCTCGCAAGCACCATTTTTGTGAGCAGGGAGAGGATTTATCCAAAGATTATACACCGATTTTTGAGATGTTTAGCTAAATGGACACCTCATCAACTCTAGATCTTTCCTTCTTGCTCAGAGCTCAACACCCATATATAAACCCTAGCTTTCCTTGTTGTTGCCATTGTTGACCAAGAAGCTCATCCTTTCTTGCCGACCACTGGAGTTTCTTGCTCTTGTTCCTTTTACTTATCCATCCTAAACTCGTTACACTTTGCAATAAAGATTGATTATCTTTTGTAGGTTAAATCGTAGTTTAACCTCTGTTGATCAAAGATCGGGTTTTCAAAACCCTTGGCATATCTCTTCTCCGGTAAGCTAAAACCCTAGTTTCGACATCTTGAGCATCTTAAGGACCTTAGAAGTCTTGTGAACCATTCTTTTAAGCATCGTGAGCTTGATCTTGCTTCAAACCGAAAAGTTGATATTATGCCTTTCGGTTTTTCATGTCATTTTCAAGACCTAGGTTCTTCCTGTCAACTTACCATCTTATTTAGGTTTTGACTAAACCCTAGCAAAGATGACAAGTTAATCTTTTCATTCTTGTCATCATCTATTTTGACCTCTAGTTGAGAATTGTCCTGTTTCTTTTTGTCTGCTTAGCCGACAAAAATGATCTCCTTCCTAGTCGATGTGATCTAACCGCTAGGGTTAGACTAAGGTTAGTTTGGGGTGTTAATTATTCTAAAGGATCATGCTAAGATTCATTCATGGACCTTTGCATGATCTATACTTCTTTTCCAAAATTGCAATCATCCTGCTTTCACTCTTTTACAATCAAAACCGACTTTTGCACTAAAACTTAATTCGTCTTTTGAAAACAAAGTGAGCTATATAATGGATTATTATCATTATTATGGGTAGTTATGGCTTAAGCATACTGTAATCATGCATTTCTAGATTGATCATGCATTTTCTTCCATTTTGGACTTATTGTCGCTTTGGTATTTATTGATCTTATTGTTTCTTTTAGAATCTGGTTCTATTGAAGCAATTGAATCTTTTCTCGAGCAAACTAACTCGCAATGTAAGTCTATTATTACCAAGGCAAGCATCCTCTTTGCACCATATTGAACCCAAATTTTGTACCATAGTTTTTACAAATCCAAAGTGATATCTGTGCATGCTATTTGTCCAAAATACAAAATGTGACTTGTAATAGCTAGCTATGACCGACATGGTGGATTACCTTGATTATGACCATACACTCAACTCTAGTGTAGTACTCGTATACTATATGGTCTATTTTCAGATTTGGCTTAGATATGCAGCCTAGAGATTTTAGAGTTTGACAAGCATATCTTGTCAAACATGGGAATCACCATCGAACTATTGTCATTTTAAACTCTTTGTCCAGTTTCTTTAAATCAGCCTTGTATTTGAAATTCAAATTGATCTCGACAAGAGGAAGCTAGTGATGGTGCTTTGGTGCACGAGATTGGGTTTTGTGGTGGACTTGTCCGGTTAATTAAGGACCGAACTCGATTATTCAATTCAAGTCCCTCACGCACTTCCACATGCAAGGTATGGGCGCTGCTTGGTTAAGTAAAATGTTGAGACTATTGAGTTGGAAACAGAGAGTAAGGATATGTGTATTGGCCTTGTATGGCATAGATGCTTTGGTCCGAGGACCGCATTTTATGCCATGTGAGCTTTGTATGTCAAGATCGATGTTCTTAGGAGGGTGAGGGCGATATGTGCCTCGCCGCATATACGATACCTTAATGGTGCCGATAGCATTCTACTATGGGTGGGAGCCCAATTCGCTTTAAATTGTTTGATCGGCATTATCGACACAACATGTGTGCCCCGTGGTTAGTAGGTGGTATAGCCTACACTAGTGGGATCGATTCACACATGGGGTCCAACTCAATAGTGTTGGCTTGTTGAAAATACCAAATCTTAGTTTCCTGGCCGGCATACCAAAGGAAGTATGTCATCATTCTGAGGCATCCAAGGCAACGGCTAGCTAAGTCATGTGGGTAAAGATGTACACCCTCGCAGGTATAAACTGCTCGAATAGCCGTGTCCACGGTCATGGACGATAACTTGAATTGATGTCACCAGATAGAGGTTTTGATTTTCAAAAATCTGGTTTTGGTTTATTTTCGTTGGCATGAGGGAATCATGCATCGCATCGCTTACATTTAATGTATTTACTTTCTGTTTTACTTTATCTTTGATTTATTAAATTGCTTTATCAAAAGTTAGCCTTTGTAGGTTAAGAGGTATCGCTTATGCAAATTTGAACCTTTATACCTTCCTTTGTAACCTTATGCATGTAACAACTCTACTCCTTTGATTAGGCTCTAATCACCACTTTCTTTTACTAGTTTGTGTAAGACTTGCCGAGTACCTTTTGTACTCAAGGTGCTACCACCTATTGTTGCAGTGAGGATGGTTTCCTTTATGAAGTACCCGTTAGCGCCGATCGTGGTGACGCTAACGAGTGACGCCATTTTTCTTTCCTCCACGCAATTGCTCGCGGGTGGATGGGGCCATTGGTGGACATTTTCCGCTTATTTTGCTTCCACAGATATCGTTAAAGTGACCAAGTCACTTAATATTGTAGTATTAATGAATGATGTAACCTTATGTTTAATTATATCAATGTATGACTTGTATGTGTTTGATGCAATGTTGATGAAGGATATATATGCAATGGTCATTGATCCTGGGAACCATTGAGAATCATATATATCCGGGAATCCTGTTTACTGGATTTGTCACTTGTTAAATTTATATCTTTAGCCTGGTATTAATAAAGGGGCAGCATTGTTCCTTCATTAATAATTGTGCTACAGTATGAATTTAATTAGTAACATTTCCACTAACCGGGGGTCCCCACACCTATCCACTGCACCCAGCCTGATCATTCGGTACAATTACAAGATAATCGTGTCAGATGTGAAATTATAGAGTTACTAGCTGAGTGTTCGTGCGTTGCAACAGATTTCAAATAAAACATAATATAAGTTATAAACTTAGGAAACCAATATACCTAAGGTAATTTTTCGTACAAATGAAAGTTTCATATATAATCACAAATAATCTAATTATCCACAGAAGATTCTTTAATTATCCTATATATGCATTCATATATTTATATATAAAAGATTTCACCAACACAAGAGAGGGTAGATGGTAGACTCACCACGACCACCAAATCCCTTTTTTATAATTAGCGGAGTGCTTGCGTGTTGCTACGGATTAAAAAAAACATATAATCCAACACGTTGGGTTGTTCCCTTGGTTCCGCTGTGGCACTCGACGGAGCTTCACCCCGGCCCTCATCTTGTACTGTGCTGTCGTTCTTGACCTACACCGTAGCCTTGGCTCCGCCACTCCACTCGAACAAGATCCGATGTAGCCCACGTCGCACCCTCACCATCATTCTTAGCATGTGCCGCACCTCGGCCTCGTCGCTACACCTGATGTACATCGTTGTCTTTGTATCATGTCGCTCGACAAAGAGGATGTGTCTCGCGGCGACGAGGTATGCTACATGCTTGTTTAGTGATGACCACTCCCGAAAACATGCTCGTGGGCTAATAATTTTCTGTAGCATCGAACTGTGTACAACTAAAACTACTTGCAGGCTACATATCACAAACATGCAAACAACTTCCACTTCGTTGCCTTTCACTATACATATCTTCCTCCCGGGGAATCAAGCAAACACAAAACTTACACTACGTATCAAGCTCTCACCAATGGAAATGTCCATGGGGTAGTTCTTATTTCTTAACATGACATTGGAAATCGATCACAAGAACCACCTAGAATTCAAATATCAAATTTACATTTGAATTAATCACACAAGAAAAACCAGGGTTGCAAGTAATTTGTCCAATAATTTTAGAGAAAATAGAAAGGATGCAAAATAGCATGGAGCCCAATTGGAACCGTTACAATTTCCAACTAATCAATGCAACCTTGTATCTAGCTACTTCATGCAAAAGTAAAGTGCTAACCAGCAAGCATATGTTGCCATCTTAGGCTCTTAGCATTTCCTTTGACTCTACAAAGATGCACGATTGTGTCATCAAACATAAACACCGACGATGGCCTCTGGCATGCTGATAAAGAGTACTTGTAATACAAACAATCCTATGTAGTTATTTCCCAAAAAACGCTATTACTTGCCTGAAAAGAACGACAAAGAGAAGCTTCCCTGACAGAAGAATCCTCCTGTTAGCACGAACCATTTTAGTTTGTACTTCTCTTTAGAAGAATCAATCAAACACTAACGACATGAGGCTCGAACAAATTAGCTTATAAGCCTAAAATAGCAGATTATGATGTGTGTGCAGGGTGTAGATGAGAGGAATTAAAATACATTGCAGTGGAGAGAGGAAATTGCCATCGCTGTGGCCTTGCTACCATAGGCTAGCGTCTAGCCTCGCAAGTAGCTCGCCCAGTGGCCGGCGCTTCCACGAGTTCCCGTTGGTCTCGCTACTCCCTATCTCGTCGTCGTCGCGCAAGCCACAACGCATGCAACCGCCACCGTGCTTGCATGTGTCAATCTCGCGTGAGGTTGCCGCTTGCGCTCGTCCTAGCTCTCGACCGCGTTGCCTCGTCATCTTGGCCATGTGCCTGCGATAGCATGCACAACAGTGCGCACGAGTAGAGACTAATGGTGGTGGCAGCATAGATCTGCATTGATTCGAAGGAGGCGCACGAACGGATCATAACAAACTTCTCACCGTTTTGTGTGTGTGAGAGAGAGAGAGAGAGAGAGAGAGAGAGAGAGAGAGAGGGGGTACTGGGAGCGGTTGCAAGGTAAGGAAGTTTTGTGAGAGAAAAAGGGATGGGGATGCTAAGTACCTGACCCCACGTGGGATCCTAAGAGGTGGGAGAACGCATCACTCACCACCACCACCACTAGAGTCTTTTTAAATAGTAAAGATTATTGTAATCGATAAACATTTGTTTTTGCAATTGCAAAAACATAATATTGGATGTGAAGTAGTCTTTGAAATACCGAATTGTTGTTCTGTAAGTGAAGTATGATTATTGCTTAGGGCATTTGCTAGGCTATTCTTTTATGGCAGAATTGCAACTAGGAGATCATGCATGGTGTTGAAACTTGGTGGTTCTTATTTGGGAACAGGAAATAGAAAACTGAAGTCGATTCGGCTGTTAGATCCATTTTGCTACAGATCCTTCTATGATGTTTATGACTAGAGATCATGTTACTTGCAATTGCAAGAAACCTACCAATACCATGCAGAAGTCTGTTCAGTATGAATTAAAAATGCAAACAGTTTCTTTAGCGAAATTTGGTTTCCAGAGGAAAAACAACCACTGCTTAAATTATGCTAGAATGAGATGTGCATGCCGCTGAAGAACTACTAGCCATTGCCAGAGGTTGTAACTGGGTGATGTAGTGAGAGGTTGTAACTGGTATGGTCGGTACTCAGTAGTTTCTTCCAACTAGGGGTGAAAGGCATGTCAAAGGCATATGCGGATTGTCTAAATTGTGTGATTATTGAATTAACAAGACGCAAATATGGTTCAAAATTTTCTCATCAGAGCAATAGTGTCTTGGGAAAAAATAATATGAATATGGTACAGTAGATTTTTCGTCGCAAAATGTTGTTGCTATGGATATAACATGCATTCGAATTCGATAGTGACAAAACAACTTACTGATTTTGGTGCAACATGCCTAGTTAATTAAACACTTTTCCAAATCAGGGCCGGATCCATATTCCTTGAGCTTACCTCAACATTGTGCAATGAAACATAGCGTAGTTGGTATGAGGTGAGATATACAGCCCCACCCAGTTGAGTCATCTTCGACTCGTATTTGAGTACCTATTTCTTCTTAATTAAATTGATACCTAATTCCTCCTAGGGTTCCCACTATTTTTTATTCTGCAATGATACATTGCTCTCTCTCTCTATAAGAATATGATATCATTATCCTTTTGCTAGTGTACAAGTAAGGCAAAAAGTTTGAATATGACCAAATCTAATATCACTATACTCGACGCTTACCCGTTTTGTATTGAAACCTCAGGGATGTTCAAATTCGTATTCTATACAAAATGAGGTAGGGCTAATTTAGGATTTACCACTCTCTATAGAGTGCAATTCATCATTTGCTACTCTACCAATTCATCTTTTGCCATTTTTGACAATTTTGGGTAATTATGCTTTCTTCTCCTTCCTCCTCCCTCTTTCTCTTATTTTTTTTGCACCCGCCATGGTGGGTGGCCATGGCGGTGTGCATCCAAGCAGCATTGTGGCCGACTCCCTCCCCGGTGCTAAATCGCTTGTCTTGAAGTTCGTCCCTTCACAGCAGAAGCAAAAGGTCTGGGACACATCCGCTGCGGAGAAGGTGTTTAGGGGGGAGCTGAAGGAAGGGTAGAGAAGGGCTAGGGCAGCGTGCGTCCACAGGTGACCGCCACCGCCATCCCTGCGCCGCAAGCTCCTCCAACAGTCGCGCCACTTCCATGCCTCATGCTAGATCCAGCCACCAGATCTCGCCGTTGGTCGTCGTCGGTGATCACCAACGTCATCACCTACACCGCAAGCCCTTCTATAGTCACGTCACTCGCGGGCTGCACACACCCGCCGATGCTCCACCTCCACAGGTCGAAGTTGCTTGGTGCACTGCCGCTTTGATTCGTGGCGTTTGGTACTCTATCGTCACATACGTTGCAGCGTCCCGTTCGTCGGCCACCTCGTTTGGAGGCATCTCCCCGATGCCTTCTAGCATGTCCCCGTCCGGTTTGCGCGGCCAATGAGGTGTTGTTGCGGCGGCGGCGAGCAAGGAGGTGGGTTGTGGGGGAGAGGAAGAGGCTGGGTTGGTGCTGCCATGTTCGGGCCAAAGAAAAGAAGAGGAAGAAGGAGAAGGGGGAGGAATAAGAAGAAGAGCATAATCGTACAAAATAGCAAAAGATGAACTGGCCGCTCTAGATGAATTGTACTCTACAGTGCAAAAATCCTAAACCATCTGTTATCCCAACGAGGTACTAGGTAGATCCGGATGGTTTTAATGTTGACCACTGAACGGAAAACGAACGGTCAAGATTGCGCGAGCCCCACCCCACGCAGTCACCGCCACTAGCCAACGCCGACTTGTGCTCGAAGCCTGGAACCCCGCTGTCTCTAGTGCCTTCACCATCCCCGGTTCGTCTCCCGGACCGATCCAACTCCGCCTTTGCTCGAACCCGCCGCAGCTCATCTCCCCAACTTCGTCGTCGTCTCCCTCGCTCCTCTTCCCTTCGCGTCTCCTGAACCCCCTCAAACCAGCCATGGACCCTCCCATGCCTCCGCCCCGAAACCCCAACCCCTCCTCCTCCTCCATGCCGCCTCCCCCGCCCCCAAAACCCTCTCCGCCGGCAGAGGCGGAGGCGGAGGCGGAGGGGATCACTAACCCTAGACCCTCCTCCTCTATGCTGCCTCCTCCGCCCCCAAGACCCTCGCCGCAGCTGGAGGCGAAGGCGGCGTCGAAGCCTGACGCGCCGGCCGAGGGGAGCACTGACCCAAGCCCTAGCATTAGTGACTCGCCGGCGGAGGAGGCGGGGAACCCGGGCGGGGCCTCCGGCGACACCGAGATGGCCGAGGCGGCGCCGCTGGCGCAGAAGCAGCAGGAGCGGCCCCGCGCGCCGTATGCCATCCCCGAGTGGAGCGCCGCGCCGTGCCACCCATTCTTCCTCGAGGTGCTGAAGGATGGCGTCATCTTCGATAAGCTTGACGTGTGAGTCGTCGCCTCGATCCTACCGTTAGTTCGATTTCCAGCTCGCGGTTGTGTTTTTTTTTTTTGTCATTCCGTGAAGGATAACGCAATTAGGTCGTAGTGTTTTTTTTAATGAACTCGTGTGTGTCTCTTAGTTGCGTGTACTGGCTAATTAGTACCCTAAGTCCCTAAGGAACAGACGAAAAGTGGCTACGTGTTCATTCACGTTTTGATTCGTTGCATGGCTTGCTGAGCACCTTTTGCATTGAAGCATACGAAAACATCTTCTTTATAGTTATGGGGTGTTTATTTTACCGAGTTGTGGGCTGGTGAAATAACTGGAATTACATGTTGCAGGTCCAAGAAAGGAGCTTACATGTTTGGTCGAATTGATCTATGTGATTTTGTACTGGAGCATCTGACTATTTCTCGATTTCATGCAGGTATGTGTTATCTAGTTTTCTTGTCAATTATGACATAGGTAGAATCAAAGTTCAAAATCCAGTGTTTAACTTGCCGGTCAACTTACTTCCTGGTCCAGAATGGGTTCTTGAAAACTGCTGGTTTTTGGGGTGTGTTTAGTTTGAAACTGAAAGAGAACTTTAAAACCTTATGGAATCTGGGCCGTAGCTGTCCGCTTCACTGCATTAATTGTATGTCTCGATGGTTCCTGTTTTCAAACAAAAAATGGAAATACTTTTCGAACAGCAAACTCGATCATCTTTTTACCGATTCCTGAGATAGCTGGCTGGAAACCAGTAGATGGCCATCCGATATTTTGAACCTTGGGGAGAATAGTGGACAGAACTTCTATTCATGATGCTAAGATATTCATGAACATATAGGTAATGATATTGCATCAGGAAGCCATGGAACTTTTCTTTGAGTAAACCTTTTTCTTGAGAGGGTATTGATTAAAAAACTGTTTATTAATTGACAAAATTAAATGGATGACCTCTTGAGTCTTGACAATGAAATAAAGTTGAATCAAGAGACTGAGCATAATGGAATCAAGATCCTATAACACTTGACTTTATTGAATGGAATCCTTCCATTAGTTTGGTAAGGAGTTCTACCTGGAGTGCATTGCGCACATGTAAAATTACTACCACTGGTGATTTGGTGCTAACATGAGGTGAAGTACCACATGTATACTGTTTCCGCCTTTGTTGATGATATTAATATGCTATGAGCAATGCCATGTCATTATGTCAATGAGCAAGCTCTTATTTAGCATGCTACAACATATGGATATAGATAGCCCTAACTAGCAGAAAGAATTTAATACAACAAAGTCAAGAATTTGAGGGACTATGTTGAAGTTCTACAGTTGATTTTCTCGGGTAAATAGTGCTTCTACTATACTTTTCCTTACAAAAATATGTTACTTAAAGTGTTTTTTATGAGCAATTCTTCTGTTTTTTACAGCTGTCATTAATTTTAAAATAATCTCCGAGAGTCCGTGTCCAAAATTTGTGGACATGTCATAATGGATTTAATGTTCTTTAACCAGAGAAGGCAATAATAGGATTCAGGCAAATCAGTACTACCTAATTATAATATGTAATATTTTCTTGTTTAGTACTTAAGAGGCACACTCCTGAGCTGCTTTCATGTTATTTTAGTTCTGCAGTTTAGAAATGATGGGGAGGTTTTCCTTTATGATCTTGGAAGCACACATGGGTCTTTCATCAACAAAACTCAGGTAATAGTCTCCTGCCATTTGTCTTCTGAAAAGAACAAAACTAGTCCCATTTATCCAAGCCTTCTAGTATATTTGTTTGAAGATGAAGATCTTCATATCTTGAAACTACATGACCTCTTCTCATGAATGCATTGTGTCATTGTTCAATTTTCATTTGTTAAAATTTAAAAAGCAGTGTGAGTGTTCGTACTTGGTTGTACTCTGTTGCATCTTTGTTCCTTCATTTACCTTAGGCTTACTAAGTCACAGTGTAAATTGGAGATAGATATCCGCCACATTGATGAACTGAAAAATAAGAAAACAGTTAGTTTTGTATCCCTTGGTCCTTTATGCTTACCTGAATGCTGCTTCTTTGAGCTAATTTGTTCTCTAGCTATTCCTGTACCATTCTTTTTTCCCTACAAAAGGAACCTTTGATTAGTTTGTCATGGGTTGAGTTATTTTGTTGTACTCTTATTCTTCAGAGTTACGCAGGGAGAATATGTTAGGCTATTGAGCAATGTGTACCGCTTTAATGCTGTTGTTGCTTCAAATTATTCTCATATTGATTCTTTATTTTGCTGGCTTGTATATCTATTTCTGATCCTTATTCCAAAATTGGAACTTCCCAGCAGTCTTTACTATTTATTATTTGTAATCTATTTTCTACTGTCATATACTGAACTACCAGATCAAGAAGAAGATGTACACGAAGATTCGTGTTGGAGACGTAATAAAATTTGGGCAGTAAGTAAGCTTGTTAACTAACTGTTCACCTGTTTCTAGTCTAATTCTACAGAACTTGTTTCCTCCTTCTCTCGTCTTCCATTTCTTATCCATATTTTCCTGCATGGATTGCAGCATATCGCTTTCTGGTGCTCAATTATTTCCAATATGGTCTCTCTAGAGTGCCTGGTGTTCTTTATGTCTGACTTTATGTCTGATAGAATTTCTAGGTTTCTAGCCTCTGAACTACTTTATTGCATAACCTACTTATTAGTAAAAGCCTTTTCCATCATCAAATTATTATACATGGGGGTCATTGGCATTCTAATATAAATTAGGATTTAGTGGTTAGGTGTTCATGGCTTCAGTAGAAACAAGAAAGCTTAACTTTTGGTTTATATGGTTATAATGCCAACTTAGGCAAATTCACTGATGGACATTACAAAATTGTGGTAATTTTCTAGAACACACAGTGTCCATTAGAATATCATTGTTTTGAAATTTAGAAGAGCGACAGAGCATGAAAACTCAAATTTTAAAAGAATTTTTAACAACTTTGGCTATCAAGACTTGATAATTCGGCCACCAATAATTCAACCATCCAAACTTTGTTTCAAAATTTCTATGGAAAATAGGACTTTTCATGTCCCTTTCTCCTAAATTTGAAAATAGTATTATTTTAATGGATGCAGTATGTTCTAGCAAATTACCATAGATTTGCAGTGTCCAACAGTGAATTATTGATTTTCCGTTGTCTTTCAGCAAACACAGACATTTGTAGTTTCCTATGGCCAATTTTTCCATTGACTTACTATGCATATTAGATTTGATAAAACTATGGCTGCATTGTAAGTTTGACAAATACTATTAAAATGAAACAGAAAGATCAAAGAAGCAAATAAAGCTGGCACTAGTTTCCTTTGTGATTTTTTTGTCACAACCTTGTTATTCTGCTAAGTTAATTTTTTTCCCTTCGATGTTTATGCTGTTGTATTGATTTGGGGCCCTCATCACTTGGTAAAACTGGGCTAAACTCTCTCTTTTTTTTAACCAGATCATCACGTTTGTACATTTTTCAAGGACCATCTGAGCTGATGCCACCAGTAAGATTCTGAAACTCTTTTAGTTGGCTCATCTGCCACTCGATCATATTTTCATTTCTTAAGTATTCTGCCTTGCTGCTGTGTCCACATCGTAATCAGAGTGATGTTGATGTCATGTGTGATGATACAACGTGCAGCCTACTGTTCTCAATTTCTGTATTAGGTCTTGTCACTTTGTTAGAATGAAGAAGATAAACAAGATAAGCATGTTCTATTTCCCAGCAATGATTTTGTAACGCTTTCCGAAGTTGTGTCAGCTAAACGTGAATAAAACAAGCAAAGCCTGCTATATGATATCTATGCTCCTGTTGGATTTCTTTTAAGCAGTGTTTTTTAGAGGTTCTTTTCAGCAATGTTAAAGGCTTTAAGCTACAAAGGATTCTACTTCTTTTTCTTCTTCTTTTAAGCTATGTTTATTTTTTGAGAAGTTCTTTTTAGCAAGGATCAAAAACCCGTTTCCGGGGTAAATCCCGGTCGTCGGCCAGAAAAAAAACCCCGGCCGGTTACCGGATTTCCCGGAAAAAAACCGGATGAAAATCGCTTGAATTTGATTAAAAATCATTCAAAATTCAAAAATTAGAATTTAAATATGCAAAACCGGGAAAAACCGGCCGGGATCCAAAATCCCTGACCCCTGCCGGTAAGCAGTTACCGGCCGGGTTTTTCCCCCTGCTTTTTAGCAATGTTTAAGCTACAAAAGTTTCTACTTTTTTCTTTCTAGAAATACATCTTAGAAAAACAATTTATTTCAGTGTCAAACAAAGATATATTGTCATACAAAAAGGAAATATAGTAGCTTTCTTTTATATGCCAAACTAGTCAACTAACTTTATTGTTTATGGAAATACTTCTTAGCTCAGTTAGTCTTAACTGTCAACTATACAACTCTCTCTCTCTCTAAAAAGAACTATACATGACTACTTGTGCAATATTGTCATAAGGGACAACTTCACATCCATTGAACAAAGTCAACCTGTCCTGTTGTCTGAGTTGCTTATATTTACTTATTTGGTTTGCATGTCAGGAAAAAGATATGCAGAAGCACCGGGATGCTAAGATTCGGCAAGACACGATTGATCGTGAAGCTTCCCTTTTACGTGCGAAAACTCAAGCAGCTTTAGCAGAGGGAATCTCATGGGGTATGGCTGAGGATGCAGTTGACGAATCTGTGGAGGTTAGTTGTTTGTTTCTATCAGTATGAGGTTGGTGATATTGATAATTTTAAATAAATACTTGGGAGGTGCATACCTTATTTGACGGGGCTTTTCCCAAGTTCCAGCTGCATCACTTCATATTATGCAGCAATTTTCTGATTGGTCTTGATAACATCCTTCATTTTTGCTGAACATTTTTCATATCTTAGGATGAAGAAGATGAGATCACATGGCAAACTTACAAAGGTCAGCTTACTGATAGACAAGAGAAAACACGTAGCAAAATAATAAAGAGAATGGAAAAGGTAAGCATTTGTTGTACTGAAATGCCATAATCTTGCTTATAGTTGCATTTTCTCTATGCAATGTGTGTGTTTTGACTTCTGAGCTCAACCTACTTTCTGGAGGATAATTTTTTTCATTTATATTCTGCAAGGGTGAAAAATCTAACGTGGTTGCATGTGAAATCACCATTACTTTTAGGCATCCATATGCAGTTCTATCCAGTTCAAAGTTCAGATGTATGCTGTTTCTAGTGCCTTGTCCATCCAATTGGAAATCGTGTGATTTGTGATGAAGGCAATAGTTTAGATTTAGAATCTTCAATCGTGTGATTTGTGATGAAGGCAATAGTTTAGATTTAGAATCTTCTTGCATTATACTTGGCCATTAATTCCTGGTGTTAGTTTCTAGTCCGACAAACGAAGCACTTTGAGCAGCAATTTCTTTTTAAACTGCACACCAGCGGATATGAATCCTTATTTCATGACTAGAGTATGCTTTCATTCTATACTGCTACACTGTTCAAAAGTGTGAAAGCTGATTCTACATGACTCTTATTACGGATCGAGGGAATAAATAGTTACCTGTAGTGTGGTATGTTTGTTTGGGTCGCAATACATGATATGCCACTTAGAAGAAACTGGGTTCATTGACCTGGAAGGCTGGAACTTTTGGGACCACATTTGCCTTCCCGAATCACCATTGTGAAGAAAACTACCCTGGTGTATGTACCATCTTTCTACTAAGTGGCGTACTGTGACCAATTGTCTACATTCTAGGTAACTGTGGGTACATGTCATAATACTCTCAACATGTAGTTTTTTAGGATTATAATCCTCTGACCTTTGTTGAAAATTTATCGATCAGTAAGTTGTCGTGCCTCCTCGGCATTGATGAATGGGGGCCTATGTGGAATTACATTTTGAACATAGTAGAGTGCTCCAGGGGATTGGGCCTGTGATGAGTGCTTGTAGAGGGTTTCAAGGCTTGTGTATCCAGATGCTAATATGTTTTTGTGGGGGGCTTATAGCCGATGTTTGGTCCCAGTGTGGTACTACTGTTCACATGGCACCAATTGCTTAACGACAAACTGGCTTAGGCAATAATAAATCATTTATTTCTAGTTGTTATGTGTTTTTTTTTTTGTTGGTTTGATAACCATGCGTCAAATACACTTGATCCCTCCTTTATATAGAGGAGAATCCACTGAACCAATCTAAGACACTAATAAATGGAAGCTGATCTCTAATAGATAGGAACAAACCAATTAATATATAGAAATGAATGATATGTTGTCCAAGTAATAGCTGCCGTGTGAACAGTAGATACAGTACCGTGCTTCAGGTCTCATGCTGGTTATAGGCTGTACACCATCGCATAGGCTTTGGAGGATTGCTGGCGAGGGACTTGAACACCTACACATTGTTAGAGTTCTAGTCTTCTAGACACTAAGAATCAGAAGCCAATTTTGATTTTGCTACTATTGCGCTAGATGCTATGAATATGAAATCAATTTAGATTTTGTTTAAGTCATGGTTGATGCCATCATTGTTGTTAGTTATCAATTAATTGTATTAAGAGCTGCCTATTAACTAGTACACTAGTAATGGTTGAGTTGTCAATTGGGTTCTCCACTAGTTGTTTTGGAGTTGTATGTGAGTTGTGACTTGTGAGGACTTTATGGAAGCTATAAATAGAGATGATGGCCTCTAGTTTTGTAATGGTCATGTATTCATTATCCTATAATAGAACCTAGTGTTTCTATCTTAGATCTGGTCTTTGAGCTTGAAGTAAGCTCTTGCTGCCCACGGATTCGGAGTTTCAGACTGCCCATAGGGCATTATCCTTCAAACTTTTACTGTTCCTACCTATTAACAAAAATGACCCGCAAACCTTGCCCTTCGTGAAGAGTTCAATAGGAGGTTTGACCAGCTTGCTGAGATGATGAGAAACAATCGTGCTGCTGCTGCTGGAAACCAAGGAAACAGTGAAGATAGAGTAGAAGATTTGGGACCACAAGAAAGGTATGGTTGAAAATGTTAATAGGATATCACTTCAGTTGAAGGGACAACTTTGACGGGTAACGCTCAGATAGTGCCCTATGGGCAGTCCAAATTCACATGCAGGAAGAGCTTACTCCAAGCCTAAAGACAAGATCTAAGATAGAAATGCCAAGTTCTATTAAATGATAATGAGTAAAAAAGCATTACAAAACTTGAGACGATTACATCTTTTCATAACCTCCATTAAACCCTCATAACTCATACGACAACTCCTAAACAACTAATGGACAACTCAATTGACAACGTAACAATCACTCACTAATCGCTAATAGACAACTTGTGGTACAACTAATCGACAACTAGCAACATATGATGACATAAGTCTCACTTCAAGTCTTCAACATTCTTTTTAATTAAGTTTTCTAGAAATATAAAGTAGTAGTAAAATCCAAATTGATTTCATATTCTTAGTACCTAACATAGTAGTAGCAAAATCAAAATTTGCCTTTTTGATTCTTAATGTCTAGAAGTGAGCTAACTGTATGTGAAGTCCCTCATCGTCCTCCCATACTTGTTTGGAAGTCGGCCTCAAGTTATCTTTGTAAAGTGCTTGCTCCATATGAATGTGAAGGGCTTTAAGAGACGTGCTGCACAAAAGTAGTGTAGGATTTGGGAGGACCAAGTCCTGGGCCCTTGTGAAAATCCTTTGGGAATCATGTCTTTTGGTGGTACTGGTGGGATCCAAAGGAACAAGTTCGTAGACTAGCTTGGGCCTCTCATGTCCAGGCTTCTGGGTTCTAGCTCGGAGTGCTTATAGAAAAGGCTTTAGGTGACATAGCCTTAGATGCTGTTTGAGTTGTGGAGGGCTCTGACCTCTGAGGTACTAAACTCCTTGTGTTGGTATTGTGTCCTGAGTGATCGACCATGTAGATAAATCCAACCTTCTGAAAATTTGTTTCGAAAAATCTGCCCTATGTTTTCTGATGTGACATATCTTATATACTGAGGTTTCATACATACATATGGTTTGCATCTCTGCTTGTCTTGAAGCTTTACCTGCCATTCTTTTGTTTCAGGTTGGCAACATGAAGAAAGAAATTGATGCAATAAGAGTTAAGGACATTTCTCAAGGTGGGTTAACCCAAGGTCAACAAACACAGATTGCACGAAATGAGCAAAGGATATCTCAGGTTAATGGATCATGTGCTTTACCTACATTTTTCGTATTCTATCACAGATACAGTACCACTGGAAGAATGTAATAAACCTTTTCTCCTCAGATTATGGAGGAGCTAGATAATCTAGAAGAAACTTTAAATGACAGTATACGAGAGAGTCTTGGTGCTCGTGCTGGAAAGGGAAATCATGGTAGCCATAAAACAAGTCTTGAGGAAGAAGACGACATTCTTAGGTTTGTACTTCTGATAGATTTCGCCTATGACTGATACATTTGTTTAGTGTATGAAATTATACATTGATTTTTGAAGCTTCTCCCTTTCTTTTTTCATTGAATGTTTTAAGTTAGCTATGAAATGCACTGCTGAATTGTGCTGATTAATTGAGAGTGAAATTGGCAACATGGCTACTAAATTTCCTCTAGGTAGTCATTGCAAACTAGCCTGACAGATGTAACTTAGAACTTGTGCTAGATTACTGTTTGTTGTTCCTAATATGGCTAAAGGTAGAGCTTTATATGCTTGTTCTCATGTGTTGATTGATGGATTGTCAAATAATTCAGTGACGATGATGAATTTTATGATCGGACGAAGAAGAAATCATCTAGTAATCAATCCAGTGAGCAACAATCAGTTGAGACTGCTGATAGTCTTCTTGAGAAAAAGGGTTCCATCACCATTGATATTGAAAGTAAAAAGAAACTACTCGAAGAAGAGAAGAATAAGCTGGCTCAGAGCGGCAATGCGGATCTTGGGGATGATCTTGATGCTTACATGAGTGGATTGTCATCTCAATTAGGTACGGTACTACACTCTTAATAAGATGGTTTATCATTTATGGATCTCAGTATTTTGACATGCTTGAATTTTCCTTGCGAGTCTCAGGTCTCAATGATACCATTAATGACCCTCACTATTGTCTGTTGATCTGTTCACTTCTGTTCTCTTTATAGAATTGGTTTTGTATGTTAGTTGTGGTCATGGTCTTATCATTACATGTGGGAGGTGGGCAAAAAGAAGGGAAAAGAAAAGGAGCTATGCATACTCGCTAAACACTCCTGTTTGAAAGTTCCAGTTGTCTCTTCTTCAAACTCGACTTTACTAATTAGTAGCAACACTGGCCTCAGAATTTACTTTCACAACTGAACTGTAACACCCCGGTCCAACAAGAAGTCCAGAATACCACTAAACTACACTAACTATCAATTATCAGTAAATTACAGCAAGTATATCAATGATAAAACCCGTCCACAGGTCACATTAACACAAACATAACGATAAAGCAATCGTAGATAATTATTTCCTAGGAAGCATGGCAAGATAATAAACTAAGATCAAAGCAAAACCAATTGTATCAAGTCTATTGAATGAATAATCAACTCCAACCTATCAACTAAGGCTAAGCAGTAATATCAAATCCAAATTATAAATCATCATGTTAATGAAGTGTTTCATGGCCAATGTTTCAAGTAATCAAGTGTATGATGTGGATCCAAGTGCGCTAGCCCTTCCCAAACGAAACGTCGTTAACGGTCACCAAAAAACAATAATAGAGCAAGAGTGAATTCACTACTCAGCAAACACAATAATTAAACAATGATCAATTCAACCATAAACATTATCATAATCATCATTACTATTTATTCATCTTTCTTCCTATACTCGTCTCAATATTCGTTATCATTAAATACAAGGTGTCTCTACACTATATGTCCACATGCAACTTCTTTCGCGTATACCGGTATAGCGTGAGTGAACACTCGGACAATGTTCACTCTCAAGCATGTTCTCCAAAAGGATCGGGAATCTCCTCCACTCCCGTGGAGTCTCTACCAACAAGGTAGATATGTGATCACTATGATCACCTTCTCTTCATACAATGATGCTCATGAATGTTCAATTTAACATAAGTTCATCAATAATATTGTCATCCAATATTATTGAATTCATCAATACAATTAATATCATAACCACTCATATTGTTTGCAATTAAATAAGATGAAAGCAAAAACAATATAATAGTAATGAGTGATAAAGAATACAACGATCCACCATTGATCATTGTTTACCATGCACTTGCCTCTTTATCCCCTTGGAGCTGGATAGTGAGGCGGCGGTAGGGCACTAGAGACTACGCTCCCTGGACAAACAATTCAAAACGCATTTCAAAAGTATAGCATCACAACACCAACACTTTATACTAATCGTAATCGCACGTCTACGCCAAATCGACTCAATTAACCCAAAACTACTAGACGCACTACCCGCTGTCCCAGTAGTAAAATGGCTCTAACTTATTAATATGAACTCCAAAATCAACCAATCAAGACTTTCTGGAATCCTCACGAGCCACGAGAAAACCTACAACTTTTTAGTTATGACGAACCTCTGATTCTGCAGTTTTCTGCTCCGTTTCTTTCCCCGAAAACCGTCCTAGAATCTGTCAGGATAGTCCACTTCATAATTTTATATCTTTAATTCTAATACTTGAAAATATATGAATGATACCAGTTCTGGAAACAACTCAAAATTTCCTAAATTATTCAAGTTATCATCAAAATTTCCTAAATTATTTAAGTTATCACCATATTTTAATTTTGCCATCTACTATAAGAAACTGACCTATCTTCCCAACATCTGCCAGCTATGTCCAAATTTTGGACAGTAACCTTTTTGAGGCTATAAGTTTTCACTCGCTACTCCGATTCTAATGATTTAGACTTTTTGGAAAGCTAACGAGATTATCTAACTTTTCTCTAATTGGACCAACCTCTAAATCCGAGCCTAAATATCCTGAATCGCCCCTGCAAGGTTTTGCATCTAACCTCGATGAACTAGGGCATGCTAAGAATTAATCTTCCCCTAAGCCAAACGATTTACGAACTTAACAACGACTAATCCAAAGTAAATCCTAGGGCTTAACGGGGTTTACCCTTGACGAACACGACGGATCACGAGAACCCCACAAAAACCCTCCTCTGTTCCTCTCTTCTCGTCTTCTCCTCCTTTCTCCTCCTCCTTGCTGACCTTCTTCCTTGTTTGTCCTTGACGTAGCCTCATCCGGCAGCAGCAATAAAGGACTTAGTTGCCTGCCTTGACTACTGGCCAGAGAACAGCATGCAACCGCGCCATGCATACATGCATGCAGCCATCCGCACCAACACTGCAGCAGCAGCAGGCGCCAGGAGCAGCAGGGCAGCAG
This sequence comes from Ampelocalamus luodianensis, assembly GCA_036346255.1. Lineage (NCBI taxonomy): Eukaryota > Viridiplantae > Streptophyta > Magnoliopsida > Poales > Poaceae > Ampelocalamus > Ampelocalamus luodianensis. Next base: position 49,307,506 of record CM070627.1, on the reverse strand, counting down.
GGAGGGTGACGGCAGGGGAGGTGGCGGCACAGGGGAGGTGCAGGGGAGGGGAAGCGTGGCAGGGGGGTGGCGGCTAGGGCATGGAATCACTCTTTATTGAGTGCAAAAGAGTGATTTTTTTTATGGAGCCGGCCCACCTTGGGCCACGGTGCTGTGGGCCGGAAGCCAATGGCCTAGGTTTTCCCCTTCTTGCGAAAAACCCCACTAGTCTTTTAATTCCTTCTTTAATGCGTTTCGGGATATTACATGAAGTGATTCAACTTCTCTGAAGGATTTGGTAAGGAATCTGTTAAGGACAAGGAGGATGAATCTTTTTAAGAACAAGGGAATATTTGTGAAATCATTTGCATTTGTTTGTAGCAATACCTCCCGTCATTTTATACTAATAGAATGAAGAATTTTAGTGCAGACTTTATTGAGTGCAAAAGAGTGATTCTTGAATTGATGTCTAAAAGCTTTTCATGTAGTTGTGATTCCAGTGATTTGGTTCGAAGCATGATTACATTAGTATCCCAGCAACACAAAGCTTGTGTGCAATGGTGGAAAACTATGAATATTGTTTCCCTTTTCTTTGTTAGATAGACAAGAAAATGTGAACAACCCATATTTATTCTTCAGGTTACTCTTGCAGTTTATTTTCCTGGCAATAAGTTAGTATAGAGTTATAGACCAAGACCTTGAGAACAGTTTCCTCCTAAATATATTTTTGGTTCTTCTCTCCGAACATGCATGTAGTAGAATGAGTGGATGTGGAATGACACTGACGTAGTGACGTGTGGGAGCGAGGCTTAACAATATCAATTTTTTTGCAACTATCTCAGACCTTAGCTGCTAACTAAGAACAAGCCATTTCCCAGTGGTTTTTCAGTTGGCTTATTTCTCTCTGTTTCCATGTTCTCCTTTGAATTTTGCAAAAAAAAAATCATTATGATCTATATTCTGTTAAAATTGGGAAAAAAACTCTATTCTGCTTCGCTACAGTACAATCCGGTCCTCACAGTAAAATCAAGTTACGGGTGAGAACTGGCTAACTCCCATTGGGATTGTACACTGATGAGAACACGATCCTGTGTTTGGGCTTCTGTGTTCTGCAGAGGGTTTGCTTATGCGGCCACATTAGCATTATGGGCCTAAAGTATTGCACTATGTCGTTTTCTTTTCAATTGTATAAGTATCATATATATTACCTTGTTTAATCAGGTTTGGCATACATGGATGAATAGTGTGAAAGTGATGCATTCGTGCACACTTGTTTCCTAAATTTATGTTCATTTTTATGTAATGCATTGTCTTCGTTGTTCTAATTAACTTGTACTCTGCAGTACATGATAAGATTGCCCAAATTCAAAAGGAACTTTCTGATCTTCAAGCTGAGCTGGACAGAGTAGTTTACCTACTAAAAATAGCTGATCCTATGGGAGAAGCAGCTCGCAAGAGGGATCTAAAGCCACAAGAAGCAAGACCCCCAGCATGTAACGATAAACCGAGAACAGAATCCAACAAGCAAAATAAAATTGCCCAAACCAAAGTCTCAAAGGAGGAGAAGATCAAGGATTCTTGTTTTAACAATATACAAATAGATAAACCTGCTGACGTAGATAAGGAAGTCTCTGAAAACAAAGAAAATGGCAGCAGACCTGCATTCGCCATACCAAAACCTCAGTGGCTTGGCGACAAGAGGATCGTAGAACCTGAAGAGAACTGTATAAAAGAAGAAAATGTGGATGCAGGGGAGCCTGATAATTTTGTGGACTACAAAGATCGAAAAACTATTCTTTCTAATTCAGCCAGTGGGAAGGAACTTGAAGAGGCTGCTCCTGGGCTTATTTTACGGAAGATAAAGTCTGCTGATAAGTCAGCGGCCAGTGAGGCGGAGTCATCTTCGGTTGAATCCGAAGCATCAGCTGCTGATGCTGTGGCCCTTTTGCTGAAGCATAAACGCGGTTTACAAACTTCAGAAGACATGGAGGACGAGAACGAACCGCAGGCTAGCAAAAGAAAAGGGAAAAAGTCAAAACAAAAACGTGTACTGGGTCCTGCAAGACCAGATTTTCTTGATGCGGGTCCAGATTATGAATCCTGGGTGCCACCAGAAGGTAAGAAGAATTTAGTAGTAATGTCTTAAGCATACCAATTACCAAATGAGTAAATTTATCCCTTACAAATACTATTGCTGAATGTTCTGTAGGTCAAACTGGTGATGGTCGCACTTCATTGAATGATCGTCTGGGTTATTGAAGTTTTCTCACCCTGGACTTCTTCACTGGTTGTTTTCCAAAGAGAGATGCGGTAATGACCTCCAGTGTTACTGTAGTTGGGCCATGCCGTGCGCACGTGTTCAGAATCTTAAGATGGCAACTGAGCCTTTTTTGGTAGTCTCTCGCCATATACTGGGGAGACACTGTAGCAGAGGCCAAGAGGATTGCTAAGTCGTGGATAAGAAGCATCGAAAAGGGCATAGATGATAAATGCATTTTTGATCTTCAGGAGGAATTGTACCGCCCGTGATCCTCACCAGATTGCAGAAAAGAATGTATATCACCCACTCCAGGTTGCAGGACTGGATGTATATCATCATGGTTTCACTATGAGAATGTTACAGAATTTTGTACTGTACATCATGGTAAGGACGATTGCTATCCGGTGTTCATCTTTGCTATTCTCCCTTGCAGCAGCTTAGTTTCCGGTTGTTAAGTGGCTTGGGTGTGGATTCATCATTCAGGCTAACTTGTATTTACCCCCAGTTAAGAAAAAGTGGCGTCCAAGAATATATAGTCAAAACTGTTTTAACATTGACCAACAATATATTTACTAATATTTAAATTGGTCACATGAAACATGATGATTAGATTTATATCGAAAATAATTTCATAATACTATGAGTAAATTTCGTAAAACTATCGTATTTGTCAAAACTAAGAAAGAAATACACATTTAAATTTTCATTTCAGTGAAATTGTAAGGTAGAAATTTTCAAAAAACTACATGTCTGTCGGGGAAAGGAACACAGAAACTATCAGAAAAAAGCTCCAGAACATTGGACATCTGTCAACTAAGCATCCCCATAAAATTCTTACAGCATGTTTGCAGACGCATGACAGCCCCCTTCAACCTTGGGTATGCAAAGTGGCTCATGACTCAAAAAAAAAAAAAGCCTTGGGTGTGCAAAGTGATTCATGAACGAAACAGAAAGTTAGGCCCATTTACATTTATCTGCGTGCATGGAGCACCATGTCAGCACACAAATGGAACTTAGAAGGATGACATTATACTATTTGGCCATTTGGTCAGGCAGCCAGTCAGGTAAAAAAGGCAATCCTGAAATGTAATAGCGTTCTGAATCTCTCACCATCCTGAACAGATTCATGTGCTCATCTCTGTTTCATTTTTTCCCCGAGGGAATGTGTTTCAAATTTTGTTGCTAGAGTTAACAACTGTCGACGATCCTGCATTCCTGCCTCTCTAGAATGGTCATCAGGGGCTGGTCATGGGTGGCGTAGCCTACCAACCAAATAGTTTTTATCTCATTGGGAGACCTCTTCTCACTCAAACCAAGTCCTAACCCCTCTCTTTCCCATGCTGTTAGGCGGTGCTAGCACACGGGTCCAAAAGGCAATCAGGCATTGGGCAAGGCGATTTGGTGGCAAGCGAGAAGGCAAAGGTGGCCCCGGGCTTCGGCTTAACCTCGGTTGCAGCACGTTGGATAGAAGGTAGGAGCAAAATAACAAGAGCCAAGAAAGAGGGCATCAAGTGGGATTTAGCTGGGTCACTAGGGCCGGCGAGGTAGGCCACGCACGTCGATAGCAGCACATGTGCATCTCTATTCCTCAATTCCTCGGTTCCTAATCCTAAATTCCTAATTCAACAATTTTTCTTAATTATTTTATAATTTCTCTTAATTTTTGTGGTATCTAGTGCGAAAAATTTGTAGGGTTTTTTTTTCCTATTGTGGACTTTTAATTTTTCTATTGAACAATATTTTGTTAACTCCAAACACTAGGTCCGCCAATGATGGTCATTGGGCCTGAGCACCATGAAAATTGCCGATATTGGAGCTTGGACATTGTCTCCCGCGAACACAAGCAATCAGTTTATCCAACTTTTATTCTTTTTTTTTTGCGAGGTATCCAACTTTTATTCTGTTACTTAACAACATGAGCTGGCACATGAGAAGAACAGGCAGAAGGATGAACTTACTAAAGAACATCTTGGTGGCAAAAGAATGCCGTGTCCGGCGAACGTCCAATCTTCTTTGGAGAAGTACATCTCCTCATCCATGCTACATTCCCTGGTGCCTCCAAGACCTAGTTCCGCATGTGTGCGCTACTAGATAGTCGATACCAGCCATCTGGCTTCACTGGCATAACCAAAGAAACCTTTTCTCTGTAGATAATTACCAGCGAAACTTCATATTGATTTGTGCACAGATACTATGGCACACTGGTACATGTCTGTCTTCCATTCAAGTAAGTTGGTTCCTGTGAAATCTTGAAACATCTTTCTTCTTTCCTGCTGCTCTTAAAGGCGAGCAATACCTTGAAAACGATCTGGTGACGGCAAAGGCCAGAACCAAGTGGTTCGCAATGCATTGATTTATGATCTGCACTGCCATTTTGACAAACTCTATTACGAAATCTTGTTGCATTTACTGGTTTCGTTTCTTTTATTTTTTCCGAGGGAAGTAGTAGATTTTATGTCACTTCCTCTTTTTAGCAGAGCTTACTTGTATAAAAGGAAACATCTTGCCCAATCAACATATATTGGAGCTACATTACAGTATGTCAGCAAGCTCTAGAATTTCATTAAAAATGTATTACTACAAGTCTACAACAACGAAGAAGCTACATAAAGTTTTCTCTAATGTCCAATGGAGCGAACGTAGGAGGGATCAGGTTCAGGTCCCCGGTAGGAACTGGTCGAAAATCGGTTGGTTATCTGGAAGACTGGAATCGGACCAAGCTTCGGTTCAACCGGTTGACCTCTACATAGTGTATATGCTATGCTATTTTGTGCATTAATGTTTATTGGGTATGCTGGAAACATTTAAACATGAATAAACCCAATAAAAATCAAACCCCAGAAAATCGGTCGGCTTTCAGGCTGTTTTCAGAGCCGGGCAAGGTCTGGCATCTGCCCCGGTTCTAGTTTCCTGAACATTGGGAGTGTTTAGTATGTGATGCTACAACAACAACAACAACAAAGCCTTTGATCCCAAACAAGTTGGAGTAGGTTAGGAATGAAACCTCCTCAAAGTCAAAGAGGCTTAGTATGTGATGCTAATTGTATTTTATTTTAATAATTGACGTCCCTTTTTATACTTCAACAAGAAAACTATAAAGATCAGCAAAAACAAATTATGCTTTGCACTTGATTATTCGGAGCATCATCAGTGATGCATCCAAAAGACACAAGATTGACAAAAATGTAAATTTCGCTGGTAATTAGGATTTGGTGCTGCTTCTCATGATAAAAGAAGGCACTAACTGTATGGAAACAACCTCTAGGTTCTTGAGAGTTGAGACAAGTGGCAGTGACAAACACTTGTATAGTTCATACTAAGTGCAATGCTGGGTTGTTGTATTTCCTGGTGACTCCTAATCCTAACAATACAATGTCCAATGGGTAGAGAGAGCATCTCCAGCTAGCCGACCATCTTTGAGAATGGAGAAGACACCAACTTGTGTTGTTGCATTTCTTCATGCCTCCTAATCCTACTATTCCTATCTACACAATGACCACTCTATATCACTCTCCAGGTTTGAACAACGTTACCGAAGGGATTCATCTTTTAAAATAAAAAGGAAATTACATATGGCCTAAGGAACTCCAAATTAACCTGCATAGATGCTTTGGTACACTGATAACTAAGTATCTCTGGGTGCTTCTCTCCTGGCGACACACAGGTTGGTAGTTTTCTTGGAAATCCTGCAGCGTCTCTCCTCGCATTCTTAAATAGGAAGAGTGATGTGTTGGATAAGTATCTGGTGCAATAACCATGCAGAGCTTCAACCACACCGTTCAGTGCTGTCTTGAGGAGTACATGCTTGTGCACTATTTTACTGGGGTGAGCAGTGGCAGTGCTCACTGAAATAAATTTCTGAGATAGTTCGGACGAAAAATAATTCAGGAAAAACTTACCCAGTTATGTATATCTCTATTATTTTATAAGCGACTCATCAAGTAATTAACTGCATTCACCACAACTGTACAGATTGTCAAACAATTAAGCAGACCTCTAAGCAACAAAGCACTCCCTTCTCACCACTCTTGTTCTTTTTAGTTACTGGGATTACTTACCGTTGATGCCAAAAGTTCAAAACAGTTTATGTTTTTGTTGTTTTACATATTTCCTGCAGCTATATGACATGTTGGTCAAATAATTTGCTAGAAATCATAGCTTTCTCAAGTTCACGTATTAATAATACTTGAGCTTGCCTTCAACACTCGAAGAAATATTCACTTTGGAACATGGAATAGAACAGTCAGGGTCTGCAGATTGTATTAATCTATCTATTTCATGTGTAAAGACATTGACAGGAGCTCGCGCCGTCTCTTCAACTCCCGTCTCCCGTAACCCAATTTGGGAATCCATTCACAGGAGCTCGCGCCGCGTCACCTTCTTCCCCAAGTCCGAACCGAATCCGCCGCCATCGCCGCTATTTTTTATTCCGGTGAGCTTCTCCAATTCGCTCCTGCTAGAGCACCCTTACACCTCCATCTTCCTCCCCAAACCTTGGATTTGAAGCCTCCCTCTCCAGGTAGCCGTCGCCGCGAGAAGCTAGCCACACCGCCTCGGGTCACCGCTGCTAGCCCGCCTCAACCCGTCTCCATTCCCGCCGCCTACACTGGTGAGATCTCCTCATCCTGTGGATGCCCATGCGGGCTCTATCCCTTCCCCTCTCTTCCTCTCCGGCGAAGCCACCGCCACCTCCTTCCTTCGGGGCTGCCATGCGGTGGGGTGAGCACGCCCCCGACCGATTCAGGCCGAGCCATGACCTCCTCGCACCTCGCCTCCCCTCCCTGATTCCATTTTTTCCCCTCGTCAGCCGCCATCCTCGCCTCCTCCGCCGGCGCCGAGCTCGCCACCAGTCTCCCCGCTGTCTCCCCTATTCTCCTCCTCTCTGCTATCTCTGTCCCTGTTTCCCTCTATGTATGACAGCTGGGCTCCACCTAAATTAGAATTAAGGTATCACACCACTAGACTATGCTACAGTGGAAAATGGATATTTGGTCGGATCCCTAGAGTAGACTAGGCGCCCAATCACCCTCAGGGATTCCTAACCTAGTTCGAAAGGGATATTTCTAAACAAATGAATTATTTGGCAAATAGGGAACATAAAGAAGGTGGATATACCTGTCTATTTTTTTAGGTGGGGAACAATTGAGTAGTGTAGTAATCTTAAGGTTTACAATCACGAGTTCAAATCCTAAACAATTAAAGTGAAAAATTTCACACAACTAACATATCCAACTCGTAGCTAGTGGGAATCGAACTCTGATCATCAGCTAGAGAGATAAGGTGCCACACAGCTAGACTATGCTACGGTTGGCAAAAAAGGTGAATATTTAGTCGGATCCTTAGGGCAGACTAGACGCCCAATCACCCCGAGGGGCCCTAACCTAGTTCGAAAGGTTTTTGAGTTCATCGATCCGTCGACAGGGCTGTGGGACAAACCTTCTGGGAGGAGGATGCAAAGATTGTCCTTGCCTTACCATTTAGCAGTGAGAGAAGAGATGGATGATATACAGGCTTGGCACTTTGAACCAAATGGAAACAGGGACGGTTACGTTACACCAAGTCTTTTGCGAGGATCAGAAGATCGAGGAGGAGTCGGAGCGGTGAAGCTTCCGCTGTGCATGGCGCCGCAATGGAAGAGGGGCTTTGGAGGAAATTATGGAGTGAGTGGTGTACATGCCAATGTGTTGCTTCGAGGAGGAGAAGAGAGCGAGGCAACAGCATCATTGGAAGGCACCAAACGACGGTGAGCTAAAGTTAAATGCTGATGGTGCAGCGCTGCTCGGTTGGTAGGGTGTGGCGTCGACCACTCCGCCCATCCGTGCTCGAATCTGGGTGCTTTGTTGCGGCAGCCGGCGACATGGGATGGATGGGGTTTCGCCGTCAGGGACTACATGGGAGAGTTGATTGCATCAGGAGCAGAGCTACAAGGTCTAATGTCGTTTTGTCTTATCAAAACCTACCTACATATAAATGTACATCCTGCAATTTAAGTCTAATAACTCTGTAAACATATGGTAATATGTACAGTGATCCTGATTAATTACGTTCTAATCCAGTACTGCCCGACAGCACATCTTCTAAATCATTTCCAAGCGGAGGTGGAAGGTTACTTGCTTGGCGTGAAGCGGCAATGGACAAGGGGAGGTGTGATTGTTATCGAGTGGAGTTGAGTGTATGCTCTAAGGCCAGTCTCAATGCCAAGTTTTATCTTCCAGTTTTTAACACGTGAAACTTTGATATGAAACAGGGCTCTCTCTCAATGTAAGTTTCATTGCACGGTTTCATAGCTTATTTTAGTATTCGTAGGTCCCATCTGCCCCAATCACATTTTAGTATGGTGCTGTGATGAAACGAATTGAGTCCTCAATGGGAGTTTCACACGATTACCAACGTTTTGGAAACAACGCTGATAAGTTTCATCCCCATGAAACTTTCTCCTTCTCTCTCCTCCTAGTTTCATGCAAAGATTCTCTTTTTGCTGATGTGGCACCCTAATAAATGTGCATGACACCCCCATGAAACCTCTATTGAGACTGGCCTAATGCTGAAGCACGCTGTTCAAGATATAGAATATGACCTGTCCTCAAAACGTTCTGGTGCTAGTTTTTTTAGTAGTTCGGTTAGTGTATTGCCCGAGAGAATGTAATAAGGTGGCGCACGCTTTAGCGTATGGTTGTTTTTTTACGTAAGTTAATTTTTTTTAGCGTATGGTTGTAAACGTCATCTACTGCATGGGCGGACCCTCAAGGGGTCACGGGTGTTTAACTGAACACCTATTTTTTTCTTCAAAATATTTGATATATAATAGGTATATTAGATATATATGTTATTAGTTAGGCTAAAACTATATATTTGTGTCCGCAAATAAATTCAGCTCGCACTTTCCACACCTCACGCGTGGCCCATGTAACACATTAGATCCATTTTTCTTCCTACTTCAGTCCACCAAATCTTAACCTCTATTCTCTCTCCTCTCTCTCATCATCTTGTGACTGTTTGTGGGTGCGGGTGGGGGGGGGGGGGCACTCCGACCTCCAAATGGCGAACGAGCAGAGGCGCAGGCTACGAAGGCGAGCGACGGTCGGTGGATACGATGCTACGACGTGACGGCAAGCAGACGTGAGGCGGTGCAAGGCGAGTGTGCGGGGTGGTAGCACGACAAACAGGGAAGAAGGGAGTGGGCGGTACCAAGGGAGCAACACGGTGGCCGGGAGGGAGCGTGGCTGCGGGAAGGGAGCAACATATCTAGCTCACCGTCATCGTCCTCTCTCCAGATCTAGGTGTGTTCCGCGCACTCCACTTCTTCTCCCTGGCTCTGCTCCGCTCCAACTCTGGTTCTTTATGGAGTCTAGCATCTTCTTCTGCTTTCTTGGTTCTTTCTAATAGATATTGTACAAAAATGCAATCTTTGCCTTGGGCAATGAACAAATAGTTGGGCCCTTGTTACATATGTTTACATGATAATTTTTGCTCTATAGAAGGAACATTCTTAGATTGGCTTCTTACTGATGGGAAAAGAGCTAAAGAGAGCAGGATCAACAAAGTATGCATCTGTCAAAAAATTGAAAAAGAAGGTAGGAACTCTATCGATCACTATTAGAGGAAGAAACTAAGTTTTAGCAGTCTAGCTGCTATAGCCTGGAATAGAAAAAAGTAAGAAAACAACAACGACCAAGACCAAGCATAAGTTTTTTTTTAAAAAAGATATGACCTCTACTGATCACTATTAGAGGAAGAAAATAAGATCACTATTAATGAAGCCTTGTGCCTGAAAGGTATTGCTGATACAGTGTGTCGTCCAATTGTCAGTTGCCACTTGTGTCATTTTCCGTTTCAATGTCTCAATAATTCTCAAACTCGAATTGTAGACAGCACATCTTGCAAAGTTACCTGCTAAAAACTCTGCGTTCAGTCAATCTAAGCACACGCAGTAAACACGCACATCAGCCAGCCTATCTGACCACAAGAGCCCACGTGCCATGCCAACATTTAGCAGGGAATGCAGTCTCAGCAGTCCTTTGTCAATAATATAGTACAGTTGGAAGCAAAGTATATTAACGAACAGTCAATGTCCTTTACATCGAACCATCAAAACTCTCGTTCAATTTTACATTATTTGCCCCAGCCAAATAGGGGATACATTTGCGAACGAAAAAAAGGGGTGATCAAATTCATAGCACCCTCTTTTGTGATAACATTAGCAGCTTAAAAGACTTCAAACTAAAAGTGGCAAAAAATAGAACCTGTGGGTGTATAATCTGGTAAGTTGTCTGTAATCCGTATGTTCTATACAACTGCCGATAATAACTGATAAAAGAATGAAATGAAGAGTGTTGAGCCGCAATTGTCTGCAGTATATATCCTCGGTCAATATGGAGAAATTCAGTAGTAAATACCAATTCATAAGGCATGAGCATCTGGGCAGAAGTTTCGTATGCCTGTAGAATGCTGCCCTGTCAGAGTCACGCATGGAGCCTCCTGCTCCGGTCAAAAAGCATTACCTACAGTGTTCCTCTAGGCATCCACCTAGGCTGCCACAGCCTAAGAGCTAGGCGCAGCCCTCCCGTTTAGTCCGTCTAGCCGATTTATCCCGTCTAGATGGCTACCTAGCCCTGCCTAGGCAACAATTAAGTGTTAGGCGCTGATCTGCCGTCCGACTAGCGTCTAGAGAACACTCATTACCTACTTATAGTACAAATATTGACTTCTCATTCTTGCGGCTGATCCACTTTGAATTTTGTGCGTATAAAGCTTGACATCGGTCTTTTTTGTTTGTTCTCGAGCAGGCGCAAATTTCGTCATTTGGATTTGTAGCGAGTAAGTTCCCAGTTAATGCCATTCAATGGGTTCTGCGTCTTTGTTAGATTTTCCCTTCGGTCGACCAAATCTTTTGACGGTTTTACCCGTCAGAAGCTTCAGTGCACGGTCAAGCGTAATCTTCTTCGGGTCTGCGTTCTGGCATCACCATTTTCAAGACAAATTGTTAGCCTTGCAACGAAAGTTTCCAAATTTACCAAACATGCACACAAACTCAATGATTGCAAATTTTATCTTTGTAATTGCAAACGTTTTTATTAGAACATCTAGATGACAACAATTGCACCAACATAAAGGACTGAACAATGTATTGCAGATATGTTAAAATACATATAATTTTAGTACGGTTTACTGGTATTAACAAATGTAATATTATAAGTTTATTACAACAGCACATACCTTTGGCACTGGAGCAAGACTTCTCCTGTGCCTGACGCTAAATCCAGCTTTAGAATGTGTCATAAGTACAGGATGCTCATCGTCAGGATGTTTTCCCTGTAGGCAACAATAACATCATGGGACAAATCAACAAAGGGTAGAAACTACAAACAGCTCAAATTTAGAGAAATGCATACCAGAATTTTGGGATACTGCAATAGCTCAATTGCATCTTCTATACTGACAGAGTCAACATCTTTGACCTGAAACAATGGTTGAATCGTAGCTGCGGTGAGTTCCTGAAAAGGACAGAACTTGCAAAGTAGGGGTTCTCTACGTGTTTAGAAAATAAGGTAATAATTACCTCAGAAAGAGGAGCTCTTTTCTGAGACACTCCCTTTCTATCCTCTCCAACCTGGATGTAGTGACCATAAGGACCTTGTTTCAAAAACACCTGTAGAATGAGCAACAAAAATGTCACACACACTTAGTACCTGAGAAATGAACAAAGTTGGATACCATAATGTAATACCTCGATCTGCTCATAGTGCGGCCTATGTGACCCATGTAGAGTTGTGTGGTAGGATTAGTCTCATATTGTTTATCTAAAGTGAGTTGTATTAGTATATAATGTCTATTGGGTCCAAACGTAACACCTCCGGGTTCACCTTTTTACACGAAACGAGGGCAAAAGTGTAAGTTAGGTGCTATGTGTTCGCGAGCCCACCCCACAGTGAGCTAGGCATTGAACGGATTTTGAGCCAGGGTGTTACAAATAGTATCAAAGCATCAACCTTCGTTGCATGGGTGCATGCAGGGTAGAGGCGCGGGCATATGGAGCATGGCACATGTGGGCCTGGAGTGGACACATGACATGACAACAGACGTGTACCGAGGGGTGGTTCTGGGCATTTACCGTGTATGCGGTATGCTATCGAGAGCGTCAGCCTTTAAGGGAGTGAATGTAATACCCTGGCCTGCTCGTTGTGCAGCTCATGTGGCCCATGTGTTGTGTGGTGGGATTAGTCTCACATTGCTTGTCTAAAGTAAATTGTACTAGTATATAATGCCTGTTGGATTCAAAAGTAGCACCTCTCGGTTAACCCTTTTACACGAAGCGAGGACAAAAGTGTAAGTGAGGTGCTATGTGTGCGCGGATCCACCCTACGGTGGGCTGAGCATTGAGCGGATTTTAAGTCAAGGTGTTACACATAAAGACTGAAAATACCTTTTCGTTGGAATCAGGCATGACACCAAGTAACCTGGGTATAAAAGACCTTTGAGTTTCCTCAGATGCTTCAGTTTCATCATCTTCAGCTGACAATGTGCGAGCAATGTACCTATAGTAATTGGTTTAGTCATTAGGTGTGAACGATACTCAATTAAAATCTAGAACTATCTTTGAATTCATAATTTATAACAAGTGACAACAAGGATGCTAGCAGAGATTAAGCTCCAAGGCATTCATTATTTATAAGAGGGGATAATAAGGTCATACTTGCATTTCGGATGTCGGTCACAGCCTATAAAATAGCCTTCGCCATACCTACTAACTTTGAATCTCAGGGTTCCTTCAGAACAACTGCAGATATTGTAAACATTAAGCAAACATGTTAAGCATCAAGGAAGAAACATGGTGAATGCATCACGTAGTAGGATGGCATCGTAGGTTAACCATGCCGAATTAACCTGAATGAATTGCAAAAACATCTACATTTGGCAACTAAGAAAAGATATACTTTCTACATACTAGAAAATAACTTTTTAAAAAGTAAATATGACGTGCATTACCTAGGGCAAATCCTATTATCACTGTCAAGGTCAGGAAAGAGGATAGAACCGAATTTCTCTTCAAGCATTCTCTCTACCTGCAACAAGGTGGGTAATTCAGATTTAGTTTCAACACACAAGTGATTGCAGGGCAACAGTTTCATTTGCTAAAGGCTACATTAAGGTACGTCAAAAGGATTAAATCTGCAGAATAGTCCGTTTATAGCATGCTGGGGGGGTTCAGATCAGGTGGGATTCAGAGTTCTACTGGAGCTGCAGAAACCCAATGCCCAGCTAGGTCCGGTGTGATGTTTAGCTGGAACCTGAGTGACTTAATTACATCTTTTTTTCTTTCATCTAGAAGAAGTGTTTCCCCATAACATTTATGGAGCACTGGAAAGAAGAAAAAAGGTAATACAGCAAATGGGATCCTGTTTGGCCAAGAGCATGGACTCGGCTAGAACTGTGTTTATTTGGGAAATAGAAGCCCTTTCTTTTTCGATCCAATGATGACAACTTATCCATTCAAACAAAACAAGATGCACCTGTAGGGACACAAGCAATGATCTTAGCTGGCCAATTATCATTTCTACATAAAAACTATAATCCTTAGACCCGTACTTCATATTTCAATTTTGCCTTTAAGAAATGGGATCTGAAACACTGATTTCAGTTACTAACTTGTTATGCCATTACAAGCTGATTTGATCATGTGATAGAAGAAACTTACAGCACTTGCATCGTCTGAGAACTAGAGTCATCTACCATACAACTATTCTAGGATAGTAATTTTCTGGGTGCAATGGTAAAAAATTTCACCAGGTACCTCACAAATTGAATATTACCTTTCTGACATCACATTGACTAGCATCGCCGCAATATTTGCTGAATCGTTCCCAGTAATCTTTCAGAAGGCCCTTCCATTCAGTTGAACCAGCAGAGACATTGTCTAGCTATTAATGTAGCAGAAAAGGAACATTAATATGATTATGCAACAGTTGGATTCTTATATTACTTAAGGGTAACAAAACTGCATCTTCTATTCATGACATCATCCCCGTACTCTCTTTTTTTTTTAATGAAAAGGGCTGTGTATCGTATCGTATTTATACTTAATGATCTCCAATTCTACCAGAAATGATATAACATTCCTTGAACTGATTCATCAAATAGCCTTAAGGCAGAATCCCCTTTTGACTCTGCAGTCTTTACCATTAATTCCACTATGATTATTGATCAATAGTAGAATAAGCTTTTTAAAATGTACAAATAGTGATGCAGAAAATGCAAATGAAAAAAATCATGACGTTTTTTTTTAGGAAGATTCCCCTATCCAAACCAAGGATAAAGATATCGGAGGTAACCGGCCGGTTACTGGCCCGGATCGGTAAAAAAATATCGGGCAAAAAAGTTTCAAAATTTGAATTTGCATTGATGAATTGGTAACAGGCCAGGATCCAGTCAAACCGGGTGGTAACCGCCTGAAAACCAGCCAAATTCAAATTTTGAGTTTAAATTTGATAATTGAAACCTCCTACTAGAAAACCAGTTACTGGTGGTAACCGGTACCGACCCGGGTCCGGTATTTTTTTTCCGTAACCGGTTTCTGAATCCTTGATCCAACAGGCCAATAATTGGATCTCTATCTCCAGATTTTTCGTCTTCTTCTTGTATTGTTACCGTGAATTTTTTATGAACTTCCTTTTCCTCTACACAATTCATTTGGTAGTGACCCTACTCCACTGAACTGCTTGATGGTGCTTAAATGGAAGAACAGAAAATCAAAAGGTAAGAGAAGTAAGCATTGGCATGTGGGACCTAGATATCAGTGACAGTGTCTATTGAAAAATTGACGGGGCTGCAAATCAGCACATGAACAGCATCACAAAGTAGAGGGGTTTAAACAATTAATTTATTGTACAACTACTTGTTCCAGTTTTTAGCTGGCTTGCCATAACAGGCTTCTCCATAACGGATACAGCAGTTAAATTTGGAGTTTACTTTTGCAGCCATGGTTCTGGCTGGATCCAAGGCAACAACTGGCCAAAACAAGTCAATTTTGCATATGTTGAACTATTTCCATATTTCTAGATAATATTGTTACTATTGTCTTTAACGTAAGAAAAATAATGAACACATTTACAGCCTTCATAATTGTCTATAAGTATGTAAGTTTCACTTTCATATTGAAATTAACCTGCTGATTCCCTGGAATTTAATATTGGCTAATCCATAGAAGTAAATGGCCAGCTTGGTAAAAACAAGTAGAAAAGAAGATGTACACATAAACTATAAACTGAATTGTTTACTACCTCAGTCTCCATGTTAGCAGTAAAGCTGTAATCGGCAATCTCAGAGAAATGATGCGAAAGAAATGCTGAGACCTAAGAAACAGATGGTACTGAGCATACGTCAAAATTAGACACAAGAAAACATAAGTAAGGCTATAATAAGCAACCTGAGCTATGTGAACTGAAACAATGTCCTAAACAAATGGAGTTGAGCAGGAGCTTAAATCATATGCAAAAAATTAAACTCCAGAAAAATGAAATAATTGGCGATGTGTAATTGGGCATTAGCATGTAGCAAAACCATGAAACATTTACCCTTGTGAACATTAGAAAATATATAAACTTCAGATACTTTGCAGGGCGACATGTATGGAATTCTAGTGAGTTAATATAAGAGACATGAGAAAGAGTCTAACAAAGGTACAATTACAAAAAATGATGCATTGCTACAGTGCATACAAATGCACTGGCATAGCAGATAATACAAGACCAAAACAATGCACATAGCTGGAAGTATTATCTTTATTTAAACCAATATAATGGAATTTCAGATGATATCATAATTAAAGATGTTTTGACCATTTCTAAAAGGGTGAAGATGACATCAAGAACACGAACATACCATTCGACCACGGAATTCAGGGTGCAGAACTCGACTTTTTATTGCCACGTACTTTCGGTCCTGAATAGCACAAGTATGGTAAACATTCATATCCATGTAACACAAGTCTTTGCTAATGATGACGAATGAAAAAAAGATTGGTACATCGCTAATTATAATGAATGAAAATAAAATTCGGTACATAGTGAATTCCTAAAACTTTGCAACTGTTTGTTTCGGCCATGAGTTGTTGCTAACGTGTTATCAATGTTAAAAGTCTTGTATATATTAGATATTAGTAGTCTCTCTCTTGGCCCATGTGGCCCATGTAGCCTATGAGGCCCAACTAATCATGTCTATATTTATCTTCTCAAGAATGAATAAACTGCACAGTTGTAAATAGCAAAATCCTTCTCTCAATATTCTAACATGGTATCAGAGTGTCTCCACCCAAACCCTAACCGTATTTCCGCTTACCACCACCACCGTCGCTGACATCTTCTCTCCGCCACGGGCCGGCGGGCCTGAGCCATTACTGTGCCTGCCTCCTTCCTCTGCTCTGGATCGCGGCCGCCGCTTCCTCGAGCTGCTACTCTGCCTCCGAATCGGCACCGCCGCCGCCCCGAGTTGCTCCCTCCTGGATCCAACGCCGCCGCGTCGCCCCGAGCTGCGGTACTTCGACGTCGCCCAGTTGTTCTTCTTCCTCAACATGCTCCACCGAGCGCTGCTCTGCTTCTCCGCCAGTCATCTTCCTCATTGGTACTTCAACACCGCCCAGTTGTTCTTCCTCACCATCTTCATCACCGACACCCTAGCCCGTTGCTCTGCTTCGGCTCCGCCCCAACCTGCTGCTCTGTCGCCATCGCCACCTGCCGTTGGTGCTTCGGTGCTCTGTGACTGTTATGTTGCTTCGGTGCTCTGCTGATTCGGTGCTCTGTTGTGCTGCTGTGCGCCGGGATTTTCTCTTCATCACCAGTGCTTTCGTTGCACAAGTCGTCGTCGCCCTTCAGAACTGCTGGTGATTGTTGCTCTTTGTGGCTATGGCATCTTCTGTTATTACTTCTTCTGTCCTTGCTAATGCTTTTGAGTTTTGTGCAACTCAGTTTGGTCATATTCAGGCCCAGTTGTGTTAGCTGCAAGCATCTTCTAGTGGATCCACCGGTTTTACTGCATCATTACATCTTGTATCAGGTGCTTCACTCCCATGGGTGTTGGATTCAGGGGCTTCTTTCCATATGACATTTCTGGCCCATCAATTTACTGTCACGCACTCTTACTCGCGTTCCACCTGGCCTGGTCACGCTCGGAAATGGTGTCGGCGAGAATAATCGCTTTGCACTCCGATGCGCTCGGTGTTTAGTGGTATATATATATATATATATATATATATATATATATATATATATATATATATATATATATAGGACACTTGTTTCGTACTCCCAGGAGTACATACTCTCACTTTGAATATACCACTTAAACAAATATATTATACTTCTTTATCACTTTCAGTATATTTAAATACCAATTATAAGACACTCTAATATGATTTGCTTGATTTTTTTTCATTGGAGCCATTTATTTTTGCTATATACCTTTTTTATATATAAAAGAACTATATACATAAATTTTGCTACAAAAGGTGGATTTTAATGATTTTTTTTCTCCATAGAACTCACTTTGGGGTATCTTATAATTATTATTGGAGTTTGCTCAAATTGATAAAGATGTATCATCATACGATTTAAGTGGTATATGAGAAGTGTGAGTACGTATTCCCAGAAGTACCATACTATTTCTCTCTCTCTCTCTCTATATATATATATATCGGACCCAACCATTGAAGAAAGGAAAGGAGATATATTTGGGGCATCACCAGACAAGATAGTAGGGTAGTGACACGTTAGACTACCTGCAACACTTTCATTATAGACGCGTATGTAGATGGCCTTCCAATTCCAAGCTCTTCTAGCTTTTTAATCTGGAAATAATAAGGCATAATGTCAAAATCTTAGGTTACAGAGCAAATCCAATAAAAAGGATTTTTTTTTTCGTGCATGGACGATGCTCAAGATTAAACAAGTGAAAACTCCAACATATATGTTATTACTGACCAGTGCACTCTCAGAATAGCGTGATGGAGGTTTAGTGAAGTGCTGACCAAGATGCACATTAACTGGAGAAACCAAATACTTAACCTGAGAAAAGATGTACCAATAACACACTGAAATAGTTGAATGATAGCCAGCAATCCGTGGTAGCTTGAAGCAAAATGGGTAAATGGTTCAGAGGCAATTTGGCAGCTTCTAACCTCTAATTTGGACAAGGCCTCAAAATTATCATGATGCACAGATTCTCCCTCATAGTTGTCACTGAAAGGACTTGCTTCAGTGTCCTGAAAGTAGCTCATTTTCGCATTACTGAGTTCTGAATTAAATAAGCTCATAAAACTGAACATTAGGCACACATTCCTTTTATAGAATACAACCGTGCTTCCATCCATGGTAAGTCTTAACCATCAGCTCTCTAAGGAAAATCTAGAAGCCTAAGAACAACATTAAAAATTAAAGATACTGATAAATCAGCAGAAATTCATGCATTTCGGCAAAGGTAGGAAAGGAGAAGTCCTATGGAAAAAGAAGGTAAACTCCACCAGGGAATCAATGAAAATGTACATGGTTACACTACACAATATAAATCACATTCTTGAAAATGGATCGAATACAGTCTGATATTGGTCTTCCCCGATCCCCAACCCATATTTTATTCCCGAATACGAATATCGAACGAATACAGATCAAATTAAAACCAGTCACAGATAATCATACGAATAAGTTCAGCAAAAAACATCAACTCAATAAAAAAACTAGAGTTAGTTATCATACTTAGCAACATAATTATAATCGTGTGTATACTTAACAAATTCTCACTAGAAAGAGTCAACGACTAAGAGTTGCGATCTAGTGCATACTGTCCTTATCGTGTTCACTTTGTACAAGATGGCAAACAGGGTTTGGAAACCATTGGCCTGTTCAGAACCCATGTATTATTACTTGTTACATATGATCCAAATATCACATTTTAAAAAACTAAAAAAATCCAAAAAAAATTGGACCCTTTTCCCCAAAAACCAACCAAAAACTTTCCAGAAAACCAGAACCACCCTCTAGGAGATTTATGGCCGGTTTCTGAAAATCAAAACTTTGATGCCAAATATTTTTTAAAAAATAAAAGTAGCACTATTTCATATATTCTACAACTTTTCACAAAATTTCGTGTTCTAACTCTTTCTATGATTAGGGAAACATAAAAAAGGAAAGTTCAGAAGGAAATATGGGATGGGCTAGTCGGATATCCAATTTTAGTTTGGCCCAGATACCCTGATCCGTATCCGCATCCAACTGGATATCTATTTTACATCCCATATTCATATCCGAAAGAATAAGGCAGCAGATCAGCAAATAGTATCTGACCAATTTTCACCCCTAATGCGTACCCATATAAATAGAAACCAAATCAAGATTACAATGATGGTAAAAGCCATAGCAATGATGCGATCGCCCCCTGAACCACGAAATAATATCACTAATGAGATATTTGATAGATCAAATACATCATGAAGCTACTCTAGGACCGACCGAAATAGCAGAGGAAAGTGGGAAAGGCCACATTAGGAGAGAACCAACATATTTTCTTTAAAAAAGTTCAAGCAGGAAAAAGGAAGACCTAGGCAAAGATAACTGAGCTATTGAGGATGTGAGAACTGAGAAGCCTAGATAAAAATATAGAACTAACCTCATTGACAGCTTGGTATCCCTTGAAGTCAAGCCTTGATGCAGCTGAATGAAACATCATGTCTCCTTCAGGATTACCAATATCAACTTGAATCTACAGTGAAATTATAGATGGACCTATGGTAAGCATGGAATTTGATGGAATGCTTAAAATATTGAAAATTAGAACAAAAAATGTACAGAGACTTTAGCATGTTTTAAGTGCATGTTAGAGAAACCGGAAGTCACCTTCATTAACTACTATAGCATCAACATATATTTAGCACAACAACCAAAATTTTGTTGAAAGAGACACAACAATAAGAATGAAGTTTCTCTCCTTAAGTTACAACAGATCATTCATAAGTTTGAATAGGTAAAGGACTCATCATGATGTCCTTGTACTCATTCATATACAAGTCCAACCATTCTCAAAAGATTACCAATACATTCTTCTTTCATTTTGCATGGCATTATAGATTCTTCTAGTCCTCTGTTTCACAACACTTGTCCATTTTGTTGAGAAACACCATTTCACAATGGTGTCCGATGATGAAATCAGGAGTAAAGTTGTTGCATTCTCATCTGTTTTACCATGCTTTTTTTAAAAAAAAAAAGTTGAGACAGGTTTGCAGTTAAAGTATTTCACTTAATATGGCTAGCATGGAACAGCCATCTATAGTTCCTTAGTCTTCGTTCATACGGTGGCTTGGCAACAATTGTGAAACAGAGGGATTACTTAGTAACAGAAAAACAGCCTGACACAACAAAGAAATATGGATACATTTAGGCACAAAGTTCTGTCATAACCACAGAGCTGCCTCATTCATCTACCAAAAACAACAACTGAATATATGTTTTCTTGGTTAGAACTTAGAAGAACTGTCTGTCATGTTCAGCATTCCATACAACAGGCATAAGGGGCGCCAGGCGCAGCCCGTGCCCGACGCGGCAACAGCAGGCATGCTGGACACGCCACAGTAGAGGAATGTGGCAAGGCAGAGAGATAGACATAAGTCCAGCTGTTTAATTTGTTGCTTATTGATTGCATTAGTTCAGGGTTAGTCCAAGATATGATCCTCGGTTGATATATTTAGTTGAGTTGGTTCAAATTGTTTGGAAGGCTGCCTCATGATTCATGAAAGGTAAGCAAGAAAATTACTCTGTTCTCTCATCTCCCATCTCCTTTCTCTCTCCACTTCTCTGCGTGCGCCGTCCCCAGCGACCCCAAAACCTCGTGGAAATCAGCCAGCCAGAGAACAGCCAAGCACCTCTCACAGCTACCGGTTAAGTTCTAAACCCCTAGGATGTAACACTTTCTTACGAATTCCTCTTAACTCTATACTTACTAATATTTCCTTAACCAATATAACTTTGTAAACACGTGCATAACAACCATCCTAAAGAATAATAAACAACAGTAGGGAAAAATGAAGGAAAACAGTAACCAACCATCTCAGTTCTGGAAGCTTCCATCTGGCAAGCCATTGTTTTTTTCCATATTAGAGTGTACAGTTTCAAAGAATCATCGTCGAGTATTCCAACTAAAGATGCTGCAAGAGATATTAATAGAACTATGTATCAAAAACCAGAAACCAAAACTATAATACTGAAAAACACTCCAAGTAAGAACCAAGGAGGCTGCAGAAGATTAGGCAAACAGAAAAGGTATTTTTAGCAACTTGCAGCCAATATGAAGTGTGTAGCAAGTAGTTAATACTTCTTTAAAAATGTACTATAACAATTTGAACTACTAAGAATATTTAAAACTATTAAACAGTCAAGAAAAAAAAACTATAAGTAAAAAAGTGCACCTTTAATTATAAATATTAATATAAACTTAGGTATTCGCAGTTTGAGACAGGTATGAACTGTCCAATATATTGTTCATACATGAAATATGGAATTAAAGAGTCAACCAGCACATAAACAATACCCTTTGTAGAACCATGTAGAGTACTCAGAAGTCAGAACATTTTGGTGATGACTATGCGATAATAAGATTATAGCTTCCACAAGACAATAGGCATGTATAATTCAGCCCGAAAACAAAAGGAATTAGCTAGATGATAGTGCAGCATCTGTAGTTGAGAAAACACAATAAATCACACAAAACTTCAGGTGGGATTATTACATGGCAACCTCCTTATGCTGGTGGGCCTTATGGCTTCATGGGCTTCTTGAGCATTTTTCACCTTCTTTAAGTACTTCCTAATGTCCTCTGAAGCATACTCCCCTCCATACCTGGAGGAAATACTTGTTAACAAGAAGAGTGCAGGCCACATGTGACATACTGAGACACACAAGTTAAATTGCTAAACTCTCAAGATACTGATTGTCTCAAACTAGCTTGTACAAGACCATTGAACAAGACATGAAAAGAATAAATCAGCAACCTGAACCTGACACGGGGAAGTTCTCTGACCATGTCATCAAATGTATCTTCAGAACAATTAAAGAATTTTAAATTACTTGATATATATATATATATATATATATATATATATATATATATATATATAGGAAAAGGAAAAATACTTTCTACTTCCGGGTGTAGTTACTCCCACTTTTGATATACCACCTAAAAGAACTTGACATACTCCTTTATCACTTTGGGTATACTCATATACTAATTATAAGATACTTCAATGTGAACCACACGAAAAAATTGCAAGAGAGTCTATAGTTTTTAGCATATTTTGTAAATACCTTCATATTCGTATATAAAAAGGAGTATGTCACATAAAAAGAAGTATATCTAAAAAATTGTACATACCACCCCCTGAAAAGGTGTGAATACCACCTAGATGATCTTATATACTCGTATACTACACATACATATTCTCGGTTGCGCAAGATACTCCCTACGTTGTGAGATACGAAATAGGGAGTAACTACACCCGGGAGTAGGAAAAAGGCTTCCTATATATATATATATATAACTTCCACTTGTGAAATTGATCACTCAAGCACTAAGCCAGATTATTGGGCACCACAGTAACTGATAAATTAGACGTGAAACAAGAGAGATTAGCACCCCTGCACAAAATCAGTAAAACAGACTTGAATACATGTTCCAATAGAGTGTACCTTTCTTTGACTAATGAACGAATATCTTCTGCAGCTCCATCAGAAATCTTCAAAGGAAAAGGTGGAGGAATATACAAGTAAGGCAACAATTTCAGGCAATTAAAACGAGTACAGCATCACGCATGCTTTCATTGATAACTAACTAGAAACTCTCATATCAAGGGATAGCAAGTAGTGTCTGTCATGCATCATTGCATTGCACAATCAAAATTTAGTTACCAAGATTTAGTTAATGTTGAGTTGTTGATATACAGTCATGAATGTTAGATATGTATATAGCTTAGGGTGTTCTTTGCGTATTCACCTATCATGTGCATGATATATTGGCCTTTGGCCTTTTGGAACAGATCAAAATTCATTCCAACATAGTATCAGAGAAAGGTTCGGGTTTGCCGCCACCGCCGACTCGAGTGCCGTCGCTCGGGACCTTCCTCCCCAACGCCGCTGGTGCCACCCGGACCTCCATCCTCGACGGCGCCGGCCGCCACCCGCGACGCTGTCGGAGTGAGCAGAGCTCCCTGCTCTGTTTTTCCAATTCAGGTGGAGCCGCCAGCTCCAGCTTCTCACCGGCTCCACCGATCTACGTGGAGCTGACGGCTTCTGCTTCGGCTTCTCACCGGCTCCACCAATCTACGTGGGGCCGGCTGTTTGGCTTCGGCTTCACCACGACTCTAGCTTCTTTGGCTCTCGATCTAGTTGGAGCCACTGCATGGGGCTTCTGCTCCCACGCACGCCGCCTCCCGACTCCAGATCTCATCACTGATGGCTGCTACCGGAGGCTCCTTTGCCATCCCGCTCCACCAGTTCGGTTCAACGGGGCGAACTTCAAGGAGTGGACTGTTCACCTAAGGATTCACCTCAACAGCTAGCGCTTCTAGGGTCATCTCACTAGCGAGCGGCCCTATCTGCCTCGCCCTACGCCGCCAGTTATGCTAGCTCTTCCTGCTGGTGCGGATCAGGCTATCCAAGAGGTTGCCAAGGCCACAACAGAGGAGGCCCTAGAGCTCTACCAATCTGAGTTGCACGCCTACGAGAGGTGGCACTTGGTAGGATGCTAAAGCTCGTGCCACCGCCATCCTAGTGGGTAGGATGACAGTGGCCATGTCCATGGATGTGGTTGAGCTGCCAATGACGCAGCTGATGCAGGAGTGTCTCCGAGATCACTACCGGCCGACGAGTGATGTTATGTACCTCTCCGTCGTGCATCAGGCGTATTCTCTTCAGCAACTCGATGCCACCGTGGATGACTTTTACCAACACATGTCTGAGGTGTGGTGCCAGCTTGACTCTCTGGGGCCAGATGTCTGCCGGACTTGTCCCTGCTGTGTGTGGCTCCGCGCTCACTAGGAGACTCACTATCTCTACGACTTTCTAACGCGACTCCACCCTGAGTTCGAGACCGCGTGCTCAGCTCCTATCTTTAGTTGCTTGAGACGGCTCACACTCATGCTTGTCTCTTCTGTTCTACCTCACTTCTTGGCTGAGGCTGTCTCCACTGCTGCTTTCCTCATCAACATGCAACCTTCCGCTGCTCTTCAGAGTTCTACTCCTTCTGAGCATCTCTACAGTAGAGCTCTAGAGTACAGTCACCTTCACAGTTTCAGTTGTGTTTTCTTCGACCTCGTGAGCGCACCAAGCTGACTGCTCAGTCAATTGAGTGTGTTTTTCTTAGCTACAGTCTTGAGCATAAGGGTTATCGCTGCTACGACAATATTGCTCGCCGGATGAGGATCTCTTGGGACATCACCTTTAATGAGTCCTGGCTTTACTACCCTCGCCCCTCTACTGTCAGCTCAGATTCTCTTGTTGAGTCGATCTCCTTTTTTACTTTTCCTGACACTCAATTTTCCACTCCTGTCTCGCTTCCGCCTTCACCTTCTTCGCTCCCTTCTCCTCTGGCTCCACCTGTTCTCCCTCCGCCGGAGGCTCCTTCCTGCTCTTTTGTTGAGATTCCACCCTTTCCCCGCACTACTCTCGTCGTCCTTGGCCTATTCCTTCTCCAGTTGAGCCTTCGTCTTTGCTGGGCCCTGTTCCCAGCTCTTCTTCTCCGTCCTTACTGGGTCCTGCTCCGCCTTCTTCTCCCAGATACAATCTTCGTGATCGTCACACTATCAGGCCTTTTGAACGCTACGACTTTGCAGCCGCTGCTCTTTCTGAGCCTATGACCTACCGTGAGACTGCAGCTCGGGATGTCTGAGGAGATTACTGCTTTGAGCGTACTGACGCTTGGGATCTTGTGCCTTTAGCTGTGCGTATCACTCCCATCACATACAAGTGGGTGTACAAGATCCAAATCCGCGCTCGGATAGTTCCCTTGAGCGCTACAAGGCTTATCTTGTGGCACGTGGTTTTTAGCAGGAGTATAGTCATGACTACGATGAGACCTTCGCTCTTGTCACTCACATAACCACTGTTCACACTCCTTGTTGTGGCCTCTGTTCGACAGTAGCCCATCTCTCAGCTGGATGTCAAGAATGCCTTTCTCAATGACGAGCTGCGTGAGGTCTACATGCAGCCGCCCCTGGGTATTCGGTCTCTGATGGTATGGTTGGCCGCCTTCGTCGCTCTCTATGGGCTCAAACAAGCCCCTCGTGCCTGGTTTGATCGCTTCTCTGTTGTCACTGCTGCTGGCTTCTCCGCCAGTGATTACGACCCTGCCCTGTTTGTACACACCTCTACTCGGGGTCGGACGCTCCTCCTCTATGTGGATGATATGATCATTATTGGAGATGACTCTCAGTACATTACCTTTGTGAAGGATCAGTACATTACCTTTGTGAAGGAGCGTCTCAGTGAGCAATTCTTGATGTCTGATTTGGGTCATCTTCGTTACTTCCTTGGGATTGAGGTCACTTCTACACCTGAGGGCTACTACCTCTCCTAAGAGAAGTACATTCAAGATATCCTTACTCACACTTGTCTCACTGATCAGCGCATGGTGGATACTCCTATGGAGCTTGGTATTCACCTTCAGCCTACTGATGGTGAGCCTCTTGAGGACTCGCTACCACCATCTTGTTAGGAGTCTCATCTATCTTGAAATCACTCGACCTGACATTTCACACCCAATTCACATCCTGAATCAGTTCGTCTCTGCTCCCACTCAGCTTTACTACAGTCACCTTCTTCGTGTTCTGCGATATCTTCGGGGGACCATCACTCGTCTTTTCTTTTCTCACTCCAGTTCTCTGCAACTTCAGGCGTACTCTGATGCGACCTGGGCTAGCGATCATTCTGATCGCCGGTCTGTTTCTGCCTATTGTGTTTTTCTTGGCTCCTCTTTGATTGCCTGAAAGACCAAAAAGCAGACTGTCGTTTCCCGTTCGAGTACTGCGGCTAAGTTGAGAGCCATGACATCGTTGACAGCTGAGATCACCTGGCTTCGGTGGCTACTTGAGGATTTTGGAGTTTCAGTTTCTGCACTGACTCCTCTTATTAGGTAGTTTTGGTGCGATCAGCATTGCTCGAGATCCAGTGAAGCGTGAGCTCACCAAGCACATTGGAGTAGATGCTTAGTACATGAGATCGCAGGCGCAAGACCAAGTTATTGCTTTATAGTATATGTGCCTTTGGAGCTTCAGTTAGCAAATTTCTTCACCAAGGTACAGACTAGAGTTCAGCATAGTTTCTAGCTCTCCAAACTCAGTGTTGTTGATCCACCATGAGTTTGAGGGAGGGTGTTCGATATGTATATAGCTTAGAGTGTTCTTTGCACATTCACCTACCCTGTACATGATATATTGACCTTTTGGCCCTTTGGAATATAAAAAGGTTCATTCCAACAATGAACTCATGATACGTTTCATACGATTGAATTCAAGTTAAAATTACTAGTAAACCTATTCAGACATTATTTTAAAAGGTTTTAATTCAGCGTTCTACCCATTATTTTAATAGAAGGCACAATTGGCTACAAGACACTACAATTTTGTGGCGTTAGCTATGGGACATCCAAATTTTGTGTCTTTGCCGAAAGAGACTACAAAAATGTACCTCTTTGCTGTGGGACACTGAGGCCATTAAATAATATTTCCAGGCTGAAAAGGAGAGAGAAACTAGCGAAAAGTCCATTTTGCCCTTCTGGTCTCCTCCCTTCTTTCCTATTCCATTTCTCCCTTCCTCTCTGCGCTTGGGGGCACACGGCAGTGAAGCAGCACCGACAGTGGCGACGGCTAGACGATGAGGGAAGTTGGCTCTGCGCGGGAGGGCCGCGGTGTCCAGCAACCTCCAAATGTTGATGTCGTGGCGAGGATACAGGACACCGTAGCGGCGATGGCCAGTGAGTCATCACCGCGCTTGCGCCGTCCACTCATTGAACTCATGATATGTTTCATACGATTGGATTCAAGTTAAAATTGCTAGTAAACCTATTTAGACATTATTTTAAAAGGTTTAATTCAGTGTTCTACCTATTATTTTAATAGAAGACAAAATTGGCTACAGGACACTACAATTTCATGGCGTTAGCTATGGGGCATCCAAATTTCGTGTCATTACCGAAAGACTACAAAAATGTGTCTCTTTGTTGTGGGATACTGAGGCCATTAAAATAATATTCCCAGGCCGAAGAGGAGAGAGAAGGCTAGTGAAAAGTCCACTTTGCCCTTCTGGCCTCCTTCCTTCTTTCGTATTCCTTCTCCTCCCTTCTCTTCCCATCTTCCTTCTCTGCGCTTGGCGGCGCACGGCGGCGGAGCAGCGGCGACAGCACCGGTAGTGGCGGCGGCGCTAGACGATGAGGGAAGCTAGCGCCGCGCGGGAGGGCTGCGGTGTCCGGTAACCTCCAGATGTCGATGTGGCGGTGAGGACGCGGGACACCGCTCGAATCGTCGTCGCGCTTGCGCCGTCCACCCGAGCCGCCGTCCAGGAGGAAGTGGGCGTCAACGAGGGCAAGGGACGCCGCCTCCTCGCCAGCCTCGCCATCATCGCCGCCTCCCATCCTCGTCAGCGCCACCTCCCCCCATCCTCGCCATTACCACCACCTCCTCCCCATCCTCATCATCCTCAACGTCCACCCGTCCCGCCATATGGGAAGAAGTGGGCGTCGATGAGGGTGAGGGACGCCGCCTCCTCGCCGTCGTCACTGCCTCCCATCCTCGCCAATGCCACCTCCCCCATCCTCATCATCCTCGTCATACTCGCTGTCGCTGCCCCCTTGCCATCCTCACCGCCTCCCATCCTCGCCAATGCCGCCTCCCCCATCCTAGTCGTCCTCGCCATACTTGCTGTCGCCGCCGCCTCTCATCCTCGCACAGTGTCGCCTCCAGTGTTCCCCTAGGCAAGCGCCTAGGAGCTGGGCAAAGCCCCTTCGGTGTGACTCAGTGCCAATCGGTGTCCTAGGCGCTCGGCCTACCTAGCCGGACCTGGGCGGGCAAGGCGCGCTACTGGGCGCTCCAGGGCGACGCAAGGCGGGTCGGGCGGAGCTGGTCGGGGTCAAGCAGGAGAAAAAGGTAAGTGAAGTAGTGAACTCAATCACTCACCCGTGGTCTACGACTCTGCATCCTCCCCAATCCACCACCTCGGCTCCACGGCACGCGGCCTCCTCCACGAATCCCCTCCGTGCGCCGCCTCCTCCCCAAATCGCCTTCGCGCGCCGCCTCCTCCCTGGCTCCCCGGATTGTTATGCTGATGGGAGGGGGTGAAGCGGCGGCGGCCGGATGGGAGAGGGGAGAGCGAGAGCGAGGTGGAGAGCGCGAGAGAGGGCAGGTGTAGGGAGCGAGAGGATAAGGCAGCGAACTGCTTCGGTCGAGTCACTCGGTCAGCGCTGCGGTCAACGAGTCGAGCTACTCGGTGTTGGGCCGCTGGACTCTCGATTGGGCTGGATGGAGCAGGTTTCTCTTCTCATTTTTTCTTTCTCTTTTCGCTTTTCTTTCTCTTTTCTTCTTCACTGCCATTGCTCTGTTCGACCGCCGCCAACTGCACAGACCGCCGCCTAGGCAGGCTAGGCGCTAGGCAGCCACCCTCCGCCCGCCTTCCGCCTAGCACCTAGGTGAACACTCGTCGCCTCCCCCATCCTCGTCATCCTCACTGTCGTCGCCGCCTCCCATCCTCGCCAGCGTCGCCTCCCATCCTCACCATTAACGCCACCTCCTCCCCATCCTCGCCAGCGTCGCCTCCCCCATCGTCACTACCGCCTCCTCATCTTCGCCAGCGACGCCGCCGCCTCGTCATCCTCGCTGTCACCGCCACCTCCTCCCCATCCTCGTCGTCACGGCAGCTGCGGCGATGCAGGCCCACATGTTCCTGAGCATGGCAATCCCATTTTCAGAACCGAAACGGGCAGAGGCAACGCTAAGGATGCCGGCGACGACGACGGCCATGGCTCTGTTTCTTTCTCTTCCTCTGTTATGTTTGTGAAGAATGAAGGAAGAAGAGATGGGCATTGAGGTCATTTTGAACTGTTTCTCTCTCCAAACCAGCCAAATATATTATTTTAATGGCCTTGGTGTCCCACAACAAAGAGGCAAATTTTTGCAGTGTCTTTCGGCAAAGATACAAAATTTGGATGTCTCGTAACTAACACCAAGAAATTGTAGTGTCTTGTAGTCAATTTTGTCATAGAAGAAAGGCTAACAAATGCGCTTGTATGTAGAGGGGGCCAATTTGATCGTTTTTAATGTGGATGCACAAATTTTAGCCCGTGACCACATAAGTGGGACCAAAAGCGTTATTTACACCTATAGATATTTATAAACAGAGCAAGGCTAATTTGGTCATCTAAGAAAAGGTAGGAAGTAGGATGGCACCTACATGAAACCCATCTGTTCTGATGTACGTTATTAACCCAGTTGCTTCTTCTGAAGAAAGGTTGATCCCCTCATAAAGCTTCTGGGCTACCTGCAGTCACATAAACATAATGAGCCATGTGAGTCACTAGATTACTACATATAAATGACAGTATTATAATAGGAAAGCATGATATATGCATCTGAATTTTAATCAAGTAGAAACAACCTTCATGGTATACCCAGCAGTAAAATGCAGTTTGTTTGCTGCATCTTGCTGAAGGCTGGATGTTATATATGGCATTGGAGGATTTTTGTGAATTTTACTTCTCTTAATTCCTCTTACTTCAAATTGAGAAGGATAAATCCTCTTTTCTATAGCTCGTGCTTCTTCTTGAGAGCGTATAGAAAGCTGATCCAACTTTTTTGAATTGAGATGCTTTATCCGGGATGTAAGGCACAGACCATTTGAAGAGTCTGAACACTGGGTTTTGAAGTCAGCATCAACAGTCCAATATTCTTGTGGGCTAAACTGTTCTATTTCAGTCTCCCGATCACATACGAGAGCCAAAGCGGCAGATTGGACTCGTCCAGCTGACTGGCAACCAGGCAACTTCCTCCATAGTAGTGGTGATATGCCGAACCCAATCAAATAATCAAGGGAACGGCGTGCAAGATAAGCATTAACTAAGTCCATATCTATATATCTTGGAGACATTAAAGCCTTTTTAATAGCATCATCTGTTATTTCATGGAAGACAACTCTTGCAACAGTCACATTGCAACCCAACGCATCTTGCTGTTCGAGCATTTCTTTAATGTGCCAAGCTATTGCTTCACCTTCACGGTCAGGATCGGATGCAAGAATTAAATTTTCTGCTCTGGAGAGAAGAAAGAGGCAATGATAATAAAAAACAATCAGTAATGTGTCAATGACTTCACAAAGCAGAGAACTCATCTTGCACAACACAGGCATAAGAAAATATTTACTTTCTATACAGTTGGCTCTAGTTCAACTAACTCAAATAGATATACAATCTACCATTTAGTATAAGCAGAAGACAGATACAAAGGAAAAGGGTTAAATTAATTAGTAGTATACTCGTATGTATCAAATGGATAAAAGATCCATAGAATTAAAGGTTCAATTGAAGCTCCAGCGGAAGCCATTTTTACCAGCTTGATGAAATATGTAAAAGATTAAAACAAACCAAAGTAAATGACCAGGATTGTAAATTCCCAGGTATTGAGCATATGTTACTTAAGTATACAGATAAACAGTTTAGTTGATCTATTTTCATGAAACACGTATGGAACTCATAGAAACAGCCTCACCAACAAGTGATATGCAAGTATAATGTGCCACCATATACACCTGGTGATAGTGACATTCACAGATAAGGTTATGCGCATAAGAAACTTGAACACTAAAACTATCTGCAGGGACACCCTAGCTACAAAATCTGCATTACCAGATGAACCAACCAACACGATATTGTTATCATATTTTCTATCCCGCTGTCCTCGAAAAGCCATCAAGTTTAGATATAGCAGAATAAATCTAGGAGATTTAGGATGTTAGAACTGTTTGTCACTTTGTCTACAGACATAGCATGTGAAAAATGTAGTTTATGCTCAAAGGCTTATAGCTCATGCTTTTGAAAAGTACTCACGACATTACGTCCAAGAAAGGATAAGAACTACATGTTGCAAAACGGAGATCACATGGACTATAATTTGTCAAGTCATTTAAGCCTTGCAGAAAATGGTAAGGATATGGACATATGGTATCGCAAACAGTACAAGATTTTGGAGACAAACATCTATGCTAACCTATAAAGTGTAACAGCAAATAATTTGATTAGAAAAGACACATGTGATTGTGTGTTTCTTTATCAGCAAGTAATGCTTATATATCTTTGCATAGAAGATATGTCCATGTTTGGAAGAGGGGGAATGAATGAATACATAATTACATATAATCAGAAGACAATTTGAAAGCACGTAACTACTCCGACAAAGAATAGGAAAAAAGACAAACAAGCATATATTACTGGTCTGGAAAAATATACCCTTTCAATGCTACTTTAATGCTCTTAAGATGTGTCCAGGCAGCAGCAGGCACCTCCCAAACCATGCTGAAGTCATCATCAGGGCGCACAGATCTTGATCTTCCAGCTAAATCTCTCACATGACCATAGCTAGGTAACACTTCATACATGTCCCCAAGGTATTTTTGAATAACTTTTGCTTTTGTAACTGATTCCACAACAACAACTGATTTAGCTGTGGGAGGATAAAGAGGCATAATTGGTTTTCTCTCACTACCAGAACCATCAGTAGAGGTCTTCATACAAATCTCAGCTTCAGCAGGCGCAATAGCAGCAGCAGATTCCTTTGCTTTCGAAGATCTCTTCAACCTGTTTACCGTCTTTTTCTCTTTAGAACTATCAGCACCTTTTTTTGATTTAGAAGCATCAGCCTTCTTTTCTTCTTGGTTCACACTAATTTTTTCAGCTGTCTTTGCTGCTGATTTACTAGTTTTAGCAGTTTTGCTCTTTTTCTTGGTTGATACTTTATTTTCTTTCCTATCTGCATTAACTACTTTTTGGCTGCCTGTAGAACTCTTTCTCCTGGCAGTGTCCCTTTTAGTATCTGTGCCACTCTTGCTGCGGCTACTAGTAGATGCCGAAGCCTCATCAGCGACGGTGCTACACGCAGCTAATGTGCTTTGTCGTTTCTCAGATCTACGAAATAAACTAAGAGCAACACTCCCATCTTCCCTTTTCATATTTGGATTACCAAATGAGCTCTTATTTCTAATGAGAAACCTTAGCTTTTTACCATATGCAGCCAAGGATGACCGCGAATTACCAATATTGTTAGCCTTTAAAGCAATTCCACAGCTATCTGCGGCTCTGAAACTTACAAAACTACGATTTCCCAAGAGCCCAGTAGTAAAAAAGGCACTACTTTTGAGCTGTATGGCAAGCTGGGAGCTGATTCTTGAAGATATTTGCCTTGTTGAATTATGCCTGATTGCAACTCCACACATTTCACATGGACGGAAAGGTGAATAAGGCATGAAGGTGCACGAATATCTCTGAGAAGCCCCAAATTGAAGCTGCAAAGGTAACACATAGGCAATACTTAGATAGCAAGCAAAACTCCAAATGGGGTACTATAATCAAAGTATAGCATGGCAGTATCATGGAGAATCCTTCACTCCCTTCCAATCCCATGCATGATCATGTTAATCTGACATGATCATGCAAAAAAGTCAAAGCAAAAATGTGATAAAAGGACAAAGCATTGGTTTCCTATACATGTTCCTTTAAACAAAATAATAAATCATGCTCACATTTGAATTGTCTTTCATTTCACCTGCATTCCATCTTCACTTTTGTTTTTAGTTGTATCGAAAACAAGTTGACACAATAGAAGAAGCACTGGTACTCTGAACATTGTCCCCATGCTTCTATTCATTGCCAGTCAGGTTTGAAATTTTGTTGATCGTCAGTCTAAACTATAAGTATAACAGTACAATAGTATTTATCATACCCACGAGATTAGAAGTTAATGTGCACCATGCTTGTCTCAGTTTAGGAATTAGATATACTCAAGCTTCCTAACAATACATACTGCAAAATGGTGTGCAAGTGATACGAATCTCTTTCAGATAACAGGGAAATGCTCTTTTTTTATGGCGTGTACCAAAACTACAGTTATAGGAAAAACATTCCAAATTTATGACCACACTAAACAATAGTCCTTAAGATAAACTAGAAAGGAACATAGTCACTGAGTTTATAAAAAGCAACAAGATCTCCTAAACACGATTCCTAGTCCACCAGGCAAGGCTAGCCAAAAGAGCTAGTAACCACCAAAATCACAGTTACAGTTCAGCGCAGGCTACCGCCACGAAGTCTGTCACGTGACCAAATGCAGCACACACAGCGAAAGACATCTGTTCTCCATCACTTCATCGTATCGTTTCCGAACCGACAAGGAAGACCAGCCCTGTCCTTCTTCGGTTCTTCCTCACAGCCAATACAACACCCACCCATAATTTGACTCACTCACACAACGGCTGCCTCACCGGCAAAACATCGAACAGGTATCGTTCACCGCAACGCCTCATCAGACGCGCTGCGTACACACGCTTACGCATTCCAATTTTCGGCATTACCCAATGCCGCTAGCACCGACGGTGAGGGGAGGGAAGGGAAGGGAGTTACCATGGCCGGCGCCGCGGCCGGCGGCGGAGGGGCGAGGATGACGGCGCGGTGGGCGTAGCCGTGCGGGAGGTGGCGGCGGAGCTGGAGCGCCATGGGGGAGGGGTCAAGCGCGGGCGCTCAGGCGAGGAGAGGCATGGGCGGGTAGGGTTTAGCTAGGGTTTTAGGAGCGGGGTGGGAGGCGAGGTGGGAGTGGATAGGGAGGACGAGGAGGAGGTGGGAGAAGAGAAGTGAGGCGAGGCCGGCTTCGAAGTCGAACGGCTGCGGAAATATCCGATTCGCCGCTCTCTCGCGCGCGCGCCCTGTGTTTGACTGGTACACGGTATTCCATTTTTTTTTTCCTTTTTTGTTTTTTTGTTATTTGACCGGTCCAACGAAACGAAAGAAACGGCTTTTGGCGCAAATAGCACATTTGCGATGTGTTATTACGAAAGTATCGTCCATCGTAACAAAATAGCAAATCTGAAATCTCATCCGCACAGTCATTGACCGGACGCGATGTCCATACGACATGTCGCCTCGTCCGATCGGTCACGGGCCAAACGCCCCTCCACGTCCCTCGTCCAGTCGGTCACAGGCCGGACGCCCCTATTCTGATCCCCTTTGGACACGTCACAACGCGTGACGTGGCAAAAATATGTTGTCACGCCACGGACCCCTGCGTGGTAAATGAGTGCTGTCATGCAAGCACTTCTCTTGGCGTGGCAGGACTTAACCAAAAAAACGATCGCGTGTTGGTTTAAAAGGCTATCGTAGCAGTTTTGATCACACTGCAGTCGGTGGAATGACAGAGCAATTTAGTCACGCCACGGGTCATGGCGTGACCAAAGGGATCAGAATTGAAAATAAAAGTAGAGGTTTTATCGGCGTCCGGCCCGTGACCGACCGGACGAGGGACGTGGAGGGGCGTCCGGCTTGTAACCAGCCGGACGAGGCGACATGTCGCGTGGACATCGTGTCCGAGCGGTGACCGTGCGGTCAAGGCTCCAGAATGCCATTTCGTTGCGCCAGGCACTGCGAAATATTAACGCATCGCAAACGTGCTATTTGCGCCAAAAGACGTTCTTTCATGATGTTGGACCGGTGGCGCGGCAGTAGTGATGTCAAAATCTAAGGCTAGTAAGTACTCTATGCTCTCAAATCTCAATTCTATTTTCACATGGTTGTCCCAAATGGATTTCAAATTCAACCTTCCATTAGAATTTTGGGGCCAGCAGTTTGGAAATCAAATTTCATTTGGATTGGTCTTTATAAAGTATTGATTTAAATTATGTTTTTGTTTTGTTAGTTGTTTTACTGAAATTCAAAATTCGACAAAAGCTAAAATAAACTATGAGAAATTCGAACGGCATCAAGATGCACAACAGTTTTTAGAAATTCCACACTTTCATACTCATGAGTTTGATTACAAAAGTTGAGATGTTACATGACGGTTGAGGGCTCCAGTCGTGGGTGGCAGCGTAGCGCACCAGCGTCGGTGGCCGAGGCGGTACCTGCGGCGGCGGTTGGGGTCAGGGGTGTCAAAGTGTGAGCTGCTAAGGTCTCTCAATTCTAATTTATGATTATCTTAAATAGAATAATGGACAATGAATTGTGATTTTTGCTGCAAGATTTTGAATGGTTGATTATTTGATTCGCTAGAAATGGTTGAAGATATATTTTAGCACGGTTTTGAGTCAAAGTGCAGTACTAGTGGAACCGCTGCACAAAGCGCAAGCTGTTGAATATAGTTTCACATGTTTGCGTACGGATTACTTTGCTTATGGGTAATACTCTTGATCCACACAGATTCGCGTTCGACATCCACAGGTACTTGAGCTTTGTCAGCTTCCCATACTCCGTCGGCACTGGCGCCAGAGCGAACCTGTTGTCAGCCAGCGTAAGCCTCTCCAGCCCAACTGGCTGGTACCAAGAATCAGAGACTTGAGCGCCGGGAGTCCCGCCACTGCCACTGGCATGGAGCCGCCGAGGAGGCTGCTCGACAAGTTGAGAGCGCCGTCGAATGCGTTGTTGGGGTGGCCAAGAAACCGGAGCTCGAAGCAGCCATATGGCGTGGCGGCGGCCGGCGGGGAAGGCTCCGAAGAGCTTGTTGTACGAGGAGGTCGAGGCGGGTCAGGTTATTGAGGTCGCAGACGGACTTGGGAACCGTAATGCCTTGAGAAGGACAACGCTGCGACGTGGCCACTCGACGCTCGTCCAGGCACAGTGATCGAGGGCGGGCCGACGCGGGGTCCCACGACACAAGCGGCGGGGGATCGCCCCAAATCCTTCTTGATGGCAAGGAGGTTTCGGAGTTCGTCGGAGGTTGTCCCTGAGTCGGAGCTGGTGGAGAGGATCCGGAGATCACAGTTTTCCTTCCCTGTTCGTGCTGCGCTAAATGCCTCGTTACACGACATGTGCTGTGAGCATGCGGGATGCCTCGTTGCACTCCGTGTTACCCATCCTCGGTTCAGCACGTATCCCCCTACCAGGTGCTAAGGCCATACAGCAGAAACCGCTGCCCACTTCCTCGCGAAAACAAGCCATGCCCATGCATAGGTATTTTACTTGAACTTTGTGTACACCCTTCGTTTTACAAGATTTGTCCACCATCTATCATGCACATAGACCAATGAAGCACTAGACCTAAAAAAATTAATAAAAATAACTATACATACTCCTATTAAATGACATACACTCTGCCAAATTATTTAATTAGGGGTGAAAAGTGAAAACAGTGCAATAACTACACTCTAGGTTTCATTAATAGACATGGACAAACATAAACTTCCCATGTGCCCAGTTTTTTTTTAACTAACAAGCCCAGTTTGGCGCTAGGGCTTAAAACTACCATGAAAAGGAATGAATGATACAAATATCATTAGCAACACACAAGGTTACCAGAATTGTGATTCTGAATCGGATCGGATACACTTCGGTATGATTATATTTAAGGATTGAATCGTAGAATCTAAGATTCTACATGATTCTACCAAAAATATATTTTTCAATGAGTCTACCCCAACTTGTTTGGGATCAAAGGTTTTGTTGTTGTTGTGCCATGTATTCCAAGAGTGATACGAGTGTTTAGTTTGTCATTTGGCATCTAATTTGATTGATAAATGTCTAAATCACAGTTTAAATTCCATGTCGTTTAGAGCTACAGCTAGAATATTGATTTTAACAACCTTATTACCTAAACATTTTACATAATAAGTAAAATAATTAAAATACTTTTTATTATTCTGAACATCCAAATCTTAATATCTAACCTACTAATTACTTAGTATTTATCATACAATTTGAATTGAGGGAAAGGTAAGAACCAAACACCTAAATCTTTTATAATTTAAAATGATACATGATTTTATACGATTCTATACAAAATAGGGAAAAATGCAGGGGCCCTTTAGAAGGTAGGTAGAGCCCATGTTGAAATGGCAGCTTTTGTCTTAAGAGCCCAGAAAGACAACAGGGCCCACCCACTACCCGCAGTCAGAGCCCAACACAACTCTCTCTTTCCTTAAGTCGAACACGACACCAACGCAGCCTCCCGAGTCCCGAGCCCGTATATCTCTTGACCATCATTCAACTCCCGAGTCCAAGTACGAGCTTCCAAGGAACCCAACCCGATCCGAAGTTCCGAACCCATCGCGACGCCTGCCGTCCGTGTGCCGTCCCACCGACCGCCACATGGCCTCGCCCTCCGCCGGCGGCGGCGGCGGGGAGGCGGAGGGCGTGACTTGGCCGGCGGAGGGCGGCGCGCTCATGCCGTCGGCGTCCAAGGGCAAGGCCCGGATGGACGACGAGGCGGAGGGCGTGACTTGGCCGGCGGAGGGCGGCGCGCTCATGCCGTCGGCGTCCAAGGGCAAGGCCCGGATGGACGACGAGGCGGAGGGCGTGACTTGCGGCATCTGCCTCGCGGACGCGCGGCGGGCGATCCGGGGCGAGCTGGACTGCTGCGCCCACCACTTCTGCTTCGTCTGCATCATGGCCTGGGCGCGCGTCGAGTCGCGCTGCCCCTTCTGCAAGGCCCGCTTCCGCACCATCCGCCGCCCGCCCGTTCCCGGCCGCTTCCGCTTCGAGCGCATCGTCACCGTCGCCGAGCGCAACCAGGTATGGTACCCTAGTTCTTAGCTCTGCATTTTTTCAGGCTCAACCTTTAGGACTAGTTGTCTATTACACCGCAATTTGGATTTGGACATTTCGGTTCTTGGATGTACTCTTAGGCTCCATTTGGCATTGCGGTGTATTTTTTTGACTTTATCCTAGCATATAATACTTATTTGGGAGCAATTTTAAGCCGCAGCAACAAAAATTTACTGAATTTAGTAAAGATTCATGTAACCTACTAGATTTCACGGTGTAGCACAGCACAACCACCGCAAAACTAGCCCTTAGGGACGTCAATTCTCGCTCTGCGATGTCAGTAAGTCGTTGGTTACTCTATTACTACGTGCTATTTCTGCTCCCTTGTTAGGACACCGAATTTTCGGCAGGACTGACTTGCTGTGTTGGCTGAGCAGGTATACCATCCTCTGGGTAACGAGAGTAGCACGGTGGTCACCGATCCTTACGCAAACACCAGCTGCAGCATGTGTAACTGCTCCAGGGATGACGAGCTCCTGCTGCTCTGCGAGCTGTGCGATGCGGCTGTGCACACTTACTGTGTTGGGCTAGGGACCGCCGTGCCGGAGGGAGACTGGTTCTGCAAGGACTGCGTGATGTCCAAGGAGGAGCATTCGAGGTGTCAGATTGATGATGGAGGGTCTGGTCATCAGGGTGGATTTGAAATCAGCGTTGAAGTTCCGAGAGCTGATCCAGTTGCTGCCCCTTCCATTTTTGATATTGTGGATGAGGGTTACTCTCCGAGTTCAGTGCGCGGGACAAATGCGCAGAGCAGTATGCCTTCCTTAGTTCATCCAGTTCCTTCCATTTTTGATATTGTGGACGAGGACTACACCACGAATCCAGTGTGCAGGACCAATGCACGAAGCACTAGGCCGGAAAAAAAGGCTGAGCATGTGCCATCACAGAGTACTTCTTCAGCTGGATCTCGATGTCCTGTATCTCCTCAGGAGCGAGACAATTGTCCCACATCATTGCATGCCTACGCTCGCTTCGAAGTTGAGAGAGCTAGAACATTGCGTAATTCTCGCAATCTTAATAACCGTATAAGGGCGCTGCGTGAGAACTGGCCTGCTCTCCGTGCAGGTTCTGTGGGGTTTGGCACAGATCTACTCAACAGTAGAAGGGAAAATGGTACTGAGTCCGTTTCTGTTGTCAGAGAGCATCAGCGTTGTGCAACGCCCATAGTTGTCAGTAGCCAAAATGGTGCTGCTACTTCTTCTGTTAAAGAGCATCAGCAGTCTTCAACGCCTTTCATCGACGAAACCACTAACATATCTGGCCATGCTAACAAAATTTCACCTAAGGACACCCGTAATGTCCATAAGGCATGGAAAATGTTGGAAATGGCAAAATCTGCTGGTGGTAGGAAGAAATCTAACAAGCCTTCCTCCCTGAACTGCAGTCCTCCATTCTCCATGGGAAATAGATCAAGTTCATACAGTCCGATTGATACAATCTTAGGACAGATGAACCAGAGCCTGTCTAATGAGGTAACTCAGAAAAACACTGCAAGGTATGATTGTGGTACAAAAAAGGAAAATACACTGCCTTCGAAGATCTTCGAAGAACACTGTAGCTCACCTGAGAACTATCATGTATCAGTTCATTTAAGGATGGTTTCTTCCCGAGATAGAATGACAAATCAGGAAAGTCTAAATGGTAAAGTTGCCTCGTCAGGCCACAGTCAAAGCGATGATCAAACACTAGAATCTTTGTGTGGTACAGTCGGATCAGGGGAACCCAAATCAGATGTGCTGCATCCACTTCCGTGCAGTTTATCATCTGGTCGGTCCACGGTGATCTCATCAGTGCAATTAGGACCTCGCACTGGGAGCCAATCTACTACGATGGTAAACCCTAAGGGACCTTCACCGGTTCGTGTTGCAACAGCCAATGAGATTGGTACTGCTGGAGCAACCGTTGAAGTTAGAAAAAGTTCTGGACCAGATCGTCATGAGTGCAAGAGAAAACTTTGTTTTGAAACACGTGATGATCAAGGATCCAAAAAATCTAGGACAAGCTGTAAAACCGCAAAAAGTGAAATTTCATCCTTGGCCATACGCGAGTTGAAGCTACTCAAGATAGACAAAACATATGGTATGTATTTTCCTTTCAATTCAGCAGCTTATTCTTTGTTTACCAACAGAACTTTCTTTTATTGTTACATATTTGATCTGAAAAAACTTGCTTGTGATTCAGGTTTGGACAGATTCAAGGAAGTTGCTCGAGCAGCAACACATACCGTCTTGGCTTCCTGTGGATTGGAACATTCACCATCAGTAGCTCTCGCAGTCGCAAGACCGGTTTGCAAGCACAGCTCCAGACCGCAACCTCTCAAATCGTCAGCCATAACCAATTCTTGCAGGGAATGCTTGTGTAATTTTGTAAAAGATGTGATCAGTTCAGTGTTGTCTGGCAAGCAGATGGATCATACTGCCGCCTCCTGTTAGTTTGACATAGTCTGAAATTCTATTTTTTTAGCTGAGGTCAATACCCCACAGCAGAAATTGTAGATAAGTTGTACATTTCTTAGCATGTCAAGTTTATCATACAGTGAAGTTGCTGAGACTAATCCATACCAACTAAACATTCTCTTTAATTTGCCATAATTATATATAGTACTGGAACGAAACTTTTGCTGGTTTATACGAGGTATGGTTGGTGGACCTGGAGCACGGAATCGGTCTCACATGGCTGGATTTATAAACGTTGGCTACAATGGTTGGACAAAAGTCTCCCAAGGAAGAAAAACCAGTTGAAACTTTGCATAGTAGCCGATCTCATATTGTTGGATCTAACCATTACCTTTTAATGGTTGAACTGAAGTCGTCCATTGAAGGAAGTCACTGTTGAAGCTTTGGAAAATTGCGTGTCTAACATGCATACTTTACCCAAAAGATTTATACAAGTTATAATGCAGCTTGCAAATTCTAATAATAAAAAACGTTGTTGACCGTCAGCCGTTACCAACTCGACCAAGATAAGTCTTTGCAAAAGTGTCAGTTCTTTTTTTATTTGTTGTCGTAGAATCCGTTTGATCATCAATATATTTAAAATTATCTAGATTAGTTACATAAAAATTATATCATTCGATGTGTCGTTAAAAACACTTTTATAATATTATAATTTTATTATTATATATTAGTATAAATTATAAAAAGTTACTGTCAAAATAGCATCTCGCCCTATCTCAGTACCGTGCGCAATCCGAAGCGTTGATTTTTATCAGACAGTCCATATAGTAACTGCACCGAATCCGCGGCCATAATTTGCCCCTATAAAAAAACCTCTCTATCTACTCTTGCAGCGACACTGACTGACTGGCAGGTAAGATACAACCGGCGGCAGCAGTTAAAAACAAAGATCAACACACACACAAAAAAATATATCGAAATATGTAACAATATCCAAACGATTTCGCCAGTGGCCAAACAAGGCTGGCGTTAATTTCAAGGGAGCGATAGAGGGAGCCAAGCCAAGCCAAGTCGCCGTCCGGAACGTCGCAATTGGATTTCGACGACGAACGAGAGGTTTTAAGAGCTGCCTAATCAGATCCGTCCATATTAATTCTTTGGCGGTAGTAACCAGAAAAGGCAAGCGCAGGACACACGCCTGTGGTGTAACTGTGCCGCTACTGTTGAGATCTTCGCCTCTACTGAAACCGAACAATTTGTATTTTGTACTGGACTGGACCATCTGATGATCCGAGCATATGTAGCCATGGAGCTGTCGCTATTTCATTTTCCTAAAAGAAGTATATATGTATCCTCGGTAGCACATTCAATGTACACAAATGCTCCGCGTACGAAGATCAGCATCTGTACGAGTCGCTGACAAACAGGTCCCTCCGGTAAATTCTACTCCAGGCGCGACACTGCTACGAGGTTACGAGTTGATAAGGTTTCATTTGCGGCTCATTTGCACATGTGAGCTCCCAGCACCAACTGCTTTCTATTTTCT
This sequence comes from Ampelocalamus luodianensis, assembly GCA_036346255.1. NCBI lineage: Eukaryota > Viridiplantae > Streptophyta > Magnoliopsida > Poales > Poaceae > Ampelocalamus > Ampelocalamus luodianensis. The sequence goes on along the minus strand of CM070627.1, from coordinate 49,265,520 downwards.
TTTAACCAAGAGGTAGGAGAACTGCTCTTTGCATCGATAAAGTATGAAAAAAAAACATGTAAAATAAAAAGATACACCTTGATATCTCTTGCGAGAGGAAAACCGCAACTGAGTTATGCCTTGCGATAACAACACCAGAGCTAGAGATACCCGATAGGCTTTCCATGATTCCATCTCATAAACAAAAGCATGTAGCTTCATCACAAACTAAACGAAAAAAAAAAGATTCAGAAAAGATCGCAGAGAAAGAGAAAGATAATCACAGAGAGACAGATATTAATTATTCTCGTCTTCTTGTGAAGCCTCGGATATTAGCTTGGACCGCGTCTACGCCAAACAGGGCTGCCTTTTCCACGCGCCCGTCTACTCTGAAGTCTGAACTCCTCCTCCTACTCCCGCACAGAGAAGGAAGGGAGGAAGAAGGGAGAAAATTTCTTCCTCGTCGTCTCCTACGATCCTTTTTCCTGCTCTTCGTCTTTGAAGGGCTCGGGGATCGACATCGTAAGGTATGATGAACACTTGCTGTCTAGTTCTAGATGCCTTTTTCTGGTGTTAATTCTGCACTTGTACCGCTAAATTTCGACGCAAAATTGCTCCTTGGCGCATGGTACTGCGAAATTCTGTTGCAAGATTGCTTCTTGGCGCGTGATGCTGCCTAGGATCGCTTCTTGATGCGTCGGGCTGCGGAATTTTGAGTGCAAGATTGCTTCTTGATATGTGAAGCTGTTCCATGGCAGGAGGAGGAGGAGGAGGAAGCCGAGGACGCCCACCGTGCCTCGGTTCTTGCTCCTGGGCGTGATCTTGCACGGCATGGTCGTTGCCTCGCTCGGAAGGCACCGGAGGGAGCGCGGGAATGGTCGACAATAGGACGAAGGTCGTGGTCATCGGGGTCACCGCCGGCGTGGCCGCCTCGGTGCTCGCGGCGGCTTGCGTGTTCCTGGCCATCTGGCTGTACCGGAGGCGGGCCAGCGTCACCGCGCGGACGCGGTCGCTGGAGTCGACCACGGCCACGCTGCGGGCCAACGGCGCCGGCTCCACCAGCCTCGAGTCCAGCGTGTCCGTCTCGGTGGCCTCCGAGAGCGTGGTCGACTGGGGCCGCCCGCCGGCAGCGGCGAAGCGCGCCGCGTTCTGGGCCTGGAGAGGCGGCAACAACGGCAGAGAGCCGCCAGTCTCCGTCTCCGGGATCCCAAAATACCATTACAAGTATGGCAATTAGTTACTCCCTTTAGGCTTAAATCTTCGTGTTCATGCTATCATGATGCTCTTATAGACTGTGATTGAGTAGTCATATACTACTGATATACTCATATGATCAGAAGTGAATAACATTTTTCTGATTGCTCCATGTTGTTGTTGGTTGTTCAGGGATCTGCAGAAGGCTACCAACAACTTTACCACAATTCTGGGGCAAGGATCGTTCGGTCCTGTGTACAAGGCTGTAATGGCCACCGGTGAAGTGGTAGCTATAAAGGTGCTCGCGAGTGATTCAAGGCAAGGGGAAAGAGAGTTCCAGACAGAGGTAAGGTGATTCTTTTTGGTCTACAGGATTTTTTTTTTGTTTAATTTTGTTTAGAGGAAGTTTTTGATTTGGGTTCAAGTGATGGATTTGCTAAGAAGGATATAGTTGCACATTAGCTGATTCTATGGATTACCTAAGGGAACAATTGCCTGGAAAATTTGCTTGCCTGTGACCGCACTCTGTTCTCATTGATGCTCCTTTCTCTGTCACACGGATCCTTGAGCCATGGTTTGTGTATTGCACTTCCACTGCGTACTAGTCACACACTATGGGGAGAAAAAGGCAGATGACAACACAGAGGGGGAAAGCAATACTGCGAAGAAGGTGAATGGGGTTTGGGGGGCAATGGTTGAGGGCCTCCTCTCTCTGTAGGATCAATGTATTTGGTGCAAATCATGGCGGTTTGTGAGTCGTAGAGAAAGAAACACAGACGAGGGCATAGAAAAAGAATAGACGAATAGTCTCTTGTAGGCCTATAGAATTTTGTGGTTTTTATTTTTTGGATAATCCTCATGATTAGCTAATTTGAGGATCCTTAGATGTATATTATGTGTAGATAGTCAGCAATTACTGAGTGATGAAACATGCTGTGGCTGAAGTTAGTGCAACTTGCAATACCTTTAATCTATGTAAAATAGTTGGTGGTGAAGCATTTGACTTTGATAAAACTGAGTTGCAATCATGACTACGTCTCCCTTTGCAGGTAGCATTGCTTAGTAGACTGCATCATAGAAATCTTGTTAATTTGGTTGGATATTGCGTGGAAAAAGGTCAACACATTCTGATTTATGAGTACATGAGCAACGGGAGTTTGGCAAGCCTTTTGTATGGTAAGGGAGACAAATTTCTCTACCTTTTGGAGAATAAAACATGAAACAGAACAAAATGATCTGTATATTAGTTCTACACTGAGCATATAGCATGTGGTGCATTGCAAGGGGAATAAACGAAATGTTCCATGAATCTAGAAATTTCTCCCTAATTATTTTCGTACCATGTCCTGTTAGGTGATAATAAACGGAGTTTGAGCTGGCAAGAAAGGCTACAAATTGCTCACGATGTCTCTCATGGGATTGAGTATCTACATGAAGGAGTATGGTTGATGGCTATTAAACATGTACTTCCATTGTTAATGACCTGATCTTGGCAATTGATGAAAGCTATGACTATGTGTGCAGGCTGTCCCACCTGTTATTCACAGAGACCTAAAGACTGCTAATATACTCTTGGACCAAACAATGAGGGCCAAGGTTAGACAATTTATTAAGTACTTCATATTGATCATTGCAATGCCTTTCTGCTTTACGTGTACTATTAGGTATTATTCTGTCAGTTTACCTGAACAAACACTGTCTCATGATGAGTGTATAGTTCAGAATTGAACCTGCTAAAAATATTTGTGATGGAAGATGCGTGCAACTAAATACAGATTTGAAGTCCTGAGAAAATTCTTAGCCTGAAACTATGCTAATGTGCTCTGTTTGTTTTACTTGGTGGGTGCAGGTTGCAGACTTTGGTCTATCAAAGGAGGAAGTATACGATGGAAGGAAGTCAGGCCTCAAGGGCACCTATGGATATATGGATCCTGACTACATGTCCACCAGCAAATTCACGAAGAAGAGTGACGTGTATAGTTTCGGCATAATACTTTTTGAACTCATAACAGCCATAAATCCACAACAAGGTCTAATGGAGTACATTGACCTAGTAAGTTATTCTAACATTCTTACTGTATTTCAGACGAAATTATAAAGTTCTTATAAGGGTTCATATTCAATAGGTATTATTTAGACTAAGCAGATTGATCACTTGTCTGGAATATTTGTTTTGCCCGGTCAACTTTCCAGTCATGAAACAGAATACTGTCTAACACGCAAAGAGAAGCCCAATAAGCTTAGGAATGCACTAGCTGATATATCATTTTAACACGAGTTCTATTATTTTGCAGCATGATGTTAGGTCTGAAACATTGTTGTTTAGTAATAACTATTATTTTGCAGCATGGTGAATTTTACCTTGTAACATCAGTCTGTGAGCACCAATATCATTGGTGGTGTAGTACTTATTATGCACCTGTCCTTTCAGGCAGCCATTGGAGCGGAAGGAAAGGTTGATTGGGATGAGATACTAGACAAGAACCTCCTTGTCGGGAGCATTCCTGAAGAGGTAAGGATCCTTGCTGATGTCGCCTACCGATGCGTTGACAAGAGTCCAAGGAAGCGCCCCTGGATATCAGAGGTTACTCAGGCCATATCGAGGCTAAGACAGCGCCAGCTGATGAAACATGACACACTAACTTTGCCGAGGAGCGAAACCAGGACTGTTCTAAGGAGGATAGAGTACCAGCATGTGGAGCTCAGCGATCTTACCAGCATGAAAGAACTGACGCCGTTAAGAGCTTGAACTCTCTCTCTCTCTCTCTCTCTCTCTCTCTCTCTCTCTCTCTCTCTCTAGTATATGGTATGCTTACGCAGTTAGGAACATGGCCCGGTAATCAAATGTAAACAGGAGTGAACTAGGTTCGAGGAGCCATTGCTGTTTAATGATTCATCAAGTAATTTTCGCCTTTGAAGGTGTCTTAGGTCTTGTTAATTTGAGGCGTGTGCTCTTGGCTTGACATAGTTGTAAATAATCTAAAGTACTCGTAGAATTTGGCAGGATCATCGCCTCTCAGTAAATTGGTAATACGGACACTGCAGCAGCAAATGTTAAAACTGGAAACAGACGAAGGGCATCTATTTTCTCAGCAATGTTCTGTACTGCTGCTGCATTTATGCTAGGTCTACTATTTCTGAGAGAATTGATTTCATATCTAAAGACTGCACGATGGTACTATTACAGGGGACATTAAAGTGCAGGATGGCTTTAATTTCATAGATGCCCAGCTCGTGAGAGTTTTACTATTGTCATACGAACAAGAAAGTGAATTTCCCAGCAGCATGAACAAAAACAGACTGAGTTTAACTGCATCAATAAAGAGTAAGGTACACGCCCCTGAATCCCTGATACATCTGTGACAACAGGTTCTGTATACATAACATGACAATGACAACACAACAAAAACCTTGTAAATGGAGCTATAACATTACTCTGAAGTCTGAACAATGTTTAATTACTACATCAGAAACTTTTGTTGAATGTTTATTTGAATGTCACCTTTGAATGCAAACCATGAGTGGAGGAATTGGGCGGCCAAGAACCGGGCAGACATCACATCCCAACATCCTTCAAGCAACTCATGTCTAGCTAGAAAATCAAAGAAAAACTATGTACAGAAAAAGGCCATCATCTCAGCATGGACCTCTCACACAGGCGCTCAATTACTCAAACCCTATTGCAAGCCTGTAAAGGATGGCTTTATTCTAGAACTGCATAGCTTAACACCTACAAGAAAGCCACAGCAAACAGCAGCAGCCAAACAGGTGTTCACCTCCCTACTCCTGCACTAACTCAAAACTGGCAAGAAGTGCCCAGCCTCTGCCTTGCCCTTTGCCCTGTGGTGCCACACTTGCGTGAGCGGAATGCCTCAGGCAGCAGCTCCTGGAACTTCTCAAGGAATAGCCTCCATGTCTCCGACCCCATGTCAGCCAGCTTGACGAAGCTAGCACTTGTTGGGAGCTGCTCATTTGCACTCCTCCAGTTACCAATTTGAGAGTCACTGCGGTTGCTGTTGCTCACAGAAGTTTTCACATAATCCACACCCTTTGGAATGGCAGGCAGCTGACGCTGGCTTTTGTCGGTGAGACTGACACCATTCAGTGAGGCCGATAGCTTCGAAATGTTAGGAAGCCACTTATTGACAGGCTTAGGGCAACCTAATTTTTCTGCATTGCTTTCTTCCTCCTCAATGTCATATTCCTCTTCTTCAATGGCCTCTTCCAATTTAGACAGTGGGTTTCTGGAGCTCCCCCCTTTAAATTCAAAATGGTAGGCTGATGGTGCTTTTGGCATTTCATGATCATATTCACAATCAAGTTCAAATTGAGTTACATCCTCGTCGCCAGAATCATTTTCTGTGGAACATTCTTCGCGTTCTGTTGCTAGCCTCCTTGCCTCCATACAGACAACCTCTAGCTCACTTGGCTGATCTTCCATCCCAGTAAATTCCCTGCTCATCATCTCACCAATCTCCGCAAGGCAAAGACCAAATGCTGTGGCTTCTTTCAGAAATATGGTTGAGAGTATTAGCACTCTGAGGCATGCTTCACGGATCATAGGCAGCTCCATAAGAAGCATGTCAGCATCTTTCATTGGATCAAGATGTGCTATGTACTCAAGCTCATCCTCAGAGAACGGGATTGATGCCTGTGGCCAGTGGATCCATTCAAAATAAGGATCCTCCAAGCACTCTGGAAGGCAGAGACCATGATCAATAGGAATCAACTGAGTCTGATTCCCAAATTTGCCTGCTCCAGTCAGCTTCCTTACCAGAAGATTTCCAGCATGTCTATCAGTGTTGAAGATTCTGATGTCAAGAATACCAATCCTATGAACAGCAGAGACAGGAAAGCTTGAAGTGCCATGGTCACTGGCATCAAAATCATGAGGAATGAACTGCTGAAATGACGCAATCTTGCTAACAGCTCGTGGCTCACCCTCAGAAGCCTTCTTGCTGGTAGAGCTGACCACTTCGTTCACATGAAATACAAGATGAGAAATCTTAACAAGAACCGTCGGAGGGACATTAGCAGAGTTATCATAGTCCAGAAGATACGCAGCAACCTCTCTAAAACCAGTCTCACCAACTCGAACTGATCTTTTGAGGCCTGGCTGCCCAAGGGCTTTCCCTGTAAAACCTTTTGGATTGTTGGGTGCAAATGGCTCCTCGTCATTTGGCTTCACAATGGCAGCATTCTCACCTTTGATGTTCCTGAAATAGTAGGCACCACCAAGCCCACTGTTGACAGGTATTGGATCCACACCGTTTCTTATAGCCCTAGCAACATCCTTGACAAGCTGCTTTGTCCGAGAGCAGCGGCTTGGACATACTAACAGTTCAATCGGACCGCCCCTATCTCTCTGCTGCTGGAGATCCTTGCCCGTAGGAGACAGGCATGGGGTGGAGGAACTCCGATGCATGAAAGTCTTGGTCAGAAGTAATGGGGAATCATTTCGGATGGTGCTGAGATCATTCTTAAGGACACGATCACCAAATGTCAGAGAAGTCTCATCAGTGGGAACATTGAGGGCTAGCTGCAGCTTTCTTTTGACTGTGTGTGCGTTGTCACCACGGTCTAGTTGAATAGCCAGGACACAACCAGTGTCAGTTTGGACAAAAACACGCTTCCATCCACCAGCCCTCCCTTCGCTTCTACTTTTGGTAGGGTACTCACTGCTCAGAGCGCGGTTCAAGGCTGACACTGCCATCTGGGTCTGGACTGGGCTCTCCAAGTTGCGAGACATGGCAAACAACAACAAAAGAACCGACGTTAATGCACTAGATGCAGCTGCAACAACGAGGCCTTTCTTACTCCTCTCTTCTCTCCTGCGCCCGTCAAATACGGCAGATGACTTGGTGCTAGAGTGTGAGAGAGGCGTCACCGCAGAGATCATCAGGCAACAAAGGCCATCTCGCACATTAGCTAGACAGCACCAGAAAGCGGTGATAAATAAGGAAGGTGAAGACGGCAGCAACCTCCCCTACAACAGGGAGCCGCTATGAAACCCAGCAAGCTCAATTTTTGGATGACTAGATCCTGCAAAGATAGACAGAGTAAGTGGATGTTATCATCGTTTTCTCAAGTCAGAAACCAACTGCAAAGATATGACTTCCAAACCACTCTTGCTTCATTGTTGTTCTGTATAAAGTATGAAATGGAAGATAAGGAAGTTTCCTCATGATACACATAGCCGCTCAGGTAATTAACAAACCACAACACTTCACATGACTAAAGTTAGCATTTATATTTCTTAAGAGAAAGTTGGCATACATAAGAAGTGGACTACCACTTTCCATATGATTGTTGACTACTAGGTAGTTTTTTTAAGGCGCATACTGAAGCTATGCTGTGTTGATGCATCTTTTGCAGTTTAATCATTCCGATTCGCGCTGTCTCCCATTCACTCTTCCCATCAATAGCATCTGTGATTTGCTTACACTGAATCTCTGGTCACTGATGAGATCCAGGCATGTCTCTAAACTTTCCATGTGGCAAACAAACCAAGAAACCTCCACATCTCAATTCATTCCGGTAGCTGCGCGCAGCTGCTTAAAATTGCCTCTCGATTCGACAAGAGCGCAACTCTTCCTATGCAGATGATGGCTATCTCATCTCATCTCACCAGGGTTAGTCAAAATTCAGATGCAGTAGTCGAAGGTCGCTCTTTTATTACAGGAATCTTGTAGTTTTCAAGTCGAATCTGCATTATAGAAGCTGTGTACATACAAATTTTGCTCCACAGCTGGAATCAGATCAGATGCCGCAGGAGCAAGCTACAAACTGACCAAGAATGGAATGCTTAATGCTATGAACTACGCGGCCAAGAAAAATAAAAACGCAAACTTGAATCCACCGACATTAATTCACCAGACTGAGGAATCATGCTTCCAGCTAAAAGTCTAGCGAATCCTAGCAAAAGGAAATTATTGCTCCAGAAACTACTGGAAATGAAGCCGCGCCGCTTTTCTTGCAAGAAAGTACGGTTTTCGTCTAACAAAAATGCAACCTTTTGCTCTCTCAACTCAGAAAAAAAACATGGAAAAAGAAGAGAGAGAAATAGAGACAGCGGAAGCTTGGGCTTCCGCCACAGAAACAGCGAAACGAACACCAGCCCGAGCGGAGAACCCCAAGAAATCTGGGGGGTAAAAGGAGCTCCTATCCGTACCTGATCCAATGCGGGAGCCTCCGAAATGGCAGCCCGCCGCCTGCGGAGCCGCAGATCTGGCAGTACACCGCCTCTCCCCGTCCGGCGGCCGGCGCGGTACCACTCCCCGACACCCCCCGCTGCCTCTGCCTCCCACCTCCCTCCCTCTTCAGTGACTCAATCCTCGCCGCTTCTCGCTCGCTCTCTCTCCCTCTCCCCCGCGTGCTGCGTGCGTGCGCGAGCGAGAGCGAGAGCGAGAGCGTGTGTGAGGGGGGCGTGACGGAGCCAGGGATTGGCCGAGGTAACGGGCGTCTGCGCTTCTGCTTGTTTCGAAGGAAGGATCCTCTCTTACTCTTTTCCTTCATTGTCTTCTTGCGCTTACAACCTTCTAGTATGCTGTAATTGTCGTCCTTGCCCGGAAATGGTTAGCAGCAAATGCTTTGTGTTTGAAGTGGATTTCCACCTTAATTTCGTAGCGTCGACGGAGAAACAGGCGCACGCTTAGGGAATCTTCAACAGTATTATCTTTAATTTTTTATATCAACTCTATGTTACCGAAATATAGATTTAGAGAAAACACTTCCAATAAGTTGTCTCTAACATTCATACCAAACTTATAATATTTTCACTCATTTACCCATTTCTCACATGCACTGATTGCTTTGTCTTGATTCGTGTGTAGGCATGGTTGTTTGAGGAAGAGATGGCTTCCCTTCTCTCTCATGTTTCTCTCTTTTCCATCTAAGATTTTGCTGACATGGAAGGGCTAATCGATGGCTAACATGATATTATTGGAGATACCCTTATGTATCCTCTACACATGCTGGGAATTTTTGCCGATGCATCAAGGCCTCATGAAGCGTGAGCACATATTTTTCCACTTTTCGCACACGTGTGTACACCATTTTTTATTTCAATAAGCAAAAGCGTCAAGTGAGACTCGAACGCTGAGCGACCACGCACTCTTGGCCAACTGAACTCAGTTCTCTGTGTGGTTGAATTTGGGGAATCTTTTGTGTCTTCCTCGCTGTCGTTGCCTAGCAACAGCTTGTAATAATTACCCTCACTTATTCACAAATACAAGTTGTTTTGGACATCAACATAGTTTCCAAAATAAAACTTTAACCACTAATTACTATTGTAATATATTTGTAAAACCTAATAAAATTATAACATCCCAAAAGTATTTTTTGAGATGAATGTACACATATGATTTTTCATGTATTTAATCTAAATATTTAAAAAGATATTAATAACCAAAAATTTTAGAGTTTGACTGTACGCTAATCTAAAACGAAAAAAAGAACCGAAGGAGTCCTATCAACGTGAGCTACACCCTGATTCTTTTCAGGGATTTTATGTTCGGTGCATGTGCGCACGCCATCGTGCGTTGCATCATTTCTTCTTCTACTAGGCCGATCTGCAATCTCATCCATTGCCCGCACCCCACGGCCGTTGCCCTTTCCAAACAGTAGAAACTTGTCGATAAATCTCGTTTAGTCGTTATCTCCGATTTGGCAACCTCCCCTGTAAACGTGCGCTAACCTCAACTTGTCTTCTTGCCTAGTGTTTGCAAATGTGCGCCCAACTGTAAACTGGAGCGTGTGTGCGAAATACTCCCTCTAGTTTTTAATAAATGGCGTTCAACAAGAGTAAATTGTACTATACGACGTTATGCTTTAAAAAACGGAGGGAGTAGCAGTTTTGTTCTTTTTGTTAGAGCATGTGTACAACAGTGTAACGTTGGCTGTCTGTAAATCTTAACACGTATGACATAAGATGATGTGGATGAGAGAGAATGAGCACAGAGAATCGGATCGTTTCTCATGGAGTAGTTGACTGTAACACGAGAAACAAAACATATTGTATATGAAGGAGGTGTCTATAGATATATGTAAAAAAAACAACCTATTGTAAAAGCTGTTTTTAGTGCTGTCTATAAATAACATAGAGAGATACTATAAACAACGGTTATCTATACCATTATACACGCCTTTAGTCATGTGATACTCATGGACCGACAGACTTATGCACAAAAAAATGCATAATTAGGTTGTAAGTTTAGCTAACGAAGCTTTACATGTACCCAAAAGTTCGCGTGTACAGTCAGTCGCATGACTTGCCGGCTAGACAAACATCTGCTGGCCGGGTTGAGCTGAGTAATGAGCTAATTGAAGACATTATCACGGAAATAAAATATTAGAACGCAGGATTTATTTTTTACAGGAATTCTTGCACGAACCGAAAAAAAATCCAACGAGCCCTCCGCAAAATTACTGCATCCCAACCAACGGAGGCCTTAGTTTAGATAATTACTGCATCTTAAAGAAAGAGAGATAGTGATTGTCACTAAATAGAAAATGTTATCACCTGTGAGTGATTGGTAGGGTAGGTGGGTCCAAGATTAGAGCATCAAATTAGGACATGCACAACGCTCCACCATGAATGGTAGCCTCGTAGGGCTAGGTCGGATGCTCGCTATTTGTGGAGGAGTGAGGGGGAAAAGGTGGTGGATTGCAGCCAGGGTGGCAGAGCAGCCTACAGAGAAGGCGATGGCTTGAGGAGAGAGTGTGTGTGGTCTAGGGAGGGAAGAAATGGCCCCAAGAGGGAGGAAGCATGTGGCACCTGCACTAGTACTGGGCGAAGAAAGTGGCGCCGAGGTCGAGCCACGACGGCTTGAGGAAAATGACGGTGACAGTGTGGCAAGATGAGAACGACGATGTAGGGGCGATACGAGGACGACGGCGCCGAAGTCGGAGATGAGGACGATGCTAGGGACGCGCAGCGGATAGATCCGGGCGAGGGGAGAGAGGCGGTAGCTGGATCCGACCGAGGGGAGACGACAACGCTGGGTGGACGACAAAGGCGGTGCTGGGGACACACGATGACCAGATTCAGGTGAGGCGACAACTGGATCCGGTCGACCCGAGGACGGTAGCGCCAGGTGGGCGACAAATCGGAGTCGACAGGAGGCGGTTTGGAGTCGTTTTGGCGAGGGAAGTGAGGGGAGAGAGTGGGAGGATGAGGATGGGTTAATATTTGGCTGACATGTGGGGCATGGGTGTATATGTAATAGCGTTCTGTCTCTAGGGTTTCTTGTATAAAATTTCAGACTAAAGTGCTAAATAGAAAGAAAGCAGGGGCTGAAATAAAAACTAAATGGTTGCAATGTAAAATTAATTGTGGGGCCATTTGAAGCTAGTCGGCTACCCTGCATCGTGTGATTAAGAGTTTGGATGGTGCCTAAGAGACTTGTGTCTAAACGAAGGATGAGACCACTACTTGAGGCCAGTTGCATTGTACATACCCTTAGAATCACAAGACACATCGAGAAGTGTGGATCCCACTTTGAACATATTCCAAAACTTTAGTATTTTCTCTCTCTGAAAAATTACTATTTTTCTTTGTTTTGGACCGTCAATAAGCACTGACAAGGTAGTATTATACATTTATACTTTCAGGCCAAATTACATAATAACACTGCAATGAGTTCACAAGTTGGAAAATAACATTGTTGCCTCGCTGAAATAAGCACGCCTGCTTCTAAAATTCACATACATTCAGGGAAAACATTACCAGTAATAAATCTTTATCGGAGGGCAGCGATAACACTGGTTTTCATCGGTTGCCGGAAATTTGGCCGAAATTTTTTAATTAAAATTTAAAATTTTCAGATGTAAAGATGAAATTTATCTAAATTTTTAATTTGGATGAAAATTAATTAATTTTCCTCGGAGCGACTGCTACTACTTTGTGCCCGACCTAACCGTGCAAAGCCTACAAGAATCCTATACTTTCTAGCAAAGCATGCATGCAAAGTATTTATATTCTCCCCCACGAACCATCTTTATGTTTCTTTCTACCACAAAGCTATCTAGCTGCCAACGCCAGCATGCCCGCCTGCAGCTTGGAGAGTCGCACACATGGTATGACAGCGTCACACGAACCCACGACCTCCCTTCGCGTGTCGATCGACCGCCGTCGTTGCGGTCTCCGGTGGAACATAGCCGTCCGACAAAAGCGACGGCCGATAGGGAGGCGAAAGGACGCAGAAGCGCACGAGAAATGGCACGGCGGGGGATAGACGGACGGCGACGTCCACAGATCTGTGGGAAGAAGGATGGAACCTCCGGGCTCCAGTCTCTTTAATTTTCCAGCTCACCTTGAGGACGATCGATGCCATCCTTCACTGATGTAGCGATCGATGGAAGTGATGCTTCAGTGTAAGAGGGATGCCACGCGTACAAACGAAACATGTTCATTGGTCCGTGTGGGTCGACCTCATCTAGTACAGTCGGAATATAGAGTAGTCAACTTTTATTACAGTTAATCCCTCTGGTTGTGGCATTTTACACGGATTGTCCTCATGCGAGGACAATTTCTCATGCGAGGATAGCCACGTACTCCTCCGATCGACAAAAACAAGTCGTTTTAGATATTGATATGGTCTCTAAAATATAAATTTGATCACTAATTACTATTGTAATATATTTATAAAACTCGATAAAATTACAATATTACGAAAGTACTTTTCGAGATGAATCTACACATATGATTTTTATGTATCTAATCTAGATATTCAAAAAGACATAGATAGTCAAAATTTCTAAAATTTGACTGTACGCATTCCAAAACGACTTATTTTTGTGAACCGAAGGGAGTACTCCCTAAGTTGTCATGGGATCCGTTCGATCAAGGTTTTCAAACTTTGACCATTAATAAATGTTAAAATATATAAAGCGATCAAATTAAAATACCGACATCGGATTTGTCTTGCAAAACTTTCGTAACATATATTTATCATTATTATTTTTCTAGCGTATTGTGATACAAAATCATAATCAAATCATTGCCTTGGAGACCATGCAGAGTAAAAAAAACAACTTAGATTTTGGGACAGGGGGACTACGCAAAACCTTTTTTTTTTCTAGGGATAATGGTGCGGGTGCTTGATTACTACTAGCTTGAAGAATAAGATGCTTAGTCGTCACGTGTGTAATTAATTTTCCATCTCCACCCACAGGAAAACACACACTTGCTCGAGTTGTTTCCAATGGCGATGACGACGGAGGTTCCAGCCTTGCACGGGTATCCGATACTCTGTGGGTGTTTGGCGAAATCCTAGGGGCTCCTCCGGCAGGGGACCCTCCTGAATCCTATCCCTCGTCCTGATTAGGAGCCGCCTGGCTCACCACTGCAAACAAAACAGGGGACCAGCCGGTTTTTTTTCCTTCCCTTCTGTTGCAAAATATAGGAGGAGGTGAGAGAGAGAGAGGGAGCTGTCAAACTGCATGGTTGCTACTTTGCTGTCGTGGAGGGTGAGGCGGCACCAGCTGATGAGGACGATATGAGCTGAGGTGTCAGCGTTAGTTGGCAGAATTATCTGCTCGGGAAAGTGATCCTCCACTTTAATACAGAGGATCTACAATATATTGGCACTAAAGGCGATCTTCATCGTCTAATTGAAAAATCAAAGGTCTGGATCAATCGCTATAGTAATTTTGTTATAGTGTTTTTCTGATACAGTACAAATCGTGTTGTTGCTACATTTTTTTTTTTGCAGTCACTACGGAGCGTTGTTTACCCAAAAAAATTGTTCACACAGCGGACCTTGAAGTAATACAGAGAATCCGGATCCATCTGCGCCACCTCAGCAAAAAGCGCACAAACATGGTGGTTGAAAAAAATGCACAAATAAAGAAGTCTTTGACTGAAATGACACGTTTTCTAGTTATACTAGCAAAACTAGCCCCCCTCCCCGATCGAAATTACAAAAATGATATATCGAAATTACAGGACGGCTGCCGCATATATACCCATAGCACTACAGGTGGCCTGCCAGCGCAACTGCCGCGCTAGCTTGCCATCCAAGCGTGTGCGGCAGCCGTTCTGCTGTGTTTTTCCGCGGTCTGGTTGAGTGGCACGTGGTTTTTCGCGGCAAAATACGTAGTAAAAGTACCATCATTTCGTTCGTAAGGAGCTAGTTTTGCTATTTCTATCGAAAAAGAGGCTAAATAAACGAGGTGGCTCTTGTCTCTGTTTTGCTAGCCAGTACTACTTGATTGCGTTGTTGTGAACAGCAAAAGGCGCAGGATGAACATCACGACCTATCTGCTTCACTCACTCACTGCAGGCTAGGGAAAAGTAACACGAAAGAAAAGCAAGACGTCTAGTGGTCTGATTTCATATTTGCACTTATGTAGCTGATCCTCACGAGAGTGTCATTTTGTAAGCTGATCCTTAAACTAGACTACCTGCAAATCTGACACATTTGAGGACCCTGCACATCTTCATAATCCTTTGCTGTAAAGTTGTGGATTATTTGGTATTTGGTATAAAGGTAGTTGTTAAGACCTGTGGAGCCAAATGTAAATAATGTTATTGCAGTTCCAAAAAAATAGATATAACAAAAGATAATAAAATGATCATTTTGTAGTGATCTGATTTTTTAATTACATCAGCTAGCCGAAAATCATGGACACACGAATAGTAATAATAATATTGAAAAGTAGCACCCTGCATTGTCTTGATTCCTGGTACCTGTACCGACAAAAAAAAAAGTGCTGTATCACAAATTACACAATATATATACCACTAACCTAAAATTAATGAAAGATGGAATTAAGATATACAGAAGATTCTGATTCTGGGGCATACATAAAAGAGCAGAAATAGGCGACTATAGGTCTATAGCAACCGAGTGCATCTCTTCCTCCATCAGAAATATTTGTCTGAGACCTCAGATTAATTAAACCGATTGAAGAGAGGAGATCGAAAGCGATAGGACATAGAACTACGAGTTGTCAACTACTACTAACAAGAATCTCCAAGCAAGGATAGATACAAGTGGAAGATAGCAACTAAGTAATTTAAGTCGTACCTATGTGCGTGCATGAAAATCTAGTTTGGTTATTTGGTTTTAATGATTGGGGAGTATCATGTGTGGGGATCCGGATCCTCTGCATTTCTACAGAGGTTCACTGTGCAAGCAGAGTTGCGTGAGAGTGTTAACAGTATCTCTACAGTAGTACTATAACAATAGTGGAAAATGTATCATAGCAAAATATTATATCTATTCATCTCCCCCTTTAATTTTTTTTTTTTTTATCAAACGGTGCAGGTTGCTTCTAATTTTTATGCACCGTGGTATTCCATGCAAAGGATCTCGATTCCACGTAGACATCTCGTAGTAGTTAAATATTCTTGTTCCACATGGTAGTACAGTGCTAAAGTAACAAGATAGTACGTATTGCGACGTGCAGATAAAACAAGAAATGTTCTCCATCTCAAAATAATAATAATAATAATAAAGCAAGAAATGGAGAGCATGTAGCTAGGATTCGAAGATCGAAGTAGGGCTAGTAATGGAAAATGAGAATCTGCACACGCCTGTATATGCACACGCAATCAGTGCCGTTGGCTATACTTTGAGATTCGTGCCGTGCACTGTATTATATTGTGTATAAGCTTGATTTAAAGCTGCATTTGCTTGTATTTTAAGGTTCATTGGAACAAGTGTTCTGACAAGGCGTACTTCCAACATATTTGAAATTCAAATTTTGAATGAAGACGTTGAATGGATACAATGTACTATGTATTGTACACCAAAATACAGCGACTTTTGCAAAGCAAAAAATACTTTAGCTAACCAAATTTACAATACAATACATTGTACATACACTTTGCTATACATGTATATACATGTACAGTACCGTTGAACACCGGCCAAAACGACAACGTGCTCGAGCGGCCAGAGAGGATGCCGACGAGGTGCACACGACGATGGCGACAGCGGTGAGGTGCACACGGCGGCGATGGCGATGAGGTGCACCCCAAGTGCACGGATGGCGACCAGGTGCACGTGGTGGCGTTGGCGAAGAGGTGCATGGCCGTGTCGTCGATGAGGTGCAAACGAGGCGCAAGAGACGGCATCGGCAACTAGGTGCGCATGGCGGCATCGACGACCAGGTGTGCCTCCTGGGGACGACGACGAGTTGGCCGACGGTAGAAGGACGTATCAAATTTGAGGAAGATGACGAGATAGAGGGAGCTTGAGCACGTTGTTGGATTCGAGTTGGGCGTCGCTAGATTTGGCCTAAGGGCAGCAGCTTGCTTGCTCATCAGCGCTCTATGCCTGCCGCCGATCGCCACGACCTCGTCTCTCGGGCCAAATATGAGCTCGCCGACCTCGGCACTGCCAGATTTGAGACCACTTGGTTTCATCATCATCGAAAGAGATAGAGAGCGAGAGAAAGAGGACGGGAGAGAAGAGAGAGAGAGAGAGAGAGAGAGAGAGAGAGAGAGAGAGAGAGAGAGAGAGAGAGAGAGAGAGAGAGGAGGTGACTGATGGAGGTGTCTAAATGGGCCGGGACGGTCGAGCCGATCCACGACACGGGATTGTTGGCTCAGCACAAGCACAGTATGGCATGACACAGTAGTCAGGTCGGGCTGGCACGACCCAACCAGGCGTGCCGTGCTTGGGTCGACACCCCAGCCTAGCGGGCCAACCTAGACCGACATGGCATGATTAGGGCATGACACAACACAATTAGCCCGCTTAGAGTCGTTGGACCCGTGTAGGCACGACTCGATACGGCCCAACCAGACGTGTCGTGCTTGGGTCAGCACCTTGACCTAACGGGCCGGCCCAGCCCGGCACGAGCACGACACAAAACGATTAGCCTGCTTAGAGTTGTTGGACCTGTGCAGGCACGACGCGACACGACCCATCGACACGATTAGACCCGTTTAGGCACGATAATGGTCGAATTTTTAATTTGTAGTTACTGGAGAGCTTTAAAAATACAAAAAAAAATCAAGAAAATCTTTTTTTCTCTGTATAAATAGGCTACATACATCACCTATCCATTCTTCAACCTCTTCTCTTACTTTTGTTGTACAAATTTAGATTCCTTTCGTGATAATTTGGCAAAATTTTAAAAAATTGTGCCAAAAATTCAAAATCCAGCTGTCGTCAGGAAAAGAGGTACAATACTATATATATATATTTTTATTATTCTTATTTATTATAGTAAGATGAAATAAATGATAGTGTAATTTGTGATTTTCGTGATGAAAAATTACGATAGTTTTGCAATTGTTTCAAAATTTTATCGGAAGATCTTGCATCCTTTGATAATCTCGAGGCCCCAACTCAATCGCAAGAGCAAGCAACAATATCATCATCAGACTCTACGACCCATCTGCGTCTGCGAGCACCAAAACAAAGCGAACCAGGTCGAGACATTTCGATAAGATAACCAAGCCAGGCGGACAAGGGGTTCATGTAAGATATGTTGTTTGTAAAAATAGTAGACATGAATTATCTGCAAAGTCTTTAGCTAGAACGGGGCACTTACTTAGACATGTTGCAGTATGTAAAGCAAGGCAAGGATTGACCATGAGGCGGACATAGCTGCAGTACAGCCCCGATGGTACAGTACACAGCTAGGGCTATAGTCCTGAGGTAGCTCGTCAATCTCTTTGTCGTTTAATTGCTTCAGAGGATCTACCTTTAAACTTTGGGGAATCTAAACCATTTGAAAATTACATTACAACTGCATATAATCCTAGATTTGTTATCGTTTCTAGACAGACAATAACTATGGATCTAGTTAAATACTATAATAAATGTTGTGATAAATCCAAAGAACCATTTGGTACCTGTACATTTTCGTTGGTTTTTACCTCGGACATATAGAGTGGTCGGACTAGGGAGGATTATTTTAGTGAAGTTGCTCATTATGTTAACGATAACTGAGAAATGAAAAAACACAATTATAAGGTTCAAACTAATTGATGTAGAACAAACAAGTGAGAATATTGTAGACTGTATTATCAAAGTCGTGGAAGATTTTGGTCTTATAAATAATTTTTTTCTATAACTTTAGACAATACCGCCACAAACTCTAGGGCGATGGATATTCTCACTCTATTATTTAGTACATACGCTTAATCCTTCTTACTACATTAGTGATGCGTCTGCCATATTGTTAATCTTATAGTTAAATGTGGTCTGAAGATGTTGAATCTGTATATTAAAGCTTTTTGCGATGCGATATATTTCTTAAACCATTCTAACTAATGAATATCATCATATAAGAACTTTTGCAGGGCAATGGATGTATATCCAAGAAAAAATAGTTTAGACATGCTACTAAGAAGGAACTCTACTTACTTGATGCTTAAGAACCTTTTTACTGTATAAGAGCATGTATATCCAAGCAAAATGTGGACAATCTTGATTTCATGTGCTCACCTAATTGCAGATAATCCATATTCGGTTCAAATAGTAGTGCCAAAGCTATATTCTTCAACCAAATTTTTCCAAAAAAAAAACACATGCATATACTAAATGCAGATAAGTATGTATCGAGTCTTATCGATTTTTTTTATTTAATCTTTTTTTAAAATTTATTTTAAAGTTAACCATCCGCGAACTTTATTATCAATTCTGACCCCTTTGGTCACGTCACGACCAATAGTGTGATAAAACAACACTGTCACGCCAGCCCGAATCTGGCCAAGCTGTTGTCATGCCACAACTAGTAGCGTGATAGTGTTGTTTGGTCACGCCACCACCAATGGCGTGACAAAAGTGCTATTTTTTAGACTTATCCTACGACATGACAATATTATTTTGTCACACCATGGATGGTGGCGTGACCAAAGGTGTCAAAATTGTAAATAAAGTTCGCGAGGAGTTAACTTTAAAATAAAATTTTAAGAAAGGATTAATTAATAAAAAAAGCCTTCAATCTTATCTGTGGTCCGTGTTCTATTCGTATTGTTTTTATTATTTGGATGCAACATTGCTCCCTCCGTTCTCAGTACCGATTCTAGCTTTCAAAATGTATCCCTAAATGCATATTATTATGCAGTTTTGAGATGACTTCTTTTTACCTTTTCCCCCTTATGTACATCTCCCCTTTCATTTATTTTTCTAACCATGGTTAGGTAATTTACTACCATGGATTGAGGGGAAATGAATCCTCTGACATTGCAAAGCAATGTCACGGTCCTTGAGGCAACAACGATTCGTCGGACGAGGCGGCGGCGACAAGCAGTAGTACACCGTCACCGGCTGTGGCGGTAGGTAGTAGTACACCATTACTAGTCGTGGCGGCGGGGGAGCGAGAGCGCAGGCACCACATCCCTCATGAATCATGCATAGGTGCAGCACTTGGAGGCGAACCCTGCGCCGCAGTGGCACCAGCGAGCGACGCGAGAAAGTAGGAGGCAGGTGCTCCTACTTGCTAACCTGCCACCATTTATTTTATTTTAATTCTGAATTTTAGTTTTTTGTTGGATTTCATATACAATTCTAGTTGCAATTTTTGTTTGTTTTTTTATTCTGAATTATAATTATTGATGTATTTTACTTAGAAATTTGTATGAAAATCAAATTGCTAATTTTATTTTTTTATTCCGAATTTCAGTTTTATTGCACTTAGCTCGCCTTCTACTTATGAGGCACTAAGCTAACCTGTCTGCAAAGGTTAAGCGACACTTGCTCATAAATATTATTTTAAATTATTTATGAGGCACTTGCTCCTACTTGCTAACCAGCCTCCATTAATTTTTTAAAAATTATTTATGAGGCACTGCACATAGGTACTGTTTGAAATACTATTTGAGTAAGTAGGGTTAGCTTGCCTCCTACTTGCTTGCGTCACTTGCTGGTGCCAATGTGGCACACGATTCGTCTCCAAGTGCTGCACCTGCGCGCAGTTCGTGAGAGATGTGGTGCCCGCGCTCCCGCACCAAGCATGGGTGTACATGCACCCCCGCCGCTACGGCTGGTGACGGTGTACTACTACTTGCCGCCACGGTCGATGACGGTGTACTACTGCTCGCCATCACCGCTTCGTCCGGCGAATCGTTGCTGCCTCAAGGAGATTGTGCTTGTTATGCCGTGATTTCATATGAAAAAATTTATATAATTTTTTTGGTATATGTGATAATACATTTGAAACTGTAAGTGTGAGAAAAAAAAAACAAGAAGAAAAAATTCAAAGAAAAAAATGCTCTCGACCGATTTTTTAAAGTGTTAAATAGTGTTAGACATAGTATTTCAAATAGTATCAAACAATATTTAAATAATATTAAATAGAATCAAATAGTATTAAATAGTATCAAAAGGTGTCAAAAAAAAACATTTTTAATGGTTTTTTAAAACCATTCGTCGCTCGTTCCTTTGCCGTGCCTCCTAGGCACGACATTGCTTGACCGTGCCTCTAGGGCCAGATTTCACTCTGTCCGTGCCCTTAGGAAGGGCACGGTAGAGGTATGTCTGGCCTCTAGAGACATAGTAGAGGCAAATCCGGCCCCATGGGTACGGATAAACCATATGTTGCGTCTCTATTTATTCAAGAAGAGGCTATTTTTGTTAATTCATACGCCAACACTACTAAACGTGCCAAAAACTCGCTATATTGCTTGTTTGTTCAAGCAAAGTTGTGCTCGGCGGTAAATCATTATGATCAGTACCAGATTGATCAAGTAGAGGGGTGAAAAAGTTGACGCACCGTCCAGATTCATGCGTGACTGTACATGAACGCAACACCGACCAAAGACGTTAAGACCCAACAGGAAACGGTTGGATACTCCGATACGCCCTACTTTTAGTCCACGTGCAGACTGTAGATGGGAGAAAATGTACGGTTGGCCATCGTGCTTAACGAGTTATTATCGAATTTCGAACAAAATTATTTTATTTATTGTTTAAATTATTATTTTTAAAACGAGCTAACAGGTTCCTGTCAAGCCGGGTCTCATTAAAAAATTTCACCAATTTCAATTTTAATCAATTAACTATTCTAATCGGATCAATTTTTTTTTTGATGGGCTTTTCATCAGAGCCGTCCACCTGTGGATCCTTTCCTCCGGCTGCGTCCCGATCCGATCCGCGCCAGGCCACCCCCTGGAGCCGGCAGTGGGCCCCACCTGCTCACGTGCTGTCAGGGAGAGGAGGAGGGGCCGCCGCATGTGGGGGAGTCGCTCACGGTAGTCATCGCTCGGTGGTCCGCGGGGCCCGAGCTCGCCGCGTGTTTGATTTAGCGATCTTGTCTGCTCAGTGGAGCACGGGGCGAATGGCAAGGCTACTGCAATCCTCGTATGTACGGTGATGATTCCTGCGTCCTTAACCGTTTGAGTGGAGTCCGATCCTTTGTTACCCTTCTTTTGATGATGCTGCCTGCTTAGTCAGACCCGCTCTGTTTACGCCATGATCTTGTCGGGTGGCGAGAAGCTACCTGGAATTAGCGGTTGCTAATGCTAGCACCTAGGAGCACTACTATACGTTCACCTTATATTAGCGAGAGTAGCCTTCTGCGAATTTTTTATTTCCCAAAAAATGACCAACGCCAGTCCTTTTCGCGCCATCACGCACTCGTTGCCGCACGGTCACCGTGCGGTGGTTCAGCCCGGCACGTGGACCTTTTGTAGCATTTTTTTTTTATTTTTTTAATCATTTATGTATTTTTTTAGAAAAACAAAAAAATTGCACGTGAATCTTCTACAACAATTTTTTTTTTCTTACAGGAGGTCCACGTGGCGGGCTAAGGCGCCACTGCATGGCGGCCATGCGGCAACACCACCGCACGGTGGCTGTGCAGCAACGGGTGAATGGTGGTGCGGGAAGAGCCGCTGCACGATGGCCGTGCAACAAGCGGTCATTTTTGTAAAAGAAAAAATTCCGCAGACGATTAATAGTGTCATTTCGGTCAAAAAGTCAATTTACAAAGCAAGTATAGGTTGAATACGCGAGATTTGTCCGAGTTATTGCAAAGAAGAAGAAGATTTGTCCAAGTTGGAACTCAAGTTCAGCGTGATTGGTTAAAGTTTCTGTGATAAAAACAAGAATACGTGGAAAAAAAACTAGGTAGATTTTTCATTAAAAGAAGGAATACACCCAAATTGAGGTCTCGAACCTGAAAGGTGGGGTAGAGCTAGACTCAATTCCATAAAGTTCCTATGATAGATATCATATTTTGCTATTTCAGCTCATAAGGCCATAATTTGCTAAAACCATTAGTGAAAATGCATTGTTTTTTTAAAGGTAGTAGACATGTCAATTTTTTCTCCTCTCGTCTCGACTTCACTAAATCTTAGTCCACGCGAAAAATATAATGGGGAATATATTGTAAAATGAACTAAGTACGTAATTAAGTTCAAGACGAAGGTCATATGTTGAAAATGAGGGCAATATTTTAATTCCAGATTTCATTACAGGCAAATATTACAAAAGACTAATGATACATAAAACAGTACTGACAGCAGACAACTCATTGTACTTCGCAATATATAAAAAACAGGATGTATAAGTCAATCAATCACACAGTAGACTTACAGATGGGTCTGATGAAGAACAGGAAGCAGCACAGACTTGATGCAGTGCAGAAACGTAACCACTAACTTATAACCGTCCCTGCATAGAACAGAACCACTAACGAGGTTCTTGTTTATTGTAAGAGTATGCTGCACGTTCTTCAAGTGGACAATCTTCCCTGAAGTAAGCTTCAGTTCTACCGTGCCAATACCAAGAACAGAAGCATGCGACCCGTTTCCCATTAGGACGGATGAAGCCCCTGCTGCCTGGTAAGAAGAAAACAAGGAAATATCAGAACATACGTGAACATTAGCACCAGTATCAACCCACCAATCGGTGGATTGACATGCTGAAAAAACAACAGAGAATTACTATACCCTCCACGAAGTGAGGCCTCGCCTATGATCACATTTGGCCTTCTTCTTTGGTTGTTCACCATCTCGCTTTTATGAAATGACGATCTTTCGCCATATGACCGTTTTCCACACACAAAGCGGTGATGTTCTTCATATCCTTCTTCTCGATTTTCTTCTTAAAGCTAGTTGTCTTGTTCGTTTTGTTGGATTTGTACTTCTTTACATGATCTTTTCTCTATGAAATTTGCATTGTTCGACTGAAGTGCTAGGTGTATCTTTTGCTCTTGCCTTTTCTTCCACATCGAGGGTAGCAATGAGATCTTCAATGAAATCTCTTCCTCTTGTGTTTCAAGCTAGTGGCAAAATCCCGCCAAGAAACAGAAGTTTGGCGACAATGCATGACCACAAACTTAGGAGGCAACACACGCCCGGATGCGCAATTTCACCAACCAATTCTTTGGAGATCATGAGCTTGTCCAACTATGGACTTAGCCTCATCCATGGTAAAGTCGAAGAATTGCTCACACATGTAGAGCCAACGACCGCCTCTGCCTCTGCATATTTGTGCTCTAGTGCATCCCACAACTCGTGGCGGACTTATAGTCCATGTACACATCATAGAGCCGATCGCGGAATGGTCGAAGGCGCCAAGAGCGATGTTGTTCGCATTATCGAAGCGCATATCTTGGTCAGCAGAGCGGATCTGCGGGTGGATTACCCACCACAGCCCCAAAGACATGAGCCAGAACTTGGCTCTAGTCTGCCATCTACGGAAATTCTGACCAGAAAACCTCTCAGGTTTCATAGCATCAGAAGCTCCAACCATAGTTGTGTTGCAACAAAGTTTACAATAAGGTTTCTGGAATGTTGAAAATGAGGGCAATATTTTAATTTCATATTTTATTAGAAGGCAAATATTACAAAAGACTAATGATGCATAAAACAGTACTAACAGCAGACAACTTATTGTACCTCGCAATATATAAAAAATAGGATGTACAAGTCAATCAATCACACAGTATACTTACAGATGGGTCTGATGAAGAACAGGAAGCAGCGTAGACTTGATGCAGTGCAGAAACGTAGATGTCGCAGTGCAGCAAGCGGTCGTGCAGATGCGCTGCCCAGAAACCTTATTGCCGCCCCCGTGCAGGTCTTCACGGCAGCAACGGCTCGGAGATACCGTTTCCCTTCTTCATGGTGTACGCTGAGAAGAAGAGTCGGCGAGGTTCAGACGGCGCAGTACAACAGCACAGATTAGAAGGAAGAAGGAATGGAGGATATTCTTCTACTCACTATGCACTGGACGTCTCCAGACATATATAGAGAGATGCAGATTGGTAACTGACAAATTAAACAGCCATTTACCCACTGGTAACTGACACACTTAACCAGTCATTTACCCACTGGTAACTGTCACACTTAACCAGCCATTTACTCATTAGTAACTGTCTGTCATCATCACCCAATAAAGCCTCAAATTCAAACATTTGAATCTCGTTCAAACAGAGAGAGAGAGAGAGATGCATGGTTCAGCAAAAATAAGGTGGACTTGGTCTGCCAAATAGAGCACCACGTCACGGCACGGTCGCGCGTCGCAAGTCACAAGTCACGCGATTTTTTTCACGCGAAAATACGCGAACGCGCGTGCGCGTGTGTGTATTTAGCCAAAGCCCTCCTCCTACCACCCTCATCCATGTGTCACATGTTTCAAGGAGTGGCAATGACTCCACCTTATATGTTGGTCACCTCCACTTTACCTTAGCAATATGGTACTAAACCATAAATGCTTTGGAATTATAGAAAATGGGCCTCACTCATATGGGCCAATTTCTAACATCATATTCCAAAAAGATATTCCATGGTGATAACTAGGGCGATAAACGAGCTAAGCTTGAGTGAGCCCAGGTTCTTGGGCTCGAGCTCGATGCAAACTCGAGTCGAGCTCGAGAGAGCTCAAGTTGGGGTCTTGGAGCTGAGCTCGATCTCGACCAGGCCAAAGTTCGACTAGACTCGAGCTCGTCTCGAATAAACTTAGTAACAACATATGGGCGACATCAAGGGCAGCTTCCTGGGAGTCAGAGTTCTGGGGAGGAAGAGGGGAGCCCCATCAAATCAAGATTCAAGAATCGCAAGTTTGGATGAATCAAGAAGAAAAGAACAATACAAGAAAAAAGAAGAAGAGATTACCAGGGTGCTGAAGCGCTCGTCACAAAAGTTTGCGGGGGCGAGCATGACAGTGTAGTAGAACAAGATAGGCAGGGGAGGAGATGGTGAGGGAGAGGCTTGATGGTTGGCAGTTAGCAAGGTGGGATGAGAGGTAGCGGCAGAGGAGATGGAGGGGGCAAGGAGTGGCAGTAGGCGGTCAAAGAGGCGGTGGGGGGTAGAAGATTGGCGGCGACAAGTGGCTGTTGGCAGTCGGCGGTCGCAGGTAGGGGTGAAAACGGGACGGATACGGGCGGATATTGCTCATTCCGTATCATTTCCCATATTTTTCCCGGATTTGGAGCAAGATACGGGTAAGCCGAATACAAACACAAATTCAGGTTATTCAGGATATGGACACAGGACGAATACATGACAGAATCGGGTTAGAAGTTATTTGGGATACAGACACAGGATAGATACATGACGGAATTGGGTCGGAACAGATAAAATAAGCGAATAGTATGTGCATACATAGAGTAATATATGTTGGACCAATGACATGACCACCAGCACTAAACACAGGTTCAGAAGCAACACTCTCACGTCTGGCTGTGTACGTGTAGTGGTTGCATTTGGGCCAAAGTTGAATGGCCTTCTTGCCTTTCTCCATAACCGTCACTTGAGACCGGGTGAAGTGATCTCAGACAGGTGATGCGCTCTTCTTTTGTCTCTTTCCATGAGACTCATCTCCTGGCTCTTCTACATCCACAACAACAACAACACCTGTATTTGCGTGACATTGCCCACAGTTGGGGTGCTTTGACTTGCTGCTACGAATGATACACTTGCACTTGCACTAGAGTCAAATGGCATGTTCTTCATAGTTGCTATAGTACAGAGTATAAACAACGTATTATATCAATAGAAGAGGGGAGGAGCTAATAGTGAACGATCTGGTCTTATCCTACAAGAAGGATCTTACTAACCTTGGCCTGGAGCAAGGGAGGACAAATCGGAGATGCGGCTCTCGGTGGCGATTGTGGCTCCCGACAACAAATGGAGAGGGGGCGACTGATGGAGAGCGGAGAGGCGATGGCGGCTGTGGCTACCGATGACGACTGGAGAGCAGGGAGGTGGCAGATCTGGCTCTTGGTGGGTGGAGATGGGGTGACGACCGGAGAGGCTCCTCTGGTCCTCCCTCTCCTCTCATGTGCGGCTGGGTGAGGGAGTGACCGAGTGAGGATGTTGGACAAGTGACACTAGAGTTAGGAATAGGAATGGAGATTAGAGTGGGCTGGGCTAGGATGTAACAGTTGTTGAATGTTGATCTCTAGGCTGAGTGGTAGTTGCCGGATATCCAAAAAAGGATTATCTCGATATTCAGGTCCCAATCTCTGATCTACCGGATATTACATGCTTTGTGTCCGATCCCGAATCTGAACGGACAGTAAATTCCCTTTCCGGATCTAGCTCTAAATCAGGTGGAAAAATATCTGTCTAGTTTTCGCCCACCGGCAAGATGAGAAGCGAGCAGCTTCCTGGCTTGGGATGTATTGGGCATTGGGGTCCTTGGGGATGTGAACGTTACGGGAGTGGGAGTGGGAGTGGGATTGGGAATCTGGGATTGGGATTGGGATTTGGTGGGTCTTGGGCCAATGCGCCTTGGGGTAGTTGGGAGCAAATAGAAACTAGGTGGAGGGAAGAAGCGTAACGCGTTTTCTGGCAAAATTCTTGTTTGAAAAAACCCCAGAATGCCACCCAGGAGCTTAATCAGCATATATATATATATATATAGCACACCGGTGACCGGCCCAAGCTGCAGACGCGGCCCAAGAATCTTCGGACCCGACAGTTGTTCACCGCGCGCGCGTAACAAATTCGAACATTTTCTCTGCACGAGACATCTCCGCAGGCAAGCAAAAAAAGCGTCGGTAGCAACAAGGTACGCACCGTGCGGCCGGTCGGTCAATCCAGCCATCTACCGCGTTCATGATGACAGGAGTACGTGAAGAGGGACCGGCCAGATCTGCGACGGCATTACCCTGTTTCCACGGCCCAGAGGCAGAGCAGACGACCGTCAGGTCCGTACTGGGAATAAAGCGCGCGGGTCCAAACCCGTCGTAACAGTCGCAAACAGCACAGATAGAGAGGAAAAACAAAAAGGAAAAGGAAAAGGAAAAGCAAAGGCTGCAAAGCAACCACTACGAGGGCCCACTCGATCAGCAACAGAAGCACCGGTCGTTGGCTGAATTGGCACTTTTTATTATATATTTTTAATAAGTAAAATTAGGTACCATTCATATGAAATTGTAAAAAAACACTACGGTAAACTTTACGGTGTTCTTACTCCGCAAAAGCCACTTGCTGTGCTCCCAGTCCGCGACAAGAATGTGTCTACCAGCGGTTGGAACATGCGTATGCCATTTTACCGCAGACTGGAAGCATGACATATGGCTTCCGCGAACTAAGAGCATGGTAGAGAACACGTATCGTCTATCTAACCTACCGAAGTGACAATTTTGCTATTTCGAACACGGGAACTACATTTGCTATTTTGTTTCCACAAAAAGCTAAATGAGCCGATAACTCCGGCTCACTCGACGGTCCGGGGTAGAAAGCCGTAGGGCCAAAAAATAAAAGCAAGCCCACCTAGAAAACACCTTCGCGCACGGCCATCTCAACCGCACTGCGCCGCGCTGCTTCACGGGAGTGGGCGCAGCCCAACCGCCGAGGTAGGTTTGAGGCCCGCTTGACGCCGTAAAATTGTGTGGGAGAAACTACTCTCGATGTCTCGTGTGTCGTGACTCCCGTCTCGTGTCCCATCTCTAGTCCCGTACTAGTCGTTTTGTGTCGAGGGAAAACCTGGAGATCGTTTAAGAGGTCACCCAGGTTCCACCGGCGAAGGCAAGCAGCTGCGTGGAGCGCAAAGCGAACTATTCTTTCGTCTTTTACTAAAGAACTAGGACGTCTTTTACTACAGAACTAGGACGGGGGCGCAGCGAGACGGGAGGCGCGCTTCTGCGCCCCTATCGGCTATGTTAGGACGATGGCATGCATTACTGTTGCATCAACACGTATTTATTCTTGTGTGTGCTGAGAATGCACGAACATTTGAGCATAAAGATGTCCACACCAGTTGGCTGATTGTTTCGGTTAATGATCAGTCATGAGGTCGTTGTACGGCGAGATGGACTAAGAGATGTATATCAGATAAGATTTACATAATGAAATGTTGTTCGGTATGACATTGTATTAAACATAACTATATCGTGGACAGGATATATACATGTGGTACGTTTGAACAGATCATATATAGGACAGGAAGGGTGCGTGTGGCATACCGATCATAGTGCTTGTTTGAGGGTTGCGTCATACATGGCAGAAAATTGTGTCCAGATGCATTGGCCGGTCCGTGCAGTCAGGCCTGCATGCTAGAGGTTTGTTGGCCTATCTCACAGATACTAAGGTAAGGTCAGAAGAGCGCAGGTGTGTTACCTATTTCATGGCCTCCCCTCCACACCCTCCTCCGAAGAGAGAGCAGTTTTTATTTTTTATTTTTTTTTTAAAAAAATATTTTAAAGATAGTCTCTTTCTAACTTTATTTCCAATTCTAACCTTTTTGTCACGTCATGACCCATGGCGTGATCAAATTGTGCTGTTACGCCATTGACCACGGCGTGACCAAATCTGCCAGATAGCCCCCCAAACCAACACGCGTCCGTTTTTTGGTTAACTCCTATCACGCCAAGAGGAGTGGCGTGACAACACTCATTTGTAATAAACTGTTGAAAGCGTGAAATTAAAGCTATACAACAGCATGAAGGGTAGAAGTATGAAACTTTGCTAACCTCTAGAGACGGCGGTGTAGTCGGGGTAGTTTGACGCGACACTACATCTGATGAGATGTGTTCGATCTCACTGAAATCTTTCATGTGTAGGATCCGCTCTACAGATATTAAATACAAAAGATCTTGATCTATGTCCTCCCCAAATTTCTTTTGCCACCTAGTAGAAAGCACGATAACTCGCCAAAGACATTACAAACCATTAGTCCAACTATGCTCAAGAACTGAATGAAGTGGTGGCTCAAAATGAATTAAATTGTGAGAGAATGTAGGTTTTGAAAAGAAAATGAGAGAATAAAGCAAAAAGAAATATTTCAAAAGAATTACAATAATTTGTTTGGAGGTACAGATTGGAATTATGACCAAAAAATGTAGTTTAATTTACACAGTCCAATAACATAACCGTGCACAAGTAGTATATTACTTCATACTTTTAGATTAGACAATTTCCCATTGTAATCAACTGATAATTCGGAAGTGTAATGCAAATATATCCTTAGCAAAATGCAACACATAAAAGTTTTACCTTCAACACATATCCATCAGTATGTTTAGTCAATGCACCAAGCAACGTACATTGTGGTGTCGACCCCACCTTGACGAAACTTCAGCCACCAAAAGAAGTAAAAAATGGTGAGTATAAGATACAGAAGATCCGTATAATATGAAACAAGATATAAGCATTAGAATTTGAATCAAAATCTATGATTTCATAATTAAAAAATTTGATAGGCTTGGCACATCAATTCTGTAGTGAAGCTAATCACCCTTGCTACTAGCACTTTGTTTTTCACCAAACTGTAAAATGCATTTGTCCTCTGATCCATAGTACAAAAATGCCAAAAATCCAAGGTTCAAGTCTGAACCAAAGAACTTACAAACCATAGAGAGACACACATCTTAGAGTGAAATACAATAACAGAGCAATAATAGCCCAAGCAATAAAGTACATTGGAATATAGCCACTGGTTACAAAATGCCAGAATTCGACACCTAAAATTAAGAGCACTTCACATTCCAAAAATTGAAATAGGAGGGTCCGATTCAGCTAAACTGTGCTATTACCGATAGCACAAATGCTCTGCCCATAATTCAATAAATCAACAATAAAACCAACAACTGAAATCTCAAAATATAATTCCTCTAAAAGTGCAACAAAACCACAAATGAAAAGTCGACACCAGTGTAAACCAAAGAAAACTTCAAAATCAAGTCTTCATCACACAGTGCAGCAATCCCTTACCTTAAAATGTGCAGCTTTCTCACACAACGCAATAGTCCAACAGCTCAAAATCCTAAATGCCAAGGGCAAGGCATAAAAAGAAAGCTTCAACTCGAATTTTCCCACATAATGTGATAATCTAGCACCTCCTCAAAATCCAATCCTCTTCAGTAATGCAGCAATCCAGCACCTCAAAATACAAACTTTTTTCACATAACGTAAAACCACAATGCCAGATGCACATCCAACACGCAATGATCGAACACACATACATCACGATATACGACAAACCAACATCCAGACCAACCTAAGAACAACTTAAAATTTCTGTTTCTGTTAGGAGATGAGCGTTGGGAGCGGAGGAGGAAAGGAAGGATTAACTCGGGCGGATGCGAATTGCGTCGGAAAACAATGGCGCTATGGTCATAGGAGATCGGCGCAGCTGTACCGTAGTCGTAGGGAGTGGTAACCGTGGTCGTAGGCAGAGCAGCTGTGGTCGTAGGCAACGGCAGTCGTGGTTGTAGGCAGCGCAAAATGCAAATATATCCTTAGCAAAATGCAACACAAAAAAGTTTTACCTCCAACGCATATCCATCACTACGTTTAGTCAATGCACCAAGCAACGTACATTGTGGTGTCCTGACCCCACTTTGACGAAAATTCAGCCACCAAAAGAAGTAAAAAAATGGTGAGTATAAAGATACAGAAGATCCGTATAATATGAAACAAGATATCAACATTAGAATTTGAATCAAAATCTATGATTTCATTTTTAAAAAAATCGATAGGCTTGGCACATCAATTATGTAGTGAAGCTAATCACCCTTGCTACTGGCACTTGTTTTCCACCAAACTGCAAAATGCATATTACTCCCTTCGTTCTTTTTTACTTGACACAGTTGACTTTTTACGGTCAAACTTTCTAAAGTTTGATCGCCAATAGGTTTAAAACTATCTAGATTGACTATATGAAAATTATATCATTACAATTGTCATTGAAAATACTTTCATAATATTATAATTTTATTAGTATATCTTAATATAAAAGTTATAAAAAATTATAATTAAAATTATATTTCGGAGATCATAAAAAATTAACTGTATCAAGTAAAAAAAGAACGAAGGGAGTATAAGGAAAGCAGGCCGTAGCCGAGCGAACCGCCCATAACCGAAACAGGCCGCACCTCTCACCCTGGCGCTCCCACCGGTCCAAGAACCGGCACGGAGTCCGCGCGCAACGCAAACGCAAACGCAGCCGGTCTGGAAGCGCGGACGACCGGGAAACCAAAAACAGTGAAGCGTCAACGGCGTTTGCGGCAAACGAAAGAAGGCACAGGACGCGTGGCGCGATAGGACCGGAGGACTAAACGTACAAGATCGTTCTGAGAGCGGCGTTGTCACCGGCTGTAGTATTAGGGAAGATACTGTTGAAAATATGCCCTAGAAGTAATCATAGAGATGATTATATGTTCATAATTTATTGGATAATTTATTGTTCCTTGAATAATATCGTTAATATTTATTATCAAGTATGTGACTTGATTGTGAAACTC
This sequence comes from Ampelocalamus luodianensis, assembly GCA_036346255.1. NCBI lineage: Eukaryota > Viridiplantae > Streptophyta > Magnoliopsida > Poales > Poaceae > Ampelocalamus > Ampelocalamus luodianensis. The sequence continues at coordinate 49,233,744 of CM070627.1, read as the reverse complement.
TATATTTATCTTTGTAATGATTATTCTAAAGCGATCCCTAGTCGGAAACATATGAGGACACATATGAATAGACTAGCATATGTATTGGTTGATGATCATATTTCACGGATCATAGATATGGAGATATCAAACCAATAATATGACACATGTTAGTGAACATGGGGTTGGATCGACCCACCATGAGACACTGCGAGAATGTTGTATTCTTTTGTGTCATCAGTTGGTCTCTTTTACAATATGTATGTTATATCCTTAGACTTGAGATCGTCGCATGCACTCAAGATGTATAGTGACTTACTTAGGGGTTGCCAATCGCTACTCCGTGAATCGGTAGTTATAAAGGTAGCTTTGGGTTTGTCATGACACATGCGTCGAGGCATGGTCGATCAAGATAGGATTTGCCCTCCATGCAACGGGAGAGATATCTCTAGGCCTCTCGAGTGATCGGATTCGTAAATGCATGGCCATGCTATTCATGGTTAAAGAGTTAACCATAGTCGAGGAATTCGAATCACGTGATCGAGAAAGAGTGGTTGAGCTAACCAACAAGGATGGCACGATCGCCTTGAGTTTGACCGATATCGTGAGGCAAAGGAAATACATATGAGATTTGTTGAGGTTCGTCCGATGTGATATTTACGTTTACTTGGGAGTCGACATGTCCCGCTAGGGGCCACTACCGATTAGTGGGCGAGTAGGAGTACTCGGGCCATGTCCAAGTGCACGTGAACCTATAAGGGTCGCACGCAAAGGGTCGGGACACGTTTTGGATGGTGATCCGAATTCTTATGGGCCACGAGTTCCTAATGGGCCTCAAGTTCGAGATCCATCATGGATGCCTATATATAGAGAGGAGGTGGCATAGGGTCAAGTGTGATTTTGAATTCCGAAACCTAGCCACCACACCTCCTTCGCCCAAAACCGCGCGGCCGTCGCTAGCACCGGCGGCGTGGTGTTCCTGCCCGTGCGTGTGGATACCTTGGAGGCGTTGTCGCGAGGCTTCAACGCTAGGACGATCCGCAATCTGTGGCGGCCACGGGGAGCACTTGGAGGAGGCGCGAGACTAGTACGACTACAACCGCACCAACGCGCTACATCGACTCTTCTTCCGCTGCGAATCTGCGCGTCTAGTGGTAATCCCGTAATCTATTACTAGCGGAGGTTCCTTGGTTGCGCGGTAGTTTTTTGAATTTATGCTAGTGTAGCCTACCCGTGTTTCAACAGTGGTATCAGAGCCATCCCGTGTAGTTTTAGATTCGGATAAGATGCATATTGTGATATGTGGAAGTCATAGATGCGATCTATTACTGTTTCTGTCGGTCGTTCTATATGATAGATTGTTTTTGGCGATGGTTGATCATCCATGCGTGGTGGTCTCAATGTGGGTTCATGATCGTTATTCCGTGATCGTATTTTCATGGTCGAATCACGACTTGCCTCTACCGGTCGGTTTCCGCCATCGGGGCAGACAGTGATCGTAAATCCATGGAGCACGCGAAGATCAATTTGATTGATCGAATCGGAGTTGCGATCGGAAGGGGTTAATGTGATTAATCCAATGTGTTTTGCATGGACAGAATAGTAGATTGGATCTACATAGTCCAAAACATGAAGCGGGACCTTGGAATATAGATAGGTTTCGCCCTTTTGGTGCGAGTTGCCACTCCTATGGATTAGGACCTTAACTTGGTTTAAGTATTGCTAATTCACACCATCGTTAGATAGAATGCGATTCTACGCCTAACTTGTTTTTGCAGGATTTTGTGAATAGTATGACCCGTAATGTATGAGATGCATGTATGTGTGTAATGTTCATGACCGCATGTCATGCTTATTGCAGCCCAAGGTCATGTCTATATTTGTATAACGGCTGCGTGTCGACTTGTGATGCTTCTTCAATCCTTGTAATTTATTACTAGTGCTATTAGGAGTAATGGCTTAGTGGGAGTACTTGGTGGAATTGGCCACTTGGAGGCATGGCGAACAGGAAGCACGGCGATGGAGATCACCATGTGGAAGGGTCATACTATATCACGATGCAATGTGATTGTCTGTGAATGCCTTTATATTCCTGTTTGTTTCTATGCATGTTATTTAGTTGCTCTGAATGCTTTTAACATGGTAGAAGTAAAATTCCCTCACATAATATTAAGCAAAATTGATGCCCTCCCAATTAGCTACACCATCCAAAGTCATGTATAATAATGGTAGGTCTTGCTAAAGCAGAGTGCCATTAATTTTCCTTGACTAGATGGGTTTGTGTCGGACACTTACACACATAGCATTGGTTAAACTTGACAATGTTATTATAATGGTTATAGACATTGGGGCATAGGGTTGGGCGCCGGGGCATAGAGATGCCGCCCAACAACAAGAGTCATATAGAGATATGATTAGCAAAGGGTTGCTTACCAATTTCACAAATCTTCTAGCAAATGATGCCAAAGCTCACTAGTAGATTAAGCGATTGTGGGTCTTGAATCACTAAATGTCATAAGAGGATATGGAATTTAGTGGGAGTATCTTTATTAAATTGTTTAATAGAAGTTACTTTTCTTGAACATATATCTTAGTTTTTGCATATTTTTATGTTGTAGATAATGGCACCAATTGTTGTACCTACCTCCAGTTTTGCTTTACGTTCGATTCTTGATAAAGAAAAACTGAATGGAACAAATTTTGTGGATTGGTCCCGCAACCTAAGAATTGTTCTTAGGCAAGATAAAAAGGAACATGTTCTAGAGGAACCAATTCCAGAAGTGCCTGCTGAAAATGCTACTGCTGCCCTTAAAAACGCCTATAAAAAGGCATGTGATGAGTCCCTTGATGTTAGCTGTCTCATGCTTGCTGCCATGAACTCAGACCTTCAGAAGCAGTTTGAGAACATAGAGGCCTACGATATGATCGTGGCGCTCAAAGGCATGTTTGAGACACAAGCAAGAACTGAGAGATATGAGATCTCGAAGAATTTGTTTGGGTGTAAGCTAGGCGAGGTAGTCCAGGTGAGCCCTCATGTGATCAAGATGGTTGGTTACACACGAGCTTGGAAAACTTAGTTTTCCACTTAGTCAAGAGTTGGCTCTGATTTGATTCTTGCTTCGCTTCTTGCAAGCTATGGACCGTTCATTCTGAACTTCCATATGAATAGTTTAGACAAGAATCTCACCGAACTGCATATGATGCTTAAGACTGCGGAAGACAACATTAAAAAAAGCAATAGTCATGTGATGATGGTGCAAAAGAGTACAAGCTTCAAGAAGAAGGCTAAGACTTGGGTCAAAGGAAAGGGTAAGGCTAAAGCTTTGGATGAGATCCATGCTAACAAGCCTAAGCCCAAGACTAAGTCCGACCCGACTCGGAGAATGAATGCTTTTCCGCAAAGAGCGAGGCCATTGGAAGAGGAACTGCAAGAAATACAGGCCGATCCGAAAAGAATGGTGGGACTAAGCCTTCCACTTCGGTATTAATGTTATAGATGTTTTTCTTGCTGATTCTTCCGTTAACTCTTGGGTATTTGATACGGATCGGTTGCTCATATTTGCAATTCGATCAGAGTCTAACAAGGAGTAGGAGCATTGCAAGAGCGAGATGGATCTTCGCGTCGGGAATAAAGCAAGGGTTCTTTGCATTAGCCGTCGGGACCTTGCCATTACATTTACCTTCAGGATTTATTATGGAATTAAATAATTGTTATTGTGTTCCAGCCATGAGTAGAAACATTATCTCTGCCTCATGTTTGTTGGCAGAGGGTTATAAGTTCATTATTGAGGACAATGGTTGTTCTATATTTTTGAATAAAATATTTTATGGCTATGCTCCTATTATGAATGGGTTGTTTATTTTAAATCTTGATGATACACCTGTCTATAATATTAATGCGAAGAGGCTTCGGTCTAATGATATAAATTCCACTTTTATTTGGCATTGTCGTTTGGGTCACATAAGTGAGAACGTATGAAGAAGCTCCATGATGATGGACTTCTAAACTCATTTGATTTGGAATCATTTGAAGCGTCGAATCTTGTCTACTTGGAAAGATGACCAAGCGCCTTTCACTGGAAGAAGCGAGAGGCGTCGACTTGTTGGCACTCGTACATACTGGATGTGTGTGGGCCAATGAGCACGACGACTAGAGGTGGTTTCGATGCTTCATTACTTTCACCGATGACTTTAGTAGATATGGATATATATACTTAATGAGGCATAAGTCGGAATCCTTTGAAAAGTTCAAGGAATTCCAAAGTGAGGTACAAAATCAACTTGGCAAGACAATCAAATTTTTACGATCTGATCGTGGAGGTGAATATTTGAGCCATGAATTTGGTGATCATTTGAAGCAATGTGGAATTGTCCCACAGCTTACACCACCGGGCACTCCACAATGGAATGGGGTGTCCGAGCGGCGTAATCGGACCTTGTTGGACATGGTTCGATCGATGATGAGCCAATCGGATCTGCCATTATCTTTTTGGGGTTACGCTCTAGAAACTGCCGCTTTCACTTTAAATAGGGTACCATCTAAATTTGTAGATAAGACACCATATGAGATGTGGACTAGGAAGAGTCCTAGTTTGTCTTTTCTAAAGATTTGGGGATGTGATGTTTATGTTAAACGTTTGACGTCTGATAAACTCACACCCAAGTCAGATAAATGCTTCTTTATAGGATATCCTAGGGAAACCAAAGGATTTTACTTCTACAACCGAGAAGAGGGCAAAGTATTTGTCGCTCGAAATGGTGTCTTTCTAGACAAAGAGTTTCTCTCGAGAAGGGCAAGTGGGAGAACCGTGCAACTCGAAGAGGTTCGAGATACTCAGTTGGGAGGACTTAGCTGCAGACACCTAATAAGGGAAAATGTGGTTAGGAACCCACAATCGGAGATACCCTAGCGGGAAGCACCAAATCTGCGAAGGTCGATAGGACGCGCAAATGCACCTTTCGGTATTCGCGTGATATATTGTTGTTGGACAGCGATGAGCCTATGACTTATAAGGAAGCAATGATGGGCCGGACTACGAGAAATGGCTTGGAGCCATGAAATCCGAGATAGACTCCATGGGAGATAATCGAGTTTGGAATCTAGTCGATCCTTTGATGGTGTTAAAACTATTGAGTGCAAATGGGTCTATAAGAAAAGATTGACATGGATGGAAATGTTCACATTCATAAAGCTCGACTAGTCGCAAAGGGTTTCGACAAGTTCAAGGAGTTGACTACGATGAGACTTTCTCGCCGATAGCGATGCTTAAATCATGCACGGATTATTCTAGCTATTCTTTGCATATTTCGATTATGAGATATGGCAAATGGATGTCAAAACGGCTTTCCTTAATGGAAATCTAAGTGAAGATGTGTACATGACACGACCGAGAGGTTTTGTCGATCCAAAGAATGCTAGTAAAGTGTGCAAACTTGAAATCTATTTATGGGTTGAAGCAAGCATCTCGGAGTTGGAATATACGTTTTGATGAGGAGATCAAAGGTTTGGTTTAAATCAACAACAAAGAAGAACCTTGTGTTTACATGAAGGTTAGTGGGAGCGCACTTGTAATCCTAATCTTATATGTGGATGACATATTATTGATTGGGAATGACATTCCTATGCTGGAATCCGTTAAGGCCTCATTAAAAAATAGTTTTTCTATGAAGGACCTAGGAGAAGCAGCATATATCTTAGGGATAAAGATCTATAGAGATAGATCAAAAAGACTAATTGGATTAAGCCAAAGTACTTATATTGACAAGGTGTTGAAACGGTTCAACATGCAGGAAGCCAAGAAAGGGTTCTTGCCTATGTCACATGGCATAAGTCTTAGCAAGAGTCAGTGTCCTTCGACAACTGATGAGCGAGACCGTATGAATGGTATTCCATATGCTTCACCTATTGGATCTATCATGTATGCCATGATATGTACTCGACCAGATGTATCATATGCTCTAAGTGTTACAAGCAGATACCAAGCTGATCCCGGTGAAGGTCATCGGGCCGCTGTGAAAAACATTCTTAAGTACTTGAGAAGGACTAAGGATGTGTTCCTAGTTTATGGCGGTGATGAAGAGCTCGTTGTAAATGGTTACACTGATGCAAGTTTCCAAACCGACAAAGATGATTATCGTTCGTAATCTGGGTTTGTATTCATTTTGAATGGAGGAGCGGTGGTGGAAAAGTTCCAAGCAAGAGACGATTCTTGATTCTCGAAGGAGGCCGAGTACATTGCGCTTCAAGCTGCAAAGGAAGGTGTTTGGATAAGGAATTTTATTGCTGAATTGGGTATGGTCTCGAGTGCCTTGAGCCCAATGAATCTCTATTGTGATAATAATGGAGCCATTGCGCAGGCTAAGGAGCCTAGATCCCATCAAAAGTCCAAGCATATACTCAGGCGCTATCATCTTATTCGCGATATTGTGGATAGAGGAGATGTAAAGATATGCAAAGTACACACGGATTTAAATGTTGCTGATCCGTTAACAAAGCCTCTCACACAACCAAAACATGAGGCGCACACAAGAGCTATTGGTATTAGATACTTAAATGATTGACTCTAGTGCAAGTGGGAGACTGTTGGAAATATGCCCTAGAAGCAATCATAGAGATGATTATATGTTCATAATTTATTGGATAATTTATTGTTCCTTGAATAATATCGTTAATATTTATTATCAAGTATGTGACTTGATTGTGAAACTCTATATTTATCTTTGTAATGATTATTCTAAAGCGATCCCTAGTCGGAAACATATGAGGACACATATGAATAGACTAGCATATGTATTGGTTGATGATCATATTTCACGGATCATAGATATGGAGATATCAAACCAATAATATGACACATGTTAGTGAACATGGGGTTGGATCGACCCACCATGAGACACTGCGAGAATGTTGTATTCTTTTGTGTCATCAGTTGGTCTCTTTTACAATATGTATGTTATATCCTTAGACTTGAGATCGTCGCATGCACTCAAGATGTATAGTGACTTACTTAGGGGTTGCCAAACGCTACTCGTGAATCGGGTAGTTATAAAGGTAGCTTTGGGTTTGTCATGACACATGCGTCGAGGCATGGTCGATCAAGATAGGATTTGCCCCTCCATGCAACGGGAGAGATATCTCTAGGCCTCTCGAGTGATCGGATTCCAGATATGCATGACCATGCTATTCATGGTTAAAGAGTTAACCATAGTCGAGGAATTCGAATCACGTGATCGAAAGAGTGGTTGAGCTAACCAACAAGGATGGCACGTACTCGCCTTGAGTTTGACCGATATCGTGAGGCAAAGGAAATACATATGAGATTTGTTGAGGTTCGTCCGATGTGATATTTACGTTTACTTGGGAGTCGGCATGTCCGCTAGGGGCCACTACCGATTAGTGGACGAGTAGGAGTACTCGGGCCATGTCCAAGTGCACGTGAACCTATAGGGTCGCACGCGGCAAAGGGCGGGACACGTTTTGGATGGTGATCCGAATTCTTATGGGCCACGAGTTCCTAATGGGCCTCAAGTTGAGATCCATCATGGATGCCTATATAGAGAGGAGGTGGCATAGGGTCAAGTGTGATTTTGAATTCCGAAACCCTAGCCACCACACCTCCTTCGCCCAAAACCCAGCCGTCGCTAGCACGCGGCGTGGTGTTCTGCCCGCACGTGTGGATACCTTGGAGGCGTTGCTGCGAGGCTTCAACGCTAGGGACGATCCGCAATCTGTGACGGCCACGGAGCACTTGGAGGAGGCGCGAGACTAATGCGACTACAACCGCACCAACGCGCTACATCGACTCTTCTTCCGCTGCGAATCTGCGCGTCTAGTGGTAATCCCGTAATCTATTACTAGCGGAGGTTCCTTGGTTGCGCGGTAGTTTTTTGAATTTATGCTAGTGTAGCCTACCCGTGTTCCAACAGATACTGCGCGCTCGCCATGATAAGCAGCATACTCTCATTTTTGGAGGGACCTCCTTTCTTCTTTGGAGAAGGCTCCCATAATTTGTTGAGTTTAAATCATTGTGGGTTTACCGCTCACTATTGCTAAGGGTGGGTTCGAATTTTCAATAGTCTCACACGTTGGCTTTAGATGCCTACCTTCGCCAGAATTAAGTGTTACATGATAATGCCACATGAGTTGGTAACTCATCTCATTAGGTTTTGCTGGACAGAGCAAATGAAACATGTCCCTCGAGTGCTTTCACCCTTATGTGATATATATATATATATATATATATATATATATATATATATATATATATATATATATATATATATGAGGATCATATGTACAACAGATATATAGATGAATAAAGATTTTGAATCCTCCTTGTACACTTGTCTTTATCTTGCTCTTATTGTGTTCATGTGATTGCTCATGTATAGATTGATCTACGAGTCAGCAATGTGACGACTACCAAAATCTCAACACGTGGGAATGCACACGGCAAATCAACGGCCACTTGACGTAGTCGCACGTATGCTATGTTGGCTATGCACCGAAATGTGCCATACTCATCAGAAATGACACATCTATAAATTGGTAAATACGGTCTACAACTGCATCACCACTTGAAGCCATATCATTTGCTTGAGGCTAATATAACTCCCGAAATAAAATATAATGACATATTATTGGATTTTGCTGATCATAAATGATCTAAATTTGGCTATTTTGATTCTGGCATTACAAATTAAAATCAAGTATACAATTTATTACCCTTTAATTAAATATGATGTTCCTATTGAACAATAAATATTCTCATCAAATAATTATATTATTTTTGGTGATTCAACTAGATTTAAAGTCTAGAAGAAAATCTATTATTTCCGTGCAGACTAACTATGGTCAAATATTTTATATTTCAACATTGTATTTTATATTCCTGAAGAGCATCCTGTAGTTTTATGATGTTAGAACATACTACTTATGACCATAACAAAATATGTTGCGTAATTATAAATTTGAATTTTAATGATCCAAATTATTTAAAATATGATATGAGTAATTTGATCAAAACTTAGGCAAATAATAAAGAAGCTAGTCTATAGAATAAATCTGTCAAATCTCGGACCCCTGTATGAGACATTCGTTTCAGATTGATAACCAACCAAAAGTTGGAATATCCTACAAAGTGTTAGGATCATGCAGTTTTTCTTGCGACTACACTGGTAAAAGTCTAGCTCACTGCATATAATTATCAAATCTCTTGTTGTAATAAGTGCGTGTTGGAGGAATCAATTATTTTTCACATGTTATCACCACTGTAGCATAAACCTTTGGACCACCACCAGTTGTTGGAGATCACATTGGATCTAAAATTCAATCAATCATATGCCCATGATAAGGAAATTTTGTAGTATGTTATTAATAAAAATCGAATCTTGGTATTAGGGAGAGATAATTGCCCAAAAGTTCGAATGTCATCGTATTTTTCAGAAGAAAAAGATCTTTCGTACTAAGATACATGCATTAGTCAAACTAAACTAAAGGTTTAGTTTATACTCTGTACACTATAAGTGGGGAGTCTGTCGGATACTTTTCAATTATAGAGGAGTTACATAATGTTTACTTGTAGTAAATACACCGCTAAGGGTGAAATACCCTGGGTTGAATAGTATATCCACCTCTGTGAAATTGACTTATTGGTTCTTGATCTAAAATCTATGGGTATGTCTGCGGATTTAAGATCTAATGATACTAGTCAAAATAATTATTAATAACTCCTTTAATTCTCTTCAAGAAAACTCATATTGAAGGTGAAAATACCTCATGAAGAAGTTCATCGATCATGAAGATGAAAGCTTCAGTAACTTGATGTGCACATATTATAATGCTGGAAATGCGGAACGACCAAGAATCTTTTATTTAGAAAATAACAAAGATCTAGTTAACACCGAGATACCCTCAAGTTAAAGGATATGGGAGAAAAGTTGTTGGCAACCACTTTGCCTCTACAATTTCTAAGGTTTCTCTGATGAGAACATGGATCCGAAACCAAAGTCCATGGCCGAGCGCTTAAAACGTTCATGACGGGTCACATAATGATAGTATATGAGGTTAAACCATAATTGCTAAATAAAAGTCTTGAAATCAGGTAGTTCAGAGTTAATGGGTCATTATGAATACAATGAAGTGGTGAAAACTATGGTTCAAAGGTCCCCGTAGAGACCGTTAATGTCCTATTATGAATGATATAATGTTCCGTTGCGTAATAATTATAGCAAATGGTATGAACAAATAAATAAAATATGCAGTCAATGAGTTCTGAAAATCTTTGATAAGATCCTTGAAGGACTCAAAATTTCTAGTAAGATTGGAAAGAAAATCGTAATATATATAAAACTCATACCCAACAGACTTTTACATATAGTAAAAGTATCTCTCTGAAGGAATATTATCTTACGAGCCAATTGTTTAATCATAACAATAATCATATGATCCCTAAAAATAAACAAGGACCCCATCAAGACCCGAAAGAATATAATGATAAACCTAAAGACCGGAAGTGTGCTACATAAGCACTTATAAAGTGCATCTTCCACCAAAAGTTAGTAGAATGGTGGTTTCCCCTGGTATCATGAAGGTACGACATATATTCGTGATATTGACAATTAACCCTCTAAAGGTCAAAACTAAGACTAGTTATATTTTACTCTAGAGTGGTACAACCATACTTTATAGTTCTGCAGAACAAACTATTTGTTGTAACTCTAACTACCCAAAAATAGTTACAAAATATTAAGACCTCGAAAGGTTTTGATAAATTGTATTCAGAAGGCACGCGACTTTGCAACTAGTATTACCCTATATCCTCTATAAGGATAATATACTTGTGTTGCACAATCAAATAATGGTATTTGATAAATTAAGCATGATGCTCCTGAATAGTATTTATCCCAAAATCTCTAGATGAGTAATAGGATATTTTTAAGTAAGACTCTGCATTGTGGTAATACAGTTGATTTGATCACAATATACGTGCCCATATTTATTTTCAGAAAATATATAAAAGGCATTAGAGCAACAAGACTACAACAGAAGTTGTCTTTAGGGGGAGTATATGTTAAACACTTATCACCATACTTGAGATTTTAAAAATCTTAGTCAAGTCTAGAAGGTGTTGATACAATGATTACTGTTTAAATTCATCTTGAAGGTTTTACCACATAACAGTTTATATCCAGTTGGTCGATAATGCAAATATCATAAAGATCATGTATAGATTCTGATGATCATTACCAAATCCTGAAGATATGCTGACTATCTGCCAAATCTCTATAATGCAAAATCTCATAATATATTTATATTACTTTGTGCTAGTGCAGCCATCTCTTAACGATCATCTTAGTAGACCTTGGTAGCTACTTCTACCAATCACTCAGATATTATAGCACTATATGAAGCCTCACTTGAATGTGTTTGACTCAGACGTGTGATTAACAACATCCAGAAGTATTGTGGCATTAATACCGTCAATATCCCCTCAATTAACAACATCTTGAAGATTGGATCCCGAATATTAAACGTTTTACTCTGTTCCTTGGTGAGGTTTTCTGAAGTTTTCTCACCTAAAGATTTTTAATGAGGCAACAAGTGAAATACAACTTACGAATGTAATGTACTCTTTTCTCCATTCCTTTTTTTTCAATGAATTTTTGGAAGGAGTTTTTATGTAACATTTGCATATCGTTCATTGTCTATTGCCCAAGAGGGGTATTACGAAACCTAGTTATGAGCAAATGACAAAACCGCTCTGGGAGGGTTTTCATCCTATGGGCTATATATACGAGGACCCCATGTACAATAGATATATAGATGAATAAAGATCTTGCATCATCCTCTATACACCTGTGTTCATTCTGCTCCTATTACGTTCATGTGATTGCTCATGTATGGACTGATCTACGAGTCAGCAACACGACGACTACCGAAATCTCAACAAAACCAAGTGGAGTAATGTTTGTGTGTATATGAGACTGTGTGTGTATCAGTGTATGTCATGTGTCACGCGTGGTGAAGGAAGGAAAAATAAACAAGACGAAACTTTGCAACCGCTTTTTAAGTGGGCCGTGCGTGTTATCCGTGTTTAGGATGCCACGTTTGTCAATGTGGGCCCGTGTTGCCTGGGGCAATCCGCATGTACCGGCCGATGCCGGGCCGGCGAGGTGGCCGTATTGCCGGGGGTAATTGCCGCTCGTTGCTGCCGCCGCCGGCGTCCACGTTTTGCGGAGGGGATCAGGGGCAAGAAAAATTGTCCAACTTGACGCCCGTCCGTTCAGTGGTGCGTGCGTACTACGAGCATACTGGTATGCAATGCAACACCTGACACCGATCCATCCATCCATCCATTCACGCCGTTGCTTTTGAATGTTTGATCACCTGCCGCTGCCAATCTCTTCAGCTCACGAAGCACAAGAGAAGCTGGAACATGATCATGACCAAGTGTTGCCAAGCACCCCAATGACCTTGCTGTGCGATTTGCAAATACATAGAACAGCAATCCTAACAACGACGACCAATTAAGCGCACTTGCTGCGCATGTCCGCTGCGCACTGTAGGATCATGTGGGAAGGTCATATCAAACGGTGTTTATGATGAATAATTGGCTTCGTTTGTTGAGTTGCAATTTGGTTTTGCAAAAATTCAAAAGTTTCAGACTTAGGGTGGTATGACCGTAGGTTAGTTGGTGGTATGACCACAGTTTTGTTTGTGGTATGACACTATGACCACTGTGATATGACCGTCATCTAAGGTGCGGTATGACCGTCGTACTGATACATGGCAGATGGTATTTTCCAGAGGTGAGGTCTTCTGAGTAAATCAAGTGCGGTATGACCACTGGTTGGTTGGTGGTATGGCCACTATGGTATAAGTATGTCTTTGATAAATTCGCAGCCTGTGTGGTGTAAGCATGGTGTATATTATGTGTATAGATATGTTTCTGATAAATTCGCAGCATGTGTGATGTAAGCATGGTGTATGTTACATGTGTAGATACTCTCTAAAAAAGAAAAAATATGAAAGAAAAATCAAGTGACCCAATTGGGCATGACAACTGACAAGCGATTACTGGCCTGCTGACAAAACCTTCAGTCTGCAGCCGCCAGAAGTAAGAACTACAGCTTGAAGCGCAAGTGCCAACGACACAGGGAAAATGGCAAAACGTTCTCAGCCTCAGAACAGAAAATAGGAAATGCAATAATGTACTTCATGCAAAGCAAATTCAGAGCATGTTTAGTTTACGACCCAATTTATTTTATCAAAATTTTGCTACTGTCTTGAAAATTTGGTTAGCATTTGATTCAATTCTAACATTTTGCGTTGCCCTCGAAATTTTGGTAATACCAAGAGGATTCGAAATTTTGGTCGCCAAAATTTTGGCATGGCAGAGTGCGTGTAGTTGGTTGCCCTCGAAATTTTGGATTCTTGCCAATTAGCTGGCATCTCTGAGATGGCCAAATCATTCGCCAAAATTTTGGCATGGCAGAGTGCGTGTAGTTGGTTGTTGCCACCGTGGCCCTAGAGTGGATGGCTGGATGCAGCTGATTACCAACGTTCTAATCAAACATGTGGCAGAGGTTGGTTGATGCATTTAAAGGAGGTATTTTTTTATTAGAACGCTTCAAATGATAATATTTTCTAAACTGAGTATCCGATTTGTGATTCGTTTGAATTGTTGTATCCATTGTCATTTAATCAACAAAACAAGACTTATATTGGTATATTTTTGTGAAAAAATAGATATCACATAGACCCATATATCATACTCACAATTTTCAAGTTTAGCAAATTTTGATATGATTACAATTCAAACACATCAATTTTGGTATTATCCGTGAATTGGTATAACTACAGTCTAAACACCCTTTTTTGCCCAATTTTTGGCATTGAATAGGTTTTGGCATTGGCTAAATTTTGGCATAGCTAGCCAAGATCAAAAACCAAACAGCCCTCAACTGCAAAACTGCAAAAAAACGGTCAGTCACCATTACCAATTGAAAAAACATGGAGTGGTAATGAACCCCTTACGGTCCCTCTTGCAAGTTGCACCAATGTATGATACATATATCTTAATCGTCCATCAGGCCATAGATCACGAACTCACAAGCTAAACATCCACCATGTACTCATGTAGGAATTCAATGTACGAACAGTACTATAAAAATGCAAGTGGTAGCAACATTCTGCACAGGTGACATATAATGCAGGCTGTATCGATTCAATAAACAGTGTATATATTTTTTCAGCAACTTGATTGACAAATTTTTTTGCCGACGGAGGGGACAGGGAGGCTATCAAGAACAATTGCTATGTTACACAACCCAAGAACAGAGATGGGAATCCAGCATCTCTCACTTCTCTTTTAAATTACCTTCGTCTTCGTGGAAGATTCTATCACCATCTATACAAGAGTATCACTCTTTATTTGGTGGAACAAACGAATCCGCCCCCATTCTATTATGTGCATTTACCAACTACATCCAAGTATCCAACACCCCTTTCACCCTTTTCCTCAAGTTTACACAGGCCTCATCTATGACTCGAGCTGAAGCCGAGCCGCCTTTTTGACTTCAAAATAACGACGAATCCGACTTCAGATTCAGTTGCATTTATGAAAGAATGGTATAATATCATGATGTCCGTAAGAGATCAGGATCTTGCAGGCATTCTTGGGGATTGGCATAGAAGTAGTCCTCTTCCTTGGGTCTGTCGGGAATCACTGTCCTCTTTGAAGCTAATCCCATCCGATTTGCATGGGCAGCCTTGAGCAATGAAGAGAACTCATCCCATCGCAAAGAACCACTGTTATACTGATCTACTAGTTCGACAATAAGTTTTCGATCTAGCAAGATTGTCTTCTTGAAACCCATGTACCTGCATGCAGCAAGTGACAGAAGACATGTAGTTACCACATCTGGGTAAGTGCACAACTTCGCAGAAAAGCATATCATGATATCTGCCCTACAACTATCAATGAGGATTGACCAACAACAAACACCGTATGTTCAAAGTTGCAAAAGCAATATATCAAAATCTGTCATAATGTGATGCATGACCAGCTGGAATGCATACCTGCGATGACCCTCAACAACTTTAGCCATATTGCCATCATATGTCGGAACAAATATATCACTTTCTAAAGAAACCAAGTAATCCAGCGCTGCCATTTGTGACGAATGGTTCTGGAAGAACATTAGATCAGAAGGTTCCAAAAGCGTCTCTTTTCTCACCTATACATCATTGTTAAAGCAAAAATGAATCAGCAAGGAAAACAAGAAGAGGTGAGAAATGGCCGTATAACACAAGTGTGACTCAATAGAGATGTAACATGGTCTATTGCGTCCATACCACATTTGGATAAGCTGAAGTGAGGGCAGCCATTCTGCGCTTTCCACCATATATTTCTCCAGCCGCAATGTATATTTGCATAGTTCTATCGATGTCCAATGCTCTGAGGACAAGAGCAGTCTCCTCTGGCGTCAGTGGGCAAAGGCCATCTTTTCTTTTCAAGTCTGAGTTAATGATTTTCTCTTTCCACCAAGGATAAGCATACCTGAGGCCAAGAGTAGTTTGAAAACTACTGTCAAATGAGTATGTCCAGTTGACAGGTTTTAATGCCCCACTCTACAAACAAGAATTAACCAAAGAAATACAACCACAGGTTTAAATTATAATTCCAAAATATTCACCTCATTCTTGTGAGCTCTTCTGCCTCTTCATTGGTGCAACCTTGTGTACAGCCAGAGAAAGCTAGCATATCCATTTCATAACGTAAATGAAGAACAAAGAAAGGACCATTTTGGCGAAGTATCCTAATTACTCGCTTGCCCAACTCTTCTATTTGCGAGGTAAATCTCAGAGAGGCATAATTTACTCGGCATCGCAGTTTCTGAATCTCCATAGGTATTCCGTTATTTGCTAGCCTGGCATCAGTTCTATTCAAATGAAGAACCTTGTACTTCCGAATCAAGGGAAGAATCTAGTTCAGATTTAATCAACTATTAGCTTATTGAATAAACACACTGATCAAAGCAGCCTTAGTATAATGAAAGATGAAAATTACCTGATTATGGTAATAGGACATATCAGACCAACTGATAGGTGGCATTGAGTGGAACATCCCAAGTTCAACTCTTCGCTTTACCCTTGGGGGCAGCTCTCTCAGTATGCGAACTTCATCTCGTAAAGAGGTTATAAAGTGTTCAGCATCAAATATATCTTGGAACTCACTGCAAGACAGAATGGATCACTCACAAGCACACAACCCATTAATAGCTCAAGAAATAAATTAGGCAAAGAAAGTTAATATCAAGGTGCCAAACTGCACCTTGGATCATTCCAAAATGAAGTCTTATCCAACTCAGGCATGACCAAAGTGACATTCAAATATCTTGCTATTACAACCATGTCACATATCTGATGAAACAAAAAATGTTGAGAAGGGAAGAAGCCAATGTTAAGGGTCAAAAGTTGTAAAGCACATTCCTGAAAAAATTCATGAATAGAGAATAGAGGTTTTCCAATACTTACTGCAGCTCGCATTTGGTTAAGCCCACCATTGCACGAAACCATCAAATAACCATTGTTCCTATAGATTCCTGGATGACAATGACAACAACAAAACATCAGTGGCAAACTCAAATTTAGCACACACATTACATACCGTAGGCAAAGCTGTAATGGTAACAAATAAAGCATTACTATTGTAGTGATGTACATTGTGGAAACAGGAAATCGAGCATACTTTGCATCTTTGCCTGTTTGCCAGTCACTCGGTCATGTAAATACTATTTACCATGTGGGGAAGGACATATAATTATCAATCAAAATACAATGCACAAACATGAACATTGGTGTAGAATGAAAATCAATAGGATTCTCCTTTGTTGAATTATCTAATAATTGAACAAACGGAGAGTTAATTTACAAATTGTAAATACTAGAAAAGGTCCAACAAAGTTAATTCACAGACAGAATCCTTGCTACAGTTACCAAAAAGCTGCTGGGCATTTCCTTTGCTATCCATGTGAATAATGATAGGCAATTATGAAAGACAACAACATCAGTTAGAGTCACGAATGATTGCCACCCATCCAAGCATATGCAGCAACCCACCTAAAAAGTATCATCCTAACATCCAAATAACCCAAAACACAAATCTCATGTGCAGACAACAACGACCAGAAGAATGAAAATTCCTGACCTACCAATCGAAAGGAGATCCCACATTGCCCAATCTTACACGATGCTGTTCAAATGACATTACCACACCATCCAGCCTAAACTCAAATGAATTTACTGATTCAAGAATGCGAAAAAGATGAAAACTGTGTGCCCACATTAACAAATCATGCACAGCACACCGCGGATGACATTATGACAGAATGAAATCCGCATGACCCGAGCTAAATTACGCAGATTCGCAACCAATTCAAGCACACGAAAATGACTGAAATCTACACCAACCGCTAGTCATTTTCATCCAAGTTTGAGGAAATCTACGTCGGTGCTTTGGAAGGATCTACCAAAATGCAGGCCGGCTGTCAATGTCCTGGGAACAGCATTGTCCAAATACAGAGCAGTTTCAAACAGGGCGAACGAAAAGCGAGCAAGCGACCAAACCAGCAAACTCACTTTTGGGCGGCAACGCGGCCTTCTCCACGACGGGCTCCGGCGACGCCTGCCGCGCAACGACGAGCGCGGCCGCCTCCTCGGGCGCCGTGAGGCACGACGGCCAGCCCTTGAGCACGCGGGGTCCCCACGTGTCCCCGACGGCGGTGAGCTGCACAACGCACGTCCACAGAAGCACCGTCGTGGTGGCGCGCACCGTCCACAGCTTCATCCGCGATCGCGCCGCCGCGGACGCCGGCAGGAACCTGAGCTTCTGGCCGCCGACGCCAGCCGTCTTACCTCCCATGGCCGCCTTCCACCCCATCGACCATGGACCAACGGAGACCAGGAGCCAAGAACCTACGCGGCGACCATCCAAATCCCCCACGCCTCAAATCCACCACCAACTCCAAGAACCCGACGACTTGCTCCCACCCAATGCAGCACCAAACACCGCCTCTCCCGGCCACGCTCCACCGCCGCCCAGGACGCCGCCACCTTCGCGACAGCTACGCGCGCGGCCACCCAAGAACCCCTCCCAACCTCAAGAAACCGGACCTCACCGCCAACCCAACGCCTTCGTCGCCCGAACCGCGGCAGCGACCAACCTCCCGGCACGTCCTCCTCGGGCGCCGCGCCTTATCGCCTCCTCCACCTCCTCCCTAGCTTGAACGGCCAAACCCGGCCGGCGCCCAAGAACCGCCTGTAGGTGCAGCGGGGGCACCGGGCACACCAAAACAAGCCGCGTTCTTCCAAGATCGCGATGCAGCCTCGCCGCCGGAGACGAGCAGGCCGGGTGGGCGGAGTGGATCTCGGGGGAGAGGAGGGGAGGGGGAGCGATTTATGGGGACGCGTAGTTTTTTTGCTCGCGGCGTCGGTGGTAGTGACGCACAGGCACAGTCGCAGCGTCGCACACACTTCTCCTCTTCTCTCGCGGTGAGGGTGTGCCTAGCAATATTAGTCCCCTCGCTGCGTGTCGTAATCTACGTAGAGGGAAACGGTAGGCGGCACCGGAAGGTATACACGAGAGGGAGGGTAACCACGTGGAGGGTCCTGGTTGCGGCAGCGTGGAATTTCAGAGACGACGGACGGCCTGGATTGGTTGGTGGAGTGGTTGCAGTGCTGGAACGCGATCCGGAGGGGCACGCGGAGGCGGAGCGGAGCGAGCCGTTTGGTGGCGTGGGGTGGTTTCTCCCGTGATGAGGCAGGCCGGCTGGCTGCCGCCGCGGAACGCCGTTCCAACCTACGACCCACTCCAATTGCGCTCCTGTGCGCTGTGCATGAGCCTATATTTTTTTTCATCTTCTTTATTGTTCACGTGAGGCTGTATGTTTCTTGGTTTAGATTTTTTTAGTTATTGGATCAGCCTGTGAGAAATTGTTTGGTTCCGTTGAAACTTGAATCACTGTCGATGGAAGTGGTTTCTTTAGACAATTACTTCTATATACTACCGTACTTTAACTTTGCCTCGGATTTTTTTCCGGTATTAACAAAAATGATGTCCTCACAGCCTTCCATCCCATGGTGATGCGGACGAGGGGTCACGTGTCGTTCCGTGGTATGTCTGTCTCGTGGTGGTGCGAACGAGAGCGCTATTTTTGTAATTATGACTACGATGACATCATTTTTACTAATACCGCTTTAAATAGTACCTTTTAGGGCCTTTACGTTGTGCAGAAAGAATTTCGAACAGTTAGCGATTGCAAGGAGAAATTGGTTGCCCTGGTTCCTCCGCGTACACACCCCGTGTGGGATTAGATTAAGCAAATAGACGCTTACCTTTTTTTCCCCTTTTACAAAAGGATCATATAGATTCCATGCTACGTATCAACTAAAATCCGGATACAACGAGATTGAGATAATTATATGCCTTATGAAAAGTAAATTGAGATAGGGCGAGCAGTGAGTACATAATACATACATGATGTGCAGCTAGGCTAGTTATTAGTTAATAACGAGCCAAACAAACAATCTGAAAATTCAACCTATCCGAATTTGCTTCAAGCATTTTGACGGCACCGGTTTAACTTCAATCTTTTCTAGGGATCTGGATCCTCTGCTGTGCGTGAGCAGTGTTTTTTGAGAAGGTGAACACTACTCTGGCTAGCACTGTAGCAAATGCTGCAGAAACAGTGAATATTCATTGTAGTGATTTTACTGTACCGAAAACAATATAGCATGGTCTGCGTCTTTGATTTTTAATCCGACAGTAGAGATTATATCCTAATGCCACGCGCTATAGACCCTCTGCATTTTCTCTTTAAACGTAGAGGATCCCGATCCCTTCTCTAGATAGTTAAGGCAGGTTGCGCTCAGGTCAACTACTACCTAAGTACATCGACATACATGACATATGTGTTGACCATGGCAAAGGACATTGCATCTGCTGATCTGCAAGTCGCAGTAGCATATCCAATTATCCATGTACATGTAGCACAGAAGTAGATAATTCTATTGGCCTTGTTAGTCTGGCCAGAAACGGGCAGATGGTAGCATAACCGGGTGCCCTGCTGGCCTGCTTTCAACGCTTCACATGGACGTCCGCGTCGGGCGGCGCTTTAAGGCCAAGCCAGTCCAACTTCTAAACAAGGTAAAGAAAAGAAGAGGATACCGTGACAGATCGTAGCGTGTGTGTAACAATTAAAGTAGACACCTACGGTGGTCTTAGTCACACTTTGTTAATGGGTGTGATCATTAACTAATATATATATATATATATATGTATATTCTCATGATTTAGTTAATCGCTTCCCCTCAAAGTGGTTGCCGTTCGTGTCGTGCAGGCGAACCTCATCGATCGATCGAGGAATGTTCACGGGAATATTTTTAGCTGTTGCGCTCTTCTAGAAGAAATAGCTTTCTTTAAGCTTAGGGCGTAGAATAATTCTATTTTTTTTTCTTCTTCTCTAGTTGGGAAATGCATGGGTGTGATTTGTGAGGCGTGGTAGGCTCATTCCCATACATACACCGTTAACGAGAGACGATTAAGGAGAACAATTTTATTTCGCCGTCCGATGCATCGAGGTCCTGTTTGGCTTGCCTCCGGCACTTAACTTCATAATCGATAGGAAGGTAGATGAAGGATGTTGCAGGGGCGGATCTAGCTGGGCGACAGGTGTGCATTGGCGCCCCCAAAATTTGCCAAATCTGCTAGAGAGCAGCTATTCTATTGGACTGAAATTGAGGAGAACAACTAAGGCTAGCGGTTTTGCAGTTGCACATGGTGGTGAATTACAGGAAAGGATCATCACAAGTCACATCCATTTCTTTCCTCCTCTCTTTTATTGATTTATGATTTAATAGTGAAATGTAGTTGTAATACTAAATTAGTACATGAAGCACATTCCATTTTTTCTCACATTCAGATATTATGCAAATTATTTTTCAAATTGATTACTATAGTGGTGACATGCGAAAATATGTCAGTAGACTACTATATAGTACACTCGTAATGAAAATATTTTCAGATGGTGAATTTTACAAAAAAAAGTATAGAAATCGCTCGATGATATCAGGTGTTGTTTTGTGTGTGCACCCAATGCTAAATTCCTAGCCTCACCACTGTGATGTTGTAGTACAGTTCAGAGTTTTGCTAGACACGTCAAAGTCGATATATAATTGCTTTAAAATAGATACAGTAGCTTTAAAATAGAGGTTCACGTTGTTGGATGTGCATAAGCTGCAATGAAGCACATTAAGAACACAATCCAAGACCTTACTGAGATTCTTCAGTTGAGTGTCAAACAAGATTAATCTTGGGGGGTTAAATTTATCTAATCTTGATGCGGGTTAGATGCAGTCTAGAGACGCATCACGTTCCGTTTCTACGTGGAATTCTCTCCGTGGTCCATACTATAAGGTTCCATTTCTCGTTCGCGAACAAATGTTGGTCCGGTCCCGTCACGTACGTCAAAACTGCATCAGATCTAGTGATCTACCCTTCTTCTCTGTACTTTCCCTACATGCATCCTCAACCTTAATTAGAAAATTACCAGATTCACATTTCTGCTCATGTAAAACCAAATAAACCCTAATATCAACCGAATACCGGATACTCGGTACTCCTGTTTCACAAGGCAGTCTATTTTCTTGGAATAAAAAGTTTCACGATACAGGTAGACCGATGCATGAAACAAACTGACCCAAATAACACACCTGACAATCAAAACAACACTGAGATCAGATTGGTGAGCAGTGCACCGAAACAAATAGAAGAGATGTTTGTGCATGGCAGGCTTGAACTTATATTGGGAAATAGAGCAAGTAGAATAGGAACTGCCCGGGTTGAAACTCATTTGGGATTCTTACCACTCCCTCCTTTCGGAATTACTTGACGCTCTAGCCTCTATCACATACAACAAGGTGGTGTTTAATTCCTTCATTTGTGACCCTTGTTGCCCCTCTTAAAGACCCTCATCTGTCGTTAATAGCGTCCTATTAGTACTCCACTAGTCCAATCCGGAGTTTTGGGCAGATTTGGCACATTTTTAATTCCTAATAGCAAAAGTAGACCCCGCTCGCACGCAAGTGCAAAAATAGCGTTGTAACGGCTAGGTAAGTCACCTATAACGCTCTCGTACCGCGGAAGGAAGGTGGAAGCGCTGCAAAGAGACATGCTGCGGTTCCAATCCGCAACTTGTGTCGGATAGGGGGCATTGTAGCAATAGCCATACGAGTTATTATTTTACTGTTTATCACTGCAGCAGCAACAACTGAGTAGCGAACATACTGTTTGGCAATGTTGACGAAGTTGTTTTCCGCGGTTCCAGTCTGCAGTATGTTTCTTTCACAGTACGTGTGGTTCTGCGGACCAGGAGCGTGATACTTGACTTCCGCGGACTGAGAGCGCGGTACGTGACCTTCATAATCTGCCGTAGTGCCATTTTTATAATTTCGTATGAGTGAGAACTATTTTTGTTATTACAAATAAAAAATATCAACCCAGCCAAAGACTCAAATCTGTAAGTCCCAAAGCCCAACGTCAACTTAGCAGTGAAGGAATTAGAGTAATTTCATTTATATCACCGTCTTTTAAACTAGAAAACCCAAAATGTCATCTATCTGAGAGAAAAAAAAAACCAAGCGTTTAAAACGTCATTAAAATAGAACGGAGGGAGTATCAGATCCACGTGCCTGATGCAGCGAAGGAACATGGCTCATTCTGTAAAACATCCTGGGCGAAACTCACTTGGAATTATTACTATCGGAACCATATCGTCCGAATGATAAGTCTAATTATCACCTGAGTAACCGGACACTCTGACAAAGAGTCACAGTTTTTATAATTTTGACATGATGGTTTTTCATTTGTACAATTAATTAATAACACAAGTACTCATTCTGTTTCACAACGTAGGTCTATCTTCTTGAAATAATTGTCTCATAATGCATGTCCACTAGTCCATGGATGGAATGTCCATGGTTCTATGATGAGAGAGTATTGAATATGGCGAAGCACTCCGATTAATAAGGGTAACTTTGATCTATATGTACTATTGTATTAAAATGATTGTCAAGATATGTTACAGCGCTCGGAGCGCACGAGGGGATGAAACTAAAACAAAAATGAAAAAGAAGAAATTAGATGAGATGAGAAACCTAAAGAACAACAACAAAAACAACAAAGCTGCACAACATGAGATTTAAGTACCTAATGAACTTGTAGTAAGATCTATATGTATTCTGTTCTATGAGAGGAGAGAAATCAGTCTTGTCCGCCTGGTCCAAATATAAACGAGATTTGCCCTCTTTTTGTTCGGAATTCGAACTAGACCCATACATAAAACAAACTAACCCAAGAATAGCAACACACCTGACAATGAAAACAACACGGAGTAAGTTCAGATTGCTGAGTCCTGCAACGATAGAAGACATCCGTGCATGCACGGTGAGCTTAAACATATATCGTGAAAAGGAGCAAGTAAAACTCAATGGACCGTGAGTCCTAGAGTAAAGGCACTATCGAATTAGGTACTCGTTTTACTGAGATTTTTTTGAAATTGACATAATTTAGTTTAATATTATTTTTTTATAGTTTGGAAGTATTTTTAGAACTGAGCTAACGAGTCAAGGGAGAAATCCAATTTCATTCGAAATTAACTTATTTCAATATTTAACCAATTAAAGAATGTAATTGAACCAATTTTGAACCGGGCAAACAAGCCCAACGGACGATGGGGGTGTTTGCTTCCGGTCCTGAGCATGTTTTGCCTGGCCAGCACAGGGCCCGGAGGAAGCCGCGCGAGTGCTTGGATGCTCGCCGGCCGAGGAGTCAGGCCTCCTAGGCAGCTCCATCTACTGTCCATTGCTTTGATCCAACGGTCTATTTTTCATTCAACAATTTCAAGTACAGGTTTTCAACCAAACAATTCATCTTTAGATTTACCTAGTCAGACAAAAATCATCTACTTTTCAGACTACCTCTAGACACCACTTTTTTTCAGACATGAAATTCAGGTCACCGACCAAACAAGCCCGATATTTTTTTCCCACCCCTATACCTACGACTACGGATAACGGGTGTCCATGCCACCTCAGTGAATCCATCGACCACGGAGCAACTTTCTGAAGCTGTTATGCATCATGCTGGTTGGTGGACAGTTACATTCCACCAGCTGCCTCTACCTTTATCACTGCCTTTCGGAACAAGCCGTCCACTACCGAAACCGTCACAAGCAGCAGCAGCCTTACAGCAACCGCAAGGATGCATCACCCCTGAAAAAAAAAACAGAAAAAGGTAAAGGTTTAGTTTAGGTTGGCCATACGCATGCGCACAAATTAGATAGGCATTCGGTTTAGTTTAGGTGCTAATCATGCATGGATTATTGATGCTCAAGGATGCACCGACGGACATTTTGTGAGACAATTGCCCCCCGTTCATTGACAACGACAATAGTTCCCTTTGACATGGAAGCGGGTGCATAAATGTAACTGTCCCTTTGTTTACTCTCGGTCCTACAACTAAATCCTGAAAATTCCCAAAAATTATCCCTTATTCAAACACCCTAGTCTTTACAATGGTGGTTTGAAAATCAGTGTTGTTAAAAAGGCATGCGCTCGACGGACGACCGCCAAACGATTAATTGTTGTGCGGTCGATTAATCTAACAACCCTGTTTTTTTACTAGGTTTAGCCACTCTGCTGGCTGTAAAAAAATTCGCCTAAATTTAGCCTTGCTGCCCGTTAGTTCATGTGAGGATCCGGAATATTTAACTAGTAACACTTAACCTCCAAATGGTTCTAGCATTACTAATTAAACATTCTAAGTCTCGATGGACATATGCTTCCCAGAATTGCAGCACATGCACATCATCACAAAATTACACATCATTTCCATACCACATACATTAACAAGTCTAGTAAAGGACATAGATAAATTAAGTTATTACAAAAGAGAACCGACCGGCCAAATAAAACAATATATAAGAATAACAGCGGAAGCAAAAGGTGTCATAAGATGGCTAGAACAAAAATCGACCGGTTAGCCACACAACCCACAAGGCAACCGACCGGGCCGCCAAGCTAGACGCCTCTAAGGCTACCACAGCGCAACTCACAGAAGTGAGGCCCCACAACCTCACCTTCTTCCTCTGCAACAAATACATTTAAGCAAGATAACTGAGTACACAAAGGTACTCGCAAGACTGACGTGTGGAATAGCAGACCTGTTCATAAACTACATGCAAGCTTATTTAGGTGGAGGTTGTATGTCTCATTTTGCACAAAGCCAACTTTATTTGCAATAACGTAATACATTTAAAAGCAAGTTTGCAAATCTATTTTGTTGTCAAAATAACAGCGAAATAAAGATACATACAAGTAACCAACTGGAAGTGACTATCCCAATAGCCACCACAACATAGCACGAATCCCCGATTCGTACCACCTATCAAATTTTAATTAAAAGGTTGTAGTCTAGTTCTCACGGGGCGTATCCGAGCGTGACTATAACCTAGGACGAGGCTATTCGAATAGTTTTAACCATGCAGGTGTACCAATGTACCCACACTTGCATCGCTTTAAGCCACAAAGCACACTTTGAAGGTATGCCAAGACGGCTAAGTCCTACGAGACGCTTTCCAATATTTAGCATTGACTACGAGCCGCTCGTATGGATCGGAATCCATACGCTTACATTGCAAGTCGAAAGACAACCAGCCATCACGGGGGAAGCCTTTCGGATACTACAATGCTCCCAGCACCATCCCTCCTGCGACCCGAAGTCAATACACGCCAAAGTACTAAGTCAAGAGAGGTCTCATACCCTCTAGTGTGGTTAGCACGCAAAATGCTCAAGACGGTGGCGCAAGTAACTCGGTCTTAATGACCGGGCACCATTCCGATCACACCGAAGCACACCAACATACCATTGTGTCCAAGTCTAAATCATTTTGTTTTCGTTTTAGTTTTCATAAGTAGACATGGCACAAGGCTGAAATCATAAATCATAATAAGTTTTATGTGATCAAGGTTATCGACAAGTCGATAACCACCCATTTCCACCGGAAGCTAAGCATGGCTAAGCAATTAATTCGCAACTACTAAGTGACAAGAGCTCATCCACGAGCTCTAATCACAGCAATAACCTAGGCTCACGGTAGTAGAGAATAATCATTTGCCTAAGAAAATGCATCTACTAGGTCAACTAGCGACAATAGTTTAACACAAACTAGCAATGCATACATAGAATTTGTAAACAACATAAATACTTAAAATACTGGGATTAACATGATCAAACTGCTTTCCTTGCTGGGGTTGTTTTTGCTGCAGAGGAGGATTCTCAAGCTCAATATATTCTTTGGAACCTAACGCGAAAATACGATAACACCAATAAGAACGAAGAACACCAAATAAAACTCAACAGCAAAGAACATCCAAATCCTAATAAATTTATACGGCAACAAGAGGATGATTTTATACAATTTTAGGAACAAGAATCATGCAATTTGGATCTATGATGCAAAAGTTACAGTCAATTTACTCTTTCTCAGCCTCTTAAAATCAACTAAATTAATTATAGGTATTGTTCATGGTGAAAATTTCTAGAATGGTCTAAGGTCCAAAATTTTTATAGCAGGTATAATAAGACATCCTAATAACAACAAAGTTGAGCTTACTAAATTTGGAGCTATAATGATTTACTTATGATTTTTCTAAGTTGTAAGCCTAGCACATTACATTTTCCAGAATAAAAAACATGCTCAAAACCTATTTCATATTAAGGTACACTAACATAGGAATTTAACAAAATTGATTTTGCACATTTTGGAGTTGTACAGAAAAAGATATGCATTTTACAAGTTTAATTCTATTTTTGGGATATTCAAAATTGGCAGAAAACAAGCCATTTGAGTTACACATTTTTCTGTGACAGGAACATGCTCAATTACATTTTTATATTAAACTACAGGGGCATAAAAATTTATTACAGCTGGACACATCTAAAACGAGTTAAAATGATTTAGTTATGAATTTCTAAAGTTCTGATACAATTTTTAGTTGATAAATAAATACTTACAGAAACGAAATCCAACTTAAACGGAAATAAACGACGTGGACGCTCGTGAGCCGTTGATGCGAAATCCAACGAGCCACACGCACGGAAAACAGCGCACACGCGCGATCCCTAAAAGAGCCCACCGTTGGATCAAGATCCAACGGCTCACGAGGAAGGATGCAATCGAACGGTGCGGTTGCCTCGACTAACCACGACCGCAGATCTAAAGATGAACGACTCTGAGCACATATCTAATCGGAGAGTCCGATTGCACGCACGATCTCAGCCGCAGATCGTGAGATGGACGGTCCAGAGTGAAGAGGGGAACCGGATGGTCCGAACGCATCCCGGTCCGGGCGCGGATCGCAAAATGGACGGCGATCCAAGATCGGCGCAACTGGAGCGCCGACACGTGGGGCGCATGTCGCTGGATCGTGAGTCACAAACACGAGCTTTAACACACGTGCACAGTGCACGGGGTCCACAGGGCAGCGAGACACAAGAATATTTTAGGACAAGCAATTAATTACTAATGACCAATGATTAGTGATGCTTAGCAATTAAAGTGTCCTAACGATTTACACAGAGATGGACTTAGGGACTGAGGGCCCACCTGGCAGTGGCACAGGCTGGCGGCTTCGGACACATTTATTGCTAACAATGATTAGCAATAAATAAACCCAAAATCAGCCCTAATGACTTCTGGTTCTTGGTTTTAGGCTTACGGGCCCACATGTCAGTGAGACATCTGGCCAGATTAAGACACTATTAATACTACTAATGATTGGGTATTAACTGTGTCCTAATAAAATGACGACAACGGAAGTTACGGCCGGCAAAATCCCGAGCGCAACCCACGCTTGTCGCCGGCGACTCCGGTCGCGGTGGTGCCCACAAAACACCAAAATGGGTTCGCAATAGCGATGCGGACCCAATGGTGATGACCTCGCCGGCGGTGGGGGTCTAGAACGCCGTGAGCCGAAAACACGAAGAAGCTATTTCGCAAAAGCGTGAAAATAGCAAAATGCTCCATTGCGGTTCAGAAAGCGAGTGCCAACACTTCTAGGGACTAAATAGAAGCTACATTAACCGAGAGGAGCTTCAAAGATGGCCGGAGAAGCTTGAACACGATGGAGTTCACCGGAGTCGAGGAAGATGAAGAAGAAAATGACAACTCGGCGAAATGAACACCAATGGGTGATCAAAATAGCTTCCTTAAGTTCCCATAAGCTCCACAAGTAAGTAATTGCAAAAGATTCACTTACCGGAGTTGGAGAAGAAAGGGGGGGTGAAATCGGCCGAAAATCTCCAAAACTAAAATTGAGTGATTCCTATGAATACAACCCAAAATTAAGTTAGGGGAAATATAAAGGAAGTTGAGGAGCTCAAAAGGGTTCAAGAAAGATTGAAGGTGAACCACTGGACACCAAGATCACCATTGGAGCTCTCGGGTCAACAATGGTGGTTTGAAGGTTTGAAGTGGTTTTGAGCTCAAACACAGAGGGGAGCTAGGTGTGGTGTAAAGGAACACGAGGAGGACCTAAAGGGGCAATATATAGGGAAGGGATTAGGGTTTCGAGCAAGAACATGAGTCCATGGTGAGCTCGGTTCATGCTACGGTCATGGACCAAGAAATGATGGGGCAAGTGAGACTCGGGATGGAGGAGCCGAAAGCCTGGGGCGCATTTAATGCCCCATAGAGAGACGTTGACGAGAGCAAGCTCGAAGTGACACAACGAAGCCGCCCTCACTCTCTCTCTCTTTCTGCCATTGCTTGCCTGCGCCGCACGGAGAAGCAGAGGAGGAAGAAGAACAGAAAGAGAAGCCGTGACCGTTGGATGCGAGATGAACGATCACGATTAAAAGGATCCGGCTGCGGGTTTCTAACACTCCATGCAATCAGAGCGGTCCGATCAAAAACAAACGACTCAGATGGACGGAATGTTCATGGCGGTCCGAATGTTTCTGCGAACGCGGGCCGTGCGATTTAAATCCAACGGTTGATATCAATCGCGCGCTATGAGTGAGCCCGGTGCAGTTAGGTGGTTCGACCGAGTCAAGTGGCCCGAACTCGAGCCCGATTCGAACCCAAGGAATAGTGAACTAGGTTTTAGGTTTTTAAATAGACAGAGGCTTTTGAGGATTTATTAGCGGTAGCAAAATAACTCCAAAAATTCTGAAATTTTTACAGGAGCTTGCTGACTTAGACATTGATCTTGTGTAAAATTTTCAGAGGTTTTTATGCATTGCATTTTCCTCCAAAAATTCTACAAGGTACTGGTTCAAGGTTTAACTGAGAGTCAAACAGGTTTGACTACCCTCTAAAAGTATTCAAATAATTTCTAAAAATTGTGAAATTTTTCAGAGGGGCCACATACCCTCCCAAGAACTTAGAAAAAATATTTTCAGGAGATGATCAAAAGGTTTGACAAGATTGTTTTTGAAGGATCGAGATTTGGATCAAAAGATTTGTGACCTTGTATTTCCATAACTCTTGTACAAGAATTGTTTAGTACACACAGGAAATACATGATGTAAGAAAAAAATTTAATTTCTACTCGTTTTCTTACATTTGAACACAAAGCCCAAAATTGGGATGTTACAGTTCACACTGGCTAGGGAGCTTGGGAGCCCAATCCAAATCTGAAAGAGCCGAAGGACGTCTTCGGGGTGGCCGGGACCTATATATATATATATGAAAATGATATGGTAGTCTCGGAAATACATACTATCACTTCTCATATATCACTTATATGCTATCAAAGGTAGTGGCATGCTGAGTCATCACAACTAATCAGAATATAACAGATGATTATACATTCATAATACTATATTCGCTATATTTAAAAAAATTTAAAATAATTTATGTACCAATATTATAATAAGTTATCACTATATAAAGCATAATTAGTCTTAGTCATAACTAAAATTATATAGTTCCAACTCCATCTATATGATATAAATTACGTATGTAATAGCACAATAGTATAAACTAATGAATTTTCATTAACATGTAAAAATAAATTGTTTTGATAAATAAACGGTAAAATGGCCGACTAATCGTTTGAGACCGCTAAATCCTCTCCGAATACACTACACATGGCGGTTTACCGACCGCCAACGATTAATTGGTTGGTTCTTCTGTTTTAACGCCATTGAAAATACGACACTTTGGATTTTAGCCTGTGTATTTTTCTTTTCCGAGATATATACTAAGTTCAGATATAACCCGGGGAAGTTTTTTTTTTTCACTTATCCAGGAAAGATTGTTAATAAAGATGGAAAAATAATTGAGCTGAAAGTTGGGAGTCAACCCTCAATGCATTGCTGGATCTTCTTTGCTATATTTAGCAACTTGCCCAGAGTGAGCGATTGTCTGATTGATACATAAGCCCCACCATTTGCACGGCTGGAATGAAGTGCTCATCCATGTTTTGAGTGGTTCTTAGGAACTATTGAGATGCAACTTTCCACCTGCAGTATAAAGTTTGGTTGACTTTTCATTCGAATCATTTCTTAACATTTTGTAATTTTTGGGGAAAATGAAATAATCTTAATTGAATTAATGCACCTTGTTTGCTTGGGAGGTTGAAAATTCCCAGTACTAAAAAAACACCCCACTTATTTGGTAGTCTCGTGTTATAATAACTAGCTGAATTTCCCACGGAATTGTGCGACTAGATATTGCAACATATTGTATTTGTTATATAACTCTATTGCCTTTTGAAAATATACAGTTCTAATTGTTATACAGTTGTATACCTGATTAATCTATATCGTTATAATCTGATCCCACAAAAATAAGTAGTGTAGATTTTCTCTTTTTCTCTCGGTTAATTAAAAAAATTCTAAAAATTCTGTTTTTTTTTCTCTAATTTAAGAATCATTGTGGGATTTTCTAGGCCTCGAAGTTACCTTGAATATCACCAACTGTTTGTGGATATATATAGATGCCCATTTATCGAATATCACTAATTGTTTGTGGATATATAGATGCTCATTAATCATTTATCTTTGGTTGGCCCAGGGTAGTCAAATTGACGTTTCAACCCCTTTTTCTTACAGAAAAGATGTGCTGGTGTACGGAAGGGATAGAAACAAGATTGTCGAGATTCGGAGAAAGGACGAACTGAGAGTCAAACACTCAAAGCAGGTGATGCTGTGATAGCTACAAGCTGCTTTCAGAAACTCATCGAATTAAAGGCATGGATTGGAATAGTGTACCATACGAATTGATGTCGTCGTTAGGACTGAGATTAAAGGAAATGATGACAAACCGACGAATCAACAACCAACCACTCCAACAGTGGGGACTCCTTTGAGAATTGATAGGCCCTAGCTATGTCTGGCTGGAGCATAGTCCGGACTCTGTGAGAAATATCAGCAGTAAGAAGAGTAAATTTCACTAAACTACATTATCTTTTATAAAACTATAAAAAATCATACTTTCAAACAACAATTTCAAAGAATCATATTTCTTTTTGTAAAACATTTTCACAAAACTGCACTTTTAAATATCTAATAGGCTGAGCCCGAGGCGCGGCATGCGGGTTTTCGCACATCAAGAGTGCAATAGGTGGGTTCCGCGGACCAAGAGTATAGTACCACGTGACTTGTCTAACGAAGACTACTTTGACTGTTATAAATAAAAAAAAAACACTACAATTAGAAACTCCCGCATGACCCGGTGCGTGCGTGCGTGATTTGTTACGTCTCACCAAACAAAGGTGCCTGCCGTGGAGTTGAACGGTGACACGGACCAACCCTGCTCCCCGAAACGTGCTTCCTGGCACTGGCAGTCATCCATGACCAAATAGCATTTCCGAGTGTTTTTGCATTCGCGAGCAAACCGCGTATAAACTCATGAAATCCATACACGAGAGGATCTTGCGTTCGAAACGGGGCCCTATTTGTTCGGATCGAATGGGTAGAGGGGGTCTTGGAACTTGCTTAGTTGTGTGTCGCTTTGGTCTTCGAACTTTGTACTTTCTAGTATCACTTAGTTTTCTTTGAACGAACAGTGTCACTAAATTTTCTGCCATGCCTGGACTTTGATGGCACAGGTAAAAAGGTTCCAAGTACGTAAAGCTAGAATTGAAGTTTGAGGCGCAGTAGACTAGTAGATGTCTTGATATCAATACAGTACAGCCGAGCCGATTTAAATTTAAGTACCAACTTCTGCTGCACTTTGTTCTGTAATACCAAATTGGGCCGTTTTATCGGAGGTTAGAACAATACATTGGGCTCTTTCAGCTCCTAGTTGTCACGTACTGATAGAGCGATTGGTCTTTTTTATTGATGGGCTAGCGAAATTATGGCAATCCCATGATTGAAGTTTGGGCTAGGCCGTCGGTTCACATGTAATCGTGAGTTTAGGCTGCTCTCGGTGCTCCACTGGCTGGTATCTTAAACCTGTTATGTAGGTAAAATGATGATGTGATATCATAGTTAATGAAGTAAGAGGGTACTCTAGTATCTAATCTGGATACCGGTTCAGTCCCGAAATCCAACACAAAAAATTTATTGTGATCGATCCACAATGCTCAAATACTAGTAAAGATCATGCATGTAATTAAATGAAACAGCCTAAGATACTATACCATAAGAAACCATACATTGAAAAGATAGTATCCTAACACTCCTCATGCACTAAAGAAACTGTATTAAAATACTGCCCATTGAAAGCAGAGTGGATCATCATCTTTCTAATAGTAGAAGATACTAATATAAAAAGAGAGAGTAGAAGATAGATAGTATAGTCCGGGCCACGATTCCCAATTTTGGCCGAAAATCGGTGATATCGGATTTACTGGTAGGGGCCGGTAGAAATACAAATCGGTTCTGAACAGTTTGGATGAATTGTATATAAAAAATAGAATTTGTTTAAATTCTGTTTGAATTTTATTTTTTATAAAAAAAATTAAAATCCAAATAATTTTTTAAAACAGAAATTTCGGCCAAAATTTCCCGATTTTTGACCAAATTGGCCTTAAGCCGGAATTAGAGTTTGAGCTTTTATATTTGGGGCCATTTCTGCGCCGCTGCGGCGATGTGTCCCCCACGCTGCCGCCTGCGGCGTTAGTGAAAAAAAGAGGCACACCACATCGAGAAGGGGGGGAGGGGTGTGCATTCAACGTAGGGCACGCCGCACGCCGTGTACAGGCAGAGGTGAGGGCGAGGCTTCGCACCAATCTCTAAGCACATCCAAGGGATACAAATTGAACTGAAACAACAAAATTTATTTTGTTTGAGTTTTTATATACCGTTTCCGTTTATATGTTGGGCTTGGCCCAGGCCATGCTTCCTTTGTTCAATTTGTGTCCGGATTGGGCCTGAGCCAGGCCACATCCCATTAAGCAAGCGTGGACCCATCCGTCCTGTGGGCGTGTCATGCATCGACGGCAGAAAGCAACAAAAACAACGGCCACACACGACCGATGAGCGGCGGCGGTTTGGTTTGCTGCCTCGCAACGCAAACGTGACTAAATATTTTTTGCGAATCATCTAGTACAACAATAGACGCACACACGTATTCACACCATCACACGAACGTACCCACACACGCGTGACTAAATATTGATAACACCAACAAAAATAGGTTGTTATTTAGTTTGCTATTAAAATTTAGTAACATACGGAAAAATAAGGTAACGACAGTGAAATTTGATATCGCACATGTGCAATTTGATGACGAGAAAATCGCTTATCAAATTTTTGATAGCACCAAAATTTAACGTAGTCAAATAATATTCTTTTTACTAATATTTAATTTTACCTGTGTTTTGACTATGACAAAATTTTAACTCGCTCATTTGGCCCGCGAACCAAACAGCCCCGATTTCTGCATCAGCCGACAGAACGCAGCAAGCATGGATCATCACGGATACAAAACACCAGTTTCTTCTTCCACTAGGACGCTTCGAGATAAGCACCCATCTCTTTTCAATTTTGTCCTGACATATCTCCACTAAGAGAAGGCACACATGGATGCATGTACTAACACAGTCACACGCTATCACTTCTGTCTCGATAGGATAGCAATCGTGACAAGTGACATCAGGATATGAAATTCCCTAGAGCCTTATGCCTTGTATCGGAAACGCCGATCTACACTCACGTGCAGATGCTCCCACCGTCTCAGTCACACGGCATACGTCAAGATTCGTGCAAAGAAAATTAATTTCATGGCTGTTGCTGAATGTAGGAAATAAACGAAATGATTTATACACTGATTAGAAGATAATAAACCATATGTGAGGGCCACCACCTCTCTCTCTCTTCCATTAACAACATGACTCCCCCACTGGCAGGGGCGGAGCCAGCCTGCGGCTAAGCCTAGCAGAAACTGTACCAGGGAATGATTCGTGTGGACAAAAAACAGTAACACAAGAAGAAATACTCATGCATTGATTCATTTTTTGCACTTGTATACGTGCACGAAAACTATATTGTATGTACGGTAACTTGTATCCGTGTACTCAAAACATTATACTGTATGCATGGTATAATACACGTGGTGAGACACTTGATTCAAAATCTACATTTGTACATACATATACTGTAGTATACATATTGTAGAATACACATGGGTAGCAGAGAGAGGATGGGGGTGAACAGGAAGGTGACAGCGACGAAGTGTACCATCAAGGAAGATGATGCGGATGACGGCGGCACAGTACACGTTGAGGCAGAGCACCTTGGCAACCATGGCGCTAACGAGGAAGAAGATGAACGATGGCGCGTGGGTACTACGGACAAGGATCTAATAATTTTTAATTAATTAAATTATTTATGTGTAATTGTTATTATAAATAGCAATATCCTCATATTATTCGTAAGGATACTTCTTGTCATTAATAAGAGAGAAGCTTAGTAACATTTTCATGTCGAACGTGTACATTTCATCAAACAGTGGGACGCTTTTTGATACAGGACAACTGTCACTCCTTCACGCTATATATATATATATATATATATATATATATATATATATATATATATATATATATATATATATATATATATATATATATATATATATGACATCCGTTTGTACTCTTGGAAGTATGTACTCCCACTTTCAATATACCACTTAAACACACATATTATACTTCTTTATCATTTTCAGTATACTTACATACTAATTATAAAATACTCCAATGCGATTTGATTGAAAAATATTCATTGGAGCCCTTTGTTTTTTTGCTATATACCCCTTTTCATATATAATAGAAGTAAATACACAAATTTTGCTATAAAAAGTAAAATTTAATGAAATTTTTCTTGGAACTCACTTTGGAGTATCCAATAATCATTATTGGAGTATACTCAAATAGATAAAGAGGTATCATGGTATATGAGAGGTGGGAGTACGTACTCCCAGGAGTACCATACAATTTATATATATATATATATATATATATATATATATATATATATATATATATATATATATATATAGCCTATTTGCTACTCTCATTGTATCTATCGTCTATCTGTCTCGAATACCACATATTTGCTACTCCCATTGTATCTATCGTCTATCTGTCTCGGATACCACATACTCAATTGAATTATTGGATCGGATACCACTCTATAGCAGTCGCTAGCAACCTGCTAACATAATACGTAACTGTTGGACCGAAAAGGCGACTAGAGGGGGGTGAATAGGAGCACGATATCTTTTTTTTCTTCTTAAATCGAATTCAATACGAATCTCACTCCAATAGCTATGAAAGCTATGAAGATCAATCAATCAAGCACAGCGGTAGATTTGTATTAAATCCAATCAAAGCCCCGAAAGCAAAATCTTCAGAAACTCAAATCAACAATTCTCGGGCGGTCTGACCTCTCACGGGGGCGGTCAGACCGGTTGGCCTAGCGGTCGGACCGATCCCAGCGGTCGGACCGCTCCCTCAGGAGGTCAGACCTCTAGTTCAAGAACAGTGAAAACAGCCCGAAAAAACAAAAACGCAAATTGGTCTAACTTTTGATTCGTGCGTCCAAACTTCGTGAAACTTGACACACACCTTCCCAAGGATGTCGGGAACCTATTCCAAGCAACAATCGTGAAGATCCTTGCCAAAGTTCAGACCTTTCTTCAATTGAGTGAAGGTGGTTCAAAAACCGAGCAAAAATCGAAATATGATCTAGAGACTTGCTCGTGGGTGATTGATGATCAAGAAGACCCTAGATGGGTTCCCGCATGATGCAGCAAGTTAGATCACGGCAAGAAACCAACCAAAAACTCGCGGATCAAAGAAAGACTCAAAATCACCAAATAGAGAGAAAGAAAACAAATGAACTCATATTTGATAGAACTTTTTTTGGATTGATTTGATATGGTATTGGTTTACAGCCACCCCATCAATGGAGGACAAAGACTCAATACAAGAGCACGAAATCAAATCCAACTCTCTAGAACCCTAACCTCCAACTATCAACTCCCTAAGCACACAAGCAAAAACTAGGGTTTACAAGTAATGAAAGGGTTGAGGGGGTGCAGCCACCTCCCTCCTCTATTTATAGTGGAGGCCTAGACCTTCTAGAAGAGTTTCCCTAATGGGCTCCCGTTAAGGTCCAAAACAAACAAGTCACACACGCACGTATTTTAAAGCGCCATCTTCATCTCCTCTTGACCTAATCCGCTTCTCCAACGCACCGTCTTGCGCCACGGGTTGGCAAAAGGTAACCAAGTCGGTATTTGGTAAGATTACCAAAATACCCCTTCTCGGTCCTTCTTCAAGACCGAGTCCAAACTTCGCGAAGCAGTCGCATGCTTCGCCATGTGTAGGTTGATCCAACGACTCTCATCATGTCGGCAAGTCTCTCCCATCCGGCTCCCACCGAAACCATCACGGCACTTGCACCGACCCCCGCGCCGCTTGATCCAACCCGTCGCACCGAACTGCCCGTTCGGTCACCTTTGTCCATCTTGCACCATGCTTGAGTCCAATGACTTCACCCGGCATCGTCGATCGTTCTGAACCTCAGCTCTCCAAGCCTAGTCCCGATCATCCTCGCCGTTGACCGTCGTTGACCACCAAGCAACCTGCCCAACAATAGACAAGCAAATCGAAATCGGGAACAAGTTCTTCACAACTTGACCCATGTTAGTCAAAACATGCATCATGCAACACATATGCACTGACACCCATAAGATTGACCTAACAACCAACACAACACTGCCAAGACGGCCAGCATCTTAAGTCAAAACCGGTCAGACCGCCAGCATGGTCGGTCGGACCGCTCCCCTTACCGGTCAGACCGCCAGCCAAAGGCCGGTCTGACCGCCAGTCCATGACTTAGCCAAATTCCAGCTTGGAAATCCGCAACCTCTCTGGAAATTTCAATCGAATAGAACTTTTACCTGGAGGCTCCAAAAATTATGGGACCAAGAGAAATAGAACCTCCTCTCTTGCCTACTACCTCTATTTTTGGCCCAGCTCAAAAATCCACAGCCACTTACATGGCGGTCGACCGCCACGGTAGCCGGTCGATCGCCACATCGGCGGTCGGACCGCCGCCGCTGGCGATCGACCGATCTTTCAACTCGAGCTTGACCGAACCACGCGTCGATCGCCACCATGGCCGTCGGATCGCTCGAGGCTCGACAGAACTTGAACTTTGTCGAAAACGCTTGTTTACGCAAACCTTCAACGTTATTGCCAATTGTCACATCATCCTAAGATCATGAGCATATCCCCATGATATCCACAGTAACATACCCGGCAAAGAAAAGCAGAATTAACATGCAATCCCAACGTGTACAATGTTGTTGTACCACGTAATTGTGTTTGACCCAGGCAACCACTCCCGTAATCTTCGGCGTTGATTAAACTTTGTACTACATACTTGTTTATTAAATACTACATACTACATACCCCCGGGCAACCACTGGGAGTATCTCCGAAAAAATACTTCATACTACATACTTGTTTCTTAAAAAAGAACCAATTGGAGTATGTATTCTAATCTCAAATAAAATTCCAAAAGGAGAACATATGTACTACTTTTTCAAAAAAATGAAGTATATAAACCTTGAAAAAACAGTATATACTAATCATTGGTTGTTATATTTAGTATAACAATACTAAATGGCAATACGCAATCACCGTACGTCTTTCTCAGCCTGTAGAGGCTCCAACACGCATATACGCAATCACCGTATGGAACAGGAAAGAATCAATCACCGTATGGAACAGGAAAGAATCAATCACCGTATGGAACATGAAAGAATCATCACCAAAATCCTGAAAAAAGGTAGGCTCTTGGTCAGTCACGGAATTTGTTAGCAAAAAAAAAAAAATCCCGGATAGTTAGCTAGGATTAAACATGAGAAAGGTATTTGTTCGGATTTCTCTCCTATCCGTGATTTTCAGACCGTTAGGCTCGGAAAGACGCACAGATTTCATCGAGAATTAAAAGGTGGATCGAGAGGGAGTAACTACACCTGAGAGTAGATAGTATTATATATATATATATGTGTGTGTGTGTGTGTGTGTGTGTGTGTGTGTGATTATACGCACACATAATTTCACTTCAAATACATAATCATAGAATAAAAGTGACACATCGTTCAATTACTTCATAAATATAAAGGTCGTACGTAGTTAAATTATACAACATGTGTTTATAATTTTATATATTTTACCATAGTCTAGCATAATTTCACTCACCAAAGGAGTAGTATTGGACTCGGCCTTCCGAACTGATTCAAACAAGTGGTCACTTCAATTTTGTTTTTTTATCGGTACCGGAGTGACCGGAATGACAGAATATTCGGAATGAGTCGGAATGACCGGTATCGAGACTACGGTGTGCCGGTTTAGGTGCTGATATAGCATAGCCAATACCAGAATGAAATTGATAAGTATGGCCGACGGTGCATCCTCCTCAACTCCAGCGCCGCCACCCCGCTCGTCGGAATGCGTGGCCACCTCCTCCGCCGCTTGCCGGCCACTGCGCCCCGCTCCAGATCCTCCGCTCACCGTAGGGAGCTTTTTAAAAGAATGGAGTAGAGAGGTTGGAGAGAGAGTGAGAGGGGGGAGAGAGACAATTGGAGTGGAGAGTTTTAGTGAGAGATACAGGAGGGGCCCCTTATACTCTATTATGTCCCATCACGCTAATTCAGTAAAAAAAACCGTATAAACGAAAATCATTTCCCGGCGCGAATCTCGTGGTGCAACGGATGGTAGGGATAGTGGGTTCATATGAACCCACGCTCATATAGTTCATATTCAGCCTAAGATCAGTCTGGGTCGTAACTCGTAAGTAGCTTCCTAAGTCCAAGAGCTGGTCATCTCACCTCAGCGCGACTGTACGTGCTTGTCTAAATGTCTTTCACATCTTGATTTAATGAAGCTAGCACTTTGGAGGGAGCTAGGCTGCAAGGGATACATGTGGATGTGCTCATCATATCCCCAGTGGTTTTCAGGGGAGCCTCCTGCAGACGCCCTAGGGCCAAGGGCACTGGACATTGCTATCTGACGTGGTTTCGTTTGATGGGACAGCTAGCTAGCTAGCTAGCTAGCCCCGCGTGTACGGCTAGGGTTTCTCGCGCAAATTCCGTAACAGGAATCAATTTGTTTGAGCCTATCGCGAAAGCGGTTTGTCATGAAATCCTGTAAAGAGCGACTAAGCTGGCACTTTTGGAGGATTTTGATATCCTGTCGTAATTGTCAGGGCGAATATAAACGCAAGTTAATTGGACGCGAGTGCTGCGGTACGATTGCATAATTGCCAGGTATGTTCTGCTCAGGAACAGACATGGGTGAAATGGGAGCCGACCGGCGGTTAGCTGTGCACCTCATGAACAGCGCCTGGGCGAAAGCATTTTTGTTGGAGTGATGGGTTCAGATGTTCAATCATATTCCCATTTGGCCATTAGACACACATGTAGGCGTACCCAGAGAGTCCTCCTGGAGAACGGATCGCAGTGCAGTAACTTGCAACGTTGCATTCTTTTCTCTCTCTTTTTTTTTAAAAAAGAAAGAAATGGCTAGGAGCTCTGAAAACTCGCTCAAGAAAGATGGTAAGCACCTGGATTTGAGCCTAGGTGGGCAGAACGTTCGACGACACCCTTTACCCTTATCAACTGAGGAGTGTTTGGTTCCTAGCATTGCAATCTTTGCACTGGTGCCAAAAATAATAATAATCAAAGCAAGTAAGACAAGTATTATCTTTTAATCACGAGATTTTGATTCACTGCCTTTTAGTTAGTTCAGGCGTCCCGAGTGATATATTCACGAGCTTGAAATTAGACCAGAGATGGTTGACATGGAGATGGGATAGCTAGGTTGTTCGTTCAGTGGTTCTAGCCCTTAATTCTGATGAAACGTTTTGCACAAGCGTCTTGAAGAGTTGAAGCACTGTCGCTCGTTCTCAGCCAGACACACTGACACAGTTGATTTCTGATTGAACGGTGCGCATCTGTGTGCCGCGTGTGCCATTGCCATCGTTCAGACGATGCGTTTACGTGGGCATTCGTGCAATCGTGCGTGCATTACTGATTTCTGAAGGAAAGGACAAGCACCGGAGATACGTGGTCCGCTTGTGGTAATCCAACCATTAAACCAGGGGCCCGAGGCAGCTACGGCACAGCGCGCGCGTTCGCGTGGGGGCGTTGCTGCTCCGGTTTTGAGTGCTCGCGAGCATAGCTCATCAATTTACTACGTTGATGGTGTTTCGTTTTCGTAGAGAGGATGCAATTGGTTGACACGACTATTTTCAGACGGAGCTAATATATACTCCCTCCGCTTCAAAAAACAATCCGTTCTGGATTTCATGCGGTTAAACTTTAAAATTTTTGGTTATTAGTATTTTTTTAAAATATTTAGGTTAGAACTATAAAAATCATATATATATATATATATATACATACGTCCGTTTCGTGCTCCTAGAAGTATGTACTTCCACTCTCAATATACCACTTAAATGACTATATTATACTTTTTTTATCACTTTCAGTATACTTAAATATCAATTATAAAATACTCCAATATAACTTGATTGAAAAATTTACATTGGGGTATTTTATTTTTGTTACATACCTTTTTTCCATATATAAAAGAAGTATATACATAAATTTTGCTATAAAAAATGAATTTTAATGGAATTTTTTATGGAACTTACTTTGGTGTATTTTATAATTATTATTGGAGTATGCTCAAATAGACAAATAGATATCATCATACAATTTAAGTGGTATATGAGAAGTGGTAGTACGTACTCCCAGTAGTATTTTTTATAGCAAATTTATGTACATACGCTCTTTTATATATGAAAAAAGATTATATAACAAAAAATAAAGGGTATATATATCCTGAAAAATACTTTGATAATATTATAAATTTATTGGATTTTATAAATATATTATAATAGTAATTAGTGATCAAAGTTATTTTTTAAGGACTGTGTCGATATTTAAAACGACTTGTTTTCGTGAACTAAAGAGGATAGTTGATAAGAAATGAACCGGGAATACTGATTCATAAGTACATGAACGTATATGTAATGGGCATGTCGTGTTCAAGCGGTCACTTGTCAGCATTTCAGACACCGTCTATCATGAAATCAATATGGGTTACTGATTTACAGTTCACGAAACGTTAGGCTTGAGACTAAGGAGCTACTTTAATTGGTTTGACGACTAAGGCTTCATTATGTTAGCTTTTCAAAAGCACTTAACCCCGTTTTCCTCCCATGGTTTGAAATTGATTCCTAGAATCGGATTCTAACTCATAATTTAGTAGGATTTGAATTTGATTCAAGCCAATTGCAAATCCAAATTTCCTGTTTGGGAGTCATCCTTTGGAATTATGAATTAGAAGTTCTTGAAAAATCAAGATACAGAAATAATAATACAAAAAGAATCTGAAGAAAAGAAAATTGAAGGCATTGAACGCTGCTGATCCGTCTCTAGGCTGCCCAGTCCTGGCATCATCAAGGAAACCGATCCAGCATCGATCCATGCAGCACAAATTGATCCACCACCCAAATAAGAAAGAAACAACAAACGCATGGAAGACGAAGCAAATCGAACCGGCAGCTAGTTTGATTTCCAGAGGGCGACCGTGGAGCAGCAGCGGTGTCGGGCACGAGAGCGTCGAGCGTGAAAAGTTGTCGAGGCTAGATTCCAGACGATTGACAAGTGGGGGTTGAATTGTTTCTAGCTGTATCATCTCTCTCGGCCATGGAATCATCGATTCTAATTCCAGTGGCAGCCGAACAGCCACGTAATTGGAATTAAATTACAATTCCATGACTGCAGAGCCCATACCTACGAGCCAAACAGGGTGTTATATTTTTCTACTTTTGGATGTTACAATTAGTTGAAGCACAATAAACGTTTGGTACGGATTGAGATCATCAACATTGAAGCTATCGATGTAGAGAATCTATAGTATTAGAAACAGTCACCATTGTCTGATAAAAAATTGAACGTTGAAATCCATTGCTATAATGCTGCTACAGTAAATGGTGTCTTTTGTACTCTGTTGTGTGCTGCCGTTGCTACAGTACAATGCGCCATTCGCTCTTCATAGTAACGCAGGATCGGAATCCGTGTGGAACATCCTCGATCGAGCCGTGCACGTGATGGAAGATTACTGCAGAGGATCGGTCCGTGTGGTACATCCTCGACATGAGCCGTGCACGTGATGCAAAATATTCCTTTGCTTTTTATCTCCTCCGTCAATCCATCCTTTATCCGTGAGATATGTATAAAGTTTGAGCTTATTCGGAGATGCCTTCATCAATTGTAATCACCTGGACTTATAAGACCTTGTGTTTAGCTGGTGGCCCGAGATGATCCTGTTTAGTCGAGAGGGATTTTGCTAGGATCTAGTAGTATAAAATTTTCGGATTTACTATTTCTAAGTCGTCTAAAATTTTTCTTAAGTCTAAATCCATTTTTGTGACCATCGAATTTGTATAGAGATTGATATGTTATATGATTGAATGTTAATTCAGTAAATAAAAAATATAACTTATACTTAAGAAAAATTTACGACCGCTAATTTTTTGAACCAAACCCCAAATAAATCCAAATGCCCATTCATTCGATCGCTAGGCAGGCACTGATGGCGGGCAGGCTGCAGTGACGAACTAAGCCAGAAAAACCCAACAACCAGAGCCAGCCGCCTCTAATCAGGCACGTCATGCAGGACGGCATTTACTAATCGGGTAAGCCGTTGTTTAACCCGTAGACAGCGACACCACTCTCTCCCTGCCCCTGGTGGCGGTCACGCGGCGCGCACAGCAGCGGCGACGTGACGTGACGTGACGTGCCGGGCGCACCCAACCAAACCCGACGACGGCGACGTGATCACGCCCCGCGAGCGCACGCCGTCCCGCCAGCTGGTCAGAACGATGGACGGATTGGACGTGCCGGATAAGGCTTCCGCAACCAATCCCCGCACTGTTCTTTTTTGCAGAAGCAGACGTATGGAGGAGGGGACGAGTCGCACGGTGGTGGCGGCGTCAGGCGGCGCCTTCGCTGCTGCGAACCGTGGTCTGGAGCGAGCGACGCTGACCTGTTGCTGAAGACTCGGGGGAGGGTAAGCTAGCCCAACAATCAACTTTGCCTAGCTGCGTTCGTCGTCTATGTTCGGTTGTTTTCGTTATTTGCCTTCTCTTTTACGTCTGCGTTGATTGACCGGGATAGCTTATTAACATCGTGTTGATAAACTTTGTGATTGTATTTTTACACTGTCTGGTTTTCTTTTCCCGTTTAATGAAAGGCGCGAAAAACTTTTTACGTATTCTGAAAGGAAAAAAAACATTGCCTATTTGCCGCGCCGGCATGGTATATATCGAGCATGGCGTTATCTTTAATATGGGGAGACCATGTGTAATAGAAGGGGACTCCTTAATACGATCTTTCAATGAGATTATGAAACAGAAAGAAAAAACAGTCAACTTTCAACTAGGTTAGGTACTTTCAACTTTTGGAACTGCTAATTTTAGGTCACGCGTAGCTAAGTATCTATCGGACATTTCTAGAGACGTTGAAACGTGGAGCAATCTCCGTAACTTCTTCTCCTTCGCTCACGACGGACAGGTGCACACCTCCCCTTCTTCTTACCTGCTTGCATAGCTCCTTCGTATGAAGCCAAATGCCATCCACCGCGCTTCCGCTGCCGCGATTGTTGACAGTGTTCATTTGCAAC
Organism: Ampelocalamus luodianensis; assembly: GCA_036346255.1. NCBI lineage: Eukaryota > Viridiplantae > Streptophyta > Magnoliopsida > Poales > Poaceae > Ampelocalamus > Ampelocalamus luodianensis. Next base: position 49,189,478 of record CM070627.1, on the reverse strand, counting down.
AACATTTTGAGAATCAACTTTCACCTGTTAAAAATAGGGAACATTCAATTCAAATTGGAAAATTTTCTAATTTTTGTTGCTCTAAGCTCTCACAGTCATATGAATTTGCAGTTCCAAAACAAGTTCTACTATTCCTTGATTAATACATTCCCTTGTTCTGTCAAGACCATTTTCATGAAACAAGCCAGGATATTTCCGCAGCTAGAGCAAAACGAAATGGTGACACCTTTTGCAAGTATTACATGGACTGAAGTGAGAACACAGTGATCAGTTTTGTTTTGATATTCCATCTGATTCAAGTCGGGTAAAATGTCTAAATAAAAGCTAAGGTTCTACTAAATATTGGAGACCAGCTTTTCAAGCAATATTTCTTAATGGAAGAGTTTACTTCAGTACCTTCACAGGAATCATATTTATTGAAAATAAATTGCTGCCAAAAGGGGGTTGGGCGGCTCAAGTAAAAACTACGGGAAGCATATTCATGATTTCTTGAAAATAAATCGCTGGGAATCATCCATCCCACTTAGATTTCAAAAAAATAGGAAGGAGACAAAGGGGGTAAGGAGGGCAAGGGGGACAGGCGCCCGACGAGCTAACCTTCATAGGAGGTCGGCGGTGGTGCTTAGGGAACGGCGGCGGTGAAGTACTTGGGAAGATCCCGGTGGCGTCAACGATGTTGGAGGCCGGCTTCTGCGAAATCGTGGGCCGACGACCTCGAGTCCTTTAGGGGTCGGCGGCGGCGTACTTTGGGGAAAACGACGGTGTAATCCGGGGCCGGTGTCGACGAACAATTGGGCAACGGTGACAAACTAGGGTTTGGACAACGCAATTGCCCTGACTCCAATTGCGCAGGTGAGGAGTGCGATTTGAAGGGGGCTCGTGGTGGGTGGGGTGAAGGGTAACTCAGTAGCATTTTGCGAGTAATTAGTGGTAATTTTAAGGGGTATTTTTGTTTCTAGTAGGCTATCTTCCCACGAGAAGGTCGCTTCTCGATGTTAGTTTATTTTCGAGATAACTCCTCGTGAGAAGCAAAATCTAAATGTTTTGAGAAACTAAGTGTTTCTTACAATTTTACGAGATTTGAACAATAAGCCGAGAGTAGAAGCTGCACCGAACCATGTTTGGCCTTGGTGAAGTTCGTTGCTCCAGATAGGCGATATACGTCACGGGGTAGAACAGATATACGAAAAATAGGGTACTAATCACATTTTTAAAAAAGAAAATAGAAGTTGTAATGTTATGGGGGCATTTCGGTCAATTTTTACCTTCGAAGGCCGAGGATATTTATCTCCACGGCTTCTGTTATGGAGAGCGCAGGCCGAGCAGAGCAGATAGATTCATAGATAGAGCAAGCAAGCTGGTTAGCTCCTCAGTGCAGTCTCCACCACCAAAACCACCAACCCCGATCCCCGAATGACAAAGACCACAGCCCCCTTCTAGAAGCTTCCAGAAGCACGCGCAAGCGGTACGTGCATGCAGGAGTTCATGCCCATCCCCGGCCTGGCCGGGCGGCTGTTCGGCGGCGCGGCGGATCCGCCGGACCTCCGCGGCAGCGGGGCGCCGCCGCCGCCGGAGGAGGTGCGGTGCCCGCGGTGCGACTCGGCCAACACCAAGTTCTGCTACTACAACAACTACAACCTCTCGCAGCCGCGCCACTTCTGCAAGACCTGCCGCCGGTACTGGACCAAGGGCGGCCTCCTCCGCAACGTCCCAATCGGCGGCGGGTGCCGCAAGCCCAAGCGGCCCGCCGCCGCTGCAGCTGCCGACGTTGACAAGAGCGTTGGCGCCCACCGCGACGCCAAGAACCCGCGCTCCGGCTGCACCGGCGGCTCCAGTGGCAGCCCCACCGCCTCTGCCGCATCCGCGTCGAACACCGTTGGTGCAGCTGCCGCGGCCCATTCGAGCGGCGGAAGCACGACTGCGACGGGCGTCGGCCCCAGCGCCTTCCCGACTGACGCGCTTCATCTGCCGGCGCCGGCGCCGGCGCCGATGTTCGCCGACCAGGCGGCCGCTTTCGCGTCGCTCTTCGCTCCGCCGCCGCCGCTTCCGGCCTTCAGCTTCTCGGCGCAGCCCAAGGCAGAGGAGGATGTCGCGCCTGCGCACACACTGACAGAGCAGCCGTCGTCGGCGTCGTCCACCGCAGGCCACATGGCGCAGTTCTCTGTACGGTCAGGTGGCGCGGCGATGGCGTCGGCAACCGCCTGGCCACCGGCAGCGGTGGACGCCGCCGGGATATTCGACCTCGCCGGCGACTCCTCGTTGTACTGTAACCTGGCGAGCTGGACGGACCCGGACGGGACCATATACCTGCCGTAGTGTTCCTTGCTTTAACGATCGGCCGGCCGGCCACGTACTGAATTCGATCGCTTGCTTGAGCTGTGGTTAAAGACTTGTCTAATTGCAAGCACCTTTTAATCCTGCACGTGCCTACTGATTGGCTGCTGCTTCTGTGATTCCTTTGGGGGTTCGTTTTGCAGAGATGTGTAACAAATCAAGGGCAAATTACGGCTGAGCTTTCATTTAATCTACGCGTTTGTTCATATTATTGAGCTGTAGCAGCTACAGTACTTAGTGTTGATATCATGATCAGTAGTTGTTAACTTCAGATGATGTCTGTGCAGGTGTACTCTCTCTCTCTCTCGTCTGTTCATGAATCATGACTCGTGAGGGAGACAACACTAGCTAGCTTACGTCTATTGCTTCTCCGAGTAGGAGGTCGTTGGTTCGGAATTTTTGACCGTGTTGCATTTTTTCGCCGCTATTTACGGTAACGACTGCCCTCGAGATTTTTTTAAATATAGCCATATGTCATTCGGTCACCGTGCGGCATCCCTTTCCTGCCCGTCGCGGACCAAGTTGACGCATGGCCACTATGCGATGGCTGTCCTGCGGCAACACCTCAGCTCGTCACGTGTCTCAGGATTAGGGTTTAAGCGTATTAGAGTTTTAACGTTGTTTGTAGAAATTTTAAAATATAGCAAATGGGTTTAACAAATTATGAAATTTTATGTGGAGCTTTTCGACACAGTCTACTTATTTGTGTAAATTTGTCATAATTTTATTTCTTTAGAATTTTTCTCGTAATTTCATATAAATGTATTGTTTGTACGAATTTGTAAATATAGAAAATGAGTTTCAAAAATTATAAATTTTATTTTGAAAGCTCCTCACGTAATGGACTTGATCGTGTAATATTTCGACAATTTTATATATATTCTGTAATTGTCTCGAAAATTAAGGATTTAGCTCTCGAAAATCTGGATTTTAGGTTTTCGAAATTAGGATTTTATGATTTCATGTGACTTGGAATGTATGCAAAAAAGCTGCATTGCAACTCCAATTGTGGGGGAATAAATATCATTTTTTGTATGTTATTATTTAGCAAATCTTGTTTGTAGGTTGTTAATTTTTTTTTTTAGAAATAAAATGGTGGTGACAAGATTGGTTGGTCCGTTTGTGATTTTTGTAGATTCTCAAGGGTACGAAATCTATTAGACTCGCAATAACATTTTTTTATCGTCGTATGTTGTTGTAGTACGTTAAATTTTTGAAGAATTTTGTGAGGACGATTGAGATAGCAATGATTCGTAAGTAGGAAGGTAAGTGATATTACGATGCGTTAGGGAATTCATATACGGTGGAAAACTTTGGAGAAATGTCGCAACGATAACAACACGATAGTTAATCCGACAAGAAGGCTACATGGCACGTAGGCTAACGAACCAAGGACGGTACACGCATGTCTTTAGGGAATTAGAAATACATGAGACATATGGACGAAGAGGGTCGAACTACTACATGGAACGTGGCCATTTGCCCTTGCAGCCCAGCTCGGCGCTGTACACCTCGCCTTGCGCCTTAGCCTTCGTCGCGATGGCCCTCTTCTGCACACTCTCGTCCTCACGCCGTCTGACATGCTCGTGCTCCTACTCCTCGTGGAGCTTCTCCCGCCTCTTCTTCTCCTCTATATCAGCCTGCAGCTCTTTGAGGTGCCTTTCACGGCTCTCGCAGCCCTCCCTGGCCCACATCTTTCTTGTCAGTAGCATCCAAATAGCGTAGGGGTGGATCTTATCGTCGATCCACTAGTTGAGGTCGCATAGGTGCGGCGGAGACTGCGGTAGGAAGAGAGACTTGTTTACGGCGTAATGGGAAGCAAAATAGTGATATGCACTGAAATACGATTTCGTTACCGGCTGCCTGCTGCTCGGCGTGCCAAACCAGCGATCGGGGTAGTCCGCGCAGAAGTTTGGGCAGAACCAGTAGTGTTGCCCAATGGCCCACTCGTTGGTTGATTTGACGCACTTGCAGGTATCCCGACACCAGCAAAGGTGTAGGATCAAGGATAACCGACTAGAGGGGGTGAATAGGAGGTTTTTAAACTTTTAAACAAATTAACGAGATAAGCTAATTAATAACTTAGTCTAAACAAGTTATACTTCTAGCTAAGCAATACAAGCACAAAGATCAAGCTAGAAATATAAATACGGAAGAGTAAAGACTAGAAATAACCACAATGAGACAATGATGTTTTCCCGTGGTATCGAAGACTTGTCGGTCTTCACTAGTCCACGTTGAGGGAGCTTGAACCAATCAAGCCGGCTCCACGTATTAAGCATTTCCTCGATCATTATTGGTTGTTCTTCCTCCACTCTGGAGATGGTGAACACCAAACCACTCACAATCTTGGCACCGGACCTCTTCACAATCTTCTTGAAGAGATCACCGTGCAATCACCGCCAAGCCGTCTAGGAGTTCGGCAAAACTCCTAGAGTAAAAGATCAAGACCTTCGTTTGACGACACTCAAGTGCAAGAGGATCAACTAGAATGATGAATGCACTTGAATGAGCTCAACAACCTCTCAAATAGTGAACAAATAAACTTTGAGGAGTTGAATGAATGCACAAGGCTCAAAAGATGTTAAATGTGGTCTAGCACCAAGTCCTTGAGCAGGTGGGGGGGTATAAATACCACCCACCAACAATTATAGCCGTTGGAGAGGAAATCCTCAGAAAACAGCGAATCGCGGTACTACCGCCAAGTAGATGCGGTACTACCGCACTTTACCTACTTGCACAGTAACGGCTAGAAGAGAAGACAATAAATGCACTGACATAGCCGTTTGAAATGCAGAGCGGTACTACCGCCACGAACATGCGGTACTACCGCTTTATCGGTCATACCGCCCGAAGGCAGCGGTACTACCGTTCCACGAGAAAAACCAAACAACATTGCTTCTGGAAAAAACGTACCGTCAAATAGTCGGTACTACCGCAGGTGTGCGGTAGTTCCGCGTTTGCACAACGGTACTTCCGTTTTGAGGGATGACCACGAGACACCCAGAAAACATGTTCTCTGGAAAAAACGTACCGTCGAATAGTCGGTACTACCGGGGGTGAGCGGTAGTTCCGCGTTTGCACAGCGGTACTACCGTGAAGAGGAATTTCACCGAGACCCAGACAACATGCTCTCTGGAAAAAACATACCGTCTTTTATACGGAACGACCGGGGTGCGGTAGTACCGCACTACAATCCCGGTTGTACCGTTCTCCGGTAGTTCCGCGTGATCACACCGGTACTATCGAATATCTAGACAATGCAACGGATGCTTTTTAGGAGAAAACAATTTCATACATGATTCTAAATTGATCCACAAAGCACATGAATGGCTATCAAGTTACTTGGACATGATCCCTCTTAATAGTACGGTATTTATCCTATAATCCGGTCTTCCAACCATATCTCCTAAGACCGGTAAAAGGTAAAAGATTTTTAATCTACTTGTACCTTGTCTTTGAACTAATTTGATCTTCACGATATCCTTTAGCATGCAGCTTCACGATCGTACTTACCATTTGGACTTAACCTTGCACATACTCAACAAACACATAAGTCCATTTAACACATATCATCATTAATTACCAAAACCAGATTTTAGGGGCCTAGATGCTTTCAAAAGGGGTGACGTCACCCCCATCGGGGGCCCTTCCGGAGGGCGTTCAGCTGGCATAGGAGGGGGCGCAGCTCGACTCGGAATTGTTGGACGTATTGCGAGGTGGCTGTTGAGAGGTGTGTGGTGTAAGGTTGCTGACTAAATGCCTTGTGGCGAGCGACGGTCTCTTGGGGACCCACCCAGTCCTTCAAAAGCTCGCGGATACGCTTTGATGAACACGAAGGTAAGATTGTTGGCCCGATCTTTCGATGAGAACGATAAGTTCGGTAGGCGTCGCTCAACTCTCATGATCCTGGCTACGAACACGCAAAGCTCGAAATCACGCAATCGCTGAACTGATTGACAAGTCGTTATCAACCGTGCACGAATACCCAGATGACCTGACCACGAAGGTCGATTCCTGCATACACCGAAGAAGCACGCAAGAAAAAGATAAAGCAATCTGAAATTGCAAATAGGAATTGAAATATTGAATTGAGTTGGGATTCTGAAGCGGTATTATGGTTCGTCTAGTTGACACAAGCCAATACACGAAGTTGCAACAAGGCTAACTTTTAACTAAACAAAATCCAAGCAAACTAGAGGGGGTGCGGCCTCCTTAAATAGGGAACGAGGAGCCACAAATCTAAAAGAACTAGCGGGGAGGGACTAATCTCGTGGGTTATTGTTCATGTGAACAGTAACCACGCCTCTAGGTGGGCCGCCGGTATATGGGCCAAGTAGAGTTCGATTACAAAGCCCAGATTGGACCAAACAAGTGATATGACATCTTATTTAGATGATTGCGATCAGTCCAGAAGGAATTTGAAGGTGAGGCCGGATCTGTTGGAAAGAGGACGAAATAAGCTTTTAATCAAGTACTCGTGGGCCTCCAACGGACTCTGTATGTGAAAATTATTCCCGTTTGAAGTTGGTGCTTTCAGGCCGATTCCGAACTGATCTGACCAAAACGTATCCAGCTTGGCACATGCTGTAGCACCATGGCTTGTAGACATAGTACCATGGCATGTAGACATAGCACATGGCATGTAGACGTAGCTCGATCCAATTGGGTAATATGGTCTTGCATTAGCCGAAAGTCCTATTAGCGAAGATATTGTTGAAGTAGAGGATTTAGTGTAGCAGGGCGAAGCAGTGGTTGCATCCTTATGTTTGATGTCCTCATCACGGTTCCATTTCTTTTCCTTGTCTATGTTATCTAAGTAGTGTTGTTGGTATAGAGTTCCTGGCCGAGTAGCGATGTATTTATAGCGGGAGCGGACGCAGCTGTAGCGGCTCCATTGCGATGAGGCGTGGATGTGTTTCGCGTCTGTGCGCCTCACCCTTCGAGGAGAAAGCTTGCGACAATCGAGTGATCTCTTCGTGCTTTGCAGAGCGAGATCACGTCCTGCTTTGCAACGAGTGGTCTCTTCGTGCTTTGCAGAGCGATGTTACGTCCTACTTTGCAGAGAGTTCTCACTTAATACTTTGCAGAGAGAAGTCACGTCCTGCTTTGCAGAGAGTGATCACGTCCTACTTTGCAGAGAGTGCTCACATCAAGCTTTGCAAAGAGAAGTCTTGTCCCACTTTGCAATTACGATACAGTTAGTTCCACATTGCGTGCAACAAGCAAAATACTAACCGAAATAAAAGTTACAACATGCTAGCACATCCCCTTCCCCTTGTCGCAGGACTCCCCACGTCGGTGTCATAAGTTGAAGCCGTCCATGTCTACGATTCCATGATGTAAGTGTATCGTATAGTGAAAAACGTAACAAGGATGTAAATTCTACATAACTCACATCGTTGATACATTAAATTACGACACCGAATAACGACTAGACGAGCTCAGTCTGTTGGGACAATCCTTCATTGAGTGTCCAGGGATCTTGCATATCCTGCACTTGATTGTGCGGCTAATACTGGTACGTTGGCTGGCATCGATGTCGTTCCGAAAGCGCCGTGTCTGCTGCCGCCCCTTCCCTATTATCTTCAAGGACGTGTTGGGCCCTATTGCATCCTGTCTGGCCAAAGATCCTTTTAGTTCATTTCCAAGCCATACGTGTGAAACTCTGCACTCCTTGTACCGAAAAGTTGTTGCATGTTGTAGTACTCGGAGATGGACGGCGTACACATCTACCTCATTTGCACACGCCTTGTACACATGCGAGCATGGCTTGTGCAGGAGTTTCGGCTTATTGCAGGTGCATGTCGCCACATTACCCAGGGTGCATGCCTATTTCCTTTCCCTCCTGGTATGACTGTTGACGTATTTCTGCCGAAGTCTGAGGCCATTGATCACCTAGATGTCATGTATTCGGGCGATCTCCATCTTCTGGTCCATGCGCCTCTGCATATTTTCGGACCACTGCTTGCCTTTCTCCATCCGTCGCTTGGCTACGGTGGCTTTATTGACAAAATAGCCAACAGTGCGAGTCCATATCTCCTCATCGATCATGGTGATAGAGAGGCACCGCGCATCTTTGAGGACAATGTTGTAGACCTCAGACATGTTGGTCGTCATAATCCCGTACCTCGAACCTTCTGTGTCATAGAGAAGGGACTATTTTTTCTTCAATTCAGGAGCGTGGCCATGAATCCACTCCGAGAAACTTATGGCACTACTGGGTTACTCTCCCTCCAGTACCTCTGGAGTGGACTCCTGTATGCCTCGTAGTCTGGTACTCGAGGTCTCTCAAGATGGAATCAAACTTTTACCTATGATTCTGCAGACACAATGCCTTGAACGTCTTCTTAACTTTCTGGCTGCGGAACCGCGTGAACAAGTTAAATGCAAGGTGCCTCATGCACCACCTGGATTGCACGTTGTTCCACTGGTGAGGGAGTTCTGTCCCATGTTGTATGGTGTTGATGGCCGCCAACAACCAAGCATTGCGGTCTGTGATTAGACATACGTTGTGCCGGCCTCCCACCACCGTCGTCTTCATGTTCGCCAGGAACCACAGCTAGCTGGATGTGTTCTCGCTCTCCACAATGGCAAAATACCACCGAGAGAAGTTGGTCATTCGCGTCGGCCGCCACCGCAGTGAGAATGGTGCCCTTGTACCTCCCCGTTAGGAAAGTTCCATCCATCGTTAGCATGGGACGACAGAACTTAAAGCTCTCGATGGCCAGAGCGAAAGCCCAGAACACTCGGCCCAATGTGAAGTGGTTGGGTCCTGTCTCAACATCTTCACAATCAAGCTTTTTTTATGTACGTGCCGGGGTTTGATTCGGCAATCTGGCGAAGCAATCTCGGCACAAGGTTGTACGTCTCTTCGTATGTTCCGTACATGAACTCGATGACCTTTTGTTTGGCTCGTCGGACCTTGCTGTAGCTGGCTGGATAGCCAAGCAGATTGGTGACTTCCGACATCAGCATCTTAGGGGAGATAGACACATCCACCTCAACTAGGTGCCTGATGAGGCTTGCAACATATGCAGAAGTCACGTTCCGATGTTGCTGCAATGGCTCACTAAGCTCGTAAGTGTGGTCGATCATCACCTTGACCATGAAGACCGAGCCGAAGATCTTTGCTCGGTGAGCGCTGACCTTACCATGGCAGCCTTCCACTACGCACTTCATTTGTGTACTTTCCTAGGTTGGACCAGTACACTCAGTACACACGGCTGATGGACAAGGCGTATCGTGCTACAGCTTGTTGCACGACCTCCTTACTAGGGAAGCGCAGCCCAACTAAGAGGATGTCGGTATCAAACCCCGATGGAAACCTTCTTCTTGCGGCAGTATGAGCGAACGCACCGCGAAATCATCAAGTCTCATGCCATGTAAGGCACCTTCGATTACACAATTCCTCCGGTTGGAACACCGGCCTAGCGTGCGTCCTCGTCGCTACCATCCGAGCTTGGGTCAACGTCCTCATCGGACTCCAACCCGAGAGGCTAGTCTGGTAGATACTCATGACAGTCAATGCGGGCTGACCACTACAAATTTGCCCCCTCATTTCGCACAAAATTATACGCGGGACAATCCTCTAAGGCAGCACATTTTGTGCTGCCGTCTTCAGGCTTGGGCTATGTTTGCTCGCTTGTAGAGGCCTTGACATATTCAAGGTTTCCCACTGCCCTGCTACGAAATTAATATACACCATCGGCCTCCCGTGAATGGCCACCTCAGACTGGGAGGCAATCTGCATGTACTGCCTCCATGCTACGCCTCCAACCACCTTGACGCGCTCCCACATGGCATTCGTCTAGGTGATCCCCTCGATCATAAGTTTCTTCGTCGTTGCCTCCTTGATGAACTCCTTTCGGATGCAATTTCGACGCTCGTGAATATTCATCACGTTGAGCCCTTCACCGGACCACCTTATACTAGCATCTCGACAGGTCTAACCCATCGGGTCCGGCCCGCACGAGACCATCACCATAAAACACATACAAGTCTTGCATGTTTGAAATTACCTAAAGTCACAGCAACCCCATTAGTGGTACATATGTGTAATTAGATACAACAAATTGCATGCAAGTGATGGATTACATATGTGTAATTAAATATGAACAATTAATTAATTACCAAAAATTCCAAAAATTTGTCTGTAATTTATTACTACTTTGCTTATCACTATTAAAGCGCATGTTCATTGACACCTAATTACTTACGACTAACTAATTTGCACTGAATGAGTTATGCCTCACTAAGTCGCTACTAAACTAATTACGACTGATTAATTACCACTAAATAAATTACGAGTAGTTCATTTCTACTAATTTAATATGTCGGACTAATAACCACTGAACTAATTAGGACTAATTTATTACCACTAAACTAATTTATTACCAGCAAAGTACGTAATTACCACTAAACTTACTAATTACGACTAATTAATTATCACTCAATAAATTACCAGTACTTCATTTCCACTAATTTAATATGACGTAATGATGACTGCTAAACTAATTACGACTGATGAATCACCACTAAACTAACTAATTAATTATCACTAAATAAATTACGAGTACTTCATTTCCACTATGTTAATATGCCATAATGATGACTACTAAAATTATTACGACTAATTAATTACTAGTAAACTAACTAACTACGACTAATTAATTACCACTAAACTAACAAATTACGACTAGCTGACTAAGACTGATTAACTACGACCACATTAATAATGACAAAAGCATCCAACAAATTACCTGACCTTCGGGGAAAGCTATCAAAACTGGCCGAGCGACGAGTGACGATAAGCAAGCAAATACTTAATCTCCCAATAAAATTAATTATGTTACGTTCTTTGAGTTCTCAGCGACGAGCGCAATTGCGATGAGCGAAGAGCGACCGCGAGAGTTCGGTATTTAAAGCCGAGTGAAGGAGGAGCCGCGGTGTTGGCACCGGGAATTCCGGAAGCGTTGGCGCCAGAAATTCTAGACGAGGCGATAGATGTGAGGAGGAGGAGGACGAGCTGTGGAATTAGGGGGGGGAGGGACCTAGGCTTCAGAGCATTCCCAACGACAGATGCGAGTTTTTTCTCGGATTTTTGTTACTCTGGAGAGCCAGACCGGACCGCTTTCCACGTGGTGGGATTGGGAGGGGGTCTGTGCGGCAGGGGAGCAGAGGGAAGGGCATGTGGCGGCTTTGGGAGGGCCGCCGCACATCAACCGTGTAGCAACGGGCCACGTGGCGGGCGGTGAGGGTCTGCCGCATGGTGGCCATGCGGCAGGTGGCTCTATTTGCAAAAAAAAATTCATGGGCTAGTCATTCCTATTCGTTGGTTCGGCAAGGCGTATGTCGTATGGCATGATAATATGACATACTTTTCTACTAACTCTGGATGGATGGTTGTTGATTCTACATGGCGACGGCGTGGCCTGACAATGTGACATACTCTTATACTGAAAAACTGATAAAATGCGGTTATAAGTGCTAAGGGGAAAAAGGGGAGGGGTTGCTAGAAATCTATACATGTTATAAAATAAAAACCGATGATAGGTGATTTACAACCGCTAAGAGAACAAATGCTAGAAATTCTCACAAAAATGAAAAATCATCTGGCCCTTAGTTTGGTAGACCCTAATTTCAAAAGCTTAGATTTGATAGTTCACTTAGATATATAAGAATTTAAAATATTTCTCAGAAAAACATCTAGCCCTTAATTTGGTGGACCTTAATATTAAAGATTAGATTTGATAATTAACTTAGAGTATATTAATTTGAAAAAAAACATGAGTAACACTAATAATTCAATCCTCTCTTTCACATAAGGGAGAAATGTTAAAATAAATTGCGCTAATTAAATATGAAATCAAATATCCTAGATTTATATTGTTTGTGAAATAGAAAATTCAACAATCGGAGTTTACGAAGAAATATACGCTAAATTATACCACACGCTCGGGCCGATCAACCTTTATAGAAGAGAAAATCCATTATTTTCCATTGAATAGCTCCAAGCTCAACAATTTGTCACCAAATAACAACATATTTCTTTCAAGCCATCAGGTTCCAAATTTTGTTCACAATGTGCCATCGATGTCATCTACCCATTCATGCCCGTCTGTTAAACCATACCCATGAGAAAAAGGCCAATTTACCCCATCGATCCTCGTGCCTGTCTCATGTCTCTCCCTCCCTGAACTCTTGCCAACACCAACCACCAACATCGACACATTGAGCAAATTCATCAACACCTCAAGTGGGAGCCTTTCTCCACCTGCACCACCCAGCCAGTGGCGGCTAGCGGCGACATGGCAACCAGATCCGGCCTCCCCATCCCCTTCACCTCTCTCCATCCCATGGCAACTAGATCTTGAGTCAAGAAATCATCAAAATTCTGGAGGAGTAAATCTTGAGCCAACAATAGGACATCGACTTGCCCAAGAATAGATAAGGAGGTAGGAACTAATCAGTGGTTAGATCAGAAGGCTGGATCCAGCTAAGAAGCACAGGCTGGCGAGGGGGCAACAGAAGCAGCTCGAGGCCTTCATGCCGGGGCGGAATGCGGATGCAGGGGCCACGCTGGTGTGCTTCGTCGCTGAGCACCACGTCGTTCCCAACGTCGGCGATCGACGCAAATGCCGGTCGAGGGGCAACCAAGGATGGGTGAGCGAGGAGCTGGACACCGAGCAGTCCTCGCGTTGGCCAAGAGGAGAGTCGGGTAGGAAGAGGATGCGATTAGTGGCGGCGGCGTCCCTTGAGGTGAAGAGGACAAAGAGGAGATTTTGGCATAAATAACACTGTTTCATGCTCTCCACATGATATTTGCAAAAATAACAGCCCGTATGAGCTTCACGTCGCCACGTGTATAATTCCGGTTGGCCGTAGCCTAGAGGGGGTTTGTCTGTGCGGTGCACGCGCGAACGCGCCAAAATCCATGCATCCCTAGCACGATTAAGCTCTTCGCCGACATGTGTCTCGTCCGCACTCTCACCGCCCGGACAGCATGGTTTTCACACGGCAACTGCCAGGACACTGCGTGTCCTCACGGCCACCACCCGAACATGGCCTCCTCCACACGGCCACTGCTCGAACTAGTGACGTGTCACCCACCCGCACACGTCCCTTCTTGCCCGGACCTCACCCCCGCACGCCCGTCACCATCCATCATTTCCCCATCGCCATCCATCACCTTTACCCTTTGTTCCCCATCATATCCATGTCTTTGCATGCATATGCATGCATGCAAGTGTCGCACGCGGGAGGGAATCCGATTCCTCCCGTAGTGACTATAAATTTCGAGGTGATCTCGTTTGTCATCCTCGCTCGCTCGATCGTTCTGTCGATTTCGTTTTCACAGATGATTAAGCATTGTTTACAGCCGTCATTAGCAGACATATTAGCAGGTAATTTTTTCCTCGTACGTAATTTCTGTATTAATTGTGTAGTTAGTAAATTAGTCGTAGTGAAATGCTCGTAGTTAATTAGTTTTACTTATTTAGGCGTACTTAATTTAGTCGTTTTCACATTTTCATAATAAAATTTGTGTGAGTTTATTAGTCGTAATTAATTAGTCGTAGTTAAATTAATCTTACATAATTAATTAGTTGTAATTATTTAGGCATAGTTAGTTAGTTTCCAGTTAATTAGTCGTAATTAGTTATTGTTACTCAAGTAATTAGTCGTAAATAATTAGTTAGAATTAAGTCTTAATTAATTAGCCATGTTAATTAGTCGTAATTAATTTTGTCGGAGTTCATCACTCGTAATTAATTAGTCATAATTAATTTAGTGGCCTTATTAATTTGTGGTAAGAAATTAGTCATTTATTTTAGTGCTATTTAATTCATCGTAATTAATTTAGTCATGAATAATGTGGTTGTCATTATGTAACACAGGTCCATTTGTAGTAATTAATTAGTCCTAATTAATTTAGTCACAACAAATTTAGTCGTACTTAATTGGTCGTAATTAATTTAGTCGTAGTTAATTAGTGTACATTAATTTGTTGTCTGTATTTAGTCATAATTTTTTATTTATAGTAGTTTATCGTTATTATCAATCTTTTCACTAATAATATGTCTCTTCTATCTTTTGCAAATCATGTCTCTACTAGAGTTTCTAGAACCCTTCTACGATGAGAATCACCGGTGCAAGTCGTGAATCACCGGGGATGCAGATGGCTCTCCACCCCTGGTACTTCGGAGGGATTATTGGTAGCTTAACGCTCACTACGTCCCAATCCTTCGGGACACAGGCTTGTTGCCCTTTGCGAGGCTGCTCTCCGTCGGACACCACTTCATCCTGGATGGTAGTCTGATGTCAGCAATTATCGACAGGTGGATGCCCGAGATGCACACCTTCCACTTTCGGTGGGATGAGATGACGATCACTCTCCAGGATGTCTCATTCTTGATCGGTCTACCGATCCGGGGTGAGCCGCTTGTTCTATGCCATTTGCCGGCAGACTAGAAGGCTAGGTTGAGGCATCGATTCAGCATACCAGTCACGGACAGTGCCTGTAGCGTCCCTTGGGCGTGGCTGAGGTATTTCAGTCAATACCAGGAAGATGCACCTGACGAGGTTGTTAGGACTCACTTCGTTGCCTACTTCTTCATCTCTTTGGTTCGGTCCTGTTTCCACAACATAGGGTGATTGGGTGTACCCCAGCTTCGTCTATATCACCGAGTCTTTGGCTAATGCGGAGGTTGAGGCGATGCCTCAGTATAGCTGGGGATCAACCTTCCTTTGTGATGAGGACATCCCTAACTTGGATACAACCGCGTCTACACACACAACTCATCCACAACTAGTGTTATAAGGAACACTTACTCGAGCTCATGCTCGCCAACTTAATTATTAGGTGAATTCGTTCATAGCTTTATATATTAGTGAGAACATACCGCAACCTAATGCAAGTGATTTAATTATGGTTAGGAACATGGGAAAGGACCAAGGAGAGGCATGTGGAGTCATGGACATACATGAAAGGCATAATGGAGGTCACCAAGTCACTTTGGGTCTGAGCCAAGCGAGAGTTCGAGTTGGGTTCGTTTTGGATTCGAATTCGGACTGCTGCGATAGCACTAAGTTCAAACGACAGTAACTTCTTCATACAACCTCCATTTTAGATGTTCTAGGATTTCATTGAAAGCTTATCAAGTCTACTTTTCAACGGATCCAACCCCATCTTCAAATTCCATCCAAGCAGGCCACAATCAGCAAAACAATCTGTGTCTATTTTTGAGACCGAGTCAAAAGGGTGCTGCACCACCTCCTCTTGAGCCCATGGGCCTTGTAACCATAGGGGCATGCGTCCACTTCCCTGGCCGCCACCCCTGGTCGTCTCACCATATAGGAGTTGTTGTTTCCCTTTGTTAGAACTGGGATTTCGTTGAGTTTAGATTTAGCCATTGTGCAAACTTCTGTTCTTCAGTTGTGTCGGTCTGTCGGACGACCACCTGTCAAGATAGCTTTCGGGATCCCATCTTTGTTTTTAATACCATCTACACTACATTCCTATTTGCAATATCAGATTGCCTATATTTTATTCTTGCTAGTTCTTCGAGTGCTCGCAAGAATTAAACCTCGTGTTCAGGTTGATCGCGCTTCCAGCATGGTCAATAACGTCTCAAAGTTGGTTCAACGACTGCTAAGGCGCAAGTGTCGTCGTACGGTTGTAGTCGGATCATGGCAGTCACCTCCACCAAAATCGATATTTATCAATCTCATCAAAAGATCAGGCACCCCGTCTCCATCACTTTGTGCCACATACAGGGGGTTGTGCGACACTTCGCGGTGCAACACCGGTGTGAAACGGAGCATTGCCATCTGCTACGTGCTCCTGCAGCTGTGGAGTTGGGAGCACTTCCCTGTTGGGCGGCCCTCCTTTGAGAAAGTAGTGCACCCGTACCCCAAGTTGCACGACTCGATAGACTGCTGCCCATCTACATTGGCCAAGGACAGACGGGCGAGGTGCTACTCATTGTTACACAATGAGTTCGAGTCATTGCACGACAACGACATCATATGGGCTCTATGGAGCCCAGATTTCTTGAACATGGTAGCCTGACATGAGCTGTTCGTGCAATGCACGCAGGATGCCAGATCCTGCCACCTGTGTTTGCACATATGGTGGAGCCTTACGCGCCACAACGCGTAATGCAACAATTCAATTTGTACCAGCTCGTGTCCCCTCCCGACGGTAGGATCCTATAGCGAGTTGTCCACTTATGAGTCCAACTCCATCTGAGTAAGGTTTTCACTTCATACATATATTCTCTGTTCTAACATCAATCCTTCCAGAATACAGGCAATCGAGGGTGGACCGACATGCTGAGGACTAGCAAGCAGTCCAGCATGAGTGAATTACGGCTTGGACGGAGACGGCGCACATTGAGATCTTGTAGGAGCAGCGATTGTACGACATACAAACATATCGTCATTACATCGAGTGGTACGTACCACGGTCGCACACCAGACTCATCCGTCCTCCACCAGAGTGTCTGGAGTAGGTGACGCACCAGGAGAGGCTCCGCCACTCGTTCGATCGACACAACTCTTCGTGGCGTGATGACACTGTAAGACACAACATTTGGTCGTTTCATTGATGATATTTGTATTGTTTGTTACTGAACCAGTTTTGTCTCTCACTTCAGTTAGAGCAGCTGCATCGCTTCGCAAGTGCATTACAGACCGCCATCCATAGCCTAGAGCACACCATACCGGGGCTTCTGAGAACTTTGAAGTACATCTTCACGAAGTCGAAGAATGTAATAAAGAACATGAGCCGTGGTCATTCAAGAGACGACGTCCTACACACCGCGCACCGAGTGGGGGGACCGTGCTCATCTACTAGGTCAGCACGACCTAGTCAGACCGGCGGTGTCGTAGCGCTCCCCATCGGTCATCCGCACTCCCGATCGGCCGGGAGGTGAGTTATGTACAAATTTATGATCTATTTTTTTTATTACGTCTTAGGTTCCGCTAACATCATGTTGTTCTCCAGCCAGACGTCCGTGGGATGCGTCAGCTCTGACATCCGCACCCTGTACTCAGACTGGCGCTACCGCTCATTCATCTGCTGACTGCATTCGGGAGGTACGTGATGTTTAGTTTACATCCTGAGTATTTCTTCCGCCAGACATCATTCCGTCTTGCAGCCTTCAGTTAACCGTGGGGGGTGACGGCCATCCGTCAATCGATGAGGATACAACCCTCTTAGCTCTTGCTAGGGAGCAGTACATGGCACTAGGGTTTGGGCCGTGGCACCTAGGGTACCCACCCCTGTCGTACGTTGACCACAACAGAAGTGATGCATCCCAACGAACCTTTGACAGGATAATGACATGATTTTAGCGAAACGTAAGGCATAACCAAAGAACAGAACGTAGATTTATACATAACTTACCTCCCCGCTGATCTGGCCCTTGGACCTCGATGCGCAAGATGTCGTCCCTCGAACGACCACATCTCATGTTCTTTATTACGTTCTTCGACTCGCGAAGATGTACTTCACGGTGCTTAGCAGCCCCGGTACTGTGTGCTCTGGGCTGTTGATGGTAGTCTCCGATGTGCTTGCGATGTGCTGCAGCCGCTCCAATTGAAGTGAGAGACAAAACATGTTTAGTAACGAAGAGTATAAATATCATCAATGAAACGACCAGAGGTTGTAAGTGTCTTACAGGCATCGTCATGCCATGAAGCGCTGTGTCGATCGAACGAATGGCGGAGGCTCTCCTGGTGCGTCACCTGCTCCGGACGCTCTAGCGGAGGACGGGTGAGTCTAGTGCTCAACCGTGGTACGTACCACTCCATGTAATCATGGTGTGTCCCTACATCATACGGTCACTGCTCCTGCAAGATCTCGATGTGCGCCGTCTCCATCCAAGTTGTAACCCACTTGTCCGGACTGCTTGCCAGTCCTCAGCATGTCGCCCCGATCTTGATTGCCTGTATTCCGAAAGGATTGATGTTAGAACAGAGGATATATGTACAAAGTGTAAACATTACTCGGACGGAGTTGGACTTACAAGTGGACGACTTGTTGTAGGATCCTACCATCGAGGGGGGCACGACCTGGTACAAATCAAACTGTCACATTACGCGCTGCGGCGCGTAAGGCTCCACCATATGAACAAACACTAGGTGGCATGTCGTCGCCCACAGTCTGGCGTCCTGCATATATTGTAAGGACATCCCGTGTGGCACTATCGTGCCCATGAAATCTGGGCTCCATAGAGCCCAAATGATATCATTGTCGTGCAACAACTCGAACTTGTTGTGGAACAACGAGTAGCACCTAATCGGTCTATCCTTCGCTTAGCGTAGCTACGCAGCAATCCACCAATAGCCCATAGTGGGCATGTCTATCGGGTCATGCAACTCAGGGTACGGATGCACTGCTCTCTCGAAGGAGGGTCGTCCAACTGGGAAGTGCTCTCAACTCCACAGCTGTAGGAGCACGTAGCAGACGGCAAGGCTGGGTTTGACAACGGTGTCATGCCTCAAAGCGTCGCACAACCCCCTGTAAATGGCACAAAAGACGACTGATCCTCAGCTGTACTGAGGCATCGCCCCAGCCTCCACATCAGCCAAAGACTCGGCGATATAGACAAAGCTGGGTTACACCCAATCACCATGTGTGGTTGGAAACAGGACCCCACCAAAGAGCTGAAGAAGGTAAGCAACGAGGTGCGTCCTAACAACTTCATCATGTGCATTATGCGAGCATTGACTAAAATTCCCCAGCCAAGTTCGAGGCACGCCACATGCACGCTCCGTGATAGGTATGCCGAACTATTGCCCCAGCTTGGCCATCTAGTCCGCTTGCGGACAGCCTGGAACTAGTTGGCTCACCCCGGATCGGTAGACCTGTCAAGAACGAGATGTCCTGCAGAGTGACAATCATCTCACCCCACCGAAAGTGGAAGGTGTGCGTCTCGAACCTCCATCTGTCGATAAGTGCCGACAACAGACTGCCATCTAGGGTGAACTGGTGTCCGACAGCAAGCAGCCTCATAAAGGGCAACAAGCCCATGTCCCGGAGGATTAGGATGTAGTGAGCGTCTAGCTCCTATTAATCCCTCCCCGACTGAAGCAGCAGGGGCGGAGGCCATCCGCGTCACCAGCAATCCATAACTTGCACCGGTGGTTCTCATCGTAGAAAGATTCCAGAAGTTCCGGTAGAGATATGGCTTGCAATTGATGGAATAGACGGAATATTAATTAGAAGATTGATAATGATGATAAAATACCGCATATTAAAAATTACGTCCAAATGAAGACTACAGATTAATGTGCACTAATTTACTACTACACAATTAAATACGAATATTTAAACATGACTAAATTAGTTATGACTAAATTAATTAGGGCTAACTGATTACCGCAAATGAATATGTGTTACATACTGACAATTTAATTATTCACAACTAAATTAATTACTATGAACTAAACAACACTAAAAATAGTCTAATTCGTCACGACATATTAATAACAAAAAAAAATATTGAAGCTTACCTGGGCCACAAAATTAATTACGTCTAATTAAATATAACTAATTCAATTAGCACTAAGTAATGACAGCTAGTTAATTAAAACTTTATTTCAACTAATTGTTTACAACTAATTAACTCAGTAAAACTAATTAATTATGACTAATTATTTGGTAAGTAATTAACGACGCCTCAAGACTTAAAACTAATTAATTACGTAACATTAATTTAACTATGGCTAATTAATTACGACTAATAAAGTCAAACAAATTTTGCTACGAAAATTCCAAAACGACTAAAATAAGTATGCCTAGAAAAGGATAACTAATTAAATACGAAAATTTCATAGCGACTAATTTAGTAACAAATCAGTTAATAAAGAATTTAGAAACAAGGAAAAAATTTACTTGCTAATATAGCTGCAAATGATAGCGGTTAATAACGTTAAAACATCTCTGAAAGTAAATTCGAAAGAGACTCAAAGAGCGACCGAGAGAGAGCAAGCGAGCGACGCTGCGAGGCAATTCTCACATGCTGCAAATGCTGGATACAATGATGGGACGGGAAATAAAGCTAAAGACGATAACGACTGATGACAGTGGAAAAGGGGGCCGTCCGTGGTCATGCGGACGAGGCTCTCCGCACTGTATGGTGTACGGAATTCACATGTATCGGCCTCTTAACTCGTTCGGGAGGCTATTTTCACAAATACGATGGAAAAAAAAGCCATTTTCGCTAATACGTGTGCAAGCCGTGCCATTACCGTAAAAATTTTCGAGCACCGTAAAAATTTTTCGAGCCGAACAGGAATATTTCCCCGTGCGCCTGGGAACAATCTGACAGAAGCGTCCGTGCATGGAATTTGGTGAGTAGTCGTGTACTACTGTCTACATGTACATGTACTGCCATAGTGTTGTGCCAGCAGCCACTAATACTCACGTACAGAGCCGATCGGTACGAGATGACGGCGACACGGTAGTTTGGAAGCTCACACAGAAAGCAACGATCTCATGTAGTAGCAGTGGTAGTAAACTAGTAACCTAACTGGCTGACGGACTGGCTGTTACATCCTTGGATATTCTCACGCTCGTAGTTACTGTCATGCAGGCTGTAAGAACTTTCAGTTTCAGGGAACAGGCTCGATGCGTGGCTGTGTTTGCTGGATCTCTGATGGCGTCGCGTGCTGAATAAATCACCATCAGCAACATCGACAGAATCTTTCAGTGATGATTGTGCTCGACGATTAGTATATTGTCGTCGATCGAGATTCTTATCAGAAACAGCACATAGCTAGGCTAGTCCCCAGGTAAGTTTCAGCTGCAAATACTAACGACTTGCCTAAGATCGGAAGAATAGCAGAATCTTGAGTCCGAGTTATCGATCACGCGTATCGTTCTTAACTTCTGAACCACGAAACCGTAAAAGATACAGCTAGTAAACTGAAGATGATATCAAGATAAGTCTGTCTGCTCCCACCACTACATCCAGTACGTTCATGCACAAAAGTGGGCATTTGCAGTCAGATAACAGCCACCAACGTTGCTTTTCTTTACCACTCGTTCACTGGACAGTTAAAATGTTTAAACGAATGTCTCAACCCGTTTTTACCGACAAATTAACCGAGGTAAATGGCCGGATCAGAGGAGAATGTAACTCTTCACATGCAAAGACATGCTCAATGAGAAAGATCGCACTAACCCAGCCCTGCTTGGCGATGAGTCCAAGCTGGGCAGACTGTTGCAGCTGGAGAGCATTTTGACAAAAATGGTATCCATATCTGTTCGACAAGAAGGACTGTTCCCATTAAGTGATCCTGTTCACTGTAAAACATATTAAACTGTATGTGTTCACAGCAGCAGGCTTGTTCCTAAGTACTGTCACTGTTGGCACTTGGGAGTCTCTTGGTCCCAAGTAACAGCCATGCTGTTGCAAAATAGTCTCTCTTCCAGCGGATAGATACTGCAAAATTGCTGTGCAAAAGTAAAACTCAAGCAGTCAGTGGTTGAGGTAAGCTTATGTCAGATTCTTTTTAGACGAAGCTTATGTCACAAACTTGATGGTACAAGATAGAGTTAAATAGCATAACAACGTTGAGTGACTGTTTGGAACACAATAATTTTATACAGAATAGTTCAATTCCACACCCTAAACGCAGAAAATTCACACAAAGCATACATTAGTGTGCCTTTTTTTCAACAAGGCAATAAACCTAGCTTTTATAGAAAGCTAGTAACAAGTTTTACAAACTAAGTTCAGCCAAACACCATGCTGGGAATACCAGCTAGCTAAGACTAACAAACAAGTCCACTAGAAACATAACAAGCTAACACAAAAAGCAGTTAAACAACCGAAACCATCCCTTAACTGACAAAGACCACAAAAAACCCTAGTGAAAACAACTAGTCATTCTTCATCGCATATAACTTCTTCAACCAGTCCTCAGCCAAAGTCAGCAGTTCTTCTAGCTTCAGTCGATCAGCTTCTTTGGTTAGAATTCGCCACATCTGCAAATATGATTTGCTTAGAAAAAGTCTTCTCAATCGCCACTTTATTCCTGATTTCTATAGCATCCAAGCCAAAGCTGCAAAACTAGAATAAACCAATGTGGTAATCGTTAGCACCCCTTTTACCCACATTAAAATCTCTTTGATACACAACCAGGCAAATTATGTAAAACACATAAAAAAAAGAACATGATTAGCATCCTCTGCAACTTGACAAAGTAAACAGTTAGCCTCCCATTTCCACATCCTCAATCTAAGTTCATCTGCTGTCTGAATTCTATCATAATAAGTCCGCCAGAGAAATTTTTTTAACTTTGAGTGGAATTCTATTGACCCAAAGCTTTTTGTAATTTCTTATTAGTGAACCCCCTTGTCGGGACCCGAAAATACATCTCAGGAACCCTCTGTGTATTCTGAACTAGTCCCAGATCAGTAGCTAGCTCACACAGGGAAACAGTGATGAAATACCATCCATTTATTCAATTTAACTAAAAAAATCTCAAAGTATCAAATAATAATAATAACTGGACCTTATGGTCAACGTTTACTCAACTTGCCACGCAGGGCTAAAGAAACAATTAAACTCTTGCAGCGGAACGAAACTCTTCAAATGACCAATCAACATGCCCACAGGCAATCGAGTGGAGAAACACATCCTAATCCGCAAAACCTTCATGGTCCTCCTGGGCGAAGAACTCTTGAGCAGCTTGATATTCTTCAACTGAGCAATACAGGGCAAAAGCCATGAGTACTTTGAATGTACTCAACAAGCCGTGGGGAAATGTATGCACATAGTATTCATGCAGGGCTTGAATAAAGATTAGCTGTATGGCTCTTTTGCATAAAACAACATTTACGATAAATACAATAAATAGATTGAAATGCGTAATTGAAACAATAATAAGTAAATAAACACTTTCTTTGAAACAACCAGTGAACTTCCCATTCACTTCCCAACCAAACCAAGGATAAGTGAATTCCCCATTCACCAACCGACACAAACCACCAAGTGAATGACCTATTCACCAAACGAACATTATATTCATCAAGTGAACTTCCCATCCACACTCCGACACATTTTTGAAGAAACTCTATCTCCCGTGTGAAATCCCCAGGCACGTCCATAACCGCGGACACGGCTATTCGAATAGTTTTACACTCTGCAGAGATTGTACAGCTTGACCCACAAGAGATAGATCAACTTATAATGTCCGTTTAACACACTTCAAGGTGTGCGACTAAGTGATCATCACAAGGCTTTACAAAGCTCCTTCTTAACCCGATTCGCGCTAAGGTTTCAACACCGAATGTCTTTTCGACTGCACGGGGGCCTCTCTGCGCCACCGTCGAATACGTTTCCGTAACCACGCTTTGCACGACAGAACCGAAATTAAGACATTGCTAATTAATCAGCCAGGTCCGTCCCATACCAGACATGTGGTTGTACGGTTAAGGCCCAGTTCAATGGCGCACAAGATTAAGTCCTTGACAAGTTACTCAGGCGAGTCTACCACAAACCCACAACATGTTCAATCCACATCCCCACTATCCACCAAGCACTCACCCAAGCGAAAACCATTTTGTTTAACCAACACCAATGACATACCCTGTCATGGTACCCAAATTTTAACAAGAATGACTCACCACCATGATTCCATAAATCATTAAGTCAAAATTAATTATTAAGACACATATGATGACAAACACATCGTAACTAAGCAAGACTAAGCATATGTACGATACCCATGTTGGCAATATAAGTATGTCCAACTAAAATTACCCATGCTAAGGTGACAAAGGATTCATGGCATTCAAATAATCAATGGAGGCATAATGACAATATGTAATAACTAATCCCAAAACCATTTATATAAAGATAGCATGCAATTGTATAAAACAATATACTTTTGAAATCATGGGTTCAATATGATCAAAGGACCACGACTTGCCTTGGAATAAATCCAGTGATTGATCTTGATCTTGGTATGCTACTCCTTGCTCAAAGCTTCGAAGTATCGCGTTTACTATAAAACAAGCAAATAAATCAAATAAATAAATAACAGAGAGAAAACAAACTCCAAAAATTAAATAAAAATCTCAGATAAATAGATCTCGAATTTAGATAAATTTAGGAATTTGAATGGACTCAATCGGAGTTCGGATGCAAAAGATATGAGCTCTGAAAGATTGAAATCTAAAGAAATACCCTAATTTGAATTTCTGGAATTATCCGAATTATTTTCCTACTGAAAATTCCGGATTATGACGCACGGCTGACGTCAGCGAAGGGTTCGGACAGAACGAAAAACCATCCGACAGGTGGGACCCACCTGGAAGTGGCTGGGTGCTCCATGAACTGAGTTCACAAGACTTTGGCTCGGGTTGGAGATTGGGTGTGCCACACGGCGCTGATGACCAGGATCTGACAAGGCTGCCACATGGGCTGCGGAGCTGAGGTGGAGGGAGGAGTTGGCTGCCACGTCAGCAAAGAGAGAGAGAAACCGAGAAGAGAGGCAGAGCAAGCTTGGCCGGCAGTGGAGCTGGCGTCGTCGACGGCGAACCACAGCGAGGAAGGTCGTGTAAAGGAGCAAAATGGGATGCCGAGGTTATGGCGAAGCTTTAGGTGGCGATGACTCGGCAACTCCGGCGACGAGACGACGGCGGCGGCGACATTGGCGGCGAGCCCGAGCATGTCGCGCGACATCGGTAAAGGAGTGGCGCCCGAAGAGAATTGAGAGGAGCACCGGAACGGCGAGATGACGAGGATCACCGGGAGCACCTCAGGGAGACCGGAGGAGGATCGGAGCAGCGGCAATGAGAAGATGACCGGAGAAGATGGAGAAGCACGGCGGCGACGGCTCAACGGTGGAAAGGACAAAAGGGAGATGGGGATTAGATGAGGGAAACCCAAGGCACATGATGACGCGCAAAAAGGATCAAAAAGCTCAACGGAGAGCAGATCGGACAAGATGGCCAACAGCCGGTTGTCGGACAAAACCGAAAACGGCGCTGCGGTGATCTTCGAAAGAAGATGGAGAGAGCACCACGAAGCTTGCGTTGAGGCGCACCCAACGGCGGTGAAAGCTCGAACGGAGATGCACTGTCGACGAAGAAATCCGGTGGAGAAGAAACTTCAATCGTCGGTGGTCCTTCGGCGATTGCGGCGCGACGAAGATGAATACGGGGATGAGACCTTAGGGTTTTGGTGGAGGAGATCAAGGCGAAGAGATTGACGCGGGCAAGGCTCCTTATATAGCACTAGATGGGAGAGATTGGAGAGGGTACAGCGGCGCTGCGCATGTTGAACTCGAGCTCTAGGAGTCCCGGTCGGTTTGAGAAGAAGAACACGTGCGTGGATGCATGGTCCCACCAGCAGAGAGACAAGAGAGGGAAGGAGGCAAAGCTTGGTACTTTGTGAGCAGTTCTTTGCGCCCAGCGCAAGAAAAAGGGCGGCGAACTGGGCTTCGGTGGGAGAGAAAAGAAGAGCAGGCCGGGCCGAAAGCAACGGAATGGGCCAAAAGAACGGGAGATTCGGCCCAAGGATTTTCTGAGATTTATAATTAGTTTTTCTTTTTAGAAAATAGCAGAAAATCCAAATGGCAAATAGAAAATAGCAAATGCACTTGGAAAAATTCTAAAAAAAATCTAGAAAATATATCCAAGCACATAGAACCCAAATAAAATAATTTTTAATATAGTTGATGTTGAAATTAATCATATTAAATTGTTTTTGAACTCTGAAAATCCATATTAAGCTTTTAACTTTAGCAGAAAAATCCAAATGGTTCTTTTTCTTTTAAAACTTCAAAACAGACCAAATTTTTGGGATGTTACACCCCTCCCCCCCCCAACACACAAAGCCATATGCCTATACAAGGATTTGACAGTAAACTGCCCAGATTTTTCCAAACACCACTTCAACCTATCTCTATCCCCTTTAAGATCAACTCCATACAAGATCCTTTTGAAATCCTCCCACTGATCTTCCTCCTCCTTTCCAAAGTTTCTAACAAAGTTGATATTCCAAATCCCATTCTTCCTGCATTTAGCTACACATATATCAGGATTTAAACAAATGTTGAACAATCTTGCAAACCCGACTTTCAAGGGACAGTCTTCTAACCAAACATCTTTCCAGATTCACCCCCCTCCTAATTGAACAAATACTTCACTTTATGAAGATTTCTCCAAAACTAAGACCCTATGAGAAGATGTCAATATTTGAAGTAATCTCTAGGGAAGTATTTTGAGCTTCACTTGCTGATAATTTTCCTAGCTGCTTTTTTGTTCACCACTCTATCCTCAATAGTAATACCTAAATAAGTAAGAGGAAGTAGACCAAGTTTACAATTGACATATTTACAATTCTAGTAGTTTCTATTATGTCCAGCCCCACAATAAAACCTCACTCTTATGGTAAGTGATTTTCAGGCCAGACATCCATTCAAAGCAATAAAACAAGAATTTGAGATTGCGAATGTACTCATCATCACACTCAATCATAAAGACTATGTCATCTGCATATTGTAATAAAGGAACACCGCCAGGTATTAGATTAGAAACAACCCCTTTGATCAAACCATTCTCTGTGCCTTTTCAATAATTGTTGCCAAAGCATCAACTGCTAGATTAAACAAAAGAGGAGACAAAGGGTCACATTTTCTCAGACCTCTGTGAGTGGTAAAATAAGGACCAACCTTTCTATTGATATTAATACTCACTTTCCCCCTGTTACTGAACTCATCACCCAATTAATCCACTTTTCAGATAAACCTTTACCTACTATAACTTCTTTTAGGAATCCCCATTGAATTTTATCATAGGCTTTCTCAAAATCTAATTTGAGAATCACTCCTCTATTCTTAGAAACTCTCAACTTATATAAAATCTCATGTAGGGATAAAACTCCATCTAAAATATTCCTCCCTTTTATAAAAACAGTCTGACTCTCACTAATTATCTTATTAGCAACTTTGCCCAATCTGACAGCCAAAAGTTTAGTGATGACCTTGAAACCTACAATAATCAAGAAAATTGGTCTAAACTACCTAATAGTATTTGCATCTTTGATTTTGGGAATCAATGTTATCACCCCATAATTCAACCTTTTCAAGTCTAGTTTCTCCCCATAGAAATCACTAATTAACTCCAGGAAGTAATGTTTAAGGACCCACCAGAAGGATTTATCGAAAAAAAGTAGGGAAGCCATCTGGTCCAGGAGCTGACTTACTAGGTAAATCCTTAATAATATTCCAAACCTCTTCCTCAGCAAAATCTTGAACCAGACTTTCATTGTCATCCTCAGACATTCTACCCCCACAATTCCAAATATACTTAGAAATGTTCACACTGTGACAAATTTAATTACCAAACAGATTTTTGTAAAACTTGTAGATATGATCTCTAATTTTATCTTCTTCTATTAAACGCACCTCTTCATATTCCAGACTAAAAATAAAGCTTTTCCTTCTTCTCCTATTGGCACAACTATGGACAAAACTTGTATTGGCATCTCCTTGAGTAATCCACTTCACATATCCCCTTTGTTACCAAAATCTCTCCCCTATATCACAAAGTCTTTCTAAATCTCTCTCAGCTTTGTATCTATCTAACCACTCCTCGGCACTTAACCCTTCATCTTCTACCTTCATATCCACACTACTAAGGTGATCTATAATTAAATTCTTCACATTTTTATACCTACCATTCAAATTGGTATCCCAACCTCTTATATATTGTCTCAAAGAAGCCAATCCCCCATTCCATCTGTCCAGAGAATACATATGCTCAGGCATCTATTGTCTAATCTCCTCCCATTTCTCAAGGACCACCTCTTTGAAATTCTCCTAACAAAACCATTTCTTCTCAAAATAAAATCTCTTAGTAAGTTATGGATTCTCGCATTGAGGTTCTGTGGATAGGTTAGGCGATTTTCTTGCATGGTCCCTTCATCTGCAAATGTTGCATGCAAAAGAACCACGTAAGCCTTTTCTTTGTCCAACACAATAGGACAATGATTAGAACCAACCTCTTTGAAATTCTCCTAACAAAACCATTTCTTCTTCAAATAAAATCTCCCTGATTTTCTTACCCCTTCATCTCCAGTGTCCAACACAATAGGACAATGATTAGAACCAACCCTAGTCAGATTAAATGAAATGCAAAGAGGAAACCTCGCCTGCTAGTTTGTTGAAACCAATATCCTATCAAGCTCCACCATGACAGGACAAGATTGTTTATTTGTCGAAGTGTACCTTGGACCACCCCACTTGATCTCTAACAAATTATTATCAACAATGAAGTCATTGAAACTGTCAATCAAATTGTAGTTGATGTTATCAAAACTTTTGTCATCTGCTCTTCTAATCAAATTAAACCCCTCTCCCAAACCAAAGGAAGAATTGAAGTTTGGCATTTGTTATGAAGCTCCCTTAGGAACTTTTGACTCAAATCATGATGAGTAGGACCATAAACAATCACCAATTCTTATCTGAAATTGTTTTTTTTTATGTCTCAACATCGTACTGACAAAAAACCTACCTTGGTCACAACCTTCAATTTCCAGATCATCTTTCCTCACCCCCATCAAAATGCCCCTAGATTGCCCCATTAGTAGGAGACCAGTGCCATCCAAAATCTCCACCCTCTACCAAATCTTTCAGATCTCTCTCAGTAAAATCTTTCTGTATGGTTTCTTGCACCCCTACCGCATCAAATCTCTCCTTAGCAATAAACTCTTTGAGTTGCCTCTTCTTGGCTGGTTTACCCAACCCCCTAATATTCCAAAGAGAAACTACATGTATTATACTTTCTAGTTGTAACCTTGTCAAATTTCAGCCTACTTCTAACTCTCTTGTTCAATTTAAACCCCACTGTACCCCTTGTTTAATTATCAATCACATCCAAATTTGCCTCTTCACCCCTACTATCCTCTTTAACTTCACTATCCACTTTCTGTTCAGTACTATCATTTTTTCCTAGTTCTACTTTAGCAATAGCAGCTCTAACTAACTCTTGTGTTGCATAGCTAAAATCACACCCTTGGAACTTTCTAAGTGAGATCCTAAGGTAACAAGAAAAAGGCACATTTTCTAAATAACTAACAGAAGCATCATTAAGAATAGTAAAAGGGGTTTTCTCATTTTTACCTTGGGATTCCAGATTTTGGATTGACTTTAGCAGAGCGGCCTTCTCCTACATGGGAATTCCTTAGTCTTGAATACAAGTACTCTTCCTAGTTACCACCTGTGGTTCCTTAACCCTACCTTTACCCCCCTTCTTTTTGGACATGATCCATTCTTCTGCTAACCCCTCTATATCAGGCAAAAGAAATGCCTCTCTGTCACCACTAGCATTAAGAGTGTCTTCCTCTCATTCCTTAATTCTATCTTCATCCCTAATATCAACCTTGTCCTCTGAAATCGACACCCTTTAAACACCTCCTCCTGGTTTTGATCCTTAATAAGGTTTGTACTAGCAAATTCATCCTGGCATATTGTATTCATTTCCCCATAAGAATCTTTTCTTTAGGAGGGAATTTCAAACATGGCCAAAGGGTTGCTGCCATCAAAGTGGGACCCTCATTAGTATGCACCACTATAGCATCTGATGTGCCTTGGGCCAAAGCTAAACTTTTCTCCAAAACCACCCCTTCAGAATGACTAGGCATTTCATTATCCCAATCCATTTTGCCTTCATTTCCCTCTTGACTAGATGACATTTTGTCATTTCCAATAGAAGGAAAACTAAAAGCAAGGGGCGTTACTGGAATAATTTGATTCTCAGTATTGATTTCCACAATCTCTTTGCTCTAATCAGACCCCTCGAAATCTGCAACCATTTGCCGTTTGTTTTTGGTCTTGTAAGAATCTTCTCCATTCTTGTGATCAGAAGTTTGATGTGAGTCCCCTCCAAACTTCTCAGCAAGTTTTTCCCATTTTGTTTTATGAGTACTTCCATTTGACTCCTCATCTTCCTCATCATCTTCATCCTCCTTCCTTTTGTCATGTGATTTGTGAACTGGGTCTCTATAAGGACCACCGTTCCTATTAGCCACAATCCCTAAAGCTTTAAATCTGATTTCATACCCCCACAAAATTAATGAATATCTCCACAAAACACTTAATACTATAAGGGTCTCTACAATTAACCTTAACGCTGACTGGATCAACTCTCATCAAGCTAATTTCATCCGCCTCAATAGGTTCACCCACAGTACTAGCTAATTCTTTGACTATTTCCTCTGTTTCTGCAGGAATAGGAATACCACTGATCTTCACCTAGAAAATGCCTTAGGATCTAAATTAGAATTTTCCACTTTAGCTTTGATTGAGTGAAGAGCCAATTCTACCCCTTTTGCTTTAGACCAAGTATCTAAAATTGCTTTAGAAGAGAATACAACGGCATACTCAAATTTATATAATTTCCTGACTTTCTAGTCCCAATTAGCTTGGATCAGGTGTTTTAACTCAGCTTCAATTCTTTGGACAGAAGCAACACCCTCTTTAATACTAAGCACTCCCATAGCTGCTTGTTGCTCAAAAAGTTGCAAACCAGGAACTTGAAGGCTATAAAAATCCTGACCAAATATTCCAAAATCAAAGAGCTTCAACCCTGATTTTTTTATCTTTAGGACATCTAATAGTCATGTGGCCAGTTTTCTTGCATTTATAACAAACAGGTGGGTTTGTACATCTAGCTTGATGATGCCCCGATTGTAAACACCGAAAACAAGTCCCTCTATCTTTAGTTCTTAGCACCCTAGTATTAGGACCAATATCATCCTAACTTTTTCTTTGCTCATCCCCTTTACCTGTACCCAATGGCTCCTCCCATTTGGACATAGATATATTCTTATCAACATGAAAAAATCCTCCTCTTGCCCCGAAACCACCCCTGGCATCACCTCTATACTGATTCCCTCTATTGAACCCCCCTTCTCTACCCTGATTCTCTCTACGAGGTTCGTCTTGTCACCCCTTGAACTGAGCAGGACCACTCGATTTGGCACCCTAGAGTTGCGAAAATCAAATCTAGATCTATCTCCTTCACGAGGAGATTGTTGTGTACCTAAAATTTGATATCCTTCATGATGACATTCTTGAAACTTTCTCTTCTAGTCTTGATCTCTCTTTAACTTCTCTCTCAGTTCATCCTCGCCAGCAGATCCTCCTCCTGCATCCATTCATCTGGAGCGCTTCGTTTCCCCCTTATCCAGTTACAAGGAGCATCCCAAAACGACGAGGGGGTCTTCCTCTGCCTCAATCCACCCCCTCTCTCACAACTGCTGCAAATGATCTACTCAGAGGACGTGGACTTTGATTCCGTCGGACAAACCTAGCTCTATAGCCGAGCTGAAGGATTTCGCTCTCCCTAGCGAGGAACCCACCGGACAAAATTACATTAGTGGGCCTTGGAGTGATTAAACACGGTGATAGGATGATACTCCCTCTGTCCCGTAATATAAGTCTATTTTGACTTTTCAGGATCTCCAAAGTAATAATTTGACTACGATTTTGTATTATGATATACCAGCAAAAATAATAATATATTATAAAATTATTTTGCAAGACAAATTCAATGAAATTGTTTTCATGCTGTCAATTTATATACTTTAACATATATTAATTGTCAATGTTTTAGAACCTTGACCGCATGGATCCCAAACGGGCTTATATTGCGGGATAGAGGGAATATGGTTTTTAGTGCATAGGGTGAGATTTTAGGAGGCCATTTTTTATGAAAATTCATGGAGTTCATTTTCAAAATGATTCCTGCACTTATTTTCCCCTTTCTAGGAAGATTCCAGCTACATTTCATGAATCTTGGTTCAACACACAATTTGTTTGAAACAGGACTAAGAACCATGTACCTAAAAATTTGAAAGCCTAGTTGAGCCTGGCCGACCTAATTTTTTTAGCATGGCCTTGTCAAACTTGTCTGGCCCAAATAGAGCTCCATCAAGAAAAGTGATTCATGAGACTTTAGGATGCCCATTTGCGATGAAAATTCACGGCTCCTGTTTTCAAAGTAATTCTTGCAACATTTTCGTGAATCTTGCTTTGATGTTTCATCCATGTTGATTTGAAACATTTTCGTGAATCTTGCTTCAATGTTTGATCCTTGTTGATTTGAAAAAGACCTAACCACCACGTACCTAAAAAATTGAAAGCATAAGTTGAGCTTGGCCCAGACCGGGCCTATTTTTTTTAGCATGGCCTTGTAAAACTGGTCAGACTGGATGTAATTATGCTTCTATTGGGCTTAACTAAAGCCCATTACAAATTATCGGACAGTGTAATCAAACCCAGCCCAGATGTCGACAGGTTGAGATGTTGCGTCTAGACAGTTGGGTCAAATAAAAACATATTTAGTATATATAGACATGGAAAAATATACATACACAGCCAAAACATAGATAACTGTATATAGTTATTTCTCTTGAAAGTACTTTCCTTTTAGATGCACCTCTTGCCCAATTTCCACAAGGTGGTGTGGAGGTATGTGGGTCAACCCAGGTTAATCTGACTAGTTTGCATCAAAACTAGGCGGCCCAACCCGGTTTGGTTCAGGCCGGGCTAATCTAGCTTGGACAGGCAAGGTGTTGGGTCTGTTTTTTTTATCGGACCATCTGGTCCAGTCTAGTAACTATGCTATGGATTAGTCGTTTAGGTTTTAAAATGAATGATGTTTGGCAGCAAGTTCTGATAGTTTTTTTTATTTACAAAAATGTTCTCTTACCATCATGTGTAACTTCTAGCAATACGAGCTTTGCCGATGATTCCGAGGTTTTAGATTGACACTTCATCAGTGCAATGGATCAAAATTGATAGGAATAAGCACATTTAACCGTCCCTCCTTCAACTATCATATTTGTCTAATTTTCAACCACTGTGAAACGGGTAACCAATACCCCACAATCATCAAAACCGACCATTTTATCCCTCGAACCAAAACTAGCCCTGGTTTGGGTGACGTGTTATCCACATGGATATGTTTACTTACATGTTTTTGCCGATGTGTCATCCACATGGATATGGGCCCACGTGTCATCACATTCTTCCTCCATCTTCTTCCTCCTCTTTCTCTCTTTCAGTCCACTCCTCCTCGCAACCCCCCGACCTAGCCGCCCCGAATTTCGCTGGCCCCGACTCAACCACATGCCTCCCTGCGCTACGCGCCCCAACTACGTTAGCCCCGCCCCCCTACGCTGGCGCCCCTCGCCTCGACCCCCTCGTCGGTGTCCCTCGCTCCGGTGCCCCACCGAGGCTACGCCGCCCGCCCGCCTCTCTTGGCCACGCCACTCGCCCGCCTCCCTCCACCGCAATGCCCTCAACTCTGATGGCCTCGACCCGGCCACTCGCGGTGGCCCACCTGCCTCCCTTGGCCGTGCCGCCCCCAACTCCATCGGCCCTAACTCGGCACCCCTCTCGCCACCGCAGCCGCCCTCTTTCAGGCACCCCTCGCAATCGCGGCCTCCCTCGGCCGCGCCGCATGTCCCGGAGACCTCCCCTCACTGTTACATTCCTCGTGCACATCTGAAATCCCGAAGGGACTCGTCGGTTCACCGCCGCCATCATTTTTCTTCCCTCCGGTCCGCCGCCACTCGCCGCCCATCGCATCCCCTAGATCATGTGAACCCATTTTGGTCATCACCCATTCCTCCTGCATTACTGTTCGCTGTTGCCGACGCTGACACCGTCCAGAGCTGTGCACCTCCTCCTCTGTTTCCCTCTCTCTGTTCCATAGGTCCCACCTATTAGTGGGCCCTATTCCATGGACTTAGTTCACTATATACCCTATCAAATTCATGGACTAGATTCGTAGACCGGAGGCCCACCTGCCGGTCTAAGTTAGATTTCAATCAATGACATGTGGCATTCACGTTCAGTCAAAACCGTTTTGGATCGGGTCATGTTAGACAAAACCATTCCGGTTTTGGTTGAGTGGGGTATATTTAACGATATTGATAGTTGAGAGGGTGGGGTAAAAGTTTTGTAGTTAGAGATTGAAAATTAGACAAATATAATAGTCCAAGATTGTAAAATGCACTCGTCCGGTCATCCCAAAAAGTTTCAGGAAAAAAAAGAGTCTGGGGGTGCAAGTCCAGCGACCAAAATGATCCCATCACCTACGGGCGTGGGAAAAAAAACCTCGAAAAAAATTGAAAGCCATACGAGTCGGAAAGAACCCTTAACAAGTCTTGACCCTGAAGAGCAGGTCTATCGCTGGAGGTGGTGAATCATCCGCCAAGCCAAGAGCATTCCGCGCGGCCTCATGCGATGCTATAATTTCGAATGGTTCGTCGAGTTGATACCAAACTCGCTTAGATGATTTCCATGAAATTGCGTTCCACCACACGTAAATACATAGCCTGTTTGCGACTTAGTCAGATGTGGTCCGGCAGTACCCAGCATCTGCATAGCTGATCATTGTAAGGTCCTGGTTCTTTCAGAATAGGCCAAGATCTTTACTTCCTTGGAGGTATCGGAAGACGCCCTTATTCCCGCCAATGCCTTTTGGTAGGTTCCCAGACTATACCTTGCTAAAAGATTCATCACAAAGCAATGTCCGGCCTAGTGCGGTTTGCTAAATACATGAGTGCTCCAACTGCGCTCAATTATGGGAATTCTGGTCCCGTGACTTCCTCCCCTCTTCTTTAGGTCCGAACGGGTCCTTGTCTTGCTGCAGGATCTTCCGATCATCGGCACTTTCGAGGATATGCCTTTTCAAAGCCGAACCTTTCCAACACCTTACGAGTGTAGGTTGGTGATGTACTAAAATCCCTTCAGTGGGTATGCTCAAGTCGCAAGCCTAAGCAATATTTGGTTTTACCCAAATCTTTCATTTCAACTCGACTCGGTAAGAGCTTGCTTTTCCAATATCTTCCAAAGTCCAGATGATATTCGGATCATCTACATATATCGAGATTATACTGTAATCCATCCAGGATCGCCAGATAAAAACACAGTGGACAATCCTCACTGCTGTGTAGCCTTTCTTGCGAGAAAGTCGCTAAGCGATTATACCACATCCGCTGATTGCTTGATCCATACAAAGTGACTTTACGAGTTGCACATCAGATAGATTTCTATTTGCTCTATCTTGGTTCTTGATGACAGGATACCTTGTGTACCTTCATATAAATTTCCGAATCCAAGTTCCCATAAAGGTATGCTGAGCTACTACATCCATTAATTTCATTTCTAAATTCAGATTTACTGCCATTGAGATTAAGTATCTAAAGGTAGTTCCGCCATGACCGGGAATAGGTTTCTTCATAATCGACTCTGGTCTTTGAGTGAAACCTTGTGCAACAAGCCTTGCTTTATATCTTACAACTTCATTATTTTCATTTCTCTTTCGAACAAATACCCATTTATGCCCTACTGAGTGCACATGGGAGGTGTACGGCTTACGAACCCAAACACCTCTCTTTTGTTCAGAGATATTAATTCGCTTCTATTGCCTTCTTCCAATCTTTCCGATCGATCTTTTCTTGCAATCGAGCGATGCAGCGCTCGATCAAGATCAATGATTGTGGCAATTTTCTTTGCAAAATAAATGTCGACATTAGTCGTTGCTCTATTCATAGATTCTCCCGTGGTCACATAATTTATAGCTATTTCTTCATGGGGCGTCGCTAATGCTTCTACTTGTTCACCGCGCTTTCAATGCGGGGGCAAGTCCTTTAGTTTTTCAACTCCGATGTGCGCACACATCCATGTCGATGTCTCTCCGTGGGAATATTCAAATCGTATGCCTTTTGTGAAGGTTCCATACGAGTGCCAGTCTCAACGCTCCCTTCGCTTGTGGGGAACTTGGTGATCTACCGTGACAAGTCCTTCTTATCCTTTTTCGCCAAAGCGCCCGGTTACTTGGGATTCGAGGACCGGAGTTCTCGCCCTTTATTCTCGAGGCCTCGGACGGGATTAGGATACCTTCTATTTTCTTTGGTATTTCAACCTCTCCGGTGCATTGCGTGCGAGCACATGCGACTTGGTCACGCTCTTCAAATCACTAAAGTGGTCGCAGCGGTTGATTCGCTAATGCTTGCAAATCAATTATCTTCCGACTTCTATCCGCTTCACTAGTGTGTGGGTCATGTGCATTAATTCACGTGGCTTGCCACGTTATTTCCCGACATTTTTCATCAAGAGGTTGATTTCCTCCCTAATGACGGAAACTATCCTCATCAAATATGCTATCGAACGGGCAGTATGCAAATCTCAAATATTGGGTCCAGATACTGATTATGGATGCGTCTCATAACCAACGATATCCCCATTTTCTGAGAGGCCCATTGCAGTTCATTGCGGTGGTGGTATAGGTACATAAACCTTGCAACCAAACCTTCAAGATGAGAGATTTTGGTGGTGACCCTTGTGCTAGTTGCATAGGTGAATGGATGTTGTATCTCGTGGTCTAAAATTGATGAGAGTTGTCGCATGCAGGCTGCGTGTCCCCAACACGTAGTTGGTAAGTTACAATTCGTAAAGCGGTCGGGCAATGAATTTAATTCTTTTAATCAATGCTTCGCTAGTCCATTACGAGTGTGGACATGTGGTGCGAGTGCTCAACGGTAATTCCGTTGCCATGCAATAATCATCAAATGCCTTTGAAGTAAATTCTCGGCGTTGTCCATTCGATGGACTTCACATGATGATCGGAAAATTATTCTTTATTTTAATTATCTGAGATCACTTTGCAAAGCATGATTTCTTGTAGATAATGTGCATACATGCGACCATTTCGAGGAAGCATCGATGAGCACCATAAAGTACCTAAATGGCCCCGACAGGCTGAATAGGACCGCAAATATCTCCCGGATTCGGTCCAGAATGCGAGGATTTCATCCTTCACTTTCGAGGAGAAGGTCTAGTAATTAATTTCGGTGGCACATGCGGGCACACGAAATCTTACGGATTCGGAAATTCTTTACATTGATATTATGTCCCCGAGAATTGTTAATTATATTTCTCATCATTCTAAGACCGGTGGCCTAATCTATCATGCGCAGACGCAGAAAAGTTCGTGAGCTTCTAAAAGATGTTTTCGTGACAAGATAAATTTGCAGTGCCCTAATATGAGTGTAGTATAGCCTGATTCATATGAAGGAAGTCGTTCTAATACCCTTTTCCCATTCTCTTCACGCTTTGTAATGAGCGGTATTCCTTACCATACTCTTCTTGATCTCTACATGGAGACCGTTAGCGCGAATATCTTTAAAACTTAAGAGAGTTCTAGTCGATTCCGGTACAACAAGGCTTCTTCAATGACCAATGTCGTGCCCATTGGAAGTATAATTGTGGCTCTTCCCGAGCCTATTATACAAGTATCGCCGCCGATTGTCGTAAGACTACCAAAGATTCTTGCCGATCGATTGGAAAAATTTCGTCTCTCTTAGTATGGTATTCGTTGCCGCTATCCGCTAGACACACTTCCTCCATAGGCGCCACACGTGCTCGATATATAAAGTATTTATCAATATGGAGCAAAACAATCCACACATAAAACATACTTCAAAACAGAACAAAACTTGCTTTATTAATACGGGAAAAGTCTTGCTGGACATATCATAAGAATTTATTGCAAATGCTCTTCTAGAGCTTACAACCTTTATTCAATAATTCAAAATTCTAACATAAACTGCAAACGATCAGAAACTAAGTGCCATGCATGCACTAGATTGAATCAGCGAAGTAAGAATTAACTTCTGCCTGAATCTCATCTACTTCTATCTTTTCTTCTTCAAGAACTACGGCACGTGCGCTGCAATGTCCAAAGAAGGAGTGGTAGGGTTTGTCGCAGGATGTCCACATCCATAGGTGCGACCAATGATTGTGGATCTTCAATGCTCGCAATGGCGAGTGCGCTTCATGTTGTCCTTTGCCCTTCTTCTTTGCCTTGAAAGCATCGATCACGTCTTTGCGGTTCACTGGCGGACACGTGACCAATGTCCCCAAGTGCCACATTTGTAGCGACTTTGGTCCTGTGACCATAGGGCTTCTCATCGCGCTTCTTTTGGTCGCCTTTCTTGACTTGAGCATTTTGCTTAGTTTTGTGGCTCATGACCTTACCCTTCCGCCTCTCTCGCTCGAGTGAGGCTTTCACCTTGTAGTTGCTAGCATTGACTTCATGGCCAACTTTGCTACTAGGTGGTGCGAGATGTAGTTCTTTACGAGAACCTCATCTTGAGCTTCCGCAACTTGCATAATATCAATCGGTTCAGCATATTCCTTGAAACCATCCTCGACGATAGTTGCGTGCGGATTGCACCGCATTTGGGTGAAAGGTAGATAGGGTTTTCTCAATCCTCTCTCATCTGCGTGATTACTTTACCACAAAGTCAAGATTTGTACAAATTACGCAAAGCGAGTTGTACTCCCACGGTCTTATAGTCAAGAAAGCGTAGTCGAGTCCATTCTGCTCGCCGGGCAGATGGTGTGCCGATTTCTCGAACCGCTTCTTTAGGGCGGTCCATAAAGCGATCGCTCTTCTCTCGCCATATACTCATTCTTGAGAGTTAGACAAAGATGATGTCCGAGGAAATGAAGTGCACGATCATTTTCCTCGGCAGGTTGGAACGACATCGCAAGGCGCCAGAGTCCAATAGCAAGACGGAGCTTCTTGGCTCCTCGATACAATCTCGACATCGATGCCCAAGTCAAATAATTACGGCCATCTTTGGGCACTCCTCGAACTCGGTTCAGTAATTCCGATCATCTGCATATTCATGCAAGGAATGCATAAGATTATCACTGTAATGTACATAAAGGTTGCAAGAATTCCCATAATATTCTGTATTTTTCTACGCATTTTCAAGATTTCTTGCTATTTGGTGATTAAAAGCAATATAAATAATTACAAATAATCAAACATAAATACTGAAAATAAATTGCATAGAAATAACAATAGCAAAAATAAATATGCTTCAAATTTAAAAATATGCAAAAATCAGATTCAGAGGCCTTTTCTGTGGAAAAGTTACTCTTAAAAGCGCAAGTTCGGGGCTAAACGCAAATCTCAATTCGAGAGAATTTGCGTAAATTTCATATTTTCCGAGGGTTTTCGCAAAATTTCATTATATGCGAAAACTTGCGTAATTACGAAAACTTCAAGGCCCTTCTGCAAAATTCCGTTTTTTTTTTACGTTTCGCTTTTTTTTTTTTTTCTTTCTTTCTTTTCACCAAGTGGCCCATTATTTCCGCCCAAAAGGCCGGCCACCCGGTTGCTTCAAGAGGACATGGGGTAGGGTTTCCTACCTCAGACACCGTGGTGGCGGCGCCATGCCATCTTGGCTGAAGGCGAGCGACACGACGGTGCGGTGCCAGCTCTAGCGCGGCGATGGCGGCGAGGCAAGGCGGCCGAG
Source organism: Ampelocalamus luodianensis (assembly GCA_036346255.1). NCBI lineage: Eukaryota > Viridiplantae > Streptophyta > Magnoliopsida > Poales > Poaceae > Ampelocalamus > Ampelocalamus luodianensis. The sequence continues at coordinate 49,149,774 of CM070627.1, read as the reverse complement.
GCGGGCGCGGGCGCTATGGGCGGCGAAAGGCGCGGCGACACAATGGGGTGTCCGGCCTAAGCGCGCGCGCGTGAGGCGGCGGCGGCAACTTCTGGCGGCGGCGCGCCTTGCGGCGTGGGTGCGCTTCTGAGCGTGGCGAGTGGGCGGTCGGACCATGCGGCGGCCGGCGCGGCGGCTTCTGGCGGGTGTAGAAGCGGCGGCGCGGCTTCTTTCTTCCGGCGGCGCATGCGGGCCATTCGGCGGCGGTGCATGCGGTGGTTTCGGCGGGAGCGGCGACGCCGTGCGGCGGCTGGCGGCGCTTTCTCTCCTACGCCGGCGGCGGATCTTCGCCGGCGTGGTGCGGCGGGCTAGCGGCGTGCGTGGCCGGGTCGCGAGGTGGGGCGTGCGGGGCCAAGTGCGGCAATGCGACTGCTTGCCACCATGGCGAGCAAATTTTTTTCTTTCAAAATACGTTCATCTATGATTGTATGCAATGACATGTGATGTAAAAGCGATTGCAATCAACATCTGTTCTTTCATGCAACCTCCGACGGATTTTCCGCGACTTCAAGTCATTTCGCGGTAGGTTAGAACGGATTTGCAATTTCAATCTACTGCATAATCGACATCCGCTCTTTCATGCAATCGTCGATCGGCATTGTGTTTGGCGACTTCAAGTCGGCTGCGACGATTAGAGCAAATTTGCACCGTAGGAAATAAATCTAGAAAGCCAAATTTGCGAATTGAAAGCAATCTAGAAAGCGATTCAATATCTGGCGTCGTTCATCGGCGGTTACCTTTTCGATGCGAGGAGAGTCGATCGTGGTCGATAACGTGTTGAGGAACCGTCATTTGGCGAGTCCGGTCGAGCGACACTCGTATACAAGATCAATCGTAAGAACAATGCAAGAACACAAGAACACAACAATAGATGAAACACGGTATGAGAGGATCGCAGGCTTCGCTTTATTGCTCTTCCAATAATGAATTGTGTACATTGCTTGGGGGGTCCCCCCTCCTATATATAGTCTACGGTGGATGAGGTGCCCACCCGGACCCGGACTCCTGGCCGGGCCCGGTTTCCTAATATTATTAAATCGTCAGCTCGCCATTATTAACGGACTGACGGTGGGTGTGTTGCGTATGTTTGGAGTGTCGAAGCGGTCCAGACGTAACGCAGGTAGCAGGTTAATTTGTCCGGCCAAGACAGAAGTAATGGCGCGCCCGCGCGCCCAGCAGCTGCGCGTCTTCCGCGGCCTCCAGATGGTGGCCCGGTACGACAGACGGCAACCACCTCGTCCGGCTCGCCTTATTCTGCCAATTTTGTTTGGTTCGTTGTGTGCTTGTACCTGTCCGGGCTCAGGCCGGTGTAGCGTAGTTACGAGGAGAAGAAGATTAAGCGGAAAGAAAACGCTAATCGTAGCGTACAAGCCTTTTCGCCGCGGCCTCGCTAACTAGTTAATTAGAATGATACACTGGTGCGCGTACGTACTGGGCGCTAGCTACTGTACTGTACTAACTAGTTAATTAGAATGATGCACTGGTGCGCCTACCTACTGGGCGCTAGCTACTGTACTGTACTTGGTAAATTTGATGACATGGTTATCTTCTAGGGGACCGACCTTACGGTGGCGGGTAGTTTGGCAGGGGAACATATAGTGTAAATATGTGTTTTTGTGAGTCTGACAGTGTTGGAAACATGCTCAATGTTTTATTCTATATTTTTTTATTAGGTAAAAATCACAGATAACTAGAGATGCATAAAATAATACTAACAATATACAACACATTGCACTTCGAAATATACGCAATAATGCAAAAACAAGATTGTAATAGAGTCGTTTAGTCGCGCAAACAACTCATAGTCGGGCTTGATGAAGAAGATGAAGCAGTGCGGGTTCGATGCAGTGCAAAACGTAGATGAAGTAGCGAAGCGAGTGGTCACGCGGTTGCGTTGCCCAAAAACCTTATTACCACACCGTGTAGGTGCTCTCTGCGGCAATGGTTCAGGGATACCCACCCACCCTCCTTCCCGGTGCACGCCAAAGAGAAGGGATGGCTTGGTTCGGCAGCACAGCACATCCAACATAGTTGAAAAGAGAGGAAGTTAAAGAATTAAGAAAAACTTAAATCTAGTTAGGCCCAAATGTTTCCAAATAAAAGGATGAGACAATTAATCTTTAGTAACTGCCTAATAAAACCTATATTAAACCACGGGTACTGCTAATTCAAAACTAACTAATGGTAATTAAGCAATGTTTATCAGCTCCTCACTACACCCTGGTCTACGACCCCGACTAGTGTATTCGACCACACTACTCTACAGCTTCGACCACTGTATTCCGACCACTCTAGTATATAGCTCTGACCAGTGTAATTCGACCAGGTCTCTGACCAATGTATTTCGACCAGTGAATTGTGTGTGAGAGAAATGTACGGTTAGTAAAAGAAAGATGGAGTCGATGCATGGTGTGACTGCACCACGACACGTTCACAGTCGCGCGTCGCAAGTCACAAATCACCCGATCGCGATGCAAAATTCCTCACGTGCGTGCGTATATGCGTATGTGTGACTTTAGCTATAGTCCTACTCACGTGACTCTATGCCATGTGTCACATATTTCAAGAGATGATAAAGACTTCATCTTATAAATTACTCTCACATCACTTAGCTAGGCAATATAGGACTAAACCATGCATGCTTTAGAATTTTAGAAGTGAGTAAGCCTTAACACTCATGGGCCGCAGACTTTAGGGGTGCAATCAGAGCGGATAAGGACAGATATAGCTCATTCTGTATCATATTCCGTATTTTTTTTCCGAAGTCGGAGTCAGACACGAATAGTGTCGGATACCCATTTCTCCATCCTGTGTTAGCTCCGCAAGCCTTGATCGTTCGGACGAAAATTATCCATTTCTTTTGCACCCCTACAAAGGACATTGAACAGTCAGGGATGCAATAAAAGCGAACACAGAGAGACTAATCGCTGAGATATTGAAGAAAAAACACTTAGTATCCACTGCCTACTCAGATGCGATAACCCACTTATCTGTTGTCATGTTCTTAAGTGAAGTCACAATATTCTTTTCTCATACCACCTAACATACGGACACATACGGACGGATATTGTTCATCTTGTATTATATTCCATATTTTTTCCTTGGAGTTGGAGTCGAGACGGATAGTGCTGGATACTCATTTATCCTTTCAATATTCACTCCGCAAGCCTTCAGTTGGCAAGTCAGATGGAAACTATCTGCTCCGTTTACACCCTACCTGACATGAGCTGGGTTTCTAGGGGTGCCATGTTTAGCAAATAACCCTATTCCTAATTTGCAAATCATAGTATCACACATTCATCTGGTCGTTACTCCTACAAAGAGGCTCCACCATGAGAGAATGGCTACATGGCTCTACCGCCACATCAAGTTAGGGAAAAAAATTCAGTGGGTGAGGGCCTCATGTGAGGCCCTCCCATCTTAGTTCATCTCAAACCCCAACCCCATCCAACGGCCCGGGGGCCATAGAATTTCCTTCCTCAAGTTAGTTTAAAACTATATGACACTAGCTTGTCGTAAACTCTATGGCTTGTAGCTTGATGCCTGTATATTGTTGACGCCAAGCCTACACAAGTCGATATCCTTAGCAAAATTAGTCTACTAGATTGTCTAACCAGACAATCTTTACTCCTAAGTAGCAGTGGACTAAAACGGATTCTACGAAACCAGACTCTAGATGCTTGAATATTGTAGAAATGAATACATAATAATTTCAAATTTCAAAATCAACAAATAAAAAAGCCCAGGACAGTACATAATGCTTATTTAGCGTGCATAAGAAAAGTTTTATTCGAGGTTCCACTTTCATTAACCAATCGAAACCAGTGGCCCAGCATTGCCTTCTTTCCTCCTTTGCCTTTACCAAAGGCAAGCGTTTTCAGTTAGGCTCCCCTGCAAGCCTCATAAAAGCGGCCCGGTCGGAATCCAAACCCCGACCGAGTCCTTAAACCCCGACCCAACCACTCCATTCCCAGCCGTTTCCCATTCCCAAAATCCTAACTACAATCCCATCCCATCCCATCCGTTTTGATTTCGATTCGATTTGAAAAGGGAAAAAAAAAATGCTCGACCGATCCCACAAACCGCAGCCGCAGCAGCCGGCGGAGGGCGGCGCCGGCGGGGCGGCCGGCGGGGCGGCGGGAACGTGGATCGGGTGCTGTTCAAGAACCTGGTCGAGATGGTGCCGCTCGTCGAGTCCCTCATGGTGAGTGCGTGAGTGCGTCGGTGGGCGGCGCGCGGCGCAGATCTCGCCGGGGTTCGAGGGGTTTTAGGCTCTCGCGGGGCACGTGGGCTGTCTGACCTCGTGGGGCTTCTTGGATTTTGGCTGCAGGATCGGAGGACGAACCCGTCGTACTCGCGGCGCGCGTCGCTGGTGTACACGCCGGCGCCGGCCAAGAAGGTGACACAGTTCTTTCTTTATTTTATCCCTTGGTTTCTTGGGTGATATGGATTTGTTAATTTTATCCTGGTTCTAGTTGCTTATGTTTGAGTTTTGTATATATTTTTTTGAATTGTGACTCGTGAGTGGTTCAACTGTCGGGTTTCGCTGGTTAGGATTTTCAAGAAAACGCGGTCAAATGTTGGATTTGTTTTCCTATTCAGATAAGACATTTTCACAGTCATGGTATGATTTACGGAGGTAGATCTTGCAATTTTATCAGTTTTGGTAGAATTTTGTAGCCTTGTTGAGAAAGAATGACATAGATCAATCTATTTTGTTCGCTACGCATTAAAAATATTATGCTCTTTGGTTTCCATCGCATGAACCTTAATGATGAATGATTCTACAGGCTGGTGATTTGAAAAGTGGGAAGACACCACAAAGTGCGTCGGCAAAAAAGCGGAGAGATCCTGGAGACACGGTCAAGAAGAGTACCCCAGATTCCAATGGTGAGAACGGTTCAGTTGCGCCAATGGGTCTATTGGGAGCTGAAAATAAACCCAAGGATGAGTTGGCTTTGCTACGCGGGCAAATCGATGAGCTGCAGAAGAATCTACTTGAAAAAGAGGAGGCGCTGAGATCTGCGGAGAGTTCAGTGAGTGAGATGAATGCAGCATATTCGACCATTGATGAGTTGAGACGCCAGGTTGCTGAGAAAGAAGCTTTGATCAAATCTACCAATTATCAGTTGCACGATGCAAAGGTGAATTGCTATTGTGTTATATTCTGGATCAATAAGCTAAGTTTCCTCTTTTTCCGAATGTTTATTTATGAATTTTCTTGCAATTTGACTTTATGTATCTAACATTATTTGCTACATTTGGACTGTAACGCCCGTATCATTCAAAACATGATCACTCTGATAAAATCTGCAGAAAGTTGATATTGTCTTCGTAATTGCAACATAAAAATAAGGAGTTAGATGCTTTTCTACACTACCATTAAAATTTGCATTATGTCACATTGATTTCAAAATTGAAGAAATTAAACACAAATAGCAGACATAAGCAGCTGCTCGTGGCTAGTACTAATTTGTATTGCATTTACATTTACTCATCTGCTTTTCTGGTTCTGAGCTTTATTAGCGAGTTCCATATCTTTGTAGCTTCACTTTTTGTTTACTACTATGCAGTCTATGCTGTGAAGTTTGTCAAAAGTTTTTCATCCTCATTTTGTTCGTACTGCAAAAGTGCAATTTACTGTGGCATGTTCTCGTACACAGGATTGCACCTTCTTTTGCACAATTCCAGCTTTTGCCGTTTTGTTGAATAAAGTATGTTTTCTTCATATACAGTTATACATGATTCAACTTGTCAATTTACTTCTTCCCTTGCCCGATGATAACAATATTGCTCAACTTTGGTAAAATGTACACAGTGAGAGTTCTCTTCTTTTCTTGTGTTAAATGTTTGATTCATAGCTAAAAGCATATATTATTTTCATGTGACATTTTTGTTTCCTATTTCCTTCGGTAGATTATGCTTGCGGACAAGCAAGCATCTTTAGAGAAATTGGAATGGGAGGTAAAGACGTCAAATAAGAAAGTTGAAGATCTTCAAGGGGATGTGTCCAATATGGAATTTGAGATAAGTTCGTTGATGGCATTATTCGAAAAAATATCGGAGAATGTTTCAGGTGATTGTTATGATGGTAGCATACCATCATCTTATGAACTAGAGGCACTTCAATCAGTGGTGAGTACTCTATAATTCTTGAACCTTTACCTTTTGAGGTTAACCTTCTTGAACCAATACAAGTGTGATCAAAGCTGATGTTATGATGCTGTTCTATTTACTCTAAACTTTTTGTAAAAATAATAATAATCTAAGTGCAATTTAGCATTCTGAAATATTCTATGTCGGTTAGCTCTGAAAAAATATTATGGGGGTACTGTCCTCTAACATTTATAAGTTCTTAAATTTTTTGGGCAAGGGATTGAGAAAACAATGCAGAATTTCAGTACCAGTCGCATCAACATCATAGATAGTGGTAAATTTTGGATTCTACCAAGGAAATTAAGTAACAAGTAGCAATTAAACTAGGAACTTTAGAGTTTAGACTATCAATTTAATTGGAGTAACACTCTCAGCGAAGATATGTAAATTATGTGACTTGTGAGTGTTTCATCTTGCAAGCTTATTATGATGGCTACCACAAAAACTTTTACTCAATGAAAACTGAGAAGATGCTCTGCTTGGATATTGACTCACTTGAGCTAACCCTTACGCATTTATCTGTCAGAGCGAAATTGACAAGATTGAGGTTGAGAAGATAGAGCAGGAAAGAGTTACATATGCTGAAGCTCTTGCTGCTGCAAGAGAGAACCCGAACGAAGAGCACTTGAATATAGCTGCGGAGGCACGGTTAAGGCTGCAGGTTCTTGTACTATGATGCGCGAAGTGCATATTCTAGTGTATGTATGATAATGTTTAAACGCTGATGTAATTATAAGTGTGGGCTCGAGTTGATTCGTGTGTGAAACCGTCCTGGCGGTAATCGATCAAGCACTGGAAACTGGACAGTTATTTGATTTGGAAATCATATTTATTCTGTTATGAGCTCTCCTTTGTTGATCAGCAAACTTGCCAGTCCTTTTGATGAGCAATATTACTATCTTCTTCCCTAGGTAGATAACCATGATAGTTACTATGTTGAGGCCCATGGCCATATGGTTGAATCTACATATACAAATTGTACATATATAAGAACTTCTGAAGTGAGCTTCTTCTTTAACTTGTTACCTTTTCCTGGTAATATAGGAGTGCATAACGCTGCATCTGAGGTCTGAGCCGTAGCAGTAATACAACTGTGTTGTGTGTAGTCCACTGCGACAGTCTCGATATATCTCTGGCACGAAATGCAATTAATTGTATCGCTCCAACGAATAACTCAGGCCCAACGATCCTTTGGGCCAATAGAGGCGCCCATGGGGCGTACCGTACACTGAGTTGGCTAATCTAGCTTTCTTTCGAAACCCAATAGCAAAACTAGCTCACTTTTTTTTTCTTCGAAACGACAAAAATAATACTCCTGTGGTGCAAAATCGTCACGGAAGATCACTTGCCGCGAATTCAGATCAAGGTAGGATGGCCGCCGCGTGGGCTTGCTCGCTGGCATGCCATCCTGTCGTGGTCTAGGTGCGCGGCAGGTGACCTTCCACGGTAAATTTGTGTGATAGAGATGCTATTTTTATGGGGATGCTTGTTTTGTGTCACTTTTATCATTTCGAGAGGGAGATGTTAGTTTTGTTATTGCGACTAAAAACATATCATTTCAGCTGAAGACTCATCACCGTCCACCATCCAACAGAATACACCTGAAACGGCTATCAATGCCAGACCCCACAAGTCAGTGGTTCCATCGCCGTTTCAAAATATGGCGCGCAACAGCCGGGCCACCACCGATCCCCGGCCGCCCATCTCCACCACGAACTCTCCCGCGAGTTCCTCCCATCCTCTCAAGCGCTCTCCGTTGCAACCAACACGGCCCTATAAAATTCCTCTCCTCTTCTCCTTTCCAATCCACCCCACAAAACCAGAAATAAACCTACACACCCCATCGATCCCTCCTCACCCCACAAAGCCATCGACCCTTCCCAGACCAATAAAGATGTCGCGCGCCACGGTCGCAATACTCTTCTACATCCTCGCCGTCGCCGCCCTCTGCGCGGCCCAGGCCCCCGCGGAGTCGCCAAAGGCGTCCAAGGCCACCACTCCCGCCAAGGCACCCGAGGTTGCTCCGGCTAAGACCCCTGAGGCCGCCGCCGCCCCGGCATCCAGGAAGTCTAGCCCGGCTGCCGCGCCGACCACCGAGAGCTCCGAGGACACCTCTGCACCAGATGCCAGTGCGCCTACTGCTTCCGGCGAGGTGTCTAGCCCCCCGGAGCTATCTACCGCCCCGGCGTCTTCCGCTGCCGATGGGCCTGCTGAGGGGCCGGCTGATGCTGATCATTCCGGTGCTGCAGCTCTCGGGAGCGGCGCTGCCGTTGCCGGCATTGCTGCTGCCGTCGCTACCATCATATTCTACTAAGATGACGCGGAGTCGAAGCTGTGGCGTGTCGTGGTGAGCCACGAGGGTGGACACGTACGGCAGGAGGAAGGAAAAATCTTGGCTGTGTGTTCTTGCTTCTCTCTTGTCTCGTCAGGAGGGACCAAGTGTTTCTTGGTTTTGCTCATCTCATTTGCTTGTGCAACATTATGGGGTCGATCATTTCAATTCAATGGATTTGATTAACTGATACATCTTCTGTCATGGATCCTGATGTCTCGTCGCATTACTTATTGTTAACTTTACACATAAACTCGGCCTAAATATGCTAAAAGCTAAAATATATCAAGGACGGGCTAGTGGCCCGTTGGTGGGAGTGAGGGTGTATGTTCTCATCCACCCGGTTCAATTCATAGGATTGGCGTGGTGTGGCTTATTTAATCAGAGTACATACACATATTTGTTTATTGGGACAACGTGTGTTGTGGACGCGCACGTGTGTGTGTGTGATGTGTGTCCTCAATCACGCAACCCACCAACTCAGGACCAATGCATCATGTGATGCTATTGATCACACCGATCTAACGGTTGAGGAGTAGTTTCCCACCTAATGATAGCCTCCTATGGGCATAGGAAAGGCCAGGGTAACATCTATCGGTGAAATTTCGCTGGTAATCGGTGTTATTGGTGGGGTCCGATAAAATTTCATATTAGCAAAAAAAATCGGATTTATATAATTTTCATCTAAATTCAAATTTTAGATAATTTTCATTTATACCTCTGAAAAATTCAAAATTCAATTCAAAAATATCATCCGAAATATCCGGCAACCGACTGTTACTGGTTCTATCGGTGCGGTCTGAAAAAAAAAATCCTAAACGATATAGTTTTCCCTTGGAGAGAGACGCCACACAATGGTCAAAAGAAAAAGATCTGAGAAATAGCCTGAGTTAATTAGGAGTGATTGAACCAGGCAGGCAGGTAGAGCCCCAGCCCCTGCAAGTTGCCAAGAAAGAACCAAGATTACCGCTCCTTGCAAGTTCCAATGGAGGTCGTGTATACGTTACCAGTCGATTCAATTTGCATCGTTCCAACCTTTTTAACAGACCAGCTGGGAACTCCAGCTAACAAGAAAGGCTCTAGACTAACAAAAGAAAAGACCTAACCACACAGGAAAACACAACACAAACCGCCTCCCAGGCCTAAACAACAGCTCCCAGCTAACCAAAAAATCGTTCCAACCTTTTAACAGACCAGCTGGGAACTCCAGCTAACAAGAAAGGCTCTAGACTAACAAAAGAAAAGACCTAACCACACAGGAAAACACAACACAAACCGCCTCTCCCAGGCCTAAACAACAGCTCCCAGCTAACCAAAAAAAATCGTTCCAACCTTTTTAACAGACCAGCTGGGAACTCCAGCTAACAAGAAAGGCTCTAGACTAACAAAAGAAAAGACCTAACCACACAGGAAAACACAACACAAACCGCCTCTCCCAGGCCTAAACAACAGCTCCCAGCTAACCAAAAAAAATCGTTCCAACCTTTCCCAGTAGTGCATTCTCTTATCAGCCATATACTCGACATCTTTGCAAAAGGCAGCCATTTTTGTGATACTAGTAGAAAGTAGAGATGGCCCCCGTACGTCTCACTCACAGATAGGCAGCAGGACACAGATTTGTGTACAAACGAGGCCAACATCTCACATTTTTCACCCTGCTGCCATGCACCAACCGTTCCAGTTGTTTGCTGCACTGTCAACAAGGCGAAAAACAAGAAAAGGCCACCAGCTAAGCAGCAGGAGCGACACAAATGTATGGTATCCAATAAAAAAAAAAAACCCTCCTCACGCCACAAATAGCACTTATTGGCGTACTTACGACGCGCATGCTTATCTACCCATGTGGTTATCTCCTGTATATGTATGTCGTGCGGTTTGGTCCGACCGTTGGATCGCTTTTGGATGGTTTGGATCAAGGCGGAAAAGAAAAATCATCAAGGGGCTGTTTGGTTGATGGCCAATGTGACTCAAACAAAAGCCAAAACGTAGGCAAAGCCGAAGATTGGCAAACAAAACGTTGTTTGGATCGTGATCAACCCAAATTTTGGCGCTACGAAAATTTTTGTGAGTGATTTCCTCGTTCTCGAATTGTTTACGTGTGATATTGGATTTTATTGACGTTACCAAATTTTAGTAGCAAACCAAACAATAACCAATTTTTATTGGTGCTACTGTTACTGGTTTGGTTTAGATCTTACACGGTATTACCGTCTTGATCACTGGATTTCCAGCCGAGGACTGGTACCATTTGAATGGCACACGGTGGATGACGTGTATCATCTAGCACGCGTCAGTTACATATGTATGGGGGCTAAACCCTCCCTTTCCCCAGAACACGGCGCAACCAAACACCCCGAGAACACAAGAAACCCCTGAACACAATGCCGTTCGCCGGAGTCGTCGCCGCCTCCTGCGCCCTCGTCTTCCTTCTCGTCCTCTGGGCGTCTCCGTTGTGTCACGGCGCCGGAAATCACAACATCACGGCCATCCTCGCCGCGAACCCGGACTTCACCGAGTTTAACGCCGCCCTGAACAGCACCGGCCTCGCGGCCGAGATCGACAGCCGCGCCACCCTCACCATCCTCGCCGTCAACAACCCCGTGATGGCGGCTCTGATCGCGCAGCGCCTCCCGCAGGATAGCCTCCATCGCGTGCTCTCCATGAACGTCCTCCTCGACTACTTCGACGCCGCCAAGCTCCACAGCCTCCACGGCGGCTTCGCGCTTGCCACCAGCCTCTATCAGTCCTCCGGCCAAGCGCAGGAAAGCGCTGGGTTGGTGAATATCACGGCGCACCGCGGCGGGCGCGTGGCGTTCGCGCCTTACGGCACCGCGGACGTACCCCCTGCCGTGTTCTACCAGAAGTCCATCCATGAATCGCCGTACGACATAGCCGTCCTGCAGGTGAGCGCCCTGATCTTCTCCCCAGCGGCCGAGGCGAAGGCGCCCGCGCCGCCGCCCGAGGCATCGTCGGGATTGACGGACCTAATGTCCAAGAACGGATGCGGGGGCTTCGCCGGCCTCGTCACCGGGACGGCCGATGCGGCCGAAACGTACCAGAAGAGCGTCGACGGCGGGCTCACCATCTTCTGTCCGGCCGACAAGGCGGTGGCGGCGTTCAACCCGACGTTCAAGAACCTCACCGTCGACAGCCAGCTCGCGATTCTTCTGTACCACGGCGTGGCGGCGCACTACTCCGACACGGCGCTCAAGTCGATCAACGGGGAGGTGAACACGCTGGCCACCGACGGCGCCAAGAGCTACAACCTCACCATCCGTGACGACGGAGACACGGTGAAACTCACGTCGTCGTCCCGCGGCGAGGCCAGGGTGACCAAGACGGTCGTGGACAAGCCCCCCCTCGCCATCTACCTCACCGACGCCGTGTTGCTCCCAAGGGAGCTGCTCAACGGCTCGGGCGCAGCGCCGTCACCCGCGCCGGTCTCGGCGCCTGCACCTGTACCCGTACCTGCACCTACTCCGGCGCCGGCGCGGGCTCCTTCGCCGAAGCGCCACCCCGCGCCACCGCCAAAGAAGGCGCACGCCCCCGCGCCGACCCCATATGTGGACCAGCCACCTGCAGACGAGGGTGGTCAGCCGAAGAATGGCGCAAGCGGCACGGCATCGTGGAGCCTCGGCGCGGCGGTGGCGGCCGCTGTACCGGCAGCTGTGTTAGTGCTGTGGTGACCAATCTGTGCTTAGGATGCCGTTGTTTTGGGTCTCCCATGATCAATGCTCTCGCTTACCCAATGGAAACAACGGTTAATGGCGTGGTTATCGCTAGCCGCTAGCTTAATCTGAGCAGAATAATATGATGCTTGTGCTCGCTTAATTCTGGTTGTGCTTTCGCTAGTTAGTTTCTGCATTGCGTGGACCAACTCATTTTTCAGAATTGTTCTAGGAAGAAGTACTAGCACCGTTTCGTCTATCAGTGGACCAAATTATGTTGATTTGCTTCCTTCAGTCATCTTTTGGGAACAGTTATACTAATTGATTACTGTAGCTATCTGTTTTTCGTATCTCCAGTGCACCATCGAAAGGGCATCAATGAATTCTGGATGTATGATCCATCTGATCAGCAAACCACGCTATAGATTCAGGTGGACACAAAAAAAATCAGAATTTGCCAGTAGATCATTTGGTACCCCGGATTCTCGCACGCCTTGATCTATGTCTAAATTTCGATTGGATTGTGAGGGATAAAAGGCATGCCTTGCCTTCTAACAGTCAAGAGTATCCAATTCACTGCCTGCACAGAAAAATTTTGAACCCTGGAAATACATTTTCTAAGAAAAGGGAAAATTTTCATTTTGCAAGCTCATCTATCAACGAAATTTAAGTCTCGTCTACTTTGCAGGTGCAGTGCAAACTTAGTATGCAACAACTACATATATTGAAACTGGCCCATCGACCAGCACTCTTGATATAGGAAAAGCTTTATTTCGGGAGCAAAAAGAAGTGAACATATTCCAAAGTTGTCCCTGGAATTTCTAAATCAAGAAGACGTTCAGACCAGGCAAACCTCAACACATCAATTGCTTTTCACATATCGATCGATCAGGCTCAAAATGTCGGTGCTCACCTGTGCACTCAGTATTTATGAAACTTTTAGGAATTGAGAAGCACATGCATATCTGATCTGCCTTGCTCTATACATATTGAGGATATATATACTGAAAACCATCACCATTTTGGTTTGAGTACGAAACAACAAGAAAATCCCCAGTATAGGGGCATATATAGTGAAAACCAGCCTTAAGTGTGATAATTTTACCTTTTTTTAATCTCTTAACAAGACCTAGTGATAGTTAAGTTACATAGTGGAAACGACATTGACCAAATCATTTAGAGCCGGATTGATCATAAATCCAACTCTTTTAGAACTGAAAATTGAGGCCCTCCTTTGGTGCTAGCCACCAGTAAAGTTACAGGCTGATATTTTTCAGGCCTGAAGGCCGAAGCTGCACGCTTCCTTCTATTTCTTCATTTCAGACATATTTCTGGTTGTACTGACTGAACATTTATCGTTTCTTTTCCCTGCACGCTTCCTTCTATTTCTTCATTTCAGACATATTTCTGTTTGTACTGACTGAGCATTTATCATTTCTTTTCCCCCCTTTTTTCGTTTCTTCCATTTCTTGGAGGTAATAAAGCTTCAGTTTACGTCTTTACCACTTTTCATTTGTTTACCTCTAACCAAAATACTTACGTCATCACCACTGATGCTAATTATCGTTCCATTAGTTTGACAGCGTTCTCTATGGTTATTATATCAAAATCTGCTATATTATGTACTTATGTTTACATGAATATTCGTTTGCTTCTTCGCCAAAAATAAATATTCGCAAAAAAAGAAAATATTTATTTGCTGTATAGTGCATTTCCCATAGGATGGGCATCAAGCTTTACAGGGTTACATGAGTATCTCAATACATCATCTCAAGCATTAATTGTGTCACTCGATCTCGTTTGAGAGATACAAAAAAGAAAAATTCTTGCCGAAATAGTGTTCAAATAGTGTTTCATTGTTTCGGCAAAAATTTGTTTTTTATCTCACAAATGCGATTGAGCTTGATTTTGAAACTTTACATAGATGTAAAACACATCCTCCACTACACGTGGTAATGTTTTTGAGAATTTTTTGAAATTGCTAAGTTTGGTGAAAATCGAACTTTCACCATATTCGCATTTTCACAACACATGTCACCTTTGTTCATTGCCAATTAAAAGGTGGAAGTTTAACTAGTCAAGTTATAATCCAACTTCTGTATTTTTGTAGGAGATGCAAAATCTACATTCCCAGAATGAAGTACAAATTAACCTACGAAATTCTCGTGGGAATCCTACAGTCCAAACGACCCTTAATTTTGTGATGTACATTTGTTGTGAGCAAGGGTTTTTTCCATTCCTACCTGGTCAAATATCAAACCTAGGTTAGGCGCTGCTCAATCCTGCTCATCCAGCACCAGGAACTCATCTTGGTCTAAATTTTCTGATGTATATATGTATTTGATGGATTATAAATTGATAACATAAAAATCTCAACAAAAGCTTGCACGAAATGTTTCATCAAACTGGGTATAACCCAACCAAATCGATGGAGCTTGTTCAGGACATGCTGAAAGCTTCACCTGTGTTAAAAGGACAGAGAAAGGAAGAAACAGATGCAATGGTCTGGCAGTGCTCTCCAACTTCATGGCTAAAGATCAATACAGATGGAGCTCTGAACGTCTCTGATGACAGAGGTGGAACAGGAGTGGTGCATTTCGCTTCTCTTACTCCGGAGTTTCGGATACTCTTGTGCGGCTCTAGCTCCCACGATGGAATTCTATTTGCAAGGAGATCATCACGAGGTTATCACCGAGTGATCATTGAAACAGATTGCATCATTGCCTACAGGTGGTAGTATCACCTACTCCCTCCAATTTTATATGTTTGACGTCGTGTAGTTTTAATTTATACTCCAAATCGTCATTCTTTTGGAAACGGAGGGAGTAGTTTTCACAGTGTACACAAAGTATGTATTCTCTGTAGAGGGTTCGCAAGAGCGGCTTGCAGCAAATCCTCCCATCTTGTTGCCTAGCCTCCAGAGAGATTGCAATTTATCATACAATTAATGAAACCTTTCGGTTTTCCTTCAAAAATGTTTCATCACACCTAAATTTCCATGAGTCGTACATCCACTCCAGTATCCTCTTTGAGTAAATATTAGCGTACATGATATTGACCCTTTGAGTACACTCCGTGAATAAAAGTTTTCAAAAATTCTCAACGAAATTTCCATACGTAGGGTACATGATATTGACCTTGTAAAATTTCAAGAACAAATTCAATCGCATTTGGAAGATACGAAACTGGTAAGCAGTAAAATGAATAGTGATGAACAGTAAAAAAGTCTTCATCTGAATTTGTCTTTTTCATATATTTCAAACATGATTGAATTTGATCTTGAAATTTTATAGGGTTATAGAATATCATATCCCCTACGTATGAAAATGTTTTGAGAGTTTTTTTAGAACTTCTACACGTGATTTCCGCGGAGTTTACATAAAAAGGTGGTTTCCACGTGATATTTACCCATCTTCTATACCCTTTCTCAATATTTATCAAACAATTAATGAAAGTTCCTCTATATGCGCTTGGATGCACATATTAATTTTTTGAATCTTATTGAATAGGTATACATAAATATTTTTTCTCAATTGTGCTGACCCGCAATATACACCTTTTAATTAATATATTTGCGCTTTTCATGTCGTTGCACTTGCCACTTGGCATCCCGTCCATGACCATCTCTTACCACGTGTACCATTTCTTTTCTCTCAGATCGCTATAAATTGAGCCATCGAGAGATATTTGATGAAGCGCATGAAACACAGATCGAAATAGGGATGGAAGGAGGCCAAGCAAGCGACCATGGTATCCCAGGATTCCCAGGTAATTAGAGACAGAGAGAATTCTGACCGTGCCACCACTTTTTTAGGCACTGTTTATGGTTTTTGTGTTTTGATATTGCTATTTTGCTCGATCTCGACCGCTGCGGGCAACCTTTGGGTGCAGTCAGAACAATTCTAGCATTTTCTGGGGGAAAAAATAAACCAACAATACATTTTTCGAAGAAGTTTTTTTAAAAAAATTTGACGACATGACGACCAATAAGTAACGCGATAGGAAGAAGACTAAATCAGCCAAATTTCCAGTGGCATAGAACCAAATGTTTCAATTATATACGGAACATATGCGCATCTTCTCATATGAGCATTTCATATTTGGAAATAATATATTCTGCACCAATGCAACCAGCAGAGGGTATACAGTATACTGATACATACCATGTATGCAATGCAGGCAAGGCGTTCCCGACGACCGTCGTGACGCGCATCATGCGCCTCGCCCTGCCGCCGCACCTGCACGCCAAGATCGCCGGCGACGCCAAGGATGCCATCGACTGGTGTGTCGCGGAGTTCGCCGCCGTCGTCACCAGACAGGCCGCGCAGGTGTGCAAGGAGGACCGACGCTCGATCCTGACCGGCGACGATCTGATCAGCGCCATGGGCCGCCTCGGCTTCGACGACTACGTCGGGCCTCTCGCCGCGTATCTCCGCCGCTACCGCGAGTCCGGGGACACCGTGCCACGCGGTCGACAGCCGGAGCAGTCGCCCGCGGCGCTCGGTCGTGCGCAGGAGGCGCCAGCGGCCGCCGTGACGACGGTGGAGATGCCACCACCATCGGGCTTTGCATTGGGTCGGCCGCCGTGTGATGTCACGGAGCTAGGGCTCCACACAGACGTGTACGCGGTGTGGTTCGGAGCAGCAGCAGCAGCAAGCACCTCGGACACCACCTGGCCGTGATGACGAGTGAACTCCTAGCGAAGCGAAATTTAATATAGGTTATTGTAAACCTTGCATAAGTGTTGCAGCACTCTTGGTAACGAGAATCGATGAATGTTTTTTTTTTCTAGCCATCAGTGGAGGGTTTTTTTTTAACTAATTGAATGTCGTATGTCGATAAAAATTGAATAGAATCATATTATTAACCTAGCAAGCTCTGTGTAATGTCCCGTTAATTTGTCCAGAGTTCTTGTAAGTTTTCAAAATAAAAAAGGAATCATTCGATTTACTAAGTTGCCCAAGCTTAACTCGAAATTTAGATTTCAAAAATGATTTAATTTGAATAATTCAAACTTCAATCAACTTAAAGTTGAATTTATTTGAACTCTATCGCTTTTTACTTAGAGTTTTAAGTCAGGTTTCCTTTATCCGCTTCCCTTTTTCTGCGACCCAATCGCGACCTCCCTCCTTACACCGTCTAATCTTTGATGGACGGCTAGATCTGTTTGGTTACGTTCGGACCTCCGAGCGTTCCTATCGTTTTGCTCCGTCCAATCTAGTTGGACGGCTAGATCGCGTTGCGACTTCCGGACGGTCCGAACGTTCTTATCACTTTGCTTCGTCTGATCGAAATCTGACAGCTCCCGCTCCACCACGCATTTTCTCGCTATCGCTCCACTTCCTTTGATTTCATCTGACCGTTAGGACCTCCTTTGATTTCATCTGACCGTCAGGACCTCCTTTGATTTCATCTTGACCGTCAGGACCTCCCCCTCCTTTGGACCTTCTCCTCACGACCACCCATTGGTTTTGACTGGTCCCACCTATCAGTCCCTTACTCACCTTTTTTTCCATCGCATCACTTCTGACACAGTCTGTCCACGCATTAAATGCTGCTGAGTCGCATTCTGCTGTGTCACTTTGAATACTGATGGATCGCAATAAATGCTACCTCCACTTTGATTATTTCCCCCTATTATCGCTTTCCCCTACTTGCCCCTTTAACCCTTCCTCACTTCATGGCAGTGTACCTTTGCCATTGCTGGGACTTCCATTGCTACATCTTGTAGCCCAGTTCCTTTTTCCTTCCTCTATAAATACAGCTCCAAGGAGTCTCTTTAGACCTCTTGTTTCTCCCGCAGCTTTCCAATTCCACTCCCTCTTCCTCTAACTCATTTTTCTCCGTGCTTCGAGTTCGCCTGAGCGATTGGAGCCCGTGTCTTCTTCAACAGCTTTGCCGTCAAAGAAGATAGTTGGAGTCTGCGTCATCTTTGATCTCCTCGCCGTCGGAGGACCTGCTGGAGTTCGCATCGTCTTCAAACTCCACATCATGTTGTAGTTTTGTTGTCTCATGCATATCTACTATTTAAATTTTTAAATGAATTGTCTAGTCATCAGAAACACATAAATAAATTAGTCCCAAAATTTGCATGATTCAATGTTTACATCCATTTTTAGAATTTCTCTTTTGCTTCCATTTAATGTTTATATTGACCATTTTTAGAAGGCGATGACCATTTCCAAAACCACTTTCCTAAACCAACACTTGTCATGATCTGAAGCACAACACAAAGGATGCTTCCAAAAAGCTAAGCTAGCTATACTAAGCAAGCTTCCTATTTAACACAACCATCTCACAAGAACAACACCTACACCACCACACTCCATCCCCAAAGCCCTAAAGCCAAGTACTCCTTGGCACCTTGGCAATGGAGTCTATCATTCCCAACGGAGCAGCGGCTAATGATGCACAAGTACCCATGGATAGGGATGGCAACGGGGCCATTCCCCGTCGGGGAGTGGTGGAACATCCCCATCCCCGAGAGAAGAAAAATTCCTCATCCCCCCGGTCCCCATCCCCATCGGGTTATCGGGGCCCCATAGGGACCCATACCCGAAAGTTATATCCCAAAAGAAGAGAAAATAAGATCCATAATGTTATAAAATGGGTATGAACATTCACATTTAATGCTAAAATGATAATATTTTTTGATTAATTAGCATCTGAAAAGTAAATGATGCAAAAGAGATTATCGGGCTATCGCTTTATTCGGTTGTGCGATAATAGGCTAGTGGCCTACATGTCTTATCGGGGGCCCATACGGGTAGCGGGGATGGGGACTAGGAGAATAGCCCCATCCCCGCTTCACCCGATGGGGAATTGTATTTACATATTAGTATCCCTGTGGGAGAAGAAATAGCCCCATTCCTGTCCCCTAATGGGTGAATTCCCCGTCGGGGAATGGAGAATGAGGCCCCATTGCCATCCCTACCCATGGAGTCGGCAATCCGAGAGCAGGACCACCTGATGCCGATCATGAACGTGATCTGCATCATGCGACGTGTGCTCCCTCCCGACACCAAGATCTCCGACGACACCAAGGAGTTGATTCAGGAGTGCATCTCCGAGTTCATCAACTTCCTCACCGGCAAGGCCAATGACCGGTGCCACGGTGAGCATCGCAAGACCGTCACCGTCGAGGACTTCATGTGGGCCATGGACCACCTGGGTTTCGACGACTACATCATGCCCCTCAGCGTCTACCTACGGCACATGCGCGAGTCTTGTCAGCCTCGCCGGTCGCTAATTCACACGAAAGGCTGGAACTCGAAGAACACACATGATGGCCAGGAACAGGGTTCACAATTTCGTTTTCAAAAAAAATTCGTTTGGGGTCGAAATAACCGAAATCACCAAAATTTCGATGAGTTTTCAAACTGGTTTGAATCAAATTTGAATTTAAAATTTAAAATAATTCAAAAAATTAACGCTTTTAGTGGGATTTGATCTCTCTGGTCTCCAGGAAACAAGCAAACGAGCCTTCCCACCATGGTATCTACTGTTTGATGCTTCCTTACTAGTTTTTACTCAATTTAACCCTCCCAATTCCCTCCAAATTCAAACAAACCGAAAAAATTTGAACGAATTGAACTTATTTCGGATGAGGACGAAATGAACAAAATTTCGTCGAAATTGTGAACCCTAGCCAGGAATACCAATAAGAAGATGAACACACGAGATGTGTTTTTTGGTGCTGCACAATCCCACAGCTTTTCACTTTTTTTCTCTCTTTGCTTTTATTCACCAAGAAAGAAGTAACTAAAGACTGAATACTTCAGCCATGATCCCATGACCAGCGCCGTTTTCAGCATGGGATCGAGCAGCATAACTAGCATTCAATGCGTACTAATGCGTACGACTGAATCGGCCATGCAAAACAAAAAAACAGAAACCAGAAACATTACAAGAAATAAACACAAAACCAGCACACATGATTAATCAACAAACACCCCCTAATCGTTGATGCACTTTCTTGATCTCGACGATGCCGATCCTTGTGCACAACTCCTGGAACTTGACGCGGCCTAGTGTCATTGTCAAAATGTCATATGGCCACTCTTCAGTTTTGATGTAATCCCCCCTCAACTTTGCTGTCTTCAACACACTCCTGAATAAAATGATATCGAGTGTCTACGTGCTTGCTCCATGGCTTGTCTTCCTTCATACCATATTTTGCCAGGACGAAACCCGGCTGGATGCAACCCAGCCAAAGCAAGTACAATCGATTCCATGACTTATTTGCCCTAGCCAGCAACTTTTTCTTTTGATCATAAATGCTCATAATGCCTTCTTCCAATACCGTTTTGTAGCTATGCCCATCGAGGTGCCCCAGACTGATTATATTACTTCTTAACTTAGGTATGTAATAAACATCAGCTAAGACTTTGTGCTCACTAGTTTGGCACTTGAACGACACCACGCCACGGGCGCTGATTTCCACATGAGATCCATCGCCAAATCTCATTGACCTCCGAACCGACATGTCTAGGCCGGAGAACATCTCACGGCATCCAGTCATGTGATTGGATGCGTCTGCGTCGAGGTATCAGATGGGACTCATCTCCCCCTCTGACAGCTTCCCCCTGTGGTTCTCGACGATGGTGTACATGAGGTCATGGTCATGCGCGAAGTGCGTGCACATGGCCTCAACGGCCACCTGGAACTCCTCCACGGGCAACACGGCCACGTCCTCGAGCCACCTGTTGTTGGTGATGCCGGACATCGTGAGCATCTCTAGGCACCACACAAGTAGCGCCGCGCCGGCCCCGGCCGCCTCACTATTGAGGAACATTGTGCACGACCACAGCACTGCCGCGGCGCGCCCATAGTCCGTGGCCACCTCCTGGAAGAAGTAGTCCTCTGTGCGGCAAGCCAATCCATCCTCCGCGCATAGCTACAACCAGTCCGCGGCCGCCCACGCTACCACGAGGTTCGCCGGTGACAGTGCGACGTCGGCGCCGTAGCAGGACGCGACGGCGCCAACGAACACGTTGGCCGTGAGGCCCGCCGGTAGGTCCACGGCGAAGTCGCTGCACTCCAACAGCTGCCGCTTTAGGTAGCTGCTCTGCGACGTGATCGGGTCCCTGTGCAAAGGGAAGCAATGTTCTTGGATACAAACAATCACATCCGGCTTGCATGATCCATTCACCAGTGGCCATTCCTGCACCACGTTCCCGAGCACTAGCGGCAGGGACGACGACTGCATCGTCGATGTGGCCGACGAGGACGACATGGTGGGCGAATTAAAGCACTCCTCTTCTTCCTCCTTCAGCATGACGTCATCCACGGCATGCTCACATGCCACAACCATTTAGGAGAGTTGGCTCGTCGTCCTCTTGGGCATTGGTGAGATACGTCCGTTCTTTCTTCGGCTTATCACACTCGGACACGAAATAGCCGAACTACCGACAATTGAAGCACTGGATCTTTAACTTGTCGAATTTTCTGCGGTGCTTCTTCTTGTCGCCGTCTCAAGGAGATGCACGTCGTCGAATGTTCCGTGGTACTTCTTCTTGTCACCATCTTGGCCATGGCCACGACCATCGTCGCGCCCGCCATTCTTCTTTGTGCCACTTCCGAAGCCCTCGCCACTCCTCTTCTCTTCGGCGGCTTTGGCCTCCCAGTCGGCGTGTGTGAGCAGCAAGTATTCTCCTTCTTCCTTGTCGCCCCGCCGCCCCTTCAAGCTCTCTCCGTACGCCCTCAAGCATCCGATGGCCCCTGACACCAACATCGCCCCATTACTCAATGGTGCCGACAGTGGGTAGGAATTTGTTAGGGATGGAGCATAGTAGCTTTTCCACGGCGGCACTCTCCTCCACCTTGGTACCGAGAGCATGCATCTCGTTGACCATGGTGGTGAGCTTCAAGGTGAACTCAATGATTGCTCTGAGTTCCCCATGTAGATACACTCAAACTCCCTCTTGAGAGTTTGAAAGCGCGCCTTCTTGACATGGTCTTCGCTGACGTGCATCTCCTTGAGAGCATCCTAAGCCTCCTTTGCCGTCTCCTTCTCGGATATGACCATTACGACAGCCTCCAGCATGGCTTGGACTATGGCGGCGGGAGCCATTTAGTCTTTCTTCTTATCGACAATTCTTCGCCCTCCACTGCCGCCCACACTCCTTGCGCTCGCATGATGATCTTCATCTTCACCGTTCACACACTGTAATTGCTTTCCGTGAGCATGGGGTATTGGAGGGTCACAACTCCCTCCCTCACCGACGCTCTCGACGTCGCACTGTCGTGGGTGACGCCACTTCCCAGCAACCTCTCCGGCAACTTCTCCCACGTCATGATCTTGGGCAATCGCAACCTAGCATATGATACCAGTTGTCAACCTCGCTGGTCACTAATTCACGCGAATGGCCGGAACTCGAAAACGCACACGATGGCAAGGAATACCAAGAAGAAGATGAACACACGAGAAGTGTTTTTTTGGTGCTGCACGATCCCACAGCTTTTCACATTTTTTTTTCTCATTGCTTTTATTCGCCAAGAAAGAAGTAACTGAAGACTGAATACTTCAGTCACGATCCCACGACCAGCACCGTTTTCATGCGCCATAACCAACGCCATTTTCAGCGTGGGATCGAGCGGCATAACTAGCATTCAATGCACACTAACCTGTACGACTGTATTAGCCATGCAAAACAAAAAACGGAAACCAGAAACGTTACATGAAATAAACACAAAAACCAGCACACAGGATTAATCAACAAGTTCGAGGGCGGAGGCCGCGGCAACCGCGCCGGTCCAAGGGCGCTCTGCGTGCCGCCCGTGGCCGCGCTCCACGGCGTGCAGATGCAGCAGGCCGTGTACGCGCCCCCAGCTCCGGCGCTAGCGTACGCCGTCGCCATGCCGCTTCCGGCCAACGCGCTGCGCGTCAGCGGTCCGTACGAGGGGTTCGGTGGCGAGCGCTCCATGGCTGCCTACCTCGGAGGAGGGGCGTATGGTGCTGGTATCAGACGGGGAGGCTGTGCCGACGAGGCAAGCTCGTCGAACGCAGCGCAGGCGCCGGAGCCGCCGATGGGCACTGGCTCCCATTAGCCAAACTAGTTCCCGTGAGCTTATCTATGCATCGAGTAGTCGTGTCTAATAAGAGGCGGTTGGCAGTTGGCACATTGCTAGCCGGCTGAGCTTATGATGCAGTGCGCCGTGTGTGCTGTTCTGTTCTCACCGGTCGGAGTCCTGCGTCGGTCGTCATCATCGTCGGAGCAGTGTTCGTTTTTACTTAATTTACCGTTGTTGTCGTCTTGCTGCAGTACTCAGTGAAAGATGATCACCCAACAGCTTGCCTGCTACTAATTAGTTTGTCAATTCAGTTTATGTTCCATCGTTGCATTAAGCAAAAATGTGGTTGAATTACTTTGAACTCGGAGCTTATCTAGTTGCTAGGATGAATTACCAAGTGCTAACTACGTGTGTTTCATCACGATCGTCAAGTTCAAGCTCCCTGCTGTGCAGTGAGTGTGCGTGTGTCACTGTGTCGGTTAGCTAAGTGACCTTGAATGACTTTGGAGCTATGTACTCCGATGTCTTGACCGGCGGCGACATGTTGTTCTAGCTGGAGAGGGAACTGCCGTGACGTCGATGCAATTGATGCCGCTGGCGTGGAAGAACAGTGTCGCGCGCGGCACAATCGAGTGGCACAGCTCCGGCGATCGAGGCGGTACAAGTGTCGCTGCCGCCGGCTTCCACCGGGCTGCATGCAAGATGCAATGCAAGCTGCAGAAGGGGCTCACTTTTCCTCCCTGATCCAACAAATAGCATCGTCTCTAGGGGCAAAAAACGGTTGTTACGGAGATTGCCGGTTACCGCCAACCAGTAACCAAAAATCTTGGAATAAACCTGTTAAAAGTTTGAAACCAAATCTTGAATTTGAATGTGGTAACCAGCCTAAAATTTCCCATAACCGGCTTGAATTCAAATTTGGTCTTTTCAGTTACTGGCCTGGATTTTGTCTCCTCCAAAAATTCTCAGCGATTTTTCTTATTTCATTTCGTAAGATCAGCGATTTGATCATCGACACAAGACCTTAAAGAGCGCAGGCACGCATTTACTCCTAAAATCGATAGACATCAGCGCTAAGTCTTTAACTTAAAAATGGTGGGCTGGGTTCATACCCCGCGCTTAGCCATGTAGCCACATAACAGCTTCCGGTGCGCCCCTTCCTTAACATTCGTGGTGTGAGCATATGTTCGCGGCCAGCCAGCAATTCCGGCCAGGCTTGCATGCATGGACATGGATGGTAGAGGCTCAAGCGAGGGTCTTGGCTTTTCTTTCTTGATTACTTAGCGAAGGCGACAAAAGAGACCTCATACATGTGCAGATAACCTCTTCTTGTATGTCCAAAACAAACACAAAAAATGCGTGACTTCAGTTGAATTTTGGGCCATTGGATCATCATATCCCACCCTGTTACTACGCTCCTGGCAAAAATAGCAATTGGGGTAGGATTTGGAAGCAGGAGACTGGGCAATTAGAGAATTTACACTTGAGGAGGAAGAATAATAGATTGAAATAGACCGTATGTTTAATGTTTACAAATTGGATACCCTCTCC
The DNA here is from genome assembly GCA_036346255.1 of Ampelocalamus luodianensis. NCBI lineage: Eukaryota > Viridiplantae > Streptophyta > Magnoliopsida > Poales > Poaceae > Ampelocalamus > Ampelocalamus luodianensis. The sequence goes on along the minus strand of CM070627.1, from coordinate 49,125,015 downwards.
TTCCTACCACACAGCTATATATTTATCCCCCATCCTCTTCTGTAGACAGCCAGACTCAGCTACTCGTACACACGGGCCGCAGCCCATACATTACCCACTGGGTCGACGGGGGTTCCTGCCGTACGTGACGAACCCGAGAGAGAGAGCCTCTTCTTGTGCCGTGCATGGGCGCACTGTTCTGCAAGACTGCAACTTGTTGGGCGGACGCGGCTGCTGCCCTTCTTCCTCCGCCCGTCTAGTAATTTCCATCATGTTCTGTATATTCGCCTGTGGAGGCAGTGGAACGTTAGGTACCCCGCGCGCGCGGACGTCGACGGGGGTTCCTGTCGTGCGTGCGGGCGTGGAGCACCGGCCTGCCGGCGACGTGACCGTTGTCGCCGGGAGTCGACAGGCGGGTTGAGGCCAGCCGCCTGGTACGTAGGTGATGGACACGTACGGTGAGGGTGGCCTGACACACCGTGAGCCACGCCAAGGTTGTTAAAATCGTGATTCCGGGGCGCGTGATTTTTCGCCGCACAGCCGCGGACCTCTACACCATTCCTTCGCCCATCGCCCCATGCTTGCAGCCTCGCCACTGCCCACCCTGTGGCATCATCGCCTTGGTCACCCCGGCCTTCCGCCTCGCCAAACTACAACACATGTCGGCCATAGCTTGTAATAAAAGTCCGCGTCCTGTGTCATGCCCGCCACCTTAAGCACACGCCGCACAGACTTTAGTAGTTCCACATCTGCCACTACTACTTCTTTTGCTTTACTTCACCGTGATGTTTGGACATCTCCGCTCTTAGCGCTCCGCTATAAATATTATCTTGTGTTACTTGATGATTACACTCATTTTTGCCGGACGCTCCTTTACGCCATAAACTGATGTGTGCCAATATATTATCGATTTTGTAGCTTTTGCCCATACACGCTTCGCAGATTCTCGCCCAATGCTTCAAGCCGATAACGCACCGAACCCAACAATGCCATCACTACCTTTCCTTATTAGTCGCGCATTGCCTTACGCTCGTGTCCGTACACCTCGCCACAAAACGGCAAAGTCGCGCGCTCCTTCGCACTATAAACAACATCCGCAACCGCTCTCGATTCATGCATCCATGCCTCCACCTCATCGGGCCGGTCAGCTCGCCGCCACATATGTGCTTAACCGCGCCCCGCCCTCCTCCTCAGACATCACAAAGATCCTATCGGCTCCTCGCACTACAAACTCCCGGATTATTCATCCTCCGTGTTCCTACGCTCTCGTTATCCAACCTTAGTGCCACGACACTCACAAGCTTCCCTCGCCGACTCCATGCACGTGTTCCTTGGTTACCCTCCTCCCACAGGTACCGCGCGTTCGGATATGTCCAAATTGCCGATTATTATCTCACGCCATGTTGTCTTCGGCGAGTTCAGTGTTCGTCGCCGCACTTCTGGCGCCTCCGCGCCGCCTTCACCGGATTTCTTGATGCGTGGACTATCTTCAACGACGGAAGCCCGCCTCTTGGCGTTGAGCGATCACAGGTCGCCTCTTGTTCCTCGCAAAGCGGAGGCTGAGCAACCGACTTTCTGACCCGCCATCATCTACGCCGGTCCTCAGACTGATCGGCCGACTAGTCGGCGCCTCGACCGCCGCTCTCACCGCGGGCGGCTCTGTCGCCTCTTCTTCGCCACGGCCGACGCTTCGACCGCTCGTCTGTCTGCAGCGCGGCCCCATCGCTTCAATACGGCGACCGCACCGCTCGGCGCCGTGTGTCCCCGACACTCGTGGCTGCCCTGCCGCCGACACCTTCGCGCCTCACGACGCGCGATCTCGCATCGCGTACCACGCCCCATCAACCGCTTTCAACCTCTCCGCCACGACGGTTCGCTTACCCGCGAACTACTGCAGCGCGAAGGCCGTCCGCTCAGCTGGCGCGCCGCGATGGCGAGGAGTACAAGGCTTTCATGGATGACGGCACTGGCGCTGCTCGATCACCGGCGCATAATATTGCTCACAGAAAGTGGTCAGAGGTAAGCACAAGTTCCACTCCGACGGCTCGCCTCGCCCAAGACAAGGCTCGGTTGGTCGCACGAGGCTTCTCCCAAGAGCTTCTGTCGACACGACGAGACCTTCAAACCCGCTGTCAAACCCGCGACGATCCGCACCGTCTCAAGATCGCAGCTAAGCGGTTCGGCCCATCCATCGCCTAGATGTGAAGAACGATTCCTCCACTGGCCACCGAGGAAACCGCTTCATCGCCAATACCGCCGGGCTTCATCGACCTCGACAACCCCGACTATGTTTGTCTTCTCGCAGGTCATCAGACGGCTCAAGCGGTGCCCTCGCATGGAACCGCGATTCGCCAGACATCTCGCTGTGATCGGCTTCATCGCGACCAAGTCCGGATGCATCTCTCTTTGTTTACAAAGATGGAGATAGCGCCGCTTACTCGCTTCAGACGCCGACGACATCATTCTCACACGGTCCACCGGCAGATCGCCTCCAACACATCATCGCGCGCTTTCTCACGGAGTTCGCCATGACGGATCTCGCGACTGCACCACTTCTCGGATCTCCGTGACGCGCCGCACGCTGACGGGTTGTTCTCGCCGCAGCAGCCACAGACGCTGTCGACCTACTTCCAGCCGCGGCCGCATGTCCGAGTGCCACCCGACCACGACACCGGGCGGATGCTCGCAAGCCGTCGGGCCACCGACGGCGCTCTCCGGGTGGCCGACTCTCCCAGTACGGAGTCTCGCCGCGCATCGGCACTCACCACCGACACGGCCGACTCGGCCTATGCCGCTCGGCAGGGTTCGCTTGTTCATGCATGATCTCGCGAGCCGCACTCGCGCCGACCGGCGCATCTCGCGCACGCCAAGGGTTCACTTTCGCCGTCTTCACTCTGCTGCCAGACCGCCAACCGATCATCGCTTACTCGATGCCGACCGGGGGGCCGCCTCGACACGCCGCCGCCCGCCCACCGCTCGCGCCTTCCCGGCGATAACTGGTCTCCTCGTCGCCGATTTTGTCTCCTCCAAAAATTCTCAGCGATTTTTCTTATTTCATTTCGTAAGATCAGCGATTTGATCATCGACACAAGACCTTAAAGAGCGCAGGCACGCATTTACTCCTAAAATCGATAGACATCAGCGCTAAGTCTTTAACTTAAAAATGGTGGGCTGGGTTCATACCCCGCGCTTAGCCATGTAGCCACATAACAGCTTCCGGTGCGCCCCTTCCTTAACATTCGTGGTGTGAGCATATGTTCGCGGCCAGCCAGCAATTCCGGCCAGGCTTGCATGCATGGACATGGATGGTAGAGGCTCAAGCGAGGGTCTTGGCTTTTCTTTCTTGATTACTTAGCGAAGGCGACAAAAGAGACCTCATACATGTGCAGATAACCTCTTCTTGTATGTCCAAAACAAACACAAAAAATGCGTGACTTCAGTTGAATTTTGGGCCATTGGATCATCATATCCCACCCTGTTACTACGCTCCTGGCAAAAATAGCAATTGGGGTAGGATTTGGAAGCAGGAGACTGGGCAATTAGAGAATTTACACTTGAGGAGGAAGAATAATAGATTGGAAATAGACCGTATGTTTAATGTTTACAAATTGGATACCCTCTCCTTCCTACCACACAGCTATATATTTATCCCCCATCCTCTTCTGTAGACAGCCAGACTCAGCTACTCGTACACACGGGCCGCAGCCCATACATTACCCACTGGGTCGACGGGGGTTCCTGCCGTACGTGACGAACCCGAGAGAGAGAGCCTCTTCTTGTGCCGTGCATGGGCGCACTGTTCTGCAAGACTGCAACTTGTTGGGCGGACGCGGCTGCTGCCCTTCTTCCTCCGCCCGTCTAGTAATTTCCATCATGTTCTGTATATTCGCCTGTGGAGGCAGTGGAACGTTAGGTACCCCGCGCGCGCGGACGTCGACGGGGGTTCCTGTCGTGCGTGCGGGCGTGGAGCACCGGCCTGCCGGCGACGTGACCGTTGTCGCCGGGAGTCGACAGGCGGGTTGAGGCCAGCCGCCTGGTACGTAGGTGATGGACACGTACGGTGAGGGTGGCCTGGACACACCGTGAGCCACGCCAAGGTTGTTAAAATCGTGATTCATATTCGTCAGCAGCTAGATCGTAAATCGATGTAAAATATAATGTTTTATCTAATTCTACTAGAGATTGTTTTTAAAATCTACCTTCTATTTAAACACTTCTATATTTTTAAAACTATACTTTTAGAACTTTTGTTTACCGAAATGTAGTCAAAGAAAATATCATTTCTTATTTATATAAATTATAATAGACATAAAAAAATAAAAAGTAAAAGTTTACGATGAAAGGGACATTGTAAATACTTTTTTTATAATAAATCATTAGAATTAAGTAGGATCGTATGAAAATTTTGATCACGATCCTACAATTTTTTTTGTTAGAATCGTACTAATATTAAAATTCTATTATAGGCTCTAATCAAACCTGTCAATCTGGGTCCTAAAATTATAGACTCGTATCACTAAAATCGAGATTATGACAGGGTTGGCCACACCCACGCATCACCCGGCGCTCTGCATCTCGGATTCTCCCGGTGCTCGTCAACGAAGAGGATCATGGCCAACCCGTCGTGAAGTGACTCGCTAACAGCTCCGGTGCTGCTGCCGACGGCGGCTTGTTCCGGTACTGCTTCTTGGTGGTGGAACATTGTATAGGTCTCCGTTTTTGTGTGCGTCCTGACACTTGATAAGAGTTTCCGTAAAATGTATGCATACCTCTTGCTAGGTGATCAGCTATCCCTAGCCAGCTCGATCCTGACGTACTTGCGCAAGAACATATCCTCGCTTGTGACAAGTAAGTAAGTAACCATATCCAAGCTAACTGAAAGATGAGCGAAGCGAACAAGAATCTTGGGCTTTTCTTAGTTGCCTTATTGTTCTATTAGTGAACGTGACAAAAGTGGCAATATGTGACAAGCATTTTTTTATTACAAGGAAGACGCACACGTACCCATTATCGCGCGCACATACCACACACACATACATGCAAGTGAGCCCCATAGCACACGTCTAAAAAGACGAAGGTCAATGATAAATCCGTTACTTCACAAAATTATTACTAAAGTACGCTCACAACTCTAAATCCCACCAAGAGGTGATTCCCATGGCACAAGCATTTATTTAGTCAACAACGTGTCTGTACTAAATTGTATCCATGGTCAACTGTTGAAGCTATTTACTACACATTAGGTGGTTATGTTTTCTTCTGAAGAAACTTTATGAGAGTCTTGGACCCGTTGACGTGCTTCGAGATCTGTGAACTAAATTTTCCTAAGGCCTCGTTTGGGAACTCCAAACCCCGCAGAGATCCCTACCATTTCCCAGGGAAAGTTCGCCCCGTGGAGAAATTCTCCAGTCTAGCATTTGGATGAGAGGCGGAAGGGGGAAATCCCAGGCTAATCCACCCCAACCCACGGGGGATAAAAAAATCATCTCACGAGACATGGAAAAATTCCCACGAGACGAGGACATTGAACCCATCAAGTCACGACCCTTCGTAACCCTCCGTTCGTTCTTACCCGTTGCTTTCCCCCACATGCGCCGCCTCATCCTTGAGCGCCACCACCTCCATGAGCCCCACCACCCACCTACACCCACCAACAGCAGCCCCCACACGCGCCACCAACGCACCACACCACCCGACGACGGCGAGTGCATGGAACTTGACGACGAGGACGCCTCCTTCATACGCTAGATCCAAATCAAATGGTGGCCCATGGTTCTTACTCAAGGACGTCGACATGGCAGGTGGTGGTCGGCGAGGATGAAGAAGGGCGCTTCCACTCACCAGGGTCTTCTCTTTTGCCTTTGTGCACGGCCTCACTGCCGCCCCCTCCACACCTCCACTCCTTGCCTCTGCTCGCTGGTAGCACTCGCTGCTTTTGCCTCCATGGCTCGAGAAGAATGAAGAACCACAAGTTGGCCTGCCAGATTCACAGCCTGCCTAAGGCACCTTCACCTACGTCGAGCCCGTGCACACCAACACCGGCCCGCCGCCTTCGTTGAGCCCGCGCGTCGCATACTGCAGTGCGCCGGCACTCTTTCTTTCCTTTTTTCCTTTTGGATTTTTTTTTATTATAGCGATGAGACTTTGGGAGGGATTTCCCCCTCTTTCCCAATACCTCCTGGAGGATATATTCCATGGGGTTTCTATGTGCCATCAAAATCCCCATAGGGATTTTGCCCCCTGATTTTCCTATCCCTTGCTTCCAAACAAGCCCTAAAAGAGTTAAGCAATCCCAATCGTAGCTTTTCTAGTATGGGGCGGTGAGGGCACCGCTGGTCACATGATTCTCAAGTGGAGATGGCGCATGAAGTGAGACGATGGTCAACCACAAGAACGAACGTGATAGTGTGGGAATGCCTCGAAGTTGTCAAAGGAGGTGGGAACTGCCGGTGGAGTGATGATGTTTTTTTTGTCGTTTGAGAAATTGGATGGTACTTTCATATGCAGAGGCCACATGGTTTAGTCCTAGTTTGGATGATGATTAATTGGAATCGTTGTGGAGAAGTTTTGGGAGTAAACTCTCGTTTTGCAAATTATCGGAATGTTGTTAGGCATCAGGTAGTCAGACCGACCATAGGGACGGTTAGACCGGCGGTGCAATCTTAGGGGAAATGGGCACCAAACACTTGTGTGGAAGTGTTGGATGTGTTTGCACTAGGTACCATTGAAAATGAAAACTTGACGTGAAACTAGATAGAGATTACTTGAGAAGCCAAAAGATGGATGTTTTCTAGTTTTAGGAAGCAATCTAACGGGCCACTTCATGGAAGTCAGACCGGTCCTCTGTTACCAAGGAGCGTGGCCAGAATGACCAGGGTGGTCATCCTGGCTAGCTGTTGGAAGTCTTACCGACCAATAACTAGCGGTTAGACTAGCTGTTCAGGCACAATGGGTTGTGCTAAATCTTGTGCTTTTGACCTAGGGTTATGGAATTGTTGCATATGTATTGCATGATGTATGTTTTGGCCAACGTAGGTCAAGTTGTGAAGAAATTGTGCTTGAAATCGATTTTTTGGTCTGTTGTATAGGGACGTTTGGAGTCAACTGCAGTTAACGACGAGGATGATCGGGACTTGGTTTGATGAAATCAAGGTCCAGAACGATCAAGGATGCTAGGGTGAAGTGGTTGGTTTCAAGCAAGACATACACTACTACAAAAAGGGCTATACTGGACGTCTCATCACAGACGGTTCCTTTAGAGCCGTCTGTGATATGTAGCGATGTCTAGAACAATATGTGATATGTAATTATCACAGATGGTTTGTAAATAGAATCATCTGTGATAATCGCAGATATCACAGACGATTATTAATAAGAACCATCTGTGATTCCATAGTCACACACGGGAGGGCGGAAAATTTTGAACACGTGTGCGGGAGGCAAAATATTTTGGCATTGTCCTTATATATTATAGTCGAGTCGAGACGGGACGCGCTGGGGTGAGGCTCCCACGTGCTGTGGCAGCTGCTTAGCTCGGTAGAGGTGGAGCTCGTCATGAGGAGCGAGCGGGGGTGCGCTGCGAACCACTGCACCGGAGGACGTGTACGTGAACGGGACCAAGTTGTCACTGGAGGAGCTCGTGGTGCTACAGGGGTGCCCGTACCCTCTTTCCAGGCTTCGTATTGGCTTCTATTGGTTTGATGTTTCATTTCTACCCCTGTTTCATGTAGGATAGGATTGTTTATGTAGTTATTAGTTCATACAATTGTGTTTGTTTATTCTTTAATTTCATTGTTTGGGGATGATCAGGTTGGTGATATTTCTCGAACGGAATATGAGCTCTCTAATACGGATATCCTATATGCTAATGGGATAACATTCTCGGACGGGTTAGCATCTACAGAGTTCTCTTTCTCGCAGCTGACTTTGAATGGACAGGGTGTTGATGAGCCTGACCCACAAGATACCTTGCTAAGGTCAGTTATACTGTCACTCAGAGGGCAGTGGTAGCCTACTATTACCTACATTATGACCGACATGTGGTGGCACTGCCGCACGGTCGCCATAGGAGGTTTCGACTACATTCAAAATCCGATTTTTTTTGTAATAGAAAAAATTATCACATACGGTTCTGAACAAGAACCGTCTGTGATAGTCTATTTTTATAGACGGTTTTGAACAAGAACTGTTTGTGAAAAAAGCTATCACAGACGATTCTGAACAAGAACCGTCTGTAAAAATAGACTATCACAGACGATTCTTGTTCAGAACCATCTGTGATATCTTTTTTCACAAACAGTTTAAAAACTGTTTATGATGACCGCCTGTTATCACAAACATATAAATCCAGACGGTTCAAAAATCGTCTGTGATGACAGTTTAGAACCATCTGTGATGACCCTTTGTATAGTAGTGGCAACATGGACAAGAACGACAGGAATATGAAGCTTGGTGCAGCGAGTTGCATCAAATGGCTTGAGTCGATGCAAGTGTTGAGGCGGTCCAGTGGGAACTAGATGTGAGAGACTTGCCAACATAAGAAAATCCATTGATGAACCTATACGTAACGAAGCATGAGATTGCTTCACAAGATTGCACTTGGTCAAGGATGGTAGGATCGAGAAGGGGTATTTTGGTATCTTCATCAAAATACCGATACCAAAATACCGGGTTGGTGACCTTGAAGAAACCATGACGCATGACGGCGCAAATGAGAAGCGGTTTAGGTCATGAGGATGACAAGATCACGAAAAGAAGGATTTATGAGACCTAGATCCTCATTCGCTTTGAGAAATGTGTGTGAGTATGATACTTGTTTGTGTGTGGGCTTGATGGGTGCCTATTATAGTTTTCTCTCAAGACCTAGCCTCCACTATATAAGGGGTGGTGCAGTATTTGCACACTAAGAAACCAAGCCTATAAACTCTAATTTTGAGATTTAGGGAAAGTGGAGAAAATAGAGAAGACTGTGGTTTGAGAGAAAAAAAATTATGGGATTGGGTGCTCATGAGTGAAATTTTCCTCCATGGTGGAGTGATGTAAACCTTCAATTCCTCAATATCAATACAATCGAGTTTGTGCAAAGATAAGTTCTCTCTTGATCTTGCTCTCTCTTGTGATTGTGAGTTATTGTGTTCTAGGGGTTTTGCTTTGGTCTTTTGCTGTGATCTTGCTTGTTAGGACCTGTGGAAGTTGATCTAAGGTCATCCCATCCATCTTTCATCCACAAGCAAACCTTTAGATCAAGTTTAGTTTTTCGTCCAGTTTTAAACCCTCTTACACCTAATCAAGAAATTCATAGAACCTTGGCTATAATCGCCTCGATCTTCTATTGGAATATTTTCCTACCTTCTAGTTGAACTATGTGTGAAATCTCAAGTGATTTAGATCTCTGGATCAAAAGTTATGCCATTTTGTGGATCCAAAATCATGATGATTTTGTTGTCAGCCTAAGGGTGCGGTCAAAACGGCCGAGGGGAGTTGAAGTTTGATTTTATAGGTTTTAACTAAATTCTTTCACTGTGATTTTGAGACCTCAATCATCATAGCTTCACATAGGTAGTGGAGAGAAAAAGAAGTAGAATTCCAGTAAGGATAAAAGTGGGTTCCTATTCAACACCCCCACCCCACCCCTAGTTGCTAACACGGTCCAACACCGTGACAGGGAGGGGGAAGGGTGAGTACGTGGATGGGATGGTTGGAGGAGAGGGGAACAACTAATCGTTGTACACATACACGGAGTAGTAGTACATCACAACGCTTCTCTTTTTAGATGGTTGGAACAATTTGGTAGTGTAGTTATCTTATAGCTCACAACCCGTAGGTCATGTGTTCAAATCCTGGGGAAAAAACTAATGGAAAAAACCACAAAAATAACTCACCCAACCACACCTGTGGTTGGTGGGAACTAATCAAACTCTGGTTACTGAGGCAATGACTAATCTTTGTGAGCAACATGCATTGTATTACAAGAGAATCAAACCACACGAATATATAATTGTTACTTGGTGTAATTTACCTTCCCACCTGTTTTGGACTTTAGGATGAAGGAATTATCACGGGATTGAACTGATCCGTACATAATTCTTGTGAAGTTCCTGCATTTCAAGTAGGGCTCCTGGATGCATAGATCAACTGCAGCCTTTACTTGATTTTATTCAAGGGCGACTGATAATTAAGTTCACCCGGACACGTACGCACGCAAAAACCAATCAAACCAACAACCAAACCAAGGACAAAAAAAAACAACTTCACGACGCGCAGAAGCGAACGCATAATGCAACAACGTAATCAGATCACTGCCCCTCCACGTCGCGCCTATCAGACGACGTCGTTGGCGGCGCACAACACGGGCAGCAAGGGGCCATGTTCCTCGTCGCCCTCCTCTGGCTAATGCGCCCCTCCGCCTCGCCCTGCGGCATCGCGCTCGTCACCACGTCCGCTGGCACCGGGAACCACCTGCGCTTGGCAAGATCACGCATGCAAGGCAGCTTTCTCAGGAAGAACGAGCACATTTCCGCCATTACCCTGCAAACATCACATTACATACAACTATCATAGATTGATTTACATGTTCAAGGAGCATTGCGCGTATTGATTGGTATATACGTACTCTCCCATGTAGATGACGCAGACGAAGGAGACGCAGGTGATGACGAAGATGTAGACGCAGGAGGACATGTAGCGCGTGGTGCCGGCGATGTAGGCGCCGACGAGACTGGCGAGGTCGACGAAGGTGGTGAGCATGAGCGTCACCACCTTGGCCTCCGTGTGGTAGAACCGCTCGCTCATGAGCAGCACCATGATCACCAGCGACGTCACGAACGCTGTCGCGTTGAAGTAGTAAAACGTTAGGTACCTCCCCCGGAGCTGGTCACGCAGCACCGGGTTGCCGGCCAAGTGGCCTTGGTTGTCCTGCCAGAACCCGCCAGGCGGGTTCAGGCCGGCCTGGTAGGTCACCGACGCCGCCACCGTGGCCAGCACCATCAGCCAGCCGCGCATCTCCTTGAACCACTTCTTGCGCTGGGCCACCGGGTCGTCCTTCTCCTCCTCCTGGAGGACGAGGAAGCCCTGGAACGCCATGCTCATCTCCGGAGCAGTGGCGCCAGCAGCCCGCCCGACGCTCTGGTATGGCGCGACGAGCACCGGGATGCCATGCTTCCCGGAGGCGGTGATCTCGGTGGCCGCTGGCGCCGTCTCACCCGGAGCCACGCCGACGACGCGGACGGTTCGACCTTCCTGTGATTCATGCTGGCGGGACATTCTGGGGCATTGGGTTTAGGACACTTGTGAAGACGAAAGTGTAGTATACATGTCATATATATACTGGGTTTGCGCCTTCCTCTTGACGTCGGTGTGTGAGCATCGTCTGCAACGCAAGCAAGCAAGCAAACTTGCTCTCAATTATTCTCTCTTTAATAAAGATGACGAAACAGTGCATGCATAGATGTGCATTCCTACCTCTATTACTATACGGATGATATACTAGATTAGTAGTTGCTTGTATCATGAGGTTGCCAGGCGATGGTGAAAAGGAGGGCTAAACAAATACTGATTGGTTCTTGTCATGGGCTATACCTGGAAGGAAAGAACAAACGTGATGCTCGTTTGTGTGATGGAGAAAGGGAGCAATATGCATGCCAACATCACGATAGTCTCTACTTTTATTTTTATAAGGCGTTCACGTATTTTGAGATTCAAAATAATGATGTTTGGCTAGTCTAATATATATATATATATATATATATATATATATATATATATATATATATATATATATAGTGACACAAAAGTGGTTTCGTTGTATTCGTATTTGAAAGTACTTTCATAATATCACGATTTTGTAGTTGTTGGCAATATATGTTGAAAGAAATTAATGTTCAAATTTCAATTTTGGAGACCATACCCAGCCGAATCGCACCTTATAAAAAATCAACAGATGAGTATGTCTACACCTTCCCTCATGTGTTTCACTGTATAGTAATTTGGGGACCATGTCAATGTCGAAAGTGAGCTATATTTAATTATGGAGGGGGTAATGTAGACAATAGCTAGATCAATAAAATTGTAAAAGTTAGTCTTTGTTTGAAATTACTGTGGCTTTTCAAAAACACTTGCTTGTTTCCACTTTTGGATGTAACAATCAGTTGAAAGCATCTTTTTTGAAGCTGCAAAAGAAAAATCTCACTGGATTTAGCCAAATTTCCCCTAACTTACTATATTTCACAGCGCAGCAACCACCAACTGGCCCTAAAGTGATGTTGAGTTCAATAATCTTTGGATTTTGTCTCAAAACATCGTCGAACTTCAGCTGGTGGTCAATTTGTTACAGCTGGATAACCAGATCGTCACAAAGAGAGAGATACCATTAACGAAACCCAAATTGCCTCTCCAAGCCGATAAGAGAACAATTTGCTAGTTACTATGTAATGTTCGTGACATCTTAACGATTTCTAACATTTTCCAACAATTATTAGTACGTTGTTGACGATGATATCCCTTCTGTAGTAATTTTTTTGAGTAAATTTTAGAACGATTTTACTAGTTTTAAGTTGTCTGAAATTTTCTTAAGTTTAATGTGGGGACCCCGATAATTATCTCCATAAGACCGAGATTAGACAAGGTTTTAGGGACATAAATACGGGTCTCCGGTGAATGAATTCCAATTTAATCCTATCCAAGTGATAGGCTTCTCCGAATACTAGAGCCTCGACGATCATGCGTGCTGCTCCTTTGCGAGCACTACATGATTTTCGATTCTCTTTTGATTCAAAGCACTGTACTTAGCGAATTAAATGGGAATCCATAAACAACGAGTATGACATATATTGGCTCCCAAGATCAACGACCAATATACTCATACCCTCATTCAACGTTGGTTACATCCATACAACACATACAACAAGAGATTAAAAGACATATCGCATAATAGTTAAAGTCTACAGTCTATTACAAACGGCCGACCGCCAAATTCAAGTCAAGTATCAAGTAGCAATGAAGTAAATAGATAAAGCAAAAGACCAGCAGTGGTATGCCCATCACCCATCGGCAACCGATCAAGTTAAATGGTAGCACACTACTCATTAGTGTCGCCAAGTCAACACTAGCGAGATCATCGTAATCATAACCTTCCTCACCAAAAGGCCAAGAACATCCGGCCGAGTACAAGTGTACTCGCAAGTCTTACACAAATAAAAATAGTTATGCATAAGGGTCATTCAAAGGATGGCTCATATTGGTTTAGTTTTTATAAAGAGACGCAACAATTAACATCCTACATATACTAGTTTTCATGTGCCCATTTTAAAATCAGATTTGAAGTAGAAGTAAAGCATGTAGTGAAGCATTTCAATAATAAACAATTGAATCATACAAGGACCAAAGTGGCAGCCCACTTTGATGTACCCAACACATGAACATCTCCGCTCATGACGAATACCAAGTTCAACCACAATTTTAATTATAAGTCTAACAATAAGCACCACAAATTTCAAGCGGTCGTCCATAACCGTGGACACGGCTATTCGAATAGATTATACCTCGCAGGTGTACTACTTTACCCACACGACTTGATTAGCCCGTAAGCCTCCAGAGGCCTCCAAATAGCACACTTCCTATGGTATGCCTACGGGTAAATCAAGATACGATCATTTTCAAGAAGAAAGCCCTATTGAGCTAAGTCCCCTTGTGAGATGGTTCCTTGCCTAGTACAAGCGTCGGATAGCACTTGCTAGGGGCTCACAAGTTATATTGGAAATACCGATGCAATCAAAACAAAAGAATTGGTGCTCCTTGCACACTATAAGGATTACATCGGCTCCTCAAAGAACATAGGATTTCACTGGTCGCTATGCCCCTTACACCACCAAGGACTTAACACAATAAACCCTCCCCTACTTAACCATACGGCACCCATACACCGCGTGTGGCAAAGACGAGTGTTGCTTGAACAAAGAGGTACCCAAAGTTCGGTCCTCAATTGTCCGACAAGTCCTTCCACTTACCCAATGCTCGTGCACAAAGCACCATCACTAACCAACACTTGTCCGACCAAATCTCATTTAAAAATGACAAAGTTTAACTCATAAAACAGCTACAAAGATCTGAAGTAAAAACATAACGTAAGAGTTGTGTGTATCCCAAAACCATCGGGTTATTCCCGACGATCGAACTCACAGTATCTAGACTTGCATGGCTAAGCAATTCTATCACCCATAATTCACACATCCTACCTTAAGCATATAGGAGTTGGCATAATTCAAGATTAACCTCAAGCATAGGACATATCTAAACTACACATCACAAAAATATTGACATAATCAAAATAGCATGCAAGCAATTATCATTGCACTAACTTAACCAAAACTGGGATCAAACATGATGCAAAAGAAAGTTCAAATGATGCTTGCCTTGCTGGTATAGTAGCTGCTCGCTCTCAGAAGCGTAAGTGTCGATGTCAATATGCTCGGGATCTATATAATTATAACATCAAATAAATACCGAGAAAACAACTCAAAACCAAAATGCTCAAAAATGCATGGTTTTTCTACAGTAGTTAGATCATGATTTTAAATGGATTTAGGTAAAAGAATTATTCCATTTGGAGTTATGAATTGGAAGTTATGCTAGTTTGAATTTCATGTTTCATTAACCCTCAAATCATGTAATTTAATTAACTGGCCAAAATTTGTAGAACAGTGGTGGGGTAAAGGATTACATAGGTAAATAGGTAATATTAATACAAGTTCAGAATAGTTGAGTTTGTCCCATTTGGAGTTCTTAGGATTTAGTTATTGATTTTCAAAGTTATCACCTTTATAATATAAAAATAATGGAGCTAAGGAGTATATTCTCCCAAAATAATTTCTGTGACAGAGGTAAGGTGGAGACCATTTTTAGAATTAAGTTTACTGAAAATGAAAATTACCAAAAGTGGTCTCACTGCTTTTGGAGGTTCCAAGATTTACTTATGCATTTTTAAAGATTTCACCATTTTCCTATTGTAAATATAATGATTCTAATGAATAAATTTCCAATTAAAGCCCTCTGCTACAGAGACATGTATGAAACTAATTTTGATAGGAAGTCCATTAAGGGTGTAAATTTCGTAGTGGTTTCATGTGATTTGGAGTTAAGATGAAATAGTTATGCATTTCTAAAGTTAATACTAATTTCAGTGTATAAATAAACTGATTTCGAATTTACTAAAATGATTTTTACTCTTCTCACCGAGTGCAGCGCTAGTCGCAGCCATCGACCAGCGGCCCGCCGTCGCCGCCCATCGCTAGGCGCGCGACGCAGCGTGCGTGCAGGCGATGAGTTGCGAGCCGTTGGATCAAGATCCAACGGTCCACATTCGAGATGCAATAGGACGGTCCGAATGTCTCACCAATCCAAACCGCCTTTCGTGATCCGACGGTCCGAGTAAATCCGTTCATTTGATTTTTCTTAGCACGTGTTTAATGCCCCGGTCCACACGCCGTTGTTCGTGGCTTTAAAACCGCAGCTTTGGATTTGCGTGCAAGGTCCCACTTGTAAACGACACATTAGGGACGGCTAAGACAGTGTTTAAAAGCTAATGATTGGGTTAACGTGGCAAATGATTAAGCTACGCGTTCGTCCTAATACGGCGACGGAAAACGCCACCGCCCGCTTTCGCGCGGCTTGTCGAGCGGCGGTTCACGCGGCGCCACCAAGGGCAAGAATAGCCGCGCAATAGCAAGGCGCGTCTAAGGGTGGTGGTTAGAGTGCTCGAGGTGGATCGCACCGCGCTAGCCGAGTTGGGCGGCGTGAGCTATACGCAAAAACGTAAATGGCAACACTTCGCCCGCAGCGCAAACAAGCGGTTGCTTATGCTATCTAAGGGCCTAGGGAGTTACTGCAGCTAGGAGAGGGCTTGGAGAGGTTCGAGCGGCGGGAGACTCGTCTGAGCCGAGAAGAAAGTTGGCGGCGATGCGGCTTTGCGAGGAGAGGCAACCCGAGCAAAACCAAGACTAATGAGTGCTTGGATCAGCTCCAGGACTCAAGGTCAAGCTATAAGAGCAAGGAATCAAGGATGGCTTACCAAAATGAAGTGGGAGAGGAAAGGTTGTGTCACGGCCTAAATGGTGCAATCCTCAATCCAAAGAAGGTCTTGTCGTGCAACCTGAAATAAGTTGAGGGGTTTCGATTAGAGAGCTAAGGCGCACAAAGTGACACGAGGGAGCGAGGACCATACCTCCGGAGACAAGAAAAGACCTACGGATGCCACTCGGGCGTGCTCGAGGTGGGTTAGAGCACGAGGATGAACCGCCGCTACAAGCAAAAACAAGACCTCGCGTGAGCAAAAATGGAGACGGGATGGAAACTAGAACCGGAAGGAATCACGCGAGGTGACTTACCCCAGAGAGCTTCAAGCAAGCCTCCTCTCCTCTCACAACCGAGGAGAAGTGAGGAGAAGGAGGGTTGCGAGGGGTGTTAAAACCGAGAGACGTTGGGGGTGGGTGCGGTGCGAGAGGGGAGCTCGGGGATAGGCCAACGGGTGCGGTGAGGTGATGGCGGCTCAGTATGAGCGACCGCGTGGCGAGGAGCTCGCGCCGCCACACCGAGGAAGAAGAAAGGCCTGACAGGCGGGCCCGCGACGACAGCGACTCAGAGCGCGGAGGTGATGCACCGCTACGTGGCTGATTTGAGTCCGTTAGATCAGGATCGGGCGGATGATATTGGTGGTGGCATTCTGGACGGTCGACATGTGTTGGCGAGATCCGACCATCTGATGAGGATCTAACGGTTGCATGTGATGGTGCGTTTAGGTGGTTTGGCTGAGTCATGTGGCCGAGTCGGACTCGAGTCCGAGGAACAGTGCTAGCCGGTTAGGGTTGAGTTTGACTGAGAATTAATTTAGATTTACTACTTTGACCAGAGCCTTATAAATAGAAATAAATTTCATAAAATCATGAAATAATTCGTGGGGGTTCCTGGGATGATATAGTTCCCATAAAAATTATAAAACCCTACTGTTCATAAAATAGTTTGTGATATTTAAATTCAAACTTGTTGTATGTCTATGGATGTTGTTTGAATTTTAATGAGGTTCAAACTAGTCCCAAAAATTTGGGAAAATTATATTAATTCCTGGTAATTAATGTAGTATTTAAATAAATTGATTTCAGATGATGATCACAACTATTTATTACTGATTTGAAGTGAAACCGAATCTTGATGTGTATGTTCACCTCAAATTAGATTTTCCAAGTACAATATATTACGAAATGATTTGAGTTTGATAATGCTTGTTAGTGAAATACATATTAATCCAATTTAATTAGTTGGGGCTGTGACAAACCTCCCCCCTTACAAAAGATCTCAACCCGAGATCTGGGTGGAGAAGAATTAGAAAGTTTTCATTAGAAGTTATAATTTATGTTGTCTTGATTTCCTTCAAAGATAGTGTTGACATGCTATAATTATGCCATAAGAACAATTTTGTTTATATTGCTATGTTTTACCTTTCTTTTCTTGATACGAAGGCACTTGTAGAGAAGAGGTCCGATACGCCGCCGCATCCGGCCTTCACGCTCCCAAGTTGCATCATCCTCCGTGTGGTTGCTCCATTGAACCTTGACGAACTTGATGTTACGATTCCTAGTCTTACGCTCGGTTTCCTCAAGGATACGAATCGGGCTCTCTCGATAAGATAGATCGGGTTGCAAGTCGAGTTTATCCAACTCGGTTGCTTCCGCTGGGACTCAAGACATTTCTTGAGTTGGGAGACATGGAAGACGCCATGCACGCTCAAAGTGATGGTGGCAACTCCAATCGGTATGCCACCGATCCCACCTTCGCTAGAATACGGAAAGGTCCAATATAGCGAGGTGCTAATTTACCCTTGATTTGGAAACGATTTAACTCCTTTCATGGGAGAGACTTTAAGGTATACATGATCGTCCACATCGAAACTCAACTCGCGACGACGACGGTCGGCGATGACTTCGACGTGCTTGAGCCGCCCTAAGTCGCTCGCGAATGACACGAACTTGTTCTTCAAAGATCTTCCACCAAGGTTGGGCCATAAATGGCCTCTCCCGCTTCGACCAGTTCAAAGGTGTTCTACAAGCTCTCCCATACAATGCTTCAAAGGGTGACATTTGAATACTCGATTGGAAGTCGTTGTTGTATGAGAACTCGGCAAACGATAAACATTTTTCCCAACTATCGCGTAGGACAACACGCAAGCCCAAGAAGATCTTCCAAAACTTGGTTCACCCTTTCGGTTTGTCCATCCGCTTGCGGGTGATAAGCGAGCTAAAAGATAGACTGTCCCCATCGCTTTATGTAAGCATTCCCTAAATAGGACGTGAATTGAGGGCCTCTATCGAAACTATCACCTTTGGAACACCGTGGAGACAAACAATCCTTGCAATGTAAAGCTCCGCTAACTTGTCCCCACGGTAGATGGTCTTGACAGAATGAAGTGAGCAACTTTAGTCAAACGGTCTACAATTACCCATATAGAATCGAATCCACTTTAGTCCTAGGAAGGCCGGTGATAAAATCCATGCCAACTTCTTCCCATTTCCACCGGGAATGGGCAGGGATCTAGAGTACCACTGGTTTCAAGTGCTCACCTTAACTCTTTGACATAGATCGCACTCGCCACATATCGCGCAACGCTTTGCTTCATTCGGCTCCACCACAGTTTCTTTTTCAAATCTTGATACATTTTTGTACTCCCGGGGTGGATAGAGAATTTTGAGTTATGAGCCTCCTTGAGAATCAATTCTCTCAAGTGGTGATCAAACGGTACCACCATACGGTTTCCAAACCATAGAGTACCTTGTGCATCTTGCTTAAAACATTTAGCCTTGCCTTGTTTCAATAGTTCTACAATTTTAGCCACTTCGCATCGCTGGCTTCCTAATCTGGTCCTCAAGTGTGCAAGTCACACTGAGGGCTGCAAGCGAACCTTCTTCAACTATCTCCAGGTGTAAGCTTTGCAATGCAGCACATAAGCCTGCAGAAAAAGGAGTTACCGACAAACAGTTGCATTGAGATTTTCTGCTCAATGCGTCGGCCACTACATTAGCCTTCCCTGGATGGTAATGGAGTCCCATATCATAATCTTTAATCAACTCAAGCCATCTTCTTTGTCTCAAATTCAGGTCGGCTTGGGTGAAAATATATTTAAGGCTCTTATGGTCGGTGTAGATCTCGCAACGATTACCGATGAGGTAATGTCGCCAAATCTTCAAGGCATGAACTACAGCCGCGAGCTCTAGGTCGTGTGTGGGATAATTGGCCTCATGGGGCCTCAATTGCCTCGATGCGTAGGCCACCACTCGGCCGTCTTGCATAAGCACACAACCGAGCCCGTGGCGAGATGCATCACAGTAGATATCAAAGCTCTTGTGAATGTCTGGCAGAACAAGTACGGGAGCTTCCGTCAGGCACTCTTTCAGGGTTTGGAAACTTTGTTCGCATTCCGCTGTCCACTCAAACTTCTTTTCTTTCTTTAGAAGTTGGGTCATAGGCTTCGCGATTTTGAGAAATTCTTGATGAACCTACGGTAGTATCCCGCAAGTCCAAGAAAACTACGAATGTCGGTGACGCCTTAGGTTGCTTCCATTCAAGGACATCTCGCACCTTACTAGGATCAACAATGACACCGCCCTTAGATAGGATATGTCCCAAGAAACTAACCTCTCAAGCCAAAACTCACATTTGCTGAATTTGGCGACAACGGTGATGGTGGCGAAGCTTCTCTAACACAAGTCTCAAGTGTCGCTCGTGCTCAAGATCGGACTTAGAGTAGACAAGGATATCATCAATGAAAACCACTACAAACCGATCCAAGTATTCCATGAACACCGAATTCATGAGGTTCATGAAATAAGTCGGGCATTGGTCAAACCAAAGGACATGACCGTGTACTGCATGCATCAGAACGAGTAGAGAAGGCGGTCTTGAATATCCTCGGTTCTAACTTTAACTGATGGTAGCCTAACCTCAAGTCAATTTTGGAGAACACCGAGCTCCACTAAGCTGGTCAAATAGGTCATCGATCCGCGGAAGCGGATACTTATTCTTGATGGTGACCTCATTCAACGGACGGTAGTCAACACACATCCGTAGAGTCTTGTCTTTCTTCTTGACAAAGAGAGCCGGGCATCCCCAAGGCGAGGAGCTAGGCCTGATGAAACCCTTGTCTTGCAACTCCTTAAGTTGTTCTTTTAATTCAACTAGCTCATTGGGCGGCATCCGATACGGCCTTTTTGAGATGGGCGCGGTACCGGGTGCAAGCTCAATGACAAACTCTACCTCTCGGTCAGGGGGCATGCCTGGAAGTTCTTCAGGGAACACATCAGGATACTCACTCACTATTGGTACCTCCTCTAGCGCGAGAGAGGTACTCGCCTCTAAAGCGTATAAGTGAGAACTACCCACAACAGGCGCAAAGACGACCTGGGTGCCGTCCTCACTAGTCACTGAAATAGACCGCTGGGCACAATCAATCTTCCCCTGATTCTTGGATAACCAATCCATTCCTAAGATAATATCGATGCCCACAGAACTTATCACTATTAAGTTTTTTAAAAGCTAACATTTTGTATTTCAATTTTTACGTCCCTACTGCACTTGATCGGCGAGAAAACCGACCCGGGACCGAATATGATAAGGTGGGTGCGCAGTATGTATCTTGAATTGGTTAATTTCAGCATACTCGCTTTTAATAAATGAATGAGACGCCCGTAATCAAATAGAACGGATGCGGGACATGAATTAACAAGTAGTGTACCTAGCACGACGTCAAAGCGCGCGGCCGCCTCCTCCGCCGAGACGTGGTTGACGCGACCACGCGCATGCCGGGTGGAGTAAGTGCTGCTCTCGTGGTGGTGGCGGTGGCCTCACCGAGTGGGCCGGTGGTGCTTTGGAGCGAGTACGCCCGGCATCCTCGCCGCTGGCGAGGCATCGCGAAGCATAGTGGCCCCGACGCCACAGTGGAAACAAATGACGCCGGCTTGTATGCCCCGCCGCCTCGTGGTCTCGCCCCGCATTGCCGCTTGAGCCGCCGTGGAGAAGGTCGTGGAGGTGCCACAGAGACCTCGCAGTCTTGGGAAGCCGGGCACGAGGTGCCCGAGGTAGTCTCGGCGTGGCTCGGAAATCGCCACTCGCCATCGCTGTCTGCGGAAGGCCTTCCTCCTCTTCCTCGACTCATCCACCGTCATGCTCTCATGCTCCACCACGATCACCTTGTTGACCGAGATGCCGGAAACTCTGAAATCATGTGCGCTAAAACAAGCCGCAACTCCTCGATAGCCCATGGAAGAACTCGCTCGCGACGAGCGCTGTCGAGACGCCGTCCGAGCATACCGCCAAGTAGTTGAAGTCATGCGGTACTCTCGACGGTCCGCCGCCCTCGCTTCAAGGCAGGAACCGCTGCCGCTTGATAAGCGCACTCCTCCAGATATGAGCCTCCCGGAACGCATCCCTGAATTCGTCCCAAGTCGGGACGTGACCAGCGGGCTGCATGGCGGAATAACTATCCCACCATGCGCTCGCCGCACCTGCCAACTGATAGCTGGCAAACAAGACTCTCTCAACCCCGGTACACTGCGCAATGTTCAGCTTCTTCTCAATGTTGTGCAGCCAGTCTTCTGCCTCCATCGGGTCCTTGCCGCCCGCAAATGTCGGAGGGTTGGTTCGCTGGAACTCAGCGAGACCTCCGGATGCTCGATGCGGGGCAGCCCCTCCTGTCGGAACGGGAGCTCGAGCGGTGTTGCGCACGATCGCCTCAAGCATCCGGTCCGTCCATCCGGTTGCGCCAATCATCATCATAAACTCAACCATGGACGGCGGCGGAGGGAGCACCTCCTCAGCGGTCCACCCCGCTGGGGACGGGCCGAGAGGGTTTCCATGCCCCACGGCAGGGCTGGGATGACCGCCCCGATCGTAGAAGTCGCCGGAGGTGCTAGACGCGGTGCCCTAGAGGGGATGGGAGCCTCGCCGCAGGCTCCCGATCGCGAGTCGGTCCCGTCATCCTGTATTGGACAAGGATGGTTAGTAAATTAAGACAAAAGCCATTACTTGGCTTTACATGCACAATCAATATCAAAAAGCAAGAAAATTGTAACACCAAATGGAACACCGAACATAAATCAACATAAAACCGAATCGATACAACACCGTACATAAGCGCCCGCAGGCTTAAGATTACAACTGAAATAGTAGTTTTTGCAAATGAAACATAATAGTTCGACTTCTACTACCCTATTACATAAACCTAAGGATACAAGCTCAACATAGAGCTCCCTGCCCTAACAGCCTAGACATTATTCCGGTCAAAGTTCACCGGAAATTCGTCCAGAAGATGTGCCCTGTGGATCCAAGATCATCGTGGTCCCCTAGATTAGGAAGACGCAAGGGTGATCCTATGGCGTTAATATGACCTTCTACCACGGGTAGGCGACATTCTGCTGGTGCAGAAAGATAAGGGGAGATCATATTAGTGCCATATAGCACACTAGGATGAATGAGCCTCATGTCATGCATGAGCCTTAAGTGCTCCCGAAGCTTCAATGAGACGCCGCGCGTTTCCCACAACTCATGCACCATACAATGATGCATTTGGTCCATTACGTGGACCAATCTCGCCAATCGCGACGACTTGGGGTCCTCCCAAATTGGATCCTAGCAAATGAGTTCACGCCCCTAGCGCGCGCGCGCATCGGAAAGTGATCATACGGGCCGGGCTAACTCACAGTCATAGCGAAGACGACTCATGGCCACCAAAGCTACTTCTTGTAACGCCATGGCCTCGTATACCGCTACCGAAGCGTAAGATATGCTCCCGTGACTTGTCTAGCAATGATATCTATCATCGCCATAAACTCCTCCATTCCCGGTCCTCGATCACGCGGTAGATGGAATAAGTGGGCTGATATGTGAAGTTCGCCTCCACATCATGTCTCGTAGCAACGCTGGTATCCATCCACTCCTTCACTTGAGTTTCCTGACAAGGATGCGAGGGTTCATCTAAAGGCAAGAAGGCAAGGTAAGTTAGTTTCATAAACCAAAACAGATCGGAGAGGAAAGATACTAAGATGGATAAGGAATAAAAGATATTCTTAACTTAAACTTTCGAAAGTAATTTGATAATTCCAAAATATTTTGACTCGTAAGGCTCACTAACTCTAACGCTGTATACCTCTAACCTACAACAAGATGGCTCGATATAACGCTGTGGGGACCCTGTAATTATCTCCATAAGACCGAGATTAGACAAGGTTTTAGGGACATAAATACGGTCTCGGTGAATGAATTCCAATTTAATCCTATCCAAGTGATAGGCTTCTCCGAATACTAGAGCCTCGACGATCATGCGCTACGCTCCTTTGCGAGCACTACATGATTTTCGATTCTCTTTTGATTCAAAGCATCGCACTTAGCGAATTAAATGGGAATCCATAAACAACGAGTATGACATATATTGGCTCCCAAGATCAACGACCAATATACTCATACCCTCATTCAACGTTGGTTACATCCATACAACACATACAACAAGAGATTAAAAGACATACCGCATAATAGTTAAAGTCTACAGTCTATTACAAACGCCGATCGCCAAATTCAAGTCAAGTATCAAGTAGCAGAGGAAGTAAATAGATAAAGCAAAAGACCAGCAGTGGTATGCCCATCACCCATCGGCAACCGACTTGGGGTTAAATGGTAGCACACTACTCATTAGTGTCGCCCAAGTCAACACTAGCGAGATCATCGTAATCATAACCTTCCTCACTGAAAAGGCCAACAAACATCCGGTGAGTACAAGTGTGCTCGCAAGTCTTACACAAATAAAAATAGTTATGCATAAGGGTCATTCAAAGGATGGCTCATATTGGTTTAGTTTTTGCGAAAGAGACGCAACAATTAACATCCTACATATACTAGTTTTCATGTGCCCATTTTAAAATCAGATTTGAAGTAGAAGTAAAGCATGTAGTGAAGCATTTCAATAATAAACAATTGAATCATACAAGGACCAAAGTGGCAGCCCACTTTGATGTACTAAACACATGAACATCCCGCTCATGACGAATACCAAGTTCAACCATAATTTTAATTATAAGTCTAACAATAAGCAGCCACAAATTTCAAGCGGTCGTCCATAACCGTGGACACGGCTATTCGAATAGATTATACCCTGCAGGGGTGTACTACTTTACCCACACGACTTGATTAGCCCGTAAGCCTCCAGAGGCCTCTGAAATAGCACACTTCCTATGGTATGCCTACTGTAAATCAAGATACTGATCATTTTCAAAGAAGAAAGCCCTATTGAGCTAAGTCCCCTTGTGAGATGGTTCCTTGCCTAATACAAGCGTCGGATAGCACTTGCTAGGGGCTCACAAGTTATATTGGAAATACCGATGCAATCAAAACAAAAGAATTGGTGCTCCCTTGCACACTATAAGGATTACATCGGCTCCTCAAAGAACATAGGATTTCACGGCCGCTATGCCCTTACACCACCAAGGACTTAACACAATAAAACCCTTCCCTACTTAACCATACGGCACCCATACACGCGTGTGGCAAAGACGAGTGTTGCTTGAACAAAGAGGTACCCAAAGTTCGGTCCTCAATTGTCCGACAAGTCCTTCCACTTACCCAATGCTCGTGCACAAAGCACCATCACTAACCAACACTTGTCCGACCAAATCTCATTTAAAAATGACAAAGTTTAACTCATAAAACAGCTACAAAGATCTGAAGTAAAAACATAACGTAAGAGTTGTGTGTATCCCAAAACCATCGGGTTATTCCCGACGATCGAACTACCGTATCTAGACTTGCATGGCTAAGCAATTCCATCACCCATAATTCACACATCCTACCTTAAGCATATAGGAGTTGGCATAATTCAAGATTAACCTCAAGCATAGGACATATCTAAACTACACATCACAAAAATATTGACATAATCAAAATAGCATGCAAGCAATTATCATTGCACTAACTTAACCAAAACTGGGATCAAACATGATGCAAAAGAAAGTTCAAATGATGCTTGCCTTGCTGGTATAGTAGCTGCTCGCTCTCGTGAGCGTAAGTGTCGATGTCAATATGCTCGGATCTATATAATTATAACATCAAATAAATACCGAGAAAACAACTCAAAACCAAAATGCTAAAAATGCATGGTTTTTCTACAGTAGGTAGATCATGATTTTAAATGGATTTAGGTAAAAGAATTATTCCATTTGGAGTTATGAATTGGAAGTTATGCTAGTTTGAATTTCAGTTTCATTAACCCTCAAATCATGTAATTTAATTAATTGGCCAAAATTTGTAGAACAGTGGTGGGGTAAAGGATTACATAGGTAAATAGGTAATATTAATACAAGTTCAGAATAGTTGAGTTTGTCCCATTTGGAGTTCTTAGGATTTAGTTATTGATTTTCAAAGTTATCAGCCTTTTATAATATAAAAATAATGGAGCTAAGGAGTATATTCTCCCAAAATAATTTCTGTGACAGAGGTAAGGTGGAGACCATTTTTAGAATTAAGTTTACTGAAAATGAAAATTACCAAAAGTGGTCTCACTGCTTTTGGAGGTTCCAAGATTTACTTATGCATTTTTAAAGATTTCACCATTTTCCTATTGTAAATATAATGATTCTAATGAATAAATTTCCAATTAAAGCCCTCTGCTACAGAGACATGTATGAAACTAATTTTGATAGGAAGTCCATTAAGGTGTAAATTTCGTAGTGGTTTCATGTGATTTGGAGTTAAGATGAAATAGTTATGCATTTCTAAAGTTAATACTAATTTCCGTGTATAAATAAACTGATTTCGAATTTACTAAAATGATTTTACTCTTCTCACCGAGTGCAGCGCTAGCGCGTAGTCATCGACCAGCGCCCGCCGTCACGCCCATCGCTAGCGCGCGCGCACGCAGTGTGCGTGCATGAGCGATAGTTGAGCCGTTGGATCAAGATCCAACGGTCCACATTCGAGATGCAATAGGACGGTCCGAATGTCTCACCAATCCAAACCGTTCCTTTCGTGATCCGACGGTCGAGTAAATCCGGTTCATTTGATTTTTCTTAGCACGTGTTTAATGCCCTCGGTCCACACGTCAGTGTCTGTGGCTTTAAAACCAGTGTGCTGGATTTCTGTGCAAGGTCCCACTTGTAAACGACACATTAGGACGGCTAAGACAGTGTTTAAAAGCTAATGATTGGGTTAACGTGGCAAATGATTAAGCTACAGTGCCTGTCCTAATACGGCACGGCAAAACGCCACCGCCCGCTTGCCCGGCGGCTTGCCGGAGCGGCGGTTCACGGCGGCGCCAGCCAAGGGCAAGAATAGCTGCGCAATAGCAAGGCGCGTCTAAGGGTGGTGGTTAGAGTGCTCGAGGTGGATCGCACCGCGCTAGCCGGAGTTGGGCGCGGTGAGCTATCAAGAAAACGTAAATGGCAACACTTCGCCCAGGCGCAAACAAGCGTTGCTTATGCTATCTAAGGGCCTAGGGAGTTACTGCAGCCTAGGAGAGGGCTTGGAGAGGTTCGAGCGGCAGGAGACTCGTCTGAGCCGAGAAGAAAGTTGGCGCGATGCGGCTTTGCGAGGAGAGGCAACCCTGAGCAAAACCAAGACTAATGAGTGCTTGGATCAGCTCCAGGGACTCAAGGTCAAGCTATAAGAGCAAGGAATCGAAGGATGGCTTACCAAAATGAAGTGGGAGAGGAAAGGTTGTGTCACGGCCTAAATGGTGCAATCCTCAATCCAAAGCAAGGTCTTGTCGTGCAACCCTGAAATAAGTTGAGGGGTTTCGATTAGAGAGCTAAGGCGCACAAAGTGACACGAGGGAGCGAGGACCATACCTCCTGGAGACAAGAAAAGACCTACGGATGCCACTCGGGGCGTGCTCCGGAGGTGGGTTAGAGCACGAGGATGAACCGGCTGCTACAAGCAAAAACAAGACCTCGCGTGAGCAAAAATGGAGACGGGATGGAAACTAGAACCAGAAGGAATCACGCGGAGGTGACTTACCCCAGCAGAGAGCTTCAAGCAAGCCTCCCTCTCCTCTGTCAACCGAGGAGAAGTGAGGAGAAGGAGGGTTGCGAGGGTGTTAAAACCGAGAGACGTTGGGGGTGGGTGCGGTGTGCGAGGGGAGCTCGGGATAGGCCAACGGGTGCGGTGAGGTGATGGCGGCTCGGGCGTGAGCGACCGCGTGGCGAGGAGCTCGCGCGCCGCACCGAGGAAGAAGAAAGGCCTGACAGGCGGGCCCGCGACGACAGCGACTCAGAGCGCGGAGGTGATGCACCGCTACGTGGCTGATTTGAGTCCGTTAGATCAGGATCGGGCGGATGATATTGGTGGTGGCATTCGGACGGGTCGACAGGTTGGCGAGATCTGGACCATCGGATGAGGATCTAACGGTTGCATGTGATGGTGCGTTTAGGTGGTTTGGCTGAGTCATGTGGCCGAGTCGGACTCGAGTCCGAGGAACAGTGCTAGCCGGTTAGGGTTGAGTTTGAGTGAGAATTAATTTAGATTTACTACTTTGACCAGAGCCTTATAAATAGAAATAAATTTCATAAAATCATGAAATAATTCGTGGGGGTTCCTGGGATGATATAGTTCCCATAAAAATTATAAAACCCTACTGTTCATAAAATAGTTTGTGATATTTAAATTCAAACTTGTTGTATGTCTATGGATGTTGTTTGAATTTTAATGAGGTTCAAACTAGTCCCAAAATTTGGGAAAAATTATATTAATTCCTGATAATTAATGTAGTATTTAAATAAATTGATTTCAGATGATGATCACAACTATTTATTACTGATTTGAAGTGGAAACTGAATCTTGATGTGTATGTTCACCTCAAATTAGATTTTCCAAGTACAATATATTATGAAATGATTTGAGTTTGATAATGCTTGTTAGTGAAATACATATTAATCCAATTTAATTAGTTGGGGCTGTGACATTTAAGTCACTTGTTGTGACCATTAGATTTGTGTATAGATTGGTGTATTATATGATTGGATATTGATTCAATGGATGTTATATGATTGGATATTGATTCAATGGTCACAACAAGTGACTTAAATTTAAGAAAATTTCAGACAACTTATGAATAGACAGTCTCATTTTAGAAACTACAAGTACATTTTTCACAAATATCAACAAAATACATATTTAAGAAACTATTTTACAGAACTACGGAGTTTAAGCAATTTTATACACAACCGCAGTTTGCCGCCCGTCACAAAGCACGCTTTTGACAATCTCGCCCACATGCTAGGCTCTCATAACCGGCAAGTGGTAAGAGGCTGTCAGAAGTGGTAGCATGTAATAGGTTGGCTTAAATCGGTAGTTCAACAACACGAAATTGCAAGTTCTTTGAAATATGTTCTTGAATGTATAGTCCCGTAAATAGTTATGACAACTTAGTATAGTTTTGTGAAATTTTATCAGGACCCGAGTATGATTCTGACCTCTGTGTACCGTGCTAGTCCCAGGAGCAATCGCTAGCACACACACTCAATATTGACGTATCGCATCCATACACGAGAAAGATAAACAGAATAGCACATAATAGATAACATTCGAACATAGGTCTACACCACATTTTTTTATTTTACAACAAAAAGAACCGACCGGCCAAATGGTTTACATGACATAAATTGTTTAGCGGAAATAAATGATTAATGGGGCACAAAAACCAATGAGCATGCCTCAGCCCTCCCACACCGACTGGATTACACCCTAGTATTCGGCGTTATCATCGCCAAAACCCACTATGTAAAAGTATATATCCAACCGACGGGTCCTTATCCACATCCTCTAAATTTGTTCAACAAGCAATCGTGAGTACTATGTACTCAGCAAGACTTTTATACCTAACATATATATACATGCAAGGGCAGCAAGGCTATGACCATTGGAAAGTTCAACCTATCTAGTTTACCATTTTGCACAAGCAAACTTTAATTTGCAATAGAGAGTAATAGATTCCAATCGAAAGTTGTAAGAGTATTTGACATTAATAAGCAAATAATAATAAAGTATAAATAACATAATTAAAATAAGTAGCTCGCTGCTACGGTATTAAAAAGCGGCAAAAAACTTTTGCCAAACAAATTATGTAGGGATTCCCTATTCATACATTCTCGAACCATTTTGCAAAACATAAAACTACTAAGGTGGAGGATTCACCAAGTCATTCATAATCGTGGATATGGCTATTCAAATAGATGTACACTCTGCAAAGGTTGTACAAATTTACCCACATGGGATAATCGTCTCATCATGTCAACCAGGTCATGCGGTACAAAGTATCCAATTTGACAGATCATCACAAAGCCTTTACATTTCCAGTTCTAACAACAAACCACACTATGATACCTTCTTTAGACATGAAGGGTCCCTCCATAATCCTAAGAACTCATACATTGTGTTGGAAAACCTTACTTGGTCAGCAAGGCCCAAACGAACATGGAGGTACTCTCCATGCCCACACTAGCCCAAAATTTAACCTATCAACTACCACTGCAGTTTATTGCTAGAACACGATAACTTATTATGCTAGGGCCTTCCCATGAAAGGAAGGCGTGGTTTGCACTCGTATCTTGGATCTAACTACACCATAGACTTGGTCCTTAGTGACTCGAGCGAAACAACCACAAAGCATAATCTTGTGCGCATGCACCGGTCTCATCATAATCCGCCCAAATCTAAAACGAGTTCTCATATTTTACTGGTAAACCAAATTAACAGGGGTACCTCCTCTGAACATATATAACAAGTGTCTCCTGAATTGATCAATATATCAAGTTGTTCCAAACTATCATTTCTAGTATCGATAATGCATGGCTAAGCATCAACTAATTCGTAATATATATAATTCCACAATTATTCGAACCAATAGTGGATAGCATTTCTAGGGTGACAAAGAGAGTATTTCAACTTTACCAAGGCGGATTTCATGCAACAATTGGGTATAACTATCAACCCTACAAACATAACACCAAAAATACACGCATGCATATAAATTTGAAATGCAACATACATAACATTGAAAATATGGGATCAAATATGAACACTTGCTCTTGTTCTGGATCAACCTCAGGGACTTCTGAAACGTCAATATCTATCACATAACACAAAAAAAACACAAATAAGAGACAAATAAATTCAAACAAAGGCACAATTCAAATATATTTTTGTGTTACGAAATTTCATGATTTTATAAAATTTTAGAAACAAGTTTCACTCTTTTTGTAGTTCAAATGAAAAGATTATGAGCATTTGAAGTTGGTTCACTAAAAAAATCCAGAAAAAGAAAGGTGGCGTTGACTGTGTTGACTCGTGGGCCCCACACGTCAGATTTTTGCCCTTTTAATAAAATTTCGAAAATCATTTTTACATGTGGGGCTCGCATGTCATACTCAAGTATTCTAAATCACATGTTAATTGCAAAACTTACAAGTGGGTCCCATCTGTCAGTGATACATTAGCACTTAATTAATAATTAACCATTAATTAAAATTTTAAACCGGATTTGGCGCCCTGACAGCTGGGGCCTAGCTCTCAACTGCTCAAAGCAGAGAGCATACGTGCGGCGACGCTGGCCGCTCTCCCAAGTGACGAACGGCACAGAGGTTGTCGATAGCAAGCGACAGAAAGGAAAGAGGAGTCGGCGGCGATGCTCCGGGTGGCGACGATGAGGCGAGAGGTGACCAGAGTTGCGCCGGTGACAGTGACAAGCGGTGGCGTGGCTACGGGACCGAGAGCGGCTGCGCTGGAGGTCACGTCCGGCCTCGACAAGGAGCGCAAAAGACTTAGTAAGGCACGACTCTCACCAAGATGAGCGACGAAGACGGAACGACACTGAGACAGCCTGACAGCGGCGAGCGGCTATGGCTCACGTGGCAGCGAACACGACGAGGAGAAAAGCTACAATGAGTCATGCATCTGTTAGAGTGATCTCAGGCATTTGGCCCAACGACCAAATGCCACCTTTAACCGCGCACGATCGGGCGCCCGTAATTGGTGGTGGGCCCTGTCGTCGCCGCCATATAAAGAGAGGTGGGGCGCGCGGCACGTGAGACGAGGTTCACCGTGTCGTCACAAACCCCACCTACAACCTAACCGATCCGAGAGCTTGGCGGCAGAGCGACGGAAGCACCACCGCTGTTTCCTTCATCGAACCGCACCGCCGCCGCCGTCTTCCTCTTCCCGATTCACCACCACCGCCATGGCGGCTCCTCCAACGCTTGCACGGTACCTCTCCTCTCCTCTATTCTCTCCTCGATGTACCCCGGTGCAAAGAATAGAGATGCCAACAATGGTATCGAGCAATGGTCTTACCGTGAGGTCGCCGGCCTCGCGCGAGCCGCCGCCGTTCGTGCGGTTCTTTGCGCCGGTGGCGCCGTCTCGGCAGCCTCCACCGTGGCCGCGTTGCGTGCGCGTCCTCCGCGCGGGCGCATCGGGCTCACCTCCCACCGCCGCTCCCTCGAGGCGCGCCGCCGACGGAGCCCGCGCCTCCATGGCGCCCTCTCGAGGCCGCCGCCGCCGACGGGAGCCCGCCGCCGCGCGGCCGTCGTCGCGTGCTCGCGTGTGCCGCCGCCGCTGGTGCGCTCGGCGACTTGGCC
The DNA here is from genome assembly GCA_036346255.1 of Ampelocalamus luodianensis. Lineage (NCBI taxonomy): Eukaryota > Viridiplantae > Streptophyta > Magnoliopsida > Poales > Poaceae > Ampelocalamus > Ampelocalamus luodianensis. Next base: position 49,093,387 of record CM070627.1, on the reverse strand, counting down.
GCCGCCACGGTCGGCGCCGCTCCGCTTTCTCGGAGTGAGAGAGCCGGATGAGGGAAAGGCGGCGGGGTTAGGGTTAGGGTTCAGGCTGCGGTCGGCCGTCCGTCCGCCGGATGCGATCGGACGGCCAGAGTTCCTCGGCGGTTTGGCCCAAGGAGAAAGGGGCCCTTTGGGCGGCCCTGATGGGCGTGGGCGCATGAAAATTTGTTTTGGCCATTTTGAACAGTAAAAACCAAAAGAGTTTTATTGTGTTTTGAAGCATTTATGAGTAAATTTTGATTGAAATTTGATCCAAAATCTCTGTAAATTTTGCACCAACGTGTTAATTTTTGAGATTAAATGAGTCTGATATAATGTACGTATAATGAATTATTTTAGAATAATTACGTTTCATTGCAAAAGCTAATGTTGATTAATTTTCATTATTAAATTCGAACCAACGGAGAATTTAATTTTGGAAAATAGAGATAATTTCGGATAATTATGATATTGTTATTTTCGACCAACGTTGATAATAACGATGATTATAATTTTTAATTGATGATTTTATGCATTATTTCTATTTACGCCAACGGTGATGTAGATTTAATGTATAGATAAAATTGATTTAATTGTATGTCGTATTTTTTACCAACGTTGGAAATAAGACATATAATTTTAATGTTACGTTCTCACTTTATTTGAATATTTTTAAAGCGGATACAACTTGATGAGTTGTATCGGAGAGATCCCACTCTCAAAGGAGATAATTATGGAGAGTGGAAGAAAAGATAGACTTAGGGTTTATCTTGGTCGAGGTGGTGGGTCCTCACTCAAGACGTCCCACCGAGCCTATGGCACCGTGAGGATCAAAATGAGGATGATCTTGCTTGGCGAAAAAGACAGAGAGGACCATGCTCCTTACGGATGTCTTATGACCTTGAGCATAAGAAATGGACCACGACCAACAAGAAATGTTTGGTGTGATAAAAAACACGATTGAGCCCGCAATTGTGGGCTCAATCACTGAGTGTGACACTCACATCACAGTACCTTGAGAAAATAAAGAGTCGGTTCTTGGCTCTTCAAAGACATACGCTACACGGTGATTAAGCGACTTGTGTGAGAAAGTACTCGGCGGTGGCATAAGAGAGCACATACTAAGGATGAGCAACTTGGCATCCAAGCTTAAACCAATGGATTTGGCTCTCAAGGATGAGTTCCTTATTCATTTGATTTTTGCTTCCTTGCCGGAAAAGTTTGACACCTTTGTTGTCAACTACAATATGCAGCCCGAGAAATGGGACTTAGAAAAGTGCATAGCTATGTGTGTGCAAGAGGAGGAAAGATTTAAATCCTCACATGGTGGTTCTATCAACTATGTGAAGGACAACAAGAAAAAGAACTTCAACATTAACTTCTCCTCAAAGAACAAGGGAAAAGCCTCTGTCCATCAGCCTCAACAGAATAAGTTTGCAGTAGACAAAGATCAGTGTCTTCATTGCAAGAAAAAGGGACATTACAAGAAAGATTGTCCCGATTTCTTGAAAATGATTATGTCAAAGAAAGGTGAGGACATTATTACGTTCATAAATGAGTCCTGTATGTACAATATTCAAAATCTACTTGGTGGATTGATTCAGGTGCAACTGTTCATGTTGCCAATAATATGCAGGGATTCCGTTCGACGAGGAATACGCAAAGAAAAGAAAGATGCATTAAAGTCGCAAATGGAGTCCAAGCTGAAGTTGAAGCCGTTGGCGATCTTTCATTAGAGCTAGCTGATGGCTTCACTCTTTTACTTAGAGATGTTCTTTATGTTCCTCTTTTACGAGGAATTTGATTAGTGTTTCATGTTTGGACAATGATGGTTATGATTGTCATTTTGGAAATGGCAAGTGTGAAATAATGTTTAATAAAGAATGTGTTGGTCTTGCCATCTTACAAAATGAGCTTTATTTGTTATTATTATGTGATGATGTGAATGTCGTGTGCGATAAAGGGAACATCGCGTGCGAGAAAGTGAATGAATCCTCGTCTACGAATGTAAACAGGAAACGAAAGAGAACTCTAGATGCGTCGTCGAAATTATGGCACTGTCGTTTAGGCCATATTTGAGGGAGAATAGAAAGACTAGTTAAGAATGATATTCTTCCTCCATTAGAGTTCTCAGACTTAGAACAATGCAGAGACTGCATTAAAGGAAAATATGTAAAGAAAATTAAGAAAGACGCCAAAAGAAGCACAGGAATTCTACAAATTATTCACACAGATATTTGTGGTCCTTTTCCTGTGAAAAGTGTGAATGGATATGACTCATTCATAACATTCACGGATGATTACTCTCGTTATGGATATATTTATCCAATCAAAGAAAGAAATGAAGCCTTGGATAAATTCAAGATATTTAAGGCTGAAGTTGAAAACCAACACGATTTAAAGATTAAGATAGTCCGATCTGATCGTGGGGGGGAGTACTACGGTCGACATACCCCATATGGACAAGTTCCTGGACCTTTTGCAAGGTTTTTACAGGAAAATGGTATAGTGGCCCAGTATTCTACACCGGACGAACCTCAGCAAAATGGAGTAGCTGAAAGACGCAACCGTACCCTGATGGATATGGTGCGAAGCATGATGAGCTATTCCACACTGTCATTGAGTCTATGGATGGAGGCGTTGAAAACCGCCATTCATATTCTCAACAGAGTGCCTAGTAAGTCGGTCAAAAAAACACATTGCGAGTTGTGGACAGGAAGAGTTCCCTCACTAAACCACTTACGTGTGTGGGGGAGTCCTGCTGAGGCTAAAGTATTTAACCCAAACCTTGGGAAGCTTGATCCCAAAACAGTAAGTTGCCATTTCATTGGCTACCCTGAAAAGTCAAAAGGTTTCGTTTCTCTTTGTCGACGGATATACAAAGTTTGTAGAAACGAGACACGCTGTCTTCTTAGAGGATGAAATGATGAGAGGAAGTATGGTAGCTCGTGAGATTGACCTTGAAGAGAAGGGTGTATGCGCGCCACTCAGATGATTCAAGAGCCATTCTTCATACTACCGTTGTCATTGCACCGACGGTGCAAGACAACGTGGTGCCAACACTGTTATTGTTTCTCCTGTGGCAACAATGAATGAGAATGAGGAACTGTTCTTGAGATCCTATAGAACCCATTGCCACGAGATGAGGGGGCAACATCACCTCAAGCGAAGATGTACCAAATGAGGAGGCCCCAGGAGGTCTCAAAGAATAAGAAGATCGGCTATTTCGATGATTATCAGTTTATCATCTGAGAAATTTCAAATGGAGGATGATCCACCTCATTTGAAGAAGCCATGAGAAGCGAAAATTCCCAAAATGGCTTGAGGCCATGGAAGAGGAGATGAGATCCATGAAGACTAATAAAGTGCGGGACTTGGAAATTATTCTAAAGGAGCCAAAGCAGAGGGTTGTAAATGGGTCTACAAGACAAAGCTTGACTCCCAAGGGAATATAGAAAGATACAAAGCGCGACTTGTGGCAAAGGCTTTACGCAAAGAGAAGGGATTGATTACAATGAGACCTTTTCTCGATCTCATGTAAAGATTCCTTGTAATCATAATGGCATTAGTAGCACATTATGATTTAGAGTTACATCGAGATGGATGTAAAGACGACATTTCTTAATGGGGATTTGGAGGAAAATGTTTACATGGCACAACCGAAAGGTTTTGTCGTGGAAGGAAATGAAAGAATGGGATGCCGCCTAAAGAAATCGATTTATGGGTTAAAGCAAGCTTCAAGACAGTGGTACTTGAAGTTTGACAGTACAATAAGAAAATTTGGGTTTAAAGAAAATGTAGAGGACAACTGTATTTATGCAAAGTTTAAAGATGGGAAGTTTATCTTCCTAATCCTGTATGTGGATGATATCCTACTAGCTAGTAGTGATGTTAGTCTCTTTGGAGACAAAGAAGTTTTGTCCTCAAACTTTGATATGAAAGATCTTGGTGAAGCTTCGTTCGTTCTAGGGATCGAAATTCACGGGATAGAAACAAAGGGACATTGGGACTATCGCAAAAGACATACATAGAAAATCTTAAAGAATTTTGGTATGCATAAATGTAGTCCTTCACCTGCACCTATAGTCAAGGGCGGCAGATATGGGGATTTTCAATGCCCGGGAACCGATCGAGCTCGATCAAATGAAATCGGTTCCATATGCTTGTTGTCGGAAGCTTGCGGTATGCTCAAGTGTCTACGCATACGACTTAGCGTTTGTTATCGGGTGACTTGGCGATTCGAGCAATCTGGAATAGAACATTGAAATTGATAAAGAAAGTCTTGCGTTATTTGCAAGGAACAAAAGGCCTCATGATGACATACTGTAAGATCGATTCACTCCATATAGTGGGGTATCTGATTACGATTTTGCGGAGATGATAGAAAGTCTACATCCGGATATGTGTTCACTCTCTGGAGGAGCTATATCATGGAAAAGCTCAAAGCAAACCGTCACTACATCGTCCACAATGTATGCCAAGTTTGTAGCATGTTATGAGGCTACAGGCAGTGAACTGCTAAAGAAGTTCATACCGGTTTAAAAGTGGTTGACAACATCAATAGACCACTTAAGTTGTATCGCGATAATGAACCATGATAACGTATGCCCACAACAATAAGTCAAGTGGTGCTTGCCAAACACATTGACATAAAGTACTATGTTGTGAAAGACAAAATTCGGGATCAAATTATAAGTCTTGAGCATATAAGTACCGCAAAGATGTTAGCGGATCCGCTTACTAAAGGCTTACCACCCAACGTGTTCAGAGAACATGTAGCCGGCATGGGTTTAAGGGAAAGCCTATGACTCCTGGACTAAAAGATGGCCCAAAGGATTAAAGTAACTTTTTCAAAACAGAGAGGTGTATTGTAACTGTCAAATCTATCGGCGATTGACCGTGACGATAAGACATGTTCTATGCACTAATCTGTCATGGAATGAGTAAAGTCAAAAGTAATTAAAGATAAAGTATAGATTGAGATCAAGGGAGAGATTGTTAGAGTGATCTCAGGCATTTGGCCCAATGACCAAATGCCACCTTTGACCAGCATACGATCGGGGTGCCCATTAATTGGTGGTGGGCCCTGTCGCGGCGCCATATAAAAGAGAGGTGGGGGCCGCGGCGGCACGTGAGACGAGGTTCACCGTGCCGTCACAAACCCCACCTACAACCCTAATCGATCTGAGAGCTTGGCGCTGTAGCGACGGGAAGCACCACCGCCGTTTCCTTCATCGAATCTGCACCGCCGCCGTCGCCGTCTTCCTCTTCCCCGATTCACCACCACCGCCATGGCCGGCTCCTCCAACGCTTCGGACGGTACCTCTCCCTCTCCTCTATTCTCTCCCTCTGATGTACCCCCCCAGTGCAAAGAATAGAGATGCCAACAGCATCAGCTTACATGTATGCTGAGGATGGTTCAAACAGAAGCAATTGCACGGAGGCTCACCGGACTGCGAGAATCGACGAGAATGGTGGTGGCGGCTGGAGACGATGACGACTGCTCGAACCTGAGGACCTACTGCAACAAACATGCAATAGCTCGAGGGGTTTCGACTGTGAGATGAAAAGGAGCGTTGTTGCGCAAGGATAGCGCAAGGAACTCACCACAGCAACGGGAACATGACGACGGTTACGATCGAGCCCGCCAAACTTGAGGAAGACGATGAGTTCCCGCTTGACCGTGACCCAAACCGCAACAACAACCGATGGAAAAGCATTAGGGAGGCAAGAGGCAAGCTCGTACACGGATGTGGAGCAAGGAAAGCTCATTGACGGCAATGGCGGCTCGGAGCGTGCTCACTAGCGCCATGGAAAGACGGCGGTGTTCCGAGCGTACCAAGGGCTTAGGAACATCATAAATTGGCCCAAATGCACGAAATGGTGAGCTGAGTAAAAGGACATGCTCTGTTTGGCTTATATGCGGTGGAGAAAAGTGGAAGGAGAAAACTTCTTGCGAGCGTGGCGAGAATCCGAGGACGCGTTGTCCCTCTCCGCCCGAACGAGACAAAAGAAGGTGACAAAGCGACTTGATGGCGCCTGCAGCGACGGGGCGGGGCGAGGTGAAGGCGGCAGCTCACGAGGCGATGATACGGTGGGCAATGGTCGAAAACCGAGGGCACGCGCTCGCCACGGTGTTCCAGCCGGCGCTCCATGAGGTGGGTGATGACCCCTGCGAGCAGGCCTCGCTTGTCAGCGAGAGAGAGAGGCGGGGGCAAGATGAGCCGCTGCTGGGCAGGACGGCGTCGGGTGTGGGTGAAGGGACTTCGGCCGAGACTGGATTCAGCCCAAAGAAGAAGGGCGGGAAAGATTTGAATTTGGAAATAATTCAAACCGAGACAATTTGAACTGATTTGATAAATTAGCGAACGAATCCCAAAAATTATGGAAAAAATTGGAGAGGCCCCCTGATACCACCTAGTTTTTTAAAAACAAAATTACCCCCCCCCCCTATCAGCTTTCAATTTTTCTTGAAAAATCATTTTTGTGCTACTGTTTTAAGAGAACAAGCTTTCATGATTTTCCAAAAATACAGAAAAGGAAAAAATGCTCCAAAATGCATGAAAAATAATTAGCATAATATTTACTGGAATTTGAAATACTTGGTTGTTACAAGTTTACTCTTTTTTTCCCAGTATCCATCATCTTGTAAACTCTCATTTTGTCGGCAATTTTGTTTTATGTGATTTATCTTTACCGCCAGGGAAGATTTGTATTATACTTTGCGTTTGGTTCGGGGTTTAGTTAACCGGATTAGCTAACCTTAACCTGGCTAGGTTAGCATAGCACAAATTTTGTGTTTGGCAACCAACCTTGTTAATTTAAATTATTGTTTGGCTAGACTAGGTGGGTTAATGTATTGGGAGAAGAAAAAGCAGAACTTAGGAGGGTTTGTTGTGATGGGTTAGCTTATTCTACCAATTTAGTAGGTTAACCTAATCCTAGGTTAAGACGATTAAAAGACTTTGACTGGTTAAGTTAATCCATCCTAACCCAAGGGTGTTTGGCGGGTTAAACCCCTAACCCACCTGTATAATTATAATTCCACAATTATTTGAACCAACCGTCAGCCATTCACAAATAACCGCTGAGGAAAATTGTGAATCTTGTCACCAACTGCATTGCTCGAAGCCTCTGAACTATATGCACATGTCAATTTCCTTTTTTTTCCTCCAGTTGTTGACGCTGCATGAAACGTAGTTTTTTTATTTATTTATTGGGACTGTCTATTTATAAGTTGCCTGAAATTTTCTTAAATTTAAGTCACTTGTTGTGACCATTGGATCAATATCCAATCATATGACATTCATTGGATCAATATCCAATCATATGACACACTAATCTCTACACAAATCCAATGGTCACAACAAGTGACTTAAACTTAAGAAAATTTCAGGCAACTTAAAACTAGCAAAACCCTTATTTATTTTGAAACTGTATGCTGCAGATCCATCTCCGTATAGAAACACATACAGAGGGACACAAAATTAAGATCCTTCATCATCACTTCGAGACAAAAGGAAGCCATTCGCTTATTCTTCTGGAGTAACGTACGCATATCATGCATACACAACAATCCGTTTCTTCTTTTTCCGAACGATCGAGTTGACCCCAAGACGTGCAACCCGGCCGGCCGATCGATTAACGCCAGGCCAGCGGCTAGCACGCAGCAAGAACACGCAGCGTTTGAGGTTTTAACCGGCTGCCCGACCTGCCTCGGCGTCGTACTTAAACGCCCTGCAGCACGCGCAGCAGAGGCACCGGTTCTTCCCTCTCGTCGTCTTACGCATCGCCGCTCTGTTCCACCCCTCACCGGCCTCCTTCTCCTTCGCCGTCTTCACCCTGTTCTTCATGTGCTCGGTCACCGGCAGCCAACCTTTCTCCGCCAGCGTGTACAGGCACGGCATAGTGAACAGCACGATGTAGCAAATGTTCGGCAGTATCCTACACCAGTACAGGAACGTACGAGAATGAACATACAAGAACTTGAGCATGCACTGATCGATCGAGGTATGTAATTAATGTACGTACCATTCATTCAAAAAAAAAAATTGTACGTACCTGGCCATGTAGATGACGCAGACGAAGAGGAAGCAGGTGAGCACGATGATATAGATGGATGAAGGCATGTCGCGGGTGGATCCGGCGATGTAGGCGCCGACGAGGCTCATGAGGTCGATCATGGTGGTGAGGGTGAGCGCCGACACCTTGGCCTCCGACCGGTAGAACCGCTCGTTCAGGAGCAGGATGATGATCACCAGGGACGTCACGAACGCCGTCGCGTTGAAGTAGTGGAAGGTCAGGTACCTCTTGACGATCTTGTCGTGCATCACCGGGTTGCCGGCGCCCCGGCCCTCCTGCCAGAAGCCGCCGGGGGGGTTGAGCCCCGCCTGGTACGTGACCGACGCGGCGAGGGTGGCCAGCACGATCAGCCACCCGCGCATCTCCTTGAGCCACTCCTTGTGCGACGCCTCCTTGTCCGCTGGGTCGTCGCCATTGACGTCGACGACGTGGACTTCATGGTGGTGGCGGTGGTGGTGCTCGTCGGACATTGCAGGCTTCAGCGCCCGTGCGTGTCTAAGCTAACCGAATTAGCTTGATAGCTTAGTCACTAGAGAACATGTCAGATACATATAAGCACTTGGTTTCTGCCTTTGCCAAGGTTCGTGCGCACGCAAATGTTCATTTGGACGCAATGAATTCTAGCTTTGCTCAAGGATTACGATAGGCAGAATGCTGGCCTGGCTGTTTCCTGGTTGGCTAATTCCATGGACCTTTAGTGAAGCCGACAAAAGAGTCCATACGGGGTGTGTGTTCGTTCCTGCATGTCTCAAGAAAGGAATGCAGACTTTTTATGACAGAACAGATATGATTAGTCTCCTTCCCTTTTTCTTTTGTGTTGTTAATTAGTACTTCTAAACTTCAAAGGGGTCCTTAGGAGTTTCAGTGTACGGATGATTCCTAAGTTTCCTAAAAGATGATCAAAGGAGGTTAGTTAGCTTACATCGGTTGTTGTTATGGCCTCTTGGGAAGGAAAGAACATACAAATGTGAGGCAGGCACGTTCGTGATGGAAAAGGAACAAGACTATATAGGTTCGTTAAGCATCATGGTGTTGCTTGCGTGCATAACATATTCTGCAGCTTTGGTCCCACATGCTCCATGGATGGTGCGAATCAAGAGTTGATTTGAATGCTAGGAGATTCCAAGACCGCAAGAGATGTATATCACCTTTCGGGTTCGGGCGTTTCAAGTTCAACAGGTTGTAACAATTTGAGCAAGCACTTCTACTCCTTGGAATTTCAGGCCACATATCCAAACCATGCGAAACATAGCTGGAATGTAGATCCATGAGTACCTAACGAAGCCGTAAAACACTTGTCCCAATCGGACGCAGCTGCCACTGAAAGACCCCTTCCGTCAAAATTGTACAGTTCGTTGAATCTATTGCTACCCGAAGTCAAGAACACGTACGCCAACTAAATTTAAGATGAAACTAACAACGTTTGTGTCTATAATCGTCTACTTGATGAAGATCGCGCAAAAGCACTCAAACTGGAACAAAACTTCCCCTTTTTCCTCTCTTGTCTTTTTTTTTTTGGTTGAAATCCTCTCTTGTCTCCTGGGTTCGTTGTATTTTGTCTGTGGCTGCTCTCTCTTCATTTTCCTCGAGACAGTAGGATTCCGAGAGTAAACCAGGAGGTAGGGATATATATGTAAGTACTAGCCATGTGCCCGTGCGTTGCAACGAAAACTCATACTTTGCACCAATAATTTATGTGCAATGAGCACTAACTATGTCTCAAACATATTATTCACTTGAATGTACACTCATATAATGTTAAATGAAATATATATTATTCCTTATTGCAAGTGGTTCATGTGTCAAATAAGACTTAAGAGCATTAGAAGCGAACAATACCACAGAGCTCTTTTCGCATTAGAAAAAGAAACTTTTCTTGCATTGGTATGTATATAATTATGTTACCATCAAAGATGACCGTGCCTAACAAAGAGAATCAGTGAGAGCAATCATACATCGTAATATGAAAATACACAATTGAGCAATCATACATCGGGATATGCAAGTACACAAGAAACAATTGTTATAATATGTACCAGAATTAAAAACCTAGTCAATATACAGAAGGTTTTGCTGCACTCTATAGCATTTAAGCAACCATATCTTTAGAGCCTTAATGTTATACAGCTAAGACCTTCAGTACACGGATTGCACTTGCCGCGTAAGTGACAACAAAAAAGAAAAAAATGTCCAATTCTCCGAAGAACAAAAAAATATCAATGAGCATAGCGATTGAGCAAGTGTATCTTAACCGTGTCAAGAAACCAAATCCATCGCCAATCACAAGAGGTGGAACCCCAATAGCTGTTGTTTCCAGAATGACATCATTCACTCTGTTGCAGATCCTCTCGATCTCGATGGAACTAACCTAAAATTCATCATACACAATGAGTGGATGGACCGCCAAAAGCTGCAATGTGATAAATGAGCCATGTGTTACAACATGTTATTCTTTAACGCCACCAAGGTTCATTGTGTCATCTGCACGCCCATGAGCCCTATAATATCCTTCTGCAGTATTCTCAAATCATCACCATGCCCCCGGAGGGCCTGCATGCTCACATAGTCACGCGGGTTAGTGTCTCAACCTTTGAGGATTAGCAAGGAACCAAGGACAGACAAACATACTTTCCCATTCCATTCTGGCATTCCACTGAAGTACGCCTCATGATGATCAACATGTAGCAGTGTAGTTGATGATCCAAATAAAGTTGGATCAAGATCAAGTTCTCCAATACCAGCAGAATCATGTAGCTGTAAAGTTTGAAGAGTAGCACTAACGTTAGGTCTAACAATTAACAGACTACTGAAACAAACAAGCATCTATATGTGATTTGTGACATAATTTGCAAGCTGGAGAAGCACTGATAGGACCTAATGTTATGTTAGTGCTAACATGGATGTAGAGACGCCTATGTTATTTGAAGCTGTTGTATAAGTTGCAGTGCATGTCTAAGCAAGAGCATACTAATCTATGTACATTGGTAAGCAAAGGTAATAATTTATTATGAATGAAACTAAAGTGCATCCAGGAAACAAAATGATTCCATGCTAATGGAGTACTTACTAAGGGATTTCCACTGCTGTCAAGAATAAACAGGTTACAACCCATGGCAGGTGTACCAAATGCAAACAATGCTTGAGGTTGTAGCACAGATTCAATAATAAAGCCGCCTCCAATTTCTGTGCCACCACACACTTGATGCCTTCCCAGTTGACCTAAAGCATCTATATAAATGAAAAACGCCATAAGTGAAAAACTATGACATATTGACATCTGAGGAGATGCAACATCTTTCCCTTATGCAAGTTAAAACAGAAAAAGGTGTAGAGGGTTGACCAATCCAGATTATTACCTAATGATTGACCAATCAAATCCAGCAGTACAATCTGTATGTGTTTACATGTGCTAACAATGCTGGGCACCACTCCAAGCATGTGCCATGACTGCTGCTCACCTTGATACCTGTGCGTTGCGAGTTGCGACGAAAACATAAACTATAGAAAGCGGGGAGGAAGGACCTAATTGCTACTTAATTTTACATTTAGACTTATGAACCATGGTATTGCAATAGGAAGCAGGGAGGAAGGACGCAGAGACAGAAAGCTAGCCTCATTATTGCATATTAATCTAAGCAAATGCAATGGTTTACTTTGTAATTGGTTGTCAATCTCATCAGATAGACTACACTGTCTTGTAAGTGTAGTTGGACATGGTGAACCAAAACTCTATCGATCTAGCAAAAAAAATTTAATAAAATTACCGTTCTTGCAATGTAAACATGAACAAGATGACATCGACATGCTAGATCAGATGGTCGATCCAGCACTGCAGGGGCTGTACCTTTCATGAGATGGTGAATCTGGTGACTACGCATTATAAGCTAAACACCATTGTATATACGCCAGAAAGCATTCAGCGAACATTGCAAGTTAGTACAAGTTTGCAGTTTGATCATCGGCATTGTCGAGCCCTATGCTTTCCTTCTATTCTTCCATCACAGCAAGTTAGAGAAATAGTTAAATGCCCGTGTGTTGCTATGGATAAGAAAAATCATATTATCCAACATGTCAAGCCATTGTTGCCTAGCTCGGCTTGCGCCACGCCCTCGGCTTCGGCGTGGTGCTTGGCCGAGCTCTGACCCACCCTACGTCGCATGTCTGTTGCCATGCTTAGCCTACACCAAGCCGTTGGCTCTACCGTCATGCTTGACCATGCTCCATTCCAGCACATGTTGTGTCTATGCTGTCGTCCTTGACCTGTACCATCATGCCTAGCCTACATCGTCGTTCTCGCGTTAGGCCGCTTAGGCTAGTGAAAACAATATAGAGTAAAGCATTTTCCCCTAGAAAAAAATACATGATAACAAAATAATATTTCCCTGAAGCAATATATAAGTATCTCGAATGATAATTGAGTGTGTTAGATATGATCGCAAAATAATATTTCTCAAAACGGTGCAGCTTCACCATTTTGAGAAACTCTTATTGCCATTTTTCTTGGATAGCTAGAGTTCTTCAACAACATCTAAAACATTAAAGATTCTGTAAGATTTGGCAAAATACACAAGTGTAATAGACAATCAAATTAGCAAAGAGGAGGGACAAACCTCCTTGTACCCAATCACATCGTCTTCGCATACATGGTGGCCAAGCCCATAAAGGTCGTCCATGACAGTGAACACTCCCAGCACGACCCACTAACCATGCTTCCTAGGCAAGACATCACAACAGCTCGTGAAACGTGGGAGGAAAATGGAAATCTTTTAAGCATTTTAACAAGCACATGGCATGCACACTGAAACAAAAAAAATACTCCAAATAATGGATATTTCTTATAAGTTGGATATCGAAATGTCATAAGCTAGATACTTATTTTAAAAATGTGTACGAAAGTACAATCATGTTCAGAACATGAAGCTATCAAGCTTAAGTTATTACTCTTGTGTACTTCTTTCCAACAGGACATTCTCTTCAACATTGACCTCAATATTCTCTTCAATTAGTATCAAAAACCTTGTATGATCTTGCAGAAAGCAAAAGACTGAAATGATAATGTACAGGTTCAATGGAATTATGCAAAAACTAATGACAATTGAAATAAGATTTCCACACAGAACCAGTAAGATTACCTGATTTTTATGTAGTATAGAAATTGGAAACTGTAACCCAAAACTTTCTTGAGGTGTTGATTAGTGAAGACTACAAACATTGGTAACACAAAGGTTACAGAGACCATGATATCACAAGGGAAGCTTGCACTCCCACCTTTTATCCATTTTCCATGACTTTAGATCAGAAACATGTTGAAACATGTTAAGCTCTTAATGTACTATTGGTCAAAGCATTTCAAAACCAGAACCCTCTTTGTACAAAGTAAACTATAAGGACTTGCAAACATAATTCTATCATCTCTTTCTCATCCATGCATGCAGTAAAAACCAGTAAGCAACAACAATGCATAATGCCATTATTTTGAACTAATGCTGATGGAATAGATGGAATTACTCACCATAATTAAATTGATGGAAAGCTTCACATTTTTCGCACCTGCGTTAATGTCACAACTGATATGTAACCATAGTTTGTTAACAGAGAGGTTATCCATAAAGAGAATTAAGAAGCAATGCCCTATTACTTTCCTTGTACTTTCACAACTCTGAACACGTTAATAGGGACTCCATGAAAAGTTGTGGTTTCTTAACTATCTGCCACTAACAATTCCTTGAACATGCCAAATCAATAAAAACGGCTAAACATTCCTCAAACCTGCACATTCCACAATTAAGTAGCATGCAAATTGGGGCAGAAAGTGGAGATAGGAGATGGATTAAGAGATAGGTGTCTGTTCAAATACCAAACACAATAAACACTTGGTGTGAATTACCACACAACCATAAAAAAGACAGCGTTCATCCAACAATCATGCACTTCTTGTGGAGTTATCACAATTTAATAGTTTAGCCAGAGTTAAGTTTCACAAACAAAAGGAAGAAGACTGGATGATTCAGACTAACACTACAAGTGTGCAACCAGTAATTAAAAAACTGAACACTTGCATGTAAAAAAAAAAACAGAACACTACAACCACTAAACCATTCCATCGACCAAGTTATGGGCACATAAGACTGATGTTCTGAAGATGATTCATCTACTTTACCTCATAAACAGTAAAAAAAAGTACCTTCGCACCAATTTGATGCTCCCTTTGCTTGGCACCATGGACAGCATTCATCAGAGAATTTTAGCACCTGCACAAATGTGGTTCCATGTTCACTTCTATTTACAAAACTGCTTAATTTTTTAAAACAAGTATAAGGCATAAATTACTAACCACAAAATATGTCCATCAAATTTCACTACTTCAGATACATACCTTTCCAACCAGCATTGGTCAAATAATAGTATCTGCATTGTGCACAGTCTAGCAAAATATGATATGACCTGCTATTAGTTAATTGGAATAGAAAACTACTCCGAAAAAGCACACAATATTCACAAGTTACTACTCTGAAAAGAACACATAAATTGAAAAATAACTTGAAAAAATACACAAAACATCATCTACAAATGTGGCATATGAACATGTGTTAAGCCAGACAATACATGAGTGTGCAGGAATACCTCTCCAGTTCAGATTGCAAGCTCTTTGATTAGGAGCATTTGCTTGTTTGCTACTCCAATCAAGTATGGAAGACAATATCTAAAGCCCCATATGTTAAATCTTTGCACTGAATGAAACTATATCTACGAAGCACCAAAGCTTCTATTGCTCAGACAATTCATCAAACAACTTGCTAGCAAGAAACAAACCTGCAAATCAAAAGATTCATTTCTTCAAACAAGTTGTGGACAAAGGGTGAGAAGATACGTACTAACACTAAAGAAAGTGGCATGGCCATCCTTGTAGAAGGTGGTGGTGCTACCGTATATGTGGTTTGGAACCATGCTCTTGCTCCTCCAGAACAAGATAATATCTTGATTCTTAATTAACTACTATTAATGGGGCATTAAATTAGGAGAAGAATATAATGTGTTCATTACAAATTTATAATGTAGTTAATGGATGCGTGAAATTAGGAGAGAACCTGGCGAAATAGAATTGAAAGAGTTGCTGTCGTCGCCTCCAACAGGGCGTTGACGAGATCGGTGGCCCGAGGTAGAGCCCCTGCTGGCCTACAAGTGGACGTAGTGGTCACCTGCGAGCTCCACGGCCCAGATGGTGCCGTGGAAGATCACCTCCCCACTGTTGCCGTCCACCATGCAGAGGTACGTGCCCAGGTGGCACTTGAGCCGCACGGACCGCGCGTTCTCTAAGTGCTCCATTGCTGCACGGGGAGAGGGATCAAGAAGCAAGTACGAGCAGGTGTTTCTTGGTATGGAGGACGAAGCGAAGTGCTACATTGCTGTTGTTGAAAGGGGAGGATGATGACGTACCTGCGCTACCAATAGAGGCGGAAGTAGAGGGCGACTGTGGTGGCTTCTCCCACGACCTCGTCGCATTCTCCTCGGCATCGTCACACTCTCCTGGTTTTGCGCTGCTGCCACACCGTCGTCGCGCTTGTCGGCGAGCGGGCAGAAGAGGGGAGAAAGGAAGGCGATAGCGGTGGGGCGCCCGGTGAAAGGCTGGATGCGGCTGCGCCTCGATGTCCTCATCCCAACTACCACCTCGATTCAGCACACGGCGCGGTGTCAGCGAGGTCAGATGCGACCAGGGGGGAAGGAGTAGGGAGGGGGATGATGGGGCGAGGACTGGGGGGTGGAGGTTGTGCGGCGGTGCGTGGGGAGAGGAAGCGGCGGCGTGGCGCGCGGGAAACGGCGGCATGGACCGGTGGGAGGAGGCCTGTGGCGATGGTGTTCGGTTGGTAGGGGGAGAGCGAAAGGTGAGAATAGGGGGAAGGAGAAGAATCGTAGATCGAATCCCGCCGAGGAGGCGCCTCCCCCCGGAGGTGGCCGGCGCCAAGAACCACCGTCGTGGCTAGGGTCGTACCTGTAGCCATACGGAGCCGAGGACGATGAGGAGGCCCAGGCGGAGGAGGAGGCGCGGGCGTAGGAGAAGGAGCGGAGGCGGAGGTCGTACTCGGCCCCACGGCGATCGTCGAAGAGGACGTGGTAGGCGTCGGAGGCCATGGGCGAGGGGATCGTGGTGGCGGGCGAGCGAGGCGCTGCGAGGGGCGGGAGCGGAGGCGAGGGAGGTGGGCGAGGGGCGGGAGCGGAGGCGAGGGAGTTGGGCGTGGAGGCGAGGGAGGATGGTTAGGCGACAGTTTGGCATCGTGGGTGGTGTGAGAGGTACGTGCGCACGGGAGAAACCGAGAAAGCTGCATCAGATCCAACAGCTCACGTCGCACCAATAAGAATGGATCTAACGGTTCACGTCGCACGAAGGAGGACGGACCGTCACCAACTCGTATTTTTAAGTAGTAGATAGAGAAACCTGTTCACGGTCGGCCCGCATACGCCTACGTAGGCCGCAAGAACTTTTGCGGCCCAACCGTATGCGGGCCTCGCAGTGCTTAGCAAGGTTCGTCATGCTTGGTGGGCTTTGCGGATGGCCAACTAAGCACAATACCCAATTGTGCCTCGTCGTCGCCTACGGCATTGGGGAGTAAGGAGCGGTCCGGTACCGACCAGTGGGAGTTCGTCGTCATCGGCCTCGGCGCCGCCTTCGTGGTCCTCGTTCCTCCTTCCCTGCTGTGCCTCCTTGATCGCATCCTGTAATCGTCGTCGCCATCGTTATCACATATCCCAACCAACCTTGTCGTCCAACTCCTTACCACCGCCCCCCTAATGCCCACCCCAAGCAACAAGGATATCCAAGAAGTGTCCTGTTAGACCCTAAATTTGTTATTTGAAATCTTTTGTATCCGCAGCATCAGTACTTGAATTAGTAGCTAGTGCACACAGTTATATTATTGAATATCAAATACATATCTCAAAAGGGTAAAACTATTACATAATAATAAACAATCGTAAATATACCTTATGCCTTTTGACTTTGTAGAGCGGCCAGCTAGGTGAAATACCTTCAAAGAATAGCAACGAAAGCAGAATTAAAATGTAACTGGTAGGACCATCAGGATATACCCACAAGCAATCAATTGGGTCTCACAGCCTAGTTCTTGACCTTCTCGATTTCCAATCTTTACAAACTTGATTAAGTGTCCTCGAAGCTTTCTTTATTCTCACTTACTGAATGGTGATTTTGGGCGAGTATGAGTACACAACTGTACTCAGCGAACCAACACATAGAATGCAATTATAATATATGCAAGGTTGGTCAAAGGGATGACTTGGGTTCTTTTATTTGCATAAAGCTATGATTGAAATAGATTACGTAGTAGACAAAACCTAAGACATAGCATTTTGATTAAACCATCTTTTATGAAATTTAGTGTTTTTTGTGTAATAGTAGCGAATGTTCCATCCACCTCTAGTGAAGAACATTACCCGAAGGTTCCATCCATTCACACATAGATACCAGTCACATTCACCTTATGATATACCATTTTCGAGGGCTACATCCACCTAGCGATTCCAAGGCTGCAACTATCTGGCAACTCAGGGCAGACTACTACTGACATTTTTGAGCTGAATTAGGGATGGCAATTGTGCTCGATTACCCGTGTGCCCGCGGGTAATGCCCTAATGGAGCCGAACATAATGTGTTTTCTTTGCCCACAGGCATAAAAATAGGTGCAACTCTCTACCCATTGGGTAAACGGGCATGGGCATGGGCGAGCTCCACCCGAGCCCGTCTGGCCCGTTTACCCGCAACATACACTGACAGGTGGGCCACACTCCCACTTTAACCCTAGTCACTCTTACTCAGTCACTAGTCACTACTCACTCGACTCCCAAGTCCCAGCCACCAGCCCCCGTCCTCGGTCCTCCTCCCCAGAACTCTAGATCCAGATTCGCCTCTGTCGGCCCATCCTCCTCTCGACCAGCCGCCGCCCCCATCCTCCTCACGCCCGGCCCCGTCAAGACGAAGTGACGAAGCGGTTAGGACGAAGTGACGCCCGACTGCCACCCCTCCACAATGTCAGGCCGCCGCCCCTCCTAAACGCCAGGCCGACACCCTTCCTCAACGCCAGGCTGACACCCCTCCTCAACACATGGACGCCGCCTCTCCTCAACGTCCGATCGCCTCCTCCCACCCGGTCGCCTCCTCAACACCCGGCCCCCTCCTAACGCCCAACCGCCACCCCTCCTCCCACCCGGCCGCCCCCTCAAGGGCCTCAAGCCCTCAACAGTCAACACCCGGCCACCGCCCCTCCTCAACGCCCGTTCGCCTCCTCCCGCGGTTACCTATTTAGCTCTCAGTTACTTTTATTGTTGATTGTTTGTAGGGATGCAGTTTGTTTTGCATGTATTAGTAATACCATGGTAACATTCTCAATTCGGCGTTAGGAGACCAATACTTGTCAAATTGTTTGTAGGGACTAGGGATCAAGAATACATTATCTAGCTATCAGTTACTTTTATTGTTGATTATTTGTAGGAATGCAGTTTGTTTTGCATGTATTAGTAATACCATGGTAACATTCTCAGTTCAGCGTCAGGAGATCAATACTTGTCAAATTGTTTGTAGGGACTAGGGATCAAGAATACAGTATTACACAGTCAGTCTGGGTTTGTCAGCTCTCAATCTCTCATATTTGTGTTCAACTCTCATATGGCAACTCCAGGAAGTAGTACCCAACATGGGCAATCTTCTCAAGGCTCAATACTCTGTCCTCAGCAAGTAGGATCTGAAGCCAAACCTTAAGTTGAAGAACAACATGCCGAAGATGCAGAAGTACAAGAGGAAGACTCTTGTGGCACAAAGAGGAAGCTCACTCCATCTGTTTGGAACGAATTTACAAGACTGAAAGTCAAGGGTGCTTGGAAAGCAAAGCGCATTTGGTGCAGTAAGTACCTTTTGGCAGAAACGAAGAATGGTACTAAACATCTGCATGGACATCTGAAGATTTGCATCTATTGGAAGAGGCAAGGGAAGGTACAAACCATTTTGAGGTATAGATCTTCTGAACATGGGAAAGTAACTGTAGAGAACCATGTTTTTTATCAAGAAGTTGCTAGGAAAACTCTTTATGCCATGATTATTTTGCATGAGTACCCACTGTCCATTGTTAATCACCATGGCTTTTGTAAATTTGTTAGTGCACTGCAACCTTTATTTAAAATGGTCACTCAAGATACTATTAGAAAGGATATCTTGGATCATTATGATTTCGAGAGAAAGAGAGCTCTCAGTTACTTGGATAAAAGCAGTTGTCGTGTTGATATCGCGACTGATTTTTGGACAGTTGATAATCAAAAGAGAGGCTACATGGCAGTGATAGGACATGACTCTTTGAAGCTTAGAAGCTGCATTTTGAGGTGATTGCTATACTGAAATACTATTAATCTTCGTGCTATATTGAAATACTAATCTTTTTGCTATGCTGAACCATGTAGGTTTATATATGTGTCATGCCCACATACATCAGAGGTTATTTGTGAAGCGCGATATAAAAGCCAGTAGAATTGGAATCTTGATTGCAAGCTATCTACTTTGACTATGGACAACTACTCGGCAAATGATAAATTGGTTGAAGCAATAGAGACAAAGGTTGGTCCATCTAATCTTTATTGGGTGAAAAGATGCTATATATGCGCTGTTGTGCACATATTCTTAACTTAATTGTGAAAGATGGCTTGAATGTCATGGAGCATGGCATTAAGAGAGTTTGTGACAGTGTTTCCTATTGGACAGCTACACCAAAGAGGTACGAAAAATTTATGAAAGCAGCTCGGTTTGTTTAGGTTGAAATAACTAAAAAGATTGGTTTTGATTGCAAAACTAGATTGAATTCAACTAATGTTATGTTTAGTACTGCTATTCCCTATAAGAAAGTCTTTGAAAGGTTGAAGCAACTTGATATGCAGTTTAATTATACACCAACTGTTGTTGATTGGAATTTTAGCTCAACTAATCCTTCGAGGATTGTCAGAACCCGGGATTAATATCCCAAATTCTCTGTGCGTTTCTGAACTAGTCCCATGATCAGTAGTCAGTTCACACAGTAAACAAATATGGTAACAAAATTCATATCACAACTTTATTAATAATCAACAGAGTTTATTACAAAAGAGGCTTACAACCCACAATAAAGAACACAACGGAAGACGAAGAAGTAGTAGAGTCCAGCAATCTGCCACAGGCAATCGACTGGGGTAGCGGCCTAGTCGTCGAGATCCACATCGATAGCAAAGTCCTTCTCCTCTGAAATTTTGTTTGCATAAAGCAAGTATGAGCACAACTTCCGTGCTCGCAAGTTACACCCGTCAAGTAACAGAATGACATGCATATATGGATGTAACAAAGGATGGTTTATATGGTTATTTGCATAAGGCAGTATTTTCTTTAAATACTGGTACTAAGTTCCAAAGCAGTTATTTTATAACTAAAATCTATAAAATTCTCAATTTTATAGTCAGATAACATTCACACATGAATGGTGAAGGATACCCTCCTATCACATGGCTCCCTGCCCAATTCCCATCTGGATAAACCAGTTTTGAAGAAGTCTTTTTTAAACAAAAATCAAAGTCTAACTTTGAGTAGTTCTGCTAGCATGTCCATAACCGCGGACACGGCTATTCGAATAGTTTTACACTCTGCAGAGATTGTACAGCTTTACCCACATGACAAGACTTCTCTAGTTTGTCCGGCATATATCTATGCCACCGCTCACTACCTTTGGTAAGCGGTCTAGAGCACGTGTCGAGGCCTTTACGATGTTCTGTCTTAATGTATTTATGCCCGCTAAGGTTTCGCTACCATTGGGTGGCCATCCTCAGGAAGCCCTCTGCGCGGATGGGTCTCTTGTCGACCAACACCCATACCAACAACATAGCACCAATGACACTAAGACATCACAAATTATTTAGCCAAGTCCCGACCCATACTTGGGACATGTGGTGATACGGTATGGCGTAGCATCATGCGCTCAAGACCGGTCCTTAAGCGACTTGGCGACTTTCCATAAAAACCCTTGGGCCTTAACCTAACGATTAAGCGGTGCATAAACCTGCACCACCAATCATCCATTCCGCCCAAGTCCAAACCCATTTTTATTTTATTTTTTAAGTCATTTGTAAAACTCTCATGACACACCAATGCCAAGGGTACAATTTAAACAATAATTGATTGTTGGCTGAAATTTTCCAAATCAGACAAGTTTGGTCTATAAGCATGGCTAAGCAATACGTTTAAATGATCCTAGTTCATACTATCGTATCAACCAGGTTTTATCTAGGGTGTCAATGTGTTTGATTCAATATCAACATTGGTCATACAAAGTATTTAGGTATAACTATGAATTTAAAAACAGAAATTTATATTACTGAATACAAATAAGCATGTAGTAATAATTTAAAAACAGAATATAAATAATTTAAAATAATGGGATCAATATGATCAAGGGTATAACTTGCCTCGCTTGAGGTGATGTTGTTTTTCTTAACAGGTCACCTAGTACTCACAAGTACTTTCTTCAGGTAGTCCAAGTGTACAATCACGATGATCATACAGTCAAAATCAATCCTCTTATGTTGTTCTTCAATCGGCGTCAAAATCTGATCCTCCGAAGTCGTCGAAATCTAATCGCAAAATAAGCCAAATTCAAACCAAATTCAAATAAATTCAAAAATATAGATCAAATTAACTCCAAATAGAAATATTTTGGTTTAAATAACTAGATTATAATTTTATAAAGATTTTGCAACTTGAACCACCCAAATCGGAGTTTGAATGCAAAAGATAAGAATTTTCTAAGTTTGAATTTACATGAAATAATAAATTAGGGTTTAAAGGAATTATTGATCAAATGAACTCAAAATTAAATAATTTTGGTGTAGTTGGCTAGATCTTGATTTTATAGGAATTTAGGAATTTGAATCAACGAAATCGGAGTTCGTATGAGGGAGAACAAACCTTGGGAAGTTCTAAATCTAAATAAAACCCTAAAACAGATTTTATTGAATTTCCCGAATTATTTTTCTAAAGGAAATTCGGTTTATTGCGCAAGCTGACGTCAGCGACTGATTTTCGGAATTTAAAATATTTTCTGACATGTGGGCCCCACGTGTCATAGACACGGCCCACGGTGGACAAATTCCACCAAGCCGAGGGCTAGGTGGTGCGGTGGACTTGCCACGCGGACATGCCACATGGGCGGACACGCGAGCGGGGGAGGGGACGTGGCGCTGACCGGGCGCATACGTGGTGACCATGTGGCGGGCTACGTCGGCGCCGGACGGGGGCGGTGCTCGGGTTTGCGAACAACGCGAGCGAGCTTCGCCGGCGGCGGATGGCGCGACCGGGTAGAGGAGGCTATTACGGACCTGGCGATACCTGTTTTGGCTCGGGAGGTCGACGGTGGTGACCGGAATTGGCGCCGGAGCGGAGAACGAAGTACGGTGGTTGTCGGCGATGGAATCCGGAGGTGCTCTGGAGCGAAGGAGGGGTGCACGAGGAAGCTCCGGTGACAGGGAGGGTGGTGCTGCGGTCCACGGCGGCTAGGCGATGCTGGCGGCGGAGGATTTCGAGGTTTTAACCGGCGGCGGCCAAACCCTAGAATCAAGATTGCGGCGGCTCTAGAGCGAGAGGGGAGGAGTAGGTGGTGAAGCTGGGATGAGACGAGAAAGGCGATCCTTGGGGGCCCTTTTATAGGGTCGGAGGAGGCCGGGAAGAGGGAATCGGTGGCGGGATAACGGCGGCGATTTCGGGGCGTTCCCGGTGGTTTCGCATGTAGACGAGGGGGCAACGGCCGGGAGGAGTGGCGGCGAGATCAGAGGGAGTTAACGCGCGTGATGGCGCGAGATAAGGGGGAGGGAATCGCGGGATTGAGCGAGCTCTTCACGGGCATCAATGGCGGCATAGGGCGCTGCTGGAGGAAGGAGGAGACGAGGTAGACGACGGGCGCGCGACCGTTGGATGGAGATCCAAGGATGCGGAGAAGCGGGGATGGCGTGGGGTGATGGATGGTCGTCCGATGTAAATCGGACAGTGGGGTTGGATGGGGAGAGAGGGTGAGTGCAGGCTGGGGTGGAGCGGGCCAAAATGGAGTGGGCCGGGGTGTGGTGGAAATGGGCCGGACCGAGGAGGTTTCGGCCCAAATCCTATTAGGGATTTTTAATTGACTTTTTAATTGATTTTATTCCAGATAATTAGAAAGGGTTTTAGAAAATAGTAAAATAAATCCAAAAATTATGAGAAAATTCATAGAAATTCCCTGAGTTATTTTGGACCTAAATAAAATATCTCCAACTTATATTTGGCTATAGTTTTTGCAAATAAATTATTTTGGCTTGAAAATACTTAGGAAAAAGCTTTTAAAAACCTTAGAAAATTCTAGAAATTAATTTAAATTTTATTTTTCAGATCAAATCAACTGAAACTTCAAGAACTTCAAATAAATTTTTACTTTTGACTTTCAAAACTTCAGAGATTCAAATAAAGCAATCAAACTCTTTCAAATTCCAGAAAATCCAACAAAACAATAACTTTATTTATTTTTATTTTGGTAACAGCACTTTGGGATGTTACAAGGATCTCGTCAAGAATTTTCAAAACCCATTTACTACATATTTTATTTATCCATTCATGCTATCTGCCAGAGTTATTATGCAACAGAACATTATTTCATTCATAATAGGAGAGTCATGGTCTCTACGAGGACCTTTGAACCAAAGCTTTCACAGCTTCGTTATATTTATAATGATCCATCAAGTCTGAACTACCTGGTTCTAAGATTTTTATCTTAACTAATAAAAGAAGGAGTTTACCCCTGCGCAGCGGGACGATGTCATTTCTCCTGTGCATGCGGTTGGCCTCTCTCGCCCCTCCCAAATTCCTCATCGAGGCACACCAATATGTGGACCCAACCTAACAGGGATAAGGTCTCGCCCCGCCATACCCTCGTGACTCACGAACATATCCATGCCCCCCACTTCTTCGCAACCACCCAAACCGTCATCGTCACAATTCTTCTTCACATGCACACATCGAAATTTGTTGCTGCCCCCACTCCTTCCTGGCTCACGCCGCGACTTGCCACCTGCACATGTCCGGCATTCGCTTTGTGCCTCAAAGATCCTGACCCCCTCTGGCACTTATTAGTTCACGTGTTGCGTGTACGAAGATAAGAGGATCCGACAGTGTAGGAGGCAGTGATGCGGGGAGGTAGCGTCGGCAACAGGAGAAGGTAGCGGGGAGGGGAGAAGACACTAGGAAGGAAGGGAGGAGAGGATGAGGCGGTACCTTGGAGGAGAAGCGGCAGCGCCGAGGAAGGGAGGGGAGGCAGTGATGGCGCACGAGGAAGAGGTAGAGACAAAGGTGTCCTTCCCTTATCATGCCGCCATCTTGAATTCACCGCACCATGTCCTCTTCATCCTAATCCTCCCATGCACCATCGCTGCCTCCTGCCCCGTCGCTCGCTTCGGACGAGCGCGAGGGCACGGAGGCGATGTGCGATGGTGTCACGGTGGTGGCTGTGCGCAACGGCGGTCGGTGCATCGGATGTCGCGACGGCTTGGATCGGGAGCAGTGCATGACAGCGGCGTAGTGTGGTGTGGCAGGAGACGCTGCGCGGCACGTGCAAGTGCGGCGACGATGATGGCGGCACGACCGTGCTGTGTGCTCGACGGTCGCAGATGAGCGTGGCGGTTAGATTCGACGAGACGACATGGCGGCTGCGTGGAAGAGCGGCGCACCTGCTCAGACACGCGCGACGAGCACAACGGTGACGCATAGATGGCATTTGCGACGGCTGTAGGTGCTACAACTCGGCTACGACATGCGTGACGAAGGTCACACGCTGGGGCGTAGCAGCACGTCGCGAGTGATGGCCACATTCAGCACGACAGGCGCATGCGAGCCGTGATTCGATCCATAAACGGCAAGGAACAATAATTCTAGTATTAATTCTTAATTAGTAATCACAATTTTAATCTACCAGATTAAACTAATGCATAATTGTAGATTGGATGCTAGATTAGGAATCCAAGATAGAGGAATCAGCATGAACCGAATCGATGGGATTGAAATCTACTCACAGTTTTGTTTGCCTGATGTGGATCATGGTGTCATGCCCTTGGTGCTTCTAGCCGAAAAAGACTTTGTGGGCAAGCGGCGTATCACGTCCTTGGCCATACGCGGTGGCAGCAGAATTGAGGATCGGCAAGTACTTCTAGTGCTCGCACATGACGAGAACATGCTCCAGATCATGTGAGTAAATCACAAATCAATTTGTGATTATAATTAAGAATATAAAATTGATCTAATCGCCAGTAATATAGAACGACATACCCAGATTGAAGAGCACATTTGTGTCGATAACGTGTTGAAATCTTGGTAATCGTCACGTTGTTGACTCATAGATCAATCTGTTGGATCGCGGCAAGGCTACGATAGCACAAACAAAAAATTTACTGCGCAACCAAGAAACCACCGCAAGTAATAGATCACGAGATTACCACTAGACGCGCCGACTCGTAGCGGAAGTAGAGTCGATGTAGCGAGTTGAAGCAGTCGTAATCGTACTTGCCGTGCGCCTTCTCCTCCTACTCCGATGAACGTCGTGGGTCGCGGATCGTCCTAGTGCTGATGCTTCGCAACAACACCTCTAAGGTATCCACACGTACGGGGCAGGGACACCACTCGCAGGAGTGCTAGCGCCGGCAGCGTGGTTGAGGAGAGCGTGGCTATTAGGGTTTCGGGATTTCTTCCAGAAAGATTGATCGATCATACCCCATGCCACCGCCCCTCTATATATAGGCATCCATATTGGGTCCTCAACCTGTGGCCCATTAGGAACTCGTGGCCTATAAGAATTCGGATCTCCATCCAAATCAAATCCTAGCCCTTTAAGTGTGTGACCCTATAGGTTCGTGTGTAATCGGTTGTGACTCGGAAACTCTTTCACGATCACGAGTCGCGGGTACCTAGCGACATAACGATTCCCGAACACACACGAATATTTGGACGAACCTTAATGCAATATGATCTACGACCAGGTCCTTATCACTTATGACCAGCTCGTACTTAGTCATGACCAGTTCATAATTAGTTACAACCAGTTCGTAACTCTTTACGATCAGTTTGCAACTCCTTACGACCAGTTGGTGATTATGTTCAAGTAGTCTTCGACTAGGTCGCATCTCCATACGACCGACCGGATCACGACTTGACCAGTCACGACCGGAACTTAACGACTG
Organism: Ampelocalamus luodianensis; assembly: GCA_036346255.1. Taxonomy (NCBI): domain Eukaryota; kingdom Viridiplantae; phylum Streptophyta; class Magnoliopsida; order Poales; family Poaceae; genus Ampelocalamus; species Ampelocalamus luodianensis. The sequence continues at coordinate 49,067,026 of CM070627.1, read as the reverse complement.
CTTGTGTATTCTCCCTTTGCCTCACGACATCTGGTTGAACTCCAGGTGAGATAACATGTCATCCATGGACTGTTCAAAACTTTATCGATCAAGTGTCGAATAACTTCATGTGGTCGACACTTCGACCACTAGTGGTATGGCCATGCACTTTCTTTATTCGACCACAACGAGGGGCCCAGAGACATCTCTCCTGTTATGTTAGGAGGGACAAATCCTATATCCGACTAGTCACATTCCTCCGCATGTTTCATAGCATACCCGAAAGCTACCTTTATAACTACCCAGTTACAGAGTAGCATTTGGCAACCCCTAAGAGTGCTATCAGACATGTAGGAAACCATACTGATCTCAGGTCTAAGGATTATACATCATCATTGCTTGAGACCAACTAACGACACATAGAATCATAACAATCTCAATAGTGTCTCAAGGTGGGTCTTATCCAACACCATGTTCTCTAACATGTGTCCATATTATTGATTTGATATCTCCATATCTATGACCTGTGAAACATGGTCATCAACCAATACATATGCTAGTCTATTCATATGTGTCCTCATATGTTTCCAACCAGGGAGCGTTTAAGAATAATTATCGCAGAAATACAGAGTTTCACAATCAAGTCACATACTTGATGACAAATATTAACGATATAATTTTAGAAACAAGATAACACATTATCCAATGTTATGAACATAATGTAATATAATCATCTCTATGATTGCCTCTAGGGCATATTTCCAACACAATCACATAACACATGATGAATTGCATGAACACAAGTGTATGAGAGATTAAGGTGGAGCGCTTCTATTGATCATCATCCATCACTCTCTTTACAATAATGGCTCCTATTTATAGACTATATGGGTGGACCCCTTCTAGAGGCATTTTGGTAATTGACCATAACACTCTAGGTTTCATAACAGGGTAAACAGTAAATTGGCACTTTAGTATAAACTTTAATTTCTTAAAGACCACGGATAATACTTTATGGTTGAAGGACAGGACAGTGAATGGACAATCCGATCCTAACTCTAAACCTAATGCACTTGTTTGGCTTAAGGAATGAAATGGATTGATCTATCACCACATCATCCCTCGTAGGTATAATAAACCTAGTACAAAATAATGGATGATATCTTAACTAATAAAAGAAGCAGTTTACAGCGGGACGATATCATTTCTCATGTGTGTGCGGTTGGCCTCTCTCGTCCTTCCCAAATTCCTCATCGAGGCGCACCAATACGTGGACCCAACCTAACAGGGATAAGGTCTCGCCCCGCCATCCCCTCATGACTCGCGAACGTATCCATGCCTCTACTTCTTCCGCAACCACCCAAACCGTCACCGCCCCACTTCTTCGTCATATGCACACATCGAAATTCATCACCATCCCACTCCTTCCTGTCTCGCGCTGCGACTCGCCACTTGCGCACGTCCAGCATTCGCTTCGTGACTCAGAGATCCCGACCCCCTCCGGCACTCAGTCCGCGGGTTGCAATGGCAGCGTGTACGAAGTGTACAAAGATGAGGGGATCCGACAGCGTTGGAGGCAGTGACGCGAGGGGGGTAGCGCTGGCGACAGAAGGAGGTAGAGGGGAGGGGAGGAGGCACTAGGAGGGAAGGGGGAAAGGAGGAGACGGTACCTTGGAGGAGAAGCAGCGGCGCCGAGGAAGGGAGGGGAGGCAACAATGGTGTATGAGGAAGAGACAGAGACAAAGACATCCTTACCTTGTCGCGTCGCCGTCTCGAGTTCACCGCACCGTGTCCTCTTCATTCTAATCCTCCCATGCATCGTCGCCGCCTCCTACTCCGGTGTTGGTTGAGCAAGCATTGCCGCCTCCTCCTTGCTTACCACCGCGATGCTGCCACTGCCTCCTCCCTTGGCCTCCTGCCTCCTCACCTCAATGTGCCTAGCAAGGGCTGCAGAGGCCAATAGCTATGAGAACTGAGTCGTGGTTTTGGTTTAGGGTGGAAGAAAGTGGCCATTGATGCGTAGCCCTCTTCCTTGTTAGCCGACAATGGCTGAAAATAGGCAACACGCTGGGGAAGAAAGTCGGCATCAACTTCAACTTACAAAGGTAAACGAACAATCTATGAGATCAAAATTTTAATTTTCGGGTAGTAGTAGTAGTAATAGGTGATGCAATAGGTGAGTTAATGTTTCTGTTTATATGTGTTTAAAAGAAAATTGATATTTATTACGTGGTTTAGGATACCGTCTACTGGTATGTCTCTCTTTTAGGATTCGTTTAGTCATCCATCAAATTTATGGTACGTAGGAAAGGATTCGTTTAGTCATCCATCAAATTTATGGTACGATCCTACGATATACCAATCGAAACAAACACCACATTAGGGTATGTACAGTGGGGTGGTATAATCTTTGCCATGTAAGATTTTTAATGATGTGGATAAGAGAAAACAATGAGAGAGAATAAAGTTGTCTGACATGCAACAGACAGACTATAAAACCCTTATAGACAGTTGTTTCGTTGTTGTATCCATATTGTCTGTACAGTTTGTGGGGTCATATATACATAACTTAAAAACAACTCATTATATGAGTTGTCTTTAATTTTGTCTATAGATGACATAAATAATATTACAGACAACAATCGTCTATACCATTGTACATGCTCTTAGAGATCAGATCCGTTCGTCCCTTAGAGCCCAACTAAGCTTACGGGGTACGGCCCACCAGTAATACAGTTTCACTTCCAATTCCACCGGGTTGCCTCGTTCAACGCCAATCCTGCAGCCCTCGAAGGCTCAAACCCCCACCTCGCCGGCTCGCCCGTTAGAACAAACCGCTGCGCGCCAAAAACTCCCTGACCGAGTCACGCGCGCACGCCGCCGATCGCACGTCGTCCAAACCTTCGCGCCGTCGTCATCAACGGTTTCCCCACCTGCCACGTCTCGTCGCGAAACCGCCCGTCCCCTCACGCAGTCACGCACGCAGCCCACTCTGCCTCGTTTACCGGCGTTACTCCTTCGCTCCTCATCTCCCCTATATAAACTCCTCCCGCGAAGAGATCGTAAGAGAGATTGATCGATCGCAAAGAAATCACTGCGCTCTGGCACGTCTTCTTCTTCGCAACACAGCACGAGCGCTAGCTAGTAGTAGTTCCATCGATCGAGAGGCGGCAGCACCTACCGCAGGCATCGGTCGAGCCATGGCCGGCGTCCTGTTCCCGGCAGTCGCTTGCATTCTGCTCGCCGGCGTCGTCTCCGCGTCGATGGAGCCGCACGTGTTCACCGTCGGCGGCGAAGAGAGGGGGTGGAGGCAGCCGACGGCCAACGAGGAGACGTACAACCACTGGGCCACCAGGAACCGCTTCCACGTCGGAGATTTCCTGTGTAAGCACACATGAATGACGAATCACATTGCAAGCGTAATTAATACCATCCATATGTGTCGTAGTGAGATGTGTCATGCGTGTTCATATGACGGAAACATATGTTTTTTAATTTTTTTGCAGATTTCAAGTACGCCAAGAACGACTCGGTGCTGGTGGTGACGCGGGAGGACTACAAGCTCTGCAGCGCGGACAAGCCGGCTCTGCGGTTCGACGGCAGCGGGACGAGGTTCCGGTTCGAGCGGAACGGCTTCTTCTACTTCATCAGCGGCGTGCAGGGCCACTGCGACGCCGGTCAGAGGATGACCGTGCGCGTCATGGCGCAGCACGACGAGAAGGGCGGCGGCAGCGGCGCCCCGTCGGAGGCGCCCGCGACTTCGCCCGGTGACGACGATGGCGGATCGTTCAAGTCGGGCTCCGGCTCGACGCCGGGGTCCGGCGTGGTCTCGGGATCGGGATCGGGAACGGTGCCGGCGCCTCGGGGCAAGGCCGGCGGCGGGAAGACAAGCAATGCTGCGTCCATGCGTGCGTCGTCGTTCGGTGGCTATCACGTCGTAGGAGTTGTTCTGGGCGCCGTATTGCTGGTCTTGGTATGAGGATGAGATGCATCCATTAATTGTGCTTGTGTGTTGCTGGCAATTCATGCGTGTAGACATGCAGTAGAGGAAGTAGAGGATTTAGAATTGCTAGTTCGTCCCATCGATCGGTTGTTATCATTGTGTCAGGGTAACTCAGTGTCTCAGTGTATTGTGTTAGCTACAATCGTGATGTAATGTGTTGGTTTCTTAGTGGTGTCAAATTCTCGAACAATTGATTGGTTAGTCACAACTTGCAGTACGTAGCCCTTTTTTTACTGTGACGATCGCTTCCCATCAGTAGGTGGATTATAGAAGTTCGTGCTTTGTTTCCGTAGGCCTTTTACGTAAACCAGGAATACGCCTTCACGCGGCCGTTATACAAAACTTATATATTCACCGTCTCCGTCTGCTGCCGCTTCAGTTCCCTTCCCGCTGCATCACCAATGGCATCGCGGTTCCGGATCGGCGGCCCAGACCCAGACCCCTGCCCCGGCGAGGTGACGGGGGAGAGAGAAGCGAAGAAGCCGGACCGCGGCGGGAGGTGACGGACCTGGGCGGCGGCAGCGAGGTGGTGCACGTCCCTCAGTTCGTGCCGTGGGAGACGGCGTGGGAGTGGTTCGACTACCTCGACAAGCGCATCCCGTGGACGCGCCCCACCATCTGCGTCTTCGGCCGCTCCGACGTCCAGGTCGGTGCCATCTCCATCTCCCATTCCTTGCGCTTAGTTGATCCAGGGCCGTTCCTGGGCCTGGGCAGCGGGGCGACCGCCTGGAGCCCACAAGAGCTAGGGCCCCAGCCCATCTCTCCCCTGTGCAGACTCATAGTTAGTTGAGCCCGTCTAAGTATATATGGATATGAGTCCACACAGTCAACTCCCAGGCAGCCACTAGCAACAACACGGAGAATCATCCCACTAGCAACAATGCTGAGAACGTGTCCCAGGCAGCCCAAGTGTCCAACTCAGCAACTCGTCCATTTGGAAACACCTACGTTTGGCATGTCACATGTAAATGAAGGAACGAATGCTATCTCACAAGATCGATAGCTAGCTCGGCCCAACTCCCTTGCATCTTATCTACCTGCTAATTAAGCTGAGAATCTGACAACATGTGGTTTGTTTAGATACTTGAATTCTTTAGTTCAAGTATGCAAAGAAAAATTTTGGTTCAAGGTAAATCTGGATTTTATGTGCCTGTGGTGACCTGTTGGTTGTATTTGGCGGCTAACAGGAAGTTATGTATTGGTTAAAGGATATGAAGAAATTTTTTGGTTGAAGGTTGGTGCTTTGGGCTTTTAGTGTGGCTGATGACTGCTTAGTTATGTGTCCTGGCTAACTGAAAAATCCCATAAAATCGGTTTTTACGTGGTTTCATTCCCTTTAGAGCATGTTTGGAACACATGAATTTCACAGGAAACGATTCATTTCATATAGGTATCTGTGAAATTTTGTAGTTGCAAATGGGACTTCAGTTATATATCACTTGCAACTTGCAAGAGAAGTTTAGCACGTATAACCTTGCTTGTACAGTAGGATGTCGGTTATATGGAAGTGGTTACACTTGTTATCGGTACACATTAGGTTTTGGTCGTAGAACAGCCTTGATTAGGAGTGATTTTCTAAAATGCCAGGAACGATAAGGGCCTCCACTTTTGTCTCGTCCAGGCCTCCGAAATGTCAGGAACGCCCTGCTTCGTTCGATTAAAGCCTTAGGGATTCTTGGCGTTAACATTGTTGGATTCTAATTATTGCGCACAAAATTGGTAGCTCTGCTGTCGTTTGGGTAAAAAATAAGTGCTGATCTTGAAAAAAAAGTATTTAGGCTTGCGATGGTGGGTTGGATCATAGGTGTGGTTCAGCAATTTGCCCATGCTTTAGGTATTGAATATGTGTTGTTTGGGGCAAGCAGTACAATATGTAATGGTGGGTTCAGGTGTAACAAAACTGGTTATGTAAGGCCATCAAGGTTGTTGCCATGTGGTGTTAGTATTATTTGATTGTCTTGAGGTTTGGGAATTACTAATTTATTTCCGAGAATTACTGTGTCTATGTAGACCGAATGCGATTCTGTAAACTGGATTGACACTGAAAGGACAATTAGACTATGTGTTACAGCGGCGGACAGGGGGTGCTCATGAGACACAGCTAATAGAAGACAAGTGTACCAAACATACGTCTAACCAGCAGCGGATAAAAAAAATGGAGAACGCACGATGCTAATTTATAGACTAAAATTGGTGCTAAATTGATTATATCCCAATCAGACCCCCAAATCAGCATACAGTCTCAAATCCATAGAGCTTTGTTATGCCAATCATCCAAACTGGAATGGAAGTTCAATGTGTCATTGTTTTGCAGAGGAAATGCATCAAACACCTAATGTACTACATATTGTACCAAATCAACCAAAGATTAGAGATAAAATCAATGGAGGGTATTAGGGAATATCTTAGCCTGGAAAGTGAGGAAGAAGTCTAGTCCATGTCTAGTACCTGCAAAACTGTTGCTTGTCGCCCCGTCCCTGTCCACTTGTCGCTACTGCGGCTCCCAACTCTACTCAGTGTGGGTGTGCCAGCTTGCTGCCACCACCTGTCGGACTGTCGTCCAGCCTTGCCTGCTTGCTCGTCGTTGCACGCCGCACTCTCGATCTCCCGGAGACGAGCTAGCCACGTTGCACGGTACGCTAGTCGGTAAGGTTGCTTCTCATATTGGGGAGCAAAGGAGGGATGTGTCGGTTAGAGGCTTAGAGCCTGGAGAGATATGGATTAGAGATTGGAGCATTGGGCCACCTAGTAGGCTTGGGGCCTCCAACTGCTTGGTGGGCATGTGACTACCTGGTGCTGTGATGCAGCCAAATCGCCCACATCTTCTTCTACCTTCAGACTTTGCTCCTCTCCTTCCTCAAATGTCATGGCTGCTAGTGCTACAGGGATATAAAGGGTCCAGCTGACGATAGGGGGTGCTCCGGCCCGGCTGCCTTGGCTCCGCCCCTGTGTGTTATGTCCCTAACGCTACTAGCCCTATTAGCTCTCCAATGCTCTTCCCTTTCAATGACAAGAGTCACATTGATAATATAACCCTTGTGAAAGCTTCTAACCCAAGTATCTGATCCTTACTACACCACAGCCTCGAGATACATGCTATGTCGCAGAAGAAGGGCTAACATATTTCAAGTATAGCGGCCATCAGGCTCACGCAAATTCTTGGGATGAATTCCCTGTGCTCAAGGATATCTTGAACGTGATAAGAGCTGTGCCAAAGTGATTCTTTATATTGCTATATGTTAATCGGCAGAAACCAGCTGGCATTAGGAGTATTCGAAAACTATTCAGTAATTTTGTAACATCCTCCCTTCGTCCACCTCTCTTCTCCCCCCTCTCTCTATCCCCCATCTAGCGTTGACACCGGCACCGACAGCACCACGCCAGGGCGTCGCCTCTCCACCTGCCCATCCTCGCCGTGTCCTACCTCCAGTGCGCGCCCGTCGCGCATCCCAGCTGCGACAGCGCATGTGCCCGCCTCTGCCGCACCCTCCCCTCCGCCACCTGCTCCACCAGCTCGCCCTAGTGCGCGTCCTCGTGCCCGCTCCAGCACCACGCAACCCATCCCGCACTCTCCGCGTCAACGCCCGTCGTGTGTCCTGTCTCGGCACACCGCGCCTGCCCCCGTCTCATCCCGGCTTCCCGGCTCCGCTTCCACCGGTGCCATGTGCGCCTCGGCCCCTTTGTCCCCCTCCGGCTATAAGAGCCTCTTCTCCCCCTTGGTCCCGCCCCGTCTCGACCTCCCCACCTCACCTCCTCTTCATCCTCGAGCAAAGAAGAACCAAGGAGAAGCCGAAGAGGACTTACCTTAGCCGTCACCGCCACTTCGGTGCTCTCCGGCCGGTGAGCCCCGTCGCTGCCACCGCCTCGTGGTCCGTTGCCGCCGCGCACCCCTGAGCCTTCTTCCCTATCTCTATGAGCTGCCGCCCCTCCCTTCTCCCCTCGTCGCCACTCGCGCCACCACCCCACCCCTCCGTCTCCCTCCTTTTTGCTTTGGCCTCCCAGTTCGGTTTAGGCGGGATTTACCCCCAGGCGCTCGCGCCGTTCAGCCAGCGGTGGGTGGGCGAAAGGTGGCCGTGGGCCGCCGCCGGTTTTTCTTTTTGTTTCCTTTTTCTTTTCTTTTCTGTTTTGATTAAAAAGCTCAAAGTTCAGAAGTCCCGCTCTCCCTCGTCGTAACTCCAAAAATTATGAAACTTGTTTCTAAAATTTTGTAAATTCAAGATCTTGTTAATGGCATATGACTTGTTTAATTTGGAGTTCATTTATTTATTTATTTATTTTGTATTTATTTGCTTTCTTTGTTGTTTGTGTCTTTTTCCGGTACGATCATCCGAATAGGATTTGAAGACGTGAGAGATCTTCAACTTGATCAAGCATAATACCATCAAGACTCTCTTACCTTTATCCAAAGCGAGTCAATGCTTTGATCATATTGAGCCTACATTTTATGCAAATTATGTTCTTTTAAAGATAGCAAATTGCATGTTTTAATTTCTTAATCAAATGTATGTTAAAGCTTAAGGTAGTTAAATACTCATTTGATGATTAATTAATTATTATGCCATCTTTGACAATTTGAATCCCTTAATCCTTGTCATCCTAGTAACTATGTGGTAATACTAGCTATAGGTTGTACTTAAGCGACATGCTAGTCTTGCTTGAGTACCAGAACATTAAAATATCTCAATCATCATCTTTTCAAACATGAAATGATTTGGGCAGTCATTATAGGTAAATGACTCAGATGGTTGAGTTAATGTGTTTTTACTCCTTAAAAACCCTAATAACTTGTTGTTACTGTCTGGGCGGACTGTGTGATGGATAGTATGTGATGGGTGCTAATGCAGCCCAAAGAATGTTGATGTGTGAAATGATCCGCCTAGATAACTCTAAAGACTTAATCTTGTCATGAACTCCCGTGTAAAACAAGTACAACCACAAGTCTACAAACTGCAACTTGGCTTAATAGATTTATTGAACCTTGAAAATCGGTCTCACGGGAGGAACAATAAAGGATGCAAGTGTGAGCTTGATTACGTTTGAATGGAACACCGATGGTGAAGTGTCTTCTACGGCAAGATGTAGGGGGTGACATCCCGCACCAACATATAGGCATAACCCCATATAGGTGAGATGACAGAAGGGGCGAGATATTTTGAAAGGTTACCGTGATGGTCGCTCAACTACATGACTAAGTAATCATGTGGAGTAACGATTATGATTATCTCTTGTGGGTAAAGTTTACAGCCTCTGCAGAGTCTAAACTGTTTAAACAGCCGCACCTACGGTCAAAGGTGGACATAGGAATCCTTACTCGAGTTAGTTCTATTTCAAAAACCTTTGTGGGTGATATGAAAAATATGGTGGACTCACCTAGCCCTGAGATTGGATTTTCCCTGGGTTCTCGGACTCAGCGCGGTTAATAATTGGAGGTAGCTCCAATCAAAATAAACATAAGGTAGAGTTTCCGATAGAGGAAACCTCTGTTGTTATTAAATATTGCACAATTACTCTCTTTAATAAAATGCAATATGGTTAAAATGCTAAGTGATAGAAATTTGTAATTATGATAATTGAAAATATTGTTTTAGCAAATAAAAGAACCCGAGATATCCTTGTTAAGCCTTGCATGTATACTATTGCATTGTGTGTTGGCTCGCGAGCACGGTAGTCGTGCTCATTCTCGATCTCCCCCAAAACCTTCATATAATGTGGATGAAGACGACTACGCATACTACGAGGATCCAGAAGTTGGAGGCCCAATAGATGATGAAGCGTAGTGTAGTCTTTAGCTGTTCTAGTCTCGTCCCAGTCCAGCTGACTCCGTTGGTTCTTGCGTGCATCCTATATTATCTGAGTCTTTAGGTAATATCGAACGCACACGGGTTTCCCCAGTCGCTTGCATGTGGAGAGATGTGCTCTCACCATTTTTGCTTTCGCTGTAGTTCCGCTATCTTTTGTAATGTAAACAATTTGACCTATTCGGCCTTATTGTAAAACTTGACGTGACGCGGTCTATATAAACTCTGTTGTGTATTAATGCATGGTATAGTTTTACGACATGTATGATTTGATTCAGTGATGTGTCTGTAAGTGCTATCTACTGATCCAGATAATAACACAGTGTTTTTACAGAGGATTCTGGATAGTAAAATTCGGGTCCGACAAATTTGCGTTTGATGACGAGCCAGTGGAAAATATCCACATTCAGCCTTTCCCGCGATTTGCCGGTTTGTGTATGTTCGTTAGGTTCATGAAGCCCTGCCTGGGGAGCTATTTTAACAGCTTGATCCTGAGCAGATACAAGATCGGTTCAGACTACGTTTCATGGCATGATGATGCTGAGCCACTCTATGGACCTACTCCGGAGATAGCATCCGTCGCAATTGGATGCGAACGCGAGTCCTTACAAAGGAAGAAGCCTACCAAATCACAAGGTATGCAGCACACAAACTAAAAGAAATTTCCAAATTACTAGCCCCATTGGTAGATTTTGGAGTCTAGACTGTAAACCATCGCGGCATCAAAAACTGATTCATGTTAGCCATCCACCAGCTGCTACCTGATCTGGAGAAGCGGCTCGAGATCACTGCCCCTCAGCAGCACTCTCTTCTTCTGAAGCATGGTTCCTTGCTCGTGATGAGAGGCTGCACCGGCGGGACTGGCAGCACTCAGTGCCCAAGCGTGCAAAAGCGGCCTGGCGGACCCAGGATTTTCAGAATAGGTGTTCGGAGTTGAGAAAATATTACTCAATGGAAAAAAAAAAAGGTCATCAGTGGCAAAAAATTAAAGTACAAATTATCCCTACCAAAACTACCTCAATATAATGTAGAAAAATTACTAAATAATTAAGAAAAAACAATTTTAACTCTGCGACTCTTCATGCAATTTTTGAGACAGCTATTTTATTTCATTGTTCCTTAGAACCACCTTGCTAACTTCTTCAAAATTTCATGCTAGCCAATTTAAAAGTCCAAGAAAATTTTATTTATTATGTGAGTCTAACTAGCAGTATCCCACAAATATTTCAAATCTACAAACTTCTTCTTCATTTTTGAAGATTATACGATCTACATTTCACAAAGACACAATTATTCAATTAACTATTTGGGATTTGCCGATTTCGGAATTGGCAGGGAGAGTGGGAGACCGGACGCAACTCACCTGGGATGAGACTTCGCCGCAATGCCAGCCACTGCCGATTTGGCGATTTGGGATTGGGTTACCACAATTCATTTTAATTTGTTTATCATTCAAACTTCAAAGCTCTAATATCTAGTTACCTACAATTCACATAAAACGGTTGTGCCGATTTGGGATTGGGTTACCTGGCTAGCTGGCTCGGGGAGACGCCGAGACGGGGACGTTAGGGTCGGGGTGGGTCTTGGGGAGGTCCGGGAGGACGATAGGGAGTCTGGAGTGGCAAGAACAACCACTTTCTCAGTTTCTTGCATTCCTGAAGTTCACAACACTACACAGTACCTGCAAGGCTGAAATTTGATGCTGGCGATTGGCGATGGCGAGCAAGCCGCCGCCGCACGGCATCGCACGGCCGCAGGCCGCAGCGCCCCTCCACCTCCGCCCTGCGGTCCTCCCGAGCTCCCCTCCCGGCCTCCCTCCCCCTTGAGGCCTTGACACCTTCTCATCTTCTCTGGTTCTCCCCGGCCCTGGGAATCCGCGTCCGCGATGCCGTGAGGGAGTCGGGGTCAGAGGCAGCTCGGAGCTTGGAGAATGGAGAGTCGACGCCTCGCCCTCCCCCGGCGCCAGCCCGGTGGTCCTGGCGCCCCGCCTCGGCGCCTCGCCCAGTCGCCCGACGCCTTGCCACCGCCCTCCTCCCCTGGCGCCACGCCGCTTCCTCCTCGCCCAGTCGCTCGGGGCCTCGCCGCCGCCTCCTCGCCCGACGCCGGCTCAGTGGCCCCGGCGCCTCGCCGCCTCCCCCTCCCTCGTCCCCCGGCGCCGGTGGCCTCGCCGACAAGGATGAAGGATGGACTGATGGAGATGAAGAATTGGAGTGCTCACTGCGCAGCGCTGGATTGGGGATTTATGGTTTGAGGTTTTGAGGAAATGGGTTTGGGAGTTGGGCCTCTGAACTTTCGGACAAGAGTGTAGTTGTGGGCTTGTGGCCTGGCTCCTGCGCCTGACCGCTTGTGGACTATGCCCTATGCACGAACGCCAGACGCTGTGCGCGGTGCGGCTGGACGCCTGATGGCCACGACGCGACGAAAGAACTCAATATTTAGTGTATACATATATTATACCTCATATCTATACTGATTTTTTTCTCAAAATTTTTGGGTGTTCGGCTGAACACCCATAAACCAAAGAGGATCCGCCCTCGCCAAGGGATCAATCTTACTTTCCGGCGTGTGGTGCTGCTAGCATAAGCATGTCCTGTTGCAGCGACGTTCACTGGTTGCTTAGTGCCCCGCCCGTATCCTGTCCCTAAAGTTTTGTGGTGATGTAAATGTACCACACTTCTTTTGACAAAATGTAGCGCACATTTTGCTTGGAGACTAGATGTGTGTATCATGCTCGAAGGGTGGGTTGCATCTCAGAAGTTTGAACTGTAAACTACATCGTCTCAAAAAAAGAAGTTTGAAATGTATGACCAATTTGTGTCTCCAAAAAAGGAAATTTATTTTTCTAAGCCCCCTAGACATTTAGTGTTTGTGAATAATCCTACAAACCTTGCTGCAATGTATTGATTAGAATCTCATACATTTGAACTCAATTGACTCGAGCTCTAAAATGTTTCACACGGAAGTAAAACTCCTACAACAGAACATTATTCTGTCTAGGGATAGCAAGAGGGCTATTCCCTGCGGGATACCCTCTCGGGATTGCCACTTAGCATAATATAGGATTTATTCCATACTTGTCAATACAGAGGTTATACCGGTTTGATTCTTGAAATGATACGTTCTGATACCGGTTCATACCGGCTTATCGCTTTGGATTTAATGTAATAATACAAATATATATATTTATAAGTATATATTTGTTTAATTATATGCACATCAAATATCACTTATAATATTATTTCAAATACATAGTAGTACTATCAAATATAATACATAATTCAATAGACAGTATTATCAATTCTACCGGTATAACCGGTATCAGGCTGGTACGATGCTTAGGGCTATTTTGTATCGATTTAGATAACAATATGATACATACCGACCATACCAACCGATACCAATACGGTATTGATAGCTATGATTTATTCCCTCTATTCTTTTTTAGATGTCGTTTTAGAATTTAGATGTCACTTTAGAAAATGTGGAGTCAACCTTTTAAATTTTGATGATTAATATACACAAAAGTATTTGGATTTATCATGTAAAAATAATATTACTAGATTTATCATAAAATTTACTTCCATGTCATTATATTCTTAATAATTTTCGGTAACATATAAATAGAAAAGGTAGTAGTCAAATATGTGTATTAGAGACTGTCGATATCCAAAGTACGTGCGAAAAAAGAAGATAGGTAGTAAGCGTTAGCAACACAAGTTCACAACAAAAATAACTACATAATCTCGTTTTAGAGGAAACTTCAACACAATCTTATGGAGTCCAAATACATCTCAAGCATCACATTCTACATGCAAAATCTGTTTCTTCGGAATAGGGCCCCCAAAAATGGGACGCCCACGCTAACCCATGAGCCATTGGTTTATTGTGTACAACATTTCTACATGAGTTTAACACATAATCACTATTTCCAGCAAAAGAATGCTAACAGATATGTTATATAGCCACTGACCCTCTCAAGGATACGCACCATGAAATTCCGGGGACACATGGCCATACTAAGTTGGCAACAAGTTCTAGCATCTAATAACATTACAAGCAAATCCTATTCCACTGCTCTTCTATACTAACCTGTTGCTATTGCAAAGAACATTTTCTACATTACAACTGTCAATTGCAAGGGTCAATTAATGATGTATCCACATTCCCGAACGACTGCCTGTGAAATCTGCATCCTACGAAGAATAGTCAACTGAGAAAGCAAGCCTATGTTGCTTTTGCTGTGCGTTTTCTCCAGACGCTCTGCACAGTCAACACAAAACAATAGAAGTGGATCATAAGATGAAAAGAATAGAAATCCAGTATTGAAGGCAGGCTCAGAGCACGGTGATGTGCTTACAAGAGTTTCATTGTCAGATTCCTCCTTGCTGTTCAAACTATGGCCATCAGGCTTTTCCTCCTCTTTCAGCTCCACACCTTCTTTGGACTCTTTCTCTGGTTTTTCTTTCTCAGCTGAGCTAACTGCTACTTCTTTCTCCTTGTGGCCATCTGGGATAATAGAACAGTCACACGCTAAGCTCATTTATGAAGAAATGGCATGCATATTGTGGATCAACAATGGGCACATAAAATCAACCCTAAACAACCATACCAGATTTTACGTCTTTGTCAGAATCTGAGTGAGCAAGAGAACTGGATGAATCTGAATCATTAACACCAGCATCACTGGTAGCTTCGACAGACCTTTTACCCCCTGTTGTCTTTCTACGTTTGTTTTTTGGCAGCCCTTGTGGTTTGCTTTTCCTCTTCGGAGGTGAGGGCCTACGAAAGATGGATTAATCAGATGAACTGCACTAAGGTCCTAAAGTCGGATCATTAGATATGAACTTACCTCTTTTTGGACTTCTGTCCGTTAGGCGGAGTTTGCTTGCTGCTGGTAGTTCTCATCTCCTGTGCTCTGCAAGGTGTGATACAGATCAAACATGTAGGGATTACTACAATAGGGATTAGTATGAAATATTCAAAGGTCTTCAATATAGCAGAGTTGGATAAGGTGGTAAGCAGAAGTAAATTATTGGACATGAGATATCCTTTTGTCTAGCAACGTTGTAACTCAATGATACTGTACTGCTTTTTTCCCCGGACGTTCAACTACAGTTTATTATACAGTAGATTCGAAGTAAAGAGGAAATTCTGGCTTACCGTCCTTGGTTTGTCCCCGGATGATCCTTCTTTTGCTGCTGCAATAATTTAGTGAACCATAATGAATTAAACATTATCTTCTAGGTTAAAGAGACATTTTCTAGGAAAAAGATTGACAATACTCGACCTTTACTGCTGGATCATTACTTTCAATCATTTTCCACTTTTCTTTAGCCAAGTTAAGCACTTCAACATCTCCGTCATCGTATAGCACCTATGCAGAGAAGCATAGTCATATTTAGTATATCCGGTACAGTTACAACTTACAAACACCTACCAATTTGAACTAAAATTATCGATGATATCATACAACTGTTGCATTCTGTGATGTTGATTAGTTGATGCTATGGAGAACTAAAAAAGTTGCTATTGTAACTTTGTAAGCACCAAGCATTCTATATAAATATGTCCAACACAATAACCCTTTTTAGTAACAAAATTCGCAAAATGGGAGGAAGAATGGGAGGAAGTCATAACATTACAAATACCTTCAGCTATCTTCATAGAATAGCCAAAATGGTAAAACGAAAAGCAATCCATTGCTTTCCATGCTTGTACTTATAACAGTAAAATGAATAAAACGAATACATCATAGTGATAAACTGATAATAATTAATGCACCATTCATGGGAACTTACCGAATGTCTTTTCTTTGCTGAATCATAAGATTCCACAACACCTTCGTAAAATCTAATAACAAAAAACAATCCATTAAAATCTAGGCTACCTTCAGAAATTAGATAATAACAAATGTTCATTGTTCAGAACTACACAAACTTGAGAACTTACTTTTTATCCAAAGGCCACCAAACTTTTATTCTTTGTCCTACCAGGTCAGAACTTGTTGAGTCATGCGTTGAGCACTGCAAGCATTAATTAATTTTTAGTACAGATGCTAGGACTTGCAGAATGTTGAATACCACTAGCGCACATATACTTCCTTTCGGGGATGTTAATTAACAATGTTACGTAAAGCATGTTAATAGATCGGTGCTACTTACATAATAAAAGAAAACCATAGAGATTACCTTCGCTAAACCAGAAATCAATTTTGGTTTGTGCCTTTTGAGCGACCCATTTAGGCTTCCCAGTTCAGCAGTTCTCTTAGTACTTTCTGCATCAGCAGACTTCTGAAGAAGTTCAACGAGAATCGACAAATCAGAACCTGAACTTTACCCATAGGTCCCATACATACATACCATAGGGATGGAAAGAAATTACCTTTGGACTACTACTCAAGGCTTCAATGCGGGATTTCTTAGCACTCTTTTTTCCTTTGGATACAGGGGTTTTGGTACTAGTAGGCGATGCTACCAACTCTGTATCATTTGAGTCATCTCGGACTTTCTCCTCCTCCAACTTATTTTCCAAGGAGTTATTGGTTTCATCTGTGTTGACAGAACGCAGTAGAAGCTCATCACTGTTTTTATGGCCTTTCGCTGAGTGTGGTCTACTCTTAGAAACTGATCTTTTGCGTTTTGGTGTCGAAAAATCTACTGGTTTCTCATTGCTCTCTTTCATATCCATCCGCCGCTTCTTTGGTTTGCTCTTTTCTGATTCTACTAAATTTCCTTGGTTGTCCAAGTTTATTTCTCTTACCAATCCCAAGACATCATCATCTTTTCCAGTATTTGCTGAACCAGATGGTGCCTTCTGCTTTCTCCCTGTCTTTTTTGCTCCTTGAGATTTAAGAATTTTGACAATTTTCCCTAGAGGAACTTCATTACCAAATTCATCAGTCTGATCTATGAGCATCTTATCTTCAGGAGATTCAGCCTGGAAGGACACAAAACCCAATAGAAGTCAAGGTCCAGTAGACGATTCAAACTGAATCATAACATGGACAGGAATATGCATTACGTACATCAGCATTGTTTGCTGTCATAAGAGCCTCAAAATGGGCCAGTACATTCGCACATCCCAACCACATCTGCTCATCACTCTCCTACACAATATCAGATAAATTATCAATATCAGAAGCCTAAAAGAGAAGCAAGAAATTCGTTGTTTAGATGAACTATCGGGAAATTCTTAAACAAATGGG
The DNA here is from genome assembly GCA_036346255.1 of Ampelocalamus luodianensis. Lineage (NCBI taxonomy): Eukaryota > Viridiplantae > Streptophyta > Magnoliopsida > Poales > Poaceae > Ampelocalamus > Ampelocalamus luodianensis. Next base: position 49,050,042 of record CM070627.1, on the reverse strand, counting down.
TTCCTTCATCATTTGTTAGAGAACATACCACAGAATTTTCATTTTGGTCATTGTGAACTGGCGCATAAAGTTGAGTAGGCAATGGAACCATTTGAGTTTCTGACACATTTATATGGTCTTGACATAACCTCTTTGCAAGAAGAATACCAAGATCACATATAGCATGCAGAGTCTGCAAAAAACATATCTCAGCTTTAATTCATACTTAATAGCAAGCAAGCTGATTATAGTACAGCAGCAAAAATGTAGAAACAATCACACAATACACTCAAAACACTTTCCTACCATGGTCTTATTTAAATCAACCACATCTTGAGAACATTTGACACTTCTGAATATAGATACTATTGTTGTGAAGCTCTCCTTTTTCATGCCTGTAACACTATGCTGCAAACCTTCTTCTCCCAGGAGACTTGAAAGAAGCAGATGCAATCGCCTGGAAAGAGCTTTTTTGATAAATATACATATGCAATGCAAGCGTGCAACAATTTCAGCTAGAATAAGCAAGAAAAGTAAATTTTCTGTTGCTTTCAGAACAGCACATATTACAAAACAAACTAGAGACCTTACATTAACAGCCATAGGTGTGTCGTTTGAATTAAACCACTTAAGAGTCTTAGACTCTATTTTTTATTAGCAAACACTTTAGGGGTTGGCCATTTAACTTTTCAGGTACATAGTTAGAATGTGAAATTCATTGACAGCAACATCACAATTTATGTACACAAAGTAATTAAGGTGGGCAATGATCAAGCAGTGTTATGAAGAAAATTAGAATGATATAACAATGATAACCACGGAGAATAATATCATAAGAGCTATTATCAGATACCAGTAAATTGATAATATGCTTTGATTGTATATTTGTATATTAGTATTCCTCCATGTGAGGGCATCAAGCAAATATGAAATTATATATGGGCAAGGCAAGCAAATGCACGATAACAAGCAAGAGAAAATAGTATCGTAAGAGCTATTATCAGATACCAGTAAATTGGACCAAATGCTTTGACATCCTCAAATTCCTCGATGTTAGGGCAAGCAGGATCATGGGCGAGGACGTGAACCAAATAAGAAATTATATATTCTGGGTAAGCCGTGAGCAAATTCATATCTGCTTGGACAGAAAGTTGACGCATCTTAACTTGTTGGCATAATTGTGCCACCTCAATCAGGTTGTGCTTAAACTAAGAAAGGAAAGGAAACAAGAGAAACATATTAGAATCAGTAAAGTAAGTGAAAATCAATTTATTATCGTGTTTAGAATATGAACCTCTTCGTACTGTGGGGCACGATAATCATCCATGCCTAACAAGAAGGCGCATGCATATTTTGCATCCAAAGCCCTCTCCTTGATATATTGATGTACTTTACTGAGAAATAATTTCCTCACCTGAGGAAAATCATCCTGGAAATGAAAGAAACTATAAATCTCCAAAGAAGATGGTGCATACAAGTGAATCAAATGAAAGGAACAATGAGAAAGCTGCTAAGCTGCATTATCCCCAAGACATACCTGTGAAATCCTCAGAGTCAAATAAAACACATCAACAGGCACTTTGTGGTCCCATTGTCTTGATAAGCGGAGAACAGCTTTCGCTGCTGCCAGCCTCAAATGGGCCTTATCGATAGCACTGCAAGTAACGGGGTAATGAGAAATAACATTATATACTACATAATGCCCACATTAAATAGAAAGGCATGTCTCTATTGGTACCTTGAAATCTTATTTGGGGAAATATCACCATAGGTAAGAATATTCTTAAGGATGCCCATTAATTTTTCTATTCCAGGATGTGCTTGAGCATCTTTGCAAGGTAGACAGCTCTTCACCAAAGTTTTAATGCCATAAATCTGCAAAAGAAAATACCACAACAGATTAACTGGAAGTCAAAGAGCATTCATGATTGGACTAAGTCAGACCTTGAAACCGAAATTTCACTAACCTTTAACAAACAACTCTGTGTACTATCACCCCATTCAGATTTTTGATCAGAAACTTCAACCATATCCTGGTGACACACTTGGAATTGCAATAAAAATGTATAGGAAAAACAGAAAGAAATTGAAAGAGAGCAAGTCTTACATCATTGCAGTCAAGAATTTTTTTAGTTATGAAACTTATTATTTCTTCCCCCCTTGTTTCAAAAATTGGCATCGCTATCTGAGCTATACACCCCAAAGATTGCAAGATAGATGGTAAATGCACTTTCTTCTCCTCTAACAAATCCACAAGCCTCTGTGAAGTTACAAATGCAAGGCACAAAATATTAGAAATCTCAAATACATAGTACAGGAAAGAAACAACTGGAGAAAATTCACACCTTGTAAAGAACAGATAGTGCCATCAGACCATCATCTTTTGTTATGGCAGCCAAAGCATGAACAGAGTATTTAGCCTGCTTCCGTGTTCCTTCTAAACATAGCCGCTCTAATAGAAGAGCAACAGAGCTGAAAATAGAAGCTACAGCAACTTAGTTCCATAATCTTAGTAACTACTGCAAAATATAGTGTCACAAAATGATGATTTTCAAGCAGCTGCACCTTGATGAGGCTAGCTGTTCACGAATGTTGCCACCAGCCTTTGACAAAACATGGGCAATACCCTCTTTAAGCAGTTCATTATCCTCCTTCAGGAGTTCGATGATATCTTCTTCAAGTCCAGACAAAAGCAAAGGGAAGAAAGTAGATATTGCCTGCAATGAGTGAAACATGGAATGGGAACAGTCTTCTAGAGTTTGACAGAGCAAAATGCACACTAAAAGAGATACGAAACAATAAGCTTTAAGAACAATAGCTGAAAGAAGAGATGTTTTACAGCGCTTGGGAGGTACAAGAAGTACCTCCACATGGAAAAATATCAACCATTGATTACTAAAAGGATACTTTAGGTATGGATCTTTGTATAAACATAAGTAATCTAGTAGTTGTAAACTAGCTCGACAATGGCCTGACATCGGCATTGATCCGATGCCTAAACCTTTGTCAGCCATTGCCGTTGCCATGCCCTTCATCTATATTCACCATTAGAGGTAATCTGTGGAACATGTCATGAGAAGTTTCAACTAATGTCAATCCTTACTTAACCTTAGTGGCAGGCAGGCAAGCCAATCAAGAGACCCAAGCGGAAGGCCTTTTGACCTGGGCAATGGCATCTACATCAATAAAATTGCACTGGAATCTTATGTGCTCATTTAATCCATAGCTGCAAATTTCATGATTGATCCATTGGCCCAGGGCCCCTTCCCTCAATAAGCACGTGCAGCACCACAGTTCAATTTTTAGAGTGCCACGGACTGCCACCACAGGGTTGGGACAATGGAAGATAGAAACAAGGCTAAGTCTAAACCTCCTCGACTTATCCTATTGTACCTTGTTTTCTATTTTGATGGATATAGCGCATTACATGTCTAGCCTTTTGTCCTATTTTTAAGCTAGTAGATGACCAGCAATTTAAGTACCTGGCTACCTGCCCTGCAGGTACCTTTAACTCGAAACTATTGGATTACAACTAATGAATAAACCTCATGATTTCAAACATTGGACAAAATCTCCTGAAAGAAACAATTGTTCACTCTTGAGTAGCAGTATATCTGTAACATGCAGCCACATGCAGGCAACTCCTGAAGAAGTTGTTTTATGCTTCCTTGATGGTAGAAATAAATTGACCAAGATATTGCATCTAGAAAAGAAACAGTTTCAGTGAACTGTACCGTTAGAAGATTCATGCATGATGAGATGAGTTTTGTATTCCCAGCAGATTTTTGTTCAGAAGCTTCAGAAAGAATCTCTTTGACATACTCCTTGTTCACAAGTAAATATGAACATCTCATTGATAGTGTGCTCACAAAATCATATAGTACATGTTTTTCGCCAAGTGTCTTAAGCAAATCAACCTGCAAATGAAAAATAAAATTCAAATTGTTTAAAACAAGACATATTCAGAAAACAATTCGAACAGGTCTAGCCATCATAAGTGTTTTTGTCCACATAGAGAGTTTATATGGGTCATGAATTAGGTAGTAAATACAATTGCTTAACCATTATATGGTAGCCATCTCTATCTATATGCAGCAACGGATGAGATAAATAGAATCAAAGAGAGTAAAACCTCGTGTTAAGAATGGGCTAGAGGCATGAGGCATCTTTTCTTAATATCCTGGTTTTCATTTCTATTTTATAATTTATATCTCAACTTAGAAACAAAATAACTATAGGTAAATCAAATAGTAAGTACCCAAAGAGACCAAGCTTTGTTGAATGTTGTAGAACAATTAAGCAAGCTTGTGAATATGTTCCAGATATTCGCATCTTTTAGCTGGTGAAGCATGTTCAAGTTCTCCTCGGTCTTTGCAGGGTCACTGAACAAACGAGACATGCTCCGGAAACATCCGAGGATTCTTTTTTGCAGATCGGGGGCATTTTCCTGCTTTACAAGAAAAATTGGTAAGGCAAAGTCACTCATCAGACAGTAACTTTGCAGTGCGTTCCAGTCTTCAAGAGTCACAAACCTGGCTTATTTGCCGAAGGGACATGTACTTCAGCATTTCTTGTTGTAGTCTGGAATTGGAGGCAACATATCAAAACATTTTTATAACAGAGAGAGAGAGAGAGAGCAATTATCAAACTAAACAATTTCTTGACAGACTATCAGACCTTTGCTTTTGCAGAAGAATCTGTTCAAGAGCTTTCATCTCAACTTTATCAAACTGTGTGACAGCTATTACCCAATGTTTCACTCTTTCCTTTGTCGGAAACTCTGGTGGGAACAATGAACCACATAAAACTGTTTCGATTGACTCCGGTCTGCACCAAATAAATAAAAGAATCACATGGACACTTTCTCATAGGCTCACACTAGAACTTCACTGATCACAGTGTATGTCACACAATCACCTAACTACAATATATCTGCCTCAGTGAAAAAAGTGATATTATCGAACTGATTTCCATGCAGGACTTAAAGCATACTAGTTTTTATTTGTGTTTGTAACCATCAGATGTTGACGCTGGAGAAAATATGAACAGATACAAAACAGAAAGTTTGCCCATAATTCTATAAAATGTCAAAAACACATATTTATGCATTTGTATCCCATGCTTGTCTCATGTGCACCAGAAAGAACAATGTACCAACTGCCAAATGCTACAAAGCAGATCTCAAGAAAAGTGGAAAACCATAACAAGCAGTAAATGTGTAGAGCATATCTTACAGGCAAGAAAATACCAGCAAGATATCCCAGATATGAAAGCATATATAATGAGTATAAAATCACAATAATATCTAACCACAAATATTGAATAATTACATCTTTTGTGCTGTATAATTGAGAAGCAGGACATGATACAGTATACACGTTGAGAATATTTAGTGTACTTACCGAAAATCTTTGTCATAAAGACATCTTAATATTTTTCCAGGTATCCACTCAAAATCATCAGAATTTGTTGAGCAATCAGAACCCCTCAGGCAATACAGCTTGTAGATATCAGCCAATCTCTCCATGGTGTAGCACTTCACAGAAAGCTGATTTTTTTTTCAAGAATACACCATACATTTAAGTAAAACATATAGATCAAATTACATTAAACGAAAATCGAAAGATGCGGAAAGAGCAAAGGAATATTAACTGTTTTATCACGAACGCGCTCCGCTACTAGTTTGATAGTTTCAACTGGAACAGCACCAAGTGAATGGCAAGCTACATCACAAACAGCAGCCACCACTTGCTTTCGCACGTTTTCTTCATAATCCAGCAATCTGTCACATAGTGCCTCTGCCAAGGAGCCAACCATCAGGGCAAGCACAATTCATTACTGCCTCAAATGATATGGACAGCTAGTAGGGAAAAAAGAAAGACTTACTAATAATCTCTGGAGCTTCAGGTCGGGAATGGTTTGACATTAGACATTTTTTCAAATGCTCAATAGCAGAAACACGGATTTCTACTACTCTGTCAGTCAATCTCTTCAGGAACTCAGCAAAAAGAGATTTAAAAGATTCCAAGATAGGGACTCCAGGTAATGAAAAAAGCTCCCCAAGTAATTCAACTGCTTTAGACCGAATTTCTGCTTGATCTGCCTAGAAAATGTTAAATACAAATTTTGATTAACAGGGCAGAACCATCTAACAAAATTAGTCACTTAAACTAAGATGTATGGAAATGTTTAGTTCATTTTCTGAAAAAATGGAAGAGACATTTTGTTCCCAAAGCATTATTGCGCACTGCTCACTATCACTTTCAGTATATAGGTACTTCTATTTGAAATTGATAATTGGAAGTTAGATCGTACCAGTAGTTCCCCAGTTATATACGGCACCACCGCTTTAAGAACCTTTGGAGCACACTGATACACATCAAATATGACTTCGTGATGATCAATGTGATCATTTGAAGAACTGCCATCCCCAGCCAAGGATGATGTGAGAAACTTCTTTATATACGGTTCGAGTTTTCCTGCAGAATGCTCTATAACATTGCGAGCAAGCTTACGCGCAGACATAGAAACACCCTAATGATCAAAAGTTGCAGAATTAAAACTTTATAGAAGGACATAAAAGATAATAATTGGTTAGAACCATACACACATAAGCTAATGACAGTTTAACAAATTACAAAATAGGCCCAAAAACGCCTTAGAAATGAAAGGCACTCACAGTTTTTCTCCGGCCTAAAGCTGATAACAGTACATGTAGAAGGCTTTCATGTATATCCTCACTCTCATCTATAATAAGTGCCATTATTGTCTGCATTGACTTTACAATATTTCGCTCATGATTGTCACTGCATCAAACAAGTTAAAATGAAAACATAATGGGTAAACAAAAAATGGGCTATCCATAGCATATAAACTTCCACAAAAAAAATACATAATTAGAATAAATCTTGCATGCAGAAGTCGCTTGGCAGCATTAATATTCAAATCATTTTGGCTGGAAATAAATGTTTGTGTTCCTGCTTTAGGACAATAGAATACAGTAGTATCTAATAACTCGGTATCATGAAACAGCATGGTACTACTACACTAATGGTGGAATGGAAATAGATAGGGAAATGCAGTGTTCTTAATCAAGGTTGCTAGAGCCGCAAATGGGCCCGCTAAACTGCTAAAGAGTTCAAGCAAACCCATCTGCTATGCATATCAAGGCCGCCAACCTGCATATCAATGCCGCTATCAAGGCAAACCTGCACGAGAGCATAAAGGTTGGCGGCCACTCACTAACTGCTATTTAGAACACTGATGTCAACAGCTGTACAATTCCCTTTTTGCAATTTTCTTACTATTCATTCCATTCATTTTTTTATAGAATACTAAAGTATTCCAAAGACTTTTAAAAATTTCATTCATGCTATTAAATTTTCAAAGAGGCCTGTTGCGTAATTCAAGGCAGACCTCCATGCAATTTAAACATTTCAGATAAGTCCTCCATACAAATTACCGTCTTCAAAATATCATTAAATTTGGTCCTTGTGATTTAAAATTTCAAAGAGGACCCTCACACAATTCACACAATGAAAATTCTGTAATGTATGTCTCAGTCCTCAAATTAATGTATCCTTATAAACCTTAACAATAAACACAACCACAAAAGAAATTGAAATAATTCTTTATGAAGTAGCATCAAAGAAGGCCAAGAAGTAAATTTTACTGGAGAAATTTTATGTAGGACTCTTTTACCACATGCAACTAACAGTGAAAAACCAAACATGGTAGTAATTTCTACTTAAACGATCATGCACAAAGTGTGAAATCTAGTCAGACTGCAGTGGTATTACATAACACGAGGAACACATCAAGCCAAATCTGGCCTAGTTTGACACAGAAGAATTACCTGACGACTTCTAAAAATGTTCGGAACATGTCTGTGATAAGATCATTGCATTCAAGGTCTAACATCACAACACATGCCCGGTATCTTGCAACTGTTTCCAGAATAGCAACTCTCCTGCCAAAGGATTGGCTATTAACATCACTGAGTCCACTAAATGTACCCACGATCAGATGAAATATGCCCTGCAAGAGAGAGGACAAAAAGAATTCTCAAATGCTGAATAAACATAGTAAACTCAGTCAAATTTATTTGGTTCAGTGTATTCTGTAACCATTCTTGATGATAGTTACCCTTAAAACATCATCACTGTAGGGAGCTTCAGGTGCAGTTATTCTTGTAATTTCACAGAAGCAGGTTGCCAAGTGGACCTTGACATCTTCATCCAGATGTTTCAACAATTCTTCTCTGGCAACTGCCTTTAGACATGATTGGATAGTTTCCATCACCGAGGACCCTGGCGACTGCTCTATTCCATGTAGGCATTCCGCAGTTTGCTGCATTACAATAAGCTTTAATAGCATATCCAGAGCTTACTTAAGCAAGAAGGAAGAATTTCAAGCAAACAGGTAATATGACATTACATTAAAATAAGACATAACAGTGCCTGATTCTGAGATATCATGTCAACAGTAAGCAGCTAAATTCAGATGGTAGTGTAATAATGTCCTTACTCCCTGTGACCCTGTGCTAGGAATGAAAGGACAAGGCAGACAACCAATTCAAGACATCTAATCTTTTTACATCATTGATGCCACCAAAATTCCAGCTTTGTCTCTCGGAAGAAAAAGGTATAGCTTTTGAGCTTTCAGATTTGTTCCTTACTACCTTATAGTTAAGCCCAGTAATTCCAGCTAAAGCAACCATAATGGGTAATTGCAAAAAGAAAAAGAAAAAAGTTTAAATCATAACAACATTCGGCCACAGAGCCTGCGCTCAGAACCTACCAACTCTTATTTTGGAACTACTATTGCAAAGCTGCAGATAATTGGCACAGAACACAGAATACAGAACTGGAAATGGATGATAGAAAAGTAGAAATCTTAAAGTATGAACTACTATAAGTTACTAATTTGCGCTAGGCCCTCTTTCTACAAAGATTGAGTTGTTTAATTCATGCCACATAGTTATTTTAGATTTAATTTATGTGATAGTTAGATATTTGACTAAAAAGCTGAGATTACATAACTACATTAGTGATTGTTCAAAATTCAAGTTTTAATTCCATTTTACATTATCTGAATCTTGGATTAGCTGTTTCAGCCTTACATGCTAGTGGGCCAATAGCCTGCACATATACATATGCAATGGTTGTCACATGCTTGTATTTGGAGTGCAACACTTGCACTCGAATGGCTACAGTTAGTACCTAAAAAGTTCAAAAGCTATAGTCTCCCAAATCCCAGCTCTTCAATTTCAGTTGCTAGCTGAAAGATTCCATATCCCAGCTAAAGAACCTAAAGAACAATATTGGTTTGATTCAATCTGAACAACAACATTTATCCCATTAAACCCCAGAGCAACACAGATGAACCTGCATTTCAGCCTAAAAAAACTTGCACCCAGACCTACCAAATTGGCCCTAGCTAGTATGCAGCTGTCCATCAAATTACCCAAGTCCCTATGCACAAGCATCAATACTTTCTAAGTCAAGTTTACATTTATAGCTAAAGTGACAAAGCTAAATCATGGTTGTTGGCAACTGCGAACTCACAAGATCTAATCAAGGAGCTGCAAGCTATGCTATTTGCTACCAAAAAGTTCAAACCTTCGGAGCATCTTTCACCGATTTCACTGATTATGCCATTTACTACCAAAATTTTCAGCATTGGAAAGCAGCAAAAAGAGAATTGAATAACCCACAAGCTATCCATATTTACACGACTATCCACATCATAAACATATCTTAAACCCTAACATAGAGCTATCGGCGCCAGCACATATAAAGCCCAAAAACTTGAACCTAGGGTGACTGCCAAAATCCCATCGATGATCAGTTCTAAACTAAAGAACAAAACAAGTAGCCTAAGAACAAATAGTTGGATTGCCTTTGATGTTACTCCAACATGGACAAGTGTCAGGATCCAACAAATGCACCGGTGTCGGATTTGGGTAGTCCTAAATAGAACGATTCAAGGACAAACCTAACAAATTAATTTTATTCTAAAAATAACGTCTACAAAATTATCAAGACAAAAACTACCATATAAACATAGCGTTCAAGGTACTGCTAGCCGCAGGTGTAGACAAAACTACCATATAAACAATGTATCCTCATTGGAGCACTGCCACGCAACATGCCCTAGGTGTAGAAAGGTTTTCACATGAACACCCAAAATAGGAATTTGCGGTCCAAAATTTACGGTTTCCTTAGCTTCTGTCACTTCTCAACTATAACTGAAGCAACCGCCACCACACAAAACCACCCAAAGGTGAGGCCTTTTACACCGCTAAGACCCCATAAACCCTAATCCACAGCAATTCCTCATGCAAAACAGCACAAATTGAACAAATGGGTCTCAAATCGCAGCCGCACAATTCAGCACCCAAAACCTCGCCACGCCCAAGCTTCACTCGGCACTTCGTCCCAACACATGCCAAACAATTCCAGCCAAAACCAGCAAACCACCACCAAGCATAGCACCAATACAAGCGCCAACGCAGCCTCCCCGACCAAATCTCGCCAAAACCTAACCACTTGCCTCCCAATTACCCAACCCCCACACAAAAGCTCGCGCCTTTCGAACCCTCCCGACCACTAAATTCAAGCTAAGCAATCCGAATCCAGCAACAAAACCCCTAATTCGCACGCCAAACCCCACTACCTCCACCCCACCCCCCTAAACCCTAAACCTGCCGAATTGGCGCACCTCAGCCACAGATCCACCCAAACCCACTCGACCTCACCTTTCCACGACAAGGGCAAGCAACCAAACCAAGAAAGGAAGCTTCAGGAGTCCCCCATCTCACCTCGAGTAGCTTGGCGAGGGCGTCGGCCGGGGCCGGCTCCGCCGCGTCTAGCTTCTCCCCGAGCTCCTTCAGCTGCTCCGCGGCCTCCATCCCCAGCCACCGCACCGGATCGGCGGCGAATTCGCGCTCGCGTCCCGGCGAGGGTTTCGAGCCCGAAGCTTCTCCTCCTCCTCCTCCTCCCCTTTTCTCTCTCTAGGTCCTAATCTGAGAGAAGCGTTTTGGCTTTTGGCTCTCGCTGTTTCGAAATTGGTGTGGGGGTGGGAGAGAGAGAGAGAGAGAGAGAGAGAGGCGCAGAGCTCGTGAGCGCAAATGCGAGGTTTGGGATCGGGTTTGGCCCGTTTGGGTCTCGGCGTTGAGGCAGAGTCCTGGTAGTATACTACTGCTAAACTCCTACCGTTTAGAAATCTTTTTTTCCTTGCTGGCTGGCTTGCTGCTATGCTGCGAGTTTTCCGGTTGTGTTGACGGGTGTGACTGACGTGTAGGTCCCCGTTCCGCGGTCCACCTGTCAGTGCGTGGTGTTGCGTCTGGCGCTGGTGGGGAGGGGTTTTCTCGGGTTGTTTTAGGACAGTATTTAGATCCGGAGAGGCGTAAAGCTACAGGACTCCGGGTGCATTTGCCACTTTAAGGGGTTGTTTGGGAAAACCGGGAATTTGATGTTCCTAAACAGGCCTAAAAAAACTCGATTTGAAGATTTGCCACCTAAAATATTTTTCTCGAGGATTTGACACTCCAAAGCTCGAAATACATACGCTTGGCCACTCTCACCGTATTTCTGTATTTCTTTTTTTTTACCGAAATTAGGTGTGAAAGGACAAAATTTCCCCTGCCTCCCAAACTGGCCTCGCGAGTTTTTGATGCATTTGGCACTGTTGACGTATGAATTAATAAAAATAACCTCATCTCCGAATCAATTGCAAAAATAACACTACAGACAAGCGGGAATGCGACACGAAGCTTGTTCGTGCCCCTAGAGGCCGGACTTACCACTACCGTGCCTCTCGGGGACAAACATGCCTCCACATGCCCCTAGGGTGCAGAAATACCCTCGTCCGACCTCCGAGGGCATGGACAAGGCCTCATCCGCACACCAGGTGTGTGGATTCTGTCTTCTCTAGAAAAGTACTATTTGTATAATTTTTTAAATATGGCAAATGAGCTCAAAAAAGTATGATTTTTTTTTAGAAATTAGGTTTCATGATTTTATGTAAATGGTTATCAAGTGTTTTAGGGTTTTGTGAATTAAGATCCAAGTGCAACAAGGGCTATGCATTTGTCAGCATGACGACGGCGACAGTATGCCTAGCTACTTTGGACTTTGGAGCAGCTCAGTTACGCTTTGGAAATTGGACATCATCAAGTGATTAAAGAAAAGAGTAGTAGCATGCATGCAGTACAATGACTATTGCATTGCATATATATGACTGTGCATGCAATACAATAACGATTGCATTGCATATATATGACGGTTTTTATTTTCTTTTATGGAGGTAAAAAAAGAAGAAGTAAAAATTATCGCATGTACCAAAATTTTCATTCCACAATTTTTTTCACGTGGTCACCCGGCTAGCCCGCCCCTGTTGATTAGATCAAACTTTTGTTGCTAAGGGAGGGGGTATTATCAGATGTGATAAAATAATATCAAATAATATTTTTTAGATTTTATTTCAAATTTTAGCGAGAATTTGGGGACACCGAAAACAAGACTTTAGTTTTTTTAATAAGGGGGGGGCTACCGCCCTAGCGGTTAGGACAAGGCAAATCCGGCCCCCAGGGGTTAGAAAAATTCAAAAAAATTGTAAACTTGTGATAAATGTGGAAAGTATTTTGAGCGTGTTTTTGGAATTTTCCCCGAAACAATTATCTCATTTGCATACAAACAGTATGCAAGTACACAAAACCCTATTTTTTTGAAACATAAAACCCTAATATGACACAACAAAGCGAAAGGGCCTTTGGCTTTAGCATCAACCATCAGCTTGTTGATATTCAAATTTGGTGTTCTTGTTTTTCTATTTTAAAATTTACAACAACATAAACGAACAGAATATACACAAGGAAACATTGGTTGAAGTAAAACAAAAGGGGACAAGGCATACTTATTCCAATTTGATGATGCTTTGACTATTGAAATCTCACACAAAATTAGTAGAAGACATAGCAAATCCTCTAAAAACTTGTGTACCCGTCCAACCAGGCCTCTTTTGGAACATAGAAAATGAAAAAAAAAACATTGGAATTGCATACGAATGAACATTTTGGAGAGATTGTGAATGCATGTACAGAAGTGGTGGATTACCTTAGGCAGCACCACAACCACCTTTGGAGCAGGGCTAATTTTTCAGAACAAGTGAAATGCGGCTACATAAATAACGACCTGGCAGCTTTCAATAGCTGGATTAAGAAGATAAATGACTTGCCCATATTTGAGTTGGCAAACAAGCTGAGGCAAATGACAATGGTAGTGTTTGAGAAGAGAAGGTTGATTGGAAATAGACTTCAAGGGAGGATACTTCCAACCATTGTTCACCAGCTCAATGCAAGGACAAGGGGGTTTAGGCAACATGACAGTGCACAAAGGTACAAACTGGACTGATGAGGTTGATTTTACTGACCTTGTCTTCAAGTTATATCCTCCAATTGTGAAGAGGCCTACTTGTAGGCCGAGGACAGAAAGGTTCAAGGGTAGCCCGACGGCACGCGCAGCTCCGTCACTTGCTCTTTCCGACCTTGAATTCAGTTACATCCTCCACTTGCACTCGTTGACCTAGCTCATCTTCCCGACGACACGCGCAGCTCCATCGCTCACTCTCTTCGACCTGGCTTGCCGCGCATCTTCGGCGCTCACCCTTGTCTTCCCGGCGACCTGGGCAGCTACTTTCACCAACCTTGATTCTTCTGACACTATGTCATCGGACTGTTAAGACAATGGCAAATCTTGTGAAAATGTCCATCTTGTCCCCTGTGTATTAGAATAGAATAACATTTATTTTATTTTGCTTTTTTGTGCAAATATACCAATGAATGATTATATTAACAAGTTCATGTGTGAGATGTTCTGTGATTATGTCAATGCCCTTTTGATTTTAGGGGAGTGTTTGATGTGTGTATCATTTGAGAAAGAAATCTTGCTCACTCGATATTGCAAGGGAAATGTGCAGAAACTGCTTTGGTCATAAACATTCCGAGAAACTTTGCACTTTGGTCGCAAATGGGTTCTTTGATTGCACTAGGCCTCCATTGTTGATGTCTTCCAGCACCGTTAGCCTCAAAATCGATCCGCGATTGATGAGTTTTTTGGATGGACACTTCAATGGCGATCAAGCATTCCTTCACTCGAGACTAGGGCTGGAAAAATAGCTCGAGACTTGTGGCTCGATTCGGGCACGTCACGGCTCGGCTCAGCTTGTGAATTTTCGAGCCGAGCCGAGCCCAACTTTCAGCTCGATGAAAATTCGAGCCGAGCTTGAGCCGCTCGCGAGCCAAACGAGCCAGGCGAAATCCCCCCGCCCAGCCCACTCAGCCACGCCAACCAGGCGAAATCCCACCCAGCCCACCCAGCCCACTTAGCCACGCCACCCACGTCCCCAGCCCAGCCCACGCGAATTCCCTAACCCTGACCCCACGTGGCCACGCGTATTCACCTAATTCCCCATTTCCCCTTCCCCTTCCTCTCCTGGCTCCCACCCCGTCCAGGCGTCCACCGCGCCGCTCCTCCGCCGCCCTGTCCAGCCTCTACCCGTTGCTCCCCCTCGGCCCCCTCGCAGCCTCGCCCAGCTCCAACCTCCACCCGCCGCCTTCCCCTCGTCCAAGTCACCGCCCCGTCCACCGTGTGCTCTCTCGACCCCCATGCCTCCGACTCCGAGTCGCCGCCCTGTGCTCCGCCTCCACCTCGGCCCATGCTCCATGCCTCCACCTCCGCCTGTTCCCCCACTGTCGCCGGAGGCCATCAAGGCGAGGCGACCGTCACCGCCGCCCCTTCCTTCGCGTCGCCGTCTTTTAGGCTCCAGACCGCCACTATCGCCGCCTCCGAGTCTTCGACCGCGCTATCGCCTTGCGTAGTTGCCCCGACGCCCTCGCTGCCGCCTCCGAGGCTCCGACCACGCTGTCGCCTTGCGGTCGCGGAGCTACCCGCCGACGTCGCCCCACCCAAGATCTGATTCATCCACCCTCTGAGGCTGCGACCATGCATATTTTTGTTGTGAATGAATGCTCTTTGGTTGCGAGGATGCAGATTTTTGTTGTGAAAATGATGTCTTGTGATTCTTGCGAACGAACACATTTATGATTCTTGCGATTTGTGAACGAACACAGAACGAAGGAATGATGCCGCTGCTCCTGGCTCGCGAGCCAGCTTGAGCTGCCTTTCGAGCCGAGCTGCCCTCCTGGCTCGCGCCGAGCCGTTTGTTGAAACAAGCTTGGCCAAGCCTGGCTCGTTTTCAGCCCTAGTCGAGACGAGGAGACAGAGTGATGGTTGTTTCCAGCACCATCAGAGCATCTACAATAGTTTATTTCTTAGTTTGTTACTAAGAGGAAAGAGAGTATTCAATCTAATAAAAAGAAACAAGCCTTCTAATAAATTGTTTTTAAGCTTATATCTAACTTTAATCGCTACAAGTGTGCATGATGATTCTTGATATCAACAAATCATGTTTTTGGGTAACAAGTAAATCTCCAATAGCTATTTTGTTGTTTTTTGTGTCTTAGTATCATCAACTTGCTTGTTTATCACATTCTCTCCTCACCATCTCTCTTCCACATCATCAAGATGCTGATGTGTTTATCTCTTAATAACAAGTAACATGGACTATTGCAGATGCTCTCAGCCCCAAAATCGATATGCAATTGATTAGTTTTTTTTTTATAGAAACTTCAACGGCGATCAAGCATTCCTTCCCGCTTTTTGTCAAGGCGGATTGTGATGCTTCAACCATCCACCGTTTGTTTTTGCATTGGATGGCTAGGATGGAGCTAATGGCACCTTCGCCTTCAAAACGTGAAGACAGAGGATGCGCATCCCGAGTAGCAACTCTATGCCTAGACATAGGTTAGTCCTTTACTGATGTGTAGTTTCAAAATATTGGAGTTTCTTGTTTTTAATCTAATCTACGATTACTTTACTCCACTTCTTTGATTTCGTTAGTTTTTCGTTGGGACGCGTGTAGCCTCGATTATGGATAAGAAAGCTGCCATTTTGTGTCCCACGGAAGTATATATATCCTACATCAGGTTTAGGCCGGCCCACGAATTCAATCTAGACAGCCCACCACTACGGGCTCTTACAGGCCCAAGATCTAACCAGGTTGGATTCGAGAGCCATACTTGATTGAGTTGTGCTGCACTACGAATTTTCGCGTTCGCAGCGGGTAAGGACACATAAAGTGATATATATATAGAGTGATACCTTTTATGTTATTTATAGATAAAAATAAACACAAATTATATCTAAGTTGTTTATATATGTCTCTCACAAGATAATGGCACAAAATATATGGGTTACAGACGACACAGATACAACATAAAAAAATGATGTCTATAAAAGCATGTGCAATACAAGTGCTTAGATAGATGTTTAGTAAAGAAAAACTGATTTTTCTTGCCACGTAAGATAGATAAGATATTTATTTTGTAGCATCGATACTTCATTAGACATCGGTGTTTAAAAGATGCATATATATATATAACTATATATAATTAATAGGTAATACAATCATCTAAGCACTTACAAAAGAGGTGTTTGCATTGGAGAAAATAAATTTTACATAGGTGCTTAATGACGTGGTAATATTATTTCTTTAAGCACTTGTATACAAGCATATCGTATTGTACATGCCCTAAGGGCCTTATAAACCGTCTATTGCATACAAGACAGTTTCTACCTCTCTTCTCCTTCTCTCTCGTCTATATCAAAAAAATTTACGTGATAAGAATTATAGCCGACTAATATTATTCTACTGTACATGCTGAATGAATAGTGGCGCGACAGTGTGTCGTTAGCACGTACAAAGTTTTATCGTGGTAGGCGAAGCATTTCCCTATCTGATTTTCCTTTCATTTATGTCCTGGCTGGTGTGGCGCTCAGTAGCCCGTGGCAAATCCGTGCTGGCACGAGGACGCCACATAAGGACAAAAGCAGACAGCGCTGGCTGCCTCCAGCTAAGCCTCGTGTACCAATTATAATTTCCAAGGGCTTTCCGGGAGATTTTTCTTTGGCACTCTTGATTCTTTCTCGACGTGGAGGTTGATGGTCTGGAATCCGTAGAAGTCAACAGTCAGAGCACATCATTTTCCCCAACTTGTTGTCCTTGCCTTGGCAGCACGATGTTGCTTTTACTCTAAACCTGGAGCGGGCAATATTTTAATTTTTAAGCAATGAGGGAAAACAGGTGTGAACGGGACGATTTGACACGATAAGGAATAATATTTGGTCCAGTTTTCTTTATTGTCTTTCTCTTGTTTCAAACGCATCACCTTTTTCTTCGACCACATGACCACATCGAGCTGCCATATCCGTAAGAGTATACATATGCACATAAGAGTATACCGTATGCAGTTGACATTGGACACCGTGGGACTAATTCAACCAATTGCCTAAGCTAAAATCTTAAGACTTAAGACCCACCCACTATATTGTCATGTGTTTTATTTAACGAGATTACCAAGATTTGGATTTAACACGAGGGGTGTCAACGAATCGAATACGAACGCAGGATAAAAACGGATAATCCAGATACGATTAGCACTCATTGAATCTCAACGTATCAAATACGAATCAAATAGTTCAGATAAAAACGCTAGATAAAAACGGTTAATCTGAGCAGATACCCTGCTTCATCATACCACTATGCTAGACTGCACAGAAGGGCTGCACCCAACCCAGCTTTAACTGATGCTGACGACCCCGACCATCTCGACCAGTTATGCAAAGACAAGTTGGGAACTAACCCGGTCACTCTTATCAATCAATGTTCTAGACGACCTCGATCTAATCTAACCTAACCAGCAAACTCTACGGTCCACTTTCTACCTTCCGATGAAAAATGAAATCAAGGAGTGAAAATTGAGGTCAGATAGCTGAACCATTGCAGTTTCTCTCTCAAAAGTCATCGTAACCCCACCTTAAAAACAAACAAACGAACAAACGTATGCTGATTTTTTTTCCCAACTAAAGAAATCCACCGGTACGATACGACCTCAGATGCCAAGCGCCAGCTAAGCACACCGACGTGCACCCCTCCACTTCCACCTGCGTTTCCACCCTGTCTCTCTCCCACCACCGCTCCCGGTCAAACCCCGCACCGCGCCGTCGCCACCCGCTCTCGCTGCCTCTGGGCCCCACCTCAACCCCCGCGCCGGCCGACCCGCAGGCCCCACCGGCTCACATGCGGGTCGTCCAAACTTCGAGGCCCCAAAAAGAGAGCGAAAGAATTAATAAATTTTAATTTTGGGCGGGTTTTCCTACCGTGGGAATAGGAATACTCCACTCTCTAGGTATAAATCTATCGACTACTTTTCTACTACGATTCGTCTCTCTCCCCTCCTCCGCCCCTCCTCTCTCTCCGACGCTTTCCTCTCCTCTCCTCTCCTCCCACCAGCAAAGAGGGAAACTTTCCCCAAAATTTCCTGCTCGGCGGATCGGACTGAGCGCAATCCATGTCGGTAAGGGCTGCTCTCTGCAAGCTTGGTTGTTTGTTTTCCAGTGATTTTGAGTCGCTGATTGATGGTGCCTAGATCGAGGTAAGCTCACCTTTGTCCTGAATTATCTTGGTTAAAAGTTGGAATCAAGATTTAGTCCTGTTAGTTGATTGGGAAATTTTGAATGGAAAAATGGAGGGAGGTGGAACCCTGATGCAGGGCAGAGGACTGCTGGTTGAGATGATTTTTGGCTGTTAGGGGACCTAGGTGTAGAGAGAAAATCCGTTCGGCCTTTACTTAGACAGAAGTACAGAGCTAGCGAGCAACCAAGGACAAATTGTTTCCATCTATGTGTAGCCTGTAGGGAAGAGAGCTCATCCTCTGTCGTACAGATTGTTGATTTTACCAATCGATGATTGTTGATCCCATGTGGCCTTTTGTTGATTGAGCGTGAGGTTGTCTTGTTAAAGCTAGGTGAGTTACGAGGCTAATGTAGAAACTGAGGCTGACCTGGGATGGGTTGAGATGATCTAGCAAGGTTGTTGACCCGTAGGGGAGGAGGTTCATTCGTTTTCCAGGTTTGTGATCATTCCTTGTCAGGTTAGGCTTGCCAATATCTAGATTAAGGGGGTTGCTGATCTAACATGAAAACCGGATTCCTGAACGTTTCAAAACGCAATAGCTTTTTGCACAAAAGCAGAACCAACTAATAGTTATGCTTTGCTGTGCCAAAGTTTTGTGATTGAAATTTCATGCTAGTCAACGTGATTGCAGAGTCATATCAAACTGTTACTCACTAGCAGCATGATACTAGGGGGATGAATGGTGCAATTACATGTTTAGCCTAGGATACTGTACTATAGGCCAAAACCAAAATTTATTGATTACACTCATATTTTAAAAAATTATTATCGATTTTACAGCATCATTGGTTTTTGTAAGATGTATTGGCTGCATCGTGGAATATCAGATTGCGTGTAAGAGCAGCACTCATGGGCTTCTGTTTTCTTCGCAGCATGTCAATTGTAACGGGGTTGGGTTTGCAGTATACCTTTGTTATGTTCATAAGAGTTGTGGTAGCCTGGTAGTGCAGCTTATTAATAATCTCTATGGTGTGAGCAATTCCTGTTCCATAGGTTATCAAATGAAACACATCAATAACTTTTTAAAAGGCAGCTGATACTACATGTCTGGTGAAATTAACTTAATTTTTCCAGCCGAAGAGGTCACTAAGTGAATGGAAATCTTTGTGCACTTTTGACTAATGTTTGTTTTTACTGTGTTTAAGAAGGGAAAAAAAAACATTATTGCATTGGTCCTCCATTGTTTTCTGTGTACTTTACTCAGTTCATGCATTATTATGCGTCATAAGTACAACTTGTATCCAAATGGGAAAAAAGCAGAGAGAGCGGTTTGTACATCTTTTGTTTATTTGTTTTTTTCCTTCTCAAAGTTAGCTTCTTTGAGTTCTTCCACGTTATTGCATCTCATGGCTGCTTCGCAGAAGCCTCTTTTTTCCCTATCTAATAACTAATAAGGTAGTCAATTAGTCACACTTGATCTCTTCTTCATGTAACCAGAACATACTAGAGAATTATACTCCCTCCAGTCACAAAAGAAAGTCGTTTTGGACATCGACACGGTCCCCAAATGCTACGTTGACCACTCATTTATATTGCAATATATTTATAAAACTTTTTTTTTTATGAAAGCATTTTTCGAGGCAAATCTACACACATATCATTTTCATGTGTCTAAACTCCAATCTAAATAGTAAAAAAGATATTGATGGCCAAAGGTTATAATGTTCGACTGCATGCAACCCAAAATAACTTTCTTTTGTGACTGGAGGGAGTAATTGACAGCAATTACTCGTGCACAATGTTAACAGTAGGACCTCATTTGTTACTCTTATGTTTACAATTAGTACCATCTTAGAAAAAGGCGGATTCCTCCTTTGACATATATAATGGTACTTTCCTAGGAGGAGGCTGGCCGCCCTTTGCCCAAGTTTGGCGAATGGGATGTCAACGACCCAGCTTCTGCTGATGGATTCACAGTTATATTCAACAAAGCCAGAGATGAGAAAAAGGGAGGGAATGGACAAGACACCGAATCACCTTGCAAAGACAATAGGACTGAGAGGGTGGAATCTTATGCCTCCAAGCCAAACTCAGTATGTGACATGACCTGGATCATTGCTGCTCTTTCAATTTCACCTGATGAAAATACTACACTATCTCTCACATTCATTAGCTTGCTACTTACCGTTAATCTCAATTGTTCTCGTGTGCAGAAGAAATGGTTTTGCTGTGTGACATCCAGTCCTACACAATCTTGAGGAAGACAAGTGCGATGGGTTGCAAAAATACTGTCCTTTAGTTTTGCTATATACATACTATCCATAAGACCTTTTAGAGATACCCATACTTGCTGAGCCGTTATGATGGGTATCTCTTGAAACTCTGAAAAGTGTGTATGTATGTGTGAGTGTTATCAGGCACGCATTTGGATAAGTGAACTTCTGATGTAATTTTAGTCCTCTCTCTGTCTCTTTTCGTGCTGTAGTCGTACTTCAGTGACATGAATGAATCTCACCTATTGGTATAACTGCAAATATCCAATCCCGCCTTGTGATTTCTGATGTTCTTTGTTGGTTGTAAATTGTTGCGGAACTTGATCAAGCAAAGTTGGGGTCGTGTCATTGACCTAATTTGGTGGTGGAAAAGCATCTCAGCGGTTTTTTTTTTTCAGGATTTAGGGGTTTCAAATTAATTTTCACAAGGCGCAGGTTTAGTTTTAGGAATTTATTATGCAAATACAGTTCAATCTGTGTAGCTCAAAATTCCTAACAAGGATAAAGAATGTTTAAGAAGACATGAAGGACGATTAACACTAACTTATCTGGCAATTGGAGCTTCGTTTCGTGGCGTTGTGATGGATTATGATAATCTCGCTTGGTTTAGCCGCCTCTAGATAATTGGATGTTTGGATAGCTTCGTTTTTATTCATAATTAACTTGCAAATGGATAGATGAAATGTAAGAGGATGACTATTAAATAACATAATTCATCTAGCTTTAATCCGATTTACTAAATAGAGTAATATACTTTTCATAGCTTCCTTATCGCAACAGCTTTAAAAGTAAGCACAACACAACAATCACAAACTGTGCCTAGATGACGTAGATACCTATTCTCCGTTGGCAAGTACCGTGCTGTTACGAAGCAAATTCTACTTTAGGAATGAGCCTTGTGTATTGTCGAACTTTTTTTTGGAGACTGTCGAGCTTAAAAGAGCGCCAAACGAATTGTCCTACCACAGTATCGTTTCGATGCTGCTAAGTGCTAACTGATGTCTGCTACTCTGCTACAATCTCTCTGCTCGGACGAGCTGGGCCAAATTTCGTTTCTTTTTCATAGCCCAATCAGTGAACTCCTAGTCCAAGAAGTACTGTGTGGAGCTTACTGGATCAGACTATTCCATTTGGCGATGTGTATGAGCTTCCTCAGTTTCTTGCTCCTGAATCCCTGATGTGCTAGGGAGGGCACATTTAACAGCTTTGGAGAGTACAAAATTTGTACGCACAGCGAACAGATACTACTTCTCTCTAAAAAAAAGCGAACAGATACAACAGAGCCTAAAAGGAAAAATCTCTTGCAATGCTGTTCTCTGAGGAGACAAACAGGGTTTAGTAGCCAACAAGCTGTCTTTGGTTGAAACAAAACATCACTACTACTCTTGGCTCCTCGCGCCTGCTTATCTCGATCTCGAATTCTCTGAGGCCATCGGTGTTTGGCAGGCTGCAAAACAATACGTACAATGCTAGCTCCACACCATCGATGGGCTGGTCTATTTGGTAGGCTAGCAATTAGCAATATATCCACACCATTCTTTTAATCAAATTTTCCAGTTTGAAAGTTTCTGATTTGAATTTTTTCAAAATTGAGTTGATTTTTTTCACTTATTGTGTAAGAATCGTGACGAATGGGGAAGAGAAGGGGGTTTAGTGGTGGGATGCCCCCACGCGGCATCGGTGAGATGCTGTGAGCAGGCTCAGGGTTCAATTATTTTCAGCTAGTGGAAGCCATTTTCGGTTGGTTTTCCGCGTAATCTGATTTTTTTCTCCATTTCTGCATGTGGATTGAAAAATACATTAACATAAATCCACAATATAATCTTCTATTATATTATTAAAGTGATAGAAAAAGAAGTCATCATGTTTGCTCTCAAGAACTAGAAATTTCCACGTTAATCGGTGGAAAAAGAGAAAATCTACACCATTGATTATGGTAGGTCAAGATTATAACGACCTAGATTAAAAAAAAGAGTCCATATTAAGTACAATATATAAATAAGAGTCCATGTCAAGTACAATACAAAAATAACTGAAATTTTAAAAAATTTAATAATTTCATTTTGACATGAATTCCTAAGTAAAATCACTAGATGAACATAATTTAGAATATTTTTTTTAAAAATAGTAATTGGATTAGTATACAAATTCTAACAAAAAATAACCAAAATTTGGAATAAAAAATAAAATAAAATAACCAAATTGATTTCGATATGAATTCCAAAGTAAAATCACCAATAATTGTAATTCTTAATATATATATATATATATATATTCAAAAAATAACAATAGGATTAGTATACAAATTCCAACAAAAAATAACTAAAAATTGAGATAAAAATAAAATAAAAGTTGCAATTTGATTTCCATGAATTCCAAAGTAAAGTATATAAATAATAAAATCCAGAATAAAAAAACATCATCAATTTGATTTTCATATGAATTTTTTAGTAAAATACAAAATAAATATAACTCGAATAAAAATTAAACCAAAAATAGCAATAGGATTAGTATACAAATTTCAACAAAAAATAAATTGATTTTGGAATAAAAATAAAATAAAACCAGTATTTTGATTTCGATATGAATTCCAAAGTAAAATATATAAATAATTATAATTCAGCATAAAAATTAACAATTGGATTAGTTTATGGATTGCAACAAAAAATAATAGAAATTAGGGACAACAAATAAAAGAAAATTTGCAATTTTATTTCTATATGAATTCCAAAGTAAAATATCTTAATAACTAAAATTTTGAATAAATTAAATCTAAGTTATAATTATGATATCGTGAATGGTGTCAGATTAGACCACGGAAGAGTGCAATGGCGTCGATCTATCCTACAAGAAGACATTGATTCACAAGGAAACAAATAGCTGAGACAACGACGACGAAGATGAGAACAATTCCATGCTGCTCACCTTAACTGCTCAACAAGGACAATGTTATGCTGCTCGCTGGAACCGTTGAAAAGAAAGACCGGAGTCAAAGAAGCCAAGTGCTACGATGACGAATGGTGATCATTGGTGTTGTTGAAGAAGTTCATGTCCAAAGAAATTCGATAATAGGGAAGATATAGCAGAGAGGAGATGAAGCTTTGGATTAGAAATGAGCTATATATCAACGATATGTGATCATCGGGTAGCTAAGAGTATGCCATTGTTGGTGAGTGACATGGCGTCACCGACGATGGCGAGCAGATTCTTCCTAATGTTAGACAACGACTAAGGCAGACATACCGATATTAGTGAAGATGGGAGGTCGTCGCAGTTAGTGAGGAAGCCACATTGTTGAGTTGGACAACGTCGAAGAAGATGAGTGACCGATCAGGGGAAGAAGACATCGGGCATGTATAACATCGTACATATGTATATACATGCATGCATCCTACGAATAGAAGCATAGGCGTACATAAACAAAGGAGCAAAGAGCACGGAGTAGAGATAGCTCAATGGTAAGGAATAGGCTTAGGGCCACTAAAGAGAGTGCGACGGGTGTTCCGGCAAAGATCAATGATATTTGCACGTATATACGTGTAGATATCACAATGGTCATCATTACGCGATAATTGAAGAGAAGTAGAAGATAACAATGTGGTAGATTATTGCATTGGAAATGGTAGTAGCTGAGAGATATCGATCAAGAATTGGACTTGCTCTTGGAGGTTGAAGCAGAAAAATTGTGGCGGAGAGAAGAGATAGAAGACACACGGTTTGGTGTGGCAATCGACGCAACGGAAGATAAGTTCAAGGTAGGATAAGTTTAAGGTAGGTCGTCTATGGTGCATCGGTGTATATGTGGGTAATGTACTCTAATACCATGTAAATTAATAAGATAATTTTATTACACATATAATCAATGTATTGCTTGAAATTAACAAAAATACATGTGCATACAAATATTTTGAAAAAGAGTTAAGGGTATGCAACTACATGATGTATACATAATGGAGAGTGATTAACTTATTATACTCATGATTTTCTTTCATAAAAACTCATACTTTAATTACGTTACTCAAGTTGTATTTTCCTTTAAGCTTCTATTGTCATTTTCTAATGTTTATGATATCTTAAAAATGTAAATAGCTACAAGATACGTAAATATATTCTGAAGTATATATTTAAATAAATCTAACCGTGCAAATGCGAGGGTCACCCTGCTAGTTTTGATTAAACAACAAACCATATAAGTGGGAGAGCATGTAAAGAAACAAGAGAATTAAGGGAATTTCTCTAACAGGCAACGTGTTCTGCTGCCAGTGCTGGCATAGACCCCCCCACCCCCACCTTTCAATACGCGGAAACTCAAACTTTCAATTCCAGAATAAATTCTGTACTTTTTAGTATTAGTAAGAATATTGTTTTTGAGAAGTTTTAATGCCAAATTTGCAACATAGGATGCTGAATTGGAGTGCCCAGGCCTTAGTATCTTAAATGGTTGAGTTCAACATAAATTCGAGTACATCTTTCCAAATTAATTTCGATCAAGTTGATATTATGACCATTCATAATAATTCAAATGAATTGCATTTTTTTTTTGAAAAAGGTCCAATTTGAAAGATTTTGTACGCATTTCAATTCAATGTTTTGCATATTTTAACAAATTAGCACATACCTACACTCAAACATTCCTTAAAAAAGGGATATTATAGTTTGAATTTCAGTTCAAACTAGTTATAAAACAAGTTAAGCCCAACATTTTCAAGTGGTTTTTGTTTGTTTGTTTTTTTTTTTTTTTTTTTTTTTTTGCAGACGGTGCCTAAGGGAAACTACAAATTTTAGATATTGAAGCCTTGCCCCAGTTATTAATACCATAAATTTTTGTGTCTCTTTACAAATCTACATGGTCCTGTGTGCCTCCTCCAAAGAAAAATATAACTTAAAAGGA
This sequence comes from Ampelocalamus luodianensis, assembly GCA_036346255.1. Classification (NCBI taxonomy): domain Eukaryota; kingdom Viridiplantae; phylum Streptophyta; class Magnoliopsida; order Poales; family Poaceae; genus Ampelocalamus; species Ampelocalamus luodianensis. The sequence continues at coordinate 49,024,362 of CM070627.1, read as the reverse complement.
TGTAAACCCATTATAACACATTCTCTGTTCAATTTTATTTGATGTTTTAGGTGTAGAAAAGTGTTACTTTTTTATTTGATGTTATAGGATTTGTACGAGGCTCAGTCTCTTGTTTCATTGGTCACTAAGATTATGATCTGTGGTTTAGGGAGCAACAAATTTATTGAGGTAGCCAGAGACACAAATTTAATAGGAGCATGTGGTCATCTGATTTTCCTTAATAAGTGTATTGCAGTCAAAATTATCAAATAAAAGGAGAACAGTCAGAATGATTGATTTTCATCCGTGCATTTCAGAATTTGGACTTTATATGTGACCGTTAAAACCATGAAAATATAATAACACGACGAAAAAAGTCACAATGAATTTAAATGGGAATTTATTCGTAAGTAAATGAATTAGGATATGCTTTTCCATGTGTTCCAATATTTATTTTTCTTGAAATTCCTAGGGTAAACTAGAACTGGGTTGAATTTCATTGGGTCAGAATCGTGATAATTTTTCTCGTAAAAAAGGAGAATCATAACTCTTTCAATTCACAACTGGGATTACAGTTCTACTCTTATATTTGTCCACCAGACTATAACTCTTTCAATTCACAACTGGGATTACAGTTCTACTCTTATATTTGTCCACCAGACTACCACATTTCTTCATTTCGAAATGCAATTTGTAAAGTTTGGTTCTTGATGCTATCGTAAATGTATGGTGTTGATCGTAGTTTTATTATGGAAGGCAGCAAGAAAATTAATTAAAAATGCAATCTAACAGGCAAACTATTGATGCAATGGTGGTTTCAAGGATTCATGTTCACTATACATTGTTGGATTAATTAATTTACTGGTAGCCAATGTGTGGTGTTATTACTCCCTCCGGTCACAAAAGAGTGACGTTTTGGGATACATACAATTAATTTTCTTATTTTGGCTATTGATATCTCCATGGATATTTAGATTGGATATATGAAAATTATATATGTAAATTCCCATAAAATACTTTAATATTATAATTTTATTAGGTTTTATTGATGTATTACGATAGAAATTAGTTGACAAAGTTGTGTTTTAGGGACCGTGTCGATGTCTAAAATATAATTCTTTTGTGAACGAGGGAGTATTAGTGGCATGTGGGCAAAACCATAAATGGGTGCGTGTCTCTTGCACATACCCCACATCACGTGATTTAATTACCTTTTGTCGAGGAGTGAGCTTAGCTCACTTGGTCATACTTGCAGCTGGGCAAGTGGCCGGCCTAGGTTCGACCCAGGGTCTCACCGAGACTGTGTGGGGTACAGTGAAGGACTGTGCGAGGGTACAATAGCATATAGGAGCTTTAGGCTCCCAGCTCGCCACGGTTCGAGCGCTATTTCCGTAGGCGCCTCGCGAAGTAGAGTGTTTCTTCTTCTTTAATGTGGATCGGATGAGGAAAATCTTGGACATAAGAAAAACCTTTGTCAAGGCAGCACTCCCTCGTTTTCAAAATAGTTAATGGAATTAGACCATGCTTATCCATATTAATGACTTATTTCGACCTATCAACATCGTTCAGATCATTGATACGATGTGTAGAGGATGAAAAAACTGCAATAACTACGTTGTTGATTCATCTGCAATAACTGCACCAAGCGTTGCCCAAAATTTCTTTTGAGCCTTTGGTGAAGTAATACAAAAGAAAGACAAGCTACTGAAGGTGTGGGTGGATCTGTCCTACGACATTGAAGATTGCCATGACGAGTTTATGAAGCTTGTCGCAACAGTCTATGACCCTTGAAGATTATACATGTGGGGAACCAAAGCTTATCGCAACAGTTTATGAAGCTCAATGATTGCCATGGGATCGCCATCCAGATCCGCAACATCAAATCAAGAGTTGAAGAAGTGAGCAACAGGAGTATGCGCTACAAAGTAATCACGCCTTTTCCCTTTAGCAGCACTGATAAGGAAGATTCTTACATGGAAGATGTTCGCAGTCTATGAGCTAACAACATCGATGAGTCCGGACTTGTGGGCTTTGACAATCCCAAAAAAGATGTGCTTAAGTTGATCGATGTCCCTGCTGAGTTCAAGCGATCTATCTTGGCATGGGTGGTTTAGGGAAGACAGCTCTTGTCAGGAAGAAAAAGCACGAAGAAAAAGGGAAAATAAAGGTAAAAAAACCCTGTACTACTAGCTAGTCTCTTCTACTCGTAGTAGTACAACAACTCTTGAAATGCCATGCTGGTGCTGCTGCTGTGGCCTGTGTGGATCATGCACACGCACACGATGGCCTGCGAAAAATCGGTACGAGTTGGGGGCAGCGGACCGGGCCAAGGCACGTACCGTCGCCGTTAGATTTGATTAAGGCTGGGGCGCACTGACACAGGCCACATGGGTGTGACTAAACCTGACAGGGTGGGTCCCCTTTCATGGGACCATGCCTCTCAGTGTGGGTTAAGGAGAGGGCTAAAACCTGTTCAGGGGGGGGGGGGGGAGACAAAACACAGTCATTTAGCTAAATTACGGGTCAGATAAGTCTATATCCATTCCAGTATCCAATGAGCACGAGGGTTCAGCAAACTAGTGGTAACTGGTAAGTTTTAATGAAATGATCGGAAATTCCAAACCATTGCAGTATTTACTATACCGACTGATATTGGGAGTGTTTTTCTAGATTGTTGCTATTTGAGAAGAATATAGGATTTAGACGGGCAAGGAAACAAAATAACTTAAAAAGAAAATACTAGTAAAAAAAAAGGATGGCCTGAATCACAGGGAAATAGGGCCGGTAACCAAAATGATATAACTTTTAGGTTGTGTTACTGTCTGTTTGATGTTGCCACGTGAAGCCCAGGACCGGGAGAGCGCGGTAATAAGCACAACGCATGCCATCATCCATGCGCATCATCTGTTCTTGAAATTTGTCAGTGCGATTTATCACTGTACAATTCAAACGCCACATTTGTCATTTCTACAGCTGTAGCAGGGTTCAGTCACCGTTTGCTAGCTTAAGTTGCCAAAATTTCTGCAAAGAGAACTTTTGAAAAGTGATGGCTCGGTCCAAAGACTTTCTTGCCAAAGCTTTACATTGTAGAGTGCCAAGGCTCATAAACTAAGGGAGTGTTTGTTTTGCTACCTGATGAGAGTAGGCCTGGCCAGGGAGTAAGCCGGACGACTGTCTGCCCTTCACTTGGATGAAGCCTGCCAACTAAGCTGAATTTTTTTCAATTTAACCTTTTTTTCGTTAAAACTCCACATTTATACCCCTGCTCGTCTTATTTCCGATTTTGGACCAGGGGTGTGCGCGTGACTCACGGCGCCGCTAGCTAACTGACTTCGGCGCCATGACTCATGGCGCCGAGTAGTCGCGCACCGCCACCGTGGCGGCGGCGTGAGTCATGCTGCGTGGTGAGACCTCGGCGCCATGAGTCATAGCGCCGAAGTCAGGTTAGCTCGGCGCCGTGAGTCATGGCGCCGACCCCCTGGGTCCAAAATCGGAAATAAGACGAGCAGGGGTATAAATATAGAGTTTTAACGAAAAAAAGGTTAAATTGAAAAAAATACGGCCAACTAAGCGTAGAGGTTTCTCTTTTTAGTTCTTTCTCTCCTTTCTTTATATCTCTATGCACGTATCATCAATCAAACACCTATCTCTAGGTTTACCTGATCAGATAAAATTTATCTGTTTTTCAAACTACTCTCAGATATCACTTTTTTTCAGACACATATCTGAGGTTTCAAACCAAACATGCCTTAAAGCTTGTAAAGTTGTCTTAAGTCTGAACATGCACAGACAATTGTTACCCCATGAACAAATGGTGGGTCACGACAGGTAACGCAGGGCTCAAACACCAAGGAGCTAGATAATAAACAAACGCACCTCCCTACTGCTCCAAAACAAGCAGGGAACCTCACGGGCCACGCCAAAACACAAGGGGCTCGATGCGATGCAGTAGTGCAGTCAAACCAAAAGAAAAGATTGTTCGCATCCACAGGGCAGCTCGGACAGCGGGCTACGTCCAGTAAGGGACGAACAAGATGTCTCCGTTCTGGAGTGGTGCGGACAAGGCGATATAGCAGTACATGAATTATTTTTATCATTGAGTAACAGTGTTGAGTGCTAATTTTGCAAAAACAACAACAGCAAGAGCTCTGTTTTTGCTAATGCTGCCCAAAACAGTGCTATTTTGACAAAAAAATTTGATTTGGACTACGTCCGCACTGTTTCATAAAATTACGACCAAGGTGGTTAAAATCATGATTCCAGTTCTACGATCTACAACACAAATATGATCTGAATCGTATTTTGAGTCGTACTAGTCGAATCGTGATAGAATCGCGTTCTTACTTGTAGAATCGGATAAAATCATTGTAGAATAGTGTAGAACCACACATCATCTCAAATTATAAAAGATTTAAGTAAAACATGTTTAGCCCCTTTACCTTTTGCCCACAACTCACTTTGGTCCCTTACCTTCAAGATGTTCAAATCGAGTCTTCTGCTTGTAATTATAACTTTTTTTTAGAGATGCTTGTAATTATAACAGGATTTGTTTTTTTTTTGTGTGGATGAACCATGGTCCTATGCAATAATCAAGAAACTGACCGGTTACCGGCCCGATTTCCCTGTGATTCCGGCCATCCTTCATTTTTTTACTAGTATTTTCTTTTTTTAAGTTCTGTTGTTTCCTTGCTCGTCCAAATCCTATATTCTTCTCAAATAGCAACAATCTAGAAAAACACTCCCAATATCAGTCGGTATAGTAAATACTGCACTGGTTTGGAATTTCCGATCATTTCATTAAAACTTACCAGTTACCACTAGTTTGCTGAACCCTCGTGCTCATTGGATACTGGAATGGATATAGACTTATCTGACCCGTAATTTAGCTAAATAGGCACAAGCGAAATGACTGTTTTTTGTCCCCACCTGAACAGGTTTTAGCCCTCTCCTTAGCTTCTTTACCTCCACAATTGTGTAGCTTTAAATTCAGCAAATAAAAGAAAATCTCAAAACACAGACGTTAAGACGGAGGTAGGTGAGTGTCGCACCAATGATATGTGAACGTTAAATTGTGCCTTTGGATGGACCAAGACAAGCAATGTATGATTCGTTCTTTTACCTGAACAGCACAACCCTTTTATCTGAGCATTTGGCAAATACAGAAGCCAAGACAAACATTTTGTCATTGCCAAACTAACCAATCTTCTATTTGAGGGTGCTAACATGCAACCACATGAATCGAGCCAATGAATTCAAAGGTCATCACCGAGCAGATCCAGATATGTGCATATAGATACTCATGATATAATTTCTCTAAGAAATTACAACTGGGCGTATACACGGACTAATGCTCAAGAGAAAAGTTTCTAGAGAAGTCTGGCATCTGGCATAGTTTAAGAGACTCCAACAATATCTTGAGATAGACAAGAAGGATTCCGCGGAATTTATATCGGAACATGTAAAATTAGTGCGAAATTTCCAAACAGGCTTAACTTGGATGATGGATGTATGGTGCATATCTACTAACCACAACTTTGGTGAGTGGGAGGTCAATGTTCCAGCTTCTGCTGATGGACCTCACTGATCACTTGATAGAAGGGCTAACGGAGAAGAGAACCTACTTTATTGTTGATCATGACTTGCGAACCAGAGTCTTGGAATTGGATCAATCATGTTCCCCTGCCTTACCATAACGGACGCTTATCAGGAGCAGGGTTTAGTATTTCGTTTCGCTAAAAAATTCGGGACCCACCGAAATTGGCGAAATATTTCAGTTTCAATTCGTTCAAAAGGTCGAAATCAGTATTTGAAATTTGGTCAAAATTCGGCCAAATTTGACCGAGATTCACCTTCTCCGACAGCAGTAGGTGAAGAATCCGCCATCGCTCCCCGTCCAGTGAGGCCATCCATGCCGCCGCCACCCTTGCCCATGCCGGTGCCGCCGCTGCTGCCCCCACCGCATGCGCCAGCCATGGCCCTCCACGGAAGCTGCTGCTGCTGTGCCGAAGCTGCTGGTGTTGCCACGTTTATTTGAAGCATAGCTGAAAAGTGTCTCTCTTTCCTTGCCTGGTCTACCGCCTCTCGAACCCTTACAAAATCATGATGGTAAGGAGGAATTATTAAGGAAGTCAAATAAAAGCTACGAGGAAATAAAAGGAGGGAATAGTGATTTTTTTTTGATTCGATACTAAATAAATGTGAAGGGTTGCCACTGGCTATTATCACGGTAGGGGGTGTCCCTGCCACAAAACACATAGAAGGATGGAAAGATTTTTACCAACTCCTCCCTTCAGAGCTAGAACCCAACCCAAACCTTGCAGGGATGAGGAGGGTAGTTTTCTCACACTAGCAATTATCATAGTAAATTTTTGTTGTTTGCTTCCTCCTTGTACTTTTCTCTTCTTTTATTAATAAAAAGACGCATAGATATTTGTTTTTTTTTTTACCGATTTAGCGCTGTTACGATCGGTAATTACAGAAGTGTGTGCGGACCCGGTGCTAAATATGCAAATTCTTCATGACAGACGCTACTTCTGTAATTACTAATCGCAACGGCGCTAAATCGAAAAAAGATTCTAGATCTTTCGCCGGTTCTCGAAAAAAGGGATGAGGAGGGTAGTTACCATTAGCTACACCACTTGCCATCTCATCTTAAGCCATGTTTTCTGTACCTAAGCATTTTCCAGAGGATTTTGAAATAAAAAAGGAGATGTCTAATAGATAGATGGGTAGCAGAGGCCTTTGTTGGTGCCAAGATTGGAATGACCATTGAGGAGGTGGGGGATAGTTACTTTGATGATCTCATTAACCGAAGCATGAATATACCATCTAAGTTCCATATGTATGGAACAGTGAAGAGCTGCCGAGTTCACGATATCATTCGTGATATCATAATTCCTGTTCTAGAGAGGAGAATTTTGTGTTCTTGACTAAGGACTATGGCATTAGTATAGCACAGGACAATATTCGCCACCCGTCTTGTCACGGAAGCCCAAGCCTGTGGTAGTGGCGGATCCATGATTTTTAGGATGGGTGTTCGGATTTTAGAGCTAGGTTGTCCAGATATGCCAATACCGTGAGATGTCATTTCCTTCCAAAACACTGATACGACGATACGTGTATGTATAATAAAATACAAAAATTATAGAAAATTAATGATTTTATATGAGGAATTGAGCGATATAAGGCAAGCATAATGGCATGAATTAAACAACAAATTATAGATATCAATGACAGTTGAGTAGGTAGAAACTAGGAATAGAGTTATTTTTGCTCTAGGTTTCTTAGTTTGCTGAGTTATATTGTTGTTGCAGCGTGCGGTTAAGACTTGTGTTTGGTGCTTGACCGTTGTTGTTTTATCTATTTTTCTATTCTAGGCTGTAGCAGCTATACCGCTAAATCTTATTTTCTTCCTCTAACAGTGATCGGTAGAGGCTATGTCTTCTTTTTCAAAAAAAAACTTGTGCTTGGTCTTAGTTGTTGTTGTTTTCTCACTTTTTTCTGTTCCAGGTTATAGCAGTTATACTGCTAAAACTTATTTTTCTTCCTCTAATAGTAATTGGCAGAGCACCTGTCTTCTTTTTCAAATTTTTTTGACAGATACATACTTTGTTGATCCTGATCTTTTTTGTTTTTTTTCCAATCAGCAAGAACCCCATCTAAGAATGTTCCTTCAATAGAGCAACAATTAGCATGTAAACATATGTAACAAGGGCTCAACTATCTGTTCATTGTCCAAGACAAAGATTTTATTTTTGTAAAACATCCATTGGAAAGAACCAAGAAAGCAGAGGAATGGGATAGACTCCAAAAAGAACCGGAGCTGGAGCAGAGCAGGACCAGGGAGAAGAAGTGGAGTGCGCAGAACACACATAGATCTGAAGAGAGGACGATGACGGTGAGCTGGATATGCTACTCCCTTCCTGCCGCCACGCTCCCTCCCAGTCACCGCATTGTTCCCTTGGTGCCGTCCGCTCCTTTCCTCCCTGTTTGTCGTGCTACCACCCACTTGCTCGCGTCGCATCTCTGTTCGTCCGCGCAGGTGTGCTGCCGCATGCTCGCCCTGCGCCGCCTCACGCTTGCTTGCTATCATGTCATAGCGTCGTGTCACCGACCGTCGCTCGCCTTCGTAGCCTGCGCCTCCGCTCGTTCGCCATTTGGAGGCCGGAGCCCCCCCACACTCACCAACATACACGAACAGCCACAAGATGAGAGAATAGAGGTTAGGGTTTGATGGGCTAAAGTAGGAAGGAAAAATGGCCTAATGTGTTACATAGAGAGTGCGAGCTGAATTTATTTGCGGACACAAATATATGGCTTTGACCTAACCAATAACATATACATATAATATACCTATTATATACCAGATATTTTTATTAAAAAAATAGGTATTCGGTTGAATATCATGACCCATTGAGGGTCCGCCCATGTCCTGTGGTTCCTCTGTCTTGGCGTATTAGATCGTTGTACGGGCAAGTTAGTGTGCGTATGTGGTTGGTAGATGGGCAACGTCGGGAATAGTTTTATGGATGCTGGGAATTGGTAAAGCGCACTGTTCTGGCTTGTGGGCGAGATTTGGACTACCTCCGCACTGTTTTATAAATTGTGACTAGGCGAGATTTGGATTACCTCCGCACTGTTTTATAAATTGTGACTAAGGTGGTTAGAATTGTGATTCTAGATTTCTAGTTCTATGATCTACAACATAAATATGATCTAAATCGTACCTAGTAGAATTATGGTAAAATCGTGCTCCTAGTTATAAAATCATGTTGAATCACGGTAGAATAGTGTAGAATCACACACCATCTCAAATTATAAAAGATTTAGGTAAAACATGTTTAGCCCCTTTACCTTTTGCCCACAGCTCACTTTGGTCCCTTACTTTCAAGATGTTCAAATTGAGTCTTCTGCTTGAAATTATAACTTTTTTTTGGGAGATGCTTGTAATTATAACTGGATTTTTTTTTTTTTTTTTTTTTGTGTGTGGATGAACCATGGTCCTATGCAATAATCAAGAAGCTGACCGGTTACCGGCCCGATTTCCCTGTAATTCCGGCCAGCCTTCATTTTTTTACTAGTATTTTCTTTTTAAGTTCTGTTGTTTCCTTGCTCGTCTAAATCCTATATTCTCCTCAAATAGCAACAATCTAGAAAAACACTCCTAATATCAGTCGGTATAGTAAATACTGCAATGGTTTGGAATTTCCGATCATTTCATCAAAACTTACCAGTTACCACTAGTTTGCTGAACCCTCGTGCTCAAGCGAAATGACTGTTTTTTTGTTCCCACCTGAACAGGTTTTAGCTCTCTCCTTAACTTCTTTACCTCCACAATTGTGTAGCTTTAAATTCAGCAAATAAAACAAAATCTCAAAACACAGACGTTAAGACGCAGACTTGGCAGGACAGAACAGCATCGATTCATGGCGCCTGGGTAGAAAAGTGCAGCCAGTGGGGGCAAAAAAACAGCCCAAGAGTTCGCACCAATGATATGTGAACGTTAAATTGTGCCTTTGGATATACCAAGACAAGCAATGTATGATTCGTTCGTTTATCTGAACAGCACAACCCCTTTTATCTGAGCATTTCGCAAATACAGAAGCCAAGACAAACATTTTGTCATTGCCAAACTAACCAATCTTCTATTTGACGGTGCTTACACGCAACCACATGAAGCGAGCCAATGAATTCAAAGGTCATCACCGAGCAGATCCAGATATGTGCATATAGATACTCATAATATAATTTCTCTAAGAAATTATAACTGGGAGTATACACGGACTAATGCTCAAGAAAAAAGTTGCTAGAGAAGTCTGGCATCTGACATAGTTTAAGAGACTCCAACAATATCTTGAGATTGACAAGAAGGATTCCGCGGAATTTATATCGGAACATGTAAAATTAGTGCGAAATTTCCAAACAGGCCTAACTTGGATGATGGATGTATGGTGCATATCTACTAGCCACAACTTTGGTGAGTGGGAGGTCAATGTTCCAGCTTCTTCTGCTGATGGACCTCACTGATCACTTGATAGAAGGGCTAACGGAGAAGAGAACCTACTTTATTGTTGATCATGACTTGCGAACCATAGTCTCGGAATTGGATCAATCATGTTCCCCTGCCTTACCATAACGGACGCTTATCAGGAGCAGGGTTTAGTATTTCGTTTCGCTAAAAAATTCGGGACCCACCGAAATTGGCGAAATTTTGAATATTTTGGTTTCAATTTGTCCAAATGGTCGAAATCAGTATTTGAAATTTGGCCGAAATTCGGCCAAATTTGACCGAGATTCACCTTCTCCGGCAGCAGTAGGTGAAGAATCCTCCATCGCTCCCTGTCCAGTGCGGCCATCCATGCCATCGCCGCCACCCTTGCCCATGCCGGTGCCGCTGCTGCAGCCCTCACCGCATGCGCCAGCCATGGCTCTTCAGCGAAGCTGCTGGTGCTGGTGCTGCCACGTTGAAGGCTCGAAGGTCGAAACTACTGTTGCTGCCGCACCGAAGGCTCGAAACTGTTGTTGCGCCGCCGCCTGGTGCTCCTACTCTCGCCATCCCGCGCTGCAGGCGCTCCGCCTTGTCGGACCAGAGAGAGGGTTTGGGGATTTTGGTAGCTAGGGAAAGGGAGAAGGGTCACGGGAGGGGAATAGGTGATAGGGGAGTAGTAAGGGCAGGGGGATGGTGGGCTTTTGGGCCGGTAGGGAGACAGGCCGACGACAAAATTCAAATAGAGTCGATTTTTTTTGACTAAAAGGTCAAAAATGGTTGTGAGCGAAATGTCCGAAATTTGAAACCCTGATCAGGAGTCAGTGCGGTTCAGATGCCAGGGCCCAGTGCGGTTCAGGTGCCAGGGCCCGCACAACGTTAGGGCGGTTCAGGTGCCAGGGCCCAGGGCCAGCGACAACGTTAGTGCGGTTCAAGTGCCAGGGCCCGCGACAACGTGACGCGGACTACATCTCACTCCGTGATGAAGCTTGCTCTCCTCCTGGGCTCGGTGCTCCCACTAGTATCTCGTTCTCTTCTCTCAGCGTGAAGAGCTTTGCGCCGGTTGTTTTGAGTGTGAAGAGAGAGGCGATTGATCGATGGCGGAGACGGTGCTGAGCATGGCGAGGTCGCTGGTGGGGAGCGCCGTCAGCAAGGCGGCCACCGCCGCCGCCAACGAGATGAGCTTGCTGATGGGCGTCCAGAAGGAGATCTGGTATGTGTGCAGTTACTGACTTCCCGCTGCTTCGTTTGTTCAAGTCATACACCAAATCAGCTAGCTAGGAAGTCGAAAATAGGTTTATCAAGCTTCGTGCATGCCCGATCTGAAATCAGCAACGGCACAACCCACTAAAGTAAATAACGACACATAGTAGCAGACTTGCTGCTTTTTTTAGGCTCCAATCTATTTTACTGATGAGAGGGGTATTCCATATCTCATTGTCGGAAATATTCATAATCTTTTTAATCATAATGACAAACTAAGATCAAAACTGAATAGTTGGCAGACCAAAACAACTTACTCAAATTTTTCTTGGGGAGTCCACAAAAAATCAGAACCTTATGCTTTCTTCACGGCAGCAAAGGTTAGATCTATGAATGCTTGAAACATACACAAAAGTTTTACTTAACAGTTAGCATTATAAGATTCCATACATGGCAATCTGTTCATGGTAGTGGCAAACTTTCGCATGCACTGATGCAAGCCACGAAGCTGTAGAATGGTGCTAGGTGGTGACCTAAACTTTTCTTTAACCTATGGTTCACAGGTTCATCAAAGATGAGCTAAAGATGATGCAAGCATTCCTGATCGCCCCTGAAGTAACGAAGAAGAAAGATAAACTAGTGAAGGTCTGGGCAGAGCAAGTACGAGAATTGTCCTACGACATTCAAGATTGCCTTGACGAGTTTATGGTCTATGTGGGGAGCCAAAGCCTGTGGCAGCAGTTGATGAAGCTCAAAGATCGCCGTCGGATTGCTGTCCAGATTCGCAACCTCAAATCAAGAGTAGAAGAAGTGAGCAGCAGAAACACACGCTACAACTTGATCAAGACGGAGGCTTCCAGCACCACTGACGAGATGGATTCCTACATGGAAGATGTTCGCAGTCACTCCGCTAGCAACATCAGTGAAGCTGAACTTGTGGGGTTTTCCAAACCCAAAGAAGAGTTGCTCAAGCTTATAGATGTCCACGTCAAGGATGGCCCCGCTCTGGTGGTATGCGTGGTCGGCATGGGCGGTTTGGGTAAGACTACTATTGCAAGGAAGATTTATGAAAGTAAAGAGGACATTCCAAAGAACTTTTCATGCTGTGCTTGGATCACTGTCTCGCAGTCATTTGTCAGGACAGAGCTGCTGAAAGATATGATCATGCAACTTTTGGGTGAAGAAGAACTGAAGAAGCTTTTGAAGAAACTTGAAGGGAAGGTGGTGCAAGTAGAAGACCTCGCCAAACCCCTCAGAGAAGAGCTAAAGGAGAAGAGGTACTTCATTGTTCTTGATGACTTGTGGACCATAGATGCGTGGAACTGGATCAAGGGTATTGCTTTTCCTAGTGATAACAACAAAGATAGTCGGATAATAGTAACCACAAGAGATATTGGCTTAGCTAAAGAGTGTACTTCTGAATCACTTATCTACCACCTTGAACGCCTACAAATAGATGATGCCATAAATTTGCTACTAAGAAAGATAAACAAAAGACATGAAGACATGGAAAAAGACGAGAACATAAAGGACACAGTTACGCAACTAGTAAAAAAGTGTGGTCGTTTGCCACTAGCAATACTCACAATAGGAGCTGTATTTGCTGCTAAACATGAATCGAAGTGGAAAAGTTTGTGTAAACAACTTCCTTCAGAACTCGAAAACAACCCAAGCCTTGAAGCAACAAGGAGGATGGTTACCCTGAGTTACAACCACTTGCCATCTCATCTTAAGCCATGTTTTCTATACCTAAGCATCTTTCCTGAGGATTCTGAAATCCAAAGGAGGCGTTTGGTAGACAGATGGATAGCAGAAGGGTTTGTTAGAGCCAGAGTTGGGGTAACCATTGAAGATGTTGGAAAAGGATACTTTAATGAGCTCATCAACCGAAGTATGATTCAACCATCAAGAGTGGGTATACAAGGAGCAGTTAAGAGTTGTCGAGTCCATGATATCATGCGTGATATCACAGTCTCAATTTCTAGAGAGCAACATTTTGTATACTTGACAGGGGATGATGTAACTAGTGTAGAAGAGAACTTCCGTCATTTAGCATACCATGGTAGCAAGTCACCAAATATAGGCATTGATTGGAGCCATGTTCGATCATTAACTGTGTTTGGTGAGAGACCCACGGAGCCAGCACCTTCACTTTGTTCACCCCACTTGAGGATGCTAAGAGCCTTGGATCTGCAGGATGCAAAATTTAAAATCACACAGAAAGATATGAACAACATAGGGTTGTTGTGTCACTTGAAATATGTGAATGTTCGGTGTGCTCAAGGATATTCAAATATTTATGCACTTCCAAGATCTATAGGAAAATTACAAGGCTTGCGAATTCTGGACATAAGAAACACTCATATTACAACACTGCCAAATGAGATCAGTAAACTACGGAGTCTCCGTAGCCTCCGCTGTAGACATAAATCAGGCTACCTTTTTTTTTTTTGATCCGGATGACCCTAAGGAATGCTTGAAGCAAACATTGTGTCTGCCCAAGGTATTCACCTCTTTATTTGATCACGATGATCGTACCGCAATAATCGCCGAGCTGCACATGGCCTATTCTAGTTGTTGGTCAAACACGCAAGGTGTGAGGGTGCCAAGAGGAATTGGTAACCTAAAAGAGTTGCAGATGCTAGAGGTTGTGGACATCAAACGAACTAGTGGCAAAGCAATTAAAGAGCTGGGTAATCTAAGCCAGCTAAGAAAATTAAGCGTGGAAACAAAAGGGGCCACCGAGAAAAAATGCAAGATACTTTGTGAAGTCATTCAGAAGCTCTCTTCCCTCCGATCCCTTCTCGTGGATGCCGTGGGATACTCTGATAGTGAAACACTCGAGTGGATGAATTCTATTTCCCTCCTTCCTCCCCTGCTGATGACCCTGAACTTGGAAGGATATCTTGGAGAGATGCCCGACTGGTTTGAGAATCTCACGCAGTTGGTGAAGCTTTACCTGATTGAGACCCAACTAAAGGAAGTTAAAACCATGGAGATACTTGGGGCGCTACCCAACCTCATGCTCCTTCGTCTTTATCGGAAAGCTTATGCTGGGGAGAAACTGGTGTTCGGAGCGAGAGCATTCCCAAATCTCAGGAAACTTGATATTAGTTTTCTGGGAGAACTGAGGGAGGTGAGATTCGAGGAGGGCACCTCGCCCCAGATGGAAAAGATAGAAATCTTGAATTGCAGGTTGGAATCAGGGATTATTGGTATCAAGCACCTTCCAAGGCTCAGGGAGATTTCACTTCGTTACGGAGGTAAAGTGGCGAATCTTGGTATGCTGCAAGAGGAAGTGGACGCACACCACAATCATCCCGTATTGCGAATGGATATGGACCGAAACGACCATGATCTGGGGGACGTCGAAGGATCCGCTGTACGTTAGACTGTTAGGATGGAGATGCAAGAGCTAGGTACCATCAGTCGACATCAAGTATGTTCTATTACTTAGTACAGACACACTTCAACAGTATTTGAATCATCACTTTCCCATCAAGAATTGTGGGGTTCACTCTGCATAAATGGGCTCACTCCACCACTGTCAGGGAGATGGGTCCTGGTTAATGTTGAGAAAATTGATCATACACCATTGTTTAAATGTTTAGCACTCTACGATTTGCCACTGTAATTGATCATGTGCTACTATGTCCATCTATTTCTCTAATATTTGCCACTATGGGCAATATGGGCAATTTTGTCCCTCCTTTTATTTCTTCCTCAATCTCCCTCCCTCACCGGTCATGGCCACCCACCGCCATATTTCTTCCTCGGCAACCCCTCCACACACAATCCGCCCTACCTCCCCTAACGTCGGCCATACATTTCTCCTCGGCGGCCGCAGCCTTCCAGCTTCCTCTGTTGCTGGCATGTAGGAGACCATGGAAGCTATGACAGGGGAGGACAGAAGGAGGAACCATGGCCGCATGCTGGAGCTCCTCGGCAGCGGCGTCCCCTGCTGCTACTGCTTCGCGGCATACCGCACCGACATCGAATGCTCAAACGCGTTGCCACCAAAGCTGCCGGCGTGCCGCTGCCCCAGCATGCGTATGCTCGTTGATGGCCGTGGCCTTGGAGGCCTTGAGCCCGCTCGCCGCCACCGCCGCGGTGGGAGGACGTGGATGAGCGTCACTTCGCTGATGGCAGCAAGGAGGCCGAGGGGGGCGGTCGAAGAGGCAGGAGAGCAGTGAGCCCATCGAGCTGAGCGGATTTGGAGTTTGGGTCGGCGGCGGCCATGGCTGGAGGAGCAAAGAGATAAGAGGAGGAGGAAGAAAGAGAGGGTTAGAATAGACAATTCAAGCCCAAAAGTAGCAAATCCTATGTAAATAGATGGATACAGTGGCATATGATCAGCGGGACAAGTGACAAATCCTAGAATGACAAATCAATTTTGCCTCAATGTTGATGCCGCCATCTTCTTCAACTCAGGATGCATGGGAGCTGGAGTGGTAAATTAAATCAAAATGGTAACATCGTTACATCTTGTAGAGAATGTGAGGAATGAGATGTTTTATGTTTACAATTTCCTCTATCTTGTTATTTTCAGTATGTTGCCACACATTGTTGGGCTGCACATGCTTTGTAACATAACTACATAAGCATAGATTTGGGGAGGTGCAGACCAATGGTGTGCAAAAGGTGTACTTGTGTGCTCCATTGTTCGTCCCACTATCTACATTATGGGCCATTTATTTATTGAGTGTTTTTCTCTACATGAGACTATCTGAACGGTACACGTTGATGCTAGATTATTAAGTTGATTCAAGTCATTGGCAAACTTCCATGAAGAATCATATCAACCTGGGCTCTCTTTCTTTCTTTCTTTCTTTCTATTCTTAAAATTAGCCAGGAACCCTGGCATTCACTAAAAAATGGAGAAGGGCACCTAAGCAGGTCCTAGGGCTCGAACCCAAGAGGTGGACGGGGAGGTTAAACAGTCTCCCTACCACCAGGACACTGAGTGTTTGGATGAACATACCGTGGAGAAATTTTAGTGTTCAGAATGGGAGCACAGTTGAATCTCAGAATGCTAGTGATTGACAGTTTGGATCAACTGGGATCAGGGATACATGGCACATTCACCTCCCAAGTTCCAAAGACGAGAGGAGATTTCACTTGGTCTGGGCCGGTCTCAGGTGGCCAATCTAGATATGTTGCGAAGAGAAGTGGCATCATTTATAGGTCAGTACAGACCCCGATGTCCTTGACAATCCACACACCACAGAAAGGATCAAGTTGACGATAAGTCAGCCATGGAGGGCAACAACTTGGATTACTAGGATCAAAATAGTTGTCTGCAATATCATTGTCAAGGGATTTCGTTAGTGCGGAGAAAATATGATTGCAATTGTGAAGTTAGTGCGGAGAATAATTAATTGGCGTACACGAGGTTCTTTTAATATATTGTTACATAAGTAAATTGACGTACCAACGTACTAGATATTATTGTATTAATACTTTGCCTACATTGTTACAGATAAATGCTGATGCATACTTACACGGACATACGTTAACTACAATATTGACGAAGTACAAACTATACATAGTGTGATTTTCTTACTAATCAGAGCACAACCTTTTGTGAAGTTTCCATGATAGGATTTCATTTTCTTCAGAACCATCAAATGAAAATTTCCACTTTCAAGCACAATTTATGTTGTTCTCCGAGCCGGGATTTTTAACCCGTTGGGGATTATTTGTACATTGGAAGAAACTGTAGTGTCTAATCTTAACCATTCTACTTAAGATTCTAAAAGCTAGCATTCACAAAAACCATGTCTACATATAGCTTTGCTAATAACTTATTATGCTATAGGAATAAAAAAGAAAAAGAATAATCTGGTGCGAATAATATTATTTTTTTTGTTTTTTCCCTTGTCTTCTTTTTAATTATTTTTATATATTTCTAATTTTTATTTCTCGTAGCATAAACTGAACTTGATCACGATGTTTTATATAAGTGTGGATGGCACTAAGAGCTACTTCTGTATTGGTTTTGAGAATTTTAAGTAGATTAAGTTCCCAAACTAAACGGGTTAGTATGTAGAATAGAGTTAGATGTTAGCATCGGATACATCCACTAATTAGCAAACCCCACATCCCTAAAATTTTATTATATAGAATAAAGCAAAGTACTTAACAACCCTTCTAAAGGGCATTTTTTTTTTTACAAATCTAGACTTTCATGGATATTATTAAGTCATTAGCCCATTTAATTAGCATCGTTATTTACCTGATGCATCACAATTTCCGCTTCCATGACTCTTCTGGCTGGACCTTTGCTAATGCCCATATATGTTGACCAAATAAGTTTTCAGTTACTATGTTAATTATTAATGTAACCAAAACGAACTAACACTAATTTATAGATTTAAAACATATATATGTCTTCAATGAAATATGTACTCAACAGTAAGTCAATAAGTAAGCAGTACACCAGGTTTTCAAATGGTTAGTTTCCAACAATTGTAGGGAAAGGTGATGCAAGCTTGAACCGGTCTGGTGTGGAGTTTAGCAACATTTAGGGGCAAACCATAAGCATCCATCTATATTTAAAAGAGAATCTACTTTAAGAAGTTGTGTGATAGTTGCCAACAGATTTAATCATAGCAATAAGTAAAGGCTTAAATGTGCCCTTACTGTGAGTCTGTGACAAGCAGAAAAGTTTCCACCAACAACAAAGAACAACGAAGATGGTTTTTACTAGATGTTAAGATGGCAGCATAACATACGAAGTGTATGCAATGAAGAGCATAATTTAACTGAGACACACCCAAGATCCGAACTTGGTGTCAACAACAGAAACAAAAGAAGAAGAAGATATTGCAATCGACAATCGAGGTGATTGAAGCAAGTTCAACAAATTTTTTGAATGAGATCAAGAAGAACACAAAAACCAGATAAATCCAAAACTTGAGCCAAGAGCTTGCTCATGGGTGGAAGATGATAAGACGATCTTAAATCAGATTCCACAAGTCCTATCAAGTCAGACCACAACAAAAAACCAGCCAAAACCCTTGGAACACAAAACCCCTAAAATCATTAAATAGAGAATAAGAATAAGATAGAATTCATCTTTGGGGCAATCTTGATGGGATTGATTGGAGAAATTGTAGGTTTATAGTCACTCCACCATGGAGAACAAAAGCTCACATTTGAGCTCCAAATTTCTCAATCCATCTCTCTCAAACCCTAGCCTTCGCTATTTCCTTCGCTTTCCCACAGTCCCTCGATTTGATGTAAATTCTATGTTTTCACTAAGTCCGGGATCTTTTGTCGTCATAAAAAATCCAGGACTAAACCTTTAAAATACTTTAGCACACATGTTAGTCCCATAACACATTGTTATTATTAATTACCAAAATTATTTTTAGAAGTCTAGATGCTTTCATCCATTTCGGTGTAACGATCATACATATGTTTATTAGAATAGCTAAATAATGTACTAATGTTGGAACAGTGCTTGGAATTGTTCGATGTTGTAGCGTGCACTTTGCCCCTAAAAATGGAACTTTCTTTTATTAATTAACTTTTATTAATTTATATTTATTGTTAACCATTCACAAACATTATTTCTAATTCTGACTCTTTACGTCAATCCACTACCTGTGACGTGATAAAACAATATTATCATGTCGATAAGTCCGTTAAATAGTACTTTTTGTCACACCATTGGTGGTGTGACCAAACAACACTGTCACGCCACTAATGGTAGCGTGACAAGATACGGTACTAACATGACATTGTTGTTTTATCACACCACGGGTGGTAGCGTGACCCAAAAGATCAGAATTAGAAATAAAGCTTGGGAGAGGTTAACAATAAAAACAAATTTAAAAATAGGTTAATTAATAAAAAAATCTAAAAAATGCGTGCACTTTGCCTGGCCCCGACCCTGAGACAGTAGACCTGGCAAGAAATTTTCCACACTGTGGGTCCCACCCATGTTCTTATCCAGTTATCCTAGCCAACCAAACATACTTAGGCCTCAACTCAACCACTTGTTCCATTGCATTGCTAACGACTCCTTTGCCGAATTTTTTTTTAAAATAATATTTTTTTAATTTTTTTTTTACAAAACTAGGTAGTCGCCTCCAAAAATTACAAAAATAGGTCCCTGTCGTCAGTTCATCTGGCGACAGGCTCCTATCGCCAGTTGAACTGGCGACAGGAACCCTGAACGGTGTGGGCAGGTTCCTATCGCCGGTTCAACTGGCGACAGGAATCTATTTTTTTTAAATATAGTAAATAAACTTCAAAAATTACGAATTTTTTTTGTGTGGAGCTTCCAGATACAATGTTATTGCTTATGTAATTTTTTTAATAATTTTATCCCTTCTTAATTTGTCTCTAAAATTTATTTAAGTATACAATTTGTAGGAATTTGTAAATATACAAAATAAGGTCCCAAAATTATGAATTTTTTTGTGAACGCTTCTTACATAGTTTAATTGTTTGTGTAGTTTTTACAAAATTTTATATGATCTGAAATTGTCTAAAAATTTCTTAATTTAAGTTTTTGATACAGTGTACTTGATTGTGTAAACCGTTAATTTTAGAGATAATTTTAAAAAATAAAAAATTCTATAAAAATTACACAAACAATGATACTATGTAAGGAGCGTTCGGAAAATTTTTCATAATTTTGGATCTCATTTGTTATATTTATAAATTTCTACAAATGGTATACTTAAATGAATTTTGGAGACCAATTCAGAAGGGATAAATTACAAAAAAATTACACAAGAAATAACATTGTATTAGGAAGCTCCACAAAAAAATTCATAATTTTTTGAGTTAATTTACTATATTTCAAAATTCCTAGATTCCTGTTGCCAGTTGAACTGGCGACAAAAACTGCCCTTTTCCTGTCGGTAGTTCAACTGACGATTGGAGTATGTCGTCAGATGAACTGGCGATTGAAACCTATTTTTATAATTTTTTGGAACGACTACCTAGTTTTATAATTTTTTTAAAAAATATATTATTAAAAAAAAATCCTCCTCTGCCATCCTCTCCATCTCGACTCTGTCAATACAGCAGCCCACAAAACTGAAGCGCACATGGCGAGGCCGGGGCGTCGGAGCCCACGCCATCTTCCGCACAGTCCCTCGATTTGATGAGCACGTGAGTCGGCAACATCTGCTCCGCCCTCACAATCCCTGGATCTGATGCATGTTTTCTTCCCCAAATTTTGTTTTCCTCGCCTGATACTTCGTATGGATCCTCGCCGTCAGCAATCCCTGCCGATTTTGCGCCTAAGGCCTACCTCCCCGAAGCGTCGCCGTCGTTGCTCCATCGTGCTCAGCTCAATTGGCCAGAATAGGATGTAGCTGCTTGTGTGTTGTTTTGGGTGACGGTATGACACATTCCGTCGATTTCGGCTGCTACAGGAATGGAATTGATAAGTTTGCATGAGCAAGCCATAGGCAACCAGGCACAGAAAAAGTAGCAATCACATCATGCACCGAGGGACGCAACATCTTATTTGCCTCTGCGAAGAGATAAAAAAGGTACATGCTATCTTTAATTTAGTTTCTTACAGTCATGCAGATTCGATTTTTTCAGTTCTTTTCATCACAGATGCATACGAGAGAGGAAGCAACATTTATCTAGTCAAACAGTGCTTCGACTACACTGTTCATCTTACGACACTTTTCAGAATTCTGAATATGTAGTGTTAGTGTTCCTGGTTCCCAATCCTTGGATAGGAGATGTTAGGAAGGCTGAGCTCTCGGTTTTGGCAGTCTGCTGATGGGGATAGTTCGGATACAGAAGAGGATGAGGCAAAGGTTGTGTACGCTGATTTGCGGGCGGCAGGCTACTCGGAGGAGGAAGCGCTACAGGTTGCCGGACTGCTGTGCAGAGTTGCAGACGGAGAGGCGTCGTCGTCGGTTGGATTGCCGTTGAAGCCGGGGGTTGGTGGACAGAGGAAACCGTCGTCAGGTGGAAGGAAGAAGAAGTCGTCATCAGGAACGCCTTGGCAGGGCCCTCTGCCACCACCAAGATCATCACCCATGCTTTCATTTGGCGATGCTTTGGCAAGGGCGGTGTTTCGGTTGCCGGCGGCTTCCATGAAGAATCGAGCAACGATTTTCCCTCCGATCTCCATTGAGGTGCCTCCCAAGCCAAGCATTCAGCGCCAGGTTCAGGTTCAAATTTTGAACGGTGTGGGGCCATCGGCTGAGACGCCGCTGATTGCGCCTGAACTTAATGCGAAGCCCAATTGGCCAATCAAACCGGTAATTCCTCCCATCAAACGTGCGTGTGCCCATCTGTGGAGACGTGATCTCAACCAAGCTAGGGATTCGGTTCTTCCTTCACCTCCTGTCCAGCACACGTACGTGGAAGCCCTCCTTCAATCGTCTGTTCCAATGGGGCGTGGAGGTGGAGCGCTCGGCAGATCTTTCGGCGGCGGCAGAGATAGCAGACGTGGCAACTTCGGGGGCGGTAGGAGCAGCTTCGGCCGGGGACGGTGGAATTCCGGCCGGGGAGGTTTTGGAGGAGCCATGGGCAATGCTGGGGTGGGATGAGGCCTACCCCAGAAAGGCGGTAACGCTGGCTTCATCCGAAAAACAGGTACCAACCCTGATCATCTTGGTTCGGTGAGCGGGACGGCCAGGGGCGAAGCTAGAGCACGGAGGACCCGAGTGCACTCATAACACTTAAGTGACTTCAGTAATCAATATACACTATAATAATAATCTAACATATATAGCGACAAAGTAGTAATAGTAGAAATACTTACCAAAATGAAGAATCCCGACACATGGATTGTTAAGTGCTAATAAATAAATAGCAACAAAATATTTAAGGTCTCCATGCTGAAGTACATCATTAAATTTGCCAAGACAATGACCTATCAATAAAGGTGTTAATTAGATGATTCAATATTCTTCAAAGGTTGTATGTTTATATTGATGAACAAAAAATGAAAGCAATTCCTTACCTCCTACTCCTAGTATTTGCGTTCTGCCATTTTCTTGAACCGATCCACTACAACCTTATTTGTAACTTTCATCATTTTCTCTTTCTCCACATAACAAATGAGACTATTACTCATATACTGATCACCCATACGGTTGCGCAAATTTGTTTTCACAACTTTCATGGCTGAGAAGATCCTCTCAACTGTAGCAGTAGCAACAGGCAATACAAGTACTAGCTTCAAAAGCCGATAAACCAAAGGATAAGTAAGATGTTTTCTTGTCTCTACTATTTTTTGAGAAAGCTCAACAATTGTTTGAATGTTGACAAATCTGTCATCTTCTCGCACATCAACAATATAAAGACAAAGCTGAGTGTTAAGTTCCCTCAATTGCACCGAATCAAAATCACTTGGATATAATTTAGCTAGGCTTATCAAACTATCCACATTAAAATCTTGAAATGAATCCCTTGGATTAAATGTTGCCGAACATACAAGCAATTGAGAGGTAGTCTCATTGAAGCGACTATCAAGCTCTTGTAGCAACCAATCAAGAACTTCATTAAAACAGTCAACTTGAAAATGATGCTTGTTGGTAATTCCAGTTTTTTTTTTCCTTGGCCTAGTTGGATCAATGTAAGCCTCATCCATTTCCAACTTGGAAATATCATGTTCATCACAAAAAGCATACACTTCAGCAAGCACTTTCTCCCACTCTTCTCTTCTAACCTTATCCAAAAGGCTTCTAGTAGATCTCACACAATTAACAACATTCACAATATCTTGATCTTTCCGTTGCCAAGCAACTGACAAGGTATTTGTGATAGTTAAAATGTTCAACATGAGATGCAAATAGAAGACAAATTCAAATGACTGGAAGTACACAAGAACACCCCTTGCCTTTCCATCTCTGTCTTCTCTTTCCACAAATTCTAGCACTTTGATAATTGTTTGGAACAAGTTAACTAAACTTTTAAGAGATTTATAATGAGAACTCCAACGAGTATCTCCAGGTCTTTGCAAACATTGTTCTTGATTCAATCCTGTCCCAGTTTTTAGTACCCCACAACCTAAGGCCTTGCTAACTTCTTTTAGATTTATATCTCGAATCATATCCCTTCTCTTTGAAGATCCACCGACCACATTCAACAAGGTAGAAATCTTGCTAAAAAATTCTGCAATGCCTATATTCTTTCGAGCAACAGCTACAACCACTAGTTGAAGTTGACGAGCAAAGCAATGAACATAATATGTGCTACTGTTTTCTCTCATGATCAATGATTGTAATCCATTGAACTCACCTCGCATATTGCTAGCACCATCATATCCTTGGCCTCTCATTTGCTTCATGCTTAGATTAAACCCAGCAAATAGAGAATCAATACATGACTTGAGGTTGGAAGAAGTTGTATCTTTCACATGAACAAGCCCAACAAAACTCTCATTCACAAGGCCCAATTTATCAACATACCTCAACACCACTGCCATTTGCTCCTTGCAAGAGACATCTCTAGACTCATCAACTAGCAAGCAGAATACATCTTTCCCAATGTCTTCAAGGATAGAATGTAAAATCTCATCTGCAAAACACTTAATGATATCTTTTTGTATGTTAGAAGACACTAAAAGACTATTGTCTGCAGCATCAACTGTCATTGCCTTGGCTAAAGCTTGATCATGCTCGGCTAAGCAATTAAAAACTTCCCTATAGTTCCCTTTGTTTAAGGATGACTTTGATTCATCATGGCCCCGGAAAGGCAATCCTTGTTTCAATAGCAATCTAGCTGTATCAATTGCTCCATTAAGGCGAACAAAATATGCATTTTTAGAAGTCTCAATTTGTTTGTGTAAAGCAACATCTATGTGTTGTTCTCTTTGCAATAAAACATCACATTTTTTCACTGCTACATTGTGAGGACTGCCAACACCACCAACATGCTCCTTTAATCTTTCTTTATTATTCCAACCATTCCAGCCATCCACAACAAATGACTTATATCCAGCCCCTTTCTTAGTGGGATCCCTAAACAAGAAGCAAGTAAAACAATAGGCTCTATCGGTGGACTCACTATATTCAAGCCAATTTTCAAATTCATCAAACCATTCAGGATTAAACCTTCTATTTTTGTCCCCAATCCTAGTTGACGGAAAATCAAGAGTGTGAGGTTGACAAGGCCCTTTTATCAAGTACTTTCTTCTTACCGATTCTCTAATATTAGGATGATAGGCACGTATTTCTTTCCTTTTTCCTGGATCAAATTGGATCTCCTCCTCCAAATTGATATCTTCTGGAGCTGAAACTACAATATTGGTATCTTGTTGATTAGAATTATCCACATTGTTAACATCATCTGCAGGGGCCTGATCATCTAGCGCTTTTCTTTTCAACCATCTATCCATAAACTTACCTGCAACACATTTTTAAAAATCTTAATTAAATGTTCGTGTGCTCCTGTTCAAAAATCAATGGAAAAATAACAATCAAATAATTAGACATCCATAGACCATAAACTTACTTGACATGATTCTGATGGGGATTATTGACTCCACCGACGGGGACTCCGACGAGGAGGAGGAGGCAAACGATTCCGGCAAGGACTTGTACGTTTTGCTTTTTGAGCGCGGGAGGAGTTGGGCGGAGGGCGGCTGGGAGGGAGATGAGCGGCGTTTCGTTTCCTCGCTGAAAGCAGGAAGGAAGAATAGGAAGAGTCACGTCTCTGCCGTCCGCTCGTCTGCCTGGTTGTTGGTTGGGCCAACATCAAATGTGAGTACCTATGTACGTGGCTGCTGTAAGCCTGTTGGGCCATATATGTTTCAAGCGTTATGCGTATATGGGCTAGCTGCAGGCCGGGTGGTGCACGTACTGAGCTCTAAGGGAGTGCACAAACGGTGAAACTTAATCACTAATTACTTAAAATTATTTTTTCCCTGGTGCCGGTGCACTCGGCAAGCACAACTTGGCTTCGCCCCTGGGGACGGCGTTCCCTAGTGTGGTAGAGCGGCATAGTCAAGATGTATCTGCTTATTCGTCGGCAGGAGGGCTTGCTCAGCATGGTGCAGCTCGGGTGGTGGTAGATGGGACAATAGGCATGGCCCCGGCCCGTCTCACTGGTGCGGTTGTAGTGGCGGGGGCAGCAGAAGCTCGGTGGTGGTTGTGCGGTGGAACGTGGAGAGCCACTGTTCATCATCATGTGCGATCGGTGAAGGATGGTGTTGACAAGGATAAGCGATATTGCTTCGGATGCAAGGAGAAGGGGCATACTACTTCTGTTTGTCCAGTTGTGTTGCACTGTGATATTTGTGGCTATACCAATCATTTGGCGTCGAGATGTCCGTTGCTCAAATTGCCAAAACCAGTGGCAAATTTCTGTGGGTATGGGGTTGAGGGCATGGGTTTCTATATGGTTCCATCTGCAGGCCCGTCGAGGTCAAGGGATGAACAGGGTACGCTGGGGGTGGTTCGGATTGTTGGTGGGCAGATGTCGGTTGAATGAGTCATTGGGGAGTTAAGAAGACTCATTCCGATTGATTGGCAGTGGGATGTGAAAGAAATTGGTCAGAATGTTTTTTTGGTACAATTTCCGACACCCATAGAATTGGCAAGAATGATCCAAATTGGGGATATACAAGTCAAATCTCAAGGGGTGGTGTTACGTTTTGAGGAATGGAAGCCGGGTCCTACTCCGAAGTTTCAGCTTCGGTCAGTCTGGGTGCAAGTTTTTGGGGTTCCTTATGAAGTTAGAGACTACCTTAGTCTTTGTGCCATTGGTTCTATTGTTGGTGCTACTCTCAAAGTGGACATGATAAGTACAAGGAAGAAAGATTTAGTCCGGTTGCAGGTGGGGGTTATAGATGTTTCTCTAATCCCTACGAGTGTCGATATTGTTGTTGGGCACAGTGTCTATGAATTATTTTTTAAAGTTGAGCAAGATTTAGATGGCAATATGGGAGAAGGAAATGTGGGGAATGAGCAAAATAACGAAGACGGTAAGGATAAAAGAGGGGATGATGATGAGGAAATGAAGGACCGTGAGACGATGGACCGGGATGCTAAGAGGGCAAAAAATGTTTCGGCCACGACGGGGACGACTTCAAGTGGCATCATCTCGTCGTCTCAAGCTAGTGGTTCGGTTCTTGGCAAAAGTCTCATTTGTGCCATTCCTATTTCACAACAGGAGGTTGTAAAAGAGAGCTTGGGTGGATCGAAGGCAGAGGAGGGCAAGGATTGTGCGTCCGAGGGGGCAATGGTGTTGTGGCAGCCATCGACAGGTGTTGCTCAGGTGGGAGTGGACTCGTTGGCAACGGTTTCGCCACCGACTTGGGATGAGAAACT
This sequence comes from Ampelocalamus luodianensis, assembly GCA_036346255.1. Taxonomy (NCBI): domain Eukaryota; kingdom Viridiplantae; phylum Streptophyta; class Magnoliopsida; order Poales; family Poaceae; genus Ampelocalamus; species Ampelocalamus luodianensis. The sequence goes on along the minus strand of CM070627.1, from coordinate 48,997,932 downwards.
GTCTCTCGAAGGGTCTAAGGGTGCAGTTTTACCATTGGTGGACATGCCCAAAAAAGGAGGTTCGGCTGGTGTGGCGGTAAAGATGCAGCAGGGACAATCAGCAGGTGCTCCGTTGTCCGATGATTCAGAGTGGACGTTGGTTCAGAAAAAGGGGAGGTCAGCGGGTGTGGTGGCAAACGAAGGGGGCATGGTTGGACTGGATTCGGCGCAGGAGCCAAGGTGGAGCCGGCGTCTCGCGAGCAAAGCTGGAGCGGATGAGGATTCCTTGCTGAAGGTCGTACGAAGGGCCAAGTATAAAAACTTGGAGGAGAACAAAGGTACTAACTTAAATAATGCATTTTCAATTTTGGATATTCCAAATGAGGTTGCTATTTCTAATTTGAATCAAATAGGAATTTCTTTAGGAATTAATAATTTGGAAAAGACCTCTTCTTTAGAAGCTATTAAAAGGACTGAACTTGGTAGGTTGGCTTGTAGATTGGCTTGTTCGGGCAAAATTTGTAAAGAACATACCTCCCAAGAGGATTTGGACGAGGAAACCGATAGCCTTGATTTATCCTCCCTAAATAGCTTATGTAGCGATTTGTGTTATGAGGAACTGGTTGCGGGTGATGATCATGATTTGCAATTGGTCTCACACAAAAAGAAAAGAACAGGTGTTAAGAAAGCGCTTGCAAAAGTTGTTGAATCTCGCATTAAAAACAAACAAAGGAAAAAATAAAAGGGTTTTTTTTGGAATAGTAGGGGACTTGGCGACCCAGCGAAACATAGATTCATTGCAGAGTTAGTTCGGGAACAACATATGAATTTTGTTGCTATTTTAGAAACTGTTAAGAATGATTTTTCTAATTCACTTCTAAAACATCTTGGCGGTGGTATGGAATTTTTTTGGCACTGGCTACCACCCCATGGTCGTTCTGGGGGTATTTTACTTGGTGTTAACATGGCTATTTTTTAGGTTGGCTCCATCTTTGAGGGAGATTTTTTTTATTAAGCTTCATTTGCGTAATAAGAAAGATGGGTTCCAATGGATCCTTGTGGCGGTGTATGGTGCTGCACAGTTAGCCAGCTTATAAAGATAAATTTTTAACTGAATTAGTTCAAGCGTGTAGCAAGGAAACCTTGCCTATTCTAATTTGTGGTGATTTTAATATCATAAGGTGCAGTGAGGAGAAAAATAATGACAATTTTGATCGGCATTATCCTTTTCTTTTTAATGCTGTTATTGAGAGCCTAGACTTAAGAGAACTTCGGCTGTCGGGCAGGCAATTTACATGGGCAAATAATTTGGATAATCCTACTTTTGAAAAACTTGATAGAATCGTTGTGAGTACGGATTGGGAACAGAAGTACCCTTTGACCACTGTAAATGCTTTGGAACGTGTTCTTTCTGACCATACGCCTATTGTTCTTAACACTAGGGCTACCTCTGATACTGGGAACCAACATCTGTTCAAATTTGAGTTGGGCTGGCTTAAGAGGGATGGGTTTTTTGATCTGGTGGATCAGGTGTGGCAACATAATAATGTTGGTAATTCTGCAATTGATCGATGGCAAAACAAAATTAGAGCGCTTAGACAATTTCTCAGAGGGTGGGCTAAAAATACTAGTGGTGCATATAAGTTAGAGAAAAAACATCTTTTAAATATCATCGATAATCTTGATAAGAAATCTGAGTCTACAGGTTTATCTAATTTTGAAATTAACCTTAAGCACAGTTCTAATGAGCGTCTTGCACATTTACTACGAGAGGAAGAAATCAAATGGTATCAACGTGCTAAGTCGAAGCACTTGCTTGAAGGGGATAGTAATACTCGGTATTTTCATTTGATAGCCAATGGTAAACATAGGAAACAACAAATTTTTCGGTTGGAACAAGAGGAGGGTGTTATTTCGGGTGAGATTCATTTAAAGCAGTACATTACAAATTATTATAAAGGTCTTTTTGGACCTCCTGATAGCAATTAATTTTCCATGATTGAGAATATTACACATGATATACCTCAAGTTTCTGACTTTGAAAATGATTATCTTACTGCCGAGTTTACTAAAAAAGAAGTGAAAGATGCATTTTTTCAAATGGAGCATAATAAAGCTCCGGGTCCAGATGGCTTTCCAGCTGAATTTTTTCAAGTTTTTTGGAATATTATTAAAAATAACTTGATGGCTCTCTTTCGAGATTTTCATAGAGGCTATTTACCTCTTTTTAGGCTAAATTTTGGCGTCATTTCTTTACTTCCAAAAAAAGAAGATGCACGACAAATTCAGCAATATAGGCCAATTTGCCTATTAAATGTGAGTTTTAAATTTTTTACTAAGGTATGTACTAATCGTCTAATAGGTATTGCTCAAAAGGTTGTTCGATCATCTCAAACGGCTTTTGTGCCGGGGAGAAATATTATGGAAGGAGTAGTTGTTTTACATGAAACCATCCATGAGCTTCATAAAAAGAAATTAGACGGTATCATTTTTAAGATTGATTTTGAAAAGGCTTATGATAAGCTCAAATGGCCTTTTCTGCAGCAAACTCTTAGAATGAAGGGTTTCTCTCCAAGTTGGTGTGCTTGGATTTACAAATTCGTTGCAGGGGGCAGTGTGGGGATTAAGATTAACGATAGCATTGGACCTTATTTCCAAACCAAGAAAGGGCTTAGGCAAGGGGACCCTCTGTCTCCAATTCTTTTTAATATTGTTGCGGATATGTTAGCTATTTTGATTGGAAGGGCTAAGAATGAGGGTCATGTCAATGGGATCATACCGCATTTGGTTGATGATGGTCTTTCTATCCTTCAATATGCTGATGATACTATTCTTTTCATGGATCACAATTTTGATCAAGCAAAAAATTTGAAGCTTATGCTTTGTGCGTTTGAGCAACTTTCTGGTTTAAAGATTAATTTTCATAAAAGTGAACTCTTTTGCTTTGGACAAGCAAAAATTTTTGAATCTCATTACCTAGATTTATTTGGATGTGAGAGGGGTTCTTTTCCCTTTAAATACTTGGGTATTCCGATTCATTTTAGAAAGCCGAGGAATAATGAATGGAAGGGTTTGGAAGATCGCTTTGAAAAAAGGTCGAGAAATTGGAAAGGGAAAAATTTATCTACTGGTGGTAGACTTGTACTTATAAATTCGGTTTTGAGTGGTCTTCCTATAATTATGCTTTCTTTCTTCGAGATACCCAAAGGGGTCCTTAAAAGACTGGATTTTTTGAGGTCCAGATTTTATTGGTAGAATGACAACCATAAAAAAAAGTATAGGTTGACTAAATGGAATATTCTTTGTAGGCCCAAAGAACAAGGTGGCCTAGGAATTCAAAACCTCAAGATAAAAAATAAGTGTCTTCTAGCTAAATGGTTGTTTAAACTCTTGAATGAAGAAGGAGTTTGGCAGCAATTGCTTAAAAATAAATATTTGAATGATAAGTCTGTCTCTCAAGTTGAGAGTAAACCTGGGGATTCCCATTTTTGGAAGGGATTAATGAAGGTAAAACATGATTTTATTCAACACTGTTCTTTTAGTCTTGGGGATGGGAAACAAATCAGATTTTGGAAGGACATTTGGGTTGGGCATCAACCTCTTTATGAACTTTATCCAACTTTATTTGAGGTAGTCCGAAAGAAACAGGCTTTGATTGCAGATGTTTTAGGAACCACGCCTTTAATATTGAGTTTTAGGAGAGCGATTATTGGATCAAATTTGATTGCTTTCAACAATCTTATGGTGAGCATAGCCAATGCTCATCTTACCATGGATAAAGATGCGGTTCGATGGAATTTGCATAGGAATGGACAATTTTTCGTCAAATCTATGTATGATGTTTTGAGTGATACCAATTGTCGTTTTCGATGTCAAAAGTTATAGAAAGTTAAAGTACCACTTAAGATAAAAATTTTCTTATGGTATCTTTGTAGAGGAGTTACTCTGACTAAGGATAATTTAATAAAGCGGAACTGGAGAGGTGATACAAATTGTTGTTTTTGTGATAAAAAAGAGACTATACAACATTTGTTTTTTGAATGCCGTTTTGCCCATTTTGCTTGGCGCATAGTCCAAATTGCTTTTAATCTTAATAGACCTAATACTATTCGCCATATCTTTGGAAACTGGTTATTAGGTCTTAATTCAGATTCAAAAGCAACTATTTTGGTGGGGGCGACGGCGCTTTGCTGGTTTATATGGTTATGTCGTAATGATGTCGTTTTCGACAAGAAAATTATTGACCATCCTCTACAAGTTATATTCAGATGCATCCATTGGATCCACTCTTGGTCAGTTTTACAACGCCAGGAAAGACGGGAGGCTTTGGTCGCTGGAAGCAAAGCATTGGAAGTTATTACAAGGGAGATCTTCAGCAAGATGGGTGGAAGCTATGTAATAGGCTTCGAGATGTTTGAAACACTTTTATGTTGTTGCTTCTTTCAAAATGATGTTTACTGTTTTTACGGCTATTGTTTTGTCGTTGGTTTATGTTTTTACGGCGTTTGTTTTGCCGCTTCATTATGGTTTATAGGGCTACTGTTTCGACTGGTTAAGAATTCTTCGATTTATGTAATAAATTTTAGGCTGTATGTGTCCTCGGATACAGAGGCCGAAAGATGTTTTCTCTTCCATTATCTAAAAAAAGTCATGCAGATTCTCTAATTTACTTTATTTCATTCATATTCTTTTAAGTTCATGCAGATTAGTTAAACCAAACTTGTTTTTTTTTTCTTGGAGAGATTACATACACACGGATGCGTGCAAGGCTCCCGGGTCTCATGGTGTTCCCATCTCATCATGCCCTGCAGGCTCCAGGCCTCCGCTATCAAGCAGTGCATGAATGAACCAATCTTAGGGACACTGAGACACCAATGGTGGCGGGTTGTAGCCTTGTCCTATCCGCAGGTATGTTGATGGCTTCGCCGAGGTCATGCAGAATATATCACAACCAAAACCAAGGTGGCTTACCATGGCCGCGGACAGAACGGCGAATGCACGGTGGGCGTCGGAGGGAAGGGGGCAAGGGGCGTCGAGTGCCTGGGAGTTTGGATCATATTTGGGAATTTGATTCAGAAACCGCTCTAACAGCCTGTCGTGATTAAACACGACGCAGAGCCAGCCGGAGAGCGGAGGGGTTCTCGGCCTCGGAAAAACACTCGAGAACTCTGATCATATCCTGCAAACACCACAGCAAGCAAAGTATGATGTGCTCTTCTGCTCGATCCACCTTACGCCTTCCTTTCCTGCGGTGCTGCAGTTCACCCTTTAGTCCTTTACCTCTGCGTCATACAAACATGCTTGGGCACATTTGCAAAGGAAATGATAGGTTCATTAAACAAGGCTCCAGGAGTACCATGTACACAACGAACTTGAGAATTGCTTTGAGTGCTGCATAGGTTCAGAATAAGTGCTCTAATGCAGAAGAAAGAAAAAAGGTACCAACATAAAGCCCTCCGACCTCTGTTTGCTAGACGCGCCATATCAGAAACGCTTAAGACGCCCAAATCCAAATTAAGATCATAAGTGCTCTCCGCTGCGTGTGAGCAAGCTCAGGTTTCCCGGCTTGGAGATCTCAGTAACTAAGCCGATATTTGACTGTTTTACACATAAATTGAGTTCCCTTCATTGTTATCTGTATTTCATCACTTTTTTTTTTGCGTGTGTTAATCAACTTTATATAGCCTGTACTGTCTATATTCTTTTTAAAACAGCTGAAACACAAAGACAACATTTGGAGAACTTTTGAGAACCTAGAGCACCACGCAAATTGAAAATGTGGTACTATGTGGAACGTCATCGCAATTAATAAAGGAAAAAAAATAGATATATGCTACCGTAGAGTGCATGGTTTTGAAATATAACATTGAAGAGTATCCATATTTGGAGATATGCTATTATGTACCATTTGCATCACTTTTGTACGTATTCAGACCCGTATTTGACTGTGTATTTCCATATAGACAAAAATACACCCACCCACACCTGTATTTTACTGTGTATTTCATATATATATATATATATATATATATATATATATATATATATATATATATATATATATATATATATTCCATTATTTAAGGGTAACACAAGATATAAAAATCCAAGGAATTTATAACCTTAACATATCCAAATGGTTGACCAATAAATAATTCAATAGCAACAATGTCACCCGGGGAAGCAAGTGGAAATAAATAGTTACATGATTCAATAGTTAATACTCTTTTTGAGCCTACGACCTACCGTGAGGCTGTTGCTTACCCTGAGTGACAACTCGTGATGTCCGAAAAGATTGCTGCTTTAGAGTGTACTGGCACCTGGGATCTTGTGCCCTTACCTGCGCGTGTCACTCCTATCACGTGCAAGTGGGTGTACAAGATCAAGACCCGCTCGGATGGCTCTCTTTAGCGCTACAAGGCTCGTCTTGTGATGCGTGGTATTTAGCAAAAGCATGGTCGTGACTACGATGGGACCTTTGCTCCTGTCATTCACATGACCATTGTCCACACTCTTCTTGTTGTGACATCTGTTCGACAGTGGTGTATCTCTTAACTGGATATCAAGAATGTCTTTCTCAATGGCGAGCTGTGTGAGGAGGTATATGTAACATCCTAATTTTGGACTTGTGTTTCAAATGTAAGAAAATAAGTAGAAATTAAAACCTTTTCTTACATCATGTATTTCCTTTGTGCTTTGATCAATTCTTGTACAAGAAGATATGGAAATACAAAGTCACAAGTCTTTTGATCAAAACCTTGTCTTCCAAAAACATTCCTCTCAAATCTTGTGATCATCATTGGAAAATATTTTTCCTAAGTTCCTGTGACGGTATGTGGCCCCTCTGAAAAATTTCACAATTTTTAGAAATTGTTTGAATATTTTTAGAGGGCAGTCAAACCTGTTTGACTCTTAGTCAAACCTTAAATCAGAGCCTTGCAGAATTTTTGGAGAAAAATACACAGCATAAAAACCTCTGAAAATTTTACACAAGGTTAGTGTATAAGTAAGCAAGCTCCTGTAAAAATTTAATAATTTTTGGACTTGTTTTGCTATCTCAAATAAATCCTCAAAGTCCCAGTTCTATTTAAAAACTCAAAACCTAGTTTCACTGTTCCTTGGGTTCGAGTCAGACTCGGGCTCGAGCCAATCGACTCGGTCCAGTCAACTAACTGCACCGAGCCTCCTTTAAAAGTGCGTGTTGAATCTCCACCATTGGATCCTGATCGCTCGGCCCAGCTTCGCGCAAACATTCGGACCGTGCGGATGAAATCTCAATCGTGGCCGTCCGATTTTGATCCAAGGGCTCGTGATCTCCTCTGTTGTTTTAAACCTCCGGTTGTGTCGTTCAATCTGAGCCGTTGGATTAAAATCCAACGCTCACAATCTCCCCGTTGTGTTTTAACCTCAGTGGCGTGGCGCGATATCAGCCGCCCGATCGAAATCCAAGGGCCGATAATCGCCTGAGTGCATTTCATGTCTTCTTCCTCCTCTGGATTGTGCGTGAACAGTACCGAGGGCGTGGGGGTGTCAATTCTTGCTCCCTACAGCAGCCCCTAGCCAACATTAGGGTCATGGGAGGTGTGTTCGGCCGAGCCATACCCAACACCATCATTCTCACCCCTTTTTGCTTTCGGCCATGTCTTGAGCTTTGCACCTTGTCTCCCGAAAAAGATTTTGTTCCATACCCTAATGTTTTCAAAAGCTTTTTAAGTGCCTTCTACACTTCCTAGAATTCCTTTAGACCACCATCGAGCTCCATTTTCAATTGTGGAGCTTAATACCCCAAAACCGACAATCCACCATTGTCGACCCGTGGAGCTCCAATGGTGAATTTGGTGTTCCAGTGGTTCTCCTTCACATTTTTTTGCACCATTTTTATCTCCTTCCTATTTTGAACATATCCCCTTACTTAATTTTGGATTTGATTCTCAGGAATTATCCAATTTGGGGTTTGTTCAAATTCGGCCGAATTTGGTCATCTTCTTCCTCAGCCCGGGTGAGTACTCTATTTTCAAATTGGTTGCTCATGTAGCTTCTAAGAGTTGTAATGAAGCTATTTTGACCACCAATGGTACTCACTTTGGCTCAGATCATCTTGTCCATCATCTTCTTCCTCGGGTCCGGCAAGCCTCCACCGTGGACAAGCTGCTCCGCCCATCTTCGAAGCTTCTCTTCACTAAGGTAGCTTCTTATTAGTCCCTAGAGGCCATGGCACTCGCTTCTCTGGACTGCAGCGGAGCATTTTGCTATTTTCGTGTTTAGTTGTAAGAGCTCCATTTTCATTTTCCGGCTAGCCGGCGTTCTGGCCCCTCACCGCCGGACAGGTTGCCACCCTTAGGTTCGTAGTGTTATTGCGGTTCCATTTTAGTGTTTGGTTGGCGTCGCCGCGACCGGAGTCGCCGGCGGCAAGCCATTGTGCACGCTCGGGCTCGTGCCGGCGTAATCTCCCGTTTTCGTCATTTATTTAGGACACATTAATTGCCCGATTATTGCTAATCATTGGGTAAATTAATCATGTCTTAATCGGCCGTCGTTCCACTGACATGTGGGCCGTGGGGTTAAAGTCAAAATCCAGAAGTCATTAGTGTCACATTTAGGTTTATTAATGCCAACCATTAATAGCATTAAATCTGTCTTAGCCGCCGCTTCTAGTCGCTGACAAGTGGGCCCCGTGCACTGTGCACGTGTGGCAATCAAGCGCGTGGGTGACCCAAGGTCACTGACATGCGGTCCCACCTGGCAGCGCGTAATTTTAAACTTTGGTCTTTAGCCACCGTTCGTTTCCAGATCTGCGGCCCAGATCTTGTATGCAATCGGACCATCCGAAGGGAGGTGCAATCTGAGTCGTCCATCTTCAGATCTACGGTTATGGTTGGCTGCGGCAACCGCACCGTCCGAATGCATCCCTTCTCGTGAGCCGTTGGATCTTTATCCAACGGTGGGATCCTTTTGAGAGTCGCGCGCGTGCGCTGTTCCCGGCGCGCGTGGGCCGTAGGATTCTAGATCTAGGGTTCTCAAGCTTCCACGTCGTTTCATTCCGGTTGAGGTTGATTTCATTTCTATAAGCATTTATTTATCAACTAAAAATTGTAGTTAAACTTTAAAAACTCGTAACTAATTCTTGTTAACATCCTTTTTAGATGATTCTAACTATAATAAATTCTGTTGTCACTAAATTTTAATATAAAAATGCAATTAGGTATATTTCAGTAACAGAGAATATTGTAACCAAAATAACTTGATTCCTGCCATTAGAATATTCTAGAAATAGATTTAAAACTTGTAAAATGCATATCTTTTCCTGTATAATTCCAATTTGTGCAAAATCAATTTTGTTAAATTCCTCTGTTAATGTACTTTAATAAGAAATATGTTTTGAGCATAGTTATAATTCTGTAAAATGACTTGCATTAGATTTACAACTTAGAAAAATCATAGGTAAATCACTAAAACCTCAAATTTAGTAAACTCAACTTTGCTGTCATTAGGATGTCATAATCTACCTGCTATAAAAATTTCAGACCTTAGATCATTCTAGAAATTTTCGCCATGAACAGTGCCAGAAATTAATTTGGTAAATTGATAGGCTGAGAAAGAGTATTTTGGCTATATCTTTTGCATCCTGAATCCAAATTGCATGATTCTTGTTCCTCAAATTGTCTAAAATTATCCCCTAGCTGCTGTATAAATTTCATTAGATTTGGATGTCTTTATTGTTGGAGTTTATTTGGTGTTCTTCGTTCTTATTTGCTTATCGCCTTTTCGCGTTAGGTTCCGAAGATAATATTGATACTGAATCTGAGCCACAGCCATCAGATCCCGCACTCCAGCAAGGCAAGCAGATGTAGCATCATTTGATCATGTTGTTCCTACTATTTTCAAATTCTAATATGTTGTTTGCAAATTCTATGTATGCATTGCTATATTGTTTTAACTATTGTCGATAGTTCACCTAGTAGATGCATTACCAGTAGGCAAATATTTATCCTCTACTACTGAGCCTAGGTTTATCTCGCTGTGATTTTGGGTTCGTTGGATGAACCCTTGTCACTTAGTAGTTTACGAGTTTGTTGTTTAGCCATGCTTAGCTATCGGTAGAAATAGGCGGTTATCGACTTGTCGATAACCTTGATCACACAAGCTTATTATGATCTCTTTATTTCAGCTCTGTGCTATGTTCAAATTGTAAAACTAAAACTGAAAATAAAAACAATTTGGACTTGGGCACAATGGTAAGATGGTGTGATCTTTTGGGTGTGATTGGAATGGTGCCCGGGTCAACAAGGACCGAACATCTTGTTACACCAAACCAAGCATTCTTGCGTGCTAATCACACTAGAGGGTATGGGACATCTCTTGACTTAGTACTTTGGCGTGTGTTGGCTACGAGTCGCAGGAGGGCGTGTGTGTGTTATGTTGTGGTAAAATGGGTTGGCTGTGATTGGGAGCATTGTAGTTGTCCAAAAAGCTTTACCCCGAGGGGTAGTTGTCTTTTTGGCTTTACAATGTAAACGTATGGGTTTCTATCCATACGAGCGACTCGTAGTTGATTCACAATATTGGAAATATCTTGTAGGATTTAGCCGTGCCGGCATACCTTTGGAAGTGTGCTAAATCATGTGGCTTAAAGGCAGTCTGAAATGTGGGTACATTGGTACATCCCTGCAGGGTTTTAAAACTATTCGAATAGCCTCGTCCTAGGTTATGGACACGCTTGGGGAAGTCTTTCAAGAGTTAGACTACAACATTTTAAATTAAAACTTGATGGGTAGTATGAATCAGGGATTCATGCTATTTGTGGTGGCTATTGGGGTAGTCACTTCTAGGTGGTTACTTGATAATTATTGTTACTCGTTGTTATTTCAATGCTTAAAAACTGATTTGTCAAATTGCCTTTAATCTATTACATTATTGCAAATGAAACTTGCTTTATGCGTCCAAATAACCATATAACCAACCTTCCTTTGAATTCAGCTTTCATGTAGCTATGTATAGGCTTGTTACTCGTAAGTCTTGCGAGTACATTATTGTACTCACCTGCATTGCTTGTTGTGTGCAGAGGAAGAGGGTGAGCCCGAAGAGCGTCACTTCTATGAGTTGTGCTATGGCAGTGTGTGGGGCGATTAGCTTGGCAGCCCGGTCGGTTGCCCTGTGGTGTTATGTGGCTAACTGGTCGTCTTTTGGTTTAAGCCATCTTATGACAACTTTTGCTCCCGCTGTTACCTTTAATTCTCTTGTCATTTGGCCGGTCGGCTGTTCTGTAATAACTTATATTATGTATGTCTTTTGGTAGACTTGTTATAATCTGTGTATGGAAATGATGCATGCTTTGATATGATGTATGTGTGCTGCATTTTCTGGGAAGCACATGTTCATCGAGGCACGGGTTATTCTGTTTGTGATACTAGAACCAGTGGAAGGTTAAGTATTACAAGCTTAATAAACTGGGGTCTCACAGTATACATGCAGCCACCCCTGGGTATTTGTCCCTAATGGTATGGTTTGTCACCTTCATCGTTCTCTTTACGAGCTCAAGCAAGCCCCTCATGTTTGGTTTGACCGCTTCTCTTATGTTGTCATTACTGCCGGCTTCACCGCCAGTAATCACGACCCTGCTCTTTTGTTCACATCTCTCCTTTGGGCCAGACGCTCCTCCTTGTTTAGGTGGATGATATGATCATTACTTGGATGACTCTCAGTACATTGATTTTATGAAGGAGCATCTCAGTGAACAGTTCTTGATGTCTTATTTGAGTCATCTTCGCTATGAATTCATTGGGATTGAGGTCACTTCTACGCCTGAGAGCTACTACCTCTCCTAGGAGAAGTATATTTAGGATCTTCTTGCTCATGCTTGTCTCACTGATCAGCGCATGGTGGATACTTCTATAGAGCTTGGTGTTCACCTTCGGCCCACTAATAGTGAGCTGCTTGAGGACTCCAGTCTCTATCGTCATTGACGAGGATTAAAACCTCTATATATTATCTTTAATATATAAAAGACCATACGTCTTCATGGTCGTAACCTTTGAGGTGCACGACCTCACTGGTCGTAGAGATTCCAGAGGTTACATAGTGGGTACCGGCCTGACGAAGGCCCAAGCTTCCACCGTGAGAATCGCCAGAGAAGGTAAGAACCGATTCCAAGGTATATTCTCTCAGATGATGAATGGAACACGTGCATATTCCATACGACGTATCTTATCCAAGACACACCGATGAACAACCTCAGATGCGGTTATATGTTTCATAGACATATAACCGCCAAACGGTTGATTCTGTATCAACCGTCACTTGACTCCGACCAAACGCAACGCTTCGCATCAGGCGCCTTCTCCGGAAGTAACTGCCACCTTTTCGAGGGCTATTTAAAGATGGAACCTGGGCGGATCAAGGGGAAGAGAGGAAAAAAGGCAACAGAAGAAGGAAGACAAAAAACACAAGCCATAGATTTGTGTAATAGTTCTGAGTTAGCAAGAGGGCAAGCAGAGTCCTTCGGATATACCTTGTAAATTCCAGTTCATATTAATAAAAGAGCAGTTACATTAGTCCCTGAGATTTCCCACGTCATTTTCTCCTTTCTATTTTTGTAAGATCGACGTCTTGATCGTCGACAGCTGGCGCCGTCCGTGGGGTACGCGGCGTGGAATCTCGTAAGATTTTCTCGCTCATCAAATCTTTGTCCATTCCCGTCTCGTGATTGCCGATGCGGTTATGGCGGGAAGTTGGGATGAAGAAAATTGGTTCGACTTGGAGGACTATGCCGACCTCGACATGGATGCATGTATGCGCGCCATGGAGGAAAGCAGATCTCTTCATCATCCTCCTCTGGCCGCCAGCCAGGCGTAAATCGCGAAGACAACCTGATGGATGAAGACACACCGCTACGATCAATGGCGGTCTCAGAGGAAGTGTTTCCACCAGTTCGAACACCCCAAATCTCAGCAAGCCCGCCCTTTGGACCGCAAGAAAGGTGACGAAAATTCAACACCGCAACCCGAAGTTCAACATACCTTTGATGCGATCATGGTTGATAGGTACTCACCAATGCGCTTCTAGTAATTCCAGAGCCAACCGACACTTAGTGACGGTGTCGGTGAAACCTCCATTGGTCGTAAACCAAGTGGGGATGATAAAGCTCAAGATTCGATCGATTCGCGAATCGCATCGAGGTCCTTCCAAAAACCTCAGGAGGTGCTGATCACCGACTGCTCTCCGTCGTGGAAGCTTCTCGCAGAAGCTCTAAGAGGCTCTCCGTTGATTACGATGGAAGCTCATCAGAGGACCGCTGCTGGAAGCACGAGGTCAATGCGATCGGAGATACAGATCACAATGCCGTGTACGGTCCTCCACACATTGCCTCGCCACCACGTCCTAATGGAGATGGTACGGGTGGTCAAGCACCAAATGCCGGAGGTGACAGAACTGGTAGATGTTCACCAGTTAATACGCTTGATCCTTCTCAAACCAATGTGAGGGACCGGGCAAGATCCACCAGAAGGTCGGAGGATGTAAGCCATCAAACACCTTCTTCTCGCGAAATCCTCGAGACCGGTGAACTATACAAAACCCGCAGCTGAGTCGTGATATTTTAAATAATTCGACCCTACTGGCAGAGACTCGTGTTTTGCCCAACTCGCAGTCAAGTATCTGAGATTATCCAATGCATAATGCAACGCATGAAGCTTATCGGGAACGAAGGCACTTGTCCCTACTAGTTACATTCGGAAAACCCGACAACTTTCGAACAGAAAAAGTTTCATTCGATGTGGTGAACTTCGAGACTGCATACAATGCAATTCTCGGTCGTCCGGCTTTAGCAAAGTTCCTGATAGCCGAGCATTATGGTTATCATAGTTTGAAAATGCCGGGACCGAAAGGTATAATCACGGTCCGAGGTGATCAGAAGATAGCCTACGTATGCGATCGGAAGTGTTTAGAGCTGGTCGATGAACTTCCACCGAGGAACTAACACCGTTAACATGCAAAGTCAAAAGTTCAAGGTCAAGATGATACCAAAACCTTCCACCGCTTGAAAGAGGTACAACTCGATAGAAGCGCTTCTCCAGAGGGTGCCAAGATACTGGTCGGGACAGGACTCGACCCTAAATAGGAAGAGTCGCTCGTCTCCTTCCTCCGAGCTAATCAGGACGTATTCGCATGGCAAGCGTCCGACATGCCCGAGTCCCTGTGGAGGTGATCGAGCATAGGCTAGCTCTCACACCTAACAAAACCGGTCAAGCGAAGTTACGGCGTTTGATCCGATCGAAAAGAAGCAATCCAATGAGATCAACAAGCTTCTCAAAGTGGTTTTTTCGTGAGGTCGACCACCAGAGTGGCTCGCCAATCTGTAATGGTTAGAAAAGCCAACGGGAAATGGCGAATGTGTATTGACTTTACAGATCTTAATAAAGCTTGTCCGAAGGATGACTTTCCCCTTCCTCGCATTGATCAACTTGTAGACTCTACTTCTGGGTGTGAGTTGTTAAGTTTTTTGGATGCTTATTCAGGGTACCACCAGATCAATATGAGTAAACAAGATGAAGAGAAAACTTCCTTTATCACCCCATATGGTACTTACTGTTATGTAAAAATGCCATTTGATCTCAAGAATGCTGGTGCAACATTCCAAAGGTTGATGCAAAAGACCTTTAGCCCTCGTGTGGGTTGAAATCTTGAAGCCTACGCTGATGATCCGTCGTTAAAAGCGCCAACGCTGGGATCATATTCTAGACCGCAAGAGACTTTCAATAACTTAAGACGTCATAACCTTAAGTTAAATCCAGAGAAATGTGTGTTCGAGTTTCGTCGGAAAGCTTCTTGGGTTCCTAGTTTCACTAGAGGCATTGAAGCAAATCCAACGAAAATCGCCGCCATCGATCGATGCGCGATCCAACCACAAAGAAGGAAGTCCGTGGTTAACCGTTGTATGGCGTTGTTAAGTCGTTTCATAGCACTGTTAGGCTAAAAGGACTACCTTTCTTTAAGCTTCTCCGGAAACATGGGAGTTTTGAATGGACTAAAGAAGCAAGCGGCGCTTTGAAGAATTAAAACGGCACCTTACGAGTCCTCAATCTTAGTTTCTCCAAGATTGGGAGAAACATTACTAATTTACGTGGTCGCAACGCCACAAACGGTTAGTGGTGCAATCGGTCGTAGAACGAGACAATGTTCAACGACCAATATATTACGTAAGTGAAGTCTTACATGGACCAAAGAAAGGTATCCGCAGTACAAAAATTGCTCTATGGTCTCCTTATGGCTTCAAGGAAACTAAGGCATTATTTTCGTGCCCACAAAGTGGTCGATTTCACCGGATATCCCCTTGGTCAAGTCCTCGGGAAACAGGAGTCATGAGGACGAATATCAAAATGGGCGGTTGAGCTTGGGGCGCTCGATCTCCATTTTGTCCCACGAACAAGAATCAAGTCCCGTGCAACAGCGAATTCATTGCCGAATGGACAAAACCCGAACCTCCCAAGGGCCCGAGCACGAGCACCACGACGAGTGGACAATGTACTTCGATGGTTCCTTGATGTTGCATGGCTCGGGGGTCGGGTCGCCTTGATTTCCCTATTGGTGAACAAATAAAGCACGCCATTCGGCTTTAACTTTCTCGCTACTAACAATGTGGCGTATCAAGGTTTATCGGCGGACTTCGCGCACTCGCTCGCCGGATTCGCAGATTGTTAGTGAAAAGCGATTCTCAACTAGTAGCGAATCAAGTAGGGAAAGAGTATCAATGCTCTAGTACCAAGATGTCATCATATCTCGCGGAAGTACGAAACTCAAAATCATTTCTTCGGTTTTCGATCCAACACATTCCTAGAAAGGAAAACTTTCTCGCGCACTGGGCTTGGCTGATGGCTTCCACACGGACATCCGTCCCGCCCGAGTTTTTCTCGAGAAACTGATTCACCCTCGGTAGTCGAGCCTTCCGAGGACATAGATGTTAGCAAGGAGGTTGCACACCTCGATTCTCGCGAACATGGATGCTCCATGTGTCGATGATGGTTGGCGCCATCACGATCACTGAGAGATTGGATGACATCGATCTACAATTATCTTCAAGATGACCTAATTCCGTAAGATGATGTAGAGACCGATCGCATTGCACTAAAAGCCAAATCATACACTCTCATTGAACGTACCTTGTGTAAGCGAGGATCTCACGGAGTGTTGATGAGATGCATATCTCACTCGGATGACATTAAATTGCTAGCCGAAATTCATGGAGGAGTCTGTGGAGCACATCATTCCTGCTGTAACTTTGGTTGGTAAAGCCTTTAGGCAAGGATACCATCGCCAATCGCCCTTCATGATGCAAAAGAGCTCGTGACGGCGCGCATAATGTCGATTTCATAGTCGATAAGTACATCACCGCCTCAAGCTTTGCAAATAATTTCTCTTTCTTGGCCTTTTGCAACCTGGGGACTGGATATTATGGGACCTTTCCCAAGAGCACCCGGGGGCTTTGAGTTCCTGTTCGTTATGATTGACACGTTCACTAAATGGATTGAAGCCGAGCCGGTTGTAAAACTACAACCAAGCCGCCAAGAGGTTCCTAACAAAAAGCGTGATTACACGCTTGGTGTACCCAACGATAATCATCGATAACGGTGCCCGATTTTCAAGCAAAGAATTTCCGTGAATTTGTGAAGAACTAGGTATCAAGATACATTTCGCTCATTTGCTCATCCACGAGCAATGGAGCAATTGAGCGAGCCAATGGTATCATAATGCAAGGGATCAAACGACGAGTATTCGATCGATTAATTAAGCGGTCGAGCTTGGGTTCAAGAACTTCCTTCAGATATGGGCGTTCGTACCACGACTAGTCGTGCGACGATGAAACACCATTCTTTATGGTTTACGAGCGAAGCCATGCTTCCTCCGAGCTTAAAATTGGTTCCGCTCGAACCGATTCCTTTTCCGAAAGTGATCGTGTGAATGACGACTTGCGACATCAATTTTCTTGAAGAACGACGAAACCAAGCTTTGCTACGATCGCGATCTACCGGCAAGTCATGCGCGCTTTACATTATCGGAAGGTGCAACCTCGCAGACTTAATCAGAGGTGATTTGGTTCTTAGAAAATTCGTAACCAAGCGGTCGCAACAAACTTTCACCTAAGTGGGAAGGTCCATACACCGTGGTCGGTTACCCGCCAGATCGGCACGATTAGCTATGACCGATGGGCAAGTTTTGTCTAATTCTTGGAATATTGATCAATTGCGTAAGTTCTATGTTTAATTTCATGTATTTCATTTACATTCTTTTTCAATAAAGATGCTTTTCCTTAAAAACGATCAAGATGGTTGTTTATCCTTATTATTCGCTGCATCCGGTCGTATGTCATTCCGTTGCTAGTTGGTCTGAGAAGACTCTTATTCTCTCCGATAATCCTTCTATAGGATCTCCACTACTCATGGTTGCCGACTTAAATGTCACCAATAACACTGGTTTTAGCCGTGATCATTGCTTCAATGATACACACTCACCACTGCACATTCTTTTCTTAAAGAATCATACGAGTATAAAGAGTACCAACTCGCATAATTTACTTGGTTTTCGTTTCTTTCTTGAATTTGAAGATTGTTATTTTATTTCAACATTCGTTTCTACTCAAGTTTGGCTCTTGGTGGGACACGTAAAACCTCCTAGTCGAAGTCTCTCCTCTCGCACGTGGTCCCGCCCACCGGAAGGAGCTTCCTAGTGACGGTCCTTTTCCTACGATCCTCGCCGCCACTGGATTTGAGTATGAGCACGCTTTGCGTAAATATTTTACACATCTTCGATTCTTAAGATTGATGACGACCAGATCCGAATATTTCCTAAACAATGGTACTTTTCTTCATTTCATTTCTTGCATACATTCTTAATGCATATCTTCTTATCAAGAAAATCCGGTCTTTGTTATGTCTTCCGACTACAAGTGGTATTTCATAGTACTTCGATAATGGACAAGATCTAGACTAGTCGAAATCGTCACATGGTTCCGACCACATGATTTCCTAGTATTCCCTAGATCGTTGTCATAGACATTATCAGCACTCTTACCATGGTCATCGTTATTACTCAATTTCCTGGTCATCGCTTTCTTTTAGTAACGCTCATCTACTAACATAAGCAATGGGGCTAGAGATATATGAGTATTTAACAACATTGACAAAGCAGATCTTCTTTGACAAAAGGTAAGTTTTTCATTTTACATAGTCTAATATTACATCTGTTTACATATTAGGACCTCCAGACTGGTCGCTTTGAGATGGAGATCCGACTTCCATTTCCCCTGCAACTTTCTCTCCGAGAGGTTTTACTTCCTCGAGAAGTTTTGTTGCTTCACTCTCGAGCAACAAGTCCTCTTCCACAGCCTTTAAGGTTAACAGAGGATCGGAAGCCTTTAGTTTTGCTAAAGCAACACTAACTCCGAGCCACAATAGCTTCCTTCATTGTCAGGTATGGTTTTCCTCATAGTTTTGAGCGGCCTTTGAGATCTTCCAAAAGTTGACCAAAGTAGTCCATCTTTTCCGTTGGATCTCCTAAAGAAGGCAAGCTTGATCCCGATCCCATATCGAAGATCATCTTGTTAAGAGCCTTGATCTTCTCATCAAGGCCAAATACAAAAGTTTCCTTTTGGCCACGCTCAAAATCGAGGGTCTTCTCCGCTGCTCAAGTGCTTCGCTTTTTTCGCACGAGTAGATAAACAAAATTAATGTACTCTTTACAATTGGAGTTATGGAATATCGTTAGGTCTACGACAGCTACCTTTGATTTTCTTCTCACAAGAGTCGAAAACCTCTTTTGCCGGTCATCGCATGCTCGATCGACCGGTCTTTACTCGATTTTCTTCCTCACTTTATTATTAGGGCTTCCTTGGCCTTGATCTCTTCTTTAATTTTTCTAAATCTATCAAATATGATAGAAAGAGAAGGAGAATCTATAAGGAGAATCAAGATAATAAACCTTAGGAGATCAAAAGAGAAATGTACTTACTTCTCGGACGGAGTGTTTTTGCTCCAAAGTTTTTATTCACTGGTCAGTCCTCCGATCACAAAGATAGTTTTCACCAAATGCTACAAAAACAAAATTCCTTTCTTTAGCAAGCTTTCAAAGCGCAAAAGAAAGAGTTGTAAGGATGGTCGAGAACACTTACCCGAATTGCTATATCATTATATTCTAAAAGATGGTATCTCGACCAATCTTGGCTTGATGGTATGATATCTTTCCCGTGCTTCATCAAGTTCCTTATCCTCGATAAATCGGGAGAAAAAGGGAATTTGTTAACTCGAGAAGTATTTCTGGAGGAGGTGGAACTCGTTGAGGGTCTCTGGGATGACTACTCAGGAGAAGGAGTAAGGATTACTAGAGGATCCTGACAGATGTCAAACCTCGCTCGGGGCTTCTTTTGCTACTTCATCCTCGGTAGTTTTTGCTTTAGGAGTATCCTGGTCAGGAGCCTCCACGACCACCTCTACCTCAGGAACTTTTTCCTGAGGGGTGCTCTGGTCGGACACGACCGGAACACCAGAAGATCTAAAACGAGAGAGAGAGAGAAGGTAAGGAAGATCCAAGGTATGTATAAATACGACCTCTTCATTTTATATATATACCTTGTTGTTTTTCTGAATTTACGCTTGTAGCGCATCGAAGTGAAGTTCGTTGCGCTGACCTTCCTCTTCTTATCAACTGATTTCACTAGTTCTAAACCGGTAGGGTTGACTAGATCTTGCACATCCACTGATCGGAAATCGGAAGCGATATCCGCGACCATTTGGTCGAGGTCCCTGATCGCCGGGTCAGTAGATGTAGATTCGTCTACCTCCACAACAGTGGCCTTAGTAGGCACTGGAGGGTTCTCATTGACCTTGCTGGAAGGTATGACGACCGCCTAAATTCATCACCAAAGATAGTTAGACGATGAACATAATTTATCCAGAATATTATTTGTGTTCGGTTACCTACCTCTGGAGGGCTGACATCCTGTGTGGTCGAAGGGGGGATTGGATCATCAAATGGCTCACATATTTCAGTGGCATTGTTGATTCTCAACCCAACCGACTAGACGTCAAAGAGGATTTATGGTATACTGATCAAAAATAATATGTACGATAACAAGACAGCAGTTGATGTTTTTACCTTAAGTCTTTCAATCCTCTCTTCAGCGGAAACGGCCGCTAAGATCCGAGGAAACTAGCCTTATCGCCAAAGCTCTCGCGCAGATCATCTCGATCCGCTTCTAATCTCATCGTAAGATAGAGTCAGAAAGGTAAGATGAAAGATTTAAGGATACGGAAATAATTAATCGAGATAGGAAAATTGGTCGAATCGTTAATGGCTTACCATTTTAGAATCTCTGGTCGATCATCACGACCAATGTACCAGAGCATCTTATGTGCTCGGGCCTTCAAAGGCTAACCTGTGCGTGGAAAATCCTTCACCACATGCCAAGATGTTAGACCTTTAACACTAAGAAGCTTGATTGCTTCAGCCCATTTCCTACATTTCCTCTTTCTCTCAGAGAGCGCCATCTCTGATTCTCGACCGCCTTCTTACCGTAATAATAAAGGTCGTCTTTCTTCGTGATCTTCATATAGAACCAGCTCTTCTTCCACGACGACCACGAAGATTTTGAGTACATAAAAATGTACTCATCAGCTTTTCCATCATGGAGACGCAAGGTTCACTCTCTAGGCATCCCAATCGCTTTTTCGGACTTTGTCATCTTGTAGTAGTACCTGAATAGATCCAGATCTGCTGGAATCCCTAAGTACGCTTCGCAGAGATAGATAAAAATACTGAGATTGGCGATGGCATTGGGAGCCAGATTCACCAATTCAACTCCATAATACTCCAAAACTTGAGGAAGGAAGGAGTGAATTGGTAGCCAAACCGTGATTCGATATATGCGAGAAAACAGAATTTCTCCATCTTCATCGCCGGAATGTTCCCAAACGCGGATCTCCAAGAAATCACATCCTTGTCGGGAGCATCCCGATCTTCTCCAGATTCTCCAACTTTTTTCACTTAGGCCTAAACCGACCGGCTTGGTGATTTGGTCCGACATGGTTAGGTTCTTTTGGGTGAGAAAAGCAAAGGAGGTCTGAGGTAGTTTTACTCTAAGATGAGAAAAGAAAGGAGGAAGTGAAAACCCTAAGTTTACAAAGGGGTTTTATAAGCTTCGTAAATCCTAAACCGTAATAAGGAGTTACCCAAAAAGTCCAACGGACACGTAAACTCTTCAAATCCCAAGGCAAAGTTCTCAACTTTAAAGTGAATACAAACCGCTTCAAATGCCCTTGTATTTAATAAGTGTCACCCGATACGATTTCATCGGAAGAAAGGTGTTCACACGACCTATTCATTTAAAGTTAGGGGCTAATGACGAGGATTAAAACCTCTATATATTATCTTTAATATATAAAAGACCATACGTCTTCATGGTCGTAACCTTTGAGGTGCACGACTCACCGGGTCGTAGAGATTCCAGAGGTTACATAATGGGTACCTGCCTGGACGAAGGCCTGCCAAGCTTCCACCGTGAGAACCGCCGAGAAGGTAAGAACCGATTCCAAGGTATATTCTCTACCGATGATGAATGGAACACGTGCATATTCCATACGACGATCTTATCCAAGACACACTAGTGAACAACCTCCGTGCGGTTATATGTTTCATAGACATATAACCGCCAAACGGTTGATTCTCAGATCAACCGTCACTTGACTCCACTGCACGCAACGCCGCATCAGCGCCTTCTCCTAAGTAACTACCACCTTTTCGAGGGCTATTTAAAGATGGAACCTGGGCGGATCAAGGGGAAGAGAGGAAAAAGGCAATGAAGAAGGAAGACAAAAGCACAAGCCATAGATTTGTGTAATAGTTCGAGTTAGCAAGAGGCAGCGAGTCCTTAGGATATACCTTGTAAATTCCAGTTCATATTAATAAAAGAGCAGTCCCATTATTCCCTGAGATTTCCTACGTCATTTTCTCCTTTCTATTTTCGTAAGATCGACGTCTTGATCGTCGACAGTCATCTTATCGGGAGCCTCGTCTACTTTAGGATCACTACAATCATCTTCTTCGTGTTTTGCGATATCTTTGTGGGACCATCAGTCATCGTATTTTCTTTCCTTGCTCCAGCTCTCTGTAGCTTCAGGCGTATTCTAATACGACCTGGGCTAGTGATCATTTTGATCGCTGGTCTTTTTTTTTGCCTATTATGTTTTTCATGGTTCCTTTTTGATTGCCTAGAATTATGAGTGCTGAGGCTGAATTGTAAGCTATGGTGTTGTTGATAGCTGAGATCACTTGGCTTCGGCGGCTACTTGAGGATTTTAGTGTTTTAGTTCCTGCATCGGCCCCTCTCTTGTCAAACATCACTAGTGCGATCAGCATTGCTCGAGATCTAGTAAAGCATGAGCTCACCAAGACAATCGAAGTAGATGCTTTGAACATGAGATCGCAGGTGCATGAGCAAGTTTTTGCTCTTTAGTATGTGCCTTCGGAGCTTCAGTTAGTAGATTTCTTCACCAAGGCACATACTAGAGCTCAACACAATTTCTACCTTCACCATGAGTTTGAGGGGGGGGGGGGGGTGTTAGAGTGTTGTATAAGTTGTGTGATTAGTTACTTGTATAAGGGTTTATTTGCTCATTTGCTCACTTATGTAGTCATACATATTGGCCTTTTGGCCCAATGAATGAATTAGCGTTCATTGCATAACACTTTTCTGTAGAAGACATCGACCTGGTGCCGAAGACCTTGAGAGGTTCAATGTAGGGTGCAATTGTGAAGCTGGTAAGGGAAAGCCAAATTCATCATCGTGACATGTACTTTTTTTTTTAAAAAAAGAAGGCAGGAGAGGTTCACATAGAAAAGGAAGGGGCAAGCCCAGCAAAACGAAAAACAAACTAGCCAGGAGGGGCTAGGACTACAACAAGTGAGCAAAACCAAAATCAAGCCTCATAGGAATGTTCTTTTGCTTTGCTCAATCGCCCCCTTGGTCTGCATTGCTAATCTCGTTTGCCGTGGCCTGTTCATGTTGGAAAACTTGATGGTTACACTCTTTCCAAATATTCCACATGATGTAGATTGATATGCCGTTGAATTCACATCTTTCGGCTTTTGGGACTGTCTTGGAAGCTTGTTTCCACCATTCAATGATGGCAGCGAAGTTTGAGGATTGGACGTGTTGCAAGGTATCAAAGTTGTACCAACTTAGTCTAGTACCAGGTCCACACATCCGAGGCAAAAAGGACAACATAGGGTGAAGTAGAGTCCTATTTTGTGGGGACTGTTGCATAGCAAACAAGATTAATGGTGAGGCCACCCACGGGGTGCCAGGTTCTCCGCAGTTAGGATCTTGTTTTGCACTAAGGTCCAAACAAAAAATTTGCATTTGTTTTCCGCCCCCGCTGTACAAATGATTTCTGTGTTGTATGTTTCGTAGCTTCCTCAGAATTGAGCGAGGTAAGCCGACTTACACGTGTAATGACCGTGGTTTATCCAGTGCCATTTAATGGCATCTGGCCTATCTGGTTGTAAATGGATACCCTGTAGACATCCCCAATAGACTACGATTTCTTCTTGTGAGCTTCAAAGTACGAAAAATGATAGACCTCTCTGATGACTTGATGCGAGGGCTAAAGGAGTCATCGTATTTTGTTGTTCTTAATGACTTGTGGGAAATTGTTGCACGGAGTTGGATTAATCAATTAGCCTTTCCTGTTAATAACAACAAAGGCAGTAGCATAGCTGAAAAGTGTCTCTTCTCCCTGCCTGGTCTACCGCCTTGAACCCTTACAAAATCATGATGCTAAGAAGTTATTATTAAGGAAGTCAAATAAAAGCTATGAGGAAATAAAAGGAGGGAATAGTGATTTTTTTAAATTCGATACTAAATAAAAGTGGAGGGTTGCCATTAGCTATTATCACAGTAGGGGGTGTCCTTGCCACAAAACACATAGAAGGATGGAAAGATTTTTACCAACAACTCCCTTCAGAGCTTGAAAGCAACCCAAACCTTGCAGGGGTGAGGAGGGTAGTTCTCTCACACTAGCTATTATCATAGTAAATTTTTGTTGTCAGCTTCCTCGTTGTACTTTTCACTTCTTTTATTAATAAACATACGCATATATCTTTTGCCGGTTCTCGAAAAGAGGAGGGTACCATTAGCTACACCCACTTGCCATCTCATCTCAAGCCATGTTTCCGTACCTAAGCATCTTTCCGGAGGATTTTGAAATAAAAAAAGGAGATGTCTAATAGAGATTTTTTTTATTTAATCCTTTTTTTTATTAATATTTTAAAGTTAATCCCTCGCGAACTTTATTTCCAAATTGACCCCTTTGGTCACGCCACTACCCGTGGCGTGGCCAAAGCGTACTGTCACGCCACCATGCGCGGCGTGACCAAACATGCCACGCAAACCCTCGGCCGGACGCCGTGCCAGCGTGGAGGGCTTGCGTGGCATACGTCACGCCAGTAGGTATGGCGTGATAATGGTGACTAGTCACGCCAGTATATTTGGCGTGACAGTGGCGACTTATACTTCTTCCTTTTTTCTGATCTCTCACGCACAGCACATGTACATGTAACATTTAATAATTCATAACTTAAAAATAGAGAATGTATCTGTGAGCCAAAGATAACACCATCATTTTAACTGAAAGTAAATACCTATATGAACCGATAATTTTTTTGTGTGGAAGTATGGACATATGGTAGACAGTGCCGCTGAGGAAACATGCGTAGAAATCCTACAGGAATAATAGGTGGTGCTCATTAAGAAATAAGGCATAGAGGTTTGTAAATTAGGTTTTTTTTCTGAAATCGTGGTTTAAATCACAAATACTGCTTGTAATAATTTCAAAATATAGCACATGAGTTTAGGAAAATTACGAAACTTTTTGTGGAGCCTCCCGTCATAGTGTTGTTGCTTCCGTAAATTTTGTATAATTTTATTCATTTAGAGAAAAGATGGTTGATAAGAATATCAGACGAGGTATAACCTTGAGGATGTCGTCCAAGCAAACTGTCTGCTGAAACACTTATTGTCCAAACTATTGGAGTCTCTACTCGATAAAGTCATGTGAACGTATATACACAGGTAGTCGATGAAGTACTTTATGAAGCTTATAGAGAATATTATTGAAGGGGTTGAGAACGCTCACAGATTATGAAGATGCCCTAAAACATGGAGGATTCGATGTCTCATATAATGGTTTTTTCTTGGATTTCACTAGAATAGACATACTTGCAATATAGGCTTGCTTTGATGGCTTAGCGAGATACTAACTGTAACTACATTAGAGTCCGCGGACGAAGCATGTTACACGAGTGACATGGCATGATGGTTCGGCTAATTGATTTAGTCATCCTCGCTACTACTATGGTACATTGCGACACAAGCATCCTAACCATATAACTATACATGCCTTTAGGGATAGTAAAAACATGCGGGTAGGACGGGGACTATTACGTAATGACGACCTCATGCGTGGACCGGGCCATTTTCCTTCCTTGCTAGCACGGCGTTGAACTCTGGCGGCTGTTCCCCTTCCCTGTCGCGGACCGCCCACGCCGGTGGTATGTCAAGTCGCCCATGTCCTGTGATTCCATGATGTAAGTGCACCGATAGTAAAAATCGTAAGAAGGATGTTAATTCTTCATAACTCACGCCGCCGACACGGATTAGGCCCGACAACCGGATACGTTGTGGCGGCGGGCTCACCGCGCATGAGCCTTTCCTTGCCCTTGTCGCGGATCGCCCACGCCGGCCGGTATGTCAAAGTCGCCCATGTCCTCGTGATTCCATGATGGGTGCACCGATAGTGAAAATCGTAAGAAGGATGTTAATTCTTCATAACTCATGTCGCCCATACGGATTAGGCCCGGCGACCGGATACTGCGTGGCGGTCGGGCTCACCGCATGAGCCTTCCGTTGCCCTTGTCGCGGATCGCCCACGCCGGGCGGTATGTCGAAGTCGCCCATGTCTCGCAATTCTATGATGGGCACACCGCATGCTGAAAACGTAATAAGGATGTAAATTCTTCATAACTCACGCCGCCGATATGGATTACGCCGGCGATCATCGCGCTCGCTTCTGCCTCCTCAACGTGGTCCAGACGTAAGGTTTCCACCACACGGTTATCGCCCGCACCGAGTAGTTCAAAGATGTATCTGGCGGATGAATGCCCTGTCATACATCTTCGGGCCATCGATCCACTAGAAGAAGTGGCGGCGCATCTCGCCGCCATCACGGGGATGAAGTTAAAAATTTAAGGAATTCAACGTTTGATTTAAAAATCGCGCGCGCGAAAGAAACGCTTACAGGTGGTGCCCGCGACGTAGTATGCCCGCGCAGGTGGTCGGTGTGTGTGGACCAATGATTTACGCTAGTTCGCCGCACACACACTGCGCGGATCGAGAACGTGGTGGTACCGGAGCATCTTTCATTGAAAAATCGGGTATTGTAGCCGCTTGCTCTTCGCTTAGTTACTTTTGCTTCGCAACATCCTCGCGTAGAAGTTTGCCAAGAGTCCATAGTCGGGTATCTATTGTGTAGTGTTGGGTTTGGTTCAACCCTTTTATAAGCTCCATGGTTGGCATGGTGTCTTTTAGTTTTGAAAAGTCGAGGAGGTAGAATGTTGTCATGTCCATCCAAAAGCCGTGAGACGGTCGTGGTTGTCAAGTCGATCCAAAAGCAGCCTGCGTGTGGTCTTATCACCGCGCTAAGATGTCTCCTTTGGTCTTATCAACGCGCAAAGCCGCCAGTGTGGTCTTGTCACACGCAAAGTCGCTCCTTTGGTCTTGTCACCGGGCAAAGCCGCCTGCTTGGTCTTGTCACCGCGCTTAAGCCGCCCGTGTGGTCATGTCACTCACGCAAAGCCGCCCGTGTGGTCATGTTATCGCACAAAGCCGCTCCTTTGGTCTTATCACCGCAGAAAGTCGCCTCGCTTGATCTTATCGGCATGCGTAGTGCTAGCTAACACATTACCCGCTTCATAAGCCTCCCCGCGCTATAAAATGCATGCCCATGTTCAAAGTAGGACCACGAGATACCATGGCGCATTTAAGTAATGGGACCATTCCAACCGGGTCGCCAAGAAGACCTTCCTCCAAAGGAGGGAGGACTTCGGACCTAACTACCGGTTGATGCCGAACAAGCGTGCTGAACCGGTATGACCGAAATGCGGACACAGGGAGGACGCTGTCGTGCAGGTCTTAGATGGCCATTTCGACGGCAGACGACGTTTCTTCCGATGCCCACACTCTAGGGTAAAATTAGTAAGTTGTTTGTTTTATGTTACTACTAATAGAGCCTTCATGTTAACCCTCCCTCCTTTCCAGCAGATGGTAAAATGTGACTTTGTCCGCTGGATCGATCCTCCCCATGAACGACATGTTGCGGTGTACATGGATACATTGTGGAACCGAATCTTTGAGTTGGAGGCGCGGATTGACGATCTCAACGAGCAAAACGAAGACCTCCGCCAACAGATGCAGCGCGAGAGGGGCAACGAGGAGGTCGTGAACATAGGAAGTTCCTATGACCCCACATGCTGCTGTGCAAACCATAGTTGCATATGTGCGTGCCACTACAATGACGGCCAGCCACGTCCGAGGCGCCCCCCTATACAGCACTCTATGTGGGTAGCGCGGGGCACCTTCCACCATTAGGCACGACGGGAGAAACTTGTATCTCGGTAATTTCCCCTTCTGTACGCAATTATTTTCAATCTCCTAAAGCATGTAACTCAATGGTGGATGCGTCATTGCGGTTGCCTTCTATCTACTGGACTATTTCATCGGTGTGTCGTGTACATTAAGCTGTAGGCGTTGATATGCATTGATGAAACATACATTGTACGAACGAGTCAGGGTTGTCAAGTCCATCTGAGAATCCTAAACCCACCCTAAAGCTAAACCCTGAGACGTGAAACTTAAAAACCTAAACCCTGAGACCTGAAACCTAAAAACCTAACCTAAATCCTCAGACCTGAAACATGAAAACCCTCAAGGCAAACCCTAAGACCTGAAATCTAAAAACCTGAACCCTAATCTTAAACCAATTCCCCTAATTCCCCTAGAAACCCAAACCCAAGTCTTGTCACGCCAGTAATCCTGGCGTGACAATACGGTCCTGCCACGCTAGAATTCGTGGTGTGGACCTATTGTTGTCACGCCAACCTGCTGAACAATCCAGGGGCGATGCGGGGAGAAGCGCTTCGTTCTGGGGCTAAGTCTTGTCACACCATTAATCCCGGCGTGACAGTACCATAGTGCCACGCCATGCATTCTGGCGTGGCACTATTGGTGTCACGCCAGCCTGCTAAACAATCCAGAGGCGATGCGGGGAGAAGGGCTTCGATCTGGGGCTAAGTCCTGTCACGCCATTAATCCCGGCGTGACAGGACCGTATTGCCACGCCATGAATTCTGGCGTGGCACTATTGGTGTCACGCCAGCCTGCTGAACAATCCAGAGGCGATGCGGGGAGAAGGGCTTCGATCTGGTGCTAAGTCCTGACACGCCATTAATCCCGTGCAGACAGTCTCATCGCCACGCCAGAATGCATGGCGTGACAATACCAACTGATGCTAAAAAGAGTTCGTTCCATCGACATTCGAACAACCATTCAAACATTCATTGTTCTGGACTTAACAGAGTTTTAGTTTAGCAACTGTATTTGTTAAATAATTTGCAAGTAGAGGCAGATTGTCAAAGAGCTACATTCAATTGGACGGTGCACTAACTCCTGAGCAATGCTGTCTCGATTTGTAAATCTCTCTCATTGACGTGACGTTTTCAACAACGTTCTCAACCAATGCTGTCTCGATTTGTAAATCTCTCTCATTGACGGAAGTAAATCGCCTGGAGAGGTCAAGAAGATACCTTTTGTGCCTTGAGCCTGGCAATGACCCCACTTGATGAAAGCCAGCTTGCTGACTTTGCTACTTTAGTTCATGATAGAATGACAGAGTGTGTTTACCCTAACAAGCTAACATCAAACTGTATTGGAATCAGTGCAGGCACATGCACGGACAAAATTTCAAAATATTGGCAAGTCAACAAAGCAAGCTACCATAACATTAGATACGAAACAAGGGTACAACTCAACCCAAAAACGCATCAAACTGTATTGGAATCACATCCAGAACATGTTGTTAAAAACTTAAAATATTAAACCATTTCATCACTTGCGCTTTGGCGCGCATCGACCCGGTGTGAACCTCGCCGTGGGTGTTGGCCTCGCGTGCCCTCGATAACGCTTGTGGAACTAATGTCCGCGCGGTCACGCCGTTCTGCCGTGGCGTGGCTCGAGTCGGCCGCGAGGGGACGGTGCACCATCTAGATCTCGCGAGGTCCATCTCGCCGCAACGAGCATCGACGCCTTCCTCCTGGCACCACCCTCCTCGCCCGCCTCGCCTCGGCCGCACCACCCTCCTCCTCGCCATCACCGCCTCGCTCGCACCACCCTCCTCGCCCCGCCGGCCTCATCGCCGCCCTCCGGTCGCCAAAGCGATGTGGTTGCTCCCGATGTTGTAGCACGCGAGGAGCCACTCCGAAGCCGGGGCAAGCCGCACGACTTCTCCCCGCCGCGCGCAATTCATTTTTATGCCAATCGCGCAGATCGACGGCGAACCATCTACAAGGTTTACCAAAAAGAATATCGTTAGCAAAGTACAAAACACAAGCAAGCCGAGCTACAAAACTCGTTTTATCTTCAAGACATGAACACATAGATGTTACTCCGCAAAATCCTCAGCGCGGAAGCTCCCTCAACCCTGTAGCTTGAGGGCCTCGCGCCTCGTTGCATATGCGTGTGAGCTGCGCTCTCACGAAATGGCCATACAAAGTAAATTACTCGTAATGTTGCTAAACTCTATAATAAATGCGATTGTGTAGCATGCACATGAAAATTATCATATATGAAAATGTCATCTTAGTTCACGAGGCACTCACGTAATAGGCGTTGATGGGGCCTCTCTCGCCGCTGCGTTCGCCCGTGAACTCGTCATAGTCGCCCACGAGGCACTCCTGGAAGAGTCCTCCGCTATGTCCACATCGGCCATGGCGGCCGCGGCAAGGAGCGCGACGCCGTGTAGCCACCGGAGGTATCTAACGAACTGAGCCTTCTGATGGATCGGTGGCGCGCCCTGGCTCCGATTCTCCCGGTCATCCCACTGCGACAAGTAGGCTTGGTGATAGGTGGCCCAGTCGGTGTGGCGATACCTCCGCCTTCGGTTCATCCTACCACATCCACAATGTAATAGTTAGCATTTAAAACAGTACGCAAGCGACAAAGGAATGATGGTAGATACCCTTACCCGTGAAGATTCAAATTGGTCGAGAACACCATTGGCGGGGCGGCCTGCAACTTCCCAAACTGCCTCATCACTCGATGGGGCAAGTGGTACTCCACCGCATGGAAGAAGACAAGCGGTGAGAGTGTCATCCACAAGGTGTTGTCCCGCTTGCACATCTAGTTTAGCTCCATTTTGTCGATCTCGCCGCGCGTGTATGGCAACCACGTGACCTGCACAAGATGTATAAAACTGTAGCGATAAAATCATAGTTCGAATAGCTACGAGGTATGTACCTGGTCTTGCGTTATGACGTCGAACTCGTTTGTATACACGATGTACCGCGACCTCGGACGCCCAGTAGGTGCAACGATGGAGCTCCAACGGTATGCTACCGTCGGTCCAGACGCAGGGTCTTCAAAGGGCCATGGCTGCAAGGAGATACATTTCAGTTACATTTATGGTGGAAGGCGGCGGCTATGCGACGAATGGAATGAGTACTTACCGTAAGGGAGCACGAGTGGGCGACCTGCTGTGGAAACGCGCCCACATCCATACCGCAGAAGGTATGTGCATCCGCCTGTTGCCGCCCGCCTCCTAGATCAAAGACGCGTCGCACAAATGCCGATACTGTGACACGCCAGTGTTGCGGAACCCCAATCGAGGTCCTCGCCGCCGCAAAATCCGCCAAAATCGGCAAGTAAATCTAGGAGATGGCGTTCCTCGCACTGCTCGAAAAGGAAGGAGCCGAGCGGATGCCAAATCCATGCCCGCGGCGGCGCGCGACCGCGTCGCCATCGCGCTCGCGCACACGCTGAAGTGCGCGCAGCCGTGATGAAAGCACCGCGGATGGCCGTTGTCCTCGTGTCGGCAGCGGGTCCTCCGGTCGAACTCCAAGCCACTCTCCCACCCGATCTCGCCAACCCACGCCGTTGATGTCCCGCACATCGCCACCCCGCTCATAGGAGGCCGAGCAACATGGCGATGTCCTGGAGCGTGATGGTCATCTCGTCGGACGGTAGGTGGAAGGTGTGGGTCTCCGGGCGCCAACGGTCGACCAAGACGGTAAGTGCAAAGACCATCCATACGGAGCCTGCTCATCACCGCCCGCACCAAAGCTAGTAGACCGGCCTGGCGGACATGTGGCTCGTAGCGCTCATCCCAACGTAGAGGGGTGTGGACGCGAGGGCGAAGCGGTTGGAGTACCTGCATGAGAGAGATGCAAATGAATGAGTAAAACAAGAACATGGTAAACAAATTGGAAGCATGACCGAATAGTCGAGACTCGTCTCACCACACCCTCGTCGGCTGTGAGATGCGCACGGTGGTCGTCATCGTATTCCATGAGGATCAAGACATACTGTGCATGCTGCGGCATCCTGCATTGCAAGATAGGATTTTTGTAAGGTAACGTGAGGTACAAAACATTGTCGAAAATGAAAATGAGCGACCTGTACCAATAAAAAACAATAATTTTCGTGATAACAACAATATCGACACCTCAAGGGGCGGCACACGCGTGCGGCGCCGCCTTACCCTACGCAGCTGGGAATCCGCAGTCACGTGCTTTGCCCTGGTGTGTCCGTGCTGGTGACACTCTGAGCACCTATTGTTTATAGTAGCGTCGTCAAAGTCCCCAAGACAGTACATGTCCTTACCGCCTTGCTGTGAGAGGTCCATGTCATTACGCCTCTTCCTCTTCCTTCGACCGCGTCGCCGCACTCATCGCTTTTTGTCCGAATGTATTCCTCCCCGTAAGGTGGCCAATGCGACGGATCAAGGTAAGGCTCGAATCTTTTCTCCCAAGTCCTCAACGTTGTCGCTTTGAGAATTCTTCCGCAATGAACGTGTCGTAAAGGTAACTTACGCCACGCACACGACAAAGCGGTGACGACCGACAAAGATGGGACATGTAACAACGCCGACCATGCAAGTGCGCTTCCCCGCCGTTCACTCTATGGTTTCGCCACCATAACGCCGCCTCTATCGATGTACTCCCGCAGCCTCGACGGCGATATGTGCAAAGTGGGATCATATTCTTCCGCTTGATTGCATGACTCGCTCGGCGATAGCAAGGTGCTTGGCACAGCTTGCACCCAACGGTGGCGGCGTTGTATGCATCCTCGCCGAGTCCACCGATCCACAAAGTATGAGTTGGTCTTTCAAATGAGTACTCCAAGATAGCCGAATCGCATTGCACGGATGCCCTTAATAACGTTGTTGAACACTTCCGAGATGTTCGTTGTCATCATGCCATACCGATACCACCTTCATCGTATGCTCGTGCCCATTTCGCCTTGTGCCGCAAGATCTCGCCCAACCACTTATTACCCGCTCGCTGGTCACCCCCTAAGCCCCGTCAACTTGACCTCAAGTCCTCTTCTAA
The DNA here is from genome assembly GCA_036346255.1 of Ampelocalamus luodianensis. Lineage (NCBI taxonomy): Eukaryota > Viridiplantae > Streptophyta > Magnoliopsida > Poales > Poaceae > Ampelocalamus > Ampelocalamus luodianensis. Next base: position 48,965,253 of record CM070627.1, on the reverse strand, counting down.
ACATCCGCACTTGACTTGAATTTTTTGTGAGATCTTCCCTCATCGCATTGCTTATAGAAATTTGCGGCTAAGTGACGCATGCACCACCTATGCACCACATCCGGTGTCCGCCTAGTCCGCTTCTTAACGGCGCTCATAATCCCACTGCTCGCCCGAGACGATGCAAACAACCCGCCCAGGCCCAACGAGGCGTAGGCGAACTAAATCGATAAACCATTCCCAGCTCTTATTGTTCTCACCCTCTGTTAGTGCGAATGCTAATGGAATCAGCTGGTCCTCTGCATCAATACCAACGGCAAGCATCAACGCACCATGGTACTTCCCAGTAAGAAACGTGGCGTCAACTGATATCATAGGCCTGCAATGCTTGAAGGCCTCTATGCATTGCCCAAAGGACCAGTACACCCTCACAAGGACATGTTTCATAACCGCTCCATCGCGATCCATTCGGTTATCGTGCCAAGGATAAAACTCCATGCCCGGAGCCGTTAGGATTCGAGGAAGGAACCCGTAAGCCTCATTCCAATCACCCCACAAGAATCGTGACGCGCTCGCTTGGCCCTCCATGCTTTCCCATACTTCACGCGGTACTTAATGAACCCAAATATAACCTCAATGAGGGTGGCGATGGTCACATCGGGATCGACACCCACAACCCCGATAATGCGCCTTGCAATGAAATTAGCGGTCGCTCAAGGTGCTCCCTCGACACTCGAGCAGCCCCACGTGAGTGAGGCCGCTTCACGCTCGCAATTTTCCATTGATTGTCCCTAGTTTTATGCCCCATACCTTCCATCCACACCCCTTTCGCACCTCACGGTGTACCTCTTGTTCACATCGAGTGTGTCACTACGAATGACGATGGTGACGCACCGATTATTCTTGCACCAAATCTTCATGTCCTCCAAAGTTGGAAACAACATGTTCTTCCAGATATGTCGGCCTCGGTCCGCAATGCCATTCCTCGCTCTTCAACCCATTAGCACAAACCGCCTTATCACCATACCGACATCATCGAATGCATACACCAACGGAACCTCACCCATAACATCGTGAAGAACTCGCCTTCCTCGAGGAGAAAAGCGGTGCGGCAGCCTCATTTTTGGCCGAGCCCATCCTTCGCCGGATCCACTTCACGGTTGTTCCTCGCAAACAACTCCTCCTCAAGCTCATTGTTCATTACAGCGCCATTAAAATCGGGCCATCGGGTCAAGAATATGTTGCGGGAAGAAACCGCACATGCACCGATAATGTGGGCAAGGTTGGTAGGACTCGACGCTAACGATTCAACCAAGGTTGCTCCTCCATTGGGGGCCTCTAGAATTATGGAGATCAAGGTCTAGTTCCTCCGTGTTGCCATTCACCACATCCAAATTGTCTGGCAAATCCTCAACAATGTTGATTGTTCTCTCCACCGCCACTTCCAACGAACGGACCTGAGAGGCTAGCACAAGATCCTTGTATGTGTCCCAATCATCGCCGACAAGATTGGCACCAAACAAAGTGCACTTTACAACCCACACCAAAGATCATATTGCCCTCGCAATCGACAACGACCCTGTGCTCGTCCCATCGAAATGTCGACTTTATCCTACTCAGCAGAGTTGGAAAGTCCGGTGATTCGCGAAACAAAAGAACGGTAACTTCCATGCCACTAAAGTCGACATCATTACCCGTTTGGCTAATCGGTCCACCGGTGAATACACGTACAACTTTATCCATCTACATCCAACAAAATATTGCAAAGTCATAACCGCATTCCATATGTATGAAATATCGCAATCAACATTGCATAAAACAAAAGTTGCGCAGTCAAGGTACAAACTAATAGTTCATAACACTTTATTGTAGTTTTGTGATCTATAACTCTCATATTTCTAGAAGAGACTAACGATGTATTGAGATGTGTTAGGCCATACAGTGGACGAATAACACCAAGAAACAATGAGATGCAAAAAGATCAAAATCCTACACTATCCGAGTCTCTCGTGCTCAGTCACGCTCGAGATCCCGTTCTCGAGACCGCCCAAACCACGTATTTGGGACCGCTCGGAACTTGCCTCCGAGTGCGACCTACACTACCCTGGATCCACGTGCCCAGGTACGCTCGAGATCCCGTTCTCGAGACCGCCCAAACCACGTGTTTGGGACCGCTCAGGGCTCATTCCTGAGTACGCCCAGGACTTCGCTCCCGGGTACGCCAGAGCTACACGCTTGGAGTGCCACGAACCACTTGTTCGGGAAATCTCATATGCAGAAAGGAGATAAGTCATATTTTTTCGCCTTCAGCCTATATTTTATTTCTATAGAGGTCCTCAACTAACGACGGAGATGGATATATATCTCAAAATTTTCTCTTGGGAGTGTGCTCTCAACTAACGTACTGTTCAAAATAAATGTCACTTCAGCTTTATGAACATAGAGCAATGAAAGGGTTATAATTCCATAGTTTTTAAAACATCTTGCCTCTATTAATTGTATATCCATCTCTGTAACAATTATCTAGAAATCAAAACAAACTTGCTAAAACTTTAGAGAAAATTAAAATAACAACATTACTCTAGTTTACAATCTTCAAAGTTGTGAAAAGAAGAAATATTATTGGACGAGATCTATTATTCCCGTGAGTCATTTAACATATTAAAGCATAAGATTTAAAGTGTCGGGTGATTGTAGTTCACCAATGGGATTATTTGATTGACCAGACACTTGATGTAAAATAAATGCAAGATTTGCTACATGTGTCGAAACATTAGTGCCCATTGAACAGACATGCAAATTATCACAATGGTCTCCCAGCGGTTTTCAAAATAGCTCTATTCAAGCCTAAATGATAAGCTATGTGAGACCCATGTATATACATTAAGTACCCTTAGTTTGATGTATGAAAACGTGCTTTTGGAAAGCAGAAATCCATGTATATACATTGAGAATCAAATACATCAGCCCTTGTTGTAGGGGAGAAGGGAGCTTATACCTCAGTGCAAACCATGGGGAGGAGGATCGGCGCGGGAGGGGAGCCGGCGTGGGGACGCCGCGCGGGCGCAGGAGAGAGCAGCAGCGGACGCGGGGAGAGGCCGGCGAGGATGGAGGCCGCGCGCGACGACGCCGCCGCGGGAGAGGCGGCGCGGATGGAGGCCGACGCGGGACGACGCCGGCGCTGGGAGAGGCCGGCGCGGATGACGCCGCGCGGGACGAGGCCGGCGCGGGAGAGTCAGCGCTGGCCGGATGCCGCCGCGGGAGGACGACCCGCGCGGAGGGGACCACCGCTGGACGATGCCGCGCGGGGGGGGGCCATGGGGAGAGGCCGCGCGGGAGAGCGGCGCTGGGAGAGCCGCACGCCGCCGCGCGGGAGGGACGGCGCGGGGCGGCGTCGCGAGGATGTGGCGCGCGCGCTAGGTTGTGCCGTGAGAGAGAGAAGAAAAAACGAAGAACGGGAGTATAAGTCGCCACTGTCACGCCAAACATAATGGCGTGACAGTCCCACCTTGTCACGCCATGTACTATGGCGTGACGGATGCCACGCAAGCCCTCCACGCTGGCACGGCGCGCGGCCGAGGGCTTGCGTGACATGTTTGGTCACGCCGCGCATGGTGGCGTGACAGTACGCTTTGGCCACACCACGGGTAGTGGCATGACTAAAGGGGTTACATTTGGAAATAAAGTTCACGAGAGATTAACTTTAAAATATTAATAAAAAAAGGATTAAATAATAAAAAAAATTCTCTAATAGATGGATGGATAGCAGAGGACTTTGTTGGTGCCAAGATTGGAATGACCATTGAGGAGGTGGGGAATAGTTACTTTGATGATCTCCTTAACCGAAGCATGATTATACCATCTAAGTTCCATATGAATGGAACAGTGAAGAGCTGCCAAGTTCACGATGTCATTCGTGATATCGCAATTCCTGTTTCTAGAGCGGAGAATTTTGTGTTCTTGACTAAGGACTATGGCATTAGTATAACACATGACAATATTCGCCACTTGTCTTGTCATAAACCAGAAGCCGCCAATAACCCGTCTTGTCATGGAAGCCTAAGCCTGTGGACTGTGGTTCCTCTGTCTTGGCGTATTAGATCGTTGTACGGGCAAGTTAGTGCGCGTATGGGTTGCTGGTTTTATGGATACTGGGAATCGGTAAAGCGCACTGTTCTGGCTTGTGGGCGAGATTTCGACTGTCTCCGCACTGTTTCATAAAATTGTGATGTTGTCAAAATCGTGAATCTAGTTCTATGATCTGCAATACAAGTATGATCTAAATTGTACTTTGAGTTGTACCTAATAGAATCATAGTAGAATCGTACTTCTAGTTGTATAATCTGGTAAAATCATAATAGATTCACGGTAGAATTATGTAGAATCACGTATCATCTCAAATTATAACAAATTTATATAAAAACATGTTTAGCCCCTTTACCTTTTGCCCGCATCTCACTTTGGCCCCTTACTTTCAAGATGTTCAAACTGAGTCTTCTGCTGCTTGTAATTATAACTTTTTTTTTTGGAGAGATGCTTGTAATTATAACTGGATTTTTTTTTGTGTGTGTGTGGATGAACCATGGTCCTATGCAATAATCAAGAAACTGACCGGTTACCGGCCCTATTTCCCTGTGATTTCGGCCATCCTTCATTTTTTTTACTAGTATTTTCTTTTTAAGTTCTGTTGTTTCCTTGCTCGTCTAAATCATATATTCTTCTCAAATAGCAACAATCTAGAAAAACACTCCTAATATCGGTCGGTATAGTAAATACTGCAATGGTTTGGAATTTCCGATCATTTCATTAAAACTTACCAGTTACCACTAGTTTGCTGAACCCTCGTGCTCATCGGATATTGGAATGGATAGACTTAGATGACGTAATTTAGCTAAATAGGCACAAGCGAAATGACTGTTTTTTGTCCCCACCTGAACAAGTTTTAGCCCTCTCCTTAACTTCTTTAACTCCACAATTGTGTAGCATTAAATTGTAACACCCTCCCCTTCTTCCCCCTTCTCTCTCCCCCCCGTCGACTTGCGTTGACCCCGGCGCCGTCAACCCCCCCGTGCGGCGCGTCACCTCCCCCATCTGCTCGTCCTCGCCGGGCCCCATTGCGCCGCAGTCGCCTCGCCGCCGCGATCGCCTCGCTCGCCGCCGCCTCCCACCCACTCCATCGCGCGAGGGCGCGTCCTCGCCGTCGCCGCCGCCTGCCGCCGCGCCGCTCGCCTCACTCGCCCCGCCCCGCCCCGGCTCCGCTCCGCGGTGCCCACGATCCCCGGTCCCCTTGTCCTTCTCTCCTCCTCCGGCTATAAAGCTTCCCCCTTCACCTCGCTCCTCATCTCTTCCCTTCTTCCCAAGCAAAAGAATCGAGGAGGAAGAAGCAAAGTAAGTGAAGGCCAGCACTTACCTCCGGCCGCCGCCGCTCGGTGAACCTCCGTTGTCGCCGTCGTCGCCGTCTCTCTCGCGTCACCACCGTGAGCCCCAAGCCCTCCCTTCCGCCGCCGCGCGCTCAAGCCTCCTTCCGTTGTTATCATCGCTGCCGTGCTCCCTTCGGGCCGCCGCCGCCTAGGGCAATCCCCATCGCCGCCGCCGCGCCTCCCCTTTCTTCTCTCCGCGCGCGCCTGCTCTTCTTCCTCGTTCTCTCGGCCAAGCCCTCCTCCTTTTCTTTTAGGGCAGGCCGCTGTGGCCGCCGCCTGGGTCGCTGCTGCTGCTGCCCAAGCCGCGGGTGGGTGAAAGGCCACTGGCCGCATGAGAGCTTTTCTTTTGGTTGAATTTATGTTCTTTTTCTATTTTATTGCAAAAGAGATACTTCAAGTATATATAACTCCCTCATTTCAATTCTAAAAATTGTAAAGTAAATTTCTAAAAATGTGTAAAATCAAGATCTTGCTAATGGCATAGGTCTTGTTCAATTTGGAGTTCATTTGGGTATTCTTGTGTATTTATTGGTCCTTTTGCCTTTTGTGTCTTTTTCCGGTACTTCGCCCGCGTAGAGTTCGGAGACACCGGAGACCTCCACGTTGATCAAGAACAAGACTACTCGGACCCTCTTCCCTACACTCAAGGCGAGTCAATACTTTTATCATATTGAGCCTACATTTTATTCAAATTATATTCTTTTAAAATAGCAAATTGCATGCTTTAATTCCTTAATCAAATGTATGTTAAAGCTTAAGGTAGATAAATACCCAGTTGTGGAATAATTAATTAATATGCCATCCTTGTTAAATTGAATCCCTTAATTCCATTGCCACCCTAGTAACTATATGGTAATACTAGCTTTAGGTTGTACTTAAGCGACATGCTAGACTTGCTTAAGTACCGGGGCATTAAAATGTCCTAATCATCATCATTTCAAACATAAAATGATTTGGGCAGTCATTGCGGGTAAATGACTGAGATGGTTGAATTGTTGTATTTTACATCTCAAAAACTCTAAACTGCTAATACCCCGTCTGGGCGGATGGTAAGATGGTGGGTGCGGATGGAGCACGAGAATGGCGGAATGTGGTTGAGCCGCCCGCACAACCCTAAGGACTTAATCTTGTCACGACCTCTGTGTATAACAGTACAACCACAAGTCCGCAACAAACCGCGACTTGGCTTAGTACATTTATCAAATCTCAAAGTCACCTCACTTGAGGGACAAAGGGGCAAAAGCTCGGGTATGTCTGGGCCGATGGGACACCGAGTCAAGGGTGAAGTTCACCGATTGTCGAGGTGTAGCCACGCCACGCCGCCGAGGTGGACATCCCGCGCAACGTATGGGCGCAACCCCATATGGGTGAGATGATGGAAAGGACGAGATATTTAGAAAAGCTATTGTGACAACCTCTCGACTACACGACTACGAATCGTAGGCAACGAGTTAATTGTCTCTTGTGGGTAAAGTGTACAATCTCTCGCAGAGTTATAAACTGCTTAAACAATTGTGCCTACGGTCAAAAGCGGACATGGGAACTTAACTTGAGTTAGTTCTATTTCAAAAATCCTTTGTGGGTGGTATGAAAATTGTGGCGGGCTCACCTAGCCCCGAGAACGTTTTCCGGGTCTCTTACCCTGTTATTTAGTGGTGGACGTAACCACAATCAAAATAAGCATGAAGGTGGAGGGAACCTCACGATATAAATATTGCACAATTATTCTCTTTAACCAAATGCAATTTGTTAAAATACTAAGTGATAGGAATTTGTAGTTATGATAATTTAAAACATTGCTTTAGCAAATAAAATAACCCGAGCCATCCTTGTTAAGCCTTGCATGTATATTATTGCATTGTGTGTTGGCTCGCGAGCACGGAAGTTGTGCTCATTCTCGCTCTCCCCCAAACCCTTCAGATAACCCAGATGAAGGAGACTATGCCTACTACGAGGAACCAGAAGTCCATGGGCATGGAGTCGATGAAGAATAGTCTAGGTTCTATAGTCTAGGTCTCGTCCCAGTCTAGCGGACTCATTGGTACTTGTGTACATCCGATATTATCCAGGCCCTTGGTTAATATCAGTTGTACACAGGTTGCCCGAGTCGCTTGCCTGTGAAGAGATGAGCTCTCACCCTTTTGCTTCCGCTATAACTACCGTCGCTCTTTTGTAATGTAATTAATTTGGCCTGATCGGCTCTTTTGTAAAACCTGACCCCACGCGGTCTATGTGAACTCCTTTGTGTTAATTAATGAATGGTATGGTTCTACGCCATGTATGAAATGGTTCAGCAATGTATCTGTGCGTGCTATCTCATCGATCCGTGGAATAGCACAGTGTTTTCACAGAGGATTCTGGATTTGGAAATCCGGGTCCGACAGAGCTGGTATCAGAGCATACGACTGTAGAGTCTTAGTTAGATTGGTCGTTGCCTTAAGGACTTGAGTCTTAATTTCAAAAATGAAGAAAAACTTTGACAAAATATAGTGTATTTACTGCTCTTACTCATCACTCTTAGTTCTGTACTTGTCTTTACTTCACTTAAGTTTTACTTTGTTACTAACCTTTTCCTGTTTGCAAAATTTGTAGATGGCTACCCCGTCGTCGGATGGCCCGTGGGACCTCCTCGTTCACGGAGAGAACGAGGGAGGATTCGCGGACATACTTCGCCAGCTGATGCTGTACCTTGGTTTTCCCCGTCAGCCTACGTTCCGGGGTAGGATGACGAGGATCGAGACCCGCGAGTCCTGGACGATGGAGGTGTACCTCTCCGCCAGGGTTGGCGAGTTCACTTCCTACCTCTTCAGGGCCGAGGCACCCCGGCATAGCCGTCATGACGCCATTCAGGACGCCGCACGCGTTGCCTCCACCCGCTTGTGTTGGAAGTACGAGATCTCTTGCCGAGGTCACCCTTCGCTTCTACCCAGATCTCCCGATGAGGAGCGTGTCCCAGCAGCTGACACTGAGACGACGACCCTTCGCATGACGCAAAGAGTCCAGCTTACGCAGCGATGACACCACCATCACCGCCGCCATGGATGAGATCGACGCCGGACACTCCTCATCGGCAGCTATGCCCACTCCGACACCCTTCGAGCAACATGATCGAGTGATGAAGCTCACCCACCGCAGACAGAGAGGGATGTGCGTGACAGAGAGGACGCCGCTCTTGCAGAGTTGGCACGCCTCGGCCGCCGCGCACGGTCCCCGCCCGGCCCGGTTGCACCCGCTGCCGCCCCGCCCTCCCAGCGCCGAGCCGACGCTCTCGCCCGCAGGACCCGCTCGCCTCACAAAGACGCAAGAAGGTGCGCCCGCCGCCGCTCGGCCGCCGCTCGAGAGTCCACCGTGGACGCAGCCTCGCCCACCGCCGGATTCGACGAGTCCACCCGTGGACGCCACCTCGGCTGCTCACGTCTTGCTCCGCTCGCCGAGCCGCCGAGCCGTTCGCTTCGCCCCGCAATCAGACGCCCGTGGTCGATCCCTAAGAGCAGCTTGTCGATTAGTTTAGGTTAGCTAGCGCGCTTGCCGAGCGCTCTTTGGGTTGCAAGCACTTTTGTTTTTTCTTTGTAGACGATGTGTTTGTATTCGTGTCATGACTTAGCTTAGCGTATGAGCTTTGTTCGAGAGTCATGTAACACTTAACCCTTAATATAGTGTAGCCGCCTAGGCTTTGTATTGTACTTGTTTTATTCTTTTGTTGGTTTTGTTCTTGCTTGTGTGTGCCTTAGAGGGCTAGCGAACCTCATATACTCCCTAGTCCTAAGCTTCAGTGTTTCTTCAGATGCCGCCAAGAAGAGCCGCCCCAAATTGTGGAGCCTTCGCCGCAGCCGAGGAATAGGTCGTGGCCGTGGTCGTGGCCAAGGCCGAGGACAGACCGCCTCCTCCACCACCAAAGAAACCCAACAATGACTCAAGTCATGTTTCAGACTCGATTCTTCAGCGTTACTAAGCAATCAGATCGACCACCGCCGCAACTCCAAGTCGCGCGACTTTCTCAGACCGCACCTCTCACCTTTGCCTGCAACCAATGAACCTCCGAAGTCAAGATTGGCTCGTGGACACCGAGAAGAAACTTTGTCTTGCCCGCTGCTCAAATGAAGACAAGGTGGATTTCGCCACCCATCAGCTGAAAGGCGCCGCCGCTGCCTGGTGGGAGAATTACCTCGCCGCCCGAGGTGATGAGAATCTAGAAGAAGAAGAAGCAGAGGAAGCACTAGAAGCCGCAGATTCGCGACGGAGTTCCACTAGTCCCCGCACGCCGCGCAGAGAGAAGAAGTTGTTGGAATACAACAAGCAGAAATCGAACCCGCATGGCAGCCAATTCCATGGGAGGAATTCAAAGCCGCTTTCAGAGCCAACTTCGTACCAGCTGGAATAATGAGATTGAAGAAGAACGAGTTCAGAGCTCTCTGCGGTCGATGTCAAGAATGAGTATCTAACCAAGTTTAACCACTTGCTCGCACGCCCCAATGATGTAGCCGATGAAGAAGAGAAAATCGACCGCTTTGTGGAAGGAATGCGTGAAGACATGAGAGGACAACTTATCCTCCACGACACTCGACTTCCAAGAATTGGTCAATAAAGCCCTTATTTGTGAAAATGAGAAGAAGATCATGAGATTAGCCGCAAAAGAAAGATGTCATTTCAGATGCCACAGGGTAGCTTTCCCCAGAAGTCTACATTCCAAGGCAGTTCATCTTTCAGATCGTCTGCAGTCTCCTCTCAGAAAACTCAAGTTTCCACCCCGCGTCCCCAAGGAAGTGGATTCGGTGCTCTCCGCCCCGCCGGGCAACCAGCAGCAGTCAACCCAGTAGCAAACCTCCACTGCTTCGTTTGTGGAGAAAAAGGACACTTCACCAATCGTTGTCCGACCCGTCAGAATGCACCAGCAAGGCTCAACACAGGAGTAACGCCGGTTCAAGGCGTGACCTCAGCCCAAGCAAGAGTCACCGACTTCACAGCATCGAGGTCTACACCAACACAAAGCCATGGCGTGTGAACCACGCCACACCGAGGAAGCTCAAGGTGCCTCAGAGTACTAATGGGTACGTTCCTGTTAATTCGCACCGCACAAGTTTTGTTTGATTTCGAGCTTGCACTCTTTTATTTCAAGAAAGTTTGTTGAAAGGCTTGTTGCCAACTTATAAGTTAAAGAAACCCGTGATACTTAGCTCACCCGGGGACCCTTTATGCTACCTCGATCTACCCTGGTAGAAATTGCTATGGAACATTCCTGATTCCTAGCAAACCTTCTGATGCTAGAATCTCAAACGTTGGATATCATCCTAGGGATGGATTGGTTGGCCAAATATCAAGGATTGATAGATTGTGCCAACAGAAAAGTGATGCTCACCAAGAACCTAGAGACCACAATAAGAGTTAGTGTGGACCGTTCCTCTCCCTTGAACAGAACAATCCACCACCTTGGTGAGTTGTCCCTAGAGACAACGCCTGTAGTTCAAGCTTACCCCGATGTCTTCCCGTAAGAATTACCTGCATGCCACCGCATGAGATGTCGAGTTTGTCATCAACGTGAAGCCGTGGACAGCCCCAATTGCTAAGAGACCATACCAATGGCGCGACGAGCTTGAAGAATTGAAGACGCAGATTGAAGATTTGCAAGAAAAATGTTTCATTAGACCTAGCTCATCCCCGGGTTCGCGAGTGCTTTTGTAAAGAAGAAAGACGGCACCGCCGATTATGTGTGGATTACAGAGCACTCAATGAGGTGACCATCAAGAACAAGTATCCCTTACCTCGCATTGATGACCTGCTCGATCGGCTTGACAGGGCATCGCTTTTCCAAGATAGACCCGAGGTCGATACCATCGACTTAAGATTAGGAATGAGGATATTCCTAAAACGGCTTTCACCACCCTATGGCTCAGATGAGTTCACCTGTCATGCCGCTTGGCTTGACCAATGCGCCAGCCTACTTCATGAACCTCATGAACAAAGTATTCATGGAATACTTAGACAAGTTTGTTGTCGTGTTCATAGACGACATCTTGATCTACTCAAAGACCGATGAAGAACATATCGAACACTTGCAATTGGTCTTAGAAAAGCTTAAGGAGAACCAGCTTTATGCCAAGTACAGTAAATGTGAATTTTGGCTTCATGAAATCAGTTTCCTCGAACACATCGTATCCGCTGGAGGAATTGCAGTCGACCCATCCAAAGTAGAAGCTGTAATGGAATGGAAGCAGCCCACCTCAGTAACTGAAGTGCGTAGTTTTCTCGGTTTGGCCGGATACTACCGACGCTTCATAGAAGGGTTCTCCAAGCTATCCAAGCCAATGACCCACCTGCTTAAAAAGGAAAAGAAGTACGAATGGACAGAAGCTTGTGAAAGGAGTTTCCAAGAACTGAAGAAGAAGTTAACTTCGCCAAAGATTGATCCGCCGATATACATCAAGACTTCGAAGTCTATTGTGATGCATCGCGCCAAGGTCTTGGTTGCGTGCTCATGCAAGGAGGAAAAGTTGTAGCTTATGCTTCAAGACAACTCCGTCCTCACGAAGACAACTATCCAACTCATGATTTGGAATTAGTAGCAGTAGTGCATGCCTTAAAAATTTGGCGGCATTACTTGATTGGAAATCATTGTGATATCTACACAGACCACAAGAGTCTCAAGTACATTTTCACCCAATCGGATCTCAACCTTCGACAAAGGAGATGGTTAGAGTTAATAAAGGATTATAACTTGGATGTCCATTACCATCCTGGAAAGGCTAATGTAGTTGCTGATGCATTAAGCCGTAAATCGTACTGCAGTAATGTCATGATTCAAGAGCATCAGCCTGAGCTCTACAAGGAATTTGAAGCCCTCAACCTTAAGTTAATAGAGCAAGGCACCCTAGCCACAATAGAAGCGTATCCAACTCTAGAAGAGCAAATCAAGACCGCTCAAGAAGGACATCCTGGAGTCCAGAGATTCAAGCATCTCATGGAAAAAGGAAAAGCCCCTAAGATGTCAGAAGATCAGCAGGGAATCCTATGGTATGGGAAACGACTCTTTGTTCCCCACCAGAAGGAACTCAAGGATTTGATTCTAAAAGAAGCTCACAGCTCAGCCTACACCCTGCACCCAGGCAGCACCAAGATGTATCAAGACATGAAGATGTTGTATTGGTGGTCGCGAATGAAAAGAAATATCGCCGAATATGTAGCTTGTTGTGACGTATGTCAACGAATCAAGGCTGAACATCAAAGACCAGCCGGATTGCTACAACCCCTACGAATCCCTCAATGGAAATGGGAAGAAATCGGAATGGATTTTATTACCGGTTTGCCTCGAACCAGGTCTGGATGTGACTCGGTATGGGTTATAGTTGACAGATTGACTAAAGTCGCCCACTTTATCCCTGTAAAGACAACCTACAAGGGAGACAAGTTAGCCGAGCTGTACATGGCTCGTATTGTGTGTTTGCATGGAGTACCCAAGAGGATAGTCTCCGATCGAGGATCTCAATTTACCTCGCATTTCTGGGCTAGTTTGCATGATGCCCTTGGAACCCACCTGGATTTCAGTACAACATATCACCCTCAAACCGATGGTCAGACGGAAAGAACAAATCAGATTCTAGAAGACATGCTTCGAGCTTGTGCTTTGGAATTTACCGTAGATTGGGAGAAATGTCTACCGTATGCCGAGTTTGCATACAATAATAGTTATCAGTCAAGTCTGAAAATGTCCCCGTTTGAAGTGCTCTATGGGAGAAAATGCAGAACCCCTTTGCATTGGTCAGAATCTGGTGAAGGATATGTCTTCGGACCAGATACTCTCAAGCAAGCTGAAGAGAAAGTTCGACTGATCAGAGATCGCCTTCAAGCTGCTCAATCAAGAGAAAAGAGTTATGCCGACAACCGTCGAAGAGAATTAACCTTTGAAGTTGGAGATGCTGTGTATCTCAAGGTATCGCCACTTCGTGGAACCCGAAGATTCAAGGTTAAAGGCAAGCTCGCCCCAAGATACATAGGCCCATTTCCAATCACCGCCAAGCGAGGAGAAGTAGCCTATCAACTGGAGTTGCCCGTCAATTTGTCAGACATCCACAACGTGTTCCATGTCTCTCAGCTCAAGAAATGTCTCAGAGTACCTGAAGAGCAGACTCTAGTCGAAGCCATCGCACTCGAGAAAGATCTGACTTACCCGGAGCATCCAATCAAGATTCTTGACGTCGTGGAGAAGCAAACCAGACGCCAAATCATCCTCCTTTGCAAAGTTCAATGGAGCAATCACTCAGCAAAAGAAGCCACCTGGGAGCGCGAGGACCAGCTAAAGTTGGACTTTCCGTCCCTGTTCTCAGAGCAGCCTGAATCTCGGGGTCGAGATTCCGTTTGGCGCGGTAGGTTTGTAACACCTCCCTTCTTCCCCTTCTCTCTCCCCGTCGACTTGCGTTGACCCCGCCGCCAACCCCGTGCGCGCGTCACCTCCCCATCCGCCGCCCTCGCCGGCCCCATTGCGCCGAGAGTCGCCCTCGCCGCTCGCGACGCCTGCTCGCCGTCGCCTCCCCACCCACTCCATCGCGCGGCGCGTCCTCGCCGCCGCCGCTGTCGCCGCCGCGCGTCGCTCGTCGCCCTGCCGCACCTGCTCCCGTCCCGTCCCGGCTCCCCCGCTTCCGCCGGTGCCCACGATCCCGGGCCCCTTGTCCTTCTCCCCCTCCCCCTCCGGCTATAAAGCTTCCCCCCCTTCAGCCCCGTTCCCCATCTCTTCCCCCCTTCTTCCCCAAGCAAAAGAATCTGAGGAGGAAGAAGCAAAGTAAGAGTGAAGGCCAAAGCACTTACCTCCGGTCGCCGCCGCCGCTCGGTGAACCTCCGTTGTCGCCGTCGTCGCCGTCTCTCTCGCGTCACCACCGTGAGCCCCAAGCCCTCCCCTTCCGTCGCCGTCGCCGCGCCCTGAAGCCTCCTCCGTTGCCATCACTGCCGTCGTGCTCCCTTCGGTCGCCGCCGCCCTAGGGCAATCCCCATCGCCGCCGCCGTGCGCCCCTCCCCCTTTCTTCTCCCCCCCCGCGCGCCGCCGCCCCCGTTCCCCTTCCCCTGTTCTCTCGGCCGAAGCCCTCCTCCCCTTTTCTTTTTAGGGCAGGCCGCTTTGTGGCCGCCGCTGTGCCGCTTGCTTGCTGCCCAAGCGCGGGCTGGTGAAAGGCCACTGGCATGAGAGCTTTTCTTTTTGGTTGAATTTATGTTCCTTTTTCTATTTTATTGCAAAAGAGATACTTCAAGTATATATAACTCCCTCATTTCAATTCTAAAAATTGTAAAGTAAATTTCTAAAAATGTGTAAAATCAAGATCTTGCTAATGGCATAGGTCTTGTTCAATTTGGAGTTCATTTGGGTATTCTTGTGTATTTATTGGTCCTTTTGCCTTTTGTGTCTTTTCCAGATTTCGCCTGCGTAGAGTTGGAGACAGGAGACCTCCACGTTGATCAAGAACAAGACTACTCGGACCCTCTTCCCTACACTCAAAGTAGTCAATACTTTTATCATATTGAGCCTACATTTTATTCAAATTATATTCTTTTAAAATAGCAAATTGCATGCTTTAATTCCTTAATCAAATGTATGTTAAAGCTTAAGGTAGATAAATACCAGTTGTGGAATAATTAATTAATATGCCATCCTTGTTAAATTGAATCCTTAATTCCATTGCCACCCTAGTAACTATATGGTAATACTAGCTTTAGGTTGTACTTAAGCGACATGCTAGACTTGCTTAAGTACCGGGCATTAAAATGTCCTAATCATCATCATTTCAAACATAAAATGATTTGGCGGTCATTATGTAAATGACCGAGATGGTTGAATTGTTGTATTTACATCTCAAAACCCTAAATCGCTAATACCCGTGCAGGCGGATGGTAAGATGGTGGGTGCGGATGGAGCACGAGAATGGCGGGAATGTGGTTGAGCCGTCCAGACAACCCTAAGGACTTAATCTTGTCACGACCTCCTGTGTATAACAAGTACAACCACAAGTCTGCAACAAACTGCGACTTGGCTTAGTACATTTATCAAATCCTGAAAGTCACCTCACTGGAGGGACAAAGGGCAAAAGCTCGGGTATGTCGGGCCGATGGGACACCGAGTCAAGGGTGAAGTTCACCGCCGAGGTGTAGCCACGCCACGCCGGCCGAGGTGGACATCCCGCGCAACGTATGGGCGCAACCCCATATGGGTGAGATGATGGAAAGGACGAGATATTTAGAAAAGCTATTGTGACAACCTCTCGACTACACGACTACGGAATCGTGTAGGGCAACGAGTTAATTGTCTCTTGTGGGTAAAGTGTACAATCTCTGCAGAGTTATAAACTGTTTAAACAGCCGTGCCTACGGTCAAAGGCGGACATGGGAACTTAACTTGAGTTAGTTCTATTTCAAAAATCCTTTGTGGGTGGTATGAAAATTGTGGCGGGCTCACCTAGCCCTGAGAACGTTTTTCCTGGGTCTCCTTACCCAGTGTTATTTAGTGGTGGACGTAACCACAATCAAAATAAGCATGAAGGTGGAGGGAACCTCTGCTGATATAAATATTGCACAATTATTCTCTTTAACCAAATGCAATTTGTTAAAATACTAAGTGATAGGAATTTGTAGTTATGATAATTTAAAACATTGCTTTAGCAAATAAAATAACCCGAGCCATCCTTGTTAAGCCTTGCATGTATATTATTGCATTGTGTGTTGGCTCGCGAGCACGGAAGTTGTGCTCATTCTCGCTCTCCCCCAAACCCTTCAGATAACGCAGATGAAGGAGACTATGCCTACTACGAGGAACCAGAAGTCCATGGGCATGGAGTCGATGAAGAATAGTCTAGGTTCTATAGTCTAGGTCTCGTCCCAGTCTAGCGGACTCATTGGTACTTGTGTACATCCGATATTATCCAGGCCCTTGGTTAATATCAGTTGTACACAGGTTGCCCGAGTCGCTTGCCTGTGAAGAGATGAGCTCTCACCCTTTTGCTTCCGCTATAACTACCGTCGCTCTTTTGTAATGTAATTAATTTGGCCTGATCGGCTCTTTTGTAAAACCTGACCCCACGCGGTCTATGTGAACTCCTTTGTGTTAATTAATGAATGGTATGGTTCTACGCCATGTATGAAATGGTTCAGCAATGTATCTGTGCGTGCTATCTACTGATCCAGGGAATAGCACAATATTTTCACAGAGGATTCTGGATTTGGAAATCCGGGTCCAACATCAGCAAATAAAAGAAAATCTCAAAACACAGATGTTAAGACGGAGGTAGGTGAGTGTCGCACCAATGATATGTGAACGTTAAATTGCGCCTTTGGAAGTTTGGATAGACCAAGACAAGCAATGTATGATTCGTTCTTTTATCTGAACAGCACAACCCTTTTGGCCGTTTATGTGAGCATTTGGCAAATACAGAAGGCAAGACAAACATTTTGTCATTGCCAAACTAACCAATCTTCTATTTGATGGTGCTAACATGCAACCACATGAATCAAGCCAATGAATTCAAAGGTCATCACCGAGCAGATCGAGATACGTGCATATAGATACTCATGATATAATTTCTCTTAAGAAATTATAACTGGGCGTATACACGGACTAATGCTCAAGATAAAAGTTGCTAGAGAAGTCTGGCATCTGAAAGAGACTCCAACAATATCTTGAGATTGACAAGAAGGATTCCGCGGAATTTATATCGGAACATGTAAAATTAGTACGAAATTTCCAAACAGGCCCAACTTGGATGATGGATGTATGGTGCATGTCTACTAACCAGTAACCACAACTTTGGTGAGGAGGTTAATGTTCCAGCTTGTGCTGATGGACCTCACTGACCACTTGATAGAAGGGCTAACGGAGAAGAGACCCTACTTTATTGTTGATCATGACTTGTGAACCAAGAGTCCTGCAATTGGATCAATCATGTTCCCCTGCCTTATCATAATCGACGCTTATCAGGAGTTGGTGCGGTTCAGGGCCCGCGACAACGTGACGCGGACTACATCTCACTCCATTATAAGCTTGCTCTCCTCCTGGGCTCGGTGCTTACACTAGTATCTCGTTCTCTCATAGCGTGAAGAGCTTTGCGCCGATTGTTTTGAGCGTGAAGAGAGAGGCGATTGATCGATGGCGGAGACAGTGCTGAGCATGGTGGGATTAAAATAGTACCAAAGCGTGGGTTTTTGAATCAGTTTGTGTTTCCTTGCTTTTCTGGAATTGTTTTAACAACTGACTCTGTAGGATCAAAAGTTAATTTGAGTAACTGAATGCTACTGAACTTCGATGAAATTGAACAATGATTCGCAACTTCCACCTTTAGCATCTCTTGAGATTTTGCTCAAGCTGTGTCACTATAGGCAAAATTTACAAAGGCAAATGTCTAGGTTCATTAAACAAACTTGAGAATAGCTTTGAGTGCTGCATAGGTTAAGAATAAGTTCTCTAATGAAGAAGAAAGAGAAAGGAACCACCATCCTATGCAACCCGCTATAAAGCTCTCCAACCTCTGTTTGCTAGACGCCATATCAGAAACGCTTAAGACGCCCAAATAAGGAAGTGTTGTCGGCTGCGTGTGAGCAAGCTCAGGTGTCCCTGATTGGAGAAGATCTCGGTAAGGAAGCCGATATTCTGCTGTTTTCCGCATCAGTTGAGTTTCCTTCATTTTTATTTGCATTTCGTCCTTTTTTTGCGTGTGTTTCTCAACTTTGTATAACCTCTACTGTCTATACTCTGTTTAAAGCAGCAGAAACACAAAGACATCATGTGGTAAACTTTTGAGAACCCCAAACAAGGTCCCTGGTGGGGAGTGTCGTCAGCAAATGTTATATGATGCGAGGAAGCTCAGGTTTCACTTAATTTCCCAGATTGCGAAAATCTCGTAGGGTGGCTGGTAAGTGGATACCATTTTCCGTTGCTTTTCCTGATGGTTTTCATCTTTTACATTTTCCTCTCTTTTTTCTATGTAGTGTTCACTTTTCAGAAGATCACAGATATGGCGTCGAGTATGGTGATATCCCTGGTGGGAGGAGCCATCACTCGGCACGTCCTATATGCTGCAAGCAGCCTCATTGTTTAGCTTCCCAGACTAGGAAATCTCAGAGGGTTGCCCTGTAAGTGGCAGCCTATTTCCGTTGGTTTTTCTGGCATATTTTCCGTTTCGCATTGCAGTTGGTTAATTTTATGTTTTGCAAGTTTGAATAATATATATTTCTGTATACCTTTGAAATGTAGCAGAAAAGGTCATCAATTACTAGTCTGACCAGAGCGGTAACAAGCTTGTTCCGAGAGGGAAGAGAAGATGGCGGAGACGGTGCTGAGCATGGCGAGGTCATTGTTGGAGAGTGCTGTAAGTAAGGCGGCTTCGACTGCTGCGGATGAGATGAGCATGCTGATAGGAGTGCAGACGGAGATATGGTAAGTATCCGCGCGTCACGGCCTTCCATTTTTCAAAACATAAAATCGATAATATGCTTTGCAAATTTATGTGCCATCATTGATGCTGCACGCTTCCTTTTCAAATAGAGAAAAGTCAAGTTGGAACCAAACCGGTGCCAAATTTAACACATGCCAACCCAAACTCTAGACACTAAAACTTCAAAACAGACAGAAAAAAGAAAACAGCAATATTGATCAACTAAGCCCTTTACAAGGCTTGCTTAAAAATAACGAGTAACACCTAGCTCTTCGTGTAAAAGGGTTAATATAAAGTTGGAATGTATTTGGCAACGTGGGTTATATGTTGGTCAAAGTCACTTCTATCTAGCAATGTGGGACCAGCACTTGCATTCATGCCCCTGCATGATTTCATCCTCTTTTTGGGCCGGGTAATCTCATCTCTTAGTTTCTTGGTCATTTTTATTAAAATATGAGGCAGTCAACTGCCAAAAAATGGTATGCAAAAGTAGCCCTTAAAATTTGGTATATAAAAGTTCAAACACAATTTACAGTGGCATGTACAAAGTTTCCAGTTTTACAATGGTACATACAAAATTACAATGTTTGTAAGCAGCATATAAGAAATTTCCTTTATTCAAAAAGTAGGTGTTGATGGCTTAATAATCAGGCACATAATATCCGATTGCTTTCTATGTCATCCATGATTATTAAGTCGGCAAGTCGACACTACCCTCCTAGTGATCGACTTATCGACTAGTTGAAAGGTACTGTTCATATAGGCAATGGACACGGGAGCTTACATATACATAATGAGAGAAAACATAGAGGGAGCTGCGGGCGACACAGAAAACAGAGAGGGAGGCGACGGGCCATCAGATAAAACAGAGATAGAGGCAGGGAGCTTGCCTGGGGCGATGGGAGCGGCAGGAACTACAGGGCGACCGAAGCTGCAGGGCGAGGGTGACGGGCGGCGGAAGCTGCAGGGCGAGGGTGACGATGGGCGGCGGGATCTGCAGGGCGAGGGCGACGGGCGGTTGCTGCTCGGGATCTGAGGACGAAGGGCGGCGGCGGGCTGGGAGCTGAGGACGAGGGTGACAACGAGCGGCGGGCCGTGGCTACGATCTTCAGCTCCCGCCGATGGCGACGAAGGGCGGCGGCACGCTGGGAGCTGGATCTGCTCAGTGGTCACGCAACTGAGCCCTCACTCACTCCCTCCCTCTTTCTCTCTGTCACTCTGAGTTTGACAAGCGGGCCCCATGTTTCTCGCACCAAGTTGACCGACTTGCCGTCGTTTGGTCGACTAGTAGACAGACAAGTCGATGACTAGTCGACAGGTCACCCGACTTGCCATGACAAGTCGAGTCACCAGGCCCAGTCGATTCTTCTCCACCGACTTGTCGACAACTTAATAACCATGATGTCATCATTAGAACTGAATTCTATCCGGGCACATCTAGCATTTAGAAGTTGATAAATCATAATGATGTGATTGATATCAGTGTTCCCCTAGGTGCCCGTCTAGATGCTAGGCGCAGCCCTCCCGTCTAGACGATTTATCCCACCTAGACATTGGTCTACTGCTCGACTGGCGCCTAGTGTCAAAGGGAACACTGATTAAAATAGAAGTATTTTTTTGAAAAAAAGCGTACTTTCAAAAAATACTGCACCATGATAGCTAGCTTTCCAGGTGAGGGTGATGAACTCTTTTGTCCTTTTTCTTTTTTAAGAAATGGAAGTACAACTCCCGGTCTCTGCACCAACTAAGAATGCACACAGCCATAATAGACACCTAAATTCGCATCGAAGAGGACTGGGTGGTGGAGGTGTACATCCACACCTTCCCACCAACTGAGCTAGGCTCAGTTCCTGAGCTAGCATATTATCTAGTCATCAGGTTGAAATATTTTTCTGCAGTGCTGCATAGTTGCTTATCAATAGACGTGAAAGCAGAAAGCAAGCTAGCTTGTTGTAAATTTCATCTGAACTGACAGGTACATCAAAGACGAGCTAAAAACAATGCAAGCCTTCTTGAGAGCTGCTGAAAGGATGAAAGACAAAGATGAGCTAGTGAAGGTATGGGCGGAGCAAGTACGGGATCTATCATATGACATTGAAGATTGCCTTGATGAGTTCAAGGTTCATGTGGGGCATCAAAGCTGTTTGCAACAATTGATGAAGCTCAGAGATCGCCATCAAATTGCTGTCCAGATCCGCAACCTCAAATCAAGAGTTGAAGAAGTGAGCATCAGGAACCAACGCTATGGATTAATCAAGCCCATTCCCTCTAGCAGCACAGATGAGAGGGATTCTTACATGGAAGACATTCGCAATCAATCAGCTAGCAACGTAGATGAAGCTGAACTCGTGGGGTTTGCCGAGCCCAAGAAAAAGTTGCTTGACCTGATAGATGTCCACGCCGATGATGGCCCTCGTAAGGTAATTTTTGTGGTTGGCATGGGCGGTTTGGGTAAGACTACTATTGCAAGGAAGATTTATCAAAGTAAAGAGGACATTCCAAAGAACTTTTCATGCTGTGCTTGGGTCACTGTCTCACAATCTTTTGACAGGATTGAGCTGCTGAAAGATATGATCATGCAACTTTTGGGTGAAGAAGAACTGAAGAAGCATTTGAAGAAACTTGAAGGGAAGGTGGTGCAAGTAGAAGACCACGCCAAGTACCTCAGAGAAGAGCTAAAGGAGAAGAGGTACTTCATTGTTCTTGATGACTTGTGGACCATAGATGCGTGGAACTGGATCAAGGGCATTGCTTTTCCTAGTGAAAACAGCAAAGGTAGTCGGATAATAGTAACCACAAGAGATATTGGCTTAGCTAAAGAGTGTACTTCTGAACCACTTATCTACCACCATGAACCCCTACAAACAGATGATGCCATAAATTTGCTACTAAGAAAGATAAACAAAAGACGTGAAGACATGGAAAAAGACAAGAACTTAAAGGACATAGTCACACGACTAGTAAAAAAGTGTGGTCGTTTGCCACTAGCAGTACTCACAATAGGAGCTGTGTTTGCTGCCAAACATGTATCGGAGTGGGAAAGTTTGTATAAACAACTTCCTTCAGAACTCGAAAACAACCCAAGCCTTGAAGCAACAAGGAGGATGGTTACCCTGAGTTACAACCACTTGCCATCCCATCTTAAGCCATGTTTTCTATACCTAAGCATCTTTCCTGAGGATTCTGAAATTCAAAGGAGGCGTTTGGTAGACAGATGGATAGCAGAAGGGTTTGTTAGAGCCAGAGTTGGGATAACCATTGAAGATGTTGGAAAAAGATACTTTAATGAGCTCATCAACCGAAGTATGATTCTTCCATCAAGAGTGGATATACAAGGAGAAGTTAAGAGTTGTCGAGTCCATGATATCATGCGTGATATCAGTGTCTTAATTTCTAGAGAGGAACATTTTGTATACCTGACAGGGGATGATGTAACTAGTGTAGAAGAGAACTTCCGTCATTTAGCATACCATGGTAGCAAGTCCCCAAATATAGGCATTGATTGGAGCCATGTCCGATCATTAACTGTGTTTGGTGAGAGACCCACGGAGCCAGCACCTTCACTGTGTTCACCCCAATTGAGGATGCTAAGAGCCTTGGATTTGCGGGATGCAAAATTTAAAACCACACAGAAAGATATGAACAACATAGGGTGGTTGTGTCACTTGAAATATGTGGACGTTGGGAGTTCTCAAGGATATTCAAATATTTATGCACTTCCAAGATCTATAGGAAAATTACAAGGCTTACAAACTCTGGACATAAGAGACACTCGTATTACAACGTTGCCAAATGAGATTAGTAAACTACGGAGTCTCCGTAGCCTCCGCTGTACACATAGACCAGTCTACCATTATTTTGTTCGAGATGACCCTAAGAAATGCTTCAAGCACACATTGTGTCTGCCCAAGGTGTTCACACCTTTAGTTGATCATGATGTTCGTACCGAAATAATTGCCGAGCTGCACATGGCCTATTCTAGTTGTTGGTCAAACACGGGAGGGGTGAGGGTGCCAAGAGGAATTGGTAACCTAAAAGAGTTGCAGATACTAGAGGTTGTGGACATCAAACGAACTAGTAGCAAAGCAATTAAAGAGCTAGGGAATCTAAGCCAGCTAAGAAAATTAAGCATCGTAACAGCAGGGGCCACCGAGAAAAAATGCAAGATACTTTGTGAAGTCATTCAGAAGCTCTCTTCCCTCCAATCCCTTCATGTGGATGCCGTAGGGTACTCTGACAACCGTGGAACACTCGAGTGGATGAATTCTATTTCCCCCCTTCCTTTCCGGCTGAGGACCCTGAACTTGGAAGGATATCTTGGAGAGATGTCCAACTGGTTTGGTAATCTCGCGCAGTTGGTGAAGCTTTACCTGCGGAGAAGCCAACTAAAGGAAGGTAAATCCATGGAGATACTTGGGGCGCTGCCCAAGCTCATGCTCCTTCGTCTTTATCAGAATGCTTATGCTGGGGAGAAACTGGTGTTCGGAGCGGGAGCATTCCCAAATCTCAGGAAACTTGGTATTTGGAGTCTGCGTCAACTGAGGGAGGTGATATTCGAGGAGGGCACCTCGCCCCAGATGGAAAAGATAGAAATCATTTATTGCAGGTTGGAATCAGGGATTATTGGTATCAAGCACCTTCCAAGGCTCAGGGAGATTTCACTTGGTTACGGAGGTAAAGTGGCGAATCTTGGTATGCTGCAAGAGGAAGTGGACGCACACCACAATCATCCCGTATTGCGAATGCAAGAGAAGGACGGAAGCTACCATGACCTGGGGGACGTCGATGGATCCGCTGTACAAGTGGAAGCAACGGAGACGGGCGAGAGCTCGCAAGCGGTCACGTTGACGACGAACGACAGGTCAGTCCTGTTGTCTCTAGTTAAACCCAACAGCGAAGATGCGTGCTGATGCTGCTCGTCTCTGCCCGCTGCCGCTCCTTCTTTCTAGTTGATGATGATCGGCTGCCCCTGGTGCTGACCTCGGAGTCTCCCGCCGGTTCCACCTCCCACTCAGGTCGCCGCCTTCCGAACACCACGTTGGTACCGCTCAAATCTCCCTCTGTTTGTTTTGATTCGATCTGATTTCTCGCAATGTTTGTCAGATTTTGTTGGAATATTTTTGTTTGCTGTGCACACCGAGTGTTTGTCAGAATGTCTGTAAGAGGTTGTGTATTTGGTAGCTCGGCAATGTTAGTTTTCCAGCATGTTTTCTTACTAGCTTTATATTTGGACAGAATGTGTGCCAGAATTGATATAGTGTGATGATGGATTCAATATCGTGTGTCGTAGATTGAATATCATCTTTTGTATATAATTTAAAGCGGCCTTGTGTTGCCAAACTTTGCAGAAAATTAGACTTGGCGTCAACCCGGGACAAGCTGCAGCATGACACCATCACCTCATGGCACAACCTGACTTGTGGCGCACAGCCTGATTGGTTGAAAACCTTACCCTTCTGCTAAAGATTTACTAGCCGGGAGCCAACTAGAGGAAGGTAAAAACATGGAAGTACTTGCGGGCACCACCCAAGCTCAAATGGGAGCATTTTCATATCTCTGGAATCTTGATATCTAACAGATGGAGCAACTATGAGAGATGAGATTTGAGGAGCGCAACTCTCTATGGGAAGTGAACTAACATCTCAACCATCCCGTGTTGTGAAGGGAACAAGACGGAACTGAGACCATGATGTCGGGGACACTGAATGATCTGAAGTAACTCTGGAAGATGTTGAATCTCTTCTTGGGCCAGGAGAGAGTTCATTACGCCCTCGGCAATCCATCCATCTCTGAAATGTGAACCGGGAAGTGATCATATTGATAACAGGTCAGTTCTGCTCAGTAACAGCTTCTGTTTCTGGTTATCATGTTACAATTCTTGATGTTTTTTTAACAGTCTTGCTACTTTTAAGTCGTCTGAAATTTTCTTAAGTTTAAATCACTTGTTGTGACTATTGGATTTGTGTAGAGATTGATGTGTCATATGATTGGATATTAATCCAATAGATAAAAAAGGTGACTTCTGTTTAAGAAAATTTCAGTCACCTTACGAATAGACAGTACCTTTTTTTAATCATGTGACCACATATGTTTGAACCCCTGTTCATCTCAAAGCGAATACATTTGGTGATGCTGCTCTTCTAACTGTTTAACTCTCTTTTTTCTTCCTTATTTCTCTACTGGGGGAGAGAGTTTGACATCTCAGTTGAATAAAATAAACTCATCTCCGTAAGTATTCAGCTGGGGAGGAGATGTGGAAGATCCAATGGAGTACAAAAGATGCACTTCTATGCTGCATTGTTCATCCCACCACCTGCAAATGCAAGACAGCTCCTTACAAAAAAACAAGACAAGCCAGATGGTTGTTCAGTGTTTTCTATGAATGAAACTTTCTAGTAAGTAGGTTATTTGTTAGAACCCTTAAGATGTTAGATTATTTAGTGGATTGTTGTCTTCTGCAAATTGCAGTGATGATAACACCTGCCCACTCTTTCAGGCAGAATGGTCAGGCGAAGCACAGTGTTGACGCTGCAGTCTTTGCCAGTTCAGGCAGAATTGGACTGTGTGTTGTGATCCGAGACCACAACGGTCAATTTACTGTGGCTTTGAAGCGCTACATGTATCACACACTCAGCCTTTCACACTGAGTTATATGATGCAAAGAGGACTGGACATGCATACCAATGTTCCCATGGTGTAAATCGCGGAGGAGTGACAGCACCATGATCTGGGGGACATCAAAGGACTGGAGTTGACGGAGCAAGTTACAACACCATTTCCAGATCACGGTTTACAAATCGGACTTGGTGGCCTGGTCCTGATACCGTCGACAGGATGGAAATCCACTAACGGCACTTCTACACCGAGGATCAACTTAGTCTACTGGATGCAACAACTTCCTCGAGTCTCAGGAAAATCAGTTGATTGTGTGCCTTCTCTACTATTGAAAATGATCTGCTTGCTCCTATGAGCAATTATTGCTAGCGACCCTGTCTATTATTTTTCCATATTTGTTGCTGCCATTATATTTGTACTTCATTGTAACTGAAGAATGAGGACACATGCTATTGCAATTTGTAACTTCCTTTTTTCTTTCTCTTACCGGAAGAATTTTTGACATTTGAATTGGATGAAATACACCTTCTATGTGTGCTCTGTTGGGAAACTATGGGCCTGACCCTGCAGTCGGCCCATTAGTGGGCGCCCCATCTCAAACCCTAGCAGGGTCGTAGCCTATAAATAGGAGGTGCTATTCATTGTAAAGGATTGATCAATGGATAAAGGAATAAAGAGAAGCAAGAAGTCCCCCTACATCTCTGTGTTCTATCTCTTATTCTGTTCTTATTGTTCATGCATTGTTCTTACGATTCTACGCTTGTCTACGAGGTAATCGCTCGGACTGGACTTGTCAGCGACGGTTCCTCAACACGTTATCAACACGATCGACTCTCCTCGCATCGAAAAGGTAACCGTCGATGAACGACACTCGTAGATTGAATCGTTTTTCTAGATTGCTTTCAATTCTGCAAATTTGGCTTTCTAGATTGGTTTTCACGGTGCAACCGCTCTAATCTACCGCGAGCCGACTTGAAGTCGCCGGCCAAGCCGATCGGTGGGTTGCATGAAAGAGTAGATGAGGATTGTACCGAAGGTTGATATTGCAGTCGCATGAAAGACATCATGTGCACGGCACCGCCTGCAAGCGGCTGTCACTACCTCCGCGACACGTTACCGGTCGGCATAGTCCGCCATCACGTATCGCCACGGAGGCAACGACTTGTCAGCGACGGTTCCTCAACACGTTATCACCGCACACTGCTGCCCTCCGTGTGCGTTTTCCCCGGCCTGCTGTCGTCTTGTATCGCACCGGCCACCTCTCGTAGTGGAAGGCCGCCACTGGCTCGCAGCCGTGACGATCGCCTCGCGCCACCCTCGGCCCCGCATGGCCACACCGGCCCTCGGTTTTGCGTGGCCAGCAGCCACCCCGCGCCGCCCTCGAATGGCCTTGCGCCACCGCTTGAACCCACCGGCAAACGAAAAAAAAGGGAGGGGCGGTGGAGAAAATTCTGAAATTTGCAGAATTTGTCGAGAAGTCATTTTTCCTAGCAGGAAAGAGCCTCGGGAATTCAAATTTTGAATCAGTTTTTGCATTTGAAGCATGTTTAACTTTGTTATTATTATTTCTATGTAATTTATTTACTGCATTTACTATTTTGATTATCTGTAATTGTTTATATGGCTTTTAATCACTGGAAATAGCAGTAAATCATGAAAAATACATAAAAAAATACGGGAACACGAACCTGGAGTTCGAAGAGCATTGTGAGAATTTTGCAACTATTTTATGCAGATTACCAGTAGTAATCCTTTGAACCTTTTTGCATGAATATGAAGATGACTGGCATCACGAATCAGAATTCAAGAATCGACCGGTATGGCGTAATTTGTATAGAATTTATATCGTCTCAATGCGTGGTAATGTGATCACGGATGAGCAGACGATTGGGAAGACCCTCGCTACCTTTCACCCGAATGCGGTACAATCCGTACGCAACTATCGTCAAGACGGCTACATGAAGTATGCCAAATTAATTGACATCATGCAAGTTGCGGAAGCTCAAGGTGATGTTCTAGGAAAGAACTTCATCCTGTAGCCACCTAGTAGCAATGTTGGCCATGAAGCCACTGCTAGTAGCTACAAGGTGATGAAGCCTCTCACAAATGAGAGGAGCAAGAAGGGTCAGGTCGTGCGTCGCACATTATTGATGCTTTACAGTCTAAGAAGAAGGGCAAATGATAGCATGAGGCATACCTCGCCATTGTAGGCACAGAGGATCCACATCCATTAGCTGCACTTATGAATGTGAACAGCCCAGTAGCAGCCCCATCATCCCTCCTTTGGACATCGCAGCGGCCACAGCCGTAGCTACCCAAGAGGAGAAGATCGCGCATGGAGCCGATTTAGGCAGAAGTTCCTGAATACTTCGCCTATTAGATCCAGTGCACGTATTGCACTCGGACCTTTTATAGAAACTTGCAGTTTGTAATTGAAGCAGGATTTTGAATTATTGAATAATGGTTGCAAGCTCTAGAAGAGCAAAAGCATTAAATTCTTATTATGAGTCTTGCAAGGCTTATTTTCCCGTCTTTATAATAGCAAGTTACGTTCTGATATCTGAAGTATTTTATTTATGTGTTGCTGGCTTTCTGCTACATATTAATAAAGTACATTATATTAGAACGCGTGTGACGCCCTATGGAGGAAGTGTGCTTAGCATGTAGCGGCACAACGAATACCATCCCGAGAGAAATGTAAATTTTTCCATCGATCAAAGAAGAATCTTTGGTAGTCTTACGACGATCGTAGAAGCGATAGTTGTATAATAGGCTCAGGAATGGCCATAATTATACTCCCAACGGGCACAACTTTGGTCATTGAAGAAGACTTGTTGTACCTAATCGACTAGAACTCTCAAGGATATTTGCGCTACGGTTTCCATGTAGAGATCAAGAAGAGTATGGTGCAGAATACTGCCATTACAAAGCGTGAAGAAAGTAAAAATAGCATTAGAATATCTTCCTTCATATGAAATTGGGCTATACTACACTAATATTAAGGCACTGCGCACCTATAACGCTCGAAAATCGTATTTAGAAGCTCTGAACTTTTCTATCTCTGGCATGATAGATTGTGCCGTCTAGGTCTTAGGATGGTGAGAAATATAATTAATAATTCATAGGGATATAATATGAATATAAAGAATTTCTCGAATCAGGAAGATTTTGTGTGCTCCGCATGTGCCACCGGGAAATTAATTACTAGACCTTTTGCTCTGAAAGCGAAGGATGAAGTCCCTGCATTCTTGGACCGTATCCAGGGAGATCCTTTGCGGTCCTATATAGCCCCTGTAAGGGTAATTTGAGGTATTTTATAGTGCTCATCGATGCTTCCTCGGAATGGTCGCACTATGTTTTATTGTCTACGAGAAATCATGCTTTTGCAAAGCCAATCTCGTAGATAATTAAATTAGAAATATTTTCCCTGATCATCATGAGAAGTCCACCTGAATGGACAACGCCGGAGAACTCACTCCGAAAGCATTTGATGATTATTGCATGAAAATGGGAATTAAAAGTTGAGCATTCTGTACCACATGTCCACACCCAGAATGGACTAGCAGAACTTTGAAGAATTGTAATTTACCAACTACATGTTGGGGACACGCGATCTGCCGCCGCAGCTCTCATCAATTTTAGACCGTCGGCCTATAACATCCATCCACCTATGCAACTAGCGCAAGGGTCAGCACCGAAAACTACTCATCTTTGCGGGTTTGGTTGTAAGGTTTATATACCTATACCATCACCGTAGCGAACTGCAATGGGTCTTCTCCGAAAGTCCAGGATATACGTTGGTTATGAGACAAAGATCCATAATCAAGTATTTGGACCCTATATTGGAGATTTGCATAATGTCCGATTCGCTGATAGTATATCAGATGAGATTAGTTTCCCGTCATTAGGGGGAGGAAATCAACCCTTGATAATAATGTCGGGAAATAATTGAAGTCTAGAAGACAATTGAAATCCAGAAGATAATTGAAATCTATGCATATGACCCACGCACTAGTAAAACAAATAGAGAAGTCCATAAGATATTTGCAGTCCAGAAGATAATTGAATTGAAGTCTAGAAGACAATTGAAGTCCAGAAGATAATTGATTTGCAAGCATTAGCGAATCAACTGCCTGACC
Source organism: Ampelocalamus luodianensis (assembly GCA_036346255.1). NCBI lineage: Eukaryota > Viridiplantae > Streptophyta > Magnoliopsida > Poales > Poaceae > Ampelocalamus > Ampelocalamus luodianensis. The sequence continues at coordinate 48,935,703 of CM070627.1, read as the reverse complement.
GCTTTAGTGATTTCAAGTGCGTGACCAAGTCGCATTTGCCTGTATGCAATGCACCGGAGAGGGTTGAAATACCAATGAAGGTATCCCTAATCCCGTTAAGAGGCCTCAGAATAAAAGGACGAGAACTCCGGTCCCTCGAATCCGAAGTAACCGGGGACGCTTGGTGAAAAAGGATAAGAAGGACTTGACACAGCCGATCACCGAAGTGCCCTGTAACGGAAGGGGAGCCGTTGAGACTGCACCGTATGGAACCTTCGAAAAGGCATGCGAGTGAACATCCCCATGAAGGGAGACATCGCATGGATGTGTGCGCACACATCGGAGAAAAACTAAAGGACTTGCCCGCAATTAGAAGCGTGGTGAGTGAGTAGAAGCATTAGAAGAATCGCCCCTTGAAGAAATAGCTATAAAATTTATGACCTCGGGAGAATCTTTGAATATGACAACAGCCAATGTCGACATTTACTTTGCAAAGAAATTTGACACAATCATCAATCTTGATTCAGAGCCTGTATCGCTCGCTGAACGAAAGAAAAGATCAGATTGAGAAGATTGGGAGAAGGTAATAGAAACTGAATTATTCTCTCCGAATAAAAGAAGGGCGTTTGGGCCTGTAAGCCGTACGCCTCCCCCTGTGCACCCCGTAGGGCATAAGTGGATATTTGTTCAAAAGAGAAATGAAAAGAAGCAAGGCTCGTTGATAAGGTTTCATTGAACATCCAGGAGATGATTATGAAGAAACTTATTCCCCGATCATGGGCAGAACCCCTTTAGACATTTATCTCAATGGCAGTGAACTTGAAGTTAGAATTGAAATTGATGGATGGGGTACCTGCATACCTTTATGAAATATTGGATTCGGACAATTATATGAAGATACAGAATGTATCCTCGTCCAACCAAGATAGAGCAAATAGAAATATGTACAGTGTGAAACTCAGAAAGTCATTGTACGAACTTAAGCAATCAGACAAAATGTGGTATAATCGCTTGAAGCGACTTTCTATGCAAGAAAAGCTACACGAACAATTAGAATAAACCCTGTGTATTTATACAACAATCCCAGAATGGATTTTGTATAATCTCGGTGTATGAAGATGATCTGAATATTATCTAACACTCAAGGATATTAAGAAAGCAAACTCTTACCGAGTTGGAGTGCAAATGAAAGGTTTGGGTAAAACCAAATATTGCTTAGGCTTGCAGTTTGAGCATGCCCCTGAAGGAACAGTATTGCATCAGTCAACCTACACTCAGAAGGTGTTAGAAATGTTCGACTTGGCAAAGGCATACCCTTTGAAAGTGTCAATGGTCGAAAGATCTTTGCAGCAAGACAAAGACTCATACTGCACCTAAAGAAGAGGGGAGGAAGTCCTGGGACCGGAACTCCCACACTGAGGTATAATAGAAGCACTAATGTATTTAGCAAACTGTACTAGAACGGACATTGTATTTACCGGGAACCTACTAGCAAGGTATAGTGCAGAACCTACCAAAGGCATTGGCAGGGAATAAAGGATATCTTCGATACCTCTAAGGAAGCAAAGAACTTGGTACATTCTCTGAAAGAACAAAGACTTAACTATGAATGGCAATGCAGAAAACGGTACTTGTAGGACCCGCATACACCAAATCGCAAACAAAGCTATGAACTCCTATGTGGTGGAAGCGCAATTCCATGAAAATCGTTTAAGCGAGTCTTGTACCGACTTCGACGAACCACTCGGAAACAATAGCATTATACGAGGCCTCACGAGAATGTACTTGGCCGGCGGATGATTCACTACATCCAGAGTTATGTGGATTGAATACCGCACCAACCCCACTATTATCAATGAAGATAATGCGACTTGTGTTGCACAAGTGCGGATGGGTTATTGTGAAGAATCCTCTCACAAAGCATATCAACCCCAAGTTCTTCTATGCTCATGAATTGCAAAAGATGAACGTAATCAAAGTCTCGCATACTAGGTCATGTGAGAATCTTGCAGATTTATTGAAGAAGTCACTTCCAGTCTAGCTTTGAAAGATGCATATGTGGAATTGGAATGATGAGACTTAGAAATCTGAATCTGGGGAGAATCTTCACAAACTCATTACTAAAGCTTGATCACGAAGATCGAGTACCCAAAAGGTAAATCCTGGAGATTAAATGAAATTGGATGGATTGTACTCTTTTTCCCTTGACGAGTTTTTCTGAAGTTTCTCGGCTAAGGTTTTTAATAAGGCAATTCGTGCAGCATAGCAGAACATGATTCATGTATTTTTTCTCCAAATTTTTCCCACTGGGTTTTTATGGAGTTTTAACGAGACATAGACATGAAGGATGGGTGCCCAAGGGGGAGTGTTGGGAAACTATGGGCCTGACCCTGCAGTCGGCCCATTAGTGGGCGCCCCATCCCAAACCCTAGCAGGGTCGTAGCCTATAAATAGGAGGTGCTATTCATTGTAAAGGATTGATCAATGGATGAAGGAATAAAGAGAAGCAAGAAGTCCCCCTACATCTCTGTGTTCTATCTCTTATTCTGTTCTTGTTGTTCATGCATTGTTCTTACGATTCTACGCTTGTCTACGAGGTAATCGCTCGGACTGGACTTGCCAGCGACGGTTCCTCAACATGCTCTATCTCCTCACTTATAACTACATATTTGGATTCTGTTAACATGGTAAGTCGTGTGTTATTTGCAATTTGCCTTTTGTTGTCGCCATCATACTTGTAACTGAATACCATTATACCAAACATACTTGCTAGTGCTTTCTATTTGATTTCCTTACCTTTTTCTTTTGCATTTGGAAAAATCTTGACATTGAAATTGTATAATATATACATTATGTGGATGTGTATTATAACGGCTAGACTGTTGGATGGAGATGCAAGAGCTAGGTACCATCAGTCGACATCTAAGTATGTTCTATTACTATCGTAGGGACGTCCCACCAGCCCCACGACCCGACGAAGCACGGTTGCCCCGAAGGGCCTCCCCAAGAACTCACTAAAGGGTCCCGAAGACCCCTCGAAGGATCCCGAAGACCCCCCGAAGGATCCCGAGGACCCTCCGGAGTAATCCCGAAGACCCCTCGAAGGATCCCAAAGACCCTCTGGAATAGTCCCAAAGACCCTCCGGAGTAATCCCGAAGACCCCTCGAAGGATCCAAAAGACCCTCCGGAGTAGTCTCGAAGACCCTTCGGAGTGGTCCCAAAGACCCTCCGAAGGAACCCTGAAGACCATCCGAAGAAGCCAGCAAAAGATCTCAAGAGTCCACCTCTGCGGAGGGCGCGGGGGCTACAGGAACGGTGGACCAGGTGTATTCCCCGAATGGGCCACGTCCATGAAGACACACCGTGTACCAGAGGCTACGCGTAGGGCGCATAAAAGTCCCTGCGGCTCCTATAGTTACAGTACTTTTCTAGGGATACAAATGTAAATTCAGATGCCAGACAGGGAGGCTATAAATAGCCCCCTCCACCATGTAACAGGGGGAGGACTTTTCTTTAAGCAATTCATTTACACTCAGTAACCGAGCCCTTTTTAGAAGCCCCCTATCTTTCGAACACGGGGGGTCTCCTCTTTTTACTGTCTAGTCTTCTCACTACGACAGTTGGCGTCGTCCGTGGGGTTCGGCAGGAAAGTCATATCCAAGGAAATCGATGGCCCCACGAAGGGCCGCACCCAAAGTTTCGGCGGCCGAGGCAGCAGCGGCGGCTGCAGCCCCGAGCACCCCTAGAGCCAAACGGAGCCGGGCCGCACCGGTCGCTGCCGCCGCCCGAGCCGCAGAAGAAGAAGTCAATAATTCCACGCATGGTGACATCGTGGGAGGCGATGCCCCACCCACCGAAGCATCCCTGCCGAACAACCAGCCCGTGGTAACCATGGGCGAAGCCTACGAAGCACTTCAGCGAGAGTTGGCGGACCTTCGGCGGGAGATGCTCAGTCTCCGGCAGACGGCGGGAAGTACCCTTGCAACGGACACCCCGCCGCGCAGCACCCCGAGGCCGGAGTCCAGGCCATCCTGGAGGACACAAACCCGGGCCCGCAGCTCCGGGGAGACCCTAACTCCCCGTTTAGCGCGGGGCTTGAAGCAGCGCGCTGGCCAAAGAACTTCAAAATGCCAGAGGTCACACCCTTCGAAGGTTGCACATACCCCTCGGAGTTCCTATGCGTTTATGAAACAGCAGTCGAAGCAGCGGGAGGGGATGACACGACCAAGGCAAAAAGCATCACGCTGGCCCTTAAGGGCGTCGCCCTAACATGGTTTTTTACCATCCCCCCCGTTCCATTTACGCCTGGGAACAGTTGCGAGACCACATACGCAACAACTTCCAAGGAAACTACAGCGAGCCAAAGGATGCAGGACACTTGTTCGCAGTCAAGCAAGCCCCGGGCGAGTCCCTCCGTAGCTTCTTTAGAAAATTCGCAGAAGTGAAGTGCCAAGTTAAAGGGGTCAACGAGACCACTATCATAAACGCCGCAACTTGCGGCTTGCAAAAAGGCCCCCTGTCGGAGAAGCTGGCCCGCAAGCCAGCACGCACGGTCGCAAAGCTCTTCGACAAAATAGAAGAGTACGCCCGAGCGGAAGAAGACAACATCCGGAGAAATGAGGCCGCACCAAATACCACCTCGTCGGACAGGCCGCCCAAGGAAGATGAAGCCACCATCCCAACTACCAACAAAACGCGCATCAACTTTCGGCAAAAAGGCCGAAATGTTTATCATGTGGACGAAGGACACACCCCCGAAGCCGGCAGGCGAAGCGGCCGAGCAAATCGCGGCAGAGGAAGAGGCCGCGGCCGCCACGGTGGGCGATACCAGGACACCCGAGGCAGAACAACAGCAACATCATTGTACTGTGACCTCCACGGCGAAGGATCACATACAACAACGGATTGTCGTACCGTTGCGGCCATGCAGGACTACATGCATTGCAACCAACAGCCAATCGAGCATGAAGACCGGAGGAGGCGGGCAATCTGTTGCCAGCCCCACCGCTGCGCCTGCGCATAGAAGGGGGCCATGGTAGACCACCCCAAAGGGTTATCAATATGATCACGGGGGGGTCCTCGCTGGGCATAACATTGAAGAGGCAACGCCGCGCATACGCCCGACAAATTCACCACGTTGCCACGCAGCCGGCTTCCCGACCGCCCCGCTACTCCGAAATACCCATAACCTTCGGACCTGAAGACGCGCGGGGAATATATTTCCCCCACCAGGACCCCCTCGTCATCTCCGTCAGCATTGCCAGCTATGAGGTCAGGCGTGTCCTCGTAGATGGCGGGAGCTCGGTGGATCTCCTATTTGCAGAGGCCTTCGACAAGATGATGATCCCTAGAGATCGCCAAATCGCCCTGGCCGTCACGTTTGGCGACAGCTGTGCATCTCGCACGGAGACCATAACTTTCGACGTGGTCAAGATGCCCTACCAATACAACGCCATCCTCCGAAGGGCCACGCTCAACACCTTCGGCGCGATAGCACATCACAACTACATGTGCGTGAAGATCCCCGCGCACGGAGGAGTCATCACGATACGAGCAAACCAAGACCTCGCTCGGTAGGCCAAAATGGAATTGGGCTCGCATACCCGGCGTGTTCACGCCATCGAAGCAAACACGGGGATGCAGAGCAGGGCCCCGGCTGGCAAATGGGCCCCGAAGGCCAAGCCGAAGGGGCAGTTACAAAGGGTTCCCCTCAGGGACACCTCCCCGGAGAAAACAGTGGCCCTTGGGGCAGAGCTCAGGGAGGAGGAGCACAAAAACATCCTCCGGGTACTCCGCGACAACGCCGACATCTTCGCATGGAGCCCAGAGGACATCCCGGGCATAGCCCGGGAAACAATCAAACACCGATTGGCCATCCGGGCAGACGCGGTCCCAAAAAAGCAGAGGCTCCAGCGCATGACACCCGAGCGCCTCGAAGCGGCGAAAAAGGAGATCGCCAAGCTCTTAACAGCTAGGGTGATTCGCGAAGTCAAGCACTCCGAATGGCTCGCCAATCCGGTCCTGGTCCAGAAAAGCACCGGTCAGTGGCGCATGTGCGTCGACTTCACCGACCTCAACAAGGCATGCCCAAAGGACGACTTCCCCTTACCACGCATCGACCAGTTGGTGGACGCCACGTCAGGGTGCGAGTTGATGAGCTTCTTGGACGCATACTCCGGGTACCATCAGATATTCATGGCCAAGGAAGACGAAGCAAGAACGGCCTTCATTACACCTATTGGTACCTACTGCTACCATCGTATGCCCTTCAGGCTAAAAAACGCGGGAGCAACCTTTACCCGCCTTATCACAAAAGTCCTCACAGGGCAACTTGGCCGGGACGTCGAAGCCTGTGTCGACGACATAGTGGTTAAAAGCAAGCTCACAAGCTCCCACCCCGAAGACCTAGGAGAAACTTTCGCCAGCCTCCGAGCGGAAGGAATTAAGCTCAACCCAGAAAAGTGCGCCTTTGGCATCAAAACGGGAAAGCTCTTGGGGTTCCTCGTGTCAAACAGAGGAATTGAAGCAAACCCAGAAAAAATCAAAGCCATACAAGAAATGGAACCACCCCGCAGCGCCCGAGAGGTGCAGAAGCTGATGGGTCGCCCCGCAGCCCTCAGCTGATTCTTATCCTGCTCGGCGGAGCGGGCTTTGCCTTTCTTTAAGACCCTTCAGGGTGCGGAGCCATTTCGATGGACGAAGGAGTGCCAAGAAGCATTTCAAGAACTCAAGTAGTACCTCGCTCAGCTACCCAGCCTCACCAGCCCAAAGGGGGCACAGCTCCTCTTGTACCTCGCCGCCTCCGCTTCCGCGGTCAGCGCGGTCCTCGTCCAAGAAGAAGACGGGCAGCGACCCGTCTATTACGTGTCAGAAGCACTCCAAGGGGCCAAGACGAGGTATACGGAGCTGGAGAAACTAGCATACGCCTTGCTCATGGCTTCGCGAAAACTCCGCCATTACTTCCTGGCGCACGCCATCACAATCCCGACTTCCTACCCGCTGGCTCTCATGTTGCGAAACAAGGATGCCTCCGGACGTGTTGGCAAATGGGCCGCGGAACTTGCACCCTTCGACATCATATTTGCTCCGTGCACTACAATAAAGTCTCAATCATTGGCCGATTTCGTCGCCGAGTGGACCCCTCACACAGAATAGTCCACGGGTGCCGTCGAGACACCGTGGACATTATACACCGACGGGTCCTAGTGTGCCACGGGAGCGGGCGCGGCGGCCATACTTGTCGCCCCAGACGGTCGAAGCATTTCACATGCTGCACGCCTCAACTTCCCCACTACAAATAATGCCTCGGAGTACGAGGCACTCCTCCTGGGCCTTCGCAGAGCAAAGGCGCTGGGAGCCAAGAGCGTAATTGTCAAAAGTGATTCCCGCCTCATGGCGGGACACTTCGACAAAACATTTGAAACAATGGATCCCGAAATGGCCCGATACCTCGCAGCGGTACGTGCCATCGCTAAAGGTTTCCTCGGGATCACTGTCCAGGCAATCCCTAGAAGTGCCAACGAAGCTGCCGATCGATTGGCGAAGATGGCCAGCTCCGACGACTAACCCCCGTCGGAGGTATTCTACGAGATACTTACCAAACCCTCGGCCGTGACCGAGTCGCCAACTGTTCCATGCGGAGCACCAGGGGCTCCGCCCAAAGCACCAGGGGCTCCGGCCATAGCACTAGGCGCTAAGCCCGAAGGCGCCAAACCAACCCAAGCGTCACAAGGGACCACGCACCATGTCACGCACATCGACGTCACAGACTGGCACAGCATAATCATCGCCTACCTCGCAAGCGGAGAGCCTGACGACCCGATCGAGGCAAAACGGCTCAAGCACCGGGCCAAAAATTACCGCCTCATTGGGGCGACCGCATAAGGCGTTTGCGCCCCTTCCTACTGATGCATCTCCCCGGAAGAAGGCCGGCACCGCCAGTGGAAATACATGAGGATCTGCGAGCCCATCGGGCTCATGAGCTTTGTGGCCAAAGCCTTCCGATAGGGCTTTTACTGGCCAACGGCGTTGCACGACCCACAAGACCTCGTCCAGCATTGCTAGGGGTGTCAGTGGGCCAGCCACAACCCAAAAGCACCTCCTATCCCGCTGCAACCTCTGCCCCCGGTCTGACCCTTCGCAAGATGGGGCCTCGACGTCATTGGCCCCTTCCCAGCAGCAAGGGGCAACCTTCGCTTCACCTTTGTCGCCATTGAATACTTCTCAAGGTGGGTGGAAGCCGAGCCAGTACCAAAGATAAAATCAGCGACAGCCCAATGGTTTGTTTGGAAGAACATTATTTGTAGGTACGGAGTACCCCGCGAGATAGTTACTGACAACGGCACCCAGTTCGACTCGGAAACCTTCAGGTCATTTTGCGAAGGCCTGGGAACCACCATATGCTTCGCATCCATAGGACACCCGTAATCCAACGGCGCAATTGAAAGGGCAAATGGCAACATATTGACAGGGCTCAACAAACGCCTAGTAGGCCTGCCAAAAGGGTTGTGGCCCAAGGAGCTCCTGAAGGCCTTGTGGGCACTCCGAACCTCGCCGACCAGAGCCACTGGTTTCTCTCCGTTCAAGATCCTCTTCGGGGATGAGGCAATGACCCCAGGAGAACTCACAACTAAATCCCTCCGAGCAAGCCAAGCCGACAACCCGGAAGACCGGGAAGTCTCTGTGGATCTGATTGAGGAGCATCGTGTGCAGGCCATATCAAGTATGGCAAGTTATGCTGCAGGTGTCGTGAGGGCGTACAACAAGAAGGTCAGGGCACATCCTCTCCCGCCGGGCAACATGGTCCTCAAAAGGGTGGCCAACCCCGCAACAATTGGCAAACTGCAGTCCAAGTGGGAGGGGCCCTACATCATCACCCAAAGCACAAGGGCAGGATTCTACCACATCGCCACCCCAGAAGACCAGCAGCTCGACCACACGTAGAACGCAAAGAGTCTCCGTAAGTTCTATCCCTAATAGCTGCATTGTAAAAACTCCGGCTGCGACCGAATAATAGCCCCGTTCCAAGAAAAGGGGGGCTTGTAAGAAAGCAAGTGTAACCTTTTTTGGGCATTTTGTACCCAGGCAATGTATAAAGGGCCCCCCATAGCACACCGAGGTCCCCCGAGGGCACGAGTGTATAAAATAAGACACCTCGCATGGCCTTCAGCCCCGTTGCACAACGAGGTCCCCCGAGGGCACGAGTGTATAAAATAAAACACCGCGCATGTCCTTCGGCCCTGGTGCATACTGAGGTCCCCCGAGGGCACGAGTGTATAAAATAAGACACCGCGCATGGCCTTCGGCCCCGGTGCACACCGAGGTCTCCCGAGGGCACGAGTGTATAAAATAAGACACCGCGCATGGCCTTCGGCCCTGGTACACGCTGATATAGGGCTCCCTGAAGTCCTATCAAAAGAAGGTAGGGGGACGGCGCGCGGCTTCGCCACCCCCTCGCAAAAATACATACATGGGGTTCCCCGAAGCCCTGTCAAACCCACCCCCAACCCCTCAGAACAAAAAGGTAGGGCACTTTTATTACAACAAGTCTTTATTAATCAAATGAGGGGTTACAACACACAGATTACAAGGACTCAGCCCGTAACAACAAATACTAAGTAGCATACAATACAAGTTGACAGCAGGGCCTTGGTGTGTCTACGGGACAAAGTCCCATTCCTCTGTGTGTGTAGCCCATTCCAGCAGTTCCTCGTCGGATGCCCCGGACGCTATCAACCTCAAAAATTCCCTCTGCGTCACCTTGTACTCGTCTAGGGACTCAGACGAGCTCTCACTCGAAACACCCGCCGGCGGAGGCGCAGACTCGGCACACGACGTGAAGGGGTCCGCATCGGCACCAGCACCCAACGCAGCTCGGCACCTCCAAAACGCCCGAATTTCCTCGCGCGCCTCTGCCGCTTTCCTCTTGCGGGCGCGATGGAAGTCCTTCATAAAACTACTCGGGTTCGCTAGTTTCTATCGCTGCCACTTCGCACCATGATAAATAGCCCCCCGATAGCATAACTGTAAAGGCCAAACGGACACCACGCTGCGCTCGTCCTTCGAGCCCTGGCGGCCAGCGCTTCTCTTAACACCTCGCACCTCGGAAGGAGTAGTGCCTCGCGCAGCGGGCCGCTTGAACAACAATCACTCACCCTGTACATACGAGGCCCAAATTCAAACAAGCAAATCACGCGCAATCATACTTCAAAGCAGTTCCATTTAAAAGGAGGGTCTTACGCAAAAATAGGTTCCTCTCCTACAAACCACCCCTTACAGCAAGCAAAAACGGAGCGGGCAAACCTAAAAAATCTAAGCCACCAACACTAATGGCTACGAACTAAAAAAACAACAAAAGAGTTCATCAAGCAAGCGGGGGGGGGGGGGGTCACACCTTGTCATGTTGGGTGGACCCCCGCTTGCCGGCCCCCACATCCTCCGTCGATGTCCCCGCCGGGGCCTTCCCCTTCTCCCGCTACGCCTGCGCGGCCCGGAATGATTTCATCGCATCGTTGTGGCCGCGTGGGGCCCAGTAGTCTTGCAAAAGGACCCTCCCGGCCTTCCTGGTGTGATTCCGCGAGGCGACAACCTATCCACAGTAGCCACCACAACAGATCGGGCCGTAAGGCCGTCTATGTGAGCGCAACCGACCTTGTCTAGTGAAGCAAGGGTCGTGGACCACACCGCCTTCACGCAGTGATCGCCGTACGTGCGGGCAGCCGGTACGCACATCTCTCCGGCGCGCCGAAGGCGCTGGAACGTAATGTCCATCTTCGACGGCCGGTGACACCTCGCCGGCGGGACGGCACCGAGCTGTGAAACGGCCCCCTCGATCACCTCCATGGCTTGCCAAGCAGCGAGCCCAATGGAGGTTGAGAGCTCGCGTTCGGTACGGACCTCCTCTTCCAGCACCGCCTTCTCGCCCTGTAGGACCCCCACTCGCTCCTCTAGGGCTTGCACCCTAAGGGCCAGAGAGTCACGCTCACCGCTGAGCACCTCGTTCCGAGCGTGCTCATCTTCCACCTGCTTCAGGATCTCGACGAAGCCTGATGCAATGTCATCATCAAGGGCCCGCGACAACATCACGGTCTGCACAAACGAGATTGTTAACGAAGCTTCGCAAAAAAATATATAATAATAATAATAATAAATCACCTTGACGACATTCGCCTCGATGCCCCGAAGCATGTCGGTCAACGGCATCCGTCTGAAAAGCTCCCGGAGCAGAGGCGGCGAAGCGAAGTCAGCCACTGCTCCGCAAACTTGCTAAGCACCTTCGCTGACCCGGAAGTCGGCGCGGCACATGGGTCCCAAGTCCACAGTGCCTCGACCCCCAGTAGGGACATGCTCCGGCGAGCGCCTACCTTCGAAAGCGGTTGGACCAGAGCCACCATCACCAACTTCGTCCTCCCGCGCAACATTATCCACCGCGAAGAGGAAACCTTCAGCAGTGTCAGCACAGGAAAGAGCAGACAAACGTCAGGCGATCCGCGGGAGGAAGAACTTACCGCGCGGCATCTGCGGGGTCAGCGGCACCTCCAACGCAGCATCTTGGCCCCCATAAACATTCGAGGGGGTGCTGTTGCCGAAGGACTCGTCAGTGTCAAGTCCCACCAAGTCGAACGAGCCGACCGCTTGTCGCACTTGCGATGCGGTTCGCCCAACCAACACGACAGGACTCTCCCCCACACTTGAAGCGGCATGCGGGTCGAACGGGTCAGCATTCGAGGCCGACCCCGAGACCTCCGTCCGGTCTGAAGGATCCATCGCCGGCCTCTTCGACGGGTGCCCCATGTCCCCTGCATCGTGCGAAGCCACACCAGCATCGCGGGGTCCCGTAACGCGCAGAGGGGTCACAAAAATCGGCCCGGCCCCGTCAACCTCTGCCGGGCGGGCACGTTTTTTTCTTCTTAGCCTCCGGGTCAGGGCGCTTGGAGAGGCGAACCGAGGTAGGATACGCCCGATTCAGCCGCCCCTCCCGCACAACCAAACTACGCCTCGAGTGCTCCTCACCCGTGTACGGGCCAAGAAGCATCTCCGCCGCGCGGCTCACCTCGGTGATGGACATGGCTGCAAAAAAAAAAAAAATATATATATATATATATATATATATATACATATATATATATATATATAATAAAAATAAAGATAAAAAAGGGGAAGCCCCGTCAAAATCCACACAAGCAAGGAGCACTAGGCCAAGAGTCATACCTTCGCGCCCCCTCACGGTAAGAGTGGGGTGACCGGTACCCGACGAGCAACGTTCGATGCTCCAGTCCCTGGCTAGCGACCAGATACCGAAGGCGCATAACTCCTCCACCAAATCACGAGTGGAGAAGCGCCTCGTCACGTCCAGAAGGAGCTGCAGATGGGCTTCCTCCCTCGCGGTGAGTTCAATGTCGGGGCTGGCGATAGGCTGTATCAACCCACCTCGACATTGCAACCCATCCTCCAAGGCGGAGGTGTGGTAGAACCACCTTCGCGTCCAAGCTGTCTCCTAGCGGTTCTGCGCTACCAGAGCGGGCAAATACATCTGGCACCGTGACTTCGGTTGAAAGTTGACGCTACCAAAGTTCAGTGTATCGTCGTCGCTGTTCTTCTTTGGTTGGCAGCGGGCGTTGTGCAAAAAGGCAAAAATGCGGCCCTCACCGGCGGCCCCAGCTGCTCGAAGCATCCATTCGAAAACTCCTAGCTTCACGATCAAGTTCAGCGTCATCTGCGCCAACTCCACACCGTAAAGCTGGAGAACAACCTTCACCAAGTCCACGCACGGGATTCGCAACCCGGCGTCGAAGAAGGCCACGAAGACAACCGCCTCGTCTGCTCGAGGAGACGGCACCGTCTCCGTCCCAGGAACGCGAACCTTCGCCAGACTCTCCAACTTGCCCTCCTCGACAAGCGTTCGGAGTACTGACTCCGTCACAGTAGACCTCCCGAGGTCACTCGTATGCGATGCCTCCCCCGCAGCCTCCTTACCCTGCCTCGTCATATTTGGTGCACCAGGCGTGGCCGAACACACAAGTCAAGAGCGTTGAGAGAAACCTAAGGAACAGGCTGGGGGCGGCTACTTATAGCCCTCTGAGGCAGCCCAACAAGCGCCACACGTCACTCGGCCACGGGGCGCGCAACACGAGGAGGCGCCGGTACGGGCTTTGGCACATCATTACGGTGCACAGCGCCCTAGAGCCATTACGCCAGACAGCGCCCCACCATAATTATGGCGCATGGCGGCGCCCACCGCCGTCATGGAGCACCGCATACTAGAACCATTAAAAGCGCACGGCGTCCCAAGTGTCGTCGAGCAGACAACGCCCGCGAGCGGGAAAACCCTTCGCAAACAACATGCTTCGCCACGACAGAGGAGACGGTGTGTCTGGACCTTCCAGGAGAATGACGCGGTTTCAGCCATGGCGAAGCAGGACCTCGATCGCGAGGGGCTTGTCGTAGGGACGTCCCACCGGTCCCACGACCCGGCGAAGCACGGTTACCCCAGAGGGTCTCCCCAAGAACTCACTAAGGGGTCCCGAAGACCCCTCGAAGGATCCCGAAGGATCCCGAGGACCCTCCAGAGTAATCCCGAATACCCCTCGAAGGATCCCGAAGACCCTCCGGAATAGTCCCAAAGACCCTCCGGAGTAATCCCGAAGACCCCTCGAAGGATCCAGAAGACCCTCCGGAGTAGTCCCAAAGACCCTTCGGAGTGGTCCCAAAATCCCTCCGAAGGAACCCCGAAAACCCTCCGAAGAAGCCAGCAAAAGACCTCAAGAGGCCACCTCTGCGGAGGGCGCGGGGGCTACAGGAACGGTGGACCAGGTGTATTCCTCGAATGGGCCACGTTAATGAAGACACACCGTGCACCAGAGGCTACACGTAGGGCGCATAAAAGTCCCTGCGGCCCCTATAGTTACAGTACTTTTCTAGGGATACAAATATAAATCCAGATGCCAGGCAGAGAGGCTATAAAATAGCCCCCTCCACCATGTAACAGAGGGAGGACTTTTCTTTAAGCAATTCATTTACACTCAGTAACCGAGTCCCTTTTAGGAGCCTCCTATCTTTCTAACATGTGGGTCTCCTCTTTTTAGTGTCTAGTCTTCTCACTACGACAATTACTAATGATGCATCATTCATTTTCCTTTGTTGTTTCCCAAGTACGCTCTTGTTTGCCAGATCTTATTCATTTTACATTAACATAACACCATACATGGCACTTATGGCAAGAGTACTTTCTATTTACATTTCTTTCTCTGAATAAATTTTATCCGTTTAAATTGGTTCAACACGTATATTTACTCGACATATCGAATCCACTCCTGAGTATCTCTTCAAACCACCCCATAATTGTTGATGGAAAAGTGATAATTCAAATACTGTTAAAGTTGTTGGGTTGATCTCTCGGCTAACAACCCCGAGATTCCAGGGAGACCTTGTCTTCCCTCGCGCCATGATCGGTGGCGCGACCAACTGCCGTTTTGGTTTGGGTCCCAGTCACCTAGCGCCATATAAATAGAAGGGGTTCGGCAGGCTTTTGACTCTGTTGTTCTTGGCCACTAAAATCCCCACACAATCCCGATCTCTCACGGGTGCTAAGGTGGACGAAGACCTGACCTTGTCGTCGCTGCGACTACACCGCCCTCGTCCTCGACCTCCTCTGCTACCACCGACGACCGTCACCATCTTCATCCACGACCGACGCATCTACATCGACCGCTCTTCTTCTTCTGGCCGCTACACCAACTCATCATCATCCCTCATGGCTTCATCAGGCTCGGGTACACACTAATTAGCTTCCGCTCTAATGTTTATGTAGGTGTTCATGTATGCTGCTAGGGTTTATGTCTTAGATCACGTTTAGCCCTAAGATCTTATGTACACATTTGGTATCAGAGCCACCCTAGCTCGTTTTTGAACCCAAATTAGTCAAAACCGAACTTGTTAATGCCCGATCTGATGTTCTTAGGCTCGGATCTAGTGGTTAATGACGGGATCTAAGGATAGAGGCTCGGGTTAGCACTTAGAAGGAGGGGAATCAAGAACCCTAACGAAATCCCCACCATCCGAACCCCCAAAATCCCCAAATCAGAAACCCTAAAGAATTCTAAAGATGCGGCGGAAACGTACCTCTTGTGTCGCCGGCGTCTCTTCGGCTTCCGGTCTCGGGCACCACCCTAGCCCCACTCGATGGCCGGGCGCGCAACCTCGGTTACGACGCCGGCGGCGAGAGGCTGAGTGGCGCCGCCTCATGCCGCTTCACTCTTCCTCGCGCTCGCCGGCGGGCAGCACTGCGGGGGCGCCGCTTCCTCTCCGCTCGCGTCGCCGTTTCTCTGCTCGCGCCGCTGCGCTCCCGTGCTTTTCGCGAGGAGGAGGAGAGAATGGGATTAGGGTTAGGGTTTTCAAGTTTTTATCTCGCCCGCGACGCATATCGTCCGTCCGATCGGATCCGACGATCACGTTTTGCGGGCCGGCGAATTGTTTTGGGCCGAGTGTTTTTGAGCCGTCCGATCAGATCGGACGGCGCTCGTGCATCCCGGGCGCGAAGTGGGCGCGGCGAGCGTTGGGAAGGCAGCGTGTCTTTGGTCTGCGCGATTTTGGGCCGGCCGTGAGTTTTGGGCTGAATAGTGCCTTTTCTATCTTTTGTTTAATTTCAGTGCAATTTCTTATGTCTAAATCACTTTTGTGCACTGATTTAATTATTGTTTTGATGCCCAAAATTATGGTATATCATGAATAATGTATTATTGCCCAATATTATGCTTAATCTCTGATTAAAATTGAACCAACGAGATATTTTAATTAGAGACTTTTATATTTTATGTTTTTGGCATTATGTATGCATATGATTATATTCTGACCAACGTTGATTATAATCATGTGTTGCCATATTAATTAATTAGTTCTTTTTCATTTTCTGCCCAACGGTGATGTGAATTAGTACTATAGTTTTTGTGTGTTATTAATCAGACCAACGTAGGATTAATTACATGCAACATATTTCTTATGATTATCTCTGATTTATGCCCTGTATTTTGATATTCAGCAATAAATGCATCAAATGTCATTGCCACCATCGACAACATTGAGCGACTTACGGAGTAATTTTCCCTCCTGGAAGGAGAGGATCCATGTTGTCCTTGGGGTATTAGATCTCGATTATGCTTTAAGGGTGCGGCTCCCATTCCCCCCTCCGAGGGTGAAGAAAATTATGATGACAAAAAGAAAGTTTATGAAACTAATCTTTGAGAAATGGGAGCGGTCCAACCGTCTATCACTTATGATAATGAAGACCTCCATTTCGGTTGGGATCGAGGAGCAATCCCGATTCGAAAATGCTACTGAGTATCCGCATCGATTGAAGAAAAATTTAAGGGCTCTACAAAAGTTTATGCTAGTACTCTAATTCAGAGGCTCTTGACAACTAAGTATGATGGATCCGGCAGATTAGAGAACACATAATGATGATGACCGATATGGTAGGAAAACTTAAGGGAATGGACATGGAGATTTGATGGTTTCCTAGTCCATTTCATTATGACCTCTCTCCTTACGAGTATACTGACTTTTAAGATCAACTATAATACTCGAAAGAAAAGTGGAACATGAGCGATTTAATCGCCATGTGTGTTCAGGAGGAGGAAAGAATTAGGATGGAAAAGAGGGATCTTGCACTTCAAGTTGGTGGCTCCAATAAAAGAAAGTTCCAAGGGGACTTCAAATCTAAAAAGAAGTGGCGTTCTCCCCAATCTTGATAAGTCGGGACTAAAGTGCACACCGCACCTAAGCCTCATGTGGCTCTCGCCGAGCACCTAAAGGGGTGAATGTCATTTCAGAATGTATTGAGGCACTTTCGGAAGGACCGTGTCTGATTCCTAAAGTGGCTCGCAAAGAAGGGTAATGATACAATAACTTATGTTGATGAAACTCTTTATGCTAATTTTTTCATTAATTCCTGGTGGATTGACTCAGGTGCAACTGTACACGTTACTAATTCCTTACAGGGATTCCTTACCGCGAGAACCCTAAGAAAGGGGCGAAGCCTTAGAGTCGCGGATGGAAAGGAAGTCAAGTCGAATCAATAGGATCAATTACATTAGTCTTAGACAACGGCTTCTCGCCGTCTCAATAATGTAGTTTATGTTCCTTCTATTAGGAGGAATTTGATTTGATTTCTTTGTTGGACGATGAAGGTTTTAAGTGTATTTTGGTGATAATAAATGTATTATTACATTTGATTCTAATGATATTGGTCTTGCTTTTAGGCGAGACAAACTCTATATGCTTTCCTTAATGAATCTCCTGTATCTTTGAATGTGTGTGATGCTAAGGGTAAAAGAATAATGAGACTTCTTGAAATTGTGGCATCGCTTTAGGCCATATTTGAAGGGGAGAATGGAGCGTCTCATTAAAGAAGAGATTCTCCATCCATTAGATTTCTCTGACTCAGACCACTGCATTGATTGCATTAAAGAAAAATATGTGAAACAAATAAAGAAGGGAGCTACTCGCAGCACAGGACTCTTAGAATTAATTCATACTGATATTTGTGGTCATTTTCCTGTGACATCAGTGGATGGTTTTGATTCTTTTATCACATTCACTGATGATTTCTCCCGTTATGGTTATATCTTTCCCATTAAAGACCGATCTGAGTCACTTGATAAATTTAAGATATTTAAGGCTGAAGTTGAAAATCAGCACAATTTAAGAATTAAAGTGGTAAGATCGGACCGTGGGGAAGAATATTATGGAAGACATGCCTCTTATGGACAAATTCCTGGCCCTTTCGCTAAGTTTCTTCAAGAAAATGGCATTGTTGCCCAGTATTCTATGCCAGGTGAACCTCAGCAGAATGGAGTAGCTGAGAGACGCAACCGTACACTTATGGATATGGTACGGAGCATGCTCAGCCACTCTAGTTTACCCATTAGTTTGTGGATGGAAGCACTAAAGACAGCTGCACATATTCGTAATCGGGTTCCCAGTAAATCAGTACCTAAGACACCTTATGAATTATGGACTGGGAGAAAACCGAGTATGAAATATTTACGAGTGTGGGGTTGTCGTGCTGAAGCTAAGTTATTTAATCCACATATTGGGAAATTAGACCCTGAAACAATAAGTTGTCTTTTTATTGGATATCCTGATAGATCAAAAGGGTATCGTTTTTACTGTCCTGATAGGACAACTAAGTTTGTAGAAACAAGGTACGCTGTGTTCTTAGAAAATAATGAGGAGCTAGAGCCCAGGAAAATAGATCTTGAGGAGAAGCGGGTTTACGTTCCTTCACTGCTCATCCCAGAGACCTTTATTCCTGTGCCTCAGGTGGCTGCACCTCCAGTAGAAAATATTGTTGTTGCACCCACTGTTGAGGTCTCTGAAATTCCTAATGTTGTACCTAATGACGAGCCTCAGCAGTCTCCTGTCATAGCTAATGAACCTATTAGAAGGTCACAGCGGGAGAGAAGATCTGCCATCCCAAATGATTATGTTGTATATATGAATGAGGATATTAATGATATAGGGAAGGTAGATGATCCCACCTCTTATAAGGAGGCCGTGATGAGTGAACATTCTCCTAAGTGGCTTGATGCCATGAAGGATGAACTGAAGTCTATGAGCACTAATGATGTATGGGACTTAGTAGAAATTCCTGACGGAGTCAAAACAAGAGGGTCAAATGGGTCTACAAAACCAAGCATGACTCTAAGGAAATATCGAAGGTTCAAAGCAAGGCTTGTAGCAAAAGGCTTCTCACAAAGAGAGGGGATTGACTATAATGACACCTTTTCTCCTGTCTCAACTAAAGATTCATTCAGAATAGTTATGGCACTTGTAGCTCATTATGATTTAGAGCTGCATCAGATGGATGTTAAAACGACATTTCTTAATGGCGACTTGCAAGAAAATGTTTACATGGCTCAACCGGAAGGTTTTGTCGTGGAAGGCAAGGAGCATATGGGATGTCGACTTAAGAAATCAATTTATGGCTTGAAACAAGCGTCGAGGCAGTGGTACCTCAAATTCGATAAAATAATAAGAAATTTTGGTTTTAAAGAAAATGAAGTTGATAATTGCATATATGTTAAGTTCAAGGGGAGTAAATTCACCATCTTAGTGCTTTATGTGGATGATATCTTATTGGCACAGTGATAAGGATATTTGTTTGAGACCAAGAGATTTCTTTCATCTAATTTTGATATGAAGGATCTTGGTGATGCCTCTTACGTTCTTGGCATTGAGATTCACCGAGATAGGTCCAAAGGAATATTAGGTTTATCTCAGAAGGCATACGTTGACAGAGTACTGAAGAAATACAATATGCATAAGTGCTCTGGCTCGCCGCTCCTATTGTTAAGGCGATAAGTTTGGGACATTTCAATGTCCAAAGAACCAATATGAAACCGATCGATGAAGTCGGTTCCTTATGCTTGGTATCGGAAGCATTATGTATGCTCAAGTATGCACGCATACGATTTAGCTTTTGTAAGCGGGATGCTTGGCGATATCACCAAATCCGGACCGGACCACGGAAGGCCGTTAAGAAAGTCTTGCGCTATATGCAAGCTACTAAGAATTTCATGCTCACATATAAGAATTCGATAACCTTGAAGTTATTGGTTATTGATTCGATTTTTGCGGGATGTGTTGATACTAAGAAATCCACGCCAGTTATATCTTCACACTCGCCGTGGAGCTATCTCGTGGAAAAGCTCCAAACAAACCCTTACGGCATCTTCAACGATGCAAGCTGAGTTTGTGGCATGTTATGAGGCCACCGGCAAGTTGTATGGCTTAAGAATTTTATCCCGGGACTTAGAGTGGTAGACAGCATCTCAAAACCACTCACCTTATACTGCGATAATGAACCCGCAGTCTTTTATGCGAGTAACAACAAGTCAAGTGGTGCTGCCAAACACATTGACATTAAGTATCATGTTGTGAAAGATAGAATCCAGGATCAAACCATTAGCATCAAGCATATTAGTACTAAGTTAATGCTTGCGGATCCACTTACTAAAGGCTTACCACCCAATATCTTTTGTGATCATGTTGCCGGCATGGGTTTATTAGAAAGCCTCTGATTCTGGATAAAAGGACCTTAAAGTAAACCAACTCCCATTAAGTATAATGAATATCCATTTCAAGATAGGATAGTACACTATAGATACTGAGGTTGTATGACACTTCATTGGTCATACGACGCATTATCTTGGTGTGCTGTTTTATTGAGAATGGGCTTATGATGTTAGCCTTATGATCAAAGGGGAGAATGTTGGGTTGATCTCTCGGCTAACAACCCCGAGATTCCAGGGAGACCTTGTCTTCCCTCGCGCCATGATCGGTGGCGCGACCAACTGCCGTTTTGGTTTGGGTCCCAGTCACCTAGCGCCATATAAATAGAAGGGGTTGGCGCAGCTTTTGACTCGTTGTTCTTGGCCACTAAAATCCCCACACAATCCCGATCTCTCACGGGTGCTAAGGTGGACGAAGACCTGACCTTGTCGTCGCTGCGACTACACCGCCCTCGTCCTCGACCTCCTCTGCTACCACCGACGACCGTCACCATCTTCATCCACGACCGACGCATCTACATCGACCGCTCTTCTTCTTCTGGCCGCTACACCAACTCATCATCATCCCTCATGGCTTCATCAGGCTCGGGTACACACTAATTAGCTTCCGCTCTAATGTTTATGTAGGTGTTCATGTATGCTGCTAGGGTTTATGTCTTAGATCACATTTAGCCCTAAGATCTTATGTACACAAAAGTGTGTCTGTAAACCTATCAACTCTACTAAGTAGCCTGCACACTCTCCGCTTACATGGGCTCACTCCACCACCGTCAGGGACACGGGTCCTGATTAATGTTGAGAAAATTGATCATACACCACTGTTTAGCACTCTAGGATTTGTCACTCTTTCCACTGTAATTGATCATGTGCTATTATGTCCATCTATTTCTCTAATATTTGCCACTATGTACAATTTTGCCCCTCCTTTTACTTCTTCCTCCATCTTCCTCACTCACCGGTCATGGCCGCCCACCGCCATCTTTCTTCCTCGGCGACCCATCCTCCACGCACAATCCGCCCTGCCTCCCCTACCGCCGGCCATACATTTCTCCTCGGCGGCCGTCGCCTTCTAGCTTCCTCTGTTGCCGGCATGGAGGAGACCATGGCAGATATGACAAGGGAGGATGGAAGGAGGAGCCATGGCCGCTTGCTAGATCTCCTCGACAGCGGCGTCTCCTGTTGCTACTGATTCACGGTGTACAACACCAACGTCCCCTGCTGCCAAACTACGCAGAAAATTTGACTTGGTGTCAACCCGGGACAAGCTGCAGCATGACGCCATCACCTCATGACACAGCCTGACTTGTGGCGCACAGCCTGATTGGTTGAAAACCTTACCCTTTTGCTAAAGATTTACTAGCCGGGAGCCAACTAAAGGAAGGTAAAACCATGGAAGTACTTGTGGGGCCCACCCAAGCTCCTGGTCCCTCTTCTTTATTTCAATATGTTGGGAGACATTAGTGTTCAGAATGGGAGCATTTTCATATCTCAGAAATATTGATATCTACGAGATGGAGCAACTCCGAGAGATGAGATTTGAGCAGCTCAACTCTCTATGGGAAGTGAACTAACTTCTCAACCATCCCATGTTGTGAAGGGAACAAGACTGAACTGAGACCATGATGTCGGGGACACTGAATGATCTGAAGTAACTCTGGAAGATGTGGAATCTCTTCTTGGGCCATGAGAGAGTTCGTTACGCCCTCGGCAATTCATCCATCTCTGAAATGTGAATTGGGAAGTGATCATATTGATAACAGGTCAGTTCAGCTCAGTAACAGCTTCTGTTTCGGGTTATCATGTTAGATGGTCTATAGTTGCAATTCCTGACGTTTTTTTAATCTTGTGACCACACATATTTGAACCCCTGTTTATCTCAAAGCGAATACATTTGGTGATGCTGCTCTTCGAACTGTTTAACTCTCTTTTTTCTTCCTTATTTCTCTACTGGGGGAGAGAGTTTGACATCTCAGTTGAATGAAATAAACTCATCTCCGTAAGTATTCAGCTGGGGAGGAGATGTGGAAGATCCAATGGAGTACAAAAGATGCACTTCTATGCTGCATTGTTCATCCCACCACCTGCAAATGCAAGACAGCTCCTTACAAAAAAACAAGACAGGCCAGATGGTTGTTCAGTGTTTTCTATCAATGAAACTTTCTCGTAAGTAGGTTATTTGTTACGACCCTTAAGATGTTTGATTATTTAGTGCATTGTTGTCTTCTGCAAATTGCAGTGATGATAACACCTGCACACTCTTTCATGCAGAATGGTTGGGCCAAGCACAATGTTGACGCTGCAGTCTTTGCCAGTTCAGGCAGAATTGGAGTGTGTGCTGTGATCGGAGACCACAACGGCCAATTTACTGTGGCTTTGAAGCGCTACATGTATCACACTCTCAGCCCTTCACACCAAGTTATATGATGCAAAGAGGACTGGACATGCATACCAATGTTCCCGTGGTGTAAATCGCGGAGGAGTGACCGCAGCATGATCTGGGGGACTTCAAAGGACTGGAGGTGACGGAGCAAGTTCCAACACCATTTCCAGATGACGTCGACAGGATGGAAATCCACTGACCGCACTTCTACACCGAGGATCAACTTGTCTCTACTGGATGCAACAACTTCCTCGAGTCTCAGGAAAATCAGTTGATTGTGTGCCTTCACCACTATTGAAAATGATCTGCTTGCTCCTACGAGCGATTATTGATAGAGACCCTGTCTATTATTTTTTCCATATTTGTAGCTGCCATTATATTTGTACTTCATTGTAACTGAAGAATGAGGACACATGCTATTGCAATTTGCAACTTCCTTTTTTCTCTCTTACCGGAAGAATTTTTGACAATCGAATTGGATGAAATATGTTGGGAAACCATGGGCCTAACCCTGCAGTCGGCCTATTAGTGGGTGCCCCATCCCAAACCCTAGCAGGGTCGTAGCCTATAAACAGGGGGTGCTATTCATTGTAAATGATTGATCGATGGATGAAGGAATAAAGAGAAGCAAGACGTCCCCCTATATCTCTGTGTTCAATCTCTTATTCTGTTCTTGTTGTTCATGCATTGTTCTTACGATTCTACGCTTGTCTACGAGGTAATCGCTCGGACTGGACTCGCCAGCGACGGTTCCTCAACACGTTATCGCGACGATCGACTCTCCTCGCATCGAAAGGTAACCGCCGATGAACGACGCTCGAGATTGAATCGTTTTTCTAGATTGCTTTCAATTCTGCAAATTTGGCTTTCTAGATTGGTTTCGTACGGTGCAAATCCGCTCTAATCTACCGCGAGCCGACTTGAAGTCGCCGGCCAAGCCGGTCGGTGGATTGCATGAAAGAGTAGATGATGATTGTACCGTAGATAGTAGATGCAATCGCATGAAAGGCATCATGTGCATGGCACCGCCTGCAAGTGGCTGTCACTACCTCCGCGATACGTTACCGGTGGGCATAGTCCGCCATCACGTACCGCCATGGAGACAACGACAGAGCCACGCCGCTAACACGCGGCAAGCTTGCACATACCGGCCTGAAGCCGCGCCACCGATGCAGTCCTGATGTTACATGTCTAGCATTACATTGCATCACATCTGCATGTCTAAACAGTACGAAAGAAAAAAAAATTGCACGCCGCCACATGAGCCGTGCGCGCCGGCCGCACCACCGCCGGCCAGCATCGCCCCCGTACGGGCACCCCTCCATACCGCATGGGTGAAACCCGCAGTCCGTCTCCTGCGAGGGCCCCGCATGGCTGTCGGACCACACCGCCGCCGTTCGCCCAAAAGAAAAAAATAGTGGCGTCCATGCCTACCGTGCGTCCATGCCTCATGGTCGCCATAAAGGCCACTAGAATTGTGGGCTGGCCCTTCCCACGATGGAAAAAAAAGAAAGGCACATGCCCAAGGAAAGAAGAAAGGCACGGGGCCCAAACCAAGAAAGGCACAGCCCAAAGAAAAAAAAAGGGTGGGGCAGCCTGTGGTATTTCCGAAAAAAAGGGAAAAGGCAATTTTTCAAAAAGGCCCTTCTAGATTATGTAAATCACAAGGATTTCTACGCGAAAGAGGAACTTTTTGAAAAAAAAAACACCCTCGAGATTCTGAAAATTACGAGGATTTTCTGGGATAAAGGGATTCTTGCAGAATAACACCTCAGAAAATGGAAAACTACGCAGAATTTTTTCTCAGCACTGAAATTTTGCGCTTTAACCCCTGAAACTTGCAGTTTTCGCCGAAAAGTCATTTTCCAGCAGAAAAAGGCCCCGGGAATCCAATTTTTTTTGCATATATTTTGAACTTTGAAGCATGTTTATCTTTGTTATTGTTATTTCTATGCAATTTATTTATTGTATTTACTGTTTTGATTATCTGTGATTGTTTATATTACTTTTAATCACTGAAAATAGCAGTAAATCATGAAAAATGCATAGAAAAATACGGGAACACGAACCGGGAGTTCGAAGAGCATTGTGAGAATTTTGCAACCATTTTATGCAGATTACCAGCAGTAATCCTTTGAACTTTTTGCATGAATATGAAGATGACTGGCATCACGAATCAGGAATCCAAAGAACTGACCCAGCATGGCCAGATTTTGTATAAATTTTTTTTGCATATATTCTGTGGTAATGTAATCATGGATGAGCAGAAGATCGAGAAGACTCTCTACCTTTCTCCCAAACGCGGTGCAATCCGCACGCAACTATCGTGAATACGGTTACAAGTAGTATGCTGAATTAATTGACATCATGCAAGTTGCGGAAACTCAAGATGATGTTCTAAGAAAGAACTACATCTCGTAGCCACCTAATAGCAATGTTGGTCATGAAGCCACTACTAGCAGCTACAAGGTGATGAAACCTCTCACGAATGAGAGGAGCAAGAAGGGTAAGATAGTGTGTCGCACGTTATTGATGCTTTCTAGTATAAGAAGAAGGGCAAATGATAGCATGAGGCGCACCTCGCTATTGTAGGCATAGAGGATTCACATTCATTAGTTGCACTTATGAATGTGGACAGCCATGTAACAGCCCCATCATCCCTCCTTTGGATATCGCGCGCCACACCGTAGTCGCCAAGAGAGAAGATCGCGCATGGAGCCGATTAGGCGAAGTTCCGAATACTTCGCTTATTAGATCCAAAGGCACGCATTGCACTCGGACCTTTTATAGAAACTTGCAGTTTGTAATTGAAGCAGAATTTTGAATTATTGAATAATGGTTGCAAGCTCTAGGAGAGCAAAGCATTAAATTCTTATTATGAGTCCTGCAAGACTTATTTTCCCGTCTTTATAATAGCAAGTTACGTTCTGATATCTGAAGTATTTTATTTATGTGTTGCTTGTTTCCTGCTACATATTAATGGAGTACATTATATTAGAACGCGTGTGGCGCCCTATGGAGGAAGTGTGCTTAGCATGTAGCGGCATAACGAATACCATCCTGAGATAAATGTAAATTTTTCATCGATCGGCAAGAATCTTTGGTAGTCTTCACGACGAGCCGCAGCAAATGATACTTGTATAATAGGTTCGTGAAGGGCCATAATTATACTCCCAACGGCACAACTTTTGTCATTGAAGAAGACTTGTTGTACCCGTAATCGACTAGAACTCTCAAGGATATTTGCGATAATGGTTTCCATGTAGAGATCGAAGATGAGTATGGCATGAATACTGTTCATTACAAAGCGTGAAGAAAGTAAAAAATAGCATTAGAATATCTTCCTTCATATGAAATTGGGCTATACTACACTAATTTTAAGGCACCTGCAGCCTATACTGCCTTGAAAACCGTATTTAGAAGCTCTGAACTTTTCTATCTCTAGCATGATAGATCATGCCGCCTAGGTCTTAGGATGATGAGAAATATAATTAGCAATTCATAGGGACATAATACAAAGTAAACAATTCCCCGAATCAGGAAGATTTGTGTGCCCTGCATGTGCCACCGGGAAATTAATTACTAGACCTTGTCCTCTGAAAGCGAAGGATGAAGTCCCTGCATTCCTGGACCGTATCCAGGAGACCTTTTGCGGTCCTATATAGCCCCTGTAAGGGTCATTTTAGGTATTTTATAGTGCTCATCAATGCTTCCTCGGAATGGTCGCACGTATGTTTATTGTCTACAAGAAATCATGCTTTTGCATAGCTAAATCTCGCAGATAATTAAATTAGAATTTTTTTCCCTCATCATCATGAGAAGTCCACCTGAATGGACAACGCTGGAGAACTTACTCCGAAAGCATTTGATGATTATTGCATGAAAATGTGAATTAAAAGTTGAGCATTCTGTACCGCATGTCCACACCCAGAATGGACTAGCAGAACTTTGAAGAATTGTAATTTGCCAACTACATGTTGGGGACGTGCAGTCCTACTCGCAGCAGCTCTCATCAATTTTAGACCGTCGGCTTATAACATCCATCCACCTATACAACTAGCGCAAGGGTCAGCACCGAAAACTACTCATCTTCGCAGATTTGGTCGTAAGGTTTATGTACCTATACCATCACCGCAGCGAACTGCAATGGGTCTTCTCCGAAAGTCTGGGATATACATTGGTTATGAGACAGCATCCATAATCAAGTGTTTGGACCCTATGACTGGAGATTTGCATAATGCCCGATTCGTTGATAGTATATCAGATGAGATTAGTTTCCCGTCATTAGGGGGAGGGAATCAACCCTTGATAATAATGTCGGAAAATAATTGAAGTCTAGAAGACAATTGAAGTCCAGAAGATAATTGAAATATATGCATATGACCCGCGCACTAGTGAAGCAAATAGAGAAGTCCAGAAGATAATTGCAGTTCAGAAGATAATTGAATTGAAGTCTAGAAGACAATTGAAGTCCAGAAGATAATTGATTTGCAAGTATTAGCGAATCAACTGCCAGACTACTTTAGTGATTTGAAGAGCGTGAATAAGTAGCATTTGCCTGTAAGCAATGCACCGGAGACGGTTGAAATACCATTGAAGGTATCCCTAATCCCGCCCGAGGCCTCGGAATAAAGGACGAGAACTCCGGCCCTCGAATCCGAAGTAACCGGGACGCCGTGAAAAAGGATAAGAAGGACTTGACACACCGATCACCAAGTGCCCGAACGAGAAGGAGCCGTTGAGACGACATCGGTATGGAACCTTCGAAAAGGCATACGAATTGAACATCCCCATGAAGGAGACATCGGCATGGATGTGTGCGCACACATCGGATTTGAAAAACTAAAGGACTTGCCCGCAATTGGAAGCAACGGTGAGCAAGTAGAAGCATTAAAAGAATCGCCCCTTGAAGAAATAGCTATAAACTTTATGACCTAGGGAGAATCTTTGAATATGACAACGACCAATGTCGACATTTACTTTGCAAAGAAACTTGCCACAATCATCAATCTTGATTCAGAGCCTGCATCGCTCGCTGAATGAAAGAAAAGATCAGATTGAGAAGATTGGGAGAAGGCAATAGAAACTGAATTATTCTCTCCGAATAAAAGAAAAGTGTTTGGGCCTGTAAGCCGCACGCCTCCCCTTGTACACCCTGTAGGGCATAAGTGGGTATTTGTTTGAAAGAGAAATGAAAAGAAGCAATGCTCGTTGCATAAGGTTTCGCTGAACATCTAGAAGATGATTATGAAGAAACATATTCCCCGGTCATGGGCGGAACTCCCTTTTAAATATTTATCTCAATGGCAGTGAACTTGAAGTTAGAAGTGAAATTGATGGATGGGGTACCAGCATACCTTTATGAAATATTGGATTCGGACATTTATGTGAAGATACCTGAATGTATCCCTGTCCTGAACCAAGATAGAGCAAATAGAAATATGTACAGTGTGAAACTCAGAAAGTCATTGTACAAACTGAAGCAATCAGACAGAATGTGGTATAATCGCTTGAAGCGACTTTCTATGCAAGAAAGGCTACACGAAAAATAAGAATAATCTCTGTGTATTTATACGACGATGCCAGAATGGATTTTGTATAATCTTAGAGTATGAAGATGATTTGAATATCATCGGAACCCTGAAGGATATTAGGAAAGCAAGCTCTTACCTGGAGTCGGAGTTCGAAATGAAAGATTTGGGTAAAACCAAATATTGCTTAGGCTTGGAGCTTGAGCATGTCCCTGAAGGAATATTAGTACATCAGTCAACCTACACTCAGAAGGTGTCAAAAAGGTTCGACTTTGCAATGGCATACCCTTTGAAAGTGCCAATGGTGGGAGATCTTTGCGAGAAGACAAAGACCCGCATGGACCTAAAGAAGAGGGGAGGAAGTCCGGGACCGAATTCCACATCAAGTGCAATAGAAGCACTAATGTATTTAGCAAACTGTACTAGAATGGACATTGTATTTGCCATGATCCTCCTAGCAAGGTATAGTGCAGAACCCACCAAAGGCATTGGCAAGGAATAAAGGACATCTTTTGATACCTCCAAAGAAGCAAAGAATTTAGTCTGTTCTACAGAAAGAACCAAGACCTAATTATGAATGGCAATACAGATGACGGGTACCTGTAGGACCCGCATACAGCCAAATCGCAAACAGACTATGAACTCCTATGTGGTGGAACTGCAATTCCATGAAAATCGTTTAAGAAATATCTTGTATCGACTTCGACGAACCACTTGGAGATCATAGCATTGTACAAGGCCTTACAAGAATGTGTTTGGCTTCAGCGGATGATTCACCACATCCAGCAGTCGTGTGGATTGAATATCGCGCAAACTCCCACTTTTGTATGAAGATAATGCAGCTTGTGTTGCACAAGTACAGATGGGTTATGTGAAGAGTTCTCTCACAAAGCATATCAACCCCAAGTTCTTCTATGCTTATGAATTGCAAAAGATGAACATAACAGATTTATTCACTAAGTCACTTCCAGCGTCTAGCTTTGAAAGATGCATACGTGAATTGGAATGATGAGACTTAGAAGTGCAGAATTCAGGGGGAGAACCTTCACGAACTCATTATTAAAGCTTGATCATGAAAATCGAGTACCCAAAGAATAAATCCAGGAGATTAAACGAAATTGGGTGGATTGTACTCTTTTTCCCTTGACGAGTTTTCCTGAAGTTTCTCGGCTAAGGTTTTTAATGAGGCAATTCGTGCATCACAGCAGAACGTGTATCATGTACTCTTTCTCTAAATTTTTCCCACTGGGTTTTTATGGAGTTTTGACGAGACATGGACACGAAGGATGGGTGCCCAAGGGGAGTGTTGGGAAACCATGGGCTCGACCTGCGATCGGCCCATTAGTGGCGCCCATCCCAAACCCTAGCAGGTCGTAGCCTATAAGCAGGGGTGCTATTCATTGTAAATGATTGATCGATGGATGAAGGAATAAAGAGAAGCAAGACGTCCCCTATATCTCGTGTTCAATCTCTTATTCATTCTTGTTGTTCATGCATTGTTCTTACGATTCTACGCTTGTCTACGAGGTAATCGCTCGGACTGGACTCGCCAGCGACGGTTCCTCAACAAAATACACCTTCTATGTGTGTGCTCTATGTCCTCACTTGTAAGTTGTAACTACATATTTGGATTCTGTTAACATGGTAAGTCGTGTGTTATTTGCAATTTGCCTTTTGTTGTAGCCATCATACTTGTAACTGAATACAATTATACCAAACATACTTGCTAGTGCTTTCTATTTGATTTCCTTACCTTTTCTTTTGCAATTTTGAAAAATCCTGACATTGAAATTGTATTAAGTTTATATTGTGTGGATGTGTATTGTAACGGCTAGACTGTTAGGATGGAGATGCAAGAGCTAGGTACCATCAGTCGACATCAAGTAAGTATCTTCTATTACTAATGATGCATCATTCATTTTCCTTTGTTGTTTTTCAAGTACGCTCTTGTTCGTCAGATCTTATTCATTTTACATTAACATAACACCATACATGGCACTTATGGCAAGAGTACTTTCCATTTACATTTCTTTCTCTGAATAAATTTTATCTGTTTAAATTGGTTCAACACGTATATTTGCTCGACATATCGAATCCACTCCTGAGTATCTCTTCAAATCCACCCCACAATTGCTGGTGGGAAAGTGATGATTCAAATACTGTTGAAGTGTATCTGTAAACGTATCAACTCTACTAAGTAGCCTACACACTCTCCGCATAAATGAGCTCACTCCACCACCGTCAGGGAGATGGGTCCTGGTTAATGTTGAGAAAATTGATCGTACACCACTATTTAGCACTCTAGGATTTGCCACTTTTTCCACTATAATTGATCATGTGCTACTATGTCCATCTATTTATCTAATATTTGCCATTATGGACAATTTTGTCCCTCCATTTACTTCTTCCTCCATCTTCCTCACTCACCGGTCATGGCTGCCCACCGCCATCTTTCTTCCTCGGCGACCCCTCCTCCACGCACAATCCGCCCTGCCTCCCCTACCGCCGGCCATACATTTCTCCTCGGCGGCCGCCGCCTTCTAGCTTCCTCTGTTGCCGGCATGGAGGAGAGCATGGCAGCTATGACAGGGGAGGACGGAAGGAGCCATGGCCGCATGCTGGATCTCCTCGACAGCGGCGTCCCCTGCTGCTACTGCTTCACGGTGTACAACACCAACGTCCCCTGCTGCTACTACTTTCCATTTACATAATTGCTGATGGATGAAAGTGATGATTCAAATACTATTGAAGTGTGTCTAAAAACCTGTCAACTCTACTAAGTAGCCTACACACTCTCCGCTTAAATGGGTCATGGTTAATGTTGAGAAAATTGATAATACGCCACTGTTTGGCACTCTCGGATTTGCCATTCTTTCCACTGTGATTGATCATGTGCTACTATGTCCATCTATTTCTCTAATATTTGCCACTATGGACAAATTTGCCCCTCCTTTTACTTCTTCCTCAATCTCCCTCACTCACTGGTCATGGCCGCCCACCGCCATATTTCTTCCTCAGCAACCCCTCCATGCACAATCTGCCCTACCTCCCCTACCGCTGGCCATACATTTCTCCTCGGCGGCCGCCTCCTTCCAGCTTCCTCTGTTGCTGGCATGGAGGAGACAATGGAAGCTATGACAGGGGAGGACCGAAGGAGGAGCCATGGCCTCATGCTGGAGCTCCTCGGCAGCGGCGCCCCCTGCTGCTACTGCTTCGTGGCATACCGCAACAACGTCGAACGCTCGAATGCGTCGCTACCAAAGCCGCTGACGTGCCGCTGCCCCAGCATGCGTATGCTCATTCTTGGTCGTTGCCTTGGAGGCTTTGTGCCCGCCGCCGCGGTGGTGAGAGGACGTGGATGAGCGTCACTTTGCTGAAGGCAGTGAGGAGGCCGAGGGGGACGGTCGGAGAGGCAGGAGAGCAGCGAGCCCATTAGGCTGAGCGGATTTGGAGTTTGGGTCGACGACGGCCATGACCGGAGGAGCAAAGAGATAAGGGGAGGAAGACGAAGGGAGGAAGAAAGAGAGGGTTAGAATAGACAATTCAGGCCCAAAAGTACTAAATCCTAGATAAATAGATGGACACAGTGGCATATAATCAATTACAGCGGGATCAAGTGACAAATTCTAGATTGTCAAACTGAAGAGTGACATGTAATCAATTCTCCCTTAATGTTGACGGCACCATCTTCTTCAACTCAGGATGCATGGGAGCTGGAGTAGTAAATTAAATCAAAATGGTAACTTCGTTACAGCTTGTCGAGAATACGAGGAATGAGATGTTTTATGTTTACAATTTCCTCTATCTTGTTATTTTCAGTATGTGACCACACATTGTTGGGCTGCACATGCTTTGTAACATAAGCATAGATTGGGGGGGAGTTCTGTACATGAGAATATCTGAACGGAACGTTATTTGCTACAACGCGTTGATGCTAGATTATTAAGTTGATTCAAGTCATTGGCAAACTGCAGTGATGGTAACACCTTACAAACTTCCATGAAGAATCATAGACCAGAACGACCAATTGAGTTCAACTTCCCACTCTAGTAGCCTCGGATGACATATTTATTATTGTACATGGAAACACTTGAGAGACAACCTGGGCTCATCTTTCTTTCTTTCTAATCTTAAATGGAAAAGGGCACCTAAGCCAGGTGGACCGTGGACGGGGAGGTTAAACAGTCCCCCTACCACGAGGACACTGGGTGTTCGAATGAATATACTGTGGAGAAATTTTAGTGTTCACAATGGGAACACAGTTGAATCTCAGGATGCTAGCGATTGAGGGTTTGTTTGGTTTGATCCTTGGCTGCAACTTGCCTGGCCGGGAGACTCCCTGGAAAGCGCCGGATGCTTATTTGCTTGGCTCCCTGTATTGCTGCCAGGGCCAGGCGAGAGATGCAGGCCAGGCCTCAAAAAACCAACGCCTGGAGCCAGGCGTAGCAACCAACAGCAGCTTATGCTTGCTATTAGCTAGCTAATTGAGATTAGAAGTTAGTTAATGAATCATTTTCATGATATTTATTTCCAAACCATTTGTTGAGCTAATATAATTTAGTTTTTATGATATTTTTTAATTTTATATTTCTCCAGGCCCAGGTCTTCAACCAAACACCACATCCTATGGCTTGCCTAGTCAGACAAAAATTATCTACTATCCAAGCTATCTCCAGACACCAATTTTTTTCAGACATAGAGTCCAGGTCTCAATCCAAACAAGCCCTGACTGTTTGGCTCAATTGGGACGAGGGATACATGGCATCATTCACCTTCCAGGACTCAAGGAGATTTCACTTGGTCTGGGCCGGTCTCAGGTGGCCAATCTAGATATGCTGCGAAGAGAAGGGGCATCATTTATAGGTCGGTCCATGCCCTGATGGCCTTGACAATCCACACACCACAGAAAGGATCAAGTTGAAAAGTCAGCCCTGGAGGGCAACAACTTTGATTACTAGGTGAACCTCCCGCGCATTGCTACAGGTAGGGGTGAAAACGGATCGGAAACGGACGGATAATGGTTTTGCCATATTTGTTTTCATATTATTTTTCGGATCCGGATCCGAATACGAATACGAATACAAATACGGATAGTATCGAATACGAATACGGAGCGAATACGATCATGGATATTTTTCGGAACATGAAAACCCCTTAAATTGTATGCCAGAAATTAACGAAAACATATAACTAATTTATTTGATGTAAATATTCATGAATTGTTTTTTTAGCAACCACACATAACATTGGCACTAGTAAGTTACATTAACTAGTTCATCACAAATACAACACTTAGTTTACCATATTTAGCTCATAAGTCATAACTTACAAAGTCATTATGCATTCACACTTAGTTCATCATATACATAAAATTTAGTTCACACTAACATCGATTAGACTGGATGGTTAATCTATACGCAAATGACTGTAACATCCCAAAGTATGTTACCAAAAATAAAATTAATAAAGTTATTATTTTATTGGATTTTCTAAGATTTAAAAGAGTTTTTCAGTTAAAAGGAAAAAACAATAAAATAAAGTCAATTATTTATTTTTCTACTTTTTAATGTAAAAAATAAAAAATTATTGAGTTATCTGGGATTTTATTGGATTTAAAGTGAAAAAGAAAATTTTAATTAATTTATTGAATTTTCTGGATTTTAAAAAGGTTTTCCCTATTTTTAGAAATTTAAAATAATTTATATACAAAAATAAAAACCAACTTTAAGTTAGAATTAATTTTATTAAGTTAAAAATAATTCAACGAATTTCTATGATTTTTTATAGGATTTTTGAACTCTATTTGTTATTTTTCTAAAAGACTATTTGATTTGTTGCATTTTCTGAAATTCAAAAATCAATTAAAATCCCCTTTTCTCTTTTGGGCTGAAATCCACTTTTGGGCCGAAATCCGGATATCCGGACTCCATCTTATCCGGATAATCCGTATTCGTTTCCGTATCCGCCGGATAGCATGCCTACCGTATTCGTTTCTGTTCCCGACAACGAAATCCGAATTCGTTTCCGATCCGAAATTTATCCGAGAAAAATCCGATCCGAGACATTCCGAATCCGTTTTTGTCCGGATCGATCGGAAACTATCCGATCCGTTTTCACCCCTAGCTACAGGGCTGATTGTGCTTTTATAAAATAGTCGTATGCAATATCATTGTCAAGGGATTTTGTTAGTGTGATGTAGAAAGGGAAAATATGATTGCAATTGTGAAGTTGTTGTGGAGAATAATTGATTGGTGCATACGAGATTCTTTTAATATATTGTTACATAAGTAAATTGACATACCAACGTACTAGATATTATTGTATTAATACTTTGCCTACATTGTTACAGATAAATGCTGATGCATACTTACACGGACATACGTGAACTACAATATTTATAAAGTACAAACTGTTAGAATAGAAATTCCTTTGTATTTTTTTATATGTCATTTGAATTTCCTTATATATGTATGGCATATTTCTTTGTAATATCCCTTTGTACTATCTATATATATTGCCCATTGGATCTCATGAATATACACATAATATTTATAACACAGTATCGGAGCTAGGGCCCTAACCTAGCTCCTTCCGTCGCCATCCTACCACCGTCGTCGAAGGCCATCGCCTCCGCCGTCCGAATTGGGCCGCCACCGCACGATCGGGTCGCCACCGCCGCCGACCCGAGGCAGCCATTGCCCAACACCGCCGCCCTCCGCCGGCCGTCAACGCCCGACGCCGCCCGAAGCGGAACATCCCCGTCTCTTTGTCTTCTCTTGACCTAAACCGCTTCTCCTTGCACTGTGTTTTCTCTAAAGTCACAAACCCGGTATTTTGGTGAAGATACTAAAATACCCCTTCTCGATCCTTCTCCAAAGGCCAAGTTCAATCAACGTGAAGCAATCCTATACTTCACCACGTGTAGGTTCCTCATTGACTCTCTTCATATCGGCAAGTCTCTCCCATCCGGCTCTCACTGGAACCACCATGGCACTTGCACCAACCCCGAAGCCACTTGATGCAACATGTTGCACCGAACTTCTCATTCGGTCGTTCTTGTCCATTTTGCGCCATACTGAGTCCAACCACCTCACCCAATATCCTCAATTGTTTTGGA
Organism: Ampelocalamus luodianensis; assembly: GCA_036346255.1. Taxonomy (NCBI): domain Eukaryota; kingdom Viridiplantae; phylum Streptophyta; class Magnoliopsida; order Poales; family Poaceae; genus Ampelocalamus; species Ampelocalamus luodianensis. The sequence continues at coordinate 48,900,626 of CM070627.1, read as the reverse complement.
CCTTAGCTCTCCTAGCCTAGTCCTAATCATCCTCGTCATTGACTCCAATCCACCTGCACAACAATAGACCAAGAAATCAATTTCAGGCATAAGTTCCTCGCAACTTAACCCGCGTTAGCCAAAATATGGATCATGCAACACTCATGCACTGAATCCCATGACTTTAGCTAAAACCACAAGATCATCGCACCTCACTGTTCATGATCGTGCCCCTGGCCGATCTGACCGCTAGCCGGGCCAGTTTGACCACCCACCGGTCTGACTGCACCCCAAATTTCCCTATTCCTGAAAAAACACCATCTCTAAATATTTTGGCAAAACTCTAATTAGTTTTGCATACAGTATCTATTTTCCATGAAACCTGATGCAAACACACCTCTAAGCACTCTCACATAAGTGCTTGATCACATTCCATAAAATTCAACCTTTTTGGCCACGGCTGGTCTAACCGCAACTTTGGCCGAACTGACCGCCTACCCTCGGCCAGTCTGACTGGTTGGATCGATCAGACCACCGGCCTCTGGCCGGTCAAACCGCCTAGCACCTAACAACAAATCCGAAAATTTGCTCAAACCAAGAGTTTGATCCCAAACACCCCGATATTGTTACTAATTGTTCAACACTAAGATTAGAATCATACACATGATCTCCACATGTACACCTACGGGGTGTAACTTACGAAAGATCTAACGGTTGTCTTTTATGATTGTGAAACAATCAGATGGATGAAGTTTTCTTGATGATGTGGCTTATTCAAAATACTTCTTTTGTAGTAAGGGGAGAAATATTGGTGAGAGTGAATCAACTGCATGATCTGCTTTCGCCTACATGTAACTATCAACGGAGAATTTTCGTATTTGTCTCCTCTGTTTGTTGTTGTGATTGCATTTGTACTTCTGCATAACACGAGAATGAGGACATGCTACTGCAACTCTGCAACTTCCTTTTTTGCTTTTACTTCCCAGAAGGAATTTTTACATTTGAATTGGATGAAATACACCTGCTATGTGTGTGCTCTATGTCTCACATGTAGCAACATATGTGGATGTTGTTAACATGGTGATTCATGTTGTCATGTGTTTGGAAGGCGCTCGGCTGATTGAATTCAGCCACAGCGAAATAAACAGTGGGAGGCCTAACGGTTACAGACTACTGAAAACATCTGGGATCGGGAAGCACGTGGTTCAATAGGCGATTTTATAGGGTGATGGCAGGTACCTTGGAATTTTTTAGAACCTGTTCATGGAGCTCGGCTGATTGAATTCCTGCCCAGCCTTCGAAGAGAAAATGGCAAGGTTTTATCAATAGGAATTTATGTAACGGCAAAGGTGATGCTGTCTCCATTCTCCAGCATGCAATGGGTAATATATAGAGACAGTACTCTATTTGCATTCTGCAACATAATAGATTCTTGTTGCGGTCTTGTAGAAGTTGCACATTTTCTGCTTCCAATTGATCGATGCCGTCCAATCCGAAACCGAGAGCCAAGATTTATGGTGTGTGAGATACGCATGCATGCTCGTGATTAAACACAACGCAGAGCCACCCGGAGAGCGGAGGGGTTCTCGGCCTTGGAAAAACACTCAAGAACTCTGATCATATCTCATTACTCTAGAGGAAAATAATCCTTGAATTAGGAAGAGAAATTCCTATAAATTCTCTCATTGCTCTAGAGGAAAATAAAAGATCTAATGAGTCCGTTAGATAACCCACCTATCCTTCGGTATAATTAGAGGCAGAGTTTGCCCCAGCCCAGACTGGCCACGTCGACAGATCACGTCTCTCCCGTTCGATTTTGCTGCTTTGATTTTTGGCCGTCCGATTCCGATTCGGTTCGATGTTTCCATCATTCGTCCGTCGCTGCGTTTCGACGCCTCCGCCGTTTCTCGTTTGGGTCACCACGTGCGCGCCGATCCTTCTCTTTGATTGCCATGCGAGCTTCTCGCCTGGCCGCGTGGCACCGCCGTTCGCGTTGTTTTGCAACACTGTGTTTCCTTTACTGCGTCTCGAGCGTCGCGTCTTCTGCGTTCGCCAGTTTTTTCGTCTCGGGTGCTTCAGCCGCTTCGTCGCTTCCGGTTCTCACTGCTTGTTGTCCCATGGCCTTCTGCCTTTGACTCGCTGTAGTGCCTTCCTTCGTTTCTTCACTTGAGCGCTGCATCTTCGTCCTCTTCGTGCCTGCTTGCTCTGCCGCGTTTGCCTCTTCCCCTACCAGTTTTTCCCTTTTGTGTTGGTATTTCTCTGGATCTGCTATTCCTACGCGGTTCTTATTTGTAGATTTGTGGTTTGATCTCTTCTCCCGTGTCGTTTTCTGCAGCCGATCGTCGCCTGCGTACATCTGCCGCTCCGGATTTCCCTTTTTTATTTCCGCCTCGTTTCTTCTGTTGTTTCCCCCCTTTGCTTGCCTTGCATTTCGATCTTACATCCGGATTTGTTTCTGTAGCCGTCAGCGCTTTTTGGTCATCCAGATCTGTGTTTGTCGGCGTCGGCGCTCTTCGGTGTGATTCGAGGCAAACTTTGGGCCGAACTAGACATCCAGATCATTTCGCTTTCTACGGCCCACCGTCGCCTCCGTCCCTTTGCCGCTTCGGATCTTTCCTTTTGCTTTTCCGCTTCTTTCTTCTGTGTTTTTTACCTTTTGATTGCCTTACGTTTTTTTTTTCTCAAATCCAGATCTGTGTTTCTGGGCGTCACCACTCTTCGCTGTGGTTCGAGGCAGGCTTCGGCCTACGCTACGCATCCACCTCTGCGTTTCTAGGCATCACAGATCTGTATTCATGGCCATCACAGCTCTTGGCTTTTTAGGCTCTGTTGTTTCGGTCGTTTTACCTGCATGGAACAAGATGGATGCTTCCTGCTCTTTTTCTTACCTCATGTTTTTGGCTTTCCGCTTCTATTCTTATTTCGACCAATACGATCCTCTTCACGTGTTCTTACTATTTTTTCCTTTCTTCGTAGAACGGTTGGACTGTATTTGCTGGCGCTACGTTGGTGCTGGCGTTGCGCTTGTTTTAGGTATGTTTATTCTCTACCTTCTTAGATGCTACATGCTGTTTGGTGGGTGCACCGTGCTATGGTTTTGCCTGATTTATTCGAGTTTTTTGGGATGTTGTTGATCCAGCCGCTGCTTTCTGGTCTGAGCAAGATATTATATCGATTCCGCTCATCGTCTGCACACGTTTGGTCATGTGTGTCCTGATTTTTATCGTTTCTTCGTACCTCCTTTTCCTGTTTCGTAGCTACGCATCTCTTATCGGTTTGTTCAGCTTTTCTTATCCTTGGTGTGCAGGCCATATTGCGGTTAACCGATCTTCGCATGTCGCTTAGCAAACTCCGTGGACCTTACGGTTGCCTTCTTTAAGGTATTGTTCAGCACTTTCCTTCTGTACCATCCGTATCGTGCGCTGGGTATATTGCGCGCGTCTTTACATGGTCTTTATGCCATTCTAGATGTGTTATTTTGGTTGTTTGGTTCGTTTTTGCTCGTATTTTCAACGTGTACTTGTCAGCTGTGTTCGCCTTGTTTTGTCTTGCTGGTGCGTCGGTTCTATGTTGTATGTGCTTCCTCACCTCGTCTTTCACACTGCCGACACAGGATCCTTGTGTCTTCTTATTCTATTTAGTGCACAAGGCATCAGGCATGTCTGCTGTAGAAACATCAGCCGGTGCTATGTTGCGTAGGAGATTAGGTATATATGTTTGATTCAAGTTTGTTTGTGCTGGCCGTGTTTACATAGTTATCCTGACTTTCCTTACCTAAATATAGGAAAGAATAGTTACCCTAGACTCTTCGCAAACGAATCGAGCCATAATCGTAAAAAGAGACGCCAACTTCTTGATCAGAAACAACTGCTTCAAACAAGTCTTTGGTTCTACTTTTCTTAAAAAAAAAAACATATCAGACAATCTTAGAGAGTAATTTTGAACATACTAACCCTGTCAACCAGAGCCATGTCTTCTTTCACGTTCTCCATGGTCCCGATTGCTTATGCACATAAAAAAGAAAAAAAAAACTTCCCTCTTTCTGTCCTTCCACTTTCCTTGAAAAAACCCAGATCAGCCTACCTTAGACACCGGTTCTGAAGATGCCACCCCTCTCAAACAACCATGCCTTCTTTACCATCCTCCATGGTTCCATTTGCTTATGCGCCAAAAAAGAAAAAAAAAAAGATATGTTCTCTTTCTGTCCTCACTGCATTGTGTGTGATGCGCGCCTCACTTATGCCTCTATTGGTTTCTATCCCCCCTAATTAGGTCCTTCTGTTGACCGTGTATATGCTTCTGGATGTCTTTCTTTTCCTCAAGATTATGTTGATGCCCTCAAAGGTAACTCTGTTTACATCTATCTGTTATTACATTTGGTTTGTCCTTAACTCCTTCGCTCCATGTTACACAACATTTCTTAACCTATATTCCTCTGTCTTCCCTGCTTTCCCTCTACCAAAAAAAAGCATCCTACGCAGGCAGATCCTACTATGGCAAACCTGATTATACATGCTCTCATTGCTCTGCTGTCTTCTGGTTTCGTGAGCGCACAAAATGTCGGGACCCGAAAATGCATCTCAGGAACCCTCTGTGTATTCTGAACTAGTCCCAGATCAGTAGCTAGCTCACACAGGAAAACAAAGTGATGAAATACCATCCATTTATTTAATTTAACTAAAAGATCTCGAGTATCAAATAATAATAATAACGGACCTTATGGTCAACGTTTATAACTTGCCACGCAGGCTAAAGAAACAAATGAACTCTTGCGTGAACGAAACTCTTCAAAAGGCCAATCAACATGCCCACAGCAATCGAGTGGAGAAACGCATCCTAATCCGCAAAACCTTCATGGTCTTCCTGGGCGAAGAACTCTTTGGCAGCTTGGTATTCTTCCTCTACTGCTGATCAAACAGAGGGCGCAAAGCCATGAGTACTTTGAATGTACTCAGCAAGCCGTGGAGAAATGTATGCAAATAATATTCATGCAAGGCTTGAACAAAGATTAGCTATATGGTTCTTTTGCAGAAAACAGCATTTACGGTAAATACAATAAATAGATTGAAATGCGTAATTGAAACCAAATAATAAGTAAATAAACAATTGTTTTGAAACAACCAGTGAACTTCCCATTCACTCCCAACCGAACCAACGATAAGTGAATTCCCCATTCACCAATCGACACAAACCACCAAGTGAATGACCTATTCACCAAACGAACATTATATTCATCAAGTGAACTTCCCATCCACACTCCGACACATTTTTGAAGAAACACTATCTCCCGTGTGAAATCCCCAGGCACGTCCATAACCGCGGACACGGCTACTCGAATAGTTTTACACTCTGCAGAGGTTGTACAGCTTGACCCACAAGAGATAGATCAACTTATAATGTCCGTTTAACACACTTCCGAGGTGTGCGACTAAGTGATCATCACAAGGCTTTTACAAAGCTCCTTCTTAACCCAGTTCTGCCCGCTAAGGATTCAACACTGAATGTCTTTCCGACCAGACAGGGCCCCCCTCTTGCGCCACCGTGAGAATACGTTTCCCGTAACCACGCTTCACATGACAGAACCGAAATTAAGACATTGCTAATTAATCAGCCAGGTCCGTCCCATACCAGACATGTGGTTGTACGGTTAAGGCCCAGTTCAATGGCGCACAAGATTAAGTCCTTGACAAATTACTCAGGCGATCTTTCCACAAACCCACAACAAGCTAAATCCGCATCCTCAATCCCCAACACCGCGCTTGGCGAAAACCATTTTGTTTAACCAACACCCATGACTAAACCCATCATGGTACACAAGTTTTAGCAACAGTGGCTCACCACCACGATTCCATAAATCATTAAGTCAAAATTAGTTATTAAGACACATGTGATGACAACCCCATCGTAACTAAGCAAGACTAAGCATAAGTACGATACCCATGTTGGCAATACAATTATGTCCAACTAAAATTACCCATGCTAAGGTGACAAAGGATTCATGGCATTCAAATTATCAATGGAGGCATAATGACAATAGGTAATAACTAATCCCAGAACAATTTATATAAATATAGCATGCAATTGTATAAAACAATATACTTTTGAAATCATGGGTTCAATATGATCAAAGGACCACGACTTGCCTTGGAATAAATCCGTGATTGATCTTGATCTTGGTATGCTACTCCTTGCTCAAGCTTCCAAGTATCAACGTCTATTCGCAGAACAAGCAAATAACACAAATAAATAAATAAAAGAGAGAAAACAAACTCCAAAAATTAAATAAAAATCTCAGATAAATAGATCCTGAATTTAGATAAATTTAGGAATTTGAATGGACTCAATCGGAGTTCGGATGCAAAAGATATGAGCTCTGGAAGATTGAAATCACATAAAATCTTGAAAATCGAATTTATGGATTTATCGGAATTATTTTCCTAAAGGAAAGGAGTTATGACGTCAGCATGACGTCAGCAGAGACGATCGGACTGGATGAAAACCAATCTGACGGCTGGGCCCCACTTGGCAGCGACTGGGTGTACCATGGACTTGGTTCATGGACCTTGGGCTCGGGTGGGAAGTAGATGTGCCACATGGCGTGACACGCGGCGCTTGTTGGATGCCACAAGGATGCGGAGTGAGGTGGCGTGATGTGGAAAAGGAGGTGGCATGCCACGTCAGCAAGGGAGAAACCGAAGGGGGCAGAGAAGACCTGGCCGGCGATGAGATTTGCGGCGTCGACGGCGAACGGCGGCGAGGGAGCTCTGGAGAAGTACCAAAACGGGATCCCGTGAGCAAGGCGAAGCTCGGGGAGGCGGTGGCTTGGCCAGGGCGGCGGCGGTTCGTCGGCGGCAGCGACAATGGCGGCGGCGAGCTCCACTATGATGGCGGCGATGAAGAAGCAAAGGCGCCCGAGGAGATTGGAGGTGAGCATCACGGCGGCGAGAGCAAGGATCACGAGGATGAGCTCGGGCGGCTAGAAGATGACCGGAGCGGCGGCAATGTGAAGATGACCGGAGACAAGGAAGATGAGCGCGGCGAGATCTCGCGAAGGAGAAGCAACAAGAAGGTAGGGGATTAGATGAGAGTAGAATTGTGCACAAGGTGGCGCGCTTGATTAGGCCAAGGACTCACCGGCGATGTAGATCGGTCAAGGCGGCGCGGTCGTTTGTCGGACAAAGCAGCGGGCGGCGGTCTTGGAAGGAGATGATGAGAGCACCGTGAAGTGGCGTTGATGCGAACAACGACGGCGGCGGTGCGAGCTAAGGAGGTCCGACGGCGGAGAACCCCGCGAGGAAGGCTTTGACGGCGGCTCGGTTTTCGACAAAATCCGTCAACACGATGGCGAGATCGAACCGGTGGTTTAGGGCTTTGGGAGAGAAACATGGGCGAACAAATTGACAGGGGAGGCGGCCTTTATAGTGCGGAAGGAGGAGTTCGGCGGAGGCCGCGCGCGCGCCGTGCTTGACTCGGCGCTGGAGTCCACAAGAAGACGACGGGGACGTGGCAACGCGGACCCACCCGGCGAGTGGAAGGAGGAGAAGGAAAGAGCTGCTCGGCCGGGCTTTGCGGTAGCAAGAGGCCGAGTGGGTGGGCGAGAGAAAGGAAAGATGGGTAGGGCTTTGGAGATTAGGACCAAACGAAACGAGATTTATAATTAGTTTTTCATTTTTAGAAAATAGCGAGAAAAGGCAAATGGCAATTAGAAAATAGCAAATGCACTCGGAAAAATTCTAGAAAATTCTAGAAAATATATCCAAGCACATAGAACTCAAATAAAATAATTTTGATAATAGTTGATGTTGACATTAATCATGTTAAATTGTTTTTGAACTCTGAAAATTCATATTAAGCTTTTTAATTTACCAGAAAAATCCAAATGGTTCTTTTTCTTTTAAAACTTCAAAACAGACCAAATTTTTGGGATGTTACAAACCTACCCCCCTTAAAAGGGAATCTCGTCCCCGAGATTCGGGCTGACTAATGAATAGGTTCTGACGCAGGTCTAACCTGAAGACTTACCAGAGGCGACATTCGAGGCTGCGGTGCTTGCTGCAGTTGATGTGGTTGATCTTCCCTTGAGGCGATTGATGGGGTCTGGTAGCTTGATTTGGAGTCCGAGGCACTCCTCTTCCCGCTCTGGCAAAGAAGTCTGGTGGTGTTGGTCCCAAATTGAAAGGCGGTGTCGGACTCGCCTGCGGACACTTGTTTGCATAATGACTCGTCGGTGGCAATTGAAACATTGAACTCCTGCGGCATAATTGGGGTTTCACGAGATTGACTATTGTTGCCGTTGTTGACATTGGGTATCCTGTGTTTCTGCATGAGACATCGATGCTGGGGTTCGAATCCAACAGATGAATTATTGGGACGAAAAGGTCACGAGCATTGGTTTTGGCTCTCTGCGGTGATTCGATGAACTCCGTGTTGTATCATCTTCCTTTACGAGATTCGTCTAACTCCCGACGAGAATCTTCTATGAGTACGGCCTTATCAACCATATGCTGAAAATCCACATAATCATTTCCAACCACTTGCAGTTTCAAGCTGGGGTTGAGTCCACGCTTGAATCGCTTCGTGCATTATACGTAGCAACATCTTACGGAGCATAGCGAGAAAGTTGAGTGAACTTGTTGAGATATTCACCCAAAGACATGTTTCCTTGCTTGGAGTTCACGAAATTCGTTCTTCTTCATTTCCACTATACCATCGGGGACATGAGCTTGACGAAAAGCTGTTGAAAATTCCTCCCAAGTGATAGCATGAGAGTTTCCATGAGCTGCGGTGTAGTTCTCCCACCATTCTATTTGTACCTTCCAATTGATGTGAAGCATAAAGAACTTTCTCATGATCATTGCATTGAGCAATTGCGAGCTTTTCTCTCTCGAACGAAGCCAATCTTTCAAGCGTCCAAAGGTTCTGACGAATGAGAAAACGTAGGTGGACGAGTCCTCACAAACTCTGATAACTTGGAAGGATGATGAACTGGCGGCGGAACAGCTGCTGCTTGATTATTCTGACCATTCTGACTGTTTTGGTTCAACAAGTTGACTATTGCAGCGGCGGTTTGACTTTCTTTGTGTCATCATAGCGTTCATGTTCGCATCATTGCACTCATGAATTGTGTGCGAGTGCTAGAAGTTGTGCCATGTTGGGCTCTGCGGCTCTGTGGTGGTGGATGGTCACTTGCATTGGCATTGGCATCCTCTGACTGAGTACGGCTCGAAGTATTGCGAGTATCAACCATCTGTGATAATCCTCCACAGGTTTAATAGGTAAGATAGAAAAGCAATGTAGATGGGAGGGAATAGCACAATAGACGAGATAGACAAGATAGGGTAGATGGAAACAACCTAATTAGGGGAAACAGATCATACCCAAAGGCAAAGACGAGAAGACATAGCTGAAACGCTATGAAAGCACAATAAAACTTTTCAAATTAAAGCCTCAGTGTGACTGCAACATAATGCTTGACAGCAAAACTGCAGCTCCCACTTACACACAACCCAAATAAAGACCTATTGCAACAACGATCTAAAACGATACTACACTCTAATAGGACGGCTCCAAATCTAAACTGGACAACGAAGACTTCTTCAAGAGCAACTGGAACGAAGCCACGAAGATACTCTTGACAAAAGCTTTTCTTCTAGACGAGAGAAATTTATGAGGCGAGAACGTCAATTTAAGATTATAAAACAACATTCAGCAAAGGCAAGAGACAAGATCTCTGGCACAAGATGAGTAGAATAGAATAGGATAAGAATAGAATAGACTGAGATGAGAATAGAATAGAGTAGATGAGGAAAGAACAACTACTCAAGTCAAGTTAAGTTGATTTGATTTAGAAAATAAATTTTGAAGCTTTTAGCTAAAACGACCATGCTAACTAAGGTTGCGTTCTACAGTCGATATGGCTCGATACCACCTCTGTCGGGACCGAAAATGCATCTCGGGAACCCTCTGTATTCGAACTAGTCCCGGATCGAGCTAGCTCACACAGAAAACAGTGATGAAATACCATCCATTTATTTAATTTAACTAAAAGATCTCGAGTATCAAATAATAATAATAACTGGACCTTATGGTCAACGTTTACTTAACTTGCCACGCAGGGCTAAAGAAACAAATGAACTCTTGCAGCGGAACGAAACTCTTCAAAAGGCCAATCAACATGCCCACAGGCAATCGAGTGGAGAAACGTATCCTAATCCGCAAAACCTTCATGGTCTTCCTGGGCGAAGAACTCTTTGGCAGCTTGGTATTCTTCCTCTACTGCTGATCAAACAGAGGGCGCAAAGCCATGAGTACTTTGAATGTACTCAGCAAGCCGTGGAGAAATGTATGCAAATAATATTCATGCAAGGCTTGAACAAAGATTAGCTATATGGTTCTTTTGCAGAAAACAGCATTTACGGTAAATACAATAAATAGATTGAAATGCGTAATTGAAACCAAATAATAAGTAAATAAACAATTGTTTTGAAACAACCAGTGAACTTCCCATTCACTCCCAACCGAACCAACGATAAGTGAATTCTCCATTCACCAATCGACACAAACCACCAAGTGAATGACCTATTCACCAAACGAACATTATATTCATCAAGTGAACTTCCCATCCACACTCCGACACATTTTTGAAGAAACACTATCTCCCGTGTGAAATCCCCAGGCACGTCCATAACCGCGGACACGGCTACTCGAATAGTTTTACACTCTGCAGAGGTTGTACAGCTTGACCCACAAGAGATAGATCAACTTATAATGTCCGTTTAACACACTTCCGAGGTGTGCGACTAAGTGATCATCACAAGGCTTTTACAAAGCTCCTTCTTAACCCAGTTCTGCCCGCTAAGGATTCAACACTGAATGTCTTTCCGACTGACGGGGGCCCCTCTTGCGCCACCGTGAGAATCGTTTCCGTAACCACGCTTCACATGACAGAACCGAAATTAAGACATTGCTAATTAATCAGCCAGGTCCGTCCCATACCAGACATGTGGTTGTACGGTTAAGGCCCAGTTCAATGGCGCACAAGATTAAGTCCTTGACAAATTACTCAGGCGATCTTTCCACAAACCCACAACATGCTAAATCCGCATCCTCAATCCCCCAACCTGCTCGCCCGAGCGAAAACCATTTTGTTTAACCAACACCCATGACTAAACCCATCATGGTACACAAGTTTTAGCAACAGTGGCTCACCACCACGATTCCATAAATCATTAAGTCAAAATTAGTTATTAAGACACATGTGATGACAACCCCATCGTAACTAAGCAAGACTAAGCATAAGTACGATACCCATGTTGGCAATACAATTATGTCCAACTAAAATTACCCATGCTAAGGTGACAAAGGATTCATGGCATTCAAATTATCAATGGAGGCATAATGACAATAGGTAATAACTAATCCCAGAACAATTTATATAAATATAGCATGCAATTGTATAAAACAATATACTTTTGAAATCATGGGTTCAATATGATCAAAGGACCACGACTTGCCTTGGAATAAATCCAGTGATTGATCTTGATCTTGGTATGCTACTCCTTGCTCGAAGCTTCCCGAAGTATCAACGTCTATTCGCAGAACAAGCAAATAACACAAATAAATAAATAAAAGAGAGAAAACAAACTCCAAAAATTAAATAAAAATCTCAGATAAATAGATCCTGAATTTAGATAAATTTAGGAATTTGAATGGACTCAATCGGAGTTCGGATGCAAAAGATATGAGCTCTGGAAGATTGAAATCACATAAAATGCTGAAAATCAGAATTTATGGATTTACTGGAATTATTTTCCTAAAGGAAAAGGAGTTATGACGTCAGCATGACGTCAGCAGAGACGATCGGACTGGATGAAAACCAATCTGACGGCTGGGCCCCACTTGGCAGCGACTGGGTGTACCATGGACTTGGTTCATGGACCTTGGGCTCGGGTGGGAAGTAGATGTGCCACATGGCCGTGACACGCGGGCGCTTGACTGGATGCCACAAGGACTGCGGAGCTGAGGTGGCGCTGATGTGGAAAAGGAGGTGGCATGCCACGTCAGCAAGGGAGAAACCGAAGGGGGCAGAGAAGACCTGGCCGGCGATGAGATTTGCGGGCGACGGCGAAAGCAGCGCGGAGCTCGAGAAGTACCAAAACGGGATCCCGTGAGCAAGGCGAAGCTCGGGGAGGCGGTGGCTTGGCCAGGGCGGCGGCGGTTCGTCGGCGGCAGCGACAATGGCGGCGGCGAGCTCCACTATGATGGCGGCGATGAAGAAGCAAAGGCGCCCGAGGAGATTGGAGGTGAGCATCACGACGGCGAGAGAGCAAGGATCACAGGGATGAGCTCGGAACGGCTAGAAGATGACCGGAGCGGCGGCAATGTGAAGATGACCGGAGACAAGGAAGATGAGCGGCGGCAGCATCTCGGCGAAGGAGAAGCAACAAGAAGGTAGGGGATTAGATGAGAGTAGAATTGTGCACAAGGTGACGCGCTTGATTAGGCCAAGGACTCACCGGCGATGTAGATCGGTCAAGGGCGGCGGCGGTCGTTTGTCGGACGAAAACGAAAACGGCGAAGCGGCGGTCTTCGGAAGGAGATGATGAGAGCACCGTGAAGCTGGCGTTGGTGCGAACCCAACGGCGGCGGCGGTGCAGGCTAAGGAGGTCCGACGGCGGAGAACCCCGGCGAGGAAGGCTTTGACGGCGGCTCGGTTTTTCGACAAAATCCGTCAACACGATGACGAGATCGGAACCGGTGGTTTAGGGCTTTGGGAGAGGAAACATGGGCGAACAAATTTGTGGGGAGGCGGCCTTTTATAGTGCCGGAAGGGAGGAGTTCGAGCGGAGGCCGGCGGCGCTGCGCTTCGTGCTTGACTCGGGCGCTGGAGTCCCTGAAGAAGACGACGGGGACGTGGCAACGCGGGACCCACCCGGCAGTGGAAGGAGGAGAAGGAAAGAGCTGCCGCTCGGGCTGGGCTTCGGCGGTAGCAAGAGGCCGAGTGGGCTGGGCCGGAGAGAAAGGAAAGATGGGCCGGGGCTTTGGAGATTAGGACCGAAACGAAACTGAGATTTATAATTAGTTTTTCATTTTTTAGAAAATAGCAGAAAAGGCAAATGGCAATTAGAAAATAGCAAATGCACTCGGAAAAATTCTAGAAAATTCTAGAAAATATATCCAAGCACATAGAACTCAAATAAAATAATTTTGATAATAGTTGATGTTGACATTAATCATGTTAAATTGTTTTTGAACTCTGAAAATTCATATTAAGCTTTTTAATTTACCAGAAAAATCCAAATGGTTCTTTTTCTTTTAAAACTTCAAAACAGACCAAATTTTTGGGATGTTACACAAAACGTCATTCCTCGGTCAGGGACCAAAGGTTTATATATAACAATTGCTGTAGAGGTGGTAAAGTTGTCCTTCCTTCTTTTAGAGATCCACTTGCTTTGCTAGCTACCTTGCTTAGGCCTGATGGTGATGCCCGCTCTAAGAATTTCCGCCGCAAGATAAGGCAATACAACTGTTTGTTTGCCTTTACTTCCATGGGTGGTAGGATAAACCAATCGATTAATCAACAACGAGGGCCATACGTGTTTAGCGTGTGTGGGCAAGTATATCACCGTATTGGATCTCTGCTTCCTTCTAGCGGTGCTTCTCCAAAATTTATAGAGCTTTATATATATGATACCGACAATGAGATCCACAATAGGATCCGCGCATTAGAGCCTTCTGAGAATACTGAGGGGATCTAGATCCTGAAATAGTCTCCGATATTATGCGCATGCTTGACAAACACAATCCTTTGGCTAGACAATTCCGTTGTGCGAGAGACCGTTTACGTGAATCTGGTGATGAGTCTGTGGGTGTTAGAATTGTTGGTGCTAGAGCCGGTGATCCAGTCCAGTATAACTTGCCGAGTTGTGATGAGCTAGCATTGTTAGTAGTTGGAGATTTCTCCCTAGAAACCTACAAGAGAGATATTGTTGTCCACAATAGGTCTAACGAAGTGCGTCGAATATCACCTTTGCATCCGGCGTTCATGGCTTTGCAATACCCATTATTGTTTCCTTATGGTGAGCGTGGCTTCCAGCTGGGCGTGCCTTACGCTGGGAATGACTGCTTAGATCAGGCAACTCGTTCTAAAATCACAATGCAAGACTATTTCCGATATTTCTTCCACTATAGAAGGAACCAACAAAATCCTTATCTAGATTGCGGGAGGCTATCATCCCAGATAAAGGTCGACGCTCGTGCATGCGTTGATGAATGCCGTATCCAATACATATTAGATCATCAAGATGAGCTAAGGATTGAAACTTTACAAGGTGTGGCTGATGCTATCGCAAGCGGCTCTATAGATGGTAGTGATGTTGGGAAATGTATAGTACTACCCGCGTCTTATACGGGAGGTAGACGTTACATGGTTCAAAACTACCATGACGCTATTGCTATATGCCGTGTTCACGGTCCACCTGATTTATTTGTTACTTTCACATGCAATCCAAAATGGCCGAAAATAACTGAGGCATTGACATTCGATCGTGGTGAACGCGTCACTGATAGAGCTGATATTGTTGATAGAGTCTACAATATGAAGTTGGAAGAACTTTCATGCGATATTAAAGATGGATCTGCATTTGGTCCTATCAATGCATGTAAGTATCCATCTGTTTTGCTCTTCTACATGGGTTTTGCTTTCTTACCATGTGGTTTCCTTCTGATCTATTTTCTTCATCTTTTTTCCTTTATTTCTCTTTTGTGACCTTCTGTAGTGCTTCATGCTGTTGAGTTCCAAAAATGTGGACTCCCACATGCCCATATAATTGTTTGGCTTGCCAGAGATACAACCGAGCCAACATCCGCTCTGATCGATAGCTTTGTTCGTGCTGAGATACCCGATCCACAATTGGACCCTTTAGGATACGCTTTAGTCTCGGAGCACATGATGCATGGTCCATGTGGCTTGCTCAATGATAGATGTCCTTGTATGAAAAATGGCTCCTGCTCCAAGTTTTATCCAAAACCTTTCCAAAACGAAACAACAATTGATAAAGATGGCTTTGCTCTCTACAAACGGTTCGATAATACCCGATATATTATTAAAGGAAATGTTCGCTTAAACAATAGATGGGTAGTTCCATATAATATGTCCTTACTAAAGAAATATGGTGCGCATATTAATGTCGAGTGGTGCAACAAGACAAAGGTTCTAAAGTACCTCTTCAAATATGTTACTAAAGGCCAAGACTATGCAAAAAATCTCCCTCCAAAGACTAAAACAAGGAGAGGATGCTCCATCTGATCCTCACACATCCGCTATGAATGAAGTTCAGGAATATCTTGATTGTCGATACATATGCGAACACGATGCCATTTGGCGAATTCTTGAATACGATATCCATAGACATTTCCCTTCTGTCGAACGGCTCAGCGTAAATCTGCCTAAGATGAACAGCCTTTGCTTTAACCCTAATGCCAATCTATCAAACGTGGTTTCGAACACTTTTCTGGCAAGAACACCACTTACTGAATGGTTTGTGGTAAATAGCCGCTATACTGAAGCTCATGCTCTTACTTATTGCGAATTCCCTTCTAGATGGCGCGGGGACACAAGTACTAGATCTTGGCAAAAAAGACACGCGGGAAATAAAATAGGTCGTTTATATTTTGTGCACCCTTCTGCTGGTGAGCAATACTATTTGAGGATGCTTCTTATGTTAGTCAAAGGAGCTAAGAGCTATGAAGACGTACGTACCTTCCAAGGTATTATGTACAGTACGTACAAAGAGGCTTGTAGTGCTCGCGGCTTATTAGGGAATGATGCTGAATGGTATCGTGCTCTTGAAGAGGCTTCTAGATGGGCTTCATCGTCTCAACTTAGGCATTTATTTGTCACAATGTTGCTTTTTTGTGATATTAATGATGAGCATTCATTGTTTGATAGATTCTGGTTAGATCTAGCAGAAAACTTCCAATACCGTTTTCGTCGTGCTACTTGCAATCCATATTATGCTATGCCTGCTGATGATCTAAAAGATCTTTTGCTAGATGAAATTTCTGCTCTGTTAAAAAGAAATGGAACTAGAATAGCTTCTTTCAATTTACCCGCACGAAATAGCCGTGCTAGCCATTGCTACACAAACACAATGATAAGTGACGAGTTGTCATATGATGTTACTGAGCTAGCTAATGAATCTACAAAATTGTGTTCTATGTTAAATCCCGATCAAAAAAATGCCTTTGAATGTGTCGTATCACGAGTTGCACATAATCAACCTGGCTTCTTTTTTGTCTCCGGTCATGGCGGCACTGGAAAGACTTTTCTTTGGAATGCTATTACAACCTACTTAAGGTCTACAGCCAAAGTAGTTCTTACAGTTGCCTCTTCTGGTGTTGCTTCTCTGCTTTTGCCTGGAGGGTGTACAGCTCATTCCATATTTAAAATACCTATTGATGTTGATGAGACAAGTATATGTGATATTAAAAGAGGAACTATGTTAGCTGAGTTAATTAAAATTGCTTGCATTGTTATTTGGGACGAAGCTCTAATGGCTCATAGAAAATGTTTTGAAGCATTAGATAGAACTTTCCGTGATATCTTAGCTGATGTAGGTTCTGCTGCTCACACCATGCCATTTGGTGGCAAAGTTTTTGTTCTTAGTGGTGATTTGCGACAGATCTTACCTGTTATTGAAGGAGGTACTAGAGCTCAAATAGTGGATGCCGCCATTGTAAAGTCACCTCTATGGAACTACGTGACCATACTCCCTTTGACTATTAACATGAGATTATCCGCTGCACACCAAACTACACATACTGACCTCGGTGTAGAAAATTTTAACCAATGGATTCTAGATCTAGGTGATGGTAGACTCCCCACAACAAGCGATGAGGGTGAATCTAAAGCTTATTGGATAGAGATTCCACCAGAATTCTTGATTCTTACCCAGGATGACAAAGTGGCTGTCATAGTGAATGATGTTTACATCGATTTTGAAGATAATTTCTACAGATCTACATATTTACGCAGCAGAGCCATATTATCACCTACAAACGAAATTGTTGACGAGGTCAATTCTTTTATCCTATCAAAAGTGCCTGGTGCTGAGACTGAATACCTAAGTTGTGACACAATTTCTAAATCTGCAGACACAGCTGCTGACGCTGACCTTCTATACCCTCTAGAGCTTTTAAATTCAATAAATCCAAACAATTTCCCCCAACACAGATTATTGCTTAAATTAGGTGTCCCCATTATGCTGCTTAGAAACCTAAATCAATCTGTTGGCCTCTGTAATGGAACAAGGCTTATAATTTCGAGACTTGCTGATGTGCTTATGGAAGCCACTATTATGACTGGTTCTGCCATTGGACAGACCGTGTATATTCCTCGCATAACATTAATAAGTACAGACAAAAAATGGCCTTTTAGGCTATAGCGTCGTCAATTCCCTGTTAGAGTATGCTACGCAATGACAATTAACAAAATCCAGGGCCAGACTCTTGAAAGTGTAGGCATATATCTTAAAAAACCTGTTTTTACACATGGGCAACTATACGTGGCTGTGTCACGGGTAACATGTAGAGAGGGTCTGAAAATCCTTATTGAAAATGAGGACTGCACATGTGGAACAAAAACAAAGAATATCGTTTACCAAGAAATCTTGCAATCACTGTAATATATACGTGTATTGTTCGTTGCTGTTTCTGCAAATAAATAATCTTGAACTGAGTCTCCTTTTTTTTGTTTTGCACAACCCTCATATTTTGCGAGTTAATATTTGTCTATGTATATAGCTTTGTTTGATACAATATTAAAATAGGTGTTTCCTTTGCTTCGTGGTCTACATCTTCCTGTTTGTGAAAAAGCTGAAAAAAAGAGAGAAAAGCCTATGCGTTTTATTTGGCTTTCGGAGATGTACTTGTCGAACCCGGGAGCGAAGGATCCGGAATTCTCTGTGTTTATACACTAGTCCAGGAATTCTAGTGTACACAGTCAAACAAAAGTGATAGCAAAATCATATCACACACTTTATTAATAATTAATTCAGAGTTTTATTACAACTGGGCTTGAGGCCAAATGGAAAAGAAATAACACAGCGGAAAAGTAGTAGTAGGCCACACGACTTGCCACAGGCAATCGTCTGGGACGTAACCTATTAAATCAAGATCCTCACCGTCCTG
The DNA here is from genome assembly GCA_036346255.1 of Ampelocalamus luodianensis. Classification (NCBI taxonomy): domain Eukaryota; kingdom Viridiplantae; phylum Streptophyta; class Magnoliopsida; order Poales; family Poaceae; genus Ampelocalamus; species Ampelocalamus luodianensis. Next base: position 48,882,458 of record CM070627.1, on the reverse strand, counting down.
ATAGAGGTCTTCTCCTGAATAAAGATTGTTCAGCAAGAGTAAGCATAACTTCCGTGCTTGCAAGTTACACCCAATATTGAAAGATAATGCATGCATAAGGTAAACAGAGGATAATGGCAGGGTTGTTTTGCATAAACAACATTTTCAGGTTAAATACCATTAATAATTTTCTAAGGCTAGTTTTAATATTTTAACTGAAATCAGTTATTAAAATGATAACAGATAGTGGATAACCTCCATTAAATGAATGGTGAAGGATATCCTCCTAACACTTGGCTAACCGCCCAATTTTTACCATAGGATTATCCATCCTAAAATCATCCGAGGAAATCATTTTATAAACCAAAAACAAGTCTAACTTACAGTGGCTTTGCTAGCATGTCCATGACCGCGGACGCGGCTATTCGAATAGTTTCTACTCTGCAGAGTTTGTACAGCTTTACCCACAAGAGATAATATGCTTTTAATGTCGGCCAAAGCACGCTTCCGAAGGCGTGTGACTAAGCAATTATCATGAGGCCGTTACAAAGCAGTGTCTTAATGTATTTATGCCCGCTAAGGTTTCGCTACCATTGGACTAACCATCCTCCGGAAGCCCCTCTTGCTTGGTGGGACTAATGTCTAACCAACACCCACACATACAACATAGCACAAATAACACTAAGACACCACAGATTATTTAGCCAAATCTGTCCCATTCCAGACATGTGGTGGTACAGTTAGGCGTAGCAAAATACGCTCAAAGGCCGGTCCTTAACTGACTTGGGCGACTTTCCATTTAAATAACCCCTGGACCTTAATCCTAATCAGATTAGGCTCGTGCATGAACCTGCACCCACCATCCATCCATCTCGCCCAAGTCCAAACCCATTTTATTTTATTTGGGGTAAAAACCTCATAATAAGCCTTTCGTGGTAACACAATACCACCGAATCAAATTTAAAATCGAATTGTAAATAATTTGGCTAAACCTTCCCAAATAAATGTGATCTAAGCATGGCTAAGCATATGACAAATTTTAGTAGTATTTTGCCTAAGGGTGACATGGTATTCATATTCAATAATCAAATTGGCCATACAACGAAGATTGGAATAACTATATACAAACATGACATTTAAACAATTATATAAACATATGCATGCAATAGTAATTTAAAGACAGAAATTAAATACTTTAAAATACTGGGAACAATATGATCAATAGTGTAACTTGCCTTCATTGAAGTCTTGAAATTCTAAATCGTCGGAAGGATCTAACTCTCCGGAGTCGTCGAGGTCTATACGCGAAAATACGATAAATTACTTCAAATTCAAATAAATTCAAAAACTCAGCTCAAAATAACTCCAAATCGAAATATTTTGCTTTAGTTAGCTAGATTATGATTTTATACAAATTTTGCAACTTGAACCACCCAATTTGGAGTTCAGATGCAAAAGATATGAATTTTTGAAGTTTTAAACTAAATCTGCAATTTAATTGAATTTCTTGAATTAATTTTCAACTGGAAAATCAATTATTGCGCAATGCTGACGCCAGCGATGAATTTTTGGAAATTTAAAAGAATTAAAAGAATTTTCTGACGAGCGGACCCCACGTGTCATAGACACGGCTCACGGTGGACTGATTCCACCGAGCCATGTGCGGGCCGGTGCGGTGGACCTGCCACGCGGGCGACACGAGGGCGCTTAACGTGATGTGGCACCGGGTGGCACCGAGGTGGCTGCCACGCCAGCACCAGGCCGGCGGCAGCACACGGTGACCGATGGTCGCCGGCGCCACGGTGCACGGCGGCGGGCGGTGATGTGTGCAACAGAGAGAGGAGGTTCGTGCGAACTTGGGGGTTACCGAAACGGCGACGGAGCGTGGCCGGAAGGTCGTCGGCGGCGAGGATTGGCGGCAGGGAGCTTCGGTCGTCGACGAAGTAGTGGTTCCGGCGATCCTCCGCGGAAGTGGGTGGTGGCGTCGGCTTCGCATTGATGCGGCAGTGATGATGGTGGGGTCGGCGAGGACGTAGGAGCTACGGTGGCGCCGGAAACGGAGATGACCCGAAGAGCTTCGCCGGCGGGGAACTCCAAAATTAGGGCGCTACGGTGACGGAGGCGACCTGTGGGTGATGGCTATGGCTTGTGGAGGTCAAGGCGGTCCCGGTGGTCCTATTTATAGGGCGCGGGCATGGCCGGAGCTTTGTAGGGCACAAGAAGGTCCGTGCGGCGCGGCGGAGCAAAATCAGGGATTTGAGGCTACGGGGATGGAAAGAAACGGCCGTGTCGGGGGCGGAGGAGATCCTGGCATAAATGCGCGCGATGATCGGGAGAGACGCGGCCAGATTTGCTCGGTTTTGGAAGGTCCCGAGTCGGCATCCATGGCGGGATCGCGGGGTAAAGAAGGAAGGAGGTGAGGAGGAAGAAGGAAAGGAGGGAGATGACGGTGGCACGTCCGATTTTGATCGGACGGTGGAGATAGAACAGGCGAATCGGTAAGTGGGGATCGGGCGTAGCCGTTGGATTAAAATCGGACGGTCGAAATTAGATCGCGCGAAACGGTAAGTGGGAATCGAGCACTGTCGTTGGATTTCAATCCAACGGCTGACGGCGATGGCGTGATGGAGCGGGCCGTGCGCGCGCGCGGGAAGGATGTGGGCCGAGTTGAGTTTCGGCCCAATTACTATTTGGGGTTTTCTTTTTATTTTCCTAATTAATTTAATTCAGATAAATCAAATAGGCTTTAGAATATAGCAAATTAAGTCCAAAAATTTTGAGAAAATTCACAGAAATTCTCTGGAGCATTTAGGACTTAAATAAAATATTTCCAACTATTAACTGGTAATATATTTTTCAAATAAATTTGTTTAGCTTTAATTTAGTTAAGGAAAAGCTTTTGAAAATTCCACAAAAATCCACAAAAGCCATTAAACTTTATTTTCAACTGGAATTTAAAATTTGGGCTGTTACAGTACTCAACATGTAATGTTACATTTTTATTCTCATTTCTCTATACAGGCTTCACAGACTACTAAATAGATTCTATTTCTGCAGCTAGACAAATGGCGTATAGTCTGCTATCAGAGATCAATCCGACTAGCAAACATTGGACCATTTGTGCCATAGTATCTCGCCTATGGGAATATCATGGGAATGTGGATGATGCAGAAATTCAACACCTAGATCTTGTCCTTGTTGATGAACAGGTATTGTTCTAGCTATAATTTTTAGCTTCGTAGTTTAGTTTTGTAAGTTTAAAAAATACTGTTTTTGCTGATAGGCCAACGCAATATATGCTGAAATACCCAAAGAACATGTGGAAGCAAAAAGGGCTCTATTGCAGGAGGAACATATTTACACTTTTAGTAGGTTCCTGGTATCTCCAAACAAAACAAAATACAGGGCTGTTGACAGCGAATACATGATTGAAATTGGTTACTACACTAAAATTGAAGAACGAACTGATGCCGCAGCCAACTTTCCGATGTACGCATATAGCCTTATACCATTGGAGAATCTTGCTAACTACATTGGTGAAACCAGAAATTTTCTAGGTATGTCCTCCATTATTCAACTCACTTTCTTTTAAAAACAACATGCAGATAATACATGCTGTCCATACAATATATTAGATCATGTCACAAAAATACGTCTCATTTTTCTTACAGATGTTATTGGTGTTGTCAAAGCTGTTTCAAATGCTGCCTCTATTCAGGGATCAAACCAATCTGCTGCTACTACCAAAAGATTGGTCGTTATAAAAGATGCTAAGTATGAAAGCAATATGTTTTTTTTATACTCTAGGAATCCTATCATATGCTGCTCTCTACATGCTTCATGCTATGAATGATATCTTATCTTGTTTGATTGTTCGCAGAGACTGTGAAACTACACTTACTCTTTGGGGGCAGCGTGCAAAAGATTTTGATGGTGAATATGTTTATGAAAAAGGCCAGGAAAATCCTATACCAATCCTCTTTGTGAGTGTTCTTATGAAAAGATATGGCCGTAAGTCCTTAGAACATAGCCTCTGCTATTTTCTACAATTTACATTACATAGGCGGCTATGGTTTGTATATACCTAATCTGAATTCTATGCGTAGTCACCGTGTTACTTTTTAGCTATATAGTTAGCATCGTGAAATGGTTCTGTATTATTCGCAAAAAAAAACTCGCATCAGTACTGGAATATTGGCGTTCATCTAACATAGATTAGTTAAACAGTATGCCTGTTTGGTAACAGCGGTCTACATGTTATCTTCGACATCGCTGATGTCTACAACTTTATTCATAGTTGCCACTTGCTGACAACAAAAGACTACCCAAAAATGCAGATTCAATGGACCATCTCGTGTGAACTGTTTTCATTCTAAAGACATTCAAACTGGAGAACCACCACTATGACAGCAATGATGTTTCGACTTTAGATTTTTCATGTCAGATTTGATACGCATTTAGCAAACTTTTTTCATGCAGCGACTAAATTTAATACACATTTAACGAACTTTTGCCATTTCTCTATATAACTTTACTCACATCACCATAGAGAACTAAGGTCTCTCAGGAGGTGCGGCCGTTGGTATATTTCGCCAGATATACCTGAAGCAACAGCAATTACGTCAAGGTACGTAGGCTGTATTACTACGCGACTTACCACATAAAAAAAACTTTACTTCGCTTGTAACTGCACTGCTGCTTATTACGCATTCGTATATAAAAGAGATGTTATTTACTTCTTCGCTTTAAAAAAAAACAGCCTGCAAACAAGCTTTCAACCCGTTTCGCGTGTTATCCTTCGTGATCAGGCACGTGACACTCAAATTACCCTTAAACAATACGAAGACAAGACACTGAAAGACATACTCGAAATCAATCCATTCGATTTTCTGGTTAAGATCTGCTCCCTTGCTTTCCAAATACATTGTTGTTTACCCATTACCAGTCTGTGCTAAGTTATTAGACTGTCTCTTTGTACAACGTGATGGTTTAGAATGCACTGTGACAATCTCTAGACTCAGCCCCGGTGAAACATGGTGGTTTTTTTCATGCAACAAATGCAGCAAAAAATCGTTGCCAGAAGGCACATTATACCGATGCTCTTCATGTCCTTGCAAAGCTGCTAAACCAAGGTACTTTTACTGTCTGTTCTGACAACATCTTTTTTATATACAATCTACTTTCTTACATGCACAGCTCCCTTCATGGCAGATACAAACTGTGTGTCATAGCCACCGACGGTACAGCAGAGGCAGAGTTTATGCTTTTTGGAGATATTGGTCAATCGGTGGTGGGTAAACAAGTAGGCGCAGTGCTTAAATCAAGCCGTGGAAATGACCAGATACCTCCTGAAATTGCACAGATTGTTTGCACAAAATATACTTGGCGCATCAACATAACCGAAAAAAGCTTTTGTGGGCCAAAGAAATCTTTTCAGGTCAACCGTGTTATTACAGCCTTTGGAAGACAAGCTGTTATTCCACAGTTATACCATCCAGTGCATGCTACAGCATCAGATTCTCGACCAACTACTTATATTGAAGACAGTCTCTAGCTCTTAAGGTAACGCGCCAACTACTTACATTGAAGACAGATCCCATCTTACAAGAGAATTTGCTTATCTGGTGCATCTTCTAACAATATATATATATATATATATATATATATATATATATATATATATATAGATAGATAGATAGATAGATAGATAGATACTGTAACACACACCCCCAGCTTCAACTCGACTGTCTGTTACCGAGGGCAAAGAAAAACAAGAGTATATCGTTCTTTATACTATCTATTCTATTTCTTTTATCTAAACCACGATGTCATCGCTAACATACTAGTTCTATAATATATATAGCTTACAGACGGCACAAAGTACAACCAGGTCCGCTCAAAAAAGACTCTTTGATGTAGCAACAGCTTCAGATCAGGTTGGTAATGCAGTTTCTATCTTTCTCTATATAGTCTTTGCCTAGCCCATATCCCATCTGTGCATAAGTTTAATCGAATCGTATAATTTGTTTGCAGAATATTAACATACAGAACACAGATCCCACCAAAGAGCATACTTCTCATGACATCGCTGATGATAAAATTAATCCCGCTGCAGAAAAAAAAACTCAAGAAATGGAGGTAAACAAGCTTATCAATCTGTGCATTACTGTGCTCGATATTCAGCCTCCGTGCCATTTCTACATAATATATATACAACTTTTCAACCTGCTCTGTGCTACCTCAGTATTGGCGCTTTGTTGACGCTCTACTTGGAATTCATTAACGTTATACAAACCATTCTTGCATCTCCTGAAGTACTTTCACATACCTTATAATGTAGCTACTTTGTTGGCAGATTAGATGCCAACACATATAAATGCATTATAGCCTGTCTTATGAATCCGTTTCACAGATGCATTGATACAATACTATAGCTTCTCTGTTGGCAGATTACATATTACCGTATATGAACGCATTATAACTTGTCTTATCAATATAATTCCAAGATAGATTGATGCAATCACAATTGTACGTGTGCAGAGTGCCTAAAATCTACCTCATACAGAGTTGTTCACCGTTGATTCATCAGTTTATTCTCTAAGTATTTTACCTGCACCAATTTATTCCCTCAGTATTTTATCTGCACGTATAAGGATCTTTCGTATTGCTCAAAGAATTCCTTTAAAACCTTAGAGCACATGAAACAGTTCAGCCAACAACAATTGTCTATGCTCTGTCCATACAAAGTTAGTATTCTGATTATATTCACTGTGAAAAAATACACACTCCATGGTGACATTAGTGATCTTTTTCCACATCAAAAACTCAATTACCGTTGTTTTTCTGCAGATCAACTGACGCTTCATCGACCGACTGATAGATGGCAGATTCGGTATGCCAATTTATCCATTCATATTTACCTCCAGTTTGCCTCCAGTCTGTTATATGTGACCTCTAAAACATCTCTGTCCGCATTATCTACAACAGGGATTAACAAGCTTCTGGTTAGCCTGCACATCGCCTATCCAACCTCATCCCATGCTTTATAGGCCTGCTTTTGTGGACTGCAATGACACGCTCTGGCCATCTTTTGTACTCACTCAGCTACGGAACCACTTTATGTAATATATCTTATCGTAAAACATCCTCTAATATTTCGCAAACAGCTATATGTGTTGTGTGTACAGCCGACATGCTGTGCACTCTTTTGTGACAAAAATGGTACCTGTTAGTTTGCGCTGTCATCTATGTTTATGTTTTGCTTAATTTCACCAGCTACATACTGCGTAATACACCTGCCGAAACAGTGGTTGCACACATCATCTATATTACGATCATACAGACAAGTTATAGCTGAATTCCTCTTCTGTTGTAGAAAGTACTTTGCTTTTTGCAGTCTATCCTCACAAAATTCCAAACTTTTAGACCACATCATTTTTCTTGACGCATAATCTATGATGTCCGACATACATAACAAGCTTTCGCTATGCGCTGTACGGCGCGCGCGGGCTGCTAGTAGTTATAACGGTGAGGATCGATCCTTCACCACTATGGTCATAATATAATTGTTTGTTTGAGCCCAAATATAATACGAACTTTTGTTAGACACAATTTAGGTAGCGTGTCATAATTCCATGTTAGAGAGGAAGCAATCAAGGCCAAAAGAAAAAGAAAAAGAACGGTCTCAAAGGGAGGTGCGCTCACAGGTTATGCCTGGCTCTCGACGCACGAGCAGGTCACTAGGATGCCTAGCTCTCGATGCACGAGCAGGTTACTGGCCAACATGATGGAGCAGGGATCCGAATTATCTGATGTTACTGTAGAGAATATTATGTGAACAGTGTTTTGAGTCCGCGTTAACAGTACTTGACAGTACTACTGCAGTAACTACTGTAGAAACATTGCATGCTTACTGTAGCACTTTGCTATTCCATTTGGTATGCCATGCTCGATCTAGAATGTTCATTTTGGATCATACGGTGAAAACAATGTCCTAATGCATGCCCCTGTGCTCGTTTGCATTAGCATGTGCTAATACAGAGGATCCGTTTCCTTGGAGCAGATCGTGTGAGAGTCAAGCTAACGCTGCGATTTATGTGTTGAAGGCACAAACACATAGTTGTTAATTCCATTCTGGTGACCATTTTGGTTTGGCTATTGGAATGGAACATTTTGGTACCGGTCTATTTCGGTGTACCGTTCTGGAGTATAATATAATAATATATTTTTATAAATATATGTGTTTATTTGTTAGAGTAATACATATGTTTATTAGAATAGCTAAATAATGTATTGTTGTTGGAACGGTGCTTGCAATTGTTGGATGATGTAGCGTGTACTTTGCCCCTAAAAAAATGCGTGCACTTTGCCTGAGCCCTGAGACAGTAGACCTGGCAAGAAATTTTCTACACTGTGGGTCCCACCCATGTTCTCATGCAGTTATCCTAGCCAACCAAACATACTCAGGCCTCAACTCAGCCACTCGTTCCATTGCACTGTCACCCACTCGGACTGGTACGGAAATGGAATTGATAAGTTTGCATGAGCAAGTCATACACAAATTATAAGGGGAATTCCTTGGGAGCTTCGTCTTCAGAAATCTTATGGGTTACCCCGATGGCAGACAGAACGGATATGAAGTCTGGTGTCAGAAAGAAGAGTGAGCCCGGTTTGACTAACCTGGGGCTTAGTATGGTCGCAGAAAAAGTGCTACCAGTTAAGTTGGTAGATTCAAAAGGAGTCTTGACTGGTTGTTCTATTGAGAAAAATTCGAGTGCTTCACTCATGAGGTCAAGTGATGCTGTTAAGATAGACTTTCCTGATGTTGAGACAGTGTCGAGTGAGACAGAGTGTCATGTTGTTAAGACTGAGCATGATGTGAGCCAGCAAGTTTCTGCAAAAGAGGATGTTCTGGAGAGGATGTATATATTTTCGGTTCAAGAAACAGTCAGCGTTGGTCTTGCTTTTTCGGCTGGGGTAGATGTCCGGATGGATGTGGTCAGTGAGCCAATTGAGGATACTAAAATTGGGCAGACTAATTTTGGTTTGGATGGCTCTGTTGTGAACTCGGTTGCACAAAAAGAAGCTAATGATCTTGCTTTGTTAAAGGAGTTAGACGTTGTGAATTCTGTGTCACATATTGAGCAGTCCTTGGAGGCTGATATGGCTGAGGTATCTTGCGAGCAGGCTGTAGAGACGACAGAAGGAGTGGGAGATGATGTGATGCCAGTGCATTCGGTTCAGGAGGTTTCGGTCCCAACTGATATCTCTACACAGGAGTGTGTCTCCGATGCGGCTTGTCTGGGCGACATCAAGCTGGACAGTGTCCCGGAACATGCAAAGCAGTTTGTTAATTGTTTTTCACAGGATTCCGGGAGAGATGCACTGTCCGTCGGTCATCAGGATATGCTGATTTCAGGGTTCGGCAAGAACTGCAAGGTGGGCGGTAATTCTTCCAAATCTGAGGGGGTTCTTGTGTCACCATTGATTCACAAGGTGGTTACGGAGGAGCCTCGACAAAGTGAACGTATTAAGAAGCAGCAATCTGGTGATGTTGATCTAATCCAAAAAGCTATACAGCGGGCGAAAGTGCGAAATCTCGAAATTGATTCAAGCATTACAAGTAAGTTAGGGAATAATATTCCTTTTTTGTCTTTTTCTGATGAGCAAATTGTTGAAAAAGTTTCTAGTATTGGCATTTCTTTAGGAGTTGATATTTCTAAGATTAGTAGTTCTATTAACAATCTTAAGAATATTGAACTAAGTAGATTAAAAAATAAAAAATTTGTTGAAGTACAAGACTTTGAAGATGAAAATCTAGATTGCAAAGATGTTTCTTCCTTCAGTCACACCTGTAGTGATTTAGATGGTACTCTAGAGGATGACCAATCCAATTTTACTTTAGTGACCTATAAAAAGAGGTCGAAAAAGAAGAATATCCACAGTAGGCCAATCAAATTAAAGTTAAAATGAAAGGTCTTTTTTGGAATAGCAGAGGTCTGGGAGACTTGGCTAAACATCGTTATATTAGTGATTTGGTTAAGGAACAACATTTAGATTTTGTGGCCGTGTTAGAAACTGGTAAAAAGGACTTTTCTGTGGCTTGTCTTAACCATCTTTGCGGTGGGCAGAATTTTTTATGGCATTTCTCTCCCCCACAAGGTCGGTCGGGGGGTATCCTTTTAGGGGTGGATACTCGGGTGTTCGATATTGGCTCTATTGATGTTGGTGATTTTTATGTTAAGTTTCATCTAAAAAACAAAGAGGATGATTTCCAATGGATTCTTGTGGCTGTTTATGGTGCAGCTCAAACTCAGTACAAAGAAAAATTCCTCACTGAACTTGTTCAGGCCTGTAGGAAAGAATCGCTTCCTATCTTAATTGGGGGCAATTTTAATATCATCAGACATTCAGATGAAAAAAATAATGATAATTTTGAGTATAGATGGCCTTCTTTATTTAATGCCGTGATTAATAACTTGGATTTAAGAGAAATAACTTTATCAGGAAGACAATATACATGGGCTAATTCTTTAGCTAATCCAACCTTTGAAAAACTGGACAGAGTCTTAATGAATATAGATTGGGAGTCTAAATTTTCTTTGGTCACGGTTAATGCTCTTGAAAGATCTTTATCTGATCACACTCCATTGCTGTTAAATACGAGAGCGGCTTCTTTGAGAGGAAGTCAGCCGTTATTCAAATTTGAATTAGGTTGGTTGTGTAGGGAAGGGTTCAGGGAGTTGGTGGCAGATGTGTGGAAAAAAGGTACTACTGGGCATTCTGCCTTACAAAATTGGCAGTGTAAGGTCAGATCTCTCAGAAGTTTTCTTCGGGGTTGGGCTAAAAATATCAGTGGAACATACAAAAAAGAGAAAATAGAGCTTAATGTTTTAATTTATGAGTTGGATAAGAAAGCTGAGATTGTGAGGTTGTCTGATCACGAGCTTAATATTAAAAGGGTTGCTAATGAGAGATTGGCTCATCTTCTAAGAGAAGAAGAAATTAAGTGGTATCAGAGGTCCAAAGAGAAGTTCCTTTTAGACGGGGATAGAAATACGCGCTATTATCATTTGATTGCGAATGGGAAGCATAGACGTCAAAGAATTTTTCAGCTCGAACAAGAGGAAGGAATAATTCGAGGTGATGTACAATTAAAAACGTATATCACCAATTATTATAGAGATTTGTTTGGACCTGCCGAACATAATCATTTATCTATGATTGACACAGTTGTGAATGATTTACCTCAAGTCTCTGAGGAGGAAATAAGTTTCTTACAGAGGCATTCACTGAAAAAGAGGTGAAAGAAGCGATTTTTCAAATGGATCAAAACAAAGCACCGGGGCCAAATGGCTTTCCTGCCGAGTTTTATCAGGTGTTTTGGGATGTCATTAAATTTGACTTGTTAGCTATGTTTCAGGATTTTCATAATTGCTCTCTTTCTCTCTTTAGCTTGAATTTTAGGATCATTACTTTGCTTCAAAAAAAAAACAGATGCTAAACAAATTCAGCAGTACAGACCCATTTGTCTTTTAAATGTTAGTTTTAAAATTTTTACTAAAGTTGTTACTAGTAGACTTATGAGAGTTGCTCATAAGATTGTTAGATCGTCTCAATCAGCGTTTATGCAGGGGAGATTTATTATTGATGGAGTTGTTATCCTTCACGAAACCATTCATGAACTGCATAAAAAGAAATTGGATGGGATTGTTTTCAAGATAGATTTTGAGAAAGCTTATGACAAAGTTAAATGGCCTTTCTTAATTCAAACTTTAAGGATGAAAGGTTTTTCTGCTAAGTGGTGCTCTTGGGTGGAAAGTATAGTTAGGGGAGGGAGTGTTGGAATAAAAGTGAATGATGATCTTGGCTCCTTTTTCCAAACTCAAAAGGGTCTTCGGCAAGGTGATCCTCTGCCCCCTATACTTTTTAACATTGTAGGGGACATGCTTGCCATTTTTATTTCTCATGCTAAAGCAGCAGGCCTATTATCAGGAATAGTGCCTCACTTGATTGACGATGGGTTATCAATTTTACAATATGCTGATGATACTGTTCTCTTTTTGAATAATGATTTGGAACAGGCCAAGAATCTGAAACTCATTCTTTGTGTCTTTGAACAGTTATCGGGGTTAAAGATTAATTTTCATAAGAGTGAGATCTTTTGTTTTGGCTCCGCCAGATCTGCTGAAACTCAGTTTACACAGTTATTTGGTTGTGAAGTGGGTGCTTTTCCTTTCAAGTACTTAGGCATCCCTATTCACTTTAAAAAGTTGACGAATAATGATTGGAAAGGAGTAGAAGATAGAATTGAGAAAAAACTTAGTAGTTAGAAAGAAAAAAATATGTCAGGGGGGGGGCGGTTAGTTCTTATTAACTCGGTGCTCAGCAGTCTACCAATGTTTATGTTTTCTTTTTTTGAAGTGCCTAGACAAGTTCTCAAATGACTTGACTTTTATCGATCTAGGTTCTTCTGGCAGGGCGATAATCATAAACGTATGTACAGACTTGCTAAATGGAGTTTAGTTTGTTCACCCAAAGAGTATGGAGGTCTTGGTATTTAGAACTTAGATGCAAAAAATAAAAGCTTACTTGGGAAATGGTTATTTAAGCTGATTAATGAAGAAGGGGTTTGGCAATCCTTGCTAGCTAGGAAGTATTTGGGTGACAAGAGTCTTTCACAAGTGGTTAATAAACCTGGGACTTCCCAGTTTTGGTCGGGGCTTATGAAAATTAAAGATCATTTTCTTCGATTTGGGTCTTTCGAGGTTCAAAATGGGATGCAAACTAGGTTTTGGGAAGACATTTGGGGTAGGAAATACTCCGTTAAAAAGTCAATACCCTGCTCTTTATAATGTGGTAAGGAGAAAGGATGATACGGTGGCAACTATTATGAGATCGACTCCTTTAAATATTTCCTTTCGAAGACCTATTGTTGGATCCAAGTTAATGGCTTGGAACGAGTTAATTTTGAGAATTGTGCATTTACAGTTAAGCTCTCAAAAGGACATCTTTAAGTGGAATTTAAATAGATCTGGTTTGTTTACGGTAAAGTCTTTCTATGGGGTACTTATTAACAATGTTCAAGTCCCTATTAGGAATTTATTTTGGCGAATTAAAATTCCCTTAAAAGTGCAAATTTTTCTTTGGTATCTTGAAAGAGGAGTTGTTTTAACTAAAGATAATCTGCTTAAACACAATTGGAGGGGAAATATACAGTGTTGTTTCTGTATTAAGGATGAAACAATTCAGCATCTTTTTATTGATTGCCCAGTTGCACGTCTTGCATGGTGGGTTGTTCGATGCGCGTTTAATTTATCTCCCCCGGTGAGCATAGCAAACATGTTCGGGAATTGGTTAGCCGGTATTCCAATATCTTTAAAGTCACAACACTTCGTGGGAGCTAGTGCTTTATGTTGGTCTATCTGGTGTTATCGGAACGATGTTGTTTTTAACAAAAAGAGGATCATTAATCCTTTGCAGGTTATCTTCTTGTGTGGATTCTGGTTGCATGCTTGGGCAAATTTACAAAAATCGGCCCAAAAGGAGTTTATGGTGGATGGAAGCCTCAAATTGGAGTGTGTAGCAAAGCAACTCCTCAACTCTCACGGGTGGCAGCTTAGTCACCGGATTGGCAATTGATCATTTAATTTTCAAAGGGTCTATCTGTGGTTGTAAGGCTTCTAGCCATTTTTTAGCAACTTTGGTTATGTTGGTACTGTTGTCTTTTTGGCTATTTGGTGTTGTAAGGCTTCTAGCCATTTTTAGCAACTTGATGATGTTAGTACTTTAATCCGTTTAATAAATGAGTTGTGTGCATCTTCGATGCAGAGGCCGGAAGGGATTTTTGCTCTTCCATTATCTAAAAAAAGTTAAACCAAACATGTTTTTTTCTTTTCTTGGAGAGATTACATACACACAGATGCTTGCAAGGCTCCAGGGTCCCATGGTGTTCCCATCAAATCATGCCCTGCAGGCTCCAGGCTCCAGGCCTCCACTATCAAGCAGTGCATGAATGAACCAATCTTAGGGACACTGAGACACCAATGGTGGCGGGTTGTAGCCTTGTGCCCTTGTCCTATCCGCAGGTATGCTGATGGCTTCGCCGAGGTCATCCAGAATATAGCACAACCAATTAAGGTGGCTTACCATGGCCGCGGACAGAACGGCGAATGCACGGTGGGCGTCGGAGGGAAGGGGCGTCGAGTGCCTGGGAGTTTGGATCAGATTTGGGAATTTGATTCAGAAACCTCTCTAACAGCCTGTCGTGATTAAACACGACGCAGAGCCAGCCGGAGAGCGGAGGGGTTCTCGGCCTTGGAAAAACACTCGAGAACTCTGATCATATCCTGCATACACCACAGCAAGCAAAGTATGATGTGCTCTTCTGCTCGATCCGCCTTACGCCTTCCTTTCCTGCGGTGCTACAGTTCACCCTTTAGTCCTTTACCTCTGCGTCATACAAACATGCTTGGGCACATTTGCAAAGGAAATGATAGGTTCATTAAACAAGGCTCCAGGAGTAGCATGTACACAACGAACATGAGAATTGCTTTGAGTGCTGCATAGGTTCAGAATAAGTTCTCTAATGCAGAAGAAAGAAAACGGTACCAACATAAAGCCCTCCAACCTCTGTTTGCTAGATGCGCCATATCAGAAACGCTTAAGACGCCCAAATCCAAATTAAGATCGTAAGTGCTGTCCGCTGCGTGTGAGCAAGCTCAGGTTTCCCGGGTTGGAGATCTCAGTAACTAAGCCGATATTTGACTGTTTTACACATAAATTGAGTTCCCTTCATTGTTATCTGTATTTCATCACTTTTTTTTTGCGTGTGTTAATCAACTTTATATAACCTGTACTGTCTATATTCTTTTTAAAACAGCTGAAACACAAAGACAACATTTGGAGAACTTTTGAGAACCTAGAGCACCACGCAAATTGAAAATGTGGTACTTTGTGGAACGTCATCGTAATTAATAAAGGAAAAAAAATAGATATATGCTATCGTAGAGTGTACGGTTTTGAAATATAACATTGAAGAGTGTCCATGTTTGGAGATATGCTATTATGTACCATTTGCATCACTTTTGTACGTATTCAGAACTGTATTTGACTACGTATTTCCGTATAGACAAAAATACACCCACCCACACCTAGTCCTAACATCTGTGGTCATAGCTTGTTATATACACCAAGCTATCTTTAGAACATTGAACTATGCAAAATCGAGGTGGAAAATAGATTTAGGATTGAACGGACTGGATCCAGTCGGTAGTAATGGATAGGGCAGGCAGGGGCATTTTCGTTCATACGGAAATATGTAGTCAAGTACAGAGTCTGAATATGTATAAAAGTGGTACAAAATGGCATATCTCCAAACATTACCACTCTTCAATGATATATTTCAAAGAAACTCTTCGGTGGTATATTTCAAAACTATGTTTTTTTATGATATATATATATATATATATATATATATATATATATATATATATATATATATATATTCCATTATTTAAGGGTAACACAAGATATAAAAATCCAAGGGAATTTATAACCTTAACATATCCAAATGGTTCACCAATAATTAATTCAATAGCAACAATGTCACCGGGGGAAGCAAGTGGAAATAAATAGTTACATGATTCAATAGTCAATACTCTTTCTGAGCCTATGACCTACTGTGAGGCTGTTGCTCACCCTGAGTGACAACTCGCGATGTCTGAGGAGATTGTTGCTTTAGAGTGTACTGGCACTTGGGATCTTGTACCCTTACCTGCGCGTGTCACTCCTATCACGTGCAAGTGACTCTCTTTAGCACTACAAGGCTTGTCTTGTGATGCGTGGTATTAAGCAAGAGCATGATCATGACTACGATGAGACCTTTGCTCCTGTCATTCACATGACCATTGTCCACACTCTTCTTGTTGTGACCTCTATTCGACAGTGGTGTATCTCTCAACCGGATGTCAAGAATGCCTTTCTCAATGGCGAGCTGTGTGAGGAGGTATACATGCAACCACCCCTAGGTATTCTGTCTCTAATGATATGGTTTGTCGCCTTTGCCGTTCTCTTTACGGGCTCAAGCAAGCCCCTCGTGTTTGGTTTGACCGCTTCTTTTATGTTGTCATTGCTGCCGGCTTCACCGCCAGTGATCACGACCCTGCTCTTTTGTTCACACCTCTCCTTTGGACCAGATGCTCCTCCTTGTTTATGTGGATGATATGATCATTACTTGGATGACTCTCAGTACATTGATTTTGTGAAGGAGCGTCTCAGTGAGCAGTTCTTGATGTCTTATTTGAGTCATCTTCGCTATGAATTCATTGGGATTGAGGTCACTTCTACGCCTGAGGGCTACTACCTCTCGTAGGAGAAGTATATTTAGGATCTTCTTGCTCATGTTTGTCTCACTGATCAGCGTATGGTGGACACTCCTATGGAGTTTGGTGTTCACCTTCGGCCCACTAATGGTGAGCTGCTTGAGGACTCTAGTCTCTACCGCCATCTTGTCGGGAGCCTCGTCTACTTTAGAATCACTACGGTCATCTTCTTCGTGTTTTGCGATATCTTTGTGGGACCATTAGTCGTCGTATTTTCTTTCCTCGCTCCAGCTCTTTATAGCTTCAGGAGTATTCTAATGCGACCTGGGCTAGTGATCATTCTGATCGCTGGTCTTTTTTTTTTGCCTATTATGTTTTTCTTGGTTTCTCTCCGATTGCCTGGAATTGTGAGTGCTGAGGCTGAATTGTAAGCCATGGTATTGTTGATAGTTGAGATCACTTGGCTTCAGCGGCTACTTGAGGATTTTAGTGTTTCAGTTCCTGCATCGACCCCTCTCTTATCAAACATCACTGGTGCGATCAGCATTGCTTGAGATCTAGTAAAGCATGAGCTCACCAAGAAAATCGGATTAGATGCTTTGTACATGAGATCGCAGGTGCATGAGCAAGTTTTTGCTCTTTAGTATGTGCCTTCAGAGCTTCAGTTAGTAGATTTATTCACCAAGGCACATACTAGAGCTTAGCACAGTTTCTACCTCAACAAACTCAATGTTGTTGATCCACCATGAGTTTAAGGGGGGTGTTAGAGTGTTGTATAAGTTGTGTAATTAGTTACTTGTATAAGGGTTTATTTGCTTATTTGCTCACTCATGTAGTCATACATATTGGCCTTTTGGCCCAATGAATGAATTAGGGTTCATTGCATAACACTTTTCTGTAGAAGCCATCGACCTGGTGCCGAAGACTTTGAGAGGTTCAATGTAGGGTGCAATTGTGAAGCTGGTAAGGGAAAGCCAAATTCATCATCGTGTCATGTACTTTTTTTTTTATAAAAAGAAGAAGGCAGGAGCTCTGTTGATTAATTAAAGAGAGAATAGAGGTTCACATAAAAAAGGAAGGGGCAAGCCCAGCAAAACGAAAAACAAACTAGCCAGGAGGGGCTAGGACTACAACAAGTGGGCAAAGCCAAAATCAAGCCTCACAGGAATGTTCTTTTGCTTTGCTCAATCGCCCCCTTGGTCTGCATTGCTATCTCGTTTGCCGTGGCATGTTCATGTTGGAAAACTCGATGGTTACACTCTTTCCAAATATTCCACATAATGTAGATTGATATGCCGTTGAATTCACATCTTTGGGCTTTTGGGACTGTCTTGAAAGCTTGTTTCCACCATTCAATGATGGTAGCGAAGTTTGAGGATTGGACGTGTTGCAAGGTATCAAAGTTGTACCAACTTAGTTTAGTACCAGGTCCACACATCCGAGGCAAAATGACAACATAGGGTGAAGTGGAGTCCTATTTTGTGGTGACTGTTGCATAGCAAACAAGATTGACGGTGAGGCCACCCACGGGGTGCCATGTTCTCCGCACTTAGGATCTTGTTTTGCACTAAGGTTCAAGCGAAAAATTTGCATTTGTTTTCCGCCCCCGCTGTACAAATGATTTCTGTGTTATATGTTTCGTAGCTTCCTCGGAATTGAGCAAGGTAAGCCGATTTACACGTGTAATGATCGTGGTTTATCCAGTGCCATTTGATGGCATCTGGGCCATCTGGCCTATCTGGTTGTAAATGGATACCGTGTAGACATCCCCAATAGGCTACGAATTCTTCTAGTGAGCTTCAAAGTACGAAAAATGACAGACCTCTCTGATGACTTGATGCGAGGGCTAAAGGAGTCGAGGTATTTTGTTGTTCTTAATGACTTGTGGGAAATTGTTGCACGGAGTTGGATTAATCAACTAGCCTTTCCTGTTAATAACAACAAAGCAGTAGCATAGCTGAAAAGTGTCTTCTCCCTGCCTGGTCTACCGCCTTGAACCCTTACGAAATCATGATGCTAAGGAGTTATTATTAAGGAAGTCAAATAAAAGCTATGAGGAAATAAAAGGAGGGAATAGTGATTTTTTTATTTGATACTAAATAAAAGTGGAGGGTTGCCACTAGCTATTATCACAGTAGAGGGTGTCCTTGCCACAAAACACATAGAAGGATGGAAAGATTTTTACCAACAACTCCCTTCAGAGCTTGAAAGCAACCCAAACCTTGCAGGGGTGAGGAGGGTAGTTTTCTCACACTAGCCATTATCATAGTAAATTTTTGTTGTGTAACACCCAATCTTTCCAAGTTGCAAGATCATCAAGGATCTTTTGCTCAACTGCAAGGTTTTCTCCAGAGTTGCAAGAATCCAATTTTTGGATCTTTTTGCAAGATCTTCAAGAGTGCAAGGTCAAGGGGATGCAGATTTCGAAATTTGCCTGAAATGTTCAAGATTCGGATTCCCCCCCCCGAAAGCCTAACCCTAGCCCCTCCTTCCTCCCCTCCCTTCTGCCCTACCTCTCGCCCGTGAGCTCCCCCACCATGCCCTGCTCCGCCTCGGTCCTCCGCCCCCGCCGGCCGCGGCAGCATCTCGGCAGCCGCGCCCTCTCTCCGTAGCCCTCCCTCTCTCCTCACGGACCTGCTCCCGTGCACCGCCTCGGCTCCTGCGCCGCCCTCCGTCAACGGTCGCATCCTTCCCCTTCCCCCCGAATCCGAACTCGCCCCCTCCGGCTATAAAAGGGCCGAGCCTCTCCCCCCTCCGGCCGAGCCAACCCCCCCTCGTTTGCCCCTTTCTTCCCCCCGAGCAAAGAAGAAGCAAGAGGAAGAAGCAAAGGAGGAGAAGCCGAGAACTCACCGTTGGAAGCCGCGTCGCCGTTGTCGCCGCCGCCGCCGCCATCGCCGTTTTCCTCCGGCCTCTTCTTCCCGCGCGCCGCTCTTCCCGATCGCGCGCGCGTGTGCCCTCCCCTTCCTCCTCCGCCGCTGCCGCCGCTCGGTGAGGCCGCGCCGCCGCCACCCCTCTTCCTCCTCCCCGTGCGCGCCGCCCCTCCCCTCTCCTTCGTCCTATCCTCGCCCCTTCTTTTCTTGGCCGAGCCGGCCGCGCATGGCTGTATGCAGCAGTTCGCTCTTGCGGGGGGCAAGGCGAACAGATGGGCGGCGCGGTTTTCATTTTTATGATTTTCTTTTCCCTTTTTCTTTTTAATCCAAAAGAGAGACATCAAAATCTCTTTTCTCCCTCATTTTAACTCCAAAAATTGTGAAGTTTGTTTCTAAAAATTTCTAAAATCAAGCCCTTTCTTTTGGTGCTAGTTTGGTTCTTTTTGAAGTTCATTTGATGAGTTTTGTTATTTATTTAATTTGTTTGCTCGTTTGTTTCTTTTCCGGTACGATCGATCGCGTAGAGTTTGGAGAAGCCGGAGACCCCCACTTCGATCAAGCTCAAGAGTATCAAGATCACCTAGCCCTAGACCCAGGCGAGTCAATACTTTGATCATATTGAGCCTACATTTTATGCAAATTATATTCTTTTAAAATATCAAATTGCATAATTTAGTTTCCTTATGCAAATATATGCTAAAACCCTAAGGTAGTTAAATGTCAATTTGATGTTTAATTATTACTACACCATCCTTTGATAATTGAATTGCCTTAAATCCTTGTCACCCTAGTAATTATATGGTAACTATACTAGTTATAGCCTATACTTAAGCGCCATGCTAGTCTTGCTTAAGTATCGGGGTATTATCTACCCCATTCATCATCTTTTAAAAATGAACATGGTTTTGGGCAGTCATTGGATGTAAATGACTGAGATGGTTGTGTTGATGTATTTTCCTACCTCTCAAAAACCCTAAGAATTGCTTATCACATCTGGGCGGATGGTATGATGGATGGTATGTTGGTGGGTGCTAATGCAGCCCAAGGAATGTTGGTTTGTGGTTGGTATGTGGCATGAACCGCCTGATGGTCCCTAAGGACTTAATCTCGTGATGACCTCCCAATGTACAACAAGACAACCACATGTCTATAATGGTGTCGACTGGCTAAATAATTTATATCCGTTAGTATGAGTTGCACGAGCAGATGACCCGCCACGCCATAAGCCTTTGTGGTTATGGGTTGGGGTGTCGACTTACAGTGCAGTGTGAGCGTAAGTCGTGTGGCGCAAGAGGGGTCTAGGAAAGGGGTTGACGGTCTATGTGAGCGTAACCCTTCTCGGTGAAACCTTAGCGGGTGTAACAAATCTTGGAGGATGCATTGTAAAGGCCTTGTGACGATCTCCTTGACTCACATGTCTACTAAACATGTGTATATGTCGAGATGATTGTCTCTTGTGGGTAAAGTGTACAATCTCTGCAGAGTGTAATAAAGCATTGAATAGCCGTGCCCACGGTCAAGGGCGGACATGGGAACTTACATGAGTTAGTTCTATTTATAAAACTTTGTGGGTGGGATAAAATGTGTTGGGTCGTTGTGACCTGGTTTTGGTTTTCCACGGTGGATGTACCCGGTGATGTTAAGTGGTGGATGTAACCGCTATCAAAAATAAGCATGAGGTGGAGGTAACCTCTACTGTTATAAATATTGCACAAGTAATCTCTTTAACAAAATGCAATTTGGTTAAAAATGCTAAGTGATAGGTCTTTCTAATATTGGTATTTAAAATATTGCTTTGCGCAAATAAAAGAACCCGAGCCATCCTTGTTAAGCCTTGCATGTATAATTTTGCATTACGTGTGTTGGCTCATGAGCACGGAAGTTGTGCTCATCCTCGCTCTTTCCCCCCAACCCTCAGAACCCGCAGATCATGGAGACTACGCCTACTACGAGGACCTGGACGCCGAAGAGCAAGGAAATGAAGAGGAGTAGTATAGTTCTTGTAGTCTAGGTCTCGCCTCGACCGTTGGCTCGTTGGTACTTGTGTACCTCCTATATTATCCAAGCCCTTGGCTAATATCGGTCGTACACAGTACCCGACCGCTTACTGTGGAGAGACTCGCCTACCCCTTTTGCTTCCGCTATCGTACTCGATGTTTTGTAATGAACTCATTTGGCCTGATCGGCCCTATTGTAAACTCGACCCGACGCAGTCTATTTGAACTCTGATGCTTGTATTAATAAATGATTTGGTCTACGCGATGTATGAAATGATTCAGCAATGTGTGCGTGAGCGCTATCATCGATCCAGGAATAGCGCAGCTTTATCACAGAGGATTCTGGATTACGAAATCCGGGTCCGACAGAGCTGATATCAGAGCATACGACTGTATGAGCCTTAGTTAGATTGGTCGTTGCCTAAGGACTCGAGTCCTATTTTCAAAACCTAAGAAAAAGCTTTGGCAAAATATAGCATAGTTATTGTTCTCACTCACCCCTCTTAGTTCTTTACTCATCTCTACTTCACTTGAGTTTTTACTATGTTGCTGACTCTCCTATTTTCAAAATGTTAGGTGGCCACACCGTCGTCCGCTTGCCCGTGGGACTTTTTCTCTCATGGAGAAGACTTCGGAGAGTTCGTGGAGATTCTTCGCCAGCTGATGCAGCACCTGGATTACCACCGCCAGCCCATCTTCAGGGGCCAGAAGACTCAGATCTTAGACCGAGAGTCCTGGACCATGGAGGTTTTCCTCTATGCCAGAGAGGGTGAGTTCATCGCTCACACCTTCAGACCTGCGAACCCCCAGAGCAGCTGTTCTGAAGCAGTCCAAGATGCAGCACGTTTCGCTTGACCCGTCTGAGCCAGATGCACGAGGATCTTCTGCTGGAATCGCCTTTCCACTACGTTCTACCTCTTCAGGAAGGAGAATTCGACCCTGAGATCTTCGTCGTCCTGTTGGTGTAGTCAGGCTTAGTGTAGGTTAGCTAGTAGTGCTTGCTAGGTAGTATTTTGTGTTGCAAGCACTTTCTTTGTCCCCCTTTTGCAGACGTTGTGTTTTGTATCTCGTGTCATGGCTTTGCATGGCCTATATGCTATGTTTCAGGAGTCATGTAACACTTAACCCCCCCTTAATATAATTACAGCCGTTGCAGGCTTTGTATTGCATTTGACCTGTTTTTCTCGTTTGGTTTAAGTTATTCTGTGTGCCTTAGAGGGCTAGTAACCCTCATATATCTCCTCTAGACCTAAGCCTAGGTTGTTCTTCAGATGGCACCCAAGAGAGCCACCGCCCCAAGCCGTGGTGCCTTTGCAGCAGGCCGTGGTCATGGCCGTGGTTGTGGTCGTGGTTAGGATCTACCTTCCCCACCGCCATCGTACCCGACCGTGGTCCAGCTGATCCAGGTTCTCCAAACTATGCCAGCCAGTCAGCAGGATGGAGCAGCAAGTTGCAACCCCGAGTTGGCAGCTTTTCCCAGAACAAGACCTCCAACCTTCTCATCCACAAGAGAACCTTTAGAAGCTGAGGATTGGCATCACGATACAGGGAAGAGGTTTCGTCTTGCACGATGTGCAGAGGACGACAAAGTGGACTTTGCCACCCGTCAACCTAAAGGATCACCCAAGAAAAACCGTCACAATGAAGACACCCATGCCACTACACCGGAAGGACCCAAAAGGGGCTATCACTTGCTTCTATTGCAGAAATACCGGACACTACGCCAACAGATGCCCCAAAGGAAGCAAGGCAAGGAAATTAAATGTTTCTGTTGCAGCAACTTAGGACACCATATGAGTAGATGTCCCCAACGAAATCTTGAAGGACCAACAAGAAAAGCCATAACCACCAATCTTCACCTCAGTAAGGAAGAATTTATCAAGAGCCTCCGCAAGGAGCAAGTTGTGCCTGCCAAAGTTTCCTAATCAGACCCGGAAGCTCCACCAAATGCCTTATGCCTGGAATGTGGCGAACTAGGACATGTAACACAATTATGTCCTCCAATACAATAAGTTGCAAGAAGAGCGTGCTACACATGTAGGCAATATGGACACTATTCCTACACGTGCTCAGTTTCCTACTATCCCTGCTGTAAGGAACACCATCAGTCAGACAACTGCCCCATGAATCAAGTAGCATGCATGCGTTGTGGAGAACAAGGACATCAGGCAGACTAATGCCACGTAAACTGCCCCAACTGCGAGGAGGATCACCAGCCAGGTGAATGCCTGATGAGAAAAGTTACGTGCTTTCTCTGCAAAGGACAAGATCACTGCCCCAAGGATCGCGCTCCTCGCACTGCATCGACCAAGGCAGCCAAGTTGCAAAGGACAAGTTTTCGAGCCGCCGTGAGACTCGTTATGAACGAAGTTGGCAAAGGCAACTAGTACCTAGCACCCTTCTTTTTAAGGTGGGTAGCTAGACTACACAGAAGTGTCAAGAATACTAATGATTATGTTTTGTTTAATGCTGGAGCTTCACGTTCTTTTATATCAAGAAAGTTTGTTGAAAGGCTTAAGCTGCCAACCTTTAAGCTAAAGAAACCCGTGGTACTTAGTTCACCCGGGGGATCCTTGACTACTACCTTAGTAAGTCCCCGAGTAGAGATTGCTATGGAAAATTCTGGATTCCTAGCAAACCTCTTAGTGCTTCAGTCCCAAACTCTGGACATCATCCTAGGGATGGATTGGTTGGCCCGATACCAAGGTATGATAGACTGTGCCAACAAAAAGGTGGTACTCACCAAAAACCCGAACACCACAATAAAGGTTAATGTAGACCGCTCCTCAGGTTTGGATCGTACAATCCATAACCTCGAGAAGGTGACTCTGGAAACAACACATGTAGTTCAAGATTACCCGGAAGTTTTTCTAGAAGAATTGTCTGGCATACCACCAGACCGAGACATAGAATTTGTGATCAACCTAAAGCCAGGAACAGTCCCAATTGCTAAGAGGCCATATAGGATGGCAGTTGATGAGCTTGAAGAGCTTAAGACACAAATAGAAGAATTACAGGAAAAAGGATTCATTAGACCTAGCTCATCCCCCTGGGGTTCGCCAGTACTTTTTGTAAAGAAAAAGGATGGCACCGCCCGATTATGTGTGGATTACCGAGCCCTCAATGAGGTGACCATCAAGAATAAGTATCCCTTGCCCCGCATTGATGATCTATTCGATCAGCTGTCAGGAGCAGCAGTGTTCTCCAAGATAGACCTAAGATCAGGATATCATCAGCTTAAGATCAGGGCTGAGGACATCCCTAAGACAGCTTTTACCACCCGGTATGGTCTGTATGAGTTCACGGTTATGTCGTTTGGCTTGACAAATGCGCCAGCCTACTTCATGAACCTTATGAACAAGATATTTATGGAATACCTGGATAGGTTTGTTGTCGTGTTCATAGACGACATCTTAATCTACTCCAAGACATATGAGGAACATGCAGAACACCTACATTTGGTCCTAGAGAAACTTAAAGAACATCAGTTGTATGCCAAGTACAGCAAGTGTGAATTTTGGCTTCAGGAGATCAGTTTCCTTGGACATATTGTAACCGCTGGAGGAGTCGCAGTTGACCCATCCAAAGTAGAAGCAGTATTGGAATGGAAACAACCAACCTCAGTGACCGAAGTGTGTAGTTTTCTCGGTTTGGCCGGATACTACAGACGCTTCATTGAAGGATTCTCCAAATTATCCAGATTCAGACCAATGACCCACCTGCTCAAGAAAGAAAAGAAGTACGAATGGACAGAAGCTTGTGAAAAGAGTTTCCAAGAGTTAAAGAAGAAGTTAACGACTGCACCAGTGTTAGTCTTGCCAGACATACACAAGGACTTTGAAGTCTATTGTGATGCTTCGCGCCAAGGTCTTGGCTGCGTACTTATGCAAGAAGGAAAAGTCGTGGCATATGCATCCTGACAACTCCGTCCACATGAAGACAATTATCCAACTCATGATTTGGAGTTAGCAGCCGTAGTGCATGCCCTAAAGATTTGGCGGCATTACTTGATTGGAAATCATTGCAATATCTATACAGATCACAAGAGTCTTAAGTACATTTTCACTCAGACCGACCTCAACCTCCGACAAAGAAGATGGTTAGAATTGATTAAGGATTACAACTTGGATGTTCATTATCATCCTAGAAAGGCCAATGTAGTGGTCGATGCATTAAGCCGTAAGTCCTACTACAATAATGTTATGGTTCAAGAGCACCAACCTGAGCTTTGCAAGGAATTCGAGGCACTTAACCTCGAGTTAGTAGAACAAGGCACCCTAGCAGCTATGGAAGTTCAACCAACCTTAGAAGAACAAATTAAGACCGCTCAGAAAGGACACCCTGGAGTTCAGAAGTTTAAACATCTCATGGCCAAAGGAAAAGCCTCAAAGATGGTTGAATACCAACAAGGAATCCTATGGTATGGGAAACGTCTCTTTGTTCCCCACCAAAAGGAGCTCAAAGAATTGATTCTAAAAGAAGCCCATAGCTCAGCGTATACCATACACCCAAGCAGCACCAAGATGTATCAGGATATGAAGATTCTATATTGGTGGCCGCGAATGAAAAGAGACATCGCCGAGTTCGTAGCTTGTTGCGATGTGTGCCAACGGATCAAAGCCGAACACCAGAGACCCGCAGGATTGCTGCAACCATTGCAAATCCCTCAGTGGAAGTGGGAAGAAATTGGAATGGATTTCATTACTGGTCTGCCGAGAACCAAGACTGGATATGATTTCGTATGGGTCATAATTGACAAATTAACCAAAGTTGCCCATTTCATCCCTGTGAAAACCACCTACAAGGGAGATAAATTAGCCGAATTATATATGGCTCATATCGTATGTCTGCATGGAGTAACCAAGAGGATAGTCTCCGATCGAGGTTCCCAATTTACCTCACATTTCTGGGCTAGTCTACACGAAGCACTTGGAACTCACTTAAACTCCAGCACAGCATATCACCCACAGACTGATGGACAGAAAGAAAGAGTAAATCAGATTCTAGAAGACATGCATCGGGCTTGTGCTTTAGAGTTTACCGTAGACTGGGAGAGATGTCTACCGTATGCGGAATTCGCCTATAACAACAGTTACCAATCCAGCTTGAAGATGTCCCCGTTTGAAGCACTCTATGGAAGAAAATGCAGAACCCCCTTGCATTGGTCAGAATCAGGAGAAGGTTATATCTTCGGACCAGATACTCTTAAGCAAGCAGAGGAGAAAGTCCGGTTGATCAGAGATCGTCTACAAGCTGCTCAGTCTAGACAGAAGAGTTATGCCGACAATCGTCGTAGAGAGTTAACCTTTGAAGTTAGAGATCATGTATATCTCAAAGTGTCACCCCTTCGAGGAATACGGAGATTTAAAGTGAAAGGCAAGCTTGCGCCGAGATACATAGGTCCGTTCCCAATCACCGCCAAGCGTGGAGAGGTAGCCTATCAACTGGAATTACCAGAAAGTTTGTCAGATGTCCATAACGTGTTACACGTCTCTCAGCTTAAGAAATGCCTCAGAGTACCCGAAGAGCAAGCTCCAATTGAAACCATCGCACTCCAGAAAGACTTGTCGTATCCAGAACATCCGATCAAGATTCTTGACGTTGTGGAGAAGCAGACAAGACGCCAGATCATCCGTTTATGCAAAGTGCGATGGAGCAACCACTCGGAGAGAGAAGCCACGTGGGAGCGTGAAGATCAGCTGAAATTGGATTACCCCTATCTGTTCTCTGAGTAGCTCGAATCTCGGGGTCGAGATTCTTTTTAAGGTGGGTAGGTTTTGTAACACCCAATCTTTCCAAGTTGCAAGATCATCAAGGATCTTTTGCTCAACTGCAAGGTTTTCTCCAGAGTTGCAAGAATCCAATTTTTGGATCTTTTTGCAAGATCTTCAAGAGTGCAAGGTCAAGGGGATGCAGATTTCGAAATTTGCCCGAAATGCTCAAGATTCGGATTCCCCCCCGAAAGCCTAACCCTAGCCCCTCCTTCCTCCCCTCCCTTCTGCCCTACCTCTCGCCCGTGAGCTCCCCCACCATGCCCTGCTCCGCCTCGGTCCTCCGCTTCGCCGGCCGCGCAAAGATCTCGGCAGCCGCGCCCTCTCTCCGTCGCCCTCCCTCTCTCCTCACGGACCTGCTCCCGTGCACCGCCTCGGCTCCTGCGCCGCCCTTCGTCAACGGTCGCCTCCTTCCTTCCCCGAATCCAACTCCCCTCCGGCTATAAAAGGCCGAGCCTCTCCCCTCCGCCGAGCCAACCCCTCGTTTGCCCCTTTCTTCCCGAGCAAAGAAGAAGCAAGAGGAAGAAGCAAAGGAGGAGAAGCCGGAGAACTCACCGTTGGAAGTCGTCGTCGTCGTCGCCGTCGCCGTTTTCCTCCGGGCCCCTTCTTCCCCGGGCGCCGCCACTCTCCCCGACTGCCGCCGTTGTGCCCCGCTCCCCTTCCTCCTCCGTCGCCGTCGCCGCTCGGTGAGGCCGCGCCGCCGCCACCCCCCTCTTCCCTCCTCCCTGCTGCGCGCGCCGCCGCCTCCCCTCTCCTTCGCCCTATCCTCGCCCCCTTCTTTTTCTTGGCCGAGCCAGCCAAGCGCTGCATGTGCAGCAGTTCGCTTGGCTGGGTCAAGGCGAACAGTGGGCGGCGCGGTTTTCATTTTTATGATTTTCTTTTCCCTTTTTCTTTTAATCCAAAGAGAGACATCAAAATCTCTTTTCTCCTCATTTTAACTCCAAAATTGTGAAGTTTGTTTCTAAAAATTTCTAAAATCAAGCCCTTTCTTTTGGTGCTAGTTTGGTTCTTTTTGAAGTTCATTTGATGAGTTTTGTTATTTATTTAATTTGTTTGCTCGTTTGTTTCTTTTCCGGTACGATCGATCGCGTAGAGTTTGGAGAAGCCGGAGACCCCCACTTCGATCAAGCTCAAGAGTATCAAGATCACCTAGCCCTAGACCCAGGCGAGTCAATACTTTGATCATATTGAGCCTACATTTTATGCAAATTATATTCTTTTAAAATATCAAATTGTATGCTTTAGTTTCCTTATGCAAATATATGTTAAAACCCTAAGGTAGTTAAAATGCCAATTTGATGTTTAATTATTACTACACCATCCTTTGATAATTGAATTGCCTTAAATCATTGTCACCCTAATAATTATATGGTAACTATACTAGTTATAGGCTATACTTAAGCGCCATGCTAGTCTTGCTTAAGTATCGGGGTATTATCTACCCCATTCACCATCTTTTAAAAATGAACATGGTTTTGGGCAGTCATTGGATGTAAATGACTGAGATGGTTGTGTTGATGTATTTTCCTACCTCTCAAAAACCCTAAGAATTGCTTATCACATCTGGGCGGATGGTATGATGGATGGTATGTTGGTGGGTGCTAATGCAGCCCAATGAATGTTGGTTTGTGGTTGGTATGTGGCATGAACCGCCCAGATGGTCCCTAAGGACTTAATCCTGTGATGACCTCCCAATGTACAACAGTACAACCACATGTCTATAATGGTGTCGACTGGCTAAATAATTTGTATCTGTTAGTATGAGTTGCACAGTGCGAGATGACCCGCCACGCCATAAGCCTTTGTGGTTATGGGTTAGTAACGACTTACAGTCCGTGTGAGCGTAAGTCGTGTGGCGCAAGAGGGGTGCAGGAAAGGGGTTGACGGTCTATGTGAGCGTAACCCTTCTCGGTGAAACCTTAGCGGGTGTAACAAATCTGGAGGATGCATTGTAAAGGCCTTGTGACGATCTCCCTTGACTCACATGTCTACGAAACATGTGTATATGTCAGGATGATTGTCTCTTGTGGGTAAAGTGTACAACCTCTGCAGAGTGTAATAAACTGTTCGAATAGCCGTGCCCACGGTCAAGGGCGGACATGGGAACTTACATGAGTTAGTTCTATTTATAAAACTTTGTGGGTGGGATAAAATGTGTTGGGTCGTTAGACCTGGTTTTGGTTTTCCCTGGTGGATGTACCCAGTGATGTTAAGTGGTGGATGTAACCGCTATCAAAAATAAGCATGAGGTGGAGGTAACTCTCATTGTTATAAATATTGCACAAGTAATCTCTTTAACAAAATGCAATTTGGCTAAAAATGCTAAGTGATAGGTCTTTCTAATATTGGTATTTAAAATATTGCTTTGCGCAAATAAAAGAACCCGAGCCATCCTTGTTAAGCCTTGCATGTATAATTTTGCATTCTGTGTGTTGGCTCGCGAGCACGGAAGTTGTGCTCATCCTCGCTCTTTCCCCCCAACCCTCGTAACCCGCAGATCATGGAGACTACGCCTACTACGAGGACACGGGCGCCAAGAGCAAGGAAATGAAGAGGAGTAGTATAGTTCTTGTAGTCTAGGTCTCGCTCGATCCGTTGGCTCGTTGGTACTTGTGTACCTCCTATATTATCCAAGCCCTTGGCTAATATCGGTCGTACACCTGGTACCCCAGTCGCTTGCCTGTGGAGAGACTCGCCCTACCCCTTTTGCTTCCGCTATCGTACTCGATGTTTTGTAATGAATTCATTTGGGCTGATCGGTCCTATTGTAAACTCGACCCGACGCGGTCTATTTGAACTCTGATGCTTGTATTAATGAATGATTTGGTCTAAGCGATGTATGAAATGATTCAGCAATGTGTACTGTGAGCGCTATCTACTGATCCAGGGAATAGCGCAGGTTTATCACAGAGGATTCTGGATTACGAAATCCGGGTTCGACATGTTGTCAGCTTCCTCGTTGTACTTTTCACTTCTTTTATTAATAAAAAGACGCACAGATCTTTTGCCGGTTCTCCAGAAAAGGGGTGAGCATCTATAGCTAAGCATCTTTCCAGAGGATTTTGAAATAAAAAAAGATGTGTAGTAGATAGATGGATAGCAAAGGGCTTTGTTGGTGCCAAGATTGGAATGACCATTGAGGAGGTGGGGAATTGTTACTTTGATGATCTCATTAACCGAAGCATGATTATACCATCTAAGTTCCATATGTATGGAACAGTGAAGAGCTGCCGAGTTCACGATATCACAATTCCTGTTTCCAGAGGAGAATTTTGTATTCTTTACTAAGGACTATTGCATTAGTATAGCACAGGACAATATTCGCCACTTGTCTTGTCATGGAAATCAGAATTCAGAAGCCGCCAGTAACCCGTCTTTTCACGGAAGCCCAAGCCTATGGTTCCTCTGTCTTGGCGTATTAGATTGTTGTATTAGATTGTTGTACGGGCAAGTTAGTGCACGCCTGTGGTAGGTAGATGGGTAGCGTCGGGAATAGTTTTATGGATTGGTAAAGCGCACTGTTCTGGCTTGTGGGCGAGATTTGGACTACCTCCGCACTGTTTCATAAATTGTGACAATGGTGGTTAAAATCGTGATTCTAAATTTCTAGTTCTACGCTCTACAACACAAATATGATTCAAATCGTGCATAGTTGAATCGTGGTAAAATCGTACTCTTAGTTCTAAAATCGGATTAAATTGCAGTAAAATCATGTAGAATCACACATCATCTTAAATTATAAAAGATTTAGGTAAAAACATGTTTAGCCCCTTTACCTTTTGCCCACAGCTCACTTTGGTCCCTAACTTTCAAGATGTTCAAACTGAGTCTTCTGCTTGTAATTATAACTTTTGTTTTGAGAGATGCTTGTAATTATAATTGGATTTTTTTTTTTTTGTGTGGGTGAACTTTGGTCCTATGCAATAATCAAGAACTGACCTTACCGGCCCGATTTCCCTGTGATTCCGGCCATCCTTCATTTTTTTACTAGTATTTTCTTTTTAAGTTCTGTTGTTTCCTTGCTCGTCTAAATCCTATATTCTTCTCAAATAGCAATAATCTAGAAAAACACTCCTAATATCAGTCGGTATAGTAAATACTGCAGTTTTTTTTAATTATTAAAGGAGTATTTATCTTCCTCGATTTCGATTAGAAATCAGCATAGTAAATACTGCAGTGGTTTGGAATTTCCGATCATTTCATTAAAACTTACCAGTTGCCACTGGTTTGCTGAACCCTCGTGCTCATTGGATACTGGAATGGATATAGACTTATCTGAGCCGTAATTTAGCTAAATAGGCACAAGCGAAATGACTGTTTTTTGTCTCCACCTGAACAGGTTTTAGCCCTCTCCTTAACTTCTTTACTCCCACAATTGTGTAGCTTTAGATTCAGCAAATAAAAGAAAATCTCAAAACACAGACGTTAATACTTCAGACGGAGACTTGGCAGGACAGAACTGCACCGATTCATGGCGCCTGCGTAGAAAAGTGCGGCCAGTGGAAAAAAAAGAATTGCTATATAACTTTTGACAGTTTTTTAAGCAAAAATTGCTATATAAGATTTGCGTTGTTGATGTGCTGTAAAATTGTTACTTATCAACGTAATTGTTATTTGGCCCTATATGCATGTGACGCTTCGAGAAACATCACTCATGACAAACTAATATCTTTTGCAGCTCATCAAGAGGCATTAAGGAGATTTTTTTTTTTTGTCTTTGTTATTGCTCAATCTTTCAAAGTACATATGAAGAACATAACGGGTTCACCACATTGCCGTATTTTGTTGGTATATAATTTTATTTTATTTTTCTTTGTTTTTACTCAACCTCTCAAAGTACATGTAAAGAACATAACGGGTTCACTACATTGCCGTATTTTGTTGGTATATAATTTTATTTTATTTCTTTATTTTTGCTCAATCTCTCAAAGTACATGTGAGATTTTGAATCATGTGATGGAAATATGAGTTATTGAGACTTTCAAGAATAATTACAGTGATTAAGAACAAAAATTACATAAATAATTTACTATAATTTATGTATAATGGAGTTGTTAATGGAGTTTCAGAATGATTTTTTTCTTTTTCTTTTTTAGATAATGGAAGGGCAAGCCTCCCGACCTCTGCATCATACGATGCACACAGCCATAATTTATTATAAATGAACAAACTGACTTACAAAAAGCAGATCAAGAACTAAATGACAAATAAATTGTCATGCTGTGACCAGCATCGGGAACAGCCCACCGCCGGCGACAGCTAGTTTCTCCTTCAACCAACACATCCGAACAGCAGCTGTATAAATTACAGTGATCAAGAATAAAAATTACATAAATAATTTAATATAATTTATGTATAATGAAGTTGTAAATGAACTTTCAAAATGTGACAGTTTTTTTATAAAAAAAAAACAATTGAATTCTATGTAGACAGACAAAAGAAAACAGGCCAAGAATTTCGCACAAATGATATGTGAACGTTAAATTGCGCCTTCGGATAGACAAGACAAGCAATGTATGATTCGTTCTTTTATCTGAACAGCACAACCCTTTTATCCGAGCATTTGGCAAATACAGAAGCCAAGACAAACATTTTGTCATTGCCAAACTAACCAATCTTATATTTGATGGTGCTAACATGCAACCACATGAATCGAGCCAATGAATTCAAAGGTCATTACCGAGCAGATCCAGATATGTGCATATAGATACTCATGATATAATTTCAAGAAATTATAACTGGGCGTATACACGGACTAATGCTCAAGAGAAAAGTTGCTAGAGAAGTCTGGCATCTGGCATAGTTTAAGAGACTCCAACGATGTCTTGAGATAGACAAGAAGGATTCCGCGGAATCTATATCGGAACATGCAAAATTAGTGCGAAATTTCCAAACAGGCCTAACCACAACTTTGGTGAGTGGGAGGTCAATGTTCCAGCTTCTGCTGATGGACCTTACTGATCACTTGATAGAAGGGCTAACGGAGAAGAGACCCTACTTTATTGTTCATCATGACTTGTGAACCAGAAGTCCTGGAATTGGATCAATCATGTCCCCTGACTTATCATAACCGACGCTTATCAGGAGTCAGTGCAGTTCAGATGTCAGGTCCCGCGACAACTTGATGCGGACTATATCTCACTCCATTAAAGCATGCACAGTACAGATGTTTAAAGAGGTATTTAACACAAAAAAAAAAAATTGCCACGTAGGATAGATGAGATGCTTATTTTGTAGTATTGATGTTTGATTAAGCATATGTGCTTAAGAGGTGTTTATGTATATAACTATATATAATTAATAGATAATACAATCATCTAATCATCTACAAAACAGATGCTTACATTGAAAAAAATAATTTTTATATAGATACTTGATAATGTGATTACATCCAATTTTTTTTAAACACTCGTATATAAGCATTTTTCATTATACATTGCCCTTATAAGCTTGCTCTGCTCCTGGGCTCGGTGCTCACACTAGTATCTCGTTCTCTCAGTGCGTGAAGAGCTTTGCGCCGATTGTTTTGAGCGTGAAGAGAGAGGCGACTGATCGATGGCGGAGACGGTGCTGAGCATGGCGAGGTCGCTGGTGGGGAGCGCCGTCAGCAAGGCGGCCACCGCCGCCGCCAACGAGATGAGCTTGCTGATGGGCGTCCAGAAGGAGATCTGGTATGTGTGCAGTTACTGACTTCCCGCTGCTTCGTTTGTTCAAGTCATACACCAAATACAACAGCTAGCTAGGAAGTCGAAAATAGGTTTATCATGCTTCGTGCATGCCCGATCTGAAATCAGCAACGGCACAACCCACTAAAGTAAATAACGACACATAGTAGCAGACTTGCTGCTTTTTTTAGTCTCCAAGTCCAATCCATTTTACTGATGAGAGGGTCGTATTCCATATCTCATTGTCGGAGATATTCATATTCTTTTTAATCATAATGACAAACTAGGATCAAAACTGAATAGTTGGCAGACCAAAACAACTTACTCAAAATTATTTTGGGGAGTCCACAAAAAATCAGAACTTTATGCTTTCTTCACGGCAGCAAAGGTGTGTCAGGGGCTACATGTTTCTTCCCTCCCAATTCTAACCTGGAACTGAGGCCAGCAGCCTCATTTTCTGTTTAAACTTCAAATGAGGGGAACACCGGTTAGATCTATGAATATTTGAAACATACACAAAAATTCTACTTAACAGTTAGCATTATAAGATTCCATACATGGCAATCTGTTCATGGAGGTGGCAAACTTTCCCATGCACTGTTGCACGCCACGGAGCTGTAGAATGGCACTAGGTGGTGTCCTATACTTTTTTTTAACCTTTGGTTCACAGGTTCATCAAAGATGAGCTAAAGATGATGCAAGCATTCCTGATCGCCCCTGAAGTAACGAAGAAGAAAGATAAACTAGTGAAGGTCTGGGCAGAGCAAGTACGAGAATTGTCCTACGACATTCAAGATTGCCTCGACGAGTTTATGGTCCATGTGGGGAGCCAAAGCCTGTCGCAGCAGTTGATGAAGCTCAAAGATCGCCATCGGATTGCTGTCCAGATTCGCAACCTCAAATCAAGAGTAGAAGAAGTGAGCAGCAGAAACGCACGCTACAGCTTGATCAAGACGGAGGCCTCCAGCACCACTGACGAGATGGATTCCTACATTGAAGATGTTCGGAATCACTCGGCTAGCAACATCAATGAAGCTGAACTTGTGGGGTT
Source organism: Ampelocalamus luodianensis (assembly GCA_036346255.1). Taxonomy (NCBI): domain Eukaryota; kingdom Viridiplantae; phylum Streptophyta; class Magnoliopsida; order Poales; family Poaceae; genus Ampelocalamus; species Ampelocalamus luodianensis. Next base: position 48,847,803 of record CM070627.1, on the reverse strand, counting down.
TTCCAAACCCAAAGAAGAGTTGCTCAAGCTTATAGATGTCCACGTCAAGGATGGCCCCGCTCTGGTGGTATGCGTGGTCGGCATGGGCGGTTTGGGTAAGACTACTGTTGCAAGGAAGATTTATGAAAGTAAAGAGGACGTTCCAAAGAACTTTTCATGCTGTGCTTGGATCCCTGTCTCGCAGTCGTTTGTCAGGACAGAGCTGCTGAAAGATATGATCAGAGAATTTTTTGGTAAAGCTGAACTGAAGAAGCTTTTGAACGACCTTGAAGGGAAGGTGGTGCAACCAGAAGACCTCGCCAAGTACCTCAGAGAAGAGCTAAAGGAGAAGAGGTACTTCATTGTTCTTGATGACTTGTGGACCATAGATGCGTGGAACTGGATCAAGGGTATTGCTTTTCCTAGTGATAACAGCAAAGCTAGTCGGATAATAGTAACCACAAGAGATATTGGCTTAGCTAAAGAGTGTACTTCTGAATCACTTATCTACCACCTTGAACTCCTACAAGAAGTTGATGCCATAAATTTGCTACTAAGAAAGATAAACAAAAGACATGAAGACATGGAAAAAGACAAGAACATAAAGGATACAGTTATACAACTAGTAAAAAAGTGTGGTCGTTTGCCACTCGCAATACTCACAATAGGAGCTGTATTTGCTGCTAAACATGAATCGGAGTGGAAAAGTTTGCATAAACAACTTCCTTCAGAACTCGAAAACAACCCAAGCCTTGAAGCAACAAGGAGGATGGTTACCCTGAGTTACAACCACTTGCCATCTCATCTTAAGCCATGTTTTCTATACCTAAGCATCTTTCCTGAGGATTCTGAAATCCAAAGGAGGCGTTTGGTAGACAGATGGATAGCAGAAGGGTTTGTTAGAGCCAGAGTTGGGATAACCATTGAAGATGTTGGAAAAAGATACTTTAATGAGCTCATCAACCGAAGTATGATTCAACCATCAAGAGTGGGTATACAAGGAGCAGTTAAGAGTTGTCGAGTCCATGATATCATGCGTGATATCACAGTCTCAATTTCTAGAGAGGAACATTTTGTATACTTGACAGGGGATGATGTAACTAGTGTAGAAGAGAACTTCCGTCATTTAGCATACCATGGTAGCAAGTCTCCAAATATAGGCATTAATTGGAGCCATGTCCGATCATTAACTGTGTTTGGTGAGAGACCCACGGAGCCAGCACCTTCACTTTGTTCACCCCAATTGAGGATGCTAAGAACCTTGGATCTGCAGGATGCAAAATTTGAAATCACACAGAAAGATATGAACAACATAGGGTTGTTGTGTCACTTGAAATATGTGAACGTTGAAGGACATTCATATATTTATGCACTTCCAAGATCTATAGGAAAATTACAAGGCTTACAAACTTTGGACATAAGAGAGACTCGTATTACAACACTGCCAAATGAGATCAGTAAACTACGGAGTCTCCGTAGCCTCCGCTGCAGCGATGCTCTAGAGTACAGTTATTTTGATCCAGATGACCCTAAGGAATGCTTGAAGCACACATTGTGTCTGCCCGTGGTATTCACACCTTTAGTTGATCATGATGATCGTACCCAAGTAATTGCCGAGCTGCACATGGCCTATTCTAGTTGTTGGTCAAACACGGGAGGTGTGAGGGTGCCAAGAGGAATTGGTAACCTAAAAGAGTTGCACATACTAGAGGTTGTGAACATCAAACGAACTAGTAGCAAAGCAATTAAAGAGCTGGGGAATCTAAGCCAGCTAAGAAAATTAAGCATCATAACAGAAGGGGCCACCGAAAAAAAATGCAAGATACTTTGTGAAGTCATTCAGAAGCTCTCTTCCCTCCAATCCCTTCGTGTGGATGCCGTAGGATACTCTGACACTGGAACACTCGAGTGGATGAATTCTATTCCCCCCCTGCTGAGGACCCTGAACTTGAATGGATATCTTGGAGAGATGCCCAACAGGTTTGGGAATCTCGCGGGGTTGGTGAAGCTTTACCTGCGGAGCAGCCAACTACCTTCCATGGAGATACTTGGGGCGCTGCCCAACCTCATGCTCCTTCGTTTTAGTAGTAAAGCTTATGCTGGGGAGAAGCTGGTGTTCGGAGCGGGAGCATTCCCAAATCTCAGGAAACTTGATATTTGGGAGCTGGAGCAACTAAGGGAGGTGAGGTTCGAGGAGGGCACCTCGCCTCAGATGGAAAAGATAGAAATCTTTTATTGCAGGTTGGAATCAGGGATTATTGGTATCAAGCACCTTCCAAGGCTCAGGGAGATTTCCCTTCGTTACGGAGGTAAAGTGGCGAATCTTGGTATGCTGCAAGAGGAAGTGGACGCACACCACAATCATCCCGTATTGCGAATGCATAGGAACCGAAGCTACCATGACCTGGGGGACGTCGATGGATCCGCTGTACAAGTGGAAGCAACGGAGATGGGGGAGAGCTCGCAAGTGGTCAGTCCTGCACGGCAGCTACTTTCTCTTTCGTCTCCGTCTTGTTGTTTCTAGTTAAACCCAACAGCGAAGATGCGTGCTGATGCTCCTCGTCTCTGCCCGCTGCCGCTGCGAAGATGATCGTCTGCCCCTGGTGCTGACCTCGGAGTCTCGCGCCGGTTCCACTTCCCACTCAGGTCGCCGCCTTCTGAACACCACGCTGGTACCGCTCAAACCTCTCTCTGTTTGTTTTGATTCGATCTGATTTCTCGCAATGTTTGTCAGATTTTGTTGGAATATTTTTGTTTGCTGTGCACACCAAGTGTTTGTCAGAACGTCTGTAGGAGGTTGCGTATTTGGTAGCACCGCAATGTTAGTTTTCCAGCATGTTTTCTTACTAGCTTTATATTTGGACAGAATGCGTGTCAGTATTGATATAGTGTGATGATGGATTCAATATCATGTGTCGTAGATTGAATATGCATTAGAAATTAAACCCCTGTGTCGAATATACCTTGGATTGAGCTTGTAAAATGTAAAGGCTACTCAAATACTTGTCCTAAGACTCTAATGTCACTTATCACATGTTGCACCTTCTGAATTTTCCTAAATATTTTGTATTCACATCTTTGACATGTAATCTTTCAGTTTCTTTGTGCTGACTCCATTTAGTTCCACAACAGATACAAATTCCTCCAAAGAAGCAGATACAAGACATGCCACCGGATGTAGATGAAGTAAGCAATCACTTTTGTCTTATCCGTTTGCTATAAGGCACTAAGTTTTTGTACTTGAAAACAACTTTTGTATTCTTCAGCTTGTGATGAACTTGAGCACATTAATGGTGCTTCATGGATTGGCATTTTAGTTGCTTCTAATTTTACGTGTTGCACTAGTTGGATTGTAATTTTTTTTGTTGAGTTTGTTAAACATATAAGCACATGTAGGTTCAATTTATTCCATAAATTAATCATGACATCATGCACGCAAAATAACAGAACCATCACAGGTATAACAGATCTAGTCATGTCAACCAAGAAAAGGAACATGAACAGATCTAAAACGGAGAACATGACCGTTACGCATCGATGATTACGTTTCGATCGGTTTGTCGATGGTGACACCGCAGTACGGTGTGGATGACACGAAGTCGATGACGATTCGCGGCCGGCGCCGAGGAAGACGAGCGAGCTACGACAAGCGATCGCGAGCGCTTCCAAAAACCTTATTCGCCTCTCGGTGCGAACTTGAAGGCGGCGGTTCCGAGACTCGCTCCCGAACGGCGATGCACGCCGCGAACGGGACGGAGTAGACTACGAGAACGGCGCGATACAATGGAAGAGGCGAAACCCTAGATTGATTTCTCATCTCGTATGGAGGCGACGATTCAAGATTTATGGAGGAATCGGGCGTGTGATCAAGACGCCGCACGTTCTCCATAACTCGTGAATCAAACGGATTAGTCTCGTAATCGATCCGGATTCACCGCCACACAAAACAAAGAAAAGATAAAGCGCAAAGGAAGCGCGTGCTGCAAGCACTGGCGCCGATTTGGGCGGACCATTCACGCAGTGCCGGTGTGCGCGCCTGCCGCCGGCCCCCGGCGAGGCGAGGCGAGGCGAGCGCGTGTGTGTTCCTCTAGTTCTCTCCCACATGCCTCAAGTGACTAGGAGTGCACCATCCCTTTTAAGGTGGTCTTCTCTCTTAGAACTAACAATATGGTACTAAAGTTCACATGCAACCTTCCTTTGCATGAGTGGGCCTTTGAGATTTAATTTAGGAATTATTCTTCTTGTATGGGCTAGGCCCACATAATCCAACAATCCCCACCGGATCTCAAAGTCCCACAGATTTGCCGAATTCCAATGTCTTGTTTATATATCGGTGTTTGATGGAGACCAATTAAGGTTGAACATCCACCTAGAACTCCAAACTACACTTACTCACAACTTGAACAATGGACTATGCCTTGAATTGCAAGTTTGGTGCAAGCAAGCTTCACTTGAAGTCTTAACTGATACTAGGCCGCCATGAGGCTACCCTCGGTTGGAGCGTATAAGTCATACTCCTTGGTCTCTTCATGAGCTTAGTAGGAGATTTCCCCAAAATCTTTATAGACTACGACTAACAGTCGGGCTCATATAGGTGTGTTCTTTCAAGAACGTTCTGCAGGATAACGTCTTCGCTTCGAGCCAATGGAACACATTAAGGCCTTAACCAACCCGCCTTGCGCTTTTTTTTGAGAGTATTGCATCTTCACATAGAGAGGGTTGAAATTACTCTCCTCCAGCTTAATCGATGGCTTGTTTTTCCAGATCCTAATTCACGGGATCTCCGATCACATAGGTTGAGTTACTACCATAGATAACTCACATGGGTCTCATACCCATCTCCTTCGATACACTATCTATCACATTTCGTGATAGTCCCTTTGTGAAGGATCGCGAGTTTCTATTTGTTTGGATGTAATCCAAGGTTATAACTCGGAGTTTCTCAATTTCTGACAGACTTCAATCGACTCTTGACATGCCTAGGCGATTCATATTATCCTTAGAACTGTTCACTTTAGCGATAACGGTTTGATTATCACGATTCATGAGGATAGCGCGCGGCTTTTCTACCGTAGGTAGATCCATCAATAGATCCGTAGCCATTTCGCCTCAACAATAGCGGTGTCTAGTGCCGCAAGTTCGCTTCCATGGTTGACCTCGTCAAAATGGTCTGCTTGCAAGACCTCCATGAAACAAAGACCACCACCAATAGTGAAAACATATCCACTAGTGGCTTTGATCTCATCAAGATCGAGATCCGATTGGAATCACTATAACCTCCAAAGACCGACGGTACCGGTATAGTGAAGTCCAAAGTTCGAGGTACCTTTCGGATAGCGTAACACTCGCTCAAGTGCCTTCCGGTGATCATCTCACGGTTAGATGTAAACCGCTCAACTTGCTCACAAAGAAAAGAGATGTCCGGCCTTGTTGCACTAGCTAGATACATAAGAGAGCCAATTATCTGAGAGTATTCCAGCTGATTCCTAGCAATTTTCTTATTTTTACGAAGTAACACGCTAGGATCATAAGGTGTTGGAGAAGGCTTGCTATCAGAAAAACCAAAACGGCTCAAGACCTTTTCCACATAGTGAGATTGCAAAAGTGTAATCCCATCCTCACCTCTAACCAATTTAATGTTTAGAATAACATCAGCCACTCCCAGATCTTTCATATCAAAATTTTGAGACAAAAATAATTTGACTTCATTTATCACATTGATGTTTGTCCCAAAAATCAGGATGTCATCCACATACAAGCAGAGAATGACTCCTCACCCCACCATAGCGATAGTATACACATTTATCGCCTCATTGACAATGGCTCTGCAGATGTCAACGTTCTATCGAACTTTTCATGCCACCGCTTAGGAGCTCGTTTTAGACCATACAAAGATTTCAACAGCTTTAACACCTTGCCTTCTTGACCTTCTACTACAAATCCATCAGTGTTCCATGTAAATTTCCTCATCCAGCTCTCCGTTAAGAAAAGGCGTCTTAACGTCCATTTGATGAACGAGAAGACCATGTGAGGCGGCCAAAGCAAGTAGTACTCGTATTGTGGTCGGTCTAGCAACAGTGAGTAAGTGTCAAAGAAATCTTCGCCTTCTTTCGAGTGTAGCCCTTGGCAACAAGCCGAGCCTTGTACTTTTCAATAGTACCATCGGGCCTAAGCTTCTTTTGAACACTCACTTGCATCCTACTGTGTTTGCACCCATAAGGTCTATCTGTCAGCTCCAAGGTTGCATTAGTGATAATGGAATCCATTTCACTACGGACAGCCTCCTTCCAATAGTCTGCATCAGAAGATGCATATGCTTCTAAAATAGACTTGGGAGTGTCGTCCACAAGGTACACAGTGAAATCATCACCAAAGGATTTGGTTATCCTTTGTCTCTTGCTCCTTCTAGGAGCTCCACTATCATCCTCCTCATTGACAAGTTCATGTGTATGTTCAAAAGGTTCAGGTGGTGTGATTGAACTGGGAATTATTTCAGAGGGTTGGCTAGTAGTGTTATGTGTATCCTTCATTGGAAAGATATTCTCAAAGAATGTTGCATCTCGAGACTCCATAATTGTACCAACATGCATGTCAGGTACCTCAGTTTTAACTATCAAAAATCTATAGGCAATACTATGATTAGCATATCCCAGAAAGACACAATCCACAGTCTTAGGTCCAAGCTTGCGTTTCTTAGTTATTGGCACATTGACTTTCGCCAAGCACCCCCATGTACGCAAATAAGAAAGTGATGGTTTTCTCCCAATCCATACCTCGTATGGTGTTTTGTCCTTATTTCATTAGGAACTCTATTTAATACATGATTAGACGTTAGCAAAGCCTCCCCACCATGCCTTAGGTAAACCCACATGTCTAACATGGCATTCACCAAGTCAGTCAAAGTGCGGTTTTTCCTTTCGGCAATCCCATTTGACTCGGGAGAATAAGGAGGCGTCCTCTCATGTATAATGCCATGTTCCTCACAAAATAAGTCAAATTCGTTTGAGAAATACTCTCCACCACGATCTGACCTAAGTCTTTTTATCTTTCTGTTTAACTGGTTTTCAACTTCTGCCTTATAGATTCTAAAATAGTCTAAAGCCTCGTCTTTCGTTTTCAATAAATACACATAACAGAACCCATCAATCAATGTCATGAAATATCGTTTTCCACCCTTCGTTAACATTCCATTCATCTCAGAAAGATCTGAATGCAGGAGTTCTAGTGGTGCCAAATTTCTCTCGGCTGACCTTGTGAGGCTTACGAGGTTGCTTTGATTGCACACAGCTATGACATTTAGAACCTTTGGTGATGGAAACGTTTGGAATTAAATTCATACTGGAAAGCCGAGACATTAAACCAAAATTAATATGACACAGACGTGAGTGCCAAACGTTAGCCTCATCATCCACACCGCCACAAATATGGTTCACGCTTTATTGCGAAATCGAAAGGGAAAAGCGGAACAAGCCTCCGCACTCATAGCCTTTACCAATAAAATGTCCATGTTTAGACACGACTACTTTATTAGACTCAAATACCAACTTAAGCCCGTCTCTACATAAACGGAGCCACTAACGAGATTCTTGTCTATAGAAGGGACATGTCGACGTTCTTCACCGCACGATCTTTCCGAAGTAAACTTCGATCTACCGTACCAACACCATGAAGCAGTAGCATGTGACCCATTCCCATTAGGACTGAGGAATCGGCGACTGATAAGAGGAAAACAACGAAATATCGACACACATGTACATTAGCTCTGTATCAATCCACGGTTGGTAGATTGACTAACTGAAAGAACGAAGAGGTAAATTACCATACCCATCCCATCTCCGGTCTTGCCAATGGTCACGTTGACAGACTTAGAAGTCTGTCCTACAGGTGCCTTCTTTCCTTTGCGTTGTGGGCACTTCTTGGCCATGTGACCAGGCTCACCGCACACAAAGCAAGTTCTATCATCCGGATTGTTGTTATTCTTCTTCTTCTTGAAGTTGGTTGTCTGTTGGACTTTGACAAATTTTCCTTTGTTCTTGCTTGAGGGTTTCTGTACCACATTGGCATTGGACTGCCCTCCATCACCCTTAGACACAGCGTCCTTTTCCCGAGCTTTCTCCTCAATTTCAAGAGAGCCAATTAGACTCTCAACAGAGTGCTCTTGTCTCTTGTGTTTGAGTGCTGTTCCGAAATTCCTCCATGAAGAAGGTAATTTCGCAATAATACATCCAGCCACAAACTTGTCGGGTAAGGCACACTTCAGGAGTTCGAGTTCCTTGCCAATGGACTGTATCTCATGAGCCTGATCTACTACAGAACGGTTATTAACCATCTTGTAGTCATGAAATTGCTCCATGACATACATGTCATTGCTGGCATCAGTAGCACCGTATTTGGAATTCAGTGCATCCCATAACTCCTTTGCGTCTGTCATGTGCATATACACCTCGCACAGACGATCAGCAAGAACACTAAGAATGCATCCAACAAAGAGAGTAGTGGCAGTCTCGAATTCTTTCTGCTTTTCAGCATCAAGAATACCTTCAGCTTGCCATTACTAACCTGAATACATTCATAGCGAGAAGCCACGAGTGACCCCGACCGCCATCTCTTAAAGTGCACACCGGAGAACTTCTCCGGCCTCAGTGCATCGGCAAATCCAGCCATAGTAAGACCACAGTGCCTAAAATAAGGTTTTTGGATTGTTAAACATATAAGCACATGTAGGTTCAATTTATTCCATAAATTAATCATGACATCATGTACGCAAAATAACAGAACCATCACGGTATAACGAGATCTAGTCATGTCAACCAAGAAAAGGAACATGAACGGATCTAAACGGAGAACATGACCGCACGCATCGATGATTCTGCTCGATCGGTTTGTCGATGGTGACACCGCAGTACGGTGTGGATGACACGGTCGATGACGATTCGCCGGCCGAAGCGCCGAGGAAGACGAGCGAGCTACGACAGCGCCGCACGCAGCGCTTCCCAAAACCTTATTCGCCTCTCCCTGCAGAACTTGAAGGCGACGGTTCCGAGACTCGCTTCTCCGAACGACGCTGCACGCCGCGAACGGGACGGAGTAGACTACGAGAACGGCGCGATACAATGGAAGAGGCGAAACCCTAGATTGATTTCTCATCTCGTATGGAGGCGGCGATTCAGATTTATAGAGGAATCGGGACGTGTGATCAAGACGCCGCACGTTCTCCATAACTCAGAATCAAACGGATTAGTCTCAGAACCGATCCGGATTCACCGCCACACAAAACAAGCAAAAGGAAGCGCGTCACGCAAGCACTGACGCCGATTTGGGCGGACCATTCACGCAGTGCCGTGCGCGCGCCGCCGCCGCTCGCCTCGCCCTGGCGAGGCGAGGCGAGGCGAGCGCGCGCGTGTGTGTTCCTCTAGTTCTCTCCCACACATGCCTCAAGTGACTAGGAGTGCACTATCCCTTTTAAGGTGGTCTTCCTCTCCTAGAACTAGCAATATGGTACTAAAGTTCACATGCAACCTTCCTTTGCATGAGTGGGCCTTTGAGATTTAATTTAGGAATTATTCTTCTTGTATGGGCTAGGCCCACATAATCCAACAGAGTTTATTCTTACTGAATTATCTTCTACTGCACATTTGACCTGCAGTTGGTTTTTCTTTCAAAGAAAAGAAGATTAGATATTCGATAAAAATGTTTGACTTGGGAGTGATTGGTACTGATGAGAGATCAAACAAACCCAAATCGTGTTTCAATGTTGTCTCATTAGTTCCATTGCTATTTACCCTCTGGACATGTAAAAATTTTCTTATAGCAAATTTCTCAGGCTGCGGCCTGCTTGCTGCATTTTTATCCATTGTCTTCTGCTTTGATTTTCCTTCCAGCTTTTGTCTCCAGCAATCCCTTCTGTAGAAGATATTTAAAAAAATCACACTGTTTGTTTCTTAAGGATGAACCACTATTTTAATGCTTTTTTGGCTTATCGATTATTTCTGACATAATCTTGCTATATGCACTATAATATTTGTTACCTGTAGTCTCCAAAACAGAAGTGATTCTTTTTGTATCGGTCTGGTCTCTTAGACTCTCTCCATTACCAATTGGTCTCTGTTATACCCTCATGTTTGTATATAATTTAAAGCAGCCTTGTGTTGCCAAACTTTGCAGAAAATTAGACTTGGCGTCAACCCGGGACAAGCTGCAGCATGACACCATCACCTCATGACACAACCTGACTTGTGGCGCACAGCCTGATTGGTTGAAAACCTTACCCTTCTGCTAAAGATTTACTAGCCGGGAGCCAACTAGAGGAAGGTAAAACCATGGAAGTACTTGCGGGCACCACCCAAGCTCCTGGTCCCTCTTCTTTATTTCAATATGTTGGGAGAAATAAGAAATTAGTGTTCAGAATGGGAGCATTTTCATATATCAGGAATCTTGATATCTACGAGATGGAGCAACTCTGAGAGATGAGATTTGAGCAGCGCAACTCTCTATGGGAAGTGAACTAACATCTCAACCATCCCGTGTTGTGAAGGGAACAAGACTGAACTGAGACCATGATGTCGGGGACACTGAATGATCTGAAGTAACTCTGGAAGATGTGGAATCTCTTCTTGGGCCAGGAGAGAGTTCGTTACGCCCTCGGCAATCCATCCATCTCTGAAATGTGAACTGGGAAGTGATCATATTGATAACAGGCCAGTTCTGCTCAGTAGCAGCTTCTGTTTCTGGTTATCATGTTAGATGGTCTATAGTTGCAATTCCTGATGTTTTTTTAATCTTGTGACCACACATATTTGAACCCCTGTTTATCTCAAAGCGAATACATTTGGTGACGCTGCTCTTCTAACTATTTAAGTCTCTTATTTCTCTACTGGGGGAGAGAGTTTGACATCTCAGTTGAATGAAATAAACTCATCTCCGTAAGTATTCAGCTGGGGAGGAGATGTGGAAGATCCAATGGAGTACAAAAGATGCACTTCTATGCTGCATTGTTCATCCCACCACCTGCAAATGCAAGACAGCTCCTTACAAAAAAACAAGACAGGCCAGATGGTTGTTCAGTGTTTTCTATGAATGAAACTTTCTCGTAAGTAGGTTATTTGTTAGAACCCTTAAGATGTTAGATTATTTAGTGGATTGTTGTCTTCTGCAAATTGCAGTGATGATAACACCTGCGCTGCGCACTCTTTCAGGCAGAATGGTTGGGCGAAGCACAATGTTGAAGCTGCAGTCTTTGCCAGTTCAGGCAGAATTGGAATGGGTGCTGTGATCGGAGACCACAACGGCCAATTTACTGTGGCTTTGAGGCGTTACATGTATCACACTCTCAGCCTTTCACACCGAGCTATGTGATGCAAAGAGGACTGGACATGCAAACCAATGTTCCTGTGGTGTAAATTGCGGAGGAGTGACAGCACCATGATCTGGGAGACATCGAAGGACTGGAGCCTGGAGGTGATGGAGGAAGTTACAACACCATTTCCAGATCACGGTTTACAAATCGGACTTGGCCTGGCCCTGAATCCCTGATGCCGTCGACAGTACGGAAACCGAGGATCAACTTGTCGAGAAGTCTCTACTGGATGGCAACAACTTCCTCCGAGTCTGAGGAAAATCAGTTGATTGTGTGCCTTCTCCACTATTGAAAATGATCTGCTTGCTCCTACGAGCAATTATTGATAGCGACCCTGTCTATTATTTTTCAATATTTGTTGCTGTCATTATATTTGTACTTCATTGTAACTGAAGAATGAGGACACATGGTATTGCAATTTGCAACTTCCTTTTTTCTTTCAATTACCGGAAGAATTTTTGACATTGGAATTGGATGAAATACACCTTCTATGTGTGTGCTCTATCTCCTCACTTGTAACAACGTATTTGGATTCTGTTAACATGGTAAGTCGTGTGTTATTTGCAATTTACTTTTTGTTGTCGCCATCATACTTGTAACTGAATACCATTATACCAAACGTACTTGCTAGTGCCTTCTATTTGATTTCCTTACCTTCTTTTGCATTTGGAAAAATCTTGACATTGTAATTGTATAAAATATACATTAACCGATGTATATTATAACGGTAGACTGTTAGGATGGAGATGCAAGAGCTAGGTACCATCAGTCGACATCAAGTATGTTCTATTACTAATGATGCATAATTCATTTTCCTTTGTTGTTTTTCAAGTACGCTCTTGTTCGTCAGATCTTATTCATTTTACATTAACATAACAACATACATGACACTTATGGCAAGAGTACTTTCAATTTACATTTCTTCTCTGCATCAATTTTATCTGTTTAAATTGGTTCAACATGTATATTTACTCGACAGATCGAATCCACTCCTGGGTATCTCTTCAAATCCACCCCACATAATTGCTGATGGGATGAAAGTGATTATTCAAATACTGTTGACGTGTGTCTGTAAACCTGTCACAGAGATGGGTCATGGTTAATGTTGGAGAAATTGATCATATGCCACTGTTTGGCACTCTAGGATTTGTCATTCCTTCCGCTATAATTGATCATATGCTATTATGTCCATCTATTTCTCTAAGATTTACCACTATGGACAATTTTGGAGTCTGGTGTTCGGAGCGGGAGCATTCCCAAATCTCAGGAATCTTGATATTTGGAGTATGAAGCAATTGTGGGAGTTGAGATTCGAGGAGGGAACTGTCAGGATCCGATGCGATCTGACAGAGAATCGGTGAAGTTCAAAAGATTTTTGGGAAAGGAATGGCTACAAGAACCCTAGATTACTTTACCAACTAAGATACCATAATATACTTCATCCATCCTGCTTCATTGCTAAACGTTTGGGATGTATATATATCCTCAAAATTACAGAGTGAAATGAGTTAAACTGAATGTAACAGCGGTAGAAACTGAAGTTCGACAGAATCGACAATTTAGATGACATCACAGTACTTAACAATTGAAGTTACTGGCTTAAGTCCTTGCCGTGCGATTTACTTACTGCTTCCTCTACGGTCCCGATCGCTCCTTTGAATATAAATGACATCGTTGTACAGTTTTTCTTCAGCGCCGACTTCTCTTCTGAAGGAAAACTGAAGCTTTCTCGGTTCAGTTTTGCTGATCCTGACAATTTCCCCCCTCTGACTTCACCCTTGTCCCCAAGGGCTGAATTGAGGAAAAGTTTTCTGGATAAACGCTGCGTCTTCCCAGGTGGCATCTGTACTGTCCAAATTTTCCCATTGTACTAACCATTGAACCACATGTTCGTTTCGTCTGGGTATCACCCTCCTCTCCAGTACTGACACAGGGTAATTCTTCACTTTCCCATCGTCTCCTACCAGAGGTAGTCCAGGAAGAGGAACAGCATTCAATCCAACATGCTTCTTAAGCTGGCTTACATGGAATACTGGGTGAATGTGTGCATCATCTGGTAATTGTAATTTGTAAGCTACCCTTCCTATTCTTTCCATCACCCGAAATGGTCCATAGTACTTCGATCTCAATTTTAATGCACCTCTCAGCCCAAATGCATTTTGTCGGTCAAGTTGCATCTTCAAGTATACCATATCCCCTACTTCAAAAGTTCTCTCGGTTCTCCTTTTGTCAGCAAAGTGTTTGATCCTTCCTTGAGCTTGAAGCAGATTCTCCTTGATTTTTAACACCATCTCTTCTTTCTGCTCTATTGCAACCTGTGCTTCTGCTGAGATATTGCAGGGTACTGTCAACTCTCCAATCTGAGGAGGATGGTAACCATATAGCGCCTGGAACGGAGTAATTTTCAGAGATGTGTGATATGAGGTGTTATACCACCATTCCACAAGATGTAACCAGGTCAACCATTCCTTTGGTTCTTGAAAGGTCATGCACCTGAGATATGCTTCTAAACACTGATTTACTCGCTCGGTTTGACCGTCAGTTTGAGGGTGGTATGCCGTGCTAAAGCGAAGGGATACCCTTCAGAGTCTTGAATATTTCTTGAAATAGGTTGCTTGTAAATACACGATCTCTGTCAGTAACTATGCTGACCGGCATACCATGTAGTTTGAATATATGTTCCATAAACAATTGGACCACTTGTTGGACAGAATAAGGGTGGGATAGTGGAATAAAGTATGCATATTTGGTTAGTCTGTCAACCACTACCAAGATAACATCCTTCCCTCTAGATTTTGGTAGTCCCTCAATGAAATCCATAGAAATATGTGACCATGCCATATCAGGAACTTCCAAAGGATCCAAGAGTCCAGGAATGTGTATATTTTCAGATTTAGCTACTTGACAAATTGGACAAGTGGTAACCATATCATCTACACTCTTTTGAAGTTTTGGCCAATAAAACAACTTCTTGATCCTTTGATAAGTGGCTCTCTTCCCAGAGTGTCCTCCAAAAACTGAGGAATGAAAATTTTCCAAGATCTTTTGCCTCATTTCGTTTCCAATGCCCACAACAATTCTACCTTTATATCTAATCAACCCAGACATATAAGAATAATCTGTCATTGCCTCTGGTTGATTCAGTATTTCATCAATTAACTTCTGACTAGACATATCTCCCACATAGCTATCTTTGATGTCATTTACCCATTCAGGCAAAACAGTAACTATAACATTACAAGATGATTTACTACGAGATATTGGAGTGTCTCTTCGTGAGAGTGCATCAGTCACCACATTCTCCTTTCCCTTTTTGTACTCAACTGTATAATCGAATTCCAGGAGTTTAAGGAGAAGTTTGTGCTGAATACCTTCAGTAATCCTTTGAGTTGTGATGTACTTAAGGCTTTGCTGGTCCGTTTTGATGATCAATTTGCCACCTAAGAAATAGTGTCTCCACCTCCTCAAAGCCTCCAAGATAGCCATAGCCTCTTTGTCATAAATGGACTGTGCCATAGCTTTAACTCCCAAACTTTTACTAAAATAAGCTATAGGTCTCCCTTTTTGCATAAGGACTCCACCAATTCCCCCACCACAAGCATCAGCCTCCACAGTAAATGGCTGAGAAAAATCAGGAAGAGCTAACACTGGGCAATTAGTCATGACTTCTTTTAGTGTTTCAAAAGCTTCAGTGTGTGTTCCTTGCCACTCATAAGCATCCTTCTTTAATAAATCAAATAATGGTTTGCAGATCTTCCCATATCTTTTGATAAACCTTCTATAATACCCAGTCAATCCCAAGAAGCCCCTCAGCTGAGTGATTGTCTGTGGCCTTGGCCAGTTCACAATGTCAATGATTTTCTTAGGATCAGTAGCCACGCCTGCTCCACTGATGACATGGCCTAAATACTCCACTTGTGGTGCAGCAAATACACATTTGCTACTCTTTGCTGACAGCTGGTTGCTCCTCAATATTTTTAGCACTGTCTGGAGATGTTTTACATGCTCTTCCAAGTTCTTACTATAGATCAATATATCATCAAAGAATACTAGGATGAACTTTCTCAAATGTGCATTGAATATGTGATTCATTAAGGCTTGAAAAGTGGCAGGTGCGTTGGTTAGCCCAAATGGCATTACCAGATACTCATAATGTCCCATGTGTGTCTTGAAAGCTGTTTTAGAGATGTCGGCTTCATTCATTCTGATTTGATGATACCCAGATCTGAGATCTAGCTTGGTAAAAATACAAGATCCATTGAGCTCATCTAGCAAATCTTCAATAACAGGCATAGGAAACTTATTTTTTATAGTCATTGCATTTAATTGTCTATAGTCTACACACATACGCCACGATCCATTTTTTTTCTAACCATTACTGCTGGGGATGCATATGGACTTACACTATTTCTGATTTCGTTGTTCTTCATCAACTGGTTAATGATACTCTCCATAGCTTCCTTCTGAACATGAGGGATTCTATATGACCTGATGTTAGGAGGCTCAGCACCCTCCTTGAGATGGATAGAATGATCACAATCCCTCACTGGTGGCAATCCACTAGGCTCCTGAAACACATCAACATACTGGCTGAGTATTTCTGAAATGGCAGCTGGAATTTGTTGATTATCCAATTCTGCATCCTCGGGTATTCTTTTTGCATGAATCATACATCCCATCACTCCCTTCCTAGCCATCTTCTCCAATTTTACTGAATTGATCCTACACTTCTCTTTAGGTTCAGTAAAGTCTCTGAGTGTTACCATCTTGCCTTTCTTGTGAATAGACAACTGTCTCTTCTTCAAATCTAGCATAATAGGGCTGTGCTCATATATCCAATCAGCTCCCAGTATTATGTCATAGCTTTTGAGTGTCAACAGCCTGAAAGAGTTCTTGAAATTTGTCCCTTGGATTGTATAGCATATACTTTCCACTAGAGCATTAGTTTTTAGTTCACCTCCTCCAGCCACAGAAACCTTCCTGACTACTGCAGAACTAAACTGGCACTTACTTCTCACAGCAAATTCATAGTCCATGAACGAATTAGTGCTCCCACTATCCACCAAAGCTATAGCCTTCTTCCCTCCAATCATAGTCATCAAGAGGAAGGTAGAAGAACCAACAGTCCCCTGTATTGCATGTTGTGACAGTTGCATGAGTTCTTCCTTGGATTCTGGGTCATTAGTTTGCTTAGGACTGTCAGGAGCAGTGATATAACCTTCTTCTATACCTTTGTTTTCTTCTTCAGCTACTAACTCCTCCTCATCTCCTCTTAGTAACAAAGCATGGATAGCTCTTTTCACCTTACATTTGTGTGCTATGGACCAAGGTTCCTGACAGTACCAACAAGGTCTCCTTTCCTTTTCTCCAGTGTATGCTACATTCTTACTGCTGGAGTTCCTGTCTACATTTTTTTGCACTTGTTTTGGTGGTGTTTTGTAGTTGTTGTTTCTCGAGGAGAATTTGTTTTTGTTGTACCCTCCAAACTGATTCAACTTTTTTGCAGCAGCTGATTTCTCATATACCTTAGAGTACCAATAAGCTTCCATCAGCCCTTGTGGTCTCTGTCCACATACGTCATGTTTGATTTCTGCTCTCAATCCCCCAACAAAACAACTCATCATGAAGGCCTCTTGGAGATATGGGTGGTCTCTCTTTACCAATGCCATGCATTCCTCAAACTTATCAACATACTGGGTTACTGACAATCCACCTTGTCTCATATTTTGCAATTGTTCAACAGCATCATGAGCATTAGCTTCTGAGAAACGATCAACTACCATGGAGCAAAGCTGAGTCCAATTTAAAATTTGCCAGGGAACTCCTATTCCCTTTAGCCACCTTGCTGCTCTTCCTTGGAAGTGACAAGTAGCTAAGTTAACCCACTGTTCCATTGGAGTACCTGATAAAGCAAAGAATTGTTCACATTGTTTCAACCACTCCACAGAGTCATCCCCGCTGAAATATGGAATTTCTAATTTCGGTCCTCTTATCATAGCCTCAGCATAATGTGCTACATTGCCCATATTCCCATATTGAAAAACCCCTTGATGATCAGACACCCTAACTCCTGCATTATGCAGCATATTTTCCCCATTCAAGAATTGTCCAGTGACAGGATTATATTGGTGATTACTCATGAAAGGATGATTCCAGTTGATGCCATAATGATTTCCATTTCCACTGAATTGTTGTGCTTGCATATTCAGACCTCCTTGTGAGCTTATGCGAACAGTAGATGTATAGACTGGAGCCAAAGAAGGAATAACAGTGTTCGGCTCAATGCAAAACTGTGTTCCCGCAGTATCAATTCCAGTACTATGATTAACTGAATCCGAAGTGGTTCTACCTCCCATACCCCATCTCATATTACCCCCAATCATCACTGGTGGTGGCACAGGAAGACTTACCTCGCTAGTTGTTGTCGCTTCTAAGTCTGGTGGACAAAATCTTTTCAAAAGTGACTTGATCTCAGCCATTTCTGTCTTCGTCCCCTTTAGTTCTGCAATCTCTTCTCTGATAGCGGCAACTTCAGATCTCGCATCAAAAAGCCCTTCATCCCCAGCCATCTTGTTCTGGGATCGAGTTTTCGATACCATATACTCAGATTCACAGAGTTGTATTGAGGGAGTTCACAAGCATAAGCCAACCTCTTCCAGTCGTCAATTCCCGCCGCCGATCATCAGTTCCAATCCGTTTTCAGGGATTTTACAGTAGCAGATCAAGATCAGCTCCCAACCTTACTGCTTTGGATGTATCATCCAAGAACCGGAGTGCGCTCTGATACCTTTGTCAGGATCCGATGCGATCTGACAGAATCGGTGAAGTTCAAAAGATTTTTGGGAAAGGAATGGCTACAAGAACCCTAGATTACTTTACCAACTAAGATACCAGAATATACTTCATCCATCCTGCTTCATTGCTAAACGTTTGGGATGTATATATATCCTCAAAATTACAGAGTGAAATGAGTTAAACTGAATGTAACAGCGGTAGAAACTGAAGCTCGACAGAATCAACAATTTAGATGACATCACAGTACTTAACAATTGAAGTTACTGGCTTAAGTCCTTGCCGTGCGATTTCCTTACTGCTTCCTCTACGGTCCCGATTGCTCCTTTGAATATAAATGACATCGTTGTACAGTTTTTCTTCAGCGCCGACTTCTCTTCTGAAGGAAAACTGAAGCTTTCTCGGTTCAGTTTTGCTGATCCTGACAGGAACCTTGCCCCGGATGGAAAAGATAAAATTTGGTGGTTGCAGGTTGGAACAAGGGATTATTGGTATCAAGCACCTTCCAAGGCTGTAATATCCCGTTTACCTAAAGAAGTAACTAAGGAATTATGAAAATTAATTAAAAGGAAATTGGGCCGAAAGAATTGGATTTCGGAATCTGGAGTTAGAATTTAGGCCCATTAGGTGGAAGAGAGGGAAAGAGTTGGTGGGCCCAAGGCCCATCCCCTGAACAAGTCCGAGGTGGACTCGGCCAGGGGGGCGGTGCCCATAAGAGGGGAAGGGGGGTGGCTAGCTGCCCAAGCCTTAGCCACCTCTCTATCCACGCCCCTGTCGCTGCCCAAGCCCTCCTAGCCGCCCCTGCTGCTGCCCTAGTCCCTTGCCCCCTTGCAGCCTCTCCCTTGCGCTCGGTTTGCTGCTGCCTTGGCCGAGTCACCCCTTGGTGCTGCTGTTGTCAGCGTCTAGGAGAAAAAGCAAGGACCAGCAAGGAACCAAGAGCAGGAAGAAGGAAGGAAGGAGAAGGGAAGGAGGAAGCTAGGGTTTGTGCACTCCGCGTTCGTTCATCGTCAATTTTCATGGGTAACGATCTTATCAACCTTATATTGATCTTATATGGATGTTTATTCACGTTTTACATTGGTTTGGTCGCGAGAGTTAGACGTTTTGTGATGCCCTAGTTCATTAAGTTGTACTACAGAACCTTACGGAGGAATTTTGGAGTATCTCCTTCCAGAATCATAGTTTCATCTGGTTAGGAAAGTTGTATATAAATTTCTTAGCTTTCAATGGAGTCCAAGATCATTAAATTTGGAAAAAGCGACTAAAACGTTATGGCATCGGGAGTATTGTTGTCCAGAACTGCGTCTCAATGACAGCAGTTGTGAAGATCGCGTAATTATGTATATTAGATGTTAAAACTAAATTATGGTTATAACTAGGATTAGCTATGTAATTCTCTGTAGATTCCATAAATATTATGGTTTGCTATTTTTCATATTGTATAAAAATAATTACGAAGAAGTGAATTCTATTGTTCTGTAAAATTCCAATATGACCTTCGGGGTTGGAAACGGGTACCTATATGGAAAAATCAGAGAATTTGCATAACTAAGATAATATAGGTAATTTTGTTTAGATTCCATAAAACATAAAGTTTGATATATTTGGAGTCTAGTATAAAAAAATATTGCCATTTGATCACCGGGACAACGGGTAGGTTGTCTGGTGAAGTTGAGTTAAGTGTGTTGGATTTGCGTGTAGGTGCGATAGTGTTTTGGTTGATGATTGTGTACTGATGTGACATATTTTGAGTGTATTATTGATGTTTATACATGGAGTGTCGCTTCAAGTTCGATGCCGCCTTTGCATCGTCCCGACTTTCGTAGCTAAAAGGCAAGTGCATGTTAGAACGATAGACACTGTTTTGGTTGTCGTTGTCTTTAATATTTTATTATCACATTATTTATTTATATTTTTGTTAAGTTTATTTACATGCCGTGAAAATTAGTGTGATAATGATGATATGACATGATGATGACATAACCATGAGGATGACATGGTTATAATAACGGATAACATTGATGATTAATGAACATTGTTGCATCATTTACATGCATATGAGTTAGGACGGTGAGTACTGCCATTTATATGGCTAGTTTAGTGTGCTACATAATAAAATCCTACAGAGGTAGGGACCCCATCTTAACGGAGATAGGGAAAGAGTGTGTTATAGACGGGTGAACACTCCACTTTACTGGTATCAGCTGTTGAGTTGCATCATTTGCATTGCATACATGAGGAGTTAATGATAATAATTGGGTATATGAGATATGCGAAAGATTGTTAGACATACTTATAACATTGTTAATGTTTCAATTGAAAGATGAACCGTTTGTTTATTTCTATTCTGTATTTGTTGAGTCGTGAACTCACCTTTGCTTTGTTGTTGATATTTAGGTGACCATTGATGGCGACATGCATGGAATAGAGTAGCACATATGCATCACATGCATTGATCACACAAACATTATATATATATATATATATATATATATATATATATATATATATATATATATACTTTAGTGACAATGATTGCTCTCCTTTACATTTATTTGTGGATTTGATTATTGATTAAAGAATTATAATATATGCGTTTAAGTGGTATATTGGATAAACGTGGTATATTGGAAGTGAGAGTATATACTCCTAAGAGTACTAAACAGACGTCTATATATATATATATATATATATATATATATATATATATATATATATATATATATATATATATATATATAATTTAAATTTAGTGACAATGATTGCTCTCCTTTACATTTATTTGTGGATTTGATTATTGATTAGTTTATATGCTTGAGACTTTAATGGTTTTATTTATTAGTTAAATTATTATTATTTATTTATTTATTACTAGTTGATATATTATGCTTATTGCCATCCTATGTACCGGAAGCATGGTCCCGATGTTCCATGGGTGTGGGGATCCCAAACATTTCTCGATTCTGTGTATCCCGAGCATTTCTCGAGTACGTGTATCTCAAGCGTTCTTGGTGCATGTGACCAAGCTGTGAACTTTTATCATTCTATGCAATTATTATGTTTTAATTGATTCATTTGACCCGTGGATGGGTTTTTGTTCCATGCACGCGTGCTGAAATTATTGTTTAATCAAGGTTTAATTTGGTAGCTAGAGTAGTTACGTGATATTATGGGAGATGACAAGGATCTAATAATCCTTAATTAATTAAATTATTATCTGTAATATTCATTATAGATGATAATATCCTTGTACAACCTTCAAATGTACCCCTCAATATCAACAATGAGGGTTATTATAAACACCCAGTGGTCATAAGCCATTCTACAACCACCCTATATGGTCGTAAGTCATCCTACTACTACTTTATAGTCGTAAGTTCTTCAACAACTACTTATTGATCGAAAGTCCTATTACGATCACGTCGTGATCGTAAGCTTTACTACGATTAGGTCATTTACGACCACCCTATGATCGATAAGAATCATAGACATGTGAATCTAATCGACTAATGATCCCTTACACTATGTCTAATTACATACAGTAGCTAATATGTGCCGTTGTTCTCTGATATAACTGCACGTATTAATCTATGTCCTGGCATAACCGTAAGACGAACGTGGGGTGCTGTCTCTCTGACAATAAATGTCATCAACATGCGCAATTCATCAACCGTTGGAGCACCTTTTGATATAGACAACTGTCACCCCCCTCAAACGCTATATAAGAGATAGCGTCGGTAGACAGAGACAAGGACACAAATAACGAAACAGACATGAGTCATTAGTCTTATCCTTCGGTGATTTTTTTTCTTGTTGTAAACATAATTAATAAAAAAAACACAGGATTATGGTTGTTATTATCTCAGAAGAAGATCCGAACCTATCTAAATTTCCTGCGTCTCATCTTTGTGTATCCCTGTGTAGTCTCTAGTAAAAAGATTTCCTTCTAACATTTATTTTATAAGTTTGATATTAAAACAAGGGGAAGACTGGACGCACAACCCGATCAATAATCATCCCGTGTTGCAACTGCACGAGGACCGAAGTCACCATGACCTTGGGAACGTCGAAGGATCTGCCGTAGAAGTGGAAGCAACGGAATCCCTTCCTGGGCTTGCGGGGGAGAGCTCTCAAGTGGTCACGTTGACGACGAACGACAGGTCAGTCCTGCACGGCAGCTACTATCTCTTTCGTTCAAGTAGTAGTTATCAACTGAGATATTTTGTACTCACTATTCCTCTCCTCTTGTTGTATCTAGTTAAACCCAACAGCGAATATGCTCGTTGATGATGATCTGCTCTCCCTTTGTTTGCCCGCTGCCTCTCCTTGTAGTTGATGATCGGCTGCCCCTGGTGCCGATCTCGGAGTCTCCCACCTGTTCCACCTCCCGCGCAGGTCGCCGCCTTCTGAACACCACGCTGGTACCGATCAAATCTCCCTCTGTTTGTCTGATTCCATCTGATTTATTGCAATGTTTGTCAGATTTTGTTGGAGTTTTTGTTTGCTGTGCACACCAAGTGTTTGTCAGAATGTATGTAAGAGTTTGTGTATTTGGTAGCTTGGCAAAGTTAGTTTTGCAGCATGTTTTGCTACTAGCTTTAAATTTGGACAGAATCTATCTCCGAATCCATGCAGTGTGAATGGATTCAATATCGTGTGTTGCAGATCAAATATGCATTGGAAATTAAACCCATATCAACTATTAAAATGTGAAGGCTAACTACTTGTCCTAAGACTCTCATGTCACTTGTTACACATTGTACGTACTGAATTTTTCCTAGATCTTTCATAGTCACATCTTAGACATGTAAAATTCCAGTTTTTTGGGTTGAATCCATTTAGTTTCACAACAGATACATATTCCTCCAAAGAAGCAGGTAAGGTACACATTATCTTAACTAATACCACGTACAGTGGCGGACCTAGGATTAAATCGTAGGTATGGCGGTGTCGCTTTCTCGTCGGACACCACCTCGCCGTGCACCGCTACGGTTTAGTCGCTCAGTCCTCGCTCAATGGCTTGATGCATTGCATTGAGCTTTTGTTCAACAAAACTATTTTTTAGAGAAAAGTGCTCAATGGACTAATAAAATGAATCCTTTTGGAACACATAAACATCCTAGACGCATTAAGCACTCATATTACTGCATGTACCTCTTTTCATGGTTCTTATGAAATTGTAATCATGATTCATGATTTAGGATGATTGCTTAGTATAAATCCTAAAAGAACAAATCAAAGGAAGGAAACACCATGCAATTACTTACTGGCCACCTCACCGACACCGTCCCCCATGCGCCCCCCTTCTGGCCTCGCGGTGCAGGCGTGTATCTTTTCTGAATCTGCGACTGCCAGCACAAGAAAACATATATGTTATCATCCCATGAATACACAAATACTAATATTCTATGGTGAATCATAACTCTTGGGAAAAACTTACCTCAAAAATCTCTTCGCTGCTTTTCAGACAATTTTTCCCAATTACACAAACTGAGCCGCTCCCTCCAATAATCTCTGCACCAAAATACCAAATAGACTAGGACCTCCATTTTGTGAGCTCGACGATGTCCCCCGCTGGCCACTGCTTTCCACTTGCCGGCGTCGACACGCCGTGCTGCTCTGTGCCCGCTAATTTAGATACTGTGCAAGTTACAATAAGGAAGCCAAGGATTCTCATAAAGGAATTTTAAAAGAAATTCATACGGCATGGAACAAGATGGTGTAAATCATTAACAAAACAAATGCAATTGCTCATTATTGGGAAAAGAGTACAGCTGCTTACAGCTAGCAACCTAAACTTTCCAGAACAACTGGAATATTGTAACTGAAGCAAAGTTGATCCAAATTTTCATAGCAAAAAGATAGTACCACGGGTTGCACATAGATGCAGAAAAGAAGCTCTCACGGCTGGTACACATCTGGAAGCTGAAGGCCTACACTGGCAGCAGATTTGTTCAATATCTTTTTCATTTCATCAGATAGGTCCACGGCTATATTTATGAGAATAGCAGGTCCTGAACAATCAAACATGATTTACAGAGTTAGTGGAGTACATAGTGTATGACAAGCCGATGGTAACATTCTACCATTGTAAGGATGCGAAGAACTTGCTCGGTCTAAAATAGGTGATGTAACAAGGTCGAATTATGGAAATCAGCCATTGAACCAGTATACGCTCTTATTTCTAATACACATGATTCAATTTCTAGCCATTGTGCATTACCATTCAAACTAGAACAACGTGGTGATTGGGGCAACAACTAGCAATGCCTGCATATCCAGATGATCTCTGACCAAAATTTATCACAATAATGAGCTATCGTGAAGCTACAACACGTTCCTGATACGAACCGAAGATCTTCGGGAACTAGAACGCAGGGTGTATGGATGAGTAGCCAGAACTTGATAGAAAGGAGGAAGAACTTGGAAGAAACTATTTGCATTGATTCATAATCTTCCCTTTTCAATTACAAGCCTCCAGACTCTTTATATAGTCCTAGAGTCCGATCGATGTTGAGACTAATATAGCCCTATTTGTATACAACTCGAATTTAACTCTTTCTATTCTCTACCTTTCTATATTGGAACTTGCCGGCTTCAAACTTTCCTTCTTCCTGCGCTGGAATTGAATCCCAACAAAGCTGTCCGTAACACTTCCCCCCTCCTTTTGAAACAGCTTGTCCTCAAGCTGATAATCAGGAAATTCGCGTTGAAATTCTTCTCTAGTGATCCAAGTTTAAATGCGCTTGGTCGTAGCATCGTTCTTCCACTGCACCTTAACTCCCATATACCTCGATTAAGACGTGCGCGAATAATACTCGCAGGTTGTAGTTGTACATGCCCATGATGTAATGGAGGTAATTCTGTAACATGCTCAGGAGGAGTACCAACAAAAGGTTTGAGATTGGCAACGTGAAAAACATTATGAATTCCAGCATGTTCCGGAAGTGCCAGCCTATACGCAACCTGACCAATCTTGGACACAACTTTGTATGGACCGAAAAAACGGGGACGCAATTTACAATTGAGACCCGGAGCAATAGCAGAAATTTGTCTTTGATGTAATCGAAGCCAAACCCATTCACCTTCTTGAAATTGAAGTTCACGACGTTTATTATCCGCCAAACTCTTCATGTGTTGTTGAGATTGAAGCAACCGTAAACGAATCTCCTGAATAAATTCATCGCGGTCGGCTAGTGATTGTTGTACTTCCGGACTCGCAGCTGGGCCATCTTTGTGAGGAATCAATGGAGGAGGTTGCCACCCATAAACCACTTCAAAAGGAGTGGATTTAAGAGCCGAATGATATGACGTATTGTAACAAAATTCAGCCCAAGCCAACCACTGCGGCCACGAACGCACTCGATCTCCACATAAACAACGAATATACATTTCAATCGTCCGATTAACTACCTCAGTTTGGCCATCTGATTGTGGATGATATGCGGTACTCATGTGTAGCTTAACGCCTGCTAATCTGAATAGATCTTTCCAAAATTGACTAGTGAAAATCTTGTCACGATCACTGACAATTGATTCCGGAAACCCATGTAATCGGACAATACCGTCGAAAAAAACTTGCGCAACAGACTGTGCTGTAAAGGGATGACTTAAAGTAAGAAAGTGCGCATACTTTGAAAATCTGTCCACCACGGTCAAAATGACTGTCTTGGTAGCAACTTTAGGCAAACCTTCAATGAAATCCATACTAATATCAGCCCAAACCCGAAGAGGTACCGGTAAAGGCTGAAGTAATCCCGCCGGATGTAACTGAGATGTTTTGTATTTTTGACAAGTAACACACGCACGAATAAACTCTTGTAGTAACCGGCGACCACCTGGTATATAAAAACTTGCCTGGATGCGATGCCAAGTTTTTGTGACGCCTTCATGACCCACCGAGTGAGCAACAGAAAAAATATGTTGAAGGCCTGAAAAGTCGGCGGGAATAAATATACGGCGACGATACAACAATAACCCATCCGCAAATTCCCATTCGCCAAGTAATGAACCAGCCGTCCACTCATTGTATTTGTGATCCGGGATGGTGAGTTTTGAGTTGACAATGAAGGTCATCATAATATGCAAAGTCGGTAGTTGATAGCACATGTACAGCAAGCTCTTCATGCTGACGGGAGAGCGCGTCGGCGACAATGTTTTCCTTGCCTGGTTTGTATTCGACTGCAAAATCGTAGCCGAGAAGTTTCGGAATCCAATGATGTTGTGGTACCGTTGTCAACCGTTGATCCAGAAGATGTTTCAGACTATAATGATCTGTCCGCACACGAAACTTGCGACCCCAAATGTAAGGCCTCCAATGTCGGACAGCGAACACTAGTCCAATTAGTTCCCGTTCATAAGCTGGTAATTTGGCCTGATGAGCTGCCGCCGGTTTGCTAAAAAATGCAATCGGTCGGCCCCCCTGATGCAGGACGACACCAAAACCAACCCCCGATGCATCACAATCTATCACAAAGTCCTTTGTAAAATCTGGAAGTTGCAAAACCGGTGCCGATGCGATGGCCTGTTTTAGATTGTCAAAAGCAACTGAAACCTCCTCAGACCATTTAAAACTTTCTTTGCAGAGTAGTCGGGTCAGTGGCGTTGCAACATGACCGAAGTCTTGGATGAATTTGCGATAATAGCCGGCTAGTCCCAAGAATCCCCGCAAACTTCGAATGTTGCGAGGTTGTGGCCACTCGAGGACTGCCGATACTTTCCCTTTATCCATAGCTACCTCGGTAGCCGAAATAACATGGCCCAAATAAGAAATTTGTCGCTGCCCAAAAGTGCACTTCTTCTTGTTAAGAAACAGCTGATGAGTAGAAAGCAGCTGCAAAACCTGACGAACATGATGAAGATGCTCCGTCCAAGTCCTGCTATAAATTAGAATATCGTCGAAAAATACTAGAACAAAGCGACGAAGGAAAGGTTGTAATATGGAATTCATCATTGCTTGAAAGGTTGAGGGAGCATTGCATAGACCAAAAGGAAGAACCAAGAATTCAAAATGGCCATGGTGCGTCCGGAACGTCGTTTTCAGAACATCCCCAGGAAACATCCGAATTTGGTGATAACCTGATCGCAAATCTAGCTTGGTGAAGAAACATGCTCCCTCCAGCTCATCCAAAAGTTCGTCCACATGTGGGATTGGAAATTTATCCTTGATTGTGTGTTCGTTGAGTGCGCGGTAATCCACACAAAACCTCCATGATGCGTCTTTCTTTCGAACAAGAAGAACCGGTGAAGAAAAGGGTGACGAGCTCGGCCGAATAATCCCTTGGGCTAGCATTATGGCACACTGACGCTCAATTTCATCTTTCTGAATATGTGCATAACGGTAGGTACGTACCATGATTTCCGGTGCGTTTGGTACTAGCCGAATATGATGATCGCAGGATCGGGCTGGCGGCAAACCTGTAGGCACAGAAAATCGATGCTCGAACTCGGCCAACAGTGGTGCCAACAATTCAGTGCGTTCTGTGGTTTGTACCATCGCTGCAGACATTGGTTGGTGATTTAGCCCTGTCCAGGTAATGCGAGTATTATGCTCCAAATAAGAAAATTGCATTTGAGCGAAGTTCCATAATACCGGTCCCAGCGTGCTCAGCCATTGCATTCCCAAAATGACATCGAAACCTGACAATGGTATAATATAGAAATCGACGGCGAACTCGGACGGTGCAATAGTCATGGGCGTCTGTTTGCAAATACCGGCACAAGCTAACCTGTCGCCATTAGCCACCTTGACCTGGAGTCCGCTGTGAGGATGGACGATGAGGTTGACCGCAGATAAACATGCCGTATTGAGGAAATTGTGAGTGGATCATGTGTCAAAAAGGGCAATGCCTTCGAATGTGCCAATACGAACTGCCACTTGCATTGTCTGGGCCGAGCATAGACCAGTGACGGCAAGCAATGAAATTTCTGGTTCGACCTCCGCTGCTATGTAGTCCTCCGATGTATCGTCAGTACTGTGGTCGAATTCGGGTTCTAACCAAAACAACCGTTTGCAGCGGTGTCCCCTCACAAACTGCTCGTCGCAATTAAAACATAAACCGCGGTGTCGACGGTTAGCCATCTCGGCAGCAGACAGCCTGCGAAAGACTCCCGTGCGTGTCTCTGTGGTCGCCGGGGTCGTGGCCTGCGCGGTTGTTACGGATGGTGCCTGGGCTGATGGAGTGGCGCGAGAAGGTTGCGGAAATCCCGCGTGGCCCATTATCCGGTTGTTCGCCTGTGGCCTATTTGTTGTTGTCGGAACTGCTACAGGCGGGTTGAGCCGTTCATATGCACGGGCCAAGTTCAGAGCTTGTTGCAGGGATGTCGGTCCTGCTAACTCTACGTGCGTGCGAATTGGTTCCGATAGCCCGGCGGTGAAAAGCTCAATCTGGTGAGTCCTGGACAACCCGATGGTATGGCACAAGAGGTCTGTGAATTCCTGCTGATATTGCGCCAATGAACCGAGCTGTTGCAGATGCTTGAGAGCCCCCAACGTGTTCGTGCGAATGGCCGGACCAAAACGCATCGAACAATAATGTTTGAATACTGCCCAGGGAATCTGGCCCTCATCGCGTTCCAACTGATAAAACCATGAATGAGCAACCTCTGAAAGGTGAAAAGCGGCCATCCAGACTTTATCTTCTTCAGGGATTTGATATGCGCGAAAATATTGATCGCATTTAGTCAACCATGTGATTGGGTCGACTGAACCATCATAGATCGGAAGATCCAAACGTGGAAGGCGCGGTCGATCCAACTGCGTCCGTGGAGCATCATATCGTTTGCGGTACCCGTGGTAATTTTCAAGGTCCTCTCCCGTGCCCCGATATTCCTCAAAGCCGCCCCCCTGTGTCCGATTTTGCTCAAAACCGCCCTGCGTGCGATTGCCGACGAACCGAGGAGGCGGTGGAGCCCGAACGGCGGACGTGATGCCTGAGGTTTCTTCGATCGACGATGGAAACGGCAGCAGTCCCGCATTCGTGTGCGCAGCCTGGGTCGGGACGGAAGGTTTGGCCGCCGCTCCCTCTCCCGTGTGCGCCGCCTGGGTTGGGACGGAAGGGTTGGCCGTCGCTGGGGCCGCTAGATCGACCCGGAGTGCTGCGAACATCTGGCGCATCTCCCGTGCTAGGCCGTCAAGTCTCTGCTCGGACGCCAGTTGCTGCTCGCGACATCGACTGTCGTTCGTCTCCTGGAGGTTAGTGATTGTCTTGAGTAGTTCCAATTGCGCATGTTCCAATCCGTCGAGTCGTGCGTCGGTTGCAGAGTCAACCTTGGGTGGCATGGTGGGCGGGATCGGTGAATCTGATACCAAGTTGATACTAACCGAAGATCTTTGGGAACTAGAACGCAGGGTGTATGGATGAGTAGCCAGAACTTGGTAGAAAGGAGGAAGAACTTGGAAGAAACTATTTGTATTGATTCATAATCTTCCCTTTTCAATTACAAGCCTCCAGACTCTTTATATAGTCCTAGAGTCCGATCGATGTTGAGACTAATATAGCCCTATTTGTATACAACTCGAATTTAACTCTTTCTATTCTCTACCTTTCTATATTGGAACTTGCCGGCTTCAAACTTTCCTTCTTCCTGCGCTGGAATTGAATCCCAACAAAGCTGTTCGTAACAGTTCCCTGTAAGTAACCCAGATTAACACATCAAAAGCAAGGAACCCAAAATTCAGGGGGAAATACTCTTCTGTTGCATTTCATCAAACACATGAACTCCCTCCTGGAATGATGCCCAAATTTTAAATAGGAGTACCAATAAGACGTTCCACATCGAATCATCGCACTTAATTCCAGACCTTGTGGTGGTGCACGCTGGAGAGGAGGTAGGCGTAGTCCCCGGAGAGCCGCAGCCTTGCTCTGGCGTCGGCCTCCGTACCGACGGGGCTGCGGAACTCGGCGGCGACAAAGTCATGGAAGTGCTCCTTGGAGGCGCCCGCGCCGACTTGCTTCTGCACCGCCTTGAGCACCTGCCGGTACAGCTCCGCCACGGCTTGCGCTTGTGGCTTGCCTGCCCCTAGGGTTGGAAATGGGGGAAGTGAGCCAATGTATGGGAGAATTTTTTTAAAAAACAATATATTTTTTATTTTATTTTTACAAAACTAGGTAGTTGCCCCCAAAAAATTATAAAAATATGTCCTGTGCTTGATTCATCTGGCGACAGCTCTATCGCCGATTAAGCGGCGGCGGAAAAGAACAAGTCTCTGTCGCTAGTTCAACTGGCGACATGAACCTAGGAATTTTTAAATATAGTAAATAAACTCAAAAAATTATGAATTTTTTTGTGGAGATTCCTGATACAATATTCTTGCATGTGTAATTTTGTCATAATTTTATCCCTTCTGAATTTATCTCCAAAATTTATTTAAGTATATCATTTGTAGTAATTAAAGAATATAACAAATTAGGTCCAAAAATTATGACATTTTTTGTGAACGCTCCTTACATTGTTTAATTGTTTGTGTAATTCTTTTAGATTTTTTTATATTCTGAAGTTATCTCTAAAATTAACGGTTTACACAATCAAGTACATTGTATCAAAAACCCAAATTAAGATTTTTTTTAGATAATTTATGATAATATAAAATTATGTAAAAACTACACAAACAATTACACTATGTAAGAAGCATTCACAAAAAAATTCATAATTTTTGGACCTCATTTTGTATATTTAGACATTCATACAAATGGTATACATAAAATAAATTTTGGAGACAAATTTAGAAGGGATAAAATTATAAAAAAAATTATACAAGCAAGAACATAATATCAGGAAGCTTCACAAAAATAATTCGTAATTTTTTGAGTTTATTTACTATATTTAAAAATTCTTACATTTCTACTGCCAGTTGAACTGGCGACAGGAACCTGTCCGCACCGTTCAGAGTTCTTGTCGCCAGTTCAACTGACGATAGGAGCCTGTCGCCAGATGAATTGGCGATAGAGACATATTTTTGTAATTTTTGGAGGCGACTACCTAGTTTTGTAAAAAAAAAAAATATTATTTCAAAAAAAAAATCATGTATGTGATGTGGTAGTGAGTTCAGTTGTACTGGTCACGTGTGTGGGCTTAGCTCTGGGTCGAGTGGTGGCGCTGTGGCGATGGTGCGGCTGTCGCCGTAGGCACGCCAGCGTCGGGGAAGAGGGGAGAGGTTCGCGGTGCGGCTACCTCGAGCGACCGTCTAGTCTCGCTCGATAGCTTGGTTCGCCCCTGACCAATTTGATAAAGTAAGCAATCATTTTTGTCTTATCAATTTGCTACAGAGCACTACGTTTTTGTACTTAAAAACCAAACCTTTTCTTTTTTTTTCAGCTTGTATGAGCTTGAGTACACGAATAGTGCTTCATCGATTGGTGTTTTAGTCGCTTCTAACTTTGGACGAATTGCAATCAAGTATATATGTTGTCATGTTTATGCTGAATTATCACATATTGCACTAGTTAGATTGTAATTTTTTTTAGTTTATTCTTACCGAATTATCTTTTAGTTGCACATTTGACCAGCATTGGTTTTCCTTTCAAAAAACGAAAAGAAGATAAGATATCTATATATATCTACAAACAACCCATGGATTAAAGGTATTTCCTTTATTTTAAATTATTAGAAAATCCCACAATAATCCCTAAATCAGAAAAAAGCTAAATTTATCTAAATTCTCTCATTAATCGAGAGAAAAGAAAAGGATCTTATACATCCATTGGATGACCCACCATAATTATAAGGGTGAGGATATGTTTATCTCAATAAAGTGAAAGAGTCCTTACCATCAAAGAGTTTAAAATCTATCCAATATATAGAATTGGAAAATAACTCATATGACCTACGCATCTCCTTAAGCCTGTACGAGGGGGGCAAACCCTGTCCGAGGAAAAAAAAAACAAAAGAATGCAACAGTTTGCCGGCGTACAGGACATGGCATAATTTGTGCTTTCATGCATGAAAGACGAATAAGCATGTAGATCGATGAAACAGTGCACGCAGCAATGAACAGATGGAGTCCGGTGCAAACATGAGAAGCAAATAATCGGGGGTGTGCCCGTGGACTTGAGAAACACTTGACGAGGCTCATGCGGGTGCCCAATGCAAAGAAGCTGCACTAAATGAAAATTTGGAGATAACTAAGGAAGTTTAGAGAGATAGAAGCCGATTAAACAAACAACTAGGTGACCATATCGAACTAGGAGAGGATCTTCATGCCCATGTAAACGTGATCGGAGGCGTGAAGAGGCAGAGCATCTTGGGAAAATTTTAGTATATCATATACTAAAATTTTAGTATATGCTGTGGGCTGTCAAATAGCTCGTCGGCTAGGCAAATCATTTGTACAATCACAACATATTCATTTCATTATCTCTGGAACTGCACCGTGTGGGCCGAATGTATGACGAAGTCCATTTGCAGTTCAATAAAGGGCACCGATTATGACAAGTCTAACTTATATAGTTGGAAAAAGTCGAAGATGGGCTATAAAATTACACACACATTGGCCCTGGATCTGTGAGAGCAGAATAACAGAAAACCTAGGTATATAATAGGTTGTCAAATAACTAAGGTTTTGATGGTCAAATCTAGGGTACCTCCTTCGCTTTGGAGGACCAGAAAATTCCACAATAATTCTTGAATTAGGAAGAGAAATTCCTATAAATTCTCTCGTTACTCTAGGAAAAAACAAAAGATCTAATGCGTCCATTAGATGACCCATCTATAGGCATAATACAATTGTTTGTTTGAGCCCAAATATAGGTGGGCCACTAGCATGTCCTTAGCATGTCGTCACATATAAATGTAAACAATCGACATCAAAAGTATTTCCATATGTAAATCTACATCTATATAAATGTAAACAACTGGTGGGATTCTCACGTTAATCAAACCGTGCTACTAGACCTGTTCAAATGCCGAATCGGGACGGGCTTGAAAAGCCCGTCCTAAAATCAGCAGGTCCGGCCCGAAAATCGAATTTTCAGTTTAAAAGTATTGTTATAATTATTTTTGGAATAAAAACTAATATTTAATTCATTTCCAGCATTAAATAAATATATTTTTTCTTTTAAATTGTTTTTACTGGGATTTCAGGCCAGACCGAATTTTCAGTCCCAAGCCCAGCCCGGATAGTGTCGGGCTCGGGCCGGGCCGCCCATGAACAGGTCTACGTGCTACAAATTAAACACATTATTCGACTTGCATGTGTATATACAAGTGAACATTGTTAAGGGTATTGGTGGTATTTCCTATTGTACTAGGGTTTAGTCTTGTATCCCCTTTGTACCCTATATATATTGCCCATTAGGCCTCTTGAATACATACACAATATTTATAACATGGTATCAAAGTAAATGTTAGGGAATATTTATAATATGGTATCAGAGCAAATGTTAGAGTTATGGTTACTGTAGCCACCACCGCTGCCTCCTAGCTTCCGCTAGTCTTCCATTGCCGGCGCCCCCGGAAGAGCAATCCGCTCCGGAGCGGCGAGCTCGGATCCATCCGGTAGCGCCATATCGCTCGGCGTCGCGGTGCTCGACCTCCATCGCTCGGTGCCTCGATCCGTCGGTCTTTCTCCAGCGTTGCCTCGATCCGCCAGCGTCGCCTCTTGCCTGAAGGTCGTCGGGCCTCCGTGCTTCATCTTCATCGCACAACTGAGGCCAACGCAGGCACCTGACTTGCCGTCGATGCATCTTCGAGCTCGTCGTCGGATCTGCTCTTCCTCGCCCGACGTCGCCTTGTCTTCATCGGCGGCAGTGTCTTCCACCGGTCTTCCTCTCCCGTGGTTCCTCCCCGACGCTGCAGCACCAAAACGTTTTCCTCACTTCTTGATAGCTTGCCTCCAGCGCATGTGTGCATCTTTGCTAGTTGGTCGGCTGTGTGTGAATCTTCTAGTTGATGGCTTCCACATGAGATCACGTGCTTGCTGGTTGCGCGTTCATTGCCTCTATAGTGCTGCTGCTGGTGGAGAGGAGGCTTTAGCTGCTGGTGGATTGAAAAGTGATGGTACTGTTCATCGTTGAGCTCGTTCCAGAAAAGTTGAAAGAGGCCTTAGCTGCTAATGGTGTTGCTTCAAACTGGTTGGGCTACATTGGGCTTTCTGGTTGGATGAGGAGATGGGTCTTCTACTACTGCCAGTATTTGTTGTTGGCTATCGTTGAGTCTTTTCTTTCTTAGTATCGTTTTCTTCCGCTGTGTTCATCCAAGTCCGTACCAATCTATCTTTGAGTTTGTCTAAGCCATACAAGTCCACAAATTTATTGTCAGTCATAGAAGCATAAGAATTCTTTCTTGCATGGCTACAGCCGTCGCTCTTCTCTCTGTGTTGCTGCAGATCGTAGAAGTAGTTATAATGTCGGCACTTCTCTCTAAGCCGCCGTCCTGAGCTTCTAAGGCCGCCGCGCTTCTTTCGTACTGCGCCTCCATTGCCTTCTTGTATACTACGCCACCGCCGTTTTGGGCTTCGGTCTGTGCCGCCATACTTCTATCTATTCCTCTTCAGTTTGATTTGACAACTTTCTCAATTTTTGTCAATTTCATCATCTTTTTGGTCATGTTGCCGCGGTCGACTTTCTCAGCCCCTGCACCTTGTGCTTTATGGGCCGTCGCACGACCCTAGATGGGATGAGATCTTTTGATACTTGACATATTTTCTAAGAGGTGCACGCTACGACGACATTATCAAGACTCGGACATTGGATTTTCCTATTGTAGTGTCAATCATTTCCAAATGCGATGCTATTTGCATACGCCTTACATTTGAGGAGGTGTTAAGGGTATTAGTGGTATTTCCTATTGTACTAGGGTTTAATCTTATGTCCCCTTTTTGCCTTATATATATTACCCATTGGGCTTTTTAATACATACACAATATTCATAACAAACACCTCCTTAGAGCTCTAAGGGTTAAAATTCTCGCATTAATTTGTAGACAAAAACATATAAATTGTCTTATTAACGAAGAGAAAAGAAAAGGATCTCCATTATTTATTTTGGTGGGGCAAATTGTAGCGGGAATATTAATCAGATCTATAGATACTTGCAGTATAGTTGGATAACAAATACAACCGTATTTTTAATAATAATCATTAGAGTTGCATAATAAGTACAACTCCATTTTCAATTATAAACATATATATTGTAGTACCTAGTCGCGCGATTGCGGGGGCAATTGCGCTAGTCTCTACTACTTAAAAATATGAGTTGGTGACGGTCCGCCCTCCTTCGTGCGATATGAGCCATTGGATCCATCGCTTTTCGTGCGACGTGAGCCCTTCGATTGTTTGCTCTCTGCACTCCCGTCTCCCATCTCCTTCGATCGAAACCGTCACCCGACCCTTCTGTCTCTCTCGTCCCACCTCACCCACGAGACCACGACTGCTGAAAAACACAAAACCGCCGTTGGTTCTCCCCCATCCGCCCCGCACCTCCCTCACCCCTCGTCGCTCGCCCGCCGCTGCGACCTCCTCGCCCCTCGCCCGCCTCCCTCGCCACCACTCCCTCGCACCGCCCCGATCCTTGGTTTCCCCCTCCCTCTCCGCTCCAGCGGCGGCCAAGTCCCCAGATCCCACCCCAGCCCCCCTCCCCCGCCGCCAGTACTTGGCGCCCCCTCCCTCTCTTCTCCCCCCGTGCCGTCGGTCCTTGTCCTCTCTCCCTCCTCTCGCCTTCTCCCTGGGCTGCTTGCACCTCCTCCCCACGCAAGATGAGGCTTCTTCCCCAAATCCAAGCTGTAGGGTTGATCTCTCCCCGTCTCTTCCCGATCGATCGAAGCTTCCACCGCCGACTCGATCGTCGCCACGAGAAGGACTCTGGGAGGATGGCGAGGAGCGAGAACAACGAGGCACACGACAGCAACAACGTCGGCGACAGCGGTGGGGGGAGGGGGAGCCCCCGCGGCGGGGAGCGGGAAGCAGGAGTACCGGACGGCGTCCGCCGACTGCGCTACGGCGCTCGACGCCTACTACGCGCACACCATGGCGTTCGGCTGCGGCTGTGGGCCTACCGTGCTTCGCGCCGCCGCCGCCGCCGATCCCTCCTGCGTCCTCGCCTCCGCGCTCGCCGCGCCCCGGGACCCTGCTAGGGCTGCCGCCCTCCTCACCGCCGTTGCTGAGAGAATCGTAAGCGTCCTCCTCATACGCGGCAGCCTCGCCTGCTCCATCTCCTCCCCCTTTTGTTTCTGAATCCCCCCTAACTTTTTAGCGTATTTGCACCGTAATCTGTTCGTTTGCTTACGGAATAAAAGCAACGGAGTACAAGAGGACGGTGTTTCGGGCGCTCTCTGCGCTGGTCGGGGAGGAGAAGGACGAGGAGGTGGCAATCGAGCGACATTTCGAGGTTCGCCATGGCTTGATTTTGGTTGTTGATTCGGAACTGGAAGTGTATGCTATTGGATTCTGCTATTTGCGGAGCGAATAGCAAGCTTGACTGATCAATTTGGTGTGAATGTATGTGACAGCTGCTAAAGGAGTTCCCCATGGATCTCATGTCTTTGAAGGGAGCGCAGCGCATGTGCTTCTACATGGGACGGCCTGATATGTCCCTGAAATTTGTTGAACAGGTAAGATGAGTATAAAACTGCTTCGAAATTAAGTATTTAGCCCCAAGGAAGTTGAAGTGACAAATCCTTTTCATTGGGTGATCTTGTGTTGCCCTACAACTTTGGATAAAAATCAAATCAAATAATTTCCAAAAGGAGAATGCCCACGGTTCGCTAATAGCATGGTAGCTCAGTGCATGAAACTCGGCAAAAACACAGTGTAGCATTCCTTATGTCGTGTTCTTGGGATTTTTTTTCTGTGACAAGTAGCATAAATTTGAAGGATCTTATAAATGTAGCTATTAACTTTGTCAACAAAAAGAAAAAGAAGCGAAAAGAATGTAGCTATTGACCAGATAGCTCATCAAATCAGTGTCACATGCTCCCCAATTCCTCATTTCAAAATACTGTTGTACTAGGCATTATTTTTCATTCCTCATATCTCGTCTTGCTAATCTGATGTTTTCCTTCTTGAAATCAGTTATGTGGATGCTATTCTTACAATCCCGAAGGGCAGCTTGTTCCGATGTGTGGAATGAACCTTGCGTTTGACCGTGAGCTCATTGGTCCTGCGATGTACTTCGGTCTTATGGGTGATGGCCAGCCTATTGGTCGCTACAACGATATGTGGGCAGGATGGTGCACCAAGGTATATTATGTTATTTTATACACTTTGTTTGTTCATGTGAAACTTTCATACTTAAAGAGGTATCTTGTAGTTGCTGTCTCCAATGTTGTACCACAATTCAGCTCTGGGTTTAAGGCAATAACTTACGTTTACAGTACCACATAATTGCAATTCTTTGTGACATTCATCGGTCAGAAACACCAGCTTTAGCCACAAAAAAAAGGCCTGAACTTTAGCAAATTTGATGTGTATCAGAGATCATATACTGATTCAATAGTACTAATTGAATACAATTCTGTAATAACTGAAGATAAGAACATAGGTTGCAAATAGATGAACAAAAATTAATTTTTCTAGGTTGGGAGAATCTAAAAGGCTAAAAGTAATAAAATACTGTCTAATGATGTCTAAAAAATTGTCAAACTTTATTCTTGTATACTATGTGCTGCTTCATATCATGGAATTTTGTATTTCACTACTCAATGTTCGTTAAATTTTGGTGGCAATAGCATCATAGTTATGGAGTTTATTCTTATGCAGGCTCATCCACCTGGTGCCGTTAATGTACAAATATCTCTATCTTTACTACTTAAATATTGCAATTGGTGGTGGTCGTCCGTCCTCCCACACTATTGTTGGATTATAATAATTGAGTCAGAACTGAGTAGACTTGATTGTACAAAATCCAATCAGTGAAGTTGTGGGTAGACATGGTTCTGAAATATTGTCATGAAGTTGAAAAGCTTTGGATGACTTTTCCGAGTGCTCTTGAACAGTTCATTGTTAAGAGTAGGATCTTAATCATTTTTTAAAAAAAAATCTGTTACTTTCTGCTTATGTTCATGTCTATTTGTTGGGCAGAAAATTTGGTGGATAAGGCAGCTTGGTTGTGTTTGGGGTTCGAGGTCAGGAGGTTAAGGTCAAGGCATCCTGGTCAGATGATTTTGTTTCCTATTTTGCTTTTCATAATTGTATCTATTCGGTGGATAAGGCATCTCCATTGTATCTTGCTTTATGCTTTGTCTCAGTAGTGTGCTTTGATAATATGCAATTTGATGTTATAGAATCCTTTCTTCCAAAGGAAATCAAACAGTTATAGAAAATGAAAGAAGATACATAGGAGTTTTAGACGGAGTAACAATTTAACTAGTCACATAAATAAAATATAAAAATTTAGGATGCCTTTCCTCCAATCGTTCAGTGTCGTTTGAGGTTTGCTCCCGTTTCAACTTAGGTTCCTCATTTCTCTTCTAAAAGGATGTATAGATAGAGTATTTAAGTAACCATTCGATTGTACTGGGGAGATGTAAAAAGTACATAATTCTTTTGCTGTAGTAATATATATGTGTTTTCTCCTTGTTCAATAAGCTAAAGATGTATCAATTTAAGACGATGACACCAAATAGAACAACTCCTATACTGCTTGGAGTATTGTTTATTCTGTGCGTAATGTATACATTTATAAAGATCCACATGGTTTTATGGATGTTTATCTATTATTTTTGTTGTTCGAACATCGAAGTGGCTTGATCCTTTGCCAGAGCATTTGAATGACACAACGAGCACTACAAGATTTCTTTCAGGATGTTCTTTGAGAGAAGATATAATTGTATTATTTTTTTAGTCATAAAGATTAGTGTATGTTATTCTGGTACATCCATTTTATAATTCAGTGATACAGAAAAGGGGGGTTCTTGATAAATAAAGTTATTTTGAGTTCAAATGAGGGTTTAAGTAAATGCTTGTTGTGTCTCATGTAGCAGATAGTGATAATAAATTATCTCCAATGCTATTGTTGGATTATAAGAATTGAGTCAGAACTGAGTAGACTTGTTTGTACAAAATCCAACCAGTGAAGTTGTGGGTAGACATGGTTCCCAAATATTTTCATGAAGTTGAAAAGTTTTGGATGACTTTTCCGAGTGCTCTTGAACAGTTCATTGTTAGAGTAGGATCTTAATCATTTTTTTAAAAAAAATCTGTTACTTTCTGCTTATGTTCATGTCTATTTGTTGGGCAGGAAATTATGAATCTACTCATCGAGTACCAGAAGCAAGTGCAAGTGGAGAGTGATGTATACCACCTGAGAACCCAACAGGGGCGGGAGTGGGACGGGTCAATGCGGAGAAGCGTTTGGAGGAGATTATTAGAGACCTAATGTATCCAAACCCACTTCAGATTGTAGAAATGGTGTTACTTTGCGTTCCTCCGAATTCAACAGTGAGCATTTATAGTTCCTTGTAATTGCTTGGTGATTGGACATAGAACTTGAACTACAGATCAAAAGTGACTTGGAATCGAGCATTTTAAGTCGCTGGCTAGCATTTGAGTTCCACCATGTACAGAGGAACTCCTCTTGTGCTCGATTGCATCGCACTCTTGGCATCCGTATGTTTCGATTTTCCTTTCGATAGAAACACTCTTACCGTTCTATATGTTTCCAATTGGGGCATGACTTGTAATTGCTGTAAATCTTCTCGATTCATGCATCGTCGAATTTTGCAATCGATAGATGATACATATATAGTCGCGATCTTGTCTTTTTCGCGATTCCCTTTTGTAACTGGGTTGGCTATTGATCAAGTGTCGTTTCATTCGAGTTTGTTGTTGAATGTCTTGTCGCTTATAGTTTACTGTATTTGTCCAGTCTATTATACACCAAGTTACATATGTATATGGTCAAAGCTCAATGAATTGATCATTTTCTGCCTAGGGCATTTTATTCCTTCTGCTTTGACTAGAAAGGTGTTGTTGATCTTTTGAATGTTTTTTTTAAGCGATGCTGCGCTATCAATGCTTTATTCACAAATGCGGATTGGGGAAGCTGGACCTCGCCCGAGTTCGTGCTTCTGCATTTTTGTTTTATGTTGTTGTGTTAGAATTTAGATAGCCTTATATTGTTCAAAGTGGTTTTGTCCCCTCTTTCAGAGTTGAATATTGCAGCCTTCGGGACAATTGGGAGGCTCCTTTGTGGCTTTGTGTGGGTAGGATAGGAGAGGGGGTATGAAAAATGAGTTCGTGTTTCTCCCATTGTAGTTCTCAAAGGCCTATTGCCTAGCTTACGCACGGCAGTTGCAACGAACGAATAAACGTGCACAACCGATGGTTGCTACCTCCACACTACAAAAGGTTCGCATTTCCTCCTCTCCTCCTTTTTCTTCCACTTGTCCACCTCCTTATCTGCGTCAACCATCTCTTGCTTATCTCCCTTTCTCTATTGCACACACAAGCAAAGGTGAATACTTCCACTACTCTTTCCCTCTATTTTCATGAACACATTGTTCTTGGTTTGATTATTTTTTCTTTCTGCATGTGAAAGAATTCGGTGGATAAGGCAGCTTGGTTGTGTTTGGGGTTCGAGGTCAGGAGGTTAAGGTCAAGGCATCTTGGTCAGGTGATTTTGTTTGCTATTTTGCTTTTCATAATTGTATCTATTCGGTGGATAAGGCATCTCTATTGTATCTTGCTTTATGCTTTGTCTCGGTAGTGTGCTTTGATAATCTACAATTCGATGTTATAGAATACTTTCTTTCGAAGGAAATCAAATAGTTCACAGCATTTTTAAGGGAGTCCTATGCACTCACCAGTCATCACAGCATTTTTCGGTCTGTTGAATTTACAGCTCTCTTAACTGCAACTAATGTACTGGATCATAAATATGGATTGATCTTAATATATTTGCGGGTGATTGAGCATGTTGCTAATCCTTTGGAGTTCTGCAAATCTCTCTCGGCTTTGACAGTTCCTAATGGCGCCGATGTGATTTCTACAATCAATCGGTAAATGAGAGCATATGCAACTGCAATAGTTGCTGCTGAGTATATTCTCAATTGTGTTAGTCTATCTGTCCCTCTTGCATGTTTTAGCTTCATTTCATAAGATTGATTCACTTGGTTGGGAGAATCTGGGAGGGGTGTTGCGCTACAGCTCATGCCACTTCTCTTGAGGTTTTCATTTCATCCTTGATGTAATTGTGGTGCCATTGTAATCAGCCATTCAATAATAGCAAGTAAGCTTTGTCAAGACTCCGAGCATTTGAATGCAACACTTGATTGCCAGTTGCTGCTAGCTGCTGGCTATTTGCCTGTGATGTAGATGTGAATGAGTGCAATGCAAAGGGATCTAAAGTTGCAAAAGTTGTAAAAGTTTGTAAACCGCAATTAGCTTATGTACAAATTTTGGTTGTAATGGAATGTTTAAAGTTTTATAGCATGTACCATCTCCTTGGATTTGTTGTATTGAACAGATAATTTTGTTGTAGTTGAATGAGATAATTATTTTGCAAGTAGAGATGTCATGATTCATGGTGACCGAAAGAATCAATATATTTGCATATTTTTTTGTGACTAATTGTCTATTTTCGCTATCTGAATATGTTTGACGTACTAAATTTATTTTGCATGGTTGTTTAGTTAAACCTGCAGCAAGAAAATTTTCTTGGCTCTGCTGCAAGACATGAAAGTTTTAACTTATAAATAACAATAGGGAGATTGGTGAGCCACAACAACATATTCTATGTAAAAATTGATTTGTTGTTGCAACGCATGGGCCCATGACTAGTTTGATAAAAATGTTTGACTTGGGGTTAATTGGTACTGACTAGAGATCACAAACCCAAATTGTGGTTCAATGTTGTGTCATTATTCCATCGCTTTTTTTTTCTCTCGAAGGATTCCATCGCTATTTACCTACTGGACATGTAAAAATTACCTTATAGCAAGTTTCCCAGGCTGCACCCTACAGGTGGTTGCTTTTTTATATCCATGGTCTTCTTCTTCTTCGATTTCCCTTCCGTAGAAGACCAAAAAAAACACTGTTTGTTTGTTTGTTAAGGATAAAACACTATTTCATAGTTTTATTTGGTTTATCAGTTATTTCGGACATAATCTTGCTATATGCACTATAAATTTGTTACCTGTCGTCGCCAAAGTAGAAGTACTTTTTGTATCGGTCTGGTCTACCAGACTCACCATTATCAATTGATCTCTGTTATATCCTCTTGTTTTTGTGTAATTTCAAGCAGATTTTTGTTGCCAAACTTTACAGAAAATTAGAATTGGCGTGAACCGTGGACAAGCTGAAGCATGGCTTGATCAACTCATGAAGCACAGCCTGATCGGTCTGGTACCTTACGCTTTTGCTGAAAGCTTGCAGGGAGCCAATTATTATGAAGAAGGTAATATGGAAGTGCCTGTGGGCAGCGCCCAACCTCCTGGCCCTTCTTTATTTCATTGTATATGTTGGGAGAACTAAGTGTTCATTTTCATATGTCAGGAATCTTGATATCTATGAGCTGGACCAACTGTCGGGACCCGGATTTACACATTTGAAACCCTCTATGTATTATAAACTAGTTCTAGATTGGTAGCTAGTTCACAGAGTAAAACATCGATGAAATACCATTCATTTATCGATGTAACTAAAAATATAACAAAATAACAAATAGTAATAATAATTAGATATTATGGTCAACGTTTACTTAACTTGTCATGCAGGGCTAAATAAATAAATAAACTCTTGCAGCGGAACAAAAACTTGAAAATGCCTATTAACATGTTCACATGCAATCGAGTAGAGAACACATCATAATTCGCAAAACCTTCAAAGAACTCATCTTCGTAGAACTCTTGGGTGGCTTGCCTTTCTTCAACTGAGCAGTAAAGTTTAAAGCCATAAGCACATAAAGTACTCAGCAAGTCGTAGGGAACAGTATGCAATTAATATTCATGCAAAGCTTGAACAAAGGAATAGTTGTATAGTTCTTTTACAGAAAGCAGTATTGACAGTAAATAGATTGCAAAGCGTAATTTAAAAGACAAAAAATAAATAGAGTAAACAATTTCTTTGAAACAACCTGTTAACATTCACTTTCCAACCAAACTACCAAGTGAATATCTTATCCACCAAGCGAATATCATATTCACCAAGTGAACTTCACATTCACTCTGGCACATTTTTATAAAAACTCTACCTCTCGTGTGAAATCCCCGAACATTGTCCATAACCGGGGATACAACTATTTAAACAGTTTTAACTTTGCAGAGATTGTACAACTTTACCCACAAGAGATAAATCAATTTATAACATTTGACCACACTTTCATAGGTATGCGACTAAGTGATCATCACAAGGCATTTACAAAGCTCCTGCTTAACGCAGTTCTGTCTGTTAAGGTTTCAACACTGAATGTCTTTTTAACCAGACAGACCCGACTTGCGCCATTGTGAGTATACATCTATCATGTAACTTAC
Source organism: Ampelocalamus luodianensis (assembly GCA_036346255.1). NCBI lineage: Eukaryota > Viridiplantae > Streptophyta > Magnoliopsida > Poales > Poaceae > Ampelocalamus > Ampelocalamus luodianensis. Next base: position 48,804,271 of record CM070627.1, on the reverse strand, counting down.
GCTTCCAAGACAACCGAAATTGAGACATTACTAACTAGTTAACCATCCCATATTGGACAAGTGGTTGTATAATATGGCCCAGTTCAATGACGCACAAGATTAAGTTCTTGATAATTACTCAGACAAGTCTACCACAACCCACAATGTACTACCAGCACCCCCTTTACTGTATGATCGCTCACATGAAAGAAAATCATTTTGTTCAACCAAGACCAATGATATACCCTGTCATGGCACAACAATTTTAACAACAATGGCTACTCGCCACGATTCTATATCTCATTAAGTCAAATTTAACATTTTATGAACAAGTGATATGAGCCCACCGTACAACAAAGTATGACTAAGTATATCTACGATACCCATGTTGGTGATATGAATAAGTCCAACTAGTAGTGATCATCCTATGGTGACAAACAATTTATAGTATTTAAATAATCAATAGAGGCATAATGACAAATAGACGATTAATTATTCCAAAAAGCGATTGATATAAAGATAGCATGCAATTTTATATAAAGATAAGAGACTTTTAAAAACATAGGTTCAACATGATCATTGGATTACGATTTGTCTTAGTTTTGCTCAGTTACTACACTTGGATCTTCAAAACTTGCTTCTACTCTTCCTCCTTGAAATAAATCGTCTAAACGAGAGAGAAAACAACAGACGAAACATAAATAAATCCAAAAGAAAAACAAATAAAATCCAAAAACAACAAAACCAACTAGAAAAGAAAGAGCTCGATTTTAGAGGAATTTAGGCACTTGAACATACTGAATCGAAGTTTGGATGAAGGAGAACGGACTCTCGTAAAATTTATCGGAAAGGAAAAAGAGAGAGAAAAGAATATTCTCGGGAATGTTCTCTCGACTGAAAAGAAAAAGAAATTGACACTGACAAGTGGGGGCCACTTTTAAGTGAAAGAGAGAGAAAAGGAGAGATTGACAGGTGGGACCACGGTGGCAGAGAGAAAAAGATATATATAGAGAGAGAAGGCTGACATGTGGGACCCACATGGTAGAGAGAGAAAGAGAGAGGAAGCACGGGGCAAAACAGAGGAGCGGCGAAGGGCAAAAATGGGTTGCTGGCGAGGAGACGAAGACTTGGGTGGCGGTGACGCAGCAAGGGCGGCGGCAACTACGACGGGGAAGAAGATCGGGCTCGCGGCAGCTATGGCGACACAAAGGCGCCCAGAGGAAACGGAGGCGAGCATTGGCACGATGACAGTGACAGCATCACACTGGGACGGATGGGCGACCGGAGGACAACGGAAGCGGCGGTGCGACGACGGCCGGAGGTGGCGAAGAACGGCGACGACAGCGGCTCGGCACGACAACGGAGAGACTGCGAGAAGGGAGGGGATCGGAAGAGGAGACTCGGGAACGCAAGGTGATGCTCACGGGACGGCGAAAGTACTGACCGGCGGTGAGATCAGGGGGAGAGCGGCGCGAGTAGTTTTGGGGAAGAAATAGGCAATGGCAGGCCGGTGAGACAAGCGACGAGAAGGTGAGCATCACGTAGAACGCGGCGAGAAGAATCCGACGGTGAGGATGGAGAGGCACGGATGGCGACGTAATCCGACGAGGACGAGCTTCGGCAGCGGCGGCTTCTTCGACAAAATCTGGCGTGACGGGAATCGGATCGAGGTCCGCGGCTTGGGGCTCCCGAAGAGATGAACGAGGCGACGAAATCGACGCGGGTTTAGGACACGATGACCACGTGAAGGATATACCCATTCTAAAGTCGCCAAACATTACACTAGTCCCTTTCCCGCTATAAATCACCAGTCCTTAGTTCCTTATCGACAGGGGCCAGCCTTGACCTGCTGACCCGGCAAAATTATTCCACAGGCACACACACAGAGAATGAAGAAGAAGAGTACAGCGACCTAGCTAGCTTGTTCAAACGCTGCCTAACTTGCTAGGTAACACAGCAGCTCAGCAACGGACGTAGTGCGTACGCGTGCTGAATTTATGACGACTCAGTAACTTGCTAGGTCTTGTTGATCTGGGAGAGCATGCAGCGGACGTCCTTGGCGGTGGGGCGTTCCTTGGGGTCGTCGGTGGTGCAGAAGACGGCGATGCGCAGCACGAGGAGGATCTGCTCGTCGAACCCGGCGCCGGCGATGGCGGCGTCAATGGCCTCCGCGTGGTCGCCAGAATGCACCACCCGGCGCAGCCACTTGACGAGCCCGATCTCGTCCACCTGCGTGAAGAACGGGTCCGTCGGCTCCTTCCCCGTTGCCAGCACCGCCAGGATCACGCCGAAGCTGTAGATGTCGCACTTGGCCGTGAACTTGAGCGTCTGGTGGTACTCCGGCGCGATGTACCCCAGCGTTCCGGCCACGTTCGATGCCGTCACGTGGGTGTGCGCGTCCGGCATGGCCTTGGCCAGCCCGAAGTCCGCGATGCGGGGCTCCATGTCGTCGTCCAGCAGGATGTTGGCTGGCTTCAGGTCGCGGTGGATGATCTGAGGCCGCTGGGACACGTGCAGGTACTCCAGCCCCGCCGCGATGCCCACGGCCACGCGGAGCCGCGCCGGCCACGGCAGCACCCCGCCGGAGCTGCCGCTGCCCTCCTCGACGGTCCCCGCCTTGAGCGCGTTGTGCAGGCTGCCGTTCTTCATGAACTCGTAGACGAGGTAGTGGCTGTCCGGCCGCGGCACGTGCGCCGCCAGAGGCAGGAGGTTGCGGTGCCGGATGTGGCCGACCGTGCGGATCTCCGACTGTATCTGCCGCGTCCACTTGTCCAGCTGCCGGCTCTCCTCGTCGCTGAGGTTGTTCGGCCCGGGCCCGTCGCCCACCCGCTTCTTGACCTTCTTGATGGCGATGAACTTGGGCTCCTCCCCCTCGCGCTCCACGGGGAGCTGCGCCTTGTACACCTCGCCGCACCCGCCGCGCCCGATCACAGAGAGAGACGACAGCCCGTCCTCCTTCTCCAGGAAGGCAAGGTGGTCGGCACGCCTGATCAGCTTCGGTGTGAAGATCACCGTGCCGGACCGCGTCCGGTACCGCCCCCGGATGAAGTTGAGCGCCAGCCGGAACGACACCGACAGCAGAAGCCCCGAGATTACGCCGGAGAGGGAGCCGACAACGAAGCCGATGATCCAGTTGCGCACCCGGTGCTTGTGGTTGCGGTGGTGACGCCCATGCTCGGCTGCCGGCGCCGTCGATGGCGCCGTCGCGTTGGACGTCGCCGGAGGGGTGTGGTTCTTGTGGGCGCCGACACCTCCGGTTGAGTTGATCTTCTCCGCGAGCACGTACCGGTGCGGCAACGTGGTCCGGTGGTGGTGCACGTGCCTGCTCCGCAGGCGGGAGCGGCGCGCTATGGCCGAGCGCCCGACGGCGGCGTGGCGCCCATCGTAGCACTCCACGACGGAGAGGAGGAGGAGAAGCGTGACGACGGAGACGAGAAGGGGGAGGAGGAGAGACTTGCTCGGCTTGCTCGCCGATAACGCCATCGTCGCCGTCAATTCGTTCGTTAACCGGAGGCTTGTGTGGGGAAGACAAGGTGGGTGGAGCAGAGCTATTAATAATCGCAGGGTTGGGGATTGCCGCGTGGAATGGAGGGGCGGCAGCGATGCTTTTGTGGACAGGATGGACGTGTCAGATTTGTGTGAGAGGGACATGCCGGGTCTGATTGGCGAAGACGACGACAGTTGACGCGAGGAAAGTCAAGAACCGGCCAGCACGGCGAGGATGGAATGGAATTGACGGTTATGCCCCGGAGACTCTTCAGCAACGACTTTGTTATAGTAGTCTGTTAGTTACTAGTTTTAATTTTAATTTTAATCTAAAAGATTAATTTCTTAATGCATGTGAAAACTTAGCGTTTGGCTAATGCAACTGCATCCGTCGCGTCGTGGCGGACGCGCGCCCTCTCCCGCGCCTCCATCCTTTCTTCTTTACCAAAACCTTACCACCGCGGTTGGCGAGCTTTCAATCCTAGATTCCGATAACTTTCAACTGGATTCTGTGTACATAATCTTAGGACTAAACTCAGATTTAGACATCAACCCTAGCTCTAAACTCATGAATACCTACAAAAATTTAGATGCGGAAGCTTGAGTGTCACATACCCGAACCAGATGACGCCATTAGAGAGGTGATGAGTTGTCGGTGCAGAGCCGGGATAGAGTAGCGGTGGTGGTCGATGTTCGTAGATGAGCCGGCGGTGTTCGGTCTTCGCCCACAGTAGCACACGTTAGAGATCGGGTTGTTAGGACGTTCTTCAGCCTAGAATCACACCAGATTAGAGGCCTGCCAAGTCCCTATTTGTGTTGCACTGCATGAACGGGACCGAAACCAATTTGTTGGTTGCGCCTCCGATCATAGCGCGTAGAGGGCCATTGCTCCCGTGACTTTCGGAGGTCGTTAGCCGAGAGATCAATCCCAACATTCTCCCCTTTGATCGTAAGGCTAACATCATAAGCTCATTCTCAATAAAACAGCAAACCAAGATAATACGTCGCATGGCCAATGAAGTGCCATACAACCTCAGTACCTATAGTGTACTATCTTATCTTAAAATGGATATACATTATAGTTAATGGGAGTTGGTTTACTTTAAGGTCATTCTTATCCAGAATCAGAGGCTTTCCAATAAACCCATGCCAGCAACATGATCACGAAAAATATTGGGTGGTAAGCCTTTAGTAAGCGGATCCGCAAGTATTGACTTAGTACTAATATGCTTGATACTAATGGTTTGATCCTGGATTCTATCTTTCACAACATGATACTTAATGTCAATGTGTTTGGCAGCACCACTTGACTTGTTGTTACTCGCATAAAAGACTGCGGGCTCGTTATCGCAGTATAAGGTGAGTGGTTTTGAGATGCTGTCTACCACTCTAAGTCCCGGGATAAAATTCTTAAGCCATACAGCCTGCCCGGTGGCCTCATAACATGCCACAAACTCAGCTGGCATTGTTGAAGATGTCGTAAGGGTTTGTTTGGAGCTTTTCCACGAGATAGCTCCCTGAGCGAGTGTGAAGATATAACCTGACGTGGATTTCTTAGTATCAACACATCCGCAAAATCTGAATCGAATAACCAATAACTTCAAGGTTATCGAATTCTTATATGTGAGCATGAAATTCTTAGTAGCTTGCATATAGCGCAAGACTTTCTTAACGGCCTTCGGTGGTCCGATCCTGGATTTGGTGATATCGCCATGCATCCGGTTACAAAAGCTAAATCGAGCGCGTGCATACTTGAGCATACATAATGCTTCCGACGGTGAAGCATAAGGAACCGACTTCATCGATCGGTTTCATATTGGTTCCTTGGACATTGAAATGTCCCAAACTTATCGCCTTAACAATAAGAGCGAGCGAGCGAGCACTTATGCATATTGTATTTCTTGATACTCTGTCAGCGTATGCCTTACGAGATAAACCTAATATTCCTTTGGACCTATCTCGGTGAATCTCAATGCCAAGAACGTAAGAGGCATCACCAAGATCCTTCATATCAAAATTAGATGAAAGAAATCTCTTGGTCTCAAACAGCATATCCTTATCGCTGCTGGTCAATAAAATGTCATCCACATAAAGTACTAAGATAGTGAATTTACTCCCCTTGAACTTAACATATATGCAATTATCAACTTCATTTTCTTTAAAACCAAAATTCCTTATAATCTTATCGAATTTGAGGTACCACTGCCTCGACGCTTGTTTCAAGCCATAAATTGATTTCTTAAGTCGACATCCCAAATGCTCATTGCCTTCCACAGCAAAACCTTCCGGTTGAGCCATGTAAACATTTTCTTGCAAATCTCCATTAAGGAATGCCGTTTTAACATCTATCTGATGCAGCTCTAAATCATAATGAGCTACAAGTGTCATTACGATTCTGAATGAATCCTTAGATGAGACAGGAGAAAATGTGTCATTATAATCAATCCCCTCTCTTTGTGAGAAGCCTTTTGCTACAAGCCTTGCTTTGAACCTTTCGATATTTCCCTTAGAGTCGTGTTTGGTTTTGTAGACCCATTTACAGCCTACTGTTTTGACTCCGTCAGGAATTTCTACTAGGTCCCATACATCATTAGTGCTCATAGACTTTAGTTCATCCTTCATGGCATCAAGCCACTTATGAGAATGTTCACTCATCATGACCTCCTTATAAGAGGTGGGATCGTCTACCTTCCCTACATCATTAATATCCTCATTCATATATACAACATAATCATTCGGGATGGCGGATCTTCTCTCCCGCTGTGATCTTCTAATAGGTTCATTAGCTATTACAGGAGACTGCTGAGGCTCATCATTAGGTGCAACATTAGGAATTTCAGAGACCCCAACAGTGGGTGCAACGACAGTATTTTCTACTGGAGGTGCAGCCACCTGAGGCACAGGAATAAAGGTCTCTAGGATGAGCGGTGAGGGAACATAAACCCGCTTCTCCTCAAGATCTATATTCCTGGGCTCCAGCTTCTCATTATTCTCTAAGAACACAGCGTGCCTTGTTTCTACAAACTTAGTTGTCCTATCGGGACGATAAAACGATACCCTTTGGATCTTCGGGATATCCAATAAAATGACAACTTATTGTTTTAGGGTCTAATTTCCCAATATGTGGATTAAATATCTTAGCTTCAAAGACGACAACCCCACACTCGTAAATATTTCATACTCGGTTTTCTCCAGTCCATAATTCATAAGGTGTCTTAGGTGCTTGATTTCTGGGAACCCGATTAAGAATATGTGCACTGTCTTTAGTGCTTCCATCCACAAACTAATTGGTAAACTAGAGTGACTAAGCATGCTCGTACCATATCCATAAGTGTACGGTTGCGTCTCTCACTACTCCATTCTACGAGGTTCACGGCATAGAATCTTGGGCAACAATGCCATTTTCTTGAAGAAACTTAGCGAAAGGGCCAGAATTTGTCCATAAGAGGCATGTCTTCCATAATATTCTCCCCACGGTCCGATCTTACCACTTTAATTCTTAAGTTGTCTGATTTTCAACTTGACCTTAAATATCTTAAATTTGTCAAGTGACTCGGATCGGTCTTTAATGGGAAAGATATAACCATAACGGGAGAAATCATCGGTGAATGTTATAAAAGAATCAAAACCATCCACCGATATCACGGAAAAGGACCACAAATATCGGTATGAATTAATTCTAAAAGTCTGTCTTTGCGAGTAGCTCCTTCTTTATTTGTTTCACATATTTTCCTTTAATGCAATCAATGCGAGTGGTCCGAGTCGAGAAATCTAATGGGTGGAGAATCTCTTCCTTAATGAGACGCTCCATTCTCCCCTTCAAATGTGACCTAAGCAGCGATTGCCACAATTTGAAGAAGTCTCATTATTCTTTTTACCCTTAGCATCACACACATTCAAGGATACGGAGATTCATTAAGGAAACCATATAGAGTTTGTCTCGTCTAAAAGCAAGACCAATATCATTAGAATCAAGCGTAATAATACATTTATTATCACCAAAAGTACACTTAAAACCTTCATCGTCCAACAAAGCGAAATCAAATTCCTCCTAATAGAAGGAACATAAACTACATTATTGAGGCGAAGTGAGAAGCCATTGTCTAAGACTAATGTAATTGATCCTATTGATTCCACTTCGCTTCCTTTCCATCCGCGACTCTAAGGCTTCGCTCCCCTTTCTTAGGGTTCTCGCGGTATGGAATCCTGTAAAGAATTAGTGCGTGCAGATTGCACTGAGTCAATCCACCAGAATTAATGGAAAAATTAGCATAAAGTGTTTTATCAACAAAAGTTATTGTATCATTACCCTTCTTTGAGAGCCACTTTAGGAATCAGGCAGTCCTTCCGAAAGTGCCCTGATTGCTTGCAAAATGACATTCACCCCTTTAGGTGCTCAGTGAGAGCTACATGAGGCTTAGGTGCATTGTGCACTTTAGGCCCCGACTTATCAGCATTGGGGGAGAACGCCAACTTCTTTTTAGATTTGAAGTCCCCTTGGAACTTCCTTTTATTGGAGCCACCAACTTGAAGTGCAAGATCCCTCTTTTCCGTCCTAATTCTTTCCTCCTCCTGAACACACATGGCGATTAAATCGCTCATGTTCCACTTTTCTTTCTGAGTATTATAGTTGGTCTTGAAAGCTGTATACTCAGAAGGGAGAGAGGTCATAATGAAATGGACTAAGAAACCATCAGAAATCTCCATGTCCATCCCCTTAAGTTTTCCGGCCATATCAGTCATCATCATTATGTGTTCTCTAATACTGCCGGAACCATCATACTTAGTTGTCAAGAGCCTCTGGATCAGAGTACCGGCATAAACTTTTGTGGAGCCCTTAAATTTTTCTTCAACTGATGCCAGATACTCTGTAGCTTTTTCAGAATCGAGGATTGCTCCCCTGATCCCAACTGAAATGGAGGTCTTCATTATCATAAGTGATAGACGGTTGGACCGCTCCCATTTCTCAGCATTAGTTTCATAAACTTTCTTTTTGTCATCATAATTTTCTTCACCCTCGGAGGGGGGAATGGGAGCTGGCACCCTTAAAGCATAATCGAGATCTAATACCCTAAGGACAACATGGATCCTTTCTTTCCAGGAGGGAAAATTGCTCCCCGTAAGTTGCTCAATGTTGTCGATTGTTGCAGCGACATTTGATGCATTTATTGCTGAATATCAAAATACAGGGCATAAATTAGAATTAACATAAGAATATGTTGTATGCATTTAATCCTACGTTGGTCTGATTAATAACACACAAAAACTATAGTTGTAATTCACATCACCGTTGGGCAGATAATGAAAAAGAACTAATTAATTAATATGGCAACACATGATTATAATCAACGTTGGTCAGAATATAATCACATGCATACATAATGCCAAAAACATAAAATGTAAAAGTCTCTAATTAAAATATCTTGTTGGTTCAATTTTAATCAGAGATTAAGCATAATATTGGGCAATAATACATTATTCATGATATACCATAATTTTGGGCATCAAAACAATAATTAAATCAGTGCACAAAAGGGATTAATCATAAGAAAATGCACTGAAATTAAACAAAAAAAAAAGAAAATCGACTGTTCAGGCCGAAATCTCAAACAGCCCAAAATTCACGTGCGGCCCAGATACACGCTGGCGGCCCAAAACACGCGCAACCCAACACAGTCCGCCGGCCCTCAAATCACAGCCGCCGTCGGATTTAATCGGGCGGCTGAGAATCATTCGGCCCAAAAACTCTTCGTCGGCCCGTGGAAAAACGATCGTTGGATCTCATCGGACGGCTGATGTGCGTTACGGGCGAGATAAAACTCCCGAAAACCTAACCCTAACCTCATTCCCCCTTTCTCCTCGCGAAAAACGCGGTGCGACACAGCGGCGCGAGGAGAGAAATGGCGACGCGAGCGGAGAGGAAGCGACGCCCCCGCAGCGCTGCCCGCCGGCGAGCACGAGGATGAGTGAAGCGGCATGAGACGGCGTGAGGCGGCGCCACCTCAGCCCTCCTCGCCGGCGCGTGCGTGCAACCGAGGTTGCGCGCACGGCCGTCAGTGGGCTACGGTGGTGCCGAGACCGAGCGAAGACCGGATCTCCAAAAGCGTGAGTAACTTTCGCGCATCTAGATTAGGGTTTTAATTTTGGGGTTTAAGTTGGGGAAAAAGAACTTCGGGAGGTCCCGATTTGGATTTGCTCTTGAGTTCATTAGGGTTTTGCAACAATTTCATGAATCCCCTTTCTAGATGCTGACCCGACCCTCTATCCCTTAGATCCCGTCGTTAGACATTAGATCCGAAGCCTTAATCATTAGATCTAAGCACATTTAGGTTCGGTTCTTTGGCTAATTAGGGTTCAAGGATGAGCTAGATTGCTCTGATACCAAATGTGTACATAATCTTAGGACTAAACTCAGATTTAGACATCAACCCTAGCTCTAAACTCATGAACACCTACAAAAACTTAGATGCGGAAGCTTGAGTGTCACATACCCGAACCAGATGACGCCATTAGAGAGGTGATGAGTTGTCGGTGCAGAGCCGGGATGGAGTAGCGGTGGTGGTCGACGTTCGTAGATGAGCCGACGGTGTTCGGTCTTCGCCCACAGCAGCACACGTTAGAGATCGGGTTGTTAGGGCGTTCTTGACCTAGAATCACACAGATTAGAGGCCTGCCAAGTCCCTATTTGTGTTGCACTGCGTGAACGGGACCGAAACCAATTTGTTGGTTGCGCCTCCGATCATAGCGCGTAGAGGGCCATTGCTCCCGTGACTTTCGGAGGTCGTTAGCCGAGAGATCAATCCCAACAGATTCAACAAACATTTAGCTCGATCCAAAAGATTTTCAACTGAATTCAACAAACTTTCACCTCAATCCAAAAGACTTTCAACTCAATTTTGCCAAAAAAAAAATCACCTCAATTTGAAAACTTTTAACTCAATTGATGAACTTTTAACCGGGAAAAAAAGGCCCATTTCATAACAAATTTTAACTTTCAACTCACAAAAGTTTAACTCCAAAAAGATTAATGTAGGAATTTCCATTCTTTTCCACAGATTTGTAGAAACAACGACGAGAGCATCTAATCAGTACTCCTTATGTTCTGTTTTAGACGTCGTTCGTTTTAGAATGTGTGTTTCCAATTTTTTAAAACTTTGATCACTAATATGCATAAAATCATTTCTATTTGCGATATCACTAGTGTCGGATCCTTGGCTTTGAATACCTAAAACCCCCGTGTGTGTACCGTACTAGTCCTATGATCAGTGGTTAGTACACACATTCACAACAATGGTATACACATCTATATTGGTTCTCCTCTATACACTTGTGTTCATTGTCTCTCTTGGTGTTCATGTGATTGCTCATGTATGGATGATCCACGAGTCAGCAACATGACGACTAACGCTATTTCTCAACAATTTGATCTGGTTTTGAGACTTTACGAGGTAGAACACCTGGTTTTGTAGTTCATGTGGTTAAGTGGCTACAACACCGAAGTTAAGGAGGGTAAATTAGATTGTTTCCTTCTAAGAAAGGACCAGGGTAAATGGTGCTACTTTCAAGACGCTCAAATAGCAACAATCTAGCAAAAATAAAACTGTTAGTCCCAGTCGTTGTAGTAAATACCCGGTATGAATTTCTGATAGTAATTTACTGGTTACCACTAGTTTTCTGAACCCTCTAATGGACGCTCAAATAGACACTGACTCATCTGAAACTTATTTTAGCTTTCACAAACGAAGTGATTTTTTTTGTCCCCATCGGAACGGGCATTAGCCCTCCCTTTTTTTTTCTTTACCTCCACAATTGTATAGTTCGCAATTCCGCACATCGAAAAGACCTCTGTAACACAAATCAGGAGTGAAGGCTTTGCAGGGCAGAACAGCAGAGAATCATGGCGCATGTGTCGAAAAGTGCTCATCTGCGAGACTGTGTGAAAGTTAAAGCATGCCTTAGGATAGACCACAACAACGATTTTTTTTTCTAAATAAACATTTTTTAATCATTTTACAAAAACAACTCATGTTTCATTTTTGTTACAAAATAACCCTCAGTCATCGGCCCACCAGACCCAATCACACGGTAAGCCTACGATTTGAGGCATGTCGATACTCAGTCGTGCGACGAGTTGACGACAGTGAGCCACGTCGTCCAGTCGCACAAGGGAATCGCGACTGGCAGGCACTTGACATCCTGTAACATCCCATTTTCGAAACGGTGATTAGTAAATTCTTTTGGCTTTTGGTTTTCAATCTCTTTTTCAAATTAACTTATATTCTCAAAAACCCCTAAGCTTTTAGCTAAGTTCAAATTAGTGTTTCAGACCTCCTTATAATTCCTGAATTCAAAATTCGATTTGAATTCATCTTTTTCAATTTGAGCTCTTTCTCAACTTTTTTTTCTTCTTCTCTTGGGCTCAGCCCCATCTCTTCCTTGGGCCCCCGGTCCATTCCCCCTCCTCTTTCGGCCTTTCCTTGGCCCAGCTCCCTCTTCCCCCTGTCCTTCTTCTCCCACGGGCAGGCACCCAGGTGGCCGCTGCAGCTCACGCCTGCGCCCGTGAGGTCGTCGCCTCGACTTCGGTGGCCCCCCTCCTCGTCGGGTCCCGTCACAAGCACGCCTCCGCGCCCGCCGTCTCGCCCACGTCGCCACCGTCCTCGCACTGTCTGGCTTCCCCCACCACCTGCTCTCGCCTGCCCAGACCGTGCGCTGCGCTCGCGCACGCGCACGCGCCTGCCCCACCATCATGGTCGACAGTGCCGCCTGCACCGCCGCCTTGCGCCTGGCCGGCCCCTACCTCCCTGCCAACGCCATGCCCCTACACCTGCACCATCGTCCGCGTGCCCCCACTGCCGCGCGCGGTCGCCCCGGCCCCCCCTCACATGGCTATAAAAGAGCCCCTGGTGCCCCCATTGCTCCCCCTTTACTCCCCTCTTGCCCCCCCCTTCTCGAAAGCAAAGAAGAACCGAGCGAAGAAATTGAAGAAACTCACCTCTAGTCGCCCGCGTCGCCTCGCCGCCATCCGACCGCTCCGACGCCTCCTCCACCGCACCGCCCCCGTCATGGCACGCCCCCAGTGGCCCTCACGCCATCTCCCACCTTCTCCCTTCTTCCCCGCAGCCGAGACACGCCGCCACCGTGGCCCTTCCTCCTCCGTCCATGGCCACCGCCGTTGGGCCAATCCGGCCACCCCCGAGCCGCCCGGGTCATCCCGCTGGTTTCCCTGAGCTCTCGCGCCGCCCATGCTCGCGCAAGCTTCGTCGCTTCGCCCCCCCCAACTCCGGTGCCGTGTGAAGCCGTGGGGCCGCCACCGCCTCCTTGCTCCGCCGCCGCCGCCGCCTCGCTTCTCTCGGCCCGCCCCGCCGCTGAGGCCTCCACGCCTCCGGCGACTCGCTCCGCCACCCACCGGCCGCCCGCGCCACGCGCGCGCCGCCACGCCTTCAAGCCAGCCCGAGCGCTTGCCTCTGCTCCCCTGTTCTTCTCTGAAGAACTGAGTGGATTTGGGGATGAAAATGGTCAAGGGCCCCACCTGCCATATGCTTGAGCCCCCTCCATTTGGTTGCCATGTGGGCCCTTTTTCCTGTCCCGGTGGACCGGCGCCCTGTGCGCATGAACCAGGTCCATGCACTATAGCCGTGCACCCCTCTCTCTCTTTTTCCATTTTAATTCGAGTTCAATCTTCGTAAATTCCGTTCTCCTCCGGTATAACTCTAAAAATTATGATTTAATTTTTTTAAAATTTGTAAAATCAAGATCTTGCTAATGGCATAAGTCTTGTTTAATTTGAAGTTCATTTGCTATTTCATTTGTATTTATTTGTTCTTGTTTGCTTATTGTTTATTTTCCTGTACGATCACCCGCGTAGAGTTTGAAGACGCCGGAGACCTCCGAGTTGATCAAGAACAAGACTACCCGGACTCTCTTCCCTACACTCAAGGCGAGTCAATACTTTGATCATATTGAGCCTACATTTTATGCAAATTATATTCTTTTAAAATAGCAAATTGCATGCTTTAATTCTTTAATCAAATATATGTTAAAGCTTAAGGTAGTTAAATACCCCATTTGATGATTAATTAATTATTATACCATCCTTGACAACTTGAATCCCTTAATCTTTGTCACCCTAGTAACTATATGGTAATACTAGCTATAGGTTGTACTTGAGCGACATGCTAGCCTTGCTTAAGTACAGGAATATTAAAATATTCCAATCATCATCCTTTCAAACATAAAATGGTTTGGGCAGTCATTGCGGGTAAATGACTGAGATGGTTGAATTGTTGTATTTTACTTCTCAAAAACCCAAAAATTTCTATTACCATATCTGGGTGGATGGAGAGATGGATGGTATGACAATGGGTGCTAATGTAGCCCACGGAATGTCATTTTGTGGATGGAATGTGGAATGAACCGCCCAGATAACCCCTAAGGACTTAATCTTGTCATGACCTCCTGTGTATAACAAGTACAACCACAAGTCTGCAACAAACTGCGACTTGACTTAGTACATTTATCGAATCCTGAAAGTCATCTCACGGGCGGAATAAAGGGGCACAAGCTCTGGGTATGTCGGGCTTGATGGGACACCGAGTCAAGGGTGGGGTTCGCCAGTCGCTGAGGTGTAGCCACGCTACGTCAGTCGCTGAGGTGGACATCTCAGGCAACGTATGGGTGTAACCCCATATGGTGAGACGATGGAAGGGGCGAGATATTTAGAAAGGTTATTGTGACGACCTCTCGACTACATGACCAAGGAATCATGTAGGGCAACGAGTTAATCGTCTCTTGTGGGTAAAGTGTACAATCTCTGCAGAGTTAAAAACTGTTTAAACAGCCGTGCCTACGGTCAAAGGCGGACATGGAGACTTAACTTGAGTTAGTTCTATTTCAAAAACCTTGTGAGTGGTATTGAAAATTGTGGCGGGCTCACCTAGCCCTGAATTTGGTTTTGGCCTGAGTTTTCAGACTCAGTGATGTTAATATGTGGGGTTAGCCCCAATCAAAATAAGCATCCAGTAGAGGTAACCTCTGCTGATACAAATATTGCACAATTACTCTCTTTAACAAAATGAAATTTGTAAAACTGCTAAGTGATAGGAATTTTGTAATTATAATAATTGAAATTATTGCTTTCGCAAATAAAAGAACCCGAGCCATCCTTGTTAAGCCTTACATGTATAATACTGCATTGTGTATTGGCTCGCGAGCACGGAAGTTGTGCTCATTCTCGCTCTCCCCCAAACCCTTCAGATGACGCCGATGAAGGAGACTATGCATACTACGAGGATCCAGGAGTCGATGGGCAAGGAAACGATGAAGAATGGAATAGGTTCTGTAGTCTAGGTCTCGTCCCAGTCTAGCTGACTCGTTGGTACTTGCGTACAACCGATATTATCCAGGTCCTTGGTTAATATCAGTCGTACACAGGTTGCCCCAGTCGCTTGCCTGTGAAGAGATGAGCTCTACCTTTTTGCTTCCGCTATTGCATTCGGTGTTCTGTAATGTAATCAATTTGGCCTGATCGGCCCCTTTTGTAAAACTCGACCCGACGTGGTCTATGTCACTCTGTAGGTTGTAATAAATTTGGTACTTTAGTTCATGCCATGTATGAATGATTCAGCAATGCCTGTGAGTGCTATCTACTGATCCAGGGAATAGCACAGTATTTTCACAGAGGATTCGGATTAGAAAATCCGGGTCCGACACATCCAGTCGTGCTTCCCTAGCATGACTGGCAGGTGTGTGTGACCCCACTCGCGCCACGCTACCGTGACTGAGGGCCACGCTGTCGCCACACATTCTCAATATGGGTCCCTCCTATGATGATGCCCATGCCATGTACTTGCCACCATCGCTTTGGTTTGCCATGATTGAAAATTACCAAACTTGCATCAAGTGTTTTACACTTTACTACTTTTATAAACTAGGTATGCATCAGTCATCGCACCCCATATGCGCATCCTCGTGGCAAAGTAATTTGGAGGAGTACCTTGATGATGACCCCGACGTGCTTACAGGTTCACAGTTGTTCGGCACACCGTACAAGACGCAACCCATGTAGTTCATGGATCCGAACGCCACACCTTCTCCTGTTGCGCCACTTGGAGATAGGATCGTCCGAGCACTCGAGTGGTGGACCTCTTTGGGACCTAGGCATCGACAAGCAACGGCCCGTCGGCCCAAGAGGGGCCGACAACATGAACAGGGACATGGATAGGGGTGTGGATAGGGGGAGGGGGGAGATGGACAGGTAGATCATTAGTATCATGTGTGGTATGTATTTTATTTTTACTCCTTAGTATCGATGTAGATGATGTGATTGTTGTACTACCACATGCTTTAACATTCGGCATGTTAGGTCGTTTCTTGTGGTGCTTGGGTGTGGTCCTACCTCCTCCTGTCAGCACCGCGACAGAGGGACATGCTATTCAATTCCAGCTCCTTGTCCCCTAGTAAGCACCGTGAATAAGGGGCATGCTACTCCATTCCAGCTCCTTCCCCCCTAGTCAGCACCGTGACATAAGGGGCTTGCTCTACTTAGTGAGAATTGACAACAGCATGTCGTCTCTGTTTCACACCGAATAAACAACACTCCGACCAACACTTTTTAGACCATAGTGATAATACTTTGCCATCTGCTTTTCAGACCGAAATGACCAGACCTTGGTTCAATCTTTTCAGTCTTAGTTGACAATACGCACCAGCTTTTCCCTATGAAATGACAACTCTCTGAGCTATGCTGCACCCAAAGATTCCTTCTAGCGAATGTGAGTGACTTCCATTCACCACAATTTACTCCATCAACGCTACACCCTAACTGCCTATAAAACCAGGGCATACTCCACCACTACAGTCTATAGGCAAGACTCCACTCGAACTAGTTTGAAAAGCAGGAAGAGGGGAGGGAGAAGAGACGTATAGGAGGTCACACTGCCTAGTTTGGGGATGGAGGACTACGATCGATACCCGAAGTGGAAATGAGCTGCCAAGAAGACACATATGTGTTATGGTTGTTCTTGCAAGGATGCTCATATACCACCAGAGTTTTCACGTCTGCGGTGCGACTACAGTAACCGTAGGAATAACCAGGCAAACATATATGCACCTAGGGGTAAAAACGGATTCAGATTGTCTCGGATCGGATTTTCCTGGATCGGAAACGAATTCGGATTTTTTTTGTCGGAAACGGAAACAAATACGGTAGGCATGCTATCCGGCGGATACGAATATGAATACGGATTATCCGGATAAGACGAAGGCCGGATATCCGAATTTCAGCCCAAAAGAGGATTTTGGCCCAAAAGAGAAAATGAGATTTTAATTGATTTCCGAATTTCAGAAAATACAACAAATCAAATAGCCTTTTAGAACATAGCAAATAGAGCTAAAAAATCTAGAAAAAATCATAGAAATTCCTTGAATTATTTTTAACTTAATAAAGTTAATTTTAACTTAAAGTTGGTTTTTATTTTTGCACATAATTTTTTTTTTGAAAATAGTAAAAACCTCTTTAAAATCCAGAAAATTCAAGAAATTAATTTTTAAAAAAATTCACTTTAAATCAATAAAATCCCAAAAAAAACTCAATAAATTTTATTTTTGACATTAAAAACTAGGAAATTAAATAATTGATTTTATTTTATTATTTTTTCTTTTTAACCAAGAAAACTCTTTTAAATCTCAGAAAATCCAACAAAATAATAACTTTATTAATTTTATTTTTGGTAACATACTTTGGGATGTTACGGTCATTTGCATATAGATTAACCATCTAACCTGATCGATGTTAGTGTGAATTAAGTTTTATGTATGTGATGAACTAAGTGTGAATGCGTGATGACTTATGACTTTGTGAGTTATAACTTATGAGCTAAATATAGTAAACTAAGTGTTATTTTTGTGATGAACTAGTTAATAGTAATACAGCTTGCTAGTGCTAATCTTATGTGTGGTTGCTGAAAATATGAATAATTCATGAATGTTTGCGTCAAATAAACTAGTTATATGTTTTCGTTAATTTTTGGCATACAATTTAAGGGGTTTTTATGTTCCGAAAATATCCGCGACCGTATTCGTTTCGATTCGTATTCGCTCTGTATTCGTATCCGTATTCGTATCTGGGGTATTCGTATTCGAATCCGGAAAAAAATATGAAAACAAATATGGCGGAGCTATTATCCGTCCGTATTCAATCCGTTTTCACCCCTATATGCACCTAACCAGACCCTACACAACATGTAATTCAGACCTCTATGGTCAAGTGTTATGCCGAGCTTGCAATCTCATCTTCGTTACTCCATTCATATCTCGCTCGAATCAAAGCTTACAAAATATTTTGCCAAATTTTGAGTTCTTTATGTAAAAACTTAAAAGGGATTCATTCACGTTAAACAATTAACATATGATTTATTTAGAAGCAATTGCAGTCAGCAAACTCCAGTTTTTTAACTACTAACAATTATTCATAAGCAACTCTTCCAACTATTTAATTTTGTAAAATTAAAGCTAAGTTTATTTAAATTATTTCTTTTAAAAAACAGGCTTCTTTCGGCGGTTGGGAACATGACTATGCTCAACCGCATTCTGGATCGACGACTGTACCCACACGGACCTCATTCACATCACCACATCGTGACTGAGATACGTGGCAAACTAAGTCCTCAGTTCGCGGTTCCGTCGTGCAGCTGAGCTTCCCACGTCAGTTAGTTGTTGGCCCACCGCACAATTGGGCCTAGTCGTCTAGTGGGCCGTCGGGTGAAGGTTATTTTTGTAAAAATAATAATAATAATAAAATGTATGTTATTTTTATAAAACAATTTAACAAATGGTTTTTTTATATATAAAAAAGCCCATGACAAGCAATGTATGATTTATGATGCATTCGTTCATCTGAACAGCACAATTCTTTTATCTGAAGATTTGATATGTGCGGAAGCCCAGACAAAGATGCAGGCATTACCAAGCTGACCAATGTACCCATCTGATGGTGCTAACAAGCAACCACATGCACGCACCAATGAACTCAGACAAAGTAGTCTTTCCTGGTGACAAGCAGAACAACTGCAATCCAAAAGGCTTTCCATTGATGCACACAATGCAAATACTGAACATTATTAGTTGGACACTACCGATCGAGCAGATGATTCAGATGTGTACACTCGTATGATATATTCTTGCTCCAAACAAGAGTTGCAGAGAAGGGTGGCACCTGACACTCGTAGAGGCTCAAGAGACTCCAGGAATGTATAGATCGACAAAGTAATTCGATGTTCAGCTTGAGCATCTTGTACTCGTAGTCCAAGAGACTCCAAGAATGTTTAGCCTTTGCCAGGGACAAGACGAAGCAGATGCTGTCTTCAAGGGCGAGCAAACCTGACGAGAGCATCGAATCTTTGAGCCCACCTATATATACGTAACTGCATTGTACATTTGCACGGTTGCATACTTGCATCATGCACCTCGTAGATATATAGACATATATCACACAGGCAAGAGGGAGAGAAAGGAAGGAGAGCAGAGAGGGAGGCGCCATGGCGGAGACCGCGCTGGGCATGGCGACAACGATGGTGGGCAGCGCGCTCGGCGTCGCCTCATCGGCCGCGAGGGAGGAGGTGGGCCTGCTGCTTGGAGTGCAGGACGATATCTGGTACGCAGGAGTAGGCACGTTTGGATACAATGTATTTTTGAAGTTCTTTAGGAATTAGTCGAATTGCCCGCGCAATTTAGACTAGATCTGACATATTTGTATTTACGGATACAATTGTATTTATTATACAACATCAATACCTATTATTATTATTATTATATATATATATATATATATATATATATATATATATATATATGGGTGTGCCATATGATTATAACACTTTGATACATATTGTTGAAAACATAGCCGTGTGTTATACACCTGTAATAAAATGTAGCATCGATAGTTCGATACTTGATTAAACTACATCATTACAATTTGGCCTTACCAAAATAAGTTATGCATTTTTTTTCTTGAATGAGAGAATTTTAAATACTTTTAGGGTTATTGTAGCCATCATTAGTTTCGATTGATTAATAAGAGAATTTTATTTTTGAGGTCATTGTTACTGCCATTAGTTTTCATGTATGATTAATTTCACTATTATTGTACGTGATATCTAATACATATATTAATCTGAATCATTATAGTTTGAACACACCAAGATAAATGGTGTATAACTCTTTCTATACCATGTGAATATATATAGTAGATAAATAGGAATGAGATGTTGTGGCCTTCGAGATATATATCCGACTCTTTGCATACTATACACGTAGGAGTTAGGACTCGCTTTTGTCTTCTCTGTGTTATTTTTTTGTCGCGGTACATTGGTTCACACCATGTACTCGTAGGCTTTGTTTCTTGCCTTTTTTTTTCTCGCTAGGCATTGTCGTACACAAGTGTTGTACACAAAAGAATACCTTTTTTGTTTTCCAAGTTACAAAGTATATATATCTTTAAGTAATAATATCAAATGTTTTCTATAATTCCGCTTTAAATAGGGGCCACCGGATCTCCGGATACGAGGGACTTATGTTTTTCTTTTTTGTTAGAATTTTTAGTTTATTTCTGTTTTTTTTCCAATAACATGCCATGTTCAATATGGTTCAGCTTTAATTAGGATCCACACCTGACTGAGGGCCAGATGTTTTTTTTTTTAAAAAAAAAAACTAGCTTATTATCCTTTTTATTAGAAGCTCTGAAGCACCTGTCAACCTTTAGTATATACTAACAGATACCATCGTTTCTAAAATATATCATAGTATTAAATACTACGAGGTGTTTAGGTACTCCTGTACTTTGATTTTTAAAACTATGGTTTCCGATATTTTTGGAGCTTTAACAAATCCACTCCACACCTCTTTTTTTTTTCCGAAACGTAGTTGGTTCCACTGCTCTAGCTCCATCGCGGGTGCAAAACTGCAAGTGCGTGCTTCTTGACGTGTTGACTCAGGTGGGCATGGGTGTGTTAGTTGTTCATACAATTTTGAGAACCCGTGAGGGCAAAAGTAACAGGCCTCCCGAGGCGACTCACATGATCACATCCACTCCGGGAATGCCTCGGCCACCGTGCTGCCCACCTCACCGTCGTCGGTGCGGCAGTGGCGGCGAGGCCTCCCACCACAGCGCCTCTTCTCCCCCTCCATCCCCTTCCTTCTAGATTGGGGTTCCTTCCACCAGATGGGCTGTTTGGTTTGTGACTCCAAAAAGTCATATCAAAATTTTAGCAATGTCAAAATTGGGGTAGTGCCAAAACCAAGACAAAAAAGTGTTTAGATTGCAGCCATACCAATTCACGAGCAATGCCGAAATTGATGCGTTTGAATTGCAGTCATGTCAAAACTTGCCAAAAAAAAAAGTAAGTGGCATGTGAGGCCTGCATGACATATTATTTTTTGCACCAAAATATGTCAACAGTGGTTTTGTTTTGTTGATTAAATGACAAGGAACACAACGGTTCAATTAGATCACAAATCAGATACTCGGTTTAGGAAATATAGTCTTTTAAAAGTGATTAATCCATCTAATTATGCAATTAATGCACTTGCCCTTAACCAATCAGCATCTGCCACGTGTTGCTGTGAGCAAATGCTGCCTTACCAATTCTTTGGCGGCCAATTTTGGAACCCAAGCTAAGCCAAAGAATTGGCTGAGCAAAGCCAGGCACTACCAATTTTTTTTAGAGCAAAATCAAATTTTGGCTTTGAACCAAATGATGGTCAAATTTTAAGGGCAATGCCAAATTTTAGTAAGGCTTTTGTTGGCTCCAAACCAAATAGGCCCCTACTTTTGTTGGGTGCCTCGCCGCAGCCGCTGTCGGAGCTCACACCAGCGCCGGAGGTGGCTAGCAGCTGAACAAGGGCGAGGGTCTGCAACTGGTCCTGACCTGAGCCGAGCCACGGGTCGGCGCTGCAGCGCCGCTCGCAACCAGGTCGGCGACGACCCCTCCCGATGGATGTAGAGCCTCCCCGTCTCATCTCCATGGATCCGCTGGCGTCTGTTGTCGCCTGGGAGTCTTCCTCACCGCCGGATCCGGAGCCTCCTGGTCATTCTACCTTTCCGAACCCGCCGCAATTATCGTCGTCTGGGAGTCCTCACCACTGAATCTGGAGCCTCCCTAGCTTTTCCTCTCCGGACCCGTCGCTGCTCTCCATCACCGGTGCTTGAGCTGCCGGATCGCTCAGCTCCGCCGCCTCCACTAGTCCTCCGTCGATCGTCCGACGGTCGGCATGCTTGCGGAGAGGGCCCAACCAAACTGCGTTGTTGGGGTGCTCGTTGCGGGGCGTTGCCCTAAGGAGTAACAGTTCGGATGATGAAGTCACGAAGAGGCCCAAAAGAGTTGGGCGCTCGCCGTTTGGGTCATCGTCCTGAGGTGCAGGCAGACCCTGTGTGTAGTAACTGGCCCAGGTTGATACGGATACCCAATCTTCGTGACCTTATTGGTAACTTGGATACGCGTAATATGATGAACTGATAGCGCCAACCATTGTTAGAAAAGCAACCTATGACAAAATAATTCGTCTAATCCTGTCTACTCGGCCACACAAAGTAGATATGTTGCCGCTCTTACAAAACACAAGCAATCACAGGAACAACGAGGTAGAGGAACGTTCGTTCCCCTTCCCCGTCAATACACCCCCCTACACCTCTGATACTGAAGTTTGGGTCCACCGCCAACAAGCCACTACGCCTCCGAGCTCCACGCCACCGCACGCTCGCTTCCCCTCTCTGGTCACCATGCTTGACACAACGGTGACTTCCGTCTGTGAGCCACAGTGTTGTCACACCCAAACCCTTACTCCTGTAGCGGTGTCGCTCCAGTTTGGATTGCTAACATTTATAATGCTAAAAACTTTTGATCTGAGAAAACATATTAATGGTAATAACACAGAAAGGACTGGAAAATAAAGGAAAATGCAATAATGATCGTTTGGATGGGACATAGGAAAAACACAAGGAAATTACCTACATTTATTTCCGGTAGGATTGGCCCCTTCCCGCCCCAGCCACGTCGCCCCCAGAAAAGATGGCTGACCGATAGGGTCCAGAAGGCTGGGATCGCATGCGAGTCGCGCTTACGCTTGGTGCGCTGCGCACACTGCTGCTGGGATGCGCGTTCGGTGGGACCTGCAGGCCCCCGCTGGCTGCTTCGCCGCCCCGCTGGCTGCTTCGCTCGCATTTGCGTGACGCGCGGACGGTGGACCCCACCTTCGGCAGAGGTGCGTGCATGCCCGCGCCATCCAGCGCGGGTGGTCTTTCTAGTTACGTTAATAAATTGTGAAGTATCTTGCACTGCCTTGATCCCACGCCATCCAGCGCGGGTGGTCTTTCTAGTTACGTTAATAAATTGTGAAGTATCTTGCACTACCTCGATCCCACGCCAACGAGTGAAAATATTAGGTTCTAAGGGATTTTTTCCACATTAAATTCATAATAGTCTAGAAGAATTACCGGCGCAATTATGTGGCTAGATACTACGATACATATATTCATATTATAAAGTATAATTCTATTTGTTATACCACTCTAATACTTACCGTTAGAAATATAGTTGTAGTCCCTACATTCGTAGAGAAATAAAGTGGTCTATAGTGACAAATATTCACAAACGGAGGGAATATGTCTTATGCAACTGTAATATGTATAAATTCAATATCTAATTGATCCGCATCTCTATAATCTAGCCTACCAAAATTAGCAGCACAGATCATTATCTTTTTCTCTCAACTAACGAGGGAATTTGTAGTATTTTTTACATGGAAATTTCTAGCCTTAATTCATATGTCCTTAAGAACAGAACTACATAAAATTTTAAGCAATATGTTTGATAGTATAGTAATTGGCAATTGTAAATCAAGCTATAGTATATGGAATAAAGGAGAGCTATAGTAATCCTTCAGAATGTGTCTTTCCTGTGTTCTAAATACTATAGAAATTGGTTTTCTATATAAACCATATGAAATTCCATAATCCCTAGAAATTTGTAAAATGTCTAGCGGTGTACGTGGCCACCCTGCTAATTATTAAAAAAAAAACGAAAATCACAAAGCTATATGGGAAGCATATGTTTCTGACCTTATTGTTGCCAGGTTTATCAACGACGAGCTAAAGATGATGCAAGCCTTCCTCAAGGCGTCTGATGGGGCGCGTGAGAACACTGGGGTGCTCAAGGCGTATTTGGAGCAAATCCGTGACTTGGCCTATGACATTGAAGACTGCCTTGAGGAGTTCATGGTTTTCATCAAGCATCAGAGCCTCCTCCAGCAGCTCCTCAGCTTACGAGCACGTCATCGCATCGCTGTCCAGATACGTACAATCAAACAAAGAGTCCAGGAGGTGAGCCAAAGGAACAAGAGGTACAATGTCATCAAGCTCACACCTTCCGTCTCTAATGATGTGGCAGTTGACATGGAACGGACACGGAATCTGTCAGCACTATATGTGGAGGAAGCTCAGCTCGTTGGCTTGGACGAGCCGAAGAAGAAACTCATGGAGTTGATAACCAAACCAAAGGACAAGCTCATGGAGGTAGAAGCCAACAAATCTGGTCCAGGAGTGATATCTATTGTTGGCATGGGTGGCCTGGGCAAGACAACCCTCACGAAGAAGGTGTATGATGGCAAGGATATTGGTGATCGGTTTGACACCCGAGCTTGGATCACAGTGTCGCAGTCATTCGACCCAAAGGAGCTTCTCAAGGAGATGATCAAGCAAACTTTTGGGGCAGACACATTAAAGAAATTTCTTGAAGAACATCAAGGGACGGTGCTGGAAGTACAACACCTCACTAATTACCTAAGCAAAAGACTCAAGGAGAAAAGGTACTTTGTTGTTCTGGATGATGTTTGGACCATTGAAGCTTGGAATTGCATTAAGATTACTTTTCCAGAGGATAGTAAGGACGATAGTTGTGTAGTAGTGACTACACGAAATGGTAAATTAGCTGAAGTGTGTAGTCCCCCCTCACTCATCCACCAACTTAAATGCCTAGAGAAGAAAGATGCTGCAAATTTGTTTCTGAAAAAGACAAGAAAGACTGATGACCTAGAGAAAGATGATCATATGAAGGCAACAGTTGAGAAGATACTGAACAAATGTGGCGGGTTACCACTCGCCATTGTGACAATAGGAGGCATCCTTGCCAACAAGGACACAAAGGAGTGGGAGAATCTGTACAAAGAACTTCCCTCAGAGCTTGAAAGCAATCCAACCCTTCAAGCACTGAGGCAAGTGGTTACTCTGAGTTACAACCATCTGTCTTCCCATCTCAAACCTTGCTTTCTACATCTCAGCATCTTTCCAGAAGATTTTGAGATCAAACGGAGACATCTGATGAATAGGTGGATATCTGAAGGGTTTATAACAAGTGATACCACTAGAACACTTGAAGAGGTTGCTGAGAGTTACTTCTATGAACTCATCAGTCGAAGCATGATTCAACCATCTGAGTTAGATATTCTTGGAGATATGAAGACCTGCAGAGTTCATGATATCGTGCATGATATTGCAGTCTCAATCTCCAGGCAGGAGAACCATGTGTTCCTAGTTGAAGAGCATACAAGTGCCACCAGTGGAACAAAAGAAAGCATCCGACATATATCATGCTTTGCTAGTAAGAAACTGAACATTGGCTTGGATTTTAGTCGTGTTCGATCTTTTACTCTGTTCAGTGAACCTCAGGAGCCTCTAGCAACACTTTTGTCATCCGAATTTAAAATGCTGAGGGTATTGGATATAAAAAATGCTACATTTCAAGCAAAGCAACAAGACATCAATAAGATAGGATTGTTGATCCACTTGAAGTACATCAGTTTTCCCGATGATTCATATGTTTATGCAATTCCAAGATCTATAGGAAACCTGCGAGGCTTGCAGACTCTGTACGTGAGGGGATCACTTGTTGCAAACTTACCAAAAGAAATCACTAAACTTCAAAATCTTCGCAGCATTCGATGTAGCAGACGACGAGGCTATTCCTATTTTGATATAAGTGACCCTACAGATTGCATGTGTGATGCAATATGCTTTCCCAGATTTCTCAAACCTTCAAATGGTAATGATCGTGCTGATGCAATTGGCAACTTGCGCATGGCCATCTCTAGCTGTTGGTCCAAGTCATCTGGAGTTAGGGTGCCACAAGGAATGGGAAGGTTCAAAGAGTTACAGATACTAGAAGAAGTGGACATCAAGCGAACCAGCAACAAAGCCACTAAAGAGCTAGGGGAGCTAACTCAGCTGAGGAAGTTAGCTGTTACAGGGGGAGGGGCCTCCAAGAAGAAGTGCAAGACATTCTGTGTGGCCCTAGAGAGGCTCTCCTCCCTCCGTTCTCTCAGTGTGAGTGCCAGTGACGGGTATGATGAACCTGGGTTGCTGGATCAGTTGGTTTCTACTTCCTCCCCTCTCCCATCCCTTCAAAGCCTCAAATTGGCCGGGAGCATTCAAGAGATACCTAATTGGGTTGGTAAATCTGTGAATTTGGTGAAGATTGAGTTAGCAGAATGCAAGCTAAAGCAAGTTGAGGCCTTGGCAGGACTGCCTAACCTCATGCGCCTTCGTCTTCTTGGGAATGCTCACACTGGAGGTAAATTGGTGTTCCGCAGTGGAGCATTCCCAAAGCTGAGGATCCTGCATATTTTGTTTTCGGGGATACTGAGGGAGGTGATATTTGAGGAGAGCACCTCACCTCAGATGGAAAGTATAATAATTATAAAATGCTTACCGATGCCTCGGATCTATGGTATCAACCACCTCCCAAACCTCAAGGAGATTTCACTTGATGAAAGTCTGGTGGCGTATTTGCTGCAATGGGATGTGGACAGGCACCCCAATCATCCTGTGCTGCGAACAATCTGATCTAACGGCGGAGGCTACGGAATCCCTTTCTGAACCAGGAGAGAGCTCGCAATCCTAACCTGGCCATGATGAAGCCCCCCTTGACAATCCACTTCCCACTCGGCCACCAATTCAAGTGATCATCTTAACAGCAGGTCAGCAGTCTTGCACGCCATCACCAACTCCCTTTCAGAAACGTCACTCCATTCAACATTTCAATTTGTATCTGCTTCCATGTAAACTAATTCATCAACATGTATAAACGTATCTTGTGCTTTCCTATTCTTGTGTGTAATAATCAACAGACATGTTATTTCTACTTCATGAAGCTCCGCCCCTGAGTGCAATGTATTTGCTCGTTTCTAGTGAGGAGGAAGGGCGAGAGTTCACCCAATGTCACCACATTTACTTCCTTTTTGTAGCCTGGCATATGAATTCGGTTAAATTCCTCATCAACACAGGTATAAACAACGTAGAGCTGCCATGTTTCCACGAATCTAACCGTGCGACTGCACCGCCAAACAACCAGACGCTGCACCTACTGAGCCGCCGTGCCGGCACGGGAGTGGTTGCGTACTGGGTAGTTGTATCATGTGGTGCATATTGTTCCACCGTGCATCCAAGGCATCACACACACACACACGTTATTAAGCGACAGGCACAGCTACCTTCACCTTCAGTTGCTTTAGCTCGCAGAAACCAAGTGTTCGACCCTCCCCGCCAATGCCGACGTCCGGCGGCCGTGCGGGTGGCCGGCCGCACGTCATCCTACTGCCTAGCGCCGGTATGGGCCACCTGGTGCCCTTCAGCCGCCTCGCGGTGGCCCTCTCCTCCGGCCACGGCTGCGACGTCTCAGTGGTGGCCGTGCTCCCCACGGTGTCGGCCGCGGAGTCCAGGCACCTCCAAGGGCTGCTCGACGCGTCCCCGGCCGTCCGCCGGCTCGACCTCCACCTCGCGCCGTTCGACGCGTCCGAGTTCCCCGGCGCCGACCCGTTCTTCCTCCGGTTCGAGGCCATGCGCCGCTCCGCGCCCCTCCTCGGCCCGCTCCTCGCCGACGCCGGCGCGTTGGCGCTGGTCACCGACATCGCACTGTCTTCCGTCGTCATCCCCGTGGCCAAGGAGATCCACCTCCCGTGCTACGTCCTCTTCACCGCCTCCGCTGCGATGCTCTCCTTCTGCGCCTACTTCCCCACTTACCTCGACACCAACGCCGGCCGCGTCGTCGGCGACGTCGACATCCCTGGCGTGTACCGCATCCCAAAGGCCTCTATCCCGCAGGCGCTGCACGACCCCAACCACCTCTTCACCCGGCAGTTCGTCGCGAATGGCCAGGATCTCGCGAAAGCCGACGGCGTCCTAGTCAACACGTTCGACGCCTTGGAGTTGGAGGCCGTCACGGCCCTGCGGCAAGGCTCGGTCGCCGCCGGGTTCCCGCCGGTGTTTTCCGTGGGGCCGCTTGTTACGGTGAACCTTCCGGCAGGGGAGGCGGCGAAAGAATCGGGTAATGAGTACATGTACTGGCTCGACGCGCAGCCTGCGCGGTCGGTGGTGTACGTCAGCTTCGGCAGCCGCAAGGCCATATCCAGGGACCAGGTCAGGGAGCTCGCCGTCGGGCTCGAGGCCAGCGGCCAGCGGTTCTTGTGGGTGGTGAAGAGCACCGTCGTGGACAGAGACGACTCCGCCGAGCTCAGCGAGCTCCTCAGCGAAGGGTTCTTGGAGCGGGTGCAGGGGCGGGGGCTCGTGACCAAGGCGTGGGTGGAGCAAGAAGAGGTCCTGAAGCACGAATCCATCGGGCTGTTCATCAGCCACTGTGGTTGGAACTCGGTCACTGAGGCGGCGGCGAGCGGCGTGCCGGTGCTGGCGTGGCCGAGATTCGGTGACCAGCGGGTGAACGCCGGCGTGGTCGCGCGCGGTGGGCTCGGTGTTTGGGTGGACCGGTGGAGCTGGGAGGGGGAGGAGGGCGTGGTGAGCGGGGAGGAGATAGCGGAGAAGGTGAAGGCGGTAATGGCGGACGAGACAGTGAGGAAGAAGGCGGCGAGCGTCGGCGAGGCTGCGGTGAAGGAAGTCGCCGACGGCGGCACGAGCTACCGGAGCTTGACGGACTTTGTGCGACGGTGCCGGGATCTTGCAGTGTTGGACTAGGCGTAGGACTTGGGCCGTGCCATTACTGGCCAGCCCACGGCCCGGCCAGGTCGGCACGGTCCAAGGCACGGCCAGCCTATCAAGACAAGTAGACAACAACCAGCTCATGAACAAAACAACAAAAAACCATCCACGCGGCGTGCCTCTGGGCCGTGCCCGGGTCTCGTCATGCTTCTAGATTCGTGCCACCGACGTTTCATGTGTCTATGTATAAATAAACAAAGCCCTCGCTCTTAAAATTTGGGGACGTACTCCAACAAAGTTATTTATTCCCGACTTTGTGGTGTCCCGATGGTGGCTATGGAGAATCGTTTACAATCCAAGTAATACACAAGGATTAAGCGATCAGTACAGAAGAACAGGAGAGAACCAGAGAAAATAGACGAGAAAGTTGTTAGTTCATTCTCTTTCCATATCTCCCAACGTTTCCCAGTACATACTTTTAACCCTTAACTTACACTGCCAGTGGCCCTCTCGGCTCATACACTCGACCCACGCACCCCTAATCGCTGTGCGCAGACAGCTCACGCGATCACGCACCCAGCACCACCCTGGTCCCACCTGCAGCGCCCTAACTCACCGCCAATTGGGCCTCCTTGTCCTTCTTCTTTGAACTCGCAGAGTCATTCGTAGTGTCCACCTCCATGGATAGGCTTGAGTCCGGAGGTGTGGCATTCGGCCCCCCTTGAGACCGATCTGGTCCCCAGATTGTCGAACGAGGGAAACGACTTTGAAGCACCAAGTAATCCTCCCAGGTTGCGCACTCCAGCGGTAATATCGACCATTTCACCAAGACCTATTGCATCGCTAAGCTTCCTTTCTTTACCAGACGCCGGTCCACAATCTCCACTGGCTCAGGGGCTCCGATTGTCAAATCTCCCACCACCTCCAAATCTTTGAACACTGGCGAGTAATTAGGAGTGAATGGTTTCAATTGTGAAATGTGGAATACCGTATGAATTGAACTATCCATCGACAATTGAAGTTTGTATGCCACTGCGCCGATACGTTCCATCATCGAAAAGGGACCAAAGTATTTGAAAGCAAGTTTCAAAAACAGGCGATTGACCACCGAATGTTGCGCATACGGTTGGAATTTCAAGAGCACTTGTTCAACAACTTGAAACGACGATGTTTGTCCGCTTGCATTTTCATACGGTTCTGAGCTCGCGCCAACTGTGTCTTGAGCATTTCAGTGTAAGACTGCCGATCTTTTGCAATTTCAACGGCCTCAGTGGTAGTCTGGAATGAGAGGTTAGGTATTGCTCCAAAGTTGGGTTCAACTCCATACAGAGCTTTGAAAGGGGAACAACCCAGAGAAGAATGGTAATTGGAGTTATACCAGAATTCTACCATTGCCAATCAGGCCCACCATTTCTTAGGACAATTGTGTATTGCACAACGAAGGTACATCTCGACGCACCGGTTAACCCGTTCCGTTTGGCCGTTCATTTGAGGATGATAAGCCGTGCTATAATGCAGTTTCGTTCCCACCAACTGGAAGAGCTCCCTCCAAAATGCACTTGTAAATACCTTATCTCGATCGGACACAATGGACCTTGGCACTCCATGCAACTTAACTATGTTGTCCAGAAACACCCGAGCCACCTGAGATGTTGTAAATGGATGTCGTAGAGGAATGAACTGTGAATATTTTGTCAATCGATCAACTATGACCAAAATCACATCGTAAGTTTCGGATTTAGGCAACCCCTAAATGAAGTCCATAGTGAGGTCCTGCCAAGCTCCTTCTGGCACCAGTAGTAGTTATAGAGTCCCCACCGGATGTGTATGTTTATGCTTGGCTTGTTGACAAATCCGACATTGCTTGACAAAATCCTCCACCCCATTCTTGAGTCCAAGCCAGTAGAAGAGTTTCTTAATGCGCTGGTATGTTGCCAATATGCCCGAATGACCTTCCACCACAGTGTCGTGAAAGTTGCTTATCAGTTTTCTACGTAGGGCTTGATTGGTACCCATCCAGATGCGGCTATGATACTTGATCAACCCATGTTCCAGTGAATAACCCCTGCTATCTGGACTTGTGACGGCTAGCGAAGTAAGGAGTGTCTGTGCTTTAGGGTCCATTGCATAGGAATTCAGAACTTCTTGGACCCAATCGGGTCGACAAGACGATATGGCTTGGATAGCTAACAGATGACTCACCCGGGACAAAGCATCCGCTGTACCGTTGTCCACACCTCGTTTATATTGGAATTTGAATTGTAAACCCACCAATTTTGTCATTGCCTTGGGCTGTAGCTCTATCCCCAATTGTTATTCTTCTAACGTGCATAAACTTTTGTGATTAGTGCGGATTAAGAATGGACCTCGTTGCAGATAAGAGCGCCATCTATCCACTGCCATAATCACTGCCAAGAACTCCTTTTCATAAATGGATAGGCTTTGATTCTATGGCCCCAAAGCTTTGCTAAGATATGCGATCAGGTGGCCTTGTTGCATCAAGACAGCACCAACCCCAATGGCGTACACGTCAGTTTCGACTCTAAACGGTAATGTGAAATTAGGGAGAGCAAGGACTGGTGTGTTGACCATAGCTTGTTTCAGATGAGAGAATGCAACATGTGCTTGGCCGTCCCAGCTAAAGCTTTTTTTCTTCAAAAGATTCATTAGTGGCCTGGCAATTATCCCATAATTCTTTACAAATTTCTGGTAGTATCTAGTGAGTCCAAGAAATCCCCGCAACTCTATAATTGAGGTTGGTTGAGGCCATCGCTCCATTGCACATGTCTTTTTTGGGTCTGTGGATACTCCTTCGTGTGCAATGACATGGCCCAGATATTCCATACGGTCCTGAGCAAAAGAACATTTGGACCACTTGGCATACAACTGATTCGAATGCAACACTTCCAACACTATTTTCAAATGCTTAATGTGATCCTATAAGGTGCAACTATAAACCAAAATGTCACCCAAGAATACAATCACAAGCTTGCAGACATGACGAGCAAAAATAGTGTTCATCAAGCATTGAAACGTGGCCGAAGCGTTGGCGAGACCAAAGGGCATTACCTGGAATTGAAAATGACCTTGATGTGTTTTGAAAGTTGTTTTCTCTTCATCTACTACGCGCATTCAGATTTGGTGATAACCCACGCGAAGGTCCAGCTTGGAGAAGAATTGGGTGCCGGCAGTTCATCTAACAGTTCGTCCATGATCGGCAATGGAAACTTGTTCTTAACAGTATATTTGTTGAGTCATCGGTAATCGACATAAAACCGCCAGCTATTGTCTTTCTTTTGAACAAGCAACACCGGTGAGGCATAAGGGCTCATGCTTGGCATAATCATCCCAGAATCCAACATTTCTGCCACTTGCCGTTCTATTTCATATTTCTGCAGTGGTGAGTAGCGATACGGCCGAACATTGACAGGGGTTGTGCCTGGTTCTAAACTTCCAATGTAATAGCGTGATCGTATTGTCGGTGGGGAGACAAACTCTTTGGTTCTTTGAAGATGTCCATGTATTGTTGTAACAGCAACTGAACTTTAGGGGGTATGTCAGCATGTTGTTCATGACTGGTTAAGGTGTGTTGTTCCAAAACTATAATCGACCATATGTCGTTACCAGTGGACACTTCTGAAATTGCTCAGACGATATCTCTGACAAGGATTCTTGTCGCTTTGTCGGTACACCCTGAATGCAGGCATGTTTTCCTTCGTAATCAAATGTTAAGGTTTTGTGCCCCCAATGACAATTCATGGGACTAAATAGTTGAAGCCAATCCATCCCCAAGACCGCATCATAGGCCCCCAAATCCAATACGCACATGTCCGTGCGAAAAGTGATTCCCTGAATCCACCAATGCAAGGATGAGACCATACTGTCACAATGTAGTTTCTCCCCATTGGCCACTTCAACCATGACGCTTGCAATGGGCTGAGCTTGAAGTTGTGTTCGTTGTAGGAACTGCCGATTGATAAAGCTGTGTGTGCTGCCGAAATCTACCAAGATCAACATGACTTGATTACCAACCAAGGCCCGTAGACGCACTGTCTCCAATTCCTCAGTTCCTAATGCTGCGTGCAAGGACAGTTTGAAGCATTTTTCCCCTGATGGGGTTTCTGTCAGATTGATCGCTTGTAAAGTGTCGTCTGGCAGTACTTCCCCAAAATCCCCGATCTCGATTGTTAGCAGCTGCACTGGTTTCTTGCATGTATGCTCTTTGCTATACTTGTCCCCACATTTAAAACGCAACCTATTTGCATGCCTGTAATTGCACAACTAACGCTCTCACCAATACTCCTTCCTTGTTTTATGTGGTCGCCCCGTACTGCTACATTTGTCGGGCTTTGCACTGTAGCCGATAAGGTGGCTACTGATCTCGGCAGCGTTGTGACTCAATGGCGAGGAGAATTGCCTCCAGTTCTTCCTCTTGAATCTTCGATAATACTGCCGCCCGTGTGACACTGGTTGGTGATTGTAACCGAACTGCTCCCTGAATTTCATCCTTCAAGCCGAGTATGAACTGGGTGACAAAAAAATTATTGTTCAGAGTGGCATCCAGAGACAAAAGATAGTACATACTTGCTTCGAATGCGATTCGATATTCGGCCACCGTGCTAGTTTGCTTGAGCTGCAACAGCTTGTTCATCTGAGCATCATACTCATCAGTTCCAAATTCTTCCTCAATTGCTTGAGCAAAAACATCCCACCCCAACAAAACGTGCTACCCTTTGTACTCCTGCAGCTAGAGTGCTGCGTGACCATCCATGTACATTGTGGCCGTTGACACCCATTGCAACACCAGAACATGATACATCTCAAAGTAAGTGCAGCAACGATCCAACATAACCGGGGATTTTCATCGAAGAACTTTGGAAAATCCAATTTAGGGGGTTTGGCAAATCCACCAGACTCTGCAGGTGAGGATGGTGTAGTGACTACCCCGTATGCCGTGGGTCCGCCGTGCGGTTGTGAAAGTAACAGCAGTCCATGGTTCGTGAGCATTCCTGGGGGCACCAATGTGGTCACCTGACCTGCTTCATGGGGTAACTTCAAAGCCGGAGGAACTTGCTGCTGGCGCGGGGGCGGTGGTGGAGGTGGTGGAATCGGAGGAGATGATCGACGCAAGAACTCCATCTGCGTACGCTTCACTTCATCCAGGCTATCTTGTTGAATCCCCACCTGCTGCCCCAGATTCTTCATCTCCACCAATAGTTGTTCAAGCCTTTAGGCCTGGCCATCAAATCGAGCTAGGATCTCGCTCAAAGTCGTCTGGACCTGGCCGGTTTGCTCCTCGATTGCCATGATGACTTGGCGAGTCTATAGGGATGGTATCGCGAGCGCCGTGGCGATTACCTTCGGTGATCAAACTTGAATCTAGGATTATGGGACCGATTTGATCACCAACCTTGTCCAGGGATTTTATAGATCATCAAACAAACAGAAATGGGTAGGATTGCTGGCTCTGATACCAAATTGTGGTGTCCCGATGGTGGCTATGGAGAATCGTTTACAATCCAAGTAATACACAAGGATTAAGCGACCGGTAGAGAAGAACAGAAGAGAGAACGAGAGAAAGTAGATGAGAAAGTTGTTAGTTCATTTTCTTTCCATATCTCCCAACGTTTCCCCAGTACATACTTTTAACCCTTCATAACTTACACTGCCAATGGCCCTCTCGGTTCATACACTCAACCCACGCACCCCTACTCGCTGTGCACAGATAGCTCACGCGATCACGCACCCGGCACCATCCTGGTTCCACCTGTAGCGTCCCAACTCACCGCCAGCTAGGCCTCCTTATCCTTCTTCTTCGAACTCACAGAGTCTTCATAGTGTCCACCTCCATGGACAGGCTTGAGTCTGGAGGTGTGACAGACTTGTGATCCACGCTTGCGATTCTCGTCATACTTAACATTTAGTTCTGGGTCTGCCCCTAGAGGTGGTTGTTTAACACATAAGGGCCTACATAGTAATACACGTATTTATTGAATAATTAATTTGTTTTGCATGCACGCTGATAGTACGATCGAGGCGCTAATGTTGACGTTTCTGGCTAATTCGTATTCTTAGAGGAACATATGGATATATCAATACAATTTCTCCTTGTTTTGGATTAAGGAGAAAAACATTACATATCCGGCCTCTGCCATCACATGGAAGCAGATAAAGTTCCACCCCCTACTCATTAGTTCTATTACATCAGTCCACTCTTAATACAATTGCTCCTACTTCAGAAAACAATACAATTGGAGACCGATACAATTGTTCTCTTTCTCTTGAACAATAATGGAAGCTCAAAGCATTATAGTACATGTTAGGACAAAAATCTGCTAGTTTGTCCCTCTCCATACCATCCAATTTCGAGTATGAACCGTAGTATTTCAAATCTGATGTTTCGTGTCTTGAAAATTGGCCTTCTATTTGCTTCTTCTCACGCTCCGCCACTAACTGTACCTAGTACTCCGGCCTGGGGATCGCTGGTTCAACTCCAAGATATCCACTCCAAGATCTTACCGGCCATGACTGCTGGTTCGTTATCATGGATTCATGATGTAACAAATCGCCGCAGTAAAGGATAGATTAATCGTTGAAGACTTGCAGTACGAAGATCTACTGCACGGAGATGTCATTGTATGGCTAGTTACTGCCAGTTACACAGATGATGAGATGATTAATCTTGTTTTTTTTAGATCGAGATGATTAATCTTTGCCGAGGCTCTTTCTTTAGGAGATGCACAGTGCCAAGCTTGCTTGATCAGGCATATTTTCAGCTCGCCCCGGACCCAAGCACAACCAGCAGTCTAGCTCGAGTCCGAGCCGACTTTTAAGCTAGATAGATGGGCTGGCTATTTAATTATATTCAAGCCCAACACAGCCCTTGGCTGGCTGGCCTATTGGGCCTAGCGGCCCAACACAACACAAGCCCAGCCCGCCAAATATGCGAAAAATATTTTGCTCTGATGTGAACATATTTTGTTCTGATGTGATGTGAGAGGTCAGAAGAGCCTGTGTGTGTGTGTGTGTGTGTGATCCGGGACCAAACTTTAATAGCGCCGTCGAATGTAGATGCCGAGATCTCCCTCGGCAAAGTCGCCGCGACGCGCCGGTCTCCTCTCCTCTCCTGCCCGACGGACGGTTCAAAGATGTCAGCTGGCTTGACCCCCGACGCCGACCGCCATCGCGGGTTCCGACCGCGATCCCCGAGCATATTCCCCTCCCGGGCCACGCCCCTCCGCAATCATCCGCGTTACATTACTGCTACACACATATGAATATTACTTTCTTGCTTGCTTCACCTGCTACGATGCGTTCCAACAATTATAATACAGCCGTCCCGGTGCCTGAAACAAGACCAGCTTACTTAATTGTTTCCATCTGTTGGTTCTGAATTCTACTGACCAAATTGAAGCGTCGATGATGATAAAACTAATGAAGAGGTGGCTTCCGTTTTGGGAGTACATATGACCGTGCTCTCTACGATAGGACAGGAGTACACGTACTCTTGAAGAATTAAGACGGTGCTAGCTAGTTTGCTTTGGGAGCATACGACACGAGTGAACATGCATTGTTACATGTGCTGCAGTTGCTGTCACTAAAGGCCAAACTCCAGGGGCGGGTCCAGTAGGGAGCCCCATAGTGGGGGCACAGCCCCTACTCAAATTCATTTAATTTTAATTTCTGGTCCGAAGCTATATTTTGATACAATTTATATTGAGTATGCTATTTTCTTCTGGTCCTCCACTGCCAAACCGTATGCTTCCTTGAGATGTTTTTGAGTTGATGAGACCCTCAAAAGCGAGATCGAGCCACTACCGAACGAACTCAGCTCCTTTCCATTTGTCACACCAATCGAAGGGCATGCATGACGAGTAGCATACACTGCACGTCGCTATACGGACAGAAGCAATAGCATCCCTACATACATATATACACGTCTTTGTAGTCACTGTTGCTTCTGCCCTAAGGCCCCGAACGTACAATTCCAGAATAGCAATTTTGGAAGCATACAAGTGCTTTGTAGCATGAGCGAATAGTACCTGGGAAAGGTCAAATCAAGTAGAAGAAACCTATACACCATATCTTCCAACTGGCCACGTTGATACGACACAAAGTACGTACACAAACACGAAGCACCCCCTCCTCCTAGCCTTCCTAGTTCCTCCCTTCGTCTTCGTCGCTCCATCTCACGTTCCACAGGTCACCAAGAACTAGTAGTACTGCTCTCTCGCTCACCAGGGAGGCCGAGGCATGGCCGAGGCAGGCCGAGAAGATCAACGCGGCGTCGTGGACGTCGCTGAGGACGCCGCCGGCCGGCCGAGCAGGAACAGCAACAACGACAGCACGTGGGAGATAGAGGAGGTGGAGCCGGATCAGCCGGCCGGCCCGCCGCCTCCTTCCGTAGGTGTCCCGCAACAAGGCGCCCCCTCCGACGCCGACGACGTGTACGTGGCGGTCGGCAAGGGCGGGTCCAGCATGGCCGCGCTGTCGTGGGCGCTGGGGCGCCTCACCAAGCCCCGGAGCTTCGTCTACCTCGTGCACGTCTTCCCCGTGGTCACCAGCATCCCCACCCCATGTAAGCCTCTCTCTACTTCTGCTTCTGCTGCTGCTTCTTGATTTTTCTCATTAAGGCTAATTTGCATGCTTGGACCAACGATAAAAACTTGTTCCAATCTGTTCACCTTCTTAGCATGTACCATATGATTAAGCTGGTGCAAATCTTCTGGTCATGGTGACTTGTGAGATGAAGCTAAATTAACTGCCTTCTTGAGCTGATCAGAACAATAGTGTTTTTGCCTGATGGAAAAGTAAAAGTCAAGTGATGAGTTAAAGCTGGTTAATAGATGGTAACGTTGCAATTTGCAAAGAAGTCTGGTCTTGCATCACCAGTGGGTCCCAGCAATCTTTAAACTTGAGATTGGCAGGATCGTTGTAAAGAGGGTCAAGTTCTTGGACTGGTTTTAAGAGATTTGGCTTGTGATTGAAAATTTCAAAGGTGGCATTGTCACATCTTGGAGTTTTGGGGCTTTGTGGGCCTCTTTCGGTGAGAATAGTTCGGCCCGTTGCTAAGTTCCAACAAGACAGCTCAAAAGTCTTGATGCTGACCTCACGGAGATATGAGCAAGGCCGAAATTTTTAGGATTGATCATTATTGTCAAGACTCACGATTTGATCCGTCTCGATCTGTCTGATCGGCATGGGAGAGAAACAACATTCATCGTATCTATGTCATGGTGCACTAACCATACTAGCATCCGTATGGATACTGGTAGATCAAACAGATTATATTCCTTATACTGATTAGATGGCTCATATTTTTTTTCTTCTAAATAGCATTACATGGTTCATATTGTGAATTCTCAAGTTCTCACCATACATGTCCGATGTTAGTCGTTAGAAAGAATAAATGCTTATGCTAGATTTCAGTGTGAGGTTAACTACAGCCATATACGAATTTCGCTTCATCGCAAGATGAATAATGTATTCTCAACTATCAGATTCAACTTTTGAGCTCAAGGCAGGTAAGGCTAACAGATATGTGGTGTATAGGATGCCAAACAGTATAGGTTGAGTCTCTGAGGTGCCGTGGAGAGTAGGGCGCAGACTAGTATGTGATGTTAGGCTGCCACTGAAGTGTGAACAATTCAGTACAGTAAGATTCCATTCTGCTAGCTTCTTTTCTTTGACACGCGTAACCCAATTCATTGATGCAAATAGGCTTTCAGCACCTTTACAAAAGGAAAAGAAAAACATGCTTCTGAAGTTCTACAGTTATGGCCTGAATAGTTGAGTTTTATGAATGTATTCATGCCCGTCGCAACTGAGCTCTGAACAACATTCAGTCAAATGGCATTATCTTGTGAGGAATCTGACACATTGAGCATTAATTTTCTGAAATAGTAGGAATGATGCCTAAGAGCCAAGCAAGTCCAAAGCAGGTAGAAACTTACATGAACCAGGAGAGAATGAAGAGGCGAGAGATGCTGAAAAAATTTCTAGACCAGTGCCGCCACTTTCAGGTAAGCTAGCTGCATGATTCAGTTCTTGACATTTCTGAGTTCCTACCGCACTTTGAGTTGGCATCTGCATCCCAAATTTGATAGTCAATTCTCATACTTTCGATATATTCAGGTTAATGTTGATGTGTACCTCATCGAGAGTGATCAAATTGCTGATGCAATCATTGAACTTATTCCTGTTTTGACCATAAAACAGCTAGTATTGGGGGTTTCAAAATCCAATGTGCGGTAAGGTCTATACCATGAAGCATGGAATTAACAGAATTGCAAAAACAATTGCTTGGATATTATATATACTGAATTTCTCAGAATGGAAACAGGAAGTTGAAGAGAGAGAGCACAATAGCAGGACAGATACTGAAGAATGCACCTCTCTACTGCGAAGTCAAGATTGTCTGTGATGGCAAAGAAGTTATAACGGTGACGACTGCTGATCCGACACCACCATTTTCACCTTCTCCTGTAAATAACAACAGCAGATCTAACAACCCGACACCACCGTCATCTACACCAAATCACAACAACATAGCAGCAGTTGATGACAAAAAGGACAGTAAACCCAAAGAAAGAAAGAAAATTCCCAAGTTTTTTAGATGCCTCTCATTTTGATTACCGTCTGATGTCACTTTCACAGCTAGAACGTTGTATGCAGCATCTTCAGACAGCAAAAGTTTGTGATTAACAGTTTTGCCAGTGTTTTGATTCTTGATGTTCTCGATTATTTGTGTAAAAAAAAAAGAGATATAATTTTTCACATGTGGGCAAGGTTCAAAATCCCGACGGTTACCGGCCGGTAACCGCCGATTACTGGAAAACTCGGTGGGGACCGGGATTTTAAAAACCGGCCAGTTTTTTTCGGTTTAGCAAATTAAAATTCCAGTTTTCGAATTTTTGCTGGTTTTTAAGCAAATTCAAATTTTAGTTTTCGAATTTCAGTCGTTTTTTTCGGTTTTTCCGGTTACCATTTTCGGCCACGGAGCGGTTTTTCCTCCAGTTCTGTGAGGACCCCCGGGTGATTTCTTTAAGACCAAGGCTTTCCCGGTCTTATGGAAATAACTCTGGACCTCAAGTAAATGAATTCCATCTTAACTTTATCAAAATGAGGAGACCCGGCCAAACTAGCGCCCTGATGATCATACGTACTGCTCCTCTGCAAGCACTGCATGATGACCGGTTCTTCAAAAGATCCAAGTCCACACTTAATGAGTTAAAAGGGAATTCAAAAATAGTGAGCATGTATCCGTGTTGGCTCCTAGGATCAGCGACCAACACGTCCATACCCTCAACAACGTTGATCACAAGTCATACAAGGCATACATTGATAACACATAGTGGCATACAACATAATAGTTAAGGTCTACAACTATTACAAGCGGCTGATCGGCCAAATTCAAATAAGAACATTAAGGAGCAGCAGAAGCAATGTAAATAAATCAAGAGGTTCAGCATGGTGTGCTCCATAACCCATGGCAACTGATTGGGAGTTAAACAATAGCACTACTCGTCAATGTCGCCCAAATCGACGCTAACGAGTTCATCGGGAGCGAAGTCTTCCTCACCAGAATTTGCAGAGCCGGGTTGAGTACAATTGTACTCACAAGTCTTACACAAATTAAAAGTATTTATGCATAGAGGATATCAAAAGAATGACATTAGTAGCTTAATTTTGCAGAAAACACAACAATTTTTATCCTACACATACTAGTTTTCAATTGCCATTTTGTAAACAAGTTTTTAAGTAGAAGATAAATATGTGACATAGATATACATTAGTAAACAATTGAAACAAACCGATACGAAAGTGGCAGCCCACTCTGATAAACTGAAATGCATGAACACCCATTCATGCCGAATACCAAGTTGTAACCATATCAATTTTAATTCAAAATCTAACAATAATGACTCCTGAATTCAAGCAGTCGTCTGTAACCGTGGACACGACTATTCAAATAGATTTACACTCTGTAGAGGGGTACTACTTTACCCACACGACTCAACTAGCCCGTAAGCCTCCAGATGCCTCCGGCTAATGACACACTTTCTAAGGTATGCCGGCCGGGGAAAATCGAGATTTGTACTTTTTAGTAAGAAAGTCCTATTAAGATAAGTCCCCTTTTACGAGATGAACCCTATACTTAGTACAAGCTACGGATAGCGCTTGCTAAGCGGGCACGCAAGTTGTGTTGGAAAAACCGATGCAATGTAAATAACAAAAAATGGTGCTCCCATGCACACTATAGAACATTACATCGGCTCCTACGGACAAATGATCAAATGCAAATGTCCTCACACCATCTGGGACTTAACCTAATAAAACTTTCCCCTTACTTGACCAAACGGCACCCATATACCGCATATGGTAGCACAAATGTTACTTGAATTAACGACGTCACCAAAGTTCGGTCCTTGTTGGTCCGGACAAGACAACCACAAAACCCGAGTCTCATGCATAACAACAACCATACTAACAACTACTTATCTAGACCCAAATCACTTTTGAAATTAACAAAGTTTAACTTGAGAAACAGATACAAATATCTGGAATAAAATGAAGATAAGAAAGTTTTGTGTCTCCCATAATTGACGAACTAATCCCATCAATCGACCTAACGTAAAACTAGACTCGCATGACTAAACAATCCCATATAATATATATATATATATATATATATATATATACATATATATATATATATATATCACACAACCTAACTTGGATTAATTCAAGGATAACCTCATGAATAGGACATAACTAGCTACTCATCATGAAAATATCGACATAACAAAATAGCATGCAAGCAATTATCTTTGCACTAACTTATCAAAACCTAGGATCAATATGTGCAAAAGAAAGTTCAAATGATGCTTACCTTGCTTGAAGTCAAATTGTTCGCTCTCGGTGGCGAAGGAGTCTACGTCGATCTCTTCGGACTCTAAAGGATTAAAAATATTGATAAACATCGAGAAATAGCATAAAATTAAAATTGCTAAAAAATGCATGAAATTTCTACAGTGGCTAGTTCATGATTTTAGATGAATTTAGGTGAAATATTTATTC
This sequence comes from Ampelocalamus luodianensis, assembly GCA_036346255.1. NCBI lineage: Eukaryota > Viridiplantae > Streptophyta > Magnoliopsida > Poales > Poaceae > Ampelocalamus > Ampelocalamus luodianensis. The sequence goes on along the minus strand of CM070627.1, from coordinate 48,762,753 downwards.
CATTTGGATTTAGCATGTGAGAGTTATAGTAGTTTGAATAACAGATTTCTTGAAAATCCAGGAAAATTGCAATCTATCACTATTCTTCCTATTTTAATTATTTAGTAGAAATTTGTAGGACAGTGATGGTCATAAGGATTACATAGATAAATAGAGAATAAAATTATAAGATTAAAATAACTTGGTTCATCTCATTTGGAGTTCATAGGAATTAGTTATGAATTTTCAAGTTAAAAGTATTTTATAGTGCAAAAATAATTCAGTTTTGGATCAATTTCCAAAAACTATATTTTCTGGGACAGAGACATGTTTGAAACCTATTTCAAAATAAATTTTAGTTAAAATAAAAATTATCAAAATTGGTTTCACTCATTTTGGAGTTAAGGTGATTTAGTTATGCATTTTTGAAGTTACATGAATTTTCAGTGTACAATTTAATGGATTCTGAAATTTCTACAGCATTTAATACCTTTTCTACCGAGCGCTGCACTAGACGCAATCACTGACTAGTGGGGTCTAATGAATAGTGCATTTTTCATTTAAACTCCGGATTAAACCCGTACTAACAGGTGGGACCCGCCTGTTAGTGACTTAGATTTGTGAACTCGGTTCACTGGTGCACAACACAGTGCACGGGCACTTAAGGGACTTGGGCCCATATGTCGTACTCTCTAGCACTTTCACTTAACTCCTCTGATTTTATGTTTCTGGTCCCACATGTAAGTGACTGATTTCTACATTAAGACAACCATTATCTTCCGTGAGCAATTATTAGCAGTTAATGATGTGATTTGATGTAATCGCATTTCTACAGGAGCTGTCGGCGTACGACAAAACTCTCGAGCTCACCGCTGGCGATGTGGTCCATGCTGGCGTGAACCAAGGGCAGGTATGGGTTCCTAATAGTGTTGCGAAACTATTGGTGGTGGTGGCGACAACTAAGATGGCCTGTACCAGCGGCTAGCCGGAGAGGAGCGGCGCAAAGTTTCAACCAAACATGTATACAACGCATAAGCTCTGCATTGTCCAAAAGAGCGGGTGCTCGAAGTCTAAAGAGGCTACTTGAAGCGAGGAGAGGGTTGGGGATGCTCGGAGTCATGTCGGCGACGAAGAAGTCCACGGCAGCGGCACGGTTCAACGAGGAGAGGTTGATTGGAGCAAAATGAAATGGAGAGAATCTGTGGGATAGCTTAAGGATGCTAGTGGTGCGGTGTATAAGCAAGGAATTGAGTAGAAGCTTACCACACCGGAGATGGGGAAGAAGAAGAGGGTTTCGGTCGACAAAAGAGGAACTTCAAAATGCCACGGCTCCTCCAATACGTTGGCAAAATTGGTTGAGGGGTTTTCAATATCATACCTAAAGACATGACATGACGTGCAAGATTGAGGATAATACCTACTGGAGACGAAGTTGGCCCAACGGCGACGTTAGGTACACGCTCTGAAGTTGAGAAAAGGCACGACGATGGCCTAAGAGCTACAAGCAATGACAGAGGCTAGCATTAGTAAAAATGGAGACGACAAGGAATGTAGAAGAGAGGGGATGCGTCGGTGAGGATTTTACCAAAGACTAGAGCTTGAGAAAGCCTCCCTCTCCTCGACCGACCAGAGGAGAAGTGAGGAATTGCTAGGGTTTGGAGGGGTTTTAACCCGGGGAAGAGACGGAGATGGGGGCGGCATTACGTGCTGAAGCTCCAGGAGTGGTCGGGAGGGGCGGTGGCTCACGACGTCGATGGAGCAATGCTTGGCGGGCGCGTGGCACCCGGCGTTTGAGCTCGCCTACGAGAGGTCAGGGATGAAGCTAACCAACGGGCCCAACACATCAGTGGCACAAAGCGGTGCGGGACGGGCTCGGGTGCGGTTGGTGCAGTTAGTTGGCTTGGTTGAGTCAGGTCAAAACGGTCAGGCTCGAGTCTAACTGAGTCTAAATTGTTGACTAAGATTTAAATCATCTTCTCTACTTTGACCCGGGTCTTAAAAATAGCAATAAAATTCCTAAAATTCTAAAATTAATCAGAGAGGTTCCTGGGAAGATCTAGTACTCAGATAAAATCTTAAACCTCACTGTTCAAGAATTAATTGCTTACTTTAAATTCAAACCTAAAGTAGGTCATTGAATCAAATTTGAATTTTCTGTGGGTTGAATTAAGTTCCAAAAATTTGGAAACAATTATATTTATTCATGATAATTATTATAGTATTTGAATAAATTATTTTTAGATGATGATCACAAGTTTTTGTTTCTGTTTTCTTTGGGGAGTTTATATTTTAAGTGTAGATTTAAACTTTGATTAAGATTTTTCAAGTGCAATGAATGATGCAAATGTTCGAAAAACACAATTCATGCTCATGAGATGCATAATAATTCTATTTATTAAAATGGGGATGTGACAGGTTCCGAGATTTTGATCCTTGCATGTGGGATTTTTTTTTAGCGTTTTGCACTTTTGCTGAACTGTTTTGTAACAAAGGGTTGTATTTGATAAAAATTTTAACAGAGCTACATGAAAATTGCATGTTAAAATATGTACAGAAACCATAAAGTAATACTTATTTGAACAGCCAGAAGAATAGTACACTATTTCCTAAGGTAGCCAGAAGACAAGTAAGAGAGAGAGAGAGAGAGAGAGAGAGAGAGAGAGAGAGAGAGAGAGCACTTGTTGATCTTTTTTTCGAGGAAGTGCAAAAACTTTACACATCATTCTATTAAGACGAAAGAAAGCAATACAGCAACAGGGAAAACCAAACAACAAAAGGAAAAGGAAAAAAGAAAGGAGGCCAAGGCCATCCGAAAAACAAACAAAAACAAAACAAAAATGACCTAAGATACACACAAACTATTGCTCAACGTGCATTTCCAGACTCGACGCAACCGCCATGCGCCAACTGCGGTGCTCACTATTAGTGAGAAGAAGTAGTTAATCGATAGTATTGACTTTATTATTGAAAATCCTTTGGTTACGTTCATTCCAGTTCTTTCCAGACTAGGATTAAGCAATAATCCAAGTTCTTACTGTGTTGCTTAGCAACAGAATTCCTAACTGCTAACCAATGTTCTTGAAGAGATGGTTGATCGGTGGGAACCGCACAAAGGAATCCTACTAGCTGTAGGAACTGCACCCAAACTTGTGCCGTCACCGCACAACCAAGAAGGAGGTGGTCGATGGTCTCCTCCTGCCTGTGCCCATAGAAGACACAAACTCCTTGGTTTGGCAATCCTCGGCGCTGGAGGCGGTCGGCCGTCCAACAGCGTCGACGGATCGCAAGCCAAATGAAGATTTTGCATTTAAGAGGAACCCTAGCTCTCCAAATGGCCTCTGCGCATGGGAACCGAATCGAGCCTACGAAGAAAACCATGTAAGCTGACTTGGAGGAGTAGCAACCCGAGCTCTCCCATCGCCAAAGAACTGAGTCGACCTCTCCCTGATTTAACTGCAAGGGTTGAATGACATCCCAAAGCTGCAGGAATTCCGGAATAATGTGAGGTTGCAGCTGCCCCAAAATGTCTAAAATCCCGTCATTATTTGCCAATGCCTGTGCAATCATGCGGGTCCTCCGAGTTGGAAGCTTTACCAACTTGGCAATGGATGGAGCCATACAGTGAACGGAATGGCCATCCAGCCATCGGCCCTCCCAGAACAAGCAATTCTTGCCGTTCCTGACTTTTACCGAAATTGAAGCGTTGAACATGTTTTTTTCCACTCGGCTATATTGGGCGTGAAGTCTCCCCAAAGGCTTTGCCGACCAACACCGTTGTAGCCATTGCCAGCGTATGCGCAGGGCCCGACCAAGAATGACTAGGTTGGGTATACATCAACAAGTGCCCTCCACATTGTAGTATACATCATGTGTTATTTTAAGACTTAATAATTTTTTGTACAAGATGCATAACTGCAAACCTAACCGTAATTATTGATTGCATCTGTGTTGTCTTTAGGACACATCAGTGAGTGATATTCAGATGCAAAAATTGCCTCTGCAATCATGTACTGGTCAACTTACATAGTTAAATGAAATCATCACTACCAAGATAAGGTAGTGCAACTTGCACTGCGCATCATTAACCTTATCTTTTTTTTCTGGACCATCCATATTGCTTCAGTCAAACACTATTCACGAAGATTTGTTACTGAATGTGATTCAGCTCTTGCAAATGATGATACAGTCATGAAATATAAGGCCAGCAAATGTTAATCTTGAGATGCTCCAGGAAACAGAACAATTGCTACGAGAAATTACTGCAGTAAATATAAGCTGCAACAAGACTGAACTTAATTCTGCACATCACAAAAGTAGAGGCTTTTGACTCAGTAGAAGATTAACCATTTCAGTACTTGTTGAGGAATACAAATTGGAATCCGATTGTTCACATAGAAAGAACAGAAACAGGTTGACAGACAAAAATCTACATACCAATCATCTGCCAGACACATACATGCGAAAATCCTACTACTTCTAATGACAAACAAATGGAAAAATCTTCTGTTCGCTAAAAGAAATCAAATTCTAAATAGTTATCAGGACCTTTCTGAGAAGCACCAGTAGGTGCAGCAGCAGTCTCTGATGTCGAGACGGGCAGCTTTGGAGGCCTCTCAATCTCAACAGGTCTTGGAACCTCTGGAGGGCTCGCACAGCGTATCAATGCCCAATTCACACCCTCAAAAAATGGATGCTGTTTTATCTCTGTGGCACCACGCTTATAAGCCAGTCGCTGTTGGGGCTCCTTGACAAGTAGGCCCCTTATCAAATCTCTTGCTGAGAAGCTCACAACCGGGTATTCTGGGAAACGCAACGGCTGACCAATGACATTGAACAGTGTCGCTCGGTTTCCTGAACCTTTGAAAGGTGTTTTTCCAAACAGAAGCTCGTATAAGAATATACCAAAGGTCCACCAGTCAACAGCACTACCGTGACCCTCACCTTTGATAATCTCAGGGGCCAAGTACTCATGTGTACCAACAAATGACATTGAGCGTGCATCACTAGGTTCTGCTATGAGCTCGGGCCATGGGCTGACCTGATTGACAACTTCAGGCTTTGGTTTTCGATCTTTCTTAGACTTGGAGAAGAGTCGGGGACCAAAGCATGTTGTGGGGGCTGCACAAGATGGCTGCATCATGCAGGATGGCTCTACACAAGCTGGTTGAACACAGTAGGCCTGGCTGTTCTTCCGAAGTGCTTCTGTGTCAGGGTTAGATGACCTGATCAGCGTCGGGCTCACTGCACAGCGAAGGGAGAGGTCGAAGTCGGATAGCATAATGTGTCCATCTTCACGGACAAGGACGTTTTCAGGCTTGAGATCACGATATATGATGCCGAGCATGTGCAAGTACTCCAATGCAAGGAGGATTTCTGCTACATAGAATCTGCAATTAAGAAGCAAATGCAATATCATATTAGTATGCTAGTCTTTATTTAGTAAAAATAAATTAAGTTGCAAAGCTAAGTAAATGCAAGATTATGGAGTGACACAAATATTACTAGGATATTCATGTCGCTGTATGCTGTATTTGCTTTATTTAATTTGATGCATTTTTAGTTATCATATATGTATGTAAGCTGTAGTGAATTAAATGAAGTCCTGTACATGCAAATTAACTTTGCAAGTTTTGCCTTCTTATTGACAATTTGAACATGATTCTGCAACCAATTAGCTATTCTTAGCTACTAACTATATTCCATCCATTAAGCTAAATTAAAACAAGCCATAACCTTTCCTCAATTCTGTATTCCATGTTTCCACAATCTATCGGAACACACAAAAAAACTATTTTAAAAACTAATAACAAAATGCTGAATCCTACAAGAGTACATGACAGTAAACTTTGTTATGTGCATGGGGTAAAATACATATGACATACTTGACTGCTTGTTCTGGAAAATACTTGCCATGCTGCCTCTGCCGAAGAGTATGCAGGTCTCCCCCAGGACAAAACTCCATAACTAGACATGAAAACTTATCAGTCTCAAAGTGGGTGTACAATGTCGGAAGAAAAGGGTGATCCAGGCACTGCAAGATTTCCTTCTCAGTCTGGGCTCGAAGCAACTTCTTACGGCTTGCAAGGGATGCCTTGTCCATAACCTTCATTGCAAAATAGCTCTTTGTTCCATTCAATTCTGAAAGATACACACTGCCAATGTCACCACAGCCTAGCTTCTTCAATAGCTTAAAGTGGCTCAGGCCAAGGATCCCATCTCTAGTCCTGATCATCTGGATTGCCTCCCATCGTGAATCATTTGCCTTGTGAGGCTTGCTTATGCTACTGATGCTGCTGCACGAGCTTTCATCACTGCTTGTGCTCGGCCTGCATCTGCTACTAATACCTCCAGTCTCAGATCTTCCAATCAGCCTGGCACTTCCACCTGCATTTGCTATACCATGCTCTTTGTCGAATGTTGAGGATGATTTCAAGCTCCCATTTATAATTCCATTTTCCACAACTTCATTTTCATCATCTGCAGGACGCTCTGAAACAATTTTACCCTCAATGGTTTCTGCAGGAACCTTGCTAGATGTAAGATCAACAGACTCATTTCGTTGGTGAGTTGGTTTCTGCTCCTTTGACTCCATTTCATAATTCGGGTTGCTCGAGATAGTTGATTCTGGCAACCTTCTGGGCACCGCTGCACTGGGTTTACTCGGACTGGTGATATCCAGAGAGGAACCATTCTGGGAACACTGCTTCACTTCTTGGATGTTGGGGATTGCTGGGACGGTTTGAGGCATCGTCTTTGAAGCCATTGCGCTGCAACTGAAACGTGTAGATAAGGGCAGATTGCAGAAAGACTACTGGTCAATCAAAGATTGAAGCTTGGATGGATCATTGAAGTGTAGCCTTGCATTCTAAATCTGCAAAAAGAGCAAAACTCTGTTAAATTCAAAGATGCATACATGCAGCAAGGAATTGCATAAAACTACAGAAATTCATCAACTCAATGAGCAAAATATCATCAACCAACAATTGCAAACAAAATCAAGAAACAACCACCACGCTCAGATCCATCAACCTTCCACCACAGTGAGACTTGTCACAACTGGATGCGCAATGTACAGCACACTTACTGATTTTATCTTCCCGCCTCAAAAGGTATCACAAAAGTTCTTGTCTGTCCTACTATAGCCTTAATAAAACCATTGAACCTATCCAACCGCCCACTAACTGCAATCATACAACACTACAGATCTAGCACTCCCCACTTTGCAATAAACAAGTGCTAGGGATCAGCAAAGAGGGCCTGTGCTATCAAAGGTGCCGTCTTTTCCACTCAAAAAGAGAGAAAGGCGGCTCCCAATTTCCTATCACCCACCCCAAAACGAGGCCCTTTAGTTTCTTGCAGGCGCATTGCAAGCAATGAGACATGTAAGCACAGCCCTGCAGATCAGTGGCACCCTTTCAAGATGCCGCGCAAACAAAGTGGGAGCGGATAGCAATGGCTGCTGCTGATCATTCCAGTCACATCAAAACGCGAACTTTCTTGCAGAAAGCTGAGGAATTAAAGCAAGAAATCGAGAACTGCCAAAAGCAAGGAGGCCCTTTCATCTTTTCTGCAAAATGCAGAGGAATGAAATCTCGCATTCATCGTACAAAATAAAAAAGAAAGAAAGGAACAAACCCTCCAGGCGGCGCAGATCTACATGGCCAAACCACATTCCGATAACAGCGAAAGGAAAAAAGAACCAAGAGCGAGAAACCAAAACAGGGTAATGCCCTGAAAGAAATAGAAGAAAAAGAAATCTCACCAGAATGGGTTGAAACCTTGAGATATGAAACTTCTGCGCCTCCAAGAATCAGACAAACAAGAGGAGCCCGGAGGAAACGGATCTAGTCACCTAGTATTTTGACCAAGAAGTTCTTGTGGGCTCTTGTGTTGCGAGGGGGGTGTGGGCGAAGTGTATGCGCAGGGGTGGTAAAGAAGGGAAGGGAGGGAGGAAATGCGACGTGCCAGGTCCTGAAGGGCCAGCTCTCTCTCTCTGACATTACTGTTTGCTCGTTCCCAGACGTAATGATTCAGGGGTCTCTCTTTTCATCGTGCGAAGATATATCATTTCCGATGATTCTTATTAGGAAACCGGGCCCGGCCAGGAGTCCGGGTCCGGGTGGGCACCTCATCCACCGTAGACTATATATAGGAGGGGGGACCCCCCAAGCAATGTACACAATTCATTATTGGAAGAGCAATAAAGCGAAGCCTGCAGTCCCCTCTCATACCTGTGTTTCATCTATTGTTGTGTTCTTGTGTTCTTGCATTGTTCTTACGATTCTGATCTTGTATACGAGGTAATCGCTCGGACTGGACTCGCCAGCGACGGTTCCTCAACACGTTATCAGCACGATCGACTCTCCTCGCATCGAAAAGGTAACCGTCGATGAACGACGCTCGTATATTGAATCGTTTTCTAGATTGCTTTCAATTCTGCAAATTTGGCTTTCTAGATTTATTTCCTACGGTGCAAATTTGCTCTAATCGCCGTAGTCGACTTGAAGTCGCCAAGACAATGCCGATCGACAGATTGCATGAAAGAGCGGATGTCGATTGTACCGTAGATTGGAAATTGCAAATCCGTTCTAACCTACCGCGAGCTGACTTGAAGTCGCCGGAAAATCCGATCGGAGGTTGCATGAAAGAACAGATGTTGATTGCACTGTTTTTACATCACATGTCATTGCATACAATCATAGATGAACAGTATTTTTGAAAGAGAAAAAAAAAATTTGCCTGCCATGGTGGCAAAGAGCGCATTGGCCGCCAGACTTGGCCCCCGCACCCCCCCTCGCGACCCTGGCGCAGCACGCCGCCTTCGGCCGCACCACGCCGCCGGCGACATCGCCGCGGCGTAGAAGGGAGAGAGGCGCTGCCGCCGCCGACCGGCGGCGCCGCTCCCGCTGAGCCACCGCATGCACCGCCGCCGAATGGCCCGCATGCGCGCCGCCGAAGAAAGAAGCGCGCCGCCGCCTACACCCGCCCGTAGCCGCGCGACCGCCGCCGCATGGTCCGACCGCCCACCGGCCGCCGCCAGAAGGCACCCACGCCGCAGCGAGCGCCGCCGCCGCAGAAGTTGCCGCCGCCGCCCTCGCGCGCGCCGCGCTTAGGAGCGGACACCCGCCGTGTCGCCGCGCTCCTTCGCCGCGCCATAGCCGCCGCCGCCGCCTCGGCCCGGCGCCGCGCCTCGCCGCCGCCGCGCTAGGAGCCGGCACCCGCCGTGTCACGCGCGCTTCGGCAAGCATGGCATGGCGCCGCCACCACTGGTGTGTGAGGGTAGAAACCCTACCCCATGTCCTCTTGAAGCAACCGGGTGGTAAGGCCTTTTGGGCGGAAATAATGGGTGGTGGTGAAAAGAAAGAAAGAAAAAAAAAAAGAAGCTACTAAAAAAAAAACGGAATTTTGCAGAAAGGGCCTTGAAGTTTTCGTAATTACGCGCAAGTTTTCGCATATAATGAAATTTTGCAGAAAACCCCTCGGAAAATATGAAATTTCTGCAAATTCTCTCGAACTGAGATTTGCGTTTAGCCCTCGAAACTTGCGTTTTAAGAAAAGTAACTTTTCCAGTGAGAAAAGGCCTCTGAATCAGAATTTTTGCATATTTTTGAAATTTGAAGCATATTTATTTTTGCTATTGTTATTTCTATGCAATTTATTTTCTGTATTTACTGTTTTGATTATTTGTAATTATTTATATTGCTTTTAATCACTGAAATAGCAGTAAATCTTGAAAATGCGTAGAAAAATACAGGAATATTATGGGAATTCTTGCAACCTTTTATGTACATTACCAGCAGTAATCTTATGCATTCCTTGCATGAATATGCAGATGATCGAATTACTGACAGGAGTTCGAGGAGCCGCCCAAAGATGGCTGTAATTATTTGACTTGGGCATCGATGTCGAGATTGTACCGAGCCAAGAAGCTCCGCGTCGCTATTGGACTCGGCGCCTTGCGGGATGTCGTTCAAGCTGCGAGAAAATGATCGAGCACTTCATTTCTCGGACATCATCTTTGTCTAACTCTCAAGAATGAGTATATGGCGAGAAGAGCGCGCGGCTTTATGGACCGCCCTAAAGCGGTTCGAGAAAAGTACACCATCCCGCCCCGGCAGAGCAGAATGGACTCGACTACGTTTCTCGACTATAAGACCGTGGGGAGTACAACTCGCTTGCACTGAATTTGTACAAATCTTGACTTTGTGGTAAAGTAATCACGATGCAGAGAGGATTGAGAAAACCCTATCTACCTTTCACCCAAATGCGGTGCAATCCGCACGCAACTATCGTCGGGATGGTTTCAAGGAATATGCCGGCCGATTGATATTATGCAAGTTGCGGAAGCTCAAGATGAGGTTCTCGAAAGAACTACATCTCGCGACCACCTAGTAGCAAAGTTGGCCATGAAGTCAATGCTAGCGGCTACAAGGTGAAAGCCTCACTCGAAGCGTAGAGGCGGGAAGGGTAAGGTCATGAGCCACAAAACTAAGCAAAATGCTCAAGTCAAGAAAGGCGACCAAAAGAAGCGCGATGAGAAGCCCTATGGTCGCAGGACCAAAGTCGCTACAAATGTGGCACTTGGGGACATTGGTCACGTGTCTGCCGTGAACCGCAAAGACGTGATCGATGCTTTCAAGGCAAAGAAGAAGGGCAAAGGACAACATGAAGCGCACTCGCCATTGCGGGCATTGAAGATCCACGGTCATTGGTCGCACCTATGGATGTGGACATCCTGCAAACAAACCCTACCACTCCTTCTTTGGACATTGCAGCGCCGCAACAGTAGTTCTTGAAGAAGAAAAGATAGAAGTAGATGAGATTCAGTGAAGTTAATTCTTACTACGATTCAATCTAGTGCATGCATGGCACTTAGTTTCTGATCGTTTGCGTTTATGTTAGAATTTTGAATTATTGAATAAAGGTTGTAAGCTCTAGAAGAGCATTTGCAATAAATTCTTATGATATGTCCAGAAGACTTTTCCGTATTAATAAAGCAAGTTTTGTTCTGTTTTGAAGTATGTTTTATGTGTGGATTGTTTTGCTCCATATTGATAAATACTTTATATATCGAACGCGTGTGGCGCCTATGGAGGAAGTGTGTCTAGCGGATAGCGGCAACGAATACCATACTAAGAGAGACGAAATTTTTCCATCGATCGGCAAGAATCTTTGGTAGTCTTACGACAATCGTTGGCAATGATACTTGTATAATAGGCTCGGGAAGAGCCACAATTATACTTCCAATGGGCACGACATTGGTCATTGAAGAAGCCTTGTTGTACCGGAATCGACTAGAACTCTCTTAAGTTTTAAAGATATTCGCTAACGGTCTCCATGTAGAGGCGAAGAAGAGTATGGTAAGGAATACTGCTCATTACAAAGCGTGAAGAGAATGGGAAAAGGGTATTAGAACGACTTCCTTCATATGAATCGGGCTATACTACACTCATATTAGGGCACTGCGGCCTATACTTGTCTGAAAACATCTTTTAGAAGCTCGAACTTTTCTCTCTCGCATGATAGATTAGGCCACCCGGTCTTAGAATGATGAGAAATATAATTAACAATTCTCGGGGACATAATATCAATGTAAAGAATTTCCGAATCCGAAGATTTCGTGTGCCTGCATGTGCCACCGGAAATTAATTACTAGACCTTCTCCTCTGAAAGTGAAGGATGAAATCCGCATTCTGGACCGAATCCAGGAGATATTTGCGGTCCTATTCAGCCCTGTCGGGCCATTTAGGTACTTTATGGTGCTCATCGATGCTTCCTCGAAATGGTCGCATGTATGCTCATTATCTACAAGAAATCATGCTTTGCAAAGTGATCTCGCAGATAATTAAAATAAAGAATAATTTTCACGATCATCATGTGAAGTCCATCGAATGGACAACGCGAGAATTTACTTCAAAGGCATTTGATGATTATTGCATGGCAACGGAATTACCGTTGAGCACTCGGTACCACATGTCCACACTCGAATGGACTAGCGAAGCATTGATTAAAAGAATTAAATTCATTGCCCGACCGCTTTTGTAATTGTAACTTACCAACTACGTGTTGGGGACACGCGATCTGCATGCGACAACTCTCATCAATTTTAGACCGTCGAGATACAACATCCATTCACCTATGCAACTAGCACAAGGGTCACCACCGAAAATCTCTCATCTTGAAGGTTTGGTTGCAAGGTTTATGTACCTATACCACCACCGCAATAATCGCAATGGGCCTCTCCGAAAATCTGGGATATACGTTGGTTATGAGACTGCATCCATAATCAGGTATCTGGACCCAATGACTGGAGATTTGCATACAGCCCGTTTCGCTGATAGCATATTTGATGAGGATAGTTTCCCGTCATTAGGGGGAGGAAATCAACCTCTTGATGAAAAATGTCGGGAAATAACGTGGCAAGCCACAGGAATTAATGCACATGACCCACACACTAGTGAAGCGGATAGAAGTCGTAAGATAATTGATTTGCAAGCATTAGCGAATCAACCGCTCGACCACTTTAGTGATTTGAAGAGCGTGACTAAGTCGCATGTGCACGCACGCAATGCACGGAGAGGTTGAAATACCAAAGAAAATAGAAGGTATCCTAATCCCGCCCGAGGCCTCGGAATAAAGGGCGAGAACTCGGGTCCTCGAATCCCAAATGCAAGGGACGCTGGCGAAAAAGGATAAGAAGGACTTGTCACACCGATCACGAAGTTCCCCACAAGCGAAGGGAGCGGTTGAGACACGCACTCGTATGGAACCTTCAAAGAAAAGGCATACAGATTTGAATATTCCCACGGAGGAGACATCGGCATGGATGTGTGCACACATCGGAATTTGAAAAACTAAAGGACTTGCCCCGCAATTGAAAGCGGTGAACAAGTAGAAGCATTAGCGAATCGCCCCATGAAGAAATAGCTATAAATTATGTGACCACGGGAGAATCTATGAATAGAGCAACGACTAATGTCGACATTTATTTTGCAAAGAAAATTGCCACAATCATTGATCTTGATCCAGAGCTCGATCGCTCGATTGCAAGAAAAGATCGATCGAAAGATTGGAAGAAGGCAATAGAAGCGAATTAATATCTCGAACAAAAGAGAGGTGTTTGGGCCCGTAAGCCGTACACCTCCCCATGTGCACCCTGTAGGGCATAAATGGGTATTTGTTCGAAAGAGAAATGAAAATAATGAAGTTGTAAGATATAAAGCAAGGCTTGTTGCACAAGGTTTCACTCAAAGACCAGGAGTCGATTATGAAGAAACCTATTCCCGGTCATGGTGGAACTACCTTTAGATACTTAATCTCAATGGCATGAATCTGAATTTAGAAATGAAATTAATGGATGTGGTAACTGCATACCTTTATGGGAACTTGGATTCGGAAATTTATATGAAGGTACCTGAAGGTATCCCTGTACCGAACCAAGATAGAGCAAATAGAAATCTATACAGTGTGCAACTCAGAAAGTCACTGTATGGACTGAAGCAATCAGGCAGGATGTGGTATAATCGCTTAGCGACTTTCTCTCGCAAGAAAGGCTACGAACAGTGAGGATTGTCCTGTGTTTTTATACGGCGATCCCGGGATGGATTTCAGTATAATCTCAGTATATGTAGATGATCCGAATATCATCGGGACTTTGGAAGATATTGGAAAAGCAAGCTCTTACAGAGTCGAGTTGAAATGAAAGATTTGGGTAAAACCAAATATTGCTTAGGCTTATGACTTGAGCATACCCTCAAGGGATTTTAGTACATCAGTCAACCTACACTCGGAAGGTGTTGGAAAGGTTCGGCTTTGAAAAGGCATATCCTCGAAAGTGCCGATGATCGGAAGATCCTTGCGGCAAGACAAGGACCCGTCGGACCTAAAGAAGAGGGGAGGAAGTCACGGGACCAGAATTCCCATACTTGAGCGCAGCTTGGAGCACTCATGTATTTAGCAAACTGCACTAGACCGGACATTGCTTTGCAGTGAATCTTTTAGCAAGGTATAGTGCGAGAACCTACCAAAAGGCATTGGCGAGGGAATAAAGGGCGTCTTCCGATACCTCCAAGGAAGTAAAGATCTTGGCCTATTCTACGAAAGAACCGGGACCTTACAATGATCGGCTATGCAGATCTCGGGCACTGCTCGGACCAGATACTGACTAAGTCGCAAGCAGGCTATGTATTTACGTGTGGTGGAACGCAATTTCATGGAAATCATCTAAGCGAGTTTGGTATCAACTTCGACGAACCATTCGAAATTATAGCACTGCACGAGGCCGCGGGAATGCTCTTGGCCGGCGGATGATTCACCACCTCCAAAGATCATGTGGATTGAATACGCACAAACCCCACTATTATCTATGAAGATAATGCGACTTGTGTTGCACAAGCGGATGGGTTATGTGAAGAGTCCTCTCACAAAGCATATCAACCCCAAATTCTTCTATGCTCATGAAATGCAAAAGATGGACGAAATTAAGTCATCGTGATACTAAGTCATGTGAAAATCTTGCGATTTGTTCACTAAGTCACTTCCAACATCTAGCTTTGAAAGGTGCGACGTGGGATTGGAATGATAAGACTTAGAGAAGTGCGATAATCTGGGGAGAACCTTCACAAACTCATTACTAAAGCTTGATTACGAAGATCGAGTACCCAAAGAGTAAATCCTGGAGATTAAATAAATTGGGTGAATTGTACTCTTTTTCCCTTGACGAGTTTTTCCTGAAGTTTCTCGGTTAAGGTTTTTAATGAGGCAATTCGTGCGACATAGCAGAACATGATACATGTACTCTTTCTCCAAATTTTTCCCACTGGGTTTTTATGGAGTTTTAGCGAGGCATGGACATAAGGGATGAGAGCCCAAGGGGGAGTATTAGGAAACCGGGCCCGGCCAGGAGTCCGGGTCCGGGTGGGCACCTCATCCACCGTAGACTATATATAGGAGGGGGGACCCCCCAAGCAATGTACACAATTCATTATTGGAAGAGCAATAAAGCGAAGCCTGCAGTCCCCTCTCATACCTGTGTTTCATCTATTGTTGTGTTCTTGTGTTCTTGCATTGTTCTTACGATTCTGATCTTGTATACGAGGTAATCGCTCGGACTGGACTCGCCAGCGACGGTTCCTCGACAATTCTGTCTAATATTACGGCTCCGGTTGGTGTGGAGATGACGTGATCTCCTCTCGGAGTTATATCTCAGAATGACATGGCTGCCCTCAATCTTTCTGTCGGTACTTACAATCAGATTGGATAGAGGAGCAAATTTCAGGCGTACGGCGCACCAAATCAAATTGATGTCGGTTTGGTCTTATATTTTTTCTAATCAGTCCGGATCTGTCTATTTCTCTTATCTTACACTTCAAGTACATGACGGAGGTGTATGGACTGCAGTCAACCAAAAAACGTAACATTATTGAAGAAATGGATTTGGCAAGTCTCCGGTGCCTTCTCCCATATTATGAGCCGTCCGATGATTCTTCCGGATTCAAGCTCCGGCGTCAGCGGAAGGATATATTTTTTAACGAAAAAAAGAAAAAGGTACAGACATCGGCAACGGAAAACTCCACAAGCGGAGAAGAAAATCCTATCTGAAACACCTAGCTAGGACAAACACCGACCAACTGCCACGCACACAAAACACATATCGCATCCATGGGAAGGACAACGCATCGCACTTAACATGCTAAAGCTTCTAACTGATTTTCAAACTAAATGTAGAGGACCACCGCTGCACAAAGCTTAATAGAGAAGAATAGAAGTAGTGGGAAGATGAACCACAGCTCCACCACGGCTGAAGAACCATGGTAAGCACCATACACTAGTAGGCCAATCAGCAATCAACTTCATAATGAAGGGCGAGGAAGCAGCCTCTCCGCTCAACAACGACGATGGACAGCGTGCATAAGAAGTTGACAGCTTCGACTCCACTTCACCTGCTCCCACACGGCTCACCAACGGTGACATGCTTGCTCTCGAAACACGGGCCTTAAGACGATGACTCAAACGGCAATCACCCAACTCTTTGGGCCTCTTCAAACGACCGCCCTGGTATTCCTCGGGACAATGGCCCACAACGAGTGCCTTAACAACTTAGCTTGGCTCGGCTCTCTTTGCAAGTAGTCCGATCGACGAACATACAACAAGAGGGAGGCGGTGGAGCTGAAAACCGGTGGCTCAAGCACTGGTGTTGGGTGACGACAATGGATCCGGAGAGGATAGCTTTGGATCTGGTGGTGAGAAGGACTCCGGACGGTGGTGAAGATGTTGCCGATTTGTGTGGGGAGGACAAACGGGGGACGCCCGCTTCCTTTTGACTCTTCGACTCATCTCCTGAGCTCGAGGATGACATGCTCGGCAACGAAGACGTGGCGTGGGAGGTCGGCAAAGAGGCAACGACTCGGATCCAAAGCAGACAATAGAAGATCCCACTAGATCCGATTGGATCCGGTGGGGGAGCCCGGCGACGACGTCGACGATGAAGAGGGTCGCCGGAGAAGACGATGCCTAGGATGAGCCAATAAAGATGATGCCAGGGAAGATGAAGTCGAGCGTGGATCTAGCAGAGATGACTACTCCCAGCGTTGGGGCGCCTGGATTCGACTCAGGTCATTCTTGACAACAACAAATCGAGGGCCGCTGGCGATGAGGACGAGCAGATTTGCCCCAGATTGAGGTTAGAGACGATGAGGAAGAGCGACGAAGGAAAATGACGACTGTGTGGACGAAGGTGCTTCTACTTGCTGCTAAGAGGAGGCCGTGGGGAGAGAGAGGGAGTGGACCCTGCTACCAACACAGCCATTGCTGATGGCGGCGACGGCGAGGAGTGGTGAGAAGGCAGTCGGGTTCTCGGGTGGATGAAGCTGTTGCCCCTGGTGTCACCCTGGAGAACAACACGGGAGGCCTCGTGTGAGAAGTCAAAAAAATGCAAGGGTATCTTCGGTGAGCTTCTTTAGGGTCGAAGTTGACTGGCAACAACTGAGACTAGCAAGTTAGCGAGTGGGTGGCGGCGAATGCGGTGAGTCACTGGAGATGCGGAAGAAGGTTGGTCTACGGTGAGAGGTGGTAGAGGGGCATCGATAGAGGAGGTAGAGGTGGGTGACACTGGCAAGGCGACGAGGAGCGGCTTGTGTGGCGGGAGAGCTGTGGTGAAGTGAAGAGAGAGGTGGGGTGGTTTTATTCCTAAGGTTGCACAAATCATAATGCAATTAAATTGCCTCAAATATATTTGACTTTTTTGTTGGGGCGGGGTAACACATAACTGTTATGTAGGCATATCCTAAAAGGAAAATGCTCCGCGTAAGACGAAAAGGCGATCCTGTCCACGCCGCCCCCGGCTGCCCACGCCTCCGCACGCCTCCTCCTCCTCTTTCAAACGGTCCCCCGCTCCGCCTCCCTCCTCCGCGCCTCCCCCTCCTCCTCTGTAACAACCCAAATTTCAAATTCCAGTTGAAATAAAGTTTAATTATTTTTGTGGATTTTTCTAAAATTTTTAAAAGCTTTTACTTAATTAATTGAAAGCCAAACAAGTTTATTTGCAAAATATATTACCAAATAATAGTTGAAAATATTTTATTTAAATCCAAAATGCCCCAGAGAATTTTTGTGAATTTTCTCAAATTTTTGGACTTAATCTGCTATTTTCTAAAGCTTATTTGAATTATCAGCATTTATTTAACTAGAAAATCAAAAGAAAAACCTAAATAGGGTTTGGGTCGAAACTCCCTCGGCCCATTCCTTTTTCCCGAGCGCGCAACCCACCCTAACCCCGCGTCGCATCTCCCTCCCACTGTCAGCGGGACCCGCTGTCAGCCTCTCCCTCCCTCTCTCTCACTCGCGCCTGCACCGACCTCTGTTAGCCGTTGGATTAAAATCTAACGGCCACCTTTCGTGAGACCTTCGGAACTCTGAAAACCCAACGCATGTGGACCGTCAGATCTAAATCTAACGGCTCGTGTGCATCAGTGACTTTACTACTCACTCATACCGCCTCAATCTATCGCGACCGTTGGATTTGGCTGCGATCCACCGCACTTACCGATTCGCTCTCGCCGACGTGCACCGTCCGATCAAAATCTGACGGACCAGTGTCATCGTCTCCCTTTCCTTTCTTCTTCCTCGCCGCTTTCCTTTTCCCCGCGCGTCCGCCATTGCCGCAATTAGAAAAGCTTCCATACTGGTTCGAATCCGGCTGCATATCCCTAATCACCGCACGCATTTAAGTCCTTGATCCTCTCCGCCCCCGACACGGCCATCACTTTCCATCCCCACGCCTTAAATCCCCGAATCCTCGCGAGGTCCCGCACAGACCTTCGTGCTCCCCACGCCACCTCGGCCACGCCCCGCGTCCTATAAATAGGAGCCTCGAGTGCGCCTCAACCCCCGCAACACAGAGCCGCCACTCACAACCCTCCTCCTCGCTCGTAGTGCCCGGATTTCGAGTTTCTTCGCCGGCGACCGCGAAGGCTTCAAGCTCCGTTTGCGTCGCCACCGGAGCCCCTCTGTCCTCTTCGTCGACACCTTCATCATCCCCCGCGACGTTGCGAAGCCGGTGCTGCCACCCACTTCGTCGAAGGACCCCGGGAACACCCTCGCCGCCGTCGAACTCAAACCGCCACCGCAAAACTCCGCCGCCGACGACCATTCTGTCACGCTTCGCCGTCGCTTTGGTAACCCTCGAGTTCGCACTACTCCGCTCTTCATTTTGCGCACACCCGTAGGGCTCGCCGCGACGTAAAACGCCGGCGAGCCCGAGTCCGCAACACCACCGCTCACCGGACCTACGTGGCATGTCCACGTAGGTGCCAGGTTAGCACCACCTCGGCACCAAAAGCTCACGTGGCTGCCCACGTGGCGGCCACCTCAGCTGTGTCAACACCTCTCTCCCAAGCCTCGAGCCCCGTGGGCCTGGTCCACATAGACTGTGTCTCTGACACGTGGGGCCCACATGTCAGAGAATTATTTTAATTCCGAAAATCCCTCGCTGATGTCAGCATTGTGCAGTAAATAGATTTTTCTTTAGAAAAATAATTCAGAAAATTCATTTAAATTTCAGATTTAGGTTTTAAACTTCAAAAATTCATATCTTTTGCATCTGAACTCCAAATTGGGTGATTCAAGTTGCAAAATTTGTATAAAATTATAATCTAGCTATCTAAACCAAAATATTTCAATTTGGAGTTAATTTGAGTTTTCCTTTTGAATTTATTTGAATTTGAATTGAATTTATCGTATTTTCGCGTATAGACCTCGACGACTCCGGAGAGTTTGACCATCCCGAAGACTTAGATTTTCAGGACGTCAACGAAGGAAAGTTATACCATTGATCATGTTAATCCCATTAATTTAAATGTATTTTTAGTTTTTAAATTACTTAATGCATGCATATGTTTATACAAATGTTTGAATGTCCTGCTTTTGTATATAGTTATTCCAATCTTCATTGTATGACCCATTTGATTATTGAATATGATTGCCTTGTCACCCTTAGGCAAAATGATACTAAAATTAGTCTTGTGCTTAGCCATGCTTAGATCACACTTATGAATTTGGAAATATTTAGCCAAATCTTTTATATACTTACTTTTAATTTGACTATGTGGTATTGTTTTACCACAAAAGGTTTATAAAGAGGATTTTACTCTAAATAAAATAAAATGGGTTTGGATTTGGGTGAAATGGATGAATGGTGGGTATAGGTTTATGCATGGGCTTAATCTGGTTAAGGTTAAGGCCCAGGGTTTTAATTGGAAGTCGTCCGAGTCAGTTAAGGACCGGTCTTTGAGCCGCTTTTTGCTACGCCTTACCGTACCACCACATGTCTTATATGGGCAGGATTTGGCTAAATAATTTGTGACATCTTAGTGATATTTGTGCTATGTTGTTTGTGTGGGGGTCGGTTAGACATTAGTCCCACCTGGCGCAAGAGGGGGCTCCCGGAGGATGGTTAGTCCAATGGTAGTGAAACCTTAGCGGGCATAAATACAATAAGATATTGCATTGTAAAGACCTCATGATAATTGCTTAGTCATACGCCTTCGGAAGCGTGCTTTGGCCGGCATTAAAAGCATATTATCTCGTGTGGGTAAAGCTGTACAGACTCTGCAGAGTAGAAACTATTCGAATTACCGCGTCCGCGGTCATAGACATGCTAGCAAAGCTACTCTAAGTTATACTTTGTTTTTTATTTATAAAATGATTTCATCAGATGATTTTAGGATAGATAATCCTATGATAAAAATTGGACGGTTAGCCAAGTGATAGGAGAGTATCCTTCACCATTCAATTAATGGAGATTATCCACTATACAACTGTCATTTTAAACAGTGATTTTAGCTATAGTATACAAACTGGCCTTAGAAATTAATATGAGTATTTAACTTGAAAATGCTGTTTATGCAAAATGAACCCTGCCAATATCCTTTGTTTACCTTATGCATACATTATCTTTCAATATTGGATGTAATTTGCAAGCACGGAAGTTGTGCTTAGTCTTGCTGAATAATCTTTATTCAGGAGAAGATCTCTATCAGGACGGTGGGGATCTTGACGACTAGGCCTACGTCCCCAGACGATTGCCTGTGGCAAGTCGTGTGGTCTACTATATTTGCTTTCCGCTGTGTTATTTATCTATTTGGCCTCAGGCCCATTTTGTAATAAACTCTGAGTTATTATTAATAAAGTGCGTGATATGTTTGTGCTATCACTTTTGTTTGACTGTGTACACTAGCAATCCTAGACTAGTGTATGAACACAGAGAATTCGGGATCCTTCGTTCCCGGGTTCGACATCCTCCTTCAGCCGGCCCTGCATGTCGCCTCCCTCCGGCCATGCTCGCTCGCTCGCGCGCGCGCGCTCGTCGCCGCCGCGCCCCGCCCGCTGCCTCGCCCACACGCGCGGCGACGACGACTGCCGCGCGCTATATCGTCGCTGGCCGCTGCCGCTTGCGGCGTCGCCTAATCGCCACGTCGTCGTGACGCATGTACAGTCGTCTGACGATAAATCGCCGTGTGTATAGCACTGCCGATCCTAAAAACAAAACACAACTTTCGTATTGCTGTGCCATGCAACACATCAAAACACAAATACCAAGAAACAACGTCAGATTAAAGACACCTTGTTCACTTTGAAGGTCCCACGATAAGAAAAAAAATCCAAAATTTTCTCTCAATATTCAGTATATCTATCTATTTATTTTATAGACAATGGGTGATATTTAAGACACCTCTATCACTGTGAAAGCTAGAAAATCATACAATAACTACTACTAATAATATAAGTTAATCTAGAGAATCAGGAAGAATCTACATATTTATTTAGTGCATAGTCACCAATAACATGGGTTGACCGGGTCAAAGAACAGGGTTGCGGGACACGGTACGCTACCTTTTCTTCTCAAATGGTGTACCACATGCCACGAATCATATCTGGGTTGATGAATCTGGTATACGGTACATGGGGGATTTAGTGCAATATATAACAGTGTAGATTAATCAATTTTTTACCGGAAATATTGCAACTATGTAGCAAATACAACTTACTGGTTTTGAAAGGTGTACAACGATAACGGCTCTATTTTAAGATATAAATATGTGTAGTTGCATGGAATTTAAGCTTGAGTCTCCAGTAATGGCACGATGGTTGCTCCCGCACTTTTGTATTAAAAAACTATGCTCAACAGCTCCAGTGAATTATCGCAAAAAAAAAAAAACCAGCTCCAGTTGATTTTAGTTGTTGTTTCACTCTTTGGAGCTTGGGTAAAAACACATGCGAATAATAATGGACGTAATTCTTCTTTTTTTATCAGGTGCAGGCATGCAGCGAGTCCGGGTTACAGTCTCTGCCTGGATAAATTTGGCTGGACATGGGCAGAGTTTCGCAGGCTACATGTAAAATTTTTACTGTCTTTTCTTCGAATCTTTTGAATCCTAATTTGGCGGTATGGATGAAGTACAGTCCGCAGGCCCTCTCACTCAGCATTCATGGTTTCTTTATGGCTTGGATTCTCTCCCCTAATGCACGGAGCTCAACGTAGCAGGTCAAATGTAATGAAAATTCACACGGGTACAAATTTTTCAAACTGCAGGGATACGGTAAGAGATCCAAATTTGAAACTGTAGAGTTATTGCATTCATAAATGTGTGTTAGTTAGACCGAAGTTTTGGATTCTCTCTGTGTGCACTCGATTGCCATTCCAGCGACAATCAAAGCAGAAATAGTGGTCGCGATATAAGCATAATATGATATATTTTTTTTGTGCTAATATAGCTTCTTTTCGAAATACAATAATCAAACTAGCATCTGTGCTCGAAATGACAAAAATAACACCACCACCACGCTAAATCGCCACGATAGCCACGTGCTGCGCACCCAGACCGTAGAAGCCGATGTGCCGCGCGTCCAGACCACGACACAACGGCAGACAGGCGTGTTAAGAACGTGCGCAGACCACCTACCGCAAACTAAGAGCGCGGCAGGTGTTTTACCGTGATCTAGGTGCGCGGTATGTGGCTTTTCACGACGATTTAGTGTCGTAGGAGTGTCATTTTATTAATTTTGGGTATGAGGAGGCTAGTTTTACTATTTTATTTAAAAAAACGTGTCATTTTAGCCCCAGACTCATCTCCACAGAATATATAGCTGTCCATCCGATTAAAAATTTAAAAGAAGTTAACCCACAAATAAAAGAGGAGAGCTGCTACGCGTACGAACAAATCTCATTCATATGCAGTTCGTAGCTCATAAGTCGCAAGAGTCACTGTGGGTGGTCCTGTCGATGCAAGTGGCAGTTGAGATGGCCTACCTGCAGCAATCAGTACAAGTTTCGTGGGCCAGTACAAGTTTCGTTGGATCTAATGGGTTTGAGTTGCGCCAATTGTGCCATGCAGGTTCATAATCGTGGAGGGCAGCCTCCTACAGTTAGTGTGTGAGGGTCATGGCCCTCATGAGGGCCCATCAGGGGTACCTATCTCAGAGTTGCCTTGCCTCCACATATGCATCACTCTCAGCTTACATCTTCTCACAAATTATGCCATGGCTCACCTCGAGTTTATTGTTATTAGTATTAGTATTTAGGGAATGCGCAGAAGATTTGTGTCTTTGTATTAACAGAAAATAAAACACCAGCTCATACCAGGGCGGACCCACCATTCGAGCGAGGTCGAGCGACCGCCAGGCGCCAGACCTAAGCCGCCGCGAAAACCCCCACCCACCCCTAGGTACGTCTTGGGTGTCCGCCATGGAAGCACATGAGGGAGGGTGGAGGAGGAGCGTCAGGAAGAAGACGAGTTGCTCTCTTGCATAGGCGTGTGGCATGGACATAGGCCTCCCCAAAGTCATGTAATCATGTGAATGTAAAAGCTCACGGCCCACCTAAAGTCTAAAGAGCCCTAAGTCATGCAGATTCAGAGCCCTTCCTAAGGCCTTTGTGCAGTTGTGCCTAATTAGTTCTCGTGCGGCAGCGGCGCATTCGTGCTCGTGCGGGCGGCGGCGCGGCCAACTTCTCCGACGACAACCTCCTTGGTCACGACAGGTTCGTCCGAGTCTACAAGGCTAGTACTCAATCCTGTAGACTTTAGTTTAGGTCAGTTCGGTGTGGCTTTGCTGCTTAATCAATTATCTTTCCCTTATCCCACAATCGTTCCCTGGCAAGGTGCTACTGGGTACCATTGGTTGGTCAAGCAAGCATTCTATCTTCTTTTTTTTCTTTTTCTTTCTTGAGCAACCAAAATACCAAACACTATATGCAGGAGTCATGATGGATATGCTTAGAGACAACTGCTATATCTCTACAAACTCTATAACATCTATGATTTTTTTTCGAAGGAGAAATTTTGTAGCATCTATCGAATTTGCATATGGAGATCAAATGGTAAACAAGGTCGGTACACAAATATTTAGAAATTTTGCTCAATCCTACCATGTATTGTAGGTTTTATTGCTTTTAATATACTACTATGGTGATATTAACTTAAAGAGTGTGTATTTACGTTTTTTTTTAATTATGTATTATAGTCTCGTGGTACCTTACAGAAAAAACACAAATGGACTAAAGGGTTCTCCCTGCTACGCAGACTAGCTGCAGCTAAAAGAAAACTAACTGCCTACTCGATGAACCGCTTGCAACCCCAACGCTCCTGCAGTATCCCAGGCCTTTAATTCATCACCTCGAGTTAACCCAATGCCTTTCAAAGAAGAGAATTTTTACAATACATTCTAGTATGGGCTGGTAAGTAGAAATCGAGCTCTTTTACGGTATACTCAATTCAATATGGGTCGTTAATTTGATTTGATCCAAATAATTCAGATTAGTTAGGATTTAGTTATACACCCCTGGTAGTATGAGAATCCGAGAGAGATAAAATTGTAAAGGGAATGCATGGCACAAGAGTAATTTTGGCAGCGGTGGTGTGGGAGATTTGGTTTAGGAAAAATGTCATTAATACCCTCAGAAAAAAAATTAGATTTACAGCGAAAAGTCTAAAATGCCCTAAAGAAATCAATGGCTAGACCTGGTTTCTTGAGAATTTTGACAATACATTTTAATGGTAGCATAGGTTGGTAGTAAAAACTAGATCTAGCATATCTTTGACGAAGGTGATCACAGTAGGCGAGAGAAGCTTTTAAGCATATCAGTGTATCAACCTTCCTGAACCCTATGCCATTCACACCGTTTGAATACAATGGCAGATGATACGAATCCGTTTGGTTACAAATGATGACCACATAGTTGCCTTTGGGAGTTGGCTGAAACAAAGATTAATGTAGGGACCTTCAAAGCTTGAAAAATCTTTCTTTAGGATAATGCAAATGCAACAATCGTAAAGGCATCCAATATGTCCATCCACTAATTTGCCAAAAGAACACGTGCTCGATATAAAATACCTTTATTTAATTACTTGGTGAGTGTGTCTACGCATATGGCTTCTCGTGATGCTATAGAAATCAACAGTATGACTTTTTGCATCCAATGAATGTGGATACTGGAACATGTTCATGAACAGAGTGAGCTAACTTTATTGAAAATAACTTTGGATTGGAGAATCATAAGGTCTATGGTCCAGACACTGTACGTTTAGTTCAAACAAAGTTGGTTTTTTTTTCCTTGAGTGTTCCATCTACATGTAGAGACTGAGAGGCTTTTAGGAAGCAAATCTACATGTAGAGATGTATTGAAGCAAAACATTGCACATTAGTAATGCACTAATGCCTACTAGATCTCCCTACAATTAATCCTATCATGAGTGTCTTCTGCTCTCAGATTGTGCTGTAGGGCAGTCACACACATACTCAGATGTTCATGCTATGTGACCTAGAACTATCTCACTACTTATGCCTCAGTACATCAGTTTTTGTGTCCCTACAGTTGCAATTTCCAACATTAAATTGCATTATGATTTATGAAACCACTCGAGATTGGACTGCATGAACGATTCAGTGTTGTCTTTTCGAGCTCTAGCTAGGTCAATGGTTTGCAATTAGCAAAGCTAATTATGTGAATCTAATTTAATCTCCAAAAGTAATTATGTCAACACTAATCTCCAAAAGCTAATTATGTGAATATAATCTAATCCTCAGAGGGATCCCGCCAGAAGTAAAGGTTTTGATAAACAAGTAATCTAATCTCCAAAAGGCACCACCACCAATGAGTTAATGCCAACGTTGTACCACAAATTAATTACTTCAAAGGAATTCGATCTTGTCAATCCTACAGGCCCTACACAAGAATATGCATAGGGTAGTATATGAGTATAATAGCACAAGTCACATGGAGCAGTTCCTTACTGTGTTCTTGATGGCACCATGGAAGCTCTTCAATACCTCAGCACTGCAGTAAGTTCACCTAGCTCTGTCAGGGGGGAGCATGTGCAATGCACATGGAACACTAAGGTAGCATCCTTCAGAACAAGACCTGTCATTATATTTGACAAAGCCAAGTTTCAGGACTTTTCAATGTTCTCAGCAAAGAGCATGTTGAAAAAACAACCAGAAAAAAACCGCCATCTATGTGAGGGAATTCAAAGACAGTCACATCTTGGTTCTGGGACAGCAAATAATACTGAAATTACTTGGTGATAAGCTACCTTTTACCTAATAAGAGTTGTGGGCGTCCTCATCATTCAAGGCTTCTCCATATTCATTTTCTCTGCATGAGCCCTCGGAGATCCTAGTATGTTTGGGATTAGAGAGCTTCATAAGGTCCTGGAGCAGAAAAAGAATATCAGTGAACAAGAATATAGATAAGTCACAGAATAAGTAACCCTGGAAAAATGTTGGAAGTCAACATAGCTACGATCCTTTAATTTCTGATCTGAAATAGCACTACTAAACAACGGCATCAGGAGTTGCAATTTCAGGGAGTACGATTTAGAACTAATTTTGTGCATTTGCACTTTTCATCTATCTACTTCAAGAAACTCCTTTTTTTTTTTGGGTGAAACAGTAGGAAAGAATCATACTGTATATATACAAATATTTATAAAAATAAAAGGAAGTTACATAAAGTTACAACATATTTACAGTGGGAAAGCAAGATTAAGCTAAACTACTGAACCAGTCTGAAATATTGGGTAGATATTTTTTGTTTGCCCTATGGATAACCATGGCAAATTCTCTTTTACAAGTATTCTTCCAATCGTCAAAAGAGGGATCAATTCATTGAAACACCTTCTTGTTCCAGGTGATCCAGATGCTCCAAGCAGCAAGGATGATGATTTCCATGTAAAAAGGCTGTGCCAATTGCGTCTTCAGATCACTGATGGCCTCCTGAACCAACAAGTTCAGATTTCGTTGTGGACAGGGGCGGGCCCATTGTTAGGACCCAATCGATTCCAAAATGGAATCAATCTGAATCCGG
The DNA here is from genome assembly GCA_036346255.1 of Ampelocalamus luodianensis. Taxonomy (NCBI): domain Eukaryota; kingdom Viridiplantae; phylum Streptophyta; class Magnoliopsida; order Poales; family Poaceae; genus Ampelocalamus; species Ampelocalamus luodianensis. Next base: position 48,735,914 of record CM070627.1, on the reverse strand, counting down.
GACAAATTTGGGGATAGATGGGATTTGGGGAAAGTGTTTCGTATGAAGAAGAAAACTATAGTTCTACGCTACTTCTAAAGACACAGAATATGCTTTCAATCTTGCTTCATTAGTTTCTGAGATCAGGTTATATAACCCTGTGAGTTTCTTGTTTTATATCACGGTAATTCTCAGCAAAGTTCAGAGATAATAAGCGACAAAGCCCAGTTGACAACGTATTACGGTAAATAGTACAGCATAGTAACTATCAGAATCAAACTCGTCCACCCGATCTCTGTTTACCGCGTCTAGAGAATCCATCCCGCCCGTTCACGCTTGCTGAATGAAGTCGACGAAGCGTTACTAACAGCGCCGACTTCACTTCTTCAGAGATGGTTTTGATCCTTTTGTGTTTGCAATTTCAGAAGCCTGACACTACCCCCTCCTTGAGTAAAATATTGTCCTCGAGGTTTGAATTGAGGAAACATATTCTGAATAAAAGGCACATCTTCCCAGGCCGCATCATTTGGTGTGAGATTGAGCCACTGCATTGCTACAGAATCTCCTCAAGGAATGATCCTCCTGGCCAGAACAACAACTAGTTCATCTTGATTTTGCCGTCAGCACTGACCATTGGAAGATTGGGGAGAGATACTGCTTTTGACCCCAAATGCCTCTTCGATTGGCTAACATGGAACATAGGATGAATCATAGCTTCTTTTGGGAGCTGTAACTTGTAAGCAACTCTTCCCACCTCCATGACTCGCAAAGGCCCATAGAATTTTGCCCTCAGTTTCAGGGAGCCTCTAAATGCATTTTGCCGTTATAGCTGCATCTTCAGATATACCATATCGCCCACTTGGAATTGTCTCTCTGTCCTTAGCCTATCAGTATATTGTTTGACTTTGTTATGAGATTGTTGCAGATTTTTCTTGAGCTCTCTCAACATCTTTTCCTTTTCTTCTATTGTTACTCTTGCCTCAGATGATATGCTACCTGGTAGTGACATTCTCCCACTTGGGGTGGTGGATATCCATATTTACCTTGAGGGGTGTGTGGTATGAAGTGTTATACCACCATTCGACCATAGCTAACCATGTGAACCACTCCCTGGGCTCTTGAAAAACCATACACCTCAGGTAGGATTCCAAACATTGGTTTACTCTTTTAGTTTGTCCATCGGTTTGAGAGTGGTAAGAGGTACTGAATCTCAGGGAAACCTTGAGTGACTTGAAAATCTCCTGGAATAATTTATTGGTAAAGATCTTGTCTCTGTCAGTGATAATGGCAGCAGACATTCCATGTAGCTTGAAGATATTGTCCATAAAGGTTTGTGCTACTTGTTGTACTGAGTAGGGGTGTGATAGGGCTAAGAAATTAGCATACTTAGTCAACCTGTCTACCACAACTAGAATGACATCCCTTCCTTTGGATTTAGGCAATCCCTCAATGAAGTCCATAGTTATATGTGTCCAGGCCATGTTAGGCATAGGTAAAAGGTCTAGTAGGCCAGGAATATGTATATGTTCAGCTTTACTCACTTGATAGATTGGACACTCAGATATGAATTTCCCCACTTGCCTTCTTAACTTTGGTTAGAAGAACAACTTCTTGATCATATGATAAGTTGCTCTTCCTCTAGAATGTCCCCCTATGGCAGATTGGTGCAATGACTCCATTACTTGTTGTCTCATATTGCTTTGTTCCCCAACATAGATTCTGTTATGAAACCTGATGATTCCCCCTTCTAGGGTGTACCTAGGGTCTGGATTAGTATTTGAGTGAATTAACTCCAGAAATTTGGCAACATTTGGATCTTCAAGATAGATGGTCTTGATATCTTCCACCCATTCAGGTCTTACACAAGTAATGGCCTCACAGTGCATCTTAGGTTCCATTCCCACATTGTCTCTTTTGGACATTGCATCTGCTACTGCATTCTTCTTCCCCTTCTTATACGCAATGCAATAGTCAAATTCCAAGAGCTTCAAAAGCCATTTATGTTGTATCCCTACAGTTAAGTCTCTGAGTAGCCATATATTTAAGACTCCGCTGGTCGGTTCTTATGACTAGAGGGTTACCCAACAACTAGTGCCTCCACTTCTTTAATGCCTCCAGGATAGTTAATGCTTCCTTTTCATAGATGGATTGTCCAGCAGCCTTAACCCCCAAAGATTTGCTGAGGTATGAGATTGGTCTCCCAGCTTGCATTAGTACTGCCCTCCTATCCCTTTACCACAAGCATCTGCCACCACCACAAAAGGTTGAGAGAAATCAGGCAACCATTACAGGGCTAGTGGTCATGATCCTTTTTAAGGCCTTAAAAGCTTCATCTTGAGCCTTCCCCCACTGAAATGCATCCTTCTTGAGCATATCATGCAGTGGCCTACATATCTTGTCATAGTTTTTAATGAATCTCTTGTAGTACCCAGCTTGTCAGAACCCGGGATTAATATCCCAGATCCTCTGTGCATTTCTGAACTAGTCCCATGATCAGTAGCTAGTTCACACAGTAAACAATTATGGTAACAAAATCATATCCCAATTTTATTAATAAACAACAGAGTTGATTACAAAGGAGGCTTACAGGCCCACAGTAAAATAAACACAGCGGAAGACGAAGATGTAGTAGGGTCCAGTTAATCTGCCACAGGCAATCGACTGGGGTAGCGGCCTAGTCGTCGAGATCCACATCGGTAGCGAAGTCCTTCTCCTCTGAAATTTTGTTTGCATAAAGCAAGTATGAGCACAACTTCCGTGCTCGCAAGTTACACCCGTCAAATAACAGAGTGACATGCATATATGGGTGTAACCAAGGATGGCATGATGGTTGATTTGCACATAGCAGCATTTTCTTTAAATACTTGTACTAAGTTCAAACGCTTAAGTTTTTCGATAACAGAACGTCTGGTGTTGAGGTGACGTTGTTTTTCTTAACAGGTCACCTAGTACTCACAAGTACTATCTTCAGGTAGACCAAGTGTACGATCTTGATGATCATACAGTCAAAATCAATCCTCTTATGTTGCTCTTCAATCGGCGTCGAAATCTGATTCTCCGAAGTCGTCGAAATCTAATCGGGGAAATACGACCAATTCCACTCAAATTCAAATAAATTCAAAAAGGCAGAGCAAAATAACTCCAAATAGAAATATTTTGGATTAGTTAGCTAGATTATAATTTTATACAAATTTTGCAACTTGAATCACCCAAATCGGAGTTTGGATGCAAAAGATATGAATTTTAGAAGTTTGGAATTACATGGAATAATGAATTAGGGTTTAAAGGAATTATTGATCAAAAGAACTCAAAATTAAATAATTTTGGTTTGGTTGGCTAGATCTTGAATTTATAGGAATTTAGGAATTTGAATCGACGAAATCGGAGTTCGTATGAGGGAGAACGAACCCCGGGAAGTTTTAAATCTAAATAAACTTGATTTTCAGATTTTATTGGATTTCTTGAATTATTTTTCTAAAGGAAATTCGGTTTATTGCGCAAGGCTGACGTTAGCCCTGGGAATTTCGGAATTAACGAATTCAATAGATTTTTCTGACAGTGGGCCCCACTTGCAAATGGCTCGACTCACATGGACTAAGTCCATGGAGACTTGGATTTGAGAGGAGGTGGACCGTACACGCGACGACGCGACCAGCGTGACACGCGGACGCCACGTGGGCAAAAGTGGCGACGTGGCCGTGAGGTGGCGCTGAGGTGGCCGAGCCACGTCACCTGACCGACGGCGATTTTTCGGGACGGCCCGACAACGGCAACCGGCGGCGGCTCGTCAGCGGCGAGTGCGCGCAAAACGTAGAGGGCGGTGAGAGGATTGCACTGCTTACCTCGGCGATGGCTAGGCGTGAAGAGAACGTCGGCGGTGAGGTCAAAAGCGGCGGCGAAGATCGGGTTGACGGCGGCGACTGGCTCCGGTGGGTCCCCGGCAAGGGCGAGGCGTGCACCGGGACGGCGAGGAGGTGACGGTGCCGTTGGTGTGGTCGGGGTGGACGTGGCGGCGGTGACGGCGGCGCTAGAGGCGACGGCTAGGTGGCGGCCGCCGGTGGAAGACTCGAAATCCGGCGAACCGAGAGGGGTAGAAGAGGGGTGGGTGCCGGGAACGGGATGAGGGAGGAAAGGGGCACCTCGTGCTCCCTTTTATAGGGGCGGAGGAGGCCGGGAGGAGGAGATCGGGCGCGCGGAGGCGGCGGCGGAGATGGCGCGATCCGGCGATTCCACGCGAGATGGAGGGGGAAACGGCTAGGAGGAGGGGCGGCGAGATAAGGGGGAGTTAATGCGTGTGTCTACGCGAGGAATGGAGGCGAGAATCGCGGCGGAGATGAGCTGGGGGGCGTGCGGCAATGGCGGCCGTGTCGGCACGGGAGGAAGAAGAGCGGGGAGGAAGAAGGGGTCGCGGGGCGTTGGATGCCGATCTGAGGCTGCGGAGGGATGGGCTGGCGTGGGGGGATGGATGGTCGTCCGATGCAAATCGGATGGTGAGGAGGTGAGAGAAGGGAGCGGTGGGAGGAGCGGGCTGAGATGGGCCGGAGGCGCTGTGGGAGGAAATGGGCCGAGCCAGATTCGGCCCAAAAGGGATTTTCTGATTTTTATTGGTTTAACAATTTAAATATTCCAGTTAATTGAAAAGAGCTTTAGAAAATAGCAAATAAATTTCAAAAATTATGAGAAAATTCACAGAAATTCCCTTCTTTATTTTGGACTTAAATAAAATAGTTCCAACTTATAGTTGGCTATAGTTTTTGCAAATAAATTATTTTAGCTTTGAAATATTTAGGAGAAAGCTTTTAAAAACTCAGGAAATTCCAGAAATTAATTAAATTTTTATTTTTAAGATAAAACCAAATAAGGCTTCAAGAACTTCAAATAATTTTTTGAATTTTGACTTTTAAAACTTCAGAAATTCAACTAAGGCAATCAAACTCTTGCAAATTCTCAGAAAAACCAGTAAAATAATAATTTTATTTATTTTTATTTTGGTAACATAACTTTGGGATGTTACACAGCTAGTCCTAGAAATCCCCTTAACTTAGACACGCCATTGGGCTTTGGTCAATTGATAATGTCAGAAATCTTCTTAGGGTCTGTGACTACCCCTCCCAGATATGATGTGACCCAGATACTCTACACTTTCTCGAGCAAAAGAGTATTTACTCCTCTTTGCTGAATGCCTATGAGTCCTCAGGACTTCTAGTATCTCTCTCAAGTGTGGAACATGTTCTTCCTAACTCTTGCTGTATACCAGGATGTTATTAAAGAATACCAAGATGAACCTTCTCAGGTGGGATGCAAAGATCCTGTTCATGAGGGCCTGAAAGGTGGTTAGGGCATTGGTGAGGCCAAATGGCATTACAACATACTCATAATGGCCCATGTGTGTTTTGAAAGCCGTTTTGGGAATATCTCCTTCAGCCATTCTTTATATGATGATATCCTGACCTAAGGTCTAGTTTGCTAAAAATAGTAGCTCCATGTAGCTCATCCAAAAGGTCCTTAATGATAGGCATTGGAAACTTGTTCTTAACTGTCAATGCATTCAATTGCCTATAATCCACACATAACCTCTAGCTCCCATCCTTCTTCCAGACCATCACAGCTGGAGAAGAATAAGGGCTGAGGGTTGGTCTTATCTCTTCAGACACTAACATCTTCCTGATAATTTCTTCCATAGCTTTCTTTTGTTGATGAGGTACTCTGTAGGGCCTCAGATTGGGAGGTGCTGCTCCAGTGTTTAGATGTATGGTATGATCACATCCTCTAGTTGGTGGTAACCCTTGAGGCTCATGGAAAACATCCTCATACTGTTCCAGAATTAGTTCAATGTCAGTAGAATACAAGGGCTGGTTCTGACTCTCTCCTGATTCCATCAAGTGGACTTGAATGACATACCCTATGACTCCCTTCTGCATCATCTTTAGCAGTTTATCTTGATTTATCACACATTTCTTCCTGGGAATGGTATGGTCTTTGAAAACAACAATCCTTCCTTTTTGTGTAATTCCCAATGTCCTCTTCTTCAAGTCAAAACAGATGGGGCTATGCTCATATATCCAATCAGCCTCTAGTATAATATTATAACTCTTAAGCTTGATGAGTTTGAATGCATTGTTAAACTGGGTTCCTTGAATTCTATCGCAGGTTGGTGCTACAATAGCATCATAGATTAACTCACCTCCACCAGCTATTGAAATCTTCCTAGCAAGAGAAGGACTCACTGTGCACCCACTCTTTAAAGCAAATTCATAGCTCATGAAGGTATATGTACCGCCACTATCCACTAAGGCTACTGCCTTCTTGACCCCTATATAAGTTATCAGAGAGAAAGTGGCTGGCCCAGTTGTTCCATTTATAGCATGAGTAGATATTAGCATCAGGTGATCCTGGGACTCCTCTTGTTCAGGACTGTTGGGTGCTGTTCTAAACCCTCCATCAGGTTTGCCATCAACTTCATGCTAAGTCCCTACCTCCTCATCCTGCGCTTCTTGGAGAATGTGGATGGTCTTTCCTACTTTGCATTTGTGTTAAAAGTGCCATGGTTCTCGACAGTAATAGCATTTCTTCTTCTCATATTCACTGGGCTTTTGTTCAGGTTTCATTCCCCCTTGGTTGTGTTGGGTTGAGGACCCTTCTGACTAGAGAGTTTGAAATTATTGCCTCCACTAGCAGCAAATTTGTTTCTGTTGTAACCACCCATACTACTGGTCCTTTTGGCAGCAGCTGACTTTTCATATATTCTTGCATACCAATATGCCTCCAACATCCCTTGAGGCCTTTGCCCACTGACATCATGTTTGATTTCCCCTCTGAGTCCCCCAATGAAGCAGCTCATTAGAAAAACTTCTTGTAGATATGGATGATCTCTCTTGACCAAAGACATACATTCTTCAAACCTATCAATGTAGTTGGAAACATTAGCAACCCTTGCTTAATATTTTTGAGTTGTTCCACTGCATCGTGGGCATTCATTTCAGAGAATCTATCTCTTATCATAGCACAAAACTGATTTTAGTTGAGTACTTGCTAGGGTACCCCAATTCCTTTGAACCAATTAGCTGCTCTTCCCTGTAAGTGACCACAGGACAGATTAACCCACTGTTCCATGGGGGTTATAGAAAGTTCAAAGATTTTTTCACATTGCTTAAGCCAGCCGATAGGATCTTCTCCAGTGAAGAATGGAATCTCTAGTCTAGGTCCCTTGATGATGGCTTCTACATAACATGTGTTGGTTCCAAGGTTTCTTGCATAAAAGTTCCTCTAAGACTCAAGTACTTGCACCCCAGGAAGTTGTATATTAGGTCCTGAATTCAAGAATTGTCCAGTGACAGGATTGTACCAATTCTAATGGAAAAAATTATGATTCCAATCGATCCCATAAGGATTACCAGTCCGTGGATTACTAGTAACATAGGTAGGCAGTCCTTGATTGGCAATGTTGTTAGCCATAGCTATGGAAGGTCTCAGTGAAGTGGTGAGCACTGGGACAAAGAAAGGATTAACTGTATTATTCTCAATGGTGAATTGGGAACAACTCACTAAGGAAATCATTGTGACCTACTTGACTTAGGTTCAATTTGAGATTTTGGGGTATCGGAGCTCCTCCCACATTAACCTGTTCTGTTGTATCATCTATTGCACTAACCGGAGCCACTACAAGACTGGGTTCAGGGTTTGTTACCTTTGTAGTAGTGGGCATCATTGGTTTAGATGGACAAATCCTTTTTAAGAATTTTTTTATTTAAGCTACATCACCCTTCAGATCTTCTAATTCCCCCTTGATGGCTTGAATCTCAGGTTCCGCATCATACTCCTCGCCTTTTGCCAGTTCTCCCTTAGACCTGGTCTTCACCATCCTACTTCCAGAATCACAAGATCGGTTCGAGGGATTTTATAGCTACCACCAACCTCTCCCCTCTTCCTCTTGTGATTCCTCACCGCCGCCAGCTCGCACTTTGATCCGATCTGGGGATTTTATGATGATTAATCACCAACCCAGAACTAAATCAAACGAAGAATGCCTCCAAGTGACAGATCGAATTGGGTTCGGGGATTTCACAGCAGCCACTCGACGCCCGCTGCCAGCTATAATATCCCGATTTATATTAGAGAGATTATTGGAACTAGAAAGGTAATTAAGTGAATTAAAAAGAGAAAATTCAAAAAATTAAGACAACTTGGACCTTGGACCTTTGGCTCACGGAGTCTTGGCCCAAGTGAGCCGACCATAAAGGGGTCAGGGGGGAGGGTAGCTCCCAAACCCTAAGCAGCCAGCCCTGCCATCCACCTCTTGTCGTCGCCTGCGCAGCGCGCCTCTCGCCTAACGCTGCAATCCACCTGCCACGCTGCCGCCGCGCAAAGATTTTTTGCTACTGCGCCGCCACCCTTTCTCTCCGCGAGCGCATGCAGCCAGCCCTGCCGAGTCCTACCGTGGCAGCCAATTCAGCTGCCATCTTCTGCCATGGCAGTTTTTTTCGTTGCTGTCGCCTGCTGTGGCAGCGTTTTTTGCTGCCATCTTCTGCCATGGCAAGGCGAGGGGAAGAGAGGCCAACAAGGAGCCATGAGCAACAAGAGAAGGAAGAAAAGGAGAGGAAGAAAAGAAGGGAGGAAAAGAGGAGGATTTTCGCGTGTTCTCATGCTCTATCGTGTTCATCAAGGGTAAACCCTATTAATACCTAGAATTTCCATGGATTATTCACTATTAAGGTGGTAGATCGTTTTGCTTAGGGTAAGATTGTTTTTCAGCATGCCTTAGTTCATCGAGGTTAGATGCAGAACCTTACAGGGGTGATTCGGGGTATTTAAGCTCGGATTCAGGGGTAGGCCCAATGAAAGAAAATTTAGATAATCTCGTTAGCTTTCCAAGAAGATCTGGATAATGAGAATCAGAGTAGTGAGTGAAAAGTTACAACCTTAGAAAGGTCACTGTCCAGAATTTAGACGTAGTTAGCAGACGTTGTGAAGATGGGTCAGCTTCTTATAGTAAGTGGCAGAATTAAAATTTTGTGATAACTTGAATAAGTTAGGAAATTTTGTGTTGTTTCCAGAACTGGTATCTTTCATACTTTTTAAGTTTTAGAATTAAAGATACGAAATTGTGAAGCGGACTGTCCTGAAAGTTTCTGGGACGGTCTTCGGGAAACGAAACGAAGCAGGGAACAGTAGAATCAGAAGTCGTCATAACTAGGAAGTTGTAGGATTTTTTATGAGGATTCCAGAAAGTAGTGGATGTCGATATTTGGAGTTTATATGAATAAGTTAGAGACCTTTTACTACTGAGATAGAGGGTAGTACGTCTGGTGGTTTTGGGTTAATTGGGTCGGTTTAGCGTAGATATACGACGACGATAAGTGTAAAGTGTGAGTGCTGTGCTGTTGTAATTTTAAAATATATTTTGAATTGTTTGTCCAGAGAGTGTGGCCTCTAGTGCCCTACCGCCGCCTCGTTATCCAACTCTAAGGGGATAAAGAGGCAAGTGCATGGTAGACAGTGATCGATGGTGGATTATTGTATTCTTTATCACTCATTACCATTATATTATTTTTTCTTTCATCTTATTTAATTATAAACAATATGAGTGGTCATGATATTAATTATATTGATTAATTTAAGAATATTGGATGACAGTATTATTGATAAACTTATGTTAAATTGAGCATTCATAAGCATCATTACATGAAGAGAATGTGATCATATATCTACCTTGCTGGTAGAGACTCCACGGGAGTGGAGGAGGTCCTCGGTCCTTTTGGAGGACGGGTTTGAGAGTGAACATTATCGCAAGTGTTCATTCACGCTTTACCGGTATACGCGAAAGGAGTTGCATGTGGACATGTAGTATAGGGATACCTTCCATTTAATGAAAAGAGGATTTGATGATTGAGTACAAGAATAAAAAAAGAAAATAGTTGATGTTGATGATGATATTGATTATAATTGATTAATCATTGTTCATTGTTTATTATTGTGCTTGTTGAGTCGTGGACTCACTCTTGCTCTATTATTATTTTTAGGTGACTATTGACGACGTTGCACATGAGAAGGGCTAACGCACTTGGAACCACGTCATACATTCAAATACTTGAAACTTTGGCCATGCCACACTTTATTAGCCTGATGATTTATAATTAGGACACGATAGTATTGCTTAGGCTTAGATGATATGTTGGAGCTGATTACTCATTTAATAGCCTTTATGCGATTGGTTTACGTAAATCTTGGTTTATTATCTTGCTATGCTTCCTAGAAAATAATTATCTATGATTGTTTTATCGTTATGCTTGTGTTAATGTGACCTATGTACGGGTTTTATCAATTAGATGCTCGCTTATTTGATGTTAAAATTGATAGTTAGTGTAGTTTAGTGGCATTTCGGACTCAGTGTTAGGCCAGGATGTTACACCAGCCTTTACCAAATCGACATCCACTCCAAGAATCATGTTGCTCTGATACCTTTGTCAGGACCCAACCGATTCCGAAATGAATCAATCTGAATCTGGGACAAATTTGGGGATAGATGGGATTTGGGGAAAGTGCTTCGTACAAAGAAGAAAGCTATAGTTCTAATCTACTAAAGACACATAATATGCTTTCAATCTTGCTTCATTAGCTTCTGAGATCAGGTTATATAACCCTGTGAGTTTCTAGTTTTACATCACGGTAATTCTCAACAAAGTTCAGAGATAATAAGCGACAAAACCCAATTGACAACGCATTACAGTAAATATTACAACATAGTAACTATCAGAAGCAAACTCGTCCGCACGATCTGTGTTTACCGCGAATAGAGAGTCCATCCTGCTCGTTCACGCTTGCTGAATGAAGTCGACGAAGCGTTACGAACAAGGTTGGCTTCATTTCTTCAGAGATGGCTTCGATCCTTTTGTGTCTGCTATTTCAGAGGCCTGACACCCATGTAGGGCTGAGTGGGCCCCCACTCAATTTTGGCCCGCAATGGCATTGGACTAATTCCCATCGTTGGTATACTTACTGGCCCAAAACCAGTACATCAGTACATGATGGTATTTTGACTTTCAACTGTGTAATTTAATTTGTTTGTATACATAGTGCCTCCACTCAGTTTTTATCCTGGGTCCGCCCCTAGTAGTGGACATACATAACCCCAGCATGATTGTACAAAAGAACATCCCCCAAAAAAGATTATGGAGTGTTTCTTCAACGTTTTGCATGCAAAGAATACATTTATAGTCATCTAGATGAAAATTCTTTCGCCTCAACAGATTTGTTGGGTTCAGCCTATCCTTCAATAAAAGCCAGAAGAAGACTTCATGCCTAATTGACAGGAACCCTTCCGTAGCCACTCAAAAGCTTTTGGAGTTTGAACATGCCCCACCAGAATTTTATAATCCTTGACTGAAGAATAAATTTAATTATTCCAAATATAGCTCCAAGTATCTTCTTCATCTGTCAGGTCTAGTTCCCGTACTAAGTTCTGAATTTCTTGAAATTGAGAGTATATGCTTGAACTGACAAGGGCAGGTGAAAGAGAAGAAACTCTTTTAACTTCTGTGCCCAAACTAGCATAGGCGGCGCCAGGGGGGTTGCCTGTGGTGCACAGGCACCAAAAAAAAAGTGTAATTTTTTAAAAACTAGGTTTACCCCAAAAAAGTGTAAATTTTTTTGAACTAGGTATACCCCCAAAAAAGTACAAATTTTGTTAAATTAGGTATACGTATGAGCAATTGGCACTTGGATTAAAATATCAGATAAAATACGTCGTTTCAATGTTAGTTGGTTTGATAAGTATAATTGGATTGAATATAGTGTCGAGAATGATGTTGTATTTTGCTTTGTCTGTTATTTGTTCAAGGAGAAAATTGTGGGAGGCGATAGTTTTGTTAAAGGATGATTTAGAAATTGGAATAAGTATGACTCAGTTGACAAGCATGTGGGTAGTATAAGAAGTATCCATAATCGAGCTCAAGAAAAATACAACTTCTTTGTTAAACCTACAACATCAATTGCTCAAGCTCTTAGAAAACAAACTGAAGAGGATAAACAACTTTACATTTCTAGGTTGACTTATTCAATTAGATGCTTGAGGTTTAGTTTACGTCAAGAACTAGCATGTTGTGGATATGATGAAAGTACAAATTCTAGCGATAAGGGGAATTTTCTTGAACTTTTGGAATAGCTTGCAAACAACAATAAGGAGGTTGCTAAGGTTGTCTTAAACAATGCCTCTGGGAATTGTAAGATGATTGCTCATGAGATACAAACGGACATAATTAATTGTTGTGCCATCCAAACTACCAAGCACATTATTGAAGAAATCGGTGATGATCACTATTTAATTCTAGCTGATGAGTCTAGTGATGTATCCCACAAAGAACAACTTGCTCTTTTTTTTGCGTTATGTTGGTAAAGAAGGACGGGTATGTGAGCGGTTCCTTAGAGTAATTCATGTAGCTGATACCACTTCCTTGTCACTTATGAATACAATTGGTATTGCTCCTACCGGTGGCAACGGCGAGCGTTGAAAGAGTATTTTCGACGATGAATCTTGTGAAGAACAAGTTGAGAAATAGTATGGGCGAACAAGTATTGAATGATTGTTTAGTCACCTTTATAGAGCGAGATATCTTCTCGAAAGTTAGTGATGATGATATAATCAAGTGTTTCCAAGGAAAGAGACCGCGTCGTGTGGTATTGTGATTTCTATTAGCTATTTAGGACTCTTTCATTCATGTAAGATTTTATTTGAACTATTTGTATTGCATTATTAACTAATTTCGAACTCTTTAGTGTAATTATGCTGGACTTATGAAATTACATATGTGTCATACAAGTTTTTTTTTTTCATCCTTGAAGTGTGCACCCCCATTGTTAAATTCCTGACTCCGCCACTGCAAACTAGAGGCATCCATAATTTTGCTGGCAAACGTGCTACTGTAGCTAGTTCGTTATGTGCATAACTACACAAGCAAGTAGCCTCCTATTTATGCTGTTTTAACATACCAACTATGTATAGAACTGCTTAGACATTAGAAAAGCTTCATGCTACCTCACTAGCAGCTACTGAAACAGGTTGGGTCCATCAAATTTGCAACTAGTAAGTAAACAAAAGAAATAATGGCGTACAGTTGACAGATAATTAGGGGATGATACACGTCGCCATTCAAGTTGAATCAGCTTGATTTCACCTTTGAAGCTAAAATACTTAACATAGTTGGCATCTGTAACAATAACAAAACAGTATTATAAAAATAACTCATACAGTCATACCTGTTAATGTATATGTATTAGGAATAGTTTGCGTTTGGTCCCAGTGTCCCCAATATATAGCCTTCTACATGTATAGTATATACAGAAGAATTTTATTAATCATGAAAGATGCAATCAAGCTTCTAAGTAGCGACCTTGCTCTTATGCAGTAGTGAGGGCCGCATACCTTTTCTGGAAAAATGCACTAGCTAGGTTAACCAGATTGGAGACAATCTCCCCTCAACTTATTTGTCACAAGGCTAATGCAATATACAAAAGCTACAATTCAAAACCAACAATGGTTGAACAGACATTCAGCGCTGCGTTTACTCATCAAAATTCAGTTCTTTGCCCTCATTTGATGCGACACACCCTATGTTCTTACTCAAAAACGAGAGCTTAATGCTAACTGGAATAGAAGGGAAGGAAGATCTTATCACAAATTGCAGAACCTGGTGAGTGGTGATACCATCCTTCTCAAGATACATATCGGTAACGATTGCCCTTTCTACTGGGATGTGTACCAATAAAAGAATCAAGGAGATTCCTTGACTATCAGGAGACGTTTCTGCAAACCAGATCATGCAAAATTGTCCAATTCATTTTCCTGTGCATGCACACCGCTTGGATTCTATAAAAGGAAAAGAAAATCATGAGTTCCAAGCTTTTTCATCAAACCAACCTGTTGCAGACAAGACATAATTCTAAGCATCTTAAGCCTCCACAGCCTGCTCATAGTTTTATGATAGATAAAGTCAACTACATCTAATTTAAGGAGGTACTTTACTGCAGCCTGCAGGCTTCTCTCCTAACTAAACATTGCTGAATATTTTATTCAAGAACAGAGAATATCACCGTCCTTATCCTGAACAAAAGCAAATGCTCAACATACAGCTGAGACACTTACAGTTTTCATTTAAAGTACAAAAAATATCACGATGGAGGAAAAGAAAGATATTCAAACATTCTGTGCAGTTATCAGTGCGTCTGTTGCGGTAACATGGCTAGGCCATCTGCAGCACGGAAGCCACCTTCCTTTCCTTTCTTTCAGCCAATTTGCGATACCACTTGCCAAAATAACAACAATCAAAAGGTACACCACGACGCCACATACTACCACAAAGACAAATATTGAAGTTCTGACCTTCCTGCAGCTTCCAGCTGCATAAGCTGTCATCAGAGCCAACAGGTCCAGTATCATGATGAAGTGCAATGCTTGGAGTGGAACCTTCTCCTTTCTTACAGATTTACTCAGGAGAAGCAGGATTACAGAAATAGATGCCATGAAAGAGATGGAATTGAAGACAAAGAATACCATGTAACGTCGGGAGTATATGTCCTTAAGGATCGGGTTGCCAGCCTTGTGGCCATCTGAACTGTCGTCAGACCAAAAGCCACCGGGTGGGTTCAGACCAGCTTGATATGCAATGGATGCAGCAAGAATCGCAAGGAGCATCAAGTACTTGTGTCTCTTCCTTTCTTTCTTCTCACAGTTCGCAGGCACAGACCCTGGAGCATTACGTTCACTGTTTGCCCGACCTGAACTTTGTAGCGATCTGTCAGAATCAGGTTCTAGCCGAAAAATCTTCCGCAACCATCTCCTTAACCAGGCCAGATGCCCTTTTAATGCATCTTCTGTTGACGAGAGTACAAGGACTTGAATGACAAGGCAGAAGAGAACTGCAGCAGCAATGATAATTAGATAAATTATTGATTTTACTTTCCTGCAGCTCCCTGCGGTATAAGTAATCAGGAGGCCAAGCAAACCCGCTACCAAGCACACACGCAGTGCATAGGACCTGATTCCATGCTCACATGATTCCCTATTGACAAGTAGTATAATGAGAGCCACAGATGACACAAATGAGACAGCATTCGAGTAGTAGAAAACATCATAGCGCTTTGGACGGCTGTCTTGCATAACTGGATTTCCTGGTTTGCCAGCATTACTGTTATCATCAGGCCAAATACCTCCTGGAGGGTTCAGGCCGGCTTGGTATGTGACAGTTGCTGCTAGAACAGCAAGAATCAAGAGTAAATTACGCCTCCGCTCCAAGTCCTTCTCCTCAGCACCGCTTGAGTGGTTGTTATCCATCCGAGGTGATTCTGCCCCTACGTGCTTTTTTAAGAATACTGCCCATACATGCTGGGTCACCCAATCTTTCCACCGTTCAGGGATTACATGCTTATATACCCAAACATGAAGAGGAACATATGCAATGACAAAAAATATCACCAGCGAGATGTGAATGGACTTTATTTTCTCCCTGCAGCTCCCAACAACAAAAGCCCCCATTAGAGCAAGTAAGACAGTTACCATTGCTGTTTGTAATGCGCGGCGTTTGATAACCTTATTGCTCATCTTCTTGTTCAGAAGCATAATAATCATGACAATGGAAGCTGCAAAGGCAGTCCCATTGAAATAAAAGAAAGCAAGGTAACGGTGATGGTAACTGTCCTCAAGGATGGGATCACCGGCTGAGTGATTACCAGCATTTGTTCTCCAGACGCCACCTGGTGGATTTAGACCAGCTGAGTGATTACCACCATTTGTTGTCCAAAAGCCACCTGGTGGATTTAAACCAGCTTGATATGTCAAGGACACTGCAAGAATTGCAAGAAGCAATAGGTATGTGCGTGACTTCTTCAGACGCACATCATCTGTATGTCTGTTGCGGTCATCATTGCTTTTCTCTTGATGATGCGCGCATTGACCTTTGTTGGTGTTGTCATTGTCTAATGGTGTATCAGTTTCTGTGTCATCATCACGATTGCTTATTGGCGGAGCATTCTGTTCTTCATAAGCCCTCTTAGGGGATTCCTCTATTATCTGATCATCACTAGATGCAGCATTTTGATTTGATGAGTGCTGCACTGGCAGAGTACCTTCAATGGACTTCAGGCTGTCAGTTGATGAACATATGTTACATATCCCCATAGGGATTGCATCTTGTTGACTGTCAGTAGGTTGTTTTACTTCTGTGCCCAAATTTGCCTGCTCTGCATCTTGCTGGTGAGTTGGCTGAGAATCCGACTTTCCCTGCTCTGCATCTTGCTGATGAGTTGGCTGAGAATCTGAATTTGTCTGCTCAGCATCTTCATGGTGAGTTGGCTGAGAATCCGAACTTGCCTGCTCTGCATCTTGCTGATGAGTTGGCTGAGAATCCGAATTTGCCTGCTCTGCATCTTGCTGGTGAGTTGGCTGAGAATCCGACTTTGCCTGCTCTGCATCTTGCTGATGAGTTGGCTGAGAATCTGAATTTGTCTGCTCTGCATCTTCATGGTGAGTTGGCTGAGAATCCGAACTTGCCTGCTCTGCATCTTGCTGATGAGTTGGCTGAGAATCCGAATTTGCCTGCTCTGCATCTTGCTGATGAGTTGGCTGAGAATCCGAATTTGCCTGCTCTGCATCTTGCTGGTGAGTTGGCTGAGACTCCGAATTTGCCCGCTCTGCATCTTGCTGGTGAGTTGGCTGAGAAAATTCTTGCTTCGTATAAGATAACTGCCTCTCCCTTGGCCATGAAAGCATATTTAGCAATTTGTGAACTCTTGGTTTCACCTCATTATTAACCCACATTTCAACAGCTTCAGATTGAAAAAACATATAAAGGATGAGGACGCAGATTAAAACTACAACAATTATGAATACTACAGACAACGATGTTGCAAGATCCCTGCAGCACCCTGCAGCATAAGCGCCAATTAGGCCAAGCAGGTCAGCTACGACACACACAAATAGCGCTAGAGTCCTTATCCCATGCAAGCTCAATTCCATGCTCAGAAGTAGTATGATGGTGACCAAAGATGCCACAAAAGAAGTTGCGTTGCAACAAATGAAAAAATTGAACCGGGCAAGGTTGTGCCTGCGAAGAACAAAAGTAGCAGGACGGTAGCCATGACCATTTACAGCCCAAAAGCCACCAGGTGGACTCATCCCAGCTTGGTATGTGATAGTAGCAGCAAATGTTGCAAGCATTAATATGAACTTGCGTGCCTCCTCGATCTCTTCCTTCTCATTTTGCCTGCTCCTTTGCTCCTTAGAGACAAGGCCATTTTGGCTGGTACTTTGCTTGTCAGCGACAACACAAATGGATAGGATTGTTTGCAGCTTCTTTACAATTTGTAGTAGGAAATTCTGCACCTTCTGCTTCAACCAGTTTGGAACTATCTTTATGAATACTAGGATATGAATCCAAACATAGAAGAAAACAGCAAAAACTAGCACCAATATGTAAACAGAAGACCTTAGTGCTCTGCAGCTCCCCGCAGCATAGGCCCCCATAAGGCTGAAAAGGTCCAATATCATGGTTACCTGCATCGAGCGAAGCCATACATGCTGACTGGCAACTCTCCTACTTAGAAGCAAGATGATTAAGACCAGAGAAGCAGCAAAGGCTGTTGCATTGCAGTAAAAGAACACTTCATATCGTTCGAAGAATTTAACTGGAAGGAGAGGATCACCAGCACGGTGGTCGAGGCTGTTGTCCGTCCAAAATCCTCCCGGTGGGCTCAATCCAGCATTGTATGTGACACTAACAGCTAACACGGCCAACAGTAGCAAATACTTCCGCAACCTCCACAAGAAATCAAAATCAACCTCGACACTGGATACACTGCTATTGACTGCTGCTGACCTGCTGGGGGAGTCTTTGGCAGGTTCTGGCCTGTCCATGGCCATCTCGATGTCTGGGCTGTTTTCGCTGTTGGCGGCTTCATCTGCCATCTGATGACCATTGCCTAATTGAGTAGTGATGCCAAGCACAGGCTGCCGACCATCGACTGTAAGATCATTCCCCCGCTGATGTTGCATCCTTGAGCAGCCCTTCTCCATCATAGCATTCGGAATGATGGACGACAGCACCTCAGACAAGTGAACATACTTTCAAGATTCAGAAATACCTCAAGGTTGGTGTAAAATGTGAACAAGAAGAATAATGGAGATGAGAATGAAACAAAGGAGAAGACCGGGTGAAGTCAATGCCCAAACGCAAAGTACAGACAGAGTGGGGACTGGGGAGTGCTCAGCTCGCTAGACCCCACAGCAATAACCACGTTATGTATTGTACCATATATGCTCAAGTTACTTAGTGCGAGTTGCAAACTTGTAAATGACTAATAAAGTTGGACCCGGTAGATGATGAGAACACAGACAAACTTGATTGGTATCCACATTTACCAAAGCATCACAGGGCCACTTTGGAATTAGACCCGTGTTAGTATATAGATACCCAGAAAAAGCAAAGAAGTATCAAAATTAATAGTGGCACACACGCATAGTACAACTTAAACAGACATATAGCCCGTTGTTTATTGGTAGTGGTGCCATTCTAGCACTCAGATTTGATTGCCATCATCAAATGGCTAGTAATAGTCTAATAGATGCATTATAAACACGTTAGTTAGGGGAATTTCTAAGAGATTATGTTTTTTGAGAAATTGATTTCGTGACAGATAATGTGAACT
Source organism: Ampelocalamus luodianensis (assembly GCA_036346255.1). NCBI lineage: Eukaryota > Viridiplantae > Streptophyta > Magnoliopsida > Poales > Poaceae > Ampelocalamus > Ampelocalamus luodianensis. Next base: position 48,717,242 of record CM070627.1, on the reverse strand, counting down.
GTAGACTATGGCAAATCGGCAACGGTAAGTAGCAATGTAATATGGGCAGAACAAGCCAAAGGAACACCACCATACCTGACATGGGAAGAGATTGCAATGCTCAACTCAAATATGGTTCCATCGGCAGAGCTAGTTGTGATCCATAAACCATAGTCCGCGCCGCCGTCACTGCTCAAATCACTGGAAAAATCTTCAGAGGCGTTCCATGTCTGCATCATATCCGCACGCCATCCAATTAGCTGGCTGCCTGGCTCCAAGTCCTTTTCTCTTTCCCCTGCCTCAGAAACCATCCAAGTCCTTTTTCTCTTCCCCCTGCCTCAAAAAACCATTTTGGCATTCATTTCCACCAATCGCTCTCCAGGAAACGTCCCCGTCTTTTGGACCTCACCGCATGGAAACGGCCAAGGCCACCAGCCCACCACGGAGCAACGGCCACGGTACCAGTAGTACTGCTGCAGCTCACGGGCATGCACGGCCAATTGCAGGCCCAGAGCAACCGAGGCCGCCGGAGACGCCCCTCCGCTCAGGCATTCCGTCGAACACTTTGCGTGCACTCGCTCCGGAATATGGTCGAACACCTCGCGTGCAGGTTCAGTACATACTCCCGCAGCGTTGAGGGTATATACAATAGTACAGATAGATGTTTTCTATAGCAACTCTCTATGTCACATGTAAACAGCTTATTGGTTGTGGTCAGTGGCGGAACCAGGAATTCGAAAGACCCGGGGCGAACTTGAACGGGAGAATTATCATCTACTATTGCGGTTCTAAAATAAGTTTGTATTGATTTTATTTTGTTATAGAATTACTACAAGAAATTTTTGGTCAGTACAGAAGCAATAAATCTACTAAACCTACGAAGCTATGACAGAATTTACATAGTACAACATTCAACATGGAACAGGGTGACGAGTGCACTGCCCCACATGGGCACAAGAACACCATGAAGTCATCAGTCATGAACGAATTCAACATGGAACACCATGAAGTCACTAGAAGCAATAAAATTATAAAATGGAAGCATAGCATTTGTCTCGGACCTTAGTGTGTTGGCGCAGTGCGGCTGCCGGCGTGCAGCGGCAGCGCACCCTCGCGTCGCAGCTCGCAGCCTCGCGCGCCGGCGCCAGAGTCCCGATCGCCGACCGGCCAGAGGGCCTGCGCGCGCTCGGCCAGGCGCGCCGCCGCTGCCTTGCCCGGTTGCCCTCGCGCGGCGGCGCGAACCCCGACCGGCCAGAGGGCTGCGCGGCGGCCGCGCGCGCGCGCTTCTTGCTCGGTGGCGGTTGCCCGCTCGCGCGCTGCGCCGCGGCCGACGGAGGAGGAGGAGAAGAAATCAAGAGGAGGAATGGTGATTGGGGAAGAAATCAGAAATGGCCAAATGAGGAAATGTGAGGATTGGGGAAGAAAGGGCAAAACATTTAGGCTTTAGGGTTGTGCTGGCTTGGTTTGGGCCTTGGGCCGCCTGCCTCGGCTCCTCTTTCTTCTCGGACCGGCCCACGGCCATGGATGCCCGCGGCGCTCCTGCTGCTCGCTCAGGCGATGGAGCCATGGAGGCTTGGCCGGCGGGCTCCCGGGGGGGGGGGTGGGCGCGGAGGAGACCCGGGGCAGCCGCCCCGGCTTGCCCCGGGGGTGGTTCCGCCACTGGTTGTGGTGATACAGTCGGCTACAGGATTGTAGACAATACACAATCTTTTAATACTTTTCTTGGTTTTGGTGCTAGTCGACTACAGAATTATAGACAGTATATTTCTCTCTCTTTATTCTTTTTCATCCACATCAGCTTAAATCCTACGTGACAAAGGCTATAGACAGCTGATGTAAGCCCATTGTACATGACCTGAGAACGCAAGCCCCAACACACACCAACAAGTCGGAGTCGGGCCCCCTCGAGGTAGATCCTCTCCTAGTCTTTGTCTTGTAGTACTCCGCTTTTGGTGCGGTAGCCAAAGCGGTAGGAAAGAGTTAAGGCTGAAATGACACTTTTGCATGATAAAATAATAAAAATAGTCGAGTAAATTGGCAAAAATAGCACCGTAAGCTTGCCGGCAGACGACATGTGCCCCTGTCGCGCCCCCACCACTCAAAAATCGAGCTAAAATAGTGATTTGCACTGTAGAGGGCACTATTCACCAACAAAGTGCGCTATTCATCGATACTATTCACTATTTACCGGCACTGTCGTAGCAATATTAACTGGTGATGCGCTGATTTTTTTCGTTCCCGGGCGGTGGGGTGCGGCAAGGGGCACGTGTCGCCTGCCGACATGTCCGCAATGCTATTTTTTTCCTTTTCTCTCCGGAGGGGACTAGAATTGCTATTTCGACGCCAAATAGTGCCAAATAAGCCAAAAACTCGTGGAGAGACCGAGTGATCAATCGGTCGGCGTCGTCGCTGTGTGGGGGCATGGGGCATCCACAGCACAAGCTCGACTGCTGAAGGCCTGGAGTGCTGGAGTAGGTCTCTGTCTCTTTCCCCAACACGTCTCGTGGTTGATATCAACAAAACATCTGTTACACGAATCCGGATCCTCTGCCTCGGCAGAGGAACACATTGATATGTGTCTAGAAAGGCAGAGAACTAACATTACTGTAGATACTGTAGCGAAATCACTGTACAAAAGCGTTGTAGAGAATATCCTGTAGCAAAAGTACAATTTTACTATTTTGATTGTACTGTAGCGATCAATCTTATCCGTTCGCGTTTGATCTAACAGTTGAGGGGAGTTAAGGCAGAGGGCAATGTGTGCCTCTACTGTTGCTCGTTGCAACGACAGAGCATCCCAATCCCTGTTGCACTCGATAGGCTAACATACTTCAGGAGTTTCAGGTACCAGGAAATGCATGATAGGATAAACAAATAAACAGCTTGGACTTTCTCCCCAAATTCTAAGCATCGTAATCATTAGGAAAAAGTCTATTTTGCAACCCTCAACCATGACCTTAGTCCGATTTTTAACCCTAAACTCTACAATCGTCTAAAACACACCCCTCTGTTGAGATTCGGTAGTCGTCGTAGCATCGATACAGATCAATAACACAACGAAAACCAAGAGAGATACAATGTATAGAGAAGATCCAATATCTTTATTCATCCAGTTGTATCTTGTACATGAGATGTCCTCATATTTATAGTCCAAAGGGGTAAAAGCCCTCTAGGGGCGATTTAGTCTTTTACCCATAATTAGGTTTCGTAACACCCCCCCTTAGGCAATAGACAACGATATGCAAATGTCTCATCAAAAACTCCTCCCAAAAACCCATTAGGAAAAAAGGAACAAAGAAAAGAGTACATTACATTTGTAAGTTGCATTATACTTGTTGCCTCACAAAAAACCTCCATGTAAGAAAACTTCAGAAAAAACTCACCAAAAAAAAGAGTACAACGTTTAATCTTTAGGATCCAATCTTCAAGATTTTGAATAAATCCTCAGGATTTGATAAGGAATATGATCTAGGGATTTACTCACTCTGAACTTTGCAACTCTTTAAACTGTCTCGTTCCAATGCCATGAATGCATCTTTGGAAACTGGATGTAGGCCGAGACTTAGTGAATAAATCAATTGAATTTTCACACAACTTTGTTTGCAGGATTTTTACCTCACTATTCTTCTGGATTTCATGATGATAGAAAATTTAGAAGCAATTTGCTTTGTGATGTTGCTCTTGACATAACCCGTTTGCATTTGTGTAATACAAGCTGTATTATCTTTATAGATAATTGAGAGGATATTGACGGTATTAATGTCATAATACTTCTGGATGTGGTTAATTACACATCTGAGCCAAACACGCTCAAGTGAGGCTTCATATGGTGTTATAATCTCTATGTGATTGGTAGAAGTAGCTACCAAGATCTACTTAGATGACCGCCAAGAGATGATCGCACCACCATAAAGTAATATAAATCCATTCTAGGATTTTGCACTATAGGGATTTGACATATATCTTCAGGATTTAGTAATGATCATCAGGACTATGCATGGTCTTTATGATCTTTGCATTGTCGACCAACTGGATCAAAATTGTTAAGTAGTAAAACCTTCATGGTTAATTAAAGCAGTAATCACTGTATCAACACCTTCTAGGCTTGACTAAGATTTTCAAAATCTCAAGTATGATGATTAGTGTTTAGCATATGCTCCCCCTGAAGACAACTTCTGTTGAAGTCTTGTTGCTCTAATGTCATTCATACATCTTTTGAAAATGAATATAGACAAGTATATTGTGATCAAATCAACAGGATTACCACAATACAGAGTCTTACATACAAATATCCTATTACTCATGTGGAGATTTTAGGATAAACACTATTCGGGAGTACCATGCTTAACTTATCAAATATCACTATTTGATTGTGCAACACAAGTAGTTTAACCTTGCAGAGGATATAGAGTAATTCTTGTTGCAAAGTCGTATGTCTTTCGGATACGACTTATCAAAACGTTTCAGGGTCTTCATATTTTGTAACTATCTCTCGGTGGTTAAAGTTACAACCACTAGTTTATTCTGTAGAACTCTAAAGTATGGTTATGCCACTATAGCGTAAAATATAACTAGGCTTAGTTTTGGTGTTTAAGGGATTAGTTGCCAATATCACCAATATATGTCGTACCTTCATGGTACTAGAGGAAACCACAACTCCACTAACGTCTGGTGGAAGATGCACTTTATAAGTGCTTATGTGGTGCACTTCTGGTCTTTAGGTTCCTCATTACATTCTTTCGGGTCTTGATAGGTTCTTGTCCACTTCTAGGGATTATATGATCATTGGTGTGATTAAGAGATCGACTAGTAAGATAATTTTTCTTTAAGGAGATGCTCTTACTACAAGTAAGAGACTATTCGGTATGAGTTTTATATATATTGTGATTTTGTTTCGTGAGTTTTATATATATTGTGATTTTGTTTCCTTTCTTACTAGGAATTGTAAATCATTCAAGGATCTCATCAACGATTTTCCGAACCCATTGACTGCATATTTTATTTATTTGTTCATACCATTTGCCAGAATTATTATGCAACGTAAACATTATATCATTCATAATAGGACAATAACTGTCTCTACGGGGACCTTTGAACCATAGCTTCACCACTTCATTATATTCATGACCCATCAAGTTTGAACTACCTGGTTTCAAGACTTCTATTTAACAATTATGGTTCAGCCTCATATGCTTTTATTATGTGACCCGATATGAACACTTCAAGCGCTCGGCCATGGACTTTGGTTCTAGATCCGTGTTCTCATAAGAGAAAACTATAGCAATTGTAGAGGCAAAGTGGTTGTCAATAACGTTTCTCCCATATCCTCCAAATTGAGGGTATCTCAGTGTTAACCAGATATTTGTCATTTCCCAAATAAAAGATTCTTGGTCGTTCTGTATTCTCAGCATTGTAATATGCGCGCATCAAGTAGCTGGGGTTTTGATCTTCATGATGAGTCTATTCATGAGGTATTTCGCCCTAAAGGTGAGTTCTCTTCAAGAGAGTTTAAGGAGTGATTAATAATTGTTTTGAGTAGTGTCATTAGATCTTTGACCCGTAGGCGTCCCCACAGATTTTAGATCAAGAAACCAATAAGTTAATTTCGCATAGGTGGATATACTATTTAACTCAGGGTATTCCACTCTTAGTGATGTATTTACTGCGAGTAAACGCTGTGGTAACTCTTCCATAATTGGAAAGTATCTAACAGGCTCCCCGCTTCTGACGTACACGAGCATAAACTAAACCTTATGTTTAACTTGACTAGTTCATGTATCTTAGTACTACAGATCTTTTTCTTTTGGAAAATACGACGTCATTCAAACTTTTGAGCATTTCTCTCCCCCTAATGCCGAGATTCGATCTTTATTAATAGCATATCACAAAATTCCCCTATCATGGGCACATGATTGATTGAATTTCAGATCCAACATGATCTCCAACAACTAGTGGTGGCCCAAAGGTGTATGCTACAGTGGTGATAACATGTGGAAAATGTTTGATTCCTCCAACAAGCACTTATTTCAACAAAGGGTTTGATAATTATATGCACCGAGCTAGACTTTTATCAGTGCAGTGGCAATAAAACTGCATGATCCTAACATTCTGTAGGATATTTCAACTTCTGGTTGGTTATTAATCTACGACAAAGGTCACATACGGGGATCCGAGAGTAGGCAGATTTATTCTATAGACTAGCTTCTTTATTATTTGCCCGAGTTTTGATCCAAATACTCGTACCATATTTTAAATAATTTAGATCATTAAACTTCAAGTTTATAACTACACAACATATTTTTTTTATGGTCATAAGAAGTATGTTCTAACAGTATAAAACTACAGATGATCTTTAGGAACATAAATATAATGCCGGAACATAAAATATTTGACCATAGTTAATCTGCATGGAAATAATAGATTCTCTTCTGGACTTCAAATCTAGTTGAATCACCCAAATGGTATAATTATTCGACGAGAATATTTATTGTTCAACATGAATACCATATTTAATTAAGGGTGATCAATTGTATGCCTAATTTTAATTTGTAATGCCATAATCAACATGACCAAATTTAGATCATTCAGGATCAACAAAATCCAATAGGTCATTATATTTTATTTCGGGAGTTATATTTGCTTCAAGCAAGTGATATGACTTCTGGTGGTGATGCAGTTGCAAACCGCATTTACCAATTATGCACGTGACATTTCCAATGAGTAAGGCATGCTTTGGTGCGTAGCCAACATGGCATATGTGCGACTGTGTCAAGCGGCCGTCGGTTTGCCATGTGCATTCCCGCATGATGGCGGTTAACATATTGCTGAAGGCACAAATCAATTTGCCCTTCGTGGGCTATAATGATTGTGATTGCCAACAGCATGAGCATCGACAATGGCATAAATGCCATTATCCATATCAACTGGATAAGGATTATAATCATGCAATTTACTTTTATTATGTCCCAAAATAAACTAGATTAATTTTTACTTCTGGCTTTGACCTGGGATTTGCCAATGCGCCTAACATGACTCTTGTTTTGAACATTTTCCTATGCCTCTTTGGTTCCAATATCCTACACAAGCCCAATATCCTCCCGAGTGATAGCGTGTGCATCAGGCATTTGCTTGAAATCAACTCAGAGTTTTAGCAAAGATTTGCAATCATACTTCAACGGGAGTACAATTTTGCTAGCGTGAAACCATTATATACTCTATAACATTCTGCTTACAAAGTTCTTCAATTAAGAAATCAGTGTGATGGAGGATAGTGTTATATAGACTCCAAGTATTAGGACTTAAGTTATTCTATACTTATTTGAGGAATATGATGTTTTCTAGCCAAAGTGATCAATCAGAGATCAACATATGACTAGGCTTGTTCTGGTGCCAAATAGTTTCTGTTTTGCCATCTGGGTATCTGTGCACTACAAGCTAGTGAATTGAGGCTTATTAGATATCAAGAGCACATGTCTAATATTTTGGTAGCAAGGTATGGTAAGATATAAGGCTTTATTAGAACAACTTAGATCATTATTTTATTTATGGCATCTGAGAAAAAACAATCTAATGCATAAGGTTTCAGCCTAAAGCAAAAAATAAGATATACTCATCATGAGAAGGACCAAGCTCGACAGGAGCTGAATCTATACTACTAATGTGACTCGAGTAGGTAAGTGACATCTTTACAAAGATAATGGATAACTAGGAGATTTCTACAGATCTCCATAGAACACACCATGGGTTTATCGTTGCCTTTGATTGCACCTACTTATCAATCAAACCAACATTTAGTAACTTCTAATTACATAGCCTTAGTCAAGAGATAACATAGTGCAGGGCAGAGTTACACCTGTTTACGGACTTCTAGTCCTAGGTATGTGTGCCATGTAGGGGCACAATTTGGCTTTTACAAGCGTTCTTTTAGATAAAAAACCATAAAGTCAATATATCACACTTAGTCACCACGTAGTCATTCTGAATGGCAGAGTAGATGTCGTACCTCATAAACTGCAAAGCATTTGCCTTTTCAGTGGCATCAGGTTTAGGTGTGCCAGTGGCAGGCTCGACAATGGTATGACATGTAGATAAACAAAGGTGATATAGTTGCTGCCATCTAGAGCAAGCAAATTTCTATTTACTGATGTCTAACATATCCTACACAATTTATGCAATTTTCTACATGTTTACAGCTGGTAAAATATTTTAAATGCATGAAATGAGTGCAAAAGAGTAAAGATTACTTTTTATCTATTCAGTAGATAATTTTATACATTTTTCATAATTTTCCTAGTATTTTTGGGATTTTTTTGATAATTTTTAAGGTGGGAGCAATTTTCAGAATTACTAAACCAATTAATTAATTTCCCAAAACACACAATACCAAGAAAAATTAAAGCATAAAAAAATATGGTGCTTCCAAGGTGTACTAGGTCTAAGGTTTCACAAATTTATAGAAGCTCATATACCTTAGAAATTCAGTTTCTAGGATTAATTTAAGGTTATTGCATAAAAATAAATAATATCAAACCAAATAACCATAAGCCGAGAATCTAGGTTATAAAATAACCATATAACATACTGATTCGTTGCAAAAATCAGATTTCTGAATTTCCCAAAACTCCTGGGGTTTTTCACAAAATTTTCTTATCCACAAACTTATTCGTGATTTTCAGAATTTTCGATGGCCTTTCTGCAGAGTTGCCAGAACCGGGCTGAATTTGGCCCATTCAGCCCACTCGGCCGGAGTAAAGGGCCGGGGCGCTAGGGTTTCAGCACCCCTTTTGCATCGGTGGTGGCGGCCAACGGGGCGGACGCATGGCGAGGCGACGCACAATGCGGAGGTGGGCGCACGCGGCGGGTGCGCAACGTGCAGGCGGTGGGGCGGAGACGCAACGGCAGCGGCCCTCGGGTGAGCGGGCGGCGGAGGCGCGGTGCACAACAACCAGCGCAAGCGACGGTGGCGTGGCTACGGGCGCGCATGCGTCGAACGCAGCGGCGAGCCACGGCCATGGTGCGTCGGCAGGCGTGGCGCGGCGCGATGGCGGCAGAGGTCGGCCGACGAGGCGACCACGGCTGCGCGCGGAAGAGCAAAGACGCCGCCGCACGCGTGACGAGCGCGACGGTGGTGCATTGGTGGCGTCTGCGGAGCAGCGTGCATCGATAGTGCACGAACAGGGCACGACAACGCGGTACATTGGTAGTTCATCCTCTTCTCCAAATCGATCTACAAGATCGAGTCGCCTCTCTTTCTTTCTTTTTGTTTGGTCTTTAGCAATAATCGGCAATGCAGAGTTTGTCCCCAGCAAGGTCCACGGTGGCAGACTGAACGGTGCCGGCAGTGAATTGCTAGGGCGGTGCAAACCCAAATCGACGGGGCTAAGGGCGACAACCAAGGATCACGTGCGTGCAGGTGGCATGGCCACAGGCATGGAGGATGCCATGGATTGCGTTGCATGTTGCCGATTTGGGTTTGACGATGAACATAGTCCCAAACAGTAATTAAATGATTGATCCATTAAGCTAATCAAATCTACTGCAAGTAAAAGATGGTTGCTTGCACTTACATCTTACACGATGTAGATAAGAAAAAAAACGGATCATGTGAACTTCGTCGGTAAGGTCGTCTCCCGGCACCCAGCCACGACGAAGACATGCTCCAGATCATGTGAATAGATCAATTGAGACTAAAATATGAAAATTGATCTAGAACGACATACCCGATTTTGAGAGTCGTCGTGCTGATAACGTGTTGAGATTCAGCAATTGTTGTAGCATTGATACAGACCAATCACACAATGAACACCAAGAGAGACACAATGTACAGAGGAGATCCAATGTCTTTATTCATCCATCTGTATCCTGTACATGAGGATCCTCATATTTACAGCCCGAAAGGGTGAAAACCCTCTAAAAACGGTTTAGTATTTTGCCCATAATTAGGTTTTATAACACCCTCAGCTATCAATACCAACGACATGACCCCTTAACTAATCTAGTCCGATTTCCACAACAGCAAAATGGACATGCAAGCATTGAGTCCGCTTCTTCCTCTCTCGTTTTGTCTCCTCACTGACATTGCTTGTATCAAACCATATCACGAATTTTTTTTTGAAATAATATTAATTTAAAAGATAATTAAAAAATAAATAGTCGATTTTTTTTACAAAACTAGGTGAGTCTGCCGCTAGTTGAATTGGCGATAGGGCCCTGTCGTCATTCCAAATGTCGATAGGTCCCTATCGCCAATTCAACAGGCGACAGGGATCCTCTGCACTGCTTTTTACTAACTATTTTCGAGCATATATTTTGTTGACAAATCACACTGATATTGCATAACATTCAGCACAACGTCATAATATATTTTGTCAACAAATCACAATTTCTATTAACTATTTTCGAGCACATATTTTGTCGACAAATCACACTAATATTACATAACATTCAGCACAACATCGTAACTTCTTTTGTCGACAAATCACAATGACATTACATAACATTCAGCGCAACGTCGTCACATATTTTGTCGACAAATCATAATAACATTACATAACATTCAGCGCAACGTCGTCACATATTTTGTTGATAAATCACACTGACATTACAAACCATTCACCATAACGTCATCACCTAGTTTCTGACAAATCAAAGTGATATTACAAAGCATTGGTCACCATATATTTCAACAGGGCGAACATTTCTCGTGGCCGCGACCTCAACATCCGCCATGTGGACTGCCTCGAGTGGGGCGGTCGGATGAGGTCCCCACGGCAACGTCTGAATTGCCGATGTCTCCTTGGTCCTGTGGATTTCTCATAGAGAATTTCTTAATGGTGTGCCCAGACTCCTTACAAATGGAGCACTTCTTCGTACGATGTCCGGCTTCTGCTTCATCCATATCGTTCCTGATGCGTCGTACCTGTCGATGGCCATCCTTTCCTTTAAGCCTACAATGTCCGCGGCCAGATAAGTTGCTTTCAGGTCGGATGGTTAACCATGTTGTAACCATACATCTTTGTACTTCAAGTTTGCATCACTTCCTCCTTGTTGAAATAGTCACAGAGGTACTGACCGAGATGCTACGCCACCATCGAACATGCGATCATGACATGAGAGAAGGGTCTATGCAGAAGAAGGGCTTGTTGCAAGTGCATACGCAACTAGAGCGGCGTAGCGTGCACTCATGGGTAATCCTCTCACGGTTCATCCCGCGGCATCCTTTATCTCTGCACAATATCTCGAAGCGAAGCTCCCTTGTGCCCATTTTGAATGCCCGGTGCATCTCACCCTTTTTGCTCTTCTCCTCCATGTACTCGGTGATCATGGCGGAGTAGAATACTTTGTCATTTGCTATGGTGAGCGACGCGTTGTTGTTTCTGTCAACAAAGTAATTTGTGGTACCGCGGAAAATTACCTCCAGAATACCAACCAAAGATAGGCACCTTGCGCCTCGTATGACCCAATTGTACACCTCGACTAGATTGGTTGTCATGATACCATATCGAGCATCACCCCTATCATGTAGCAGCGACCACTTCTCCTTAGACTCTTGCTCAATCTAGTCCGAGAAGCATTTCACCTGCGCCCCCATTTTTCTCGCCACACTAGGACCATCTATGGATAGCTGTGGTAATGCTTGGGGCCTGGTCTGCGCTTGTAGCAGGCTTTTTTGCTGCTTTCCTTCTGTGTGTCTGGGTCTGCTCATTCAGAATCTTCCAGAGTGCTTCAAACTTTCGCTGCTGGTTCTGGTTGCACAGTCACTTGAACAGGTTCATCAAGTTCTTGTTGCAGAATTGCTTGTAGAAGTTTGCACCCAAGTGCCTCATGCATCACCTACTCTGCAGATCCGTCCATGGAAGTGGTTCGTTCTATCCTTGTTGTAGCTGAGTTATTACACTAAGTAGGCCCGCATATCAATCATATATGACGCATACGTTAGGACGGCCTTGTACAACATAAATCCTCAAATTCCTCAGGTTGTCTATGTTCTCGCTTTCAACGAAAACGAATGCCACGGGAAGAACTTGATTGTTTCCGTCTGTCGCTATTACAGTAAGTATCTAGCTCTTGTACTTTCCAATCAGAAATGTGCCATCTACGCACAAGATTGGACGGTAGTGCCGGAATGCATTGATGCATGAGCCAAAGACGAAGAATGCTCGCTTTAGTACCCTCTTATTGCTCCACTTCAGATGTGTGGAAACTTGAATGTCGATATGAGTACCAGGATTCCTGCCTTGTATGACTCGGAGTAGCCCGGGGAGGTTGTGGTAGGAGTCCTCGAACGTACCGAACCTTGATTTCAATACCTTCTGTTTTGCCCTCCACGCCTTAGCATAGCTGACTGTGTACTGGAACATTGCCTCAATCACCCAAATGATGGATCGTGGCTTAAAATCTAGATTATCCATGATCTCACCGTACACGAGGTTGGCGATGAAGCCTGATGACAGATTCCTGTGGGACTGCACTAACTAAGCGACGACATATGTGTGAGGGGCCACGATGGAGCATTTTCAGTAGGTGTGCTCCTTACATTTGTACATAGCCCCTTGACTGGACTCGCCATGGTCGTACTCGCATGGCACACGAGAGCCTTCGTTAACAACGAGATTGTCGAACTGATATGTGTTCTACTAGGATGGAATCGCCTGCTGGTCCACAGCATCCTTGTCGTCGGATCCTTCATCTTCTAACCATGCCATGTAGTCCTGATAATCGAAATCCATCCTTTGCACTAGGGCTTCCAGCTCCTTACCCACGTTAGCAAGCCTATTAGCCTACCTGACTGAAGGAGCTCCTTCCACAAGGTCTTCATCAATAGCATCAGCTACTCCTGGACCTTCATGCATTGTGTGCGCTGCGCTGTGGCTGGAGTCCCCGACTTCTTCTACGGCATCACCACCCCTTCTTGTTCAGTCGCCGATGTAGGAGTGGGCTTAGCATATGTTTGGGCCCAAAGGACCAAATCCTATCGTTACTCCATCGCCTTACGTACATACGACTGCCATGACCTTGTTCTCTTGAGCTGCACTAATTCCGAATATGTGCCCTGTGGTGCTTGGTTGGCAAGGCAATTCAATCTCATATCATACACAACATAGTCCAAATCGAATGAGTGGAACAACCACCGCATCACAGCGTCCCATGTGCGCTGCTCTTGTCTTATTAGGGTCACGGTCGCCAATTAGAAATAACGCAAACCAATCTCTTCGGGACCCTCAAGAATAGTCCACTGACCGTAGTAAATTTTGAAATTGGTGGCGTCCGATATATTTGACTTACTACACCGTAAACAAGATTTCCACGATTAACCATATATCTAAAACTAAACTACCCACAAAAAAAGATTATGTACAACATACTACACTACGTAACCGTACATCTAAAATTATGTAATTCATTAAATTAAAAAAATTACCTGAAAGGTGGACGACCGGACAGATAGCGCTTCGCTAGCTTCTATCCTCCCCTCTACTCCTCTTTGCTCATCTCCTCTCCCTCCACCTCCCCCTCTTTCTCTTTCTTTTTTTTTTCTGAATAAAAGTGAGTTATGCCAGAATTTTGGGGTCTTTTATATGATAGATTGTGTCGCCATTTGGAATAGCGATGTAGACTTGCAGGATCCCTATCACCATTAGAAATAGTAGTTTTTCAAATTTTAATATTAAAAAATTTAGGATCTCTGTCGCCAGTTGAATTGGCGATAGAGACTCGTCGCTATTTGTATTGTTGAGCCCCCTGCCGTCAGTGCATAGATCCTGTTGCCAATTGGAATGGCCCAGAACCTCGATGCATTTAGTTTTGTAAAAACAAATTCGACTATTTATTTTTATAATTATTTTTTAAATTAATATTTTTTAAAAACAAAAATTCACCGTATCACCACCCGTCTGCCACCACATCCACGCACGCAGGTTGCGGCCGCCCGCCGCGCCGTCCTCCCGCTGCTCCCGTGCATGCTCGGCAAGTTCCTCTACTCCAAGAAGGCACCGCCGTGCCCCGCTAGAGCCGATGCGAACCAGCTCGGTCGCAACTCGCAAATCGTCGTGCTGTCCGTGCTGCAATTTGATCTGGGGCAAAAAGTTTGCCGACGAGTTCAGGGAGTCGCTCAAGCTTGTGTCACTATCATGACATCACATCAATGACTTTTTACAAGTACTTCTTTTAATCTGATAGCCATGAATCCGGCTTGATTTCTCATGGATTATTGATCTCGAGAGGCACAACACCTGCAAACTTGTCATTCATGGTTAACTAAGTGGCGGAAAGCTAGCTAGTGCCCCTCGCCCAGGACATGCTCGACAGAATTCCCAACGGAACGGACGTTCTGTCCCATCTCTATCCGACTCCGATTTGTGGCAGCGTTGACGCAGGTCTCGAGCGGCCGCGGCGCCTTCGGAGCGTGGTGCACCAATGACGTAAACGAGTGTAGCCTTCATCTATTATTTGCGTGGTCCGACGGTGGCTTGACTTCTCTGGTTGCACGCGCGGCCAGGCGGCCGGGGCAATAGCACTGCTCTGGTGGTTCGTGCTAGTGAGGACGGGCGACGCTGGTGTTGACGATGTCAGTGGGCGACGGATGAACAAGAGGCTTGAGGAAAGAGGGCAGAGATAGAGAGAGATGGCGAGGGCAGCGCAGAGGAGGCGCCGGTAAGTCCGCCGCTCTGCGCAATGCATCTTTTCAGCAACACACCAAGGAGGGAGAGAGAGAGAGAGAGCGGATGGCGAACTGAGCCCAGCCTGGCTTGGTCATCACTCATCAGCGCACAGAGAGAGTAGCTTGGAGACGGGGTGATTAATTAAGTCTGGCTTGAGAAGAGGGGTTGAGTATGAGCGGTGGGCCACACTGGTTTTTTTAAACTATTTTAATTAAACTGTTGCAATTAAGGACACCATGTCATCAAAACCAGGTTTACTGGACACCACGTGGGGGCAAAACCGCCCTGGAATAGGTCCAAGGGGTCAAGTAAACTGTTTTTTTTTATAGTTCACGGTCTCATTTTAGATGGTTTTAGAGTTCAAAAATATATAATAGACTTTTTCCTAATTATTATTATCATCAGGTGTGGTGTCTTCTCGCTAGTTCAATTCCAGACGCAGAAGAAGAAAAATGTATCACTGATTCACCGAGCAAGAGTAGAGAAGTCTCAGAATAGGTATCCCTAAAAAAATGTTGGGAGTCAACATGCGTGCTGTCCTTGACTCTCCTAAGCAAAAATGGATATCTGCTCTCAAAAGATGAAGAAGAAGCACAAATGGCAATCTAACTTTGTTTTGCCGACTTCTCTGTTTTGTTTCTCACATTCTAGAAAGAGAGCACGGGATCTGGTCGAGTCCTAGAGCATATCAAACACTACCTTCAACATGTTTTTTCTAAAAAAACTTTTCAAACTTTTTCTATGGTGCTTTTGTACAACTTTATATGGGAAAGGTTCTTTGCACTAGATGAACCAACACAGGTGAATATGGCCGTTTTGATCACGAAGGTAATCGATGTTGGGATGATCTTCGGCTAACGGTTTCCGAAATCCGCGGGAGACCTTGTCTCACCGCGCCTTGATCGGAGGCGTGACCAACTTCTTTGGTTTGGGTCCCGGTCACCTAGCGCTAGATAAGAATAGAGGGGCTCGGCAGGCCAGATGATGCGTGATCGTTCTTGGCTATCAAACCCCACACAAACCCGATCTACTCACGCGCGCTAAGGTGGACGAAGACCGGGACCGCCGCCCTCGCCCACGACCACCACTACGGACGCCTCTCTTCTTCATCCACGACCGGCCTCAGCTACACCAACTCATCATCATCCCTAATGGCATCGGCAACCTCGGGTATGTCACGATTATGCTTCCGCATCTAAGGTTTAATCTAGGTGTTTCATGTTTTGAGCTAGGGCTAACGCTTAGTTCATGATTAGACTCAAGTTCTTGCTCACATTTGGTATCAGAGCCTTCTCTAGCTCATCTTGAACCCATTTTAGTCAAACCCGAACTTGTGTTGCCCGGATCTAATGATCAAAAGTTTAGAACTAAAGTTTTATGGACCGGATCTAAAATTTAGAAGGTCGGATCTATTGTTTTGGGTTGGGTTAGCATCTTAGAAGGAGGAATCAAGATTTTGCCGAACCACGACAAAAATCCCCACCATCCGAGCCCTAGAACCCCAATCAAAAACCCTAAGAAATGTTTGTGAACTTACCTTTTGGAGATCGCGAGATCTTCTTCGGTCTCGAGCACCACCTAGCCCACTCGGCGGCGCGCGCAAGAGCCTCGGTTGCGCGCACGCGCGAAGAGGCCGAGGTGGCGCCGCCTCATGCCGCTTCACTCTTCCTCACGCCACGCGGCAAGATGCGGGCGCCGCTTCCTCTCCGCTCGCGTCGCCTTTTTCTCTGCTCGCGCGCTGCGCTCCGTGTTTTCGCGAGGAGGAGGAGAGAATGGGATTAGGTTAGGGTTTTCAAGTTTTAAGTCGCCGCGATTTCATCTCGTCCGTTCGATCTAATCCTTCGGTCACCGTTTGCGCCGGAAAGGCGTTGGGCGAACAATTTTCGCCGTCCGATTAGATCGGACGCGCCAGGCTCCTCCGTCGGCGCCGAGGCGCGAAGTGGGCAGCAGCGTGCGTTGGGTCAGCACGCGTGTCTTTGGGCAGCGCGCTATTTTGGGCCGGCCGTGAGATTTGGGCTGAATAGTGCCTTTTCTATTTTTTGTTTAATTTCAGTGCAATTTCTTATGTCTAAATCACTTTTGTGCACTGATTTAATTATTGTTTTGATGCCCAAAATTATGGTATATCATGAATAATGTATTATTGCCCAATATTATGCTTAATCTCTGATTAAAATTGAACCAACGAGATATTTTAATTAGAGACTTTTACATTTTATGTTTTTGGCATTATGTACATACATATGATTATATTCAGACCAACGTTGTTTATAATCATGTGTAGCCATATTAATTGTTTAAGTTCTTTTTCATTATCTGCCCAACGGTGATGTGAATTAGAACTATAGTTTTTGTGTGTTATTAATCAGACCAACGTAGGATTAATTGCATGCAACATATTTCTTATGATTATTTCGATTTATGCCTGTATTTTGATATTCACAATAAATGCATCAAATGTCGCGACCACCATCGACAACATTGAGCGACTTACGGAGCAATTTTCCCTCCGGAAGGAGAGAATCCATGTTGTCCTTGGGGTATTAGATCTCGATTATGCTTTAAGGATGCGGCTCCATTCCCCTCGAGGTGAGGAAAATTATGATGACAAAAGAAAATTTATGAAACTAATCTTTGAGAAATGGGAGCGGTCCAACCGTCTATCACTTATGATAATGAAGACCTCCATTTCGTTGGGATCGGGAGCAATCCCCAATTCTGAAAATGCTAAAGAGTATCTCGCATCAGTTGAAGAAAAATTTAAGGGCTCTACAAAAGTTTATGCTAGTACTCTAATTCAGAGGCTCTTGACAACTAAATATGATGGATCCGGCAGTATTAGAGAACACATAATGATGATGACTGATATGGCCGGAAAACTTAAGGGAATGGACATGGAGATTTCTGATGGTTTCCTAGTCCATTTCATTATGACCTCTCTCCCTTACGAGTATACTGACTTTTAAAATCAACTATAATACTCGAGAAGAAAAGTGGAACATGAGCGATTTAATCGCCATGTGTGTTCGAGAGGAGGAAAGAATAAGGACGGAAAAGAGGATCTTGCACTTCAAGTTGGTGGCTCCAATAAAAGGAAGTTCCAAGGGACTTCAAATCTAAGAAGAAGTTGGCGTTCTCCCCAATCTTTGATAAGTCGGGTCTAAAGTGCACAATGCACCTAAGCCTCATGTAGCTCTATTTGGAGCACCTAAAGGGGTGAATGTCATTTTGCAAGCATTGAGGCACTTTGGAAGGACTGTGTCGGATTCCTAAAGTGGCTCGCAAAGAAGGGTAATGATACAATAACTTTTGTTAATGAAACACTTTATGCTAATTTTTCCATTAATTCTGGTGGATTGACTCGGTGCAATGCGCACGTTACTAATTCTTACAGGATTCCATACGCGAGAACCCTAAGAAAGGGGCGAAGCCTTAGAGTCGCGGATGGAAAGGAAGCGAAGTGGAATCAATAGGATCAATTACATTAGTCTTAGACAACGGCTTCTCACTTCGTCTCAATAATGTAGTTTATGTTCCTTCTATTAGGAGGAATTTGATTTCAGTTTCTTTGTTGGACGATGAAGGTTTTAAGTGTACTTTTGGTGATAATAAATGTATTATTACGTTTGATTCTAATGATATTGATCTTGCTTTTAGACGAGACAAACTCTATATGCTTTCCCTTAATGAATCTTCTGTATCCTTGAATGTGTGTGATGCTAAGGGTAAAAGGAATAATGAGACTTCTTCGAAATTGTGGCATTGTCGTTTAGGCCACATTTGAAGGGGAGAATGGGCGTCTCATTAAGGAAGAGATTCTCCACCCATTAGATTTCTCGACTCGGACCACTTGCATTGATTGCATTAAAGGAAAATATGTGAAACAAATAAAGAAGGAGCTACTCGCAAAGACAGGACTCTTAGAATTAATTCATACCGATATTTGTGGTCCTTTTCTGTGACATCGGTGGATGGTTTTGATTCTTTCATCACATTTATCGATGATTTCTCCGTTATGGTTATATCTTTCCCATTAAAGACCGATCTGAGTCACTTGATAAATTTAAGATATTTAAGGCTGAAGTTGAAAATCGGCACAACTTAAGAATTAAAGTGGTAAGATCGGACCGTGGGGGAGAATATTATGGAAGACATGCCTCTTATGGACAAATTCCTGGCCCTTTCGCTAAGTTTCTTCAAGAAAATGGCATTGTTGCCCAGTATTCTATGCCAGGTGAACCTCAGCAGAATGGAGTAGCTGAGAGACGCAACCGTACACTTATGGATATGGTACGGAGAATGCTCAGCCACTCTAGTTTACCCATTAGTTTGTGGGGGATTGGATCATATACCCTCCCTGAAATTCAGGATTTCAGGATTTACCCTCCCACCTCAATGACATGTGGGGTCATCATAGGTCAATGACATGTGGGCCAGGAGGGTAAATCCTGAATTTCCATCTAAGGGGAGGGTATATGATCAAATTTTAGTTTGTGGATGGAAGCACTAAAGACAGCTGCACATATTCTTAATCGGGTTCCCAGTAAATCAGTACCTAAGACACCTTATGAATTATGGACTGGGAGAAAACCGAGTATGAAATATTTACGAGTGTGGGGTTGTCGTCTTTGAAGCTAAGATTTTAATCCACATATTGGGAAATTAGACCCTAAAACAAGAAGTTGTCATTTTATTGGATACCTGAAAGATCCAAAGGGTATCGTTTTCTTGTCCTAATAGGACAACTAAGTTTGTAGAAACAAGGCACGCTGTGTTCTTAGAAAATAATGAGGAGTGGAGCCCGGAAAATAGATCTTGAGGAGAAGCGGGTTTACGTTCCTTCACCGCTCATCCCGAGACCTTTATTCTGTGCCTCGGTGTTGCACCTCCGAGAGAAAATACCGTTGTTGCACCCACTGTTGAGGTCTCTGAAATTCCTAATGTTGTACCTAATGACGAGCCTCAGCAGTCTCTGTCATAGCTAATGAACCTATTAGAAGATCACAATGGAGAGAAGATCCGCCATCCCGAATGATTATGTTGTATATATGAATGAGGATATTAATGATGTAGGGAAGGTAGACGATCCCACCTCTTATAAGGAGGCCATAATGAGTGAACATTCTCCTAAGTGGCTTGATGCCATGAAGGATGAACTAAAGTCTATGAGCACTAATGATGTATGGGACCTAGTAGAAATTCCTGACGGAGTCAAAACAGTAGGCTGTAAATGGGTCTACAAAACCAAACATGACTCTAAGGGAAATATCGAAAGGTTCAAAGCAAGGTTTGTAGCAAAAGGCTTCTCACAAAGAGAGGGGATTGACTATAATGACACCTTTTCTCCTGTCTCAACTAAAGATTCATTCAGAATAGTTATGGCACTTGTAGCTCATTATGATTTAGAGTGCATCGATGGATGTTAAACGGCATTTCTTAATGGCGACTTGCAAGAAAATGTTTACATGGCTCAACCGGAAGGTTTTGTCGTGGAAGGCAAGGAGTATATGGGATGTCGACTTAAGAAATCAATTTATGGCTTGAAACAAGCGTCGAGGCAGTGGTACCTCAAATTCGATAAAATAATAAGAAATTTTGGTTTTAAAGAAAATGAAGTTGATAATTGCATATATGTTAAGTTCAAGGAGTAAATTCACCATCTTAGTGCTTTATGTGGATGACATCTTATTGGTGAAATGATAAGGATATGTTGTTTGAGACCAAGAGATTTCTTTCATCTAATTTTGATATGAAGGATCTTGGTGATGCCTCTTACGTTCTTGGCATTGAGATTCACCGAGATAGGTCCAAAGGAATATTAGGTTTATCTCGAAGGCATACGTTGTGATCTTGAAGAAATACAATATGCATAAGTGCTCGCTCGCTGCTCCTATTGTTAAGGCGATAAGTTTGGGACATTTCAATGTCCAAAGAACCAATATGAAATTGATCAGATAAAGTCGGTTCCTTATGCTTCAGCTGTCGGAAGCATTATGTATGCTCAAGTATGTACACGCCCTGATTTAGCTTTTGTAACCGGGATGCTTGGCAGATATCAGTCAAATCCAGGACCGGACCACTGGAAGACCGTTAAGAAAGTCTTGCGTTATATGCAAGCTACTAAGAATTTCATGCTCACATATAAAAATTCTGATAACCTTGAAGTTGTTGGTTATTTGATTCAGATTTTGCGGGATGTGTTGATACTAAGAAATCCACGTCAGGTTATATCTTCACACTCGCTGGAGGAGCTATCTCGTGGAAAAGCTCCAAACAAACACTTACGGCATCTTCAACGATGCAAGCTGAGTTTGTGGCATGTTATGAGGCCACCGGGCAGGCTATATGGCTTAAGAATTTTGTCCCGGGACTTAGAGTGGTAGACAGCATTTCTAAACCACTCACCTTATACTGCGATAACGAACCCGCAGTCTTTTATGCGAGTAACAACAAGTCAAGTGGTGCTGCCAAACACATTGACATTAAGTATCATGTTGTGAAAGATAGAATTCAGGATCAAACCATCAGTATCAAGCATATTAGTACTAAGTCAATGCTTGCGGATCCGCTTACTAAAGGCTTACCACCCAATATCTTTCGTGATCATGTTGCCGGCATGGGTTTATTGGAAAGCCTCTGATTCTGGACTAAAGGATCTTAAAAGAAAACCAACTCCCATTAAGTATAATGAACATCCATTTCAAGATAGGATAGTACACTATAGATACTGAGGTTGTATGACACTTCATTGGTCATGCGACGTATTATCTTGGTATGCTATTTTATTGAGAATTGGCTTATGATGTTAGCCTTACGATCAAAGGGGAGAATGTTGGGATGATCTTCGGCTAACGGTTTCCGAAATCCACGGGAGACCTTGTCTCACCGCGCCTTGATCGGAGGCGTGACCAACTTCTTTGGTTTGGGTCCCGGTCACCTAGCGCTAGATAAGAATAGAGGGGCTCGGCAGGCCAGATGATGCGTGATCGTTCTTGGCTATCAAACCCCACACAAACCCGATCTACTCACGCGCGCTAAGGTGGACGAAGACCCAGGACCGCCGGCCCTCGTCCACGACCACCACTACGGACGCCTCTCTTCTTCATCCACGACCGGCCTCAGCTACACCAACTCATCATCATCCCTAATGGCATCGGCAACCTCGGGTATGTCACGATTATGCTTCCGCATCTAAGGTTTAATCTAGGTGTTTCATGTTTTGAGCTAGGGCTAACGCTTAGTTCATGATTAGACTCAAGTTCTTGCTCACAATCGACTACCAAAAGACGCTTACAGCACAGATATGTAACCCTATCAAAAGAACTGCTTCCACAACATTAGTAGTTTCATGCCATATATGCAATACAAACCCCACTTCCACTTCCAATATGGCATTGGGATGATATTTCATCATGTAAGAAAATTTAAAGACAATCGGAATAAAAGAAAGGATAACTTCATAATGTTCCAAGGGATTGCATAGCCTTGGTGTGCCACTACCAACTCTTTTAAGAGGTTCTCTACAATAAAAATAAAAATAAAAATAGAGAAGCTCAAAACACCGACTGACATTAGACATTAAAGAAATTTTTTTGCATATCAGATAAGCCAGGCAACCAAACTTATCTTGGACGGGGTCATTTCACAAATTACTAAATAGTTCAACTTGACTGGGGAAAAAACAAAAATGCAAGAACATTGAACAAGCCAGAAAGATGCAGGGACCCCCCCTATGCCGAGTATGTTCTCAACTTCCATGGCAGAATAAAATTCTAAATTCTCAGAACAGTTTCTCGGCATCTGGCGATTATATACAAGAGAGTGTCAGGCGTATGCAACAAAGAAATAATGAAAATAATCTTCGTGGCCTGCTTGTAGTTCCATTACAATGTCGAGTACATGAAAACTAACACTTTGTAGCTTAAGGCTTCCGTCAAAATGTCAACTCTGCTGAAAAAATGTCAAACAACATACAACATCACCAGTTTCGAAGTTAACCTGAACTTTAAAAAACAAATGCTGACAACCGAAAATACCCGTTTTTCTGCAGACAATACAGAGAAAGGTATTTTTAACTCAATAGTGTTCCTGTAAATATGGAATCTTTAAACTTGCTGTCCAGATACCTGCGTGTTCGTTCTTGAAGCACGTTCAGGATGTCTCCGAGAGGAAAGCCCACTTCTGTGCCTCGGTCTCAGACATTTTGCAATGCCACTTGACAAAACAATTACAAGCACAAGGTATATTACAACACCGATCACTAGCGCACAGACATAGACTGAAGTCATGGGTTTCCGGCAGCTTCCCGCAGCAAAAGCAGTCATGAGAGCCAATAGATCTAGTATCATGATCAAGTGCAATACCTCAAGTGGCACGTCCTTCTTCCTTACAGATTTACTCAGCAGAAGCATAATTACGACAATTGAAGCCATGAAGGAGATAGCATTGAAGCAGAAGAATGTTTTATAGCGCGGAGGATTAATATCACGAAGGACTGGGTTGCCTGCCACATGACCATGACCATCATCAGACCAGAATCCACCAGGTGGATTCAAACCAGCTTGGTACGTGATGGAGGCCGCTAAAATTGCAAGCAGCATAAGATATTTGTGCCTCTTTCTCACTTTCTTCTGAAGATCTGAACCTACTTGCAGCTCAGAAGCAGTTTCTCGCCTGATCTCCTTAGTCCGAAAACACTGCTCCAACAGACGTTCTATAAACTGGCCCAATAGCCCTCCTAGTGTATCATGTGCAGAAGAGAGTAGGAGGACTTGAATCACAAGAGAGATCAGAACTGCAGTAGCAATAACGATGAGATAAATAGATTGTGTTGCTTTCCTGCAGCTTCCTGCAGCATAGGCAATCAAGAGGCTAACCAAGCCCACCACCAGACACACTCGCAGTGCATAGGACTTAATACCATGCTCACAGGATTCCTTGTTCACAAGTAGTATTGTGATAACTACAGATGACACGAATGAGACTGAAT
Organism: Ampelocalamus luodianensis; assembly: GCA_036346255.1. NCBI lineage: Eukaryota > Viridiplantae > Streptophyta > Magnoliopsida > Poales > Poaceae > Ampelocalamus > Ampelocalamus luodianensis. The sequence goes on along the minus strand of CM070627.1, from coordinate 48,693,614 downwards.
TTGAGTAGTAGAACACATCATAACGTTTTGGATGGTTTGCCTGAAGGATCGGATTGCCTGCAAGCTTGCGATTGACATCCTTGTCATCAGACCATACACCTCCTGGAGGGTTCATGCCAGCTTGGTATGTGACAGTCGCAGAAAGAATAGCAAGCGACAATAGTAGATTACGCCTCCGCTCCCAGTCCTTATCATTAGCACCCGCTGTCGGGTTGCTGCCAAACAGAGGCAATTCTGACCAAACATGTCTGCATGAGAAGTGCTCTAGCTTTTCTGCCACCTGCCTTTTCCAACCTTCTGGGATTACATGTATTGCTATCAAAACATGAACAGCAACATAAGCTAGTACAAGGCATACCAACACTGAGATGTAAATGGAATCCTTTGTCTCCCTGCAGCTCCCCATAACATAAGCCCCTGTTAGGGCAAGAAGGTCGACTATCATAGCTATCTGCAGTGCACATCGTTTTGTAACCTTGTTGCTCATCCTCCTGTTCAGGAGCATAATGATCATGACAAGGGATGCAACAAAGGCGGCTGCATTTAGATAGAAGAATGCAATAAAACGCCGATGGTGAGTGTCCTCAAGGATGCGATCACCAGCTAAATGTTGATTCTCTTCTCTTGTCCAGAAGCCACCTGGTGGATTCAGACCTGATTGGTATGTCAGAGATACTGCAAGAATGGCAAGAAGAAGTAGATATGTGCGGGACTTATTCAGATGCTCGTCAGTTGAATTGCCATCAGCATTTTCATTGCTGTCATCTTTACCGGGAGCTCCTTCATTCCTGTCAATATTGCCATTCTCAAAAGGTCTAGTACTATTATTAGCTTCGACAGTCTCAATCTCACTGGCTCTCGCAGGCACATCAGAAGGTACTTTCTCTACTGGCATATCTGTAGTATTGAGGTCAACAGTCAAAGAAGATTGTTCATTCGTACTTACGACTTGCTGGCTGTCTGCAGATCGATGATCAGGGTTAGACATACAGCCCTTAGCATTTGTAGTCTTGAGGTCAAGAGTCGATGAAGACTGTTCCTTCATATTTGCATCTTGCTGGCTGTCTGCAGATGGACGCTCAGGGTTAGACATACCATCCTTGGTATTTTTAGTCTTGAAGTCATCAGTCGATGAAGATTGTTCCTTCTTATTTGCATCTTGGTTGTTGTCTGCAGATTGATGCTCAGGGTAATCTGTACTGTCCTTAGTGCTTATAGTCAGCGGGCAGTTCATCGATGGATGCTCTGTGTTGGACATAGACTCCTTTACATCTGGCTGGTAGTCTGTAGACTGATCCTCCAGGTTGCACACAACATCCTCGGAATATGCAGATTGCTGGTCATTCGCTGATGGATGCTCTGAGCTGGACACAACCTCAATACTTGCAGTTTGTTGTTTGCCTGCAGGCTGATGCTCCCCATGGGACTCACCCTCTTTGATAGTTGGAATTTTCTGATGGTATGAAGTCTGTTGTTCTGGTTCAAAAACACTGCCGCCTTCTTGTGCATCTGTTACATGCCTTGCTCTTTGCTGATGATTTGCATGAGAATTCTCTTGCTCTGTATCACTTGATCTGTTCCTACCAAATTCCAAGGATAAGGCCCTACTAACTCTACCCATGCACTTAAGAGTGTCAGATTTCATCTTTTTTAGCCAGTCTGCTACAGGTTTGTAAACAAAGATTCCAGCTAAAGCTGCAAAGCAGATCAAGACTATGATGGTAATAAACATAACATAGAAAGATGTTGCTACATCCCTACAGCATCCTGCAGCATAAGCGCCAATTAGGCCCAATAGGTCAGCTACCACACACACAATAACTGCTTTGGACCTTATTCCATGCCTGCTCAATTCTGGGCTCAGAAGCAATATGATTGTGACCAAAGATGCCACAAAGGAAGTTGCATTGCAACTAACAAATATATTATAGCGGTGAAGGTAGTTACTCCGAAGAATAGGAGTAGCTGGACGATGGTTATCTTCATTTTCAGCCCAAAAACCACCTGGTGGGCTCAACCCCGCTTGGTATGTGACAGTAGCAGCAAAAGTTGCAAGCAGCAAAATGAATTTGCGAGCCTCCTCAACATCTTTCTCTTGATGGCTGCTCCTTTGGCTCTCATGGACACCCCACTTGGATAGAATTCGATGTGGCAATGTACGCACCTTCTCTTTCAACCATTTTGGAAGTACCCTTATGGTTACTAAGATATGAATCCCAACATATATGAAAACAGCAAAGACTAGAACCCAGATGTAAATGGATGACTTTAGTGACCTGCAGCTACCAGCAGCATAGGCACCCATCAGGCTGAATAGGTCTAGTATCATGGTAAATTGCATTGAACGGAGCCACAACTTCTGACTGGTCACACTCTTACTTAGAAGCAATATGATTAAGACAAGAGATGCAGCAAAGGCTGTTGCATTGCAGTAAAAGAATACCTCGTACCACGGTAAGAAATGAACACGAAGGACAGGGTCACCAGCATCATGGCCTTTGTTTTTTGCCCAGAATCCCCCCGGTGGTGTTAACCCAGCATTGTATGTCATACTAACTGCTAAGATTCCAAGCAGTACCAAATACTTTCGCAGTCTCCACAAGAGCTCAAAATCAACAGTGATGCTGGATTCATGGCTATTGGCTAATAAAAACCTGTTGGACGAACAATCGATTGAATCTTGCCTGTTGCTGCCAGTGCCCATGCCAAACTCCTCCTTGCTGTCTCCATGGGTATTGCTGCCATTTTCCATATTGTTGCTCTCTGACTGAGATTGTAAGTCTCAATCTCTCAGTTTCCCTCTATCCTTGCATCTGAGGCGGTGGGAAAGAGCTTGGATGAGAGAAGATATGTGGAAGATTTAAAGATTATTCAAGGATAGTTCTGAACAAGAACAGTGGCAAAGAAGGATGCTGGGAAGACTTGGTGAGGTCAATGTCCAAAACGAAACAACAAAAAGAGGACGTGTTAAAGTATACCTTGTCTGCTTGACCCCACAACGATAACCACCATATGAATTACTAGCGCATGCATATATGATTTGTCAAGAATCAAGAAGCGACTTGTACTAAGTTGGCCCCAGTCAACTCTAAGAGTTTACACTGAGTTGGTGTTCAAAAGGACAACATACTATTTTTTTTTAGAAAAGGAGTACAACTCCCGGCTTCTACACCAACTAGGGATACACAGCCAAATAGACACTCAAATTCGCCTAGAAAAGGACTAAAACCTGAGTGGTGAGAGTGTACACCCACACCTTCCTACTAACTGAGCTAGGCTCAATTCCTAAGGACAGCATACTGTAAGGAAAAAGTCTTTAAAAAAAGTTAAGCCCCGTTGTTTATACCAAAATAGGTTCAAGATACTAGCTGCGACACTCCAGTACCTGAACTTGATTGCTTTTATCATGAAAGACATGTTATATATATATATATATATATATATATATATATAAGCACTAGTTACTAGACTTACTAAGTCCTAACAGATACTGCTGGGTAACTGGTATTGTTAACTGAAGCCATAGACTTGCAATGGTAAGTAACGCAAAGGAAGGAAGAGGAAGACCATACCTGACATGGAGAGGAATTGTCATGCTCACATAGTCACATGGAAAGGCTGCCCCCCCTCGGCCATATGGTCATTCCCTAGCAGAGGTTGCATGTTTGAACTTGCATCCAGAGCGATGGATGACTCGGCTGCTCACAGTCACACTAGTAAACACCCTTGTAAGATTCAAAGATAGCTCAGCTTCTCGAGCCTCAATGACGATGTGAACAAGAAAAACAGTGGAAAGGAATAATACGGCAGAGGGTGGGAAGACCTGGTGAAGTCGATGTACAAGAGGACAGCAAGGCAACGAGGGAAGTCCATCTCCCTGGGCCCCGCAGCAATAACCACGCCATGTATTAGGCTTATCAGTTGATGCTCATGGCTTATTAAGAAGTCTAATGAAAGCTGTGTTAACCAGTAGGCTATTTATGTTGGACCCAGTCGAATCCAGACACGGTCTGCATCCAGATTTTTTAAAAGGCATATGAGTATGACAGGACCACTTTGGAGTTAGAACATCAAATACCAAAAATAATGGAATGTCGACACTAGTAGTGGAATCACGAGGTACAGATTCAACAAACACACACCCAGTTGTTAATACCATATCGAGCTGGACTGCGATTTCGTTGCTCATATTTCATCGCCGCTAATAATTGGTTTGGAAGTTGGAACACATTACACATAGATAAGCAAAGATAAGTTAGTAGAATACCTGGGACCGGGAGGCAATGCAGGGTAACTACACGAGAGAAATGGAATCCGTCGACTGCGAAAGGCCAAGCAGATGTGTTTGGCATCAGGATCGGCCGGGCGAGGCCAAGTTAGGCTGGTTACTACACGGCCTCCATACACCGCAGGTTTCGCAACATTTACAAGTCACCGGAACCATCACATGTGCCGAAGCGGCGAAGCGTACCATGATACCATCCACTTGGCTGAGCTGGCTCCAACAAGTCGCCTTGCCTCGAACGCCATCTTTGACATTTTCTTCTCCGCGTCCAAGCACCCTCCAAGAAACGCCGCTCGTCCGGTCGTCCCCTCTCCTCCTCGACGCATGGAAGATGACCGAGGCCTCTACAGAGGCACAGGCCTCAGTGTCTCACCACTGGTACTTTCAGCTGCTCTTACGCCCCGGCTCAGGCATTGGTTCGAACACCTGGCGGGCACGGCCGGGAGAGCGGAGCATTTCGTCGAACACCAGGAGGCAGGCCGCTTCGTGAGGAGTCTTGGCCAGACCACCCGACCCCCCAACCAGGGTACAGTTCATCGGGTCGGACACGGGCCCCGTCAACGTCGGCAACTCGGCACGGACCTTCCCTCGCCGTCGTCGTCACATAGCTTTTGTCTTCTCCAACCCCTTTTGGTACTGTAGTAAACAAAGACCGAGTACTAATTATAGTCGTCGTCCTCGTCTCTGGGTGAGTGGGTGGGAGTGGGACTCACGAGCACGTCCTGTCTGAACCTGATTTAATTTTCTCCTCTCACGAGCAGGTCTCGTGGTTTCGTCAGCTAGTACCACGCACACTTCACGAGCTCAGATGCTACTTCGTCATCGCCGAGGCTCATCTGTCACGTGATCTAAATCCGGAAAAATCTATAATAAACACGTGTAAGTGCGTACAGTTAGTGGGACTAGCCACCTTTAGCCACGACATGGGTGTCCAGGGGCGGACCGAGAGGGGCAGTCCGGACGGGAGCAGTCGATTGACCCTAGGTATCCTAGCACCACCATCCATTAGTTATTAGACAGGCAGTGCCACTTGGAGGTAGAAGAATAATATGCTCATGTGAACATCTCTTTTATTTTGAGAAATTATAGGTACATGTTACTAAGTAGTAGATGGTGATAGTATAAATTAAATTTGATTATTAATTTTTTAAGGGTAGAATAGATTTTTATTTATATTTATAATTTTTTGTGAGAGTATTATAGATTTTTTTCAAATGGTTGAAAATATTACTCTTGTGTCATGTGATTCCCATATGGACAATTGCAATTCTAATTATTGGAATTCTACTCGTATCAGGTATAGTATATCTAAATCCTAACTAATATGAATTATTAGATAAAAAAGAATAGATAGCTTGTATTAAATTGAGTGTATCTTAAGAGATCTCATTTTATTCCTAAGTCTGCGGCTACGGGTGTCGTACCGTTGGACTAGCCATCAATTGACGTCTTGGAGGCTGAGGTACGCGATGATAATTTCTTGTTTGACTGTAGAACGATGAAGCTATGAGCCTCGTAGTAGCGAAAATAAGAACCGCGTGTATGAATTCTGAGATGAACATCCAAAACGAGAAAGCAACCTGCAGTACTAAATGCATGCTAGCTGCTTCGGAAATGATATGTCGGAACTAGTTCATTTATTATGTTCTTTACAGAAAGGAGAAACACTAGACGATGAGATGTTGATATGCTAACTTCCTCTACATGATATGTCGGAACTAGTTCATTTATTATGTTCTTTACAGAAAGGAGAAACACTAGACGATGAGATGTTGATATGCTTACTTCCTCTACATGAATTGCGATGCTACAAGCTTGCTTATAAAATAGTGGTATGAAGGGTATGAAGTCAATGAAGGAATCTTCCTTCGGATTTAAGAACGACGGCGACAGGCTCGACATGATCAAACTATATATACAAGTCAACTTGCACAATTTTTTTGCATATAACAAAATGGAAGCTCGCCAGATCTGTCAATCAAACAACAAACATTACCAACTGGTTCATTAAAAAAGAGAAGTGGATTTGCTATACAACCCTCTTGGGAAATGCTTAATGACCTGCATCACTCAATCGTTTGGATTGCTCCCGTATTATGTACGCGTCTGGGACAATTTCAAACACCTTCAGAAGGTACCTAGTAGTTTCAGGTAAGTGGCATCGAAACAACAAGTGTGACCAATCTTCACCTTCTACTCCACATAGCTGACGTTGTGCAGACTTTGCCATGTTTGGTGCCTTCTTTGTTTGACCGACAGGCAACAGCGAATGACTTTCGAGCTAGTCTTCATGTAAAATATCTTAATTTTCGGATGGACCCACGATTTCCATACAGATTTGCATTCTGCTCTGTCCAGTTTATTTTGTCTCGCTTTTTGAGGGCGAAAGCCTTTACTGAGAAAAATGTGTAAACTGGTGCGTGCACTAACCTGATCCAAACTCATTCACAAGAAAAGAAAAAAAAGGTTAAAAAAAAGGATCCAGACTCAAAACACACCGAGGCACGGGGAACACCGTGCGCCATCCAGTCGTAGACCCAAGCCAAAGTTGGTGGCCCACGAAGCCTTTTTCTCTAACCGGGCCGAGCTCGCTGCGTCGGCTCCGCTGATCGAGAGAACTTGCTGGGCTGGTAGAAACGGAGCCCGGTCTCCATCTGTGGGCAACGCCTGCTCTCGCGCGCTGGATGAGTGGATCCGGCCAATTTCACACACATGGGCTCTTTTCTGGCAAAATCCCCGGGACGGCGCATGCAGAAACCAGTCAACCGCACTCCCCAGCCCCAGGCCGCGCCGACGCCATCGCAGGGCGCCGACGCCCACTCGCCCTTGATCTCCCGAACGGCACGGCACGGCACGGCACGGTAAAAACCCGCGACTCGTCAGGGAGCTATTTTTATTTTTTTTAATCCATTTTAAAAAATTATTTTAAAGATAGTATTTTTCTAACTTTATTTCCAATTCTGATCTCTTTTATCACGCTATGACCCGTGGCGTGACCAAACTGTGCTGTCACACCTCCGACCGCGGCGTAATCAAACTGTTCTGTCACGCTATCGATCCTTTTGGACATGTCCATTTTTAGACTAAATTGGTGTGATAGTACTCGTTCACCACGTCATACGCCCAGCCCAGGGCGAGCATACTCGTGCGAAATACGCTCGTGCGCCGAGCGAGCCAAGTTTTTAGGTCTTGGTGGTGGGGTTTGTGGGTTGGCGCATGTCGCGAACAAATTAAGCACGCTATAACCCCCCGTGTTTCAGGGCTGGATCACGCTGTTCTGGTCCCCGTCTACGAAAAAGTAGATTCACGCAGCACTAATCACTCGTGGTGGCATCTGATTCGCCATCTGTTGGTCCCCGCTCTCCGGTCAGTTCCACATATGAGCCAGCCCAGCACGCCTCTCCACGTTCGGTTCAGATACCAAGGCACATAGAGGACAGGCACCTACGACGTGACTCTTGTTAATATCCTAATAAGGTTAGTGCTTCTGTTTGGCCTGTCATTGGCTATTGCCCTGCTGGCAACTAGCAACGTCGTGAACCTTAAGCCTCTACCGATACAGGCTGAAGCTATGCAAAGCGGGTCGATGCACAAATCACAAGCAACGTGCGTATCCAGGCAGCATAAATTCCCCTATGGCCCATTAGCTTTTTGGAGAAGGCCAGAAATGGATTTATATGAACGGTTTATAACCTCTCTGTCACGTAGAATTTTTACTGATATGGATGGAAGAGAATGAAGAGAGAAAAAAATATTGTCTACAATTCTATAGTCGACTGTAGCACTAGAAATGAGAAAAATATTAAAAAATTATGTGTTGTCTACAATCTTGTAGCCAACTGTATCACCACAACCATTATGTGAGCTGTCTACAAGTAACATAGAGAGTTGCTATAAATAACAGCTGTCTGTACCATTGTATATGTCCTTATGAGGCTTCTAGCCGAAGAGGGAAAAACAGAAAACTAATAATTGTGCTCCCGACCGAGGGACGTGATTCTGGGGGAGCATCTCTCACTAATTATTCCATTCTCATATGGGGAAAAACAGGCAATTAAGCATTTCTTAAGCCAAATATCTGCGCCTGCGAGAAAAGGAAGACCGAGAGAATATGGGCCAAATACTACAGCGAAACCCATTCCATCGTGCTAATTGTTGTCACCTACAAGCTAGAGTTCAGTCGAAAAAAATCAAAAGGAAAATGCACGTAGTTTTGATCTACGAGAAATTCTTTCACGCTATGGGGTCTCCATGCCCCTTGTTCCGCCCGTCCATGTGTTATCGCCGTCTCGTGTGAGGCAACAAACTGATTAATTCTATTAGGAAACCGGGCCCGGCCAGGAGTCCGGGTCCGGGTGGGTACCTCATCCACCTTAGACTATATATAAGAGGGGGACCCCCTCAAGCATTGTACACAATTCATTATTGGAAGAGCAATAAAGAGCAGCCTGCAGTCCCCTCTCATACATGTGTTTCATCTATTGTTGTGTTCTTGTGTTCTTGCATCGTTCTTACGATTCTGATTTTGTATACGAGGTAATCGCTCGGACTGGACTTGTTAGCGACGGTTCCTCAACACGTTATCAGCACGATCGACTCTCCTCGCATCGAAAAGGTAACCGTCGATAAACGACACTCGTATATTGAATCGTTTTTCTAGATTGCTTTCAATTCTGCAAATTTGGCTTTCTAGATTTGTTTTCTACGGTGCAAATTTGCTCTAATCTGTCATGAGCCGACTTGAAGTCGCCGCACAATGCCGATCGACAGATTACATGAAAGAGCGGATGTCGATTGTGCAGTAGATTGAAAAATTGCGAATCCGTTCTAACCTACCGCGAGCGATTTGAAGTCGCGGAAAATCCGATCGAGGTTGCATGGAAGAACCGATGTCGGTTGTCTTGTTTTACATCGTATTGCATCTCATACATCCACATGGATGAAAAAAAAATTAGATGGCGCGCGCCTTCGCATGCAGGCCGCCACCTCCACATGCCGCCGCCCGCATGGTCGGCGGCCACCCTCAATCAAAACAAAAAGGAGGAGCACCATGGCGGACGCCGGCGCCGCCATGCGGCACTTGCGCCGCCCCGCCGCCCTTGCCGTGCGGTCAGCGCCGCCTCGCCGCCACCGCCTTGAAGGCGGCACCGAACCGCCATGCCCGGCACTTGCGCCGCCGCCGCCGCCCTTGCGCGCCGGTCGGCGCCGCCGCGCGACGGATGGGGCAAGAAGCCGCCGCAGACGGATAGGGGCAAGCGCCGCGCCGCGCACGGATGGGCCGCAGGCCACCCCGCCGCCGCCACTGCGAGTACGCGCGCGGCACCGCCGCCGTCCTCGCGCGCGCGCGCGCCGCCCTCGGCGGTTCCTCGCCGCTCGAGCGGCATTCGCCGCCGCTTGAAGGCGTCTGCCGCCACCATCGCCGCGCCGACTACCTCGTCGCCGCCGAAGGCACCGCGGCCCTCACGCCAAAGACGGCCACCGCGGCGCGCCGCCGACGGCCACTCGCCGCCCAGACGGCCACCACGGCGCGCCTCGTGCTCCATTAGGAGCGCGCCACCTTAATGGGAAACCCTAGAGGTCCCCACCTCTCCTCTCTTATTATACTGTTGGGCCAAGAAAGGTCGCCCAAATAAATTGGTGCACGGTCGAAAAAACATGCGAAAAATCGAATTTTGCAAAAGGGCCTTGAAGTTTTTCAGTAATTACGCAAGTTTTCGCATATAATGAAATTTTGCAGAAAACCCTCGGAAAATATGAAATTTACGCAAATTCTCTCGAGGCGAGATTTCACGTTTTAACCCACGAAACTTGCGCTTTTTAGAAAAGTAACTTTTCCAGCAGAAAAAGGCCTCGGGAATCCGAATTTTTGCATATTTTTGAAATTTGAAGCATATTTATTCTTGCTATTGTTATTTCTATGCAATTTATTTTCTGTATTTACTGTTTTGATTATTTGTAATTATTTATATTGCTTTTAATCACTGAAATAGCAGTAAATCTTGAAAATGCGTAGAAAAATGCGGGAACATTATAGGAATCCTTGCAACCCTTTTATGCACATTACCAGTAGTAATCTTATGCACCTCTTGCATGAATATGCAGATGACTGGAATTACGAACCGGGAGTTCGAGGAGCTGGCCCAGCATGGCCAGAATTATTTGACTTGGGCATCAGATGTTGAGATCGTACTTGGAGCCAAGAAGCTCCGTGCTGCTATCGGACTCGGCACCTCGCAGGATGTCGTCCCAACTGCTGAGGAGAATGATCAGGCACTTCATTTTCTCAGACATCACCTTTGCCTAACTCTCAAGAATGAGTATATGGCAGAGAAGAGCGCACTGGCATTATGGACCGCCCTGAAGAAGCGGTTCGAGAAACTGAAGTACACCATCCTGCCCCGGGCAGAGCAGGAATGGACTCGACTACGTTTTGCTGACTATAAGACCGTGGGGGAGTACAACTCTGCTTTGCACAGAATTTGTACAAATCTTCAGCTTTGTGGTAAAGTAATCACAGATGCAGAGAGGATTGAGAAAACCCTATCTACCTTTCACCCACATGCGGTGCAATCCGCACGCAACTATCGTCAGGATGGCTTTAAGGAATATTCCGAACTGATTGATATTATGCAAGTTGCGGAAGCTCAAGATGAGGTTCTCAGAAAGAACTACATCTCGCACCACCTAGTAGCAAAGTTGGCCATGAAGTCAACGCTAGCGCTACTACAGGTGAAAGCCTCACTCAGCGAGAGGCGAGAATGGTAAGGTCATGAGCCGCAAGACTAAGCAAAATGCTCAAGTCAAGAAAGGCGACCAAAAGAAGCGCGATGAGAAGCCCTATGGTCAGCAGGACCAAAGCTGCTACAAATGTGGCACTTGGGGACATTGGTCACGTGTCTGCCGTGAACCGCAGCACGTGATTGATGCTTTCAAGGCAAAGAAGAAGGGCAAAGGACAGCATGAGGCGCACCTCGTCATTGCAGGCATTGAAGATCCACAGTCATTGGCTGCACCTATGGATGTGGACATCCCTACAGCAAACCCTACCACTCCTTCTTTGGACATTGCAGCGGCCGCAGCCGTAGTTGCCGAAGAAGAAAACATAGAAGTAGACCAGATTCAGGCAGAAGTTAATTCTTACTTCGCTGATTCAATCTAGTGCATGCATGGCACTTAGTTTTACAGTCGTTTGCAGTTTATGTTAGAATTTTGAATTATGGAATAAAGGTTGTAAGCTCTAGAAGAGCATTTGCAATAAATTCTTATGATGTGTCCAGCAAGACTTTTCCCGTATTAATGAAGCAAGTTTGTTCTGTTTTGAAGTATGCTTTATGTGTGGATTGTTTTCTGCTCCATATTAATAAACACTTTATATATCAGAACGCGTGTGGCGCCCTATGGAGGAAGTGTGCCTAGCAGATAGCGGCACAACGAATACCATACTAAGAGAGATGAAATTTTTCCAATCGATCAGCAAGAATGCCGGTAGTCTTACGACAATCGCTGGCAGCGATACTTGTATAATAGGCTCAGGAAGAGCCACAATTATACTCCCAATGGGCACGACATTGGTCATTGAAGAAGCCTTGTTGTACCCGGAATCGACTAGAACTCTCTTAAGTTTTAAAGATATTCGCTAACGGTCTCCATGTAGAGGCTGAAGAAGAGTATGGTAAGGAATACCTGCTCATTACAAAGCGTGAAGAGAATGGGAAAAGGGTAATAGAACGACTTCCTTCATATGAATCTGGGCTATACTACACTCATATTAGGGTACCTGCAGCCTATACTGTCCTGAAAACATCTTTTAGAAGCTCTGAATTTTTCTGTCTCTGGCATGATAGATTAGGCCACCCCGATCTTAGAATGATGAGAAATATAATTAACAATTCTCAGGGACATAATATCAATGTAAAGAATTTCCGAATCCAGAAGATTTCGTGTGCCCTGCATGTGCCACCGGGAAATTAATTACTAGACCTTCTCCTCTGAAAGTGAAGGATGAAATCCCTGCATTCCTGGACCGAATCCAGGGAGATATTTGCGGTCCTATTCAGCCCCTGTCAGGGCCATTTAGGTACTTTATGGTGCTCATCGATGCTTCCTCGAAATGGTCGCATGTATGCCTGTTATCTACAAGAAACCATGCTTTTGCAAAGCTGATCTCGCAGATAATTAAAATAAAGAATAATTTCCCTGATCATCATGTAAAGTCCAAAAGAATGGACAACGCCGGAGAATTTACTTCAAAAGCCTTTGATGATTATTGTATGGCAATGGGAATTACCGTTGAGCACTCGGTACCACATGTCCACACCAGAATGAACTAGCAGAAGCATTGATTAAAAGAATTAAATTCATTGCCCGACCGCTTTTACAGAATTGTAATTTACCAACTACATGTTGGGGATACGCGATCTGCATGCGACAACTCTCATCAATTTTAGACCGTCGACATACAACATCCATTCACCTATGCAACTAGCGCAAGGGTCACCATCGAAAATCTCTCATCTTGAAGGTTTGGTTGCAAGGTTTATGTACCTATACCACCACCGCAGTGAACGCAATGGGCCCTCTCAAAATCGGGATATCGTTGGTTATGAGATCGCATCCATAATCGTCATCTGGACCCAATAATCGGAGATTTGCATACTGACCGTTTATTGTGACATATTTGATGAGGATAGTTTCCCATCATTAGGGAGAAATCAACCTCTTGATGAAAAATGTCGGAAATAATGTGGCAAGCCACGGAATTAATGCACATGACCCACGCACGATGAAGCGGATAGAAGTCCGAAGATAATTGATTTGCAAGCATTAGCGAATCAACTGCCTGACCACTTTAGTGATTTGAAGAGCGTGACCAAGTCGCATGTGTCTGCACGCAATGCACCAGAGAGGGTTGAAATACCAAAGAAAATAGAAGGTATCCCTAATCCCATCATGAGGCCTCAGAATAAAAGGACGAGAACTCCGCCTCGAATCCCAAGTAACAGGGGCGCTTTGGCGAAAAAGGATAAGAAGGACTTGTCACAGCCGATCACTGAAGTTCCCCACAAACAGAAGGGGAGCCAGTTGAGACCTGGCACTGGTATGGAACCTTCAGCAAAAGGCATACCAGATTTGAATATTCCCATGGAGGGAGATATCAGCATGGATGTGTGCGCACACATCGGAGCTGAAAAACTAAAGGGACTTGCCCCCGCAATTGAAAGCAGCGGTAAGCAAGTAGAAGCATTAGCAGAACCGCCCCATGAAGAAATAGCTATAAATTATGTGACTACGGGAGAATCTATGAATAGAGCAACAGCCAATGTCGACATCTATTTTGGAAAGAAAATTGCCACAATCATTGATCTTGATCCAGAGCCTACATCGCTCGCTGAATGCAAGAAAAGATCAGATTGAAAAGATTGGAAAAAGGCAATAGAAGCAGAATTAATATCTCTGAATAAAAGAGAGGTATTTGGGCCTGTAAGCCGCACACCTCCTCATGTGCACCCTGTAGGGCATAAATGGGTATTTGTTCGAAAGAGAAATGAAAGAAATGAAGTTGTAAGATATAAAGCAAGGCTTGTTGCACAAGGTTTCACTCAAAGACCAGGAGTCGATTATGAAGAAACCTATTCCCCGGTCATGGCGGAACTACCTTTAGATATTTAATCTCAATGGCGATAAATCTGAATTTGGAAATGAAATTGATGGATGTGGTAATCGCATACCTTTATGGGAACTTGGATTCGGAAATTTATATGAAGGTACCAAGGTATCCTGCATCAGAACCAAGACAGAGCGAATAGAAATCTATCTGATGTGCAACTCAGAAAGTCTTTGTATGGATCAAGCAATCAGCAGATGTGGTATAATCGCCTAAACGACTTTCTCGCAAGAAAGGCTACGAGCAGTGAGGATTGTCCTGTGTGTTTATACGGCGATCCCGGGATGGATTCTGTATAATCTCGGTGTATGTAGATGATCCGAATATCATCGGGACTTTAGAAGATATTGGAAAAGCAAGCTCTTACACGGAGTCGAGTTGAAATGAAAGATCAGGTAAAACCAAATATTGCCTAGGCTTGCGGCTTGAGCATACCCCGAAGGGATTTTAGTACATCAGTCAACCTACACTCGAAGGTGTTGGAAAGGTTCGGCTTTGAAAAGGCATATCCTCGAAGTGCCGATGATCGGAGATCCTTGCAGCAAGACAAGGACTCGTTCGGACCTAGAGAAGAGGGGAGGAAGTCTGGGACCGAATTCCCATACTTGAGCGCGATTGGAGCACTCATGTATTTAGCAAACCGCACTAGACCGGACATTGCTTTGCGATGAATCTTTTAGCAAGGTATAGTGCAGAACCTACCAAAAGGCATTGGCAGGAATAAAGGACGTCTTCCGATACCTCCAAGGAAGTAAAGATCTTGGCCTGTTTTACAGGAAGAACCAGGACCTTACAATGACTGGCTATGCAGATGCTGGGTACTTGTCAGACCCGCATACAGCTAAGTCGCAAACAGGCTATGTATTCCTGTGTGGTGGAACTGCAATTTCATGGAAATCATCTAAACAGAGTTTGGTATCAACTTCGACGAACCATTCAGAAATTATAGCACTGTACGAGGCCGCACGGGAATGCTCTTGGCTTCGGCGGATGATTCACCATATCCAGCAGTCATGTGGATTGAATACCGCACAAACCCCCACTATTATCTACGAAAATAATGCAGCTTGTGTTGCACAAGTGCAGATGGGTTATGTGAAGAGTCCTCTCACAAAGCATATCAACCCCAAGTTCTTCTATGCTCATGAAATGCGAAAGATGGACGAAATTAAGGTATTGCATACTAAGTCATGTGAAAATCTTGCAGATTTGTTCACTAAATCACTTCCAGCATCTAGCTTTGAAAGGTGCGTACGTGGAATTGGAATGATGAGACTTAGAGAAGTGCAGAATTCAGGGGGAGAACCTTCACAAACTCATTACTAAAGCTTGATCACGAAGATCAAGTACCCAAAGAGCAAATCCTGGAGATTAAATAAAATTGGGTTAATTGTACTCTTTTTCCCTTGACGAGTTTTCCTGAAGTTTCTCGATTAAGGTTTTTAATGAGGCAATTCGTGCAACATAGCAGAACATGATTCATGTACTCTTTCTCCAAAATTTTTCCCACTGGGTTTTTATGGAGTTTTAGCGAGGCAAGGACATAAAGGATGAGAGCCCAAGGGGGAGTATTAGGAAACCGGGCCCGGCCAGGAGTCCGGGTCCGGGTGGGCACCTCATCCACCCTAGACTATATATAAGAGGGGGACCCCCCAAGCATTGTACACAATTCATTATTGGAAGAGCAATAAAGAGCAGCCTGCAGTCCCCTCTCATACCTGTGTTTCATCTATTGTTGTGTTCTTGTGTTCTTGCATCGTTCTTACGATTCTGATTTTGTATACGAGGTAATCGCTCGGACTGGACTTGCCAACGACGGTTCCTCAACAAATTCCATTGCAATAGAGAGGAGAGATACGCGCGGGGGGAGGATATAGAATCATTCCTATATTATACACCCTCTTTTTTTTTTACTTGACTAACTGAATGTCCGTACGTTGCTACGGAGAATAAAATCATATTACCTCAGAACGTCGAGCCACCGTCGCCAGGCTTTACTTGCATCACACCATCAACTTCGTCGAGGTGTCCTGTTGAGCTCCACCCGGTCTGCGTCGTGCCTCCGCTACCGTGATCGGCCTAGACAGCTCCCTCTACAATGCCATTACATCTAGCCAAACTCCGCTGAGGCCCGCGCCACCCCTTTGCCGCCGTGCTTAGCTTGCGCCGCCACGTCCTTGACTCGCCTCTATGCGTTAAGCTTACTCCACAACATTACAGTGAACCGGCCCCAGTGATGTGTCACAACAGAGGCCCAAGAGAGGCTGTACTTACATTCATTCATTAGTCAAAGAGAGGTAGTACCTATGTTCACCTATGTCAACTTCAAATTAAAGTAAACCGCTAACAATTCACATAATCATAGATCATCAGTCAAAAGAGAAGCAAACCAATCAATATATTTTCCTTAAAAAAACAATCTTAAGTATTGTAAACTATTATCTAGCTGATCTACAACTTTTGTACCCTAATGGTTATTGGGAGAAAACTATTTACCTGCAAAAGAGAAAACGGAGTTGAGGCAACAATCTTAGATGACCAAACAAAGGAATAGTAATTTTAGCCATTGTTTGGGTCTAAATTCATAGTTAATATTACAAATGACGTCTTAGGTAGACAAACACATGTGTTACAACCATTATGGCGTCGTAGGCATTCATGCAATTCAATTTAGCTGCAGAGTGAATAGTGATATCATATCCAGCCAAATAGTATGCAATCATTGCATATATCAACTTTCTTGAAAAAAAAAACTATTTAGTTTTTTAAAAAGATTAAATAATGCTTGTTCATCCACATAAAAAATCAGTTGAACAAACTCTCGGAAAGGGAATTTTCTTTGCTTTCGCTCAATAATATTTCATCAAGATATTTTTGTTAACAATACCAACATACTACAATTGTACAAGTTGCAGTTTGGTACCATCATCAGTGACAAAATCTCATGGTGAGTGGATAACCTAGCACCATTTCATCTAAACTCAAGCTCATGGGTCCTACTACACTTGTACATTTTCAGGGTCCATGTTACAACATTTATGTGCAATCTTCCATCCATTCAAGAATTGACCAAAATGGTATAATGGAAATTTTAACTGAAGAAAAGAATCGACCACATAAAAATCGCTTATAAAACTGTTCTCGTCACCCAACTGGCCGCCACTGACTTGGTTTGATCATTCCAGCACAACTCAAAATTATGTCGTCAAAAATGAGATATCAAAGAGGAAGAAACAAGGAACCTTCTTAAGCTTGACTATCTAATCTCTATTGACATCCTTGAAAGAGCTACTGATGACACCTTGCAGCCTACCAATTAATCCATACTACTTCATGTAAAGCAACTAATGCAGAATAACTCAACCAAAATAGCATTGCCACAATCCTAGATATAATGGAACATAACGAAATACAGAAAATACTCACCAGGTAGGAATTAGGATGAAGCAATGCTGCTATGCTACACCTGTTACTCTCCTTTGATTTATATATGATCAATTTGCGTGGAACAAAAAGGATCGTTCAGTTAAAGATGTCGTTAACAAATAACAACACGTCTTACCGTAATAGTAGATGAATGTAACAAACCGCTCTGAGTGGGTCGATTCACAACAATGGGGAGAGACCACACAGCTTCACAGACACAACAGCATGAGCATCGACCTTGCTCGATCGATGATGTTAGGATTTGTTAGTTGAGCCTTCAGCTCAACGACAATTGCGGAGAGATGGCTGGCTGGATAGCATGGCCCACGCGGGAGCATAGGAAACTATTGTTCCCTTAGCGGTGGAAGGGGAAGCCAGTAGGGAAGAAAATAAATCGTGCCAGGTGAGAAGGCCCACCTGTCAACCCGTCTAAAGTTTGAGTGTCAATAGATTTAAAACTATTTACATTGGCTATATAAGTAATATACCGTTATATTTGTCGCTAAAAATACTTTCAAAATATTATAGTTTTATTAGTACTTCTTAATGTAAAGTTATATAATTTAATAGTTAAAGTTGTATCTTAGAGACAAATCATGAAGTGAAAAAGAGCAATGAATACACCAACTAATGAGGCATCAATAAAGGCTAGAGTAATAGGGAGGGGGGGGGGGTCGATCTGTCATGGGCCAGAGCAATTGGGAGAGAAAGAAGAAGGGAGAGAACGAAGATATAGAGGAAGAAGGAAATGGGCATTCATTTGTTTATTAGGACATCAGTACATCCTTAGCTCGTCAATTAGTGTACACCACTACTTGGAAAAAGAAACTGCATATGTAATTAGTATACATTATTTTAACAGGTGTAAATTGCATAGATTTATTTATTGTGCACTTACAAGTGGTGTGATGTTAACGAGCCATTTTTTCCCTTCTTTCTTGATCATCTAACTTCAGTCATGAGGTAAGTGCTAAAGTTGAAGCCCGACTTTGTCTGTTCGGTGGAATTAAACAGTGCCAATCCATCCAATGCGTGCATTTAATCGCTCTACTGGTGCGATAAAAATGATTTCAAAATTCCAGCTTTTCATGGCTCACAGTCACTCCCCTGTTAGCACGGATCTTGAAGCAGGAAAGGCGGATGGCGTTGATACGAGGGACGCTCAGATCCCATGGCACAGTAGCCGTATTTTTGTTAGCCAGCAAAATGCAACATTGCTAATTGAATAGATATCACTTCAAAAAAGTTATTGGCATGCATGACCTGAACTGAGCCGTTCATTTGCATGCAACTGATATTATTGGTGGGTACGGTAAAAGAGCTCTTACTTTGACTTACCATCATAACAAATATGATTGGGCGTAACTGAGAAGCAAGACTAGACTATCCCATTCCTTGTACGTTGGGAGGCATCAAGCATCCATCTGCATCGAAGAGTCAGCAATGCATATATTACTTGCTCTTAACCTGTTAACCATAAGGCATATGTTCATGAGAAATTTTATGGTATATTCTACCGATAGTATATGGTGATAGTATAAATTAAATCCGACAATTGATCTGTTAATGCTATAATACACTTTTCTGTGTATTTATAATTTTTTCGTGAGGGTATTATGTACTTTTCTAGATAGGATTGAAAATATTACTTTTGTGTCATATGATCCCCACATGGACAATTACAATTCTACTCCTATTGAAATTCTACTACTAATACTACCAGATGTAGTATAACTAAATCCTAATTAATCTGAACTATTGAACCGAAAAACTAGACGATCCATATTAAATTGAATGTACCGTAAAAGTTAGCTGCGACTAAGCAACGTATGGCTCATGACAAAATGCCAATTACATCAAACCCATCAATTGTAGCACATGATTCTCCTCCTAAAGAAGAATGCTCCAGACGCTCGATCGCCATGATTCCGCTAACACAGCAGACGTCGGGGCTCCACGACGTCACGTCGCAGTTGCTTCTTTCCCTGCTCGCGATATATAGAGAAAGCACAACATTGTTCTGCGTTGTCCATAGTACACTGAGCCGTCAATGGAGTCCGAAGACTACAAGTTCCTGTGGAAGTGGCGCAAGTACCTCCTGCTGCTGGCCACGCTGGTGGCAAGCGTCACCTACGTGGCCGGGCTCAACCCGCCGGGCGGCGTGTGGCCCGACGAAGAAAACAAAGATCGCCGCATCGGCGACCCGGTGCTCCCGGCCACCTACTACCCCCGGTACACTGCCTTCTTCTACTGCAACGCCACGGCCTTCGTGGCGTCCCTGGTCGTCATCATGATCCTGCTTGACAGGCGCGTCAGCGGCAACCGCGTCGGGCTCACCGTGCTGCGGTCCGCCATGGTGCTCGACCTGCTCGCGCTTATGGGGGCCTACGCGGCGGGGAGTTGCCGGGACGTGCTCGCGTCGGTCTACGTCTCGGTGCTGTTCGCCATGGTCTTCGCGTACGTCGCGCTGCACATTTTCGTGGCCACGTCGGCGTTCCCGCCGGTGGAGTGGCTGAGGGCGTGGCTCCGCGAACTCACGGGGAAGCTGGAAGAACTGCTCAAGAAAGGCGACACCGATCAGGACGAGCAGTCACGTGTCGAGGAGGACCGCCAAGAACGGCGCAAGTTCCTTCTGCTGCTGGCCACCTTCGCGACGCCGATGACGTACGGGGCGGGGCTGGCACCGCCAGGCGGCTTCTGGGACAAAACCGAGGACGGCCACGTCGCCGGCGTCCCGCTGCTGCACGACGGCCTCTACGCGCGCCGCTACCAGGCGTTCTTCTACTGCAACGCCACGTCCTTCGTCGCGTCCCTCGCCATCATCATGCTGCTCATGAGCAGGACGCTGAGCGGCCGCGTCGCCCAGTCGTACGCGCTGCAGGTGTGCGTCATGGTGGAGCTGCTCGGCCTCATGGGCGCTTTCGCCGCAGGGAGCTGCAGGAGGGTCGAGACGACCGTGTACGTCGTCTCCCTCGCCGGCGCGGTGCTCTTGTACATTGCCCTCCAGGTGGCCGTAGGAATGTTCGCGATGGGCACGATCAAGAAATGGCTTGTCGGGCTCTGCAAGATACTGCAGTGCCGTCACAACGTGGAGCAAGAACAACCGCACGTGACCAACAGAAATGAACCCGTTCTACTGGGGTACGTAACTACGTATAAGCTCGCTCTCCATTCTTTTTCCATTCATTTGCACAATCCTTTTTACAGGCTGAGCTGATGTGTGATATGCATGTCACTTGACTAGGGAGATGAATCCAAACCCGGCAACGCCAAACACGGGATGTGATGCTCCGGAAGAAGATGCCACGGGAGTCGACGGCAATGAAGGCGACGCAGACACGGTCGAGGAGTCGCGATCGCTTCTGCTCCTGCTCGCCACGCTCGCTGCGACTGTGACGTACCAGGCGGGGCTGAGCCCGCCGGGCGGCTTCTGGCAGGAAGACGGAGTGGGTCACCGCGCGGGGGACCCGGTCCTCCTCCAGATACACCCCAAGAGGTACAAGGCGTTTTTCCACTGCAACACGGCTGCGTTCGTGGCGTCGCTGGTCGTGATCGTCATTGTCCAGAGCAAGCAGCTGAGCTCGGGCGCCGTCGTCAAGCGCCGCGCGCTGCAGGCGGCCATGATACTGGACCTGTTCGGCCTCATGAGCGCGTACGCCGCCGGGAGCTGCCGGGACCTCGCCACCACCATCTATGTCTCTGCCTTGGCCGTCGCCGTTTTCGCCTACACCATCGCCAATGTCGCGGCGTTCTCGACTCTGGGGCACCGCAGGGAGAGCAAGCTGATGCTCTGGGTGGATGGCACGGTCCAGAAGGTTCTACAGATGCTACACCTCTCGGACGGCCAGTCCGAGACGGACGACGACCTGGAGAGGAAGCGCAAGTTCTTGCTGCAGCTCGCGATCCTCGCCGCCACCGTCACGTACCAAACAGGTCTGACCCCGCCGGGAGGATTCTGGCCGGAGAACAACGACTTCAGCCACGCCGGTGATCCGGTCCTCCGCCACGCCGGTGATCCGGTCCTCCTCGACCACTACCCAAGCCGGTACCTGGTGTTCTTCTACTGCAACGCGACGGGGTTCATGGCGTCCGTCGCCGTCATCCTCCTCCTCGTGAACCGGCGGCTGTACAAGCAGGGCATACGGTGCAACGCGCTCCACGCCTGTGTCATGGTCGGATTGCTGGGCCTCATGGGTGCCTACGCGGCCGGGAGCTGCCGGAAACTGCGCACGTCCATCTATGTCTTCGCGCTCGTGGCCGCCGTTATCGCCTTCCTCATCCTGCAGATCCTCCTGTTCGTGTTCGCGAGGCACGTCGTGCTGCCGACGCTGAAACATCAGGTACCGCCGTGGCTGCCGCGGCTGTTCGAGCCGCTGTCACCGCCGCCACGGAAGCCCGGCGACCACAAAAGCAAGGACCCTGGGCAGCACACCGAGCAGTACATGAAGCGCAAGTACCTGATGTTGCTCGGCATTCTCGCCGCGAGCGTGACGTACCAGGCGGGCCTCGCCCCTCCGGGCGGCACGTGGGGCGACGACGACAAGGGAAAGGGATACGTCGCGGGAAACCCGATCTTGCGCGACATCTACCGGCCACGGTACCACGCCTTCTTCCACTGCAACGCGACGTCGTTCGTGTCGTCCGTCGTCGTCATCGTCCTGCTGCTGCAGCGCACGGTGAAGCGGCACAGCACGCCGCTCTGGGCGATGCAGACCGCCGTGGTGCTCGATCTCCTCGGCCTTCTCGGCGCCTACGCCGCCGGCAGCTGCAGGGAGTTGGAGACGTCCGTGTACGTGATCGTACTCGTCGTCGCCGTGGTCGTCTATATCACGCTGCACGTGGTGCTCTCGTTCGACGCCGTGGCGAGGAAGGCCGAGAAGCTGAAGGTGTGGAAATACTGCGGAGAAAGTTCTGATCAGTATGGCGGCGGCGGCGCTGAGGTTTAATGGTCGCTGACTTGCTGTACTGTCTGCGCTTGCCCGGATCTGCAATGCTGCTGATTGCAAACTTGTATGTATGTATTGGATTATGCCATCTGTAGACTGTATTGCGATTCGAACGGCACATCGTGTGATTATATATTACACTTGTTGGATGTGTGGGAGATTAGTTAATTTATTTTTTTGAGGACAAACTCAAATTGTATTTTGACTAGTGTGAGCTGCATGCATGGAAGCTAAGCTAACACCCCGGCCCAAACAATGAGTCGGGAATGTTACTAAACTACGTAACACATCAACTACTAATTTAAATCACATATTACAATAAATTTCAGTAAACATATCACAAACAAAAACTTATCCATAGATCACAATAGAAAATATTAAATGCAACTAAACTGCATAAAAATCAACATGCTAGATAACAATACTGAATAAAGAACCAATAGGCAATAGACAGTTCATAAACAGTATAATGAATTAATAAACTAGTTCTAACCAATCACCTAGATTATTCAATGATTATCAAATCCTATAAAGAATAAATCATCACCCTATATTAAATGTTCTCATGATCATGTAATTCAAGTATTTGAAGTGAATAGAATTATTCCATGTGTGCTATCCCTTCTCATGCGAGGTACTGTCACCGACCACCTAAAACAATAATAAATCAAACGTGAGTCCACGACTCAGTAAATACAAGATACAACGATTAATGCATTATCATAAATCACATACCCCTCATTCTCAATTCTCATCAATATCTTTATCATGAATGCAAATGCCATGATGCACCCCTTTTAGCTGATACCAGTATAGCGAAGTGTTCACCCGTCGGTGACACACTTTTCTCACCCACATTCTTGAGGGTGGGATCCCTACCTTTGTAGGATTTAAGATGGGGCACGCCGGATTAGCCATAATCATGGCAGTACTCACCACCCTGACCCTTATGCAAGTGAATGATGTAATAATTTATTTATCTTTAACAACATTACCATGTCATTCCCATGGTAATTGCATCAACACATCATAATCATAATTAAGAAATAATAAACTCACCATGTCATCCCCATGGTAGTTGCATTATTATCACAATCTTACTTTTTTTATCAATAATATCATAGTAAGTAAACAACTTAACAAAACATAATTAAATCTCATGATATTAAATCAACAAGGCAACGACAACTACTCATTGTTCACCATTATACCAAGCACTTGCCTCTTTAACTTATATGAGCCGAGTGACGAGACTGCGGTATAGCACTAGAGGCCAGACTCCTTGAATAAAAGTTTCAAAAATATTCTCAAAATCACCTCATCACAGCACCAAAACATTACACTAATCGTCCTTACATGTCTACGCCAAAATGACACAATTAACTCAATTCTATCGGACGCACTACCTGCTATCTCAGTAATAAAAATGCTCTAACTTATTCACTCGAACTCTAAATATAGCAAATCAATGCTTTATGAAATCCTCACGTAATTTTCTACAACTTCCTAGTTACGAAGAACTTTTGATTATACCGTTTTCTCCCCCTATTTCCTTCCCCAAAGACTGTTCCAGAATCTATCAGGACAAACCGCTTCACAATTTTGTATATTTAAGTCTAAAACTTAAAAAGATATGAACGATACCAGTTTTGGAAACTACTCAAAATTTCCTATCTAATTTAAGTTATCACCAAATTTTAATTCTTTCATTTACTAGGTAAAAACAGCCCATCTACACGATCTTTGCCAACGACGCCCGAATTCTGGACAGCAACCTTTCCAAGGCTGTAATTTTTTGCGCTCTACTTCGAATCTAGTGATCTTGACATTCCTAAAAATATAACAAAATTATCTACATCTTTTATAATTGAACAAAATTCTGAATCCGAGCATAAATACCTTGAATTACCCACGCAAGGTTCTGTGTCGAAACTCGACAAACTAGGGCATGTTGAAAATCAATCTTCCCTACAGCAAAACGATCTACAAAATGTACAGCGACTAATCCAAAGTAATTCTAGGTATTAACAGGGATTACCCTTGAAGAACATAGAGGATCACGGAAACCTCGTGAATTTTCCTCTATTCCTCCCTTCTTTTCTTCCTATCCTTCCTTCCTTCTCCTTACTCTTGGCAGCATAGCAGCACACTCTTGCACTTGCAGCACAGAAGATCGACAGCAAACATCAACAACACTCTTGTTTACATGCATGTTCGATGGCTAATCTCTCTCTCTCTCTCTCTCTCTCTGGTTCTCTGGCCAAAGGAACAAAGTAGCGACATAAATCTCTCTCTCTATCTCTCTCTCTCGCCACAAGCACATGCAAAAAAGCCAGCAAAGCACACACATGCATGCAGTAGTGCATGTAGCTTTGGCGCAAGAGAGAGGCAGAGCGCAGGATAGATGCATGAAGATGGCAGGGCGGCGGTAGGTGCTGAAGGGCAGCAGCACGCAAGGAGAAAATCTAGCAGAGGGAAAAGAAAGCATGCAGCAGGGCGACGGCTAGTTTTGGCGTAGGAGGCCAGGGGTGCATGGGAAAAAGTGAAGGGGTAGTTGGGTTGTGGGGGAGGCTGCCCCCTCCCTGGCTCCTCTTATGGGCCGACCGCCCCCTCCTTGGGCCAACGAAAGTCGGGGCCTTCCACCCAAGTTCTATTTCTCCCTCCAAAATTCTGAAATTACCTCTTTAATTCTATTTAATTTCCATTTTTAGTTCATTTAATTCTCCAAGGTTAAACAATATATTACAGCTAATGTCGGTAAGCTTCATTTCGTTGATCCGTAAAGGAAGAGTTAATGATAGTAAATGGACTTTTGCTAGAGATGTGAAGGAGGTTAGCAAGCACAAGCTCACATGTGTAATATGAGTTGTGCTCTTTGGTCAGTTACAGGGAGTAAAATACAAATTTGCTACTAGGATATGCAAGAGCTAGAATTCAGTGTATTTGGTACTAAGCTATACATTAGTTGTACTATAGTAAACAAATATTATAGCTTGAGTCGGTTAGAGATAATGTCGGTTTGTATGACTATAAATAAGCATGTAACCATCCCATGTTAGCTAAGCTTGTAAGCTTCCATGTAACCTTGAGGTGAATGAAATGTAGTATGAAGGGTTGAGCTACACTACTCCTCTGTTTCTATAATGTTTACTCTGTTCCATTGCTTCCTGTGTGAGCTACTACCCTCTTCTGTTTACTTGTTGTTGGCATTGATGTCCTACCTGGTTATACGGTACGAGCACCTCTCCGACCGTATGCTGACGGATGCTGCGGAAGGACACTGTCCTAATAGTCTCCTCCCACCTCTGTCCGAGGATTTGCCGGAGCAAGTGACGGCCACCTTCCGCCGTCTTGACATCCAACTCCACCGCGTCTTCCGGGTGGTCTCCCACTTCCAACAAGCTAACCTCGCAATCAACGTGATCCTCCACAACGATGTTGCACGTCTCCAGGAGGCTTACCATCACTTTGACTGCTTAATCGAGGCGGCAGACGACTGAGTCAACCTCGCCGAGACCCCTCAAGCAAGGGTAGAGAGCCTATGAGCTTAATTTGATTTGATTCAACAGTCAGAGGGTCATCGGGAGACACTCGAACGAGCACGTCAGCGGGTGGACGTATTTCGGGCTTCGTTCGCTGATGATCTCGAATCGTCCGATGCCGACGACGTTGCCTATGAAGTTTGAAGACGGGGATAGCATGCTACCTACGCTACTAGAAAAACTTTGATTATTTAGTTTTCTATTTTTTTAATCTTTGTAAGAAGCGACTGGCCATATATAAATACAAAAATAAACAACTGGTTGAATTTGTATTTACTGTCTTCTATATATGTAAACAGTCTCAGTATAACAACATGACGGCATTACTGACCGGTGAAAAATAAATAATACATGTTTATGTGTCATATGTTCTGAATTTGCATTTATGTATATGAGAATGTGTCATGGTCTGAATTTGCATTATGTATATATTATCACAAACAGTTATTTATTAGAACCGTTTGTGATGTGTATTTATCACAGATGGTTTTACTTTAGAACCGTTTGTGATAATTACGTATCACAGACGATTTGTGGTTGGAATTGTCTGTGATGTGTTCAATGCTTCGGCATTCGTGCGATGCGTCTCTTCGTCTCACGTGCTAACGTTACGATGTGTCACGCGATGCATCTCTTCATCTCGCTCGTCGACGTTACGATGTGTCTCTTCGTCTCACGCGCCGACGTTATTCCTTGTTTTATAAGAACAATCATCGCACACCATGGTGAACACGCACGGTATTGAATACGTACACAACTAGCTAGTACCGTCGCGTGCCATGGTGAGCACAAGGAGCATGATGGCAAGGACTAAAGTGAGGAGGTCAGCGATCGCTGTTGCGCTTCCTCACGATGTTGTCGTCCACATCGTCGGCCTCGTGGCTGCGAGCTCTCCTCGGCCTATGGCTGATCTCTGCAGCCTACGAGCCACGTATGTATTTATATACCTACAAAAATATATACTACTATTTGTGGCAGCATCCAATCCATGCATGCATACATGTTACTGTTTTTTAATAATAGTTTTAGAGAAACATTGTTAGTTTAAGTCTTGTAGTTTTTTATAAGGTATTTTGCTTTTGGTAGGTCTAAAAAGAGTCAGTATTCTATTCTATTTTTTGTTCTGGTCTGTAGTGTATCATCCTAGTTGTTAGAAAGCTTCAGGTGTTCGTTTTGGTCTCAGAGACCGATAGAGAACCTGATTGTAATTCCTCTGAAAATCTATAAAAAGGAGAAAAACCAAAAAGTTGTATCAGTTGGTACGACGCAAAATAATCTTGTGTTGATTTTGTTTTGTGTCCAATATCCAGTTCTGAACTGAAGGAGAAAGTCTCGGTTGTGTTTGTTCTGTCTGAAATATCGACAAGTTTAGTTTCAACAGAAACATCGATTTTGGTTCTTGTTTCAACAAACATGTTACTAATCTGACTAGCAACAACGACCTTAATTTGGTCTTTTAATATTCTCTTATAGAGTAATTCTTGTATTAAGATTTTGACATCTTGAATTTTAGTTGCAAGGCTGTATACAAAACGTCTAAGGAGCGCGCTGTGGAGAGGCGCATGGCGCTAGAGCAGGAGGAGGAAATAAAGTGGCTAGACAACGAGCGCTACCTCACCGTCGTCAACCGCCTGGTCGACGCCGACAACCCGAAGGCCTGCTTCATCGTCGGCCTCATGCTCGTCTTCGCACACCAGGACATGCAGCACAACCTTGTGTGCCTCGACCGGGCGGCCGTTGCTCGCCACTAGGTCGCGGCCTACGTGCTCGGCCTTCTCCTCTACACAGCCGGCGAGGCGCACGACATTGGGAAGTACTACATCAGCCAGGTCGAGGGCGAGCCGACCGGCGACGTGTGCAAGACGGCCAAGAGAACCAACCAGGAGTGCAGGCTGTGCCGGAGGCTTGCTGCAGACACGGTCCAGGAGGCAACGTGGAAGAAGATAGCCAAGCCACAGGGTCAGGTGTTGGCATTGCCGGAGGACGGCCACCGGTGCACGAGCACCGGCTGTGGCATGACGGGAGGGTGGGGCGACTACGTCATCTTCTACAGTGACGACTGTAAGATTAGGCATAAACACGCCAAGTTCTTTGCACAAGTATTGAACTACTTGTCGTAAAATTAGGCAGTATACTTTGAGCTTAAACTAATGTTTTACTAAAATGTCAAGAATTATCTCATAAACATCGATTATACTTTCAGCCAACACAGGATCATTTGTTTATAACAGTGTAAAAGGAATCACAATTTCAGCACGTTAGCCTTTCGGCAAACAGGATATCACAGTGCAAAGAGATCACATATTTTAACACTTAAGCCTTTCGGCAAACAGGATAACATAGTGCAAAGAGATCACAGAGGATCAACAAGATCACAAAACAAAATGATCAAGTTCATTTCAATCACAACCGAATTACTACAGAAAGTATCAGAACAAAACTGCTAAAGATAAAACTGACAACAGTAAGCAACACAATTGGCTCAAGTGTTGAACTACTTGTCGTAAAATTAGTAGTTTTATCAAATTTTATGACAAGTAGACGTTCCTTTTCCTATCTCTTCAGGTTTTCATCACAGACGGTTCTACTTTAGAACCGCCTGTGATGTATATTATCACATACGGTTATTTATTGGAACCGTCTATGGTGTGTATTTATCACAAACAGTTCTATTTTAGAATTGTGTGTGATGTCTAACCTTATTTATATTTGGACTCTAGGGTTCTTTGGCCGCGCCTCCACTCAAATGATTAAGTTTCTCTAACTCTCCCTCCTCCCCCGAGCCCGTCTCCACCATCCTCGACGCCGCCTCCTCCTCGAGCCTAATGCGCCTCCTCCCCTGAGCCCGTCGCCTCCTCCCCGAGCATGAGCCACCGCCTCCCCAAACCCAGCACCCCTCCTCCCCTGAGCCTGACACGCCTCCTCCCTAACCCAGCGCCCCTCCTGCCCTAAGCCCAGTGCGCCTCCTCCCCAAGCTCACCTCCTCTCCCAGGCCCGAGCCCGAGCGGAGGTAACCCCCCTCCTACCTGGACCCCGGTGAGCGGCGACCCTTCCCCCTTCCCTTCGGCCAGCACGCAGTGCGAACGTGCTATGGAAATGTGGAATGGCAATTGACAGTGGCAGGCTGTGGAAATGTGAAATGGCAACTGGAGTCTAAAAAGTCTCTGACCGATTTGCTTCTCGCCTTCTCCTTTGCATGAATGGGTGACGCTGTGATGGCTGTTGACTGCTGTGATGTTGTCTTCACACTTCAGTAGTTCAGTTCTTCCTGCTTGCGGTTGCGGAGAGGAGGCGAGGTGGGCGGCCGGGTCTGGTGGCTAGAAATCGGGATGGTTCCTCAAAATGTCAATTCTAAGTCCAAAGGCAAGGGTAAAAATTGGTTGATTTGGTTTCAGTTATTTATCATTTATATTACGCTATTGTTCAGGAATTCCATTGGATTGTGATTGATTGATTGATTGATTATTTGATTTGCTAGATTTAAAGAGTTATTTTACCATTGCGTCGAGTGGCTCGACCCGAAGTACCGGTACAAGCGGGAATTAAGAAACGATTTCAAGACATGAAATCTCATATAATGAAATTGCCTCGGCCTCCTAGACATAATTAGTACTTTGGTGGTATGTCTTTCTGTTTTATTATTTATGATTTATGATGAATTAATCTAAATACTCACCATCCATCTATTTTTGACAGATTGTTACTAGTATATTCAATAATTTGGTATTTTGGTGGCAAATTGTTATGTAAACTTCATTGATGAGGTACATTTTCTACATTTTACCTGTCATTGTATGTTCACATGATGCATATTGTAATTTTGCATTCCATTTAGTGTCATATGCTCTATTTATAGTGATAGCAACGTGTATTATATATGTCTTGCTTTGTTATCAGATAATACTAGTGGTTCGTTCTGCCCAACCTGAATTTCAATCATGGGTTCACCACTATGTAGGATGAATGATGAATGGATCATTTAGTATATATATTTCATGTAGGATGAATGGATCATTTAGTACAGATATTTTCAAATTGCAAAAAATATTTCCATGAGTAGAAAACTACTACAACACCTCTTCACTTGTCTCTCGCCATTCATTTCACCTTTGTCTGTATAACCGTGTTGCGATCAAGTTCTCCTCCCCTGCGTCCTAGAGTCCTACCATTCCATTCCTGATCTCTTTTCTATAAAATCTCTAAGCAGTGGTTGCTTGTGCCTTTAGAACTAGCTTTATTTATATATATATATATATATATATATATATATATATATATATATATATATATATATATATATATATATATATATATATATATATATAGAGAGAGAGAGAGAGAGAGAGAGAGAGAGAGAGTTTGTAGGTGAACTTCATCGAACCTGACACACTGGAGCACAAGCAACCACTGCTTGAAGATTTTATAGAGAAGAGATCATGAATGGAATGGTAGGACCCTGAGATGCAAGGAAGGAGAACTTGACCGACATGAACACGATTACACAGACAAATGTGAAATGAATGTCAAGAGACAAAGACTATCATAGACGGTTCCTTAGGACAAACCGTCTATGATACATTAGCTGTCACAACCGTTTGTGATACATAAGTTATCACATACGGTTTTATCTACAAACCATCTGTGATACATCAGCTGTCATAGACGGTTTCATATACAAACTGTCTGTGATACATAAGTTATCACATACGATTTTATCTACAAACCATCTGTGATACATCAGCTATCACAGACGGTTTCATCTACAACCATTTGTGATAGTCAACTATCACAGACGGTTCTGAGTTAATAACCATCTGTGATGACCTCATGTTGTTACTGACCCATAAACTCAGACGACTCACGAAACCGTCTGTGATGACGTTTTTGAACCGTCTGTGATGACCTTTTCTGCAGTAGTGTTGGATTGTGGACAGTGGTTGCACAAACCATATGTCTACCAATCGGGATATATTTCAAGATGTCGACTCATCATATGAGGCGAATATATGCATGGGCAATGGTTGTTTAGCCCAAGCTCAAGGAAAGGGTAGAATTCTTGTCAAAGTAGATGACTGTCAGAAGTTTATTCGTGATGTGTTATTTGTACCAGATTTGAAGCAGAATTTATTAAGTGTTGAGTAACTGTTAGAACATGGGTATGTTGTTCATTTCGAAGATTTCTCCTGCAAGATATTGGATCGCAAGAATAGGAATCGTCTTATAGCAAAGGCGGATATGGACAAAAAATAGGATTTTTTTCATTGAAGATTTGTTATCCTATTCAATCGGCTTACAAGGCGCAGTTCGTGGGAGCCATAGAGATGCCCTATGTTAGTCTTTTCTGGAGCGCTTGGGCACCGCAAAAGTGTAAAATTTTCGCATGGCTCGTCGTTCAGGAACGGATTCCAACGGCAGATATTCTAACAGTAAGGCATATGCAAAACGATTTTTGGTGCCCTCTTTGCACTGTAAACCCAGAAACAGCAAGACACCTGCTTATCAATTGTGCCTACACAAAGAGGGTGTGGAATGCTATAGCATCTTGGTCAAATCATACCAGCATTTTGCCAATGCAAGGGGACACTCAGGAATCGGTTTTGCAATGGTGAGTACAAACGTCGGAAAAGGGAGTAGCGACGAGCAGAAAGGGCCAAAGTTCCTTAATTATGCTCACCTTCTGGCAAATCTGGAAAGAAAGGAACAGGCGAATTTTTCAGGCACAAAGGACGGAGGCATTAGGGCTGGTAGCAATAGTCAAAGAAGAAGCCCGAGCTTGGATTCTAAGTGGGGCAAGCGGTCTGGCGGCATATCTTCCTTTAGGCGACGCGGCGCTTTCCTTAACCCAGTTTTGAGTCCATCGGGTCCTTGTTTTTCTTTTCTTCTTTAGTTTTCGTTTTGTTTTGTTTTATCCTTTTGTGTTTCCTTTTCGCCATGCTTTTGGGTCTTCTGTAATTTTGGAACATTGTTTTCTATCCGTCTTTAATGCAGTGTTGGCAGTTCTCCTGTCTCGCCTTAAAAAAAAAGTGATGTTTGAAATAAGTCCAGAAAACTGGCAACAGATAAGTCAGCAGGTCAACCACGGGTTGCAGTGGCTGAGTAGAAGGAGCAAGGTAATGCTCCCAGGCAACAGAAGTCGAGTTCAAGTTTGAACTCACGTTCTAGTTCAAGCTCGAGTTCTAGCCCGAGAGCTAGCAAGCAGTTAACTACGCCAGTATTAGCTCAAAGAAGAGATAGGAGCCTGACTGAGGTTTATGAGTAGCAATTTCTCGATAGTTGAAGAAATCATGAAGCGTAAGTATTCAATTAATTTCGTCAAGGACAATTTACACAAGGTTGAGAAGAAAAAAGTTTGGAAGCCAATAAATAAATTGGAGGGTAAAAAGAATTTTCTGGTTGAGGGAAATTACAAAGAAGAAAAATGGAAAAGATACATCCACTGAAGGAAGTTAATAAAGACAGCTCAGTCGAGATGAGTAGAATAGGATATGCAGCTGAAACTGTTGGTGATAAAATTTCAGCTAGAAGAAATTTCCACAAGGAATACGTTTAGTGAAGTTCAGTGCAATAGAGAGATTTCGAAGTTCAGTGCAATAGAGAGATTTCTCAAGAAATTAAATTAACTGGGGAGTTTGTTGGAGATTAGTTAATTTATTTTCTTGAGTACAATCAAAGTGAGCTGCATGCATGGAAGCTAATGTCGGTAAACTTCATTACCTGATCTGTAAAGGAGGATTCAATGACGGTAGATGGGCTTTTAATAAGATGTGAAGGAGGTTAGGAAGCACTAAAGGAGGATTTTCATTCACGGTAGATGGGCTTTTAATAAGATGTGAAGGAGGTTAGGAAGCATTAGCTCACATGTGTAATAGTATGAGCTGTGCTCTTTGGATGGTTACAGGGAGTAAAATACAAATTTGCTACTAAGGATATGCAAGAGCCAGAATTCAGTGTAGTTGGTACTTAGCTATACATTAGTTGTTCTAGAGTAAAAATATTATTGCTTAAGTCGGTTACAGCTAATGCCAGTTTGTATGGCCTATAAATAGACATGTAAGTATGTAACTATCCCATGTTAGCAAACCATTGCTTCTTGTGTGAGCTACTATCCCTTACAAGTGGTAGCTCAGTTGCAGTTCCAGCCAAGGGTATCAGAGCTAGAGTTCTAACAGGGTGTGGCTTCTGTATGAAGTAGATGTAAATACCGTGCAACTTCGTGATTATATGCTGTTAAGATCGATATGTCTGATCCAGCTGCCTCCCATTTTTTAACTGGATCAAGCAGCGCCTCAAGAGATACAAAGTGCGGTGAGAGAGCGTCAATTATATCAGAAAATTTTGATGCTAAGAGCATCCCTAAAATCTATCTACTTGTCTATCTATCTGTTATCTTATTAAAGCATAGTCGAAAGAAGTCACTATATTCAATTTCAAGAGCTAGAAATTACTACGAAAAAAGAGAAAATTTTACACCAGTCTATATTACCATGGCCTAAATTAGAAGAAAGAGCCCATCAAGAGCCGTGCAACGAACGAGTTATCCAGAATACGTCGTTATCCAGGAGAAGTCGACCGGCCGCGCCGGGATCCAGCGCGCGCACGGCTTGGTCGGCCTGCGTCGAGGCCCGCGCGCGAGCCTCCAACTCGTGTGCAAACTGGGCGGAGACCCAGCAAATTCATCCGTTCGCCCGAGCGGTCGCGTACGTGCATGCGGCGCGTGGGCCGGCACGGCTTTTGAGCTTGTTGTTCCTGTTCTTCCGTAGGCGCGTCTCTCGTCCTAATCGAAGCCATGACAACCATCGATCGCGTGAGATACCAACCATGGTGTAATTCGCCCTCATGATGAGTTGATCTGCAGTACAGTTTCGTACAGCAGTACAGCACCGATCAAAAGAAGACCAACGAAACTGCACGATAAACCGTGATAATATTTTTAAAAAAGCAACCAGCAGAACTGTCAATTATCTTTACTATTTAAAAATTGAAGTTGATGATTGTCTGTCCTCCTATCCTCTTCCACGTTCGTTGGATCGGCGAGCTACCGAGGGCCGAGGGCACAGATCACGTCATGCAAGACGCAACCTAGCGCTTGCATCGCCCGCCCTCCCTCTCCCCTCCTCTCATGCTCCCCAGTTCACACCTGCGCCACCCGCCCTCCCTCTCTCCTCTCTCTCTACGCTCGCACTGCCTACCTCCCTCTCCTCTCTCTCTATGCCCTACACCGGTTCTGGTCCCCCCACCTCACCGACACCGCCCTCCGTCGCCCCTCTCTCTCACGCTCCCCAATCCCCACCTGTGTCGCCCTCCCTCCCTCTCTCCTCTCTCTCTAAGCTCGCACCGCCCGCCTCCCTCTCTCTCTCTCTATGCCCCACCGGATTTGGTCCCTCCACCTCACCGACGCCACCCCGCCGCTCCTCTCCTCCCATCCTTTCTCCCCTGTCCAGCGGCTTGTGGTCACGGGCGCGCTTGCTTCCTCCTAGCGCAACCGTCATGCCCCCCACTTCTCGTGCAACCGCTCCACCCCACACTTCTTCCTCTTCCCCTCGCAACCACACTGCCCTACCCCTAACTCATCTGCACTCACCCCACCCTTAACACCGTCGCTCCTCGCATGTGCTCTGCACTGCCCCGCCCCTAACACTACCACTCCTCGTATGTATGCCGCGTTGCCCCACCCTGCCACCGCCGCTCCTCGCATCCGCGCCATCGCCGCCCCTACGGCCGCCTATCCTTGCATTCGTCGCTGTAGATTTGCGCCATCGAGCTCTGATGCTATGTCGTAGAGGATGGGGACGACAAGGCGGGAGGAGAGCACGAGGCACTGCATGCGGTCGACCATGAGGGCCCAATCCTCGTGCCCACCTCCATCCTCTCCGCCAAGTGCAGGCTGAGGACCACCCTCATGTGGGTCATCGCGTCCGCAGTGGTTTGCGACCTCATCCTCGGCATCCTATACGGTGAGGATCAACCTTTTCCACCATTAATTTTGCCCCTATTAATAATCACCTTCTGAGTTCTTGAGTTTGCAATGTGGCATGTTTTACCTAAATCTTGAGGTGGCTTCGTGTCTCGCTTGGCATTTCGGCCTTAATTGCAGCGGCCAACCTCAAGCTCTGAGCTATCCTATTCTCGCGGGTCGCTCGTGCTTGCTGCATCCGCATCCTCCCCTGGCTCTCCATCGTCGTCGCCACCGCCGAGTCCCCCCTGCTGTCCACTACCACAGAGCCTACCCCGCTTCACAAGCCTTCTCTTCTCTACCTTATCTGATCTATTGTTTCAGTGGTGCGATGATATGATGATCCATTATCCCTTCTATTAGATCGATTGTTAGCCTCAAAAGAGGGGAAAACCGATTTTTGGTTTATGAAAGAGGAGGATTTCCAATGCATTATGTTAATTTATGGTTCTTGCGTTCAACTAGCAGGGAGAAGAAAGGGAATTTGATGTTTATTTTGCTAATTATTTTTGGTATAGAATGCCAATTTTCAATTGGAAGATCATGATTTTAATATGTAACTTAGACATGTTTGGGCAATTGTGGCGCAAATTCAAAAAAATTGTGGTGCATTCTTAATGATTCTGTAAGGTGCACAGAAGGATGTGCTTCTTCGGAACTAGAAAGATGTGCAGCCCAAAATCTCTCATTTTATCCCCCCCCCCCAAAAAAAAAATTAATAAATTGAAATACCTCTTATGTTACCAATTTTTTTCTCTAGAATTGTACAAGGACTTACGAACTTTCCCGGACCACGTATCCTTGGATGGAATTAGGACATAGTAGGATACTAAAGCAATTTGATGGCCAAAATGAAGTGGAAGAGAAATTCAATCTTATTATTCTTTAGATTAGGATTGTGTAGTAATAAAATTGCTTTTGAGTTGTGTGAGCTCAAGCTTTGTAGTTTCTTTGGAGTTTGGAGTCATCGTGGACAATTTGAAGTTTTGAACTGAGGCACTTAGTGAGTGCTTTGGTTGAGATCGTGGAGGGTCAACTCCAAAGGATGATGATGATTACCATACACATTGTTTTAATTTATACGAAATAATGAAGAATTGATTTAATTATACTGTTACCAGAAAGATATTTTCTCAGCATGAATATTGTAGTGAGAATGTGAGATGCTATTCAAAATGAAGCAAAAATATTTGGAATTATGATGGGTGCAATTGTCTTGATTAGTGAGAGAGCTTAAGAAGTCATCTTATACTTTATGATAATTCAAAAGTAACAATTCTTGCTTATCTGAAATGTTCAATTCTTAACATTTGCAGATCTCTTTGAACCATGTTTAGTGCCCACTTGTGTCGCACGTGATACTGAACCATGTGCTCGGTCAATTTCATGGTCTCAACAAGGATTTGCACCTAATTCTGGGTATATACATATATATCTTTTTGCTGATATTTGAAGCTATATTTTTTCTCTTACTGTAATGTTTATGTGTCATTAATATTGCGTTCATCTGTTAATCTTATCGCTTAACATTCCATATGTATGACTATTTCGGTTGTTTGCTGGCTGTTTGCACTGTTGACGGTCATGTGAAGCTTTACCGGCCACCAATTTGTGAATTTTATGATGAATGGGTTGAGGTCAGCCTGTTCTGCCAATGTATAATTAATTGAGTTTATAGATAATCTTGACTTGCATGAACTGTTTATATGAAGGCATCTGGAGAGTTACATTGAATACTCACCAAATTTCTATTTTGCAACCCTGATTTTTCTTGTGTTTGGCTTGGGCCAAAGTTCCAATGATCCATGTGCATATGGACACTATACATTATTTTAACAAGGAATAAGTCCATATTACATCCTTGAACTTTGCGCCGAGTCCAAAATACCCTCTTAACTCCAAAACCATCTGATTTGCACCCTCGAACTGCCCATACCGTTTGGTTTACACCCCTCAGGCCGAAAACAGGTGGTTTTGGATGACGTGGCATCACTAATATTTTGATTTTCTTGATTTTCAAACTTCTGGAGGCCATATCTTCTTCGTTAAAACTCCGATTTGAGCAATTTAAATTTCTAAATTCCTTGTCTTGCTGTTAGTATTTATTTGTAAATTTTTTGGGATTTTATTTAGAGTTGTTTTATTTATTTGACTTTGTTTGCTAAATAAATAAAAAATCCAAAAAAAATTACCAAATAGATACTAACAACAAGATAAGAAATTTATAGGAATTTAGATATTTGAATCGCTCGAATCGGAGTTCGAACGAAGAAGATATGGCCTCCGAAAGTTTGAAAATAAAATATTAGTGATGCCATGTCATCCAAAACCACCTGTTTTCGGCCCGAGGGGTGTAAACCAAACGGTATAGGCAGTTCGAGGGTGCAAATCAGACGGTTTTGGAGTTCATAGGGTATTTTAGACTCGGCGCAAAGTTCAGGGGTGTAATATGGACTTATTCGTTTTAACAAAGATCTATAAACTTTTTGGAGTGAAAGAAAGTTAGAATGAGCTCACCATTAGCTGCTTCACCTAGACTTCATTCAAAATTTTATATAGTACTTTCTTACTTCTACTACAAACAAAAGAAAACTTGCATTGCGAGATCTCATCTTAGTTTTGTTTTTGTTTCATGTGTCTGTGGCAATGGCTGTTGAGCACTGGATCGGTAAGTGCTCAATGTCTGTAATCAGGTACGTCACTGCACATGGTATATCCCATTGTTTATGCATGCCAAATGCTCGTGGAAATTACCAAGTGGTTGAAGTCCCAAATCTTAGCTACCCTCTCCATGGCATGGAAGCCTTAACAAGGTCATGGGTTTCACTGCCGCCTGGAGTGGAAGAAGTTGTAATGATGGATCAACGACACGCTATCCATCATCCCGGGCACCATGGTGCACGACCTCAACGACAGGCTCAACAAGCATCAGAAGAATGGCGCACTCAAGATGAGGGATTTCGATTTTTCGTGTAGTCACGAGGGATTTGAGGGGAAACTTTTGTGGTTGGTTTGTGTATGTTCAGGAGATTGTGAAACCGCTGGTGACGTCTTTACTGACTGGTCAAGGCAAGCAGGATGCGCGAGCGTGTGGCCTCGGAGGTGGCAACATGAAGGTAGCGGCTGTGGCGATTGGGCCCAGGACGAAGCAGAGCAGCAATGGAGGGTCTTGAGCTCACGATGCGGAGCTACAGGCTCATGACGGAGCATAATAGATCGAGAACATCCTTTGTCTGTAATTCAAGTAATGTGCTAAGAAATGGCAGTTTGTATATGACATGTTATTGATTGACTTCTGAAATGTATTGATTAAATATTTGCTACTTTTAGTTGGGCAAAAGCAAGGTCACAGCCCCTTGTTTGGTTATGATTTCTGGTACCAGCCTCGTCACAACACGATGATTAGTTCGTCATGGGGAGCCCCTGCAGCGTTCAGGACAGGTTTTGATCTTCAGCATGTTCAGGATGGTTTGTATGGAAGGCACCTGTATCTGTATGACAGGCCTGGTGGTGAGCTCAGGCAGACACTAGATCTAGGCAGTACAAGACTTATTCCACTTGTGGTGTGTATCAAATGCTGAAAATATGAGTACAAGAAAGTAGCAGTTTAATCAAATGACCATACTTCACTGCTTGTCTCTGCAGGTGAGGTTTTTACATGACCCATCAAAGGACACTGGCTATGTTGACTGTGCTTTGACAAGCAACATGGTGAGATTTTTCAAAACCACAGATGGATCATGGAGCCATGAGGTTTGTTCAAAACTACATGCTAATGTTCTTCTTTTTTTCATGTAATAAAGTTGATTTTCCAACTTATTTACACTCCTTTAATTTGTGTTTGCAGCTTGCTATATCTATAAAACCATTGAAGGTGCGCAACTAGATTTTGCCTGAAATGCCAGGATTGATAATTGATTTTGTTCTCTCTTGATGACCGCTATCTCTACTTGGTCAATTGGCTTCATGGGGATATCAAGCAGTACAACATTGAGGACTCCGCAAAGCCTGTGTTGGCTGGACAAGTGTGGGTAGGTGGGCTTCTTCAGAAGTGCAGCAATGTCGTCTATTTGACTAATGATGATAAATAAGAGCAGTATAATGTGCCCCAGGTCAAGGTAAATTCTATCTCGTTCCTCTTTACACTTTCTTAATTCAGAACATAATTTATAATAATGAGACTTACAATTTTAGTAGTGGTTGAATTAAGTTTTCAAGCAGTATCAAAGTACTATACCACATCCACCTTGCCAGCGGCTGTATGTACATTGCCGCATTCAGAATACTTATCAGCGTTGGAATCATGCACACTTGTTCTGACTTGTAGTTGAATGATCCAATTAAACTGCAATATTTGTTCAAGGAAAACATTTTATCTCCAGTTACTTAAATATTACATACCATGCTTCTTATAATCAGGGGCATCGACTGAGAGGTGAGCCACAGATGATTCAACTGAGCTTGGATGGCAAGAGGATATATGTGACCAACTCCCTTTTCAGCTGATGGGATGAGTAGTTCTATAGCCCTAATCTTGTCAAGAGGGGCTCTCACTTTCTGATAAATGTGGGATCTTTAGTTGAGAATTGTTCAAATTCTAGCATTGTGCGTGTGCATGTTCAATTCCAATTTTTTACTCGGTAGTTGCTGCAGATGGCACAATAACTTGAACTAAAGTGCAAGAAAGACGGGGTTCCTGGCCTCCTGGGAAGACAACATGCAATTATGTGAGAGATGAGCTCTCATGTGTTCCAGGGTTCTAGCCATAATTGTTGGGTCTTGGAAGTGAACTTGCTTGAAATTACAGACTGCATCAAATGTTTATGTTTGTTTAATCAAAATTTGGATGTTGGGCACTGTGTATTGGGTACTTTCTTGGTGAACACTCGGAACATATAATTAATTGTGAACTAGAGTTTAGCAAGTATGCAGAATAAAACTTATCCCAAAAGGATTTAAGCATGTCTACCCTTATGGTAGTTGTTAACCTTTTTATGACTTGTTGGATGTTCTAGACAGATCAAGGGTGGTAAATGTCTTTCTAAAATCAGTAAAGGTGGTAAATGTTAGTACTGTGTTGAATGGAATATTAGAGTTAGCTTAACGCTTCACTCAATTGGCCTACAATATGTTGCTGTGGTAATTGTTACTGTACTTTCAACCATGCAACCATGCAACTTTGTTTAGTGTGGTAAATTGTCAAAGCAATAGCTGATTTTAATGATCAAATAGTTTGGATACAGGTTTCTTGCAGTGGTTGGGTAAGACAAGGAAGCTCAATTTGGCTATTAGTAGTGCGACACGAGGACAGCGATGTAGGCCGGATGTGGTGGCAAACTGGCAGGGCAGTGGGTGCAAAACATAGACTGAGCTCGGTGGTGGACATGAAGGCATATTGTAGGCTGAGTACGACGACGGTTGACGACCCGACATGCTAGGACTATGTTTTTTTTAATCCGTAGCAAAACACGGGCATTGGACTAGTATTGGTAAAGCAGGAGAAAAAAATGAAAAAGGTATAAGCACTGGCCCTAACGGGGATACTCCACATAAAACCCTATCTAGAACACTTGGCTAGAGGCAAACACCATCTAGCACAATGCTACATCGACCAACTCACGCACATGCACTACTACAAAAAGGCTAATACTGGACACCATCATAGACGGTTGACCAAAACTGTCTATATTATATGTAATCACAGATGGTTTTGGTTTAGAGACCGTCTGTGTAACTGGATGCGCTAAAAAATATCTGTGAAGAGGTAATATCACAGACGGGTCATATTGAAAACTGTCTGTGAAGTATCACAGACAGTTCTAAACTCGAACCGTCTGTGATAATTATAGACTTCACAGATGGTTTTTAATTATAACCGTCGGTGGTAATATTGCTTCAGCTCCCTGATGAGTTTTTTCGTCGCTGATGCGTCTCTTCGTCGCATCAATGCCGTTTCGGCTCCCCGATGTCTCTTCGTTTCACGTGCTGAATTTATTCCTTGTTTTATAAAAAAGATCATCCACCATCGAAGATGATCATCATCCCCACATATAACTCTAGTACTCTTCTAAAGCAGAATGGCTTCCTCTTCTGTTTCCTTGTCGCCGGTATTGATGGCCTACCTGGCCATACTATACGAGAACATCTCCGGTCGTACATTGGTGGATGCGACGGATGGACACTGTTTCAACAGTGTACTCACTCCTCTATCCGAGAATTTACCGGAGTAGGTGGCGACCACCTTCCGTCGTCTTGACATCCTTCTCCGCCGCGTCTTTCGAGTGATCTCGCACTTCCGGTGAGTTTACCGCGTCATCGACGTGGTCCTCTACAACGACGTTACACATCTCGAGGAGGCTCAGCGTCACTTGGACTGCTTAATCGAGACGCTGGGCGACCGAGTCGACCGTCCTCTACAACGACGTTGCACGTCTCGAGGAGGCTCAGCGTCACTTGGACTGCTTAATCGAGACGGTGGGCGACCGAGTCGACCATGCCGAGACCCCTCAAGAAAGGGAAGAAAACCTATGGGCTCAATTCTTCTTAATTCAACAGTCCAAGGGTCTTCGAGAGACACTCGAATGAGCGTGTCAACGAGTGGACATATTTTGTGCTGATGATCACGAACCGTCCGATGTCGACACTGCCGTCTACGAAGTTTTGAAAACAGAGATAGCAGCCTACCTTCGCCACTAGAAAAACTTTGTTTATTTCGGTTTCTACTTTTT
Organism: Ampelocalamus luodianensis; assembly: GCA_036346255.1. Taxonomy (NCBI): domain Eukaryota; kingdom Viridiplantae; phylum Streptophyta; class Magnoliopsida; order Poales; family Poaceae; genus Ampelocalamus; species Ampelocalamus luodianensis. The sequence continues at coordinate 48,652,070 of CM070627.1, read as the reverse complement.
TTAATATTTGTAAGAAGCGACTTGCCACGCTGTTTGGCCATTTGTAAATTCCAAAATGAAAAAACAAAATCTAGTTTGGAGGTGATCGAATTACTATATATGTTGAACTATATATATCACAGACGGTTTAGTGGAACAAATATCCGTTTGTGATATGTATCATAGTTAAAGCAAATTTTCAGCAATATTTAAATGATAAAATTGACATATAAACATGTAATTTCTTCATGTCATGTGTAAATGTGTACACAACAATATATATGCTCAAAACATAGAACTTTGAACAACTTTACCACAGACGGTTCTATTATGGAACCGTTTGTGATAAGTACCATAGACGGTTCCATAATAGAACCGTCTGTGATATCTCTTTATAAGTAGGAGCCTGCTAGGGTTTGCTCCTTAACTCGTCACTCCCCAGCGCTATTACTCTCACCCATTTCCCTCCCCACCTCAATGCCGCCGCCGCCACCCGAAGCCTCCTCCCCGACGGCCGTACTTCTCCCCGAACCCGTCGTCGGTGCTGCCCTTATTCCCGTCGCTGCCGGTGTCATCATCCTCTCCCCAGCACACGCAACCTTATCTTTCCTCCCCAATCCGGCTGTGCAAGCGCGTCCTCCCTCTCCACTGACCTCGGCCTTGACTACCTCACCACCGACACCGGCAATGTCGAGGTAAGATAGATCTATCACCTTTTGGTTTGGACTATTGGTATTCATGTGAACCAAGATGCAATGTGGACACTTTTGGCCTTGCTATCTTACCATCTGTGACTGATGGCTGGCTGGCTGGATGGATGGATCCGGAGGTGGGGAATGGGGTTGTGCTCGGGTGACTGCTGGTGCTGCTAGTTGTGGATAGATTCTATTAGGTTTCTTAATGTGTTAATGTAGCACAATCACTGATTTTTGTATGCTCTATGTGATTTGTATGTGCCTAGCACTGGGAGGTATTGCAAATTTGTATGCTCTGTTGAACTTCTCAATGATGTTAATAGTCTTATGCTGAAATTTAATTGATAAGTGGTTCATATTTGAGCTCTAATAAATTGCTAACTGCTATCACTTTGATCTTCAGTTTATCAGTATGTACACATACAAATTTATACATTCTGATATACAATTGAATTGCTAACTGATGTCACAAATGCAATTGGATGTGGTATTGTGTATAGATTGTGTCTTTTAAATGACCTGAAGGATTCACATGTTTATATATCAGTTATGCCTTTTAAAATTGCTATTCCATTCCAAAACAAGATCAAATGAGTTAGAAACCACTACAACACCTCTTCACCTGCCTCTCACCATTCATTTCACCTTTGTCTGTGTAATTGTGTTCATGCCGATCAAGTTCTCCCCCCTTGCGTCGCGGGTACGTCCTACCATTCTATTCCTGATCTTTTCTCTATAAGTGTCCAAGCAATGGTGCTTGTGCCTTTAAAACTGCTTTTTATATATATATATATATATATATATATATATATATATATATATATATATATATATATATATATATATATATATATATATATATATCCTCGGGCACTTTGGGTCGTCAAGCAACATGAGGAGGATTGAACAACAACTACATGCAACTTCATCAAACCCCTACAAGTTTAAGAAGCATGACGGCCATGAGAGCGCGTGGATATCCAATTAGAGCTCAAATATAAACTAATTATCAATTCAATTTCATATTACCTGGATGCCCATGCGCTCTCCTGGCAGCCATGCTTCTTGAACTGGCAGGGGCTCGATGAAGTTGCCTGTTGTTGTTGTCCAATCCTCCTCATGCTACTTGGACAACTCCCCAAAAGTGGCTGACGGACTACGAACAATATATATATATATATATATATATATATGTGTGTGTGTGTGTGTGTGTGTGTGTGTGTGTGTGTGTGTGTGTGTGTGTGAAGCCGTTTTTAAAGGCACAAGCAGCCACTGCTTGGACACTTATAGAGAAAAGTCATCACAGACAGTTTCAGCTATAAACCGTCTGTGATACATCATATATCACAGATAATTTCAGCTACAAACCATCTATGATATATAAACTATCACAGACAGTAGTATATGATATAAACCGTCTATGATAGGCAACTATCATAGACGGTTCTGAGTTAATAACCGTCTATGATAGTTTGCATCACAGACGGTTCAAAAATCGTCTGTAATGACCTCATGTCATTACTAACCTATAAACTCAGATGGCTCACAAAACCGTCTGTGATAACATTTTTGAACCGTCTGTGAAGATATTTTCTGTACTAGTGATGAAAGACGCATCACAGCCAAGGGAAGGACAACATCCCCACAACCGAACATACTAAAGCTCTGAACTGGCTTTCAAACAATGTGTAGAGGACCACCATTTGAGAGAAAAGAATAGAAGCAAAAGGAAGACGAAGGACAGCTCCACCATGGTTGAAGAACCATGACAAGCACCGCACACTACCGGACAACCAACAATCGACTTCAAATGAAGTGGATGAGACACAGTCCCTTCGCTTGACAACATTGATGGACGACGCGCAGGAGAAGCTGATAGCTCCGACTCCTCTCCCCCTCCTCCCATGCGTCTCACCGTCTGTGAGCTACTTGCACTCCTCAGGATTACGGCCCACAACGAGCGTCAACAGCAGCGCAGCTTGGCTGGGCCCTCTGCACAAGCAAGACGAACGACGAACAAACACTAAGGGTGGCGACGTTTCATGGACCAGTGACAGATGACAATGGATCTTGGGAGGAAAAGCGGGAAGGCTCTAGACCTGGTGGTGAGAAGGACTCTGGGTGACAGCGATTAGGAGGGCCTGCAAGAGGATTCGGAATCGATGGCGATGGAGGCTCCCGAGCGACGGCGAACGGTGGTGGATCCAAGGGGTGGGGATGGGGGCACCAGATCGAAAGGTGGAGGGCATCGCCATCCTAGTCACATGTGGCAGCATCAAACCCGAAGTAGGTCAGGGCTAGCTGCACTCCGTTGGTGCCTAGAGCCAATTCGAGGACGCCCACCGTGATGGAGGCTCCCGATGACGGCTAGCTGGAGAGTCGCGATGCTTGCGTCCACGTCGCGCGACGACGTCGACCTGAAGAAAGTCTGGGCCAACAGCACGCTGTCAGTCGTCGGAGAGTGCCCAACTCTTCAAATCTGGTGACGTCGGACCAAACTCGACGACACCAAAGTTGGAGAGCCGCGATGCCAGCGCCCACCACACACGGTCGTTGACCGGATTTGAGGCCAGGCCGCCAGGGACAATGTCGGGTCTGCGTCACCGGCCTACACCGTGTACACTCATGCAGCGCTGATGCCACGCATCACCGCGCTATGCCCGAATTGACCTTGCACGATCTCAGATCTGGCGGTGATCAACAACAACAAGAACTAGATCTGATGAAAATAAATTCTATGAGGAAGGACCCCCATAAGACCCCTCCCCCATAATCGTTCGATCGCTAGGGCCTCACAGGGTCTGCTGAAAGGATGGCAAAAGTTGTTTGGTGACACGGGTTAGATCGACGACTCAGGAGGACTTGGGACTAGACAATCAGGACTGAATGAGTACCCGGTTCCCACTCTTGCTCTTTTGAAACTGTGATATGTCTGAACTCTCAAGCCCTACTAGGCTACTAGCTACGCCCTTAATCAGGACAGCACTGCTTGCGTTGCCTTTGCATAGGTTTGGGGATTTTTTTTTGAAAAAAAATATATTTTTTAAAAATTACAAAAACTAAGTAGTCGCCCCAAAAAATTACAAAAATAAGGCCCTGTCGCCAGTTCATCTAGCGACAGGCTCCTATCACTAGTTGAACTAGCGACAGGGAATTTTTAAATGTAGTAAATAAACTCAAAAAATTATGATTTTTTTGGAGCTTCCTGATACAATTTTCTTGCTTGTATAATTGTTTTATAATTTTACCACTTCTGAATTTGTCTCCAAAATTCATTTAAGTATACTATTTGTAGGAATTTATAAATATAACAAATGAGGTCCAAAAATTATGAATTTTTTTATGAACGCTCCTTACATAGTGTAATTGTTTGTATAATTTTTCTAGAATTTTTTATATTCTTAAATTATCTCTAAAATTAACGATTTACACAATCAAGTACACTATATCAAAAACCTAAATTAAGATTTTTTTAGATAATTTTAGATCATATAAAATTCTGTAAAAACTACACAAATAATTACACTATATAAGAAGTGTTCACAAAAAATTTCATAATTGTTGGACCTCATTTTGTATATTTACAAATTCCTACAAATGTTATACTTAAATGAATTTTGGAGACCAATCCAAAAGGGATAAAATTATGAAAAAATTACACAAGTAAGAACATTGTATCAGGAAGCTCCAAAAAAAATTCGTAATTTTTTAAGTTTATTTACTATATTTAAAAATTTCTAAATTTCCTATTCAGGATTCGTGTCGCTAGTTCAACTGGCGATAGGAGTATATCGCCAGATGAACTGACGACAGAGACCTATTTTGTAATTTTTAGAGGTGACTACCTAGTTTTGTAAAAAAAAAAAATAAAAAAATATTATTTCAAAAAGAATTCTAGGTTTGGGCAGGCGTGGCTTTGCGAAGGGACTTGTCATCCAGGCACCAGTTCGCGGTAGACATTACTCCTGTTACTACTTCATACAGCAGGGCGTGCGAAGCTTAATTTTTGGCCGTGTAACACGACACGCTAGCGCCCCATAAAGACTAAGCTTGTGCAGACTTGCGCTATGTCCAATCATGCAGCAGGGCGAGTAACTATGGCCAATTACCTGTGAAGCTTAATTATTGGCCGTGTAACACGACACGCTGGCGCCCCATAAAGACTAGCTTGTGCAGACTTGTACTATGTCCGATCAGCATTTCTCGATCCATTCATTACACATACTGTAGATTAGTTAAGATGGCACCTGTTTTCGACCAAACGGATAGGCGGTGTTTTGAATGCTGGGTGCGTGTTTAATAACCACGTGGTCCTCGGGTGACGCAAGCAACCGTGACGCAAGCAACGAAAAGTAACTCGGCGAATTGATTATTTACCCTCGTGTAACCTATGGTCCTCGGTTAACACAAGCAACCAAACGCAGCTCTAGACGGGGAATTGATTATTGACCTTTCGTGTAACTATGGTTCTCGGTTAACGCAAGCAACAAAAACCAGCTCTAGATAGGGAATACATTATTTACCCTTCGTTTTGATGAGTTTCATGAATATACTCTCGTTTATGATGTAATTGTTTATTTATCTTTTACTTAGTGTGACCTTTGATAAAATATAACGTTTTCATTATTACCATAACATCCGGTGTTTTTTCCGTTCTAGCCACGCGAAAAGACGAAAATGCCCTCGCCCAACTCCGTGCTTCCCCGCTCCGTTGAATCAAACTCCACTCTGTCGAATCCAACCATTCCCGATGCCTCCTCTGCTCCGCCTCCTTCCCCTCCTTCTGTTGCCCATCTTCCTCCTCCCTTTCTCCTTCTTCTCCCGCCACCACCACCACACGTCGGCGCCCTCCCCAGTCACTCCAGCGTTCAACTACGTGGCGCCACTCGTCATCCTCCTCGCCTGCAACGCCACTCGCTTCCAGTCTGCTTGCGTCTCCGCGCTCTCTAACGCCACCACTGACTCCTCCACCTCCGACCTCCTCGCCGCCTCCTCCAACGTCAACCTCTCCAACGCTGCCACCAACTGCCTCACTTTCCTCCCCTCCTCGCCGTCGTCCCTCCACTCCGCCTCCATCGCACTCCACCTCTACAACTGCTGATCCATCGAGACCATCTCCGATGCCATGGCCTACCACGACGACACTATCGCTGTCAATAGCACTAACGTGGATCTAATAATGCTCAATTAATTAAACTATTTATCTGTAATATTTGTTATAGATAATATTGTCTTTACACAACCTTTAGAGGTACACCTCATCATCAATAATGAGGAAGATTATAATTATCTAGTGGTTGTAAGCTATTTTACAATCACCCTATATGGTCGTAAGTCATTCTACTTCCATCTTATAGTCGTAAGATCTTCTATGACCACCTACTGATTGCAAGTTCTACTATGATTACCTTATGGTCGTAAACTTTTACTACGGTCAGGTCAATCACGACCACCCTATAGTCGATAAGGACCATAGACAAATGGACCCAATCGACTAGGGACCTTGTACACGGTGTTTAATTACACGCAATAGTTAATATGTGCTGTTATTCTCTAGTATAACTGCACATATTAATCTTTGTCTCTGACATAACCGTAAGGCGAACGTGGGGTATAGTCTTTCTGACAATAACTACTATCAACGTGCGCTATTCTTCAATCGTTGAGACGCCTCCTGGCATGGACAACTGCCACACCCTCAGATGCTATATAAGGGATAACGCCGATGGACAGAGAGAAAAGAAGAAGCGACACAAGCAACAAAACAGGCATGAGTCATTAGTTCTAGCATTCGGTGACTTCTCTCTTATTGTAAGCATAATCAATACAAGAACACATAACTAGGGTTGTTATTCTCTCAGGAGAAGACCCGAACCTATCTAAATCCTTGTGCCTCATTCCTGTGTAGTCTCGATCAAGGAGGCCCCCTTAGCATTCATTTCATAAGTTCAATATTAAAACATCGACAAGCACCTACATCTCCATGCTCATCGCGTTGTAGCGCTACGACGACAACTCTTCCCGCTGGGCACTGTCGCCAATGGGGTGCGACGAGTACTGGCCACCCTCGGCGGCAGACACCAACGTGGACACGCTCAGCGTGGCCAAGGGGCTATCGATGAACATGACGGTGTGCGATGCGGGGTGTGACTACAAGACGGTGAGGGAGGGCAAGCCGAGAGGGAAGTGCACCTTGGCAGGTGGGAGGAGCTCGAACGGGTTGGGCGATGGGGGTGTTGTCGCCGCTGTGGCCAAGAACGGGTCACCAACGAGGCACAACACTGTCGCTGCCTCATATCACCCTGCCCACAAAGGGAAGCTCCCAGTGGCCCACCTTGCGCCACACGCAACACGCTGTGTCCATTGAGAAGGTGCCCTCGCAGCGAATGGACACCCATGCATGCGCGCCTACCACGAAGTAGGCCGTTACCTTGGAGAACAGAAGCGTGCGGGGCAGCCGGGGTCGAGCGATGGCGGTGGGATGGCTCGCCATGCAACGCCATAGCGTCGGGGCGGAGAGCCTCGAACTGGGGCCATTGAAGTCGTGGAGCGACTGCTCACGGTGGTCGATAGGGGTGAAAAAAAGCTCAAAACTCGCGAGCCAACTCAGCTCGTTGTGGACTTGGCCCAAACTTGTATCATAAACGAGTCGAGCCGAACTGGCATTTTTGCTCATTAAGTTAATGAGCCGAGTTCGAACCAGCTTGTGAGAAGCTCGTTTAAATTAGAACCTAGCCCACAAGCCAACAAATTCTTCAGGCAGGTTCCAGGCCCAACACATCCCATCGGCCACGCTCCAAGAGCAGGCGAAGGCAACCAGGCAGCCAACTACCCCACCCGCACTGCAACCCTATCCACAGAGGCATAGACCCGTGCCACCGCTACCTCCCACTCTTGCCTTGGCCTCCCACCCTTGGCCTCGATCTCCTGCTCCAACTTCGGCCTCCCACCATCGCCCTCCTGCCCTTGTCCTCGGCCTCCCCCTCCAGCTCCGGCCTCCCGCCCTCGGCCTCCCGTGGTCCCACCCTCTCCCTCGGCCTCCCGCCTCATCCTCGCCCATGGATTCCTACGGTCCCGTCCCGGTCTCCCCCTTCGGCTCCAGCCTCCCGCCTCATCCTCGCCCTTGCCCTCAGCCTCGACCTCCCTCCTACCCCTTTTGGCTCTGACCTCCAGCATCGCCATCTCTGCGTCTGGCGTCGTCCCTCCACCCCCCCTCCATGTTCGACGTCTTGCCTGGTGCCCTCTCCCTCTATGTCCAGCCTCCGCCAAACGCCCTCTCCTTTTGTGTTCGACCTGGCGCCCGCCCGCGGTCCTGAGCCAAATGAGCCAACTCACGAGTTCATAACGAGTTAGGCCGAGCTGACATTTTTGCTCATTTGCTTAATGAGTCGAGCCGAGATGGCTTGTTATCCACCCCAAGTGGTCAGCATAGGCGAGGGCGATGAGGCCGAGCAGGTAGACAGATGGTGATGAAGATGGCGATGAAGAAGCCGCCGAGGACGGAGGAGGCCTGGGAGATGCCGAGGAAGTTGTTGACGGATCGTGCGACATCGTACGGCGAGTGGAGGAGGTGGAGGGGGGGTTGGAGGGTTGTGGGGTCGGCGCTGGAGTGAAGGCAGCGGGTGGGGTGGTGGCTGCTGCAGCTTGCTCGCTTGCTTTTCGGGGTGAGGGCATTTTCGTCTTTTCACGATACTAGAACAGAAAAAACACCAGATATTATAATAATAATGAAAATAGTGATTTTATCAAGGATCACACAAAGCAAAGGGTAAATAAACAATTACATCAGGAATGGGGATATATTCTCGAAACTCATCTAAGCAAAGGGTGAATAATCAATCCCCCAGCTCTATATAGGTTCTGGGGTGGTTTGAATGTTTGGTGCGTACTGCGTAACCATGTGGTCCTCAGGTGAGGCAAGCAACCAAAAGCAACTCTTAATTTTGCACTTTCCCCCCTCTAGTATTTAGCACCTCTTCTCTCTTCAAAGTAAGACCCACTAATAAATAAAACAGGTTTGCTAATTTTCAGTTGCCTGAATTTTTTTGATCCCTCAGTCACCTATAATTGCACAATACTAAGACTAAAATTGCATTATCAAGTGATGTGCAATTTTATCACAGTTTTACTGTAACTTTAGTTCTATTTATTTTTGTATTTGTAGAGTTCACCTAGATTTACTTTTGTCTAGTTTAGATTTTTTGTTGTTTTAGCACAGCTTTACTGTAATTTTTAGTTCTATTTATTTTTGTTTTTGTAGGGTTCACCTAGCTTTACTTCTGCCTAGTTTATAATATATTTTTTTTGTCTTTCTGTTTTGTAGGGCAGCACAGCACAACACAGCAAAAAACTTGTGGTATCCATTGGATCAAAATCCTACGGCTAAGAAAGGTAATTGAAATTTAAGAAAATTTCAGTTGACTGTTCAATAGACCGTCCCTAAATAAAATACGCTCCTTTTCTCCCACCCAATACTCTCTCTCCTCCTCAATTTACTGACAAGTGGGCCAATAAAAGTTTTTATTTACCTGAAACCGGTACATGGTGAGGGAGGGAAGCAAATTCTCTAGGGGAGGGCTTAGCGTGAGGTCCCCCCACCCACCGTTGGATCGGAGGGCTTAGCGTGAGTCAACCCCCCCTCCCCCCCCCACACCGACCGTTGGATCCCCCTCACCACTGTTGGGATGGACGGCGGATACGGTGGGCCCTCACCGAGACCCCTCCTCATAAGATTTATTTTTGTGTGGAAGCAGTGCTAGGGAATCTTTTATTGGGACCTCTCCCTCCAATGTGAAGTACCAGCAAAAAGAGGCCACCTCAGCTCTAGTTCCGGCCTTGGCACAACACTAAAGATGACCTTACGGGAAACAAAGAGATAGCATATCAATGGATTAAATAGAGTAGGATTTTTATTAATTTCCAGCAGTGTACAGTCTATCTTTGTGTTAATGCAATGTGAAGCCATCCAACGGTATAGCTCGTACCATCCGATATGAACCATCCAACACACCAAATCTGCTCCTACCTCCACCTCCACCGTATCTCTTCATTTTTCCTTCCTCTCGCTCTACTCGGTCCAGATCCCTCCACCACATCCGAAGGAGTTGCCGCAGCTCATGGCAGGAGGAGCCGGCAGCAGCGTGGTCGCGGTTGGAGAAGGAGCCGACGCCACTTCATGGAGAGGCGATGGCGCGGCTCGTCATCGAAGCCGGAGGCTGCGCGGCAGGAGGAGTAGCTGCGGCTCACGGCCGGAGACGGAGGAGCGAACTCGCGGCTCCCAGCCGATGACGACAGTGTATCAGCTAGCCGGGGTAGGCATGCTTGTGAACATGTTTGAAACTAGTTTGATTTTTGAAAACTTTTGACGCAACTTTGCCGAACCCTGTGAAACCTTTCTTAAACTTGTTAAAACTGTTGTGAAATTTATTGAAACGTATTGAAACCTGCAGGGAACTTCTCATGAAACACGCTCAAACCTCGTGAAACTTGTTTGAAACCTTTTCTTTTTACAAAACGCGAAACCTCAAGAAACTTCCTTATGAAACCTAAAACGTCATGAAACCTAAAGCCTCGTGAAACCTAAAACATCATGAAACCTAAAACCCTATAAAACCTTATGAAACCCTATGAAACTACTATATCGTTGGAATGCATTCCAATGATATAGCATAGGCTAGTAGCTTCCTAACGCAATAAGAGATCTAGGCCGTTCCTGGGCCTTCTTGCCTTCAGAAAAAAATAGGGACTGTCTATTAATAAAGTGACTGAAGTTTTCAATCATATGACACATTAATCTTTATACAAATCTAATAGTCACAACAAGTGAATTAAATTTAAAAAAATTTCAGGCGACTTAAAAATAACAAGACTGAAAACAATAAAGCACTAATTGTGAAAACATGTCCTCAATGAAAATATTCCATGCAATTGCATAGGCTGACACGCTAGTTATTATTAATTAAGTGATAGTAAAAAAAATCTATCACGTTCGTTCCAGAGACTAGACATTCTCGTATTGACCGAAAGAAAAGAAAATAATCTGCACGGCTTATATGGTGCATACAGATTATACTGTGCAGATTAGTTAGATATAGATATAAGAATTGTTAAATTTTTATCATTAAAATAATAATAATATCACTGGATTTGTTCTGCAAACTTTCATTATATGTAATTTTTATTAGTTTTGCTAGTATATTTTGATACAAAACCACCGTCAAATTCTTGCGTTGGATACCATGAAAACTTTTAAAAAACGACTTACATTTGGGTCGGAGGGAACAGTACCTAGTCAAGTAACTGCACGGAATTCATGGTTATTAGTTCTAAGGTTACATTTTGAATATCATGTGATGAATAGGCTATTTTGTTTTATAAAAGAAATCCTCTAGTTGACTGGGTACTTGACTCCCGAGAGCATGCAATAATGCAAGTGCCCAACTCAGCAATAGCTCACACAGTTAAGTCTCTGCTCTTGTAGTATATGATTCCTTCCTATTGGCCGTTCTCCATCACATTAAAGAACAACACTAGCTTGTTCCTGCTGCTGCGAAGCGCGAACAGCACCAAGCTTGCAGCCGGCGGCCAAGAGGGCGCCAACAATGCCGTCCGAAGAGACCAACAAGCCGTGGGAGTACATCTTACGGAAGTACCTGCTGCTTCTAGCCACTGTGGTGGCCACGGTGACGTACGCCGCGGGGTTCAACCCGCCGGGGGGAGTCTGGCAGGACACCAAAGCCAGCCACCTCGCCGGCGACCCCATCATCCTGGAAACCCACCACAGCCGATACATGGTTTTCTTCTGCTGCAACGCCATCGCGTTCGCTTCGTCGCTGGTGGTCATTGTCCTTATCCTTCTCCTCGCGCTCCTGCACGGGAGGAAGAGTATCACCGTGGTGCCACTGCGCGTGGTCATGGTGCTGGATCTGCTCAGCATTATGGGGGCCTACGCCGCTGGAACCTGCCGGGATACGCTGGCGACCATCTACTACTCACTGCTCGTGACAGTAGTCTTCGCCTTCCCCGTGGTTCTAACGGTGTTGGTCTCGTTGTCCAAGGGTGAAACTCCAGATGCAGTCGATAAACAGGTCTGCAAAGTCCTCATGCTGCTGGCGACGTTCATGGTGAGCATCACGTACATGGCCGGGCTGAGCACACCAGGTGGCTTCTGGGACAGCACCCAGGACGGCCACCATGCCGGCGACGCGGTCTTGCAGGAGCTCCACCCCGGCCGCCTTAGGGCGTTCTTCGTATGCAACACCACCGTGTTCGTCGCATCCTTGTTCATCATCGTGCTGCTCCTGAGCAACAAGTTGCGCAGCCGCGTGACGGTATTGTACCGTTGCGAGCTCTACGGCTGCATCATCCTTGCGCTGATTGGCCTCGTGGGCGCATACGCCTCCGGCAGCACCAGGGAGGCTCACAGTACCATCCATGTTGGCCTTCTGGTTGGTGCCGTTCTTGCGTACATTCTATTCCAAGTGGCTATTGTTGTTGGATGCACCACGGCAACGCAGATTCCTGAAGACAGGTACTGAACAGTGCATATTCCTCTTCTTGTTCAACACATCATTTGAACCTATCACTCTCCCAATTTGCAATCTGATTCTGTTTTGTTGCAATTACTAGGCAAGAGCAGAATAGGAACGAGCAGGCGCTGGAGAAGGCACGCTCCCTTGTTCTACTGCTTGCCACTCTTGCAGCGACCGTCACGTACCAAGCGGGGCTTGACCCGCCGGGTGGCTTTTGGCAGGACGACGGGCACGGGCACAAGGCCGGCGACCCGATTCTCTTAACGACGAATCCTAGACGGTACAAGGTGTTCTTCTTCTGCAACTCGACCGCCTTTGTGGCGTCCTTGGTCGCCATCATCTTGGTCGAAAGGAAGTTTTTCCATAAGAGCCACATGCAGCTGGTGACACTGGCAGCCATGATACTGGACTTGTTCGGCCTCATTGGTGCATACGCCGCCGGGAGCTGCCGGGACGTGAGCACCTCCATTTACGTCATTGCCTTGGCTGGCGCTGTTCTCGTCTATGTGGTGATTCATATCGTCTTCTTCACCCTGGACCACGAGGACGGCAGCAAGACGCAAGATCACCAAGACGACAACGACAAGCGAGAGAGTGTTTTGTTGGAGAAGAGGCGCAAGCGGCTGCTGCTTTTCGCAATCTTGGGCGCGACCATCACCTACCAAGCCGGGTTGACCCCACCGAGTGGCTTCTGGCCTCGGGACGATGAAAACTTGGGGCACCATGCAGGTGATCCTGTCCTCTTTTACAACTATCCGCGCCGGTACAAGGCCTTCTTCTACTGTAACTCAGTAAGCTTCATGTCATCAATTGCCCTCATCATACTCCTCGTGAACCCCAATCTGTACATGACAGCCATACGAAGCTATGCGCTCTCTGTTTGCTCGGTGGCCGGCATGTTTGGCCTCATGGGCGCCTATGCTGCAGGAAGCTCACAGCATATGCGAACATCCATCTGTGTCTTCGTGTTGGTGGCCGTGGTGCTTGCCATTGTAGTCCCACTGCTCCTGAAATCCCTGGGAAAACCGAAGGGAACTGGCAACACAGGGGATCGGTCCATTGAGGAAGGAAAAGCAGGGGATCAGCCCCCTGATAAGCAAGGTGAATATGATCACCACACGACGGCAGGGGATCAGTCCATTGAGGAAGGAAAAGCAGGGGATCAGCCCCCTGATAAGCAAGGAGAAGATGATCATCACACGACGGCAGGGGATCAGTCCATTGAGGAAGGAAAAGCAGGGGATCAGCTCCCTGATAAGCAAAAAGAAGATGATCACCACACGACGGCACGGGAACAGTACACCAAGCGCAAATACCTGATGTTGCTAGGAATCCTGGCGGCGAGCGTCACATACCAGGCCGGCCTAAAGCCACCAGGGGGCGCGTGGCAGGGAAACAGCCCAGGGCACGCCACGGGCGACCCGATCCTGCGTGACAAGAGGAGGTACCGGTACCGCGCCTTCTTCTACAGCAACTCCACCTCCTTCGTGGCGTCCATTGTCGTCATCGTCCTGTTGCTGCCGGAGAAGCTGCAGGACCAATATTGGCTGCTACAGGCGATGAACACAACGATTGTGCTGGACATGCTTGGCCTCCTGGGGGCCTACGCCGCCGGTTCTAGCAGGGAGCGCAGCGAGATGTTCTGGTATGTCATTGCGCTGATCATCACCGTGCTGGGCTACCTTGCAATCTACTTGGTGATGTCAACAACAAGAAAGGCAAAGAGCAAGGAGCCCAAGGAAAGGAAACCCCATCCAATCCTGACTCCTGAGCTTCTTCAGCCGTAAGAATAGATCAATACGTTGGCACCAGGCACAGGGTGTCTTGGTGTGATTCAATTATCAATATGTGTTCTGCAGTTCTATCTGAGAGTAGTGCATGTGGTGGGATGCATGTAGTGCTTTGCAATCTATAAACCAACTAAAATCCCACGCAGTAGCTCTTCCAGTCTGTTTATTTCTCCCTCATTCTAAATTTGTAGCCTCCTTATTTTCTCCTTAGTATGCTCTGGTAGTCTCTTTATATTTCCCTCTTTCTAGATTTGTAATATCCTTGTTGTAATTTGATTATCCTAAGTCCTAATGGCAGTATGTTGAAGCATATTGAGAAAGGGCAACCTTTTATTACTAATGTATTTTTGGGCTCACGGCTCACTGGTATCGTTCTGCACCTGTCTGATCCCAAGAGCATTTGCTGTCGTCATTAAAACTTGGACGGATAACATGCACACATACTCACAAATCACAACTGTTTTCCGAACAAGGGGATAACGAACTAGCCTATCTAGAACTCATTTGAGCTGATCTGCTTCATTAGAAGTTCACTATGCAGCTTCTGTGGTCTCTTGCAGGATTCCTGGTTCGTTTATTTTATAATCTTCCGGCAGTTCTATCTTCCTTTTATAACTTGACAAAGTGATTATTTATCGGTGATTGCTAAATGGTTACTCGAGTACTATTTTAAATTTGCTGACTTGCAGTTACCGGACATCACAATTATATTTTTGGAAAATGCTTCACGTACGATTGCAGGCGTACTACGTTTGTACTATGAAAATTGTTCACCGCACTCTCTCAATTATTTCTTCTGTTGCCCCATGCCCTGCCTATCCTGCCGTTCTTTTTTCTGTGTGCAGCTTCGGGTTCGGATTTAAAACGAGGAGCAGGCAAACGCGTCTACACTTCTCTTGCGTGGGGCCAGACTATGGTTAGCTCGCATCGTACTACTATCGTACCGGAGAACGTCGTATGTATAGCAGGCTAGCAGCACTCTATTTTTGTAATTTAGGTTTCAATTTTACGCCTGTTAGGCTGGTTCTGGTATGCCAAATTGTACATTTGATTTAATTTCCTCCCTCTTTTGATTGACCTGAGTTTGTCATAATCTTATCTGTGTGCTGGGGCATATCTTAACACAATAATTGATGCTCCCAAATTATCCAGATACCATCACATGCAATAATTATGACATAATCTCAAAGGCTCATTTGCGGATTGCCAAGAGCTAATCTAGAGTTCTGTTATGTAATATTTTCCTTGAATCCATCATATAAGGTCTGAACTCCCGTCCAACTAATCCCAAAAAACTAGACTTGATCTCTCTGACATGCAATAATTATGTTAATTTTTTATTTGGCTTGGAACCGGTACCTGGACTAGCACCGGTGGCCATTTACAACGTGAAGAAAGGGTGGTGCTAGAGGAGGAGAGAGATGGTTGAAGCACTGGTTGATACATTGGAGGGGGCGGTGCTTGAAGAAATTTACCTGTAATTAGTGCATGTTGCTGCACCAATGCTAGCTCAATAAAAAATTGCGTGGCCTACCTGTTAGGGCGTTCGCCGCAGCCACTCGTCGCACGTCGCGGTGTCTTGGCTCGAGGATGTCGTCGTTGTCTCCAGATCTAGCTCCAAACATCAAGAAGACAGATTGATGCCTGCATGCTGCAATGGAGGCATTGTCGGACCAGTACTGCTCGTCCTCGTCCATGAGCAACCCTGTCATGGGCAGGGCCGCCCGTCGCTACTACCTGCCCAGGCCCGGCTGCCCCATCTCCTTCGAGGACTCCCCTGACTGGGGAGACGACATCACCCACCTCGAGCTGCGGCGGGAGTGAGGAGCAGCGACGGCGGCGGGATTGAGCGGCGACGACAAATATAGAGATAGGAGGGTGTCAGACCCTGGATTTTGAATACCCGAAATCCTCGTGTGTGTATCATACTAGTCCCATGATTAATGACTAGTACACACATCCACAACATTAGCATATACATCTATACATGCATACATACAACATGAAACAAATATGGTGCATAACTTAAGCGATTACATAATATTATTTTAGTAAATCTAGAGCCCGGCTAAGCATTTGTGTGATATTCGCACTCGAAATACCCAAATCGACATCATCTATTGTCTAAACCATAACTTATTGGCTACAACAGTAGAGATACCAATATTTCAAGGAGGATCAATGATTGAATATGAATATAACTACCGTTATCCCCAAATATAGCAATTATAAACAAACATACGCGCATGCATAACAGATTTTGCAAAAACAAGTACAATAATTGAAATAGTAGGGTCGGCATGGTCAAAGACTCGAAGGGGGTGTTTGCCTTGCTCAGTTGCTCTGAATAAGAGGATGAAGGATTATCGTAAATTTTGCTCGAGGTATCAACGTCTATTCAAAAAGAGTCGATAGCAAATTAAATATAGAAATAATTTTAACAGTAACAAAATCCAAATATTTTTTTTTTTGCATATTCAGACAGAGCATGATTTTAGAAAAAAAAATATTTATTTGATTTGGAGTTCATATGTAAAAGTTATTAACATTTCAATTTGTTTCGGTTCTAAAATTCCAGAAATTAATAAAAGGGTGACGTCGAAGGCGTATTCTCTGAGGTTTACGTTTTCCAACAGAGAATGTGTATTTTCCTCTGAGTTCTACTGATGTTTACACTTTCCAACATAACTTTATTAACTTACATGTGGGACCTACTTGTCAGTGACTCATAGTTTTATTTTTCTTAATTTTATTTATAAAACAGGGGCGGTCCCACATGTCAGCGACACGTGATTTAAATTAGATTTTCGTTTAGGTTTTAGCTGGTCCCACATGGCATTGGTTTATTTCACTTAACCACCATCATTAGTGTTAAGCTAATACTCAACTCGAGTGGAACCTACTATCAGAGAGAGAGAGAGAGAGAGAGAGAGAGAGAGAGAGAGAGAGAGAGAGAGGAGAAAGGAACAAAGCTGCGCGCGGCCAAGCGCCAAGGCAAGCTCGCCGGCGACGAACGGCGCAACAACTTAGCTCGGGGATGGGCAAAATGGGTTCCCCTCTTGACAACGATCCCATCGGGTGGTGGTGGGGCCGGAGAGATGGTCAGAGGTGGTGCTACGCTGGCGATAAGCGGTGGAGCTCCTCGGGTTCGAAATGGTTTTCGCAACTGGAGCCAATCGGCGGTGAAAGATGATGCACACTGGCTCTAGGGGGCGACTACGAAGCTACAGGCAGTGGCTCGGGGACCAATAGTCACCGGAGCAGTGGCGACAATGCTTCCCGCGGCGGTGCCATGGGCGGCAACAGTGAAGTCTAGGCTACACTAGCTAATCTACTGATTCAACGGGTGTAGAAGCACTAGGGGACTACCAGGAGCTCACATAGGGTATAGATAACATCGGGGGATGGCCGGAGAAGCACATCGACGTTGAACAGAGGTGGCTCACGGTGCTGGCACATTACAACGAAGGCGATGCTTCAAGAAGTAGCACGTTAGATTCCTGAGGTTCTAAGGATGATGTAGGAGCGAGGAATCGAATGGGGACTCACTGAAGTGACAGCGAATAGAAAAGGAATCGACGACAGCCGGTTTTGGGGAAGAGCTCGTTTCCGATGATTCCCTAAGCTTGGGTCCACATTGAGCAAGGAAGGAGCATTAGTGGAGTATGGAATGCGATATGACATGTTTAGATGAGGTTCAAGCTCACCAGAGCGTCAGAAACGCGGAGGTCCGAAACGGGGTGTGCGCCAGAGACAAAGAAGATAACGACGCGATCACGCTACAGGGTTTTCGGAGCTACATTAAGCAAAGAAGGAGTATCAGTGAGGTAAGGGACACATAGTGACGCAGGTGGCGAGGGCAAGGAAGCTCACCAGAGCAAATGGTGGTGTGAGACTTGCTCACTGGCGTCGAGAACGACTCTCTCATTCCCGGCAAAGCAAAGCACAAGGTGCTTCGATTATGTGCGAGAAGAGAGAATGGCAAGCTGAGAAGCTCGTGACGTGGTGAGAAGCTGCGAGAAAATGGTGTGGCGTACGTGTTTCTGGCGCCGAGCTTCGGCATCATCATCGATGTGGGATAACGGCGCAACGATGGGGCTGCTAGCATGGGCAACAGCAGACGGAGGTGACGGGGGTACCTGAGCGTCAAAACCGTAGGTGGTGGTCGAATTCCACAGGTGAGTGGCGGAGCAGGCGAGGCGTGCTGGCACGCGGGCGTGGGAGCGAGGTGGACAAAGGGTCATGACACGTGGGCTCGGTGTGTCAGTAAGCGCGGGTGCCGGGTGCTGGCTTGGGCTGAAGCAGGTGCGAGCGAGATGGGCCGCGACAGTTACGACCCAACGGCGAGCGAGATCTTTGTCTTTTTCTTCAGATTAATGAGAGAATTTTCAGAATTTTGTTTTTTTTTTCCTAATTTAAGAATTACTGTAGGAATTTTTACCCCTCAAAGCAAAGGATACACAATTTATTTTGGCAAAATACCATGAATTGGTACTGTCCAATTTTTACCCCTCAAAGCAAGAGAGACAATTTATTTTGGCAAAAGACCATGAATTGGTAGTGTCCATCAGCTAATTCACGATTATACGATGTGTCGCAGCAAACATCAACCGAGTGTAATGTCCACTGTCCATGGGCCACTTTGCTAATGTTTTCCTACTCTTCATTATTGAACTACGAAGCATATATAGCCTGTCTAATTTGCCTGTAGCAAACAACGCCACTCCCTTGCCAAAAATACTACGTGCTTATACTGCAATCGGAGAGCGTAAAACAATGTTAAAAATCTATAGACCGATGGTGTAAACCACAAGACGATTAAAAAAAACTAGAAACTGATGCTAATCGTCGTTATACATACCTTAGTAACTTATTTGCCTTCGTTTGATCGCTTGTTAAAGATCACGGCTTTGGCCCATGCCCTCGTGACGGGCGGCGGCGACCGCGCGACGTGGTCGAGTACTCGACTAAAATGGGGCGCGTCGTGCCCTTGTACATGTTGACTACCAGGGACTCTGCACGCAAGGCCGGCATCCACACGGACGGCGTTCGTGTTGCCTCTTCCTATTTCGCTTCCCTCTTTCTATTTTTTTACGGGCCTTGTTTTTGCCTCTTTCCTTTTTTATTTACCGGTAGGAACTGGAGTCCCAAAGCAACACTGTTCCTACCATCTGTTTCGATGAAAAAATATTACTCTATAACGACAGTATCCTACAAGTTCTAAAACAATACTATGTTATACTAATTGAGGATCCTCACCGTTATAATTATGTGGGCCATCCAATGGACGTGCAAGATCTTTTCTTTTTTTTTTTTTTCTCCAAAGAGTTTCTAGGAATTTTTCCTTTTTTCTTGTTTAATGATTATTGTGGGATTTTTAACCTCTAAAGCGAAGGAGATATACAGATGAACAAGTCTTCCAGCCTAAAGTATATCTTCTTTACTGACACACGAGCAGGGAAAACTCTTTCGTTAGGGGGCGAAATGCCTGAAATTTCGGATTTTTGGTTATAATTTGGTGAGTTTTCAAACATACGCTTCAAATTTGGACAAAATTTGACGGAAATTTGACCGAATTTTGTTCAAATTCAAAAGTTGCCGAATTTATGGCGTAATTTGTCCAAATTCAAATGTTTTTTTTTGAACGAGACATATTTATTTTAGAGGGTAACGAAATTACCAAAATTTTGGTGAAACTGTGAACCGTACGCACGAGTAGGTTGCAACATGAGGAATTGAAACCTGGCGTGCTAACAATGGTTCCTTGAACAAGACTGCCGAGTAGGAATGACGCGCAAAGGACAGAAGGCCATTGATGCCCGCTAATCTGCAACACAAGCTAGGGGAAAGAGAAGGGAATAAAGCCTAAAATAAGATGACCTGATGAAGTAATGCCATCATGCCATGATTGGCAGACACGCCGGCACAAGAGGGCCAAATCATGGCATGCCAGCGCACAATGGTGCCGTGTGCGCCGCGCCCGCGCAGGTCTATAAATAGAGCTCAGCCGAGCACAGCTCCACATCGCCTCAAGGCGCCCCTCTCTTGTGTTCCAACGCCAAATTAAGCAAATGGCGTCCAACAACCCAACGGCGCCTGCGCCTCAAACCGAGCCTAGCAACCCAACGGCGCCTGCGCGGAAGTCCTCAACGGAGTTCCAGCTGAAGAAGTACCTGCTGCTGCTGGCCACTCTGGTGGCGACGGTGACGTACGTCGCGGGGCTCAACCTGCCGGGGGGAGTCTGGCCCGAGACGCAGCGCGACCACCCTGCGGGCGACCCGATCCTGCCGGACGCCCACCACCGCCGGTACCTCGCGTTCTACTACTGCAACGCGACCGCGTTCGCCGCGTCGCTTGTGGTCTCCCTCCTCCTCCTCGTCCTGAAGGAGGGCAGCACCGTCGGGGAAGCAGTTGTGCAGTTCGTGCTGCAGGCGGTCATGGCGCTTGATTTACTTGCCCTCATGGGGGCCTACGCTGCTGGGAGCTGCCGGGATGCCTTCACAACCATCTACTCCTCGGTGCTAGTGTTTGCCGTCTTCGCCTACGTCGTGTTTGCTTTACCCCCATATGTTCGCTCAATGTACAGGAGAGTGAAGGGGTTGCCCGAGGATCCACACAAGAAGAAAGGCGAGGATCAAGACAAGCGCGAAGAGATGCATAAGGTCCTGATGCTGCTCGCGATCTTTGCAGTTACCATCACATATGTGGCCGGGCTGAACCCACCGGGTGGCTTCTGGGGTAACACCCAGGATGGCCACCGTGCGAGCGACCCAGTTCTGCAGGACCACGACTCCAGGCGCTACCAGGCGTTCTTTGTCTGCAACACCACCGCATTTGTCGCGTCCCTGCTCATCATCATGCTGCTCCTGAATAAGAACATGAGCAAGGGATCCTCGAGAAGATTTGTTGTGCTCTATGTGTTCGTCCTCATCGCGCTCCTCGGCCTCGTGGGGGCCTATACTGCTGGGAGCTGCAGGTAGGGTGACAATTCTACCTATGTTCTTTGTCTGGCTGGTGCAATTCTTGCATACATCATTCTCCAGGTGGTTATTACTAGAGCCATAAAGAATGCTGCTTCAGAAAAGCTGCAAGAGGTCTTGGAAAAGAATAAATGGCTGCGAAACATATGGAAATTCTTTGGTGGATCAGGAAACAAGGGAATAACGGATAGTATCCGGTATGTAAAACACAATTCCTCCTTTCTTGGTTTGCAGTTTAACTCTCTGTACCATCGCCACCAACAACACATCCTCCTCCCTAGGTTGAAATTTAACTCTGTATCTGTTCAATTGCCAGGGAAACACACAGTGACAAAGCATGGGAAGAGGCTCAGGATCTTGTTATGCTGCTTGCTACTCTTGTCGCGAGCATCACTTACCAAGCAGGACTAGATCCACCTGGTGGCCTTTGGCTCGACGACCGGGATGGGCATAAGGGTGGTGACCCGATACTACTGACAACGCACCCCACGCGGTACAAGGTGTTCTTCTACTGCAACTCAGCGGCTTTTGTGGCATCCTTAGTTGTCATCATAATGGTCCAGAGTAAATATCTACTTATGCGCCATACACTGGAGGCAGCCATGATACTAGACCTGTTTGCCCTCATAGGTGCATATGCAGCAGGGAGTTGCAGGGATGTAAGCACCTCCATCTATGTTGTTGCCATGGCAGGTGCAGTCCTAGTCTATGTGGTGATTCATATCATCTTCTTCACACTAGACCACAAGGACAACCCTGAAGGTGCTGAAAACTTGGCTAATAAGCGTGAGATATTGCTGCTCGTTGCAATCTTGGCTGCAACACTCACTTATCAAGCAGGGCTGACCCCACCAGGGGGCTTCTGGTCAGCGGATGACAAGTTTGGGCACTACGCGGGCTTACCGGTCCTCCTCGACAACTACCCTCGCCGTTACAAGGCATTCTTCTACTGCAACGCGGCGAGCTTAATGGCATCCGTAGCTCTCATTGTTCTCCTTGTGAACCCAAACCTATACAGGCCAGGCATACGGTGCTACGCACTCTATGTGTGCATGGTGGCGGGCATGTTTGGCCTCATGGGTGCCTACGCTGCTGGAAGCTCCCGGCATCTGCGGACCTCCATCTATGTATTAACGTTGGTTGCCGCAGTGCTCGTCTTTGTAACCTTGCAGGTAGTCATCTTCGGGATTCTCCCCTGTTTGAATAAGATTTTCCCGAACAAAGGAGAGACTCAGGATAAGCCCTCTGAGCAAGTAACCGGCAGCACAGAAAATCAGCCCTCTGGGCAAGGACCCGGCAGCACAGAAATCAGCCCTCTCGATCAAAGAGTCAAGGACCTGCGCGAGTACTTGATGATGCTAGGAATGCTAGCTGCGAGTGTGACATATCAGGCTGGCCTAAAACCACCAGGTGGGCTGTGGCAGGATAACAACAGCGGCCATCGTGCTGGTAATTCAATTCTCCACGACATCGACAAACGCCGGTACCTTGCTTTCTTCTATAGCAACTCCACTTCCTTCATGGCTTCCGTTGTCGTCATTGTCTTGCTGCTTCCATCGACGCTGGACGACATCGGCTTGCCACTCTGGCCAATGCATACGGCCATTCTGCTCGACATGATTGGCCTCCTGGGGGCCTACGCTGCAGGCAGTACCAGGGACTGGAAGACATCCAGGAATGTCATCGCTCTGGTCGTCCCTGTACTGGCCTACATTGCAGCCTACGCAGCAGTGTCATTCTTCCGCAAGAAACGACAACGTTGCAAGGGAAAATCTGGTCAGAACGTGGCTGGAGAAGCTTAGAACTGAACCAATTCTTTGTCTGCTTTTCAATTTTATTCATCTGCGAGTCTTGTTTGTGTATTAAGATATTGAGTTGTTTGTTCATATGTATCCTCCCTATGGTATTCTGCGGATATCTCTGTATTATTTTGAGTTTTCGAATAATGAAGGGAAAGATAATCCTGTCTAGTTTGTTAATTGCATGTAACTGTGCCAAAACTATTGACAGATGGTCAAACAATAAAAATTGCTAATGCCACACTGTGGTTTTGAGCTTCCTCGTTGGTTTCTGCGATACTGCTAGGATCTTTGTTGGCCTTCTGTGGCAATTGCCAGCTTTTTTTTCTTTTCTTTTTTTTTGCGAGGAGCAATTGCTACCATTCTGCCCGGTGGTAGTATTACCATGGTGAACACCAGAAGTTAGATGGTACTAGTTTGTTCGGAGGGTTCGACGGGGAGCCAGCGACTACTATGTCTTTGCTGAAAGCCTCTGCCAACTCCATGACCACAGAGATGTCAAGTAAGACTTCTACAGAAGGATTATCTTTTCGGTCTTCAAATTCACATTGGGAAGTTAGGGATGTGGGGAACAACAACATTCTTGAGGGGAACGAAGGCACCTCCTAAATGCAAAGATGTAGATGGAAGTTTTCAGATATAGAAGTGAACCACTTTTTTAAGAAAGTTATGAGGCCCAGAGCAATTGTATTGTGATAGATGTTTGTCAAGAATTGGTGCTTATCTGACCAATTCTGGCCTTAGTCTTGAATTGTCAAAGTCGATAAAAATTGTGATGTAAAGTAACAAAGTGCAGTTTCCGGGATCTAGTTTGATAGAACTTGAAACCCTATATAACAGATTCAATTGTTATTTGTGAGTATCATGAAACAGATATGTAGAATAGCTCATCATAGTGACTAGTGCCAAATAATTCTTGAGATTATGTCATCAAGTTGCATGTGATGACATCAGGATAATTTGGGAGCATCATGTCTTGCATTAAGATAAGATCATAATAAATTCAGGTCAACTAAAAACAGGCAGAACTATTAAGCCATGGCCACATTTTCACATGCCAGTCGTAAGATTGAAAACTGATGTACTATTTGAATTTCTAATGTCACAATCTGTAAATGCAACTCTGCAAATTGCAAAGAGAAACACCTCGTCTAGTCCTTGTAGTTTATTTTCTCAAAGTGGAAAATAAGAAAGAAATGTTGTAGTGGACAAAAAAGAAACATACTAGGAATCACTATGGAATCTGCATTCTGAATTTCTAATGAAGCAGGTCAGGCCAATTGAGTTCAGATGGGTCAGATGTTTATTCCCTTCCCTGGAAAACTGTCTTGGGATATTTGTGCAAGTCATCCTTTTAAGTGTTTACAATGATTTAGTGATCTTAGAACGAGGTAACTGCAGAAAAATGAGTTGCTGTGCGAACCTACAAAATCCATTGGATTCTCACACCTGCTTAGCCAGATTCACACCTGCCTAGCGAGTCAAAAATTACATCAGGGAAAAAAGGTTGCCTTTTTTCCTCAGTATGCTTCAACATACTACAAATTACATCAAATGGACTACAAATTTATAAAGGAGGAGAAATAGAGACTAGGCAGAACTAAGAGGATTACAAATCTAGAAAGATGGAGAAATAAATGTACTATGCATACAGATACATACAGTACTCTCAAGTGGACAGAGCTGCAGAGCATACTGATAATGGAATCACACTGAAACTTCCGGTGCCTGATGCCCACTGTTTCTCTGTTCCTGTAACTGAGGCTCAGGCCGCAGCTGGTTACCATCGCCTCGGCCTCTCCTGCTTAAGAATGACAGCATTACATGGATTGCGAAGTAGGCCAGCACGGCGATGATCAGTGCTACAACATATCCAGAGGTCTCCCAATCCCTGCTAGAGCCGGCCGCGTAGGCCCCTAGGAGGCCGAGCAAGTCCAGCACAATCGTCGTGTTCATCACCTTGAGCCACCACTTCTCCTCCTGCAGCGACTTCGGTAGCAACAGGACGATGACAACAATGGACGCCACGAAGGAGGTGGAGTTGCTGTAGAAGAAGGCAAGGTACCGGTGCCTCCTGTTGTCATGCATGACCGGGTCGCCCGCGGCGTGCCTGTCGCTGTTTCTCTGCCAGACTCCGCCTGGTGGTTCTAGGCCGGCTTGGTAGGTGACACTCGCCGCCAGGATTCCTAGCAACATCAGGTATTTGCGCTTGGCATGTTTTCCCTTTTCTTCTTCGCCATTTCCTGTCCCTTCTGTGTTGCCGGTTCTCGTCCCCATTTCTCCGTCGGCACCGCCTTCTCTAGATGACGCATCTGCTGTGTTGGCAGCTCTCTTCTCCTTTTGTTTTTTCAGATGGATCACCAAAAATACTAGGAGCAGCAAGACTACAAAGAAGACGACCACAGCCACCAACGCGAAGATGTAGATGGAAGTTTTCAGATGCTGCGTGCTTCCGGCGGCATAGGCACCCATGAGACCAAACAAGCCGGCCGCCGTGCACACAGAGAGGGCGCAGCTTCGTATGGCTGGCTTGTACAGATTCGAGTTCACGAGGAGTATGATTAGGGCGATGGACATCATGAAGCTTACTGAGTTGCAGTAGAAGAAGGCATTGTAACGGCGTGCATAGTTGTATAAGAGGACCGGGTTGCCCGCCTGGTGCCCGAGCTTATCATCATCCTGGAGCCAGAAGCCGCTCGGCGGGGTCAATCCGGCTTGGTAACTGATGGTTGCGGCCAAGATTGCGAAGAGGAGCAACCGCTTGCGCCTCTTCTCCACCAACTCATCGTCCTCTTTCTTGCCGTCGTCCTTGTGGTCCAGCGTGAAGAAGACAACATGGATAACCACATAGACCAAGACGGCGCCCGCCAGGGCCATGACGTAAATGGAGGTGCTCACGTCCCGGCAGCTCCCGGCGGCGTACGCACCAATGAGGCCAAACAGGTCCAGAATCATGGCGGCCTCCAGGGCGTTGTGCTTGTGTAGAAACTTCTTCTGGACCAAGATGACGGCGACTAAGGAGGCCACGAAGGCAACCGAGTTGCAGTAGAAGAACGCCTTGTACCGCCTAGCGTTCGTCGTTAAGAGAATCGGGTCACCGGCCTTGTGCCCGGCCCCGTCGTCCTGCCAAAGGCCACCCGGTGGGTCCAGCCCCGCCTGGTATGTGATGGTCGCGGCAAGAGTGGCGAGCAATAGAACAAGAGAGCGAGCCTTCTCCAGCGCCTGATTGATGTGCTCATCCCTAGTAATTGCAGAGAAACAGAGTTAGGAATAGGCTCATAAATGCCAATGATTTGAGAGGAGGAAGAAGACAGGGGCAGCTGGCTCCTCCAACGACGGTCGGTTCATAGTGTATTCTTAGCACTTTTAGTCTAGTCGTGCTCAGTCAGCGATTCGGTAAGCCTCAAATAAGTGAGCAAATTTCAAGTAGTACCTGTCATTATTAGTCTGCGGGCAACAAGGTCTTCTTTCTGCTTGCAACCATGCTGACACTGAAGCATGGATACGTTCGAGTTCTCTCCAGAAGCAGGTGGCCCTTATGGCTTTCGTGACATGTCCAACAAAATCCACTAGGAAGAAAATGTATGCCACTTGGAGAACAATGCATGCAAGAACGGCACCAACCAGGCCGACCACATAGACGGTAGTGTCAGTCTCCCTGCAGCTGCCGGCGGCGTACGCCCCCACGAGGCCGATCAGCGCGACGATGATGCACCCGTAGAGCTCGCGAGACCGTACCTTGTCACTCTCGCGCAACTTCTTGTCCAGGAGCAGCTGGATGATGAGCAAGGACGCGACGAACGCCGTGCTGTTGCAGACGAAGAACGCCTTCAGGCGTGCGGGGTGGCGGTCCTTGAGAATCGCGTCGCCCGGGCGGTGGTCACCATCGGTATTGTCCCAGAAGCCACCCGGCACGCTCATCCCGGCCGCGTACGTGACGCTCACTGCGAACGTCGCGAGCAGCAACAGGACCTTGCGGAGCCGTTCTTCAAGCGCGCCGGCGGGATTCTTGTCGGGCAACGATGCCAGCACAATCTGAACCACGAGGTAGACGAAGACGACCGCCACCAGCACCGAGGAGTAGACGGTCGTGATCGTGTCCCGGCAGGTCCCGGCGGCGTAGGCCCCCATGAGGCTGAGCAGGTCCAGCACCATGACCACGCGCAGACTGTGCAGCGGCACCACGGTGAACCACGCGCTGCATACATTCTTCTTCTCGTGCAGGACGGCGAGGAGGAGGATGAGGACGATGACCACGAGCGACGAAGCGAACGCGGTGGCGTTGCAGTACAGGAACACCAGGTAGCGGCGGTAGCTGGTTTCCCGGATGATGGGGTCGCCGGCGAGGCGGCCGGCGGCAGCGACGGTGTCCTGCCAGACACCCCCCGGCGGGTTGAATCCCGCGGCGTACGTCACCGTGGCCACCAGCGTGGCCAGCAGCAGGAGGTACTTCCGCAGGCTGTACTCCCACGGCTGGCCGGCCTCTCCGGTCGTCATTGCCGCCGGCTTCAGCTGCGATGAACTCGATGCCACCCTCTGCGCAAGTCTGCTTCTTAATTAATGTGACGCAGAATGGCCATTTGCAACCATGGTTTACTAATTTATAAGATGGTGACCGGTGGGAGATCTTTGTCCTCCTCACCAAGACTTCACTCCGCGTGGTGAAGCCCTGGAAGATGCCTCGTCTCTGCCAGGTAGCTTCTCGCACAGGCGGACTAGTCTATGAGTATATTCTCATCTCGATCTTGCCGTTTCTATTATGCAGCATGCAGGAGAGGGGACTGTTGAACGATATTTCCCATATTTCCTCTTTTGGTTGAACTTGTTTGTACGTAAAATAAAATATGGTACAGAGTTTAGATATCATGATCGAATTCAAGACTCGGCTGACATAATATTTTCAAAAAATATTTATGATCCACTCTTTACCACGTCTTATGGCCCTCTTTGTTTAGGCTTTTTATCTGGCTTAAAAGCAAAAAAGCCTAAGCCTAAACAAAGGGGGTGCTTTTTTATTCGGCTTAAAATAAGTTTAAGTTAATTTAAGCCTAAAAGCCATAAGCCATGAGTGTGATGCTTTTTTTGGCTTTTGTGGAATAGAATATCTCGCCGCACACGAACTTCGTTAAAATTACCCTCAAATTGCCATTGGTATATATTTCCAAACCGTTCTAATTTTTTTCCCTTCCCAACCGACGTTTGCGATTCCCAACCCACCGCCTCCTGCTCCCTTACCCTACACGACGCCTCCGCTCTCGATCCTCCCGAACCCCCGCCTCGCCTCCTCCTCGACGGCACTCCTTTGTTGATGCGGGTCTGCGAGTGCGAGGGGAGCCGCCCACCACCGTCGCCGGCTCCTCACCCCGACGGCAAGATCACCTGGGCGCCGCCGCTCGCCCGCCGCCCTCGCCGCGCCAGCGCAGCTCCGCCGCTTGCCGCCGCCGCCGCTGCCTCGCCCAACCCGTCGGGGCGGGCTCGGCAGCAGCGCCTGCGGCGGCAAGAGCCTCCGTCTCGACGCCGCCGTCGGCAGCGGCGAGGCGACCACCTCATCGTGGACGAGGTCTATCAACAATCGCCGCCGTAGCCGGAGGTCACCGAGCGGGCATACGGGACGAGCTCGGGGTCATCACCGTCGGTGGAGCTTCGCCGACGGCACCGGGGAGCTCCGCCGCATCCGCGCCAGTCATCGTGTCGCTCAATCAACAAACCACATTACATTATTGTTCTCCTCCGCCAGCCATCGATAATGCTTGTTTTTGCAGTGCAGAGGTTTGCAGAGTGAATGCTGAAGTCGTAGTGGGAGGAGAACAAGGAGAGGATACAGCCCAGACTGTAGAGTTTGCAACTTTGCATTGGTAAACTGGGACTCGAGTTCAAGTTGGTGCACCTTGTGCAAGGAGGAAAACACATTTATTTTACAAGAGTATATAGAGTTCATTTGTGTTTCAAGTTGGAGCTGGGAAAGAAAGAATGGGGTGAGGGAGGGAGTTCAGGAAAAGAAATGTTTAGGGCACTGCCCGCCCAGGTAATTTGTGACTGCAGATGTACCATGTTAAAGCTCCACACATCACATCCTTGAGTATGTTTAATCCTCATTTT
Organism: Ampelocalamus luodianensis; assembly: GCA_036346255.1. NCBI lineage: Eukaryota > Viridiplantae > Streptophyta > Magnoliopsida > Poales > Poaceae > Ampelocalamus > Ampelocalamus luodianensis. The sequence goes on along the minus strand of CM070627.1, from coordinate 48,623,197 downwards.
GTAGCATCTTATCTTATGTCGGAGGAGGAAAGTGACTAGTTTCCCTTTGTTTATCACCTGTAGGTGCAGTATAGAGCTAATGAAGTCAGTCGCCACTAGTAATCATACAACAAACAAAGCAATCTACTAGCATTGCCATGTGGCATGTTGGTTCAACAATTACCAATGTACATAGATCAAGAATTATAAACTAACAAGATTAATACAGCTCTTGCATCCAAGACATGTGCTAGCTAGATACGATTCGAATCCACCATAACGATAAGCATCCACTGCACAACTACTAACCAAATGTAGGGCCATGGTAATAAGAGAACCGATATGTCAAGCCAATGTGCGATTTCATGCAAGCCTGTCCTTATAATTCTTAATGACGTCCGATAAATGTGAAGTGAAGTGATCTAGAACATGATCAAATTCTATGTCAAAACTTGATACCAGAGGAATTGGTGATATTTTTCTAGAAGGTTAGTTAAAATGCATAATTGTAGACTCGTAAACCAATCTTTCTATCTGTTTCTCCTTTGATCAAAATTCGATGTAAAATTTGGCGATCTTAGATCACTTCTCTTCATATTTGTTAAAGCTCGCAAAGAATACCAATTATGACCAAGGGCTCCATGACTTCACATGTCGAACTTGCACACGGTATTTTACCGATGAAAGGTGTATCAATGTGCTACACACGGTGATGATGCGATCACTATAATAGTCGTGAGAGAGACGAAGGCCACCATTCCATAACAACGGTGCTCATCGAACAGCAGAGGCATAGGAGAGAGAAGTACTCCTCATGCGGGATGCCCTATCCCTTGCCAACATGCCCTCAAGGTCTCCAAGTATTCTTGCCAACCAAATTATAATTGCATGTATGGCGCTACACAACTTCATCAGAGATAGTGCTTTACGTGATGAACTTTTTGAGAGATGTAATCTTGACGAAGATTATGATCCAAACGATACACAAAGTATATCATTTGGAGGGCACAATGTCAATGGATCAGCAATCGATGATGGAGATATGGGTGTCTTTCGTGACAGTATTGCTACTTCTTTAATGGCCGCAAGAGGGTAAATATATTACATTAGTATGATATATACATGTTGCGATGACAAGATACTTGCATCATATATGATTAAATATTATTTTGTTACCGTGTTATTTTATTTGGTTGACTGATATTGGCCTTTCTATAAGCATTTCTTCAATTGCGCAATGTCCAAAATAAATACACGCATGCATTACGAGCGATATCTATTTTGTTTCATATGCACAAATGCATGTATAATCATATTTTCAGATCCCATGAAAAAATCAGTCTACATACATGCTTAACAAGGTCCTTCAAACCATTAAGGGTATTTCAGACCTTTCATCCTTCACACACAACTCAATAAGCCAACATCCTCCAAAAAGTCTGACTACCAAACAACAAAGTTTGGCTTAAAAGATTAGAGGCTTATAAGCTGATTAAGCCAAAAAGCTGGCTTTAAGCTATAAGCCAAAAAGCCTAAGCCTAAACAAAGAGGGCCTATATCTAGAGGAGCTTAGACGTGGAGAAGAGTGTTAAAGTATATCGTCCACCTTTTCTCGGTAGCTCAAGTTTTTAGTTGAACTTACTGGTACATACAACTCAATAGAGACCGAGAGCAGACATTTTCTCAGCAAAGAGAGACCACGCGCACCCAAATGCTTTGTGGAGTATCGGAGGCAGCAGCGCATGCCTATTTGCATAAGAGAAAATTTACATTTCATTCTACCGGTAGTATATGGTGGTAGTATAAATTAAATCTGATTATTGATTTGTTAAGAGTATAATAGGCTTTTATTTGTATTTATAATTTTTCGTGTAGGTATTGTGGACTTTTTTTTAACTAGGGTTGAAAATATTACTCTTGTGTCATGTGATCCGTATATAGGCAATTACAATTCTACCCCTTATGATTATATTACTCATACTATCGGTGTAGTATAATTAAATTCTAACTAATCTGAACCATTGATCAATGAGAATGGATAATTTGTATTAAATTAAATGTACCGTAAAAGCTCTGGCTCCGATGGATCACCGTGCCAATTAATAGATAGGCGCCGCACGTACGTGCACGGCTGGAGAACGCGGCACGGCGGACGATTCTACCGTAGTCATTCTGCCGCCAAGTCTACAACGGCGCAAGCTGCATTCACGTTGGAAATAATTGGACGCGCCCCTAAAATGAGTAGAGGAACAGTTAATCACAAGATAGGTGGTACAGAAAATTCATTCAAGAGTTCTCTTCGCTTTGAGTATATTATCCCCCTGGGTTCCGGTTTTGGGCAAAATTTTGGGTCTTACCCCCCGGGGGGGCCCGGGCCAATAAATTTGTTTTCCCCTGCCGGGGTTGGGGATGTCTTTTTTTCCCCCCCCTTTGGCCCAGTTTCCTTCCCCAAACTCGGGCCCGGGAGCCCTTTTCCTGTTTCCCGGGAATGGGGCGTTTTAAATTTTCCCGGGGGCATCTGTGGGGGGGAGGGCTTTTTTAAAACGTTGGGGAAGGGAAAGAAAGTGGGTTCCGGGAAAAAATCACTGTTTGGGATTTTGGGGCCAGGGGCCAGCCTTTGTTGCCATGGGCTTTTCCAAAACCCCTGGATTTCAAACTATTTTTTCCCCTTCACCCGGGGGTTCAAAATTACCAGTTCAAACAGATTCTTTTTCCCCTTGGGGCTTTTAAAATAAAAATGGGCTTTGGGGGGCCACCCCAAATTTGAATGTATCCCGGGGTTCTGGAGGAAAATCTTTGGGGGTGGCCAAGGCGGGGGGGCCTCAAGGGCCCCGGGAAAGGCGGGGGGCGGGGGGCCAGGGTGGCCGCCCAGGGGAGCCGGGGGGGGGGTCGGAGGGCTGGCCAAATTCAGGGTGGGGGCGGGGGGGGGCTCAGGGGGGGGCGGGGCCCCGGGGGGGCCCGGGGGCCGGCCGGGGGCCCCCCGGGTTGGGGGCGGGGGGGTTTCGGGTGGGGGAGGGCGGGTGGGGCTTGGGCCGAGGGCGAGAGGGGCGCGGGGCCCGGGGGGGCCCCGGGGGAAGGGAAAGGGGCTTGGGGGGGGTGGGGGGGGGCTGGGGTTGGAAACCCGGATGGCCCGGGGGAAAGGGGCCTTTGGGGCCCCCCCCCGGGGGTTGGGGGGCCCGGGGGGTTTGGGGGTTGGCGCTTCGGGGGCCCGGGGGAGGGGCCAACCGGGGCGGGGTGGGGGGGCCGGGGGCCAGGGCCCGGGGGGCCCGGCGGTGGGGCCTGGTTGGGGTGCCGTGGGGGGAAAGGGGGGCGGGGTTCAGTCGGACGGTTGATGGTTAATCATATTTATAAACAATCATGTTTGATGTCATAAGATAAAATTAATACGGTGGGTTACTAAGTTTGGTGATACTGATTGCAGATTTAGACTTCAATGAACTTGTGCTTGTATGCTCCAAAGATTTTATTTGCTCCACAATAAACAAGGGAACACATTTTGACGATAAGCAAAGCATATCCTATATCATTTCTGATGTGATGGTGGATGCCTTATATCGATGTTTGCACCGCAAATGAGCACAAGAACGCATCATACACCGCAGGATTTCAGCTTGAATTCCAGAGTATGCTTAATTCGGGTTCAAGAGGGAGGCCATCATGGAAATAAATTGGTTCAATTGATACAAGAGACAATAAGTTGATTTTGCCCATTTTTACGTCCTTCAGTGTACTAAGCTTGGTGTAGTATGCTCTTCCATGTCAAGACCAATAGATTAGTTAACAGTTCTTCCCTCCTAGAACTTCTAATCAAGGTTCTTGAATTATACATATTTAGTTGCATAGTATATGTTATGGTCACCACTCATCGCAGAGGGAAAAATGAAGGCATTTTTTATACCGTGCAATTCAAGGTCAATAGTTCTGTTTGAATAATTGCTTCCATTCACAGGATCAGTATTAGGAGTGCTACATTCTGTCTGTGAGCTGAACCAATTTTTTTTTTTTTTGCAATATGGAAAGAATTTTCTTGATAAGGGATGATATGCTGGAGGAATACATGATACTGAAACTTTACAATACATGGTACCGAAACTATGAAGATTGAGCATCACCGAAACTATGAAGATTGAGCATCTTTGGTAGTTGATGTACACTGTTGTTTTCCAACTTGATAGGCTGATCTATTATGCTTTATTTAGTTCACACCAAGCTGTTAGCACAAATCGAGTCATGTTGTTAATGCCCAGTCTAAACGAGTGTGCAGTTAATTATGCATATGTTGTTGGTTTATGTCTCCATTTTGTTGGATGATAAAGCAAAGTGATTTGAAGTGGCCTTTTACGCACTTACCGTAGTTTAACCTCAATATTGTGGTGCTTTTGTTACGATGGAGTGCAGTGAGTTCCAAAATATATTCGATGTGGACTACTTTACAGATACCCTGGAGACGATGTCCGCATACTGAAAGAGTTGCCTCCAAGGCTGAAAGGAAGAGTGAAACTAGATTTCTTTGCTCCATGTTGCATATCAGTTGGACTGATATCTCATATTACCATAATCAGGTTTGGTTGCATCTCTCTTTTTCAATGATGTATAACCATGATTCATGAACTGAAAATCGTAAGTGGAACCAGAGGAAGGTTGTTAGTATTTATATAGGGGAGACCATATTCATGATGGCAAAATTGATCAACATGTTTTCTTATAAAGCACTGTAGTTCTACTTATTGATTATCATATTATACTGAAATTTATTGGGGAAATCTTCTCTTCGATTCAAACGGCCGTGAATGCCCGTGTTTGGTGCGAATGGAAACCTTGAGGTGGATTTGGGCTATTGATTTCTCTGATACATCAGTCTGTTTTTTCGGTAATTTTGTTTGGCCTATTGAGCTTCATTTGTTATTGCGAAATGTGAAGTAGTGAACGACTCAATGGCAGGTGATGTTAGATTTTTTGGTTGTTAGGGCGTTAGCTGCATTGATACTTTCGCAAACTTGTGTTTTTTTGGTACGAGTTGCTCGGGATTCATTGGTTGTTTGGTGTATAGTACACATCCTATTTTGTGTAACCTGTTGTATTACACATGCTGCTGGTATTCTTTGGCCACTTCATTAGTTTGACGAAATTGATTCAGGAGTACGGAGGTTGAAATTATAGAACATTGGGGACTTACATACATTTGATGGGTACTTAATATCATCAATAAGAGAAAGTTAAAGTTAAACTAGCCCTAGCATCTGATGAAATAAGTTGTCTAGCTGAGGTAACATGTTGATTGGCATACTAAAGACCTTGAGTGTTGCATAAGATTCTTTTCAAACTATTTTCAGGATCACATCGCCTAATCAAGCTAATTTAGTGCCACATTTTGAAAGTTTAGGACCATAAGACGACATGTATGTGCTTATTCTCTTTTTACAAATGCCAAATGACCAGGGATATAGACAAAGTTCATCATTTGTTTACAATGACTTGAAACTAACTATTTGCACTTCTCCTGTAGGGTGACCCGGATATCAACAGAGAAAAGTTTAATCAGGATGGATCAGGGGATATTGTTATTGAACCACATCTACTTGAGGACAAAGCAATGTGTGCATATCAAGAATACTCCTCATCTCATATATATCGAGGCAAGCAATTCAAATGCAGATCCTCCTGCTAGAACTCAAGAAACAAGTGCTGATTGTCTTCCTAAAGAAATGAGTGATATGACAATCCGTGATGATAAAATTGATTACTATAATGATAAGGTTGGTTCTATTGCATAGCCACATTGCTTAGTGCTCCGCTAAGTTAAGTTCATCCCTTCCTTTAGTCTTATGCCATGGCTTGGCTTCTTACAGGAAATGGAAGGAACAGTTGCTCATGGACATGGGACGGAAAGAGGCCAGGTTATTATGACAACAATCGGAGGTCAAAATGAGAAATCGAAGCAGACAAGCTGCTAACCTACATCATAGCAGTATTCTCGCTTGATCTTGTGCCCTCTAGCTGAACAAAACTGGACACTGAATGCATCCTACTGAATAAAATTTGTTGGCATGTGTCATTGAGACATAGAATGGGTTAACTATTTTCTCACAAAAACGTAGAGGGCCTTTGGAGAACATTGTGCATCACATTGAATGGGTGGGAAAAATTATATCTTTCATATTACTAGCTATGAATTATTGAGCTAATAAATTTCAATCCTAAATTTACCTCGTCGTCGTTTCTTCTGTTTTCTTTACCCATTTGAATGCCAAGCACTTGGGAACTCAATGGCTTAATATTGATGACCGGATACCATTTTACAGAAGGTCGCCTATATGGCAGAGAGAGTAGTTGGTACTGGTTCATTTGGAGTAGTTTTTCAAGTATGACCCTAATTTTCATGCATTTCCATAAGTACATAACACAATGTTGGACTGTAAATTCACATTTAAAGAGCATCTTATTTTACAAAGGACAAGTGTTTGGAAACTGGAGGGACTGTTGCCATCAAGAAGGTGCTACAAGAAAAGAGATACAAGAACAGAGAGCTACAAACAATGCAATTACTTGAGCATCCAAATTTAGTTCAGCTAAAGTAGCATTTCTTTTCAACAACCGAGAAGGGTGAAGTTTATCTCAATCTTGTGCTTGAGTATGTCTCTGAAACAGTTTATCGTGTTGCAAAATACTATAATCGAATGAGCCAGCATGTGCCCATCATACACGTTCAATTGTATACATACCAGGTCTGCAGTGTTTTTCCAGCTCACTTCAATGAGTTGTTTCCATAGATCTGCAGTGTTGTATACATACCAGGTCTGCGTGTGCTTGAGTATGTGTAATTAAACGTTTATTCCTTCTTTCCATAGATGTGTCGTGCCCTTGCTTACCTCCATCGCATTGTTAGTGTGTGCTATCGTGATATTAAGCTCCACAATCTGCTGGCAACTATCCAACTTATTTATCTCTACTACTTGCTAAACTTCACAAAATACTTTGTAATGTGAGGGCCTTTTCATTGTGAAATTAGAGATAATTTTAAGTTTTAGTTGGTAAAAAAGTTTGACCAGTTTGTATGCTTCAATGAAATGATTTGAAAATTCGGTGATTGTACACTCAAGCAAATAATATGCTTCAGTCGTGGTTAGTGCGCGCACTACACATAACTTTTTGATGCAAATGATGAGTTTCCGTTGCAACGCACGGACACTTGACTAGTTGAATCAAAAGGTTTAGTATAAAAAATGTTGAAACTGGACAGGTAGTGGCAGTTTGTGTAAAAATCTTGATGATCTCTTTGGAAAATATTCACGTGCCATTTTGTGGTGTTAACTGTTAAGGTGATCTCCAATTTATATTGTGCCAATTCGAACAGGAAAGTGTGACAATTTGAACAGGAGCATTTGGAGTTGGGAAACGATTCACCTTGCAAAATATTCGATTAAAAGAACTTTAAAATGACCAACCGGCAAATTTCGAATTCGGAACAGCTTGAGATAGGGGATATAGATGAGATGCACTGTCATATGTACCGTCAGCATGGCCCACGAGAGAAAACGAAACGCGGTGTTTCCTGGAAACGAAAAACCAAAGAAGGCGCACCGCATCCCCACGTATGTTGCGAATCTCAAAGCATATTGGAGAGTGGATGCCTTCCTAATTGTAAAAAAGCCTTTCGCGAGGAGAGCCCTACCTAGGTCTCATCGGATTGCGCAATCCAGAATTGTTGCCGCCCGCAGAACTCGTGAACTACGACACATTGGAGAGAGGTTGTACGATCCCTTCCTAAACCCAATCTGCTACATGCAGCTTGCGATTGTGAGAAATGGACTCCTGCACACGACTTGCTCGCTCTGAATTCTGATGGTGTAAGTAACCGCCCCAATCAAGATTAAAATTTCCTCGTCTGTTCTCACTTCTCGGTGCTGATGCGCGGATGTGCCATGCAGGGGACGAGCGGTGGGTGGCCAGCGGGAGGCAGGCAGGCGATTGAGCTCTGTCGGTGCCCCGTGGGAATGCCCGGATCAGCCACTGCAGGGGCGGAACTACCGCCGGGGCAAGCAGGGGCGGCTGCCCCGGGTCTCCCAGGCACGACTAGTGTTCGATGAAATGGGTGCAAGAAATCGGCCATCCCGTGGCTTTCTCCCACCCAGCTCGCCAGGCACTGCTGCCGGGGCTGTGCTCTTCTCTGGAGCTCTTTGCAATGCTCGAGATAGGCGCTTGATTTTGGACGGGTCATAATGCCAGGTGTGTCTCCTGTTCTTGTTTTCTTGTGTTATGATGCTCGATTAGGCGAGTTGATTGAACTGATACTCGCGTGGCTTGAAGGAAATACGTCAATGTAAACAAGTGAATAGTATTTCCTCCCATAAGTAAAAACAGCGATAATTGTAGAGTGCCAGCCTCTAGTCCTCTCGTCAGCTAAAATGCACTTGACCTTTCTGCCCATATAGTGGTCAGTTGATCAAGTGGAGTATTTTGGAACAGATGTTCTCAATAGGCATTTGATGTGGGAATGGACATGAATACATGATCATGGGCATGGATGATCATAGCACCTCATTCAAAACATATCCATATATGATAAACCAAAATTAAGAGAAGATCATACATAATTTTCACACTATGTTTATTTTTTGTGTTCTTGTTGTACTAGAATGGTCTGGTACCGAAATGTTTTATCTGAGAAGCAAAGAAGAAAGGCCTTTGGAACATGATTCATAGCAAAATTTCACAATTTTAATAGTATAGAATGTTCAATTTCCATAAACTATTTTTACTTGAGAGAAACTTTAGTGCAACTAATAACAAGTTAGTAAACTTCACACAACAATTGTGGTATCCTTTTCCCAATTTGTGGATATTTATGGAATACATTGAAAATACAAAATTAGTTGCACTTTCATCCAACTTTTTACCAGAATTGACATTCTTGGGATATTTGTAGAAGCCATCTTTGTAAAGTGCTGACAATGACACTTTGACAACAAATGTCCTTAGAATCACGTAAACTGTAGACATAGAACAATACATTGTCATGCAGACCTAGCAGCCTAGAACATGCATTGGAATAGCTCCTGATTAGAGTTAGCGAGCCCCAAAATGTGCAGTTATAAAGGGTTGTTATTTTTCACTCTAAGCTTCAGTATACTAGCATTAGGACACTCGAATTATCACAAGGAGACTACAAATCTAGGAAAAGGGAGAAATAGAGAGACTAGCGGAACAATTGTGTGGGATTTCAGCTAGTTAATGGATTGCAAAGCAGAAATGCATCCCACTAAACACAGGACTGGCAGCATGGACAGAGTTGCAAAGCACAAGGATAATTAAGCTCCCTGCCCCTGATGCCAACCATTTCCTTGTTGCTGTACCTGAGGAGGCTGACCTTGTTCCTGCCTCTCTTGCTGACACGGCTGTTGGTTAGCATCTCCTTGGCCACTCCTGCATAAAGACACCAGTACGTGGATTGCAACATAGCCCAGCACGGCGATGACCAGTGCAATGACATATCAAGAGATTGATTGCAGAAGTTGATGTGGTTGCTTATGCTTTGAATGTGGCAAAATAAATTGAAGGTATTATAGAACCTTTCACATATTCAGAGCTATCTCTTCTAGTGATTCAGAGAGATGGATGACTGTCATGCATGATGAGATGCAATCTCTTGAGAAGAATGACACTTGGGAGCTGGTCAAATTGCAAATTGATAATACTATTCGCTGCAAATAGATCTTCAAGAAAAAGAAGACATTTTACCAACTGAAGAGGCTAGATACAAGGCAATGCTCGTTGCTAAATGATACAAACAGATTCATACCTGCTTAGCAGTCAAAAATTATATCAGGGAAAAAAGGATGCCTTTTTTTCCTCAGTATGCTTCAACATAGTACAAATTACATCAAATAGACTACAAATTTATAAAGGAGGAGAAATTGAGACTAGACAGAACTAAGAGGATTACAAATCTACAAAGATGGAGGAATAAATATTAGGCATATAGCTACATACAGTACTCTCAACTGGACAGAGCTGCAGAGCATACTGATGATGGAATCACACTGAAACTTCCTGTGCCTGAAGCCCACTGTCTCTCTGTCCCTGTAACTTATTAGGCTCGGGCCGCGGCTGGTTAGCATCGCCTCGGCCTCTCCTGCTTAAGAATGACAGCATTACATGGATTGCAAAGTAGGCCAGCACGGCGATGATCAGTGCTACAACATATCCAGAGGTCTCCCAATCCCTGCTGGAGCCGGCCGCGTAGGCCCCTAGGAGGCCGAGCAAGTCCAACACAATCGTCGTGTTCATCACCTTGAGCCACCACTTCTCCTCCTGCAGCGACTTCAGTAGCAACAGGACGATGACAACAATGGACGCCACGAAGGAGGTGGAGTTGCTGTAGAAGAAGGCAAGGTACCGGGGCCTCCTGTTGTCATGCATGACCGGCGCCGCGCGTGCGTCGCCGCCTCTCGCGGACCTTTGGTGGTTCTAGGTCGGCTTGGTAGGTGACACTCGCCACCGTGATTCCTAGCAACATCGGTATTTGCGCTGACATGTTTTCCTTTTCTTCTTCCCATTTCTGTCCTTACGTGTTGCTGGTTCTCGTCCCCATTTCTCGTCGGCACCGCTTCTCTAGATGACGATCTGCTGTGTTGGCGCTCTCTTCTCCTTTTGTTTTTCGGATGGATCACCAAAAATACTAGGAGCAGCAAGGCTACAAAGAAGATGACCACAACCACCAACGCGAAGATGTAGATGGAAGTTTTGGATGTCTGCGTGCTTCCGCAAGATAGGCACCCATGAGACCAAACAAGCCGACCGCGCGTGCACAGAGAGCGCAGCGACCGTATGGTCGATTTGTGCGCATTCGAGTTCACGAGGAGTATGATGAGGCGATGGGCGCATGAAGCTTACCGAGTTGCGAAGAGAAGAAGGCCTTGTAACGGCGTGGATAGTTGTATAAGAGGACCGGTCGCGCGTGGTGCCCGAGCTTATCCTCATCCGGAGCGAGGCGCTCGGCGGGGTAAATCCGCTTGGTGGCGATGGTTGCGGCGAAGATTGCGAAGAGAGCACCGCTGCGCCTCTTCTCCACCAACTCATCGTCCTCTTTCTTGCCGTCGTCCTTGTGGTCGGCGTGAAGAAGACGACATGGATAACCACATAGACCAAGACGGCGCGCCAGGCCATGACGTAAATGGAGGTGCTCACGTCCGCAGCCTCCGTGGCGTCACGCACCAATGAGGCCAAACAGTCCGTAATCATGGCGGCCTCGAGCGTTGTGCTTGTGTAGAAACTTCATCGGACCAAGATGACGGCGACTAAGGTGGTACGAAGGCAACCGAGTTGCGATGAAGAACGCCTTGTACCGCCTAGCGTTCATCGTTAAGAGAATCGGTCACGGCCTTGTGCCCGCCCGTCGTCTGCCAAAGGCCACCGCGGGTCCGACCCTACGGTATGTGATGGTCGCGGCAAGAGTGGCGAGCAATAGAACAAGAGAGCGAGCCTTCTCCAGCGCCGGATTGATGTGCTCATCCCTAGTAATTGCAGAGAAACAGAGTTAGGAATAGGCTCATAAATGCCAATGATTTGAGAGGAGGAAGAAGACAGGAGCGGCTGGCTCCTCCAGCGACGGCTGGCTCATAATGTATCCTTAGCACCTTTAGTTTAGTCATACTCAGTCAGCGATTCAGTAAGTCTCAAGTAAGTGAACAAATTTCATTAGCATCTTTTAAATTTTAATTCTAGATCCAGAAGAAGAAGAATATGTGCTCAAGTAGTACCTGTCATTATTAGTCTGCGGGAAACGAGGTCTTCTTACTGCTTGCAACCATGCTGACACTGAAGCATGGATACGCTCGAGTTGTGTCCAGAAGCAGGTGGCCCTTATGGCTTTCGTGACATCTCCAACAAAATCCACTGGGAAGAAAATGCATGCCACTTGGAGAACAATGCATGCAAGAACGACACCAACCATGACCACATAGACGGTAGTGTCAGTCTCGCTGCGGTGCCGCGTACGCTTCACGAGGCCGATCGTAGCGACGATGACGCACCCAGAGCTCGCGAGACCGCACCTTGTCACTCTCGCGCAACTTCTTGTCGGGAGAGCAGCAGGATGATGAGCAAGGACGCGGCGAACGCCGTCTTTGTTGTAGACGAAGAACGCCAGCGCGCGGGTGGCGGTCCTGAGAATCGCGTCGCCGGCGGTGGTCACCATCGGTATTGTCCCGAAGCCACCCAAGACGCTCATCCTCGCCGCGACGTGACGCCATCGCGAACGTCGCGGCGGCAAAGAATAGACCTTGCGAGCCGTTCTTCAAGCGCCGGCCGGATTCTTGTCGCAACGATGCGGACTGTCGAACCACGAGGTAGACGAAGACGCCGCCACCAAAGACCAAGAGTAGACGGTCGTGAGCGTGTCCCGGCAGTCCCGCGGCGTAGGCCCCATGGTGGCGAGTCGTCCAAAGACCATGATCACGCGCAGATCGCGCGCGGCACCACGGTGAACCACGCGCGCAGCGCGCAAAGATACATTCTTCTTCTCGCGTGCGGGGCGGCGGGAGGAGGATGAGGACGATGACCACGAGCGACGGTTAACGCGGTGGCGTTGCGATGAGAAGAACACCGGTAGCGGGGTAGTTGGTTTCGGATGATGGGTCGCCGGCGAGGCGGCGGCGGCGGCGACGGTGTCTGCCAGACACCTGGCGGGTTGAATCGCGGCGACGTCACCGTGGTTACCAGCGTGGCGGAAGAGGAGGTACTTCGCAGATGTACTCCCACGGCTGGCCGGCCTCTCCGGTCGTCATTGCCGTCGGCTTCAGCTGCGATGAACTCGATGCCACCCTCTGAGCAAGTCTGCTTCTTAATTAATGTGACGCAGAATGGTCAATTGGCAATTGCAACCATGGTCAACTGATTTATAAGATTAAGACAGGCGGGAGATCTTTATGTCCTTCTCACGAAGACTTGACTCCGCTTGGTGGAGCTCCGGTCCTCCGGAAGATGCATCGTCTCTGCCAGGTAGTTTCTCGCGCTGTCGCACAGGCGGACTAGTCGATGAGTCTATGACCACGTCGACCCAACTCCATTCCACGGTCACCGTTTGAAAAGTCGTCACGTGTCTGTATTCTCATCTCGATCTCGCCGTGTTTTTATTACGCAGTATGCGGGAGCGGGGACTGTTGAAGGATATTTCTCATATTTCCTCTTTTGGTTGAACTTATTTGTGCATAAAATAAAATATGGTACAGAGTCTAGTTATCCTGAGTTCAAGACTCGGCTAACGTAATATTTTTCAAAAATATTTACATCAACTTTTAGTCCACACCTTAGGTCTAGAGGAGCTTTGTCGTAGTAAAAAGACTAGACAGTGGATACAGGATACCCCGTACCCTTTGTCATTGAGGAGAACCGAAGGGAGGAGCTACAGACCAAATGAATTTGTGTATTGCTTTGTATGTGTGTGAATGAGAGAAAAATGAGAGAGTCCCCCTTGCATGTGCCCTTGGGGCCTTATTTATAGGAGGACAAGAAGGTACATTTACCTTTTTGCTCTCACAAAGTATAGAGAGAAGGGGTACTTAGGTACATTGGCCTAGAATGCGCTATACACTAGGTTTACACAAGTACAGTATTCCTGATGGTACACTGGTATTCCTGACGACCCCAGGGTGCGGGGCACCCCACGGTGCCCTGCTACGATAACTCCCTCGTATGCATGGTCCGAGATCGCGAGGACGGGTCCTGTGGTTCCGAGGGGCGAGCGGACACAATATGGTTCCGAGGCGGACGGCGCATGGTGGCGGAGCACACAGGGGCGAAGTCGTCGCGGAGCCGCCACGCCGAGGCATGGCCCTCGAGGCGGGCGGCGCGTCGGGGCCGCCCCGCCGAGGCGATAGCCTCGAGGCGGGCGGTGAGCTGCGGCGGAGCACGCAGGAGCGAAGCTGTCGCGGAGCCGCCACGCCGAGGCATGGCCCTCAAGGCGGATGGCCCGTCGGGGCCGCCCCGCCGAGGCAATAGCTTCAAGGCGAGCGGTGAGCAGCGGCGGAGCACGCAGGAGCGAAGTCGTCGCAGAGCCACCACACCGAGGCATGGCCCTCAAGGCGGGCGGCGCGTCGGGGCCGCCCCGCCGAGGCGATAGCCTCGAGGCGGGCGGTGAGCAGCGGCAGAGCACGCAGGAGAGAAGTCGTCGCGGAGTCCTCGAATTCGATTACTTCTTCAGTGTGACCGTTCGCGATGGTCCTACTGGGGCCTGGTACCGCCCCCCCCCCCTCGGCCGCTCTGAGTGCGTTGTGCTCATGACTTGGAGTGGCGTGAAGGGTTGACGCTTGTCTGTTTTAAGTAGGCGACTGTTGATTATGAGCAGCATGGGCTTGCTTTGAGAGCCCAGCGCTAGTGAGGGTGAGGTGAAGTCGAAAACACTGTCCCCCAACCTTTTTTGATTGGGCTCGCTTGCGGAGCCCAAAGCTAGCGAGGGGGAGGCGAAGCCGAAAACGCTGTCCCCCAACCTTTTTTGATTGGGCTCGTTTGCGGAGCCCAAAGCTAGCGAAGGGGGAAGGGGGAGGTGAAGCCGAAAATGCCGTCCCTAACCTTTTTTGATTGGGCTCATTTGCGGAGCCCAAAACTAGCGAAAGGAGAGGCTAATCCGAAAACCCAAAAACGTCGTCTCCCAACCTTTTTTGATTGGGCTCACTTGTGGAGCCCAAAGCTAGCGAAGGGGGAGGCAAAGCCAAAAACGCTGTCCCCCAACCTTTTTTGATTGGGCTCGTTTGCGAAGCCCAAAGCTAGCGAAGGGGGAGGCGAAGCCGAAAACGTCGTCCCCTAACCTTTTTTGATTGGGCTCGCTTACGGAGCCCAAAGCTAACGAGGGGGAGGCAAAGCCGAAAACACCGTCCCCCAACCTTTTGATTTGGCTCGCTCGCAGAGCCCAAAGCTAGCGAGGGGGAGGCGAAGCCAAAAACGATGTCCCCCAACCTTTTTTGATTGGGCTCGTTTGTGGAGCCCAAAGCTAGCGAAGGCAGAGCCCAAAGCTCGGTGCAGGAGACTCCCTAGTCGCTGAGGCGGGGCCTCCGGAACGACTAGGGTGTGCGTTTGAGCGCGATGCGAGACGTCTCTCCGCCGGGGCGCGACCCTCATGGCGGGAGACTCCTTAGTCGCTGAGACGGGGCCTCCGGAACGACTAGGGTGCGCGTTTGAGCGCGATGCGAGATATCTCTCCGCCTGGGCGCGACCCTTGCGGCGGGAGAATCCCTAGTCGTCGAGGCGGGGCCTCTGGAACGACTAGGGTGCGCGTTTGAGCGCGATGTGAGATGTCTCTCCGCCGGGGCGCGACCCTCGCGGTGGGAGACTCCCTAGTCGCCGAGGCGGGGCCTCCAGAACGACTAGGGTGCGCGTTTGAGCACGATGCGAGATGTCCCTTCGCCGGGGCGCGGCCCTCGCGACGGGAGACTCCCTAGTCGCCGAGGCGGGGCCTCCAGAATGACTAGGGTGCGTATTTGAGCGCGATGCTAGATATCTCTCCGCCGGGGCACGGCCCTCGCGGCGGGATACTCCCTAGTCGCCGAGGTGGGGCCTCCGGAACGACTAGGGTGCGCATTTGAGCGTGATGTCGCCGAGGCAGGGCCTCCGGAAGGACTAGGGTGCGTGTTTGAGCACGATGCGAGATGTCTCTCCGCTGGGGCGTGGCCCTCGCGGTGGGAGACTCCCTACTCGCTAAGGTGGGGCCTTCGGAACGACTAGGGTGCGCGTTTGAGCGCGATGCGAGATGTCTCTCCGCCGGAGCGCGACCCTCACGGCTGGAGACTCCCTAGTCACCGAGGCGGGGCCTCCAGAACGACTAGGGTGCGCGTTTGAGCGCGATGCGAGGTATCTCTCCACCAGGGCGCGGCCCTCGCGGCGAGAGACTCCCTAGTCACCGAGGCGGGGCCTCCAGAATGACTAGGGTGCGCATTTGAGCACGATGCAAGATGCCTCTCCGCCGGGGCGCGGCCCTCGCGGCGGGAGACTCCCTAGTCGCCGAGGTGGGGCCTCCGAAACAACTAGGGTGCGCGTTTGAGCGCAATGCGAGATATCTCTCCGCCGAGGTGCGGCCCTCGGGATGGGAGACTCCCTAGTCGCCGAGGCGGGGCCTCTAGAATGACTAGGGCTGCTACCAGCAGCGAGCACCACTAGCTCGGCTAGTTGCTAGCCTGACGCCGCCGTGCTGGTCTCCATTGGATGGATGGATGGATTAGGGCGTCAGGCGGAGGATTTTCGCTACGGTGGTGGGCTTACTGACGATGCCACCATTGTAGGCTTAAACACCGAGGTCGTAGCCTGACTGATTGATTTTTTTATATATATGAAGGAGCTGAAGCCCCCTCTTGCCCGAAGGACCTTCGCACGCGGGCTGAAGCCCATCTTCGGCCGAAGGCCATATTTGCGAGGAAACCTTAGCACTTCGCTTGCGCAGACCCGGCTGCCTCTGGTTGTTTAACACGCGCCTCCTTTGAAAGCACCCAAATATGGCTGACGTCGAAGGGGATCGAGGCCACGTTGAAGGCTCCGGCGATTCTGAAGCTGAGGTGGAGTTAGGCCCGTGGTAGGAGTCCGAGTGGGCGTCGGACGCGCCGGAGGTAAGGGGACCCGAAGGCCTTTGGAGCGGTGTCGAGGTGGCACGATGCCATGCGGAGTTGGGGGGCTCCGAAAGGTGTGCCTTCGGGCGGGTGCGGCGGAGGGTTTCTTGCGGCGTAGTCGGTGAGGTTGGTGATTTGGCCCCGACTGCTACTACCTCAGTTGTTGGTGCGAAGGGGCCATATGTCATCTCCGAAGGATCTCCAGGTGTGGCCACAACGAAGGGTCTCTGGGTGTGGCCACAGTGAAGGTTCCCCGGTTGCGGCGTGGAGGGTGCTCCAAGCCCAGCGAGGTGGAGGCTAGGTGGCGCTCCCGTTCGGACGCGAGGGGGTGGAGGGCTCGAGGGGGTATACCCTTCGGCTGCCGAAGGGCCTCAAGCGCCAGAGGCATCCCCGGGCCGAGGTGGGTGCGTGCCGGAGCCTGACTCGCGAGCGGAGCTTCGAGGTTGGCCCGAGGGGGCTCCGGGGGTGGCAGAGGGGGTGCTCCAGAGGGTGGGCTCTGGGGTGGGTGGCCCGACTGAAGGGGGATTATGTGCCCAGGGCTTGCTTCGGGGCTAGCTTCGCTCCGCGAAGGTGGCGAATAGGTGGCCTCTCGAGGTAGGCCTCTAGAGCAGTGAGTTAGTGTGCACCGGGGCTCGGGGCCATGCGTGGCGTCTTGTTTATACACCTGCAGGTGTGCTCCAGGGCTTGGGGCCATGCGCGGCATCTTTGTTTATACACCCGCAGGTGTGCGCTGGGGCTCAGGACCATGAGTGGTGTCTTGTTTATACACCCGCAGGTGTGCGCCGGAGCTCGGGGCCATGTACGACGTCTTGTTTATACACCCGCAGGTGTGCGCCAGGGCTCGGGGCCATGCGCAGCATCTTTGTTTATACACTCGGGCCCTCGAGGGGCGTCGGTGTGCACCGGGGCACGGGGCCATGCGCGGTGTCTTTAGTTTATACACTTACGCTTGCGGAGGGCATCGGTGTGAGCCGGGGCACAGGGCCACGCACGGCGTGTTTCTCGCCACGTTAGTGGGCTTATGCACCGAGGCTGAAGTCTGCGAGTTTTGCTTATACATATATATGAGGGTAAGTACAGGTGTAGCATCTCACAATGTGGTACTGTATTCATATGAACCTGGTGATTTTGCTCAATGTCTCATATGCTTAGTCATGTCCTACAATTTCCACAACATCTCTATCCTTACTAATCAGACTCCAGCACACTTATAACTATGCCCAACACATGTCTACCCTTGTAAGGATATGCACACAATTCAAACATGTTTCACACATGAGATGGACGTCTTATTTTCTACGTGTAGCCTGATTCTTGTGAGTGGAAAAATCAGAAATATTGTGATGTGGCTTATTAGGCAAGGGCAGTAAGCCGCTAGCAAGGCAGGAAGTCAAGAACTTGGTGAATCACCACGGGGAAAATCATGCTTACTAGTTGATGGAATGTGTCGGAGGTGGCGCTGGGGTGGCCATCGCGGTGCTGTAGCCCGGGCGCATGCAGGGGGCCGACGTCGCCAGCAGGGGTCCCGAGGGGGCCCCACGGTGGCCGGAGGGTGCTCCGCGCACGAATGATGCGTAGACGTTGAAGGGGTCTCTGGAGATGGCGCTCCGGAGCTCGAGGTGGCCGCGCCGCCGAAGCAGCCTCCGGGGATGACGCTCCGGAGCTCCGAGGGGGTCTCCAGGGATGGCACTCCGGAGCTCCGAGGGGGTCTCCGGGTGTGCAGAGCCGTATGATCGGAGGCGTAGCCGGTGGAGCTTGCGGAAACACCGAGGTGGGGCTTTGGATGGGGGGTGCTTCGGATCGGGCCCGATGTAGGGGGATGCCGGCGACGGGGCTGCTCCGGAGGGGCTCTGGACCGGAGGCGAAGAGGAGGGGTCTTGCGTCTTCGGGGGCCTCGCTCTGAGGCTAGGGGCTGCTTCGGAGGGGCTCCGAAGGGGCTTCGGGGAGAGCTGCGAGGTGGCCCCAGAGTGGGCCGAAGGTGCAGGTGAGGCGGCGCCAAAGTGGCCGCAGCGCCGAAGGTACCGGAGGTGGTTGCCGGCTGGCGGAGGGGGCTTCGGCCAAAAAACATTAAAACAAAGGGTCCCCGAGGGGCTGCTCTGGCTGGAGGTGTCACTCGCGGCGGAGGCTTTGAAGGGCGCCAGCGGGGGCCTCGCTTCAAGGCGGGGGGCTGCTTCGGCTCGAGGTGACAGCGCTTCGACCGTGTGGCGACGACTGGGGCCTCCGGAGGTGGCGGTGAAGGGGCCACGCGTGGCCTCCAGTGGTCGTCCAGTGGTGGCGATGAAGGGGCCGCGCGGGGCCTCTAGAGGTGGTTCTGGGTTCTACGAGGGGTGACGGGGGCTTTGGTCCGGAGGATTGCTTCGAAGGGCCTTCGATCGGATGCTCCGGCTGGAAGAGGGCAGTCTTCGAGGGGGCTCCGGCTTGGCCGGAGGAGGTGCCGCGAGAGGTGGGTGCTCAAGGGTGGTGGCCGGCGGGGGCCTTCGGAGGCGGCCCAAAGGTGCGGGCGGAGCTGGCGAAGGGGACCGAGGAGGCGGGTGCTCCGGGGTGGTGGCCGGCGGGGGCCTTCGGAGAAGGCCCAAAGGCGCTCCGAAGATCGGTGGTGGTGCGCTTGGTTGAGGTGGCTTCGGTCGAAGGGGAGGCCGAACGGGGTGCCCTTCGGCCAGGTGCGAGGAGCTTTGGGAGGGGGACCGAAGGCAATGTAGGCCTTCGGTCGGCGCTTCGGGTGATGACTGAAGATGGACCGAAGGGCCTCCAATCGGCCGCCTTACCGGAAGAGGCGCTTTGAGGGCTCGGCTTGGCGAAGGAGGAGGTGCCGCGGAGGCGGAGTGCCGTGGTGGCGGCGGGGCCTTGAGGCGGCCCAAAGTGCGCGCGAGCCGCGAAGGCCGTGAAGGCGGGTGCTCCGGGGTGGTGGCTGGCGCTCCGAAGATCGTTGGTGGTGCACCTGGTTGAGGTGGCTTCGATCAAAGGGGAGGCCGAACGAAGTGCCCTTCGACCAGGTGCGAGGAGCTTTGGGAGGGGACCGAAGGCAATGTAGGCCTTCGACCGCGCTTCGGGTGATGACCGAAGATGGACTGAGGGCGATTGGGCCTTCAGCTCCTCCTTCCTTTTGTAGCCGAAGATGGACCAAGGGCAATTTGGGCCTTCGGCTCCTCCCTTTTTTTTGTAGCGATTGGGCCTTCAGCTCCTCCTTCCTTTTGTAGCCGAAGATGGACCGAGGGCAATTTGGGCCTTTGGCTCCTCCCTTGTTTTTAGCCTTTTGTTCGGTCTCCACGGACGGCGCCAACTATCGTAGTAAAAAGACTAGACGTGGGTACGGGATACCCCCCCGGTACCCTTTGTCATTGAGGAGAACCGAAGGGAGGAGCTACAGACCAAATGAATGTGTGTATTGCTTTGTATGTGTGTGAATGAGAGAGTCCCCCTTGCATGTGCCCTTGGGGCCTTATTTATAGGAGGGCAAGAAGGTACATTTACCTTCTTGCCCTCACAAAGTATAGAGAGAGGGAGTACTTAGGTACATTGGCCTAGAATGCGCTATACACTAGGTCTACACAAGTACAATATTTCTGACGGTACACCGGTATTCCTGATGATCCTAGGGTGCGGGGCACCCCACGGTGCACTGCTATGACAAGCTTAGACGTGGAGGAAAGTGTTGAAATGTATCGTCCACCTTTTCTCGGTAGCTCAAGTTTTTGGGTGAACCGATTGATACATACAACTCAATAGGGACTGGGAGCGGGCGTTTCCTCAGCAAAGGGAGACCGCGTGCAACCTGAATCCCCCCCACTCCCACCCCCACCACCACCCAAATGCTTTACGGAGTACCGGAGGTTGCAACGCATGCCTGTTTGCATAAGAGAAAATTTATGATACATTCTACCGGTAGTATATAGTGGTAGTACAAATTAAATCTGACTATTGATTTGTTAAGAACATAATAGACTTTTATTTGTATTTATAATTTTCATGGGGGTATTGTGGACTTTTCTAATTAGGATTGGGAATATTACTCTTATGTCATGTGATCCTCATATGGACGATTACAATTTTACCATTTGGGATTCTATTACTCATACTACTAGGTGTAGTATAATTAAATTCTAACTAATCTGAATCATTAGATAAAAAAGAATGAATAATTCGTATTAAATTAAGTGTACAGAAAAAAAACTCGATGGATCATTGTGCCAATTACTAACATATAAGGCTGCTAGGATTGGAGCTCACCCGGCCCATCTACGTCGGCAGGAATTCGTCAGCCGTCCGATCGCGCCGGGAGCTGCTCCGCGCCGTCCGATCCCGCCCTGTGCGTGTGCGTGCGAACGAGAGGCGCTCGCGAGTCCCACGTCTTCTGCGTCGCGAACTCTCCCGTCCCACGTCGCCCCAGAAACGGAGCCTCATCCTCATCCTCATCCCGTTCCTCGCTCTCCTCGCGCCTCCTGTCTCGCTCTATCACGCGCCGCCGCTCCTCCCCTCCCTCCCCCTACGCCAGCGCCACCTTGTGACCCTCCCTCGCCGCCGCCGGTCTGCCTCACCCGCCGCCGTCCCGCCCTCCCTCTCTCTCCCTCCCGCCCCCTCGGCCTCCCTACCCAGCCGCTACGTCGGAGCCGTCCCTCGCTCTTTCTCCCCCGTCACTCGATTTCCCTTCCCCGCCGCTGTTGTTCCCTCCCTCTTCCTCCCCCCCTCCCCTCCCCTTGGTCATTCTCTTCCCCATTCCTCTTCTTCGTTTCCCTACTCCTCCATTCACCCCCCTCTTGGTTCTTTGCTATGGCCGAATGGAGCTCCATGGCGCCTCCTCCCCGACCTCCCACCCCGGGCGCGCCCCGCCGGCTTGGCCTCGCTCGACCAGCGCCGCCATCGCCGCTCGCGCCGCCACCCGCGCCACGACCCATGCTCCTCCTCGCCCGCTCGCCGCGCCGTGGCGCCCGCCGCCGGCTTGGCACATCCCGCTGCTGTCGGCCGCCCCGCCCCTCGCTGTCGGGGATGCAGCGGCTGCAGCAGAGTCGTAGGGCGGGGAGGTGGTGGCTGCCAGCGCCGTCGTCGGCGATCTCAGGTCGGACCTCCTTCCAGCTCCTACTTTTCTGTTTCATCTTTGCTTCATCTTATCCTGCCCAGCAAAGTCGATCCGTTGGTTAATCTTATGAAGGTTGATAAGGTTCCTGATTGTACTTATGATATGATTGTCGGTCTTGATCAGCAAATTAAAGAGATCAAAGAGGTTTGTAAACAACTTAACTTCATTATGATGTCAGGTTCCGAGTTGGTTCAGAGGTATATCGAATAGGGTTCCCGAATGGTTCGTTAACTCTTCGTGATAGCTAGGTAAACATTCTTTGTATATGTTGCACTGAATTATTACTGTGATAGCTAGGTAAACATTCTTTGTATATGTTGCACTGAATTATTACTGTTTTCTTCTACGGGATTCTGAAATCCTTCTGTGGAAAGGATTCTTGCAGACTTTATATAGTTCGAGAGTCTAATGTATTTTGTTTGAATTTCGACAGGGATCATGCACCATCCGCTATATTTATGGATGAAATAGATTCCATTGGGTCTGCTACAATGGAGTAAGGAACTTGCAATGGTGATAGTGAGGTTCAGCGCACAATGCTTGAGCTTCTTAACCAACTTTGTGGTTTTGAAGCATCAAACAAAATTACATTTCTTATGGCGACGAACAGGATAGATATATTGGATCAAGCTCTCCTGAGGCCTGGCCACATTGATAGGAAGATTAAATTCCCAAATCCTAATGAAGCTGTAAGCGGTGCAGTACTCGCCATAGTAGTGTTAATTTTGTACAGCAGGTCAATATCATACTGCTCAATCAGAACAGTGCTACTTGTGCATTACTTACCTATTTTCCCCCTTTTCAGTACCGCTTTGATATCTTTAAGATTCACTCAAGAAAAATGAACTTGATGTGCACCGTTGATCTGGAATGTAGTTAAATATCATTACCTCAAAACATGCTTCAAGTAGTAGGTATAGATGTAGTAGCTGTCCATCTTTAGCCCTTTGGGTCATTATTTTTGTAATGCATTTAGTAAATACTGTAGTCCAGTTTGCCTCATCCCAAGCATCAGTAGCTCAACTATAGTGCGCTGAAATCTAAGCGATCCTGCTACCTAATTAATATGTACACTTTTATAGCTTGGTCCTTCCGCTTTATATAATGACCTATTCATGCTTTCCTTTCTAATTACTCCTTTACATATGCCTTCCATCTCTACGTGTACTCAAGTATTTATGCATCATCCATCCTTTTAGAGTATCTTTACCTTCGAACAACGCTTCACCGTCCATACCTAGGCTTGCGAGGCTTACCATTTTTCGATGCATCGCTGAAGAGGATTATCCTCCACTACCTATGTGTTTTTAAAAGTTGGTTATAAATATTTATGCACCACCTATGCCACCGTGGATCTTTGAAGGAGGATTCTATCTAAAAATGTCGTCAAACAAGGATATGATTGATCCAGTTGTCAAGACAACGTTTCCACTATTTCTATTTTTGTATAAGCAAAGGACCTATATTTTTTTCCCTACTTAATTTGCCCAGAAATAGTGGAGAATGGTGAGTTCTCACACCGGTCCACTGTTTCTAGCTTTTTTTTTTTACATCAGGTTAGAATGAAGGATGATGAGTTCTCACACAGATATGGATTGTTTTTTTTTAATATTCACCTTTTTAATTGCTCTCACACGTTCGGTTCCAGGGATTCCGGTGATTCCTGCTTATTGTTCGTCTGCAGGTACTCCTTTTCTGCTCTTGGCCTGATGGATAGGTCCGTTCGTCTTAGTGTGTTCCTGCGTGTGCGTTTACATATGTGCTTCTGCGGACTGCATCGAGGCCTCAATTGTCTCCGTTATGGAAAAAATGCTGGTTCATCTCCGTTGTCTTGCTGCGGTATTCCTTCTCAGCTATGGTGCATCTGCTTGCCGTTCCGACAATGTGTTCCTGCGTATGCGTTTACAGATTTGCTTCTATGGGCTGCATCGAAGCCTCAGTTGTCTCCGTTATGGAAGAAAGGCTGATTCGTCTCCGTTGTCTTGCTGCGGTATTCCTTCTCAGGTTCCTTCTCAAGTATGGTGCATCTGCTTGCCGTTCTGACAATCCGAGTTCGTCGGTTTCCGTCTCCGTTGTTCTTTATTGAATTAATGCATGATTATCTTTCAGTTACCGCGATTGAAGCTGTGATGGCATTTAGTTCCCTACTCTCTGCATCTGGAGTTGCACAGCGGTAGGTGTTTTGTTGTAGAGCTGGTATAGTATTAGTAGTGCTTTATGCTAGGAATTTGTGGTTGATTCAGTAAGAGATACTAAGAGAAGCATCAATGATAGTGTTTAGGGTATTCAGGTCTGTCAAAGGAATCACACAGTCAACACCTACCCAAATTTTTCATCGTGATGCTGGGAAATGTATCTTAGCTATTGATGGAGAGAGGCGTATTCATCCTGTACTGCAACATATTGGAATATCAGCATGGCCAGGTGAATTAGTTGACTGACATTTGACTTCTCAATTTGCAGCCATGCTTCGTTTTCAGAAGCCGTTGATGTTTTCCTTCTTTTTCTAAAGGTGGCATGTAAGCAGCATACCTGCAGGTGCCAGGTCTGCATTTAGTGGGAAAAAATATGCATTCTAAATGTTGTGTTGTGCAGTTTAATTAAGAAGCAAAGAGATACATTCGACTGAAGAGTTTAGGTGTGAATGCAGAACTGAATTTGTCATTGCCACAGTGAGAGTTGAACAAAATGTACACTAACTTAGTTTGTTAAAATATGCATATTCAGAAAAGGGTTTCTCAAGATGAGCTTTTTACCTAACTACTACATGGAATGTTGTGGGTAGAAGGCACTCCTTTTCAGATGGCACTCACACATATCCACTCCCTGATTTTGACAACAAAAAGGTGTCTAAACTCTAAACTCCTCTGAATCACATCATCTACCTCTAGAGTCTTTCCTGTTCCTTTGGCATGATTTCGCATCATAATGGAAGCTCTGCAAGTGAACTAGACATTCAGTTCAGGTGTCACATTTCACATTTCCTTCTCATGTCCGGGACAAAAGATGTACACATATATCATTGCTTTTGAAAAGGAATTTGTTGTTGCGAGTGTAACATCAGGAAGAGAGGATTATAAGGGTACAGTGTAACTGCAATTTCCTCCTTTTCGCTTTCCAATCCATGCATAGCAGTAGGTCGATCTTAGCTTCGATGATTGTGTTCTCAATTAGAAACTACAAATGATGATTTTGTAACTAAACTTTTGGTTTCTGCAGGTAACATATGCTCTGGTATCTGATCTGAAATTGTGCAGGTAAGTAGGATGGATGGTGACCTACACAGCAACATACACCGCAATCAGGGAACTCAGTCCTGCTCCCATGCTGTTCAGTGTTCACAAGGAAACATAAGCATGGTTCTCTCTCTCTCTCTCTCTTTTTAACTAGAAAGGAGACGAATTATTTCATTAGTTTAATAAATATGGTATCAATATTGCATCACTTCCAGTTAGTACTTCCTCGATTTGATCTTACCAGAAGTAGCTGGAGATCAATGCTTAGCTTTTGGGCATCAAATCACATAGAAGCATTGACCGAATTGTGTGTGTTTTAACAATTGTTTAAGTAGAGGCAGTAAACATTAAATGTACATGAACTTGCAGAATGTAGTAGTACACTGTAAAGCACAAAAAAATGCTGAAGCTGGTGGTTTTCCATAGGAATAAAATGCATACAGCTTAACGACCCCTTTCAGCACTGTACTTACAAGTGGCATGGCATGCAAGCCTGAAATCAACAACTCCATGGACTGAAACAACCTTGCAGTTACAAGGTACCCATCGGAATATCGGCGGTTTGGCATTACACTGTAGTTAGCATACACACATCAATTGCTGATCAATGTCATTTTGTGCAAATTTCCAGTGTGTTCAAGCTTTAACTTCTCAGCTTTGAGCTTAGTTATTAGATTCCCCTGTAACAAAAATACAAAGGGCACAGTGTTTTTGTTACGGCTTTGATTTCTTGCATCTACGCCTATGCCCTGTGCACATCTAGCTATATATGATTACAATCGGACGCACAGTACACTTATTTTTGGATCTGTTAGTATCACATTCATAAAGTTCTTCTCTTTGATACAAAGACAAAAACAAATTTGCCAAGTTGCTATACAAATTTCTTTGTTATATCCTTACAACACATGCTCTTTATTTGGAGAGTATCAGAGTGGGTTATGATGATAGGATTTTTAAGTATGATTTAGCAAAAGATTCGCATCAAGTGGTTAAGCGTGATTTTACTGGACCATTGGGCGTTCGCCTATTTCATAAAACTATCATCGACAAATTAGTCACTTTGTAAGTATTGAAAGGGAAAGGATTCTCAAATAACCATATTCTTTAGCCAAGCCTGTCCAGATGTTGCTGTCTCGCTAGAGTTCCCAATTTTTGTCTTAGGTTTGTCTTGAATCGCTATATGTTTACACTATTAGAATCGCTTCATGCGGTTTTGCTTTGCTGAACATGAGCAGAGCCTCATTTTACTTTAGTAGTTCCTGTAAATTCACTTGCCTCACACTGTATTATCTTCCAATGTTTGATCCATTTTAGCCTTGCATAATTACGTTTCAGCATTTTCCTTAGTTGCCAGTGAATTATGTAGCTTGCATAGTATACATGTATGGATGATCTCTAGCCTTAGATGCAAAATATTTTTTCCCTTTAGTCTCCATAGCTTGGAATTACGTTTCAGCATTTTCATTTGTTGCCACACAATTATGTAGCTTACATAGTATACATGTATGGATTATCCCTAGCCTTAGATGTAAAATGATTTTTCCTTTACTCCATAGCTTCGATGATTACACAGACATTATTTTCCGACATATTCCCTTCTAGATTTTAGTTTGTTATAGGATTAGTTTTGCTACATAGATCTTACAAAAAAAAGTTTGGCATAGCCTTACATGATTACGTTTCAGCATTTCTCTTGGTTGCCAGTGAATTATGTAGCTCACATGGTATACATATACGGATGATCCCTAGGCTTAGATACAAAATGAACTTTCCTTCGGGTATGGGACTAAAAGTTAGTAGTCCATTTTGTTTGTAGTGAAATTACCGATAGTTAGAATGGAGTATGATGAGTTTTCACATAGATATGGGTTGCTTTTTTTAATATTCATCTTTTGTTTTGTGCAAATTTAGCTTATGTGCTATAACACGTCAAATCCTAATGTTAAAAAAAGAAGAAATAAGTTCAGCTAAACCCTTGCCACCCACGTACAACAGCCATAGCCGCGCCATTTGGCGCGGGTTCCTTTCTAGTTAATAGATAGGCGCCAATTAATAGATAGGCGCCGTAGTCATTCTACCGCTAAGTCTATGACGACGCAAGCTGCGTTCACATTGCAAATAATTGGCTAAGTTTATGACGGCGCAAGCTGCGTTCACATTGCAAATAATTGGCTAAGTTTATGACGGCGATGCACCCCTAAAATGAGTAGAGGAACAGTTAATCACAATACCGAAAATTCATTCAAGAGTTCTCTTCGCTCTGAGTATATTATTCAGGACTCTACATTAATTTATGCATACCCTGCGCAAGTTTGAAAACTAGACAATTTGATCCGAGTATCATTCCGTTTTTCGAATTTCAAATGGTGTCACAAATTAAAAAACAACTGCAGATGGAGAAGCACTTGTACAAGTACTTAATTCCTCAACTGGGACAAGAAGAAAGGAACTAAGGTAGAAGACTAAAGAAAGACTTCACCAGCAAGAGAGAGGGGGGGTCACGGGTTTGGGTTCGATATTCTTTTCTTTTCAGCAAGACTTGACCCCGTGGAGGCTGCACGCCTGCAGCGAAGGTGCCCATCCCCTGGTGAGGCTGATTCGTAAAATCCACGTTTTACACCCATTTGTCTCCCATGAATTGAATTATATTCCAAATTTTATTCGAATATAATTTGATTTTGATTCAGATCAATTACAATTCCAAATTTTGTGTTTGGGTGTTATTTGGAATTGGATTTTTTTCTTCACAAGATCAACATCACAAGCCAGTCAAAACTAACACCGGCTATCTCTCGTCTCTCCTTTGGATCTCCCTCTCCCCCTCTATCTCTCTGTCTCTGTCTCTGTTTCTATCTCTCTTGGCGAGGCCGGGGCACCACGTCGCGCCGCCACCACTGAGGCCGCCTCATGCCCTGAGTTGAAGGTGATCGGACCATCCCCGACGCCGCTCGGTGCCGCTCACCAAGTTGTCGCTTCATCCCCAACGAAGTCGTTTCTTGCTCCTCCTTACCATCCATGGCCGAATCAAAGGGACTGAAGTAACAATGGCCGGTGAGGGTGGTCGGAGGCAACTCGTCATCGGGATTGAGGAAGAGGTAGCAGCAGTAGTAGATCTGGCGAGGGGTGACTCGGCGGCAAGACAACAACAATCCGGTAAGGGGAGGAGGCTCATGCGACGGATGAGGTTGCCGTCGTCGAGGTTGAAGGTGTCACTGGATCAGATAAAAGGACACGACGGCATGGTGGCCGAAGACAGTGCAGACGGCGGAGGAGGGGAGAAGCAGCGGGAGGAGACCGGAGTTGAGCGGCGGTGGCGACAACGACGACGGCGGGATTCGGATCATTCCTCCCGCGGAGGGGGAGGGGAGAAGCAGCGGGAGGCGGCCGGAGTTGCGCAGCGGCGGCGGACGGAGTTGCGCAGGGAGGCAGCACGTGAGCTCGAGCGCGATGCGATCGATGCTCGATTCCAAACGACATGTGAAGAGTACAGAATTGCCTCTAGTTGTATATTGCCCCTGGAATCGGCCTTGGAATCATCAACTCCAATTCTAATGGCAGCCAAGAAGCATCTTCATCCTCGGAATTGGATTCCAATTTCACGATTTCAGGGCCAATTGATGGGAGCCAAACAGAGTGTTACTGTAAACATAAACTATGGCTAGTTGACTTTGACTATGGCCTGAGTCTCGATTGATCATATCTGTATACTTTCAACCTGGAAGTGGAAGTCAACGTAACGCCATCGCGGTTGTGAAACAGACATGCAGCATGTTTGATGGTCAGTTGATAAGTCAACGTAACATCCTGACTATGGCTAGTTGTCTCAGGTGACCTGGAACTCTAGGCATGTCCGTCTTCAACAACTAGCAGTGAAGATGGATTGATCGGTCACTACCAGGGAGCGGATATTTCCGCACGGCCAGATACGTCAGGAATAATCCTAAATCCGTCAGGGTTAATTTCCCTGTCAGTGAATCGTCAGGCAAAAGCCGTCGCCCTTTAAGATATGTCTATCGGTCATATCCGCGACGGAAATTCATGAGGGGTGGCGTCGGGGAAAAAGGTGCTACGACGGGTTTTGCAGCACATGCTGACCTATATTCCTGACAGCTAACCGTTAGCAATATCCGTTAACAGGATAAGAATCGTTAGATCTCTATATTTCCCCATTTTTCTAGTTGTTTCTTGAATCAAAAGGTTTAGTATAAAAAATGTTCAAACTGAGTGGCAGTTTGTGTAAAAATCTTGATGATCACTTTGGAAAATATTCACGTGCCATTTTGTGGTTTTAATTGTTAAGGTGATCTCCAATTTATATTGTGCTAATTCGAACAGGAAAGTTTGACAATTTGGACAGGAACATTTGGAGTTGGGAAACGATTCACATTGCAAAATATTCGTTTAAAAGAACTTTCAAAATGACCAACCGGCAAATTTCGAATTCGGAATAGCTTGAGATAGGGGATAGATGATCTGTGGAAGTTTCTTGTCGAATGATCCAACCACCAGAACGGCGGCCGACGGCGTCGACATGCACTGCGATTGGAGAAGGAGAAGCCTCCTCCTCGCGTGTGGATGTGCCGCGTGGTGTGAAGGGTAAGGATCAGGAGGTTTCTCTCCCGCAGTTTGCGAAGCAGAAGAGTTCTGCGGAGGTGCGCGAAGGTTCACGAAGCTTCTCGGATGACCGAGTGCCTTCTCAAAACTTTGCGGGGGATCACCATCGCGTTGTTCCTTCCTTCGGAGGGGAGCGGCGAGATCTCCGACACGTGGAACCAGCGATTGAGGGACGGGATGCAGCCGGCAGTCACGGGTGGTGGGGGATTGCCGCCGACACCATTCATGGGCCGTTTGGGCCACAATACAGGTTCGGGATGACTTTATCCGATCTTTTCTCTCACTCCTGGCGAAAGATTCCATCTCATTCGTTGATCTGGATCCTAAAGGGAGCGAGTTTGGGGGAGCTAGGGTTTCCCGCGAGTGCGAGTAAAGTTCGTCGCTGGGGAGATCTAGTTAGGGTTGTGCGGAGAAATCGTAGCCCTCCTCCGTTGTCGAGATCGTTTGCGAAAGTTGTGAGGGAGGGAACTATGGAGCGAGGTAGAGGCAAATATCCAAGGCGATTTGGGGAGTCTTCCCACAAGTGGATTGGAGGGAAGCGCACCGCTCCCGAGGAGTGGATGGAGGAGGATGATTTGCTGATGGAGGAAGATTTGCGGACAAAACTTCGAAGAGATCAAGACCAGCAGAGACGTTTACATGAAGGTCATCAGGAGGATCTTCAGAGACAAGGTTCTAGTCAATTTCGTTCTGGTCTTGATAAAAGTAGAGAGGATTTCAAGGGGGGTGTTCGTTTTTCTGGGTTTCTGAGCGAGATCCGGGGGATTCTTACAAGGGGTGGCAGGAAGATGCTCGTGGTAGAGAAATCCAACACCGTGAAGGTGGATACAACAAGGGGGTTTCGTTTAGAGGTGATTCTAGAGGTGGCTCTGGTTCTAGAGGGGGTGGTTTCAGATCTGACTTAGGCAGACCTCATTCAAAGTGGGAGGATTCAGTGAGTGTTGGCAAAAAGGACGAACTTCAAAAAAACTGGGGTGATATTGGGCCTAATACGGGGGTGTTGAGGGTTGAAGACAGAGGTACTTGTTTTCGTTGTTTGCAATCGGGGCATCATAGGCTAGATGCTTTAATCCTCCCGTGTGTTACAAATGTAAAAAGACGGGTCACATGACCTCTGGTTGCCCAGATGAGAAGAAACAACATGGGTTGAAGTTGTTTGGTTTTGGCATTCCTGGGCAGGGCTTTTACAGTCTTCAATTACCTAGCATTCAGATAGCCGAGCAACAAGCTGCTACTGGTGTCATTAATATCAAAAAAGGGGGTGGCTTCTGTTCAGAGAATTGAAGCTGAATTGAAGCATTTGATTCAGGATAATTGGGACTGGAATGTAAGGAAATTATCTGATTCTGATTATGCTGTGGTTTTTCCTTCTAAATCTATTATGGAAACTTGGTCTAAAGTAAGAGGGGTGGAACTAGCTCTTCATTCTATTAAAGCTACAATTGAAAAATCCAAGCTAGATCCGGATGCCTCTTCTATTTTGGTCCCTGTTTGGGTGAAAGTTTCTGGAATCCCTATTTTTGCTAAAACCGTGGAGATTGTGAAAGAATTTACAAGCACGGTTGGGGAACCTCTTGAGGTTGATGAACTCAGTCTGTTGAGATTGGACCCGGTTAAGGTTAAGGTGAATTGCAGAGATCCTTCTACCATCAATTGCTTTGTTGAGATTTTCATCAATGGTGTTGGATATGAACTTAAGTTTGAAGTTGAAGGTCTTGGAAGTAAAGTGAAAGGTGGATCTCACCTTGGACCTACCATTCATCCCAAGAAAAAAGATGATGAGGAAGATGAGGATGAGGAGGAGTCTAGTAGTAATGATCAGAGTGCTGATTGGGAGAAATTGGCAATAAAATTTGGTGGAGATTCTCACCGACTTCTGAACACAAGAGTGGTGGAGAGTCCAATAAAAATAGTCACAATTATAAAAGGGGTTTAGGTTCAGATGGGTCAGTTCAAGGTAAAGAGATTGTGGAGACTAAATGTGCTAGTCCTACCCTCCCAGGGCTGCCTTTGGCTTTCAGTTACCCTGTTCCTGTTCAGAAAGATGTGTCTCCTAAAGAAAGTGAGGCTAATATGGAAGGGGATGAAGGTTTTCCTGTTGACCCTGAACTGGAAGTCTCACTTCATTCTAAGGAGGGTCAGCAGGAAACTTCCAAAGAAATTGTGGTGCATACTAGTATGGGTCCTTCTTTAATGGCAGCTACTCTTTGGCCTTGTCTGGAACTTCCCAATACAGGAAATTCTTCAAGTAAAGTCCCTAAGGCTAACCAGGTTGAGCAGACTAACAAGTCTGATTGTGATTTTCAGAAGCAGGTGCCAGTTTCTATGGGGAGCAACATTACTTCTGTCAATCTTTTTTCTGACGACTTGGTGGACAAAGAGGATATAGATAAAGATATTATCATGACTGATAGTTCAGCTAGTGATCTTTTTAGGATGTCTAAGGGGGAGGAAATTTCAGAAGATTGGGTTTTGGCTAAGAAAAAAGGCGGTAAGAGCAAAGTTAAAGAACCTCAGCATGCAACAAGAAAGAGTAATAGAATTCAAGACCAAGGAATCCCCATGCAAGAAAAAGCTGCAATGTTAAAGTCCATCCAGAATCTTGAAGCTAGAGGTAATTTTGAGAATAATCCTTTTAATATTCTTAATAAAGCTTCTACTAATTATTTAGAATATGTGGCTATTTCTTGTGATATTACTTTGGGTTCTATGTCTGAAAGCCCTGAGGAGGTCATTACTGCAATGCAAGCTCAAGAACTTGTTAGAAGTGCTATTGCTCAAGCTGAATTGAGAAATGAATCTGCCTTGGACAAACAAGGAGATATTGTTTTTGGGGATGTTAGTCAAGATGAAGGGGCTGAATTAGCTGTTATTAATAACTCTACCAGGGGTGTCATAGGGTTTAAGATGAATAAAAGTGGTAGCACTAGGTTGAAAAGAGGAAAGGGTTCTGGTAGAAAGTGTACTTCATGAAATTTATGTTTTGGAATATTCGAGGACTTGGTAAGCCAGCGAGAAGAAGACATCTTACTGAAATTATTGATAAAGAAAGGATGGATGTAGTGGGGATTCAAGAAACTATTAAGAAAGGTTTCTCTGTGAAAGACTTGAAAGCCTTAGCAGGGAAGGGGGAGTTTGTTTGGCTCTGGTCCGCTGCTATTGGTCACTCTGGAGGTCTTTTAATGGGGGTGAGAACAGATGATTTGGTTTTGGAAGGGGGTGATAAAGGAAGATTCTTCGTTAGTATGATTTTAAGGCACAAGAAGAGTAATTTCAGATGGGAGATGTTGACGGTTTACGGGCCGACTAATCATGATTTGAGTGGGGCTTTCTTAGAGGAGCTTAATGACAAATGTCAGAAGGTAATTCTTCCTCTTGTGTTGGGGGTGATTTCAACTTGATAAGAACTGCTGATGATAAAAGTTCTGGTCATGCTAATTTTAAGTTGATGGACAACTTTAATGCTTTTATCTCGGCTAATGGGCTGATGGAGATTAAACAGAGTGGTCCGAGATTTACTTGGACTAATAAACAGGCTCGACCTATTATGGTGAATCTTGACAGAATTTTGGTTTCCGCGAGCTGGGAGATGAGATTTCCTCTTTGTAATTCTATTAGCTTGACAAGAGTGGGTTCTGACCATTGTCCCATTGTGTTTGAGACTGGGGATAATGTGATAAGAAAACAAAAGAGATTCTTTTTTGAAAAAAAGTGGTTCGAGCAAGAAAATTTCTTAGAGGTGGTTCAGGAAAAATGGAAAGAGATTGGGAGTAAGACACCAGTGAATATCTACTCTTTGGATAATTGGAATGGGAGGTTGGTAGTATTAAGACAGTTTTTGAAAGGATGGGGTGCCAATACAAATGGTAAGTTTCGTAAAGAGAAGTGGGTTATCTTGGATCTTCTGAGTAAAATGGATAATAAAGCTGAAGAATTAGGCTTATGTACGGAAGAGTGGCTTTACAGATACAGGTTGGAGAGGGACCTGGAAAAAATGTATGCTATGGAGGAAAATTATTGGCATCAACGGGGTGATACGAAGTGGATTGTGCATGGGGATACCAACACTAGCTATTTCCATAGTTGTGCTAATGGGAGAAGAAGGAAAAACTCCATCTTCAGTTTGGTTAATGAGGGGGAGATCTTAACTGAAGATGCTGACATATCAGATCACATTTATCAGTTTTATAAAAAGCTTTTTGGTAAGGATGGCAGTCTTAAGGTGAGTGTCTCTAGCAATTTTTGGCATGACAGTGGCTTATTGTCTGATTCGGACAATGTTAGTTTGGTGCAGAAATTTTCCGAAGTGGAGGTTTGGGACATTATTAAAAGCTTAGGAAATGACTCTACTCTGGGTCCTGATGGTTTCCCCACTTGCTTCTATAAGTCTTTTTGGGGTGTTATTAAGTATGACTTCATGAGGCTGGTTTTAGATTTTTTTGAGGACAAGCTGGATTTGAAGAGACTTAATTTTGGGGTGATCTCATTGATTCATAAGAGCAAAG
Source organism: Ampelocalamus luodianensis (assembly GCA_036346255.1). NCBI lineage: Eukaryota > Viridiplantae > Streptophyta > Magnoliopsida > Poales > Poaceae > Ampelocalamus > Ampelocalamus luodianensis. The sequence continues at coordinate 48,589,194 of CM070627.1, read as the reverse complement.
AGGCTCTTAATATCAAACAGTTTAGACCTATTTGCTTATTAAATGTTAGTTTCAAAATCATCACTAAGTTGTTGGCTGTTAGACTGGGGAGAGTTGCTAATAAGATTATTAGTAAGTGTCAGACTGCCTTCATTAAGGGGAGAAGTATTTTAGACGGGGTGGTTTCTCTTTATGAAGTTCTGCATGGTTTGAGGGTGTCAAAGAGCAAGGGGGTGATTCTTAAACTGGATTTTGAAAAGGCTTACGATAAAATTCAATGGGGGTTTCTTGCAGAGGTGATGAGAGGCAAAGGTTTTTCCGACAAATGGATTAATTGGGTGATGAGCTCAGTGACAGGGGGTAAAGTGAGCATTAATGTCAACGGATCTGTTGGTCCTTATTTTAGTACTCATAGAGGGCTCAGACAAGGCGACCCTCTATCTCCTCTTTTATTCAATTTAGCAGCAGATGCTTTGGCTGTAATGATTGACAAGGCCAATCAGAGAGGGCTGATAAAAGGGGTTTTTATCAAATGTTTTACTTGGAGGGGTTTCTTTGCTTCAGTATGCAGATGATACTGTTTTAATGATTGAGTGCTCGGATAAGTATATTTTACATATGAAATTCTTGTTGTACTGCTTTGAGTGGATATCAGGTCTCAAAATTAATTATCATAAGAGTGAGGTCTTCGTGATGGGGGTGAACAGATCTGAATCTTTAAGAGTGGCTAATATGCTAGATTGCAGATTGGGGACTTTGCCTCTCAATTACTTGGGTTTTGTAATTGGAGACAAAGTGGTCATGAGTCAATCCGCTGGAAAAATTATTAGCAAGCTGGATAGTAGGTTGGATAATTGGAAAAGTAACTTGTTGTCCTCTGGTGGCAGATTGATCTTAGTGAATAGCTGTCTTAGTAGTATTCCTTAGACGCATATACGATGGGGTTCTATCCCCAACCTCTGATTGAATGTGGAGGCTCATAGAAGAATGGACACCATAAGAGTCTCAAGTGGTATCTTTTGGAGAGGTGCATCTGATAAGTTCAAATACCATATGGTGAGTTGGAGGCGCGCGCCGAGGCCGGGCAGCCGTGAGCCGGGCAGCGGCGCGTGGCGGAAGCAAGCAGGCGGCGGCAGATGCATGCTGCGGCGCGCAGCAGAGGTCGAGGTTCGCGCGCAAGAACGCAGCTCCATCTCTCGCCGATGACAGCAGCGACGCGGACCTTGAGCCTGGAGAGGAGGTAGCGCGAGGGCAGCGGCGCAGGGCACCGCCACGCCCACGGCGCGGCGCAGCCCGACAGCGCCGCTACCGGTGGCGCTCGAGGAGGAGCGCAGACGGCCGCGCGCAGACGGGTCGACGGAGATCTCTCGTGGTCGACTTTGTGTGTCGGCTTTTTTTGCTTTTGCTTTTGCTTTAGCATCTTAGACTAGCTTTTGCTTTGCTTTTGCATCTTAGACTAGCTTTTGACTAGCATCTAGACAAAGATCTTTGCTTTAGCATCTTAGAGGACATAGAGGACAGAGATTTAGACAGAGCATCTCAGACTAGCATATGTTGGCATATGCTTGATCGTTAGCCCATAAATATATCCCCAACCCCAGGTTGGTATGGACAGAAGAGAAATATACAAGAAAAATTGCATCTCCAGTGTCATCCTCTCCATGAGAGTAGGATCTTGCTATCACCAATAGTAAGAGTCCAAATGTAACAAGATGCTCGATACCACTTGTTAGTCTCGGACTCTTACTATTGGTGATAGCAAGATCCTTACTCTCATGGAGAGGATGACACTTGGAGATGGGGCAATTTTTCTTGTATATTTCTCTTCACATGCCATGCCAACCTGAGGGGTTGGGATACATATTTATAGGGCTAATCACCAAGCATATGCCAAGCATATGCCGAGCATATGCCAAGCATATGCTAGTCTAAGATGCTCATTCTAGATGCTCATCCCTAAATGTTGCCCTAGATGCTAGTCAAAGCTAGTCTAAGATGCTAAAGCAAAAGCAAAGCTAGTCTAAGATGCTAAAGCAAAAGCAAAGAAGCCGACACAAAAAAGCCGACACGTAGACTTATCCATCAATCTCCCTAAGTCTTGTGTGTCTCCTGTGAGGAATCTGAGCCATCCCGATCGGGCGCGAAGATGACGGAGCCGACGCTTGATTTCCACGCGAGGCGCCCCCAAACTTGACGGAGCCTCTGACGCTAGAGTCAAGCTCGCGAAGAACTCCCGCCAACCGGTCATGTCGCTGTCGAATCGCCGCCGAGGACGTGTGCTTTGGCTCGCCAAGGTGGAGGAGAGCCGCGCGGTGGCGCCGAGGTAGTTCAATGCTCGCTCGAGCAATGAACAGAGCCGTGCTCCTCCTCCTCCGCCTCAGGCGACGCGGGCTTGGCCGCGCCGTGGTCGCCGACAACCGCCCAATGACCAAGCTTGCCGCAGCTTGTAGCAAGAGTCGCCTCGCGTCGCTTGCTTGCCACGCGCCGCCCGGGCGCTCCACGTCATCACCCCAAGACGCCCTCGTGCCCATGCTCGGCGTCTTTGCGCGGCTTGCCGCGCTGCCACGCATGCGTCGCTCGTCGTGGAAGAAGGCTCCCCTTCTTCTTCTCGCCACCTTGGTCGGCAGCCCCACTCCTCCCGAGCGAGGAGGAGCTTCCGCCAATGGTGACGGGTCCCGAGAGAGACGTGGCTCATCATCGCTGACGACCTTGAGGCGACCCAACGCCTCCTCGATCGTCATCGTGGAGAGATCCGCAGAGATCGGATCGAGCGAGCCATCCGCTTGTACTTCTGGGACGCAATAAAGAGCTCGACGCCTCTCTCGCTATAGGTGTCGCCGCCGAATCGTACTAACTTCGCAGCAGAGTGTTGAGACGAGAGCAAAGTCATCAACGCCTCACCGCTTGAAGGCCGTGGTCTCCACTCCGCGCGGCGCTCGCAGTGTGGACTTGCGCGCTGCCGCCGCCGCGCGTGCCGCAAGGCGATGGCGCCCCAAGTCTCCTTGGCGCCGCTTGTTGGAGAGCGAATCGCATCTCGGCGGATCGCAGGCGATGAGGCATCCAGCGCTCGTCGATCCCCGTCGTAGTCGACGCCGCCAGACTGATCGCCTCCCACATGTGCCGCACTGAGCTCACCTTCATCACCGCGCCCACTCGACGAAGTTGGCCTTGGTGAGGTAGGCCACCCATGAGAGTAAGGATCTTGCTATCACCAATAGTAAGAGTCCAAATGTGTAACAGAAGGCGATTTGCGCACAAAAGATTTGGAGGTTTAGGTATTATTAATACTAGTCTCTTTAATGACTGCTTGCTCGAAGTGGTTCGGAAGATGGATAAGGCATGAGATGAGATTTGGTTTCAAATTTTGAAAGCCAAATATTTCCCAAGAGGTAATTTTCCCACCTTTCCCCTCCCCCCCCCCCCCTTCCCCCCCTTTTTTCCCTCCCCCCCCCCCCTTTCCCTTTCCCCCCCCCCCCCCCCCGGGGGCCCCCGGGCCTGGCCCCCGGGCCCCTTTCCTTGGGCCCCCCAACCCCCCCCGCCCGCGGGCCCGGTCCCCCGCCCTTACCCCCCCTCCCCCTTTTCCGCCGCCGGGGGGAATTTTGGGGTTTGGGTCTTTCGGGCCCCTCCCTTGGCCCCCAAAAACAAAGTGGTTTTTCCCCTTTTGGGTTTGGTTTTGGGAAGGGTTTTCGAATAAAGGGGAAAGGGTTTCCTTTCAAAGGTGGGTCATTTTTTATTTTTTTTCTTTGAATTTAGGAAAACTTTTTGGTTTAATTTATTTTTTTTTCGGGATTTAAACTTTTTGAAAGGCTTTGGGAATTTTAAAATTTTTCAAAGGGTTTTTAAACCAAAATTCCCTTTTTTTGGGTTAAATTTTTTTGGGTTACAATGGGTAAGGCTTTTTTATGTGGAACCTTTGATTTTCCAAATTTTTTTTAAAATTTTAAAAACATTTCCCAAAAAATTTTTTTTAAAAAAATTTGTTTTTTCCCCAAATTTAAAAGGGAAAACTCATAATTGGGGTTAATGGTTTAATTTTGTGGGAATTTCCCCAAAAAGGCACTTTGGCTTTTATTTTTTTTTAGTCCCTTTGTTTTTTTAAAATAAGAAAAATGAATTATGTGAGTTTCGGGAAAAAATTCAAAACCTTCAAAAAATTTGTTTTTAAGTTTAAAAAAATTTTAAACCCTTTGGGGGGATAGATTATATGCTTCCCAGCCTGCCACATTTATTTTAAAATTTTTCCCATTAATGAAATTTTGTTTCCTTCCCTTTTATGTTATTTTTAAACCCAAATTTTTCCCCAAATATTTTCCAACCCAAGCTTTACCTTTCATACCTTCCCTATTTTCCCCTTTTAATTCGCTGGGGATTAACCCCTTTTTTTAAGGGTTTTTAAAATTTTAAATGAAAAGGGGTTTTCAAAAGGTCCCAAAAATTGTTATATTTAAACAAATTTTTTTTTAAAAAAATTTTATTTTTTAAATTTTGGGTTTGGGTAATTTTTATTTTTTAAAAATGTTAGTTTTTTACCAGTTGATTTTTTTATTTTAAAATTGTTAATTTTTCCCTTTTTTGTTCCTTCTTAAAATTCTCTTTTTTCCTTTCTATTTTCTCTTTTTGTTCCTTCGTTTAGTTTTTCCCTCTTTTTTGTTCCCAAAAAAGGGTTCATCTCCGGTTTGGGTTTCCTTTCGTTGCTTGCTGGGAAATTTTCCTCCCTTTGGTTTTTTTTGGTTTTTTTTTCCCTTTATGGGGTTTGGGGGTTTTCCTTTATTTTAAAAAGGTTTGTTGTTTTGTCAAAACCCGGTTTCCCTTTTTTTTTTTGGCCCTAATTTTTTTCCCCCTTTTTAATTTGAGTTTTGTTATTTAAGGGGGGTTTTTTTTTTCCGGGTTGAAGGGAAAATGACACTTGGGAGTTGATCAAATTGCCAATTGATAATACTATTCGCTGCAAATGGATCTTCAAAAAAAAAAAGACATTGTACCAACCGAAGAGGCTAGATACTAAATGATACAACCAAATTCTAGATTGCTTGGAAAATTCAGGCCAATTGAGTTCAGATGGGTCACATGTTTCTTCCCTTCCTTGGAAAATTGTCTTGGGATATTTGTGCAAGTCATCCTTTTAAGTGTTAACAATGATTTGGAGTGCTCTTAGAACGAGGTAACTGCAGAAAAATGTGTTGCTGTGCGAACCTACGAAATGCATTGGATTGTCACACCTGCTTAGCCAGATTCACACCTGCTTGGCCAGATTCACACCTGCTTAGCCAGATTCACACCTGCTTAGCTGTCAAAAATTATATCAGGGAAAAAAGGATGCTCTTTTCCCCTCCGTATGCTGCAACATAGTACAAATTACATCAAATAGACTACAAATTTATAAAGAAGGAGAAATTGAGACTAGACAGAACTAAGAGGATTACAAATCTAGAAAGTGGAGGAATAAATATTACGCATATCGCTACATACAGTACTCTCAACTGGACAGAGCTGTAGAGCATACTGATGATGGAATCACACTGAAACTTCCTGTGCCTGAAACCCACTGTCTCTCTTGTTGGATACAAGCCTAGGATTCACACACCATAAGCACTGTACACAATGTCTGAATTTCGGAAGATGAACAGTAATGTTCAGAGAAGAACAAACAGAATTCAGAGAGACAATCTTTTGGGGCAATTTTCTCTGTTTTTTTTTCATTCAAAAGTTACAAGCATACATGCCAAATATAAAGCCTAACAATTAGCAATTGTGCAAATCCCACGATCAGTATAAAGAGGAAACAAATGTGTGCTGCTCCGCACATTACAAGGAAACAAACTAAAAAGGAAACAGATTCAAAATTCGTGCACACTGCACGTTACAAGGAAAGAAACTGAAAGACAAATCATGGTGATTGCGCATGCACAGGAATCAATCTTTCGGGTGACTCGGTCTTGCAGATCTCCAGCCCAATCATGTCCGGATTATTTGCTCACATACTCCCCCCTAATCCTGACATGCTTCCAGATCATAGACACCAAGTAGCTGACGCATAGCAACTAACTTTACTCCTGACAATGCCTTTGTCAATGCATTGGCACGTTGTTCTCCGGTGTTGATAAATTCTACCACAATCTGCCCCCTCTCCACACATTCTCTAATAAAATGAAATCTTGTATCTATGTGCTTGCTGCGACCATGAAATACAGGATTCTTCATGAGGGCTATGGCAGATTTGTTATCAACAAACAAAGTCATCAGCTTTAAATCTGTCCCGGTTAACTCACTAACAAGGTTCCTCAACCAAAGAGCCTGGCAGGCCGCTGCTATGGCTGCCATAAACTCGGCCTCGCAAGACGATAACGCCACCGTCTTTTGCTTTTGTGAATTCCAGGACACCAAACTTTCATTGAAATAGAAAGCCATACCACTTGTGCTTCTTCTCCCATCCAGGTCTCCTGCCAAATCACTGTCCGAGTACCCACAGATGCCATCTTCATGATGTCCCTTCACATAGACAAGCCCAAAATGAGTTGTTCCTCTCAAATACCTGAGAATCTGCTTGACCACCTTGTGATACATGATTGTAGGCCTCTCCATATACCTGCTCGCCATCTCGACAGCATATGACAGATCCGGCCACGTGTGCAACAAGTATCTAAGGCAGCCAATTATACGCCTATACTCTGTGGCATCGACTGGAGTCCCGTCCAAGTCTTTGTGCAGCTGCACCTTGAGCTCCATCGAGTACTTTGTGGCATTGCAATCTGCCATTCCAAATTGAGACAAAATTTTCTTGGTATAAGCTGATTGTTTGAGCAGTATCTGGTCCTTCTGCTACTCTACTTCGATCCCCAAGTAATAGGAGAGAAGTCCCAAGTCGCTCATCTCAAATTCCATCATCATCTGTTCCTTGAACTTCTTAACTTCTTCGGTGCTACTTCCTGTCACAATGAGGTCATCGACATACACTCCAACAATCACACTTGCTTCTCCTTCCCCTCTAGTGTATACCGCTTGTTCTTGAGTGCATTTACTAAAACCGAGTTCTTTTAGACTCTTGTCCAGCCGGGTGTTCCAGGCCCGTGGAGCCTGCCGCAATCCATAGAGGGCCTTTGAAAGCTTGTACACCTTGTGTTTCTGGTTTTGTATCTCAAACCCCTCCGATTGAGTAACATAAACCTCTTCTTCTAACTCCCCATTAAGAAATGCTGACTTCACATCCAGATGGTGTACCTCCCAGCTTCGATTTGCAGCAAGTGCAAGAATGACTCGAACGGTGTCAAGTCTTGCAACAGGTGCAAATACTTCTTCGAAGTCGATGCCTTGCCTTTGTACATAGCCTTTAGCCACCAGCCTCGCTTTGTACTTGACGACCTGCCCATCTGATTCTTTCTTCAATTTGAACACCCATTTCAGGCTGATGGGTTTATGGCCTGATGGGAGCTCGGTTAGGGTCCAAGTGTTGTTCTTCTCAATGGACTCCAACTCCTTCTCCATTGCTTCATACCGGCAGGCCTCGGTCGCAACTTCATAGTAACAAGATGGCTCTTCGGACACCACCATCATCACCTCACCCTCTTCTTCATCGAAAACGACCACTTCTTTAGTGTTGGCGTAGATGTCGACGAGGGACTTGAAGTGGACCGGCCTGTCACGGGACTCTGGCGTGAGCGTCACCGGAGTTGAGGTAGTCGTGCGGGTGCTCAATGGTGGTGTAGACAGAATCGATGCTCCTGCCGCAGGTGGCACATCTCCTGCCCCAGCGGCTACTGCAGTACTTGCCGCGCGTGGCGCGGAAGATGTTGGCGTAGATGGAGTTGTTGCCGTAGCTGCCGTAGTTCCTGCCGTGGCTCCTGCCGCGGGTGGCATAGCACCTCCCGCGTCGGCCTTAGTGTCCGCCACGACATATGGATCGTCGGAGTAGAGTGCGTCAAAGACAATGAACTCCGGCGACTCCACTTCATTGCCACCACCTGCATTCCATCTCCATTCAAGATTTTCTTGGAAAACGACATCTCTACTTACTTGAAGCTTGCCACGGCTCGGGTCAAATAAGCGATGAGCTTTGCAACCTTCGTCAACACCCAAGTATATCATGGGTGTACTCCTGTCATCAAGCTTCTTGAGGTGAGGGGATGTGTTCTTCGCGTACGCCACGCAGTCGAACACTCTCAAGTGTGCGAGGTGTGGCTTTCTCCCCATCCAGGCTTCAAATGGGGTGCGCTCTCCTAGCGCTTTGGTTGGGAGACGGTTTAGCAGATAGACTGCGTGCCTGACCATCTCTCCCCAAAACCTTATGGGCACATGCATGCTTTTGAGCAGGGATCTCGCCATGGCCATCACGGTGCGGTTTCGGCGCTCCACAACACCATTTTGTTGTGGTGTGTAGGGAGCCGTGAGATGCCGCTCAATGCCTTCGTCTTCACAGAAACGGGCGAACTCCGTGGACAGGAACTCGCCACCGCGGTCCGTCCGGAGTGTTCTGATCTTGTGCTCGGTCTTGTTCTCCGTCAGTGTTCTGAACTTCTTGAATGCCTGGAATGCACCACTCTTCGCTGCTAGTGCATACACCCACATCCATCCGGTGAGATCATCAACAATCAAAAGAAAGTATTTGTTACCGGAGAGTGTGCATGACGATATTGGCCCGCAAATGTCAGCATGAAGTAGTTCAAGAGGCCTCTCCACTCTGAAATTCGCTTGATATGGGAACGGCAAGCGTGCATGCTTAGCAATTACACACGCCTCGCATAGCTGGTTCGGGCGGGTCAGTAGTGGCACGCCAACCACCATCTCCTTCTCCCCCAAGAGCCTCAAGTCATGGAAGTTGACATGACCGAGCCTCACATGCCACAACCATGCTGGATCTTCGAAGCTTGCTAGAAGACATACCGGCTTGGATATCTTCAAGTTTATCTTGTATAACCGGTTTTACGTCCGCTTCACTGACATCAGGAGCTTTCCGCTCCTGTCGAACACCTTCATGGTGTCTCCCGCCATGAGCACTTCGTTCCCGTCTTCTGTCATCTTTCCAAGGATTATAATGTTACTACAAAGCTTTGGAATGTAGTATACCTCTTGGAGGGCCTTCTGATCACCGTTCTTGCAAAGCGAACATGACTGTTCCCTTGCCCATGTTTTGTACCGTCGACCCGTCGCCGAACCTCACCCTCCCGGTGACAGCTTCATCCAATTCATACTTGTAGAATGTGTGCACGCGCCGTCTTGTCCTTCTTCGCATTCACCTGTGCTCCTTCCGCCGGCTCCACCGCCTCCCACACTCCCTGGGCATCAAGGATCGCCTCTATCCTTATCGCCCACACCGTGTAGTTGGAGGGGTTCAGCATCGGGAAATGGAACGACACTCCGCTGCTCTCCTTCGTCGTGTGCTATGGAACAATCGACATTTGTGGAACCAAGAATGCTTGGGTATGCAAACTCTAGCTCTGATACCAGATGTTAGATACAAGCCTAGGATTCACACACCACAAGCACTGTACACAATGTCTGAATTTCGGAAGATGAACAGTAATGTTCATAGAAGAACAAACAGAATTCAGCGAGACAGTCTTTTGGGGCAATTTTCTCTGTTTTTTTTTTCATTCAGAAGTTACAAGCATACATGCCAAATATAAAGCCTAACAATTAGCAATTGTGCAAATCCCACGATCAGCATAAAGAGGAAACAAATGTGTGCTGCTCCGCACATTACAAGGAAACAAACTAAAAAGGAAACAGATTCAAAATTCGTGCACACTGCACGTTACAAGGAAAGAAACTGAAAGGCAAATCATGGTGATTGCGCATGCACAGGAATCAATCTTCCGGGTGACTCGGTCATGCAGATCTCCAGCCCAATAATGTCCGGATTATTTGCTCACATTTCTGTCCCTGTAACTGATTAGGCTCGGGCCGCGGCTGGTTATCATCGCCTCGGCCTCTCCTGCTTAAGAATGACAGCATTACATGGATTGCAAAGTAGGCCAGCACGGCGATGATCAGTGCTACAACATATCCAGAGGTCTCCCAATCCCTGCTGGAGCCGGCCGCGTAGGCCCCTAGGAGGCCGAGCAAGTCCAGCACAATCGTCGTGTTCATCACCTTGAGCCACCACTTCTCCTTCTGCAGCGACTTCGGTAGCAACAGGACGATGACAACAATGGACGCCACGAAGGAGGTGGAGTTGCTGTAGAAGAAGGCAAGGTACCGGGGCCTCCTGTCGTCGTGCATGACCGGGTCGCCCGCGGCGTGCCCGTCGCTGTTTCTCTGCCAGACTCCGCCTGGTGGTTCTAGGCCGGCTTGGTAGGTGACACTCGCCGCCAGGATTCCTAGCAACATCAGGTATTTGCGCTTGGCATGTTTTCCCTTTTCTTCTTCGCCATTTCCTGTCCCTTCTGTGTTGCCGGTTCTCGTCCCCATTTCTCCGTCGGCACCGCCTTCTCTAGATGATGCATCTGCTGTGTTGGCAGCTCTCTTCTCCTTTTGTTTTTTCAGATGGATCACCAAAAATACCAGGAGCAGCAAGCCTACAAAGAAGACAACCACAGCCACCAACGCGAAGATGTAGATGGAAGTTTTTAGATGCTGCGTGCTTCCGGCGGCATAGGCACCCATGAGACCAAACAAGCCGGCCGCCGTGCACACAGAGAGGGCGCAGCTTCGTATGGCTGGCTTGTACAGATTCGAGTTCACGAGGAGTATGATGAGGGCGATGGACAGCATGAAGCTTACTGAGTTGCAGTAGAAGAAGGCCTTGTAACGGCGTGGATAGTTGTATAAGAGGACCGGGACGCCCGCGTGGTGCCCGAGCTTATCATCATCTTGGAGCCAGAAGCCGCTCGGCGGGGTCAATCCGGCTTGGTAAGTGATGGTTGCGACCAAGATTGCGAAGAGGAGGAACCGCTTGCGCCTCCTGGGCGTTGTGCTCGTGTAGAAACTTCTTCTGGACCAAGATGACGGCGACTAAGGAGGCCACGAAGGCAACCGAGTTGCAGTAGAAGAACGCCTTGTACCGCTTAGCGTTCGTCGTTAAGAGAATCGGGTCACCGGCCTTGTACCCGTCCCCGTCGTCCTCCCAAAGGCCACCCGGCGGGTCCAGCCCCGCCTGGTATGTGATGGTCGCGGCAAGAGTGGCAAGCAATAGAACAAGAGAGCGAGCCTTCTCCAGCGCCTGATTGATGTGCTCATCCCTAGTAATTGCAGAGAAACAGAGTTAGGAATAGACTCATAAATGCCAATGATTTGAGAGGAGAAAGAGAATTCTTTTTTATTTTGGCCCTCTAACACTACTCAATTGTAAATCTAACCCCCTTTCTATATTTTTTTGCAAATCTAACCTCCCTTCCCTCTCCTTCCGTGCTCGGGGAGCACGGAAAGACACGGAGGCCTGGCGCAACGCGTGAGTGGCCACTTACCGTGCTCGGGCACCACGGAAATCCACTTCCCGCGCTCACACACCGCGGTAAGTGGCCGCTCCCAGGCCTCGGTGTTTTGTCGTGCTCCCCGAGCGCGGAAGGAGGGGGAGGGGGGCCAGATTTGCAAAAAAAAAAAAACATGAGGGGGCTAGATTTGCAATTGAGTGGCATCAGGAGGCCAAAATAAAAAAGATTTCGGAGAAAGAAGACAGGGCTGTTGGCTCACTTACGACGGCCGGCTCATAATGTATCCCTAGCACTCTTAGCCTAGTCACACTTAGTCTAACTATCGCTAGCCGATAACTCGGCATTCGGTAAGTCTCAAACAAGTGAGCAACATCTTCTAAATTTTAGTTCTAGATCCGCTACCAAAAAGAAGAATATGTGCTAAGTAGTACCTGTCATTGTTAGTCTGCGGGAAACAAGGTCTTCTTACTGCTTGCAACCATGTTGACACTGAAGCATGGATACGCTCGAGTTGTGTCCAGAAGCAGGTGGCCCTTATGGCTTTCGTGACATCAACAAAATCCACTGGGAAGAAAATGCATGCCACTTGGAGAACAATGCATGCAAGAACGGCACCAACCAGGCCGACCACATAGACGGTAGTGTCAGTCTCCCTGCAGCTGCCGGCGGCGTACGCCCCCACGAGGCCGATCAGCGTGACGATGATGCACCCGTAGAGCTCGCGAGACCGTACCTTGTCACTCTCGCGCAACTTCTTGTCCAGGAGCAGCAGGATGATGAGCAAGGACGCGACGAACGCCGAGCTGTTGCAGACGAAGAACGCCTTCAGGCGTGCGGGGTGGCGGTCCTTGAGAATCGCGTCGCCCGGGCGGTGGTCACCATCGGTATTGTCCCAGAAGCCACCCGGCACGCTCATCCCTGCCGCGTACGTGACGCTCACTGCGAACGTCGCGAGCAGCAACAGGACCTTGCGGAGCCGTTCTTCAAGCGCGCCGCCGGGATTCTTGTCGGGCAACGATGCCAGCACAATCTGAACCACGAGGTAGACGAAGACGGCCGCCACCAGCACCGAAGAGTAGACGGTCGTGAGCGTGTCCCGACAGGTCCCGGCGGCGTAGGCCCCCATGAGGCTGAGCAGGTCCAGCACCATGACCACGCGCAGACTGTGCAGCGGCACCACGGTGAACCACGCGCTGCATACATTCTTCTTCTCGTGCAGGACGGCGAGGAGGAGGATGAGGACGATGACCACGAGCGACGAAGCGAACGCGGTGGCGTTGCAGTAGAAGAACACCAGGTAGCGGCGGTAGTTGGTTTCCCGGATGATGGGGTCGCCGGCGAGGCGGCCGGCGTCAGCGACGGTGTCCTGCCAGACACCCCCTGGCGGGTTGAATCCCGCGGCGTACGTCACCGTGGCCACCAGCGTGGCCAGCAGCAGGAGGTACTTCCGCAGGCTGTACTCCCACGGCTGACCGGCCTCTCCGGTCGTCATTGCCGCCGGCTTCAGCTGCGATGAACTCGATGCCACCCTCTGCGCAAGCCTGCTTCTTAATTAATGTGACGCAGAATGGCCATTTGCAACCATGGTTTACTAATTTATAAGATGGTGACCGGCGGGAGATCTTTGCCCTTCTCACCAAGACTTCACTCCGCGTGGTGGAGCCCTGGAAGATGCCACTCGCACAGGCGGACTAGTCTATGAGTATGTGACCACGTCGATCCAACTCCGTTCCACGGTCTCACCGTTTGAAAAGTTGTCACGTGTCTGTATTCTCATCTCGATCTTTCCCATATTTCCTCTTTTGGCTGAACTTGTTTGCGCGTAAAATAAAATATGGTACAGAGTTTAGATATCCTGATCGAATTCAAGACTCGGCTAACATAATATTTTTAAAAAATATCTATGAACCACTTTTAGTCCACGTCTTATGGCTAGAGGAGCTCGTCAACCTTTTCTCGGTAGCTCAAGTTTTTGGATGAATTTACTGCAGGTATTTTCTCAGCAAAGAGAGATCACGTGCAACCTGAATCCCCACCCACCCCCACCCAAATGCTTTGTGGAGTACCGGAGGCTGCAGCGCATGCCTGTTTGCATAAGAGAAAATTTACGTTATATTTTACCGGTAGTATATGGTGGTAGTATAAATTAAATCTGATCATTGATTTGTTAGGAGCATAATAGACTTTTATTTGTATTTATAATTTTTCGTGGGGGTATTGTGGATTTTTTTAACTAGGGTTGAAAATATTACTCTTGTGTCATGTTATCCGTATATAGGCAATTACAATTCTACCCCCTTATGATTATATTATTCATACTACCAGGTGTAGTATAATTAAATTATAACTAATCTGAACCTTTGATCAATGAGAATGGACGATTTGTATTAAATTGAGTGTACCGTAGAGAGCTCTGGCTCGATGATCACCGTGCCAATTAATAGATAGGCGCCGCACGTACGTGCACGGCTGGGGAATGCGGCACGGCGGACGATTCTACCGTAGTCATTCTGCCGCCAAGTCTACGACGGCGCAAGCTGCATTCACGTTGGAAATAATTGGACGCGCCCCTAAATGAGTAGAGGAACAGTTAATCACAAGATAGGTGGTACAGAAAATTCATTCAAGAGTTCTCTTCGCTTTGAGTATATTATTCAGGACTCTACATTAATTTATGCATACCCTGCGCAAGTTTGAAAATTAGACAATTCGATCTGAGCATCATTTTGTTTTTCGAATTTCAAATGCGGTCAAGGGGAGGAGACTAATGCGGCGGATGAGGTTGCCTTCGTCGAGGTTGAAGGTGTCACTGGATCAGATAAAAGGACACGACGACATGGTGGTCGAAGACAGGGCAGAGGGCGGAGGAGGGGAGAAGCAGCGGGAGGAGACCGGAGTTGAGCGGCGGCGACGACGACGGCGGGATTCGGATCATTCCTCCTGCGGAGGGGGAGGGGAGAGGCAGCGGGAGGCGGCTGGAGTTGCGCAGTGGCGGCGGCCGGAGTTGCGCAGGGAGGCAGCACGTGAGCTCGAGCGCGATGCGATCGATGCTCGATTCCAAACGACATGTGAAGAGTAAAGAATTGCCTCTAGTTGTATATTGCCCCTTGGAATTGACCTTGGAATTATCAACTCCAATTCTAATGGCAGCCAAGAAGCAACTTCATCCTCGGAATTGAATTCCAATTTCACGATTTCATGGCCAATTGATGGGAGCCAAAAAACATAAACTATGGCTAGTTGACTTTGACTATGGCCTGAGTCTCGATTGATCATATCTGTATACTTTCAACCTGGAAGTCGAAGTCAACGTAACGCCGTCGCGGTTGTGAAACAGACATGCAGCATGTTTGATGGTCAGTTGATAAGTCAACGTAACATCCTGACTATGACTAATTGTCTCCAGGTGACTAAGCATGTCCGTCTTCAACAACTAGCAGTGAAGATGTATTGATTGGTCAGAACTTTTTTTTTTATTTAATCTTTTTTTAAAATTTATTTTAAAGTTAACCCTTCGTAAACTTTATTTTCAATTCTGACCACTTTGGTCACGCCATCACCCGTGGTGTGACCAAACAACACTGTCACGCCACATGATAAGTCCCCAAAATCGCACTTTTTGTCACGCCACTGGTGGTGGCGTGACCAAACAATACTGTCACGCCACCACCAGTGGCGTGACAAGACTTTGACCAGAAATGGGCTAGCGTGACAGTGTTGTTTGGTCACACCACGGGTGGTGGCGTGACCAAAGAGGTCAGAATTGGAAATAAAGTTTGCGAGGGGTTAACTTTAAAATTAAATTAAAAAAAAAGATTAAATAATAAAAAATTCTAATCGGTCACTACCAGGGGGCGGATATTTCCGGACGGCCAGGAACAATCCTAAATCCGCCAGGGTTAATTTCCCTATCGGTGAACCGGCAAAAGCCGTCACCCTATAAAATATGTCTATCGGTCAACCGTCGGGACAAATATCCGCGACGGAAATTCATGAGGGGTGGCGTCAGGGAAAAAGGTGCTACGACGGGTTTTGCAGCACGTGCTGAGCCTATATTCCTGATGGCTAACCGTTAGTAATATCCGTTAACAGGATAAGAACCGTCAAATATCTCTATATTTCGCCATTTTTCTAGTTGTTTCTTGAATCAAAAGGTTTAGTATAAAAAAAATGTTGAAACTGGACAGGTAGTTGCAGTTTGTGTAAATTTTTTGATGGTCACTTTGGAAATTATTCACGTGCCATTTTGTGGTGTTAATTGTTAAGGTGATCCAATTTATATTGTGCCAATTTGAACAGGAAAGTGTGACAATTTGAACCGGAACATTTGGATTTGGCAAACGATTCACCTTGCAAAATAATCGTTTAAAAGAACTTTCAAAATGACCAACCGGCAAACTTCGAATTCGGAATAACTTGAGATAGGGAATAGATGAGATGCACTGTCACATGTACCGTTAGCATGGCCCACAAGAGAACGAAACGCGGTGTTTCCTGGAAACAAAAAACCGAAGAAGGCGCATCGCATCCCCCGTATGTTGCGCATCTCAAAGCATATTGGAGAGTGAATGCCTTTCTAATTGTAAAAAAGCCTTTCGCGAGGAGAGCCCTACCTAGATCGCATCGGATTGCGCAATCCAGAATTGTTGCCGCCCGCAGAATTGTTCTGCGATTGAGCTCTGTCGGTGCCCCGTGGGAATGCCCGGATCAGCCACTGCAGGGGCGGAACTACCGCCGGGGTAAGCAGGGGCGGCTGCCCCGGGTCTCCCAGGCACGACTGGTGTTCGATGAAATACGTGCAAGAAATCGGCCATCCCGTGGCTTTCTCCCACCCAGCTAGCCAGGCACTGCTGCCGGGGCTGTGCTTTCTCTGGAGCTCTTTGCAATGCCCGAGATAGGCGCTTGATTTTGGACGGGCCATCATGCCATGGTCGTCCTGCCAGACGCCACCCGGCGGATCCAGTGCCGCTTGGTAAGTGATGGTTGATGCTAGAGTGGCAAGTAGTAGAACAAGAGAGCGAGCCTTATCCAACGCTTCATTTGTGTTCACCTGAACAGAGTTGATGCCTTGTGTACCATCTGATGCCGCCGGCAATTCATTTGCCGATTCCAGTGAATCATGCGGTTCAATCCTAGTGATTTGTGCAGATATGGAGTTAAAATAGAATTCAAATATTAGGAAGCAGAAGGATATGTGTTCAGTACCTGCTATTAGTCTGCGTTGCTTCAACTTCCATGACACATCCAGGAACAACCACTTGGAAGAAAATGTATGCAAGAATGGCACCACCCAGACTGCACAGTAGATGGTATGGTCAGTATCTCTGCAGCTCCCGCTGGCGTACGCCCCCATGAGGCTGATCAGCGCAATCATGATGCACCCATACATCTTGTACGGATGTATTTTGATGCTCTCCCGCAGCTTCTTGACAAGGAGTAGCACAATTATGAGCAGGGACGCGATGAACGCAGTGGTGTTGCAGACAAAGAATGCCCTCAGGCGGGGAGAATGATGTTCCTGCAGTACTGGATTGCCTGCACCGTGGCCTTCTTGGGTGCTATCCCAGAAGCCACCTGGTGTGCTCAGCCCGGCCATGTACATGATGCTCGTCGCGAATGTCGCGAGCAGCATCAGTACCTTGCGGGGCCTTTCCTCGAGCCCGTCGTCGTGCTTCTCCTCCTCGGGCAATGAGGCCACCCCCATTTGAACCACGATGTAGAAAACAACAAGAGCTACTAGGACCAGGGTGTATATGGTGGTGAAGTGGTGAACACATTATTGGTGCATAAACTAAGGCTAAGATAGATCTAGGCGACATTAACTCTAGCTCAGTGAAGAACACCTAGCCTAATCCTTATAGCAGAAGCGGATTTATATACCCAAACTTGAAGATGCCATTAGGCTTGTAGATCCGTCGATGTAGCGGCTGGGAGGTGAGGCGCAGTCGGTCCCGATCGGCAGTGTCACGGTGACGGCGGCGGCCTTCAGTCTTCGCCCACCACAGCACTCGTGATAGATCAGATTTGTTGGGTCGTTCGTAGCCTAGAAGCACACGGAGGAACCAGGCTTGCCTAGTCCCCTGTTTTGTTATAGTGCTGCGTGAACGGGATCAAAACCAAATGAGTTGGTTGCGCTCCTGATCAGAGCACAAGTGGGCATGACCCCTTGAATCTCGGGAGTGGTTAGCCGAGATCAACTCAATATTCTTCCCTTTGATCGTAAGGCTAACATCATAAGTTTATTCTCAATAAAACAACATACCAAGGTAATGCGTTGTATAGCCAATGAAGTATCATACAACCCCAGTATCTATAGTGTACTATCCCATCTTAAAATGGATACTCATTATACTTAATGAGAGTTGGTTTGCTTTAATGTTCTTTTATCTAGAATCAGAGGTTTTCTAATAAACCCATGCCAACAACATGATCATGAAAGATATTGGGTGGTAAGCCTTTAGTTAGCGGATCCACAAGCATTAACTTAGTACTAAGATGCTTGATACTAATGGTTTGATTTTGGATTCTGTCTTTCACAACATGGTACTTAATATCAATGTGTTTGGCAGCACTACTTGATCGATTCGTTGTTACTCGCATAAAAGACTGCGGGTTCGTTATCGCAGTATAAGGTGAGCGGTTTAGAGATGCTGTCTACCACTCTAAGTCCATGATAAAGTTCTTAAGCCATACAGCCTACCCGGTAACCTCATAACATGCCACAAACTCAGCTTGCATCGTTAAAAATACCGTAAGGGTTTGTTTAGAGCTTTTCCACGAGATAGCTCCCCTAGCGAGTGTGAAGATATAACCTGACGTGGATTTCTTAGTATCAACACATCCCGCAAAATTTGAATCTGAATAACCAATAACTTCAAGATTATCAGAATTCTTATATGTGAGCATGAAATGTTTAGTAGCTTGCATATAGCGCAAGGCTTTCTTAACGGCCTTCTAGTGGTCTGGTCCTGGATTTGACTGATATCTGCCAAGCATCCCGGTTATAAAAGCTAAATCAGGGCGCGTGTTTACTTGAGCATACATAATGCTTCCGACAGCTGAAGCATAAGGAACCGACTTCATCTGATCAGTTTCATATTGGTTTCTTGGACATTGAAATGTCCCAAACTTATCGCCCTTAACAATAGGAGTAGGCGAGCTAGATCACTTATGCATATTATATCTCTTCAATATTCTGTCAATGTATGCATTCTGAGATAAACCTAATATTCCTTTGGACCTATCTCAGTGAATCTCAATGCCAAGAACGTAAGAGGCATCACCAAGATCCTTCATATCAAAATTAAATGAAAGAAATCTCTTAGTCTCAAATAGCATATCCTTATCACTGTTAGCCAATAAGATGTTATCCATATAAAGCACTAAGATGGTGAATTTACTCCCCATGAACTTAACATATATGCAATTATCAACTTCATTCTCCTTAAATCCAAAATTCCTTTTGACCTTATCGAATTTGAGGTACCACTGCCTCGACGTTTGCTTTAAGCTATAAATCGATTTTTTAAGTCGACATCCCAAATGTTCCTTACCTTCCACGACAAAACCTTTCGGTTGAGTCATGTAAACATTTTTTTATAAGTCGCCATTAAGGAATGTTGTCTTAACATCCATCTAATGTAGTTCTAAATCATAATGAGCTACAAGTGCCATAACGATTCTAAATAAATCTTTAGTTGAGACAGGAGAAAAAGTGTCATTATAATCAATCTCCTCTCTTTGTGAGAAGCCTTTTGCTACAAGTCTTGCTTTGAACCTTTTGACATTTCCTTTAGAGTTATGCTTGGTTTTGTAGACCCATTTACAGCCTACTGTTTTGACTCCGTCAGAAATTTCTACTAAGTCCCATACATCATTCGTGCTCATAGACTTTAGTTCATCCTTTATGACATCAAGCCACTTAGGAGAATGTTCACTCATCATAGCCTCTTTATAAGAGGTGGGATCATCTATCTTCCCTATATAATTATTATCCTTATTCATATAAACAACATAATTATTTATGATGGCATATCTTCTCTTCCGCTGTGATCTTCTGATAGGTTCATCAACTATTGCAGGAGACTGCTGAGGCTCATCCTTAGGTGCGACATTAGAAATTTCAGAGACCTCAACAGTGGGTGCAACAACAGTATTCTGTATTGGAGGTGCAACTACCTGAGGCACATGAATAAAGGTCTCTGGGATAAGTGGTGAAGGAACATAAACCCGCTTCTCCTCAAGATCTATTTCCCTAGGCTCCAGGTCTTCATCATTCTCTAAGAACACAGCATGTCTTGTTTCTATAAACTTAGTTATCCTATTAGGACAGTAAAAACGATACCCTTTGGATCTCTCAGGGTATCTAATAAAATGGCAACTTACTGTCTTATAAGCTAATTTTTCAATATGTGGATTAAATATCTTAGCTTCAGCACAACAACCCCACACTCATAAATATTTCAAACTCGGTTTCCTCCCAGTCCAAAATTCATAAGGTGTCTTAGGCACTGATTTACTGGGAACCCGATTAAGAATATGTGCGGCTGTCTTTAGTACTTCCATCCACAAACCAATTGGTAAATTAGAATAGCTAAGCATGCTCCGTACCATATTCATAAGTGTACGATTGCGTCTCTCAGCTACCCCATTCTGCTGAGGTTCACCTAGTGTAAAATACTGGGCAACAATGCCATTTTCCTGAAGAAACTTAGCGAAAGGGCTAGGAATTTGTCTATAAGAGGCATGTCTCCCATAATACTCTCCTCCATGGTCTGATCTTACCACTTTAATTCTTAGGTTGTACTGATTTTCAACTTCAGCCTTAAATATCTTGAATTTGTCAAGTGACTCAGATCGGTCTTTAATGGGAAAAATATAACCATAACGGAAGAAATCATGAGTGAATGTGATGAAGGAATCAAAACCATCCACTGATGTCACAGAAAAAGGACCACAAATATCAGTATGAATTAATTCTAAGAGTCCTGTGATGCAAGTGACTCCCTTCTTTATTTGCTTTACATATTTTTCTTTAATGCAATCAATACAGTGGTCTGAGTCAGAGAAATCTAATAGGTGGAGAATTTCTTCCTTAATAAGACGCTCCATTCTCCCACTCGAAATGTGGCTTAAATGACAGTGCCACAATTTCGAAGAAGTTTCATCATTGTTTTTACGCTTAGCATCATACACATTCAAAGATACAGGAGATTCATTAAGGGAAAGCATATAGAGCTTGTTTTATCTAAAAGCAAGACCAATATCATTTGAATCAAATGTAATAATGCATTTATTGTTACCAAAATTATATTTAAAACCATAATTGTCCAATAAAGAAACCAAAATCGAATTCCTCCCGATGGAAGGAACATAGACCACATTATTAAGACGAAGTATGAAGCTGTTATCTAAAACTAATGAAACAGATCCAACTGATTCCACTTCAGCTTCTTTTCTATCCGCGACTCTAAGACTTCGCTCCCCCTAAATTAGGTCAGTAACATCGTGTTAGAGCATAATTATAGAAATGACACTTCATTCGTCTCGGGCTGAAAAATAACATCGCAAACATCGAAAAATTAAATAAATGACATCCTGGCTTTTTTCAAAAAAATTTAAATATAGAAACTGAGCTAAAAAATTATCAATTTTTTGTGAAGTCTCCCGACACAGTTTAATTGCTTGTGTATTTTTTTTAAAAAAAAACTTTATACGCTATGATTTTGTCTCTAAAATCCATTTAAGTATATTGTTTGTAGGAATTTTTTAATATAGAAAATGAGGTCCAAACATTATTAATTTTTTTTCTAGGCTCCTTACATAGTGGACTTGATTGTGTAATTTTTCTAGAATTTTTACAAAATTAATTAATATAATTTCATAATGTTCTTACATTATGAAATATTAGACTTCTCACGCAGTGGACATTATGAAATTGCTTCTCTTCTTACCTCTCCTTGCAAGTTGCACCAGGCTGTTTGGACTTAATAGGCATTGGACTATGAGCTTAAGAGCTCGTGAGGGTTCAGGGTTTAGCATAGTTTGTAAGGCCAGAGATAGACTTGCATAGTTTATAGGGAAAATTAGCTCAGTAACATCGCGTTAGAGCGTAATCGGAGGAACGACACTCCGTTCGTTTCGGGTTGGAAAGTAACATCACGAATATCGACAAATTAAATGAATGACATCCTGGCTTTTTCTAGAATTTTTTAAATATAGAAACTGAGCTCAAAAAATTATCAATTTTTTTGTGAAGTCTCTCGACACAGTTTAATTGCTTGTGTTTTTTTTTAAAAAAAAAACTTATACGTTCTGATTTTGTCTCTAAAATTTATTTAAGTATACTATTTGTAGAAAGAAATTTCCTAATATATAAAATAAGATCCAAACATTATGAATTTTTGTCAGGCTCCTTACATAGTAGACTTGATTGTGTAATTTTTTCAGAATTTTACAAAATTAAGTATTGCAATTTCATAATATGCAGTGTGTGAGGAGTCTAACATTTCATAATGTAATGACATTATGAAATTACATTAATTAATTTTGTAAAAATTCTGAAAAAATTACACAATCAAGTCTACTGTGTAAGGAGCCTAAAAAAATTTATAATGTTTGGACCTCATTTTCTATATTAGGAAATTCCTACAAATAGTATATTTAAATGAATTTTAGAGACAAAATCAGAACGTATACAGTTTTGAAAAAAAAACAAGCAAGTAAACTGTATCGGGAGACTTCACAAAAAAAATTGGTAATTTTTTGAGCTCAATTTCTATATTTAAAAAATTCTAGAAAAAGCCAGGATGCCATTCATTTAATTTTTCGATGTTCGCGATATTATTTTTTAGCCTGAGATGAACGGAGTGTCGTTTCTCCGATTACGCTCTAGCACGATGTCAGTAAGCTAATTTCCCCTGGTATATATTGCAGCGTGAACTGGAAGCTTCCAAGTGTTGTACTGGCTGGGTGAACGTGCATAGTTCACATGGACAGAGACTGGGTTTTATATTCTTCTATCAGGAGTTGACTCCATGGATGCATGGAGTCCAGGAGAGAGAAGATTAGTTTGCTAACATTTACCATTAGACTTTGTGATCCAATTCCCAAGGTCATGCTAATGTGCAAGTATGATATTCAGGAGTGGTTGGAGTGTATGCAGGCTATTCTTTGAAGTGAGATACCCCTGGTGGAGATTGCCCAGATGCTGGTTTGTGATCGACGAAATGCCCAGTGATACTGCATTTCCTGGTTTTTGATGAAGTGGCAAGCTGCCAATAACATGTCTTCATATCAGCTGTTCATGGTGGGTTGTGCGTGGCTGGGGTTCGACGTGATGCCTGATAAACCCTCCAGGTGCATTTCTAGTTGCCTTTTGTCACAATACCTGCGATGAATTTGCATGAGCATGTACATTTTGATTGTTAGAGTATACGGTTGACAAAAATCCAATCAACTGAACTATTTTTGGTATTTCAAAATGTACTAATCCCAGTCTGTAGGACTACTTAATATGAAGTTGAAACTTGAAAAACGTCTAAGGGTAAATTTTTGTGTGCACAGTGTAGTCATAAAATTAGTAAAGGAGCAGATACATGACAGATGAACAGAGCAATTATTTTGGGATAGATGTTTATACTAGAATTGGCAATTATCTGAAGTCTTAGCCTTGACTATCAAAACTGGTAGAGTGCAATCTTAAGGTAATAAAATCCAGTTTTCAGGAGCTACCCAACACATGATCTCATCATGGTAGATTCCCATTCTTTTCTTTTTTGAGTCTCATCATGATAGATTCATAAGTTCTTCATGAGTATGTAATAAAATACAGTTTTTCTTTTCTTTTTTGAGAGTCTCATCATGCTATTTGGATAAGCTCCTATTCCCTAATACTAGAGGACAAGCTCTGTACATGTTTCCTTGGGAGCAACATTGCCCTTTCTTTTCCTTTTGAAGATTAGCTATATCAAATAGGATAGAGTTGAAAGGATTTTTTTGAAATAATATTAATTTAAAATATAATTACAAAATTAAATAGTCGAAAAAAAAGAAAACTAGGTGCTTGTCGCCAATTGGAATGACGATAGGCTTCTGACGCCATTCCAATTGACGACAGGGGCCTAGGCACTGGCAACAGGTGGCTCAACAGTATAGAGAGGCCTCTGTCGCCAATTCAACTGCTGTGGGACCCCGAAATCGAGTTTGTTTTAAGCCAAGAGATTATACCAGAGACATAACTCTTCACATAAAACTAGTCCAATTTCAAGTTCTCTGATATGTGTCTCGTATTAGCTCCCAAGATCAAAGGCTAATACGCACATATCCTAAACAACATTGTTACACAGTCATACACAAGTCTTGCATTTATTAAAAGATTAAGTTCAAAAGTGGTACGAACTACATAAGTTTACATTATTGACCAACAGGTCAAAGAAAACATTGCAGCGGAAGATAAACAACTATACTATACCAAAAATATCCATCCAAGTGTGCCCACTCCCTAGGAACTCAGTGGAGGTAAATATAGCACTATTCGTTAGCGTCACCATAATCAGCCCTAACGAATTGGTCATGATCGTAGCATTCCTCACCTGAAACAAGTGGATAATCTGATTGAGTACAGAAGGTACTCGCAAGTCTTACACAAACAAATAAAAGAAAGTGTATAAGAGGGCCTATACAAAGGATAAGAGATTATACACGCTAGGGCTATTCAAGGAATAGTTATATTGGCATATGTTTTTGCAGAAAACAATGAGTTTAATCCTACATACTCTAATTTATGAAGGCTATTTAGTAAATTGAAATTTGGACCACAAAAATTTAAGTGATAATAAGATAGATATAAACGAACAATACCAAAGTGGCAAACCCACTTTGATAAACTAATGCGCATGACAAACTGGTCATGCCGATACCAAGTTGTCCCCATGTCAAATTTTAACTTTGTAGTCTACAATGGTGACAATCGAAACCAAGCGTCGTCCGTAACCGTGGACACGGCTATTCGAATAGATTTATCCCTGCAGGGGTGTACATCTTTACCCACATAACTTGATTAACTCGTAAGCCTTCGGATAATAGCACACTTCCTTTGGTATGTCGGCCTGTGAAATCAAGATTCGGTATTTTTCAGTAAGAATATCTTATTGAGTTGAAAACACCCATGCGAGACAAATCTCGCTTAGTACAATCTTCTGATAGAACCTGCTAAGCGGGGCACGCACATTATGCTGGGAGTGTTGATGCAATTAACAGAAAGTAAAGCTATGCTCACTGCATATATTAAATTGCAATAAAACCCTACGAACACATGATCAAACACATGTGTCCTCACACCACCTATAATCTAACTCAATAAAATTTTCCCCTTAACCAAACGGTGTCCATATGACCGCATATGGTAGTACGTATGGTATTTGGAGTGATCGCCCAAAAGCTTCAGTCCTTAACGATCCGGACAAGACTTCCACATACCCGATTCTCGTGCACGAAGGCACCCACACTATTAACCACTTGTCTAGATCAAAATCAGTTTTAATTAAACAAAGTTTGAGACTCAAAGATCAGATCCAAGATCTGAAACAAAAATATGAACGTAAAATGTTCAATGTCTCCCATGATCAACGAGCTACCCTCGTCAACCAAAACTACCGAATCTAGTGACTTGTAGGGCTAAGCATTATATTAGGAATAAATATCATCACAATATCTAACCTAAGCTCAAGTGTATGGAAATGATTAAGGATTAGCCACAATCATTAGGACATAACTATTCTAGACTTCATAAATTAATAATACACAAAAATAGCATGCAAGCAATTATCATTGCATTTCAAAACACTAAAGTACTAAAGACTGGGATCAAGATGATGCAAGAGGATGCTTGCCTTGCTAATAATCCACTTGTTCAATCTCAGGAGCCTCAGTAATATAATCAATCTCGTGGAGCAACTCAGAATCTAGAACTAACGATAGCAAATAAACATCAGAAAATATATGAAAAATCCAAAATGCTCAAACATGCATAAGAATAATACAGTGGTAAGGTTCTGTCTTTAGAGGAATTTATATAAATTTTTTATTTTAATTGGAGTTCATATGAATTTCCTATGCATTTTACAAGTTTAATGTTATTATTGAACATTTAATTTAATTATCCAAATTTTCTGTAACAGAGTCAGAGTTCAAACCTATTCCATATTAAAGTTCGGTAAAAATGAAAATTAACAAAATTTATTTCACTTCATTCGGAGTTAAAATGAATTACTTATGAATTTTTGAAGTTTATACCATTTTTCAGTTCACAAACAATTTAATTCGTGATTTTAAAACGTATTCAATAATTTTTATACCCGACCGATTCTAACCACAGCCACTTACAGGTGGGACCCTAGGTCAAGGTTGACTCGATCATCCTTGACCCAGTCCCACCGAAACGACGTCGAAGACGTATTTTGTGAATACGTCTTTGGATATAGAAAGTGTACTTTCAGCTCAAACGTATAATAAATACGCTTTTGGTAAATGAACACGTACTACATCACATTACTCATATACTTAACAGGCCATAGGGCCCACATGTCATCGGGACATTAGGACAAAGCTGCCGACACTTAAGAGCTAACCCGACACAGATCACGTCATTAATACTAATCATGAATGCTTAACCCTAATTGCCCTGCTACAGTCCCAGTCGGGAAAACCGATAACAGAGGACTTCGCTTGCCCGGCGGCTTGCTGGCGCGATGGTGCAAGGCGGCGCGAACTAAGGGCTGAAATGGAAACACAATAGCCTAGCGGTCCTACTGTTAGCCGGAGTTTGGATGGCGATGAGCTCTAGCGGTGGCGCAACAAGAAGATGCGGCGGTGCAAGCACGGCTCAAAAGAAACCATCGGTTCGATGGCGCATTAAGCAATTAAACGCTTGCTTAAGCTCCTATGAGGTATGAAGAAACTACCTGAGTCAAGATGACCAAAGATACACGGAGGAGCTCCGGCGACGATTGACCGTGTAGCGGCAAGAAGAGTCCCACATGGAGAAGAAACCTTGAGCAACACCTAATGAAATGAGTGATCGGGATAGGTTTAAAAGGTATAGGGGATGATGTCAAAGAAAGGGATTCAGCTAAAACTCACCACATCAGAGTTAAGGAAGATGAAGTGGTTTTTCAGCCAAACTTGAGATAATTCAAATTCCGATGATCTCTGAGAATCAAAGTACAAATTGATTTAGGGGAAGTAATCCTAATACCTTAAAGCATGAGATGATGTGCAACAAAAAGAAAGCGCTCACCCGAGCACGAAGATGACACGGTGATGACACTCCGGGCGCGCTCTAATCAAACCGAAAGACACCCTCTTGCTCCCGGAGCTACAAGCAATGCCAAGATCTCGAATTAGCAGGATGAATATGGCATGAAGATAGAAGAACAAAGGCGCAAGAATGAGAGGATACGCCTGAGAGACGAGAAAGAATGATCGGTTCGTCTACTCGATCGAGAGTGAAACGAAGAGGTTTTGATGACCTTCCTTGCCGGAGGAAACGACGACGAGCACGCGTGGCAGCACTAGACTAAACAACGTCATCAGCGACGAGGGTACGTGGCGATACATGCACCGAAACGCACGGGCGCGACGCCACCTCACGGCGACACACTCGGCGTTGGCGTGGCACAGTGAAGACGAGAGAGGAGTGAGGCTGACTGGTGGTCCCAGGTTGTTAGTCTCTGCGGAACGATGCGATTGGGGTCTGGTACGAGCGAATGGTCCGATAAAAAAATGGACGGCCCAGATCGCGAGGGGTGTGCGGATGGTCCGAACGGCCAAACCCATGTGGACAGTCTGATCTAGATTCAAAGGTCCGGATTGAAAAGGCTATTTGGCGGTCCAAACATCACCGCTCCATCTGGTGGTTGAATTTAAATCGAATGGCTCGCGTGTAACTAGGAGGTTGGGCTGAGCCCTTTGAACGTGGCTCGGGTCAGTCCGAACGGCACATGGCTAGACCTAACCAAGTCGCGTGGGTTTGAGTCGCTACAGTACCAGTTGGCTTGGGCTGGGTATAAGAGGTTGACTAGAACCAAGATCAAACTTGAAAGTTTGACCAGAGGTTTAAAAATATTAGATAAATTTATAAAAATACAAAATTTTTCAGAGAAGCTACTGGGATGACATAGATCCCATATAAAATTTTAAAACATACTGTTCACGTTTTAAACACTTAATTTAACATCCTTAACCGAATTGGTTTAAATAATGAACATAGATTTTTATTAAGAACAAAATTAACTCTAAAAAAATTATAAATTTTTTATTAATTCAGTATAATTAATCTAGTATTTGATTTAACTATTTTTCAGGGTTCTTTACAAGCATTAACTTCACTTTTCTTTTGAGAGTTCCACTTCAAATTTTAAATTTGATTTGAATTTGAGGTTTTTAAATTGTACATTTTATGCACATGCTCCAAAATGACATGTATACTCATGAAATGCATATAATTACCCTTTATTTAAATTGAGGCTGTTACAATTGGCGACATGGATCCTAAATTTTTTAATATTAAAATTTGGAAAACTGCTATTCAAATGACGATAGGGATCACGCAAGTCTCTGTCACCATTCCAAATAGCAACACAACCTACCATATAAAAGACCCCAAAATTCTGGCATAACTCACTTCTATTCAGAAAAAAGAGAAAGAGGAGAGAAAAGGAGAGGAGTAGAGGGGAGGAGAAGCTAGCGAAGCGCTGTCCGTCCGGTGGTCCGCTTTTCAGGTAATTTTTTTAACCAAATGGATTACGTAGTTTTAGACGTACGGTTATGTAGTGTAGTATGTTGTATATAATCGTTTTAAGTGAGTAGTCTAGTTTTAGATATGTAATTAATCGTGAAAATCTTGTTTACGGTGCAGTACGTCAAATATATCGAATGTCATCAACTTCAAAACTTACTACGGTTAGGGGACTATTCTTCAAGGTCTCGAGGGGATTGATTTGCATTATTTTCAATCGGCGATCGTGACCCTAACAAGACTAGAGCAACGTACATAGGGCGTTGTGAGCGGTTGTTGTTCTACTCATTCGATTTGGACCATGCTTTGTATGATCTGAGATTGAGTTGCCTTGCCAACCGAGCACCACAGAGCACATATTGAAAGTTAGTGCAGCTCAAAGGAACAAAGTTATGGCAGTTGTATGTACGAATGGCGAGGGAGGAACGGTGGGAATTGGTCCTTCTGGCCCAGCCATATGTCAAGCCCACTCCTGCATCGGTGGCTGAACAATAATGTCTGTAACATCCAAAAATTTGGTCTGTTTTTGAAGTTTTAAAAATAAAAAGAACCATTTGAATTTTTCTGTTAAAGTTAAAGCTTAATTAGAATTTTTAGAGTTAAAAATAATTTAATATGATTAATGTCAATAGCAACTATTATCAAATTTATTTTATTTGGGTTTTATGTGCTTGGTTATATTTTTACAATTTTTTCGAGTGCATTTGCTATTTTGTAATTGTTATTTGTATTTTTTGCTATTTTCTAAAAAGAAAAACTAAATTAAATCTCGAAAAGCCTGTTGGGCTGAAACCCCAAGCTTCCAGCCCAATTATCCTTCAGCGCAGCCTAGCCCGCTTGGCCTCTTTTCTTCTGCCGCAACCTGCTCGCGTGCGCCGCCTCCTCCCTCTGATAGGTGGGCCCGCCCGTGTTGTCGTCCTCCTCTAGCTCCTTCCTCGTGCATGTGAGTCCGACACCGCCATGGATTTCCTTTTGGAGCTCCATCCGACAACGGCACAAACGGCCCGCAAATCCCGTGCTGATCTCATCATTTAAACCCTGGATCTCTCCGCAACTGAATTGGACTTTTATCTTCTCCGAATCTCAAACGAATCAGCGTATCTCCTCTCAGCTGCGAAAAGGACTCCGCCGCCGTTACACCACCTCGACCTCGTGCGCACCCTATAAAAGCCACACCGAGGATCGCCCGGTCCTCTGCAACCCAAAACCCCAACTCTCTCCACCTCTCAAGCCCTAGCGTCGCCGCAATCCAAGAACTAGGGTTTTTGGCCAAGCTTCTTCTTTTGTCGATTCTGCCGCCGCCATCGACCGGGCCATCGATATCACTGCCGCGTGTCCTCTCCGTTGCTCGCCTTCATTTAGCCAAAAGATCCCCGTAACCTCATTGTCGTATTTGGTCGTGTCGCTCCTCCGCCAATCTTGGACGCCGCTGTAGTTTTGGTCGTCACCGAGGGCAACTAACTGCGTCACTAGGTCCGCAATAGCACGTTAAGTCAAGCGCACCGTTTCGCTGTCGCCGGCGAGCCTTGTAGCGCGGTTGCCGTACAAGCCGGAGCTTCGTCGACGTTCAGTCGACGTGGCAGCCCGTGTCATCGCCAAATCTCCAGCCACATCATCCTCTTTCGTCCACGTCTCGCCTGGTCATCAGCCGCGTCACCATCCGAGTGCCACCTGAGCCTCAGCCCTAGATCAAAAAGTCGGGCGGACTCAATCCACATGAGCCGAGCCACTTCCAAGTGGGTCCCACCGGTTAGATTAATTCTTTTCAGCTGAGAAACCCTAGTGATGTCATGCTGACGTCATAAATCCTTTTTCCAACAGGAAAATAAATCCAGAAAATCCAATAAATCCTTTTTAGGGTTATTTCTTTATATTAGATCTTCCAAAGTTCGTATCTTTTGCATCCGAACTCGATTGAGTCCATTCAAATTTATAAATTCATCTAAATTCGAAATATATTTATCTAATATTTTTATTTAATTTTGGAGTTTGTTTTCTCTATATTATTTATTTATTTGGTTTATTTGCTTGTTTACGAGTAGACGTTGATACTTCGGGAAGTTTTGAGCTAGGAGGAGTATACCAAGATCAAGATCAATCTCAAGATTTATTCCAAGGCAAGTCGTGATCATTTGATCATATTGAACCTATGATTTTAAAAGTATATTGTTTTATACATCTGCATGCTATCTTTATACAAATTGTTCTGGGATTACCTATTACATGTTGCCATTATACCTTCATTGATTATTTGAATGCCATAAATCCTTTGTCACCCTAGCTTGGATAATTTTAGTTGGGATAATTGTTTCACATACATGGGTATCGTACAAATGTTTAGTTCAGCTTAGTTACAATGGGTTCATTATCACATGTGTCATAATGATTAATCTTGACTTAATGATATATAAAATCGTGGTAGTTTGCCACTGTTGTTAAAATTTGTGTATCATGACGGGTATGTCATTGGCCTTGGTTAAACAAAAATAATTTTTGCTCAAGCGAGTGGTTGGTGGATTAAGGGTGTGGTTAAGCACATTGTGGGTTTATGGTGGATTCGCCTGAGTAACTTGTCCAGAACTTAATCTTGTGCGCCATTGAACTGGGCCTTAACCGTACAACCACATGCCTGGTATGAGACGGGCCTAACTTAGTAAGTTGTGGAGTTTTGGCATTGACATCTCAGGTAGTTTGTGGGTGGAGGTGTGTATCCTTTTCTAAGGTCACATCGCGGGTCGGTTCGCTGCTTCCCTGTCCAACGTTGTATGTCAACCACGATGAGGTTTTGGGTGGCTGTAGGTACAACGGGTGAGTCAATTGTTGAGATAAAACTTTTGAAAGGTTTTGTGATAATCACTTAGTCGCACACCTCGGAAGTGTGTTAAATGAACATTATAAGATGGTTATCTCTTATGGGTCAAGTTGTACAACCTCTGCAGAGTGTAAAACTATTCAAATATCTGTGTCTGTGGTTATGGACGTGTCCGGGGATTTCACACGAGAGGTAGAGTTTCTTTATAAAATGTGTCGAAGTGTGAATGAGAAGTTCACTTGATGAATATAATGTTCGTTTGGTGAATAGGTAATTCACTTGGTGGATTGTGTCGATTGGTGAATTGAGGATTCACTTATATTTGGTTTGGTTGGGAGTGAATGGGAAGTTTACTGGTTATTTCAAAGAAATTATTTACTTATTTATTATTCTTTTCAATTACGCATTTCAATCTATTTATTGTATTTATTGTCAATATTGCTTTCTGCAAATGAGTCATACAGCTAACCTTTGTTCAAACCTTGCACGAATACTATTTATCTACATTTCCCCACGACTTGCTGAGTGTTTTATGTACTCACGGCTTATGCCATTTTTGATCAGTTGAAGAGTATTAAGCTGCCCAAGAGTTCTTCGCCCAGGAGGACCATGAAGGTTTTGCGGATTAGGATGCGTTCTCCACTCGATTGCCTGTGGGCATGTTGATTAATCATTTCAAGAGTTTTCGTTCCGCTAGAAGAGTTTATTTGTTTCTTAGCTCTACGTGGCAAGTTAAGTAAACGTTGACCATAAGGTCCAGTTATTATTATTATCTGTTACTTTGAGATCTTTTTAGTTAAATCGAATAAATAGATGGTATGTCATCACTGTTTCCTGTGTGAGCTAGCTACTGATCTGGGACTAGTTCAGAATGCACAGAGGGTACCTGAGATGCATTTTCAGGGCCTGACAAAGGTGGTATCAGAGCCATATCGTCTGTAGAACACAACCTTAGTTAGCATGGTCGTTTTTAGCTAAAAGCTTCAAAAGTTATTTTCTAAATAAAATCAA
Organism: Ampelocalamus luodianensis; assembly: GCA_036346255.1. NCBI lineage: Eukaryota > Viridiplantae > Streptophyta > Magnoliopsida > Poales > Poaceae > Ampelocalamus > Ampelocalamus luodianensis. Next base: position 48,557,228 of record CM070627.1, on the reverse strand, counting down.
CTTAATTTGACTTGAGTAGTTGTTCTTTTCTCACCTACTCTACTCTATTCTCATATCAGTCTATTCTATTCTTATCCTATTCAATTCTTCTCTTCTTGTTTTAGAAATCTTGTTTCTTGTCTTTGCTGAATGTTGTTTTATAATCTTAAATTGACTTTCTCGTCTCATTAATTTCTATAGTCCGGAAGAAAGAAGTCAAATCATCAGCAATCATCAAGAGTGTCTTCGTCGCTTCGTTCCAGTTGAAGTTGAAGAGTCTTCATTCTCTAGCCTAGAGTAGGAGTCGTCCTATTAGAGTTTAATAGCGCTTTAGATCGTTTTTGCAATATGTCTTTATTTGGGTTGTGTGCAAGTGGGAGCAGCAGTTTTGCTATCAAGTATTATGTTGCAGTCACACTAAGGCTTTAATTTGAAGAGTTAGTTGTGCTTTCATTGCGTCTCAACTATGTCTTCTTTGCCTTTTGTTCTTTGGGTATAATTTGTTTCCCTAATTAAGTTGTTTCTGTCTTTTCTATCTTGTCTATCTCATCTATTGTGCTATTCCCTCTTGTCTACATTGCTTTTCTATCTTAACTACTAAACCTGTGAAGAATCATCGCAGATGGTGGATACTCGCAATACCTCAAGTCACACTCAATCAGATGATACCAATGCCAATACCAATGGCAATGCTAGTGAACAATCACCAGTACCTGGAGCTATAGATCCAAACATAGCACAACTTTTAGTAGCTCAGACTCAATTCATGAGTGCAATAATGCAGAACATGAACACTATGCTGACTCAGCAAAGCCAAACCGCCGCTGTAATAGTCAACTTGTTGAACCAAAATAGTCAGAGTAATCAGAATAAACAAGCAGCAGTTGTTTCGCAGCCAGCTCATCATCATTCCAAGCTATTCGAGTATACGAGGACTCGTCCGCCTACTTTTTCTTATTCATTAGAACCTTTGGACGTGGAAGATTGGTTTCGCTCTGTTGAGAAAAAGCTCACCATTGCTCAATGCAATGATCGTGAGAAAGTTCTTTATGCTTCACATCAATCGGAAGGTATCGTCGCTGAATGATGGGAGAACTACACCGCAACTCATAGGAATTCACAAGCTATCACTTGGGAAGAATTTTCAACAGTTTTTCGTCAAGCGCATGTTCCAGATGGTATTGTGGAAATGAAGAAGAATGAATTTCGTGAACTCCAGCAAGGAAACATGTCTTTGGGTGAATATCTCAATAGGTTTACTCAACTTTCTCGCTATGCTCCAGAAGGTGTTACTACAGATAATGCACGTCAGAAGCGATTCAAGCTTGGACTTAACCCCAGTTTAAAAGTGTAAGTGGTCGGAAACGATTATGTGGATTTTCAGCATATGGTGGACAAAGCCGTAGTCATAGAAGATTCTCGTTGCGAGTTGGACGAATCTCGCAAAAGGAAGATGATATAACATGGAGTTTATCAGAATCAACTACAGAGGGCTAGAACCAATGTTCAGCAGCCTTTTCATTCAAGTAACTTGTCTGGTGGATTCAGAACCCCTGCACCAGTATCTCATGCAGGAAACACAGGAATTTCCAATATCAACAACAACAATAATCAGCCTCAAAGGACCAACAATCATGCTGTAGGAATTCAATGTTACAACTGTCGTGAGACAGGTCATTATGCTAACAAGTATCCGCAGAAGCAAGGGCCGACACCAACTCCTTTCAATCTGGGAGCTACACCAACCAGAACTTTGTTGCCAGGAGCAGGAAGAGGAATACCTCAGACTCCAATTCAAGCTACTAGGACTCCATCAACCGCATCAAGAGGAAGGCTGAATCACGTCACTGTAGAAGAAGCTCAAGCAGTTTGGAATATCGTTTCTGGTAAGTTTTTAAGTTAGATCTGCGTCGGTTGCAGCTTTGTTTACTTGTAAGAGAAATCTATTCAGAAGAGTAAGCAAGGTTTGGTTTGAACCTATTCTTTAGTCAGCCCGAATCTCGGGATGAGATTCCTTTTAAGGGAGGTAGGTTTGTAACATCCCAAAATTTTGTCTTTTTTTGAAGTTTTAAAAATAAAAAGAACCATTTGAATTTTTATGTTAAAGTTAAAGCTTAATTAGAATTTTTAGTGTTCAAAAATAATTTAATATGATTAATGTCAATATCAACTATTATCAAATTTATTTTATTTGGGTTCTATGTGCTTGGATATATTTTCTAGATTTTTTTCGAGTGCATTTGCTATTTTTTAATTGTTATTTGTATTTTTTGCTATTTTGTAAAAATAAAAACTAAATTAAATCTCGAAAAGCCTGTTGGGCTGAAACCCCAAGCTTTCGGCCCAATTGTCCTTAAGCGCAGCCCAGCCCGCTTGGCCTCTTTTCTTCCGCCGCAGCCCACTCGCATGTAAACAGTCGAATTCTGTGTAAACATAAATTACTTTGAAACATAAATTCGATTATTTTCTTAGTAAAAAAAACTATCATATTCTGGAAGTTCATTTACAACTCCATTATACATAAATTACAATGAATTATTTATGTAATTTTGGTTCATGGTCACTGTAATTATTTTTGAAAATCTTAATAACTCATATTTCCTTCACATGATTCAAAATCTCATATGTACTTTGAGAGGTTGAGCAAAAGCAAAGACAAAATATATATATATACTAACAAAATATGGTAATGTGGTGAACCTGTTATATTCTTCACATATATTTTGAGAGGTTGAGTAAAAATAAAGACAAAAAATAAAATTATATACCAACAAAATACAGTAATATGGTGAACCTGTTATGTTCTGAATAAAAAATCATAATAAATTCGGACCCAATTCATTAGATAGGAAAATTTTTAAATCTCAAAGCATATCGGACGAATGAAAATTCAACTATTATGATTTTTTTCTTACAACACATCAACAACACAAATCTTATAGCACATCTAACGAACAGAAAAGTGACAGTTTTGGTTTCAAAAAGCTGTCAGAAGTTATATAGCAATTCCCATAGGTATCTTGCTAGAGAGAGCGAGGAAAAGCTCTAGATGCTGTTGTAAATTTTCACTTGCAAAATGGAGCAGTAGGTTAGCCACTGTCATCCCATTCAGTTTTAAATGTTGATACCGAGTAGGTGATGTAGTTTTGAAGGGTTTAGAAAAACCAAAGAAAAATTGTTCAGGTTAGAGAATATAGAAGAGTATGCACCGTCGTATTTTGGTTAAGGCACGCGGCGGAGGCTCCGCGAGGACGTGGCAAGCCGGCGACTGAGAGGGCACGGGCATGCGGCAACCCACTACGGCAAGCCGGCCAGGCCGTGAGGGCATTGCGGGGCCACCGAGAGGACATATGCGTGCGGTGACCCTCGCAGCGACGGCGAGCGGGCAAGGATAGCGGCACGACGTATTTCTTTTTTTTCTTTGTTTGTTTCTCTTCTATTCACGTAAGAATTTAGATTGCACATGAGTACAAGTTTATATTTGCTATACTTATTTTAATTTAGACTAGTCCTTTCAGCTCGCTTCGCGACTGATGCCAAGATCAAGTGGGTGAAAGTGATAGAACTGGAAAATGTTGGTGCTTTCGCCTTCCAACTTGCTGCAAGTATTGATGGTTTGCGCATTATGTACTGTAACTGTGAAATCGGTCTTCAGTGGTCTACGTTGCCACTCCAACTCATCGTTATCCCATTGCCTGCCGGCCCATTGGCTATTCAATCGATCGAGTAAGATAAGGTTGTTGCGAATCTGAGAAAGATTCTGTTAGGTATCCTTCTCATCTCCTAATTGGACTCATGTTGAGAATTCGTACTGATCATTTTCTAGCTGAAGCAGGTCAATTTACAGTACTCCTTGTATGAACTCCTCTAGATATACAGCCACAGGTAGGCTATCGGTATATATGTGTGTCTTATTCAAGTTTTTTAGATAAAAAAAAATCATTTTCCCCCTTCTATCAACATTTTGTTTTTGAGAGAGCGAACAACATGTATTATTAACCTAAAGTACATGGATAGCTGGCCGGGCAAGAACGGGACGATCAAATTTGGTTCTAGGTTTTGGACACACTACTACAAAACAGGTCATAATAGCGGTTCATCACAGGTTCTTTTGGAACCGTCGTCATGTTATATCATGACGGTTCCTTTGAAACCGTCACGATGATATCATTATCACGACGGTTCATATCACGAATGCGCGAAGTATCTGACGGTTCATGATACGAACCGTCGTGAAAGCTACTCATCACGACGGTTGGTATGACGAAATGAGTGATACTTCATGAGCGGTTCGTGATACCAACCGTCTATGATGAGGTAGTTATCACAGACGGTTGGATTTAACAACTGTCTGTGATTTGGATTTTACCATGGTTTTAAAATTTTCTTACTCTCTGATTTTACCAACGGCGGTCATGGTAAAATCAGAGAGTAAGAAAAATTTAAAACCATGGTAAAATCAGAGAGTAAGAAAAATTCCAAGCCATGGTAAAATCAGAGAGTAAGAAAAATTTGAAGCCATGGTAAAATTCAAGTCATGAGCGGTTCTTAATACCAACCGTGCATAATGAGGTCATTATCACGGGCGGTTCGTATTAAGAACCGTTTGTGATGATATACTTATCTGAGCGGTTCATAATACGAACCGCCTGTGATATGTCATCATAGACGGTTTTTGTATGAAACCGTCTGTGATTCGCAGCGCGGGAGGCGGGAGTTCGAAAAATTTTGAACGTGTGCGCGGGAGGCAAAGTATTTTGATGTTGTCCTTATATATTATAGCTACCCCAACGTTGTCTTCCTCTCCCTCGGCCCCCTTACACCTCAAGCTGGTTGTTCCTTCCCTCCTCCTTTGCTCCACTGGGTGCTGCCTCCTCTGACCCGCAAGCCTTCGGCCCTTAACACAGCGCCACCACGCAGGCTACCCGGCTCAGTCCTCCCTCTGCTCCCCTCCTTCCATTTTTTGTTTCATATTGATGTTTTGATGTTTTGCTTGATGTGGTCTCGTGTTCCAGTGCTAAAGCGGAGTACCGTGCCGTGGCCAATCGCGTCGTGAAGCTTGTTGGCTACGCCAGTTGCTCGCTGACCTTCGTCGTCCTCTACGTCGAGCCACCATTGTCTACTGCAACAACATCAGCACCGTCTACCACTCCACCAACCCGATTCAGCATCAGTGCATAAAGCACATTAAGATCGATCTTCACTTCGTATGTGAGCGTGTTGCCCTTGGTGATGTTTTGTATTGCATTTTCCAACCTCTTCGCGATGCGCCGACATCTTCACCAAGGGGCTTCCGACAACCATCTTCTCCTAGTTCTGTTCCAGCCTGAATGTCCACTCTGCTCCCATTCTGACTGCCGAGGGGGGAAGGGTGTTATACGTATACATTGCATACAACGTATACAAACGTATGCTGATTTTTTTTGCAATACAAAAAACTATCACGAGCGGTTACGAACAAGAACCGCTCGTGATAATTACTATCGCTGAGCGGTTCTTGTTAAAAATCGTCGTGAAAATGAACTATCACGAGCGGTTACGAATAAGAACCGCTGCGTGATTATATATATCGCGAGCGGTTTCGTAAGAACCGCTCGTGATAGCTATATTCACTGACGGTTTGAAAACCGTCTGTGATGAACGCCTGTTATCACAGACGCATAAATATAGATGGTTCACAAAACCGTCTGTGATGACGGTTTAGAACCGTCTGTGATGACGTTTTTTGTAGTAGTGACAGGCCGGGTTTTCTTCTTACAGCTTACTTCTCCCTCCGTTTTTTTAACTAAATATTGCATACCTCTACATGATCATCTGCTGATTGATTTACCATATTGATGTACTAAGCTCAGACGTCACTACTACTGTCGGGTTTAATTACTCTCTGAAAATTTGGTTCTCGACTCAAGTCCACTAAGACAATATGGCTACAACTCCTTTGGTTTTACGTAAGGACCACGCTAGCTACCTGCAAGTTTGGTTATATATAGATAGGGTTTGCTAGTACCTAGCTTCCAGCCCAGGAACACCATGCATACCAATCTGTTGATTGATTAATTACCAGTTTGTTAATGCACATCAGTACATGCAAGTAAATGCAAATTAAGCTGCATATGTCGCTATACTGTCAGATAGGTTTAGTTTTTTTAGATAATAGAAGTACAACTCCCTATCTCTACATCAACTAGGAATACACATAGCCATAGATAGGTGTAGTTAGGGGAGATCGATCAACATACCTATATTTTCTGAATATGTGGTTCTGGGACTTCTAGCTAGTCCAGTCATCAGACTAGTTGGATAGACTTATCTCTTGCTTACGACAGGCGAAATTTCATGCGCAGTTCCTGTGAAAATAAGTCTATACCTCGCTCTGATCACTAGTAGCTCGCAAAAATGTAGTGTGGTGAATAGGGATATTTGTTGGTTGTTGTCTTTTTGCATACGTATCCCTCAAGACGTCAACCTTTGCGTCCGTACAGCGGCAACTGCTACTACTACCAGTACGTCTACGTCTACGTCTATTACGGAGTGAGATTAATTAGATCTGGCCATTTGTTTCTGATCTAACGCTCCGAGCAAGTGTACCTATCACTAGGGCGTTCCTTTTCTAACGCGACAAGTTGCCTACCTAGGAAGGTAAAATTGGATCCTGAGTATCGAATCTAAAGTGAACGGATAAATATTAGTTTAGAGATGAGTGGACTCAGAGTATTGAGGAGACCGTTGACTTGGGCACTATATGAACGCTATGGGGCTTAGAGCAAAGGTTACTTTTACAGGATCGAAGGGGCATCCTATTATCTGCCTCCACGGCGACCACGGGTACGCGTGCATGCTCCGAAGGCCTCTTTTCTTTTCTCTTTCTTGTTCACTTTTCACTGTACTCTTGCTGAATAATATATGGATCTATCTACACAGAATTAGACTATTTTTTTTAGTAAAAAAACTGTCATATTCTAAAAGTTCATTTACAACTCTATTATACATAAATTACAATAAATTATTTATATAATTTTGGTTCTTCGTCACTATAATTATTCTTGAAAGTCTTAATAACTCATATTTCCTTCACATGATTCAAAATCTCATATGTACTTTAAGAGGTTGAGCAAAAGCAAAGACAAAAAAAATTATATATCAACAAAATACGGTAATATGGTGAACATGTTATATTCTTCACATGTACTTTGAGAGGTTGAGCAAAAACAAAGATAAAAAATAAAATTATATACCAACTGTCGTAGGGTCATCCCACCGGCCCCACGACCTAGCGAAGCGCAAAGGCACCCCTCCGAAGGGGTCCCGAAGGCTCAGCGGAGGGGCCCCGAAGGGGCCCAAAGGCCACATGGAGGACCCCAGAGAGGGGCCACCGAAGGGACCTCGCGGGGTTACCCCCGCGGGGGCGCAAGGGTAGCAATACGGGTGGACTGGGCATACTCCCCAGATGGACCAGGACTAGGAGGGTCCACCATGAGCCGAAGGCTATGTATAGGGTAGGAAAAGCCCTGCAACCCCTATGATTATAGTACCCTTCTAGGGGGTATATGTATAATTTCAGATACCTGGTAAATAGGGCGGACTCAGTTTTTAAGGCAATTAATACACATTTACTTCCTCACAACCGAAACCCCTCTCTGAGGACCCTTCGGCACCTCGCATAAACACCGGAGGTCCCCTCTTTCTACTGTCTAGTCTTTCTCACTACGACAGTTGGCGCCGTCCGTAGGGTTCGGCAGGAAAGAAGCACGACAAAATACCAGATGGCCCCCCGAAGGGCCACGCCCAAGGTCTCGGCGGCTGAAGCAGCGGCAGCAGCTGTGGCTCCAAGCACCCCGAGAGATAAGCATAGCAAGACAACGGTAGTGGCAGCCGCCACTCAAGCCGTGAAGGAGGAAGCAAACAACTCCACACATGGGGACATCATCGGAGGCGACGCCCCAACTACCGAGGCATCTCTCCCCAACAATCAATCTGCGGGCCCGCCCCAACCAGGAACCACGGGGGCAGCCCACAAAGCCTACGAGGCCCTCCAGCAGGAGCTGGCGGACCTCTGACGGGAGATGCTCAGTCTCTGGCAGTCAACGGGAGGTGCCCTCGCAATCCCAACCCAACTGATGCCCACCATGCAGGAGCAGAACACCAGGACGGATCCCCTGACAATCGTAGTTAACCCACACCGACCCCGCTACTCCGAGGAGATCTATAACATCCCAATTTTCAGGAGTTTTTGAAAAATTTCTAAAATAAAAATAACCATTTGGTTTTGTTAAATTTCTAAAGCTTAATTTGAAATTTTGAAAGTTAAAAGCAATTTAATATGAATTAATAAAACTTCAACTAATTCAAAATTGGTTTATTATGAGTTATTAGAGTTCTCCGGTATTTGGATTCCCTTTCCCTGTCTCTTCCGTTTTCTCCGTCAGTCCGTTCCACCTCATCCTCAGAACCTCCCCTCAGGACCTCCTCCTCGGGATCTCCTAGGACCACCTCCTCTCGACCTCCCTGTGGCCACGACCTACCCCTTGGTCACGACCACCCTCTCTGTTTTCTTTCGGTTTTGACCAGCCCTCGGTCACGACTACCCTCCTGGCCCCGCCTGTCAACCCCCTACTCACATTTTTCTTCCTCCCGTCGCTAAAGTCATCGCACATTAAATGTCATCTGCGCATTTAATTGTCCGTCCTTCGTCGCGCCTGCCCCCATCCCGTCCCTCTTTTCCTTAGCGACGTGCGCATTAAATTCCTTGACTTATGCCACGCTTGTCTCCCCTCTTGTCCCCTCCCTCACCTGCCGGCCGTGCGCCCATACCGCGTCGCCTCAAATCCCGCCGCTCTATCTTGTCGCCCGGTCTCCCCCCTCCTTCCTCTATAAATAGAGCACCTGGGAGCCCTCACCTCCTCTTGCTTTCCCCCTCAACTCTCCCTCTCTCTCGCCTCGTTTTCGCCGTGCATCAAGTTTCGCCGAAGAGTCTACTGGAGTCTGCGTCGTCTTCAACCTCCTCGCCGTCGAAGAGTCTGCATCGTCTTCAACCTCCTCGTCATTGAAGAGTCTGCTGGAGTCCGCACCGCCTTCGACCGCCGTTCGCCATCCTTCCCCAGCCCTCCTCTGGCTTCTCTCTCTGTCCTGGTGAGTTCTCCATGCTCTGTTGAGTCTTTCGTGCTATGTTCTCCCTCTTGGTTTAGACCTTCCCCCTCTTGGTTTATACCTCCCTCTCGGTTTGGACCACCCTCCCAGTTTATACCACCCTCTTAGTTGTGACCTCCTCCCTACGACCACGTTGAGTAGTCGTATTCTCCCAACGACCATGTTGAGTAGTCATATCCTTCTTGCATCTTCCCTACGATCATGTTTAGTAGTCGTATTCTTCCTACGACCACGTTGAGTAGTCGTATTCTTCCCACGACCATGTTGAGTAGTCGTATCCTTCTTGCATCTTCCCTACGACCACGCTGAGTAGTCATATTCTTCTTGTATCCTCCATACGACCACGTTGAGTGTCGTATCCTTCTTGTATCCCTCCTACGACCATTTTGAGTAGTCATATCCCTCCTATGACCACGTTGAGTAGTCGTATCCTCCTTGTACCCTTCTTACGACCACGTTGAGTAGTCGTATTCCTCCTATGATCACGTTGAGTAGTCGTATCCTCCTTGTACCCTTCTTACGACCATGTTGAGTAGTCGTATCCTTCTTTGGACCTGGTAGTCAAAGCCTTCTTTCAACCTCTTTCGACCAGGTCATTAAACCTTTCGACCAGTCGAAACTTCCTTTCAACCAGGTAGTCCAAGCCTTCCGTCCAGTTGGTCGAACCTCCTTCCGACCACCTGTAGTCAAACCTCCTTCCGAGAGCTTGTTCTCCTTCATTCGATCTCGTATCAGAGTGATTCAAGTTCCTAACTTCGTCTAAATTCAGTACATTTCTTTTGGTTCTAGTTTGGTTCTATTTGGATTTTATTTGGAGTTATTTGATTTACTTGGCTCTTTTCGTACGTGTAGATTCTGGTGTTTCCAAATAGTTATTGGACCCGACGACCTCGACCGAAGCATCTCAACCCTTCAGTGAAGGTAAGTCGTAGACCTTTGATCATGTCGTACCCAGTTTGCAAAATTATATTGTTTTATATCAACATGCATGGCTAGTTGTATAAAAATAGTTTAGGAGATAGCTAAATACCTACTCGACAGTATGACTCCTTGATTAATTGTGATTAACATGTTGACATGTACCCTTGGACCCCCTAGGTTGGGTAATCTTAGTTGGACATTATTGTAATACCAACATGGGTGCGTATTATGCTTAGTCATGCTTTAGTTATACGATGGTCTCTCGATCACATCATTCATTGATGATAAATTTGACTTAATAATATATGGAATTATAATGCGATACCATTGTTGTGCAACTGTGGTGCGAAATCACGATTGTGTCAACGGTGGTGCGATGTTATTTCTATTAAAATTTGTTGTGCCATGGCAAGGGTTGTCATTTGGCCGGGTTGAGCGAAAATGATTTCTGCTCGGGCGAGTGGCCGGATAGTGCAGGAGGAGTGCTCAAAGCACATTGCGTGAAGCAAAGTGCACGAAGCACAGTGCGCGAAGCACATGGGTTGTGAAAAGTCTCGCCTGAGCAATCACTAAGGACTTAACCTTGTACGTCATTGATCTGGGCCATACCGTGCAACCATATGTCCAGGGTGGGGTAGACCTAGCCAACTAATTAGCTATGTTTTGATTCGGTTCTGTTTTGGTTGAGAATGGCGCAAGATGGGGCCTGTAACGGCGAATCCTTAGCAAGCAGAACTGAGTCAAAACAGAATTTTGTAAAGGCCTTGTGATAATCTCTTAAGTCGCACACCTCGGAAGTGTATTAAACGGATAATATAAGATGATTATCTCTTGTGGGTTAAGCTGTATAACCTCTGCAAAGTGTAAAACTATTTGAATAGCCGTGTCCCCGGTTATGGACAATACCTGGTGATTTCACGCAAGGGGTAGAGTTTTTCTCAAAAAGTTGGTCATGGATGGTTTCGAGTAGTGACCTGGTTGTGGGAAGCGACCTGGTCATGGGTAGTGTCCTGGTCGTGGGAAGCGATCTGGTTGTGGTCGTTGGTTGAGAAGTGAACAGGGTGTTCACGAGTTTGGGTTGTGAACAGGGTGTTCACAAGTGGTTTCAAAGAACTTGATTACTTATGTACTAATCTTTCAACTTGTGCTTTGCAATCTACTTACTATATTTCCTGTCAATACTACTTTCTGCAAATTAACCATAAAGCTATCCTTGTCAAGCCTTGCATGAATATTATTTGCATACTGTTCCCTACGATTTGCTGAGTACATTCAAAGTACTCACAGCTTTATACCCTCTGTTTGATCAGTCGTCAAAGAAGACCCAGGGAGCTCAGAGTTCTTTGAAGAAGAGTACCTCGAAGACTATGTGAACTAGGCCGCGTTCTCCACTCGATTGCCTGTGAGCATGTCGAATGGCCTCTACGAGTTGGTTTTGTTTCGCTGCAAGTTTACTCTAGTCGTAGATCTGGTCATGGACCTGGTCGTGACCTTAGCCCTGCGTGGCAAACTTTGTAAAAATCTTGACCGTAAGGTCCTTCTGCTGTTATGTATTGTTAATTTATCTACTTCATCTTTAGCTTGTTGTATGGATGTGATTTCATCTTTGTTGCGACTGTGTGAGCTAGCCACTGATCATGGAACTAATTTGGTTTGCACAGAGGGTCTCGGGGTTGCATTACCTGGGGTCCTGACAAGATCCCAACTCACCATTGAGCGCGGGGCTTGAAACGGCTCACTGGCCGCAAGGTTTCAAAATGCCAGACGTCACGCCCTTCGAAGGCTGCACAAACCCCTCGGAGTTTCTCTGGGTGTACGAAACAGCGGTGGAAGCAGTAAGAGGAGATGACACAACCAAAGCAAAAAGCATCACACTCACCCTCAAAGGCGTCGCCCTAACATGGTTTTTCACCATCCCTCCCCGGTCTATATATGCCTGGGAACAGTTGCATGACCTCGTACGCAACAACTTCCAGGGAAACTACATCGAGCCAAATGATGCAAGGCACCTGTTCGCAATCAAGCAAGCCCTGGGCAAATCCCTCCGCAGTTTCTTCAAGAAATTCTCGGAGGTAAAATGCTAAGTAAGGGGGTCAACGAGACGACCATCATAAACGCAGCAACCTGCGGACTCCAAAAGGGCCCTTTGTCAGAAAGGCTGGCCTGAAAGCCCATCCGCACGGTCGCAAAACTCTTCAACAAAATGGAAGAGTATGCCCAAGCGGAGGAGGACAGCAGCCGAAGGGTGGAGGTCGCGCCCTCCACCATACCAGCACCATCATCAAGCAAGCCCCCCCAAGGACGAATCCCCACCCACCACAACACCAGCCACCCCCAAGCCATGCTCCAACTTCCGCCAAAAGGGGCGAAATGTCTACCACATAGACGGTGGCCAAGCTCCCGAGGAGGGGGGAACGTGGCAGTCGACTAGGCCGCGGCCGGGGCAGAGGTCGCGAGCACCATGGTGGGCGGCAGCCAGACACCCAGAGTGGAGCTGGAGGCCCTCTGCAATACTACGATCTCCACAGCGAAGGCTCGCACACAACCGCGGATTGCCGCACCATCATGGCTATGCACGACTACGTAAACCGTGGCCAGCAGCCAACCGAGCGCGAAGAAAGAAGGGCATGGGCAACCAATTGCCCGCCCTGCCACCAAGGCCGCGCATAGAGGGGGTCATCCCGAGCATCATCAGAGGGTCATAAACATGATCTCGAAAGGATCCTCGCTTGGCATAGCATCCAAAAGACAGCGGCGCGCATACGCCCAACAAATTCACCATGTCGCAACGCAGCCTGCATCCGACCCACCTCAATACACCGAGGTGCCCATCACCTTTGGCCCCGAGGATGCCCAAGGAGTTTACTTCCCTTAATGATCCCCAGGGATCGCCTGTCACCGCCAGGAATACCCCTCATGGGTTTTGAGGGCAGGCCCGTGTTGGCTTGGGCCAAGTTGACCTGGCTGTCACATTTAGCGACGGCCTCGCATCTCGCACAGAAACCATCACCTTCGATGTGGTACAGATGCCCTACCAATACAACGCCATCCTCGGTCGAGCCACGCTGAACGCCTTCAGCGCAATAGCCCACCACAACTACATGTGCATGAAGATCCCCGCGATAGAAGCATCATCACGGTACAAGGAGACCAGGACCTAGCTTGGCAAACTGAGCTAGAAATAGGCCCACCTACCCACCATGTCCACACAGTTCAAGCCAACACGGACGCCGGTCAGGCGCCTTCACCGGCACATGGGCCCCGAAGGCCAAGCCGGAAGGACAGCTGCGAAGGGTCCCTCTCAAGGACGCCTTACCAGAAAAAACAGTGGCCCTAGGGGCAGAACTCCCAGCAGAGAAGCACAACGCCATCCTCGAGGTCCTCTACAGTAATGCAGATGTCTTCGCATGGGGCCCAGAGGACATCCTGGGGATAGCCCTGGAGATCAGAGAGCATCGCCTTGCCATCCGAAGTGATGCAACCCCCAAGAAGTAGATAGAAGCAGCCAAGAAAAAGATAACCAAGCTGCTAAAAGCGGGGGTCATTCATGAAATAAAGCACTCTGAATGGCTAGCCAACCCTGTCCTAGTCCAAAAGAGCACAGGCAAATGGCGCATGTGCATCAATTTCACCAACCTCAACAAGGCATCCTTGAAGGACGATTTCCCCCCTACCTTGCATCGACCAACTGGTGGACGCCACATCGGACTGCGAGCTGATGAGCTTCCTGGATGCCTACTTCGGGTATCATCAGATATTCATGGACAAGGAAGACGAAGCAAAAACCGCCTTCATCACCCCCTTCAGTCTGAAGAACGCAGGAGCAACATTCACCCGACTCATCGCAAAAGTACTGGCAAGGAAACTCGGCTGGAACGTCGAAGCATACGTCGATGACATAGTAGTCAAAAGTAGGCTCGCGGGCTCCCACTCGGGGGTCCTGCGGGAAACCTTCGCTAGCCTCCGGGCAGAGGGAATCAAGCTCAACCCCGAGAAGTGCGCCTTCGGGCTCAAGATGGGCAAGCTCCAAGGGTTCCTTGTATCGCAGAGGGGTATCGAGGCCAACCCCGAAAAAATCAAGGCCATACAAGAAATGAAGCCGCCTCGCAGCGCCCAGGAGGTGCAAAGGTTGACGAGTCGCCTCACCGCCCTTAGCCGATTTTTGTCCCGCTCAGCGGAGGGGGCCCTACCCTTCTTCCAAGATCCTCAAGGACATAGTGCCATTCCGGTGGATAGAGGACTGCCAAGCAGCATTCCAAGAGCTCAAGCGGTACCTCGCCTAGCTCCCAAGCCTCACCAGCCTAAAGCCCAGCGCACAGCTCCTCCTGTACCTCGCCGCCTCTTCATCAGTAGTGAGTGTGGTCCTCGTCCAGGAAGACAACGGGTAGCGCCCTGTGTACTACGTATCGGAGGCCCTTCAAGGGGCCAAGATCAGGTACACAGAATTGGAAAAGTTGGCATACACTTTGCTCATGGCCTCGCGCAAGCTCCGGCACTACTTCCTGGCGCACGCCATCATGGTCCCAACATCCTACCCGTTGGCCCTCATGCTGTGGAACAAAGACAACTCGGGATGCATCGACAAATGGGTAGCAGAACTCGCACCCTTCGACATAACCTTCGCTGCGCGCACCGCCATCAAGTCGAAATCCTTAGCCGACTTCATCACCGAGTGGACTCCTCAAGCCGAAGGGCAGCCCCCAAGCATCGTCAAGACGCCAAGGACAGTCTACACCAATGGATCCTAGTGCGCCACAAGGGCCAGAGCGGCGGCCATCTTGGTCGCCCCGGACGGTGAAAGCATATCACACGCAGCACGTCTCGACTTCCCCACAACAAATAACGCCGCAGAATACGAGGCCCTGCTGTTGGGCCTCCGCAAAGCAAAAGCATTAGGGGCCAAGCGCATCGTAGTCAAAAGCGACTCTCGCCTCATGGCGGGACACTTCGACAAAACATTTGCGGCTAGGGGACCTGAAATGGATATATATCTAACAGTGGTGCGGACCACAGCCAGGCATTTCCTCGGCATCACCGTCCAAGCCATCCCAAAAGGCAACGACAAGGCAGCTTGCAAAAATGGCCAGCTCTGATGATCACCCCCACTGGAGGTATTCTATGAGGTGCTTCGTGCCCCTTTGGCCGCACCCGGAGCATAACGGGCTGAGCTCGAAACAAACGAGGTCGCGCCAGAAGTGCAAGGGGTTGCGCACCTCGTCATGCTCATCGACGAAGTGGACTAGCGAGACACGATTACTAGATATCTCACAGGTGAAGAGCCCGAAGACTCGACCGAAGCAAAATGGCTCAGGCATCGAGCCAGGAATTACCATATCATCGAAGGTGACCTATACAAGGGGGGCGTCTGCACCCCCTTCTTACGGTGCATATCCCAACAAGAAGGTCAAGCGCTCCTGAGGGAAATCCATGAGGGGGCCTACGGAGCCCACCAGACCCCCTAGGGCCTCGTAGCAAGGGCCTTCCACGAAGGGCTCTATTGTCCAACAGCACTGCGAGACACCCAAGACCTCGTACAACATTGCCAAGGCTGTCAATGGGCCAGCCATAACCCAAAGGCACCCGTAGTGCCGCTGCAGCCCCTGCATCTGGTCTGGCCCTTTGCGCGGTGGGGGCTTGATATCATCGGCCCTTTCCCAGCGGTGAGGGGAAATCTAAGATGGGTGGAGGCTGAACCAGTCGCTAAGATAACAGTCACTGTAGCTCAACGGTTCACATGGAGGAAAATTATTTGCAGATACGGGATGCCACATGATATCGTCACCGACAATGGCACCCAGTTCGACTCAGCGGCCTTTAAGGCATTTTGCCAAGGCCTGGGAACCACCATATACTTCGCATCGGTAGGACACCCTGAGTCCAACGGGGTAGTCGAGAGGGCCAATGGCAACCTATTGGCAGGCTTCAACAAGCGCCTCGTGGGCTTGTCGAAGGGCTCGGCCCAAAGAACTCCAGAAGGCCCTATGGGCGCTCCGCATATCACCAACTAGAGCCACATGCTTCTCCCCATTCAAACTCCTCTTCAGCGATGAAGCAATGACCTTGGGCGAGCTCACGGCAAAGTCCCTCCAAGCAACTCAAGACATCAACCCAGCGAGACGAAAGACCTCCATCGGCCTAATCGAGGAACATCATATACAAGCCATATCAAACATGGCAAAGTACACAGAGGGAGTCGCAAGGGCATACAACAAAAAAAAGTCAGGATCCGCCCCCTAGCACAAGGTGACATGGTCTTCAAGCGAGTTGCCAATCCCACAACAATAGGCAAGCTCAAATCCAAATGGGAGGGGCCCTACATCATCACCCGAAGCACAAGAGTAGGCTCCTACTACATCGCCACCCCGGAGGGACAGCAACTCGACCACACATGGAACGCTAAGAGCCTTCGTAAATTCTACCCCTAGGGACAACTTTGTAAGACCTCGGCTGCGTCCGGATGATCGCCCTCCCCACATCGGTGGGGGGCCTGTACAAAAACAAATGTAAGGCTACTTTTGGGCGTTTTGTCCCCGCACAATGAAGCGCGTATGACAAGCAATATGAAATATCAAGACACCGCGCATGGCCTTCGGTCCCGGTGCACACCGATGTCCCCGCAGACACGAGTGTATAAACAAACATCGCACATGGCCTTCGGCCCTGGTGCATACCGATGCCCCCCGCAATCACGAGTGTATAAACAAGCACCGTGCACGGCCTTCGACTCTGGTGCACACTGATGCCCCGTAGGCACGAGTGTATAAACAAGCCCGCGCATGGCCTTCGGCTCTAGTGCACATCGATGCCCCCGTAGGCACGAATGTATAAACAAGCACTGCGCATGGCCTTCGGCCCCGGCGCACACCGATGCCCCCCGCAGGCACGAGTGTATAAACAAACACTGCACATGGCCTTTGGCCCCGGTGCACACCGATGCCCCCTGCAGGAACGAGTGTATAAACAAACACCGCGCATGGCCTTCGACCCCAGTGCACACCCGGGCACTAGCAGATGAGCGAAGAAAACCGCAGATAGCTCACACCCCAGCAAGTTACCTGGTCAGAATACTAGGGCCCACCAGGGGATGGCGGCAATCTTTGCCCCTCCTCCCCCTCACAAAAAAAACAAAACAAAAAGATAAGGGCTCCCCGGAGCCCTATCTAAAAAAGTATGGGGAACGACGCAAGGCTTCGCCTCCCTCTCGCGAAAAAAACAAAAAGGTCAGGGCTCCCTGGAGCCCTATCTAAAAAAGTATAGGGGACGACGTGAGGCTTCGCCTCCCCCTCGTAAAAAAACAAAAAGATCAGGGCTCCCTAGAGCCCTATCTAAAAAAAGTATGAGAGATGACGCGAGGCTTCGCATCCCTCGCAAAAAAAAAACAGAAAGGTCAGGGTTGCGCGGAGCCCTATCTAAAAAAGTATGGGGGACAACGCGAGGCTTCGCCTCCCCCTCACAAAAAAAAAACAAAAAGGTCAGGGCTCCCCGGAGCTGTATCTAAAAAAGTATGGAGGATGGCGCGAGGCTTTGCCTCTCCCTCGCAAAAAAAACAGAAAGGTCAGGGCTCCCCGGAGCCCTATCTAAAAAAGCATGGGAGATAGCATGAGGCTTCGCCTCCCCCTCGGAAAAAAAAAACAAAAAAAACTAAAGGAGATAAGGAAGCTCAAAAGTAAAGAAATCGGGCTCCTCCAAGGCTAAAGCTCCCGTATCCTCCTATGACTCTACCTTGCTTTAGTCTTTGTGATCCAGGCCCATACCAGGTAACTAGGACAAAACCGAATAGGCAAACACCACACCACAGCAGTCTAGCACCCACCTAGAAGAGAGCGAGTAACGCACCAAAACCCCCTCGAAAAAGGGTTAGGGCTCCTCTGGAGCCCTACCTAAAAAAGAGTATGGGGACAGCGCGAGGCTTCGCCCCTCCTCACAAACAAAAGAAAAAAAGAGAAATCTGGGCTCCCCGAAGCCCTATCTAAAAAAGTACAGGGGACGGCGCGAGGTTTTGCTTGCACCCCTCGCACAAGAATGTGGGCTAAACGAGACGCCTCACTTATCACACCAATCACGCTTTATTCATCGAAAAAAATCCACGCACAACGGTACACATTACAAGGGCTCGACCCAGAATAATAATAATAATAAAATAAGTATAACACAAGCTCAACCACGCTACACTCACGATCAATACAAGGCACAAAACAACCATGGCGTGACTACAGGACAAAGTCCCATGGCTTCGCGCGCGTTGCCCACTCCAGCAGCTCCTCATCCGATGGCCCGGTAGCCATCAATTTCAAATATTCCCTCTCCGCGCTGCACTCATACGAAGAATCCAAGGACCCTTCACGGGAAGCCTCCGCCGGCGGAGCTGCGGATTCGGCGGATGACGCAAGAGGATCCCCATCCACGGCCATAGAGCCACGGCACCTCCAGAATTCCCGTATTTCATCACACACCTTCGCCACCTTACATTCATAAAAAAGCCAGAATTCCTCCATAGAACCATTCGGGTTCGCCAACTTCCAGTGCTACCACTTAGCGCCATGTACACTCTGCCCCGGTAGCATAGCTGAAGGGGCCAGAAGGACAGAACATTGCGCTTGCCCTTGGAGCCCCGTGGAGCGACAATCATTTTAGTCCTTCGCACCTCAGGGGGGCAAGGTCCCTGCCGAGCGAGGCACTTGAATAACCACCATGCACCCTGTATAGATCGAAAGGCTCAAGTTTAAACAACACAGGATGGAGAGCATGACGCGTGCAAACACATTCGGAAATATCTTCATTCAAAAAAAGGAGGTCGCTACACAAAAAGAGGTCTTCCAACTCAAAAACCGCTCCAAGGCATAACAAAAGGGGAGCGGAAAACATCCAAAATAAGAACCTAGACATCTACTAGCAATAATCTAAAAGTTTGAGCTGCTTCGGGCAAGCGGAGGGTCACACCTTGCCTCCATGGGTGGGCCCCCTGCTTGCTGGCCCCTGAGTCTTCCGTTGAAGCCCCCATCGGTGCCTTCCCCTTCGCCTGCTAGGCCTGGACCGCTCGAAAGGACGCTGTCGCGTCTTCATGACCGCATGACTCCCAGAAGTCCTGCAGCAGGATTTTGCTGACCTTCTGCGTGCGATGTTGCACGATGGCAACCTCCTCGGCAGTGGCTACTGCAATAGATTGGGTAGCTAGGGCATCCACGTGGGCATAGCCCGCCTTGTCGAGGAGGCTAGGGTCATTGACCAAGCCACCTTCGCGCAAGGGTCACCGTACGCACGGGCCACCGGCAGGCACACCTTATCGACGTGCTGAAGGCGCTCTAGGGTCATGTCCATCTCCGCTGGCCGGTGATGCCTCGGGGGAGGCATGGCGCCGAGCTACGCTATGGCTCCCTCGAGAGCTACCATGGCCTCCCAGGCAGCGAGCCCAATGAAGCTCGACAGGTCCCGCTCCTTCTGGACCTCCT
The DNA here is from genome assembly GCA_036346255.1 of Ampelocalamus luodianensis. Classification (NCBI taxonomy): domain Eukaryota; kingdom Viridiplantae; phylum Streptophyta; class Magnoliopsida; order Poales; family Poaceae; genus Ampelocalamus; species Ampelocalamus luodianensis. The sequence goes on along the minus strand of CM070627.1, from coordinate 48,537,732 downwards.
CCTCAAGGATCGCCCGTGCGCCCCGCAGGGTCTCCACATCAGTCTGGAGGGCGGTGCGCGCTGCTTCCAGGCCCACCACCTGAGCCTCCAAGTTCTTCACCCTTAGAGCGAGGGAATCACGCTCACCAAGGAGGGCCTGGCTGTGGGCGTGCTCGGCATCCACCCATTTTTGAATCTCGGGGAAGCCTCCAGCGATGTCATCAACCGCCCGAGACAACATCAAGGTCTACACAAGAGAGACATCAAAAAAACACAAGCCGGGGAGGGAGGGTGCGAGGCGCAAACCAACCTTCACGGCATTCGCCTCAATACTTCGGAGCATGTCCTTCAGGGACATCTTCTAGAAGAGTTCTCGAAGAAGGGGCAGAGCAACAAAGTCAGCAACCGCCCCGTAAACCATCGCAGCGCCTTCGCTGACCTTGAAATCAGCATGACACATGTGCCCCAAGTTCACTGTGCCCATCACCTCAGAGCCCATCGAAGTAGAGCCACCGTCACCAGCCATACCCTCCCTACCGCTCGCTACTGTACAACCAACAAACGTTACATCTACACTTCAATAAGACAGCAACGAAGTGAGGTGTGTACCAATGGGCGGCCGTGGGGTAGGAGGGGTACCCACGGCAGCATCGGCGGTCCCATCGTAAACACGCGATGGGGTGTCGGCACTGGAAGAATCATCAACGACGAGGCGCGTTACACCAAATGCGCCTATCGCTTCATCTACCTCCGCCTCAATGCGCTCGACTAGCTCTGTCACAGCAGCCTCCGTGGGCGAGGGGGCGTGCTCATCAGAGGAAGAGCTGCTGGACCCAGAGCACTCCAATCGCTCCAAGGTGCCCTCCGCCAGCCTCTTCACCGGCCGCTCCACATCCTTCGTAGTATAGGAGGGGTCGCCGGCATCCCGAGGGGCCGCGACGCTCAACGGAGCCGCCGGGATCAGCCCTGTCCCATCAACCTCAGGCACGTAGGCACACTTCTTCTTCCTCGTGTCCGGGTCCAGATGCTTGGAAAGGCAAACTAACGCGGCATACGCCTGATTCAGCCGACCGTTCCGCACAACCAAGCTGTGCTTCGCATGCTCTTCACCCGTGTATGGGTCCAAGAGCACCTCCACGACGCGGGCCACTTCGGTAATAGGCATTGCTGCCAGAGCAGGGCCACAATCTTGAAAAAAAGGGGATCCAGGAAACATATCTTCGCGCCCCTTCACAGTGAGAGTCGGGCACCGGGACCTCAAAACCCCGAGCTCCACCCCACCCTTGGCTAGAGGCCAGATGCCAAAGGCACAGAACTCCTCCACCAAATCCCGGGTGGATAGTCGCTTCGTCGCGTCCAGCAGCAGGAGGAGAAGGGCCTCCTCCCTCGTGGTAAGGACAATCTCGAAATTGGCGATAGGCTGTATCAACCCGCCCTGAGATTGCAGACCACCTTTTGCTGGGGAAGTGTGGTAAAACCACCTCCGTGTCCAATCCATCTCCCAGCGGTTCCGTGCCGCTGGGGCAGGCGCGTACATCTGACACCGTGCCTTCGGTTGAAAATTGACACTGCCAAAGTTCAGTGTTTTGCCTGTGCTTTTCTTCTTCTTTAGTTGGCAGCGCCCGTCATGAAGATAAGTGAACAGGCGCCCCCTCGCCACTAGCTTCGGCCACTCGCAGCATCCACTCGAAGAACCCTAGTTTCACGATAGAGTCTGTCGTCAGTTGCGCCAACTCTACCCCATAAAGCTAGAGCACCACCGAAGCCAGCTCGACGTAGGGGAACCGGAGACTAGCGTCAAAGAAAGCGACGAATACCACCGCCTCATCTAGCCAAGGGGCTGGCACCGTCTCCGTCCCAGGAGCATGGACCTTCGTAAGGCTCTCCAACTTACCCTCATCAACAAGGGTCCGGAGAACCAGTTCTGTCGTAGTAGACCTCCCAAGGTCACTCGTGTACGATGCTTCCCCGACACATTCCTTACTCCGCTTCGTCATAGCCAAAGCCCCGAGTCAAAACCCTCACAAAACAGGCAAGCACCACAAAAGCAGGCATAGTAGGAATGGGAAAATCAAAGGAGCGTAGAAAGAAAGAGGGGGAGAACACTTATTTATACCCAGCAGGCCCAGGCGATCGAAGACAAAGAGCCATGACCCACTCATTGCGCGCCACATGGCACCAATGCACAAAACCCATCAGCACGGCGCACATCGCGAGGCGACGCCGTTAGCGCATACCAGCGCCATCAGGGCGCACCGAATCCTAAAAAGCACAGATCGGCGCCATCATGGCGCATGGTACCCCAAGAAGCATCACCAGGCCTGCCAAGTCGGCCCACCCGGGGACCTTTCAAAACACACCCTTCGCCATGCTAGAGGGGACAGTGTGCTTGGACCCTCTAGGAGAACAGCGTGGTTTCAGCCATAGCGAAGCAAGATCTCGACCGCGAGAGGTTTGTCGTAGGGGTGTCCCACCGGCCCCACGACCTAGCGAAGCGCAAAGGAACCCCTCCGAAGGAGTCCCGAAGGCTCAGCAGAGGGGCCCCGAAGGCTCAACAAAGAGGGCCCAAAGGCCACATGGAGGACCCCCGAGGGGGGCACCGAAGGGACCTCATGGGGTTACCCCTGCGGGGGCACAAGGGCAGCAGTACGGGTGGACCCGGCGTACTCCCCAAATGGACTAGGACCAGGAGGGTCCACCATGAGCCGAAGGCTACGTATAGGGTAGGAAAAACCCCTACAACCCCTATGATTGTAGTACCCTTCTAGGGGTACATGTGTAATTTCAGATACCCAGTTGGAAGGCTATAAATAGCCTCTCCCCCATGTAAATAGGGCGGACTCAGTTTTTAAGGCAATTAATACACATTTACTTGCTCACAACCGAAACCCCTCTCTGAGGACCCTTCGACCCCTCACATTGATGCCAAGGGTCCCCTCTTTCTACTGTCTAGTCTTTCTCACTACGACACCAACAAAATACAATAATGTGGTGAACCCATTATGTTTTGAATAAAAAAATTATAATAAATTCGGGCCTAATTCATCAGATGGGAAAAAGTGCAAATCCCAAAGCACATCAAACGAATAAAAATCCATCTATTATAATTTTTTTCTTACAGCACATCAACAACACGAATCTTATAGCACATCTAACGAACAGAAAAATGACAGTTTTGGTTTCAAAAAACTGTCAGAGTTATATAGCAATTCCCATATGAAGGAAATATGAGTTATTAAGACTTTTAAGAATAATTATAGTGATCAAGAACCAAAATTACATAAATAATTCACTATAATTTATGTATAATATAGTTGTAAAGGAACTTTCAGAATGATAGTTTTTTACTAACAAAACAGTCGAATTCTGTGTGAACAAACCCTAACGAACAACACTATCTTGTTCCTGCTGTTGCGAAATGCTTGCAGCACCAAGCTTGCAGCCGGCGGCAAAGAGGGCGCCAACAATGCCGTCCAAAGAGACCAACAAGCCGTGGGAGTACATCTTACGGAAGTACCTGCTGCTTCTAGCCACTGTGGTGGCCACGGTGACGTACGCCGCGGGGTTCAACCCGCCGGGGGGAGTCTGGCAGGACACCGACGCCAGCCACCTCGCCGGCGACCCCATCATCCTGGGAACCCACCACAGCCGATACATGGTTTTCTTCGTATGCAACGCCATCGCATTCGCTTCGTCGCTGGTGGTCATTGTCCTTATCCTCCTCCTCGCTCTCCTGCACGGGAAGAAGGGTATCACCGTGGTGCCACTGCGCGTGGTCATGGTGCTGGATCTGCTCAGCATTATGGGGGCCTACGCCGCTGGAACCTGCCGGGATACGCTGGCGACCATCTACTACTCAATGCTCGTGACAGTAGTCTTCGCCTTCCCCGTGGTTCTATCGGTGTTGGTCTCGTCGTCCAAGGATGAGCCAGTCGATAAAAAGGTCCGCAAGGTCCTCATGCTGCTGGCGACGTTCATGGTGAGCGTCACGTACATGGCCGGGCTGAGCACACCAGGTGGCTTCTGGGACAGCACCCAGGACGGCCACCATGCCGGCGACGCGGTCTTGCAGGAGCTCCACCCCGGCCGCCTTAGGGCGTTCTTCGTATGCAACACCACCGTGTTCGTCGCATCCTTGCTCATCATCGTGCTGCTCCTGAGCAACAAGTTGCGCAGCCAAGTGACGGTATTGCATTGCGAGCTCTACGGCTGCATCATCCTTGCGCTGATCGGCCTCGTGGGCGCATACGCCTCCGGCAGCACCAGGGAGGCTCACAGTACGATCTATGTTGGCCTTCTGGTTGGTGCCGTTCTTGCGTGCATTCTTTTAGTGGCTACTGTTGTTAGATACACCACGGCAACGCCGATTCCTGAAGACAGGTGCTGAACAGTGCATATTCCTCTTCTTGTTCAACAAATCATTTGCACCTATCATTCTCTCCCAATTTGCAATCTGACTCTGTTTTGTTGCAATTACTAGGCAAGAGCAGAATAGGAACGAGCAGGCGCTGGAGAAGGCACGCTCCCTTGTTCTACTGCTTGCCACTCTTGCAGCGACCGTCACGTACCAAGCGGGGCTTGACCCGCCGGGTGGCTTTTGGCAGGACGACGGGGACGGGTACAAGGCCGGCGACCCGATTCTCTTAACGACGAATCCTAGACGGTACAAGGTGTTCTTCTTCTGCAACTCGACCGCCTTTGTGGCGTCCTTAGTCGCCATCATCTTGGTCGAAAGGAAATTTTTCCATAAGAGCCACATGCAGCTGGTGACACTGGCAGCCATGATACTGGACTTGTTCGGCCTCATTGGTGCATACGCCGCCGGGAGCTGCCGGGACGTGAGCACCTCCATTTACGTCATTGCCTTGGCTGGCGCTGTTCTCGTCTATGTGGTGATTCATATCGTCTTCTTCACCCTGGACCACGAGGACGGCAGCAAGACGCAAAATCACCAGGACAAGAAGCGAGAGAGTGTTGATTTGTTGGAGAAGAGGCGCAAGCGGCTGCTGCTTTTCGCAATCTTGGGCGCGACCATCACCTACCAAGCCGGGTTGACCCCACCGAGTGGCTTCTGGCCTCAGGACGATGAAAACTTGGGGCACCATGCTGGTGATCCTGTCCTCTTTTACAACTATCCGCGCCGGTACAAGGCCTTCTTCTACTCTAACTCAGTAAGCTTCATGTCATCAATTGCCCTCATCATACTCCTCGTGAACCCCAATCTGTACATGACAGCCATACGAAGCTATGCGCTCTCTGTTTGCACGGCGGCCGGCATGTTTGGCCTCATGGGCGCCTATGCTGCAGGAAGCTCACAGCATATGCGAACATCCATCTGTGTCTTCGTGTTGGTGGCCGCGGTGCTTGCCATTGTAGTCCCACTGCTCCTGAAATCCCTGGGAAAACAGAAGGGAACTGGCAACACAGGGGATCGGTCCATTGAGCATTTGAGCAAGGAGGATGTAGAAACGCAGGGGATCAGCCCCCCTGACACGGCACGGGAACAGTCCATTGAGCAAAGACACGCAGGGGATCAGCCCCCTGATAAGCAAGGAGAAGATGATCACCACACGACGGCACGGGAACAGCACACCAAGCGCAAATACCTGATGCTGCTAGGAATCCTGGCCGCGAGCGTCACATACCAGGCCGGCCTAAAGCCACCAGGGGGCGCGTGGCAGGGAAACAGCCCAGGGCACGCCACGGGCGACCCGATCCTGCGTGACAAGAGGAAGTACCGGTACCTTGCCTTCTTCTACCTCAACTCCACCTCCTTAGTGGCGTCCATTGTCGTCATCGTCCTGTTGCTGCCGGACCAACATTGGCTGCTACAGGCGATGAACCCAACGATTGTGCTGGACATGCTTGGCCTCCTGGGGGCCTACGCCGCCGGCTCTAGCAGGGGGGAGTACGAGACGTTCTGGTATGTCATTGCGCTGATCATCACCGTGCTGGGCTACCTTGCAATCTACTTGGTGATGTCGTTGTTCAACAACAAGAAAGGCAAGGACCACGAGGACGGCAGCAAGACGCAAAATCACCAGGCACAGGGTGTTTTGGTGTGATTCAATTATCAATATGGTGGGATGCATGTAGTGCTTTGCAATCTATAAACCAATCTATAAACCAACTAAAATCCCACACAGTAACTCTTCCAGTCTGTTTATTTCTCCCTTTCTAAATTTGTAGTCTCCTTATTTTCTCCCTAGTATGCTCTGGTAGTCTTTTTATATTTCCCCCTTTCTAGATATGTAATCTCCTTGTTGTAATTGGATTATCCTAAGTCCTAATGGCAGAATTTTTTTTCCGAAATAATCTTTTTTTATTTGGAATTACAGAAATAATACCACTTATTTTTTTTACATAAATGACATCATGTCGCCGTACGGTTGGGCGACTTTGTATAGTTGCCCAACCAGAGTGCGAGACGTGTGCGAATCGGTCAACGAAACGGTGATTTCACCCACCGAGGCATTATCGCCATATGGCTTGGCGATGTTACCCTAGTCGCCATACGGTTTGGCGACTATGTTTCGCCTTGGCCCAAGTCGCCCAACCGTATGGCGACTTCGGGTGGCTATAAAACCGCGCGCGCGGTCGAACTGTCGTCATTCGGTTGAGCGAGCCGAAAAGAAAGACAGCGCAGAGGAGAAAAGAGGAAGGAGGAGAAAAGAGAGGGGAGAAAGGAGAATGAGAGAAGAAAAGAGGAGGGGAGAAAGGAGAAGGAGAGAGGAGAAAAGAGTTCGTTTTGCATCGACGACCACGACGGTGAGTTTGTACTATTGTTTTGTACAAATATATTCTTTAAACCATGATAGGTTAGCAATCAACGTCATATATAATGATAGATTATTAGTAAATATTTAGAGATAGCATAATTAATTAGTAACCATTGTGGGTTAACAAGCAACATCATATGTAGTAACATATTGTTAGCATATGTTTAGGGATAGCATAATTAATACAATTAGTTTAGTAGTTTGTATAGAGAAAAAAAATAGTCGGTGAAAATAAATTTAGTTGTGCTATTCCGCGTGCTGCGCTAATTTCGTCGGACATGATGAATGATAACGTGTTATTTTTGTATTATAAAAATATGTCGACCACCCGTGCTTTTTGGAATGTTAAATATATGTATTTATTTGCACAATAAAAAAAGATAGAAATTACTTTATAATTTTGGTTGGATTAAGGAATTATGAAATAGTAAGACAAAAAGCAGGTTGCCCCCTCCTGCAGGAATTATGAAAGACGTATTGTGGCATGTGTGATGCGTGCTGTAGGACGAGGCCATCATCTATCTTGACAGGTTGCCCCCTCCTGCTGCAGTTGTGGTCGTTTGAGCACTTCTTTCTCGGACGGCCCATGCTGGTTGACACCAGTTCGTACGACGCAGACATATACCATGGGGATGCGGTCGACCGGCTGACTGTAGGGTCCCTTTGGTGCCGTAGACGGGTACGTACTCTTCTACATCTTCACTACACATGTATTACGGGTCATCCTTTATAACTACTATTCTGGCTTATAGACACAGTACGCACACGTGCAGGTCACACATGTATACGAGCACTTTGTGGAGCAGCTGGACCGCCTCACCGCTGACGATGTGTGCTGGGAGCCGTACTCTGATCAGGAGATGGAGCAGCGTGCTCCCGCGGGCCTGTCCTCACTCTGCTTGCATGACCGGGCGTACTGGCGGACACAGAGGAAGCTCATTTTCGACGTATTCATTGAGGTCGACGTATTCATATTCGTCCAGGTTGTTCCAGTTCCCATCGGCAGAATATGTTTTCGGCAGTTATGCTACGACGGCTTGTGATTGTAGTGGTCCATTTTGCAAGCATAGTAGGAGGGGTGGCACCAGGACGCAGTGGTCGGCGAAGATGGAGCAGTGGGTCACACAGTGGGCGAATGCCCATGAGGACTTGGTGCAGGAGGATGCCCCGTACGACCCCACCTTGTACGATGAGTACCTCCGCTGGTACGCCCTGTGGACACGCATCAGGCTGGCGCATGTTGTCGACCCTCCCCCCGATCGCGTACCAGCCCCAACCGATGCATACCCTGTACACTTCGCGCAGAACTTGCACGTTGCGGTACGTACTATCGTCATTTTTTGAAATGTCTGAGTACGGTTACCTCGATTATAGGTTCACGTTTCCATTTTCTCCTTGTAGATGGACATCACCATCGGCATTGCCACTGACGGGCAGTCAATCCTTGGCAGGGCTACCATTGGGGCCGAGGTGACGCGCGACGAGCTACTCCAGTTTGTCTGTCAGGTTGCAGTGCGGCTAGGCATGCCGTTTCCTTGATGTCGTGTAGGACAGTCCCAGAGGTGGCCACGTCGGCACATACTCCGAGGCCGGCATGTCCTATAGCCCAGTCAAAAGGCTCAGGAGGTGCACGTCCCCGTGCCCCGCCTACACCTGCTCCTTGGCAGCCTGGATTGTCCGGGTGGGCACGTGGGTATGCACCGCCACAGCCGCCGCCCCCGTCGTCGTTGCAGTATCCAGTCTTCCCAGACCCATATGGTCAGTACAGTGGCTACAACTTTTTCTCACGCATGGCCCCCGACTCAGGTACGTTTTCTCTCTTCAGGTTTATGATCGTCGATGTCTTGTATAGATTAACATTATTTGTCCTGCAGGTTTCCAGGTCCAGACGCAGGGACTTTCACTCTCCCCGCACGCCGACGTGGACGCGTACTTCGCTGAGCCACCCGGGGATGTCAGGGGAGCAGCTGAGCCCGCACCTATGGAGGCTCTTTCCGGGTCGCAGCTTAGCGGGCCCCCAGTGGTCACGCCGACACCATGGTAGTTAGGATAGCGATCCTACTCTTAGAGTCTTACGATTTTACGAACCCACGACAGCCTGTCGATCCGAGTCTCACTGTCGATCCGATCCTACTCAAGGTAGTTAGGATCGCGATCTTACTCTTAGAGTCTTACGGTTCTACGAACCCACGACAGCTTATCGATCCTACTTGTAGAGACTTAGGGCAATTGTTTTTAGAGGCTAGGCTTTGCTGATATTTTGTTTTAGAGCAAAATTTGTTGTTATTAATTTTTGAGAATGAAACTATAAATAAACAAGGAGCATGCAAAATATTATATCAGTGTGGTAATGTTGTTCTCCTGTAGTTCAGAACTATATCACTCATCATGTCAGAACCATTACGCTTTTTCATTTGTGTGATAAGAAGTGTTTTGCCCCTTTTTGGTAATAAGTAGCGGTAAACCTTATAAGAATCATACAAACTTATAGTATAGATGGTAAATATGTGTATTTTTACAAATCCGTAGAATCGCCGATTCTACGATTCGATACTACGATTCGATCCTACCGGAGGCAAATCGATCCGACTCGGGATCTCGACTCTGACTACCTTGGCCGACACCGGTGGAGTCCTCCCCCTTGGGAGCACGGATCGATGGCCTCATAGCGCCATTGTCTAGGCCTGGCGAGCACCCGCGCCGGAAGCCCAAGCGGGGGTGTACAGGTGGCCGCGGACCGGGTGTGGGATGTGGCGACGACGGAGGAGATGCTGCGGGTGGCGTAGCGGGTGGCCAGTAAGGGGCATTCATTTTGCTATGTGTACTTGTATTATTTGTTTACCTAGTGTGATTCCTGATTACGATGACGTGGTTCTGCATGCACTCCCTCTAGCATTTTCTTTAACTTGTATTATGTGTTTACGTATTGTACTTCGTAGTTACTACGACATGGTTGTCTATGCGTTCCTTCCAACATTGTTCTATTTCGTATTCGCAGATTAATTTTATACGTTCACGTCGCTACGCAAAGCTGACTCGACGGGTCACGTCGCCGCGCAAAGCTGACTCGCCGGGTCACGTCGCTGCACGAAGTCGTCGAACGGTTCTGCGACTACCAACCATTGGGCCAGTACGGTCTGCCAGGTCGTCCAACGCTTCAGCGAGTAGTACACGTGTCGCTCAACCATTGGGGCCGTACTACGTGCCTAATCGTCCAACGCCATTTCTTTCGCCCTTTCATCATTTCTCTCAGCAGACAACCCAGAGCAGAGCAGATCGGGAGAGGAGAAAAGGGGAGGAATACAAAGATAGGAGGACTGGAGAGGGGAAGAAGGCACGGAGAGGGAGAAGCAGAGGAGCTCGAGAGAGGCAAAGAAGGGGAGGGGAGGAGCTCGAGAGAGGCAGAGAGGGGGAGGGGAGGAGCTCGAGACGTCAAAGAGAAAGACGAACGAAGCTCGTTGATAGGAAGAGAAGGTCTCCACATGAAGGTAATAGTATTGATTGTTGGTTTACCACGTATCTTGGGAAAGTATGTGCAGAAATCTTGAGAAATCGCTAGTCCAAATCTTGAGAAATCGCTATTCGTAATGTTTTAATTTTTTGCAGTGATAAATCAGTCATGTCAGAGCCCACCGTATTGAAAGTGCATTACGGTGTTGGTACGGTTCGTGAAGGTCCATATGGTGTTGATCTAAGTGGCTTGTAGCAAGTAACTCTGGTACATCCGGACGGGGAGAATGCTCGAATCAGAGATGTCCTATACTGGCTCACCGGAAGCTTCTCCTTGGACCCCGAGGTGTGTAGTGTCTTCGTACGAGGGCTTTGGAGCCGATCTACCACAGACATTCGGTGGGAGTTGCGAAGCCTGATGCACACGGCTGCGTGGAAGGGATTTCTGAAAGGCTGCAGGCGTCGTGGCTACAAGTGCGTGCTACTCGTGTAACCTTGTCTGAAGGGAGCCATCGGAGGACCTTCGGATGACTCTCGTGGGGTTGGTGGGAGCAGGTCCCATGAGGTGACCGATGTTGAAGAGGCAAGAGAGGACAAGGTGACCCATGTTGCTGAGGCACCAGTGGACGAGGCGACCCATGTTGCTGAGGCCGAATAAGACCTCCAGGGACATTGGGTGCTTCTCTCATTGGATAGAGGTGGATCCATTGGAGAAGTGGTCCTTACTGCACTACACGGACGGTGCAAGGTACGGTATAATGACCACTAACCTTGTCGAGGTGTACAACTGGGTTATTAGGGGCCTTCGTTCTCAGCCTCTCGTCGCCATCGTGGAAGGCGTTCTGCACAGTACAATCGGATATTTCAGAGAAAGACATGCAAATACGACACTTCATGCAGCCAACCCACAAACACCGTATTGCTCGAAGATTACAGCGTACATGCAGGCCAAGACCGAGAAGTCTTAGTCACACCCGGTCTTCATTATGGGCAATACGGAGCATCGTTTCGACGTGCTCCTTGGGGACAAAACCGAATTTGGGATGGCTCGGTCCCTTGTTACCCATGAGGTATGCCTTGGAGACCATGTGAATGAACCTAGCTGCATATGCAACAAGCCAAAGCTCCTTCACAAGCCATGCTCTCATGTCCTAGCCGCATGTGGGACCATCCACATGGACCCATCGAACTTCATATCAGAGTACTTCATGAAGGAGAGGGTGCAGCAGGTGTGGTGCGGCGAGCTAATAGGCTTTAGAGTTGTGGGCAACTTTGCCACGTCTGATACTGCACAGAGAACTTGGATTCTGGATCTTGACCTGTTGAAAGGGGGAAAGGGCTGTCGGCAGAGTCATCGCATTAGAAACGATATGGACGAAGGGGAAGCTCGAGCGGCGGGTAGACGTTTCAGCCGGTGCCGCCAGAAAGGCCACACTGTGAGAACTTGCAAGGCGCCTGCCAACGCGTAGGAACACCGGCATGACGTGCAGCACCGCTTCTTCTTGGGTGCGTAGTCGTACTAAGATAAGAACTAAAGCAATTTGTAACTTAATGCACGCGTACAACGCATATTTGTTCAATAAATATCGATGCATGTAGCTTAATGAAAGCGTACAATACATGTTTGCTCAATGAATATCCACCATTTAGTTACATGCTTTAGGAGATTAAACACAATTGCATACAGAACAGGACAGTACCGAGGTACAAGCATCTCCGCCCATGCTTAATGGTAGAAGGTGCCTCGCGCTACCCACATGGAGTGTTGCATAGGGGGGCGCTGCAGGTGTGGTTGGTCGTCATTGTAGTGACACGCACATATGCAGCTAGGGTTTGTGCAGCAGCATGTGGGATCATACGAACTTTCTATGTTCACGACCTCCTCGTTGCCCCTCTCGCGCTGCATCTGTTGGCGGAGGTCATCGTTTTCCTCGTTGAGGTTGTCAACCTACACCTCCAACTCAAAGATTCGGTTCCACAATATATCCACGTACATCACAATATGCCGTTCATAGGGAGGATCGATCCAGCAGACAAAGTCGTATTTTGCCATCTGCTGCAAAGGAGGGTTAACATGAAGGCTCTATTAGCAGTAACATAAAGCAAACTATGCTAATTGTACCCCAGAGTGTGGGCATTGGAAGAAACGTCGTTTGCCATCGAAAGGGTCATCTAGGACCTGCACGACAGCGTCCTCCATGTGTCAGCATTTTGGCCATACCGGTTGAGCACGCTTGTTCGGCATCAACCAGTAATTAGGGCCGAAGTCCTCCCTCCTTTCGAGGGGAAGTTCTTGCTTCGGCGACCCCGGTTGGACTGGTCCCTCGGCATCTGCCATGGTGTGTTACTGTACCACAGAGAAGGTTCTTCTTCCTACGATGGTGTGTTACATGGTTTGGAGGGTGGAGTGGTCCTACTTTTGGAGTGTGGGGCGTGTTAATAAAGCGGGGCAGCTTTGCGCAGTGACAAGACCAAACGGGACAGCTTTACGCAGTGAGAAGACCAGATGGGCCAGCTTTACGCAGTGACAAGACCAGACGGGCTAGCTTTACGCAGTGACAAGATCAGAGGGGGTAGCTTTATGCAGTGACAAGACCAGACGGGGCAGCTTTACGCAGTGACAAGACCTGACGGGGCAGCTTTGCGTAGTTACAAGACCAGACAGGGCAGCTTTGCATAGTTACAAGATCAGACGGGGCAGCTTTACGCAGTGACAAGACGAGCGGGCGGCTTTGCGCGATAACAAGACCGACGGCGGGCGGCTGCGTGAGTTACAAGACGGGACAGGCGAGTTTACGCGATGACAAGAGCGACGAGAGCAGCTTTGCGCAGTGATAAGACCTGACGGGGTAGCCTTACGCAGTGATAAGACTAGACGGGGCAAGGAGAAGGAATGACTCCCATTATAAATATAATGCTGCTCGGCCAGGAACTCCACAACACTACCTACACAAGATAGTCAAGGAGAAGGAATGGGAGAAAATCCGCAAACTCTTGAAGGACTGGGTGTCTCCCCATGAGACCAGTGCTCGCCATCATGCATTTAGTCAGCAGCTTTACACACACCAAATGATGGAGACGGGATGCCCGATCTTTCGATGAGATTGATAACTATCAATTTTGGTGGAGGTGACTTTCATGATTCGACTACAACCGTACGATGACGTTTGCGCCTTAGCAATCGTTGAACCAACTCCAAGATGTTATTGACCGTGCTAGAAGCGCGATCAACCTGAACACAAGGTTCAATTCCTGCGAGCAATCGAAGAACTAGCAAGAATAAAATATAGGCAATCTGATATTGCGAATAAGAATGTAACGTAGATGATATTAAAAATCAAAGGTGGGATCCCGAAGGCTGTCTTGACAGGTGGTCGTCCGACACAACTGAAGAACAGAAGTTTGCACAATGGCTAAACCTAAACTCAACGAAATCCGAGTTCTAGCTAGGGGAACGGCGGCTCCTATATGGAAAGACAACCAGGGGTGGCGGCCAGGGAAGTGGACGCATGCCCCTAGGGTTACAAGGCTCATGGGCCCAAGAGGAGGTGGCGCAGCACCCTTTTTGACTCGGACAAAACAACAGACGTGGATTGTTTTATTTATTGTGGCCGACTCAGTTGGAATTTGAAGCTGAGGTTGGATCCATTGGAAAGTAGACTTAATAAGCTTTCAATGAAGTCCAAGAACGTCCCAAACGGAGTCCGTATGAAGAAGTTATGACCGTTTGAACTTAATGCTATCGCAGCAGTTCGAACTCGAATCCAGAACGAGCCTAACTCGAACTCTTGCTTAGCTCGGACCCAAAGTGACGTGATAACCTCCATTATGCCTCCTATGCTTGTCCATGACTCCACATACCTCTCCTTGGTCCTTTTCTATGTTCCTAAGTACAATTAAATCACTTGCATTAGGTAGCGATCTATTCTCAGTAATATATAAACCTATGAATGAATTCACCTGATGATTAAGTTGGCGAGCACAAGCTCGAGTAATTGATCCTTATAACATTGGTTGTGGATCAACTGTGTGTGTAGGCGCGGTTGTATCCAAGTTAGGGATGTCCTCATCACCAAACTTTTTCGGAGCTTGTATATTTAAGGAGGCTTCCTCGCAATACTCCCAACGATTCTGGGTCAAGCCGTGCCCCCCACCTATGCCAGCTGAACGCCCTCCGGAAGGGCCCCCCATGGGGGTGGCGCCACCTCTTTGCTGGTGTAGGGACGCCTATAAGTGCGTCAAATCAATTGACGAGTGGACCATTGGGCAACGCTATTGGTGCTGCGCAAACTACGGCGCGGACTACCCCGACTGTAGGTTTGACACGGAGAGCTACAGGCAGCCGGTAATGAAATCGTATTTCAGTGCACACTATTATTTTTCTTCCCATCACGCCGTACCCACGTCTCTCTTCCCACCGCAGTCTCCGTGGTGCCTATGCGACTTCTGTCAGTGGATCGACGGCAAGATTCACCCATACGATATGTGGATGCTTTTGACACGGAAGGGCTGGGCCAGAGAGGACTATGAGGACCGTGAAAGGCGTCTCGCAGAGCTGTAAGCTGAGAAGGACGAGAAGGACAGGCGGGACAGGCTGCGCGAGGAGCAGGAGCGCGAGCATGCCAAGCGACAGGAGGCCGAGAGGGAGCGGAAGAGGACCATCGCGGAGAGAGCTAAGGCGCAAGGCGATGAGTACAACGCCGAGCTAGGCCGCAAGGGCAAATGGCCACGTTCCACGCAGTAGTTCGACCCTCTTCGTCCACATGTCTCATGTATTTCTATTTTCCTAAAGGCATGTGTGTACCATTCTTGCTTTGTTAGCTCGCGTGCCATATAACCCCCCTTGTTGGATCAACTGTCATGTTGTTATCGTTACGTCATTTCTCCAAAGTTCTCCCCCGTGTATGAATTTTCTGGTACATCGTAATACCATTTACCTTCGTACTGACGACTCAATACTATCTCAATCGTCCTCATAAAATTCTTCAGAAAATTAGCGCACTACAACGATATACGACGATCATAAAATGTTATTGCGAGGCTGACAAATTTCGTATCCTTGATATTCTACAAAAATAACAAACTGACCAATCAACCTTAACACTACATTTTTCTTTTCTAAAAAAGGACCAATATACCATAAGATTTGCTAAATGTAATATATGCAAAATGTGATATGTATTATAACACAATTATTCCAATCGGATCGGGTGAAAAGTAAAGTTAGGACCTAAAAATCGCCTACTGGTTGAGCGACTACCAAAGTCGCTCAGTGGTTGGGCGACAAGGATGAAATCGCCGAACCACCGAGCGACAATACTAAATCGTCATTCCGTTCGGCGATTATTACATGTGTCGCACTCTGGTTCGCCCAACCGTACGGCGACACGAGGTCATTTATGTAAAAAAAAATAAATAGTATTATTTCTATAATTTTGAATAAAAAAAGATTATTTCGGAAAAATTTCCTAATGGCAGTATGTTGAAGCATATTGAGAAAGGGCAACCTTTTATTAGTAATGTATTTTTGGGCTCACGGCTCACTGGTATCGTTCTGCACTTGTCTGATCCCAAGAGCATTTGCTGTCGTCATTAAAACTTGGACGGATAACATGCACACATACAACAGTTTTCCAAACAAGGGAATAACCAACTAGCCTATCTAGAACTCATTCGAGCTGATCTGCTTCATTACAAGTTCACAATGCAGCTTCTGTGGTCTCTTGCGGGATTCCTGGTTCGTTTATTTTATAATCTTCTACCGGCAGTTCTATCTTCCTTTTATAACTTGACAAAGTGATTATTTATCTATTAAATTTGCTGACTTGCAGTTACCGGACATCACAATTATATTTTTGGAAAATGCTTCACGTACGATTGCAGGCGTACTATGTTTGTACTATGAAAATTGTTCACCGCACTCTCAATTATTTCTTCTGTTACCCCATGCCCTACCTATCGGAACTAGTCTATGAGTATATGACCACGTCGATCCAACTCCATTCCACGGTCTCACCGTTTGAAAAGTCGTCACGTGTCTGTATTCTCATCTCGATCTTGCAGTATGCAGGAGCGGGGACTGTTGAACGATATTTCCCATATTTCCTCTTTTGGTTGAACTTGTTTCTGCGTAAAATAAAATATGGTACAGAGTTTAGATATCCTGATCGAATTCGACTCGGCTAACATAATATTTTTAAAAAATATTTAATAGTCCGCGTCTTATGTCTAGAGAAGCTTAGACGTGGAGAAAAGTGTTGAAGTATATCGCCCACCTTTTCTTGGTAGCTCAAGTTTTTGGGTGAACTTACTGGTACATACAACTTAATAAGGACTGAGAGCAGGCGTTTTCTCAGCAAAGAGAGACCACGCGCAACCTGAATCCCCCCACCCACCCCCACCCCAATGCTTTGTGGAGTACCGGAGGCTGCAGCGCATGCCTATTTGCGTAAGAGAAAATTTACATTACATTCTACCGGTAGTATATGGTGGTAGTATAAATTAAATCTGATCATTGATTTGTTAAGAGCATAATAGACTTTTATTTGTATTTATAATTTTTCATGGGGGTATTGTGGACTTTTTTAATTAGAGTTGAAAATATTACTCTTGTGCCATGTGATTCGTATATGGGCAATTACAATTCTACCCCCTTAGGATTATATTACTCATACTACCAGATGTAGTATAATTAAATTCTAACTAATCTGAACCATTGATCAATGAGAATGGACGGTCTGTATTAAATTGAGTGTACCGTAGAGAGCTCGGGCTCGATGGATCACCGTGCCAATTAATAGATAGGCGCCGCACGTCGTGCACGGCTGGAGAACGCGGCACGACGGACAATTCTACCGTAGTCATTCTGCCGCCAAGTCTACAACGGCGCAAGCTGCATTCACGTTGGAAATAATTGGATGCGCCCCTAAAATGAGTAGAGGAACAGTTAGGGTGTGTTTAGTTCGTTGAATAGAGTGGTCCTGAACCATCTGGTACGGGAAATGAGCTCGTTCAGGTGTTTGGTTGGTTGAATGGAATAAAACCATTTGGGATGAGATGGTTCAAGAAATAGGAATATTCTATGTTTATGCTGTCTCATCTCGTTCGGGAAAAAAAATCCCGAACCACACCATTCACTCGAGTTCCAAAGCGCTTGGTGATGTGGCGAGGTTGATTTACGAGTTTCAAATGACTATATTTTCTAAACCGAGTATTCGATTTACGATCCGATTGAACCGTTGTGTTCCTTATCATTTAATCAACAAAACAAGACCACTGTTGGTATATTTTAGTGCAAAAAATATTATGCGGACCCCATATGTCATAACATCCCAAGTTTAGTGCAATCCAAATACAACTTCATTCATCAAATCAAACACCATCTTAAACCATTTAGGAACATCCTATCTCACCCTCCAAACACCATATTTGTATCATCTCATCCATGATCATCATATCCATCCTATACTATCTCATCCTATTCATCCTGGTTCACCCAACCAAACACACCCTTAATCACAAGATAGGTGGTACAGGAAATTCATTCAAGAGTTCTCTTCGCTTTGAGTATATTATTCAGGACTCTACATTAATTTATGCATACCCTGCGCAAGTTTGAAAATTAGACAATTCGATCCGAGCATCATTTCGTTTTTCGAATTTCAAATGGTGTGACAAATTAAAAAAACAGCTGCAGATGGAGAAGCACTTGTGCAAGTACTTAATTCCTCAACTGGGACAAGAAGAAAGGGACTAAAGAAAGACTTAACCAGCAAGAGGGGGGGGTTGTTCACGGGTTTGGGTTTGATTTTCTTTTCTTTTCTTTTCTTTTCTTTTCAGAAGACTTGACCCCGTGGAGGCTGCACGCTTGCAGCGAAGGTGCCCATCCCCAGGTGAGGCTGATTCGTAAAATCCACGTTTTACACCCGTTTGTCTCCCATGAACTGAATTAGATTCCAAATTTTATTCGAATATAATTTGATTTTGATTCAGATCAATTACAATTCCAATTTTTGTGTTTGGGTGTTCTTTGGAATTGGATTTTTTTCTTCACAGGATCAAACATCACAAGCCAGTTAAGTCAAAACTAACACCGGCTCTCTCTCATCTCTCCTCTGGATCTCCCTCTCTCTCTCTCTCTTGGCGAGGCCGGGGCACCATGTCGCGCCGCCACCACTGAGGCCGCCTCATGCCCATGAGTTGAAGGAGATCGGACCATCCCGCTCACCAAGTTGTTGCTTCATCCCCAACGCAGTCGTTTCTTGCTCCTCCTTGCCATCCATGCCGAATCAAAGGGACTGAAGTAACAACGGTCGGTGAGGGTGATCGGAGGCAACTCGTCATCGGGATTGAGGAAGAGGTAGCAGCAGCAGTAGATCTGGCGAGGAGGAACTCGGCGGCGAGACAACAACAATCCGGTCAAGGGGAGGAGGCTAATGCGGCGGATGAGGTTGCCGTCGTCGAGGTTGAAGGTGTCACTGGATCAGATAAAAGGACACGACGACATGGTGGTCGAAGACAGGGCAGAGGGCGGAGGAGGGGAGAAGCAGCGGGAGGAGACCGGAGTTGAGAGGCGGCGGCGGCGGCGGCGACGACGGCGGCGGGATTCGGATCATTCCTCTGCGGAGGAGGAGAGGGCGGAGGCGGCGGAGTTGCGCGATGGCGCGGCGGAGTTGCGCAGGAGGCAAAGACGTGAGCTCGAGCGCGATGCGATCGATGCTCGATTCCAAACGACATGTGAAGAGTAAAGAATTGCCTCTAGTTGTATATTGCCCCTTGGAATCGGCCTTGGAATCATCAACTCCAATTCTAATGGCAGCCAAGAAGCAACTTCATCCTCGGAATTGAATTCCAATTTTTCTAGTTGTTGTTTCTTGAATCAAAAGGTTTAGTTAAAAAAATGTTGAAACTGGACAGGTAGTGGCAGTTTGTGTAAACATCTTGATGATCACTTTGGAAAATATTCACGTGCCATTTTGTGGTGTTAATTGTTAAGGTGATCTCTAATTTTTATTGTGCCAATTCGAACAGGAAAGTGTGACAATTTGAACAGGAACATTTGGAGTTGGGAAACGATTCACCTTGCAAAATATTCGTTTTAAAAAAACTTTTAAAATGACCAACCAGCAAATTTCGAATTCGGAATAGCTTGAGATAGGGGATAAATGAGATGCACTGTCACATGTACTGTCAGTATGGCCCACAAGAGAGAACGAAACGCGGTGTTTCCTGGAAACGAAAAACCAAAGAAGGCACACCGCATCCCCCTCCCCCCGTATGTTGCGAATCTCAAAGCATATTGGAGAGTGGATGCCTTCCTAGTCGTAAAAAAGTCTTTCGCGAGGAGAGCCCTACCTAGGTCGCATCGGATTGCAATTACGAGTTTACGACACACTGGAGAGAGGTTGTACTTGTACGATCCCTTCCTAAACCCAATCTGCCACATGCCGCTTGCGATTGTGAGAAATGGACTCCTGCACACGACTTGCTCGCTCCGAATTCTGATGGTGTAAGTAACCGCCCCAATCAAGATTAAAATTTCCTCGTCTGTTCTCATTTCTCACCCACGAGCGGTGGGTGACCAGCGGGAGGCAGGCAGGCGATTGAGCTCTGTCGGTGCCCCGTGGGAATGCCCGGACCAGCCACTGGCGGAACCACCGCCGGGGCAAGCAGGGGCGGCTGCCCCGGGTCTCCCAGGCACGACTGGTGTTCGATGAAATACGTGCAAGAAATCGGCCATCCCGTGGCTTTCTCCCACCCAGCTCGCCAGGCACTGCTGCCGGGGCTGTGCTCTTCTCTGGAGCTCTTTGCAATGCTCGAGATAGGCGCTTGATTTTGGACGGGTCATAATGCCAGGTGTGTCTCCTGTTCTTGTTTTCTTGTGTTATGATGCTCGATTAGGCGAGTTGATTGAACTGATACTCGCGTGGCTTGAAGGAAATACGTTAATATAAACAAGTGAATAGTATTTCCTCCCATAAGTAAAAGGATTAAGCACATTGTTCGTTCCTCAACTCTTGCCCTAGTTTAAAGTTCGTCCCTGAAGTTCAATACCGGGTAAAACGCATCCTCCAAGTATCAATACCGTGCAAAAACCGTCATCATGATGGTTTCGTGGCACGTGGAAAAAAGAAATGATTTTCTCTGCCACAGGGCATCCACGCTGGGGAACTCCTCCCACTCTGCTTCTCCATGCGTCATAGCGGTGAGGCCAGAGCCAAAGCCAATCCATTCATGGACGAGAGGGAGATGGTGAGGCTAGAGCCGCCGGCGCCACCGTGTAGGAGAGCACCCACGCCCACCACCACCGCCACGCACTGCTCCACCGATCACCGCCTCCTCCGGCTCCAACACCAGTGTCTCTGCCGCTGCGTGGACGCCGCCGTCCACCCCTCTCCTCGTGGCTGTTCTCCGGCGAGGGAGGCGACGACGGCGGCCGTGAGTAGGCAAAATGGACCCGGAACGAGGAAGCGGTTCCGTGGGCGGTGGTGGCGTGGCCGAGAGTGGCCGGGAGCGGCCGGGCGACGGCAAGCAGCGGCCGGAGGCGGGAGAGGAAGTGGGGCGACGGAGCGGGGGAAAGGGAAAAGGGGCGTGCGCATGAGCACTAGGGGAGTGGTAGGAACTTACCGGAGTTGTTGATGGAAGCTGAGGAGGCCTGTGGTGGGCCGGCGACGAGAGCCAATGGCGCCGTGGCGAGGGCGACGTGGGGGCGGTGGCCGGGTGGGTGAGGGCTTCAATTGGCGGTTGGGAAAGGTCTGGGGAGGTCAGAGGATACTCCAGCCGCGAGGAATTGGGTGGAGGCGCACCACGCGAGGAAGGGCGGCCGGGGCGGCGAATTTGGCCGGAGTGGAGGGAGACGGAGACTCCGACGGTTTCCTGTGGATGCATGGAGGAATTAGTTGAGGGCTTTTGATCCTTGGGCTCTAGAACGCCAGTCGTGACGGACGGCGATTGAAGGGGCGAGGCGATGGGCGAACCTGCTTGGCGCCCGGCACCTTTGGCTGGCGCCCCCCTCGCCTCCTCCTTGGCCGCATCCTCTCCGGCGGCGTCCTCCTTGGCTGCGCCGCTGGAGCAGAGTCGGCAGAGAGAGTGCGGGAGTGAGGCATTCACAGCAGCGATGACTCTTTTAGACTCAGATGATTCGCCAGCGTGGATACTTGGGTGGTACAGGGAAAGGAAACTAAGGTCCATGTGGCACGAAACCGGCTTCAACAAGATAACAAGACGGTTTTTGTACGGTATTGATACGTGGAGGACGTGTTTTACCCGGTATTGAACTTCAGAGACGAACTTTAAACTAAGGCAAGAGTTGAGGGACGAACAATGTACTTAATCCTAAGTAAAAACAGCGATAATTGTAGAGTGCCAGCCTCTAGTCCTCTCGTCAGCTGAAATGCACTTGACCTTTCTGCGCATATAGTGGTCAGTTGATCAAGTGGAGTATTTCGGAACAGATGTTCTCAATGGGCATTTGATGTGGGAATGGACATGAATACATGATCATGGGCACGGATGATCTTAGTACCTCATTCAAAACATATCCATATATCATAAACCAAAATTAAGAGAAGATCATACATAATTTTCACACTATGTTTTTTTTTTGTGTGTGTTTTTGTTGTACTAGAATGGTCTGGTACCGAAATGTTTTATCCGAGAAGCAAAGAAGAAAGGCCTTTGGAACATGATTCATAGCAAAATTTCACAATTTTAATAGTATAGAATGTTCAATTTCCATAAACTATTTTTACTTGAGAGAAACTTTAGTGCAACTAATAACAAGTTAGTAAACTTCACACAACAATTGTGGTATCCTTTTCCCAATTTGTGGATATTTATGGAATACATTGAAAATACAAAATTAGTTGCACTTTCATCCAACTTTTTACCAGAATTGACATTCTTGGGATATTTGTAGAAGTCATCTTTGTGAAGTGCTGACAATGACACTTTGACAACAAATGTCCTTAGAATCACGTAAACTGTAGACACAGAACAATACATTGTCATGCAGACCTAGCAACCTAGAACATGCATTGGAGTAGCTCCTGATTAGAGTTAGTGAGCCCCAAAATGTGCAGTAATAAAGGGTTACTATTTTTCACTCTAAGCTTCAGTATACTAGCATTAGGACACTCAAATTATCACAAGGAGACTACAAATCTAGGAAAAGGGAGAAATAGAGAGACTAGCGGAACAATTGTGTGGGATTTCAGCTAGTTAATAGATTGCAAAGCAGAAATGCGTCCCACTAAACACAGGACTGGCCGATGGACAGAGTTGCAAAGCACAAGGATAATTAAGGTCCCTGCCCCTGATGCCAACCATTTCCTTGTTGATGTACCTGAGGAGGCTGACCTTGTTCTTGCCTCTCTTGCTGAGACGGCTGTTGGTTAGCATCTCCTTGGCCACCCCTGCATAAAGACACCAGTACATGGATTGCAACATAGCCCAGCACGGCGATGACCAATGCAATGACATATCCGGATGTTTCCCACTCTCTGCTGGAGCCAGCCGCGTAGGCTACCAGGAGTCCAAGCAAGTCCAGAACAATCGTTGTCTGCAGTGGCTTTAGCCTCCAGTCCTCCTCCTCCAGCGACTTCGGCAGCAACAAGAGGACGACAACAATAGATGCCATAAAGGAAGTGGAGTTGCTGTATAAGAAAGTGATGTAACGGAGCCTCCTATTGTCATGCATGACAGGATGGCCAGCGGTATGCCCATTGCTGTTGTCCTGCCACACACTGCCTGGTGGGTTTAGGCCGGCCTGGTAGGTGATACTTGCAGCCAAGATTCCTAGTAGCATCAAGTATTTGTGCTTGGCATGCAGTTTCTTTCTTGCTTTGTCTTTTCCTGATGCAGATGTTTCCTCTTCTGTGTTTTCAGTTCTTGTCTCCTCGCCTGCCGTAGACGACTGATTTGCCGTGTCTTCGGTTATAGTCTTCATTTTGTTCAGTTCCATCACCAAAAATACTAGGAGCAGTAAGACTACTAAAGAAAGCACCGCAGCCACTAATGTGAAGATATAGATGGATGTTCTCAGATGCTGTGTGCTTCCGGCGGCATAGGCACCCACGAGACCAAACAAACCGGCCGCTGTGCAAACAGATAGTGCATAGCTTCGGATTGCTGGCCTGTACAGATTTGGGTTCACGAGGAGTATTATGAGGGCAATGGATGACATGAAGCTTACTGAGTTACAGTAGAAGAACGCCTTGTACCGGCGTGGGTAGTTGTAAAATAGGATTGGGTAACCAGCTTGGTGCCCGAACTCATCATCCTGAGGCCAGAAGCGGCTCGGTGGGGTCAATCCGGCTTGGTAAGTGATGGTGGTGGCCAAGATTGCAAAAAGCAGCAACCGTTTGCGCCTTTTGTCCACCAACTTATTATTTTTGGGCCTGTTGTCATGGTGGTCTAGTGTGAAGAAGACGACATGAATCACCACATAGATCAGGACAGCACCTGCTAACGCGATGACGTAAATGGAGGTGCTTATGCCCCGGCAACTTCCAGCAGCATATGCACCCATGAGGCCAAACAAATCCAGTATCATGGCCGCCTCCAGTGCATGGGGCTTAACCAGAGACCTATACTGGACCAAGATGATGACAACTAAGGATGCCACAAAGGCAGTCGAGTTGCAGTAGAAGAACACCTTGTAACGACCAGGGTGTGTAGATAAGAGTATCGGGTCGCCAGCCTTGTGCCCATCATGGTCGTCCTGCCAGACGCCACCCGGCGGATCCAGTGCCGCTTGGTAAGTGATGGTTGATGCTAGAGTGGCAAGTAGTAGAACAAGAGAGCGAGCCTTATCCAACGCTTCATTTGTGTTCACCTGAACAGAGTTGATGCCTTGTGTACCATCTGATGCTGCCGGCAATTCATTTGCCGATTCCAGTGAATCATGCGGTTCAATCCTAGTGATTTGTGCAGATATCGAGTTAAAATAGAATTTAAATATTAGGAAGCAGAAGGATATGTGTTCAGTACCTGCTATTAGTCTGCGTTGCTTCAACTTCCATGACACCTCCAGGAACAACCACCTGGAAGAAAATGTATGCAAGAATGACACAACCCAGACTGCACACGTAGATGGTATTGTTAGTATCTCTGCAGCTCCCACTGGCGTACGCCCCCATGAGGCTGATCAGCGCAATTATGATGCACCCATACATCTTGTACGGATGTATTTTGATGCTCTCCCGCAGCTTCTTGACAAGGAGTAGCACAATTATGAGCAGGGACGCGATGAACGCAGTGGTGTTGCAGACAAAGAATGCCCTCAGGCGGGGAGAATGATGTTCCTGCAGTACTGGATTGCCTGCATCGTGGCCTTCTTGGGTGCTATCCCAGAAGCCACCTGGTGTGCTCAGCCCGGCCATGTACGTGATGCTCGTCGCGAATGTCGCGAGCAGCATCAGTACCTTGCGGGGCCTTTCCTCGAGCCCGTTGTCGTGCTTCTCCTCCTTGGGCAATGAGGTCACCACCATTTGAACCACGATGTAGAAAACAACAAGAGCCACTAGGACCAGGGTGTATATGGTGGTGAACACATCCCAGCAGGTCCCAGCAATGTAGGTCCCCAAAAGGCCGAGCAGATCCAACACCATGATCACCCGCAGCGGCGCCAGCAGTTTAATTTGGTGTTTCATCATGTCAATCAGGATTGCAAGGAGAAGGACGAGGAGGATGACCACGAGGGACAAAGCCAAAGTGGTAGAATTGCAGTAGAAGAATACCAGGTACCGGAGATACTGGGTGGAGCGGATGATGGGGTCGCCAACGAGGTGCCCGGCATCGCTGCCTTCCCAGACTCCTCCCGGTGGGTTGAACCCCGCTGCATATGTCACTGTGGCAACCAAAGTGGCCATCAGTAGGAGGTACTTCCTCAAGTTGTATTCCAATGGCTTGTCGTCCTTTATGGACGCCGTTGGATTGTCAGGCTCCATTTGCAAGACAGCGCAACACAAAAGAGGTGGCTCGCTCTGTCAAGGACTCAATGTCAAGCGGTGCTCGGCTGGGCGCGTTGATATATAGTTCTGCTGCTCGGTCATAGCAGTGTTGGGCTTGGGCATCGGCATGACAGAAGCAATGGAACTATGACATTGCTAGACTTTGTTCAAGTCTGTTGTTTAAAAATGAAATAGATCTTGCTTTCTCTTCTTACCTCTCCTTGCAAGTTGTAGCAGGCTGTTTGGACTTAATAGGCATTGGACTATGAGCTTAAGAGCTCGTGAGGGTTCAGGGTTTAGCATAGTTTGTAAGGCCAGAGATAGACTTGCATAGTTTATATGACAGCGTGAACTGGAAGCTTCCAAGTGGTGTACTGGCTGGGTGAACGTGCATAGTTCACATGGACAGAGAGATAATGGGTTTTATATTCTTCTATCAAGAGTTGACTCCATGGATGCATGGAGTCCAGGAGACAAGATTAGTTTGCTAACATTTACCATTAGTCTATTAGACTTTGTGATCCAATTCCCAAGGTCATGCTAATGTGCAAGTAGGATATTCAGGATTGGTTGGAGTGTATGCAGGCTATTCTTTGAAGTGAGATACCCTGGTGGAGATTGCCCAAATGCTGGTTTGTGATCGATGAAATGCCCAGTGATACTGCATTTCCTGGGTTTTGATGAAGTGGCAAGCTGCCAATCCCATGTCTTCATATCAGCTGTTAATGGTGGGTTGTGCGTGGTTGGGGTTCGACGTGATGCCTGATAAACGCTCCAGGTGCATGTCTAGTTGCCTTTTGTCACAATGCCTGCAATGAATTTGCATGAACATGTACATTTTGATTGTTAGAGTATACGGTTGACAAAAATCCAATCCACCAAACTATTTTTGGTATTTCAAAATGTACTAATCCCAGTCTGTAGGACTACTTGATAGAAGTTGAAACTTGAAAAATGTCTTAAGGGCAAATTTTTGTGTGCACAGTGTAGTCATAAAATTAGTAAAGGAGCAGATACAGGACAGATGAACAGAGCAATAATTTTGGAGAGCAATTATTTTGGGATAGATGTTTATACTAGAATCGGTAATTATCTAAAGTCTTAGCCTTGACTATCAAAACTGATAGAGTGCAATCTTAAGGTAATAAAATCCAGTTTTCAGGAGCTACCCAACACATGATCTCATCATGGTAGATTCCCTTTCTTTCTTTCTTTCTTTCTTTTTTTTTTTTTTGAGAGTCCCATCATGATAGATTCATAAGTTCTTCATGAGTATATAATAAAATCCAGTTTTTCTTTTCTTTTTTGAGAGTCTCATCATGCTATTTGGATAAGCTCTTCTTCCCTAATACTAGAGGAAAAGCTCTGTACATGTTTCCTTGGGAGCAACATTGGCCTTTCTTTTCCTTTAGAAGATTAGCTGTCGGACCCGGATTTCGTAATCCAGAATCCTCTGTGATAAAGCTGCGCTATTCCCTGGATCAGTAGATAGCGCTCACAGTACACATTGCGGAATCATTTCATACATCGCGTAGACCAAATCATTCATTAATACAAGCATTAGAGTTCAAATAGACCACGTCGGTCGAAGTTTACAATAGGGCCGATCGGGCCAAATGAGTTCATTACAAAATCTCGAAAGCGCGAAGGAAGCAAAAAGGGTAGAGCAAGTCTCTCCACGCAAGCGATCGGGTACTATGTGTACGACCGATATTAGCCAAAGGCTTGATAATATAGGATGTACACGAGTACCACTGAGCCAACCGATCGAGGCGAGACTCGGACTACTTTAACTATGCTACTCTTCTTCATGTCCTTGCTCCTCGCGCCCCGGTCCTCGTAGTAGACGAGTCTCCATGATCTGCGGGTTCGGGGTTGGGGGAAAGAGCGAGGATGAGCACAACTACCGTGCTCGCGAGCCAACACACAAGATGCAATATTATACATGCAAGGTTTAACAAGGATGGCTCGGGTTCATTTATTTGCACAAAGCAATATTTTGAGTACCAATAATAGAAAGTCCTATCACTTAGCATTTTAACTAAATTGCATTTGTTAAAGAGATTACTTGTGCAATATCTATAAAAAGAGAGGTTACCTCCACCTCATGCTTATTTTTGATAGCGGTTACATCCACCACTTAACATCACTGGGTACATCCACCTGTGGAAAATTCAAAACCAGGTCACAAATGACCCAACACATTTTATCCCGCCCACAAGGTTTTATAAATGTAACTAACTCTTGTAAGTTCCCATGTCCGCCCATGACCGTGGGCACGGCTATTCGAACAGTTTATTACACTCTGCAGAGGTTGTACACTTTACCCACAAGAGACAATCATCTTGACATGTACCCATATTTCCGTAGACATGTGAGTCAAGGGGAGATCGTCACAAGGCCTTTACAATGCATCCACCAGTATTTGTTACACCCGCTAAGGTTTCACCTGAGAAGAGTTACGCTCACATAGACCGTCAACTCTTTCCTGCACCCCTCTTGCGCCACGGCTTACGCTCACATAGACCAGTAAGTCGTACACCCCAACCCATAGCCACATAGGCTTATGGCGAGCGGGTCATCCGCTCGTGCAACTCATACTAACGGATACAAATTATTTAGCCAGTCGACACCATTATAGACATGTGGTCGCATCTTGTTTTACATTGGGAGATCATCACGAGATTAAGTCCTTAGGGACCATCCAAGGTTCATACCACATACCATCCACAAACCAACATTCCTTGGGCTGCATTAGCACCCACCAACATACCATCCATCATACCATCCGCCCAGATGTGACAAGCAATTTCTTTAGGGTTTTTGAGAGATAGGAAAATACAACATCATAACCATCTCAGTCATTTACACCCAATGACTGCCCAAAATCATGTTTATTTCAAAAGATGATGAATGGGGTAGATAATACCCCGATACTTAAGCAAGGCTAGCATGGCGCTTAAGTATAGCCTAAAAACTAGTATTGTTACCATATATTTACTAGGGTGACAAGGGTTTAAGGCAATTCAATTATCAAGGGGTGGTGTATTAATAATTAAGCATCAACATGGCATTTAACTACCTTAGGGTATTTAACATACATTTGCATAAGGGAAATAAAGCATGCAATTTGATATTTAAAAGAACATAATTTGCATAAAATGTAGGTTCAATATGATCAAAGTGTCGACTACTTTGGGTCTACGCTAGATGATCTTGATATTCTTGAGCTTGATCGAAGTGGGGGTCTCCGGCTTCTCCGAACTCTACGCGATCGATCGTACCGGAAAAGAAATAGACGAGCAAATAAATTAATTAAATAACAATCCTCATCAAATGAACTCCAAAATAAACCAAATTAGCACCAACAGGAAGAGCTTGATTTTAGAAATTTTTAGAAACAAACTACACAATTTTTGGAGCTAAAGTGAGGGAGAAATAAATCTTTGAAGTCTCTCTTTTGGAAAAGAAAAGAAAAAGGGAAAGAAAAACCACAAAAAAAAAGAAAAACGAAAAAGGCCCACGGCCGGCTTTTTGGCCGCAGCAAAACAAAGGCCTGGCGCACATGCACGCGCGCCGCGGCCTTTGTGGTCTGCCCTACCCGCGAAGAGAAGAAGGCGAGGGGCTTTGGCCGAGAGGAAAGAAAGAGAGAGGGCGACGGGGGGCTAGGGCAGAGAGGGAGAGGGAGGAACGGGACGGCGGCGGCGCGCACGGGAAGAAGGAGCTCGGGGGAGAACGGCGACGGCGACGACGACGACGAGGGGAGCGGGAGGCTCGGCACGCGACGAGAGGACGACGACGGCGGCGAAGGTGAGTCCTCCAACTCCTTGCTCTCTCTTTTCTTGCTCGGGAAGGAAGGAAGGAGGGTGGTGGAGAGGAGCGGAGCGCCGGGTTTAAAGGCGAGCGAGGAGCTTTGGATCCGGTAGCCGAGGCGCGCGCGGGCGCGGGATGGGACGGCCGAGGGCGCGCGGCCGAGCGTTGACGCGGGCGCGCCGAGGCGGCGAGAGAGAGGCGCGCTTTCCGGCGTTGCGCGCGGCGGGGCGGAGGACCGAGGCGCTGAGCAGGCATGGCGCGCGCTAGGCTAGGTTAGGTTAGGCGAAACGGGGAAGAAGGGCTCGGGGCTTTCGGGGAAGAACCGAATCTTGAACACTTCGGGAAAACTTCGAAGTTTGAAATCCTTGATTCTTGCACTCTTGAAGATCTTGCAAAAAGATTCGAAGATTTGGGCGTTACAAAACCTACCCACCTTAAAAAGAATCTCGACCCCGAGATTCGAGCTCCTCAGAGAACAGGTAGGGGTAATCCAACTTCAGCTGATCTTCACGCTCCCACGTGGCCTCTCTCTCCGAGTGGTTGCTCCATTGCACTTTGCATAAGCGGATGATCTGACGCCTTGTTTGCTTCTCCACGACATCAAGAATCTTGATCGGATGTTCTGGATACGACAAGTCTTTCTGGAGTGCAATGGTTTCAATTGGAGCTTGCTCTTCTGGTACTCTGAGGCATTTCTTGAGCTGAGAAACATGGAACACATTGTGGACATCTGACAAATTTCCTGGTAATTCCAGTTGATATGCTACCTCTCCACGCTTGGCGGTGATTGGGAACGGGCCTATGTATCTTGGCGCAAGCTTGCCTTTCACTTTAAACCTCCGCATTCCGCGAAGGGGTGACACTTTGAGATATACATGATCTCCAATCAAAGTTAACTCTCTACGGTTGTCGGCATAACTTTTCTGTCGATTGAGCAAGCTTGTAGACGATCTCTCGGTCAATCGACTTTCTCTCTCGCTTGCTTGAGAGTATCCGGTCCGAAGATATAACCTTCTCCCGATTCTCGACCAATGCAAGGGGTTCCGCATTTTCTCCCATAGAGTGCTTCAAACGGGACATTTTCAAACCTGGATTGGTAATCATTGTTGTAGGCGACTGCATACTGTGAGACATCTCTCCCGGCCTACGGTAAACTCTAAAGCACAAGCCCAAGCATGTCTTCAAGAACTGATTACCTTTCTCGTCTGGCTCCATCACCGAGGATGATATGTTTGTCTTTGAAGTTTAAGTGAGTTCCAAGTGCATCATGGAGACTAGCCTAAATGCGAGGTAAACCGAGAACCTCGATCCGAGACTATCCTCTTGGGTACTCCATGCAGACATACAATACGAGCCATGTATAACTCGGCTAATTTATCTCCCTTGTAGGTGGTCTTCACAGGATGAAATGGGCAACTTTGGTTAACTGCGATTATGACCCATACTAATCATATCCGGTCTTGGTTCTCAGCAGACCCGTAATGAAATCCATTCCAATTTCTTCCCACTTCCACCGAGGATTTGAAGTGGTTGCAAGAATCTGCGGGTCTCGATGTTCCGCTTTGATCCGCTGGCACACATCACAACAAGCTACTTAACTCGGCGATGTCTCTTTTCATTCGCGCCACCAATATAGAATCTTCATATCTTGATACATCTTGGTGCCGCTGGGTGTATGGTGTATGTTGAGCTATGGGCTTCTTTTAGAATCAATTCTTTAAGCTCCTTTTGGTGGGGAACAAATAGACGTTTCCCATACCATAGGATTCCTTGTTGGTCTTCCACCATCTTTGAGGCCTTTCCTTTGACCATGAGATATTTAAACTTCAACTCCGGTGTCCTTTCGAGCGGTCTTGACTGTTCTTCCAAGGTTGGTTGAACTTCCATAGTCGCTAAGGTGCCTTGTTCTACTAACTCGAGGTTAAGTGCCTCTAATTCCTTGCAAAGCTCAAAGTTGGCACTCTTGAACCACAACATTATTGCGGTAGGACTTACGCTTAATGCATCGGCCACTACATTAGCCTTCCCGTGATGGTAATGAACATCCAAGTCGTAATCCTTAATCGCTTCTAACCATCTCCTTTGTCGGAGGTTGAGGTCCGTCTGGGTGAAAATGTACTTAAGACTCTTGTGGTCCGTATAGATATTACAATGATTTCCAATCAAGTAATGCCGCTAAATCTTTAGGGCATGCACTCACCGCTAACTCCAAATCATGAGTTGGATAGTTGTCTTCATGTGGGCGGAGTTGTGCGGATGCATATGCTACGACGTTTCCTCCTTGCATAAGTACGCAACCAAGACCTTGGCGCAAGCATCACAATAGACTTCAAAGTCCTTGTGTATGTCCGCAAGACTAACACCGTGCAATGGTTAACTTCTTCTTCAACTCTTGGAAACTCTTTTCACAAGCTTCGTCCATTCGCATTTCTTTTCCTTCTTGAGCGGGTGGGTCATTGGTCCGGATAGTTTGGAGAATCCTTCAATGAAGCGTCAGTAGTATCCACCATTCCGAGAAAACTACGACTTCGGCCATCGAGGTTGGTTGTTTCAACCCAACACCGTTTCTACTTTGGATGGGTCAATCGCGACTCCTCCAAATGGATACGATATGTCCGAGGAAAGCGATCTCTTGAAGCCAAAATTCACACTTGTGCATTTGGCATACAACTGATGTTCCTAAGCTTCTCCAGACCAAATGCGGATGTTCGGCATGTTCCTCATTAGTCTTGAGTAGATTAAGATGTCGTCTATGAACACGATAACAAACTTATCCGGTATTCCATGAATACCTTGTTCATAAGGTTCATGAAGTAGGTGGCGCATTGGTCAAGCCAAACGACATAATCGTGAACTCATACAAGCCATACCGGGTGGTAAAGTCGTCTTAGGGATGTCCTCACTTCTAATCTTAACTCAGTGGTATCCCGACCTTAGGTCTATCTTGAGAACATCGTTGCTCTGACGGTGATCGAATAGATCATCTATGCGAGGCAAGGGTACTTGTTCTTATGGTCACCTCATTGAGGGCTCTGTAATCCACACACACCAAGCGGTGCCATCCTTTTCTTTACAAAAGTAATCGCGAACCCTGGGGATGAGCTAGGCCTAATAAATCCTTTTCTGTAATTCTTCCATTTGTACCTTAAGCTCTTCAAGCTCATCAACGCCATCCTATATGGCCTCTTGGCAATTGGGGTCGTTCGGCTTTAGGTTGATCACAAATTCTATGTCTCGGTCTGGTGGCATGCCAGGCAATTCTTCTGGAAAAACTTCCGGGTAATCTTGAACTACAGGGGTTGTTTCCAAAGTCACCTTCTCGAGGTTATGGATTGTACGATCCAAACCTGAGGAGCGGTCTATATTAACCCTGATTGTGGTACCCGGGTTTTTGGTGAGTACCACCTTCCTGTTGGCACAATCTATCATACCTTGGTATCGGGCCAACCAATCCATCCCTAGGATGATATCCAGAGTTTGGGACTGAAGCACTAAGAGGTTTGCTAGGAATCCAGAATTTTCCATAGCAATCTCTACTCGGGACTTACTAAGGTAGTAGTCAAGGGTCCCCGGTGAACTAAGTACCACGGGTTTCTTTAGCTTAAAGGTTGGCAACTTAAGCCTTTCAACAAATTTTCTTGATATGAAAGAATGCGAAGCTCCGTAATCAAACAAAACTTAGCCGGTATCGATTTAACAGAGAACGCATCCATTAGAACTCCCGTAGCTTCTCGAGCCTCCTCGGCCGTGACATGGTTCACATGGCCGCGATTTGGTGTCGAGGTAGATCTAGGTGCTTGCGGGGCCGATGGTTTTCGCTTGAGCCGATGTTTGACCTTGAGCCGGTGTGGCTCCCGAGTTGAACTTCGCGGAGTGTTCGACGTTGGGGCATCGATTCATGGCGTCCTCTCACCCGCAGCGGGAAACAATGGAGATGAGCCGGGTTGCTTGTTGCAGCCGTCCGGCGGGACGAAGGATGCGAAACCATTCCCATTGGTACGCGGGTGGAGCTTGAGTTCCTTGTGGAGAAACTACACCGCTTAAAAGATGAGCCGCCAGGGGAATGTTGACTTTGAGGAAAGCCACCTGCGGCTTCGAAATACCATCTTTCTCTTGCGCTAACTTCCGCAATCTTCTTCTCGTTTTCTAGCACGAGGGCTTTGTTGATCAAGTGGTGGAAACTAGGGAAATCATGGAGGATAAGCGGCTTCTCATGTCCCCACGCATTCCCTCCACAAAGCGGTCAATCTTTCTCTTCATCGCCTACGCCACTGGGAGCGAGCGAGCAAGCTGGTTAAACTTGGTTAGATATTCATTGACTGTCATTTGACCTTGCTTGAGAGTTCTAAACTCATTCTTCTTAGCCTCATTGTACCAAAGAGTACAAAGTTAGTCCAAGGCGCCTTGAACTCGCTCCAGAGATTGTCGCCATGCGGGTGCGGTCTCGCCCAAATTGCATTTCAAAGAATTGCTTCAACGATGGCGAGGATCTCGCTGATCTCCGATGAGCGGATGCCGCTGCTTTGCTCTTCTTCTCCTCAAGCATCGGGCTTTCACCACCTTGAGCAATGAGGTAGTTTTCCCACCGCAATGGCGGCTCCTTTCAATCCGGTGCGTAGCAAAGTCCACCTTGTCTTCCTCGGGGCATCGGGCAGGCGGAGCTTCTTCTCGCATCCCCGAGCCAATCTTTCGCCTGTGGGTTCATCTCACGAGGCAAAGGTAAGAGGTCTTGTCTCGAGGAAATCTGCCCGACTTAGAGTGGCGACCGGTCGCTCCTCGCTTGTTGATTAGCGAGCAAGGCTTGAAGGATTTGGGCTTGTTGTCGCATAACTTGTGCCATTGTTGGATGCTCGGCGGTGGGAGGTAGGTCTTGACCACGACCACGGCCATAGCCACGGCCTCTTCCACGACCTGCTGCGAAAGCACCACGGACTGGGGCAGCAGCTCTCCTTGGTGCCATCTGAAGAAACACTAAGGCTTAGAACTAGAGATGGGGTAGTATATGAGGGTTCACTGGCCCTCTAAGGCACACACAGAAGAAAGAAATCAAATTGAACAAACAACACAAATGCGATACAAAGCCCGAATGGCTGCAATTCATTAATATTAGGGGTAAGTGTTACATGACTCTAAGACATGACATATAGGCCATGCAAAGCCATGACACGAGATACAAACACAACGCCTACAAAAGGTGGATAAAGAAAGTGCTTGCAAACAAAAGACTACCTAGCAAGCATCGCTAGTTAACCTAGCTATCCCGACTACTCCCTCATGGGTGCTACCACCACAAGTGGTACAGATTACCCGGATCGGAACGGCCGCGATCGATGGTCGTGGCGAGCGAACGATCGAGGTGGCGCCGCGGCCGAACTCGCCGAATCCAGCGCGATCGGGCCGCGCCCACTACTGGACTCTCCAAGGCTGCGTCGGTCGGCGGTGGACGCACTTTCTTGCGCCGCCGCGCAGGTGCGGGTCCTCCAGTGGAAAGCGTACCGGCACCGGGTTGCCGAACGACGACGGTGCAAGAGAGTCGGGCGGCAGCAGAGCCGGGCGGCGGTGCGATGGCGGCTCGGCGGGCCAACTCGCAATGCAGCGGCGTCTTCTCGCTCTACCTCGCGGTGGGCTTCATCATCTCTCGAACATGTTGCCACGGAGGGTGTCTGAGTGCTCGTAGCTCGCGGTGAGGAGGAATCGGCGCCCCGATCTCGCCAACGGCGTTGGCGAGGGCAATCGACAAGGCTCGCGTGAGCCGGAGATGATGTGACAGTGCGGGTCATCCGCCCGACGTGGCGGATCACCGGTAAAGCTCTCCTCCCGGAGAGTCGGGTGGAAGCGAGTATGGGCGAGCTCTGCAGAAGGTCTCCATGCATCCGCACAAGCGAGACACGGCAAGTCGTGCCACATCTGGACAAAGATCCAAAGCACGGCTCCGGGTGCTCACCTTGAAGGTGTGAGTATTGAACTCACCCTCCCTAGCATAGAGGAAACCTCCATGCTCCAGTCTCTCGGTCCAGAACTCAGTCATCCGGCCCATGAAGATAGGCGGATGGTAGTAACTCAGAGCATCTTGCATCGGTGGCGAAAAATCCCCACGAAGCCTCCGAGGTCTTCTCCGTGAGAGAAAAAGTCCCAAGAGCAGTGACGTGACTGAGCACCATCTAAATTTTTGAAAACAAGAGGAAGTCAAGAATGAATAAATCAAAGTGAAGTAGGATAAGTACAGTAACTAGGAATGACAAGTAAGAGCAAGAATACACAATATTTTGCCAAAGCTTTTCTTAGGTTTTGAAAATAAGACTCAAGACCTTAGGCAACGACCAATCTAACTAAGGCTCCATAGCCGTATGCTCGATACGACTGCTTCGGACCCGGATTTCGTAATCCGTAATCCTCGTGATAAAGCGCGCTATTCTCGGATCGAGAGATAGCGCCACAAGATACATTGCGGAATCATTTCATACATCGCGTAGACCAAATCATTCATTAATACAAGCATTAGAGTTCAAATAGACCACGTCGGTCGAAGTTTACAATAGGGCCGATCAGCCAAATGAGTTCATTACAAAATCTCGAGTGCGTTAGCGGAAGCAAAGGGGTAGAGCAAGTCTCTCCACAGCAAGCGATCGGGTACTATGTGTACGACCGATATTAGCCAAAGGCTTGGATAATATAGGATGTACACGAGTACCACTGAGCCAACCAGATCGAGGCGAGACTCGGATCACGGAACTATGCTACTCTTCTTCATGTCCTTGCTCCTCGCCCCGGTCCTCGTAGTAGACGTAGTCTCCATGATCTGCGGGTTACGGGGTTGGGGAAAGAGCGAGGATGAGCACAACTACCGTGCTCGCGAGCCAACACACAGATGCAATATTATACATGCAAGGTTTAACAAGGATGGCTCGGTTCATTTATTTGCACAAAGCAATATTTTGAGTACCAATAATAGAAAGTCCTATCACTTAGCATTTTAACTAAATTGCATTTGTTAAAGAGATTACTTGTGCAATATCTATAATGAGAGAGGTTACCTCCACCTCATGCTTATTTTTGATAGCGGTTACATCCACCACTTAACATCACTGGGTACATCCACCGAGGAAAACCAAAACCAGTCACAATGACTCCAACACATTTTATCCCGCCCACAAGGTTTTATAAACAGAACTAACTCTTGTAAGTTCCCATGTCCGCCATGACCGTGGGCACGGCTATTCAACAGTTTATTACACTCGCAGAGGTTGTACACTTTACCCACAAGAGACAATCATCTTGACATGTACCCATATTTCCGTAGACATGTGAGTCAAGGAGATCGTCACAAGGCCTTTACAATGCATCCACCAAGATTTGTTACACCCGCTAAGGTTTCACCGAGAAGAGTTACGCTCACATAGACCCGTCAACTCTTTCCCGGACCCCTCTTGCGCCACACGGCTTACGCTCACATAGACCCAGTAAGTCGTACACCCCAACCCATAGCCACATAGGCTTATGGCGAGCGGGTCATCCGCTGGTGCAACTCATACTAACGGATACAAATTATTTAGCCAGTCGACACCATTATAGACATGTGGTCGCATCTTTGCTTTACATTGGGAGATCATCACAGGATTAAGTCCTTAGGGACCATCTGGGCGGTTCATACCACATACCATCCACAAACCAACATTCCTTGGGCTGCATTAGCACCCACCAACATACCATCCATCATACCATCCGCCCAGATGTGACAAGCAATTTCTTTAGGGTTTTTGAGAGATAGGAAAATACAACATCATAACCATCTCAGTCATTTACACCCAATGACTGCCCAAAATCATGTTTATTTCAAAAGATGATGAATGGGGTAGATAATACCCCGATACTTAAGCAAGGCTAGCATGGCGCTTAAGTATAGCCTAAAAACTAGTATTGTTACCATATATTTACTAGGGTGACAAGGGTTTAAGGCAATTCAATTATCAAGGGGTGGTGTATTAATAATTAAGCATCAACATGGCATTTAACTACCTTAGGGTATTTAACATACATTTGCATAAGGGAAATAAAGCATGCAAGTTGATATTTAAAAGAACATAATTTGCATAAAATGTAGGTTCAATATGATCAAAGTGTCGACTACCTGGTCTACTGGCTAGATGATCTTGATATTCTTGAGCTTGATCAAGTGGGGTCTCCTGGCTCCGAACTCTACGCGATCGATCGCACTTGGAAAAGAAATAGACGAGCAAATAAATTAATTAAATAACAATCCTCATCAAATGAACTCCAAAATAAACCAAATTAGCACCAACAGAAGAGCTTGATTTTAGAAATTTTAGAAACAAACTACACAATTTTTGGAGCTAAAGTGAGGAGAAATAAATCTTTGAAGTCTCTTTGGAAAAGAAAAGAAAAGGGAAAGAAAACCACAAAAAAAGAAAACGAAAAGGCCCACGGCCGCTTTTTGGCCCGCGCAAAGCAGGCCCAAAGCACTGCTGCATGTGGCTGCTGCTGTGCTGTGGGTCGTCTGGCCATGAAGAGAAGAAGGGCGAGGGGGGGCTTCGGCCCGAGAGGAAAGAAAGAGAGAGGGCGACGGGGGGCTAGGGCAGAGAGGGAGAGGGAGGAACGGGACGGCGGCGGCGCGCACGGGAAGAAGGAGCTCGGGGGAGAACGGCGACGGCGACGACGACGACGGAGGGGAGCGGGGAGGCTCGGGCACGGCGACGGAGAGGACGACGACGGCGGCGAAGGTGAGTCCTCCAACTCCTTGCTCTCTCTTTTCTTGCTCGGGGAAGGGGAAGGAAGGAGGGGGGTGGTGGAGAGGGAGCGGGAGCGTCGGGTTTTAAAGGCCGAGCGAGGAGCTTTGATCCGGGGTAGCGAGGGCGCGGCGGGCGCGGGATGGGACGGGTCGAGGGCGCGGCGGCCGGAGCGTTGACGCGGCGGCGCGCCGAGGCGGCGCACGAGAGAGGCGCGGCTTTCGGGCGTTAGCGCGCCGGCGGGAAGCGAGGACCGAGGCGTCGGAGCAGGGCATGGCGCGCAGGCTAGGGTTAGGGTTAGGCGAACGGGAAGAAGGGCTCTGGGCTTTCGGGAAGAACCGAATCTTGAACACTTCGGGAAAACTTCGAAGTTTGAAATCCTTGATTCTTGCACTCTTGAAGATCTTGCAAAAAGATTCGAAGATTTGGGCGTTACATTAGCTATATCAAATAGGATAGAGTTGAAAGTAGGAAGAAAAAAAAAAGGACAACTGTCAATTTTTTAAAAACTGTGGTGTTCATATCGAGTATATTGAAGTAGGACTGGTCTTAACAGCGTGTAAGATCACGGAAAGAAATTGAGGCCCATCCTTCACAGCCGTGGATTCTGTGAGATATCACTGTAGCATATATATATATATATAGAAAGGAGATCTAACAGCTATAGGGAAAGACCTCGGCCATAGAATTTTTTCCGTAAGATCACACAGCCATCCAGCGCTCTTAAAACGAGGTAAATGCGTAACAATACCTTGTCGTGCGAGCCTTCCATGTGCACTGGAGTCCTTGCATGAAGCCGGGAGTAAACTGAACATACTTCATAGGTTAGTGGTACTTTTTTGGCAACTACTGAAAAGGTCCATGGCGTGGATGATTGAGCTCCTTTTGGCATTTTGGCAGCTAAAATTTATGATTCACTGAAAGTATTACAGTGGTCTT
The DNA here is from genome assembly GCA_036346255.1 of Ampelocalamus luodianensis. Lineage (NCBI taxonomy): Eukaryota > Viridiplantae > Streptophyta > Magnoliopsida > Poales > Poaceae > Ampelocalamus > Ampelocalamus luodianensis. Next base: position 48,499,077 of record CM070627.1, on the reverse strand, counting down.
GAAGTGTTATGGTTACGACAAGCCATAGCGTTGGCAACATATTGCGGATTACGATAAAAATATTTAGTTTCCTTATTATTTAGGTTTGTTTCTTTTAAGATATATTATATGTATTAGAGATAAGTTTTCGATTACTAGGGATTGGTTTCCTTAATATGGGGATAGGTCAAGTCTAGCCATCCTTATAAAAGGGACATTATTGTACCCATTATCATCAAGCAATGAACAATCAAACAAGTATGTAGTCTTCCTTCCCTTCTAAAGTCAGGCCTCAGAGTCTCTTTACCTTGCGGGATGAGCCATGTCGCTAGTTAGATAAGGGTGAGTGTCTTACCTTCGGTCTTCGGACCCGTACCCGAACAACTACCACAACATTTGGTATCAAAGCCAATCGTTGCCCCTTCCACCATGTTGGGCAGCGAGGGTTCCAATTTCATGTGTTGAACCGAAACGACGACCAGGGGGGTTGAATAAGAGGGCTACTTCTTTTTCATCTAGATCGGATTTGACTTCATTCTTACTCCAATAACCATGAAGACTATGAAGATCGAAGGTACAAGCACAGTGGAAGTCTTGTCTTAAATCCAATCGAAATATCGAGACACAACAACTAAAATCACTGAACAAATCAAGGAGAGTTGGGTGGTCAGATCTCTCAGGATGGGCGATTTGACCTCTCGCATGATGAATAGTAAAATCTTCATGATTTCAAAAACACAAATCGACTTAGTTTTTGATCCGATTGTCCAAATCCCCTAAAATTTCAACCATAGTTCATCAAGAAGGTCAGGAATCTATTCCAATCGACGACCGGGAAGATCAAGGCCAAGATTCCACTAATTTCTTAGATAAGGGAAAAGAGGCACAAGAACATAGGAGATTCAAACTTTGATTCAAAAACTTGCCTGTGTGTGCATGAAGATCAAGATGATCCTATTCCTACATGTCCCAGCAAGCAAGATCACAGCAAAAAAAACCATAGAAAATAAAAGGAACATCAAATCCCAAAATCCATCACAGAGATAGCACAAACAAGAAGAAACCTATCTTGAGAAAACTTTGCTTGGATTGATTTGAGAATGATGTTGGTTTACAGTCACTCCACCATGGAGGACAAGCACTCAATCAATCCATCTCTCGCAAACACTAGCCTCAACTACTCTAAAATTCTCAAATCACAAATTAGGGTTTTTCTCTTTGAAGGACTTGGGAACTTCACATTTGGACATTCCCTTTTATAGTAGAGGCTAGGTTTAAAAGAAGACTCTAATAGGCACTCGTTAAACCCACACATAAACAAGTCTACACTCACGCACGCTTCTCAAAGGGGATGACGAATTGAGCTTACCGAATCTGTTTCTTTGTGATCTTTACCTTCACTTGACCTAAACCGTCTCTTCTAGTGTCGTCTTGCGCCGCGGTTTAGCCAAAGGATACCAAGGCGGTATTTTGGTGAAGTTACCAAAATATCCCTTCTTGATGCTTCTCCAAAGACTGAGTCCAATCTTCATGAAGCAATCTTATGCTTCGCCACATGTAGGCTGATCAACGACTCTCATCATGTCGGCAAGTCTCTCATATTCGACTCCCACCGAAACCACCATGGTACTTGCATCGACCCTCGCGCCGTTTCATGCAACCCGTCACACCGAACTTCTCGTTCGGTCATCCTTGTCCATTTTGTGCCATACTTGAGTCCAATGACTTAACCCGACATCATCGATCGTTTTGGACCTCAGCTCTCCAAGCCTAGTCCCGATCATCCTCGCTATTGACCATCGTTGACCTCCAAGCCTCTTGCACAATAATAGACCAAGAAATCGATTTCGGACACAAGTTCCTCGCAACTCGACTCATGTTGGTCAAAACATGCATCATGCAACATATATGCACTAAAAACCATGAATTTGACCTAACCCACAAACATTGTTGCCTTACCGGCTAGAGGACATGGCAAAATCGGTCAGACCGCCACCCATGGCCTATCTGACCGCCCCTTGGCCAATCTGACCGCCATTCTTGGCTGGTCTGACTACTAGTGTATTGACTTAGCCAGATTTTCTCTCGGAAAATCCAAAACCTCTCTGAAAATTTAAAACAAATAGAACTTTGGCTCGAAGGTCCAAAAATTATGAGACCAAGTCCAGAAGAATCATCTCTCTCGCCTATACCCTCTATTTTTGGCCCAGCCCAAATTTCAACTGAAAATTTTGGCCATGGTAAAATCAAAGAGTAAGAAAATTTTAAGCCATGGTAAAATCAGAGAGTAGGGAAATTTCAAGCCATGGTAAAATCAGAGAGTAAGAAAAATTCTAAGTCACAGACTGTTTTTAATACAAACCGTCTGTGATATTATACTTAATACGAACCGTCTGTGATACTTCACAGACGGTTCGTATCATGAACCGTCTGTGAAGTCTACAATTATCACAGACGATTCGTGTTAAGAACCGTCTGTGATACTTCACAGACGGTTTTTAATATGAACCGTCTGTGGTCTAGCTCTCTTCACAGACAGTTTTTAGCGCAGCTAGTAACATAGACGGTCTCTAAACTAAAACCGTCTGTGATTGCATGTAATACAGACGATTCTGGTCAACCGTCTGTGATGAGGAGTCCAGTATGTGCCTTTTTGTAGTAGTGATGGGTGTTGTACCCCGGGCGCTCAACCCGCATTGTCACCTGTGGCTCGGCCGCCGGTTCTTGGCGCCGCTCCTGCTTCTGTGTCTACTGCTTCTTGAAGAATGACATCGCGATGGCGGCGGCGTGGACAGGCGAGTGCCATGGCTAGGCGGGGAGGAGTTGTGGGGAAAGAAGAGGAAGAAGATGGAGTCTGCTTCAAGATCCATGCTTCAATAGATGGCAGGATCAGAGAGATAGGGCCTTGAGACGGGGGACTTGGGGCCTCCTCTAGAGAATTTTCTTCCAAATCTTTTCGTGCACATTGTCTGACTTCTCATCCTCTTCATACGATGGCTAGTGTAGTGATCTAGTTAATTGACCGGTCATCACAGATTGGCACACTCGAAAGCAAAGGCCAAATCCACATGGTGCGCATGAACACTACACGAAGATGCTACTCTTTATTTTCACATATCGATTATAACTCTTCGAAGTTGCTTAGAAAATTATGACAAAATCGATCTCTAGTAATTACATGACGGAGCAAGTGCTCGGCTCGTCGCAGACGACCATCTGCGGCGGCGGCTAGTAGTGGTGGTAGTAGTAGTAACCGGGGTAGCATTGCGGCAGCGGATGCCCGACCACAGGCTTCGGTTCGTCCGGCTTCTTGTCCTTCACCTCCTCCACCTGCAGGATCTCGGCGTGGCCGAGCTTACGGCGCAGGCAGCTGACGAGGCAGACCGGGTCGACGCCGTCGCCGACCACCTCCAGCCGGTCCTTGCCGTCGCCGGTTATCCCCATCGAGCTCACCCCTGCACGCGGCCGTACCGGTATTAGTACTGAACAAAGCACATGAGAAAGAAACCATACAGCGTGCATGCGCGCGCGCGCGCGTTTGCCTGTGCAAACTGCAAATATGCATGCATACCGGTTTCTCTCGCGGCCAGCGCCATGGCTTTGGACCGGCTTTTCTCGCACGGCATGCTCACCTTGATAACAATCTTTTGCTGCAACAAGCAAGCAAGAAAGCAAAACGATGAGTCGCATGCTTCATTTTCAGAATGCTCAAATTGAAGCTGCGAAACAAAGATAGCGGAGTTTGAACTTGTTGCTTACCTTCATTGCGTACGTTCTTGCCGCTGTTTATCTGTTTGTAACGAGCAATTTGGGAAAGAACACTGTGATCGATGATCGATCGAGGCTAGCTAATTGGGTGGCTATTGATCGATCTTTTGCAGATGCGACCAACCAAGAGCTGTCTTGTGAAGGAGCTAGCTACACCCACGGCTCTTATATATACTAGGAGGATAGTTCGGGCGATACCGCGCCAGTGAGTTTTTTTTTTCTTTCTCAAATGTGTAAAACCAACCTGTTTTGACGTACAATGGGCAAGTTTCGATGAGAATGGTAAGTCTGAATACAGTGCTTTTAGTTCTACCTGATATGTTAGCAGTTTATAGGTCGGTAATAGCATTGGTAGTAATAGAGATTACGAGGAGTATGAGTAACCCAGGCTTAATCTATAGTCGTTGATGCTAGTGTTTATGTCTCGCGATTTGGTAGCTTCAAATATGGGATTGTCTATTCGTAAGGTGACTGAAATTTTATTAAGCATAAGTCACATGTTTTATCTATTAAATCAATATCCAATCATATGACATATCAATCTCTACACAAATTTAATGGTCACAACAATTGACTTGAGCTTAAGAAAATTTCAGACAACTTAAATATATTCTGTTTTGATCATGTTTTTAAATGTAGACATTTTTTTTAAGTACGCAATCACCGATCTGTAAACGTAATTTTTTTTTTGGCTGGAGCTTTTACTTAGTTGCGATGCCGGTCTGGAGCTTTTACTTAGTTGCGATGCGATGTCACGTCAGTCACCGGTCTGGAGCTTTTACTTAGTTGCGATGCGATGCTTTCTGTAAACGTAATTTCCTGGGGCGCGTCATGTCGAAGGAACCATCGAAGACGACTTCTGGAACGCAGCGCGACGCGTTCTAGTCGATCCGACGGACGCGCAAGGAAGGCGTGGACAATCGACGTCCAAGCGCGCGTCCCGCGCACGCAGGCACGACAGGCAGCGCCGAGCACAGCCGACAGGACGGCCATTCATTGGCCTGGACGCGTCACCACGAACGCCACAGCGGCCGCGAAGCGAACTCTACATATGAACAGTTGCAGTCAACAACGAGTTAATGTGCTCTCAATCGAACAGTTGCAGTCAACAACAAGTTGAAGCAAATCAAAATGCTAATAACTTCTACATATAAAGTCAAAATTAAATGAAGCTTCTTGCTAAATTCATTTAAAGTCATTCTCTGTAATAATATACGAAAATATTTGGATTTCCTTGCTTCTGAATTTGTTTATCTATTTGTGTTTTGTTTTGGTTCTTTCGAATAGACGTTGAAATACGCGAACAAGATTATCGATAATCAAGTGACCTCACTCTCTGAATGATATAAGCAAGGCAAGCACCCCTTTTGATCATATTGATCTCATTATTTTTCTTATTGTACTTTATTTTACAAATCTATTACTGCATGCGTGTATGTTTGATATCAAATTGCTATATTCGGAAAGTCGGTAGCCGTAAATCCTATTTGTTGCATAAATTCTTTTGACAAGTTGATGTCCCTACTTTGTTAACATTAGGATATAGGTTAGACAATATATAATGTCATTTGGGAATTTTGAGTGCGAGCTATCGCACAAATGCTTACTAGAACGAATATTTATAAAAAATGTCCAGAGGGGTGTGCATCTGTTATGTTGTATAAAAATAAAATGCAAAACCTAATTTTAGACGAGGACGAGCTATGTTATATTCTGAAAAAGTAGGAAATGAGTCACACTAGTAGATAGGGAAGATTCTCGCCCGAGTCAATTAAGGACCAAACATCGGCAACTCCAATCTTAACCAAAGCGTACAACCACATACGCTTTACTGCAACGGCCTTAGCTAATTAAGTTATCGAGAACTAGCCTTGCATGAGGGGTAGGTAGGAGAGGTGCGAGCATGTTCGATTGCCGACATAACGGCGAATGCCTAACTGGGACGGGGATACCTAGGCGAAGTGACAATAAACGTAGCACCTAGACGGGTATGCCTGGGTTCAGTGGGGAACAACATTCAACGGGCTAAGTGCAAGGTTAGGGCCGATAATGTAAAGGTTTCGACATGTACTCTAGACTGCTTACCTAAGGAAGCGAGCGGTGGCATCGATAGGTTCTAGAAAAACTAGAGAAGTCATGTTATGTGAGTAAAGTTGTACACCTTTGCAGAGTGTAAATCTATTATAATAGCCGTGTTCGTGGTCATGAGTGTGCTTAAATTATCGATTTAATAGGTATAGTATTGATTTTCACAAAAACTGTCTTATTGGAAAAGTGTGGGAATTGGTTTGTGATTTATTTGAGATAACTGGCATATTATGGCTGAACGTGAAATGTTGCTCTCAGCCAAGGAAGGTTGTGAATTGTAGTTGTTATTATTGTTGGATCATTCAAATACTTATTACTGTCCAGTATCTATTTAAATGCTCTTTCAAATTCTGTTGCAAAATAATACTTATAGATATTGCAAATAAAATTTGCTTATTGCAAAATAACTTGTAGCTTAGAGCCTTCTCTATGATAGCTCTGCATCTAATATAACATTTGCGATACACTACAAGTCTTGCTGAGTACACAAATACTCAATCTTGCTTATATTGTTGTTTAGAGTATGGAGATGAACCTACGCCAAGCGAAGTTTTCTTCGCACCCGGAATTGGCGGGTTCGGTGACGGACCTATCTAGGATTTGTTCCTTGTCGGTTGCCTTTGGGTATGGTTGGGCACACCACTAGAATTAGTTAACTTTCATCACTTTTAATCTTCCGTTGTTGTTTCTGTTACTCTGTTGCTTTTGGTACTTAAGTCTTATTTGGTCGGTCGGTCATTGTAATGTAAATATTGTAATCGCTTAAGTTAAGTACCATTTTGCTTTACCTTGTATAAATGAATGTATGGTTGTGAATACCAAATATTGTGAATGTATGTACTAATTACTGATCATGGGACTAATACGGTACGTACGCACATAGGGTTTTTGGGTATTCCACGCCCAAGGGTCTAATAGATTTCGTCTTAAAATTTTACATTGATATAGACCATGTACTTACCTATAGTTGACAAATTTTTAGAATTTTTGAAAAATTTTACTAGCAATTTTAGTGAAATTTGCACCATTTTCACAAAATTGCCCATTTTCACCCGATATCTCCCTCCATAAGACTTCCCCGCGTCGAGCTTGAGACATGCATGTGCCAACCGCCCCTGATTAGCTGTACGACGACAATGTAAAAAAATGACTTCACGTCTGGTCTCCTTAAAAATTTAGTCATATTTCCCCCGTTATTTGGAATTGACAGACACACTTAACCTGGCAAACAAATATGAAATACGTACATGGAGCCATTTCTCACTCGGCCTTTCGAACGAGTAGTTGATTAAGCTACTGGTCAACCATTTTTCGCTTGGCCTTTTGAGGTTCTGTTTGGACAAGAAATTTTTCATAATTTTCTACCGAAATTGAACCGTTTTACATGAAATTTATGTGTTCCAACTAGACCCTAAATGAGTAGTGACCCTAAATGACTTCATGTCTTCATCAACTGTAATTTCAGCAACATAGCATTAGTCCATTGTAAGTGCACTTACAAAAAAGGTTAGATAGATGGTGTCCCGGTTTTACTTGGAAATGGTCTTTGCACAAACAAAACAACCTACATAGACTATTACTTAGACTTCGTACAAACTGCACAAAATTCAGCAGTACAAACTGCACAAGATTGAGATAAACTATTTACATCCAGATTCAGAAAAATGGCAAAACATACTATAGACATGAAAGTTCCAGAGTTAAACTGCAGGGCTAAATTGTTAAGGGCATTTAGAGGAAAAATCCTATACTCAAATCCGCCAAAGAGCTCTTTACTTAGAATGTCCAGTTCCAAATAGTAGGGCTAATCTATAGCAGTTTAGCGGGTTTGAAGCACCAAGCCAGGAATAACCGAATAAGCTTCCTCTCCAAATCAATCATGTATGTGACAAGGAGAATAGCATAACTTTGTTAGCACTATCAACCACATCATCTTCATCGTCCTCAGTATCATCAGTAGCAGCTTCTGCAAACACAAAGAAACATGAGAACCATTCCTACCATTTTCTTTCACCAATAGAGAAAGCTTGCATAGTTTCGTTAGACATTCAGATTCATACCGAGAAATCCATATCACCAAAGTCACCAACTGCATCACAAATAGAGTGAGATCAGTTTGCACTGAACTAGATAGTTCGAAAACCAACACATACTGCAATCCAAAGACTTACCTCCGAGGTATTCATCATCCTCATCTTGCCATTTATCCCAGTCAACCATCAAGAAGACAGGTGCAGAGCATAGAGAAATATTTCTTAAATAAGCGAAGACAACAGAGATTTTCAACATTGGCATACAAAAGAAGTCCATACATATAGGCAGAGATTTTCAACATTGGCATACAAAAGAAGTCCATACATATAGGCACTATCACACTAGTTATACTTCAACCACATACATAGGTTTATTCTCGATACCAAAATAAGTCCTACCACGAACTAACAATGCTAGTTCATAGATTGTTGTTACTGATGTACCTAGCAACCCAAATAATCTTGTTTGAGAAGCTCAACTTGTTGAATGCCCGGGCAAGAGAAACATTCTCACACAAATGAGCATAGTAGTGGCTGAGTTGTGCTTCCTCGAATCCTGGGAGATCCATCATATTGTCCCAAAGGTCTTCCGGAACATCAGTATCTGCAGTCCCGGCCTTCTCAATAGCTTTAGCAAGCCTTTCTATGCCAGTGGTCATGAAAGAATACAAATCATCATCAGTAGATATCTTGGCCCTCTTCGGTGGTTTACTTGCCGATGAGTCACCTCCACATGTGGCGGACATTGTCACCTCTTTGACACTACCATGTCCAGCAGCTCTTTTACCTTTATCCTCTGTTGGAGCCTTTGGTGTTTCATCATTCGAGATCTCGTTAACATCTGTACCAATAAGGTCATTTGCTACCTTTGCATACTTTCCGGTAGCCATGCTATTCCCAAATATAGTCACCATCTCATGATAGTGCTCAAGGGGAGTGTTCAAGTAGTCAGCATCCCAGAAATAGCACGACATCTGCTAATCGATTGCGCTTACACAAAGAGGATCTGGAATGCCATAGCGGTTTGGGCTCACCATAATAGCTTGCAATCCTCGCCTGCACATACCTAGGCGACAATTCTGCATTGGTGGTTGGAGAAGTCACAAAGCGAAATAAGCTTGAACAGGAAAGGACAAGGCTCGTTAATCATTTTGATTTTATGGCATATCTAGAAGGAACGAAATAGAAGAATTTTTCAACACCAACGAAATGACGAGGCAGTGGTGATCGCGATGATTAAAGACGAGGCCAGGACCTGGATCTTCAGCAGGGCAAAAAAAATTAGCGTCCTATCTTCCGACAGAAGATGTGGCCCTTCTTCCTTTTTGACTGTTTCTTTTCGCTTCCTTTCCTTACCCTGTTTCTTTTCCGTTTTATTTTTTTCTCTGCTTTTAATCTTTCGCCTTTAGGCTTCCTTGCCTAGGCATTTTTTTTTGTAAATTTTGGCTGTGTGTCGTTTTTTCTCCATCTTTAATGCAGTGTGGCAGCTCTCCTGTCATGCCTTTGAAAAAAAAAGTAGTCAGCATCACCGAGGTGACAACAACAAGCTCTGTTTTTGGATTAACATCCACAATGTTTTATGCATGCATTGCTCTACACTGATCATATTGAAAGTACATCCAAATTTCAGTTAACTTGCACATGCAGAAGCAATTTTACAAGTAGATGCAGAAGCAATTTTACATTGATCTATTTCATTGGACATGTCATAGGCAGACAATATGTATCAGTATTTACTTGGAGCATAGTCATAGGTACCCAATAAGCACGAACATTGATCTATTTCACTGGATATGTAGATGCAGAAGCAATTTTACAAGTGCAACCATTTTTCCTGGCTAGACTCAATTCCTGTCTACAAATTTCTTAGACATGCCGAAGCATAGCATAAAGGGATCTAACTATTTTGCCTGTAAGTACATCTGTAACACCTACATCTACCCCAAAAAATACCAATCAGAGGAAAAGATTTGGGATTTGGGGCCATACCTTCGGTTCCCACGCTAAATCCACAACAGGTTGAGGGAGGGGAGGAAGATCAAGATGGGACCAAGAAGGAGATGCCAAATCGGAAGAAGTTCCACCCGGTCTCAGATCCACTTCACACCGCCGTTGGAACGCTGGAGACGTCGCCCTTTCCAGATGACAACGGGGCCAAATCAGATCGTTGGAGAGAGGGAGAAAACCATAGACGAGTGGGATTGAAAGGCGGCACCTTGTGGGTTGGCAGCGGAGAGACAACAGGCGGCGCCTTCTGGATCTCCAAGTGCCGGTGGAGTGGAGAGCAGGGGCAGCAGCAACAATCTATGCGAGGGGAGAGCGACGGCGACGTAGCTCCGGGAGTGAGTGGCGGCGGCTTACTCCGGGAGCGAGTGGTAGCGGCGTAGCTCCGGGAGAGCGCAACGCGAAGGGAGAGTGAGCACACGCTCAGTGCTTCTAGATGAGGAAAGCCTGGACGGTGTGGTTCAGTCTTTTTCCTCAAACGAGACGGTTCGAAATCAGAGCGGCATATTCCCTTTTGTTGAACGCCTCGGTGTGGGACGGAGCGGTTCGCTTCAGCGAACCAAACAGACGGACAACACCATTTATTGAATCGCATGATGTAGAGATCATCTCATCCCATGAACCAAACACTACCTAAAGAGACCCAAAGAATGCTTTCAAACCAGCTTTATTGGATAGTATAACCTGACTTTTATATCAGATAACCCAGTTTCAATATAAGATTTCAAAAATGGACATTGACCAAAACATGCCGGGTTCGGATCCAATGAAAGTTGAACATCTGATCACTTGTGCCCCTACTTAGCCCAGCAAAGATGCACTGATAGCCTATTTATGCCTCCACTCAGCCCAACAAAAACGCTCTAGTAACTGGGGTCCGCCAACAGACGATAGCGCTATGGTTGTTCAGCTCTTAAGCCATCGATGAATCCATGATTGAGGGCTTTAAGTTAGAACAAAAAAAACTCATCTATGTGTAATCAAACTTGGACGATGCAGCCACATTTTTTAAATAACAGAAGAGCAAAAAGCTCTCCCGACCTCTGCATCCAAAATGCACACAACCTATTTTATTTAACGATTTAAAGTGACAAAAGTACCAAAGATAGTGAATAGTGGCCAGAAGCCTTACAAAGGACAACTGGAAATTAAATTCAATCATTACTAATCCTATGACTAAACCGCCACTTATGGAAGTTTAAATTTTGCTTCGCCACAAACTCCAACCTGACGCTCCCAGCCAACATAGCCTCCTTCTAGACTGATTTTTGCAGATTTGCCTAGGTACACAGCCAGTGCCCACTCAAGAAGAGAACCTGCAAGGGATTAGTGATAATCTTTTTTATCAAAAACAACCCCATTCTGACAAAACCAAATAGACCAGCATAAGACACTAGCTCCTTCTAGCAGTTGTGACTTTAAAATTTTTAGAATACCGACTAACCAATTCTCAAACATAATTACTATACTTACAGGAGGAGATAAATTAAACAAACATTGAATAGCCTACCATGCAAGACGTGCAAAAGGGCATTCAATAAAGGAAAAAGTCCAGTTTACTCTCTCGAACTATCAGAAAAGTCTGGTTTCCCCCCTCAACTTCAAAACCTGTTTTTTAACCCCCTAAATTTGCGCAATCCGGTCACTACACACCCCACGCCGGTTTCAATGGGTGGTTTTGCCCACGTGGCCCCATTTCGCCAAGTCGGCACGGATGTGTCACACTGAGTGGCAGTGAGGCCATGTAATTGCTGCCAAGTGAGTATATGTTCCCTCGAAAACCGAAGAAAAGAGGATAATCTTCGTCAACAGTTTTTCATCCCCTTCTTCTCGCATGCGCTCCTTCCCAATCCCTAGTGCCAATGTCGAGCGGCATGTCGAGCTCGAGGTATTCTTCTCGCATGCGCTCTTCTTCCTAATCCCCGGTGCCATACAGGGAGAAGCCCATGGATTACGCGCTTACTCGGCTGTGCTCGTGCAATTTGAAGGCGGCAAGGTGGGTTTCATGGAGCGATGTGAACCTAGGACGCCAGTATTACACGTGCGAAAGAGCTCGGGTATGCATTATTTTTCCCATTTGAGATGCTTTTTGGTTGGATTGGATCTGTCGAGTTTGATTTTGATTATGTTTTCCGGTTGAATTTGCAAATAGGTTGGGAGTTGTCGATTTTGGGCTTGGCACGATCCAGAAAATCCCCCATTTGTTAGGGAGTTGTTGTTGGATTTGTGCAATACCGTAGGGGATTGAAGAAGGACAATGTAGAGTTGAAGAGAGGAATCGAAGATTCAAGGATAGAGAACAAAGAGTTGAGATATGCACACAAATCCGAAGTGGCTACTTTGGAGAGGAGGTTGAAAGAGAAAGATACTCGTATTGAAGAATTATGCGGTGTTGTGAAGAGGCAGAGATTTCAGTACCTAGTATTTGCAATTGTGACATCCTTTATTGTTGTAATTGTTGTATATGTCCGGTTTTAATGACTTGTGAGACATGTTTCCTTGAATGTGATGCTTTATGAATGAATGATGTATGTATACAGTTGTATCACAATGATGTAAGACATTTTCCTTGAATGTAATGCTTTATGAATGAATGCAATTCTATCACAATGATGTCAGACATGTTTCCTTGAATGTAATGGGAATCCAATGTAATGCTTGATTTTGAGGTGTCAATCCTGGTTCCCTGATGTTTAAGTATGTAAACTGACAGATCAATAAGCAGACATATATTTCAGTAAATAGAAGTTCCAGTGGAACATGACAAACAGAGTAGCATACATAGTACCAAGCTTTGTGCTCATTTCATCTAGGATGTAATAGAGTACCATACAAGCTTTGGTCTCATTTCATTCACAGATTACATGCGTAGAAGTTTTGGTCTCATTTCATTCAGGATCTAAACATAGTATCAAGCAAAATAAGTCATCCCACATGCTTCATTCAGGATCATAAGAGCCTCTATCTCTTGTTAGGAGAAGCTTTTTGCACAACAGTAGATGATGTGCTCTGCTGGGTATTGGGAATCTCAGTCTGTAGCACTCCATGCTCAGCTCCAGTATTTGGCTTTGAACTTTTGCCAACAACCCTTGCTGGCCCCTGCAGTCACGACAAGTTTAAAAAAATGTGTAATAGTGCAATGTGCAATTTCATGGGCATAGTTTCCTAGTTTTAGCTACTTACTTTGCCTTTTACTTGCTTCTTCCTTCTGGCAACATTGTTTGCCTTCCTAGCAGTATTTGGATTTAATAGGCAGCTCCTGGTGTTGTGCCCAGTGTTTTTGCAAAGCTTGCATTTGATGACAGTGCCTACCTTAGACATTTTTGTTGGTTTCCTTGGCTCTAAAGCATCTCTCCTCCTTTCTTTCCTTGATCTTCCAGGCATCTTCACATGATGTGGTGGTGCATGTTTTGGATTACGTGAGATGGGCCAGCTTTCCATTCCCTCAACAGGCATAAGATAGTGTTGATATGTCTTTTGGTACTCCTCTATGGGATAGCAGATAGAAATGAACCCTTCTAGCTGCAGGCCAGTGTTGTACATAGAAGCAATTGCATGGCGGCATGGAAGCCCTGCTAGTTGCCAATACCCATAGGAGCAAGTTCTTTTGGCCAAATCAACTGTGTACCTTCTCTTCTCCTTTTCTTTCACTTCAAACTGATCTGCTCCATTACATATAACATGGCACCATCTAGATTGTTTGATGCTTATCTTGAGCTTCTTGAAACTGTTAGGATAGATAGTACCTTGTCGAGCAGCATACTTGTTTTTGTTCACTTGTATCCTTTCCATCACCTTCCTCCTGATGCCTTCAAGCATAGTTATGACTGGATGAAACCTTGAGTCAATAATCCAAGCGTTGAATGACTCACAAATATTATTGTCAACACTTTCACAGTTGGATCCAGTGCTAAACCATGCCCTGCTCCAGTGAATGGGATCAGTGCTCATCACATCCCTTACACCTTGGGGTGTCATTTGGGCCAACTTAGCTTTGTTGTAGTTGAAAAGAGTCCTATAAGGCTATAAGATGCCTTCGCACACCTCCAAAATCTCTTTTGGTACTTCTGATCTTTATGCTTGTTCCTCCGGTTGGCATATATGTGTCGAGCACACATCCTATACTATGCCCTAGGGATTAGTGTGGAAACAGCATTGAGCAATCCCTGCACAACAAACATTGCAATATGTTATTATGAAGGAATCAATGTAATCACAACAATACACTTTAGGACTTACCTTTTGCTGATATGATATAATAACCCAAACTTTTCCATCGGTGATGCCAAGATCTTTGCACAAGAGACCCAAAAACCACTCCCAAGGGTCCATAGTTTCTTTCTCAACCACTGCCCATGCAATTGGATACATTTGATTGTTTACATCCCTCCCAATGGCACAAACAAGCTCACCATTGCAAGCACCCTTGAAAAAATATCCATCTATGTCAATCACCTTCCTACAACCAGCTAGAAATCCCTTCTTGCAAGCATCAAAACAAATGTAGAATCTCTTGAATGCTGCCACCTCACCACTATAATTAAGAATTATAGAACAAGTGGTCCCAAGGTTGCTCCTCGTCAACTCAAGTTGGTAATCAAATACCTTAGAATAATCCCCAGTGGTTGCCTCCAGTAGCCTCTCCATGACTATAGCCTTTACCCTTTTGCACTTAGATACACTGACATCTGCAAACATCTCCTCAAGAACCATCTGCTTGAGACTGTTAACTTTCCAGGTTGGGTGTGCTTTCATGAACCTCTCAAACCAGTCAACGATCCTCCTTGTAGTCGCAAGCCTGTTATCCCTTCTTTCTGGACATATGTGCACATCGTTGAATGTAACAACTTGGAACCAATCACTTCTGATGTTCTTCGAGCCATATATCATCCATGGGTAGTTTATCCGTGAATACTTTGCCCTAATCCCATCCCTCTCATCCTTGACGAATAAGAGATGTCTATGTGTTGTCAACTCGTACTTTATAAGAGCTTTCTTCAATTGGTCTCTTCCTCCAAATGTCATGCCTAGGGTAAACACAGGAACAACACCTTTGCCATCATATCTAGGGAACCTACTCCTCCTCCTCTCTACATTACTACCATCAAGCTCATCATATGATGCTTCCTTACTCGAGTCCATATAGGGAGTTTCATTACCATCTTCCAGATTGCCTTCATCCATAGGCAAGTCATGCTCCATGGCATTCAGCTCTGTTGTACATATTGGGATCTTCATTTTCTTTTTGAAAGCCTTGCACTGCCTTTTGATCTCTTGCACTTCCTCATTCTCACTTGAGCTATTATCATCTCTAGGTAAGTACTCACTGTCATCACTATCAGACACATCACCATCTAGAGCAACAAGAGCCAGAGAATTGTCTTTGCTTGTGCCTCTAGAAGGGGACTTGTAAAAAGCTCTAAATGCACTCAAATCTTTCTCAGCCTGTTGGGGTGATGAAGTCAATATAATCCTTTCATTGCTCTTGCCTGAAACTTGGGATTTCACAAGTTCATCATTTGTATACTCTTCTTCGTCATCTGCATGCTCCTCTTCATCATCTGTTTGGTCTTCTTCCTCATCTTCATAACTGGACTCAGCTATTGTCATGGCCTCCACATACACATCAGCTACACCACCTTCAGTAATACAATCTGACATGAAACTAAATGCTTGGTCATCCACCAATACTCTAAGACCCTAGTTCAATTACTTCCCAGGAAAAAGCCAATGAAGATTAACTTCATCTGTTTCTCCAATATGATCTCTCAGATGTCCTTTTAACTCGGGAAGTGACACTTTATCACGCTCAATGTATGACATCGCCTCATCTCCCCCAAGTAATGCACATTTCTCCTATAATTGATGAACTCCCCATTAATGTGAAATCTCACGATGAGCTTATCAAGATTGTCCATACTAGAACACCTACAGCACACGAAGAATCAAACCAAAACCCTCTCGATCATCATATTTCAATCAATTTTTCAACTGACACCAAAACCCTATCGAACACCGAAAGCATTGCATACCCGAAGAATCAAACCAAAAAAGAATCTCGGCCCTAAAGAAAACTAAAGACCCAGCATAGCGTGTACAAAATTGAAGTAAAAAACCTCTCGATCATCAATTTCGATCAGTTTTTCAATTGGAACCAAAACCCTATCGAACACCCAAAGCATTGAACACCCGACGAATCAAACCAAAAAAGAATATCGGCCCTAAAGAAAACTAAAGATCCAACATGGTGCGTCTTAAATTGAAGTACAAATGTCCCTTCATCATCACACATTACCATCAAATGTTCAACTTCACCAAAACCCTAACAAACACTTAAGCCGTCCATGGAATTGAGGTATCAGAACACACTACACTAAGAGAGGAAGGGGCCAACTAACCTCAAACACGATGTGGATCACCGGATTCCTCCCATAACCATCGCCTCACACACACCGGGTCGTCAGAGTCACCGCCGCCTATTCTGCGATGAGTCCAAGTGAGAAGCCACAGGAAGAAAACCGAAGCATTGGGTGTTCAACTGCCATTTATTTCACTCTGGTGGACCAGGTGCGCCACGTCCACCACTCAGTGTGACACATTCGTGCTGACTTGGTGAAATGGGGCCACGTGGGCAAAACCACCCATTGAAACCGGCGTGGGGTGTGTAGTGACCGGATTGCGCAAATTTAGGGGTTAAAAATGGTTTTTAAGTTGAGGGGGTAACCAGACTTTTCTGATAGTTCAAGGAAGTAAACTGGACTTTTTCCTTCAATAAATAGATGCTGAATTTTTTCTCTTTAATACAAAACAATATTTTTTGCTTCCCCTCCAAGTTCTTTTGAATAGGTTATCTTTAGTTAATAAAACCCCTCTCTTGAGATACCAAAGAAAATTTTTCACTTTTAGTGGAATTTTAATGCACCAAAAGATATCCCTAATGGGAGCTCGAGTATTTCCAATTAGTGCCCCATAGAAAGATTGTACCGAGAAAAGTCCAGACTTATTCAAATTCCACCTGAAAACATCTTTTTGAGAGTTCAATTGCAAATTCGATATTCGCAACATTAGCTCATTCCAAGCATGTAACTTAGTCCCAATAATAGGTCTTCGAAAAGAAATATGTAAGGAATTCAATCCCAGAATCGTTGCCACTGTATCATTCTTTCTCCTCACTACATTATAAAGAGTAGGATATTGATTTTTCAGTGGAGAATCATCTAACCAAATATTTTCTCAAAGCCTGGTTTGCATTCCATTTTTAACTTGGAATAAACCAAGGCGAAGAAATTGATCTTTAATTTTCATTAGACCCGACCAAAACTAGGAAGACCCAGGTTTGTTAACCACCTGCGAAAGACTCTTCTTACCCATATATTTCTTTGTTAGCAAAGATTGCCATACCCCTTCTTCATTAAGTAGCTTGAACAACTATTTCCTAGTAAACATTTGTTTTTAATGTCTAAGTTTTGAATGCCTAAACCGCCCAGCTCTTTAGGTGTGCACACGACACTCCATTTAGCTAGCCTATATTTTTGTTTATGACTATCACTCTGCCAGTAAAATCTAGACTAATAAAAATCTAGTCTTTTGATAACCTCTCTAAGGACCTCAAAAGAAGATAACATAAATATTAACAGACTGCTGTGCACTGAGTTAATAAGAACTACTTGTCCACCAACAGATATATTTTTTCCTTTCCAACTGCTAAGTTTCTTTTTAACTCTATCCTCTACCCCTTTCTAATCACAATTCTATAATTTTCTGTAGTGAATTGGAATACCTAAGTACCTGAAAGGAAAGACACCCACTTCACAACCAAATAACTGAGTGTATTTTTGCTCATCTTCTTTGGCCTTACCGAAACAAAAAATCTCGCTTTTGTGAAAATTAATATTTTAAACTGATAATTGTTCAAAGACACAAAGAATAAGTTTGAGTTTTTTTTTGTTTGCTCTAAATCATTATTCAAGAAGAGTATAGTGTCATCAACATACTATAATATGGATAACCCATCATCAATTAAGTGAGGAATTACTCCGATAAAATACATTCTTCTTTAGCTCTTGCAATAAAGATGGCAAGTATGTCCACAACAAGATTAAAAAGAATTGAAGACATAGAATCACCTTGCCTAAGACCCTTTTGAGTTTGAAAAAAAAAAGACCTAAGATCCCCATTGACTTTTATTGCAACACTCCCTCTCTTTACAAAACGTTCTATCCAGGCACACCACTTAGGTGAAAAACCTTTCATCCTCAAGGTTTGAAGTAAAAACGGTCATTTTACTTTATTGTAAGCTTTCTCAAAATCTACCTTGAAAACTATACCATCCAATTTTGTTTATGTAGCTCATGGATGATTTCATGTGGGATGATTACACCATCAAGAATAAATCTCCCCTGCATAAACACCGATTGGGATGATCTAACAACCTTATTAGCTACACCAATAATTCTATTAGTAGCCACTTTATTAAACACTTTAAAACTAACATTTAGAAGATAAATAGGTCTATACTATTGTATTTATTTAACATCCGTTTCTTTGGAAGCAATACAATGATCCCAAAATTCAAACTAAAAAGAGGCAAAGAGCAACTATGAAACTCATGAAACATGTCCATCATATCATTGTTAATTACTTTCCAAAACACCTGATAGAACTCAGCTGGGAAGCCATCCAGCCCAGGCGCTTTGTTATGTTCCATTTGAAAGATCGTCTCTTTCACCTCCTTCTCAGTAAACAGTTATGTAAGAACTTTGTTTTCAGTATCCGAAACTTGAAGTATACTAGGGTGGCTTTAGCAGTTTGGACTTCATTCAATTTAGTAGAAACTATTAAACGTATTGCATGGCCCATGTATACGTCCTTATCTCCTCAACAACTTTAACCAACCCTAACCACAGAATTTCCTGTGGATCTCGGTTGTTTGTAATCTTTATCTTGTACTCTGTATAATCTGAGGAATACAATGCCATACGTGTGGCCTATTCTCCCAACTTGCATGGTATCAGAGTAGGCACGCTCCTGAGTGCACCGCATCCTTCCACTTTATCTCTTCTTCCCGATCTTCTGTTTCTGCCCACCACTCCATCGACATGGTTCAAGAAACCGGTGAACACCTCCAACTCAAATGCCGCCCTCTGGGCTCAGGACATCGGCATTGCCAACATCCGAACGCATGTCCTGATCACCCTTGATCTGCATGCTTCTAATTACGCCAAGTGGCGTAAATGCGTAATCTGTTCTCTGATACCCTGCGCAAGTTTGCTCTAGAGCGCCATGTTACCACCAATGATCCACCCAAGGACGATGTCGAGTCACATTGCCTTGATTCCACCGTTCTGTCCCTGGATATACGCCCCCATCTCTGAAATTCTTGGCATTGTCATGAAGGTGATGCCACTGCCTACACCATCTAGTCCAATGTTCATAGTGTTATACTCACTTCTTATGTACGTAGCAGTCCTAGACCGAATCAGAGTTTATGAGAAATGATAGCGACAAAATAATTACAATGAGAGATAAAAATTTGGAGAAGCCGGCCACAAATTCCTCAAGTACAACCCCAAAAGAGTATAATGGATTGTCGCAACCCTCTCGAACCTTTTAGGACTCTTAAATCCTTGCCCTATATAAAAATTTAGTGCTAAAGAAAAAACATAGACTCTAACTATTTCGTGCACCTCTTGCTTTGAATAAGTTGGTTTGTAGCTTGTATTCTTCATAACCATCCCTTATGACTTTATATAGTGCCTCTAGTTTTCCTCCAAAAGAAAAAGTAGAAATGTTAATCCTATTATGATTCATATAGGAATCCCTGTAGTACACTTTTCTAAGTTCTAGTAGGTTAGGATATAAGTCACTCATACTCAACAATCCCCACCTTGACTCCTTCTGCCATCTTTAGGGGTGTCCCTACCACATGGGCTCACACATATCACCGCAATGTGTGTGTCGGTATCCGTGCTAGCATGTCTGGAAACTCCACCTGAGGGCTTCTTTATTGTGTAGTTTGGCTAACCACACCTTATGTTCCTACAACCCTTCATGCCATATGTTTGTGCCACCTCCGAGCTCCACCTAATCGTCGGTATCGCGTGGTTGATCCCACTATGTCTTCATTCTTCCAACAGCTCGCACCTTCGCCTTTGCGTATACTAGATTTTGCAACCATCTTTGTACTTCTACGCATAACTGCATATGAGATCTGAGTACTAACCATTGACGACACAGTTTTCTTCTCCTAATCAGGATTTTTATCAGACATTGGCTATTCTTCCCTGATGATTACCCATCAATCAGTATCATCTATTGCTCCAGGTACTTTTTATGATTACCTATCATTTTCAAGTAACTCGTATGACTCCATCTCAAAGTGATACCTTACAACCTTCGAGTTCAAGCGACCTCACATATATTAGATTCTTCTTTAAGTCGGGAACATACCGAAGTAATTGCATACTCCTTGCTATCCGCTAAGTGAGAAGTTCCATGTGACGGGCGTAGAGATCTTTCATCAAATATCTATCTCACCAAACATATATGGAAGCAACAACCTAAATCTAATATCCATCCATAAGAAGTACCCGATTGATTGATGAGTAGTACGTCATAATCATCTTTCGCTACTACCACTAAACATGCTCCTCTCATTTACTTCAAACTTAGACAATCTTTTATCATATGACCTTTCTCTGCACATAGATAGTATATACATGTACCCTTGCTCTTGCCCTTGTTCTTTTTATGACTTTTGCTTTTGTCTGCAGCACCTATGGCATCCAATGCTTGATCACCCAAGGATAAAGAATCCGATGACTTTTACAAGGAGTCAGCCTCCAATAGATATGCCACTGTCTCATTAAAGTTGATATTATTTTTTCTGTCAAGAATATTTGTCATCAATTGCTTCCATGATGGTGGTAGGGATGACGTTAATATGACGACCTTGTCGTTCTCCTTAATTTTTTTATTCACGCTACTCAGCTGTGAGATAAGCTTTTTAAAGACATTGAGATGGTCAATGAACCGTGTATAGTTGCCGCTTCAGCACCTATCGGTTTGTCAGTGACTTTTCCACTTTTCCATATACAATTCTTCTAAATCACTCCATAATTTCTTCGGTGAATTTTCATTAATCACCGAGTACTTTACCTCATTGGAGAGGCATAGACGGATTGTACTGGCAGCCTTCCGCTCTATCACCTTTCATTCTTTAACAGACGTCTTTTTCGGTTTGTCCCCTTCAAGAGCATCGATTAACCTTTGCTGAACAAGGACATCTTTCACCACACATTGTCACACGCTGAAATTTCCTCCGCCATCAAATTTCTCGACTTGATTCCACATCGTCGATATCGATCTTGATTTTGTGCCACCTGATGCTGCATCGACCTTCTCAGAAATTAGATTAATCTCATCTTGGCTCTGATACCACTTGTTATACTCTGATACCCTCTCTTATGCACAGCAGCCCCCAGATCGAATCATAATTTGTGAGAAATGATACAAGCACGCATGGTATCAAGAACGAAGTAGATCAATCTCGTAGAGGGAATCAAATAACGACAATGAAATAATCACGATGAGAGAGAGGGATTTGGCGAAACCGACCGCAAATTCCTTAAACACAACATCAAAAGAGTACAAAGGGATTGTCGTTCTCTCACAAGCTTCTCGAACTTTTTAGAACCATAGGATTCTTGCTCTATACAAAAATCTAGTGCTAAAAAAAACATAGCCTCTAATTCTCTTGTGCTTCTCTTGGTTTGCATGAGTTGATTTGTAGTTTGCGTTCTCCATGGCCACCTCTCATGACTTTACGTAGTGTTCTCTAGTTCTTCTAAAAAAGTAGGAATTCTAATCATATTAGGATTCATATAGAAATCCTTGTAGCACATTTCTTTAACTCCTATTAGGTTAGAATATGAGTCATCTATACTCAACGGAGTCTCTTTTGGGACAAGGAGAGCTGCGCCGTTGGAGGCCGAGTTCCGCAGAATCCTGCGAGGCGACATGTCCATATCGGACTACTGCCTCAATCTTAAGAGCCTTGCTGATGTCCTCGGTGACATCGGAGAAGCCGTCAGTGATCAACCTCTCGTTCTTAACACGATTCTTGGCCTGAACGAAAAGCTTGCTCATCTGGCTGTCGTGCTCCCTCTGATGTCCTCCTTCCCAAGCTTTATCCATGTGCGATCCCTTCTGGTTCTGGGCGAAATCAAGCAGCGGGCCACGCTGCAGATCCCGCAGAACACTGCCTTGTTTGCTGCCTCCGGCGCATCCAAGGGCAGTAACAATGGCGCGGTACCGGCGGCAACGGCAACAACAACAACAATAAGAACGGAGGTGGCGGTGGTGGCAATCGGAACAATAACAACTCACGTGGCAACGGTGGCACTGGCGGCGACGGCGGTAATGGCAGCCGAAATGGCCGTGGGAGTCACGGTGGTCGAGGCAATCAGCAGGCTGCGTCCCAACCGCAGTGGCCCTCCCTCTTCAACCCGCGGACTGGGGCGTTCCAAGTTTGGCCGAGTTCCTCAGCCGCTCCCGGCATCCCCCCAAGTTCCTTCTCTGCCGCATGCTTCATCGCCCCAAGGTCTCTTCTCTGTTGCCACTGCCGCAGGCCATGTTCTCCACTGCCAATCAACCCGGCACTTCATCACCTTCATGGGATCAATCTGGCCTTGTCAACGCTTTCAACGGCTCGACACTGCAGCAGCCTGGTCCCTGGTACATGGACACCGGAGCAACCGCGCACATGTCTTCGGACTCGGGTAACCTTCCCTCTATTTCTCCTTCCGGTGTTGTTGATTCTTCCCGTCTATCTCGTGTTTGCCGCCTTAACCGTTCTCTATACGGGCTGAAACAGGTGCCGCGAGCTTAGTACCATCGTTTCGCTACGTATCTGACCTCTCTTGCATTTTCTAGCTCCAAATCGGACACTTCCTTGTTCATCTATAAGAAAGTTGCTAACAGCCTGACACGGTGTACTTGCTTCTTTACGTTGATATACTCCTTACAGCATCTTCTTCTAGTTTTCTCACTCGCATCATTCGTGCTCTTTGCTCTGAATTTTCTATGTCTGATCTTGGCACTATTCACCATTTTCTTGGCATCTCTGTTGTTCGCAACTCGTCCGGTTTTTTCTTGTCTCAGGAAAAGTATGCTATTGATCTTCTTGATCGGGCTGGGATGTCCGACTGCAAGTCGTCCCGGACTTCCATCGATACACCTTCTAAGTCAGGCCCCCGTATGTCCCTGTACACGCGTTTGGCAGCGCATGGTTACTTCGGGCGCCCAGGCGGCACTACGGACGCTCAGCGCCGGTCGGAACAGCACAAAACTCCCAGCGTCCAGATGTCGCCCTGGGTCAGGGCCCACCGACGACGTTTTTGGGCCAGCGACCATCGGGACATTTCTACCTCCACGGGAGCAACGAACCAAGCTGGTGTTGTGCGGGGTGCTGCGCACACGGTTCCGGCCTTCACGGGGTGATTATGCCATCCGGGTCGTTGACTTATGTTTTTAAGCCAGGGATGAAAATCCATCGCCGTCGCCCCACATACGCGTGTTTGGTCGCTACTTCGGGCGCCAAAGCGGCACCACGGACACTCGACGTCGTTTGAAACAACACGAAGGGCCCAACGACTAGACGTCGCCCTGGGTCGAGGCCCACTGATGACTTTTTTGGGCCCATGGTTGTCTTGGTGTTTCTATCTCCATCGGATCATTGAGCCAAGCTGGTGTCGGTACAGGGGCTGCGCATGCAATTTCGCTCTTCACGAAGGTAATTCGTGTGGTGATTCTGTCGATTCAAGCCGCCAGCTTACTTTTAAAGCTAGGGGTGAAATCCACCACCGTGCCCGCGTACATGTGTTTGGCCTTGTGTGGCTACTTCGGGTGCCTAAGGGTCGCCAGAAGAACTAACACGAAGGTCCCAACACCCAGATGTCGCCTCGCGTCAGGGTCCACTAACGACGTATTTTGGACCATCGGTCGCCGGGGCATTTCTACCTCCAAGGGAGCATCAGTCCAAGATGGTGTCGGTGCGGGGGCCCGCATGCAATTTTGGCCTTCACAAAGGTGATTTGTGCGGTGATTCTGCTAATCCAGGGTGTCGGCTTACTTTTTTAAGCCAGTAGTGATATCCACCCCTGTGGTCCCACGCATGCGTGTTTGGCCTCGTACGTGACTATTTCGGAAACCTAGGGGGCACCGATCATGAATGTTTTTTGGCCCTACGTACACGTGTTTGGCATCGTGCATGTATGGATACTTCGAGCGTCTAGGGAGCACCACGGACGCTCGGCGCTAGCCGAACCAACATAAAGGGCTCAATGCCCAAATGTCGCCTTGGGTCGACCGTCGACGGTGTTTTTCGAGCCAATGACTGTTAGGGTGTTTCTACCTTCACGGGAGCATCAGGCCAAGCTTGTGTCGGTGTAGGGGGGCGCACACAAGACTTTGGCCTTCAAGGTGGTGATTCATGCGGTGATTCTACCGATTCGAGGCACCAGTTCTAAGTCAGGGTGAAATCCACCCCTGTGGCCCCGTGTACGCGTCTTTAGCATTGTGAGTGGCTACTTTGTGCGCCTAGGCACACCGCGGACGCCGGTCAAACCAGCACCAAAATCCCAGTGCCCAGATGTCCCCCCCCCCACCCCACCCCACACACACACCCAGAAAATGCATCATTTTATTAGGCACCCCTGTAGCCCTAATCCACACTGCATGTAGCTTTGCCTTGGCCATTGTCTCTACAGTCCACTTTGCAAATGAAACTGATGCTCGAGAGCCAGATAACTCAAATGATTTGAACTTCCTCAACTCATCAATTCTAGCCACACTTGGGAATTTCGTGAGATATGTCTTCTAACCATGAACTTTAGCTGACCAGGACCACCCCCCAGTCAAAAAATTCAGTAAAACCAGCTAACAGTTGATCTACAAATACCGATCCAACAGTCACTGTAATCAGAGCTGTAACATTCTTTGTGCCATTGGAAGATGCAGGTTTTGCATTCTGAGCCCAACCCCGGAGAAGCAAAACCGACCATCTTTGCAGTAGGCTTAGGTGGCCGTGGTGAAACACATTTGGATGTTATGTATCTTTACCACATATCATACAGAACACCGCATTCTCTTTTTTCCCGAGAGAACGTAAAAGACTTGCGTCTCATTTCGTTAAGGAAGAGCCAACGGATACAACAAGCGTTTTAAAATACAGGCCACCGACTCTACACTAGAGGGGGCTTACTACCATTGGACTTACGAACATTTGAAACACTGCATTCTTACACAGATATTATGTCCATACTCCCAACATTTGAAACACACAACCTTCTTAGCATTCTGAGTCACAGGAGCAGTATTAACAATTTGAGGAGCTACAGCATTTACCTTTGGAGCCGGAGGAGTTTCAGATGATGCTCCACCTTCTGCCCCCTGCCGAGTCTGGTTGCGGACTTGATACCTTTGGACTGGTTTCTGGAATTTTTGGCATTTCTGACTCTCTAATCTTTTTTATTTTCAAAACTAGCCTTCTTCCGTCATAATTCGCACATTTGGCCCCGTACAATGCACATACCCCCGTTCCTGGGCGCGGCAGGGCCTGCCCCCGACGGCTGGCGCGGCAGGCTGGTGCATGCGCGCCGAAAGCAATTTTGGCTCTTTGTGTTTTCGTTTTCCCCCTCCTTTACATCACGTCGTCGTCACGTCATGCCACATCGAATCTCGTCGATGTCATTAGCTGTCTACGTTTTCTGCCTATATAAGCGAACACGCGGCCGACGATTTTTCATAAGGGGAAGCTCGTTCCGATTAGATTAGCTAAACAAACTTCGATCATTCGATCGCTCGTCCGCGGTATTTAATATTTTGTTATTGCAATTTTTAGCGTTAAGTACGTACTTAATAATGCACATGCATTATATCAGTCGCAACTATTACATGCATAATTACTGTCAATCTGTCATGTAATGTATTTGCAGCAATAGTATGTAATCTACCACCTAAATGAATTGGCTAATTATGAGTTGTTATCTATTTGCAGTAATGGCATGTAATCTACCATCCCTACTTGAGGGGGCATGGGACGTCCAGCATCGCTATCACGCTTGGATCGGTGGTGATGGGCCGCCAACCCTGGTGACACGAGGACCGAGGGAGACCTGACCGTTGGACGACCGTATGTTGGGAGGCTTCGTTAGTCTAGGCTGATTGCGTTCGCCCGCATGCTGAACATGGGGCAAAACCTCTTGATTGACACATCCCTTCTTTCCACCCTGGTTGATCGTTGGCGGTCGGAGAGCCACACGTTCCACTTTCGGTGGGGGGAGATGACCGTGACACTGCAGGACATCAGCTTCTTGACCAGCCTGCTGTTGGGAGGCCTTGTGGTTGTTCCCCCTCTGAGGTTGTCGGACTGGAAGGCGCGTCTCGGCCATCACTTCGGGCAGCCTATCCCCGAGAGGTGTAAGGGCGTTCCACATGCCTGGCTGCGATGATTCATGCATTGCCCAAATGACGCAACGGAGAAGGTGGTTCGATGCCACCTAATTACATATTTGTTGTTTCTATTCGGGTGGGTCATGTTCCCTAGCACGCAAAGAGACACGGTGTACCCTTGTTACATTCACCTTGCAGAGTCCATCATGGACTCCGACGATGAGGACGTGTCGCGATGCGGTTGGGGTTCACCAGCATCATGCGCTACGTCTGCGGCTTTGTCGGCGACGCCGCAGCGTCGCCGACAGAGCGAGCTCGTGCTCTTGGGTTGCCACACGCTGTTACAGCTATGGTCGTGGGAACACTTCACGGTCGAACTTTCGCTCCGCAGTCCATCCTTACCCGCGCACAGAGCATTAATTTCTACGGTGGGGCGGACGATGAGGATCCCGTGGAAGGCCCGACCATGGGATCCCGATTGATTGTGGCGGTGCTGGGTGGGCTAGGAAGAGAGCGCGTCACATATACCATAGTTCTACAACAAATTCGAGGCCCTGCACGAGGACGACACAATATGGGCTCCTTGGACGGATGCCTTCATGTAGGACATAGCGCCCAACGGCTTGAGCTTGCTATGCCACCAGGATGCGTCATCAAGGGAGATGGGTTTGAGACCCACGTGAGTTATACCATAGTGGTAACCCATCCTATATGATCGGAGATCCCGTGAAGTAGGATGGCGAAACAAGCTTTTGGTTAACGGGAGGAGAGTACCTTTATAGACCCACCCATTGGAGATGCAATTCTTCCTAAACTGTATGGTAGGTTGATTTTATCTTAATGTGTTCAGTGGCTTATTTAAGCAAAGATGATGTCCCTGCAGAGGCCTTGAAAGAACACACCTATATGAGCCCGATCGCTAGTCACGCTTATGAGATAGGTAATCTCTAGGAAGCTCATGAATAGGCCAGAGTATGACTTATATGCTCCAACCCGCGGGATGTCCTGGACAACCTAGTATCGCTTAAGGACTTAAGTGAAACTTATTCACACAAACGCCAATTCAATGCTTAGTCCATTGCGCTTGTGGATAAGTGTAGCTTCTGTTCTAGATGGATGTTCAACCTTAACCGGTCTCCATCGAAACACTGATATATTAAAACAATACTGTGGATCAAGGAATTTGACATGTGCCCTTGGGATCTGGTGGGGGATTGTTGGATTTAATATGGGCTAGGCCCAAACTTTAATTCTAATTAAATCCTGGAAAATCCCAAAGGCCCATGTGCATGTGCTAAACCTTTTTAGTCCCATATGGAGAGTTAAAGGGGAGTTACACCAATTTATAAGGTGGAACGTGGGAGTCCTCTCTGTGGAATTGGAGAGACAATACACAGCGGCTGGCCGGGCCTCTCGCCGCGAGCCGAGCCGAGCCGAAGCCGCGCCGCGGCCGCGTCGGCGTGCCGTAAAGCGCGCCGCGCGCGCGCGTGTGCGCGTGCTGCAGCGCAGGTGCGCAGCGCAGCGTAGCGCGCGCATACAGCGTAGCTGCGCGGCGCGCTCTTTCTTTATCTATTCGAAAATCGAACGCACCGACTCGCAATAAACGCCGGGCAATAACTCGCGATCGCTGTCGTCTTCATTTTTTGCAAATTAAAAGGTACTAGAGGACAACTTGTCATCCGGTGTTTTCCCATATGGTTGAGCACTACAACCCGCAACGGGTGATGAGGCGATTCAGTTGCACCAGGATCCCCCACTCGTGGCGTCGCTTCGTGAGACGTAGCCACTTGAAAGTACATTACATTGCTTAATACTGTAGGTCTGTTACTCATATGTTATATTAATACCATAATTTATTTATTTTGTTCCACCATCAGACAGACGAAAGAAGGGTCGCAAGAGCGATGAGTGGCTTCTGATGCAGTAGCCATAGATAGATGCATGGCAATCTACCACTGATTGCATTTTCCACGAGGCACGGCCTTACGATGCAGGGACTTACGATATGTACCTGGAGTGGTACTTATGGCACATGAGGGCGAGATTGATAGGTGCCCCCGGCCCGATATGTAGATCCTAGCCACACTAAATGCTTAGGCTTGGGGCTGGACTCGCACCGTGCAGTGCATCATGATGAGTCCGTATGTTGAGCACGTAGCAGATAAAACACCCTCTGAAATAGGGTTAACTAATAAAATTTTGTTTGTTCAGTAACCATGTAGATGGACCGTTTGCAGAGCGTTGTGGAGCGTGACCACCGGGAAGTTGAGCGAGGTATAAATAACACAGTTGAACGCCTTCATGCGGTCATGAAGGCTATTGTTGACGATGTTAAGCACGTCGTTCGCAGCATGAGCTGTGGAAGGCCCACCGATGTCGACTTGAGGCATCGGACGGAGTATCGTTGCGTACCCTCGCCCCCTCAATCTTCACGTCTAAGCGAGTTGACCCAGCGACGCAGCGCCGGCGGCCAATCGTTCGCGCAGTTGTGACACAAGGACTCTACGCTGATGCCATCGTCGTCATGAAGGCAGGAAGAGGCCGTACCAGAGAACATGGACGTGCAACCCGGAACCACTGAAGTTGTCCCAGATTCTCCCGTCGAGCACCACACTCTCGGACAATTTCAAATGGGCGATACGGCCCCATGGTATCAGTCCGGCTACACGCCATACCCCGAGAAGTTCACCATGCAAGCTCAGTCATACCTCGAGCAGTCCACCCCGCAAGCTGAGCCGAGTTGGTGCCCCTCTGCGGATCCTACTGTGCAGCCAGGGGATTGGATCACCGAGATGTTCTCAACGTCACTCCCCCAGGTGATCCCCCCAGCATGACGACACGACGGGTGAGGAGCCCCGCTATGACCTGTGGTAGAACCCACGGTCACCCTAGAGACTGGCGTTCTAGTAGGAACAGATACGTTGGAGACCTATGGCAGGAATACGGTGTGGAAGGCCACTACAAGGTCCTATGGCTGGAAGTAGTGAACATCAACATGACCAGTAGGAACACCAGTGTGAAGTGCAACACCACTTAATGCTCTGTGCGTAGTAGTAGTAAGATCAGAAATGCTAGCATGTTGTAACTTGTACTTCAGTTAATAATTTGTAATCCAAACAGAGTGTGGTAATGGTATCATAATTGGACACTTCTACTTCGTTACCTATCTCATATTCTCATTAGAATAATTTTATTCTCATTCATGAAGAACTGTGATGCATAGATAAAGAGTGGACAGTACAATCTCATTACAACTGAAGTTCTACTTGGCAAGAACAACATATGATAGAAAAAAGATCGCAAAACTATCTTAACTAAATTCAGAAACATCTTCTCAATTCTTTCCATCCTTTTATCCAGTCTTTTAAATCTGTTCTCTTCATTTTGCATTGGTTGATCGGACAGTCTAGCCACTAGACGAAATGCAGCAACACCACGGGAGTCTTCTTGCAAGGCAGCAATTTGCATTGCAATATCTCAAACCACTGGGACAGCTTCATCAGTCCACTACCAAAACCGACATGTTGTGTTCTGTAAAAGAGTTGCAGCTTCAAATGAAAAATAATAAAACGTGGTATTTACAATGGAATTCATTCGGGGTGATTTTGCACAAGTTACCGTAAGATTTGAACACTTCATGAACACTCAGGATGGATTCATTGGTATTTGCGAGGTGAACACATTCATCGGATCCCTGCAACGAGGGCAAACCAGGTGCTAGCAAAGTGATTCTAATTGTCTGCTCACTCGAAAGTTAGATGAGGCTGAAGACATCCCGTTTTACACTAGAAGAAAGGATAAGACGAAGAGAAGAGTAAGGTGAATGGCAGCCAAAGCATCTATATATAGCCTTGGCAGCACGAAGGGTCCACTATGTGGAAAGCAGGACGTGACCTCACTCTGCAAAGCAGAACGTGACCACTGTATGGAAAGCAGGACGTGACCACTCTCTAGAAAGCAGGACATGGCTACTTTTTGGAAAGCAGGACATGGCTACTTTTTGGAAAGCAGGACGCGACCCAACGAGACAGCTCTGCACAGCGACGTGACCACTCTCTGCAAAGCAGGACGTGAACAAACAAGGCAGATATCCGTACTTATAAATCGGTAATAACAACTTGAAGCGGTAATAACAACTTATAACATCGCACAAGGCAGTGCGGGTTACAACGCAAATCACTACAACCAACATGACTCAATACACTGGTTAGCTTACGATACTAAGTGGCGCCGGAGGAAGGTCTGTTGGGGCAGTTCCTGAACGAGTGCCCACGAGTCTTGCATAGTCTACACCTCGTTAGTCTTGGCCGGTCTCCACGTTGGCTCACATCCATGTCATTGCGGATGCGCCTTGACTGACGCCTCCCACGGCCTGGATGCCGCAGTACTTCATTCGGTGACCACTTCACTGCTCCCGACCATAGGTCCCTGTAGTGGCCTTCCACGCCGTAGGAGTTAAACTCCCCGTTCCAAGTATCATACATGTGACGTATGTCGCGGTACTCTTACATGTACATGCTACAAGATTGGTGAAATACAGCACATGCAACATATACGTGGGAGCAAG
Source organism: Ampelocalamus luodianensis (assembly GCA_036346255.1). Lineage (NCBI taxonomy): Eukaryota > Viridiplantae > Streptophyta > Magnoliopsida > Poales > Poaceae > Ampelocalamus > Ampelocalamus luodianensis. The sequence continues at coordinate 48,468,186 of CM070627.1, read as the reverse complement.
GCTTGTGTAGGAGTTGAGGTTTTTTGCAGGTGCAAACTGCCACATCGTCTAAGGTGCAAACATGCTTTCGGTCACCTCTCATGTGGCCGCGAACGTACTTGTCCCGTAGGTGGATCTTGACCTTCCTCCTCACGTCATCCATTGTGTGAGCTACATGGGATCGGACCTTGGTAATCTTCTTCTCCATGTAGGTAAAGGTAACCTCCGAGTACTGCTTCCCTTTGTCCAAATGCTGCTTGGCCATCATTGCCTGATTGACGAAGTAACCGACCATGCAGTTCCATGTCTCATCGACAATGGCGGTGATGGGCCCCTTTCAACACACTGTTGTAGACCTTGGATATGTTGGTTGTCATGATGCCATAGCGAGCACCTTAGGTGTCGTGAAGAAGGGACCATTTCTCATAGTCGGGGGCATGCACGCTCATCTACTCAGTAAACTCGCTTTGCGGTGCGCCTGGCCCAGAACCTCCACTTGCACGCTCGGGTTCGACCTCAAGCTCCCACCACACGGCATCGAACTTGCACTTCTAGTTCTGTAGGCAGAGCTTCTTGAACTTCTTCATGAGGTCCTTGCTCGGGAAGCGCGTGTAGAAGTTGGCAGCTAGATGCCGCATGCACCAACGTTGTTCTATTGGAACGGCGGGCTCGTATCATGCTGCATGGTCTGCAACGTGGGCATCAACCCGGCATGACGGTCAGTGATGATGCACACATTTGACCGGTCCCTTACAACATGTTGCTTTATACTGACTAGGAACCACAGCCAACTTTCAGTGTTCTCATTCTCCACAATTACGAAGGCAACTGGGAGCAACTGATCGTTGCCATCGGCAGCAACAGCGGTGAGAATGGTGCCCTTGTACTTCCCACAAAGGAATGTACCGTCCATAGTTAGGACGAGACGACAGTGGGAGAAGCCTTGACTACCGGACCAAATGCCCAGAAGACTCGATCAAGGATTAGGGAATGTGGGATGTTCGACAGGTGGGGCCTCTCCGCCCTATTGATGCATGTCCCCGGTTAGCATCCATAATTTGTTTCAGCATTCTGAGACTAGGTCGTACACCTCCTTGTAGGGTATCGTACAACCCTTCGAGCACCTTCTGCTTCGCCCGTCAGACCTTACGGTAGCTAATAGCATACCCTATTGTATTCGCTACGTCAACCATCAGGACCTTCGGCGAAATGGTCACATCGATGACAACTAAATGGCTTGTGATGGTTGTGATCTAGCCCAATGTCACGTTCCTATGCATTTGCAACGGCTCCTCAAGCTCACATGTGTGATCCGTCACGATTGTGATGTGGAAGTCTGTTCCCGCCCCAGGGAATCTCTGCGTATGGACTTTGCCAAGGCAAGAGCTAACCATGCACTTAACTATGTACATGTTAGGGTTAGACCTGTAGATAATGGAAAACATATAATGGTTAGTATGACTTACTGTAGATAGTTGAAGATACAACAAACAACATCGAAACTTACCTGTAAACTTGGTATGTCCGACTGGTCTTCACTGCAAAACTAGCCATAGCTTGCTTGGCGGTAGTCTTGTGTGGAAAATGTTGCCCCACAAGCAAGGTGTCCACATCGAAGGCCCATGAAGACTCGTGGTCCTGTGATAGAACAAGGAAGGAGGTCGCTTGCCAATCCAACCGACTTGGAACATAGTCCGTGTCGGTAGAAACAATGCCACCGACGATCCCACCCTCATCATCAACTTCATCCTTGCTGGATTGCGAGTCAAAGTCGTCCTCATCTTCGGTGGTAGTGCCCTCGGACATGCCATCAATAATCTCGTGACAGTCAACACAAGCACCCCGCCATTTATCCGCACCTTCATTCGGTTGGAAACTATGAGAATATCCATCAACTGGAGCATCCTGCCTAGTGACGTCTGGCGCTTCTGAGATCTTTCCCGTTGTCAATGAACTGAAGAGGGGGAACAAGAGTGTCACTGCCCCCTTCAACGGTGGCCCCCAGAGGACTAAGCGGGATAAACAAAATAGACATACACCATGGGTCGTCGATAGATCGGAGCGTGAGGATTGCTAACGATCTCCATGTACTGTGCCCACATGGCACTGCTGGTCATCTTCGCTAGGCCTTACAACATCTACACGTGTGGTAGGACCGTGGTGGCGGTCACCATCTCTATTACTATCTTGTTCCTGGCGACATGCCTATCGAACAACTGCCGAATGCACCGTCGTAGCTCGAGCAAATCCATGTGTGCCAGGTTGGGAACATTTAGCAAGGCGCGCTGGCAGCTCGACATATCAACTCCATCTGGACCGCCACGCACATTACTGTGGAACATGTAAAGTGTCTCCATTTCTGACGAAAATAACATAATATTTCAACAAAACACAACACAAAAACCATATATACGTCACTAAAATGAACTTACCGTTATGAAATTACCATCTGTTAACCTCAAACACAGAAGATTGCAAATTCAAACATGCATCACATTAGTAACAACTTTGGCAAATGATGCCAACAAAGGACTAACAAAACGGTTAAGTACTAATTCTCCTGCTCCGACAGAGGGAGGCACCTCGCAAAGAGGGAGAGATGCCTGAGAGGAACGAGCGAGCGAGTAGGAAAATTTTGCGAGCGAGACCTGAGGCTTGTGAAGAATGAGTGTGCGACCACGCGTGTAAATAGGCGAGCATGGGAGACGCAACGTGACGACGACGTGACGGCGCCCCCACAGGGTGCAGGTCACCTACCGCGCCTGGCATAGGGGGCAAGTCCCTACCTCACCCCACACGAAGGGCAGCTTTGTGCACGATGTGACCCAACGAAGCAGCTTTGCATGAGAACGACGCTACGCGGCTCCAAGATTCGTCCTACGCAAATAGCAAGTGACTCGACGAGACGTAACAACGACATGACGGCGCCCCCCACAGGGTGCATGTCACCTACCGCGCCTGACATAGGTGGCAGGTCCCTATCGTGCCCCACATCGAGGGTAGCTTTGTGTGCGATGTGACCCAACGAAGCAGCTTTGCATGGGAACGACGCTATGCGGCTCTAAGATTTGTCCTATGCAGACAGCGAGTGACTCGACGAGACACAACATAATGACGACGTGATGGTGCCCCCACAGGGTGTAGGTCACCTACCACGCCTAGCATAGGGGGCAGGTCCCTACCGCGCCTGGCATCGAGGGCAGCTTTGTGCACAACGTGATCCAACGAAGCAGCTTTGTGCAGGAACGACGCTACGCGGCTCCAAGATTTGTCCTACGCAGACAACGAGTGACTCGACGAGATGCAACATGACGACAATGTGATGGCGCCCCATAGGGTGCAGGTCACCTACCACGCGACACGGGGGCGTGTCCTCTCGTGCCCCACACCGTGGCGACTGCGTCGCGATGTGACCCAACGAATCGCGCTGCGGGAACGACGCTACATGACTCCAAGATTCATCCTACGCAGACAGTGAGTGACTCGATGAGACACAACATGATAGCGACGTGACGGCGCCCCACATGACTTCTCTCTGCAAAGTAGAACATGACCACTTTCTGCAAAGTAAGACGTGACAACACTCTGCCTTGCAAGCTTTTTAGATCAAAAAGACAACACTCTGCCTCGCAGATCACTCACATGAATTTAACCACACCATGCCAGCCCTGTGGATTATAAAAGGAGGTGGAAGAGATCTAGGAGAGATCACTACATAGCCAAACCCAACGCTACACCAGAGCTTACTTCACCACGTTGGGATGGATAAGATGAAGAGGCAATGGGACGAGATCCGTGAACTAGCAAGGGTTACTGGGGCCCGGGATGAACAAGCAAGGGCTGTTGCCAGGATAGCAACTCTCCGTAATGATGCCCCCCGTAGTAGCAACCCCTGCTAGAATGTTCCAACCGAGCCTTCGTCGCAACACCCGCTAGAGGGGGAGACGCCACTCCTTTGTTGGTGTAGGGACACATGCAAGTTCTTTAAATCCAAGTAGCGCCTCAGTTTGGGCATGCGTTACTGGGGTTGTGTGAACTACTCCTATGACTATCCCGACCGTCGTTGTGACACAAGCAACTATCGGCAATCGGTAAGGACTAGCTACACTATGTTCCCCTACCAATTCTCTTTCAAAGTACGTACTAACAACCTCTTTCGTCTACCGGTAGTCTCTGGATCCGCTATGTGGCTACCGTAAGTGGATCGACCTAGAGATTCACCCACATGACCAATGGCAAATCGACTACGAGGAGTAGGATACCAAAAGGGCACGCAAGATTTAGGAGGAGGAGCGCCGTAACGACGAGCACAACGAGTGTATCCGGCGTTAGACACAATCTCATCTCAAGGCATGCAGGCGCAGGGAGTGTGAGAAAAAGAGGGAAATGGCGGTCGAGGCCAAGGCGGGCGACGAGGAGTACAACACCGAGGTCGGAAGGAAGGGCAAATGGCCTCGGTCCACGCAGTAGGTTGGGTCATTCCATAGTAGTCCCCAGTCCTACCTACCATATTTTTTACTACCCCTAAAGGCATGTATATTTACATAGTTCGGATGCTTATGTCGTAGTGTACCGTAGTAGTAGCGAGGATGACTAAAGCAAATAGCCAAACCATCATGCCATATGACTACATGTAATGCGCTTCTGTTCGTAGACTCTAATGTAGTTTTGGTTCCATGCCTCCGTTGAACCATCAAAGCAAGCCTATATTGCAAGTATGCCTTTTCTAGTGGAATTCCCAGAAAGAACCATTCGCACCGACATCAAATCCTCCATGTCACCATAGCTAAATGCGCTAAATGTAACTATAATGACTACTGTTATAGTGAGAAGACTAGACAGTAGAAAGAGGGGACCCCCGGTGTTAGAGAGACTGGAGGGTCATCCGAAAGGGGCTCTATTGTTGAGTGTATATGTATTAACCAAAGAAAAATCTCTCTCTGTTACATGGTGGAGGTGGCTATTTATAGCCTCCCTGTTGGGCATCTAAATTTACATTTGTACCCCTAGGAAAGTACTACAACCGTAGGGGCTGCAGGGGCTTTTATGCACCCTATATGTAGCCTCTGGTGCACGGTGTGTCTTCCTGGACGTAGCCTATCCGGGGAGTGCACCCGGTTCTCCAGTCCTGCTGCTCTTGTAGCCCCTGCAAAGATGACCCCTAGAGGTCCTTTGCTAGCCTCTTCGGAGGGTCTTCGGGGCTCCTTCGGAGGGTCTTCGGGACTACTCTGGAGGGTCTTTGGGACCCCTTCGGAGGGTCTTCGGGACCTTCGGAGGGTCTTCGCTGTTCCTTCGAAGGGTCTTTGGGGCTCCCCCCGGGGGGTCCTCGGGACCCCTTCGGGTAGGTCTCTGGGGAGACCTCCGGGGGATTCGTGCTTCGCCGGGTCGTGAGGCCGGTGGGGCGCCCCTACGACAACTACATAAAAAAAAGAGGTGGATCAAACACAAGCACGTATATGAAAAAAAACTAAATTAAAATTGCACACTATTAGACCTTGTAATATAAGAGTATAAGTTCTAGAGCATAAAGGAGCAAATATATATGCCCATTTGTACTGTGCAGTGCATAAAGAGTATGAAACCACAATATTTCAATCTACTATTTTAGAGCATCTTCATAATCACAATGAGCGCTCTCAGCCCCTTCAATTGCATTTTGTAGAAGCTCCATAAAGTACTTTGCTTTAACTCCATCATAGGTATTTCGGTGGTCTAACAGATCCAATAGTGTCCAAAATACTGTGAAGGTATAAGTACAAAAATATATATACAATTTCAATTTTATTAGATTAATTAAAGCTTAATTGTAAGTTTTGGAAAATGAAAAACATTTTAAATGAATAAAATAAGGAAAAATCTATTTTACAACCTTGAACTCTTCAAAAAGTCTGGATTTCAACCATAAACTACAAAACCGGGTACAAGCCAACCTCCAACTCTCAAAACCGTTTACTTTACCCCATCAACCCAAACAGGGGTGGTTTTGGGTGACATGGCGCTGACGTGTCAATGGTTTTGACACGTAATATTCTTTTCGATGACATGACAGCCACTTAGCAAATAAAACAAAAAATATATTTACGGGCCCACATGTCATCCTCTCATTTCTTTCTTCTTCCTCTCATTCTCACTCATCTCTCTCTTCACTCTTGCAGAGGCTCCTGAACACCTTGTCGCTCCCGTTCTCCAGCTCCTCGATGAATTCCTCCAACTCCTCCAACCTCTCCATCAACGCCATCATCTCCTTCTCCTCCTCCGCCGCTGCCGCCGCCTTCTTGATCAAGCACACCAATGCTACTGTCCTCTTGCACGAGCATGCCACCGCGGAGGCTGATGCTGACATGGCCACCACAATGTTGAACAGCGCCGCGGATGCTGCCACCGTGGTCGCGGCCGACTCCATCAGCAGCCCGGCCACCTCCACCTTCGCCACGCTGCCGCCAAGCCCAAGGCACGAGGGTCTCGCACCCTCCCTCGTGGTGGCCACGAGTTGCGCTAGCTCCTTCCCAGCCTTGCGTTGTGACCTCACCGCGGACGAGAACCGCGCGCTGTCGCGGCGGTGGATGGCAGCTAGCGCCTCGAAGATGTCCTGCTTGAGCGTGATGATGATGTAAAGTTTCCTCCTTGATCAGGGATTGCCATTTTCAATTGTGCCTAATTGAACACACGCAACAGATCAAGAATTGGACTAAATAACTTGAGCAATTAAGTAATCAAGGCTCACCGCGAGCTCACTGGTGCTGAGGAGGTTGTCAACGGAGTCGTGACGCGTAGTGAGGAGCACAGAGGTGAACTGGTTGGCGGTGTCGATGAGCAGCGCGGCGCACGGTGGCTGATGATCTTGAGCTACTTTGCGGATGTCGAGGTGCTCCTAGAGCACACACTCCACCCCAGTCCTCCCCTCCTCGACCTCGATGAGCAGCGAGCCGATGAAGTCCTCGAGCCTGAGCCCCTGGAGGTGGCAGATGAGGCGGAAAAGGACGCACGTGAGGAGGTAGAGGCATCGACGGCGGCGAGGGAGGAGGGACAAGGAGGTAGCGGTGGTGAGGGAGGGGAGGCAGTGGCAGCGGCGAGGAAGGAGGGATGAGGAGGCGACGGCCAGGGAGGAGGAAGGAGGCGGCGGCAACAGCCAAGGAGGTGGCTGCGGTGATCAGGGAGGAGGGACGAGGAGGTAGCGACAGCGAGGGAGGGGAGGCTGCGATGGAGGGGAGGCAGCGGCGACGACGAGGGAGAAGGGACGAGGAGGCGGCGACCAGGGAGGAGGGAGGAGGCGGCGGCAGCAACCAAGGAGGCGGCTGCGGCGGTCATGGGGGAGGGAGGCGGCAGGGGAGGACGTGGGTGGGGGGAGGTGGCGACAAGGAGGGAGGTGAGGGAGGGAGGCGAGGCCGTGACGCGAGGGTGGGGGGAGGCGGCGCTGGCCGCTAAGGAGGGAAGGGACGAGGCGACGGCGGGTGGGTGTGAGGAGGTGATTTGTTTGCTTTGATGGCAAACTAGGGCAACGTGGGTGCTAAGGTGGACGCCATGTCAGTGAAATCGGAGTGGTTTAGGGCGAAAGCGGTAAAGTAAACGGTTTTGAGAGTTTGAGGTTGGCTTGTACCCGGTTTTGTAGTTTATGGTTGAAATCCATACTTTTCGAAGAGTTCAAGGTTGTAAAATAGATTTTTTTTCATAAAATAAACTTTAATTAAATTCAAAAATATTTTATTAAATCTATTCATGTTCCGAGGATTTTTATGTCAGATTTTTTTTAAAAAAAAAAATTGGATTTTTGCTTAGGGCAAGTGGTCTGCCGCGCCCGGGACTAGGGGTACTTGCATTGTACATGGGCTAAATGTGCGAATTATAGCGGAAGGGGGCTAGTTTTGAAAATAAAGAGGATCAGGGAGCCAAAATGCCAAAAATTCTGGTTTCTGTATCCTCTCAGGGCCTCTGTTCCCACCAGAATTTTGTGGTGGAGTGGTTTTCTTAAACCCCAGATCTCTAAGGCAAATTTGCTCCCTGCGAAGATGACGTGTTACCTTGATTCTGTGGGGGATGCGAACCATGAGCCGTCGTGTTGCACTGTTGGGATGGTGCAGACGTCGATTGGCCTGGCCGCGACTGCCCTGAGTTGTTGAAGCCTGGTCCAGAGGAGCTATGCCAGGTACAGGTAGAACCCCCGTTGTCCCCCCGGCCATCGCCACCATGACCACGGGAGAATCTATGAATAGAGCAACAATGCTAATGTCGACATTTATTTTTGCAAAGAAAATTGCCACAATTATTGATCTTGATCCGAGCTCGTGACGCTCGGCTGAATGCAAGAAGAGATCAGATTGGAAAGATTGGAAAAAGGCAATAGAAGGCACTATTATCTCTCTCAATAAAAGAGAGGTGTTTGGTCGGCCGCCCATCCGACATTGGTTAAGTTCCGAACTACCTTTAGACTTAAAGTGAATCTGAATTTGGAAATGAAATTGATGGATGTGGTAATCAGGTAAGTTGATCTTGCTCTCCGTGTCCTTTGGCACTCATTTGGGTAAAACCAAATATTGCTTAGGCTTGCGCTGAGCATACCCCAAGGAATTTTAGTACATCACCAACCTACACTCGAAGGTATTGGAAAGGTTCGGCTTTGAAAATGCATACCCTTCAAAAGTGCCATCGGAGATCCTCGCAGCAAGACAAGGACCCGCTCGCACCTGGGTGCACTTGTCGACCATGCGACTTGTGTTGCACAAGCATGATGGGTTATGTGAAGAGTCCTCTCACAAAGCATATCAACCCCAAGTTCTTCTATACTCATGAAATGCAAAAGATGGACTAAATTAAGGCATCAGATACTAAGTCATGTGAAAATCTTGCGATTTGTTTACTCAAGTCACCCCGTTGTCCCCCGGCCATCGCCACGGCCGCCCATCCGACATTGGTTAAGTTCCGGACTTCCATTATTGGAAGAAGGTAAGTTGATCTTGGTGTCCTTTGGCACTCACGTCGATTGGCCTGGCCGCGACTGCCCTGAGTTGTTGAAGCCTGGTCCAGAGGAGCTATGCCAGGTACAGGTACAGGTACAACCCCCGTTGTCCCCCCGGCCATCGCCACGGCCGCCCATCCGACATTGGTTGATCTCGGTCTCGGTCCGTGTCCTTTGGCACTTGGGTATTGCCGACCGATACCCATGCCCATTTGGATCTAATTTACCCATACCCAGTAAAGCCGGGTAATACCCAATGGGTTTGGATAACCCATGGCCATGGGCAAAAGTGGGAGATGAGGAGAACTGGAGAACACGACTGGCCAGCGACGACGGTTGTTGGAGATGAGGGCTCACGGCGGCGAAATGACCAGCGACGCGCGCGGTGGCTCGAGATGGGGGTAGCGGCCGGCGAGGGAGCCGCTGTCCATGTACTCTAATCTGGAGCTCGCCGCTGCTCGGTCAAATGCAAACCAGATAGGCTAGCTAATCCGTAGCGCCGCCGCATCGGCTGGCCTTCGTCCCGGGCGACGATCGCTGTGGACGGGCTCACACGTTGCACCCCACGGCTCACTGATGGTACCATTAGCACCTTCCCGGTTGGAGCTAATATGAAAAATCGTAGCTCTACGCGGTTATGGCCATGCATAAAAATGAAGTGGTAGGCACGCACGTTCGCCTTCTCGGTCATGTTTTTTCAGCTTGCACCTCAACCGCTGCATGCAATGTAAATCTCTTCTTCCACACAACTTGGGGTCGAACAATTGTTTCGATGATAATTGTTTTCGTCGCGCTGTCTGAGACCACGGAAACGTCTCTTTTGAAAAGAAAAGATTTCCTTTTTTCTTTCATTGGAAAGAAGAGAAGACCAGCGCAACATGCATCTTGCGGCGCTGACGAGCGAGTGTCTCGTGCAGGGAGGTGGTCCGTGGACTGAAGGCCTCTGCCGCACGGTGGTGCTTGGGACGAAGCGCCGGCGAGGGAGCTAGCGTGCGGCTGGTGCTCGGCGGAATCAAACGCGCCTGGCGAGGAGAGCTGCCCGGTGGGTGTTCGACGAAATGCCCCGTCCAGGCTGCCCGGTGGGTGTTCGGCGCAATGCGTGCGAAGAATGGGGCCGGGCGTCCTTCGAATGGCGATCACGTGGCCTTCCAGCCCAGCTCGCGAGGCACGGCCACCATGGGTCGTGCACGCCTGCGGCTCACTGCGGGACCGGAGGCGCATGCCTAGCTCCAAGTTGGACACTGCAGGCTGCTACTGTACCAGGTGTGTGCCTAGATTAGATCTTCTTGCTTCATTGTGCTTGCGTTGTGATGGTGCTGCTTGGACAAGGACATTTTTGTTGTCGTGTGAAAAAGTTGGGGATCTCTCTCTCTCTCTCTTTTTCTTTTTTTGCGTGGTCGCAAATAAGTGAAAAATGGAAGTCCAAAAAATTTAAGCGGTTGGTGCTTGCTTTCATGTTAGGACCTAGGGGCAGAAGGGAAGACTTGAGGTTAGAAAGTCTTCAACGCAAGGCTGCATGTGGTGGCAACTTTGGTTGGCCATCAATGTAAAACTAACCGGTCTTTGTCCTTCTGGTAGTCTGGTACTTCAATTGGTATTAGCTTATTATTGTGCAAATATGCAATAATGCAACTTGGGTTTCTTTGGATAAAGGGTAGGGGCCAACTAGTGCAGAGTGTGGCAGGACTCAGAGAGCACTCCCAACAACCTATGTGCAGTACTAAAAAAACTAGGTGATTAACAAACAGGGCAGAGGCACATGTTTGTTTTATATTTCTGTCAGAGAGTTGTTAATTAACTGCTTATCCAACTAATATGGTTAAGTATATAGATTGTAGTGCTAAGCTGGCACCAATTTCAGGCACTGGTTGCATAGGTCTTCAAACTGATGGTTACCATTTGTAGGCTTGTAGCATATGTATTCCTTACGACCAAACATACCTGGGGATTGGTTTTTTGAGGTGTTCATGGTAGATGGCAAATTAGCCTTCAAAGTATGCCACGATTATTGCGTATGACAATACCAAAAGGCTGTCAAAAAGAATCATTCATGGGTTTAAGACAAGGGCCAACGACATAATAATAAAGATCAAGGCCAAGTCTCCCAAGTCAAGTCAACTGAAAAGACAAAGACAAATCTGGATGTTCACATGAACACGTCACAATAAGATTTGCAAATTACGAAGAGAACCTTTTGGTATATTCTTGAAGTTCAATTAAAGATGAAAGGATAAATAGAATGGCTTCCAGAAAGAGGAGCAGAAAGGAAACGGACTAGGAATCCTGCAAAGAAACACAGATGCTGCATCCTAAATGAAGCATAGAGACAGGCTTAATTGATTCATAGATATTTCTTCATTTCTTTGGAAAACTGTCTTGGATGTCTGTGCAAGTCGTGTCATAATTTGACAATACAAAGAATTCTCTTGCAACTAGGTGGAAACGTAGAAAAATATGCTCTGATGTGAACCGAAACACAAACATTTGGTCCACACCTGTTTGTGCTGGTCCACTAAAGTTATTAGATGAAGCTGGGAGTACACTGCGTAAAACTACAATGTTTTTATGGCGGCTAAGAACAAATCAACAAAGCTTCTGTAAGTCTGAAAAGGTCCATGGCGTGGACTTCGATGTCATTGTCTGACTGCGAATTTGCCATTGGCTTTGAAATCTTTCGCACTTCCCCCTTCTATCTTGTGGAGGTGTATCTGAAGACCAAGACCTGCGCCATATAGATCATCCCCATCTTGCAAACCTGCAAATGTTACAATCTTGAGAGAAAAAGTAGAGATCCGCAAGGAACCTTTGAGCTCGACTCCATGGAATCTGGAGAGCAACCTGGCAATGGCCATGTGCCTGGCAACACTCCCGATGAGCAACAAGCACCGCAGCAAGGCAAAGGTGACCAAAATCGCGGCGCCGATGAGGCTGAGCTCCTATGGAAGCTGAGGAAGTACCTGGTGCTTCTGGCAATCCTAACCGCGGCCATCACCTATCAGGCAGGGCTGGCCCCTCCAGGCGGCTTCTGGCAAGACAACCAGAACGGCCACATCGCCAGCGATATCGTGATGAGAGTCAGCTACCCCAAGCGGTACCTTGTGTTCTTCTACTGCAACACAACAGCATTCATGGCTTCACTCATCGTCCTGATATTGCTTCTGGTCAGGGAGCTGAGCCGCAATGCGGTTTGGCTCCGCTCGCTTCAGTTCGCGATGGTGCTGGGCCTGCTTGGGCTCATGGGCGCCTATGCCGCCGGGAGCTGCAGGGAGGTGAGGACCTCTGTTTACATTTGGGTATTACTAGTTGGCATCTTCGCGTATATCACACTCCATGTCGTATTCTTCCGGCATTTGGCACCTCAATGGCTGCGAGATATATTCTTGGATATTCGTAAGCGTTGGAAGGAAAGTCTGAGGCGCATTTTCAAGAAAGAAGAGAGCAAAACAGGTGAGCAAGAGGCCCCAGACCAGATGGAAGAACTGGAACGAAATCGCAGTTTCTTGCTGGTTCTTGCCACATTGGCAGCAACAGTGACATATGTCGCAGGGCTAAGCCCACCAGGTGGCTTCTGGCCTGATGACAACAACCCTAGCCACCTTGCTGGTGACCCAGTGCTGCGGGATCACTACCCCCGCCGGTTCAAAGCGTTCTTGATCTGCAATGCCACTGCCTTTGCTGGATCCTTAGTGATAATCATCATGCTTCTCAGCGACACAGCAGTGGATCATGTTGTCAAGTCAAATGCTCTGCGGTTGTGTGTGCTGGTGAGCCTCTTTGGACTTATGGGGGCTTATGCTGCTGGGAGTTGCAGGGAGGTCCATACATCTATCTATGTCTTTGCACTTGTTGGTGCAGTCTTGTTCTACCTCATCATTCAGTGGATTGAACCTATTGTGCCCAGGCCAGAGTGTGTAGAAAATTCCATTGAATGGATGAGAAGGAAGAAGAATAAAGTACTTCAGAAACTGAGCTCTTTTATTATGAAGGGGGATGAAAATCCAAACATGAACATGCCAATGACCCTGTCAGGGCCTGGCACACAACATCCATCGAACAGCAGCATGCCAAGCACTGCCAATGATGCTAAGGATGATCTACAGAAGTTGCGCACATATCTTCTATTGCTTGGCATCCTTGCCGCTTCTGTCACATACCAAGCTGGGTTGAATCCACCAGGTGGTTTTTGGACAGATAGTGAGGATGGGCATCTTGCTGGCGACCCAATTTTGGAGGCCAACAATCCCAAGCGCTACAAGGCATTCTTCTATTGCAATGCCACAGCATTTGTGGCATCTTTGGTGATTATCACCTTGCTTCAGAACCAACTGATTACCGTTGGTGCCATGAAGCGTCACATATTGCAAACAGCCATGGCATTGGACCTCTTTGGTCTTATGGGGGCCTATGCCGCTGGAAGCAGCAGAAAGTTCTCAACATCCGTGTATGTATTCATCTTGGCCCTTCTTGTTTTCACCTATATTGTACTCCATGTTCTTCTATCTGTGGCTCTCAAGACTCGACTGAAGTCGACAATAGATTCCATGTCAAAATTGTTCCATGATAAATGTCATTTCATAAGAACTCAAGTGATTGATAATGATGGTGAAGGAAAAGATTTGGAGAAGCGGCGCAAGTTTCTGATGTTGCTTGCAATTCTAGCAGCTTCCATCACATATCAAGCTGGCATAAGCCCACCAGGCGGCTTCTGGTCTGACAACAAAGATGGCCACCGAGCAGGTGACCCAGTGTTCCGTGATGAGTTCCGACGCCGTTACAGGGTTTTCTTCTACTTCAATGCCACTGCTTTCATGGCGTCCCTGGCTGTGATTATGTTGCTTGTTAACAAGAGGCTATGTCACAAGGGTCTGAAGTGCTACGCTTTGCATGCTTGTGTTCTGGTTGATCTGATCAGCCTCATGGGTGCTTTTGCTGCTGGAAGCTGCAGAAAAGTGTCAACATCTGTGTACGTCATTCTTGTTGTTGTTGCAGTGTTTGTTTTTGTCATGATTCAAGTCCTGGTTCTGACATTTGCAAAAGACAAGGTGAATAACTTCCTGGAGTGGATGTCTAGGCACTTCCCGGAGTGGATGTTTAGGCCTTTCGAGCGCCAACATCCATCCATGAATCACAAGAGAAGCATCCGGGGGAAGAGAACAGAGCACAAATGGCGGAAAGATTTGATGCTGATTGGAACTCTTGCAGTCACTGTCACATACCAAGCCGGGCTGCTCCCACCAGGTGGGCTTTGGCCTGATCACAAGGATGGCCATTTTGCAGGTGACCCAATCCTCCATGATACCCACCCAACACGGTACAAGGTATTCTACTATTGCAATGCCACGGCCTTCATGGCGTCGATGGTCATGGTCATCCTCTTGTTGAACAACACAATAAGCAAGTACAAGAGATCTCTCCTTGCCATGAAGACTGCAATGGTATTGGACTTGCTTGGTCTGCTTGGGGCATATGCCGCAGGCAGCTGCAGGAATTTCAAGACATCTGCATACATTTTTGCACTCGTCATTGCTGTGTTCATCTACATTGTCATTCATGTCTTGTTGTCATTTGATAAGGTGGCAATGTTAGTGAAAAAGAAGGAAGAAAAGTGGATGCCATGTCTGAAAATGTGGGCTCTGATTGAAACGGAAGCTTCAAACAATCAATCATCTGCTGGGCAACCAGGAGAAGTGTCTCCGCCTGTGTAATAGTAGTCTCATTGTGGCATTTGTTCAATTGATAGTAAGATATACACAACCTGTAAAGTTTTGATCTGTGTTTGACGCTTGTTTAAAGTCACCATGTACATGTAGCATTGTTTTCTCAGGTGCATTCTTTGCACGTGAGCAAAAATGAATACAACTGAGAACTGTGAAGTAGTTATTTCTCAGTTTATCAATTTGTAGACTGCCTTTTAAGTGAAAATTGTTTGCCTGGGTAGCTATGCATGGAAGTACAAGTCATAGGGAATGTAATATTTGTTAGTGGTGGAGAATGCTAATTGACAATGACCTATCTAAATTTTCCCCAAAAATAAATATGAAAAATAAAAATACCCCACCTAGTGGAGAGGGCAAAACAGCCTGCATAGATACTCATTTCTTGTAGCTAATCTGAAAAATCTCTTTGAAAATGAAGCAAATCAGTGGAACACGGTGGGTGGTGGCACCATCTCGCTGCAGCATTTCATCAACACTGATGAGGGGGCTCTTGAGGTACCCTGTTCTTGTGTGTAGATGATGTTTAGGCGTTAGGATCATTTGGGACCTTTCCCCCCACTGGTTTTGTTTCTTTTACTCTATGTAATATTTCTACACACTGTACTTTCTCTGCTTCTTTAACTGGAATTTCAGAGTGGGGTGGAAAGTGACTGTTCAAGGATGGATGGATGCGGCAGGAATAGATCTTTTGGCGGGACTACTTGCATGGACATTGTTCATTCATGACATGATTCTAAGAACTCGTCACTGTTGATTTCATTGCCTTGTTTGAGGTCAGAGCAACGTTGAACAATGCTGATGCAGGGTATTATGCAGGAGACGTCCAGTGGATGTCTGGATCCCATCGGATGCTTGAGGTAGAATGCCTACCGGGGGAGACAGCCCCGTTGGTTTCTCTCAGGAAACGCCCACGAGGGAGTGTCCTGTTGGTGTTTGACGAAATGCCATGCCCCTAGGATATTGCACACATGATGCTTGATGAAATGCCTGCAAGAGGGATATCTTGGGAGTGGCAGCCCCATGGCATTGCATTCTAGCTTGCCAAACTTGTCGACATGGTCCTTCTATGGTTGGAATTCAGTGGAACGACTGTGATAAGGACCTCTATATTGGGAGGTGCAGAATGCCAGGTTTGTCAGTGCATCTGCTGTTCTGCTCTTGATGATTTTGCTAGAACATGTTTATGTTTTCAAAAGATACTCAAATAGAAACAAGTGAAAACTAGATGAGTTAGAAGCAAAAGCAAGCCATAGATGACAGTTGAGTGTGGGATTAAGCATCTAACCGTTAGGTAGACTAGAATAACAGCATAACGCAACCCGTATGTATTGGCAGTTTATCCGTCACAGCAATGAAAGAAATTAGTTTCATTTTGTATTATGTCATATTCCTCGAATATGATTAGTTGCAACTTGTATTTCTCATGATAGAAGGCAAGTGATCCATGTTAGTCGCTGGACTCTTACTATTGGTGATAGCAAGATCCTTACTCTCATGGAGAGGATGACACTTGGAGATGGGGCAATTTTTCTTGTATATTTCTCTTCACAATGCCATGCCAACTTTGAGGATTGGGGATACATATTTATAGGGCTAACCAGCCAAGCATATGCTAGTCTAAGATGCTCTGTCCTAGATGCTGTGTCCTTGATGCTCTGTCCTAGATGCTCTGTCCTCTAAAGCTAGTCCTAAAGCTAGTCCAAGATGCTCTATCCAAAGAGATGCTAACCGCTTGATCAAGGATCTTGTCCTTGAAGGGCGGCAAAAGCCAACACGAAACTTATCCATCAATCTCCCCTAAGTCTTGTGTGTCTCCTTGTGAGAATCTGAGCCATCCCGATCCTAGAGCGAGCGTCGTCCTTGATTTCCACGCCGGGCTCCCAAACTGAATGAGCCTCGAGCGCTGAGTCACGCTCGGAGAAGAACTCCGCCGCCCGGTCATGTGGTGGGTGTCGCGGTGTCGAGGCACCACCCGTCGGTCTTTGCATTCGGAACTTTCGCCGAGGAGGCGTGTGCTTTTGGCTCGTCAAGGTGGAGAAGAGCCGTTGCGGCCGGTCGGCCGGAGTGTAGTTCGATGCTCGCTGAGCAATGAGCAGGGCGGGTGTTCCTCCTCCTCCTCCTCGCTGCGCGGCGTGGGCTGGCGCGTCATGGTCGTCGACAATCCACGGCCCAATGACCAAGCTTGCCGCGCTTGTAGCAAGAGTCGTCTCGTCGCGGCTCTTGCTTGCCGGTAGCGCCGCCTGGCGTCTCCACGGTCATCACCCGGCGACGTCCTCGTGCCCATGCTGGCGTCTTTGCGCGGCTTGCCGCGCTTACACGCATGCGCCGTCGTCGTGGAAGAAGGCTCCCCTTCTTCCTGTCACCTGGCCGCGACCCTCCTCCCGAGTGAGGAGCTTCCGCCAATGGTGACGGGTCCCGAGAGAGCGTGGCTCATCATCGTTGGCGACCTTGAGGCGACCTATCGCCTCCTCGTCGACATCGTGGAGAGGTCCGCAGAGACCGGATCGTGAGCCATCCGCTTGTACTTCTCGGGACGCAGCGAAAGAGCTTCTCGACGCTCTCTCCTGCGCCGTAGGTGTCGTCGCCAAAGCGCACGGCTTACGCAGCAGAGTGTTGAGACGGAGAGCAAAGTCATCAGCGTCCTCACCGGCTTGAAGGCGTGGTCTCCCTCCGCGCGGTGCTGCGGTGTGGACTTGCGGCGCGATCGCCGATGCGTCGCGCGCGGCGATGGCGTCCCAAGCCTCCTTGGCGATCCGCTTGTTGGAGAGCGAAGCGCATCTCGGCGGGATGCGGCGATGAGGGCATCCAGCGCCCGTCGATCCTGGTCGTAGTCGACGTCGCCGTACCGGACTGCCTCCCACATGTGCCGTACCTGGAGCCTCACCTTCATCACCGCGGCCCACTCGACGTAGTTGGCCTTGGTGAGGGTAGGCCACCCACCGCCGGGGCCGGCGTCCCTGACAACAGCCTGGAACCCGTGGTAACCACGGTACCGGTCCGGGGAGAGAGAGCCACGCTGCCTGTGAAGGCCGCGCTCTCTATCGACCCGTCTGACGCCGTTGTCATGCGCGCCTCCTCCAGGAGCGCCACCGCCGAGCGCGCCTCCTCCAGGAGCGCCACCGCCGTGCGCGCCTCCTCCAGGAGCGCCACCGCCGTGCGCGCCTCCTCCAGGAGCGCCACCGCCGTGCGCGCCTCCTCCAGGAGCGCCATCAGCGCGACCGCGCCTGTCTGGACTGCCGCCAAGCTCGTGGGCGTGCGCGCGCCGCCCATCGCCGCTTCGCCCTGCGCTTGCCTCCCTCTCAGGCCGCTCAAGGTCCGCGTCAGCGCCGCCATCGCAGAGATGGAGCTGCTGCCGCCGCCTATGAGACCTTGACCTCTGCTGCGGCCGCACGCCGCCGCACCGCCGCCGCTGCCGCTTCCACCTCCGCCGGTTGTTGCGCTCCGCCGCCTGCTAGCCTCGACGCCCGCTGCGCGCGCGCGGTCTCTGCCGCCGCTTCGCTGCGCTTTGCTGCGCTGGCGAGCTCGGCCGTCACGACGCCGCGTGCTCGAGGCGGCCGAACGCCGAGCGCTCTGCGGACATGGCGCGCATCGGGGGTGTTGCGTGGAGAGAGGGCGCCGACGAGCCGCTGCCGTCTCGGAGAGAGGCGTGGGCGGCCGGGAGCTGCCGCTGCACTGGTGTGGGCGCGAGGCCGGAGAAGGAGATGAGCGAGAGATGCTCGGGCTACAGGATACACAAGCTCGATACCACTTGTTAGTCGCTGGACTCTTACTATTGGTGATAGCAAGATCCTTACTCTCATGGAGAGGATGACACTTGGAGATGGGGCAATTTTTCTTGTATATTTCTGTTCACAATGTCATGCCAACCTGAGGGGTTGGGGATACATATTTATAGGGCTAACCAGCCAAGCACATGCCAAGCATATGCTAGTCTAAGATGCTCTGTCCTAGATGCTCTGTCCTAGATGCTGTGTCCTTGATGCTCTGTCCTAGATGCTCTGTCCTCTAAAGCTAGTCCTAAAGCTAGTCCAAGATGCTCTATCCAAAAGAGATGCTAACCGCCAGTCAAGGATGCTGTCTTTGAAGGGCGGCAAAAGCCAACACAGAGACTTATCCATCAATCCAAATGTTTGTTAAGAGTTAAGAGTTTGGCAGAAAGTCAGTATTGACATCTCCCAGTGTCTGGGATACTTCTTTTATTTCTGTACAGATCTAACCTATATTAATATATTTTTCTAACAGCATGTATTTCCCCTGCTGTATTCCCTCAAAAAAAAAAAAAGATAAAAGGCAAAGTAATCCAAATGTTTGTATGAATATATCAGTGCCATTCCGCTAGGATCACTCAACCTATGTACAGCATGTCCCTAGAGCAAGCAGAGAAACGAATAGGACATAGTAATTATTGACTGGCAGTGATAAGATAAATTATAAAGTTAAGCTAATACATTTGGTCTTGTTTCAGGGGTTTGTTTGATATACCTGCAAAATTTATTACCATTTAATTCATAAGTTTTTCTTTGATAATTGATAAATGTACCTCCAGATTAATTCATCTTGGTAGTTGGCAAATGAGACTAAAAAATTATGCCATATGAATGGAAGCAGATTTTCTGACTTCAAGATTAGGCACTGCTACCAAAGAATAAGCTAAAGGCCAACCAGCTCAACTAAAAAGACAAGAACAATTGGAACAGGTCTACTTTCTCAAATGCATGTTGTGTACGATTGAGAAAATAATTAATAGACAAATTGCAAATTTCACAATCAGAGCATTGCAAATTAAACAACAACATTTGGGTAAACCCAAGATTATTTCATCAAATGATAAAGAAGCAAAGCGGAGAGGATGATAAAAGAGAAGAACTAAGTCATTTTAATTATTAACAATGACAAGGAACACTAATATTGGCAATGACAAGGAACACACTTGTTTTTGCGAGACAAGTGAGAACACACTTTAGGTAATAGTGTACAAATATCACATTATAATATGAACCTAAGACACACACTGGATTTAAACCTGTTTTACTGTTTATGCTGGTCCACTGCGAGAGAAACTTCAAATGTTCGACAAAGCTAGGAACCGACTGGGAGTAACCGAATAGAAAGTTAGAAACTACTGTTCATTTCTTTCTATTTCTTTATCTTTTTAGACGAAAGCATGTTCGTTTCTTGGTGGCTAAAACCAAAGCTGTTATCATTTAAAAAAGGTGCATGATGTGGACTTATAATATCCTTTGACCTTTTGTGATTTCAAATTTGCCATTGGATTGGATGTCATTGTTTGTTTTCTCCACATCCTCCTAACTTTCAGAGATAAATACAAGGACAAGAATCTGGGCATATTCTGAATATGAAGCATGTTTCCATATTACAAAAGAACAAATGTTGCAATCTTCAGAGTTCAGACGCTTAGCAGGGATTTGCTTTCGTTCTATCAGCTCATGGTCATGGAGTCCACACCTCAGCCTGGCAATGGTCCTGCGCCTCAAAACACCACCAGTCAGCAACAGCCACAGCAGCAAGGTGACCAAAAGCCATGCAGTCTGACGAAGCAGAGTTCCTATGGAAGCTGGGGAAGTACTTGATCCTGCTGGCAATTCCTTCTGCGCCTATCACCTAACAGGCGGGTCTGGCCCCACCAGGTGGCTTCTGGCCGGACAACCAGCACGGCCATCTCGCCAGTGACATTGTCCTGCAATTTAGCTACCCCAAGGGGTACAAGGTTCTGTGATCTTGCTCTCCTGGTCAGGGAGCTGAGCCGCAATGCAATTTGGCTCTGCTCGCGGCAGTTTGCAATGTTGCTCGACCTGCTCGGGTTAATGGGAGCCTATGCTACTGGGAGCTGCAGGGAGGTCAGAACACAGAACATCCAGGTACATTTGGGTATTACTCGTTGGCATCTTCACATACATCACACTTCATGTAGGAATTTTTAGTAATATTAATTTAATAAAGAATTACAAAATAAATAGTCAAAAATAAAATGACAAAATTGGGCTATTGTCGCCATATGAAATGGCGAAATGGACATGTCGCCATTCCAAATGACAATAGTAACCCTATTGTCATGGCAAGAGTGCTACTGTCATTGGTATGGCAGGAGAGCTTAATTCGCCATTTGAGTGACACTAGGTTCTGTCATTGGCGCGTGAGTCTGTTGTCGATTGAAATGGCGATAGAGCTGAAATTGAAATAAAATTATATTTATATTTGTAGAGAATTCAGCTTCAAATTTTAGTGGATTTTACTAAGTTTTTGGTAATATCTTTAAGTGACACGTAGTTTTGAATGTGAATTTTGAAAAGATAACGAAATATGAAGTAGCGAATGTGAGATCGGTGACGCAATTTAGAATGAGAGTTTCGGTGCAATAGCAAAAATAGCCCCTTCGGAGCGAAATAACAAAAATCTTTGGATTTAGGGTTGCCACGCTCGCTACTATCCCGATTGTGTTGTTTACATAACCGATTCCTTTCAAAAAGAGTCTGAATTTGAAATAAATAAAATATTTAGGAATAAAATTTGAAATACTTCATAATGTACTTGCAAATTACATGGTGTGCAGAGTTTTGTTACATGCATCAGAAACAACAACATGCACAAATCAACAAACCGAAAAATACCTACGATACATCTGCGTCTTTTTGGAATCGAATAAAAGGGTGGATTAGAACGAAGGTAATTAGTCTTTGCGACTCATCGGTCCCTTCCATTTGTCTCGGGATTGGACGATTGAATGATGTTAGAAGAATGTAAGGCCAAATCAATAATTAAGATACAAATTGAACATAATTTACCTCTTCGATTCGGAATGCGCCCGGACGACAGGGAGTGCTTGGACGGCTGCTGGTCTCACTAACAGAAGTCTTTCCCTTGTCCGCCATGGCTCAGTCCAGTCATACTCAGCTTCCTGTTCAGGAGTCCTCCTCCACCACTACCCTACTTTCCTGGGCTCCTCCGGTACCTTTTCAATAGGATTGAGTATGTAAGGTTTTCAGCGTTTGAAGGTCTTAGGTCGCTTCGCGTAGTTGAACATGTACTTCTGCTCGATAAATGCCCTATCGTACATGTCCGGGCCATCGATCCATTGGAAGAAGTAACAACGCATCTCTGGCTACCATTATGTGCGGATGAAGTTGGTGATATGTGGAATGCAACGTAAGATGTGAAAAAATCTATGTGTGTTCTCTTACGAGGATATTCCACGACGTAGTGCGTCCAGGCGACGGTCGGCAGTGTAAGGACCGAATGATCTTATTTGGTTTTCGCACACACATTGCGGGCGTGAAAACTCTAATGGTACCGCACATCCTTCATAGAATAATCCGTGTAGGTTTTAACCTTCTTGGCAAGCAACTTGCGCCCGCAATATCTTCATATAGTAATCGACATCTCCCTCCTCTGCATTGTGTGAAACAAGTTGGAGTGGAGTGTTAGGTGTGGTGGTGTAGTATCCTCTAGCTCTCTCTTCCTCCTTTTATAGCGGATAGGGTGTAATCCGAGGTGGAGGAGAAGAGTCATCATTTGATGCGAAAAGATGTAGTGTTGAGGTGTGGCCATTTCGGTTTGAAAAGCGATATCACCGTGTGTTGTTATCTCTCATGCGAAAGGCGGCAATGTGTAGTGTGACAAGGTGCGGTCTTTTCGATCGAAAGGTGGCATGACAAAGTGGTCATTTCATGCGGAAATATAGCGTCATAGTGTGTTGTCATTTTTGTTTGAAAAGGTGGCGGTGTGTGGCGTGACGAGTGCGATCTTTTTGTTCGAAAAGGTAGCGTGGAAAAGTGGTCATTTCGGTCGAAAAGATAGCGTCGCGGTGTGTTGTCATTTCATGCGAAAGGTGGCGTGATGAATTTGGCCATTTCGGTGCGAAAAGGTGGTGGTGTGTGTGGTCTTTTAAATGCGAGATGAACTGTGTACACGATTAATTTCATTCTGAATTGAAGTCTCACTTTCTAATACAATTATCCTTGTCATATTATGTTCATACAGATCTGAGCCAAAAGTTAAAGATATCTTGCAATTCATAAACAAGCATACAACATCGTTCATACATGACTCCCTTATGAAGACAACGACTACTACTTAATACATATTGAACACACTATCAGTAGGATACACACACATAAGTTTCTCTAGCTACTTCAGGTGATCAAGAATCATGTCCAAGTGCTCGTCTGTAGGTGGCATATTCACCATTGGACCATATGCAACTACAGGTGGACGTTCAACTGCTCTTTCTACCACGGTACCAATAGAGTCTGCCCACTGAAAGTAATGGCATCCACCGGCCTGAAAACCACACTGAATAGTGAAAAAGAAGTGACAAACAAACCCAAAATGCAAATACCAGCATTCGTAGAAATCAAACTCATCGAGAAATACGGACACTTGTAGAACACACGCCCCCTGTTCTCTTTGGTGTTGGAGTGCAGGATATTTGCTCGGACCCCGCAATTCAGGCAGTTCACGCGCCTTGCATTTGCCAGCGCCACTCCTCTTCGGCTCATTGAACTAGACGATTGAAACATGGTGCCGAGTAGAGTAGTTGAACGTAACCAGAGCGGCGTACATGTGGCGCTGTGATGCGGTGGTTATTCTACAAATTCTATTTGGACCATGTTGTGTACGATCTGAAATTGAGCTGCCTTGCCAACCGAGCACCATATGGCACATATTAGGAGTTAATGCAGCTGAAGGGAACAAGGTCATGGCAGTCATACGTACGCAGAGTGAGGGAGCTAGGGTGGGATTTGCTCCTTCTGACCTAGGGATATGCTAAGACCATTCCTGCATGTGCGGCTGAACAAGAAGCAGGTGGTGGTGATGCCGAAGAAGAAATTGGAGACTCTAACCACAATGTGGTCCACACAATGGTCGAAGGTTGGGGAGTTGCTGATGTTGCCGATGAAGACGGGGTCAAAAAAGTTCGTCAAGTCCTGGAAGCTAGTGGGATTGCTGACGAAGGTGAGGAGATCGAAGCCCTAGTTTGAAGACTAGGACTACAAGACATTGTCGGAAGATGAAGGATCCGATGATGAGTATGGTGGGGAACAGCAGGCGGTCCCATCCGAATAGAACACATACCAGTTCGACAACTATTTTGTGGACAAAGGATTCCATGTACCATGGGAGTACCACCAGAACAAGGTTAGGCAAGGAGCCATTTACAAATGCAAGAAGGCCGTGCAGGAGGCTGTCAAATTATGAGCCTTGTTGCTGCGGCGTACATTCACAGTAGGGAAGTCTAACCCAAGATGCTACGGCGTGAAGTATGACATAGCGGGATGCTCTTGGCGAGTGCACGCATTCCAACCTAAGTGGGACACCTACTGAAAATGCTCTATAGTAATCCCTAACACATGTGTCGTCTCTGAATCAATGCAACCCCCACAAGAACCTGTCATCAGGCTTCATCGCGAACATCACGTACGACGAGATCGTGGATAATCTGGATTTCAAGCCATGATTCATCATTTGGGCAATAGAGACAACGTTCCAGTACACAATCAGTTATGTTATGGCATGAAGGGCAAATTAGAAGGCATTGGAATTAAAGTTCGGTACGTTCGAGGACTCCTACCACAACTTGCTCAGCCAATTATGAGTCAAACAGGACAGGAATCTCGATACTCATGTCGACCTTCAAATGACACACATCCGCGATGGGCGAGAAGAGGTGCTCAAACGAGCATTCTTCGCCTTTGGTGCATGCATCAATGCATTCCGACATTGTCGTCTGATCTTGTGCGTGGATGGTATGTTCCTGGCTGGGAAGTACAAGGGGTAGATATTACTGCAATTGTGACGGACGGGAACAATCAGGTTCTTCACGTGGCTTTTACATTCTTTGAAAGCGAGAATACGGATAGTTGGTTGTAGTTTCTGAGGAAAGTGAGGATTTTTGTTGTATAGGTCCGTCCTAACGTATCGTCATACATGATCGCATACTGAGGCTGTTGGCGCAATAACTTAGCTACAATAAGGGAAAAACAAGGCACTTAGTAGGTGGATCTGCGAGCGAGTGGTGCATGAGGCACTTGGGTGAATACTTTACAAGTAATTCTACAATAATGACTTAATGAACATTTTCAAGCGGTTGTGTAACGGAACTAACAAAGAAAGTTCGATGGACTCGAAACTCTCGATGATTGGACGAGGATGCACAGAAAGGAGGCAACAAAAACTTGCTCCAAGCGACAATCTCCCGAGGAATTGCCGAGTTACTCATAGGTTGTCCTCTTGTGATGAGGAAGAACGGGGACGGGGAGGGTTGAAATATTTCTCGACTAGATTGAGAACGAACTTAAGATGAAGTGGTCGTTTCTACATGAAAAGGATGGTGCTCGATATAATGTCATGACAATGAATCTAGTGAGGTGTAAAGTTGGGTCATACGCGCGCGAGGTGCCTCCCTTTGGTTGATATTATGGAGGCAGTGCATGCGGTACCACAAAGTACTTTATTGACCAAAGCAACAACGTGTCACTCTCCATGGCAAATGACGGTGTATTGTACTCTGTCATGATCACCAAGTACATGGAGGATGAGAGCAAAAGGGTGACATGCATCGGGCATTCAAGATGGGCACAAGGAGCTTCGCCGAGGTACTTTGTAGGAGAAAGCACACGTGGGGCGAATCGCGAAAGGATCATCCATGAGTGCATGCTACATCGCGCTAGTTCTTTGTTGCAAGACAACACGATGATCGCGGCGCAAACGAGGTACTCGGATCCGGTTACCAACGCAGCGCCTAGGGGGAGCTAGTCGTGGCACGACGCGGTGGCGTTTTGCACGGGTTGATCTTGCGATCTTGCCGAGCAGGAAGCAAAGGAGGTTGGAAAGGCACGGGACTACAGGGAGCTATGATAAAAGTAGATGCGATTGGTATTGATTGATTCGTTGATGATTTTTTACAATCGGCCATGACCCTTTATTTAAAGGGCGCGAGTCTTAGTAAGCTACGGGACTTATAAACCGAACACGATTTATAGTTATGATTTGACTATGCCTTCTATAACTGACACATCTTTCCTATTCTATCGCGTCCTGGATACTCTGGCCGGGAAGTCTTCATGGAAAGTCTTGAAAAAGATCCTCGTAGAAAGTCCTAACAAGGTCTTCGTGAAAGATCCGCGCGGGAAGCCTTGAGTGATTCACGATGGTTCCGCCAACTGAAAATCGGAATGACTGTAACGCGGTAGTACCGCGCCATGAGCCGGTCGTACCACTTTTAGGACCGGTTGGTTGTCTTTGAAAAGGTCCTCGTGGAAGTCTACGCGGAAGGTCCGCGCGGGAGGTCCTGAGGAGGCCCTTGCGGGAGGTCTTGGAGGTCCTCGTGGAAGGTCCACGCGGAAAGCCTTGAAGAGGTCATGAACGGCGTGGATTTCCTTATGGTGATCGTGGACGGCGTAGACCTCCTGGGAGTGATCCTGGACGGTGTAGATCGCCTGGGAATGGTCTTGAACGGTTTAGATCTCTTGGGAGGTCTTAAGAGGTCCACGTGGCAGCTCCTGGAGAAGTCCTGAGGTGGTCCTCAAGGATGTTCCTGAGGAGGTCCCGAGTGGCTCTGATTGAGCCACATAGGTGCTCTGAGGAGGTCCTGGATGGCTCTGATGAAGCTACGTGGACACTCCGAAGAGGTCCTAGACGGTTCTGATTGAGCCGCGTAGGTGCTCTGAGGAGGTCCTAGATGGTCCTGATGCGCCCTGGAAGAGGTCTGGCGGTCTCGATGGAACCACGTGGCGCTCCCGGGATGCCGCGTGGCGCCTTTGCGGAGGTCCCGGACGCTCTTGATGAAACCGCAACGCCCTTGAGGATGTCTGGCGGCCATGATGGAGCCACGTGGACGCTCCCGATGAGGCCATGCGGCGCCTCCGAGGAAGTCTGGGCGACTCGATTAAACCGCATATTGCTCCCAAGGAGGCCCCGGCGGCTATGATGAAAGCCATGTGGCCGCTCCTAAGGAGGTCCTGTGCTGCTCTTGATGAAGGCGTGCGGGAGTCCCAAAGGAGGTCTTGGGCGACTCTGATAAAGCCACGTGAATGCCCTTGAAGAGGTCCTGGGCGGCTCTGATGAAGCCACGCAGCACTCCGAGGAGGTCTTGGCTGGTCCTAATGAGGCCACGTGAGTGCTCCTGGGATGTCTTGGGCGAGCCTTTCTTTGTCTTCACGATCTTCCGCTTTGCAAAGATCACCTCTTGGATGTTTTACAAGGACCACCCTTTCAAACCAAGAACTCTTGTTTGACGAAGACCACCCTCTTGGTTGTTTTATAAAGACCACCCCCCAGGTCCTCCCAGGAGGTCTTTGTGGAGGCGGTCATTCTGCAAAGACCACCTTCCAGGAACTCTTAGGAGGTCTTCGAAAAGGCCGAAAGGATTTCCCATGAGGTTTTGGCAGCCAGGATCTCCCAGGAGGTCTTTGAAGAGACCGAGAAGACATCTGAGGAGGTTTTTTGATGACCAGGACCTCCTAGGAGGTCTTTGAATAGTTCAAGAATACCTCTGACCATTATAGATGCCAAATCTTGCCATCAACAAATATTCCTTACTCGGCTATTTTATTTGTCTAGCAACCGAATTATATGAAATTGATCATCAATCTGGCTACTCAATTGCTTAACCATCCAATTGAGCCAAGACTATGAAATGTCAAATTTGACTATCAATAGTTGCATATGCACTTGCAACAAGCCACTTCTTCTGCATAAGCCATGCTCACATGTGATGGTTGCATGTTCGACGATGGCGCAATATCCCGACCAATACATTTTTGAATATTTCACCTAGAAAGAGGTGATGCAAACCTAGAATACAGAGCTGTATGGTTATGGTGTGGTTGGCCATTTCATCAACCATCCTACACGGGAACAAGCGATCGGGTTGCAAACATTACTAGGTGAAGGAAAGGTTAGCGCGGAGCAGAGCGTATTAGGAACGACATGGGTGAAGCAGAAGTCGGGCGTCGCACGTAGAAGTGGTCTATTTGCAAGGAGTCCGGGCATACATTCAAGAATTGCCCTTCGAGAAATGCACAGGATGAAGAAGAGATCGGCAATCCGGCCGGCGCCGTAGGGACCTCATCCGACCGCCTCACTCGAGGTAGGCACCGTGGAGGTTGACATGGCGAACATTAAGGTCACAGACACGGGATGGTTTATCTTGTTGAAATATGTTAATTTGCATGTTTTGTTGTAATATCATTGTGATTTGTCGATAAATATCATTGTGATTTGTCGATAAATTATGTGATGAGGTCTGTCCTATTTAATTGTTTTGTCCGATGCACTGATGTGTAACCAATTTACTTCCGATAATATTGTTTCTTATTACTTTCTGTTTATGTTTCTTATTATGTTTTTTGAACCAAGAACAGGAGAGGAAGCCCCTACGGTATAAAAATATAATAAAAGAAGGTTATCTACAAGAAAGAGAAAGAAATTACGGGTCAACAGTTAACTCAAAGAATCTAGCCAAATATAAAACAAATTCCTATCACTGTCTTTCACTTTATGCACATGTAGAGCTACTTCTTGTTTGAAAAGATGTTTCCAGCTTTGCACTGATGGTTGCACTTGCTAAAAGATTAATCCATTTCTTTGTTTCCAAATGTGCCAAGTTGCTATAATAAAGATCTCCATAAAGTATCCATGCAAAAAGCCCCTTCATCCTTGGAGGATCATCTGGTGGAACTCTTCCAAGGTGTCCCAATTGATGCCAATGATATCCCAACAATCTCTATTAAAAGGACATGTTTTTTATTATGTTGTGCGTCGAATTGTAATGTGTAACTTCTGTTTGATGTTACTTTCAGTTTTCTAATGGCGAATTGAATTGACGAATTAAGCCTCCGCACAATGTTCTAATGGCGACAGGGACATTTTGCCATTTGTAATAGCGACAGTAGCTCTTTTTTTTCCAACTATTTATTTTTGTAATTCTTTATTAAAATAATATTATTAAAAAATTCCTTCGTGTAGTGTTCTTCCGGCATCTAGCACCTGAATGGCTTAGAGAAACATTCAGGGATGTTCGGAGATTCTGGAAAGAATCTCTAACACACATTTTCAACAAAAGGGCCAACACAACATATGAGCCAGATGCTTATATCCAAGACAAAAAGGAAGCACTGGAACAGAATCGCAGTTTCTTGCTTCTTGCTGGTTCTTGCCACACTGCATATGCTGCTGGGGTAAGCCCACCTGGAGGCTTCTGGCCAGACAACAAGGTAAAACCACATTGCTGGTGACCCGGTGCTCCGAGACCCGCTTCAAGGCATTCACGGCCTGCAATGCCACTGCTTTTGCTGGATCCCTTGTCATCATCATTATGCTCCTCCGCAACACAGTGGTGGATCACGTTGTCAAGTCAAATGCACTTCGATTATGTGTTCTGATCAGCATGTTTGACCTTGTGGCTGCTTATGCTGCAGGGAAGTCCGTACGTCTATCTATGTGTTCGCGCTTATCGGTGCAGTCCTACTGTACCTCGTCATTCAGTGGGTTGCTCCTATGGTGCCCAAGCCAGAGCTTGTCAAGAAGTCCATCAAGTGGATGGAAGGAGAGAAGAATAAGCTGATTCTGAAGCTAAACTCCTTTATGCAGAGTTGCAGCACGACCAATGGGCAGGTGACACCACTAGGGTTCGATGGACAGCATTCATACAACAATGACACATCAAACACTGTTAGTGATGTCAAGGATGATATAGGGAAGTTGCGCACGTACCTTTTATTGCTTGGCATCCTTGCTGCCACTATTACATATTTACATACCAAGCTGGGTTGAATCCACCTGGTGGGTTTTGGCCAGACAATGAGGATGGGCATCTCGCTGGAGATCCAATCCTGGAGGCTATCAATCCCAAGCGTTACAACACATTCTTCTATTGCAATGCCACCGCATTTGTGTCATCTTTGGTCATCATCACCCTACTCCAAAGCCAGCTGATCACCATTGGTGCCATGAAACGATATGTTCTGCAGACAGCCATGATTTTTGATCTCTTTGATATTGTTAAAACGGAGATAGGTTCAGTCGTTGTATATCCATAACAGAGTCGGTTGTTCAGTTGTAGTCGGTTGTATTGTCGTTGACGATACGAACTGTAGCATATCAGATCGGTTCCTCTGCAAACAATGCAGTCAGACAAGACACTCGTGGAGGAGGAGGACGTGTTTCAGAAGCGTGGACACAGCCAAGGCCGCAACTCTAGAGGAAGATCCTACAATGGTGGATCACGTCCAACCTGCCATGTCTGTGGCAAGGTTGGGCTGGAAAAAAAAGCTCGTTAGTGGGGCTCGTTGGCTCGGTTTAAAATTGCTCCAATTAGACTTGTTATTTCATTAAACATTAAAATGATTCAATTTCAAATGAAATTGGATTTCACTCAGGCTCGGCTCGGCTCGTTAACTCGGTTCTAAAAATACTTCCAAACTGTAAATAAAATGATATTAAATCAATCTGTGGCAATTTCGAGAAAAGCTCAGTAAAAACGACTACTTGGCTCGATTTCCACCCCACGATGCTCTACACTGCTACCACCGGTTTTATCACTCGTATCAAACTGAGGATCAAAACCGATCTGCTTCTGCTGCTACAACTTCATACAAGGTCGATTAGAATTGGTACATTGATACCGATGACACTGATCATCTAACCAATGATCTGGATTGGTTAACTACCAAGGAACACTACAAAGGAGGAGATCAAGTGCAGGTTGCAAATGGCTCAGGTTTGTCCATCTCTCACATTGATCATTCAGTTATTGCTGGCAATTTCGGTTCTTCACTACACTTGAAAAATATTCTTCATGCTCCTCGAATTAGCAAGCATGTTCTTTCAGTCCAAAAATTTGCTTCTAATAATAACACTTTCTTTGAATTTCATCCAACCTACTTTCTTGTTAAGGATCGTACCACGATGAAGGTACCAGTTCATGGCAAGTGCTACGCTTTGCATGCTTGTGTTCTGGTTGATCTGATCAGCCTCATGGGTGCTTTTGCTGCTGGAAGCTGCAGAAAAGTGTCAACATCTGTGTACGTCATTCTTGTTGTTGTTGCAGTGTTTGTTTTGTCATGATTCAAGTCCTGGTTCTGACATTTGCAAAAGACAAGGTGAATAACTTCCTGGAGTGGATGTCTAGGCACTTCCCGGAGTGGATGTTTAGGCCTTTCGAGCGCCAACATCCATCCATGAATCACAAGAGAAGCATCCGGGAAGAGAACAGAGCACAAATGGCGGAAAGATTTGATGCTGATTGGAACTCTTGCAGTCACTGTCACATACCAAGCCGGGCTGCTCCCACCAGGTGGGCTTTGGCCTGATCACAAGGATGGCCATTTTGCAGGTGACCCAATCCTCCATGATACCCACCCAACACGGTACAAGGTATTCTACTATTGCAATGCCACGGCCTTCATGGCGTCGATGGTCATGGTCATCCTCTTGTTGAACAACACAATAAGCAAGTACAAGAGATCTCTCCTTGCCATGAAGACTGCAATGGTATTGGACTTGCTTGGTCTGCTAGGGCATATGCCGCAGGCAGCTGCAGGAATTTCAAGACATCTGCATACATTTTTGCACTCGTCATTGCTGTGTTCATCTACATTGTCATTCATGTCTTGTTGTCATTTGATAAGGTGGCAATGTTAGTGAAAAAGAAGGAAGAAAAGTGGATGCCATGTCTGAAAATGTGGGCTCTGATTGAAACGGAAGCTTCAAACAATCAATCATCTGCTGGGCAACCAGGAGAAGTGTCTCCGCCTGTGTAATAGTAGTCTCATTGTGGCATTTGTTCAATTGATAGTAAGATATACACAACCTGTAAAGTTTTGATCTGTGTTTGACGCTTGTTTAAAGTCACCATGTACATGTAGCATTGTTTTCTCAGGTGCATTCTTTGCACGTGAGCAAAAATGAATACAACTGAGAACTGTGAAGTAGTTATTTCTCAGTTTATCAATTTGTAGACTGCCTTTTAAGTGAAAATTGTTTGCCTGGGTAGCTATGCATGGAAGTACAAGTCATAGGGGAATGTAATATTTGTTAGTGGTGGAGAATGCTAATTGACAATGACCTATCTAAATTTTCCCCAAAAAATAAATATGAAAAAATAAAAATACCCCACCTAGTGGAGAGGGGCAAAACAGCCTGCATAGATACTCATTTCTTGTAGCTAATCTGAAAAATCTCTTTGAAAATGAAGCAAATCAGTGGAACACGGTGGGTGGTGGCACCATCTCGCTGCAGCATTTCATCAACACTGATGAGGGGGCTCTTGAGGTACCCTGTTCTTGTGTGTAGATGATGTTTAGGCGTTAGGATCATTTGGGACCTTTCCCCCCACTGGTTTTGTTTCTTTTACTCTATGTAATATTTCTACACACTGTACTTTCTCTGCTTCTTTAACTGGAATTTCAGAGTGGGGTGGAAAGTGACTGTTCAAGGATGGATGGATGCGGCAGGAATAGATCTTTTGGCGGGACTACTTGCATGGACATTGTTCATTCATGACATGATTCTAAGAACTCGTCACTGTTGATTTCATTGCCTTGTTTGAGGTCAGAGCAACGTTGAACAATGCTGATGCAGGGTATTATGCAGGAGACGTCCAGTGGATGTCTGGATCCCATCGGATGCTTGAGGTAGAATGCCTACCGGGGAGACAGCCCGTTGGTTTCTCTCAGGAAACGCCCACGAGGGAGTGTCCTGTTGGTGTTTGACGAAATGCCATGCCCCTAGGATATTGCACACATGATGCTTGATGAAATGCCTGCAAGAGGGATATCTTGGGAGTGGCAGCCCCATGGCATTGCATTCTAGCTTGCCAAACTTGTCGACATGGTCCTTCTATGGTTGGAATTCAGTGGAACGACTGTGATAAGGACCTCTATATTGGGAGGTGCAGAATGCCAGGTTTGTCAGTGCATCTGCTGTTCTGCTCTTGATGATTTTGCTAGAACATGTTTATGTTTTCAAAAGATACTCAAATAGAAACAAGTGAAAACTAGATGAGTTAGAAGCAAAAGCAAGCCATAGATGACAGTTGAGTGTGGGATTAAGCATCTAACCGTTAGGTAGACTAGAATAACAGCATAACGCAACCCGTATGTATTGGCAGTTTATCCGTCACAGCAATGAAAGAAATTAGTTTCATTTTGTATTATGTCATATTCCTCGAATATGATTAGTTGCAACTTGTATTTCTCATGATAGAAGGCAAGTGATCCATGTTAGTCGCTGGACTCTTACTATTGGTGATAGCAAGATCCTTACTCTCATGGAGAGGATGACACTTGGAGATGGGGCAATTTTTCTTGTATATTTCTCTTCACAATGCCATGCCAACCTGAGGGATTGGGGATACATATTTATAGGGCTAACCAGCCAAGCATATGCCAAGCATATGCTAGTCTAAGATGCTCTGTCCTAGATGCTGTGTCCTTGATGCTCTGTCCTAGATGCTCTGTCCTCTAAAGCTAGTCCTAAAGCTAGTCCAAGATGCTCTATCCAAAGAGATGCTAACCGCATGATCAAGGATCTTTGTCCTTGAAGGCGGCAAAGCCAACACAGAGACTTATCCATCAATCTCCCTAAGTCTTGTGTGTCTCTTGTGAGAATCTGAGCCATCCCGATCCTAGAGCGAGCGTCGTCCTTGATTTCCACGCGGGCGCCCCAAACTGACAGAGCCTCGAGCGCTGAGTCACGCTGGGAGAAGAACTCCGCCGCCCGGTCATGTGGTGGGTGTCGCGTGTCGAGCACCACCCGTCGGTCTTCTTTGTGCGGAACTTTCGCCGAGGAGGCGTGTGCTTTGGCTCGTCAAGGTGGAGAAGAGCCGTTGCGGCCGGTGCCGCCGGTAGTTCGATGCTCGCTGAGCAATGAACAGGCGGCGTTCCTCCTCCTCCTCCTCGCTGCGCGACGTGGGCTGGGCGCGTCATGGTATCGACAATCCTCGCCCAATGACCAAGCTTGCCGCGATTGTAGCAAGAGTCGCGTCGTCGGGCTCTTGCTTGCGCGCCGCCTGGCGTCTCACGGTCATCACCCTCGGCGCGTCCTCGTGCCCATGCTGGCGTCTTTGCGCGGCTTGCGCGCTTGCCGCATCGCGCCGCTGTCGTGGAAGAAGGCTCCCCTTCCGTCACCTTGGCCGGCAGCCCACTCCTCCCGAGTGAGGAGGAGCTTCCGCCAATGGTGACGGGTCCCGAGAGGCTGGCTCATCAGCATTGGCGACCTTGAGGCGACCTATCGCCTCCTCGTCGACATCGTGGAGAGGTCAGAGACCGGATCGACCGAGCCATCGCTTGTACTTCTCGGGACGCAGCGAAAGAGCTTCTCGCGACTCTCTCTCGCCGTAGGTGTCGTCGCCAAATCGCACGGCTTACGCATGAGTGTTGAGACGAGAGCAAAGTCATCGGCGTCCTCACGGCTTGAAGGCGTGGTCTCCCACCCGCGCGGCGAAGTGCTGCGGTGTGGACTTCGCGCGCGATCGCCTGATGCGTCGTGCGCGGCGATGGCGTCCCAAGCCTCCTTGGCGATCGCTTGTTGGAGAGCGAAGCGCATCTCGGGGCGGGGCTGCGGCGATGAGGGCATCCGGCGCCGTCGATCTGGTCGTAGTCGGCGTCGCCGCACGGGACCGCCTCCCACATGTGCCGCACCGAGCCTCACCTTCATCACCGCGCCCGCTCGGCGAAGTTGGCCTTGGTGAGGTAAACCACCACCGCCGCCGCGGCGTCCCGACGACGACACGGAACCCGTGGTAACCACGGTGCCGGTCCGGGAGAAAGCCACGCGCTCGTGAAGGCGCTCTCTATCGACCCGTCGACGCCGTTGTCATGCGCGCCTCCTCGGGAGCGCCACCGCCAGCGCGCCTCCTCCAGAGCGCCACCGCCGGCGCGCGCCTCCTCGAGCGCCACCGCCAGCGCCTCCTCCAGAGCGCCACCGCCGTCGCGCGCCTCCTCGAGCGCCATCGCGACCGCGCTGTCTGACTGCCGCCAAGCTCGTGGGCGTGCGCGCTGGCCGCTCGCGCCGCTTCGCCCTGCGCGCCTCCTCTCCAGCTCAAGGTCCGCGGCGCCATCATCAGCAGAGATGGAGCTGCTGCTGCTGCCGCTGAGACCTTGACCTCTGCTGCGGCCGCGACGCCACATCTGCCGCCGCATTGCTTCCACCTCCGCCTCGTGCTGCCGCTCCGCGTTGCCGCCTCGGCGCTTTACGCCGCGGTAGCCGTCTTCGCCGCTTCGCGCTGCTTTGCTGCGGCGAAGCTCGCCGTCGGCCGAGCGCGCGCTCGAGGCGGCGAACGGCGAGATCGCTCTGCGGACATGGCGCGCTACTGGGGGGGTGTTGCGTGGAGAGAGGGCTGCTTCTGACGAGCTGCTGCCCGTCTCCGGAGAGGAGTGAGCGTGGACAGCCGGAGCTGCTGCTGCGAGGCCGGAGAAGGAGATGAGCAGGAGATGCTCAGGCTACAGGATACACAAGCTCTGATACCACTTGTTAGTCGCTGGACTCTTACTATTGGTGATAGCAAGATCCTTACTCTCATGGAGAGGATGACACTTGGAGATGGGGCAATTTTTCTTGTATATTTCTCTTCACAATGCCATGCCAACCTGAGGGGTTGGGGATACATATTTATAGGGCTAACCAGCCAAGCATATGCCAAGCATATGCTAGTCTAAGATGCTCTGTCCTAGATGCTCTGTCCCTAGATGCTTGTCCTTGATGCTCTGTCCTAGATGCTCTGTCCTCTAAAGCTAGTCCTAAAGCTAGTCCAAGATGCTCTATCCAAAAGAGATGCTAACCGCTGACCAAGGATCTTTGTCTTTGAAGGCGGCAAAAGCCAACACAGAGACTTATCCATCAATCCAAATGTTTGTTAAGAGTTAAGAGTTTGGCAGAAAGTCAGTATTGACATCTCCCAGTGTCTGGGATACTTCTTTTATTTCTGTACAGATCTAACCTATATTAATATATTTTTCTAACAGCATGTATTTCCCCTGCTGCATTCCCTCAAAAAAAAAAAAAAGATAAAAGGCAAAGTAATCCAAATGTTTGTATGAATATATCAGTGCCACTCCGCTAGGATCACTCAACCTATGTACAGCATGTCCCTAGAGCAAGCAGAGAAACGAATAGGACATAGTAATTATTGACTGGCAGTGATAAGATAAATTATAAAGTTAAGCTAATACATTTGGTCTTGTTTCAGGGGTTTGTTTGATATACCTGCAAAATTTATTACCATTTAATTCATAAGTTTTTCTTTGATAATTGATAAATGTACCTCCAGATTAATTCATCTTGGTAGTTGGCAAATGAGACTAAAAAATTATGCCATATGAATGGAAGCAGATTTTCTGACTTCAAGATTAGGCACTGCTACCAAAGAATAAGCTAAAGGCCAACCAGCTCAACTAAAAAGACAAGAACAATTGGAACAGGTCTACTTTCTCAAATGCATGTTGTGTACGATTGAGAAAATAATTAATAGACAAATTGCAAATTTCACAATCAGAGCATTGCAAATTAAACAACAACATTTGGGTAAACCCAAGATTATTTCATCAAATGATAAAAGAAGCAAAGCGGAGAGGATGATAAAAGAGAAGAACTAAGTCATTTTAATTATTAACAATGACAAGGAACACTAATATTGGCAATGACAAGGAACACACTTGTTTTTGCGAGACAAGTGAGGAACACACTTTAGGTAATAGTGTACAAATATCACATTATAATATGAACCTAAGACACACACTGGATTTAAACCTGTTTTACTGTTTATGCTGGTCCACTGCGAGAGAAACTTCAAATGTTCGACAAAGCTAGGAACCGACTGGGAGTAACCGAATAGAAAGTTAGAAACTACTGTTCATTTCTTTCTATTTCTTTATCTTTTTAGACGAAAGCATGTTCGTTTCTTGGTGGCTAAAACCAAAGCTGTTATCATTTAAAAAAGGTGCATGATGTGGACTTATAATATCCTTTGACCTTTTGTGATTTCAAATTTGCCATTGGATTGGATGTCATTGTTTGTTTTCTCCACATCCTCCTAACTTTCAGAGATAAATACAAGGACAAGAATCTGGGCATATTCTGAATATGAAGCATGTTTCCATATTACAAAAGAACAAATGTTGCAATCTTCAGAGTTCAGACGCTTAGCAGGGATTTGCTTTCGTTCTATCAGCTCATGGTCATGGAGTCCACACCTCAGCCTGGCAATGGTCCTGCGCCTCAAAACACCACCAGTCAGCAACAGCCACAGCAGCAAGGTGACCAAAAGCCATGCAGTTCTGACGAAGCAGAGTTCCTATGGAAGCTGGGGAAGTACTTGATCCTGCTGGCAATTCCTTCTGCGCCTATCACCTAACAGGCGGGTCTGGCCCCACCAGGTGGCTTCTGGCCGGACAACCAGCACGGCCATCTCGCCAGTGACATTGTCCTGCAATTTAGCTACCCCAAGGGGTACAAGGTTCTGTGATCTTGCTCTCCTGGTCAGGGAGCTGAGCCGCAATGCAATTTGGCTCTGCTCGCGGCAGTTTGCAATGTTGCTCGACCTGCTCGGGTTAATGGGAGCCTATGCTACTGGGAGCTGCAGGGAGGTCAGAACACAGAACATCCAGGTACATTTGGGTATTACTCGTTGGCATCTTCACATACATCACACTTCATGTAGGAATTTTTTTAGTAATATTAATTTAATAAAGAATTACAAAAATAAATAGTCAAAAAATAAAATGACAAAATTGGGCTATTGTCGCCATATGAAATGGCGAAATGGACATGTCGCCATTCCAAATGACAATAGTAACCCTATTGTCATGGCAAGAGTGCTACTGTCATTGGTATGGCAGGAGAGGCTTAATTCGCCATTTGAGCTGACACTAGGTTCCTGTCATTGGCGACAGGAGTCTGTTGTCAGTTGAAATGGCGATAGGAGCTGGAAATTGAAATAAAATTATATTTATATTTGTAGAGAATTCAGCTTCAAATTTTAGTGGATTTTACTAAGTTTTTTGGTAATATCTTTAAGTGACAGCGTAGTTTTGAATGTGAATTTTGAAAAGATAACGAAATATGAAGTAGCGAATGTGAGATCGGTGACGCAATTTAGAATGAGAGTTCGGCGGTGCAATAGCAAAAATAGCCCCCTTCGGAGCGAAATAACAAAAATCTTTGGATTTAGGGTTGCCACGCTCGCTACTATCCTGATTGTGTTGTTTACATAACCGATTCCTTTCAAAAAAGAGTACGGAATTTGAAATAAATAAAATATTTAGGAATAAAATTTGAAATACTTCATAATGTACTTGCAAATTACATGGTGTGCAGAGTTTTGTTACATGCATCAGAAACAACAACATGCACAAATCAACAAACCGAAAAATACCTACGATACATCTGCGTCTTTTTGGAATCGAATAAAAGGGTGGATTAGAACGAAGGTAATTAGTCTTTGCGACTCATCGGTCCCTTCCATTTGTCTCGGGATTGGACGATTGAATGATGTTAGAAGAATGTAAGGCCAAATCAATAATTAAGATACAAATTGAACATAATTTACCTCTTCGATTCGGAATGCGCCCGGACGACAGGGAGTGCTTGGACGGAGTCTGGTCTCACTAACAGAAGTCTTTCCCTTGTCCGCCATGGCTCAGTCCAGTCATACTCAGCTTCCTGTTCAGGAGTCCTCCTCCACCACTACCCTACTTTCCTGGGCTCCTCCGGTACCTTTTCAATAGGATTGAGTATGTAAGGTTTTCAGCGTTTGAAGGTCTTAGGTCGCTTCGCGTAGTTGAACATGTACTTCTGCTCGATAAATGCCCTATCGTACATGTCCGGGCCATCGATCCATTGGAAGAAGTAACAACGCATCTCTGGCTACCATTATGTGCGGATGAAGTTGGTGATATGTGGAATGCAACGTAAGATGTGAAAAAATCTATGTGTGTTCTCTTACGAGGATATTCCCGCACGTGTAGTACGTCCGGGCGACGGTCGGCAGGTGTAAGGACTGAATGATCTTCGCTTGGTTTTCGCACACACATTGCGGGCGTGAAAACTCTAATGGTACCGGCACATCCTTCATAGAATAATCCGTGTAGGTTTTAACCTTCTTGGCAAGCAACTTGCGCTTCCGCAATATCTTCATATAGTAGTCTGACATCTCCCTCCTCTCTGTTGTGTGAAACAAGTTGGAGTGGAGTGTTAGGTGTGGTGGTGTAGTATCCTCTAGCTCTCTCTTCCTCCTTTTATAAGCGGATAGGGTGTAATGCTGAGGGTGGAGGGAGAAGAGTCATCATTTCGGTCTGAAAAGATGTAGTGTTGAGGGTGTGGCCATTTCGGTTTGAAAAGGCAGTATCACCGTGTGTTGTTATCTCTGTCTGAAAAGGCGGCAATGTGTAGTGTGACAAGGTGCGGTCTTTTCGATCTGAAAGGTGGCATGACAAAGTGGTCATTTCTGTCTGAAAATATAGCGTCATAGTGTGTTGTCATTTTTGTTTGAAAAGGTGGCAGTGTGTGGCGTGACAGGGTGCAGTCTTTTTGTTCTGAAAAGGTAGCGTGGAAAAGTGGTCATTTCGGTCTGAAAAGATAGCGTCGCGGTGTGTTGTCATTTCTGTCTGAAAAGGTGGCGTGACAGAATTTGGCCATTTCGGTCTGAAAAGGTGGTGGTGTGTGTGGTCTTTTTCGTCTGAGATGAACCTGTGTACACAGTTAATTTCATTACAGAATTGAAGTCTCACTTTCTAATACAATTATCCCTTGTCATATTATGTTCATACAGATACAGTAGCCAAAAGTTAAAGATATCTTGCAATTCATAAACAAGCATACAACATCGTTCATACATGACTCCCTTATGAAGACAACGACTACTACTTAATACATATTGAACACACTATCAGTAGGATACACACACATAAGTTTCTCTAGCTACTTCAGGTGATCAAGAATCATGTCCAAGTGCTCGTCTGTAGGTGGCATATTCACCATTGGACCATATGCAACTACAGGTGGACGTTCAACTGCTCTTTCTACCACGGACCAATAGAGTCTGCCCACTGAAAGTAATGGCATCCACCGCCCAAAACCACACCTGAATAGTGAAAAGAAGTGACAAACAAACCCAAAATGCAAATACCAAAGATTCGTAGAAATCAAACTCATCGAGAAATACGGACACTTGTAGAACACACGCCCTGTTCTCTTTGGTGTTGGAGTGCAGGATATTTGCTCGGACCCGCATCTGTGCGGTTCACGCGCTTGCATTTGCCAGCGCCACTCCTCTTCGGCTCATTGAACTAGACGATTGAAACATGGTGCCGAGTAGAGTAGTTGAACGTAACCAGAGCGGCGTACATGTGGCGCTGTGATGCGGTGGTTATTCTACAAATTCTATTTGGACCATGTTGTGTACGATCTGAAATTGAGCTGCCTTGCCAACCGAGCACCATATGGCACATATTAGGAGTTAATGCATTTGAAGGAACAAGGTCATGGCGGTCATACGACGCAGAGTGAGGAGCTAGGGTGGGATTTGCTCCTTCGACCTAGGGATATGCTAAGACCATTCCTGCATGTGCGGCTGAACAAGAAGCAGGTGGTGGTGATGCCGAAGAAGAAATTGGAGACTCTAACCACAATGTGGTCCACACAATGGTCGAAGGTTGGGGAGTTCTTGATGTTGCCGATGAAGACGGGTCAAAAGTTCGTCAAGTCCTCGAAGCTAGTGGGATTGCCTTGTGAAGGTGAGGAGATCAAGCCCTAGTTTGAAGACTAGGACTACAAGACATTGTCGGAAGATGAAGGATCCGATGATGAGTATGGTGGGAACAATGAGCGGTCCCATCCGAATAGAACACATACCAGTTCGACAACTATTTTGTGGACAAAGGATTCCATGTACCATGGGAGTACCACCAGAACAAGGTTAGGCAAGGAGCCATTTACAAATGCAAGAAGGCCGTGCAGGAGGCTGTCAAATTATGAGCCTTGTTGCTGCGGCGTACATTCACAGTAGGGAAGTCTAACCCAAGATGCTACGGCGTGAAGTATGACATAGCGGGATGCTCTTGGCGAGTGCACGCATTCCAACCTAAGTGGGACACCTACTGAAAATGCTCTATAGTAATCCCTAACACATGTGTCGTCTCTGAATCAATGCAACCCCCACAAGAACCTGTCATCAGGCTTCATCGCGAACATCACGTACGACGAGATCGTGGATAATCTGGATTTCAAGCCATGATTCATCATTTGGGCAATAGAGACAACGTTCCAGTACACAATCAGTTATGTTATGGCATGAAGGGCAAATTAGAAGGCATTGGAATTAAAGTTCGGTACGTTCGAGGACTCCTACCACAACTTGCTCAGCCAATTATGAGTCAAACAGGACAGGAATCTCGATACTCATGTCGACCTTCAAAATGACACACATCCGCAGTGGGCCGAGAAGAGGGTACTGAAACGAGCATTCTTCGCCTTTGGTGCATGCATCAATGCATTCCGACATTGTCGTCTGATCTTGTGCGTGGATGGTATGTTCCTGGCTGGGAAGTACAAGGGGTAGATATTACTGCAATTGTGACGGACGGGAACAATCAGGTTCTTCACGTGGCTTTTACATTCTTTGAAAGCGAGAATACGGATAGTTGGTTGTAGTTTCTGAGGAAAGTGAGGATTTTTGTTGTATAGGTCCGTCCTAACGTATGCGTCATACATGATCGGCATACAGGCCTGTTGAGCGCAATAACTTAGCTACAATAAGGGAAAAACAAGGCACTTCCGTGGGTGGATCTGCAGAGCAGGTGGTGCATGAGGCACTTGGGTGAATACTTTTACAAGTAATTCTACAATAATGACTTAATGAACATTTTCAAGCGGTTGTGTAACCAGAACTAACAAAGAAAGTTCGATGGACTCGAAAACTCTCGATGATTGGACGAGGATGCACAGAAAGGAGGCAACAAAAAAACTTGCTCCAAGCGCTGACAATCTCCCCGAGGAATTGCCAGAGTTACTCATAGGTTGTCCTACTGTGATGAGGAAGAACGGGGGACGGGGGGGAGGGTTGAAATATTTCTCAGACTAGATTGAGAACGAACTTAAGATGAAGTGGTCGTTTCTACATGAAAAGGATGGTGCTCAGTATAATGTCATGACAATGAATCTAGCTGAGGTGTAAAGTTGGGTCATACGCGGCGCGAGGTGCCTCCCTTTGGTTGATATTATGGAGGCAATTCTGTGCGGTACCACAAAGTACTTTATTGACCAAAGCAACAACGTGTCACTCTCCATGGCAAATGACAGTGTATTGTACTCTGTCATGATCACCAAGTACATGGAGGATGAGAGCAAAAAGGGTGACATGCATCGGGCATTCAAGATGGGCACAAGGGAGCTTCGCTTCGAGGTACTTTGTAGGGAGAAAGCACACCGTGGGACGAATCGCGAAAGGATCATCCATGAGTGCATGCTACATCGCGCTAGT
Source organism: Ampelocalamus luodianensis (assembly GCA_036346255.1). Lineage (NCBI taxonomy): Eukaryota > Viridiplantae > Streptophyta > Magnoliopsida > Poales > Poaceae > Ampelocalamus > Ampelocalamus luodianensis. The sequence continues at coordinate 48,426,041 of CM070627.1, read as the reverse complement.
TGCTGTTGCGCACAACACGATGATCGCGGCAGCAACGAGGTACTCCGGATCTGGTTACCAACGCGCAGCGCCTAGGGGGAGCTAGTCGTGGCACGACGCGGTGGCGTTTTGCACGGGTTGATCTTGTGATCTTGCCGAGCAGGAAGCAAAGGAGGTTGGAAAGGCACGGGACTACAGGGAGCTATGATAAAAGTAGATGCGATTGGTATTGATTGATTCGTTGATGATTTTTTACAATCGGCCATGACCCTTTATTTAAAGGGCGGCAGGTCTTAGCTGTAAGCTACCAGGACTTATAAACCGAACACGATTTATAGTTATGATTTGACTATGCCTTCTATAACTGACACATCTTTCCTATTCTATCGCGTCCTGGATACTCTGGCCGGGAAGTCTTCATGGAAAGTCTTGAAAAAGATCCTCGTAGAAAGTCCTAACAAGGTCTTCGTGAAAGATCCGCGCGGGAAGCCTTGAGTGATTCACGATGGTTCCGCCAACTGAAAATCGGAATGACTGTAACGCGGTAGTACCGCGCCATGAGCCGGTCGTACCACTTTTAGGACCGGTTGGTTGTCTTTGAAAAGGTCCTCGTGGAAGTCTACGCGGAAGGTCCGCGCGGGAGGTCCTGAGGAGGCCCTTGCGGGAGGTCTTGGAGGTCCTCGTGGAAGGTCCACGCGGAAAGCCTTGAAGAGGTCATGAACGGCGTGGATTTCCTTATGGTGATCGTGGACGGCGTAGACCTCCTGGGAGTGATCCTGGACGGTGTAGATCGCCTGGGAATGGTCTTGAACGGTTTAGATCTCTTGGGAGGTCTTAAGAGGTCCACGTGGCAGCTCCTGGAGAAGTCCTGAGGTGGTCCTCAAGGATGTTCCTGAGGAGGTCCCGAGTGGCTCTGATTGAGCCACATAGGTGCTCTGAGGAGGTCCTGGATGGCTCTGATGAAGCTACGTGGACACTCCGAAGAGGTCCTAGACGGTTCTGATTGAGCCGCGTAGGTGCTCTGAGGAGGTCCTAGATGGTCCTGATGCGCCCTGGAAGAGGTCCTGAGCGGTCCTGATGGAACCACGTGGCCGCTCCTGGGGATGCTGCGTGAGCGCCTTTGCGGAGGTCCCAGACGCTCTTGATGAAACCGTGCAAACGCCCTTGAGGATGTCCTGAGCGGCCATGATGGAGCCACGTGGACGCTCCTGATGAGGCCATGCGAGCGCCTCTGAGGAAGTCCTGGACGACTCTGATTAAACCGCATATTGCTCCCAAGGAGGCCCTGAGCGGCTATGATGAAAGCCATGTGGCCGCTCCTAAGGAGGTCCTGTGCTGCTCTTGATGAAGGCGTGCGGGAGTCCCAAAGGAGGTCTTGGGCGACTCTGATAAAGCCACGTGAATGCCCTTGAAGAGGTCCTGGGCGGCTCTGATGAAGCCACGCAGCACTCCGAGGAGGTCTTGGCTGGTCCTAATGAGGCCACGTGAGTGCTCCTGGGATGTCTTGGGCGAGCCTTTCTTTGTCTTCACGATCTTCCGCTTTGCAAAGATCACCTCTTGGATGTTTTACAAGGACCACCCTTTCAAACCAAGAACTCTTGTTTGACGAAGACCACCTCTTGGTTGTTTTATAAAGACCACCCCGTGTCCTCCCAGAGGTCTTTGTGGAGGCGGTCATTCTGCAAAGACCACCTTCCAGGAACTCTTAGGAGGTCTTCGAAAAGGCCGAAAGGATTTCCCATGAGGTTTTGGCAGCCAGGATCTCCCAGGAGGTCTTTGAAGAGACCGAGAAGACATCTGAGGAGGTTTTTTGATGACCAGGACCTCCTAGGAGGTCTTTGAATAGTTCAAGAATACCTCTGACCATTATAGATGCCAAATCTTGCCATCAACAAATATTCCTTACTCGGCTATTTTATTTGTCTAGCAACCGAATTATATGAAATTGATCATCAATCTGGCTACTCAATTGCTTAACCATCCAATTGAGCCAAGACTATGAAATGTCAAATTTGACTATCAATAGTTGCATATGCACTTGCAACAAGCCACTTCTTCTGCATAAGCCATGCTCACATGTGATGGTTGCATGTTCGACGATGGCGCAATATCCCGACCAATACATTTTTGAATATTTCACCTAGAAAGAGGTGATGCAAACCTAGAATACAAAGCTGTATGGTTATGGTGTGGTTGGCCATTTCATCAACCATCCTACCTGGGAACAACTGATCTGGGTTGCAAACATTACTAGGCTGAAGGGAAAGGTTAGCCGGCAGCAGAGACGGCGTATTAGGAACGACATGGGTGAAGCAGAAGTCGGGCGTCGCACGTAGAAGTGGTCTATTTGCAAGGAGTCCGGGCATACATTCAAGAATTGCCCTTCGAGAAATGCACAGGATGAAGAAGAGATCGGCAATCCGGCCGGCGCCGTAGGGACCTCATCCGACCGCCTCACTCGAGGCAGGCACCGTGGAGGTTGACATGGCGAACATTAAGGTCACAGACACGGGATGGTTTATCTTGTTGAAATATGTTAATTTGCATGTTTTGTTGTAATATCATTGTGATTTGTCGATAAATATCATTGTGATTTGTCGATAAATTATGTGATGAGGTCTGTCCTATTTAATTGTTTTGTCCGATGCACTGATGTGTAACCAATTTACTTCCGATAATATTGTTTCTTATTACTTTCTGTTTATGTTTCTTATTATGTTTTTTGAACCAAGAACAGGAGAGGAAGCCCCTACGGTATAAAAATATAATAAAAGAAGGTTATCTACAAGAAAGAGAAAGAAATTACGGGTCAACAGTTAACTCGAAGAATCTAGCCAAATATAAAACAAATTCCTATCACTGTCTTTCACTTTATGCACATGTAGAGCTACTTCTTGTTTGAAAAGATGTTTCCAGCTTTGCACTGATGGTTGCACTTGCTAAAAGATTAATCCATTTCTTTGTTTCCAAATGTGCCAAGTTGCTATAATAAAGATCTCCATAAAGTATCCATGCAAAAAGCCCCTTCATCCTTGGAGGATCATCTGGTGGAACTCTTCCAAGGTGTCCCAATTGATGCCAATGATATCCCAACAATCTCTATTAAAAGGACATGTTTTTTATTATGTTGTGCGTCGAATTGTAATGTGTAACTTCTGTTTGATGTTACTTTCAGTTTTCTAATGGCGAATTGAATTGACGAATTAAGCCTCTGCACAATGTTCTAATGGCGACAGGGACATTTTGCCATTTGTAATAGCGACAGTAGCTCTCTTTTTTTTCCAACTATTTATTTTTGTAATTCTTTATTAAAATAATATTATTAAAAAATTCCTTCGTGTAGTGTTCTTCCGGCATCGTGTAGTGTTCTTCCGGCATCTAGCACCTGAATGGCTTAGAGAAACATTCAGGGATGTTCGGAGATTCTGGAAAGAATCTCTAACACACATTTTCAACAAAAGGGCCAACACAACATATGAGCCAGATGCTTATATCCAAGACAAAAAGGAAGCACTGGAACAGAATCGCAGTTTCTTGCTTCTTGCTGGTTCTTGCCACACTGCATATGCTGCTGGGGTAAGCCCACCTGGAGGCTTCTGGCCAGACAACAAGGTAAAACCACATTGCTGGTGACCCGGTGCTCCGAGACCCGCTTCAAGGCATTCACGGCCTGCAATGCCACCGCTTTTGCTGGATCCCTTGTCATCATCATTATGCTCCTCTGCAACACAGTGGTGGATCACGTTGTCAAGTCAAATGCACTTCGATTATGTGTTCTGATCAGCATGTTTGGCCTTGTGGCTGCTTATGCTGCAGGGAAGTCCGTACGTCTATCTATGTGTTCGCGCTTTTCGGTGCAGTCCTACTCTACCTCGTCATTCAGTGGGTTGCTCCTGTAGTGCCCAAGCCAGAGCTTGTCAAGAAGTCCATCAAGAGGATGGAAGGAGAGAAGAATTAGCTGATTCTGAAGCTAAACTCCTTTATGCAGAGTTGCAGCACAACCAATGGGCAGGTGACACCACTAGGGTTCGATGGACAGCATTCGTACAACAATGACACATCAAACACTGTTAGTGATGGCAAGGATGATATAGGGAAGTTGCGCACGTACCTTTTATTGCTTGGCATCCTTGCTGCCACTATTACATATTTACATACCAAGCTGGGTTGAATCCACCTGGTGGGTTTTGGCCAGGACAATGAGGATGGGCATCTTGCTGGAGATCCAATCCTGGAGGCTATCAATCCCAAGCGTTACAACACATTCTTCTATTGCAATGCCACCGCATTTGTGTCTTCTTTGGTCATCATCACCCTACTCCAAAGCCAGCTGATCACCATTGGTGCCATGAAACGATATGTGCTGCAGACAGCCATGATTTTTGATCTCTTTGATATTGTTAAAACGGAGATAGGTTCAGTCGTTGTATATCCATAACAGAGTCGGTTCTTCAGTTGTAGTCGGTTGTATTGTCGTTGACGATACGAACTGTAGCATGTCAGGCTAGTGTTGGTTGACATCTAATCTTTACTGTTGGAATATGAACAACCTGTAAACTCGGTTATGTAATTGTGTATTGTCCATCTATAAATACAATACAATCCCTATGAAGGGATCTCGCGGCAAATACCTCCAGTTTTTTATGGTATCAGAGCTCGGCGTTCATCATGACGAACTCCTCAAGCTCCTCATCTAGCTTATTAGAGTATATGGTAGTTAGAGATAAAATAGGATAGAATTGATTTGTATCGAGTCCTTCCTTATCTCTTCTACCTTGTACACTATATATACTGCCCCCGAGGCTCAATACAACAACGAACAATATTCGTAGTATCTCTCCCTCTCAATCCAATCTAACATGGTATCAGAGCGGGCGTTCTAGCGCGCCGCTCACGCTTCCGCCGTCGCTGACCCCCGGGAGTGGACGCCGATCCTCCCGGGGGCAGCCAATCGTCGTTTTTTTTTTTACATTGTTGTCAAGCAGCAGATCGGGTGTACCTCGTCGCAGTCGGGCCGCCGCCGCCCCGTTCCCCAGGCTCGTCGTTGGGCCGTCACCGGCACTTCCTTCCGGATCTTCGCCGCCTCGTCCTGCGCCGCCGTGGTGGCGGCCGGGCTTGGCCGCGCTCCGTCCCTGCGCCGCCATGGTGGCGCCGCGAGACGCGCGCCCATGCCGCCGGCGCGCCGCCGGTGGGGATCTCGCCGTCTCCATCACGCCGCCCCATCATCGCGCGACCAGGCCCTCCGCACGCCCTCCGCCCGCCGAGAGGAAGTCGCCTGCGCGCTCCTCGCCTCGCCCGCCTTGTCCGCTGGAGAGGTCGCCGCCACGCTCGGGAGCCGCGCCGACCGCTCTTCCCGGGCCGCCGCGGATCCGCGCCGGCGCCGCCTTGACCACCCGCCGGATCCGTCATCGCGCCTCGATCCGGCCGCGTGCTCGCGCTGCGACCACGCCGCCCATCGCCGCTCGGCTCGAAGTCGTGCCTCGCCAGCCTCCGCGTGGCCGCCGGGGGTGGTGCCGGGTCGTGCCGGACCGCGCCGCCGCCGGCCGGGGGCGACCAAGACGCTGGTCTTTTGACCGGCTCTAGGCGTACCCCGTGAGCTGCACATGGAGGGTCCCCTGCTGCTTTCTCCCGATCAGAGATTGGGTTTGCGTCGCCCACCGCCGCTCGTCGACATCGTCTCGATCTGGTCGTCCACGACAACGCCGAGATTGGGTTTGCGTCGCCACCGCCGCCGTCGACATCGTCTCGACCGTCGCCCACGACAACGCCGCTCGACTCCGCCATAGCGGCCATGTTCGCCGTCGTCCGCCCGCGCCACTCGGCTTGATCACCCGACGAGCGCACGGGCCGCGACGATTTCGGATGGATCATCTTCGTCGTCGCCATCAAGCTTTGGGCTGCCACTACGCCGCCTCCTCGGCCGTAGTGTTGTCGATCGTGGTCCACGCCCACCGCCGCCGCGGCGTTGAGAGGCGCCCTCCGCGCGGCCGCGACGCTAATGGACCCCGCCGCCGCCGACTTGAGTTGCACCGTGTCGCCCGTCGCCGCAGCTGCCGCTTCTTTGTCGTCTTCACCGCCGTCAACATCGACCACGGGATCTTCTTCGCCTACATCGAGCATTGCCGCCGTGTCTTCCTCCACCGTCACCGTTGCCGCCTCGGCGGTGGTCCACCGCCGTCCTTCGGCCGACCGACGAGCCGCCCGTGCCGTTGGTCCCTACGCCGCTTCGTCCTCGCCCACCGTGCCTCATCGCCGTGTCGCCGTATCTTCCTCGACTACATTTCATTCTTCTCCAAAGAATCGCGAGCCGCACCGCATTCTCCTTCTACGCCGCTTCGCGTCGCGACCGCCTTGGAGGCCTTCTCGCTAGTCTCTCCGACATTGGCACATGGTTCATGGTGGTCCCTCTCGCCGGCGCGGTATTGGCAACACCGCGCAGCGCCGTCCCGATTCATCCTTGGGCCTCGCAAACCCATTGTGACGTCTCGTCCTCAACGGCTTCGACAGCATCGGCTCTTCGGCGTCATCTTCCTCCACGACTGCCTCGATCGCGTCAGTGTCTTCGTCTACAGCGCACTCTCTTCGCGCAACCCGGTTTAACATCATCCCGCATGTCGTGACCACTTCTGGCGCTTCTGCGCGCCCGCGCTTGGCTACTCGTCATCGCGACCCGTCTTGGTCAGATCGACCACGGCTACCTCACGCCGCGGCTACTCGACCACGACTTCTTCGCTTTCGTTGCTTTGGCTATCATCGTGTTGAGTCCTCTTGTCGGTTTCTTCTCCAGTCCAAGTGTCCGCGTCGCTCACGCTTAGACTGCGGGGGGATATTAGAGTATATGGTAGTTAGAGATAAAATAGGATAGAATTGATTTGTATCGAGTCCTTCCTTATCTCTTCTACCTTGTGCACTATATATACCGCCCCCGAGGCTCAATACAACAACGAACAATATTCGCAGTATCTCTCCCTCTCAATCCAATCTAACATAGCTCATGTCTGACCTCTTCGCAATCCGATGCTGCACCTTCCGCTTTTATGCCACCTTCCTTTAGCCACTTCATCACCGTTAAACTCAACTGAGAGAATCATCTTCTCTGGAAGGCCCATGTTGTCCCTTACCCGCGCAGCCAGGATTTGATCGGTTATGCTAGGAAATGATGCTGAAATATCTCATAATTGCTGAATGGTGCTATTCAAGTGCTCAGGTTTTTGCGCAAACTGGAATGCTTCAGATTTTGTTGTTCTTGTTCAAAATTAAAATCCGGAAAGTTTTATTTACTCTGTTTTTGCTGTATCAGGTTCTTATCAGATATTCTCCTCCTGACCACTTTTGTTTTATTTCTTATTTGATTTGTTTCAAATTTGTTCGGATCTTGAGACCGAAGAGTTTTTGACATACAGGTACAGCTAGCCTTGCGCGGCTGCCACCACCGCGGCAGCGGCCGGTGGCCCTGGAACTTGTGCGCCGGTCTTCTTCCGCCTGCCGTCATCGCCCCCGCACGGGACGAACCACACCTCGCTCCAACCTTCCCGCCGCCCCTGTTCCTGGCTAGCGTCGTCGCCGCCACCGCCGCCCCTGCCTCACGCCGCTGCCGCCGCCGCCTAGCATGAGACTACTGTGGGTACCGACAATTTAGTGATAAACTACGTACAAACAGCTGCTGGCAGGTGGACCTGCACAAGATGAAATTCAACCAAGGCCTACCATCAGCCGCAGATTGTCCATTTTCTGGTATCACAAAAATCCACAGGACAAGTGGCATAACAAACACCGAGATTGCAACAATTGACCGAAATTGCCTAACACTAGAAAATAATAGCTGTTTCTATGTACAATGGATATGGCCAATGACAAACAGCAGTTGACCAAAATTGCCTAAAACAGAATGACAGCATTCTAACAATAACAGAAGAAGAAAAAAAAAGACTCGGAGGAATGCTACTTAGGTATTGATTGTCCTTTCTGCAACAGCTTAAGCTTTTGGATAAGGTGATTGGTGCATGAAACTTAACACATGCACTCAGAATGGCAATCCTTCAACTTAGACAGAATCCATAGGCCTTGTTTCCGGCTTTTCTCCATCTATAATAACCTTGGACTTGAGCATAAGAGAATTTTGCCTGGATGTTGAAGGAGTTCTCTTACCACCAGTGGCGGACTCTTTCAGCCCTAGGTAAGTGTAGACTGACATGCCTCCGAGGGCAATGACAGCTCCACAAAGACTGGTGAGTCCAGGATCAGAGTTAAATACCAGATACCCGGAGATCATTATGACAATAGTCTTGAATTGGCCTAGCACAACATGAGATAGAGCCGAGGTTGCACTGCATCATGCAAAAGCATTATGTTCACTTCCACAGGTTTTGCAAATTGGGATGATGAGAAAACAGAAACAAATGCATGAATCATGAATGACAAAATTATTTTTTCCCCAACCAATTTCATCCTTTTAAATACACAAAACATGTGAATGTTATGCTTTTGAGAGGACCAAAAGGATTGGATAGTCAAAGGTTTTCGCAAATCTGCCAGTGTCTACCTGATGGACAGGCTTTCTGTTGTCAGTTGAAACTTTATAGGCCTTGTAAGCACAATGATGAAAAAGGGATTTTATTGTCAAGGTAAAGGTAGTGCATACCAGCTATAGTCAATCATAGTGTTGTTGTCAGTTGGAACTTGGAAGTACGAATAAAACAATTAACAACAGATTGCAAATCCTGTTTAAGTCATTTCATGAGTCTATTTTGAGGAGCAAAGAGGCCTTTCTGTATGCTCATATCTAATGGTCTAAGCACACGAGTATACATGGCGTGCATAACCAACATTGTTTCTTTTCAAATATGATATATTGTTGAATATTTGCAAAAGGTCGCAGCATGGAAGTAAAAAACCTAACATGTAAGAGCATAAAGCCATAAACTAGTACCTTGGACAGATAAATATGTCTCTCAATTTCGTTTCAGGGAAAAAAATGTCTCAATAGAATGGGAGGAAGGACAATCATGTAATAGAAAAATAGATATACTATGCCTCACCCAAGTGCCAAAGCACCAGACCACTGAAGAAGAAAACCAAACAAAGCAGAAATCATAATTGCACTGCTGTTCTTGAAATTCCAGTTGAAAGACAACAAGCCCGGAGGATCCAGCAAAGGCATCAAAACAAGAAAGAAAAATATCGTAATTGGAGTTGTCTTCCACATCAACCTGATCAAATAACCTGAATGTTAGGAGAAAACCTATGGAATATGAGCTATCTCAGAAGAGATATAAATCACAACTTACGCAAGAGCAGTCCAGTTTCCACTCTGTTGTAAATTTGACCACAGGATTTTGTTTACAGCACTGGGAATAATCCAAGCTACTGCTACACAAGCACCAAAAAAATTGAACTCCAAATCAGTAACAGTTGCTACAGCCACACCAAATGACACAACAGCCAGCGTGATAACCTGAAATTGAAAAGATAAATCCTTGAATTATGTGAGACCGGATATTAACTTAAAATATTATAATACCAATTAGATCAACTAAAGAATTGAACAACATATGAAGCTTAAATTTTCTAACAAATCTACCTTTCGAAAGGAAACTTTTTTCTGGAAAAGAATAAATTCTGCTACAACAATGGTTGGAGTTACAGCTATCTTAGCCATTTGATAAAACCCTACACTGAAGACAGAAAACAGTGAGCACATTATGAGACAAACTCATAGAGCACAACTTGGAGTTAGAACAATCTGCATTTGTTAAACAGAGAGACATCATTATTAAGCTTACCTATTATGCTTTAAGCTGATATTAGCAAGACCAGTGGAAAAAGACATGACAGCACCCAAAGCGAACAACGAGGAGAAAGGAGTGGATTTCGAAGGAGGAGCAATGGGAAGCAAGTATAATGCCCTAAGGATGGCCATTAGGGCCCAAGCAGCTATGTAATGAATTAACGATAGTGCAACTGGGAAGTTAAACCCAACAGTACCCATCACCTACAGAAAAAAACAGATGCCATTTGAAAAAGAAGTGCAAATAGGTACAGTGAGAAGTGTAAAATAATTGAAAAGACAACACAGACAATTTTGTTTGCCATGATGATCCCAACAGCAACCACAAAGTTGAATGTCAGTGCAACACTCGGACCACAAATCCTCTGCTGCTGGCGCTTGGCCCCTTCCGAAGTATGAAACTCATTGTAGAGGGAACCCCTCAGCTCCTCCAATGCCCGACCTGCTGGGTCAAAGAGTAAGTCGATAGTAAAAACCTTAGCTTTGGTCGATCGCAAAGTGGTACAGATCACCATTTAGTATCACTGAAAGCGTCATTAGAAGTGGAATTTTGTCACTCAAAATTGAATTACAACAACTAGGGCAATGGGGGAAAGAACAAACTTGCTTGACCAGCAGCCAAGCCTTACGAGCACTTAATATTAAACATGACCAATGGCATCATGATTACTATTTTCCTCCACTAAGAATGACTTCCTTCTGTAGCCAATGTATCATAACCTTTCCCACAATTGAACATTAGTTTTTCGATTCAACATTCTCCATGTCATTAAAAAAAAAAATCTCGAACGACGCAGGAGAGCTGCGCGTCATTATATTAAGAAGAAAGGGGCTACAAAAGGACACCTTCTCTAAACATTCAACAACTCCACACAAGTGACTCCATGTCATTAAAGATCTCAATTTTTTCTTGGGTTGGCCAATGAAGAGCTGAACTAACTCATTTACCATGTGCATTATGCATAACCAGCAATACCGTAAGAAAAAGGAAAAGCTAATCACGATGCAATCATAGTAAGTGAACTCGCCATGGATTCTACACCAATGTGTGACCAAAGCGCCATTTATTGCATAAGTCAGCATTCACATGTCAAGGCTGCCATTGTCTTGCAGTCGCTGGAAACAATCTCATCACCTTATGAGACCATACACTCTGATTTGGGGACCAGGGAGCAGCAACAGATATTGTAATTTATCACACATGAGCAAGACACAAGACAAAAGATAGCAGTGGGCTTAAGCATGCCAGTTGCTTGTCCGATGCACATCAAATCCACACAAATTGAAGAGCTGGTTACACTCTATGTCTGATGGAATCTTCAGGAGTTGTTTTTTTCTGGTACATTTCCATATTGTCTAGTAGTGTCTACTAAAAAATAAACAGCAAATGTGGAACAGAAAACCAGAAAAGTCGAGTCTGGTGTCTGCCTAAAGGAAAAATTAACCAACTGGATGAGACAGTTTTCTTAATTTTGTTTGTAGGATTTGCTCGTACAAATATAGCAAAATAAAAAATTCAAGGCAATGCAGAGGACACAAAATCAAGAAAGCATTTTGCCACAGATACAATACAAGTAATATAATGTGTGTGGGAAAATAGAGATGCAGTTTTTCTAGCCATTTATACCAACAAAGAAAATTAAAAAAAAAACGACTGGCCAGTGCTAGATGCAAAACTGCAAGGACAAGGAGGGAGCAACTCTAGGTAATCTCCACACCACAATCCCTAGAAAGCGGGGGGCTAAACTGGGAACAATGAACAATCCAATCCACAATGCCGCTCACACCATGAAGCAACGGCTAAAACAAGCAGTTTTTTACTCTCGCGCACCATTCATCATCGAGGCACTCAAACCCAAAATCTTTATAACTAAAAGGAAAGAGCTGTCAAGTGAACCATGAAACCACATAGGTGCTGTAGCAGTACCAAGAACCATAGAGCCATCCATCTCTGATCTCCCCGCACCGACAAATCCCTAGAAGGCGCACAGCGACACAAGAACTAGAGCAGAAGAGGAGGAGGGGTCCTGACCAGCTTCGCCGGCGTCGCTGTCCTTGCGCTTGATGAAGCGCCGGCCGCCGCCGCGCAGGATGGACTCCCACACACCCATTGCCGCTGCCGCATCAGCCGGACAGCCCTCACCACCGGTAGCTCAAATCGGCCAACAGCTCGCTTCCTCCGCCTCGGGGGGAGCACGCGGCAGTTCTTGGGCCGGGCTATTTCAAGCTGGAGCTCGTTTCAAGGCCCCATGTAGATATAGATGGTAACAGCATGACGAGGGACGGTACTGGCGAGCTGAGGATATCTGTAACTTGGGGGAGTAGATGGTAATATCGCGGTTTTGCGAGGGTTTTCTGTTCTTCTTTCTTCTTTTTTGCTTTTTTCCACATTGGTCCCGTTTTAATACGGACTGTGCTGTGTTTATATTTACCCTTTACCCCCTTTACGGTTGTACCTTGTTTTAGAGAGGATTTACCCGTTACCACGTGTACATGGAATTGCAAAGTAGAGATATTTAAGGGCTAAAAGTAGAAGTTTGTTCATGGATTTGGATTTTTCAAGTCTAATTCCCCGTGCCCATTAACCCTAGGGCGCATTTGGCAATCATTGGAGTGGGAATGGGAATTAAGAGGAGGAGTCCTGCTATACACACGATGATTTTATCGTCGTACCGCATACGATGCATGCGGCGGTCGGGCGGGCGCTCGAGGGCGAGGCGGAGCGGACCGGTCGGAGTCGGAAGAGGGGGCAACCGACAGGACCATCGGAGGGGGGAGGCAGCACGTGAGGCTGGTCGGAGTTGGAGGCGCACGGGTCGGTTAGAGTCAGAGTCGGAGGAGGCGGAGGAGCACGGGCCGGTGGGAGTCAGAGGAAGGAGGTGGCGGGGGGTTGGTTGGAGAAGGAGGAGGAGCGCGCAAGGCCAATCGGAGTCGTCGGAGGCGCACGGGCCGATCGGAGTCGAAGAAGGAGGGGGCTAGCACTGAGGGGCGGCCGGGTGGGCATCGCCCTGCGGGGCCACGGTCGGGCCCAGGCGCAGGCGGCGTATGCGCGTACGACGAAAAACATCGTACACGAAGCATTTCTTAGAAGAGGGAGTTTGTAGAGAGATTGGGCATGGGATTTTGCTTTTTAATCTTAATCCCCTGTTTAGCGAGATTAATGGAAAATATTAGAGAATTAATTTCTAGTTTGGAATAAACCATGATGAAGAGCTGAGATGCATTCACTTTGTATAAAGAAACGATTCTCTTCTAATTCCCACCCGCTCATTGGGCTTAAAATGGTGAGAGTTAGACCGTCAATATCTCAATCCTCATCCTACCAAAGTTCTCATGCTTACCAACCAAATAAGAGCATCTCAGTGAGGCTACTGAGCCTAAAACCAAATTTGAGGCAGAGGCAAAAGCAGAGGTCAGCGGGCCCTACTAGAGCCCTCAAATTTGAGGCCCTAAAATCCCTCAAGCCTCATTCACGGGGCTCTAGGCCAAGCCCCAAATCACGGTTTCTGGCGCTTGGTCCCGATTCTTCCTCATGACCTTTTTCCCTCCGCGCGCTCCTTCCCCTTAAATTTGATGATTATGTCATTTGATTTGCAGAGATGTTATGAACTATGTTATCATTAAATTCGGACCAAATTTGTCTTTGAATTTAAATTTGAATATTTGTATTTTCATTCATAATTTTAAGTATAGTGCTTTAGAGTTATAGTTTAAATAAATTATTATATAATGTGATGTTCTCAAATACATATGCATATAGTGTGTGAGGAAATAGAGGAATTAAGAAGTAGTCTGTTTTGAGGCTTCTGTGAGTGCTGGAAAGAAAACATATAACATCCCTCAAATTAAAAGTAAGGGCTCGTTCTCTCTCACCAATTCCGTCCAACCAAATAAGCCATAGTTCCCAAGGCCACCGGTGGGCCGGCCATGGATAGAGGTGTAGTGAACCATGGAAACGAGAATTCGCAGGGCGCGGTCGTGATAGCTGGCGGCGGAAGCTTGGCTGCAAAGCCACAAATGGGGTGGGTCACCGCGGTGAGGACAAGTTATGGGGTGAGCAGTGAGCTAGAGGAGGAGGGTGAGGCAATGCGACAATGGCTTTGGATAGTTACGATCATTTGTACATTAGAATCCCCTGTAAACAAACTCTGCGCATCAAAAATAAGTTTCTCTGTACTAGAACAAATAATCGTATAAAATCCAATTTTTTATTTAAAAATCTAGTTCGTAAACATTTTCTATTATTATTTTGAACACTCTAAATATTATCTTAAAGACTTACCTAGGGCAGATGGAAGGAAGACAGAGAAGAGGACATGACAAATATTAAGAACAGAAGCGACTACAGCTCATTTGAGTTCCAACTTGTAGTCTCGAACTTCTGCCCCAAAACATGCTCAAAATTCACCTGATCCACTGTTGATTATCGGTGCTTATGTAGCACTAATATATGCAACATACTCTCTGATTCTAAATTTAAGTTGTTTTGGATATTGACACGGTCTCTAAAGTGGTACTTTAACCATTAATTTATATGAAAATACGTTATTTCAAATAAAAATGATTATATATTATGAAAGTATATTTTACGATGAATCTAATGATACTAATTTCATGTTATCAATCTTAGTAATTTTTTATATATTGATGTTGAGTGACTCGGATTCTAAACCGACTTATATTTAGAATCGGAGGTAGTATCTATCAATCAGTACCAATTCCTTTTCTCATAACGCATGCATGCATGTGGAGCTTGTTTTCAACAAAGTTCGATAGGGGCTAGCTTTCTTAACAAAGCTCCAAAAGGCTAGTACAACACATAAATTATGCAGGAAAGGTGGATCATGTTGGTATACTGTCTAAGGAGAAGATTATGCGCATCCAAGTATCTTAAATTTTTATTGAGAATGTGCATCCAAGCACCTAGCAATCATGCTATGCCGTTTCCAATGAACTGGACCATGTAAAAAGTGAAATTGATTTATTCTCTTTTCATAGGAAATTAATATTTTTTCCTGGACTAGCTGACTGTTGATCTACTCTAAAAAAGTTTTAGAAAACTACATCAAAACTATGTACATGTACTTTTCAAATAGAGCAATTTCCTACTGTTACTGTACTTCTAATTTCTAAACTTCTATGAATTAAAAGCACCTACTTTTACATTAAGCAACTAGCCGAATTTTCTGCGTAGCTAGATACTACATTGCATATGTTTATATAAACATAGAGTTGTACTTGTTATACAACTCTAATATTTATTATGAGAACTAGTCGAGTGCCCGTGCGTTGCGACGGAAACACAAACTATATAATTATTTTGAAGCTATTTAGATAACACATCGTATGGAGTGGGAGGTGTGAGAGGAGTGGGAGGTAGGTTGCTCTCCGCGTGAGGGATCAAGTGCGAGATGATCTGAGCCGTCAGTTGATTATTCATCCAATGGCTCACATCGTATAGAGGACGGACGACCGTCACCAACTCCTTCTTTTAAGTAGTAGAGATACAGTTGTATTCGTTATACAATCTATATACAATTTAATCGGTACCGTTATAATCTAGACCCACGACAATCAATGGTTTGGATCTTTCTCTTTTTTCTTCGATTAACGTGGTAATTTGTCGTTTTAATAACTAGCGAAATTTTCCGCCCAATTGCACGGCTATATTGTATTTGTTATATAACTCTATTACTTTTAAAAAATATAGTTAATTGTATTTGTTATACAATTGTAATAGTTGTAATATCTATACAAGATTAATCTGCATCGTTATAATCTGACTCCGCCAAAATAAGTGAAGATCGACTCTCTATTTTCTTCTCTCGATTAACGAAAGAATTTATATAATTTTTGCTTTTTTATTTAGGATTATTGTGGAATTTTTAAGACCTTCAAAGCGAAGAAGTACCTTGAAAATCATCGGTCGATATATATAGATAGATTTACTTCTAAATCAGTTCAAGGCTTCAAGGGCATACCATCAATTATATTGATTCCGAAAATAACACATGTACAAATCGGACCCATGCGAGGTGCTCCCGGTTACGAAACCTAATTGTATGAATAAAAGACTAAACTTTCTCTGAAAGACTTTCACCTCTTGTGGGCTATAAATGTGAGGACCCTATGTACAAGTAATATACAGATTAACAAATATTACGGATCCTCCTTTATATATTGTGTTTCTCTTGGTATTCATTATGTGATTGAATTAATTGTCTTTCGACTACGACATGATCATTTAATACTCCCGAATACCATTTGCCGTTGTCGGACAGCTGGCGAAGAAACATATGCGCGACAATGACGTAGCATCCACCGTAACGAGACTAAAGCATAACAAGGATTAGCAAAGTTGAAACAGGGCTGCTCTCGTCTACGCTCTCCATCGGCGTGTTTCCATTATTATTTTTGAGATTTGATGTTCGGGCTGTGAGCTTTGAAATCATTATACTAGCAAACTATTTACACTATTAAAAGAGCCCATGCTCTCACTTAAAAAAGTATACGTGGTCATTTGTTTGTGCTGAAAAAAAAACTAATTAATTTTCATGGAATTTGCCATGAAAAAAGGGAAGTAGTACCAAATTGTCAGAGTTGTGGTTGTGTTGCCAACGAACAATCACACGAAAGGTAGAAGACACAGGAAGTAGTCCCAATAGCCGCTCTCTCTTTATTGATGGGTGGATATGAGATCCACAGGTGTGTACAATGAGCAGCCTATGTCCCCCCTCCTACAGGGGCTGCCATCTCAATAGAATAAGCAATATAGGACTAAACTCGACAATCATGCCTCATGTGTCTTAATAGGCTTTAACCACTAATGAGTCTCGTTTAGGTAAAGCGTCCACATGAGATATTACAACACTCCCCTTTGACACTTTGCCAAAGTTATGCTCATGCCTCGTTAAAAACTCCTTTCAAAAACCCAATGAGAAAATTAATAAGAAGAAAATAGTACATAGCTCGCGTCCTTACCATTGCATATGTTGTCTTATTTTTTAAAAAAAAACTTCAATTAAAAAAACACATTGGGAGCAAAGCTTAATTAAGGGAAAAGGAGTACAAAACTTCATATCAGAGATGAATATGCATGAAGATTTCAATTTCCCCAAGAAGGCAACAACAACTCTTTGAGTCTTATCATGCCATATGCCATGAGCATGCTTTGCAAAGTAGGAACTGGCAAGGCCTTAGTGAATAAATCCGCATAATTTTCACTCATTTGGATTTCTTGTATTCCTATATTATCTTTCTCCTGCTGCTTACGGGAATAGAAATGCTTATGGAGTATATGATTTGCCATACGAGTTTTGACATAGCTATTCTTTATTTGTGCAATGCAAGCAGTACTATCCTCAAAGGACTGTAAGGGTTTTATCCACTTCTACATCACATGACTCTTAGGTACGATGAATCGATATTCTAAGTCATATGCACTCATGAGTGGTTTCAAATAGTGCAATTATCTCTAAATGACTAGTTGACATAGCAACTATTGACAGTTTACCATACTTCCAATATATAGTTGTATTTCCACTTAGAAAGACATATCTAGTTTGTGATTTGGCATTATGGGAATCATAAAGATAGCCGACATCTAAATATCCAACGATTTTAGTGCCTTGGTTCTTAGGATAAAAGAGTCCAAGATCACTAGTAATTTGTACGTACCTGAGAATGCCTTTAATCACATTCTAATGCCTCTTAGTAGGGTATCGTAATTAACTTGCCTTGAGCATAGGTTTCACACATAAATTGGTGTGTTTTAAGGATGCCACCTAATTTTAAGTGATGACCAGCAGAATGTTAGATGATCCGGCACATCATATTTTCTCCAAGATGACCTAGATGTTTGTGCCACGTCTTGAACAAGTCTAGATCCCTAAGTTGTGTATTCATCGCAACATATTCTCAATCACGTTTGATGAACATGTAGTACAATCCGGATGAAAAATTGGGAAGCTTCTCTATAGTTTCTTTTTTATATCCCACTCTCTTAGCGAGGAGAAGTTATTCATATTCATTATTTTCCTCTATTTCTATATGAAAATCATTATTGTAGATACCCTTGAAACTTAAGAGATTATGTATATATTCTGGGAACAATAATGCATCCTCGATGATTATTCGGGTTCCCATCGGTAACACAACCGTAACTCTTCCAGAACCAACAATATTACCAGTTGCCAGCTATGGTTACCATGTTGTTAGTTTTCTTGCTCAAAGTCTGGAAGTACTTAATATCCCTAAAGATAGTTTTCATGGTACAACTGCCAACAAGATATATTTTTTTGCTCCCCTTCCATAGATTGTACTAATCTATAAGCAGGAGACAAATTTTGCATGAATTTAAGACATTGCATGGAGTAAATGCAAGACAGATCATACACACTAACTGAAAAAACTTTATTGCGACTCAAACTTAAATATTACAATATTAATTCCTAATTGCTGACAGTCGGTGCTGTGGACGCAACCATTAGCGTTTGGGATCGGAAACAATGATGGCGGTGCAGTCGACAACGGCCACGGCGGGGCGGTAGGCGCGGCCGGTAAGGTGTGGAAAGCAGTGTGGACATGGGTTAGTGCGGTGCAGTAGGCACGGCCCGTGACCGCTGTTGACGACAAAGACCGTCGGCAAAACCGATCGATTGCGATAGCCACTTCGGGGGCTCGCTGTTGGCGAGAGATACAGCGACACCATTGTCGCGCCCAGGGAGAGAGAGAAACGGGCAGGGCTATATAAACACCGCAAAATAATCGAAATAGATATGTTGTAGACAACATACCATATGGCATACACAAGAGCATTATCATTGATAACATATTAGAGTTGTGGTCATGTTGTTGAGAACAATCGCCCAAAAGGTCGAAGACACGGGAAGTAGTCCCGATAGTACCTCTCTCTCTCTTTATTGATGGGTGAATACGAGATCTGTAGGTGTGTACAATGATCATCCCCTGCCCCTCCTTATATAGGGGGAGAGGGTCTGCTCTCTCAATAGAATAAACAATATGGACTAAACTAGACAGTCATGTCTCATAGGCCTTAATAAGCCTTAATCACTAATGGGCCTCATTGATAAAGTGTCCACATAATCGAACCTAATGGGCCGATATTATAACCAGTGTTCCCCTAGGCGGCCACCTAGGCGCTGGGCGCAGGGCAACCGCTGCGACTTGGCCTCAAATGGCCCCCTAGGCGCTCGGCCCACCTAGGAGGTCAATGCCGGTCCAAGGCGTACCTAGGCGAGCAAGGTGCGGCAGCGGCTGGGCGGTTCGGTGCTGCGCAAGGCTGTGCGAGGCGGTGCTGGGTAGGGTCGGGCGGAGCTGGGTGCACATGAGAGAAAAAGAAGAGGTAAGTGAAGACTGAAGAGGACTCGCCGTGGCGACGCCGCCTCTTGGGATCCCCGTCGCGCGCCACCTCCCCAGATCCCTGTCACGCGCCGCCGCCTTCCCGGGTCCCCTTCGTGCACCGCCTCCTCCCCGTCGCGCGCCACCTCCAGGCCGGGCTCCCCGTCGCCGCGCCTCGTCTCATCGTCTCCTAGGTCGAGGGGATAGGAGAGGGGATAGAAGGAGATGAGGAGGCGACGACGAAATGGGAGAGCAGAGAGAGAGAGAGAGAGAGGTGGAAGCGAAGCAGAGGGAGGCGGCGACGGGATTGGAAGAGCGACGAGGAGACCTAGAAATGCAACGCGCAAGTGATGGACTGATGGGCCGGTCGGGCCAGTTAAGTCCTTTCTTTTTCTCTCTGTCGTTTTTCTCTGCCTTTCCTTCTCATTTTCTTCTCCCTCGACTCCTCCTCCCTCTCATTTGATCTGCCAACTGCTGCAGCTGCAGCTGCTCTGTTCCGACGCCTAGGCGTCGCGTAGAGGGCGCCTAGGCGGCTACCCTCCGCCCGCCTTCCGCCTAGCGCCGAGGTGACCACTAACTATTACACAAATTACTATTCTATATCATGGAAAGTTACCATCGGGTTAATACTACATGTAAAAACTATTGTTGTATACCATGGAGGATTGTTGTTAATGATTTTTCACAGAACAAGTACAATCAAAAGCCATAGATTCAGGAACCGTTGCATTTACATGTGTCCTTGACGATTTAGGATCCCATTTTGAATGCAGAACTTCCATTAGAATCCTACGAGAATTACACTGTTTTCATGTGAAATGTCGTGTGTTGGCGTATCTATGAGTAGCATGTGTCGATTTGTGTGCTAATGGAGCATACACTATTGTTGTAATTCGGTTGTGACCGAAATTAATTCTGCACTTACTTGGCGAAGTCACTCAAAAAAACACATTCTCAAGCTTATCATTTGAGTGTCATGTAAACCCCCACATTTTAAGTGAAAATGAAGGTAATGCTATGGCTCTTGCGTCCGATTAGGACGCTTCGTATTGGACACTCAATCCAACGCTCTTAGCAAACAAATAGCTCGTATGCATATCATACATTTTTCGGACGCGGATCATTCTTTTCAACGATAGGCCATAATGCAAGCTCACATTTGTAGCAGCGCCTCTTCTTTGTCCTCCTCTGCTCCCTCATTCCCCAATCATCTTCTTTGTCCTCTAAGCTCCCCCTCCCTTTCCGGTCTCTCTCTAGGCAAGCAAAGTCAGGGCGATAGCAGCCCAAGCTGCCAGGGTGTCCTGATGGCGAGGACTAGCAGCGCGCCAGCGATGAGGTGGAGGTGTCGGTCAACAACGAGTAGACGAGACACTAGGGCAGCCTCGGTGCCACTAGATCCATGCCCGCCAGTGGCTGTCTTCATCGAACGGTGCTAGGCATCCAGCATCCTCTCCTCTTCTTTGAAAATATTGCATCTGGATTTTTTTTGAGATGTTGCGACGTTGAAAAAAAATGTTGCAAAACCAACCTCTGTTAAAAGCATTTTTCTACATATGAGATTTTTTTAGAATCTTCTTTGAAATCTTGCATCTGGTTTCTTTGATATGTAATATGTTGTATCCTCCTTATCACCTCTTCTTTAACAAATAAGTTGTTTTTGTTGTGAGTATTGAAAAAAATGTTACACACGATGAAAAAATATTGCACACGATGAAAAATAATATTGTGTCGGAGCGAACGATGAAAAGCTTTCCATTGTATGTCCAAACGCTAGTTGTGGCCGAAAATGAATGCTTCCTTTGCTGGGAATTTCCGCGTTCCATCAATTCTTTCCTCCCAGTTTACTCCCCCAAAAAAAACTTTCCTCCCCCAGCTCAGACAAAGCGAGAGGAGACCAGAGATGGCATAGCTGTCAGTCAGACCAACGTTCAATGGTGCCCGTAGACCGCCACGTGTCACCCCTGGTGGACCCCACATGACAGCCGCCGAGCGCGTCCCCCATTGGCATTGTTAATCCATCCCCTTCCGGAACGCGACGACATCTTAATCCCCCACTTAATTAATCGCCAAATTATGGTTACCCCCCAAATCCATCCCTCCCCACTCTCCTTCGCAATTCCACCACCTTCCCCGACACGGAGGAGAGCAGCCGACGAGGGCGGAGTCGCAGTTCGCCAGCGCCGCGGCATTCCGTCGAACACATGGCGCTCGTGCCCAACGGCGACCCCGCCGCGGGCAAGGACGGAGCGCCCACCCTCCCCTGGTCGGAGATGTTCCGCTCCGCGTCGCTCCGGCGTCCCAAGCAGGAGGAGGACGCGCCGTCCAAGCCGTCGCCGCCGCCGACTACGGGGAAGAAGGCGGCGGCGGACATCGCGGGGCTGTCGCTGGAGCCGGACGCGCGGCTTGCGCTGTACATCGCGATGGCGCACGCGGGGCTGGCGACGGCGCTGCTCGTGCTGTATGGGCTGTACCGGCTGCTCGCCGACTTCCTCCGGCCGCTGCAGTGGGCTCTGCTCTGCTCCATCCCGCTCCGCGAGACTCAGCGCGCGCTCGTCGCGTTCTGGGAGCCGCCGCTCCGCGCGGGCCTCAGCGCCGCCGTGCTCGCGCTCCCGCTCGCCGCGCTGCGGTCCTCCGCGGCCACGCTCGCTGATGCGCGCGCCGCGCTCCTGCGCCGCCCGCTGCCGCCGTCGCCGTCCTTCCCGCGGCTCCTGCGCTGGCTCACATCCTCCTTCTTCTTCCTCCTCCTTTTGGAGCGCCTCGGCACCGCCGCCGCGCTGCTCCTCCTCGCCCTCTCCCTCGCCTTCTTCGCCG
Source organism: Ampelocalamus luodianensis (assembly GCA_036346255.1). NCBI lineage: Eukaryota > Viridiplantae > Streptophyta > Magnoliopsida > Poales > Poaceae > Ampelocalamus > Ampelocalamus luodianensis. Next base: position 48,404,104 of record CM070627.1, on the reverse strand, counting down.
CCTCCTCCAAGCCCTCCTCCTTCCTCTCCCTCGCCGCCTCGTCCCGCATCTCCCGCCGAACCCCCTCCTCCCGCGGGCTCCTTCTCACCGGCCGCATCTTCCGCAACCTGAAGACCCTCGTCGCCCTCGGCATCATGCTCGGAATGATAGCCGGGTTCCTAGCCGGCAGCGTCTTCTTCTCCTACAAGATCGGGCTCGAGGGCAAGGACGCGGTCATGTCCCTCAAGTCCCACGTCGAGAAGGGCAACTACTCTGAAAAGATTGGCCTCAAGAAGTGGCTTGACGACAATGACATCCCCAGCTTGGTCGATCAGTACTCTGCGAAGCTCTATGATACCATCTGGGAACAGATTGACCAATTGGCAGTGCAGTACAACCTCACTGATTTCACTAGCGGATTCCGGCATTTCTTGATCAGCCAATCAGTTGGCCCATCTGACGCGAAGAACAAGGCACTCATCACTTCAGGACCTCACCCATACTCGATGAAGCTGCAGGTGATAGCGGTGCGTGTGAAGAACAGGGAGTGGGTGGAGATTTACAGGGAGCTGGACTCATTCTTTAGGGAGCTGTTGATCACAAGGGAGGATTTAGTGGTGAAGGCCAAGGAGCTGGCTTTGCAGGGCACGGAGATCGCAAAGAGGCTGCTGTCTAGCAGCACATCGGTGCTCGGTGGTAGTGCCAATTTGATGTTATCCATTGCTCTCCGCATTGTCTCCGGTGCAGCTGAGGTGCTCAATTTCGTGTCACAGTTGATGGTCTTCTTGTGGGTGCTGTACTACCTCATCACCGTAGAGGGAGGCGGGGCTACAGAGCAGGTCATTGACCTTTTGCCAGTGTCAAAACAAGTGAAGGATCGTTGTGTTGAGGTTATCGACCATGCCATTAGCAGTGTCTTGCTAGCCACTGCCAAGATTGCCATATTCCAGGGATGCCTGACATGGCTGTTGTTCAAGTTCTTCAAGGTGCATTTTGTGTACACAACAACTGTGCTCGCAATCATCAGTGCACTTTTGCCAATACTCCCACCATGGCTGTCCTCAATATTTGCCACGGGGCAGCTGCTCATGGAAGGGAGATATGTGCTCGCAGTTGTGGTAACAGTGATTCACCTCATGCTCATGGATTATGGAACCACAGTCATTCAGGAGGATATACCTGGGTACAATGGATATCTCACCGGCCTCAGCATAATTGGTGGCATGACATTGTTCCCCAATGCTCTGGAGGTACTGATTTTATACCAAATTTCTCACTTCTTTTGTGATATTAGCTGCATTTCACAATTTTCATGTAGATAAAAGAAGTTGAAGTGCTTTGAAAATGAACTTCTGTTGTTCAGTTGTATGATTTTGCACAGTGTGTATATTCAGCAAGTAATCATAAGCCACAATATTTGTCTAGACTTTAGAGCCAAAGCTTTGCTTTTTGCAAGGTGCGACTATAAGAGCTTTTTTACTGTGGGCTCCAAGAGCATATATATTTGCTTTGTCTCTCCTCTCTATACACGCTACAAATTCTTTTTCTGCTCCAGAAAGCTGTACATTTTCTCCCTTGTTTGTGTATGTAACTCCACATATCTTTCTGCTTCACAAAGTCGCTACTTGATCCAGCCTTTATGCCTATATTATTATACACTTTTAGCTGTATTCTACTATAAGTATTCTTCTAGGCTGCTAAGAAATAGACTAACCTGTTATGTTGATTAAGTTTTTATTTAGAGCATGAGTGATGTACTTTGTACACAATCTGTTTTCCAGTAAATTCGTACAGAACCATTCTAGTGGTTGGAACCTGGAAGTTGGAACATACCAATGTACCATACCGCTATTCTACTGTGCAGAGAATTGAGCTTTTCTTTACTCACATTGGGCTGACCATTTAGTGTTATTCTGCAGGGTGCAATATTAGGTCCCCTTATAATGACGGTTGTGATAGCATTGAAGAACTTGTACACAGAATTTGTGCTTGCTGACACAGAGGAGGCCAGCAGCTAGCATCAGATGAAAGGCAACATGTTTGAAGAGAATACATGCGTAGGTAGGATTTTTACATTATATTTTCATGATGGCTTTTGTCTTGTACCATACCTGAGTATGCACAGCTATTGCATCAGTTGTGACTCTTTCCATCTTGTTGTAATTGGCCCTTTCTGTAGTGCTATTTAATCTCTATCGGATCTTTCCATAGATTTGGTTTTGCCATATGTGGAATTGCCCCTCTGTTTGATTGAAAGTTTGAAACCAAAACTGTATAGTATTTTTAGTAATAGTGATGCTATCGTAGCTAGAAAGCTAGACAGTAGGTACGGGGACCCTCTGTATGTGGAGACCCTCCTCCGTACCCTTTGTCTTGGGATAATAAGGACCAAAGGGAGAAGCCAAAGACATGTAAATAAGTATGTATTGCTTGTGTAGGAATGTATTGCCCTGGGTGTCAATGAGAGGAAGACATGAGAATGAGGGAAGGACCCCCTTACATATGCCCTTGAGGCTCTACTTATGTTATACAGAGACAAAGGGTATTTATGTACATTTGTCTAAATATGTTATACAGATTAGGTTTATACATGTACAGTATCCCTGACGGTACATCGGTATTCCTGACGACCCTAGGGTGCGGGGCACCCCTTGGTGCTCGGCTACAACAACTCCCTTGTCTGCATGGTCCGAGGTCGTGAGGACAGATCCCGCGGTCCCGAGGGGCGAGCGAACGCAATTCTGCCGCCCCTGGCCCCTTGGGAGTTAGGGATACCCCGGGGAGACGTCAGCCAGGAGCCGCCATGCCGGGGCGATCGACGTGGAGCCGCCTCGCCGAGGCATGGTCCTCGTGGCTGGCAGTGAAGCTGGTACGGAGCCACCCCGCCGAGGCATGGGCCTCAAGGCGGGCGACGAGCGGTGATGGAGCACGCGGAGGTGAAGTCGACGCGGAGCCACCGCGCCAAGGCATGGCTCTCGAGGCGGGCGGTGCGTCGGGGTCGCCCTGCCGAGGCGATAGCCTCGAGGCGAGCGGCGAGCAGAACCGACGTGGAGCCGTCGTGTCGAGGCATGGTCCTAAGGCGACAATGGCTCGAGCCGCTTCGAGGCGGCCGCGTGCGAGCCGCCCGCAGAGGCATGGGCCTCAAGGCGGGAGGCGAGCGGTGATGGAGCACGCGGAGGTGAAGTCGACGCGGAGCCACCACGCCGAGGCATGGTCCTTAAGGCGGGCGACGCGTCGTGGTGATCACTGCTGCCCTATTGTCTGATTGCTTCCTCAGTGTGACCGTTTGCGATGGTCCTACTAGGGGCCTGGTACCGTCCCCCCCCCCCTTCGGCCACTCCTAGTGGGTTGGGCCTCTGACTGAGTGGCGTGAAGGGTTGATGTTTGTTTGCCCGAGGAGGCATCTGCCTATTGTTATTATTGGGCTCGCTTGAGAGCCTGAGGCTAGCGAGGGAGGCGAAGCCGAATGCCGTCCCCAAACTTTTTTGATTGGGCTCGCTTGCGGGCCCGAAGCTAGCGAAGGGGAGGCGAGGCCGAAGAAGCCGTCCCCCAACTTTTTTTGATTGGGCTCGCTTGCGGAGCCCAAAGCTAGCGAAGGGGAGGCGAAGCCGAAGACGCCGTCCCTCAACTTTTTTTTGATTGGGCTCGCTTGCGGAGCCCGAAAGTAGCGATTAGGCGACGAGTCGCCAAGGGCTTTGGGATAGGCGGCGCTGGCGGGGCCTTCGGAACGATTCCGGTTGGGTGCTTGAGCGCCAAATGAGGTGTCTCCCCAGCAGGGCGATGCCCCCACTGGGGGAGACTCCCTAGTCGCTGAGGCGGGGCCGTCAGAGCGACTAGGGCTGTGCACCTGAGCGTGAGGTGATGGTCCTCGCTGCTTGGCCCACGTGTTGTACGTGAGGTTGTAATGGGTATTGCCCTACGACTACGCTGAGTATTCGTAGGTACTTCTTCGCGCCAGGGCGCCCTGTAATTTGTCTTGCTGGGTCGCAATTGGACTGAGCTGACTATTTGAACCCGTCCCTACCTCCTACTAGCCGCATGTGTCCATGGCGAGGCTAGGGGTGTGCGCTTGAGCGTGATTTGAGAGGCGTCTCTCCGCTGGGGCGAGGCCTCATGGCGGGAGACTCCCTAATCGCCGAGGCGGAGCCTCCGGAGTGATTAAGGGTGCACGTTTGAGCGCGATATGAAAAATATCTCTCCGCTAGGGCGAGGTCCTCGCGGCGGGAGACTCCTAGTCGCTGAGGCAGAGCCTCCGGAGCGACTAAGGGTGCGCGTTTGAGCGCAATATGAAAAATATCTCTCCGCTGGGGTGAGGCCCTCGCGGCGGGAGACTCTCTAGTCGCCGAGGTAGAGCCTCCGGAGCGACTAGGGGTGCGCGTTTGAGCGCAATATGAAAAATGCCTCCGCTGGGGCGAGGCCCTTGCGCCGGGAGACTCCCTAGTAGCTGAGGCGGAGCCTCCGGAGCAACTAAGGGTGCGCGTTTGAGCGCGATATGAAAAATGTCTCTCCACTAGGGCGAGACCCTTGCGCCAGGAGACTCCTTAGTCGCCGAGGCGGAGCCTTCGGAGCAACTAAGGGTGCGCGTTTGAGCGCGATATGAAAAATGCCTCTCCACCGGGGTGAAGCCCTCGCGGCAGGAGACTCCCTAGTAGCTGAGGTGGAGCCTCCGGGGCGAAAAGGGTGCGCGTTTGAGCGCGATATGAAAAATGTCTCCGCCGGGGCGAGGCCCTCGTGGCGGGAGACTCTCTAGTAGCCAAGGCAGAGCCTCCGCGGCGAAAAGGGTGCGCGTTTGAGCGCGATATGGAAAATGTCTCCGCCGGGGCGAGGCCCTCACGGCGGGAGACTCTCTAGTAGCCGAGGCGGAGCCTCCGGGGCGAAAAGGGTGCGCGTTTGAGCGCAATATGGAAAATGTCTCTGCCGGGGCGAGGCCCTCGCGGCGGGTACTGTCCCCCCCTTCAGCCGCTCCATGTGAGTTGTGCTCATGACTTGAGTGGCATGAACGGTTGCTGCTTGTCTGTTTTAAGTAGGCGGCTGTTGATTATGAGCGGACTGGGCTGGCTTTGAGAGCCCAACGCTAGGGAAGGGGGAGGCAAAGCCTCGCGTTGTCTCCCAATCTTTTTTGATTGGGCTCGTTTTCGTACATGCCCGTGCTGGACTGGGTTTTGGTGTGTTTCCCCATTCTTTTCCAGGTGGGTGCTAAGCGACGAGGACGAGAGCAAGGTAAAGCCGACAGTTTTAGCCTTGCAAGAGCCCGTGCTTCTCTTTTTTATGAGGGTTCTGCGAGGTGGAGGCGAAGCCTCGCGTCGTCCCCTATATTTTTTAGATAGGGCTCCGGGGAGCCCTTAATTTTTTGCCAGGGGGAGGCGAAGCCTCGCGCCGTCCCCCATATTTTTTAGATAGGGCTCCGGGGAGCCCTTAATTTTTTGCCAGGGGGAGCCCTTAATTTTTCCCCCAACCTTTTTCTAGCCGCAAGCATCCATGGCTAGGTTAGCTACTAGCCTGACCTCGCTGTTGTTCGCGATGGGACTAGATTTTTGCTAGGGGTAGGGCGGAGGATCCGGCAGGGCGGGGCCCTCGCAGCGGGAGACTCCCTAGTCGCCAAGGCGTGGCCTCCGGAATGACTAGGGTTGCGCGTTTTAGCGCGGTGGAGATCTCTCCGCCGGGGTGAGGCCCTCGCGGCGGGAGACTCCCTAGTCGCCGAGGCGGGGCCTCTGGAACGACTAGGGTTGCGCGTTTGGGCGCGATGGAGATCTCTCCGATGACTTTGTTGCCACAGTGATGGGCTCATTGACGTTGCCATCCTTGTGGGCTTTCACTGCCTACTCCGCATTGATTGAAATAGCAATATGTAAAATACCAACTACTGCTTTAAAATAACAGGTAGCAGCCGTTAGCCCCCTCGGATTTAATTCTTGCCGTGAGCAGCCAAGCGTATTCAACCAACCGAGGGTGCTAAGAGCATAAGCAAAAAAATGTACTCCTTGACGATCGGAGCAGCATAAACTGTTTGAGCGGTGCGAGGTGTTCCTGCTTGCATACCTGCCTCATCAGCCGCATCATAATTTCATAACGTGCAGCGTGGGCGGCCCGAAGCCGAGGACATGGCGCAGCCAGTGGAGGCGGCCCGAGTCCGGGGGCTTCGGGTGGTTTGGTGCCGAAGGGTATCCGAAGGTGGGCGGAGGTGGGGGTGCTCCGGATGGGTGCTTCGAACGGTACGTCGGAGGCGAGGTTGTCTGGGCCCCCACGGGGGTTTCGAAGTGGCTTGACGCCGCGCGGTTGTGGATGGCTCCGGAGGTGTTGCGGCGCACAGGGGGTGACCCGAGGGGTGCTCCGGTTGGTGAAGGGTGGCCGGAGGCTGCGAAGGGTCTCCGGCGGCGAAGCTTCGGCGCGGGCTCATTGCCAAGGGGCGGCTTGATGCGGAGCCGCAGGCAGGCGGAGGCTCCGGTGCCGTGCTTGATGGCGACGCCGTTGGGTCTCCGGAGGTAGTGCGCGGGTGGAGAAGTGGTGACCGGTGGCGCCTCGCTCCCGAAGGGTCCGAAGATGCCGGAGGCGAGGGGGTGGCTGGAGGTGGCCCGAGGGTGTGCGACGTCCGGGGGACGCCGAAGTTTGGTGTGTGGAGGCTGCGCGACGGCTCGGGGGAAGGTTCCAAAGCGCGCTCCACTGGCGCCCGAGGTACTTCGGCGAGCCGGCGTCGAGGAGAAGGGCCTCGAGTGGCGATGGCGCCGCCCGAGTGTCTCGGACGATGGCGAAGCTCCCACGCTCTGCCGAAGGTGCGTGATGGGGGCTCTGGCCGAATGTTTACTTCGGGCAAAGGGGGCTTCGGGTGAAAGTTTGCTTCGGGCGAAATTGGCTTGGCCGAAGGGGTGGGGAATCTCCAGGTGCCCCGCCGAAGGATCCAAGTGCTCCAGAGGTGCGGCGGTGCTGAAGCCTTCGGACCAGAGGCGGAGGTGGAGGCCGAGGCTGCGAGCTGGAGTTGGTGCAACGCAGCCGGAGGGTCTCTGGAGGTGCTTCGAAGCGGCACCGGAGGGCCCAAAGGGGCTCGAGGCGGAGGTGGCTCTGGAGGTTCTCCGGACCGGAGGCGAAGAGGATGGGTTAAGACTTGGAGTGCGCGGCTGCAGGTGTTGCTGCGCCCGGTTGGTCCGGAGCCGGAGGGGATGCGCTCGAGGGGGCCTCCGAAGGTGGCGGCGCCGAAGGGTCGGGGCCGACAGGGCTCCCGGAGGGCCTCCGAAGGTTGCGGCGCCGAAGGTCGAGGCCGACGAGGCTCCCAGAGGGGGCGTCGCCGAGGCCATCCGAGGCAGCTCCGGTTGCGCCCGAGGTGGTGGCCGAATGGTGCTGGCCGTTTTTATGTAGCTTGCACCGGAGGGCCCGAAGGGGCTTGAGGCGGAGGTGGCTCCGGAGGTGCGACGAAGAGGGGACGAGCGGCTCCGGAGGCGGCGGCGCAGCAGATGCCGAAGGGACCCGTGCGCGCGAGAAGGCCGGGCGAAGGCCTCGTAGGGCTCAGACCGGAGATGACCGAGTCAGCGCGCCGCGCCCGATGTGGCTCCAAGGGGGTCCTCGGGGTTCCTTTAGAGGGGGGTCCCCGGGGTTCCTTTAGAGAGGGGTTCGTGTCAGCGACGGCTCGCGCCGAGAGGGCCGGAGCCGGAGCTCCGGGGGCGGCCCGAAGGTGCTCCGAGGGTGCTGTAGATGGACACGCCGAAGGGGAGCTCTGGGCGGCCGGGTGTCGACGAAGGTGCGCTGGAGCTGGACGGAGGCTGCGAGTTGTGGGTGCTCCGAGCTCGGTGTGGAGGACCCAAGGGGTTGCCCCTTCGGCTGAATTTTTACTTCAGCCTCCGGGTGAAGGTCGGGGCTGTCTCGGGGGGCGCACCCAAGGGGGCTTTTCTGGAGCCACCGAAGAGGTGGGGGAAGCTCCGTGTGACGAGCGAAGGGTGGCGATGAGCAGCCGAAGGGGTGGGGGAGCCTCTCGAGGCGGGCGGTGGTTCCGAAGGTGGAGGTGGGTCCCTTCGAAGGCGAAGGGGCGGAGCAGACGAAGGGGCCCGAGGTGGGTGCTCGGGGTGTTGGTCCGCGCGAAGGGCGCCGGAGGATGAAGCCGAATGGTGCTCCAGGCTGCTCTAGCCGAGGTGTTGGGTGGAGGAGCTCCGGATGATGGCTGAAGGTGTGGCGGAGGCAATGCTGGCCTTCGGCTGGTGCTTTGGGTGATGACCGAAGGTAGCCGAAGATGGACCAGGGGCATTGTGGGCCTTCGGGCTGAGGGTGGGGTAGTGACCGAAGGTGACTTGGGTAGCCTTCAGTTGATGTGGTGTGATGTCTTTAGCTAATCCTCTTACGTGTGACTTCTTGTTCGGTCCACACGGACGGCGCCAACTGTCGTAGCTAGAAAGCTAGACAGTGGGTACAGGGACCCTCTGTATACGGATACCCTCCTCCGTACCCTTTGTCTTGGGAGAAGGACCAAAAGGGAGAAGCCAAAGACATGTAAATAAGTATGTATTGCTTGTGTAGGAATGTATTGCCCTGAGTGTCAATGAGAGGAAGCCATGAGAATGAGGGAAGGACCCCTTACATATGCCCTTGAGGCTCACATTTACCTTCTTGCCCCTGTAGGCGAGGAAGAGACAAAGGGTATTTATGTACATTTGCCTAAATATGCTATACAAACTAGGTTTATACATGTACAGTATCCCTGACGGTACACCGGTATTCCTGACGACCCTAGGGTGCGGGGCACCCCTTGGTGCCCGACTACGACAGATGATATGTTCAATCGAAACTAAATTCAAATAGTGATTTGTTGATGTTGTTATGTTCATCTAGTTCATATGCACTAGTTGTCTGTTAGGCATTTTTCTTTTGCTATTGCTCACAAGTCGTGCTATGCTTCCTGAGCTTAAAGGATCCAGTGGCAAACAGTTCGGAAGATATCACCAGAATCAGATCTGGTCATCTGCACAAGAAACCCAGGTGCCTTGCACTTGTACTGCAATGAGGTAGACTCCAGGCTTCAGACAACTAAATCAACCCAGAAAGAAGAATTCTTGTTTCTGCACGTCAGGCTTGTGCTTGCGCAGTGCTTCAGTTCTTAGCGTGGCACTCTAATTTTGCGCTCAACAATTTACCTGAATAGTTCGTTGGAACTAAATATCGTTAATATATTATATTTTTGGGGACAATTAATATATTATCTGTTGTGTTAGCTTGTGAACAAAAAATGCTTTGCAGCTTTACTTTTGATCTAAACTTGGCCTTGAGTAATCTGGAGTAACTTCCTTTCTAGTTATGTGCAAGTGCAACTTATAGAAGTTCTTGGTTTCCTTTGAAACGAGAAGTGGGGAAACTACTTCATAATTCTACGCTTTTCTTTATGGGGGATATTACTTCATAATTCTACGCCTTTCTTTATGGGGGATGTTACTTAATAATTCTATGCTTTTTCTATTTTTTTATGAGATTTAGTATCTAATCAGTTTCTAGACCCTATCTGCATCTGAAAAGCCAAGTATTGACTATCTGTCGCGAAGCCATAACCTTGTGACAAGCACATGTGAAGACTGTGCTCTCTTGAGGCCATAATGGTCCCAAAAAAAATATCTTTAGCACAGCTTATTTTGCATCTTGATTAGTCCCATTTATTCTTGATGTTATGGGTGGTCTAGAGTCCAGACTCGAGAAGCTGTTAACAAGGTATTGTCTTGTTTGTTAGTGTGTTAATTTATCTTGTCCATTGACGTCGACACTCATGCCCCTGTCAAACCTTACCAGCTGAAAATTATTTTGTTGTCAAGCTGCCTCTTCTTTACCCAGTCCAGTCATGCCAATAGCTGCAAGCAGCCATGTAATTTCTTCTTGGAAGATTACAAAAGTTCTAGTTGGTGTGTAACATTATAGTACTGCGTCTTGTGCTGCCAATTTGAAGTTGATTTTGACCTGTGCAATCATGGTTCGCCTCGAGCATGGATAATCATCGTGTCGCGAAGATTCTTGGTGTCGGGTTACGCCTTTTTGTGACAGCTTCCAGCTTTCTCGTGTGTTCAATCCTGATGGCAGCGCTACGCTCATGAATACCTGATTAACTATTTTTTTAAGAACCATTATTTTTAGCATGTTTGGTTCATAGGAACTTTGGAGGGAAGAAAATATAGTGCTTCCTCTAAAAAACACACAGTGATTTTGGGCAACCATCCTGTTGAAGCCATTTAATTAAGAGTTGTTGTTAGCACCCTTATTTTGTCGGGACAATTTGCTTAGTAACACTATAAAAATATCACAATTTTAAAAATAATATCGATGTATCACTGACATATGTTGCCCTATGATCCGCCTGTCATTATCATATTTGATGTTATTTTCTAATTTATACATTATTACAATGTTACTAAGCAAATTGAAAAATGCTCAAGACTCATCACCATGTATAACATTAGATGTAATCTCAACGATCAGACAAACATTTTCGCTCACCGACTCGAAATTTTTCTCTGATCACACATAAACTTACACATCCTTTTGCACCTCTAGCTCACGTCCTACGTGTCCCTCTCCGATGAGGTGTATACCTGATGTAGCAGGGAAACACACCACGCACGCACTTCTAGATGAATTGTTGCACTTGTGGACAGGTCCCTTCTGCAGGCTCCTAAAATAATTTGGAGAAATTTTTTGCTAAGAACCCTTTGACCAAATGGTTGATAGGCAAAATACCAAAAGTACCCTGATAGGTTTAGTATTTAAATAGAGTCTCTTATGTATATAGAAAGGAATGGATAGCAATAAACAAAAGATTTCTTACTAATGATTAACTTGTTTTTCTCCAACGGTGACTACGTTATTTAATAATTTTGAGTTTTTTTCCCTGAAAGTGGAGAGGTTGGGAGTACGATGGATTCATGGTAAAGTAAGCTAACGGGCCTGAGCCAGAACGGGCACGAACTGGGCGGTTTGAAAGTCAGCAGAGACGACGCGGGGAGAGTGAGACGAAGGAAGTCCCAACACATTTCATCTCCCTCTCCCCTCCTCCCTCCCCAACACCTCAAATCAAAGTCTTCATCAATGCCCGAAGCCGACCGCCCGTTCCTTCCACGACCCCACTAAGAACTCCCAAGAAATCGTCCTATCCACACCGTGACCCACCCTCAATTCGAACCCTACTTCGAGGCTCGAGGCCGTCTTTTCCCACCCCCAACTCCAATCCGTGCACTCGCTGTATTGCTCCTATTCCTTTCCTTGATTTTTTTTTGGGGGGCTTTCTTTCGTGTGTTGCTCCATTCTGGAGTGTTTGCGAGCGTCTTGTCGTTCTCCCGGATTTGTGGCGCTTTAATATGAATTGATTGATTAAAAGTGGTTTAAGCTTCCTGCTGTGTTTCTTGGACCCAACAAACGAAAGAATTCTTCTGATTTCTTTTGCGTTGATTTATCCCAACTGCTAAGCATTCAGTCGCTTCCAAATTTCCAATCTTGATTACAGACTGCCGAAAAAGATAGAAAAGGAGCGAAGAAAGAATCGCAGCTTCTTGATTCGAACCATACGGACGCCGAAATCGAGCTTCTAGACAGAAAAAGAAGGAAAAGATACCCAATTTCCAAGAAATGAGGCTCCTGGTGCATGCGATCGAGGCCCGCAGCCTCCCGGCGATGGACGCCAACGGGCTCAGCGACCCGTACGCCAAGCTGCAGCTGGGGAGGCAACGGGCCAAGACGAAGGTGGTCAGGAAGTCGCTGAGCCCCGCCTGGGACGAGGAGTTCGCGTTCCGGGTCGGGGACCTCAAGGACGAGCTCGTCGTCTGCGTGCTCGACGAGGACAAGTACTTCTCCGACGACTTCCTGGGGCAGGTCAAGGTGCCCCTGTCGGCGGTGCTCGACGCCGAGAACCGGTCGCTCGGGACACAGTGGTACCAGCTGCAGCCCAAGAGCAAAAAGTCCAAGATCAAGGATTGCGGTAACGTTATGTCATAAATTATGTTTGTTTTGCGATTCATTCTGTTTGTATTGTTTTAAGTAGTTAGTTGCCTCATGATGATAATGTGTTATGGTTGTGTAGTGGGAGAGGCTAATGTGTGTGTTTTGCCTTAGAAATGGATATGCTATGGCTGTCAGAAATGCTGTGCTGGATGAGTAGGTTGTGCTAGTTTTGCACGCCTTGATTTCATCTTCTATTCGGCAGTAGTTTCTAACCATATCTTTGAATACGTTATTTACCCGAATAGTTTTTTACTCTGCCGAATGGCCCAAAAACTTCTGCTATTTTCAATACAATAGTGGATGCTATCCCTATCACAATAGTGAATAGTTTTCAGTACTCCCCACTTTTCTCATCATCCTTTGCTTGATAATCCGCTCCCAGTTTTTGATGGTTTGAATGACGCATTTAATCCATAAGGAATTCTAAAGAAATAGTAAGCCCATGAGGACTTTTTGGTATTGATGTTGATATTACCAGTTTGAGGAGTATTTTTTGGCTTAAATTTGTTGAATAATTGTTGAACAAGACAACTGTGGTTCCTTGGTGTCCTCGCAAGAGCATCTGAAACTCAGTTGTGAATTTCAAGATAGTTTGTTTCCTATTAGAGTTATTGTTGTCTTACTGTTTGTATTTACGTTCACCCGGCTGACTACTAGCCCCATTGTTTCCTTGTTTTGGTTATTCCTATTTATTCTTATTTGTCCAACCCTCCTCTTTCCGTAGCTAGCCTTTTCAGTTTTGTTGTCTATGGCCTAGCTTTTAATGTGGGCAAGTATTTACATGCTGCTAATTGCTTTTGTAGGAGAAATTTGTCTTACTATATCTCTATCTCAAAATTACCCTGAAGAGACAACGACAGTTGCACATTGTGCTTCAGACGACCTTGCATCAAATTCAGACAAATCAACTGAACTAAAGGAGGGATCTTTGCCAAATATTCCAATAGAATTATCCACATCAGTATCAGGGAGTGATGAAATAGAAACCGCCGAGGATAAATCAAATGGTGGTCCATCGTTTGTCAATCGGCTATATCAAATTTTTTCAGTGAAACCAAAAGATGCAGAAGCTTCTGCTCCACTACTCTCCAAGCATGACAGAAGTTTGGATATTCTCGAAGAAACATTGTCAACTAGCTCACAACTTCCTGATAAGCAGGATTGTGAAACTAGTGTAAATATGTCTTTTGATGAACTACTAAAAGCCTTTGAGACTCGGCATGAAGGGGACGAAATGCCTGAAAATTTGTCGGGTGGGGTTCTTCTTGAGCAAGTGTATGCTGTTGCACCCAGTGACTTGAATTCACTTCTTTTCTCACCAAGTTCAGACTTTTTGCAATCACTAGCAGAGATGCAAGGAACTACTGGTCTGGAAATTCAACATTGGAGACTTGAAAATGATGGTGAGATCTTGAAGAGGGTAGTAAGCTACACAAAAGCTCCCACTAAACTAGTTAAGGCTGTGAAAGCAACGGAGGACACGGCATATCTGAAGGCAGATGGAGAGATGTATGCAGTTTTAGCAGATGTCAGTACTCCTGAAGTTCCTTTTGGCAATACTTTTAGGGTAGAGGTTTTGACCTGTATAATGCCAGGGCCTGAACTACCAGATGACGAAAAATCTTCACGTCTTGTAGTCTCTTGGCGCTTAAATTTTGTCCAAAGTACCATGATGAAGAACATGATTGAAAATGGGGCAAAACAAGGCTTGAAGGACAACTACAATCAGTTCTCTGGGCTCCTGGCTCAAAATGTCAGGCCAGTTGATGCAAAAGATACAACAGCTATTAACAAAGTCTTGTCTTCAGTGCAACCAGAGCAAGAATCTGATTGGAAACTGGCATTTCGAATCTTTGGAAATTTTACTGTTGTGTCCTCAGTTTTTGCATTCATTTATGTCTTTGCACACATCATCCTTGCAAGTCCTAGTATAATTCAAGGTCTCGAGTTTCCTGGCCTGGACTTGCCAGATTCTGCTGGTGAAGTCGTAATTTGTGGAGTTCTTGTTCTACAAGGACAGCGTGTCCTAAATATGATTGCACGATTCATCCAGGCTAAGAGGCAGAGAGGTAGCACATATCGCTCCTTTCTGTTGTTGCTGCTGTTGTTTTTCCTGGTGGAATAGAAACTGTGTGCCTAACTCAAGTGTTATTTATAAGAATCACTGTGAGTAATGAATTTTAGCAGATAGATCCTACAGTACATGGCACTGAACAGTCACAAGTTATCATGTAACTAGGCTTCGATACAAGTGCTTGTTTAGGCCGTTCTTGATAGGGAAAAGGATTACTGTTACCTTTTCTTTTGTTCAACAAAACCTTCAGTTATTGTTATGAACATATACTCTCATAATCTGCACATATTAACCAAACTTTGCTTACATGGTCTTTTGGAATGTCTAGGAAGTGATCATGGAGTCAAAGCACAAGGGGATGGCTGGTTGCTGACTGTTGCTCTGATCGATGGAACCAATTTAGCAGCGACCAAATCATCTGGCTACTCTGATCCATATGTTGTATTTACTTGCAATGGAAAGACAAAGACAAGTTCGATTAAGTTTCATACCCTGGAACCTCAGTGGAATGGTAAAAATTTAGTTTATTTTTTGCAAATATCCGCGAGCCATTTCACTATTTGTTAGACATGCATAGTGAAGCTAGCTTCTCTGGCCTATTTAGATTTTCCAGCATTTTACTTTAATTCACTAACTACATAAATTTAGAACTTCTAATAACCAAAATGTAACATCGGGCTCTATGGTTCCTTTATCTATAATTTATTGCTAGGTATAATTGCAAGTGGCAAGTTTGTATTATAAACTTTTAAAAAATTACAGAATTTTTCGAATTTGATGCCATGGAAGATCCACCATCAGTGATGGAAATAAATGTGTATGATTTTGATGGACCCTTTGATGAAGTTGCCTCCCTTGGTCATGCTGAAGTAAATTTCTTGAAATCTAATATATCCGAGCTTGCCGACATTTGGATTCCTCTCAAGGGGAAGTTGGCTCAAGCATGTCAGTCAAAATTGCATTTGAGAATCTTCTTGAACAATTCAAGGGGTACTGAAGTCATGAAGGATTACCTAGATAAAATGGAGAAGGAGGTTGGCAAAAAGGTTAGGACTTTATTCTCCTATTATCAAGTGGGGCAAACGTCATCCTATCTTGACCGTATTCTGATGCAAAATTCATTGTGCAGATTGCTGTGAGGTCTCCTCACACAAATTCAGCGTTCCAGAAGATCTTTTCTTTGCCACCAGAAGAATTTCTTATCAATGATTTTACTTGTCATTTAAAGCGTAAAATGCTCACACGGGTATGCTATTTGTATATGCTTATTTGGTTGTGATGTTTTTGTCTTTGTTGGATATATTAATGTTTAGATAAGAGTCCAAGTCGTATGCGAGTTGGACTCAAGTTGTGTTAGAGTCGGACTGTAATATTTGACACTATAAATAAAAGGTGTGGGGATCCTAAGAGGGACACACAGTATTTCCGAAATTCTACATGGTATCAGAGCCTAACCCTAATCCCTAAACTCACCTCAGATCCGATCCATAGCCGCCGTTCACCATCCCCGAAGCTGTCCCCGCACCACCAGCTACTAGTCGCCGCCGCCGCGCCTTGCGGGCGGGCGCGCGGGCTGTGCTGCCACTCGGGATCGGTCCTCTAGGGGGAGAGGAGGCACTTGGGCTGAAGCAGATCCGGTGGGAGGCTCGGGCTGAAGCAGATCCGGCAGAAGGCGCTCGGGCTCGGGAGGAAGAAGAAGGTGTCGGTGCTCGAGGAGAGGAAGGAGGAACTGGCATCGGTGGAGGAGGGGAGAATGGGATTCGGCGCCCGGAGAAGGCGATCCGACGGTCGCGGTGGAGAGGAAGGAGGGAGAAGGGGATTCGTCGCTCGACGCTTGGGGGAGAGGAAAGGAGGAACCTCGCTCGGCGCTTGAGGGAGAGGAAGGAGGAACCAAGTGCGCTTCAGGGAAGAAAAGGAGAAACCAGGCGCTCGGGAGAGAGGAATCAGGGGGGAGGAAAAGAAGAAAGGAAGAGTTAGGTGGCTGTCGTAAGGAGAAAAAGGAAAAGAAGAAAAGGGAAAAAGAAAAAAGGAAGGAGAGAGAAGGAAGGAAGAGGATGTTGGTCGAAGTGGTTGTGTTGCTGGTTTGTCTGTTGGGCTGTTGATGATTGAGAGGTTGTCATGATCGTCAACATGGGTGGCAATAGGCAGGAGGATGACTTGGCAAAGGGTGTGTAATCAGTGTTGAAAGTAGAAGATGAATCCTGAGGAGATTGAAGCTGCGAGAAAGGCTAAGGAAGAAATTGTACAAAAAGCTACGGAGAAGAGTATTGTGACCATGGATAGGGGAAGTGGAGAATCCTTTTTGGTCACAAAAGGTGAGATGAGAGGTATATTGCAGGACCTCTTCGCGATGGGTTTGATAGGTCCTAGGGCTGAAACGAGATCATCAGGGTTGAAGTTGGAACTGATGCCGAATGATGTGAAGTTGGAAAGGAATAAGAATTACCTAAGTTGGTCTAGGAGGGCTTCGCTAATTCTGAAGACGAAGGGGGTAGAGCACTATCTGCAGGAGACCTGCGTTGAGCCTGCGGACAGAGGGAGTACTGATTGGAGGGTGTGAAACATCACCAACTCTGTGGTGGTGGCAAGGTTGTTGACTTCGGTGTCCCCATCCATTGCTATGATGGTAGAGGCGATCCCAAGTGCAACGGTGATGTGGAAGACACTGGGGAGTTGGCTATGTGATGATGATGGTGGAAGTTTAGGGCAAGGTAGACGCTCTGAAACAGGGGGAAAAGAACGTTCAAGAATATGCCAGTGAGCTGCAGCAGTTGAGGGCATATTTGGATCGATATGATCTACTACAGCTGACATGTGCTGGTGATATTGAGTTTGGTAAGGTGTGGCTGCAACGTAGGAGGTTCACTCACTTCTTGAAAGGTTTGAACCCTGAGTTTGAGAGCAAGAGGGCTTCAATATGTCATCAGGTAGTATTGCCAACTATGGAGGAGGCTATTTCAGCTATGATTGTCGAGGAAACTCGACAGAGAGTGATGGTGGGGAACAATCCTATAAGGTCAGCGTACGTCATAGCTGATGACAAGAAGTGTTACAACTGTAAGCAAACAGGACATCTGAGTTAGGCGTGTCCTTTCTCACGAACTGGAGGTCGCGAGGGTGACTGGATTTGCCGTGATGCGAGATGCGGCAACTCGAACTTTGCAAGGAGGACTGAGTATTACAAGTGTGAGGCATCTCGCCCTAGTAGAGGTGGTGATGGGAATAATAGAACTGTTGAAGGAGGTCCAGGTGGAGGTAGAGGAAGAGGTGGCACCAGGGCCAATGCGGCTATGACAGAGGAGAAGACTGCACAGTCGGAGAAGTGGTAGAAGGGAGAAGATGATTGGAACTGGAGTCAAGCGTGATGGGCTACGGCAGAGGTAGAGGTGGTGGAGGCTGAGACTGGGGGCGTGTGGGTAGAGATGGTAGAGGCCGGGGGTGGCTGGGGGCGTGAGGGTAGAGGAAGATGAGGTTGAGGTCAGGGCAGCTGGTAGATGGTGGAGATGGATTTGGTGACGTCCCTAATAGTATTGGTGATGAGCGACTTTTGGTCTTTGTGATGGTATTAATTATAGGGTCAATGGTAGGTTTGGTAGATTCTAGTAATGGTATTGCAATATGTAACAAGATAGATATGATTGTTATCCCATGCCCATTTTGAGGGAGAGTGTTGGAGATATTAGTGTTTAGGTAAGAGTCCAAGTCATGTGCGAGTTGGACTCAAATTGTGTTAGAGTCGGACTATAATATTTGGCACTATAAATAAAGGGTCTACATTCTTACTGTGGGCAAGCCTTCATTCAGTACCCTATGCTGACAAAGTGGGTTCAGTGTCCTCAAATCAAACAATCAGCTATAGGCACAACTGTTATTCCGGAATATACAAATCTATAGGTGGCAGTCACACTTTTCACCCACCATTCAATCTGGCGTAGTACAAAAAATGCATTCAAAATTATTCAATTTATGCACCCTGTTGAAACAATATATTTATCTTATTCATCTGCCTGACTTGTTTCAATTATCCTGATCTGTGACCACCAAAAGGTACCAGAGCCTTTCTGTTAACCAGATTTTGAGATGATGACCAGTGTCGTATTTCACATGGCCATGTTACTGACTTTAAAGCAGAGCTAGACATGAACTTTTGTTTCGTGATACAACCGTGCTCGAGAGCTTAGACCTATGTCTGTGTTGCAGGGTCGTTTGTTTTTATCTCCAAGAATTATTGGGTTCTACACAAATCTTTTTGGTCACAAAACAAAATTTTTCTTTCTTTGGGAAGATATTGAAGAGGTCCAAGTGGTCCCTGCAACCCTGTCTTCAATGGGAAGCCCATCTCTGCTGATTATTCTTCGCAAGGGCAGAGGAATGGATGCAAGGCATGGAGCAAAACGATTGGACAATGAAGGGAGACTCAAGTTTCATTTCCAATCTTTTGTGTCATTCAATGTGGCACATAAGTATGTCCATTTTCTTGGATGATAAACATGAACTCATCTTGTCATATGTGGCTGGTCATCTGTTCTTCAAAATTGCTAATTGCATGCTTTGCAGAACAATAATGGCACTCTGGAAGGCGAGGTCCTTGACTCCTGAACAGAAAGTTCAGCTGGTAGAAGACGAATCAGAAACGAAAGACCTCCAAAATGAGGAAAGTGGATCTTTCTTAGGGATAGAGGACACCAACATGTCAGAAGTATTTTCATCCACAAAACCTTTTGATGTAAGATTCTTTATCCCATGCTGACAATGATGTGCAATCCACTATGTGCTGCAGAAAAATTGAAAGATTTACAACTTTACATTGCGACCAACTTCTATGTTTCATTAGGTATCAACACTCATGGACATATTTGAGGGTGGTCCTTTGGAGCGTCGAGTGATGGAGAAAGTTGGCTGTATGGACTACTCTGTTACAGCATGGGAACCGGTCAGGGCCGATGTTTACCAAAGGCAAGTTCATTACAGGTTTGACAAGAAATTGGCACGACACGAGGGGGAAGTAATGAGCACACAACAGAAGTCCCGATTGCCTGATAAGAATGGATGGCTTGTCGAAGAAGTGATGACACTTGAAGGTATCCCAGTTGGTGAATATTTCAATGTAAGAAACAATTTCCTGGCGTATTTTGTTTCTTTTATTATATACATTTTAATCTTAGTTGTATATTTGAATTATGTATGATATTATATTGCATATTTATCTTGTATAATTCTGACCTGCTTACATTATTTTCTTGGTCACATCGTCCTCTTTTGATGGTTGACATCTGTGTAGTCAAAACAGTTCACTATTTATATGATCCTTTCCTTTCTACGCATTTTTTAATTTTTCGTTTTTAATTAGAAGGTTTCACTGTCAGACAGAAACCCAGTACCACACATATAGCTTGTTGAGTACAGTGACTCATATCCTAATCTACTAAGATTAGGAGATGTGTGCTACATGAAAAGCTAGATGATTCCTAATAGGATTAGAACTCCTACTTCTCTTTGGAGTAGAATTCCTATTTCTCTTTAGAGGGCTAGGACTAGGGGGCTATATAAATCCATGAGGGGTGGCTATAGGAATGCAAGAAGAAGCAAGCTAAGCAAGAGAAAATCATCTAAAGCAGAGGGCACCAGGGGAAAAAAAACCCCGGCCGGTAACCGCTACCGGCGGGGGTCCGGGATTTTGGATCCCGGCTGGTTTTTCTGGGTTTTGCAAGTTCAAATTCTAATTTTTGAATTTTGAATGATTTTTAATCAAATTCAAGCGATTTTCATCCGGTTTTTTCTGAAATCCGTAACCGCCGATTACATGCGGTTTTTTCCGCCGACGACCGGGATTTACCTCGGAAACGGGTTTTTGATCCTTGGAGGGCACACAACAGGATTAGAGATTAGGTTATTATTTAGCTAGATTCTTGTGTAGGGCGAAGATCCGAGGGTTCTAAAAGGTTCGAGAGGGTTGTGAGAAAACGACAATCTCTTGTACTCTTTTGAGGTTATACTTAAGGAATTTGCGATCGGCTTCGTCAAATCTTTCTCTCTCATCGTGGTTGCTTCGTCACCGTTATTTCGGTTCTCTCTACGAGATTCATCTACTTTGTTCTTGATATCGTGCACATACGTGCCGTATCTAACAAACTTTGATCCGATCCAAGGACTACTGAACATAAGAAGGGGTATCAGAATATAACATAGCTAGTGCAATGGATATTAGCCATTTGTTCTTTCTCGATTGCTTTGTTTGTGGCCTACTGTGAGTCTGTGACTACGATAAAGATGGTCATCCCAAATTCTGGAAAACCTGTGCATTGTCATTCCAAAATATACAAAAGCATCACGTTATTTACATGCATATGCATTACACCTAAACAGGAAAAATCAGTTTCATATTTAGTTAACTAGTTTTATTCTAGGCAACGATCGTCAATATTTTCCACCATTTTGTCACAGCTGAAAATGTTATATTTTCCGACTTTGGCCTGATTGTGCTGCCCTTACTCTTATCTTTTTTTGCAGCTCCATATTCGATATCAATTGGAGCAGATTGCGTCCAAGCAGAAGACATGCACTGTCCAAGTAACTATTGGCATAGCATGGTTAAAGAGCTGCAAGAATCAAAAGAAGATCACGCAGGAGGTAGCATCCAATGCATCTTCTCGCCTCAAGAAGATATTTAGCCAACTCGAGAAGGAATGCATACCAGCTAAGTAGGTGCACATATGGATCACCGGAAAACATCATCTGGTGATATTTTGGTTTTGACAACACCTTGCTCCTCATGCTGAGCAAGGATCGGTACATAATGAGGAAGATTCAACACAGGGCAGATTGTACCATGCCCTCAGGAAGGGCCCCGGTGCAAGATTCAGATTCGAGAACGAACAGCAGAGCCAGGAATGTGGTTTAGTTAATCATGAATACACTAATGCTCACATACTATTCTGACTTAAACAAAAGACGAGGGTTTGGGATCTTTCCTATAACCTCCAAGTTAGATTAGAAGCACTGGTCAGTACCCCTGGACTCCTGGAGTTGTCACTCCCAAGAAGTAAATCACCATTCTTTTCTATACTTGAACTGTTGCAAAAGTTACATCCTCTGTTGATATGAACAAAACGGAAATGAAAGAAACACCAGAATTACCTCTTTCTTCAGTTACTAGTTTTCTAAAGCAGAAGAGTTCTGGGTAATTGATTTCATGGTCAAGCGCAGTCTGGTACACCATTGGTGTTGTTACATGGGTTGATCTGTTCAATGTAATTTTTATTCTTTTCGTTGCTAAAATGTAATTTTTGTTCTTGCTGTGTTTCGAACGTGAAGACGTGGTTGACACGGGTGGCCCTAATCCAGTACCTTCTTTTTTAGACTAATCCAATTTGACATCAAGCTATGGGGCCGGGGATGGAGGACAAACCGAAGGTAACGATGAAAAGCGATTATCAGAGATGATATACTTGGTAGTAACAAGGATGTTCCATTTCATCAATATTTCAAGCAGAATGGTTTTGGTAATAGTGTCAGCAGCATCAACCCAATGCCTATATCTTCCAAATGTTCATGAATTAGATTATTTTTATGATTTTGGACAGTCGTAAAAAATCTGATTATCCAGGAACACTGTAATACAAGGGCTGGTTAGGTTGATCGTCGGTATGCACGCATGCATGGACACTACTACCAGCATCCATCTTGTTGATTGTCTCTTGCAGTAAATATCATCTGGTACATCACTTTATACGTCTTAACATTTCTTTTCTTGGTTTGTCTTCGATCACCGGCTCCATGGATTTATATTAATTTTCTTGTGCAAATTTACCTTCGTTTTCCCCATTAGAACTCCCTTATGCCGATCTCTTAGAAGCCATCCTAAGTTGATCTGTGGCATCGTATCTGCGTGATCTTGGGTTTCTTCAACAAATTACGCTACTAGAGGTTATTAAAAAAGGGTGCAATCTTCTATTATCTTATTAAAGCAGAGTCAAAAGAAGGCACCACGCTCGCTTTCAATGTTAGAAATTTCCATGTTAATCGAAGGAAAAAGAGAAAAATCTACACTGTCGATCGTGGTGGGTTGAGATTATAACGGTGCCGATTGATCAAATATAGTTAAGAGTTCTATTACATATACAACAAATATTCACGTGCATGTGTAAGCTTCCTACTGGGTGTAACATCCAAATATTCACGTGCATGTGTTAGCTTCCTACTTGGTTAGGAACCGGACTCTGGTACGTACACCGGATTCTGATACGTACACATCAATGCTACTATGATTAAGAGGCATGAACTCTCCAATTCTATTACGGAATCTAGACATATTAGCTTTCGGTTGCTTTGCCGTATATATACTGGCTTCTGATACGTACACACCAATGCCACTACGATTAAGAAGAGGCATGAACTCACCAATTCTATTATGGGATCTAGTCATCTAGACATATTAGCTTCTGGAAACCGATCAAAATACTAGCCCATCCGATCAGAATCTGGATAGATTTCCCCCCTTCTCTCGACTACAAAAGTAGAGGTACAAAATTCAACATTAAACAAACAACAAACACTTCCACCAAAAAGTTACTGCTAGCACACTTCCACCAAAAAGTTACGGCTAGCTCACAACAAGCTTTGGTGTAACCAGAAGGAAATTTTTGTAGCAGAAACTGGTGATTTTGCTTTCTTCTGGACCATAGAATTTTACGAAATTCTATTGTAGCAGGGGGTAATCTTCTTCCATATTGCAAACTTTCTTCATAAGATCCAAATTCACATATTCTTCCTGTCTACTTTTGATTTCTACAACATGATAGTCATGACATCTACCGTCCAACTGTTTGTGTACTTTTCAGTGCATCCTGTCTCCATGTTAGCACATATTCATTGACTCATGTTTTAAGATGGAAAGAAAATAAAACTATTAGAAGTCATGTAGTCACTTAATATTTGCTTTTAAACTGTTTTAGGCAACTACGCTATGGCTTACAAGAAGCTAAGTGAGTTGACAGCAAGAGGACAAACATGAAAGTGAAAGTAATGAGTATGTGGGATTCAATAAATTTTGTAACCGACGAACTTATGAGCCTTGATATGATCGTGATGGATAAACAGGTTCTTCTCTTCAAATGTTCAATTGTGTATGATTTTTGAACAACTGCTAAGTGATGTTTTGTTTTGACAGGGTGAAACAATTCATGCTACTATTTGGAATAATTTGATAGATACTTATAGACCAAATATCAATGAGAGCTCAATCTATGTGTTCAGCAATTTGAAGGTGCAGAAATCTACCAAATACTGCCCGGTGGACAATCAGCTTCAAATTACTTTTATGCACAATGCAAAGGTGAAAAAAGTGAAAGGATCATCAAATAAATTTCAGGATTACTATTTTGAGTTTGCTACCAGAGACACACTGCTAGAACGGCTAAATAAAGATCAGCAATTATCAGGTAAGCCTATAATTATATTTTTGTTTCTTTTTGAAAGTTGATTTGACTAATATTTGAATTTGCAGATGTAATTGGATTACTCACCCAGATTAAGCCAGTTGGATCAAGGATGACGAGGAAGAACACTGCAAACCCACGACCTTCAGATACTCGCGAGATTGAACTAATAATACCAGGGTAAGAACATGAATGTGCCTTATATTTAATCAAACATTAAGCACTACCTTCGTACATTCATGTTAACATTTAAATATTTTATAATGGAATCTTGAGAGGTGCTAAAATCAGAGTAACATTATGGGGACAATTAGCTCATTGTTTAAGTGGAGATGTAATTGGCAATCAAATAGTTGTAGTTGTAACATCAGCAATAGTGGAAGAATTTAATGGTAAGTCCAATAACATTACAAGTTATTACGGTCTTTCCAACTGCACTTATTTAATAGATACATACATGTGGATTAAATAGCTCTTTCTCTAAAGTCAACAAGCGCCACAAAACTATATAAAGATCTAGATATACCGAAAACCTGGAAGCTTATTGACAGGTATGTATTGTTCTTTTCTTATTTATCGAACAACAAACTACAACTCCTTTTTATTCAGCAATGCCAAATATTTTTTTTTTGTTGACTCTATAAAATTTATAGGCACTCAACCGAAAAATTGTACCAAGAATGATGGAGGTAGATAAAAGTACTCAAGGGACACTGCAAGAACAAATATTTTACAATAGGAGAACATTACGTGACATTACTGAAATGAGGCAAGACAACCCAGCAAATTAGGTAATGCATCAAAACTTCTTCTCAAATATAATACCATTGCCTTTATAGACTTGAAATTTGACATTTCAGATTATTTCTCAAGTAAAATAATCCTCCAAGACCTACAAATCAATCAAACATCTTTATGTGATTAAATATTTTTTATTTTAAATGCTAACATCCATTTTTTTTACACATCAAAAGCTACGATAGATCAGGTACAAGAAGATGCTAAATGGTGGTAGATATCATGCAAAGGTTGCAACAAAGCCGTTAAAAAGAAAACTGACAAGTATCATTGCGACAACTGTGATAAATATCCAGAAAGCACAACACCTCTGTAAGCATACTGTATAGATTTGAGCAATGTTGTTTATCCTATTTACTTTGCTCTAACAACAATGTTGTGTTAGGTATCGAATTTGACTCCAAATAAGTGATCACACATCTACTACAAGGTGCACTTTATTTTATGAAGAAGCAAAAAATATGCTCAATACATCTTCCTCAAGCTTGCTCGATTCATTGGATGGGAAATCCAAAGAAGTTCCCAAGATCATACAACAATTGTGTGGAAGAACATTTATCTTTCGATTCAAACTAAACAACCAAATTTTTATTAAAGGCACACCAAACTATGCAGTAAAAAAAACATTTGTGCTTGATGGTAAGCTTGAGACCCAGTACTTGAAAGAAAAGGTTGTGGAGGTAAAATTGTATTTACTCCATTGTAAAATAAAATAGTCATGTTTTTTTTCTTGCACAAAGACTCACATATTCACATATTTATTTAACAAATTCTTTGTGCATTATGTTTGACAGGATTTGATGCATGATGAAGTGAACACCGTATTAAAACAAGTCACAAATAAACCGAAGAAGCCAATTAAAAAGGTACTTAAACATATAACCATATATACTTCATTAAAAAGGTACGCAACATCAACCAAGCTGCAGGCTTATGCAATGGTACGCGAATGACAATAACACAGCTTGGAAAAAAGTATATTGAGGCAAAAATCATCACAGGAACACACGTGGACAACAAAGTATACATACCCCCAATCATCATGTCACCGAGCGACTCCAAGTGGCCTTTCGTGCTGAAAAGAATGCAATATCCTGTGTCGATCTGCTTTGCGATGACCATAAATAAAAGCCAAGGTCAGTCTCTGAACAAGTTTGGCATATATTTGCCTAAGCAGGTCTTCTACCATGGGCAACTATATGTGGCGTTATCTAGAGTAACAAATAGGAAAAATGGATTGAAGGTGTTGATCGACGACTCAGATTGTCCAGGTGAAGATGTGGCCAAAAATATTGTGTACAAAGAGATCTTCTAATTTTTCCCCCCAGTTCAAGTTGTGTACATGTAGGTACACATAGTGTGTTCACGCTGACAACTCTGTAAAATTTTATCTTGCACATAGTTATTATATGTTAAAACAACAATCTTTGTGCAAATCAGTTGTTCCAAAAAAGAGACAATGGTGTAATTTATTAAGTTTTGATGTAAATCAATGCACAACCTATTTACATGTCAACATATTACACAGATTATCTGACAAATACTGTTCTTTCCAGAGTAGACTATGTTGTATTGACCAGTGTTGATAGAGATGACTTACCTGGTAGTGGAAGTGACCATTTTGCTCAGACAGTGAGAGCTTTAAAGGTTTACCTTTTATTGTCTTGGTGTGTCTTTGATGTAAGTTTACATTTGTGAAAGTATTGTTGCTAGAGATATCTGGACTTCCTGTTCAGGAACACAAACCTAGGATATTGGTGGAGTACTTAACGTTATATTTTTGAGGTGATCTGGAGGCTATTTCATCTTTGGAAAATTCTGGTCTAGATGTGTTTTCGCATAACATAGAAACTGTAAGGAGTCTGTAGAGAATTGTGAGGGATCCTCGAGTAGGGTAATGTGATTCACTTATTTTAGTGGCATAACATTGTATGTTATTTAGACAATTGTACAAGTCTGAAGCAGTGAAGTACCAATAACTCAATCCCCCCAAGTTGTTGACCCTGTCATATCACCTCACTAGTCATTACCACTCATCGAAAGTTCTGAAACATCTAAAGTAAAAAAGAATTGGAATACTATACTCAACATTTGGCTACCGTTAAGAATCATGAGAAATTTAACTGCATATATTTTAATATCACTGTTCCCACACCCCCAATTTAAGAAACAATGACGTTTAATTTGATGTTGTTCCAAAAGAAGGTTTAAGCAAAGGGAAAACCAGAGATGCAATTGAAGCTCAGTAAAATGGAAAGAGAGAGTAAAAATAAACCTTACCAGTACATCTTCAACCATAAGGCAGTGACCAGTTTCTTAAAAAAATGGCAACGACCTAGGCATCAAATCCAGCTCGACAGTTCAGCGACGACGGATGCTCCAGACGTCGATGCAATCAAGCTGCACAATCTCGTGTAGTGGTGCTATTACCATGGAAGCCAAAGAGAGAGAGAGAGAGAGAATGGGGGAATAAGCCATCTATTGGATAACTCTGGAACAAAGGGGATACATTAGAAATAGGTAGCTGCTTTCCCATTTTTCCTATTACATTTCTACAATCCTAACAACATATTGTGCTCAATTGTTATTTTATAAATCAAAACTTCAAATTAAACTATATTTCCTCGATATGTACTTTGGCTAATATATTTTGTTAACATTACCACTTATGTATTTGACTACAAGATTTCTTTATGATTTAAAATGTTTAAAATACCTAAAAAATCCAAAAAAAATTGTGATAACTTTTGATTAGAAAAAATAAATCTAGCCGCGCAAGTTCGCGAGCCACCATGCTAGTTAGTTAAAAATTCTAGTATTTTCAGCCTTCCATGTGTATGCAATGTTGCAAATTATCCCTGTTGTGTATATGTGTATATGGCCCATGTGTATATATGGCCCATGAGGCCCATGAGTTCTAGGGTTTGTACTGTGGTATATATACTACACTATTCGACCAATAGAATGTGAGAGCTTGAGTTATAACATGGTATCAGAGCCTGCCGTCGCCTTCTGCCTTCCACCGAGTGGCTCTTGCCTTCGTGCATCTTCTCCATCGCGGTAAGGTGGCATGGTCCTTGGCTCCTCTCTGCTTGCCTTCACTAGGAGGTTCCCCGACGCTGGCTCTCTTGCTCGCCCATAGCTGGAGTCTTCCCCGTCACCGCGCCTTGAGGCCCTGGTAGCCCGTGCCTTGTGCTTGGAGGCCCCAATCGCCGCACTTGGAGGCCCCTGCTCACCGCGCTTGGAGGCCCCGGTCGCTGCCTTCCCTGTCGCCGCGCCTTGAGGCCCCCGTCTGCCCGCACCTGGAGGTTCCACCCGCGCCTTGCGCTTGGAGGCCCTGGTCCCCGTTCGCTCGCTCGCTCTGCTACTACGTCTATCCGGATCGAGTGGTACTACGTCTATCCGACTGTTGGTTTCCTGCTCTGCTCGGCCTATTGGTACTACTACTGCTTTGCTTCGGTTTGTAGACGAGGCACTGCTTCTCTGCACTGCCTCGGGTTTTTGGTTGCATAGTTGGTGTAATGGCTGATGGTATTTCTACTTCTATTCATTCTCTTGGTATGGGAGGTGCTCTTCTGGTTTCAGATATCAAGCTGGATGGACAGAATTATCATGAGTGGTTGTTATCGGTCCGCATGCTTCTTCGGTCCATTGGTCTTCTCTCATATATTACGGCGGAGCTTTCGACTGAGAAGACTAATGTGAAGGAGGCTATTGCATGGCAAAGTGCTGATGATCGTGTTATGGGTATTTTATGTCACAGTGCTGAAATTTTAATTAGGATGGATTTCATTGATCTTCCAGCAGGAGATGTCTATTGAGGAGTACAACAGTTCTTTCACTTGCATTTCACGACAGCTGACCTCTATGGTTCCTCTTTCCTGTGTTGGATGTATTAGCCTCATACTTATCAGGAGGTTGTTATTCATCCTGAGTGGCAGTTGCTATGGCTAAAGAGTTAGCTGCTTTGGATCGTACTAGCACATGGGATCTTGTTCCTTTACCTGCTCATGCTGTCCCTATTACTTGCAAGTGGGTTTTTAAAGTTAAGACCAAATCTGACGGCTCTGTTGAGAGGTACAAGGCTCGACTAGTTGCTTGTGGTTTTTAGCAGGCATATGATTGTGATTATGATGAGACATTTGCTCCCGTTGCTCATATGGTAATGGTTCACACTCTCATTTCTGTGACTGCTATTCTCTCTTGGACTATCTTTCAGATGGATGTGAAGAATGTTTTTCTTCATGGTAACTTATAGGAGGAGGTTTATATGACACTACCCCAGGGTGTTGTGGCTCCAACTGGTCATGTTTGTCGTCTTCGTTGTGCTCTTTATGGCCTCAAACAAGCTCCTCGTGCTTGGTTTGAGTGGTTCAGTTCAGTTATGTTAACTGCTGGTTTCTTCCCGAGTAATCATGATCCTATGTTGTTTATTCATACATCTCCACGTGGTCGTACTATGCTTTTACTCTATGTTGATGACATGCTGATTACTGGAGATGACAAGGAGTACATTGCTTTTGTTAAGCAATGACTCATTGAGCAGTTTTTGATGTCGGATTTGAGTCCTCTATTATTTTCTGGGGATTGAGTTTACTCGCACAGCTGATGGCTACTATCTATCTCAGGAGCGTTATATTCATGATTTGTTTGCTCGTTCTGGTCTCACTGACAGTCGGACAGCTACTACTCCTATGGAGCTCCATCTTCAGCTTCATCCTACTGATGGCACTTTGCTTGAAGATCCTTCTCGTTATCGTCATATTGTTGGGAGTCTTGACTATCTTGCAGTAACACGTCCTGATATTGCTCATTCTGTTTATGTGCTCAGTCGGTTTGTTTATGCTCCCACGTCTGTTCACTATGCTCACCTGCTATTTGTGTTGCACTATCTACGAGGGACTGTTGATCGTTGTCTCTTTTATTCTCGGTCGAATCAGCTTCAGCTTCATGCTTACTCTGACTCGACTTGGGAGAGTGATCCTGTTGATCGACAATCTGTCTCTGGCTATTGCATATTTTTTGGGTCTTCGCTTATTGCCTAGAAGTCCAAGAAATATACTGCACTTTTCACGATCTAGTGCTGAGGCTGAGCTTCGAGCGTTGGCCACTACTACTTCAGAGATTGTTTGGCTTCGTTGGCTTTTAGCTGATCTTGGTGTGTCATGCGGTACTCCTACATCTCTTCTATGTGACAACACTAGTGCTATACAGATTGCTACTGATCCAGTGAAGCATGAGCTGACTAAGCACATTGGTGTAGATGCATTTTTCACACCTCATTGTCAACAGAAGACTATTGCTCTTCAGTACGTGCCCTCTGAGATTCAAGTCGTTGATTTATTCACCAAGGCTCAAACTCGAGAGCAACATCGCTTCCATCTCTCCAAACTCAATGTTTCAAATCCTTCTGACCTATGTTGAGTTTGAAGGGGGTGTTGTGTATATGTGTATATGGCTCATGTGTATATATGGCCCATGAGGCCCATGAACTCTAGGGTTTGTATTGTAATATATATACTATACTATTCATCCAATAGAATGTGAGCTTGAGTTATAACAATCCCATTCCAGGAAACAGGAGATTGCCTTCGTTCTTTACAGCGGTGTGCAAAGAAAGATATGCCCTTCTGTTCATGATCTTTGTCTGAAAATAGGTGGTTCATTGCTTATGCAATCCATGAGAAGGGCTGAAGCTTGCCCAGTTCTTTGCTAATAGTGTCAGCATGGAGATATTGTCGATAAAATAGTAGGTTGGGTGCACCTATCTTTGATGCTGCTATGCATAGATAAATATGCTTTCGTTTGTTGTTGTATCCGGTTTTCTTCGGGTAACAATAACATACCGCTGTCATATGAATTGCTAAATGGTACTCGAGTGTTTTTTTATTTGTGAGTACTCAAGTTTTTTTATTCATGTTTCGAGTGTTTTTTTATTTGTGAGTACTCAAGTTTTTTTATTCATGTTATGCTTGATGATTTCTCTCCGCAACATACATGAATATGTATGTTTTTTTGTAGTTTTTGTTGTGTTTTTTATAGTTTATTTTGTTCATCTTTTTTACATAAAATCACACCATTTTTTACATAATTTAATTTATGTAAAACTAGTATATAACTTATGTAAAAATTCAGTGTCTAAAAAATAGAGTACTCTCAGATAAAATAGTACTCAGATGAGGGGGAAAGAGGCAAGATGATCTCATCCATTGAATCTAAATCTGAGAGTTCAAAATTTGAGACTCAAGTACTCCCTAGACACCTCCTTGTTTCGTTGATGTGTCATTTCAATTGCCTTTTGTTGACGCAAGCATATTTCTTTCATAAATCATCACGTCTTTGCTTGATTCCAAAGTTCAGTAAATTCTTAGGGGCTGGTCTTTCATGGAAGATGTTGCAAATGTCCATCCATATGTGTGCCTGAAGCTAAAAGATTGGCTCAAAGATCAAATTTCCAAATTGCAATCGCAAAGCATGGCAACCATGCCTAATGCAATTAAACTACTCATGTTATCATATTAGCAAATATCTGGGAGCTGCTATTGTTAACGTAGCTAGATAGCAAATATCTGGGAGTTGCTATTGTTAACGTAGCTAGATAACACACCAAATAACTAAAGAAGTTATGTGAAGCACCAAGCTGACATGCCTGATGACAAAATTTTCTCATTAAGGCTTTCTACTGTTAACATAGCTAGACGAACACACCAAATAACTATCATTGTTTTGGTACAGCACCAGTTTTTTGGGGCTCTAAGACGAAGGCGGAAGCTGCCTCAGCCTCGTCGGCGGCTCCTTATTGGTGCACGTGGAGTGCGCGCCGGTGCGGCACGAGTAGGGCAACTCGACGCCAGCCTCCTCTGCCGCGTCCAGGATGTAGCTGTCATCCGGCAGGTATTATGTATACTGGTCATCTTCCGGCAAAATTCTGTAAGCTGTTTTTTGTGATTTCAGCTGCTGGATACGATGGGTTCTGTCGGCGACGACGAGGTTCTTGTCCCGTTTTCACAGGTGCATCGTGTAATTAGCAATGTGGTCGGATCACGTTTTTGGAGGTTGCAAGAGGGCAATTCTTCTGAAGATGACGAAGATATTCTAGCAGAGGTAGCAGTGGAGCACACTAATTCACAGCGGATGCATATACCTTCAGATGAAGTTTCAAATTCGTCTCAAGGTAATGGACGTCTTTCTTCCCTTTCATCTAAATCTTGAAGTCATGGGTCTTCTTAGAAGAAGGGTGAGCTGTATGGAGACGCCATTGCAGCTGGTTATTCACCTACAGAGCTGCGAGCGATGGGCCTTTTGCCGGACAAACGGAGCGAGCAGTGGGCAGCCAATGGTCGACCTTGGCAGGGACCGCTACCACCTCCCCGTGTGTTGCCGCCAGTGACGGTGGGAGATGTTATTGAAAGAGCTTGCCGGAAAATTTCGCCCAGAGCAGATCGAGCGGAAGTTCCGTCGATTTTAATGCTGGTTCAAAATTTGAATGGTGTAGTTAATTCGCCGAATCTGTTGTCATCTCCAAATCAGGAAGGCTCGACTGTCTTGCCGGATTTGATGCAATCACAAAACCGATTGGGTTCTATGGGCAATGGACCGGGCTCTTCCAATGGGTTGTCGGTTAACATTGGGAAACAAGCCCACAAGCGTGGATTACCCTGGTTTCGCCGTTTCTTCCATCGTTCCTGGAGTTTAGCTCGGCCGAACACTTTAAGGCCTTCCGGCGGCTGGTCTGGGGAAGCAAACGGCATCTGGCCTGGGACGTCATCCGGTGATTGTCGTTCTTTCGCTAAAGTGCTACGGCATAGTAGTACAATGGATTTTGGAAGGGGTCGTGGAAGTGGTCAGAGAAAGGGCCTTGATGCTGTACCCATTGCCGGTGCTGGTGGTGGTGGTGTCTCTAGCATCGGAGGTGACGGTCGATTCCCTGTTGTCGGTGGCGCTGGTGGCCAGATTGCGGGTAGATTCGGCTCGGGCGTCAATGAAGATAGTAGGCAGGGTGCTGGTGGCCAGGATGTGATCAGAGTTCGTGTTTCTGATGGTGGAGTTGGGGGATCAGCTGGGGATAGTAGTTTCCCTATTGTTGGTGGTACTAGTAAGCAGGTTTCTGGAGGTGGTCAATTCTCTGTCAATGGTGGTGTCGGAGGTCAAGCTGCTGGCCCGGGCTGTGTTCTTGGCAGACAGAGAGATGTACCAGTCTTTGGGGTTAACAAGTTCTATGACCAGCATCAGTTCAAGACTCCTAGCTTTGGCCGAGGGAGGCTTGGAGGTGGCAATTTCAGAGGTAGAGATCGGTCCGGGGAGGGATTCTCTCGTACCTACTGGTGATGTTTCCAACCTAATTTGCTTTCGATGCAAAGAGAAGGGGTATGGAATTGCCAATTGCAAAACGATCTTGTTGTGTGCTATTTGTGAGGGCACGGATCATTTGGCTAATAAATGTCCCTTGTCGTTGTTGCCGAGACCAATCGCTAACTTGTGTGGGTTCGGAGCTGATGAATTGGGATTTTATCATATCCCAATAACTGGGCCGAGGAAGCTGAAGAAAGAAAGCAATAAGATCGGGTTGGTTCGGATCACAGGTGAACCACTATCTGAAGAACTTCTGATAGCTGAGTTGAGAAGATTAATACCTCTGAATTGGCAGCCTAAGGTGGAGATTCAGGGGGACAATAAGTTTTTGGTGCATTTTCCAACTAGACTTGAGATGCTTCGTATGACGGCTATTGGTGAAGTGCATGTAAAAGAACTGAAGGTGGTGTTGCATTTTGTAGAATGGAATTTGAAACCCACACCTAAGTATCAGCTGCAGAAGGTATGGGTTCAGGTACTAGGAGTGCATTATGAAGTTCGTGACTTCGAGCCTTTGTGCTATAGGGTCAATCATCGGTATTACTATGAGAGTGGATATGGAAAAAGTTCGTAAGAACGATTTGGTTCGTATGTTGGTAGGAGTTCTGGACATCGAGGCAATTCCTTCTAGTGTAGAGATTGTGGTTGGAGAATATGTCTATGGCATTTCGTTCAAAGTTGAAGAAGCTGGGGTAGATGCTATTGACGAAGACATTGACCAGAGAGATGATCATGAGGGAGAGGACCAATCAGGCAGAGGCAAGGATGTTGAGATGGAAGACAGAGATGCCAAGAGATTGAAGAATAATTCAGACTCTCAATCGAATATTCCGGTTAATCGTGTGGGTCAGTCTACCTCCATTTCTAGGAGAACTACCTTGGGACTCTTGACAGCGGATACCATTTGGGTTACGCCAAGGGCGGTCAAAAAGGAGTTAGAGACTGTTGTTCGAGAAGATGGCTTACACAGCTCAACTGGCCAGGGTCAGGTTTTGGCTACTGCAAATGGGTGTTTATCCTCAGATCAGAAGAAGGATTCCAAATCTGATTCGGGTGATAGCATTGTCTTGGAAGCTCCTCTGGGGGTCCAAGCTATGAAGAATGGGCCAGCCATGTTAGGGGAGGTAATTACCGAGTCAGTCACTGCAGCTGCTGGGTCATCCACAATGTCGGCAAAAGCTTCGGTAGATGTTGTCGCTGCAGTTCCTTTTCAGCATGCAGCTGAGCCACGTAAGAAGTTTGTCCAGTTTGGCAAAAATGCGATCTCATCAGCGGATGCAATTGTGGTGTCACAAAGCGTTTCAGCAGCTGCAAATGATGGTTTACCCTCAAATCAGAAGGATGCAACCAAATCTGAATCAGGTACTAGAGTTGCCTTGGAAGTCCCCTTGGTGGTCCAAGCAGCAGCAGATAAGAAGATTGTCGAGCCAGATTATGAAACCAAGTCTAAATTGGATGCTAGCATTGTCTTGGAAGTTCCTTTGGTTGTGCAAGCAGCAACTGAGAAGATTGCCGAGCCAGTCTTTGCCGCTGCCGGGTCATCTCAAATAATGGCAAATTCATCAGCTGGAATTGTCGCTACAGTGTCCGGCAAACTTACAATCGAGGCACGCAAGCAGGAAATCCAGTCTGGCAATATTGCAGTTGCACCGAAGCAGGGAAAAGAAGTGGAGGCTGTATTTGTGGTGGAACAACTTGAAGATGCGGCTCAGGATCGGCTCAACTTGAAGAAGTGGCGGCTGGTTGCTTCACATGCAGTGGTAGACACCTCCATGCATGGAGTTGCTGGCTCGCAAGTGGCAGTGGCGACGAGAAATGCTACTGAGGCGGCTGATGTCGGGGCGATTGAGGTTGTCGCTGCGGACAAGGTCGTCGTCTCGCATGTTGATGTGGTAATGGGAAGCAAGGTGGCCATACAACGTACAAACTCAGCTGGGGCTCTACCGGCATTGGTTTCTGTGGATGATCCTGTGGAGCGTAGGCAAAGTGAACGAATCAAGAAACAGCAGTCAGGAGACGAGGATTCGGCCCAGAAGGCCACGCGGCGTGCGAAAATTCGTAATCTCGAATTGGATCCAAGTAAGTCTAGTAATAAATTTTCAATTTTGTCTTTTTCTGATGAGCAAATTATTGAAAAATTTGCTAGTATTGGAATTTCTTTAGGAAATAATAGTGAAAAGATTGCTAGTTCTGTTAAAAGTATTAAGAACATTGAGTTCGGAAGATAAAAAAATAAGGGAATTGTAGATTTTGAGGAATTAGTGGATGAGGATCATGATTGCATTGATATCTCATCCCTTAATCATTTTTGTAGTGATTTAGATGGTGATTCTTTAGCGGATGAGGACAATAATTTTACGTTAGTAACAAATAAAAAGAGATTGTCTAGCTTCGGAAAGAAGACATGTAACAGCTCTCATAATAGGCCAATAAAATTAAAATTAAAAATGAAAGGGCTCTTTTGGAATAGCAAAGGTCTGGGAGACTTGGCTAAACACTGGTATATTTGTGAGGTGGTTAAGGAGCAACATTTATACTTTGTGGCTATTCTTGAAACTGGTAAAAAAACATTTTTCTGTGTCTAGTCTTAATCATCTTTGTGGTGGTCGAGACTTTTTGTGGCATTTTTCTCCGCCACAAGGACGGTCGGGGGGTATCCTTTTAGGGGTGGACCTAAGGGTTTATGATATTGGTTCTATCGATGTTGGCGATTTCTATGTAAAGTTTCATCTTAAAAATAGAGAGGATGATTTCCAATGGGTTCTTGTAACTGTTTACGGTGCAGCTCAAACTCAATTCAAGGAGCAGTTCCTCAAAGAACTTGTACATGTTTGTAGGAAAGAATCACTTGCCATTTTAGTTGGGGGCGATTTTAATATCATCAGGCATTCGGGTGAAAAAATGATAATTTTGAATCTAAATGGTCTTTTTTGTTTAATGCTGTGATTAATAATTTGGATTTACGGGAAATTGATTTATCTGGTAGACAATATACTTGGGCCAATTCGTTAAATAACCCAATCTTTGAAAAACTGGATAGAGTTTTAATGAGTACAAACTGGGAGCAAAAATTTCCATTGGTCGCAGTCAATGCTCTTGAACGGTCTTTGTCCAATCATACACTGTTGCTTTTAAATACAGGAGCGGCCTCTCATAGAGGGAATCAGCCTTTATTTAAATTTGAATTAGGCTGGCTGTGTAGGGACGGGTTTAGGGAGATAGTGAATGATGTGTGGAAAAAGGAAAATAGAGGTTGTACTGCCTTACAAATTTGGCAATGGAAAGTTAGATCTCTTAGACAATATCTTCGAGGTTGGGCTAAAAATTGCAGTGGAACTTATAAAAAGGAAAAGATAGCGCTTAACTTGATCATTGATGAGTTAGATAAAAAAAGCTGAGCTTTTGAGTTTGTCTAATGAAGACCTTAATCTTAAAAGATTTGCTAATGGGAGATTGGCACAACTTTTAAGAGAAGAAGAAATTAAATGGTATCAAAGGTCCAAAGCGAAATTCCTTTTGGAGGGAGACAGAAATACACGATTCTATCACTTGATTGCGAATGGTAAGCATAGAAAACAAAGAATTTTTCAGCTCGATCAGGAAGAGAGGATAATTTGGGGTGATGTACAATTAAAAAACTATATCACTAGTTATTACAAAGATCTTTTTGGACCACCTGAAATTAATCATTTATCCATGATTGACAGTTTTAGGAATAATATACCTCAAGTCTCAGATTCTGAAAACAACCTGCTCACGATGCCTTTCACTGAGAAAGAGGTGAAAGAAGCAATTTTTCAAATGGAGCATAACAAAGCACCTGGGCCAGATGGCTTCCCAGCGGAGTTTTATCAGGTGTTTTGGGAAGTTATTAAAAATGATATGATGGCCATGTTTCACGATTTTCATAGTTGCTCTATGCATCTTTTTAGCTTGAATTTTGGGATTATTACACTACTTCCCAAAAAAGCGGATGCTAAACAAATACAACAGTATAGACCTATTTGTCTTCTCAATGTTAGTTTTAAAGTGTTTACCAAAGTGACAACTAATAGAATTACTAACATAGCGCATAAGGTTGTTAGACCATCCCAGACAACATTTATGCAAGGGAGATACATTCTTGATGGAGTTGTTATCCTTCATGAAACCGTTCATGAATTGCATAAAGAAAAGTTGGATGGGATTGTGCTCAAGCTTGATTTTGAAAAAGCTTATGACAAATTAAAATGGTCGTTTTTACTACAAACTTTGAGGATGAAAGGCTTTTCAGTTAAGTGGTGTTCCTGGGTGGAGAGTTTTGTTAAGGGAGGGAGTGTTGGAATAAAAGTTAATGATGATTTAGGTTCCTTTTTCCGAACTCAGAAAGGTCTTAGACAAGGCGACCCTATGTCCCCAATTCTTTTTAATTTTGTTGTGGACATGCTAGCAATTTTTATTTCAAAAGCTAAAGAAGAAGGTCTTATTTCGGGAGTAGTTCCTCATTTGATTGATGATGGACTATCAATATTACAATATGCTGATGACACTATCCTTTTTTTGAATAATGACATAGAGCAAGCAAAAAATCTCAAACTTCTTCTGTGTGTCTTTGAACAATTATCAGGTTTAAAGATTAATTTTCATAAGAGCGAAATCTTTTGTTTTGGCAAAGCCAAAGAAGTTGAACCGCAGTATACTCATTTATTTGGTTGTGAAGTGGGTGTCTTCCCTTTCAGGTACTTAGGTATTCCAATTCACTATAGAAAAATAAGGAATAGTGATTGAAAAGGGGTTGAAGATAGAGTTGAAAAGAAACTTAGCAGTTGAAAAGGAAAAAAAATGTCTGTTGGTGGACGATTAGTACTTATTAACTCGGTGCTAAGTAGCTTGCCTATGTTTATGTTGTCTTTTTTTGAGATTCCTAAAGAGGTTCTCAAAAGACTTGATTTTTATAGATCTAGATTTTACTGGCAAAGTGACAGTCTTAAAAAGAAATATAGGTTTGCTAAATGAAGTTTAATGTGTACACCCAAAAAGCAAGGTGGACTAGGCATTCAGAACTTAGACACAAAAAATAAAAATTTACTAGGGAAATGACTTTTTAAGTTGCTTAATGAAGAAGGGGTATGGCAAACTTTGTTAACAAGGAAATATTTGGGTGATAAGAGTCTATCACAGGTGTCTAACAAGCCTGGGTCTTCCCACTTTTGATCGGGTCTAATGAAAGTGAAGGATCTTTTTTTTCAATTTGGTTCATTCCAGGTTAAAAATGGAATGCAAACTAAATTCTGGGAAGATATTTGGTTAGGAGACTCTCCACTAAAAAGACAATATACAATCCTCTATCATGTGGTGAGGAAAAAAGATGATACAATAGCAAATATTATGAGATCGGCTCCTTTAAATATTTTTTTTTCGTAGACCTATTATTGGACCTAAGTTACAGGCTTGGAATGAGTTAATTTTGAGAATTGCTAATTTACAATTAAGTTATCAAAAAGATATTTTTAGATGGAATTTGAATAAGTCTGGACTATTTTCAGATGCAGATCAGTATATATGCACTTATTGGAAATTATAGAGCCCCCATTAGGCACTTTTTTTGTTTACTTAAAATTCCATTAAAAGTGAAAATATTTCTATGGTATCTCAAAAGAGGAGTAGTATTAACTAAAGATAATCTTCTTAAAAGAAATTGAAGAGGAAGCAAAAAAGTGTTGTTTCTGTATTTCAGATGAAACAATTCAGCATCTTTTTATTGACTGTCCCTTTACACGTCTTGTTTGGTGGGTTGTTCAATGTGCGTTTAATTTATCTCCTTTTGTGAATATAGCCAACATGTTTGTGAATTGGTTAGCTGGTATTTCAAACATTTTAAAAACACAACTCCTTGTGGGAGCCAGTGCATTATGTTGGTCTATTTGGTTATGTCGGAATGATGCTGTTTTTGATAAAAAAAAGACTATCACTAATCCCTTACAAGTCATCTTATTGAGTGAGCACTGGATGAGGGTATGGTCAAATTTGCAGAAACCGACCCAGAAGGAGTCCATGTTGAGCGGCAGTGCCAGATTGGAGTATGTGGCGAAACAGATCTTCAACAATCATATATGACAGTGTAGTAACAGGATTTGTAATGATTGAATTTAAAGTTCAGTCGTCTTTTGGTTGTAAAACTTCGAGTCACGTTTAATTATTATTATTTTCTGCCACTTTAGAATTTGGATCTTGTAATAAATTGAGTTGTGTGCATCCTTGATGCAGAGGTCGGGATAGTTTTTTCTCTTCCATTATCTAAAAAATAACTAAGTTATGTGAGGCACCAAGTTGACAGCTGACGTGTCTGATGACAAAATGATCTCATTAAGGCTTTCGGAAAGGTCATCACAGTTTAGAACCTTGCTCCAGGATTGCTTGTAATAATATTTCAGGAATATGAACGAAGAAAATTGAAGTTGCAGATAAATACCCATAAGTATGCATAAAGCCATATAGTATGCAGCAAAGTAAATTCTTTGAAGTCACACCGAGTCGGAGCATACATAAATTCAAATACTGTCTTAGCTCAGTAAGATTCTGTACCAAAATGAAAGGTAACATTTTTTTGAGCTAGTACAACATCAATACTTCTTATGAAAGGTTACATTTTTTTGAGCTAGTACAACATCAATACTTCTTATGAAATGCGGAAGAGAATCGATCACCTAAAATATGTTAGTTTGTCGCATATTCGAGCATATTCTGATTCCATCACCAACACTTAAGAGAACAAACTTTACAACCACCAGTTTATTTCTGACCTGGTATTTACATATGCATAATTGCAGAACAAACTCCGCATTACAGAAGATTTCACATAATAAATAAAACAGCAGGAGATTTCACAACTACAGCCATCTTTGCCTAAGAGTCCAATCTGGAGGCATGCCACCAAAAACACCACAGCAATGGTTGGTGGATGCCACAGTCAGCAGAAAGGAGATGAAAATGCAAGAAGAGTCTGTTTAGTTGTATTGGATTAATTCACAAAAGGTGGAGAGTGACTCAAATCACTCCTCCGAAAGCAACAGAAGATGTGAATTCCATCCACTGTACAGAAGAAAAAGGAGGAACAGCATCCAAAAACTTCTGAAACATTCAAATCTTTTTTATCTTTTGCATCTCACTGATTGTTTTCTGTTTTTTGATTTTTAAACGCAGCTCTGCCACAATTGCTTGGAGTCTCGGTGATTTTGTGCCAGTCGCAATAAGCATTGGTTTAAGTTTACTAATCTAACACGGGGGATAATGGTTTTTTGCATTCAGTAGCTCCTTGTTTGGCAGAGTGGATCATAGTCATATGCTTCACCGGCCTTAACAAACCGTCCTTTGACCCTCTTTCTCACATCTGCCCTAGCCTTGCGAGAAGCATACCTGATCTTCTTGTCAAATCTGTTAAAAGGACCAATATATGAAAGATAATCAGCTAGCTAACAAGGAAAATAGGAGATAAAGACCCCTAAAGCCAGCAAAAGTGAGCTTTATTAGTCGGCCAGTAGCATGTCAGAAAAATAGTATGTAAGAACGGAAGTCTGACAAATCATAAGAAAAGGTTAGAAACAATAATTTATTAGTCGGTATAAAATCTTCAAAACGGGTACAAGTGACTGCATTTTGCCTACCAAAAGACATGTTTCACATTTGGGGGTTGTTTGGACCTTGGGTTTAAACAAAGCAAGATTTGGTTGAACTAGTTTTAGATCCTCACCACCTAAGACCTTGATTGGTTAGATCCTAAGACCTTGATTGGTTAGATTAGAATAAAACCATGATAACAAAAGCTAGTTTTTCCAAAACTCAAAATTATGAGTTTTATAGAAACCAGGTTCTACCATTTTCCATGAAATGCAAAAGAAAAATAGTACAATAGCTAAAAAACAGTTCTAGCCAAACAATGTTTTCACTAAATCCTATCCTAACTGAATAACAACGTAAAATCCGTATTGTTAAACTTACCCAAAACACGTCTTCACCAAATCAATTAAGAAAACGTGTGATCCAAAGACCCATTAAGGATGCTATAAAAATATGTAACCTATTGATTGTGCGCTGAAAATTTTCTACAAGCTACAGTTTCTTGTTGAGTTCTTTTTTTGGTTACAAGTCATTACATTCGTACAAGCAAACGTGCAACAAGATTAGTAAGAAATCACTTACTTTCTTCTCTTCTTCTTCTCCTTGTACCGTGTGATAGCACTGTCTCTACTAGCTCCGGCAAATGAGCCCTCAGGACCAGGAGGATGCCAAGGAGGCTCACCCATAAGGAGCATTGATGATACCCCACAATCTTGGTAGTCTCCAGCACTGCTATCTCCAGTCAAACCGGAAAAGGAAAGAGATATACTGGACCTAGCTTGCCTCACAGGAATACAAAGACTGGAATCACCTTTTGCTCCTGGGTTTGACATCCCAGAGTCAGCAGATACTGCATTGCTAACCCGCTGCATCGATTTGGGCTGTTGAAAAGCGTGAGAAAGACACTTATAATAACCATATAATGAAATACAAAATGTTGAAAGTTTAATCAAACTCCAAACAAAACTAAGTATGCTATAACTTCCCAGTGGATGGATTTCAGATCAACTGACCACATTTGGACATTTATTGATTACAATTTACAACCCTAGTTGTGGTTATTTATTCAACACAAAAACCACATACCCTAGTTAGGAACTCTCTGGCCTCCAAAATTAACATGGGAACACTCTGAAGTGAGGAAAGGTTTATACAATTAAATTGACACAGGCTTGCCACTCATCAGAAGTCTCAAACAGCAAGAGGACAAAAGTATTCCTACTTTTTTTCACTTAGAAGGCATGCTTGTTCCCAACAGTTTATCAACCATACACTAGTTAGGCACATGAATGTGAACAACTATAACAGATTAAAAAAAAAACAAATGACAGCAAAGTACAAACCTCATCAGAGTTCCCAGCAGGCACTTCCTTCATTTCAAAGTAACTGTCAATCCCAGCATCATCAAAGAGTTGCTCTGTTTGAATATGAGAGGTACCAAATAGTTCTTCATAATTTTCAAAAGTTAGATCAACATCATCCATACAGAAATCTTCGTATATGCTGTCCTTGCTGAACATATCTTTGTCTGGTGTATAGGGCACCTGCACAAGGAAACCCTAAGCACACATTAGTGATTAGTGACATATTAATATTTGAAGAAGCATGGTGCAGTGGGAGTCTGAAAAAAAGGCCTACAGATTTTGCATATGATGTACACAGAAAGAAACATATGGGTGAAGATCAAATTAAGTCCTTTATCACCACGTCTGTGATGTTCCCTCTTAATTCTTGCTGCCAAAAAGAAGGCAGAATGGGGATAGATAATATACAATTGCCTAACATAGGAACCCACCAAGTAGCATCCAAGCTAGATTCCAATGTGGATGCTACATCATTAAAATAATGCAAATATAGATAGTGAGCCCAATTTTTCAAATAGAAATTTTATTAAAATTTATTAAAAAAGAAATGGTGCCAAATTTTCCTTGATGTAAGTATAGCCATATGTGAGTTATTTAAATCTGCATGAAGTTAGACAAGCAAGATTACAAGTACCAGAGTTATCCACCAACCTAACCTTCTCAGTGAGACTACCAGTTCCATGACAAATTTGTGTAATATGCACAGTTTTCCCATCCTATGACTTGTGTTTATTCATTTTTCATCTATTAATCTCTGATCGAAGTGCACCCAGATTTCAACAAGGTTCATTTAATATAAAAAATCCATTCACACACAATAAGCGTGCAGAATGATAATTGCAAACTGTAGGGAGGAAAGCTGTTGGTTATCCTACATCCATGGCACATGGGGAGTAGTATATGCAGTAGAAGAGGTGAATTACTAATTCTACATATGGAGGGATATGTGAAAGCCTTATAGCACCTTAGCTGTTGTCGAATCCACGGATCCAGCTGTCTGATCAGTAACAAGTGGAAGAAGATTCACACCAGCTTCAGAAGATGACCCTATCAAAGACTTATGCTTGTCACCAGTATCAAGATCACTCATAAGTGTTGCACTAGCTATATCTAACAAACTGTTGTCCCCTGCTGCATCGTCTTGATTACTGACACCACTGTCACTGATGCTCATCATGCTTATTCCTTGCTCGCAATTCGGCTCAGGGGTTACATTAGGGATATCCAAAATGAACGACCAGATTCTTGAAAGTTCTGCAGATGATGGGCACCCTGAGTAGCAGTTTATGGTTTGTCTTTTGTGTCCAGAAGCTGAGGATCCAGCACTATGCCCATTCCAATCACAATTTTGGCAAAGTGAGGTGTTCTCTACTAGGCAGCGGACCATGGCAGGCTGTGAAGCACACCGATCACACAGTAGGGTCCTTGTATGGCGCCGTGAAAGAGCATTAGCTGAATGTACATTGCGATCGCATGACAAGCACAAGGATGCTGCATCCGATCGGCAGTAAACCATGGACCTCTGCTC
The DNA here is from genome assembly GCA_036346255.1 of Ampelocalamus luodianensis. Lineage (NCBI taxonomy): Eukaryota > Viridiplantae > Streptophyta > Magnoliopsida > Poales > Poaceae > Ampelocalamus > Ampelocalamus luodianensis. The sequence goes on along the minus strand of CM070627.1, from coordinate 48,361,024 downwards.
CCCGCAGAAATCACAGAGAGCACCCATGATTTATGTTGTTGGCAAAATTTAAGACAGCTTTAGGAGCTTTTACGTGGCCAACAAACCCTTCTTCACAATCTTGCTGGATCAATCAAATTTACAAGAAACCTGAACAGTATTCACAAGCAGTTATTAAAAAATTGTTAATACAACTCTTTAGGTTCGGTTGAAAAAAAAAATACAACTCTTTAGGTTCGGTTGAAAAAAAAATACAACTCTTTAGGATAGAAATAAAAATAACATCATAAACTAGTTCCTGAACATTTAATGGTGCATACATGACACCGACAACGTGACAGAAATTTTGCCGCTTGCAGTTACTATATGACCAAGGCACGCACGACCCACCAACGTCTTGCATCAGCTACTAATAATATAAAATCTGGGATAATATAGATTTATTTCCTAACTGGAACATAGTGCCGCCATCTACATTAAGACAATTTTAGGTTTCGATGGACTCATCAATCCGTGGACTCCGCCCCAATTTGCCGACCAGGGCATAAAGAACTAGAAATCCCACTACAAAAGTACCGGCAACTAGTCTTGGAATCTTCTGCTCTCGGTACATATTATAATTCCCTCTCCTCACTCATTGCTTGCAAGTATATATTCCACGAGGTCACTAGGTACTGCGATTCCTAGAAGAGATAATGTGCAAGAAATGCAAGCCAAGCCAACCATTAGAAGACACCAAAATAAATCCATTTCGAGTCAACCATAACATTGGTTTCATTAGAAAAATCTATTCTATCTCAACTTTTCCGAGCAGCTAAGAACAACATGCAGTGCGCAACACTATAATAAGGGGGAAATAATATCAAACAGGAGTGATTGGACTAATGATATAAGCAAACAAAGACCGCAAAACCATAAAAGGGTCGATTTGTATTATCAAATCATGGCATCGGAGAGAGCCCAGAAGGGAAAGGAAATGGGGAAAAAAAATACCAGTCATGGACATATTTGTGCACCTTGCAACAATTGGAATTATTTTGTGTAAACAAAGTGGTAAAGAAGCTTGATTTATATTCCTAGCAAAAAAAAACTTGTTTTATATTAAAAATATATTTTTTTTGAAAGAAAAATCAAATATTTTCAGGAAGCGTGCACACATGGATCTATGGCCAAAAAAAATTGTTATAACTATCGACCTTTTTAAAAGCGGTAAAATCACATCTCTTTTGCACCTAAGCACGCTATGCCTGTATAAAGCTAAAGAAATAAAGATTTTGACAACTCATACAAGCGAGAAAGAATTTATTTTATTAAAACCCTGAAATTTAAGGTGCAAATAAGATCTCCCTTTAAACACTGAAGAATTAGTCGCGGACGGAGTGTTCCTCTTTTTTCCTTTTTGGTCAGTATACCTCATAGAAGCAAGAAGCAACAACATGATGACCATTTAACGAAGAAAAAAAGGAAAATTGTTCTCTTATAACATCCAAGTTTTCCGTCTGCAGAAACAAAAATATGATGCTCGCATGATTCAGAAGAAATCATTTTACGCATGTTACTAAAAAAAAAGGGGAAGATTCGGGGGGAGAAATCGAAATCACACGAGAGGAATTTTTACACCCTTGAACCGCACATCTGTAGTCACAAACTAAACCAAATAAAAACCGAAATTAAATTCAAATCGAAGCCAGTCGCATAGGCAACAGCACAAGAAACAGCAAACGTAAAATAAAAATCGAAGACATCCATTTTTTTGGAAAAAAAAGAATACCAAATACTCCTTTAAAAATCGAGGCAGAGCCCAAATCGAGCACTCCGAGCCACCAATACCAATTACTCCGTTAAAAATCGAGCCAGAGCCCAAATCGAGCACTCGGAGGCACCAAATCCTCCAAACTCGATCCAAATCCTACCCGAGGCAACCACCAAACGCAAACCCATAGAACCCATCAGATACGCCGCTCGTGGTGTAACAGAAACATCTTAGTAGAGGAGAGGAGAGAAATCACGCACCGGAACGACGGAACCGCGGCTCCTCAGATCCACCCGCGCCGAGCGGCCGCTCGAGAAGCCCCCGCCCCGAACCCTAGCGGGGAGCAGCCAGAGAGATCGCTCCAGAAGCTTCTAGTAGAAAGGAGCCTGCCCCGAACCCCAATAAAAAACAACTTTTTTAGAGAGAGAGAGAGAGAGAGCGCGCGCCAAGGAGAGAGGAGGGAAGCTAGAAGAGAGAGAGAGAGAGAGAGAGAGAGAGAGATGCAGCACAAAGAGTGAGAAGAGAAGAGGAGCTAACTATAGTGTAGAGTAAAGGTTGCAAGGGGATGAGGTGGCGGGGCCCACCGGCCTGCGTGGCCACGGAGAAAGGCAAAAGGGTATCAACTCCCCCGCTCGCTTTTACGCTTTTCGGGGGCAGGACGGTCATTCGCGCAGAGGATAAGGGGGGCGCGCGCGAAGGGTGGGGCCCGCGAGCCGGGGGCGCCACCTGTGCGCCCGCACCCGCCTCAGGTCGCTCAGTTTTGGAAAGTGCGGCGCCCCGCTACGCCGGCTCGACTGTTTCCACTCACTGACAGGTGGGTCTGATACGACGTGGGACCGGGATTTCAGTGACGTGTGACCGGCTCGCCGGGGTGCAGTGGACTGGGGCCGCGGCACTGTTGCGCGAAAAGTTGTACTGCGCCAGCCAATCTGACTTGTCCGCGCAGCAGCCTACACTACACACGGGTTGGGTCACTGGCGGGTGGGCCCGGCGTGTACCAACAAACAGTGACATCCTGCGTCCCTACCCGCTTTGGCGGTATCTGCCGGATTAGCGCTCCGGCTCCGACGGGTGGGTGGCTTTTGTTCGTGGGTACTAGACTGGAAATGGGATATTTCGTCAGCAGCAGCCACTCAGATCTCGCGAGTTGCTACGTGGGTGGTTTAATATTGAAGGCCTATTGGAACCCATGAATTTCACGGGGTTTTTTTATATAAAATCTGTGATTTGCTCGCGTGGAATCTTTGGTTGTAGTTGGGTTTGTGAAAGCCTGATAGGGTATATACGAAGTTTGTTATCTAAACATCTTTTTTAGGAATGGATAAAATATACTTATGTTTGTTTGCTTGGGCGAATATATCTATTTAGCCTATGGCTAGAAATCGTAGATCGCATATATGCAACCTACACGTGGCTAACGGATCTGAAATTAAGCACATATATATACTCTTGTTTTCTATTTGATCCTCTTTGTATGCATTTATTCTGGAGCTTCTCGCCCCTAGCATATTCGGTACTCGGTGATATGAACACGATTGATTTTTCTGCTGCCTAGCAACTCGAACATATCATCTATTGCTAGTTAGCTACCTGTATTTGATCACACGATCTGGCCAAAAAAAATCAATAATTCATCCACTGTATTATTGCGATGGTAATAATTCAATCGCAAGGAATAAATGAGGATTTGAGTCGCAATTGGTCTTAAAAAAATGTAATTAGACGTGCAATTTCGCCACCGCGCATGTTTATCCATCCAAAGGAAACTGAGATATCAACTCCGCGCTGCTAGCCAGCCAGCTCGAGAAGATAAGATAAGAAGTATGTAGCATCGATCGATCGATCGTGGCTTAAGCTGTACGGGAGCGAGTCCCTTTCCCAGAGTAAAAGGCCCCCATCATTGCAGATGTACACATCAAAAGGGGCTACTGCTGATTCTTTCTTTAAGTGGCGCTTTAAGCTAAGCAAAGTAATTAAGGGTTTGATTATGTTATCTTTCAAGAGAATTAGCGCATGATTTCAAATGACTTTGAAAACTCTTTTTTGCACGGACTGAATCTTACCTGCCACGCCTACCTTTTGTTGACAAAATTCTGCGGACAAGTGATTCGCCAAACAGGATCAGTCGGCTGTACATGTACCGAACAATTAAATCGTTGGAACGATATATTGTGTAGATTTAACCAAATTATCAACGCCAACCCTTCAACCTCCGAGCCTCGGTCCACCGTGTTCGTCTTGCTTCCCTCTTTCTAACACTGAGGTGGATCAAACCTCCAGATGAGATTTAATCTGTTAGTTGTCCGATCTTTCACGGTGGAATAGCAAACTCATAAACCAATTCGATTGAATTGAATTGCAAGAAAATCAATACACTCACAAACCAATCTAATAGATTGAATTGTAAGTATTATAGTAGTCTTGGTGAACAGTGTCAATGCATGAACAATATCATGCATAAACAGTACCTGAACTCTTGATCACTCTCTCAATCTCTCGTCGCAAGCGAGACGCCGGTGGTGACTTCGTCAAGCTCCGCTCGTCCGGTCTTTAGTAGGCGTCGTGTGTGTGAGTGTGTGCGTGTGATGGTGTGCGTGTGTGTGGGCATCTATGTGTTGTACTAGGTGATTCGCAAAAAAAAAAACTCATCTCAACATACACGCGATATGTGCTAAAACGACTTTTCTGAATTTCATTATCTAAATCATAACTTGCCTTTTCCCTTTATAGTGCGGCCATGGGGCTTAAATAGCCTCCCACGTAAGCACAATTGCTCTGGAATGAACAGTAACTACGTGAATAGTATCCGAAACTAACCCAACCTCTAAATACGCATAACTCAAACTCTCCTATTATTGGAATCTACCGTGTGTAAACAGTACACATAAAATAGTATCCGAAACCAACTCATTCAATCTATTATCCTATTCAGATTCTTCGCAAAATAGGAAATTACATGCAATTTTCGGACAGTCCAGCAAGAACTATATTCAGATATTGGAATCCAAACCGAACCAATCTGTATTCCATGCTTCTTCATATCTTCTGATGCGCCGTCTTCTTTTCAATGGTATGTGGTCCCCAACCTAAGGCACACAAGGAAAGGAACTCGCGTAGAGAAGGGTTCCCATGTACCAATTCCAAACCGAACAGATTATGCCTAATTCCTTGCATTTTAATCTGATGTGATTTTGTTTGATCTCATGCAAACGTGTCAGAGAAAGACCCCCTTTTGATTCAGATTCTTGCTTTGTTTTGCACCGCAACATTTGCATGCACTAACCCATGTGCCGCACTCCCATGCGCTCTATTCATAGTCAAGGTTTCAACCCCCATTAGCAACTGCATGGACAGAAGCCTCTTTTCTTTCCTCCTTCTCGGTAGCAGTCTTGCTAATATCATGCTCATTGTTTTTATCAAGTATTAAACCTGAAATAACAAAAACATTAGTTAAAGATAATCTGTCTACATCAAACACCCTCTTCCTTTTGTGCTACCCTGGCCCCTGGACACCGAAACACCTCGTCTTCCTTAGCTTCGATCGCTCGTCGCCATGCCCAGCTTCACCGCTGGTGAATCCGCTCCTCTTCCCCCTCGGGTCATATCTTGTTCCTAGTTCCCTCGAACCTTGTAGGCTAGTCAATGTTGCCATTTAAAGACTGTAACCCATCACCGCCATTCCAGTCCTAACGCCGACGTGTTTCCCTAGGTCCCCGTGCCCGTCTTTGTAGCATTTTCCCCCCTAGCTCATCCAGTGGCCAGAAACCTTCTCGGGTCCCTCCTGCGCTGAGTCCCTCACGTGGCCAAAACCCCCCGCACCGCTCAACACCGCCATGCCTCCACCTCCGACCTCTATTTCGGCCGACACCACCACCCACAGCTTCGCCATCCTCACCCCCGTTTCCATTGTCTCGCCTGAGTCGATTAAGGATAAAATTATGTGTTGCATTTATAAACTACTAAGCCGTGCAACCATAAGTCTATTATGGGATAGGTCTAGCCAACTACTTTACTCAATTTCTGGCATAAACCTCGCACACAAATGTAACTTTTATATATATTGAGAAAGGTCGTGACTCAATAACAACGGATGATCCCTCATTGAAAATGCACCTGGTTAAGGGCATTTTGGGGGTGACTCATGACGGTCATTGTCCCAGTGTTGAATGGTTCCCCGCCAGAAAGGGTCGAGTGTCGGGAATGCATATTGAAAATTCCTTGTTATGATCGTCTCAATCACATGCCCAAGGAAGTGTGTCATGACCGATATTATGAGTTAATCATATCTTATTAATAAAGTTGTACAACCTCTGCAGAGTGTATAATCTATTCGAATAACCGTGTCCCCGATTATGAACATTGTGCAGAAAGTCTAACTTGGTTAGTTTTAATAAAATGTGGATGAAGACTTGTTAACATGAAAATAGCTTAGCGATGATGTAGGTGGATGAAACCATGAGTGGTAATAGGAGGATGGAATTTGGTTACATGACGAAACTTGTTTATGCAGATGAAACTTTGGTTTTGAAGTTAAAAAGGTATGTCATAGGTTTGAAAATTAATTATAGTATTTGAGCAAAAACTGTTTTGTGCTAAAATAACCATAAAACTATTCCTTCGGTAAGCCTTACATCTATATAATTATATTTGGTGTGAGAACTTGCTGAGTACCTTTGTACTAATTGTTGCTCATATATGTGGATTCTGTGCCTGAAGATATCAATCGATGAACAGTTGGCCCTTCCCATCGGGAGTTGAAGATGACGCCAAGCACTAGGTCGTTTATCTTAGTCGATTGTCTGTGGGCATATCCTAATGTCACCATGGTTATTTATCCTTTCCGCTGCAAGTTTTCATTTGTAATTGCCCTTCCCAGCCTATGATGTAAGACTTCGACCATGTGGTCTATTTACACTTATTTATTATATTTTATTCACATGTATGGATATGATATTCATCGATATTGTACTATACGAGTTAGTTACTTATCATAAAACTAGCTCAAAATATACGGAATGGCTGAATGCAAATCTGTATCCCCACAACACCTCAGCGCCAATGAACTCAGCGTTGACCGGTGCTACATTGGCAACGACTGCCTCCAACATTGGCAGCACCAATGACACTAGCGCTAACCAGTTCAACATCAGCGCTATTCATCGCGACGCTAAAAAAAGTCATTTGTGAAAATAGTTTTGGGTTGGGTGCATATATGAAAGTAAATTCAGGAAGAAAAAAAAAGCCAAAATAATGCAAAATATACCCAGCTGGGAACGGGGGATCATCAAACGCATCACACGTGAAGCTGAACTTTCCGCCGCTCTGGCCTTGTGGGCCCACCAGCCCACAGACCCCACCAAACTTGGTAGGGCGTTCCCTGATTGGCCTCCGCTTCCTAACTGGCGGGCCCCACCAAAATTCGTGCTACTTTTACCTGCTCTTCTGTTGATTTATCTCCCCACGTCCTCTCACCCCGAGAGAGAAATTACCTCGGAATTGATCTCTTCGCAAAGATGGTGATTTAGGTAGAACTCCAACTTATCCACGGTACCGCCGTACAGTGCAGAATTGAGCCTAAGCAGGTACTGTAACACGGCACCTAGCTGCAGAAGTCGTTGCCAAAATTGGATAGCGCGAGTCTGAACAGCTGCGACCTACGTGGACCTGGTGGGCGCCAAAATTCTGAGCCTCAAAGCTTATTTGCAGTCAAGATCCATTCTACTCTCGTGTTAAGCACAGGCTTTGACTCAAACTAACACTCGAGTCAAAACAAACAAGATCGATCGAGTCCCGTTCTCCGTTAGATTTGCCCTCACTGTGTTTGTGGTTTAACTGTTCGTTTTCAAGATATGCAACTTGCCTAGTTGGTGCGAACACTTGTTCATACCGGTCAAGAAAAGAGGCGTGGAGTAAAACGTGGATACTGTGTTACACTATTCTTGAAGACCCACCCCCCCTTACGGTGTCATGTCAGGTCCAACCGACGGCGGAGATCATCTATGCTCCTCCATCCGAATACAGGGACCCAGCCACGACGTGCACCAATCATACCACAGGACGGGAGCCGTACGACCGTACTAGCAGAACCATGCGGCTGTCGAAGCGGCCAAGCGATCTGTATCCGGCGGTTTTTGATCGCCTAGTTTCTTTTTAAAACGAAATGATAAAATTATTTTTTATACCAATAAAATGACAAAATTGATATATTTGTAGCGCAAAATAACCTACTGCGAACTGGAACTGCGACAGACGATCTGCCCGCACTGCCACCTGAAGTGCTCACAAAGCACTAAAGACGATACATATCACATATCTATCCATCTATGGTACTATTTCTGACGTTTTATCGAAAAGAACACTAAATTTGCTATTTCGTCCTCGTAGCAGTCCAAATGAGCACAAACTCATCAGTATCCGTCGTCCCCGAGATATATAGCCCAATGGGAGGCTGCCGAATTCGGATCGGGTTCGGCAGCACTACCGGCACTAGCAGTAGTAGCATGCGCCGACCCTCTTGACACGTCGCCACCACGGCCTGACGGGTTCGATCCCAGATGCCATTATTGGATTTGGATTCCTGCAACAAACCAACAAATGCGATGTTGCGACACCCTTTATGCCCGGGTCGTTCTTCCTCCCGGCGCGATCCCACGACGGCGCGCGGGCGCACCCGGCAACATGCATAAGGCCGCACCGACTTGGAAGCGTCGAGGGCCTCTTTCTTTTCCGGTCCCGCCCTTGTGAATTCACAGCAGTAACTGGTCGGTTCCTGTAACATTTGTTTGTTTGTTTTTGGTGAGGATTACACTGAATCATGTTGATGCGTCGGAACTCAGAAACCGAGCAGATAAGTAGGTTATTTATTGCTTTAATAATGCTAAAAATCTGGTTTGTCCCGCTAATGCTGCTGGCCAGCTAGCTGCGTCTTTTAGGACGGCATGGACCATGGGAGTTGTTTCCCTCTCCCTTCGCTTTTTTCAGGTAAAATGTCTCTACCGGACAGCCTCTCTGGATTAATATTGTCGAAAGTTCAGTACACATTCCTCCTTCCGTTGGACAGTGCCTCACCAAAGAAAGAAAAATACGAATCTACCATCGGGGACGGCTGTTAGCCCTAAGCTGCAAAAGCGTGACACATAAGCAACACGTCGAACCATCTCCCTGTGTTGGTGGCTTGGTGCAGACGAGGCTCCGAGGACGGCGTGTAGCGTTGATAGCCGAGGAAGCTACCCGCCTCGCGTCCGCTGTCGAGGTCCGAAGCAGAGGATGGCGTGTGGTGTCCATAGCCGAAACAGCTACTCGCCTGACGGCCGCCGTCGAGGTTGAAAACCGAGGACGAGAGCTCGGCGGAGTGCATCCACGTCGTAGGGTCGCCGGGATTGATGTGGACGGACGGCGAATTCCGATGGCTGTTCAGCGGGGGGCATCGCTAACGAGGATCATATAGACTAAATCAACATTTTCAGTTAAGAGAAGTCGAAATAGAGTTTCATTTAGGCCCACTTAGATAAGACTCATCTAGTACCTCAGACAGCACCCACTTAACCCGGTTATGTTTTCAACAAAAGAGAGAGAAAAGATGTTTTATTCATTTATTTAATATAACTGGTGAATGGCTAATTACACTCACTGACGACCAGTTAGGGATAATAACCAACTTCCCCGACCAGTAACCACAGGCTCCTTAGAACAGAGTATAACTGGTGTAAGTCATAACGGTTTGCCACGTGATTGTTTAATTAAACACGAGATAGCAGTTAATGGCGGTTCTGGCAAGGGACACGACGGTTCGACACAATGTAGACATGGACGTGGAGGCCAAAAACGTCTATTACATCATTAACTACCACCTCTTAGATAAATATAAATTAGGGGGCTGCACGCCTCCAAACACATAGCGATATCATTCGTACTCATTGTAAACTCTTTGTCCACGATAATAAAGTCTCTGAATGTGTTGTTGTTCTTTGTATTATTATTTTCGTAAGTTTGATAGAGGGCCTTAAGTCACGTGCATCGATAGTCACCAAGGATGGACTACCGGGGCGCCGCCTTTGGTCGAAGAAAGGAGGCGTAGCCATGTGAGGACTGTCGGGTCACCGTCTCTGAGTTGGGCCTCCATTGCCAATCAATATAGGGCCATTTAATACTCTGAAACACATTAGAGAGAGATTAAAAAGAGTTAGTGAGGATTTTCCAAAAAAAATGGAGAGAACCTGAGCCATAGGCTTTCGACCCATGGCACCAAGGCCCAAAGTAGGTTGGTGCCTTAAGAGGGTCCAAGGGGGACAACAACCCTAGCCCTGCCTCCTCGCGCCTCCACCCTCCTCTGCAGCGTGCTGCGCTGCTTTCTTCCGCAGCGTGCCGCCACTGCTGCGTGCCGCCGCTTCTATTGCCGCTGCTGTTGCCAAAGAAGAGGAGGAGGCCAGCAAGGGGGCGAGGAGAAAGGAAGGAAGGAGGAAGGGAGGAGAAGGAAAGGAGGAAGAGGGAGAGGAGGAGTTTGCGGGTTGACTGGCTTCGTGTTTTCCGAGGGTAACGATCTGAAATCTTTAGATTTGCCCTAGGTTAATCATTATTTAGTTTGTAGAACGTTTGGTCATGGGAAAGGATAGATCGTATTCTACCCTAGTTCGTGAAGATTAAGCGCAGAACGTTGCGGGGGCGATTAGGGGTATTTAGGCTCAGAATTAAAGTTCAGTGTAATTAGAGAAAGATTAGGTTATCACGTTAGCTTTCCAGGAAGGTATTGATCGTTAAAAACAAAGTAGCGAACAAAAAGATACAGCCTCCGGAAGGTTGCTGTCCAGATTCCGGGCGTAATTGGCAGACGTCGTGAAGTTGTGTCGATTTTGTGTAGAAATTGGTAAAATTAAATATTTTATGTTAACTTGAATATTTTAGGAAATCTTGTAGTTTCCAAAATTATTCATATAGTTTCAAGTTTTAGAATTAAAGATATAAAACTGTAAAATGGGCTGTTTTGACAAAATCTAGAACGGTCTTCGGGTAAAGAAACAGGGTAGAAAACGGTAAAATCAGATTTTCGTCGTAACTAGGAAAATGTAGGTTATTTCATGAGGATTCCATAAAGTCTTGGATAGCCAAATTTAGAGTTTAGATGAGTAAGATAAAGTTGTTTTAACTACTGGGATAACGGGTAGTGTGTCCGGTAGTTTCAGGTTAAAAAGGTCGGTTTGGCGTAGGCGTGCGATAATGGTTTGAATAAAGTGTAGGTGTTGTAATGTATGATTTTGAGATGCATTTTGGATTATTTGTCCAGGGAGTGTGGTCTCGTGTGCGTTGTCACCGTTTCGCTCTCCAGCGTCACAAGACTACTTATTTCCTCAAGAGCCGGAGACAATGTAGATGGGGACCTTGCCCGTGGCACAGATGGGGATAACAGCCTTGGAGACATCATGAGTCTTATCCTTGGAGACCTCACCATTGTCACTACCGGTGAACTTAACCGCTTAGTGGCCGGGGGGCTTTTGCCGCTTCATCATAAGGGCTTTTTGTTTCGCCACCGACAAGCTGCTCGAAGACACTCCCACTTCTTGGCTAGCTCCTAGCCCTCCTTCTTGAGCCTCCATAGACAACACCTGTAGTGGCACAAATTGTATCAAGACTACTACTAAATAGGACAAGTAACGACAACATAAAGTACTTGTTAGAACATGAATGCTACGATTAACAAGATGATTCACATAGTTTCTTTTCTAAAGAACTAGTATGCCAGTTACGAGGGCATTTCACTACAAGTAAAGCCCCCTTTAATTTCTGTGGTTAGTTCTAGTTTAACAAGGGGGAATTAGAACCTAGAGTACTAGTGTTTAACCTGCATATTTATAACCTCGAAAGGAATGAGAAAGATAGATACTCATCTAATTGGTAGATTGGTTCTACTAGTGTACTAGATTGATGTACAATATTTATTTAAGGAAAGCAGTCTGCAGGGTGAAGGTGGTTCTACTAGTGTGGGAACTAGGGAGCTGCCTGTAATTGAGCTAAAAAAATAAAAAAAATACTCTACTCCATGTACACCAGCAACTACTTTCCTTGAGATCATCCGCATGTTGTTGATTTCTTTGAGATTGAAACAATTTTGTTCAACTCCAAAAATACGACAACATCACCATACTAAGTTGTGTACTTCGTACATAAATCCAACACTAACAGGAATGCTTGTTTATTTCCTTGAGATGGACATCAGCAGCTGGAATGCTGAATCCAACACTCTACTCCATGTACTTCATCTACATATGTCAATCAAGACTTAAAACCTCAAAACCTCCAATCAAGACTCAGATGTCAGGATCAATAACTCGTCCGTAGAAGCTAACACACACATAGGCCTAATATATCAACCAAGAACAGGGCCGGAGTAGCCAAGAAACGACCAAGAACAGAGATCACATCTAGATGGCTCGGCCGAAGATGGGGGTGATGGTGGAGGAGATGGCCGCGCCAAAGATGGGGGCGACTGCGGAGATGGCTAGGGTTTGGGCGAGGCCTCGGGGCCCTTGACTGGGCGAGGGGCGAGGAGGCCTGCAGCTCTGCAGGCAACTAGGGTTCAGCCGTTCGGCGCGAGGAGTGAGCGAGCGAGTCGTGCTATGCGGGTCTTCGTGGCTCTTTGTGGGTTATGGCATTTTGGCCCACTTTAGCCACTTAGGGTGTGTTTTGTTCGTTGAATGGAGTGGTCCTGAACTATCCGGTACGGGAAATGAGCTCGTTCAGGTGTTTGGTTGATTGAATGGAACCAAACCATTCGGGATGAGATGGTTCAAGAAATGAGAATATTCCATATTTATGCTGTATCATCCTGTTGGGAAAAAAAATCCCGAATCACGCTGTTCACTCAAGTTCCAAGGCACTTAGTGATGTGACGAGGTTGATTTACGAGCTTCAAATGACCATATTTCCTAAACCAAGTATCCGATTTGCGACCCGATTGAAGCGTTGTGTTTCTTGTCATTTAATCAACAAAACATACCACTGTTGGCATATTTTAGTACAAAAAAATATCATGCGGACCCCACGTGTCATAACATCCTAAAGTTTAGTGTAATCCAAATACAATCTCATTCATCAAACCAAACATCATCTTGAACTATCTAGGACCATCCTATCCCATCAACCAAACAAAATCATGTATCATTCTATCCCACCAACCAAACATCATACTTGTATCATCTCATCCAGGATCATTCCATCCATCCTGTACTATCCCATCCTATTCACCCTGGTTTACCTAACCAAATGCACCCTTAATTGTTGCAGTTTGCCCGCAACAGCAACATGGTTGTTTTTTTGCAGGCAGGATAAGCGGGCTCGCGGGCCAACCGCCGCCACTTATGCCCATACTAATAGTTCATAAAACTTTCCTAATGGTACGTAACAATAATCTTGTTTTCATCGGTTAAAGTGCATCCGAACATAAAGAACTTTCCGCAACGGCACAAAAGAGTGTCGAGGGTTAGAATCCTAAACTACTAGCAGACGCTGTATAGGATTGTACATCTCTTATTTTCATTGGACGGTTGACATTGATTCAAAGTCATGGCGTTGTGTGCCCCGTCTTTCCTCCTGAAGACAAAGCATCCAAATCTGCACATGGTTACCTCTGTCCTCAAGGGTTACTAAGGCAAGAACCTTGTTGTAAGTCTACCATTGGTTATCGTTGGTTATCACGCCAACCCTTGTCCATTACTAGTAAGCATACCTATGGTTATAACATTTTTAGAGTTTGTGGTCGAGACGTCTTCTTAGGCCATAAATCCTCTCTACACCATGTTCTTTTTCACCTCCTCCTTCCTTCCACTACCATCGATGTCGCAGCCATTGGCCACCACCCTTTCCGCATATCCCCACTGGCCACCACCCTTTCCGCATATCCTCATCCCTCACCGGGCATGACCATTGCCTACCCCTCTCTCTCCCCATAGACAACATTTCTTCCTCCCTATTCCCCACCCTCACTCTCTCACCTTCCTACCGCTGCCGTGATTCACCGATCTTTAACACACCCCGCTGTTGCCCCGCGTCGCCCGAGTCAGTCGACGTCTTCCTCGCCTCGCCTTGCCTGGATCTTAGCGCCGCCTACCTCCCCTTGCTGGATCCGGCCGCTATCGCCCTTGCATCACCGAATCCGACCGCCGGCACATTGCCAGATCCCTTCCTTTCTTGTCATCGCATGCTGAGCCGGCGGTGCCGTCCTCGTTGTCGATAGACAAGAAGCGAGGGGAGCAAAGCATGGAGGGGAAGGGAAGAGAGCAAGAATCCGAGTGGGACTAAGGTTTGCTTCTTGGACCACACCCTCACCATCTTTTCCTCCTCTGGACCACCGAAGCACCCACAACTTCTGCAGGCTGCTCCAACACCTGGGAGGTACCCGATTAGCCTCCATGATGGCATCCAAGCCTAGGTGGCCTCACGGGACACCCGGCTGGAGCTCCGCGTTGTACATACCCTAACATGCCATCTGGCCAGTTGGTCAAAGGAGTCGAAATAACTAAACTTTCATGGGCTTATGAACCCAAGCTGGGCCCTTCCATCTGGATCAGCCAAATGGGCTTCATAGCTTATCAGGCCCAATCCATCCTCCTAGTAGAAATATTCAGTTCGCCTCCCCACTTTACGATTCGCGAAAACGCGAGCCGTGGCGGAAACAGAGACTCCATCGAGCTATCGAAGCGCCGGCCTCCTCCAGCCGCCTAGCCTCGCCGTAACCCGCTTCGCTTGGCCTCCTCCTCGCCGTAACTCCCCAGCCCCCTCGCCCTCCAAACCCTAACCCTAGTAAAATCCTCCATCCCCGGCACCGCCCCCCGGGTTCGCGCGATGGGGCGGAGGAAGGAGCGCCGGCTGGCGGCCATGGCGGCCGCGGGCCGCAGGGTGAAGCTCGATCTCTTCCTCGATCCCTCCCCCGGTGAGTTTTTATTCCTGCTCGGTTTGGCTCGATTTTGGTTTTGTGATTTGTGTTTGATCTTGATGCCATGTGTTCCAATTAATCCCGACCTGATTTGAGATTAATTGCTGATTGCTCGCGTTGATTGTCTTGGCTTGTGAGCGGACTAAGCTTGAATTCAACTCGATTACTTCGAACGGTCGAAGCTTATTGTGGTGTGGTTGTATGATTAGGGGTTGTTTGGTTGCCCGGATCCGACCATCCTGAAATGAGTGGATGCAGTTCGAATCGTGAGCTCACCCTGAATATGTGGATTTAGGCTGACTTGTTTGGTTCATGTGTGGGTGGCTTTGAAGAGGCCGCTATGTTGTTTGGTTGGTTGTCTGGATGCGACAACGGATACACTAGAATGACGGAAGAAGCTAAAACAAAAGGCAAAGTGGCTGGCTGACAGAAGCCACCAGTTCTGTATTTTTTAAGAGTTTTTCAGCATGGTGACCTTGACACTTCTGTGTGCCCCTGCAGAGTCTCAATGTCAGTTCTAGCTACATTATTTCACCATGCATCAAACCAGTTACCAATTCTGGACTAAAGGGAGTTACCCAATGTGTTAACAAATATGTTGGTTGCAATGCCAAATGACAATTGATCTCCACTCTCGTAGATAAATATAGCCATTGCAACTCTTAAATCAGCACCATTTGCTGCAAATGTGTTACAAACATAATCCAATATGTTTCTGCAGTAGTTAAGAGAATTGGCTGTGTGAATTGTAGTAGATAAGTGGAACGAGAGCAGAGTAGAAGTCCACCAAACCTAAATAACAAAAATCCATCTATGAATGAGAGAATTTCCAAGCCAATCATTCAATTGTTTATTGCATGCAAAATAACTTAAAAGGAGCACAAAGTTTCCAATGTAATGACCACAGAAAACAAATAGAATATTACCAGAGGAAAAAAAAAGAAAATGTATGGCATTTGTTCCATGAATTTGTGTATGTAGGCTATGGTATCACAGTCCTCATCAGATGGACACTGCAGCTCAGGAGGGAGGGGTTGGGGGGTTGGTATCTAGGGCAAAACATGGGTTTGGGGTTGGAGAGATCTGATGGTTTCCACAATAAGCAATTGAATCACACTGTCTCCATCAAATCAACGACATGTAACATGGAGGGGAAATGACCCCATATATCAGTTACGATAACAAAAAATGTCGGTTGGATTTAGGGGAAGGATGGTTGATTTTTTTTTTTTGGAAACACGCTCTTATAATTGTAGAGATTTAATGCTTGGATATTCTTTCCACTTGTGAATCACTAAAGGGGTGACAACTGACAAACTTACATATATAGCAAGACACACTTCTATTAGTATAGCTACCGAACATAGGTAAGACATGGAGGGATTTAATGCTTGGATATTCCTTGCACTTGTGAATCTGTAAAGGGGTGACAACTGACAAACTGACATATATAGTAAGACATGCTTGTATTAGTATAGCTACCGAACATAGGTAAGATATGGTAAATAAGACGTACCATAAAATGGCATTCCGATAGATTGTGATTTATCTTTACGAATAAGGCAATTAGCTGACTCTGATACCCTGACTTGCAGGGGAGGCATCTTTGAAAGAGGGAGTAGGAGGGGAAAACCGTGACCAACAAACTGGTGTTCCCACTTCACCATCTTCTTCAGGTGGGTTTCGTCAATTCCCTTCCAAGGGATATGTAAAGAAGACATGCCTATGGAATGTAAATTTGGTGGAAATTTGGAATTTTTGTACAAGCATGTATATGCTCCACATATCTGGTTTTGAGGCACCTGTAGGGTTCCCGGCCTGCAAGGAACATTGAGTAAATTCTTCAGATCAGGCTGCCACTGTCAAAATTGAGTGAATGCCTGCGGGTAATTTCTCTTTTGGCAGCATCTAAGCATGGGGATTTCAGGATGTGATTGTTGCCTCCTCGGTTCGTATGTCTCTTTCTTTATAATGTAGCTCCTAACCTGGTCTTTTTATTATTGCCAGGCTGCTATACTGCATGTTAAGTAATCTTAACAAACTCCCAAAACTTGTTTTACTTTGTTAATGTCTTAACTGATACTTCATAAAAGAGCGCAATGTATATTGCCACATGCAACCTTTTGCAATTTTACTGATGCATTTGTATTTTCAGATAAGAAGGAGAATCCTCTAGCGTTGCTTGGGCAATATAGTGATGATGAAGAAGAGGACGAGGAGGCAGCAGATCAACCCAATGGTGAAACTAAGGGGAGTTCAACAGATGCAAGTGCTCAGGTAATTCAGGTTCTCACTCTGTCCTCCGTTCTACCTTCTTTGGGTCTATCTTCAGCTTCGGCCTATGGGTTTGAAGCTAAAGCTAGGCCGAACAGGTTGAACCTTGTTGTGCTTATCATGTAACTATGTAAGCCTAAGTTAGTTTTGTACTATAAGCCTCCAAATAAGCTGAAGCCAGTGAAAGTGCTTATAAGTTGAAGTCTCCTATAAGCTGGCAAATATATTTTTGTATATAGCAATTAGGAAGCACTCATGTGATGCTCTCTTGTCAGGTTCTTGGTCAACTATCTCTCACTTTTTCTTACATAGAAGATTGTTGCGATTAAGGAGTCTGAGCTCACTTGGTCTTATGATGAAAATATGTTCACTTGTTTCAGGTTACTCACGAACGTGGTGACCCAGCTGACGATAAAGGCAATGCACATAGTGAACCATCTGCCCCTCTTGGTGTTCAGCAAGAGGTATCTCAAGCTGATGATGTCAAGAAAACTGAAAATGTTGCTGAGGAAAACACTGTTGCCCCTGAGCCAACTCCGGAAAATGAGTGTGTGACAGCAACTGAAGCTGTTCCCGATTCATCTGGTATGCAAATTGTTGGTGACTTTGGTGGGAATTGGAAGGCTGTAATGCATGAACAGAGTAATCAGTGTTACTACTGGAACACAGTTACTGGAGAAACTTCTTGGGAGATTCCTAATGGATTAACTTCGGGAGTTGCAGCTGATGTAGTCATTTCATCTGTTCCTGCTCATATAGACTACTCCATAGAAGCTCAAGCACATGTCCTTCCCTACAACAATGCCGAAGCATATTCAAGTGATGTGTCTCTTGGAAATGACACAGCAACTTATGCTACTTTGGGAATGGCATGCGGAACTGGACAGCTTACTCATGATGCTTATGCTTATGCTGCAGCTGTCACTAGTTATGAGTCAATGGACATTGATCCCTTGCAGCTTGCAAAATACGGTGAGGATTTGCTGCAAAGATTGAAGCTGATGGAAAGGTGCTTGTTGTTATTATCCTTTTGCCGTTTCTTTCTTCCCGTAGCAAGCATTCTTCTAGCTAGAACTGCATAACTAATTTTTCATCATGTTATTATCATTGTAGGATGCATGGTTCCATTGACAGTCTTGAATTGACAAAAAGAGAAATTGAGATACGAATATCAGACTGCAATGTGCTCTCATCGTATGGGTCTTCTTTGCTTCCGTTGTGGTTGCATGCTGAGGTGCACCTTAAGCAACTAGAATATTCAGTTTCCAAGTTGGAAGCTAGCTACACTACCGAACCTGGACATATAAAGACAGAGGATGTGGAACTCAAAGCACCTAATCAAGCTGAAGCGATGGCTCCCTCCAATGGTGAGGATTCAAAGTTTGAGGTTAGCACTGGGGTCACTATGGATGAAAATGTTAAGATCGAGGAGCCATCTTTAACATCATCTGTTCAGAATTCACAAGAAAAAGATGCCGCAGCAGTTCCTTCAAAAGTTGAATTAGACAATGATGAAGATATGGATGTGGAAATGGAGGTTGATGAAGAAAATGTTGAAGAGCAGGGGCATTCCAGTTCTACGCCTAATGAGGAGCATCCTCCATCACAGCAAGTACAGTCACCAACTTTGTCATCATTGGAGGGTTCTGCTGCTCCTCCAGAGGATAATGACATTCCTCCACCACCACCAGAAGAGGAATGGATTCCACCTCCACCACCTGAGAATGAACCAGCTCCCCCACCCCCTCCTGAAGAGCCTGCTGTGTCATATGTCCATACTGATACAATTCCTCAGCCATACGTAGGTCAAGCAAATTTGGGTTATACACTTCCAGGAATGGAGTACTATGCTGCTGCAGGCGCAGAAGGTACAAATGCCAACTATTATATGCAAGAGAGCGAGTCTCATGTCCTTCAACCGCAGCAGCATTCTTACTATGCACCAGTATCCGCAAGTGGCGTATCTATTCCTGTTGATGCCACATCTATTGCTGCAGTACCAGTTTCTTCCTATAGCTATCCTCTGGTCACTATGGCTGCCACTGGAGTAGCAGTTGAACCTTCTGAATACTATGCTTCATCACTCTCTGCCATTTCTAGTGGTGCACTAGATAACAAAACAAGCTCAGCCTCTCTTGTTTCTGCAAATACTAATGTGAATCCCACCGAGTCTGATAAAGTGATATCCAAGGAGGCCAAAATTGCATATTCGAGCCAAGCTGTAGGATCAACATCAACTTCAGGAATATCATCCATACTTGGAAGTTCTACACAACCTTCTACAGGTACCATCAATCAAACTAAAGGTAATTTTATTATTCTTCATAAGGACAGTTGATCTTGCTCTCTTGTTGATCTTGCTCTCTTGGTTATTCTTCCTCCATGGCAAACATAGTTTCACCTTATGCACCGTTTTGCAGTTGTTCGTAACAAGAAGCGAGCTGTTGCTGGTGCATCATCACTGAGATCTAATAAGAAGGTTTCAAGTCTGGTGGATAAGGTAGATCTCTACAACAAACCTCTCAAGGCTGTTTCCAAGCATGAGTGCAAAGTGACTATTTGTATCCCGTCCCCGCTCCAACACGACTGCTACACGCACGGACACACACACACACACACCACCCTTCCCCAAATGGGATGCCTGACATTAATGATGAAATTTAAACATGTTGTTATTTATGTTCACGATATGCATAATTGCTAACTGTGTATACTTGGCTGATGGAAATAGGATCTTAAACTAGTTTATTTCCTTGTGTGCAAGATAGGTCATGCAGAAAAACCAATTCGTGAAAGTGGCATCTTAACTGTGTGTTTCCTGATTATCTTATCTCATGTTTATCATTTCTTAGTTTAAAGGCAGAACAATCTGTTTACATGGTAAGGGTTAAACTGAGGTGAGTAGTGATGTATAGATAATTGTTTCCCCATCAATTTCACTTTGCTAAAGTAACTACTTTTGGTTTTTGTTATAACAGTGGAAAGCTGCAAAAGAGGAGCTTCGTGATGAAGAGGAAGAAGAACCTGAAAGTGCTTTGGAGGCACTAGAAAGGAAGCGTCAGAAGGAAATAGAGGTAACTTCCTCTTTCTTCCTCTCTTGAGAACACATCAGAAAATGCTTCCAAAGTCTCCCAATTTAATCATGTTCCATTCGATTCAGGAGTGGCGTAAACAACAGATAGCTAGCGGAGAAGCTCAGGCAAATGCCAATTTTCTTCCGCTTGGTGGTGACTGGTATTGTTTCTTTACCATAGGATGGTTGACTTTAATAACTTGATACTGATGACTTACCACATAGTACTTGTGGCCTCTGTCATGGCTATTTAATTTTTGTCTCTTTTTTCGCATTTATCCTCTCTGATGTCCTATAATATGTTTTTTATAAAATAATCCTCTCTGGATCTTATTTTTAGAATAAACTAGCTTGAAACTTATTTTAAAAATGAACTATGCTTGCAACGGCATGGACCATAGAGTTGCAAATTTGCGACGGCACAGTCTGTGGCATCGCAGGCAGAGTTCCTTTTTTTTTTGGAAATATGTGTTGAAGACTATCCATTGTTTTGCAAATTTCCTGCGGCATTGCAAGTAAGGTGTATTTTTTAAACATAAGTTTCATATGGGTTTATTTTTAAAAAAAGACTACAAAGGATTATTTTATGAAATCAATTTGATATCCTACTTGTTTAGTATATACTTTAATGTCTATACTTACAGTGCCCACAAGAATATATTGAGAAACTGGGATTGTCTCTCTGCATCTAAAAGCTGTGTTCAAAGAATATATTTAACCTTATGTACCTTTTTCTGCAATGTAAGTTGTAGGTGTCTAATTTCTTGAATGTTTCTATGTACATATTTGTCTGTTATATTCTCATGTCTATTTACCTTCGTCGAGGGGTTTGCATATGTCTGTGTAAAGAGTTAAAAAACTGATGGAAGAGTATTTTTTTCCTCTGTATTCCTTCATCGAGGGGTTTGCATATGTCTGGTTATCTGCTTGGTACCAGTGGTAATTGGTTTGAAACCAGCGAAAACACTGAAAAAGCTTCCAAGTTGGTGAAACAACCAGAAACGACCTGAAAGATAACCAGTTTAGGCTTTCGGCTGGTTCTTGAAACTTGGGCGAATATGTTAATCTTATCTAATTCCCCTTTATATTGGATTATCCTTATAACTTCATATAATAATTTTGTTTCAAAAACTCACTCTTTTCAAGGAATACTCTCAAGTTTTTTGTTTGCATGAGAATATTGTGAACGTCAGCCAGTTTGAATGTGTGTTGTTCAAACCCCCTTGTACCTACTAGACCCTAGACAATATTTTTCAAAAATAGGCAGACCCAGGATTTCCAGAATAGGTATTCGAAGTTACAAAAATATAGTTCAATGTAAAATATAAAAGTGCACAATTGCAAAAATCAAAATACAAATTATTCGTACTAATAACAACATCTCAAATAATTTAGTGAAATTACAAAATAATCAAGAAAAATTACAATTTAACTTAATTTTCCTTTATGCCTTTCAAATCGATGCAATTCATTTTTTTTTGAAGCTTTGAGATCTACATTTCACAAAAAAAAAACAAGATTTACCAATCATAATTCAAGCTAACATAAACAAAATTGCTGATTTGGGCATTTGGGTTTGCTCTTTGCTGGTTTGGGAATTGGGGATCTGTTAATTCGGATTGAACTCACCTCTGCGTTGTTGGGAATTTGGGTATCGTGGCACCTTTTTGTTGGGAGCCGCGCGAGGTGTCGGGTCGCCGCCGTCGGCCGTAGGCCCGCATGGCTCGCCAGTCGCCTCCCCCCATTCGATGGCCGCACTGTCCCGCTCGACATTGCTCCTCCACCCTGCCGCCGCGTTTGGCTTTGTTGTGGCCACACCAAGGGAAAGACGTGTGAGCCGGCTCTTGTCTGTTGATTGTTCGGGTTAGAGAGAGAGAGAGAGAGAGAGAGAGAGTTGAGGGGGAATGGTATTGTTGTGGCTCGGCCGAATGGTCCAATACCCAAAGGGCAAAAGCCGAAGGGGGTGTGACCATGGACCGGCCATCACATGGGCCAGTTTGAGGTTGTGGGGTGCCGGAGGGAGACATGGTATGGGTTGAGAGGGAGTTGTGATCTAGTTAACTCAATTAATAGTATATTTCATTATATACGTAATACACATACTGTACAGTATTTTGTTTTTGCAAAAAATAATGGGTGTTCAGCTAAACACCCATGAACCTACGACGGTCCGCCCTTTGGGTGGGGGCTCCCATTTACGAGTGATAACCAGCCTGTTATGGGCAGAGTTGGAAACCTTGCTATCCCAAAGCTACTATTGTCACGAGCAGGCACATGGTTCCTTGTGTTGAATTTGCTGGGTGGTTATTCTTGTCTTGAGTTGAACTTACCTTAAATCATTTTTGCAGGCGTGACCGTGTGAAACGCAGGAGAGCTGAGGCGAAAAAGGAGTCAAAGAGAGAATCTATTCCTGCACCAGTAAGTGCTGCCGAACAGCATAATGGGCAGCCTGATCTTGCAGAGCTCTCCAAGGGTCTTCCTTCTGGGTGGCAGGTTAGTGGTTTACCTTGCCTCGTACGCTCAATATATCTGAGGTTGTGCTTGATAGTTGACACATCCATAATGAAAGCTGCATTGCAACTTGCAAGAAATGCAATTTTCTTTCTGACAATCCAAATTCACGAATAATTAAGCAGCAGAAATTTTTGGATCACAACCTGTATTCTTTGCTCGAGTGTACCATATTAACCTTGTTTGCGTGGTACATTTGTGTTAATACGAAGGTGTTGAGTCCTCCTTGTTCTTCGCTCGCAGGCATACTTGGATGAGTCTACGAAGCAAGTGTACTACGGGAACAGCCTCACATCCGAGACGTGTTGGGATCGGCCCACCAAATGAACTAACGAGGATAGGACTAGATCATGTGAAAGTTACTGGTTCACCGAAGACGATCCAGTTTTGATTGTAGATATCCCCATACCTAGTTACCTCTGCATATTGTTCAATCTTCTTAAAAGCCAACGAAAGCGCCTGCCATGTTTTGAGAAACAAGAGGTTTTGTATGCTCCTTTGGAAATTAGAGCCGTGATGATGGATTACTAATTTTATTGTTCATTAGGAGATCGTACCGGGTGCCTGAGAGCTTGTTTGGACCTTTGGTTGCATCGTTTCAACTCTTGGAAACTTTATACTGGGAACTTAAAAATGATCAGTTCCGTTCGAGTTGCTTTATCGACGCTGCACGGTCGCACCATTGGTAGTTGCTGAGCGATGGTACCATTCATATTTACATGGTTTTACAATCAGAGAGTCAGAACGGTACCGCGTGCCCAAAGGGAAAGTTCAACGTTATGTGGAAAAAAACTCTCGTAATTTTATTCAGATACATGCATCTCAACTTCTGAGTCTACCTAAAGAATTTTTTTTATTAACTAATCTTTTTCAAATTTTATTTTAAAGTTAACCCCCTGTGATTTTTATTTTCAATTCTGACTCTTTTGATCATGTCACCATCTATGGTATGATAAAATAACACTGTCATGTCAGTTCATTTATGAGAAACTCTGTCACGTTACGGGTAGGGATGGCAATAGGGCCTTATTCTCTATTCCCCGACGGGGAATTCGCCCATTAGAAGATGGAGATGGGCCTATTTCTTCTCTCATGGAGATGCTAATATAGTAATATGCAAATACAATTTCCTATCGGGTGAAGTGGGGATAGGGCTATTCCCCTACTCCTCATCTCTGCTACCCGCATAGGCCCCCGATAAGATATGTAGGTCACTAGGTCACTATCGCACAACCCGATAAGACGATAGCTAAATTATTTCATTTGCATCTTTTACTTTCCAGATGTAATTAATCAAAAAATATTATCATTTTAGCATTATATGTGGATGTTCATACTCATTTTATAATATTATAGATCTTATTTTCTCTTCTTTCGGGATTCAACTTTCGGGTATGGGTACCAGTAACCTGATGGGGACGAGGAACAGGGAGAGAATAACACCCGAGAACGGGGATAGGGACGGAGAATTTTTCGTCTCTCGGGGATAAGGATGTTCCACCACTCCTCGACGGGGAATGGCCCTGTTGCCATTCCTAGCTACGGGTAGTCACGTCACCACCAGTGGTGTGACAAAAAATGCGTTTTTAACGAATTTATCTTATGGCGTGGTAATGTTATTTTATCACGTCACGGGTGGTGATGTGACCAAAAGGGTCGGAATTGAAAATAAAGTTCGCTGGAGGTTAACTTTAAAATAAAATTTTAAAAAATGGTTAATTAATAAAAAAAAGTTGCTACCTAGAACACAAAAATTTGGCCAGTGGTAAAGCTGAAACATACTCAGGCTTGCATAGTTGCATGTAGTGGATGCTTCCAACTGTCTACATAAACAAATCAAATTAACAAAAGCCAACCTAGACATCATGCAATTTAGGCAATGGTCTTTCCGTAATTCAGAGCTCACATATGGTACTTTACAAGTTTCACAGCCTGGTTTGTAACGAGATGATGTGGATTGCTGTCACTGAAACAGGCTTGCTGCTTAAGTTGAGAATTGCGACACGCTTTTCTTGATCAAAGCAAAGCAAAATACCGCCTCCGGTCAGCACAAGCAAGCAAAGGAAAGCATGGGTTTTCACCTCAAGAAGCTCCACAACACCTTCAAATTTGAGGCAGCAACAAGAAAATGTCGTGTCAACATGAGAAACATAATAGCTTACAGTATTGCAGCAAGAATCCAAAACCATATACAGAAAGTAATAGGTGGGCCGAAAATCAGGTATGAAAAAGGCTGTTAGCTACGAATAAACAAACAAAAAAAACTTGGAGTTACACATCCGCTAGAATAAGTAAAACACTGGTTAGTGCTTAGATACATAAGAACAAAGGAACTAGCATATTGTCTTTAAATGATCCAAGCCTTCATGGCTTACCAAGTTATATTAGATAGCTCCCTAGCATCTTCTTTTTTCACTAGTGAATTATTGGCGCAGATATCCTTCTACTAAAAAATTGCCAATTGGCTATGGTCCACAACTTGTACATAATGGAAAGTCTATACCAACATTTTGCTAAAATACAGTAGTACCTGTGTGTGCATACTCATTTTCTAGAAATATTCACTGCAGGTTATAGCATCTACATGTTTCCATCTAAAAGATGTTATTGCACATATGTCGCAGCTATCTGAATTTCTTTTCAAAGGTAACCCATCAAAGAGTGGCAGCACAACAACGTCAACAGTTTAATAACAGAATCAGGCCTGGAAGCATCAAACCTTTTATATCGTTTCTTAGAACCACATGGGCAAAGAGCATTCCTACTGATCTGTCCACTCTTTGCCAGATTAGACCTTCCGACGTCCAGTGGTGTAGAACCCATTAGATTTTGCATCTACAAACATGATATGATTCAAATGATTCAGCATGACTGCAAGAATCTCTGGATGGCATACTTATCTCATGCAAGACAATGACAAATACTTTTGAGAAGCTTAGGTTTACCATTAATAGAAGAAACAAGCATCCTATAACAATCAAATATAAGATTTAACAAGTGATACAGACCTTACCTTGCACCATGTCCTTAAGAGTTATATTATATGGAGAACATAGTTATTAAGGCGCTAAGGCGAGGCGAGGCGCCAAGGAACCACCTTGGATGTTGAGGCGATGTAGGCCATACCCACGTTACACACAGAGGAAAGAAAAAGAAAAGAGAAAAAGAGGAGAAGAAAGGTAAAATAAAAAGTGGCCTAGCCCAGCCCATCATGCCAACCCAGCTCGCCCCCAACTGCCCAGCACCGACAGAGCTCTCCCACATGTCCCACATCTCAATCCTCTCCTCTCCCCATGTCCCAAAGAGCTCGCCCGGCCAGATCCACCTCGCTGGCGGCCACATCGAGCTCGCCTCCACCTTCCCGATGCAGGATCCACGTTGCTGCCGGCCATATTGAGCCCACCTCCACCTCCCTGACACCGGCCACATCGAGCTCGCCTCCATCTCCATGACGCTGGATCCACATCGTCGTTGGCCACATCGAGCTCGCCTCCACCTTCCCGACGCCGGATCCACGTTGCCGCCGGCCACATCGAGCCTGCCTTCACCTTGCCGCCGACCACATCGAGCTCGCCTCCAACTCCCAGACGCCAGATCCACCTCGCCGCCGGCCCACATCGAGCTCGCCTCCACCTCCCCGACGCCGGATCGGCAAGGCGAGGCCGTGGCGTGACCCTCCCCGACTGCCTTACCGCTTAAGCGACGCTTTAATAACCATGATGGAGAACCTTACAATGTTTCTTAAAAAGTCATTTACAATGAAGAAACCATAAGGGTGCTTTATCTAAAGAACAGATGAGAGATATCAAACATCAATACATAAAAAAAAGCAAAGGAACCAAAAGCATGTCCTGAACTGACCTAATTTATATTTTGACATATTCAAACACCAGTTTAATAGGATATTTATTCATGAATTATTTCACATTAAGATGGCAATATTGGGCTACAACGTTCCCTCATCTTCAGCTGATCTTGTTATGTTGATATTCTCTAAAACGTGAATCGAATTTTCTTGGTCTCTACTATTTTTTCTCCTCTCCTATTCCACCTTATGTTTCTTTCTTTTCTACCTTGATCATGCACATTCTCCCCCTCTTCAATGAATAGTGATACAAAAGGATTGACACCCCCTCCGGCACTTGCTACCCTTGGTCTTGCTAGAGACAGGAATTACCTCATTAAACGACTTTGGCAATGGCTTTCCTTCTTCTTTCAGCTTTTCTATCTTCTTCTGGGCTTCTTTAGCCCATGTATACTTGGCCAGTATATGCTCCACATCTGCAATTGTGCAGTTACAGTGCTTGGTGGCGTTAATTTTATCACTGTTTTGGAGTTTCTGCAGAAAAAAAGCGCAACACACACAATCAACAAACCTCCACGCCGCAATGCCAAGCATTCTGTACAAAAAAAGCAAAGCAACAACTCTGATCATTGTATACCTCGCCGGTGGGGTCGATGGCGCCGAGGTAGCGGAGGACGGCGGAGTGCTTCTCGAAGACGTTGACGACGGTGGCCTCGCTGCACCGCCCCGCCACGAAGTTCTTGAATGTCCCCACTTTCCTCGCCTTCTCCATCGTATCCGCGAACTCTGCAATTAAAAACCCAAATCAGACCACCAATCTACCAAGAAAGGAACCAGACTGCTCGGACACCTCGGGGACTTACGAAGGAGGGTGAAGGAGTCGGAGGCGGGAGAGGGCGGCTCGTCGGTCTTCTTGCCGGTGAAGGTGGTCTTGATCTTGTCGAACCACCCGAGGGAGGCGAGATGTGGGGTCGAGGAGATGCCGCGGGAAGCCGTGAGAAGATGGAGCGCCCGGCGGGACGCCATGGATGACAAGGGCCTACCGTCTCCGGTGAGCCGACGACGGCGAGGTGCGGTGGGTTTCTTTGTGGGGTTTACGGCGGCTACGACTAGAAGGGTGGGAATAGAAGACGCATTAGATGGGCTTTTAGGGGAGCAGAATGAGCACAGGCGAGCCTTTTAGCTTCCTAGAAGTCTTGGGCCACCTTCCTTAAGAAAATTGAGTATGGCCACGGCTGTATTGGGGTTTAGATGGGCTTGGTCAAATGGCAACAGGCAAGCTGCGGCTCGGTGGCTAGCAGGTGGTGAGAAATGCGGGCGAGCACGGCGGCCATGGGTCGAGCGCGGCTGTGAAGTACGTTCAGAGTTCATATTGTTTGTGAAACTCGTTCGAATTTTGAAACTTTTCGGTGAAATTTGACTGACACCCCGTGGAGCTTTTTTTAAACTTGTCGAGACTTTTCTGAAACTTCTTGTAAAGTGTTGAAACTTGCTTGAAAGTTGAAACTATTTGTAAAATATCATGAAATGTGTTGCATGAAACTTCACGAAACTGAAACCTGTTTGAAACATCAAACTCAAAACCTGGAACTTTTTCAAACTTTTCATGAAACACGCGTAAACCTGTTTACTTCAAACTCAAAACCTGAAACCTTCGTGAATCCTTTATATATGCAACTGAAACCTCACGAGACCCCCCATGAAATTTCTATAGCGTGGGCTAGCAACTCTGAAGCCGATACGACAGCATGGCCGTACCAGTATCTCGATACGTATCGGTACGGGTATGGCCTTGATAGGCATCAAGAAGTATCGGTAATAATTGGCTTTTTTATATAAAAATACATTTCCGATACGGCTGGATACATCGATACGGCCCAACTGAAACGCAGCCCAACCAAAAAAAATAAATGTTCCCAGCCCAACTGCAAACCCTAACCTTGTCCCTAAGGTTGCCTACGCTGCGCCTCCCTCCAGCCAAAGGTGGCCGTCCTCCTCCTCTGTTGCCTCGGTCGCCCTCCTCCGTCGCCGTGCACCTCCCTCCTCCGCACCTCGGTCGCCGTCACCGTGCGCCCTCCTCCTCTGCGCCCCTCCCCTGCATCCATCCTCGGTCGCCTCAGTCGCCGTCGACGTGCGCCTCCATCCTCTGCGCTCCTCCTCTGTTGCCTCGGTCGCCCTCCTCCGTCGCCGTGCACCTCCCTCCTCCGCACCTCGGTCGCCGTCACCGTGCGCCTCCCTCTTCCGCGCGCCCTCCTCCTCTGCGCCCCTCCCCTGCATCCATCCTCGGTCGCCTCAGTCGCCGTCGACGTGCGCCTCCATCCTCTGCGCTCCTCCTCTGTATCCATCGCCTTGGTCGCCCTCCTCCTCCGTCGCCGTGCACCTCCATCCTCCGCGTGCCCTCCTCCTGTGCGCCTCTCCTCTGCATCTATCCTCAGTCACCGTCGCTGTGCGCCTCCATCCTCTGCATGCCCTCCTCTTGTGCGCCCCTCCTCTGCATCCATCCTCAATCGCCTGGTCGCCGTCGTCTCCATCCTCTGCGCCCCTCCTCTGCATCCGTCGCCTCGATCGCCCTCCTCATCCGTCGCTGTGCGCCTCCATCCTCTGTGCCCCTCCTCTACATCCAGCAACTAGGTGTGTTTCCCTCCTCTCCACTTTGGTTCTTTCCATTAGTCCTCTCCACTGGAACACAATGACATTTGTAATTGCATGCAATAAATCTGACACTGGGTTTTGCATTCAACCATCACTGAAATTTGCAATTACACCCTCAACAGAGAAAATCCACTCTTATGACCACTGGACAGTGGGCACATACATTTTCATTTCAATTGTTGTGCACACTGCACACACATACATCCATTTGTTACTTGCTACTAAAACTGATAGAGGCTAGTTGCAGTAGCCAGTATGGCAATGCTCTGTCTCTCTTGAGCCTAATAGTCTATAATTTCCATTTGTATATGCTCTCTGGGACATTTCTATACAGCTGAAGTAAAGGTAAACCTTTGACTGAAACTTATCAAGTATCGTATTTTATATTTTCACTATTTTCAATATATATATACATCCACATCGTTTTTTTAGGAATGGGGTATCGTCGTATCCGTACCGTTGTACCGGTATCGCGTATCGGTGCATGCAACATAGGCTAGCAGGCTTCCTTTTAGAATCAGCGTGGATCACAATCTTAGCCGTTGAAAATTGAATTATTTGTAGAGAAAAAAAAATTGGTAGCTTATGTGTAGGGAGCCCTGGAAGCATAGACAAAGCAGCTGGTTACTCCCAAATTGTAGAAGCCACTAGTCACTACTTACTAGACCACAAACACTCCATGTTCAAATTATGCGCACCACATAGTTGCATGCATTACATTAATTCGTTAGTACATTCCTATCAGAAGAGTAGCATTGTAGCAACTAGGAACTAGGAAGCATGCAAGAGACGTCGTTGACATGCATATACACAGTGACAACAAAGAAGAGTGGAAGAGCGACGTTAGGAGGCACATGAACCCTTATATTGAGTTGCCGCCGCGTTCTACGCTGTTCCGTGCGGCAGCGCGAGCCTCTCCTTGGCGTCGACGAGCGCCTCCTCCAGCTCCCCCCACACCGCCTCCAGCCGCTCCCGCTCCTTCTTCACGCCGCCAGCCGCGGCTCTCAGCCTCCTCCGGACAGCGCCCACGCCCTTCCGGGTGTAAGTCGCCGGTGCTCCCAGCGCATTCACGCCGTCATCACCATCAGCCGGCGCCCGCCGATGAGCGCACCTGCCGCGGGACGCCGCGGCGATCTGGTCCTGCAGCCTGCCGCGCTTGGACTCGAGGCGCGACAGCGTCTCGAGCACGTCGCGGAGCAGGTACTCGAGGTCCTCCACGCGCGGCGCCTCCGCCACGAGCCGAAGCAACTCCTTCGTCGTGGAGTGCCGCACGGAGTTCGCGGACGCGCGTGGAACCGACCCCTCCATCGTGGCTTGTGGATAAACACGAAAGGCTGTACCGAGCGGAACCGGCGTCGACTCTTGGGGTGGTGCTACTCGAAGAAGTGAGAGACAATGGCGAACGGCCAGCGGAGGGGTCGGTGATAAATAGAGGGGAGGACCTAATTTGTTTATTAATAGTAATTCATAATCGCATAATTACCAAAGCAGGGCACCTTCCTAGTCCTAGATCTCTAATTCTTGGTCCACGTTGCCTTCTGTGATAATTATGTGATTATTAATAACAAAATTCGGCGAGTGGGTACCGGGAAGGGGGAATGGCTTAACTAGCGGTTATAGTTATCCTACATTGGCATTGCACTTGCACGCCGTGGGAACTGGGATCGAAGGGTTGGTTACACAAAGGGGCATGCAGGCGGCGAACGTGCGCTCGGTTAATTGACCGCAGATCGATGTAGCTGACGGCTGGGATACGAGGATTTGCTGTTTCTCGCCTGCCGTGCCGTGCCGTGCGCAAGCTTTCTGTGTCCTGCGCTGAATGCAGTTGCGCAGCCGCCTGGGCCGCTACTCGCCTACCACCAGCGGGACGCACGGCTGGAGATCCATTTTGGGCTTGGGTAAAACGAGTATTATGCGCTTTCCTTTCTATTTGCGCAGAGTAGAACTAGCCGTGTGGTCCGCGTTTTAGTTTTAAAGTTTGTAGTATAAAATAATATAATTTATATATTTAATATTGTATTCATGCATGTGGTTGGCTATTTAGATTTTCAAGATATCATAAACGTTACAGATAATAATAGAAGCTTGAAGGAAAATACGACTTGACGAATGAAATTGAAGTACGAGCTTTGATGAAAGAAAGTATAATAAGGTGTTAGGTTCTTGGAAACATAACTACTTTACACCATGCAAGGATCGGTAGTTGTATGCCATTATTCTTTCTCCATTAGTTACTCTTTTCTAAAAGGTATGCATGCACATGTACCTTTATTTAATCTCAAACAATACATTGATTATATGTGCGACGAATTATCTTATTAGTTTACATGGTATTAGAGTAATTTTGATGAATTACTATCGATATTTGTGAGTAAATGCGAGGGACATGGCTCTCGAGATCACGCAAGAAGAGATAATTTTTTTAGACAGGTTCAAGCCTTCTCTGAAGAGAATAATAACTCTTCTTCTATGTTCTTGTATTGAATGAGATTACAAGACACAAGCCACCGAAACTAAGACATATTATCAATGGTTTCTATCTGTGTTGGTATCTTCTCCCTCTGTCTACCGGCACCACCCCTTATAAAACTTCAAAGGGTTGACAGTTGCTGTGCGTCGGAGGCACCTTGACGGTTGCTGGAATCCACACGTTGATGACAATTGTTGTTAGTAAGACGCTCTCCTTGCACGTTCGCCAGACGGTTATTGCCAGAGACGAGAGGTGTGTGCAGTTATGTCAGAGACACATACATACACGTGTTGTATTAACTATCATGCATAGTCGAGCGTGTGTGTAGGGGCTAGTTTTTGCTATTTCGTTTAAAAAATGCTAAATGAGCCAAAAACTCCACACATTCTGACACATTCGTGATATTTTCTTTTCACGTAGGGCACATCTATATATTTAGTGGTGATATTCAAGATAACTCATTCGCTTTGAAGGCCTAAAGCATCTCACAATAATAATTCTTAAATAAAAAAGAAGCAAAATTTCTAGAAATTCTCTCATTACTCAAGAGAAAAATAGAACATCTACACTACTTATTTTGATAGGGTCAGATTTATAACGATGCAGATTAATCATATATAGATATTATAACAACTGTAACTGTATAACATATAAGACAATAGAGTTATATAACAAATACAACATATTGCTTAAATATAGTTGTTCGACTGCGCTGGAAATTCATCTGGTATATATTACTTTTTACTGGCATCATCCTCTACCAAACAACGCATCTACACGCAGGTATGGTATTGCTCTGGCTAGTTAGCAGTTTGCTAGTTAACTTGTCCCGGGAGTCGCTTGCTGCCATGCCGTCGCGCGACGACGCTCTCGACGATCCCATCCTCTGAAACACCTTTCTCTGCCACAGGTGCTCGCGCAGGAGGAGCTCGTCGTGCACGAAGTCTGGCACGACGGCGGCGAGGCACCACAGGAGCTGGTGGCCCAGGTTGGGCGCGCAGAGCGGGCCGTGCCCGATCCACCGCACCGCCGCGCGCGCGTAGGCGTCGGGTGTCGGAATGAAGGGCGAGAGGCGCTTGGCTTCCGCGAAGCTCGACGCCATCGTGGTTTCCACGAAGAACGGGGCCTGCAGGACGTTGAAATGCTAGTTAGCGCTACTCGCACGAACATGAATTAATTGGCCACCTGCTAGAACTAATTGCAAGCATGTGCGGAGGAGTGTAAGAGACACTGACGGCGACAGGGTATGGGCAGCGTCTTTGCAGCCCCATGAACTCGAAAATGAATCTTTTGTTGAGGTACAGTTGTGCAGAGGAAATGGAACCAAGAACTTCACGAAAATTTTAGAAGAAACGGTTCAATTCCCGTAGAAACGAAGAAAAATCCCCATGTTCAAGACGGGGCACATCACAATGTTGTTTGTTCTGTTGCTACGTACGTACTCCATATATTGTGTTACTACAGCATTCAATCAAGGATTATGCTGTGGGCCGGCGTCCGAGCCCACGAGACGCATCCGGATGCCCACCCCCACTACTAGTTATCTACCCTTCTCGCAAGTCACAAGTACTCACGATCATTCATTTTCTATCCTCTTCTGTTGTTCCACACCGACACTGTTCTTCTCTGCTCCACCCATCGTCCTTAGCAGCAGCTAGATCCCACAACTGCGTGCCTTTCTCCTTTCTCTTCGACGAGCTCCGATTGAGCTGCCACCATCGGGCGCATTGGACGCCAGCCCACTCCACTCACTCCTTGGCCCATATGCCATCAGAAGAGCACCACAGCTACACAACCTTAACCATCTACGCCTTCAACTGTTGTCACCCACATCCCCGACAAGCCCCCGCGCCACTCCAACTACCTGAGTTCCGCCTCAACCAGATAGCCGCAACATCCACAAATCAGGATGTGGCGAGTTCGTTGGCGACCTATCCCTAACAACCCTTTCCTCTCAGGTGCTCCTCACTCCGATGTTTCCATCCCTTGTGCGCTCCTCCTCGAGGTTAGCTGTGCTCCGTCGCTACGGCCGACCGCAACCTTCGCGAGGTGCGACGACATCCTGAGCTCATCAAAAGAATAGGCATTGGGCCCGACCATCTCCTCGCCCCGCCAGATTCTGGCGCCACGATGAGCATCGGGCCACCGCCGCCTCCTCATCCTCATCTGATCGATATTACTACCTCCTCCTTCGATGGGTTTTGTTGAATGCGTATTTTTGATTTGTTGCAGCAACATTTCTCAATTATTGAAACAAGTGTTTTATTTTGTTGCGACATGTACTAAAAAAATGTTGCATTAAGTGTTTTTGTTGCAATTGTGGTGTTGATTTGTTGCACTAAAGATTTTTTTGTTGCAATTGGGGATGTGATTTGTTGCAGCGCTTTGCTGCTATGGTTTATTACCACCGAATGAGGTTTTGTTGCACGCTTAGTAATCATTGCTGCGCTCGCTATCATTTTTTGTTACGGTTTTTTTTTTGGTTGATAGATCGAACGTATATTTTCTGAATCGAACGACTGAAATCGATATCTTAAATGAGATTTGATGGATGGAATGGGCTACAATGGAAACACTTCCAACGTGTATTCCCATCGCACATATGAGCGCTAGTCGCGCAGTCAATCAATCAAATCAGCCATGCATGAGTGAGGGGTAAAACTACTGGGTGAACTATCGAAATGTACTGTATCCATCCAAGTATGAATTGCAGGGTGTGCAGTGAAATTGGTTAGTTACCTGGCATTGCACATCAATCCCTTTGCTTTTGTACTCAACGTAAAGGCTCCTGGAAAACTGAGCAACGTACCTGCTCGAAATGAACCAAACATGCAGGGAAACCAGTCGCGCGCACCGTGAGCATCACTGCCTATAAACTGTTATGATTTGCACCAGCTATATACACTATACTCACATGTATATCAGTTCTACATCCGCTACATGTACATCAGTGCATGACACATACCGTTTGGTGGCGGCGTACATCGTGTAGAGTGGGAAGGAGGGGATGGCCTCCGACGACGCCGAGCCCATGTTCACGACGGCGCCCCTGCCCCTCTGCACCATCCCTGGTAGCACCGCGGCCGTCACCTCCGTCAGCGCCCACAGGTTCACCCGTATCATCCTCACCCACGCCTCCACGTCCGCCTCGTGCAGGAACACCGCGGCCGGCTTCACCAACCCGGCGTTGTTCACCAGCATTCCCACGTCGAGCCCATCGACGGCCTCCCGGAGCCGCCGCAACGCCTGATCACCTGCGGACCATCGGGAGTTATGGAGTGCTCGTTGCTGTACTATACATATGCATTGCAACTGTATATCGTATAGTCATATACTACATGTCACCGGCCTTGTGCAGTGGAGACGAGCGAGAGGTCGAACACCACGGTCTTGGTCTGCACGGCGTGGCGAGATCTGATGGTGTCAGAGATTTCCCGGAGATTGGCGGCGTTGAGGTCGACAAGCACGAGGTTGAGGCCCCGGCGAGCGAGCTCCAGGGCCATGGATCGCCCGATGCCGGACGTCGGGCCGGTGACGACGGCCCACGATCCGTAGCGGTGGCGGAGGTCCTTGGGCCGGTGCAGGCAGAGTGCGAGGTAGGCGAGGAGGCGGAACGAGAATGCGGCGACGTAGAGGGCGCCGAGGAAAGCCAACGAGAGGAACCATGCCTGGTTAGCCATAATCTGACTCCTCTCTCTTGGAGTCTTGGTCCAGAGTGCTATACTTGTTTTGATCCTTTCCTTTAGAGTTTAGAGCAGCCTATAAGAGCTGGTCCGTGTTTATGACGTGCATGGGTCCTCCCAAGTACCATTGTGCCAACGACCCGAGTGTACATCCTTATTCCTTAATTAGGACGCGACGTGTAACAATTGCCCCGACAAGGCAACAACAACCAACCGATTGCATAATCGTGGGACGTTTTTTTCTTGAAAAAGAATAATCAATTTCCGACCGTCGACTCAAAATACAACAGTCGGATCAACAACTCAAGATCCCATTAGGCCATCACTCCTATTTCCCACCCACCCCGTCCCCAACCCAAGTGCCACCACACACAACTACACAAGCACATGTGCGATGCCGATGTGTTCTCGCTCGCCACCTCCAGCACGGCGCATCGCTGGTGTTGGCTAGTTGTGTCCTCTTCTTCCCGCACCGTCGTTCCCTGTGCTGTCGCCGTCACCTTTGGTGTCAGTACATGTTAAAGGTGAATGTCGCATTTGACACCATAGCATACAAAAAGGCAGGGGCGGATCCATGTCAAAAAAAAAAAGAAGCAAAGACATAAGTGGACTGTCGGGGTACCTCTGCTGGCCAGAACATAGACAAAAGTGGTCAAACATTGAACCACTACACTAAAAAAATAAAATTTGAGTCTTAGTCTTCTTTAGATCCACCCTGCAAAAAGGGGGAATGGAGAAGGGGGGGCACTTGTAGCAGGATTCAGCAGTAGGCCAGCTTCACCGGAGATGGAGATGAAGCGCGAATCTTCAAGCACGAACGAGGGCAACAATTTTTTTTTAATCGCGGGTATCTCCAACATGTTGTAGTTTCTAAGGGGAGGGACCAGATAGTGCTGATCCATCTCACCTTTGGGATTTCACAAATACAGCCACTCGAATTCATTCTCTCTTTGCTTGATTCTAAAGGGTCTCGTAAGCTTTTAATTACTGCCTGAATTCTAAGGTGTTTAGGAGGCACAACTCTTGCTTCAATGGTGGCTTCAACCGTATCGTGCATGAGAGACACCTTGCACACTTTTTCGTGCTCTCTCCCCTTCTTTCTCCTCCTATGCGACGTGGCTTGGTTTTAGGCATAGCCATAGCGGATGTAGTGGCGGTGCGCTTTGGGTGCATTGGCAGCTCCAAAAAGATGTAAACATTAGATTAAGAGCTCTTTTACAGTACACTTGATTTAATGTAGGTTGTTCATTCTTTTTATCCTCGGATTAGTTAGGATTTAGTTATACTACACACACATGATAGTATGAGTAGTAGAGCCTAAAGAGAGTAGAATTGTAATTGCCAATATGAGAATCACATAACACAAAAGTAATATTTTTCAACCCTAGTTGAAAAAGTCCAAAATACCCTCATGAAAACTATAAATACAAAGAAAAGTCTATTATACCCTTAACAAATCAAAAGATCATATTATGCCCTTAAGAAAAGTCTATCCATTCCATGGATTGTAAAAAAACACAGGGCAATCAACACCTCTCGTTTGTGCACCCCTGGTAACTTTGGCATCCGCCACTGTGACGTTCAATTGATCCAAACGACCGCTAAAACCGTCGTTGCCTTGTTCTTAATACGTACGGCCTGGCTCTGTCAAGCAGCTTGCTAGTTAACTCTGTCCCGTGAATTCCCCTGGGACGCCCTCCACGGCCCGAGCCTCCGAAAGATGGCTCTCTGCTGTAGATGCTGCCGTAGGCGGCAGCTATCGAGAAGGAATTCCGGCACGAGGCTGCTAAGCCACCACTGAAGCTGGTGTGCGACGTTGGGCACGCTCATCGGGCCGTGCCCGATCCAGCGCACCGCCGCGCGGGCGTAGGCGTCCGGGGTCGCCACGAACAACGGCAAGAAGTTGGCCTTCACAGCGCTCGACAACATGTTCGTCTCCACTAGGAACGGCACCTACAAATTAATCAAGTGAGGTTAGCTTAATTGGTCTCTACTCTCGCGAATTGATGCTGGAGACTCAGAACGAATCTTGCATGCAAGAATGTTTGGGTCGCTCACGCAGTGATTACCTGGCATTGCACATCGATTCCTTTGCTCTTGTACTCGACGGAAAGGCTCCCGGAGAACTGAGCGACGTACCTGTTTGACAAGAACCGAGCATCTAGGAAACCCAGTTACACGATGGACTCAACGCAGGTAATCAAGTGAGCATATATCATGCCATCATCGATCTCTATCATGACGTACCGTTTGGTGGCGGCATAGACGGAGTAGAGGGGGAAGGACGGGATGGCCAGCGTCGATCCCGAGCCGATGTTCACGATGGCGCCCCTCCCCCGCTCCACCATCCCCGGCAGCACCGCCGCCGTCACCTCAGTCAGCGCCAATACGTTCACCCGCATGATCCTCACCAAGGGCTCAATGTTCGCCTCGTGCAGGTACAGCGCGCCCGGCTTCGCCACCCCGGCGTTGTTCACCAGCACCCCTACGTCCAGCCCCTCGACGGCCTTCCGGAGCAGCCCCAACGCCTTGTCGCCTGCCGACGATCGAAGAGAGTGATCAGGATTCAGGATACTCGTACTACCACTCGAGTTCTTGTGTATGTGGGAATGGATTGATGCGTGCATTTGTATTGGTCACCTTGAGCAGTGGAGGCGAGGGAGAAATCGAACACCACGGTCTTGGTCTGCACGGCGTGAGTCTTGGAAATCGTTTCAGAGATGTTCCGGAGCTTGGCGGGGTCACGGCCAACGAGGACGACGTTGAGGCCCCGGCGAGCGAGCTCCAGTGCCATGGACCGGCCGATACCTGACGTCGGGCCAGTGACGACGGCCCACGCACCGTAGCGGCGTCGGAGGTCCTTCAGCGGGCGAAGGCAGAGCGCGAGGTAGGCGAGGAGGCGGAAGCTGACGACGGCGCCATGGAGGGCGCCGAGGATTGCCAACGAGACGAACCATGCTGGCACGGCCATCTCGCAATTCTTTATTGATCCTACTAGTGAAGCCGTTCTGTAAGCCTAACCCAGCTAGTGTGCTTGCGCTTTTATGCATGCATCGTGTGTATAATCGGTTGGTTGTTACAACTACATTTTTATCTCTACAACGAGTAAAATATTACGCGTGGAAAAAAGTATTCCCGAGCTTTAATTAGGTGCCGTCGAAACTACGCACGGATATGACGTACGTCTACTGTATATATACAACATCCACTATTGTGCGACCGAATGGCCATCTTTACGTGGGGATAGTCCCCGTAGAAATCCTTCCCCGTGTTTTTGCATCATCAAGTTAGCCCCTTTCGAGCGGAGTTGAGCACATTCCAGCTCATGTCTTACAATGAAGTTTTTGCCTTTTTTTTTTCTCCCCGGGAACACCTCATCAAATGAGTTTTTATGACAAGTGTGTGATTTATGCTTGTTGTAGTAGATTTATTTCTGTCACAAGCTACACAAAACCACCTCACAGCAGCTTCAAACTGCACAATTATTTTCGCCTCCTGCAGCCCAGGTCCAGATCGACTTGCTCGGTACGTTATTACGTTTTTCTCCGTAGAGACACATGATCAACTTTGTTTGAAAATAAGGAGATAAATAGCCAAATCAGTTTCTTTTGAAAGATAAATAACGAAACTAGTGGAATGACTAGTTTGCGTCGGGTCACTGTAGTGCGCTAGACATATGAATAGTAACAGCACAAACTAAATTGTGCTGCCATGACAAAAACATGCGGCGAAAGCTGAAAAGTGGAAGCTTAATTGGAGCAATTAAGCTGATGTATAGCTGTGCAACAACATTCAGACGCAATTCTTTATACCTTTGAGACTTTTGAAGAGCACTTAGCATTAGGCTAAACTTTACAGTGTGGAATTAATTACTTCCCTCACAGCATGATTCCTGGTCACACATACGGGGCAATGAAACTTATTCTTTAGGCAAATTCTATAAATTCCTTTCCCATGGTTACAATGTGCCACAAACTTTCAAATAGATTTGGACATCTAAGTGAGATGAAACACAGTCTTTATTTGACTTCTGTTTATTGATCGGTTAAATACGAGGAATATGCTCAAGAGGCGTAGTATTTATAACGGTTCTGATATCCAATGTGTTTTTTTACAACCAAAATGCTGAGGAAACCGCGATGCATCTATTCTTGGAATGCCCATTTAGTTGAACTTGTTGGACCTTCCTCCATATCAATTGTCAACGCTCTCAGGGCTTTCATCACATGATTCAACGGGCCAAGCAACAATTTGTACTGCTACCTGGCATATATGGAAGCAACGAAATGGCCTTTTTTTTTTTTTTTAAATATCTACCCTAGCTTTGATTCTTGGAATGCTCTGTTCAAAAAAGAAGTCGCTCTGCTTATTTGTAGAGTGAAGGAGTATCTCAAAGATTCTATTTCACAATAGCTACTCACTCTTGTTTGACTTAACCCTTTGTGAGGGTTTGTACATCTTTGCTTATCTTTGCTTGAAACTGTTTGTAATTATTTCTCTATTTATAATTAATTTACGCTGTCGGGGTTTCCCTACGGTTTTCTGGAAAAAAAAACATCGATCCCTATATTAGGAGATTTTTTTCATGTGCTACTTGGACGGTTAGATGCGTGCGTACGTCCTTATCGATGGAAGGTGCGTACGTCCTTATCGATGGAAGTATCACCATTAATTCGATATGCTAGTCGATGTGCACAGGTGGAAGTAGCCGCTTGTTTGAAACGCAATCCAGAACCGATGATTGGTTTCCGGGAGACCGGGACGAAGCACCGCCTGCCACGAGAGGGTACGGTGTAGTCTCAGGGCATCTTCAATGGTTAAAGATAATTTTATTTTTAATATATGCTATATTATCTTTAGAGATAATATCTTTAATAGATAGTTTTTAGCACACTAACATTTATATTTTATAATTTTTCTTTGAAACGAGCATACATATCAACTATAGTAGATTAATATATCATATCTTGTTTCGCGGGCACGACTGTCTCTTCAGGAAGAGACGATCTATGCTCTCTCTACTCCACGTATGATTTTGTTGACGTGGCATAATTAAGAGACGATAATAAATACACTACTGAAGATGCCCTTATTAAAATTTTGGTAATGCCAAAGTCTAGACAATGCCCAAAACTAGACAAAAGAAATGGTATTTGGATCGTACTCATACCAATTTATGGCCAATACCAAAATTAATATGTTTGGATTGCAACTATACCAAAGTTTGTCAAAATTGTAAGTATGACACGTGGGTCGTATGACATCTATTTTTTTTTCTTCACTAAAATATGCCATGACTGGTCTTGTTTTGTTGATTAAATAACAATGAACACAACGGTTCAAACGAATCACAAATCGGATACTCGATTTAAAAAATATGATCATTCCAAACTTGTTAATCAACGTACCATGCACTTAATGCCATGTACCACATATAACAAAAATATACCATGTACCAAACTCAACTGCTTGTGGCCACGTCAAAAATTTGGCGAACGTTTTTGGCACCCTCATGAAGCCAAAGATTTGGAAAAGAAACTACAGGCGTTATCAAATTTTTGAGGGCTACGCCAAATGTTGGAACCTTTTATGACAAAACAAAAATTTTGGTTTGGCTTCTTTTGGCCTTGAACCAATCGCCAATCGCCAATCGCCAATCGCCAATCGCCATGGAATGGGCGCTACCAATTTCGCTCCTTCACCTAAGCTAGCAGAAGGCATAGGCCTCGCCTGCCTATTTCGGTTTGCACGAGCTCCTGCGTCCATCGCTCACCTGTGAACAGTGACAGAACTACTGCCCTCGGCTTGCCCCGGGCCTTCTGGGCAGAAGAACCCCCCTGGCCAGCCCCTCGGCGCTCCCGGCCAAGCTGCCATCGTCATGACTGATGACTCCATGTCTCCATGCGCTGATGAGTGAGCTACACCATGTGTGCCGCGTGGGTCGTGGCCATGGGCCGAGTCGGAGATGCACCAAGGCAGGCAACCCAAGGCCCAAGCCAAGTAGCCAAATGCCCAAATAGACACCAGCATCCAGCAGAGCACAACCCTAATTCTGGAATTCCTAGTCGGGCAGCATCGACCATTCCCCATTCCTCTTCGGTTCTTCTTCCTCCTGTCGGGCTTCAGCGCGGCGCGTGGGCTGTGACGGTCGGCGGGTGCCGCGGCGCGTGCGGCAAGGCGTGGGAGTCCATTCCCGTCCTCTTCAGTTCTTCTTCCTCCCGTTGGGCTACGATGGTCGGAGGCTGCTGCGGCACGCAGGGGCTGCTGCGCATGCGGCAAGGCATGGGATTGGGGATGTGGCCTCTGGGGCAGCGCCGTCCGCCGTCTGAGACAACAACCATCCAGTCCAGGCGTGAGGCGTCCACCGAGGTCCGAGGCAGCCAGGCGGGCAGGTCGCATCGCAGCCTTGCAGTCACAGGTGAGCCACTAAGCATCTGAGCCTTGACCCTTGAGCATTGTTGAGTTTCAAATTATTATTGCATTTGTGTTGAATTCAAGTTCTTATAAATTCTGTTGTGTTTACATGTTGTAGGTAACTATTAAAGTGCCGGTGTTCTGGATATCTTGTGCCAGCCATCGATGTGCACACGCATCAAAAGTCCTTGTTAGTACTTTATATGAGCTGTTAATATTGTATTATATGTTTGTTTGGTTGTATCGGTTATATCTATATTTGTCTGGTTGTATCGATTAGATCTTGATATTTTTAATGCATTTGACATCATTAGTTATATTGACTATTGAATCATATTCTCATCCAACGGATCTCCCGCTCCTTACGTCTCCTATACAACCACCTTGTTCTCCAACCTCCCACCCAAACCCTAGTAGCCATGCCCCCGGCCATTGTGCCTGCACATGACCTCGTCGTCACTACCCGCTGCCACCGACTGCCATCCGCTCATCCCTACCGACTTTTTACATTTTGACCGATAATATATGTAAAAGTATATAGGTTGGCTACACCAAAAATAATGACATTGAATTCTTCAAAATAATTTCATAATTTATACTTATTATTAGGTTTGCAAGTATATATATTATGATAAAAAAACAAAGTCAAAGTCTTGTATTGAAGACCGTGAACAGTCAAAACGGACTTATACTTGTGACCGAGGGAGTACGTATATCACATCGATCGCACGCATACACCAAGTCTAACTGATTCTTCATATATTTTATTTTGTCAAATCACTTATCAATAGAAACAAATTTCTAGTATTACCTGCGGAATGCACACTTGTGGTGGCCCGCGCATTTGCGGCTTTACGCAACTAGATTTGTTACATTTTTTTAATATCAAATATGCAAGTTAAGTGGTTTAGAATATCATTTTATATAATGTTTGAGAAGTATAGGTTTTTAAGATGAACATTTGCAATGTTAATAAAACATTTTGAAGCTAAAACACATCCTGAGGAAACATAATTCTGCCTAATACGCTCTGTGAGCCTTAGAGCCGCAATATTTAAATCCACCTTTACGAAAAAAAATATCTCAACACGCACCTTATGAGCTCGACATTGATCTGGAGTAGCACGTCTTTACAGTAACTCCTAATCAGCTACTAATTCTTGCATCTCACTCGCTTTATTTCTTTGTTCCTTATTCAACAAAATTTTCATATGTTTCAGTAAGTTTCATGTGCATTTTGAAAAAAAATTCAAGATTCAAAGCAATACTAAGCAAAATGACTCAAGTTTCGTCCACGTACCGAGCAAGTTTCACAAAAAACCTAACGCTTCA
Organism: Ampelocalamus luodianensis; assembly: GCA_036346255.1. Taxonomy (NCBI): domain Eukaryota; kingdom Viridiplantae; phylum Streptophyta; class Magnoliopsida; order Poales; family Poaceae; genus Ampelocalamus; species Ampelocalamus luodianensis. Next base: position 48,318,153 of record CM070627.1, on the reverse strand, counting down.
AACCCAAAACTAGAAGATTCAGCCATTGCAACCACTAGGACCGTGCGCTGCTGCCGTCGCAACCTCGTCAAATCCGTGTCGCCAGCGGCCGGACCACTTGCTCGGCCGCACGAGTAGCGACCTCAGCCGACTCATCTGCACCACAGTCGCCCCCCTCCTCGGCCGATGCCGCCACCGTGTTGGGTCCCGGAATCACAAGAATTCTAAACCCTATGTGTATATCATGCTAGTTCCATCATCAGTCGTTAGCACACACATATTACAACATTAAATCATATCCATACACGAATGAACGAAACAGAGTAAAACATAATATTAAGCAATCGAACACAGGCCATTAAGACCGAGTTTTACACAGCTAGGTCGACCAACCAAATAGATCACAATATAGAGTACTAGTAGTGAAAATAAATGATAATTAAGGATAAATAACCCGCGTGGTATGCAGAGGATGTAAAGGCCTATGGAAGTGTGTCAGTTGGATATTATAAGATGATTTTCTCTTGTAGATAAAGTTATACAACCTGTGCAGAGTGTGAAACTATTCGAATAGCCATGCCCACAGTCATGAACATTATAGAGGCCCCGTGATAATCACTTAGTCGCGAGGCTATATCCACTAAGTGATTATCACGAGGCCTTTACAATGCGTCATCCCAAAGTACTTATGCCCGCTAAGGTTTCACATCTTTTGGACTAAACCATCCATCGAAAGCCCCCTTTTGTGCTATGTAGAAATAAATAAAAAGTAGGTCATTCTGATACCCACACAACCGGATGGCACAACCACGGTGGAACGTTGTAAATTTTTTAGCCTAGCTTATCCCATACCAGACTTGTGGTAGTACGAAAGAGCTTTATAATTCACAGCTCGCAGACCGATCCTTAATTGAGTTGGGAGACTTCAAAAAATAACCTCTGGGCCTCGACCATTCACCGAGACGAGCCCGTGCATAAACTTGCACCCGCCAACTATCCATTTTTTCAAATCCAAACCAGTTTTTAATTTTATTTCATTTTTCAAATCATTTGTAAACTACCATGACAAACCAATGCCATGGATATGTCTTAAATCCAAAGTATTTTTTGGCTGTAAATTCTCAAATTAAGTATTTCAGGTCTAAGCATGACTAAGCTTAATTTTTCTCAAACTGTTCTAGTTCATACTATTGTACCAACTAGATTTTATCTAAGGTGACAAGGTATGGGCATTTCAATGACAACATTGGCTACACAAATGCATTATGATTAACTACAATTTTAAGACAGGCATTTAAATTATATTGAATAAAATTAAGCATACAGTAATAACTTAAAACATAATTTAAATAGTTTAAAATAATAGAATCAAATATAATTGTTGTTCTGAACATAATTCAAAGGATTTAACTTGTTTGGCTCAATTAATTGTTGTTCTGAAACGACATAGGAATCTGGCTCTCCCGAGTCTTCGAAATCTACACGTGAAAACAAGAAAAATTAAAATAAAATACAAATAAACTCCTAATTAAATAATTTTAGTATATTTAGCTAGATTATGATTTTCTATAAATTAAGAAATTTGAATCACAGGAATCGGAGCTCGGATAAAGGAGAACATGCACTTGGAAGATTCGAATTTACATGAAATGATAGAAATAAAAATTTTCTGAATTATTTTTCTAAAGGAAAATCCACTTATTGCGTCGGCATGACGTCAGCAAAAGGATTTGATTTTCGACCAAATGATTTTCTAAAGAAAATGGAGATGTGTCACTGACGGGTCTGCTAGGTCTATGGACCATGTCCACGGGACTGCGCCAGGAAAGGAATGGATGAGGGAATCAATGTGATTCGCGGTCGACAAAGCGGACTTTGTCGCTGTTTTGGTTTTAGGCAGTAAGCCCTTGGTTCAAATTTCATCACTTATGCTATGATAAATACTTCGTTAAAAACATCAAATGCTCTCACTACTACAAAAAGGTCAATACTAGACGCCTCATCACAGACAGTTGACCAAAACCGCCTGTATTATATGCAAGTACAGATGGTTTTAGTTTAGAGACCATCTGCGTTACTGGTTGTGCTAAAAACCGTCTGTGAAGAGGCAATATCACAGATAGTTCATATTTAAAACCGTCTGTGAAGTATTACAGACGATTCTTAACACGAACCGTCTGTGATAATTGTATGTTTCACAGACGGTTCTAAACATGAACCGTCTGTGTAGACTTCACAGTCGGTTTTTAACTATAACCATCTGTGATAATATCGCTTCAGCTCCCCGATGAAGAATCTAGACCCGCCATTATGAGTTAATGGAGTATTTTAGTGATTAATGACATTCATTTGTGAGATTAACTCTCTTGTTTAGTATGATATTGTTTAGTCTCATTTGGATGAAAAGGTGAAAATCAAAGAGGTATGCATTCGATATCATATTCTTATATCTTATTGCATTCATCGGATCTAAAATATATGTTGAACTCCACTAAAAGTCTAACTTGAATATGTGCATATGTTCTTATTGCACATTCGTGTATGCACACATTTAGAGAGAGTTCACTCTATATTTTATGGTTTCATTAGTATTAATCCATATTCCTCTTTCCACATATATTAAGGATCTTTACTTTGAAACATATCAAATAAGTATATAAGACTTGTGTAGTTCATATATACTCATATGTCTTTACATTCAATTATTTGTAATTGTGATGGTTGTCATCAATTACTAAAGAGGGAAAGATTGAAGTATCTTGTCCCACCATTATGAGTTAATGGTATATTGTGGTAATTAATGACAATCATATTATGGAACCAACATTTTTCATGAGTTGGATGAATATGTTATATTCCATGAGGTTGGAGACTTTGGATGACATCATGAGTTGATCGTCATCAAGTCAAGAGCTTGGAGTACAGGATGCATCATGTGTTGATGCGTATCAAGATCTCGATGAGGAGATGATCATGAGTTGGTCATCAAGTTAAGAGAAGATCCATCATGTGTTGATGGAGGGCAAGTGAAGAATGCATCATGTGTTGATGTATGTCAAGACTCGGGATGAAGGATGTCATCATGTATTGATGAGCATCAAGTCAAGATCCCAAAGTAAAGAAAATCATCATGTGTTGATGATTATCAAAGTCAAGACAATAACCCGGACTTGAAGTAAAGATGTGCGTCATCAAGCTTCAAGAAGGTGTGCAAGGCAAAGGTATAACTAGCTAGGGCTAAGGATGTGTTCCTAATCTTTTACCGGTCTTGGTGTTTGGTTGGAGACCGGATTGCTAGTATAGGTTGTCGTACTATTAAGAGGGGTCTTGACTAGTAGCTTGAGATAGTCATGTGTTGATAGCTCATTGTGTTTGCTCTAGCTCTCATTAGCATGTTGCCAATATTTGCGAATGTGTTTTGCAAATAGTTGAGGCTCATGTTTAATCCTTGTAGCATGTGACTTTAGTTTACGAATGTGTTTTGCAAATAGTTTAAGTTCATGTACCTTATTCCTTGTGGTGTGATTTTAAAAGTTAGCAAATGTGTTTTACAACTTATTGAGAATCTCGCTTTTATCCTTGTTTGTATCACGCATCAATTGGCAAATGTGTTTTGCAAATTGAGTTGAAGCGGAATGCAATCTTTGTGTTTTCTCCGCTCTGGCGGTCTGACCGCAGGCTGCAGTGCGGTCTGACTGGAACTGGTCGTAGACCTGTTCGTGAACAGTGGTCGTAGACCTGCATGGTCGTAAACACTGGTCGTAGACCTGTTCTTGGGTAGTGGTCGTAGACCTACGTGGTCGTAGAATAGTGGTCGTAGACCTGTTCGTGGACAGTGGTCATAGACACTGGTCGTAGAACAGTGATCGTAGACTTGTTCATGAACAGTGGTCGTAGACCTGCGTGGTCGTAGACCTGGTCGTGGTCATAGACCTGCGTGGTCGTAGACCTGGTCGTGATTGTAGACCTGCGTGGTCGAGGATCAAGCGGTCTAACCGCAGTTGTAAGTCCAGTCTGACCGGACCTCTGGGTCTTGGACCCAGTCAGCTTTTTCCAGAGAATGCGTTTTTCTGGTTTTGGTTGGAACGGTGACATGTGTTGGCCGGACTGACTGGACCTCCGGGTCATGTGACCCGGTCAGGTTTTTTCGAGGCGTCTCTGGATTTTGGCTTGCTCCTTTGTGGAGCGGTTTGACCACCATGGGTTGGGCGGTCTGACCGGCTTAGTCCGGTCTGACCGGCCATTAGTTAGCGGTTAGTCCAGTTGTGGTCCAACGGCTAGTTTTATAGGCGTTGGAGCCTGGCCGGTCTGACTGGCCCTAAGCCTGCGGTCTGACTTGGCCTTCCTGGTTTCGACAAATCTTTCCAAACGGCTAGTTTTTGTGTGTGAGCAATAAATACGCACCTTGGCCGGTTGTGGGAGTGTGTGCTGATGCCCCATTGCATTCCCTTGAGCAAAGAGCAAGCCCTCTACACTCTTTTGTGCATGTGTTGCACTTAGTAAGCTTTGAGAGGCAAATCCTAGTGCATGTGTTGCATTAGGTAGTGGATTGTGTATCCATTAAGCTTAGACACTTGATTAGTTTAAGTGACAGTCTTCGACTTGTTACACTTTGTCTTTGCCGACACCTAGACGGCGTGGAGGCGTCGTTGTCCGGTGATCCTCTCAAAGAAGCTTGTGACAAGGCCCGGCGGTTTGTGAGTGGTTTGGTGCTCACCATCTCTGGAGTGGAGGAAGAGCAACCCCGAGTGGATCGAGGTGTTGGTTCGGATTGGAACCGGTCCAAGTGTTTGGACTTACCTCAGAGGTGTTAGCTCAATTGTGGAGCTAGTCCAACGTGGTTGGGCTTACCTCAACGTGGATTAGGGGAGACCGTAAAGTCTCCGAATACCACGATAAAACATCATCGTGTCATCGTGGTTTGCCTTCTTGTGCTTTACTCTATTGCAATTTACATTTCTTGTATCAAATTGCTTACATGTCTTTGTATGATTGCTATCTCTCAATAGTCTTATATTGTTGGTGCACTTAGTGAAGACTAGTTGATTTAGATTTTAATTGTGCAAAACTGAATTGTTATTAGCTTTCGCATTAAAACCCGGTTTTAGCCAAAGAAGCTTTTAAACCACCTATTCACCCCCCTCTAGTCGGCCTCCTCGATTTTACACCCGATGAGTTTTCTCGTCCGCCGTCGTCGCCGATGCGTCTCTTCGCGCGCATCAATGCCGCCTCGACTCCCTGATGCGTCTCTTCATCTCACACGCCGAATTTATTCCTTGTTTTATAAAAAGGATAATCAATCCGCCATGATCATCTAGACATCGATCACTCTATACATATAACCTCTCGATCCCATCGCTCTATATATGGTCACGGCATTGATCATACGTATACGCAGCGATCACGTACGGAGCATGATGGCGAGGATCAAGGCGAGGAGGTCGGCGATTGCCGTCGCTGATCTTCCTCACGATGTCGTCGTCAACATTGTCGGTCACGTGGCCGCGAGCTCTTCTCACCCCATGGCTGACCTCTGCAGCCTATGAGCCACGTACATACGTATTTATACCTATAAAAATATGTACTATTATTTATTTTAACGTCTTGAATTGTGTATGTATGTATATTAATTGGAGTTGCAAGGCCATGTACAAGAAGTCAAGGAGGGCGCCGTGGGGAGGCGCGTGGCGTTGGAGTGGGAGAAGGCGATGAAGTGGCTGAACAACAAGCGATACCTCATCGTCGTCAACCACTTGGCCAGCGTCGGTAACCCAGAGGCCTGCTTCATCGTCGGCCTCCCGATTGTCTTCGCGCACCAGGACATGCAGCACGACCTCGTGTGCCTCGAGCGAGCGGCTGATGCCGGCCACAAGGGCGTGGCCTACGTGCTCGGTCTCCTCCTCTACACGGCCGGTGAGGTTCACGGCGTTGGGAAGCAATACATCAGCCAGGTCAAGGGCGAGCTAGCCGACAACCAGTGCGAGACGGCCAAGAGGACCAACCAGGAGTGCAAGCAGTGCCAGAGGCTCGCTGCGGACACGGTCCAGGAGGCGGCGTGGGAGATGGCCAGGCCACTGGGCCGGGTGTGGACGCTGTCGGAAGACGGCCACCAGTGCACGAGCACTGGCTGCGGCGTGACGGAAGGGTGGGATGACTACGTCGTCTTCTGTAGCAACAACTATAGGATTAGGCATGAGTATGCCAAGTTCTTTGCATAGGTGTTAAACTGCTTGCCATAAAATTAAATACAATCACATGACGACATTAATTACTGACCGATGAAAAACAAATATATCTCTGTCATCTTCAATTTCACTGCTTATTACCCTAGAATTTACTTATTATTGTGAAGTATTATACCCATAACTTGTTAAGTGCACCAAGAACACCAAAAATGGCACGCCCCATGCCGCCCCATGCTAGTAAAAAAATTCTATATTGGAACAATTTCACAGACTGTTCTTAACACGAACCGTCTGTGATAAGTATTTATCATAGACGGTTCTACTTTAGAACCGTCTGTGATTTCCAACCCTATTTATATTGACGCTAGGGTTTGCCCGCGCCCCTAATCAAACGATTAGTTTCATCGCAGCGTGCTAGGGTTCGAGCTCCCACATCTTCCTGAGCCCGACGCCGCCTCCTCCTCGAGCTACTTAGCGCGCCTCCTCCCTCGAGCCCGAGCACGAGCCGCCGTCGCCTCCTCCAGCCTGGCGCGCCTCCTCCCCCTAGCTCGCCTCCTCCTCCCCCATGCCTGCCTAGCCCGAGCCACCGCCTCTTGCCATCCCTTCGTGAGTTATTTGTGTTTTTCGAAATTGATTTACTTTACTAATTGTGTTGTTATTGCATTAGTATTTTGCCACTCCTGCTATCATGGTAACTTGTTCAAGTGCTGGTTTAAGTGCTGAGCAGCAGAATGTGTAGACTTAGGAGATAGAACTTTCATTGTAAGAATTAAGTCCACATTGTTAGTTACTTAAATACTCACTAATCAAGTTTTTTTTCCTATTCATAGGTTAAATGATTTCTAAATTTCTAGACTTCTGGTATTACTATGAATTTATGAAGTTCTTGCCATCCCTTCGTGAGTTGTTTCTATTTTCAGAATTGATTTACTTTATTAAGTGTGCTGTGCTAGTTATATTTCAATCTATCTTGACTAGCACTGGGAGAATTGATTTACTTTACTTCTGGTAATTGCTTGATGAGGATATATAATTGTCATTCTCAGCTTGATAATGAGGATAATTTGTGTTCTGTACTTTTGGTGGTTTACTAATAGCAGATTTGCTATTTTATTGAGATTAGTAATTTTGTCATGTATTTGAGATTAGTGATTCTGTTCAGTTTTCATTGAACTGGTTACTGATATATTTGCTAATCAGATAATAAAGCATTTATGTACACTGTTAGTTGAATGACTTCGTGATGATTGAAAGTATAAAACTGTTGTTTAGAAGTTATTTCTTGACATTATAGTGAAGTATTATTATATTTGAGCTCAAAAGTCTGATTTATTTTTATCACATTTAATTGATAAAGAATATTGGCAAGTATCGAGAAGGACAAGAACCCGACGCCCCTCCTCCTTGAGCCCGCCTCCTCTCCTCCCCCGAGCACGCGTCGCCTCCTCCCCAAGCCTGCCTCCCCTCTTCTCTATAAAATCTCCAAGCGTGGCTACTTTTGCCTCTAAAACCAGCTGCATTCATATATATATATATATATATATATATATATATATATATATATATATATATATATATATATATATATATATATATAGTTTGTAGCCTTTGTTAGTTAACTTGAGGCTGAATTCAGCTAGCTAGCTCGCTCCTTGGGCATTCATCCTAAACGTCAGAGAACCACGGCTACTCTATTGAACGACACCTTTGGGGTGTGCGATTTGCTTCATGCCGTGTGATTGGTATGAAGCAAATCATACACTCAAATGTGTCAGTTCGATAAATAGCGATGGTTTGATAAGTAGAAAGTATTTTTCATATATATATATATATATATATATATATATATATATATATATATATATGAAGGCTATCACAGACGATTCCATCTACCAACCGTCGGTGATAAGTAGGATATTACAAACGATTTTATCTATAAACCATCTATGATAGTGAACTATTCAAACGGTTTTACGTACAAACCGTCTGTGTTATTCAAATATCATAGACGGTTTAAGCTACAAACTGTCTGTGTTATTCAACTATCACAGACGGTTCTAAGTTAATAACCATCTGTGATAGTATGCACCACAGACGGTTCAAAAACCGTCTATGATGACCTCATGTCATTATAAACCTATAAACTCAGACGGCTCACAAAACCGTCTGTGATGACGTTTTTGAACCGTCTGTGAAGACCTTTTCTGTAGTAGTGTCTTGGACTTGCCGTTTACAATCTACTATCATCATTGCAAATAAAAGGATCATGTTGTGCTAAATCAAAACTAGACTAGCTAGCCTTCTTTGTCTAAGCTTGCATAATATTATTCTTTGCTTAAAAGCAGTGCAGAGTACATAATTATACTCACCTTTTCTTGTTGAACATATTAAGAGAATGTAGAAGAAGACCTGTCGTATGGTTTTGCATATGGTTTTGACGACGTTGACATTGAGTTCTAAGGATTAACCTTGTTAATTGCCTGTGGGAAGGATGAGGCATACTTATCGGTTTATGTTACCTCTTTTATCTACGTTTCTGCTGAACCTTTATTGTTATGTGAAATATTTGGCCGGTCGGTCCTTGTGTTGTAAACCTCGCTGTGTAGGTGTATGTTCAGTTGTAAATTATATGCACTACTTTGTTTAATTTATCATGTATGGATGTGATATTAAAATGTTGTAAATGTGTGTGCTAGTCACTGATCATGGGACTGACACAATAAACACATAGGATTTCGGGATAAATTTCTTGGGGGTCCGACATTGATGGTGACGAAGAGGCTTGGTGGTGGCCGGACGACGGTGAGCAGCGGCGGTAACAGAGGGGTTGATCCGTTGATGACGATGGGGCTCCTCAGCGTGTCCTTGGAGGAATAATTAATCTGTTGGTGACAATCAGGCGAGAGGCTTACCAAGAGGGAGAATTCCCGGCGGCGGCCGAAAATTGGGAAGAAGGTGGTCCTTGGAGGAAGACGACAAAAACTCTAAAAATGAGAGGGCTAACGTGATCAGGGAGTGAAGAGAAACAAGATGACGCGGGTGGCGAGGCAGGATCTCACTGGAGACGAAAGTTCTCACTCGGCGGTGCACGGCAGAGTGCGCACTGAGCTGAGAACGACAACCAGAGCTATAGAGGGACTCCGGATGGGCGAAATGGAGTTAGCGTAAAGTAGTGAGCATGCAGGAAGGGCTAGCTCGGGTTTTAACGCCGACACAAGCGCACCCTCCTCATGAATTCTTAAGGGGTCGAGGGCGTCGTGGCATCGCGTTAGCGCTGGCGACGACGAAGCGATGAGCCGATGACCCAACCACAATGGCAGAGGACGTGGCTTTGCCAGCACCGGTTGTTGCGTTGCGCTTGGCATAAGAAAAAATAGTTTTCTTATGGGAGGGGTTACTATTATCCACATGCACCTGAATATATTAGAATCCGATATAGTGATATAGAAGGCATTAACTCAATAGTTATTACTTACCAGGGTGGCATTATACATAAATTATAGTAATTTATTTATGTAATTTTTGTTATTGGTCACTATACTTATTATCAAAAGTCTTAACTCATATTTCCATCACATGATTCAAATCCTAACATATACTTTGAGATATCGAGCAAAAACAAAGACAAAAATAAAAATAAAATTCTATACCAACAAAATATGGCAGTGTGCTGAACCCGTTATGTTCCGAAAAAAAATCATAATAAATTTAAATTCAATTCATCATATGAGAAGAAGTGCAAATCTCAAAGCATATCAGACGGATGAAAATTCGACTATTTTGACACAGACATATATGCTTCTAAACTTGGATGTAATCGATTCTCATTTTCGAATTTAGGAAGGATGTACTACATCCATGTCAATCCAGACAAAATCAATTTTATCCACTATAAATGTTACTCTGAATAGACATATTATCCACTACGTTGATGGACGGTACGAAAGAGAGTATGTAGAGCGATGTGGAGATCATTTTCTGGCGGATGATCATTTTTATTATGTCAGCACAAGAGATGAAGAAATGCATCGTAACATCTGCGCGTAAGACGAAGAGACGCATCGCGTGGGAGCCGAAGCGGCAATGAACATATCACAGACACTTACAACCAGAAACCGTATATGATACAAACTTATCACAGACAGTTATATTTAAAATCCGTCTGTGATATTTATGAATATCAAAGACGGTTTTTGTTAATAACCGTCTGTGATACTTCATAAACGGTTTTTAACATGAACCGTCTGTAATATTACCTCTACACAGAGGTTTTAGCGCAGCCAATAACACATACGTGCGGTAAACCAAAACCGTCTGTAAACCATCTGTCATGAGGTGTCCATTATAGCGCCTCCTGTAGTAGTGACATATATGCTTCTAAACTTGGATGTAATCGATTCTCGTTTTCGAATTTAGAAAGGATGTACTACATCCATATCAATCCAGACAAAATCAATTTTATCCACTATAAATGTTACTCAGAATAGACATATTAACAGCCTGGATGAAATCAAACCATATCGCAATAAATATAACACCTATTAGCTCTATATATTCGTGAACCATTGAGAAAGGCACAAGCATCAGGTGGTCAAATATTCTCTGAGATTGTTTCTTCTTTGAGAAATTGTTTGCATGGCGAACTACATGAAGAAGCACGTCACCCAAGCACTAGTGCTTTCCCTTGTTCTTCTCGGATGCTTTGCCACTCGTGCACAATGTAAGTGATCAAGAATAGTTCTGTTCAGATGTGTTACTCCTTCGATCTCTGCTATGGTCGCACATATATTTGAACAAGACCTGCATATATGATATACTAAATGTTTTAATCTTATCCTTGATTAATAGGTGGAGAGCCGAAATGCCATATATCCGACTTCAAATATTGCATTTGGAGTAATTGCTACTGCTGCAGTACAAGGGCTATCTGCTTTCCAGCAAAGGAGATATGCGAGCAACTCTGCCCCGACCTCCCTCCATCCCTAAACCGTCGTCTTCTACAGGATTCCCTTAAGCCTGAAACCCATATCTCATATGTGATTTGACGTAACAGTGTATGAATTGTGATGTGCCGCTGAATAATCGGGAATTATAAACAATGTTATATGGGTGGCAATGATCTCTTTAATTGCAGTTTGATTGCTTGTTTATCTTATTATCAGCAACACAGTGGTGCACATGAAGCAATCGGTGAACAAGTGAACAAATCCGTTTGCAGCTGTCAGATCCGATCCAGCAGGCGAGATTGAAGCGGTGGCTCTGTATATAGTTTTGAGTTTTCCCCTCATGTGTGGCCGACAAATTGCAAACCAACCAATATAAATTCATCTCATCCAATGGTCTAGATCACAAGTTGGTCTTGCCATAGGTGGTAGGTGAGTTTTTTTTTTTGTTTGTTAAGAGGCACTCGAATTTGCAGCCATTAGATCTAGATCCAAAGGAGCTCATCCCTCCCCTTAACTCATAAATTACCCTCTCCACTCACCGGAGTTCCGCCGTTGGTCGCCGGAGACATCACCGAAGACACGAATCACAACACAAATTGGATGGATGCAAAATTTGAGTACTTGAGTTCTCAAGGGTGAAGAAATACTTACGTACTCTTTAGCAATTTCAAATGGTAATCAATCCCTGTGATCCCTCCTAGTGGCTAATGCTCACCAATTCTTCTGTCCTCGCGATGTCTCTTGGTATTTCGTCTCGACCCCCTTCTCATCTCCTCGCTCTCCGCCGGAGAGAAGAGTTTGGTTTTGTAAAATTAGCGGTTTTAGTAAATATGCAGAAATTATTCTAGCATTAATTATGATAATTAAAGCACATTTCCATCTGCATATAAAAGACATAAATGACAGATAAACGTGTAATCTTTTCATGTCAACTAGGAATATAATGCAACTCAACATAGTTAGCATAAGGTAAGTGACTCAATGGCATCACTGTAAGATTAACAAATCAACAAATTAGTACTTCAGTAATCAATAACATTACTGCAAGATTAACAAATGAGTACTGCATCAATAAATGATACTACTGCAAGATAAACAAATCAGTACTGCATCAATCAGGATAAAATGCTCAAAAGAGAACTTCACAACAAAATAAATTAGCATAATGCTCAGATTTAGGTTGTTGTTTATTGCTCTCAGATGTCGGGCTGCTCAAGATTCTATCACAAATTAAATACGACAATTACTCCGAAATAAATTAGGCCTTGAGCTTTACAAAATCTTGCTTTCTCCAATCTGACACTTTAAAACAAATCTTCAGTTGAGAGTTCACTGTCAATATTGCAATTGAACCAACTACACATCATTTCAATTGACATGAATATAAACAATGACCGAACAATAATCACAGTGAACCACAACTCTTCAACGAGCTTTAATCCGAACCCACAACATTACTAAGCAATATCTCCCGGTGCTATAGTCAATCAAATCAGCACAATTTGAAACTTCTACTAGTGCAATCCAAAGCAGTGAGCTCATACCTTGACGGGAGGCATGGACGAAGATCGAGAGTTGAGGTCGGGGGCGGCTTCGTCGAGGTCGGTGGTCGTAGAGGGAGGACATAAGAGGTCCTGGACAACCTCTACGAAGACCTCTCCTGAGAGATCCTAGAAGGTGGTATTTGCAAAATGACCACTTCTACAAAAGACCTCCTAAGAGGTTCTGAGGGTGGTCTTTGCAAAATGACCATTTCTATAAAAGACCTCCTGAGAGGTCCTGAGGGTGGTCTTTGCAAAATGACCATTTCTACAAAAGACCCCCTGAGAGGTCCTGAGGGTGGTCTTTGCAAATGACAAAAGGGTGGTCTTCGTAAAAATCCAAAAGGTGGTCTTTGCAAAATAGCAGGTCGAGAGGACAAGGAAAAGCACGGCCAGGACCTCTTCAAGAGCGCTTACGTGGCTTCATCAGGATCGTTCAAGACCTCTTCAGGCTTCATCAAGACCACCCACGACCTCCTCCGGAGTGTCCACGTGGCCTCACCAAGACCACCCAGGACCTCCTCAGGAGCATCTTGGAGGACCACCTCAAGACCTCTCCAGGAGCTGCCACGTGGACCTTTCAAGACTTCCTAGGACAATCCACACCGTCCAAGACCACTCTCAAGAAATCCACGCCATCTATAACCTCCTCAAGACCTCGCGCGGATCTTCAGTGAGGATTACTTCAAGACCTTCCATGAAGAATTGCTATGTGGAAAACCTGCGTGTTTAAATTAGGAAAGATATGTCAAATATGGAAGGTTTGGATGTTTGTAACCGAATCATATCTGTAAAAAATCTTGATCGGATTAGGAATCCTGAGTTCCTACGACTGAGACCTGCTGCCCTTTAAAAGGGTCATGGCCGATTGTAAAAGAGAGGACCCAATCGATCAAATACCAATCGCATCTTCTTTTATCATAGTCTCTCGTAGTCTCGTACCTTTCCAACATCTTTTGCTTCCTGTCCGGCAAGATCGCAAGATCAACCCGTGCAAAACGCCACCGCGCCGTGCCACGACTAGCTCCGCTTAGGCGCTGCGCGTTGGTGACAAGATCCGGAGCACCTTGTTGTTGCCGCGATCATCGTGTTGTGCGCAGCACAATTCTGTGCACAACATGGGGGAAAGACGATGCGGATCTCGTGAGGGAATCAGAGGTGGTTGGAGAAGGATGGGAGTGGGGCGTAGGCGGTTGAGACGGGCAATTATTTATTTATTTTTTTAGAGTAGGGTGGGTAATTAGGATGGTCCAGTTGTCAGTGCACGTCGTTTGTGATGTGGGAGAGTTGGGAAGAGAACGGACCACCACCGACTCGTATTTTTAAGTAGTAGCTCAAAAAACGAGGATGATTTTGCGCATCACCTAGAGCTTATACTAGTTGGTCCATATAGGGGAGGGGTGTTTCTGCAAAAAATCAGTGGTGTTTTTTATGTCCGTATATAAGTCAAGGATTGCATCGAAACATAACATGTTATGTAATCTTTTTAGTGACTAACAAAATCAGGGATGAATATTCCCGTGCGGTTTGATCAAATGTATCCATGAGAATGAGATATTTTCAATCCAGTATTAGTTTGAGGTCATCTTTTATTGGTTTTCTAAATTGGAAAGGAAAATGTCCATTTGACCCCCTAAAGTACACTCTTCGGATACTTAGCCTCCTGTCTAAAAAACCAGCCCTTTAACCCCTTCGCGTTGCAAAACCAGAGAACTTAAACCCCCGAGGTTGTTTTGCTCGGTGGTATTGCCTACGTGGCACGCAATCAACCTAGTTTCGCCACATGGACTGTTATGTCAGCAAGGTGAGGTGTTATAAAAAAACCATTTGCCTCTCTCTCCTCACCCCATCCTCTCTCTCTCTCTCCCCACACAAACCGACAGTGCCGACCCCACCACGCTCTCCCCTCTGTTGCCGTCCCTCAGCGTCGCCTCCCTCTCACTTCCTCTTCCCCAAGTCCTCTCTTTATCCCTCCCCGGCTTCCTCCCTCGCCTCTCCGCTCGCCGGCGCCCTCCCTCACCTCCGACAGCCACCAACACCATCCCTCGCCACTTCGCTCACCACCACCTCTCTCCCTCTCCTCCGGCCACTGCTAGATCTGAGCTAACAGGCCCAGATCTGGACGAATCTAAGTCGTGGCCACACAGTCGGTGGATGTGGGAGGTGGAGTGGTGCTTGGTAACACACTCAGCGACGGTGCTCAGCAACGCGTTCGGCAACGTAGCGAGAGTAGGGTGGCACTCGGCCACACGCTCGGCGACGTCGCTCAGCAATGACCCTAACCACCTCTGGGCCGTGCCCCCGACTGCCTCCAGGCACACCCGCGCCCGCCCCCAGGCCAGCTCCGCGTCGTGCCCCTGGTCCCCTCCATGCTCACGCCCGACCCCCTCCACGCTGCGCCCCGGGTCGGCTCTGCACTGTGCCCCTAACCCCCTCTGTGCTTGCCCCCGATCCACTCTGCACCGTTGTACGCTGCAGTTAGCACGCCACTGACCATCTCAACCGGGGTCGTGGTCACCTAGCTACTCACATTGTTGCCCTCGTTCCATTTTGCCCATGCCCGACCCTTGCCGTCGCTTTGGTGCCTCCAGCGAACTTGCTCCTGAGCTGACGTGGGACGCATAGGAGTGCAGGGGAGCGAGAGAGAGATTGAGGAAGACAAGGGTAGACATTGAAATGTGAGCCCCACAGTGTAGTAAAATTTGTAACTTTGATTTGCTGAGTTATCGCCAAGTCACAGCCACGTCACTCTTCACGGTGGCAAAACTGCCTTCGAAACCACCTCAGGGGTTAAGTTGTCTGGTTTTGCAATGTGAGGGGGGTTAAAGGGCCGATTTTTTAGATGAGGGGGTTAAGTGAACGGAGAGCGATACTTCAGGGGTCAATGGACATTTTCCAATTAGAAAGGAAGTAAGTTCTAAAAAAATGGAAAGGAGGAAGAAAAAATCGGTTTTCTTATGGGAGGGATTACTGTTATCCGCATGCACCTGAATATATTAAAATATTGGTAGTGTGCTAAGCAGTGGTTGTTCGATTTCCTGGGACGTTCCTCGACTCGGGAGGCAACGATTCTTGCTGTTACTCTGTGGTATATTTGGGAGGCCCCTAATGGTGCATGAAACGGTGAAGGTTTGTTGCATCCTCGAAGGGTGGCCGCGAAAGTTAAAGCTTATGTTGAGTTGATAGTGTTGCATATCTTCAATCCAGATCCAGATCATAGACGTGAGTCCTTGCATTCGGTCCCTAAATGGACTCCGCCGTCGGCTAGTACGGTCCTTATTGATATCAACACAACACTATTTGCCTATTCTCGTCGAATGGGGATTGGCGTGGTAGTCCGAAGCCACATTGGTGAATGCTTGGCTGCCTGTAGTGAGCGTCTTAATGGGATCACTACGCTGGAGTTAGGAGAAGCATTGGCGTTTCATCGTGCAACAGCCCTTGCCTGTGATTAAGGATATCAAAATATTATCCTTGCTTCTGACTGCTTGTCTGTGGTGCAACAATTGAATTTATCGATACGGAATCGGTTTTTTGTTGGTGCGGTTATCTCTGATATCAAGTCTATGGCAGAGGGCTTTTACTTGGTTGTTTTTCGACATGTTAGTCGTGTGGTGAATGTGGCGGTATATACTCTAGCTAGATCTTGTGAGCATTCTATTAGTTCTGTTGGACCGAAAAGGCGACTAGAGGGGGGGTGAATAGGAGCACGATCACTTTTTTTTGCTTCAATTGAAAACAAAAGAAGATATTGACTCCAATAGCTATGAAAACTATGAAGATCAATATATAAAAGCGTAGCGGAAGATTTGTATTGAATCTTCTTCAAATCCCCAAAAGAAACAATCAAAAACACAAAAATCAGCCTAATGAAAGCGATCGTGGTGAGCGATGCGGTCATACCGCGTGAAACGATGCGGTCGTGCCGCACTCGGTACTACCGCGTGAGCGATGTCGGTCATACCGCGGTGAGCGATAAAATCGGCGAATGAATAGTAAACAGCCTGAAAACGAAAAACAAAATTGACGTAACTTTTGATCCGTAACTCCAAACTTCACGAAACTTGAAACACACCTTCCTAATGATGTCAGGAACCTATTCCATGCAACGATCGTGAAGATCCTTGCCAAAGTTCTTATCTTTTTAAAATGAACGAAGAGTGCTCCAAAACCGAGTCAAAATCAAAATATGATCTAGGGACTTGCTCGTGGGTGATTGATGATCAAGAAGACCCTAGATGGGTTCCCACATGTTGCAGCAAGTTAGATCATAGCAAGAAACCAACCAAAAACTCGCGGATCAAAGAAAGACTCAAAATCACCAAATAGAGAGAAAGAAAGCAAATGAACTCATCTTTGAGAGAACTTTCTTTGGATTGATTTGATATGGTATTGGTTTACAGCCACTCCATCAATGGAGGACAAAGACTCAATACATGAGCACGAAATCAAATCCAACTCTCTAGAACCCTAACCTCCAACTATCAACTCCCTAAGCACAAGAGCAAAACTAGGGTTTACAAGTAATGAAAGGGTTGAAGGGGTGCAGCCACCTCCCTCCTCTATTTATAGTGGAGGCCTAGACCTTCTAGAAGAGTTTCCCTAATGGGCTCCCGTTAAGGCCCAAAACAAACGGGTCACACACACACGCATTTTAAAGCGCCGTCTTCAACTCCTCTTGACCTAATCCGCTTCTCCACGCACCGTCTTGCGCCGCGGGTTGGCAAAAGGTAACCAAGGCGGTATTTGGTAAGATTACCAAAATACCCCTTCTCGGCCCTTCTCAGAAGACCGAATCCAGACAGCGGCACTCGCACTCGCCACGTGTAGGTTGATCCAACGGCTCTCATCATGTCGGCAAGTCTCTCCCATCCGGCTCCCACCGAAACCACCATGGCACTTGCACCACCCCCGCCGCAGATCCAACCCGTCGCACCGAACTGCCCGTTCGGTCACCTTTGTCCATCTTGCACCATGCTTGAGTCCAATGACTTCACCCGGCATCGTCGATCGTTCTGAACCTCATCTCTCCAAGCCTAGTCCCGATTATCCTCGCCGTTGACCGTCGTTGACCACCAAGCAACCTGCACAACAATAGACAAGCAAATCGAAACCGGGAACAAGTTCTTCACAACTTGACCCACGTTAGTCAAAACATGCATCATGCAACACATATGCACTGAAACCCATGAGATTGACCTAACTCAAAACCCAACTTCCAAGTGAACAGAAACTTAGAACAGAATCGGTACTACCGCCAACCAAGGACCGGTACTACCGCGATGCGCGATCGTCTGCGCAAATACTGCGATCGTCACGCTTCTCAAAGGAATTCAAAACTCCCCAATTACATCGTCTCTGGAAATTACATACCGCACTCATTAGGCCAGTACTACCGCACTGCGGTCGTACCGCGCCTTACACGTTGGTACTACCGATTAACCTGACAGTTGCTAAACTTTGCCGAAAACGCGTGTCTCGACGAACCAAGAACGACATTGCCAATTGTAACATCATCCTAAGATCTCAGGCATATCCCCATGATATCCGCAATCTCCCCCTTGATGAACACATTGGCAATTCCCAACAAATGCAAATTTTGAGGTTTGAAAAGTAAAAACTCGACGTTTTCGCGCAAAGGTACAACTTGGTCCATATGCAAGAGAAAGCAATGGAAATGACCAAACTGGCTTGAGAGTAGCATCGGCAAGTGAGATAAGGCAAAAGAAAGCAAGAAAGCTTCAATTTCCAAAGACGAGTCAAAAATCTCACTTAAGGTCCATATGAAAGAACAATTGTTCGATATGACCTTTGATCATCGTGAGGCTCAAGAATTGCAATTCAAGTTCGAAATGGCAATACGATCAAGCGAATGCAAATATGAAACTCTCCTCACAATGATCATCAAATTTGAGAAAATTTCAAATTCTCCAATTTTCTCCCCCTTTTAACACTTTTAAAACTTCTCCCCTTTACACATCTTGAAATATCTTCTCCCCCTTTGACAATGGAGTCATCAAGGAATCACGTCTTCCTCTCGTCCAGAGATAACAAATGCAGAATGAGGAAAAAGCATAAGAAGGAGCATGCATGAAATGCAATGGATTGGCTTCATATTTTTGTATTGTTCAATTTTTGATTTCAAGAAGCTTTGGAGATTACCCAAAAAGAGCAAGCTAGCATTTCTAATCTTACTCAATACAAATCAAGCCTGTCAGCGCTAGCAAGATCATGTTAAGACATATATATATAAAAGCTAAGCAAGAAGGCTGAAAGTAAAGCGATGAATTGTAACAGTTTAAGCAAAGCTTCAACAATTCAGCCAGTTCATCAACAGGGATCCTAAGGTGACAATGGTCATGTCAGAAAGTCAATTGTAGATCCAGAAGCTAACAAGGATCACCTTAGAGACAAAAAGTCCAGAATTGAATCATTTTGCTCAATTTTCTCAAACGCCCATCTTTCAACAGTTTTGCATTTGCAATGAATATTGAAGTTGATTAATGGTATATCTTAGTGAAGAAGATCCTGGACTAGAGTCATCCACAAACTCTTCCTAAGTTTCTACCAGGCGACAAATCTTGAGGTTCATGTCAATTTTGACAAGCGATCCCCATGAGATCGTTGCGGATCATCAAACTATCTCCAAGTTCATGTCTATGACATGCGGTCTGTGAGTAGTTTGGCACATTTTAAGCATAAGACAATCTTTCAATTTGATTTTTCATTTTCACAAGAGCAGTTTTAGATTCTTAAAAGAACAAGAAGCTCAACTAATGATCAAAACTAGATTCAAGATCTAACAAAGCAATTTTGACAGGACCAATGTCACAAAAGGAGCACTAATTGCGCAACTAGCTAAAAGATCCACAAATTGCAGTTTTTAGTTCAAGTTGTCTTAAAATTTTAGCTCATTCAGCAAAGACTTAGCTACACATGTGAAAGCATGATAATTCTAGCAAGTCAAAGAACTAGAGATGACATTGAGCAGAATTGAAATACTAAAGCTCAAGGGTAATAAGCAAAGCTTCATCAATTTTAAAAGACAAGCGAGAAAAGCTTATATTACAATGCATCTTTTGTGATTTTCATATGAATGAAATATGATACAATAAGATGCACAAAAGACTTAAAAAGCCTAAAAAAAATACCACTAGACGAAGGTATCAGAAAAGATCCAGAAAAGCTCAGATGAACAAGGAAAGTTCAGAACAGAGCTAACTCCCCCTCAAACCAACCCATAGGGATAAATTACCCCTAACTCACTTCTCAAGGTGGCAAACCTAGTTGGGTCTAAAGGCTTGGTGAGGATATCAGCCAACTGAGCCTCGGACTCCACGAAGTGCAGCACAATATCACCCTTCTCGACATGATCTCTAAGAAAGTGATAGCGAATGTCTATGTGCTTGGTCCTAGAGTGTTGCAGGGTTTTTAGCAATGTTTATGGCGAAGTGTTATCACGAAAAGAGGAACACTATCAAAAGCCAACCCAAAATCCTTAAGAGTGGACACCATCCACAAAATCGACTCTGACAACTAGCGACTACATATTCACCTTCAGATGGATTGTGCAATGAGAAGATTGTTTCCTAGAAGACCAAGAGACAAGAGAAGTGCCTAGGAAGTGACAAGTGCCTGAGGTACTCTTCCTATCTAGCCGACAGCCCGCAAAATCAGAATCAGAAAACCCCCGAATGGACAAAGAAGACGAGCAGGAATACCAAATGCCATACTGGAGGGTAGAGTGTAAATACCTGAAGATGCGCTTAACGGCTTGGCGATGGGAAGTCCTCGGAGACGCCTGAAACCTCGCACAGAGGCAAACCGAGAAGTGGATGTCCGGTCTTGAGGCCGTCAGGTACAGGAGGGAGCCAATCATGCTGCGGTACTCGCGTTGATCCACGGCTTCTCCTTCCTCATCTGGATCCAGAATAGTCGAAGTCGCCATGGGAGTGGCGATCGGCTTGCAGTCACCCATCTCGAAGCGCTTGAGCAGATCCTTGGTGTGCCGTGCGATGGATGAAGATCCCTTCCTTGCATTGCTTGATTTGAAGCCCCAGAAAGTAATTGAGTTCTCCCATCATACTCATCTCAAATTCCCTGGACATGGTCTCAGAAAAACTGGAAACAAGAGCATGAGAAGAACCACCAAAGATAATATCATCTACATAAATCTGAGCAAGCAGGAAGTCATTGCCACGCCTAAGAATGAACAGAGTCTTGTCTACCTTTCCCATCTCAAAGTCATTCTTAAGCAGAAAGGTCTTAAGTCTATCATACCAGGCTCTAGGGCCTTGCTTAAGACCATATAAGGCTTTGGATAGCTTGAAAACATGATGTGGATGCTTGGGATTCTCAAAGCCTGGGGGTTGTCTAACATACACTTCCTCCTCTATAAAACCATTCAAAAAGGCACTCTTAACATCCATCTGATATAATCTAAAGCCCTTAGAAGCAGCAAATGCAAGCAGAATGCGAATGGCTTCCAATCTAACAACAGGAGCAAATGTCTCATCAAAATCTAACCCCTCAACTTGGCTAAAACCCTGAGCTACCAATCTAGCCTTGTTTCTAACCACAGAACCATCCTCATTTTGTTTATTTTTGAACACCCAACGGGTTCCTATCACATTATGACCACTGGGAGGTTCTACTAGGTTCCAGACCTTATTCCTCTCAAAATTCTCTAACTCCTCATGCATGGCATTGACCCAGCTAGAGTCAGATAAAGCATGTGATATATCGCGGGGTTCGAAAGAAGCAACAAATGCAGAATGAGAGTAGAGACTTGGATCATGATACCTGGAGCGAGTGACTCGCTCATGAAGACTACCAATCATCTGATCCGGAGGATGACGCCTCTGAATATGAAGTGGAGCGCCCGGGGGAGATAGCATCTCTTCGACCTCCGCAGGTACTACTGATGATGAAGATGCAGCAGGAGCCTCAACTGAAGGTGAAGTAGTCGTAGCAGGTTCTGGAGTTTGGACAGGAGCCTCAACAGCAGCAGGTGGAGGACAAGTATCAGCTTCGTCATCATCTTCCTCCACAAAAATGCTTTCTGTCACCTGTGTATCACCTGAAACGTCGGATCTAGCTCCAGGGCTAGTCTCATCAAAAGTGACATTGCATGTCTCCTGGACAATGTTAGTTTCAACATTAAAAACCCGAAAACCCCTCGAATGTGCAGGATAACCCAGAAATAAACCATCAAAAGTCCTTGATTCAAATTTATCTAGATTTTCTGTCTTAAGAATGAAACACTTAGCTCCAAAAACTCGAAAGTGAGAAACAGAGGGTTTTCTATCAAATCGAAGCTCATATGAAGTCTTGCCCAAGGACGGTCTCAAGAAGACACGATTTGCAATATGGCAAGCTGTAGCAATAGCTTCGGCCCAAAACCTCCTCGGAGTGTTATACTCATCTAGCATCGTCCTAGCCATCTCGACTAAGGTTCTGTTCTTCCTTTCCACAACGCCATTTTGTTGAGGAACGTGTGGAGAAGAGCGATGCTCAATTCGCGCTCGGCACAAAAAGAGGCAAGCGAGGCATTCTTGAACTCCGTGCCATTGTCATCTGCGGATCGCTCTCAAGGCACCGGAAGTTCGAAGCCAAGCGAAGAACAAGATCATGATAATGACCAAAAGCTTCATCCTTGAAGCAAGAAAGAACACCCAAGTGTATCTCGAAAAATCATCGACTATGACAAGAATGTACCATTTGCCACCAATTGGCCGAACCTAGCGGGACCAACGGTATCCATATGAAGCAAGCTGTCACCGTCCGTCGGTCATGACCATAGTCACTTGAAGGGTGTGAGGCGGCAACTTGCTTGCCATGCCTACGAGGCGCACATCTGACATCCTTGATGACTTTGAGTTTGGGCAAACCTCTCATGAGATCAAGGTTGCTAACTCGCGTCAGATGATCAAACCCAATGTGCCCCAACCGTCGGTGCCAAAGCCAGAACTCAGAAGAAGATGTAATCAAACATTTAAGAGAACCAGCAAGAGATTCAGAAAAATCAGCTCCAAAGATCCTAGCAGCTCTATAAATCCCAAAAACGAGCTCACCAGCTGAATCAAGCACCCGACAAGCATTTTTCTTAAAAATAGTCTCATAACCATCATCAAGAAGTTGTGAGATAGAGAGTAAGTTAAACCTGAGCTTGTCCACAAGGGCGACGTCTTTTAGGATGAAATTGTCGTTCACCCTGATTGATCCCGTTCCTTCAATCCGCCCTTGTGTATCATCTCCAAAGGTGATGAAGACATCACCTGTCGACCGCGTGAAGGAGGTGAACCATTTTGAATCCCCAGTCATGTGGCGTGAACAACCGGAGTCGACGAACCACGTGTCCTTCCTTCCGCGGCGATCCTGAAAATCAAGGCACAGAAGAACGATGTGTCTCAATACTGGGGTTAGTTAAACATGACTTGGGAACCCAGTACTGAGACACACATCTGCGAGTAGTATGCAAAGCAGAAGTGCTATCCTTGATTCTATTTGAAATTCTGTTGTGAGCAATGGTTACTCTAACATGAGAATTATCCTGTCTAGGAGCATGTGAAGCAAATCCTAGACCAGGTTTCTTCCTTTCTAAATTTCCATGTCTCACAAAAGATCTAGGTTGATTAGATGACATTCTAGCAATATTTTTCTTAGCGTTTTTCAACCTACGCCAACAGAATTCAATCAAATGTCCATCCTTCTTGCAATAGGTGTAATGATACTTGGTACCACTGGGAGAAGCACCTTTTGACTGAACAGATGGTTGGGCAAAACCTGCAGATTTGAAAATGATCTTGGCAGGTTGGGTATCGAAATCAACTAAGTCATTTTTCAATATTTGAATGCCCTTAGATTTGTCATGTGCAAAGTTGTATCCTAACCCTTGGTTCTTATAAGGAGTCTTTGACTGATCAAGGATCATGTTTAACTGTTTCTTTCCTTTAGAAAATTTTTCTAATGTATCATTAAGGTAAGCAATTTCTTTTCTAAAGTTAACACATGAATCACAAGTTTTAGCCATAGACCTCTTCTTATAAATAGCAACCTCAAGCTTAAGAGTGGACATAAAGCACATGTAGCGATCTCAATCGTCCTTAAGCTTGACATATTTAGCTCTAAGCGCTTCTAAGATATCTTTGACTTCATTTTCACGTTCTAAGAGAAAGTGCAAAAGCTAGATTTCACATTACGAAGCATCCAACTTCTGGACTCTAAGCATTTATCACAAGGAGTAGATTTAAATTCAATTAGCTCGGTTCTAGCATTTTCAAGTTGATGCAAGGCAACATCATGAGCAGATTGCAATTTAGAAAATTCAGAGTGCGAGAACATGGCAAGATGAACATTCATCGATTCAAGAGTCTTAGCATTTACAAGTTCTAGAGTTAAATTATCCACTTGTGACTCTAAGTCCTTGTTCTTAGCCATGGTAGTTTTAAAGCCTTATCGACTCGGGAGTTGCTCAAAGAGATTATCACATCTAGCGAAAGATCATCATAGGAAGGAGGTACCTCATTGTCATTGATGTCGTGAGTCGCCATGAAGCACATCTTGGTGAAATCTTTAGCCTTCCCTTTGTTCTTGTCTTGAGAAGCTCCTCCTCTTTGTCCTCCTCACTTCCGGAGTCCACATCGCTCAAGGATTGTTCTCCAAGAGCGGCAAAGACCCGGTGAACAACCTTCTTAAGCTTGGCAGCATCAAACTTGGACTTGTACCCTTGAGGCTTCTTCCAAGCTGGCTTCTCTTCCTTGTGGTTGCTCTTGCCTTTCAGCTTAGGGCAATTTTCCCGGATATGATAGAGCTCTCCACACTCATAACAAGTCACAGGGCCGCCTCTCTTTTTGTTCCTCATATTGTTGTAGGCCCTTGTGAACTTCTTAATCAAAAGTGCCATCTCGGGCTCAGAAATACTTTCAAGATCCTCTTCTTGGATTGCAGATAAAGAAGCAAGAGAAATTCTAGAAGAAGACTCAAACGACCCATCAGAGGCTCTCTTGGCGGTGCGCTACCAAAGCCATGTTACCCTTCTTAGAATGATCAGCTTTCTGGATCTCATGAGTCCTGAGCTTGCTATAGAGCAGCTCCAAGGTCAGATCAGAGAAGTTGATATTTTCCTGAATGGCGGTAGCCTTTATTTCCCACTCCACGGTGTTGATTGCGGCCGGAGATGGATGGCATTTTCGGTGTGTAAATTCAATACCAATGACCTTCATCCGATTTATCAACGTGTTAAAGCGATGAAAATGTCATCGATGCTCTCACCGGACGCATCTCGAATTTGTTATATTCTCTTTTATAGACCTGCTGACGCACTTGTTTGATTTGAGAAGAACCCTCATGATAGGTTTCGATGGTCTTCCAAATCTCATGTGCAGTCTCGAGATTGCAAATCCTATCATATTCCTGTCTACCAAGCCCACCATACAGAAAATTCTTTGCCTTACGGTCACTAGCCAAGAGGGCTTGAGCGCGTAGCAACCTCGAGCAAGATGAGCGGATCACGAACGACCTCCCAAATACCCGTGGTTCGCTCTCAAGAAAGACACGCATGCGGTTCTTCCAAAAGGCATAGTCGTGCCCATTGAAGATATGCGGTTTGGAGGAGTACTTATCCATCGCCAAGTTCAGTGACCGGTTAAGATCAAGATTGAACTAACCGGGCTCTGATACCACTTGTTGGACCGAAAAGGCGACTAGAGGGGTGAATAGAGCACGATCACTTTTTTGCTTCAATTGAAAACAAAAGAAGATATTGACTCCAATAGCTATGAAAACTATGAAGATCAATATATAAAAGCGTAGCGGAAGATTTGTATTGAATCTCCTTCAAATCCCCAAAAGAAACAATCAAAAACACAAAAATCAGCCTAATGAACGATCTTGATGAACGATGACGGTCATACCGCATGAACGAGTGCGGTCGTACCACACTCCAAAGTACTACGCGTGAGCGATGTCGGTCATACCGCGGTGAAGCGATAAAATCGAGCGAATGAATAGTAAACAACACGAAAACGAAAAACAAAATTGGCGTAACTTTTGATCCGTAACTCCAAACTTCACGAAACTTGAAACACACCTTCCTAATGATGTCGGGAACCTATTCCATGCAACGATCGTGAAGATCCTTGCCAAAGTTCTTATCTTTTCAAATTGAACGAAGGGTGCTCCAAAAGCCGAGTCAAAATCAAAATATGATCTAGGGACTTGCTCGTGGGTGATTGATGATCAAGAAGACCTAGATGGGTTCCCACATGTTGCAGCAAGTTAGATCATAGCAAGAAACCAACCAAAACTCATGGATCAAAGAAAGACTCAAAATCACCAAATAGAGAGAAAGAAAGCAAATGAACTCATCTTTGAGAGAACTTTCTTTGGATTGATTTGATATGGTATTGGTTTCTGACCACTCCATCAATGGAGGACAAAGACTCAATACATGAGCACGAAATCAAATCCAACTCTCTAGAACCCTAACCTCCAACTATCAACTCCCTAAGCACAAGAGCAAAACTAGGGTTTACAAGTAATGAAAGGGTTGAAGGGGTGCAGCCACCTCCCTCCTCTATTTATAGTGGAGGCCTAGACCTTCTAGAAGAGTTTCCCTAATGGGCTCCCGTTAAGGCCCAAAACAAACGGGTCACACACACGCATTTTAAAGCGCCGTCTTCAACTCCTCTTGACCTAATCCGCTTCTCCACGCACCGTCTTGCGCCGCGGGTTGGCAAAAAGTAACCAAGGCGGTATTTGGTAAGATTACCAAAATACCCCTTCTCGGCCCTTCTCCGAAGACCGAATCCAGATTGTGCGAAGCACTCGCTTGCTCCGCCACGTGTAGGTTGATCCAACGGCTCTCATCATGTCGGCAAGTCTCTCCCATCCGGCTCCCACCGAAACCACCATGGCACTTGCACGACCCCGCGCCGCAGATCCAACCGTCGCACCGAATCGCCGTTCGGTCACCTTTGTCCATCTTGCACCATGCTTGAGTCCAATGACTTCACCCGGCATCGTCGATCGTTCTGAACCTCAGCTCTCCAAGCCTAGTCCCGATTATCCTCGCCGTTGACCACCAAGCAACCTGCACAACAATAGACAAGCAAATCGAAACCGGGAACAAGTTCTTCACAACTTGACCCACGTTAGTCAAAACATGCATCATGCAACACATATGCACTGAAACCCATGAGATTGACCTAACTCAAAACCCAACTTCCAAGTGAACAGAAACTTAGAACAGAATCGGTACTACCGCCAACCAAGGACCGGTACTACCGCACTGCGGTCGTACCGCGCAAATACCTGCGGTCGTACCGCTTCTCAAAGGAATTCAAAACTCCCCAATTACATCGTCTCTGGAAATTACATACCGCACTCATTAGGCCGGTACTACCGCACTGTGGTCGTACCGCGCCTTACACGTCGGTACTACCGATTAACCTGACAGTTGCTAAACTTTGCCGAAAACGCGTGTCTCGACGAACCAAGAACGACATTGCCAATTGTAACATCATCCTAAGATCTCAGGCATATCCCCATGATATCCACAAGTTCTTTTATTCACGATGGTGTACCGGAGAGTATCCGGAAGACTCTTTATAATAATGTTTTGTGATCAATAAATTGCCAGCATTCTCTCAAAAAAGAATATATTAGAATCCGATATAGTGATATAGAAGGCATTTACTCAATAGTTATTGCTTACCAGGGTGGCATTTATGAATTTATGGGGGGCATACATGCTTCTAAACTTGGATGTAATCGATTCTCGTTTTCGAATTTAGGAAGGACGTACTACATTCATATCAATCCAGACAAAATCAATTTTATCCACTATAAATGTTACTCTGAATAGACATATTAACAGCCTGGATGCAATCAAACAATACGCAATAAATATAACACCTATTTGCTATATATATAGTGAACCATTGAGAAAGCAACCAAGCATTAGGTGGTCAAATATTCTCTGAGATTGTTTCTTCTTTGAGAAATTGTTTGCATGGCGAACTACATGAAGCATGTCACCCAAGCACTAGTGCTTTCCCTTGTTCTTCTCGGATGCTTTGCCACTCGTGCACAATGTAAGTGATCAAGAATGGTTTTGTTCAGATGTGTTACTCTCCGTCTCTCTCCCCTTGTATGATGGGTTTCGATCTCTGCTATGGTCGCACATATATTTGAACAAGACCTGCATATATGATATACTAAATGTTTTAATCTTATCCTTGATTAATAGGTAGAGGGCCGAAATGTTGGAAATCATCCGACGTTAAATGCGATAATTGCTACTGCTGCAGTACAAGGATTATCTGCTTTCCAACAATGGAGAAATGCGAGCAAGGCTGCCCCGACCCCCCTCCATCCCTAAACCGTCATCTTCTAAAGGATTTCCCATAAGCCCGAAACCCATATCTCATATGTGATTTGACGTAACAGTGTATGAATTGTGATGTGCCGCTGAATAATCGGGAATTATAAACAATGTTATATGGGTGGCAACGATCTCTTTAATTGCAGTTTGATTGCTTGTTTATCTTATTATCAGCAACACATGTGGTACGTGCACATGAACAAACCCGCTTTTGAACAGTCTTGACATATATACTATAACTGATATACATGTTTGCTTCTTGAAAAGTTGGACACATTTCCAGAATGTTCGTTCTTAGGTAGCATCTCCGTTATCTTTGATCTTGTATTATTACAGTTTGCTGCCCACTCAGATAATGTGAACATTTGTGTTGCATTATTCGTGAGGTGTCCCTCATCTTTGACGAGGGCAGCAGAACCAAGTCGGAGCAAGTTTCAGAAGGCAATGGTGATGGACTGCTGGTGAGCCGATTGGTTTCTAATTTTAGAATTTGAGTTCTTGGTACTTCTCTTTGGTTTCTAATTTTAGTATATCATTTTTTGATCTACTATTATTCTGATTTGTTAATGGAATGGAAGTACCTGGTTTCGGAAACTCTCTTGATCAATTATTCAATGGTGAAGAATATTAGAACAATATATAGATGGAACTTCTGATTCTTGACACTTCGGTTGGAGTGTTCGACTGAAGGATGAATGCAAAATATTAAGCATGACTTGGTGATTTGCACAATGTATTATATTTTGAAGATAGACGTGTTTTTTGAAAATTTGGTTACTATAAAAATGCCAATTTAGAATCAATGACGCATGTATAAAAGGTTTCATATCTAGCTTTATTTGAAAGCAGGGAGTAGGGGATGGGACTATGCTATGGGAAGTGGAACACAGTCCAAGTAATCATGTAAGTTCTGTCCAATTTCTTAGATAAACAGGACATAACCGAAAATATGAGGTATTATATTTAACATACAACACTTATCCATCAGATCTGAGCCAGTGTTTCCCTAGGCGCCCACCTAGGCGCAGCTCTCCCGCCTAGCCGATTTATTCCGCCTCGGCGGCGATTAGACACTAGACGCTGGTCTACCATCCGACTAGTGCTTAGCGTCTAGGGGAACACTTCTGAGCATTATTCTGATGGTAATTTTCTGGAACAGAATCAGAAGTGCAAGGGGAGCACCTGGAATAGAAGGTCAGGTACCGTCCCCAACCATCGGCTCATTTGTGATTGACTAGAGTGCCTCCTCGTCCTACACTCCTACCTATTTGATACGTCCTCTCGGCTTCCCAGCATATATTTGGATAAATGCTACTGCAAAACATCACCTTTAACAACTCAATATTTGACAGGTGTCTTGCAGCCTCAAACTTAACGGTAGTCTAACCTTTGGTTTGTGGATACTTGGATGATTGCAAGGGGTAGTGTAAAAGCTGGATAGAATAACAGTGCATAGGTTGTGCTGCTTCAAGACATCCATCTAGGATTGGCTGTAGTTACGATTGGTTCCTATATTAAGTGCTAACTATTGATTTGATCATAACGCATTTTCCTGTACATTTTGGTGTTTGGGGGAACACCGGAGCATTGAAGTTCAGATATGCTTATGTTTGTGAGGTTCACGATTTCCTAGCAACTTAAATATTGGTGATTCCTTAGCAGATTTCTGAAGGTTTAGTGTTAAAAAAATGCAATATATCTATTTTGCAAGCCTCAAATTTCTGGATTTGATTTTCATGGTTGATAAAAAATGCTCAATAATTGTGTTTGATCAAACTATGTTCAGGATTGGATAAGTATATGTGGTTGTTATAGCTAGTACTTGCTGGCTTTTAATTGTTCCTATGCTCGCTACAAAACAGATTTACTGTGTCATTAAGTTGCTTAAGCAGTCAGCAACACTATTCACTTCATTTTCGATGTGGGAACTGGGGAGCTGCTGGCATGCTACAACTCTATTAAGAAGAAAATCCAAATTACAGAACGGAGTGCATCAAGTATTGGCGTCTTAGGGCTGGAGCATATAGGAATAAGGCATAAGCATTGAGTTACATACACCAATCAGTTCATCGAAAAGACTAAGCTGATGAGCAAACGTGAGCAGTATACTTTAACACTTCTCACATCTAGGCTCCACCACGGGTAAGATGTCGACTCGAAATGGGATGTAATTATTATTTTTTAATATTGCGTTAGCTAAGTCTTGAACTTAGAACATCTTGATTTTAATACTATATTAAATTACATTGTCACCACCTGTACCAGATCGTAGCACGTACGTGTGGAAGACCGCTGGTTTTGGCCCTGGCTGATGCTTCCCAGGAGCCATAGCGTCGATAGCTTGAACGTGAGCAGTGCGATACGGCAATACAACCAGCAGACATGAGAAGAACTAGAAGACAAGGAGCAGAAGATTGGATATTAGTCTCTGGTTACTTTCCAGAGCACATAAGCCTTTTCTTAAATATACTTGATGCTTACAATAGATTCGGATACAACTTACTATCCGAATCCAACTCTACTTCCGAACGTATCTTACTGACTTGTTTACAACTCTTTCCTAAACCGAAAGTAAATAGCTAACAATCTGAACTTGCAATCGCTAGTTGTCCTGCTTGGCTTCGACATTGAGTCATGCTGGTCGCCGACGCCGAGTATACACTTTGCCCCACATGACATCTCTCCCCGCCTCGGCAAACAGCTCGTCCTCGAGCTGAAATAATGGATACTGTTGACGAAATTCTGCGACCAGAACCCATGTAGCTTCGGAGTCCGATAACCCTTCCCAGTGTACCAAAATTTGACTAACACCTCGGCACAAACGAGCCCGTTCCACCCGGAGAGGAATTGGAAGTACACGACCTTGCTGCAAGTCTGGTAGCGGTGGTGGTACTGATAGTGGTTCTCCATGATAAGACTTCAACAAACTCACATGGAGCACATCGTGAATGCGCGCCCGTGGTGGTAACCGTAAACGATATGCTACTTCCCCAATTTTGGCCAAAACCTGATACGGTCCATAATAGCGAGGAGCGAGCTTACGATTGACATTATGAGCCAGCGACAAAGCCTGTCGGTGATGTAGCCTAAGCTAGACCCATTGACCGACAGAGAACTGCAACTCGCGGTGCTTGTTGTCATAATGAAGCTTATGATGTTGTTGAGCCAAAAGAAGGTGATCGCGAACATCAGCCAAAGTTGATCGCATTCCTGAAGTATATGCTCGACTGCTGGTATACAAGCATCGTGCGTGGTATATGGTCGAAGAGAAGGAGGATCTCTGCCATACACAATCTTAAAAGGCGTCTCTCGAAGAGAAGTCTGAAAAGAAGTATTGTAGCAATACTCTGCCCACGAAAGCCAACGAATCCATTGATGAGGCCGGTCACCAGTAATACACCAAAGATACATAGCAATAATCTTGTTGGTCACCTCGGTTTGGCCGTCCGACTGAGGATGAAAGGCTGAACTGAGGTTTAGTTTTGTGCCAGACAATCGAAATAGTTCAGACTAGAAGTTACTTGTAAAAATTGAATCCCGATCACTCACGTAAACGTACCACCTCATCAAAGAACACACGGGACACGGAAGTCGTTGTATACAGATGAGCTACAGATATAAAATGTGCATATTTGGATAATCTATCCACCACAGTCAAAATGACTTACTTCCCATGAACACGTGGTAATCCCTCCACAAAATCAATTCCAATATCCTCCCAAATACGTAAAGGTAAGAGCAACGATTGAAGCAAACTGGCCGGATGTAAATTCTCAGATTTGTTGCGTTGACATATGGCACACGAGCGAACAAATTCCTGGACCAACTTGCGATCATGGTGGACATGAAAATCAGCCCAGAGGCGGTGTAACATTTTTTGAACTCCCTCATACCCCGCTGAATGAGAAAACAGCAGAATGGTCTGGAGCACCGGAGAAGAATTCGGAACATGCACACGATTATTGTGAAGAACCAAACCATCCACGACTGTCCAAGGTGCAGCAATAGTACCGGCACTAATCTGATCACGAAGGGCAGATAATTCAGAATTCTGGGCTGCCTCTTGCCGAACATCATTGAAAAGGGTGAAGTGTGGTGTGGACAAAGCAAAGATGGAGCTGGCCTCCTGATCACGTCGTGAGAGGGCGTCAGCAACGATGTTGGAACGGCTCGGTTTAAATTCCACATGAAAATCATAGCCAAATAACTTGCTCACCCAACGGTGTTGAGGTATCATTGAAAGACGTTGGTCTAACAAAAATTTAAGGCTATAATGATCTGTGCAGACAAGAAACCGATGACCCCATAGATATGGTCGCCAATGGCGAACAGCCTGAACTAACCCAATCAACTCGCGCTCATATGCCGCCAAACCAGCGTGTTGGGATACCAAAGCACGACTAAAAAAAGCAATAGGCCCATTATCTTGATAAAGAACTGCACCAATACCGGAACCGGAAGTGTCGCACTCGACAATAAAATCAGCCCCAAAATCAGGAAGTTGTAGTACCGGTGCAGTTGACAATGCATCTTGCAATAGAAGGAAGGCGCTGGTGGCCTCGTCCGTCCATAAGAACGTCGCCTTTTTCAGGAGACGCATAAGGGGCTCGACAATGGCTCCAAAATTTTTAATAAATTTACGGTAATAGCCCGCCAAGCCGAGGAAGCCACGAAGAGCCTTAATAGAACACGGTTGAGGCCAAGCACGGACGGCCTGAACCTTGGAGTCGTCCATTGCAACCCCATCGGCTGAAATTATGTGTCCCAAATAAGCCACTATCCTCTCTCCAAAAAAACATTTGGACCGTTTAAGGAACAACTGATGGAGCCTGAGAAGACAAAGAACCGCACTAACATGCTGTAAAAGCTCAGCCCAAGTACTGTAAATTAAGATATCATCAAAGAAAACCAACACGAAGCGACGCAAGTAGTGTCAGAGAATATTGTTTATTAAGGCTTGGAATGTGGCCGGTGCGTTTGTCAACCCAAATGGCATTACGAGAAACTCAAATAAGCCTTCATGTGTGCGAAATGTTGTTTTGGCTATGTCAGAAGGGTGCATATGCACTTGGTGATAACCTGACCGTAAACCAAGCTTCGAGAAGAACTTGGCACCACAAAGCTCATCGAGAAGCTCATCCACCACCGGAATTGTAAATTTATCCTTGATCGTCTTCTCATTCAGGGCTCGATAGTCAACGCAGAAACGCCATGAACCATCATGCTTCTTGACTAGAAGCACCGGTGAGGAAAAGGCTGACGTACTAGGCCATATGATACCTTAGCGTAACATCTTCCCACACTGACGCTCAAGTTAGTCTTTAAGAAACTGAGGATAACGGTATGGATGAACTGATACTGGTGGAGTTCCTGGGGAGAGATGAATATGATGGTCGCGAGCTCTGTCCGGAGGTAACGTCGTCGGCTGTGCAAACAACTCATCAAACGTAGATAGGAGTGATTCCATCATGTCGGCCCCCTCAATGTGATATGTCTGAGCGGCTGTTGTTGGAGCGCCCAAGCCACACCACTGAACTTTGCGATCAGCATGCCAAAGGACATCGTCAAAGCCTCAAAATCCCACAAAATTGGACCCAGTGTCTGCAGCCATTGAATACCTAACACGAGATCAAAGCCTTCCAGTGGAAGAGAATAACAGTCCACATGGAATTCTTCGGTGGCAATTTGGAGCGCCATGGCTGGACAGAGGCCGCCGCTCGGAATGCGATCCCCGTTAGCGACCGAAACGTGCATGCCCGGGCGAAGCTAAACACAAACACCGGCGCGATGAGCGGCCCCGGGGTTGATGAAATTATGTGTGGACCCGGAATCGTGGAGCGCCAAGAGATATGTCGTGCCAATCTTCACCCAAAGTTGCATGGTATTGGATGCTCGTGGCTTGATGCCAATCAAAGCATATAGTGAGATGCCCGGTTCTTCCAAACCATCCTCATGATCTTGGCTATCTTCATTGTCAGAATTGTCGCTGGGAGACAATAACAAGAACAACCGTTTGCAGCGATGGTTAGGCGTGAATTTCTCCTCACAATTATAGCATAACCCTGCAGTGCGTCGCTGTTCCATCTCCTCCGGTGTTAGATAACAGCGGCGCATGTGGCGGCGAGGCTGTTCTGAGCCGGTGCTCGACTTTAGTGCGGGCACGATGGGTAGGGCGGGTTGGGCTATGTGTGGAGTTGGTGCAACTCCCACAGGTGGCAGCGCCGGCCGTGTTGGTGGTGGCATCGCGACTTGACCCGTGACCTGAGCTCGTCATTCGTATGCCCGAGCCAACGCCATGGCCATTTGAAGACTAGCGGGGTTTTGTAGCTCGACATCGGTGCGAATCGGTTCCCAAAGGCCAAGTGTGAACAATTGAACTTGTTGTCTCGGCTGCAGATTGTTGGCTCAACAAAGGATGGCCAAGAACTTCGTCTGGTATTCTTCAACAGTGCCTTCCTGGGTCAATTCTTTGAGTTCGCCTAACGGGTTGTGACGTATGGACGGTCCAAACCGCAAATTGAGGTATTCTTTGAAGTTCCGCCAGTTTGGTTCACCTTCGTTGCGTTCCAGTTGAAAATACCACTGTTGCGCTATGCCGAGGAGATGATAAGATGCAAGCCAGACTTTCTCGTTTTTGGGAACCCGCTGTCCTCGAAAAAATTGTTCACATCTCTGCAGCCATCCGAGGGGGTCCTCCAGTCCTTCATACTTTGGAAATTCTATTCGGTGGAAGCGAGGAGGTCTCTCTGCCGACGGCAGCCCTCCATTGGCATGGTTGGGAGCGCCCGCGATCGCGCCAGCAGGGGTCGGTAGCAAGCCATCCCGTCGTGTTTCCAGATTGGTGAGGCGATCACCAATCTCCCCGATGTGATTTTCTTGCCAGTCGAAACATTCCCTCATCGTATTCCACTGTGTTGTCACGGTAGCCGTCAGGGTCGCAATTTGTTCATGAATCGCTTCCATCGCTGCTGCCTGATCATTTGCCATATGCTCTGATACCAAGTTGTCACCACCTGTACCAGATCGTAGCACGTACGTGTGGAAGACCGGTGGTTTCGGCCCTGGCCGATGCGTCCCAGGAGCCATAGCGTCGATAGCTTGAACGTGAGCAGTGTGATACGGCAATACAACCAGCAGACGTGAGAAGAACTAGAAGACAAGGAGCAGAAGATTGGATATTAGTCTCTGGTTACTTTCCAGAGCACATAAGCCTTTTCTTAAATATACTTGATGCTTACAATATATTCGGACACAACTTACTATCCAAATCCAACTCTACTTCCGAACGTATCTTACTGACTTGTTTACAACTCTTTCCTAAACCGAAAGTAAATAGCTAACAATTTGAACTTGCAATCGCTAGTTGTCCTGCTTGGCTTCGGCATTGAGTCCTACTGGTCGCCGACGCCGAGTATACACTTTGCCCCACATGACATACATGTACTAACCAGTTCAGAAAAGGTAGACAATATACTTCGATAATAAGAAATGATGGATCCATAACATTGAAGATTTTAGAAGTGCACCCAACCGTAAAGTTGACTATCATCAGGTTTTATGCAACTTTTAAAAATAAAACGTTTGGCATTTTCCATTTTGATTATGGCTATGCGGATTCCACGTGCACGCTTACTAGTACTTAATATAAAAAAGCATGAGTTGGTTTTATTGAATTGCATACACCAATCAATTCACCTAAAAACTTAAGCTGATGAGGAAAAACGAGCAATTCACTTATACTTCAACACTTCCCCTCACGTGTAGGCTCCATCAGACCTAAGACATGGAATATAAATGAGCTGCAATTATTTTCTTAATTGCGCCAGCCGGGTCTCGAACTCAAGACCTCTTGGCTCTGATACCATATTAAGTTGCATGCACCAACCAATTTATCCAAAAGCTTAAGCTGATAAGAAAAGACGGACAATTCATTTATACTTCAACAGGTTCTTTGCTGCGTTCACTCCACTTTGTATACCTAATTAATTTATAACGGTTCGATCAAATAAATCTAATGGCTTATGTTCATAGTTGTCCTGCCATCTGAAGATCTTGACTATTCATCTACCCAATCCAATGGCCTAGACTAAAAGTTGGCCCTGCCATCTCTTAATTGGCTCAATAATGACAATTATTTGCCATAAACGCCCTGGCCATAATACTAAATCATTTCACCTCCAAGCCTGTCTTGTGATCTCTCCTTTCCATCCCGTACCCTCTTGCCTATCCGCCTTCCCGGCCTCCCTCTGCTCCTCAGGTTTTTCCCCTCCGTCCTGCCTCTAGCTATGCCGCTCCCGGCCACAACCGCGCTCACCACACCATCGTGTCATCATCCGAAATCATGCCGTCCGAAATCGATTTACGTGCCGGCTCAATGGCTGATGTGCCGCTGCCGGACTGTAATATCCCGTTTAAACATCAAGAATTAGACACTAGCAAATTGAAAATTAGTAATTAAAATTCAGAAATTTAGAGGCTTCGGGGAGAGTAATAATGCCCTGTTTGGTTCGGCTTCGGCTTCCGGCTTTCGACCGAGAAAGCCGGAAGCCGAACCAAACGGCCGGCTTTTCAAAGCGGCTTTCTCGGAAGCCGCTTTCCACATACATGTTAGAAAGCCAAAAGCCAAAAGCTGCCGCAGGCCAGCTTCCGCGGCTTCCCACCACCCTCCTTTCCGCATTTGCCCCTAGACTTCATGGATTATTACCCGCCGAATGCCATTGCATAAAAGCCCCTCCCCCAGCCCGTTCGCCCACTCGCTCGGCTCCCTCCCCCTTCTTTTGCCCGTGCCCCCAAGCCCCTCCTCCTCCCCCCTCTTCCCCGCTGCGCCACCGCGCTCCTCCTCCTCCTCCTCGCCGGCCCACACCTCCTGCTGCGCCGGCGTCGCCTCACCTCTTCCCCGGCTCCCTCCTCCCCCAGTGTCCTCCAGCCCGCCGGCCTCCTCACCGGCACCCCTCCTCCCAGATCCAGATCTGGATCTGGATCAACCCCGGTGCACTCCTCCACCCCTCCTCCCCGGCGCACCTCCCTCCTCCGCGCCACCCTCCTCCACCTCCCTCCTCCCCGACGCACCTTCTTCCGCGGCAGCGCCTCCCCCGATGCGGTGCCTCCTTCCCCGGCTCCGTCGTCCCCCAATACAGCTGCGCCTCCTCCTCGGGCTCCCTCCCCCGTCGCCTCCTCCTCCGGCTCCATCCTCCTCCCCCGTGCCCGGCCTCCTTCGTCGTCCCCGCCGCCCAAGTCCCTCTCCTCCCCGGCTCCCTCCTCCCGAACCGTCGTCGCCTCCTTCCGAGCCACCGCCGCCCTCCCCCTCCTCCTCGGGCTCCCTCCCCTGCCGCCTCCTCCCTCCAACTCCTGAGCTGCCGCCGCCATCCCTCTCCTCCTCCCTCAGTCCACAACGCCGCCACACCGCCGTCGAATCGATGAATTGCTTGATTACCTGTCCATGAATTGCTTGGTGTTCATGTGATGAAATGCATTGCTAGTATGAATTTTCTGGGCATGCTTCAGATTCTTGATATCTACATGATTATAAAACTGAGTCGAATTGTTTGTAAAGTGCACACTTATAACATGTATACATAGTTCTGATTGGTATTCATAGTTTCATACAATTCAATTTTTCATTTGATTGATCCAAGTACTGCATGCAAAGCGATATCTATTCTTTGTATTGCAAGCCGAATGTAGAGATCCTACTCATGCACACTTTGTTCAGTTGTGCTTGTATCCTCAGTTTGTTCAATTGTGCTATGAAGTCCTATAAATTGTAATGCAATTCTGTTGTGCTTGTATGCTCGCAATTTACCATTGATACTCTATGCTAGGATGCCACACTGTAGGCACTACTTTTTATTTTGGAATAGGTAGTATAAATCCAATTGCTGGTCTTGGAATATGGCTGGAGTATCATGTTTAGTCATGAGCCATCTGTAATTGTTGGCAATTGGCATTCCTGTTAGCATGCTCATTCTGAAGATTACATCCATGCACTGCTTTTGTACATAGATATCCTCCTTGTAAGCTTTAACCATATTAGTAACTAGCATCCAAATAACTTATTGTTATTTCGTTGATGTCCTCGCTGATATGTTCAGAATGAATTAACAGAGATGAGCAATGCAGTGTGTAGTCTCACTAGATGAGCAATGCAGTGTGTAGTCTCACTTGCAAAAATATGTGATGATTATTATATGTATATATAGATCCATGATACTGTCCACGCAAACTTTGTAATGCTAACCACTAAGAGATGACATTGGTGTGGCTGTATCTTATTTCATTTCCCATGCTTCTTTAAAAGTTCAAAGAATTTGATCTAAACTTGGTGATGTTTGGTTTTTCTAGTTTAGAATAGAGATGTATATTTGTGTTAACAACATTGTAACAAAGTAGTTAAGTGGGCAATAAGAAAGGGTACAAAGGATGTATTTCCTGTTTGATTGGTTTTGATCAAATTGATACAATCAACTAAATCTGAGCTGCATTGCTAGTATGAATTTGTCAATGGTCATTGACTCATGGTATATTAATGAATCTATCACCTGCAAGTTTTATGAATCTATCCAAACAACCCTGCATTCCAACTGATGTTCTAATGTTTCCATCATGGTGTATGTTTAGGCTAGCAAGTGATGTAATGAATGGGATGGATTGTTATTATCATGAGCATGTTTGCAGACCTTTTCTCTATTGCATGATGAGACTGTTTATGTGCTAATTGGTTAGAAGCATTTATTTTTGGGGTACGTGTGAGGGTGGGGTGCCTAACACTGCCGATGCCGGTCACAAGCCCGGAAAAAAGTGGAGGGGGCATGAATTGTCACTTTGTTGTACCGAAGTAACTAATATCTAGAGGATCAGTCGGTACCATTGCCCACTTATCAGCTTTTTCTATTGTGATAGATTTGAAGATCTGATAAGGAAGAATAATGCAACTGTGTGTTTCTATCTAGAGGGCATTAATTGTTTGTAATAATTATTTGTTGTAATAATTATTTATGTAACAATTGTTGTAAAAAAAAATTTATTGTAACAATTGTTGGTAAGGTGTACTTGATATCTAGAGGATCAGTGAAACTTGCTCAGAAGTAGTTTATAATTATATTCATTAATGCATATTTCTCTTATTGTCAATGCTTTGTCAATTGCGTTAGTCGTCGTCAATTATCGTTAAATGTTGTTAAATATTGTTAAATGTTGTCAGTTGTCGTTAAATGTTGTTAAATATCGTCAGTTGTCATTAAATGTTGTTAAATGTCGTCAATTGTCGTTAAATGTCGTCAAACATCGTTAAATGTCGTTAAA
This sequence comes from Ampelocalamus luodianensis, assembly GCA_036346255.1. NCBI lineage: Eukaryota > Viridiplantae > Streptophyta > Magnoliopsida > Poales > Poaceae > Ampelocalamus > Ampelocalamus luodianensis. The sequence goes on along the minus strand of CM070627.1, from coordinate 48,278,816 downwards.
CATCGTTAAATATTGTCAATTATCGTTAAATATTATCAATTATCGTTAAATATCGTCAAATATCGTTAAATATCATCAATTGTCATCGTTAAATGTTGTTAATTGCGTTAAACGACATCAAACAAGCTATTATTGTCCTCAGGGGTATTTCAGACATTTCACATATCAGAAGCTGCAGCCAGCTTACCTAAAAGCCAGACAGCCAAACACCAAATCAGAAAAACCCAGCCAGAAAGCCCATAGCCAGAAAGCCCTGTAGCACAGCTGGAAGCCGCTTTTCAGAAAAGCACAGCCGAAACAAACAGGGCCTAAATAGGTCATCAGCCCATAGCCCAAGTGAGGGAAGTTCGGCCTTTAAAGGGCAGACAGGGCGACAGCCCTAGCCACCCCTGCCCACCTCCCTTGCACCGCCCCTGCTGCCCATGCTCCATGCCTGCTGGCTGCCGCACGTCAGTAGCCTTGCTGCCTAATCCCTGCGTAACCCCTTGCCTGCTTGCCTCCTGCCGCTGCATGCACTTGCATGCTGGAAAGAAGAAGGAAGAGGAGGAGGAAAAAAACTAGGGTTTCGCGCTTCACCTTGATTATCATCTATTTTCGTGGGTAACGACCTGATCAACCCTAGATTAACCTTAGTTGTATGTTTATTCACGTTGTATATTGGTTTAGTTGCAGGAATCGCGCTATTCAACATGCCATTATTCGTTAAACAATGTTGCAGAACCTTACGGGGGATTTTGGGGTATCTGCATAAGAATCATGATTTTATATTTTTAGGAAAGTTGTATATAATTTCCTTAGCTTTCCAAAGAGTTCAAGATCATCGAATTTGGATAAGCAGGTAAAAAGTTATGTATGGCCTCTGAGTCTTGTTATGCAGAACTCCGTGCCGCATAATAATAGCAGTTGTGAAGATTGCGTAATTTAGTGTATTATATGTTAAAATTAAATTATGGTCATAACTAGAATTAGCTAGATAAGTCCCAATAGATTCTAGAAATATTATGATTTACTATTTTTTTATGTTGTAGAAAAATAGTTACGAAACAATAAAGTTTGATGTTCTGATACTTTCCAGTATAACCTTCGGGGTTAGAAACGGGAACCTTGATGGTACAATCAGAGGATTTGCATAAATAAGATAATGTGGGGAATTTCATGTAGATTCTAGAAAGTATAAAATTTAATTTGTTTCAAGTTCAGAAGTGAAAGTTATGGTCGTTTGATCACTCGGACAGCGGATAGGTCATCTGGTGAAGTTGAGTTAAGAGTGTCGGTACTATTGTGGAATATTTTGAGTGTGTTATTGATTGTTTGTCTAGGGAGCGTTGCCTCAAGAGTGTGTCATCGACAGGTGAACACTCTGATATACCGGTATCAGCTGAAAGAGTTGCATCATTAGCATTGCATACATGAACATGAGATAAAATCATGATTCTTATGTACATGGAAGATGAGAACAATATTGATAATATTTGAGTACATGAGAATGACATTGATGGGATTTAAGTACATGAAAGATGATAAACGATATTGATGATATTTGAACATGCTTATGTTAATGATGATAATTTAAAATATTTAATAAATTTTTTGTTTAGCGTTCTATCTTGTACTTGTTGAGTCGTGGTCTCACTCTTACTTTGTTGTTACTTTTAGGTAACCGTTGATGGTGACATGCATGGGATGGAGTAGCACACGAACATCAAATGCATCTATCACACAGAATTTATCTATTAGATTGCTTTATATAATCTAGTGACATGATTATTTCATTCATGGCTTCTTCATGATTGGATTTGATTATCTTGAAACTGTTAGTTGTCACTTGGTTGATTTATTATTAGTTTAATTCAGTTTGATCTATTAAATGCTTAGTTTATTAATTGGATTCTTATTTGCCTTAATAGTAGTTGAATATGATTAATTGTTGCCATTCTATGTACCGGGAGCATGATTTCGGCGTGACCGGGGTACGGCATCCCAAGCGTTTCTCGAGCGCGGATATCACAGGCGTTTCTCAGACGTGTGTGCCCTAAGCCGTCTTGGTAACATGATGTGAACTTTTATTCTTATGATGTTGCTACCCATTGATGGGATTTTATTCTATACGTGCTTACTATAATTTAATGTTAATTAAGGTTTAAATTAATAGATAGAGTAGCTTAGATGACATTCTAAACTCATTGTTGGACCAAGGTATTACACGGACAGAAGGGACGGAGACGGTGTCGACGGCGAGACCGGTTGGTGTGCGACGGCGCAGCACTCCAGAGCGGATTGAAGGCAGCATGTGGCACTTGAGTGAGGACTCGACGGAGCTAGCGCTGCCAGAACTCGCTGGAAATCCACCCGGGGATGCCAGTCTGCCACCGCGCCTCCATCGTCACAGCTAGGGCCCAAGCACCCGCCGCCATCTCCCGTGTCGTGTGAGGACGTCAAGTCGTCAACGCGTTCGGCGTTCGCCCTCCTACGGGTACGGGGTTACGACGTCGCTCACCCACGCCACCTCTCTCAAACAGCGCAATGCTCCTCCCATAATATCGGCAAGGAGGAGGAAGGCTCCTGCGGCGTGGCAGCTCGGATTTGTTCGTGTCCGTGCTGGAGGTGGATAAGACGATGCGGTCATGTGGATCTCTGAGGCGCAGTGTGGTACTTGTCGGGCACGGATCCACCGCGGCAAGCACAGCCGGAGCTGAGGCTTGACGCTTGATGGAGGAGCCGGTTGTTGGAGGAGCGTGCACAGTGAAGTCCGTTGTTGGAGGAGCACGTGCACTGGACCCAAAGGGGTATGTAACTTTCCTATGATCTTGTTGGATGTACTGTTTTTGTGCCCTTCCCCCTCCCCCCAATCTTAGTTGATGAAATAACCCAAAAATTTGGATTTCAAAAAGTTTTTGAAGTTTTTTCATTTGAATTCATAAACTTGCCCAATTCGGCAAGTTTCCTCTCCTTCCCGCTTTCCTTTTCCGTTCGGCCGTTTTCTTCTTCTGAAAACGCCTTCTCTCCCGGGCGCCTTCTCCTTCCTTCCTCCAGCGCCACCCAGCGCCGCCGCCGCCTCGTTCCTTCGGCGCCGCCATCGTTGACCGACGCGCCACCTCGCCACGCCCACAACCTTCCACCACCTTCGCCGCCTCTACCTCACCCTGCCACCTCTCCTCTCCCGGCGTCGCCTAGCCACTCTCGGCTGCCCACGTCGCCGCCCACTACTCCCACCGCCTCTCTGTTCCCGTCGCCTCCCGACCCGAAAGCGGCCACCCAACGCAAGCCCCCTTCATCACTTTTCCCTCCACCACCTCCCCTCCGCTTCATCTTCTCCAGAGCCGGCCCAATTTGAGTTTCCGCCGCCGCCTCCCTCTTCTTCCCCGTCGAGCAAAGGTGAAATTCACCGCCTCCCTTCCTCCCCCTTCCCTCCTCATCTCGGCTCAAGCTTCCTCTCACCACCCCGCTTCTTTCCCCTAACCTCCTCATCCCTAATTCTCACCGGAGCTCGCCGGCACCGAGCTCCACTGACGCCTCATTCACGGCCGCCGTTGCCAAGCCGCCACACACCATCCCGAACCCCACCAAAGCCACCAATGAACTCACCTTGGTCCACTGATGCTCAAGCACCTCTTCCCTTGGCCGGAGAGTCGCCGGAGCGCCGCCAGCCTCGTCCTCTGCCCCGGCCGACCGCCACCTCCGCCGCCACCCCATTTCCGCACCACCACTACCCCGGCAAATCCCCAAAATGAGTTCACCTTGACTCCCTGATGCTCCCCGCACCACCCACCCTCGTCGCCGGCCACCGGAGCTGCCGGAGCGCCGCCGACCACCGCCTCCTATGCCTCGGGAGAGCGCGCAGGCCTGTGGCCGCGCGGCTCAAGCCGCTGGGCGACGGGCCGTTAAGGCCTGGCCATTTGGGCCGTAGGCCACACGATGTCGGGCTCACCCATTCTTTATTCAATCATTTTCGGTCCCTTCATCGTTCATTGCCTGATGAATTTATTTACTGTTTATCCGAAAACAAAAACACTGTTCACATTCCGAAAATACACTGTTCATTCCAAAAATAGAAACATTGTTCCAAAATCCAGAAAATGCACAGTAAACCCTAGTTACTGTTCATCACATGAAAAATAATCCATTACTGTTCTTTTCAACTAAAAACAATAATTTCCAATTAGTGATCACATCCAGTTTTCATTCATGGATAGTAAAATAAGTACTATTCATTATCCAACCTTATTTTTGCCCAAAACCCCAATTTGACATTATATGTCAAATTTGACCGCCTCGAACCCAGAAAACTCATTCACTGTCTATTCTTTTAAATCAGCCCAAACACTGGCCATTGCACAGAAAACTCATTACTATTCATTACCCGAAAATGGTTTGTGCTAATCATTTCCATCCGAAAACAGTAAACCCTATCTACTGTTCACTTCAAACCGAAAACACTGATTCCAGTCATTATTCACTGATCCATTGTCATACATGAATAGTAAAATAGTACTATTCATTGACCGACACCATTTTTGCCCAAAATCCTAATTTGATATTATATATCAAATTTAACCGTCTCGAGCCCATGAGTCCAAATCTCAGCCCCGTTCAGCCAAATGAAACTCCAAATAAATACATATCATCACACACCTTCTTTTATGATTCTATATCCATTTACAATATTTTTGTTGTACTTGGATCCAAATCTCAGCTTCGTTCAATCCAATCAAATACCAGATAAAACTCCTACCATCTCACACCATCTACCTTTCGTTGTGTTTCTTTTCTGTTTTTATTTACTTGCATGTTGTTCCCAGGTCATTCCTTGTCGAGCCGGATTTTATTTGAATTGTTTTATTGTATTGCTTCTCGTTAGGTCACGACCTCAACGACCAGACTCCAAAAGACGCCGGACAAGATCAGAATCAAAAAGAATTTGTGTAAGAAGGCAAGTCGCATTCTTTGATAATTTTGAACCTACATTTCATACACGTACTTATTACTTTCATTACTATATTTGTGCCAAATACTTTAAATATTGAAATAATATTTTAGAATGTCATGACAATTAGATAAGTCCTAAATACCCCACAAACAAACCCACCCAACTCTTGTAGGCCATATTCACCTTGACAAGCTTAGTTTACATAGAATACTATAAATAACTTCATCACCAAAAATGTGTTCATAAATCAAAAGCAAGTATTGGCTTTAAGCCAATAGGTTTTGGTGGAGAGTCGAGGACTGTCCAGGAAGTTGGACAACCCAATATACTCGTTTAAAAGTGAGTCATAAATGAGATCTCGAGGTAGACAGCCACGAGTTGGTGTTGGGCCATCGCCTCACTGGATGACAGGTAAGGACAAGAACCTTGTGCCAAGTAACAGACACAGAAAACTGCTTAACCACATGCGTGGTCATTCCTCCCTGGCTTAGTACACTGCTCATCCGATTGAATATCTATAGGATGTCAACTGTTGCTTTTGTGATAGAACAGCCGCGGAATGGGGGTGAATCAGGGGTGGACCGTTTAGGGCACTCGCTGAATTATACAACGGTATGGGCCCATCAGCCTCGGATGCGGATTCCACCATTGGCCGGTGATCTCCCGAGCTGTATGGATATCGACCTACCGTGTAGAGACTAGAAAGGTTGAGCAGTGAAAATGTCTTGTTATCTCAGCTCAGTCGCACGCTAACGTGTTGCATGTTTATAGCTTGACAGTACGAGCTTGAGTTATCATGTGGGTAAAGTTGGGCAACTCTGCAGAGTGTATAATCAAAGGTATTCGAATACGCAGTGCTTAGGTTAAAGAAGTTTGTGTTCATGGGTGATTCCAATATACAAGGCATAAGTAGAGTTTTTGAGATGTTAAGTTGGTAATCGAGTTTGTTGATAAACCCCGATGCTATTACTTATTATTGTTTCTTGTTTTATAAATTGTTTTAAATGCAAAGTACATCCACATATGCCGGGTATGGTAAACCCTAACCATCCATTGAACTCCTTGCATGTAATTATTTAGCATTTCTATGCGGCTTGTTGAGTACGGTGGTAGTACTCATTCTTGCAATTTGCAAAACATCTACAGAAGAAACTTGGGAAAATGCAGAAGATCCTTGTGAGCAAGATTTTGGTGGATCCACTGAAGGCAACGATTACTGTTATTAGGTCTCGACTGCGCTCAAGCGTACCTGTGGTAGGAAGTTTTTTTGTCTCGTATTATATTAACTTTGGGCTTGGATGCCCATGTCAGGTCAAAACAGGTTGTTAAACCTTAGCTTTGTCTAATAAAAGTCTGGTTTTTGTTGCAATCGAAAGCTTACTTGAGATACTATTTGCTTCGCAACTGTACATCCTGGGCGGTTGCGAAGGGTTTAGCGGTCCCGAGAATCGGGGCTATCACAGTTGAACTCGAACTGTATTTTGTTTTTTGTCAATGTCGAGTAGGATTGAACCTGAAAGAGCCTATAGACTAGCCATTAGAGTTCCACCGTACTTTGCGAGGCTTGATGACGGTAGCCAACGTAGATATGGGTAGCAAGATCTAGAATGGGTTATCGATTTGCGTTGATTTATGTTCGGTAAGTTGATGGAACAGTTGGGAGAGGACAAGTTAGGGTTCATCTCAGGAGGCCCATGCTTGGTGCTATAATTTGGAATGTGGTGGTGGGATGGAAAGCGTTCAACAAACCTTCCAATTGTTGGATGTATTTAACAATCGCAACAGAACAAAATTAGTTTGCTTCTTAGTGGAAATAGTAGACAAAGTTGTCTATCTATCTAGTCAGTCTAGTGTTACAGTGGACCCTTGGTGAATGAGTGTGCTAGGACTTCTACTGCAGTAGTAGTACCAGATGTTGCTCCAGCAACAGCAGTGGACTTGTCCTCACATATTAGGGTGGATTGGTCAATTATTGATATTGCTCAAGGACCTAGTGAATTGGACAGAGATGTTGCTATGAGTGAGGATGAAATGTTTGTTCTTTCGGACTTGAGAGATGAGTCTAACATAGCCAAGGATGACACTGGCATAGCTTAGGCAAAGGCTGGAAGATGCATGGCTGAGTCTGGTGGTGCACCTGCAGCCATAATGGATGGCACTGAAGGGGCAGCTATTCCTATGGATGATGACATACCTGAGGAGCAGCACATCAAGTATGACAGGGATCATCTACAGATGGAGATAGGCAGCTTGTTTCCTTAATTCCTTCTATGAAAGATTTTAGACTGGCCATTAGACAGCATGCTATAAATGAGGAGTTTGACATGTTCACTGAGAAATCTGACCCTACAAGGTTCATTGGGAAATATAGGGCTGAAGGATGTCCTTGGAGAATTGTAGCTCGCGGGATTGTAGGTAAGAAAGCTATCAGGGTACTAATTTTGTTGCTAACTCTTACGGTTATATACATGAACTATTGTCATTATATGTTTGTACTTAATGGCTTTATTATTTGTGCAGGTGTCCAAGATAGTCAATGAACATAAGTGTTATTCAAGTAGTATGATCGAGACTAGAATGGCATCCTAGTTATGGGTGGCAGACAGGGGCACATGGCACTATCTATACTGAATAATCATCTCAACATGGGAGCCAAGGAGATACAAGAAAACTGTAGGATTATTACAATGTCACCGGCTTATGACACAGTACGAAAGGATAGACAAAAAGCAATGGATGAACTATATAGATGCTGGGAATAAAGCTTTCAGTTTTTGTATAACTTCAAGACTGAGCTTGAGTGGAGGTCGGTGTCGCTTGGGCGCGTAGCTGCTAGGAGCGCAAAGAGGAGCTCGTTGCGCTCAAGCCGCTCGACGCGGGCCCGCGGCACGATGGCCTCCGCCTCCGCCTCAACAAGCCGCGCATGGAGGGAGGCCACCTCGTCGCTGGCTGCCACAGCATGCGTGAAGAGGTGGTGCTCAGCCTCCATCTAGAAGGCGCAGTGGCCGCAGGGGCAGCGGCGACTGGGGTCAACCTAGGAGTGGGGGCGGCCCGAGAGTAGGGGCAACCGAGGGAGGAGCTCGGGGTCGAGAGCACAAGGCAACGGTGGTCCCAGATCCGGGGCTAGGCAGCGAGCAAAGGGGCGGCGGCGGCCCAGGAGCAAGGGCGCCCGAGGGATGAGCTCGGGGCAACGGTGGCCCCAAATCCGGGGCCGAGCGAACCGGCGACAAGCCCGCAAGGAGGGTGGCTTCATGGGGAACGCCTCACTCAAAGCAAAGGTGGCAGCACAGCAAGAAGAACGAGGCAGTGGCGGCCCACAAAGTAGAGTAGGGGCGGCACCGATCTAGAGAGGCGGCGGCGGCGGCGGCGACAACAGCCGAAGGACAGCGGTGGTGAACAGTGGCAGGGAGAAAGCCTTAGCTATGACACCATGTTTGAATGAACTCTTAATCTATAAAATTTTATTTTCACAATATAAGCATACAAGGAAACTCAGATACGGAAGCACAATAATCATTTTTCACTCCATATCCAACGTATGTCTAGATCTAAACGGCAACAAGCGTGACCGGGGGGGGGGGGGGCTCTATGAAGGGTTGATCAGCAACTACGTACAAAAATATTTCAAGAATAACAAGGGTACGATCATCAAGTACATCTTCATCCTATTAGGTTTACCGGCCAAAACATCTTGCTACCGAAGACAACAGACTTGATGAGATAAATTTCAATCCGCTAGATCCTCCGGGGAAGTAGGATATGGTGTAGTAAGAAAGAGCCAGAACCTGGAACAAAAGCGAGGAAGGTCACTCAGCAATCATAGGCAATGCACACTGAATTGTTTTTCAGAGCTATAAAAGCATGAGAGAGAGAGAGTGAGTTCATTTTTCCCCTAAATGAAAAAGTTTGTAAGATACTGCTCATGAAGTTATGGCTCTGATTAGGAGCATGTTCTAGATGTAGAGAACAGGAAAGGGCAAGCTGGGCATAAACCATGCACCTAATATCCACAATATACCATAAAAATTCAAAGGATAAAGACTAAGTTAAAATTTTGTCAAAGGAAGCACATACCTGAAGGATCGAGAATATCACTGACAGGAAATAGCTGTGAAGCACTATAGAAACATAAATTGTGCCAACCATGCATCCAATAAATCCCACTGTAAACGGTAGCCTCTGAAAAAAAGAGAGGCAAATTCTCTTATCAGATACCCTATGCATTTGAAGATTATGTTTTGAAAAGGTCATATGAAGATTATGTGAACATAACTACTTAAGAAAACTGAGCCAGTATAAAAGCCATTCACTACTTTGCATCGACGACTCTTGCACCATGCTTATGGGCCTATATGGGCGCTTTAGATTATCCAACTAGAAATAAGAAAGACATGCAAATTTTGTACTGCAAGTAAAATCCACTTTATCCAAATGGAAATGTTATTCCTAAAACAAATCTCCTTGCTGGATTGGAGAAATAAGAATCAGACACTTCTGTGCTTCTAGAGTCTATACAAAGCATCTGTTGCCAAAAAACAAACAAATTATACCCAACAATGCAGACCAGCAATTGCACATAAGTCAAATTGTACACATCCACATGCGTCCCGGTGACTTGCGCAACAATAACAGAGGAGAAGGCTCAGCCAGACACAGGAGAGTGGGAAGATGGATATACAAAAGTCATGATACTAGTGGAGGAGGAAGTTTACCATGTAAGAAGTGGGGCTGCCATGGAGGTACTATTTGGCCATGGGCAGGAAAGTAATATTGTTGACAGGCCAGGCGAGGGGAGAGGCTGACCAAAATAAAGAATGCCATATTATCTTCTATATTTTAACCCAATTTGGGCCAATACAACTGATTCCAGACCACAGTTGGATTTCTTTCAAGTCTATCCAGACAAATTCATTGTTCTTAAATCTTAAGTATTTCTTAGAATAGATTAGATTATCTGTGTCATTGGCCAATACAAGGCTTCCAGACATGCCCTTAATTGATGATCAATGCCAACGATTTAATAACAGTTTTGGATCAAGGAGAAATCAGCCATAGAATCAGATGAATTAAGGGCATGTTTGGAAGCCTGTTGCCCACCCTGTTGCAACCAAGATTCACTTGAAAAAACAAAAAGCCCGGTAGTTACAGGAATTTCTTTGTTTAGCTGTGGATTGGTTGTCAGGTCAAGCTGAAGTCCCCAGCCTTCCATTCCGCTGTACTCTTGCTAGCTTTCTAATAAAGCTGGACAAAAAGTCTTTTGTCTAATCCGAGAATATTGGATTCAGCCCAGAAATCTTTTTTAGACAAAAGACTTTAGGCCCAGCTTTATTGAAAAGCTAGAAAGCGCTTAAATCTTTCTTGATTTAGCCAAAATACTTAATGATTTTTATAGGATTTAACTCAGATATCCTTTTGGATTGAAACAAAATAGGTGGGAGAAAAGAATGTCAAGAGGTCTTGTTCTGTTGCACCTTGTGTTGGGACTTGGGAGAGCCCGAACCAAGAGTGTAGACTAAACAAAAGAAGCCAGACGGCATCATATTCTTAGACATTGGTGAGCTTGAGTGCTGGTGAGCTCACTGGAAGGGTCAAAAGATCCATCCACCCTGCCGTCACAAAGTTCTCTCAACTTCCAATACTCTCACTTCTTTTAGATCTGTTCAGATCAGTAGCTACTTCATACTAATCCTTCATTCTGTTAGATGTTTTCTTCTTTTTCTTCTCTCTTTTTGGTCTTAAGTTACTTGGAGTCTTGCATTAATGAATTGCAGTTGGCCAGTTGCAGAATCCAGGTTCAATGCTAATATGGTTCTTTGGCATTGGAATTGAGTGTTTTAAAAGGACTTTAAAGACCATTTCCAAGTCGGAGTATACTTCAGGGGTCCAAAGATATGGAGGTGCCAAAGACATTCTTCCCAGGACAGTTCTAGAGTTAGAAATGTCCTTGAGGTCGGTGAATGGCAAGAGGGTCCATTTATATTTCTTTTTTTTTTACTATGCTTTTTGATATATGAGCTTGTGCATTCTTAGACTAGACACTAGAGTTTGACATACCATATTTTGATCCAAGAAAAAGCATGTTTGATCTGCTTGCTTAATATTTTATAATGTGCCCTTTCTGGATTGTTGTTCAAAATTTTGCGTGACCAATATTGCTCAATTGTCCATATATTTTCTTGTCCCAAACAACTATATAAACAACAGAAGGGGCAAATTCCTGAAACCCTACTTACCAAGAGGAAAAGTTATACATGCAAACGTCCATGTAATAAACTCATACAAAGAACACCCATGATGTAAGCTCACAGACTTAGAGCTATTGGGTCCCCTCATAAGAAAAAAAGGGTAAATGGGTAATCGGCTCCAATTCTGGGCTTCGACTAGGGGAGTCATAACTGATGATTACATGCAGAGATCCAAAGGTGTCTCGTTGTGTCTCGTGATGGGAGCCCTTCGTATGTGTAACGTGTTTCGTACAAAGAAGCTCGTACGCATAGCTTTTCCTTTCATAAGTTTAGAATGCCCTATTTGGGAATTTGTGAAATAATCCTCAACAAATCAATTCATCTGGGATATTAAGAGCACAAGAGGATTAGGGGAAGATATTAAGGGTATATTGTCTTTATTCCAGTCAATTCATCCAAGTATTGTTTTCTCTCTTTTATTCCAGTCCCATTTGTTCAACTCCACATGGGGGTTTAGATCCCATCCAAGTGTATCTAAAGATGGATTAAATCCTAGGGTTCATGTTCCACAGGGAGTATTTTCCCCTAATTGGGCTGAAAAATATAGAAACATTATACAGGAACTAAATTAAGCGGTGGTTTTGCACTAACAACACTTTGAGCACATGGCAGATCAATGAGTTAACCAGTGGAAATGTGGTGGTGGGGAGCTAGCCCTCATCAGCGTGGGCTATGCTCGCCAGATATGCTACAATTGATCCTCAAGGATCTTTCATTACTATGCAGCTCCAATGATGTTCAGTAGCAACTAGCAAATGACAGTCTTTAGCTGTCTGCAGAGAGCACTATGTTACTAGTTGCGCTCACCAACAAAGTAAGATTTGCAACTTGTTTCCGCATGAGTTTTGACCGAGTTATCTCCACTTCCTCGCTACCAAACAAGACTACTAACACTACTACTAGCAAATGGCAGCAGTATAGGAGTAGTACCTCTTTGGATGTCATGTGGGCGAGCTGGCTCGCGGGTCCTTTGAGCGCGAAGAGCGACGCGATGATGAGCGCGCAGCCGAGAGTGAAGCAGATGGCGAATTTCTGCGGCATGAGCACCATCACGGGCAGGAAGAGCGCGAACGCGATGAACACGAAGAAGATGCCGCTGGCGAGGAAGAGCCCGAAGTACATGAGCGCCTTCCCCGACGGGAAGCTGCTCGTCGCGCTCTGGAAGCTCCCCGGCAGCTCCCGCACGCCCTTGGTCACCCTGCAACCCGCGGATCAGAACGGACCGGATCAGGGGGAGCTAGCCAGCTGTTCGGCGAGAGTGGATCAGATCTGAGGGGTTTTTTTGTGGTGGGGGGCTTACACGTTGAATGTGCCGGAGACGGTGTCGTTGGCCGAGCGGACGGCCGCCTCGATGTCGAAGGGGAGCGGGGAGGCGGAGGAGGAGGACGCGTCGGAGCGGGAGGCGGCGTAGGAGTTCCAGTCGGCGAGGAGGGAGGGCTGTGACTCGTCGGCGGGGGAGGTGGGGCCGCCGGTGAACCAGGCCTGAGCCGTCTTCTGCATCGTGGGGGAGGGGGGGGGTTTGGGCGCCGGCGGCGAGGCGGAGGTCGGGTGGGGTGGGACGAGGCGCGCGGCGGTGCGTGCGAGTTGCGGCGGGGGAGGGAGCGAGCGAGCGAAATAAAACGGGAGGAAAACGATAGTCTCACTGGAGAAGGTTTTATTTTTTTATTTTCCTTCCAGTTCACGCTTTCGTTATTTTTTCACCCCGTATTATGGCAGTGAATGCATCCTGGCAAGAAGGCACGAAGCTTAGAAACGAAGCTACTCCTAGCTGTCTGGATCAAATGAAAGAAGAATAGATGACTTATTCTTGGGTTTCGCCTTCACAAGAATAAAGCATAGATAGACCTACAGCCTTGTTCGAATTTTTCTGAAAAGTAACTATCTCGGTTTCATAATGAAATTTCTAAAGAATCCTTGAAAAATACCTTTTCCTGTAAGAGAAAAAAAGAACTTACTACCTTTGAGATATGATACTACACCACTGCTTAATTCCTTAGTGGATAAGCTCTATTACATAAGCAGATTCCTAATATTTGCCCCATATCCTATTCTTTCATGTGCAATTCCTGGGTATCATGGGCCGCGGCAGGGGGGTTGCCCAGGGTGCACGGGCACCCCCAAAAAAAATGAAAATTTTTTAAAACTAGGTATAAGCGATATAAGTACTCAGTAGTTCGGTATTTGGGTTGATCATTTCAACAATTCACCTACCAAGCCACCAATCGAGCAAGTCGCGAGCGGTGAGACACCGCACTTGCACCTTCCTAAGTCATTGTACAATCAATCACAGAGTACTATCACAAAAAGCGGTTGTACAAGCTAGCGAAGGCTTTTGGTATCTGATACAGCGAAACATTTCGGTTCTTGGCATAGCCTTTTGTTCTGTCATGGTGTCATCTTGCCTAGCTACAATCGCCAATGAAACAATCACTCCACGATGCACACCTCTGAGTACCAATAATTTATCTCTGGTACAATCATGGCGAGCGATAGGGGTGCCGGACACATAAAAATCGAAAACATTTTCGAGGATCGATTCGCATTTGGGCCATATTCATAGTACTCCTTGGTGTGCACTCTCTTAGAAGCTCACTCACGGCCGCTCGTGCCTCCACGACCATGACCATCTCATCACTCATCGACCCATATCCATTTTTATCTCCAATACTCCAACTCCTCCTAATTTGGTCCTGCGGCTCGGCGGCCAGGTGCGACACGAGAGGAGGGCGGTGTGGCGTAGCACCGGTGTGGGAGCAACAAGCGTGATGGGTGATCGCCACTCACTAAGACCAATGGTTTTGTAGATGCGCATGGAGCAACTTCTATTTTCTCACATTCATATTATTATGCAAGTCGTTTTCAAATTGATTACTATAGTAATAACATGCAAAAGATACTAGTAGACAATTCCCTCCGTTCTTTTTTCTTAACATTTTTACTTCTAACGGGCAAATTCTTGGCCGTTGGGTGATGCATAGTTTTTGACAAATATAAAGAAAGTTTGTAACCATATGCAAACACAAGAGTGCATGTCTTTGTGGTGGAAAAACCCTTAAGTCTTGAAGAGGTTGGTTACAGGTTGGAACCTTGGCTATGCATTTTTACGTATTTTCGTTTAACTTCACAAAAATTCAAATTTGATTCAAAAATTTCGATCGAAATAAATCGAAAATTAGGAACCGAGTCTATCGTTAGGCTTCAAAAAAAATTTCCAACCGGTAGCTTTTTCCCTGGTTTGAACTAATTATACCCGGCGTTACTTTGTATGTGCACCCCCAACATCAAATTCCTGGCTCCGCCACTGCTGGGTATCAAATCTTGAATCAAATGTGTGATATATGGTCTGCAAAATTCAGGGGCGTAGCCAGCCCATAGTTAGGCCTCAGGCCAGTCCAGTCGTGGCCCAGCTTGTGATCTTATTCACATTGAAAATTTTTATTTTGTTCACAAATTTCACGTGAGAATTTGAGTTGGGCCTCAGGCCAAACCTCCATGGCAATAGCCCGAGGCCCAGCTTCGCCATTAGCAAAATGCAATATGTAAATCATAAAGAACATATATGACTACCAGAAATTGCTTGGTGCCCAGGAAAACCCTCGCCCTCATTAGTGAAGCCACAATGTTGCAATATTTCAAAAATGCCACAAAAAAAAACATGGTCATAGTACACATAAAGTTACATAAAACTGCAAAATTTCAGTTTCAGTTTCATCCCTGGTACTAAGAACTAAAAAAGACAAGTGGTATTAGTGATGAATTTGAAATTAAAATTTTGCAGGTTTGCATTACTTTTTATACTGCATCCATAATTGTTTTTGTCATTTTGAAATATTGCAATACGGTGGATTCGCTAGCGGGATGTCGGTTCCCATGTGCACCAAAACTGCACTCATATGACTACTTGTTGAAGATGGTTAGATTTTTCGTTTCTTTCGGAACTTCCTTGGAAGAACATGTTACACGGACAGGAATTTTCTGATACTAACTGTAATCGCTGTAAGGAAGACAATTAAGTATCATTCATGTAATCGCTATAAGGAAGACAATTAAGTATCATTCAACGGATCAGAATTGTTTTAAAGAAGCACGAAGAATTGATTCTGGAGTTTTATCTCCACGGTTTTGATGCTGATTTATTAGTCCACGTTCTCCAAATCCAAATCATGCAGCTCATGAACTTGCTAAGTTTTGGTCCATCGCTGGGACCTAAAGTATGTCGTATCTGCAAGGTGTCGTAGCATCAGTTTTACTGAATCTTGAGTGACAAAAATAGAGCATTCACTTGGTGACTCAACTACGAAGGCACATTCACTTTCAGCTTGGTCATTTCTTCTCTGAATTACAGACTACAGAGCGAGAGAAAAAAAAAGGAGCAATCTGAACCTAATAGGTACAGTCATCCATCATGACCACGTGTTGGGTGTCAGTGATCCGTGTGTATTAGAGAGTGAGACATACATTAACATGTAATAAAACAACTAAAACAAGGCCCGGCGAGGATCGGATTTCTGCGATCTTGCAAAGGCTACTATATGCACAGTAATATGATGCTGCTACATGACCAATGCAAGGTATGTAGATTTTCGTAGTAGCGGTGGCGATTTTCTGCACAAAAGTAAATGATTGTAGCATTTGGTCGAACCATTGGATTTTGATCGAGCGGTTGAGAGAGCTACTAATGTAAATCTTGTTTATCCTCTCCATTTACCCTCCAATGCAGAGGATCCGAATCATCTTTGGGGCGGGTTGGCAAAATTTTGTGGAATTTTTTTAAAATAATATTATTTTAAAATATATTTACAAAAATAAATAGTCGCTCCAAAAATTACGAAATATGTCGCATATGCTTGATTGGTAGCGCGAGAACTATCGCTGATTCAAGCGGCGGCAGAAATTCTATCGCCACCTGTCCCCGATTGAGGTATTTATCGCCGATTCAACTAGCGACGAGAAGCTATCGCCGATTGAGCGGCGATTTATTCTGTCGCGATTCAAGCGGCGATAGGAACCTATCGCCAGTTGAATTGGCGATAAATACCTCAGCCCTAGCCAATTTTGGATTTTGCCTATTCCACTTATGCAGTTTGTGATTTTCGTAAATTTTGAGCGATGCGAAATCATTAGACTCGCAATAACATTTTATCATCATCGTATGTTGTTCTACTACGATAAATTTTTAGAGAATTTAGCGAGGATATGCGAGGTATGAGCGATTCGTAAAGAGGAAGGTAAGTGATATTGCGATTCGTTGGAATTCATGCTGCGATATTACAAAACTTACGTGAGAACATCATAACACTTAATTGAAATGATAATTCGAACATTGATAATAATATTTTTCCGCGATCGCGATGTCGCGTCTCCCATGTGGTGCCTCTAGTCGGAGCGCGGATGAGGTCCCATGGCGACGTCCGGAAGGCGATGTCTCCTTGATCCTAAGTATTTCGCGTGGGGCATGTCTTGAAGGTGTGTCGGACTCCGCAAATGGAGCACTTCTTCGTGCGACGTCGCCGCCTCGTCCATATCGTTCACGATCGTCGTGCACATCGCCGGCCAACCTTTCCCTTGAGCCTAGCAAGGTCGCGACCCAGTTAGTTGCTCCCGGTTGGATGGCGGTGAAATGACCAACAACGGCGTAGCCATACATCTCTCACTCCATGTTTGCATCACGCCTCCTTGGTGAAATAGTGAGAGAGTGCTTGCCGGGATCTTTGCGCCACCGTCGAGCAATGGCCATGACATGGGGGCGGGGCCTATGTAGAAGAAGGGCTTGTTACAAGTGCATACGCAACTATCGCGGCGTAGCGTGCACTCATGGGTGATCCTCTCGCGGTTAGTCGCGATGTCCTTTATCCTGCACATTATCTCGGCGAAGCTCCTCGTGCCCATCTTGAATGCGGTGCATCTCACCCTTCTTGCTCTTCTCCTCCATGTATGCGGTGATCATGGCGGAGTAGAGCACTCATCATTGCCATGGCGGCGGCGCATTGCTGCATCTGTTAACAAAGTAGTTTGTGGTACGCGGAGAATTGCCTCCACAATACCAACCAAAGGAGGCACTGGCGCGCGCGCATGACCAGTTGTAGACCTCGGCTAGGTTGGTTGTCATGATACCATATCGAGCACCACCCCTGTCATGTAGCAGCGACCACTTCTCCTTAGGCTCGTGCTCAATCCGGTCTGAGAAGCATTTGACATGTGCCCCTGTCTTCCTCGTGACACTACGAGTGTCTGTGTGTAGATGTGGCAATGCTTGGGGCTGGTCGGCGCTTAGGCGGCCCTTCTCATTGCCTCCATACGTAGGTTTGGGTCGGTCGTCGAGAATCTTTCAGAGTGTTTCAAACTTACGCTGCGGGTTCTGGTTGCACAGGCGCTTGAATAGATTCATCAAGTCCTTGTTGCGGAACTACTTATAGAAGTTCGCACCCAAGTGTCTCATGCACCACTTGCTCTGTACATCCGGCCATGGAAGTGGTACGTTCTCTCCTCGTTGTAGCTGAGTTATTGCGCGCGAGCTGCGTCGTGCGGTCATGTATGAGGTATACGTTGGGGCGGTCTGCTGTAATCCTCACATTCTTGGGAACCACGACCCACTATCGTGTTCGCTTTCAGCAGCGAACGCCTGGAAGAACTTGATTGTTTCGTCCGTCGCTATTGCGATCGATGTCGGCCCTTGTACCTCCCGATCGAGGCGTGTCATCGATGCACAAGATTGGGCGAGCGGTCTTGGAATGCATTGATGCATAGACCAAAGCGAAGAATGCTCATTGTAGTACCCTCTTATTAGGCCGCCGGATGCGTGGCGTCTTGAATGTCCACATGAGTGTCGGGATTCTGTCTTGTATGACTCGGAGTTGCCGGGGAGGTTGTGGTAGGAATCCTCGAGCGTCTGAACCTTGATTCCAATGCCTTGTTTTGCCCTCCAAGCCTTGGCATAGGCGATAGTGTCTTGGAACCTTACCTCAATGGCCCGAATGATGGATCGTGGCTCAAAATCTAGGTTATCCACGATCTCACCGTACATGAGATTGGCGATGAAGCCCGATGATAGGTTCCGGTGGGACTGTACTGACTCAGCGACGACGCATGTGTGAGGGACCACTATGGAGCACTTCCAGTAGGTGTCCCACTTGGTGAAATGCGTGCGCAGCGCAAGGGCATCCTCTATGCCGCACTTCACGTCGTAGAATCTTGGGGCAGACTTGATGACGGTGAATGTGCGACGCATCGACAGTGCCCAGAATTTGACCGCATCCTGCACGGCCTCATTGCATTTGTACGTAGCTCCTAGTTTGACCTCGCTCTGGTCGTACTCCCAAGGTACATGGGAGTCTTCCTTGACAACGAGGTTCTCGAACTGGTATGTGTTCCACTCGGATGGAACCGCTTTCTTTGTACGCATCATCATCGTCATCGGAACCTTCATCTTCGGACAATGCCATGTAGTCCTGGTCTTCGAGATCCTTCATTTGCACCAGGTTTTCAAGCTCCTCGCCCTCGTCAGCAAGGCCACTAGCTTGTCTTACTGAATGAGGTAATTGTGTGCCCTCGTCGTGACATAGCCTTCGTCGGCGACATCGGCAACCTCTTGCCCATACGCCATTGTGTGCGGTGGCTGAGTCACCTATTTCTTCCTCGGTGTCAGCAATTCCTACTTGTTCTGACGCAGATGCAGGAGTGGGTTTTGCAAACGCCTGGACTAGAAGGACCAATTTCCATCCCCTCTCCCTCGCCATGCGTACATACGACCGCCATGAATTTATTCCATTTAGTTGCATTAACTCCCAATACGTGGGCTGTCCTGCCCGGGGGGCAAGGCAACTCAATGTCAGAACGTATACATCACGATCCACTTGGAACGTGTAGAACAACCACCGCATCACAGCGCCAGAGATGTCGTTGCTCGAGGTCTTGCTAGGGCACGTCTGTAGCGAAAATAACTCAAATCAATTCCCTCGGGACCCTCCATAATAGTCCATCGGCCGTAGTAAATTTTGAAATTGACGACGTCAGACATATTTGACGCACTGCAGTGTGAAGAACATTGACATGATGAACTACATATGTGCAACTAAATAGCAAACAAAAAAGTATGTAAAACGGACTTCACTACAGAACAGTACATAAAAAATCATGTAATCCGTTCTGTTAAAAAAATTACCCGAGAGGTCGGCAACTGGAGGAGCAGCGCTTCGCTAGCTTTTCTCCTACTCTCTGTTCTCTCCTTCTCTTTTTGCTGAGTAAGACTGAGTCCTGTGTGGAATTTTGAGAGTTCGAAGAGGGTTATATACAGGTCAGGGCTTGTCGCTAGTTTAAACGGCGATAGCTTCCTGTCGCCAGTTTAAACGGCGATAGCTTCCTGTCGCCAGTTGAACTGGCGATACATAGATGAACCGGCGACAAGCGGTTCAACTAGCGACAGGGATTCATTTTTGTAACTTATTGTGGCGGGTTTTTCTTGTTGTAAATATCTTTTTGAAATGTGTCGTGCATTGTTGCAAGATTTTATCGAGGACGATTGAGGGATTAATAATTTGTAAGTACGAAGTGATATTATAATGCGTCCGGCAATTCCTGCACAAGTCCGTTGGAGAACTTTGGAGAAATGACGCAACGATAACAATAAGACATTTCATCGGAACAAGGGAGTTACATGGCATGCAGGACAACGAACCGAGGACGGTACACGCATGCCTTTAGGGAAATTGAAATACATGGGATTTGTGGAGGACTATGGTAGAACTACTGAGTGGAACGTGGCCATTTACCCTTGCGGCCCAGCTCGGCGTTGTACTTCTCGCCTTGCGCCTTAGCTCTCGTCGCGATGGCCTCTTCCGCTCCTCTCGGCCTCCGTCGCCTCACATGCTCACGCTCCTGCTCCTCACGTTGCTGTCCGCCTACCTTGCTCGGCTGCTCGGCTTTCAACTCTTTGGCGCCTTTCACGAGTCTCGATGTTCTCCCGCCCGGCTCTTACGTGTCGGCCAAAGACCACATGTCGTGGGGTGGATCTTGTCGTCGATCCACTGCAGGAAGTCGCATAGGGGTGGCGGAGACTGCGGTGGGTAAAGAGAGTTCGTTCGTCGTTAAGCGAAGAAAAATAGCATTGTACCATGAAATCGTTTCATTCTGGGATGGTATGCGTTCTTTGTCCACGGCGTAGTTTGCGCGCACCAATATGCGCCCAATGGTCCACTCATCCGGTTGATTTGGCGCACGGGCGTCGAGACACGGCATAGGGTGGCGCCACCCTATCGGGGCCCTTAGGCGTTCGCGGGCATAGGTGGGGTCGCGGCTCGACCCAGAACCATTGGGCGTACTACGGCGACTTCCTCGAGATCCACGATTCGGAAAAGTTTTGTGTGTGAAAGGTTCGACTAGCGGCATGATAGCGGCTGGTCTCATGGGGAGAGACCCAATCCTTCAAAAGCTTACGGATTTTCTCTCATTCCTTCTCCTTGTCCATGTTTTCTACTTTGTGGTCTTGTTGTGGACTTGTTGGACGATCCATGTTGTATTTATAGCTAGAGCGGACAGACACCCAACCCTTCAAAAGCTGAGTCGTATGGTCACATCGTGCTGAAAAGCTGGCTCGTATGGTCACATCATGCTGAAAAGCTGGCTCGTCCGGTCACATCGTCGTGGAAAGCTGCCTCGTCTGGTCACATCATCCTGAAAAGTTGTCTTGTCTGGTCACATCCTCCTGAAAAGCTGGCTCGTATGGTCACATCGTCCTGCAAAGCTGGCTCGTCCGGTCACATCGTCGTGGAAAGCTGCATCGTCTAGTCACATCGTGCTGAAAAACTGCCTCGTCTGGTCACATCGTCCTGAAAACCTAGCTCTTAGGGTCAAATAGTCCTAAAAAGCTAGCGCGTCCGGTGACATCATCCTGAAAGCTAGGTCGTTTGCTCACGTCGTTGTCGAAAGTTTCATAGTCGCGTCACGTCGTTGTCAAAAGTTTGATAGTCGCACCACGTGGTATTCAAAAGCTTTTCGTATCGAAACTGGATAATGTCATAATACTAGTTGCAAACAGAATAAAAGTTGCATGGCTATCATAATAATAGTTGCAAACAGAAATCAATATCTAGTGGCATCCCTCTTAGAGGCCACCCCGCGTGTCGTCCCGGGCCTCACGTCGGCTGCTGCGAGTCGCGAAGGGTGCGACTACGACCACGCGAGTAGTCTGCGGTGGTGTCGCCAGGGGCTGCTCCTGCGTTGGCTGCGCCGGCTGACTCTGCGTCGGCTGGGACGAACTCGGTATGCCGTCTGGTGAGAAGCCTCCAAGGAGAACTACGTGTCACGCGGATCCCTGAAGAAGTCCTCGATGGGTGCCGATAGGTATACATTGTCTGGCGATAATGTATCGTCCTCCCAAGTCGTTCCTGCGAATAATTACGTTACAAACATAACCATGGCGGAAAGGGCGTTACTCGATCAGCGGAACTTACGTTGGCGAAGATGTGCTCGGACGACGCGGCATAGTCTGGCCGCGTGCGGGTGGGGCGAGGACTGTAACGAAGATAGTCGTTACAAACTTAGGGTTGAATGAAGAAGCGATGTGGCGTGTCGTACTCACCTCGGCATGTCGAGGTGCTCGCCCCACCTGCCACGACAGCGTGCGCCCGGCGGGCGCGGAGGCGTGTCTGCCACCTCGGTGACCCCTGCGTCACGGGGCCGGTCGGTCCAGCTGGGTCGGTCGGCGTGCGACCGTCGCGATGTGCACTCGCGTACCCTGCCTCCCCGATCCGCTGCGAGGCGCTCGGTCTCGCCAGCGTTGTCATGTGCTCGCGGAATCTACCAACTCGATAATCTCGGTGCGAGATCCACGCACGGGTAATCAACAAGTTGTAGACCTAAGTATGTCAAATTAAATATGAAATAAGGACCGTTCGATGCGTGCGCAGCGATGGAAGCGGTCGGGCTAAGTGGGATGCGTGTCGGCGTCGCGGCCTCATGTCGAGGAGGGTCGAGCACGACCGGGCGCGCGAAGCCTCGTCGAGTAGCGTACCACTCCATGTATTGGCCGTGCGTCTCGGGTCGTCTTGATCTTGCCCGCTTGGATGAGGTCCTCTGCGCTACTCAGCCGTCGACCCAAGGGCCATCCGGTCCGACCGGGATGTCGTGCCACGAACACCCTTCCTAGTGTACTGTGGGCGGCAAGAAACATATTTGGTGCGGATGTAACACATATTGTGCGAATGAAATAAGTAGTGAACTTACGGCGTGTGCGTGCGTCGGCACCGCCTCCCCCAGTGGGACCTCTTGTCGAAGACCGGTGGCGCATCACCGCTGTACACGGTACTCCTCCACGAAGATATCATGCACTAAGGCACTCGCGTGTACGATCTGAGTAGTCTCGCGTGCACGCACGCAAGCCGATCCGTTGAAGCGCGCGCGATCACCCTGGCGTCAGCATGCGGTGTCGGATAGCGCGATCATCGGTCGGTGATCGAACATCGCAACATACTCGGGTAGGAGCCTGCGAGGTGATCGGCGAAGGTGACTGCAAAATAGAACACGCAAACTAAGCACACGAAATAGTGATTGCAATACAAAAATAATATATGACTATGAAACTAACGTCGGCGGCACCACCACGGTGCCCATGGTGGCGGTCGGTCGTCGTGTGGGGCGTACAAGCTATCCTCGTCGCTCCCAAGTCCGGTGTGGCGCGATCCGAAATGCTCCAACGATCACAGTGCGGTGAAGCGGGCATCCGAGAGGATGGAGCCGTTGTCGCGCCTGGCGCGCGTCGCGTCGCCGCGGTCGTGATCGTCGCGCGCGCCGCGGCCGGACCGCACGCGTCTTGTGGGATCGGTTGACCGGTGAGTCCGCCACCTCACGCGTGTACGGATGTAGTGCTTGTCGGCCATGTCGCGTGAGAGCCCGAAACATGACCCACCGAACAACCACGGCGGTAGGCCTCGAAGTGCCTCCTAACGGCGTCCACGGGTTCTCCGCCATACGCTCGAGTGCAAGAAGACACGTGCGTCGGCAAGGTTCATATCTGAATTGTTGCGAGAGAACAATAGTTACAAACACTTACGTGAGGCCGACAAATCCACCGGTGTGGGCGTGCGGTGTTGAACTCCACGTACCCGTGCTGGCGCGACACATCGTGGAACACGCTGGGAGGTCCGTGCGCCACGTGGCGGGGCGTCGTCGCGCGCCATCGGTGCGCTGCACACGGCAACCGGTCGAGATAGCTCACGTCTGCGGCGTCGGCGTCATCTCCCGCCGCGGGAGGTGGAGCGTGTGGGTCTCGGCCTCGGCGGTCAACGGCGCCGTCGGCGGGGCGATCGTATGGAAGCGCCTGAGCGTACGACCCGCCGCTGGTCACGATCGTCCTCCACCGTCGCCTCCACCATCCTCGCGAGTGGAAGGAGGCTGCCGCTCTCAACCTACGTCCAAACGATTAACCACAAACAGGAGTTAACGCAAAATAATCAGACCGCGATTGAGTGCATGAAGAACACAACTTCACGTACCTCGGAATCGGTCTCGGTGCGACCTCAATGCCACGATGAAGTGCGTGGCGAAACGCCCCAAGCTCTATCGGCGCCTCGCCCTCGGGAACGCGATGCGAGGCGACTACGGTGGGCGTGTCAATCAACGGGTCAAGCAACTCGTCTTGACTCGCGTCGCCATACACGAAAATGCGACAAAAAGTCCATATTTGTCTCATGCATCTTTACATAGCCTATGTAGCAACTACGAATTTTCTATACAAATTTAATACATATCATTCTATTTTTCTAGTTTAAATGGTATTTTCCGCACTAACAAGATATTGATCGCGCACTAACACAATAATAACAGCGCACTAACAAAATAATAACCGCGCACACTTATTCTCATTGCTCTTGAGCCTAATCATCTACTTCGTCTTTATCTCACAATGTATCATACTCAATTGTATGTCGCTATTGTCACAATTCTATGTCGCTACACAACTCAAAATATGTACTACACAGTTCGACTACATTTATCTAGCCTACTCAATTTTATGTCGCTATTGTCACAATTCTATGTCGCTATTGTCACAATTCTTTGTCGCTACACTACTCAAAAAATATGTACTACATTTATCTAATCTACTCAATTCTATGTCGCTATTATCACAATTCTTTGTTGCTACACTACTCAAAATATGTACTACATTTATCAAATCTACTCAATTCTCGTCGCTATTTTTGTTTGCGAACCTACAAGGTTTGGGCGTAACGTACTGATTCGAGAAAATTTTACTGCAAGATGATCGCTCAAAGCGATGCTCTGTCAATCTCTCCTCCATGACAGCGGCGAGCTTCACTACTATTTCTTCTCTCCCTCTCGAACTCTCTCTTGTAATTTTCTGGAATTAAAATGAATTATGCACTGATTTTTTGGGGTTTTTATAGCCGGGTCTCTGTCGCCAGGAACCTATCGCCAGTTCAACTGGCGACAGGAACCCTGTCGCCACCCTATAGCCGGTTCAACTAGCTATCGCCAGTTGAACTGGCGATAAATTCTGTCGCCGATTCAATGGCGGCGATGATTATATTCTGTAATTTTTTGAAGCGACTATTTATTTTTGTAAATATCTTTTAAAATAATATTATTTTTAAAAAAAATTCAAATTTTGTGCGCGCAACATCAAATTATATCAACGTCCCTTGATGTGCCATTTGATGAGCCCTCCAGTTCTACCGCGCCTTTGCGCTCAGATTTTTCAGAGGCAATATCGGCCTTAAGTTTGGCTTTATGTTCTGCGATCCATCGATGGCACCTGCCTCGATCGCCTCCAAATACAACGACTTGACCAGATTGATGAACCGTCTCCTGAAGCTTGGTATCCGGGACATTGGCTACAATTCCTTGCAACCTGTTGATGAGTTCAATTTTTTGGAGTTGCTTCGAGTTTATTATTGAAAGCTAAGTAAAGCTGTGAAGCGATAGAAGGGATTTATATACCTTCTGATTATCGCTTGTAGCTGAGCCCCTACATTGTCGCTTGAGGGGAAACCACAATCGTCCCAATCTGATGTTTCTTTCGTTTTCATTTGTCACGATGAGCTTCCGCAAGCACAGTTCCTCGTCTTCAGTAATCTCTAATTTCTTCATTTGCTCCTTTATAACCAGCAGTGGTCCAAGCATCCAATCAAACACTTTGTCTTTTGGCCAATTGAAGTTTGTCACTTGACATCATCAGCTACAACAAAGAAGAGACGATGGTGAACCGTGAAGTTTTGAAGTGGTTAATCTTATGTTAGGCTGCCAGGCAGTCATACATATGAGCAAACCGTGCGAATCATATTTTGCAGATCGTATCAGACACTGAAGGATGCACCAGGCCGGTAATTTTATTCTCAACTTCTTTCCTTTTCCTTTGCTTATAAATTCCTCCATATCTTCTGAACTAATCAGTCCCTCGCTCAGTAATATCCTTGCATTTAGCTCGCAAGATCGGAAGAGCCAATCCCAATTCTGTGAAAGATAAGTGAGAGGGAGACTGGTAAATCTTAGCTGTTAGAACAGAGTTACAGATCATCAAGAGGAAGAGATATATTCATATACTTGAATGGGTCTTAGTCGTTGGATAGTTGCCATGAATGTCTTTGACCGCTGCAAAGCCCTCCTAGGCTTGTGGTGGACATAATGTAGCCTCTGTGGAGATTCAGCTGCAATGCTGTATTCATCCTTGTTCTGGCCGGTCCCATACTTCAGAGTATCCGCTTTTCGGTACTTGGGCCTGTCTGTCGGAAGTAGTTTACTGAGAAGTAGAAAGAATCTCTATGCATGGAAAAAGAGTGCCATGCAAATAAGTAACAAAGTTCAACATATGAAGCACTAATCATAGTGAAAATAACTGCCGAAGCGCACCTTGGAAAACAAGAACCTTCTCTTAAGTAAAGCAAATAATTTGTGTATTCATCAAACAATGCTACTGCAGAAATCATGTATTAGCGGTCCCATTCGAAATGAAGCCTCCTGCAGGTTATTATAAAAAAAAAAAAAAAAAAAAGTAGTGGTTCAAGTCTCATACTGAATATATAAATACTTGGCATTCGCTCTTATTTTCTAGAGTAGAAAAAATAATAAGACCTGATAAGCAATCAATCCAGCATGGAGACCAAGAAAGAAGCTGCTAAGAAATGATGCAATTACTGCTCCAATGACGGCAAGTGGCCATAATATAATGGCCAAACCAGCGAAAGGAACACAAGCAGTCTCTAGAAAAGGTCCTTCCCTTCCAACTAGGTCCTCACAGAGTCTTTGCCATCCTTTTAACAAAATCCAGGGGCTTTTCCACAATGCCACCCCAGTAATCATCAGTACATCTACAGGAACAGCAAACAAGGCAACGAGAAAGCTCCATGGAAGATAAGACAATCTTCAATTGTAAAAGACAAATAAATTGTATTAGTAAGATGACTGCACTGGGACTACTAATTTGCAACCAGACATTTTGTAAGTGTTAGCCAGGTCCAAGTTCAACTGTTTCAAAGTGAATGCATAATTAGCATCCAGTTCTCCCTTTTCACAACATGTTTTTTTAGAATATGAGATAGGTATAGAGTCCAAAGGTTGGTTGCGACTTGTGAGATAGACATGGTGATTACAAACTTGATGTCAAGAGGTGTTTCATCATCCCCATTTTCTCAACGAGCTCATCCATGAAAGAGAAGTATGAGTGGAAACAGAAATCAGTAACATCACGCACCACCATGCAAGCGCCTCTTATTGTGCTAGCGGTACCATCCTGAAATTACATTATTTTGTTAAGCTACTACATAATCTTGAGCCTCACATCCAAAAAATAATGAACCATATCTGTATTTCAAGTTTTAGCAACATGTACGGACCCAAAAGCAATGATTGAGCTTGTCTGTGACGCCCTCACCAACAGCCTCGAAAGTAGCCATGAGGGGAGCAAAAACTCCATAACCGATACCAACCAGAAGGCTCCCGAGAATACCAAGGACCGGCAATAGGAGCAACGGTAGTGGCAGAAATATCATGGTAAGAATCTTTAAAACTGGTCCAATTCTTTTCGTTCTGCAATCCAGAATTTGCAGAATAGTTTGGTCATATATGCCCAAGATAATTTTTAATGAAATTTAACCTTAGCCAAGCAAAATTTAGTTAATTAATGAGGAAATGCATATCATGATGCAAGTAATCATGCTAATGTGGAAGGAGTTGCCATACTTTAGCACACAGTAGTATGTCCAAATGAAATGCCGCTGGCCACAGACCAACAATCACAGCAGAATTTCCAAAGAAAACAATGGCGGCAACATAAATTGCTGAATCACACATCATCATCAACATTACCATCATCATCAAGATACCATGGACATTCTTTCTCCTATACGAGGATGCACAAAAACTCTATGCTTTGGACAGAACACAACAATAACAGTTTATAAATCGACATTAGACAAATGAAGAGGTATTGGAGGCATTACCCTTGATGGAGCCGAGAAGTAGGAGGAAGAAGAATGGCAGGAAGGAAACAAAGCTCCAGAGCTTGGCAAGGAAACACACTGGGACTTGCATGGATTACTAGCAACTAGCAACCAACCTTGTAGAGTTGTAGGCCAAGAAGGCAAGAAGACAGCTTGTTGCTTCTTCTTTGCCCTGAGTGAACAGCCAAGAAACACAGAGCTTGACGCCAAGAAAGGAAGAAAGAGAGCAGAACAGGAGAGAAGAGGCCGTAGGTGCCTATCAGCAAGCGCGAGTCCCGAACGGTGCCCTCTGGAGCTACCGTGGAGTGACACGTCTTGTTCTGCATGGGCCATTCTCTGACCCTCTTAGGATTGTCTACAGTAAGACAAGGCGGCGGTGTAGACTTGAAGGACCTTAGGCAACACACCTGCCTACCTGCATCAGAGATCAACGTACCGTCCCAAAGACTTTCTAGGCAGGTAGCATACAGCCATTCGTACAAGTTCCATCATTTCGGAACTATGTGCGACAGAATCAGGAGACACCCATGGTCTCCATGGAGTTTAAACACATCAAACATGCTATTGGGGAGAGCATTATCAGTATTCAGAACAGCAGCCTAGCAAAGCAAGAAAAAAATCAGAACAGCAGAGTACATATTCCACGTTCAAGTACTTTGGCATAAGCTAGCAATAGAAACATAACTAAGTATACTCCACGTTCAAGTACTTTGGCATAAGCTAGCAACAGAAACATAACAAAGTATGAAAAATCAAAACGACACCCGTTAATTATTTCCCCGAGAATACCAAGCTGGTATAGCATGTGAAAATACAGTAGCTGGAGAAGCCTGCAGGCTACAGCAATGCCATACATCGATCTAAATGTGCCAACAAAAAGTAAAGGCAAAATGGGCATGTCTGGTGTTCTCTCGTTCGAGAAAGGCTTGCAGCGGTCTTTTCCTGCAGATTCTGTAAGTAGTGGCGGAAAACTTGTACACAGGTCAAGCAACATAATGCTCGATATAACGCTCGATGTTCAGCTAGTCCCCGAAATGATTAGAACTATCTTATGTGGATGATCATCTTGTTAAAGAGAGCCTTGTGCTCCGGAAAATATTCCAGCAACTCATCTTTGGTCACCCACACATAGTCCTGGCATTTTCCGATATGGAGTTTTGTGGTGCCGATCACTTGTGACTTGAAAAAGAAACACTGCGAGAAGCATAACAGGATTAAGAAACTTGTTACCTGACAGTGCACCAAACTAACAGATTTTTCTAGCAGACAAGTCTAAATAGAATGGTGAAAAAACAATGCTGAGAAGTGATGAGCAAACTCGGGCAAGAATCCGCAATGGTGTTATGCCAATAAATCTATTGCCTTGCAGCATGCAAAGAACTAGATAATACACAAGCCTTTTTTTAAGGAGAAAAAAGAAATAGGCACCTTGAATGGTGAAACACTTGAATCTCCATCTTGTTCAACTACCATATGAGCCATTGGAGCATTGCCAACAAAATATGTATTGTCAAGTCCTCCAAGAACAGATTCTAATGCCGACTCAGCACACTGAAACCAAAGATCCAATATGTAAGCACATATTAAATGAAACATGATAGTGTCAAACTGCAATTCAAAACTGGTTGCACAGATAGAAAGGTGATATTATAAGCAAAGAAAATGGAATCAGACTACAACATGGATCCGATTGAAATTTTGTAGGCAAATTTTCGTAAGTGCATACCAATCGCAAAGTGTCTTCATTTTCATATACTTTTTCTGGAAAATGCCAAACAGGCTTGCCATCAGGAGCCCCAAAAGTGTTGCCATACAGGAGGAGATAGAGTTTATTATCAAGGGCTCGTTGTAATGACCTGCAGAAAGATTGGTTTAGCACAAGCTAGATACAATGTTATGCTGACAAGATAGCAAAAGCAGCATTGCAATGTGAGTAAATTCACAGGATATATTTGAGTTTCAGCACAATTTCATGGTGCATTGTTTGGAGGGAGGGGGGAGACTCCCTTGACCATGTTATGTTTAAAATATGTGCATGAAAAATGCCTATCTTTGAACAAGGATGAGAATACATCAAATAATGCTCCAGCAATATGAAAGCCAAAATGATAACAACCACACACAAAATCTTTGGAACTGCTGGTGGTGTGGACAGGACAGGCGAGTTGTGAACTTGCGTGGAAGAAGGAACAGAAACGGGTGGAGTTGAGTGCACTGTCGCATCGCTGTTTGCAGATATATTCACCAAAGGTCTTCACAGAAGTATTCTCTGAGTTGAGGTGCAGTTTGAACATCCTCCCGAGTCCCACCGACTGAGGGCTGTGGGTGATACTCTCCACGCTCCAAGTGCATGGATGCTTGAGCCTGTAGCTGAATGTATGAGCGCATATACCAGCTGTCATTGCATGTATTATCCTATGCAACAAACACATCTGCATGATCCTAACTTCTCTCAGTTTGTTACTTTTCTCAACAGGTGAATGCATGTATTTATATCTTTAAGAGTAATGCAAAGAAATGTATGTGTTGTTATCGTTTTAACTTTCATGGTATCAGAGTTGATTCCAGCTTAACTTTTAATTCTCTTCACCACCCTTCTTCCTCTTTATCATGCTGCAACTATGGGCAACAACACCTCTCCACCCCAGCTTTTCTTAGTGAACCTTGAGAGCATATTTGCAGATTTGCTAGGGGTGACTAAGAAAACTAGCACCAAGCCACCAAGTGGATTAACTGGAAGCTTGTAAATCAAAGGAGATGGGTACATGTATTTCGATGGTGGCAACGTTGACAGCCTAGACAAAGGGGTGGAGAGGCTTTGTCGCCCACAGTTGGAGGATGGAAAGAGGAAGAAGGGTTGTGAAGAAAATGATAGTTAAGCTGAAATCAGCTCGAGTAGGATGCTGCGGACACGGACACGCGTGTCGGATACGAGATCGCCATTTTCTAAAAAATGGCGACACGGGACTGACTGACTATATATATATATATATATATATATATATATATATATATATATTGGCTTCACTTTTGCAATCTTTGCAGTTTGCGTGATCTTTGATTGTATAATCCCAGTTGTGTTTGCAGAAATACTCTTTTCTTGAGACTCTTACTTGAGGTCTCAATCTGATTCTCCGATCAGATAATCGGTTGGCTCCTCTTCTTCTTCCTCTACTTGGAGCATAAAGACATCTTGTTCTTCAACTCCCAATTGGTAGTCATCTTCTCCTTCTGAAACTGAATAGATATCACACATCGTCTTCATCCATTCCTCGCTGACTACATCCCAACCATCCTGTAGCTCTAGAGATTCTAGAATTGCCACACGATGCATGAGCTTTGGGGTTTTGCATTCTGAAGCAAAGTGTCCTTCCTCTCCACAAGCATAGCACTTGCAATTCTTCTTTCTGAGGGCCAGATGTTTTTGCTTTGCCACTCGGATATGAGATTTATGGGGTTTGCCTTTGTAAGAGGTACTCTTTCTAGCCCCATATCTTCTGCCACCACCTCTTTCACGCCCATATACTCCATGTACTGGTGTGTTGTTGCAGAATCCCATCTTTTTAAGCTGGTTTTGGAACATACCTTCCTGGCAAATTTCCTTCATATAATTCCTGGTGAAAGCTATTCTTGCAGATACCCCAACAGTGTTGGTAGGGTATTTTGCCTTAAATGCTGCTTCCACTCGGTCTCCCAACGCTCTTGGTAATTTTGTGAAGAATTCTTTTGACAATTCTTCATCTGTCCACATTCTTCCTGTCTTGGCTGCTAGGTCAAAATAGTCATTCATATATCTATACAGAGAAGTGTCGGTCATTTCTGTACAGACCAGACTCTTCAGGGTTTTATAAGCAGCATCCTACTCATTTGTAGTCCCTACTTGAGGATTTTCAAGATAGAAGACAAGCCTTATCTGATTGATAATGTTCTGGGTGCCATTGGTGCCCAGTGCTTGTGTCTTCAGAGTTTCAAATTCAGTGGTATACTTCATCCTCCAAGTCATAAATACTTTCTTCTCAGATTCTCCCAACATATTTTCAATATATATGATCTTATCTCCGGCGTCATCAAACTGTTTATCAGCCATATGGAGAATAACTGAGCTTTCCCACCTTTCGAACACCTTTGGATCAAAATTGTAAGGCATTATGAACACCGATCCTTGTCTGGCATTAGCTGCAGGTAGTTGGTACCACTCTGAGCTATTTTCCCATTTTCTGGATTTATTGACAAATGGGTATGGGTCATTTCCAACCCAGCCAGTTCTTGATGTTGACGGTGCATATCCAGGTGTTGTCATTTCCACGTCATTTGGTGGTCTATAGGAACTGATTGCTGATTCTCCAGTTGATAGAACCAGTTCTTGAGCTTTTGCCAATTGGGGATAATCTTCAATGTTGTTGATCATGTATTGGCTTCTTGGTGAAGAGACCACAGTTTCTTGCTCTTCGTCTTCAAGCTCAATATTTTCCAAAAAGTGAGAAATTATGTTCAATTCCTCATTCCCCACCATTGCTTCTAGAGAAAGAATCTTCTCTATAGTTGCTAGTTGCGGATAGTCATCTTGGTCATGGTCTTCATAAATGTGTATCATATTGACCAAGTGTTCTTCATCAATTTCATCATCTTGCTCATTAAAAATTGGAGCTCTAGATGATGAGGCAGCTTGATAGTCTCCAAATCTTAAAGAAGTGCTTCCATCATAATTTGTAGTAGTGATCATTGATGATGGTAGAACAGGTACTGTTACTTGTGATGGTCGAATATTCCATTCACCTGCTTGGTACTTCTTGGAGCTATGCTTTGTTGCGTCAATGACTTTGACTCCTTTTGAGCGAAGGTATTCAGCTACCTTCTCCACTTTAAAGGCAAATCCAACACTTGGGGTGTTGGATAACCTAGAGGTTATGCTTCTTGTGATGAGGAGGTTAGCCTCTCCTCCTTCCCACGTGTCATATCCTTTTGTTTTGATGGAGATCTGAATGTGCCTGAAGAAGTCTTTGATAGTCATCATGATATCAGGCATGATATAAATTAGCTGATTTCCCTCAGCTAAGTCCACTTCCATTCGGCGATGATGCTTCTGTCGTCCGCACTCCATCTTGTGTCTCTGAAAACCAGAAGGGCCATGGTTCCAGCATATCTTCTATGTAGTATTTGAAATCTTACTTGAAGTATTCCAAGATGGATATACTCAAGTTCAGCTCTTTGTAATCTTTCATAAGAATCCTCCGTGATGAAGGTTCTGTCTTGTTGAGTGTTGCTGGTTACTAACATCCTTTCTTCAGATCTATACTGATAAACCCGATGATGGATATTATCCCTTCTTGTAAGATAAAGGACTTCAGCCGGGACAGTCCTTGCTCTTTCTTGCATTGATCTTTGAAGCTCTACTTCAGGATCCATTAGGAGGGCAGAGTGTGCTCTCTTGGTTGCCTTCCTACAATTGTTCTTCCGATATTGCCAATATTCCTGGCAACTCGTTGGGCTTCATACCGAGCGTGTGCTCCACGACGGTAGTCTCTGATTTGGTCTTCAACCAGGGGTGTTCCTGGTTCCCTTGAGGTACTTGTTCCAACAGTCTGGGTGACTGAAGGCAAACTTGATCTTCTGGTGGCCATTAGAATGCTTTGTAGACTTTGATTTTTCCACCAACTTCCTTTGTGGGAGTGATCTTTAGGGTGCTGAGCTTGTCTGTGATCTTGTCAAGTTCAGTCTTCAAGCTTGCTGAAGTGCTTGATTCCCCTGTTCCTCCTTCGATGGCCTTGACTCTGATACTTCTTCTTTGATAGAGTCAATCTCTGCACTTATCTTGGTGACTGAAAATAATAGGGTATTGAGTTGTCTGGATATGGAGACAAGTCCTGGTGATGGACTTTTCTCAGTGAATCCAATACCGCTATCGTCCCACCCGTTTGCAGTAGCTGTAAGTGCTTCTTTATATAAAGAGCTGGCTTTTGTGTTAGCCAAGCTCATCCAGTGATGATCTTCTCGAGCCTGTGGATCAGGCCTTCCACCTTGTCCACCTTCTTGGTCAATTCGACAGTAAGGTTCTCAGTCTGCTTTTCAATGAACTTTGGTTGTTCACTGATTCGCAGTACGAGTTCCTCAACGTCGGTCTTCGTAAGTGGCCTCCTGCCAAGGTAGTCTTGACGTAATCCTTGGAGCTCCTTCTCCAAGACCTCTTGTTTGGCTATAAGACTCTTTAAGTTGGCTCTCTGTGAGCGCACAACCTTTGAGAGTTGCTCAATTTCTCCGAGCTTTGTAGCCTGAGTCTTCAATTCTTCCTTTACGTCGAGAATATGGATACAGCTCTGTTTGGATAAAGCAAAGATAGCCTTGTTTCCAAGATCGACCCGGTAGGATACGATCCGGAGGTTATGTGCAAAATCTGATTTAGAACTAGAATCAATATTAAGATAATCTAGATCTTTCCTGCTATCCCAAGCTTGCTTCCAAGTATTAAGTTGTTTTTCAAATTCCTTTAAGTCAGAGTTCATAAAATCAAGGAAAAGATTGAAATCTTTTGGATGAAGTTCTTTATAATTAAAACAGATAGGGGTAACCTTTGGGTTATTGCTACTTCACTTTTGATTGTAGTCAGTTCCAGAGGTAGCTCTAGTACTTACGTCTTACTGATTTTAGTCATAGATCCAAGCTTACTTGAACTAATTTAAGGATTACTTCACGTTTGTTTTGAGGATATTAGAACTCAAACTGAGGTTTGCTGGCATGCTGCCTCTCATAGGTCTTACCTCGCTAGGTAAGGCTCAGTTACTTTTGTTCCCAACTCAAACCATTTTATATATATATATGTATTATTGAACTAGGGATCCTAATTCTTGCACTCGGATTGAAAGTAATCTTATCTTTATCAGAACAAGAACCCAACAATGCAATGAGCACATAAAAGCACAAACGGAATTATTCTTCAAGAACATGCCCAAAAGTCAAGAACTAACAAAAAAACTAACCATTTCTTTTAAAGCTTCATATGTTCGTTCGTCGTAGATTTGTACACTACGATACTACGGCAACCTAAAGAGTTCGATTAGTCCATTGAAATCCCAAAAACTAGAGGACAAGAATCTAACCTCCACGACCAATTGCACAACAAATCTAAGGAATAAATTCCCAAGTATCGCTCAAGGCTACCAAGAAAGCTACGAACAGATCAAGAAAGAAATCCAAGAACGTAGCCAAGAACCGAGACACTGATTGAGTTAGCAGGTAGGTTAACAAGGGGTGAATAGTTGGGCCGGTTGTTTTGGGCTGAATTGAATCGGCCCAAGTGTCCGATACGTGTCTTATATGTGTCCGTACGTGTCGGATTTTGTTTTTATTTTTTTTCGCGATTGCAATTTCCGACACGCCGGGGATACGTATCCGAGCCGTGTCGGAGCCGTGTCCATGTCCGACACGGACACGGCACCTTGCCGGCGTGTCGGTGCTTCTGAGACCGACACCATGCAAGTCAAAATGATAACAATTGTGCACACAACATTTGCATTACTCTGGTAGATATAGATACACGAATATGCATTCATGCGTTGAGGAGAGTAAGAAACTGAGAGAAGCTAGGATCATGTGGGTGTGTTTGTTATGTAGGAATAGTACATGCAATGAGAGCCGGTATATGGGCACATACACTCGACTACAAGCTCATGCAGCCATGCATGTGAGGCATGCAGAGAATACACTAACATGGTATTATAGTTTTGTGTTTTGACTTCTATAACAAATGGTTCATTGGGTCCAAGGTGAGGACCAAAGGAAAAAAAAACAGAGGGCTCTTGGTAAGGGCATACAAGGTGCGGAGAATGAGTGTCTGAAGCAGTTTGCTAAAAACTTGGAATGTAGTCCATGTACTTTTAAAAGGCCAAACAGATTAAGAAAGTAAGAATTAATTATATGCATGTTACATAATTACATGATATTGGCAAAGTAATTTTAAACATTCAGGACAGCTGAATGTGCAATTAGCATAAGCTTGCATAACAAGGAGTAATGGATACTGAATAACCACAAGGAATGACTTCTTCAAGATGCAAGTATGCACCAGGCAAGCTAGATTGAAAAAGAAAACAACACAAATGGAAGTTCAAAACTTACTTCCGGTCATTTGTTTTGTCAGCTTCTGTGATTCTTGGGGCAGGCACATAATCTATCTGATAATCACCCTTACCCCTGCACACAAAAAACAGCAAGTTACAAGGTATTTGACACCCAACATATAGAATGATAAGGCTAAAACTGAATCAAAACCCATTTTGCAAAATAATCCATGTATCACATCCAAAGTCATTGTATATTCTCAAATGCCTATGAGGCGTGCATGGTCTATGTTATGGAGTGGATAACTTTGATACTAGGTATAATTTCTGGGTCATCTAGCTTCATGGGGATTCTGCCAAGATCATGCTTAATTCGCATGGAATGGAACCCACATCCTTTACTGATGTTCATTCTAAGCCCCATTTGAGATTGAAAACAGCCATATCTTTGAACCAGAGGACTACTCCACTTGTCTACAAGTTTCATTTCATGGTTATCACTTGATAATTGGTATCTATGCACTGGATATCACCAGCAGATTGCAATTTGATTCAAGGCATATAATCCCACGTTGGCATGCCACAGCTACTGAATGAAACATTCTCTACTTTTTTGCCATTTTTTGGGCCATTTATCTTCATACATGACTCACAACTATTGGCAATTGCTCAAAAGTTTACTAGTAGAACTACTACACATATTTACCCCAAATTACTTTCCATGTTTACCTTGTAAACACTAATCAGAACAGAGGTGTCTAGGGGGTATGTGGGTATTTTTTTGCTAGAGGGTACTCGAATTTTGAGCCATTAGATCTAGATCCAAAGGATCTCATCCCTCTCCCCAAACCATATATATTTCCCCCTCCCCTTCCCTTAACCAAACCCTAGCCGCCGCCCAACCCTGCCCCTGCCGCCTCCCTCCCTCGCTGCCACCACCGCCTTCCTCCCCTGCTCTGGCGATCTCCCCTCTGAGCCACCCTCCTTCCACGTCTCCGGCAGCTCCCGCCGCCTCCTAACCACTTGAGCGTGTCTCCCCCGCCGCCCTCCTCCGACCCACGGCTCCAACGGCCCCACCGCAGCCCCCCCCCCCTATACCCTGGGCACCGGTGAACCCAACCCTAACCTCGCCGGAGCGCCGCCGGTTCGTTAGAGCCACATGGAGCACGAAACACAACGCAAATCGGATGGATCAAAATTCGAGTACCCCCAAGGTGAGAAAGTACTCGAGTACTCCTTGGTAATTTCCAATCAGAACTCCACTTAGTCAATGCTGTTCCGTTTGCACACAATACAGCCTATACAGGCATTTTTTTTTCCTGTTGCAATTTTCTCATGTTATTAAGAAAAAAATCTTCTACCCAAAGCTACAGCAAAGAAAATGTGTCATTCCTACTACACAACGCACTCATCCCATTATACACCTGAACTTGCTATCTTTACCCTACGGTAAATTCAAAATAACCAGAAATGACCGATGCTGTTCCGTTGCACACAATACAGGCACTAGATAATCCATATTTATTTTCCTCTCTTCTTGCATTTTTTTCTTGCGCTATTATAAAACGCTCGTGCCATTGCACTACAAAAGGTAGTAATAACATAATACACTTAGAATCTGCTACCTTTTGACTTGCTCAAAATCAAAATAACCAGAAATGACCAAAGGAAATAGAAAACTGTGTCAAACACGAAAAATAAAATTACCTTGCGTCGGCCTTGCCGAGGACATCGTCGGGGTACTGCCGTCTGTACTGCTGCCTCCACCGAAACCTCACAAAGATTAGAGCCAAACCACAGATAAACGAAGAATCAGCCTAACGAAGAATCACTAGACGCGGCAAATTAAAAGAGAGACGAATGGATCTGGAGGTACGAGAATTCTTGGAAGGCGTAGACGACGGGGTGGATCTTGGGGATGACGACGGGGAGGCGCTCGAACAGCACCGACGTCACGATCTTCCCGTCGCCCCCTTCCGCCGCAGCTGTCGCCGCCGAGGGAGAGGAGGAGCTGAAGCCTCGCGGCCCCCGGAGCGACCAGAGGTGACGGCTCGCACTCGCCGGCGATCGCAGTAGCATGGTGTGGGAGTGGGGGCGTCTGGGGTTGAGATTCGGGTCGCGGCGCAAGGGAGGAAGGAAGAAGTGGAAGAACCCTGCTTAAACCCGGTTCTAGGCCTCGTGGGCCTTCTGCACGGGCCGCATCGTCTATCACTCTATCTCTTCTTTATTTTCTTTTTCCTATTTTCTCTTCTTCATTTTATTTTTCCTATTTCCCCTTGGGGATATTTTGTTTGTCTTTTGCTTTGCATCTAGCTAATAAGCGAGTACTTGGTTTTCTTTTCAAATATTTCAGGTACTTTTGGGACTACTCAACGTGCTTCAATATATTCACACATATTAATCATATATATATATATATATATATATATATATATATATATATATATATATATATATATATATATATATATATAGCCCACGCTGCTGCACTCGCGCCTCCGCTCGAGATCGGCGGTGAAATCCTCATGCATGTATCAAACGAAAGTAAAAA
Source organism: Ampelocalamus luodianensis (assembly GCA_036346255.1). NCBI lineage: Eukaryota > Viridiplantae > Streptophyta > Magnoliopsida > Poales > Poaceae > Ampelocalamus > Ampelocalamus luodianensis. Next base: position 48,240,588 of record CM070627.1, on the reverse strand, counting down.
GTGACTCATTGGCCCACGCTCCTCTCGCACCACGCGTGGCGCGCCAACACCTGCGCCTCCCGCTCGAGTTCGACAGTAAAACCCGTGCACGCATCAAAACAACTGTACAGATGGCTCGGTGTTGTTCTAAATCGACGGTAATAACCTACCAACACGCAAATTGCGGTGAAAAATTGTCAGTAAAATGATTGTGTCACCCCGTGTCATTATAAAAATGTTTTACTATCATTTCGGTGAGGAAGATAGGACCGTAATATTCGGGATGCTGGTTTTATTGCGGAAAAACACGTACATCTAAAAAATACTACATTCTTGCGGGAGGTTGGAAGTTCTTACCGGCTCTATCCATGTGGCCAGCATCGAGCTTTCGCCGTCCCAGAACTCCAAGCACTTCATTACGAAGAAAGCACAGACATTCTCTAGGACTTGCTTCCCTCGATGGTGATCTTCCTCACCTTTGATGGTACATCGGCGGATGTCCTCATTTACTGCCGGAGCGGGGATACAAGCGAAGAAGAAAAAACAAAAGGGGATCCTATGAATTACTACATGTGAGGAGTTGTTTTATTTAAAATCTGAAGAGGGAAAACTATCCCATAAACACTCCAAAATTTGGGAGGAAAAAAAATCAGCCTAGTATATCAAGAAATTATGAAGTTTGGGATTAAATTACTGTGCAAAACCCTAGAAAAACCCACTTTGCGAGAAAGGAAGAACTCCAAACTAAATAAACAACGGTATTCTCTAACCTTGCGGGGTGCGGGGGTCGGAGGGTGCTGAAAACAAAGATCGCCTCTGCTCCTACCGCGAATGCAGTTGGTAGAGCTTGCTGGAGACCTTGCTTTTTTCGTTCCTTTGAGGGTCGAGCGCACGAAAGAGAAAATATGATTGATTTGTAGTGCGAGAAACACCGAGATGATGTGGCCCCACGTCGTAATACGCGACTTCGCGCGTTCAAAAATAAGGAAAAAAAACTAAGTGGTTATACGCAGTAAAACACGAGTATCAATTACTGCATATTGCATTAATATTATTGCCATATAACTTTTACTGTAATTGTTGAATGTGTTTACTATATGGTGCTAGTAACTTTACTATTACCCATTTGGTTTATTAATTATTGTATGTACGACTAGGTTTACCATATTATGAGTACGTTTTTATTGTCAAAATTGCGTGCGAGTGGAGGTTCTATTAAACGTCGCCCAAATGATCTCTTAAGCGCATCAATGACGCTTCAGCTCCCAATGCGTCTCTTCATCTCATGCGCTGACGTTACTCTTTGTTTTATAAAAATGACCATCCGCCACCGAAGATGGATTATCACATCACTCTACTCTCTTTCGCCCATCCAACAAAAAAAAATAGCAATTAAAAAATGGCTTCCCACTCTTCTCTCCTCACGCCGGCATTGATGGCCTACCTAGCTATTTTGTACGAGCACCTCTCCGGTCGTACGCTGGCGGATGCTGTGGAAGGACACTGTTAGCTCCTCCGGCGGAGGTTATGCCGGGGCACATTACGGTGACATTCTACCATTTGGATGTCCTCCTCCACCGCGTCTTCTAGGTGGTCTCGACTCCGGCGAGCTAACCTCGCCATCAACGTAGTCCTCGAATGATGTTGCGTCTCTAGGAGAATTATCGTCGCCATCGCTACGAGAGGCGGGCAGCGAGTCTACCAGCGAGACCCTCGAGCAAGAGAAGTTAGTCTATGGGCGCAATTCGACTTGATTCTTCAATCGGGCGTCTTTGGGCTCTTAAGCGAGCGCGTCGATGGGTGGGCGTGCTTGGTACGCTACACCGATCCGAACCCTCCGATGTCGACGACGTCGCCTACGAAGTTTTCAAGACAGAGATAGCATGCTACCTCGGGCACTAGAAAACTTGATTATTTAGGTTTCTACTTTTGATTATTCAGGTAGCTAGGTGAGGCTGTGATGTAAATTAAAGCTTTTGTTTATGTTTTCTCTTCCATCTTTAATGAAATAATAGCAGCTATTTCCTCAAAAACTTCTAAGGCCCTACTTGATGTCTTAATCGCGTATTACAAGACATTTACTATATTTTAAAACTTCTATTAGTTTCAAAAGAATACTAAGGTATGCCTGGATAGAGGGGATTTGATTAAAATCATAAGGATTTAGTTCAAAAATTCATTTAAAAAATGACTCATCCAAACACCTCCTAAGATTGAAAACATTATTTAGTTTGAAAAATAGGCGATGACATCCTTTTCGACGAAGATCTACCATCCTTTTTGAAGAGGAAGATTGGTGGCATGTTAATTGTTATACCATATCTATTGTGGTGGTATCATGTTAACTGTGTCACTTTTTCTTGTGATAGTTATTATTTTACGATAATACATTAATACCAAGGATAGGCGAGAGCCAAAAGAGCAAAGGAATAGATAGCCATGACTCGCCATGGAAGAAAGAGATGATGCAAGTATGACCACGAATGGCGGTAGCCTAAATAAGAACTGAAAGTCGAAAGAGAACACGAGACTTGTTGGTATTTGTTGCAAGGGTTGTCTATTCCTCAAGTGATTGAAATTTTCAGTCACTTTTTTTAACATATGGATGAAGATCTAACCACTTTCATCACTTCCCTGATTTCCTAGTTCCTACAACATATGACCCACTCCTCACGTCTAGGATGAAGAATGAAACAAAGAATTATTTTAACCCAGACAAGGGAAATTTATTAAACCCCTCAAAATACAAAAAAAATAGCTAACATAGACATAAAAAGAAGTAAACCCTACAATAGTAGGTTTAGTACTATGCAATTTTAGGTGATTGTGAGATTAAAAAATTAGGCGACTAAGAATTAGCAAACCCATTGTTGCAATGGAATTGGATGTCAATGATTTAGCGCGACACACAGGGTGGCACCATGAATCAGCATGATTGTAGGATGACAGGAAGGCTAGTGACGGTGATGGTGGTGACCATGCAAGGGTTTGTGTGACAATGGGAGCGACTTGCTTTGTGGAGAATGTTAATGACCGCACAATAACCACGACTCTTATTTATATGATTAGCTTTGCTTAATTATTAGTGTCTGGAGTTTGACATCCAATTTAAGTCAAACGCCTAACTTACGCTAATACGAGAACCTTTGTACCTCCGACCAAACAGTCATCCAACAAATCTCAAACATTCCATAATTACCCTCTACATTCTTTTTTACTTGACGAATCCATAACTAGATAGCTATATAAAAATTATATCATTAAATTTTATCATTAAAAACCCTTTGATAATAATATAATTTTACTATCACATCTTAATCTTGATGCAAAGTTATAAGAAATAACAGTTAAATAGCATCTCGAAAACAAAAAAAAAAAGTTAAAAACGTCGAGTAAAAAAACCGGAGCGAGTAGCATCGTAGCATAGCATGATCATGGAAGATTGGAAGCCAATCCTCATTGGCAAAATTGTAGAAACAACCCGACAAGTTTTTTGCCCATCCATAAGCTCTTGAGTGCGAAAACTAAACTATCCCAGAGAATGTCGAAAATACCCCTCGCCCATCCGGCCCTCACCACCCTCTTCCTTTTTCTTTCCTCTTCCCCTCGCGACGACGGCGAGCCGGCCAATCGACGCCTCTTACCTACTTCCTCCCGGCTTCCCCGCGCCTCCTCCCCTCTGCTGGACTGGCGTGGAGTGGAGACCATACGCACCTGGATTGATTTCTCTTGTTGGTGACGAACCCTAACTTGCTTTTGATTGTTCTAAGAGTTTTGTTCTGGTTTGCTGTCACTGTGAGCGATCTAATCCAAATCTTTCTTTCTGGGATGGATGCTCCAATCCATCCGTTTTGTTGTGGATTTGTTTGCAGTGTGGTGGAGAACTCGTAGCAGTTTCAACTGATCCCCCATTCCCCAAGTTATGTCCGCCCCTGACGCCGCGGCGCCCGAGGTGGCGCCGGAGGTGGCTGTCGACGCAGACCAGCGTGTCGAGGGCGCGGCGGTGGAGGACTTTGCGGCGCCCACGGTGGCGCCGGAGGCATGTGCCGACGAGGATCAGCGTATCGAGGATGGGAAGCACGGGTAAGAGATGCAAATTTATGTGGCTGCAATGGATCTGTAGACCCAGCTTTTAATGATTGTTAGGTAGTGACGTGAATAATAATTGGGTGTCACTAATGGATGTGGGACGCATGCTAATTGGTGTGCCGATGTTCCTTTGAATCTTGAAGCAAAACCAAGTAGCCAGTTCCAAACCAGCAACCCTGAATACTACAGAAGTGAAAGGGTGACTAAAAGAAAGTATCCTACCACCATTGCCTCAATACACAAGCATAGCTCTGGTTTGCATTGAGTCCTGTCGCAGACTCGCAGTATCTCATGGCTATTTGTTGCTTCCTTCTTTTGAGCCCTCACTTTCTACATGGTTTGCATTGAAATATTCACCTAACCCTGTATTTCAGTAGAATTTCTAGGCTTTTAGTTTTATCACATCACTCCATCCTTGCACCCTACATTCTTTTTGCATGCCAAACCAAATGTTATAGTTGATGTTGTATATTGTTTGTGGTTTTGCTGTCAGCTTGTCGCCGAGTTGAGCATGCTCGAATGGCACCAAGTTTCTAGTTTCCATATTGCTTCCAAATGAACCAGCTTACAGTTGTTTTTGCAGCCTTTTTTAATAGATCTTTTACTTTTTATTTGAATGAAGAAATGTGTAAATATTATTGGTCTTCACATCACACTTGCCTTCCCTGTTTCACGTTCTCGAATTCAATTTGGTTAATTTATTCAACTATTCAGTGATTAGATTTTTTTATCTATGTTGGAAAACATTCCTGGTCTCACTGTTAAGTGGGTAATTTCTTCTTGCATCACTTACATAACATATACTCCTAGTCTACAGATTTAGACATTGACACGGTCTACAGATTACAACTTTGACCATTGATTTTTATTGTAATATATAATAAAGTTGTAGCATTATGAATGTATTTTTCGAGACAAATCTATAAATCATTTCCACGCGACCAATCTAAATTTTCACTAAGATGCTGTTGGTCAAAATTCAAGATTTAACTGCATGTTTGTCACTTTTTTGTTATTGGAGGGAGCAGTTGCAATATTTAACCTTGTTTTAATAATTTTAAGGTTTCAAATATTTATGGTGAACCCATCTGGACTAGAGTGCTTGTTGACTTCCAATTATACAAATACAACTGCATCTCTTAAACACATTGGCATCATATTTGGCAGATTACAGTATCAACGTAGCTAGATAGTTTGACACAATTTTTTATAATTGTAAACTAGACTTCATGTTAATCTTACAGGCTTTCAAAATATATGAAGTCCATGCATTGGTACATCAATTTGTTGAATTCAGCTTCTGTTTTTGGCTTTGGTTCTGAGCATTTTTGCAAAATGTATTTCATTATAGGGATACAGAGGGAAATGTCGATGTTACTCCTGAGGAAATGAGAAGCATCATCGAAGTTATAGCTCACACGGGAAAGTTTTGGTATTACACTGAATCTAGTGTTCCTTAGGTTTCAATTCCTTGATAAATTTGCATACTCCTATTTAAAGGTTCTTTGAATGTTGCAAGCAACTTCATCTTTCTGCTCAAGTCTGCAACATATAATTCAGTTCTCTTCCTCATTAAAAACAGACGATGCATAGTATCACATGTGTTTTTGCCTTTTGAGTAAAATATGCTGCAATAGGCTAATAGCTAGCATTTGAAAATGAGTAATCATTCCAGTGCTAGTTCTACTAGTTCTAAGTGAACCAAGGTTAGGTTGATTTAGTTGTTTACTTCTATTTTCAAGAGATGGGTGCTGGTCAAGAGCACTTGGATAAAATAAGTAGTGTGGGATTTACTTTTATTCTTGAAATTAACTTCTGCTTTGCAGGCATGACTGGAGTTTTCTCAAGAGATTGCTATCTCTCCAATTGAAGCAGGTATGGGGAGTTATGCCACCAAAAGATTTTCATGTTGGTTGTAGATTATTGTATTGGGTATGTTTTACCAGAGTATAGTAGCTTGGCCTTCTAAGCTGATTATCATCATTTGACATATCAAGGTCTTGGCTGAATATTCTGAGGCTCAAATGGTGAGCCGTGAGGATGGGCAGCAACAGAATTCTTTGTCTGGAGAGACATACTCAGAGCTAGTTAACCAGCTCAATGATGGTACTATTATGAATCTTCATTCTGTCTTACGTCTTAAACATTTTTTGTTGCAGTATTAAAGTTCCAACAAATTTTATCTTTACTGTACTATTTATATGTATTTCTGGACCTCTTTTAATCCGAAATGATCCTAGACACATTTTTGTGTAGTTTGCGCATCATTATGGTTTGCAATCAGCCATTGATCCCTTTTTGTGTAGTTTGCACATCACCATACCTTACCTTGGCCGTTAAGAACTTGAAATGCACACTTTTATGACATTGAAGGTCAGGCACTCGTTGCTAATTTGGTGCTGGATATTTTATGCCTGCTGGATCCAAGAACATGGTTGGAAAATTTTAGTTGTGTTATTTAAATTGTTGGTGTTGGCGTTTTGCAATTCTCTTATATGACTTGCTACAATTTATATTTTGGAGATGGTGCACAGTTAAAATGAGATCTACATTTGGTGGATCTTGAATTGTTGGTTTTGCACTTTGTAAGAGAGTTCAAATGTATGTTTGTTCAACTAGACACTTAGGCTCAGTTTATGTTACTGTGCCGTCATGAAGCTTATTTTCAAAGTTGCTGCGGCAGTAGTTGTGAAAAATATAGCAGTTGTTTGGCAAACCAGCTTAAAGTTGGACAAATTATGTTATACAATGCTTGTTCCTCTCACATTTCCACTCTGGAACAGAATACTATATCTGTTTGCAACTTCATTTTTTTAAAAAGCAGCTGGCCAAATACCAAAATATCTGAATCAAATGCAATGCCAAACGGAGCCTTAAAAGTGGATCTCCACTTCAGCTCATGCAAGACCTTGCACATTTACTGGTTTATTACAGATAACAAGAGATGATGCCTGAGGTACTTTTGTGGAGCATATACAATTCTGTGATCGTTTGTTTGCAATTTTTTGCAGCCCTCTTGAGGTTTGAAGAGGGTCCTCCATTTACACTGCAAAGGCTTTGTGAGGTGATCACTTTCCCTTTTCAGACTGCTTCTAAAATTTTTCTTTGTGATCGACGGTGCCGGTGCTGTTATTCACGAAAGGAGGTTATGTTGTTTTTTCATTTCTGTTTTGCACTTGTGTTTCTTCCCGGGAGAGTCTTACATTGGTTTTCCATTGACAGATTTTGTTGGATCCAAAAGGAACATATACAAAATTGTCAAAGCTTGCTTTGGCCTTGGAGAAGGTTTGTTAACTGAGCTTTTACCGTGATGTAGACAGTATCAGTGCTATATTTTTTCTTTGTTATGTTACTCTGCTGCAGTGTATGAGTTTAACTTGTTGATCTGGGGCCCAAGTGTTTCCACTTGTCGGACTATGTCTTGAAATACCGGCTAATAGATTACAATTCGTTTTCAAACCAGCTCGAATAGATCATTGTGGAGACAGATATGCATCTTTTGCTGCTCTTTTTCTCTTATCATGCTCGCATGCAAAAGAGAACTATTGGACTATTTGTGGGTGCATAAGATATAAATTTTAAAGTTGGACTTGGCATCTCCCTCAGGTTTTCCATTTATTTTTCCTCTAAAACTACTGATAATCTAAATAACTGCAATTACGATGCATCTTTTATTTAACTAGCCGAGTGCCGTGCGTTGCATCGGATCTCAAATAAACATATATATGTTCGAAACTTGAAAAACCAATATGCATAAGGTAATTATTCTTGCATTCAAAAGTTGCATACAAAATTCACATCCGATCAACAAGCCATAAAGAGTCTTATCATAAACCAAATGTGCATATGATCTAATTGTTCATAGAAGATCATTATAGTAACGTATGCATGTATGCACATATCTACTCATAAAAGATCCCACCAACTTATGAGGTGTGGAGGTAGATGATAGACTCACCACCACCATCAAATCATTCTTTTATAATAGTAAAGATTTCATTTTCACCTATTGAAATATCATCATATCCCGATGAAAGTTGTTAGCCATCCGTATGAGGTTATTGTTATCTTTCCACCCATTTATGCATGTGAATTATAAATTTTCTGGTACGAGATACTCATATCATGTAGAATTGGATAATCAAACTATTGAGTGTGTATGACTACGATAGGTGCAACATACTGAGAAATACATGTATTTTTTTTAAAAAAAATATTCAATTGAACTTATAATTTTTGAAATAAAAGTACAATATGTTTGGTTGAGATTTGATTTCTTAAACAATATTGAGTTGGGCCTAATAATATCACATAGCTCACTGAATTTAGTCTCAGGAATCCAAATCTGTTATAAGCAAGGTAGATCGAATGAGGTTTCTCCGCCTTAGTGCACATGTACTTGAGTAAATATGTTGCCAATCTGTTTTTTCTTCCTTCTTTATCACTTTATGTTCATGTGCTGGCATTTGCACATGGTTTTGTGCGGATTATAATTGAGTGCTTGAGAAATCTGTATCACCAATTGTATGCTCTCTTATTTGCAGAACCTCCTAGTCACATCTACAATGACTAAATGCACGACCCATACCCAGCTGCTCGTGAGCCAATTTCAGGAGGAACAGCAAGCACAGAAAACACAGGTGCTGTTGATGTAGAACCTGAAAGGGTGCCGGAGCATCCTGCAGCAGTGTCAAATGGAACAGAGCATGTAGGAGGTGATTGTGATGAAGAGATGGCTGATGCAGAAGCTGAGGAGGTGTCTGGTAGCCGTGATGTCGAGATGCAGGAGGACAAGCCTGATCAGATTTCGAATGTTAACTCTGATCCTAACTCAGGTGTTGCAGTTACTAGTGAAGCAGTTAATGTCAGTGAAAAATCATCAGATCCACAAAGTTGAGCTTACTTGCAACAAAGGCTAGAAATCCTAGTGCTGTTCTCTTTAGCAATCTAGCTATCGCTTACTGCCTCTTGATTCACAAAGTATACTCGATATGGTTAGCTGATTGTGCTGCGTGGTTTCAAGTTGTAGTGGGCCATGGATAAACATGGAGATGTTGATTATGACTGAAAACAAATTGAATTCTCTGAGGAAACATGTACTCAAAATGGCCACGATAAATTTTGGCTAGGTGTAACCTGGAAGTCCGTGTGCTTGTTCACTACACACTTCCAGTTGCCAAAAATTATGATGTATCCAAGATTGGTCAAATGGATATTTGGCTGCCCTTTTTGCAACTTGCACTGTAGTGAACTAATGCTGTTATGCATCATAAGAAAGTGAACTTTCTCAACGTTTTCCCTTCCTTCTCCGTTTTTCTGAAGCAATTTATGTAATGAATTATGTCTTGGTGCTATAATGTCCGGTCTGAATCATTGGTGATCACTGTCGCTCTCTTTTGTGTTCAGCATACAAAAAAAATATCATTTACTGCCGGATGCCTGCACTGTACATAAAGAAGCTACGTGGTTCTCTGCCGATGTGCTGCTAGCTTAATGTCGGTGCTAAAATTGTAACTTTTTTAGAGTAACTAATCTGTCTTTACTGGGGAGGTAACAAGTTATTGTTTACATTGTTCTGTCCTATAAGGGGTGAATTCCGAACCTAAAGAATTTGCATCCTCCAAGGGCTTTCTTTGTCTTCACCACACCTATTGTCATCTGCCTTTGTTTATGAGTGCACGTCATCTTATCGGTGCTTTTCTCTCCATGTAAGCTCGTCTAAACTAATATACTCGATTGTACTTATGATGTGACTCGAACGTTCCTGTCGCTATCATATGAATATATGATGATACAAACTCTTAGCTTGTGTTGGTTTTGGATTGGTTCATTGGTTGGGTGTTGGGTGACAAATGTCGCAAATCACTAGCGTTTTGACTTTGGGGACGGTGGAGAAGTTTTTTATTATTATTAACTAACCAATTTTTAATTTTATTTTATTATTAACCCCTCGTCAACTTTATTTCTAATTCTGACCCTTTTGACCACGTGGCAAAACAACATTATCACGTTAGCACCATGACGTGGCCTGATAGTATTGTTTGGTTATGCCACTACCAGTGGCGTGACAAGAAGTGCTATTTAGCTAGATTTATCCTATGGTGTGACAATGTTGTGTTGCCACATCACGGGTGGTTGCGTGGTCAAAATGGTTATATTTAAAAATAAAGTTGATGAGAGGTTAGTAATAAAAATAAATTAAAAAATAGGTTAATTAATAAAAAAAATTCGTGGGTGGACAAGGACATTGTGATCACCTTTTTCTGCATTTCTTTCTTTGGGTACATTGTCTCGGTCGCGGCACCTGTAGAATAACATAAAAGGTCGCACTTCCAGCGAAAAATCAATACCACACCCCACTTTCAGTCCTAATCACGGCTATTGGGTTTATATAGTTTCTATTAAAGTTTACGAAAAAAAATAGTTTTACTAATTATATTAATGTTAGGTGATGCTTACTGAATGAAAAATCGCTTTTGCATCATTACTGTTTTGTTGTGGTGTGCCTTTGTCGTTGGCTGACCAAGTATGTTGATGATGGGCTCCTGTTTTCTAAGTTTACTCCGATTTCTCCTTAAAAAAAAGGTTGACTCCAATTTCTTGCCAAATATGGTGGAATTTTGGTTATGCCCCTTACCCCTGTAAGTGCAAAGAGAAATGAGCCTCTATTGCTTGATTAAATTTTATGGCTTTGGACTATTGTTTAACTAAATTTAACATGCTCACTATTGTTTAACTAAATTTAACATGCTCAAGTATTCTACTTGTTTTTATTCCTTATTTCCAAAATGGTAAACATTTCTCTGTCAAAGCCTTTTGTTTGGATAGGTTGGGATCGGCCAGGAATTATGTAGTCATATGGGGATTTCTTCTGGGGTCAGGATACAGTCGGTCGTTGCATGGTTGCACCTAATGTTCTAGACGTAGTTCAGATGATATAGCACACAGTACATTCCCATAACCGCCTACCTGATGAAATTCAAATTACCGCCTACCTGGTGAAATTCAAATTACTTTCTACTTGTATAATTATGTTATATATCACCCTAAAAAATTATGTTATATATCATTTGCACTTATTTTTCGTCATGTTGATATTCTCTTAGCCATGATAATCTATTGTACTCCCTCTAATTAAAATAAGGTATCGTGTACTTTAAGCTTTCACAAAAAAAGTATCTTTATAAATGTTTAGGTCGGTCATTGAAAATGGTGTGAGTAGAATTGTGTCCAAAACCATTTTCATAATATTATAAGTTTTATTGTGTTTTTAAAAATACATTACAATAGGAATTGATGGTCAAAATTGTGTTTTGAGAACCATGTCGATGTCCAACGTGACACTTGTGTTTGGAGTGGGTAGTTCAAATCACAAGAAACATTAGAACAAACTTAGATGCTTGTTTGATACCTATTGTATTGGTCTGTCTAGCAATATTGTTAAATTGAACAAAATACTGCTAGGGTAAGTTTTTAAGCATACTCTCTCTCTCGTCCTGTTCTTCACATGGAAAACTGAAACAAACGATACATGCAGGAAAATGGAAAATAATTTATCCTCTGAATCTTGTTCGGCCAAACCAAAAAAAAAACTCGTATAAACAAGTGAAGATCACTCATGTTTATTGCGCCACAATTCTATCTCAGACGGTCACACATCAGTGCAAACAAGAAAAAGGATAACAATGAAGCTCTGAATATTGTTGTGGGATGTAGCCTGTAGGCGAGTGTAGGAGCAAGAAGACAAGCTAGCCGATCAATTTGTCCAAGGAAAAAGGCCGAAATTTATATACTTTCTAACTTGCTGAATTTGACAGGATGCTGGACTAGTGATGGGATCCCTAAAGTGCCTGATGTCATGGACCGCAACTCAAAAAACTTTACTCGTTTGGTTGATATTCTTGAGAATAAGATGGGATAACTAGCTAGCTATTCTTGAGAATAAGAGGAATAGTTGGCATGCTTCAGAAAAAGTGGATGTGTCGAAGAACGCCTAATTAGTTGCTAATGTAGTTCTCTTGTTGGAAATTATCAGCCAATAAGTAAATAACTCCAAAACCAACAAAGCTAGGCAACTAGCACTCAGAATTTCGAGGGTCAAAATCTTGATGTTGTGATCAGTGTTGCCGTAATCGGTCAAAACGAACGATTATTCGGCTGAATAAACGGAATCGCGAGTAAACCGTCACGACTAGCTGATACGAAGTGTTGTTAACGTTTGCGAGCGTTTAATCAGATGCATATACCGATTAATCGGCCATTTCCGACTAATCGGTCGCATAATCCGTTTAATTGGCCATGTCAACCCATTAGCTCGTATGTCTAACAGCCCAATATAGAAGCCCAAAAGGGAGCACATGTACCGATAATCTCTTGTGTTGCCCTCAGCATACTTTTAGCCTTCTTGTCACTGCAATTTAGAGTTCATTCTCCATCAAATAGTAAGATATATGGATTTAAAGCTTTTCTCTAAACAAGACGATGAAATCAGCAGCTTCTTTTTGTTGGATCTGCTAATATGAGTCTTTATTTGAAGTAAATGCAAACTACGTCCTTGAGTAATTTAGTTTCTTGTGTCTTAACAGCGATTTTTCTTTGATAATTCTGGTACCTTAACAAGAAAGTTAAATAAATTAGGTACTTGCATTATTTTGTTACAACAATTTTATGACTTTATATCGATACTTTGTTGTTGTTGAGTTTCCTACATTACTGAAGAAGAAGAACTAGGCTAACTACAAACTTGAATTTTCATAATGAAACCATGTCATAACTGGAGTGTGGTACATGTATGTTAAGTAATTCTGGTAATATTATGTGTTTAAATACATTTAGGGCTAGTATTATCATCATATACATACGTATATAAGCACAACGTCAAATTGTCCGTATAATTCCGATTAATCGATTGATTATACCTTGCCCGTCCGACGAATAATCAGCTGTTGGCAGACTAGAATGTCTGATCTGATGAATCCCTTGTTGTTGGCGTACATGTGTTCTTCTGTAGCCTGCTAATTATCATGACATGGATAGTGAGGATGCTGTGTCTTCCTTTATAACGCAGACATTTATGGTGTTTTGCATGATAGCAAGTACCGGACACACAACAACGTGTTGTCACTCGAGATTGCTGGGTCGCATCATGGCATGTGCCTGCGTGTTTTAAGGAGTAGAATTGCAGCAAATCACACTTTAATTGGCGTTTCCCCCCTTTTTCGCGGGATGCCATGAGGGAGAGGGCACTGATCGTTTGATGCTCTTCATTTGGTGGTGATGTGTCGTGTTATGGCTGTAATTTTGATCGATGTGCTAGGTTGCCTGAATGTCGTTCTCGCCAGAACTATTGCCCCTGTCCCTGAAAATGACTTCGCATGGGCTCACACTGCTGGGTTAGTTTCATAGGTATTTCATAGGAATTTTGTAGGAACCTCACATGAAAACAATTTAATTCCTATGGGAATCAAGAAAAACTTCAGCATTTCAAACAGAGCCTTACAGTATGTCGTATATGAACGAGTATATAATGATTAATAGAGCCAACTGTTTTTCTTTGGAGTTTGGATTAACTCTTCTACGTGAAGCATTGGAAGTGGAAGCGTACCGTAAGGTTATCTAGTACAAGCGCTCAATTATTAGCGCTTTGACCTATGAGGTGTATATCGGGTCCAGGCCGCAGCCCGTTGTGGCTCCCACAGAGGATGTTGCGTTTTCAGTTGTTTGTTTTTTTGCGAGACTAGCTAAGTGCTACGAAATATCATCTTATGAATATAATTATTTATTAATTAAGTAGATATAATATATCTCAATTCGTCAAGGCACGCAGAGCAAAGCAGAAGAGTGGAGGCGAAGAGGAGGAAGTAAGACCCGTTCAGATCCGACTGATGGAAGCAGCGTCAGGGCAGAGGCGCGCGGAGCAGAGCAGAAAAGTGGGGTAGAGGTGAGGACAGAAAGGAGGAAGCGCAGGTTGTGTCGCAGGCGATGCTGGAAGAGGAGGAGCAGGGAGCGCACAATGTGAGAAGATAGTTTACTGATAACGTGACTTACATATCAGTAAAGAGCAACAGAGATGGGAGGATGGAGAGGATGAATAACCACCCACTCTAATTTTTAAGTAGTAAAGTTGCTTGATTACATCGTAACCTATCTAACCATTTTTTTTTTTTGAATTTTTCGTCACTTACGTTGTGTCTCGAAGATGATGCATACACCGGAGTGCACCTAAGGTTTGGATGTACCGGATAACCCCTCGTTAAGAGAGTACACTGAAAGACTAATTCTTAAACTTGCATAAAAAAAATGTATAGCAGTCTTGACTTCCCAATTGATTTGGCTTTGCAGTCGTTAAACTTGTTTATAGTAAGTTGGCGACCTATCAAATGCAACCCACCATCAAGATGACGTGGAATTGCCAACACATCTTTGACGGTTAGTCTGTTACTTAATGGAAAAGAATGATGCGCAATTGCTTGGTCGATTTAATTAAGTACTTAAGTTTGCGAGAGAAAATCATCTTGAGCGTATAAATTGCAGCTTGATGTACTATGGTTGGTTCCCCGACTTTTGCCTTAAAAACACATTCCCGTTAAAGTCTCATGTGCTCATCACATATCATGTAAACCATGGTAGGAAGCCGCATCATCTCAACTAATTGAATCTGTTTTCAACATCATTTTTCCTTCACCAAGACAGCTTAGGAAATAAGTTTGGCGGCCTTACTAAGTTGAGATTGGAGTGAAACTTCAGTGCAAGTCTAAAAATGGCAGCCCAATTTACCTAAGATAAATGTACACACGGTGCCAACAACAATCTATTAATCGAGCTCACCATATATAAACAAGACATTTTCTTCCTCGGCGGTGCTATACATATGATGTTCTTTATACGATGCACTCACGACGATAGCTTAGTCACGTGGGGTGCCATAAGTTCGATTTATTCTTCCATTTTAATATGGAGTTCGTTCGGCCTTTGTGCCTTCTCCATCAAAGCTATTTGCTCGGCTTCTTCCTCGTTGAGCACCCGCCATGGAAGGCATTGTAGCAGCGGCACCACGCCACTATGACGAGAGACATTGTTTCCCAATGTCATGCCACCGTCGTTGAAACCGACCCGATGTCATCATCCAACTCCGGCCTCGATCGTGATCGCGCTTGCTCGCAAGCCGAGCCGCCGCACCTTCGCTCGCCTCGCTGCTCCTTTGGCCACGAGCCTTGCCGCGCCAGCTCCTCCAACCGCGCACCTCCCCTCCGGCCGTGACTTCAGCCTCGGTGTTTCCATTGTACGCTCGTACGACGAAAAAACGTGATACACGAAGCATTTCCGTTTCTTCCTTGACCTTTTTTCTGTCGGACTTACTTTCATGGTTGTGCACACGTGACACCAGTACCTCCCTCTTCAGCACAAATATACACGTGCACGTGTAAAACCATATCAATTACAATATACTTTGCTTCCTTCTGATTCGGTAGAATATATTTGCATGTGAAACATTGTCGTTCCCTGGTTTACAACGATACGAATCCTTTGCCGCGCCATGCAAAAGAACATGAAACTTTAATTTTTAAATTGTTGGATCTGAACCTAAAACTTTGCACATACTATATCAAATTCTAAAAGGCTTAGCATTTTCTGTAAGATAACTAAAATAAATCATCTTCTACCTTAGTTCCTTTTTTTTTTTGACAAAAAACTTTTACCTTAATTCAAAGCAATCAAGTAGGATTTGATCTTGACAACCAAACCATTCAGTTCAGCCAGCAGCCAACCAACCAAATAGCAAAGGGAATCGACCATCTGCCCCATTTTTTATGTGGCATCTATCATTTGCACTTATTTTCGTTGCGCTCGATAATTTACCACAAAGTTAGAGAAAAAAAATAGATTATTTGTCCATATCATCTTCTTCCTCCTAGTCTTCTTTGCTCTGGCCATGGCATCTGTGGCTTGCTCCCACCTTATTTGTCCATATCATCTTCTTCCTCCTAGTCTTCTTTGCTCTGGCCATGGCATCTGTGGCTTGCTCCCACCGCCCTCCTCCCAGTGGCCTGCTCCCGCCGGTGCCCTTGCTAGGGCCATGGAGGCGAGGTGCACGGCGAGGGGGGGCTGGGAGGCGCTCAGGCGGGGGCCAGGGAGGGTGGTGCGGTGGTGCAGAGGCGACGGAGGGCGTTGACGCTGACGCTGGCGAGGGGTGGCGCGAGGCGGATTTTGTTATGGCCGGAGCAAGTAAGAAAGAAGAGAAGAGAAGAAGAGAGTAGAGACGAAGTGAGAAGAAGAAGATGGGATAAAAATTTCCAAAAGAGTAAATAGTTGGTTTTCTCTCTAAATTTATGGCAAATTTACAAACACAACGAAAATACACGCAAACATAGAAGTCATATCATCGATCGATGGGACAAGTGATGGATCTTCCCGATAGCAAAACCTTCTCTCTTCCCCCTACGCACTCGGCACTCGTCTTCCTCCCTCACTCCCCTATTCTCAACTCCTCTCCACTACTCAGATCTACTCCACTTCCCACCTCGACCTTGAGGCGCCTCCCATGGCATCGCCCTCGGGGAACCCTAACCCCACCCCGAACGCCCCCTTCGAGCCCGGCAAGCTCTTCAGGCCTCCCCAAACCCTAACCACCCCACAACCGCCCCGACCCCACCGGCATCTTCCCGGGCGTGCCTGCCGCCACGCCGATGTCCTCCGGCCCGTCCGGCCCCTACTCCTACCCGCCGGCGGCCCGCCCTTCCACCGCGGCCCCTATCTCCACTACCCCAACGACCCCCACGCCGTCCACCTCCCCGTCGTCGCCTTCGCGAACCCTAACCCCAACCCCACCTCAATCCCTAATCCAGGCCCAAGCCCGAACCCCGGCCCCAACTCGGGCGCGCGGCTCATGCAGCTGCTGGGCAACACCGCGCCCACCCACCTCGAGTCGGCAGTGTCCATGCCGCCGTCGTCGGAGTTCTCCGCGGCCCCAGTGGCGCCACTCCCGGCGATGCCGTCCACGCTGCCGACGAGGATGCCAAGCAGCACGATGCTGCGGGGGAGGTTGCTGGGGCCCGGGGACCGGGCTGTGCATGACGTGGACTCGCGGCTCCCCGGGGAGGCTCAGCCGCCGCAGCTGGAGGTGACGCCCATCACCAAGTACACCTCGGACCCGGGGCTGGTGCTGGGCCGGCAGATCGCCGTGAACCGGACCTACATCGTGTACGGGCTCAAGCTCGGCAACATCCGCGTGCTCAACATCAACACCGCGCTCCGCTCGCTCCTTCGTGGGCACACACAGGTATGACTGCTGTAGATAGATCACACCCAGGAAAATTTGTTGCTGCTTACTTTAGTACAGAAGTGTTTGTATGAGCCGGTAGGCGTTAGTAGCTCTAAAGTGAACTACAGATTTGTGCCTTTATGCATCAGCTCCCCAAGCATTGATTTGTATTTGTTTAGCGTGTTTGATCGGATCATTTTTGCTCTGTAGTGGCAGCTGCTTCACTCTTATGCTTGTATTTACGACTATGGAGCAGTCTGTCATATTCCAGGCAGAGCAATTGACTTTTAACTATATATAGGGTGAATTCTGAATTTGGAAGGTTATATTGTCAAATGCATCAATATGGTCACTACATGTAGCAGAAATCCAAAGGGAGGCGTGTATCTGGTTGCTGCAATGAGATAGTTTGAAGAATATTAATAACTAGCCATATCTATTGTCCAGTGGAATTAATTCTCCTTTCTCGTACTGATGAGGTGTATTTGTCATCAGTATTGATATTTATAGAATATAAACATGTTTTATAGAATATAAACAGAAAACATGTTTGCTGTAAATGCTGTTTTGGTTTTATCCCAATATTTTTAGTAGTTTGGTACTTGCCTCCTTTCATGTGATATTGTTGGTTTTTGTTAGCATGAAGGTGCATTTCTTTTTTATGTTTCATGGTCTTATTTTTGTTTGTTGCAGAAGGTGACGGACATGGCTTTCTTTGCAGAAGATGTCCATCGTTTAGCAAGGTACTATGTTCTGACATATAAGATGTTCTGGGCATTTGTTTTTCTGCTGGGGTAGGGATGTTGGGTACCTGTGCCCACATTTTATTCTTTTTGGGGCGTATGACACGGCGGTATGGGAGTCGGTGGGTTAGCATGCAATTATTGGCACAACATAAACTTGCTTTTGTTGTTAGTCTCTCTGTCTCTTGCTCAGAATTAATAATTTGTTTGGTTCATCTGCAGTGCAAGTGTAGATGGGCGTATATATGTATGGAATATTGATGAGGGACCAGACGAAGAAAATAAACCACAAATTACAGGAAAGATCGAAACCGCCATTCAAATTGTAGGAGATGCTGAAACTTACCATCCAAGAATATGTTGGAACTCCCATAAGCAAGTAGGGTCTTATCTACATTGCCTGCGTCACATTCAATATCTGGACTGCTTTTTTCTGTTTAATGGTTCATGCCCTTTTTCCTTGTAGGAGATTCTGTTTGTTGGAATTGGGAACTGCATCTACGAATAGACACAACAAAAGTGGGAAGAGGAAGAGACTTCAGTAGTGAAGAGGCTCTTAAATGCCCACTTGACAAGCTGATTGATGGTGTGCACTTGGTTGGTAAACATGATGGGGACATCACAGACCTGTCCTTATCTCAATGGATGACTACCCGTCTCGCTTCAGCATCGAAAGATGGCATGGTTGGTACAAGATATCCTCTTGTTGATTAAGAAACCTATACTTCATGATAGGCAATAACACATGAAAGAAATGGTTTGCAAAACTAAAGATCCTGAACACTCCGCTTAAACCTCTGTTCCATTGCGTACAGTCAAATTCAGATTTTGTTTCACTTTCATTGGGTCCGAATTGTTTTCAACTGCAAAATGGTACCTCATATTTCCACTTTCACTGAGTAATCAATATGGTTGAATGTGCTTTTGTGTTTCACTGCAAGTTTTCCGCAACCAATGTGTGCTAGGAATGCTAGGATTGTTGAGCTTAGTTTAGTCTTTGTTATTCTGCCTCACAAGGACAAAAATCTCTGCCTCTGATAAAAGATTTTTCTTCCTTCGATGGGGATGGGTGGTCAGTGGATTTTTTTTTTCTGTTGGTACCTGTGATCAACAGAAACTCTATCCGACATTTGATATTTCTTGGTGCAGTTTATAATGTGTACTGTCTGACAGGTAAAGATCTGGGATGATCGCAGGGCAGTACCTCTATCTGTGATGAAACCGCATGATGGTCAAGCTGTTTACTCGGTTTCTTTCCTTACGGCACCTGAGAGGCCAAATCATATAAATCTTGTCACATCGGTATGCATCTTTTGTACATTATCACTATATTTATTGTCATCTTTAGTCACCTTTATCAATTAGCTATGCTATTCTGCTAAATAATGAATGGCCACAACATTGTTGTCCAGCTCATATAGGATTGACCATGCTTAGCAATTAAAAATTACAATTTTTCCTTTATCAGGAATGGTACATCATATTAGTGCCCGAAACTGGTGTTAAATAATCCGAAAGGATCACAGATTCCTAATCATAACTAAGATTGCTCATTGTCAATATATTATTATGATAGTCAATGCATGGAATTCCTCTTTCGCAAACTCGTGAAAGAAGCCTGAATATCCTCTTCATTTAGATTTAGTGTATATCTTCAATGGGATTAGTACGTACTATATTTTGTTAATGTTGCAGGGACCTCTCAACCGAGAAATAAAAATTTGGGCTTCCACTAATGAAGAAGGTTGGTTGTTGCTAAGTGACTCTGATACATGGAGATGCACTCAAACGCTGGAACTTGTGAGTTCTCTGGAACATAGGTTTGAGGAAGCATTTTTCAACCAAGTAGCAGTGTTGCCACAAGCTAGCCTTATTTTGCTTGCAAATGCCAAAAAGAATGCTATATATGCTGTGCATGTTGAGTACGGCCCAGATCCTGCTTCTACCCGATTGGACTATATAGCAGATTTTACAGTTGCAATGCCTATTTTAAGTCTGACGGGAACACATGAAAGCCAACCGGATGGTGAGCAAGTAGTTCAAGTCTACTGTGTCCAGACAATGGCTATCCAGCAGTATGGGTTGGAGTTATCACTCTGTGTGCCTCCTACAGCTGATAATACTGGGCTTGGTAGAGATCCGGCTATTTCTCATGTATATGAGAGACCTCCAGAAGTGGCAGCAGTGGTGTCATCCACAGGAACCAGTCTCATTGATTATTCTGTTGTTGCTTCAACTAAACCATCAAGTAATAATCAGGGAACAGGTAATGTAGTAACTTCACATCCGTTGTTTCAGTTAATTGGTTTAATTCAGATACTGTTAGATTTGACATCAATCTTTCACTTCCACCGCTTGCTTATGCAGAAGTTGATGCTCCTTCTCATGTTCCATCCCTGACTCCTACATCAAACATGGATAATGCTGGATCTTACGCAGAAGCTGTTTTAAGAAGAGGTCCTTCAAGAGGTCCATCTCTTGGTGATCGTGATGTGGATCAGTCATCTTTTGATTATTCAAGTAAGAAAAGGATGGATTCTGATGCTACAAGTGGGCAAGGTACATTTGGTAGGAAGGATAGCTTAGGAAAGGAAGAGCCGAGAGGTGGCCAGGGTGATGCTACAATTTCAGATCCTCGTCCCACGTTTAAGGTCGGAGGGAACGCTACACACTTGATAACTCCATCTGAAATTATTTCAGGTGTGCTCGCCTGCTGATATGATTGCTAGCGGCAGCTCTCAGAATGTAGAAGTGGAGTCAAAACATGTGGTTGAGAGAAAATCAGATCAAAGTGTTGAATTTGAGGCTGTTAAGGAGACCCAAATTGTTCATGATAAAATGGAGAGGCCTCACAAGTCTTCGGAGCAAACTTTAGACACAATCAGCGAACGCTCAGTAACAACTGACATGTACAGCGTGGAAGATTCACAGTCTCTTACTGATAGATCAGCACCCATACTTTCGAAACAACATTCCGGTGCTGCAGATGAAAATGTTGCGAGGAGAACAACTGAAGCTCCTGAGAAAACAGATGACTCTTGTGCTTCAAGGAACTTGCTGTTATCCTCAGCTATCAAAGAGGAGAAAGTTCTGCATCCTCAAGTGTCTGGGCAGTTGTCTCCTTCTACAAGCACTTTCAACTCTACTGATTCCTCACATGAACCTCCAAGCAATGCAAACCCTCCTATGGATTCCATCCCGCAAGTTGCTTCTATTCAAGGAACACTTCAACAGGTGACTACATTAAATATTTTTTCCTTGTGTCTTGTGCTGAAACTTGTCTGACACAATAGATGCTGGTAGCCTGGTAGTCTTCCACAGATTTACATCACAGTATTTACTAGGAAATGTCCCTTGGCTGATTGGCTCCCAAATCATTTCTTTTGAAGTGTGCACTTCCATTTTTTTTTAAAGAAAAACATATATTAGATAATCTGAGTTGTGGCTGATCAAATTTTAT
The DNA here is from genome assembly GCA_036346255.1 of Ampelocalamus luodianensis. Lineage (NCBI taxonomy): Eukaryota > Viridiplantae > Streptophyta > Magnoliopsida > Poales > Poaceae > Ampelocalamus > Ampelocalamus luodianensis. The sequence goes on along the minus strand of CM070627.1, from coordinate 48,219,056 downwards.
ATTTGATAATTGATATACTGATAGTTCAATGATGTTGTGCAATGGTGCATAGATTTACCAAGTTCATCCATTAGTTCTTATGGTCAAAGTAACTGCATCAAGTTATGAAGTAATTTTTTTGGCTTTGGTTAAAACCGCTGGAACTCAGGTGTCAGCTTGGCTTTGGTTTGCTTGCAAGAGAAGACTACCACAGATTCACAGTGTTACTGTCATATAATTTACATGTGTCTCCCAAAAAGAAGTGGCAGTTCTTTTATGTATGATATGTGTATGAAAGCAATATGTGTATGTCAGATCAATTCATAAGCTTGAAATTGAGATTCTACCTGTGTTTGTGCATTGCATACCATTCCTAAGCTGCACACTGAACTGTGAATTAGCAATGAATCATCGGATGACCTGCTTCCGAGGACCAGTGCTCTTGAACTGCTTTTGGAATAGTTTTGACAATGACATTATATGGTGTTTGAATACAACAGCATACAACAAATGTTGTAGATCGTCCTGGTTGTATATATAAATTTCTATTTCCTAACTGAGTCGCTGCATCCACCATATTCAGCTCTAGATCTTGATGGCGCCTTCCTTGTTTTCCTGTCAAGTCATTTAATCTGAAATATTCTTGTCCTCAGGTTGTGCAATACAAAATCAGTATTTTATTTTGTTTTTAGTTGATGCTATGGAAGGGAAACATAATTTTCCTTGCCGAAAGATGGCTTTCAGTGTGATACAAGGTATTACGCTTTTGTTAACTATGCTTGTGCATGTTGCAGCTTATGACCATGCATAATGACCTGCAAAAACAGTTGAGCACAATTGTGTCTGCCCCTATTGCAAAGGAAGGGAAAAGGATTGAGACATCACTAGGGCGTAACATGGAAAAGTCCATGAAGGCTAACATTGATGCCATGTGGGCTCGCTTCCAGGAGGAAAATGCCAGGCATGAAAAGGCTGAAAGAGAGCGAATGCAGCAGATTGCTACTCTAATATCAACTTCTGTAAACAAGGATATTCCTGCTATGCTGGAGAAGTCATTAAAGAAAGAAATATCTTCAGTGGGACCTGCTGTTGCACGGACAACAGCACCTATCATTGAGAAGTCCTTATCTTCTGCTGTTTCTGATTCACTTCAGGTTGTGGCTGTTCTTGCTGTCTTTGGCATTCTGATTTTTCCCATCATCTCTCTCATCGACCTTCCCTTTTCAGAAAGTGCTCGTGACAAGGTTGTGAATCAGCTGGATAAGTCTGTAAGTACGAAACTTGATGTTACAGTTGCTAGGCAGATCCAGACACAGTTCCATACATCTGCTAAGCAGGTACTTCAGGTATGTATCATTGGTTTGTAAAGCCCTTGTAGATCATTAGCAGTGAAGCTGTTGGTACCCAATGGAACATGGCACCCGTGAGGCCATGATATGTTTGTGGTGACTTGATTTGTTTTTTCACAGTTAGATTTCTTGTGCATCACATATTGAGGGTTGCCTGAACAAACCCATGCATGCATGATATGGTGTAAGATGGTGTTGCTTTCAGGTGTTTGGTTGGGAAGACCATATGGGTGCATCCTGGATAAGATGATGCAAAAGAGGGTATTATGCTGCATTGTATTGTGTAACCAGATTGGTCGATAACATCATGCAGCATGGGCATCCCTCATGGAGACACATCCATTCACTCCAAACACAGTATAGCTTACTAGTTTAGTCAACAAACTCCCTATAACTTACTAATTTAGTCAACCAAACACCATCTTGCCTATCCAAGTCTAACTCCAACTTAGTCAACCATGCATTCAAAATTTCAGCCCATTGTAGCACCAAGCAACTCACCTTGCATCTTCATATTTAGAATGATGGGTGGTACTGTGCAGGAACATGATGTGTTATACTAGGCAGGATCAATTGCTTCAGAAAAACAAAGAACCTTTGTGTCTATGTTAGTAAGTTTGCTACTCAAATCAGCTGATTGCATTTGATTTGATCTCTGCAGGACACTTTGCGCTCTAGCTTTGAGTCAACAATCATTCCAGCATTTGAACAATCTTGTAAGACGATATTTGAGCAAGTAGATGGTGCGTTCCAGAAGGGTATGTCTGAGTATGGTGCTGCTATTCAGCAGCAGGTTGCGACAGCACATACTCCATTAGCACAAACTCTAAGGGTAAGCTTGCTAGTCTTTTGTTTTGCTTTTATTGTATGCAATGCTGTAGTTAACAGAAAGAGCACACAAACCAGCATCTATTATATAATGCTTTTTCCCCTTATGATGAATAATTCTAATGGTTTCTGTCCCATTTGAATTCTCTCAGGAAACAATCACTTCAGCATCATCAATTACCCAGGGCCTTACGTCAGAGTTACTTGATGGCCAGCGCAAGCTTTTGGCACTAGTTGCATCGGGGAGCTCAATATCACATAATCCAAGTGTTTTGCAGCCCAGTAATGGACCAACGCCTAATCTCCCTGAGGTACTAAATACTAATAAATTTCCACACTAGTCTCTACCATTCCCTTATGTTATGTTGTTTTCATCTTTGGTGATCTGTATGATTGAATACATTAGCAATGGTCTTTATCTCCCCCCAATGTACTGTGAGGAATGAAACAGCAAGCATTCGGTTTTTAATTGTAATTGCTGTTTCAGGTTGATGTTCCTGTTCCACTGGACCCTAAGAAAGAGCTAAGCAGACTAATATCTGAGCGTAAATTTGATGAGGCATTTACAATGGCTCTTCAAAGAAGTGATGTCTCCATAGTGTCTTGGTTGTGCTCTCAGGTATTTCTGCCCCCAATACTGGCCGTTTAAAATTGAAACTATAGTTGTTGGGTTATTCCCCGTTTTCATCTTGCTTGAACAAATCAAGAGATGACTATCATCATGCAAACTTGCATTTGATAGTTAGTGCATGGCATGCACTCATACATCCATTATGCAAAGCAGCACTTTTTGTCAGATCATCCGAGCTTTTAATTACGGTAATGCACACCAGATGTGGATATCTGATATTCTTATACCCTTTCTGTCAGGTTGATTTGCACGGGTTGTGTAGAATGAACCCAGTCCTCTAAACCAAGGGGTCCTTCTAGCCCTCTTCCAGCAACTAGCCTGCGACATTGTCAGTGACACATCCCGGAAGCTTCAATGGATGACAGCCATCGCCGTCGCAATCATTCCGACAGATCCGATGATCGCCATGCATGTGAGGCCAATATTCGAGCAAGTCTACAGTGTCTTGGTCCACCAGCGGTCGCTACCGGCGATCAGTCCAGCAGAAGCGACCAACATCCGCTTAATCATGCATGTTATCAACTCAGTGCTGCTGAGCTACAAGTGATACGATCTTAGGGCACGTTTCTGTAAGTTTGGGCAACATGGTCTATTCGTGCATCCTTGTATAGAGAGAATTTTGAAAAGCAAAGTAAACCAACAAAAAAGGGGGTGATACATTGTGGCCGACAAGCCAAGAACACTACTGGTTAGCAGGGCGGAAGGTATCTCTGGTGTAAATTGGTCCTGTGCCGGCCCGTACTGAGAGACATTTTTCATGTGGTTCATTGTATTGGATCGTTGTACTCAGCGCAGCTGCGCAGGGTTGTAGCCCCAGCAGTAGTTGCATTGCATGTCTGCACGTGCTTTACATGTTTGCTGTCGGAGCTCTTGTCCTCGCGCGATCTGGGCCCTGTTTGTGTGAATCCTGGATCTGCCGCGGCGCCGACTTTGGGAATTGGGGCACGTGGAAGCGCGGTGCATCCTTATCGTGCGTCCTCCTCTCTCCTCTGGGCCGTCCATTCTAGGCCGGCGGAAGAACAATTGTTCCCTGCCAATCTACTTGGGTTTGGCTGTGTAGGAGTTTCCTTTTTTTCAAGAACGCGTAAAAGCTTTGCTTGTTATTCCATTAAGAAGAAGAAAGGAGATACATAAAAGCCCCGGAGTGCCTGACTGAAGGACTTGGGAAAAAAAAAGGACCTAAGGATGACTACTCCCTGGAAGGCGCCCGACCGCTAGCATCAGCCATGCGCCGAGGCGATGCTCGCCGTGAACTGCTGTAGCAAAGGTGGAGGGGACTCGTCTCATTGTTGAAGACCCTGCTATTCCGTTCCTTCTAAAGCATCCAGGAAATGAGGATGACAGAGGAGTCCAAATTGTTTCTTTCTTGCGGAGATAGAGCGCCCCGAGTGGAAAGCCAGTACTGTTGGAAAGACAACAGACCAACCGAGACGGCGCCGGGCAAGCCCAAACGCGTGAGGAAGTGCACCCAAACTTGGGAGGTGATAGCGCACCCGGCGAGGAGGTGGTCGATGGTCTCTAGGGAGTGCCCATAGAAAACACATGCACCTTGGTTTGGAAGACCACGACGCTGAAGGCGATCCGCCGTCCAACAACAGCGATGGACTGCAAGCCACACAAAAATTTTACATTTCAGAGAGGTTCGCGCGCTCCAGATAGCCTCCATGCTCGGAAACTCGCTCGAGCCCAAAAAAAAATACCTTGTAGGCCGACTTGGAGGAATAGTGACCTGAGGCTTCCCAACGCCAGATGGCCCTATCATGGTGCTCCACGTGGAGGTTTATGGTCTGCAACAAACCCCAAAGACGAATGATCTCGCCAACACAGTGAGGATCCTGCTCTCGATGTCCGAGATCCAGCAGCTATCGTAGAGCTTGAGCGACGGACTGGTTTTCCGCAGCTTCAGCGGGAACCCCAGCTGTGTGGGAAGAGGAAGGATGCTATGACCACCGAGCCGCCGGTCCACTGAACAAGGTGTTAGCACCATTGCCAAGTTCCACGGTGAGCGATGCACCGAACATATCTTCTCAACACGCCCAGCCTTGCGCCAAAGAAGCTCTTCCAAGGTCTTGTCGCCATGCCCTTTGTAGCCAAAGCCAACGAAGGCGAGGGCCTTTCCTAGAACATGCAGTTGTGTATGCCCATCCTCCAGATCGAGGGGCCGACAGACGGCCGACTAAGCGACAAGACAATGGCCTCCCGACACATTTCAAAGCCTTTCCAAAGAAATGCTCTTCTCCTTTGTCGATTTCTTTGATAATCGCAAGGGTGGGTCGAGGCCATAAAATTGTACATCGATGGATGTCAAGACCGACTGACTAACACTAGCCGCCTCCTTGGGACATCATGTCGGCTTGCCGTGCTTGCAAGCGGTTTGCGACCTTATCAATTAATGGTTGGAAATCGCTCTTGAGGGTCTTCAAAGATAGTGGCACCAAGATATTTGCATGGGAAATCAAATCGCGCATGTCAATTCATTGGTAATGAGCGCGCTTGTTCAATGTTGCATCGAATAGGCGAGATGGAACTCTTGGTAAGGTTTGTATGCAAGCCCGACGCCGCTAAAAGTTGTAAGATTTGTTTGATGACATGCGATCAAGAGCGATCGGGAGAGGAAAACGACCGCGCGTGCGGCGTAGAGGAGAGCGGTGCGGGATGCCTCGCCACCGCCGATCTACCGGAGCAAGGAGGTAGATTCGCCATCACGAGGAGGTTGTTCAAGACATCCATGTCTATGATGAACAACAAAGGCGACAATGGTCTCTCGGCGCACTTCCACCATGCGAGATGGGTTGACCTGGTTGCCGTTAAAGAGAACCCCGTGGACGCCGATCCGAACATGATGCTTAGCCATTCCTCCACTTGGGCCCAAACCCTTGCGCGTAAGGACCTCCAACAAAAGGCCAAGACAATGAGTCGAAAGCCCGCGCAATGTCCGCTTTAATAGAAAGTCGCTTCTTCGCGATGGAGAAGGCGAGCGATCGTCTCACCGTAAGAAAGTTGTCTTGAATCGATCTCGACTTGATGAACGCAGACTGGTTAGGCGACACGACCTTGGCAAGATGTGGGGCTAGTATCCTGGCAAGGACTTTGGAGAAAAGCTTAGCAAAACTGTGCACCAAACTTATAGGACGAAAGTCGCGGGCTTCTTTGGTGTCCGACTTCTTAGGCAGCAGAGTGAGTAGGGCTTGGTTGAGTCGCCCAAAACTACCCCCAGCCAAGCGACCAAGGCTATGAAAAGCAGCCATCACATCTGGTTTTATGAAATCCCAACAATGCTGGTAGAAATTGTTGGTGTAACCGTCTGGGCCCGGCGCCTTACCTGATGGTAGGGTTTTAATGGCTTCCCAAACCTCTTGTTCGAAAAAATTAGCGTCTAGTGCTGAAAGATCGACGGAATGAACATTGAGGAACTCCAAGTCTAGGGTGTGTGCACGAGAGACCGGATTCCCAAAGAGGTTGACGAAATGCATGTTGAAAGCTTCCTATATTTGGGATTGCCCCTCAATCCAGTCCCTGTCAACTTTGAGCTTGTAGATGTAGTTGCGACGCTTAGAGTGGTTGGTATGAAAGTGGAAGAAGCGTGTGTTAGCATCTCCTTCCTGCAGCCAACGAATGCGCGACCGTTGCCGAGCTATGGTGCGCTCGAGGTAACAGAGGCCAAGAAGCTTTTTCTTGAGGGCCGACCGGAACCAACGCTCCCAGGAAGAAAGCAATCATTTTTCTTCTGCCAGATCAAACTGCCAGGTGAGTTCATTCGCCATCCGGATTTGCTGGCGCACATTGACGCTGACTCCAGCTTTGCAAGGCCTTGGATGTGGCTTTGAAGAGCGCGTCCAAACGGCGAAATGGATCACGGATGGCGGCATCACAATGCCAAGCCGCTTTTGCTGCCTCATGAAACCCGGTTAAATTGAGCCAGAAAGTCTCGAAGCGGAATCTCTTGAACGAGGCGAAGGTGAACGATGTGGACAGAAGCAATGGACAATGATTTGAAGCTGTCGACGGCAAGGCGCAGAGGAAGCAGTCCGGAAACAAAGCTTCCCATGTTGCCGACACAAAGACCCTGTCGATGCACTCCAAGGTGGGTCTTTCCCTGGCATTTGTCCAGGTGAAAGCTCGGCCATTTAAGTCAATCTCTTTAAGCTCAAGATCATCTAGTACCCGCCTGAAGCAACCCATTTGCCTCTCGGCATATGGTATTGCTTTGTCACCGCTGAGAATGAGATTAAAGTCTCCTAGCATAATCCAAGGCCCGGCAAGGGAGGCACTGATGTCCCTTATTTCCTGGAGGAAGTCGACCTTGAGAGCATCATCTGGAGGGCCATAGACAACCGATAGCCAGGAGAATGACCCACAAGGAAAAACCACTTTAGCGGTAATGGAATGGGATCTTGTGCTGATGGCGGAGACGACGACCTTGGTTGAGCTCCAAGCAAGAAGGATGCCCCCCCATGTTTGGGTGGCCGACAAGTAACAGAACCCGTCAAAAGCGGGACCGAGAGTTTCCATTACAATAATATCATCAATTACATCAAGTTTGGTCTCTTGGAAACAAACGACCGTAGCGAGGGAGGTGTGCACCGTGTCTCTAACGACGGTCCTTTTAGCCCTATTGTTAAGCCCCCAGACGTTCCAATTAAGGAAGTTTATATTCGGACAGGCCATCGAATTACAATGGGTTACAGGAACGACCAAGGACCTAGGCATTCAAGGCCTAGTAAGCTGACAGCGACATAGGCGTTGAGGGCTCGTCGGCCGCGACCACAACCGGTCTCGTGAAGTCTGATGGTGGAGAAGCCGATCGAATCTCGAAAGAGCAAACTAACACAAAGAATGTGTTCCTAGATAGCTAGGCATGGAAGAGTTCCTTGAATTTGGTGGCTGCTACGTTTGAGTCCTCGGTGAAACCAAGGTTCCTGGCTAGCATGATTTGTGTGTGCTGACCCTCCGAGAGCACTTTTCTTGCTTTGGCTGCTTTGTTTGCCAAGCGAACACTACGACGATGCGCGGGACTTGAGGTAGACAAGCGGGAAGGCCGTTGAACCTTAGGGGAAGGCAGAACAGGCGCACCAAGACAAAGTCTAGCCCGTCGAGTGTAGGTTTGTAGCTCAGCATTAGCCTTGGTGGCCATGACCGCAGGGCTACCTGGGCCTGGGTCAAGAACCGGCATAGCGACTGGTGAAGGCAAAGCACATGCCTGCCGAGCTGGTTCACCGATGCTAGCTACGATAGCGATGTAACCACTGACGGCAGCAGGAGCTAACGCCCGGATCGTTGCAGGAATCCGCCGACGCCAACTCGATCCCGATGCCGGCGATCGACGATGCTCGCCGAGCCGATCACCGATGTCGCCACGATAAATGACATTGTCGCATCGCCGCAGGCTAGTGCCAACGACTGCTGCAAGGAGTCCAGGCCAACAAGAATAGGTTCTCGCCGCGGCGACCAACATAGCTCGCCGAGCCGTTCAATGATGCCGACTTTGAGGTGACGCCGCTTAACGTAACAAAGCATGGCAAGATCTCGCCGTAAGGAACCGCCAACGCCAACCCGCTCGATGCCCACGCCGACGAGGGATGGCAGAGGAGGGCTCGAGGATGGGGCGAGGCGAGAAGTTGACCTTCCGGAAAGGGAAGGACGCCGTTTGTCTTTTGCTTCAAGCAGAGGAAAGGTGGACAAGGAAGCCGAGAGTGGCAAGGTGATCGCAACAAGGTTCCGCTGTTGGAACGGCGATAGCGCAGATTTAAACCTCCTTTTTGCCTCAAGTCGGCCGAGCATGGTTGCCGCGACTCGCGTGGTATGGGATCGCCAATGGCCACGGAACCCCGATAGTCTTACTCGCACACCTTCCCCGCCGCAGCACGGACTAAGGCGCCGCCCGCAGCTCAGGCCCACATCCGACATGTGGCGCTTCAAGAACGCATGCGCCCCGGCCGTCCCTCGTGCCGCCAGAGTGTCGCCCGACCGGCGAGACTAGAGCCGCCGAAGTTTTCCGCGAGAATGCCAAAACATGGCGACGGATCGATTCATCGTGGTCCTCCTCCGGCAAGCCCCCAAACCCAGAGTCGTCACTTGAAGGCGCGAAGTGCTTGTCCTTCCTAGCCGCATAGGAGAAATCTTCTACCGAGTGAATGTGGATGGTGACGTGGTAGGACAAGGCCTCACGCAACTCCCTGTAGACTCACGACTTCTGGAACACCTGCGCGCCATGGTCAAGCACTGACCCGTCGGGAAGCATGTCCGGCTCCGCGATGACAACTGATTTTGCCTTAGGAATGGCACTAGGGTTTAGCGACCAGGCCACAAGGCGGAAAGAAGATAGGTCTTGACGCGACGTGGAAGATTCATCGAAGGACTCGATCCAGCAGGAGGGAGATAGAATGGCCGAGGCGGTCACCAGACTCCATGCATAGATTGGAAGGCCTTCCAAGGAGATCAGAACCCGGAAGTAAAGAGGCCTGTGATACTGCGCACCCGACCACTACCGGAGAAGAAGGAGAGTGTGACCTGTGCTGATGGAGCCGCTGCGGAGGAGACACTCTTTATTGGCGAAAGTGTTGCAGATGACCAGGAAGTTTTCGGGGAAGAAAGGATGAACTGAAAAGGTGATCGGGCGCCTCGCTCGCTTCGATCGCGAGCATGACTCAAGAAGGGCGACTCCGGCCGAGTCCTCCCACACGCAGACAACGCATCGCGCGCCGAGGCGCGCTTCCATGTCTCGCATGGCGGGAGAAAGGGACGACACAAACTCGCCGCCGGACGCGGGAGGATCCTCGGCGGAAGACGCCGCCGACGCCACCAGAAACATCCGGCGTGCTCCCGCCCTGGCATGTCCTAGCCTGGCGGGCTCCCTGCCTGCAACGACACCCAGGTATTGAGCGCCTCCACCAGCCACCCGTCGACGCTGTGGCGACGGCGAGCTAGGCGAGCCATCCGCGAGAACGCCGATGAGCGATCGAGCACTGCCAGGCCTCAGCGCCCGCCAGTATGCCAAACGCCTACTAGCGGCTGACCAAGGCCACCAGCAGACTGTGGGCTGGGAGGTCGATTGCAGTTGCCGGAGGTGTGACCAATGCCTTTACACCGGAAGCATCGGGTAGGATTCCGGCACTCCACGGCGACATGGTCACGCGCGAAGCAGTTGAAGCACAAGTCTATGAGATCACGCGACGTGCCTAGCAGCTGGGGCTCGACGGCGGCCGGGTTGTCGCTTCACGCGTGAGCGCGACGCCGCACTTCTTGCCAAGAACCTCGTTCCGTAGCCTTGCTGGGAGGGGCGACCTCCGGAGCTTGAGGAATGAGGGGCGAACAAGCGACCTTGTGGCGCGGCGGGAGCCTGCCGTCCAGAAAAAGGATGCCCTTGCCTCTAGCTGTCCCGTTGAGGGGTCCGCTCAGAGCGGAAGGGGTTGAGGCAACAAAGGTCACTTAAAATGGCGGGCAACGACCGAGGGAGTCCTGGTTGGCGGCGAGCGACGCCGGGATTCGGCCGAGTCGGGGCTAGAAGGAGAGGAGTCCAGCCATCTTCGTCCCTTCTCAGAGAGCTTTCCGAGCACCGCCGCCCGGAAATCAAGGTCGGAGGACGAGGAGGGGGCCATGGGGGAGGGAGGGGCGATGGCTGAGCGGAGGAGACTTAGATGTGGCCGCCGTCGCCGGAATGGCGGCGTGGGGGGAGGGAGAGCTGTCGGTAGGAGAAGCTCGAAGTTTTTCCTCCGTGCCAGATCTCATCCCATAATCCTTGTTTCCTGACCTGAAACATCCCAGGTTGCCTGGTCTCCTGACCCTGCATTTGCTTCTCGACGACATCTCTGTTGAGACTTCCGAGTTAAAGCTGATCGCATTCAGGGAGTATTCCTATGCTTCAGCATTTAAAGTTGTGACTCAAAACAAGAAAAATAGAGTCAGTCTGTTCTTTTCGTACGGGTTGTATAAACTTTCTTACAGGCTGTATAAACTTGTAATCAAACCGATTTTGGGCGTTGCCTGTGGTGTTCGCTCGGCTAAAGTTCTCTACGCCCATCATAACTAAAACAAGGACCACACACGGCAGGCAGAGCCGATTTCGAATCTGAGATGAGGAGACACTCAAGTCATCTGTAGCTAAAGAATTACTGCGAGAAAGGAGCTGAACAACAAGCGTGTATTTACAAGAGCTATAGTGCAATACCACGAAGACCAACAAGTGGGGCCGGCTACATAGAGGCTGACACCTGGGCCCACACTACAACCTCTGTACCACTAGCTTAGTATGTTGCTTTCCTACCTACGACAAGGGACACGAACACAAGCCGAAGCCATCCACGTTAATTCCTGGATCCTGGGATGGATGGCATGGCTTATCACCAGCATTGGTCGGTCTCCCACCTCCGCACCCGCATCATACCGGCGTCGCCGCCGCCGCCGCGGAATACCCCGAGCGAGCGGTCGTAGCGCGCCCTGGTCGCCGGGTCCGACAGCGTCTCGTACGCCCTCCGAATCTCCAGGAACGCCTCGGGGCCGCCGCCGCCGCCGGGGCAGGAGACGTCCGGGTGGAGGCGCTTGGCCATGACGCGGTACGCGGCCCTGATCTCCCCCAGCGTCGCCGCGCGCCCCACCCGCAGCGCCTCGTACAGGCTCCCCGCCGTAGGCCTCGGCGCAGGCGGGGCCAGAGGCACTGCTCCCGCCATGAGATCTTCTTGCCTTGCCTTGCCTTGGTTTGCTTGCTTTTGCTTGCTTGCTTGGGACTTGGGAGAGCGTGAGTGGTTGATGAGTGAGCGAAATATAGCTGGGAGTGGAGCGGAGAGATGACGCGCGCGAGGTGAGGGAGGTTAATATGCGGGAGGTGGGGCCCACTTGAGCGACGCTGCACTAGGCTCGGGATGGGACGTCGCTGTCGTCTAGAAGGGTTGGGTTAATTGTGTTGAGGAACCGTCGCTCGCAAGTTCACCGAGCCGACACCGTGATACAAAATCGAATCGTAAGAACGATACAAGAACACGTTAACGCAACAATAGATGAAAACACAGTATGAGAGGATCGCAGATTTCTTTATCGCTCTTCCAATAATGAATTGTGTACATGATTTGTGGTGTCCTCTTCTATTTATACCACAAGATGAGGTGCCCATCTCGACCTTGACTCGGCCGCCCGCTTCCTAATACTCCCTGGGATCTCATCCTTCATGTCCATGCCTCGCTAAAACTCCATAAAACCCAAATGGAAAAATTTAGAGAAAGAGTACATGTATCACGCTCGCTATGTCGCACTAATTGCCTCATTAAAAACCTTAACCGAGAAACTTCAGAAAACTCGTCAAGGGAAAAAGAGTACAATTCACCCAATTTATTTAATCTCCGTGATTTGCTCTTTGGGTACTGATCTTCGTAATCAAGCTTTAGTAATGAGTTTGTGAAGGTTCTCCTCCGACTCGCACTTCTAAGTCTTATCATTCCAATTCCACGCACGCACCTTTCAAAGCTAGATGCTGAAGTGACTTAGTGAACAAATCGCAAGATTTTCACATGACTTAGTATGCAAGACTTAATTTCGCCCATCTTTTGCATTTCATGAGCATAGAAGAACTTGGGGTTGATATGCTTTGTGAGAGGACTCTTCACATAACCCATCCGCACTTGTGCAACACAAGTCGCATTATCTTCATAGATAATAGTGGGGTTTATGCGTATTCAATCCACATGATCGCTGGATGTGGTGAATCATCCGCCGGCCAAGAGCATTCCCGCGCCTCGTGATAGTGCTATAATTTCGAGTGGTTCGTCGGTTGATACCAAACTCGCTTCGATGATTTTCATGAAATTGCGCTCCACCACACAGAATACATAGCCTGCTTATGACTTAGATGTATGCGGTCCGATAAGTACCCAAAGATTCGTGATAGCGCCATTGTAAGGTCCTCGTTCTTTCAGAGAATGTGCCAAGATCTTTACTTCCTTGGAGGTATCTAAGACATCCTTTATTCCTCGCCAATGCCTTTTGGTAGGTCCCGCACTATACCTTGCTAAGAGATTCATCATAAAGCAATGTCCTGGTCTAGTGCGTTTGCTAAATACATGAGTGCTCCAATCGCGCCAAATATGGGAATTCCGGTCCCAGACTTCTCCTCTTCTTTAGGTCCAACGGGTCCTTGTCTTGCCGCAAGGATCTCCGATCATTGGCACTTTGAAGGATATGCCTTTTCAAAGTCGAACCTTTCCAACACCTCCGAGTGTAGGTTGACTGATGTACTAAAATCCCTTCTGTGGGTATGCTCAAGCCGCAAGCCTAGGCAATATTTGGTTTTACCTGATATTTCATTTCAACTCGACCTGTGTAAGAGCTTGCTTTTCCAATATCTTCTAAAGTCCCGATGATATTCGGATCATCTACATATACCGAGATTATACGTAATCCATCCGGATCGCCGTATAAACACACAGGACAATCCTCACTGCTCGTAGCCTTTCTTGCAGAAAGTCGCTAGGCGATTATACCACATCTTGCCTCGACAGCTTCAAATTCCATACGTTGACTTTCTCGAGTTGCACATCGATAGATTTCTATTTGCTCGCCTTGGTTCTGAGACAGGATACCTTGTGTACCTTCATATAAATTTCGTAATCCAAGTTCCCGTAAAGGTATGCAGCTACCACATCCATCAATTTCATTTCCAAATTCAGATTTATCGCCATTGAGATTAAATATCTAAAGGTAGTTCCGCCCATGACCGAGAATAGGTTTCTTCATAATCGACTCTGGTCTTTGAGTGAAACCTGTGCAACAAGCCTTACTTTATATCTTACAACTTCATTTCTTTCATTTCTCTTTCAACAAATACCCATTTATGCCCTACAGTGGTGCACATGAGGAGGTGTGCGCTTATGTGCCCAAATACCTCTCTTTATTCAGAGATATTAATTCGCTTCTATTGCCTTTTCTAATCTTTCCAATATGATCTTTTCTTGCATTCAGCGAGCGATGCAGGCTCTGGATCAAGATCAATGATTGTGGTAATTTTCTTTGCAAAATAGATGTCGACATTGGCTTTTGCTCTATTCATAGATTCTCCCGTAGTCACATAATTTATAGCTATTTCTTCATGGGGCGGTTCTGCTAATGCTTCTACTTGCTTACCGCTGCTTTCAATTGCGGGGGCAAGTCCCTTTAGTTTTTCAGCTCCGATGTGTGCGCACACATCCATGCTGATATCTCCCTCCATGGGAATATTCAAATATGGTATGCCTTTGTCAAGGTTCCATACCGTTGTCGTCTCAACGCGCCCTTCGCTTGTGGGGAACTTCGATCTACCGTGACAAGTCCTTCTTATCCTTTTTCGCCAGCGCCCCGCCATTTGGGATTCGAGGGCGGAGTTCTCGCCCTTTATTCTCGAGGCCTTTGGACGGATTAGGATACCTTCTATTTTCTTTGGTATTTCAACCTCTTCGGTGCATTGCGTGCGTGCACATGCGACTTGGTCACGCTTCAAATCACTAAAGTGGTCGCGCTTGATTCGCTAATGCTTGCAAATCAATTATCTTCGACTTCTATCCGCTTCATCGTGCGTGGGTCATGTGCATTAATTCCCGTGGCTTGCCACGTTATTTCCGACATTTTTCATCAAGAGGTTGATTTCTCCCCAATGACGGAAACTATCCTCATCAAATATGCTATCAAACGGGTCAGATGCAAATCTCCAATATTGGGTCCAGATACCTGATTATGGATGCGCCTCATAACTAACGATATCCCGATTTTCTGAGAGGCCCATTGCGTCACGCGGTGGTGGTATAGGTACATAAACCTTGCAACCAAACCTTCAAGCCGAGAGATTTTCTGGTGACCCTTGCGCTAGTTGCATAGGTGAATGGATGTTGTATGTCGACGGTCTAAAATTGATGAGAGTTGCCGCATGCAGATCGCGTGTCCCCAACACGTAGTTGGTAAATTACACCTGTAAAAGCGGCCGGGCAATGAATTTAATTCTTTTAATCAATGCTTCTGCTAGTCCATTCTGGGTGTGGACATGTGGTACCGAGTGCTCAACGGTAATTCTCATTGCCATACAATAATCATCAAAGGCCTTTGAAGTAAATTCTTCGACGTTGTCCATTCTGATGGACTTTACATGATGATCAGGGAAATTATTCTTTATTTTAATTATCTCATGAGATCAGCTTTGCAAAAGCATGATTTCTTGTAGATAACAGGCATACATGCGACCATTTCGAGGAAGCATCGATGAGCACCATAAAGTACCTAAATGGCCCTGACAGGGGCTGAATAGGACCGCAAATATCTCCCTGGATTCGGTCCAGGAATGCAGGAATTTCATCCTTCACTTTCAGAGGAGAAGGTCTAGTAATTAATTTCCCGGTGGCACATGCAGGGCACACGAAATCTTCTGGATTCGGAAAATTCTTTACATTAATATTATGTCCCTTAGAATTGTTAATTATATTTCTCATCATCCTAAGACCGGGGTGGCCTAATCTATCATGCCAGAGACAGAAAAGTTCAGAGCTTCTAAAAGATGTTTTCAGGACATTATAGGCTGCAAGTGCCTTAATATGAGTGTAGTATAGCCCAGATTCATACGAAGGAAGTCGTTCTAATACCCTTTTCCCATTCTCTTCACGCTTTGTAATGAGCAGGTATTCCTTACCATACTCTTCTTCAGTTTCTACATGGAGACCGTTAGCGCGAATATCTTTAAAACTTAAGAGAGTTCTAGTCGATTCCGGCACAACAAGGCTTCTTCAATGACCAATGTCGTGCCCATTGGGAGTATAATTGTGGCTCTTCCCGAGCCTATTATACAAGTATCGCCGCCAACATTGTCGTGAAGACTACCAAAGATTCTTGCCGATCGACCGAAAATTTCGCTCTCTTAGTATGGTATTCGTTATGCCGCTATCCGCTAGGCACACTTCCTCCATAGGCGCCACACGCTGCTCGATATATAAAGTATTTATTAATATGGAGCAGTAAAACAATCCACACATAAATCATACTTCAAAACAGAACAAACTTGCTTCATTAATACGGAAAAGTCTTGTCGACACATCATAAGAATTTATTGCAAATGCTCTTCTAGAGCTTACAACCTTTATTCAAT
The DNA here is from genome assembly GCA_036346255.1 of Ampelocalamus luodianensis. Lineage (NCBI taxonomy): Eukaryota > Viridiplantae > Streptophyta > Magnoliopsida > Poales > Poaceae > Ampelocalamus > Ampelocalamus luodianensis. Next base: position 48,203,179 of record CM070627.1, on the reverse strand, counting down.
AATTCAAAATTCTAACATAAATCGTAAACGATCAGAAACTAAGTGTCATGCATGCACTAGATTGAATCAAGTAAGAATTAACTTCACTCAACTGGTCTACTTTATGTTTTCTTCTAAGCAACATACCGCGTCACGCAATGTCCAAAGAAGGAGTGGTGGGTTTGTTGCAGGATGTCCACATCCATAGGTGCACCAATGATCGTGGATCTTCAATGCCCGCAATGGCGAGGTGCGCCATGTCGCCCTTTGCCCTTCTTCTTTGCCTTGAAAGCATCAATCACGTGGCCGCGGTTCACGGCAGACACGTGACCAATGTCCCCAAGTGCCACATTTGTAGCACTTTGGTCCCGCCGACCATAGGGCTTCTCATCGCGCTTCTTTTGGTCGTCTTTTCTTGACTTGAGCATTTTGCTTAGTTTTGTGGCCCATGACCTTACCCTTCTTGCCTCTCGCTGAGTGAGGCTTTCACCTTGTAGCCGCTAGCATTGACTTCATGGCCAACTTTGCTACTAGGTGGTCTGCGAGATGTAGTTCTTTCGAGAACCTCATCTTGAGCTTCCGCAACTTGCATAATATCAATCGGCCTCGCATATTCCTTGAAGCCATCCTCGACGATAGTTGCGCGGATTGCACCGCATTTGGGTGAAAGGTAGATAGGGTTTTCTCAATCCTCTCTCAGATTCGTGATTACTTTACCACAAAGTCAAGATTTGTACAAATTTGCAAAGCGTAGTTGTACTCTCACGGCCCGATAGTCAAGAAACGTAGTCGAGTCCATTCTCGCTCGCCTCGGCAGATGGTGTACTTCAGCCGAACCGCTTCTTCGTATGGCCCATAATGCCGCGCGCTTTCTCGCTATATACTCATTCTTTAGAGTTAGGCAAAGGTGATGTCCGAGAAAATGAAGTGTTCGATCATTCTCTCGCAGCTTGGGACAACATCTCGCGAGGTGCCGAGTCCGATAGCAAGACGGAGCTTCTTGGCTCCAAGTACGATCTCAACATCCGATGCCCAAGTCAAATACTCACATGTCGGGCCGCCTCGAACTCCTTGCTCAGATTCCACCATCCGCATATTCATGCAAGGGATGCATAAGATTACCGCTGTAATGTACATAAAAGGTTGCAAGAATTCCTATAATGTTCCCAGATTTTTCACGTATTTTTCAAGATTTATCGCTATTTCAGTTGATTAAAAGCAATATAAATAATTACAAATAATCAAAACAAGAATACGTAAAATAAATTGCATAGAAATAACAATAGCAAGAATAAATATGCTTCAAATTTCAAAATATGCAAAAATTTGATTCCCGAGGCCTTTTCTCACTGGAAAAGTTATTTTTCTGCTAAAACCGCAAGTTTCAGGGTTAAAACGCAAATCTCGCCTCGAGAGAATTTATGCAGAATTTCATATTTTCTCGAGGGTTTTCGCAAAATTTCATTATATGCGAAAACTTATGCTGAATCTAAAAACTTCAAGGCCCTTTTTGCAAAATTTCGATTTTTCGCATGCGCCCCCTTCCTTTCTGTCCTTTTCGCCCGGGGCCCCTTTTTTTTTTTTTCTTTCTTTCTCCATCCGGGCCTTCCTTTTGGCCCATAAGGCCTTTCTTGGGCCCATACTACGGATTATATATGAAGGGGCATTTAGGTTCCCAACCTCAGACTCAAAGAAAACCGGCGCAAGACGGCCGCACATGTCGCGCGCGGCTGCACTTGACTCCGGCGAAGCGCGACCGGAGGGCGGGTCCATGGAAGTCGCGGCGGCGGCCGCTCGCGCGGAAGGCTGCCACGGCGGATGGCGCGCGGCGCCGGCTGGGTCGAGGCCGCGACACGCGCGCGCGCGTGGAGCCGAGAGGAAGCGGCGCAACGACGCCGCCAAAGGAGGTGGCGTGATGGCGCGACGTCGCGCTGCGTTATCACGGCGGCCGGTCCGGCCGCGCCGCGCGCGCGCCGCCGCCGTTGTTTTTTTTTTTTTCTTTGCTTGCCGAGATGCTCGTTTTTCATGCCGGCAGAGAGGTGGTCGCCGCTATGGGCGGCGCGAAGCGGGCCGGGCCGGCCGGCGGCCGCGCCGCGCCTTCAAGGCGGCGGCGGCGGCGGCACCACGGGCGCGCGAGGATCAGGCAAGAGCGGCGCTGGCTCAGACTTCATGGTCGGCACCGCAATTTTTTTCTTTGAAAATACCGCTCATCTATGCGTGTATGCAATGCAATGCGATGTAATACAAGGCAATCGACATCGGTTCTTTCATGCAACCACCGACGGTTTTTGCCGCGACTTCAAGTCACCGCAGAGGTTAGAACAGATTTGCAATTTCCAATCTACTTGATAATCGACATCCGCTTCTTTCATGCAACTGCCGATCGGCATTGTGTGGCGACTCCAAGTCGGCTCGCGATGATTAGAGCAAATTTGCATCAGAAAACAATCTAGAAAGCAACAATTGAAGAATTGAAAGCAATCTAGAAAACGATTCAATCTACGAGTGTCGCTCATCGACGTTACCTTTTCGATGCGAGGAGAGTCGATCGTGGCCGATAACGTGTTGAGGAACCGTCGCTGCAAGTCCGGGCTCGAGCGACACTCAGATACAAAATCGTAATCGTAAGAACGATGCAAGAACACAAGAACGCAACAATAGATGAAAACACATGTATGAGAGGGATCGCAGCTTTCTTTATTGCTCTTCCAATAATGAATTGTGTACATGATTTGGGGTCCCTCTCCTATTTATACCACAAGAGATGAGCGCCTATCCGCATCTCTGACTCTGGTCGGGCCCGGTTTCCTAATAAATTGGTTTGTGTTGGCGATCGGCTGGTTCGTGGCGCCGTCGCCGTGGGTCCCTCCCATCTGGCTTACAGAAGAACAAGACAACGGTTAAATACCATATTACTCCTCCAGTTTCCAATTTAAACTTCCACACGTCCGTGGTTTTGTTAGAACTATTGTTGGTAACAAGTTACAAAGTTTGAATTAATCTTCGAATACGTGCACGTCTTATAAAAGTTAACTAAGGTAATCCTAGCATAACAAAGAAATCAGAACAACATGGAAAATAGATAAGATTTCAATACTTTAGAGGTGCTTCGTTCGTTTATAAAAAAAAAGCATTAATTATGATCGTTTATATTGTATAATCGAGGACACGTTGCCGATGAACGAAACTCTCAACTCACAAATAATAAATAATAGACAAGAACACAAAAATATAGTCTCAACCTTCTCCCTTTATTGATATATTTGCCCGTAGGCTTGTGTATACATTGAGAGCTCTCTGTCCCTTTTATATACAAGGAGAAGGAGAAGATCTCTTCGTGTATAAATAAGTAATATGAGACTAAACTCACTAATGAACTTTGTGGACTGACATCCCCTTAATGAGCATTTGAAAATGTCCACACATAACCGGGCCTCAGAAACGTGCCGATATACAACAGTTTCCACCTACTACCCAACCTTATAGCCTCCTTAACTCGCAGGTCTGGTCACACATATACTCCTCTATTTATTTATTTTTCGACCCAGAGGGGAAAAACCCCAGTTTCATTTATAGAAACTAACAACATTCAAGTTCGATACGAAACAATCCAAAATAAAACATAAATACCTGAAATGAACGGAACTAAGCCTAACCATTCACGAACCTAGTCTATTTGTTGGGCTATCTGATCAAATCAAATAGACTTACACGGCGGACGCGGCATCACCGTGCATGCATGCGCCTTACACATGCACATGCCAATGGCTGCCACAATTGACAAAGCAGCTGTCTTAATTTCGTTACTTTGGAAATTTCAAGCTCGGAGACTTTCCACGGTGCTTGCAAGGTACCTTAGATCCTGATTTTTGACCTTTCATTTTTTTGTGTAGTTTAGTCCTTTGAAAAATCACAAATTTTATTCGAGTTAATTAAACTTAATTAGAATTTTTAGAAATTAAAAATGATTTAATTTGAATAATTTGAACATTTAATTAATTCTAAAACTATTTTATTTGAGTTCTTTGTGCTTAGAAGTATTTCCTGATTGTTTTGGAAATTTTCTGAGTTTATTTGCTATTTTTGTGGCTATTTCCTTTTCCCGTATTTTCTTAAAAACAAAACCAACTAAAATCCCTGGAAAGTCGAGTGTGCCGAATCGTTCCACCGGCCCACTCCTCTCCATTTCTCTCCACCTGGCCCAACCGGCCCACTTCTCTGCCAAACACTAACCCTAATGGGCCATGTCGCCACCCGACCCAAGCCATCGCTGCCTTGGACACGGTGTTCGTACCGCCGCCGATTTGGTTGGTGTGGTGCACACACCGAGGCCGCTATAAATAGCTGCACCGCTAGCGCCGCTCTCCCTCGCTCTCAACCCGCTACATAGCCAGGCTCCCGAAATCACCGGAGAAGCCACGCTGCCGTCGTCTCCAACGAGGCGAGCCAATCAAGATTCCACTCGCACCACCTTGTGTTCTACCTTTCAATCTACTTGCACCTCCGATGGATTTGGTGTTAGTCCATCGCACGAGATCGCAATGCTCAATCTTCTCTCGCCGCACCACCTCGCCGCCGCCGGTGACTCTTTGTCGGCCAACCCCATCACCGAGTTCGCCAACCCTATCTATTATTCGTATTCAAATGCAAATGCCGTTCTGTGCAAAATAACCTTAGTAGTCACATCCTTTGGAATAAGCCGTCAACTATACTTGCATTACAACTTATTGAGTACCCCAACTATACTTGCATTACAACTTATTGAGTACCTATGTACTCACTCTTGCAATACTTATCATTCAGTTGGAGAAGGTCTTGTTCCCAGTCAGTTGCCTGTGGCAAGTCGATAGGTTCTTGTTGGAGTTACTTTCATTCCATGTTGTTATTTTCTTTAGTGCTAAAGCCAGCCGTGGTGAATAATTATAATCTTAACCATTTGGTCATAACTACTATTTGCTTATCAAATTCGGTACATTTATCCTTATATTCATTGTGTATCGAATGATATTCATCGATATTGACAGTGTGTGTAATAGCGTGATCTTAAACTAGTGTATATTATACATAGAGGGTCCTGATCTGTATATCGAGTCCCGACACTTAGTACCTCCTCTTGAAAAAAAAAATACCAGCCGTTGATTTGTAAAGGGGTAACTTTGAACTAGAAATTATGTAAATGTGGGTAATTTAGTAATTATTCTTAGAGCTGATCCTCTACCTCGTCTCCTTTACTCGTGGATCACCGGATTTTACGCAACGAACGTGTCCTCAAGCACGGTAGAAAGTCTCGACTTGTCTACCGGTTAATCGCCACCATACATTCATACCATAGGAGCACTGTAGCATTGTCATTCTTTAGTTTACGAGATGCTTCTCCTGTTCTCCATTGCAACTAGCGAGTGGCGCTGTACACGTACTCCAGACAGACGGTTCGTCGTTGCACTGACAATTTACTGTCGTACAATATTGCTTTCCATTTAAAATCAATTCAGCACCATGCATATGGCTAAGGATGGGTGGCAGAATGGAAGTCTCTGTCATCTTTTTCTTCTTTTGTCTTTGAGACCCAAGTCTCTGTCATCCCACATGTATGTAAGGTTCGCTCTGCTTGGTTTTACGCCCGTACATTAATATAGGTAAGGTAACTGGGGCCAGGGGGTCCGCTTGGATAGCTGGATGCTTGCTTTTTGGGGCCGGATGTGGCCCGGCTTCTAGAAGATAAGGGCGCAGCTGCTTGTCCTCTTCCATTTGGTCATTTTCATTAGCCGCGTTGAGCATATCGATAGGAGCTTTCATATATCTTTTGGTGAATGAGAAAAAGGAGTCCGGTGATTATCGGATTTCTCTCTCTGCACACCGGCACGCTGCTCTGCTTAGATCGAGCGGTCGACTGGATACTGTGCAGTGCACGCGTGGGGTGAGATAACCTGCGAGAATTGTGTGTGAGCGGAGCCATTGGCCGATCCAGTACTGAGCTGGAGGAAACTTAACTCACGTTCCGAAGCATCGTACCAAACTTTCTGGGAAAATAGCCCGGTCCAGCCTGTACAAAAGGCCCAAACAAAGGGCAAGAAAACGCCGATCCTATTTCCGTCTGGCCGCCAGCTGCCGGCCACAAGCCCACGATGGCACAGCGGGTCCTGTGTGTTGGAATTGGGCACATATGTTTAAAGGCTCATTCATTCGTATAATTTCAAAGCATACAAATTCTTAGATCGAAGTTTTAGACTAGTCGAAACACAATGATCGAACCGAGCAATAAACACGTGGTCGATACTCGAGTCGAAGCCCGTGGTCAAAGTGATACGGTCGTCCGATCTTCTCGACGAGGATCAAGATACTCACATGCAACTTCTCGAATCGTAGTGATCATTCGTTACCAATGCAAGAACGAACACTCCTTAATTCGCGAGAACACACGCGCCGGACTTCACGATCACCAAACGAAGACCTATCGCCTCCCAATTTCCAAAGAAAAGGTTGAACGATCTCAATTTGCGAAGAATTCCTAATTTCCTCGAGAACATGGTTTGGCCATGCAGCTATGCTTGGAGAAACAAGAACTGAAATCAATCTATTATCTCAAAACATCTAGTGTCCAAACTTCCATACGCAAGTATTTTAATCGACCAGGGCCGAAAAGGCAAGTCCTATCGGCCGACGGACAGAGTCGGTTGTGTTTCCAATTCCTTAGCTAATACTTGCTAAACATAAAAACATGCCTAATGTGTACAACCGAATCAACATGGCTTAGAGCAATTCACGTATGGCTGGATACGTGAACAGGAAACAACTCCAAGTCACGTACATGCTTTCCTTTTAGTGTTGGTCTTGCATGAACCAGCCTATTACTTCTTGCACCCCTTTCTTTGAACGTGGCAGCACCTCATCGTACATGCTTTCCTTTTAGTGCTCGGTGGCCTTGTCTTCACACTTAAGAATGCATAAGAAACTAGCATAAGTTAGTATATTATTCTCATCAATAGAAGGTAAGACATTAAAGAACAAATTCACCTGTTGTTGCAGTTTCTTGGCTCGCAGGTAGGTTGTGCATCGTGACCAAGAACATAGTAGCTGTTGGACCCGCACTCGATAGGCAAAGGACAACAAGGGTTACAAGGACAAGGCAAGTGCAGAAGCTTTGGCGCCCGTCTACGAAGGTTTCAAAAATCCTGTTGCTCAAGATGTGTCGCCAGCTCCACATCTGATGGTTGAGGACATCCAGTTGGTGGGGGCTACTGTTTGCAAGATGCCTTCTGGGAGGATGTCTGAAGAAGCTGTCGATGCCTCTGATGATGATTAGGTGGTCCTTGTCTTCTATGATGTTTTTAGTCCCAGCCAGATTGCTTAATAGTTTTATTTTGCTTAAAGACAGTTTTGTTAATGGCTATGTTAGCCATGGATGTATTTTGTACTGGCTGGTTTTTGTTCTGCTGTTGAACTTACGCTCCTTTCAGTGGATATCTATCTTTTTTTTTTGTCAAGAACGCACAAAAGCTTTGCACGTTATTCCATTAAGAGAAGAGCGAGCTACAGAAACCAATCCCAACAGACAAACAGAACCAACAAGACAAGACTAAAACAAAAATAAGAACACGAAAAGCCTAGACGAACAAACTAAAGAACGAAACAAAAGGCAACCCCACAGTGGATATCTATCTGGAGGGTCTCTTTGTTGCCTGTTTATTCCTTTTCCTGGCTTGGCAATCCCACAGATCTTGTTCACTACAGTAGTGGTTTCTACTAGTTAGTACCACTGTTTGGCATGCTTCAGTTGTTTTCAGTGATTTATGAATGTCTACAGAAACTGGAATGCTTTGTCGTGGAATTAGAGGTTTGAACTCCAGGGATAAGTGGAATGATATTCGAGATAAAGATAGAACAAAGTGCCTGTTCTATCTTCTGCTTTCAGGAAACCAAAAGAAATTCTTTTGATCACCAATTCATGAGAAATTTTAGTCACAGACGCTTTGATCAATATGCTTTTGTCCCCTCAATTGGTGCCTCGGGAGGGATCTTGACAGCTCGGAATGGTGCTCTTTTTTCTGGGACTGTTGTGCAGTCCAATAGATTTGCTTTGACTATAAAATCGATTTCGACTCAGGATGCCACTGTCTGGTATGTGACAAATAATTATGGTCCTCAGCAGTCAGCACCTACTGATAAAGCTGAATTTGGAACTGGTTATATTATTTTGATGCATCCCTTTTCAACTTTGGCTTTTGGTGGAGGGTTTTAACCTTATGAGGAGCCCAGAAAATAGAAACAGGGATGGGGCCAACATCAATGATATGCTGTTGTTTAATGATATTATTCACCACCTGGATTTAGTTGAGGTGCCTTTAAAGGACAATCTTTTACTTGGAGTAATATGCAAGACAACCCTCTCCTAGAGAAGTAATATTGGGTTTTACTTCTTCTACTTGGACTTCTACTTTCCCTAGTACCATTGTTCTGCCCCTGGCTAGGCTCACTTCTGATCATGTCCCTTGCCTAGTCCAAGTGCGTACTGTTATTCTAGAAGCCTCAATTTTTCGTTTTGAGAACTATTGGGCTGAGTTTGAGGATTTCTTTCCAACAGTGCAACACTTTCGGCAACAACCTTGTACTATAAACAACGCGGCACAAAAAATTTCTGCAAAATTTAAATTGCTGAGAAGAGGTCTCAAGCACTGAAAGCAAAGTGCTTTCACGGTTGAACTCAACAATTAATAACTCCAGCTGGGTGCTTGCTCTCTTAGATGGTCTGGAGGATCAGAGGCCACTGTCACTGGTGGAAAGAAATTTCAAGAAGATCCTGAAAGGTCATCTTATGCATCTCAGCATCTGTTGGAAGTAAAAGAATTTATTGGCGCAAGAGAGCTACTATCAAATGGATGAAGTTTGGGGATGAAAATACTAAGCTTTTTCAATCCATTGCAACGCAGACTTTCAGAAGAAACTATATATCTCACCTATATTTAGAGGATTGCACTTGTTTAACTGATCATGATCAGAAAACTGGAGCTCTCTGGAATTATTACAAGGATAGGCTGGGAATTTCAGAATACACAGGCATGCTCTTTGATCTTTCTTCCCTTACTCAGGAGGTGAACATGCCAGGTATTGATGAACCTTTCTCCAAAGAAGAAATTGATGCAGTAATCAAAGAAATGCCTTCTGACAAAGCTCCAGGGCCAGATGGCTTTAATGCTTTTTCATGGAAAATGTTGGCATCCCATTGCTCCAGACTTTTATAAATTGTGCGAGGCATTTTATCATGGGGCAATAAACATTCAGAGTATTAATAATTCCTATATTACTCTTGTCCCAAAAAAGTCCTCTTCTGACACAGTTAATAATTCCTATATTACAGGCCCGCCCATCTCACTCCTCAGTAGTACCTTGAAATATTAACCAGTATGGCTTTATTAAGAACAGATAATACAAGATTGTTTAGCGTGGGCTTTTCGTTACTTGCACCTATGCCATCTTTCCAAGAAAGAAATTGTTATCCTCAAGTTGGATTTTGAGAAGGCTTTTGATAAGATGGAACATCAAGTTATCCTGGAAATGTGGAAGCACAAAGGTTTTAGTGAAAGATGGTTAAACTGGGTTAAGTCTATTCTCAGCTCTGGCACCTCGGCAGTACTCTTGAATAGAGTACCCGGAAAACCTTGCATTTTAGGAGGGGTCAGACAGGGAGATCCTTTGTCTCCACTTCTCTTTGTTTTGGCTGCAGATTTACTTCAAAGTATGATGAACAAAGCTTTTCAAATTGGCATGTTGTCCCTGCCAATAGAGTGTGGCTTAACTCAGGATTACCCAATTATACAGCATGCAGATGACACTTCGTTGATCATGCCAGCTGATGAACTTTTCTGCCTTAAGGGCTTTCTACACACTTTTGCAGCCTCTACAGGATTAAAAGTAAACTTTCAGAAATCTTTCTTGGTACCTATCAATGTCCCTGAAGAGAAAACTCAAACCCTAGTTGGTACCTTGGGTTGTCAGATTTTCTGGTATGCCTTTTACTTATTTGGGGTTGCCCTTGGGGACAACTAAGCCCAGAGTGGATGACTATTTGCCTCTCTTGGATAGAGTTAGGAGGAGGCTCTCAGACTTAGCATCTCATTTATCGTATGGTGGAAGATTGACAGTTGTAAACTCAGTTCTCTCCGATTTGCCCACTTACTCTATGTGCACCCTCAAACTGCCAATCTCAGTGATAGAACAAATTGAAAATACTGTAGCCATTGTCAAAGGTGAGAGGACCTGACATCAACAAGAAAGGAGGTTGCTTGGCAGCTTGGAATTGTTAGAGATATGTTAGAGATAGAATAGGGACTCTTGTGTATTGCCTTATCTCAGATATGGCATACACCTCTTGTACTTCTATATATATTGCCCATTGAGCTTCTTCAATATACACACAATATTCATAACATGGTATCGAGACAAAGTTAAGGTTTATCAGAGCCGACGCCGCGCCTCCTAGCTCCGCTAGTCTTCCGCTGCTCGGAGAGCAACCACGCCCCGGGCGGCGATACGCCGCTCGACGCCTACCTCGGATCCGCTTTGGGCGCTCGCCCCGTGCTTCGCCGCCGCTTCCACCGATCCGGATCACATCGCGTCGGGAGGAGCAGGCTTGGCCTTCGGTTTGATCCGTCGGCGTTCGCCTCGTCCAAGTCGACGGCCTCCGCAACCGGCCCTGCGCTGGATCCCACCATCAGGACCCGACGACGCCGCTGCAGCTCCTCCATGGCCAGAGATTGCGAGCCCGCGGCGCGCCTGCTGTTCGCCGCGATCCCATCGCCCAGATCCACGCTACCTCTGCTCGTCCAACGCTGCTCAAGCCGCCGCCGCATCGCCTGCCTATGCGCGCATGGAGGCGCTCGCCGCCTCTTCTGGCTCCACCCGCAGCCGACCACCTCGCCGAGCGCCTCCTCTGGCTCCACCCGCAGCCGACCACCTCGCCATTGCCTCGGTCCCCTCGCGCGCCAACGCTCAGATCGCTCGGTTGCGCCCCGTGGCCACCTTGCTTCCTCTACGCCAGCTCTGACGCTCCGTGGCCACCTCGCCATCGTGGGGGAAGTTAGAGGAAGGAAGGGAGAGAGACTGGGGAGGTGAGATTGCCTTGGGTGCACTGGGCTGCTGCCTCCAGTGCGTGCGTATCTTCTTGGCGTGAGATCAAAGTGTGCGTGTCTGATTCTGCCATCACGTGATTGCTTCATCGGAGCACGCTAGGCTGTTGATGGTGTTGATTTGGGCTCACATGTGCTTGCTGGGTTGGCTCAGTTCGGGATGGTTGTGGCATCAGTTTCATCGTTGTCGCCGTTATGCGCTATTCCACGCCGCTAGTTGTTCTTTGTGTTAGCTATTCTTGCTGCTACTGCTGCTAGTTACTGCTAATTATTTTTAGGCTTTTCTTTCTTTTGTGTCGTTTTTTTTTTCTTCCGTTGCGTCTAGTTAAGTCCGTACCACTTTATCTTTGAGTTCGTCTAAGCCACGCGAGTTCATAAATTTCTTGTCATCATAAAAGCATAGGAATTTCTTTGCATAACAGCAGCCGCTGTTCTTTTCTTCGAACCGCTGCAGATACGCCGCCCAAACTTTTAAGGCCACTGCGCTTCTTCCTCACTGCGTCTCCGGTGTAGTTCTTGTGCATTGCGCCGCGCTTCTTCAAGATCGCTCGTTGCACTTCTTGTGCATTGCGTCGCGCTTCTTTTGCACTGCTCATCTATTGCGCTTCTTGTGCATCGCGTCTGGCGCTTCGCACTTCGCCTCGCTGCGCTCGTGCACCGCGTCTCTGCGCTTCCTATGCATCGCGTCTCATTGCACTTTTCGTGCACCGCCGCCGCCGTCTTGGGCTTCGATCTGCGCTGCCATGCTTCTATCTATTCCTATTCGATTTGACAATTTTATATTTTTGTCGGTTTCATCATCTTCTTCGTCATGTTGCCGCGGTCGACTTTGCTCCTACACATTGTGTTTTATGGGCTGTCGCTGGACCTTGGATGAGAGGAGATATTTTATCGACATATTTTTCAAGAGCCGCATGCTACGACGACATTATCAAGACTCTGACTTTGGATTTTTCATATTTTAGTGTCAACCTTTCCAAATGCAATGCTATTGCATACGGCTTGCATTTATGGGGTGTTAGAGATATGTTAGAGATAGAATAGGACTCTTGTGTATTGCCTTATCTCAGATATGGTATACACCTCTTGTACTCCTATATATATTGCCTATTGGGCCTCTTCAATATACACACAATATTCATAACAGGAATAAAGTATGTAGACCCAAGAAACAAGGTGGGATGGGTAATTCGTTTAAGAACTCAAAATAATGCTTTGTTACTTGAGCTTCTCCACAAATTCTTTAATAGAATGGATTTGCCATGAGTACGTTTACTATGGAATGAATTCTATCATTCAAGAGCTCCCCAAGCTTGCAAACCCAGAGTATCTTTTTGGTGGAAAGATCTCTTCCCCTTGTTCGATATTTTTTAGAGGAATGGCAGCCTGTCAAGTCCATGATGGGAGATCAGTGTTGCTTTGGAAGAATATCTGGAATTTCGGTATTTTACAATGGAAATTTCTCAGCTTTTCTCTTTGACTATGACCAGAATGCTTCAGTCAGGGATTTTTGGATGGCCAGGAGCTTTATGCGAAGTTTCAGCCTTTGTCCCCATTGCTTCTTCTCAGTTGAATGAATTATCTGTTCTCCTTGCCAACTTTAGTTTGGATTTGAATGAACCTGATTCCTGGACTTATATTTGGGGGAATAGTGTTTTTTTCCTTCACAAAAAGTTTACAAACTGCTTATGGACCAAGCCTTGGTCCCGAAACCTTTCATTTGGCTATGGAAATCCTGATGTATGAGTAAACACAAGTTTTTATTCTGCCTTTTACTCAGGGATCGACTCAATACCAGGATTATGTTGGCTAGGAAAACTTTCACGTTCCTAGTCATGATTGTGTTCTTTGCACTGGACAAGTAGAGGAAACTCTGGTTCACCTCTTTTTACTTGCCCTTTCAGCCAATGGTGCTGGAGGTTCCTCGACATTTCTTGAACTTAACCTTATCAGTGCAAGACATGATCCAAGAAGGGAAGGGCAAACTTCGCCTGAAATCTTTCAAGGAGATAGTAGTTGTTGCGGCCTGGACTATTTGGAACTACCGAAATAAAATAATCTTCGACAATGGAATTCTCTCATTGGCAGCTTGGAAGGAGGAGTTCAAAGAGTAGTTTGCGACTCAGGCTTAGATGGCTTTGGACACAATGGAAATCTCCGGATGTGCCGTGGATAGACATTGACCGTAATCGCCACATCGTACCGCCCCGAAATCCTCCGCACGGTTATGTGAACTCGATCCAACACATCAACTTGCATACGAGTTGATATCCCCATGGGGCCATTTCATGATGTAGTCCTAGACCCCAAGATCGACGACCAAATTGTATGGAAGCTACGGCAGACGCCGCTTATTCGCGACTCAAAGATATAAAGCACAATTCTTCGCTCCATTGCTACCAATTATCAGCCCTTGATTTAGAAACAGAGGGCGCCGCCTAAATGTAAACACTTCGCTTGGCTCGCCATGGATGCTATTCGGACCAAGCGTGGCTCGGTAGTAGACATGTGAGCCTACTCGCGCTGCAGCCTTGGGCTGTGTCAGGTTCTTGGTGCAGCTGACGCTGCTGCCGACCAGGTAGAGCACGCCACCGGCGTCCAAGCGCAAGGTGAGGAAGCCTATGTCCGCAGTGTTGCTTACCCAGTACACCGAGTTCGCCGCATAGGTTGTCCCCACTCCCCACCAGATTGGCATCGTTCGCCTGGTTGTCAAGCCAATGCTCCCCAGTGCAGTGGCCTCGTTGGTGTCGGACACGCTCGAGAAGAGAGCTGTTGCCCGGGCAGCACATTCTGCAAGCGCACAGCGCGTCAGTCGGGGCCCCGAACGTCGACCACATAGCAGTCGTCGCGTCCTTGCCGTGAAGCACGAAGTTGTCGTCGTCGCGCACGGTGGCCGGCCGCGGTGGTCTTTGGGCCTTGAAGTGGGTCCTATGTCGGCGAAGGAGCAAAGATGGAGATGGGCGTGGTTGGGACGAGCCGGTGGGCCAGCAGACGAGCGGAGAGAGAGGTCATGGACCGGTTTTCCCTGGCTGTGATGCGGTCGATCCACATGGTGAGGGAGCGGGAGGTTGGCGGGCACTGGAAGAGGGGAGTGCTGACTGCTGAGTGCTGGAGGGAGGGTAGGGTGGACCGTAGCGCTACCCGCTAGGGGTCGCATAGTACTTGCGGGTCGGTGACCGGCAAAATTCAAGGTGCGGTTGAGTTTTGTAAAGATTTCTAATTTTTTTTAGGATTGTCTATTTTATTAAGTGACTAATTCAGTAACTTTTCTTAGTCCTTGATGAAGATTCAATCACTCTCGTCACTCCTCCCTGCCTGTTTAAATCCACCCCTTCGTCCCTGGGACAAAGTGAAACAAATAATTATTCCTAGATGAAAAAAAATAAGTAAATTTAATTTCGGTGAACCCTTAAAAAAAATACAAAGACAACAAAATTTCTAACCTATACAAAAAAAATTTAAAGTAAACTAGGTGTTCCCTACAAATACAGAAACAAATAGAAGGAAAAATTACAATAAAACGTTGCTAAAATTGTACATTACTTAGCAGTGCAATTTTAAACTTAACAGTGTGTTAAGTTTAGGTGACGGAAAGATACAAAGATTTCAGGTAAACTAGACAACGAAATAACCAAAGTGGAATTTAAATTTAGTACATTCTAAAAGGTACATGGATAATTTCCACTGAATTCAGCATCCATTCGACCAGTCAAAATGCCATTTTCGATTAGGATACAACCAGAACGCAAAAATAAAAGTGAGAGGGAGAACAATGGCATTTTGAATTTTTTTTTTTTTTTTTGACGAAACCACGAGGTCGAGTCTTGAACTCGGTCACTTAGGTGCACATGAGCGCCTCCTCCACTGGGCTACAAAGCCTCGTGCGAAAAACAAAGATTTTCTGATATAACAGATTGAATAATCCTCTCTTTTTTCCCCAGCAGATGTATTTTGTGTCACAATACGGCTGCCTTTCTATCGAAGGTATTATCCGGGCTTGACAACAAGATTTAAGCTACTCAATTTACCACATAAAACAAACAAACATCTGATGTTGATAGAGGCCGCTAACAGGAACATACAAATGAACGAGCCTACCAAAATCAACAAGGCATCGCGTGAGTGTTTCCCCTCAGGTATTGCCAAATCTCCATCTCTATCCTTTGTTTATCCAGCCCTCATCTTCCCTTTGTTCATCCAGCCCTCAGTCATTTTTCGGGTGCTCAGCATTGTCATTGTTAGTTGTCGATGCGGTACCCCCGTGCTGCAACATCTGCAATTGGATTTGCAACACCTGGGAAAAAGAAGTGACGTATGAATTCAGTTGGCTACAGACAGAATATCGAGAAAGAATATCACGCAATGTTATTCCCAGCAAGCATGCCATCGCAAAATAAGGTGAATCATAAGTTCATAACAGCACTTACAGTGGCCCGCATGATATCAAACAACAGGTTTATATGATCTAGTTACTTAGCACTGGTCAGTGCTAATTACTAGACAAACATTTAATCTTGAGTAACATTGCAGATTATAATCTGGCAGCGATGACAAAGACTAGCAGTTTGAAGCTGATGAACTGTGCTTACTGTCTACAGTTATTTGTTGACCATAGTTGCCAAATGTTTTTTTAATAATAAAGATACTTGCATGCTGCACACTGTTCTGCAAGAATCAAGGGTACCTCAAGATAGTAATGAAACTGAATAACTGATATAGCAACAAAAGAAGAAGAAAAAACTTATTGGCATGCCTATAGCCTATTGATTGCATCTCACCATGATATGCAGACAGTTACATGAAACTACTAGTAGCCAACATAAATAAGGGCAGTAGACAATAAATAACATAAACATGGGAATCTAGTGCAAACCATATATTAGGTGCAATCATTCACTTTAGTTTGAATATCAAATCAACATAAAAAAAAATTCCAAAAAAATTGTGAAGGCAGTGCTTAATATAATATACCTCCATTCAAATTCAAATTCAATTTGTATTGGGATAAATAAAAAAAGAGATCCTTGAAAACTATAGGATAAAGAAAATGGAGAAAAAAAGGACAAGATTTACTATTCACAGCAAAATTGTCCTTTTCATCTCTCCTAACTCGTTTTAGGCTTAAATTTGGAAAATTAAACGTTGATACAGTACACCATATAATATATCCTACAATTTTTTTGGGAATTTTTCACGTTGATTTGGTGCTCAAACCAAAGAGGTATGAATGATTGCACCTAATATATGATGTGCACTGGATATGTTCGCCATAAACATTTATGGGGACATATCCGGTGCAGCAAACTCATCTTTGTGTGGAACCATGCAAACTCTCACTTGAATCGTCGGATGCGAGTTGAATGGTCTAGATTCAGTAGGTAATCAGAGCCTCAGAGGAAATGGCCCTCGTTAAAAAAATTCAAACATGTGGTGATGTGGATGTGATTCAGAAAGATATCCATCCATGTTGTTAGATAGAGAGGGAGAGTGCAAACGTGAATGGTTGGTTGTGTTGAAGTAGCCCAAGGGCATAGTACAAAAAGACGGACTGGACTGCCAGTTAAACCGGAAAAAGCCGGAACCGGCGACCTAGCCGGCTCGATTCTGCTCAAAGACCATCCATGCATTTGGACCGAAAAAAATCGACCGAACCGACAGGTTTTTGAGTAAACCGGCGCAAGGATCAAGAAACCGGTACCAGGCAAAATCCCGCTCGGAGGCGTTATCCCATTACCGGCCGGTAACTGGAAATTCCACAAAAAAACTCGGTCGAAATTCATTTGAATAAATTTGAATTTGGGATCTAACCACTGGGATTTTAAATTTGAAAGATTCTGGTCAGGATTTTGGATCACGGTCCCCACCAAGAATCCGATTCACGCGATTCTGGCCAGATTTTGATCCCTGAACCAGTGTCGGTTTCACTGAACCGGGCGGAGATGAAATGAGGAACCGAGGAAGGCGAGAAGGTCAAGTGCGGCGGCGACGGAGGAGTATGGGATGTTCCAGCCGATCGCCAAGCTACCTCCGCCGTCAGCACGCACGGCGGAGCGCATTGGCCGCGGTGGTGGTGTTGTTGTTGCCGTCTTGGCTAGCCAATCGGGCGGCGTCCACGACCACATTCTGCACGCGATCGATGGCATCGAGAAGGCCTGTGTCGGCGTCGACGCCAGCGCCGGCAGAGGCCAATTGGTCCTTGAGGGTGCGGACCTGGGCATCGAGATTGGCAAAGCGGTGCGATTGGGAGGAGGGGAGGCGGGCGACGATTCGCGCGAACTCGTGAGCGAAGGTGGCTGCGAGGAGGGGGATGGGAGGGAGGCGGGAGAGGAATAGGGCGGCGACGGGGAGGAGTTGGAGCAGCAAGGCATGGGATTGTGGGAGTTGGAGCGAGAGGCGAGAGGAGGTCGGGCGCCGCGTTGAGGAGGCAGAGAACCATGTTGCTACCGTCAAGAAGAAGACTCCAACTAAAAAATTAAAAGGTAGCCGCCCCCGGGAGTGGAAGTGGAGATTGCTCCTCCCAGGGGCAGCAACAGCGAAAGACGATGGGAGTGGCTAGACTATGGATCTAGGCTCTGACAACATGTTAGATGGAGAGGGAGAGTGCAAATGTAAATGGTTGGTTGTATTACAATAGCCCAAGGAGCAATATATATAGTACAAGGACACACACAAGAGTAAACCTTAGACTAGGAGTGGAATACCACAAGTACCCTTAACACATGTGACACCCAAGTTCCCATGAATCTAACCCATTGAACTCTTATACAATGGTCCATGACGAGAGTTGGCAGTTTTGCATGATTGCACTTAAAGATGAGTTTGCAATAGATATGTTCCCAGCATTGCAACTTGCAAGCAGTCAACATACGCATATCTGGCTCCATGTATCATTTTCATATGCAACACTTGCTAATGTAGTAAGATTAAAGCAGGGTGGTTTTTAGGAATCAAGACAGAAGACACTTTATTACCTCTATCTGGCTCCTTATAGCATTTTCGTATGCCTTTTGCAGTGAATTTTCAAGGTCCCTGCTGCTTGTTATTGAACCAACAGGACCATGTACATAAAAGGCTGAGGTGCTAAAGGATCGCCAGTGTTTTGCCATTGCAATGCTTGGTTTTTCTGTGACTGATTGGAAGTACTTGCTTCTCCTGATTGTGAAGTACTTGATGTAGACTGCAGAGGTCCTGAATATCTGATGGTTGAATAAGAGGTACTTATTAGTTATTAGTATTAGAATGTATAGCACAAAATAAGCCCGGTTTCATAGTCACAGTAGAATAATGAAAACACAGTGGCTACCCAATCTCAGGTACCTAAGAATAAACATACATGATTAACCACCAAGTCCTAGCAGATGCTATGTAAGAAAAACGACAACTTGCTCTAAAACAAAATAAAAATCGCAGCCCAGCTCTGAATAAAGCATGTTAATTTAATCTTGGACACCATAACCATAAGTCAGTGTGCTCCAAGACAAAAAGGAAGATATGCTTAGTAGAGAAAAAAACAAGTTCCACAATTTTTATCCAGCATACTCAACCGTGGCACATAGCACAGGTAAATTTATAATCAAGTCAGCGAAGTTCACAAATTTGTTCAAGTTAACAATGTGGCAGCTTGCAAAGGAGATGCCTAAACGTTCTGGAAGTTGCAAAGTTAATCAACCACAAAAAAAATCAGATTCAGCATTTTTTAAAAAATCATAACTAACAAATCTCAAGCAGAATCATGAGAAGCTTTACGTTTTAGACTCTTCCAGAAAAAAAGTAACCACAATAATGAAGTATACCTATTCAAAGTGTTCTCTGGAGGATAAGCAAAAGACCTCCCATATAAGGAAGCAGCTGAAGCAGCAGCTTCAAGTTTTGCTTGGCGCCTGTTCACATTCTCACTTGGTGCTCCTTCTGAACCCGGAGTACCAGCGCCTGCAGCATTTTTTTAACATTGAATTAGGAACCACATATAAAACTGCTTGCAAAATGTAGCGCTAACTGATACAAATGGTTGAAGAGGGAAAATGCGAAATAAAAAAAAAATTGAGCAACGAAAAATAGCTCACCAGGCTGAATTCCAGGTTGAGCTCCATGCTGTCGTGCTGATGCAGCACGTCCATTATCTGGGGAATAATTGAGCTCTACATGTTGGACAAGTGTGTTGGCGCTCTAGCCATGACCTCAAACAATGCACATGGAACAAGTGCCCACAAAGCAGCTTCTTTGCTGTGGTCATCTCCTCACGGCAAATAATACATGTAGCATCACTCCTGAATACATATAAATGAAAGCTAAATCACAAACAAGTATCGTCGTTGAATGAACTGAAACAGTGCCAATGAAATTAAAAAAAAACTCACGCATTGAGCTCATCTGCTGTAGCATCTGGAAAGCGCTCATTCATGTTGGAAGTTATCTTTCTGTACCGTAGATAATCTGCAATACGTATTCTGAAGTTGCGGAAGGTCTCATACAGCTCACGAATCAAGTGCAGTGGGACACCATAGTTCCTGATATCAGTATAACAGATCAGCTACCAAAGTTCACAATATAGTACCATAAGAGGAAAGATCATCTTAAGAGAACTTACAGGAAGATAGCTATGAAGAAGAGCATATATAAAGACAAGTGCACAAGGTCACTGATGAGCTCCAAATAAAATGTATACACTGCCTTTTTCTCCCATTGACCTTCCATTAGCATGTCGCTGACATAGAATATATACTTCACGAATGTCGATACCGTGGATGTTGCTAGTATCATATACCTGAAACATGATTTGCACATGTCTGATTTAGTATGAATATCAACATCTCAAAATAACACATCAAGAATCATCTTCCGATTTTCAGAACAATAGGAACCTCAGGTAACTAGAAAGATTAGTCAATACGGTTGTTACCTTGCCTGAAGGAATTATTGAGGATTTACCACTATGAATAGGTGCATTTGAGGATTTAACCCTCGATGTCTCACTAACATGTGGGTCATGGGGCCACAAGTCAGTGAGACATTGAGGGGTGTATCTATCTCATAATGGTAAATCCTCAAATCCCCCTGGCCTGAAAGACAGAAATTCTACAGCTAGTAAGTCTTACTGCAGTTTAAACAAGTCAGACCTAATGATCTGCAGTGTTTTCACTTAAAAGTATTGCTTAAACTTAAACAGACATATTTACCAAGTTCCCAGACTCAGATCTTGAAATATAACAACCATAACGTATAAATGAATGGACTAGTAAGCTTGAGATAGTAAACATGTGAGACAAAACTATCCGTGGCTTAGTGGATACATCAAGTGAATTGCCAAAATAACAACTGCTCGCTACCATAGCGTAAGGTCTACAAACAAAGGTATGCAAAATAAAACTGAAGGATAACATTAATTAAGAATCACTGAAGGTCTTCATAGCAGGGCAAGGTACAAATGCAACAATAAAAAGAAACAAGCATGAGAAATTGAATAAATACATCTTCAAGCATATCGAACTAGAAATATTTAAGAGAGCACAAAGAAACATTGAAAAAATAGTAGTGAAAACTAAACATGGAGCTTACTCAAAGGAAAAGAAGATTGCGACCGAGGCCTCCCGCTTCTGTATCAGCGACCTGAGCGAGTTGGACAGGAAGAGGCAGTCGATGACGAGCAGGAACGCCATGAACAACACGATCCTGACGTGGGACAGCATTGGCACGGAGGGCGTGGTCTCGATATACTCGACCCTCTTCTGCGCGAGCCAGTGCAGCGCCTTGACAAGGAGCAGCGCCGCGACCATGGCGAGGAAGGAGACGGAGAAGTCCTGGCGGAAGATGGTGACCGCGAAGAGGATCTCCACGACCTCCCGCCACGACTGCTCGTTGAGGCGCTCGACCTCGGCCTCGCGGAGCGTGCCCAGGAAGAGGCGCTTGACGAGCTGCCAGGCGACGCACATGGCGACGAGGCCCGTGTTGAGGAGCAGCACGAAGCAGATCTTGGACGTGAGAGGTAGACCATCGCCGGGAAGAACTGCTCCCGGCTGCTGAAAGCGTAGTACACCGCCGTCGCCGTCGCCAGCAGGCTGAACGCCGCGTACGTCTGCAGCCGGATCATCTCCGCCACCGCCCGCGGAAAACCCCCACCAAAAAATTCCACCACAAACTACACCACCACCACCACCGGATCACCTAGAACAGCAAGCGAAATCAGAAGCCTAATCCACAGCAGTTTCTCTCGAATTTTGCGAAAGGATTAAACCAAACGAAACGGAGGCTAATCGCATGGATATCGCGCGAATCCAATTCCAAAACCTAGGTGATCAAGGATGGATCAGATCCAGAATAGCTGTGTGATCTTAGATGTGTACCGGTGCGAGGATGGAGATGCTTCAGTTCTAGGAGGAGAGATTGGACGGGGACATGTCGGGGGATTCGATTCGAACAGGTGGATAAACTGCTGCGATTTTGGGAGGAGATGGTTTGGAATTTTTTTAAATGAAATTCAATTCTTTTTGGGGAAGAATGGCGTGAGCCGTGAGGCGATATGGGAACGAGATGGTTTGTAGGAACGGTTCGCCACGTAGGATGAAGGCGTGTGGATGGGGAACGGTGGGGCTGGCCGCAGGGGGGAGGTGTCGTCCTGGGAGTGGATGGGCGTTGCGGATGTGCTGGTGGACTCGGGTCGTGGAAGGATCCGGTGCGGCGGTGGCGTGTCGCCGGCCAATGGGTGCTCTCCATGTGTAAGGAGAAATGTGGGCCGGCTGGTAGGGAAGGCCCAGGGAAGAAAATATTCAATAGTTATTTCTTTTTTTCCCTTCTATTTCCCCCTTTTGCTAGATGCAAACATAAGTTGAGGCCTTGTTTGAGAGGGATAGGCAATAAATGTGGGCTTCCCAAACAGACCCTCAAGAAGACAGATTTTATAGAGAAACCGAGAGCTTTCGTTCATTCGAGGAGTTCAACAAAAAATAACCTGCTCCCAGAGCAGAAGAAAGAAAAATCATGACTCAAATTGAGCCACTCTATATGACTTGACAAGCAAACCTCGCACAACAGTGGCCCACTTTATTAGTATCTCTAGGAGAAAATTGCACAATAAAACCAGGGGACAAACTCAATGACTCGTGTGCCTAAGAACGTGGTCCAACATTTTGTATCTCGTTGGGTGTTTCACCGCAGAAACCCCCATTTTGTTTAGGAGGAATTGATTATTTACCCTCTCTTTAGTTGGTAATCTAGGATATACCTTTATTCTCAATGTAATTGATTATTTACCCTCCTTTAGACGAAATCCTAGAGGATATGCCACTATCAGGATTGAATTGTTCGTATTATGCCTTCTTCTTCCTCCCGAATCCTCATCTTCTCCCTCGTTCCGGCTCGAGACTCTACCCCCTTCTCGTCCCCACCGAGCGTCGCTGCCCTCGATCTGGCACCGTTGGCCGGCTTGTCGCCGGAGACACCTCCTCTATCCTCCCTCTCTACCGGCGCCGCCTCCACGTCCAAATTTCTGCTCGAGACTGTGTGTGTGTGTGTGTTGGACCAGAACAACGACTAGAGGGGGGTGAATAGAAGCACTACTCTTTTTCGACCCCATCAGTGTTTAATTTTTTCTTCACCACAGTAGCTATAGAAGCTATGAAGATCAGAAACACAGGCACAACCACCTCGAGGCAAAAATACCTCACACACGACAAGATGCCGGTCTGACCGCCTGAGATGGCCTGTCTGACCACCAGGCTTCTTACAGCAACATGCCAAATCACAAAAAAAAAAAAACCTAACTTCTAATCCGATGTCCAAATCTCCGGAAATTTCAACCATAGCTCATCAAGACGATCATGAACTTATTCCAATCAACGATCGGGACGATCGAAGCCAAGGTTTCACGATTTCCTTGGATGAGGTTATTATGGCACAAGAACCGAGGAAAATTGATCTTTGATCCAAAATCTTGCTCATAGGGGGATGATGGTCAAGATGACCTTAAATCTATTCTCACACGTCATAGCAAGCAAGATCATAGCAAGAACCCAAATAAAAAACCTAAGGAACACCAAAACTCCAAAAGGTATAAAAAAGAGAGTAAGAACAAGAGAGAACTCATCTTGGAGGGAACCTTGCTTAGATTGATTCAAGAGATTGTTGGTTTGCAACCACTCCACTATGAATGATAAAAACTCAACACTTGATCACTTAATTAATCCATCTCCCTCAAACTCTAGCCTCCTCTACTCTACTTCCCCAAATCACAAATTAGGGTTTTTTTTTCTAGAAAGGGTCTTAATGGGTGAGGGTCCAAATCCTGCACACCGCCCTTATATAGTGGAGGATATATCAAGATAAAAAACCTTATCGGGCACCCGTTAAGTCCACACACAAATGAGTCTGTACTCACGCACGCTTCACAAAGTGGATAACGAACTGAACTTTCTGAATCTGTCTCTTCGTGATCTTCATCTTCACTTGCCCTAAACCACCTCTTCTTGTGTCGCAATTTCTCCAAATTTCACCAACTCGGTATTTTGGCGAAAATACTAAAATACCCCTTCTCGATCCTTCTCTGAAGACCGAGTCAAATCGTCGTGAAGTAACCCCATGCATGCTTCACTACATGTAGGTTGATCAATGATTGTCTTCGTATCGGAAAGTGTCTCCCATCCAGTTCTCCGAAACCACCATGTCACTTGCACCAACCTCCGCGCCACTTGATGCAACTGTTGCATTGAACCTCCGTTCGGTCATTCTTATCTATCTTGCACCATGTTTGAGTCCAATGACTTCACCTGGCATCTTCGATCGTTCTAGACCTCAGCTTTCCTAGCCTAGGCCTAATCATCGTCGTCGTTGACTCCAAGCCACTAGCACAACAATAAACCAAGAAATCGTTTTTGAGCACAATTTCTTCGCAACTTGACACACATTAGGCAAAACATGCATCGTGCAACACATATGCATCGAATCCCATGCGTTTGGCCAATTCCACGAAGTTCACTACTCTCGCGGCGCATGAACAGGATCTGGTCGGTCAGACTACGCCATCACTTAGCCAAATTTTTACCCTAAAATTTGGCCCCTTTTGTGGAATTTTTAAACTCTACCTAATTTTAGTTCGAAACTTCAAATCCAATGAGATCAAGTGCGAACACATCCTCCCACTTTCCTATACACGTGATTTTTGGTTGAATTCCAAAATTCACACATTGACATTTTGGTCGCTTAGACCGTCGCATGTGGCCAGTCTGATCGTCAGCCCCTGACCGGTCTAACCATCACCCATGGCCTGTCAAACCACTGATACTATTGCCAATTGTTTAGCACACTAAGATTAGGAGCATATCCCCATAATATCCACACACTTTGTCTCCCTCTTCTCCTCCCTACCGAGCGCGCGCCTCGATCTTGCTTGGTTGGCGGAGCGGCTCACCGTCAAAGACACCTCCTCCATCCCCTCTCTACAGTGCACCCCTGTGTCCAAACTCCCGCCTCTGTCTCCTCCTATGCTCGCCCTTCCTTTCCTCTTCTAAGCCCCCACCTCGGATTCGTTGTTGCTCGTGTGTCTCCTCATCGTGGCCCGCTGGCATCCTTGCGGCCGATGAGTTACACTGTGGCCGGGGAAGAGACGGGGAGAGAGGACATGAAGAAAGGAGTGTGAGGAAGAAGGTGAGCGGTGGTATATTCTCAAGCATTCCAACTAGAAGAGGGTAAATAATCAATTATATTAGGAAGAAAGGTATATCCTAGATTGACAACGGAAGGGGTAGATAAATAATCAATTCCCCTTTGTCTTTGTCCCATGCGAACGGGGAGAACCTCACGAGGATTCGATGCTCCCCAGCCAACCTCTCATCCACTTATAGTTTTCCCTTTTTTCTCAACTCCTCACGCTTCCCTTATCCGCTCAAATCCATCATTCCACCAATCTGGACCTGCTCGATGAGAAGGGTAGGCAGGGTCACAAGTGAGAGCAGAAACAACGATGATGCTATCCAAGCAGGCTTGGTAGCGGCAACGCTTGTTGAGGAACAAGGCATTTAACATCGGTGTTGACCCTAAGATGATAGATCTATGGCGACACCGGATCACGATGAAAAGAAGCTGCGATTCTATCTCGGGGATCCAAATAGATGGCAGCACAAGTTGACGGAGACGAAGAGGGAGGTCCTCAACGCGGGGCGGAGGAGGGTGGGGGCTGGCCTCCCCAACGACCGCTAATACATCATTAGGTACTTAAATATTTGGGCATCATTAGCACAATTATAGGCCCTAGCCCCCTAGTTCTAAGCCCAAGTTTCATATAACATTTGGAACCCATGTAGAAGCAAGCTAGCGACCCAATTAGGAGGAATAGGAAGAGACGAGTTGCGGTAGTATTTCTTTCTCAGACGCTGTTCGCTCCTCGCCTCCTCGTCTTCATCTCCCGACCCGAGTAGCAACATGGCAAAGAAAGACAAGGCGGACCGCCACGGAGGCGGGACATCGGCAGATTCGACACGCCACGCCGCGCGCCGCCGGAAGTCGCCGAGCATCTTTGTCTTGTTTGTTCGCCTTCCCTCTTTTGTTCTTCCCAGGTGCTGAGGTGCACATATTTTTTTTATCTTGATCAATGATCACTATCTAAATTTCTCTTTTGAATTTAGGTGATAGTGATATGAAGAGGAAAAAAACAATTCAGAGCTTTTTTCAGCCTATTGGTTCAAGTGCTAATTCTCAGATTCAAACTAAAAATCCCAACGTGCAAACTGAGAATGTACAAGTGGAAGCTCCCATTGATCATGTGGAAAATCTTAATAATCAGAGTAGTGATGCTGCTGCAACACCAATAGAAGCTGAGGCTGTGGAGCGTCAACCAATTATAGCTAGTGCATTTGAGAGAGACCCAGGTAAAAGAGTTCAAATCTGGGATCTTCCACCTGATGAACAAGATAAAGCTAGGAGATTTTACATTTCAGAGGGCCCATATCAACCAATCTTAGCAGATTACCCACTCAGTGAATTATCTCATCGTCACCGATTTCAAAGCAGTTGGTTCAAGCAATTTACTTGGCTAGAATATTCACCTCACACCGATTGTGCTTATTGTCTACCATGTTTTTTATTTTCAAAGAAGCCCATTGGAAAATCTGGATCAGATTCATTTATTGTCAAGGGGTTTCAGAACTGGAAGAAAGTTAATAATGGAAAGGAGTGTTCATTTCTAAAGCACATGGGAGATGCTAGTTCAGCTCACAATTATTCAGTTCGGTGTTTTAACAATCTTAAAAACACAATGGCTCAAATTGACACTGTGATGGTTAAACAAAATGAGATACTTGTTGCAGCAGCAAGACTAAGGCTTGGGACTACAATTGATTGCATTAGGTAATGATATATGAGAAGGATTTCTTGCTTTAATTTTTGCAGCAAGACTCTGTGTTGTACTATCTAATATGAACTTCCTCTATTTCTATATTCAGGTGGTTGGCATTACAAGGATGCCCCTTCAGAGGCCATGATGAATCTCTAGATTCTTTAAACAGGGGTAATTTTCTTGAAATGGTCAAGCTTTTGGCTTCATATAACAAGGATGTAAAAGATGTTGTGTTAGAAAAGGCTCCTAAATGCTAAGTACACTTCACGGATGTCCAAAAGGAAATTCTAAGCATACTTGCTCGAAAAGTGCAAATCAATTAGAGAAGAAATTGGCAATAGCAAGTTTTGCATAATGGTTGATGAAGCTCGAGATGAATCTAAAAAGAGCAAATGGCAATAGTTCTTGGTTTGTGCAAGGAAGGTCTTATACAGAGCGTTTCCTTAATCTAGTCCATGTTCGTGACACATCCGCTTTGACACTTAAAGAATCAATTTGTCTGTCCTCTCGGCTAATAATTTGAGCATACAAGATATCGAGAGGCCAAGGTTATGATGGGGCTAGTAACATGCGAGGAGTGGAACGGTTTGAAAGCTCTAATTCTCAATGAGTGCCCTTATGCATATTATATTCATTGCATGGCTCATCAACTCCATTAGCCCTTGTAGCAAGATCTAGGAGGTACATGAAGTGCACAATTTTTTCAAAGATGCAAATTTCATCATAAATGTTGTTAGTGCTTCTACCAAGCGCAACGATGAGTTGCTAGCAAATCAAGAAGAGGAAATTGCTCGTGAGATTGAATTGGGAGAACTTGACACAGGGCGAGGGGCAAATCAAATGTCCTCGCTACAGAGGCCAGGGGACACTAGATGGAGTTCCCATTATAGGTCAACTCGAGCTTAAAGAAGATGTTTGGTGCCACGTTTGATCCCACGCAAAGCATTGCTAATGATCGTTCGGTTTCAAAGTATTCTAGAGGTGATGCTAGTGGTGCCTTACGAATCATTGTCACATTTGATTTTGTGTTCATCCCGCTTATGATGGAGAAGATTACGAAGATCAGCGATGTGTTGTGCCAAACACTACAAAAGAAATCCATTGATATCCTAAATGCAAGTGGATTGTGTTTCTACCACAAAAGTGTTGCTTGGTGAGTTACGAAATAATGGTGGAACCCTTCTTGGAGAGGTCAAATTGTTTTGCGAGAAGCATGAGATTGATATCCCGGATCTAAGTAAGAAGTATGTTCTTTTCCCAAATTATTTTAGTATGAAAAATATACTTATTTGTCCATTAATAATCTGTCTTCCAATATGTATGCGGTATGTTGATGTGACTAAATCTCAAACAAGAATGATAACACCACACCTTTCACCATTACAAAGTGGATGCGTTTAATGTTGCAATAGATCGCAAGTGATTGAGTTAGAAGATCGATTCGGTTCTCAAGCGACGGACCTTTTGTCCCTTTGTGGCTCTTTGGATCCAAGGATGGAGGAATTTGACATAGAAAATACATGCATCCTAGTGGAAAATATTATCCATTGATTTCTCAAGTCAAGAAAGAGCCCAATTAGAATGCCAACTCCACATTTTAAAATTGATGTATGCAACCATCCGTAACTAAGCAAATTACCATCGCTATCGATCTAACAAGTGGACTATTTAAGATGGTAAAAGTTCATTGTACCCAATGGTGGACAAAGTTGTTAAGACTGGTTTTAACTCTTCCAATATCAACCGCAATCATCGAGAGAATCTTTTCAGAATGAAGGTTATGAAGACGCGTCTTGAACTACAATGGGAGATGGATTTGCACGAGATTGTTTGGTAATTTATATTGAGAAGACAATGGCTAAAAAGATTAGTAATGATGATATCATTAATGAATATGATCGTGCCGGTAGTCGTAGATCTAAGTTTAAATTAATACAGATGTAATCTTATTCGTATTTTGCATAGTATTATTGCCTTGATATGTATGGTTATAACTATGAGATCGGTGAATCAAACTTGGTTCTATTTTGCTTGTTATTTGTGCCGCCCCCCTATGTAGGATTCCTGGCTCCGCCTCTGTCAACGGGCATTCGAGAAGAAACATATGATTTCTAGAGGAAAGGGCTGAAGCAACCGGTGGCGTGCCGTGGGCATGTATCTTTTTTGAGCAATAAGATGTTCAGTTATTTCTTTCGAATATTACATAAAATATCATTTGAAATGTGCATTTGATCCTTACACGTACATCTCTCAATTGTTGCGCCAATACATCCGGTGTTTTGCTGGTCACCGAACATCCGGTGCTAGGGGAACTAACCATATATATTGTCGTAAAAAGCATTTTGGAGCGCCGCGCATGTAACACTATCCAATCAATATCTTCCAAGGATCAGAAAGACTTAATTTTATTCACGTATAGAAACAATCTTCAGGAACAAGAGTTCATGTAGAACCAGGGCAAACCTTAGCTGCTTTGGGTCTTCCATTAAGTAGCAGAGATACACAAATGAACTAAGCTAGAATACAACTTATTAATTTCAGTGTTCTTTAATGGAATCGGAAAGAAAGGAAACACATTTCTATCATCAGTACAATTACTAGAACGAAGCTTCGGTGGCAAAAGGACCCCAAAAGCTCGACTTATAGGGCAGCAGCTGCCCTCTTCTTTGGCGGTGGATTCCCTCCAGCAAGCAACACGTATGAGTAGAAGCAAATCATCGTGGCACTGGCGACATGAGAAGTTGTAAGGAGGGCAGTGGAGGATGATATGAGCAGTTGAAATAAGATAACCAAAGACAATCGGGAACTACCTGAGTGCAGCATTAAAGCCCCATGGAAGCAACTTCTTCGTCTATACAACAGAGCCAATCAATCAGAATAAGATTCAGATTCAGCAGTTTTTGAGAACAAAGTGGCAGTATCACTTACCGCGGTGTACGTCTGACAGTGCTTCCATGCTACCGCAGCAGCAACAGCTGCAAATGACGAGCAGAGCAGGTTAATTCACATATTTTTCCACATTCAGAACTTCAATTTAGCTTATGATAGCAGATTACAGGGGTCCAAGATCAAGTATTTCTAAAAGTGTCAATATTGATTGTTCATACTTCAGAGACACATCTAAATAGATCTATCCTATAATACTACTTCAGTGATTGCAAAGTATTATCTTTGGTTCATTGAAATCTGCTAGGATGCTAAAGTTAGAAAACTAAGATACCTGCTTGTGCCAGTATGAATGGCAAACTGGACTTTCCACTCCTCCAAACCTTAAGACTAAGCACGCCAAGGGCCAATATAGCAAGGCCAGGTGCAACACCGAAAGTAAAACTTACAGGACTCCTCCAAAATATAAATCCAACAAGGCCCATGGAAAATAAAAAACCGCCTGAATTAGGGAAAACATTATCAGTACTCTTAAACAAAATCCAAATAAGATCAGATCCGAAGGAGGATAACATAATATTAGAGCATTTAACCAGCTTTCACAAATTATGATATATATAAATTATAAATCTTTCCCAACTTAGATTTAATGACGAAATGTTCTGTGGTTTCCTACTAAGTACTAACCCTTATTTCAAGGCTTATTTTCAGATCATGAAAAGATACAAGAAATTGAGGACACTGTACAAAAGTGAAAGAACAAAACCAAGTCACTTTATCGTTAAGAATCAAGTAATGACTAGCCTGTCCTCTAAGGTGGAAAACAATTGAACTTTGCTAAAAAAGGAAGTCGACATCATACCAAAAGGGATCCCTAGGCAAAAGTCATGTATTTTTGCACACTTCTGTTGAGGAGCAACCTCTTGGTCTATATCTATCTCTTCATTAGCAGTCACCACAGTGGTTGGCTTTTGAGTTTCATCTTCTGAATGCTCCGCAGAGGTGGTACGATCAATGGGAGTATACTCTGCCTTCATGCACATTGTAGTCAAGGGCTGCAAGGCCATAAGCCACAATGTCAAAGGAGGAAAACTTTCCACAAAGATAAGGAGAATATTAGGAAGAACATAAATACTAGTAGGCAAATATGCCGGAACTCGTCTAGAAAGGAAGAACATTAAGTTAATTGCATAGGATAGGAGAGCTGACATACATTCATGTACATGAACTAAAATTCATGGGGTGCAACTAAAGATTGTTTTGGTCAGAAATATGCCCTCTAAAGACACACAAACATGGCAAAGGCATATCCAATATTTCATATCTTAGCATGGAGGGAAGTGAGAGCTGATATTTGCTTAATCCTTGACCTCAACAAAAAATGATATTTGCTTAAGCATTAAGTGCCTAGCTGGAACCATACAATCTATGTAGGAATCCAGCAAGATGTAGCAACTTAAGATCAGCTTTCATAGCCTACATAGGCTTGCTGTTGATAGGTACATCTCTTTTGGAATTGACTGTTATAAATGAAAGGCTTTTGCCTACACACCATCCTCTGCCACTTTCCATCAACCATTCTTCCAACTAACCATTGGTACATGGTACAAATCTAACCACCCAACCCTTCTTTCAATGACACAGAAAATTCAATCACTTGGTACTACTTTTTGAAAGCAGGTACATCTAAAGCCTCTACACTGATCTAATGATGATGACCCAACATGTGCGCTCACTTTTCCGTATGAAATCCACTTGAGCATTTCAATAAACATGCCGACACAACCCACAAACCCAGTGTGCCCATTCAGGATCTCAACTGCACAAATATGCTTTGTGAGATCAGGCAGCCACACATACAGCACATCATCATTTCGTAGCATTGTAGTTATAGGCATTATACACCATTATTTGTAAGAGCATATTACATTTAATCCCATGTAATTTTACACAAGGTTTTGTAATTTGTATGTACACCGCCCAACGCCCCTCCTCCCAACACCCTGCAGCGCACGTGCACACACACTGCCTCCATGAAAACTCTCACGGGAGCAATTGCTGTAGGCTAGCTGGTTAGCAAAGCAAGGTGGAATTGCTGAATTGGCATTCGAAGACAGCCATGGTAGCAATTAGAGTGATAGTGCACAACCATCACAATGATGTGCGGTCATGTGGGTCCAACATCCTGTCCAACGTAACCGTGCAAGCAACGGAAATAGGGTGAAATTCAACGATTGTTTTTGTTTTCTAGGGAGGGTTAAGTGAATCTTTTGATAGAAAGTTTAATTTTAATATGTGATATTCTGAAACTATTGTAATTTCCTCTTATTTTAATGTCAATTTCAGCATGCCATTTTGCGCAATCTCTGGCACGAGATCTTTCTACTCTCTAAACCATTTCTTGACCAGAACACTTTCCTAAACAATTCGATTCAGCTAAAATCACTTGAGACACTCCCCAAAACTCCAGCGTGCAGACTCTCTCCTAATTCTAGCAATCCATTTCAACCATCGAAGCACTAACAACTCTAGATCCAGGCAGCGCTTAGGCAAAATCGAGAGAAGAAAGAGGCAGAGAACTCACCTTCGACTTCGAGGCGACGCCAGCGGAAAGGCCGTTGAAGGCTCCCCCCCGGCCGATCGACGCCGGGACCCTAGACGTGGCGAGCGGCGCGAACCGGGGGACGGCACCGGAGGGAGCCGGCCACCTATTCGCCGCCGCCGCCGATCCGCGGAGCTGCGCCGCCGCCATGCCGCCCCGGGACTTGCGTGCAGGGTTTGGGGGTGTACTCTCCGGAGCTCGGACGAGGGGAATGGCTCGTTCGTGTTCCGGGTTGAAGAGTGGACTCGTTGGCCACTAAAACAAAAGCGAGCACGAGTCGTCGAGTCCAACTCGGCTGCTACTCCTGCTCCTGTTGCTTCGTTCTCGGCGGCGACTGGACTGGCAAGCGGCAAGCGAGTGGCACGTGGGAAACCGGAGACGGAAGCGGACGAAGGATGCACGCGGAAGAGGCTTATACCTGGGCCCGGAGGACGGCTCCACGAGCGTCAGATGGGTTGCATTGCACGGTCAGATGGGGCCTGTTGGATCCGGCTTTTCTTCTTGACGACGGGAGAACGACGGTCGAGGCTCGCTCGTATTTCGGTAAGTGCAACAAAGCAACTGACACGCTTAATATTCCATCAAGGCCTGCTATACGTACGATGACAATACGGCTAACTGTCTATGATATCAACCGCCTATAATCCTTCGTATAAGAGTTTTTATATGGATGAGAGAGAGAGAAAAGAGGTAGAAGACTCTTATAGACATTATTTTTGCTTGTATCTATACCGTATATAATCCATGTGTTTTGTGGTCTCATTTTGTGGACATATTTTAAAATATACCACTCCTCAGTTTGTGGTTTTGAAATATGCCACTCATCAGTTTTGGAAATATGTCACTCCTCAGTACAAAAAGAGTGACATATTTTAAATAAAAAAACTAAGTGACATATTTCAAAACCATAAACTTAGGAGTGATATATTTCAAAATTCACCCATTTTGTAGGGGGTTATACGTAGATAACTCATTGTATGAGTTGTGTTTAGTTTTGTCTGTAAATAACATGGAGTATATAGACAATCACTGTTTATACTATTATACATGCCATAACTAAAAGCGTCGTATGTGAAGCTTTTCTGTATTCCATCAGCCATTCCAAAACAATTGCAACTGCCAAAATTTAGTTTGGAATAAAAAACACAGAAAAAAGCATGAATTCAATGTAAGGGCTGTTTGGTTTGTGAGATTGCTTCAAAGGAATTTTATAGGATAGGAAAAATTCCTACAAATTTAGAAGAATTCTGTCACCTTTGTGAGTTCCAATGCACCTTCTTTCTTCCTCCCTCTAATCAATTAACATTTAATTTCAAAATTCCTGCATTTTCTTGTGAGGCATCCAAACACATCTTTTGGACAAATCTTGTGGTTTTGTTTCTGGTGGGATCCAAGAGTCATGACATTTCAATCCCATGTGTTTTCCTATTCCTGTATTATTAGATTCTTGCATTCCAAATACGCACTGAAACTCATGTGATTTCACAGGGATGCTACAGTAAATCCAAGGAATTCGATCCAACAATTCGTTTGAATCAAACGTAGCTATAGTGTAAAATCCTATAGGAATAGGATTCCTGTGTGTTTTCCTTTGAAATTCCTTTAAATCAAAGATGCCAAACGAAGAACCAATAATTACTCACACGAGATGTTCGGATGTGAAAATTACGTAAATTTTGTAATTACAAATTTGTTAGTAAGAGAAAAAAAATGAGAGAAAGCTGCATTTGAACTCTCAAGGGAATTTGTAAATGTGTAGGAAATTACCATATCCTTTGAAATTCTTTCGAAGCAGTCCTACTATCCAAACACCCCTGATAGGAAAAATTCCTTTGTTCCAAAGAGGTCCTAGAATTTGGTAAAGTAGACTAGATTGTCATGTATTTTATAAAAAATCTACCAAATTTACATCTCCATTGGCAACTAGTTAATTCCCTTGCCAGATTTTGTCCAATTCATTAGCAACCAATATCTAATGACAAAATTTTCTCTAAAAAAATATGATGACAAATTTTTTATAACGCCAAATTTTAGCACCACATTGGCTTGGCAAATTTTGGCACAAATGAAATAGCCTTAAATCCTTCTAGGGTGCAGTTTGCCATTATGATGTTTTTGCATGGAATTTAATCTGATTTTCAAGCAGCATTAATCTAGACGCTTGAACATAAAGGGATAATTAACTTTTGCCACTACAATAGAGTGAGTTTCATTTTTTGCCACTGTGAATATGATATGTAGATCCCGGGTCTATATGTCATGCTCACATGAGTAAAAACTAAAATACGCATACAAATACAGTGGTAAATTCTTAAATGCCCAAAAGGTTAGAACACAAATAGAGAGATGACCTTTTCACAGAAAAAGACCCCATATTTGCATTGGAATCATCAGACGTACCATCGCTAGACACGCACATCGGCACGTGCAAGATGGATGCATCGCCACCCCCCGGAACCTCCTGATCCGCACGGCTACAGATTTAACAGTCCTGTCAGTCTCTCCCACACACGCCTTAACGCAATCTCGTAGTCTACCGTACGCCAAGTCCACGCAGCCCCATAGCCATCCCGCCGTAGGAGAGGCGTCGGGCGTGCGTCACCAGTAACAGCAGCAGCTCGCCTTGCCCCGTGGAGAAGAGCACCGCTCGGCGCTCGCCGAAGTCGCCCTCCCGGTCATCGTCTCCCTCCCTCGCTCGTCTTGGAGGCGAAGAAAGAACCCGGCCGCCTATAAATACCACTCCCGCGGCACCCCACCCCACCCCTGCCCTCCCGATTAAACCGAACCCAAAACCCACCGCCCATTCCCACTTCGACTCCTCGCGAACACGCGGAGGCGACACGAGAGCAGGCAGGGAGGGGATGCATCTCTACAACGCGTGGCTGCCGCCGGCGGTGGCGGATGCGGCGCGGGGAGGCGGCGGCGTTCGCCGGCGCGGTGCGGGCTGCCAGGACGCGTGGCTCCCGGGGACCTCGACTCCGCCTACGCCACGCTCAAGTGGATCTCCGTCTTCGACCTGTAATTACCTCGAACCCTTCCCCTAGTTCCGATTCGATTCGCTTTTAAGGTTTTGTTTGCACTTCTCGGTCGCGGCGGCGGCGGCGGCGTAATCTGGAGTGGTTTTGAGCGATTCCGTTTTCGGGGTTGTGTGACGAGATAGATAGCCTGTAGGAGTGCGGAATTCGGCTTGCTGTGGTTTCAGTGTGTAGCCGAGTGCCGATTTTTGATGGTGTGATCGTGTTTAGGTTGGGGCTGAATTGTTGGTTGCGGTGATTGCCCCGTCAGCTCTCTGGAGCTTGTTTAGTGTTTTGGTGGCTACTAGTGCCGGGCTATGTCGTGAATTTGAGGTACGCTGCAACTCACTAGTGGGGAGCTGTAGAGTTCAATTGGTGGTGCTTGTTGGTGTATATTTGTGGTCTTTACTGAGTTTTTGGAGCTACGAATCACACTCAAAACACTCAGAATCAGGACAGCAAACGAGTGATTTTCTGAAACCGCTTTTGATGGCTAATGGTTTCTGAGGTGCAATTTTGATCCAATTTGGGGAGCGGATGAATGCAATCGCCAGAAGTACGTTGAATTATCCTTGTTGGTGTATACAGTCAAATACTCAAATGTATAGCTATGCGTGGTTTGCTCATTTGCTGAATTCCTTTGAATTTTGTTTTTTTCCCTTCATAAAATGCCACTCAAAAGATTGCACTATCGTGAAATGCCACCCCAAAGAAGTTGCTCATTAAAATGGCACTACAAAGGTGGAAATGTTTATACTATTCCACTTTTGGTCTATTTTCACCTTGTCACCCTATTTCCCTGTTTTTCTCCCACACAAAAATGTCTAGAATGCCCCTTCTCCAAATGCGGCAACCATGACGAAGACCCACACTTCTCTGGTGAGCTCCTGTGCATTACCCAGTGACTCCATCCATGGCTGCAAAATGCTCTCAGAATCAGAACTCGATCGATACAGGCTGCTTAATTGAGATCCATGGGTCTCGCGGGGCATGATCCAAATGCACACCACTAGTTCTGGTTCGGCAACCTCCCTCCTCCCTGTTGTTTCAATCCGCTCCCAAATGCATTGCGAGTACAGACCCCCACCCCTAGCAAAGGCAATGGCTGCGGTGGTGGTGTACTGTGAGAAGGGAACTTTGGTGTGGTTCTGTGATCCAAATGGAACGGTGGTGGCAGTGGCACCGGCACCTATCTATTGTTTGACCAATTCATATAACCACCATACTCCATCTTCTCCATCGTTTGCACCGGCAGACCTCTCCATCAACGTACAGCCGAAGAGGTGGTTGTGTGGAGATGGAGTCACTAGCTACTGCATGCATGTGATGGAGAGCATCTATCGCTGCTTGGCGTTTGCATGGATCGCCAGAGAACCGTGGCGTTTGCAGAACTCCCTAGTTTTGGTTGCGGAGTTACAGAAGAAGGGGCCTAGGGGCATCCTGGATGTTTCATGTGGGATTAAAAAGGAAAATAGGTAAAAGATGGATATACCCCAAAGTGGGACAATATGACTATTTCCATTTTGCAATGACATCTTATTGAGCAAATTCTTTGAAGTAGCATTTTAAGACAACTCAATCTTTTGAGTGGCATTTTATGTAAAATCCCTTAATTTGTGATGATTGATTAGTTAATTTCTTTATGAGGTACTAAGTATCCAGCGCAGCGCAAACCCCTCTATCAGTGTGTAAAACTATCATGTGGGCCGTTAAAATTGATTGATCTATCAGATTCAAAGGGATGGAGGAGGTGGGATCCATCATAAATTATTTCTCTAGCTGTTAGGGGTTTGTTTGCAAATATTTATATATGTGTCCCTCACAGCCTTTTGAATCGAATCCATCCAAATCTGATCTAGTGGACTGTGGCCCACATGATGCGTTAGCATGTTAGTACCCAAAGCTGGGTTTGCACTAGGTTCTTCCCCTTTCTCTGTATCTTTGAATTTTTATCTGTTTGCTACAATTGGATACATTTGGTAATAACGTGAAACTGGTTTGCACAATCCCGTGTGAATTGTTTAATTGAAGTGATGCTATATTAGGAAGGACACAGCTTGTTTTTTGTTGCGGCATACTAACAATGCAATTGAGTACTGTTGATACAAATAATCTGGTCTGCTCTGAGTGCTTTGGATTTCGTAAAGAATCTGGTTTACTGTTTTTAGGAATATAATTAATGTGAATGTTTGATTTTGCCATGGATTTAGTTTTATCAAAGCGAAGAGTGATGTTGCTCCTGAGGATGTACAGGCTCTTGCAGAGCTTGGATTGGAAATATTTCATGCATCGCGGAACAAGTTTGTTGTTCAGGTAATTGTCAGTAATTAATGATTTTTCTATGGATGGTTAAGATCTGTTTGCTCTTTGGTGATGTATTTTTTTTTGCTTGTCAAATGAATGATAACCAGATTAAGTGGGGAGGTTTGCTCATCAGGCTTTTCAAAAAGCATGGGAAGAGGCTTTCACTTGGTGTGCAATGGAGGCCACTGTACGATACATTGATAAGGACTCATTTCAAGAGGTACAGTTCTGAACACACATTTTCCGGTGTTGAAAGAATGGCGGAAAATAACAGAGTGAATGCCATGTTCGTTTCAGAAACATGGGGCCTGAGGGCTGGAAAGTAAGGCATCAACACTTCGAGACTGTCACCTCCTTGGTGCGTGCATCTAGGAGTTTCTTTCCTGAAGGTGCGGCTGCTGAGATTTGGTCAGAATTCAGGTTTGGTAGCTTCTCTTTGGCATATTTAGCACGAGTGTTTACTTGTTTCCAGCTCATTCCTGTTTTCTGTTACTGACACAACCTCGATAAACCTGTATAGTGTTTAGCTGGACAAGATCACACTTTAACCTAGTGAGCATATGCTTTGCATGTGTTCATTTGACTTTTATTGTACAACGTAGTAGAAGAAAAGACAAAGGATGGCAGTA
This sequence comes from Ampelocalamus luodianensis, assembly GCA_036346255.1. NCBI lineage: Eukaryota > Viridiplantae > Streptophyta > Magnoliopsida > Poales > Poaceae > Ampelocalamus > Ampelocalamus luodianensis. The sequence goes on along the minus strand of CM070627.1, from coordinate 48,165,320 downwards.
ACAAACATGTCTAAACACCCATAGCGCAACATATCATAGCCACTAAGCCAACTACCAATTGGCAATCGTCTTCAAACATAAGCCTTGTCGGTATTTAATGTTGGTGTTCAAATCCCATAAGTCCATTTTCTTACCTTCCAAGCACTGTAATTCAGATATCATAAAAAAGTTTGTCTATTATATATATATATGATTAATTTTATCTTCCTTTTGGTGTGAGTTACACCAGAGATCTCTAAACTTACATATATGTATCATATTTAGGTCCCTAAAATTGCATTTTAATCTGATGGGTCCTTAAAACTTTCATAGGTGTGGCACTTAGGTCCCTGTACTTCTCTCCATCAGGCAAGTACATCATTTTATCCATTAACTAGCAGTTGTATCTGACATGGCCTTGCTGATGTAGCCAATGTGGGTTTGCCACTCATGTGTTGTGCACACTTGCACTAATGACTGAGAAATGCCCCAAATGGTTATACTGGTAACAAAGCGAAGTCCTCTACTAGAAGCATATAGCTAACAGCAGCATATCAAGGAGGAGTTATTTGCAGTGCAAAGAGGCAAAGGTACAGGAAATGTTACATATGGGTAGTTAGCTACTTCTACAATCGGGGACATCAATGGCTAACAGTAAAAGGTGAATAAGGAATGAGGAATCAAATGGAAGTCAAATTTGGAAGATGCACAGTGGTTGAACTACGAAATTTGTAGATCAGATATATGTGGCTTATGTGCTATGTCCACGTAATCAGTGTCTGTTTCCATATATTCTGGAACCGTTTGTTCACGGAGAAAAATGATGGGCTAGCCTAACGTCAACAAGTTTTGGGGCCTAACTGCTACAGCTATGCATATTTAGGGACCTGCTAGATTAATATGCAAGTTTAGGGACCTAAGTACCACACCCAAGGATCAAAATACGGTACGGGTAAAATCCCACCGGGTGGCCGGCAACCGGAAAACCCGGGAAAAACCCGGTCAAAATTCGTCAGAAGAAATTTGAATTGAGGATGTAACCGCCGGGATTTTGAATTTGAATTTAAATTTGATTTTTTTCGGCCGTTATTTGATTTTGATCCATGACCACACCCATGCAAGTTTGGGACCCGCCAGATGAAATTACAACTTTACAGCAACTGAACACTTCTAGTGTAATATTTGCACCGTTTCTTTGTTCCTTGTATTATTACAAACACTATCACTGCTTTCCATACTATTACTATTGTTAAAATTTGAAAAAATAGCACAAAGTATATGATTTTGATTTTTTATCACCATAACTGGAAATTTATGCTTGACAATGTGCTGCCAACATTGAAGTGCCTTACCTGATACTGTATTGGAACTACAGGCTCTTGCTGGAAAATCCATGGCATAACTCAGCATTTGAAGGTGTTGGATTTCTTAGGCTGTTTCTTCCTGCAAACTCAAGGAATCAGGATCATTTTACGACGTAATTGAAATAACATATATTTGATCAATAAGCTCCTCTCTCCCTTCTGTAGCTGAACATCCTCATATATTATTCTTTCAACTAATTTGGGCACTGGTTTGTAGTGATTGGATTGCACAATGTCTTGACATATGGAATTCTGTCACAAATTGTAACTTCTGGGATATCAATGGGCTTCCATCATAGCACGTTGTATAAAAATTCCAGATCAGTTGACTGGGAAAAATTTCTGCCGTTGTTGTTTACAAGATACTTGAACATGTTTGAGGTATGTCGCCCCTTTCAGCTTGAATTCTTAGGTAGTGGTCAGCTTGGGTGCTTGATGAAAGGTAGACACTAACTGTTGAAGCATTTTGCATTTAATCTTACATGTCTTGCTGCATAACTATACACTCAAGTCCTCTTAAGAATCAGAATATTTGTTCAATTTAAAAAATGAAGCAGTTAGTAGCTTCTTATTTTTTGAAATTTGCATGTTAGATTTCCAACTTTTTCACTCTTAAAATGGTGGATCAAGGTTTTAAAGAGAGGTAGTGGAATCATAGTGGTAGAGTGTTTCTATAGTGGATATTGGCGATATAAGGCGACGCAACATGCCCAACCATGTTCGCAAAAGAATACAAAGTTATGTAATCTTAAAGTAAAACCTAAAAAAAAGAGGTGCAGATAAATGGGCAAATAGAAATTTGAAATGTTCGTGCTTCAGGGCTGCTATAGCAGAGCACTGCACAGGGGCACTACAGCAGCCATAATGTAGTACCAACTTCCAACTGCACTTTCTGCTACAGCAGCACTAATGCGCTATTTGGAACATTGAGGCGAATATAATGCCTTCTTGGATCACATCAAATTTGCCAACTCAAGTGAAGCTAGCTGGCATTTCTTCAGTGTTATTGATATATATTAAACCTAATTAGTAATAAAACTTATTTGCCTGTGGATTTGTTATTGTAAATACTAAATAATTTTTATACCATCTATACATAAGAAAACTGTTGGAATTGAACCCGTTGTTTATTCCAATAGGGCAAAAGATCAATATAACATGTACAGGTAGGCAATATACAAAGAACACCCTAAACTATATACATATGTAACATTCCCCTTAAACTCATGGTGGATCAATAAATACTGAGTTTGGAGAAGTAGAAACTGTGTTGAGTTCAAGTCTGTGCCTTGGTGAAGAAATTTGTTAACTGAAGCTCCGAAGACACATACTGAAGAGCAATAATTTGGTCTTGCACCTGCGATCTCATGTACGAAGCATCTACTCCAATGTGCTTGGTGCTCATGTTTCACTGGATCTCGAGTAATGCTGATCGCACCAGTACTGTCTGATAAGAGAGGAGTCGGTGTAGCAACTGAAACACTGAAATCCTTAAGTAGCCACCGAAGCCAGGTGATCTTAGCTATCAATGACGCCATGGCTATCAACTTAGCCTCAGCACTTGAACGAGAAACTGCAATCTGCTTCTTAGTCTTCCAGGCAACAAAGAGGAACCAAGGAAAACACAATAGGCAAAAAGAGACCGGCAATCAGAATGATCGCTAGCCTGAGTCACATCGAGTTCACTGAAGGCAGAGAGGCGGGTGAGGAAAGAAAAGGCGACGAGTGATGGTCCTGCGAAGATATCGTAGATCACGAAGAAGGTGATGCGACCTGGGCTAGCGATCATTGTAGTGGAGTTGAATGGGAGTAGAGATGAACTGACTCAGGATGTGAACAGGGTGAGAAATGCCAGGTTGAGTGATCCCAAGGTAGATGAGGCTCCAGACAAAATGGCAGTAGTGATTGGGGTCCTCAAGAGGCTCACCATCAGTAGGCTGAAGGTGAACACAAAGATCGTATCTGAAGGAGAAGGTGGAGCAGGACCCAGCAAGGACGGAGAAGAAGAACTGGGAACATGGCCCAACAAAGACGGAGGCTCAACTAGAGAAGAAGTAGGCCAATGACGGCGAGAGTAGTGCAGGGGAAAGGTGGAACCTCAACAAAAGAGCTGGAAGGAAAATCCGGAGGAGAGGGAAGCGAAGGTGGAGGCGGAAGCGAAATAGAAATGAAAAACTGAGTGTTAGGAAAAGTCAGAAAGGAGATCGACTTAACAAGAGAATCTGAGCTGACAGTATAGGGACGAGGGTAGTAAGGGCGAGACTCATCGAAGGTGATGTCTCGAGAGATCCTCATCCGGTGAGCAACAGGGACGTAGCTGTGATAACCCTTATGCTCAAGTGTAGCCAAGAAAAACACGTTCAAGTGACTGAGCAGTCAGCTTAGTGCGTTCACAAGGTGGAAGAAGGACGAAGCAGACACAATCGAAACAGCGAAGGTGACTGTACTCGGGAGTCCGACGGTAGAGATGCTCAACAGGAGTAGAACCCTGAAGAGTAGTGGAAGGCTGCATGTTGATGAGGAAGCGGCGGTGGAGACGACCTTAGCCCGAGTGAGGTGGAACAGAAGAGGCAAGCATGAGAGCACGAGCTATCTCAAGCAAGTGACGATGCTACACCGTTCAGAGCGTGAGCACCAGGACAAGTACTAGGGAAGAGTACCTTGCTCAGTGAGAAAGCGACACAAAGTAGCAAATAGGTACTCGCTAGCAGAATCAACACGAAAAGCACGAATGATCGAATCAAATTGAGTGCGAACCATGGTGGCAAACCTCCGGTAAATAGAGAGAACCTGACTGTGAGAGGACATAAAGTAGATCCAAGTATGACAAGAATAATCATCAATAAAAATCACTTAGTAACGATGACCCCCTTTCAAAACGAAGGTAGCCGGACCCCAGACGTTGGAGTGAATAAGATCAAAAGGACGAGCCGAGACAGAATCACTAGAGGGATAGGGGAGCTGTAGTTGCTTGCCAAGCTTGCAACCCATACAAGGTAAAGAGGTGTCACGAGAAATAGACCCAAGAAGACTAGGACCTACTAGAGACGACAATCGCGATCCACAGAGATGACCCAGATGATGGTGCCACTGAGCAAAGGAAGTAGTAGATGATGGTGCCACTGAGCAAAGGAAGCAGTAGAGGACGCAACAAAAACATACATATATAGTGACTAAGCGGTTGGTGGAGACAAGAAGGAAGGTTCGATCGGTCGAGCTCTCGAAGGCGTTACGAATCACGCAGCAGGGCGGCGACTAAGCGAGTCCCCGCGGTGGTCTTGGACGCAACAAGAGTCGGACTAAAAAATAACATGACAGTCGTGATCAGTGATATGACCAGCCGGCATAAACTGCATAGTAAGCTGAGGAACATGAGAGACGGCAGGAACATGAAAGGAAGAAGTGAAAAGGATGCCTCGGCCTGCAACAGGAAGAGAGGTACCATCTGCAGTCTGAACTGTGGAAGGAAAAGCTATGAGACTCACAGAAGTGAGTTGAATAGAATCTGGTGTCATGTAAAAAGAAGTGTTAAGAGTATTGTGTATTCTACATTCTCTCTCTCTCTTGGCCCATGTGACCCTTGTAGCCCATGAGGCCCATGTATCTATGTCTATATATATCCCCTTCATTAATGAATAAGATGAACAGTTGTGAATAGCAAAACCCTAGTCTCATATTATTAACATAGTATCAGAGCCATTAAACCCTAACCCTAGCCCCTAGATCCACCGCCGCTGGCTTCAGCAGAGGGTTTTTGCTCGGGCCGGAGGGCCTGAGCTGCTGTCCTCCGCCCGGATCTTGCACTCTGTTCCACCTCTTCCTCGTCGACGCGCCGCCGGATCAAGAGGAGGGCCTGAGCTGCTGTCCTCCGCCCGGATCTTGCACTATGTTCCACCTCTTCCTCGTCGACGCGCCGCCGGATCAAGCTCGGAGCTCGCGCCTCACCTTCGTCGTGCCGGATCGAACTCGACGGCCACGCCTCTCGTGCACCTGGAGGTCGTGCACCTGGAGGTCGCATATTCTTCGACTCTGTCGCCTCTGCTTCGTCGTGAAGAGTTGCGTCTGCTCGGTGCCGCCGCCTCGTCGCGAGTGGATCTCTCGCCTCTCCGGGCCGGATCTTACACTCGGCGTCGCGGATCCTCTTCCTCGTCGACGCGCCGGATCCAGATCAAGCTCGGAGCTCGCGCCTCGCGCCGTCGTGGCCGGATCGAACTCGGCGACCGCGCTCGTGCGCTGGAGGTCGCCACGCTGGAGGTCGCGTCTGCCGACTCGCCGCCTCGCGCCGTCGCGAAGAATCATACGCTTCTCGCCGTCTTCATCATCCGCGTGCTTGGAGGTCGCCGCCTCGCGCCGTCTTCATCATCTGCGCGCCTGGAGGTCGCCGTCTCCATCGCCTCGAGTCAGGAGGTCGCATCCGTCCTCCAGATCCACGCCGCCTCGAGTGGTATCTCCTCTGTTGCTTGAGTTTTGATATTGCTTGGTGCGTATCTTCTTTGTCTTTGCTCTGTCTTCTTGTGACCCGATCTTCTTGTTGCTCGAGATTAATCTTCTTTGTGTGATTAGTCTTGTTACTCTATCTTTGCTTGTGTGGTATGGCTAGATCCGACTCAATGTTTGGGGGTAGTTCATCTCTTGTGTTCACGGACATCAAACTCGACGGGTTGAATTACCGGGCATGGGCATTCTCAGTCAAGACTACTCTCAGGGGTTATGGTTTAGCCTCTCATTTGGTAGCGATCCTCGATCCAAGACGGTTGATGTTGAGGTATTAAAGGCTTGGCGTAAAGAGGATGATCGTGTCATGGCCGTATTGTCTTTGAGTGTTGATGTTTCTCTGCGGATGAGTCTTGAGTATCATACTTGATCAAGCGATGTGGACATACTTTGAGAAGAGATATGTTGATCCAGTGGTGCTCTTCGCTTCACATTGCTCAAGAATATTCATAGTCTTGGGCAGTGGATCGATCGGTGGAGGAGTATTACAGTGTTTTCACTCATATCACTTGGTCCTTTAGAGTCTATAACACCAAAGGCGTTGTTGCTGTCGGTCTTCTGCCGCCAAAGATGAGTATGCTCGTGACGCTTATGTATCGATTTGTGATGGGGCTTCGATCGGAGTTTGAGCCTATTCGTACTCGGTTGCTCAACTATCCCACTCCACCGACTTTGATTGAGGTGCTCTAGTTTGATTGCAGAGGAGACTCGTCTTCATTCGCTTATGTCTTTCGGGATCCTCACCACATCTCGCTCGAGTCTCTCACGATGCGGATCTACGAGTGACACCGGGAGTGTTGGTATGTTCCCGGCGGTCATCATGTTGACAAATGTTTCAAGTTACATCGGATCGACTTATTGTCGATCGTGCTAAACGACCATTTGGCCGTCGTCGTGGAGCACCCATCGGGCCTTCTAGAGCGATCCATCGCCGCCACATCCACATCTCGTGACTTCGGATCGATTATGCGCTATGACATCGATTGCACCTTCTACTTCTAGCCGCTCATCCTTGGGTTTTGGACTCGGTGCCTCTTTTCATGTCACATCCGCGACTCTCGACTTGTTGCTCGTAGGCGTGAGTGATGCTACATATGTTCACACTAGCGATGGTACACCTTGCTCTATTACCCATCGGGGCATTCTCTCTACATCTCGTTTCTCTGTTCTCGATGTGTCTTTTGTTCCTCGATTATCTATGAATCTTCTTTCGTTGGTCAACTAAGCGATATGAACTGTTTCATTGGATTTGATTCTTCTTCTTGTTTTATTCGGGATCGTCGAGCGAGTAAGAGTGATTGGTTCGGCCATCGCAGTAGAGGCTCTCCTAGTCTTTATGTTTTGGACACCTTACATCTTCCTTCCACGATCGTCGAAGGCCTTAGTGTCTTACGCTATGTCATCATCTCGTCTCTGTTGGGTCTTCCTTGACAAGTGACATCATCGACTTGGTCATCTTTGTGGAGCTCGCCTCACGACTCTAGTTCACCGGGTTCCTTAGGTCACGTCCTTTGTTGAGTCTAGTTTTCATTATCTTGGTTGTAGTCGGGAAACGGCTACAACTTCCATATCGATAGTACCTCTCGGTCTTCGATCTTTTGATTTGGTGCATTGGATGTATGGGTCCATCTCCTTTTGTTTGAAGGGTGGTCATAGTTATTATGTCATATTTGTTGATGATCACTCGATATACTTGGATCTATTTTATGAAACATCGCTCTCGATTGATTTCTATTTATCAGTCTTTTGCTAAGATGGTTCATACACGATTTTCTTCTTCCATTCGTGTTTCCGTTCCGACTCTTGAGGAGAGTATCTTTCCTCAGCCTTTCGTCAGTTCCTTTCTTCTGAGGGTACTCTTCCTCGGCTCTCGTGTCTGGTGCTCATGCTCGAATGGTGTTCTTGGCGCAAGCATCGTCACATCATCGAGGCCGCTCGTACTCTTCTCATTTCCTCCTTTGTCCCTCTCTCTTTTGGGAAGCGGTCTCTGACAGATCTATCTTATTAGCTCGCCCTCTTCTAAGCTTGAGGCAAGTGTCTGGTGAGGTCTGTCTGAGCACACCTCACTATGCTCATCTTCGTGTTTTTGGTTGTGTCATTATGTCCTTCTAGCACCTCGTGGCGCACAAAGTTGAGCCCTCGATCGGTTGAGTGTGTTTTTAGGTTATAGTCCTGAGCATAAGGGCTATCGTTGCTATGATCCCTCAACACGTCGCATTCGCACCTCTCGTGATGTGACTTTTGATGAAGGACGACCTTTCTTTCATCATTCTTCTACACATCCCACTTCTCCTTCAACAGATTCCACTTCCTTTTTGTGTCTACCTCCTATTCCTTCATCAGACTTGCCTTCTCCAGATACACCTTCTCCACTAGTTTCACCTTCTAGTGTGCCTTCTCTACCAGCTCCAACAGTTTCTCCACCAGCTTCTCCACCAACTCCACCAGTTTCTGACACTTCCACTTTTCCCTTCCACTATAGTCGCCGACAGAGAGTTCCTTCGATCCTCGGTCCTCCTCTCCTCCACTTGATCCTCGGCGATACCATCGACTCGGCGATTGTTCTACTACATCACGATATGCCCTACGTGATCGTTCTTCTATTCGAGCACCAAAGAGATGGGGTTTTTCTTGTGCAGTGTAGTAGCCGAGCCGAGTACATATCGGAGGTCACAAGATATACGAGTGGCGATTGGCTATGACAGAGGAGCTCACGGCATTAGTGCCTGCACAGACACGTGGGATCTTGTCCCGCTACCATCCGGAGTGTTCCTATTACTTGCAAGTGGGTGTACAAAATAAAGAACAAGTCGATGGGTCGGAGAGCGATACAAGGCTCGTCTTGTTGCGAGAGGTTTCAGAGCTTATGGTGAGATTATGATGAGACTTTTGCTCCAGCTTGCTCATATGACCACAATCAGTACTCTTATTCTTTATTGCGACAATACGCACATGGACTATATCTCGGATGGATGTCAAGAATGCTTTTCTTCATGGTGATCTACATGAGGAGGTCTATATGCACCACCCCGTGTGTTGAGGCTCCTACAGCTATGTTTGTCGCCTTAGGCGTGCATCATGACGGTCTCAGCAGCTCCTCGTGCTTGGTTTGAGCGTTCGATTACGTGATTCGATTCTTGGTTTCACTCAGAGTGAGCATGACCCGCCTTGTTTATTCACACTTCTCGGCCGAGTCGTACTTTGCTTCTTACGTATGTAGATGATATGCGATCACAGGAGATGACACGGACTACGTGGCTTTTGTCAAGAAGAAATTGAGTGAACAATTTATGATGTCCGATTTAGGACCATTGAGCTATTTTCTAGGAATTGAGGTTCATTCGGCGGTGATGGCTACTATCTCTCGGCATCGCTATGTTCGAGATACGCTTGCTCGCTCCGGGATGACAGATACTGCATCGCCGCCACACCCATGGAGCTCCACTTGCGGCCGACCTACGAGCGGTGTACCCGATGCAGATCCTTCCCGCTATCGCGGCTTGTTGGGAGCCTTGTCTATCTCATTCGTCACCGGCGACATTGCTCATGCTTTGTTCATGTGCTCGGCCGTTTGTCGCTGCTCCCACCTCGATTCACTATGGTCATGTTCTTCGTGTCTTGAGATACTTGAGAGGAAGCTGCGTCGAACGATCGTTCTATGCGATTCGAGTCGGCTCGGCTCCACGCTTACTCGCTCCACTTGGGCGAGTGATCTGTTGATCGCCGATCTATCGCGCTCATGTATCTCTCTTGGTACTTCGCTTATTGCACGAAATCCAAGAAGCGCATGCGGTGTCACGCTCTAGTGCAGAGGCTGAGCTTCGAGCACTTGCCGCTACAACATCAGAGATCATTTGGCTTCGATGGCTCTTGCTTCTCATATTATTAACAAGAAGCGCCAGAGTCTAAGATCCACGGAGACAAGAAGCGGACGAGGAGAGTGGCGAGGCGAAGCGATGAGAAGCAAAGCGGCGAGCGAGCCCGAGGCGGCGGCATGCGGCGGCGGCGATGGCGGTCCGAGGCAGGAGCAGCAACAACGTCCTGAGACCAGGGTGGCGGCCCGAGGCAGGAGTGGCGATAGCGTCCCATGACCAGGGCGACGGCGGCGGCCACTTGCTGGTATGCTACCGGTGGTGCCGAAAGGTGCGGAACCGGCGGCCACAAGATCGACAGCGGGATGGCGAAGGAGCCGTTGGCGGAGGCCATCGGGCGGCGCGATCGGTGGAAAGGAGAACTTGGGCAGTGAGCTCCTGCGGCGGCAACACTGGAGTAGAGGAGCCAAGCTCCGGCGGTGCAGGGAGGCTCGGGTGGCGCCGAGGAGTCTCTGGCAGCGCGAGCAGAGCACATGCCGTGCATGGGCGGCGGCGGGAATCGACGCGAATCCGGTGATGGCGACGGCGGGAAGGCTTGGGGGGAGACACGGCGGAGTGAGATCCGGCGCCTCGAGCTTGGGCACGTGGGAGCAGATGCGCTGCGGCGTCGATCGAGCGAGAGCTCAAGAGGCGGCGACGTCGGGAGGTCGCGGAGGTTGGCGCGACGTCGGCGAGGGTGTGGGAGCAGAGGCGGCGAAGCGGATGGTGCTCGCTCGAACACGAGGGCGGCGGCGGTCACGTGGGGCGGTGGGAGTATGGTGGGCTAGGGTTAGGGTTCCTATGGCTCGATACCATGTTGGAATTGAACCATTGTCTATTCCAATGGGCCAACATACCAATATAACATGTACCGGGTAGACAATATGCAAAGAACACCATAAGCTATATACATATGTAACAAAAACAACATCTTATGCTATTCAACAGAAGGATTTGTAGTATCATTATGGAAATTCCATGCAAAAAGTTGGCTTGATTGAATATTTTCTTCAAATTCATTGATACATTTCTTTCTTTGTGGTTAGGTTCCTATATCAAGTGGGAATGGGTCATACCCCTTTCCACTGGAGGTGCCGAGGAACACGAGATTTTTATTTTCCAGTAAGACCAGAACACCTTCCAAGGCAATTGCAAAGTCCATTGTAAGTAATTCATATCCTTTCGGCTTTTATTTATTCTTCATCTGACAGGCTTACGGAAGGTACTTATGCACTTTATCCTCTGAATCTTTGATGCCTTGATATGGGAATGAGATATGCATTAGTAATGAGGTCAATTTTGTCATGATCTTGATCACTTGTTCGGTTGCTAGCGAGTAAAATATGTTGTATATTCCGATGATAAAATTGATACTGTCCTGTATGCTCAGATGGAACAGACTTGGCAAAGGAAACACAGAAATGCTATATTTATGATACTTTGTAAACATTACACCTTGTTACATTGTTCAACTAAAGGAAGAAAGGAGTCACATTTTTTTTAATTTTCTTTTGCAGGTATACCTTTTGAAGTTTAAAAGTCTGGCACTTGAGCATTTTGAGAAGCTCATAAATTTTCTAGAACAGTCTGTCTTCTGACCTTTGGACTTCTTTGTGCTTGTTGCACTGGTTCTTTATTTTGTTTTAACTTGAATCTTTCTGGCTTTTAGGTTCTATCATCCATCAAATGGGGGTCGTTGGACCTACCCACTGGAGCGATTTCTGTGGTATCTTGTTGTTTACTTCGAAAGACGCCTTCAACATGAACAATTGTAGGCGATCAATCCTGACTTTGCGTGCAGCTTAAAAATCTTCGTTTAATTGACTGGATTTTCGTCTGATTTAATATTTGCACCATAGTGAGACAATGGATGAAAAACACAATCAGTTTTGTCTGGGAAAGGAAGAAAGAACTGCTTTTGTCAAAGTAATCCTGAAATTACTGGATCGTGGTCAGTATAGCAAGGATGATTCTCTTGCCAAAACAGTTTCCATTGCAACTTCAATCCTGTCTTATGTTGAGCCATCCCTCGTGCTTCCATTTGTTGCAACAAACTTCCAACTAGCCTTAGAGACAGTAAGTTTAACAATATCTATGCAGTATACTTGTTATTTATTTATTTTGCAGAGATTCACTGCCGTTACGACTTATGAGAGCCCTACACTCTATAGTTTTCAATTAGTGCACTCTTTTCAAGCACATATTTTTATTTGAAAGCAAGCTAACCGTTTTATTTTTCTGTCAGACTACTGCCACCCACCAGTTAAAGAATGCTGTTACATCTGTTGCATTTTCTGGACGTGCACTTCTTCTAAGTTCTTTATGTTCATCTCACTCCGATGATAGTAGCACCGTTGATACATTAAATGATCTTATTGTCACTTCCCTTTCAAATGCGTTACTTGGTATGGATGCCAACGATCCACCCAAAACTATAGCTACGATGCAGTTAATTGGTTCCATATTTTCAGATGTAAGTGTGCCTATTTTTTCACCTTTTTTAATACTGGTTTTATGGTAAGGAGTAATGTTATATGCTAACCATCCTTTGGTGTTTATAGCTAGCTACAGTTGGTGTTAGTGATGATGTGCCTTCTTTCCTCCAAACTACCTCTCTATCAAATTGGCTTGATGAATTCTTTTGTCGGCTGCTTTCTGTGCTTCAGAATTTGGAATCAAGTAGTCCCATGTAAGCTGTGATTGCTAAAATCCTGAGTTATTGTTACTACTGAAATATTTTTCGGAACATAACAGACGCCATTTTTTCATTTGGATTTGGCAGTAATGAAGGTTACCAAACCTCAATCATGTCGGGAACTTTTCTTATTGAGGACAACCCATACTATTTTTGCATGCTAGAAATTCTTCTGGGGAAGTTATCAAAACCCTTATTTAATCAGGTATTGGCGATTGCATTATAGTTAAATGTTGCTCCACTTCTTGTCCTTAAACATGCGAATTTCCTGTCATGCACATGTTTCCCCTTTTCCAATTGGCAGTCCCTGAAGAAAATTGCCAGGTTTGTTAATGCAAATATCCTTCCTGGGGCTACTTCAGAGGTTGGACTTCTTTGTTGTGCCTGCGTTCATTCATATCCTGAGGAGGCTTCAGTCTACCTTATAAAGCCTATCTTAATGACTATCATGTCCTCCTTTGAGGGCACTCCAACAACAGGTTATGTTGGAAGAGAAGTTCCTAACAAAACAGCTAATAAGGTTTGTTCACAACTTAAAAATGTTTATTGCTTGAGCTGTTACATGCTTTACACACCATTTGCGTTGGATGCACATGCAGGCTACACTTTCTCCTGCTCTGGAAACAGCATTGGATTACTATCTGAGGATTTTGGCTATAGCCATCAGTTATGCTGGTCCCGTCTTACTTAACTGTAGAGAAGAATTAATGCACATAATAACGTCAGCATTCCAGGCCCCTTCATGGAAGGTTTATATTTCCTTTATCTTTTCATACATTTGGACAGAGTATCCCATTATACATTACACTTTGAAATGATGAATTTCCTTTTCCTTTGGAATGACCAGGTCAATGGAGCTGGTGGTAATCTCCTTCGCTCTTTGTTAGGAAACCTGGTTTCATATTATCCAATAGATCAGTACAAGTATGTTTAGATTATGTTATTATGTATACTTTGTTCGTTTCTTCATTTGATATTTAAAGTATTATCCAATAAACAATCCTGCTTTTTTGTAGGCCATTCTCTTGTCAGCCAATTGCTAATATTATTGAGCCATGGGGTTGTTCAAAAGCTCATCAGGACAGGGAGGTTGAAAGGCTTAATTTCCCTCCAAAGTGGCATGATCCCAGTCACGATGAACTATCCTTTGCAAATGAATTGTTAGAATTTCATTTTCAGTCGGCTTTGGAAGATCTTTTGGCTATTTGTCAGACACAAGGTTATTCTGAGACAGGTATATATGCTAGTTCTAGCCATGGAAACAATCCTGTATGTTTTTTTTTGTTTGGTTGTGCATTTAGACGTGTTAAATGTGATTTTACAATATATGAAAAAATCAGCACATATGTTCTAGTACGTTGCAGTTGATGGATAAGTCTTTGTGTCGGCTTTTTGCTTTTGTAAAGGACAAAGATCCTTGGTGGTTGTTAGCATCTCTAGGACGAGATCTTGACCAAGATCTAGGACAAAGTTGTTAGCATCTTAGAGGACAACATCTAGGACAGGTTGTTAGCATCTTAGACTAGCATCTTGGCATATGCTTGGTGAGTAGCGACCTATAAATATGTATACCCAACCCTCAAAGTTGACATGACATTGTGTGAGAAATAAACCAAGAAAAATTTGCCTCATCTCCAAGTATCATCCTCTCCATGAGAGTAAGGATCTTGCTATCACCAAGAGCAAGAGTCCAGCGTGTAACAAGTGGTATCGAGCTATACTATCTGTAGCTCGAGCATCTCTCGCTCATCTCCTTCTCGGCCTCGCAGCAGCTCCCACCAGCGCAAGCAGCAGCTCCGGCCGCCCACGCCACTCTCTCCGAGACGGCAAGCGGCTCGTCGGCGACCTCTCTCCACGCAACACCTCGAGTAGCGCGCCATGTCCGCAGGCGATCTCGGCCTTCGATGCGCCTCGGCGTGGCGTCGACGGCCGCGGCCGAGCTCGCCGCGCTCGCAGCCTTGGCGGCGGCAGAGCGGCGCAGCAGGCGGAGCCGGGCAGGCGGCAGAGCGGAAGCGGCACGGCGGCGGCAGATGCGGCGCGCGGCACATCGAGGTCGAGCTGCGCGGCGGCGGTAGCTCCATTTTCGCGACGATAGCGGCCGACGCGACTTGAGCGGCGGAGAGGAGGAAGGCGCGAGGCGCGGCAGCGCGATGGCGGCGCAAGACGCCACGCCAGCGCGGCGGCGGCCAGACAGCGCGGGACGCGCGGGCGTGGCGGCGCTCTGGAGTGAGGCACGCACGGCGGCGGCGTGCGGGTCGACGCGAGAGCGCGGCCTTCACAGTAACGCGACTTTCTCCCGGTCGATGCCGTGGTCACCACGAGTACCAGTCGTCGAGGGCGTCGGCTCGTGGCGGGTGGCCTACCCTCACCAAGTCCAACTATGTCGAGCGGCTGCGGTGATGAGGGTAAAGCTCCAGCGGCATATGTGGGATGCGATCCGTGACGGCGACGCCGACTACAACCGGGATCGACGGCGGCTGGATGCTCATCGCCGCAGCGATCCCGAGATGCGATTCGCTACCAACAAGCGGATCGCCAAGGAGGCTTGGGGCGCCATCGCTGCAAGACGCATCGGCGGCGGCACCGCGCCGCAAGTCCACACCGCAGCGCCGCGCGGAGTGGGAGAACTCGGCCTTCAAGCGGTGAGGACGTCGATGACTTTGCTCTCCGTCTCAACACTCATTGCGGTAGTGCGGTTTGGCGACAACACCTCTGATGAGGAGAGGCTGTTGAGAAGCTCTTTCACGCATCCCCAGAAGTACAAGCGGATGGCTCGCTCGATCCGGTCTGCTGGACCTCTCCACGATGTCGTCGAGGAGGCGGTCGCCTCAAGGTCGTTGGCGGCGATGAGCCACGGCGTCTCGGGACCGTCACCATTGGCGAAGCTCCTTCTCACCGGAGCGGTGGGATGCTTGCCAAGGTGACAGAGGAGAAGGAGTCCTCTTCCGACAGCGCCGCAAGCACGGCAAGCGCGCAAGGTGCGCAAAGCGCCCGGCCGGACGCGAGGACGTGCCGAGGTGATGCTCGCGAGGCGCCCGGCGCGCGCCACCGGCAAGCAAAGTCGGCGCGAGCGACCCTTGCCACAATCGCGCAAGCTTGGTCATTGGGCGGATTGTCGATACCACGACGCGCGCCAGCCCACGTCGCGCGAGCGGAGGAGGAGGGTGGCTCGTTCATTGCTCGTGCGAGCATCGAACTACCTCACGGCACCGGCCGCGGCGGCTCTCCACCTTGACGAGCCAAAGCACACGCCTCCTCGGCGACGGCTCGGCAACAACAAGACCGACGGGTGGTGCTCGACACCGCGCCACCCACCACATGACCGGCGGCGGAGTTCTTCTCCGAGCTTGACTCTAGCGTCCGAGGCTCCGTCAAGTTTGGGGACACCTCCGCGTGGAAATCAGGGCGTCGACTCTCACATCTTCGCGCGTGTCACGGTGAGCACAGTCGCCACCGGCGTCTACTACATCCCGATCTGCGAACTCCATCATCGCCTTGGGACGGTGGATGAGAACGGCTCGCGTGTCGAGATCGAGCACGGGGTGCTGCGGATTTGGGATCTTCGCCACCGCCTTCTTGCCAAGGTAACCAGAGGCGGAAATCGACTCTACATCCTTCACGTGCAGGTGGCACTACCCCTCTGTCTCGCTGCTCGTCGGGACGACGAGGCGTGGCAGTGGCACGAGCGCTTTGGGCACCTTCACTTCGAGGCCCTGAAGCGGCTCAGTGCCACGGAGATGGTGCGAGGCCTACCGTGCCTTGACCATGTGGAGCAGCTCTGCGACGTCTGCGTGTTGACGAAGCAGAGGCGACTCCCCTTTCCCCAGCAGGCGAGTTTCCGAGCCAAGGAGAGGCTCGAGCTCGTGCACGGGACTGTGTGGCCGGCGACACCGCCACACCGTGAGGACGACGCTACTTCGCCGCCGTCGACGACCTCTCCGCTACATGTGGGTGATGGTCCTCGGCAGCAAGGAGAGGCTGCGGACGCCATCAGCGCACGCAGTCGCTGCGCGAGGCGAGCGCGGCCGCAAGTGCGCGTCTTTGCGCGCACAGACAACGGTGGCGAATTCCGGCTACGGTCGTTCGCGCCGCGTCTTTGCGATGAGGCATTCACGCCACTACTCCGCGCCGCATGCACCGCGCAGTAACGGCGTCGCCGGCAGCGCAACGAGGCGGTTGTGGGGATGGCTCGCCCTCTCAGCGCAGGGGATGCCGGTGTCTTCGGGAGAGCGGTGGTGACGGCCGTCTACATCCTAAACCGCCGCCTACCAAGGCGCTCGACGGCAGACGCCGTCACGAGGCTTGGCATGGCGCAAGCGGCGGTCTCTCTTGCGGGTTTTCGGCCTCGCGTTCGCCAGCGAGCTTGGCCACATCGGCAAGCTCGACGATAGGAGCACTCCGAGTGTTCATCGGCCACGGAGGCTCGAGGCCTCACCGCATCCTCGACCTGTCACAACGCGCCCGCATCTCACGCGGACGTTGTGTTCGACGGCGGCGAGGCCGACGGGACAAGGCGGTGGACGACGGTTCGACTCCGACTCTCAGGGACTTCGTTGTCGACTACGTCCTCTTCGAGAGAGCCGGGGGAGCTAGCAGCTCGTCTTCACCGAGCTCGTCCACCTCGACACCTTGCTCGCCACGGCCCCGGCGAGGGCTACGCCCACTCTTCACCACCGCCACTCCACGCTCTCGCGCGGCCACCACTCTCGCACCGGCGGCCACACCACCGGATCGGCCCAACAGCCGGTCCCACGACGAGCGGCGACGGTGGAGTTCGCTCATTGCCCCACGACGAGGACCGCGTCGACGCTACCACGACGGCGAGCCTCTGCGCTACCGTACCATGGACAACATCCTCGGCGAGCCGTCGCCTCGGATCGGCGCAAAGACGACTTCGGCGAGGCGCATTTGGCGTGCGACGACGGCGAGCCCCGCCTTCGGCCGAGGCGAGGAGACGCGGCGTGGCGTGTCGCGATAAGCGAGAGATGGACGCCGCCGAGCGAACCGGACGTGGGAGCGGCGGATCTTCCGCCGGCCACCGCGTGATCACCCTTAAGTGGGTGTTCAGCCGGCGGGATGGCCGGCGCCATCGTCAAGCACAAGGCTCGCTTGGTGGCATGAGGATTCATGCGGCGGGAGGGGTCGACCGACGACGCCGCGCACCGTCGCGCGCATGGAGTCCGTTCGCCTTCTCCTCGCACTTGCACCCGGGAGGGTTGGCGCGCCCATCACATGGATGTCAAGTCCGCCTTCCTCAGCGGCGACTTGAAGGAGGAGGTTCACGTTCGTCACCGCCGGATTCGTCATCCCGGCAAGGAGGCAAGGTCCTCCGCTGCGTAAGGCCTCACGGCTTGCGGCAGCACCACGAGCCCGAACGCTAAGCTGGACTCCACCCTTCGCAAATGGGGTTCCAACAGAGCGCACACGCAGGTCGCGGTCACCGGCGGGCAAGGCGGCAACGCCTGGCGGCGGGCGCCACGTCGACGACTTGGTGATCACCGCCCGCGAGGCCGAGGTCGAGCGTTCAGCGGAGATGAAGACCGCCTTCCGGATGAGCGACTGGGGCTCCTCTCCTTCTACCGGGCTCAAGGTCCACCAGACAGCTCGTATCTCCTTCGCTGCACCGCCACGCCAAGCGCATCGTCGGTGGCGGGCTCACCGATCGCAACCCACCACACTCCTATGGAGGAAAGGTCAAGGCCGAGTCGAGAGTACGGCGGAGAGGCGGACGCAACGCAGCATGCGGCGCATTATGGCGACCTTCGCTATCTTGTCCACACGCGATCGGACTTGGCGTTCGCCGTCGGCTCGTCGGCCGGCTCATGCAATGACCGACGACGGAACACCGCGAGCCATGAAAAGGATCTTCGCACGTCGCGGGCACCTCCGACCACGCCAGCACTACCCAAGGTGCCCGCGCGCGCGACTTCATCTGGCATACGGCGACGGCGACCACGCCGGCGACATCGACACGAGCAAGAGCACTAGCGAGACGCCGTTCTTCCTCGGCAAGTGTCCGATCGGTGGCGATCGGTCAAGCGGCGGTAGTGGCTTTGTCTAGCCGCGGCGAGTACATTGCGCCACTACCGCTTCTACTCGAGCTCGTGGTGGCACGGCCGCTGGCGATCTCCTTGACAGACGCGAGGCGGTGGAGCTCGGGGTGGGCGACAAGTCCGCCTTGGCCTTGGCGAAGAACCCCGTCTTCCATGAGCGCAGCAAGCACATCCGGGAGGTATCACTTCATCGGTCGCTGGATGAAGGAGTATCCGCCAACTACATCAACACCCAAGACCCGGCTCACGACTTCCCGACCAAGTCTCTTGGGCGGATCAAGTTCAGGAGTTTCGCGCCAGATCGGGATGGCTCAGATTCTCACAAGGAGACACACAAGACTTAGGAGGAGAATGATGGATAAGTCTTTGTGTCGGCTTTTGCTTTTGTAAAGGACAAGATCCTTGGTGGTTGTTAGTATCTCTAGGACAACATCTTGACCAAAGATCTAGGACATGTTGTTAGCATCTTAGAGGACAGCATCTCTAGGACAAAGATCTTGACCAAACATCTAGGACAAAGTTGTTAGCATCTTAGAGGACAACATCTAGGACGGGTTGTTAGCATCTTAGACTAGCATCTTGGCATATGCTTGGTGAGTAGCACCTATAAATATGTATACCCAACCCTCAAAGTTGGCATGACATTGTGTGAGAAATAAACCAAGAAAAATTTGCCTCATCTCCAAGTGTCATCCTCTCCATGAGAGTAAGGATCTTGCTATCACCAAGAGCAAGAGTCCAGTATGTAACAAAGATCAGATGCTAATATGTCTTGATTGGAATCTTGTTACAATAATCTTGCCAGTAATATTAAATTTCACTTATTTTACTCATTTACTCCACTTTCTGTAAGTGGCCTCTTGATATTCGTTGTTTTTTTTTTCTTTTAACAGGAGATGAGAAGGAGCACCTAAAAGTAACTCTACTACGCATTCATTCTGCATTGCAGGGTGTAATGTCGTGCTTGCCTGAAATGCGCCCATCATATAAAGATGGAAGGTCCAAGGAAGTGGAGTCCATTTTCTTTATTGCAGGATCTGCTGGTAGCACCGTTGGCAGCTCAGAAATGCGTGAAAAGGCTGCAGAATTTGTGCACGTAGCTTGCAGGTCAACATTTATTTTTAGGACATCCAGTTTTACTGAATAATCTTTTTTACTTATTTAGTCTTACCATTTGCAAGTTTATTTAGTCTCACCATTTGCATTTCTTTCAACAGGTACTTATTAAAGGAAAGAGCTGATGATAGTATTCTCCTAGCACTTGTTGTGCGTGTCATTGATGCTTTGGTAAACTATGGTATGGTAGTTAGGCTCAAAACTCACACTGAGGAGTACTTTTGCGGTTTTATGACAGTGTATTGCTGTAGGTAGCTTGGAATATGAAGAATGGTCAAGTCATGTTCAAGCTTGGAAATTAGAGTCTGCTGCCATAATTGAGCCTCCATGCAACTTCATTGTTCCATTTCATGCTCAAGGCAAAAAGAGGTCTGACTGTCCTATTTTGTTGAGTCTGATTCCACTGTATGGATTGTGACTGAAATTCATTTTTTGTTTCCATTAGGCCTAGATGGGCACTTGTCGATAAAGCACACTTGCATAATACATGGAGATGTTCACAATCATCATATCACAGATACCGTACAAATGCTGATGTATCTCCATCTAGCCTCATGGTTAATTTGATGAATGATCTCCTAGATCTCTCACTACACAACTATGAAACTGTTCGCTCGTAGCTCTCTCTCTCTCTCTCTGAGTCTCTTTCTCTGTGTGTGTGTAAGCGCTCTGTCATGCTCGGTTATATACTTATGTATTTATATATGACCATATAGCTGCAAATTATGTTTAGGCTTTAGTATGTATTTCTATTTCATTTGAATATTGCCATCAACATTTGGAATACATATGAATTTGAGAAACTGTTATATACATTTTGACTAGCATACCTTTATTTTCTTTATATTTTCGAATATGAACAGTGCACAATTGTACTTATTATTTTGTTCATAGTTGTCTTCATTGGGCTGCTATTGATCGTGACCTCATTGCATAAATGATGTTTTGATCAAAGGATCATGTGGTCATGCCAGCAATGACCACCTTTACTTTGTTATGATGTTCCTATTTCTGTACATTCTTTTAATCCAGGTATGCTGGAAGATCCCTATCAAAATTGCTGAAGCGCTGGCCATCTCTAATTTCTAATTGCGTTCTTACCCTGACTGAGAATTTGCGTGACTCAAAAGCCCTGAACATGTGGTGCTTGGTTCTTGTAGCATTCTTTCATCGCAGACTGTTTTGAGACACTTGGCAACTGTATGTATATTTCACAATTTATATACTTTAGAATTATGTTATCTGAATAGCGTTGATAATACTAACACCATTGTTCAATGTAGGATTCTGTTTCCCTCTCTTCATTTATCATGGGAATTTTGGAAAGGTAATAGGCAACTACTCTAGTTTTTTCCTATCATTTCTAACAGTTTAGACTATCAGTATGTTTCATTGTACATTACACACAAAAGCATACGAATAATCAGCATTCGACAAACAGGGGAAAGAAAACTAGAAAAGCCTGCAATATGTTTTGTTGAAACAGGGCACCTGATTAATATACGCACTAACTCTAATCCTTATTTTTTGCAGCTCTCATCATGAATCACTGAAGTGTCAGAAAGCTATTACTGAGGTACAGTTCAATAATAAAGTCTGAAGAAAAAAAAATTGCCACTGAAATATTCTGTATATGATGTTTACAGCTCTTTGTGAAGTACAACATACGTTTCTCTGGAATATCAAGGAGTTTCTTCAAGAATTCCGAAAGTCAAGCTGACAAGCCAGGATTTCTCAGTTTATTTTCTCAAATTAATGCTTTGGGCTTTGAGACTAACAGTCTACATTGGCGGTAAGCAATTATATCCTCACCAAAACTGACACATCTATAGTGACATATGGTACATTTATTTTTTTGGACCTTAAAAATAATTAAGATTTCTATCTTCTGATATAAATATGTCAAACCAAATATTCCCTCTCTATTTTCAGCAGTTATCTACATTTTTTTTGGGGGTGAATTCCTTATATGCCACCAAAAGTTTGCTTCATCCCTTATATGCCACTCATTTTGTCACTGACATGTGGGCTCTGACCCCACATGTCAGTGACACAATCAGGGATTTTGCAAAATTCCAGTGACATATAAGGAATTAATCCTTTTTTTGCCATACAGAATTTCTGCACTGAGTTCTATACCTTGCCATATGGTGTTTACCTATTGGCTAATTCACCATGCTCCCAACCCCTGCTGCCTCATCTCCATAAATCCCCCTTTGAAGCTTTCCTTTCAAATTTATTTTGAGTGAAATCCATCTCTCGCCATTTAATAATAACATTTACAAAGAAAGTAAGGCATATGGCATGGATAAAAATATGAATCGAATCGGCTGACAAAATATATATGGTTTTAAGTGAAAAACAAAATTTTAGGCGGGTTTTTATTCACCTTTTATCTTGTTTATTTTTCTTTTTAAGTTTTTGCCCACATGATATGGCAGTGCCATGCAAAAACTTGTAAGCAATCGACATGTTTTTGATTGCTTATGACTACTGAGTCTGACAGAGGGCTTTGATTGAAGGAATAATTGAGTTTTTGCCACTGCAATTGGGTGA
Organism: Ampelocalamus luodianensis; assembly: GCA_036346255.1. Classification (NCBI taxonomy): domain Eukaryota; kingdom Viridiplantae; phylum Streptophyta; class Magnoliopsida; order Poales; family Poaceae; genus Ampelocalamus; species Ampelocalamus luodianensis. The sequence continues at coordinate 48,143,212 of CM070627.1, read as the reverse complement.
GTTTTTGTATTTGCCATTTGTATGTGAGTATGACATGTGGTCCTGCATGGGGCTTTGATTGAAGGAATAATTGAGTTTTGCCATTGCAATTGGGTGAGTTTTGTATTTAATATCAGATGTGAGTATGACATGTGGGTCCGGACCCACATGTCATACTCACATCTGAAGGTAAATACAAAACTCGCATGCAAGTATAGTGGCAAATAAGTGAATGACCCTTGATTGAAACATATTTAACAGACCCCTGTGCAGTGTGCCACCATAGCCAAAGTAGTGCGAATGGTACTGAAACTTGTCAATGCCAAGATGGCTTGCCTGTTGGAAATGCTAATGTTTTGTAGAGCTCAAAACTGAGCATTTCTGTTTTGGCAAAGATCGTGGATCTCATGGCGTGTTGGTCCAAAGCGTTGCTTTCTAGTCAATTTGCATTGCTGGAACAATACCTATAATTTTGTGTGCCCCACAACAAGAGCATGCAGGATGCAGGATTTTTTTGGTATATGTACCTAAGTAGGGGTGAAAACGGATCGGATAGTTTCGTCCGATCCGGACGAAATGGATAGTCGGATCGGAAACGAATGCGGATTTTTTCGAAGCGAAAGCGAATACGGTAGACATGATATCCGCGGATACGAATCGATTCGGATTATCCGGATAAGAGCGCATCCGGATATCCGAAATATGAGTCCAGCCCACCCTATAGCCGCAGCCGGCCCACCACGGTAGGGTTTATGACTTGTCTTCTGGACTTGTGTTCTTCCACACCGCCGAGACCGAGCCGAGCGGTGGCCACGGTGCCACCGCCGCTCGATCCTCGCCTCGCGCGCCGGCAACTTCGCTGCCTCGTCGGCCATCTCGCCCGTCCCCGCCGGCTCTGCGCTGTGCCACGACTTGAGCCGCCTCGCGTCGCCCGCCGCCCTCGCTTTGTCCCCGCGGCTCCTTGCGCTTTTCCGGCCGTCGGCTCTCTCACGACCCACGGCGCAGTGGCTCCGCCGGATCCCCCTCGCGGTGCAACACCGGGGAGAGGTGGCGGCGGGGTGGCGCCATGAGGAGGTATCAGGGAGTCGGCGCAGCAGAGCGGGCCGGGCAGGGGCACACGCGCACGGGAACACCGGGCGAGTGGAGGCGAGCGGCGCCATGGGCCGAGCTAGGGAGGCGGCGCCCTGAGTCCACTCGACCAAGGCAAAGAATCAAGAGGAGCAAGAATCAGAGATATAGAATGGGGAAGAAGCAATGCTTTTGGTGCCGGCCGGTAGGCGCGACAAAGCGGGTGGCGGCGCGGCGAGGCGGAGATAGGCGCGCCATGGACCGAGCCGGGGCTGTACCATGGTGCCATGCGCATTTTCTTGGCCGGAGCAACAAGTTCCAGAGAGAAGCAAGAGAAACAATGGAAGAAATGGAGAAAGTAACGAGGAAGAAGAAGCTCTAGAGCTTCTTTTGGCTGTTGGCGTGAGGAGATAATTGAGGAGAGAGATTAGGGAAAGCAAGTAGGCAAGCAATAAGTGGCCAAGGGCTCAGCCGCATAATTGAGATTAGAAGTGAGATAATAAAGAAATTAGGTACAGAGAAGATTAGGTAAGAAAGGAAAATCAGGAAATTGTAAAATTGTAAAATCTATTAAAAGATTAGTAGGAACAAATTTAGTTGGACACCAGTAAAATTAAATATCGGTTCTGCGTAATTTTGGATCAAACGTATTTTATTAAGCCGTGTACGAATAACTAGTTATAGACCAGACCGTTAAATAGTAAAATAGAATAATGTTATGTGTGGTTGCTGAAAATATGAACAATTCATGAATGTTTGCATCAAACAAACTAGTTATATGTTTTTGTTAATTTATGGTATGCAATTTAAGAGGTTTTTGTGTTCCGAAAAAATATCCGTTACCGTATTCGTTTCGATTCGTATTCGTTCCGTATTTGTATTCGATATTATTCACATCCGTATTCGTATTCGGGGTATCCATATTCGTATCCGCATCCGGGGAAAAATATGAAAACAAATATGGTAGAGCTATTATCCGTCCGTATTCGATCCGTTTTCACCCCTAACCCTAAGATATCAGAATTGTTAGATATGTAGATAGTGTAAGGTGTTTTCTTACATATCTCCAACCCTGTACATGTTATATATTGGCTTGTTGGCCCATTGGAATAGGTAAGTCCCATTCCAACATGGTATCAGAGCAAAGTTAGGGTTAGGGTTTGCCGCCGCCGCCGGCCACCACCGGCGGCCGCCGCCGCTACCTTCTCCATGACCTCCTCTGCCCTGTTTCTTCCGCCACTGCTCCCCTCTGTTTTCTTTTGCTCCACTGGCGAAAAGACTCCCGCTGCCTGTTCTTGAGCACCGCCGCCAGATCCCGAGCGCCGCCGTCGGATCCCGCCGTCGAGACCTTCCCCGCCACCGGATCTGGCTTCCTGCCATCGGATCCTGGCCGCCTGTCGCCGGAATCGAGCCCTTTTGCTCCGTGAGACAATATTTGCAGTTGGCTACGTGAGACAATATTTGCTTCTTGTTGACAATATAATGCGTGATCGTAGTTTTTTTTAAATAATACATTTTAAAAAAGAATTACAGAAATATATAGTCAAAAAGAAAATTACAAAACTAGACATCTGTCGTTAATTCAATTGGCTTCAGGGACCTGTCGTTATTTCAATTGGCGACAGCAGAAAAAGGAGGTTATGCCTCTGTCGCCAATTGAAATGATGACATGACCTCTGTGGCGACAGAGACTTCTTTAGTGGCATACGCCCCCTTCAAAGAAGAGCAATTTAGTGATTCAGTCCTTGTCGTCAATTTAATTGACGACAGAGAGCTTAATTGGCGACAGTGCCTTGTTCCATAGGCGGCAGGGTCCTTGTCACCAATTGAATTGGCGATAGAGGTCTAATTTTGTATATTTTTTTTGACTATTTATTTATTTATGTAATTCTGTTTTAAAAATGTATTAGTTTTTTAAAAAATCTGTGACCGTAGACGCCTTAAAGAGGCAGGGTTGATGTTTGTCTTGGTGGAACTGGAGGAATCTGACTTGTACAGAAATGTAATAAATAACCAATACAAATTTTGGTTCAAATTTGTGTGAGAAAAACTCTGTTCATCTGGAGCTATCTTCTGTGCTGATTTGTCCTTAGAAGCAGTCCATATATAACACTTCTACAAAGACAATGACTCCAAAATCTACTATTCCTTTGCCTTCTAATAATTTATTCTCAATCATAACTGTCAGAATAGAATTAACTATCTTGCAGCCATTCACATAAATCTATACTAAAACTTTCAAGTTGTATATTTTCAGCTACAATTTGATGGCCAATAGAGTACTTCTATTGCTAATTTTGGCATCTAGAAGTGAATCTGACATATATTCACAAATCCTGGCGGAAACTGCTGGTATGGATAGCTTGTCTCTTTGGTAGTTTCTTACTATTTGTATATGGAACATGTATTTCATTGTCATATTTCCCATCTTCATGTTCCTGAAAGACTAAGTTTGGTATTTATTTCATGAGCTTCATTGTTTAAAATGACTGTTTTATGTTAGGTCATTTCTTAAGGAATTTGAAGAGTCAACTCCCCCATTCAAGAATGCTTGCAATATCTGCTCTGAACACACTATTACAAGGATCACCTCATAAGGCATGTGTGCAAGATTCACAACAATCATTAGATCACTCTGAAGACAACATTTTGTCCACAGGAGAAATTTTGAATGAGATAATCCAGGAGGAAGGATTCATGAATGAGACACTAAACGGCCTATCTCATGTCCATATTATTTCTGATAATGATGGTTCATCAAAAGCGAGTTATGGAGCTTCATCTTTTCAAAGCGGATCTGACAAAGCAATCACTTACTTCTATTTTGATTTCTCTGCCTCGTGGCCACGTACTCCTAGTTGGATATCTTTAGTGGGCAGTGACACGTTCTATTCCAGCTTTGCTAGGATATTTAAAAGGCTTATACAGCAATGCGGAATGCCAGTAATGTCTTCACTTCAGACTGCACTGGAAGATTTTCTGAGTTCAAAAGAAAGATCAAGACAATGTGTGGCGGCTGAAGCCATGGCAGGGATGCTTCACTCTGATGTCACTGGGAATTTGGAGTCTGGGAACGACTGGTTAATGCTTCAATTGCAGAAGATTATGTTGGCTCCATCTGTGGAATCAGTTCCTGAATGGGCAGCTTGCATTCGATATGCTGTTACTGGGAAGGAGAGATCTGGAACTCGTGCTCCTGTTCTCAGGCAGAAAGTATTAGATTGCTTATGTACACCAGTTCCTCAGTCCATGGCAACTAGCATACTTGCCAAGAGATACTCTTTTCTGTCTGTTGCTCTAATCAAATTTCTCCACCTAAAATGTCCCCAGCAGAGGAGCAATACCATGTTAAAATTCTTGATGAGCTGCTTGACAACATGAGTCACTCATCTGCGCAGGTAATGTTAAATCACTCCAGGGTAGGGGTACCTTTGAGTCGCCCTTTCTTTTTTATTTCATTTTTCTCAATTTGAGCTGATATTACAATTACACCTGAAGAACATATCCTTAACTTATCTAGCAAAATCGCTTTCCTTTGGTCCTGGAAGGACTTCTTTGACTATTGTACAGTATGTCTGCACATTTCAGTCCCCTTCAGTCCTTCACTAATAACTAGGATTTAGGGTCTGGCTATGTCGATGGTATGTATATTGTTGTTCAGGTAGGTTAGTTGATCCTCAGTTCCTATAACTGGATCAGGCTTATACTATGTGCTGGCTTATGTTCCTATAAACTGGATCAGGCTTTAAGGCTTAAACTATATTCTGGTGGCTGACCAGCATACTTGTAACTTGTCAGATGTGTCCACATTACGCTCGGGCTACGGAGGATAAGAAAAATAATTTTGAGTATTGGCACAAGTATAACTCCATACTGAAAATGTATAATATTTTTGTATTAATCGCAAAATGCACAATTTATGCATCAATTCGAAAGTCTCCAAAGGGGAAAATATATGGCTGACATAAAATACAAACTTAAATGAAAAGGACTCAAATTTTTTAGACAAGTTAAGAGGTTTTCTTCTCTATCCCAACATTTAAATTCAAATTCAAACCAACTTGACAGCTGAAGTTATAAAGAAGACAAGAAACACCTGTTCTTCCTATTTTTCCCATTTGGTAAATAAAAGGGCTAGCATACTATCAAGTTCCAAGAATTTCCTAAACTTCCATCTAAAAAGGGCCAAAAAGAAAGAAGGAAGAATTACAATACTTCTTTATGGATAGAACAAGCTATAAAAAAGGAAAAGAAATCCACTACACTTTTCAGAATCAAGCTCTCTGTCAAAGGATATTGCAGAATCAAAACTCCCATTCCCCTTCCCAATTGTTGTTGAACACACCTAAGTAAAATTGGCTGAGTTTACCTTGTCCGATACTGGCTGGTTTGACAAGTTACCAATAAGAAATTGAACCCATATTTGTAAAGAAATATTGATTGTCTCGGGACAAAATTAAGTCTAATTCATTTTGTGTTCAGGTAAGAGAAGCAATCGGTGTGGCTATGTGTGTTGCATGCTCAAATATGAGACTATCTGGGTCATTTGGACCTTCATGTTCACCAGGAGAAGTTTGCTGGGATGTAAGCATGACTGAACAAACAGGAAATGAATATTGGTCTAAACGTTTGACAGATGGAGCTACTGAATTATCTGTGAATATACAAAACAGTATTCAATCTAAGCAACTGGAGTCGACATCAGATTCAGCTACTGAAAATGTCTTGGATAATAAAGAGGAGGCTGACTCTAAAAGAATGGAAACGGTGCTTATTTTATGTCTTTCTCCAAGTTGAAAAGTGTACTATTCATTTGCTTCATTTCAGCCTTATGGCTTTTTTGGTTTCTTTTGCAGATTTTTCACTTCATGATTGCATCTCTGAAGTCTGGGAGATCTTCTGTTCTACTAGATACCATTATTGGGCTCATATATTCTGTTCTATCATTACAGGTATGCAATCTGGTAATTTTGCCATGGTGACATAACCCTTTCTTAAATGAAAGGGGTTTTGCTTGCCCACTTGTTTTCATGCCTTTTCAGATTATTATTTCTAATGAAATATTAATGCTGAAGGTGAGGAAATTTCTCTTTTCATTTTCTTGATAAAGGCATATTAAAAGTGAAATTTCTTTCCAAGCTATGTGATGATCTCTTGTATTAACGGGTCATAGTATTCTCGCCATAGTTCGATGATAACTGAAGTTGGTTCTGGCTACTAAACTTTTTTAAAGTTGAGAATTTTTTTTGTCCAAAATGTTCAGACTTCAGAAACTTTGGGTGGTCTTTCTTGCAGAGATGGGTGCTTTTGTCAGAATTGATAAATGTATCCTAACACTTTGACTGCCTATTGTGTATTTGCAGGAAACATCAAATAAATATTTGTCATTGCTGGCAAAGTCAGCTTTTGAGTTGCTGAAGTGGAGGATTTTCCGCCGTCCTTTTCTTGAAACTGCTATTTTGGCTATCCTTTCTTCAGTCAATGATCCTAACTGGCGGACCAGATCTGCATTGTTATCGTATCTCAGGACCTTTACATACAGGTTCAAATCCTATCTTCTGGTTGCTGGTGTACCCAGTATTGTTCTTCCCTAGTTTCATGCTCAGTGCGAAAGATATAGTACCACATCAACGCCAAAATCTAGGCCAAACACCACACTGACTTTTTTTGTGTAGTAGCATGCCATGACTTAAGGCGTTATTATTACCTATATTGAGTATTCTCATTAAGGCGGTATAAACATATTCTCTTGTACTTACAGGTCTATAATGTTTCTCTAGTTTTTTATGGGATAATGTTTCTTTAGCTAGTCATGTGGCTTTGTGATTCATGTTTCTCTAATTTTTTATGGGATAATGTTTCTTTAGCTAGTCATGTGGCTTTGTGATTCTCCCAGTGATCGTGGAGCTAATGGGGAAGTAAATGCACTAAATTACCTTTGTCACAGGCACACATTCATTCTTTCTGGTTCAGAGAAATCACAAATTTGGCAAACAATTGAGAAGTTACTTGTGGATAACCAAGTCGAGGCAAGTCTATGATTATTTGGCCTGTATTCAGTGAACAGTTTATTTCCCCTTTTGTGTTATTCAAGAAAATGTGTACAATCCGTACACCTGAGATGAAAAAAGTGAACTATATCAAGATTTCTAGTTTCTAGCCTTCGCCTTTGGCACAAGGCATACATATATATGCAAGTACTGTTGTCACTAAAGGTCCTCTAAGTGAAAACATCTGCGGTCAATTGTATGAATTTTGCTGTTATATATTCAGGTTAGGAGCATGCTGCTGGTGTTCTTGCAAGCTTAATGAAGGGTATAGATAAAGATTTATCGAAGGATTTCCGTGATCGATCATATGCACAAGCCCAACATATCCTTGATACACGGAGAAGGTAATCTTTCTGCTGATTCTGATGTTAACATGGAGTCTTTTCATGTGACTGATTGTTAACCTGTTGATTTTTGCACTTTGTAGAACTTCAAAGTCGGGCCGCTCTGTTGCTACCATCCATGGTGCAGTACTTGCTTTGACGGCTTCGGTGCTTTCTGTCCCATACGACATGCCAAGGTATTCTTGTGACTTTTACCTTGTTTGTTGCATCGTAAATAGCAGTTGACACTCCTTGACAAGGAAAGTAGGCTGCCATGTACGCAGTTGATCTCTTATATTTTACACTAGCTACAGTCCTGTAGTTCTATTGCTCCATACTTCCATGCAAATACAAGATGTTTTTCTTAACAGTGCTTGTGGCCTTAACCTGGTATCTGCAGCTGGCTTCCTGATCATGTAACGCTACTCGCCCGCTTCATTCGCGAGCCTTCTCCCATAAGATCTACTGTCACAAAAGCTGTTGCTGAGTTTAAGAGGACGCATGCCGACACTTGGAGCATCCAGAAGGAGGCCTTCACAGAAGACCAATTGGAGGTAAAGCTCAAAACCTGTAATTGCTGCACGGCTTGATGTTATTTCTCACAGTTTTGCACTCCTTACGCGTGCAGGTTCTCCGTGATACATCGTCCTCGTCGTCATACTTTGCTTAGATTCGAAGACCATGGGATTTTCCAATACCGCGATGGTATTTACATCTTGTATTACAGTTACTTTTTTTTCTTTCAATAAAGGCTTTTCTTCATACAAGTGAGAGACGCTATACATCAAATACAACATAAAGTTGACATACATGGACTTTTGGTAAATGTGCGTCCCAGTTTCTTTTATAAGCAGAGGGATAGCAGAAGCGGTTGACAAGTACTGAAGTACACTGTCAGCTCGACGTCGCATCTTCTTCAGGGCTATGGAGGCAAGAGAAGAGTTAGTCGTTAATCGCACAATGATTCCTATATATGTTCGAAACTGAACTACAGAATAAACGGCCTCTGTTTTCATCCTATCCAACAACATCAACTCAGGATCGATCCCCATCTTTTGTTCAAACAAGAAGTGAAGATCGACACTGCATAGATAGAGCAACAATCGGTATCAGAAACAGCGAAAGATCAGTGATGCACCAACCAACAACTATCCAGTCATTCACTGCGAGAACAGCACGCGGATCAGCGGATGTAAATATGTGAACATGCAGCGGCGGCGAACAATCTAAATAGTGAAATTGCATTCTACGGAGAGGAGTCAAATAGTAAGAATATAGATAAAGGCGCGACTAGCGCTCGGACGTCACGTCCGAGCGCAACATGTGTTATGCTAGGCGTAATAAAATTCAGCGTGTGTAACATAATAAAAATTCATATGTATTATTTCAAAAAAACATCACTATGAGCGTTAACATCATCTCAAAGAACATCAGCATGAATATCATCTAAGCTCAGAGTCAAAACGAAGCATCTGGAGAAAAAAAAACGCGTTGAAAAATCTTGCAACATCGCCGTGAACAATATACAATATATTTTTTTGTACAGATGCAATATTTTTTTTCTACGGGTTGCAACATCTCAAAGAACAGTATGCAACAATCTTTTCAACGGGTCGAAACATTTTTTCAATCGACCGCAACATCGTGAGCGTAAACAACAACAACAATTCCAAGAGCCAAAACTAAACAAAGAAGAGCCGAGAGAAGAGAATGGAGGACGATAGTAGAGGAGAGAGCGATCAAGAAGAAGCAATGGCGACATAGCGCTGGTGGTGGAGGAGGTTCGAGCGACGGCCAAAGGCGGTGCTGCGTCATTGCGAATCGAACTGTCCGCCTTCTCGCCTGCTCCCATCACCCCGAGCTCCGAGCTCAGTGGCACCACCACCGCGCCGGCATCAGCTCCTGCCGCCGTGCCGTGCCGCGCCGCGTGCCAGCGCGATGAGAACGAGGGTGGAGGTGATGATCAGAAGGGAGGCAGTGGTTCTTGCCCATGGCTAAAGCCCAAAGAAGGAAAGGGAGCCATGGTGGTTTGATGTTTGGGGAAGGAAACAGGAGGAGAGAGATACGATTTGGAGATGGGGTGGGAAAAAAGAGCCAGGGGAAGGTGAAGTGAAAGAATGAGTGGCAAGAGAATGCGTGGGAAAAAGAGCCAAGAGAAAGATAAGTGAAAAATGAGTGGACAGGAGTGAGTGGAGGAGGTAGCGTCTGATTTTTATTCAAATTTCGGACGTGTGTATCATATCAATTCCTTATAGACAAAATTTTATGGATCATAAATAAGTATAGTAGAAAATTTTTGATTATAGGGGAGTCATGGCATGCTAGCCCCCCTCCCTCCGCCTCTGGACATGCATTGACCATACCATGTTAGTGGTGCCTCAGTACTCGGGACTCCTACTCGGGAGCACTTGTGGATCGTAACGTCTTGCATATGTTTTCGTCAGGCGGCGGCGCAGAAGCCGAGGTTCGCGGTGAGGCAGCGAGAGGGCATAGGAGGTCGAACATGACGGGATAGGCTACTACCAGCGGGCGATGCAACCCATCGAACGACTCAACCCACTCGTGCGACGGTGCAAGATGCAACTCGATCACTCCTCTCGATGTTCTCTCTCTCGCGACGTCTCTTCGAGCCCCAGCTCACGTTGGATCCTGATCGCGGCAGCTTCGCCTGTTTCTTTTGCCAACGCGGCTGCTTCGTTCGATTCCACCGATCGCACCTCACGGCGGGCAAGCGCGCACCTCATGGACGAGCGGGGTCTGCAGGCGAGTGAGGTTTAGGTGAAGCACTAGTCGAGATGCTTGTTTGGTGGATTTAGTGCAGCAGTACTTGGCTTTGCTTCATTAGCTTTCTTTGTTCCTTGGGAAAATTTCCACAAAAAAAAAAAAAACCCTGGTTGTCGCTGGAAGTTTCATTTCCCCTGCCTGGTATTTATTTGGGGAGAAATTTTGTTTTTGCCACTAGCTGAAGCCCGCTTCTCACGCATACCACCCAGTTTTGCAGCCTCTCATTTTTGCCATTGATCCATTAGGGACATGCTTGTTTTTGGCACCGCAGTCCAATTCCGTTGGGTTGGGTTGGGTTGAATCTCTATCTGTTAAGGGTATGAAAGGGCCATCCTACCGAAGGATGTACGTGGGCGTGGGCTGTCCGTAAACCCACACAGCCCGTCCTGCGAAAAACATTAAGCGAACACCCACGGACTAGTTAAAAAATTAAGTGGTCATTTGTGAACACCATTATATGTCCACATACCCACATAGCCCATAAGTGGCGGTGGCTCAGCTGCTGGAACGTCTCGAAGGCGATGACAAGCTGGTCTCTGTCGCCGTCGCCGTTGCGTTGCTTGTTCAAGAACGGCATGCCGTTGCGCCACGCCTTGTGGACCATGGATATGGTGGACGACCGCTTCGAGAGCTCGATGAGGTACATGGCGTAGATGGTGATGCGACGGTTGTGGCGGGAGGCCATGAAGCCGATGAAGGCGACGTCGACGGCGTGTTCTAGGGTGCGCCGCCATCCTGCGAGATATGTGTCATCGTCGTGCTCACCCGCGGGCTCGCTTTCCTCCTCCGACCGCTCCGCAGCCTCGTGTCATCTTGACACGCCGAAATCATCGTGAGTTGTTGCAACAATTTTTGTGATACGTCGATTAGTTGTTGGATGCAGTTAATTAATTTCCTTTTGATTGATTTGCGTGAATTCAGGGTGGTGTCCTGCTCGGTCCGTCCGCGCTTGGCTGCAGCAGCACATTCCTCAACACGGTGTTCCCCTGTCAGAATTTCAAAGCTTCTTTAACAGAATTTCAGAGCATCTGTTAGTTACAAATTCGTGATACTTCTAAAAATTCAGACTAGGATTAAAAGCTACAACGAATCACGGTGGAGAAAACAGAGCAACGAAATCACAGAACACTTTTGATGTTTGGCGCTGCAACCTTGTAGTCTTTTTGTATTTTCTATTGTTTATATACACACAAGATTTTAGTGTTTCAGATACGGCATAGGGAGAACTGGACTCTGCTGTCTAGCAGTCCGATTCTCATTCCACTGCTTATCCGAAACTAACATAAACTAATACAATACTCTCCTAATATGTCATGCAAGACAGATTCGGTATTGCCTAAACATATTGGCAATCTAATCCAAAAGGAAAGCAAAAAACAAAACTTTGAAATCAGAAAGCTCTGAAGTCAGTTTCTGACCAAAATCGAGCTCAAGCTCCTCACCACTGACCTTGGGCGTATGCCCATGTCCGCAACGGTTGTAAACAATGTCGCTGCCTGGCTACTTCTTGTCCTTGCCATTGCGTTGTCAGGTACCGGCTCACCTCTTGTCTCGGTTTGGGTGCTCTCCTGCCAGGGCAAGAAGTATCCAGGCAGTGGCAAGGGCATGCCATGAATGCCAAAATCAACATCAATTGTGGGCTAGTGGCTGTCGCATCTACCCGCGTAATGTTTGGCAGGTTGCCGCATATATCCGCGTAACGTTCGGCGGCTGGTGTGGGCAAGTGTGGGCTAGCCGCAACTTGTCCCACTTGCACCCTGAATCCTACCCCTCTTCTTTCCCACTTCATCTCCTCTCGTTCCTTTCCCCTCCTTCCCTCCCACTGCCAACCCCTCCCCACCCGACACCTCCTCCACACCTTCCCGGCTTCCCCATGTTAGTGGTTCACTTAAATTAGTTGACCCATTCGTTAGTACTACTTTTTTTTGGCTTGGATTGCAACTACAAATTAGACATTAATTTGATTATTTTTGTTTCTTAATCAATTGCATCGAACTTTTCTAGGAATTCTCTCTTTTTGAAGCAGAAGATATATGCTACAAGATTGTTCTAATGTTCTTTTCAGAATGTTAGAAATCCAAAAAATCTTTGTTCTGGGAAGCAGGGATAAGACAAAGTTCTGGAAAGATGTGTGGATAGGGAACACGACCATGAAAGAAATGACCCCCAATCTTTATCGCATAACGGCCAAGAAGAATAGAACGGTGAAGGAGGCACTACAAGGAAATTCTTGGATCGCTAACCTTAGACGAAGGATCATAGAGAATCACATTCTAGAATTCGTCAACCTTCACGGAAGGGTCGCATAGGTGGCACTCTCTCCGAATACGGATGATATCACTTGGAAATGGATAGCGGCAGGATGTACACCTGCGAGATCGACTTACGGCGCGGTTCGTGGGAGCCATAGAGAGGCCTATGTTAGTCTTTTCAGGTGCTTGGGCACGCAAAAGTGTAAATTTTTTGCATGGCTATTCTAACAGTAAGGCATATGCAAAACGATTTTTGGTACCCTCTTTGCACTGTAAACCCAGAAACAACAAGGCACTTGCTTATCAATTGTGCCTACACAAAGAGAGTGTGGAATGCTATAGCATCTTGGTCAAATCATACCAGCATTTTGCCAATGCAAGGGGACACTCAGGAATCGGATTTGCAATGGTGGGTACAAACGTCGGAAAAGGAAGTAGCGACGAGCAGGAAGGGCCAAAGTTCCTTAATTATGCTCACCCTCTGGCAAATTTGGAAAGAAAGGAACATGCGAATTTTTCAGGCACAAAGGACGGAGGCATTAGGGCTGGTAGCAATAGTCAAAGAAGAAGCCCGAGCTTGGATTCTAAGTGGGGCAAACAGTCTGGCGGCATACCTTCCTTTGGGCGACGTGGCGCTTTCTTAACCCTGTTTTCAGTCCCTTAGGTCCTCGTTTTTCTTCTTTTTCTTTTTCTTCTTTTCTTTTCTTCTTTTAGCTTTCGGTTGTTTTGTTTTTGTTTTGTTCTTTTCTGTTTCCTCGTCGCCCTGCTTTTGGGTCTTTTGTATTTTTTGAACCTTGTTTTTCATCCGCATTTAATGCAGTGTTGGCAGTTCTCCTGCCTCGCGTTTAAAAAAATCCAAAAAATCTGGTTTTCATATAAGTCACCATATAGTATTTATATGTGCTTACTCGATGTGTTTTTTTGCGAATCATTGGCCCTTGAAAGAATCCATGCTCTTCACTCTTTAGGTGATGTTGTTAGCCATTGTGGATAGAGAGTTGCAGAAAGGATGGCGATGATATGACAATGGATAGTTCATCCTGAACTAAACCGAACAATCTATGAGTAGCATTTTGTATTAGTGTGTTACGAGCTTCCTTACTGTTTCATATATGTTGAGAAAGGATGGAACTGAAATTTATGCTAGATGTTGCAACGCTCTTTTGAAATTGCCAATGTGTTCATCAAGGGGGAGATTGTGGACACCATGAGAATATGCTCATGATCCTAGGTGATGTTACAATTGGCAATTTGGTTGAAGGTTTGTTGGAATTCTTGTTTTTGATTGTTTGACAAGTGTCGGGATAATCGGTCATTAGGCGTGTAAGTCGCGATACGACCTCTGTGCGGTTGTACCGGCTTTGAAAGGCGGTAGTCTGCAGATCGCGTAATACCAAAAGTTCTTGGCGGTTGCAAAATTCGAGCGTGTTTTTGGGGATTTTGGAAATTCTCGAGAGCGGTACAACCGCAATCTTGAGACCAGCACCACCGTGATGCGGTAGTCTGGAATGACTTAGCGGTAATACCGTATTTGCACCGATTGTTGATTTTTGAGAATTGATTATGGGATAGGTCATATCTATGTTTGTCTTTGCATATAAGTTGCATATTGCATGTTTTGAGCTAACGTGGGTCAAGTTGTGAGAACTTGTTCTGAGACGATTTCTCTGTCTATTCTTTGTGCGGTGGCTTGGTCGCGACGGTCAGCGGCGAGGAGGATTGGGACTAAGCTTGGAGAGGCGAGGTCGAAGCGATCATGGATCTTTGGGTGAGGTCAAGTGACTCAAGCATGGCGCAAAATGGACAAGGATGATCGGCGGGCGATTCGATGCGGTGGTTGGATCAAGCGGCGCGGTCGGTGCAAGTGTTTTGGTGGTTCCGGTGGGATCCGGACGGGAGAGACTTGCCGACATGATGAGAGCCGTTGATCAACCTACACGTGGCGGAGCAGGCGATTGCTTCGACAGGATTGGACTCGGTCCGTGGAGAAGGATCGAGAAGGGGTATTTTGGTAATATACCAAATACCGGCTTTGTGACTTGTTGGCTAAACTGCGGCGCTTGGAGAAGCGGTTTAGGTCATGAAGATGTGAAGACGACGCTTTGAGAAGCGTGCGTATGTTAACCAGTTCTGTGTTAGGGTTTAACGGGTGCCCTGAGTGGAATATTCCTAGATACTAGCCTCTAGTATAAATAGATGAGGGTGCTGCCCTACAGCCCCAAGCACTTCATTGAGAAAAACCTAGTTTGTTTAGGGCTTAGGAGAGAAGGAAAGAGAGGTTAGGGTTCTAGGGATTGATTGATCGTGTCCTCATGTATTGAGCTCTTGTCCTCCTTGAGGGAGTGACTATAACCAGCAACAATCACGAATCAATCCATGGATGATTTCCCAAAGATGTGTCTCTTTGTGTTCTTCCTTCTTGTTTTATGGTTTTGAGTCCATCTTTGATCCTTTGGTTTTTGATTGATCTTTTGCTCTCTTCTACCTTGCTGTGATGTGTGGGAATACATCTATGATCATCTAGATCATCCATCTCCCACGAGCAAGTGTTGGATCGAGTTTTTCGTTTTTGCTCGGTTTTAAACCTTCCTTCGATAAAACTGAAAAAGATCAAAACTTTGACGTGGATCTTCTTGATCGTCGTATGGAATAGGTTCCTAACATCCTTAGTAAGATATGTTTCAAATTTGGTGGTATTTGGATGTGTAGATCAAAAGTTACGTCGATTTTTCATTTCGTTTTCAGGCTGTTTACTATTCATTCGTCTGTTTTTACTATCGCGGTTCGATCGGCACTGTTCATCCGATACGATCGGAGTGTGGTATGATCGCACTGTTCACCGATGACGATAGCGCTTTGTTCATCAACAACATTTATCGTTTGTTTTTGTGTTTTTGGCCGTTTCTTTTGGGGGTTTGAAGGGGATTCAGTTCGAGTCTTCCGCTATGCTTATATATATTGATCTTCATAGTTCCTATAGCTATTGGAGTCAATATTATGTTTGAATCTGATCTTAAAACAAAAAAAATGATTGAGCTCCTATTCACCCCCTCTCTAGTCGCATTTCCGGTCCTACAACAAAAGTAAACTTTTGTTACGGTAGAGATGTCTATAATTTGTTGCACTGAGGAATCCATGATTGTTGCATCTAGTTGTGAAATTGTTGTATTTTTTGTTGCACCGGATGGGGATTTGTTGCAGACTTAATCTGGAAAAAGAAAATCTGGAGCTGTACCAAACAGGGCCTTACTAAACAATTGTTGTGCCGATCGGATGGTGATATCCAATATTTCAAGTTAGATCGGCGATGGAGAGGAGCATACGATGGGAAAGCCCCATTGTGCGTCCGGACACTAGTTGCCCCATAAGAAAATTCACAATATACCATTAAATAAATAGCGTCCACATATCAATATAATTTTGAAATTGAGATACATAACTAAAATTGTGAATTTTAGAATTTCTTAGATGTTCTAAATTGAAATTTCATAAATGTTCTAAATTGAGAAGTCATAGTACAAAATTAAAATTTTAGTTCCACAAAAGTTAAGATATTATTAAAAATATGTAGTCCGTGCAATGCGAGTTGACGAGATCTATACTAATCGGAGGCTCTCTTAGAAATTTGATTACAACAGCAAATAGTCAATAGATCAGTGTGAATTAATTTCATAAAAGCAGGTTCAAAAGCATTCTTTCAGCTGATATCATAACATACCTGTATTTTTTTCTCAATCGGTTTGCAAGCATACCGGAGTCCAGATCGACACATTTTCTCACAAAATGGAGGCCTGCAATCGGTTAAGCCGCATAACTAAATAAGTTGGGAAAGATAATACCAGCAGGCGAGATAATGTGAAAGATTTGTTTCATTGCTCGCTAAGTTTAGCAAAACAGTATGTAAGCAAATTTTATTTTGCGCTAGTATAGTCTACCCGTATCCCTATAATTTTATCCAAACAAGATTTTATACTAGCTAGTGGGCGCGTTAGGCTAAATGACCGATAATTATTATTTTTGTCTCCTCTAGTTTCCCTAAAAAGAGTTATTTTTTCGGATATTACAACAATGACCTGTATTACAACAGTGAGCGATAAGTGATGTAGTAGTCAACTTAATCGTTTAGTGCCATTGCCTACAGGATGTTTAACCTTTCACAGAGAGAACCTGAACTGCGGATGTACAATTGTGGACAGCCCCTTTAGTTGCCAACTCCACAGGCATGCATTAATGTGGATTTTGCACTTATAATTCTTGTAACTTTACGTTCTATAGAGTTTGTGAGTGAGCGCAGTATTTTGTTTTCTACGTATCTCCCTGTTTAATCTGTACCCACACCAGAAGCTAGCTAATGGAAATTGCTCCGGTTGGAGCTTCTTTTCGCTAAAGAAAACACTGAAACATGAACATGGTAATTGATATGGTAGCTAGGACGTTTTATTTCTTTTGAGCACGGACAGAGAATACTTGGACATGTTATTATTTGAACATACGTACAAGCAAAACGCATGCTCGTACGTATGTAGAACAAGTACAGGATAGAGCAAGTGCATAACATTGCGATCGAGCTACACCCACGAAATAGCCAGCCAGCCATCCATTTATTTCACACGACATGTCGAGCTACACCCTAGTGGGCGATCGACGTATGGCACGCATGCTTGCCTCTACTGGGCGGCTGCGACTTGCCCATCTCCTTGTGTCCCAGCAGCAGGTGCCCAGAGGACGCTTTCCCTGCTGATGAAGTGGCACACCGCCGCGTCCCCTGGCTTGACATACTGCGGCATCTTCTTGGGGTCGAACTGCGACGTGTCGAGGTGGCAGACAGCGAGCGCCTCCATCTTGTGCGCACCGCCGTCCTCGCTCTCCAGCGTCACCGTGTATACCCTGGTGGGGTTGATTGCATGGCAGTAGAACACCGCATATGGGAACGTCGCGCCGTGGCAGATCATGGTGTCCGTCGAGTCCCTGAGTGTCCGTACCGCCACCACCTTGTACCTCCTCGACGCGACGCCTTCCGCGGGCACGTCGGAGGAGAAGGCTTGGACGTCGTGCGTCCCCAGCACGGACATGGCGAACTCGACCATCGACTCGATGGACGTGGCACATGCCCGCTTCTCGCCCTTGAGGGTGTGGGGGTGCTCGCAGACATCCAACGTCGACCATATGTCGTCAGCCATGGCGAGGGACGCTGGCGCAAACATTTTGAGGATATCAGCGAAGTTCTTTGTGGACATAGGGATGGAATCAGCAACCTCACGATGCAGCAAGGGAGCACGTGAGGTAGCCGGTTGGATGTAGGGGGTAATCGTGGACCCTGGTATCAGCACATCCTCTAAGAAGATGAGGTTTGCTAAATTAAAATGGCCATGGCTACGGCTATCTCCTTGAACGTGGCCGTGCCCATCTGCTAAAAAGACAAATATATAATTGGGTAAGAATGGATGCACACTGCTGGCACGTTCTTTGACAAGAATTGGCAGTAATATAAGTTACTTTGATCCCACATCATATCCCTCTATATGTGCCAAGTTGCACCTATTATGTACCTCGGAATAGGTTTTACTTATTCTGAAACTTTATTATCTATACAAAGCAAAATTATAATCGATAGTACTCACAACTTTCCATGTTCAAATGGCATGTCTCTGTCTTATTGTATATTATGGCTAATCATTTTATATTTATAAAATTTGCATAGCTAACATGAATTACGACGAAAGGGTCTAACCTGAGTTGTATTTCCTCTCAACATCTTGAACTAGAACTCCGGATCAACAACATTCTATGAAAAAGATTGCAGAAGAAATAGAAATGCAGAACACTTTGGATTCTCTCCCGTACATAAGCCTAGAATTGATTTACGACACACTTCTGTATTTTGTGGTACTAGTACTAGTTAGTGGCATTTGAAAACAGCCCCACATAAATATACTCAATATGAAACTTACCTCTGCTGCTAGCTTCACCCTTCTTGTTAATTCCTTGCAAACCATGCCTCATCTTCTCGTCGTCGACGCGTTCTTCAGTCGTCCCCTTTCGTGTTTGGACCATAAAAAAACGGAGGAGCAGCGTTCTTCTGGTCGTCCCCTTTCGTGTTTGGACCATAATACAAAAAATGAGGGAACACGTTCTTCTGGTCGTCCCCTTTCGTGTTTGGACCATAAAACAAAAAATGAGGGAACGCGTTCTTCTGGTCATCCCCTTTCGTGTTTGGACCATAAAACAAAAAATGAGGGAACGCGTTCTTCTGATCGTCCCCTTTCGTGTTTGGACCATAATGGAAGAGCGGAGGGCAGCGTTCTTCGGCCATCCCTTTGCTTTTGGGCCATAATGGAAGAGCGGAGGAAACACGTTCTTTGGGTCGTCCCCTTTTGAGACATGATCACAAAATATTTATTATAATTTATAAATAGGAAACTTGAAAAATATATGAAATCATCGATCGACTTCCATTACCATGTTACACAGGTTCCTAGGTACCATATCTGTTTTTGCTCCACACATAACATATGGTGCTTTAAATTTTGGGAACATATCTGGTGAAAATAATGTAAATGCTGCAAATTCGTGAAAATTGAGTGTGAAAGTTTTCCAAAAAAATTCAAAGCATTACCATACATAGGTAATAGCATGTATTGAAAATTTTCAAGATCAACCTCAGTCTCATTTGCAAAAAATGGAAAGGTCGATTGCCAGTATTCACTAATTATCTTTCTTTTTGAAAGTTCTCATATGCAATTGAGTTTAATATTGAAAATTTTCATGGAAAAATGAAATACCCTTCCTGGCAACTGGTCTAAGACTTTAAGCCATTTTCATCAGATATTAATAATTTATATGGTTTGTGATATGTTATAATTTATTGGACGTTATTTCTGAAATATTTATTTCCAATGTAAAAAAAAAAAAGTTTGTAAGTAAGGCAACTCTTATAGTAAGCTGTTAATGCAAATAAATATTAATTAATTGATGTTGTGATGAGCTACACAATTAGCTCACTTACTACCATTTTTTGTGATGACTCCTAATAATATGTTCTGTGACGTCCCAGACATAGATAAGACGTCCAAACATAGCCTGACTTAAGCTCCTTAATTGTCAGAGAAGTCAAAGGTGTATTGCATAATTAAGAGAGATCGTGGCTTCGTTCAACTAGTTCTCTGTGTGCCTGAGAGAGAGAGAGAGAGAGAGAGAGAGACCAGCAGATGGGGTCAAGAGCTCGAGTATGGCTGATGGCATGGGAGAGTTGGGAAGCATCGTCTGCCAGTACGCAATGGCCGTAGACGCCGAGTTTGGAACTATGGTCCCATCGGCGCTCGCCAAATTTGCATGCGGACGTCCTCCGGCCGCCGTGACCTATAAATCTCCATCATCATCACAAAAGTAAGACGAAATGAAAATACTTACATTTGGGGCATTCCATCTTAATAATCAATTTTTGCACTCAGGCGCATGATCTAAAGAGTGTTTACTTACTTGCGTGGATGTGCACTATGGCTTGTGAAATATACATGCAATTGGTGCGTGAAAAGAATAGATTAATTTGCAATGAGCAACATATGTGTAATCAAATCTTTCTTCGATGCATGTACTCACCAGAAAGAACGAGATGAATGAGAAAAGGACACTCATATTGCTTTGTCTCGGCTAGCTAGCTGGTGGCTACCGCGTTGCTTTGTTCTCGACCAGTCCGGGCGAGTGGTATTTATAGGCTATAGGAGGGGGTCAATTGACCCCATAACTTTTTATAAAACAACTCTATATTTATAAAATTTTTCATGAAGTTCATGACATTTAAGAGAATTGACCCTATAAAAATTGAAAAACTTTATATTTGACCCCACAAATTTTAGATCCTAGCTACGCCACTGCATTTTTCAGCACATGCGTGTATGAGGATTTGTCAAGTTTAAGAATGTAAATTGTTGAGGTACCACCACAAACATAAAAGTAGGTAGCATTTGCCACTCTTAATGTATTACTAGCGGCTTGTGCGCACCGCATGTGGCGCGAAAAGAAAGTTTTTAAGCTCACGTAGTATAAACAATTTGGTATGGCAAATTATGTTTTTATAACAATAAAACTTGTACAGTTTGTCTGCCAAATACAAGTTAATTGTTGGCGTGCAGAATAACTATAACGTTAGTCACAGCACGTAATATGGCACAGGAAAAGTAAAGAAAAATTAAAACATAGACAATAGCAGCTATCAGTGGGATATTGTTGTTGATACAAAAGTTTGCAGACTAAGTGGTATTGTGCAGAAAATATAGCGATCTATTTGGAAAATATTATAACATATTTGCAGACTGAGCAGGGGTGCGTCCAAAATAGTACGTTTTGTTTGCAAAATATTACAGCAGGTTTAAGAATATTAAACAGTCCATACATTGGGCTCGTAGTTACAGATTGGGTACAAAAGACACCCGAACTCGATGATAGCAGGCTGCAAAACCGGGTGTAGATATCCTGTGTAGAAACAGAGCATATGTGTGGCAGCATCAGACTGGCTATAATCTGCCACAGATAAAACGCAAAGTGAAGTGTTGGTGGAAGCCATGTAGAATAGCTCGAAAAAAATAGGAACGGAAAAGTAAACATACACACTAAACCTGTGATCTACTGTGAGGTTTTTTTTTTATTTTATTTGAGTCCCTCTTTTTTATAGTAGAAGAGGCTGTTGCATCTTTACAAAAAACCTTGCTCTAACACTACTAAAAAAGTTATCTTGGGCGCTTCATCACGAGCGGTTGATTAAAATAAATGCGTATTACATCAATCACTGAGCGGTTTTGATTTAGAGCAAATGCATAGTAGCTGAATGCGCTAAAACAAATGCGTAAAGATGTAATATCACAGATGGTTCATATTGAAAACTGTCTGTGAAGTACATAGACGGTTCATATTGAAAACCGTCTGTGAAGTATCATAGATGGTTTTAAACACGAACCGTGTGTGATAATTACAGACGGTTTTTTTATTATAACCGTGTGTGGTAATATCGTTTCAGCTCCCCGATGAGTTTTGATGCGTACAAGCTAGGGGTGGCCCGATCTTCACGGCTTAGGTTGAAGAACAAGCGAATCTTGCTATGGGCAGTGGAGATAACTAGTTGTGAGTAGCTGAAAAGGATAACTAGCTTTAACCTGCCAGGTTGGATGCGACCAAGCGTTGGGGAGAGACGATCCAAAGCCTTTTGGACTCCGTCCCGCTATCCGAACAATCGCAGAACCACAATCCGGAACTAACCCACACAAAACGCCCGGAAGCATAGAGCACAAATTAGGGGATCCTAGAGGAATCTTCTTGCAAATCCAAGAGAACTCACAAGAGCAAAGGAGTAAAAATACTAGCAGTCTTCTTTGCAAAGTACCATCTTTCATAGATTGGTTTGTTGAAAATATCAAAAGTACATTAACAGATGGGGACATTAACAGATGGGGTAGAGGGTATATATACTAGGAACAACCCTCCTAGCTGGGTATGAACACAAGTCATCACGTTGGAAGGTGGAAGGCCAGCTGGTTGAAGCATTCAGGAGTTTTTCTCGAGTTCGCGTGTGTGCTCAACCTGCGCGAGTCTTGATAAAACAGCAATAACTCTCTCCTCGGAAGTCCAAATGACGAACCGTTTGTTAGAGGTGAAAATAGACTTGATTATCTTTCCATCCATATAGGATATGCACAGTAAAACATGACAAGTTGGTGCGCAAGCATTCAAGGAGTCTTCAGTTTTCGCGTAGCATTTATCAGCATGTGCAAGCTGTTACTAAAATGACCATAATTTTCATTACACAACTCCAAATGATGCGGTTTGAAGCGTAGCAAAATATACTTGACAAGCTATCCATTCGTCGGTGCATGCTGGCTGGAATCATTTTCATTCATGCATATTTGTTAAGAAACTTCGGGATATCCTCATCAAGTTTCTTCATCACCGTCGTCGCCGATCGTCTTTTCGCGCAGCAATGCGCCGGCTCCCGATGCGTCTTTTCGTCTCACGCGCCGAATTTATTCCTTGTTTTAATAAAAATGATCATCCGCCATCGAAGATGATCATCATCTCCACATATAACTCTACTCTTCTAAAGCGAATGGCTCCTCTTTTATTTCCTTGTCCCGGCATTGATGGCCTACGGCATCTTGTCGAGCACCTCTCGGGCGTACATTGGCGGATGTGGCGAAAGGATCTGTTTCAATAGTGTCCTCACTCCTCTGTCAGAGATTTGCGGAACAAGTGGCGACCACCTTCCGCCGTCTTGACATCCTCCGTCGTCGCGTCTTAGAGTGATCTCCCACTTTTGGCGAGTTTACGTGTCATCGGCGTGGTTCTCCATAATGGCGTTGCGTCTTGGGAGGCTCACCGCGCCGTTGCTTAATCCATCTCGGTAGCTCGGTGCTTTTCGGCGAATTCACGTGCGCGCCTCCTCGGCTTTCTTTCTACAAGCACGAAGACTTGGCGCATTCGAAAATCGGACGGCGATAAGCGAAGGAAACCAAATCGGACGATCCACAAAAAGCGAAGCGTGGCGGCCATTGCGCCCTTTCGCCTCCATTCAAACCGAAGGACTAGACTAGCGGCACATGCGCACCGCATGGCGGAGGAAGAAGTTTTGGTACATGGTATAAACAGTTTGGTATACACATGAATGATTTTTAGAATTAGAAAATCGGGCGATTCGTGTGTTAATTGTATTAGAGAGTTTAATATAGTTTGAATGTTGGTGTGCATAATAATGGCGGCGTTAGTTGCAATATGTAATATGCCTTTGAAAAAGTAAAGAAGAATGAAACATCGACAATATCGGTGATCGGTGGGAACTTTTTTAGATAATGGAAGAAAACCTCTCGACCTATGTATCAGGATACACATTAAATTTATTACATAAATCGAAGAATTCTTAACGACGACAAGCAGTAGCCCTATAAACAATTATGAGCGGCAAAACAAGCGCGCAAAAACATAAACCAACGGCAAAACAAAAGCCGTAAAAACAATAAACATCCTTCTAAAGAGAAACAATGATATAAAAGTATTTCAAATATCTCAAAACCTATTACATAGCTTCCACCCATACTTGTTGAAGATCTCTCTTGTAATGACCTCAAATGCTTTGCTCCCAGCTACCAAGGTCTCCTGTCTTCCTTGGCATTGCAAAGCTAATCAAGAGTGGATCCAATGAATGCATCTGAATATAACCTTTGCTCTCCTCCAAATTTTTATACTTAGTCCTTGAATAGCCTTCACTAAGGAGTCCTCATCCGCTCCAACTTTGTTCGCGAGGCGCTAGCTCCACCTTGGCTCCTGTTCAGAAACCATACCAGCCGACCCCCTTCATTTGCCCTCGTCCCTGCCGACCTCCCCTTTTTTTGGACCACTATCCATTCCAAACCATTAGATAGCGGTGCCCCCATCAATCGTTCCCGCGGCATCTTTTCCGCCGCACCAGCCGACTCTTCTTTCTTGGGAATATCCACCAGCGGTAAAATTGAACCCTCAGGCCCTCCTACAGACAGTTTCACCTCCTGGGCTGGCGGTGCAGCTGCCTCAGACGAGTACACCTCCATATATGCATCATCGGCCAGCAAGACCCTTTCAACCGGTACCACTGGCTGCCACAGCACCATTGCCCCCTCTAGCGCGGGAACCTTGACCTCCGCTATTTTCGGTCCACCCAATCTCTCAATGACAATCTCTTGCTGTAAAATAGGCATGGCACAAATGAGACTGTTGCCAAGAACCGGATTACTAGATTGAGGCGACGAGGTGGTACCCCTTGAATTCGGTCTCGTCCTCTCCGTAGAATTTTTGTCCTCTTAGCATTACGATCCATCATCTCACGACCCTTCATATCCTCATCTTTGTCCCCTCTTTATCCTGGCCGCCTTCATTATTTTGCTCACCCCCCACATTTCCTTGTCCCATATGTCCATCTAAGTCTTGCTCAACTTTAAAAAATAATTCATACACATTGTGTCCAACAACAATATCAACACTCGTAGGGATTAGAGAAACATCAATAACCCCCACCTGCTGTCTGACTAGATCTTTCTTCCTTGTACTTATCATGTCCACCATGAGGGTAGCACCAACAATAGAACTAATGGCACAAAGACTAAGGTAGTCTCTAACCTCATAAGGAACCCCAAAAACTTGCACCCAGATTGAGCGAAGCTAAAACTTCGACGTAGGGCCAGGCTTCTATTCCTCAAAATGAAGCACCACCCCTTACGTTTTGACCTGTGTATCCCCAATCTGAACCATTCTTGCCAATTCAATGGGCGTCAAAAATTGAACCAAAAAGGAATTATGACTATTTTCTTTCACATCCCACGATCAATCAATCGGGATGAGTCTTCTTAACTCTTCAATGACCTCTTCAACCGACAGTTGCCCACCGACAATCCTTACTACCCCCCAGCGTGCCCTGTTCATCCCTCGACCTCGACGGCCTTGCAGATGGTACCATATATAACCTAGACCCTCAGCCTCATATCCACAGAAATTTACCGGTACAAACAAAGTATTGTTGCGTACAGAACATAGTGATTTGTTTCTAATATATTACAACATGTCTGAGAATATGATACAACTGATAGGACTACTACAAAAATACTAATATTGGACGTCTGATCACAGACGGTTGGCAAAAGCAAATGTATTAACCACAATCACGAGCGGTTTTGTTTACCAACGTCTATGTTACTTCTGCGCTAAAACAAATGCAGTGAAGATGTAATATCATAGACGGTTCATGTTAAAAATAAATCATGAAGTATCACGAGCAGTTACATAAAAAAACCATCTATGATACTTCACGACGGTTTTAACATGAACAAATCGTGATATAACTACATATCACAGATGATTTTTGTTGAAAACCATCCATGGTAATTAACTCATCACAAGCAGTGCGCCATTGTGCTCGCTACAGATCATCCGGTGCAGTGTAGCTCCTCAATAGAGTCTTCTTCTCCATCTCTGGTGCTACGGTAGCCGCGGGAGATCTCCAAGCCCAGTGAGTTCATCGTCACTCCGTGCCCAGTTTGAGTATCACCTCACCTCACTGAGCCCGCTCGTGTGGTCCATTTCAGCTATTGTCGCCCACGCCGAGCTGTTACCGTGGACCTCTCTATCACCGCTGCCGCCATCGACACCAACTCTTCTCCGATGAGTCCTCGACCCCACCAAGATCGATTTCCCCACCTATATGTCCCCCATAAAGCTGTGCATATGCTTCGTTTCAGTTTATTTTCATCGAGAAGACCTGTCACCCAATTTGAGCTTCAAATCCTACTGCTTTTAATCATTTAGTTAATAAACTAACGAGTCTATGACATGTGGGACCGCCATAGATTTTATAAATAAAATCATGAAATAAAAAGTAAGTCACTGACAAGAAGGGCTCACATGTAAGTTAATAAAATCCAGAAAAATATTTAAAAAAAGAAAAGAAAATCAACCTTTTAGTTCAGAGAAAAATACGCTTTCTCGGTTGGAAAGCGTAAGCCTCAGAGAATACACTTTCAAAGTCACTCTTTAATTTATTTCCAGGGTTTTCAATACGAACCGTGTGATGGACCAAAGCTGGATGTATGCTAGCAACCGTGGGAGCGAAGAGTACATTAATGGCGGATCTGCTTTTACAAGAGCTGCCGAAGAGGATATGTTGAATAAGGGGGTAGAATATATGCACTGTCCATGCATTGGCTGCGAGAATCTGAAGATGTTTAAGAACTGAGCGTAGATCGAAGCACTTGATTCGAAGGGGTTTCAAAAAGGGTTATACACGTTGGACCTGTCATGGTGAAGAGCATGTTATACAGGAAGGTAGTAATAACGACATCGCCGATGAAGTCAATGATATGCCGCCGGATGATATCGATTGTGGTTCCGGTCGGATAGGCTGCACGATGATAATCTAGATCGGATGCTTAGCGATGCGAAGGAACCGTGATGAGAGGAGTATGTTAAATTTTGGGGCTTGATGGAGGACCGGAGAAACCTTTGTTCGGGTTGCAAGCGGAATACACAAGGTTATCATCGTGCTTGAACTCACGAAATTAAAGGCAAGCAGCGGTTGGTCCGACAAGAGTTTCACAGTATTGTTAGGTCACTTAGCGGACATACTTCGGAGAAACAAGTTGACCAAAACCACCTCTGAAGCCAAGAAGGTTCTTTGTCCATTGGAAATAGAACTAGAAAGAATACGTGCATGTACGAACATTGTATCCTCTGATAATGAGTTGCAAACATGCATGTATGTCCGATGAGTAACGCATCTCGATACAAGCGTAAGAATCAATCAGATGATGGCGATAGCATCAAGGTGAAGAAAGGACCTCCTGCTAAAGTGGTGTGGTATCTTGCTGTAATTCCCCGTTTGAAGCGATTTTTTGTGAACCCAAAGGATGCAAAACTGCTACATTGACACTAAGAGGGGTGTAAGAATGATGAAAAGTTAAGACACCCTGCTGATTCTGTCCAGTGGAGAAACATTGATAGAAGGTTGACAGACTTCGATGCGGAACCGAGGAATATAAGGTTTGGATTGAGTACAGATGGAATAAATCCTTTCGGTAACATGAGCAGCCGACATAACACTTAGCCCGTGACGCTCTGTATCTACAACTTTCCTCCTTGGTTGTATATGAAGCGAAAGTATATTTTGCTGTCAATACTTATCCAAGGGCTGAAGCAACATGGGAAGGATATTGATGTGTACCTAACACTATTGATGGAAGATCTAAAAATCTGTGGATTGAAGGGGTGCAGTGTGGGATATGTACAAGCGAGAGAACTTCACTTTACACTTCTTGTTGTTACGTACCATAAATGATTATCCTGCCCTTACTAACTGTCGGGCGGAGTACAAAAGGGCCAAAGCACACTCCTTGCTTAGATGATACCGAGAGTGTGTGGTGAAGCACTTGCGCAAAACCGTGTACATGCGTCACCGTAGATTTCTTGAAGGGCTCACCCATACATGAGAATAAAGAAACAATTCGACAGAGAGAAGGAGGAGAGTTCAGCTCCAAGGCACTTAGCGGAAAAAGGTCTATGATATGGTTAAGGATTTAGATGTTGTGCTCAGAAAGGGATGTAAATCGAGGACCCGTAAGAAAAACATTTAAAAGAAGATATCAATATTTTGGAACTTACCTTATTGAGAGCACCTAGAAGTTCGTCATTGTATCGACGTTATGCACGTAGAGAAGAATGTATGTGACAACTTGATTGGTCTCTTACTGAACATTCATGATAAAACAAAGGATGGTGTCAACGCACGACTTGACTTGGTTGATATGGACATCAGACCTGAGTTAGCACCGATAAAGTTCGATAAAGGACGAACGTACCTTCCCCTGCTTGTTACACTCTGTCCAAGGCAGAGAGAACTAAACTGTGCGAGTGCATGCATAGTGTCAAAGTTTCGTCCGGTTACTTCGCCAACTTGAAGAAACTTGTTTTGATGGAAGATTTGAAGTTAATTGGCATGAAGTCTCATGATTGTAATGTGCTGATGACACAAATGCTCCCTGTTGCAATTAGAAGTATTTTGTCGATCAAGATCCGAAAGACAATCGTGAGGCTGTGTTATTTCTTTAACACAATTGCTCAGAATGTCATCGATTCCGAAGGACTAGATGCTCTGCAGGACGAGGTGGTGATGACTTTATGTGATCTTGAGATATATTTTCCTCCGTCGTTTTTCGATATCATGGTCCAACTCATTGTTCACATTGCGAGGGGAGATAAAGATGTGCGGGCCCATGTTCCTACATAGCATATACCCGTTCGAGAGGTTCATGGGAATTCTCAAGTTCTATGTATGGAATCGATCTTGGCTGGAGGGCAGCATCATCAAAGGTTATGCAACCGAAGAGGTCATTGAGTTCGATGTCGATTATATGGCTCAGGTCGAACTGATAGGTGTGCCTTGATCTCGCCATGAGGAGGCTTGAGGTATCGGGACCTTCGGAAGAAAGCAATCACTCGGATACGAATGTGTATGCTCAAGCCCATTTTACGGTCTTGCAACACATGGTGAAGTGTCCGTATATCGACTAGCACAGGGCGTGCCGACAGCAGAATCTGGAGCTGCCGAATGTTTGAATCACGAGACGGTACAACAGTCGGTTCAACCAATGGTTGAAGGAGCGACTCGCTAGGAGCTCGTCAAGTGATATACTAACATGGTTGGCAAAAGGGCTAACATTTACAATTGTGACATTAAAAGGATATGACATAAATGGGTACACATTCTATACGCAGGTTCAGGATATAAAATGCACTAACCAGAATAGCAGTATCTGCATAGATGCGTTCGGTACCGATGGGCTGAGGAACTCCTACTATGGGCTTATAGAGGAGATATCGGAGCTCGACTACGTGCTTTTTGAGATCTCTACGCTTTGGTGTCGTTGGGTCCATCTCCCACGGTGAAGGTCAACAAATGCGGCGTCACTACCATGGACCTCGAACGTGTTGGATACAAAGACGAACCATTCGTACTTGCTAACCAAGTTGTTTAAGTCTTCTATGTAACCGACCAAGCAAATAAGATACACCACGTAGTTCTTCATGAAAAAAGGAGGATTGTCGGAGTTGAGAATGTAGTGGGCGAGGAAGAATACAATCAATTTGCAAGTTGCCTCATTTAAAGCGATGGTCGAGGAAGAACAACATGCGAAAATAGCTACATCTGCGTCGATCATCATGAAAGGATAATTTTTAAAGATTGAATAATGTGTGTATATATATGTACGTTCTAAATGGTTAATTTTAGTTCATTTGAGTTAATTGATTTAAATTTGTACCGCGAAATGGATGAGCTTGTTTCTGAAATAAATGTGAATTGGATGTATACATGTACTTGTTATGTTTTCTGCTTGTTTCAGAGGGCATGGCTAGCATTTCGTAAGGCTAGCCAAAAAACAGAACTAGATTTACCAATGTAAAGTAATATCACAGACGATTTCATCTACAAACCGTGTATGTTTATATATTTGTCGGGTCCCCCGGGTAAACAGACAACCCCCGGAACCCTCTGTGCACACCGAGCTAGTCCCATGATCAGTAGCTAGCTCGCACAGTTTTCAACATAGATGTAATCAAAACCAAACGACAAACTTATGATAAAACATACAAATTAACTTATATTAACAGAGAACCTTACGGTCAAGGTTGTTACAGAGGCAGCCACCACAGGCTTATAAAAACGACAACAAGAACACTTGCAGTGAAACGACAAAAACGTGCAGAGCCATCCAACAAGCTCACAGGCTATCGAGTGGAGGACGTCCTAGAAGGCACGGTCTTCAAAGAACTCTTCAAAGAGGTCGAGCATCCTTGGTCTTCTTGACCACTACTCAAACAAAGGCTTAAAGCCGTGAATACATTGAATGTATTCACAAGTCGCAGGAAACAAGTATACAATTAATATTTATGCAGGGCTTGATAAAAGAGAGCTTTAGGGTTAATTTACAGAAAAGCAACATTGACATGAAATATCATAAGTAGATTGTAAAGCTCAATTTAAAAGAGTAATACATAAGTAACAGTTCTTTTTGAAGGAGGTCGTGAGCACCAACTCACTTCCAGAACCACTCCCAAAGGCTTTGTCGCACCAATGACCAGGACCACTCCCACGCCCAAGTCGCATGGTTGAAAATTCCTAATTATCCTGCATTGCAATCTACTTTCTGATGAGGGCATCATATGACACTTTCTTCTCCTTCACCTAATGCTCAAGATATACGCATCGAGCTGTTGACTGGACCAATTACAAGAGCACGTGCCAAGAAACTACAAGATCCGGTGAACTTACTCCTTAATGAACATGCCATTAATTTTACAGATTTGCTATTTTAAGTCATTGAAATTTTCTTAAGTTTAAATCAATTGTTGTGACAAATGGATTTCTATAGAGATTGATGCGTTATATGATTGGATATTGATCCAATGGATGAAACATATGACTTATGCTTAATAAAATTTTAGTCACTTTACAAATAGACAATCCCTTAATTTTATCGAGAATTTTATACTACCTAAATATAATGATTTGGTTGTGCTCAGGTTTAAAGATTCAACGATAGAAGGAGAAGTTTGCACGCACAAAGATAAGCTACTGCATGCACGTGAAAGAAATGCAATCAATGAGGATTCGGGTTTGGTAAAACACAAAGACAATCACTTTGATATACATGCCAATGCCATCCGAGAGGAACCAAAAATAGGAAAGGGGCTTGCGTGCCTTATTAGCGGCACCATGCATGCATTAATTAGCCGTACCATGCATGCCTTGATTAGCCGCAGCAAACATGGTCGGTTGTCAAGTTAGGTTCCTTCCAGTTCTCCACTCTAGTTGGTATCTTAGCCTACCATATAGGTAAAATAATGATGTGACACCATAGTTAATGAAGAAAGAGGGTACTCTAGTATGTAATTTAGATAACAGTTCGACTCGAAATTCAACATAAAACAACCTAATGCATGTAATTAAATGAAACGACTTAAGATACTACACCATAACAAACCATGCATTGTGAAGATAGTATCTAACACTCCTCATGCACTAAGCGCACTAAGATCGCCCATTGAGAGTAGCCTTAGGCAGGAAGTTTATTTTGGTATTAATTATCAAGGTTTTGGAAACCTGTTGGGCTGCGAAGCGACTCTAGCACAAAGACCGTGATCCTTTAATTAGCTAGCAAAGCGTATTTTTGTATGGACCAACTTTGAGTAAAAGAATTGAACACGATTTGCTTGTTCTTTCCTTCAAGAATTCATGCGAGGATTTACGAGAGAATTAAGCGACCGTTATTCGTTACGTGACATAAGGTCAAGTTTGCTTTTTCTTTGGGATTTGAGGGCTTGGCGATCTCGCTTGTGGTCTAGCGGCAATCAACACAGTGCGTGTTGGCGAATATACATAGAGTTGCAAGTCCGTGCACTAGCGTGTGGTGTACAGCTGAGTGTTGTTCGCTGTCAAGCACTATTTATCCACGATTCTACTCGAAAAGATTGGGCCACCTCGTATCATCGTGGTATCAGATTCGAGGCCACTCGATAGAATATCTCTTTACTCGTAATTTAGTAGATTATTTTTCTGTCCTATACACAAAAAAGTCTCAAAAAATCGTCTTCACTGTAGTTTAATTCAGTATTTTTAGTACGTTTTGTTAGGTCTTAATTCACTCGTTTATCGTATTTAGTTGCTGGTCGTGTTCTGTTCGTTTTATGTTGATTTCATGTGACATGATATTTATGTTAAACATATTATTTCTTTTAAATGACTCGAAGAATTTATATATTTATATATTAATTATGTCATTAGGCACGGGAGTCGAGGCGGACCGAAGAGCAAAACGGGCAGCGCTATCCAAGAGGGCACGAGAGAAACGATGCGCGAGGCCACGCAAAGCGCGAAGGCAGCGTGGCGGTCAGCGAGCGGGCTTGGCGAAGCACGAATGGGCGGTCCAAAAAAGCGGCGGCGTGGCGGTGGTGCACCCAATTCTGAATGGAAAAATCCTCGTACCAAGATGGGCCTATGGTGAAGTCTATGCGCCTGAATGTTGTATTGGCCCAGCCATATAATAATATATGATCGTGATTTGCTATCTGGCAGGGTAAAGCGGT
Organism: Ampelocalamus luodianensis; assembly: GCA_036346255.1. Classification (NCBI taxonomy): domain Eukaryota; kingdom Viridiplantae; phylum Streptophyta; class Magnoliopsida; order Poales; family Poaceae; genus Ampelocalamus; species Ampelocalamus luodianensis. The sequence continues at coordinate 48,111,109 of CM070627.1, read as the reverse complement.
CCTATGTGATCAGATCTGATGGTCCTAGCACATGTGGGTAAGGTATCTAGAATCTCGATTCTAGTTTTACGATTGAACATCTTTGTCTGATTAGTGATTCGATTCTATAGTAAAATCTTAATTTGATAAAATTTTAATATTATTAAGATTCTAACAAAAAAATCTTCGATTATGATAAAAAAATTTTATACGATCCTACCTGATTGGAGCATTTTATTATAAATAATTGTTTGCATATGTTCCTTTCATTATATATTCTTTACCTTTTATTTCTTGATGTCCATTATAATTTGCATAAATAACAAATGATATTTCCTTTGCACTATATATTGGTAAAACAACGTTCTAAAAGTATAATCTTGAAAGCGTAGAAGTGTTAAAATACAAGGTAGATTTTAAAAAAATTTGTTTGGTAGAATCGATAGGATCTTAGATTCTACATCGATCCTATAATTCGTGATCCTGCTGAAGAACCTTCGATCCGATTCAGGATAGCGATTATAACAACCTTGCATATGAGATATCGATTTATGCGGTCTCGGTAAGTCCGCGTATGTACATCTCTGGCGTATGCGCAATGGTGGACGAGAAATGGAGCAAGGGTGCTAACTCATGATAGGCTAGAAGTCTCACTAGATTACAATTAAACTATGACATTGCAAAAAATATCGATCATTGACTCAACAAGCGATATTATAGTGAAACGGATAACTAACATTGAAAAAAGGAATTAAAGCAAGAATAAGTAAGAATTAAAGGAGATTCGGTCCACCAAACCATCACGAGTCATGACATGTCTCTACGCTACATTGGCACCATTGCAACCTGCATAGACAAAGTAACATATATAAATCATAGCTTCTTCAATTTACTACTAGTGTTATCAGAGCTACTTCGAATTCCAACATTTACATCTCTTTTGGATTTGCTCAAGTATGTATATTTTCCTAACCAAATCGAATAATCTTGTTGGTTCTTTTCTATAAATCAAAAGGGAAATACATTTTTGGTGCAACTCTGTCTCAGGGTATTGCATGTCTCGATTTTGCATATCGGCACTTTTCATTCATGGGGTTTTATGAGAATGGAGATCGCTATACACAGTTTGGGTTGTTACTAGCCCATGATGATTTTAGGATGCTCAATTTTAATTTCTCACTTATTTTTAATACACTTATCCAATTTTTTTGGAAGTTACATATTGTGGCAGTGGACATGTTTTGTTATTAAACCGTTTGCTGTAATTTATGGTATATTGTTGTTAAAACTAATTTGTAATGTAGTTTAATGGCATTTCAGGCTCAATGTCGGTTCGGGGTGTTATAGAATCTAAACGTAAATACACTTCACTGCCCTCACAAGGTTCTGCAGCGCAGTGCAACAAATTAGGGTTTGCCGAAAACTATACTTCTCATGATCTAAACGATATACAATCTGAACAACGATTAATCGAGGGCCAACTAAAGACAACCAAGTTGTTACCCTTGAAGAAAATTGTCAATGAACATATTGCCTTTGATCTTCCCTCCTTCCTTCCCTTTCTTTCCTCCCTCGTCCTTTCTCTTGCGCCTCCTAGCTAGCACCCAGAAGCACCACCTCCAATAGCAGGACCAGCAGGGGGAGGGCTTCGGCCAGGGGAGGCAGTAGGCAGGAGAGGGGCGCCGGCCTTGGGGTTGGCGGTAGGAGAGAAGACAAGAGCGCGAGAGGAAGAAAGCGGGGCCGCCTATGGTTTTGGGAGGTCGTCCCTCCTCCTGGCTCCTCCTAAGGAAGCCGTGCGACTTTGGCTCAAGTTCTAATTTTTCTCAAAATTATGAAATTACTCGTTTCAATTCTATTTAATTTTTTTAAGCTCTTCAAATATAAACAGGATATCGTTGTAAAATCGCTACATTATTTATTATTTTCCGGAGCGGTTCTCGGAACGCTGTTTACATAGTATTATTTGAGAATCGGGTCCAATTAACTGACCACAAGAACCGCTCATGTCACTGTACCTGACAAATCGATATGGTAGACTGGCAGCGTCTAGATTATCAATCATGTCTTGTATCAAACTAGGAAGGCAGTCCGCTCTGTGCTTATCTCTTCTAACAGAGAAATTCAAAGCTTAAAAAGAAAATAAAGGTTATAAAGTACTCAGCTAATACACAGTTGAACTTTAGTAATATAAAGTACTGAGCTAGTGGTGAATTGACGCTGAACCCGCCTGTTAATTCCTACTTGAAGACAGTTCCCATTAGATGCATATTTTATGTCCATATGGACCGTACCGTTGCATGTGACATGGCACGTCACGTCATCGTCCCATGACCGACCTGTCCTAGTAGCTCTGGCCGGCACTGCGGACGGGCACGTCACGTCGCCCTCGTGTACCCGGAACGAGCGCTGCCCCGAGGCCACGCCATCATGCATGCACATCAGCTAGCACATGCAGCTCGGACCGGCACTGCAGGCTGGCACGTCACGTCGCCCACGTATCTGTGTCTGTGTCTGTGTCTGTGTCTGCCACCGGAGTGTGCGCTGCCCCGAGCCACCATCATTGACCGGCCATGATCCCGGTGGGCGCGCGCTACGGAGCCGGGAGCCGGGAGCCGGGACGGGCCGTGCCTGATGCATCGACACGAGGCAGGGTACTATTGGTCTTACACGGATCGGTATGGTGCGATACTATTTACTGACCGGATCGGCTCGGCGCGATAGTTCGAGTAGTGTTTGGGCGACACCGGCACAAATAGTGCGGACCGATCCGACACGATCGAGACGCGGCGCGGTCCGTCCGTTAGATGCGACAACTGTTTTAATATACATATGTATTTTTCTTTTTATTTATTAATTTTATATGGTTTTCTTTCTTTTTAATACTTATATGGTTTTATTTTGTAGTTTTTAAATGTTATATAGTTCAATTTATAAGTATATATAAATTTATTTTGGTTTTTAAATATATATATTTTTCTAAGATTGTTTTCAATTTTCATGTCTCATGAGCTAATGACAAATGTTTTAACGAGCTAGCTATTTAAACATTAATAAGATTCTATTACATTTTCAATATGGTTGTCTCATTTTCTTCAATTTTCATCTCAACTTGAATTATACACATTTTCTATTTTTTTGGATTTTTGTATTTTTCATTACGCCGGGCCAAATGGGCTAAGCGGGCCACATTTGGCGATGATAAATCGCAGGCGTCTTGGCCGGCCGGCTCTGAAAAGCGATGGGCCGTGCTTGGGCCGTCACCGCGGCCCGTGGGCTAGCCCGGCACGGTACGAATAGTAGTCGGGCCGGAATGGGCGAGCGAGAATGGCCGTCGCCGCGGGCATGTCTTGCGTGCGTCTTGGGCGCCTTTTGGACGGCTTTGACTCTCGGGCGCGAGACCCTCGCGCTTCTACAAACGCATCGGGGCTCGTCTTGTCCGTCGAATCGCCAGCAAACGGTGTAGATCAACCGTTTACAATATCTTGCTACAGAACTTGAGCTTTGGACACTTTTGGCCTCATAGACAACCATAATTCCAAATGTAGCCTTCCTACCACCGAAATTCCATTTTAGCCCCGAGCCGCCTCTGCGCACTGGGCGGCGGCAAGCGACCTGCTGCGCGCCACACCGTAGCGACAAGCTGCTTGCCCTCCCAGCGCGGCCAGTGCAGTAATCTGTAACCTGATGGCGTGTAGCATGTTTTTCTCAAAAATCCATTTAAGAATATTTTTTGAAGAGATTTTTAAATATAGAAAACTCCGCCAAAAAATTATGATTTGTTTTGCAGAGCCTCCTGGCAGAGAGTACTTACCTGTATATTTTTTTCAAAATTTTATCCATTGTGATTTTTACTAGAAAATTCCTACCATCATTATACTTAAATGAATTTTCTAGTAACAATCACAATGGATAAATTTGAACAAATTACACAAGCAAGTACTGCTGTGCAGGAGGCTCTAAACTCATAATTTTTGATGCCATTTCTATATTTAAAAATTCCTCTAAAAATATTTTTAAATGGATTTTAAGAAAAACATGCTATATCTCTGATGCTCTGATATCTAAACCTCTGCGCTGAGGAGGGCAGCGACTTACTCTTGTGTGGGAAGCGCGGCGGCGGCTCTGCTGATCTTGCGGCGCGATGGCGACTTCTTTGCCGTCAGAGCGCGATGGCGGGCTCGAGGGCTAGAAATGGAATTTCGGTGATAGAAAGGCTATATTTGGAATTATGGTTGTCTATGGGGCCAAAAGTATCCAAAACTCCCAATACTTCGCCCACGAATCGTGAGGAGACATGCAAGATATCGAAGTGTGTTTCTAGGCGTAGCAAATTCCTAATTATCTGCATTGCAATCTACTTGCTTGCGAGGGTATATTCGACACTTTCTTTTTCTCTACTTAATAATCAAGATATAAGCATCGAGCTGCTGACTAGACCAATTACAAGAACACATGCCAAAAAACTATAAGATTAGGTGAACTTACTTCTTAATGAATATGTCATTAATCTTATTGAGAATTTTATACTATATAAAAATATTATTTTAATTATGCTCAGATTTGAAGATTAAAGATGAGCTGCTGCAAACACGTGAAAGAAATGCAATCAATAAGGATTTGGGTTTAGTGAAACACAAAGACAACCACGTGGAGGTACATGCCATCCGAGAGGAACCAAAAATAGGAAAGGGGCCTGCGTGCCTTATTAGCTGCACCATGCGTGCATTAATTAGCCGCACCATGGTGCCTTGATTAGCGCGCAAACATGGTGCATTGTCAAGTTTGGTGCATTGTCAAGTTAGCGGGAATTTTATTTTGGTATTAATTAGCCAAGGTTTTGGAAATCATAGGAGGCCTGTCGAGCACCTCCTAGCACAGGACCGTGATCCTTTAATTAGCTAGCAAAACGTATTTTGTAACAGACCAACTTTGAGTAAAAGAATTGAACACAGTATTTGCTTGTTCTATCCCTCTAGAATTCATGCAAAAAGAATTGAACACAGTATTTGCTTGTTATATCGTTCTAGAATTCATGCAAGGATTTCCGGAAGAGAATTAGACGATCCGTTGTTCGTTCTAGAACACAAGGTCAAGTTTGTTTTTCCGTTGAGAATTGAGGCCTTGGCGATAATATCTATAGAGCTGTAAGTCCGTGTACTAGCGCGTGGTGTACAACTGAGTGTTGTTCGCCGTCAAGCGTTATTTATCCACGGTTCTACTCGAGAAGATTGGACCACCCCGTATCAGCGTGGTATAAGATTCAAGGCTACTCGGTAGAATCTCTCTTTATCTGTAATTTAGTATATTATTTCTCTATCCTATACGCCAAAAAAGCCACAAAAAATCGTCTTCGTTGTAGTTTAACTCATTATTTTTAGTGTGTTTTGTTAGATCTTAATCTACTTGTTCATCGTGTTTAGTTGCTGGTCGTGTTCCGTTCGTGTCTCTTTTGGTTTCCCCCTTCCACAAATTTAAAAGGGAACCTTGTAGTATTATGCCTGGGCCAGAAATGGCCGGGTTTTATTGGAAAGAAGAGTTGATTGCCTTTGTAGCCACAGTATCAGATTTATAGATATGTCTTGTTGAGCTATCAAGTTTATAGATGTCTTTGATATATCATATACACATACTAATACCTACTCATGCGATGAATGCCATCGATCGGCGTCTTGTGCGTCGCGAGAATGCGAGAACGATTTGAGTCCTACCTTAGCCTTGCGGTGGCATTAGTATCTAATTTATGAACCATATTGGAATAGCACTCAAATTCTTTGTAACCACCGGGTTTACCATTTCCGGTGTTAACGGCGGTACCGAGAAACCGAACCACGATTACAGGATAGATGGAGGAGATAAGCGCACTACCTCTTTGGGCGCGATCCTCTGTCTCTCGGCGACAAAGCTAGGAAGATATGCGGAACCATGCCCTTTTAATTTATCTTAATCTCGTTCGGCCATCCTTATTCCTTGGACCAATTGCTTTAGTACATACCGCCATCCACGAGGTTTAATTTACATGGCGGATTATCCATTTGAGTTTTCTAACGGTTTATCGAAGGACACCTACCATGCAAGATGTTCTTATACGGGTAAAGAAAGCAGAATATAGGCACATCATTAAGTAGCATACATGTATGACCCTTCCTCCGATACAAACACCTTTTATAGGTGCTTAGATTGTTGCTTCAATTAGATGTAGTTATTACATTCATAAGCACCGATGCCTCCTCAAATAGTGATACTACAAAATTGGCATCTTATACGTACTCGTGGCAAAAAAAACGGTTCTATTTTGTTAAACACCTCTCCAAACATCTGCATTAAAAAGCATTTCATTTGGATTCTAATGGTGTTCTTAGTGATCATTTTACGAGTTAGGTGACTTGCCAAAACCTCAAGAGTTTGGCCTTGTTTGTTTAAGCTTAGGCTTTTGGCTTATAGCTTAAAGTCGACTTTTAGCTTAATCGGTTTATAAACCCCTTAGCTTTTAAGCTAAGTTAAGGTGTTTAGTAATCTAGTTTTTATGGATGTTGTTTGCTTGAATTGTGTGTGAAGGATAAGAAGTCTGAATTACCCTTAAGGGTTTAGAGGATATGTTTATATATGTATTTAAACTTATTTTTGCATAGAAATTGAAAATATGACGATACATGCAAATATACATATAAAACAAAATAGATATCGTTAGTACAAAACAAAATAGATATCATTAAATGCGTGCATGTGCGTACCAAGGTCTAACAAATAACCAAGCTTCATGACATGCTGTTAGGTTCTTTAAGCAGATATGATCATATTCTCATGTCAATTAGAATAGATGAAAGGAGAAATTTTCTTACCTTACAATAAATTTTATTTTCTCCCTACTTTTGGATACAAAGGATTGGATTATGCTTCCTCCTAAGATTGATTTTTTTAAAAAAATCTCAACTTCATACTCCTATCAACTCTTTGTCAATATGGCGTTCGGCATTGAACTTTCAGTGGTTACGAATATCGGACACAATGCACATATAACAATGGTTGGTTCGTAAGTGGAAATACTTTCATCTTGTTGCTCCTTGTTTGATAAAAGGATAGATGATAACCTTCTGCTCTGCAAAGTAAGAAGCGATTTAAAGGAATGCTAATTTTGTTCACCTTTTTCCCCTTCAAACTTGTTACAAATTTTATTCACTATAGACAAACAAATATGGTAGCCCTTCTCATATTCTATATACAACTCTCAGTTGTGTATGACAAAATATTCTTCGAGAAAATTGAAATCAAAGGTCGTATACATGTTAAGGAGCTAACAAAACCCTATTTTACGGTTTTAGAACTTTTGATAGTTTTGCTTGACCCACCCTTCTCTGCGAATAACTCAATCCTATCGCGAGCTTCGGTATCATACTAACAAGTGCCCCAAAGAATATCTAACCAGTTCTTCAATCCAATGACAGAACACGAAAATTCACAAAGTATGAAAATTGATATTGTGATTTTTGATCAATCTAAAGGGTATTAATCATGAAGAAAGCCAACTACAATATCAGTATCAGTATCCACATTCCAGAACACATTACGTACAAAGATAATAGAAATAACTGGATGGTAATTTAGTGAATTATACCAGGTAGAACCAGGATAGATTCTTCTTTGATCAATTAACGAGCAAAGCCATGTCATCTGCAATACCAAATAGAAGTGAAGTGTTGATTTCAACATGTATGATTTCGTGAACATCAATTCAAAGATAAGATAATGAATCATTATAAAACTGAAACTAAAACTGAAACCAGGGCATCTTCCAACCAACCATCATGAACATGGAGCTATTAAGATACTATTGAGAAAACAAAAGGAGGATGCTCTCAGGGTCAACCAAGAATTAGGGAGGCGGCGGAGGGCGGCGGCGGATTGCGAGTAGAGGAGGGCGGCGGCGGTGGACACGGGGTAAAGGAGGCGGCGGAGGTCGGCGGAGAAGCGGCGGCGTCGGAAGGAGGTCTATGGAGGCCGGCGGTGCGTCAAGGAGGGCGAGGGCAGCGGAGGTTGCGAAGGCAGCGGAGTTGGGGGAGGGCGCCCAGTCGGCGGCGTCGGGCGGAGGACACGACATACGCGCGGGGCACGGCGTTGGGGAGAGAGGCGGGCGGCGGCGTTGGGGAAGGAGGGGCGGCGGCGTTGGGGAGGAGGGTGGCGGCTGGGGATAGTGGGAGGAGATGCGTCGGGTGTGGGGGAGCCGAAGGGACTAGGGAGGGGAAAAGAACGGGTGGAGAGGGAAAAACAGAAGAGTTTGCACTTATATACAAATGGTATTTTGAAGGTAATTTTAACGAAGTTCAGTGGCAAAGGGATATTTCATTCTGTAAAATCCAAAAAAAACATCCCCCTCATAGCTTATGGCTTTTAGGCTTAAAATGGCTTAAGCTTTTTATAAGCTGGATGAAAAGACCACCTCTTTGGCCCTCTTTTTAGGCTTTTATCGACTTAAGCATAAAAAGCCCAAGCCTAAACAAAGGGTGTGTAATACCTAAATTATATTCGAAAGGATGTAACCGAGGAGAGAATGTAATACTCAGAAGCGAGAGAAGCAATTAATCGAGATAGAATAATTTAATCGGTAGAGATTAATTTAATCGGGGAAGGTTTCTTTAGAAAAGCATCAAAGCAAGAAAAGAGAGGAGCTAAGCGTAAAATGTTTTAGAAAGAAAGAGGGGTTTAAGCAAAACCCGACAACTTGGGCTGGGCCTTGGCCCAAGTGGGCCTTATAGGTGGCCGGCCAAGGGGTGCCACCCTCCCCTTCCTAACCCTAATCATGTTTCTTGTGGCGTGCGATCTGTAGGGCCACCGTCTTGTAGTGCATAGTCTTGTAGCACCTCCTCTCTCAACCATTGTTCCCTCCTCGGTGAGACCTTCTGCTGGCGAGGATCAACCTTAGTCTTTGCCGGTCACGCGAAGGAAGGAGGAGAGAGATCATCTTCACGGGCAAAGTTCTTCATCTTCCTCGATTCTTCAACGGTAACGAAGAGGTTTCATCGTTGTTTAATTGGTATTAGATGCGTTTACGAATTCGTTTATTAGAACTATCGTCAATCTGCGGTAGATTGCTTTTCTGTCCAGTTTAGTGCGCGGCAATTTTCGCATCCTTAGAAGCATAATTTGGGAATCCGTCTCCTAGAAGTGTGGATATTGTTCTTAGCTTTCAGTGGCCGCCAATAACACGGATTCCGACATTCGAGTTAAAAGTTATGTTATTTTTAGTGTTTACTGTCCAGAATCTGACGAGAATCTGCAGTCATCTTGTTTAATAAATAAGAAATTGTTAAGTGCCGAATTAGAACTTGGGTTATCCTAGAGAGTTGTAGGTTATCTCGTTACCTTTCATTGCCGACAAGAATCACATCATTTGGACCTTTTTAGCAAAAGTTATGATTTTTCTTAGGGGGTTTGTGCTGTGGAATGGTGGTTGGTCTAACAGGTTTTAGTGTTTCGACTTAAGCGTGTATTTAGAGGAAAAATCAGAGGGTCTCACCATAATGAAAACTGTAGATAATCCTTCCAGCTTTCAGGAAAACTAAAGATCATGAAATTCGGACGAACGTAGAAAGTTATGATAATTTCATATTTGCTGTCAGAGACCCGAGCGAGAATTGATACTCTGTTGTTTGGTTTGGTAGGGCTAGTAAAGGGCCGAATCAGAGAACATCACCAACTAGCTTTAGAAGGGAATTCAATAACCTTTTCAGATTGTCCAAGATCAATCCATTTGGATTTCTGTACATTTAGTTATGTTTTTGAAGGAGGCTGTTCTCTGGAAAAGAAAAGCGTGACTAGCAATAGAGTTGGGGATCGCGTTTAGTGGACGATGTGCTCATTTTGTGTTTATGGTTTTGTTATTAGACTTATATGGTAGCCTTAGCATGTCTCAATTGTATGTCAGGTGTGGGTTTGGCTCGGGAGCAGTACCTTATCCTCGACATCCACCTTAAATGCAGTTTAGGCAAGTGCATTGTTTGTTAAATGGGTGTGTTCGATTGGCTATGTTTGTGTGCTTTTGATATATGGTTGCATGGCAAGATGGCTTACTTGATGATTGTTTAAGTATGGTGATTGCTCAAATTATGCTTATGCTTTCTTGTGGTACAATGTTGTTGTCTTTTGGTAAGATTCTGATGAATAAGAGATGAGCATATGCATATTGAGAACATGTTGAGGCTTGGTCACGCGGTGACCAAGCATGTTTCCTGAGATCCCGTCATGAATGTGGCGGGCCGAGATCCTCACTCGTGGAGTGTGGGCTTGAGTCCCGTTACTTGCGAATAGCGGGCAACGGTGGTCCCTGTGCGTGCGCGCCACGAGCATGGGTATCTTGGCGGCGGTTGCTTACTGCATTACGGTGTAATGCACACGAAAGTTAAAGATAAATGATCCTTGAGCATTGCATTTGCATATGAGATGTTCTATTGTTGATCTCCTTTACATGGATCTTGATGTTATGGTTTCTTTATGTACTTGCTGAGTCTATGGACTCACTCTTGTTTTTATTGTTGTTTTAGGTACAGAGCCAAGAACGTCATGCATGGGGAAGTAGGCGCTAGTCACACACTTGCCACATGAACTAAATAAAGATGAATGATCTTGAGCGTGATTGATTTTAGTAAATGCAAAGATTATTATGTTTTGTCTCATGCAATGGATTAAATGTAATAATGATGAGTAGTGGAACTTCATATCTCTCTAGTTATGTTAAATACTTAGCATGTCTTTGATTATCTTTTGATGTCTTTGGATGAAAGTTTTAGTTAATATTTGATTAATCGTGTGTTGGAACCTTCGTGTAATTAACTTTACAAGGGAGGTTACAGAAATTTATTAAGATTGTCTAGTTTAGAACTAATAGAGTTTGTTTAGCGGCACATTCGGGCTCATGTCGGGCAGGGGTGTTCTGATTGGTATCGAGGCGGGCTTTAGGTCCGTGGTTAATAGAAAAATATTAAATTGACACACTTGTACACGATGGGTGGGGTTAGAATTACATTGCTTCCGCGTTATCTGTTGATATGTTTCATTTGTTGAACAATTGTTGAATTGCCTTTGTGCTATCTTTCTTGTTGTTAAACTATGATATGATGGGTTGTGATATTCTATATCTATGAATCGATTCTATGACTGCCATGAGATGATCCTATATAATCATATTTGATTATATTGTCTATGTGTGTCGATAAGGTTGTTAAGAAGTGGAGGTCGTGGTTGTGACCTTGGACTTTGTCAGGTTATACCACCGTTCGTGGTAGACGAATAGAGTAGTTACTCCGAATACCATAGTTGCAGGAGTTGAGTGTGAGCTGTTTTAGAAAGTTGATTTTTTTCTTGACCTCAATCTTGGCAAATTCTTGTTCTGTGGTGGTTGATGAATTTTATCTTGGGTTCGTGGTAGTTGTTGTGTTTTAATGGTCTCTAATGGTTCTCTGAAAAAGTTATGGTTCTCCGACTGTTGAGTCGCTTTTTGCTACTTGTGATCCTCGTCAATTGGCATTATGGATATTTCCCTGGTTGTTCCTTCTTTCTCTTTGGCAAACAATGACTCATTTATTCGTTTGATAGTTTGGGTAATGAGAGTTTTTGTTGCAAGTTGTTAGCGTGAAAGCTTTGACTCTCGTGTTCCTTTTGGTTTATTTAGTGTTGAAGTTTAAGGCATCTCTTTTACTGTTGGAAATTGCTAAAATCTTTTTCTGATGCCTTGTTATGGTTAAGTCAGAGCTTGTAATCAAATTACGTGATATGGTATGGGTATCAGGTTAAGTCATTGGTATGGTGCATAATTAATATTAATTAGTAACCTTGGAAGTGAAATTGATTAAGTTGATATTGTCTTTTCTAGTTCTTGATGAGCGGTATATATGAGTAGTGATTGAGAGATATCAAGAAGTATGGAACCTTGATGAACTAGTGCGGTCATTAAAGCTGTTTAGGTTCTTTGAACTTGTTGGGTTCTTTGGTTCCCATGGATTAATTTAATTGTGTGGAAAGAAAAAATTAGAGGAATACAGTTTACGTATTCCTTAGTATGATTAATTATCGAATTGTGTTTAATCGGTTGAAGGGATTGAATATGGGTGGATCTAGAATTTATGAGAGAAGTTCTATATAGTTCTTACGTATAGAATGATGCGATGAATTTGGTTATAACGTTGTTGAGACTTTTGATCGATAGAATATTGCTATTTTTAAGTTTTAGTGTACTTTTGCGAAATCCAAATGTGAGGAGAAAGCATTGAATATGTGTTTGTTAATATTCATATGATTTGGGAATAAAAGTAGGTAGCAACTAGATTTCATAATGAAGCGATTGATAACAACAATGGTTGTCGTATAAGCGATGTGCGTTGAAGTTTGATGATGAGTATCGCTAAAAGTTGAGCGATATGATACAATAGGTGGCTTGAGCCCACATGATTGTGAAATAATCGGATGATAATGTGTCTTTGATGAAAGAGTTTTGGTAGGAGCTTTTCAATTGGGTAGTAGACCCCTTCTAAACTTAAGAGGTTGATGTAGTGATGTTGTATGGTTTTGGTATACTCTCATTTTGAAGATGGGATGAAATGATAGTATGGGGACATTTGATGAAACTTTGGGGGCTTTCTAATGGAATAGTAGATGATAAGGATTCGTGTCTAGAGTGTATTATACTTGATATTAGTAAGATTACACCAAGAAATTGCGATTTGAGCTAAGAAGTGATTGAGTTTGCTTGACCGGTGACATATTGAAAGATTTTATTGGTTCTTAAGTGACTCCTATGATATGGTCTTAAAAGCTTATCTTGTTTAAGCTGACAAAGTGATGTAGTAATCACAGAGAATAACTTTCCTTGTTAAAGGAAGGAGTGAAGAATAAGTGTTTGAAATTTAAGTCATTTCGCATCTTGCAGTTTATTTGAGTGTGCTTGAACCTTATGCAGTTGTTCCATAAGAGTTTATCAATTTACAAAGGACATTACCTTCTTCTCATTCGTGGTTTGGTATTCGCTTTCAGTAGGGCTTGAGCCCTCGACTGTTGACTTTCCCTTATGTTTTTTTTTCGAGTTCTTGGCCTAAGTGACAGTTTTCCTTGGTCTTGTGTTCACTGCGGTGGCACATGTTTTCCAAATTGATAAGAATTTTTTTTTTGACTCCATTCGCTCTTTCTTTTGAGGAAGAATCAACCCATTCGTTTCACCTGAGTCTTCTGAGGTGTTTATTAATTGTAGTTGTGAAACTTGGGTTTTAAGTAATTCGATGAGCATTAGAGGATGAAATAATTTCGTAATATAGTTCTTTGAGAGAAGTCTATCTCAGTGGAAGTTGTCTTGAGGTTAAACTGATTGCATTGTTGCAGCTAGTAGAACCTATAGTGATTGTGATCTAAGATCTTTTGTTCACCGGGTGGAACATTAGAATTACAGAAAGTATAAATCTGATCAATTTTATAGAGTATCAAAATTTGGCGATGTGCGAGGTTGTGAATGGTTATTCTTGATGATGTGGTTTAATGAGAGTGGGATTACAAAGTAAGCGAATCGTCATGTCAATTAATGGGATAATAGAAAATGTTGAGTAATGTCAAGAGTGATTTGGTTTTAAATGAGTAACCTTACAGGAGTTATAATATTTGTAAGGTAAGCGGGTCAAGAAAATATTTTCATGATGATGTTAAGGAGTGAGTATGTTGGAATTGTGAAATTTTAGGGATTTAATCGAGAATTTCCTATCTTTTACATGAGAAGTTAGTTGCAAGAGTCTTGGAGGTTAAATGTGGACTTTGCATTGCTATCTTTGGGACTTTGAGTCGCCCAAAGATTATGTGTAGAGGAAGTAGAATAAGGGTGGATTGCGAGCAGTGGGATGATCGTCGATAACACTCTTCGATGTAGTACATGAGAGTGTGTGATGTGAAATCGAGATGTTTGTTCTCAAAGGGTTGAGGTGATATGATCGTGTGAGAGATCTAATTTGGGGATACTTACGAGTGCCATCTGTCAAATGAATTACGACGATAAAGAAATTGGTTAGAGATTTTGTGAAATCATCGAATCCCTCTTCAAAGGTGTAGACGAGGTGTTTGATTTGGGCTTGGCGTTGAGATCGCCAAGTTAAAAGTAACAAGTTAGTGTGTTGTCGCGATGATTGGGATTCCATAGCTTGAAGAAATTTTGGTCTTAAAGAAAGCGATAAATTGATGCTTCTTCAAGAAGTGAATCATTTTCACGATTCGTTGGAGTTTATCTTTGTTGACCATTGATTATCGTAAGTTGAGCTCGACATTTACGTTGGCGTGTGTGATTCTTTCGATTCGGAGGAATAAAGGAATATTTGATTTGGGCTTTGGTGATATCTCATTTGGTTTTCGTGGCGCTTATTATAAGCGCCACTTGGAAAATGGAAATGGTTTATGTGATAAAAAATTCCTATTTACGGATTTAACTCTTCATTACCGAAGTGGTAATGCTTAGTTGCGATGTGAGTCTTTCATTTTGAGAGGATTTTGTTAGTACAAGAGCTTGCTCAAGAGAGTTTTGTGGTGTGTTTCGATTAAAGGAGGTGATCCTTGCTTGATGAAGAGTTCATTTAAAAGGTGGAGCGATGGTTTCGTGTTACGTGTGTATGTCATGTGGTTGGTATCTTTGGGAAGTTTAACCCAAGATACTTTGGCTTATTCTCGCTAGTTGGCGTCTGCGGGGCTGTCTCGAGTCCGTCGCGAGTGCGTAACGTCATGTATGTTACGGTGTTGAGTGAGTACAGGAAGGTCGAGAGAGTGTTGAGGTTTAGACATGGGTATACGTTTGGGTGATATGTTCACGTCGGATACATCTTGTTGGTTATTGGTTTTCGATTGTGGTTGTTGTTGTTTTGAGTAGATGTGGTAGAATTCGGTCGAATTCTGTTTAGAGGGGTAGAATGTAATACCTAAATTATATTCGAAAGGATGTAACGGAGAGAATGTAATACTCAAAGCGAGAGAAGCAATTAATCGAGATAGAATAATTTAATCGGTAGAGATTAATTTAATCGGGGAAGGTTTCTTTAGAAAAGCATCAAAGCAAGAAAAGAGAGGAGCTAAACGTAAAATATTTTAGAAAGAAAGAGGGGTTTAAGCAAAACCCGACAACTTGGGCTGGGCCTTGGCCCAAGTGGGCCTTATAGGTGGCCGACCAAAGGGGTGCCACCCTCCCCTTCTAACCCTAATCATGTTTCTTGTGGCGTGCGATCTGTGGCGCCACCGTCTTGTGGCGCATAGTCTGTAGCACCTCCTCTCTCAACCATTGTTCCCTCCTCGGTGAGACCTTCTGCTGCGGCGAGGATCAACCTTGGTGCTGCCGGTCACGCGAAGGAAGGAGGAGGAGATCATCTTCACGGGGAAAGTTCTTCGTCTTCCTCGATTCTTCAAGGGTAAAGAAGAGGTTTCATCGTTGTTTAATTGGTATTAGATGCGTTTACGAATTCGTTTATTAGAACTATCGTCAATCTGCGGTGGATTGCTTTTCTGTCAGTTTAGTGCGCGGCAATTTTCGCATCCTTAGAAGCATAATTTGGGAATCCGTCTCCTAGAGAAGTGTGGATATTGTTCTTAGCTTTCAGTGGCCGCCAATAACACCGGATTCCGACATTCGAGTTAAAAGTTATGTTATTTTTAGTGTTTACTGTCCAGAATCCTGACGAGAATCTGCAGTCATCTTGTTTAATAAATAAGAAATTGTTAAGTGCCGAATTAGAACTTGGGATCTCCTAGAGAGTTGTAGGTTATCTCGTTACCTTTCATTGCCGACAAGAATCACATCATTTGGACCTTTTTAGCAAAAGTTATGATTTTTCTTAGGGGGTTTGTGCTGTGGAATGGTGGTTGGTCTGACAGGTTTTAGTGTTTCGACTTAAGCGTGTATTTAGAGGAAAAATCAGAGGTCTCACCATAATGAAAACTGTAGATAATCCTTCCAGCTTTCAGGAAAACTAAAGATCATGAAATTCGGACGAACGTAGAAAGTTATGATAATTTCATATTTGCTGTCCAGAGACCCGACGCGAGAATTGATACTCTGTTGTTTGGTTTGGTAGGGCTAGTAAAGGGCCGAATCAGAGAACATCACCAACTAGGTTTAGAAGGGAATTCAATAACCTTTTCAGATTGTCCAAGATCAATCCATTTGGATTTCTGTACATTTAGTTATGTTTTTGAAGGAGGCTGTTCTCTGGAAAGAAAACTGACAGCTAGCAATAGAGTTGGGGATCGCGTTTAGTGGACGATGTGCTCATTTTGTGTTTATGGTTTTGTTATTAGACTTATATGGTAGCCTTAGCATGTCTCAATTGTATGTCAGGTGTGGGTTTGGCTCGGGAGCAGTACCTTATCCTCGACATCCACCTTACGTGCAGTTTAGGCAAGTGCATTGTTTGTTAAATGGGTGTGATCGATTGGCTATGTTTGTGTGCTTTTGATATATGGTTGCATGGCAAGATGGTTTACTTGATGATTGTTTAAGTATGGTGATTGCTCAAATTATGCTTATGCTTTCTTGTGGTACAATGTTGTTGTCTTTTGGTAAGATTGCTGATGAATAAGAGATGAGCATATGCATATTGAGAACATGTTGAGGCTTGGTCACGTGGTGACCAAGCATGTTTCCTTGAGATCCCGTCATGAATGTGGCGGGCCGAGATCCTCACTCGTGGAGTGTGGGCTTGAGGTCCCGTTACTTGCGAATGCGGGCAATTGGTCCACGTGCGTGCGCGCCGCGAGCATGGGTATCTGCGGCGGCGGTTGCTTACTCTGCATTACGGTGTAATGCACAGAAAGTTAAAGATAAATGATCCTTGAGCATTGCATTTGCATATGAGATGTTCTATTGTTGATCTCCTTTACATGGATCTTGATGTTATGGTTTCTTTATGTACTTGCTGAGTCTATGGACTCACTCTTGTTTTTATTGTTGTTTTAGGTACAGAGCCAAGAGCGTCATGCATGGGAAGTAGACGCTAGTCACACACTTGCCACATGAACTAAATAAAGATGAATGATCTTGAGCGTGATTGATTTTAGTAAATGCAAAGATTATTATGTTTTGTCTCATGCAATGGATTAAATGTAATAATGATGAGTAGTGGAACTTCATATCTCTCTAGTTATGTTAAATATTTAGCATGTCTTTGATTATCTTTTGATGTCTTTGGATGAAAGTTTTAGTTAATATTTGATTAATCTGTGTGTTGGAACCTTCGTGTAATTAACTTTACAAGGGAGGTTCTGCCGAAATTTATTAAGATTGTCTAGTTTAGAACTAATAGAGTTTGTTTAGTAGCACATTCCAGGCTCATGTCGGGCCGGGGTGTTACAGGGTGATTTTTTTGTTAGGTTTATAAAACGTTTAAGTCAATTTAAGCCTAAAAATCATAAGTCATGAGAGAGGTGTTTTTTTTTTGACTTTTGCGGAATAGAACATCTCTTTGCCACCAAACTTCGCTAAAATTACCCTCAAAATACCATTGGTATATAATTGCAAACTGTTTCGTTATTTTCAATCGTTTCCAATCTTTCCGCCAAACCCCCAAACTGACGCCTCCTGGCTCCTGCTCCCGTTCCACATCCCCATCGCTGCCGCCTATTCCCATCAGCCCTCCCGACCGCCGTCGCCTCCCATCTCTGTCCTCCTGAACGCCGCCGCCTCCCATCTCCCATCCCCATCGCCTTCGCCTCCCATCTCCCCTCCCGACGGCGCCGCCTCCCATCTCCCCTTTCGAACGCCGCCGCCTCCCATCTCCCCTCTCGACGGCGCCGCCTCCCCGCCTAACTCGACCTCCCGGCACGTCGCCTCCCTGCACCGGCCGCCTCGGCGTCGTGCGCCTCCCCTGCCTACGACTACATCTCCGGCGCCGCCTCTCCTCATGGCGACTCGCCTCCGCCTCCGGCGCGTCGCCTCCTGGACCGACACCTCCTGCTGACGCCGTCGCTGCCTCCCCTGCTCTGCCTCCTCTCACAGGTATATTGTTGTGCTATCTTTCATAGGCTTTAATCAGTCAATTAAATTGATCAATGACGGCATGGACTAATAAAATCGCACACAACACAATGTAGTACTCAAAACATGACTGCTTTGTGTGTGTTTTGTATCACAAAGAGGAATTTGATCGCTGCGGTAGTGTGGGCATGAAGAACTGTAGTTGATTTGGTTATGATAAGTTGATCTGAATTGTGTGAGCTGTGAAGAACTTGACCTGTGATCAACATCAGATCCTGTGATCAAGACTTGCGATCGTGGCTGAATGCATATCAAGACTTCGATGCGTGATCAAGACTTCTTGATCAAGACCTATTAACTCTAGTTGATCAAGACTTGCACAACTTGACTGTGATCGACATATATGTGATCAATGTTTAGCATCTTAATCTCGAGAAATTATGAACCTATTTACAAGAGAAAAGAAAGGTAATCGATTAATATAGCACACTAACGAGGTACACAATGTGAAACCAATCTTTGCATGGTATTGCCTTCACTGTAAAGTTACCTAAGGAGAAATTTGAAATCTGAAATTGCATAGTGTGTATGATCCGAAAGTTACACTAATAGGGTTCAAGCAAAATCATCAAGAGCGAGCAATGAGATGAACTAACAAATGCATATGTTACAGTTACACTAACGATGTATGATCTGAAATCTGAAATTGCTAGTAGCGATCTTTACTCTTTGGCGATTGCCTTTTCCTTAAAATGCTAAAGAATCATTCAATTAGTTGGTAGCTTCTCATCAAGTTACAGTTGCATCTATTTGTTGTTACTACTACTTGTTACATGTTACAATGAATGAGTTACGTGTTACCAGTTGCAAGTTACCAAGAGTTGCTACTTGTTACATGTTACAATGAATGAGTTCTGTCAAAATAGCTTGGTTTAGTACTCACATGTATCTATTTGGTGAATGAGTTACATCGGACTAGCTTAGTTCATGTGTATATGCGTATATATCATATCATACCATCGATCTACTAGCTTAGGTTAGTACTCACATGTATCTATTTGATGATTATTTTTGTTGTTTGAAAATTTCAAAGCAGAACATATGTTTTGTGTTTTGATACTTTGTTATTAGTTGTAAATTGTATAGATGGAGCTAGTTGCTATCAAGCAAGGCAAATTGGGATACATTCGACAACATGGCATTTTGTCGGATCTGTCTTTGAGAAAGTTGGTCTTGAGAATAGGCCGTTGGGGTATTTGAATACCAAGGGTTACAAGAACCTCCAACAGAGGTTTTTGAAAGCATAGGAAAAAGCATGACAAAAACAACTAAAAATAAGTAGAAAACATTGAAGAAAGAATACAACTTGTGGAGCGATTTGAAGCAGAAAGCAATTGGGCTTGGTTGGGATCATCAAAAGGAACTATATCGCATTCGATGCTTGGTGGAAGGAGCACAAGGTAGTTACTTGATTTTTAGTTATTTTCAGCAATATCCAAAATATTTTTGTGATGGACCCCGAGAACCTAGATGATATGGGTGTATGTTTGACAAGGCTCATGTTACGAGTAACACTTGACCATCCGGGTGAGCTTACACAAGAAGACCAAGCTGTTGTGGACATTGATTGTGTGGAGGGCGGCGAGGAACACGTTGCGGCCGCCGAGTCATCGACACAGCCGCCGCGGCGGCAATGGCGTCGCTTTTGTGTGATGCGACGTGATCAAACAAGACGGCCTTCTGACTTGGCTTTGTATGCGGACGCTTCAAATGTGGATTGCGTGCGGCGTCGTCGCGCCGATCGTGGCTCGATACCAATGTTGGGTTTTGAGCAATGTTGGGAGAACAATGAGGTCGATGCGCGCATAGCAGAAGGTCATTGCGGCGTAAGGCAAATAATATTAATCCTAGCCCAAAGAAGAACAAGAAAAATCCCATCTCTAGGGATTTCAAGCGCATGGTGGACATTATAGCAAAAGGCCTTGTTCAGAGTGGTCCATCCATAGCGGATGCTATGGATGTAGCTATTCAGGATGGGGTAGTACCAGGAAGTGATGAGCACTGCATTGCGACAAGACTCTTTACTAAACCTGTTGTTGTTCCAGTGGATGAGCGGGTTTCCCTTGCTGAGTCGTCATGGATATACGTCTCAAAGCGTGATGGCGGTGTGTGACTTTGACATAAGGTTTACCTTTGTTGTCGCCGGTTGGCCGGGTTCAACGCATGACACAAGGATTTTCAATAACACTTTGAACAAGTATTCGAACCGGTTTCCACATACTCCTGAAGGTAATTAGTTCTTTAATCATATAAATAATTGTTATGATAACATTCAATATTTGTATTATCAATATTTATAAGTTTCATGTATGCAGAGAAATATTATCTTGTTGATGCGGGTTATCTCAATCGAAAGGGCTATCTAGCTCATACAAAGGCCAAAAGTACTATCTACCAGAATTTCGCCATGGTCGACAACCGAGTGGGAAATACGAGGCGTTCAATCATGCTCACTCGTCCCTTCGCAATGTGATTGAGCGTTCCTTTGGTGTGTTGAAGATGAAATAGAGAATCTTGTTGGTGTTGCCAAGTTACAAAATGAAGATTCAAATGAAAATTATAATTGCATGTATGGCTCTACACAACTTCATCAGAGATAGTGCTTTACGTGATGAATTTTTTGAGAGATGTGATCTTGACGAAGATTATGATCCAAACGATATACAAACTATATCATTTGGAGGGCACAATGTCAATGGATCATCCTACAAAAAGTTTGACTACCAAACAACAAAGTTTGGCTTAAAAACTTAGAGGCTTATAGACTTTTTTGCTTTTAAACAAAAAAAAAAGTCTAAACAAACAGGGCCTTTTTCCCAGCAGCCTGTGTAAGCTTGGGTCTTAGACCTGGCTTCAGAACCAAGGCCCGTTTGGTAACTTGGATGGCCTGAGAAATGAATGTGACCACACAGTCCAGTCTGAGACTGACCCAATTGAGCTATCTAGGCTATCCAGTCCGAACAAAACTGGACCTAACAGCGTCATGGCCCATGCACATTGTGCTGAGATTGAGTGTTGACAACAGTCTCAGCCAGGTTATCAATTTGGGTGAAATTTCGCCGAAATTCGGCCTGCCTGTAGAGGCGGTTTGAACGGCCGATAAGAAGGGCAGGGCTCACTAATTTGAGTTTAAATTCCAATATTGGTGCAAGTTTCATCTGTATTTTCATCTTCAATTCATATATAGCCAATATCTAGCTAACATCTATCATTTTTTTGGGTCGAATTTTCATAAAAAGGAAAGTTTTGCCAAATTTCAATTTTAAAAGAAAAAAATTCCAGGCGACACCCGAATTTATTTATTCAAAACAGCAAGGAAAACTTATTTTTAATTTAAGTGAATGTTGTTTGTATTAATGCTATCTGTCTCCTCATGAACTGTATAACATATTCAGCCTTATATCTTTACGTTCTATAGAGTTTGTGAGTGAGCACAGTATTTTGTTTTCTACGTATCTCTTCCTGTTTAATCTGTACCCACGCCAGAAGCTAGCTAATGGAAATTGCTCCGGTTGGAGCTTCTTTTCGCTAAAGAAAACACTGAAACATGCACATGGTAATTGATATGGTTGCTATGACATTTTATTTCTTTTGAGCACGGACAGAGAATACTTGGACATGTTATTATTTGAACATACGTACAAGCAAAACACATGCTCATACTAATGTAGAACAAGTACAGGATAGAGCAAGTACATAACATTACGAGCTACACCCTATGGGCACCCACGTAATAGCCAGCCAGCCAGCCATTTATTTCATGCGACATTGCGAGCTACTCCCTAGTGGGCGATCGACGTATGGCACGCATGCTTGCCTCTACTGGGCGGCTGCGACTTGCCCATCTCCTTGTGTCCCAGCAGCAGGCGCCCAGAGGACGCTTTCCCTGCTGATGAAGTGGCACACCGTCGCGTCCCCTGGCTTGACATGCTGCGGCATCTTCTTGGGGTCGAACTGCGACGTGTCGAGGTGGCAGACAGCGAGCGCCTCCATCTTGTGCGCACCGCCGTCCTCGCTCTCCAGCGTCAGCGTGTACACCCTGGTGGGGTTGACTGCATGGCAGTAGAACACCGCATATGGGAACGTCGCGCCGTGGCACGTCATGGTGTCCCTCGAGTCCGTGAGTGTCCGTACCGCCGCCACCTTGTACCTCCTCGACGCGACGCCTTCCGTGGGCACGTCGGAGGAGAAGGCTTGGACGTCGTGCGTCCCCAGCACGGACATGGCGAACTCGACCATCGACTCGATGGACGTGGCACATGCCCACTTCTCGCCCTTGAGGGTGTGGGGGTGCTCGCAGACATCCAACGTCGACCATATGTCGTCGGCCATGGCGAGGGACGCCGGCGCAAACATTTTGAGGATATCAGCGAAGTTCTTTGTGGACATAGGGATGGAATCAGCAACCTCACGATGCAGCAAGGGAGCACGTGAGGTAGCTGTTAGTGTGATCTCAGGCATTTGGCCCAACGGCCAAATGCCACCCTTGACTGCGCCCTGATCGGGGGCGTCCAGCCCATTTGGCTGGTGGGCCCCTGTCGCCAGCGCCATATAAAGAGAGGTGGGGCGGGCGGCACACGGCGAGGTTCACGTCGCGCGCGACCCACCAACAAACCCTAACCGTCGGCGGCGCTCGGCGGCGGGATCGACCCACCACGCCGTCGTCGTCACCGGATCTACTCGCGCTCCCTTCCCGCCATCGGACGTCGCCGCCATGGCGGCTCTTCATCCTCTACGACGGACGGTGGTACCCCATTCCTCTCACTCTCCCTTCCTCTCATCTAGAACCCGGTGCAAAGATAGCGGATACAAACAATGGTATCGAGCCAAGTTACGATTGCGCTACGGGTTGCCGCGCGCGGCTGCTCGCGGCGGGTCCGCCGATCTGCCGTCACGATGGCGCGCCTTGCTCCTTGCGGCGCGCTGCGCAGCGCTGGCTGAGGCTGTGTTGGCAGCGCCGTCGCCGCCTCGCGCGAGCTGCCGAAGTCGCGCCGCCACGCTGGCTGCCGGTGTTGGGCATGGCCAGGCGCGCCGCCTTCCGCCGCGTGAGCCGCCGCCGCTCGTTTTTGCGCCGCGCGGTCGGCACCGCTCCGCCACCTCGGCGCCGGCGCTCGGCTGCGTTCGCCCGCCACGACGCCACCGCCGTTGGTGCTCCGCCGATAAGAAGCTCGGATCCGCTTTCTCGGATGAGAGGGCGGATGAGCCTTAGGGTTAGGGTTTTATTCGGCCGCGCGCGTGGTCGACCGTCCGTCGATCGGATCGTCAGGCGGTGACGGTCCTCGGCCGTTTCGGCCCAAAAGGAAGAAAGAGGCCATGCGCGGTGGTGGGTGGCCCGGCGTGGGCGTGGCGTGTGAATGGGCCAAATGGCCATTTTGAGCGATAAAATCCGGTTTTGGATTTAATGATTTGAAGCTTTTATAAGTGATTTTGATTGAAAATTGATCCAAATTTACGGAATTTTTGCACCAACGTGTTAATTTTTCATAGATTAAATGAGTGCGATAAGAATGCTTACGAGTATGAATTATTTTAGAATAATTACGATTTCATTGCAAAAGTTAATGTTGATTAATTTTCATTATTAAATTCGAACCAGCGGAGAATTTAATTTTGGAAAAATAGAGATAATTTCGAAATTTATGATATTGTTATTTTCGACCAGCGTTGATAATAACAGATATTATAATTTTTAATTAATGTTTTTATGCATTATTTCTATTTACGCTTAGCGGTGATGTAGATTTAATGTATAGATAAAATTGATTTAAATTGTATGTCGTATTTTTGACCAACGTTGGAAATAAGACATATGATTTTAATGTTACGTTCTCACTTTATTTGAAACTTTTGAGTGGATACAACTTGATGAGTTGTATCGGAGAGATTCCACTCTCAAAGGAGACAATTATGGAGAGTGGAAGAAAAGATAGACTTAGCGTTTATCTTGGTGAGGTGGGTGGGTCCTCACTACGGCCACGTCCCACCGAGCCTATGGCACGGTGAGGATCAAAATGAGGATGATCTTGCTTGTGAGAAAGACGGAGGACCATGCTCCCTACGGATGTCTTATGACCTTGAGCATAAGAAATGGACCACGACCAACAAGAAATGTTTGGTGTGATAAAGCTACGATTGAGCACGCAATTGTGGGCTCAATTGCGAGTGTGACAACATCACGAGTATCTTGAGAAAATAAAGAGTCGGTTCTTGGCTCTTCAAAGACATCGCTACACGGTGATTAAGCGACTTGTGTGAGAAAGGTACTCGGCGGTGGCATAAGAGAGCACATACTAAGGATGAGCAACTTGGCATCAAGCTTAAACCAATGGATTTGGCTCTCAAGGATGAGTTCCTAATTCATTTGATTTTTGCTTCCTTGCGAGAAAAGTTTGACACCTTTGTTGTCAACTACAATATGCGGCAGAAATGGGACTTAGAAAAGTGCATAGCAATGTGTGTGCAAGAGGAGGAAAGATTTAAATCCTCACATGGTGGTTCTATCAACTATGTGAAGGACAACAAGAAAAGGAACTTCAACGATAACTTCTCCTCAAAGAACAAGGAAAAGCCTCATCCATCGACCTCAACGAATAAGTTTTGGTAGACAAAGATCGGTGTCTTTATTGCAAGAAAAAGGGACATTACAAGAAAGATTGTCGATTTCTTGAAAATGATTATGTCAAAGAAAGGTGAGGACATTATTACGTTCATAAATGAGTCCCTGTATGTACAATATTCAAAATCTACTTGGTGGATTGATTCAGGTGCAACTGTTCATGTTGCCAATAATATCACGAGATTAGTTCGACGAGGAATCGCAAAGAAAAGAAAGATGCATTAAAGTCGCAAATGGAGTCAAGTGAAGTTGAAGCCGTTGGCGATCTTTCATTAGAGCTAGTGATGGCTTCACTCTTTTACTTAAAGATGTTCTTTATGTTCCCTCTTTCTGAGAGGAATTTGATTAGTGTTTCATGTTTGGACAATGATGGATATGATTGTCATTTTGGAAATGGCAAGTGTGAAATAATGTTTAATAAAGAATGTGTTGGTCTTGCCATCTTACAAAATGAGCTTTATTTGTTATCATTAAGTGATGATGTGAATGTCGTATGCGATAATGGGAGCGTCGCGTGCGATAAAGTGAATGAATCTCGTCTCTGAATGTAAGCGAAGCGAAAGAGAACTCTAAATGCGTCGTCGAAATTATGGCAGCATCGTTTAGGCCATATTTGAGGGAGAATAGAAAGACTAGTTAAGAATGATATTCTTCCTCCATTATAGTTCTCGGACTTAGAACAATCAGAGCGCATTAAAGGAAAATATGTAAAGAAAATTAATAAAGGCGCCAAAAGAAGCACGGGAATTCTACAAATTATTCACCAGACATTTGTGGTCCTTTTCTGTGAAAAGTGTGGATGGATATGACTCGTTCATAACATTCACGGATGATTACTCCGTTATGGATATATTTATCCAATCAAAGAAAGAAATGAAGCCTTGGATAAATTGAAGATATTTAAAGTGAAGTTGAAAACCAACACGATTTAAAGATTAAGATAGTCCGATCGACCGTGGGAAGTACTACGGTAGACATACCCCATATGGACAAGTTCTGGACCTTTGCAAGGTTTTATAGGAAAATGGTATAGTAGCCCGATATTCTACAGGCGAACCTCGAGCAAAATGGAGTAGTGAAAGGGCAGCAGTACCACGATGGATATGGTGCGAAGTATGATGAGCTATTCCACACTGCCATTGAGTCTATGGATGGAGCGTTGAAAACCGCCATTCATATTCTCAACGAGTGCCTAGTAAGTCGGTGCTCAAAACAAATGCGAGTTGTGGGCAGGAAGAGTTCCTCACTAAACCACTTACGAGTTTGGGAGTCTGCTTGAGGCTAAAGTATTTAACCCAAACCTTGGGAAGCTTGATCCCAAAGCGATAAGTTGCCATTTCATTGGCTACTGAAAAGTCAAAAGGTTTCGTTTCTCTTGTCGACGGATATACAAAGTTTGTAGAAAGCGAGACACGCTATCTTCTTAGAGGATGAAATGATGAGAGGAAGTATGGTAGCTCGTGAGATTGACCTTGAAGAGAAGCGGGTGTATGCACCCACTCAGATGATTCAAGAGCCATTCTTCACACTACCTCTGCCATTTGCAAACGGTGCAAGACAACTGTGGTGCCGGCTTTGTCATTGTTCCTCTGTGGCAACAATGAATGAGAATGAGAACTGTTCTTGAGGATCCTATAGAACCCATTGCCACAGATGAGGGAGCAACAGCTGACCTCAAGCAGAAGATGTACCAAATGAGGAGGCCAGGAGGTCTCAAAGAGTAAGAAGATCGGCTATTTCGATGATTATCAGATTTATCATACAGAGGAATTTCAAATGGAGGATGATCCCATCTCATTTGAAGAAGCCATGAGAAGCGAAAATTCCTCAAAATGGCTTGAGGCCATGGAAGAGGAGATGAGGTCCATGAAGACTAATAAAGTGCGGGACTTGGAAAATATTCCTAAAGGAGCCAAAGCAGTGAGGTGTAAATGGGTCTACAAGACAAAGCTTGACTCCCAAGGAATGTAGAAAGATACAAAGCGCGACTTGTGGCAAAAGGCTTTACGCAAAGAGAAGGGATTGATTACAATGAGACCTTTTCTCGGTCTCATGTAAAGATTCCTTGAATCATAATGGCATTAGTAGCACATTATGATTTAGAGTTATCAGATGGATGTAAAGACGGCATTTCTTAATGGGGATTTGGAGGAAAATGTTTACATGGCACAACAGAAGGTTTTGTCATGGAAGGAAATGAAAGAATGGGATGCCGCCTAAAGAAATCGATTTATGGGTTAAAACAAGCTTCAAGACAGTGGTACTTGAAGTTTGTGATACAATAAGAAAATTTGGGTTTAAAGAGAATGTAGAGGACAAGCTGTGTTTATGCAAAGTTTAAAGATGGGAAGTTTATCTTCCTAATCACGTATGTGGATGATATCCTCTTGGCTAGTAGTGATGTCGATGCACTCTTGGAGACTAAGAAGTTTTGTCCTCAAACTTTGATATGAAAGATCTTGGTGAAGCTTCGTTCGTTCTAGGGATCG
Source organism: Ampelocalamus luodianensis (assembly GCA_036346255.1). Lineage (NCBI taxonomy): Eukaryota > Viridiplantae > Streptophyta > Magnoliopsida > Poales > Poaceae > Ampelocalamus > Ampelocalamus luodianensis. Next base: position 48,083,991 of record CM070627.1, on the reverse strand, counting down.
AAATTCAGGGATAAAACAAGGGATATTGGGATTGTCACAAAGGCATACATAGAGAAAGTCTTAAAGAAATTTTGTATGCATAAATGTAGTCCTTCACTGCACCTATAGTCAAGGCGGCAGATATGGGGATTTTCAATGCCCGGGAACCATCTGAGCTCGATCAAATGAAATCGGTTCCATATGCTTGGTGTCGGAAGCTTGCGGTATGCTCAAGTGTGTACGCATACGACTTAGCGTTTGTTACAGGGTTACTTGGCGATTCGAGCAATCACGGAATAGAACATTGGAAATTGATAAAGAAAGTCTTGCGTTATTTGCAAGGAACAAAAGGCCTCATGATGACATCTGAGAAGATCGATTCACTCCATATAGTGGGGTATCTGATTACGATTTTGCGGGAGATGATAGAAAGTCTACATCCGGATATGTGTTCACTCTCATTGGAGGAGCTATATCGTGGAAAAGCTCAAAGCAAACCGTCACTACATCGTCCACAATGTATGCCGAGTTTGTAGCATGTTATGAGGCTACGGGCGGGTGAAGCGGCTAAAGAAGTTCATACCGGTTTAAAAGTGGTTGGCGACATCAATAGACCACTTAAGTTGTCTGCGATAATGAACCCGATGCGTATGCCCACAACAATAAGTCAAGTGGTCTTTGCCAAACACATTGACATAAAGTACTATGTTGTGAAAGATAAAGTTCGGGATCAAATTATAAGTCTTGAGCATATAAGTACACAAAGATGTTAGCGGATCCGCTTACTAAAGGCTTACCACCCAACATGTTGAGAGAACATGTAGCGAGCATGGGTTTAAGGAAAGCCTATGATTCTGGACTAAAAGATGGCCCAAAGGATTAAAGTAACTATTTCAAAGCAGAGGTGTATTGTAGCTGTCAAATCTATCGGCGATTGACCGTGCGATGAGACATGTTCTATGCACTAATCGTGATGGAATGTGTAAAGTTAAAAGTAATTAAAGATAAAGTATAGATTGAGATCAAGGGAGAATGTTAGTGTGATCTCGGGCATTTGGCCCAACGGCCAAATGCCACCCTTAACTGCGCATACGATCGGGCGTCGGCCCATTTGGTGGTGGGCCTGTCGCGGCGCCATATAAAAGAGGTGGGGCGGGCGGCACACACGGCGAGTTCACCGTGCGCGCTAGACCCACCAACAAACCCTAACCGATCGAGGCGGCGCTCGGCGGCGGATCGACCCACCACGCCGTCGTCGTCACCGGATCTACTCGCGCTCCCCTCCCGCCATCGGACGTCGCCGCCATGGCGGCTCTTCATCCTCTGACGGACGGTGGTACCCCATTCCTCTCACTCTCCCTTCCTCTCATCTAGAACCCCAGTGCAAAGATAGCAGATACAAACAGTAGCCGGTTGGATGTAGGGGGTAATCGTGGACCCTGGTATCAGCACATCCTCTAAGAAGATGAGGTTTGCTAAATTAAAATGGCCATGGCTACGGCTATCTCCTTGAACGTGGCCGTGCCCATCTGCTAAAAAGACAAATATATAATTGGGTAAGAATGGATGCACACTGCTGGCACGTTCTTTGACAAGAATTGGCAGTAATATAAATTACTTTGATCCCACATCCCTCTATATGTGCCAAGTTGCACCTATTATGTACCTCGGAATAGGTTTTACTTATTCTGAAACTTTATTATCTATTCAAAGCAAAATCATAATCGACAGTACTCACAACTTTCCATGTTCAAATGGCATGTCTCTGTCTTGTTGTATATTATGGCTAATCATTTTATATTTATAAAATTTGCATAGCTAACATGAATTACGACGAAAGGGTCTAACCTGAGTTGTATTTCCACTCAACATCTTGAACTAGAACTCCGGATCAACAACATTCTATGAAAAGATTGCACAAGAAATAGAAATGCAACACACTTTGGATTCTGTTCCGCACATAAGCCTAGAATTGATTTACGACACACTTTTGTATTTTGTGGTACTAGTTAGTGGCATTTGAAAACAGCTCCACATAAATATACTCAATATGAAACTTACCTCTGCTGCTAGCTGCACCCTTCTTGTTAATTCCTTGAAAAACATGCCTGATCTTCTCGTCGACTCCCTTGTCCCCTTTCGTGCTTAGGCCCCAATCGATGAGCTGGATCTTATGATAGTCCCCTTTTGTGCTTAGGCCCCAATCGATGAGCTGGATCTTATGGTCGTCCTCATTCATGTTTGGGCCCCAACTGTAGAGCGGGATCTTCTGGTCGTCTCCTTTCGTGTTTGGGCCATAATGGAAGAGCGGAGGGAACGCATTCTGCTGGTCATCCCCTTTCGTGTTTGGGCCATAAAAAAAAAAGCGGAGGGAACAGGTTCTGCTGGTCGTCCCCTTTTGTGTTTGGGCCATAAAAAAAAAGCGGAGGGAACGCATTCTGCTGGTCGTCCCCTTTCGTGTTTGGGGGGGCCCAGAAATATAAGAAGTTCTTCTGGTTGTCTCCTTTTGTGTTTGGGCCATAATAGAAGAACAAGTTCTTTGGGTCGTCCCCTTTTGAGACATGATCACAAAATATTTATTATAATTTATAGATAGGAAACTTGAAAATATATGAAATCACCGACTTCCATTACCATGTTACACAGGTTCCTAGGTACCATATCTGTTTTTGCTCCACACATAACATATGGTGCTTTAAATTTTGGGAACATATCTGGTGAAAATAATGTAAATGCTGCAAATTCGTGAAAATTGAGTGTGAAAGTTTTCCAAAAAAATTCAAAGCATTACCCTACATAGGTAATAGCATGTATTGAAAATTTTCAAGATCAACCTCAGTCTCATTTGCAAAAAATGGAAAGGTCGATTACCAGTATTCACTAATTATCTTTCTTTTTGAAAGTTCTCATATGCAATTGAGTTTAATATTGAAAATTTTCATGGAAAAATGAAATACCCTTCCTGGCAACTGGTCTAAGACTTTAAGCCATTTTCATCAGATATTAATAATTTATATGGTTTGTGATATGTTATAATTTATTGGACGTTATTTCTGAAATATTTATTTCCAATGTAAAAAAAAAAGTTTGTAAGTAAGGCAACTCTTATAGTAAGCTGTTAATGCAAATAAATATTAATTGATTGATGTTGTGATGAGCTACACAATTAGCTCACTTACTACCATTTTTGGTGATGACTCCTAATAATATGTTCTGTGACGTCCCAGACATACATAAGACCAAACATAGCCTGACTTAAGCTCCTTAATTGTCAGAGAAGTCAAAGGTGTATTGCATAATTAAGAGAGACATCGTGGCTTCGTTCAACTAGTTCTGTGTGTATGTGTGTGTGTGTGTGTGTGTGTGAGAGAGAGAGAGAGAGAGAGAGAGAGAGAGAGAGACCAGCAGATGGGGTCAAGAGCTCGAGTATGGCTGATGGCATGGGAGAGTAGGGAAGCATCGTCTGCCAGTACGCAATGGCGCCCGTAGACGCCAAGTTTGGAACTATGGTCCCATCGGCGCTCGGCAAATTTGCATGCGGACGTCCTCCGGCCGCCGTGACCTATAAATCTCCATCATCATCACAAAAGTAAGACGAAATGAAAATACTTACATGTGGGGGCATTCCATCTTAATAATCAATTTTTGCACTCATGCATGATCTAAAAGAGTGTTTACTTACTTGCGTGGATGTGCACTATGACTTGTGAAATATACATGCAATTGGTGCGTGAAAAGCATAGATTAATTTGCAATGTGCAACATATGTGTAATCAAATCTTTCTTCGATGCATGTACTCACCAGAAAGAACGAGATGAATGAGAAAAGGACACTCATATTGCTTTGTCTCGGCTAGCTAGCTGGTGGCTACCGCATTGCTTTGTTCTCGACCAGTCCGGGCAAGTAGTATTTATAGGCTATAGGAGTGGCGGAGCCACACATAAGCTGTGTGGTCAATTCACCCTATAATTTTTTTACAAAACAGCTCTATATTTATAAAAAAATTTATAAAGTCCATGGCATTTAAGAGAATTGACCCCATAAAAATTGAAAAACTTTATATTTGACTTCACAAACTTTAAATCCTGGATATGCCACTGCATTTTTTCTGCACGCGCGTATATGAGGATTTGTCAAGTTTAAGAACGTAAATTGATGATGTACCACCACAAACATAAAAGTAGGTAGCATTTGCCACTCTTAATGTATTACTAGTGGCCTGTGCGCACCGCATGACGTGCCAAAAAAGAAGGATTTTTTGCGCTAGGTAGTATAAACAATTTGGTATGGCAAATTATGTTTTTTTTATAACAATAAAACTTGTACAGTTTGTCTGCCAATTATATTAGAGAGTTTAATACAAGTTAAATGTTGATGTGCAGAATAACTATAACGTTAGTCACAGCACGTAATATGGCACAGGAAAAGTAATGAAAAATTGAAACATAGACAATGGCACCTATCAGTGGGCATGGTTGTTGGTACAAAAGTCTACAGACTAAGTGGCGTTGTGCAGAAAATATAGCGATCTATTTGGAAAATACTGCAACATATTTGCAGACTAAGCAGAGGTGCGTCCAAAATAGTACGTTCTGTTTGCAAAATATTACAGCAGGTTTAAGAATATTAAACAGTCCATACATTGGGCTCGTAGTTACGGACTAGGTACAAAAGACACCCGAACTCGATGATAGCAGGCTTGCAAAAAACAGGTGTAGATATTCTGTGTAGAGACAGAGCAGATATTGTGTGGCAGCATCAGACTGGCTATAATCTGCAACACATAAAACGTAAAGTGAAGTGTTGTTGGAAGCCATGTAGAATAGCTCGAAAAAAAAGGAACGGAAAAGTAAACGTACACACTAAACCTGTGATCTAGTGTGAGGTTTTTTTTTATTATTATTTCAGTCCCTCTTTTTTTATAGTAGAAGAGGGTGTTTCATCCTTACAAAAAAAACCTTGCGCTAACACTACTATAGAAAAGTTAATACTGAACGCCTCATCACTGAGGAGATGAGACAGGTCGAGGTCGGAGGCCGGAGGCTCGGAGTCGAAGCCAAGAAGGCCTGCTCCGGTACTCCCTGTTGCGTCGGCGTTGCCGCCGCCGCTTGGAGAGGAGCAGAGGACAGGGTCGATTCAGGAATCAGGAATTAGGGGGCACGGGAGGACGGGAAGTTAGGGTTAGGGGGCAAGGCAACTGGGTGGCCGGCCGGATGAGTAGCTTAGGCTGGGCCAAATTCAAACTCACCGAATTTTTTTGAACGAAAGCATTTTCTATCGTCGGCGTGAAGCAGAGCGACATTTGGACATTCGCGAAATTTCGCGAAATTGTTAACCCGAGTAGGACAAGCACACGATAGAAGCGATGAGGCGGGAGGAAGACGAGCAGCGAGGATAAGGCGGCGAGGAGACACGGAACTCGCGAGTGAAGCGGCCGATCGCGATCCGGCGGGCGGCGGAAAGCGCTGGATCAACGGCGCGAGCTCGCGGAAGCCAGCGAACACAACGCACAGGAAAATCGGACAGACGAAGAAAACAAGATCGGACGGTCGACAAAAAAAAAAACGACGTGGCATGGCCGACCTGCGCCGCTTTCCTCCATTTAACCAGGAGGACGAGTTGTTAGGCATAGATGCGTGCGTACAAAATTCCTCTTCCAACTAAGCCCGTATCATCTCACGGAACGCACCTCGCTAGCCATTCCATTATCTCAAATCTGGCTTAGCCCAGCCTAGTTGCCTTTACCAGCCAGGCAGGCTATAAGCATGCGAGTAAACACACCGTCATAGTGATAGAACCATGCATGCCCGTGCTCACAAGTCACAAGCCACAAAAGCGTACCTACATTTGTAGTGCGCTGATGCTCTCAAGAGTCGCCGCGGGCAGGCTCGGTCGACAGAGCAGAGGCCGGCAGCGATCGATCGACTTTTTCGCCGGACAGGAAAGAAAGCGATAGCAGGGCAGGGCAGGGCAGGGCGCGCCGTTTGGGGATCCGCGCCCGGTGGGGCAGGGGTGGGGTCCGATTCAGGATAGGGATTATGACAACCTTGCATGTGAGATGTCGATTTGTATGATCTGGGTAAGTCCGCGTATGTACATCTCTTGGCGTGTATGCGGTGGTGATCCAGATATGGAGCAGGGTGCTAACTTATGACAGGTTAGAAGTCTCGTTAGATTGCAACTAAACTATGACACAGCAAAAAATACACGATCATTGACTCAACAACTGATATTATAGTGAAACAGATAAATAACATTGAAAAAAAAGGAATTATAGCAAGAATAAATCAGAATTAAAGGAGATTCAGTCCACCAAACTATCATGAGTCATGATATGTTTTCACGCTACATTGGCACCATTGCAACCTACATAGACAAAGTAACGTATATAAATCATAGCTTCTTCAATTTACTACTAGTGTTATCAGAGCTACTTCGAATTCCAACGTTTGCATCCACTACTACAGAAAAAAGTCTTCACAGACGGTTCAAAAATTTCATCACAGACGGTTTCGTGAGCCGTCTAAATCTATGGGCCAGTGATGACATAAGTCATCACAGACGGTTATTAACTCAAAACCATCTGCGATAGTAGAATATCACAGACGGTTTGTATATAAAACCGCATGTGGTAGTCTACTATCACAGACGGTTTGTAGATTCAACCATCTGTGGTAGTCTACTATCACAGACGGTTCAAGAATGCCGGCAGCTGTCCTCAAATTTTTATGAGTTGACACTGTTCCAACGCGGTTTCGCAATTGTGCATAACTGTCGCTCTGAAGATTAAATTTATGCATATATAAATCGATAAGTATGAAATAATTATTGCAAGATTGACAAACCTAGGGATCATTGATTATCGCGGGCAAGCGAGTAGTTCCATGTTGTGGCAAACATAGAATCCACAGAGGTTGCGGTAGGCCATTCTTGGTGGCCTTGCAAAAATAGAATTGGTTGGTTCGAGAGGCATTACTATGAAGTGTTATATAGGATTAATGTGTCTGGGAATACCAGAAAATTTAGATCGTGTCGCAGGGTCCCTCCCTTGCATATCCCTCCTTTTGGATAGTACGTCTTGAACGACCTACGTGATTCCAAAAACTTAATTAGCCTTAACCATTGCAAAGGAATGAAAGACTGTACAATAGAGTTATCTATGGAGAAAATGTGTTTACCTGTTGAGTAATTCTCGGATAACTGTGTAGTTGTGTGTGGCCCTCTTTAGGGAATCTAGGTATATTACCAAGTTCCGTTTTGGTATAATTACAATTAGAATCCAGTGGAACCTAAACAGGTATATATGTCGCCATGGTCATTAAACCTAAGTTGGTGTTGCTTATGAAGTACTAAAGTACAAATCAACAAGTATAGCTACTAGTGCAGCACTTACTCCTGGTTGTAGGGCAAAAGTATGAATTGCTTGTTGCGGTGAGTCAGCAATGAGTTCGCCATGTAATCCTCGACGAATTGTGCATTCTCTTTGATGGTTTGCTCGCAGACCATGTGTGGGTCGAGGAAACCTACCGGTGAATGCCTTGCTTCGGCTTCAGAAATCATGTATGTATGTATGTATGTATGTATGTATATATATATACATATACACACACACACACAAAAGCAAGGAGTTATATATAACATTTATCGGTATTACACGAACATTGATCGTGATTGTACACACTTACAGTGTCCAGCATCGCATGAGTGAGACGTCGAAGGAGTCGAGGTTGAAGAGATTAATTGAACATGTCATCGAACATAACCGTGAAGACACAGTCTAGAGCCTCGTGGTTAAAATGATCCTTCTTGAACTTGACGGTGACACCGGAGTGTCGTTGTTCATCTGTCTTGTTGGCTTGTTCCATGTACCATGTGTACAATCTCGTGCAAGCCAATCCTAAGGTAGGGCTATCTAACTTCTCGACCAACAGCTCGCCTAGCATGAATTTTCGGGCCAATAGCAATAAGGGTACTATATCGGAACAGGAGTCGACTGTCTTCAATTTGCCCTTGCCGCCTCGCTTTGTATAGGTCGACTTCACGAGAGTCAATCGAGCATGAGGTGTAGATGCACCTGATGCACCGGACCCTTGCCGCCGGTGCGATCGGCTCGATCTGAATACTTCTGTGAAGTTGACACCGGTGCAGGTAGCTCCAGGCAAATGTCTCTCTTGGGCCACTGGATGAATATTCCAATGGCTTGCCCTAAAGTCACGACCTCATCGTTTGGGGGCCTCTCCAACTGGACGACCTCGAAATTGGCATAAACACCATCCACATTCACTTTTGCGAAACCCCGCGCTATATTTACACCGTGCAGCAAGGCCCCGACACCGGATGGATACGCCTAGCGCAGCGACATCGAGGGCAATGGAGCCACATCTCACTTGGAGCTTGCACTTCGTAGCCCCCTACATAACGATACAAAATTAGCTACTCCAACAGGTTTATCAATGGATCGAGCATTCTAGGGATAATAATTATTACCAGGATACCAGGATGTCATCAATAGGAAATCTGTTATCGATTTCTACGAATCTCCTCTCGTATCTCTGCTTCGCGCTCGGCTTTAGCTCTCTTCCTACTCTGATACGTCGCGGAGTCCTTTGAGAATTCTTTGTTCCAATCAACATAAAGACCAATGCCTCTCGTGCGACCCGGATGCTCCTTGTTTTCCAGGGCCGCGCAGAGTATATCTCTCTCCTGCTGCTGGAATGAGCCTTGGGAAGGCATGCGATGCTCGGCTCTTCTGCAAGAGCCCGACATGTTATTGTCACTTCATATGAAGTTATCGAGTAATTACAAACTAGGTAGTTCGATATCTTACCATGCGCCGTAACACTTCCACGTCTGTGGGGTTTGGAAAGGAGACGACCCTCGAAGACGAGGTAGATAACCTCGCCCTTAGCCGCTGTTGGGAGCGCTCATCGGTGATCTTGGCAAATGGCGGGGCGTCCAAGCGGCGTGCGCTCGTTCGATCCCTCCATTGCGCGATTTTACCCGCATACCGGCGGTGCCGAGTGCGTGGAAGTGCGTGTTTCTTGCACGGAGGGCACATGCGCCTCACTTTCTTTCCTAAAATCGATTGTCTTCTTATACAAAGTCTTCCTAGTACTCCTCCACGACAGATACTACGGAAGGCGTCAAATCATTCTCCATGTAATCCTTGATAAGCGTGCTCTTGAAGTTCCTCCACGCTTTGCACGCCACTAGCAACGCGTATCGTTGCACGGAGGCCTTGTGTTCTTCTGGTATCTCGAACGATTTAAAATTTTCCTTCAGCAGCACAACTTTCTGATTCTTATCTTTGGTGTACTCCTTCCATGAATCATAGGTGATCTTGACTCGTTTGAAGAATCTAGACCCGCCATTATGCGTTAATGGGGTTTTGGTTATTAATGACAAATCTATTTATGAGACTAACACTCTTTTTGATACATCTATTGTTTAGTCTCAAATGGATAAAGAGGTAAAAATCAAATAAGGTATGCTTTCCAAATGACAAATCTTTATAAGACTAACACTTCTATTGTCATACAAATTGTTTAGTCTCAGTTGGATTTAAAGATCAAAGAGGTATGCATTCAACATCTTATTATATCTTGCTGCATTCCTCAGATCCATTATATAGGTTGAACTTCACCAAAAAGGAAAACTTGTATATGTGCATATGTCTTAATTATACACTCGTGTATGCACACATTTAGGGAGAGTTCAATCTATATCTTGTGGTTTTATTAGTATTGATCCATATTCCTTTGTCCACATATATTAAGGATCTTTACCTTGAAACATATCCTTGAATATATGCAACGTGTGTAGTTCTTATATATTCTTATGGGCATATGAGACTTGCGTAGTTCATATATGCTCATGTATCTTTTGAGTATACATAACCTTTGTAGTTTATATATACTCATACCAATTACATTCAATTACCTATTATTGAAGCAATTATCATTGATTATCAAAGAGGAAAGATTGTGGTATCTTGTCCCACCATTATTGGTTAATGGTTTGTTGTAGTAATTAATGACAATCACCTTGTGGAACTAACATTTTCTATGAGTTGGTGAAATAGGTTATGTTCCATGTGATTGAAGACTTGGATGATGTCATGAGTTGATCATCATCAAGTCAAGTGTTTGAAGAAAAATATCGTCATGTGTTGATGATATCAAGAGAAGAACATCATCATGGGTTGATGATATTGAAGTGAAGAGCTTAGAGTAAAGGAGATGATCATGAGTTGATCATCAAGACAAGAAAGAATCCATCATGTGTTGATGGAAGTCAAGTGAAGAGTGCATCATGAGTTGATGTATGTCAAGACTTGAAGCAAGGATATGCGTCATCAAGCTTCAAGTGATTGCGCAAGGAAAAGGTATGACTAGCTAGGGCTAAGGATTTGTTCCTAGTCTTTTACCGGTCTCGGTGTTTGGTTGGAGACCGGATTGCTAGAATAGGTTCTTTGTACTATTAAGAGGGTCTTAATTAGTAACTTGAGTTGGTCATGTGTTGATAGCTCATTGTGTTTGCTCTAGCTCAACTTAACATGTTGCCTATATTTGCGAATGTGTTTTGCAAATGGTTGTGGCTCATGGTTATTCCTTGTAGCATGTGACTTTTGTTTGCGAATGCGTTTGCAAGCGGTTTAAGTTCATGTACCTTATTCCTTGTGGCGATGATTCTAAAAGTCGGCAAAATGTGTTTTGTGACTTGTTGAGAATCTAGCTTTCACTTTGTGTACATGTTGCATTAATTGGCAAATATATTTTGCAAATTTAGTTGAAGCAAATGTACAAAGTTTGATCTCGATCTTGGTATTCTTGGCGGTCGACGCCTCTGGTAGTGATCGACCGCCATGGGTTGGCGATGCGAACTATTTTCGTGTGTCTGCGGCGAAGAAAGCGGTACTACGGGGTGTGGTAGTACGGAAGTTTGAAACGGTACTACCGGAGTGCGGTAGTACCGATATTTGTTTGGCGGTATGTATTTTCCAGAAGAGATGTTTTCTGGTTTTGCTCGGTGCTCAATTGAGCGGTCTGACCGGCCCCTCTAGCGGTCTGACCGGCGTGAGCGGTCTGACCGACCATTGGTTGGCGGTCAGACCGATTGTGAATTCAACGGCTAGTTTTATAGCCATTGGCGCTTGGGCGGTCCGACCGGCCATTAGTTGGCGGTCTGACCGGTTTTGTCCAGATTCTCTGGAATCTTTTCTCAACGGCTAGTTTTTGTGTGTGGGCTATAAATACCCACCTTGGTTGTGTGAGAAAGTGGTTGCTGGTGCCCCATTGAGTTTCTTTGAGCTAAGAGCAAGCCTCTCATACTCTTGTGTGCATGGTTGCACTTAGTGAGTGATTGAGAGCAAACCCTAAGTGCATGTGTTGCATTAGGTTGTGTATTGCTTATCCATAGAGCTTTGGCACTTGATTGGTTCAAGTGAAAGTTGAGTCTTGTTACTCTTGGTGTTTGCCGACACCTAGGCGGCGTGGAGGCGTTGTCGTCGGTGATCTTCTCAAGTGAAGCTTGTGAGAAGACCAGGCGATTTGTGAGTGGCTTGGTGCTCGCCATCTCCGGAGCGGAGTAAGAGCAACCCTAGTGGATTGAGGTGATAAGTTCAAGTTGGAGTCGGTTCAAGCGGTTGAACTCACTTAGAGGTGTTGGTTCGGTTGGAACCGGTCCAAGTGGTTTGGACTTACCTCGGAGGTGTTGCCTCGCGTTTTGGAGCCGATCCAAAATGTTGAACTTACCTCAACGTGGATTAGGGGAGACCGGCAAGTCTTCGATCACCACGGAAAAAATATCGCCGTGTCAATTGTGGTTTGCATTCTAGCTTTACTACATAGCAATTTATATTCCTAGAATCAAATTGCTTACTTGTGTGGTTGCTCTTATGTACTTAATTGTTTATATCATTGGTTAATTGCTTTCAAGTCTTTGCTAAAATTGCTCTATTTATTATTGACTTGTTTTGTTGGTGCACTTAGTGAACTTAGTTGATTTAGGCTAAACCGAATTGATTTTTAGCTTCCGCATTAGAAATCGGTTTTAGCTCATAAAAGTTTTAAAACGCCTATTCACCCCCCTCTAGTTGGCCTCCTCGATCTTACACCGTTCGCGTGTAACTACCTCGACCATTGTCCGGAATGCGAACGCTGCTCGGGGAGGACTCAGAGGGGCCCCAGACACATGGACTCTCGTGATGGTAAATCGGCCTTCCGGCCTTTTCGATATTTCTCTTTCCTTGCGCTTGGATTTTCCAAAGGATGGCACATGAGACGCATGAGGCGACGATGACGAAGAATGAGCGGACGAAATCTTCACGAGAAATAGAGGTTTTGTCACAAATCAACATATTATCATAAGATTCTCAATCCCACTACACCACATTTCAATATGAACATATCAAATGCAAAGGGGTAATAAAATTGAAATGTTGTGATACTCACGAAGCAGATGGCAATAAAAGCCAAGAAATCAGAGTAATGTGTGAGGAGGGCGGCGAGGAGCACGAGCAACAGGCGGCGTCAAAGGGAGGAGGAGTCGGGTTCGGGAGGAGGGAGTCGGGTTCGGGGAGGAGGCGACCGGCTCGGGGAAGGAGGCACACCGGGCTCAAGGAGGAGGCGATGGGCTCGGGGGAGGCGGGATGTTAGAGAAACTTAATCGATTGAGTGGGGGGCGCGGCAAACCCTAGAGTCTGAATATAAATAGGGTTGGACATCACAGACGGTTCCAATAAATAACTGTCTATGATATATGTATCACAGACAGTTTGTATATGGAACCGTCTGTGATGTCTGATGTATCACAGACGGGTTATATATGAACCGTCTGTGATGTCTGATTCATCACAGACGGGTTGTAGATGGAACCGTCTGTGATGTATGATGTATCACAGGCGGGTTGTAGATGGAACCATCTGTGATATTCTTTCACAGATGGTTTGTCCAAAGGAACCGTCTGTGATATTCTTTTGTACTGCTAAATCCATTTCTGTTTATTGGCTAGCCTCAGGAAATACTAGCCACGCCCTCTGAAACAAGTAGAAACACAACAAGTACATGTCTGTGATATGACACATTTCTGAAACAAGCACATCCATTTCACAAATTCAGATATGACACATTCTCATATACATAAATACAAATTCAGATATGACACATTCTCATTCATTTCATAAACAAGCAGATACATTTCACAAATTCAGATATGACACATTCTCATATACATAAATGCAAATTCACATATGGCACATTCTCATATACATAAATACAAATTCAGAACATATGACACATAAATATTTCATTTATCATTCCACTTGCTTATCTCCTTTAAAAATTAGCCCTTCATGATGATCGACGCGTATGTAGCTAGTTTCGTCACGTCGTTCTTCCTCGACCCTTATGTCGTTTCCAAAAGGAGGCAACTCGTCAAATTGATTGTATTCTTCCTCGTCCACTACATTCTCAACTCCGACAATCCTCCTTTTTCCATAAAGAACTATGTGTCGCTTCTTATTTGTCTGGTCGGTTACATAGAAGACTTGAACAACTTGGTTAGCGAGTACGAATGATTTGTCTTTGTATCCGACACATTCGACGTCCACGGTAGTGACGCTGTACCTGTCGACCTTCACCTGTGGGAGATGGACCCAACGGCACCAAAACAGCGGGATCTTGAAAAGCACATAGTCGAGCTCCCAAATCTCCTCTATGAACCCATAGTAGGAGTTCCTCAACCCATCGGTACTAAATGCATCTATCTGAGACACCATTGATACAGTTAGTGCTCTTTATATCCGAGCTGCATATAGAATGTGTACCCATTTATGTCATATCCTTGCCATGTCACAACTGTAAATGTTGGTCCTTTTGCCAACCATGTCAGCATATCACTTGACGAGCTCGTAGCGAGTCACTCCTTCAACCATTGGTTGAATCGACTGTTGTGCTGTCTCGTGATCAAATATCCGGCCGCTCTGGATTTTGTTGCCGAAGCACGTCCTTGTGCTGGTCGATATACGGGGACACTTCAGTCATGTGTTGCAAGACCGTGAAATGGGCTTGAGTATACGCTCTCGTCTCTGAAGTGATTGTTTTCCTTCTGATGGTCCCGATACCCTCGAGCCTCCCCTCATGGCGAGATCGAGGCACACCTATTGGTTCAACCTGAGCCATGTAATCAACTCTGAACTCAATGACCTTTGGTTGCATAACCTTCGACGATGCTTCCCTCCGGTTGAGATCGATTCCGTACATAGGACTTAAAAATTCCCATGAACCTCTCGAACGGGTACATGCTACGTAGGAATATGGGCCCGCACATCTTTATCTCCCTCACAATGTGAATAATGAGATGGACCATGATATCGAAAAACGACAGAGGGAAATACATCTCAAGATGACATAGAGTCGTCACCACCTCATTCTGCAGAGCATCTAGTCCTTCGGGATCGATGAGCTTCTGAGCAATTGTGTTAAAGAAATAACACAGCCTCATGATTGTCTCTTGGACCTTGATCGGCAAAATACCTCTAATTGCAACAGGGAGCATCTGTGTCATCAGCACATGACAATCATGAGACTTCATGCCAATTAACTTCAAATCTTCCATCGAAACAAGTTTCTTCATGTTGGCAGAGTAACCGGACGGAACTTTCACACCATGCAAGCACTAGCAAAGTTCATTTCTCTCAGCCATGGACAGAGTGTAACAAGCAGGGAAGGTACGTTCGTCCTTTATCAGTCTTTGTCGATGCTAACTCAGGTCTGATATTCATATCAACCAAGTCAAGTCGTGCATTAACACCATCCTTTGTTTTGTCACGAATGTTCAATAAGAGACCAATTAAGCTGTCACATACATTCTTCTCTACGTGCATAACGTCGATGCAGTGGCGAACTTCTAGGTGCTCCCAATAAGGTAAGTCCCAAAATATTGATCTTTTCTTCTAGATGTTCTTCTCATGGGTCCTCGATTTACTTCCCTTTCTGAGCACAACATCTAAATCCTTAGCCATATCATAGACCTCTTTTCTGCTTAAATGCCTTGGAGCTGAAATATCCTCATTCTCTCCATCGAATTGTTTCTTCATCCTACGGTATGGGTGAGCCCTCGGAGGAACCTCTGATGACGCATGTACGGTTTTTGTGAGTGTTTGACCACACACTCTCGGTATCATCTAAGCAGTGAATACATATTTTGGCCCCCTTTTGTACTCTGGCCCGACAGGTTAGCAAGGGCGGGATAATCATTTATGGTGCAGAACAACAAGGAGCGTACGATGCAGTGCTCGTTTATGCGCATCCATACACATACCCTTCGATCCACGGTATTTTAGATCTTTCATCAATGGTGCTAGGTACACATCAATATCATTCCGAGGTTGCTTCGGCCCTTGGAAAAGTATCGACAGCAAAATATACTTTCGCTTCATACACAATAAAGGAGGAAGGTTGTACATACAGAGAGTCACGGGCCAAGTGCTATGTCGGCTGCTCATGTTACCGAAAGGATTGATTCCACCTGTACTCAATCCAAACCTTATATTCCTCGGTTCCGCACCGAAGTCTGCAAACCTCCTATCGATGTTTCTCCACTGGGTGGAATCAGCAGGGTGTTTTAGCTTTCCATCCTGCTTACGCTCCTCCGAGTGCCAACGTAGCAGTTTTGCCTCCTTTGGGTTTGCAAAAAACTGCTTCAAACGGGGAATTACAAGAAGATACCACGCCACCTTAGCAGGAGGTCCTTTCTTCACCTCGATTCCCTCGCCGTCATCTAATTGATTCTTACGCTTGTATCGGATGCGTTGCACATCGGACATACATGCATGTTTGTGTACTCTTTACGGTAGAGGATACAGTCGTTTGGACATGCATGTATTTTTTCTACTTCTATTCCCAACGTACAAAGAACATTCTTGGCTCTATAGGTGGTTTTGGGCAACTCATTTCTATCCGGAAGCATGTCCGCTAAGAGACCTAACATCGCCGTGAAACTCTTGTCGGACCAACCGTTGCTTGCCTTCAATTTTGGCAGTTCAAGCACGGATGACAATCTTGTGTATTCTGGGTTGCAGCCCGGGAACAAAGGCTTCTCCGAGTCCTCCATCAAGCCCTCGAATTTACTAAACTCTCTCTCACTATAGTTCATACGCATCGCGAAGCATCGATCAGTTGTCATCGTGCGATCTATCGAATCGAACCATAATCGACATCATCCGGGGCATATCGTTAACTTCGTCGGCGATGTCGTTATTACTACCTTCTTGTATAATCTGCTCTTCACCGTGACTGATCCAACGTGTATACCCCTTTTTGAAACCCCTTCGAATCAAATGTGATTGGATCTGCGTTTGGTTGTCAAACATCTTCAGATTCTCGCAGTCAATGCATGGACAGTACATATATTCCGCCCCTTTATTCAACATATCCCTCTCAGTAGCTCTTGTAAAAGCACACACACCATTAATGTACTCTTCATTCACATGGTTCTTGGCGTACATCCAGCTTCGGTCCATCACACAGTTCGTGTTGAAAACCCTGAAAATAAATAAAAGGGTGACCATGGGCTTCACTAGCGATTTCAGCGTAAACGCCCGAAACTACTTAAATTAAAGGATGCTTATGCTCTAGTAGCTCACCTCGATCACGAGGAAGGTGTCAATGAAGTTGGCCGGGGAAGGTCCAAGGCGGCTGGTCGTCGGTGGACAAAGGCGACGGCGGCAAGCTCCTCGGTGATAGGTCTTCTCGGTGGAAATAAACTGAAACGAAGCATATGCACAGCTTTAGGGGGACATATAGGTGGGGAAATCGACCTTGGTGGGGTCGAGCACTCACCGGAGAAGAGTTGGCGTCAATGGCGGCGGCGGTGACATGCAGCTCGGCGTGGGCGACAATAGCTGAAATGGACCACACGATCGATCGAGTTGGCTCAGTGAGGTGAGGCGATACTAAAAACCGGCCGCGAGTGGCGCCGATGGACTCACCGTAGCGCGAGAGATGGAGAAGAAGGCGTTGAGGTGTACCGCGCAGCGGATGATAAGTAGCGAGCAAAGCAAGCGCCGTTTGTGATGGGATAATTATCACAGATGGTTTTCAACAAAAAACCGTGTGTGATATGGGGTAATAGCACAGACGGTTATTACTAAGAACCGTCTGTGAAGTATCACAGACGGTTTTCAACATAAAATAGTCTGTGATATGTAGCAATATCACGAGCGGTTATTATCTGGCAAATGCGTGATACTTACTGACGGTTTTATCATGAACCGTATGTGATATTACACATTCACGAGCGGTTTTTAAGCGCGACGATAACACAAGCGTTCTCTAAACCAAACCGTCTGTGATGTCATGTAATTCAGACGGTTTTGGTAAACTGTCTGTGATGAGGCGTCCAATATATGCCTTTTTGTAGTAGTGATCTCTTTTGGATTTGCTCAAGTGTGTATATTTTCCTAACCAAATCGAATAATCTTGTTGGTTATTTTCTATAAATCAAAAGGGAAATACATTGTTGGTGCAACTCTGTCTCAGGGCATTGCGTTTCTCGATGTTGCATATCGACACTTTCCATTCACGAGGTTTTGTAAGAATGCAGATTGCTATATATAGTTTGGGTTGTTACTAGTCCGACAGTGATTGCTGGGATGCTCAATTTTATTTCCTTACTTATTTTTAATAAACTTATTCAAATTGGGATTTTTTGGATGTTACATATTGTGACCTGTGGATGTGTTTTATTATTAGACTGCTTGCTGCAATTTATTGTAATTTGTTATTAAAACTAATTGGTAGTGTAGTTTAGTGGCATTTTAGGCTCAGTGTTCTGCCGGGGTGTTATGGAATCTGAACGTAAATACACTTTATTGCCCTCGCAAGATTCTGCAGCGCAGTTCAACGAATTAGGGTTTGCCAAAAACTATACTTCCCATGATCCAAGCGATCTACAATCGAACAACGATTAATCTAAGACCAACTAAAGGCTACAGTTGTTACCCTTGAAGAAAATAGTGGATGGGCGTGTTACCTTTTGATCTCCCCTCCTTCCTTGCCTTCCTTTTTTTCCTCCCTTCTCCTTTCTCTTGCGTCTCCAAGCTAGCACCCAGAAGCACCACCTCCAATAGCAGGACCGACAGGGGGAGGGCTTCGGCCGGGGGAGGCAGTAGGCAGGAGAGGGGCGCCGGCCTTGGGGGTGGCGGTAGGGAGGAGAGGCGAGGCGCGGGGAAGGAGGGCAGGGGTGGCTAGGGTTTTGGGGGAGGTCGTCCCCCTCCTGGCTCGTTTTGGGCTAAGGGAATCGTGGGATTGCCTTGCGTGCTGTACGCGTTGTGCACAAGGGGATTAGGTGCAGCGGCTCAAATTTTCTGGACGTGAGATTTTTGGCATTGAGTTAATTCAGAGATTATTGATGTGTGTGGTACGTTCTACGAAGAAGACATTAGATTTGAGGAAAAAGTTTTTACTCTCAAAATGTAAACAGAATATCGTAGTAAAATCGCTATATTATTTATTATTTTTCGGTGCGGTTCATGCATACTCAAGTACTATTCACATGGTATTCTTCGAGATTCCACAGGAACCGCTGATGGCACTGTACCTGACAGATCAGTATGCTAGACTGGCAGCGTCGATTATCAATCATGTCTTATTATCAAACTAGGAAGGCACTCCGCTGTGTGCTTATCTCTTCTTACGGAGAAGCTCAAAGCTTAAAAAGGAAATAAAGTACTCAGCTAGTACACAGTTGAACTTTAGTAACATAAAGTACTGAGCATGTTAATTCCTACTTGAAGACAGTTCCCATTAGATGCATATTTTATGTTCATATGGACCGTACCGTTGCATGTGACATGGCACGTCACGTCGCCCTGGTGTACCCGGAGCGTGCGCTGTCCTGAGGCCACCCCATCATGCATGCACATCAGCTAGCACATGCAGCGACTCGGACCGGTGCATGTGACATCGTCCCACCACCTGTCATCCTACGGAGGGTAGATGCCGTTGGTACGAGCACTCCTCCTAGTAGCTCTGACGGGCACTGCGGACTGGCACGCCACGTCGCCCTCGTGTCTGTGTCTGTGTCTGTCACCCGGAGTGTGCGCTGCCCCCGAGGCCACCATCATGCACGTGAAAGAAATGCAATCAATGAGGATTCCGGTTTGGTAAAACACAGACAATCACGTGGAGAAATATGCCATCCGAGAGGAACCAAAAATAGGAAAGCGGCCTGCTTGCAATATTAGGGCATGTACATGTAGAGTGATGTGACACCAATAGATTTTAATTTTTATCATGTAAGATTTTTAATGATGTGGATGAAAGAGAATAAAGCTTTCTGGCATGCAAGACAGTCTATAAGACTCTTATAGACGGCTGTTTCGGTGTTGTATCCATGTTGTCTATACAATTTGTGGGGTCATATATATACATAACTTAAAGAAAACCCACTGTATGAATTGTCTTTAATTTTATCTATAGATAACATAAAGTATTACAAACAGCAATCGTCTATACTATTGTACATACTCTTAGCTGCACCATGCATGCCTTGATTAGCCGCACCGCACCATGCATGGTCAGTTGTCAAGTTTGGCAGGAATTTTATTTTAGTATTAATTAGCTAAGGTTTTGGAAACCATAGGGGGCCTGCCGAGCAGCTCCTAGCACAGGACCGTGATCCTTTAATTAGCTAGCAAAACGTATCTTGTAACAGACCAACTTTGAGTAAAATAATTGAAAACAATATTTGCTTGTTCTTTCGTTCCAGAATTCATAAGAGGATTTCTGAGAGAGAATTAGATGATCTGTTGTTCGTTCTGTGACACAAGGTCAAGTTTGCTTTTCCGCTGGGATTTGAGGGCTTGGCGATTACCGCTCGTGGTCTAGCGGCGATCATCCTGGTGCGTGTTGGCGAATATCCATAGAGCTGTAATTCCGTGCATTAGCGCGTGGTGTACAGCTGAGAGTTGTTCGTCGTCAAGTACTATTTATCCACGGTTCTACTCGAGAAGATTGGGCCACCCCGTATCATCGTGGTATCAGATTCCAGGCCACTCGGTAGAGTATCTCTTTACCCATAATTTAGTAGATTATTTTTCTGTCCTATACACCAAAAAAGCCACACAAAAAATCATCTTCGCAGTAGTTTAATTCAGTATTTTTAGTGCATTTTGTTAGGTCTTAATCCACTTGTTCATCGTGTTTAGTTCTTTGGTCGTGTTCCGTTCGCGTCTCTTTTGCTTTCCTCTTCCACAATTTTTGTGCTCATACTTGATTCTGTTTTTGTGCAACTAAATATTGTTTATATCTAGTGGATTGCACGTTGTTTTCTTCATGAACCCATCGGTCTGATCGCGAACCTTTCGTACCTATGGAGACTAGCTTGTTGTTGTGCTTGAGGGACTGCTCCTTGATCCGCAGCATAAACAAGCTTGGAGATCTTGGCTCGTTTTGCTCTGAAAATATTGGAAGCGACACGTGGCCTCGTCCGGGTCCGACTCCAGAGGCACGCATTCCTCCTTGTCCGGCCCCAAGGGGTGTGGCTCCCTCTCATTCGACCCTCATGGTGCAGTAGCCCTCTCCCTTTGATTTTTTTTTAAAAAACTAAAATTCTGTTTGCCCCCCGCATACGCGTAAAACCCGGCGATTCCATCCCGTCGCTTTGCAGTCGGCTTTCGCGCGGCTATAAAACGCAGCGACGCGCTCTCTCATTCCCCAACACCATAACCATTCCGCTCTGTGTAGAGATAGAGGAGCGAGGAGCGAGAGACTGCGCGATCGACCAAAATTAGTTTCGATTTCGCTGCTGATTTAAAGGTGTTTAGAGAAGTATTTAGTGGTCATTTTAGTAGAGTTACTTTATCTCTTATGCACTATTGCCAATACAGAGCCACAAAGGCGATGAGGCAGCCGTGCAGAACCACAGAGGAGAATCTTGGACGGAAGGCAGGAGGGGCCCTTGTATAGTTCCCTTGTGAACAAGCTTGCTTTGTTGGCTAACGCAGAGCCAAAGGAGCTGAGGCAGCCGAACGAGACGGGCTACAGTAACCGAGACAGCGAGCTGACAAAGGGTGCAGGTTGCTGGACGGGTGTAGGTTGTTGCATGTTAGGGTTGGGGGAGGGTGAGGACCATTTTAGGGAAGCAGGTCACGCAGGAGAGATCTAGGACATTTATCTAAATCCAACCGTCCAAAAAAAAAAAGCTGACAGATTTTGTTTAAACTTTTAGTTGAGTGATAAATAGACCGGCCCTAAATGTAGTTCATGGTCATCTAGTGAAAAGCTCAAATTAACTGAAGTTCTCGAGCGCAGAAGCCATAGTGTTAAACCTCAGTGCAGTGCAGATAGAGAGCACAGAATTGTATAGGGATTTACTCATAGGTCCTGGTACATGCAGTTCTCCAAAATTCCTAATGACCCTGCATTTAAAAGGGAACTTTGTAGTATTATGCCTGGGCCAGAAATGGCCGGGTTTTATTGGAAAGAAGAGTTGATTGCCTTTGTAGCCACAGTATCAGATTTATAGATATGTACTGTTGTACTGTCAGGTTTATAGATGTGCTGATATATCATATACACATACTAATACCTACAGTCATGCAGTGAATGCCATCCAGTCGAGCGTACTGTACGTACGCAGAATGCAGGAACAGATGTGAGCGTCCAAAACGCGCCTGCGCTTGTCCCTTTACAATCGCAATTACAAGCGGACAATTAACTCTGCTGAGCTTCACAGAAAGGCAAGCACGCATGTGAATTGCAGTTAAGAACGGATCGATCCTTGTGCTTAGAAACAGTACTACGACTGACAAATGGGTGTTTATTCTTGGAGTTGGAGGACACTGCATGATCTCTTTATTCATTCATCCATCTATCAATCATTTATAATGAATAGCACCCCCTATTTATAGGTTATGACCCTGCTAGGGTTTGGGATGGGGCGCCCACTAATGGGCCGACTACAGGGTCAGGCCCATAGTTTCCCAACACTCCCCTTTGGGCACCCATCTTTCATGTCTATGTCTCGTCAAAACTCCATAAAAACCCAGTGGAAAAAATTTGGAGAAAGAGTACATGATACACGTTCTCCATAGCCTGCCTGTAGAGGCGGTTTGAACGGCCGATAAGAAGGGCGGGGCTCACTAATTTGACTTTAAATTCCAATATTAGTGCAAGTTTCATCTGTATTTTCATCTTCACTTCATATATAGCCAATATCTAGCTAACATCTATCATTTTTTTTTGGGTCGAATTTTCATAAAAAGGAAAGTTTTGCCAAATTTCAATTTTAAAATAAAAAAATTCCAGGCGACACCCGAATTTATTTATTCAAAACAGCAAGGAAAACTTATTTTTAATTTAAGTGAATGTTGTTTGTATTAATGCTATCTGTCTCCTCATGAACTGTATAACATATTCAGCCTTATATCTTTACGTTCTATAGAGTTATTTGTGAGTGAGCGCAGTATTTTGTTTTCTACGTATCTCCCTGTTTAATCTGTACCCACACCAGAAGCTAGCTCAATGGAAATTGCTCCGGTTGGAGCTTCTTTTCGCTAAAGAAAACACTGAAACATGCACATGGTAATTGATATGGTAGCTAGGACGTTTTATTTCTTTTGAGCACGGACAGAGAATACTTGGACATGTTATTATTTGAACATACGTACAAGCAAAACACATGCTCATACTAATGTAGAACAAGTACAGGATAGAGCAAGTACATAGCATACGTACAAGCAAAACACATGCTCATACTAATGTAGAACCAGCCAGCCAGCCAGCCATTTATTTCATACGACATGTCGAGCTACACCCCAGTGGGCGATCGACGTATGGCACGCATGCTTTGCCTCTACTGCGCAGCTGCGACTTGCCCATCTCCCTGTGTCCCAGCAGCAGGCGCCCAGAGGACGCTGTCCCTGCTGATGAAGTGGCACACCGCCGCGTCCCCTGGCTTGACATGCTGCGGCATCTTCTTGGGGTCGAACTGCGACGTGTCGAGGTGGCAGACAGCGAGCGCCTCCATCTTGTGCGCACCGCCGTCCTCGCTCTTCAGCGTCACCGTGTACACCCTGGTGGGGTTGACTGCATGGCAGTAGAACACCGCATATGGGAACGTCGCGCCATGGCAGATCATGGTGTCCGTCGAGTCCGTGAGTGTCCGTGCCGCCGCCACCTTGTACCTCCTCGACGCGACGCCTTCCGCGGGCACGTCGGAGGAGAAGGCTTGGACGTCGTGCGTCCCCAGCACGGACATGGCGAACTTGACCATCGACTCGATGGACGTGGCACATGCCCGCTTCTCGCCCTTGAGGGTGAGGGTTGCTCGCAGACATCCAACGTCGACCATATGTCGTCGGCCATGGCGAGGACGCCGCGCAAACATTTTGAGGATATCAATGAAGTTCTTTGTGGACATAGGGATGGAATCAGCAACCTCACGATGCAGCAAGGGAGCACGTGAGGTAGCCGGTAGGAGGTAGGGGGTAATCGTGGACCCTGGTATCAACATATCCTCTAAGAAGGCGAGGTTTGCAAAATTAAAATGGCCATGGCTATGGCTTTCTCCACGAACGTGGTCGTGCCCATCTGCTAAAAAGACAATATATAATTGGGTAAGAATGCATGTACACTGCTGGCACGTTCTTTGACAAGAATTGGCAGTAATATAAACTACTTTGGTCCCACATCCCTCTATATGTGCCAAGTTGCACATATTATGTACCTCGGAATAGGTTTTACTTATTCTGAAACTTCATTATCTATTCAAAGCAATATCATAATCGATAGTACTCACAACTTTCCATGTTCAAATGGCATGTCTCTGTCTTGTTGTATATTATGGCTAATCATTTTATATTTATAAAATTTGCATAGCTAACATGAATTACGACGAAAGGGTCTAACCTGAGTTGTATTTCCTCTCAACATCTTGAACTAGAACCCCGGATCAGCAACATTCTATGAAAAAGATTGCAGAAAGAAATAGAAATGCAACACACTTTGGATTCTCTTCCGTACATAAGCCTAGAATTGATTTACGACACACTTTTGTATTTTGTGGTGCTAGCTAGTTAGTGGCATTTGAAAACAACCCCACATAAATATACTCAATATGAAACTTGCCTCTGCTGCTAGCTGCACCCTTTTTGTTAATTCCTTGCAAACCATGCCTCGTCTTCTCGTCGTCTCCCTTGTTCCCTTTCTTGTTTTGGCCCCAATGCCTGAACGGGTTCTTCGGGTCGTCCCCTTTCGTGTTTGGGCCCCAACGGAAGAGCGGGTTCTTTTGGTCATCCCCTTTTGTGTTTGGGCCCCAATGGAAGAACGGGAACTGGTTCTTCGGGTCGTCCCCTTTTGTGTTTGGGTCCCAATGCCTGAACGGGTTCTTCGGGTCGTCCCCTTTCGTGTTTGGGCCCCAACGGAAGAGCGGGTTCTTTTGGTCATCCCCTTTTGTGTTTGGGCCCCAATGGAAGAACGGGAACTGGTTCTTCGGGTCGTCCCCTTTTGTGTTTGGGCCCCAATGGAAGAGCGGGTTCTTTTGGTCGTCCCCTTTTGTGTTTGGGCCCCAATGGAAGAACGGGAACTGGTTCTTCGGGTCGTCCCCTTTCGTGTTTGGGCCCCAATGGAAGAACGGAAATTGGTTCTTCGGGTTGTCCCCTTTTGTGTTTGGGCCATAATAGAAGAACTGGTTCTTTGGATCGTCCCCTTTTGAGACATGATCACAAAATATTTATTATAATTTATAAATAGGAAACTTGAAAATATATGAAATCACCGACTTCCATTACCATGTTACACAGGTTCCTAGGTACCATATCTGTTTTTGCTCCACACATAACATATCATGCTTTAAATTTTGGGAACATATCTAGTGAAAATAATGTAAATGCTGCAAATTCGTGAAAATTGAGTGTGAAAGTTTTCCAAAAAATTCAAAACATTACAATACATAGGGAATAGCATGTATTGAAAATTTTCAAGATCAACATCGATCAATCTCATTTGCAAGAAATGAAAAGGTCGATTATGAGTATTCACTGATTAAGCATCTGTCTTTTTGAAAGTTCTCATATGCAATTGAGTTTGATATTGAAAATTTTCATGGAAAATGAAATACCCTTCTTGACAACTGGTCTAAGACTTTAAGCCATTTTCATCAGATATTAATCATTTTCGGTGTGTGATATGTTATAATTTGTTGGACGTTATTTCTGAAATATTTATTTCAATGTAAAAAAATAAAGTTTGTAAGTAAGGCAACTCTTATAGTAAGCTGTTAATACAAATAAATATTTATTAATTGATGTTGTGATGAGCTACACAATTAGCTAACTTACAACCATTTTTGGTGATGACTCCTAATAATATGTTCTGTGACTTCCCAGACATACATAAGACCAAACATAGCCTTACTTAAGCTCCTTAATTGTCAGAGAAGTCAAAGGTGTATTGCATAATTAAGAGAGACATCGTGGCTTCGTTCAACTAGTTCTGTCTCTGTGTGTGTGTGTGTGTGTGAGAGAGAGAGAGAGAGAGAGAGACCGGCAGATGGGGTCAAGAGCTCGAGTATGGCTGATGGCATGGGAGAGTAGGGAAGCATCGTCTGCCAGTACGCAATGACCGTAGACGCCGAGTTTGAAACTATGGTCCCATCGGTGCTCGCCAAATTTGCATGCGGACGTCCTCCGGCCGCCGTGACCTATAAATCTCCATCATCATCACAAAAGTAATACGAAATGAAAATACTTACATGTGGGGCGTTCCATCTTAATAATCAATTTTTGCACTCATGCATGATCTAAATGAGTGTTTACTTACTTGCGTGGATGTGCACTATGACTTGTGAAATTAATATATATGCAATTGGTGCGTGAAAAGCATAGATTAATTTGCAATGAGCAACATATGTGTAATCAAATCTTTCTTCGATCGATGGATGTACTCACCAGAAGGAACGAGATGAATGACAAAAGGACACTCATATTGCTTTGTCTCGGCTAGCTAGCTGGTGGCTACTACGCGGCTTTGTTCTCGACCAGTGCAGGCAAGTAGTATTTATAGGCAACATATCTCATGCACATAGCACATTTGGTGGATATATGGACATAGAAAATCTGGACCGTTCAATACGAAATCAGCGGTTGAGATCAAGCGAGTCAAATTCCACCTCCCACTTAACATGGTTTTGCACCCACCCCCAAAAAAAATCTCTCTCGCATTTCGCCCCCCGCACTCCCCTCTTCTAGCACAAGCCCCATTCCCCTATCCCCCGCGCCACCCCCTTGTGCCCCTGCATCACCCCTCCCCTGCGCCGCGTCTCTCCCCCTGCGCTGGCCCCCTGCGCCGCCCCCATCCTCGTCATCGAGGACATTGGCTGCTGCTTCGACGCCAGGTCGAGGGAAGAAAGCAAGACGCTGGAGCCATCCAACGTCGACTCCTCATCGGACTCCTCAGATGATGACGACCCGCTAGGCAAACCATACCACCCGGGAGCTTACCAGCAGTAGAAGATAACGCTCTCCGGGCTGCTCAAATTCATCGACAAGATTGGCTTGCTGGACCGCGCGGGGAATCGGGCCGCAATGGCGTTGGGCTTGTCGAGGGCCGACGTGAGCGGCCAGTGCGCGGGGTGGGCCGGATCTGGGGCGGTGACCACTGCCACGGTAGCCACCATCCACGGCAGCGCGCTATGCTCCAGATCGATGCGGTGTGAGGTCGGCGACGTGGCGGCAGAGAGGTAGCGGGACGAGACTGGCTTGTTGGACCGCGCGGGCGCCGGGCCGTGACGGAGTTGGGCTTTGTCGAGGTCCGACGTGAGCGCCAACGCGCAAGGTGGGCGGATCGGGGTGGTGGCCACAACCACGGCAGCCACCACCATGGCGACGCGCGACACATGACCGCTGCGAGGAGAAAGAGGAGGAGCCAAGCGATTTGGCACTAGGGAATTGGGGATCGGCTTAGGGTGTGATTGCGAGAGACAAAATTCGGGCAGGGGTTTCGCAAAAATAGCGTTAAAGTGGGAGGTGGGATTTGGTCCGCTGCAATCTCAGCCACCGATTTCGTGTTGGACGGCCAGGAATCGCTATGTCTATATGTCCACCAATACCCCCATATGCATCGGATATGTCACCGTGTTTATAGGCTATATATAGGACATGAATACTCATTTTTCAAGACGATGCGTATATGAGGATTTGTCAAGTTTGAGAATGTAAATCGATGATGATGTACCACCACAAACATGAAAGTAGCTAGCATTTGCCACTCTTGATGTATTATGGTATTCCTCTTCGCCCCCCCCCCCCCCAAAAAAATCCAACGTCTTTAGAATGGAAAACCCTCATACCAAGATGGGCCTATCGGTGAAGTCGGTGCATACTGATGTTTTATTGGTCCACCATATAATAATATACGATCGTGATTTGCTATCTGGCAGGGGTAGAGCGGTTCTATGTGATCAGATCTGATGGTCCTAGCACATGTGAACAAGGTTACTAGAATCTCGATTCTAGTCTGACGATTCAACGTTTCTATGATACATATTGACTCGATCGATCTGATTCTATGGTAGAATCTTAATATTATTACGATTCTAACAAAAAAAAAATTCTTCGATCATGATAAAAAAAATCTATACGATCTTACCCGATTGTAGTGATTTATTATAAATAATTATTTGCATATGTCCCATTCATTATATGTTTTTACTTTTTATTTCTTTATGTCCATTATAATTTGCATAAATAACAAATGATATTTTCTTTGCACTATTGGTAAAGCAATGTTTCAAAAGTATAGTTTTAAAAACGTAGTACAAGGCATATTTTAAAAATATTTGTTTGGTAGAATCAGATAGAATCTTAGATTCTACATAGATCCTATGATTCGTGATCCTGCTGAAGAACCTCCGATCCGATTCGGGATCGCGATTATGACAACCTTGCATGTGAGGTATCAATTTGTATGGTCTAGGTAAGTCCGCGTATGTACATCTCCTGACATGTACGCAGTGGTGGACCTAGATATGGAGCAAGGGGTGCTAACTCATGACAGGCTAGAAGTCTCGCTACATTGTAATTAAACTATGACATATCAAAAAATACTCGACCATTGACTCAACAACTGATATTATAGTGAAACAGATAAATAACATTGAAAGAAAGAATTATAGCAAGAATAAACAAGAATTAAAGGAGATTCGGTCCACCAAACAATCACGAGTCATGACATGTCTCCACTCTACATTGACACCATCGCAACGTGCATAGACAAAGTAACATATATAAATCATAGCTTCTTCAATTTACTACTAGTGTTATCAGAGTTACTTCGAATTCCAACATTTACATCTCTTTTGAATTTGCTCAAGTATGTATATTTTCCTAACCAAATCGAATAATCTTGTTGGTTCTTTTCTATAAATCAAAAGGAAATACATTGTTGGTGCAACTCTGTCTCGGGGTATTGCGTATCTCGATGTTGCATATCGGCACTTTTCATTCATGAGGTTTCATAAGAATGGAGATTGCTATATAAAGTTTGGGTTCTTACTAGCCCAACATTTTTGGAATGCTCAATTTTATCTCCTCGCTTATTTTTAATACGCTTACCCAAATTGAGATTTTTTTTGGATGTTACGTATTGTGACCCGTGGATAGGTTTTGTTATTAGACTGTTTGCTGCAATTTATTATAAATTGTTATTAAAACTAACTGGTAGTGTAGTTTAGTGACATTTCAGGCTCAGTGTTGGGTCAGGTGTTACAGAATCTGAACGTAAAAACACTTCATTGCCTTTGTAAGGTTCTACAGCGCAGTTCAACAAATTAGGATTTGTCGAAAACTATACTTCTCATGATTCAAACGATCTACAATCTGAACAACTATTAATCTAAAGCCAACTAAAGGCTACCAGATTCGACAAACGCGTTGCCTTTGATCTTCCCTCCCTTCTCCTTTCTCTTGCGCCTCCTAGCTAGCACCCAGAAGCACCACCTCCGAATAGCTGGACAGGCAGGGGGAGGCCGGCACTGGCACCGCTGGCACGACACGTCGTGCCAGGGGAGGCACTGGCACCGTGGCACGTCACGTCGCCCTCGTCTGTGTCTGCCACCCGGAGCGCGCGCTGCATGCCCCCGAGGCCGCCCCATCATGCATGCACATCAGCCAGCGCATGCAGCGACTCGTCCCGTCCTAGGACCGGTGCATGTGACATCGTCCCACGACCCTCCTCGAGAAAAGCAATTATGGCGGCACCACCTGTCATCCTACGGAGGGTAGAGACCGTTGATACGAGCACTCCTCCTAGTAGCTCTGACCGCCACTGCGGACTGGCACGTCACGTCGCCCTCGTGTCTGCCACACCAGCTTGGCGTCGGATCTCTCGCATCGCTTGCAGTAGCTCTCGATGCACCTCCTGGACTGTAATATTTTTTCAGGAACACTCAGTATAACACGAAGACTTTCATACACATGTATAACATCATATTTGCGTACTCACATACGACGTCTATGGAAGACTGAACGAGCGGAGCTTGACAAAGAAATAACGAAGTCACCACCAGCGCTTTGTTTGCGATGGGCACGTCGCCTCCTACGGAAAGAAAATCCTCCTAAATGAGACGCAGGGTCAAACCTGGAGTTTGAAACCTGGTGGGCTAGGGGTACAATCACATCCACTAGCTACCCAAGCAAGGCTTGGCTCTCCTAGACTCTGATACTTGACCCTACAAATCAGCAAGGAGACATAACACCTCAAGATATCTGAGAACTTTTTTTCCCCTAGAATAACCTAGTTTTTATTCCGAAATACGCTAATATATCCATCTTTTTTTATTTTACAGAAATAATCATCTATCGCTCAACCGTTAGACGACTAGCCCAAATCGCTCAACGGTTGGTCCAAGTATACAGGGCGCTCCGCTAGCAGGGCATGCATTGTACACCGTTGAGCGACTTGGACTAGTCGCCCAACGGTTGAGTGACGGACGATTATTTATGTAAAATAAAAAAAGTAGGTATATTAGTGTATTTCGAAATAAAAACTAGGTTATTTTGATGAAGAAAAATCGAGATATCTGAAGCATGTTTCTAGAACGTAGCAAATTCCTAATTATCCTGCATTGCAATATACTTTCTAACTTGATCCGTAGCATAAGCAAGCTTGGAAATCTTAACTTCCTTTTGCTCTGAAAATATTGGAAGCGACACATGGCCTCTTCTGGCCTCAGGGGCGCGGATTCCCCCTTTTCCGGCCCTCAGGGGGCGTGGATCCCCTCGTCCGGCCCCCAGGGTACAGTAGCCCCCCTCCCTTTGATTTTTTTTAAAAAACTAAAATCTTGCTTTCGGTGTTCCCGGATTCTCGCCGCCCCTCGCGTGCGCGAAGAACCCGGTGTGTTGCATGCGCGTAAAACCCAGTGATTCCGTCCCGTCGCTTTGCAGTCGGCCTTCGCGCGGCTATAAAACGCAGTAACGTACTCTCATTCCCCCACACCAGAACCATTCTGCTCTGCGTAGAAAGAGAGGATCGAGCGAGCGAAAGACTGCGCGATCGACCAAAATTAGTTCCGATTTCACTGCCGATTTGAGGGTGTTTAGTGGTCATTTTAGCAAAGTTACTTTGACATCAACTGAAGATCTTCTGGAGGAAGGAATTTCTCTCTTATGCACTATTGGCTAATACAGAACCACAACCGAGATGAGGCAACCGTGCAGAACCACAACGGAGAATCTCTTGGACGTAAGGCAAGGAGGAATCCTTGTATAGCTCCCTCGTGAACAAGCTTGCTGTGTTGGCTAACGCAGAACCAAAGGAGCTGAGGCAGCCGAACGAGACAGGCTACGGAAAAGCTGAGCGGTCGATAAATGGTTCACAGTAACCGAGCAGCAAGCTGACCGCATCGCGCGATCGGACCACAAAGGATGCAGATTGCCGGGTGCAGATTGCTGCATGTCAGGGCTAGGGGAGGGTGGGGACCGTTTTAGGGAAGCAGGTCACGCAGGAGAGATCTAGGACATTTATCTAAATCCAACCGTCCAAAAAAAAGCTGACAGATTTTGTTTGAACTTTTAGTTGAGTGATAAATAGACCGGCCCTAAATGTAGTTCATAGTCATCTAGTGAAAAGCTCAATTTAACTTAAGTTCTCGAGCGCAGAAGCCCTAGTGTTAAACCTCAGTGCAGTGCATATAGAGAGCACAGAATTGTGTAGGGATTTACTCGTAGGTCCTGGTACATGCAGTTCTCCAAAATTCCTGAAGACCCTGCATTTCAAAGGGAACCTTGTAGTATTATGCCTGGGCCAGAAATGGCCGGGTTTTATTGGAAGGAAGAAGAGTTGATTATTGCCTTTGTGGCCACAGTATCAGATTTATAGATATACTGTTGTACTGTCAGGTTTATAGATGTGCTGATATATCATATACACATACTAACACCTACAGTCATGCAGTGAATGCCATCCAGTCGAGCGTACTGTACGTACGCAGAATGCAGTAAGAGATCTGAGTCCTACCTTAACCTTGCAGTGGCATTAGTATCTAATTTATGAACCCTATTGGAATAGCACTCAAATTCTTTGTAACTACCAGGGTTTACCATTTCGAGTGTTAACCGGCCAGGTACCACCGAGAAACCGAACCCTGATTACAGGATAGATGGAGGAGATAACTGTGTTGAGGAACCGTCGCTGGCGAGTCCAAGTGATTACTTCGTAGTCAAACTCAGAATCGTAAGAACAATACAAGAACATAAGAATAGAATAATAGATTGAACACAGAGATATAGGGGGCTTCTTGCTTCTCTTTATTCCTCATCAATCGATCAGCCTTTTACAATGACTAGTACCCTATTTATAGGCTACTGACCTGCTAGGGTTTAAGATAAGGTGCCCACCTTGGGCCAGACTCTGTTCGGGTCGGTTTCTTAACACTCCCCTTGGGCACTTGTCCGTCATGTCCATGTCTCGTTAAAACTCCATAAAAATCCGTGGAAAATTTTTGAAGAAAGAGTACATGATACACGTTCATTGTGCTATACTGAATTGTCTCGTTAAAGTACAATCCATCCAACTTCATTCGATCTCCAAGATTTCTTCTTTGGGTACTCGATCTTCATGATCAAACCTTAATAATGAGTTCGTGAAGATTCTTCCCCGAGATCTGCACTTCTCTAAGTCTCATCATTCTAATTCACGATGCATGTTTCAAGGCTAGACTGAAGTGACTTAGTGAATAAATCTGTAAGATTTTCATATGACTTAGTATGCGACTTTAATATCGCCCATATTTTGCAATTCATGATCATAGACGGCCTTGGTATTGATATGCTTTGTGAGAGGATTCTTCACATAACCTATCCGCATTTGTGTAACACAAATTGCATTATCTTCATAGATAATAGTGGGGTTTGCGTGATATTCAATCTACTTGATCTTTGGATGTGGTGAATCATCTATCAAGCTAAGCATATTCTCGTGAGGCCTCGTATAGTGCTATTATTTCTGAGTGGTTCGTCGAAGTCGATATAAAACTCTGCTTAGACGATTTCCATAGAATTGCAGTTCCACCACATAGGAGTTCATAGCCTATTTGCGATTTGGCTGTATGCGGGTCCTACAGGTACCCGTCATCTGATTCATAGTTAGATCTTGATTCTTTCTGTAGAACAGACTAAGTTCTTTGCTTTCTTGGAGGTATCAGAAGATGTCATTCATACTCTGCCAATGCCTTTGGTAGGTTCTGTACTATACCTTTCTAGTAGGTTTACGACAAATGTAATGCCTGATCTAGTACAGTTTGCTTAATACATGGGTGCTCCTATTGCACTTAAGTGTGGGAATTTCGGTCCCAGGACTTCCTCCCTCTCTTCTTTAGGTCTGTATGGATCATTGTCTTGCTGCAAAGATCTTCCGACCATTGACACTTTCTAAGGGTATGCTTTTCCAAAGCCGAACCTTTCTAATACCTTCTGAGTGTAGGTTGGCTAATGCACTAATATCCTTTCAGGGGCATGCTCAAGCTACAAGCCAAGGCAATATTTGATTTTATCCAAACCTTTCATTTCGAACTCCGACTCTAGGTAAGAGCTTGCTTTCTTAATATCCTTCAGGGTTCCAATGATATTCAGATCATCTTCATACACTGAGATTATACAAAATCCATCATGGGATCGTCGTATAAATACACATGGATTATTCTCATTGTTCGTGTAGCCTTTCTTGCATAGAAAGTCACTTCAAGCGGTTATACCACATCCTGTCTGATTGCTTAAGTCTGTACAGTGACTTTATGAGTTTCACACTGTACAGATTCCTGTTGCTCTGTCTTGGTTCGGAACAGGGATACATTCAGGTATCTTTATATAAATATCCGAACTCAATGTTTCATAAAGGTATACTAGTTCACTGCCATTGAGATAAATATCTAAAATGAGTTCCGCCTATGATCGGGGAATAGGTTTCTTCATAATCATCTCCTGGACGTTCAGTGAAACCTTATGCAATAAGTCTTGCTTCTTTTCATTTCTCTTTCGAACAAATACCCACTTGTACCCTACGGGGTGCACATGGGGAGGCGTGTAGCTTACAGGCCTAAACACCTCTCTTTTATTCAAAGAGAATAATTCGGTTTATATTGTCTTCTTCTAATATTCTCAATCTGATCTTTTCTTTCATTCAGCGAGCGATGCAGGCTCTGGATCAAGATTGATGATTGTGGCAATTTTTTTTGCAAATAAATGTCGACATTGGTTGTTGTCTTATTCATAAATTCTCTCGAGGTCACAAAGTTTATAGCTATTTCTTCAAGGGGCGATTCTTCTAATGCTTCTACTTGCTCACCGCTGCTTCAAATTGCGGGGCAAATCCCTTTAGTTTTTCAGCTTCGATGTGTGCACACACATCTATGCTGATCTCTCCCTTCATGGGGATGTTCAATTCTGGTATGTCTTTTCTGAAGGTTCCATATCGGTGCCAGGTCTCAACTGGCTCCCCTTCTGGTTCTAGGGAACTTCAGTGATCGGCTATTTCAAGTCCTTCTTATCCTTTTTTCACCAGGCGTCCCCGGTTACTTTGGATTCGAGGGTCTGGAGTTCTCATCCTTTCAGAGGCCTTAGGACGGGATTAGGGATACCTTCATTGGTATTTCAACCCTCTCCGGTGCATTACTTGCAGGCAAATGCGACTTGGTCACGCTCTTCAAATCACTAAAGTGGTCTGGCAGTTGATTCGCTAATGTTTGCAAATCAATTATCTTCTGGACTTCAATAATCTTCTGAACTTCTCTTGTCTTCTAAACTTTTTTTATTTGCTTTACTAGTGTGTGGGTCATATGCATAGATTTCAATTATCTTCTTGACTTTAATTGTCTTTGGGATTTCTCTTGTCTTCTAGACTTCAATTGTCTTTTGGACTTTTCGTGGCTTGCCACGTTATTTCCCGATATTTTTCATCAAGGGTTGATTTCCTCTCCCTAATGACGGAAATTAACTTCATCTAATATACCATCAGCAAATCGGGCATTATGCAAATCTCCAGTCATAGGATCCAAATACTTAATTATGGATGCTGTCCCATAACCAACGTATATCCCGGACTTTCTGAGAAGGCCCATTGCGCTCACTCTGATGGTGGTATAGGTATATAAACCTTGCAACCAAATCTGCGAAGATGAGAAGTTTTCGGTGCTGACCTTTGCGCTAGTTGCATAGGTGGATGGATGTTATAGGTTGATGGTTTAAAATTCATGAGAGCTGCTGCGAGCAGGACTGCGAGTCCCCAACATGTAGTTGGTAAATTACAATTCTTCAAAGATCTGCTAGTCCATTCTGGGTGTGGACATGCAGTACGGAATGCTCAACTTTTAATTCATATTTTCATGCAATAATCATCAAATGCCTTTGAAGTAAATTCTTCGGCGTTATCCATTCTGATGGACTTCATATGATGACCAGGGAAAATATTTCTACTGTTAATTATCTGCGAGATTTAGCTTTGCAAAAGCGTGATTTCTCATAGACAATAAACATACATGCGACCATTCCGAGGAAGCATCTATGAGCACGATAAAATACCTAAATAGCCCTTACATGGGCTGTATAGAACCGCAAAAGCTCTCCCTGGATACGGTCCAGGAATGCAGAGACTTCATCCTTCGTTTTCAAAGCAAAAGGTCTAGTAATTAATTTTCCGGTTGCACATGCGGGGCACACAAAATCTTCCTGATTCGAAAGATTCTTTACATTCATATTATGTCCCCGTGAATTCTTAATTATCTTTCTCATCATCCTAAGACCTGGGCGGCATAGTCTATCATGCTAGAGATAGAAAAGTTCAGAGCTTCTAAATTCTGTTTTCAGGGTAGTACATGCTGCAGGTGCCTTAATATTAGTGTAGTATAGCTCAGTTTCATATGAAGGAAGGCATTCTAATGCCATTGTTTCACTTTCTTCACGCTTTGTAATGAGCAGGTATTCCTTACCATACTCTTCTTCAGTTTCTCCGTAGAAACCGTTAGCGCGAATATCTTTGAGAGTTCTAGTCGATTCTGGGTACAACAAGCCTTCTTCAATGATCAAAGTTGTGCTCATAGGGAGTATAATTGTGGCCCTTCCTGAGCCTACTATACAAGTATCGCTGCCTGCGATTGTCGTAAGACTACCAGCATTCTTGCTGATCGACTGAAAAGAATTTATTTCTCTCAGGATGGTATTCGTTGTGCCGCTACCTGCTAAGCACACTTCCTCTATAGGGCGCCACACACGTTCTAATATAATGTACTTTATTAATATGTAGCAGAAAGCAAGTAACACATAAATAAAATACTTTATATATCAGAACATAACTTGCTACTATAAATACGGGAAAATAAGCCTTACAGAACTTATCATAAGAATTTAATGCTTTGCTCTCCTAGAGTTTGCAACCATTATTCGATAATTCAAAATTCTACTTCAATTACAAACTGTAGGTTACTATAAAAAGATCCAAGTGCAACGCGTGCACTAGATCGAATCGGCGAAGTATTCAGGAACTTCTGCCTCAATCTGCTCCATACGCGATCTTCTCCTCTTGGGCAACTATGGCTGCGGCTGCTGCGATGTCCAAATGAGGGGTGATGGGGGCTGCTACTGGGCTGTTCACATCCATAAGTGCAACTAATGGATATAGGTCCTCTGTGCCT
Organism: Ampelocalamus luodianensis; assembly: GCA_036346255.1. NCBI lineage: Eukaryota > Viridiplantae > Streptophyta > Magnoliopsida > Poales > Poaceae > Ampelocalamus > Ampelocalamus luodianensis. Next base: position 48,047,828 of record CM070627.1, on the reverse strand, counting down.
GCAATGGCGAGGTGTGCCTCATGCTGTCCTTTGCCCTTCTTCTTAGACTGGAAAGCATCAATAATATGCGACCCATGACCTTACCCTTCTTGCCCCTCGCCTTCGTGAGAGGATTCGCCACCTTGTAGCTACTAGCATTGGCTTCATGACCAATATTGTTTAGGTGGTTGTGAGATGTAGTTCTTCCTTAGAACATCATCTTGAGCTTCCGCAACTTGCATGATGTCAATTAATTCAACATACTCCATGTAGCTGTCTTGACGATAGTTGCGTGCGGATTGTACCACATTCGGGTGAAAGGTAGAGAGAGTCTTCTCAATCTTCTACTTATCCGTGATTACATTATCACAGAATTGAAGACTAATACAAATTCTATACAAATTCTGGTCATGCTGAGTCAGTTCTTCGAACTCCTGGTTCGTGATGCCAGTCATCTTCATATTCATGCAAAAAATCATAAGATTACTGCTAGTAATTTACATAAAAATAGTTGCAAAATTCTCATAATGCTCTTCGAACTCCCGGTTCATGATCCCGTATTTTCTATGCATTTTCATGATTCACTGCTATTTTTAGTGATTAAAAGCAATATAAACAATCATAGATAATAAAAAACAGTAAATGCGATACATAAATTGCATAGAAATAACAATAACAGAGTTAAACATGTTTCAAATGCAAAAATTGATTCAAAAATTGAATTCCCGATGACCTTTTCTGCTGGAAAATAAATTTTTGGTGAATTCTGCAATATCCATGGGCTAAACTGCGAATTTTCAGTTCTGAAAAAAAATTTCACGCTTTTTTTCATTTTCCAGAGGGTTTTCGCAAAAATAGGATTTTCCTTCTTTTGGGCCGTGCCTTTTTCCTTTTGTTGGCCCGTGTGTGCCTTTCCTTTTTTTTTCACACTTTCTTTCGGCCAGCAAAGGCCATGCCATTATGGCCCATGCGGCCGAATGCTTATGGCCTTTTAGGCCTTTTTTTCGGTCGGACCAAAAGGGAGGCGCGCGATTGTAGGGTTCCCTTGCCCTTTGTTTCCAGGAGGCGGCGGCGGCTACACGCGCGGCCCGTGCGGGAGCAACGCGGCTAGCCGATGGCCGACGGCGGAGGCGGTCTTTGCGAGAGAGGAAGCCAAGGCGAGCGCGCGCGGCCGCCTGTGGTCGGCGACGGTGCAGTGGCCGGAGCCATGCGCGGGGACCGCTCAAACGCGGCGGCCGTCGCCCGGCCGCGGCACGCCACTGGCGCGCTGCGATCGGAAAACCAAGAAGGAGGCCAGTGGGGGGCGCGGCGACCCGAGTGGCGGCGAGGCGTGTCCCGTACGGTGCCGGTGCCTTTCAACCTCTTGCCCCGTTTCTCTTTTGCTTCAGGTGGTGGTGGCACCGTGTGGCTTCAAGCTGGTGGCGATCGGGGAGGCGCCGCTACAGGCAGAGCGGTGGCTCCAACGGCGCGTGCGAGGCGGCTGCGAGCCGGAGGCAGCGCCGTGCAGGGCGACCGGGTCGCGACGGTGTGGCCTCCAGGCGTGCGGCGCACGCGGTGACCCAGGTGGCGGCGTGCACAATGCTTGCACGGCCATGGCTTCAAGTGCGCAATACGGCATTTGGCGGTGCTTCCGTGTGGCGCCAGTGAGCGGCTTCGGGCTGGAGGCGACGCTCCGTGCGGTGCCGACGTCACTTATCTCCCCACCCTTTTTCTTTATCTACTTCGTGCGATGTGAAACAACGGCTTCAAGCCGATGGTTGCTCTGTGCGGCGGGGAGGCCGGGTGGACGGCTTCAAGCTAGTGGGGTGGTGTGCTGGTGCCGTGGGTGGTGGTGCAAGCTCGTGGGATCCGGTGGCCGGAGGGCGGGGCCTTATGGCGTGTGAGGTGGCTGGTGTGGCGGCTTCATGCGGGTATGGGTACACGATGCCGACTTCGGGTGGTGGCGCGGAGGTGAGCCCGTGCGAGGGCATCACCACTTCGGGTGGTCGATGGTGATGCGGCATCCGGTGCACCGAGGGGAGCCTGTACGGGGGCAATTTTTTTTGAGTTACTGTTCATATGATGCATGCTGTTTATGTGATGCAATGCAAAATAGTGCAATCAACATCCGTTCTTTCATGCAATCTACTGATCGATATTGTGTCGGTGACTTCAAGTCTGCTCGCGGTAAATTAGAGAGGATTTACACCGTAGGAAAACAATCTAGAAAGCAAATTTCCAGAATTTAAAGCGATCTAGAAAGTACGATTTAATCTACGAGTGTTGTTTATCGACGGTTAACTTTTCGATGCGATAAGAGTCGATCGTGCTGATAACGTGTTGAGGAATCGTCATTGCCAAGTAGTCCGAGCCGAGCGATTACCTCATTACACAAACTCGTAATTGTAAGAACAATACAAGAACACAAAAATAGAATAATAGATTGAACACAAAGATGTAGATGGTTTCTTATTTCTCTTTATTCATTCATCAATCGATTAGCCTTTTACAATGATTAGTACCATATATTTATAGGCTACAAACTCGCTAAAATTTAAGATGAGATATCCACCTTGGGTCAGACTCGGTCCAAAGCCCGATTTCTTAACAAACTGCACTACCTCTTTGGACGGGATCCTCTCTCTGGACGGGATCCTCTCTCTCCAGCAAAGGTAGGAAGATGTACGGAACCATGCCCTTTAATTTATCTTAATCTCTCGTTCTGGCCATCCTTATTCCTTGGACCAATTGCTTTAGTACCTACCGGCCATCCTGAGGTTTAATTTACATGGCGGATTATCAATTTGAGTTTTCTAACGGTTTACCGAAGGGCATCTACCATGCAAGATGTTCTTATACAGGTGCTAAAGAAACAGAATATAGGCACATCATTACGTATACATGTAACAGCTCTTCCCTCCGATATGAACCCCTTTTTATAGGTGTTTAGATTGTTGCTTCAATTAGATGTCTCCTCAAATAGTGATACTACAAAATTGGCATCTTATCTGAGCTAGGTGGCAAGAAAAACGGTTCTATTTTGCTAAACACCTCTCCAAACATCTGCATTAAAAAAACATTTTATTTGGATTCTAACGGTGTTCTTAGTGATCATTTTCTAAGTTCCGGTGACTAGCCCAAAGCAGAGTTTTTCCCCAGCAGCCTGTGTAAGCTTGGGTCTTAGACCTGGCTTCAGAACCAAGGCCCGTTTGGTAACTTGGATGGCCTGAGAAATGAATGTGACCACACAGTCCAGTCTGAGACTGACCCAATTGAGCTATCTAGCGTATCGGTCCAAGATCCGGCCTAGGCTATCCAGTCCGAACAAAACTGGACCTAACAGCGTCATGGCCCATGCACATTGTGCTGAGGTTGAGTGTTGACAACAGTCTCAACCAGGTTATCAATTTGGGTGAAATTTCTGAGAGACCATGTGGAGGTGACCCCGCGTGTGTGATGAGTAATTAACACGTGTTCTGAAAGTTTGAGTTTGTTTCAGGCACTTTGTGCTATTTTACCGGTGCTATTGTTTAATCATAATATTTAGTGCGGTGCTATGTAATGTGTTTTCTTGTCTGTGATGACTGCAGGACTTTGAGACAGAGTCGTGGCGAGACACAGGTGACCGGACTAGGCACAGGCGGTGCTGAGGTCAGAACGGTCGGGACGTGTCGAAGACGGCAAGAACTCGAAGTAGTTGCGAGGCGTGCGCGGCAAGAAACGAGGAAGCTTCCAGGAAGGTGCAGGAGGGGCATTTTGGTGAATGCGCAAGGCTGCACATAAGGAAGCGGATTGGGTTGAGAAAGAATGGGCAAAGTGGATTTTATTAGGAAATGATCCATTAGTGGAGAGTTGGTGTGACCTAATGGGTAAAGTGCTTGTAAAACCCATTAGTGGAGGCTATAAATAGAGGTGCTCTCTAGTGGGAGCTGTGCACGTGAGTGAGAAAGAAAAAAAATGGGTGTGAGCGTTAGGGTTTCCTAATGCTTGTGCTTTTGGGAGAGAGTTGGATTTAGAGTTGTATGTGTTTCTCTCCTTGTGTGTGTTCTTGGATGAGACATGGAAGAGTAGATGTAAACATTCATCTATTAATCATTCATCGCTCTTCATCTCGATATGAAGTTCTTGTGTTCTATTGATTTATTTTCAGTTCTTTATTTTCGTATTACGTAGTTGCTTCGTTGATCTTTTAGCTGCGATTTATTTGCTTTGAACGGGGAATCGTCTCAAGGCCACCTTGGCTATCTCATCCCGAAAGCAAAGTGTTTATTCAGTTCATCTCATTAGTTTGGTTTTTCGCTCTGTGTTGGAAAATAGCCTCAAGGTCAAGTGACCAGTTTTATTCCAATGAGCAAAGGTTCTTTCAGAATTGTTGAGTAGCTACGGCTCACTTCATCTTCTTATGTCTTTTGGGTTCTTTTCTTTCTCGTTTTCGCCTCTTCCGTCAATGCGTGAGAACATCAATATTCATTTCTCTGTTTTGGTGCTCAGATTTTCGGCCAGTTTGTTGTTTCAGCTGCAGGGATACTTTTAGCAGTAGAGAGCTTTCTGTTGTGTGCTCCATCTGTTTTCTTTTTCTTGTTCTTGGACAGCCTCCTGTGCTACGAACTGAAGCAGTACCTTGCTGTTTGGCCAGCTGTTGTGAGTGGTTCTTTTTGCTGTTTTCTCTCCTTTAACAGTCTGCAGTTTTCAGCAGCAGTGCATGTCTCCCTGTGCTGATTTTTCAGTTCGGCAGTTCTTTGTTTGTTTGCTTTTGCGGTTAGATTAGTTCTTGATTGTTTGTAGCAGCAGACCAGTACTTCTTTTCTTTCTATTCGGTTTTGCTATTTTGTTTTCTGTAGCTTTCCGTTGGCAAGGAACCATTCTTCACAAGGAAGCCTTTCTTTTCCTAGCTTTCAATCTTTTTGCATGCAGTCCAAACAGCGATATTTTCAGTTGAATTTTTTACTGGTTGGTCTCTGTTTTTTTGCTGAATTTTTTAGTGTCGCATGCGTTCCAATCTTTTACTCTTTTACATGCAGTCCAAAATTAATTTTCTGTCAGTCGCTTTGTTCTGCATTAATTTTATGTGAGTCGCTTTGTTCAAGTGACCAGGTACGGATTTTCAGGGGCGATTTTTTTTAAGAGAACGACATTCACCCCCCTCTGTCGCCATTTCGGTCCTACAATTTCGCCGAAATTCGGCCTGCCTGTAGAGGCGGTTTGAACGGCCGATAAGAAGGGCGGGGCTCACTAATTTGAGTTTAAATTCCAATATTGGTGCAAGTTTCATCTGTATTTTCATCTTCAATTCATATATAGCCAATATCTAGCTAACAATACAAGGGGAATGCATAGGACGTGATCTCTTTAAATGAAGATATCAAATTCTGATAAGGGGAACACATAGGTTGCTTCATGGTTGTCACTGATTTTCTTCTTCAGATTTCATACATACGATTATGCAAGGCATTTTGTGAGCGCATGTACCAGAATACTCGGACTTGAGGGTACTCCTGAAGGGCGTGGAAGACCAAGGAAGGCTAACCAGAGTTACAGCGGTACACATTGAAATCTCTGTTTTTTTATTAGCTTTTTATCTGACATGTTTGAAATGCCTGATGATCTTATTGCCGACTTCCATTATAGTCTCTCAACTGTTTCGCCTGCTATTTTAAAGTATGAGATTGCGTAATCAGAAACTATATAGTGCCAGTGGTATGTTATGTTTTGCAGTTTGCATCAATAATTAACTTTGTACTTTTATCCATGACTTACATACACAATTTCATCTTTGCAGGTTCAACTTCTTGTAATATTGCTGATGAAGGCATGATAGGCTCGGATGAACCAAATCTTCGTTAATTAGGTATTAACTTTTGTATCGCTCTACTATGCTATATTGTTCTTCTATGTTTTATCTATTTTATTGTATTGTTAAGCATGGAATTCAAATTTCATTTCAACCGTGCATTTGTGATGTTCTTTTGTGATGTCTCGGTATGGATAGTATTTGGTGCGAATTATATCGGCTTAGTTTTCAGTTTAAGGCTTTTTGAAATCCTGGTTCCGCCACTGGGCGTGGCAGTGTTGTGTTGCTACGTCATGGGTGATGGTGTGATCAAGAAGATTAAAGTTGACGAGGGGTTAGTAATAAAACTAAATCAAAAAAATAGGTTAATTAATAAAAAAAGTTACAGAAGCGGTTGACGAGTACACTGTCAGCTCGACGTCGCATCTTCTTCAGGGCTATGGAGGCAAGAGAAGAGTTAGTCGTTAGTCCTACAATGATTCCTATATGTTCAAAACTGAACTACAGAAGAAACGGCCTCTGTTTTCATCCTATCCAACAACATCAACTCAGGATCGATCCCCATCTTTTGTTCAAACAAGGGAGTGAGGATCGACACTGCATAGATAGAGCAACAATCAATATCAGAAACAGCGAGCGATCAGTGATGCAGCAACCAACAACTATCCAGTCGTTCACTGCAAGAACACCACGCGGATCGGCGGATGTAAATATGTGGATATGCACAGCGGCGGAGCCAGAAATTGAAAATAAGGGAGAGCCGAACAAGCTATGTAGTGAAATTATATTATACGAGAAGAGTCAAATAGTAAAAATATAGATAAAATTCTATGGATCACAAATAAATATAGTAGAAAAATTTGGATCATATGAGGAGTCCTGATCTGCCAGTCTTCCCATGCATTGACCATACCATGCTGTGATTTTTTTTTGAAATAATATATATTTTTAAAAATTTACAAAACTAGGTTGCCGCACTAAAAAATTACAAAAATAGGTCTCTGTCGCCAGTTACTAGCGACAACTACCTATCGCCAGTTCAACTAGCGACAGGGGCCCTGCAGGTTCTGTCATCAGTTGAACTGGCGACAGGAACCTAGGAATTTTTAAATATAACAAATGAGCTCAAAAAATTACGAATTTTTTTGTGAAGCCTCCCGACACAACGTACTTGCTTTTGTAATGTTTCATAATTTTATTCATTCTGAATTTGTCTCCAAAATTCATTTAATTATACTATCTGTGGGAATAGCTAAATATATAAAATGATGTCAAAAATTTATGAAGAATTTTTTGAACGCTCCTTACATAGTGTACTTGATGGTGTACTCGGTGTTTTGGAGCCGATTTTACGTATGATTGTTTGATTCGGGGGGTCTCCAAGACTAAAATCACGCAAAAAATGACACAGGGATTTTATACAGGTTCAAGACTTCTCCGGAGAGAATAACAACCCTACACCTGTGTGGTTTTATTGAGTATGCTAGTTACAATCAAGAAAAAGTTTAGGGCATGTGCTCCCGATTGCGCTTGTTTCTCTTTTTTTCTCCCTCAACTGACTGTAGCCTTTATATAGTGTACGAAGAGACGGTCGTTTCTCCTGAGCAAGGGGCACCTCATAATTTCATATAATGGCACGTTGATGGTAGTTATAACTAGAGTAGTAACCCCTCCACGTCGCATGACGCTATACTGGAGACAAGGGCGATATGCGCTATTCCAGAATAACAACGTATAATAACTGCTTAGATTCTTTAATCAATTAGGCCTACTTGTGTGCAAACTCAATCAATTATTGGGTGGCCGTAGCTGACCTGGTCGTAGAAGAACTTAAGACCATAAGGTGGTCGAGAAAACTTAGACCATGAGGTAGTCGAGGAGAACTTACGGCCATAAGGTAATCGAGAAAGACTCTTACGACTATGGGGTGGTCGAGAAGGATTTACGACCACTTGACCAGCTTTTCCCTTATGATATCGGTGATGGAGTCGTACCGCTACGACTTCCTGAATGATATCGGTGAGGATACTCGAGTCTAGCCATCATGCTTCGAAGCCTTCGTGCGATCTCTTCCGTGAAGAGGTCGTAGCCGGGCGTTCGAGCAAGTTCTCGAGTTGGGTTCTCGAGCAGATCATTGATGTGTTGGAGTTCCCGAGCTTCCTCCGACTGACACTGAACGTGCCCAGGCAGATTTCTTTGAGCCGCAATTCTTCTCTGTCGGGTTGTCTTAGGATCATTCACATACGATCCTCGGGTTTGCCTTAATGGAATGCGATTATATCAAGGATTTTCCTGACGCTCATCAGAGTGTGATCCCGTTCATCACCGGAGGTGCCCTCGCCATCACCACGAGGGGTCGTAGTGTGTGATCGTTTGGGAGCGTCCCCAGTCCTGTCTCTAGGAGAGTGATCATTATCTGAAGGAAGGATGAAGACCTCCTGTTGATAATCTCTACTTGCGCTTGAGGCCTCCTCGCTTGAGGAGTAGTTGAATGACACCGTCTGGTGACTTGGAGCAAACCCCTCCAAGAAGGGGAATTGCGGGTTATAACCGTCTCCGTCTGCAGGTGAGCCCTACGAGAGTATGGTCGAACTCACAGGAAAAGCATGCTCGACCCCATCCTCTGTGGGGCTAACCGGAGAGAGATTATCACCAGATGCTGATGAAGCTTCAGAATAATGGCTTCCAGAATTTGCCTCGCCAGGTCGGACTACCTCAGGTGGACTCAAATATTTGGAGGAAGAACCCTTGTTATGTTGTGGTTCGACCTTAGTGCAATCCTGATTGTGGTCGGATAGACCATTGCTCTATAAGGAACCGGTCCTCGCTTGGACGCATCGTTGTGGGGAAAATGATTCCTCCTCAACTCCATCGGTGGCATGGTCTCCTGGATCTCGCGAATGATATCTAGAGGCGACATAACCATCAGATGAGATGATACTCGGCACGTAGTAGAAGCCGGTATCCATGTCGATATCTGTGTAATCGGCTAAGTCGAACCAGTTCTCCTCGTTCCACTCTCCTGCCATGGAAGCTTTGTTGACAAGGAATTACCGGAAGATCCCCACGGACGGCACCAACTATCGGTGTTTTAGAACCGATCTTACGTATGATTGTTTGATTCGGGGGGTCTCCAAAACTGAAATCACGCAGAGAATGACACATGGATTTTATACAGGTTCAGGTCTTCTCCAGAGAGAATAACAACCCTACTCCTGTGTGGTTATATTGAGTATGCTAGTTACAATCAAAAGAAAGTCTAGGCTTGTGCCCCCATTGCGATTGTTCCTCTTTTTCTCTCCTCAACTGAAGTTGATTATTTTTAGCTTGGATTGTAACTACAAATTAGACATTAATTTGATTATTTTTGTTTCTTAATCAAGTGCATCGAACTTTTCTAGGAATTGTTCGATCCACTCTTTTTGAAGCAGAAGATATATGCTACAAGATTGTTGCAATGTTCCATGCTATAATGGCCAGTTTCCATTGAGTTTTTCAGAATGTTAGAAATCCAAAAAAAATCTGGTTTTCATATAAGTCACCATATAGTATTTATATGTGCTTACTCGATGTGTGTGTGTGTGTGTGTTTTTTACGAATAATTGACCCTTGAAAGAATCCGTGCTCTCCACTCTTTAGGTGATGTTGTTAGCCATTGTGGATAGAGAGTTGCAGAAAGGATGGCAGCGACACTACCGGACACAGCCGATTTGCCGAGTGCAAAAAGCTTTGCCGAGTGCCAAATAACGCACTCAGTAAATCGATATTTTGCCGAGTGCGACACTCGCAAAGAAAAACACTCAGAAAGCCCGCTTTGCGAGTGCCATGCACTCGGCAAATATTAACACTCTACATTCAACCTTTGCCGAGTGCCGACACTCGGCAAAGTAGGGCACTCGCAAAGGCGGCATGAGGTAACGGTCCCCGCCGACGTCAAATTTTGCCGAGTGCCGCCGCTTGGCACTCGGCAAAATCCATCTTTGCCGAAAGCCGTCTCAGTGTGGCACTCGGCAAAGACCCTTTGCCGAGTGCCGCGCCCCGCACTCGACAAACATTTTTTTGGCCTCCAAATTTTTTGGCAGCCCTCCCACAGCATGCGTGTACTCTATGTTAGGATTTGGTACATTTTTGTGGCTTTTTGTTATACTTAGTTAATTTATTTCATTTACTATAATTATTTTAAAATGCAAATTTGAACCGCACGCATCGAATAATGGAATTTAATGATTCAAAAATGATAGTCATGTTATTGAGTGTAGTGTGAGGCCGTATGCGAGAACGGACCCAAATTTCGAACATCTTGTTGTGAAACATGACCGTGAACTTGCGGCTAAGTGTTTTAAATTCTATAAAAGCAAACAACGTCCAAAATTATGAAACCCGTGGAGATGTCATGATATCATATGTGGAGGCTGTGATAAAAATTTGAGAAGGTTTCGTGTATGTTGTCACGTGACGATGTTAAATTCAGACATCTCCACATGTGATACTTATATCCCACCGAGATGTCCGGATGTCATTTAAATTTCGTCATTTAAATTTTTTTAAAAATCCTCTTTGCCGAAAGTGCCGATGTCGGGCACTCGGCAAACAAATTAAAAATAAAAAAACAAAATAAAAAACTGCCGAGTGCCGTGGCACCGCGACTCGCTAAAGGGAGATGTCCTGATTTGCAAAAACAAATTTGGAGGCAAAAATTATTTTTTTAAAAAATACTTTTGCCGAGTGCCGATCTCGAGCACTCTAAGCAAAGGCAAAAAGTAAATTTTTTAAAAAATCCTCTTTGCCGAGTGCCGATCGCGCACTCGGCAAAGAAATCAAAAATAAAAATTTAAAATTGTTTGCCGAGTGCCGATCGCGGCACTCGGCAAACCTTCAACACTTATACTTTTTGCTGCACACGCACACACCCGCACACACGCACACACGCACACACCCGCCGCTTCCCGACGACGCTGCGCCGCGCCAGGCTTCGCCGCCCGACGAGGCGAGGCTGCGCTGGCTGCGCGCGCCGCGCCGCCGGCACTGCTTCGCACAAGGCCAAGGCCGCCTGCGCGCTGCGCCGCCGCATGCGCAGCCGCCGCGCGCCGCCGCGCCTCGCGGCCGCGCCGCCGCGCGCCGCGCCGCCGCGCGCGCGCGCCGCCGCGCCGCGCGCCGCGCTCGCCGCCGCCGCCGCCGCGCTACGCCGCCGCGCGCGCCATCGCCGCCATCGCTGCGCGCCATGCCGCCGCCGCCGCTGGCTGCCGCACGCCGCCGCCGCCGCGCCGCCGCCGCTGCCTCGCGCCGCCGCCGCCGCGCCACGCCGCCGCTCGCACGCCGCCGCCGCGCCGCGCGCTGCCGCCTCGCCGCCTCACTGAGCACGCACGTATGACTTATGCCATCTTAATTATTATTTTTGGAACAAACCGATGGGTTTTAATTTGAGGGTTGAGGTGACAAAATGACCTTATGTTGGTTTGGCGATAATCTAAGGGACAATTTGTTTTAGAATATGTAGTGAAGACACAACAGATAATAATTTGGTGCCATATCTTTGGTCCAAGAAGCAGGATCAAATTTGTTATGTGTATTGCAAGCTAAGACATTTGAAATCTTTTAGAAAGAATGACCGGCCTGTCGTCGATAGATTAATTTCTTCGCGTTACTTAATCAGCTAATTAACTTAAGTTTGATTCTCAGTATAAGACATGATCAAGAGTTGTTGCGAGTTCGCAACATAGTGGGCAGTAGTGACAACAATCAATGACATTATCAAAACATAATAGGTCGACGTTGTGGTTGTGGTTGTATATATGGTTGTCGGCCATCGTGCCGTTGTTTTTTGCAGGTTTTGGAAACCTCACCGCAGGGGAGGTTCTGCCGAATTTTTTGTAAATGATGATTTTGTTCCATTTTGCGAGAAGAGCCCGTCGAGCCGAAGTCGGAGTTCCCTGCCGTCGCGTTTGCCTCCCCGCACGCCGCCGCCATCGCACCGACCCGCCACGACCGCTTAGCTCGACTCCACCGCCACCCTAGGTATAACCCCTCTTTCGTATCATGGTCGAGATCACGAGATGCAATTGATGGTTACATTACTCACGATACTTATGTTAGAGGATGGATGACCGTCATTGGATGTACACGGTCGGAGAAGTCAAAGTGATTACACCACGTAATGGATGAACAAGACCGATGCTTTCTTGAACTGCATTTGGCAAGGTCGCTAAAGGACATTGTCTAGTTTTGTGTCCCTGCAGCAAATGTGGAAACAGAGAAGGGTAAACAAGGTGGACATGGGTAAACATCTTTTGAAGAATGGACTTACGCCGACTACACCCGTGGGTCCACCATGGTGAAGCCCATCGATGAGAGAGGAGGTGGTGAGACCACGCGTCGAGGCTTATGATGTCGATGCCGGGTAGCGACATGTTAGATGACTTTCACCAAGCGACACGATGAGGGACGGAGAAGGAGGAGATGGAGGCACCGCAAAGCGTTCTACGACATGATGGACTCGCACGAAACCCCTTCACGATCGGTCAACGTGTCTCAAGTGGATGCCATTGACGCTTAATGGGGTTGAAGTCCGAGTTAAACCTAAGTCGAGAAGGCTTCGATAAGATGTTGACCGTGATTGGCACCGCCTCCGAGGGCCACATTCGCCAAAGAGCATGTACGAGTCACGTAAACTCCTTCGTGCACTTAAGATGCCGTATGAGCGGATACATGCTTGTTCGGCGGGTGCGCCCTATTTAGGAAAGAACACAAGGATGCAAAGTATCGTCTGGTGTAAATCCTCCGTATCCGAGGTAGACTCGTGATGGCCGAAGAGGCAGCTTACATGACCGTGAAAATCCTACGGTACCTTCCGCTCCTACCGAGGATCCAACGGCTATACATGACCGAGGAATCGCGAAATGATGACATGGCACAAAAATGGCAAATGGTACAACTCGACAAGATGGTACATCCATCCGATGGTGAAGCATGGACCCGCTTTGATGACCAACATCGTGAGAAAGCGTATGAGGCTCGCAATGTACGTGTCGCCCGCAATGATGGGTTCAACTTATGGATCGATGGCTGCCCCATACACATGTTGGCCGTGTTCGTTATCCCCTCAATCTCCCCGGCGTCTCCTTTCAACGACATAACGTATTCTTGTCGTTGATAATTCCCGACACCCGGGAGTAATATGGGTGTGTTCATGGAGCCCGTGTTTGATGAATTGGTCCGTGCTTGGGACGAAGGGGTATGGACATACGACCGAGCTACAAAGACAAGCTTCAAAATGCACGCTTGGTACCACTACTCCTCGCATGACTTCCCGCGATGGGTTATTCTCTCTACCGTGTTCACGGAAGTTCCCATGCCCGATGCAAGGAAGGTGTGAGGTTCCATTGGTTGCACAAGGGTGGCAAGTACTCATCGTTCGACAGACATCGCCAATTCCTCCTCTTGACCATCCATTCGCATAAGACATCAAGAACTTTACGAAAGGTGTCGAGTGATGCACTCGCACGCATGGATTATGATCGGTGCCGAGGTTCATGCTCACATAGATGCTCGTGCCCAATCAAGAAGGTGGTTTTGTGGGATATGGTGAGCAACATATGTGGACTCATAAGTCGGGCTTGACGAGGCTCCCTATTTCGATGACCTTCTTCCGCCACATAACATTGATGTAATGCACATCAAAAGAATGTCGCCGAGGCACTTTGGGCAACACTCATGGACACCAAAAGTCTAAGGACAACCCTAAGGCTAGAGGACTCGCAACGTTATGCGATAGACCAAATCAAGAGATGCAGCCTCCTAGTCGCGGCAAGACATGGAGAAGGCCTAAGGCCGATTTCGTCTTGAAAAAGGACCAAAGGAGGGAAGTACTTGAATGGATCCAGACGCTAATGTTCCCCGATGGGTATGCGCGAATCAAGAGGGGAGGAACTTAGGCACTCGCGAATCAACGGATGAAGAGTCATGACTACCACATATGGATTGAGCGGCTTCTTCCGCGATGGTTCGAGGCTATGTCCCCGAGCATGTCCGCAAGTGCCGGCAGAGTTGAGCTATTTCTTCCGCACTTTGTGCCAAGGAGCTATCTCGGACCGTCATTGATGACTTGGAAAAGTGGTACCCGTGTTGCTCTGTAAGTTGGAGAAGATCTTTCCACCCGGCTTTTTCTTGGCGATGCAAAGATTTGATTGTGCACCTCCGTATGAGGCACGTATGGGGGCCCGTGCAGCACGCTGGTGCTATCCAATCGAGAGATGTCCAAGACTCTTCGCCAAAATGTAGAAATAAAGCCAAAATTGAGGCTTCCATGGCGAGGCATACATTCGGAGGAGGTGTCAAACTTCACAGAGAAATACTACACCGAGAACCTTCCTAGCGCTCATAATCCACCCCTCGTTACAATGTCGCGAAATGAATCGAACCTCACCTTTTCCAAGGGCAACTCGAGCGCAAGTGCATCGACCACTAAGCAATTGAAAATGAAGAGTGGCGCAGATCATGCTATATGTGTTGACCAACCTTGTCGAGCCGCACTGCTCATTGGGTAAGTTCTCAACGAACTTGTTTCAATACGCCGTCACTCCTTGTTTCTTCGCCCAACCCCTTGTTTCTCGTTGGTGCAGTGGAATTTCTTCGTCAATCTCGCATGAATCAAGGGATCCTACCCGCAGAAACCGATACCCTTCTTTCACGTGGTGCGGGACCAGGAGCCCCGATTTCATTTCTTGGTTCAAATGTAAGGTATCGTCCAATTTAGCTCGACTTAGTTCGACATTCCAAGTTGATCGACGCTCAAATAATATAACGATCTATCCCGCTTGAGCTTGCGTGCCCAAACCGCGCGCCTATAAGTGACGAGTTGAGACAAAGTTGCAAACGGTCGTGTCGTTAGGGTCAAGTCATTTACGGTTATGACGTGAATGGATATCGCTTTCACACGTTAGTTACGAGCGAGTCGCCCAATCGAAAAACCACAAACAATGGAGTTTTTACGCCCTGCATCGATGGCCTCGACTATTATGGAAGAATTGAAGAAATCTACGAACTTCCATTCTATGGTTCCAAACCTCTTAATCTCGTCATATTCAAATGTCTGGTTTCATCCTCGAGTAACGAGACGAACCCTAATCTTGGGCTAGTCGAGATTCGACAGATTCCGTCTATCCAGAAAAGATGTCTACATTGTGGCTCAACAGCCGTCCAGTTTATTATACGCCATACGCTGTACAAGACAAAGAGCATCTTAAGGGTTGGGCTATTGTGCACAAGGTATCGCCACACGGTAAACTACCTGTCCCAAACGATGAAGATTACAACTTCAACCCAAACACATATGATGGAGAGTTCTTTCAAGAAGAGGGGCTACAAGGGAGGTTTGAGATAGACTTAACCGAAGCGATAGGAATGGAAGTAGACAATGAAAGGGTTGATGACGAGGACGCTGGAGACGAGGTGCGAAATGTGAAGGACTTAAAAATGCTTGAGCGACACGCTTAGGCAATGACAATGAAGACAACATTCCTCCTTCGGATAGTGTTGATGATTTGGACAATGTTGATAGTGATGACGAGACCTATGATCCAGCTAATCCCAATCATGAAGATTATTTCTAATACATGTAATACTATGTTTTTTGTAATTATGTTTTGTTCATTTTGCATCTATTTCTAATACATGTATTACTATGTTTTTGAAAATTATGTTATGTTCATTTTGCATCTATTTCTAATTACGTCTTGCTTATTCTTTTTAATTGCAGGTGAGTGAACAAAGATGGCGGGGAACCGTCGTAACGTGTCCTCGCTTACTGCAGACCACGACCGCGGGGAGGAGGCGAGGGGTCGGACAGGAGGAGGAGGAAGAGGACCGCCGGCCGCAGAGGGGGCCGTCTCCTCCCACGCCGCGTGAGGAGGTGATGGAGGAGGAGGTGGCGCCCGTGGACGAGTTGGACGAGGAGCTGGTTCGGCAGACGGGCGAGGAGGAGGGGGCGGACGAGGACGACGACGAGGCGGTAGGCACGGGTTCCGCTTCCTCCTCTGCCTCTTCGGTGTCTACTGCGAGGTCCCGCGAGCCTCCCTCAGGTTCCGCATCCTCACCGACGCCCAGTGATTCGCCCCGAAGGGCAAAAGTAAGTAACTTTAGATGTTGTCACCACTACTTCATATGATATGTTGAAAAAAAAGAGAAACTAATAATTTTTCTTAATCACTTGTGCAGAACCTGGTGGTTGTGTCGGGTGGTGGTGCACGCCCCAATGGCATCCTAGGTCTTCGTGGCAGCAACACTACCCCCGCATTGTCACGCACGCCGGAAGGCGGAGCCGCCTACTCGCTTGACCACTACGCCGCCGCCCCGGCGCGAGTACCCCAACAAGGCGCGCGCGGTGAAGGCGGAGTTTTGGGTAAGTCTCCTCGCGACAAGATTGCTCAATACATCGCATTCATTGGACTTTTCTTGAAATAATGAATGGATACATCGCTTGTATGCGCACTTATTTCGATGCGATGAGGATTTGAGGCCGTATGACCGTGTGGCTACCCAAGCTCAAAAACTCATCACCGACATGCATCACGAGGTGCGATCCAGCCATCGTAAGCTACCACGGTCAAGCTTGAGAGAAGGTCACCAAGAAAGACGCAAGAAACATGACGACCGGAGCAAGACTTGAGGTAGATGAAGAACATTAATATTGATTCGCTTTGAGATTAAGCACGCTTAATTTGATCTTCTTATATGTCAAATACTTGATGACGTATATAATTCCCTGGTGGTGCCAATCGTATCCCGAGTGTCGGGCGATGATCGTGGACAAGTGGTTCACTGAGGAGTATCTCCGATGCACAGTGATGCCCGGACCATCGCTTGATGATGCAAGGTCCAAAGACACCATCAAGGCAGCCGCAGCCTCTCCGCATACAAACAAGCATGGGTACACGAATTCATTTATCTATTGTGACGCTCAATTTCGCTCGATTTCTAATTATCTTGTCGTTTTTCTCGCAATGGCGTCACATAGTGCCCACCTTGCTCTGACTTCCGTGCATGGTGTATGGCCCACAAGGGCAAGGCGACGTCCGACGCCTCCTTCAACTCGAGGACCCGCCGAGGCGACACGAACCCGAAAGGCCCACACCCGCATCGCTGAGTACATCGCCGGCGACAAGGTCGGTCCATGGGCCGCACCATGATCCGAGCACCCGTGACTTTGATGGAGAGATCGTCATGAGGGTGGGACAAGGCAAGAAGCATGGGCGGTTCGGCTTGGCGACGGCCTCATCGACACGCCTCTACTCCATCTCTCTCCCGATCCGAGCACGAGCACGAGCGAGCCCGCCATACGCCCACGCAGCATCGCGACAAAGACCGGTCGACGCACTCGAGGTTATTCTGCTTTACTCGTCGACATTGATCTTTACACACCTTTATTAGCTTTGTATTATCAAACATTGAGTGAAATTTTGCAGTCTACTGGAACAAGAAATGAGGCAACGCTGAGCCGGAGGCCGAGAAGAAAGGATGTCGCCACCGAGGTCGACCGCCGAAGCGGCAGAGGATGTCGGCCCAGCTCGAGGCCGAGCGGGCCGAGCGGCAGGCCCAGACGCAGAGCTTGGCGGACATGATGGAGTTCCTACAAGGTCTTGGGCAACATACGGGCTTCATTGCGCGCCTAGGTCGTTCGCTCAACCTCCGCCACGCGCCCCGCACCGCAGCCTACTCCCGTGAGTATGAAAGTTATTTGCTTTCGCTTGTGCTTTGCTTGTATGACCTCTACCTTCCTAGATTAGGTATCTAATGTAATCTTGTCTCACATGCAATCTCTTCTCCTTTGTGCAGCCTCAATCGGCGGGTTCGAATAATCCACCTCATGCGCCTCCGAATGATGGAGCTTTTCCTTCACCACGCGCAGTGGCCACCTTCGAGATGAATGGTAGTTGTATTTTCATTTGTTGTTCACTTGGTGATGGATTGTGATATACTTATGATGCACTTGTCGATCGTGATGAACTTGTGGATTTGTTTGGATGGACTTGAGCACTTATTGTTATATATGTGATGGATGTGATAAATATGTGATGGATGAGATATATATGTGATGGATGTGATATATATGTGATGGATGAGATATATATGTGATGGATGTGATATATATGTGATGGATCTGATATATGTTTGGATGGATTTGTTTGTCGTGATGGAATGTAAAAAACAAATAAAAAACGCTGTTTTGGGTCACTTTGCCGAGTGCAACACACGACAAATAGGTCTTTGCCGAGTGCCATGGTCATGGCACTCGGCAAAGCCGAATGTGGGCAGCTTTGCCGAGTGCCATGACCATGGCACTCGGCAAAGAATTTTTTTAAAAATTAAACCTTTGCCGAGTGTCATGACCATGGCACTCGCAAAGAATTTTTTAAAAATTAAAACTTTGCCGAGTGCTAGTTCATGCGGCGCCGCAAAGAATTTTCAAATATTTTTTAAAACCTTGCCGAGTGCCGTCGTTCGACACTCGCAAAGACATTTTCAAAAAAAATCTTTGCCGAGTGCGCCGGTTGGCACTCGCAAAGCGCCGCCAACAGGCCGGCGCCAGAATCGGTCCTTTTCTTTGCCGAGGCCGACTCGGCACTCGGTAAAGCCTTTGTTAGTGCCCGGAATACACTGCAAAGGATGCTTTGCCGATTAATTTTTCCGAGTGCTCTTTGTCGAGTGTCGACTTCGCAAAGCCTTTGCCGAGTGCAAAGGGTCTTTGCCTAGTGTCGAGGCACTCGGCAAAGTGCCTGAGTCCGGTAGTGCGAGCCAGTGAGTTGCAGAAAGGATGGCAGTGAGATGACAATGGATAGTTCATCCCTGAACCAAACTGAAAATTCTATGAGCTACATTTTGTATTAGTGTATTCTTAGCTTCCTCACCTGTTTCATATATGTTGAGAAAGGATGGAACTGAAATTTCCCTAGATGTTGCTACGCTCTTTGAAAATGTAGGTTTTAGTCCTCCGATACAATGGCATGTGACATGGTGACAAAGAGTAATATTTAGCTATGAATTTCCTTCGAAAATTTCTATGTCGCTTATGTGCATTGTGCTCATATTCAGATTCTGTTATTCGTAATCACGCAGGTAGGAAGTGGAACCTGTCCCTGCATACCTCTGGCTGTTTAGGATTATCAGAGAAGGCACAACTCATAATCTATAAGAGGCTTGCTTATCTATTCTTATAGCTACCTATGTCTTGCATGAACATCATATGCATTTTTTTTTGTGCCGTACAAGGGCTGCACGTGGCTGAATAAGACTCGAAGGAAGACATCCACGGATTGTGAATTATTGAAGTTGAATTTTGCTTTATATAGCTTGCATCTATTCATGTTTATAAGCTATCAATCTACATCCATACTAACTAGCTGAATTACTCACGCAATTGCGCTAGCCAGTATAATAGTTGTGTCTATATTTGAAGATACCATTTTATATGTTATACAACTCTAATACCTATAATTGAAAATATAGTTGTATGTGTTTGTTTAACTACAACTATAATATCTATATCCTACTAATGAGAAAAGAGTAATGACATCGTCCGTGCGTTCGGACAGACAACTCGCATCGGACACCTCTTGTGCTCCAGACAGACTATCTATCTATATCTATAGTAACAAGGGGCATGTCGGCGTCCTGTTTTGAGCTCGTGAGAAGCCGCTCTTGCTCCGCTTGCGCAAGGCCACCCTCACTCGTACTCACAAGCGCTGCCATGGCCAGTTGAGTTTCGCCGATGTAAGCCGAGCGCATGGAGATCGCCTTGAAGGCAAGGCTAGTGCTTCGGCCATGTTGTTGCAGTAATAGACGTTTTTTTTGCTGCTATCGGTGGTTTGAGATGTTGAGACTATGTTTTTTGAATGTTGCAGTAATCAATTCTTGAATTGTTGCACTTCGTAGTCCCAAAATATTGTGTCTTCTCTATCAAATGTTGATGTTGTTAACATTCAATGTTGCAGTAACTTATTTCGTTTGTAGAGTGTGTATCTTTTTCGAAAATAATCTCGATGTTGCAGCTGTTCCTTCCCATTGTTGCAGATGTGAAATAAAAATATTTCATAAGTTAGTCTTAAATGTTGCGTTGCTCAAGCATACGATGCGGCAAGAGCGGTAAGAGGTATTTGTTGCAATCATGTCTTTGATTTGTTTCACAAGAGTAAACTTTTATTGCGGTAGAGATGACTATTTGTTGCACCGAGGAATCCGTGATTGTTGCATCTAGTTGTGAAATTGTTGTATTTTTTATTGCACCGGATGGGAATTTGTTGCAGGCTTACTAAACAATAGTTGTGCCCGATCGGATGACTGACATCCAATATTTCAAGTTAGATCCGACGATGGAGAGGAGTATACGATGGGAAAGTCCCCATTGTACGTCCAGGCGCTAGTTGCCCCCATGATAAAATTCACAATATGCCACTAAAAAAATAGCATCCATATATCAATATAATTTTGAAATTGAGATACATAACTAAAATTGTGAATTTTAAAATTTCATAAATGTTCTAAATTGAGAAGTCATAGTACAAAATTAAATTTTTAGCTCCACAAAAGTTAAAATATTATTAAAAATATGTAGCCCGTGCAATGCACAAGTTGACGAGAATCTATACTAATCGGAGGCTCTCCTAGAAGCTTGATAACAACAGCAAATAGTCAATAGATCAGTGTGAATTCATTTCATAAAAGCAGGTTCAAAAGCCTTCTTTCAGCTGATATCATAACATACCTGTATTTTTTCTCAATCGGTTTGCAAGCATACCGGAGTCCAGATCGACACATTTTCTCACAAAATGGAGGCCTGCAATCGGTTAAGCAGCATAACTAATTAAGTTGGGAAACATAGAATCATTATAGTTCAGCAGGCGAGATAATGTGAAAGATTTGTTTCATTGCTTGCAAAGTTTAGCAAAAAGCATGGAAGCAAAATTTATTTTGCGCTAGTATAACTTACCCGTATTCCTACAATCTTATCCAAACAAAATTTTATACTAGTGGGCCGCGATACGCCCAAATAACCAATAGTAATTATTTTTATTTCCTCTAGTTTCCCTAAAAAAGTTTTTTTTCCCGGTTATTACAACAATGACCTGTATTACAACAGTGAGCGATAAGTGATGTAGTAGTCAACTTAATCGTTTAGTGCCATTGCCTACAGGATGTTTAACCTTTCACAGCAAGAACCTGAACTGCGGATGTACAATTGTGGACAACCCCCTTTAGTTGCCAACTCCACAGGCATAAATGTAGATTTTGCACTTATAATTCTTATAACTATACGTTCTATAGAGTTTGTGAGTGAGCGCAGTATTTTGTTTTCTACCTATCTCCCTGTTTAATCTGTACCCACACCAGAAGCTAGCTAATGGAAATTGCTCCGGTTGGAGCTTCTTTTCGCTAAAGAAAACACTGATACATGCACATGGTAATTGATATGGTAGCTAGGACATTTTATTTCTTTTGAGCACGGACAGAGAATACTTGGACATGTTATTATTTGAACATACGTACAAGCAAAACACATGCTCGTACTAATGTAGAACAAGTACAGGATAGAGCAAGTACATAACATAGCATACACAGCATAAAAGCTATAGCAGCTATATATACTCATGGAATAGCCAGCCAGCCATTTATTTCATACACCCTAGTGGGCGATCGACGTATGGCACGCATGCTTGCCTCTACTGGGCGGCTGCGACTTGCCCATCTCCTTGTGTCCCAGCAGCAGGCGCCCAGAGGACGCTTTCCCTGCTGATGAAGTGGCACACCGCCGCGTCCCCTGACTTGACATGCTGCGGCATCTTCTTGGGGTCGAACTGCGACGTGTCGAGGTGGCAGACAGCGACCGCCTCCATCTTGTGCGCACCTCCGTCCTCGCTCTCCAGCGTCACCGTGTACACCTTGGTGGGGTTGACTGCATGGCAGTAGAACACCGCATATGGGAACGTCATGCCGTGGCACGTCATGGTGTCCCTCGAGTCCGTGAGTGTCCGTATCGCCGCCACCTTGTACCTCCTCGCCGCGACGCCTTCCGCGGGCACGTCGGAGGAGAAGGCTTGGACGTCGTGCGTCCCCAACACGGACATGGCGACCTCGACCATCGACTCGATGGACGTGGCACATGCCCGCTTCTCGCCATTGAGGGCGTAGTGGGGGTTCTCGCAGAGATCCAACGTTGACCATATGTCGTCGGCCATGGCGAGGGACGCCGGTGCAAACATTTTGAGGATATCAGTGAAGTTCTTTGTGGACATAGGGATGGAATCAGCAACCTCACGATACAACAAGGGAGCACGTGAGGTAGCCGGTTGGATGTAGGGGGTAATCGTGGACCCTGGCATCAACACATCCTCTGAGAAGATGAGGTTTGCTAAATTGAAATGGCCATGGCTATGGCTATCTCCGTGAACGTGTTCGTGCCCATCTGCTAAAAAGACAATATATAATTGGGTAAGAATGGCACGTTCTTTGACAAGAATTGGCAGTAATATAAATTACTTTGATCCCACATCCTCTATATGTGACAAGAATTGGCAGTAATATAAATTACTTTGATCCCACATCCCTCTATATGTGCCAAGTTGCACCAATTATGTACCTCGGAATAGGTTTTACTTATTCTGAAACTTTATTATCTATTCAAAGAAAAATCATAATCGATAGTACTCACAACTTTCCATGTTCGAATGGTATGTTTCTGTCTTGTCGTATATTATGGCTAATCATTTTATATTTATAAAATTTGCATAGCTAACATGAATTACGACGAAAGGGTCTAACCTAAGTTGTCTTTCCTCTTGAACTAGAACTCCGGATCAACCACATTCTATGAAAAAGATTGCAGAAGAAATATAAATGCAACACACTTTGAATGCTCTTCCGTACATAAGCCTAGAATTGATTTACGACACACTTTTTGTATTTTTGTGGTACTAGTTAGTGGCATTTGAAAACAGCTCCACATAAATATACTCAATATGAAACTTACCTCTGCTGCTAGCTGCACCCTTCTTGTTAATTCCTTGCAAACCATGCCTCATCTTCTCGTCGTCTCCTTTGTTGTCCCCTTTCGTGTTTGGGCCCCAACGCCAAACGAGGAGCGGGTTCTTCTGGTCGTCGTTCTTCTGGTCATCCCCTTTCGTGTTTGGGCCCCAACGCCAAACGAGGAGTGGGTTCTTCTGGTCGTTGTTCTTCTGGTCGTCCCCTTTCGTGTTTGGGCCCCAACGCCAAACGAGGAGCGGGTTCTTCTGGTCGTCCCCTTTCGTGTTTGGGCCCCAACGCCAAACGAGGAGCTGGTTCTTCTCGTCGTCGTTCTTCTGGTCGTCCCCTTTCGTGTTTGGGCCCCAACGCCAAACGAGGAGCTGGTTCTTCTCGTCGTCGTTCTTCTGGTCGTCCCCTTTCGTGTTTGGGCCCCAACGCCAAACGAGGAGCTGGTTCTTCTCGTTGTCGTTCTTCTGGTCGTCCCCTTTCGTGTTTGGGCCCCAACGCCAAACGAGGAGCGGGTTCTTCTGGTCGTCCCCTTTCGTGTTTGGGCCCCAACGCCAAACGAGGAGCGGATTCTTCTGGTCGTCGTTCTTTTGGTCATCCCCTTTCGTGTTTGGGCCCCAACGCCAAACGAGGAGCGGGTTCTTCTGGTCGTCCCCTTTCGTGTTTGGGCCCCAACGCCAAACGAGGAGCTGGTTCTTCTCGTCGTCCCCTTTTGTGTTTGGGCCCCAACCGAAGAGCGGGTTCTTCTGGTCGTCCCCTTTTAAGACATGATCACAAAATATTTATTATAATTTATAAATAGGAAACTTGAAAATGTATGAGATCACCGACTTCCATTACCATGTTACACAGGTTCCTAGGTACCATATCTGTTATTGCTCCACACATAACATATCATGCTTTAAATTTTGGGAACATATCCGGCGAAAATAATGTAAATGCTACAAATTTGTGAAAATTGAGTGTGAAAGTTTTCCAAAAAATTCAAAACATTACCATACATAGGAATAGCATGCATTGAAAATTTCAAGATCAACCTCAATCTCATTTGCAAGAAATGAAAAGGTCGATTATCAGTATTCACTAAGTATCTGTCTTTTTGAGAGTTCTCACATGCAATTGAGTTTGATATTGAAAATTTTCATGGAAAAATGAAATACCCTTAATTCCTGACAACTCGTCTAAGACTTTAAGCCATTTTCATCAGATATTAATCATTTATCGTGTGTCACATGTTATAATTTATTGGACGTTATTTCTGAAACATTTATTTCCAATCTAAAAATAAATAAAGTTGGTAAGTAAGGAAACTCTTATAGTAAGCTGTTAATGCAAATAAATATTATTTAATTGATGTTGTGATGAGCTGCACAATTAGCTAACTTACTACCATTTTTGGTGATGACTCCTAATAATATGTTCTGTGACGTCCCAGACTTACATAAGAAGTCCAAACATAGCCTGACTTAAGCTCCTTAATTGTCAGAGAAGTCAGAGGTGTATTGCATAATTAAGAGAGACATCGTGGCTTCGTTCAACTAGTTCTGTGTGTGTGTGTGTGTGAGAGAGAGAGAGAGAGAGAGAGAGAGAGACCAGCAGATGGGGTCAAGAGCTCGAGTATGGCTGATGGCATGGGAGAGTAGGGAAGCATCGTCTGCCAGTACGCAATGGCCGTAGACGCCGAGTTTGGAACTATGGTCCCATCGGCGCTCGCCAAATTTGCATGCGGACGTCCTGCGGCCGCCGTGACCTATAAATCTCCATCATCATCACAAAAGTAAGACGAAACGAAAATACTTACATGTGGGGCATTCCATCCTAATAATCAATTTTTGCACTCATGCATGATCTAAAAGAGTGTTTACTTACTTGCGTGGATGTGCACTATGATTTGTGAAATATACATGCAATTGGTGCGTGAAAAGCATAGATTAATTTGCAATGAGCAACATATGCGTAATCAAATATTTCATTGATGCATGTACTCACCAGAAGGAACGAGATGAATGAGAAAAGGACACTCATATTGCTTTGTCTCGGCTAGCTAGCTGGTGGCTACTGCGTTGCTTTGTTCTCGACCAGTCCAGGCAAGTAGTATTTATAGGCCGGTCCTGAGTATGCCCACCCTGTCTTGATCGCATGCATTTATAAAAGGATTGGTGTTAGAAAAGAAGATATAAGAACTGTAAATATTACTCGGATGAAGTTTGACTCACAGGTGTACAACTTGCGGTAGGGGCCTGTAGTCGGGGGCATGACCTGGTGCATACCAACCTGTCGCATTACGCGTTGCACCATGTGAGGCTCCACCCTATGTGTGAATACCAAATGGCAGTTAGTCGTCCACAGCGGAATGTCCCAGATGCATTGCCGGACAGTCCGTGCGGCGCTACCGTGCGCATGAACTGTGGATGCCATGGATTCCATATGATGTCGCTCTCGTGCAATGACTCGAACTCGTTGTGGTACAACGAGTAGCACCTCGCCGGTCTTCCACTTTCCCAACGCTGACGGGCAGCAGTCCACCGTAAGCCCATGGTGGGCCCGTCTACCTGGTCATGCGGAACGGGGTACGGGTGCACCGCTATCTCGATGGTCAGCCGCCTAACAGGAAAGTGCTCCCAACTCCACAGTTGCAGCAACACGTAGTAGACGGCTAGGTTGGTAGCAGTGGTACCGCACCGCGAAACATCACACAACCCCCGGTATGTGGCACAAAGGACGACTGATCCCCAGCTATACTGAGGCATCATCCTAGCCTCCGCGTCAACCAAAGACTCGGCGACGCGAATGAAGCTGGGGTACAAAAAAATCGCCCTTTGTGGTTGGAAATAGGACCCAACCAACGAGCTGAAGAAGGTAAGCAACGAGGTGTATCAACGACCTCGTGAGATGCACCCCGCGGGCATCGCTGAATTGCCTCAGCCAAGCTCGGGGGATGCCATGTGCACCCTCCGAGAGAGGTTGGCCAAACCGCTGCTCCAGCCTGGCCTTCCAGTCCGCACCCGGAGGGCCCGGAACAAGCGGCTCACCTCGGATCGGGAGACTGGCCAAGAGTGAGACGTTCTGCAGGGTGACCGTCATCTCACCCCACCAAAAGTGGAAGGTGTGCGTCTCGGACCTCCACCTATAGACAAGTGTCGACAGCAGGATGGCGTCTAGGGTGAATTGACGTCCAACAGAGACCATCCTCGCAAGGGCAACAAGCTCGTGTCCCAGAGGATCGGGGTGTAGCGATCATCCTGCACCTAGCAGTCCCTCCCCACCGAAGCGCCAGGGGTGGGGGCCATCTGCGTCAGCGGTGAGCCACAGCTTGCACCGGTGGTCGTCATCGTACAAGTGTTCCAAAAGCACCAGTAGAGACATGACTTGCAACACATGGAATAGAGGGAATATTAGTGAGAAGGTGGCTACTGACCATAAAAGATTGTAAATTAAACATGCTAGCTTTTTAATTGCATAGTAGTTTTCTTCGGGTAATAAGCTACATGATAAGCTAGCTAAATTAGATTATGCTCCTCTGTTCTTCGATGAATGCATTTCTTATTATTTGATTTTGCTTTACGACCAAACTAACATTACAAATTAATGCACACTACTTTATTAATTAATTACTACTAGTTATTTCATAACTAATAAACACTGTAAATTAAAAATTACGACCAAACTACCTGCGAACGATGGCGGTTAATAACGCTGAAATGTCCCAAAAATATAATCGACAGAGCAAGAGAGCGAGCAACTACAAAATGAAATGAACGAGCGGAAGAGCGAGCGAGTGACTGTGAAATAAAATCGTGCTTGCTCGCTCTAATTTATAGCCGCTGCTCAAAGGGAAATCCTTATCCCGCGCTCGCTAATTAAGCCATGCATTTCGTGGGACAAAGACTTGATGGATGAGACAAGGAGGTGATGGGATGACAAGTGATTGATGCTTTCGGTGGAAAAGTAAGGCAAATGGAGGAAGAGCCTCATTTAGATGTTTGGACAAACAATACATGGCACAATTTTCTGTTGATTTTTACAAACATGACACTTATACGAAATAACGATAAAAATTCTAAATGAATAAAATTATGACAGATTTACACAAGCAAGTACACAGTGTCGGGAGGCTCTACAAAAAATTTCATAATTTTTTGGACTCATTTGCTATGTTTTAAAATTCTTTTAAATTTCAGCCTAACCCTAACCCTAATCCTATCTAACCTAACACGTGGCGACCGGAGGGCCGTTGGCGCACGGTCACCATGCGCCAACGGGTGATGTGGTGGTTGTAGTGGCGGGCGGTAGGGCTCGTGACCGATGTGGCGGTGAGCGGTGGGCCCGTGCGCCAACGCTAGGTGGCGGCAACTCCGACGTTCGCGCATGGCCACCATGCGCCAATGGTGCTATTTTTACTAATACGTTTTCGTCGTGGTTACATCAGAAAATACGTGACGAAAACGTGCTAGAATTCTAGGACATGCATACTCATTTTTTCAAAGACGTCAGATATGAGGATTTGTCAAGTTTAAGAATGTAAATTGATGATGTACCAGCACAAACATGAAAGTATCTAGCATTTGCCACTATTGATGTATTATGGTATTCCTCTTTTTTTTGCCTAAAATTCGCACGTATTTAGAATGGAAAAATCCTCATACCAAGATGGGCCTATCGGTCAAGTCAGTGCGCCAGATGTTGTATTGGTCCAGCCATATAATAATACATGATCGTGATTTGCTATCTGGCAGGGGTAGAGCGGTCCTATGTGATCAGATCTGATGGTCCTAGCACATGTGAAAGGTTGTTAGAATCTTGATTCTAGTATTACGATTCAATGTTTCTACGATACAGATTGACTGGATCGATCCGATTTTATGGTAGAGTATTAATTGGTAGAATTTTAATATTATTATGATTCTAAGAAAAAAATTTCTTCGATCGTGATAAAAAATTTATACGATCCTACCCGATTGTAGCTATTTATTAAATAATTATTTGCATATGTCCCTTTATTATATATTTTTTACCTTTTATTTCTTCATGTCCATTATAATTTGTATAAATAACAAATGATATTTCCTTTACACTATATATTGGTAAAGCAACGTTCTAAAGTGTAGTTTTAAAAATGTAGAAGTGTTAAAATACAAGATATATTTTAAAAATGTTTGTTTGGTAGAATCATATAGGATCTTAGATTCTACATCGATCCTATGATTCGTGATCCTGCTGAAGAACCTTCGATCCGATTCAGGATCGCGATTATGACAACCTTGCATGTGAGGTATCGATTTGTATGGTCTTGGTAAGTCCGCGTATGTACTTCTCCTGACGTGTACGCAGTGGTGGACCCATATATGGAGCAAGGGGTGCTAACTCATGATTAGATAGAAGTCTCGTTAGATTGCAATTAAACTATGACATAGCAAAAAATACACGACCATTGACTCAACAACTGATATTATAGTGAAACAGATAAATGACATTGAAAAAAAAAGAATTATAGCAAGAATAAGTAAGAATTAAAGGAGATTCGGTCCACCAAACCATCACGAGTCGTGACATGTCTCTACGCTACATTGGCACCATTGCAACCTGTATAGACAAAGTAACATATATAAATCATAGCTTCTTCATTTTACTACTAGTGTTATCGGAGCTACTTCGAATTCCAACATTTACATCTCTTTTGGATTTGCTCAAGTATGTATATTTTCCTAACCAAATCAAATAATCTTGTTGGTTCTTTTCTATAAATCAAAAGGGAAATACATTGTTGGTGCAACTCTGTCTCAGGGTGTTGCGTGTCTCGTTGTTGCATATCGGCACTTTTCATTCATGGATTTTTTTTATTTAATAATTATTTAATATTATTTTAAAATTAACCCATCGCAAACTTTATTTTCAATTCTAACCTCTTTGGTCACGTCATCACCTGTGGCGTGGCCAAAATATACTGTCATGTCACGCACGCAAGGCCCTCAACCGCATCGATCGCGTGGAAGGCTTGCGTGGCGCTTGTCATGCCACCACTAATGGCGTGACAAAGTTGTATTGTCACGCCAACGAGAGTGGCATGACAGTGACTACTTAGGTGCCGCCGCCCGCCAGCTTCTTTAGTTTTCTCTAGCTCATTTCTTCCTCCCGACTTCTCCTCCCTTAATCCGTCATCGCCGCACTCTCCTCGCGCCGCCGCCTCATCCCGCGCCATCGTGATCACCATGCCGGCTTCCTTCCCGCGCCGCCCTCCTCCCCGTGGTGGCATCCTCCCCACGCCGCCTCTCTCGCCGGCAAGATCCTCCCCGCGCCGCCTCTCCCGCACGGTCCTCTCCCCACGCCGGCCTCATCCCCACATCGATGTCCTATCCATCGACCCCGCTCCCTACATTGTGAAGGTAAAATTTTTTGTGCCATTTTTGTGAAATTGGTTCATGCTTGTGTTGTCTTTAGTTTACTGAAGTTGGGTTGTAATTAATTTAGCTCTCTAATACATGCATATTGCCACAGTGCGAAAGGGGTGCAGATGGAAGGTATGTGGGGGCAAAACAAGGGATACACAATGAAAAATAGCGAATGTGAAGCAGCCTCACTCTTGTGGGACCGCACAAGTGTTCGGGGAGCACCTTCAGGAGACCGCAAATTTCATTGCAAGGCATATTACTGTGGTTGTGGCTATCGATCCTGATGTGACCGTCGCCACCCTCATCGAGGTTATCTTCGGGTTTATTAAGTACCATGTGAAGTACGGGAAAACCTGGAGGGCAAAGCAGAGAGCGATGCAGTTATTGTGGGGTGATTGGAAGGAGGCTTACAGCTTGCTTCCTCGAATCCTAACTGCTATGTAGGCCAAGAATCCGGCCATGGAGTTTTATTCTTGGTACAGCAACTGAATGGAACCCGATGGAGAGGTTATGAAACATGTTCTCGAGAGGGTGTACTAGTCCTTCGGGCAATGCATAGAGGCCTCCAAATATTGCAGACCTGTCATATTAGTTGATGCTATGTTCCTGACCGGGAAGTATTATGGTGCCTTGATGCTCGCCGTGGGTATGGATGTGGAGGACCAGCTGATTCCATTAGCATTCGCATTGACAGATGGTGAGAACAATGCGAGCTGCGAATGGTTCACGGATATTGTTCGTCTACGCCTCGTTTGGCCTGGACAGCAGTTTGCATCATCTCGGACAGGCACCGCGGTATTCTGATCGTTGTGAGGAGCAGACTTGACGGACACCCGGATGTGCTGTATAGGTGGTGCATGCGTCATTTAGTGACTAATTTCTTTAAGCAATGCAGTAGGAAAGATCTCACAAAAAAGTTCAAGTTGTTGTGTGGATGTTTAGAGAAGAGGAAATTTGAGTTCAAGTTGATAGAGTTGAGGGGACTGACCAACGAACGGGGTAACTTGTGGTTGGAAGAGGTCTTGCAGCAGAAGACGAAGTGAGCACAGGCATACGATGAAGGTGGCTGTCGGTATGGTATGATGACAATGAACATCTCGGAAATATTCAACAACGTTATTAAGGGCATTCGTGCGATGCTAGTATCGGCTATCTTGGAGTACTCATTTTGAAAGGCCAACTCATACTTTGTGGATCGGTGGACCCGAACAAGGGATGCGTACAACGTCGTCCAGCGTTGGGGTGCGGCTGCCGCCAAGCACCTTGCTATCGCGGAGGCAAAGTCATGCAATCAGGAGGCGGAGGAATACGGTCCCACTTTGCATATATACACCGTCAGGGTAGCCGGGGTCACATCGATAGGGGGTGAGCGTTATGGTGGCCAAAACCATAGAGTGAACCTGACTGCGAGATACTGTACTTGCATGGTCCCAACGTTGCTACATGTCCCATGCTCTCAAGTCGTCACTGTCTATCGTGTGCGCGGGGTGAGTCACCTTTCTGACACATTCATTGCGCAAGAATTCTCAAAGCTAGCCACGATGCGGACTTAGGAGAAGAGATTCGAGCATTACCTTGATCCCTGGCATTGGCCACCGTACATGGGGGGAGAATACATTCCCGACACAGTAATGATGAGCAAGCGACTCGGCCGAAGGAAGAGGAAGAGGCTTCGTAATCACATGGACCTCTCACAGCAAGGCGGTAAGGACATGTACTCTCTCAGGGACTGCAACAACACCAGCAGCGCCAACAGGTGCTCGGAGTGTCACGAGCACGGACACACCAGGGCAAAGCACGTGAGTAGGGATTCGCAACCGCGCAGGGTAAGGCGATGACGCTCACGTGTCCCCACCTGCTAGAGGTATCGAATGCTGTTGTTCCGCGAAAATGGTTGTTGTTTACGCATATAGTACTTTCATTTGCATTTTATTAGATTGTTTTGTACATCATGTGTATAATGAAAATATTTTCCTGTAATACAGGATGCCGCAGCACCCACAGTATGCATTGCTCCTCTCAGAGTACGATGACGACCACCGCATGCACTACATAGCCGACGAGGGTGTGGTGAGACTTGCTGATATATTATTCAGTCATGCTTCCAACGTGACAACACTCTGTCTCGTTAGCTTTTCAGATCGACATGACAACACTCTACATCCTCAGCTTTTCAGACTGCAAAGACAAGACTATGCAAAGCAGGACGTGACCACTCCCTGCAAAGTAAGACGTGACAACACTCTGCCTCGCCAGCTTTTCTGATCGACTTGACAACACTGACCTCCTCAGCTTTTCAAACCGAAAAGACAGAACTTTGCAAAGCAGGACGTGACCACTCTCTGCAAAGTAAGACATGACAACACTCTGCCTCCCCAGTTTTTCAGATCGACATGACAACACTCTACCTCCTCAGCTTTTTAGACCGAAAAAATAGGAATCTGCAAAGCAGATCGTGACAACACTCTGTAAAGTAAAACATGACAACACTTTGTCTCGCCAGCAACTTTTCAGAAAGATAAGACAACACTCTGCCTCACAGGCTACTCACATAAAATTAACAACACCATGCCAACCCTGTGACTTATAAAAGGAGGTGGAAGAGATCTGTGAGAGAACACTACACAACCAAACCCAACACTACACCAGAGTTTGCTTCACCACGCCGGGATGGACAAGATGCAGAGGAAGCAATGGGACGAGAACTGCGAACTCGTAAGGGCTGCTGCTACCCGGGACAAACAAGCAGAGCGTGCCAGGAGGTCACTTCCTTGCAATGACGCCCCCCGTAGCAGCAACCCCATCCTGAACATTCCAACCGAGCATTCGCTACAACACCCACCCGAGGGGGAGACGTTGCCTCTCTATTGGTGCGGTGATACATGCAAGTTCTTCAAGTCAAAGTAGCAGCTAAGCCTAGGCATGCGTTACTGGGGTTGCGTGAACTACTCCTGTGACTACCCCGATCGCCATTGAGACACGAGCAGCTATCGGCAGCCGGTAAGGACCATTTATAGTATGTTCCTCCACCATTTTCTCTTTCAAAGTACACACTAACAACCTCTCCCGTCTACCCGTAGTCCTCGGATCCGCTATGTGGCTACCGTAAGTGGATCGACCTAGAGATCCACCCACACGACTAGTGGACTCTCGACTACGAGGAGTGGGATGCCAATAGGGCCTGTGAGATCCGGGAGGAGGAGCGCTGCAATGAAGAGCAAAACAAGCGTATCCGTTGGGAGACAAAAGCTCATCTCGAGGCGTGCAGGCGCAGGGAGTGCGAGGCTCGCGAGAGGGAGCACGAGAAAAAGAGGGAAATGGCGGCCAAGGCCAAGAAGGCCGGCGAGGAGTTCAACGCCGAGCTCGCAAGGAAGAGAAAATGGCCTCGGACCACGCAGTAGGTCGGCCCATTCCGACCCCAATAGTCAAATTTACTTCTATTCCAAAAATGCGATATGTATCGAGGAGTACTTTAGTTTGTTGCATCGTGCAAGATATTGTTTCTTATCCACGTAACCAAACCCTGTGCGCCGTGTAATTCCCAGCTTTATTATAAAGTCTATTTTAATTGGCAACTACAAATCTCGTCGTCTTTTCGCATTCCATTCTTCGCGTAGCAAGGCATCCAACAACATAAAAACTACGTGTTCTGGGAGTAGGCACGAAATGGTTTATGACCCCACTGTGACAACGAGCACCACCTATCATTCCAGTAGGATGTCCACGCATCTTTCAACAATGGTACTGTCTACCATATGTTCATCCTTGGGCCTCATGTTGTACCACATAGTCCACATATTAGTCATTTTTTCCTAGATGCAATATGTATCATTTCTACCAAATATGTTTCTATGCCATGCCCTATTTTTTCTTCCTACATATATGCCATGCCCTATGTTGTCGATGTTCTAATATTTGTCTTTTTTGGGTGCCTGCCTTTTGGGACACAGTTTAGAAATATTGTACGGGTGTTTATGATGGATATATAAACGCTCAAGTGTCAAAGGTTATCAATCCACAAAAAGATTATCGGTCCATATATGTATTTACTCTCAATTAAAAGGATAGTGTTATATTTGGTTCATAGATATGTTCTCTATTTTTAAGTTATGGATTGTTAAATGTTACATGTACATTGTGTTATGCCTTACCGTAGCTTAAATTGTTTTTGATCTTACAAAAGGAAGTCCCTTTGTTACCATCTTATTGCCAAATCCTAAGGTTCCAAATCCATAAATCAAGTCCGAACTAAATTCAACCATGAGCTCGATTCATAATTTAGAAAACCAATTGCAATCACACATGCAAAAGCAAATCACGTTAGGCCTTGTCATGCCACATATCAAGGCGTGATAAGGCAGGATTGTCACGCCATGGGATTTGACGTGACTACTGCCACGCCATGGGATCTGGCGTGACTGCTGCCACGCAAGCCTCCATGCAGGCACGGCGGTGGACGAGGGCTTACGTGGCATGTTTTGTCACGCCGAGGTATGTGGCGTGACAGTATGGTTTAGCCACGCCACGGGTGGTGGCGTAACCAAAGGGGTCATAATTGGAAATAAAGTTCGCGAGGGGTTAACTTTAAAATAAAATTTAAAAAGGATTAAATAATAAAAAATTCTCATTCATGAGGTTTTATAAGAATGGAGATTGCTATATACAGTTTGGGTTGTTACTAGTCCAACAGTGATTTTTGGGATGCTCAATTTTATTTTCTCACTTATTTTTAATACACTTACCCAAATTGGGATTTTTCGGATGTTACATATTGTTATCCATGGATGAGTTTTGTTATTAGACTGTTTGCAGTAATTTATTGTAAATTGTTGTTAAAACTAATTGGTAGTGTAGTTTAGTGGCATTTCAGGCTCAGTGTTGGGCCAGGGTGCCCTCGCAAGGTTCTACAGCGCAATTCAACGAATTAGGGTTTGCCAAAAACTATACTTTCTATAATCCAAACGATCTACAATCTGAACAACGATTAATCTAGGGCCAACTAAAGGCTACCAGATTGTTACCCTTGAAGAAAATTGTTGATGAACGCGTTGCCTTTGATCTTCCACTACTACAGAAAAAGCCATCACAGACGGTTCGAATCGTCATCACGCATTTGCCAACCGCCCGAAAAATAGGTCTCGATAATGTGGTTATCACAGACGGTTGTAAACCGCTCGTGATATGACTATCGCAGCACGGTTTTATAAACAACCGCTCGTGAAGACGCAGTATCACGCATGCTTATGGTCACAAAACGCTCGTGAAGTCGAATATCGCGACGGTTCTATGGAAAAACCGTCGTGATACTCTTTCTTCACTGCACGGTTATTTACACGTAAACGCTCGTGAAGTCGATTATCGCGCACGGTTCGTTGTTAAAACCGCTCGTGATACTCTCATTTCACGACGCTTTTTACTTAGAACCGCTCGTGAAAATCGCTCTTCACTGCATCGCTTTTATAAAAATCGCTCGTGATAGTTCATTAAACTAACTACATTTTTTTCGATTTTTGGGTAGCCTCGTGAATTGCTAGCCATGCCCTCTCAAAACAAGCATACAAAAAACAGATACATCACAGATAATCAATTGTCGATAAACCGAATCGATCATTACTCAAAATAAATTACAAAAGATCACATTTGTTCAAGTATTGTTACAAAATAAATTGGATTACAATTGAGTCAATTGTTTGCGTGGTGGTTGAGAAGTGCCGCAGGTGATGCGCTTGGCTCGGCAAATGAGTGAAATTCTCCTGTCCTTAATTATCTCTCGATATGATAAAGCCGCAGAGCTTCCTCGAATGTCCTTGATCTCATTATCAAGGAGTCCATCTAATTCTATATTCAAGCCCTGTCGCTAGCAAGAGTAAAATGTTATGCATATATATTTAATTTTATAATTAGAAAATAATTATTTGGAGATTCACAAACCTCGGATCCTTCTTCCTAGCTCTAATGATTTGGTCCATATGATGGCAAACGAGATTGCACATAACTCATCATTTTTTTGTCATGCACCGCAAAAATAGAATTACATATATCGCCGAGATGCGTTATTATGAAGTACGATATAGGATTATCGATTATAGCGCTGCATCGAAATTTTGTCCTGTGTGTTAGTTGGCGCTCTTTCCATCGTGATATTCCTTTGTTGGCAACATAGTCGATGAACGACCTACATGATTCTAAAAATTTATCCTCACCATTTCAAACTAATGAAGACTAAAATAGAGTTATGTATGAAGGAAATGAGCATACCGCCGAGTATTCCTCCTAGAATGTCAAGTCGTGGTTGTTGCGGATTAGGGAATCAAGGTATATCACATGGTTCCTCTTTGGTATGATGACTAAAAGGATCCAGTGGTACCTACTCATGTATGTAACTATAGTCATTAAACCCGAGTTCGTGGCCGCGATAAAGTAGAGCAAGTAGTGACACTTACCCTCGGTTGTAGGGCACCACGATGTACTTCGTGTTCTCACGACGAAGCAATGCCGTGTTATGTATTTCGACGAAGGACGGGTCTGCTTGGATGGTTTGCAATGATACCACATGTGGGTCGAGAAACCCACCGGTTCTTTCCAAACCGGACATTTTTCATCATGTATCCGTACATAAGAAATGAGTTGTGATATTTATCAGATTACGTGAATGTAGAACTTGATTGTATGCACTTACGTTGTCCAACATCGTAGAAGCGAAGCGCCAAGGCCAACGAGGTTGAATAGGTCATATAGGTCGTTGAAGCCCACGACGAAGTGGTTCGCCCGCTGAAGAAATGCTTATCCTCGTATTCGACGGTGATTCCAGATTGCACCCTCCTTTGGGTCCTATCCAAGTATCGTGCATGCAAAGCCCGACAAGCATATCCAAAGACGCCCTAATATCGCGTGGGAGCACAACGGTTTTCCGAGGATGTACTTCCTGATATTGCCGACTTGCCGACTTGAGGGGCGCCGCGATTTTGGTTTGGTCTTAAGCATTGCCGCGTCTTCTTGAGATGACTCGGGACCCGACACGGTGACACGCTTTTCTTGTTCCTTCGATGTCTTCCAAGGGAACCGAAAGGTGGCCTTCGAGGCTAAATATGAGGTGGAGTCATGGAGGGTCCCGCTGGAGAGGAATGGTCGTGTTGAGATCGCGCATCGCTGGTCCGGACGATGTCCTTCTTGGGCCATCGGATAAAACCGCACGGCATTCCCTAGTGTTGTGATCTCTTCGCTCGCGATCTCAGCTGGACGGCCATGAAATGTTCATGTACCATGTCCACCTCCACCGGGCGTAACCTCGCGCCACCGGACACCGGCCGCATCGCCTTCCCGGTATGGATGCACCATCCTCGCGCGCCTCACAGAAATGGACCCAACTAACCTCACTACGAGCTTGCAGCCGCGGCGGCCTACAAAACGATACGCAATTAGCTAAAGTGTCCTATAGGTCTATCTTTGCCGCATTCCATACATGTACATTACCTTGATCTCGCCTATCGGTAATTGGACATCGCCATGTCTAGAATTATGCGTGGACGCGACGCCATCCGATGTCGAGCGTGATCGCTCCCAAATTAACAGGCGGCTTTGCATCGCTGCTGGCCGAGGAGTTGATTCAATTGATCTCGCAATGCCGCCGCCTTTCCTTCAAAATGTTCACCATCTGCATTTAACCGGTCCTCACGCTGCCTTAGATCTCTTCCTACTCCTCAGACGTGCAGAGTCGTCGTCGCGAATCCATGACTCCATGGTACGGTAACCCCAAGACCTCACGTGAGACCCGGTGTTCCTTGTTTCCCGTGGCCGTAGAGACTATATCTTTCTCCCCGTCTACATGGAAGGAGCCTTGGGAAGTTTGGGCGCATAATTCACGCCGCAAGAAGTCATCATGTTATTATAGACATGATGAAGTTATATATGGAGTTATTAACTAGGTAGTTCCACATACTTACCAAACGTTGAGACACTTCCTCGTCTCGCGGGTTTGTGAAAGAGATGCTTCCCAAGACGAGACTTTTGCCTCGCTTAACTGTGCTAGGGAACGCGGTCCGTGACATCAGAAACGCGTTGTCCTCCGCCGCCCATTCATCATATTTTCCTCGCGATCCAGCCGTGCCGAAGTCCGTGCGATGAGTGTTTCGTGTCCGAGAGCTTTGTGTGCCGCACTTTGCTCGTTAAATTCGGGCGTTGTCTTCATAGCAACAAAGGCGCCCCATGTTTCTCGCATCAAGAATCAGATTGCGAAGGGCGCTCGACCCGTGTTCACGCATTTCGTGACAAGAATGCTCTTGAACGACCTCCACGATTTATCGATCATGAGCATCGCCGTCCGCTCCACGCTGCCATATCCGCTCGATAGTGAACTTTTGTAATAGTTCGCCCACGCGCGCTCTTGCTTCTTTCGCGATCCTTCCACCTTGGTGTGGTGATGGGGACCCGCTTTTGCAAGTATCCCGCACATGGTCCGGAATCTCGCCACGAGCTCTTGGGACGCAGAGGGACCCCAAACTCACTAACCTCCGTGATGACCGGCCGCCCACGTGCATCTTCGATTCTCCTCCGCCATCTCGCCGTGTCATTGTCGTCATGGCGCGGCGACGGGGAAGATGGTGCTCTCGCCATCTCGCTACTTGCTATCTATATAATTAGTTTGAGATATATTACTACCTGTGCCAGGCCGAGGGTTAAGCACACCAAGAAAACAAACCGTGTATGTGAAAAATCTATTTTGGATGTGGAGATCACTATAGCTCAAAGTATGTGAAAACACGACAAATATATATGGTGCCATAAATATCTATATATTGTAAGTCCTTATAGTACTCAATATAGCTTAAGAGTGAGTTTGAATGTTTACATATACAAAGGAGGCAAAAAAAAGTAACATAAACTAATTAGTAGTGCACAGAGGTATGATACATGCAACACTAAAACACCATCAAACATGGTACATATTACATCAAGGGCAGCCAATGAAATGCAAAAGGAGGCTACAAATGTTTAATTATGTGTTCTAGCATCCGAATATATACCAAATTAATTCCAGCAAAATTAATTAAAATTCACAAACTGAATCAATTAATTAAAATTCAGACTATGAGCTCTTATTATAGCTAACTAATCAGAGAGTGCAAGATCACAGAATCAATACTAGTATCAAGAAATGTAACAAAGAAGTGCTTCTAGAACAAAAGCAAAGACAGTTCAAGTGTTTAGCTTCGAGGCCATTATTAATTAGAGATGAGCACACACGATGACTACAGACTCAGATCCAAGTGTTAGCAAAGAAGACACTAGTCATCAACGGATTTATCCAACTGCACGCAAACGCAAACACGAACACGCATTTACTTTGATAAATAAATAAATAAACTTACTCCTCGATCGACTCTACCCGCTTAAGCCCATGCTAACTACGAGTATCGTGCGTGGATGCAGATGCACATGCACATGCAGGTGTCTGTTCTAGGCTAGCCATGTGCGCTTTCTTCTCAGCGCTCGTAGCAACCCACCCGCCTTTTGATTCCTCAAGCACGCTGGTGCTCCTCCACACCTGCTACATCTTTTCTTTTCTTTGACACCGACTATGATTTACATTACGCTATCGAAAGTAATAAAAATATATATACTTCAAAATTACTCCGCAAGATAAATTTAATAACATGATTTGTATGTAATCTACCTACTTTAACGTGATCAAATTTTTGAAAGATAGTCTGCAGCAGGGGAGTACTACTACTACCCATCGCCATCGCCATCATCGCTAGCTAGCTTTGCTTGCTTGCTTCCCGCCTGCTTAGAGATTATAAATAGGGGTACCCACAACACCAATCAAGCCAACTGACATCCATCTCTACAAGAACACGAGTCAAGAGTCTAACACAAAAGAAATGCCGGGGGTGCCGAGGTCGGGAGCGCCGAGGTCAGGAGCAGCGGCGCGGTCGGGAGCGGCGCCGAGGTCGGGGCGGCAGTGTCGAGGCCGGGGGTGCCGAGGTCGGGAGCGCCGAGGTCGGGAGCAGCGACGCGGTCGGGTGCGGCGCCGAGGTCGGGGCGGCAGTGTCGAGGTCGGAGGCAGCGGTGAACGGGAGCCCTAGAGGAGGCAAAGGAGCGCGCGATAAACTCAATGATGCGGGAGAGGAAGGGACGAGTGAGGAAAACCCTAGCGGTTCCCACCTTATAAGAGGCTATCACAGACGGTTCTTGACTAAAACCGTCTTTGATAAGTCATCATAGACGGTTTGTGTATTAAACCGTCTGTGATTAGCTTTTATCACAGATTACCTATTGGTTTTGTCGGGATATCACAGACGGTTATCAAATAGAACCGTCTGACATAATCTCATATCACAGACGGTTTGTGTATTA
The DNA here is from genome assembly GCA_036346255.1 of Ampelocalamus luodianensis. Classification (NCBI taxonomy): domain Eukaryota; kingdom Viridiplantae; phylum Streptophyta; class Magnoliopsida; order Poales; family Poaceae; genus Ampelocalamus; species Ampelocalamus luodianensis. The sequence continues at coordinate 48,008,318 of CM070627.1, read as the reverse complement.
AACCGCTCAGGATTCATTATCACGCATTTGTTATATTATAGAACCGCTCGTGATAGATCCATACAATTATCAATTACAATGAACTCGTGACAAGTATATATGAATTACAATGAACATCCACATTCACATCAATATCAAAATATATGAGAGATGACAAAACTCGTGACAAGTATATATGAAGACAAGCTCATAACACATTTTACTTCAAAACCAATTGTCTGTTACGATGAACGCCCACATTGACATCAATATCAAAATATACGAGATTACAAGTCCATAACACATGATGTTATAGAATAAATTAATTACAATGGATTAAATTCTTAATTAAAATATAGCCCTTCATGATGATCGCGCATATAGCTAGCTTCCTCATCGGGTTCTTCGTCGAGCTCGATGCCATCTCCGAAAGGAGGCAACTCGTCAAATTGATTGTATTCTTCCTCGCCCACTACATTCTCAACTCCGACAATCCTTCTTTTTCCATGAAGAACTACGTGGCGTTTCTTATTTGCCGGGTCGGTTACATAGAATACTTGAACAACTTGATTAGCCAAGACGAATGGTTCGTCTTTGTATCCGACACGCTCAAGGTCCACGGTAGTGACGCCGCATTTGTCAACCTTTCACCGTGGGAGATGGACCCAACGGCACCGAAATAGGGGATCTTGAAAAGCACGAGTCGAGCTCCCATATCTCCTCTATTTGCCCATAGTACGAGCTCCTCACCGCTTTGCATCGAATGCATCTATGCGGACACCGCTGCTCGATCAGGCTCTTCCTATCTCCGAATGTCATATAAAATGTGTACCCATTTATGTCATATCTTTGCCATGTGACAATTGTAAATTGTGGCCCTTGTGCCAACCATAGCAATGTATCATCACTTGATGACCTCCCAATGATTCGCACCTTTAACCATCCGCTGAACCGACGGTTGTGCTCTCTCATGATCCAAACCTCCGACCGATTTGGATTTCTGCATGCACTCATGTCTTTGTGCTCGCCGATGTACAGTGGACACTTCGTCATGTGTTGCAAGACCATGAAATGGGCTTGAGCGTATGTATCCAGATCGGAGTGATTGATTTCCTTCCGATGGTCCCGATACCATCAAGTCTCCCTCATGACGAGATAGAGGCACACCTATCGGATCCACCGAGCCATATAGTCGATTTGTAACTCAATGACCTCTTCCGTTGAATAACCTTCGATGATGTCGCTCCTGGCCGAGATTGATTCCGCACGTAGGACTTGAGAATTCCCATGTACCTCTCGAACGGGTACATATAACGAGGAACACAGGCCGCATATCTTTATCTCTTTCACAAGGTGAACAATGAGATGGACCATGATATCGAAAAATGACGGAGGGAAATACATCTCAAGATGACATAGAGTCGTCACCACCTCTACCAGAGCATCTAGTCCTTGGGGATCGATGACCTTCGAGCAATTGAGTTGAAGAAATAACACACCTCAAGATTGCTACTCGGACCTTGTTCGGCAAGATACTCCTAATTGCAACAGAAGCATTTGTGTCATCGACATGACAATCATGCGACTTCATACCAATTAATTTCAAATCTTGCATAGAAACAAGTTTCTTAATGTTAGCAGAGTAACCAGACGGACTTTCACACCATGCAAGCTCGCACGCTCATATCTCTCGGCCTTGGACAGAGTGTAGCAAGTCGGGGAGGTACGCTCGTCTCAGACGCCTCTGCGGTGCTAACTCGGTCCTTATGTTCATATCGACCAAGTCTCTCCGTGCGTTAACACCATCCTTTGTTTTGCCACTAATGTTCAAGAAGAGACCAATCAAGCTATCACATACATTCTTCTCCACATGCATGACGCCGATGCATTGGCGAACTTCTAAGTGCTCCCAATAAGGCAAGTCCCAAAATTGACCGCTTCTTCCAGATGTTCTTCTCGACGGGTTCTTAATTGACGCCCTTCCCAAGCACAACATCGATATCCTTAACCATATCATAGACATCTTTCCTCTAAAAGCCCTTAGAGCTGAACCGCCCTCCTTATTTCCACAAATTGTTTCTTCATCTTCCGGTATGGGTGACTCGGGAAGGAACCTACGTGACGCTGTATACACGCTTTATGAGTTGTTTAGCCATATACTCTGAGCATCTAAGCAAAGGCGGACAAGCTTTGGCTCCTTTTGTATCAAGCCCGACAGTTACCCTGCAGGAAAATCATTGATGGTGCAGAACAACATGGCGTGTAAAGTGAAGTTCTCTCGCTTGTACGCATCCCATACTGCACTCTTCGCTCCACAAAGGTCACAAGATCTTCCAAAGAATGGTGCTAGGTACACATCAATATCATTCCTGTGTTGTTTCGCCCTTGGATAAGTAGTGACATCAAAATGTACTTTCGCTTCATACACACCAAGGAGGAAGGTTGTACATGCATAGATTCACAAAGCCAAAGCTATGTCGATCGCTCATGTTACCGAAAGGATTCATTCCATCCGCACTCAACCCTAACCTTATGTTCCTTGGTTCGCAGACCGAACTCTTCAACCTCCGATCAAGTTTCTCCACCGAGCGTAATCAGCAGGTGTCTTAGCTTTCCATCTTTCTTACGGTCCTCCGAGTGCCAACGCACCAATCTTGCCTCTTTGAGTTCGCAAATAAACGCTCAAACGTGGGATCACAGCGATACCACAACATCTTAGCAGAGGTCCTTGCTTCAACCTAGCAGATTCTCGACGCTTGTATCGGGATGCTTTGCACACGGACATACATGCATGTCTGCATACTCTTTACGATAGAGGATACAATCGTTCGGACATACATGTATTCTTTCTACTTCCATTCCCAATGGACAAAGAACCTTCTTTGCTTGGTAGGTGGTGTTGGGCAACACGTTTCTCCGAAGAATGTCCACTAGAGACCTAACAACGCCGTGAAACTCTTATCGGACCAACCATTGCTTGCTTTTAATTTAAGCAGCTCAATCACGGTTGACAACCTTGTATATTCCGCTTGCCGGGAACAAAGGTCTCACCGAGTCCTTCATTAAGCGCCGAATTTACAAAACTCTCTCATCAGTAGTTCTCTCGCATCGCGTAGCATCCGATCCAGATTGTCATCGTGTGACCTATCCTCATCAAAAGCACATCTACATCCGCATATCGCTGACATCCGCATATCGTTGACTTCTCGGCGATGTCGTTATTACTAACTTCCGTCGCTCTTCACCGTGGATCGTCCAACATGTATACCCTTTTTGAAACCCTTCAATCAAGTGTGCTTCTATTCGCGCGGGTTGGTAAACATCTTCGATTATCGCAATCAATGCATGGACAAGACATATATTTTATCCCCTTTTTCAACATATCCCGCTTCGCGGCTCTTCTAAAAGCAACCACACCATTAATGTACTTGACTCACACGGTTCACACCATACATCCAGCTGGTCCATCTACGCTACACATGTAACAAAATATATAGTGTCAACTTAGATTAATAAAATCTCTCTCAACCGCTCTCTCTCCATTTCCTTCCTCACGTAACTTTAATATTATTCCAACTACCAAATGAAAAATATTATTTTATTCCTTACATCGGATACAAAAGTTTACCCCACTTCGACTCTTATACACGCTTAGCATATTCTACCATATCTCAATTGGGTTATAAAGAATGTTACCTCTGAGCTCACGACTAAAAATACCAAATCGATCTATTTCGATTGCCGCCTCCCTCCCTTTCTCCTCTCCTTCTCCTCCCTTTCTCCTCTCTTTCTCTTCTCCTTCCTTTCTCCTCTCCTTCTCCTCCCTTTCTCCTCTCCTTCTCCTCCCCTCTCTGCTGGCGCGCAGCGGGTTTTTATCCGGTGGCGGCTCAAATGGGAATGGCAGGAGGTACTCAAGGTATTTATAGCGAGGATATCGCTGCACGGTTCAAAATATGAATCGCTCTGTGATAGGTATATATCACGCACGGTTTATAAATAAAACCGCTCGTGATATTTCGCTGACGGTGCTCTTTATCAACCGCTCGTGATACGGAGGATTATCACGACGTTTATGTACGTAACCGCTCAGGATATATCGCGACGGCTCTATTAATAAACCGCTCGTGATATGGGGATTATCGCTGCACGGTTTATGTACGTAATCGTCGGGAAATATCACAGCCGCTCTATTTATAAACCGCTCGGATATGGGGATTATCACGCACGTTCATAAATAGAATCGTCGTGATATTTCGCTGCACGGCTCGTATATAAACCGCTCGTGATATCATATATCACGACGGTTACTAGTAAGAACCGCTCGTGATAGGCCGGCAAAGCAAATGTCGCGCTTATCAGACCCAAATACGCACGGATTCAAATTAACCCGTCTGTGATGGGGTGTCTTCTATAGCCTGTTTTGTAGTAGTGTTCCCTCCTTCCTTCCCTTCCTTTTCTTTCCTCCATTCTCTTTTCTCTTGCGCCTAGGAGAGGAGAAGGCAGGAGCGGCAGGGGCAGGGGCGGGGCAGCTAGGGTTTTGGGGGGAGGTCGTCCCCCTCCTGGCTCCTCGTATGGGTCAACCGGCTCCCCTTAGGCCAAGGGAAGCCGTGGGACTTCGGCCCAAGTTCTAATTCCCCCTCTAAGTTCTCAAATTACTCCTTTCAATTCTATTTAATTTTCTTTAGCTCTCCAAATATAAACGGGATATCACACTAAAATCGCTACATTATTTTTTCGCTGCGGTTCATGCAGACTCAAAATACTGTTCACATAGAATTCTATGCCATACATCGGAGAATCGGGTCCAATTAATTGACCATGACAAATCGATCTGGTAGACTGGCAGCGTCTAGATTATCAATATGTCTTATATCAAATAATAATCCACGTGATGCTTTATTTATTCATGTCTTATGTCAAATAATAGTAGAGTGATCCACGTGATGCATTATTTATTCAATGACTATGATCGGAGCTAATCATGCAGTGCATGACACCGATGGTGCCGCAACAACTTCGCTGATACGCTACGGATCGGAAACGGATCCTCTCTCAGCTTGTTAATGCATTGAAGTACGGTATATATATTAGAATAGTGTCTCTATCGTACGATCCATAAATAAACAGTAAATATACATTGTTTCTGCAGCACCGGCTACAATTAATGATATTGTCGGGTGTCGGGGGCTCGTTTGCGGAGGATTAAAACACTGTTCACATAATATTATAAATTTATAAGAGCATGTACAATGGGCTTACGTCAACCGTCTATAGCATCTGTCACATAGGATTTTTACTGACGTGGATGAAAGAGAATGAAGAGAGAGAATATTGTCGTCTATAATCCCGCAAATGATCGTAGCACAAAAACAAAGAAAAACATTAAAGATTGTGTGTTGTCTATAATCCTATAGCCGGCTGTATCATCACAAACCATTGTATGAACTGTTTTTAGTGCCGTCTATAGATGACATGGATAGTTGCTATAGACAGCAGCTGTCTGCATCATTGTACATGCTCTAAGTAGCCACGGAGAATCGGGATTCATTCAGACAGCATTCTCATCACGACAAATTAAGTACAACCAGTACACTAGTACCAAAAAAACAGTTGATCATGTATTGCACATTACAGTGTTTTTCTTGTGCTAGATAAGCTCTAACAGCTGTCGCGGTGCTGTGTGCCCGTACGAACGACGGAGGTGGCAGCGATGTGCCCGGGGATGTTTGTTCTACCCGTAATTCGTTAATGGATCCTATGATTCGTGTTCTTGTTCCGATTTAGGATCACGAATATGACAACCTTGCATGCGAGGTATCCATTTGTATGCATCTCTTGACGTGTACGCAGTGGTGGACCCAGATATGGAGCAAGGGGTGCTAACTCATGACAGGCTATAAATCTCGCTAGATTGTAATTAAACTATGACATAGCAAAAAATACACAATCATTGACTCAACAGTTGATATTGTAGTGAAATAGATAAATGACATTGAAAAAAAATATAGCCAGAATAAAAAAGAACTAAAGGAGGCATGACATGTCTCTAGGTTACATTGGCACCAATGCAACCTGTATAGACAAAGTAACATATATAAATCATAGCTTCTTCAATTTACGACTAGTGTTATCGGAGCTACTTCGAATTCCAACATTTACATCTCTTTTGGATTTGCTCAAGTATGTATATTTTCCTAACCAAATCGAATAATCTTGTTGGTTCTTTTCTATAAATCAAAAGGGAAATACATTGTTGATGCAACTCTGTCTCAGGGTAATGCGTGTCTCAATGTTGCATATCAGCATTTTTCATTCATGAGGTTTTATAAGAATGGAGATTGCTATATACAGTTTGGGTTGTTACTAGTCCAACAGTGATTTTTTGGGATGCTCAATTTTATTTCCTCACTTTTTTTAATACACTTACCCAAATTGGGATTTTTTGTATGTTACATATTGTCACCCGTGGACGGGTTTTGTTATTAGACTTTTTGCTGCAATTTATTGTAAATTGCTGTTAAAACTAATTAGTAGTGTAGTTTAGTGGCATTTCAGACTCAGTGTTGGGCCGAGGTTTTACAGAATCTGAATGTAAATACACTTCATTGCCCTCGCAAGGTTTTACGACGCAGTTCAACGAATTAGGGTTTACTGAAAACTACATTTTCCATGATCGAAACAATCTACAATCTGAATAACAATTAATCTAGGGCCAATTAAAGACTAAGGCCAATTAAAGACTACCAGATTGTTACCCTTTAAGAAAATCGTCGATGAACGCGTTGCCTTTGATCTTCCCTCCTTTCTTCCCTTCCATTTCTTTCCTCCCTTCTTTCTCTTGCGCCTCCTAGTTAGCACCCAAAAGCACCACCCCCAATAGCAGGACCGGCAGGGGGAGGGCTTCGGCCAGTAGGCAGGAGAGGGGCACCGGCCTTGGGGAGGTGACGGCAGGGAGGGGGGCCGGCCTTGGGAGTTGGCGGTAGGAGAGGAGAAGGCAGGAGCGGCAGGGGAATGAGGGCAAGGGTAGCGCACAGTGGGAGGAGGATAGGAGGCGGCTAGGGTTTTGGGGAGGTCGTCTAACTCCTCTTATGGGTCGGTCGACCCCCTTGAGCCGAGGGAAGCCGTGAGACTTCGGCCCAAGTTCAATCAACAACAACAACAATAAAATCTTTGATCCCAAACAAGTTAAGGTAGGCTTCGGCCCAAGTTCAATCCCCCCTCTAAATTCTGAAATTACTCCTTTCAATTCTATTTAATTTCCTTTAGCTCTCCAAATATAAATAAGATATTACAGTAAAATCGCTATATTATTTTTTCACTACGGTTCACGCAGGCTCAAAAACAATGTTTATATAGTATTCTCTGCCGTACATTGGAGAATCGGATCCAATTAATTGACCACGGGAACTGCTGATGTCACCGTACGTGACCAATCGATCTGGTAGACTGGCAGCGTCTAGATTATCAATCATGCCTTATCAAATAATAGTAGAGTGATCCACGTGATGCATTATTTATTCAATGACTATGATCGGAGCGAGTCACGCAGTGCATGACACCGATGGTGCCGCAACAACTTTGCTTAGCCTGCTAATGCATTGAAGCACGGTGTCATGTATCAGTACGTTATTGCCACCGTACATCCAAAACGAGCGGTCAATATACATTACTTCTACAGCAATACTTGCGGATGCTTAAAACACTGTTCACACAATATTAAATCCGGATCCATTCTGATAGCATTCTCGTCAGGACAAATTAAGTACAGCCACATTACCGTGTTTTTCTTGTGCTAGATAAGCTCTAACACCTGTCGCGATGCTGTGTGCCGGTACGAATGGCGATGTGCCCGGGGATGTTTGTTCTAACCCGTAATTCGTTAATTATGTCACTGTAAGTTTACGTGTAGTCGGCCGTGATCTGAAAACTCATTTTCGAACACCAGTCGATAGCGCTTCCTAATAAGACATAGCGACTCCGGAATACCCATGAAGATCAAATCGGACAAATCTTATGCAATATGATCTGCGACCAGATCCTCGTCACTCACGACCAGTTTGTAACTCCTTACAACCAGTTCGTAACACCTTACGACCAGTTCACCGATCAGTTTATGGTCATGTATGACCAGCTCACGACCAGTTCGTATCTAGTGAGACTAAACGACCTGCTTGTATTATCCTTTTGCCTCTTGATATTTGATCGAACTCCAGGTGTGGTCAATCTTTTCTCGATGTAGTGATGATAACTTCATGTGGTCGACTCTTCGACCACTCATGGCACGGCCATGCACTTCGTTTATCCAAATACATCAATATGCCTAGATATATCTCTCTTATTATGCTAGAAGGATTATATTTCATATCCAACCAATCACACCATTCACATGTTTCATAGCATACCCAAAAGCTATCTTTATAACTATCCTCACATTTGAGTAGCGTTTGGTAACCCCTAAGTATATTGCTACACATATAGAAAACTATGCTGATATCAGATTTAAGGATTATACATCATCATTACTCGATACCAACTGATAACATATGAAAACATAACAATATCAATAGTTTCTCAAAGTGGGTCAATCCAACATCATTTTCTCTAACATGTGCTCACATTATTGATTCAATATCTCCCATATCTATGACCATTGAAATATGGTCATCAATCAATACATGTGTTGATCTATAAGTCACTAGTATCCCGACCAAGAATATACTTGCTAATCTTTATAAATAACAATTTATCCTAGAAACACAATAACATTTATTCTATAACTTATAAGCACAGATGTGATACAATCATCTTTATGATTGTCTCTTAGGCATATCACTAACATCTAGTCAGAGGAAAATTATCTCATCGGTAACCGGTTTTCTCGTGGTGGTACGTACAAAAATTCGAAATGGTTCAATTTCGCTCTTGAATTTGAATTTCATGTTCTTTTTTAGAGTGTGAGGGCAAATGGCTAGTGTAGTCACTTAAAGCTCACAACACACATGCAAGGATAAAATACGGCAATAATCGGCCATACCTGTCCAAACCGATGAAAAATGTCGGCCCAAAACTTTAAAATTTGGATTTGAAATTTAAAATAGTTGCAAAAATGTTACTATGCTTGATTGCATGCTAATGAAAGTATTAGAGCTAAAGTAATGAAGTTAATTAAATATATTATTATTTAATAAAAGGTCGTGACATTCGTCGTACAACGGCTGATAAAAAGGTAAATAGTCTAGAAATTCTAAAAAACACCCTGCCCTTGGTTAGGTGAGACATAATTAAGTTGAACCATAGCTGCCGTCGGATGCTATTAGATAAAATGTAAATATCCTATAAATTCTCACAAAGAAATGCAAAACATCTGGCCTTTAATGTTGTGGGTCCTAATATATATATATATATATATATATATGAAAATTTGAAACGGTTCAATTTCGCTCTGTCTGTTTGCACTGTTGCGACCATCATGGTGAGTGCAGCGATTTAAATTAATATTGGGTATCTTATATGGGACATTTTACTTACAAATTATGAAGCTACATTGACATAAATAGGTCGTATCAATACTAGCCTAATAAGCATATATGCACTAAAAACCATACATATTTGTCGGGTGGTAGGTTACGCGAACTGTCATGTGAGCCATGTGGCATACTAATAAAAATTATAGAACACATATATTTTTAGTAATTTTTTTTTATCAACGTTAGTATTTGTTATCGTTGTCACTCCATAAAATGAGTTGTTTTCTCAACTAATCGTGTAAAGTGCAAAGTATCCAATTAATTGGAAAGAAAGCTCAACTAATCTATATATCTACAAACAACCGGTGATATTCATGGTGTCTCCTTCGCTTTGGAAGTCTAGAAAATCCCACGATAACCCTTAAATCAGAAAAAAAAAATCAAAACTCCTACAAATTCTCTTGTTAATCGAGAGAAAAAGAGAATATCTACGCTGCTTATTTTTTGGGGCCAGATTAAAACGATGCAAATTAATCATGTATAGATATTACAACTATTACAATTGTATAACAAACACGACTATATTTTTGAAAGGCGATAGAGTTACATAACAAATACAATATGTTGCAATATCTAGCCGTGCATTTACGCGGGAAATTCCGTTAGTTATATAGAAATATTAAGTACTGATAATACATGGTTTACTCCGTGCTAACTTTTGATCAGTTGATAATCAATTAACAGTCATCCTTTTATCCTATCTTTAGGTATCAATGGTGCACCGCCAACCAAGGAAAACATTACCGGTATGAAATTTCTATCGGAGGGTAGTGATAACACCGGTTTTCGTCGGTAACCAAAAATTTTGGACAAAAATTTTGAATTGAAATCTGAAATTTTCAGATGTAAAGATGAAATTTATCTAAACTTTGAATTTAATTTTCAATTTGGATGAAAATTAAACAAATCCAAAATTTTTTACCCGGTATAAAAATTTATCGGACCCCACCGATAACACCGGTAACCGGCGGTTACTGACAAAATTTCGGTGATAGAATTTTCACTGCCGCCAATACACATTTTCTAGCTCCGCCACTGCATTCCAGAAGGGCGCACAACGATTGATCATTGAAACTGACAGCCAGGTACTGGTTGAGATGCGGAGTTCGACCGATCTTAGAGCCGATGTTATGCCTATACTCGCAGACATCAGAGAGCTAAGCAGGAGTTTTTTTTTTATGAGGTACGGAGTTTCTTGAAAGAAATTATGTTGGGTGAGTGTAATCTTCCTTGATATTTAGTGAAAGGAGCTTACTTTGTCTAAAAAAAAGCGCTATCCTAATTAAATAATAGGAAGACGACCCACGCGGTGCATTTTTCAAACATTAACTGCACAGTATTACACTAGAGACACTAGGTACAGTATCATATATTGTTTGACTAGCTCAATGTCCGTACTTTGCTATGGATTAAAAAAAATTATAGTCCTAATATGTCGGGTTGTCAATCATTATCGAACTCAGCGACATGATCTCGACTATCGGTACCCTACCGCCGATCCAACGGATGTCGAAGAGGATGGGGAGGACGGACGACCACCAACTTCAATTTTTAATTAGTACAGATACTGTATGATTAGTCCAGCTTCGTTAGGTCTATAAATACCAGGCAGATCAACTGCCTAGAGCACACAGCACCGTAGCAATCGCCGAGTTATAGAGAACTCAAACAATGAGTGACCTTTACCATTCCTCTCATTCCTTCTTGTGAGTGCATCGATCATATACATGTGTGTGTATAGTACGTTGTAGTTTCCCTATATTCCTTCTGGCGAGTGGCCTTAATTTTACCATTCCTCTCGTTCCTTCCTCTCAATTTGCATGAGGAGCTTCTAGGGTTCATTTTTTATATACCAAATACAGTTTGTTTGCTTTTTCAAAGAAATACGAGTAGTTTTAGCCTTGTGTACAAGAGTTAAGAGTACATGAAACAACCTTGGTTTCCTTCAATCATTATCAACATATACTAGTCTTTTCTCTCAAATACATATAATAAATTCTCTGGTACATTCCCATTCATGATGACCACTTTTACCATCAACCATAATGAAAATATTCCTAGGCTATTTATAACCTCCAAAGTGTGCCATAGAAATGTGTTTTCAATAAAAGTCTTTCCATATTACAATGCATACAATTTTATAAAATCTCCACTCTTTAAGTATTTAAGATATAAGGGATAATATTTTAATTGACTCTGACCTAGTGGCTACTGTTTTAAAGATGGTGTGACACAATTAGGAGGCTGCTTTTATAAGCAATTTGAGATGTAAGGAGGATTAAGACTACGTGGGGGACGTATATATTTGCATACTCGCACACAACCTCAACACATGGATCAGTGGGGAAATTATATTGGAAGATCAATCTTGTTCCACATGCATGGCCTTTTATTTTTTGCCATCAACCCTAACAACTGAACATGCCAATTGTTTTTTTTAGAGAAAACGAAATTATGTTAAATCAGGGCATCCAAATCGTCAGCAGCCCAATGAAAAACAGAGCTCAGGAAGTTCTCCAAGCCAACAACGATTGGCTGTGGCCCACATCAGTCGGTACTTTGTAAGTGCTGAGTCGGGACATATAGCATCACTAGTATTTACTAAAGGATAATAATGTAAAAGGTAGGCTAACTAATTAAAACCCATTTTAGCATTCAATTGCCCACATGTTAAAATATCTTGCAATGATTCATGATTCCATGACGTTAATATATTGTAATACCCCAAAAGTATTCGAAAGAATATTCGAGAGAGAACAACTAAATTGAGAGTGAATTAAGAGAAATAAGGTAGAAAATTCAGAATTTTTGGAGAGGAATGGGCCACCAATTCATATTCGAGAGGAGAGGAGCTGGCCATAGTGGCCCAAGGCCCATAAGTGGGCTAGCAGCCCATTAGAAGGCAAGAGAGGGGGAGAATTAAACCCTAGCCACCTGTGCTATAGTAGCCGCCGTGCTACAGTAGTTACACTACAAGCACTTCGCTCCGATCGCTCGCCCTCTCTCGCGCCGCCCTCCCCGCCGCCGGCCATTGGGAAGAAGAAGGAGGGGAAGGAAGAGAGGAAGAGGAAGAGGTAGAAGAAGAGGAGAAGACCATCTTCGTGGGGAGAGATCGCTGGTGGGTGCTATTCGTGACCAGCAATCGGTTCGTCAAGGGTAACCTCTATTTTCCCCCGATTAGATGCACATTTAATCGTTGTAGCAATGTCGGTAATCAGGCCTGCACAGGACTGTTCGTGTTAGATCGATGTTTTTTTTTTGTATATATGGGCAGATTCAGTTCTGGACGTCTCCTAGAGAATTGTAGAGGACGTCGCTAGCTTTCAATGAAGTACAAGATCGCGTTATTCGGACCTCTGTAGCAGAAGTTATGAATTTATTAGTGTGACTGTTCTATAAATCCGTTGGTATTCTGACAGGTTTTAGTAATCTGACTTGAGCGATCCGTTAAATGGAAAATTAGAGGATCTCAGTATAACAAAAGTTGTAGATAATTGTCTTAGCTTTCAGGGAAGCTCAAGAACGCGAACTTTAGACAAACGTACCGAAAGTTATGGTAGTTTTAGTGTACTGTCTAGAGAACCCGACGTGAAATCGATATTCGTTAATTAGCTTGGTAGGTGTATTATATGGCCGAATCAGAAGGCCCACCAACTAGGTTTAGTTGGGAAAATTGATAAACTTTCAAGGAAGTCCAAGAACACTTCATTTGGACTCCTGTACTAAAAGATATGAATTTTAGAACGTGATTGTCTACAGAGGGGACAGAACAACATTTAGGAATTAGGTTGTTCGCGTTAAAAGAACTATTGCAAGTCCGTGTTTGCTTTTATAGTTTGTTTGATCCATTACTGTTGTCTTAGTACGCTTTTAATGAATTTAGGTGGGGATGGTCTCGAGGCAGACCCTCTTCACATCCTCCGCTCACGCGTTAAAGCAAGTACTCTTTGGTAGAGTAATTATGGATGATTTGACAGTGAATGCTAGTAATTGATATTTATTAGTTGTGTTTGATTGATAGTGTGATATGCTAGATAAAGATGATGAATGCTTATGATACATGCTAGTATTTGATTTATATTAGCTGTGTTTGATTGATAGTGTGATATGCTGGATAAAGATGATGAATGCTTATGATACATGCTAGTATTTGATATTTATTAGCTGTGTTTGATTGATAGTGTGATATGCTGGATAAAGATGATGGATGCTTATGATACATGCTAGTATTTGATTTATATTAGCTGTGTTTGATTGATAGTTTGATATGCTGGATAAAGATGATGAATGCTTATGATACATGCTAGTATTTGATATATATTAGCTGTGTTTGATTGATAGTATGATATGTTGGTTAAAGATGATGAACACTTATGATACGAATGATTGTTATTCATGTATGTTGTTGAAGTTGTTCATGATTATTGCAAAACTGTAATTGTTCATGTGCACTGTGAGAGCATACATAAGACCTGGTCATGTGGTGATCAGAATTGCATATTTGAGGTCCCCGTCATGTAGATGACGGGCTTGAGGTCCCCACATTCGTGGAATGTGGGCATTGAGAAGAGGTCCCCATCAAGAAAACGATGGGCTTATGGTCCCCAACAGTTATAGAGTGTGGGCTTGAGGTCACCTTTACTTGCAAGATTGGGCACTGGTTCTCGTGCTTACGAGCACAGCATCCAGACACATGACGGTTGCATACCCCGTGACATCGTGTAATATGCAAAAGAGTGAAAAGGAGAAAAGATGCATTGCACATCTGCATCGTACATCACGAGATATGTTTCCGAGCAAAGTTTTAGACTTGAATGTTGATGCTGTGATTGTGAAGTTAATATTTTATTTTTGGTACTTGTTGAGTCTTTAGGCTCACTCTTGTTTTTGTTGTGTTTTAGGTACCTTTGCAAGAACGACATGCATGGAAGGGAGTAGACCTAAGTTGGATTCACACACTGCCACACATCATTAAAAGTTGATTAAATTTTTTAGAATGTCCATTAATTAATAAGCAAACTGCTTAAGTATTGATTATGGTTATGCTTCATGCATCGAGTTTTTGTAACAATGACGAGTAACATATTTTGGACAACCTTGATCACGTTCTATCTGATTAGCGTTTTTTTAATGCTTAGTGATGATATTGGATGTTGAAAGATTTAGTTTTGATAATCTTACTTCTGTTGGAACCTTTGTATAGTTAACTATACAAGGAGGCTCTGCTGAAATTTAGTAAATTGTCCTAGATTAGCTTTGTTAATGTTTCATCGGTAGCATTCCAGGCTCATGTTGTGCTAGGGTGTTACATATATCTTTCAATATATTGGTGAAAATATGAAATACAGTCTTATTTATATCCATACTAATTGGAAGCTCCTCTTGAAGCCCCCACGTTAATTCTAGAAGATAATAGGCTAGAAACTACCACATTAATCGGAGAAAAGGAAAAAGAACTAGAAATTCTCACATTAATTGGAGAAAAAGAAAACATCATGACTATCGAATTGTGAACTTTTTATAATTTATGGCTAGGATTATGCACTAAAGATTGATGAGAGTTCAACAAATGAGATATAAACCAACAAGTACACTTGGCTCGTGCATGCTGTTGGTATGAGAGAAGAAAACATGCATGAACCTGGATGAATCGGTCGGCCACTCAAGCAAATAAATGTATGAGTCAGAGTACAACATTAATTAAGGAGATTAAATCAAATCTTACTATTCCAGTCAATATATCCATGAAAAGTAATCCTAATCACGTATTGGGTGGTACTCTAAGTAATGTCTTTACCATATCAATTCAATCAAAGCAAACTTAGACAAGGAATCATGTAAGCTGCAAAATCCGATTGCCACTATATGTGTGATTATTATTAGTTTTTGAGGAATTAAAAGTAATTATTTCATTTGATTATCTAGGTATTACCACATTAATAAGAAAAACAAACAAATAGCTAGAGATCCACTTATTAATCGGAGAAAAAGAGGAAAAAATCTCATCCATCCAATTTTTAAAATCGGTCTAATAGGCGGCTTGTATTCAATACAATAACCGCTAAGGATACAAATTGGATGCATATGATCCGTTTAGACGTTGCTTTCCTTATGTAAAACAATCTCTTCGTTTTTCTTCTCTTTTAATGCTGGTGTGGCCTCAATGTTATCATGATGCTGAACAATTAGTGTCATCCTTAAGGTAAAGGATCATCTGAGTAAAATATTTAGATGTTACAACTACACACACACACACACACACGCACAACTACTAATGAATGAGGTATAAATTCCAACCCAATCAAAATAAAAAACATGCACTCTCTCATATTAGAATACCTGTAGTAAAACTTTTAAGAAATTATATTAGTAGATGTGCAATAAAAATACTTTCATATGGTTATATTTTATGCTTTTTTAATAATATGTAACTATAAAAAGTAGTAACCAACGTTGTGCATTAGAGGCCATGTTGATGTCTAAAACATCTATTTGGAAACAAAGGTAGTATGTATATTCCCAATTAGTTGGATAAATTTTTTAAAAAAATCTAAACTACCAACGCAATAGTTGTTATAATGACTTGAATTAGATCAAACAAAAGTATCCAAATATATATAAATTTGGAATTATTTTTTAAAAAAATAATCCTAATGCATATCAGTTGATAAATAGAACTTTAGCAAAAAATAAAATATTCAAGATTCACAACTAAAATTCCAAATTAGAACCGTGCGGTGCACAGGTTGATGACTAGTATTGTAATATCCCACTTAACTAAATAAGTAATCAACAAATTAGAGGGAGTAATCAAGAGCTAATCCAGAAATTTAGAGAATTTGGTGGGAGAAGTGGGCTTTCGGCCCAAGGCCCAAAGGCGAATTCAGCCACTTAAAGGGGTCAAAGGGGGTAGCAAACACTAGGCTCTGGGCACTGTAGCACCGCCCCAAGGTACTGTAGCACCACTTGGTACTGTAGCACATCCCCCATATACCCCTGCATCTCCTTCCTTGTCACGCCATTGGCCAAAAGGAAGAGGGAGAAGGGGATTTCGGCAAGGGAAGAAAGGAGAAAGGGAAGAAGAAGGAGAATAGGAGAGGTTGTCCTCGCAGGGTTTGATCAGCGTATCATATATCTCCAAGGGTATCAATTCATTTCCCCGCTGTTTTGATGATGTTTAGATGTGAAATTGGATTAGTTTGATTGGATCAAGTTCTTCATCAGATTCAACTCTGTCCAGATTATTGCGTGGTCAGTTTCGGGTTCGTAGATGCTGAATTAGAAGTTGTGATCTCCTAGAGATATTTAGATAATGTTCTTAGCTTTCGATGGCCACCAAGAACACCTAATTCCGACGTATGGATCAAAAGTTATGATCGTTTTAGTTTCTGCTGTCCAGAATTCTGACGAGATCTACCTATCAAGTTGTCTCCTAAAATATGATTACGATAATGGAAGATTCAGGGTTTTCACCCAACTAGGTTATTGTAGAGAATTTTATAAACTTTGCAGAATGTTAAAGAACGCTCTAATCGAAGTTGTAGATCAAAAGTTGTGATATGATCTTTACTGCTGTCCTGTTAGTCTAGACAGTTTCTGTTTTGTACTTTCGTCTGCCTGTTAGCAAATTAATTTGGCCGAATTGGGAGATCTTGTCAACTAGAATGTTGTAGATATGTTCGTTAAGTTTCCTTAGAATATGGATTCACCTCGTTTCGAGTCACAGACCATTAGTTATGAATTTTTCCGTGCTGCTGCCCAGATCCGGTTTTATGACTGGGTTGTCAGTTTTCAGACTAGGTCTATTAGTTAATTCTTGAGTTAACGGGAAGCGTTGCAGAATGTTGTTAAGTAGTGTCGTGTACCATGTTGTTATTATTTCAATTATTTACTTGTTTAGGCGGCGAGGCTTCGGGTTTAGGAGCACCTTCGTTGCCTGCTAACGCGTCATAACGTGGAAGGCAAGTACTTTGTTACCCTTAAGATTTGCGAATGATGGATATCTGAATGTTTGTGTTGTGTTTTCTTATGATACATGAGAAGGTTCAATGTTTTTGTTTATTTCATATGAGAGGCTCATGACTAAGATGATGACATTCTTTATTCAGTAATTCATTTCATGCATCCATTATTCATGTTTCATCCACGGGAGTGGATTGAAGACCCACTATTCTAATATGGGCAGATTTGGACATTGCCATGTCCCATCCACGAGAGTGGATTAGAAAGACCCATCAATTCAAGTATGGGCACGTAAGACCCACCATTCCAATGTGGGCAGATTTGGACACCCGTATGAAACGTTCTTTACACGGAATTTGGATCCCCGTATTTTGTTAAATACGAGCTTAAGTGAACAGCGACGGGTGTGTCACTAGCTATACCGGTATAAGCACGTGTGCAGTCCTTCTATTTCATTAATTCCATTCATTCCATGCATTCATATATTCATTCAGTGTATGTTCACATTCTGTGAAGAGGTTGTCTTGTTCATAACTGATATATGTTTAGTTATTCAATGTGCTTGCTGAGTCTCGGACTCACTCTTGTTTTGTTTATTTATTTTTAGGTGATCGTTGGTGAAGATTTTCTTGGGAGGGAGTAGACACGCACTACTCATTCACTTCACCTACACCGCCAATAAAAGAACTTGCACTACTACGTAAAGCCTCATCATAGACGGTTCGACCGTCATCACGCACGGTTTCAAACCGCTCGTAAAAGTACGTCTGTGATAATAGCGTTATCACGCACGCTTTTGAGCCGCTCGTGATAAAGTTATCACAGATGCAGTTCGAACAAGAGCCGCTCGTGAAAATAGTTTATCGCGCACGGTTCGAACAAGAACCGCTCGTGATAATTGATATCACGCATTTGTTCTTGTTCAACCGCTCTGTGATAGTTTGCCACGCACGCTCTTGTTCAACCGTCGTGATAGGTTTTTGATTGCAAAAAATTTGCCATTTCATGGATACACTCATACACATACACCGCCATTTCCGAAACCTCCCAAACATGGATTCATTGATACACATACATGGATTCCCAACTCCTAAACCTCCCAATAAATTTCTCAAGCTATGGATTCATGGATACATGCATACACTCGGTCATATACAAGTACCAATGTAGTAGAATCAAGGAGAATCTAATGTAAATCAATATGAATCTAACACAAGTACCACAAGCTCATACATACAAACTGGATCCGAATCTAATAGAACCTCATATACAAAAGTACCAATGTAACCTCATATACTAGAGACATCAGCGTCGGAGGAGGACTGGAGGAACTCGGCGCGGCCAGAGGAGGACTAGAGGAGGTCGGTGTTGGTGTCGGCGCGACTCACCGTTGGGGAGGAAGACCACGCGAAGGTTGGGGATCATGGAGCAAGGGAGGACCGAGCCCGAGGTGTAGCGGGGGCCGTGGAGCTACGGAGGACTGAGGAGCAGCTACCACCGGAGCTCAAGGAGGATCGCCGAGCAAGGAGGACCGAGCCTGAGGAGGATCGGATCGCGGAGTGCGAGATCGAAGGCCCATAGGAGGTCGGCCATAATATATAAGGACATATTTTGCCTCCCGCGCACGCTGCTCAAAATTTTCAAATTTCGCTGCGAATCACGACGGTTTCATACAAAACCGCTCAGGATGACAAATCACGACGGTTCAGACACGAACCGCTCGTGATAGTAACTCATCACGCATTTGCTTAATACGAACCGCTCGTGATAAGTACCACATCACGCACGTTGGTAGCAGAGCCGTCAGGATTTGATTTACTATGGCTTAGAATTTTTCCTTACTCGATTTTAAGGCATGGTAAAATCGAGAGTAAGGAAAATTTAAAGCCATGGTAAAATCAAAATCACGCACGTTTTTAATCCCAATCGTTTTGATGAGGATACACACATCGACGGTTGGTATCACGAACCGCTCGTGAAGTATCATAGACGGTTCGTTATACTAACCGCTCGTGATGAGGTGTCCTCATCACGCACGCTCCTTCTTCCAACCGCTCAGAATACTTCGCGCACGGTTGGTATAAGGAGCCGTCGTGATGAGGCATTATCACGCACGGTTCTTATTATGAACCGTCAGGAAGTATCGCTGCACGTTGGTAATAAGAACCGTATGTGATGAGGCATTATCGCGCACGGTTCCAAAGGGAACCGTCAGAGAGTTCAACACGCACGCTCCTTTGGAACCGCTCGTGATGAGGTGTCTGGTATGGCCTGCTTTGTAGTAGTGTTGATTCTGCTTTCATTCATTAAATGATGGATCGTAATAAATAAACTTAGATGTGGATGGTATCTTTCTCACGTTAAGGTGGTTTAAATAATCGCTATGTTCTATGATCATTCGTTTGATATTATTATCTTAGTGAATTCAGTAGACTTAAATAATTGGAATTTGTGAACTGTTGTTGGATTCAGTTTTAATTCCTGCTTAGGTTCTAAAAGATGTTGATCTTTTTATATTAGTTGATGAGTTATTGTTGAAGTTATTCCACAGTATTGTTGTATGTTAGCCATTTAGGTAGCATTTTGGCTTCCGAATAGTCAGGGTGTTACAAGTATTATGAATGGAGCGAGTATCGAATATTGTATAAAACGTCTTACCAAAATTTTCCATCAATGCAGACGATAAAAATGAAAGCATCCACAAATCTGCTATGGAGGACCCCCCATATAAGTGGACCACGGAAGCTTGGAAAGCACTCTCCTACAGAGAGAAAAACAAAGAAGACACAGGAAGATGATTTTATAAAGCTCCCATACAACTATGGTCCACACAAAAAGGAGGCTAACCAAAACACCCAGAAGTTTCAATTCAACTACGGTCCATCTAGAGATGGGGACGACCTAAAGAACAAGATTTCCCCGTACTTCTATGGGGATGTCCAGAAGATCAAGACGTTCCCGTACTTCTATGGCCCGCATGGAGATGGGGTTGACCAGAAGATCAAGGTGTTCCCGTACTTTTATGGCCCACATGGAGATGGGGTTGACCAGAAGACGTTCCCGAACATCTTGACTAATGCGTACAACTATGGCCCACGTGAGGGGCCAGGCCAAATGACTCACACTTTCCCATACAACTACGGCCCAGTTGCTGAGGCAGATGATCAAAAGATCCCGAAGTTCCCGTACAACTACGGCCCCATTGGTGAGGCAGGTGACCAAATGATCCCAAAGTTCCCGTACAACTACGACCCGGTTGGTAAGGCAGATGACCAAAAGATCCCGAAGTTCCCGTACAACTATGGCCTGGTTGGTCAGGCAGATGACCAAAAGATCCCGAACATCAGGACTTATCTGTACAACTGTGGCCCACGTGAAGAGGGGCCGAAGCAAATGACACATACTTTCCCATACAACTACGGCCCACTTGGTGAGGCAGATGGCCAAAAGATCCTGAAGTTTCCGTACAACTACGGTCCGGTTGGTGAGGCAGATGACCAAAAGATCCTGAAGTTCCCGTACAACTACGGCCTGATTGGTGAGGCAGATGGCCAAAACATCCTGAAGTTCCCGTATAACTATGGCCCGGTTGGTGAGGCAGATGACCAAAAGATCCCGAATATCAGGACTTATCCGTACAACTATGGCTCACGTGAAGAGGGGCCGAACCAAATGACTCATACTTTCCTGTACAACTACGGCCCAGTTGGTGAGACGGATGACCAAAAGATCTCAAAGTTCCCATACAAATACGGTCCGATTGGTAAGGCAGCTGACCAAAAGATCCCGAAGTTCCCGTACAACTATGGCCCGGTTGGTAAGGCAACTGACCAAAAGATCCCGAAGTTCCCGTACAACTATGGCCCGGTTGGTGAAACAGATGACCAAAAGATCCCAAAGTTCTCGTACAACTATGGCCCGATTGGTGAGGCAGATGACCAAAAGATTCCGAACATCATGACTTATCCATACTACTATGGCCCACGTGAGGGGTCGAACCAAATGACTCATACTTTCCCATACAACTACGGCCCGATTGGTGAGGTAGATGACCAAAAGATCCCGGTTCCGTGACAACTACAGCCTCACAGAGGCAGATGACCAAAAGATCCCCAAGTTCCCGTACAACTACGGTCGGTGGACAAAATTTGGTAAGCCTTTTGTTAAGCATGTTCTTGTTGTACTACAGTTGGTTTCCTATAGGTTCTTATCAGCATGTAAAAATAAGTTGATAAATGCAATTTATGAGCTAGGCCCGGAGCCTCATTAAAGAAACTGCATTATTCATACTATCTAGTCTAGAATTAAAACATCTTGTACTATTTTAGTGTCTCTTCCATTTCATTAGATGTTAATTCTAAGGCTGCGTATTTCTTGTTTAATTCGGTTATGTCAACCATGTGTCTCGAAACACGTATACTGGTGATGCTACTTGAATATTATTTGAACCTTCAAAGTTTGGTAATTTTGTCCGTAGTCGTTTATGATATATGCATACACTTTAATTTTATAAGGAGTGCTGCACATAGCGATGTACATAAATATTGAGTACTAATTTTCACAAATTGGACTAAGCTATCTTATAACGCAGTAAATTCTAACCCACAAGCTTGATTGTAAACATTATTGTGAGTTACTGTGAAACTGTGCCTTTCTCATTTAGAGAGAGGCAAGCTCATGTTCACGGCCATAGCCATGGTAATGACGATGCGACAGACATCTTCTTCTCGGAGGACATCCTGACACAAGGTTCCTTGGTCACCCCACATCCAGCCGACCACCTCAAGTCCAGTGCTCCTACGCCGCGACGTCGCAGATTCCTGTAACACCCTCCCCCTTCTTCCCTTTCTCCTTCCCGATCCCCGCTGACCCGCGCCGCCAACCCCACGCGCGCGCGCGCCCTCCCCACCGACCCGCCCTCGCGGGCCCCCTCCGCGCCGAGCCGCCCCGCGCGCCGCGCGCGCCGCTTCCCCACCCACTCCGCTTCGCGAGTACACGCTCTCTCACCCGCCGCCGCCGCCGCCGCCGCCGCCGCCGCCGCCGCACTCCGCCGCCCCGCCCCGGCTTCCCGGCACCGCTTCGCCGGTGCCCGCGAATCCCGACCCTCGCCCTTCTCCTCCCACGCCGGCTATAAAAGGCCCCCACCACCTTGCCCTCTCCCACCTCACCTCCCTTCTTCCCCAAGCGGCTACCCGAGAGCAAGAAGAGTAGAAAGGAGAGGAAGAAGGAACCGAAGCACTTACCTCCGTTGTCGCCGTCGTCGCCGTCTCTCTCGCGTCTCCACCGTGAGCCCCGGCCTCCTCCGTCGCCATTCGCCGCCGTCGAGCCCCGAGCCCTCCCTCCGGCCGCCGCCGCCGCTCCTCTCCCCGAGCCCCCTTTTTCCCGTGCGCGCGCCGCCAGGCGCCTCTTCTCTCTCTCTCCCGCGCCGCGGCGCCGCCTCCCCGCTTGCCCCTCCCGCGCCGCCCAGGCAGGGCAGGCCGAGCCGCCTTCCCTTCTAGGCCGCGCTCAGGCCTTGCCCGCGCCGTGGCCGCCTCGCTCTCTGCAGGCTTTGGCCTGTGCCTGGGCCGCCATTTTCAATCAGGCCGACTATGCTTTTTCTCACGATTTTCTTTTCCTTTTCCATTTTAATTTAAAAGTAAGGCTTCAAGTATTAATAACTCCCATTTCAACTCTCAAAATTGTAAAGTAAATTTCTAAAAATTTGTTAAATCAAGACCTTGCTAATGGCATAGGTTTTGTTCATTTCGAGTTTATTTGGGTATTCTTGTGTATTTATTAGTCCTTTTGTCTCTGTGTCTTTTTCCCAGATTTACCACAGAGAGTTCTGGAGACACCGAGACCTCCACGTTGATCAAGAACAAGACTACTCGGACCCTCTCCCTACACTCAAGGTGAGTCAATACTTTGATCATATTGAGCCTACATTTCATGTAAATTATGTTCTTTTAAAAATAGCAAAATGCATGCTTTAATTTCATAATCAATGTATGTTAAAGTTTAAGGTAGATAAATACCATTGTGGAATAACTAATTAATATGTCATCCTTGATAATTTGAATCCCTTAATTCCGTTGTCACCCTAGTAACTATATGGTAATACTAGTTATAGGTTGTACTTAAGCGACATGCTAGGCTTGCTTATACCGGACATTAAAATGTCCTAATCATCATCATTTCAAACATAAATGATTTGGGCGCCATTATGGTGAATGACCGAGATGGTTGAATTGTTGTACTTTACCTCTCAAAACCCTAAATCGCTAATACCCCGCCTGGGCGGATGGTAAGATGGTGGGTGCGGATGTAGCACGAGAATGGCGGAATGTGGTTGAGCCGCCCGCACAACCCTAAGGACTTAATCTTGTCACGACTCCTGTATAACAAGTACAACCGCAAGTCTACAACAAATCGCGACTTGGCTTAGTACATTTATCAAATCCCGAAAGTCACCTCACCGGAGGGACAAAGGGGCAAAAGCTCGGGTATGTCGGGCCGATGGGACACCGAGTCAAGGGTGAAGTTCACCGGCCGCCGAGGTGTAGCCACGCCACGCTGGGCCGCCGAGGTGGACATCTCGCGCAACATATGGGCGTAACCCCATATGGGTGAGATGATGGAAAGGACGAGATATTTAGAAAAGTTATTGTGACAACCTCTCGACTACACGACTACGAATCGTAGGGCAACGAGTTAATTGTCTCTTGTGGGTAAAGTGTACAATCTCGCAGAGTTATAAACTGCTTAAAACAACCGTGTTTACGGTCAAAGCGGACATGGGAACTTAACTTGAGTTAGTTCTATTTCAAAAATCCTTTGTGGGTGGTATGAAAATTGTATGGCTCACCTAGCCCCGAGAACGTTTTTTCCGGGTCTCCTTACCCAAAGTGTTGTTTAGTGGTGGACGAACCACAATCAAAATAAGCATGAAGGTGGAGGGAACCTCTGCTGATATAAATATTGCACAATTATTCTCTTTAACCAAATGCAATTTGTTAAAATGCTAAGTGATAGGAATTTGTAGCTATGATAATTGAAAACATTGCTTTAGTAAATAAAATAACCCGAGCCTTCCTTGTTAAGCCTTGCATGTATAATATTGCATTGTGTGTTGGCTCGCGAGCACGGAAGTTGTGCTCATTCTCGCTCTCCCCCAAACCCTTCAGATAACGCAGATGAAGGAGACTATGCCTACTACGAGGAACCAGAAGTCCATGGGCATGGAGTCGATGAAGAATAGTCTAGGTTCTATAGTCTAGGTCTCGCCTCTCGCCTAGCGGACTATCGGTATTATGCACATCCGATATTATCCGTGTCCTTGGTTAATATCGCTTGTACACAAAGTTGCCCCGCCGCTGCTCGTGAAGAGATGAGCTCACCCTTTGCTTCCGCTTTAACTACCGTCGCTTCTTTGTAATGTATTAAATTTGGCATGTTCGCCCAGATCAGAAAACCCGACCCGACGCGTCTATGTGAACTCTTTCGTGTCAATTAATGAATGGTATGGTTCTACGCCATGTATGAAATGATTCAAAGAATGTATCTCGTGAGTGCTATCTATCGATCCAGTGGAATAGCACAAGATATTCACAAAGGATTTTGATTAGAAATCCGGTCCGATGTGGTCGGTATCGAGCATACGATCAGAGAGTCTTAGTTAGATTGGTCGTTGCCTTAAGGACTTGAGTCTTAATTTCAAAAATTAAGAAAACTTTGACAAAATATAGTGTATTATCGCTTTACTCATCACTCTTAGTTCAGACTTGTCTTTACTTCACTTAAGTTTTACTTTGTGACCGACCTTTCCTGCTTTCAAAATTTGTAGATGGCTACTCCGTCGTCGGATGGCTCGTGGGACCTCCTCGCTCACGGAGAGAACGAGGAGGCTTCATGACATACTTCGCCAGCTGATGCTGTACCTTGGTTTTCCCCGTCAGCCTACGTTCCGTGGTAGGATGACGAGGATCGAGACCCGCGAGTCCCGGACGATGGAGGTGTACCTCCGCCAGATCGGCGAGTTCACTTCCTACCTCTTCGTGGCCGAGGCACCCGCCGAGCCGCCATGACGCCATTCAGACGCCGCACGCCGCCGCCCACCCGCTTGTGTTGGAAGTACGAGGATCTCTTGCTGAGGTCACCCTTCTGCTTCTACCCGTACCTCCCAGATGAGGAGCGTGTCCCAGCAGTTTTCGACACCAGAGACGACGACCCCCGCATGACGCAAAGAGTCCACTCACGCAGCGATGATACCACCATCACCACGCCATGGATGAGATCAGCAACCGACACTCTCACCGGCAGCCTATGCCCACTCCGACACCCTTCGAGCAACATGATCGGGAGTGATGAAGCTCACCCACCGCAAAGACAGAGAGGGATGCCGCGTGCAGAGAGGACGCCGCCTTGCGAGTTGGCACGCCGAGCCGCCACGGTCCTCTCGCCAAAGACCGTTGCACTCGCTGCCGCCTCGCACTCTAGTGCCGAGCCGACGCTCTCGCCCGTAGGACCCCGCCTCCGCCTCACAAAGACGCAGAAGGTGCGCGCCGCCGCCGCCCCGCCGCCGCTTAGAGAGTCCAAAGAAGGACGCACTCGCCCACCGCTCGATTCGACGAGTCCAGCCGGACGCCACTCGCCTGCTCACGTTTGCTCCTCGCTCGCCGAGCCGGGCCGAGCCGCTTCGCTTCGCCTCGCAATCGTATCGCCGTGGTCACCCCGGCAGAGCGCTTGTCGATTAGTTTAGGTTAGCTAGCGCGCTTGCCGAGTAGTCTTTGGGTTGCAAGCACTTTTGTTTTCTCTTTGTAGACGTTGTGTTTGTATTCTGTGTCATGACTTAGCTTAGTGTATAAGCTTTGTTCGAGAGTCATGTAACACTTAACTCCCCCTTAATATAGTGTAGCCGCTCTAGGCTTTGTATTGTACTTGTTTCGTTCTTGTTGTTGGTTTTGTTCTTGCTTGTGTGTGCCTTAGAGGGCTAGCGCACTCATATACTCCTCTAGTCCTAAGCTTCTGTTTCTTCAGATGCCGCCAAGAAGAGCCGCCGCCCCACCGTGGAGCCTTCGCCGCAGCCGAGGAAGAGGCCGTGGCCGTGGTCGTGGCCAAGGGCGAGGACAGAACCGCCTCCACCACCAAAGAAACCCAACAATGATTCAAGTCATGTTTCAGCAGCACTCGCATTCTTCAGCGCATTACAATCATCAGATCGACCAACCACGCAACCTAAGCCGGCATATTTTCTCAGACCCGACCCTCACCTTTGCCGCAGCCAATGAACCTCTAGAAGTCAAGACCGCTCGTGGACACCGAGAAGAAACTTCGCCTTGCCCACGCTCAAATGAAGACAAGGTGGATTTCGCCACCCATCACCGGTAGCCGCCACGCTCGTGGGAGAATTACCGCCGCCCGAGGTGATGAGAATCTAGAAGAAGAAGCAGAGGAAGCACTAGAAGCCGCAAAGATTCGCGACCGAGTTCCACAAGTCCTCGCACGCCGCGCAAAGAGAAGAAGTTGTTGGAATACAACAAGCGTAAATCGAACCCGCATGGCACCAATTCCATGGGAGGAATTCAAAGCCACTTTCGTGGCCAACTCGCATCACCGGAACAATGAGATCAAGAAGAACGAGTTCGAGCTCTCAAGCAGGTCGATGTCGCAAATGAGTACCTAACCAAGTTTAACCAGCCTTGCTCGCTACGCCCCAATGATGTAGCCGATGAAGAAGAGAAAATCGACCGCTTTGTGGAAGGAATGCGTGAAGACATGAGAGGACGCCTTATCCTCCACGGTTACTCTAGCTTCCAAAGTAGCTTGGTCAATAAAGCCCTCATTTGTGAAAATGAGAAGAAGACCGCGAGATTAGCCGCAAAGGAAGATGTCATTTCGAGGCCACAGGTAGTTTTCCCGTAAGTCTACATTCCAAGGCGCTCATCTTTCGATCGTCTGCAGCCTCCTCTCGTAAAAACTCAAGTTTCCACCCCGCCCCCAAGGAAGTGGATTCTGCTCTCGCCCCACGGCAACCAAAGCAGAGCCAACCCAAGAAGAACCTCCATCGCTTCGCTTAGGAGAAAAAGGACACTTCGCCAATCGTTGTCCTACCCGCCGAATGCTCAAAGACGGCTCAACACAGAGTAACGCCAGCTCAAGGCGTGACCCCACCCAAGCAAGAGTCACCGACTTCACAGCATCAAGGTCTACACCAACGCAAAGCCATGGCCGTGGTGAACCACGCCACACCGAGGAAGCTCAAGGTGCCTCAGATTACTAATGGGTACGCTCCTCGTTAATTTAGTACCCGCACAAGTTTTGTTTGATTCGAGCTTCACACTTTTTATTTCAAGAAAGTTTGTTAAAGGCTTAAGTTGCCAACATATAAGTTAAAGAAACCCGTGGTACTTAGCTCACCCGGGACCCTTTATGCTACCTCGCCACCCTGTAGAAATTGCTATGGAACATTCCTGATTCCTAGCAAACCTTCCGTGTTAGAATCTCAAACGTTGGATATCATCCTAGGGATGGATTGGTTGACCAAATATCAAGGATTGATAGATCGTACAATGTAAAAGTGGTGCTCGCCAAGAACCCAGAGACCACAATAAGAGTTAGTGTGGATCGCCTCTCCCTTGAACCGAACAACCCACCACCTTGGAGAGTTGTCCTAGAGACAACGCTGTAGTTCAAGCTTACCCGATGTCTTTCCGTAAGAATTACTGTGCATGCCACCGCATGCAGATGTCGAGTTTGTCATCAACGTGAAGCTGTGGACAGCCCCAATTGCTAAGAGACCTTACCGAATGGCCGCTGACGAGCTTGAAGAATTGAAGACACAGATTGAAGATTTGCAAGAAAAATGTTTCATTAGACCTAGCTCATCCCCCTTGGGTTCGCCAGTGCTTTTTGTAAAGAAGAAAGACGGCACCGCCAGATTATGTGGATTACAGAGCACTCAATGAAGTGACCACAAGAACAAGTATCCCTTACTCGCATTGATGACCTGCTCGATCGCTGACAGGGCATCGCTTTCTCCAAGATAGACCTCAGGTCAGGATACCATCAACTTAAGATTAGGAATGAGGATATTCCTAAAACGGCTTTCACCACCCGGTATGGCCTGTATGAGTTTACTGTCATGCCGTTTGGCTTGACCAATGCGCCACTACTTCATGAACTCATGAACAAAGTATTCATGGAATACTTAGACAAGTTTGTTGTCGTGTTCATAGACGACATCTTGATCTACTCAAAGACCAATGAAGAGCATGCCGAACACTTGCAATTGGCCTTAGAAAAGCTTAAGGAGAACCAGCTTTATGCCAAGTACAGTAAATGTGAATTTTGGCTTCATGAAATCGTTTTCTGACACATCGATCCACTGGAGGAATTGCAGCTGACCCAACCAAAGTAGAAGTCGAATGGAATGGAAGCACCACCAAGAATCGGCGCGAGTTTTTTGGTTTGGCCGGATACTACCGACGCTTCATAGAAGGGTTCTCCGAGCTATCCAAGCCAATGACCCACCTGCTTAAAAAGGAAAAGAAGTACGAATGGACGTAAGCTTGTGAAAGGAGTTTCAAGAATCAAGAAGAAGTTAACTTCGCTAAAGATTGATCCCGCCGATATACATCAAGACTTCAAGTCTATTGTGATGCATCGCGCTAAGGTCTTGGCTGCGTGCTCATGCAAGGAGGAAAAGTTGTAGCTTATGCTTCAAGACAACTCCGCCTCACGAAGACAACTATCCAACTCATGATTTGGAGTTAGCAGCAGAGTGCATGCCCTGAAAATCAAGGCATTACTTGATTGGGAATCATTGTGATATCTACATGCACCATAAGAGTCTCAAGTATATTTTCACCCAATCGATCTCAACCTTCGACAAAGGAGATGGTTAGAGTTAATAAAGGATTATAACTTGAATGTCCATTATCATCCCGAAAGGCTAATGTGGTTGCTGATGCATTGTCAGAACCTATTGCAATAATGTCATGATTCAAGAGCATCACCGAGCTCTACAAGGAATTTGAAGCCCTCAACCTTGAGTTAGTAGAGCAAGGCACACTAGCAACAATAGAAGCGTATCCAACTCTAGAAGAGCAAATCAAGGCCGCTCAAGAAGGACATCCCGAGTCCAGAGATTCAAGCAATCTATGGCAAAAGGAAAAGCCCTAAGATGTTAGAAGATCGCAAGGAATCCTATGGTATGGGAAACGACTTTGTTCCCCACCGTAAGGAACTCAAGGATTTGATTCTAAAGGAAGCTCACACCAACTTACACTGCACTCCAGCAGACCAAGATGTATCAAGACATGAAGATATCAGACAGGTCGCTGAATGAAAAGAGATATCGCGAATATGTAGCTTGTTGTGATGTATGTCAACGAATCAAGGCTGAACATCAAAGACCACCGGATTGCTACAACCCCTACAAATCCTCGTTGGAAGTGGAAGAAATCGAATGGATTTTATTACCGGCTTGCCTCGAACCAGTCCGATGTGACTTGTATGGGTTATAGTTGATGATTGACTAAAGTCGCCCACTTTATCCCCGTGAAGACAACCTACAAAGGAGACAAGTTAGCCGAGTTGTACATAGCTCAGATTGTGTGTTTACATGGAGTACCCAAGAGGATAGTCTCCGATCGAGGATCTCAATTTACCTCGCATTTCTGGGCTAGTTTGCATGATGCCCTTGGGACCCACCTGGATTTTAGTACGGCGTATCACCCTCAAACCGATGGTCAGACGGAAAGAACAAATCGACTCTAGAAGACATGCTTCGAGCTTGTGCTTTGGAATTTCATCAGATCGAAAATGTCACCGATGCCGAGTTTGCGATAATAATAGTTATCGCCAAGTCTCAAAATGTCCCCGCTTGAAGCGCCTATGGAAGAAAATGTAGAACCCCTCTACATTGGTCAGAGTCTGGTGAAGGATATGTCTTCGGACCAGATACTCTCAAACAAGCTGAAGAGAAAGTTCGACCGATCGTAGATCGCCTTCAAGCCGCTTCAATCAAGACAAAAGAGTTATGCCGACAACCGCCAAGAGAATTAACCTTTGAAGTTGGAGATGCTGGTATCTCAAGGTATCGCTACTCGTGGAACCCAAGATTCAAGGTTAAAGGCAAGCTCGCCCCAAGATATATAGGCCCATTTCCAATCACCGCCAAGCGAGGAGAAGTAGCCTATCAACCGAGTTGCCCGACAATTTGTCGACATCCACAACGTGTTTCACGCCTCCCACCAAGAAGTGTCTCGTAGTACCAAGAGCACACGCCGTAGAAGCCCTCGCACTTAAGAAAGATCTCGACTTACCCGAGCATCCAATCAAGATTCTTGATGTCGGAGAAGCAAACCAGACGCCAAATCATCCGCCCGCAAAGTTCAATGGAGCAATCACCAGAAAAGAAGCCACCGTAGCGCGAAGACCACTAAAGTTGGACTTTCCGTCCCTCGTTCGGAGAGCACTCAATCTCGGGTCGAGATTCATAAGGTGGGTAGGTTTGTAACACCCTCCCCGCTCTTCCCTTTCTCCTTCCCCGATCCCCGCTGACCCGCGCCACAACCCCACGCGCGGCGCGCGCCCTCCCACCGACCCGCCTCGCCGCCCTCCGCGCGAGCCGCCTCACCGCCGCCGCGCCGCCGCTCCCACCCACTCGCCGCGAGTACACGCCTCCTCTCACCCGCCGCCGCTCGCCGCCGCCGCCGCCGCTCGCCGCACTCCGCCTCGCCCCGCCCCGGCTTCCCGCACCGCTCCGCCGGTGCTCGCGAATCCCTGACCTCGCCCTCTCCCTCCCCGCCGGCTATAAAGCCCCCACCACCTTGCCCTCTCCCACTCACCTCCCTTCTTCCCTGCGGCTACCCGAGAGCAAGAAGAGTAGAAAGGAGAGGAAGAAGGAACCAAGCACTTACCTCCGTTGTCGCCGCTGCCGCCTGCCTCTCTCGCCTCCACCGTGAGCCCCGGCCTCCTCCGTCGCCATTCGCCGCCGAGCCCCGAGCCCTCCCCGCCGCCGCCGCCTCTCCCGAGCCCCTTTTTCCTGCGAGCGAGCCGCAGGCGCTCTCTTCTCCTCTCTCCGCGCGCGTGGCGGCGCCGCCTCGCTTGCCCTCCCCGCCGGCCGTTAGGGCGCAGGCCGAGCCGCCTTCCTTCTAGGCCGCGCCTGGCCTTGCCCGCGCCGTAGGCCGCCTCCTCGCTCGCACTGCTTTGGCCTGTGCCTTGGGCCGGCTGCTTAATCAGGCCGACTATGCTTTTTCTTTTCTCGCGATTTTCTTTTCCTTTTCCATTTTAATTTAAAAGTAAGGCTTCAAGTATTAATAACTCCCATTTCAACTCCAAAATTATAAAGTAAATTTCTAAAATTTGTTAAATCAAGACCTTGCTAATGGCATAGGTTTTGTTCATTTCGAGTTTATTTGGGTATTCTTGTGTATTTATTAGTCCTTTTGCTGTTGTGTCTTTTTCCTAGATTTCACCACAGAGAGTTCAGAGACACCGAGACCTCCACGTTGATCAAGAACAAGACTACTCTGACCCTCTCCCTACACTCAAGGCGAGTCAATACTTTGATCATATTGAGCCTACATTTCATGTAAATTATGTTCTTTAAAAATAGCAAAATGCATGCTTTAATTTCATAATCAATGTATGTTAAAGTTTAAGGTAGATAAATACCAGCTGTGGAATAACTAATTAATATGTCATCCTTGATAATTTGAATCCCTTAATTCCGTTGTCACCCTAGTAACTATATGGTAATACTAGTTATAGGTTGTACTTAAGCAACATGCTAGGCTTGTTATACCGGACATTAAAATGTCCTAATCATCATCATTTCAAACATAAATGATTTGGGCGCCATTATGTAAATGACCGAGATTGTTGAATTGTTGTACTTTACCTCTCAAAACCCTAAATCGCTAATACCCCGCTCGGCGGATGGTAAGATGGTGGGTGCGGATGTAGCACGAGAATGGCGGAATGTGGTTGAGCCGCCCGCATAACCCTAAGGACTTAATCTTGTCACGACTCGGTATAACAGTACAACCGCAAGTCCGCAACAAATCGCGACTTGGCTTAGTACATTTATCAAATCTCAAAGTCACCTCACCGAGGGACAAAGGGCAAAAGCTCGGGTATGTCGGGCCGATGGGACACCGAGTCAAGGGTGAAGTTCACGCCGCCGAGGTGTAGCCACGCCACGCTGGGCCGAGGTGGACATCTCGCGCAACATATGGGCGTAACCCCATATGGGTGAGATGATGGAAAGGACGAGATATTTAGAAAAGTTATTGTGACAACCTCTCGACTACACGACTACGAATCGTAGGGCAACGAGTTAATTGTCTCTTGTGGGTAAAGTGTACAATCTCGCAGAGTTATAAACTGCTTAAACAACCGTGCCTACGGTCAAAATGACATGGGAACTTAACTTGAGTTAGTTCTATTTCAAAAATCCTTTGTGGGTGGTATGAAAATTGTATGGCTCACCTAGCCCCGAGAACGTTTTTTCCGGGTCTCCTTACCCAGTTGTTGTTTAGTGGTGGACGTAACCACAATCAAAATAAGCATGAAGGTGGAGGGAACTCTCACGATATAAATATTGCACAATTATTCTCTTTAACCAAATGCAATTTGTTAAAATGCTAAGTGATAGGAATTTGTAGCTATGATAATTGAAAACATTGCTTTAGTAAATAAAATAACCCGAGCCTTCCTTGTTAAGCCTTGCATGTATAATATTGCATTGTGTGTTGGCTCATGAGCACGGAAGTTGTGCTCATTCTCGCTCTCCCCAAACCCTTCAGATAACGCAGATGAAGGAGACTATGCCTACTACGAGGAACCGTAAGTCCATGGGCATGGAGTCGATGAAGAATAGTCTAGGTTCTATAGTCTAGGTCTCGCCTCGCCTAGCGGACTCATCGGCATTTATGCACATCCGATATTATCCAGTCCTTGGTTAATATCGCTTGTACACAAAGTTGCCCCGCCGCTGCTCGTGAAGAGATGAGCTCTCACCCTTTGCTTCCGCTTTAACTACCGTCGCTCTTTGTAATGTATTAAATTTGGCATGTTCGCCCGCATCAGAAACCTCGACCGACGCGGTCTATGTGAACTCTTTCGTGTCAATTAATGAATGGTATGGTTCTACGCCATGTATGAAATGATTCAGCAATGTATCTGTGAGTGCTATCTACTGATCCAGGGAATAGCACAGTATATTCACAAAGGATTTCGGATTAGGAAATCCGGGTCCGACAATTCCATCCCATTCTCCACAAAGGGCTTCGCCGAGGTCGTCGCGATGTTCGCGCCAGCATCCCTCGCCATGGCGGACGACATACGGTTGACGTTGGACGTGTGCGAGCACCCACGGCCAATCGAAGGCGAGAAGATCACATGCGCCACGTCCCTCGAGTCACTGGCCGAGTTCCCCGTGTATGAGCTAGGGACCCAGGACGTCCGTGCCTTCTCCTCCGACGTGCCCAGGGAGGGCACGGCGTCGCGGAGGTACAACATCACGGTGCTGCGGGTGGTGACCGACTCGTCGACGAAGACCGCGACGTGCCACGACATGGCATACCCTTACGCGGTGTTCTACTGCCACACGGTCCACGCGGATAGCCCCACCAGGACGTACATGGTGACGCTGGCAAGCGAGGACGGCGGAGACGGCGCGCCGGCGCCGACGATGGAGGCGCTGGCCGTGTGCCACCTCAACACGTCCAAGTGGGACCCCAACCACCCATTCTTCGTGAAGCGCCATGTCAAGCCTGGGGACACGACGGTGTGCCACTTCCTCACCAGGGGTAGCTTCCTCTGGGCGCCTACCGCCAACACCAGCGGCGGTGCTGAACAGGTCGCAGCCCAGTGAAGGAATAATACAGGCAGTGCAACCGCTTGTATGCGCAGCTGCCAGCGAAACCTTTTTTTTTTCCCCTTTATTGCCATCTAATAAAATAAAATGCTGCGTGCCTCTGTATGCTATGCATATGTGATGTGTACTGTCAATTGTGTGTACGTTGTATCAGTATTTAATATGTATGTACAGTTGCTGTGACATGCGTATAAGCGTTTTTCCATATGGGATTGTCTATTCGTAAGGTAACTGAAATTTTATTAAGTATAAGTCACATATTTTATCTATTGGATAAATATCCAATCATATGACACATCAATCTCTACAAATCCAATGGTCACAACAATTAATTTAAACTTAAGAAAATTTTGCATTTACTTTGAAATAACATATCCGTTTCCATATATACTAGACTCGTTGCAACAGTTTTCAAATAATTAAACGTAATATAAGTTATTAACTTAGAAAACCAATATCCATAAGGGAAGTATTATCATAAGCCATATGAACAAATAATTTAATTATCCACGAAGATCTTTCAAATAATTTATACATATATACATATCTATTCATAAAAGATTCTACCAACTCAAAATATGGGAAAAGAGGTGGTAGATGACAGACTCAACACCACCACCAAGTCTTTTTATAATATTAAAGATAAAGATGTGCTAGTTGTCTTCTCAGATACCACCGATTGGTAGGGACCAACTTTGGTCACTCATTTCTATTAAACTATACTTATAAAACCTAACAAAATTATAATATTATGAAAGTAATTTTTGAGACAAATGTACATATATCATTTTCATGTCTTCAATCTAAATATTCAAAAAATATATTGATTGTCAAAGCTTATAATGTTTGATTGTATGTAACCCCAAACAACTTCCTTTTGCAATGAAGTGAGTAAAAAGAGAGACAAATTTATGGAGCTGAAATTTAATTAGATGTTGAGGG
Source organism: Ampelocalamus luodianensis (assembly GCA_036346255.1). Classification (NCBI taxonomy): domain Eukaryota; kingdom Viridiplantae; phylum Streptophyta; class Magnoliopsida; order Poales; family Poaceae; genus Ampelocalamus; species Ampelocalamus luodianensis. The sequence continues at coordinate 47,973,044 of CM070627.1, read as the reverse complement.
GTCAAATGATACAATTTCCTTTGGAATTCAATTTGCATGTCGATTGGGCCAAGTGACATAGCTTACAAGCTGAGGAGCCAAATGTGCGAAACTCTTCTTCTTCTTCTTTACTGAGAGGGAGGATGGCTTATGCTTATCGACCTACAACCTTTTTTAGAGGAATCTACGTACAACTAATATGGGCTACATAGACACGGGCAAAACTTGTGTTGGACGGAGATTTGATATTTGCCACCGCCAAAGATTTAATTCAGATTTGCCATCGATGTGTCTATGACATGTGGTCCCGGGACCCAGATGTCATTCACACATGGAGTGGCAAATCCTGAAATCCACATCTTTGCAGTGGCAAATAATTGATTATTCCTTTCTTTACTGGTTACTAGTGGCCTGTGCGCGCGCGCTGGAAAAGGCTTTTTTTTTGGCACAGTATAGGCAGTTTCTTAGGTAAAATAATGGCTATTTAGAATCAGAAAATATGAAGGGAAAAAAGATTGTTAATTGTATGTGTGATTTTAATAAAGTTGGATTGCCGGCGTGCACTATAACTCTTTTCGTAGCCACGGCATGTAAAAGGAAGCAGGAAAAGTGAAGACAAACTTAAACAGAGGTAATAGTAGGCATCAGTGAGTATTGTTATTACAAAAGACTGCTGACTTCGCAGTATACGTACATAGTACAGCGGATTGTTCGCAAAACATTACAGCATGTGTGACAATGTGATAGTCAATACACTGGATTTGTAGCTACAGAGCAAGCATAAAAGATGCCTTGTACATAACGAAATAAGGTCTGGCTTCAAATATTACGCAGTCTGCAATGAAGAGAATGAAAAATGGGGCATATACCTCGAAGCCTAGTCGTATCAGCTGACAGTATTGTGCAATTATTTGGCTGGAACCTGCACAAAACTACATTGCAGTTAAGTTGACTGTAATGTAACAAAGAATAAAAACATCATGCTGAACTATAAGACAATGTTAACCTTTGGAGAAGTTTAGAGTGAATATGGGCTGATTTGTCCCTAGATAGTTTATATGGAAAATGAGTTATTCAGGCAAATCCTCTTTACTCCGCCAAATGCTCCAACCAACACCAGCATACACAAGGCCATACTTATGCCCACTAACATTGATACTATTCATGAGTGGTAGCCTAAAGTCCCATTGAAGCTTAGGGTAAAGAAAAGGTACTATAAATTTTCCACTTGCAGCATCAACATGGATCGGCACATCCCACATGCATTGTGTGTATGACACAGTAAATGTATGTCAACTGTGTTGCATTGCTATATTTGTAGCAAGAATTCTGGTCATTATTCACTGCTCAGCCCACTTCTGCAAGAAAGTAAATCATATTTTCTAACAACATGTTTCAACCACCCAATCCAACAATAGCGTAATTGTTATGGTCAACAAGTTGTGCTTGATGAATGAATCATGGATAATCAAAGACACAACGTTCGCTGACACATCAACCAACAGTTCACTCACAAGTACTCTGCCTAGACACAGCTGGTCCTAATTTCCACTGGCATGATGACTCAAAGATTCACTGATTTCACAATGGCTAATCATTACAGTACGTCCTATTCCTTTGATATGTTTACCATGCTGCCTGTCTTCTACGAGCTCGATATTACATCATGCTGCAAGTTGCAACCTTGTACATTTTCTGGAGAAAGTTCATCTGCTCCCAAGAAAAAAACACAAACTGCTGCTTTTACTGACAATGACACCACCACTAGTACTCATAACAAGATTTTCAACCAGTGAACCGACATGCAGATTGGATTCTTCCATGTAGTTTTGTTTGTAACATTATCTCTATATATTTACGCACGCAACAGAAGAGCAAAGATTAAGACAATTTAAGTCAAAACAGGAGTTTTGAAGAAGAAAAATTGTATCAAAGATGCAAGCACTGACCTTCACTATGGAGTAATTAATCCACCAAAATAGAAGTGCGGACATTACAACAGTAAGAACAGGTAAGTTTCCACGGAAGTTCCTCCACTGCGGATCAGACAAGTCCTGCAGCAGAAGACAAGCAAAATCAAACGGGTCTTGCAGCAGAAGACAAGCAAAATCAAATGGGCAGCTCTTCAATCTTCAGGTAAACCAAAAGACTTTGCCAAAAACAGGCAAAATTTTACACACATTTAGGCGGCCAGCGAGTGGTCCTGCTCGTAGGCCGTACAGTCTCCCAGAGTAATCTGCACACCAAAAAATAAATGTGATGCAAAGCAGCGAAAACACAGCCACCCAATCAAATAAAACATCAGCGAAAACACACGCACAACAAAAATGTGAAAATTAATGGAGGAGGGGAAGGTGCGTGCCTGGAGGGAGGAGGCGGGGGAGTAGACGCTGGACTCGGCGCGGCACTCGCTGAGCATTTGGTGGAGCTGGCCCTCGAGGACGGCGGCGTCGGTGGAACATCAGCGAAAACACACGCACAAAAAATGTGAAATGAATGGAGGACGGGAAGGTGCGTGCCTGGAGGGAGGACGCGGGGGAGGGGACGCTGTGCTCGGCGCGGCACTCGCCGAGCATCTGGTAGAGCTGGGCCTCGGGGACCCAGCGTCGGTGAAGCGGGCCTCCTTGCGGGCGGACTGGAGACCAGAGAGCATGTCCTCGAGGTCGTCGAGAATCCAGCAGGGGCAGGCGGCGGTGGCGGTTTGTGCCAGGGGATTTTGGGGGAGTCGACTGGGGGTAGGGCAAGGGGGGCAGAGAGAGCGCGACGGGTGGGTGGCTCAGTCCCTCAGAACGAGGAGAGGAAGGGGAACGGGAGGAGACGATGAGGGGCGTGTAGCGAGGGAAAGAGGCGTCGAATGAAGCAGCGACGACGCGAAGGATCGGCGGGCACGCAAAGCCAAAAAAAAATCGGACGGGAGCGACGCAGATAAACGCGGCATCCGACGGGGGAAAGGAATCGGGGCGACGTGGCCTGTGTGCTCTTGCGTCAAAACTCCCTCCTTTTACCCTTTAGGATTAGGATTACCAAAGTTTTTCTTCACTACCAAAGTTTTCTGTGTAGCTTTTGTAGAGCAGGTGCAGTCTGGGAATAAGAGGGGATCTTACGTAACATCCCAAAATTTCAAAATTATTGTATATTTATGCTCAAAACCTCATCACTTGATTTTTGGGCTTAAAAAAACATTTCCGATTTAATTACAGCTTTCCCCCCTATTTTTCAGCTGCTGAAAATGCATTTTCCAAATTAAATAAATTTTATAAAACCTTGGGAATAACTTATTCTGGTTTTAAGTAATATAAAGTGTATCTCCAAAAAATTTCCAAATTTTCTAACCTAGTCTGATAATTTTTTGAGCTCAAATGCGATTTCTGGTATTAAATCAATTCAGAAAAGTTTTAACATTCAAAATCCTTCTCGCCGTATCAATGGTCTTGGCCTGGCCTGTAACCGCCCCGCGCTGTCGCCCAGCCCGAGCCGCCTCTCCTCTTTGATTTTTCCTCGCGCAAGACGTGTTTCACGAATGCACCATCTCTCTCTCTCGCCAATCTCACTCGGGCCTATCTGCAGGAGGCTTTGTCCACCTCCATCACTCATTGGAGCCGAGCCCTGTGCATGATAGATGCTACAGTAGTCACACGCGCCACATCCGGCTTAAGCCCTCAAGTGATTTCTTGGTTAGTGTAGTGTAGCGCCCGATCCGGTCCTCTTCTTCGACTTAGGCTGCCGCCATGGCCAACGCCTTCCTCCGCCTCTTGTGAGATTAAACCTTGCTTGTTGTCGGTTTTAGCATCACTCGCCCCTCCGAACCTCACAGTGTGCCCCGCCTTGCTAGTTCGTGCCGTGGGAGCTATCGCCGTGAAGTCGTCGCCGCCGCCTCTGTCACCCCTATCGTCCCTTAACAGTTTCTCTCCGGTGAATCTTGCTGTGTGGGCCCGCCACCATAGGAGCCATCGTCCTGGTGAGCCTTGGGCGCTCGTGTGCTCCATATTTTTGCTTGAGTCCATAGGTCTTGATCTTTAGACTTTGCAGGAATGTGGACTACCATAATGAAATGACATGCGCACTAGATCAACACCCTAGCGAGATCAATGTGGAATGAGTGAACCACACGCCTCCAGATATTGTACTGCTATACTTCCTCCGTCACAAATACATATCGCTTTGGAATGCGTACAATCAAACTTTCAAAACTGCTATTTATATATTTTTAAATATTTAGATTGGATACATGAAAATCATATGTATACAGATTAGTCTCAAAAAATATTTTCATAATATTATAACTTTATTGGGTGTTATAACTATATTGCAATAGAAATTAGTGGTCAAGATTGTGTTTTGAGACCGTATCAATATTCAAAACGATATGTATTTGTGATTAGATTGGGAGTATCTTATATAAATGAATCAAAGCATGCATGGAATCAAAGTATCTTATATTCCCTGCCCTCTGCCGTCTCTGCTGCCTACTGCATGCAGGTGCCCTGCTAGCTAGAATTACATGCTGCCGCTTGCTTCTTGCTTGCGTGCCTGCTGCTGCATACACCACCAAGGCAAGGGGGGGAAAGGAAACCAGCAAGGTGAAGGCCAGGAAGAGAAGGAAGCAAGGGAAGAGGAAGGAGGAGAAGAAAAAAAATAGAGTTTCGCGATCCAATCTTGCTCGTTGTCCGATTTCGAGGAGTAACGGTCTGAAAAATCTTATCCTATTATTAGATCGTTGTTTATTTGAATGTTAGAGTAGATTAATCGCAAGAATTGGTAGATTGGTGATGACTTGTTTTGTTTAGTTGTACCGCAGTATCTTGCGGGGGAGTTTTGGGGTATCTCCGTCCAAACAAATGACTTTTCCATGTTAGCAAAGTTGTAGATAATTTTCTAAGATTTGCACACAGTAGAAGATCATTAGATTTCGTCAAGCAGATTAAAAGTTATGGCTTCTAGAGTGTTGCTGTCCAGAATTTCATCGTCGTTAACAGCAATCGTGTAGACTTCTTTATGACGTGCAGTAGATGGTAGAATTAAATTATGGTCATAACTAGGTTTAGTTAGATAATTCTCTGTAGTCTCCATAAGTGGTATGGTTTGATATTTTTCATATGGTAGAAAATGGTTTTAAAATTGTGAAATATGTTGTTCTCTAGAATCCAGATTGACCTTCGAGATTGAAAACGGGGATTTAGACGACATGATAGCAGAATTTTCATAACTAGGAAAGTGTAGTAAATTTTGTGTAGATTCCAAAAAATATAGAGTTTGCTATATTTGGATTATAGGAGTAAAATTTATGGATGTTTGATCACCAAGACAGCGGGTAGGTTCTCCGGTGAAGATAGGTTAATTGTGTTGGGATTGCGCATAGGAACAATATTAAGTTACTTGATTTTCCTTTGCTGTTGTGGCGTGTTTTTGAGGTGGATTATTGATTTTGTCCAAGGAGTGTTGCTTCGAGTTCGGTGCCGCCTTTGCATCATTCCAGTTTTCATGATTAAAAGGCAAATGCATGGTAGAACGATAGTCATCGATTTGTTTACCTCCCTCGTCTTTACCATTGAATTGACATGACATTTATTTAAGCTTATTTAAATTTCATGATAAAATTACATTGATGATATAATGATGATGATATGACATGATATGGTAATGACAACGAATTATGTTAATGAATAATAGAAAGATGTTACATCATTTACATTTATTATCTGTTACACCCCCCTTCTTCCTTTCATCTTCTCTCTCTCTCCTTCCCCCGATCCCCGTTGACCGGCGCCGACAATCCGCTGCCACGCCGTCGCCTCCTCCTCGCCGCCCTCCTGTGACCCACCGCGCTGTTCGCCTCGCATCGCTCCCGCACCGCGCTCGCCGCGACCGCGCTCCGCGCACCGCCCTCTCCCACCGCTCCCACTCGCAAGTGCACGTGTCCTCTCGCCGTCACACGCCGCCGCGCCGCCGTGCACGCTCTCTTCCCGCCCGCCCCGCGGTGCCCCACGCTCCCCGGCCCCTTGTCCTCCTCCCCTCCTCCTCTTCGCTTTAAAACCCGGCGCCTCCGCTCCTCTCCACCCCTTTCTTCCCTAAGCAAAACCGAGCAAGAGGAAGAAGACCGAGAAGAGAAGAGGAAGAGTCCGGCGACTTACTCGAAGTCGCGCCGCCGCCATCGCCACCGCGCCTCCCCGAAGCTTCATCTTCACCGCGCCGCTCTCCCCGCCGCGCGCGCGCGCCTCTCTCCTCCTCCTCCGCCGCCGCCGCCGCAGAAGCTGCCGCCGCCGCTGCACCTTCTTTCTTCCCCCTCCCTGCGCGCCGCCGCCGCCCGATCCCCTCTCCCTTCTGCCCTACTCCCCTCGCCTTTCTTTCGGCAGCTGGCCTCGCAGCTCGCACAGGCGCCGGCCGTCAAGCTGTGGCCGGCCGGCGCCGAGTCCGTGAGGCCGCCGCGCCTCTTTTCATTTATCGCTTAGTTCTTTTCTTTTTCCTTTTTGATTTAAAAGAGAGGCTTCAAATGTTTATTTCTCCCCCATTTTAACTCGAAAAATTGTGAAGTTTGTTTCTAAAAATTTCTAAAATCAAGTTCTTTCTGTTGGTACTAGTTTGGTTTATTTTGGAGTTCATTTGATGAGTATTGTTATTTATTTATTTTGTTTGCTCGCTTGTCTCTTTTCCTGCACGATCGTCACAGAGAGTTCGAGAAGCCGAGACCCCACTTCGATCAAGCTCAAGAGTATCAAGATCGCCTAGCCCTAGACCCAGGCGAGTCAACACTTTGATCATATTGAACCTACATTTTATGCAAAATTACGTTCTTTTAAAATTATCAAATTGCATGCTTTAATTTCCTTATGCAAATATATGTTAAATACCCTAAGGTAGTTAAATGCCAATTTGATGTTTATTTATTATTACACCATCCTTTGATAATTGAAATGCCTTAAATCCTTGTCACCCTAGTAAATATATGGTAAATATACTAGTATAGGCTATACTTAAGCGCCATGCTAGTCTTGCTTAAGTATCGGGGTATTATCTACCCCATTCATCATCTTTTAAAAATGAACATGATTTTGGGCAGTCATTGGATGTAAATGACTGAGATGGTTGTGTTGATGTATTTTCCTACCTCTCAAAAACCCTAAAAATTGCTTATCACATCTGGGTGGATGGTATGTTGGTGGGTGCTAATGCAGCCCAAGGAATATTTGTTGTGGATGGTATGTGGTATGAACCGCCCAGATAGTCCCTAAGGACTTAATCCTGTGACGACCTCCCAATGTAAAACAGTACAACCACATGTCTATAATGGTGTCGACCTGGCTAAATAATTTGTATCCGTTAGTATGAGTTGCACCGTAGATGACTGCTCACGCCATAAGCCTTTGTGGCTATGGGTTAGTGCACGACTTACGGGTCTATGTGAGCGTAAGTCGTGGCGCAAGAGGGTCCGGGAAAGGGTTGACGGTCTATGTGAGCGTAACCCTTCTCGTGTGAAACCTTAGCGGTGTAACAAATATTGGAGGATGCATTGTAAAGGCCTTGTGACGATCTCCCTTGACTCACATGGCTACTAAACATGTGTACATGTCAAGATGATTGTCTCTTGTGGGTAAAGTGTACAACCTCTGCAGAGTGTAATAAATGCTCGAATAGCTGTGTTCACACGGTCATGGCGGACATGGAACTTACATGAGTTAGTTCTATTTATAAAACCTTTGTGGGTGGGATAAAATGTGTTGGGTCGTTGTGGCCCTGGTTTTGGTTTTTCCTGGGCGGAAGTACCCCAGTGATGTTATTAGGTGGATGTAACCACCATAAAAAAAAAGCATGAGGTGGAGGTAGCCTCCGCTGTTATAAATATTGCACAAGTAATCTCTTTAACAAAAATACAATTTGGTTAAAACTGCTAAGTGATAGGACTTTGTAATTATGATAATTGAAAATATTGCTTTAGCAAATAAAAGAACCCGAGCCATCCTGGTTTAGCCTTGCATGTATATTATTGCATTGTGTGTTGGCTCGCGAGCACGGAAGTTGTGCTCATCCTCGCTCTTTCCCAAAACCTCGTAAGTGAAACCCGAGATTATGACTATTACGAGGATCCAGAAGTCGGAGGACCCGGAGATAATGAAGCGTAGTGTAGTCATTAGTCGTTCTAGTCTCGCCTCAAACCGACCGATTCTGGTTCTTGCGTGCATCTTATATTATCCGAGTCTTTAGGTAATATCGGACGATACGAAGTTTCCCGCCGCTTGCTCGTGGAGAGATGTGCTCACCCTTTGCTTCCGCTGTCGCTCCGCTTTGTATTGTAATCAATTTGGCCTGTTCGACCCTATTGTAAAACTCGACCCGACGCGGTCTATGTAAACTCTGTTGTGTTGAATTAATGAATGGTACGGTTCTATGCCATGTATGAATTGATTCAGCGATGTATTCTGTGAGTGCTAGCTACTGATCCAGGGAATAGCACAGTGTTTCACAGAGGATTCTGGATTAGAAAATCCGGGTCCGACAGAGCTGGTATCAGAGCATACGACTATAGGAGTCTTAGCTAGACTGGTCGAGCCTAAGGACTTGAGTCTTATTTTCAAAAACTATGAAAAGCTTTGGCAAAAATATAACGTATATATTGCTCTTACTCACCACTCTTAGTTCTTTACTTACCTCCTTTTTGTGAGCCTACTCCGTTGCTGACTCTCTCTTTTGTTTTAAAATTTTTAGATAAACCATATCGTCGTCCGATGGCCCGTGGGATTTCTTCTCTCACGGTGAGAACAACGACGAGTTTGTCGGTATTCCTCCGCCAACTCAAACAGTACCCTGGTTTGCCACCGACCCATCTTCGAGGTCGAAGACCTCGCTCGATCGAGTCTCGCTCTTAGAGGTTGAGTTCATCGCCACACCTTCGACCGAGCATCCTAGGAGCCGTTGTTCGATGTCATCTGCAACATAGCGCGCTCCGCCTCGACTCACTTGTGCCAGGTGCACAAGGATCTCTTTTTGAGGTCGCCTCGACTCACCTGCGCCGCACCACCTTCGGCCTCAACCTACACCACCCATACCACGTCTAGCCTCTGCCCACACCACAAGCGGCTGGCGTTCGAGGAGCGAGAGCACAGAGGTGAGGCGGCCTGTGTGCGCAAATGGTGGAGCTCAACAGACATGCGAACACCGATCACAGCAACATCAACAGAGGTCAGCCTCCATGGTGGAGGTGCTCCGGCTCTGGGCGGTTGTAATTGAAGAGGGGGATGGGTCCCTGGGGATGTGAAGATGCTACAGGTGAGAGGGATCGGAAGATGGCTCACCAGGGTGGAGGTGGGGGGTCGATTGGCTTCGGCGTGGGCTTGGCCAGAGCCCGGGATGCAGAGCAGTGGTGTGGGTGAGAGAGAGGAGAGAGACAGGGAGAGAGAGGGATGAAAAAGAAGATGGAAGATGAGAAGGGTAAATAGGTCTTTTCACACTAAATTTGATAGCCAACTCACGGTTAACCGACGGGAGTGGCAAAAAAAGGATGGAAGTTGAGATCCAACGGTAATGAAGGGAGAAGCAGTTTCATGATGGCATTTCAAGGATTCGGCCAACTTCTAGTGGCAAATAAGGAATTAATTCTTATTAATTTAGTTTGCTTTCACTAAATCTAGAGACATGATAGTTCCATTTAGAATTTATTATTAGACTTGGCTGTTATTAGTTTAATGATTGGAACTTTGGTTTGTTTAATATTAGTTTGATTATTATTGTTGACATCCTATGTACCGGGAGCATGGTTTTGGTGTTTCTCGAGCGCATGTGTCGGACCCCAATTTTGGAGCTTGGTATCCACTGTGTATATGGTGTTATTCCCTGGATTAGTAGCTGACACACACAGTCATATCGTTTATTTATGCACATAACTACGGAAGCTCTAAGCCGTCATACGACTTAGGTTCATAGTTGCGACCACGCTCGGTCAAAAATGGCAATCTATGGAGGTCTTGAAGAGGTCCTGGGATGGTTCTACAGTGATCCCGAGGAGGTCCTGGAGTGATCTTGAAGAGGTCCTGTGGAATCGAGGGCGGTCCTGAGGGAAATCCCGAGAGGAGGTCCTGATCGGTTCAGATGAAATCAAGGGAGGTCCTGAACAGTTCAGATGCAGCCAAGAGAGGTCCTGAACGGTTCAGATGTAACCAAGGGAGGTCCTGAACGGTCCAGATGAAGTCAAGGGAGGTCCTAAACGGTATAGATAATATCAGGGAGGTCCTGAACGGTTTGGATGTAACCAAGGGAGGTGTTGAATGGTACAGATGATACAAGGGAGGTCCTGAACGGTTCAGATGGAACCAAGGGAGGTCCTGAACGGTTTAGCTGAAGTCAAGGGAGGTCCTGAACAGTATAGATGATATCAGGGAGGTCCTGAATGGTTCGAATGTAACCAAGGGAGGTTCTGAACGGTTCAGATGTAGCCAAGGGAGGTCCTGAACGGTTCAGATGTAGCCAAGGGAGGTCCTGGGGAGGTTCAAGAGGAGGTCTTGGAGAAGTCCAAGGGGAGGTCCTGAAAACGTTTCCGCGGAGGTCCGTGAGGAGATCCTAGAGACGCTTCCGAGGAAGTCCAAGAGGAGGTCTTGGAGTGATCCAAGAGAAGGTCCTAGAGGAGGTCCATGGGGAGGTCCTGGAGACGCTTCCAAGGAGGTCCAAGAGGTAGTCTTAGGGAGGTCCTAGTGGTCATAGGAAATCCTAAGGAGGTCCTGGTGGCCATTTGGTAGAGGTCCCCAACCAGCTAAGGGTTGTCCTAAGTCAACTAGCAGTGATTCTAAAACATCAAAGAGTGGTCATCGGACATCTGTTTAGCGGTTGTAAACCAACTGATCGTGAATCTTATCCATTGTGAAAAGTACTTGTCATGAACAGTGTAAGCCCATAATATATTACATAACATCAGCCGTATGCCAACTATTTTACAAAAGCACCACTTGGGCGAGAGTTTTACAAAAGCCAAGAGTACGGATTAGAGGACAAGTGCGGAGCAAAACAAATCGTGGTGGATCCATTCACTCGCCCACGTGCAAGGATCGGGGTCCCACCTAAGCTTCATTATCTCCATCACATCCGTTCACCTCCGTGAAGTAATCGTAGGGTCTTGATCATTTGGGTCTAAAGAGTATAATGGCAAAGCTCGAGTACACAACCGCATTTCATGAGCCAACACACAATGCAATTGTATAGATGCATGGCTATTCAAGGGAAGCTTGGGGTTCTTTTATTTGTATAAAGCCAAGTGTGAATTAGACTTAATAGAAATTCTTGAGACTTAGCACTTTTAGCAAATGAGGTTTTATAAATAAGTTTTTATTTGTAATATACTAGTGGAGGTCCCACCTCCTATACCATTGAGTGGCTCCATCCACTCAATGTTTGGGTTATCCCATAATTACCACTGGTCCCCGACCAGGTTTTTCTCAAATGCCTGGGGTCCCACCCCATCCTTCCTTTCCTTCACAAATGGTTTTATGAAAACAAAACTATATCCAAAGAAGTTCTCAAGACCGCTCTTGACCGTGAGCACGACTATCTAGATAGTTTTCTTACTCTGTAAAGTTCACACACTTTACCCACAAGAGATAATCGCCTTGATATATACACACGCTTTCTTAGACATGTGAATCAAGGGGAGATTACCACAAGGCCTTTACAATGCTCAACCTCGACGCAACCCCACCTGCTAAGGTTTCCACCTCCCAGTGCCATGCACTTCTAGGAGGCCCCCTTTTGCTCCATTGGTTTCGCTGTGGCTTCTTTCCCCTTTACCCATGCCACATTCCCCCAATGGAGAAGTCACGTCGAGGTGAGCAAATTAGTTGGCCAGGTCGTACCCATTATATACTTGTGGTTGCGCTATTTTTACATGAGAGGCAATCGCCAGATTCGGTCCTTGACTGACTTGGGCGGTACATCCACATACCATCCATCTCTCGTGCCCCCGGCACCAGCCGCTCTTTCCGGCCACCCAAGTCAAAATCAATTTTTTAGGTTTTATTTGTTTTGAAAATAACCATTTGCTCAACATACCATCCAGGCTCCCAGCCTCACTGCCCCCAAACCATTTTCCAAGGTTTTTAATGATTGTGGTCGGGCAATTTAATGCCCGTATGACATTGTATCTAAGCAAGGCTAAGCATGACACTTAGATACAGACTTATCAGCTAGTATGTATTTCATTAAGTCTAAGATGACAAGGAATAATGTCCAAGTTCAAGGATTGAAGGTTATACATAATTATCAGTAAGGCATTAACTATGAGCTAGGACAATTTAGTTGGATAAAACATAGCAATGCAAGTTCATAATTTAAAACAATATACTTTGCAAAAGGTAGGTGCAATATGATCAAAGTGTTGACTCGCCTTGTTCAGAGTATTGCTGATCATGATCCCGATCCATGAATAGTTCTTCACGCTCGGCTTCTATAGTCGCAAAACAAACAGAAGGGACAATAAGCGATATATTCAAACTCCAATCGTTTTCAAATATGCAATGAACTCCAAAAGAAATGCAAGTCATAGATTAGAGATATTAGACCAGCATAGTTGAAGACCTAGTGGTCGTAGGACCTGTAGTTGTAGAAAGATACGACTAGGAGGTCATGAATGTATTGTGACTTGAGGAGGTCATGGAGGTACTTTTAACATGGGGAGAGGTCCTAGAGGTACTGTTGACCTGGGGAGGTCGTGAAGGTACTGTTGACCTAGGGAGGTTGTGGAAGTATTGTTGACCTGGGGAGGTCATGGAAGTACTGCGACCTGGGGAGGTCGTGAAGATACAGTGACCTGGGGAGGTCGTGGAGGTACTGTTATCAAATGAGGTCTTTGGAAGTACTGTGACCAAGGGAGGTCATGGAAGTACTGTGATCTGGAGAGGTCGTGGAGGTACTGTTATCAAAGGAGGTCTTTGGAAGTACTGTGACCAAGGAAGGTCGTGGAAGTACTATGATCTGGGGAGGTCGTGGAGGTACTGTTATCAAAGGAGGTCTTTGGAAGTACTATGACCAAGGTAGGTCGTGGAAGTACTGTGATCTGGGGAGGTCCTAGAAGTACTGTGATCAGGGGAGGTCTTATAAGCATTACGACGAGGGGGAGGTCGTGGGAGTGTTACGGCGAGGGGAGGTCATGTGAGGCGCTATGACTTGGGGAGGTTGTAAGAGTGTTACGACCAAGAGAGTGGTCTTTGCAAAAAGACCAGGAGGTTCGGACCCAGGGGTGGTCTTTGCAAAATGGGAGGTCCTGACCTAGAGGGTGGTCTATGTAAAAAGGGAGGTCAGGGGGTTTTGGGCTGTGCGTAGTCGAATGAGAGAAGCATTCAACTACACAACAGTGGTCGAAAGAACAAAGGTGAGACTTTACTGACACATTCGAATGAACCGGTGAAAGGGCTAGAGGGAGAACCAGAGGAACACTTAGAGAAAGAACATGGTAGCTCGACCTAGGAAAAACATCTAGCCATTAAGAACTCACTAGTACGGAGTTGGGGGGATGAGCTAGCCGGAGTTAAGCTGGCAACGTGGACTCTGATCATGAGAGAGCTTCGTGCTGCAATAATAGCTTGAGGAAGGAGGTGATCTTCGGTCTTCAAGATTGCTCCTTCTCGCCTGGGCAGTTAATGAGGTGTTACACTTGAAATTTTGGAATGTTGTATAATATCCCCTTCCTTACATATGGTAATGTTTTGAGATTTTTTTTAAAGTATTATACGTGGTTTCCACAGAGTTTACACTACGAGGGTGATTTCCACCTGATATGTACTACAATGTATGAACTCATATGATGCATCCTCCAACAAATTAAGCATCAAGATGGATCCGTATGGTGCACCATCCTATACATGTATGTGGGAATCCCTCTGAAAAGACCCAAAATTTTAAAATTTTCAAAACTTGTTTGAAGTTTGGATTGAATTCGGATTTCTTGCCTAATTTGGAATTTTTTTTCTTCTCGCTTCCTTTTGAAATTTCGCTCTATCCCGAAGCACCTTTTCTCCCATGCGCTTCCCTGTTCTTCTTCCTCACCATGTTGCCAATTCCCTTCCCTGTCGATTCCGTGCGACCAACCACATGGCCATCCAAGCGCCGCGCTCACCCTAGCTCAATCACTCGCGCCACTGCCTCCATGCCCTATAAAAGCCTTCTCGCTGCACCATCTCCTTCATCAATCTCTTCACCACCCCACCGACGCCTCCTTCTTCCCCAATCTCGCCAAAACTCCAACCGAGCCCAAATTGTCCGCCTCTTTCTTCTTCCTTGGTGAGCTCAATGACACCGCCGCCACCGCCCACGCAATCATCAAATTGACCCCACCGTGAGCTTCGCCTCGCCACCACAAACCCATCCCCCACCTCCTTGTCTAGCCCCATCACCTCTAGCTCGTCGGTGCTGAGTCTTACCGCTGTGCCGCCCATGGTCCACGCCACCAAGTCACCATAGACTACCTCGAGCTCCACTACCACCACCACTGGACTCTCCTTGGCCCACCGATGCTCAAGCATCACCGCTTTATCGAGCTTGGCCGAGTGCCGCGACCGACGCCCTATTTTGCCGGCACCATCACCGCCGCCGCCCCACAGACTCTCCACGGGCAAAACCCCAAAATAGGTAGCCCGCATCTCACTGATCCTCACCACACCACCCGGCGCCACCGCCGACCACCACCGCCTCCGCATTTGTCGCCACTGCCATCGGACAGAGAGGGGGAGGAAAACAGCGAGAAACTAGTGAAGAAAAGAAAGAGAAAAGGAGATGGGCTCCTTTCAGTGTAAAGGCCAAAGTGGGTTGACTGTTCATTTGGGCTATTAAGTAAGCCAAACTACCAAACTCGCCCAATACTATGCAACACGGTGCAACCCATTACTATTCAAAGCCCCTCGAAAGCCCACAACTGTTCCAACCCATTAGCCCATAGCCAAAACCCATTACTATTCTTTCAACCCGACCCACTTTGAATAGTACCAACCAGGAACTTCACCTAAACCCATCACTGTTCATCCAAACCAATAAGACATATATATATATATATATATATATATATATATATATATATATATATATATATATATATATATATATATATATATATATATCTAGTGTCTAGTTCTGCTTCAAGCCCGTGAATCCTATTTTCAACTCCGTTTGACCTAATCAAGCACCCAATAAATCCCCGCCACCCCACACCACCTTTCTTTTCAATTCTTTCTAAATTTCTTTATTTCATGTTGTTCCCAGCTCGCTCCTTATTGAGTCTGGATTTTTATGTTTGGTTTATTTTATTTTATTTTATTTTATTTTGTGTTAGGTCCCGACTTCGATAACCAAGATCCGGACAACGCCGAACAAGACGAGTTAATAGAAGACTTTGAGCTAGGAGGCAAGTCACGTTCATTTGATCATTTTGAGCCCTTATTTCATGTACTAATATTATTACTTTCATTATCATATTTATGCTAATTATTTTAATATTGAAACAATACTTTGAATGCTATGATGGTTAGATATATCCTATCACTCCACATACAAGCTCACCTATTCTTTGTAGGCCATATTCACCTTGACATGGTTAAGTTACATAAAATGATAACTAAATATTCGGTATTGTCACAAAATATGTTTATAACATCGAAAAGAGTATTGGCTGCCCGCCAATGATTTTGGTGGAGAGTTGAGGGTTGAGACCAAGAGGATGAACAACATAATAGACTTGATAAAAAATGAGTCGAAGGTGAGATCAAGAGGTGGACAGCCACGAGTTGGTGTTGGTCCATCGCCTCACTGTAAGACAGGTACGAACAAGAACCTTGTGCCAAGTAAAGACATAGAAATCGCTCAACCACGAGTTTGGCATATCCAACTTGGCTTAGTACACTGTTCTTCCGATTGAATATCTATAAGATGAACGCTTGCTCTTGTGTGATAGAGCAGCGGCAGCTTTGAGGGTGGGATAGGAGTGGGCCTAAAGGGACACTCGCTAGTCTACACAACGGTAGGTACCGTTAGCATCTAGTCGTGAATTCCACTGCTGGCTGGTGGTTTGCCGAGGGCTGTATGGTCCAAGAACCTACTGGGTAGAGGCTAGAAAGGTTAAGCAGTAAAAATACCTTGTTATCTCACTCACCAGATGCTAACATGTTGCGTGTGCATGGCCTAACAGTATGAGTTTGAGGTATCTTGTGGGTAAAGTTAGGCAACTCTGCAGAGTATAATAAAAGGTATTCGGATACACTATGCTTCCGGTTAATGAAACTGTGTTCATAGGTGACTCCAGTACATGAGGCATAAGTAGATATTTTGAGATGTTAAAATAGTAATCGCAATTGTTGAGTAAACCACTGATATTATATTAGTATGATTTTACTATTTTAAAGATAAACTACTTTAACTCAAAATTTGCATCCACATATACCTGATATGGTAAACCCTAAACAATCCATTGAACTCCTGGCATGTAGTTAAATAGCTTTCCCATGTGGCTTGCTGAGTACGGTTGTGTACTCAATCTTGCTAAATTTTCGTCAGAATGTATCAAAAGATTAAAGAACACCTTGGAGAACGTGTTAGGGTTGCGACCGCACTCAAGCTTTCCAGTGGAAGCATTTGGTTCTTTTGAATGTGAGTCAAAGCTTTGGGCTTAAGATGACCATTTTGTTGTTGCAAAATAGCCATTAGGCTATAATTCAATCAAATTAATGTTTTTAACTGTTCATAAGTAGGTTTGATTCCATTTCGGTTCGCAACCGAGATCCTGGGTGGTTGCACAAACCGGGGACACTCTGTTTGAAAAATAGGGTCGTTTCAGCCTCCAACCAATTACTTTGGTTTATTAACACCCCTGTAAGCCAGTTTACCATCTAAACCCTGTTTGGCTATTTTTTCACTTACTACCTATCAATCTCTCGTGTTCTCATCTAATCGTGGCACATCAGTGGCCATGCAAACATCCCGTGCTCTCACGTGTTTGGTCCGTGGGGATGATTGTGCGGCTATTGTTTTGTCACGATTAGATGAGAAATTCAAGAGAGGCTAAATGATCACTGTAAATGACCTACAAAGGTATTAATAAACCTCAATAACTAATTACAGGGTCATAACGGACAAAGGTGGTTATTTTTATGGAGGTTTTTGGATTTATCCCCATAATAAACGAGATCAACTCTGGTGATAAATTCATGAGGAATTGGCAAGTAAATGGCAAACATGGGTTGGATAGGGTAATTAGAGATATATAAAATGACTTACATAGGTATTTATAACCAAAATAACCCTTGATTATTGACAATTGTAGTGACTATTATGGAGGTTTTTGGATCCATCCCCAAAATAAACAAGAGATCAACTTCGATGTTTCATGGTTCATGCATACCTAGTTTCCTACTGAGAAGAGATAGAGGTAAGAGTAAGTTTGCAGGAACATATATCTACATTGACATACGTAACTTCTGTAGATATCATGGCTGTTATTTGGGGACACACCTGAAACAACCCCATTTCTGGGACCATCAAACTTTTCACAACCGCCTAAGATGTGCAGTTGTGAAGCAAGAAATAACATCACAAGCAAGCTTACGATTACAATAAAAGCCAAACTTTTATTACACAAGGATAAGGCTTAACAACTTGTTTTTGACACAAACACGACATCCAAGCCCAAAGTTAATATATTACAAAATAAAGAACTTCTAGACCACAAGCACGTTTGAGCTCGGTCGAGACCTAATACCAGTAATCATCGCCATCTAGAGGTCCACCATAACCTTCCTCAACAAGATCCTTAGAGTTCTCCCAAGTTTTCTCTGTAGTTGATTTAGCAAGTATGAGTACACAACTATACTCAGTAAGTTGCATGGAAAGCTATTTAACTACATGTCAGGGTTCAATTGATTGTTGAGGGTTTACCATATCAGGTATATGTGGATGCAATTTTGAGTTAAAACAGTTTACCTTTAAAATAATATAACCTTACTAGTATAACATCAGGGGTTTACTCAACAATTGTAATTACCATCTTAACATCTCAAAATCTCTACTTATGCCTCAAATATTGGAATCACCCATGAACACAACTTCATTAACCGTAAGCACGACGTATCTGAATACCATTAAATATACTCTATAGAGTTGTCTAACTTTACCCACAAGATACGTCAAACATATTATCATGCAATATACATGCAACACGATAGCGTGCGACTGAATTGAGATAACATGGCATTTTCACTACTCACCTTTCTAGCCTCTACCCGGTAGGTCCTTGAACAATACAGCCATCGGAAAATCACCGGCCAATGATGAAGTACGCGGTCCAACGCTGACTATTCTTACTGTTGTGTAGTTCAGCAAGTGTCCTAATCGGACCACTCCCGACTCACCCCAAACCGTGGCTGCTCTTTACACGAGAGCAGGTGTCATCCTGTTGATATTCAATTGGAAGAACAGTGTACTAAGTCATGTTGGATATACCAAACCCGTGGTTGAGCAAGTTGTGTCTATTTACTTGGCACAAGGTTCTAGTCCTTACCTGTCTCCAGTGAGGAGGTGGACTCACAACCAACTCGTGGTTGTCCACCTTCTCAGCCTCACCTTTGACTCACTTTTATCAAGTCTATTAGGTTGTCCTTGTTCAAAATATGAAATATAGGCTAAAAATGATCAAAGAATGCAACTTGCCTTGTTGTTCAAAATATTCAGTTGGTTCTACTTCTCCTGCATACTAATCGTCGTCTTCCAGACTTGATCCTTGACGCCGAGCCTAACACAAAATAAAACCAAATAAATAACTGGCTCGTTAAGGAATGAGCTGGGAATAAAAATAAAATAAAATAAATTTGGAAATAATTGCAAAGAGATGTCGTAGGATGGTTGGGATTTATTGGGTGTGGTTTGGCTAAATAGTCAAAATGGGATTCACGAGCTCGAAATGGTCAAAATGGACATATTATGTCGAAAATGGGTTTAGATGAATAGTAATGGGCCCGATGAACAATGTCGGTTTAGCCGTTCACGACAGATCGTGTTGAATGAATAGTAATTGGTTTTGGGCCATGGGTTAGTGGGTTTTGGATGAACAGAATGAGTTGGGCTAGAATAGTGTTTTGCATAGTGTTCTCGTGGTCGGGCTCAAAGCCACCGGCCAAGTCTAAAGGCACAGGTAGGTGCGCTTGAGCCGTGTTTTCGTGAGTCAGCGCGCTCCGAGCCAAGGAAAAGGTGTCGACAAGGATAGTCGTAACACCCCGCCCAACACGAGCCCTAATGCGAGTAAACTACACTAACTATCAATTTTAACATCAATTAATAATAAATTACAACAAGCATATTAATGATAAAACCCGTCCACGGGTCACATTAACACAAGCACAACGATAAGGCAATCATAGATAATTAATTCCTAGGAATCATAGCAAGCTAATAAACCAATATTTACGCAAACCAATCACATAAAGACTATTAAATGAGTAATCAACTCCAACCTATCATCTAAGTTTAAGCAATACTATCATGTCCTAATTATAAATCATCATGCTGATAAAATGTCTCATGGCTAACGTTTCAAGTATTTGAATGTATGACATGGTTCTAAGTGCGCTAGCTCCTCCCATGTGCAACATCGACAACAGTCACCTAAAAACAATAATAGAGCAAGGGTGAGTGCACGACTCAACATACACAATAATAAACAATGAGTAATGATTAATGAACTATAAACCATATTATCATCAACATCAACTATTTTCTTTTCTTTATTCTCATACTCAATCATCTAATTCTCTTTTCATTCAATGCATCTCTATGCTACATGTCTACATGTACTTCTTTCACAGATATCGGATAGTGTGAGTGAACACTCACAAAATGTTCACTCTTAAGCCCGTCCTTCAAAAGGATCGGGGGCCTCCTCCACTCCCATGGAATCTCTGCCATCAAGGTAGATGTGTGATCACCTTCTCTTATGCAATGATGCTTATGAATGCTCAAATTAACATAAGTTCACTAATACTTACCACCATCCAACATTCTCAAATTCACCAATACAATTAATATCATGAACATTCGCATTATTTGCAATTAAATCAGATAAAAGCACAAACAATATAATGGTAATGAGTGGTAAAGAATATAGTGATCAACCAACGAACACTGTCTACCATGCACTTGCCTCTTTTTCCCCTTGAGTCGCATAGCGAGGCACCGGTAGGGCACTAGAGGCCACACTCCCTGGACAAATAATTCAAAGTACATATCAAAATCATAACATCACAGCACTAACACTTTATTCTAATTATCATTGTACGTCTACGCCAAACCGACCCAATTAACCTAAAACTACCAGACGCACTACCCTCTATCCTAGTAGTAAAACGGCTCTAACTTATTTATCCTAACTCCAAATTTAACCAACCAAAGCTTTTGGAATTCTCACGAAAACTCATACAACTTCCTAGTTAAGATGAGCCTCTAATTCTACCATTTTGCCCCGCTTTCTCTCCTCAAGACCGTCTCAAAATCTGTAGGACACCGCTTCACAATTTTACATATTTAATTCTAAAACTTGAAAATATATGAAAGATATCAGCTCAAAACTGATTCATTGCCAAATTTGCTTTGAAAGTTGATTCAGCTTATGACTGATTGTTTGTGCAACTGTAACACTCTAGCCCAACACTGAGCTTGGAATGCCACTAAACTACCCTTACAACTAATATTCATCAACACACTATAAAATTTCAGCAACCAAAGCATTAATAAAACCCAAAACCTTAGAACCAAAATAGACTAGTCCATATCATTCATCTAAGCTTATTCAAGTTCTAACATGTTCTAACAGTAGTCCAGTTGTAATGAATCAAATGGTTCTCATGGTAAATAATCATGTGTCTGAAGTATGAAACTATTCCATGTGTTCTAGTCCCTTCCAAACGTGGCGCCCTCAACGATCACCTAAAAACAACAAAGAAACAAGGGTGAGTCCACAACTCAGCAAGTACATCAGTACACAACGAGCAATGATAAATCAACAACATTCAATAACTTCATTATCATCACATGTCCTTCTATTAATATTCTCATGCCATTCTTTTCTCTTTGTTTTTCACACACATTCATCTCATATATCAATGCAACCCTCCTCTACATGTCCACATGCACTTCTTTCGCGTATACCAGTATAGCATGAGTGAACGCTCGCGACAACGTTCACTCTCAAGCCCGCTCCTCAAGGATCGGGGACCTCCTCCACTCCCGTGGAGTTGTGATTAATCGTGATCACCTGCTCATATGCAAAGATGCTTATGAATGCAAAGATACATAATGTCTTCATATTCATCATATCCAATTGTCCTCATGTTCGTCAATAAGATATAATCATACCATTCTATTGCTTGCAATTAAATACAGATAAAAGCACAACAATAATAGTAATGAACGATAAGGAAATACAGAGATCAATCATTGACCGCTGTCTACCATGCACTTGCCTTTACTAGTTGCGACGCACGGTTTGGCTAGAAGATGGCAACAAGCACGATGTCTCTCCTACATTAAACACTCAAATTTCAATACAAGCTACAGTATCACAAGAACAATAATTAATTGACAACGCCCCTACACATCCCCTAAAGCCACATCGCTTCCCCAACACCGAACGGTCACCCCCTTGCTGTCCTGGTACTAAAAAGGGTGTAACTTTTGACTCACAAGTCTGATCATGGCAAACCACCCCGTTCTGAAATCTACACAAAATTCCCCACCTTTTCTTAGTTTACCATGATTTCTAATTAAATCATCTAGCCCCCGTTTTTATTCCAGAAGACCGATTTGTCGTCTCCTGGACAGCGAGCCTTAATAAATCCATAACTTGAACATTACTCGTCCGCTTGATATGATTAAATACTCTATGGAAAGATACCAAAATTATCTACAATTAACTAGTAGATGACATTCTCAAAATTCGCCATTAAGGTATCCGAATAAATCGTACAACAGAATAGCAGACTAAACCGATCTACTGTTCAACCCCTCGACTAGACAATCCTAAAACCCCTCTCTAATTAATCTTTATTCAAATCTCTAATCAAATCTCTCTCTATTTACTATTTAAATATACATGCATGCAATGCTACGAGGATAAAACTAGTAAACTAATAATTAGCATTATCTAATTCAACCCTCTCTCTTACTACTCCAATTTGTGAAAGGTGCATGCAGCACTAGCTACGTACTCTAATTAATGAAACATGCATGCAATTCCCATTAAAATAATCCTAGGAGTGCACTATAGACTAAACATAGTAGTACACTCTTAACTGACAACTACCCACGCAGCACTAGTACATTAATCTCTCTTCCTGGAAACGCATGCAAGCAGCACTATTAAACCTCTCTCTCCCCTGCTACTCCAAACACGCATGCATCTCCTATCAAGTCGTGGCAGTGCAATGAATCAAGGAAAAAAGCACAAACCGATGCGGCAGCAAAACGGATCTTCCACGTACACACGAAGGCGGCTAGCTACGCGCGGCAGGAGGCAACGCGCGGCAGCGGCGACGGCACTCGGCGGATGTGCGGCAGCAGGTGGATGCGGCAGGTGTGAGGCGGCGCACGCACAGGGCTAGGGTCAATTTGCCTTCTCGCCTTAACTTTATATGCTGGCGCCCGTGACTGAGTTGGGTAGGAATTGGGCTGGCCCAATCCTTCTTGGACCTGAACGTTTTTTTCTTATCTCTGTTACATTCTTTTGTTTTCCTTTCTTTCCTCCCTTACTAGTGATGAGTACTACTTGTACGATATAATGGTCCACTAGTTTAATTAGACTTACGTACTCATGCAAGGCATATGTCCTTTAATTAGCTATATTAGAGAAAAAAACAAAAGATCAACATGAGGCACGTAGCTAGCTGCCTTATTCTAAAATGGTTCTTCTCATGCACGTGTTGAACTAAACGGGATATCACACACCGCCTTATGGCCTCATATCTCACACGTAGGAACTCCAAATTTGGTCCATGAGTACTCTAAATTGGACTATGCAAAGAGATCTACAACTTTGTTATTATGAGGTTTTCCATTCGAAGTCGTTCCACTCGCAAAAATTACGTTGCAATATGATGACAAATTATGTCCCGTTTCTTGGTGAGGCAAATAAGGAATCTCTCAATCTCCTTATACTCTTTAAATAAACGGGATATTACATTCTACCCCGCTTAAAAGAATTCTACCCTGAATTCTACTCTCGCTATTCTACTCGAAAGAACACTAAAACTGATATTAACAATCATTAACACATACCCGACATGAACCACTCCGGTATTGCTCACTCATGCGAGACTCCAACTCCTAAATCGCTCCCCCCCCGGTTTGACGTGACCACAACAACTTGACTTACCTCAGGGCCTTATGCCTCAACACTCTTTCTAACCTCTCCAGGTACCCGCACCGGACGAACTAGAAGGTATGGTATTACTCATTGGCCGATGGCTCTATCGAAAACTGATGCTCTGGATCTCTCAAGTACTCCCTCTACATCAGGTCATACAAGACATTATACACCCCGCGCCTGGACTAGAGGTGGTCCCAGCGATACGCCATCTTCCAAATCCCCGTAATTATCGGGAATGATCCAACATACCTTGGACTAAATCTTCCTTTTGTACCAAACCATACAACCCGCACAAATCACACGGAACTCTGGTTCCCTCTCTCAATCCATCACTTCACCTTTGCAAGGAGCATCTCCTTTAATAAGGGACGCACAAACAACCCACCTTAAATCAACCCTGTTACAAAAAGAACCCAACTGAAAAATGAAGGATTCTCATCGCAACCACGCAATACCAACTCCCCTCCAAAAGAGTCAAATCCAAAATCGAAGACTCATCATAAAAACTTTTCCACTTTTCAAGTAGGCAGTTTGCCAATGAACACCACATAAGCCATAGGCGAAATCACTCGAATGCCCAAAACAATCATTTTCTTTTTTTTCTTAACTGAAAAGACTACGCACCAACATAAAGCAACTTAATTTGCAACTGGCATTTGCCATGAAAACAAAGCTCAAACAACATCCAAGAGAGTATTTCACTACTTGAGAAACCCCCATTTTTCCTCAATCTCTATTTTAAGAATAAACTTTCTTTTAAATCTAGGGATTCCAAAATCACAGCAAAACACACTAACTCATTTATCTTAAATTGGCAACATCAAAACTATGCTCAAACTGAACACAACATCCACACTAGAGAGACTCTACCAATTCGCAATAACATACTCTAGCCATCTTCTCTACCAAATGAATTACTTTGATAAATAATTCCGAATGCACCTCAATATAGAATTCACCTAGAATCTCCACTACCTCAATTCTCTAAGATTAAACACCTTAAAATATCCAGTTCACACATTTACCACAACCAAAAGAATCCTATCAGAGATCACCACAACTCTCGGAACCCACCTAATCATGGGCAACCAAGATGCTAGCATAACAATGCTAAGCCCAAATTTAACCTCTAAGGCTCCTACAATGAACTTCTAGGAGAGCGGAATGGGGGAAGCAGGCCGGGCGCAAGTGGGTTGTAGCGCTGGAAAGAGAAAGAGAAGGGGAGCCGGCTTACGCAGGGAAAAAGAAAGGAAAGAAAGGTGGGCTGTGGGCTGGGGAAAAGATTTTGGCCTGAGGAGGATTTTGGGTATTTAATTAGATTTTTTATTTTCAGAAATGACAAGAAATAAAAAAGGCTTTTAGAAAATTCTGGAAAATTCATAGAAATTTTCTTAATCATTTTGAACTTCAAGAAATTATTTTTGACTTAAATATGTTTTTTTTATTTTGCACGATATTTGGTAAATACAAGGGGGATTGGCATATTTGCCACACCACTTTTTGCCCAATTGCCAAAATATCACATGATGTCTCACTGACATGTGCCCCTGGGACCCTCATGTTAGTGAGACATCATGTGGCAATTTGGCAATTGCACAAGAATTTAATGGCAAATCTTCAATAATCCCTAAATACAAACCAAACATTGCGTTTTCGGTTGGGATAGTGAGTCGATTTATGGAAGCACCGACAACTGAACATCTAACAGATGTAAAACATATATTGAGATATGTGGGTAGCACAAAAGGTTTTGGATGTTGCTATGAAAGGTTTGATGGTCCTGAATCGAAGATTGTTGGTTATTGTGATAGTGATCTGGGAGGAGACATCGATGATTGGAAAAGTACCACTGGAATGGGTTTTTATTTTGGACAAAGCTTGATCACTTGGGGATCTCAAAAACAAAAAATTGTGGCTTTGTCTTCATGTGAAGCAGAGTATATTGCAGCAGCGACAGCAGCTTGTCAAGGTGTTTGGTTGAGTCATCTCACTGGGGATTTGAAGAAGCAAACACCGGATAAAGTCAGATTGATGATAGATAACAAATATGCAATTGCACTTTGCAAAAATCCGGTTTATCACGATCGAGCAAACATATCGATACAAGGTACCATTTCCTTCGTGGTTGTGTTGAAAATGGAACAATTGAAGTGGAGCATATCGGCACTGAAGATCAACGAGCTGACATTCTCACAAAAGCATTAGGCCGTGTGAAATTCGTTGAGATGAGAGAAAGATTCGAAGTCAGAGATGTGAAATTAGACCAACAAGTTTAGGGGGTGTATCGTTAGACTTAATCTTATTGTCTAAAGCTTAGTTTTGTTTTCTGTTTAGGTTTGTGTTGGATCGCAATTAGAAAAGCGATTTCAAGTCAGTCTGTAATTAGCTTCAATTTTGTCTATCCGTTTTCGCGACGGATACTGTAGCTAGTCTAGCTCTTGTCGTTTTTCGGGTTTCAGAGTCTCTGGAGGTTCGGAGTCAAGATACCGAATGTGTAACCTATTTGTAACTCGTTTTGATGTTTATATAAGAAAACAGAAAAGTTGTATTGGAAGATACGACGCAAATTGAAACAAAGTCAGTGGGTGCTATGTGTGCACGGGTCTGTCCCGCGGTGGGCTAGGCATTGAACAAATTTTAAGCTAGGGTGTTACATATTTGAATTTATCTTTTTAAAAAATCGGGATATAACCGGCCTTATCGGTTACCCACATTAAAAATTCAACCCGGCAGGGATTCCCGTGAGTTTGAGTACATATATTGCACCATTGCATACCTAATCACCGGTGTACATATATTGCAGTGAATCCACCCATAGTTTGAGTCAGAATTTTTTTTGAATTTTGACTAAATAACAGTGTAAATATGTGCTTTATAGCATTAATTGATAAAACTTCATGTCCAGAAAAACAGGATATTGACGGGTACGTACATCACTTTGATTTGAAATAAATTGAATCATGGTTTTAAAAAAATAGAATCAATGCAGCAATAGTGTAGGATTATGGACAAAGATTGTATCAATAATGCAGAAAATGAAATTATGAATTAACCGACTAGAGTATAACTCAATCAACTGATTGTAATGTGGTACCTTCGTGTCGTCTTAATTCGGACAGAGGTCGCTTCAATTATTTTCTCAAAATGAAACCCACAAGATTTTTCGACTTTTATACTCGATATGGTCTGTTGGTTGCGTGTGCCATCAGATCTGATCAAGTACGTACAGCGACAGCTCTTCTTTTTGTAAGGAAAGAATCAGGAGAAACACGTGGTGCGTTTTTTTTTTAACTACAAGATGCTATGAATGGTTTTCCTAAAAAACTACAATTTGCTATGAATGGTCGAGTGGTCGGATGACCAATGCCCTGATATATTCCCCGATTGGCTAATCCCAAATCCAGATTGGGTCATTGGGGCATATGTATGGGCCAGCTTGCACTACTAATGTATATGCATCTAGGTTCAGCTTGTACTGCACATGCATCCAGATTGTTCAGCAATATATTTCGAAATTTCGAATTCAAACCAAAACGGTGTTGGAATAAATAAAAGGATAAGTTTACTGCAGATAGTAACCTTTATCTTTCTTTTTTTTTCCTTTTTTACTTTTGATTTATCATTTGTCAAAAATATCTCCTTTTACATCATCTGATATAGATTTACTTTGAAATTATATATATGAGTAGTCTCAATTGAGAAGTATATTCAAATATTTTAATTTTTCTTGTTGAATTGATATGAGTAGTCTCAATTGAGAAGTATATTCAAATATTTTAATTTTTCTTGTTGAATTGATACCCAATTTAGAGTGATTTTCATGATTTCACCTACAAACTAATTTATGTTTTTTACTTTTTAGACCAAATCAACTAATTTTATGTTAAGGTATATATGCTCCTTAAACCAAATGGTGCAAATAACATGCATTGTGTGTCAATATTTGTGCACCCCAAAAAGCTAAATTTCTGGATCCGCTACTTGTTGGTGATGCCGTAAGGAAACAACAGTTCCCACGACAAAGATCCTCTCGATCACGAGAGGATGGCCAGGATCGGTCCGAGATGCTTCCACCACTTAAAGTCAGTTTTGCACACATACCCCCACACGACTGCCATCGAATTTTTTGAAAAACCCCCTGCCACCATCTCGTTCCCACCCCCTTCCTCTTCCCGTCCAGAGCAATCCCCAAATCGAGCACAATACGGCGACAAAACCCTAGAACCCTCTCCCCTCGTCGTGCACCACTGGTCTCCTTTCAGCACCACCACCCACCTCTTTGCGCCGCACGTCACCCCTCGTATCCGACCTCCGCACCATCACTCTCTCCCCTTGCCACCTCCCAACGACCTAGCGGACACGGAGGTGGAGGCCAGTGGTGGGCGCCCAAATCTAGGCCAGACCGTCCTCGCTCCTCTAGCTAGCCTCTCTCTCTTTGTCGGCGCCACTTCTTCCCGGTAGGCTCTGCATCGGGGCGGTGTCGGCAAGCCGGTGGGTGGAGTGCGGTGCTAGTGGGGTCGAGGGTGGAGCCAGCGGGGTCGATGGCTGACGGGTGGAGCAGGTGTGTGGTGCCAGTGGGGTCGACAGACAGATGATGATGATAGGTTGACTGGGTTGGGGCGTTGGGCCGAAAAGCCGAATATCTGGCTTTCTTTTATTTCAGATAATGCATATTTGTATTCGTCAGATACAGGGCTACTATATTCGTGTTCGTTTTCGACAAAAAAATCCATATTTGTTTTCGACCCGAGAACTATCCGAGAAAAATTCGAGCCGACACAATCTGAATTTGTTTTCATCCGGATCAGTCGGAAACTATCCGATCAGTTTTCACCCTTACATATGATGCGTGTGGGCCCGGAGTGGACACACAGCATGGCATATGTGCTGGCACTGGATGCACAGACGTGTACTGAGAGGTGGTTCTGAGCATATTTCGCGTATGCGGTATGCTGCCGAGGGCGTGAGCCATTAAGGGGGTGAATGTTATACCTTAGCCTACTTGTAGTGCGTCTCATGTGACCCATGTGGAGTTGTGTAGTGAGATTAGTTTCACATTGCTGGTTTAAAGTGAGTTATAGTTGTATATAATGTTTATTGGGTCCAAACACAGCATCTTCGACTTAACTCTTTTACACGAAGCGAGGACAAAAATGTTAGTGGGGGTGCTATGTGTGCGCGGGTCTGTCCTGCAGTGAGCTAGGCATTGAACAGATTTTAGGCCAGGGTATTACATATTTGAATTTGTCTTTTTAAAAAATGGGATATAACCGGCCTTATCGGTTACCCACAGTAAAAATTCAACCCGGTAGGGATTCCCCTGAGTTTGAGTACATATATTGCACCATTGCATACCGAATTACCGGTGTACATATATTTCAGTGAATCCACCCATAGTTTGAGTCAGAATTTTTTTGAATTGTGACTAAATAACAGTGCAAATATGTGCTTTATAGCATTAATTGATAAAACTTTATGTCCAGAAAAAACAGGATATCGACGGGTACGTACATCACTTTGATTTCAAATAAACAGAATCAAGGTTTTAAAAAATAGAATCAATGCAGCAATAGTTATTATGGACAAAGATTGTATCAATAATGCAGACAATGAAATTATGAATTAACCGATTAGATTGTAACTCAATCAACTGATTATAATATGGTACCTTCGTGTCGTCTTGATTCGGACAGAGGTCGCTTCAATTATTTTCTCAAAATGAAACCCACAAGATTTTTCGACTTTTATGCTCGATAAGGTCTGTCGGTTGCGTGTGTCCATCAGATCTGACCACAAGTACGTACAGCCACAGCTCTTCTTTTTGTAAAGAAAGAATCAGGAGAAACACGTGGTGCGTTTTTTAACTACAAGATGCTATGAACGGTTTTTCTAAAAAAAACTACAATTTGCTATGAATGGTCGAGTGGTCAGATGGCCAATGCCCTCATATATTCCCCGATTGGCTAATGCCAAATCCAGATTGGGCCATTGGGGCATATGTATGGGCCAGCTTGCACTACTCATGCATATGCATCTAGGTTCAGCTTGTACTGCCCATGCATCCAGATTGTTCAGCAATATATTTCGAAATTTCGAATTCAAACCAAAACGGTGTTGGAATAAATGAAAGGATAAGTTTGCTGCAAATAGTAACCTTTATCTTTCTATTTTTCCTTTTTACTTTTGATTTATCATTTGTCAAAAATATCTCCTTTTACATCATCTAGATTTACTTTGAAATTATATATATGAGTAGTCTCAATTGAGAAGTATATTCAAATATTTTAATTTTCTTGTTGAATTGATACCCAATTTATAGTGATTTTCACGATTTCACCTACAAACTAATTTATGTTTTTACTTTTTAGACCAAATCAACTAATTTTATGTTAAGGTATATATGCTCCTTAAACCAAATGGTGCAAATAACATGCATTGTGTGTCAATATTTGTGCACCCCAAAAGCTAAATTTCTGGATCCGCTACTTGTTGGTGATGCAAAGATCCTATCAAGAATGCAACAAATTGAATTAATGTAGGCTAGTTGGCTTGGGGGGCGTGGTTCCTCCCAGCAGACCGGGGTTCGAAGCCTGGGGGCGTCAACCTGGTATCTCACCTGGGTATTTAGTTGTTTGTATGTCTAGTTGGTGCAGAGGCCGGGAGTTGTGTACTTCCATTTCAAAAAAAAAAAGTTAGCTTGTAACTTAATCAACTCATCATGAGGCAATCACCTTCATGGCTTCAGACGCCTTAACACGCATATATTTTGTTAGACTTAATCTTGTTGTCTAAAGTTTAGTTTAGTTTTCTGTTTAGGTTTGTGTTGGATCGCAATTAGAAAAGCGATTCCGAGTCAGTCTATAATCAGCTTCAGTTTTGTCTGTCCATTTTTGCGACGGATACTGTAGCTAGTCTAGTTCTTGTCGTTTTTCAGGTTTCAAAGTCTCTGGAGGTTCAGAGTCAAGAAACCGAATTCATAACCTATATTGTAACTTGTTTTGATGTTTATATAAGAAAACAAAAACGTCGTATTGGAGGATACTGTAATATTCTAAAAAATAACCCTTGAGGGCCTGTGCATAATTAGACGAAAGAGGATACATAAAAATAGAATATTTTGGAGTTTTAGGGATGAGTTGGTTTGTGCCGTCTCCTAGTTAATAGTAGATAATTTCAGTATCTTTCCATAGATTATTTAATCATGTCGAGTGCATTTGTAATTTTCAAGTTATGATTTTAGTAAGGCTCATTGCATAAAAGATGATGATTGGTCTTCTAGAATAAAAACGGGGGTTAGATGATTTAATTAGAGGTCATGGTAATCTAAGAAAATATGGGGAATTTTATGTAGATTCTAGGACTGGGTGGTTTGCCATGATCGAACTTGTGAGTCAAAAGTTATGCCCTTTTTTGTACCAGAACAGCAAGAGGCGACTGTTCAGTATTGGGGGAGTGATGTGGATTTGGGGAATGTGTAGGAGCGATATCAATTAATTGTTGTTCTTGTGATGCTATAACTTGTATTGAAATTTGAGTATTTATTATAGGAGAGACATCGTGCTTGTTGCCATCTTCTAGCCAAACCGTGCGTCGCAACTAGTAAAGGCAAGTGATGGTAGACAGCGATCAATGATTGATCTATGTATTTCTTTATCGTTCATTACCATTATTGTTGTGCTTTTATTTGTATTTTAATTGCAAGCAATAGAATGGTATGACTATATCTTGTTGATGAACATGAGGAAAATTGGATACAATGAATATGATGAAATTATGCATTTTTGCATTCATAAGCATCTTTGCATATGAGCAGGTGATCATGATTGATCACAACTCCACGGGAGTGGAGGAGGTCCCCGATCCTCAAGGAGGAGCGGGCTTGAGAGTGAACGTTGTCGCGAGTGTTCACTCATGCTATACTGTTATACGCGAAAGAAGTGCATGTAGACATGTAGAGTAGAGTTGCATTTAGATATGAGATGAATGTGTGTGAAAACAAAAACAAAAAGAGAATGGCATGAGAATATTAATAGAAGAATACGTGATGATAATGAAGTTATTGAATACTGTTGATTTATCATTGTTCATTGTATATTGATGTATTTGCTGAGTCGTGGACTCACCCTTGCTCTTTTGTTGTTTTAGGTGATCGTTGAGGGTATCACGGTTGAGAGGGACAAGTGCACATGGGATAGTCTCATACTTCATACACATGATTATTTGCCATAAGAACCATTTGATTCGTTACTGCTAGACTACTTTTAGGACATACTAGAAATTGAATAAGCTTAGATGAATGCTTTGGACTAGTCTATTTTGTTCCAAGCATTTTGGATTCATTGGTTTGGTGTTGTTTTTAGACTTTTTCATCTTGCTATGTTTCCCTCGCTTATCCATTCATGCTTAACAAGTCTTTATTCATGTTCTATTGTGACCCATGGATGGATTTTATCAATGCTTTGGTTGCTGAAATTTTATAGTGTGTTGAAGAATATTAGTTTAGAGGATAGTTTAGTGGCATTCTAGGCTCAGTGTTGGGCTGGGGTGTTACAGATACAGCACAAATTGAAACAAAGTTTTTCACTTTGTTTTCTGTTTTCGTTCGACAACGTTCTGAAGTTTCAGATAAGTGTTTCTTCAGAAATTCTTCAGAGCAAACATCGAGTGCGTTTGTGTTTTGGTTTCAGGATTCGTTCCAACACTTGGTATCAGTGCCTAGGCTTCGTTGGTGATGGCAGGCGATCAATCACCAAAGAAGGAAACACAAACACAAACTATGAAGATCGGTCTTGAACCGGCGGCATCCGGGGAACCACTGCTGAGGGGAATTGGAGTGCCGATCCAGTACCCAATTTTGAACGACACCAACTATGGCTTATGGGCCATAAATATGAAGATTATCTTGCGATCTCTTGGAGGTGGACAGCGATCGAGGGCGATGCACTGGTCGATGAGGAGAATATCAGGGCGCTCTGGCCACTATTTCCTAGGCAGTACTGGATAATGTGATGTTGGCGATAACTAACAAACACACGACAAAGTGGCATGGGAAACAATCTAAGAGATGCGTATTGGTGAAGATAGAGTTTAAAAGGCAAGGGCTCTTACGTTGAAATGAGGCTTTGATCTAATGATCATGGTAGAAACTGAAAACATCAACATTTTTTTTCTCAAAAACCGATAAGTACACCAAGTGAAATACGTTCTCTTGGCATTGAGCTAAAGGAGAGCGCCATTGTAGAGAAGTTATTTAGTGCAGTCCCAGACAAGTTTCTTCTGATCGTTGGCATACTTGAACAGTGGGGAGATGTGTCAACAATGTCATTGTCTGAAGCAATCGGACGACTTACAGCGTTTGAGGAGAACCTAAGAGGGAGACACACTGAAAGAAATGAAGGAGGCAAAGAGCAATTGATGCTTACACGCGGTCAGTGGGAGTCATTGGCAGCGAAAGAAAAAAGGAACTCTGAAGGTTCTGGTAGGGGCACGAACAGAGGCGCTTGGTGTGGCAGAGGCCGAGGGTGTGGACGAGGCGAAGACACCGACAAAAAGCCATACAAAAAAACTGATAAATCAAAGATTAAGTGTTTTAATTGTGACATTTGGTCATTATGCCTCGGAGTGCTTGCAGCCAAGAAGGGAGCGAACAAATTTTGTGCAAAAGCAAGGTGACGAAGAACCAGCCTTGCTCATGGTCAAGACTAATGAAGTCGTACAGATGACCAAAACGACAACAAGAAAGGTCATGTTACATGAAGAGAAAGTCAGGCCCGATCTTGGTCTAGACAATGGGAAATTCAGTAGCTCTAGCTTAGTATTTGGATATTGTAGCTAGTAATCACATGATTGGTGTGAAGAAAATGTTTGTAGAGTTAGATGAAACAGTAACAAGGACTGTCAAATTTGGGGATGATTCAGTAGTTGAAATTTGTGGAAGAGGAACTGTTCTGTTCCAATGGAGGACTCAAGAACACAAAATACTCACAAATGTGTATTACATACCGAAGCTTAGGAGTAATATTGCGAGTCTTGGGCAACTCGATGAGGTTGGGTGCAAGATCATAGTTGAAGATGGAAGTCTCTCAATCTATGACCGTGATCGGGTCCTACTGGCAAAAGTGCAAAGATCAATTAAGTGAAAGATTGTATTCACTGAATCTTCACATAACAGATCTTGTGTGTCTACTGACAAAGAAAACAAGTCAAGGTTTCAAGTGGCATGCAAGGTTTGGACATCTTAATTTTTGTTCATTATGGAATTTATCTCGATTAAAGATGGTAGAAGGTCTGCCGGAAATCAAACAAACTAAGCAAATCTGTAAAGGGTGTCTTGTCAGAAAATAGCATAGGAAATTGTTTCCGACAACATCAATGTATTAGGCAGAGGACTTGCTCGAGCTAAAACATGGAGGTTTATGTGGACAAATCACCTCGAAAACACCAGCAGGTAAAAACTTTTTTTTGTTGATTGTCGATGGCTACTCTAGATATATGTGGCTACAACTCATCAAGACTAAAGATTAGGCTTTTGATGCTTTCAAAGTAATCAAAACAAGTGCTAAAGTCGAAAGTCGGTATGTGATGAGAGCATTCAAAACAGATCAAGGAGGGGAATTCATGTATAAAGATTTTATGGTTTTTTTGCGAAGAACAAGGAGTGAAAAGAATTCTCACGGCACCTTATTCGCCCCAACAAAATAGTATTGTTGAAAGAAGAAATCAAACTGGTGGAAATGGCTCACAGTTTGCTTAAGAGTAAGAGTGTGCCAACGAGATTTTGGGGAGAAGCAGTAACGATAGTTGTATATTTACTGAATCGATCACCTACGAAGAGTTTGGATGGTAAAACTCCATATGAGGTATGTCATAATAAAAAAAACTGAGTGTACATCATTTGCGCACTTTTGGTTGTTTAGTTCATGTGAAGGATGTGCATCCTCATGCGAAGAAGATGGATGATCGAAGTATCCCCATGGTTTTTATCGGGTATGAACCAGGAACAAAGGCATCTCGATGTTATGACCCTAAAAGTGACAAGTTGCATATTAGTCGGGATGTGATCTTTGAAGAAGACAAATGCTGGGATTGGTCTACTGATAGTGTTCAAGAAAATGCATTGATAAGTGATCAGCATACCTTCAATGTATATTACGAGCTTGAAATACGCAAAGATGCAGACATTGAACCAGGAAATGCTGTGGCGGGAGAGGAAACTTTAGAGCCATAAAGTCCTATTGACAGTTCGCCTACTCCGTTGTTGGAAATTGGAACACCGACAGAACACACAATGGAAGTACTGCACTCTGATATCTCGACAGAAGGTCAATTATGATTTTGAGCATTGAGAGATATTTATGAAGCCGCTGAGCCTATCGAGATGCAGTATGCATGGCTATGTTTGTTAGCTCTGGAGGAACCGACGAGTTATGAGGAAGCGGCGAAAGAAAAATGCTGGAGGATTGCAATGCAAGAATAGATGAACTCGATTCAGGAAAATCAAACATGGAATCTTGTGGATTTGCCTGCTGACAGAAAGCTGATCGGTTTAAAATGGGTATTCAAGGTGAAAAAGGACAACAAAGGCAATATTGTCAAATACAAAGCACGCTTGGTAGCCAAAGGGTATTCTCAACATCAGGGGGTGGATTTTGATGAAATTTTTGCACTTGTTGCAAGGTTGGAAATTGTCAGGTTGCTTATTGTAATGGCAGCACATGGTGGGTGGTAGATTCACCATATAGATGTAAAATCGGCTTTTCTCAATGGGGATTTAGCTGAGGAAGTTTATGTACATCAACCTCCTGGATATACTATGGAAGAAAAGGAGAATATGGTATTACGGCTCAAGAAGGCTTTGTATGGACTTAGACAAGCACCTCGAGCTTGGAATTATAAATTGGATCAAACCTTGGTGTCTTTAGGTTTTGAAAGAAGTGATTTTGAACATGTTGTTTACAGGAGAGAAATAGGTAATACTTTTCTTTTGGTTGGAGGATATGTAGATGACTTGATCATCACTTGATCAAATGTCAAAGACATATCATAATTCAAGAATCAAACAAAGAGGTTATTTAGTATGAGTGATATTCTTGGACTCTTGAGCTATTATCTAGGCATTGAGGTGAAACAAGCAACTGGAATTATCAACTTGTGTCAAAGTGGATATGCTAAAAAATTGCTATCATTGTCAGGTATGACAAACTGCAATTCTTGTCAAACGCCAATGGAGAGTCGTCTAAAATTGAGTAAGAAGGGTGGTGGTTCTCCGGTTAATCAGACCGAATATCGAAGTTTAGTTGGAAGCTTACGATATTTGGTAAATACAAGGCCAGACATTGCGTTTCGGTTGGGATAGTGAGTCGATTTATGGAAGCATCGACAACTGAACATCTAACACTATAAAACATATATTGAGATATGTGAGTGGCACAAAAGGTTTTGGGTGTTCCTATGAAAGGTGTGATGATCCGAACCAAGATTGTTGGTTATTGTGATAGTAATATGGGAGGAGCATCGATGATTAGAAAAGTACCACCGGAACGGATTTTTATTTTGGACAAAGCTTGATCACTTGGGGATCTCAAAAATAGAAAATTGTGGCTTTGTCTTCATGTGAAGCAGAGTATATTGCAGCAGCAACAGTAGCTTGTCAAGGTGTTTGGTTGAGTCGTCTCATTGGGGATTTGAAGAAGCAAACACCGGATAAAGTCAGATTGATGATAGATAACAAATCTGCAATTGCACTTTGCAAAAAATCTGATTTATCACGATCGGAGCAAACATATTGATACAAGGTACCATTTTCTTCATAATTGTGTTGAAAATGGAACAACATTCTCACAAAAGCGTTAGGCCGTGTGAAATTAGTTGAGATGAGAGAAAGATTGGGAGTCAGAGATGTAAAATTAGACCAAAAAGTTTAGGGGTGATTTGTTAGACTTAATCTTTTTGTCTAAAGTTTAGTTTTGTTTTCTGTTTAGGTTTGTGTTGGATCGCAATTAGAAAAGCGATTCCAAGTCAGTCTGTAATCAGCTTTAGTTTTGTCTATCCGTTTTCGCGACGGATACCGTAGCTAGTTTAGCTCTTGTCGTTTTTCGGGTTTCAGAGTCTCTGGAAGTTCGGAGTCAAGAAACCGAATTCGTAACCTATTTGTAATTCATTTTGATGTTTATATAAGAAAACAAAAAAAATCATATTGGAAGATACGGCGCAAATTGAAACAAAGTTTTTTGTTGTCTTTGTTTTCGGTTTTCGTTCGACGATTCTTCAGAAGTTCTTCAGAGAAAACATCGAGTGCTTTGTGTTTTGGTTTCAGGTTCCGTTCCAACATATTTCGCTATAATTATTTTTTGTGTCGAAGAGATCGTTCGTCTTTTATGTACTCGATACAGTTTTTGCCTAATCCTGTTGGTAGCGTGTGTTCTTTTCTGCCGCGCCTTTGGTAGCTAGCGTGCATTCATCAGAGATAATGCAAGGACAGACAAAGTTCTTCTCTTTAATTATAAAGAAAGAATCAGGAGATATGCGTGGTGCATTTTTTTTCGACAAGCAGAGTTATGAGTCTATGACTGAGTGATCAGTACTACCTGACGCTGCATCATCTTCACCGATTGGCCAATGCACTCAACATGTACAGGTACTACGTTGTTCTTGGCAGCAATATTTATCACACTAGCTACCACATGCATCTGGGTGTATAAATAGGACCCTACATGAACTGCATGCTTCAGACCTAGCAATGCACAAAAGAGCTACACACAACATGGATTTACTTCTGTCGCTCGTCTCATTGCTCCTTTTGGTGAGTGTATGCGTACCAATGTAGTACCACATACACTACTGAAATCTATTTATTGACCCAGCTTTTGATATTTATGTACGACGTATAAGACGTTCAAAACTATCAGATATTTCTGGGCATGCATGCACAGAAATTACGTAGCTAGCTGGACGTAGCTAGCTTCGATGAGACGTGTGTGTATATGTATGTATATATATATATATATATATACAATTATCTCGCTTTCTAATTAACTAATGATGATGCATTCAGGGCGCCGGAGGAGGAGGCAGGTATGCAAATTTCGCGGGCGCAACAGCGGCGGCGGCCACGCCAAATTCGCAGACGCCGGCGGCGTACTGGCAGAAAGTGCTTCCCGGGACATCCATGCCCCCAGCCATAAGCGACCTCTTGGCCCAACCGAACGCGACCTCTCTCTCTCTCTCTCTCTCTCTCTCTCGGTTTCGATTTGCGACCAAAAGAAAATGCGCTAATGATATGCGCGTTACATGCCTAGTAAGAGTGTCCATATCTTACATCGAAGATGACAGACATCCTTAATTAGCTTAGAGTTTCCAATACAAATCCATGAATTAAAGAATATCTGTCTTTTATCTACTAATTATTACATACTCTCAGAAAATAATCACATGGAACATGCTAAGTACAATTAAACGTTTGATGTATGCACAAATATGGTTCTCATGTATATAAATTAGAAATAAAATATTCCAAGGTTCCAAATGATTTTGCTAAGTAAAGACAGGCTCAATTAGGAACTAAGACATTTTTTGAAGGAATCCTAGAAAAACTACTCTGTATACGGAATTACTTTTAAATTCATGTGTTCCAAACACGTATGTATATTACTATTAGTAGGAAGAATTGTCTACCAGCTCATGGGTAAGATTAGCCTTCGCTTTGGCTTAAAACACGTAAAAATGTTATTGTATAATTAATATATATAGTACAAACTATAGCATTGTATTCATTTTATATCATCGTAACAACTCTGACATGTCTTTATGATTTATCTCCTTTGTTATATATCTGGGCTCACCAAATAAACAATGAAGATCTTATTTTCTACTATTAATAATTAGTGTGGGAAGTTATAGGCTATGAAGAGAACATGGTTGCTCGTATTAACATTATCATTGTATAATAATACAGTAAATTATATTTCTACGAAAGTACTATTGGTGATATACTAAAGTATGTTCATCTCCCTAAATTATCTCTAACCTACTGGCCATTGCCATCGGCAGTACGTGTGGCCATTTAACTTCGCAATGTATTCAATCAGAATTAATGTAACCCCTGTTTCTGATTAATAAAATGAGCTCGGTCCGTTTCCAAAAAAAAAAGGATTATTATATATGTTTATGCTACTTAAGAAGTAGCAATGAAAAATCAAGGTGTTTCCTTTGAAACGTGAATGGGGAAGAACATGCTTGCGTCATGGGGAATTTCGGCGGACGGGAAACCAAGCCGCACGCGAGTATATGCATAGTATACAATATCTATATTGAAATCTAGTTTGTTTTATTTAATTTAGGACTTTTTTCAGCAGGAATTTTTCTAATTAATATATGGAGTTGTTTGCTGGACTAGATAACACCCAATGGTTATGGTATGCAATCATTATTAGGGACCACCAAATTGATGAGCACCGGATATTTTTCGTTTTCATAAGAATTTCTAGCGTATTTCTGTTTTTCATAGTAGCTATAAAAGACCTATTATCAGTTTTATTATATAATAGATGCTACCTTGTTTGATCGATCTAATATATAATAGATGCTACCTCCATGGATTTTTGCTAGACCATCAAGTGGTAGGATATTAAGAAAGATGTAATTAATTTGGTAGCCAGTGAAAGGACTATCTATTCCTTTATTTTTTATGACAACAATGAACTATCAAAAAGGTTTTGGTGCCCAGGTGGGCAGTTAACTTGTCCCGTTTAGCAAAAGCTCCATAATGTGCTATTTATTGTAGAAAAAATAAATAAAAAATCAACGGTGTGCTACACCGTACATGTAATGTCTTGCACACGTGCAAAGATTTCAATATCAATGATCCGTACTGAACAGTACCAAAAAAGAGAAGTAATGCATGGCATGGAAAAACACGTATGATTTATTACCATATATAGCTAAATTTCTCTTTCTCTAGGCAACATATATTGACATAAAAAAAAATTACCAAGACTGCAGGAGAGCCTTCTACTGTATAGGAATATATTAATAATAAGGAGAATATTTATAAACACAAAGAAAAACAAAACAGCAGAATATACAGACAGGGCTCTAGTCAGCTAAGTGATTTTCTAGCCAATCAAAAGAATTTGTTTGTGAGCTTCCTTCGCTCTATGCACATGAAGAGAGTTCATTTTAAAGCACGTCTTCGAAGCGGATGTGCTTGCATCAATATGATAAAAATAAATAAATTAAACCACTGTGTTGTTTCCAGATGTGCCAGGCCGTCACAATGAAATTTTCCATAAACAAAGGACTGTGGAAATTGGCTCTTCCATGTATAATAATCGGAATGGGATCAGCATTGCCTAATGCCTATCCAG
Source organism: Ampelocalamus luodianensis (assembly GCA_036346255.1). NCBI lineage: Eukaryota > Viridiplantae > Streptophyta > Magnoliopsida > Poales > Poaceae > Ampelocalamus > Ampelocalamus luodianensis. The sequence goes on along the minus strand of CM070627.1, from coordinate 47,933,333 downwards.
TTGATGCCTATCATTTGCCAGCAAGATTGACTGAACTCACATTTAAAGAAAAGATGATAAAATTTCTTCAAATCTTCTTGTAGCTAGAAAGAACAGAATTGTCATCGGTTCCAATATTATAGTGCCTCCTTTTAGCTCTATTATTATAAAATTGAAATTGTTTCAAAAGGACTTTTGTATAGATGTACACCACCCAAAAGTTTGTGGGTTTTTTTTTTTTCAGGTAAAACAGCCTAAGGACGTATGGGAAATGAACCCTAGGTCCACATATATAGTTATTTTTTTATTTGTGCATTAGTGTATGTACTGCATTTTAGAACATTTGGAACCTATAATTTATTAAGTGTTTTCTTTGTGCGTTATATCCACTGAATTGAAATCGAATCGTAAGGAGAATATGAGGTGATGTAGCACTAGCTCTTTCGTTCAATAATTTGCTCTTGATTTATTATAAAGATAACATTTAGATCATAGCTATAATTTATTTAGGGTAGCCTTTATGTGTTATATCCGTTGGATTGAAACCGAATGGCAAGGAGAACATGAGGTGATGTGCCACTATATTTTTCCATGGTTTGCACTCAGCTTTATTATAAAGATAATTTTAATTATTGGTAGTGTGCAAGTATGAAATATTTCAAGAATAAAAAGGCTACTCCCTCCCGTCACAAAAGGAAGTAGTTTTGGATATCGACACAGTCCCAAAAATAAAACTTTGATCACTCATTTTATTGTAATATATAAATAAAACCTAATAATATTATAATATTATGAAAGTATATTTCGATACAATCTACATGTACCACTGTCATGTGTCCAATTAAATAATCAAAAAGACATTAACAGCCAAAGTTTAGAAAGTTTGACTGTGTGTATCCCAAAATAGCTTTCCCTTTCCCTTTTGGCTAGAACAAGTTTCAACTATATTGTTAAAAAATAAATTAACATATATGCTTAACATTTGTGCAATATGTCTATGCATCTCTAGATGATACTATTGCATTCGATGCGGAGAACACCCACAATGCGAAAATTGACAGCGCACAAAGTTCTAAAGAGCCAATATTTATAAATGGGCTAAGAAAACCTGGAAAGGGATTTGACGGCGGAAGAAAACAGTATGGCCTACATACAAATAATGAAAAGAGGGCTAGATTTTCGTATGAACCACAAGATGAAGAGGATCAAAAGAAGGTGTCATTCTCTTACAATCCACAAGATGAGGAGGATCAAAAGAAGGTGTCATTCTCTTACAATCCACAAGATGAGGAGGATCAAAAGAAGGTGTCATTCTCTTACAAACCACAAGATGAGGAGGATCAAAAGAGGGCAACATTTTATCTTGAATCCCAAGTTTACAAGGATGAAAGGGAGATCGCACTTATGTACAAGCGAGATGAGGAGGCCAATCAAAAGAGAAGTATTATCATTAAAGGTAACCTTCTAAAATGAGTATATTTGTATATAATACTATGTTTTGAGGTTAGAAACAAATATGCGCATAAAAAGTAAAATTATGGTTTTTTATTACAGTACAAATACATATGTGTACATTGCTATTGATCTGGAACTCTCCAAACTACGCGAGCTTTACAATTTATCTTGGGGAGTTCTAATCAATGGGCATGCACTAGTTTTTGTAACAACGGGTGTAGCGCCCTATCAACCCTACCAATAGCCAGCCCCAGGCTCGCCACACCCCCGTCATAGCCCTCCTCCCTGAAATTCTCAACAATATTAAGAAAACTTTCAAGTCCCCTCATGATTTTTCTAGATTGAGAAACTTTCAACTCCCCAAAGTTTCAGCTGGATTGAGAAAACTTCTACTATGTTGATCGTTTGTTGTTAACAAATAAATTAACATATGTGCTTAACATTTCTGCAATATGTCTATGCATCTCCAGATGATACTATTGCATTCGATGCGGAGAACACGCACAATGCCAAAATTGACAGCACACAAAATTCTAAAGAGCTTATATTTATAAATGGGCCAAGGAAACATGGAAAGGGATTTGACGGCGGAAGAAAGCAGTATGGCCTACATACAAATAATGATAAGAGGGCTCCATTTTCGTATGGACCACATGATGAAGAGGATCAAAAGAAGGTGTCATTCTCAAAACAGTATAGCCTACATAAAAATAATGAAAAGAGGGCTACATTTTCGTATGGATCACATGATGAAGAGGATCAAAAGAAGGTGTCATTCTCTTACAAACCACAAGATGAAGAGGATCAAAAGAGGGCAACATTTTCTCTTGGATCACAAGTTTACAAGGATCAAAGGGAGATCGCACTTATGTACAAGCGAGATGAGGAGGCCAATCAAAAGAGAAGTATTATCATTAAAGGTAACCTTCTGAAATGAGTATATTTGTATATAATACTATGTTTTTTTATGTTAGTAACAAATATGCACATAAAAAATAAAATTAGGTTTTTTTTATTACAATACAAATACATATGTGCACATTGTTATTGATCTGGAACTCTCCAAACTACGCAAGCTTTACAATTTATCTTGGGGAGTTCTAATCAAAGGGCATGCACTAGTTTTTGTAACAACGGGCGCAGTGCCCCTTCAACCCTACCAATAGCCACCCCCAAGCCTGCCACACCCCCTGTCATAGCCCTCCTCCCTGAAATTCTCAACAATATTAAGAAAACTTTCAAGTCCCCACATAATTTAGCTAGATTGACAAACTTTTAACTCCCCAAAGTTCCAACTGGATTGAGAAAACCTCTACTATGTTGATCGTTTGTTGTTAACAAATAAATTAACATATGTGCTTAACATTTCTGAATATGTCTATGCATCTTCAGATGATACTATTGCATTCGATGCGGAGAACACGCACAATGCCAAAATTGACAGCACACAAAATTCTAAAGAGCCTATATTTATAAAAGGGCCAAGGAAACCTGGAAAGGGATTTGATGGCAGAAGAAAGCAGTATGGCCTACATACAAATAATGAAAAGAGGGCTACATTTTCGTATGGACCACATGATGAAGCAAATCAAAAGAAGGTGTCATTCTCAAAACAGTATGGCCTACATACAAATAATGAAAAGAAGGTGTCATTCTCTTACAAACCACATGATGAAGAGGATCAAAGGAAGGTGTCATTCTCTTACAAACCACAAGATGAGGAGGATCAAAAGAAGGTGTCATTCTCTTACAATCCACAAGATGAGGAGGATCAAAAGAAGGTGTCATGCTCTTACAAACCACAAGATGAGGAGGATCAAAAGAAGGTGTCATTCTCTTACAAACCACAAGATGAGGAGGATCAAAAGAAGGTGTCATTCTCTTACAATCCACAATATGAGGAGGATCAAAAGAAGGTGTCATTCTCTTACAAACCACAAGATGAAGAGGATCAAAAGAGGGCAACATTTTCTCTTGAATCCCAAGTTTACAAGGATGAAAGGGAGATCGCACTTATGTACAAGCGAGATGAGGAGGCCAATCAAAAGAGAAGTATTATCATTAAAGGTAACCTTCTGAAATGAGTATATTTGTATATAATACTATGTTTTTGAGGTTAGAAACAAATATGCGCATAAAAAGTAAAATTATGGTTTTTTATTACAGTACAAATACATATGTGTACATTGTTATTGATCTGGAACTCTCCAAACTATGCGAGCTTTACAATTTATCTTGGGGAGTTCTAATCAATGGGCATGCACTAGTTTTTGTAACAACGGGTGTAGCGCCCCCATCAACCCTACCAATAGCCACCCCAGGCCCGCCACACCCCCCGTCATAGCCCTCCTCCCTGAAATTCTCAACAATATTAAGAAAACTTTCAAGTCCCCTCATGATTTTTCTAGATTGACAAACTTTCAACTCCCCAAAGTTTCAGCTGGATTGAGAAAACTTCTACTATGTTGATCGTTTGTTGTTAACAAATAAATTAACATATGTGCTTAACATTTCTGCAATATGTCTATGCATCTCCAGATGATACTATTGATTTCGATGCGGAGAACACGCACAATGCCAAAATTGACAGCACACAAAATTCTAAAGAGCTTATATTTATAAATGGGCCAAGGAAACATGGAAAGGGATTTGACGGCGGAACAAAGCAGAATGGCCTACATACAAATAATGATAAGAGGGCTCCATTTTCGTATGGACCACATGATGAAGAGGATCAAAAGAAGGTGTCATTCTCAAAACAGTATGGCCTACATAAAAATAATGAAAAGAGGGCTACATTTTCGTATGGACCACATGATGAAGAGGATCAAAAGAAGGTGTCATTCTCTTACAAACCACAAGATGAAGAGGATCAAAAGAGGGCAACATTTTCTCTTGGATCACAAGTTTACAAGGATCAAAGGGAGATCGCACTTATGTACAAGCCAGATGAGGAGGCCAATCAAAAGAGAAGTATTATCATTAAAGGTAACCTTCTGAAATGAGTATATTTGTATATAATACTATGTTTTTTATGTTAGTAACAAATATGCACATAAAAAATAAAATTAGGTTTTTTATTACAATACAAATACATATGTGTACATTGTTACTGATCTGAAACTCTTCAAACTACGCGAGCTTTACAATTTATCTTGGGGAGTTCTAATCAATGGGCATGCACTAGTTTTTGTAACAATGGGCATAGTGCCCCATCAACGCTACCAATAGCCACCCCTAGGCCCGCCACACCCCCGTTATTGCCCTCTTCCCTGAAATTCTCAACTATATTAAGAAAATTTCAAGTCCTCATGATTTAGCTAGATTGACAAACTTTCAACTCCCCAAAGTTTCAACTGGATTGAGAAAACTTTTTACCTCCTGAGATTAACGTGGGGACTTCTAGCTTTTTACCTCCTTGTATTAATGTGAGGACTTCAAGAGAAGACCCCAATTAGTAAAGGTAAATAAAGATGTCTACCAATCACATTTCCTTTTCATACGTACTAACATCGCACATAGTACTGATGAATTAGCCACCTCAATTTTGTTAGAATTCTTGTCTAGGTTGTAGGTTGTAGCCAATCGAGCAGGTTGTCGCTGCTCCGGCATGTATGCCACAGTCTAAAGGATTTTTAATTAATGGATTTGTTAAATCACACGCGACTGGAAATTTGCAAAATCTCAATCGATTTTGCTCACCCTTGGATTCACATGGAGATTCGTGCTCTAGCCAAGGTCATCATCCTCCTCTCCGGTGCCGGCGTCGTTGTCACCCACCGCTTCCAGTTAGGGCTCGGGTTCACCGGTTATGGTTTGGGTTCACCGGAGCCTAGACCTTAGAGGGAAGGAGGGGGCGTCACAATCATGGTGGTGGTGGTGGCGTTGCCTCGGCCGCAGGACAGAGGAGGGTGGTGGGCGGCGGCGGCTGGCGGGTCAGGGACAAGTTCAGGAGGAGAGGCGGCGGGAGGTGGTGGCAGATCCGGCAGTGCCACCGCCGGAGACGAGAAAGAAGGGTGGCGGAGGGGAGGCGGGCGGCACCGACGACGAGGGCGTCACTGGCAGCCACATTGGGCTGTGGTAGTGGTGGGGGGAGGAGCTCGCCGGCACCGGAGGCGGTGTCGGCGAGGCGGAGGGAGGAGCACAGGGGCAGGGGCGGGGCGGCGGTGGCTGGATGTGGTTGGTGGAGATGGGTTAGGGTTAGGGTGGTGTGAGAAGGAGAGGATCGGTACCATGTACATGATTTTAATCCAACGGTGGAAAGAATCGCCTATGTTTTACAAATTAATTTTTAGTCGACGGTGACATAAACGTCCCATTAATTAATATTTCTAGCTAGATACGTTCTAGTTTTCACTGTACATTTAATCCATAGCAAGCATGAAGCGGAGAGTGTAGTATGTTATTATCAAAAGTTTAACTATTGATGTGCAGGAGAGGGACATGAACATGCTGATGAACACGACCATGTCAACCAAAGACTGGCGGATGTTTTCTTCCTCGAAGACGCCTTGAGACTAGGGTCCGTGATCACGCCCACTATCCCACGGACCACCTCCCTGCCCACCCTGCTGCGGCGTGGCGTCGCCAACTCCATCCCGTTCTCCACCGATGACTTCGCGGACATTGTCGCGATGTTCGCGCCGGCGTCCCTCCGCATCGCTGATGAGATACGGTGGGTGCTGGAGAAATGCGAGAACCCGCGACCGCTCACCGGCGAGAAGGCCCGCTGCGCCACCTCCATGGAGGACCTGGTCGAGCTCCCCATGTCCCTCCTCAAGACACGTAACGTGCAAGCTTTCTCCGCCGACATGCCGGTGGAAGCCGCCTCGGATGCGCCCCGGGGCAGGTACAGCATAACGGCCCTCCGAAGGATCTCCGACTCGTCGGAGATGGTGACGTGCCACGACATGACGTACCCGTACGCGGTGTTCTACTGCCACACGGCCAGCCCGGCCACCAGGGCCTACCTGGTGACGCTGGCAAGCGCCGACGGCGCAGCGGCGCCGCAGAGGATGGAGGCGGTGGCCGTGTGCCACCTCGACACGTCGCGGTGGAGCCCCGAGCACCCGTTCTTGCAGGCGCTGCACGCCAAGCCTGGGGACGAGGCCGCGTGCCACTTCCTCCCCAAGAGCAGCATCGTCTGGGTCCCCACCACGGGCCAAGGAGAAGGCCATGCTGCCATCTAGCTAGATCGATGGAACATATATAATAGGCTTTTGTGCTGTAGGAGTACATAATAGGCCGCGAATAACTGCGTACCGCGTTATTCACTGGCATGCTATATTGTGTAAAATAAATTTCGTGATGTCATAAATATTATTGTGTACTATACAAGTACAGCTATATATGATAATTAGTAATTGTGCATGTGCAATACACGTTTCCCCCAATATATATTTCACCAAACATATAATTGTGCATGTGCTCACATGTGTGCGGTAGCACGTCACGCTCACAATTAAGAAATTACCACATAGACCAACCGACTTACAACCGGACCAACGCATTAAGTGTCATGGTTATACCATGATCCCTCAAGTGGATTGATTCCGAAAGCCGATCTCCGCCGCTTTCATTGTCACCGACTTTGCCAGTCAATCGTCCACTCACCACTTGTTGTCACCTTTCCTTGCGCTGACCTATGGAGCACCGGGGCCCATTGAGTGCTAGTATCGAGGAAATACATACAAATACTAATAGCATTGATAACATATAAAGCATACATGAAAGTTAGATCATCTCCTTAATTACCTAGTGTTGCATGGCTACCTTCACCCCTAGCCATTGGGGAATTACTCACTCATATCCATGGGAACCAATAGTAATAGATGAATAATGAAGAACATAATAACAACAATATGAGAATAACAAAGATATATTAATAAAGATGTTGTCAATGTTTCGGTTACACCCATGGATGAATGATTGCAAGAACAGATGAATGGAGAATGAACTATGGTGGAAAATATGGCGGTGATGGTGTTCTGGAAGTGATGGATGCTGTGGTGGTTTTCTATTCTCACCTCCTCCCTCTTGTAGATGCAATGTCTCCTTTAAATACCCGATCCTAGGGTTTCAGCACTGCGAAGAAGGGGTTTGTGCCCTAGGAAGTCGAATACTGCCTTCATGAATCATGATCCATTTTGCGTGGTGATCATGCTGGAGGGTGATACAATCACTGGCTGTAACACTGAGTCCGAAATGTCACATAAACTACTCTAACTATCAATTTAAAGCTTACTTGACAATAATTTCAACAAGCATGCATGGAACAAAAACTTGTCCATGGGTCACAAGTGAACAAATTAAAATATAATAAATGCATAAGGATAAAAGTTAACAGCTTGGTCACACACGCCAAGAATGCTCGAGATACACGTACTTGAGAAACGCCCGGAATACCTGCACCTGAGAAACGCTTGGGATACCCGCACTCAAGGAACGTCGGGACCATGCTCCCGGTACATAGGATGACAACAAGAATAATAAATCAACTAGTAATAAAACAATTAAGGTCTTAAGCATATAAACTAATTAATAACCAAGTTCATGAATAAATATAAAGGAGAATAATCAATGTCGCTAGATTTCAATGAAAGCACTCTAAATAGATAATGTTTGTGTGATCAATTCATGTGATGCATATGTAAAAGCCCAAATGTTTGGATCGAAGTCTGGTTCACGCAAACAATATCTTGGAGCCTGAACCAACTTATCTTGAAGAAGGAATTTTGTAGATTGATTGGACTGGAAATAACCAATCGAAGTAGTACCTAGTGTATATTCGATTATTGGATGTATATATCTTAAATTCTTAATCTGCCCATTGTGGGATGTTGTACACCACGATGGATTGGCTGGCTAAAAAAAAAACTAGAAAGAATTCCTTATGAAACTTTGGACTTTATTTGACTTGGTTACATCCATCCATAATTCACCCTGCATATTATCATTTGAGAAAAAATTACTGAAACAATGGCTTAACCCGTTCAAGGATCTATCTGTTTCACGATTTTGTGAATGTTCTGCCTGCAATTTCGTTTCAATTGGTTAAATAAAATATGGAGGCTGATTGTTGTCGGTCTTGGTTGATGCTGCTTTATTTTGCTTCTGATGCATAAATGTTAAATAAGGAAACAATTGACTTAATTCATGCCTGTAGCTGAGAAATTTAGTATGGGCTACATCCAAGCATGATGTCTACCTAATGTCTCATTACTCGGTGCTTCATTGGTCAGCCTTGAGTGGTGTGGACACAGAAACTATGAATGTCCAAGGACATGTTGCACCAAGTGAGGTAGGGGATAATTCTTGCTTAATTTTCCCTCTTAATTTGCACTTTCTTTGGCTACTCTATATCTACTAATGCTATTGCATTATCTTATTGCAGAAGCACCCAGGAAGTTTATTAGAGCTTTTTCTCATACTCAAGTTAGTGCGTTATCAGTCAAGGATAATTTCCCAGTAGCTGGCGGTTTCCAAGGAGAGCTAAGATGCAGTGGCTCTCTTTTTTTTTTTTTTTGCCCTGCCCCACCCCACGGTGCCAGTAACTCCACCATACTTCCATACGGTCTCCTGCCTTGCCCACCCAACCTACCATCTCCCCCACCCCACCGCCCACCTCCCTAGCGGCTACCGCCACCGCCACCCTATAGAGCTTCGGTCGCCACCACCTGTTGCCACCTCATTACTCCGCCTCCTACCCTTGCCCGCTGTCCTATCATCCTCAAAACCTAACTTCCTCTTGACCTTGTCACTGGCCACCGTCCGACCCCGCCTACCATCTTCTGTCGATCCCGTGGCCAACCTTGCCCTCGCCAGTTGCCACCACTGACGCCCACTACTCAGCCACCAGCCGCATCCGTTGGGGGTAAAGTGTTGATCACTGGCCTCTAGCGATCGACCACACTGTCCGCCGTCGTCGACAGCGTGGCTGCGCGGCCATGGGTGCTTCCCCTACCTCCCCCTCCCTTGCGCACGGTCCTCACGAAGCTACGGTCACCCAAAGCGTACCGCCGTGTGTAATCCGACAGTCCACGTGACCCTCACGACCTTGCGGTTGATTGGATGGCCCGTATTTCCCGTGCAATGATAGAGCTTCAAACAAATTATAGGGAGGTTAGCCTCAAGAGAATTTAAAATTGAATACGATAGATTGCAAACTGAATACGATAGAGGGCACAAGTTAGTAGCATAATTTTTTCAGAGTTTAGCAAAGTGCAATAGGGATTCCCACCCAATCTAAATTGCACTAATTAAGCTCAACCAATGCCCACAACCTAATATATAGCGTAACCATTATGTGAATCACATATACAGATTCATCGAGAGTATACATGCATACATATAGATATATATTTATACATGAATATAGGTGAGCGTAGCCATCATCGAGAGTATATGTGCATACGTATAGATATATATTAAGTATGCATACATGGTGTTAAAAAAAAAAATCTAAAATGCTGGGCCACTGCCCATACTGATCTACCTTATGCTTCGTCCCTGTTGACACGTATGTGCCGCGGGGGCAGGGGTTGACGGGAGGTGGAAGCCGAGAAAGCAGTGGTGGGGCTATCGTGTCGAGGCGACGAGGGAGGTCGCTCTGGGGCGCCACGTGTCGGCCACCTGGACCGGACTCGTTGTCATGACGAGTTGACGACGGTCAGGTTCGGGTGACACGATGTTCGAGCAAACTGCGGTCCGGGTCGTGCACGGGCCGGGTGCCAGCGGTTGATCAGACCGTCGATTTTGATCCAATCCTCTCCAGCCTGCGTTCAACATAGCAGACTCACGATAAAGTACGAGCCCATCTCGGCCCATCTAGGCCGAACTGGCCCAGCCACTCCCAACGTTACAGTAGATGGTGGGAAACTGGAAGGGGAGGAGGCCTAAAACCCTTGGCGGGCGGCGGCCGCAGCGCCTCCGTCCACCTCCGTTGCCATGGCGTCCCTCGCGCCCCGGTTCCTTCGGCGCCGGCTCGTCCACTTCGTGGCGGCTCTAAGCTCTATACGGTTCGTTGCCTCCCTACTCATCACAGTCCTATCGCCGTCTTGTCTTTTGGTTTGATTCCTCCATAGATCTGAGATAAATGGGCGGAGATGGTGGTTTCACCCTCCTGTAAGGTACGGGAGCACGGCGGTCACGCTGAACACGGACGGTGGCTTCGCCAGGTTCGCGGTCGGCGATGAGGTCTCGAAGCAGAATGCGGGCCGGAAGCAGCCGCAGGCGAAGAAAAAGAAGATGTCGAGGAAGGCCAAGGTCAACCAGCTCAAGTGGTACCGCCTCAAGGCCAAGAAGAAAATGAAGTCGCCCAACTCCGAAGTCAGGATAAGATACAAGCTCGAAAAGATCGCTTAATTTTTAACATGTTACTACATTGTTTCGTTGTTATTTTCGTTTACTATATCTAATTGAGGAGAAATGCTGCATTGTCAATTGGTCATGTGGATTCGGGCTAAGAGGAAAGAAGAGTGGCTGATTGAGAAACTTAGGAAGTACGAGGTCCCAAGGGCTCCGGAGCCGGTTCACGACTCTGAGATTCTGACCGAGGAGGAGAAATTTTACCTCAAACGAACTGGGGAGAAGAAGAAGAATTATGTTCCTGTTGGGAGGAGAGGGGTGTTTGGTGGTGTGGTTCTCAACATGCACCTCCATTGGAAGAAGCATGAGACTGTGAAGGTGGTCTGCAAGCCTTGTCGGCCTGGCCAAGTTTATGAGTACGCCTAGGAGCTGGCGAGGCTCAGCAAAGGCACGGTCATTGATATTAAACCCAATAATACCATTATCTTTTATCGTGGAAAGAACTATGTGCAGCCAAAGGTTATGTCACCTCCTGACACTCTTTCTAAGCAGAAGGTAATCATAACTACTAAAGCTAATTTTGTGCTATACCGACGTATGCAGTTCGAATTCCAAATATACCTTTTTGTTCTCATGCTACTTTCTTTTATTTTCCTTTTCTCAACAACCATGCTGTTTTGTAATATACCTGTTTGTTCTCATGCTACTTTATGTAATTTTCTTTTTACATGAGCATACTATCTTGTAATTGGTTCAGTTGACTGACATTATGTATCCATACTCCATAGGCCTTGGAGAAATATAGATTCGAACAATCTCTTGAACATACCAGCCAATTTATTGAGAAGCTGGAGAAGGAGCTTGAAGATTACCAGAAGCATGTTGCTTTATTTAAGAAGCGCGAGGGAGCTATTTCTGAGAAAATCAGTAACGAAGACACTACTGTTGGTGACCTCACAACTAGCTCAGATACTGAATGAGTCGTTTCTTTGATCAATTGACACCACAGATCTTTCGGCAATTAAGGTTTGATCAGATCTTGCTACCCTGGAAAGCTCAAATACTTGATCAGATCTTTATATTCATTATTCAATACAAATGCTGCCCTCAGTTATGGTGCAAAAAAAGATTAAACAGCTGCTTCAATACTCGGATTCAGGTAGAAAGTAAGAGCAGTAGCAAGTGTTTTATGCTTGAATTAAGCAATCCAGGTAGTTGGAAGAAAGCTCCTTTCTTTAGGTCCTGTTATGTCTTGCCGTGGTCTTGGATTAAAATTCCTACAGTTACCACCATTGATTAAATTCCATACATTGATTCAATGGTAGATCCATTATTTGAACATTGATTTTATCAGCAATCCATCTTCATAAGCTGGCAGTGAGTAAAAATCAGTTTTTTGTAGTTCCTGTGAGATTTCCTGCTAGAAATATTAGTATGATTAGTTTCATTATACTGTTTCCAAGATTCTGTGAATGTTCCACTACTGTTTCTTCTGAAAAAAGTATTTTTGTACATTGTCTACAACTGTCTTCTTTATAAGCAAAGTTTTAAAATAGAAGGACTTATTCTTTTGTAATTGACCTTGTGTGTAGGGTTCTCAAGCTTCCTTTTGACATGGAAGAGGAACATTAGTAGTTCAATGGCTGGAATAGTGATGCAGTATCCTCTGAGGAATCAAGTACCATGAACATATTTATTTGATTGCTGGCATCGTGAGATAATAAAGTTCACAGCTTGCATTGCCACATTACAAATTTCCATCAATTGTGGATGCTGAGTTGTGTTTGCATCACAAATGGGCTTCCTTGGAGCTTGAACTTTGAAAAATCAAATTGGGGATGACTACTGGAAAGGGTTCCGCTCTATTGAAAACCAGTAAGCTCTCACCCAGATCTCCACAAATTGGATCGTTTAGTAACACCAGAAGATTGTTGTTTTTAGATTGCCAATTTACTTTTGTAAAATTATTAGTTACTAATATCAAGAGTAAAGTTTCAAGATGATGTTAAATGAACAAAGTTTCATGGTAGACGAGAGACAACTTATATTTATTTCTTGTCTCCTTGTTTTACTAAATAGAAACATTATAGAATAGCTTAGTGTAAATTCCTTATGGTGGGCCTGTTTGGGCTGGGCCTTAATGTCTAAAAAATCTGCAAAAGCTACCTATATATTTCTGTGGGCCAATAGATACAATCTTGTTTGAGTCATGGTTGTATATCACAGTACCAGTCTGGTACATACTGGCTGACCCCTTACTGGTAGGAATCAATGATAAAATGCCTGAATGAATGAAATTAGAACTTCAATTTTTGAATTAAATGTATACCGCCTGGGAACTTTCTGGCAATTAGACAATCTGTTTTGTGGCGGATGGTAACCCCTGCAGTGGAACAAGCAGAGGTGGAATGTTATCTTGGGGAGTTTAGTTGGATCTTTGACTGAAGAAACAAGCAAACAAAAAACATTGAAAGCTCATGGTTGGAAAAAGGTAGATTGGAACACTACAAACCACAATAGACCCTACCGATGTCTTACAGCTTGTTCTTGGGTGCAGACTTGCTGTTGCTCTTGAGCTCCATTCCAACGACTCTGTGCTGCCATCGTAGAATTGAGGGAAACTGAGATCAGGTGCAGAAAAAGGAGGACAGTGTGATTTGCAGTGGGCTAACACAGGGTGAAAACCTAACATAAATCTTGAAGCATCCATCTGTTTATACATATGGCAGTTCTTGTCTTATTGTAAAGAGTAAAGTACACTGTAGGTCCCTAAACTTGGACGGTGGGTTCACTTGAGTCCAACATCTTTGAAAATGTCCAATCAGGTACTTAATCTATTTAAGTGTGTCAAGCAGGTCCAAAACAGCCCGGGTTGGCATTGACCGGTGATGTGGAATGTTGACCCGACCGGCATGGCTCCAGCGTGGCTCCTCGTCACGTCGAGTGCACAAAACCGTGTCCACGCTCCGCCGCGTCCAAAGCCCAATCCCTAAATCCCCAATTTCTTGTGCTTCTCCTCTGGCGACGAAAGCGGCGGCGACGAAGGCTGCACTCTCCTCCGGCGACGAAGGCGGCACTCTCCTTCCATGGCCGAGACGTCGAGCTCGACGACGAAGCCGACAGGAAAGCTTGCACTCGCTGATCTTGTGCCCAAACCGTGTGAGCAGGACCGTGGTGCGGTTGACATCCAGAACAAGAGAGAATCCCACCGCGATTTCTTCAGTGCCCGAATCATCGTGAGTTGTTACCTACTGATTTGAGATTTGGGATTTAGAGTTGGTTCTGATCTTGTTCTTATGACTTTGTTTGAGTCAGCGAGATGGTTCTGGCTGTAACTTTTGGCTGTGGGAGGAACAATATGGCAAGTATTTGTGTGAACGGGGTATGATCCATTCCGATGAATACAATGTGGTAGTGATGAAGACCGAAACAAAGGTGGAAGAATTACTAGTTAGAGAAGGCATGGAGGAGAAGTTATCTGTGCTTGTTCGCATGTTGATGGCAGTGATAGAAGTAGGAAAGGAAGTTGTATTTTTGCTGAAGGGTTTGCTTGTTGTGTGTGTGTTGTTGTTAGTTACTTCGGTCTCACTACTGCTTTTGAAGATGAGCATGTAATGGATGGATTCACACTATGCTCTTTGCAATTGTATTTGTTCTTGTGCTGAAATAATGCTGTGAAATCTATTCTTTTGTTGAATTTCAGAACAACTATACTGAACATCTAACTGGGTACTAAAGAAACACAATAATGCATCCAGGTCAAGCAAGCAAGCATTTTGGACAAGCAACAACTAGACTTAATTGTTGAAGCAGTTCAGCCATAATATTGCATAAAGCATTCATAGAATTACAGAACCATCTTAAGAAGTCCTTAAAACATCTAGCTGGACACTTTGTAGGTTGACATAACTGCATCTCATCTGATGACTTTGTTTCTTCACAAAATCACAAAATACTACTGTTTTGTCTGCACAAAATAGAACTTCATACCACCAGTTGGTTTGCACAAAATAGAACTTTATACCACCAGTTGGTCTGCACAAAAGAACTTCTTACCATTAGTTGGTTTGCACAAAAGAACTTGCCAAGACATCATTCACTTCTTGCCAGTAGCCTCCTTAGCTTCAACAGTTTTCTTGTGCTTCCTCATCTTGGCTCGACCTACTGTCCTTGCAGTGCTAAGTGCAATTGGTCTGGTTGTGGGTACATTCTCGGCGATGAAAGCATATTCAGGAATTGGACCAGCTTCTTGTGTTTGCCTTAAGGATGGAGTGGACTGGACATAATCAAATAGCATGTCATCAAGGTTCGATTAGGAATTGTACTAGTCATGATTTTGCTCAACACTAAACAACTAAACAGATTGGCATGACATAAAATGCATGAAACAAAACATGTTTACCTCAGTGAGTAGCTGAGACAACATAGTGGAGCTCAGTTGGGAGAACGTGCTCATCTGGTGGTAGTGGGGGCAGAACAGCCTGGGTGATCACAGGATCCTCCTCAATCTCTTCTTCAGGCATTGCTTTGTCCTTCCTTTTTACTTGCATCTTAGGCCTTTTCCCTGCCTTCTTAAGGTCACACCCCTTAACATTGTGGGTAGAAGACCCACAGTGCCTGCAGTGCATGATCACACCATGCTTAGACATTCTAGCTCCTGATTTTCCCTGCACTTCATGTGGCTGCTTCCTTCTACATTTCCTTGGCCTATCCACTTTCTTCTCATACACAGGTGGTTTTACTTCAACACCATTCATCTTTTGCCAGCTCTTGTGGTCTCTACATGGCATGATGTTATGACCATATGCCCTAGTATACCTTTCAATTGAGTAGCAACTGTGGACCATATCCTCTGGTGCAAGCCTCTCATGCCTGAAGCATGAGATTGCATGGTTGCATGGAATGCCTGTCAAATTCCATCTTCTGCAATCACACTGCTTAGCATTTAGGTCCACAATGTACTGTGAGTCCCTTTCCTGCACCTGGAAAATGCCCATACCAGCTGGCAAAACATAGCAGATGTTGGCCATCTCAGCATTCCTTTGCAGCTTCTTAATAATCTTGGGGGCATATGTCTCCTTGCTATTTCTGCATTTCCTTTTGCTTGCTGTATATCCTGGTCATGAGTTGGCTCTTGATCCTCTCCATCATGCTTAAGATTGGCAGCTCTCTAGCATCCAAGATATACCTCATCCCCATGTATGGCCCTCAGTGTCATTCTCCTTGCCCTTCCTAATTTGCTCCTAGAAGGGGTCATCTTATCATCTGCCCTAAAGATTTCAATGTACTTCTCAGCTATGAACTTTGCAGTGAATGTCTTCAACACCCACTCTTTTCTACAAGTATGCTCACCTACATATCTCTTCACCATAAAGCAATTGGCACGGCTATCCTTCGATGCATACATCTGCCATGGGCAACCCTTCGCACAGTGGGCTTGGATTCTTCTCTGGTCATTTCTAGGCATCCTGATATCAACTCTGTGCTTGCAACTATACTCAGAAATTGCTTTCCTCAGCACCTCAACTGATGAGAACACCAATCTAACTTTGAAGACAGGGTCCAACATGTCAACATCTGGCCTAAATGCATTGAAATTGAACTTGGGTGTCATCATCATCTGAAGAATCTGGCAACCGCAACAACTCTTCCTCATCTGATGACAGATTGTCTTTGGGTTCATGAGGATTAACCTCGTCATCGACATTATCAGCAAACAGGTCGTCATCTCCATCTTCTATCTCATAGTCACTGTCTACAAAATCAGAATCCTCCTCGTCATCTCCATCTTCTATCTCACTGCCACTATCTCCTTCATGTTGCTCTGATGGTCCTGCCTCCTCTTTGTCCTTACTCTTCTTGCATTTGGTGAAGATATCATCATAAAAGCTCGATAGCTTCTCATCAACAATCCCATCACTGAGAGCTACCTTCCTGGGGCTCATCACTTTAGGCAAATGGGCAACTGGTTATGCTACGATATCATCCCAGTTGACGCTTCCTATATTGTTATCATGATCAACATACATAATTAAGTTCTTGTGAAGGTTTGTCACTGCAACCATGTTGTTAGTGTCGTCATTCTTGATGATTCTCAAACCTTCACAACATGTTTCCTAGGCAAACACCAATAAAGCTTCAAGGTTTCACTCTCCTCAGAGCCCATTGTTGGACAAAATCATCCAACCAAATAGAAGACCACGTATATGTCTCACAATGATCAAACCAATTCCGTTTACCACCCACATAGCTCCGGTTCCTACCATGTCTGCAAAAAAACCCACCATGGTGAACCTCTACTGTGAATTCGTCATCATCAGGCTCTACATTGTTAACAGAATGAAGCAATTTCAGGAAAACTAGCGACCAAGAAAACAAGCTGAGAAGATTTTGTGAATCCGTGCTCAACACATCGCCACAATCTGAAACCCTAGATTACTAAAAACAACAATGTGCCAACGCCGGCCGCTTCGCAAAGCAAAATCGCAACCAAAATTTCAACCAAATCAAAACCAAAACCTAAACCAAAACCAAAATCAAAACCAAAATCAAGACCAAGACCAAGCCGGGCACTGAAGCATGAAGCACGTACCATACGCCGGAGGCGGTTCGCCTTCTCCCCGCAGCGTCGGCGCCATGCTCGTCTTCGGTAGCCTACGCCGGAGGAGAGTGCAGCCTTCGTCGCCAGAGGAGAAGCACAAGAAATTGGGGATTTAGGGATTGGGCTATGGACGCGGCGGAGCGTGGACGCGGTTTTGTGCACTCGGCGTGACGAGGAGCCACGCTCGAGCCACGCCGGCCGGTCAACGTTCCACGTCACCGGTCAATGCCAGCGCCAACCCGGGCTGTTTTGGACCTGTTTGACACACTTAAATAGATTAGGTACCTGATTGGACACTTTCAAAGATATTGGACCCAAGTGAACCTACCGTCCAAATTTAGGGACCTACAGTGTACTTTACTCTATTGTAAATTATGGCAATCAAGCCTCTCAACCCAACTACATATGTTTTTATAGTTTATACAACCCAAAACAATTGAACTGTAGGGTTTTTTTTCCCCAAACATCTGTAGGCAAGTGTAGCTAAAGTTGGCAATGTCCTCATCTACCTTGAATGGTAGACACTAGACAACAGGACATTAAAAGGTGAAGTCCGGGCATTGACTACTCCAATCTTGTTCAGAGCTTGTTGATCTGTAATTATTGCCACTTGCCTTCCAGCAAGTTCACTCACTCTTAAACAATATTAGGCAAAAACTTCAGATTTTTACTTTGATTTCTCTTCTCTGCTCGTGTTTAGATATTTCACATTGTTCTTACAGTTTTGAAATGAAAATTTCCAAAATTAAAATTAAAATTCAACACCCAGCCAGCTTTTGGAAAATTGAACTGAGCCCAGGATCACAGGATGCCAGGAGTTACTGGCTGATTACTGCCGGGATCTTGAACCCTTACATGTGGTGTTGGTCCGACTTAGGACTTCGATGATGCTTAAGTTTTTATACCAACCTAGTGGAACATTAACTTTTGGGCCCAGAAGTAAAACCCGATTGTTGTTTGACTTCTTTACATTATGACAACGGTCAAGTGGACAATAAATCTGCAGTCCTAAGTTACCATCTTAGAATATATTTATCAGTTGCTCGCAACGTCAGAAACTGAAAGACTAATCAGCTAACATTTTTGTTACTGTTGGAGGTTTGATTTTGTGCAGTCTTCACTACAAATGTAACTTCTATCATAGAAACAATCAAATAATAAGAAATTGAATAACGTCATAAATTGGTCTTGTCAACAACAGTTGCTAGCCTGCTAGGTGGCTGCCCTTTAAAGTGTTTCCTTTCATAGTTCACCTGTCAATGTATCATCCTATCTGTAGGCCATAGCCAATTCCAAGACAAATCAAACCCCAAAGCAGTTTGGATATCTTGAGCACCACTGCCACTACTCCCACATGCAAGTCCCATTTGGTCCTTTCAGCTGCACGGGGTGCGTGTGAGCACATATTTTGTGTTAGGCCCCAGCCATTGACACGAGCTGTTTGTATGCGACATAACAGGCCCTGATTGAAGTTGATGCTGTACCAATCGACTGAAGGATTTCTATTGTCTTCTGTTGGTTCGAAGTCCATATGCTGATTAAATCAGTTCATCAGCATCATGGTCCATAAAGCAAAGAAAGCAATTAGTCATCACGTAGAACTGGTCATCATGTAGAGCTTTGCACCATCTGCTTTGCGTGATACAGATACCCTTAAATTGCAAAGCAATCAATCTTCATGTAGAATTTTGCATCATTTGCATTGTTGCGACGCCCCGTGTCATTACCCCAGGGGTAATCACACTTAGGCATACGGATTACTATTCGTTTGCTCAGTAGAACACTGCTCCAACGAATAGTAAGCCTTTACCAGAGTTAGCGTAGCAGAACAATAAAATAGAAACTGTACTTTCTATTCCAGTTAGCCACGCAAGGCTAAGGTTCTTACATAGTAATTTACTAAGTCCTTTCGCTGCCTTTCTTTACTCCATCGGTCTTCAATTCGTCCCCAGCGCCGAGTCAGCGGCCCATCTCACCCTGGTCTTCAAAGTCAACGCTCTCGCCTCGTGCAGCTTCATCAGTACCTGCAATGTCCTTCGTCCCACGCGGGATAGTTCCCGGCCGGACTAGGATCTACAAAGGAGAATACTAGCAAGGTTGAGTACAAATTAATGTACTCAGCAAGCATTAATAGCAAAATGCACTGTATGACTCATCTCTGTTTCTTTACTTCATTTTCTAACTCATCTTTGCTTCTGAAAATAACTCGATAAAACAATAGGTGGCAATTTTAATTCAGAAAAGACTACTAGTCACTCGGAGAGAAGAAAGACCCCTAGCGGTTCCCGTAGACTCCAATCCAGGAGACTGGCATGAATTCATGATTTGATATAGCACTGCGCAGGCTTGTACCACTTTACCCATAGCTATTCTGAGCTCTCTCTGAGCTAGGTCCACCGCATTTCCTTTGATGCGACTTCGAGTTCAGAATACAGAACGTTTTCCAAGTTACGTGATTAATCTCTCCACCCATTACTTTCCGTCGGTGTCCTGAGCGCACCCAGTCCTCCACCGAGTTCCAATAATGTTGGTTGGGATACTAACCCAACACTCCACAATGCGCTACTATAGCGCCTAGGATTCCCCTATTTCCGGACTTTGAATACCGTTCTGGGACCTTCCCTAACTCAACCCATGCAATATTACTTACCCGTTGTGGAGAGGATAATCACGTAACAGGGTAGCA
The DNA here is from genome assembly GCA_036346255.1 of Ampelocalamus luodianensis. Classification (NCBI taxonomy): domain Eukaryota; kingdom Viridiplantae; phylum Streptophyta; class Magnoliopsida; order Poales; family Poaceae; genus Ampelocalamus; species Ampelocalamus luodianensis. The sequence continues at coordinate 47,913,306 of CM070627.1, read as the reverse complement.
TTTTCTGTCCGCCGAAACGGGAAAATGGTTGGTACTCAAATACGGCATCTGACCGAGCAAGAGTGTTGTTGGTCCTTATATTTTAACCATACGTAAAGGGGTCCCACCTCTTGCCCTCTCTCATCCTTGCCCCGGGCCCCCTTTACCAGCCATAATAATACATCATCTTTCATTCATTCATCTTTATCATATCTTTCCTTTCTTTCATTTTCATAAACATTAAGGATTTGAGTTTTGAGAAATAATTTGGATGCAATAAGTATATGATATAGTAATATACAGTTTACAGTTAAAAATAGCTAGATTCATGTTCAAGAGAATCGCTTGCCTTCACAGTTGTAGAAAAGGTTGATGCTGACGAAATTCTGCTCAGCTGCTCCCATCGATGCGGGATCGTCTTCTGTAGCAATCGACAACAAGAATAATAATATAAAGAAATACATATTTGATTTTGAGATGATACTATGGATACAATAGTTAGGGGATTCTAAGTGTTAGCAATATTTAAATTAAATAAAACTTTTCGAGTCCTTAACCAAGTTAGTACTCCCCAACAGGATGCTCTACACGCCGCTGTCGCTGATCAACACGTGGTGCTACCGCCGCTCGACTAGCGGAACTATCGTCGTTCCACGCGCGGTACTGCAAAAGGGTTTGAAACGTCCGACCAACGGTCGTTCCGCTCTAAGAACTCCGGTACTACCGCCACTTGCGAAACCAACTCAACCAGGGCGATCCCAATCATTCTGGCACCCAACCAAAAGCATCCAATTCCCTAATCTAGTCCCTAATCTTCTAACCCTAATTCCCCTATTTCCCTCTCTCCTCACCTAACCCTAACCTCACCCACTCTCTCTCTCTCTCTCTCTCTCTCTCTCTCTCTTATTCACTCCTAAATCCCCATCCTCTTACCTCCAATCGACATGACCCCCCTTCCTCTGCTCATCTTCCTCCCCAAACTCTTCTCCTCCACTCGCCGCCGCCTCAAGGCCCGGCCGCCTGCCTCTCCACCGCGCCTCGCTCCTCACCGCCTCCTCCTCTATCTCCTTCACCTCACGCACCGCCGGCCCGCGCTCGTGCCACCGCCGCCACCGCTCGGCCGGCCAGCCGTGCCCTCAGAGCCGCTCGCGCTGGCCCGGTCCACCGCCGCCATGGCGCCGCCACCTCGAGCTGCTCCTCCTCTCTGGTTCCCCCACGGCGCTGCTCCGCCGCCCGGTTCTCGCCCGATGCGCCCGCCCGGCTCGCTCCGCCGCCACCGCTCAGCTCGCCTACTCGACATCGCCCTAGCTCCTGCTATACCCCCTCCCCTTTTCCTTTACTGCTAAATTCAGTTCTAATGCTTGGCTCAATTTCTTCCTGATGTATTGTTGTTCATATGCATGCACATGTGAATGATGTTGGGATGAGGGTTGCTATCGATCTTGGTGAGGTCCTGGTGATGATGATGCAGGGTGACCAGGGTTCACTGCCGGTGGTATGCCTCCCCTGCCTCTCTCTCTACCCTTCCCCCTTATGCTCTGTGATGAAACTGAACTGAGAGCTACCTGATGATGCTACTGATGTGATGAAAACTGGAGTTATGCTAGTATATGCTCCAAGATGAGATCTTGATGTTCTGAGAGCTCTAGTGGTATGTACTCTGTGATATGGATTGAAAACTACTTGTGAGCTCTATGTGTGCCTGGTGTTGGTTCAAGCCAGTCACTGGGTTTGGATAAAACTGACAGTGAGGATGGGTTACCTTATCTTGGTTGGTTTTGGGGAAGAGGATGGTAGTGCCGACAGTGGTGCTGGTGCTCTTCTCTTGTTCCTCCTTGTCGACTTGGCGTGATCCGGATGGCCATCGATGGTTCTACGCCGTTGCAGCTGCTGCCCTTGATCTCCGGTCTTCGCTCTTCTTTCTGGTCCCCTGGCTTCCAGGCTTCCTGGACTTCTTGCCTCCCTTGTGGTTGCCTTCGGTTGAATGGGAGTGTGGCTGCTGGCTGGTCTTGCTTCACGGGTAAACTGAGGTAATACCTCCCCTTAATCCCTTTCATCTTTCCCCCTACTGCTCTCTTGTGAATTTTGGGGTAGGAGAGGAGGATGACAGCGCCGGCTTCAAGCTGGTGCTCTTCTCAGCTCCTTGCTGCCTTGATGCCTGGTGGAGGCTTGATCTAGAAGATGGCCACAGAGGGCTTGTGCCTTGATGCCTACGGCTGGTTCTTGCTCCTGGTTGCTTCTCCTCTATTTGCTTTCTGTGGCTTGCGATGGTGAAGAAAAGGTGGGTGATGTTGAGGCTTGTGCTCTGTGGGTTTGAGTTGTGCTCTGCTTGCTTCCCGCTGCAAAGAAAGGATAAAGATGGCTTTGGGGCTCTGGGAAAACAGTGGGAGATTAGGGAGCTTTCACAGGGGGGAAAGAATGCTCGGCTGCCCTTATCTAATGTCTGTGCATTCCCTTTTTACAGGCTCCTATTCATCTTCTTACCATGCTTTATCCCTTTGCTTGTGCCTGATATTTCCTTGGTCTTGCCTTGTGCTATGCTGTCTTGTTGCCATCGGCTGTGGGTGAAATGGTGCACTGTACTAGCATTTGGCATTCGGCTGGGAGGATGAACTTGTTGTATTTTGAGGGTGAGCTGGCTGCAGTGGTGGTCAGGGAGGGAATGCTTTCGGCTGGCATTGGATTGACATGCTGGCCTCCTGTGTTGGGTGTTCGGCTAGCTGCCCCTTGTGGTGGGCTAATGACCACTATGCCCTTGCCCTTATCCAGATGGCTTTCACAGTGCATGATTTTTGTTGGGGGCTTGTTGGTCCATGGTTTGAAATCACTATACGTGGGTGCCCGATTAAAATAAACACCGAGTGATGAGACCCACGGAAGTGACAGGTGCCGACTGACCTCGGGTGGTCTGGATATCTTTTCGATCAAGAGGCTAACTAACTTCGGTTGGTTTGGGTATCTTTACGGTCAAGGGACCGACTACTCAGGTTGCTCCGAGTACTCAGCTGCACTTTGGGAGACTGACGACAATCTTTACTTTAATAATACTGTAGCTTACTTCTGTCTAACAACACTGGCGGAGAGTGGTTTGCGTGCAGGTTTCTTAGATGACAAGGACGACACCGGGGTTTGATGGGTCGGCGTTTGAAGAACAAGGATACAAGGAGGGCTCGGCAATATGCAATGCATGTAACATTTTATTATTAGAGGCAAACTACTATGGTTGTAAATATTTACATAACAGTTGATGAAATGAAATGATGAGAATGCACTGCTATTGATTCATTGACTAGAAATGAAATGCTCACGCAACGAAACCCACTAAACCAACGCGTTGACGACAACCTAGAAGCTTAACGACGATCGAAAAACTACCGTTAGCTTACTGCTAAAAACCGATTACTGAAAAAAAAAATAGCTAATTACGCGGGTTCTCACAATTGTGCAATACAAACCTCTGAAATTTCTCTTGCAAATTATTATGCTCTTGCCCAGAGGCCAGAGTTATATCTTGTTATTCATAGTTTGTTGGTAGCAGCCATCACCACCATAAAATGATTTATTTTTCTCAATTAATGAGTGCTTGCGTGGAGATAGTTTTCCTTAATCAACATTCTATAAATTCCATAAGTAACATTTCTCTAACATATTGCAGGCTTACACTGGACTACTGTTTCACCGTACTAACAAAACTAACGTTGTGTACTTGTACTATCTTCGCAATTGCATGAGCATGTTGCAAACATGTTTTTTTGGAAGACGCACTGAACATACATGAATGGATTTAGTTACAGTTTGATGTAGAAAGCTACTGTTTTGCGTGAAGATGCATAATCTAATGCCTGATACTGATTTTACCCTTGTGACAGCGAAGACTGGAAAATGTGGTACGGTTCAAACCCAGAGAATATGTGCTCCTGCGCACCTAGCTTATACATAATAGCATTTGATACAGGCAGTTTGAGGTTAGCCTATAAGAATGTTCATTGAAGAGCTGATTATTTACAAACTATGCTTGAGCTGAGCTTATTTTTGCAGTGATAGACATACTGGTTATTTTAACTGCAAAGCACTTCTCGATCACAAAATGGATGATTTGCTTGGCTCACCTATTTGTGCAATGCATGGAATGTGTCATTCCGAAACTTTCGTTACTCTTGTAGTAGTTTTTTTAGGCACTCGTTTAGTGGTTTTCATAGAACAGAAAGTACTAGAGGATGGTCCTGTAGCGTTTGTAGTCCCAACATATTGGTATTATCGTAACACATGTACAAATCTGTCACATAAGAAATTAAGAGATTATTAACTCCTTATCCAATGGATACTATCTGAGTAGTGCTTTTTGGATAATTGATATCGTAGTTTTGACAGCACTAAAAAAGATAACAATGTGGGAAAAGTGACTGATGTGCATGTCTTGCCATCCAATACATGCAGTTCCTCTATAACAAAAAAACTGTACTAGGGCTTTCCATGTAGCAATTTTGTAAGACTAGAACATCCAAACTAACTGTAGTCTGTTATCGTTGTCATAGACTAGTTTGCTTCGGTGCCTTGAATAACGAGCTAAAGTTTCTCATTTTATTGCAAAAGGCGTAATAGCAAAAAGAGGCCCCTTAAAAAATAAGGGGTGAGGGATGCTGAATGAATGAATAACTTATGTTAACCAAATCATAAATAATAGACCAAATCTTCAGGCTATTACACTTAATTTTTTTCACCCTTACAAAGGTTGAAGCACTTCTACCTTTGCACGATGTACACTTTGGTTGTATCATATAACCCCAGATCATGTTAACTCTTACATATTTTGTTCACATGCTTACTTTATCACCTTCACCTAAAGAATAGTATTACCCCCAGTATCTATCTTCTTTCACATGAATAAATAACATGTAAAGCTAGGCCCTAGAGTAACATTTTTACCTTCTTTCGCATTAATGCATTTACAAGTGAATGTATTTGCAAGAAGCTTGCCGTGCTCTGCTCGGGCAGATAGGCAGCAAAAGAAGCGTTGCTCATTTACCTAGTTTAAGTTCATGCGTGCAAGTGAAATTCTTTCTTCAGCTGCAGCCGCCGGCAGCGAAGCCGATCCTGGACTGCGCGACGTCGTAGACGACGCTGAACGTCTGCTGCTGCGTGTTCCCGATGATTGCCATGCTGCTGGTGGGCGCGAACGCCAGGCACGTGGTGGAGTCGTCCACGTCGATGAGTACGTTCCGCGGCGCCAGCTTCATCGTCGCGCCGCCCGCGAACACCATGTCCACGGCCGGCACGCCCAGCTGCGACGCGCGGCCCTGGAAGCACGTGTCCAGGATCGAGTAAGCGGGCGCGCGGGGCGCCCCTCCCATGGCCGCGGCCACCACCTTGCTCAGCGCCGTGTACACGCTCGTGGGCAGGCGCGTGATCACCGTGCCGGAGTCGATGATCGTCGGCAGGCTGCCGTACTCCGACGACGACACGGCGAGCGGGCTCCCGCCGACGGACATCCCGGCCAGACTGACGAAGTAGAGCGAGGCGTCGAGCGAGCTCGACGCCATCGGCGTGTATGAGTACTGCCCCGCGTTGTAGGACCCGATGGACAGGTACCCCGCCGACGCCAACGTCGGGAGGCAGTAGGAGAAGGAGTAGCCGTTGCTCGGCGCGAGCTGGTATAGCAGCGACAGCTTGTTCCGCGCGAGGCCGATGAGCCCCGCCGACCGCCCGAAGAGCCCCTCGTTGTCCTGGCCGCAGCCGTAGTAGAAGTTGGGGAAGCTGCTGGAGCCGAAGGACACGGTGTCCTTACTCAGGTACCCGACGGAGAAGGAGCTATCGCCGTAGCTGGCCCGGTAGATGCAGACGTTGGAGGCGGAGCAGGAGGAGGGGTTGAGCGTGGCGGCCTGGAGGTCGCCGCACTGCGACGCGGAGCACGGCACGGAGGCGTAGGTGTTGGACGCTCGGGGTTGTAGAGCGGGCCGCCTGCCGGTGGCAAGACACGGCGCAGGGTGAGCACTGCAGCCAGGTGAGCGACGACCCTGTGTCGACGACCATCACGTAGGAGGTGGCCGGCGTGCCGAGGCCCAGGCGGGTGACGTAGTTGCCGACGCCCACCGAGGTACCCGGCGTGAGCGGCACGGAGGAGGCGAGCGAGTTGTCAATTTGGGAGCCGCCGGACTTCTTGCGGTGGCCATGCAGAGACGTCGGGCGGCAGGAGGGAGTCTTTGCGAGGCGCGAGGTGAGGTGGGCGATCCGCGCCTCATCGTGCGTGACCACCGCGGAGAACGGGAGGTCGGACGGGAGCGGCGCCGGCGAGCAGGGGCTCTGCGGGTGGTGCAGCGTCAGGTGCAGGCCGGAGCTGTTCAGGTGCTGGAAATCTGCAAGAAATCGACACATGGTTAAATACGCTAGTTTGTTCAGATTTTCACCCTTTCACCGAGCTTTCACCTAATAATCTTGCACAAACACCGTTTTTACTCTGCGATCGTGCACAGTTGTCAGGTGGAATTGAACATGACGAATTCTATGCTCTACTTAAAAGAAATTTTGACAGATTTTATTAAGTTTGAACACAAATTAACGAGGAGCAACAACCCCAACAAATCTACAAACAACCCTGTAGTTAGGACATAGGAGATCTCGCACTTTGGCCTCTACACTACACAGATAATCCATGTGCTACAACGCTGGGATCAGCCAATTGTTGGTAATTAAACAAGACTAACTAAACTGTCATTACGTATGGATAAAAACAAATCCTTCAAAATTTCTTACTACTCTACCTTCACAAGCAATCCTTCAGTGATCTTAATCTTTGAATGCATGCTCGATTACTGACTGGCTAGTTGACTAGTTGGTACTACTACTCTGTGGTTTGCTTTTGAGAAGGAAATAGCTAGCCCGACTGATGATTGCAAGCTCATCATCACTGTACCAGCCACTTCTCTAGCCAGGTACTCCCACCAATTTTAAATACATGACGTTTGGTATCGGAATCAAACTTATCTAACTTTGACTAATAATATATGAAAACTATTTAGATTGATCATGAGTGAATAGTATCATTAGATTTGTCATGATAAATATTTTCATAATATAATAATTTTGTAATTTTTTACTAACAAAATCATATGAAAAGTAATGGTCAAAGTTATATAAGTTTGACTGTACGTTTGGTCAAACGTCATGTATTTAAAAACGGAGGAGTACCAACCTTAGCCGAAGCTAGATAGTGGGTGCCATGCCGCGATAATTGTGCCCCACTCGCACGTGGTCGATCGTGTGATGAGGCAATGACGCACCACCAAAACAAAGCAGATGTAGTTGCAAAACACCGATTCACTAGTAGTCTAATATCGCCCAAACTCGCACCGCGAACAATGATTTTTTTAAAAAATATTAACTTACAAGATAATTATAAAATAAATAAATTGATTTTTTTAACAAAACAGTAATCGCCGCCATTTGCTTTGAAGAGTGTGCAAATCGTTATTTCAAATGGCAACAGGAACTATAAACCCTGAAAATCGGATAAAAATCATTTTAATTCTATAAAAAAAAAAGGAGAGAGAAAGAAGAGAGAGGAGAAGAAGGGATGAATGACGTAGTGAAGCCCTACCGGTTCGTACCGGAGAAGAGAGAGGGAGAAGCAGATGTGGTCGTCCATATTGTAGGTAAATGTTCTTGCAATTTTGTACATAAATTCAAAACCTGGTATGCTAGTAAATAAAAATAACGATATAGAATTCAATGGATTAGATAATTTTAGTTGCTTTTCAGTCTGATGTAATACATCATTTTAGTTGTGTATAGTTTAGTTTATCATATAGATATTATTTATAGTGTAATACTCGAATGATTTAGAATAAATCCGAAAAATACTAAGAAAACTTTGTAGGTTTTTATTTTTTTCACGGTAGATATTTTGTTAATGCCGAAAATACTTTTAAAACTAGAAAAATAGCAAGACACCTCTACAATTCAACTAAAAATCCAGAGTTGCTACGTAGGGTATGTAGAGCTGAACTAAAATACTGTCAACTTAATTTTTGTTTTCATTTGTACACGGTAAATATTTTGTAAATACCAGAGACACTTTTTAAACAAGAAAAATAGCAAGTTACTATAAAAAAAATCTATAAAAATTGCAGAATAGCTCAATAGGGTATGTAGAGCTTAATCAAAATAATCCAAACTTAATTTGGTTTCCATTTGTACACGATAAATATTTTGTTAATGCCGAAAATACTTTTTAAACTAGGAAAATTGCAAGACATCTTTAAAAATTCTATTAAAAAATCCAAAGTTGCTACATAGGGTATGTAGAGCTGAACTAAAATAATATCAACTTAATTTTTGTTTCCATTTGTACACGGTAAATATTTTGTAAATGCCAGAGACACTTTTTTAAAAGGAAAATAGCAAGATACCTATAAAAAAATATATATAAATTACAAAGTAGCTAAATAGGGTATGTAGAGCTTAATCAAAATAACGCTAACTTAATTTTGATTTCCATTTATACATGGTAAATAATTTGTAAACAATAAAAATAGCAAGGTACCTATAAAAATTATATGAAAATTCAAGAGTAGCTAAATAGTATATGTGGACCTTAATTAAAATATTATCAACTTAATTTTAGTTTCCATTTATACATGATAAATATTTTATTAATGCTAAAAATACATTTTAAACTAGAAAAATAGCAAGACACCTCTAAAAATTCTATAAAAAATCCAGAGTAACTAAATAGGATATGTAGACATTAATTAAAATATTGTAAATAATTTTAGTTTCCATCTGTACACGGCAAGATACCTCTAAAAATTTGTACGTCGATACAATTGTGTGCAGATCAGTTTTGTATGTGTTGCTAATCATGCAATAATTGAATTAATTAGATATGTCGCTGGTTATTACTTTTTGTATATATTTCGTAGTATTTACAATGTATACCCTGAATTTTCAGGTATGACGGACCCAAGAAACGCTGCGCAGTGGCCGTACGAGTTACTTGACCCGGCCGTTGACGCGAGTCGCCGTAGCCGTCTCAGTACCATCCTCCCCTAGGAGGGTGAGGCGGTGATTTCAAATGGCGATAGTGACTTATTTTTGTAAAAAAAAATGAATTTTTGTAAAAGAAAATTTGACTATTTATTTTTATAATTATCTTTTAAAAATAATATTATTTTAAAAAAGTGACCGGATCCGACCGCGTCGTTTACGCATGTAATCTATTCCTTGATTTGAGCATCATTTTGTCGCCGCACGCATTTGCATGCAAAATCACACCCATCTCATGCACGATCTGCAGCAGTGGGTGGAGGGAAGGGGTAGGCCTCATTTCCTTTAGCATACTTACCTAATCAATAGCGGAACCGAAATTTGGGAGACCAGTGGCAAACTTGTAGTGTAAAAATACCGAGGACACAATGTGATTTGAGGGACAATTGGGCAACCGGCTGTTAGCTCTGGATCCTAGTGAAACTCACCCGCGCTCATCGTCCCGTAGCGCTGTGCCTTCTCGATGATTGCGGTTGCGCCTCCCGCCGATCGTCCCCGCACCATGTTGCACTCCCGCTGTCCCATGCGTCACCTCCTCGCTCGCGCGCTCAACCTCACCCCGCTTGCGCCACGCGCTCAACCTCAACCCCGCTCGCTGCGCTACGCTCGCCCCACCGTGCCGAGCTCCCGCCGCCCGCGCTGCCTTGCCTCGCCCCTACCCGAGCGTTCGCCGCCGGTGGCTCAACAACGTGGCTTGGTGTGGGCGTGTGGGTGGCGCGGCGCGCGCAGATGGAGTGCCTGGTTGGAGAATGACCAAATCGAATAGGGAATTGTCCGTTAGAGTTAGTCATCACTTCATTCACTTGGGTTGGCCCTGCTAGCTGCCATTCAGCTCACAACCCACATGGATGCGACATCTTCTCCTCCTCCAGTCCTTCTCCATAGTCGCGCCTGCTCCGAGCGAGCTTCCATAGGGGTATGGCCTAGGAGACCCAGGGTGGCTGCCCTGGCTTACCCGTACAGTGGTTTCGCCACCGTACCTAATGACACTATTAATCATTAAGAAATTTCGAATATTTGCCAAGCACAAGTTACAATTAGGCTGGATTCTAGTATACCACCCAAAAGTCCAACACAAGACGAAACCCGTCAAACAGAGTAAACAAAATTAATTTGTTGATGGTTACGTGGGGAAGAGAATTGAAAAGGTTCACGCAAGCGTCTATTCGCTTGATTGCTCTGTGGTCGATCCCCTTTTCTTTGCCCAAGCAAGTACAAATTAAACACTATACCTAGCATAGTACAAAAACTAGTACATTTAGATTTTGGGTAAGCGATAAGAGAAGCATCCAAATTAAGAGTGAAATCCAAGGACTTATCCATGGGCGATGGTACATTGTTGGACCACGGCTGCTTGTAGCTTAAAGACGCATAGGCCAATGTTCCTAACTATAAAGTACAGGCTTTTCAGGGCGGCTATTAATAGGCCAATTGTCACGTGTATTGTTATAACTTTTTATAGTTCATTAAGCTAAGCCACTCACGATTAGCACTACATCAACCTAAGAACATTTACCTGAAACACACTGTCACATGATTTCTTTGGTTTTGCTAATTATCAGGCACCTGATAGTTTTTTTTTTTTTTGAAGCATATTGTATTTTCTGGATGTTAGATGTGCTTAGATATGTGCGCTCTAATTTCTTTAACAAAGTTAATACCATACATAGGTCCATACCGGACTCCTAATCATGATAAACCAAAGGACAGACAGTAGCTGATTAATGGCATCTTAAATAATCAAACATTAAGTAAGAAAAATTCTGTGGACCTGATGACATTTGACACAACCATCTACCCTTCTCGCTATCTAAGCTCTAGATTTCCAAAAGGCAAAAAAAGCTTGGACATCTCGTACAAATGATATGATATGCTATGGTGGTTGGAGCTGAATTGGAGGTGGCAGCAATTGAAGTCACGAGAGAGGAGACATGTTAATATGCATGTGTGATATTATGAAATCCGGCAGTAATGGCGCACCGTCGCCTCCCAATCAATGGATCACGGTGTTTCAGGCCAGAACAGAGTGGAACTAACACGTGATCTCAAAAGAAAAGAAGACAGTTGGAAAGGTTAACTGATTTGTGATTTTTTTTAATCTGTTCTATGTTATCATCTAATGGACTAGTGTAACACCAGGCCAATTGAGTAATCTATTAGCTCTGTTCTTGACATGAAGAAGACTGTCTTCGCTAACACTTTTAAAAAGAAGTGATTCCAGAGGCATAGATATCCAATACTAAATCAATCAAGAACCAACCATTCTTCTACGTTTTGTAGATTTTCATGGACCGTTCAAGTTAGATGCTACACAATTTTACTGCTTAACTACGAGGAATCTAATGATGTGCAGTCAAATTGATTCACATACAAAGCAACCAGAGCAAACTATTCACATACAAAGCAACCAGAGCAAACTAACTGAGAAAGCAGAGATAAATTAATTGCCAGTAATACTGAGTATTATGGGAATACCATTAACTTGTGAGGTGCACGCGTTGGTGAGTTCCCTGATAGGAGTCGCAACAGAGAAGAGGAGGGAGCAAGCAAGAAGAAGAGGAAGCAACTCCATGATGTCCCCGGTTGAAAGCTGCTTCTTGAGGCCGTTCAGTATGGTCAGGCCGTTGTGCTTGGGGCCTTTATATAGAGAAGATTCCTAGTGTCTGTGTGTGTGGTGTATGGGAATCTCACCGGTAGCTTTCAACGCTCTTGAGTTAACCATCATTTCATCCACCCATATATTATGGTAAAGACGACTCATGTTTGGTTAGTGATATTTTTACCTCGAGTGTGACATGATTTAGGCAGCTAAGTGATGACTGATGAGTAATGTGAAGCTGTTACTGAAGTCTCAACTCGCAATTAGATGCATAATTATAGATGCCAAGCACAATTAATTTGACAGCTAAAGACAGATTTATATGCCTAAGACTGCTAAAAATTTCTCTTGTGGTATAATTATGCACGGTAAGACGAAGCCTGAGTGACGGAGCCCGGTGCTACTTGCCAAGTGCGTATCCGTCGTAAAATTGCTCCACACGATCGATCGTGGGCATGCCATCAACCATTTTCTTGACGGTGAGACCGTGGAGCGCACGGAAGTGCAGGTGACCATAGCGCACATGCCAATGCCATGCCATGTCGTCTGCTTTTGCCAACAGACACACTGGTGCGGTCAAGTTTAAGGCCAATGTGTATAGCCTGTTCCTGGACCGCAACACTCGCGCCAGCAGCAGCTGCTCGATCGAAGATGCACAACTCCCCGCCTCGATGACGATCTTGCAACCGCTCTCGTCGAGCTGTCCGAGGCTAATAATGTTGCTTTGGAGCCGTGGTACGAAGTGTACCTCAGTGAGCACCCCATGCTCCTGGTTCTTGCACTGGAACATCACAGCGCTTTTGTCGCAGATCTCTACAGCCGAGTCGTCGCCGAACTTCACAGTGCCCTTCACCGTTTCATCGAGTAATGTGAGCGTCGACCGGTTGCCAGTCATTTGGTTAATGGCACAAGTGTCGAGGTACCACACGTCGCTGCCAGTGTCCACTGGCAACACATTCTCCTCGTTGAGGAAGACCGCTTCCTGCTGCGTGCCGTCAGAAGCTTGCACGAGCACATGGTGCTCGGCCATGAGGAGCGTTGGTTGCTCCCCTGGAGCACGCAATAGGTTGGCCTCCCCCTTGCGCTCGTGGTACGGCTTACGGCATTCACAAGCAAAGTGCCCGTAGATGCCACGGTTGTAGCACTTTCCCTTTCCACTGTTAGACATGTCGACCTTGCCGCCCCCCTTTTTGTGGCGCCTGTAGCCGTGCTTATCGCCGCTGCCATCGCCGGTCTTGTCGCCAGTTGGCTTTCCGCTGTCGAAGGAGTTCTCGCCTTGCTTGCGTTTCTTCATGCGCGCAAGCCATTCCTCCTTGGTGAGGAGCAAGCGGCTCTCGGAGCTGCCTGTGTCACCAAGCTCGAAACGCTCCTCGGCGGCCTTGGGTTGCCCGGTTAGTTCCTCCACAGATAACGTGTCCAAATCAATGAGGGTTTCAATGAACAATGCTATTTGGGAGTACCTAGGCCGTACCACGTGCAGAAACTTCTGCACAACCCTCTCTCGCAAGCTTGTCACCGAGGATGTGAAGGTTGTTGACGAGCCCAGTGAGTCTTATGGCAAAATCGCCCACCGTCTCGTCATGGAACGCAATGTCTCGAACTCCTTGCGGAGCGATCGAGCCTTGGCCTTGCACACACGCCGCTATGCCCATGTGTATGGTTTTGATGGCATCCCATGCCTCCTTGGCGCTCTCCTTGATGGCGAGCGTGGATAGCATCTCCGCGGCACTGCTCGAAGAATCACCTTTAGCGCCATGCGGTCCTTATGGAAGTCAGCATCGACATTCTCGACTGCATCCCACGGGCCTCACGTCTGCATCACGACTTTCATCATGAGAGCCCAGTCTCCGTAATTGGCTCACGTCAGCATCGGGTACTACGCGAGACCCCCGACTCCCTCACCACCCGCGATACAACCAGATCGCGGCCATTGCCGCCGTTGCTGTTATCACGGGTTTGGGGACACTCGTGAGTTGGACTTCAGGCGACTCGAGCCATCTTACGACATCCTCACAGATACGAGAGCAACAAAGCTCTGATACCACTTGTCCGTATTGTCCTGATCACTCAACACACGTGAACACAAAGAGAAAAAACACAAGGACGCAAAGGAGTTTTGGTGCCGTCTGGAAACTTACATCTCCACCGGACGTTTTCTTGTTTTTATCGTCAGAGAGTTACATGGAAAGCTCTGTGCTAAAGATAGCAACAGACTGTCTTTGTAACCACCCAATCGCTAATCGCGTCTAGTAGATTATGGAAACAAACTCAGAGATAGGGAAACTATCAAACGGAAACCTATGCCTTATCCTCAACGTGAACCAAGCACGTTTCAGACGTAGAACATGAAAACTCCTACACCTAGTTGACGTATGGAAAAAAAATAACGTGGAACAACCAAGTTGCATGATTAAACTCAACAGAGTCTTCATGCAGGTACGTACTTGAGAGAACCACAACACGTCTAATTCATATCATCATGCATGCATGTACGTATACCGCATCTGTCGGACCCGGATTTTCTAATCCAGAATCCTCTGTGATAACACTGTGCTACTCTCTAGATCAGTAGATAGCACTCACAGATACATTGCTGAATCATTTCATACATGGCGTAGAACCATACCATTCATTAATTTAGCACATCAGAGTTTACATAGACCGCGTCGGGTCAGGTTTTACAATACGGGCCGAACAGGCCAAAAGATTACATTACAAAAACGGAAGCGACAACGGAAGCAAAAGGGGTGAGAGCTCATCTCTCCACAGGCAAGCGACTGGGGAAACTCGTGTGTGTCCGATATTACCTGAAGACTCAGATAATATAGGATGCACGCGAGAACCAACGGAGTTAGCTGGACTGGGGCGAGACTAGAACATCTAAAGACTACACTATGCTTCATTATCTCCTGGGCCTCCAACTTCTGGATCCTCATAGTAGTCGTAATCTCCGGGATTTCCTGCTTCTGAGGGTTTTGGGGGGGGGGGGGAGCGAGGATGAGCACAACTTCCGTGCTCGTGAGCCAACACACAATGCAATAATATACATGCAAGGCTAACCAAGGATGGCTCGGGTTCTTTTATTTGCTAAAGCAATGTTTTCAAATATCATAATTACAAAGTCCTAACACTTAGTATTTTAACAAATTGCATTTTGATAAAGAGAGTAATTGTGCAATATTTAATAACAGCAGAGGTTCCCTCCGTCGGAAACTCTACCCATGCTTAATTTGATTGGGGTTAACCCCATTATTACCCGCACTGAGTCTGAAAACTCAGGGAAAATCCAAACCAGGGCTAGGTGAGCCCGCCACAATTTTCATACCACAGAACTAACTCAAGTTAAGTTCCCATGTCCGCCTTTGACCGTAGGCGCGGTTGTTTAAACAGTTTATCACACTCTGCAGATGTTGTACACTTTACCCACAAGAGATAATCGTCTTGATATGTACACACGTTTCCATAGACATGTGAATCAAGAAGAGATCATCACAAGGCCTTTACAATGCATCCAGCAGTATTAGTTACACCCGCTAAGGTTTCGTCTTCGAAGGGTTACGTTCGTTTAGACCCGTTAACCCTTACCTAGACCCCTCTTGCGCTCTCTCTAACGACTTACGTCGGCGCCCCAACACCCTTCGCCACGAGGCTTACGGCCGCAGACATCTACCCGTGCATCTCGCATCGAGGATACAAATTATTTAGCCAGGTTTGTACTTTACAGACTTGTGGTTGTACTTGTTTTACACAGGAAGTCATGACAAGATTAAGTCCTTAGGGTTGTCTGGGCGGTTCATTCCACATTCCAATCCACAACACAACAGTCCTTGGGCTACATTAGCACCCACTGTCATACCATCCATCTTACCGTCCACCCAGACGGGGTAATAGCAATTTTAGGGTTTTGAGGAGTAAAACCAGATTACCACCTTTGTCTCAGTCATAGACCACCAATGACTGCCCAAACTATTTTTTTATGTTTAAAGAGATGATGATTGAAACATTTTAATGTCCCGGTATTTAAGCAAGGCTAGTATGTCGCTTAAGTACAACTATAACTAGTATTTACCAAATAGTTACTAGGGTGACATGGAATAAGGGATTCAAATTGTCAAGGATGGTATAATAGTTAATTAATCATCGAGTGGGTATTTAACTATCTTAAGCTTTAACATACATTTGATTAAGGAATTAAATCATGCAATTTGCTATTTTAAAGGAATATAATTTGCATAAAATGTAGGCTTAATATGATCAAAGTGTTGACTCGCCTGGAATATAGGTAAGAGGATCTTGATAATCGTGTGCTCGATCAACTTGAAGGTCGTCCGCGTCTTCAAATCCTAATCGGGCGAACGTACCGGAAAAAGGCACAGACAAGCAAAAAGAGTAATTAAATACAAATGAACAACAAATAAACTCCAAATTGAACAAGACCTATGCCATTAGCAAGATCTTGAATTAACAAATTTTTAGAAATTTAAATTATAATTTTTGGAGTTAAAATGGGGGAGATATTAATTTTTAAAGCCTCACTTTTAAATTAAAATAGAAAAGAGAAAAGAAAAACCAACAAAATGAAAAAGGCCGGCGGCCCATGGGGCAAGAAACGGCCCAGCCCAAGGCTCAAGCCCAATCACGGGCGCGCGGCCCACGGGAGGGGGCTGGCCTGCCCTAAAAGAAAAGGGAGGGGGAGAGAGATCGAGCCGGGTGGGGGGGAAGAGATAGGGGGGCGGCGGCGCGTGCGGCAGAGGGGAGCGACGGCGCACGGGATGGGGAGGAGAGCTCAGGGGCGGTGGCGACGGAGGGGGCGGTTCCCGGAGCTCACGGCGGCGGCGCGATGGGGAGGAGGAGGAGGATGCGCGGCCAGGGGTGGCGGCGACGGAAGCGACCGAAGGTGAACCGGAGGTATGTCCTTCTTCCTCGGTTTGCTTCTTCTCGGTTGCTTGCTTGGGGAAGAAGGGGACGGGGGGGTAGGCGAGGCGGGGAACGGGGCCGAAGGGGGGGGCTTTAAAGCCGAAGGGGGAGGGGACAAGGGGACCGGGAGTGGCGTGGGGCACCGGCAGGGGCGAAGCCCGGGGATCCGGGAAGAGATGCGCACGACGGGCGACGGTGTGAGGAGACGCGCACTCACGAGTGGGAGTAGGTGGGGGAGGTGATGGTGCGGCAGGGGCGGTCGCGGGCGAGGCACGGCGCTGGAGCGGCGCGAGCGACGAGGACGATGCACTGGCGCATTGGGGCCCGGCGAGGACGAGTTGATGGGGAGGCGACGCGCATCACGGTGTTGTCAGCCGGCTGTCGTCAACGCTGGTCGGGGAGGGAGAGAGAGAAGAGGGGAGGAAGAAGGGGGTGTTACAAACCTACCCACCTTAAACGAAATCTCGACCCCGAGATTCAGGCTGCTCTGGGAACATGTACGGGAAGTCCAACTTCAGCTGATCTTCGTGCTCCCAGGTAGCTTCTTTTGCTGAGTGATTGCTCCATTGAACTTTGCAAAGGCGGGTGATTTGGCGTCTTGTTTGCTTCTCCATGACGTCAAGGATCTTGATCGGATGCTCCGGACAAGTCAGATCTTGCTGAAGGGTGATGGCTTCGACGGGCATCTGTTCTTTGGGAGCTCGAGACATTTATTCTCATCGTCCAAGTAAATATGTTGTGCATCTCAGCAATGCGTGGTAGGTCGGACTTGGTAAATTGATGTCAAACTTACGATTACAATAAAAACCAAAGTTTTATTACACAAGGATAAGGCTTAACAGCTGGTTTTTGACACAAACACGGGCATCCAAGCCAAAAGTTAATATATTATAAAACAAAAGAACTTTTAGACCGAAGCATGCTTGAGCTCTACGAGACCTAATACCAAGAATCATCGCCATTTAGAGGTCCAAAGAAACCTTCCACAATAAGATCCTTAGAGTTCTCCTAGGTTTCTTTTGTAGTTGATTTAGCAAGTATGAGTACACAATCATACTCAGCAAGTTGCATGGAAAGCTATTTAACTACATGTCAGGGGTTCAATTAATTGTTAAGGGTTTACCATATCGTATATGTGGATGCAATTTTGAGTTAAAATGGTTTACCTTTAAAACAATATAATCATACTAGTATAACATTAGGAGTTTACTCAACAATTGTAATTATCATCTTAACATCTCAAAATCTCGCTATGCCTCAAATATTGGAATCACCCATGAACACAACTTCATTAACCTGGAAGCACGGCATATCCGAATACCATTAAATATACTCTACATAGTTGCCTAACTTTACCCATAAGATACATCAAACTCATATGTCATGCAATATACACGCAACACGATAGCGCATTTGCATCGAATTGAGATAACAAGGCATTTTCACTGCTCACCTTTCTAGCCTCTACTCGGTAGGTCCTTGAACAATACAGCCATCGGGAAATCACTGACCAGTGATGAAGTACGCGGTCCGACGTTGACTGTTCTTACCGTTGTGTAGTTCAGCAAGTGTCCTAACAGGACCACTCCTGACTCACCCCAAACCGCACCTGCTCTGTACATAAGAGTAGGTGTTATCCTTTAGATATTCAATTGGAAGAGAAGTGTACTAAGTCATGTTGGATATACCAAACCCGTGGTTGAGCAAGTTCTGTGTCTATTTACTTGGCACAAGGTTGTAGTTCTTACCTGTCTCCAATGAGGAGGTGGACTCACATCCAACTAGTGGTTGCCCACCTTCTCGGCCTCACCTTTGACTCACTTTCATCAAGTCTATTAGGTTGTCCTTGTTCAAATATGAAATATAGGCTAAAATGATCACAGAATGTAACTTGCCTCCTTGTTCAAAATATTCAGCTGGTTCTACTTCTCTTGTGTACTAATCGTCATCTTCCAGGACTTGATCCTTGAAGTCAGAGCCTAACGCAAAAGAAAAACCAAATAAATAATATGGGCTCGTCAAGGAATGAGCTGGGAATAAAAAATGAAATAAAATAAATTCGAAAGAATTGCAAAGAGATGTGGTGTAGGATGGTTGGGATTTATTGGGTGCATGGTTTGGCTAAACAAAGTCGAAAATGGGATTCACGGCTCAAACGGTCAAAATGGACATATTATGTCGAAAATGGGTTTAGATGAATACTAATGAGCCTGATGAACAGTGTCGGGTTTGTGCTGTTCACGATAGATCGGGTTGAATGAATAGTAATGGGTTTTGGGCCATGGGTTAGTGGGTTTTGGATGAACAGTAATGAGTTGGGCTAGAATAGTGTTTTGCATAGTATTGGGCTAAGCCCAACTCGTGGTCGGGCTCAAAGCCATCGGGCCAAGCCCAAGGCCTAGCATAGGTCAGCTTGAGCCACGTGTTTCCAGAGCCAGGGCGTGCTCCTGAGCCGAGGAAAAAGGCATCGACGAGGATAGCTGTAACACCCTGGCCTAGTATGGAGCCCGAAATGCGAGTAAACTACACGAACTATCAATTAATAATAAATTACAACAAGCATATCAATGATAAAACCCGTCCACAGGTCACATTAACACAAGCACAACGATAAGACAATCATAGATAATTAATTCCAAGTAATCATAGCAAGATAATAAACCAATATTTACGCAAACTAATCACATAAAGGCTATTAAATGAGTAATCAACTCCAATCTATCATCTAAGCCTAAGCAATACTATCATGTTCTTATTATAAATCATCATGCTGATAAAGTGTCTCATGGCTAACGTTTTAAGTATTTGAATGTATGACATGGTTCTAAGTGCGCTAGCCATTCCCATGTGCAACATTGTCAACAGTCACCTAAAAACAATAATAGAGCAAGGGTGAGTGCACGACTCAGCAAGCACAATAATAAACAATGAGCAATGATTAATGAACTATAAACCATATTATCATCAACATCAACTGTTTTTTTCTTTATTCTCATACTCAATCATCCAATTCTCTTTTCATTCAGTGCATCCCTATGCTACATGTCCATATGCACTTCTTTCGCATATACCGGTATAGTGTGAGTAAACACACGCGAAAATGTTCACTCTTAAGCCTGTCCTTCAAAAGGATCAGGGACCTCCTCCACTACTATGGAGTCTCTACCATCAAGGTAGATATGTGATCACCATGATCACCTTCTCTTATGCAATGATGTTTATGAATGCTCAAATTAACATAACTTCACCAATACTTACCACTATCTAATATTCTCAAATTCACTAATACAATTAATATCATGACCATTCGCATATTGTTTGCAATTAAATCAGATAAAAGCACGAACAATATAATGGTAATGAGTGGCAAAGAATATAGTGATCAACCAACGAACACTGTCTACCATGCACTTGCCTCCTTTTCCCCTTGGAGTTGCATAGCGAGGCACCGATAGGGCACTAGAGGCCACACTCCCTCGACAAATAATTCAAAGCACATATCAAAATCATAATATCATAGCACTAACACTTTATTCTAATCATCATCGCACTTTCACGCCAAACCGATCCAATTATCCTAAAACTACCGGACGCACTACCTGCTGTCCTAGTAGTAAAATGGCTCTAACTTATTCATCCGAACTCCAAATTTAACCAACAAAAGCTTTCTGGAATCCTCACGAAAACTCATACAACTTTTTATTTATGACGAGCCTCTAATGCTACTGTTTTCTACCCTGTTTCTCTCCCTGAAGATCATCCCAGAATCTGTCAGGACAACCCGCTTCACAATTTTATATCTTTAATTCTAAAACTTGAAAATATATGAAAGATACCAGTTCTGGAAACTAATTCATTGCCAAATTTGCTTTGAAAGTTGACTTATTTACGGACTCTGATTCTTTGTGCAGCCTGCCTTGTGGGCCCCAAATTTCACACGTAGGAACTCCAAATTTGGTCCATGAGGACTCTAAATTAGACTATGTAAAGAGATCTACAACTTTGTAGTTATTAGGCTTTTCATTTGAAGTCGTTCCACTTGCGAAAATCACGTTGCAATATGATGACATATTTTGTCCGTTTTCTTGGCGAGGCAAATAAGGAATCTTCCAATCTCCTTATATTCTCTTTAAATTAATGAGATATTACATTCTACCCCGCTTAAAAGAATTCGACCCCGAATTCTACTCGAAAGAACACCAAAACTGAAATTAACAATCATTAACACATACCCGACGTGAACCACTCCGGGTATTGCTCTCGAATGCGAGACTCCAACTCCTAAGTCGCTTCTCGCCCGGTTCGACGTGACCACAACAACTTGACATACCTCAATGCCTTATGCCTAAACACTCTTTCTGACCTCTCCAAGTACCCGTACCGGATGGAACTAGAAGGTATGGTATTACTCGTTGGCCGACGGCTCTAACGAAAACTGATGCTCTGGATCTCTCAAGTACTCCCTCTACATTGGGTCATACAAGACGTTGTGCACCCCGCATCGGGACTAGAGGCGGTCCTAGCGATACGCCATCTTCCAAATCCCCATAATTATCAGGAATGATCCAACATACCTTGGGCTAAACCTCCCTTTGGTACCAAACCACACAACCCGTACAAATCACACGGAATTCTGGTTCCCTCTCTCAATCAATCACTTCATCTTTGCAAAGACCATCTCCTTTAACAAGGGACGCACAAACAACCCACCTTAAATCAACCCTCCTACAAAAAGAACCCAATTGAAAAATGATGGATTCCCATCGCAATCACGCATTACCAACTCCCCTCCAAAAGAGTTAAATCCAAAATCGAAGACTCATCATAAAAACTTTTCCACTTTCTATGTATGCAGTTTGCCAATGAACACCACATAAGCCATAGGCGAAATCACTCGAATGCCCAAAACAATCATTTTCTTTTTTTTTTTAACTAGAAAAGACTACACACCAACATAAAGCAACTTAATTTGCAACTAGCATCCGCCATAAACACAAAGATCAAACATCCAAGAGAGTATTTCACTACTCAAGAAACCACTATTTTTCCTCAATCTTCATTTTAGGAATAAACTTTCTTTTAAATCCAGGGATTCCAAAATCACAGCATAACATACTAACTCATTTATCTTAGATTGGCAACATCAAAACTATGCTCAAACCGAACACAACATCCACACCTATGTAGAGAGACTCTACCAATCTACAATAACATACTCTAGCCAACTTCTCTACCAAATGAATTACTTTGATAAATAATTTCGAATGCACCTCAATATAGAATTCACCTAGAATCTCCACTACCTCAATTCTCTAAGATTAAACACCTTAAAATATATGGTTCACACATTTACCACAACCAAAAGAATCCTATCAGAGATCATCACAACTCTGAACCGAACTTGTTCCATTTTTTTCACCTAATCATTTGCAACCAAAGTGCTAGCGTAACAATGCTAAGCCCAAATTTAACCTTCAAGGTTCCTACAATGAACTTCTCGGAGAGTGGAATGGGGGAAGCAAGCCGGGCGCAAGTGGGTTGTAGTGCCGGAAAGAGAAAGAGAAGGGGAGTCGGGCTGCGCAGAGAAAAAGAAAGGAAAGAAAGGTGGGCTGTGGGCTGGGGAAAAGATTTTGGCCCGAGGAGAATTTTGGGTATTTAATTAGATTTTTTTATTTTTAGAAATGATAAGAAATAAAAAAGGCTTTAAAAAAATTTCAGAAAAATTCACAGAAATTTTCTGAATCATTTTGAACTTCAAGAAATTATTTCCATCTTAATTTTTTTTTTGCACATAAATTAGTTTTATTTTGAAGAAAATAGGAAAAACCTTTTTAAAATCTAGAAAATTCATGAAAACTCCTTTAAATTTCGAAAAACCCAATAAAATTATAATTATAATATTTTTATTTTTAGTAACATAACTTTGGGATGTTACATTATACAAATACAGAGCGGATACGAATTGAAAACTGGTCACAAATATTTCTCAGAACATGAACGCCCCTTAAATTGTACTGCAGAAATTGATGAAAATATATAACTAGTTTATTTGATCCAAACATTCGTGAATTGTTCATATTTTCAAGAACTATATATAACATTGGCACTTGCAAGTTGCATTAGTTAGTTCATAACACTTAGTTTACCACATTTATCGTTGATTTAAGTTAATCGTTTTACTCCACCTTGTTTTCTACCCCGTAACGGCGTGCCCATACACAAAATACTCCAACCTTTACAAGGACATTTACTGCTGATTTGGAAAGTAACAGTCAGTAAGTGTGTTTGGGGTGTACGCTTCACCCGGAGTTTGAGCGACTTCCCGTCAAAGCCGGTCGCTACCCGGATAGGTAGTAGAGTGCCAAGCAAGCCCAGATGGTGGTCGTCGGCAACTTGTACTCCACCTTGTTTTCTCCACCCCCAATCTCACAAGCCAAGGCATACGCGTCGTCGATAGAAAGAGAGAGGCATAGGCGTAGGGACATGCATCTGAGTGTGAACGAGGGTATCGTGGGCCTACGGTTCGTGGTAACGAGTGGGTAGGGCTTTGTTGGTGCCGCCCTCTACCTGGAGCCGCTTCGCCGCTGTGCCCGGGAGGTCTGGTCCCTCGACCTCTGCACAACGATTAAGTACAAATGCAAAAGACAAAAGGAAATTTAGTAAGTTGGATAGGCTACCCCTAATTAAATTAGTAGGGTTGACCCCTAGAACACGGGTGAGTAAATTAAACATATATTCTGAAATAAGCAGGTAGTGTCTCAGGTGAAAACGCCCGATCACGAGAGGATGGCCAGGATCGGTTCGAGATGCTTCCACCACTTAAAGTCAGTTTTGCACACAGACCCCCATGCGACTGCTGTCAAATTTTTCAAAAAACCACCTACCACCATCTCGTTCCCACCCCTTCCTCTTCCCGTCCAGAGCAATCCCCAAATTGAGCACAACATGGCGACAAAACCCTAGAACCCTCTCCTCGCTGCACCACCGCCTCCTTTCAGCGTCGCCACCCACCTCTCCCCACCGCACGTGACCCCTTGTATCCGACCTCTGCACCATCACTCTCTCCCCTTGCCACCTCCCAACGACCTAGCGAAGATGGAGGTGGAGGCCGGTGGTGGGCGTCCAAATCTAGGCGCAAGGCCGTCCTCGCCTCTAGCTAGACATCTCTCTTTGTCGGTGTCGCTTCTTCGTGGTAGGCTCCCGCATCGGCATCGGCGCGGCAAGTAGGGCGGGTGGAGGCGGTGCTGGGTCGACAGTGAGCCGGCGGGTCGATGGTCGCTGTGTGGAGCAGGTGTGTGGCGCCGATGGGGTCGACAGGCAGATGATGATGAAACGTTGACTGGGTTGGGGCTGGGTTGGGGCGTTGGGCCGAAAAGCCGAATATCCATCTTTCTTTTATTCCAGATAATGAATATTCGTATTCGACAGACACGGGGCTACTATATTCGTATTCGTTTTCGAAAAAAAATCCATATTTGTTTCCGATCCGAGAACTATCCGAGCCGACACAATCCGAATTTGTTTTTGTCCGGATCAGTCGGAAACTATCCGATCAGTTTTAACCCTTACATATGATGTGTGTGGGCCCGGAGTGGACACATGGACGCACGGACTTGTACTGAGGGGTGGTTATGGGCATATTTCGCATATGCGGTATGCTGCTGAGGGCATGAGCCCTTAAGGGGGGTGAATGTTATACCTTGGCCTGCTTGTAGTAGTGCGTCTCATGTGACTCATGTGGAGTTGTATAGTGGGATTAGTCTTACATTGCTGGTTTAAAGTGAATTATAGTAGTATATAATGTTTGTTGGGTCCAAACGCAGCACCTCCGGCTTAACTCTTTTACATAAAGCGATGACGAAAGTGTCAGTGGGATGTGCTATGTACGTGCGGATCTGTCGCGCGGTAGGCTAGGCATTGAACGAATTTTGGGCCAAGGTGTTACATATTTGAATTTGTCTTTTTAAAAAAATCGGGATATAATTGGCCTTATCGGTTACCTACAGTAAAAATTCAACCCGGTAGGGATTCCCCTGCGTTGTACATATATCGCACCATTGCATACCTAATCACCGGTGTACATATATTGCAGTGAATCCACCCATAGTTTCAGTCAGATTTTTTTTGAATTTTGACTAAATAACAGTGCAAATATGTGCTTTATAGCATTAATTGATAAAACTTCATGTCCAGAAAAAACAGGATATCGACGGGTACGTACATCACTTTGATTTCAAATAAATAGAATCAAGGTTTTAAAAAATAGAATCAATGCAGCAATAGTGTAGGATTATGGACAAAGATTGTATCAATAATGCAGAAAATGAAATTATGAATTAACCGATTAGATTATAACTCAATCAACTGATTGTAATGTGGTACCTTCGTGTCGTCTTAATTCGGACAGAGGTCGCTTCAATTATTTTCTCAAACTGAAACCCACAAGATTTTTCGACTTTTATACTCGATATGGTCTGTTGGTTGCGTGTGCCATCAGATCTGATCAAGTACGTACAGCGACAGCTCTTCTTTTTGTAAGGAAAGAATCAGGAGAAACACGTGGTGCGTTTTTTTTAACTACAAGATGCTAATGAATGGTCGAGTGGTCAGATGGCGAATGCCCTCATATATTCCCCGATTGGCTACTGCCGAATTCAGAATGGTCGATTGAAAAATTTCTAGCATGTTCTTGTCAAATGCCAATGGAGAGTGTCTGAAATTGAGTAAGAAGGGTGGTGGTTCTCCGGTAAATCAGACTGATTATCGAAGTTTAGTCAGAAGCTTACGATATTTGGTAAATACAAGATCAGACATTGCGTTTTCGGTTGGGATAGTGAGTCGATTTATGCAAGCACCGACAACTGAACATCTAACAGATGTAAAACATATATTGAGATAAGTGAGTGGACAAAAGGTTTTGGATGTTGCTATGAAAGGAGTGATGGTCAGAATCGAAGATTGTTGGTTATTGTGATAGTGATCTGGGAGGAGACATCGATAATTGGAAAAGTACCACTAGAATGGGTTTTTATTTTGGACAAAGCTTGATCACTTTGGGATCTCAAAAGCAGAAAATTGTGGCTTTGTCTTCATGTGAAGCAAAGTATATTGCAGCAGCAACAACAGCTTGTCAAGTGTTTGGTTGAGTCGTCTCATTGGGGATTTGAAGAAGCAAACACCGGATAAAGTCAGATTGATGATAGATAACAAATCTGCAATTGCACTTTGCAAAAAATCCGGTTTATCACGATCGGAGCAAACATATTGATACAAGGTACCATTTTCTTCGTGGTTGTGTTGAAAATGGAACAATTGAATTGGAGCATATCGGCACTAAAGATCAACGAGCTGACATTCTCACAAAAGCTTTAGGCCGTGTGAAATTCGTTGAGATGAGAGAAAGATTCGAAGTCAAAGATGTAAAATTAGACCGACAAGTTTAGGGGGTGATTTGCTAGACTTAATCTTGTTGTCTAAAGTTTAGTTTAGTTTTCTGTTTAGGTTTTGTTGGGTCGCAATTAGAAAAGTGATTTCAAGTCAGTCTGTAATCAACTTCAGTTTTGTCTATCTGTTTTCGCGATGGATACTGTAGCTACTCTAGCTCTTGTCGTTTTGGTTTCGAGTCTCTAGAGGTTCGGAGTCAAGAAACCGAATTCATAGCCTATTTGTAACTCGTTTTGATGTTCATATAAGAAAACAGAAATGTCGTATTGGAAGATACGCGCAAATTGAAACAAAGTCAGTGGGGTGCTATGTGTGCGCGGTCTGTCTCACGGTGGGCTAGGCATTGAATGGATTTTGGGCTAGAGTGTTACATGTTTAATTTTGTCTTTTAAAAATCGGGATATAACTAGCCTTATCGGTTACCCACATTAAAAATTGAACCCGGTAGGGATTCCCCTGAGTTTGAGTACATATATTGCACCATTGCATACCTAATCACCGGTGTACATATATTGCAGTGAATCCACCCATAGTTTGAGTCAGAATTTTTTTGAATTTTGACTAAATAACAGTGCAAATATGTGCTTTATAGCATTAATAGATAAAACTTCATGTCCGGAAAAAAAACAGGATATCGACGGGTACGTACATCACTTTGATTTGAAATAAATAGAATCAAGTTTTTTTAAAAAATATAATGAATGCAGCAATAGTGTAGGATTACGGACAAAGATTGTATCAATAATGCAGAAAATGAAATTATGAATTAACCGATTAGATTATAACTCAATCAACTGATTGTAATGTGGTACCTTCGTGTCGTCTTAATTCGGACAGAGGTCGCTTCAATTATTTCCTCAAAATGAAACCCACAAGATTTTTCGACTTTTATACACGATATGGTCTGTTGGTTGCGTGTGCCATCAGATCTGATCAAGTACGTACAGCCACAGCACTTCTTTTTGTAAAGAAAGAATCAGGAGATACACGTGGTGCGTTTTTTAACTACAAGATGCTAATGAATGGTCGAGTGGTCAGATACTCAGATGGCCAATGCCCTCATATATTCCCCGATTGGACCATTGGGGCATATGTATGGGCCAGCTTGCACTACTCATGCATATGCATCTAGGTTCAGCTTGTACTGCACATGCATCCAGATTGTTCAGCAATATATTTCGAATTCAAACCAAAGCGGTGTTGGAATAAATAAAAGGATAAGTTTCCTACAGATAGTAGCCTTTATCTTTCTATTTTTTTCCTTTTTTCCTTTTGATTTATCATTTGTCAAAAATATCTCCTTTTACATCATCTGATATAGATTTACTTTGAAATTATATATATGAGTAGTCTCAATTGAGAAGTATATTCAAATATTTTAATTTTTCTTGTTGAATTGATACCCAATTTAGAGTGATTTTCATGATTTTACCTACAAACTAATTTATGTTTTTTACATTTTAGACCAAATCAACTAATTTTATGTTATGGTATATATGCTCTTAAACCAAATAGTGCAAATAACATGCATTGTGTGTCAATATTTGTGCACCCCAAAAAGCTAAATTTCTGGATCCGCTACTTGTTGATGATGCCGTAAGGAAACAACAATTCCCACGACAAAGATCCTATCAAGCTAGAATGCAGCAAATTGAATTAATGTATCGATTAGCTTGTAACTTAATCAACTCACTGCAAGGCAATCACCTTCGTGGCTTCGTATCGCCTTAATACGGACATATTTGTTTAGACTTAATCTTATTGTCTAAAGTTTAGTTTAGTTTTCTGTTTAGGTTTGTGTTGGGTCTCAATTAGAAAAGCGATTCTAAGTCAGTCTGTAATCAACTTCAATTTTGTCTATCCATTTTCGCGATGGATACTTTAGCTAGTCTAGCTCTTGTCGTTTTTTGGGTTTCAAAGTCTCTGGAGGTTCGGAGTCGAGAAACCGAATTCCTAACCTATTTGTAACTCGTTTTGATATTTATATAAGAAAACAGAAAAATCGTATTGGAGGATACAGCGCAAATTGAAACAAAGTTTTTCGTTGTCTCTGTTTTCTGTTTTCATTCGACAACGTTCTGAATTTTCAGAGAAGTGTTTCTTCAGAAGTTCTTCAGAGCAAACATCGAGTGCGTTTGTGTTTTGGTTTCAGGTTTCGTTCCAACATATTTCGCTATAATTATTTTTTGTGTCGAGGAGATCGTTCGTTTTTAATGTACTCGATACAGTTTTTGCCTAATCCTGTTGGTACTTGGTAGCGTGTGTTCTTTTCTGCCGCGCCTTTGGTAGCTAGCGTGCAGTCATCAGAGATAATGCAAGGACAGACAAAGTTCTTCTCTTTAATTATAAAGAAAGAATCAGAAGATATGCGTGGTGTATTTTTTTTTCCGACAAGCAGAGTTATGAGTCTATGACTGAGTGATCAGTACTACCTGCATCATCTTCACCGATTGGCCAATGCACTCAACATGTACACGTACTACGTTGTTCTTGGCAGCAATATTTATCACACTACCTCATGCATCTGGGTGTATAAATAGGACCATATATGAACTGCATGTTTCAGACCTAGCAATGCAGAAAAGAGCTACACACAACATGGATTTACTTCTGTCGCTCGTCTCATTACTCCTTTTGGTTAGTGTATGCGTACCAATGTAGTACCCCATACACTACTGAAATCTATTTATTGATCCAGCTTTTGATATTTATGTACGACGTATAGACGTTCAAAACTATCAGATATTTCTGGGCATGCATGCACAGAAATTACGTAGCTATATATAGCTAGCTGGACGTAGTTAGCTTCGATGAGACACACGTGTGTGTGTATATATATGCACACACAATTATCTCGCTTTCTAATTAACTAATGATGATGCATGCAGGTCGCCGGAGGAGGAGGAGGCAGGTATGCAAATTTCGCGGGCGCAACAGCAGCGGCCGCCACGCCACCCGCAGACGCCGGCGGCGTACTGGCAGAAAGTGCTTCCGGGACATCCATGCCCCAGCCATAAGCGACCTCTTGGCCCAACCGAACGGTCTCTCTCTCTCTCTCTCTCTCTCTCTCTCTCGATGTCGATTTCGATTTGCGACCAAAAGAAAATGCGCTAATGATATATGACAGGCATCCTTAGCTTAGAGTTTCCAATACAAATACATGAATTAAAGAATATCCGTCTTTTATCTACTAATTATTACGTACTCTCAGAAAATAATCACATATATGGTACATGCTAAGTACAATTAAACGTTTGATCTATGCACAAATATAGTTCTCATGTATATAAATTAGAAATAAAATAATCCAAGGTTCCAAATGACTTTGCTAAGTAAAGACAGGCTCCATTAGGAACTAAGACATTTTTGAAGGAATCCTAGAAAACTACTCTGTATACGGAATTACTTTTAAATTCATGTGTTCCAAACACGTATGTATATTAGTACGAAGAAGTGTCTACCAGCTCATGGGTAAGATTAGCCTTCGCTTTGGCTTAAAACACGTAAAAATGTTATTGTATAATTAATATATATAGTACAAACTATAGCATTGTATTCATTTTATATAATCGTAACAACTCTGACATGTCTTTATGGTTTATCTCCATTGTTATATATCTGGGCTCACCAAATAAACAATGAAGATCTTATTTTCTACTAATAATTAGTGTGGGAAGTTATAGGCTATGAAGAGAACATGGTTGCTCGTATTAACATTATCATTGTATAATAATACAGTAAATTATATTTCTACGAAAGTACTTTTGGTGACAATATATTAAAGTATGTTCATCTCCCTAAATTATCTCTAACCTAACTGGCCATTGCCATCGGCAGTACGTGTGGCCATTTAACTTTGTAATGTATTCAATCAGAATGTAACCCCTGTTTCTGATTAATAAAATGAGCTCGGTCCGTTTCCAAAAAAAAAAAAAAAGGATTATTATATATGTTTATGCTACTTAAAAAGTAGCAATGAAAAATCAAGGTGTTTCCTTTGACACGTTAATTCGATGGAGGGGAAGAACATGCTTGCGTCATGGGGAATTTGAAACGTTATGAAAACGAAAAATATCCGGTGCTCAATTTGGTAGTCCCTAATATGATTGCATACCATAACCATTGGGTGTTATCTAGTCCAGCAAACAACTCCATATGTTAATTAGAAAAATTCCTGCTAAAAAGTCCTAAATTAAAATATGTTTTTCAGGTTGCTAAGAAATATGCGCATAAAAAGTAAAATTAATTTTTTATTACATTACAAATACATTGTTACTGATCTGGAACTCTCCAAACTACACAAACTTTCTAATTTATCTAGTGGAGTTCAAATCAATGGGAATGCACTAGTTTTTGTAACAACGGACATAGTGCCCCATCAACACTACCAAAAGCCAACACTAGGCCCGCCACAACCCCGTCACGGTCCTCCTCCCCGAAATTCTCAACTATATTAAGAAAACTTTCAAGTCCCCTCATGTTTTAGCTAGATTAATAAACTTTCAACTATCCACAAAGTTTCAACTAGATTGAGAAAACTTCTACTATGTTGTTCGTATGTTATTAACAAATAAACTAACATATGTGTTTAACATTTGTGCAATATGTCTATGCATCTCCAGATGATACTATTGTATTCGATGCGAAGAACACACGCAATGCAAAAATTGATAGCGCACAAAGTTCTAAAGAGCCTATAATTATAAATGGGCCAAGAAAACCTGGAAAGGGATTTGATGGCGGAAGAAAACAGTATGGCCTACATATAAATAATGAAAAGAGGGTTACATTTTCGTATAGACCACATGATGAAGAGGATGAAAAGAAGGTCACATTCTCCTACAAACCACAAGATGAAGAGGATCAAAAGAGGGTAACATTTTCTCTTGGATCACAAGTTTACAAGGATCAAAGGGAGATCACACCTATGTACAAGCCAAATGAGGAGGCCAATCAAAAGAAAAGTATTATCATTAATGGTAACCTTCTGAAATGAGTATATATATTTGTATATAATACCATATTTTTTAGGTTAGTAACAAATATGCTCATAAAAAGTAAAATTAAGTTTTTTTTATTACAATACAAATACATATTTGTACATTGTTACTGATATGGAACTCTCCAAACTACGCGAACTTTACAATTTATCTTGGGGAGTTCTAATCAATGGGCATGAACTAGTTTTTGTAACAACGGGCGCAGTGCCCCATCAACACTACCATTAGCCACCCCTAGGCCTGCCACACCCCCGTCATAGCCCTCCTCCCTGAAATTCTCAACTATATTAAGAAAACTTTCAAGTCCCCTTATGATTTAGCTAGATTGACAAACTTTCAACTCCCCAAAGTTTCAACTGGATTTTGAAAACTTCTACTATGTTGTTCGTATGTTGTTAACAAATAAATTAACATTTGTGCAATATGTCTATGCATCTCCAGATGATACTATTGCATTCGATGTGGAGAACACGCACAATGCAAAAATTGATAGCGCACAAAGTTCTAAAGAGCCTATATTTATAAATGGACCAATGAAACCTGGAAAGGGATTTGATGGCGGAAGAAAACAGTATGGCCTATATACAAATAATGAAAAGAGGGTTACATTTTCGTATGGACCACATGATGAAGAGGATGAAAAGAAGGTCACATTCTCTTACAAACCACAGGATGAAGAGGATCAAAAGAGGGCAACATTTTCTCTTGGATCACAAGTTTACAAGGATCAAATGGAGATCACACCTATGTACAAGCCAGATGAGGAGGCCAATCAAAAGAAAAGTATTATCATTAATGGTAACCTTCTGAAATGAGTATATATATTTGTATATAATACTATGTTTTTGAGGTTAGTAACAAATATACGCAGAAAAAATAAAATTAAGTTTTTTTATTACAATACAAATACATATTTGTACATTGCTACTGATCTGGAACTCTCCAAACTACGCGAACTTTACAATTTATCTTGGGTAGTTCTAATCAATGGGCATGAACTACTTTTTGTAACAACGGGCGTAATGCCCCATCAACACTACCAATAGTCACCCCTAGGCCTACCACACCCCCGTCATAGCCCTCCTCCCTGAAATTCTCAACTATATTAAGAAAACTTTCAAGTCCCCTTATGATTTAGCTAGATTGACAAACTTTCAACTCCCCAAAGTTTCAACTGGATTGAGAAAACTTCTACTATGTTGTTCGTATGTTGTTAACAAATAAATTAACATTTGTGCAATATGTCTATGCATCTCCAGATGATACTATTGCATTCGATGTGGAGAACACGCACAATGCAAAAATTGATAGCGCACAAAGTTCTAAAGAGCCTATATTTATAAATGGGCCAATGAAACCTGGAAAGGGATTTGATGGCGGAAGAAAACAGTATGGCCTACATACAAATAATGAAAAGAGGGTTACATTTTTGTATGGACCACATGATGAAGAGGATGAAAAGAAGGTCACATTCTCTTACAAACCACAGGATGAAGAGGATCAAAAGAGGGTAACATTTTCTCTTGGATCACTAGTTTACAATGATCAAAGGGAGATCACACCTATGTACAAGCCAGATGAGGAGGCCAATCAAAAGAAAAGTATTATCATTAATGGTAACCTTCTGAAATGAGTATATATATTTGTATATAATACTATGTTTTTGAGGTTAATAACAAATATGCACAGAAAAAGTAAAATTAAGTTTTTTTATTACAATACAAATACATATTTGTACATTGTTACTGATCTGGAACTCTCCAAACTACGTGAACTTTACAATTTATCTTGGGGAGTTCTAATCAATGGGCATGAACTACTTTTTGTAACAATGGGCGTAGTGCCCCATCAACACTACCAATAGTCACCCCTAGGCCTGCCACACCCTCATCATAGCCCTCCTCCCTGAAATTCTCAACTATATTAAGAAAACTTTCAAGTCCCCTTATGATTTAGCTAGATTGACAAACTTTCAACTCCCCAATGTTTCAACTGGATTGAGAAAACTTCTACTATGTTGTTCGTATGTTGTTAACAAATAAATTAACATTTGTGCAATATGTCTATGCATCTCCAGATGATACTATTGCATTCGATGTGGATAACACGCACAATGCAAAAATTGATAGCGCACAAAGTTCTGAAGAGCCTATATTTATAAATGGGCCAATGAAACCTGGAAAGGGATTTGATGGCGGAAGAAAACAGTATGGCCTACATACAAATAATGAAAAGAGGGTTGCATTTTTGTATGGACCACATGATGAAGGGGATGAAAAGAAGGTCACATTCTCTTACAAACCACAGGATGAAGAGGATCAAAAGAGGGTAACATTTTCTCTTGGATCAAGAGTTTACAAGGATCAAAGGGAGATCGCACTTATGTACAAGCCAGATGAGGAGGCCAATCAAAAGAGAAGAACTATCATTAATGGTAACATTCTGAAATGAGTATGTTTGTATATAATACTATGTTTTTGAGGTTAGTAACAAATATGTGCATAAAAATTAAAATTAATTATTTTTATTACAATACAAATACATATGTGTACATTGTTACTGACATGGAACTCTCCAAACTACGCATACTTTACAATTTGTCTTGGGAGTTCTAATCAATGGGCATGAACTAGTTTTTGTAACAACGGGTGTAGTGCCCCATCAACGCTACCAATAGCCACCCCCAGGCCCACCACACCCCCGTCATAGCCCTCTTCCCTGAAATTCTCAACTATGTTAAGAAAACTTTCAAGTCCCCGTATGATTTACTTGATTGACAAACTTTCAACTCCTCAAAGTTTCAATTGGATTAAGAAAACTTTTTACCTCCTAGAATTTTTACCTCCTTGGATTAACGTGGGGACTTCCAAAGAAGACTCCAATTAGTAAAGAGAAATAAAGATATCTACCAATTCACAATTTCCTTTTCATACATCCTAACATCGCACATAGTACTGATGAATTAGTCACCTCAATTTTGTTAGAATTCTTATCTAGCTTGTAGGTTGTAGCCACTCGGGCATGTTGTAGCCGCTTCGACATGTATGCCACAGTCTAATGGATTTAATGGATCAATTAATTAATGGATTTCTTAAATCACATGTGACTAAAAATTTGCAAAATCTCATTCGATTTTGCTCACCTTTGGATTCACGTGGAGATTCGTGCTCTAGCCAAGGTCAACATCCTCCTCTCCGGTATCGGCGTCATTGTCACCCACCGCTTCCGGTTAGGGCTCGGGTTCACCGGTTACGGTTTGGGTTCACCGGAGCCTAGACCTTAGAGGGAAGGAGGGGGCGTCAGAATCATGGCGGCGGTGGTGGCGTTGCCTCGCCGCAGTACAGAGGAGGGTGGTGGGCGGCGACGGCTGGCGGGTCGAGGACGAGTTCAGGAGGAGAGGCGGCGGGAGGTGGTGGCAGATCCGGCAGTGCCACCGCCGGAGTCGAGGAAGAAGGGTGGCGGAGGAAGGGAAGGCGAGCGGCACCAGCGACGAGGGCGCATCGGCACCACATCGGCCGTGGTAGTGGTGGGGGGAGCTCGCCGCACCGGATGCGTGTCGCGAGGCGAGGAGGCACAGGGGGGGGGGGCGGCGGTGGCTGGATGTGGTTGGTGGAGATGGGTTAGGGTTAGGGTGGTGTAAGAAGGAGAGGATCGGTACCACATGATTTTATGATTTTGATCCAACGGTGGAAAGAATCGCCTATGTTTTACAAAAATTTAGTCGACGGTGACATAAACATCCCATTAATTAATATTTCTAGCTAGATACGTTCTAGTTTTCATCTGTACATTTAATCCATAGCAAGCATGAAGCGAAGAGTGTAGTGTTATTATCAAAAGTTTAACTATTGATGTGCGGAGAGGGCCATGAACATGCCGATGAACACGACCATGTCAACCAAAGATCGGCGGATGTTTTCTTCTCAAGACGCCTTGAGACTAGGGTCCGTGATCACGCCCACTATCCCACGGACCACCTCCTCGCCTACCCTTCGCGCGTGGCGCCGCCAACTCCATCCCGTTCTCCACCGATGACTACGCGACATTGTCGCGATGTTCGCGCCGGCTCCCTCCCCATCGATGAGATACGGTGGGTGCCGGAGAAATGCGAGAACCCGCGACCGCCACCGGCGAAGGCCCGCCGCGCCACCTCCATGGAGGACCCGGTCGAGCTCCCCATGTCCTCCTCAAGACACGTAACGCAAGCTCCGCCGACATGCCGGTGGAAGCCGCTCGGATGCGCCCGGCGGTGCATGCGATAACGGCCCTCGAAGGATCTCCGACTCGTCGGAGATGGTGACGCCACGACATGACGCATCTGACGCGGTGTTCTATCGCCACACGGCCAGCCCGCCACCGTGGCCTACTCGTGACGCTGGCAGCGCCGACGGCAGCAGCGGCGCCGCAGAGGATGGAGGCGGTGGCGTGTGCCACTCGACACGCCGCGGTGGAGCCCCGAGCACCGTTCTTGCGCGCCGCACGCCAAGCCCGGGACGAGGCCGCGTGCCACTTCCTCCCAAGAGCAAGATCGTCGGGTCCTCACCACGGCCAAGGAGAAGGCCATGCCGCCATCTAGCTAGATCGATGGAACATATATAATAGGCTTTTGTGCTGTAGGAGTACATAATAGGCGCGAATAATCGCATCGCGTTATTCACCGGCATGCTATATTGTGTAAAATAAATTTCGTGATGTCATAAATATTATTGTGTACTATACAAGTACAACTATATATGATAACTAGTAATTGTGCATGTGCAATACACATTTCCCCCAATATATATTTCACCAAACATATGATTGTGCATGTGCTCACATGTGTGAGCAGTCACGCTCACAATTAAGGAATTACCACATAGACCAACCGACCTACAACCGGACCAACGCATTAAGTGTCATGGTTATGCCATGATCCCTCAAGTGGATTGATTCCGAAAGCCGATCTCCGCCGCTTTCATTGTCACTGACTTTGCCAGTCAATCTTCCACTCACCACTTGTTGTCACCTTTCCTTGCGCTGACCTATGGAGCACCGGGGAGTGCTAGTATCGAGGAAATACATACAAATACTAATAGCATTGATAACATATAAAGCATACATGAAAGTTAGATCATCCCCTTAATTACCTAGTGTTGCCCTGCTACCTTCACCCCTAGCCATTGGGGAATTACTCACTCATATCCATGGGAACCAATAGTAATAGATGAATAATAAAGAACATAATAACAACAATATGAGAATAACAAAGATATATTAATAAAGATGTTGTCAATGTTTCGGTTACACCCATGGATGAATGATTGCAAGAACAGATGAATGGAAAATGAACTATGGTGGAAAATATGGCGGTGATGGTGTTCTGGAAGTGATGGATGCTGTGGTGGTTTTCTATTCTCACCTCCTCCCTCTTGTAGATGCAATGTCTCCTTTAAATAGCCGATCCTAGGGTTTCAGCACTACGAAGAAGGGGTTTGTGCCCTAGGAAGTCGAATACTGCCTTCATGAATCATGATCCATTTTGCGTGGTGATCATGTTGGAGGGTGATACGATCACTGGCTGTAACACTGAGTCCGAAATATCACATAAACTACTCTAACTATCAATTTAAAGCTTACTTGACAATAATTTCAACAAGCATGCATGGAACAAAAACTCGTCCATGGGTCACAAGTGAACAAATTAAAACATAATAAATGCATAAGGATAAAAGTTCACAGCTTGGTCACACACGCTAAGAATGCTCGAGGTACACGTACTTGAGAAACGTCCGGAATACCTGCACCTGAGAAACGCTTGGGATACCTGTCACATCCCCAAATTAATAAAGAAGTTTATTATGCATCTCATTAGCATGCATCATGTTTTGGAACTTTGAATTGCATATTGTACTTGGAAAATCTCAAAATACACATGCAACATACACTTCGATTTGGACTCCAAACTAAAAACTGAAATAAATGCTACTGAAGATCCTCTGGAAATAATTTATTCAAATACTAAATTAATTATCATAAATTAATATAATTTTCCCCAAATTTTTGGGACTGGTTTGAACCTTAAGAAAATTCAAACACTATTAAAATACCTAGTCTAAGTTTGAATTTATATAACACAAAATATGTCATGAACAGTAGGGTTCAAAAAATTTATGGACACTAGGTTACCCAGGAACCCCCACAAATTATTTCATGATTTTAGAAATTTTTTTATATTTTTAAGCCCTAGTCAAAGTAGAGGAAGTGATTTAAAATTCAATCAAAACCTCGGACCTAAACCGGTCGCATCGTTCCTTGGGCTCAACCCGACTGGTCTCTTGACCTGGTCGAGTCGACTAATTGCACCTCCGCTTGTGGACCTTCAGATCTAAGATCAACGCCCGCATCGTCTACCCTTCGACCGCTCCGATTACACTCCCTGATCCAAGCCGTCCACCCGAGATCCAACGGTCTACGTGGACTCACTTAAGCACACACTCGCGCCGCGTGTTAAGCCGCTGACATTGTGGGTCCGCCCTGTCAGGGCCTTCTCCTACCTCCCGTTGCGGGCGCAGAGAGATAGCGCCACGCGCCGCTGCTGCCCCGACAGCACAAGAACGGCGATGCTCACGCCGTCAATCCACCGCCCCATCCACCACTCGGCTCCTCGCCACGCCGCATCCATTACCGTCATCGCCCGAGCATATTACCCCTCCGAGCGCCTCCTTCTTCCTCATCTTTCCTCTCGGGTCTGAGGAAAGAGAGGCTTGTTCTTGCTCTCTTCATAGGTGAGCTTCCTCCGCGTGGTTCCTCATCTCCCGATCCATGCCAATTCCATTTTTGCTCATCTTGGACTTTGGTTCCTCTTGTAGCTCCGGACCACGGTGGTGCCATTGGAAGCTCCAGAGCACGCTCCAAGGCCACCTCGTGTCATCTTCATCTCCGTGAGCTCCTCTTCTCTTCTTGCGTCACAATGTGTTTTAGGACATAATCAAGATTTCCTCAACTTATTTGTCGGATAATGCACAGGAGCTCTGTGATTTCTGGTTTTCAAATCCGCGGCCGTGAGAGCTCGTCTTCTTCCTCGACGATGGCACGGTGAGTTTCCCGTCGACTCAACCCTCTGGGACCATCTCCTGGATGTCCTGATTCTGCTCCCACCTCTCATTGTTCTTCTTTGTCCTCAGAACATCCCCGCCGCGGTGACCTTCTCCGCACCGCCGCTGGTTTCTGCCGCCAGAGCTGAAGACGAAGACTCTTGGTCCCCGTGCCTCTCCTTCAGCGTCGCTTGAACCCCAAGAGGCTGGATCTAGCACCCTTTTGCCTCGGAGTGACTCCTACTTCGAAATCCCTCGGCACCGCATCCTTCTCCTCCGGCGCGCCACCGTGCCTCTTCACCGGCAAAATCGCCACCGGAAGGTAGTCCCTGCTATTGCCTTTCCGTTTCCGCTAGGGCCTTGCACTCTCCGGCCTTCCCTCGCCGGTGAGCACGCAACGCCGCGCGCCGCTTCCGGCTGTCGGACGATTACGACGAAAAACAGGACTTTTCTGATTACATTAGCGCTAATGGTGGTAGTTAATTAGTCCCGAGTCTATGACCGTGGGCCCTATTGTAGTTTAAGTGGATGCGTAGTTTATAAACTACGCCGCAAAAAGGAAAACATATTCCTTGAATGTTTAAGACAGTCTTACGCTTAGGAGTTTGGAAAACGATTCGTGGAATACGCCACTTATCATAGCGCCGAAAGCCGAGTCAATGCCGATCGGGTCAAAAGTGTTGCCCCGTCCCGCACGTCATGCGCACGTGGCTAGGATAGTACTCAGAGAAAAAGTAATCGTGACTTTATGAAATTCGAAATCTGTTAATTTATACACTAAAAATTGGTATTAACTTCTAAAATGTATAACTAAATCATTTTAACTCCAAAATGAGCGAAACCACTTCTGATCATTTTCATATTTAATGAACTTTATGTTAAAATTGGTTTCAATTATGTCTCTATAATAGAGACTATTATTTTGGAAAATGAGCTATAAACACTATTTTTGTTACAAAAGAAAAAGGCTGATAACTTTGAAAAGTCATAAGTAATTCCTGGAAACTCCAAAAATAGTGAAATCAGTTTTGATAATTTCTATTTAAAAAAACTTAATTATAAAAATGGTTTCAAACTTACCTCTATCACAGAAACTATAGTTTGAGGAAAATGATCCTAAAAAGCATTATTTTTACACTATTAATGCTGATAACTTTAAAAACCAATAACTAAATCAAGGAAACTCCAATTGAAGCAAACTCAACTGTTTTGAACTTGTAATAATATTGCCCATTTATCCATGTAATCCTTATACTCACCACTGCTCTACAAAATTTCACCTCATAATTAAATTATATAAATGAAGGCATATTGAAATCTGAAATTCAAACCACTATAACTTTCATATACTAAATCAAAATGAAATAACTCTTTCACCAAAAATCATTTAAAATCATGACTTAGCTACTGTAGAAAAATCATGCATTTTTAGCATCTTGATTTTTGGAGTATTTTCGATGTTTATTCTGATTGTATTTATATAGATTCCGAGCCTATTGACGTTGACTCTTACGCTATCGAGAGTGAACAACTACTTTATCAGCAAGGCAAGCATCCTTTGAACTTTCTTTTGCATCATATTTGATCTCAATTTTGTTAGGGTAGATGCAATGATAATTGCTTGCATGATAGTTCTATAATGTCGCTATTTTTGTGATGAGTAGTTAGACACATCCTATTATCTTGTCATTGTGGCTATCCATGAATTACCCCAGCACTGAAATAATTATGATAGGATGTGTGAAATATCGTTGTTCGAGTCGCTTAGCCATGCAAGTCTAGAACAGTAGCTCGATTGTCTGAATAGCCCGACAATTATGGGATAAACACAACTCTCATTATATACTTTTGTTTCAGATCTTCGAATCTGTTTTCTAAATTAAATTTTGTCTTTCTAAATGAACTTTTGGTCCGACAAGTGATGGCTAGTGATGGTGCCTTCGTGCACGAGAATTGGGTATGTGGTTTGGCTTGTCCGACAATTAAGGACCGAACTTTGGGTACCGCTGTTCACAGCTTTCGTGCTATCACACGCGGTTGGGAGCCGTATGGTTAAGTTGGGGAAGGTTTTGTTGTGTTGAGTCCCACGGTGGTGAAATTGTAAGGGCATGGGACCGTGAAATCTCGTGTTCCTTTTGGGCCGATAGGATGGGGCGTTAACGCCTTGTGTTTCCTAGGATATAGGATGGAGGCGTTAGCGCCTTGTGTTTCCTAGAGCCATGGGTTGAGGGACTTAGCTCAATGGGATCTTTTGCCAAAATGACCATATCTTGATTTACCCTAGTGACATACCATAGGAAGTATGCTATATTCGGAGGCATCTCGAGGCTTACGGGCTAATCAAGTCGTGTGGGTAAAGTAGTACACCCCTGCAAGGTATAATCTATTCGAATAGCCGTGTCCATGGTTATGGACGACCGCTTGAAATTTGTGGCTGCTTATTGTTAGACTTGGAATTAAAAGTGTGGTTATAACTGGGTATCGACATGAATGGGATGTTCATGTTTGTTGTTGTATCAAAGTGGACCGCCACTTTGTTGTTGGTATGATTCATTTGTTATTGAATTCATTACTTATTCACGTGTTTTGCTTCTACTTCAAATCTGATTTTGAAATGGCACTTGAAAAACTAGTATGTGTAGGTTGTTCAGTATTGCGTCGTTTTTCGCAAAATTAAGCCAATATGAGCCTCCCTTTGAATGACCTTATGCATGACTATTTTTATTTGTGTAAGACTTGCGAGTACTCTGATGTTTGCTGGCTTTTACAGGTGAGGAAGATAATGAGACCGACGAGCTCGTCGGTGTCGATTTAGGCGACACCGATGAGTAGTTTGCTATCATCTAACTTCCAGTTGGTTGCCGATGGGTTATGGGGCATACCATTGCTGGTCTTTTGGTCTATTTATGTGTTTCCGCTGCTACTTAATACTCTCTTTTAAATTTGGCCGGTCGGCCACTTGTATTAGTTGTAAACTTGGAACTATGTTGTATGTCTTTTGAACTATTTATGTATGAATGTTGTATGGATGTGAGCAACGTTGTATGAGAGTATGACTTTATTGGTTGCTGATCTTGGGAGCCAATATAAGTTGTACTCGCTGTTCATGGCTTCCTATTTAACTCACTAAGTGTAGCGTTTGACTTGTTGGAGAACCGACAATCATGTAGTGCTCGCAGAGGAGCGGCGCGCATGATCGTCGGGGCTCTAGTTTGAGTTAAGTCTCTCATTTAGATGGAGTTAAGTTGGAATCCATTTACCGGAGATCCAGAGTTGTGTCCTTAAGACCAGGCTTAGTCTCGGTCTTACGGAGGTAACTCCGGGGTCCCCACAATACCCGCACTCAAGGAACGTCGGGACCATGCTCCCGGTACATAGGATGACAACAAGAATAATAAATCAACTAGTAATAAAACAATTAAGGTCTTAAGCATATAAACTAATTAATAACCAAGTTCATGAATAAATATAAAGGAGAATAATCAATGTCGCTAGATTTCAATGAAAGCACTCTAAATAGATAATGTTTGTGTGATCAATTCATGTGATGCATATGTAAAAGCCCAAATGTTTGGATCGAAGTCTGGTTCACGCAAACAATATCTTGGAGCCTGATCCAACTTATCTTGAAGAAGGAATTTTGTAGATTGATTGGACTGGAAATAACCAATCGAAGTAGTACCTAGTGTATATTCGATTATTGGATGTATATATCTTAAATTCTTAATCTGCCCATTGTGGGATGTTGTATACCACGATGGATTGGCTGGCTAAAAAAAATCTAGAAAGAATTCCTTATGAAACTTTGGACTTTATTTGACTTGGTTACATCCATCCATAATTCACCCTGCATATTATCATTTGAGAAAAAATTACTGAAACAATGGCTTAACCCGTTCAAGGATCTATCTGTTTCACGATTATGTGAATGTTCTGCCTGCAATTTCGTTTCAATTGGCTAAATAAAATATGGAGGCTGATTGTTGTTAGTCTTGGTTGATGCTGCTTTATTTTGCTTCTGATGCATAAATGTTAAATAAGGAAACAATTGACTTAATTCATGCCTGTAGCTGAGAAATTTAGTATGGGCTACATCCAAGCATGATGTCTACCTAATGTCTCATTACTCGGTGCCTCATTGGTCAGCCTTGAGTGGTGTGGACACAGAAACTATGAATGTCCAAGGACATGTTGCACCAAGTGAGGTAGGGATAATTCTTGCTTAATTTTCCCTCTTAATTTGCACTTTCTTTGGCTACTCTATATCTATTAATGCTATTGCATTATCTTATTGCAGAAGCACCCAGGAAGTTTATTAGAGCTTTTTCTCATACTCAAGTTAGTGCGTTATCAGTCAAGGATAATTTGCCAGTAGCTGGCGGTTTCCAAGGAGAGCTAAGATGCAGTGGCTGTGCCAAGGATAATTTGCCAGTAGCTGGCGGTTTCCAAGGAGAGCTAAGATGCAGTGGCTCTCTTTTTTTGCCCTGCCCCACCCCACGGTGCCAGTAACTCCACCATACTTCCATACAGTCTCCTGCCTTGCCCACCCAACCTACCATCTTGTGAGGACCCCAATTTATTTGGTTTGTAACGCTTAACCAACCACCTGGTCCTAGCATCACAAATCAAATAAACTGAGCCTCGAGATATGTATACTTCCCAGAAGCAGTATACACACCTCCCACAAAAGTATGCATCAACTCCATTCCAAACATAGAGTCCAAACATCACACTACCAAACGGAAGATAAACAAATAGTAGAGTTATTACGCATAAAGGCCGATGTGCCAAAAGATACACAAATAACCAAGACAGATAATGGAAGC
This sequence comes from Ampelocalamus luodianensis, assembly GCA_036346255.1. Classification (NCBI taxonomy): domain Eukaryota; kingdom Viridiplantae; phylum Streptophyta; class Magnoliopsida; order Poales; family Poaceae; genus Ampelocalamus; species Ampelocalamus luodianensis. Next base: position 47,870,426 of record CM070627.1, on the reverse strand, counting down.
AAAAGTGCCATAAGATGGCTATAAACAAAGCCAATCGGTGTGCCTTCAACCCACAAGGCATCCGACCGACCGCCAAGTCTAGTCGCCCAACACGGCGGCAAAGACAACTCACAAAAGTGAGGCCCTTGGGGCTCACCTTCTTCCTCTGCAACAAAAACATTAAGCAAAGCCAATGAGTACAAAGATTGTCTTTGTACTCGCAAGATCGACGTGTGAACTAGCGCACTGCTCATATGCTACATGCAAAGCTTATCCGTGGAGGCCATATGTTTCATTTGCACAAAGCCGATTGGTTTGCAATAAAGTAATACAGCTTTGAAGGCAAGTTTACAATTCATTTTTACCGTTGAAATAATCACAAATAAAGATAGATACAAGTAACCACCTAGAAGTGACTATCCCAATAGTCACCACAACATAGCACTAATCCCCGATTCGCACCACCCATCAAGTTTTAATTTAAATGTTGTAGTCTAGTTCTTGGGGCGATCCGAGCGTGTCCATAACCTAGACGAGGCTATTCGAATAGTTTTAACCCGCAGGGGTGTACCAATGTACCCACACTTGCATCGCCTTTGCCAAGCACACTCCAAGGTATGCTGCACACTAAGTCCTACGAGACTTTTCCAATATTGTGTATTAACTACGAGCCGCTCGTATGGATAGAAATCCATACGCTTACATGGTAAAGCCGAAAGACAACTACCCACTCGTGATAAAGCTCTTCTGACAACTACCATGCTCCCACCTCCATCCCTCCCGCGACCTCCCGCGACCCGAGTCAATACACGCCAAAGTACTAGGTCAAGAGAGGTCCCATATACTCTAGTGTGGTTAGCACGCAAAATGCTCAAGACGGTGGCGCAAGTAACTCGGTCCTTAATCGACTCTGCACCTTTCCAACACACCCAACAGATCACACCGCCTTACCATTGTGCCCAAGTCTAAATCATTTTTGTTTTCATTTTTAATTTTGCAATTAAACATAGCGTAAATGTGAAACATAAAGTTATAGTAAATTTTGTATGATCAAGGTTACCGACTAAGTCGATAACCGCCATTTCTACCGATACTAAGCATGAACTTTCAAAGTAATTTGATAATTCCAAAATATTTTGACTCGAAGGCTTACTAACTCTAATGCCTGCTACCTCTAACCTACAACAAGATGGCTCGATATTAACGCTGGGACTCGTGAATTATCTCCATAAGACCGAGATTAGACAAGGTCTTAGGGACATAATTACGGTCTCAGAATGAATTCCAATTTAACTCTACCCAAGTGAGAGGCTTAGGCGAACACGGAGCCTCAACGATCATGCGCGCGCTCCCTTTGCGAGCGTTACATGATTGTCGATTCTCCTCGATTCAAGCACTCGCCTTGGTGAGTTAAATGGGAATTATCAACAACGAGTATGACATATATTGGCTCCCAAGATCAATGACCAATATACTCATACCCTTACTCAACGTTGATTACATCCATACAACGATACAACAAGAGATAAAAGACATACCGCATAATAGTTAAGGTCCGCAATTATTACAAACGCCGACCGCCAAATTTAAAGTAGAGTATCAAGTAGCAATGAATTAAATAGATAAAGCAAAGACCAGCAGTGGTATGCCCATCACCCATCGGCAACCGATCGGGGTTAAATGGCAAGACACTACTCATTAGTGTCACCCAAGTCAACACTAGCGAGATCGTCATAATCATAACCTTCCTCACCGAAAAGGCCAAGAAGCATCCGCCGAGTACAAGCGCACTCGCAAGTCTTACACAAATAAAAATAGTTATGCATAAGGGTCATTCAAAGGATGGCTCATATTGGTTTAGTTTTATAAAAGACGCAACAATTAACATCCTACACATACTAGTTTTTCATGTGCCCATTTAAAATCAGATTTGAAGTAGAAGTAAAACATGTAGTAAAGCATTTCAAGAATAAACAATTGAATCATACAAAGACCAAAGTGGCAGCCCACTTTGATATACTAAACACATGAACAACCCGCTCATGACGAATCCCAAGTTTAACCACAATTTTAATTAAAAGTCTAACAATAAGCACCACAAATTTCAAGCGGTTGTCCATAACCGTGACACGGCTATTCGAATAGATTAATACCGCAGGGTGTACTACTTTACCCACACGACTTGATTAGCCCGTAAGCCTCCAGAGGCCTCAAATAGCACACTTCCTATGGTATGCCTGGGTAAATCAAGATACGCTCATTTTCAAGAAGAAAGCCCTATTGAGCTAAGTCCCCTTGTGAGATGGTTCCTGCCTAGTACAAGCGCCGGATAGCACTTGCTAGGGGCTCACAAGTTATATTGGAAATACCGATGCAATCAAAACAAAAGAATTGGTGCTCCTTGCACACTATAAAGGATTACATCGGCTCCTCAAAGAACATAGGATTTCACGGCCGCTATGCCCTTACACCACCAAGGACTTAACACAATAAAACCTCCCCTACTTAACCATACGGCTCCCAACCCGCGTGTGGCAAAGACGAGTGTTGCTTGAACAGTAGGTACCCAAAGTTCGGTCCTCAATTGTCCAGACAAGTCCTTCCACATACCCAATTCTCGTGCACAAAGACACCATCACTAACCAACACTTGTCCGAACCAAATCTCTTTTAAAAATGACAAAATTTGACTCATAAAACAGCTACAAAGATCTGAAGTAAAACATAAAGTAAGGGTTTTGTGTATCCCAAAACCATCGGGTTATTCCCGACGATCGAACTACCGTGTCTAGACTTGCATGGCTAAGCAATTCTATCACCCATAATTCACACATCCTATCTTAACCATATAGGAGTTGGCATAATTCAAGATTAACCTCAAGCATAGGACATATCTAAACTACACATCACAAAAATATTGACATAATCAAAATAGCATGCAAGCAATTATCATTGCACTAACTTAACCAAAACTGGATCAAATATGATGCAAAAGAAAGTTCAAATGATGCTTGCCTTATCGGTACAAAGAGTCGCCGCTCTCGTGAGCGTAAGTGTCGATGTCAATATGCTCGGATCCGAGCCAGAGAGGGCCTCGAGAAGCTTGGGGATGGCTTGTGTAATACTCCGAGTTTGCTCAGAGGAGTTGAATCGGAAAAATTGCGAGTTCTTTTCCGGCTTTTGGAGCAGCTGGTTTAGCCTCCCGCCAGCCTTCTTGCCTAGTGGCCGCCAGCACCTCCTCTTGGGCTTGGCCCATGCGCCTCCCCTCCAAACCCTAACCAGCCCCTTTTCCTCCCCTTTATTCTCCCTTGGCCGAACCCCTCTTTTCCCTTTGGCCGCCTCTCCTCCTCCTCTCTTCCCCTCACGCCCTGCCCCTAGGAGTCGCCCCAATCTTCATTGGTGCTGGCCCTGCTGGTTTGCCTCCCAACCTACCTTCGGACCTTCTCCCGCTGCCGGTTGCGCAAGGAGTTGAGGAGGACAGCAGCTCGCTTGGGGCAAAAGAGGTGAAAAGGAGGGAGATCGTCTTCTCCGTGGTTCTTCTACCTACTCCCTGGTTGCAGCAAGGGTAACGATGCCGGGTCTCATTGTTTGTTTGTTGGTAGAAGCGATTTGGATTCATAATTGTTTAGGCAGACTCGCTGCGATTAAAAATCTGTTTCTGTCCAGTATGTTTCGGGCCCTGTTTCATGTTCTTAGGGGCAGAATTTGGGATTCTGGTCTCCTAGAGTTAGCTAGAGGATGCTCTTAGCTTTCGGTGGCCGCCGAGATCACCTCATTCCGACTTTCGAGTCAAAAGTTATGATAGTTTTATTATCTGCTGTCCAGAATCCTGACGGGGATTAGCAGTCTCTGTTTAGATTGATTTTTGGCCTAGTTAGAGGGTGATTCAAGGGTCTTGCCCATAACAAATTTTGAAGGTGATATCACTAGCTTTCAGGATTGATAAAGAACACCTCATTTGGATTTATAGATCAAAAGTTATGCACTTTTCATTGTGACTGTCCAGTTTGAAGGTCTGTCTGTCCAGAGTCGTATGTCAGTTTATATCTTTAATTTTGACCCGTGTGCCACTTTTTGTTAAAGGCAAAATTTGAATGTCGTACAACTAGGTTATTGTAGGTAGTTCCATAACCTTTTAGATTGTTAAAGAACACTCAATTTGGAGTTGTAGTTTAAAAGTTATGGATGTTTTAGTACTACTGTTTATTATGTTCGACAGTTTCTGTACTGCTATTTCAAACAACTGTTAGCCTTTAAATTGGCCAAATTGGTTTACCACGTCAACTAGAGTATTGTAGTTTAGTCAGTTAAGAAGCTACAGAAATTGGATTCACCTCGTTTCGACTTCCAGATCTTAAGTTATGCCAATTACTGTGCCGCTGTCCAGAATTAAGTTATGACAGAATTGTTGATTTCAGTTTAAGTTTTGTATTAACGACTAGAGTCTTCAGTGGAAGTGTATAGCGTTGATTAGTAGAAATGGGTATTTTTCTGGTGTTTTTATTGAATGTATTTCATTGGTTAGGCGGCGAGAGTCAATTTAGGAACGCCATCGCTGCCAGCTAACGCGCCTCAACGCGAAGGCAAGTACTTTGTTAATCGAATCGGTTGTGCATTGTGGTTATTGATATGATCGTGCTGTGATAACTTTTGTGTAGTATGAAGTGAGATATTCATGTTTCGTATCTTGTGTTGAATTCATGATTAGAAATGATGGTAATGTTTAATTCAATAAGTTGTTTCATGCATTCATTATCATTTGCCGCCCACGGAGTGGATGAGGAAGACCATCAATTCCAGGATGGTTGAGTAAGACCCATTAATTCCAAGATGGGCAATGTTGGACACCCGTATGAAACGTTCTTCATACGGGAAATGGATCCCCGCATTTTTGTTAAGATGCGGGCTTGAGTGAACACCGACGGTGTTCACCGACTATACCAGATATGTGTGTGTGCATCCATTCCCTTGATTTTAAGCATTCATGTCATGTCTTCATATGCACTCATTTGTGTTATGACCAATGTTGATGCCGAGCATGTCTTATTTTTATTGATAAATGTTTTATTGATCATTGTACTTGCGAGTCTTGACTCACCTCATGCTTGTTTTGTCTATTTCTAGGTGACCGTTGATGAGATTCTCTTGGGAGGGAGTAGACACACACTACTTGTCTACATCACCAATTTCATGTTCAAGACATAATTCTAGTTCAATATTACATTCGTTAATGTCGAATTGTAATAATTAAACTTTAATTGGAGAAGGAAGGATACCTTCTCCGCTATGATGTTGATTTAATCTACATGTGAACCTTCTTAATGTTTCTCAAGATTAAATAACTTAGAAGGTGAAGGAAGGATACCTTCACCATATCTTGATTATGTTAATGTCGCATTGGTTGATATAATTATTTCATATTCTTCCAAATGTGTAGATTGTTAGAATAACTAGGTGGCATCTTGGCTTCTATTTGGCCAGTGGTGTTACAGCTTGGTATCGAGCGGCTTTAGGTCCGTGGTTAAAATAAAATTATTAAATTGACACACCGTGCATGTGAGGTTGGGTTGGGTAATTCATTGTTTCCGCACTCGTTGATATGCTTTATTTGTTGTGAAATTGTTGTTTAGTTCTCGCTTCTTTTGAACCGCTAAGTTAAGTGTTTAGTTTTGTTCGTTGTGGTGTTCTTAGATGGCGAGAGGTAGAGGACGTGGACGCTCACGCCGTGGTCGCGTCGTGGACGTGGTCCGCGAGCCGCAACCTCCGCAAGAGGCCGGTGGTGCTATCGAGGAGGTTGCCTCACCGCCACCCACCGCCTGGTTGCTACGCCGCCGTGGATGCCCAGCGCGCCGGCTATTATTATTCGAATCTTCGAGGGAGAACGAGCAACTCCACAACGATGCAGCAGCCAACTCGCCGCCGCCGCCTTCCCGCCGCCGCTTCGCCGCCGCCTGCCTGCTCGCTGGTGTCCGGCCAGGCGTTCCACCCGAGACTAGGATAAGTCTCCGCGAGTGGATGTCGCCGACTTGACACTTTTGATGGAGCGGTACCCGGGCTCAGCAGCAGATTGGCTCGTACATGGAGCGGCGCTTGATGCATTGGAGATGAACGCAGGCAAAGGGTTCGCTTTGTGGCCTTTCAACCGGCGCTGCCGATATCCGTGGGAAGGGGTTCGCTCGCTAGGACCCCAGCTCAGGGACCGCTACATGGGAAGTTTTGTGGGGCAATTTAGAGCCAAGTACTATCCGATTCCTTCGTTGAGAAGATGGAGCGCTCGCTGACGCTGACTCGTGGTAATAGGTCGGGCCAGAGTATGAGGCTGACCAACACTGCACGCTTTGTACGTGGTAGCCAATGATGATATGGAGAAGGCTAAGAGGTTCCGCTGGGTCTCGTTTCAGAGTATCGCGATTCGGGGGCATCCGTCTTGCGTGATTTCAAGATGCTGGTTGAGCAAAGCAGAGGAATGGAGTTGGTGAGGAATCTTCCTTCGCAGACGCAGCGCTTGTGGCACTATTTCGCTGGTGGTTCTAGCAAGGGCGGCGGGTTTTAGTGGTGGAGGCGGTCTTCACAACGACCGCATCCAAGAGATTTCAAGGAGTCGCCGCCTGCTCACCAAAGAAGGGCGCCTTCTTCTCGCCGCCACGCACGCCGTCACCGCACTCGCGCTTGTGCTCCGTCCCGGACAAGGTATGAAATGTTTCAGATGTGGAGAGGGTCACCGGTCTTCGAGTGTTCTTTCAGAGGGACGTGTCGCCGCAGTGGCCGAAGGCCACAAAGCGCCGCTTGCAAACGAACCCAACGAGCATCATCAAGTGGGAAGCCGCTCCAGCCATGCCTTCTTCCAGCACCTCGGCTCAAGATGACTCTAGCCGCACCTCCCGTGCCTCGCCGTCGATGGGTTCCTCCCGCAGCTTTTACTCGCGCCTCCTTCGTGGTTCTACTCGAACCCCGCCTGCCCCGCACCACCTTCGATGCTTCTCCCGCAGAGTTCCCGCCATCCTTCACAGAGTGCGGTGCGCCTTCCGCCCGGCACCATAGGGTCACGCCATGCCTACTCCTCGACATCAGGCCGCCCCGATGTGGTGACAGTACTCTACTAGTTGATTCACATGAGGCTTTCAGATATTTGATTCCTGAGCTACTTATTCTTTTGTGTCCTTAGAGTTTGTTAGAAGGGCGAGTTTGAGGTGCGCTTATATCCGAGTCCTGTGGTGGCTGGCCTCCGGGGTCTTATTTCTAGCTCTACAAATGTCCTCGGCCAGATTATCACTATTGAAGATGAGAATTTCATCGCCAACCTTATGGTGATTCAGCTTATCACCTTTGATGTTATTTTGGGTATGGATCGTTATTCAATTATCGTACAAGATTTGTTGCTTTTGGAAGACGGTGACTTTGCGTGCTCCATCGTGAAGAACCGTTTTTCGTAGTAGCGCCGCTTGATTCCTTGTTCGTGTTGACTAGTTTGTTTCCACCGCCGAGCCTCAACCATTGGGATGCTTTGGTCCCTTAGCGAGAAGTCTCAATCTCCACTTCGTATTGAAGATATTCGTAGTGAATGAGTTTCCGATGTTTTTCCGTAGAGCTTCCTCGAATGCCTCCCGAGCGTAAAGTGGAGTTCCTGATAGATCTTGTTCCGAACCCGACCTATTTCTATATCTCCATATCGCTTGCTGCCCCTTTCGTGAGGAGTTGAAAAGCAATTGGATGATTTGCTATCCAAAGGTTTGATTCGCGAGTGTTTCGCCGTGGGAGCTCTGCTCTTTCACTAAGAAGAAGGACGGTAGTTGGCGATGTGTGTGGATTACGGCTCTTAACCAAGCAAATCGTGAAGAATAAATATCCTTTGCCCCGTATTGAGGATCTCTTTGATCGCTTGAAGGGAGCTAAAATATTCTCCAAAATTGACCTTCAACAAAGTTATAATCGATTAGAGTTCGAGAGCAAGATATTGAGAAGACAAATTTTCTACAAGGTATGGTCATTATGAGTATAAGGTTATGTCTTTTGGGCTAACCAATGCTCCTCGCAGCTTTCATGGAAGCCATGAATAGTATGTTGCACCCTTACCTTGATGATTTCGTCGTAGTATTCATTGATGACATCTTGATTTATTCCAAGACGAAGAAGATCATGCTCAAGATTCGAGGTTGGTACTTGAGACCCCGAGAGTGAACCAATTTTATGCCAAATCAAGAAATGTGAATTCGGATTTCAAGTTGGGTTTCGCCATGTAATCAATCAAGAGGGCATTTCGCTTGATTCAAGTAAGATCTCAACAAGTGGTGGAATGGAAAAGACCAACTAATGTAAAAGAAGTGAGGAGTTTTCTGGTTTAGCCTGGTTATTATCGACGTTTCGTGGAGGGTTTTCTACCCTTGCTAGACCATTGTCACAGCTTGACACGTAAAGGGGTCAAGTTTCAGTGGATCGACGCTGCAGAACGGTTTCAGACTTTGAAGGATAGATTGGTGACCGCCCAAGATTTCACTCTTCCCGAACCAGTGGAAGCGGTTCACTATTTATTCAGATGCTTCTAGAGTTGGGCTTGGTTGTGTACTTATGCAGATGGCAAGGTGATTGCCTATGCATCGCAAGCAGCTTGAAGAAACATGAATGTAATTATCCTACTCACGATTTAGAGTCGGCCGCAGTGGTTCTTGCTTTGAAGATTTGGCGTCATTATTTGTATGGCGAATCTTGTGACATTTTCACCGATCACAAGAGTCCAAATACATCTTTACCTGTAAAGATTTAAACTCGAGGCGTATGAGATGGTTAGAGTTGATAAAAGACTATGATCTCACCATTCAAGATCACCCGCAAGGCAAATGTTGTAGCCGATGCCCTGAGTCGCAAGGCGACCCTCCTACTCTCGCTTGTCTCATTGCTGATTTAGAGCGTATGGATATCTCCTTTTGTTTTATGCACCGCCTAACTGAGACCCGCTTGCTTCTTGAGTCAACCATTCCGATCGAAAGTGGAAGCACAACAACTTGATCAAATGTTTCAACATGCAAGGAAACGCCTAGATGAAGGCAAACAAGGCCACTTCAAAGATAGATGAGTCAGTGCATTATGATTTAAAGGTCGCTTTGTGTGCCACAGGGGCACAAAGTTAAAGACGAGATTCTAAAGGAAGCACACCAGACATCAGATACAAGACATCCAGTGAGACCAAAATGTACAAAGATTTGAAGAAGAGTTTCGTGGAAGAGAATGAAAGTCGATATTATGCAAGATGTGGCCTCGTGTGGATCTCGCCAATGGTTAAGGTGAACATAAGCGACGGCAGGATTGTTGCAACCTTTAGAGGTTCCTGATGGCCATGGGATGACATCTCCATGGATTTTGTGGTTGGTTTACTCGCACTCACGAGGAAGGATGCTATATGGGTTATAGTGGATCGGTTCAAGAAGTCCGCACATTTCATTCCTATTCGAACCACCACCTCATGAGCGATTTGGCTCCACTCTATGTGCGAGATAATACGCTTGCACGGGTGCCAAAGACTATTGTTTCCACCGAGATGTCAAATTTGTTTCCAAGTTTTGGGAGAGCTTGCAGAGTGCTTTGGGCACGCAACTCCGCCTTAGTATCGATTCCACCTCGCATGCATGGTCACCCGAGCGCATAATCCAAACCTTAGAAGATATGCTCAGTGTTGTGTTTTATCCCGAAGGGGGTTGGGAAGATCACCCGCTTTGGCGAGTTCGCCTATAACAATAGCTATCACGCCAGATTCGAGCCGCACCATTTGAGGTTCTCTATGGGCGAGATGCGATCTCCATTGTGTTGGGATGCAGCTGGAGAGCGGGCTGTTTTGGGTCCCGACGGGTTCAAGAACCGTGGTTAGAGTAGCAGAGATCAGAAGAATCGCCGCCGCTCAAAGCCGGCTGTAAGAGTTATGCAGATGAGAAGGCGAGAGTTGGAATTCGGCGGGAAACGAGGTTCTTCGAGGGTATCGCCACCAAAGGCGAGTACGCTTCGGTACTAAAGGGAAGCTTAGCCCAAGGTACATCGGACCGCTTCCAGCCAGGCAAGAATTGGGAAATTAGCTTACCGCTTGGATCTTCCGAATCCATGCAAGGAGTTCATAATGTGTTCCACGATCAATGTTGAGGAAGTTCTTGAGAGACCCGAGCATGCTATTCACGGAGCCCTTGATCATTGAGCAGACCTTACGCTTGAGTCCCGACCAAAGGAAAATTTTGAAGAGTCGAGCGGTTCTCGAGGAACAAGACATTGAAGTATGTCAAGGTTCTTGGTCTCATCACCGAGAGGAAGCCACTTGGGAGTTAGAGTCTGCATGCGCGAGCAATATCCCGACCTATTCATTTCCTGATGTGCTAAACCTTTGCTTCCAACTTGTTAGTATTCCATTCTCGTGTTCATTCATGGTTAGAATTCGAGGTCGACTCATAAGGGGGTAGACTGTAATACTCCGAAGTTTGCTCAGAGGGAGTTGAATCGGGAAAAATTAAGTAGTTCTTTTTCCGCTTTTGGAGCAGCTGGTTTAGCCTCCGCCAAGCCTTCCTTGCCTAGTGGCCGCCAGCACCTCCTCTTGGGCTTGGCCCATGCGCCTCCTCCAAACCCTAACCAGCCCCTTTTCCTCCCTTTATTCTCCCTTGGCCGAACCCCTCTTTTCCCTTTGGCCGCCGCCTCCCTCCTCCTCTCTTCCCCTCACGCCCTGCCCCTAGGAGTCGCCCCAATCTCCATTGGTGCTGGCCCCTGCTGGTTTGCCTCCCAACCTACCTCGGACCTTCTCCGATGCCGGCTGCGCAAGGAGTTGAGGAGGACAGCAGCTCGCTTGGGGCAAAAGAGGTGAAAAGGAGGGAGATCGTCTTCTCCGTGGTTCTTCTACCTACCCTGGTTGCAGCAAGGGTAACGATGCCGGGTCTCATTGTTTGTTTGTTGGTAGAAGCGATTTGGATTCATAATTGTTTAGGCAGACTCGCGCTGCATTAAAAATCTGTTTCTGTCCAGTATGTTTCGGGCCCTGTTTCATGTTCTTAGGGCAGAATTTGGGATTCTGGTCTCCTAGAGTTAGCTAGAGGATGCTCTTAGCTTTGGTGGCCGCCTAGATCACCTCATTCCGACTTTCGAGTCAAAAGTTATGATAGTTTTATTATCTGCTGTCCAGAATCCTGACGGGGATTAGCAGTCTCTGTTTAGATTGATTTTTGGCCTAGTTAGAGGGTGATTCAAGGGTCTTTCCCATAACAAATATTGAAGGTGATATCACTAGCTTTCAGGATTGATAAAGAACACCTCATTTGGATTTATAGATCAAAAGTTATGCACTTTTCATTGTGACTGTCCAGTTTGAAGGTCTGTCTGTCCAGAGTCGTATGTCAGTTTATATCTTTAATTTTGACCCGTGTGCCACTTTTTGTTAAAGGCAAAATTTGAATGTCGTGCCAACTAGGTTATTGTAGGTAGTTCCATAACCTTTTCAGATTGTTAAAGAACACTCAATTTGGAGTTGTAGTTTAAAAGTTATGGATGTTTTAGTACTACTGTTTATTATGTTCGACAGTTTCTGTACTGCTATTTCAAACAACTGTTAGCCTTTTAAATTGGCCAAATTGGTTTACCACGTCAACTAGAGTATTGTAGTTTAGTCAGTTAAGAAGCTACAGAAATTGATTCACCTCGTTTCGACTTCCAGATCTTAAGTTATGCCACCATCGTGCCGCTGTCCAGAATTAAGTTATGACAGAATTGTTGATTTCAGTTTAAGTTTTGTATTAACGACTAGAGTCTTCGTGGAAGCGTGTATAGCGTTGATTAGTAGAAATGGGTATTTTTCTGGTGTTTTTATTGAATGTATTTCATTGGTTAGCGTATGAGCTTGAATTTAGGAACGCCATCGCTGCGCCTAACGCGCCTCAACGCGAAGGCAAGTACTTTGTTAATCGAATCGGTTGTGCATTGTGGTTATTGATATGATCGTGTTGTGATAACTTTGTGTAGTATGAAGTGAGATATTCATGTTTCAGATCTTGTGTTGAATTCATGATTAGAAATGATGGTAATGTTTAATTCAATAAGTTGTTTCATGCATTCATTATCATTTGCCGCCCACGGAGTGGATGAGGAAGACCATCAATTCCGGATGGTTGAGTAAGACCCATTAATTCCAAGATGGGCAATGTTGGACACCGTATGAAACGCTCTTCATACGGAAATGGATCCCGCATTTTTGTTAAGATGCGGGCTTGAGGAACACCGACGGTGTTCACCGACTATACCGTATATGTGTGTGTGCACCATTCCTTGATTTTAAGCATTCATGTCATGTCTTCATATGCACTCATTTGTGTTATGACCAATGTTGATGCCGAGCATGTCTTATTTTTATTGATAAATGTTTTATTGATCATTGTACTTGCTGAGTCTTGACTCACCTCATGCTTGTTTTGTCTATTTCTAGGTGACCGTTGATGAGATTCTCTTGGGAGGAGTAGACACACACTACTTGTCTACATCACCAATTTCATGTTCAAGACATAATTCTAGTTCAATATTACATTCGTTAATGTTGAATTGTAATAATTAAACTTTAATTGGAGAAGGCAGATACCTTCTCCGCTATGATGTTGATTTAATCTACATGTGAACCTTCTTTAATGTTTCTCAAGATAAATAACTTAGAAGGTGAAGGAAGGATACCTTCACCATATCTTGATTATGTTAATGTCGCATTGGTTGATATAATTATTTCATATTCTTCCGAAATGTGTAGATTGTTAGAATAACTAGGTGGCATCTTGGCTTCGCTTGGCTGTGGTGTTACAAATGGAGCAAAGGTTTCACACGGAGAAGAAGTAGCGGCACAACACGACTTCTCGTGGAGAAGATGATTGGAGAAACCAAAACGAAGTGGGAGAGGAAAGGTTGTTTCCTACTAAAATGGTTCAATCTTCAAATCAACAAAATCCTTCCGGAGACGAAGAAGACACGAGGTGTCCTCCGAGCGTGCTCGCACCGAGCTAGAGCACGACGATGGGGCAGAGGCCAAGTAGAAGCCGAGAGAAAGCCTCCCTCTCCTCTGTCAACCGAGGAGAAGTGAGGGAAAAAGGAGGGCTTCGAGGGGTGATAAAGCCGAGGGACGTTGGGGGTGGGTGCGTGTGCGAGAAGAAACGCGGACAAGCAACGGGCGCGTGAAGTGACAGGATCGGCGAGACGACCGCGTGGCGAGGAGTGTTCGCGAGGGCGCGCCGGAGGTTGAAGGCGGTCGGCAAGCGGCCCGTGATGGCAGCGACTTAAGGTGCGGGGTAAGCTAGCGCCACGTGGCTGAATGAGGACCGTTAGATCGATTGGAAGGGTGAGATTTCACGTGTTGTTTTGAATCGTCTAACGTTGGCGAATCGACCGCCGATCTCGATCCAAGGGCTGCATGTGCCAGCATTTAAGTGACGCGGCCGAGTCAAGCCTCCGTGGTCGGACCGAGTCCGACTGTCCGAGCCATAGGAACAGCATCGCTTGACCGATTCTAATTTATTTGATTCTAGTTTGACTGAGGCTTTATAAATAGAAATAAATTTCTAAAAATTATGAAATAATTTGTGGGGTTCCTGGGATGACATAGTTCTCATAAAAATTATAAAACCCTACTGTTCGTAATATAGTTTGTGATACTTAAATTCAAACATGTTGTATGTCTATAAATGTTGCTTGAATTTTAATGAGGTTCAAACTAGTCCCAAAAATTTTGGAAAATTATATTAATTCATGATAATTAATTTAGTATTCGAATAAATTGGTTCCAGATGATGATCACAACTTTTTATCACTGATTTGAATTGAAATTTAAATTTGAAGGGTAGGTTCATGTTTTTAACAGATTTTCCAAGTGCAATAAATTATGAAATGGTTTGAATTTAATAATGCATGCTAATGAAATACATATTAATCCATTTTAATTGTGGGTTGTGACAAACCTCCTTACAAAAGATCTCGACCGAGATCCGTGGAGAAGAATTAGAAAGTTTTCATTAGAAGTTCTAATTTATGTTGTCTTGATTTCCTTCAAAGATAGTGTTGTCAGGTTATAATTTACATTAATATATTTTACCTTTCCTTTCTTGATACGAAGGCACTTCATGCGGAGAAGAGTTCTGGATATGCCGCTCGCATCCGGTCTTCACGTTCCCAAGTTGCTTCATTCTCTGTGTGGTTGCTCTATTGAACCTTGACGAACTTGATGTTACGATTCCTAGTCTTTCGCCGGTTTCCTCAAGGATACGAATCGGCTCTCGATAAGATAGATCGGGTTGCAAGTCGAGTTTATCCAACTCGGTTGCTTCCGCTGGAACTCAAGACATTTCTTGAGTTGGGAGACATGGAAGACGCATGCACGCTCGAGAGTGATGGTGGCAACCCAACCGGTATGCCACCGATCCCAACTTAGCTAGAATACGGAAAGGTCCAATATAGCGAGGTGCTAATTTACCTTGATTTGGAAACGATTTAACTCCTTTCATAGGAGAGACTTTAAGATAAACATGATCGCCCACTTCAAACTCAACTCGCGACGACGACGGCTCGGCATAAGACTTCGACGTGATTGAGCCGCCTAAGTCGCTCATGAATGACACGAACTTGTTCTTCAAAGATCTTCCACCAAGGTCGGGCCATAGAATGGCCTCTCCCGCTTCGACCAGTTCAAAGGTGTTCTACAAGCTCTCCCATACAATGCTTCAAGGGTGACATTTGAATGCTCGATTGGAAGTCGTTGTCGAGGAGAACTCCGCAAACGATAAACATTTTTCCCAACTATCGATGTAGGACAAGACGCAAGCCCGAGAAGATCTTCCAAAACTTGGTTTACCCTCTCACCGGCTCCATCTGCTTATGGGTGGTGTTGAGCTAAAAGATAGACTGGTCCCCATTGCTTTATGTAAGCATTCCTAAATAGGATGTGAATTGAGGGTCTCTATCGTAAACTATCACCTTGGAACACCGTGGAGACAAACAATTTTTGCAATGTAAAGCTCCGCTAACTTGTCCTCACTGTAGATGGTCTTGACAGAATGAAGTGAGCAACTTTCACAAACGGTCCACAATTACCCATATAGAATCAAATCCAGCTTTAGTTCTAGGAAGGCCGGTGATAAAATCCATGCCAACTTCTTCCCATTTCCACTGGGGAATGGGCAGGGGATCTAGAGTGCCAGCTGGCTTCAAATGCTCAGCCTTGACTCTTTGACATAGATCGCACTCGCCACATATCGTGCAACGTGTCGCTTCATTCGGCTCCACCACAACTTCTTTTTCAAATCTTGATACATTTTCGCACTCTGGTGGATAGAGAATTTGAGTTATGAGCCTCCTTGAGAATCAATTCTCTCAAGTGGCGATCAAATGGTACCACCATACGGTTTCCAAACCATAGAGTACCTTGTGCATCTTGCTTAAAACATTTAGCCTTGCCTTGTTTCATTAGTTCTAAAATTTGAGCCACTTCCGCATCGCTTTCGGGCTTCTAATCTGGTCCTCAAGTGTGCAAGTCACACCGAGGGCTGCAAGTTAACCTTCTTCAACTATCTCCGTGTGTAGGTCTTGCAATGCAACATAAGTTTCGCTGTATGAGTTACCGACAAACAGCTGCATTGAGATTTTCGCTCAAGGCGCCGCCACGACATTAGCTTTCCTCGATGGTAATGGAGTCCCATATCGTAATCTTTAATCAACTCAAGCCATCTTCTTTGTCTCAAATTCAGGTCGGCTTGGGTGAAATGTATTTAAGGCTTTTATGGTCTGTAGATCTCGCAATGATTACCGATGAGGTAATGTCGCCAAATCTTCAAGGCATGAACTACACCGCGAGCTCTAGGTCGTGTGGGATAATTGGCCTCATGGGGCCTCAATTGCCTCGATGCGTAGGCCACCACTCGCCGCCTTGCATAAGCACACAACCGAGCCCATGGCGAGATGCATCACAAGAGATATCAAAGCTCTTATGAATGTCCGCGTAACAAGCACGGAGCTTCGTCGCATCCTTTCGTGGTTTGAAAGCTTTGCTCGCATTCTCACGCCCACTCAAATTTCTTTTCTTTCTTTAGAAGTTGGGTCATAGGCTTCGCGATTTTTGAGAAATTCTTGATGAACCTACGAGTATCCCGCAAGTCCAAGAAAACTACGAATGTCGCTGACGCCTTGGGTTGCTTCCATTCAAGGACATCTCGCACTTACTAGGATCAACAAATGACACCGCCTTAGATAGGATGTGTCCCAAGAAACTAACTCTCAAGCCAAAACTCACATTTGTCGAATTTGGCGATAGCCGATGGTGGCGAAGCTTTTCTAACACTAGTCTCAAGTGTTGCTCGTGCTCAAGATCGACTTAGAGTAGATAAGGATATCATCAATGAAAACCACTACAAACCGATCCAAGTATGCCATGAACACCGAATTCATGAGATTCGTGAAATAGGTCGGGCATTGGTCAAACCAAATGACATGACCGTACTGCATGCACGTGAACGAGTAGAGAAGGCGGTCTTCTAATGTCCTCGTTCTAACTTTAATCTAATGGTAGCCTAATCTCAAGTCAATTTTGGAGAACACCGAGCTCCACTAAGCTGGTCAAATAGGTCATCGATTCGCGGAGCGATACTTGTTCTTGATGGTGACCTCATTCAACTGACAGTAGTCAACACACATCCGTAGACTCTTGTCTTTCTTCTTGACAAAGAGAGCCGGCATCCCAAAGGCGAGGAGCTAGGCCCCGATGAAACCCTTGTCTTGCAACTCCTGTTGTTCTTTCAATTCAGCTAGCTCATTGGGCGGCATCCGACACGGCCTTTTGAGATGGGCGCGTACCGTGCAAGCTCAATGACAAACTCTACCTCTCGGTCGGGGCATGCCCGAAGTTCTTCAGGAACACATCAGATACTCACTCACCATCGAACCTCCTCTATCTTGAGGGAGGTACTCACCTCTAAGGCATAAAGGTGAGAACTACCCACTAAAGGTGCAAAGACTACCTGGATGCCGCCCTCGCTAGTCACCAAATAGACTGGGCACAATCAATCTTCCCCGATTCTTAGATAACCAATCCATCCCTAATATAACATCGATGCCCACCGAACTTATCACTATTAGGTTTGCTCAAAAGTTAACATTTTGTATTTCAATTTTTACGCCCTCGCACTTGATCGGCGAGAAAACCACCGGGACCGAATATGATAAGGTGGGTGTAGTGTATGTATCTTGAATTGGTTAATTTCAGCATACTCATTTTTAATAAATGAATGAGATGCTCCGTAATCAAATAGAACGGATGCAGGACATGAATTAACAAGAAGTGTACCTAGCACGACGCCGTGCGCTCGCCGCCTCCTCTCGCCGAGACGTGGTTGACGCGACCATGTGCATGCCGGGTGGAGTAGGTGCTGTTTCTCGTGGTGGTGGCGTGGCCTCACCGAGCCGGGCCGTGGTGCCGAGCAGAGTACGCCCGGCATCCTTGCCGCTGGCGAGGCATCATAAGCATAGTGGCCCCGACGCCACAAGTGGAAACAAATGACGCCGCTTGTATGCCCCGCCGCCCGTGGTCTCGCCCCGCCAGGCCGCCGAGCCGCCGTGGAGAAGGTCGTGGAGGTGCCACAAGAGACCTCGACGGTGTTGGCCGGGCACGAGGTGCCCGAGGTAGTCCCGGCGTGGCTCGAAAATCGCCACCGCCATCGCCATCCGGAAGGCCTTCCTCCTCTTTCGACTCATCCACCGCCATGCTCTCATGCTCCACCACTATCGCCTTGTTGACCGGGATGCCGGAAACTCTGAAATCATGTGTAGCTAAAACAAGCCGCAACTCCTCTCGATAGCCCATGGAAGAACTCGTTCGCGACGAGCGCCCGCCGAGACGCCGCCCGAGCATACCGCCAAGTAGTTGAAATCATGCAGTACTCGGCGACGGTCCGCCGCCCTCGCCTCAAGGCAGGAATCGCCGCCGCTGATAAGCGCACTTCTCCAGATATGGGCCTCCTAACGCATCTCGAATTCGCCCAAGTCGGACGTGACCAGCGGGCTGCATTGCGGAATAACTATCCCACCATGCGCCGCGCCCGCCAATCGATAGCCGGCAAACAAGACTCTCAACCCCGTACATTGCGCTATGTTCACTTCTTCTCAATGTTGTGCAACACCCTCCGCTTCCATCGGGTCCTTGCCGCCGCAAATGTCGGAGGGTTGGTTCGCCGAACTCGCGAGACTCTGACGCCGGCGGCGGGCAGCCCTCCCGCCGTAACGGAGCCGAGCGTGTTGCGCACGATCACCTCAAGCATCCGGTCCGGTCCATCCGCTGCGCCAATCATCATCATAAACTCGACCATGGATGGTGGCGAGGGAGCACTCCTCGCACCCACCCCGCCGGGACGGCCGAGAGGGTTTCGCCATGCCCGCACTACCGCCGGGATGACCGCCCCCGATCGTAGAAATCGCCGAGGTGCTAGACGTGGTGCCCTAGATGGGGATAGGAGCCTCGCCGCGTAGGGCTCCCGATCGCGTAGTTGGTCCCGCCATCCCGTATTGGACAAGGATGGTTAGTAAATTAAGACAAAAGCCATTACTTGGCTTTACATGCACAATCAATATCAAAAGCAAGAAAATTGTAACACCAAATGGAACACCGAACATAAATCAAGATAAACCGAATCGATACAACACAGATATAAGCGCCGCAGCTTAAGATTACAATCAAATAGTAGTTTTTGCAAATGAAACATGATAGTTCGACTTCTACTACCCTATTACATAAACCTAAGGATACAAGCTCAAACATAGAGCTCCTCGCTTAACACCTTAGATATTATTCCGCCAAAGTTCACCGGAAAGTCATCGAAAGGTGTGGTATCCGTGGATCTCGATCTTCCGGTCTCCCGGTTGGTGAGGCGTAAGGGGATCCTACGCCGATGATATGGCCTCCTACTTGTGGAGACGATAGTCCGACGGCGCAGAATGTACGGTGAAACCTCATTAGCGCCATACAAAGACATCCGACGAATGAGCCTCATGTCATGCATGAGTCAGAATGCTCCTCGAGCTATAATGAGACGACGACGCGCCTCCCATAACTCATGCATCATGCGCGATGCATTTGGTCCATCATGTGAACCAATCTCGCCAATCGCTCGACTTGGGGTCCTCCCAACCGATCCTAGCAAACGAAGTTCACGCCCCTAGCGCGCGCGCGCGATCGGAAGTGGTCGATGGGGCCGGGCTAACTCGCCGTCGAGCGAAGACGACTCATGGCCACCAAAGCCACTTCTTGTAACGCCATGGCCTCCGGTACCACGCTACCGAAGCGGTAAGGTATGCTCCAAGAATTTGTCCGCAACGATATCTATCATCGCCATAAATTCCTCCATTCCAGTCCTCGATCAGACTAATAATGTGAAGTTCGCCTCCACATCATGTCTCGTGAGCAACGCTGGTATCCATCCACTCCTTCACCGAGTTTCCTGACAAGGCATCGAGGGTTCATTTAAAGGCAAGAAGGCAAGGTAAGTTAGTTTCATAAACCAAAACAGATCGAGAGAAAAGATACTAAGATGGATAAGGAATAAAAGATATTCTTAACTTGAACTTTCTCAAAGTAATTTGATAATTCCAAAATATTTTGACTCGTAAGGCTTACTAACTCTAATGCCGCATACTCTAACCTACAATAAGATGGCTCGATACTAACGCAGGGACCCTGAATTATCTCCATAAGACCGAGATTAGACAAGGTCTTAGGGACATAATTACGGTCTCAGAATGAATTCCAATTTAACTCTACCCAAGTGAGAGGCTTAGTTTAACATCGAGCCTCAACGATCATGCGCGCTTCCCTATGAGAAGCTACATGATTGTCGATTCTCCTCGATTCAAGCACTATCCTTGGTGAGTTAAATGGGAATTATCAACAACGAGTATGACATATATTGGCTCCCAAGATCAATGACCAATATACTCATACCCTTACTCAACGCTGATTACATCCATACAACGCATACAACAAGAGATAAAAGACATATCGCATAATAGTTAAGGTCCGCACTTATTACAAACCACCGACCGCCAAATTTAAAGTAGAGTATCAAGTAGCAATGAATTAAATAGATAAAGCAAAAGACCAGCAGTGGTATGCCCATCACCCATCGCAACCGATCGGGGTTAAATGGCAGACACTACTCATTAGTGTCACCCAAGTCAACACTAGCGAGATCGTCATAATCATAACCTTCCTCACCGAAAAGGCCAAAGAAGCATCCGTCGAGTACAAGCGCATCGCAAGTCTTACACAAATAAAAATAGTTATGCATAAGGGTCATTCAAAGGATGGCTCATATTAGTTTAGTTTTGCTAAAAGACGCAACAATTAACATCCTACACATACTAGTTTTTCATGTGCCCATTTAAAATCAGATTTGAAGTAGAAGTAAAACATGTAGTAAAGCATTTCAAGAATAAACAATTGAATCATACAAAGACCAAAGTGGCAGCCCACTTTGATATACTAAACACATGAACAACCTGCTCATGACGAATCCCAAGTTTAACCACAATTTTAATTAAAAGTCTAACAATAAGCACCACAAATTTCAAGTTGTTGTCCATAACCGTGACACGGCTATTCGAATAGATTAATACCCTCGCAGGTGTACTATTTACCCACACGACTTGATTAGCCCGTAAGCCTCCAGAGGCCTCAAATAGCACACTTCCTATGGTATGCCTACTGCAAATCAAGATACGCTATTTTCAAAGAAGAAAGCCCTATTGAGCTAAGTCCCCTTGTGAGATGGTTCCTGCCTAGTACAAGCGCCTGATAGCACTTGCTAGGGGCTCACAAGTTATATTGGAAATACCGATGCAATCAAAACAAAAGAATTGGTGCTCCTTGCACACTATAAAGGATTACATCGGCTCCTCAAAGAACATAGGATTTCACTGGCCGCTATGCCCTTACACCACCAAGGACTTAACACAATAAAACCTCCCCTACTTAACCATACGGCTCCCAACCCGCGGTGGCAAAGACGAGTGTTGCTTGAACAGTAGGTACCCAAAGTTCGGTCCTCAATTGTCCAGACAAGTCCTTCCACATACCCAATTCTCGTGCACAAAGACACCATCACTAACCAACACTTGTCCGAACCAAATCTCTTTTAAAAATGACAAAATTTGACTCATAAAACAGCTACAAAGATCTGAAGTAAAAACATAAAGTAAGGGTTGTGTGTATCCCAAAACCATCGGGTTATTCCCGACGATCGAACTACCGTGTCTAGACTTGCATGGCTAAGCAATTCTATCACCCATAATTCACACATCCTATCTTAACCATATAGGAGTTGGCATAATTCAAGATTAACCTCAAGCATAGGACATATCTAAACTACACATCACAAAAATATTGACATAATCAAAATAGCATGCAAGCAATTATCATTGCACTAACTTAACCAAAACTGGGATCAAATATGATGCAAAAGAAAGTTCAAATGATGCTTGCCTTGTGGTACAAAGAGCTGCTCGCCTCGTGAGCGTAAGTGTCGATGTCAATATGCTCGGATCCGAGCCAGAGAGGGCCCGGAGAAGCTTGGGGATGGTCGAGCAAGTGTCGGCACGAGAAGAAGTAGCGGCACAACACGACTTCTCGTGGAGAAGATGATTGGAGAAACCAAAACGAAGTGGGAGAGGAAAGGTTATTTCCCCGGCCGAAAATGGTTCAATCTTCAAATCAACAAAATCCTTCCGGAGACGAAGAAGACACGAGGGTGTCCTCCGGAGCGTGCTCTGGTACCGAGCTAGAGCACGACGATGGGGCAGAGGCCAAGTAGAAGCCGAGAGAAAGCCTCCCTCTCCTCTGTCAACCGAGGAGAAGTGAGGGAAAAAGGAGGGCTTCGAGGGGTGATAAAGCCAGAGGGACGTTGGGGGTGGGTGCGGTGTGCAGAGAAGAAACGCGGGACAAAGCCACCGGGCGCGTGAAGTGACAGGATCGTGGCGAGACGACCGCGTGGCGAGGAGTGTCCGCGAGGGCGCGCCGGGAGGTTGAAGGCGGCCGGCAAGCGGCCCGTGATGGCGCCGACTTAAGGTGCGGGTAAGCTAGCGCCACGTGGTGAATGAGGACCGTTAGATCGCGATTGGAAGGTGAGATTTCACGTGTTGTTTTGAATCGCTTCAATGCTGGCGGAATCGACCGCCGATCTCGCATCCAAGGGCTGCATGTGCCGTGCATTTAAGTGACGCGGTCGAGTCAAGCCGCTGTGGTCGATCCAGTCCGACTCGTCCGAGCCATAGGAACAATACCAGTTTGACTGATTCTAATTTATTTGATTCTAGTTTGACTGAGGCTTTATAAATAGAAATAAATTTCTAAAAATTATGAAATAATTTGTGGGGGTTCCTGGGATGACATAGTTCTCATAAAAATTATAAAACCCTACTGTTCGTAATATAGTTTGTGATACTTAAATTCAAACATGTTGTATGTCTATAAATGTTGCTTGAATTTTAATGAGGTTCAAACTAGTCCCAAAAATTTTGAAAAAATTATATTAATTCATGATAATTAATTTAGTATTCGAATAAATTGGTTCCAGATGATGATCACAACTTTTTATCACTGATTTGAATTGAAATTTAAATTTGAAGGGTAGGTTCATGTTTTTAACAGATTTTCCAAGTGCAATAAATTATGAAATGGTTTGAATTTAATAATGCATGCTAATGAAATACATATTAATCCATTTTAATTGCTGGGGCTGTGACACCTAAAACCCTTGGCGGGCGGCGGCCGCAGCGCCTCCGTCCACCTCCATTGCCATGGCGTCCCTCGCGCCCCGGTTCCTTCGGCGCCGGCCCGTCCACTTCGCGGTGGCTCTAAGCTCTATACGGTTCGTTGCCTCCCTACTCGTCACGGTACCATCGCCGTCTTGCCTTTTGGTTTGATTCCTCCATGGATCTGAGATAAATGGGCGGAGATGGTGGTTTCACCCTCCTGTAAGGCACGGGAGCACGGCGGTCACACTGAACACGGACGGTGGCTTCGCCAGGTTAGCGGTCGGCGACGAGGGCTCGAAGCAGAATGCGGGCTGGAAGCAGCCGCCGGCGAAGAAGAAGAAGATGTCAAGGAAGGCCAAGGTCAACCAGCTCAAGTGGTACCGCCTCAAGGCCAAGAAGAAAATGAAGTCGCCCAACCCCGAAGGATAAGATACAAGCTCGAAAAGGTCGCTTAATTTTAACATGTTACTACATTGTTTCGTTGTTATTGCCGTTTACTATATCTGATTGAGGAGAAATGCTGCATTGTCAATTTGTCATGTGGATTCGGGCTGAGAGGAAAGAAGAGTGGCTGATTGAGACACTTAGGAAGTACGAGGTCCCAAGGGCTCCGAAGCCGGTTCACGACCCTGAGATTCTGACCGAGGAGGAGAAGTTTGACCTCAAACGAACTGGGGAGAAGAAGAAGAATTATGTTCATGTTGGGAGGAGAGGGGTGTTTGGTTGTGTGGTTCTCAACATCAACATGCACCTCCATCGGAAGAAGCATGAGACTGTGAAGGTTGGTCTGCAAGCCTTGTCGGCCTGGCCAAGTTTATGAGTACGCCTAGGAGCTGGCGAGGCTCAGCAAAGGCACGATCATTGATATTAAACCCAATAATACCATTATCTTTTATCGTGGAAATAACTATGTGCAGCCAAAGGTTATGTCACCTCCTGACACTCTTTCTAAGCAGAAGGTAATCATAACTACTAAAGCTAATTTTGTGCTATACAGACGTATGCAGTTCGAATTCCAAATATACATGTTTGTTCTCATGCTACTTTCTTTTATTTTTCTTTTCTCTACAACCATGCTGTTTTGTAATATACCTGTTTGTTCTCATGCTACTTTATTTATTTTTCTTTTTACATGAGCATACTATCTTGTAATCGGTTCAGTTGACTGACATTATGTATCCATACTCCATAGGCCTTGGAGAAATAGAGATACGGACAATCTCTTGAACATACCAGCCAATTTATTGAGAAGCTGGAGTAAGAGCTTGAAGATTGCCAGAAGCATGTTGCTTTATTTAAGAAGCGCGAGGGAGCTATTTCTGAGAAAATCAGTAACGAAGACACTACTATTGGTGACCTCACAACTAGCTCAGATACTGAATGAGCCGTCTCTTTGATCAATTGACACCACAGATCTTTTGGCAATTAAGGTTTGATCAGATCTTGCTACCCTGGATAGCTCAGATACACAACTTTATATTCATTATTCAATACAAATGCTGCCCTCAGTTATGGTGCAAAAAAGATTAAACAGCTGCTTCAATACTCGGATTCAGGTAGAAAGTAAGAGCAGTAGCAAGTGTTTTATGCTTGAATTAAGCAGTCCAGGTAGTTGGAAGAAAGCTCCTTTCTTTAGGTCCAGTTGTGTCTTGCCGTGGTCTTGGATTAAAATTCCTACAGCTACCACCGTTGATTAAATTCCATACATTGATTCAATGGTAGATCCATTATTTGAACATTGATTTTATCACCGTTGATTAAATTCCATACATTGATTCAATGGTAGATCCATTATTTGAACATTGATTTTATCAAGAATCCATCTTCATAAGTCGCAAAGGAGTAAAAATCAGCTTTTTGTAGTTCTGTGAGATTTCCTGCTAGAAATATAATGTTTTTTTGTAGTTCCTGTGAGATTTCCTGTGAGATTAGTTTCATTATACTGTTTCCAAGATTCTGTGAATGTTCCGCTACCGTTTCTTCTGAAAAAAGTATTTTTTGTACGTTGTCTACAACTGTCTTCTTTATAAGCAAAGTTTTAAAATAGAAGGACTTATTCTTTTGTAATTGACCTTGTGTGTAGGGTTCTCAAGCTTCCTTTTGACATGGAAGAGGAACATTAGTAGTTCAATGGCTGGAATAGTGATGCAGTATCCTCTAAGGAATCAAGTACCATGAACATATTTATTTGATTGCTGGCATCGTGAGACAATAAAGTTCACAGCCTGCATTGCCACACTACAAATTTTCATCAATTGTGGATGCTGAGTTGTGTTTGCGTCACAAATGGGCTTCCTCGGAGCTTGAACTTTGAAAAATGAACTTGGGGATGACTACTGGAAAGGGTTCCGCTCTATTGAAAACCAGTAAGCTCTCACCTAGATCTCCACAAATTGGATCATTTAGTAACACCAGAAGATTGTTGTTTTTAGATTGCCAATTTACTTTTGTAAAATTATTAGTTACTAATATCAAGAGTAAAGTTTCAAGATGATATTAAATGAACAAAGTTTCATGGTAGACAAGAGACAACTTATATTTATTTCTTATCTCCTTGTTTTACTGAATAGAAACATTACAGAATAGCTTAGTGTAAATTCCTTATGGTGGGCCTGTTTGGGCTGGGCCTTAATGTCTCAAAAATCTGCAAAAGCTACCTATATATTGCTGTGGGCCAATGGGTACAATCTTGCTTGAGTCATGGTTGTATATCTCAGTACCAGTCTGGTACATACTGGCTGAGCCCTTACTGGTAGGAATCAATGATAAAATGCCTGAATGAAAGAAATTAGAACTTCAATTTTTGAATTAAATGTATACCGCCTGGGAACTTTCTGGCAATTAGACAATCTGTTTTGTGGCGGATTGTAACCCCTGCAGTGGAACAAGCAAAGGTGGAATGTTGTCTTGGGGAGTTTAGTTGGATCTTTGACTGAAGAAACAAGCAAACAAAAAAGATTGAAAGCTCATGGTTGGAAAAAGGTAGATCGAACATCGCAAACAACAATAGACCTCGTTTGGGTGCATTTGCTGTTGCTTTGAGCTCCATTCCAATGACTCTTTGCCGCCATCGAGAATTGAGGGAAATCGAGATCAAAAAGTAAAAGGAGGACAGCAGATTTATGTGGCTAACACGGTGAAAACCTAACATAAATCTTGAAGCATCCATCTGCTTATACATATGGCGCTTCTTGTCTTATTGTAAATTATGGCAATCAAGCCTCTCAACCCAACTACATATGTTTTTATAGTTTATACAACCCAAAACAACAGAATCAGAGGGTTTGCTTTCCCAAACATCCAGAGGCAAGTGTAGCTAAAGTCGGATCGCCCTCATCTACCTTGAATGGTAGACACTAGACAACGGGCCATTAAAAGGTGAAGTCCGGCATTGATCGCCCAATCTTGTTCAGAGCTTGTTGATTCAGAATTATTGTCACTTGCCTTCCAAAGAAGTTCGCCACTCTTAAACAATATTAGGCAAAAACTTCAGATTTTTACTTTGATTCTCTTCTCTCGTGTTTAGATATTTCACATTGTTCTTACAGCTTTTGAAATGGAAATTTCAAAATTAAAATTAAAATTCAACACCCAACATACTATTGGAAAATTGAACTGAGCCCAGATCACAGGATGCCGAGTTACCGGTCGACATCACGGATCTTGAACCCCGGTCTAACTTACATGTGGTGTTGGTCCGACTTAGACTTCGATGATGCTTAAGTTTTATACCAACCTACCGAACATTAACTTTGGGCCCGTATAAAACCAGATTGTTGTTTGACTTCTTTACATTATGACAACGGCCAAGTGGACAATAAATCGCAATCCTAAGTTACCATCTTAGAATATATTTATCGCTTGCTCGCAACGTAACATCCAAAATTTCGGATTTTGCAAGATCTTGGTTCAGAACTCAAACCCCAAAGTTTGCCCGAATTGCTCAAAGATTCGATTTCCAAAGCACCGAGCCTCCGCTTTCTCCCTAACCCTAACCCTAGCCCTTCCCTAGCCCCCGCCGACGCCATGCCCCGCCCGCCGCTCGGTCCTCCACTCCCGCCGGCCGTGTGGCGCCGCCCGGTGGCCGCGCTTTCTCCCGCCACCTCCTCCTCTTCACGGTCCGCGCCGCCCCACGCCGCCTCGCGCAACGCCCGCCGCCGCGCCTAGACCCGCCCCATCCTCGCCCGCTGACCGCCGCAGCCTCGCCGCGCTCTGCACTTCGCCCGAAGCGCCAACGGCTACCCTCTTCCCGGATCCGGCCCTTCGGCTATAAGAAGCCCGGCGCCTCGCTTCTCTCCTCCACCTCCCCTCCTTCCCGAGCAAGGGTAGAAGATCAAGAGAGCAGAGGAAGAGAGAAGAAGAGAGAGCCGAGCCTACCTCCTCCGGCCGCTGCCGCCGCCGGTGAGCCCTCTGCCGCCGCCTTGGCGCGCGCTTCCCGGCCTCCTCTTCGCCGCGGCGCCGCCTCCTCCCGCCGCCGGCTGTGGACCGAGCCTCGTGTTCGCCGCACCGCGTGAGCCGAACCCTAGCCCGCCCGCTGCCTCTCGTGAGACGCGCTGGGCCGAGACCTCGCCCTTTTGTCCTGGCCGCGGCCTTGCAAAGCGCAGACGCGCGCCGCTGGCCCAAGTAGCGCCGTCAGAAGGCCGTCGCAGTCGCAAGCATCGCGAGCCGGGCCGGCCGCAATGCCGCCGTGGGCCACTTTTGTTTTTCTTTGTTTTGTTGATTTTCTTTCCTTTTCTTTTTCTTTTAATTTAAAAGTGAGGCTTTAAAATCTCTTTTCTCCTCATTTCAACTCCAAAATTTAAGTTTGTTTCTAAAAATTTCTAAAATCAAGCTCTCTTTGGTGCTAGTTTGGTTTATTTTGGAGTTCATTTGATGAGTTTTTGTTATTTATTTAATTTGTTTGCTCGCTTGTTTCTTTTCCGTATGATCGATCGCAGAGTTTGGAGAAGCCGAGACCCCACTTCGATCAAGCTCAAGAGTACCAAGATCACCTAGCCCTAGACCCAAAGTAGTCAACACTTTGATCATACCAACCTACGCTTTATGCAAATTATGTTCTTTAAATATCAAATCGCATGCTTTAATTCCTTATGCAAATGTATGTTAAATACCCTAAGGTAGTTAAATGCCAATTTGATGCTTAATTAATAATACACCATCCCTTGATAATTGAATTTCCATACACCCTTGTCACCCTAGTAAATATTTGGTAACTATACTAGTATAGGCTATACTTAAGCGCCATGCTAGTCTTGCTTAAGTATCGGGGTATCATCTACCCCATTCATCATCTTTTGAAATGAACATGATTTTGGGCAGTCATTGGGTGTAAATGACTGAGATGGTTATGATGTTGTATTTTTCTACCTCTTAAAACCCTAAAAATTGCTTATCACATCCGGGCGGTGGTATGATGGATGGTATGTTGGTGGGTGCTAATGCAGCCCAAGGAATGTTGGTTTGTGGATGGTATGTGGTATGAACCGCCTGATGGTCCCTAAGGACTTAACTCGTGATGACCTCCCAATGTAAACCAAGACGCACCACATGTCTATAATGGTGTCGACTGGCTGAATAATTTGTATCCGTTAGTATGAGTTGCACCAAGCGATGACCCGCCACGCCATAAGCCTTTGTGGTTATGGGTTAGTGCACGACTTACGGTCTATGTGAACGAAGTCGTGTGGCGCAAGAGGGGTCTGGGAAAGGGTTGACGGTTCACGTGAGCGTAACCCTTCTCGTGAAACCTTAGCGGTGTAACAAATACCGGTGGATGCATTGTAAAGGCCTTGTGACGATCTCCTTGACTCACATGTCTACTAAACATGTGTATATGTCGATGATTGTCTCTTGTGGGTAAAGTGTACAACCTCCGCAGAGTGTAATAAATCTGTTCAATAGCCGTGCCTACTGGTCAAGGGCGACATGGGAACTTACAAGAGTTAGTTCTGCTTATAAACCTGTGGGCTGGATAAAAGTGTTGGGTCGTTAGACTCGTTTTGGTTTTCCCGGTGGATGTACCCTGTTGTTAAGTGGTGGATGTAACCGCTATAAAAATAAGCATGAGGTGGAGGTAACCTCATCGTTACGAATATTGCACAAGTAATCTCTTTAACAAATGCAAATTGGTTAAAATGCTAAGTGATAGGACTTTCTAATATTGGTACTCAAAATATTGCTTTGCGCCAATAAATGAACCCGAGCCATCCTTGTTAAGCTTTGCATGTATATTATTGCATACGTGTGTTGGCTCGCGAGCACGGAAGTTGTGCTCATCCTCGCTCTTTCCCCAACCTTCGTAACCCGTGGATCATGGAGATTACGCTACTACGAGGACCGTGACGCCGAGGAGCAAGGACATAAAGAAGAGCAAAGATAGTTCCGTAGTATGAGTCTCGCCACCGTTGGCTCATGGTACTGTACATCCTATATTATCCAAGCCTTGGCTAATATCGGTCGCACACATGGTACTCCGCCGCTGTTCGTGGAGAGACTTGTTTCTACCCCTTTGCTTCCGCTTATCGCATCGAGATTTTGTAATGAACTCATTTGGCCTGATCGGCCCTATTGTAAACTCGACCCGACGTGGTCTATTTGAACTCTAATGCTTGTATTAATGAATGTTTCGATCTATGCGATGTATGAATCGATTCAGCAATGTATTCTGTGAGCGCTACCTACTGATCCAGTGAATAGCGCAGTATGTTCACAGAGGATTCTGGATTTCAAAATCCGGGTCCTACACAACGTCAGAAACTGAAAGACTAATCAGCTAACATTTTTGTTACTGTTGGAGGTTTGATTTTGTGCAGTCTTCACTGCAAATGTAACTTCTAACATAGAAACAATCAAATAATAAGAAATTGAATAACGCCATAAATTGGTCTTGTCAACAACAGTTGCTAGCCTGTTAGGTGGCTGCCCTTTAAAGTGTTTCCCTTTCGTAGTTCACCTGTCAATGTATCATCATATCTGTAGGCCATAGCCAATTCCAAGACAAATCAAACCCCAAAGCAGTTTGGATATCTTGAGCACCACTGCCACTACTCCCACACGCAAGTCCTATTTGGTCCCTTTCAGCTGCACTGGGGTGCATGTGAGCACATATTTTGTGTTAGGCCCCAGCCATTGACACGAGCTGTTTGTATGCGACTTAACAGGGCCCTGATTGAAGTTGATGCTGTACCAATTGACTGAAGGATTTCTATTGTCTTCTGTTGGTTCTAAGTCCAAATGCTGATTAAATCAGTTCATCAGCATCATGGTCCATAAAGCAAAGAAAGCAATCAGTCATCACGTAGAACTGGTCATCATGTAGAGCTTTGCACCATCTGCTTTGCGTGATACAGATACCCTTAAATTGCAAAGCAATCAATCATCATGTAGAATTTTGCACCATTTGCATTGTGCGATACAAACCTCTGAAATTTCACTTGCAAATTATTATGCTCTTGCCCAGAGGCCAGAGTTATGTCTTGTTATTCATAGTTTGTTGGTAGCAGCCATGACCACCATAAAATGATTTATTTTTCTCAATTAATGAGTGCTTGCGTGGAGATAGTTTTCCTTAATCAACATGCTATAAATTCCATAAGTAACATTTCTCTAACATATTGCAGGCTTACACTGGACTACTGTTTCACCGTACTAACATAACCAACGTTGTGTACTTGTACTATCTTCACAATTGCATGAGCATGCTGCAAACATGTTTTTTGGAAGACGCACTGAACATACATGAATGGATTTAGTTACAGTTTGATGTAGAAAGCTACTGTTTTGCGTGAAGATGCATAATCTAGTGCCTGATACTGATTTTACCCTTGTGACAGCGAAGACTGGAAAATGTGGTACGGTTCAAACCCAGAGAATATGTGCTCCTGCGCACCTAGTTTATACATAATAGCATTTGATACAGGCAGTTTGAGGTTAGCCTATACGAATGTTCATTGAAGAGCTGATTTACAAACTATGTGTGGGGACCCCGGTTATCTCCTTAAGACCGAGACTAATCAAGGTCTTAGGACATAACTCGATCTCCGAAATGGATTCCAACTTAACTCGGTCCAAGTGAGGGACTCAACTCACCCTAGAGCCCCGACGATCATGCGCCACTACTACACACACCTCATCACAGACGGTTCGGTCAGTCATCACGCACGTTCCAACCGCTCGTGTTTTTATACGCTCGTGATAAGTTGCGGTTATCACAGCACGCCAAACATCCGCTCGTGATAAGTCACAACACGCATTTGTTCTAATTATAAAACCGCTCGTGATATCTAATTATCACGCACGCTCTATTCAAGAACCGCTCATATAGACGATATCACGCACGGCTCTATTTACGAACCGCCTATGATATACACATATCCTGACGTTATCATTATATAACCGTCGTGATATACACATATCCTGCATTTGTTCGTAAATAGAACCGCTCGTGATAAAGGATATCTCGACGTTATATTTACGAACCGCTCGGGATACGTATATCATGCATTTGTTATATAATAGAGCCGCTCGATTATATATATCACGCATTTGTTTGATTGATAAACCGCCTCGTGATAGTTATTTCAGATAACTATTTTTAAAAATTTCGCTAGCCTCAGATTGCTAGCCATGCCTCTCAAAATAAGCAGTAAAATAGATACATCACGTATATCAATCGTTGACAACCCAAAGTGATCATTGTCATACAAACGAACATATATCAAATACAACCAAACATTGTAATATCAACTCGCTCGTAAAATATTGTCATACAACCCAAAGTGACAACCCAAAGTTTACCATTGAATCACAACTATTCAAAGTGAATTTCAACTATATCAAATATATTAATTGTTTCAAGGTCGCTCAAGAGTGAAACTCTCCGCTGGCCGCAATGATATCCGTCGTGATGAAGGTGCAGAGCCTCCTCTAACATCCGAGATCTCTTTCAACGAGTGAATCTAAATCTATATTCAAAACCTACAAACAAGAGTAAAGTGTTACACATATATATTTAAATTTATAATTAGCAATTATTGCGAGATTGACCAACCTCGATCCGCAACCTAGCACTCATGAGAATCGCATATGATGGCAAACGAGAATGCACATTCTTCTCGCTTTTCGGGCGGCAATCAAAAATAGAATTACATATATAGGTATAGTCGGCTCGAGACGATTATTACTAAGTATGATATAGGATTATTGTGTTGTAGCACGCATCGAAATCGCGCCCCGTGATTAAGTGTGGCTCGCTCCTTGTATAGCCCTCCTCGCAATATAGGAGATGAACGACCTACATGTTTCCAAAAGTTAACCTCGCCATTTCAAACGAAGGAAGACTACAATAGAGTTATGTATGGAGGAAATGAGCACACTGTCGACTACTTCTTGCACAAGGGTGAAGTCGTGGTCTTTTTTCATTAGGGGAATCAAGGTATAGTACTGATTCTCTTGGTATAATGACTAGAAGGATCCAGTGATGCCTACTCATGTATGTCGCTATAGTCATTAAACCTAAGTTCATATCATGATAAAGTACAAATGAAATTTGTATAGCAAGTAGTGAAGCACTTACTGGTTGTAGGGCACCATTATGTAGTCCACGAGTTTTGAGCAAGCAATCCCGCCGTTATGTATTTCTCGACGAGGATGTGTCCGCCAAGATGGTTTGCTCAGAGACCACGTGGGTCGAGGAAACCCACCGTTCTTTCAATCGCCGCGCTTTAATCATGTATCTATACATAAGCAATGAGTTGTTATATTACGTGAATGTACGTGAATGTAGAACTTGATTGTACACACTTACGTGTCCAAAGATCGTAGAAGTGAGGCATCGAGGGCTTTGAGGTTGAATAGGTCGAACAAGTCGCCGGCTCACGGCGAAGGGGGCCGCCGCGGAGGAAATAGTCCTCCGTATCCGACGGTGATTCCATCGCGCACTTTCTCTTTGGTCTTCTTCAAGTACCACTATGCAAACTCGACAACCTAATCCAAATGAGGCTAATATCGTGCTCGCCGCCAACGGACTTCGAAAGAGTATTTCTTAGGGTTAGAGGCGAAGCGCTTTAATGTTCTTCGATTTCGATTTGTCCCGAACGATTTGCGCGCTACGCGCCTTCCTCCCGCCGACGACTCGAACCGATACGACGGCACGCTTTTTTTGTTCGTTCGTGTCTTCTCCACGGAACCGATGAGGCGGCTTCGCTTAAGGTTGAGGTGCGCCATGGAGGGTCTTGTTGGAGAGACATGGTCGTGTCGAGGTGGTTGGGGTAGAGTCATCAAAGGTTGAGGCGCATCGCAGGTCCGTGACGATGTCCTTCAAAAGTTGAATTGAGGGGCATGGTCGTGGAGATGGTTGGGGTGGAGTCATCAAGGTTGAGGCGGCATCGCAGGTCTGCATGATGTCCTTCTTTGGCCACCGAATAAAACTGCATGGCATCCCCTAGTGTTATGATTTCGCTGTTCGGCGAATCTCCAGCGGACGGCCCTAAAATTATCATGTACCATGTCCACCGACTCGGCGTAACCTCGCGCCACCGGCACCGTGTCGCACTATCCCTTCATTGCATGGATACACCACCCCGCCCACCTCAATAGACATCCCAACCATCCTCACTTGGAGTGTGCAAGGCGTCGGCTCCTACAAAACGACACGCAATTAGCTAAGGCGCCCTATAGGTCTATCTTTGGAGCATTCCAGAGATGTACATTACCTTGATGTCGCCGATAGGTAATTGGACATCATCGTGTTCACACTTTGCGGACGCGACGCCATCCGATGTTGAGGAGGATCGCCACCAAAACAACGGGGCGCTCACGATCGTTGTTGAGGAGTAGTAGTTGATTCACTTGGTCCCGCAATCTTGCTATCTTTTCTTCAAATTTTGCAAGAAGCACTGCTCTCTTCCTTCAAATTTTGAAGTAAGCACATGTTCCAACACCGTGTCGCACTCGCCTTGGATCTCTTCCCGCTCCTATACGTGAGTCGCCCGGGAATCCATCCTCCAAGATACGTTAACCCTTTGCCTCGCGTGCGCACCCGGTGCTCCTTGTTTCTCAGGCCGAGTTAGTATATCCTTCTCCTCGCTCGCTTGGAAGGAGCCTTCTGAACATGCGGAACTCAATTCTTGCCGCAAGAGGTCATCATGTTATTATATACATTACGGTTATAGACTTATTAACAACTAGGTAGTTCAAGACATTTACCACACGGTTGGCCACATCCCGCCTCGCTGGTTTGTGAAAGAGATTTCAAGACGACGAATCGATGCCCTCGCCTAACCGTGAGAGAGCGCACTGTCCGTGGATCTCAAGAAATGGCCTTGTTTCGCTCAAGGCCCTCCGCCGCCCATTGCGCGGTTTTACCCGCGCACTCAGCCGTGCCGAGTTTGTGGGGTGAGTGTTATGTCCGAGAGCCTTGTGCGCCGTGACTTTCCTCAAGAAATTCAAGGCCGCTTCATTTGCACAAAGGCGCCCCATATATCCCGCGACAAGAATTTATACGCCGTGAAGGGTGTTCGACCGTGTTCACGCACTTGTGACAAGCACGCCTGAAGGTCCTCCACGCCTTCCGATCGAGAGCAACGCTCGTTGCTCCACGCGCGCGTGTCCGCGGCGGGAAAGTGAACGATTTAAAACTTCGCCCCACACCGCTTCCCGAACATCCGACACGTTGTCCCACCGCAGGTGGTGATGGGGACCCGCTCTTCCAAGTATCCCGCACAAGGTTCGAATCTCGCCGCTTGGGGGCTCACAGGATCCCATTGGCATTGACCTCCGTGACGGCCATTATGCCCGGAGGAATTCTCGATGTTCCTCCGCCATCTCGCGCACGCACTCACTTTCCTGAGATCCGCACGGCGCGAAGATGGTGCGGACGCCATGTCGCTACTTGCTATCTATATATGCACGAAGCAATATGCGTAAGCTCTAATCCACTGATTCAAGCGCATTTACTCAACTTAACCAAAATGATGCACAAACGTATAATATATAAAGAAGGATTGATGGTAGTTTGTGCTCTCGAAGGAGAGTTGCAAAAGAACAAGTCTTTGCCATCTCAATCCTATTGTCTATACTCTTCATTAAATGAATATGATAGTATAAATTCAAACTATGAGCTCTAAACAATACTTTGCTTAATCACAAATGATCTCAATCGTTATCAAAATGATCTCTTAACTATCACATTCAATCTCGTGATAAGAGAAAAGTTCATCACAGAGCGAACTGTAACAAAGCCCACCGATCAATTTTACTCACATTATCAAAGACTATCAAAGTCACATCACAGAGGGTTCGCAATACAATAGAGCTCATGAATGAACTAACAAGATATCAAATTGACTGATGCATTCAACCGTCTGTGACAACTAGCATTCAACCGAAAGTAACAAATTAACAAAGATATGAAATTGACAAGAGTAAGTAATTTGTACAATAGAGCTCAAGAATCAACTAACTATCACATTCAATCTCAAGATAAGACAGAGTTCATCACAGAGCATGTCAACAAAGCCCATCGATCAATTTGCTGATCTTTAGGAATACTCACAGAGGATGCCGCACAACAACTCACTTGCAAGGAGGGGGCCGGCAGGGGAGGAGGCCGACGCGGGAGGAGGGAGAGGCGCGGGAGGAGGCCGACACGGGAGGAGGACGGCGCGGGAGGAGGCCGTGCAGAGGGAGGAGGCCGACACGGGAGGAGGCCGACACGGGAGGAGGCCGCGCGCCGAGGCGAGGCGCGCTGCCGATGAAGGGGCGGCGCGCCGGGTCTTACGGCCGGGAGGTGAACGGCGAACCCTAGAGGAGCCGAGAGAGCGCGAGAGCCTAAGGGGCGCGGAGACGGCGACGAGTAAAGAGCAAAACCCTAGGTGCGCTTTAATAATAAAAAGAATATCACAGACGGTTTATTAAAGAATCGCTCGAGATATCGCAACATCACAGACGGTTTATTTAAGCACCGTCGTGATAATATCACGACGTTTGCTTAAAGAACCGCTCGAGATATCTCAATATCACGCACGGTGCCATTCAAGAACCGTCGTGATATTGAGGATATCTCGCACGGATCTTTAAGAAAACCGTCAGGATATTATCACGCACGGTGCTTAAATAGAGCCGCTCGTGATATTGTTGATATCTCGACGTTCTTTAATAGAGCCGTCGTGATAATATATCGCGACGGATCCATTATAGAGCCGTCTGCGTTATGGATCTCATTCCCTTCATCTCCGCGCGAGTGTCTCTTCGCTCCTCGCCCATTTTTATATAAATAGACAACCCTTATCAAAGGGATTTCACGAAGCTCCTTGATCATCCCCTCTCTCCACAAATTCCAAATGGCTTCTCTCTCGCCCTACCAGATCGCCTACATTTTGGTTGTGTACTCGCACCTCTCGATCGCAACCGCCCAAGCGCGAACAAGGCGCCCGTCGCAATGCAATCCGCTGTAGACCCTCCCATCTACCGGAGACCATAACGGCGCCATCGGCCGATTGGAGCTCCTCCTCCAACAGCACTGATGCGAGGTTTCCAAAGATCCGCGAGTAAACCTCGCCGTGGAGATTGTCCTATGGAACTCTTTGGTTCGCACCGAGGATGCAGCCTAGAGAGTCGAGGACGACATCGACATTGCAGAGAGCGGTCCGCCTAGCCGAGACCGTGGAGACCGTGGTTGATGGCCTCGGGCTATATGGGACTTGATTACGGAGTCCGAACATCTACAAGAGGAAATTGAGCGTGCAAGGTCAGTGTGGAGGCGTTGGTGAGATGGGCCGGTGATCCCGCCCCACCGGCCGACGAGAATGCGCATTTAAGATTTGAAGACTAAGATAGGATCGCTCATCCTTTTTTTATCGTCTGTGATGTAAAAACGATAAGGCCAGTCTATTGTCTGTCTGTGATGTAAATATGGTCTTTTTGTCATTGATGATATGGTCTTTTTTATCGTCTGTGATGATATGGTCTTTTTTATCATCTAATTATTACTGGGCAAATCAGATGCTATCGCGCATTTCGTTGAATAAAGAACCGCTCGTGATAATATACTCATCACGCATAGCTTCTTCACTAACCGCTCATGTTGACCATCACAGCACGGCTCCATGTGGAACCGCTCGTGATATTCTCCATATCACGACGGTTAATAAGTATAACCGCTCGGATATTGAGTATATCACGACGGTTCCACATGGAGCCGCCTATGAAGTTCAACACGCATTTGTGTAGATCCGTCGTGATATACTCGCATCACGCATTGTTGGAAATAAGAACCGCTCGTGATATTTCACCCTATAAATATAAAGACCCGGCAGAGGCCCCCGCCCTAGCGCCGATCTTTCTTTGGAATAGAGGGGCTTGAGAAGCTTTTGCCTGTGTTGGTCAGAGGAGGCTTGTTTATTTGGCTTGCCTTGTTTTTGGTTGTGGGTTGCCCTAGCAACTTATGGTCATTTGGCTTGCATGCATGCTTGCTTTGTGAGGCTTTGTGGTAGCTCTCGGTTTGGGTGTTGTGAATGAGTGTTTTTGTGAGGGATAAGTCGGTGTATTTCGATCGTGGCTCTCTTGCCCTGCTCATTGGCCTCAAGGAGAAGGACAAAGGAGGAATCTCATGATATTAGGAATTTTCGTCGTGAGCTCCGAGGGTAACGATCTTTAACTCTTTATATTTGCTTAATAGGAGGAGTAACGATTTGCAGCTAATAGAGGAGTAACGTATTTGCGTTTATTAATATAATTTAACACTACTAATTGTTACATGTGTAGCGAGATGGACCGAATCGATGTACGGTGTAACCGTGAGTGAAAAGTACATTAATGGCGTGATTGCTTTTAAAAGAGCCGCGGAGCAGATATGTCAATAAGGGGATAGAATTTATGTATCGCCCATGCATTGATTGCGATAATCAAGATTTTTAACAACCCGCGCAGATCGTAGGGCACTTGATTCGGGGTTTCAAAAAGGGTATACATGTTGGACCACCACGGTGAAGAGCAGATTATACAGAAGTTAATAATGATGACATCGACGAGGAAGTCAACGATATGCCTGATGTGGATCGTGTTTTTGATGACGATAGGTCGACGATGACAACTGGATCGATGCTACGTGATGCGTATGAAACTACAAAGTGAGAGAGAGTTTGTAAATTCGAGCGCTTAATGGAGGACTCGGGAAACCTTTGTTCCTCGGCCGCAAGCCGGAATACACAAGATTGTCAACCGTGATTTGAACCGCTGAAATTGAAGGCGAGCAATGGTTGGTCCGACAAGAGTTTCACGGCGTTGTTAGGTCTCCTAGCGGACATTCTTCCGAGGGAAACGTGTTGCCCAAAGACCACCTACCAAGCCAAGAAGGTTCTTTGTCCATTGGGAATGGAAGTAGAAAGAATACATGCATGTCCGAACGATTGTATCCTCGATCGTAAAGAGTATGCAGACTTGCATGTATGTCCTGTGCAAAGCATCCCGATACAAGCGTAAGAATACTACTAAGGTGAAGCAAGGACCTCTCGCTAAGGTGTTGTGGTATTCGCTCGTGATCCCACGCTTGAAGCGCTTATTTGCGAACCGAAGGAGGCAAGATTGTCGCGCTGGCACTCTGAGGAGCGTAAGAAAGATGGAAAACTAAGACACCCCGCCGATTCGCGCAGTGGAGAAACTTCGATCGGACCTTCAAAGAGTTCGGTGCGGAACCGAGGAACATAAGGTTAGGTTGAGTACGATGGAATGAATCCTTTCTGTAACATGAGCAATGACATAGCACATGGCCCGTGAACCTATGTATGTACAACCTTCCTCCTTGGTCGTATGAAGCGGAAGTACATTTTGATGTCACTACTTATCCAAGGGCCCAAGCAACCGGGAACGATATTGATGTGTACCTAGCACCATTATCGGATGATCTTGTGACACTGTGGAACGAAGGGGTACAAGTATGGGATGCGATAAACGAGAGAACTTCTCTTTACGCTGGCCATGTTGTTCGCACTATCAATGATTTTCCCGCCTTGGTAACTCCGGCTTCAAGCCAGATTTAAAGGAGCCAAAGCCTCGTCTCGCACCGCTAGATGCTACGAGAGTGTATGGCTGAACAACTCGCAAGAAATCGTATATGCGCCACCGTAGGTTCCTTCCTCAGAGTCACCCATACCGCAAGATGAAAAACAATTCGACGGAAATAAGGAGGACAGCTTCACCCAAGGGCTTTTAGAGGGAAAGAGGTCTATGATATGGTTAAGGATATCCATGTTGTGCTTGGGAAGGGATGTAAATTAAAACCCGCCAAGAACATCCTGGAAGAAGCGGTCAATTTTTGGGACTTGCCTTATTGGGAGCACTTAGAAGTTCGCCATCGCATCGACGCCATGCACGTGGAGAAGAATGTATGTGAAAGCTTGATTGGTCTCTATCAACATTAGTGGCAAAACAAAGGATGGTGTTAACGCATCGACGCGACTTGGTTGATATGAACATAAGGACCGAAAGTTAGCACCAAAGAGACCGATAAAGGACGAACATACCTTCCACCAACTTGCTACACTATGTCCAAGGCCGAGAGAAATGAATTGTGCCAAAGCTTGCATGGTGTCAAAGTCCCGTCTGGTTACTCCGCTAACATTAAGAAACTTGTTTCTATGCAAGATTTGAAATTAATTGGTATGAAGTCTCATGATTGTCATGTGCTAATGACACAAATGCTTCCTGTTGTAATTAGGGGTATCTTGCCGAACAAGGTCCGAGTGGCAATCTTGAGGCTGTGTTATTTCTTCAACTTAATTGCTCGTAAGGTCATCGATCCCGAAGGACTAGATGCTCTACAGCCGAGGTGGTGACGACTCTATGTCAACTTGAGATGTATTTCCTCCGTCATTTTTCGATATTATGGTCCATCTCATTGTTCATCTTGTGAAAGAGATAAAGATATGCGGTCCTGTGTTCCTACGCCATATGTACCCGCTCGAGATGTATATGGAATTCTCAAGTCCTACGACGGAATCGATCTCGACCGGAGGGCAGATCATCGAAGGTTATGCAACCGAAGAGGTCATTGAGTTTCGCCGACTACATGGCTCGTGGAACCGATAGGTGTGCCTCTATCTCGCCATGAGGGAAGGCCGATGGTATCGGACCATCGGAAGGAAATCAATCACCCCGATCCGATACGCACGCCAAGCCCATTTCACGGTCTTGCAACACATGACCCAACCGCCCCCACATCGACGAGCACAAAGACATGGTACGCCAACGTAATCCGCACCGGCCGGAGGTTTGATCACGAGAGCACAACCGCCGTTCAACGAATGGGTAAAGGTGCGAATCATGACCGGAGGTCATCAAGTGATGATACGCCGCTATGGTTGGCAAAAGGGCCACAATTTACAATTGTCACATGGCAAGGATACGACATAAATGGGTACACATTTTATACGGCACTCAGATAGGAAGAGCACACCCGTAATCGCGTGTCCGTGATAGATGCATTCAGCATCGGCGGGCCGAGGAGCTCGTACTATGGGCAAATAGAGGAGATATGGGAGCTCGACTACGTGCTTTTCAAGATCCCCTATTTCGTGCCGTTGGGTCCATCTCCACATGTGAAGGTCGATTAAGCACGCGTCACTACCGTGGACCTCGATCGTGTCGGATACAAAGACGAACCATTCGTGCATCAAGCAACCAAGTTGTTCAAGTCTTCTATGTAACCGACCCGCAAATAAGAAGCGCCACGTAGTTCTTCATGGAAAAGAAGGATTGTCGGAGTTGAGAATGTAGTGGACGAGGAAGAATACAATCAATTTGACGAGTTGCCTCCTTTCGAGACGGCATCGCTCGAGGAAGAACCCAATGAGGAAGCTAGCTATATGCGCGTCGATCATCGTGAAGGACTATATTTTAATTAAGAAATTACTCCATTGTAATTAATTTATTCCATAACATCATGTGTTATGAACTTGTAATATGTCGACGATATTTTGATGTCAACGTGGAATTGTAATCGCTCCCGCCCTTGTGGACCGTATATTTTGGTGCATTAAAAATTCATTTCATTTGGAAAATAGTCCACCGCACTACATTTCTAGAAACCTAAAAACTAAAATTTTATGGCAAATAGTCTAACACCTTTGCAAAGAAACCGTATACTCATGCCTAATCCTCGCAATGCCATCGCAGAAGACGCACGAGTCGCCCCACCCTTCCACACCGCAGCCAATGCTCGTGCACCGTGGCCATCCTCCGACGCTTCACACCCGCCCAAAGGCCCGCCTTCTTCCCCACGCCGCTCGACCATGTCCGCGGCGAGCCTCGCACCGCCGCACTCCCGGTTGGTCTTGGCCGCTCGCACCGCCGCCGGCCGGCTCGCCCGACCGGCCTGATGTAGTGCTTCCCAACGCCGCGCCTCGCCGGCCGTAGAGGAGGAGACCGAGCACGAGGCCGCGCCTTGTGGCCGCCATGGCCGCTCGCTCAAGGAACATGAGGCGCGCCGCATGTCTTGGGGCGCCAAGACAAGCCCGAGGCCGACGATGAAACAAGCTCCTCGGTTGCCGGCGCGCCGTGTGGTTGACGACGGCGAGGTAGCGCCGTTGTCCGCCACTTCATCGCCTTCCTTCGCCCAGCCGCCACGCGCCCCCACGCGCTGCTCCTTGACACCTTGTACAAGGCCTTACAACTATACGCACATACATTCAAGATGTTAGAATAAATAGTAGTATGTGCGCACGATATTGTAGACATAAAGATGTACGACGTTAATCGTAGGCGCATAGGTCCTCCATGGGCTGAGGAGAGCTCGCGTCACACGGCCGACGATGTCGACGATTTACATCGTGAGAAAGAGCGGCGATCACCGACCTCCTCGCCTTGGTGCTGGCCTCGATCGCTCGCATGCTAACCTTGGCGATTGACGACTCAAAACCGTGAGACGAAGAGCGATGGGAGGAGTTTAATCTTCGTGATTATTCCATCTTATATCAAGAATTAGGAGTAATCGCACGTGAGACGAAGAGACGCATGTATCGCCGGGCGGCGTAGACGAAGAGACGTTGCAGCGATGGTGAAGAGACACATCGCGCTGGAGCGATATCACTGACGGTCTATATGGGAACCGCTCGTGATAATAATATCACCGACGGTTATTTAATAGAGCCGCTCGTGATACTAGTATATTACGCATGCTTCAATTGAACCGCTCGTGATATTTCACGACGGTTTTATTTCAAACCGCTCGTGATAGCGCCTCATCACAGACGGTTGCATATTACCAACCGTCGTGATACTTCACGACGGTTGGTATATGAACCGCCCGTGATATGTCCTCATCATGCATCGTCATATTACGAACCGCCCGTGAAGTATCACAAACGGTTGGTAATAAGAACCGCTCGTGATGAGGACATATCACAGACGAAGCCCGCACGGTTCCAAAGGGAACCGTCAGAGAAAGTTCAACACGCACGCCTTTGGAACCGCTCGTGATGAGGTGTCTGCTATTGCCTGCTTTGTAGTAGTGCGCACGCCCCGCTAGCACTACATGATTGTCTGTTCTCCAACAAGTCAAGCACTACACTTAGCGAGTTAAATAGGAATTCAAGAACAGCGAGTATGACTTATATTGGCTCCCAAGATCGTGACCAATATAATCATACCTCATTACAACGTTGGTCACATCCATACAACCATCATACATAAATAGTACAAAAGTTACAACACGCTTCTAAGTGTACATTACATAAGGGCCGACCGCCAAATTTAACAAGTTTATAGCGAAGCGAGTAAATAAACCAAAAGGACCAACAGTGGTATGCCCACAACCCATCGGCAACCGATCGGGAGTTAGAAGATAGCATACTACTCGCCGCTGTCACCTAAATCGACACCGCGAGCTCATCAACCTCAATATCGCCCTCACCGTAAAGCCAAGAACATCCGCCGAGTACCAAAGAGTACTCGCAAGTCTTACACAAATAAAAATAGTTATGCATAAGGTCATTCAAAGGAAAGCTCATATTGGCTTAGTTTTGCTAAAAGACGCAATAAAGGTACAACCTACACATACTAGTTTTTCAAGTGCCATTTCAAAATCAGATTTGAAGTAGAAGTAAAGCATGTGAATAAGTAATGATCTAAGTAACAAATAAAACATACAAATAACAAAGCTGCTGCCCACTTTGATACAACAACAAGCATGAACATCCCATTCATGCTAATTACCGAAGTTATAACCACAATTTTAATTTCAAGTCTAACAATAGTAACTCCCGAACTCAAGCGGTTGTCCATAACCGTGGACACGGCTATTCGAATAGATTATACCCCGCAGGGTGTACTACTTTACCCACACGACTCGATTAGCCCGTAAGCCTCCGGATAATGGCACACTTCCTTTGGTATGTCGTCGGGAGAATCGAGATACGGTCATTTTCAGAAGAAAACCCTATTGAGCTAAGTCCCCATGTGAGATATTTCCGGTCTTAGTACAAGCAGCGATAGCACTTGCTAAGGGGCTCACAAGTTATATTGGAAATACCGACGCAACATAAAGGGTAATTGGTGCTACCATGCACACTATAGAACATTACATCGGCTCCTAAGGACAAATGATCAAACACAAATGCCCCTACACCACCATGGGACTTAACACAATAGAACCTTCCCCTACTTAACCATACAGCACCCATATACGCGTATGGTAGCACTAAAATACTTGAATCAACGACGTTACCAAAGTTCGGTCCTTAATTGTCCAGACAAGTCCAACCACATACCCAAATCTCGTGCACAAAGCACTATCACTAACCAACACTTGTCCAGACCAAAAGCTCATTTAAAATGAAAAAAATTTAACTTGTAAAACAGGTACGAAGATCTGAAACAAAAGTATATAATGAGAGTTGTGTTTATCTCATAATTGTCGGGTTATTCCCGACAATTAACTACCGGTTCTAGACTTGCATGGCTAAGCGAACTCGAACAATATAACTTCACACCTCCTATCATAACATTTCAGCAATGGAATAATTCATGGATAGCCACAATGACAACATAATAGGATGGGTCTAACTATTCATCACAAAAATAGCGACATTATCAAAATAGAATGCAAGCAATTATCATTGCATCTATCCTAACAAAATTGGGATCAAATATGATGCAAAAAGAAAGTTCAAAGGATGCTTGCCTTGCAGGTAGCTAAGTTGTTCGCTCTCGCCATGAGAGTCGATATCAATAAGCTCGGTATCTAGATAATTATAACATCAAATAAATACCGAGAAAACAGCTCAAAAACCAAAATGCTCAAAAATGCATGATTTTTCTACAGCAGTTAGGTCATGATTTTAGATGGATTTAGGTAAAAGAATTATTCCATTTGGAGTTATGAATTGGAAGTTATGCCATTTTGAGTTTCTGTGTTTCATATGCCCGCTTTGAGTAATTTAATTATGAAGTGAAAAATTGTAGGCAGTGGTGGGGTAAAGGATTGCACGGGTAAATAGGTAATATTAATACAAGTTCAGAATAGTTGAGTTTGTCCCATTTGGAGTTCTTATGATTTAGTTATTGATTTTCAAAGTTATCAGCCTTTTATAGTATAAAAATAATGGAGTTAAGGAGTATATTCTCCCAAAAATAGTTTCT
Source organism: Ampelocalamus luodianensis (assembly GCA_036346255.1). Lineage (NCBI taxonomy): Eukaryota > Viridiplantae > Streptophyta > Magnoliopsida > Poales > Poaceae > Ampelocalamus > Ampelocalamus luodianensis. The sequence continues at coordinate 47,826,036 of CM070627.1, read as the reverse complement.
GGATCGAGGTAATGTGGAGACCATTTTTAGAATTAAGTTCATTGAAGATGAAAATTATCAAAAGTGGTCCCACTGTTTTGGAGTTTCCAATACTTACATATGTATTTTTAAAGATTTCAGTCCATTTTCCCATTGTAGAGATAATGATTTTAATGAACAAATTTCCAATTAAAGCCCTCTGCTACAGAGACAGGTTTGAAACTAATTTTAATAGGAAGTACATTAAGAATGTAAATTTCGTAGTGGTTTCACCAATTTGGAGTTGAAAAGGTTTAGTTATGCATTTTAGAAGTTATACATATTTTTCAAAGGTGTAAGAAAAGGGTTTTCAGATTTTACAAACATTTGCAACTTTTCTCACGAGTGCAGTGCTAGCCGCGTCATCGACCAAGCCCGCCGCCGCCGCCCATCATGAGGCGTGGCGCACGCAGCGCCTCTGGCGACGATAGGAGCCGTTGGATCAAGATCCAACGGCCCACATTCGAGGTGCAATAGGACGGTCCAATGCCTCACAAATCCAGCCGCCTTTCGCATCCGACGGTCCGATTAACTCCAAGACAATTAGTTTCTACGCACGTGTTTAGAGTCTTAGGGTCCACATATCGCCCATCGTGGTTTTAACCAAAACGTTCGCTTTCGCGTGCGTGGGGCCCGCATGTAAGTGAGACATTAGCGCCGCTAAGACAGGGTTAAATGCTAATGATTATCATTTATTTCTAATCATTGGCTACGTGTTGTCGGCGCACGACAACGGGACTTTCGTCCCGCTGCTCCACCGGCGTTTGTTTGGCGATTCCGCCACGGCGGCGCTAACCAAGGGCATGGGCGATGTAGAATAGCAAGGCGCCCTAACGGAGTAGTCCCGACGACCGAGCCGCCCGAACGGCGCTAGCCGGAGTTAAGCGGCGCGTTCAAACGGCAAAAGTGCAAGTAGCTCGACCGAGCTTTCAAGACAACCCGGTGGTTGCTTAAGCTACCTAAAGGTTTGGGAGGTCACCTGAGCCGTGAGAAGCTTGGGGAAGCTTGAGATGGTCGAGTAGTGACGGCGCCGAGAAGAAGGTGGCGGCAAAAAGGGCTTCACGTGGAGAGGATGCCCGAGGCCAAAAGGAGGTAATCGAGAGCTAGGTATAGCCCAAGATCCACATAGGTACTCTAAGAGCAAGGAATCAAGAGGAGCTACCGAACAAGGTAGGAGATGAAGGGTTCGTGCTAGGCCGAAAAGATCAAATCTTCCAATACACGCACACTGTCGTGCAATGTCCAAATAGAGTTAGGGTTTTGATTAGTGAGCTAAGGCATGCAAGGTGACGCGTGGATTGAGGATAATACCTCCTGGACACGAAGAAAGCTTGAAGATGTCCGCGGTGCGCGCCTAGAGTCGCGAGAGCACGATCACGGCCCAGAGCTACAAGCAAAGATAGGAACCGAGATGAGCAAAAATGGAAACGACATGGAAGGTGGAAGAGGAGAAACCATGCGAGGAAGCTCACCGAGTAGAGACCGAGAACGAGCCTTCCTCACCAAAAGAGGAGAAGTGAGCAGATTTAGGTTCGGAGGTGTCTTAAGCACGGAAAGTGATGGAGTGGAGGCGGCGTTAGATGAGCGAGCTGGACCGCCAACGGCAGCGGTGGATTGACGGCGGCGCGGCGCCGCTCGTGCGCTGCCGCATCGCCGCCGCGTGGCATTAGATGCCCGAGCGCCACCCGAGGTAGACGACGGGTCCGACAACACGCCCCACTAGTCGGCTCTGCTCGGCGTGGGAGGGAGGACGTGGTCCAACAGCCGCCGTTAGATCTCGACGGAAGGTTGAGGTTTAAGGAGGTTAAGTGGCGAGGGACGAAGGGGTACGCAATCTCAGCCACCGAGTTCCCATCGGACGGCTCGAGAGGTGCGTTTAGTTGATCGGCTCAACCGAGTCGCAAAAAGGGTTCGCCTGAGGAACAGAGCTAGGTTTAGGTTCCAGAGTTTGACTGAGCTTTAAATCATTCCTTCTACTTTGACCAGTGCTTTATAAATAGAAATAAATTTCATAAAATCATGAAATAATTTGTGGGGGTTCCTGGGATAATATAGTTCCCATAAAAATTATGAAACCCCACTGTTCATAATATAGTTGGTGATATTTAAATTCAAACATGTTGTATGTCTATGAATGTTGTTTGAATTTTAATTAGGTTCAAATTGTTTCCAAAAATTTTGGAAAAATTATATTTATTCATGATAATTAATTTAGTATTTGAATAAATTGTTTCCAGATGATGATCAAAAAATTTATCACTGATTTGAATTGGAGTTCAAATTTTGAAGTGTATGTTCATATGAAATTAGATTTTTCAAGTACAATATAATATGGAAATGTTTTGAAATCAATAATGCATGCTAATGAAATACACATTAATCCATTTTAATTGTTGGGGCTGTGACACTATGCTTGAGCTGAGCTTATTTTTGCAGTGATGACATACTGGTTATTTTAACTGCAAAGCACTTCTCGATCACAAAATGGATGATTTGCTTGGCTCACCTATTTGTGCTATGCATGGAATGTGTCATGTCCGAAACTTTTCGTTACTCTTGTAGTAGGTTTTATAGGCACTCGTTTAGTGGTTTTCATAGAACAGAAAGTACTAGAGGATGGTCCTCCTGTAGCGTTTGTAGTCCCAACATATTGGTATTATCTTAACACGTACTAATCTGTCACATAAGAAATTAAGAGATTATTAACTCCTTACCCAATGGAGACTATCTGAGTAGTGCCTTTGGATAATTGATATCGTAGTTTTGACAGCACTAAAAAGATAACAATGTGGGAAAAGTGACATGTGCATGTCTTGCCATTCAATACATGCAGTTCCTCCATAACGAAAAACAGTACTAGGGCTTTCCATGTAGCAATTTGTCGGACCCGATTTTCTAATCCCGAATCCTCCGTGAAAGCACCGTGCTATTCCATGGATCAGAGATAGCACTCACGATACATTGCTGAATCATCCATACATGACGTGAACTAAAATATCATTATTACAACCATCGAGTGACATAGATCACGCCGGTCGAATTTACAAAAGGGCCGATCGGCCAAATTGATTACATTACATAAAAGCAACGCCGGCTACAGCGAAGCAAAGGGTACAGCTCATCTCTCCACATGCAAGCGATCGGGCAACTCAGGTACGATCGATATTAACCAAGGACTCTGATAATATCGGTTGTACGCAAGTACCAACAAGTCACTAGATCGACGAGACCTAGACTACGTAACCTATTCTACTCTTCATCATCTCCTTGCCCATCGCTCCGGATCCTCATAGTAGGCATAGTCTCCTTCATCGGCGCCATCCAAGGGTTTGGGGAGAGCGAGAATGAGCACAACTTCGTGCTCACGAGCCAATACACAATGCAATAATGTACTCAGCGGTCCTTAGGGGTTATCTCGGCGGTCCTTCCACGCACCATCCGAGGGTGAGCACTGCAGCCAGGTGAGCGACGACCCCGTGTCGACGACCATCACGTAGGAGGTGGCCGGCGTGCCGAGGCCCAGGCGGGTGACGTAGTTGCCGACGCCCACCGAGGTACCCGGCTTGAGCGGCACTGAGGAGGCGAGCGAGTTGTCAATTTGGGAGCCGCCGGACTTCTTGCGGTGGCCATGCAGAGACGTCGGGCGGCAGGAGGGAGTCTTTGCGAGGCGCGAGGTGAGGTGGGCGATCCACGCCTCATCGTGCGTGACCACCGCGGAGAAGGGGAGGTCGGACGGGAGCGGCGCCGGCGAGCAGGGGCTCTGCGGGTGGTGCAGCGTCAGGTGCAGGCCGGAGCTGTTCAGGTGCTGAAAATCTGCAAGAAATCGACACATGGTTAAATACGCTAGTTTGTTCAGATTTTCACCGTTTCACCGAGCTTTCACCTAATAATCTTGCACAAACACCGTTTTTACTCTGCGATCGTGCACAGTTGTCAGGTGGAATTGAACATGACGAATTCTATGCTCTACTTAAAAGAAATTTTGACAGATTTTATTAAGTTTGAACACAAATTAACGAGGAGCAACAACCCCAACAAATCTACAAACAACCCTGTAGTTAGGACATAGGAGATCTCGCACTTTGGCCTCTACACTACACAGATAATCCATGTGCTACAACGCTGGGATCAACCAATTGTTGGTAAGTAAACAAGACTAACTAAACTGTCATTACGTATGGATAAAAACAAATCCTTCAAAATTTCTTACTACTCTACCTTCACAAGCAATCCTTCAGTGATCTTAATCTTTGAATGCATGCTCGATTACTGACTGGCTAGTTGACTAGTTGGTACTACTACTCTGTGGTTTGCTTTTGAGAAGGAAATAGCTAGCCCGACTGATGATTGCAAGCTCATCATCACTGTACCAGCCACTTCTCTAGCCAGGTACCAACCTTAGCCAGAAGCTAGATAGCTGGGTGCCGTGCCGTCGATAATTGTGCCCCGAATTCTGGTACGTGGTCGATCGTGTGATGAGGCAGCGACGCACCACCAAAACATCAGCAGTATCAGTGCAAAACACCGATTCACTAGTAGTCTAATACTGCCCAAACCTGGCACCGCGAAACAACAGATTTTTTTTAAAAAAATATTAACTTACAAGATAATTATAAAAATAAACAGCTGATTTTTTTTTAACAAAAACAGGCACTGCCGCCATTTGCTTTGAAGAGTGTGCAAATCGTTATTTCAAATGGCAACAGGAACTATAAACCCTGAAAATCGGATAAAAATCATTTTAATTCTATAAAAAAAAAAGGAGAGAGAAAGAAGAGAGAGGAGAAGAAGGGACGAGTGACGAGTGAAGCCCTACCGTTCGTAGTGGAGAAGAGAGAGAAGCGATTTGGTCGTACATTTTGCGGTAAATGTTCTTGCAATTTTATACATAAATTCAAAACCTGGTATGTTAGTAAATAAAAATAGCGATACAGAATTCAATGGATTAGATAATTTTAGCTGTTTTTCAGTCTGATGTAATACATCATTTTAGTTGTGTATAGTTTAGTTTATCGTATAGATATTATTTATGGTGTAATACTCGAATGATTTAGAATAAATCCAGAAAATACTAAAAAAAACTTTGTAGGTTTTTATTTTTTTCACGGTAGATATTTTGTTAATGCCGAAAATACTTTTAAAACTAGAAAAATAGCAAGACACCTCTAAAATTCAACTAAAAATCCAGAGTTGCTACATAGGGTATGTAGAGCTGAACTAAAATTATGTCAACTTAATTTTTGTTTTCATTTGTACACGATAAATATTTTGTAAATACCAGAGACACTTTTTAAACAAGAAAAATAGCAAGTTACTATAAAAAATCTATAAAAATTGCAGAATAGCTCAATAGGGTATGTAGAGTTTAATCAAAATAATCCAAACTTAATTTGGTTTCCATTTGTACACGATAAATATTTTGTTAATGCCGAAAATACTTTTTAAACTAGGAAAATTGCAAGACATCTTTAAAAATTCTATTAAAAAAAATCCAAAGTTGCTACATAGGGTATGTAGAGCTGAACTAAAATAATGTCAACTTAATTTTTGTTTCCATTTGTACACGGTAAATATTTTGTAAATACCAGAGACACTTTTTTTAAATGGAAAATAGCAAGATACCTATAAAAATATATATAAAAATTACAGAGTAGCTAAATAGGTTATGTAGAGCTTAATCAAAATAACCCTAACTTAATTTTGATTTCTATTTATACATGGTAAATTATTTGTAAACAATAAAAATAGCAAGGTACCTATAAAAATTATATGAAAATTCAAGAGTAGCTAAATAGTATATGTGGACCTTAATTAAAATATTTTTAACTTAATTTTAGTTTCCATTTGTACATGATAAATATTTTATTAATGCTAAAAATACATTTTAAACTAGAAAAATAGCAAGACACCTCTAAAAATTCTATAAAAAAATCCAGAGTAACTAAATAGGATATGTAGACATTAATTAAAATATTGTAACATAATTTTAGTTTCCATCTGTACACAGCAAGATACCTCTAAAAATTTGTATGTCGATACAATTGTGTGCGATCGCTTTGTATGTGTTGCTAATCATGCAATAATTGAATTAATTAGATATGTCATTGGTTATTACTTTTGTATATATTTCGTAGTAGTTACAATGTATACCCCGAATTTTCGTATGACGGACCAAGAAACGCCGCGCACATGGTCAGACGAGTTACTTGACCCATTGTTGACGCGAGTCACCGAGTCGCCTCAGCACCATCCTCCCTAGGAGGGTGAGGCGGTGATTTCAAATGGCGATAGTGACTTATTTTTGTAAAAAAATTGAATTTTTGTAAAAAAATTGACTATTTATTTTTATAATTATCTTTAAAATAATATTATTTAAAAAGTGACCGGATTCGACCGCTGCTTACGCACGTAATCTATTCCCTTGATTTGAGCATCGCTTTGTCGCCAGACGCATTTGCATGCAAAATCACACCCATCTCATGCACGATCGCAGTGTGGGTGGAGGGAAGGGGTTGGCCTCATTTCCTTTAGCATACTTACCTAATCAATGGCGGAACCGTAAATTTGGGAGACCCAGGCAAACTTGTAGTGTAAAATTACCAAGGACACAATGTGATTTGAGGGACACTGGGCAACCGGCCGTTAGCTCGTGGATCCTAGCCGAAACTCACCCGCGCTCATCGCCCCATAGCTCCATAGCTCCGCCCGCATTGGCGCCGCGCCAGCCTTCCTCGATGATCGCGACAGCCTCACCCGCCGATCGTCCCCGCACCGCGTCGCGCTCCCGCTGTCCCGCGGCGTTGCCTCCTCGCTCGCCGCGCCAACGCCACCCCACTTGTGTCACGCCGCACTCAACCCACAACCCCGCCTGCAGCGCTACACCTCGCCCCACCCCGTGCCGAAGCCCCGCCGTCCGCGCTGCCTTGCCTCGCCCCTACCCGAAGGCCTGCCGCCGCCGGCGCTCAACAACGTGGCTTGGTGTGGGCGTGTGGGTGGCGGCGCGCGCGCAGCTGGAGTGCCCGGTTGAGAATGACCAAATCGAATAGGAATTGTCCGTTAGATTTAGTCATCACTTCATTCACTTGTTGGCCTCGTTAGCTGCCATTCACCACAACCCACATGGATGCGACATCTTCCTCCTCCGCCCTTCTCCATAGTCGCGCCGCCCGAGCGAGCTTCCATAGGGTCCGCCCTAGAGACCTGTGGTGGTCGCCCGCTTACCCTCACATGGTTTCACACCGCACGTAATGACACTATTAATCAAGAAGAATCGTAGGTGTTGGTTGGCCTCCGAATGATCTGCTCACACTGCTGGACTCGTGAGCCATCGTGCCCAATTAGAAATAAAAGGCGGACTATGGTACAACACTGAAAATTACAAAAACCCCAATACTTTTTTGAGCCATTGGGTCACCATCCAATGGCTTCTATTTTTATGTTGAAAAAATTCTAAACTAGGCAAAAATAAATCTAGGAGAATCCTACAAATACAAAAACAAAACAAAAAATATTCTAAACTAGACAAAAAAATCTAGGTGAACCCTATGATACAAAAAAACTAAACAAAAGTAAATTTAGGTGAACCCTATAAATACAAAAATAAATAGAACTAATAACATAAGAAGTTGTACTAAAATTGCACGTTACTCAAATGCAATTTTAAGTTTAGTACTATGAAATTACAGATGACTAGGTTTTAAGAAAAGTTCGCATAACTAGAAGCTAGCAAAGCGAAATAAAATCACCGATTAAGTAAAATAGCATAGAGTATTAGACTACCCACGAGAAATGTAAAGCGCCGCCACGGTGATGGTGCAGTCGATGCATCACCGACTACTTTGGCATTAGCGAAGTGTACGAGATTATATATGACACGCCGGATTATATTAATTCCAGCCGACCTTAATCCTTTCTCTAATCGTGACGACCGCACGCACGTGAAAGATGAAGACTCGAATATATAGGTGTCGGACCGGATTTCGTAATCCGTAATCCTTCGTGATAAAGTCGCGCTATTCCTCGGATCGAGATAGCGCCACAAGACACATTGCTGAACCATTTCATACATCGCGTAGACCAAACCATTCATTAATACAAGCATCCGAGTTCAAATAGACCACGCGGGTCGAAGTTTACAATAGGGCCGATCAAAGCCAAATGAGTTCATTACAAAATCTCGAGTACGTTAGCGGAAGCAAAGGGGTAGAGCAAGTCTCTCCACAGTAAGCGATCGGGTACTAGGTGTACGACCGATATTAGCCAAGGGCTTGATAATATAGGATGTACACGAGTACCAACGGGCCAACCAGATCGAGGCGAGACTCGGACTACGGAACTATGCTACTCTTCTTCATGTCCTTGCTCCTCGGCGCCCCGGTCCTCGTAGTAGACGTAGTCTCCATGATCGCGGGTTCTGGGGTTGGGGAAGAGCGAGGATGAGCACAACTACCGTGCTCGCGAGCCAACACACAAGATGCAATATTATACATGCAGGGCTTAACAAGGATGGCTCGGTTTATTTATTTGCACAAAGCAATATTTTGAGTACCAATATTAAAAGTCCTATCACTTAGCATTTTAACCAAATTGCATTTGTTAAAGAGATTACTTGTGCAATATTTATAACAAGAGAGGTTACCTCCACCTCATGCTTAGTTTTAATATCGGTTACATCCACCACTTAACATCACTGGGTACATCCACCTGTGGAAAACCAAAACTGTGGTCACAACGACCCATCACATTTTATCCCACCCACAAGGTTTTATAAATGAACTAACTCTTGTAAGTTCCCATGTCCGCCTTGACCGTGGGCACGGCTATTCGAACAGCTTCATTACACTCGCAGAGGTTGTACACTTTACCCACAAGAGACAATCATCCCGACATATACACATGTTTCGTAGACATGTAAGCCAAGGGAGATCGTCACAAGGCCTTTACAATGCATCCACCAAGATTTGTTACACCCGCTAAGGTTTCACCGAGAAGAGTTACGCCACATAGACCGCCAACTCTTTCCTGCACTCTCTTGCGCCACACGACTTACGCCACATAGACCAGAAGTCGACACCCCAACCCATAGCCACATAGGCTTATGGCGAGCGGGTCATCTGCTCGGTGCAACTCATACTAACGGATACAAATTATTTAGCCGTGTCGACACCATTATAGACATGTGGTCGCATCGTTTACATTGGGAGGTCATCACAGATTAAGTCCTTAAGGACCATCTCGGGCGGTTCATACCACATACCATCCACAAACCAACATTCCTTGGGCTGCATTAGCACCCACCAACATACCATCCATCATACCATCCGTCCGGATGTGACAAGCAATTTCTTTAGGGTTTTTAAGAGGTAGGAAAAATACAACATCATAACCATCCCACCATTTACACCCAATGACCGCCCAAAATCATGTTCATTTCAAAAGATGATGAATGGGGTAGATAATACTCGATACTTAAGCAAGGCTAGCATGGCGCTTAAGTATAGCCTATACTAGTATAGTTACCAAATATTTACTAGGGTGACAAGGGTGTATGGCAATTCAATTATCAAGGGATGGTGTATTAATAATAAAGCATCAACATGGCATTTAACTACCTTAGGTATTTAACATACAGCTGCATAAGGGAAATAAAGCATGCAATTTGATATTTAAAAGAACATAATTTGCATAAAATGTAGGTTCAATATGATCAAAGTGTCAACTCACCTGGTCTACGCTAGATTATCTTGATATTCTTGAGCTTGATCGGTGGGGTCTCCGCTTCCCGAATTCTACGCGAACGATCGTACCGGAAAGAAATAAACGAGCAATTAAATTAAATAAATAGCAAGGCTCAACAAATGAACTCCAAAAAGAACCAAACTAGCACCAAAAGAAAGAGCTTGATTTTAGAAACTTTTAGGAACAAACTTTGCAATTTTTGGAGCTAAAATGAGGAGAAAAGAGATTTTGGAGCCTCTTTGAAACAAAACAGAAAAGGAGAAGAAAACACACAAAAAGAAAAGAAGAAAGTGGCCCACGGCCGGTTTTGCGGCCCGGCCCAGCTCGCGGCGAACCGGCGCGAGGCGCGTGCGCGGCCCGGCGCGGATGGGCCAGAGGTGCGCGCGGCCCGGCTCGGCCGAAAGAAAGAGGGAGGCGAGGAGGGCTAGGGCAGAGAGGGAGAGGGAGAAAACCGGGCGGCGGCGGCGCACACGGAGAAGAAGGAGGAGTTCGGGGGAGATGGTGCGGCGGCGACGGCGACAAGCGACGGCGACGAAGGGGAGCGGGGCACAGCGGCGGCAGTCGAGAAGAGCGGCGGCGTCCGTGGAAGAAGGAGGAGCTCGGGGAAGACGGCGGCGATGGCGACGCGGCTTCAAAAGGTAAGTCCCTCGGACTCCTTTGCACGCTTTCTTGCTCGGGGAAGAGAGGGGGGGTTGTTCGGCCGGAGGGGCTCGGTGCCTCTTATAGCCGAGGGGAGGACTCAGATCTGGGGGAAAGGGGCGAGGAGGCACGCCGCCGAGGCGTTGACGCCGGCGACGGCTTGACGGACGCGCGACGCAGCCGAGGCGGCGCAACCCGTGAAGAGGAGAGAACCGGGAGAGGCGCGCTTTCCGGGCGTTGACGCTGGCGACGGGAGAAGGCGCGACCACCGGGTGCCGGCACACGGGCGGGGGCGAGGACCGAGGCGAGCAGGCATGGCGAGCCGGCTAGGAGGCTAGGGTTAGGTTAGGGAGAAATGGGAGAAGCTCGGTGCATTTCGGGGAATCCAACTTGAGCATTTTGGGCAAACTTTGAAGTTTGAACATCCTTGATCTTGCACTCTTGAAGATCTTGCAAAAAGATTCGAAGATTTGGGCGTTACAATAGGTTGGTATGGGGTCACTATCGTCTGACCTGAAGAATATATGCATGTACGTACGTACAGTATGAAAGGGAATCATAGGATTAGCATATGGAGGATAATCTGGCCTAACCCGTGCGACCTAGCTAATACGATGCTACTGAATATGTTCGTCGTAACCATATACTAAAGTCCTATCCATTTGTCAGTTGTCACACCCTGTGATAATTTTTGTCGTGGCATCTCTCTCTATCTTTTTTTTTTTTTGCCCACAAGGGTGTTGTTTTTTTACTCATGTTAGCGCATTGTTCTCTTCCTGTACAAGTTTGTACGAGATATCTTAGGGATAGCAATCTTAACTTTCCTTTGTATAGAGATTTGGTCGTTGTATCTTCCCGATTATTGGGATTGTAATCCTGTGTGCTGTGTTTCTCCCAAACTTCTCACTTTTACCGAATTCATACACGTCCTCTACTTTGTGATGGGTATGTAATGGACTTTTTGGATAAAAAATTTCGAATATTTGCCAATTGGGCTGGATTCTACTATACACCCAAAAGTCCAACACAAGACGAAACCCGTCAAACAGAGTAAACTAAATTAATTTGTTGATGGTTACGTGGGGAAGAGAACTGAAATGGTTCACGCAAGCGTCTATTCGCTTGATTGCTCTGTGGTCGATCCCCTTTTCTTTGCCCAAGCAAGTACAAATTAAACACTATACCTAGCATTGTACAAAACTAGTACATTTAGATTTTGGGTAAGCGATAAGAGAAGCATCCAAATTAAGAGTGAAATCCAAGGACTTATCCATGGGCGATGGTACATTGTTGGACCACGGCTGCTTGTAGCTTAAAGACGCATAGGCCAATGTTCCTAACTACAAAGTACAGGCTTTTCAGGGCGGCTATTAATAGGCCAATTGTCACGTGTATTGTTATAACTTTTTATAGTTCATTAAGCTAAGCCACTCACGATTAGCACTACATCAACCTAAGAACATTTACCTGAAACACACTGTCACATGATTTCTTTGGTTTTGCTAATTATCAGGCACCTGATAGTTTTTTTTTTGAAGCATATTGTATTTTCTGGATGTTAGATGTGCTTAGATATGTGCGCTCTAATTTCTTTAACAAAGTTAATACCATACATAGGTGATAGGTCCATACCGGACTCTAATCATGATAAACCAAAGGATAGACAGTAGCTGATTAATGGCATCTTAAATAATCAAACATTAAGTAAGAAAAATTCTGTGAACCTGATGACATTTGACACAACCATCTACCCTTCTCGCTATCTAAGCTCTAGATTTCCAAAAGGCAAAAAAAAAAAGCTTGGACATCTCGTGCAAATGATATGATATGCTATGGTGGTTGGAGCTGAATTGGAGGTGGCAGCAATTGAAGTCACGAGAGGAGACATGTTAATATGCATGTGTGATATTATGAAATCCGGCAGTAATGGCGCACCGTCGCCTCCCAATCAATGGATCACGGTGTTTCAGGCCAGAACAGAGTGGAACTAACACGTGATCTCAAAAGAAAAGAAGACAGTAGGACAGGTTAACTGATTTGTGAATTATTATTTTTTATCTGTTCTATGTTATCATCTAATGGACTAGTGTAACACCAGGCCAATTGAGTAATCTATTAGCTCTGTTCTTGACATGAAGAAGACTGTCTTCGCCAACACTTTTAAAAAGAAGTGATTCCAGAGGCATAGATATCCAATACTGAATCAATCAAGAACCAACCATTCTTCTACGTTTTGTAGATTTTCATGGACCGTTCAAGTTAGATGCTACACAATTTTACTGCTTAACTACGAGGAATCTAATGATGTGCAGTCAAATTGATTCACATACAAAGCAACCAGAGCAAACTATTCACATACAAAGCAACCAGAGCAAACTAACTGAGAAAGCAGAGATAAATTAATTGCCAGTAATACTGAGTATTATGGGAATACCATTAACTTGTGAGGTGCACGCGTTGGTGATTTCCCTGATAGGAGTCGCAACAGAGAAGAGGAGGGAGCAAGCAAGAAGAGGAAGCAACTCCATGATGTCCCCGGCTGAAAGCTGCTTCTTGAGGCCGTTCAGTATGGTCAGGCCGTTGTGCTTGGGGCCTTTATATAGAGAAGATTCCTAGTGTCTGTGTGTGTGGTGTATGGGAATCTCGCCGGTAGCTTTCAACGCCCTTGAGTTAACCATCATTTCATCCACCCATATGATTATGGTAAAGACGACTCATGTTTGGTTAGTGATATTTTTACCTCGAGTGTGACATGATTTAGGCAGCTAAGTATATACAGTGCTCTGATGGCTGCTGGCCTAATTAAAGATCTATTGTAGTCTGTACGGCGAACTGCCGAAGTGATGAGTGATGACTGATGAGTAATGTGAAGCTGTTACTGAAGTCTCAACTCGCAATTAGATGCATAATTATAGACTCTACTTTTGCTTGCCAAGCACAATTAATTTGACAGCTAAAGACAGATTTATATGCCTAAGACACTTACACTGTCACACAGTAACAACACCAACTTGATGAGCAGAGACTGCTAAAAATTCTCTTGTGTATAATTATGCACGGTAAGACGAAGCCTGAGTGACGGAGCCCGGTGCTGCTTGCCAAGTGCGCATCCGTCGTATAATTGCTCCACACTGCTCCACACATCGATCATGGGCATGCCATCAACCATTTTCTTGACGGTGAGATCGTGGAGCGTGCGGAAGTGCAGGTGACCATAGCACGCATGCCAATGCCACACCATGTCGTCTGCTTTTGCCAACAGACACACTGGTCGGTCAGGTTTAAGGCCAATGTGTATAGCCTGTTCCTGGACCGCAACACTCGCGCAGCTGCTCGCGATCGAAGATGCACAACTCCCACCTCGATGACGATCTTGCAACCGCCTCGCCGAGCTGTTCGAGGCTAATAATGTTGCTTTGGAGCCGTGGTACGGCGGTACCTCGTGAGCACCCCATGCTCCTGGTTCTTGCACTGGAACATCACAGCGCCTTTGTCGCACATATCTACCGCTGAGTCGCCGCTGAACTTCACGGTGCCCTTCACCGCTTCATCGAGTAATGTGAGCGCCGACCGTTGTCGGTCATTTGGTTAATGGCACAAGTGTCGAGGTACCACACGCCGCTGCCGTGTCCACTGGGAACACATTCTCTCGTTGAGGAAGACCGCCTCGCTGCGCGCCATCGCGAGCTTGCACGAGCACATGGTGCTCGCCATGAGGAGCGTTGGTTGCTCCCCGAGCACGCGATAGGTTGGCCTCCCTTGCACTCGCGGTACGGCTTACGGCATTCACGAGCAAAGTGCCCGAGATGCCACGGTTGTAGCACTTTCCTTTCCACCGTTAGACATGCGCCGACCTTGCCGCCTCTTTCGTGGCGCTCGAGCGGTGCTTATCGCCGCTGCCATCGCCGGCCTTGTCGCCGCTGGCTTTCCGCCGAAGGAGTTCTCGCCTTGCTCGCTTTCTTCATGAGCGCAAGCCATTCCTCCTCGGTGAGGAGCAAGCGCTCTCGAGCTGCCCGTGTCACCAAGCTCAAACGCCTCGGCGCCTTGGGTCGCCGGTTAGTTCCTCCACGATAACGTGTCCAAATCAATGAGGGTTTCAATGAACAATGCTATTTGGGAGTACTGGCCGCACCACGGCAGAAACTTCTGCACAACCTCTCCTCGCCAAGCTTGTCACCGAGGATGTGAAGGTTGTTAACGAGCCTAGTGAGTCTTATGGCAAAATCGCCCACCGTCTCGCCATGGAACGCACGTTTCGAACTCCTTGCGGAGTGATCGAGCCTTGGCCTTGCGCACACGCCGCTATGCCTATGTGTATGGTTTTGATGGCATCCCATGCCTCCTTGGCGCTCTCCTTAATGGCGAGCGTGGATAGCATCTCCAGTGGCACTGCTCGAAGAATCACCTTTAGCGCCATGCGGTCCTCATGGAAGTCAGCATCGACATTCTCAACTGCATCCCACGGGCCTCACGCCGCATCACGACTTTCATCATGAGAGCCAGCTCCGTAATTGGCTCACGCCAAGATCGGGTATCGCGCCGAGACCCCGACTTTCACCACCCGCGATACAACCAGATCGCGGCCATTGCCGCCGTTGCTGTTATCACGGGTTTGGGGACACTCTGGTGAGTTAGACTTCCAGGGTGACCTCGAGCCATCTTACGACATCCTCACAGATACGAGAGCAACAAGGCTCTCATACCACTTGTCGGTATTGGCCTGATCACTCAACACACGTGAACACAAAGAGAAAAAAACACAAGGACGCAAAGGAGTTTTGGTGCCCTCTGGAAACTTACATCTCCACCGGACGTTTTCTTGTTTTTATCGTCAGAGAGTTACATGGAAAGCTCTGTGCTAAAGATAGCAACAGACTCTATCTTTGTAACCACCCAATCGCTAATCACGTCTAGTAGATTATGGAAACAAACTCAGAGATAGGGAAACTATCAAACGGAAACCTATGCCTTATCCTCAACGTGAACCAAGCACGTTTCAGACGTAGAATATGAAAACTCCTACACCTAGTTGACGTATGGAAAAAAATAACGTGGAACAACCAAGTTACATGATTAAACTCAACAGAGTCTTCATGCAGGTACGTATACTTGAGAGAACCACAACTCGTCTAATTCATATCATCATGCATGCATGTACGTATACCGCATCTGAAGGGATTGAGGAGCAGGCTCTCGCCGACGGCGAAACACCTGAATCGTCGGACGTACGGAGAAGGAAACGCCTTGTCCCCGGAGTGTAACTGGTGTGGTATTGGTAGGAGTTGCTTAGCCGAATTAGAAGAAGAAAGCACAAGAGCAGTAGGGACAGATTCATGGCTGAGGCCATGATTATCAGCTTAGTGGCTAGAGAATCAAGTACTGGCGCGCACTTGCAGACTAACTGCTGGTAACAGCCAATTATTATATTATTGCCTTTTTGTTCTTGTTGCATTCTGCGTACGATGAAGTTAATAACTTGACAGATACATAGTGCTAGTATCAACTTATGATTGTTTTGTATTGGTCGTCTATATGATTCCGTGCTCGGCCAAATCAATTCTGTAATTTAGGTTAATTTAGATCAAGGAAATTGCTAGCTCGGGATATATAAGTCAGTACCGGCATACAGCTAACTAGCTGGGAATATATAGGGAAGACCGGAAGAATATCCTCTGCAGCTGTGAAGTGAGGAAGCGCGCGAAAGGTATATCGCCGGCAATGTGGATCAATCATTTAAGTCCGCCCTTTTCTTCATTGGATAATTTAGATTTTCCATTTACATAACTACTATACTCTAGACCGACTTTCTGGATGATCAGTGTTCGGTTAACGAGCACGCACGGCATAATGGAAGATATTTATACACGGAGAGAATATAGCCACGTTCTATGTAGAAGTCATTTCTCTAATAGAAGTATCTCTTTGTAGGTGTTTAGACGATTGTATTATTTATTTATTAGATATAGTTATATACATAAGCACATATCAAGTATCCTGCCTAATTAAGCATCGTACTACAAAATAAATATCTTATCTATTCTACGTGGCAAAAAAATCAGTTTTCATTTGCTAAGCATCTCTAAATACTTGCATTGTGCATACTCTAATTTAACTAGGTATATTAGGTAAATCTTACTAGTTAGTCTCGTGCTTAAACTCGCCGGATCGGTGGCAGGCGCCGAACTCGATTGGTGGAAGCCAGAATCCAATGCATGATAACTAGAATTCGATATTAAAACATGGACAGCGCCTATGCTCATCAGCGGTGCGCACGCCGCCAAAGTGCCATACATAGCCGGTTGACTCCGACGCCGGCGCAAACGGTGGATTTTTTGAGTTTTGGCAATCGGGCGTACGTCGCGGGAGTTTAGGCAATCGGGCATTTTTTGAGTCCCTGTCGCTGTGCGTGGGCTCAGGCGCTCAGGAGGAGCTGTTGGGCTGAAGCGAGGAGCACGGTCGAATACGTACGTGGACTCCAGTGGTCAGTTGGTCCTTGGGTGCCGCGGGACTTAAGGCCGGTTTAAATGCTTAAGTGTGCAGTTGGATCCTATACCATTTTTAATCTGCTATCCAGCAGAAACCCCCTTTTTTTTTATAAATTGTCTACCATTTTCTTAGCTCCAGGTTGATTTTTTTTTTTTGGTTTGCTAGTTATCATTTCGTATTACCCCTTATTTCTGAGTAGCAAGTTGCTAACTACATATTTAGATGATCATTCAGGAGGAACTTTTTTAGTCTGTCCTACAAGGATCCGTATATATTAGCACGTTCACAAAAAGAAACTTCCTTTGTAGAAGAGGCTTAAGTTGGTATTAATGGATAAACACAACTGCACACGGTTAATCTAATTATTGTATCAATTCAATCACATCGCTAATCATAAATTAGTGAATTATTATCTCTAACATATCACATATGAGTTCGATATAAATTAGAACTTGAGTCCACATATCATGTGTGAAGTTGTATTAGATTGTCACATCCAAATATGTACGAACTTGAAATTAAATATCTTTAAAATCATGGCATCCAAACATATATAAATCCAGAATTAGAATTAGAAACATGATAACTTGATATTTTTAGAATTTAAGATACAGCAAGTTTGGAACTAACTAAAAATATCAATATAAGACGTCATTGGGAGCATGTTGCCCGTGTAGATGCAACCTAGAAATAATGAGAGCTAGGAAGAGGGTACCCAGTGGCGCAGGCTAGCGGTGAAGATCTCCAGGGGTGTTAATTTCTTTCCTATATATTTCTCCACCTTCACTACCGGACACAGCCCCTTTGCCGAGTGCAAAAAACTTTGTCGAGTGCCAAATATCGGGCACTCGGTAAAGAGCTATTTTGCCGAGTGCGCACACTCGCAAAGAACTACACTCGGCAAAGCCTTTTGCCGAAAGTGCCATGCACTCGCAAAAATTAACACTGGTGGTATATTCAACCTTTGCCGAGTGCCGCACCGCAAAGGGCACCGCAAAGGCGGCCCGAGGTAACGGTTCTCGCCGACGCCAAATTTGCCGAGAGCCGCCGCTTGGCACACGCAAAATAATCTTTGCCGAGTGTCGATGCGCGCACTCGGCAGAAAGTTTTTTAGAGTGGCGGCACTTCAAGACTTCGCAAAGATTTTTTTATTTATTTTGGCCTCCAATTTTGAAAGCTTATTATAAGATCAGTACTCTATGTTAGATTTGGCATATTGTGGTTTTTTGTTATTTAGTTAATTTATTTCATTTACTAGAATATTTAAATGCAAATTTGAATCGCATGCACATCGAATAGTGGAATTTAATGATTCAAAATGATAGTCATATTGATCAGGTGAGGTCGCATTCAGAACGACTTCGAATTTTCGACATTTGTTGACGAAACATGATCTGAACTTGCAGCTTTTTAATTTATAGCAACAACGCCCGAATTATGAAATTGTGGAGATGTCATGATATCATATGTGAGGCTGTGATAAAATTTGAGCAGCTGCAGTGCAACACACGCACGATGCTTTCAAACCAAGACATCTCCACATGTGATACTTATATCCCACCGGAGATGTCCTAGTTTGAAAGCATCGACGTGACAACGCACTAAACCTTCTCAAATTTTTATCACAGCCTCCACATATGATATCATGACATCTCCACGAAGTTTCATAATTTTCTGACGTTGTTTGCTTTTTATAGAATTTAAAACACTTCGCCCGCAAGTTCACTGGCCATGTTTCACAACAAGATGTCCAAATTTCGGTCCGCTCTGATACGGCCTCACACTACGCCAATAACATGACTATCATTTTGAATCATTAAATTCCATTATTCGATGCATCGCAGGCTCAAATTTGCATTTTCCAAATAATTCTAGTAAATGAAATAAATTAACTAAGTATAACAAAAGCCACAAAAATATACCAAATCCTAACATAGAGTACCGACATCGTAGTAGGGCTGCCAAAAATTTGGAGGCCAAAATAATAATAAAAAAATCTTTCGAAAGCCGCACATGGCACTCTCTAAGAAGGTCTTGCCGAGTGCCGCACATACCGACACTCCTGCAAAGATGGGGAGAGGTCCTGTTGTTTTAAAAAAATTTGGAGGGGAAGAAAAAATTTTAAAAAATTTGAAAATTTCTTGCCGAAAGTGCCATAGCTCTGCACTCAGAAAGAAATTTAAAAAAATTAAAAAAATAAAATCTTTGTCGAGTGCCATATCCGGGCACTCGGCAAAGGTAATAAAAAAATTAAAAAGAAAAATAAAAACTCTTTGCCGAAAGTGCGATCTCTGCACTCGCAAACAAAATAAAAAATTTTGAAAATTGTTTGCCGAGTGCCGATCTCGCACTCGCAAACCTTCAAACTTAAATGTTTTGCCGGCACCACACACGCGACATCGCAGCCATCGCGCCCACCGCCGCGCTCACGCCGCTTCGCGCAACACACTCCGCGCCTGCGCCTGGCGCCTGCCGCTACGCCGCCACGGCGCGCGCCCGCTACGCTCGCTGTTCCCGCCGCTGCGCCCGCCTCGCCCGCCCGCCGCTTCGCCGCCGGCCACGGCCGCCCGCCCCACATCGGTGTCGACGCCATCGGTGGTGCCGCTGCTGCTTCAGGCGCCGCCGGCGCCATGCGAGAGGAGGGGTCGCAGGAGTTGATCGTGATGCAAAGGTACCTAGTAATCACAAGCCCTAGCTCTAGTCCACTTCATCTTGTAGGCCGGCAAGAAGTAGATCTTGAGCTTAGGCTTGGGAGTAGTCCTAAAGTTGCATGAATGGATCCTTTGATTTTTGCGCTTTCATGTCTTCTTAATTTGTTTGTGGTTGTTTCATTTTCTTCGATTGTTCCCGATTCAATCGAATCCATGTCTTCGCCAAAGGCCTTATTTCTCTACACCAGATACGTGTATGTTGAGTTCATAGCTCAATATCTGAAGTTAAGTGTTGTAAACGATTGTATGTTAATTGTCCAATTGATACTACATAGTTACTCATAAAATTCCCCAATCAGTATGTATAGTTTTTCTAATTAGATCATGGTCGACTGGACTGTTTGTTTGATCTTTGATCTTTTCATGTTTGCAATTGATGCCGATTGACACATGATTTACTTATCTGTGAATCATCATTTTATTGATGATCTCTAGCTAGATTTTGTTGTCGCCAATTGTTAATATTGATTTCTTGAAAGAATTGCTACCATGGATCACTCATATATGCTTGATGATTAATGAAAATTGAAACCAAATGGCAAGTATCAATATAGTTGGTCGTAACATTTAGCTAATAAGCTGTCTAGATTTCGTGAACAAACTATTTTCCAAAACGCTTCTTCAAAAGAGTATAAAAATTTAAAGCAAAGTTGATTGAATTTAGAGCACAGCAGTACAACAAAATTGCTATATAGTACTATTTCTGGTAGTATATTGTATAAGTTTCATGTTTGTCTTCTGATGCCTTAAGTCTGTCTCAAACTATAGTACTTTGTGATACACTGGTATTTTCCTCATGATGCATGTACCCATGAGTTAGCAAGCTATGGTTGCTTCTTCTTTTAAGTCAGGCCACAAGCATACTGTAGAGACGGCAAAGTGAACACATCTGTTCTTGTCTTGCACTCCTTTGTAGGGCACAAGCATTGCAAGAAATGCTTCCATCTTATATTATATCATATCAAGATTAGATTGATGGAAAGGTGGGTATAAATTACAGTGATATTTATTATTATGTCTGTAGTTAAGAGAAATGAAAAAGATAAGCTATCACATATATTTTACACACACTATTCACGCCCACTACTGGGCTTTTTTGTTGTAACAAATACGGATGAGTTTCATCAGAAAATTTGCAGTGTGCATTACATTGTGCGTAGTATATCCATGTTTTTCCCATATACAATTCTTATCTGTTTTTTTCAGATTATTCTGTTAACCACTTATCTTTAATCTCCACGTCGGCGTAATTAATTTTGGACTTACTCAGAGAATATATGCTGCTGCCGCACCATTGTTTTGGTTCGTTTGGTCTGTTGAGAGAGAGAAAGAGAGAGAGAGATTGCAAGGCGCAGAAGTCACAAGGTTTTGGTCGGTTTGGTCGGTTGAAAATCCCAGCTTCAGCTTTGCCGAGTGCCATGACCATGACACTGGCAAAGAATTTTTTTAAAAAAATTAAAACTTTGCCGAAGTGCAAAGTTCATGCGGCACTCGCAAAGAATTTTCAAAAAATTTAACACTTTGCCGAAAGTGCCACGACCATGGCATTCTGGCAAAGAATTTTAAAAAAATTAAAACTTTGCCGAAAGTGCCATGACTATGGCACTCGCAAAGGATTTTCAAAAAAAAAAATTACACTTTGCCGAGTGCCATGGCCAAGGCACTCGCAAAGACATTTTCAAAAAAAGTAAAACTCTTTGCCGAGTGTGCCGGTTGGCACTCGCAAAGCGGCCGCCAATGGCCGGCGCCAGAATCGGGCCTTTTCTTTGCCGAAGTGCTAACCCGCACTCGTAAAACCTTGCCGAGTGCCCAAAAAAATACACTCGGCAAAGGCTGCTTTGCCGATTATTTTTTTTCCGAGTGCCCTTTGCCGAGTGTCGCACTCGGTAAAGGCTTTACCGAGTGCAAAGGAGCCTTTGCCGAGTGCCTGAGGCACTCGGCAAAGTGCCTGAGTCCGGTAGTGCTTCCCCCAGTTTTTCTAGAGTAGCATCTAGCGCTGCTGCCTCCATCCCTTCCTATGGCTATATATCTCTAGGCCCATAGCAATCGGCGTGCCACCCGAAGGAGCTATTGTTACTACAATCCAGATCTTTGTTGCAATCTCTGCACTACGATGTTGTAGCTATCCTCCTCCTCATCTTCTTCCCGTCTTGTTTCCCTCCAGGATCTGAGGTATAGAATAATGTTGAAGTTGTGGAGTTTATGTTGTTGATGCTTCATCAGCCCCATAGATATTGTTCCACTGCCACACGCTAAAAGATTTTGGTAGTTTCCCGTGTGTCATTAGGTTCACCCAGTGTTTTTTTTACTAGACACATGGGGTTATTGCCGTCTGGCACCTGGACACACGGAACTCGGTGACACTACACGAGGAAGCAATATTTCCACGTGGTTTAGTTGGACACATGGGAAACGTAGGCATGAAACCGTGGGTCTATATGTTCAATACCAGAATTCTGTTTCGCAGCCCTTCACCTCTCCGATATAAACCCGTGGGTTCAAACGTTCAATACCAGATCTCCGCTTCAGAACCTCCACCTCCCGATAAAACCCTGCACCGTCCTAATCCCTAATTCCCCAATCCCCGGTCCTGTGCTCACCCCTACGCCGCTTCTCTCTCCACGTGCCTCTCTGCTACCATGCTTCCCACGCCTCTACTGTCATCTCTGTGGTGGTTACTCCCCCGCTGTCGCTCCGTCACTTCCTTCCCCTCTGCCCCTTAGCTACGTCTTCTTCCCCTTTTCGCCTCACCCCCGCTTCTTCGCCCTCTCCCCACCACCAATAGTGACGATAAGGCGACAGTTTCGACTAGATCTAGAGGTGGATACATAGATCCGGCCAGATCTCAACGGTGGCGGCGTGGATTTGTCTAGATCTGTCACCGTGACAGATAATGAGGCGGAAGCCCTTGCCGGCGGTGAGATGAGGATGGAGGGGCCATGGCATCTGCCCCATTGATGTTGCTTCACCGGCACAGAAACAATATTGCCATTAGAGTCCATCCCATCAATTGACAAAACAGGTATATTCCTTTTCTAGCATCTTGGAAGTTATATTGTGTTCTTATTTTGTAAAATGCTCTAGTATATTTTATTAGGATACCTCTAATCTAACTTGGATTAAGATTTATACAATTAAAATTTTGATACTAATATGATATAATTCTATACTGCTAAATATTTTCAACTCCGATCCTTCCCTCATGTGTTGTTAAACAGCGGCCAAACCACCATTATCTCTGGAGCCTATCCGGTGACTTCAACAAAAGCTGTATCCCCCTTTCTTTAATGTTTCTCTGGGAAGATTGCGTCACTCCGTTTAGCATTTAGAGTATTTCCAATATTAGAGATAACCTTATCTTTAACATATACTACATCATCTTTAAAGATAACATCTCCAATAGATAGTATCTAGTACACTCTCGAACATTTATATTTTATAATTTTCTTTTGAAATGCACCTACATGTCGATTAAAGTCGATTAATGTATCATATCTTGTTTCGCGTGCATGACAGTCTCTTCAAGAAGAGACGACTTGTACTCTCTCTCCTTCCCCTTTCTCCCCCCACGTAGTATTTTGTTGACATGATATAACTAAGAGACAACAATAAAGACATTATTGGAGATGCCCTTAGTACTGGTATTTTCCGGAATCAATTAATTAGTACTAGCATTTATTAGAATCAATTAATTAGTACTGTCGTTTTTTAGAATCAATTAATTGGCACTAGCATTTTTTTGTATCAATCAATTAGTACTAGCATTTTTTAGAATCACTTAATTAGCAGGAATAACAATGTGTAACGCCATCCCCCCATTGCCACCCAATGCATATTTCGATCCGTCCATCTGCATCCATGCATCTAATACTGCACACACGTCGTCACAGAGGTTTCCACTGCATATTTAACAGTCAAAACATGGCCATCCTATCAGTAGCAGTCCGAGCTGGATAGTCACAATCCCAGCTATGCACAGGAGCACATCCTCGACTGGTAGTGCAATCCTCGACTGGTAGTGCATGATGAAACGCACATAATTAAAGTACTCACTAGCATTTTTCAGAGCAATTACTCCACACATTATGGCATACACAAAGCAACAAGAGATCGATGATGAACTTTCGAAACAAAGCTCATACTCCAGATTTATTAAGATAAAGCAATCAAAGCTACATCCATGAACATATCATAAATCTAGACATGAGACATGCATGCGGCCGCGGCTAAGTAATAGAAACTGTGGACGATGCAGACGGCCCTGCTGCTGACGATTGACAGTGCCACTTATTTCGTTGGGCCGGGTGGCACGTTTGACGAGCTTGCCGGCCCATCGGCAGCACCGCGTCCGCGGCTGCTGTCTTCCCCGGCGGGTCTTCTGGCATCCGACTCGCGGAAGCGTAGCATGTAGGCGTTGAGGAGTTCGACATTGTCGTCGAGGCCATGGCAGCTCATGGCCTGCAACAGATCGTCGGCAGTGACGATCTGGCGCTGCTCGTCCTTGCAGCGCCCGTTGGCCTCGCCAGTAATGAAGCGTATGTACTCGGTCACACTCTTCACGACCGTTTTCTTCGCCTCTTCGCTGATCTTGGCATTTGGAGGCAGTGCCCGCCGCATGATGCGTGCCACGTTCGCAGCGGGCATCCGGAGTTCGCCGTTCTTGTTGTCGGTCGCGTCGCCGTTTGCTACGTTGGGGAAGGCACGGTCCATATTACCTTAATTAGGTGCAAGGAGTGTATTAAGCGCTAGCTGGGGCTTTGGATAAAGGATTAGTGCTGTGGGTGCTGCTCTTGTGGGCTGGGGGGTGCTTAAATAGGAGTGGAGGTGCTTGCTATGTAATTACAGCCGTTTCTATCCATTGAGAGAGGGAAAGAGAGATCTTGATAAGTGATGTATTAGTCATGACTGGTGGGTGTAGGGTTGGTTATCAATTGTAACATCCCAGTTTTATGCAAACATTTATAAGTAACTAAAGATATTGTTTTATCCAACATTGGGAACTTAAAAAGCCTTAATTATTCAAGCATCTTTCAATTTTCTGGGTTTTTTCTCAATTATTAAAGTCCTGCTCTAATATTCAGAATTTTAAAAGTATTTTGTTTGATAAAAGACAAGTTGATTGTCAGACCCAGATTTGAGTGATCCGGACCCTTCTATATATTTCTATACTAGTTAGATGATCAGTTGCTAGTGCAACCAGTAATTCAAAGAATAACATTAACATCCGTACTCAAATTTAAATAGAAAGGATACTGAGACAGTATTACGCAATCATGCATAGACCATAACGGTCAAGTCTGACAAGCTGGGCCACACAGCCGAAATACCAAATAAAGGAGTTTGCAACGGAAGATAAAGATAGTTCCCACGTGGTTTGACATAACCTCAAGCAACCGATTGGGGTTTGCGCCTAGTGTTTAGCCTCATCGTCATCTCCAAACCGCGCATAGAAGTAACCAAATGCTAGATCGTCTTCTTCAACTGGTAATTGTTCAACAAGCAAGGTGAATACTTTCGTATTCCGCAAGACTTTAATTCACAAATGCTAATAGTTATATGCAAGGTTATTCAAGGGAGGCTATTTTGCCTTGTTGCATAAAGCCAATTCCAGTTATAATATGGATAATATTTTTTTTCAAAACAATATTTGTAAAAGCATGAATTTAATGAAAATTAAGTGTAACAAGTAATGATGCTAAACAATAATATGAAAGTTACTATCCATGCACCTACACTAGTATGGTGGCACAAGCCTGTTAGTGCACTATATGTTGAGAATAATAGCATTTTTCGAATTACTTTAATCCAGAAATATAGTAGATAAAACATGATGAATATTCTAGCCACTTTCATAAAGCAAGTAAGCAAGAACACTATAGACATACTAATATCCAGATGAACAGAAACTAGCATATCTATCACAGTGTTCAAGGTAACAACTAGTAATATTACTAACCAAGAAGTACATATGAAATAGACATACCCGGATCCAGTGGAAGGAGCAGCAGTAGTAGAAGAAGCGGCAGCTGGAGTCTTTGTGAGATCGTCGTTTGTCATGGCGTGAGTGGTAAGTAGTCGTGGCAGCGGACGCCGCGTAGTAGTCGCACGGTTGTAGGCGTGAAAGGCAGAGTCGAATGGAGAGGAAGCAACAGCATCGCGCAACGCCTCCCAAAACCTTATTCGCCCTTGCTCGCAAGCCTTCAGGACGAGGGTTCCGAGGCCCTGCTCTCCCGGCGCGATCAGACACGCGCCTTGCCGGATGGAGATCGCCGAGACAAAGAACAAAGAACCGTGGTGTCTTTCGTGGAGAGAATTGAGAACATCACTGCTCCGGATAATGACTATATATAACAACCGCACGCAAACACCACCATCACTCACTAGTAACAGCAGAAATGCATCGCCAGTCAAGAGGCCGAAACGGTCACCATTATTCACTAGTAACAGCAGCCGCATCGCTTAGTCAAGAGGCGTAAACGGTCGCCATTACTCACTAGTAACAAAGAACCGCTATCGCCACCATTATTTGAATCTTTAGAACCTTGGCAGGGTGAATTTCTCGATTAAAGTAATTCAAAAATGCTATTATTCTCAACAATCCAAAACCTTATTGTAATAGGCATTTTTCAACAATCGCTTTGTTCGCGCTTAAGCCCTCTCAATTCGATGGTGCGAATTATAAGAGGTGGCGCACCAAGATGGTGCTTTGGCAATCGCCATGAACGTTTTCATGTGGCAAAGGCAGTTGAAGGAACACTTACTCGAACAGAGCAAGCGCTCGAGGCCGCGATAACCTTTTAAAGGTGCCGTGATCGCTCTGGTGAGAAGTTAGTTGATGCATACATGGTGATTACAAATGGGAAAGATATGTGGATGCACTCGAGGCCAAGTTTGGGGTTTCGGATGCAAAGGAATCAGATCTCATGGAGCAATACCATGACTATAGAATGGTTGATGGCCGTTTCAGAGTTGAGCAGCTCATGAGATACAATCCATGGCCAAAGAACTTGAGCATTTCAAGTGTGTGTTACGGACAAGTTTGTCGCGGAGGCATTATTGCAAGCTTCCTCCTTCGTGGAGGAATTTTGCTACTTCTTCAAACACAAGAGACAAGAGTTTTCTGTTGAAAATCTCATTGGGTCTCTTGATGTTGAAGAAAAGGTAAGGCAAAAGATACACACACTAGAGGAAATGAGGGACATTCTAGTGCCAATGTGGTGCAGAAAAGAATGGCCAAGCTCAAAAGTTCAAAGGCAAAACAAGATTGCACAAACAACAAGCTTTAAAGAAGAAGAAGAACACAAAGGATGGTCTTTGCTTTGTGTGTGGCGAACTGGTCATTGGGCCAGGATTGCAATCAACGCAAGGTGTGAAGAATCGCAAGGCGAATTCCAAGTCCGCCAATATTGTTGTTGGTACTACCGAGACGGAACTGTGGTATGGTAATTTACTCATCGCTTTTTTCCGTATGTCAATCTACCGATTGGTGGATAGACATCGGTGCTAATATACATGTGTGTGCTGATATTTCATTGTTTTCTTCTTACCAGAGTCACTCGGATTCAAATTGTTCTAATGGGGAACGGGTCACATGCCATGCTCATGGTGTTGGCACGGTCGATCCAAGTTTACTGAAAGATTGTGCAATCAAGAACGTGCATCATGTGCCATCCATCAATAAGAATTCGTGAGCGGATCTCTTCTCGTAGAGATGGCTTTAGACTGGTATTTGAGTCCAATAAATTTGTAATGTCCAAATGTGACAATTTGTTGGTAAAGGCTATGTAAGCGGAGGCTTGTTCCGCCTATCTCTTTCGGATTTGTGTAATAATGTTGTGAATCATATTTTCAAGTGGTAATGAGACTACTATTTGGCATTCACGACTTTGTCACATAAATTTTGGTTGCATGACGCGTTAGCCGCTTTAGAGTTAATCCCAAATTCACCCTTGCCAAAGGTTCTAAATGTCAAGTTTGTGTGCAATCAGCAACTCGTAAGCCTCACAAGGCCGCGGAGGTAAGAAACTTGGCACCATTAGAACTCATACATTCAGATCTCGTGTGAGATGAATGGTGTGTTGACAAAAGGTGGTAAGAGATATTTCATGACTTTGATTGATGATTCCACTAGGTTCGCTATGTGTATCTTTTAAAAACTAAAGATGAAGCTTTTCACTACTTTAAAATCTATAAGGCGTAAGTCGAGAACCAACTTGAAAAGAAAATCAAAAGGGTTAGGTCCGATCGTATACGAGTACTTTTCTAATGAGTTCAATTTATTCTGTGAGGAACATGGTATAATCCATGAGAGGACGCTCCTATTCACCCCAACAAATGGGATTGCCGAAAGAAAGAACCGTACTCTAATCGATTTGGTTAACGCCATGTTAGACACATCGGTCTTTCCAAGGCATGGTGGGGAGGCTATATTGACTTCATGTCATGTCCTAAATAGGGTTCCACAAAGAATAAAGAGATAACTCCATTTGAACAATGGGAGAAGAAAAGACTATCACTTTCATACTTATGCACTTGGGGTTGTTTGGCAAAGTCAACGTACAATCTCCAAAAGCGTAAGCTTGGACCAAAAACCGTGGATTGCGCTTTTTAGGCTATGCTCACCATAGCGTTGATATAGATTTTTAGTGGTGAAATCTGAGTACCGACGTGCATGTCGGTACAATTATGGAGTCCAGAGATGCTACTTTCTTTGAGGATATTTTTCCGATGAAAGATATGCCTAGTTTATCGAGTCGAGCCCGATACAACTCTCGAACTGCCATTCCAATGGAATATTTTGAGCAAACCCCGATCAAATTCCCGAGGAGGAAGACAATGAAACTCCGAGGAAGAGTAAAAGACAAAGGACTGCAAAGTCTTTTGGTTCGATTTCATTGTGTACCTTGTGGATGATACTCAAGTACCATTTCAAGCATATGCTTCTCCGCATGGAATATCGGAAGGAAGCACCAGAGTGAAATGGATTCCATTATCTCTAATGGAACTTGGGAGATCACTGAGCGCCCTTATGGTTGTAAACCCAGTAGGATGTGTGGGTGTTCAAAAGAAGCTTAGGCCCGATGGTACTATCGAGAAGTATAAGGCACGGCTTGTGGCCAAGGGTTATACCCAAAAGGAAGGCGAAGATTTCTTTGATACTTATTCACTGCGGGCTAGATTGACCACTATTCGAGTACTACTATCTCTGGTCGCTTCACACGGTCTTCTCATTCATCGATGGATGTTAAGACGGCTTTTCTAAATGGAGAGTTGACGAGAAATTTACATGGAACAAACCAGATGGATTTGTAGTAAATGGTCAAGAAGGAAAGGTGTGTTGTTGAAATCTTTGTATGGTCTTAAACAAGCACCTAAGCAAGGGCATGAAAAATTGACAGAACCTTAACATCCGCAGCTTTATTGTAAATGAAGTCGACAGATGTGTGTATTATCGCCATGGAAGTAGGGAGTCATTCTATGTCCGTATGTTGATGACATATCGATCTTTGGGACCAACCTTAATGTGATTAAGGAGGTCAAGGATTTTTGTCTCGCATTTTGAGATGAAAGATTTGGGAGTAGCTGATGTTATCTTGAACATCAAGTCGTTGAGAGGTGATGATGGTGGGATTACATTGTTGCAATCTCATTATGTGGAAAAGGTTCTGAGTCGTTTTGGTTATAGCGACGCAAACCTTCTCCAACACCTTATGATCCTAGCGTGTTGCTTAGGAAGAATCGAGAATAGCCAGAGACCAATTGAGATATTCTCGATAATTGGTTCACTTATGTATTTAGCTAGCGTACCAGTTCGACATCTCGCTTGTCGTGAGCAAACTAAGCCGTTTGTTTCTAATCCGAGATGATCATTGGCATGCTCTTGAGAGGGTAATGCGCTATCTAAAGGGTAATATGAGTTATGGCATTCACTATACCGTACCCTAGGGTACTAGAGGTTATAGTGATTCAAATCGATATCCGATGTCGATGAGATTAAGGCCACAAGTGGATATGTCTTCACACTTGGAGGTGGCGCGTTTCATGGAAGTCTTGCAAGCGCACCATCTTAACGAGGTCAACAATGGAAGCGTAACTCACAAAGATTAGATATCACATCATGAAGCTTCTAATGGCTTCGTGAGTTTGATGGACTCGCCGGTGGTTGATAAACCGCATCGCTATTCGATGAATCGTGACAATCGATCGTGATCGCCAAGGTGAATAGCTTCTAAGGATAATATGAAATCATCAAGACATGTGAAGAGAAGATCAAGTCCACAGAAAATGAGAAACTCCGAGTAATAGCTTTGGATTATATCCAAACAACTAAGAATCGCAGATCCTTCACAAAGGGTTTATCACGGAATGTGATAGACAATGCATCAAGGGAGATGGGTTTGAGACCCACGTGAGTTATACCATAGTGGTAACTCCATCCTATATGATCTGAGATCCCGTGAAGTAGGATTGGCGAAACAAGCTTTTGGTTAATCGAGGAGAGTACCTTTATAGACCCACCCATTGGAGATGCAATTTCTCCTAAATCAGATGGTAGGTTGATTTTATCTTAATGTGTTCTCGTGGCTTATTTAAGCAAAGATGTCACCCTACAGAAGGCCTTGAAAGAACACACTATATGAGCCCGACCGCTAGTCACACTTCATGAGATAGGTAATCTCTAGAAGCTCATGAATAGGCCAGAGTATGACTTATATGCTCCAACCCGGGGATGCCCGGCACCTAGTATCGCTTAAGGACTTAAGTGAAACTTATTCACACAAACTCACAATTCAAGGCTTAGTCCATTGTGCGCTTGTGGATAAGTGTAGCTTCGTTTAGATGGATGTTCAACCTAACCGGTCTCCATCAAACACCGATATATTAAAACAATACTGTGGATCAAGGAATTTGACATGTGCCCTTGGGATCCGTGGGGATTATTGTTGATTTAATATGGCCAGGCCCAAACTTTAATTCTAATTAAATCTCGAAAATCCCAAAGGCCCATGTGCATGTGCTAAACCTTTTAGTCCCACATGGAGAGTTAAAGGAGTTACACCAATTTATAAGGTGGAACGGGAGTCCTCTTGTGGAATTGAGAGAGCTAATACATACGCGCAGCGCTGCCGCCGCCGCCGAGCCTCGCCGAGCCGAGCCGAGCCGAGCCGAGCCGCGCCGTGCCGTGCCGCGGCCGCAAGGCAGTGCGGCGTGCGGTGCGGTGCGGTGCGGTGCGCAGCGCAGCGCAGCGCATACACAGCAGCGTCGGCGTGCGCGCGCTGCTCTTTATCTATTCGAAAATCAAACGCACCGACTCGCAATAAACGGTTGGCACACTGCATCGCTTTCGGTCTCTTCATTTTTGCAAATTGAAAGAACAAGGCACCGATTCAAATAATGGTCGGGCAAAGAACGGCTGTTATTAGTGAGTAATGGCGACCGTTTCGCCTTCTGACCAGGCAAGAACTACCGTCGTTACTAGTGAATAATGGTGACCGCTTCGCCTCTGACTAGGCAAAGAATAAACGCCGTTACTAGTGAGTGATGGTGGCCGCTTCGTCCGTTGTTATATATAGTCATTATCCGAACAGAGTGATGTTCTCCAATTCTTCCACGAAAGACACCACGCTTTGTTGCCGCCTCCCGCGATCTCCATCCCCAAGGCGCTGGTACGATCGCACCGGAGAGCAGCCTCCGAACCCTCGTTCTGAAGGCTTGCACGAGCAAGGGCGAATAAGGTTTTTGGGAGCGCTTTGCGCGCCGCCACGCTTCTCTCCATTCGACTGCCACGCCTACAACCGCACGACTACTACCGCGACGCCCATCGCACGACTACTTACCACTACGCCATGACAAACGACGATCTCACAAAGACTCAACCGCCGCTTCTTCTACTATCGCGCTCCTTCCACTGGATCCGGTATGTCTATTTCATATGTACTTCTTGGTTAGTAATATTACTAGTTGTTACCTTGAACACCGTGATAGATATGCTAGTTTCGCTCATCCGATATTAGTATGTCTATAGTGTTCTTGCTACTTGCTTTATGAAAGTGGCTAGAATATTCATCATGTTTTATCTACTATATTTCTCGATTAAAGTAATTCGAAAATGCTATTATTCTCAACAACTAAAACCTTATTCGCCTCTTGCTCGCAAGCCTTCAAGGACGAGGGTTCCGAGGCCCGCTCTCCTGGCGATCGTGACACGCGCTTCTCGGGATGGAGATCGCCGAGACAAAGAACAAAGAACTGCGTGGTGTCTTTCGTGGAGAGAATTGGAGAACATCACTGCTCCACCTTATAAATTGGTGCAGAACTGCACGCCTAATGAAGAGACCGTAAACAATGCGCAATTATTGCCAACCGCTTATTGCGAAGTCTGCGCTTCGATTTTCGAATAGATAAAGAAAACGCGACGCACCCGACACGCTGTGTACGCCGACACGCACACGCACACGCACACGCACACGCACCGCGACTCAAGACTGCAAGACCAAGCATCCGCACCGCACCGCACCAAGACGCACGCACGGCACCGGCACACTCCGCGGCTCGGCTCACGCTCGCACGGCTCGGCGAGGCGAGGCGAGCGAGCGCGTATTGGCTCTCTCCAATTCCACAAGAGGACTCCCACGCTCCACCTTATAAATTGGTGTAACTCCCTTAACTCTCCATGTGGGACTAAAAAGGTTTAGCACATGCACATGGGCCTTGGGATTTTCCAGATTTAATTAGAATTAAAGTTTGGGCCTAGCCCATATTAAATCCAACAATAATCCCCACCGCATCCCAAGGGCACATGTCAAATTCCTTGATCCACGTATTGTTTTAATATATCGTTGTTTCGATGGAGACCTGTTAAGGTTGAACATCCATCTAGAATGAAGTTACACTTATCCACAATCGCACAATGGACTAAGCCTTGAATTGACAGCTTTGTGTGAATAAGTTTCACTTAAGTCCTTAATCGATACTAGGTCGCCAGCATCCCCGCTGGTTGGAGCATATAAGTCATACTCCGCCTATTCATGAGCTTCCTAGAGATTACCCTATCTCATAGATCGTGACTAGCAATGGCTCATATAGGTGTGTTCTTTCAAGATCGCTCAGAGGACAAAGATCTTTGCTTAAATAAGCCACAGAACACATTAAGATAAAATCAACCTACCATACAGATTTAGGAGAGAATTGCATCTCCAATGGAGTGGGTCTATAAAGGTACTCTCCTCCCGCTAACCAAAAGCTTGTTTCGCCAATCCTACTTCACTGATCTCCGATCATATAGGATGGGTTACCACTATGGTATAACTCACGGGTCTCAAACCCATCTCCTTGATGCATTGTCTATCACATTCGTGATAAACCCTTTGTGAAGGGATTCGCAGATTCTTAGTCGCTTGGATATAATCCAAAGCTATTACTCCGAGTTTCTCATTTTCCGGCAGCATTTCCGCCTTTCTTCACATGTCTTGATGATTTCATATTATCCTTAGAACTGCTCACCTTGACGTATCACAAATCGATTGTCACAACATCGTAATAGCCGTACCGCTTATCAACCACCGCAGTCCATCAAGAGCTCACGGCCATTCGGCTTCAACAAAGGGCGTGATTCTAATGCCGTGAGTTCGCTCCATTGTTGACCTCGTTAAGATGGTCCGCTTGCAAGACTTCCATGAAACAACGCCACTCCAAGTGTGAAGACATATCCACTTGTGGCCTTAATCTCATCAAAGATCGATATCCAGCTTGAATCACTATAACCTCTAGTACCCTAGGTACCTTGTGATAGTGAATGCCATAACTCATATTACCCTTTAGATAGCGCATTACCTCTCAAGAGCATGCCAATGATCATCTCCTGATTAGAAACAAACCGCTTAGTTTGCTCACAAGAAACGATGTCGCCCGGTACCGCTTAGCTAAATACATAAGTGAACCAATTATCCGAGAATATCTCAATTGGTCTCTCGGCTATTCTCCGATTCTTCCTAAGCAACACGCTAGGATCATAAGGTGTTGGAGAAGGTTTGCACGCTATAACCAAAACGACTTAACCTTTTCCACATAATGAGATTGCAACAATGTAATCCCACCATCATCACTCTCAACAAGCTTTGATGTTCAAGATAACATCACTACTCCAAATCTTTCATCTCAAAATTCGAGACAAGAAATCCTTGACCTCCTTAATCACATTAAGGTTGGTCCTAAAGATCAAGATGTCATCAACATACGACATAGAATGACTCCTCGCCCCACCATGGCGAGCACACACACATCCGCACCATTTACAATAAAGCCTGCAGATGTTAAGTTCTCACGAATTTTTCATGCCACCGCTTAGGTGCTTGTTTAAGACCATACAAAGATTTCAACAACTTGCACACCTTTCCTTCTTGACCATTTACTACAAACCATCCGTCGCTCCATGTAAATTTCTCGCCCAACTCTCCATTTAGAAAAGCCGCCTTAACATCCATCCGATGAATGAGAAGACCGTGTGAGGCAGCAGAGATAGTAGTACTCTAATAGTGGTCAATCTAGCCACAGTGAATAAGTATCAAAGAAATCTTCGCCTTCCTTTGGTATAACCTTGGCCACAAGCCGTGCCTTATACTTCTCGATAGTACCATCAGCCTAAGCTTCTTTTTGAACACCCACTTACATCCTACAAAGTTTACAACCATAAGGACGCCAGTTGATCTCCCAAGTTCCATTAGAGATAATGGAATCCATTTCACTGGACTGCTTCTTCCAAAGATTCCAGATCCGAGAAGCATATGCTTCGTAAATGGTACTTGGAGTATCATCCACAAGGTACACAATGAAATCGAACCAAAAGACTTTGCATCCCTTTGTCTTTTACTCTTCCTCGTAGTTTCATTGTCTTCCTCCTCGGAATTTGATCAGGGTTTGCTCAAAATATTCCATTGGAATGGCAGGTTCGGAGTTGTATCGTGCCCGACTGATAAACTAGGCATATCTTTCATCGGAAAATATCCTCAAAGAAAGTAGCATCTCTGACTCCATAATTGTACCGACATGCACGCCGTACCCAGATTTCACCACTAAAAATCTATATCCAACGCTATGGTGAGCATAGCCTAAAAAGACGAATCCACGGTTTTGGTCCAAGCTACGCTTTTGGAGATTGGCACGCTGACTTTCGCCAAACAACCCCAAGTGCGCAAGTATGAAAGTGATAGTCTTTTCTTCTCCCATTGTTCAAATGGAGTTATCTCTTTATTCTTTGTGGGAACCCTATTTAGACATGACATGAAGTCAATATAGCCTCCCCACCATGCCTTGAAAGACCCGATGTGTCTAACATGGCGTTAACCAATCGCTTAGAGTACTGTTCTTTCTTTCGGCAATCCCATTTGACTGGGTGAATAGGAGGCCCTCTCATGGATTATACCATGTTCCTCATGAATAAATTGAACTCATTAGAAAAGTACTCGCCGCCACGATCGCACCTAACCCTTTGATTTTCTTTTCGTTGGTTCTCACCGCTTTATAGATTTTAAAGTAGTGAAAAGCTTCATCTTTAGTTTTTAAAAGATACACATAGCAGTAACCTAGTGGAATCATCAATCAAAGTCATGAAATATCTCTTACCACCTTTTGTCAACACACCATTCATCTCACATGATCCGAATGTATGAGTTCTAATGGTGCCAAGTTTCTTACCTCCGCGCCTTGTGAGGCTTACGAGGTCGCTTTGATTGCACACAAACTTGACATTTAGAACCTTTGGCAAGGGTGAATTTCGGATTAACTCTAAATCAAGCAACTGCCACATGCAACTAAAATTTATGTGACAAAGTCGTGAATGCCAAATAGTAGTCTCATTACCACTAAAATATGATTCACAACATTATTACACAAATGAAAGAGATAGGCGAACAAGCCTCCGCACACATAGCCTTTACCAACAAATTGTCCACATTTGGACATTACAAATTTATTGGACTCAAATACAGCCTAAAGCCATCTCTACACGTAAGAGATCCGCCACGAGATTCTTATTGATGGATGGCACATGATGCACGTTTCTTCGCTTGCACAATCTTTCCCGGTAAACTTCAGACGACTGCGCAACACCATGAACAAGGGCATGTGACCCGCTCCTCATTAGAACGGCTGAATCCCGAGTGACCTGTAAGAAGAAAACAATGAAATATCAGACACACATGTATATTAGCACTGTTCATCCACCAATCGGTAGATTGACATACGGAAAAACAAAGAGGTAAATTACCATACCTCAAGTTCCCGCCTCAAGAGTACCAACAACAATATTGGCGTACTTGGAATTTCGCTTGCCGATTCTTCACACCTTTGCGTTGGATCGCAACTTGGCCCAATGACCAGATTCGCCACACACAAAGCAAAGACCATCCTTTGTGTTCTTCTTCTTCTTTTAAAGCTTGTTGTTTGTGCAATTTTGTTTTTGCCTTTGAACTTTGAGCTTGGCCATTCTTTTTCTCGCACTACATTGGCACTAGAATGTCCTCATTTCCTCTAGTGTGTGTATCTTTTGCTCTTGCCTTTTCTTCAACATCAAGAGACCCAATGAGATTTTCAACAGTAAAACTCTTGTCTCTTGTGTTTCGTAGAAGTAGCAAAATTCCTCCACGAAGGAGGAAGCTTGGCAATAATGCCTCCCGCGACAAACTTGTCCAGAACACACACTTGAAATGCTCAAGTTCTTTGGCCATGGATTGTATCTCATGAGCTCGCCAACTACGTAACTGCCATCAACCATTCTATAGTCATGGTATTGCTCCATGAGATACAGCCATCGCTCGCATCCAAACCCCAAACTTGGCCTCGAGTGCATCCCACATATCTTTCCCATTTGTAATCACCATGTATGCATCAACTAACTTCTCACCAAGAACGCTGATCACTGCACCTTAAAAGGTTATCGCAGCCTCGAACGCTTGCTCTCGCTCGGAGTAAGTGTTCCTTCAGCTTGCCTTTGCCACATGAAAACGCTCATGCGCAAAGTAGCCAGCACCATCTTGGTGCGCCACCTCTTATAATTCGCACCATCGAATTGAGAGGGCTTGCGCAGAAGAAAGCCGCTTGTTGAAAAATGCCTATTACAATAAGGTTTTTGGATTGTTGAGAATAATAGCATTTTTCAATTACTTTAATCCGAAATATAGTAGATAAAACATGATGAATATTCTAGCCACTTTCATAAAGCAGTAAGCAAGAACACTATAGACATACTAATATCCGATGAACGAAACTAGCATATCTATCACAGTTGTTCAAGGTAACAACTAGTAATATTACTAACCAAGAAGTACATATGAAATAGACATACCCGATCCAGTGGAAGGAGCAGCAGAGTAGAAGAAGCGCACGGAGTCTTTGTGAGATCGCGCTTGTCATGGCGAGTGGTAAGTAGTCGCGGCAAAGGACGCCGCGGTAGTAGTCGACGGTTGTAGGCGAAAGGCAGAGTCGAATGGAGAGGAAGCAATGAGCGCCGCAAACGCCCCAAAACCTTATTCGCCTTGCTCGTGCAAGCCTTCAAGGACGAGGGTTCCGAGGCCTGCTCTCCGGCGCGATCAGACACGCGCCTTTGCCGGATGGAGATCGCCGAGACAAAGAACAAAGAACCGTGGTGTCTTTCGTGGAGAGAATTGGAGAACATCACTGCTCCGGATAATGACTATATATAACAACCGCACTGAAACAGCCACCATCACTCACTAGTAACAGCAATTGCACGCTTAGTCAAGAGGCCGTAAACGGTCACCATTATTCACTAGTAATGCAAGCTCGCATCGCTTAGTCAAGAGGCCGTAAACGGTCGCCATTACTCACTGGTCGCCATTACTCACTAGTAAAAGAACTGTTATCGCCACCATTATTTGAATCGCATGCATCGTTCTTTCAATTTGCAAAAATGAAGAGACCGTAAACAATGCAATTATTGCCAACCGCTTATTGCGTAGTCGCGCGCTTTGATTTTCGAATAGATAAAGAAAACGCGCGACGCACCGGACACGCCAAGACACGCGACGCACGCACGGCACGGCACGGCTCGGCGAGGCGAGGCGAAAGCGAGCAGCGCGCGTATTGGCTCTCTCCAATTCCACAAGAGGACTCCCACGCTCCACCTTATAAATTGGTGTAACTCCCTTTAACTCTCCATGTGGGACTAAAAAGGTTTAGCACATGCACATGGGCCTTTGGGATTTTCCAGGATTTAATTAGAATTAAAGTTTGGGCCTAGCCCATATTAAATCCAACACTATATACATTTATCCCATTGCACCGAAAATCAGTTTTTCTAGAACATTATTTTCTAAACCCAAAATATAACTAAGTGTGGCATTTCCTTGCAATGCCCATGACCGGGGGCAAGGAATAGATTTGATATGACTCTGCAGAGAATTGGCATGTGAATCAGCGAACGTTCGAGGTGTTGGACGATCTGCCGGGAGGAAGAGCCGGGGTTCCGGCAGAATATATCTTGTATAAATAAGACCGGGCTCTGGTCAACATGCATGCAACACTCAATATGCTAAGATAGCTGTGCAGCTCTGTTTTGTTTCGTGTTTAGCTGGTGTTTACTATTGACATATGTACTGCTACCAAATGTAAGGTTGTCGGTAATTTTAGTTGGATGTAATGTGTAAGGAGGATTGTATTCTCTTGTATGAACTTATCTGAGCTCCCATTTTCGACCCTCCCAGTTCTCTTGCTTCATAGCTGTTCCGTGCGGCTCGCCGTTCCACCGAGAAAAATTGCGGCTCCCCTTCGTGAAGGGCACGATCGTACAGGACGTTCTCTGTAGCCCTCAAACCAAAAACAATTTGCTTACTCTTTTAATGGATCGAACAGCAAGATCATTGAACAACACTCGCATCAGCTTGAGCATCAATGAGGGGATGATGAGTTGTTGAATCATGCAACTGAGTTTTATTAAAAAAAAAAAAGATGGTCCTGCTGATGGTAACGGCTTTCAGCTTGAGCATACCATCTGGACCGAAGATGAAAAAAATGAATGACGAGGATAATGAGTTTCTCTCTAGATCCTTTGAAGAAGAGGTTAAACATGCTGTTTTTTTTCTATGGAAACAAAAACAAAGCTCCTGGTCCTGATAAATTTCCGATTGAATTCTATCAAACCTGCTGGGAGGTCATTAAATCTGACCTGACGGCTATTTTTCATTATTTCTATGAAAATAATGTGGATGTTGGTAGAATAATCTGATGTTGGAAGCGTACGGCGTACCCGGATGTTGGAAAAATTCATGGATATGCTAATTAGCTGATGCCAAAAATGCTTTCATTCAGCAAAGAAACTTTATGGATGGGGTGTTAACTTTGTATGAGATTATCCATGAAACTAAAGTTAAAAACAGAATGGCTTGGTTGTTAACCTGGATTTTGAAAAAGCTTATAACAAAGTTAACTGGGAATTCTTGTTTAACTGCATGGAATAGAGGCTTTAATACCAAATGGTGTGACTGGATGAAAAAAGTAGTTCCATTTGGAACTCTTTAAGTGCAAAGGTGAATGGTAGGGTAACCCCTCTCTCCTTTTCTATTCAATTTAGGTGCTAACTGCCTTGCTAAGATGATCTTTCAAGCACAGAGCAATGGAATGGTGACAAGGGTTTTGATTACTGGCCGATTTTCAACCGATAGAACCAAAATTGCCGAAAAGTCCAAACTGGCCCGAATAATTGGATTTTCTTGAATTTTATATTTTTTTAATTTTAACTTCGAAAATTCAAATTTTGATTTAAAAATTTTGGCCGAATTTAGCCGAATTTTTCCGATTTTTGGTCATTTCGGTTCTATCGGTGACTCCGGTAAAAAATTAAAACCGGTAATCAAAACCCTAATGGTGACCGGCTTGGTGCCTCACCTCATTGATAATGGTGTTGCCATCTTGCAATATGCAGATGGCACCATCCTCTGCCCTGAAGACAAAATGGAAAAGGCAAGAAACTTCAGACTTCTGCTATATGCTTATGAATCAATATCGGGCTTGAAAATAAACTTCTAGAAAAGTGAACTTCTATTGATTGGGGTGATGATGAATGAGCTATTCATTATGACGACATGTTCAATTGTCAAATGGTGAATGTCCCTTGAGGTATTTGGGTAGTTCAAGAATTGTGCGAGTTGGACTCAAATCGTATGAGTTGTGTTAGAGTCGATCCGAATATTTGGTACTATAAATAAAGAGTGGGATCCCAAGAGGGACACATAATTATTTCCAAATTCTACATGGTATCGAGCCAACCCATCCCAAACCCTAACCTCGAGCAAAATCCAAAATCCTTACATCGGAATTGTCATTGTCATCATCGACAGTTGGCGCCTTTGTCCCATCGTGTGTGGTCCTCTGCGATCGTGTCGCATGCGGAGCGAATCGCGGTCGGCCCGGGTTGTGTGTGGGCAATCCAAGGCGCCGGCGTGAGGAGACGTGGAGGCGGCTTGGTGTCACTATCGCCGAGGAGGAGGAGAAGTAGAGAGAGAAGGAGAGGCCGCATCGTGAGCGGCAACAGAAGGAGGCAGCTTGAGATGGCACGCGCGGTCTGAGATAGCCGGATCTGGCGCTCACACCGCTTTGGGAGAGAAGAAGGCTTCATCTCGAGGAGGCGGCTTGCGTGGAGGCGGACCAAGGACACCAAGCGATGGTGTGATGACCTTGGGCGGTAGGCGGTTGCACGACGGAGGATCTGCCAGGGATGAGGAGGTGGCTTGAGGAGCGAGGAGGACAGGAAGAGGAATTGGCACTCGGAGGCCGGCACTAGAGGGAGAAGAGAGGTCACAGAGGCGCGGCGGCGGCGGCACCAAGGCCGGCCCAAGCGTGTCGACCGGAAGGGGAGAAGAAGCTACGGGCACGGCGACCGGAAGAGGAGAAGAAGCAGCGGGCGTGGTGACCAGAAGAGGAGAAGAAGCGGCGGCAGTCGTGAGAGAGTTTGGGGCTGGTCGTGAGAGTGTTTGGGGTGTAGGAGCCAGGGCGGCGTGTGGCGATGGAGGCAAGGAAGAGGCGGGAGGCATCGGGAGGAAGAAGAGGAAAAAACAAAAGAAAAAGAGAAGAGGAAACATGGGTAAAGAAGAAAAGGAGGAAAAAGCAAAAGAAAAAGAAGAAAAGGAGGATCCGTTGTGGAGGATAGTGGGAGATCCAGATCTGAATCCAATGTGGAGGATCCAAACCGATGTGGTGATCTCAGTGTGGTGTTGGTGTGGATCTCGGATCCGGTGTGGAGGTATGGAGGATTTGATCTGGTGTGGGTGCTTCGAGGGTGGAGGATCGATTCGATGTGGAAGTTCGATGATCTCGATCCGTGTGGATCCAGTGGGTGGAGGATTTGGTGTGGCTGCGTGTCCGTGTGTTGGGGAAAGGAGAGAGAGGATGGTGTGTTTGCTTTGAGAGTTCTAGCTGCTGTGTTGATGGTGGTGGAGGAAGCTTAGGTGGTGATAATGTCTGAGGGTACGACGAAAGGCATGAAAGACAGGGGGAGAGGACTATTCAAGCGGGTGACTTTGGTGGTTGAGCTCGATGATGGTGATGATGAAATAGGAGCTAATTGTAGCTCCAGTGGAGGCTATGTCGGGCATCAACTTTTGGTATTGGTGTCGACGTTGGTGTTGGTATGGGTGCTAGAGATAGTGTTGCTAGAGAGTTTCAGAAGACGATTGGGACTGGAGTCAGGCGTAATAATGTGTGACAGAGGTAGAGGTGGTGGAGGCCAAGACCGGGGCCGTGTGGGTAGAGTAGTGGAGGCTGGAGGTGGCTGGGGGCATAAGGGTAGAGGAAGATGAGGTTGAGGTTGGGACAAGTGGTAGAAGGTGGAGATGGATTTGATGACGTCTCTGATAGTATTGGTGGTGATCAGTTTTTGGTCTTTGTAATGGTATTACAATATGTAAGATGGACATGATTGTTATCTCATGCCCATCTTGAGAAGTGTTGGAGATATTAGACTATAGGTAAGAGTCTAAGTTGTGTACGAGTTGTGTTAGGGTCGATTTGTAATATTTGACACTATAAATAAAGGGTGTAGGAATCCCAAGAGAGACACGATTATTTTGAAATTCTATAAAAGGTTAGATGGTTGGCAATGTAGTTCTTTATCCATTGGGGGGTAGAGTAGCCCTTATTAATTCTTGTTTAAGCAACATACCCATTTATCATATGTCAATGTATATGCTGCCTAAAATAATAAAGAATTGACAAACACAGAAGATCCTTTCTCGGGGGGTGGGGTGGAGGGTATATCATCTTGAAAGAGGGTCTTAGGATTCAAAATTGATACAAATTGAACATAAGTCTACTTTGTAAATGGTGGTGGAAACTTGAAGCTGAAGATGGTATGTGGCAAGAATTAATCAAAAGTAAATACTTTGAAGGAAAATGCATTTCCCAGGTTAAACACAAACAAAATGACTCAGCTTGTTCGGCTGATCTTCTGAAAGTTAAACATTTTTATCTTAAAGGGAGAAATCTAGTGATTGGTGATGGGAAAAAACTGGATTTTGGAGGGACTCTTGGTGTGGGAATATACCTTTGTGAAAATTTCGTGATCTTTTTAGTGTGAGTAATGATCAAGACATCTCTGTTTATGAGTTGTCCCGAAGAGGGTGGAATCTCAGTCTTGGAAGGTTGTTAAACGAGGATCTTTAAAAGGATTTGAGGAATCTCAGAGACATTTTAGGGAAAACACAACACTGCTACCCATAGCATATGCTACCCCTACCACCGTCCAATATCCATCGAGATGCGTGCTTAGCTATACGGTAGAAAAGTATACACATGTATTCTCCATTGAAAATAGGGAACCCCTCTCTCTCCTCTCCCCCCTTTTCTCTCGGCTCCACCTCCGGCGAGCCGTGCCGCCGCCTCTCCCAAGCCGCCACGCTACCTTTCAACACCGCTCCGTAGCCGCCGAAAAACCGCGCGCCACCACCGAAAACTCGGCCACACCACCCACCGAAACCTCGCATGTCCGCCACCGAAACCTTGGCCGCACGCCCACGGAAACCTCTGCGCCGCCACCG
Source organism: Ampelocalamus luodianensis (assembly GCA_036346255.1). Classification (NCBI taxonomy): domain Eukaryota; kingdom Viridiplantae; phylum Streptophyta; class Magnoliopsida; order Poales; family Poaceae; genus Ampelocalamus; species Ampelocalamus luodianensis. The sequence goes on along the minus strand of CM070627.1, from coordinate 47,783,399 downwards.
AAACCTTGGCGCGTTGCTCATTGGAAATCTCACGAGGTGCCGAGGTTTCTGGTGACGACGCATGTGAGGACCTAGAATTTAAATCCCAAATCCATATGTATTTACTGTGCTAGTCCCATGATCAGTGACTAGCACACACATTCAATTAACATTCATATCACATCCATGCACGTTTAAATAAACATAGTAGCACGATATAGATATACAACCAAAAATAAGTCATATATAACTAAGTTTACAACAATAAGGGTTGATCGGCCAATAGTTCACATAGCATAAAGTTTGCAGAAGAAACAATGATAAAAGAGGCACCCAAATACCAGCGAACATGCCTCAAACCACCCACAGGCAACTAACTAGTTTAAACCCTAGTAATCAACGTCATCATTGGGCGAGGAGCTCGAGGCAAGGTAATGGCGCTTCCTCCATTCAAGCGGTCACGCAGCGCGCAGCAAGACGATGAACAACGCGACAGACGCACGCACTCCTACCACCATTAGAACGCATGGCGGTGGTGGTGAGGTGGGCGATGATAGCTATGTCAAGGGCCCGTGGTCCACCGATCGATGGAGCGACAAGTTGAGGGCGATGGACCGCTCCGCGTCCGCACACGCAGCCCACGCCGCCCCACCGTCGAGAGAGAGAGAGAGAGAGAGGCGACAAGAAATGGGTCGAAAGCGGCAATGGGCTGGGCTGAGGATATTGTTATGGCCCAAGAAGGAAAACCGAGTTTTAATTCTTTTACTAACTGGTTTTATTCAAAAAATGAACTTATTTTTTTTAAAAAAAAACTAGCAAACCAACTTGAAAAATTATGAACATATTTGGATAGGTCCCTGATACCATCTAGTATTTATGAAAACTATTTCTAGGATTTTACCAGCTTTTAATTTTTCTAAAAAAATTGTTTACTATTTTTTATTAGAGAAAGGTTTTTAATAAATAGCCAAAATGCAGAGAAATACATAAGTTAATATTTTAATCCTAAACAACAGATAATACAAATCTCTGAGCTATTACAGCATGGGGTTTTTGGCACCAGTGGTGGGGCGTGTTGGCACCTGGCAGCATATGGTTTCCGGCAGCTCCACCTCCAGCGAGCGGCGACGGCAGGGCGAGCGGCTCGGCCCGCGCAACCCAGATCCGACAGAGCGAGCTCGGTGGACGGACCAAGAAGCCATATCGTGGGAGGACGGTTCGTGGGAGGAGGGGGGAGGGTATTTTGTACCGTATTGCAAGATATGTCTTTTTGCCGGATGCGGTCAGTTTTGAACCGGTATTTACATTTCTAACCACGTTTCAACTGTATTTGCAAATATAGCAACTCGGCGCGACGGCCACCGCGGCGCCGCTACCGACGTCGCGACACGCACCATGGCGCAAACCCACCCGCGCCCGCCCTGTTGGCGTCAACTCCCGAGCTGACCGCTCCGCGGCGCACGACCACCCGCGCCGCCACCTCGGCCCCGTCGCCCGCCACCCCGCGCGAGCAGTGCGCTCGGCGCCGCAGCAACCATGCGCCCACGGGCAAAAATCACTATTGCGGGAGCGTTGCCACCCGCTCCCCGCAATAGTACCCTAGGTTAACTAGCCGGTTAGGGTTAGGGGTTAGGGTTAGTAATTAGGTTAGGTTAATTAGATAATTAGTTAGAGTCTAAAATTTGAAGGAATTTTAAAATATAGCAAATGAATTCAAAAATTATAAATTTTTTTGTATAGCCTCTAACACAGTGTACTTGCTTGTGTAAATTTTTCATAATTTTATCCATTCGAATTGTTATCGCTACTGTATGACTCGTCGCGTTAAATTTAATCAATAAACGTAGAAAATAAGCTCCAAAAAAATTGAATTTTATTTTGAAGGGTACTCACGCGATGGACTTGATTGTGTAATATTTTAGCAATTTTATATGTGTTCGATATTGTCTAAAAAATTAGAATTTAAGTCGCGAGAATTTGGATTTTATGTTTGAAAATTAGGGTTTCATGATTTCATGTGACTTGGAATGTATTTGATATTTGAGATTGTGCGCAAATTAAGCCATAAATTTGGTGCACAATCTCAAATCTCAAATACATTCAAGTCACATGAAATCATGAAACCCTAATATCAAAACCTAAAATCGAAATATCGAGACATTCTTGGTTACATTTTGGTGATATACATGTCTTGATATACGAAGTTGTCAGTGTAGAAGTCCATAGTGGGTATCGTAGAATTTTGCGCTGTACATAACAAACAAGGCAGAAAAACTTGAAATTACGACCTTTGAATAACGGCCAGGATGAGTGGGTCTATTGGGATAATCCTTCATTGAGTGCCGGGGTTTTGCATATCCCGCACTTGATTGTGCGGCTAATCTTGATACGTCGACTAGCATCCATGTCATGCAGGCGCGCGTCTGCCGTCACCCCTTCCCTATTCTCTTCAAGTCCCTGTTGGGACCTCATTGCACTATGTCCGGCCAAAGATCCTTATAGTTCATTTCCAAGCTGTACGAGTGAAACTCTCCACTCCATGTACCGAATAGGTGTTGCATGTCGTAGTACTCAGAGATGTACGGTGTAGCCATCTGCTGCATTTGTGCACATGCCTTGTACACGTGTGAGCATGGCTTGTGGAGGAGCTTCGGCTGGTTGCAAGTGCATGTCGCCACATCACCCAGGGTGCATGCCTGTTTTCTTTCCCCCCTTGCATGATTGTTGACATATTTCTTTCGAAGCTTGATCTCGTACTTTCGCCTGAGGCTGTCGATCACTCGGATGTCGTGCATTCGAGCCTTCTCCATCTTCTGGTCCATGTGTCTCTACATGTCCTCGGACCACTGCTTGCCTTCGTCCATCTGTCTCTTGGCTGCGGTGGCTCTATTGATGAAATAACCAACAGTGCGAGTCCATGTCTCCTGAACGATCGCGGTGATAGGGAGGCCGCGCGCACCTTTGAGGACGCTATTGTAGACCTCGGACATGTTGGTCGTCATAATCCCGTACCTCGCACATTCTGTGTCATAGAGGAGGGACCATTTCTCCAATTCAGGAGCGTGGCCATTAATCCACTCGGAGAAGCTTATGGCGCTACTGGGTTGCTCCCCCTCCGAAGTGGACTCCCTTGTATGCCTCGTAGTCCGGTGTTCGAGGTCTTTCCAAATAGACTCAAACTTCCGTCTCTGGTTCTGCAGACACAATGCCTTGAACGTCTTCATGAGTTCCTGACTGCGGAACCGCGTGAACAAGTTAGATGCAAGATGCCTCATGCACCACCTAGGTTGCATGTCGTTCCACTGGTGAGATGGATCCGTCGCTGACATCGCATGATGTTGATTGCCAACAACCCAAAGATTGCGGTGCGTGATTAGGCGGAGCGTTGGGCGGTCTCCCACCACCGCCTCTTCACGTTCTTCAAGAACCACAGCCAGCTGGATGTGTTCTCTCTCTCCACAATGGCAAATGCCATCGGGAGAAGCTGGTCATTCGCATCGGCGCCACGCGGTGAGGATAGTGCCCTTGTACCTCCCGTAGGAAAGTATCATCCATCGTTAGCACGGACGGCGAACTTGAAGCCCCAATGGCTCGGCGAAAGCCCGTAACACTGGTCGGTATGAAGCGGTTGGGACCTTTGCGGCATCTTCACGGTCAAGCTTGTTTATGCGTCTTTGGGTTTGATTCGGCAATCTGGTGAAGCAATCTCGGCACAAGGTTGTACGCCTCTTCGTATGTCCCGTACATAGTCTCAATGACCTTCTCCTTGGCTCGTCGGACCTTGCTGCAGCTAATTGGATAGCCAACCTTATTGGCGACTTCCGACATCAATAGCTTGGGGGAGATAGACACGTCCGCCTCAACTAGGTGTGTGATGAGGTTTGCAACATATGCGGAAGTCACGTTCCGATGCTGCTGCAGGGGCTCGCTAAGCTCGCAAGTGTGGTCGATCAACTCCTTCACTGTGAAGATGGCCTCCGCGAGGTTTTTTAATTCTCCGCATACGATCGACAAATCTCAAATACATTCCAAGTCACATGAAATCATGAAACCCTAATTTTCGAAACATAAAAATCCAAATTCTTGCGACTTAAATTCTAATTTTTTTAGAAAATATCAGAACACATATAAAATTGCTAAAATATTACACAATCAAGTCCACTGCGTGAGTACCCTTCAAAATAAAATTCAAATTTTTGGAGCTTATTTTCTCGTTTATTGATTAAATTAACGCAGCAACGGTCATATATAAGTAGCGATAACAATTTCGAATGGATAAAATTATGAAAAATTTACACAATCAAGTACACTTTGTGTCAGAGGCTATACAAAAATTTTCATAATTTTTGAACTCATTGCTATATTTTAAAATTCCTTTAAATTTCAGACTCTAACTAATTATCTAATTAACCTAACCTAATTACTAACCTAACTCCCTAACCCTAACCGGCTAGTTAATCCTAGGGTACTATTGCGGGGAGCGGGGTGGCGCGCTCCCATAATAGTGATTTTTGCCCGTGGCGCATGGTCACCTGCGCGCGGAGCGAGCACTGGCTGCGCGCGGGGTGGCGTGGCGACAGGGTGAGTGTGTGGCGCGGGGTGATCGTGCGCCGCGGAGGCGATGCAGCTTCGGGAGTTGGCGCCACAGTGCAGGCGCGGGGTGGGCGCGCCGTAGCACGTGTCGCGACGTCGGCGCGGGCGCACGGTGGCTGTGCGCCCGAGTTGCTATATTTGCAAATACAGTTAAAATGTGGTTAGAAATGTGGGGAATACAGACATATATCCCAATGCAAGATGGACGGTGGATGATAGGGTAGCACATGCTACCGGTAGCAGAAAATCCGCTTGCGACATTTTGGCTACTGCTGCCGTAGGTGAGAGTAAAGATCTCGCTAGATGGGATGTTTCAAACTTTTCTCTGTAAAATCAAATTATAAGATGCTTCATAATCATTTAAATAACAGCAATCTCAGGATGTTTTGGAAGAAAAAATTGCCTCATAAGATTAAGATTAAGATTTTCTTGTGGCTTATTTGCAATATTGCAATTCTGGCAAAAGATAATTTGATTAAAAGAAAATGGCAAGGTGACCCTCTTTGTGTTTTTTTGGAATAAGTCTGAAAACATTGAACATCTATTCTTCCATTGTGTGGCTGCAAAGTTTGTTTGGGGGGTGATTGGTGTGGCAATCTATATATATATACTAATTGGAGGCTCTTCTAGAAGCCCCCACGTTAATCCTAAGAGGTTAAAAGGTTAGAAATTCCCACATTAATCAGAGAAAAAGAAAAAAGCTAGAAATTTCCACATTAATTAGAGAAATCTAGCCATCCAATTCAAGCTTATAATGCAACCTGCGGCTTGGATTTTTTTTGGGTATCCGGCAGCCTGATGTACGGGAGTCCAAGCCGTGTGAAATTGGGGAGCCGGCGGGCGTGCGCCGTGGAAGGAAGTCGAGGTGCCTCCGTGGTCGGCACAGGGCTCCACCCTTCGACATGTTCGCGGAGCATGCTCTTGACTGTATTCTTCCCGCCCGACCTCGCGGGACGCACTGCACTGCGAGATCATCCGGTCGGCGGTGGATTAAGCTTGCATGTTGATATTTTAAAATAATATAAAGTTGCATAAATATATGTTCAATACGGTTAAAGTATTGACTCGCCTGGGTCTAAGGCAAGAGAGTCTTGATAGTCTTGGTCTTGATCAATCCGGGGCTCTTCCGTGTTACTTTAATCGGATGATTATGTCAAAAAAATAACAGACAAGCAAGCACAACTAATAAATATACAAGAAATAGTAAATGAACTCCAAAATAAATAAATCCTCTGCCATAAGAAAGATCTTGAATATATACAAATTTAAAAACAAACTTCACTTGAATCGGAGTTAGAGCGGAGGAGAACGAGTCTTAGAAGTTTGAGTTTGGAATAAATCGGGAAAATAGGAAGGAAGAGAAATTATTTCTCGCGGGTGGGATCAACGCGCAGCGGTGCACGCCCGAGGTCCATGCGCATGGCCCATGGGTACACGGGTCCATGGAGGCTTGACTGAGCATTCAAAGGGCCTGGGCCCACTGGTCATTGTCTTACCGAGAAGAAACTGGAGTTAAACAACTGCGTTAACTCACCTTGGTCCCACATGACATAGGGTTAGGAAGTAATTAAACTAGCACTTAAGCTCAGCAATGATTGTTTAGCCCTAAGGGCCGGGATACAATGATTAAATGACATGCGGGACCCTACGAGGGTGGTGGTACCACGGGTGGTGGCGTCGGTGCCGGAAATGCATGGCGGCGGCGCAAAGGCCACGCGTGGTGCTGGTGGTGGGGTGGAGCTCCGGGGAAATCGATGTGGGCATGAGCTGCGCATGGGCACAGGGAAAGTGTGGAGCTGAGTGGGGAGGCTGGAAGTGGCCGAAGGGCGACAAACGACAGCGTAGAAGGTCGCGGCCGGAGTGGAAGGAGGAGGTGAAATATGGCGGCATCAATGGACCAAAGATTGATTAACTCGAGGGGGAGCTTCCTCGACTCTTGGAGCACCTTGTGATGGGGTCGGCCGAGGAGGAACTCGCGGAGTGGCGCGGTGAGGCGGCGGTGGTGGTGCCACAGAGCATGCGGTGCCGTGGCGGGTGGCACATGGAGGGAGGCGTGTGCAAGGGCTACGCCCAAGGGTGGGAAGCTAGAAAGGTCGGGGAGCTTGGGGGCAGTTGTGGTGGTGGGATGGCAGCGGTCGGGGGTGGAGAGAAGGGCTACTGCAAGGAGCTCCACGGCGCACACTTGGACAAATGGAGGGGAGGAGGTTGAGGGCCATAGGGGACACGGGGTGACTCGGCGGGGTGGCGAAAGCTCACGGAGCGATGGCTTGATGACGGGCGCATGGCGGCTTGAAAGCAGGAGCTTGGGCATTCTTTTGCTCTTGGCGTTCGGGAAGAAGTGGGAGGATAAGAATGGTGCAAGGGGCTTCTTATAGCCTCATGGGGAGAGGATACCCGGGAGGCTTGGTGGGCGTAGAGGAGCGATGCCATGCGAGGCACAACGAGGACACAGTGCGGCGTGCTCAGGCATGCTTTGCATGCGGCGTGTGTGCTCTAGGAGCGAGGAGGCAAGGCGGCTCGGGCTGGGTTGAGCCCAGGGAAAAGGAGGCCGAGAAAGAAAGATGGGCCAAGCCAAAAGAATTTGAGGAATTTTTTGTTTGCAAACTTGAGTTCAAATTAAGATTTGAAATCCTTTACAAAACCGAAAAATGGGCTGCTACAAGTAGCAAGCATTAAGACTCATGTCCCGATTATCCTCGATCTCCAAGTCTCGAACTATGCCAAGTGGCAGGAATTATTTCTCGTTACTCTTGACAAGTACTCTCTCATGGGACACATCAACGGCACCAGAACCACTTCCGAGGACAATACTTGGGCATGCGACGACTTTACTATCCTCTCCTCAATATATGGCTCTATATCCATGGAAATCTTCGATATCGTGATGCATCCTGGCTTGTCAGCACAAACGGTGTGGGAAGCTGTTGAGAACCTATTCTGCGACAACAAGAAAGCTCGGGCTATTCAGATTGAAGTAGAATTTGCAATCTCGTACAATTCGACATGACCATCACGGGGTACTGCACGAAGCTAAAGACTTTGGCCAATGCCCTGGCCGATCTCGGTTAACCTGTCTCTAATGAGACCCTCGTACTCAATTGCCTTCGTGGCCTGCACGAAGACTACTATGAGTCATCACCATCGTCCCACTATAGACATCGTTCCCCACCTTCATCTAGACACGCTCCATGCTGCTCTTAAAAGAGAACCAGAAGTTGGTCAACACCAAGAATGCCGCCGTCACAGTCCTCCTCTCCTACAACACTGACATCATCCATCGTGGCGGCGATCTCACCAGTCGAACTGATAGTAACCGCGGCAACAATAGCGAAGGATAGGAGTGCGGTGACTACGGCAACCGTGGCAACAACAACGGTGAACGTGGTCACAACAACCACAATAGAGGATGCAACAACAACAATGACAATGGCAACAATGGCTCCAACAATCGATTCTCTGGTGGACGCAACAAAGGGACTCTGGCTAGCCAACCATGGGCTTTCAACCCATGGACCGACGCTGCCAAGGGGTGGTCACAGCCTTGGAACGCCCCTGGCACCTTTCTGCTGCGTCACGACAGACGACCCCGTCACACGCCTACCCCGCCTTCGTGCCAACTGCTCCTTTCTACTACTCGCCATCCTCATCCACAGCAACGACACTAGCCTGGGATCAATCTGCCTTGGTACATGTGCTCAACAACATGGCACCCTCTCAAAACTAGGATTGGTACATAGGCTCTGGAGCCACGTCTCACATGACAGCCGATGTAGGTAATCTGACATCATCTTCTATGCCCACCTCTGGTTAGGTCATTGTTGGTGATGGTTCCTCTCTTCCAGTTACTCGTGTCGGCCATATTTCTTTTCCATCTTCCTCCAAACAACTCCATCTTTAGGATGTTCTAGTTGTTCCTAACCTTATAAAAAATCTTGTGTCCATTCACCGTTTTACCACCGATAACAATTGTTCCATTGAGTTTGACCCTCTTGGTTTCTCTATGAAGGATCTCCCCAACCGGGCCGATATTCTGCGTTGTAGTAGCACAGGCAGCCTCTACTCCATATTTCCTACCTCTCAAGCCTTCCACACCTCCACCAATGATTTATGGCATCGTCATCTTGGTCACGCCGATCACCCCACCATGTCTACTTTCTTTCGGTCTCAAAAGCTCCCCTATCATAGGTCTAGTTCTTCTATTTGTTCTGTATGCTAGTTAGGACATCATGTTCGATTACCCTTTGCTAAGCCTACATCCACTGTTTCCCATGATTTTTAACTTTTATATTGTGATATGTGGACTTCACCTATTCTTAGCAACTCAGGGTTCAAATATTATTTGGTCATTCTTGGTGATTTCTCTCATTTTCTCTGGACGTTTCCTGTCCGTCGTAAGTTGGATGTGTTTTAAACCCTTCATGCCTTCCATGCCTATGTTGCCACTCAGTTCAATCTCTCCATCCAATCTATCTAGTGTGATAATGGATGAGAATTCGACAATAACTGCACCAATTCTTTTTTTCTTGCACATGACATCCACCTTCGCATGTCTTGCCCATACACATCCCAACAAAACAGCAAGACTGAACGTGTCATTCGCACTATCAATGATGGCATACAGTCGCTTCTCTTCCAAGCTTCCTTGTCAACTTCTTTTTGGGCCGAAGCCCTTCATATGACCACTTATCTCCTTAACATTCGTCCCACTTAGTCTCTTCGCATGTCTACTCCTCATCAACAACTTTTTGGTCATGCTCCTACATACGATCGTCTTTGTGTGTTTGGAGGTCTTTGTTATCCCAATACATCCTCCAGTGCTCCCCACAAATTGGCTCCCCACTCCATGCCATGTATCTTCATTGGTTATTCCACCCACAACAAGGGATTCCGCTATTTTGATCCCTCTTCACACCATGCCATTCACTCTCATCATCTTATTTTTTACGAACATAATTTTCCTTTTGCTTTTGCCAAATCATCTGCTTTACCTAATTCTTTTGATTTCCTTTTGGATCATTCCTATCTTACATACTGCCGCGCTCCTCTATGCACCGCCACACCAATGCCGACTACCGCACCTCTGTCGTAGGTTGCCCCAACCCCTGCCGCACCACCCCCGGCTGCTGCAAGCTGCTATGCCTGTCACACATCATTATGCAACTAGGGCACAGGCTGGTCACCTTCTGCAACCCTTGTTCGAGCATCATCTCAGCCTTGCCACGGAGTCCACTGTCATCTCTCCTATTCCCAAGTCCTATCGTTTGCTCTCAAGGATCCGCATTGGTGTGCCACCATGCAAGAGGAATATCAGGCTCTCCTTGATAACAGAACATGGGCTCTTGTTCCTCCACCACCAGGTGCTAATATAGTCACAGGCAAGTGGATTTTTTTAAACAAGTTCCACCCTTATGGCTCTCTTTCTCGCTATAAAGCGTGTTAGGTTGTCCGTGGTTTTTCTCAACAATTTGGTGTTGATTACGACAAGACATTCAGTCCAATTGTTAAGCCCAACACCATTCGAGTTGTCCTCAGTCTCACCGTGAGTTGTTCTTGGCTAATTCATCAACTTGATGTCAAAAACGCCTTCTTACATGGCCATTCGGATGAGACCGTGTACAGTCAACAACCCTATGGCTTTATTGATCCTATTCATCCTTCCCATGTATGTCACTTGTCCAAGTCTCTCTATGGCCTTAAACAGGCTCCCTGTGCATGGTTTCATCGATTTGCCTCGCTGTCAACGATCGAGTCGCTGATCTTACAAAAATAATACAGAGAAAAATGACACGGAATTTCCTAGGATAGAATGAGACTGCTCTTTATTGATATGAACTGGCTATTACAGGGGGTGCCTGCGACCAGGCAGTGATCTAGTCCTAAGCACACTGAACGAAATGTTTAATATGCTAATGCTTCGGATGAAATCCAATTCTTCTATTGATATTCTGAGTTGGGATCCGATGTCCCCCCTCCTGTCCTCCTTCTTCCTTCTTTAAGTAGTTGGCGAAGTGGTGGCAGTTACTTCTAGAGCTTCAGATTTTAACCTATACGTGGATTAAAGGTTTTTGCATCAACCTTTGAAAAGTTGCACCAGCATTCTTGAGTTCAAATGGCATTTTTACATAACGGTAAGTACCGTATGGAGTGATGAAGGAAGTTTTCTCTTCATCATCTTTACTCATGTTAATCTGGTGGTACCTGAGTACGCATCTAAAAAACTTAACAACTCACACCCAGAAGTGGAGTCTACAAGTTGATCAATAGGTGGAAGGGGAAAGTCATCCTTCGGATAAGCTTTATTAAGATCTGTGAAGTCAATACACATTCGTCATTTCTCATTGTTCTTCCTAACCATTACAGGATTGGCGAGCCACTTTGGGTGGTCGACCTCACGAATGAATCCAGCCTTGAGGAGCTTGTCAATCTCCAACTGAATTGCTTCCTTCCGATTAGGTGCGAAACACCTTAGCTTCTGCTTGACCGGTTTTTTGTCAAGCTAGAGAGCTAGCCTGTGCTCGATCACCTCCCTGGGGACTTCGGGCATGTCGGACGCCTACCAGGTGAATACGTCCTGATTTGCTCGGTGGAAGGAGACGGACGACTCTTCTTATTTGGGGTCGAGTCTTGCCCTGACTAGTACCTTTCAGTTTTGACCCAAACGATATGCTGGGGCTTCCCCAAGGAGTGCTTTTGCCAAGTGGTACCTCATTGGTTTGGTCGGATGGCTTTGGTGCCATCTTTGGACTTGAGTGCTTGACCTGCATGGTAGGCAGGTTAGATTCCCTGGTCGGAAGCTCTCATCGACCAGTTCTAAAGATTTCTGATCATATGCATAAGCCATTTTTTGATCACCTTGAATCGTGATGACTCCTTTTGGTCTTGGCATTTTTAAACTCTGATACCCATAATGTGTGGCTATCAGGAATTTTGCTAGAGTCGGACGACCAAGGATCCCATTGTATGCGGTTTCAAAATCCACCACATCAAATGGAATCCTTTCTGTTCGGAGGTTATCGGGCCTCCCGAACGTAACCGGTAGGAAAAGTTGTCCTATCGGTTTAGCGGTAGAACCAGGAACTATGCCATGAATAACATATTTCATGGGTTTTACCTTTGACCTGGGAATTTGCATCTCTTCTAATGCTCTTGTAAATAAAATGTTGAAAGAACTACCTCCATATATTGAGACTCGATTAACTTTACAATTGTTAATAGTAGGTTCAACTACAATAGAAAACCTACCCGGTCGAGTCGACGGGATGGGGAAGTCTTCTATGCTGAAGGAGATTACAGTTTTCGACCACCTGGAGGGTTTGCCGGTGATCAAAGATTCAACAAGGTTGATTTCACGCTACACAGCCTTCAGGTGATGTCTTGATTCATACGAGGAGGATCCGCTGAAGATCATGTCCACAGTATGCTGAGGCTCCTGGTACTCTATTTCTTCATCACCGTCTTTGTCCTTCTTGGAACTAGGTTCCCCAAGTTCCGTTATGGAGGGAAAAGGTCCTTTACCTGCATAGTAATCTTTCAGCTTCTTTTGCCACATTCGGTAGGTGTGTAAGTCATGTCTGCTTCTTTGGTGAAGTGGACACCACTTCTTGCCTTTCTTATGTCCATCGGCCGGTGCTTTTGCTTTGCCATTACCGGTATAATCTTTCTTACCCTTGGTAAACTTTTAAGGAACCACATGGATTTCCTTATTGTCAGTTTTGCGGTTTTTCTTTTTCTTGAGAGCCTTCTTATGTTTTCTTTTTCACTTATCCAAGCCAGGTTGAGGGATTTTATCCTTTCGATCAATAGCTTCATTCCATTCAACCGCTTCGCTAGCGGTTGCGTATTTATCGGCCATGTAAAAAAGTTCGACAGTCGTTCGCAGAGGATTTATTGCAATATCCTCCGTAAATCGTCGATTCCTTAGCTCTGCTTTGAAAGCTTGGATGACAGAAGATTCTGTGACATCTGGTATTAAATTACGAACCTAGCTAAGTCTTTGGATATACTGCCGAAGAGTTTTATTGGATTTTTGCTGGATTCAGTGAAGAATATCCTCCTTTCCGGGGCGATCGTACGTACCCTAGAAATTCACAATCAGGAAGTCACAAAGTTGCTCCCAAGTGTAGATCGATCCGACCAGCAGGTTAAGTAACCACGACCGGGCAAACCCTTCAACTACCGTGGGTAGATAGTTTGCCATCACATTTTTATCACCATCAGCAGCTCTGATGGCGGTGGTATATATTTAGAAAAATTCTAATGGATTTTGAGTCCGTTGAATTTGTGCATGCGGCTAGTCGGAATCTATTCACCAGCGTACAACACGGAGCCTGCGAAAGCTCGACGACTTATAATTGATTCATGGCGCCTTCTTTGGAAAGGTGCCGGATTGTAATCGATCGGAGACTGGTTCCTCAAGTTGGAATGTTGGAGCTCTGGTGTTCCAGTTCGGTCGTGGACGTTCGTGTGATGCATCCGAACGCTTGCTTGGTTTAGACAATGATGGAGATCATCAGGGCCAAGCGATCGCTCCTCTCGATGAGGGGAAGTAGTGGCTTCTTGAAACAACCTTCTTCCCTTGTGACTCGTTGGTCGGAACCGTCAAGGTGGTCTTGGTACCGAATGGTCTTCAATTCGATCATGCTGCCCCTTACTGAAGAAGGAATGTTGGGATGAAGTCATGGTTTGACTTTGCGAATGCCTTTGTTCTCAGTACACTTCCATACGCTGCATAGTCTGTTGGAGGATCTCCGATACCTGACCTACAAGTTGGACAAAACCTGGAGTCTCTGTTAAAACAGGGTCAGTAGTATTTATAATATTCTGAACTCGCTGCAGGTTTTGTACCGTTGTCGAAGGTCTTGGAGGGTTCCTGCTAATAGTAGGTGTTTGATGACTTGAACTTTCCCCTGACCTCCTGGTTGGTCCTATCTGGTTCCTCATGCGGGCTGGGGCAGAACCATGCAAATTAACTGATGGACGTCCATCAGTTCTGTTACCTCTGATATTTGGTGCTTGATGGCCCGTACTATCTCCATCAACAGGTGATGGCGAGGTAGCTTGTGCAGGACCGTACATGGCAATTCAATCCGTATCTTTGATCACATTGACCTCGTGTCTCGACGCGATCTTCACGAGCTTCCATGGCGATGGAGAGCCTTCCAATGCTTCTACAAGGAGTTTCCACGATGGAGACCGGTCGGTGATTAGCACATCCTGAGGTTTTTATGGTGGACTCGGCGACCGACGGATGGTGATTGTATCTTGAGTCTTATCATCTCCACCTAGCCTATGACCAGTGGGAGTTGCATCAACACCATTACCAGATGTCGATTGGCCTCCGAAATAAACTGAAGCCGTCAGTGAATACCTATTAGCCATGATCGTATCGAGGGTACCTTGACCATCGAGTTGTGGTGCTGAGCTTTCGTCACCCTTCTCACCGGTCGGGAGGACCGGGCTTGTCGAGGTCGTTGGATGTTCCGAATTGGTCAGAACGTGTGGATATCATGGGGATATGCTCATGATCTTAGGATGATGTGATAATTGGCAATGACGTTGAAGGTTTGCGGAAACAAGCGTTTTCGGCAAAGTTCGGGTTACCGTCGAGCCTCGGCGATCGGCCGGCCATGGTGGCGGTCAGACCGGCCATGCCTCGGGTGGTTTATCGGGTGAACTAGCTGGCGGTCCGACCGGCCAGGGTGACGGTCAAACCGACCAGTGTGGCGGTCTGACCGGCTACTGCTGAGCGGTCAGACCGGCCATGTAAATTGTGTTGGAATTTGAGGCTGGGCCAAAAATAAAGGGTGTAGGCAAGAGAGGAGGTTCTACTACTCTTGGTCCCATAATTTTTGGAGCCTCCAGTCAAAAGTTCTATTCGTTTGAAATTTCCAGAGAGGTTGCGGATTTTAGAGTTGAAATTTTGGCTAAGTCATGGGTGGCGGTCGAGCCGGCCTTTGGTGTGGTCGAGCCGTGAGGAAGCGGTCGGCCGGCCATGGTGGCGATGCGACCGGTTTTCACTGTTTAAATCGGCCGTGTGGCGGCGATGATTATTCGTTAGGTCAATCTCATGGGTTTGATGCATATGTGTTGCATGATGCATGTTTTGACTAACGTGGGTCAAGTTGTGAAGAACTTGTTCGGTTCGATTTGCTTGTCTATTGTTGTGCGGGTTGCTTGGTGGTCAGCGACGGTCAACGGCGAGATGATCTGGACTAGGCTTGGAGAGCGAGGTTGAAGCGATCGGCGATCGGGTGAAGTCATGGACTCAAGCATGGTGCAAAATGGACAAAGGTGACCGAAGCAGGCGATTCGGTGCGACGGGTTGGATCAGCGGCGCGGGGTGGTGCAAGTGCCATGGTGGTTTCGGTGGGGCCGGATGGGAGAGACTTGCCGACGCATGATGAGCCGTTGGATCAACCTACGTGGCGAACAGCGAGTGCCGCTGTCTGGACTCGGTCTTGGAGAAGGGCCAGAAGGGTATTTTGGTAATTTTGCAAATACCGCCTTGGTTACCTTTGCCAACCCGCGGCGCAAGGCGGTGCGTTGGAGAAGCGGATTAGGTCAAGAGGAGATGAAGGCGGCGCTTTAAAATGCGTGCGTGTGTGACCCGTTTGTGTTGGGCCTTGGGGCCCATTATGGAAACTCTTCTAGAAGGTCTAGGCCTCCACTATAAATAGAGGAGGATGTGGCTGCACCCCTTCAACCCTTTCATTACTTGTAAACCCTAGTTTTGCTTTGGTGCTTAGGGAGTTGATAGTTGGAGGTTAGGGTTCTAGAGAGTTGGATTTGATTTCGTGCTCATGTATTGAGTCTTTGTCCTCCATTGATGGAGTATTGTAAACCAATACCATATCAAATCAATCCAAAGAAAGTTCTCTCAAAGATGAGTTCATTTGCTTTCTTTCTCTCTATTGGTGATTTTGAGTCTTCTTTTGATCCATGAGTTTTTGGTTGGTTTCTTCTTTGTGATCTAACTTGCTGCAACATGTAGGAACCCATCTAGGATCATCTTGATCATCAATCACCCACGAGCAAGTCTCTAGATCGGTTTCGCGTTTGACTCGGCTTTTGAACCACCTTCACTCAAATGGAAAAGGTCTGAACTTTGGCAAGGATCTTCACGATCGTTGCTTGGAATAGGTTCTGACATCCTTGAGAAGGTGTGTGTCAAGTTTCATTAAGTTTGGGCGCACGAATCAAAAGTTAGCTCAATTTGCGTTTTGGTTTTGGTGAGTTCTTGTTCTTGAACTAGAGTCTGATGCTTGGGAGAGGTCGGACAGCATGGGATCGATCGACCGCTAGGCGGCCAGTCTGGCCGCCCGTGAGAGGTCGGACCGCCTAGGTCTTGGTGTTTTGAGTTTCGAAGATTTTGCCGGGTTTTGATTGGATTCAATACAAGTCTTCATTGTGCTTGATTGATTGATCTTCATAGCTTACATAGCTATTGGAGTGAGATTCGTATTGAATTCAATTTTGGAGAAAAATAGATCGTGCTCCTATTCACCCCCTCTAGTCGCCTTTTCGGTCCAATAAGTGGTATCGAGCCGGTTAGTTCAATCTTGATCTTAACAGGTCCTTGAACTGGCGATGGATAAGTACTCCTCCAAACCGCATATCTTCGATGGGCACGACTATGCCTTTTGGAAGAACGCATGCGTGTCTTTCTTGAGCGAACCACGAGGTATTTGGGAGGTGTTGAGATCCGCTCATCTTGCACGAGGTTGCTATGCCGAAACCAAGCCCTCTTGGCTAATGACCGTAAGGCAAAGAATTTTCTGTATGGTGGTCTTGGTAGACAGGAATATGATAGGATTTGCAATCTCGAGACTGCACATGAGATTTGGAAGACCCTCGAAACCTATCATGAGGGTTCTTCCCAAATCAAACAAGTGCGTCAGCAGGTCTATAAAAGAGAATATAACAAATTTGAGATGCGTCCTGGTGAGAGCATCGATGACATTTTCCGTCGCTTTAACACAGTGATAAATCAGATGAAGTCTGTTGGTATTGAATTTACCCAGTCTGAAAATGCCATCCATCTCCTGGCTGCAATTAACACCAGGGAGTGGGAGATAAAGGCTCTTGCCATTCGGAAAATGTCAACTTCTCGTCGACCTTGGAGCTGCTCTATAGCAAGCTCAAGACTCATGAGATCCAGAAAGCTGACCATTCTAAGAAGGGTAACATGGCTTTGGTAGCAGACCCGCTTAAGAGAGCCTCTGATGGATCGTTTGAGTCTTCTTCTGGAATTTCTCTTGCTTCTTTACCAGTAATCCAAGAAGAGGATCTTGAAAGTATTCCTGAGCCCGAGATGGCACTTTTGATTAAGAAGTTCACAGGGCCTACAACAATATGAGAAACAAAAGAGAGACGGCCTGTGACTTGTTATGAGTGTGGAGAGCTTAATCACATCAGGCAAATTGCCCCAAGCTGAAAGGAAGGGCAATCGAAGGATGAAAAGCCGACTTGGAAGAAGCCTCGGGGCGCAAGTCCAAGTTTGATGATGCCAAGCTCGGGAAGGTGCTCATCGGGTTCTTGCCGCTCTTGGAGATCCATCCTTGAGCGATGTGGACTCGGGAGCGAGGAGGACAAGGAGGAGGAGCTCCTCAAGACAAGAAGGAAAGGCCAAGGACTTTGAGGCATGTGCTTCATGGTGACTCAGGCGACATCGATGACAACAATGAGGTATCTCCCTTCTATGATGTTCTCTTTGCTAGATGCGAAACTGTCTATGAGCAAATGCTAGGTCAGGATAAAGCTTTAAAGTTCATCATGACTAGGAATGAGGAGTTAGAGTCACAAGTAGATAAACTCACATTAGAACTTGTGAATGCTAAAAGTCTTGAATCTGATGAATGTTCATCTTGCCATGCTTTACATACTGAACTAACTAAACTACAATCTGCTCATGATATTGCTTTGCAACAACTTGAAAATGCTAGGATTGAACTAGTTGAAGTTAAATCTGCTCCTTGCGAAAAAAAATTAGAGTCTAGCAAGTTGGTTGCTTCTGATGTGGTTGAATCTAGCTCTTGCTCTGTCTGCTTAGAACGTGAACGTGAAGTACATGATGTTGTAGAAGCAGCTAGAGCTAAATATGCCAAGTTTAAGGACAATATTAATTCTGCTACTTGTGCTTCATGTGAAGCTCTTAAGCTTGAAGTTGCTCTTTACAAGAAGAAGCTTAACGCTAAAACTTGTGATTCATGTGTTAACCTTGGAAAAGAAATTTCTTACCTTAATGACACATTAGAAAGATTTTCTAAAGGTAAGAAACAGTTAAACATGATTCTTGACAAGTCAAAAACTCCTTATAAGAAGCAAGGGTTAGGATACAACTTTGCCCAGGATAAATCTAATGACATTCAAATTCTGAGAAATAGCTTAGTTGAATTTGATACCCAACCTGCAAAGATCACTTTCAAATCTGTAGGTTTTGCCCAACCATCTGTTCGATCAAAGGTGCTTCTCCCGGTGGTACCAAGTACCATTGCACCTATTGCAAGAAGGATGGGCATTTAGTTGAGTTCTGTTGGCGTAGGTTGAAAAATGCTAGGAGAAATCTTGCTAGAATGTCATCTCATCAACCTAGAGCTTTTATGAATGGTCATTTAGAAGAAGAAGAAACTGGATTAGGATTTATGCACATGCTCATCATCATCATGTTCCTAGACAGGATAATTCTCATGTTAGAGTAACCATTGCTCACAATGAATTTCAAATAGAATCAAGGATAACATACGCTTTGCATACCACTCATGAGATGTGTGTCTCGATCTTGGGTTCCCAAGTCATGTTTGACTAACTTGATGTTGAGACACTTCGTTCTTCGTGCCTTGATTTTCGGGATCGCGCGGAAGGAAGGACACGTGGTTTGTCGACTCCGGCTGTTCACGCCACATGACCGGAGACTCAAAATGGTTCACCTCCTTCACGCGGTCAACAGGTGATGTCTTCATCACCTTTGGAGACAATACTCAAGGGCGGAGTGAAGGAACGGGATCAATCAAGGTGAACGACAACTTCATCCTAAAAGACGTCGCCCTTGTGGACAAGCTCAGGTTTAACTTACTCTCTGTCTCACAACTTCTTGATGATGGCTATGAGACTATATTTAAGAAAAATGCTTGTCGGGTGCTTGATTCAGCTGGTGAGCTCGTGTTTGGGATTTATAGAGCTGTTAGGATCTTTGGAGCTGACTTTTCTGAATCTCTTGCTGGTTCTCTTAAATATTTGATTACATCTCTTCTGAGTTCTAGCTTTGGCACCGACGGTTGGGGCACATTGGGTTTGATCATCTGACACGAGTTAGCAACCTTGATCTCATGAGAGGTTTGCCCAAACTCAAAGCCATCAAGGATGCTGTATGTGCGCCCTGTAGGCATGGCAAGCAAGTTGCCGTCTCACACCCTTGGTGACTATGGTCATGGTGACGGACGGGACGGTTGCTTCATATGGATCTTGTTGGTCTGCTAGGTTCGGTCAATTGGTGGCAAATGGTACATTCTTGTCATAGTCGATGATTTTTGAGATACACTTGGGTGTTTTCTTGCTTGAAGGATGAAGCTTTTGGTCATTATCATGATCTTGTTCTTTGTTTGGCCACGAACTCCGGGTGCCTTGAGAGCGATCCGCAATGATAATGCACGGAGTTCAAGAATGTGTTGTTTGCCTCTTTTGTCTTTGGCGCGAATTGAGCATCGGTTCTCTTCTCCACACGTCCCTCAACAAAATGGTGTTGTGGAAAGGAAGAACGAGAACCTTAGTCGAGATAGCTAGGGCGATGCTAGATGAGTATAGCACTCAGAGGAGGTTTTGGGCGAAGCTATTGCTCTGACTTGCCATATTGCAAATCGTGTCTTCTTGAGACCGTCTTTGGGCAAGACTTCATATGAGCTTCGTTTTGGTAGAAAACCCTCTGTTTATCATTTTGAGTTTTGGAGCTAAGTGTTTCATTCTCAAGGCAGAAACCTAGATAAATTTGAATCAAGGACTTTTGATGGTTTATTTTGGGTTATCTGCACATTCGAGGGTTTCGGGTTTTAATGTTGAAACTAACATTGTCCGGAGACATGCAATGTCACTTTTGATGAGACTAGCCACGGAGCTAGATCAGGCGTTTCAAGTGATACAGTGTGTGAAAGCATTTTGTGGAGGAAGATGATGCCAGGCGATACTTGTCCTCCACTGTCTTTGTTGAGGCTCTGTCCAAGTTCGAACACACTCTGTTGCTTCACCTCCAATTGAGGCTCCTCGCATCTTCTTCATCAGTGATACTGCGGAGGTTGAGGAGATATTGTCTCCCAGGCGCTCCACTTCACATTGGGCGTCATCCTCGGATCGGATGATTGGTAGTCTTCATGGCGAGTCACTCGCTCCGGTATCACGATCCAGTCTCTACTCTCATTACGCATTTGTTGCTTCTTTGAACCCGCGATATATCACATGCATTATCGATTCTAGTTGGGTTAATGCCATGCATGAATAGTTAGAGAATTTTAAGAGGAACAAGTGCGGAACCTAGTAGAGCCTCCTAGTGGTCATAATGTGATAGGAACCCGTTGGGTGTTCAAAATAAACAAAATAAGGATGGTTCTTTGGTTAGAAACAAGGCTAGGTTAGTAGCTCGGGTTTTAGCCAAGTTGAGGTTAGATTTTGATGAGACATTTGCTCTGTTGCTAGATTGGAAGCCATTCGCATTACCTTGCATTTCTTTGCTTCTAAGGGCTTTAGATTATATCGGATGGATGTCAAGAGTGCTTTTCTAAATGGTTTTATAGAGGAGGAAGTGTATGTTAGACAACCCCAGTTTTGAGAATCCCAAGCATCCACATCATGTTTTCAAGCTATCCAAAGCCTTGTATGGTCTTAAGCAAGCCCCTAGAGCTGATATGATAGACTTAAGACCTTTACGCAGAATGATTTTGAGATGGGTAAGGTAGACAAGACCTTGTTTATCCTTAGGCGTGGCAATGACTTCTTGCTTGCTCAGTTTATGTAGATGATATTATCTTTGGTGGTTCTTCTCATGCTCTTGTTTCTAGTTTTTCGAGACCATGTCCAGGAATTTGAGATGAGTATGATGGGAGAACTCAATTACTTCGGGGCTTCAAATCAAGCAATGCAGGAAGGGATCTTCATCCATCGGACGAAGTACACAAGGATCTGCTCAAGCGCTTGAGATGGGTATTGCAAGCGATCGCCACTCCCATGGCGACCGGTGTTACGGATCGGATGAGGAAGGAGAAGCCGTGGATCAAGCGAGTCTGCATGACATGATCGGCTCCCTCCTGTACTGGCGGCCTCAAGACCGGACATCCACTTCACGGTCTACACTGTATGCGAGGTTTGAGCGTCTCCAAGGACTTCCATCGCCAAGCCGTTAAGCGCATCTTGGTATTTACATTCTACCCTCGATATGGCATTTGGTATTCTGTTCTTCTTCTTTGTCCATTGGGGTTTTCGATTACGATTTTGCGGTACATCGGCTAGATAGGAAGAGTACCTCGAGCACTTATCACTTCTTGGCGCTTCTCTTATCTCTTGGTCTTCTAGGAAACAGTCTTACATTGCACAATCCTTCTTGGCTGAATATGTAGCTGCTTTGCTAGTTCTTTGTAGTCGATTTTGTGGATGGTGTCCACTCTTAAGGATTTTGGGTTGGCATTTGATAGTGTTCCTCTTTTCGTGATAACACTTCTGCTATAAACATTGCTAAAAACCACATGCAACACTCTAGGACCAAGCACATAGACATTCACTATCACTTTCTTAGAGATCATGTCGAGAAGGGTGATATTGTCTTGCATTCGTGGAGTCAGAGGCTCGGTTAGTGATATCCTCACCAAGCCTTTAGACCCAACTAGGTTTGCCACCTTGAGAAGTGAGTTAGGGTAATTTATCCCTACGGGTTGGTTTGAGGGAGTTGGCTCATTCGAACTTTCCTTGTTCATCCGAGCTTTTACGATCTTTTACGATACCTTCTTCTAGTGGTATTTTCTTTTGATCTTTTAGACTTTTAAGTCTTTTGTGCATCTCATTGTATCATACTGCATTTATATGAAAAACCAAAAAGATGCATTGTAATATAAGCTTTTATGCTTGTCTTTTAAAATTGATGAAGCTTTGCTTATTACCCTTTTGAGCTTTAGTATTTCAATTCTGCTTAATGCCATGTCTAGTTCTTTGATTTACTAGAATTATCATGCTTTCACATGTGTAGCTAAGTCTTTGCTGAATGGGCCAGAACTTTAAGACAATTTGAACTAAAAACTGTAATTTGTGGATGTTTTAGCTAGTTGCGCAATTAGTGCTCCTTTTATGACATTGGCCCTGTCAAAATTGTTGTGTTAGCTCTTGAATCTATTATTGATCATTACTTGAGCTTCTTGTTCTTTTAAGAATCTAAATCTGCTCTTGTGAAAAATAAAAATCAAATTTAAAGATTGTCTTGTGCTTAAAATGTGTCAAACTACTCTCACGAGACTGCATGTCATAGACATGAACTTGGAGATAGTTTGATGATCTAGACGATCTCATGGGGACTGCTTGTCAAAATTGACATGAACCTCAAGATTTGTCATACAGTAGAAGCTTAGGAAGAGTTTGTGGATGGCTCCTAGTCTAGGATCTTCTTCACTAAGATATACCTTTAATCAACTTCAATATTCATAGCAAATGATAAACTGTTGAAAAATGGGCGTTTGAGACAAATTGAGCAAAATGATTCAATTCAGGACCTGTTTGTCTCTTAATGTGGTCATTGTTAGCCTTTTGATCTCATATTGACATTTTGACATGGCCAGTATCATCTTAGGATCCGTGTTGATGAACTTGCTAGATTTGAAGCTTTGCTTAAAATGCTAAAATTCATTGCTTTACTTTAAGCCTTCTTGCTTAGCTTTGATATATATGTCTTAACATGATCTTGCTAGCGCTGATAGGCTTGATATGTATTGAGTGAGATTAGAAATGCTAGCTTGCTCTTTTTGGGTAATCTCCAAAGCTTCTTGTAATCAAAAATTGAAAAATTAAAAATATGAAGCCACTCCATTGCATTTCATGCATGCTCCTTCTTATGCTTTTTCCTCATTCTGCACTTGTTATCTCTAGACGAGAGGAAGGCGTGATTCCTTGATGACTCCATTGTCAAAGGGGGAGAAGATATTTCGAGATGTGTAAAGGGGAGAAGATTTAAAAAGTGTTAAAAAGGGGGAGAAAATTGGAGAATTTGAAATTTTCTGAAATTTGAGGATCATTGTGAGGGGGAGTTTCATATTTGCATTTGTTTGATCGTATTGCCATTTCTGAACTTGAATTGCAATTCTTGAGCCTCACGATGATCAAAGGTCATATCGAACAATTGTTCTTTCATATGGACCTTAAGTGAGATTTTGACTCCTTCTGGAAAATAAAGCTTTCTCGCTTTCTTTTGCCTTATTTCACTTGCCTATACTATTCTGAAGCCAGCTTGGTCATTTCCATTGCTTTCTCTTGCATATGGACCAAGTTGTGCCTTTCTGTAACGTCGAGTTTTACTTTTCAAACCTCAAAATTTGCATTTGTTGGAAATTGCCAATGTGTTCATCAAGGGAGATTGTGGATATCATGGGGATATGCTCATGATCTTAGGATGATGTGACAATTGGCAATGGCGTTGAAGATTTGAAACAAGCGTTTCGGCAAAGTTCGAGTTGTCGAGCCTCGGTGATCCGCCGGCCATGGTGGCGATCGGACGGGTGTGCCTCGGGTGGTTTATCGGGTGAACTAGTGGCGGTCCGGCCGGCGGGCGATCGAGCCGGCGATGTGGCGATGCGATCGGCTCTTCTAATGGTCGGACCGGCCATGTAAATTGTGTTGGAATTTGAGGCTGGGCCAAAAATAGAGGGTGTAGGCAAGAGAGGAGGTTCTACTACTCTTGGTCCCATAATTTTTGGAGCCTCCAGTCAAAAGTTCTATTCGTTTGAAATTTCCAGAGAGGTTGCAGATTTCAGAGTTGAAATTTTGGCTAAGTCATGGACTGGCGGTCAGACCGGCCTTTGGCTGGGGGTCAGACCGGTGGCGGTCTGACCGATTTTCACTTGTTTCATCAGCCCGTGTGGCGGCGATGATTGTTCGTTAGGTCAATCTCATGGGTTTTAGTGCATATGTGTTGCATGATGCATGTTTTGACTAACGTGGGTCAAGTTTTGAAGAACTTGTTCCCGGTTTCGATTTGCTTGTCTATTGTTGTGTAGGTTGCTTGGTGGTCAACGACGGTCAACGGCGAGGATGATCTGGACTAGGCTTGGAGAGCTGAGGTTCAGAACGATCGACGATGCCGGGTGAAGTCATTGGACTCAAGCATGGTGCAAAATGGACAAAGGTGACCGAACGGGCAATTCGGTGCGACGGGTTGGATCAAGCGGCGCGGGGGTCGGTGCAAGTGCCATGGTGGTTTCGGTGGGAGCCGAATGGGAGAGACTTGCCGACATGATGAGAGCCGTTGGATCAACCTACACGTGGCGAACAGCGAGTGCGCACAATCTGGACTCGGTCTTGGAGAAGGACGAGAAGGGGTATTTTGGTAATTTTACCAAATACCGCCTTGGTTACCTTTTGCCAACCCGTGGCGCAAGACGGTGCGTTGGAGAAGCGGATTAGGTCAAGAGGAGATGAAGACGGTGCTTTAAAATGCGTGCGTGTGTGACCCGTTTGTGTTGGGCCTTAACGGGAGCCCATTATGGAAACTCTTCTAGAAGGTCTAGGCCTCCACTATAAATAGAGGAGGGAGGTGGCTGCACCCTTCAACCCTTTCATTACTTGTAAACCCTAGTTTTGCTTTGGTGCTTAGGAGTTGATAGTTGGAGGTTAGGGTTCTAGAGAGTTGGATTTGATTTCGTGCTCATGTATTGAGTCTTTGTCCTCCATTGATGGAGTGGCTGTAAACCAATACCATATCAAATCAATCCAAAGAAAGTTCTCTCAAAGATGAGTTCATTTGCTTTCTTTCTCTCTATTTGGTGATTTTGAGTCTTTCTTTGATCCATGAGTTTTGGTTGGTTTCTTCTTTGTGATCTAACTTCTGCAACATGTGGGAACCCATCTAGGATCATCTTGATCATCAATCACCCACGAGCAAGTCTCTAGATCAGTTTTCGCGTTTGACTCGGCTTTTGATCCGCCTTCACTCAAATGGAAAAAGGTCTGAACTTTGGCAAGGATCTTCACGATCGTTGCTTGGAATAGGTTCGTGACATCCTTGAGAAGGTGTGTGTCAAGTTTCATGAAGTTTGGACGCATGAATCAAAAGTTAGCTCAATTTGCGTTTTGGTTTTTCGGGATGAGTTCACTGTTCTTGAACTAGAGTCGACCGCTTAGGGAGAGGTCGGACATTGGGATCGGTCCGACAGCTAGACCGGCCGGTCGACCGCCCCGTGAGAGTCGGACGCCCAGTCTTGGTGTTTTGAGTTTCTGAAGATTTTGCTTCGGGGTTTTGATTGGATTCAATACAAGTCTTCCGCTGTGCTTGATTGATTGATCTTCATAGCTTACATAACTATTGGAGTGAGATTCGTATTGAATTCAATTTTGGAGAAAAATAGATCATGCTCCTATTCACCCCCCCTCTAGTCGCCTTTTCGGTCCAACGGAACGATCGGTTCTTCTTAAGACGCCGCTGGTGGCATGTCTTCCTCCATTCGGTCGATTTCACCGATCTCTACGACCGGTGAACCGACGGAGAAGGATGATGATGACATTACGTCATGCTCCATGGCGCAAATGCATGCGTCCATGTCGAGGTTGGAGTGGTCTGCCAAGTCGAACCAGTTTCCTCGTCCCAAGTCCCTGCCATAGCTGCATGAGCGATTTTGAGGGAGGAACGGGCGAGGACTTGATGAACAAAGAATTTCTTTAGGAAATCCACACCTTGATCCCCACGGACGATTAGTACATCGACAATCGAGTCGCCGATCTTACGAAAATAAACAGAGAAAAATGATACGGGATTTCCTGGGATAGAATGGGACTGCTCTTTATTGATATGAACTGGCTATTACAGGGGATGCCTGCGACTAGGCGGTGATCTAGTCCTAAGTACACTGAACGTAATGTTTACTATGCTAATGCTTCAGATGAAATCCAATTCTTCTATTGATCTTCTGAATTGGGATCCGATCTCCCCCGTCCTGTCCTCCTTCTTCCTTCTTTAAGTAGTTGGCAAAGTGGTGACAGATACTCTTGGAGATGATGCCTGTTGAGAAGTGTCATGACTGGTCGAAACGAGGCGACGGTTGATAAAGTATCAATCGTTCTACGGTTAAGTGTCTGTGAGACACTTCAACCACATGATGGTTGTTTGTTGGTGTCTTAGGATCACGTATCGTCACGTGGCATGGAATACACACATGTGTTCCATTCATCACACGGTAAGGAATATACCTGGAGTTAGATCCGGATACCAGTTCATATATTTTACGAGTAGCTGTCTGGTCGAAAACTAGGTACAGGACCTTGTCCGATTAAGGTACCCATTATGTAACCTCTTATAACGTCCCGTTTCTCCAGAGTTCTTGCAAGTTTTCAAAATAAAAAAGGAACCATTCGGTTTATTAAGTTGCCCAAGCTTAACTCGAAATTTAGATTTCAAAAACGATTTAATTTGAATAATTCCAAACTTCAATTAGCTTAAAGTTGGGTTTATTTGAACTCTATCGCTTTTTACTTGGAGTTGAAATCGGGTTTCCCTCACCCGCTTCCTTTTTCTGCGACCTAGTCTCGACTTCCCTCCTTGCACCGTTCAATCCTTAATGGACAGCTAGATCTGATGGGAACGTTCGAACCTCCGAACGTTCCTATCGTTTTTCTTCGTCCGATCTACTTGAATGGCTAGATCGCGTTGCGACCTTCGGACGGTCCGAACGTTCTTATCACTTTGCTCCGCCCGATCGAAATCTGATGGCTCCCGCTCCATAGTGCTTTTCCTTGCTATCGCTTTTTGCCCTCACGACCTCCAGGTCCTTAGGACCTCCTTGTCCTCAGGACCTCCTCCTCCTTAGGACCATTTTGTCCTCAGGACCTCCTCCTTGTCCTCAAGGCCCCCTTGTCCTCAGGACATCCCACTTCTCAGGACCCCCTAGTCCTCAGGACCTCCTCCTCCTCAGGACCTCTTTGTCCTCAAGACCTCCTCCTCCTCAGGACCTCCTTGTCATCAGGACCTCCTCCTCCTCAGGACCTCCTTGTCCTTAGGACCTCCTCCTCCTCCTCAGGACCTCCTCCTTCTCTTGGTCTTTTTGCAAAGACCACCCTCTCGGTCTCGACCACCCAGTTGGTCACAACCTCCTCTTTTTGCAAAGACCACCATCTTCCTTTGGACCTCCCTCTCGCTTTTGACCAAGCTTTTGACCCAGCCCCACCTGGCAAGCCCTGCTCATTTTCTTCTTCCTCCCGTTGTGTCTCTGCTGCAGCATAGTTTTCACACATTAAATGCTGTTGTGTCGCATTAAATGATGTCACCTCTGCAGTACTCGTTTCCCTCTTTGGTCTCCTCTCGTACTTGCTCCAATCCCTTCCCACACTTGCCCCTGTCGTGTACATTAAATGCAGCGTCCTCCATTGCCTGCCACACGTTCCTTCCTCAAGACCTCCTCGCACCTATATAAAGCCTCTGGGAGCCCTCCTGCCTCTGTTATTGTTCCTGAGCTTTAGACCTCCTTCCTAGAGCTCGTCCTCCTTTGTTCAAGATCTTTCTTGAGAGGTTCAAGCTCCTTTCTCCTTCCTCAGTAACCTTTCTTTTGATTCTAGCTTGGTAAGTTCTTTGGCCTTTATTTGGTGTTGCTTTATTGATTTGGTTTTTCTCGTACGTGTAGATTCCGGCTACTCCGAAGCGTGCGTGGATCCGACGACCTCCATCAAAGACTCCCAACTCTACAGTGAAGGCAGGTCGCAAACCTTTAATCATGTTGTACCTAGCTTTCCAAAAGTATATTGTTTTCTACTTACCTGCATGACTACTTATATAAAAATGGTTTGGGCAGTCGCTAAATTCCTACTTGACAGTATGCCTCCTTGAATACTTGTGCTTGACATGTTGACATGTTCCCTTTGGACACCATAGTATGGGCATTCTTAGTTGGTCTTGTATTGGTATTACCAACCCGGGAGCGTCGTTATGCTTAGCCCTGCTTTAGTTGCATAGGTCGCGAATCTTATACCTGTCGTTAAACTTGACTAAGTGAACTATGGAATTGTGGTGTGATTCCACTGTTGTGCAGCTGTGGTAGGATGCCACAGTTGTGTCGATCGTGGTGCGATGCCACTGTTATTAAAACTTGTTGTGCCAAGACCGGGGTGGTCTTTTGGCCGGGTTGAACCCAAAATGCTTTCTCACTCGAGCGAGTGATCGTGCAGTAAAGGGGGTGCTATATGCACATTAGGATGAGGTTGTCTCGCCTGGGTGGTCTAAGAACATAACTTTATGTTCTATTGATCCGGGTATACCGTGCAACCACAAGATCATTTATAGGGTGGTTTGGGCCAACTAATTAGTAATGTGATGGTTTGGTTCTGTTGTAGTGGTGTGTGCTGATTCACATGGCACAAGAGGGGGATGTGATGGCTAAACCTTAGCGGGCAGAACCAAGCCAGAATAGAGCTTTGTAAAGGTCTTATCACGCTCTCTAGAGTGCTCACCTTTGGAAGTGAACAGGGTTTCGACGGGAGCCCAACCTTTGTGGGTTAAGTTGTACAACCTTTGTAGAGTGTAAATCTATTCAAATAGCCGTGTCCCCAGTTATGGACATCGCCTGGTGAAATCGCGCAAGGGGTAGCTTTTACTAAAATGGGTGGTCGTGGTTGTTGTCTAGGATGTCCTGGTCGTTGGTGCGACCCGACCTCTTGGGAGTGGTCCTGGGAGTGAGCAGGGTGCTCACGACCTCCTTCAAAACGAACTGCTACTTATGTATTACTCTTTTAACTTGAGCTTTGTAATCTACTTATGATATTTCCTGTCAATGTTGCTGTTCTGCAAACTAACCCTAAATCTCTCTTTTGTCAAGCCCTGCATAAATATTAATTGCATACTTCTTCCCTGTGATTTGCTAAGTACATTCAACGTACTCACGACTTTAAGCCCTCTGTTTGAGCAGTGGCCGAAGAGGACCAGGGGTGTTCCGACCTCTTTGAAGAGGAGTTATTTGAAGACCAGGTCTTCTAAGGGACGTCCTCCACTCGATAGCCTGTGGGCTGGTTGGATGGCTCTACACGCTTTTGTCGTTCTGCTGCAAGTGTTCCTGTTGTCGTTTTTGTAAGCCCGTGGTGGCGACCTTTGTAACAACCTTGACCGTAAGGTCTTACATTAATATAAGTTAATTTCCCTACTTTCTATTAAGCTTGTCTTTTGGTTTTGATTACATCGATGTTGAAAACTGTGCGAGCTAGCTACTGATCATGGGACTAGCTCGGTGTGCATAGAGGGTCCCGGGGGTTGTCTGTTACCCAGGGGCCCCGACACCTCTGAAATCCTTACGACCAAGGAGGTTGTTAGCCTTAGGGGTTACGAACATGAAGACATATGGTCTTTCATTATGTATTAAAGGTAATACATAGAGGTTTTAATCCTCATCAGCCTCATTTGCCTGCTCCATTGGTTTTCGTGGTTCCCAATCTGATTCCTCTCTTTTTGTTTATCGATATGGTTTGGACACTACATATCTTGTTTTGTATGTGGATGATATTATTTTGACTGCTTCGTCATCCTCAGTACTACGACACTTCATTCGCTCTCTGAGTGCCGAATTTGCCATGAAAGATCTTGGTGATCCTTTACACCACTTTCTTGGTATTTCGGTTTCTCGAACAACAGATGATCTTCATCTCTGATAGTGACATTGTACACCAGACCTTCTATCTCGTGCTAGTATGAGCTCTTGCAATCCTATCTCCACTCCTATTGATAACGGTCCAAACTATCTACCGATGTCGGTCCTCCTGTTTCTGATCCCACTTTCTATAGAAGCTTGGCCGATGCACTTCAGTATCTCACCATCACTAGACTAGATATTTCTTTTACAGCACAATAGATTTGTCTGTTCATGCATGATCCTCGAGAACTGCCTCAGAATCTCATCAAGCGCTTGCTTCGTTATCTCAAAGGAACATTGGATATTGGCCACCTATTGTACTTTTCCTCTTCGCACAAGCTTATTGCATATTGAGATGTCGATTAGGCAGGCTGTCCGGATTCTCGACATTCTACATCAGGATATTGTGTTTTTCTTGGTGACATGTCGAACCCGGAAGTAAAGGATCTTGGATTCTCTTTGCCTCACACACTAGTCCAGGATCAGTTAGTGTACAAAGTCAAATAAAAGATGATAGCACAACCATTAAACGCAATTTATTCATAATAATTCAAGTTTATTACAAAAGGGCTAGAATCCAAAAGAAAAGTACAGTGAAAGCATAAATAATAAAGTAGGCCATATGATTCGCCACAGGCAATCGTCTAGGGGGTAGCCTAGTCGTCCAAGTCCTCACCCTCCTCGTGTACTCCTCCGAATAAAAATTTATTTAAGCAAGGTGAGTACAAACAATTGTACTCTGCAAGTTACACCCAATAACAAAATTATAATGCATGCATGTTTAACCAAGTGGGGGCTTATATGGCTCAATTTGCAGAAAGCGACATTTTTCATTTAAATATTCTTACTAAGTTCCAAGGCAATTTATTCTATAACTAAAATCAATTTTTAAATAGCTAATTTTATAGTGGAAAACCTTCATACAAAAGCAGTAAAGGATACCCTCCTATCATATGGCTAACCACCCAATTTTTCCACAAGGATTAACCATCCTAAAATAATTACTAAATTCATTTTAAAAATAAAAATAAAATATAACTTTGAGTGGCTTTGCTTAGCATGTCCATGACAGTGGACACGGCTATTCAAATAGTTTTACACTCTGCAGAGGTGGTATAACTTTACCCACAAGAGATAATTTGCTTAAAATATCGGCCAAGACACGTGATGAGGACACACCTAGCACATGTACATCTTCTCCCTCTCAAGTTGCTGCATTAAAGTTGTGTGCACTCTCTGGTGCATGTAGCCTCAACCGCCACATGAAGATAAGATGAACAACTCCACATCAATATGACATCAGTCGATGTCATTGCTTATGTTAGCAAACATATAATATCATCACATGTCAACATTGTCGGTGTTTTAGAACCGATCTTACGTAAAGATTGTTTGATTCGGGGGGTCTCCACAATTGATCACGCAGACAGAAAAGACACGGGGATTTTTATACAGGTTCGGGCCTTCTCCAGAGAGAATAACAACCCTACTCCTGTGTGTATTGTATTGTGTATGCTGGTTGCAATCAGGGGAAAAGACTTAGGCTTGTACTACTACTGACTGCCTCTCAATCGCCCTCCATTTCTCTCTGATTGTAGTCCTTTTATAGTACGTGAAGATGTAGTCGTTCCAGGTCAAGAGGGGCCTCATTATTCCGTAATAATGGTAGTAATCACCGGAGTAATAACCTCCCCACGTCGCCTGGCAGTTACTAATCAGAGATAATGGTGCGTTACATGTAGTTACTCGAGAGAATAACAGCGTATATTGTCTACTCAGATCCCGTAATCAATTGAGCCTACAGGCAAGTGGACCCAATTAACTACGAGGTAGTTGTGACTAAGCTGGTCGTGGAAGGACTTACGACCAGGAGGGGTAGTCGTAGAAAAGTTTACGACTGGATACTGGTCGTAGAAGGACTTACGACCAGAGGTGATCGTAGAAGAACTTACGATCACGTGGTAGTCGTAGAAGGACTTACGACTATGGGGGTGGTCGTAGAAGAACTTACAACCACCTGGTTGGCTTCCCCCTTAAGACTATAAGGGGTATACTTAATAGTTGTATGATATCATATTTACCTATAATATTAATTACAGATAAATAGTAAAATGAGGATTATTAGATCCTCGTCAAACATCATGATGAGGTCATCACACGTGTCAACATACTTAGCCAAGAAGTATAATGATGTCATCGCACATGTCAGCACACTAGATGATGTCATCACATGTACCAGCATACTTAGTATGTCATCACATGTACCAGCATACTTAGCTAAAAGTATATGATGTCATCGCTTATGTTTGCAAATATATGACTTCATCGCTTAGGTCATCATCTTTCTTGAACATAAAGTAATGAGTTGTAAAGTTGAACTTTACAACTTGAATTGAGTTATAACTCCAGTTGCAAACAACCTACCATGAGGACATCCCTAGAACACACTCATTATCCCCTTCCCCAAATACTACTCCAGCACCAATTGAGCCAATCACTAGAGCTAGAACAAAGCAAATTAATCAAGAGGTAAATCTTTTCCTCAAGAAGCTACACGTCGGTTTTTATAAGAATAGATTGCTACCTAATACCTCTACTTTACTTGTTATAAGGTTTCATGAAGAAACTTTAGAGACAAAGAAAAATAGGCCACTACAACTTTAAGAACAAAGCAACCAACACGAAGAACAGAAGCTGTGTGGTCTAACCTATTTAGAAAACACTGGTCTAACCGAGAGGAAATCAATCCCAATTTGATTATTGTCAAAAGGCGTGCAACCAACTAGCGTGCTTGCTACACGAAGAATACCTAGAATCTAGTCTAAAAACTATAGCAACTAGTACTATAGCACCTGCTTGAAAGGGCTATATAAGGAGGGGTGCACCCTCCCATGTAAATTATGTTAAAAATTTTAGAACTCAAATTATTGTTCTAGGGTTGGTATAAGATAAAATTCCACACCTATAGAATTGGGAATTATCTGAGTGTTCTTCTCTATCATTCTTGTGTTTACCTTCGCGATTGCAAGCACACATTTACTCCACGTGAGCGAGTAGACAAAAGGATTGAAGCGTGTGGTTGGGTGAATCAAGTGTCATGGGTTTCCAAAATAGATACAGTGGTTGGTGGTGTCATTCATCAGGTTGCACAGGTCCAATTGTCTCCAATCATACGTCGTGAAGATTAGGCAAATCCTGCTCCGCATCAGCAAGCTTCCGAAGGCGTGCGACTAAGCAATTATCACTAGGCTTTTACAATGTTCTACCCCAAAGTTATTATGCCCGTTAAGGTTTCACTTGCAATGGGCTAACCACCCGCCGAGAGCCCCCTCTTGCGCCAAGTGGGAATACTGTCTAACTGACGCCCGCACATCAACGTGGCACAATTAACATTGAGGTAATACAAATTATTTAGCCTAATCTGTCTCATTCCAAACTTGTGGTAGTACGGTGGAGCTTAGCAAGATATGGCTTGAAGACTGGTCCTTAACCAACTTGGGCAACATTTCATAAACCCTGGACTCGTTCATTGAAATGAATCGATCAAGTGCATTGACTTACACCATCCTAACATCCATTTTGGCCCAGTCTAAACAAATTTTATTTTATTTTCCAAGTCCAATCATTTTCTAAAATTTCTATGGTGAAAACAATACCATAATCTTGTTTTAAATCATAGCTGAACATTTTGGCTAAACTCCCCAAATTCAATATTTTTGGTCTAAACTTTGACAAAACATAAAGTTTTTCAACATGTTCTAGTTCACACTATCGTACAAACTAGATTTTCAACTAAGGTATCAAGGGATGGCTAATTCAATAAGAAAATTGGCTACACAATGGGATTGAGAATAAATCTAAATTTAAAACAGGAATTTAAATTAACTTGAATATAAATAAGCATACAATAATAATTTAAAATAGAATTTAAATAATCTAAAATACTGAGATCAAAGATGTAACTTGTCATGCTCAAATGCTTGGTCGTCAAACAACTCTTGCTCTCCGGAATCGTCAAAATCTATACGCGAAAATAAGCGAAATTCAAATAAAATTCAAATGAATTCCAAATTTGAAATTTTAGTATAGATAGCTATTGACGAGGATTAAAACCTCTATATATTATCTTTAATATATAAAAGACCATACGTCTTCATGGTCGTAACCTTTGAGGTGCACGACCTCACTGGTCGTAGAGATTCCAGATGTTACATAATGGGTACCTGGTGGACGAAGGCCCA
The DNA here is from genome assembly GCA_036346255.1 of Ampelocalamus luodianensis. Lineage (NCBI taxonomy): Eukaryota > Viridiplantae > Streptophyta > Magnoliopsida > Poales > Poaceae > Ampelocalamus > Ampelocalamus luodianensis. The sequence continues at coordinate 47,749,747 of CM070627.1, read as the reverse complement.
AGCCAAGCTCCAGGCGAGAGGCTGCTCGTAGAAGGTAAGAACTAATTCCAAGGTATATTCTCTACCGTATGATGAATGGAACACGTGCATATTCCATACGACGTATCTTATCCAAGACACACCAGTGAACAACCTTCGTGCGGTTATATGTTTCATAGACATATAACCGCCAAACGGTAGATTCTGTATCAACCGTCACTTGACTCCGACCAGACGCAACGCTTCGCATCAGGCGCCTTCTCCGGAAGTAACTACCACCTCTTCGAGGGCTATTTAAAGATGGAACCTGGGCGGATCAAGGAGGGAGGAAAAAAAAGGCAACAAAAGAAGGAAGACAAAAAAGCACAAGCCATAGATTCGTGTAATAGTTCTGAGTTAGCAAGAGGGCAAGCAGAGTCCTTAGGATATACCTTGTAAATTCCAGTTCATATTAATAAAAGAGCAGTCCCATTATTCCCTGAGATTTCCCACGTCATTTTCTCCTTTCTATTTTCGTAAAATCGATGTCTTGATCGTCGACAGTATTTTCGTTAAATACTCATAATCTAATGTTACATCTGTTTACATATTAGGACCTCCAGACTGGTCGCTATGAGATGGAGATCCGACTTCCATTTCCCCTGCAACTTTCTCTCCGAGAGGTTTTACTTCCTCGAGAAGTTTTGTTGCTTCACTCTCAGAGCAGTCGAAGTCCTCTTCCACAACTTTAAGGTTAACAGAGGGATCGGAAGCCTTTAGTTTTGCTAAAGCAACACTAACTCCAGATACAATAGCTTCCTTCATTTTCTGGGTATGGTTTTCCCTCATAGTTTTGAGCAGACCTTTGAGATCTTCCAAAAGTTGACCAAAGTAGTCCATCTTTTCCGTTGGATCTCCTAAAGAAGGCAAGCTTGATCCTGATCCCATATCGAAGATCATCTTGTTAAGAGCCTTGATCTTCTCATCAAGGCCAAATACAAAAGCTTCCTTTTGGCCACGCTCAAAATCGAGGTCTTCTCCGCTCGTTCAAGTGCTCACGATTTTTACGCACGAGTAGATAAACAAAATTAATGTACTCTTTACAATTGGAGTTATGGAATACTGGTTAGGTCTACGACCAGTTACCTTTGATTTTCTTCTCACAAGAGTCGAAAACCTCTTTTTGCCTGGTCATCGCATGCTCGATCGACCGGTCTTTACTCTGATTTTCTTCCCTCAGCTTTATTATTAGGGCTTCCTTGGCCTTGATCTCTTCTTTAATTTTCTCTAAATCTATCAAATATGATAGAAAGAGAAGGATAATCTATAAGAAGAATCAAGATAATAAACCTTAGGAGATCAAAAAGAGAAATATACTTACTTCTCAGGTCGGAGTGTTTTTGCTCTAAGATTTTTATTCGCTGGGTTAGCCCTCCGACCACAGCATAGTTTTCGACCAAATGCTACAAAAACAAAAATTCCTTTCTTTAGCAAGCTTTCAAAGCGCAAAGAAAGAGTTATAAGGATGGTCGTAGAACACTTACCCGAATTGCTATATCATTATATTCGGAAAAGATGGTATCTGGACCAATCTTGGCTTGATGGTCCGATATATTTCCCCAGGCTTCATCAAGTTCCTTATCCTCGATAAATCGGGGAGAAAAAGGGAATTTGTTAACCTGAGAAGTATTTCCTGGAGGAGGTGGAACCTGTTGAGGGTCTCTGGGGATGACTACCTCGGAGAAGGAGTAAGGATTACTAGAGGATCTGAGCGGATCTTTGAAACCGCTCGAGGGCTTCTTTGCTACTTCATCCTCGGTAGTTTTGCTTTAGGAGTATCACGGTCGGAGCCTCCACGACCACCTCTACCTCAGGAACTTTTTCCTGAGGGGTGCTCTGGTCGGACACGACCGGAACACCAGAAGATCTAAAACGAGAGAGAGAGAAGGTAAGGAAGATCCAAGGTATGTATAAATACGACCTCTTCATTTTATATATATGCCTTGTTGTTTTTCTGAATTTACCCTTGTAGCGCATCGAAGTGAAGTTCGTTCGTTGGCCTTCCTCTTCTTATCAAGCGATTTCACCGATTCTAAAGCGGTAGGGTTGACTAGATCTTGCACATCCACCGATCGGAAATCGGGCGATATCGCGACCATTTGGTCGAGGTCCGATTGCCGGGTCGGTAGATGTAGATTCATCTACCTCCACAACATGGCCTCGTGAGGCATCGGAGGGTTCTCGATGACCTTCTTTGGAAGGTATGACGACCGCCTAAATTCATCACCAAAGATAGTTAGACGATGAACATAATTTATCCAGAATATTATTTGTATTCGGTTACCTACCTCTGGAGGGCTGACATCCTGTGTGGTCGAAGGGGAGATTGGATCATCAAATGGCTCACATCTTTCAGTGGCCTCGTTGATTCTCAACCCAACTGACTACACATCAAAGAGGGTTTATGGTATACCGATCAAAAATAATATGTACGTCAATAAGACAGCAGTTGATATTTTTTACCTTAAGTCTTTCAATCCTTTCTTCAGCGGAAACAACCGCTAAGATCCGAGGGAAACTAGCCTTATCGCCAAGCTCTCCGGCGTAGATCATCTTGATCCGGCTTCTAATCTCATAAGTAGATAGAGCTGTAAAGGTAAAATGAAAGAGTTAAGAAATAATCAACTGAAATAGGTAAACTGGTCGGAATCATTAAAATGGCTTACCATCTTTAGAGTCTCTGGTCGTATCATCACGACCAATGTACCAGAGCATCTTATGTGCTCGGGCCTTCAAAGGGCTAACCCGGCGCGTGGAAAAATCTTTCACCACATGCCAAGATGTTAGACCTTTGACACTAAAGCTTGATTGCTTCAGCCCATTTCCTACATTTCCCTCTTTCTCAGAGAGAGCGCCATCTCTGATTCTCAACCGCCTTCTTACGAATAATAAAGGTCGTCTTTCTTCGTGATCTTCATATAGAACCAGCTCTTCTTCCACGACGACCACGAAGATTTTGAGTACATAAAAATGTACTCATCACTTTTCCATCATGGAGACGCAAGGTGCACTCTCCAGGCGTCCCAATCGCTTTCCGGACTTTGTCATCCTGTAGTAGTACTGAATAGATCCGGATCTGCTGGAATCCCCAAATGCGCTCGCAGAGATAGATAAAAATATCGAGATTGGCGATGGCATTGGGAGCCAGATTCACCAATTCAACTCCATAATACTCCAAAACTTGAGGAAGGAAGGAGTGAATTGGTAGCCGAAATCCGCATTCGATATATGCGAGAAAAATAGAATTTCTCCATCTTCACTGCTCGGGAATGTTCCCAAACGCGGATCTCAAGAAATCACATCCTTGCTGGGAGCATCCCGATCTTCTCAGATTCTCCAACTTTTTCTCACTTAGGTGAAACCAGACCAGGTTGGTGATTTGGTCCGACATGGTTAGGTTCTTTTGGGTGAGAAAAGCAAAGGAGGTCGGAGGTAGTTTTACTCGGAAGATGAGAAAAGAAAGGAGGAAGTGAAAAACCCTAAGTTTAAAAAGGGTTTTATAAGCTTCAAATCCTAAACCGTAATAAGGAGTTACCCAAAAAAGTCCAACGGACACAGAAACTCTTCAAATCCCAAGGCAAAGTTCTCAACTTTAAAGTGAATACAAACCGCTTCAAATGCCCTTGTATTTAATAAGCGTCATCCCGATACGATTTCATCGGAAGAAAGGTGTTCACACGACCTATTCATTTAAAGTTCGGGGCTGGTGACGAGGATTAAAACCTCTATATATTATCTTTAATATATAAAAGACCATACGTCTTCATGGTCGTAACCTTTGTGGTGCACGACCTCACTGGTCGTAGAGATTCCAGAGGTTACATAATGGGTACCTGGTCGGACGAAGGCCCAAGCCAAGCTTAGACCGGAGAATCGCTCGTAGAAGGTAAGAAGCTGATTCCAAGGTATATTCTCTACCGTATGATGAATGGAACACGTGCATATTCCATACGACGTATCTTATCCAAGACACACCAGTGAACAACCTCCGTGCGGTTATATGTTTCATAGACATATAACCACCAAACGGTTGATTCTGTATCAACCGTCACTTGACTCCGACCAGACGCAACGCTTCGCATCAGGCGCCTTCTCCGGAAGTAACTGCCACCTCTTCGAGGGCTATTTAAAGATGGAACCTGGGCGGATCAAGAGGGAGGAAAAAAAAGGCAACAGAAGAAGGAAGACAAAAAAACACAAGCCATAGATTCGTGTAATAGTTCTGAGTTAGCAAGAGGGCAAGCAGAGTCCTTAGGATATACCTTGTAAATTCTAGTTCATATTAATAAAAGAGCAGTCCCATTATTCCCTGAGATTTCCCACGTCATTTTCTCCTTTCTATTTTCGTAAGATCGACGTCTTGATCGTCGACAACTATATCTTAAATTTAGATAAATTAAAAAACTTGAATCGTTGAAATTAGAGCTCGTATGAAGGAAAATGAGTCCTCGGAAGATTTAATCGTAAATAATTAACCTAAATTCAAAATTTTGGAATTAATGAATTATTTTTCTAAAGAAAAAAATCAAATTATGACGTAGCAGGACGCCAACACACGATTTCCTTTTTCGGTAGAATTAATTTTCTATGGGAAATTCCATTTTTCTCATTGACAGGTGGGCCCTTGGTCTACGGACTAAGTCCACGAAAAATCAAAGGTCCATTGTGGACCGGACTTGTGAAACAGTGTGAAGGGCTGACGTAGATGCTGGCGTGGCACTAGCATGGCACTAACGTGGGCATGCGGGGTGACATGGCGTTGTGTGACAGCTAGGTGGCGCTAACGTGGCTTGGCACGTCGTGCTGGCGATGTGGTGGCGCACGAGTTCCTCTGATTGCGGCGCTATGCACCACGGTGAGGTCCAGCGAGGCATCAACCAAAAGAGGAGGCGAGGCGAACCAAGTGTACACATTGGCGGCGGTGAGGCATGACAAGTTGGCGATGGCAAGGAAGAAGGCGGCGGTGAGATGCGGTCAGCGGCGGCGATGGAGCCGGACGGTTCTTTGTGACGAGCGGCGCATGAGGTAGAACGTGACCATGCGATGCCAACGGTGAGGAAGAAGGCGGCGAGCCGTCAACGGCGTTAGGAATGGTGGTGGAAAGGACCTCACCGATGAACTTCAACAAGGATTTGCGGCGAAAGGGAGAGGGGCTAAATCCTGCGGTGGTGGGACGAGTGAAAAGAAGCGGAGCTAGGGCTCCCTTTATTGGGCATGGGTGGCGCTGAGGGGTCGTGCGATGCAAGAAGGCCGAGAGAGCAGGCGGGATTTGGGGAATTAGGGGCAAAGAAGGAAAGGGAAGGCCGAAATGGGCGCGGAGAATTTGGGGTCTTAATGGTGGCGCAATCATGGGAAATCTAGGTGATTTGGCCCGGTTTTGGAAGGTCTTGCTCGGGCGATAATGGCGTGTGAGTGGCACTTTGAGGAAGAATAAAGGAAAGAAAGAGGAGGCGCTGGCGAGTGGGCCCTGGGTGGCAGAGAGAGAAAGGGATGGAAAGAGGGAGAGAGAGGTTGACAGCGTGGGCCCACGAGTTAGTGAGAGAGAAAGGGAGAGAGACGCGGGTGGGCTGGCGTGGTAGTTTGCGCCGCAGGAGTGGGCCGGGCATGTGGGAAAAATGGATTGGGCCGGAGAGATTCAGGCGAAAGGCATTTTCCGGATTTTGAGGGTTTTACAATTTCAGAAACTGTGTTAATTCAATTAGGCTTTTAGAAAATAGCAAATAAAGTCCAAAATTTATGAAAAATTCACAAAAATTCTTTGAGTTATTTTGAATTTAAATAAAATATTTTCAACTTAAAATTGGTATTTAGTTTTGCAAATAAATTTATTTTTGCTTCAAAATAATAAGGAAAAACTTTTTTTAAAATCCAAAAAATTCAATAAAAATAAATAAATTTTGTTTTTAACTAGAAATGAAAATTTGGATTGTTACATGACAATCTCATCTCCTGGTCCTCTCGGTGCCAGACTACAGTTTCTCGCTCCAGTGCAGAGGCAAAGTATCGTGTAGTGGCTGAGTCATGTTGGATTCCGCAATTATTACAGGAGCTTGCTATGCCGATCAAATCATATACAAATGTATATTGCGACAACGTCAACGCAGTCTATCTGTCGACCATTCCTGTACAACATCGGCGCACCAAACATATTGAGATTGACATACATTTTGTACGCGAGAAGATTGCTCTTGGCGACATCCAAGTGCTACACATGCCCTCCTCTTGTCAGTACACCGACATCTTCACCAAATAACTTTCATCTCTGTTGTTTGAGAGCTTTCAATTCAACCTGAATGTTCTTGCTCCCAATCGCGCACACAGTTCAGACTACGGGGGTGTGTTAGAGAGGGAGTCTTTGCCGTGTTAGATAGTGAATAGTACCAAAGGTTGATTCCTTATTTGCATTGATTTACTTGTTGTATCAAGCACGAATTCTCCCATTTGTAATCTATAAATATCAATGAAATAGATCAACCGAGGTACTGCAATTTGCATCCTCGCTTTCACTCTGTCATGTGGTTCTATCGCAAATAATCTGTAATAGCGTAGTTTTGTCCTCCTAATCTGAATGTTTCTGTATTCGAATGTGTAAGGAGAGAAAAGCTTCATGAGTGTTGCTCGTAGGTTGTGTAATTCCAAATCATAGGTATACTGGGGGGAGTTTGCTTGGTGCTCTCTTCCAGTATAAAAAGCTGTGAATTTGGTAATGTTTTGTCTCAAGTACCAAGGAGCGTTGGGGGAGGGGTCCCGCGTCCCAGGTCAACGCCTACATCAGTCCGACCGACGTCAACGAAAAACTAATAGTGTGGCATGGTGGTTACGCGAGACGACGATGACACGGAGCACGGCCTCGATTACGTAACCAAGCCCCTCACGCAGTTGCCTCTCTATCGTGGCATGCGCAACGTCAATAGCGGCATGAGCAACCCCACTCAACCGTAAAGGACGGTTACCTCTAGGGTTTCCCTAAAAGTCGAGGTCATTTATGTAACTTCAACTTCTCCACCCTCCCATCCTATAAATAGGACCCCATTGTAACATAAGGAGGAGGCCACTTGTACATCATCGACACTTGTGCAATACAATTGGAGGAGATCATTGCTTCGTTACGCCGTCCCCACTTAAGCATCCTCAGAGGTCGACGTAACCGGGGGTGCCTATAAATATGTTGTTTAGACGCGTATCCACGACAATGAGAAAAACTATGAACTATGTATTTTGTTTCCATCCTTGGTAATGGAAATCCGAGTTATCGTTTGGAAAAATAAGTGCTTCAACATTATTCCTGATCGGAAATCACATCATGGAGAATATTTCTGACATGGTACTCTCCACTCATTGATAAACCAGGAATTAATAATCAGCAACCTGCGGCGTCGCGATACTCGCCAGCTGATATCCCAACACTCCATCTTTGCTTTCTTCCGCTCTTTGGGCAGATGTCGTAATGCTGCCGCCTCTATCCCTCTGCGCCAACAAGGCTCCGATGAATTAATCTGGCCTCTGCCACCACCAACAAACTCCTCATGAACCCCAGCAATTCATTTTTGCCCTTGCCCGTGCTCCGCCGCCCTTCCTTCGCTGTGGCAAGCTCGATCGGTCAGATCGGGTGCCGCCGTCTCCTCTATTTTCACTCTTTCTCCCACTGACAGGTCAGCCCACTAAAGAGATTAGGAGTAGTGCTAATTACCTCGGTTAAGCCTAATCAATTGATGACATGTAGGCCCTTTCATTAAGTTAATTGGATTTCTAATTTAAACTAATTTAAAACTGTGACTCACTGACATGCGGGCCCCACAACACATTCCAATCATTCATAGACCCAGTCCACGATAGACCCAACCCCACATGTAAGTCCGGTTAAAAATAATAAAAATCTAACTACTGGACCGCACTTGTCAACCACACAAGCACATTCTTAGGAATTTTCTTTGGAATGAAAATTAATAAATTAAATAAAAATCCTAGCACACATTTTCTTGATTTTCCCTCTTGACAAAATTTCCAATAGCCCGTTCTCCCGCATACAAACTTTGATTGACCTCATTTTTGTGTATTTTTTTTATAAATTCAATATATTTCTTATAGTACCATTTGTGACTTTATTTGGAATGGTTTGACATTTATTTGTGCTATTTGGTTTTTCTCTATTTAGAAATCGACATACTGGACACAATCGAGGTTGATCAAAAGAAGACCAAGTGATCGATGAGCAAGACAAGCACCCCTTGATCACGTTGATCCTAGTTTTTAAATGCTATGCTGTTTTGATTACAAATTATTTGTGCATGCTTAATTCTAATAAATTGCTATACTTTTGCATAGAAATTAGGTAATGTCGATTATTAAATATGAACTCCACCTTGACATTGAACATGCTTGCCATTGTCTCCCTAGGGATAATTACCCACATATTAGAAATAAGTTAGTGGGATTTAGCTTGGTTTAGGTAACAAATTCTTAGCCATGCTTAGTAGAAACAATTATGAAAAATACTAGGTTAAGGTTGGGACATGTTGGAAAATTATTTATGAGACATTTTGGAATTAGATATATTTCTAGAAAACTTATGTTGGAAAAATGAAAACAAAATGATTTTAACATGGGCGTGTGATTAGTAGTGTGGAATTGGGGTTAGTGGTAGTCTCTTCCGGGTCAATTAAGGACTGAACTTAAGTATCGTTGATCAAAGCATACCGTACACCCACATGTCCTTTGGGAAAGGTTGAATAATTTACTAAGTTCTAGCATTATACTTGTAGGCTGCAGTTGTAGGTTTATTTTTTCCTTTAGGTTGTGCGAACGATGGTAATAGACGTTCATGTTTGAGGGTACACTTGTAGTTTGCAAGGCTGCCTGACCCAATAGTGAATACCTGGTAAAAGGCGTCCATGCCTTGAGGAGTTATCGGATAGGTTGATGTTAGAGCTTGGTATTGTAAAGGTTGTGCTGTAATCATCTTAGTCATGCTATAATGTTGCGTGTGTGAGCGGACAATATGAAATGACTACATCTTGTGGGTAAATTTGTTCGTTTTAAAGGAGAGGGATGAGTGATACATGAGGATCAAAATGACGCGAACGTCATGGGCATTGAAGCTCACCAGAGCGGCAGAGCTGCGGAGACACGCTCACCGGTGTCGAGAACGACACTTTCATTCCCGGTGAAACAAATCATGAGATGCTATGATTCTTTGCGGGAAGTGAGAATTGCGATTTGAGGAACTCGTGACGAGCTTAAATGCGGCCGTGAATGGTGAAGAGAAGCAGCGAGAAAATGGTGCCATGAACGGTTTTCTCATGCTGAGCTTCTGTCTCGTCGTCCGCGCGGGATAACGGCACATTAATAGGGCAGCTAGCATGGGCGAGGGCGGGCGGAGGCGTTGGGGGGCAGTTGGGGCAGAACTGTTGGCGGTGGTCATGAACCGGAGCTGGAGCAGGCCGGGTGCATTATTTCCCACAAATAAACATGCTCAATATTATTTAGCCATTTATTTTCATTATACTTTTTTAAAATTAGGATTTTTGGGATCTTACAGTAATGGGTGCATGCATTCAACTGCATCCTCAATGTCCAATGTCAATTGTTGCTTCATAGAACCGTTTCAAGAGTTTTGTTTCTTTACCTAGATAGACGTGTATAGATTTGGGTAGTGACTTGAATATAGTCTTGTTTCCCATTTGCAAATGCAGAACATCACTCTATTGGAAGATGTACTCATAAAAACTAATTTACTGAATAATAATAAACATAATACAATGATTAATAGCGGACATGACATGCACCATATCATGCAGTGAAATTAAGAATCGACGACTCGGTGTAAGCTTTAGCTAGCTAGTAGCTAGCCTAGTTGCCGATGTAGCACTTCTTCCTGATCTCTCCCTCAACCCCGGTGAGCACGCCGACGTTGCCCATCTTGATCATGGACTCGCTGAAGTCCCTGAAGAACTCGTCGTCGAACTTGCCGGTGGAGATGCGCTGGACGTACTCCCTGGTGGTGGCGTCGGTGAGCAGCGCGGCGTCGGACTGGAAGAGCCCCCTCCGCTTGGCCACGTGGCGGTAGTAGCTGGTGTCGAAGGTCTTGTAGCTCCCCGGGTCCATCTCCGACAGCATGCTCCGGTCGTCGACGCTCTTGCACCGCGTCTTCAGCTTGTCGGCGTACTCGCTGTCGAGGGACGGGTCGACGTCGTAGGCGCTGTTCCTGCCGGTGAAGTTGTAGAGCCGGTCGGCGTACGAGGGGCAGTGCGCCGTGCCGAGGGTGTGGGCGCCGGAGAGGACGACGAGGTCCTTGAGGTCAAGGCCCTTGGAGGCAAATATCTGGACGAGCAGCGGGATGTCGCCGAATGCCGGAGGCAGCTGGTTGGTCGCCTCCGTGGCGCTGGACACGCTGCCGTCTCTCCTCCCCAGAGCGACAGGCCAGAAGGGCCCTTGGCCAGCACGACGGCGTCGCGGGACATGAGGGTGAGGACGTCGGCGCAGGAGACGATGCCCGGGCAGGCGGCCTCGAGCTTGGCCTTCACCCGCTCCACGGAGCCGAAGCCTCGCAGGCTCTTGTTCGGCTTCGCGTCCCTCTCTGCCATGCTGCCCTCGGTGGAGTTGAGCAGGACAGAGGCGTCACAACCCTGCAGTTTTGCGTTGCATGCACATGTTTCCTCTAAGTACATGATCATCAATGGAAACAATCCCCATATAGAAACTACGTATGCTTATGTTTGTAATGCCACGGACAACAACGCACGCGACTTACCCTGACGAAGCAGTCGTGGAAATGGAGCCTGAGGAGCGGGCCGGCGAGGCTGGGGCGGCGGAGATGATCTTCACCATCTCCTCGCGGACGATCGCCTCGACGTTCGGGCATGTCTTGCTGTAGAAGCCGATCTCCAGCTGAGCCACTGCCGAGCCAGCTGCGAGAACCAGGAGGGCCAGAGGGAGCAGCAGCGCCACACAAGACCTGATCGCCATTGGTCGATCGATCTTACTCAATTAGGCAATCAAAGCTTCAATTAATTATGTGGCTACAGAAAGAATGTTTTGCTACTGGTTAAGTGATCTAGGATGAAATGGATGAATGAGCATGTCCTTGCAACTCCTGTATTTATAGAGGTGCCGGTTACGTAAACTTGGGTACGTCTCAGCGTGACAACCTGGTTCTGTGTATACAGCCATGTGCTACCTTCCACCTCAATACAACCGCCCATTAACAAATGAACATACATTTATATGCATTGACGCGCGGCTCAAACGGATAAGTCTATACAAAAAAAAAAAAAAAGAGAAAGAAAATAGACGGCGCCGAGCTAGGCCAGTTCATGAGCGCGTCGATCGTACATGTATCTATATCATCTATCTCTGACCTAGCTTCAGGGGAAGGGAAGGCAATTATCCGTTTAGGGTTATGATTAAGAAAGAGCATAATATGCAGCATATGCATCAAGGGGAATAACATCCCATGTGCTTAGCAAATGATTTGGGTAGGCTGTGTGTTAACATGTCTCTGTGATGAGGAAGAATCCTTGGGTGCGGCATATATAAAAGTATGTAGCGTAATATACACATGAATGTTACGAAAGGTGCATGTTCTCCGCGATATTGGCTTTTGCGCGTCATCGCCCAAACACGGAGGGACTAGTTCATTTTTGGACATGCCTAGCTAGAAGAATTGCCAAGGCCGAGTACAAGTTTTCCTAATGACGTGCACTCGCATCATTGCATGTGTATAAAGATATAGATACTATGATTTGAATCTAGTTAGTGGAGTCATACTTGCATGGCTTCACACCCCCACCAAAATGTGATTTTCTTGCGTCAACGTTGCATATGCCAGGACGTACGGGAACCCAAATTAAATATGCTCAACCCGAGTTAACAGTCATGGCCTGATAAAACGTTGGCTGCTAATTTGCAAAGAGGCCGTATTCCTTTCGCTAACAGAAGGCCCAAAAGGACCCGTTGGCTAGTTGAAAATCTAGCATGTGATTCGGAAGTTCATAAACCTAATTGTGTACTCCTCTAAAGGAAAAACATAATCCGATACAATCGTCTTCATGATTGTCTATATCACAAATGTTCTTATGACACAATTTTTTTTAAAGTAAATATTTACCGTAATTAGCGGAATTTTTCGCTCAACTGCATGGCTAGGTACTGCAACATATTGTATTTGCTATGTAATTATAACATGTTTGAAAAATATAGTTGTATTTGTTATACAACTATAACGGTTGTAATAGTTATACAAGATTATTCTACACCGTTATTATATAGCCCCGCTCAAATAAGTGGTGCAGATCTTCTCTTTTTCTTTCGATTAATGACAGAATTTCTAACATTTTTTTATTTAATGATCATTGCGGGATATTCTAAAACTATATGCATGATGCAAAAACTGTTCACCACGAGATACTCAGCAAGCGCCTTGTCGGAACCCAACTTTTCCGCCTGCCACATCGTACAACACCTCGACCGTTCGCTGATTCACGTTGCGGATGACCTAGTGTGGTTGTTTCTGTTGAGTAACCGTCGCTGGCGAGTTCAGTTCGAGCGATTACTTTGTAGATAAGTATAGAATCATAAGAACAATGCAAGAACACAAGTACAGAATAGTAGATTGAACACAGAGATATGAGGGGACTTCTTGCTTCTCTTTATAGCTCTTCTGTAAAACTGTAGTACAATGGTTGAGGTCCCTTTATATAGGCTACTGGATGGATGAGGAGCTCACTATGGGCCAGGCCTGCCTGGCTTGGGCCTGGTTTCTTAACAGTTCCCATTCCTGACCAAAACATGAGGCAACCGTCTCAGCTGGACCCAAACGAGACATCCGCCGGACCCAAATCGAGTCTTATGTGAGAACACCTGTGCTATTCCACTGGTCGATGAGATAGCACTCATAAGCACTTTGTTGAATCATTCATACAAGGCATGAACTAAAACATTCAAATATATTACAAGCAACTGAGTGACATACACCACGTCGGATCGAGTTTTACACAAGGGCCAAACCGGCCAAATTGCTTACATTACATGAAAGCAACACAGACTACAGCGGAAGCAAAATGGAGCTCATCTCATCACAGGCAAGCGACTGGGGTGGCCTGTGTATGACAGATATTAACCAAGGAGATCGGATAATATCGGTTATACGCAAGAACCAGCAAGTCCACTTAAACTGAGGTGAGACTTAAACTACAGAGCCTGGACTACTCTTCGTCATTTCCTTACCCTTTGTCTTCTGGGTCCTCTAGGTATGCGTAGTCTCCTTCATCTTCGTTATCTGAAGGGTATTGGGGAAGAGCGAGAATAAGCACTACTACCGTGCTCGCGAGCCAACACACAATGCAATATTATACATACAAGGTCTAGCAAGGATGGCTCGGTTCTTTTATTTGCTGAAGCAATGTTTTCCAATATCATATTTACAAGATCCTATCACTTAGCATTTTAACCAGATTTCATTTTGTAAAGAGAGTAATTGTGCAATGATAAATAACAGCAGAGACTACCTCCACCTTCATGCTTATTTTTGGTCATGGTTACGTCCACCATTAATCATCACTGGGTACGACCACCCAGGAAAAAAATCCAAAGGCCGGGTTATATCCACCCGACAAGTTTTTATCCCATCCACAAAGGTTTTTAAAATAGAACTGACTCAAGTTAAGTTCCCATATCCTCCTTTGACCGTAGGCATTGCTATTTAAACAGTTTAGACTCTACAGAGTTTGTACACTTTACCCATAAGAGATAGTCATACTTGTTATCCCACATAATTCCTTAGCCATGTAGTTCAGTGACCATCACAATAACCTTTCTAGTTATCTTACCCCTTCTCTCATTTCACCCATATGGGGTTACGTCCATATGTTGCATGGGATGTTCGCCACAACATCTAGCATTGTGCCACGGCCACAACGACTAGCGCAGCTGGTAACTTTACCTTACACGGTGTCCCATTCAAGCCGGAATACCTCCGCCACTTGTGCCACCCCCAAACCTCTCCAGTGAGATGACTTCCAAGGTTTAATAACTTTACTAAGCCAAGTTGTACTTTACAGACTTGTGGTTGCATATGTTGTACACAGGTGGTCGTGACAAGATTAAGTTCTTAGGGTTGTCTAAGCGGTTCATACCACATATCCACCATTCTCATGCTACATCCGCACCCACCACCTTACCATCCGCCCAGACGCGGTAGAAGAAAAGTTTGGGGTTTTTGAGGAGTAAAATACAACCATCATATTTTCCTCAGTCATGGACCACCCATGACTGCCCAAACCATTTTTATATTTGAAGAGATGATGATTTGGGACATTGTAGTGTCCCGGTACTTAAGCAAGACTAGCATGTCGCTTAAGTACAATCTATAACTAGTATTACCACATAGTTACTAGGGTGACAAGGTTTAATGGATTCAATTGTCAAGGAGGGCATATTAAATATCTAATCGTCGAATGGGTGTTTATCTACCTTAAGCTTTAACATATGTTTGCTTAAAGAAATAAGGCATGCAATTTTTATTTTTAAAGGAATATAATTTTCATAAAAATTAGGCTCAACATGATCAAAGTATTGAGTCGTCTTGGTTATAGGCAGAAGGGTCTTGGTGGTCTTGTGCTTGGTCCCACTGGAGATCTCCGCTTCTTGAGCTCTACACGAACGTATTGGAAAAAGGAGCACTAAACAAGAGAACAATATAAGCATACAAGGATTAAACAAGGAACTCCAAACAAGTAAGACCAGAGCTAAGAGCAAGAACTCGAGTTCGGATGAGAAGTAATCCAAACCGAGGAGGTCCAACTCGAGAGGAGGTCTGGCTGAGAGGGAGGTCCCAAAGGAAAAATGGTAACGGCTTTGGTAGATCTACCCGAGGGCAAGGGAGTGGTGAGGGGAAGAACGAGAGGCACAGGGGCCCCTTTATAGGCAGTCAAGGAGGCGCACTGGCATGGAGGTGACGGGAGCAGGTGGCTGCAAGGAAGGGCGTCAGAGAAGCGGCGACTTTGAAGGGCTAGCTGACGTGGGTGCAGAGTTTGGACCGGGCGCAATGGTGCGGTGAGGACGGCAAGGATGGCCATGGTGCGGGTGCGGTGCCTGGACCGATCGCAATGGTGCGGTGAGGACGGTAAGGAGTTAGTGCCACAGAGGGAGTAGTTGCGCGCAAAGAAAGAGTACGAGGGTTAGTCGTGAGTTGAGAAGATCAAAACAAAAGCTAGAGAGAAAGAGATTGTTCATCGTCCTCTGCTTATCATGAGTACTATCATCACGTACTGTCCAGAGGTTTTGACTTTGCGTGCTTGAGGGAGTTACAACCACACTTGGTCGTAGGAGGTAACGAAGAGGTTCTGGGAGGTGGTCCAGGAGGAGGTCCTGGGAGGAGGTCCTGAGAGGAGGTCCAGAGGAGGTGCCGAGAGGAGGTCCTGGGAGGAGGTTCTGAGAGGAGGTTCAGGAGGAGGTCCAAGGGAGGTCCTGAGGAGGTCCTGCGAGGAGGTTCTGAGGAGGTCCAAGGGAGGTCCTGAAGGAGGTCCTGAGAAGGTCCCGGGGGAGGTCCTGCGAGGAGGGTGGTCTTTACAAAAGGGACAGTTGCGACCGAACAGGGTGGTCTTTGTAAATTGCAAAAGGGACGGTTGCAACCGAACAGGGTGGTCTTTGCAAAAGGGACGGTTGCGACCGAATAGGGTGGTCTTTGCAAAAGGATAGTTTCTGGAAGAGTGGATAGAGAAGGTCATTCGATGAAGATCGAACGATTCACAAGGAGAGGAACGTTCGGACCACCGAATGTGCAAAGGAGGTTGGGCCGTTCAATTAAGATCGGACGGTTCACAAAGAGAGCGGTCTTGGCGTAAGGGGAGGTCAGGGATGGTCTTGATAGATCAAGGGGAGGTCAGGGATAGTCCTGATAGATCAAGGGAGGTCATGGATGGTCCGAGGAAAGGTCCAAGCGAAGAGAGGCCGAATCGACAAGGATGAAATCAATCACGAATTTTGAACTACGAAAACAAAGAGTTTTGAAACACAAACCTAAGCTTGAAAGAAGCTAGAGATTTGAGACTACTGCATACTAGGACAAACGAAGGAAAACAAAAACCACAAAAGCACAAACTAATACTTGTCCGAAACGGATGTTACAACATCGAGATCGACGGTGGCGCCACTATCAACGTCGGCCACGCTTGGTACCATGAGTCTGTGACATTCTCGTACCCAGTGTTTCAAATTTTGGCTGAAAATCGACAATTTCATATTTACCGGTGGGGCTGGTAGGAATACAATCGGTCCTAAAAAAAATCGGTTCGGATGAATTTTTTCAAATAAAAATTGAATTTGCTTGAAATTTGTTCGATTTTGATTTTTTTTTAAATCCAAAAAATAAAATTTGCCGAAACTTTTTGATTTTTGGCCTTATCGGCCCCGGTGAAAAAAATGTTTTCGGTTTGAAAAACCCTGCTCATACATGGAGAAGTTGTAGCACGTGTCGAGGTGGCCATGTGACGGTGCGAGTCGGTAGGCCGCCATGGCGCTCCAGAATACGGTTCAGAGCGCCATGTATGCTGTGTTCAGGAGCGCCGCGATGATCATGTCTGTGTTGGTAATCGTGCCCTCGAGAACACGGCCGCCGTATCTCTCCACCTCTCCACTAACGCTGATGGCGGTAAGCATCATTTGGTAGAACGATGGCTGGTCTTCTAATTTACACGAAGCCTGATGTGTTGTCCGATTCCCCAAGGCGAAGAACCCTATGGAGCTCCCGTCGGTGGGAGGCAAAGCACGTACTACTACATAAAAGGTCTTCACAGACGGTTCAAAAACATTATCACAGGCAGTTTCGTGAGCCGTCTGAGTTTATGAGTCAGTAATGACATGAAGTCATCACAAACGGTTTTCGAACCATATATGATGCATACTATCACAGACGGTTTGTAGATGAAACCGTATGTACTCCCACTTCCGATATACCACTTAAACGCATATATTATACTTCTTTATCATTTTCAGTATACTTAAATACTAATTATAAGATACTCCAATGCGATTTGATTGAAAAATTTTCATTGGAGCCCTTTGTTTTGTGCTATATACCCTTTTCATATATAAAAGAAGTATATACACAAATTTTGCTATAAAAAGTGGAATTTAATGAAATTTTTCATGAAACTCACTTTGAGGTATCTTACAATCACTATTGGAGTATGCACAAATAGATAAAGAGGTATCATCATTCGATTTAAGTGGTATATGAGATGTGGGAGTACGTACTCCCAATAGTACCATACCATTTTCCTATATATATATGTATGTATAGTTCATAGTCCCTTGTTAGCTAACTCGAGGTCTGAATTCAGCTAGCTAGCTCGCTCCTTGGGTGTTCATATCCTAAACATGCAGGTGAACCACGGTCTACTTCATCGAACATGACATAGTCGAGTGTGTGATTTGCTTCATGCCATATATATATATATATATATATATATATATATATATATATATATATATATATATATATATATATATATAAAGCTGTTTTAAAAGCACATCTGATAATCGCTTGGAGACTTTATAGAGAAGAGTTAGAGAAATGAATAATATTCACAACATATACCACATGTATACTAATGAAATCAGCATAAAGCTCACACTTTGAGCTTAAAATTTAATGCTTTACTACTATGTCAAGAACTATCTCAGGACGGCCAATTAACCTTTCAGTCAACAAATGATCTTTTGATTAACAATGCAAAAGAGACACTATCTCAGAATATTTAATTTTTGGCACCCCAATTAATAAATAATTGATTATCAGAGGCACAAGCTAGATAAAAATTCCAGAAATTTCTATCAATTGCAACTTAAAAAATTAGTCTAACCTTTACAAATCTGAAAAGTTAATTGCAGCTTTCAAAAGCAGAATACCATATAGGAACATACATCTCATGATCCAATATCATACATAGAGAACCCACCCATATCATCCTATCATCGCAGAACACCCACCATAGCCCATATCATTCATCACCCACATCACAGAGCAAGGGGAGGGGAAGGGATAGAGAGTAAAGGGGAGTAGTTACCCTAGTGCAAATGGCAAATCAACCAACAACAGTAGCTCACCACATCCATCTCCTTCATGTTAGTAACAATAACCCACATCGGTAAATAAGTCAAAGTCAAACCCAAAAACTCAAACACCGGGGGGAGAGGATGTCATATCCCCAAGTTAATAAAGAGGATTATTATGCATCTCATTAGCATACATCATGTTTTGAAACATTTTCATTAAGTATTGCACTTGGAAAATCTCAAAAAAAAAAACAAATATTGAACATACACTTTAATTTGAACTCCAAAAGAAAAACTATAATAAATGCTACTAAAGTTTCTCTGGAAATAATTTATCCAGATAATATATTAATTATCATGAAATAATATAATTTTTCCCAAATTTTTGGGACTGGTTTGAACCATAAGAAAATTCAAACACAATTTAAAGACCAACATTAAGTTTGAATTTAAATTTTACACAAAATATCATGAACAGTAGGGTTCAATAATTTTTATGGGTACTAGACTGTCCCAGGAGCCCCCATGAATTATTTGATGATTTTTGGGATTTTATTTCTATTTTTAGCACCCTGGTCAAAGTAGCGAAGATGAAATAAATCTTAGTCAAAACCCTAGACCCTAACCGGCTGCTACTGTTCGTCGGGCTCGAGCCTGACTCAGTAAACCGGCTTAGCTCAACCCCCTGAAGGTGCACCATCACATGCAAGTGTCGGATCCAAATCCAACGGCCCACGACCTCCCTTGCCTTATAACTTCTTTTCTCGCCTTGGTGATCGTGGAGTCGCTTGATGGTCATCCAACGGTCCGCATCGACCACTCAACTCGCGCGCGCGCGCGCGTCGTCTTGGCCGCAAGCGGGCACACATCGGCGCGTCATAAACCTCGCGCAGAGCTGAACTCCACGCGGCCGAGGCGATCTTCTCCGAGCCGTTGAACGATTCTCACGCCACAATCCACCGCCCGGCAACCGGCCTCCGAGCTCCTCCGGCTGATGCCGTTGTCATCTCCATCATCGCTGGGCATAATACCCCTCGGCACCCGCTCTTCTTCACTATTCCTCTCGGTGGCCGAGGAAAAGGAAGCTTCCCCGGCATCTCTAGGGTAAGCTTCCACCGGGTGGTAGCCCTCAATTCCCTACTAGATGCTTTCTCCATTTTTGCTAATGGGAGCTTCCTTCATTGCTTGAAGATCCCTGTCCAGCTTCGTGCTCTCTGGAACCCTAGAGCGCGCACTCGAGGACATTAACACTATTATTTTTACAGAAGGAAATGCTGATAACTTTAGAAATTCATAACTAAATCATGGAAACTCCAATTGAAGCAAACTCAATTGTTTTGAACTTGTATTAATATTCTCTATTTACCTACATAACCCATTGTCCCATTACTGTTCTATAAATTTTGACCAAGTAATTAAATTACATGAATTAAGACATATTGTAAGCTGAAATTCAAACCATCATAACTTTCATATACTAAACCAAAATGAAATAATTTTTCCACCAAAATTCATCTAAAATCATGACTTAGCTACTGTAGAAAAATCATGTATTTTTTAGCATCTTGATTTTTGGAGTATTTCTCAGTGTTTATATCGGTTTCTATTCTTTAGATTCGGCGATTGATATTGATTCCTACGCTATCGAGAGTGAACAACTACTTTTCCAGCAAGGCAAGCACCTTTGAACTTTCTTTTTCCATCATGTTTGATCCCGCTTTGTTAAGATAGTGCAATGATAATTGCTTGCATGCTATTTTGATATTGTCGCTATTTTTGTGATGTATAGATTAGTTATATCCTAATCATTGAGGTTATCCTTGAATTAATCCAGCACCACGTGCTTAAGATAGAATGTGTGAATTTATATTTCGGGTTTGCTTAGCCATGCAATTCTAGAACCGGTAGCTGATTGTCGGGAATAACCCGACAATTATGGGATAAACACAACTTTCATTATATACTGTTATTTCAGATCTTCGTATATGTTTTATGAGTTAAACTTTGTCATTTAAAATGAGATTTTGGTCTGGACAAGTGTTGGTTAGTGATGGTGCTTTGTGCACGAGATTTGGGTAAGTGGTGGACTTGTCTGGACAATTAAGGACCGAACTTTGGTAACGTCGTTGATTCAAGTACATTCGTGCTATCACACGCGGTATATGGGTGCCGTATGGTCAAGTAGGGGGAGGGTTTTGTTGTGTTGAGTCCCACGGTGGTGAAATTGTAAGGGCATGGGACCGAGAAATCCTATATTTTCCTTTTGGGCCGATAGGGCATAGAGCCCGTTAACGGCTTATATTTCCTAGGAGCCCTGGGTTGAGGGACTTAGCTCAATGGGATCTTCTTGCTAAAAATGACCATATCTTGATTTACTCGGTCGGCATACCATAGGAAGCATGCTATTTTCGGAGGCATCTGGAGGCTTACGGGCTAATCAAGTCGTGTGGGTAAAGTAGTACACCTCTGCAGGGTATAAATCTATTGAATAGCCGTGTCCACGGTTATGGACACCCGCTTGAGTTCGGGAGTTACTATTGTTAGACTTGAAAGTAAAATTGTGGGTAAACTCGGTTTGGTCATGAATATGATGTTCATGCTTGTTGTTGTATCAAAGTGGACAGCCGCTTGCTATCTCAGTATGATTATTTGTTATTCGATTAATTACTTATTCACATGCTTTACTTCTACTTCAAATCTGATTTTGAAATGGCATTTGAAAAACTAGTATGTGTAGGTTGTACCTTGTTGCGTCTCTTTTGCAAAACTAAGCCAATATGAGCCATCCCTTGGAATAGCCTTATGCATAACTAATTTTTATTTGTGTAAGACTTGCGAGTACTCTTTGGTACTTAGCCAGATGTTTGCTGGCTCTTACAGGTGAGGAAGATATCGAGCCCGACGAGCTTGTCATTGTCGATTTAGGCAACATTGATGAGTAGTGCTATCTTTTAACCCTAGTCGGTTGCCGATGGGTTATGGGGCATACCACTGCTGGCATTTTGGTTTACTTACTTGCTTCCACTGCTACTTTATGAACTTGCTTAATTTGGCTGGTCGGCCACTTGTATTAGTTGTAAACTTGGAACTATGATGTATGACTTTTGTACTAATTATGTATGAGCGTTGTATGGATGTGACCATCGTTGTATGAGAGTATGAATATATTGGTCGCTGATCTTGGGAGCCAATATAAGTCATGCTCGCTGTTCATGGCTTCCTATTTAACTCGCTAATTGCAGTGCTTGACTTGTTGGAGAACCGACAATCATGTAGTGCTTGCAGAGGAGCGGCACACATGATCGTCGGGGCCCTAGTTTTCAGTTAAGCCTCTCATTTAGACTGAGTTAAGTTGGAATCCATTTACCGGAGGTCCAGAGTCATGTCCTTAAGACCATGCTTAGTCTCGGTCTTATGAAGATAACCCGGGGTCCCCACAGCGTTGGTATCAGAGCCATACTGACTGCATGTTAGAGATAACACTGGTGTTAGTGTTAGCAAGCCTTTTTGAGTCAAAATATTTTGAAATTATCAAATTACTTTCAGAAAGTATAAGTTAGGATTATCTTTTATTCCTCATCCATCTTAGTATCTTCCCTTACCTTACTCTTGTTTTGAATTGTAAAGAAGTCTTACCTTGTTGTTCTTGCCTCTAGATGAATCGTCAATATCTGGTCAAAGAAACTCAAGCTGAGGACGTGGACGGATACCTGGCGGTTCTCCGGGATATGATGTGGAGGGCGAACTTTACTTACCAGCCGACCTACGCCATCTATCGCCGCGACAGGGGGCCAGGCATGGAGGAATATTTGGCCGTGATCAACATTATCGCCAGACAAGTCTCGGGGAGCATCCCGTATTGTTTTCAGGCACGTGGCACTTTTGAGGCCATGGCTCGAGAGGAAGTGGCTTGCGTGGCCATGAGCCACCTTCGTCATGATCTGACGGAGTTGTCTCAACTGCCCTACGACCATTTTCCTATGAGAGAGCGTGGCGCGGAGGGGGACACCTTTACCCGGATTCAGTTCGGGAAAGATCCCCAGGTTAGGCAGTTAGCAAGATTGGTTCATATTATGGACCAAATCCATAGGTGCACTATGCATGAGTTGTACGAGACTCATCAACGTCTCGTGGTGGCCCAAGAGCACCTACAACTCATGTGTAGCATGGGGATCGTTGACCGCCATGTGGTTTATGGCGCAAATGAGATTTCCCATATGCCTCAAAGACCACCGTGTACCATCTTCCGTATGCCGTGACGAGTACCTAATCGTGGGGCGAGACGCCAGGCCCGGATGTCGGTCGGTTTTGCTCATACTCATAGGATGGAACCTGCTGGAGGCCATGTGATAGAGCAAGGCTCCCCTTTGTGTCTTGTTAATCCAAAGGACCCTGAGGACACGGGATCCTCGGTACCGTCTCCTTGACGAAGTTTCCGTGAACTTTGATCGAACAACATTTAGGATGTTGAGGTTGTGAGCTCATTGTTCGAGCGTATCTTTAAACTCTTGTAATAAGCTAGTAGTTGTTGAACTCTTGGTGTTATTTGCAAGAACTTTTGTTTTGGACAATTATCATTCGCCACAAAGCTTAAATGAATGTAATTGTACCAAAAACTACGAATTGAATTTATGGATCTTGTATCGCCTTAGTGCCTTTGTACGCCCATTTGGTGTTATGTTTTTGTGCATTTTATACCATTATGCATGCTTAATTAAGAATTATGTGCTTGCTGTCCAGATTCTTAATTCACACCTTTATCGGCACAACCTTGGTCTCTTTAACTTTCCTTGTCACTTCAGATGACAGCCTTAACACTCGCTCGAGCTCGTGACGAGGATCTCGCCCGGGAACTCGTTCGCTGCAGAGAAATGAGCTCTATGCTCGAGAAGAGAGGGGCGAGCCCTCTCAATAGCATGATTAGCGGGGTGGTACACATGAGGAAGTGCTTCCTCCGTCGCCCACAATGGTAGAGGTCCTGGCTCAGATCGAGCGAAATAGGATGGACCAGACAAGGATTCTCGAAGCTATCGCTCGCAACACCTCTCCTGCTCCCGCGGCAGCAGGGGGAGGGGGAAATCATAGGCAGCGCGGAGGTCTCGCTGACTTCCAGCGGACCAATCCTCCCACCTTTGCAGGCGCGGGAGACCCAATGGAGGCCGAAGATTGGCTAAGGGATATTGAAAAGAAGCTAGCTATTGCTCAATGCACAGGCATTGAGAAGGTTCTCTTTGCCAGCTACCAGTTGGAGGGCGCTGCTAGTGCATGGTGGGATAACTTTTCTGCCATGTAGCCCGACGGAGAAGTTCCAACTTGGAACGAGTTTCGAGCGGCCTTCAGGGAGGCCTACATTCCTGAGGGGATCATGTCGATCAAGCAGCAACAGTTTCTTGCTTTGAAGCAGGGAAGGAAGACTGTCACTGAGTATCTTCAGGAGTTCAATTCCTTGGCTCGCTATGCCCCTGATGATGTCTCCACTAACGCCCGTCACCAAAGCCGGTTCATGGGCAGCTTGATTGAGGAGATGCAGCTAGCTCTGGCTGTACATGATTTCCGGAGCTTGCAGCACTTGGTGAACAAGGCCATTGTAGTGGAGCACAAGAGTGTGGCAGTAGAGGAGTCCAAGAAGAGGAAGAGAGCCGCCCAGATTCAGCTAGCGGCAGCTTTCCTCGACAGCGCACCGGGCCACCCCAGGCACCTCGTTTTCAGGCCTCAGTGCCACCGAGGCCTCCTGTGGCACCTCCACGACCTTCTCCACCGGCGGTACAGTGGTACAATGGGAGTAAGAACTCCCAAAACAGTGGTGTATTTAAGCCAAATGTCACCTGCTTTCATTGTGGTCGCCATGGCCACTATGCGTCTCAGTGCCTTGCCATGCAGGGAGGAATGCCCCAGACTTATCGAGCTCCTACACCACCATCTGTGGCAAGACCTTCACCACCTCCGAGGGTAGCATCTACCCCTCCTCAGATCCCTGCACGTGGCCGAGTGAACCACGTCACCGCCGAGGAGGCAAGCGACGCTCCGGACGTCGTTTTGGGTACACTTCTCGTTAATTATTGTCCAGCATCAGTTTTATTTGATTCAGGAGCATCTCATTCATTCATCAAAGAAGAATATGCTGCACGTAATAAATTTGAAATACTTAAACTTCAGCCACTTTATCAAATCCAGACCCCGGGATCGGTTTTCCAAACCGATCAAATCTGTCGGGACGTAAAAGTAGAAATTCGAAAAGTTAACTTCTTGGCAAATCTAATTGTGATAAAATCAGTGGGTATTGATGTGATCTTAGGGATGGATTGGCTGTCCAAAAATCAGGGAAAGATCGATTGTGCTCAACAGTCTATTTCAGTCACTAGCAAAGACGGCAGTCAGGTCGTTTTTGCACCTTCAGTGGGCAGTTCCCATCTCTATGCTTTAGAAGCTAGTACCTCTCTTGAATTAGAGAAGGTTCTGGTGGTATGTGAATATCCAGATGTATTCCCCGAAGAACTCCCAGGTATGCCTCCTGATCGAGAGGTTGAGTTCACATCGAGCTTGCACCCAACATCGCGCCAATTTCAAAATGGTCGATCGTATGCCTCCTAATGAGTTGGAAGAATTGAAGAAGCAACTCAAAGAACTTCAAGATAAGGGATTCATTCGACCGAGCTCCTCACCTTGGGGATGCCCGGCTATCTTTGTTAAGAAGAAAGACAAGAGTTTACGGATGTGTATTGACAAACGTCCATTAAATGAAGTCACTGTCGAGAACAAGTATCCGCTCTCGCGGATCGATGATCTGTTTGACCAACTTAGTGGAGCTCAAGTGTTCTCCAAGATTGACTTGAGACTGGGTTACCATCAAATAAAGGTCAGAACGGAAGACATTCCGAAGATAGCATTCTCTACTAGTTACAGTCTATACGAGTACATTGTTATGTCTTTTGGTTTGACTAATGCACCGGCTTACTTCATGAACCTCATGAACTCGGTTTTTATGGAGTATTTGGATCAGTTCGTCGTTGTATTCATTGATGACATCCTGATTTACTCCAAGTCCGACAAAGAACACGAGCAACATTTGAGACTTGTGTTAGAGAAGCTTCGCCAACATCAACTCTATGCAAAATTCAGCAAATATGAATATTGGCTTCATGAAGTGAGCTTCTTGGGTCATGTCCTATCCAAGGGTGGTGTCGCTGTTGATCCAAGCAAAGTGCAGGATGTGCTGAACTGGAGGCAACCCAAAAGCGTCACCAACATCCGCAGTTTCCTTGGACTTGCGGGCTACTACCGCAGATTCATCCAGAACTTCTCCAAAATTGCGAGACCAATAAATCAACTTCTAAAGAAAGAAAAGAAGTTCAAATGGTCGTCGGAGTGTGAGGAGAGTTTTCAAATCTTAAAGGAATGTCTGACCAAAGCTCCAGTACTTATCCTCCCCGACATTCACAAGAGCTTTGACATTTACTGTGATGCATCTCGCCATGGGCTCGGTTGTGTGCTTATGCAAGAGGGCCGAGTGGTAGCTTATGCATCGAGGCAATTGAGAGCACATGAGTTGAATTATCCCACTCATGATTTGGAACTCGCAGCAGTTGTTCATGCTCTAAAGATTTGGCGACATTACCTCATTGGTAATCGTTATAGATCTACACCGACCACAAGAGTCTTAATTATATCTTCACCCAAACCGATCTGAACTTAAGGCAAAGAAGATGGTTTGAGTTGATCAAGGATTATGATTTTGGACTCCATTATCATTCAGGGAAAGCAAATGTGGTAGCCGATGTCTTGAGCGAAAGTCTCAGTCTCTATCATTTATCCAGAACTCCTGCTTTCGACGTGGTTGTGTGTCGCGATGCAACGTCCGCACTGAGATAATTGAAGAAGGTTCTCTTACTGCCCTTAGTGTGAATTTTACACTTGAGGACCAGATTGAGAAGCCTGTAAGACCGACATGTATAGCTCAAACTCAGAAGAAATGAAGCAAGGCAAAGCCAAATGCTTCAAAGAAGATGTACAAGGTAACATATGGTTTAGAAACCGGATAGTGCTGCCTTGTGATCACGCTTTGAGAGAACTAATTCTCAAAGAGGCCTATAATTCTAAATTCTCTATTCACCCGGGTAGTACCAAGATGTACCAAGATCTGAAGAAAAGACTTTGGTGGAGCCAAATGAAGCAACAGATAGCTCAATATGTTGCCAGGTGTGATGTATGCCAAAGAGTCAAGGCTGAGCATTTGAGACCAGCGGGTACTCTCCAACCTTTACCTATTCCAAAGTGGAAATGGGAAGAAGTTGGCATGGACTTTATCACCGGCCTTCTAAGGACTCAAACTGGGTCCGATTCTATTTGGGTAATTGTCGATCGTCTGACGAAGGTTGCCCATTTTATTCCTGTCAAGACCACTTACACCGGGGTCAAGCTTGCAGAATTGTACATCTACAGACTTGTTTGTCTCCATGGTGTACCAAAAGTGATTGTTTTGGATAGAGGTCCTCGCTCACATCTCACTTTTGGGAGTGCTTGCACAAAGCGATGGGTACCAATCTATCTTTCAGCTCCGCCTACCACCCACAAACAGATGGACAAACTGAAAGGGTGAATCAAATTTTAGAAGACCTTCTCCGAGCTTGTGTGTCGTTCTATAGCGAATTGGGAGAAGTGTTTACCTTTGCAATTCTCCTACAACAATAGTTCCCAATCAAGTTTACAAATGTCGCCTTCGAGGCTTTGTATGGAAGAGCTTGTAGGACACCTTTGAACTGGTCCGGCCGGGAGAGGCCATTTATGGTTCAACCTTGGTGGAGGATGCGAAGAACAAGTTCGTGTCATCCGTGAACGACTTCTGACGCCAATTTCGTCGAAGTCCTATGCCGACCGCCGTCGTCGTGAGTTGAATTTTGAGGTGAATGATCATGTCTATCTTAAAGTCTCTTCAATGAAAGGAACACACCGTTTCCAAGTCAAAGGCAAATTGGCACCTCGCTACATCGGACCATTCCGAGTTCTAGCAAAGTTGGGATTTGTAGCCTATCGATTGGAATTGCCACCATCCCTTGTTGATGTACATGATGTGTTCCATGTTTCAAAATTGAGGAAGTGTCTTCGGGTCTCAACCGAGGCCACCGAGTTAGAAGCTCTCGACTTACAACCCGATCTTTCTTATCGAGAGCACCCAATTCGCATTCTTGAGGAAAAGGAGCGCAAGACGCGAAATCGCAATATCAAGTTCATCAAGGTTCAATGGAGCAATCACACTGAAGATGAAGCAACTTGGGAGCGTGAAGATCAACTACGAGCTGATTATTTTGATCTTTTTCTTTCTACTTGAAGTATCTTCGAATCAAGAAAGGAAAGTTTAAACAAAGCAATGGAAAGGAAAATGTAATAGCCATTCCTTGTAATCTTACAAATATATCTTAGCACTATCTTTGAAGGAAATCAAGACAACAGAGGTTATGTCTTCTTTTAGAACCTTCCTATCCAACTTCTATCCTATCACGATCTCGGGGTCAAGATCTTTTGTAAGGGGGGAGGTTTGTCACATCCCCAAGTTAATAAAGAGGATTATTATGCATCTCATTAGCATGCATCATGTTTTGAAACATTTTCATTAAGTATTGCACTTGGAAAATCTCAAAAAAAAAATATTGAACATACACTTTAATTTGAACTCCAAAAGAAAAACTATAATAAATGCTACTAAAGTTCCTCTGGAAATAATTTATCCAGATACTATATTAATTATCATGAAATAATATAATTTTTCCCAAATTTTTGGGACTGGTTTGAACCCTAAGAAAATTCAAACATAATTTAAAGACCAACATTAAGTTTGAATTTAAATTTTCATAAAATATCATGAACAGTAGGGTTCAATAATTTGTATGGGTACTAGACTGTCCCAGGAGCCCCCATGAATTATTTCATGATTTTTGGGATTTTATTTCTATTTTTAACACCCTGGTCAAAGTAGAGAAGATGAAATAAATCTCAGTCAAAACCCTAGACCCTAACCGGTCACATCGCTCATCTGCTCGAGCGTGACTCAGTAAACCGCCTTAGCCCAACCCCCTAAAGGTGCACCATCACATGCAAGCGTCGGATCCAAATCCAACGGCCCACGACCTCCCTTGCCTTATAACTCCTTTTCCCGCCTTGGTGATCGTGAGACGTTTGATGGCCATCCAACGGTCTGCATCGACCCACTCAACTCTCCGCGCCGCTGCCGCCTCGTCTCGGGCAAGCGGCCCACGCGCGTACCGTGGCGCACACACGCGCGAGCCGTAAAGCGTGCGGGATCGAAATCCTGTTGTTGTACTCGGACAACTACTATAGCAAATGATTAGGAATTAAACATTAATCATTATCATTTAAATACTGTCGGAAAAGAACAACTAAACCCACTTACATGCGGGCCCCGCGTACATAAAACCAACATGTTTACTAAACAAAGCAGAGGCTGACGTGTGGGCCCCGCGTACATAAAACCAACATGTTTACTAAACAAACCAACATGTTGTGTATTTAAGCCGTCCCTTACACTTGAATCATTGTGGACTGTCAGATGCGACATCAACGGTCTGGATCTGTTGGCCGTTCGGACCACCCGATTGTGCTACGATTGTGTACCGTCAGATGCGACATCAACGGACTGGATCTATTGGCCGTTCGGACCACCCGATTGTGCTACGATTGTGGACCATGCGATGCGAAATGGACGATCAGGATCAGTTGGGCCATTCGGGCTGCTCGAGCGTGCCACGATTTTGGACCGTTGGATCTTAATCCAACGGCTCACAAGCGCGGCTGATTGCCATGCGCGCGTGCCGCGTCACCGTGGGTTGCTGACAAGCGGGCCCACTTGTTAGTGCGCGACTACGTGGGTCGCGCTGTTGCGCAGGCCCCACTGTCGGCGACTGCGGCTAACGCGTGGCTCAGTAGAAAGAGTGATAAATGCTTTAAGAAATTCGAAACCCATATAATTATACACTGTAAAATATGTGCATTTTGCTAATTCATTTAGACTCCAAAATGAGTGAAATCACTTCTGATAATTTTCATTTTTAATGAACCTTATATTAAAATTTGTTTCAAACTCTTCTCTGTAACAGAGGGTATTATTTTGGAGATTGGACATTAACACTATTATTTTTACAGAAGGAAATGCTGATAACTTTAGAAATTCATAACTAAATCATGGAAACTCCAATTGAAGCAAACTCAACTGTTTTGAACTTGTATTAATATTCTCTATTTACCTACATAACCCATTGTCCCATTACTATTCTATAAATTTTGACCAAGTAATTAAATTACATGAATTAACACATATTGTAAGCTGAAATTCAAACCACCATAACTTTCATATACTAAACCAAAATAAAATAATTTTTCCACCAAAATTCATCTAAAATCATGACTTAGCTACTGTAGAAAAATCATGTATTTTTGAGCATCCTGATTTTTGGAGTATTTCTCGGTGTTTATATCGGTTTCTATTCTTTAGATTTCGAAGCGATTGATATTGATTCCTACGCTACTGAGAGTGAACAACTACTTTTCCAGCAAGGCAAGCATCCTTTGAACTTTCTTTTTCCATCATGTTTGATCCCAGTTTTGTTAAGATAGTGCAATGATAATTGCTTGCATGCTATTTTGATATTGTCGCTATTTTTGTATTGTATAGATTAGTTATATCCTAATCATTGAGGTTATCTTTGAATTAATCAAGCACCACGTGCTTAAGATAGGATGTGTGAATTTATATTTCGGGTTTGCTTAGCCATGCAAGTCTAGAACCGGTAGATGATTGTCGGGAATAACCCTACAATTATGGGATAAACACAACTTTCATTTTGTACTGTTGTTTCAGATCTTCGTATCTGTTTTATGAGTTAAACTTTGTCATTTAAAATGAGCTTTTGGTCTGGACAAGTGTTGGTTAGTGATGGTGCTTTGTGCACGAGATTTGGGTAAGTGGTGGACTTGTCTGGACAATTAAGGACCGAACTTTGGTAACGTCGTTGATTCAAGTACATTCGTGCTATCACACGCGGTATATGGGTACTGTATGGTCAAGTAGGGGGAGGGTTTTGTTGTGTTCAGTCCCACGGTGGTGAAATTGTAAGGGCATGGGACCGAGAAATCCTATGTTTTCCTTTTGGGCTGATAGGGCATAGAGCCCGTTAACGACTTATGTTTCCTAGGAGCCCTGGGTTGAGGGACTTAGCTCAATGGGATCTTCTTGCTAAAAACGATCATATCTTGATTTACCCGGCTGGCATACCATAGGAAGTATGCTATTTTCGGAGGCATCTGGAGGCTTACGGACTAATCAAGTCGTGTGGGTAAAGTAGTACACCCCTGCAGGGTATAAATCTATTGAATAGCCGTGTCCACGGTTATGGACAACCGCTTGAGTTCGGGAGTTACTATTGTTAGACTTGAAAGTAAAATTGTGGGTAAACTCGGTTTGGTCATGGATAGGATGTTCATGCTTGTTGTTGTATCAAAGTGGACAGCCACTTTGCTATCTCAGATGATTTATTTTTATTCGATTAATTACTTATTCACATGCTTTACTTCTACTTCAAATCTGATTTTAAAATGGCACTTGAAAAACTAGTATGTGTAGGTTGTACCTTGTTGTGTCTCTTTTGCAAAACTAAGCCAATATGAGCCATCCCTTGGAATAGCCTTATGCATAACTAATTTTTATTTGTGTAAGACTTGCGAGTACTCTTTGGTACTCAGCCAGATGTTTGCTGGCTCTTACAAGTGAGGAAGATATCGAGCCCGACGAGCTTGTCAGCGTTGACTTAGGCAACACTGATGAGTAGTTCTATCTTTTAACCCTAGTCGGTTGCCGATGGGTTATGGGGCATACCACTGCTGGCATTTTGGTTTACTTACTTGCTTCCGCTGCTACTTTATGAACTTGCTTAATTTGGTCGGTCGGCCACTTGTTGATGAGGACATGACCCCTATGGATACAACTATATTTGCTATGCTTACTGTTCCAAGTATAAGAGCTTGTACGCTTCACTTAAATTATCAAGTGAGCTTATTTTTAGGAGTGTCTTTATATTATATGAATTATTTGATGCTACCTAATGATGAAATATATATATGTGCAGCGCCATGTCACTTTTGGTCCTAGACAAGCAAGCAGTTCGAGCTGGACCCGTTTTGGAATCCAGTTCGGCCTCTAGAATCAGTCTGACAACACCAACTTAAAACAAGCATAACTTTCACATACGGAGTCCGTTGGAGGTCCACGAGTACTTGATTGAAAGCTTATTTCGTCCTCTTTCCAACGGATCCAGCCTCACCTTCAAATTACTTCTGGACTGATCGCTATCATTAAAAGAAGACGTTATATCACTTGTTTGGGCCAATCTGGGCCTTGTAATCATACTGAACTTGACCCATCTGCCGGTGGACCACCTAGGGGTGCTGTTACTGTTCACATGAACAGTAATCCATAAGATTAGTCCCACCCCCTTAGTTCTATTAGATGTGTGGCTCCTCATCCCCTATTTAAGGAGGTCGCACCCCCTCTAGTTTTCTTGGATTTTGTTTATGTTTAGTTTGCCTTCGTTGCAACTTGTATCTTTTGTGTGTGTCGACTAGACCACCCAATTAAGATCCTTATTCAGAATCCCAACTCAATTCAAATATTTCAATTCCTATTTGTAATTTCAGATTGCTTTATCTTGTTCTTGCGTGCTTCTTCGGTGTATGCAGGAATCGACTTTCGTGGTCAGGTCAACTGTGTATTCGTGCACGGTTGATAACGACTTGTCGAGCAGTTCAGCGATTGCGTGGTTTTGAGCCTTGCGAGTTCGTAGCCAGGATCGTGAGAGTTGAGCGACTACTACCGAACGTATCGTTCTCATCGAAAGATCGGGACAACAATCGGACATTCGGGTTCATCAAGTGGTATCAGAGCTTCAGTTGATCGGTGAGAATTTCTAGTTTTCTAGAAGTAGATTCGTTTTTCATACCTAGAGTCCAGAAAATTGCCCAAAAAATTATTGCATCTATCATCCCTGTCCGAACCCCTTTGAGCCATTGCAATTTTTCTTTTCGGTATTTTGCTTGTTGAATCATTGGTTGCATCGTCGTGTCTAGTTGCTGATCTTTAGCTCTAGTTATTCTCTAGTTGGTCATGGTATAGATTGCTTCTTGTGTTTTCCTTTGCGTTGCTTGATCGCTCGCTTAGGGTCTTAGTTTTGCATCTAAAACAGAAAATTCGTGGGTTAGAACTCCTCTAATCCGCACCAAAACTAGAAAATCCTTATCGTTGTTCATCTGAAAAAGAGAGGGTTGCTGTAATCTTTGGGAGAATTGATGTTATTTGCACTTACGATAAACCTTAGAGCCACCAAATATTAGAAGGAAAAGAGGCACGTGATAGAACAAAAGTCATGTAAAAAAAGAGAAAAAAAGAGAAAAGAAAAGTGCATTAAAATTGGTGGAGACCTTCTACATATAACCAAAAGCTTCCACAAAAAATTTCAACAAGTTTGGCCCATGGGTTTGAAAGATATTGTAGTTTCAAATTTAAACCCGAGGCGGATTCGAGACCGAGTAGAATTTCGTATCCAAGACACCTTCAGTAAAACGGGCATAACTTTTGTATACGGTGTCCGTTTTTGACGTTCTTGTGCTCGTTTTGAAGATAATGACGAGGCGCATCTTTTATACCTAAGCCACAAGTCTCCCTCCAGGTGCCCCAAAATCGGCCATCTTCGGCCCCGAATTTGCGTCGCAATTTGTCAGTTTCTGTTTTTGCCGTTTCTTTCGATCTTCCTTTCGAAATTTAGAGTTCACCTCAACTGCAAAGTTGTAGATATCGTCGAAACCTTTAAAACAAGCATATATAAGACATATAAAACTTTGTTTTGTTTATCGCTTGAGACTAGCCGTTGTTTCGCCAATCTAGAGGCTATTCGCGTGCACCCATATCGTTGTTTTTGTGCTCTACATCGCGGACAATCTTGTGCCCTAAGAAAGAAGTTTGAGTAGTTGGCTAGCATTTCTCCTAGCACTTGTTGTGAGGTTTTCCTTGCTTGCATCAAGTCACATTGATCGTTACGCAAGCGCATATACACTTCTCTTCATAGGGCTTTGATTAGCTAGCTTTGATTAGGCTAGGATCAGCAACATTGGCTAGTACTTTGAACAATCTTTTAACTTGCATTAACTGCTTTGATTATTGCTGATCCTTGCTACCATATTGAAGCCTTCCAAGCTCCACTTCCTACTAACTCAAGCAGTGTCGTTCCTCGCAATCGTTAATGATCGCAAGTCGAGTATCACGAACCACCACCGCTGTACCACTTCCTTGCCGCATTGGTAAGAACTTGTAAGAACCGGGTATAAGCTTGAGTGTGAGTGACTTGGCTGAGCCTCCGTAACCTAGTAGTTGATAGGACATATACTTGATTTGTTTCCTTGTTTTCTACTAACTATGGCGATTCACTAAAGATTGCAAGATATATCCACCTCTTCTTCGAATCGTTGGACGGGAGTGCAAGATAGTGAACGAGGAAGATACACACTTGAGGCAAGTTTTTCACCACGGAGGTATATGATAGTGATAGTATGTCTCATAAAATTAACTTCACTGCACTCTCTTTTGCTGGGAATTATGATCCCGGTGCTTATCTCACATGGGAATTAGATGTACAACAATTATTTGCATGCCATGAATTTCCGATCATCTAAAAGTTAGGGTCATACCCGTGAGTTTTATGATTTTGCATCTATTTGGTGGAGTGAATATTGTCGCACTAATCGTAACATACCTAGAACATGGAATGATTTGAAGAGAGCAATGAGACATAGATTTGTACCTTCATATTATTCTCGTGAATTGCTTAATAAATTGCAACGCTTAAGACAAGGTAGTAGTTCAGAGAGGATTATTATCAAGATTTGCAAACCGCTTTGTCTCGTTGTGGTTTAGAAGAAACTGAAGATGCAAAGATAACTAGATTTCTAGGAGGATTAAACCATCAAATTCGAATAAACTTGTTTATAAACCTCCCATCGCCACTGCTTGTTTCGCCTTGCTTACCAAGTTGAAAAAGAAGTACATGGACGACAATCCAAGACCGCTCGTTCTCTTTCGCCTACTTCCACTACACCTTCACGTGTACATGAAACAAATAAACGCACGGTACAAACCTCTCGCATCAAGATCATCTTCGTTGCTTCTCCCGCCACAGATCTACCATGATGGCCGCCCCATCTGCTGTGGGCGTTACTCGCTCTCATTGTCTTGCACCCATGGCTCGCCATTGTTAATTGAGTGGAGCAAGAAGAGGAAGGAAAAGCTTTAACTACTCACCAATTTCAGATCAACATCATCCGAGGCGATCCTACAAGGTAATACCAAAGGTACCGAATTGAACACTCAACCTAAGAACAATAAATATGATTTCATGCCTAGTATCATTGAGCAAAGGAAAATCGATTGTAGTAGAAACCATCGCATCACATGAGGTGGATGAATCTAGTGCCGAGAAGGTAGATATTAATTTCTAGCTACATAATCTGATATTATTGAGAATTTGCATGAATCTCGTGATAATTTGATTGATTTGCCAACAGAGTTGAGTGTACCATGTGCTGAAATAATTAAATTGCATGTCGTTTTGAATGAGTCATGTGATGATTTAATCACATACAATGATCATGTGGAATTGGTTAGACATAAAGATGTTTTGACTAGAATTTCTCCTATCGACTCTTTATGTTATATTATGTTGGATCCACTCGTGAAATTGTCACATGCTATGGAGAAAGTTTCAAATCGCATGTTCAAAATGCTTGTCTAGTGCTTACACCCCGGGTATAAGTTTAATTTGATTGAGATTATGGTGTAGACAATCAATTTCTTGTTTATCGAATATGTATAACTTGTGATTACATGGATGAATTGAAGCTTGCTGTTTTGAACAACAATTATTATGTGCGTAATCTTGTTCATTATGAGAGAAAATTAAAATTTAGTATTCATTCAATGCCCATGTGTTTATCTCTTGTTGCACCATCTAGTGTGGACAATCTGCATCAAGATGTTGAAGTATGGAAGAATTTACACATCCTTTCACCCTGCTGATGAATTTGCTATTGCTCCATTGAAATCTAATAATATGGATGAACTTTGTTTGATTCCAAAAGTTGTAGATTTGTCCATATGTGCTACCACTGCAAGTTTACAACTTCATATAGTTGAATTGCATAAATACTTCACTTATATTTGCAAAACTAGTTGCAATAATTGCTATGTGAGAAATTTTGTTTTGCTCATTAACATATATGATTATTCTTGGGGTAATAATACAATGATCTTTTATGATCACTGCTGTCGTCCAACATTAATTGTGTAATAACGAAGAACTGTTAAAACAGATGACATATACATATACCATGCATACACTTTGGCTTCTTTGTTACCCTATTTTAGTTTATCAAAAGCCGAGGACGGCTTTGTTTTCAAGAAAGGAGGATGATGAGGACATGACCCCTATGGATACAACTATATTTGCTATGCTTACTGTTCCAAGTATAAGAGCTCGTACGCTTCACTTAAATTATCAAGTGAGCTTGTTTTTAGGAGTGTCTTTATATTATATGAATTATATGATGCTACCTAATGATGAAATATATATATGTGCAGCGCCATGTCACTTTTGGTCCAAGACAAGCAAGCAGTTCAAGCTGGACCCGTTTTGGAATCCAGTTCGGCCTCTAGAATCAGCCTGACAACACCAACTTAAAACAGGCATAACTTTCACATACGGAGTCCGTTGGAGGTCCACAAGTACTTGATTGAAAGCTTATTTTGTCCTCTTTCCAACGGATCCGGCCTCACCTTCAAATTCCTTCTGGACTGATCGCAATCATCAAAAGGAGACGCCATATCACTTGTTTGGGCCAATCTGGGCCTTGTAATCATACTGAACTTGACCCATCTGCCGGTGGACCACCTGGGGGTGTTGTTACTGTTCATGTGAACAGTAATCCATGAGATTAGTCTCACCCCCTTAGTTCTATTAGATGTGTGGCTCCTCATCCCCTATTTAAGGAGGTCGCACCCCCTCTAGTTTTCTTAGATTTTGTTTATGTTTAGTTTGCCTTCGTTGCAACTTGTATCTTTTGCGTGTGTCGACTAGACCACCCAATTAAGATCCTTATTCAGAATCTCAACTCAATTCAAATATTTCAATTCCTATTCGCAATTTCAGATTGCTTTATCTTGTTCTTGCGTGCTTCTTCGGTGTATGCAGGAATCGACCTTCGTGGTCGTCAACTGGTATTCGCATGGTTGATAACGACTTGTCGAGCGCTTCAGCGATTGCGTGGTTTCGAGCCTTGCAGTTCGTGAGTGGATCGTGAGAGTTGAGCGACTACTACCGAACGACGTTCTCATCGAAAGATCGACAACAATCGACCTTCGGTTCATCACTTGTATTAGTTGTAAACTTGGAACTATGATGTATGACTTTTGTACTAATTATGTATGAGCATTGTATGGATGTGACCATCATTGTATGAGAGTATGAATATATTGGTCGCTGATCTTGGGAGCCAATATAAGTCATGCTCGCTGCTCATGGCTTCCAATTTAACTCGCTAAGTGCAAGTGCTTGACTTTTGGAGAACCGACAATCATGTAGTGCTTGCAGAGGAGCGACGCACATGATCGCTTCGGGCCCTAGTTTTCAGTTAAGCCTCTCATTTAGACTGACTTAAGTTGGAATCCATTTACCGGAGGTCCAGAGTCATGTCCTTAAGACCATGCTTAGTCTTGGTCTTATGGAGATAACCCGGGGTCCCCACAGAGGACAAGGTCGACATCGCTGGTGTCGGTGGTGAGGTAGCCGAGGCCAAGGTCGGTGGAGAGGTAGCCAAGGTCGTGCACGCCGGGGGGAGAGGACGAAGAGGGGAAGGCAGATATGGCGGTAGGAAGGTGGATTTGGCCGGGGGGAGGTCGATTGGACCAGCACGCGGCAGCGTCACCGTAGTTGTGTCACGACGGTGACATTGCATAGGACACTCTTATCGTAAGAGTGTCTTGTACAGTGAACCGTGGTATCACAACCAGCGGGGACGAGAAGAAGGGCGGTGACAGCGACGGGGTCGAGGAGAAGGCGCAACTTGCGGGGCGACCGTCGGGGAGGAGGCTTCGGGCGGCTGCGAGGTCGGGGGCACTCGGGTGGGGAGGGGAACGGGCGAGAGTAAGGGCGCT
Organism: Ampelocalamus luodianensis; assembly: GCA_036346255.1. Classification (NCBI taxonomy): domain Eukaryota; kingdom Viridiplantae; phylum Streptophyta; class Magnoliopsida; order Poales; family Poaceae; genus Ampelocalamus; species Ampelocalamus luodianensis. Next base: position 47,712,414 of record CM070627.1, on the reverse strand, counting down.
GGGGAGTGACGAGTTAGGGCGCAAACCCTAGTGGGATCCTATTAATAAAGTGGTATCACATACAGTTCTATTATAGAACTGTCTGTGATGTAGTTGTTACCAAGTTCTATATTTTGAGCATATTATCATGTATATATTTACATAACATGAAGAAATTACATGCTTATTTGTCAATTTTATCATTTAAATACTGCTGAAAATTTGCTTTAACTATGATACATATTATGCATGTATATTTGTTCCACTAAACTGCTTTGTATATATATATATATATATATATATATATATATATATATATATATATATATATATATATATATATATATATATATATATATATATAGTAACTTCACTTCCAAACTAGTTTTTTTATTTTGAATTTACATATGGCCAAACAACGTGGCTACGCTTTTACAAAGATTTAAAAGTAGAAACGTAAATAAACAAAGTTTTTCTAGTGGCGAGGTAGACTGTTATCTCCGCTCTTCAAAACTTCAGAGGCGACACGGATCGGATCGCTCGTGATCATCGCTGAACGGCTCTAAATGCGCCCACTACGGTGCGCTCATTTGAGTGTCTCCCAAAGACCTTCGACTATTGAATCAAAAGAATTGAGCCCATAAGCTCTCCCTTGCTTGAGGGTCTCGGCATGGTCGACTCGGTCGCCTCCCGCCTCACCAAGCGCCCAAGTGACAAGAAGCCTCCCGAGACGTAACGTCATGTGGAGGACCACATCAATGATGCGTACACTCGCCGAAGTGATGTGTCGGCGACAACGGCGATGAAGAAACTCATCGGGCGACAAAGAAACTCACCGATCGAGCTAAGCGATATTATCACAGCATATTATAATTAAAAACCATCTGTAAAGTCTACAATTATCACATACGGTTTTTAATTTGAACCGTCTGTGATATTAACTCTTCACAGATGGTTTTTAGTGTAGCCAGTAACACAGACGACTTCTAAACCAAAATCATATGTAATTGCATGTAATACAGACAGTTTTGGTCCACCGTCTGTGATGAGACATCCAGTAATAGCCTTTTTGTAGTAGTGACAAGAATGAGCTGGCATGTTCTGCAGATGTCTGCAACACAACCCAATTACCTGAAAGGATATCACTAGTAACCATATGTCTGATGGTATCAGACGCTAGCAATTAAAGCCCATCATCCGCGAGAAGCTGTCTTTCTTTTCTTTTCCTCCCAGCTGATAGCTTCCTCTTTTCTTCCTTCTCTCTCTTTCTTCTTCCTCATTTCTTTCTTATCTCTCTTCTCTTCTTCCTCCAGAAGCTCTCTTCCACTCAATCCCCTCTACTCTCCCTTCTCACCTCTACCCAAGCCAACCTCTGCCGGCCGCGCTGATGCTGCCACTATAGCACCACGCCTTGCCCTAGCCGCCAGGCTACCGTGAGCCGCCGGCTGCCTTGGCATCGCACAAGCCACCGCTACCGCTTCCTCGGCCGCGTGCCATGTGCTAGGTCAGCAGCGCCGCTTGAGACACCAGCAGCCTCATACGCCATGCTCAAGCTTGACCGATGCGCTCGCCTTTGCCGGGTTTGCGCCGCCTCGCCCACCGGCATGCCGCCGCAAGCCGACGCCGACTCGGTGCCGCCTCACCGTGTCGCCGCCGCCGCTACATCCAGCTCCGCCGATCGCTTTGACGCCAGTCGACGCCGCTCGAGCGTGTCACCGCTGACATCCGAGGCTAAAGGCCGATTAGTGTTATGTGTTTGTTGTAGCAATAGGGATTTTGTTGCAATAGGTGATTTGAAATGTTGGTACAATATCTTTTGAATGTTGCGGTAGCAGATTCTTGAGGTGGATTTTTTTTTCTCATTGCAATTGTTGTTGCTTACCTGTTGCCTCCTTCTTCTCTGACTTGTTGCATATGATTTGGAATTTGTTGTGGTATATTTTCTTCATTGTTGCAAGAGGCATTTTGTTATATTGCGATGTGCCTTCTAAAAAATGTAGTTGGATTGCCCATTGTTGCACAGTTTTTTTTCAAATGTGGCATTTCAATTTTGTTGTAAATATTGTATCCAAATGTTGCATGAGTAACCATAAAATGTTGCAATTGTTCTCTTCAAATGTTGCAGTATTGCGATATTGTAAATTTTTTTGTTTGTGATTTCTGAACAATTTTTAAAATCTAGCTAAGTTCTATACTTATGGTTGAATCCAATTTTAGAGAGAAGATGTCTTTTCAGCATTTTTCTGTTTTTATGCATTTTGTTGCACATGGTGATTACAAATATTGTATACAGTGTTCATCGATGTTGCATGGGAGATTTTCTTGATGTCGGAGGCTTGGGCAACGAGCGAGATCGGGCAGAATTATGGGGGATTTTGCTGATGTCTGAGGCACGCGAGATGGACGACTAAACAACATCGTGCGAAATCGGACATCGCAAAGATGGCGACGCGCTAGCGCTCGAACCGTAGCGCTAGCCGCATCCCAAAGAAAAATCCAGGAATCACTGGACATAGAAAACAAGTCAAGAATTTGAATACAAATTAATTCATTAACCGGCCGAAAAATCCTGTTTCTGACAGTAATTAACTGATTTTTTTTTATGGTAACCAGCTTTAATTAAATTAGGCCCGTTTTGGCCGTTTCGTTGGGTAACCGGGGATCAGCGAGTATACCCTGCGTACCCAGCATTGTAATTTTTCTAGTCGAGTGTTAGTGGACGCACTGCTTGTATGCATGTGTGTGTAACAATAAACTAGTCCAGAACCGGTATATATTTGGATATTCCGAATTAACATTCCTCCATTCTTGGGCGATGACGCGCAAAAGGCAAAGGGACATGGTCAACCTACCGGCCAAATGGGGCCAATGGTGCGGAGAACATGCATCTTTCGTAACATTCACGTACATTACGCAACGTAATTTGATATATGCTGCGCCCAAGAATTCTTCCTCGTCATAGAGATATGTTAACACACAGCCTGCGCCCAAATCATTGGCAAGCACATGGGATGTTATTATGTATCCTTGATGCATATTATAACCTTCCCTCTCAATTATAACCCAAAATGGATAATTTCCTTCTCTTAGCTAGCTCAGAGATAGATGATATAGATACATGTCATAACTGGCCTCGGCGCCGTTTATTCTCTCTTTTCTCTTCTTGTATTGACTTGTTCGTTTGTAGCCGCGCGTCAGTCATTGCCTCAATCCATATATATGTATGCGCATTTGTCAATGGAGGCGGTTGTATACTTGTACTGAGGTGGAAGGTAGCACATGGCTGTATACACAGAACCAGGTTGTCACGCTGAGACGTACCCAATCTTACGTACGTAACCGGCACCTCTATAAATACAGGGAGTTGCAAGGACACGCTCATCCATCCATTTCATCCTAGATCACTTAACCAGTAGCAAAACATTCTTTCTGTAGCCACATAATTAATTGAAGCTTTGATTGCCTAATTGAGTAAGATCGATCGACCAATGGCGATCAGGTCTTGTGTGGCGCTGCTGCTCCCTCTGGCCCTCCTGGTTCTCGCAGCTGGCTCGGCAGTGGCTCAGCTGGAGATCGGCTTCTACAGCAAGACATGCCCGAACGTCGAGGCGATCGTCCGCGAGGAGATGGTGAAGATCGTCTCCGCCGCGCCCAGCCTCGCCGGCCCGCTCCTAAGGCTCCATTTCCACGACTGCTTCGTCAGGGTAAGTCGCGTGCGTTTTTGTCCGTGGCATTACAAACATAAGCATACGTAGTTTCTATATGGGGATTGTTTCCATTGATGATCATGTACTTAGAGAAACATGTGCATGCAACGCAAAACTGCAGGGCTGTGACGCCTCTGTCCTGCTCAACTCCACCGAGGGCAGCATGGCAGAGAGGGACGCGAAGCCGAACAAGAGCCTGCGAGGCTTCGGCTCCGTGGAGCGGGTGAAGGCCAAGCTCGAGGCCACCTGCCCGGGCATCGTCTCCTGCGCCGACGTCCTCACCCTCATGTCCCGCGACGCCGTCGTGCTGGCCAAGGGCCCTTCTGGCCTGTCGCGCTGGGGAGGAGAGACGGCAGCGTGTCCAGCGCCACGGAGGCGACCAACCAGCTGCCTCCGGCATTCGGCGACATCCCGCTGCTCGTCCAGATATTCGCCTCCAAGGGCCTTGACCTCGCGACCTCGTCGTCCTCTCCGGCGCCCACACCTCGGCACGGCGCACTGCCCTCGTACGCCGACCGGCTATACAACTTCACCGGCAGGAACAGCGCCTACGACGTCGACCCGTCCCTCGACAGCGAGTACGCCGACAAGCTGAAGACGCGGTGCAAGAGCGTCGACGACCGGAGCACGCTGTCGGAGATGGACCCGGGGAGCTACAAGACCTTCGACACCAGCTACTACCGCCACGTGGCCAAGCGGAGGGGGCTCTTCCAGTCCGACGCCGCTCTGCTCACCGACGCCACCACTAGGGAGTACGTCCAGCGCATCTCCACCGGCAAGTTCGACGACGAGTTCTTCAGGGACTTCAGCGAGTCCATGATCAAGATGGGCAACGTCGGCGTGCTCACCGGGGTTGAGGGAGAGATCAGGAAGAAGTGCTACATCGGCAACTAGGCTAGCTATTAGCTTGCTAAATCTTACGTTGATTCTTAATTGTAACTGCGTGATATGGTGCATGTCTGTCTGTTATTAATCATTGTATTATGTTAATAATAATAATTATTCAGTATATTAGTTCTTCTTCAGTACTTCTTCCTATCAGTGGCAGACCAAATTTTAGGTATGACGGATTCAAAGTGTGGAACAAAAAGTAATACTCAAAAGCAATCACACTAATAAGAGTATGACACTAAATAGATCAACACTACTGTGCCCCGGGAGCCAGGCAGCTGAAGCAAAGCAGCTTGACCTGCTAGGCATTTCGCCGAGCATTTGGTGGGCAGCACAATGCCAATGTTAAATGCTGCCAAGTTGTTTCAAGCTTCTTATGGGAAAGAAATTAGCAAATTTGCATAGATCATATGGAGATTTTTACGACAAACGCAAACTACGAATACATTATGTACCTTTCATGAGACTAGCCGGTTAGATATAAGTAATATGCGGAAGTAATTTACCAAAAGCATCACGCCCCGCTGACTCAGTGCTACTGCTTTGCTCCCAGTCTCCCACTGCTGGCCTCCTGCCGTGCGCGGCTTGGCCTCGGCGCCTCGCACATGCAGGCGTGGCAGCCCGACCACCACGCTACGCCCAGCCGCACAGGCCAACTCCACACCTCGCCGCTCCGCCACGCGTGCGATTGCCCGATTGATGCCAGCGGCGGCCGCCCCAAGCCCCCACCGCCCCAAGCCTCGCTGGATGCCTAATGTGGCAATGCCCCAAGCCTCGCTGGATGCCTAATGCTTCAGCAATCAGCATCACGTGGTGGGCTGGGCTCAAGCCTCACGGTCACTGATGGGAAACAGGCCTCGGCCCAACAACTACAAGTCAGCTCGGTAGGCATGCTGGCACTCAGCAGAGAGCGTTCGACGTCTCAGGCGATGGTCGACGGGTAGGGGCGCTGGCACACGGTACTCGCAGAGGTTTTCGCCGACAAGAGCTCGCGCGGATGCCAGAGCTCATCAGAATGGTGGGTCCGCCCCTGCTTCCTATAGATCAATGATGTTTTGCATTGTCAAATGGGAAACTACTTATTAACAGGGGCTGACTAGGTTACACTCGTCTGAAATTTTCTTAAAATCCAGTCACTTTCTTCGGTACGTTGGATCACCATCCAATGATATCTGTTTTTTATGTTGAAAATTTCTAAACTAGACAAAAGTAAATCTAGATGAACCCTACAAATACAAAAACAAATAGAACTAACAGTTACAGTAAAACTATGCTAAAATTGTACGTCACTTGATAATACAATTTTATATTTAGTACTGTGTAATTATAGGTGACTGAGTTTTAAGAAAATTTCAGGCAACTAGGAGCTACCAAAAGCGTTATTAATACCCATGTCACTACACGTCTATCGGTCTACCTAGGTAAAGAAACACTCTTGCAACTGTTCTATCAAGCAACAATTGACCTTGCACACTGAGGATGCAGTTGAATGCATGCAAGCATTACAACCCATCCTTTTTTTTCTAGAATTCATTAAAGTCTCCATTTTACTACCAAGAAACATCTAGCTTCACTAAGGCTCTAACAATATCGTAATTATCAAGGCTATAATCTTCAGTGAGTCTCTTGACACTGTGCAACTGCAAAATGCTGCATGCCTGTGATATATAGCTAGCATTAATCGTGTCTACAGATAAGATGCAACATATACTTCACTTTGTATTGTTCTCTCCAAAACCGAAATAATATAATTAAGCAAACGTATATTTGCACTATAAACTTAATTAGCCAAGTATGGCCTCAAATTAATAGGACGACAACAACTCTCAGTGTTACAACCTCTCTATTCTGTACTGCTCTGTACTTTTAACACGCAGCTCAAAAGTTAGCTAGAGCAAGCTTGTTTCAACAGCAAGTCCCATGTTGCTTCACGGTATATAAGATTGGTTTTAAAAAACATACATGGACTAAGTCTACTCTACTACGTACAATTATTATTGAGTTGATGTACCAAGATTGGTTTTAAAAAACATACATGTACTCGTTCGCAGCGGCAGTCGTAGGATCGGTTCCTGTAAGTCTACTAAGTACGATTATTATTGAGTTGTAAGTCTACTTTACTAAGTACGATTATTATTGAGTTGTAAGTCTACTTTACTAAGTACGATTATTATTGAGTTGTACGTACAAATCAACTCACTAAAAACCTACAACATACTTCAACAATTATCAGTCCGGTCTGGCTTATTGCTTAATGTACGTTGTGTTCAGCTTTCCGTGCAACTGCATGTAGTTGGAATCATTGGATATGTCGGATGACCCCTTGAAACCTTGCAGCGAACGTGGAGAGATGACGATGGATCCTGTCAGCTCTGCAATAGATAACGTGGAACGAGATGGCGGCTTAACAATGGTTTGTAGTGTTCCTGCCTTGTTAATCATGCAAAGTAGCTCAGTTGGTGGGAGGTGTAGACCCACACCTAACTGAGCTGGGCTCAATTCCTTTTGTATAGACTTGTTCGTTTGAGCCGCGCGTCAATGCCTCAATGCATATAAATGTATGTTCATTTGTTAATGGGCGGTTGTATTGAGGTGGAAGGTAGCACATGGCTGTATACACAGAACCAGGTTGTCACGCCGAGACGTACCCAAGCTTACGTACGTAACCGGCACCTCTATAAATACAGGGAGTTGCAAGGACACGCTCATCCATCCATTTCATCCTAGATCACTTAACCAGTAGCAAAACATTCTTTCTGTAGCCACATAATTAATTGAAGCTTTGATTGCCTAATTGAGTAAGATCGATCGACCAATGGCGATCAGGTCTTGTGTGGCGCTGCTGCTCCTCTGGCCCTCCTGGTTCTCGCAGCTGGCTCGGCAGTGGCTCAGCTGGAGATCGGCTTCTACAGCAAGACATGCCCGAACGTCGAGGCGATCGTCCGCGAGGAGATGGTGAAGATCATCTCCGCCGCGCCCAGCCTCGCCGGCCCGCTCCTAAGGCTCCATTTCCACGACTGCTTCGTCAGGGTAAGTCGCGTGCGTTTTTGTCCGTGGCATTACAAACATAAGCATACGTAGTTTCTATATGGGGATTGTTTCCATTGATGATCATGTACTTAGAGGAAACATGTGCCTGCAACGCAAAACTGCAGGGCTGTGACGCCTCTGTCCTGCTCAACTCCACCGAGGGCAGCATGGCAGAGAGGGACGCGAAGCCGAACAAGAGCCTGCGAGGCTTCGGCTCCGTGGAGCGGGTGAAGGCCAAGCTCGAGGCCGCCTGCCCGGGCATCGTCTCCTGCGCCGACGTCCTCACCCTCATGTCCCGCGACGCCGTCGTGCTGGCCAAGGGCCCCTTCTGGCCTGTCGCGCTGGGGAGGAGAGACGGCAGCGTGTCCAGCGCCACGGAGGCGACCAACCAGCTGCCTCCGGCATTCGGCGACATCCCGCTGCTCGTCCAGATATTCGCCTCCAAGGGCCTTGACCTCAAGGACCTCGTCGTCCTCTCCGGCGCCCACACCCTCGGCACGGCGCACTGCCCCTCGTACGCCGACCGGCTATACAACTTCACCGGCAGGAACAGCGCCTACGACGTCGACCCGTCCTCGACAGCGAGTACGCCGGCAAGCTGAAGACGCGGTGCAAGAGCGTCGACGACCGGAGCATGCTGTCGGAGATGGACCCGGGAGCTACAAGACCTTCGACACCAGCTACTACCGCCACGTGGCCAAGCGGAGGGGCTCTTCCAGTCCGACGCCGCGCTGCTCACGATCCGCCTCAACGATATGCGCCGCCTCTCTCTCTTGTTGGGCTTCCGCATTCAAGCAAAGTGTCCATAATCATTACAATTAAAACACCTTACTTTTGCCTTATCAACTTCTTTCGTATCGACGCCACCGCCGCCACTAGAACCACCCGAGGAGCCTTCACCTTCATGCTTCGACGATCGGGCCTCCCACTCTGCGCGCCAGAGCAAGTGTTCTCGCTCTGCCGCCATTGCCATAGCGATGCTCTCCTCTTCATGCGTTTTTCAACGCTCGATTAGCTCTTCGATCGACATATTTTTTATGTCGCGAATTGCTCAATCGCGGCCGATTTACGGAGAGAATTTGGGCACAGACGAAGAAACTTCCGCACGGCGAGGCCTCTTCCATCTTTCGTCTAGACTCGTGATCTTGCCGACGATTGTCGCCAACCTCATCGCGAAGTCATCGATCTGTTCGGTGTCCCCATGCGCAAGTTATCAAACTCGCTTGAGGTTTTGTACACGCGACGCCACCACCAGGAGTACGTCCAGCGCATCTCCACCGGCAAGTTCGACGACGAGTTCTTCAGGGACTTCAGCGAGTCCATGATCAAGATGGGCAACGTCGGCGTGCTCACCGGGGTTGAGGGAGAGATCAGGAAGAAGTGCTACATCGGCAACTAGGCTAGCTATTTTACGTCGATTCTTAATTGTAACTGCGTGATATGGTCGGGACTGTCTACTCATAAGTTACCTGAATTTTTTTTAAGTTTAAGTCACTTGTTGTGACCATTGGATCAATATCCAATCATATAACAATCATATGACACATCAATCTCTACATGAATCCAATGGTCACAATAAGTGATTTAAACTTAAGAAAATTTCAGACAACTTAAAACTAGCAAAACCGTTATTATTCAGTGTATTAGTTCTTCTTCAGTTCTTCTTCCTATAGATCAGTGATGTTTTGCATTGTCAAATGGGAAACTACTTATTAACAGGTCCGACTAGGTTACACTCGCCTAAAATTTTCTTAAAACCCAGTCATTTTCTTCGGTACGTTGGATCACCATCCAATGGTATCTGTTTTTTATGTTGAAAAATTCTAAATTAGACAAAAGTAAATATAAGTGAACCCTACAAATACAAAAACATATAGAACTAACAGTGTCGGTGTTTTACAACCGATCTTACGTAAAGATTATTTGATTCGAGAGGTCTCCACAATTGATCATGCATATAAAAGACACGGGATTTTTATACAGTTCAGCCTTCTATAGAGATAATAATAACCATACTCCGTGTGTATTGTATTGTGTATGTTGGTTACAATCGTGGAAAAGACTTGGGCTTATACTACTACCGATTGCCTCAATCGCCCTCCCCTATTTTTCTCTCGATCAAGTTTTTTATAGTACGTGCGAGGTAGTCGCTCTGTGTCAAGAAGCGCCCCATTATTCCGTAATAATGGTAGTAATCACCGAGTAGTAACCTCCCACGTTGTTCGACCAATCGAGATAATGGTGCGTTACATGCGCTACTCCGCAGAATAATTGCACATATTGACCGCCGATCTCGAGTTAATCGAGCCTACTGTGCAAGAGGATCCTAATTAACTATTAAAAAGTCGTGACAGTGTCGGTCATAGAAGGACTTACGACCAAGGAATAGTCGAGAAGACCTTACTACTGACATCGGTCGAGAAGGACTTATGACCGAGGTGATCGAGAAAACTTATGATCATATGGTAGTCGAGAAAGACTTACGATCGTGGGAGTGATCGAGAAGAACTTACGACTACCGATTGGCTTCTCCTTATAACTATAAGGGGTATATTTAATAGTCGTAGGACGCCATATTTACCCATAATACTAATTACGATAAATAGTAAAAATAAGGATTATTAGATCCTCGTCATCTAGCTCCCTAGCTTCAAGTGAAAGTAACTTACATGGGAAATGAGTCATAGATGTTCTTACGACCACTAGGTGGTTGTAGGGTAAAGGTCGAAAGAAAACTATTCAACAAGTGTTTCATTTGACCGTAAATATACTTGGTCAAGGAAGTTTGTCAAAAATCTCACGACTACGAGGTAATCTTAGAAAATCTTATGACTACGAAGTGATCGTGGCATGATGATCAAAGTAAAACCTTCCGATTGGTATTTCATTTGACCGTAAATATACTTGGCCAAGAAGATAATTTCGCTGAGGTGTGAAAATAGCCTCGGTTTTCTCGAAATGCATATTTAAGAGAATCTATCCGCTTAAGCAATTCCTGCGCGTGGGAACCGTTGAGTTTCCACGGCGCTTCATTTCAAGCGCGATTATAAAAATCGACCGCAGGGGTGACTTTAGTATTCTTACCTTTTCCTCAATTCACCTCGATCGCTCATAGAGTTCTCGCTTCTCCGCTGCCGCAAACGTCGACACTTTCTTGAAGACTTTCCAAATCCAAACCTCCTTTTCGTGAGAAAAAATGGCTAGAACCGCTTTCGAGTGGGCCAAATTGGAGATGGACACGGCGAAGATGCACGCTGGTAGTCACGAGAAGATTCCGTGAGTACTCGTGAAGTGGATTTCGCAGCTGGACAACATCGCCATCGGGAGATCGGGCGATCCTCGCCTTCCAAGCGCATCGTAAGTGCGGCTCCGATTGCTCGCCACCTTTTCTCACACTCGTACTCGAGTGCTTTCACAGGCGGAGATTGATGCCCGTGTCAAACTCATCTGTGAGAAAAGTCCATCAAATGTAGCAGCTCCTCAAATTCTTGCGGTTTTGACTGTAGAGGAAAAGGTGGAACACCTAAAGGTAATCGGAAATCGACTTCATCTTTAGGCTTTTACAGTCGGAGAAGGACTTACGACTAGAGGATTCGTCGTAGAAGAAACTTACGACTATGGGCTGGTCGCAGAAAAATTTTATGACCAGCAAGTGATCATAGAAAGACTTACGACCACTTTAGTAATGTTCTCTTTTCTCGATTTTAACAAAAATAGGTATGGAAGATCGCCAAGACGATACGGAGGTCGATTGGTAGTCGTTAAAGGCAGCAAACAGAGCAAGCAAAAGCTCCTCCACCAAGAGGTGTCGGCTTGGGAGGGCCGACAAGAGTGGTGCGAGTTCAAGTCCCCGCCGCTCCTTCAAGACAATTCGCTGCGCATAGCCGCCGCGAGAAGGCAAGGGCGGATGAAGTCGCCATAGCCCTTAAGCACAAAGCCCCAAAGGCCAAGGTACCCTTCTATTATGAAAACAAGACTTTCGCAGCTCTCTCTCATGGCTTTGTAAAGTAGCTAGAAAAGGAGAACTGAAAACTCTATGTCTTTTGTGAAGAAAACTACCGCTCAAAGAGAACTCGAGATCGAGGAGAGCAAAGGTTTTGAAGTGGTCGAGACAGTCTTGGCCACTGGGAGTTAGGAAGGTCACGGCGGTGACTGCTCCTTGATTGAATCTCGACCAAAAGTAGTCGAGAATAAGTCAAGAAATCTTTCGTTGGAAAGGTTGCTTCCAAATTCCTAGTTATGTCCAAGATGTGATGTATGTGAAAAGACGAAAGTGTGAGAACAACATTTACCCTTTGTTTTTCACGAGTTAACTTGCTATCTGCTTCGTGATCTTAGCCCAACTCCGTCAATTTATGGATGCTTCTACCGAGAAGCTCGCTACTAATTCTTCAAAGAAATAAAGGAACGACAAATGTAGTGATCAAGTGTTAGCCACTATTCCGTGGTGGAAGAAGCCGCCGCTATCGAGTTGCTACGCCGCGATGCAACGAGGGATAGAGGCGAAGACACGGAGGCCGAGGCGAAGACGCCAAGAGAAGGTGGTGGTGAGAGCTCCACCACCACGCCCGAAGGAGGTTATGGAGGACGCTCTCCCGGTCCTCAAGGCGGGCCGCCATCATTGAATCGAGGAAGAGGAGTACTTTAACTCGCTCCGATTTCTTTGGCCCCGCTTCCATCAGAGGATTTTTCGCTTTAGATCTCGCGATCGAGTCCTCACCAGTAACATTCCCAATCAGGGGAAGTTTCATGACGAAGCGCTTTCAAAATGTTTGGTGAAATCGTGTCGAGGAGATGGATGGGTCGAAAGATCCGACAAGGATAGTTCCATGTTTGCTCGGACGAGCATGAATGTAAGTATCCGACGATACCTATAAGTATGGTTTTTTCCTCGCTCTCATTGTCTTTCTTTTTGCAAAAGTTTTAGAATAAATTGCCACGGTTTGCATAATACAACCGCAACTTGTTAAACTACGACAAGAGAAAGCAGACTGTGAGCAAATAGAGAGGTGGTGAGTCACCGATGCTCAGAACATTTTATATTTCGACTACTCGCAGACAAGACTCACAGGATTATCGAGAAAACCTTACGACTTGGTACGGGTCGAAAAACTTATGACCGTAAGTTATCGAGAAGAACTTACGATCACGTGATAGTCGATAAATACTTACGACTATAGGGATGATCGAGAAGAACTTCCGATCACTTGATTATCGAGGAAAGCTTACAACTATGAGGATGGTTGTAGAATAACTTATGACCACTTGCATTTGTGTTCATGTCTACCTTTAACATTTTCGTGTTCAAAAGTGACGAAAAGACCTTATCGATTCGCCGACTACTAAAAGCCGAGACAAAAGTTAATAGATGAAAATTGCAAAATGCAATAATATACATACAAGACTTAACAAGGGTGGCTTGGGTTCTTTTATTGGCAAAAGCAATATTTTCAATTATCAATATTAGTAAATCCTATCACTTAGCATTTTTAACCAAATTGTATTTTATTAAAGAGAATAATTGTGTAATATTAAATACAACGAAGGTTACCTCCACCTATGCTTAATTTTAATCTTGGTTGCATCTACCATTTAACAACACTGGTACGCCAACTAGGAAAAATCCAAAATTAGGTTACATCAACTCGACAAGTTTTTATCCTATCCACAAAGGTTTTTGAAAAGAACTAACTATAGTAAGTTCCTATGTCCGCCTTTGACCGTAGGCACGACTGTTTAAACAGTTTATACTCTACAGAGGTTATGCACTGTACCCAGAAGAGAGAATCAACCCCGTTGCTCCACATGATTCCTTAGCCATGTAGTTGGGAGGTCATCACAGTAACCTTTCAAAATATCCAACCCCTCCCGTCATCTCACCCATATGGGTTGCACCTATAAGTTGTGTGAGATGTTTACCACAACGACTAGCGTAACTGGCAACTTCACCTTACATCGGTGTCCCATTCAAGTCGGAACGTATCCAGGCTTGCACTACCTCGATCCCCTCCAGTGAGATGACTTTCCGGGTTTAATAAATGTACTAAGCGAAGTTGTATTTTACAGACTTGTGGTTGTACTTGTTTTACAATGGGAGGGAATGACAAGATTAAGTCCTTAAGTCATTCGGACGGTTCATTCCACATACCCACCATCATACCATCCGTCCAGATGTGGTAATAGCAATTTATTAGGGTTTGGAGGAGTAAAACCAGGTTTATTTAAAATACTTCAGTCATGTACCTCCTATAAATGCCCCAAAACAATTTAATGTTTTAAAAGATGATGATTAGGTATTTTATGCCCGGTACTTAAGCAAGACTAGCATGTCGCTTAAGTACAAACTATAACTAGTAATTACCACATAGTTACTATGGTGACATGGGATAATAGATTCAATTGTCAAAGGATAGTGTAATAATTAATTAATTAACAAATGGGTATTTAACTACCTGAAGATTTGACATACATTTGTTTATGGAAATCAAAGCATGCAATTTGTTATTTAAAAGAACATAATTTACATAAAATGTAGGGTCAAAATGATCAAAGTATTAGTTCACTTGGATTAAAGGTAAGAGAGTCTTGGTAGCCTTGTGCTTGATCAAACTGGAGATCTTTCGCTTCTTCGAACTCTATTTGGACGAACGTACCGGAAAAGAACAAACAAGCAAAGAGAGTAAATAAACACACAAGAAATATTAAATGAACTCCAAATTAAATGAGACCACTATAATTAGCAATATATGGAATTTAGAAATAAATTTTATAATTTTTGGATTTATAACGGAGGAGAACCGAGCCTCCGAAGTTTTGAATTTGAAATAAATCAGAAGAAATAAAAGAGGGGAGAGAAATGACCCGTTGACATCCGGGCCCCACTGAATAGTGGCTTGGCTCACGTGTACAGTGCATGGACCGGTAGGTCAACATGCACTGTGCACTGGTCCACGGGTGCATGGGAACAGCACAGGTGAGGGGCCCACAGGTCGGTCAAGTGAGAGGAAAAACCGGAATTAATGGGCCACATTACTATTCTTCGGGCCCGCGCGGTAGTGAGACAAGGCATTAATAAATCTACCATTAATGAAAGCAATGATTTATTAGGTCTTAAGACAGAGATTAGGGGGGAGGTTAATGACGCTACTGTGCTGTCCGAACGTGCCAGCACGGGGGCTTTCGGGCGCTGGCGACTCCGGCTTACCACCGGCGGAGGAGGGCGCGGCGGAGCCGGGCAAGGGTACGGATGGAAAGCTCTGGCGAGGCAGAGCGGCTGACGGTGGTGGCGCGGCCGGAAATTCGCCAGAGAGGCGGCTTGACGAAGGTAAGTGGCGGCGGCGCTACGGGCTCGGGGTGAACCGGTGGTTCCGGCGGCGCATTGGGCTGGGGACGGCGAGCATGAGCAAGAGAACGGGGAGGGGAGCTCACCGGAACAATAAGGAGGTCCGGGGGTGGACGGTGGCAGGAGAACAACGGCGAGGACGGTTGCGGCCGGAGGCGGAGGGGATGAGCAAATTTGGCGGCGGCAGCGGACCAAAACCAAAATGGCTTAGGGGAAGATGCTTCTTGGTACCGGGGGCGCTTGGTGACGGGGTTAGCACAGCGGTGGCGTGGCCGGAGTGGTGAGACGCCGGTGAGGATGGCGCGGCCAAAAATGGAGCGCGTTGGTTTCTTTGGTTTTTCTTGGGTGGGACTTACCAAGAGAGGAGGGGTGAGGTGGATAAGAGCAAGGGGGTGCTCAGGGGAGCCTCTTATAGCCTCAAGAGGGGAGGTTGCGGGCGACTTCGGGGGCCAAGCAGGCGCGGGCTGACGCGACGGCTCAGGCGAGCAAGTGGGTGGTGCAGGCGCTCGCGTGCGCGGCGCAGCGCGCAGAGCGTGGACCGGAGGCGCTGAAGCGGCTCGGCTGGCATGGGGAGAAGAAAAGAGGCAGGGGGAGGAAATGAGCCAGATGGGCCGGAAGAAGGAATGGGCCAGGCGGCCCAAGGGGAGGAGAAGTGGGCTAAGCCCGAGGAGATTTGAGAATTTGAATTCAAACCAAAGTTTGAAACTGAAGTTCGAACTTGAGATTTGAATGCCGAATTTTGAATTGAGGTGGAAGCTAGAAATTTTGCAAATACACATTATTTGAATTAGGTTTTGGAAACCAAAGCAGCAAACGGAGAAACACTATGTACAATACGAAAAACGGATTGTTACACAAGGAGACCGTATTCCTTTCGCTAACAGAAGGCCCAAAGGACCCATTGGCTAGTTGAAAATCTAGCATGTGATTCGGAAGTTCATAAACCTAATTGTGTACTCCTCTAAAGGAAAAACATAATCCGATACAACCGTCTTCATGTCTTCATGATTGTCTATATCACAAATGTTCTTATGACACAAAATTTTTTAAAGTAAATATTTACCGTAGTTAGCGGAATTTTTCACGCAATTTCGTGACTAGATACTGCATCATATTGTATTTGTTATACTATAACGGCTGTAATAGTTATACAAGAATAATCTACACTGTTATAATATGGCCCCGCTGAAATAAGTGGTACAGATCTTCTCTTTTTCTCTTTTGATTAATGACAGAATTTCTAACAAATTTTTTTGATTTAATGATCATTGTGGGATTTTCTAAAACTATAAAGCCAACGAGGTAGGCTGCATGACGCAAAAACTGTGTTCACCACGAGATACTCAGCAAGCGCCTAGTCGGAACCCAACTTTTCCGCCTGCCAGCTGATTCAAGTTGCTGATGACCCCAGTGTAGCTGTTCCTCTTCCTGACCAGAACGCGAGGCAGCCGTCCAGCCTGACCCCGGACGAGACATCGAGATCGACGGTGGCGCCACAGCCGAACGTCAGCGCTACGCTCGGTACCGTGAGCCCGTGAGTCCGTGACGTTTCGTACCCACTGTTCCGAATTTCGTTGAAAATCGGTAATTTTGGATTTACCGTGGGGGGGTGGGAATACAATATGGTCCTAAAAATAGGTTCGTGAATTTAGTAAAAATCTTGAAATTTGTTCGAATTTGATTTTTTTCAATGTAAAATCCGAAAAATGTAAATTTAAATTTAAAAGTTTTGGCTAAAATTGGCCGAACTTTTTCTATTTTCGGCCTTAACGGCCTCCAATGAAAAAATGTTTTTGGTTTGAAAAACCCTGATGGTACATGGAGAAGTTGTAGCACGTGTTGAGGTGGCCGTCCAACGGCGCGAGTCGGTAGGCCGCCATGGCGCTCCTGCACGCGGCTCGGAGCGCCATGTAAGCTGTGTCCAGGAGCACCGTGATGATCATGCCCGTGTCGGTACTCGTGCCCTCCGAGAACACACCGACAAGATCTCCAAAGAACCGTCCACCGACGCTGATGGCAGGAAGCATCATCTCGTAGAACGATGGCTGGTCTTCTAATTGACACGAAGCTTGATGTGTTGTCTCGTGCCCCCAGGGCGAAGAACCCTGTGGAGCTCCTCGTCGGCGGGAGGTAGTACGAGAATGAGCCGCCATGTACTGCAGATGTCTGCAACACAACCCAATTATTCGAAAGGATATCACTAGTAACCATACGTTTGAAGGTATCAGACGCTAGCAATTAAAGCCCATCATCCGCGAGAACCTATCTTTCTTTTCTTTTCCTCCCAACATGCCTTCCTCTTTTCTTTTTCTCTCTCTTTCTTCTTCCTCATTTCTTTCTTATCTCTCTTTCTTCACGCCTTCCTCCGTAAGCTCTCTTCCTCTCAATCCTCTCGCTCTCCCTTCTCCTCCACCAAGCCAACCTCGCCACCGTGCCGATGTCGCCGCTATAGCACCATGCTCGCCGCGGGCGCCCAGCCGCCGCGAAGTTGTCGGTTGCGCCGCGCCACGCAAGCCACCACGCCGTCGCCTCGCCGCATGCCACGTGTTGGGCTATCGTGGTCGCTCGGGACGCCGGTAGCCTCGCGCGCCGTGCTCAAGCTCGCCGACGCGCTCTTGGCCTCGCTGGCTCGAGCAAGTCGACACCGACTCGCTCGCCTCGACACCGACGTCGCCGCCGCCGCTGCGCCATCGGCCGCGCTTCTGCCGCAGACTGATCGCTTTGACACCACCGACACCGCCGAGCGTGCCACCACCGACATCGGTGGATTTTTTCTCATTGCAATTCCTCGCCGCCACTGCCTCCTTCCTCCAACTCCGACTTGTTCCATATGATTTGGAATTTGTTGTGGCATATTTTCTTCATTGTTATAGAAGCATTTTGTTATGTTGCAATGTGTCTTCCCAAAAATGTAGTAGGATTGCCAATTGTTGCACTTTTTTTTCAAATGTGGCATTTTAATTTTGTTGCAAACATTGTATCTGAATGTTGCATGAGTAACCATAAAATGTTGCAACTATTCTTTTCAAATGTTGCAAAGATTAGTAAATTGTAAATTTGTTTGTTTGTGATTTCTGAACTAATTTTAAAATATAGCTAAGTTCTATACTCATGGTTGAATCCAATTTTAGAGAGAAGAAGATGCTTTTTCACCATTTTTCTATTTTTGTGCATTTTGTTGCACATGGTTATTACAAATAGTGCACGTGTTCACCGATGTTGCATGCATGGGGGATTTTGTTGATATCAGAGGCTTGGACGACGAGCGAGATCGGGCGGAGTTATGGGGGATTTTGCTGCTGTCTAGGGCATGCAAGATGGACGGCTGAGCAACATCGCGCTAAATCGCATAAAATGAAGATGGCGCATAACGCTAGCGCTGACCATACGCGTCCCAAAGAAAAATCCAGGAATCACTGGACATGAAAAACAAGTTAAGAATTTGAATTCAAATTCATTAACCGACCGAAAAATCCGGTTTCTGATAGTAATTGACTGAAATTTTTTATCGTAACCAACTTTAATTAAATTTGGCCCTTTTTGGTCGTTTCGCTGGGTAACCGGGGATAAGCGAGTATACCTGTTACGTTCCTCTCAACGATACTTTGCTATTAACCAATCACTTCAGAGTTTAGATGGGGAAAATAAAGGAAGTCTGAAGAGGAATAGAAGAGGAAGAAGATACAGGATTGGGGAAGAAGGAGTCTATCCTCTAGTGTTTTCTTTCTTGATGCCCCACAACGTAACAACCCAGCTATTTAACCCCCTTGCCACAATGAAGCATGGCAGGTGGGTCCCTTCCCCATGCGATTCGTGATCGATGCAGATTCATCTGGTCCAGACTTCCTTCGGATACCTTTTGCTTGGCCTTCGATTCCTTTTGTCATCCTGTTCACCATCATCTCCAGCCTGGCTGCTCCCCCTTGCCTCCCGGGTTATAACATTCCCCCATCTTCAGATACGGCTTGCCCCCAAGCTGCCACATGTGGGAAACGGGATGTCAGCTCAGTAAAGTCTTCCCATGTTGTAGTTTCTAGTGATTCACCCGACCATTGCACCCGTAATTGAGTATTGGAGGAGGAGCCCGATTGGTGGAATCATCGGCCCAGTATCTGTTTAGGGATTCGGATGTTCATTGGATCAGGAACCCCCGGGTGTGCTACTTCAGTTGGTGCAAGAGCTTTCTTCAACAGAGACACATGAACCACAGGATGAATGTTGTAAGATGCCGGTAGAGATAATTTGTACGCCACGGCCCCGATCACCTGCTCAACCTGAAAAGGACCGAAATATCGAAAAGCTAGTTTGTGATTAGCCCTGTTTGCCACTAATGATTGCACATACGACTGTAGTTTCAAATAAGCCCAATCTCCCACCACAAACTTCCTTTCAGATCTTTTAGTATCTGCTTGCATCTTCATACGTTGCTGCGCCTGATGTAAATGTTGACGCAAGAGGCTGGTCATTAATTCTGTCTTTAAGCCAGGTCGATATATCAGGAGAAGCACAGGAAGAAGAATCCAATAAACCAAAGTGGCGTGGGCTATGACCATATAATACTTCAAAAGGAGATTTGCCTAACGTGGAGTGATAGGATGTTTTATACCAGAATTCGGCCAAAGAGATCCAATCAAACCATTTGCTTGGGCAGGAATGGACAAAACAACGAAGGTATGCTTCTAGGCACTAGTTCACCCGCTCGGTCTGGCCGTCCGTTTGTGGGTGATAAGATGAGCTCATGCGCAATTGTGTGTCAGCTAGACGAAACAGCTCCCGCCATAAGGTACTGGTGAAAATCCGATCCCGATTAGACACCAAAGACTGTGGTAGTCCATGAAGCTTAAAGATGTTCCTGAGATACGCCTGTGCCACTTGAAGAGCAGTAAAGGGATGTGATAAAGGCACGAAGTGAGCATAACGAGAAAATTTATCTACAACCACCATGATGCTATTGTAAGAGTAGGAGCGTGGTAGACCCTCGATGAAATCCAATGTAACCATTTGCCAAGCATGTTCTGGAACTGGCATAGGTTGTAATAGGCCCGGGTATTTAACATGCTCAACCTTCGCTTGTTTACACACTGAACAACCAGAAATGAATTGTTGAATATCTTGCTTCATACCGCATCTGTGTAACAGCTTTATTTAATGCGTGATACGTGACTAAAACTAGAATGTCCTCCCATCACTACTACAAAAGGCTAATATCGACGCCTCATCACGCATTTATTGACCAAAACCATTTTTATTACATGCAATCATAGATAGTTTTGGTTTAGAGACCGTATGTGTTATCGGGTTGCGCTAAAAACCGCTCAGGAAGAGGTAATATCACGACGGTTCATATTGAAAACCGTTTATGAAGTATCACAGACGGTTCTAAGCACGAACCGTGTGTGATAATTGTAGACTTCACAGACAGTTCATATTTAAAACCGTTTGTGATATTTGTTTGCCGCCCGATGAGTTTCTTCGTCGCTTCAATGCCGCCGACTCCTGGATGCGCTTTTTCGCCTCATGTGCTGAATTTATTCCTTGTTTTATAAAAGTATCATCCACCATCAAGATAATCATCATCCCCACATATAACTCTAGTGTATATACTTCTAAAGCAGAAATATATGGCTCCCTCTTCTGTTTCCTTATCGCCGGCATTGATGGTCTACCTGGCTATAGTGTACGAGCACCTCGCCGACCGTACATTGGCAGATGCAGCTGAAGGACACTGTTCCAATAGTTCCCTCCCTCCTCCGTCTGAGGATTTGCCAGAGCAGGTGGCGGCCACCTTCTGCCGTCTTGATATCCTCCTCCGCCGTGTCTTCCGAGTGATCTCCCACTTCCGGCGAGTTTATCGCCATCGACGTGGTCCTCACAACGACGCTGCACGCCTCCGTGAGGCTCATCGTCACTTGATCGCGACCGAGGCGCAGATGCACCGAAGTCGACCATGCCGAGACCCCTCAAGCGAGGGAAGAGAGCCTATGGGCTCAATTCTTCTTGATTCAACAGTCTGAAGGTCTTCGGAAGACACTCGAACGAGCGCATCAGTGGGTGGACACATTTTGGGCTGATGGTCACAAACCGTACGATGCCGACGCCGCTGCCTACGAAGTTTTGAAGACGGAGATAGCAGCCTACCTCCGCCACTAGAAAAATATTGTTTATTTAGGTTTTACTTTTTTTTAATCTTTGTAAGAAGCGACTGGCCACACTGTTTGGCCATACATATGTAAATTCCAAAAAAAAAATCTAGTTTGGAGGTGATCGAATTACTATATTATATATGTTGAACCGTCTGTGATATTCCTTTATTAATAACAGCCCGCGCGCTAGGGTTTGTGACCAAAACCGTCTGTATTACATGCAATTATAGGCACTAAAAACCGTCTATGAAGGGGGAATATCACAGACGGTTCATATTGAAAACCGTCTGTGAAGTATCACGTACGGTGCTGAACACGAACCGTCTGTGATATTTAGAACTATCACACACGGTTTTCAACAAACAATCGTCTGTGATAATTAAACGTTTTGGCTTCGCGCGATGCGTCTCTTTGTCTCCTGCGCTGACGGGCGATATGATGCGTCTCTTCGTCTCACGCGCCGACGTTATGTACGATGCGTCTCTTCGACGTTTTATAAGAATGATCATCGCGCGCCATGGTGATCAGCACGCATATGGTACATATTGAATATAGGGGCAAGTTGCACAGTAACATCACTCGTAACAGTTGGAAAATAACATCGATGTGAGGATGACATGTGGGCCCATGGCCCACTTGTCATCCTCACATGGGATGTTATTTTCCAATTTGTATATAAATGCAATGTCAGTGAGCAAATTAATCCTTGAGTATATTATACGTACGTATGTACACGATGGTGAGCACGCGGAGCATGACTGCTAGGACCAAGTTGGCGAGGAGGTTGGCGGTCGCCGTCCTAGCTCTTCATGACGATGTTGTCGTCCACATCGTCGGCCTCGTGGCCGCGAGCTCTCCTCAGCCCATGGCTGAACTCGCAACCTACGAGCCACGCATTTATCCGAATCAATTTGACTAGCAACAACGACCTTAATTAATTTGGCCTTTTAATTTTTTCTTATAGAATAATTAATTCTTTTATTAAGATTTATTCATGCATCTTGAATTTTAGTTGCAAGGCCATGTACAAGGCGCCCAAGAAGCGCCGTGGGAGGTGCGTGGTATTGGAGCGGAGGAGGCGGCGAAGTGGCGGGACAACGAGCGCTACCTCACCGTTGTAATCCACCTGGCCGGCGCTGGCAACCTGGAGGCCTGCTTCATCATCGGCCTCGTGCTTGTCTTCACGCCCCAAGACATGCAGCGTGGCCTCATGTTCCTTGAACGGAGGCCGTCGTCGGCCACAAGGCCGCGGCCTACGTGCTCACGCTCCTCCTCTACACGGCCGGTGAGACGCGCGACGTTGGAAAGCACTACATCAGGAAGGTCGAGGGTGAGCTGGCCGGCGGCGGGTGCGAGACGGCCAAGAGGACCAACCAGGAGTGCAGGTGGTGCTAGAGGCTCACCACGGACATGATCCAGGCAGCGGCGTGTGGGAAGATGGTCGGGTCGCTGGGCCGGGTGTGGGCCCTATCGGAGGATGGTCACCGGTGCACGAGCACCAGCTGTGGCGTGGAAGGGTGGGACAACTACGCTGTCTTCTGCAGCGATGACTGTAGGATTAGGCATGAGTATGTCAATTTCTTTGCAGAGGTGTTAAACTACTTGCCATAAAATTTCTTTATCCTTCAAGTGACTGAAATTTCTTTATCCATCATTCATATTTTCTCACTGTTAGATTAATATTCTATGGCTCAGATTGTCTCTTTCTAAAATAGACAAAAGTATTACAAGAAAAATACAAAAAAAAAAATTCACAAACGGTTCCATAATAGAACCGTTTGTGATATTGTACATATCACGGACGGTTCTTTTATGGAACTGTCTGTGACAAGTATCACCGACAGTTCCATAATAGAACCGTTTGTGATATCCCTTTATTAATAACAGATCGCGCGCTAGGGTTTGTGCCCTTACTCGCCTGTTCTCTCCATCGGCGCTAGGGTTCGGAGTTTGGGCTCCTCACATCGCGCCTAACCCGCCGCCGATTCGACCGCGCAGCCGACCGAGCTCGCCCGCCATCTACGCCGCCAATCGAGTTTGCCCGCCATCTCCTCGCAGATCAAGCTCGCCCGCCATCTACGCCGCAAATCGATGTACGCCGCCTCCCTCTCGCCCTCCCCCGCGCCGCCGCTCCCTCTCGCCTCTCCCGCGCCGTAGCTCCTCCTCCGACTAATTTGTGATTTTTAAACTAATGAACTGAATATTGTAGAGGCTTGCTGATCTGCTTTGTGCTTTGTGCTTTGTGATTTGTGATCATCTGATGAACTGAACTGATTTGTTTGTTGATTTATTGTGCCTAATGCCTACATTTGTTGATGAATTGAATACTTGTTGATGAACTGAATAAGTGAATATTGAACTATTGAACTGAATTTGAATATACTGCTTGCTGAATACTGAATATTGAAGTATTGCTGAATATTGAATATTGAATATACTCCCTCGACGATATGGATGAGCCCTTTCCTTTCCCCTTGCTCAATGATAAATCTTGAGAGCTATCGACTATGCTTCTGTGATGTGTCCTGAGGGCTAATGTTTTGTGATTTTGGGGGATGATGATATGGCTGTGGGTTATGGGATGAGCTGAGCTCTCTATGAAATATCTAGTTCATGTGAGCGGTCCATTTTGGACAAGAAAAAAAATGGAGGAAAGGGCATGAGTAGGGTTAATCTTGTGCGGTCCACCTTTGCCAGGACGTCCTACCATTTCATTCCTGATCTCTTCTCTATAAAGTCTGTAAGCAGTGGCTGCTTGTGCTTTTAAAACCGTCATCATATATATATATATATATATATATGACGCCCGTTTCGTACTCTTGGGAGTACATACTCCCACTTCGAATATACTACTTAAACGAATATATTATACTTCTTTATCATTTTCAATATACTTAAATACCAATTATAAGATACTCCAATGCGACTTGATTGAAAATTTTTCATCGGAGTCCTTTATTTTTACTATATACCCTTTTCATATATAAAAGAAATATATATACAAATTGTACTATAAAAAGTGGACTTTAACAAAAAAAAAAAATCATAGAACTCACATTGGAGTATCTTATAATCATTATTGAGTATACTCAAGTAGATAAAGAGGTATCATCATACGATTTAAGAGGTATATATATATATATATATATATATATATATATATATATATATATATATATATATATATATATATATGATGCTGTTTTAAAGGCACAAGCACCATCGCTTGGAGACTTTATAGAGAAAAGTCATCACGCATTTGTTTCATCTACAAACCGTCTGTGATAGGTAACTATTTTAGACGATTTCATCTAAAAACCGCTCGTGATATATCCATCATCATGATTTGTTTCATCTAAAATCGCCTATGATATGTCCATAATCACGCACGGTTTCATCTACAAATCGCTCGTGATAGTTAATCGTCACGCATTTATCTCGAGTTAATAACCGTCAGGATAAAGATGCATCACATACGGTTTGAAAACCGCCTATGATGACCTCATCATCATCGCCTATAGACTCGCGGCTCACGATACCGCTTGTAATGACGTTTTGAACCGCTCAGAAGACCTTTTTCGTAATAGTGCATAGCGCTAGCATGCATAGAACTAATAATCTTCTATCGCATAGGAGTATTGGCTCCTACCCAAATGCGACCATTTCTTCTCAAAATTCCTTCCTTAATCAAACTTGGAATGGGTTGTCCCGCCCGTGCTCAATTCGACAATAGGCTCTTGGCTCGTGGGTCACTAGCATATCCCTCTGCTACTCTCGCTAACCAAGTCGGTACACAAGTAGAGATAGCCGATAACTCCTTCATGGTTGAATGTGTTCTACGGATAATGCATCAACCGCTCATATCGCCCCTTTCTTATAGACTACCAAGATTGCAAACCCAATAATTTGGTCATTGCCTTTTGTTGCCAGGGTGTAGTTAAGCGTTGGTCCTCCAGATGGACCAAATCAGACCGATCGCTTCTAATCACAAAAGTTGCATGTTGCAAATAAGACCTCCAATGATCAACTGCCAAAATAATGGCTAAACTCTCTTTTTCATAAGTGGATAATCCTTGAGTCTTAGGGCCCAGCGATTTGCTAAGGTATGCTAAAGGGTTACCATCTTGCATCAGGACAGCACCAATCCCCTTATTGGAGGCGTTGGTTTCGATCTCAAAGCTCTTGTTGAAATCTGGAAGGGCTAATACAGGAGTAGTGATGAGTGCCTTTTTTAGAGTTTGAAATGCATCTTCCTTATCGATAGTCCAGACAAAGACTGAGTGTTTCTTGAGCATATCAGTCAATGGTCTACTAATCAAACCAAAGTGATGCACAAACTTCCGGTAGTATCTGGCCAAACCCAAAAATCCCCGCAACTCTTTTAGGTTCGAGGGTGCTGGCCAATTGTGCACTGAGTCAATATTTTTAGTATCAGTAGCCACTCCCTCTTTGCTAATAATATGTCCCAAGTAAGTTAATTGCTATTGAGCAAAAACACATTTGGATCGCTTGATGCGGAGGTGATGCTTATCCAATAGTTCACAGACTTGCTTCAACAGAATCAAATGCTCTTGTAGAGAGCGATTGTAAACTAAAATATCATCGATAAACACAAGAACACCATGTCTCAACAGAGAAGATAGGATCGTGTTCATCAAACCTTGGAATGTGGCTGGGGCATTAGTCAATCCATAAGGCATAACTCTGAACTCAAAATGTCCATGGTGAGTTTTAAAAGACGTTTTGTGTTCATCCTCCGGTCACATTCTAATTTGATGATAGCCTACACGCAAATCCAAACTAGTGAACCACTGGGATCCTGCCAATTCATCTAACAATTCATCAATAATGGACAAGGGATAACGATTCTTTACCGTGGCTGCATTCAAATATCGATAATCCACACAAAATCTCCAAGTATAATCTTTTTTCTAGACGAGTAACACTGGAGAAGAGAAGGGACTAGCGCTAGGCCGAATAATTCCTTGTGACAGCATCTTAGAGACTTGTTTCTCAATTTCATCCTTCTGAGATGGGTTATAACGATAGGGTCGAAGGTTGACTGGCTAAGTTCCAGGCAATAGAGGTATGGCATGATCAAAGTCCCGGCGCGGTGGTAAGCCATTGGGTTCCTCAAAGAGATGCACAAATTCAATCAATAATGCCTGTACTGTCTGGGGAATGGTACCTCTATTCCTTCCAAAAGATGCAAAACTAATGGTGATGTTGAAAATTGTTTGTCTGAAGACATCGACTGCACAAGCAACATTGTGGATTCTTTTCACCATACCTGCAAACATATTGTCTTCCTTTCTCACTCAATACCACACTCTTCTTGAGCCAATTAATATGCATAGGACTATTCTGCTCTAGCCAATCCATGCCCAATATAATATCATAACAACTTAGTGGCAAAATCTTGAAGTTATTATAGAAAATGTTACCTTGACAACTCCATTGACAATGAGCAAATTCCCGAGTACACTTCATAAGGTCCCCATTAGCAATTCACACTTGCACTGGTCGGGATGAGAGGTGATCCCCTACCAACGGAGCAACAAAGTCCTTACTGACAAAACAATGAGAGCTACCGGAATCAATTAAGAACATTCCTTCATGACCCTGTACTGCACCCTGCAATCTCAGTGTTCTTGTAGATTCAGTTTCTGTGACAGCTTCATGCGAGATAGCCATCAATTCCACATCTAGTTGGGGCTCGTCCTCCTCTGCCTGAGACAATTCAGTATCCGAATATTTCAACATATCCCACAAGTCTTCCACAACATGCAATTGCACAGATGGTCCACATCGATGTTCCCGAGACCAACGCTCACCACAGGTATGACATAAACCTTTAGCTCGCTGGTAAGCACGGAGGGCCACCAACTTTTCATCAAAGTGAGCAGACTTACTTCCTTCCAGGATTTTCCTATCCTCCCCTCGAGTTCCACTTGTAGGTATCATCTTTCCCGGAGGTTGTGGTAAAGGTAATGCCGTACGAAGCAATGAACAGGCTCCAGATGATCCTTCCATACGACAAAAATCCCATCGTGTTGATTCCAACACCTCCTCCTGCAAACATGCCAAAGCCACCACTGTGTCTAACTCTTGTGGTCGATGCAAAATAACAGCAGCTCTTATGTTGCTACGTGAGCCATCAATAAATTGTGTCACAAAGAACACTAGGTTCCACGACGAATGATGAGCAAGCAAATGATGCATGAGTTCATTGAATTTCTCAGAATATTCAACTACAGTATTTGTCTAACGCATTCTATTGAAATGCTGAACCAACTGCTAGAATTATTCTCTACCAAAACGGACACAAACAACCACAACAAACGAATTCCAATTATCAAAACGCATATGTGCCTTGGATGCTTGCAACCACAAGAGAGCGCTACCCAGAAAATACATAGTAGCTATACCAATCATGTGTTCTGGTTGTACTGAATAAATCTTGAAATAGTTCTCACATTTGAGTTGCCAGGCATTGGGGTTCTCACCATCAAATGGGGGAAAAATCCAATCTAGGAGGTGTCGGGTGATGGTAATGATATCCTGGTGGGCGTCCAACAAAAATAGCCGAATCATGCAGGGAATGAGGAGAATCAGAATGAGTAATGATACCGTTGTCCGCATACTGATGAGCAAAAATTTTCCTCCTGGTTCTCTCCCGGTGCTTGTGTTCATCACGTCTCCCAGGTGGCCCAAGGCACTGATCTCCTACTTGTCGGGGTTCCTCTTTTCCAAACCACACCGAGTCCAAGATGGGTGTGGACTCCGGCTTGATCTCAGGGGTCGGCAAAAGGGGAGGCAAATCCATTGGTCGAACAGTCAGGACAGGGTTGCGAGAAATCTGCCCTACCTGAGTCCTCAGTTCACCGACTTCGGATCGCAGTCCTTCCACCACTTGTTCCATCTCCGGCTTCCACTTCTGCAGTTCTAATACCGCCGGTTTGATTTCCTCCATCGAGGACTGGATAGCCTCATTTTGCTCTTGAAGTTTCTGGAGAGTCCCGCTCTGAGCGCGGATCGCCTGCATCAACTCAGTCATCTGCTGATCCATCTTCTCCATTCGGAGCTGCGCACGGGTTTGATAACGTGAGATCTCCAAGGTGTCGTAACGAAGCTCTGATACCAAATGTTACGTTCCTCTCAACGATACTTTGCTATTAACCAATCACTTCAGAGTTTAGATGGGGAAAATAAAGGAAGTCTGAAGAGGAACAGAAGAGGAAGAAGATGCAGGATTGGGGAAGGAGGAGTCTGTCCTCTAGTGTTTTCTTTCTTGATGCCCCACAAGTAATCGCGATTTATCAAGACGTCGATCTTACGAAAATAGAAAGGAGAAAATGACGGGAAATCTCGTGAATAATGAGATCGCTTTATTAATATAAACTGGAATTTACAAGGTATATCCTAAGGACTCGCTGCCCTCTTGCTAACTCGTAACTATTACACGAATCTATGGCTTGTGCTTTTTGTCTTCCTTCTTCTCCTCTCCTTGATCCGCCTGTGTTTCATCTTTAAATAGCCCTCAAGAGGTGGCGCATTTCCGAGAAGGCGCTCGATGCGGCGCTATGCCTGGTCGAGTCAAGTGATTGCTGATACAGAATCAACCATTTGGCGTTATATGTCTATGAAACATATAACCGCACGGAGGTTGTTCATCGTGTGTCTTGGATAAGATACGCCGATGGAATATGCACGTGTTCCATTCATCATACGGTAGAGAATATACCTTGGAATCGCTTCTACCTTCTACGAGCAGTTCTCCCGGCCTAAGCTTGGCTTGGGCCTTCGTCCCACTGTGGTACCCATTATGTAACCTCCGAATCTCTACGAGCAAGAAGGTCGTGCACCTCAAAGGTTACGACCATGAAGACGTATGGTCTTTTATATATTAAAGATAATATATAGAGGTTTTAATCCTCGCTACCTAGCCCTCGAACTTTAAATGAATAGGTCGTGTGAACACCTTTCTTCCGATGAAATCGATCGGATGACGCTTATTAAATACAAGGGCATTTGAAGCGGTTTGTATTCACTTTAAAGTTGAGAACTTTGCCTTGGGATTTGAAGAGTTTCGTGTCCGTTGGACTTTTTGGGTAACTCCTTATTACGGTTTAGGATTTTCAAACTTATAAAACCCTTTGTAAACTTAGGGTTTTTCACTTCCTCCTTTCTTTTCTCATCTTCCGAGTAAAAACTACCTCCGACCTCCTTTGCTTTTCTCACCCAAAAGAACCTAACCATGTCGGACCAAATCACCAACCGGCCGGTTTTCACCTAAGTGAGAAAAAGTTGAGAACTCGAGAAGATTGGGATGCTCCCAAAGAAGGATGTGATTTCTTGAGATCCGCATTTGGGAACATTCCCGAGCAAAGGAAGATGGAGAAATTCCTATTTTTCTCAGATATATCGAATGCGGATTTTGCTACCAATTCACTCCTTCCTTCCTCAAGTTTTGGAGTATTATGGAGTTGAATTGGTGAACTGCCCCAATGCTATCGCCAATCTCAAGACGATTTTTATCTATCTTCTCTAAGCGCATTTGGGGATTCCAGCAGATCCGATCTATTCAGTACTACTACAGATGACAAAGTCCGAAAGCGATTGGGACGCTCGAGAGTGCATCTTGCGCTCCATGATGGAAAAGTCGATGAGTACATTTTATGTACTCAAATCTTCGTGGTCGCCATGGAAGAAGAGCTGGTTCTATATGAAGATCACGAAGAAAGACAACCTTTATTATTCGTAAGAAGGCGGTCGAGAATCCAAGATGGCGCTCCTTTTCGAGAAAGAGGGAAATGTAGGAAAATGGGTGAAGCAATCAAGTTTAGCGCCAAAGGTCTAACATCTTGGCATGTGGTGAAGGATTTTTCCACGCCACGTTAGCCTTTGAAGGCCCGAGCACATAAGATGCTTCGTACATTGGTCGTGATGATACGACCAGAGATTCCAAAATGGTAAGCCATTAACGATTCCGACCAGTTTTCCTATCTCGCTAATTATTTCAGATCCTTAAATCTTTCATCTTACCTTTACAAACTCTATCTTCCGATGAGATTAGAAGCCGGATCAAGATGATCTCGCGCTGAGAGCTCGCGATAAGGCTAGTTTCTCGGATCTTAGCGGCTGCTTTCACCAAGAAAGGATTGAAAGACTTAAGGTAAAAATATCAATCGCTGTCTTATTGACGTACATATTATTTTTAATCGATATACCATAAATCCTCTTTGATGTGTAGTCGGTTGGGTTGAGAATCAACAAGGTCATCAAAGA
The DNA here is from genome assembly GCA_036346255.1 of Ampelocalamus luodianensis. Taxonomy (NCBI): domain Eukaryota; kingdom Viridiplantae; phylum Streptophyta; class Magnoliopsida; order Poales; family Poaceae; genus Ampelocalamus; species Ampelocalamus luodianensis. The sequence continues at coordinate 47,682,034 of CM070627.1, read as the reverse complement.
TGTGAGCCAATTGATGATCCGATCTCCCTTCGACCACACAGATGTGTTTCTAGAGGTAGGTAACCGAACACAAATAATATTTTGATAAATTATGTTTATCGCCTAACTATCTTTGATGATGAATTTAGGCGGTCGTCGTATTCTTCCAAAGAAGGTCACCGAGAATCCTCCGCTGCCTCATCGAGGCCATTGTTGTGGAGGTAGACGATCTACATCTACCGACCGCGATCGTGACCTCGACCAAATGGTCGCGATATCGCTCCGATTTCCGATCGCTGGATGTGCAAGATCTAGTCAACCCTACCGTTTAGAACTGGTGGAATTAGTTGATAAGAAGAGGAAGGCCACGAACGAACTTCACTGATGCGCTACAAGGGTAAATTCAGAAAACAACAAGGTATATATATAAAATGAAGAGGTCGATTTATACATACCTTGGATCTTCCTTACCTTCTCTCTTCTCGCTTTAGATCTTTCCGTGTTCCGCCGTGTTTGACCAGAGTACCCTCGTAAAAAGTTCCCGAGGTAGAGGTGGTCGTGGAGGCTCCCGACTGTGATACTCCTAAAGCAAAAACTACCAAGGATGAAGTAGCAAAGAAGCCCCGAGCAGTGTTTCTCAGATTCGTCAGATCCTCTAGTAATCCTTACCCTTCTCCTGAGGTAGTCATCCCAGAGACCCTCAACAGTTCCACCTCCTCCAGAAATACTTCTCAAGTTAACAAATTCCTTTTTCTCCCGATTTATCGAGGATAAGGAACTTGATGAAGCTCGGGAAAGATATCTGACCATCAAGCCAAAATTGGTCCAGATACAATCTTCTCCGAATATAATGATATGGCAATTCTGTAAGTGTTCTACGACTATCTTACAACTCTTTCTTTTGTAGTTTCTTTGAAAGCTTGCTAAAGAAAGGAATTTTTGTTTTTGTAGTATTTGGTCGAAAACTATGTCGTGATCGAGGACCGACTCAAATAATAAAAACTTTGGAGCAAAACACCGATCCGAGAAGTAAGTACATTTCTCTTTTGATCTCCTACGGTTTATTATCTTGATTCTCCTTATAGATTATCCTTCTTTCTATCATATTTGATAGATTTAGAGAAAATTAAAGAAGAGATCAAGGCCAAGGAAGCCCTAATAATAAAGCTGAGGGAAGAAAATCAGAGTAAAGACCGGTCGATCGAGCATGCGATGACCAGACAAAAAGAGGTTTTCGACTCTTGTGAGAAGAAAATCAAAGGAACTGGTCGGAGACCTAACCAAAGATTCCATAACTCCAATTGTAAAGAGTACATTAATTCTCTTTATCTACTCGTGCAGTAAAAATCAGAGCACTTGAACGAGCGGAGAAGACCTCGATTTTGAGCGTGGCCAAAAGGAAGCTTTTGTATTTGGCCTTGATGAGAAGATCAAGGCTCTTAACAAGATGATCTTCGATATGGGATCAGATCAAGATTGCCTTCTTTAGGAGATCCAACGGAAAAGATGGACTACTTTGGTCAACTTTGGAAGATCTCAAAGGTCCGCTCAAAACCGAGGGAAAACCATACCTGCACAATGAAGGAAGCTATTGTAATCGAGTTAGTGTTGCTTTAGCAAAACTAAAGGCTTCGATCCTCTCATAACCTTAAAGTCGTGGAAGAGGACTTCGATCGCTCGAGAGTGAAGAACAAAACTTCTCGAGGAAGTAAAACCTCTGAGAGAAAGTTGCAGGAAATGGAAGTCGGATTCTATCTCATAGCGACTCACCGAGGTCCTAATATGTAAACAGATGTAATATTAGACTATGTAAAATGAAAACTTACCTTTGTCAAAGAAGATCCTCGCTTGTGAATGTTGTTAAATACTCATATATCTCCTAGCCCCCGACTGCTTATGTTAGTAGATGAACGTTACTAAAAGAAAGCAGTAGACCAGGAAATTGAGTAATAACGATGACCATGGTAAGAGTGCTGATAATGTCTATAACAACGATCTAGGGAATACTAGGAAATCATATGGTCGGAACCAGCTGACGATTTCGACTAGTCTAGATCTTGTCCATTATCGAAGTACTATGAAATACCACTTGCGCTTCTAAGACATAACAAAGACCGGATTTTGCTGATAAGAAGATATGCATTAAGAATGTATGCAAAAAATGAAATGAAGAGATAAGTACCGTTGTTTAGAAAATATTTGGATCTGGTCGGATCGAATCTCAAGAACTAAAGATTTGTTAAAATATGTCGCGAAACGTGCTCATGATCAAATCCGATCGCAATGAGGATCGAGGAAAAGGACCGTCACTAGAAGCTCCTTCCAGCAAGGTGACCACGTGCAGAGAGGAGAGATTTCACCAGAGGCTTTCGTGTCCCGACCAAGAGCTAAACTTGATTAGAAATGTAATGTTAAAATAAAATAACAATCTTCAAATTCAAGAAAGAAACGAAACCAAGTAAACCGTCTCGAGTTGGTATTCCTCATACTGTATGATTCTTTAAGAAAAGAATGTCTGGTCGTGCGATGTATCATTGAAGCAATGATCACGTTTAAAACCAGGTGGTCGGTGACATTCAAGTCAAGAACCATGAGTAGTGGAGATCCTATCGAAAGGAATATCGGAGAGAATGAGAGTCTTCTCCACCAACCAAAGAACGGAATGGCATACGCACTGTGATGCGACAAATAATAAGCATAAACAACCATACTTATCGCTTTTAAGGAAAAGCATCTTTATTGAAAAAGAATGTAAATGAAATACATGAAATTAAACATAGAACTTACGCAATTGATCAATATTCCAAGAATTAGACAAAACTTGCCCATCGGTCATAGCTAATCGCATCGATCCTCGCCGTAACTTCGACCACGCAGTATGGACCTTCCCACTTAGGTGAAAGTTTGTTGTGACTACTTGGTTCGAATTTTCTAAGAACCAAATCACCTACGCTAGGTCGCGAGGTTGCACCTACGATCGTAGTACCGACGCATGGCTTGCCGGTAGATTGCCGATCGTAGCAAAGCTTGGTTTCGCTGCTCTTCAAGGAAATTGATGTCGCAAGTCGTCGCTCACACCGATCACTTTCGAAAAGGAATCGGCCGAGCAACCAATTTTAAGCTCGAGGAAGCATGGCTTCGCCCGTGAAACCATAAAGAATGGTGTTTCACCGGTCGCACGACTAGTCGTGGTATGAACGGCCTATAATACGTATGAAGTTCTTGAACCCAAGCTCTCGATCGCGAATTAACCGATCGAATACTCGCCGCTTGATCCCTTGCATTATGATACCATTGGCTCGCTTCAATCGCTTCCATTGCTCGTGGATGAGCAATGGTTAAATGTATCTTGATACCTAGTTCTTCGCTGCAATTCGGAAATTGCCGCTGAAAACCGCACCGTTATCGCGATTATACGATCGGGTACACCAAACCGTAATCACGCTTTTGTTAGGAACCTCTTGGCGGCTTTAGTTGTAGTTTTTACAACCGCTCGCTTTGATCCATTTAGTGAACGTGTCAATCATAACAAACAGGAACTCAAAGCCCCCGGGTGCTCTTGGGAAAGGTCCCAGAATGTCTAGTCCCCAGGTTGCAAAAGGCCAAGAAATAGGAATTGTTTGCAAAGCTTGAGACGTCTGATGTACTTGTCGACTATGAAACTGACATTGTACGCACTTCGTCACGAGCTCTTTTGCATCATGAAGGGCAGTTGGCCAGTAGTATCCTTGCCTAAAGGCTTTACCAACCAAAGTTATGTAGGAATGATGTGCTCCACAGACTCCTCCATGAATTTCGGCTAGCAATTTGATGCCATCCGAGTGAGATATGCATCTCATCAACACTCCGTGAGATCCTCGCTATACAAGGTACGCTCAATGAGAGTGTATGATTTGGCTTTTGCAATGCGATCAGCCTCTACATCATCTTCTCGAATTAGGTCATGTCAAGATAATTGTAGATCGATGTCATCCAATCTCTACCGTGACCGTGATGGCGCCAACCATCATCGACCAGAGCATCCATGTTCGCAGAATCGAGGTGTGCAACCTCCTTGCTAACATGTATGTCCTCAAGGCTCGACTACCGAGGGTGAATCGAGCTCGAGAAAACTCCGCGGACGGATGTCCGTGTGGAAGCCATCCGCCAACTGTCCGCAGAAAGTTTTCCTTTCTAGGAATGTGTTGATCCGAAACCAAAGAAATGCTTTTCGAAGTTTCGCATTTCCAGATATGATGACATCTTGGTACTAGAGCATTGATACTTTTCCTACTTGATTCGCCAAGTTGAGAATCGCTTTCACTAGCAATCAGAATCCCGAGCTAACGAGCCGCTCAAGTCCGCCAAGAACCTTCATATTCGCCACATTGTTAGTAGCAGAAAGTTAAACCGAATGGCGACTTTATTTGTTCGCCAAGAGGGGAAATCAAGACGACCCCACTTCCGAGCCATGCAACATCAAGGAACCATCGGTACATTGTCCACTCGCCGTGGTGCTCGCATTTCGGCCCTGGGTGGTTTCTGTGGTTTGTCCATTCGCAATGAATTCGCTATTGCTTGGGACTTGATTGTTGTTCGTGGGACAAAATGGAGATCGAACGCCCCAAGCTCAACCGCCCATTTTGATATTCGCCCCGATGACTCGCTTCCCGTGACTTGACCAAGGGGATATCCAAGAGGTACAACCACTTTGTGGGCCCAAAATAATGTCTTAGTTTCCTTGAAGCCATAAGGAGACCATAGAGCAATTTTTGTACCGCGGATACCTTTCTTTGGTCCATGTAAGACTTCACTTACATAATATATTGGTCGTTGAACATTGTCTCGTTCTACGACCAAGACACCACTAACCGCTTGTGGCGCTGGCAAAACACGTAAATTAGTATGTTTCTCCCAATCTTGGAGAAACTAAGATTGGGGACTCGTAAGGTACCGCTTTAATTCTTCAAAGGCGCCGCTTGCTTCTTTAGTCCATTCGAAACTCCCATGTTTCCGAGAAGCTTAAAGAAAGGTAGTCCTTTTCGCCTAACTGCTATGAAACGACTTAACGCCGCCATACAACCGGTTAACTCGACTTCCTTCTTGTGGTTGGATCGCGATCCGATCGATGGCGCGATTTTCGTTGGATTTGCTTCAATGCCTCTAGCTGAAACTAGGAACCCAAGAAGCTTTCCGACTAAACTCCAACACACATTTTCTCGGATTTAACTTAAGGTTATGACGCCTTAAGTTATTGAAAGTCTCTGCGTGTCTAGGATATGATCCCGGCGTTGACGCTTTTAACGCACTGCATCATCAACGAGGCTTCAAGATTCCGACCCACCGAGGGCTAAAGGTCTTTGCATCAACCTTTGGAATGTTGCACCAAAGATTCTTGAGACCAAATGGTATTTTTACGTAACAAGAAGTACCATATGGGGTGATAAAGGAAGTTTTCTTCATCTTGTTTACTCATATTGATCCGTGGTACCTCGAGTAAGCATCCAAAAACTTAACAACTCACACCCGTAAGTAGAGTCTACAAGTTGATCAATGCGAGGAAGGGGAAAGTCATCCTTCTGACAAGCTTTATTAAGATCCAGAAAGTCAATACACATTCGCCATTTCCGCTGGCTTTTCTAACCATTACAGATTGGCGTACACTGGGTGTTCGACTCACGAATGAACCCACTTTGAGAAGCTTGTTGATCTCCGATCGATTGCTTTTTTCGATCAAAGTAAACGCCGTAGCTTCGCTGACCGATTTTTTGTTAGGTCAGAGCTAGCCTATGCTCGATCACCTCCTCGGGACTCGGCATGTCGAACGCCGCCATGCGAATACGCCCGATTAGCTCTGAGGAAGGAGACGAGCGACTCTTCCTATTTAGGTCGAGTCCGTCCCGACCAAGATCTTGGCACCCTCGAGAAGCGCCCATCGAGTTGTACCTCTTTCAACCGGTCGAAGGTTTTGGTGTCATCTTCGCCTTGAACTTTTGACTCGCATGTTAACGGTGTTAGTTCCTCGGTCGGAAGTTCATCGACCACTCTAAACACTTCCGATCGCATGCGTAGGCTATCTTCGATCACCTCGACCGTGATTACACCTTTCGTCCCGGCATTTTCAAACTCGATAACCGTAATGCGTGGCTATCGTGAACTTTGCTAAAGCCGACGACCGAGAATTGCATTGTATGCGCCTCAAGTTCACCACATCAAATGAAATTTTTTCTGTTCGGAAGTTGTCGGGCTTTCCAAACGTAACCAGTAGGGACAAGTGCCCTATTGGTTTAGCGGTAGACCCATGAACTATGCCATGAAAGGCATATTTCACTGGTTTTATCTTAGATTTGGGAATCTGCATGTCTTCCAAAGCACTTGCAAATAAAATATTCAAAGAACTACCCCATCTATCAAAACCCGATTAACCTTGCAGTTATTAATAGTAGGCTCAACGACAATTGGAAACCTACCTGGTCGAGTTGAAGGAATGGGGCGCTCTTCTTTGTCGAAGGAGATTATTGTCTCCGACCACCTTGAAGGTTTAACGGCGATCGAAGGTTGGTAAGGTTGACTTCGCCCATGGTCGCCGTGACGCCCGACTGTGACGAAGAAGATCCACCAAGATCACATCGACGGTGTGTTGAGGTTCTTGGTACTCCATCTCTTCACACCATCTTTGTCCTTCTTGGAGCTTATTTCCCGAGTTCTTGAATCGACGGAGTGGTCCTTACCGCATAATAATCTTCCACTTCTTTTGGCAAGCGACAATTGCGCAAATCGTGTCCCGCTTGTCGATGAAGAGGACACCATTTTTGTTTTTCTTGTAACCATTAGTCTGAGCTTTGGCCTTGCCACGACCAAGATAATCTTTTCTTCCTTTGTAGATTTTTCAGAACAATGTAACCTCTTTGTCGTTGGCTCGCCATGTTTCTTTTTCTTGAGAGTCTTCTTTAGTTTCTTTTCCGCCTATCTAAGCCAAAGTTGGGGATCTTATCCTTTCGATCAACAACTTGCATTCCACTCGACCGCTTCATCGGTCGTAGCGCATTTGTCACCATGTCGAAGAGCTCGATGGTTGTTCGTGGAGGATGTATAGCTAAATCCTCCGTAAACCTTCGATTTCTTAATCCCGCTTGAAGGCTTGGATAACGGAAGATTCTCGCGACTGGTATTGAGTTACGGACTTGGCTAAATCTTTTAATATATCACGAGAGTCTCGCTTGATTTTTGCCGATCCTATGGAGATCGCCTTCCTTTCCAGGCATCATATGTACTCGAAAATTTGCAATTAAAAGGTCGCATAGTTGCTCCCAAGTATACACGGATCCGATCGGAAGATTAAGCAACCAAGATCGGGCCGATCCTTCTAATATCAGAGGAAGATAATTCGCCATTACATTTTCATCACCACCGCACTCGATAGCGGTGGTGTATATCCGAGAAATTCTAAGGGATTTTGGGTCCCATTGAATTTATCCATATTGGCCGGCCGAAACCTATTTGGCCAACGATACCGAGCCCCACGAGAAAGCTCGACACTGTGATATTTCGTGGCGCTTTCTTTGAAAAGGCGCCGATTGTAATCGGTTGAGATCGATTTCAGGAACAGATTGTCGATGCTCCATTGTCCCGATCCGTTGTGGACGTTAGTAAAACGCCGACCGCTTGTTCGCTCGGATGATGCCGAGATCACCAGTCCAAGCGATGGTTCGCCTCGACGGCGATGGCGAGATTCTTGAAATAATCTCTCCTCGTGATCGTTGGTCGAAATCGCCGAGGTGGTCGCAGTGTCAATTGATCCCCAACGCGACCATGTAGGCTTCGCTTGGGAAGAATGCCGTGATGAAGTCATGGTTCGACTTTGCGGTGCCTTCGCTCCCGATAAGCTCCGCGGCGCCGCATTGTTCGCTGGATAATCTCCGATACTTGACTCGCGAGTTGGGCAAAACCCGAGTTCGCCAGGCGGTCGTAAGTATTTAAAATATCCCCGACTCGCCGCAGTTTTGTATAGTTACCGAAGGTCTCGAGGATTTCGCCGTAAGAAGGTGTTCGATGGCTTACATCCTCCGACCTTCTCGTGGATCTTGCCCGTCCTCACATTGGTTTGGGAAGGATCAAGCGTATTAACCGTGAACATCTACCGCTCACACCTCCGCATTTGGTGCTTGACCACCCGCACCATCTCCATTAGGACGTGGTGGCGAGGCAATGTGTGGAGGACCGCATACGCATTGTGATCCGTATCTCCGATCGCATTGACCTCGTGCTTCCAAAGAATGTCCTCTCGATGAGCTTCCATCGTAATCAACGGAGAGCCTCTCAGAGCTTCTGCGAGAAGCTTCCACGACGGAGAGCAGTCGGTGATCAGCACCTCCTGAGGTTTTTGGAAGGACCTCAGCCTGATTCGGCGAATCGCTGATCGAATGCTGAGCTTTATCATCCCCACTTGGTTTACGACCAATGGAGGTTTCATTGACACCGCCACTAAGTGTCGGTTGGCTCTCGAATTACTAGAAGTCACGGTGAGTACCTATCAACCATGATCGCATCAAAGGTATGTTGAACTTCGGTTGTGGTGTTGAATTTCGTCACCTTTCTTGCCGGTCCAAAGGGTCGGGCTTGTTGAGGATTTGGGGTGTTCCAACTGGTCGGAAACACTTCTCCGAGACCGCCATCGATCGAGCGGTGTGTCTTCATCCATCCGGTTGTTCGCCGATTTCGCTCGGGCGAGCCGGCAGAGGAGGATGATGAAGAGATTCCGTTTTCCTCCATGGCGCGCATACATGCATCCATGTCGAGGTCGGCGTAGTCCTCCAAGTCGAACCAATTTTCTTCATCCCAACTTCCCGCCATAACCGCATCGCGATCACAGACGGGAATGGACAAAGATTTGATGAGCAGAGAAAAATCTTCTGAGATTCTACGCCGCGTTTCCCACGGACGGCGCCAGCTGTCGACGATCAAGACGTCGATCTTACGAAAATAGAAAGGAGAAAATGACGTGGGAAATCTCTCGTGGAATAATGGGACCGCTCTTTTATTAATATGAACTGAAATTTACAAGGTATATCCTAAGGACTCGCTTGCCCTCTTGCTAACTCGTAACTATTACACGAATCTATGGCTTGTGCTTTTTGTCTTCCTTCTTCTCCTCTCCTTGATCCGCCTGTGTTCCATCTTTAAATAGCCCTCAAGAGGTGACAAGCATTTCGAGAAGGCGCTCGATGCGCGCTATGCCCGTCGGAGTCAAGTGACGTTGATACAGATCAACCGCTTGGCGCTATATGTCTATGAAACATATAACCGCACGGAGGTTGTTCATCGTGTGTCTTGGATAAGATACGCCGATGGAATATGCACGTGTTCCATTCATCATACGGTAGAGAATATACCTTGGAATCGTTCTACCTTCTACGAGCAGCTCTCCGGTCGAAGCTTGGCTTGGGCCTTCGTCCACCACGGTACCCATTATGTAACCTCCGAATCTCTACGACCGAAGGTCGTGGCACCTCAAATGTTACGACCATGAAGACGTATGATCTTTATATATTAAAGATAATATATAGAGGTTTTAATCCTCGTCAATAATAACCCAGCTATTTAACCCCCTTGCCACAATGAAGCCTGACAGGTGGGTCCCTTCCCATTGCGATTCGTGCTCGATGCCGATTCATCTGATCCAGACTTCCTTCGGATACCTTTTACTTGGCCTTCTATTCCTTTTGTCGTCCTGTTCACCATCATCTCCAGCCTGGCTGCTCCCCTGCCTCCCGGGTTATAACAATACCCTTTGCGCACTCAGCGTTGTAATTTTTCTAGTTGAGTGTGTGTGACACGACTGATTTTTCTTGAAATCAGTCACTTTTGAGCCATCGATAGAGATCAAATGCCTTAGATATCACCCTCACCCCTATATCTCTAACCCAATCTCACTTTCCACCCTCTCTTCCTCTCTCTCACCAATCAAAGAGCACATTAGTTGCAAGATGTATAGCAGTTCTCGACAATAAACTAGTCCAGAACCGGTATATATTTGGATGTTCCGAATTAACGTTCCTCCATGCTTGGTCGATGACGCGCAAAAGGCAAAGGGACATGGTCAACCTACCGGCCAAATGGGGCCAATGGTGCGGACTGCGGAGAACATGCATCTTTCGTAACATTCACGTACATTACGCAACGTAATTTTATATATGCTGCGCCCAAGAATTCTTCCTCGTCATAGAGATATGTTAACACACAGCTAGCCAGCACCCAAATCATTGGCCAAGCACATGGGATGTTATTCCCCTTGATGCATATTATAACCATCTCTCTCAATTATAGCCCAAAATGGATAATTTCCTTCTCTTAGCTAGCTCAGAGATAGATGATATAGATACATGTCATAACTTGGCCTCGGCGCTGTTTATTTTCTCTTTCTTTCTTCTTGTATTGACTTGTTCGTTTGTAGCCGCGCGTCAGTCAATGCCTCAATGCATATAAATGTATGTTCATTTGTTAATGGGCGGTTGTATTGAGGTGGAAGGTAGCACATGGCTGTATACACAGAACCAGGTTGTCACGCCGAGACGTACCCAAGCTTACGTACGTAACCGGCACCTCTATAAATACAGGGAGTTGCAAGGACACGCTCATCCATCCATTTCATCCTAGATCACTTAACCAGTAGCAAAACATTCTTTCTGTAGCCACATAATTAATTGAAGCTTTGATTGCCTAATTGAGTAAGATCGATCGACCAATGGCGATCAGGTCTTGTGTGGCGCTGCTGCCCTCTGGCCCTCCTGGTTCTCGCAGCTGGCTCGGCAGTGGCTCAGCTGGAGATCGGCTTCTACAGCAAGACATGCCCGAACGTCGAGGCGATCGTCCGCGAGGAGATGGTGAAGATCATCTCCGCCGCGCCCAGCCTCGCCGGCCCGCTCCTAAGGCTCCATTTCCACGACTGCTTCGTCAGGTAAGTCGCGTGCGTTTTTGTCCGTGGCATTACAAACATAAGCATACGTAGTTTCTATATGGGGATTGTTTCCATTGATGATCATGTACTTAGAGGAAACATGTGCCTGCAACGCAAAACTGCAGGGCTGTGACGCCTCTGTCCTGCTCAACTCCACCGAGGGCAGCATGGCAGAGAGGACGCGAAGCCGAACAAGAGCCTGCGAGGCTTCGGCTCCGTGGAGCGGGTGAAGGCCAAGCTCGAGGCCGCCTGCCCGGGCATCGTCTCCTGCGCCGACGTCCTCACCCTCATGTCCCGCGACGCCGTCGTGCTGGCCAAGGGCCCTTCTGGCCTGTCGCGCTGGGAGGAGAGACGGCAGCGTGTCCAGCGCCACGGAGGCGACCAACCAGCTGCCTCCGGCATTCGGCGACATCCCGCTGCTCGTCCAGATATTCGCCTCCAAGGGCCTTGACCTCAAGGACCTCGTCGTCCTCTCCGGCGCCCACACCTCGGCACGGCGCACTGCCCTCGTACGCCGACCGGCTATACAACTTCACCGGCAGGAACAGCGCCTACGACGTCGACCCGTCCTCGACAGCGAGTACGCCGACAAGCTGAAGACGCGGTGCAAGAGCGTCGACGACCGGAGCATGCTGTCGGAGATGGACCCGGGAGCTACAAGACCTTCGACACCAGCTACTACCGCCACGTGGCCAAGCGGAGGGGGCTCTTCCAGTCCGACGCCGCTCTGCTCACCGACGCCACCACTAGGGAGTACGTCCAGCGCATCTCCACCGGCAAGTTCGACGACGAGTTCTTCAGGGACTTCAGCGAGTCCATGATCAAGATGGGCAACGTCGGCGTGCTCACCGGGGTTGAGGGAGAGATCAGGAAGAAGTGCTACATCGGCAACTAGGCTAGCTATTAGCTTGCTAAATGTTACGTCGATTCTTAATTGTAACTGCGTGATATATATGGTGCATGTCTGTCTGTTATTAATCATTGTATTATGTTAATAATAATAATAATTCAGTATATTAGTTCTTCTTCCGTACTTCTTCCTATAGATCAGTGATGTTTTGCATTGTCAAATGGGAAACTACTTATTAACAGGGGCCGACTAAGTTACACTCGTCTAAAATTTTCTTAAAACCCAATCGCTTTCTTCGGTACATTGGATCACTATCCAATGGTATCTATTTTTTATGTTGAAAAAATCTAAACTAGATAAAAGTAAATCTAGGTGAACCTACAAATTAATTTAAAAATAAATAGAACTAAAAGTTACAGTAAAACGGTGCTAAAATTGTATGTCACTTGGTAATGCAATTTTATATTTAGTACTGTATAAATATAGATGATTGGATTTTTAAAAAAATTCAGACGACTAAGAACTAGCAAAAACGTTATTAATATCCAAGTGACTACACGTCTATCGGTCTACCTAGCTAGGTAAAGAAACACTCTTGCAACTGTTCTATCAAGCAACAATTGACCTTGCACATTGAGGATGCAGTTGAATGCATGCAAGCATTACAACCCATCCTCTTTTTTCTAGAATTCATTTAAGTCTCCATTTTACTACCAAGAAACATCTAGCTTCACTGAGGCTCTAACAATATCTTTTTTTATTATTAAAGAGGTACTTATCTCTTCTAATTTCAATTAATAAAACAAGCAAATGGGCATCCCGACACTCAAGCGCTGGTGGGCTGGGTGGCACGCTGGCCCCACGCTAACTGAGCTAGCCTCATCAAGGCTATAATCTTGAGTCTTGAGTCTCTTGACACTGTGCAACTGCAAAATTTTGCATGCCTGTGATATATATATAGCTAGCATTAATCGTGTCTACAGATAAGATGCAACATATACTTCACTTTGTATTGTTCTCTCCAGAGCCTAAATAATATAATTACAAGCGTATATTTGCACTATAAAGTTAATTAGCCAAGTATGGCCTCAAATTAATAGGACGACAACAACTCTCAGTATTACAACCTCTCTATTCTGTACTGCTCTGTACTTTTAACACACTGCTCAAAAGTTTGCTACAGCAAGCTTGTTTCAGCAGCAAGTCCATGTTGCTTCACGGTATATTAGATTGGTTTTAAAAAACATACATGGACTAAGTCTACTTTGTTGGATTTAATATGGGCTAGGTCCAACTTTAATTCTAATTAATTCTGAAAATCCCAAAGGCCTATGTGCATGTGCTAAACCTTTTAGTCCCATATGGAGAGTTAAAGGAGTTACACTAATTTATAAGGTGGAACGGGAGTCCTCTGTGGAATTGAGAGCCAATACACGCCGCTCGCCTCGCCGAGCCGCGGTCGCGGTCGCGTCGCGTCGCGGCGCATACAAAGCGGTCGGTGCGCGCGCCGCTTTTCTTTATCTATTCAAAATCGAAACGCACCCACTCGCAATAAGCTGTTACTAGTGAGTAATGGCGACCGCTTTCACCTCTTGACTAGACAAGAATGGCTGCGTTACTAGTAAGTAATGGTGATGCTTTCGTCCGTTGTATATATAGCCATTATCCGGAATGCAGTGAGGTTCTCACGAAAGACACCACGCTTTTGTTGTGTCTCCGCGATCTCCATCCCGGCTACTTTACTACGTACAATTATTATTGAGTTGATGTACAAAGATTAGTTTTAAAAAACATACATGGACTCGTTCACAGCGTCAGTAGTAGGATCGGCTCCTGTAAGTCTACTTTACTAAGTACGATTATCATTAAGTTATGTACCAATCAACTCATAAAAAAACCTACAACATACTTCAATAATTATTAGTCCGGTCTGGCTTATTGCTTAATGTACATCGTGTTCAGCTTTCCGTGCAACTGCATGCAGTTGGAATCATTGGATATGTCGGATGACCCCTTGAAACCGTGCAGCGAACGTGGAGAGATGACGATGGATCCTGTCAGCTCTGCAATAGATAACGTGGAACGAGATGGCGGCTTAACAATGGTTTGTAGTGTTCCTGCCTTGTTAATCATGCAAAGTAGTTCTAGTCCGTAAAGAGTCATGACATGAGCGAATGAAGCGCGCGTTGATTGACTAGAGATTTTGTCCCAGTCGAATTAATCAGAGCTCTCCCTCCGAACCCCTTGCCAGTCATTGGCTAGAGCAACATGCATGGAGCGGCCGCGGGTCAACCCGCACGCAGATTTGGCTTGCATGCTATAGGATATAATAAAGCTCCTAGTTACCTAATCAGTCCATACTCCATCCGTTCTTTTTTACTTGGCTATTCTAGAATCCATGTTGTCGAACTGTCGGCCCCTGGGCGTTGAATATCCGGAATTCTTTGTGTACCGTACTAGTCCTATAATAAATAGTTAATAACCACATCTACAGCATTGGCATATATATTCATACACAATTACATACAATATGAAACAAATATGATACATAAATTTAAACAATTATATAGTTTACAATACAAGGGCCGACCGGCCAAATAAAAGTTCAAGTATAAGAAGTGGTAGTGGAAATCTAGTAGATTAAAAGCAAAAGTCTAGCAGCATGCCCATTCAAACCCTCAGATAACCGACAAGGAGTAAATCCTAGAAAGACTCGTCCCCGTACCCCTGGTACCGGCACCGAAGAAGGCGTCATCCGGCATGTGGTCATCTTTATCCTCTGAACAACAATTTAAGCAAGATTGAGTATATTACATACTCAGTAAAACTTGTAGTATATCACAAAATTTATATAAATGCATGGCTGACAAGGGATGAGGCTCCATGCTACAATTTATTTTCAGCATTAAGCAAAATTTATTTGCAATATCAATACATAGTATTTTACAACGAAAGTTTAAAGAACAGTTAAATAAACAAGGAACAACAAGTAAGTAACTTAATAAATAACAAATCACAACCCACCTTGGCTGTGATCAACATCTTATTTCCAGCCATAGATATGGTACTCAAGTTAACAACATCAAAATATACATCCCAATATTTCCCGATAAGACTCTTTGTGCAAAAGTAGAGACTATACCTAATGTGACTACACTAAGCATGCTCATGACTACGAGCACGGCTATTTAAATATATTTATACTCTGCAGAGTGTACAACTTTACTCACAATATATGAATTCTCTAGTTTATCCGGCATCCGTCGATACCACCACTCACAATCTTTTAGTAAGCAATCTAGAGCAAGTAACGAAGTCTTTACATCACCTAGTCCTAGCCTTGCACTAGCCCGACAATGACAACCCTCACTTCAATCTCGGGTACCTCCCGTCAAAGTGAGGCATTAACCGTTGTGTCGACAAGCTTTGTTCTCACTAACTTGGTGAAGGGAGCCCATTCAAGTAATCACACATGCTCACACTACTACTGCCTATCAACATACAAGGCTAGTTTTCGATGACTTAATTAGCTAAGTCCATTCTATACCGGCATATGGTTGTACACATAGACTTAGATTAGTGGCACCAAAGTCCGGTCCTTAATTGACCCAGGTGAGGATCTCTCCCTATCTACATGCGAGAAACCCTCTCACATTCATTGGTTCATATTATAACTCGTCCGCGTTGCAATCTAGGTTTTTTATTTTCATTTTTATTCAAAGTTAAAAGCTGAGGTAACCCTTCTGGACTATTATTTCAAAATCTCCTAAATCATGTTCAGTATTTCATCCACTCTCAAATTTTAGGAAAGACTAAAGCCTGACTAAGCTTTTATGCGATATTAGCATTTGAAAAACCCAATTCGACATCATTTATTGCCTAAACTATACCCTAATTTCAACAACAGTAAGGATATCAATATTTCAAGCAGAATCATGTATCGAATAGGACTATAATTACTGTTACCCCAAATATAGTAATTTTAAACAAACATAGATGCATGCATAATAGATTTTGCAAAAAGAAGTACAATGATTGAAATAATAGGATCAATATGGTCAAAGGGGGTGCTTGCCTTGCTCTGGTATCTCAGAGTATGAGGATGGAGGATCTTCAAAAATTTCATTTGAAGTATTGACGTCTACTCAAAAAGAGCCGATAGTAAATTAATTATTGAAAAATAATTTCAAAAACAACAAAATCCAAATAATTTTTTTGTATATTCAGACATAGAATGATTTAAGATGAATTTAGAAAAAAAAGATTAATTAAATTTGGAGTTCATACGCAAAATTTATTAAGCTTTGAATTTGCTTTGGTTTTGAAAATTCAGAAATTAATAAAAAGGTGACGCCGAAAGCGTATTATCTGAGGTTTACTCTTTCTAATAGAGAAAGCGTATTTCCCTTTGAGTTCTTCTGAGGTTTACACTTTCCAACCGAGAAAGTGTATTTTCCCCTGAACTGAAATCGGTTATTATTATTATTTTTGAAATTTATTAACTTATATGTGGGGCCTACTTGTCAGTGACTCATATTTTCGTTTTCTTGATTTTATTTATAAAAACAGAGGCGGTCCCACATGTCATATACTTGTTATTTTTTAACTAATGATTAAGCTTGCTTTTTATTTTAATTAACTCACGGCTGGGGTCCACATGTTAGTCTCTCGGTTTTAAAACATGTTTTAAAACCGAAAACAGTGGGTGGTCCCATATGTCAGTGACTCATATACTAAACATGTTTTAAATTATATTTTTTTATTAAATTTTTAGCCGGTCCCACATGTCATTAATTAATTTCACTTAACTAGTGTCATTAGTGTTAAGCTAATACTCATTCTGAGTGGGTCCCACTGTCAGGAAGAGAGAAGAGAAGGGAGCAGAGCTGTCCGTGATCGAGCGCCGTGATGAGCTCATCGGCGGAGAACGACGCAACGTCTTGGCTCGGGGATGGGCAAAATAGGTCCCCCTCTTGACAGCGATCCCACCGGGTAGTGATGGAGGCCGAAGAGGTGGACGGAGACGACGCTACATCGGCGAGAAGCGGTGGAGTGCCTCGGGTCTGCAGTGGTGCTTGCGAATGGGGCATATCGACGCTAAAAGATGGTGCGCTATGGCTCTAAGGGGCAACAAGGATGCTACCGGCAGTGTCTCGGGGACCAATGGTCACCGGAGCAGCGGCGACACCATCTCCCGCGGTGGCACCATAGGCGGCTACAAGTGACTCTATGCTACACTAGCTAATCCACTGATCTAACACGCGCAATAGCTCTAAGGGGCTACTAGAAGCTTACCAAGGTCCTTGATGGCGTAGGGGGATGGCCGGAGAAGCTTGTCGACGTTGAACAGCAGCAGCACAGAGGAGGCTCTCAATGCCGGCACTCTACGACGATGGAGGTGCTACAAAAGGGCGCGCATTAGCTCTTCGGTAGGCTGAGGGTGATGTAGATGTAAGGAATCGGACGGGGACTCACCAGAGTGACGACGAATAGGAAAGGAGTCGGTGGCAGCAGAATTTGGGGAAGAAGCTCGATTCCAGTTATTCCCTAAGCTTTGGTCCACATTAAGTAAGTAAGAAGCATTAGTGGAGTATAGAACGTGATAAGACGCAGTTGGGTGAGGTTCAAGCTCACCAGAGCGTCGGGAACGTGGAGGTCCGAAATGGGGTGTGCGCCATACAAAAAGATGATGGTACTATCATGCTACGGGGTTTCCTGCAGCTACATCAAGCAAGGAAAGAGTATCAGTGGGGTAAGGAGCGCATGGTGATACGGCTGTCGCGAACAAGGAAGCTCACCAGAGGAAATGGCGGTGTGATGCTTGCTCACCGGCGTCGAGAACGACTCTCTCGTTCCCGGCGAAGCAAAGCATGAGATACTCTGATTTTGTGTGGGAAGCAAGAATGGCGAGCTGAGGAACTCATGACGTGGTGAGGAGCTTAAATGCGGTCGTGAATGGTGCGAGAGAAGTGGCGAGAAAATGGCATCGTGAACGGTTTTCTCGTATTGAGCTTCAGTCTCATCGTCCGCACGAGATAACGATGCATCAACAGGGTAGCTAGCGTAGGCGAGGGTTAGCGGAGGCAATGGGGACAGTTGAGGTGTGAAAATAGTGGGCGCAGTGTTGCAAATCACGACCGAGCGACGGAGCACGTTGGTGCGCGAAGGCAAACGCGAGGTGAAAGACAAGCTCCGACAGATGGGCCCGGTGCGTCTGCGAGAGGGAGACGCGTGGCGCTGGCATGGGTTGGGAATTCAAATCAAACTTTCGAATTTTCAAACTGGCTGATAGTTGTTCGAATTTCTAAACATAACAAACGGAATAAAAAAATTGAAAATATTTGTGGAGTCTTATAGCACAGTATCGTTCTTTTTGTAAAAAATTTCAGGATTTATCTATTCTGTGATTTTCTTGATTTTTTTCTTCAAATTGTTGTTTGCATGTAAATTGACTATTTGATTTATGCAAAGGTGCAAAATTATATTAAAAATAGTTTTCCCACACAAACATGCTCAAAATTATTCTCTCATTAATTTTCATTTATACTTTCCCAAAATGTGATTTTTGGGATGTTACACAAACTTTCTAAAGTTTGATCACAAATTTTATTGAAAGTTAGATAAAAATATATTTTGTTGTTTGAATATTTATTTAAAATGTAATTTCCTACGATATTTATATGAAAAATAAGAGATACTGAAAACAAATTTAAACTGCATATGCTATAGAAAGGTTACACCTTTATGCATGCCATTCTTTATTGGTTGAAACGGGCGCAAGATCATTCGGAGCGAGAAAACGTACACACCGGAGATATCAGCTTAAATAAATCATTTAGAATTCTTGTGAAGTTCCCACGTTCCATCCCAATAGAGCAGAATGTTTTGAGCCTAGTTTTTTAAAGTACATGTCGGACATGCACACCGCAGATACGTTCTTAACACACGTCTAATTTAGAGCGAAGACTAAACTCTATGAAGCGTAGGTACACGCTTTAACCATTGAACATACATGCTTATACACGTGAATACATTCTTAACACACATCTAATTTAGATCAGATGCTAAACTCTACGGAGCGCGCAACCGAGCGTCCTCGTTTTGAGCCTAGCTCCCCCCTGGATAATGGTTGCCTCTCTTTACATGGGCCGGCCCATGGAGCAATTTTGGTTTTTGAGCTGAGGGTTCACTGGAGCCTAGTTGGGCTAACCCATAACCCTGAAATTCTGCAATTGGCCATGAGGGCCGAGTAATGTGAGGCCTTTCCCTGGCTCTTTAATTTGCATACTTATCACAGACTTTGAGAAATGGAAAAAAGAAGAAATGACAAAAGTTATATTCACAATATACTTTCTTTTACTTCTCATAATCTTGAATTTAAACGCGAAATTTTAAATGAAGATGCAGTAGTACACAGACTAGCTCCTCATTTTTTCCGGTACTTTTTATATTGATAGGATGCTAGCTCAACCAAAATAGTTTGCATGATTACATCTAACCAATAATCTGCACTGGATATCTCCTTCAAGAAATAGATGCCTAGATTTTGTTCACAAGAAGAGCACGAAGTAACATAATTGGAGCATTTGGTTTGTCCATACATGAGTTTTTTCGGCTGTTTTTGTAAGCAGCTAGTACGCGTAGTACGTAGTCGAGTTACTTTGGAAAGGGAATAGCAAATCAAGCAAGGTACGAGTTTTTCAACGTAACTAGCAAAATAGCCCGTGCAAATGCGCGTCGAATCCTATTACTTCTTTCAGATTTGTTATTTTTAAGTCGTCTGAATTTTTTTTAAGTTTAAGTCAATTATTGTGTCTATTAGATTTGGATAGAGATTGATATATCATATGATTGAATATTGATGCAATTGAGAAAACATGTGACTTATGCTTAATAAAATTTTAGTCACACCTTACGAATAGACAATCCCTACTTGTTTTTAGTTAGTTATTGGATTTTTGTTTGCTATATAATTTCTAATTTGTATCCATATAAACAACTATTACGATTTAAAGACACCTCCACGTGCTAGAATATAGATGTCGCGCGAATCTAGTGCTAGTCTTTCGGGCTTTGGCCTTTGCATGTATGGTGAGACAATATTCTTAACTTGCAATCGAATGGGGCTCGCAAATTAAAAGGAACCACCCAACCCAACTCATGGACGCGAGCTATATATAGCAAACTAGCTAGCTAGCTCATCGGCGGACGCGCGCGCGCTTGTCTCGCCGGCTAGCGACCGAGGAGATTGATCGAGTGGATATGGACGACGACGCTGCCAGTGCCAAGTGCAACGCCGAGGTGGGCAACGGCACCTACTTCATGGCCGGCGTGGTGGTCGTCACCGGCCTCATGGCCGCCGTGCTCGCCCTCTCGGGCATCTTCCATTCCGCGCTTCGACGCATGGGCCAGCCAAGCATCATCTCCCACATCCTGGTACGCTTCCCCTTTATGTGGTTGGTTCTTGGTTCTTGGCTCTCGGTTGCATGCAGTGCATTATCGCCTATAATTGGCAAATTTGCATTCCGTTGCGTTGCTCAGGCCGGCGTGGTGGTCGGCCCGACGGTGCTTGGTCGCGCGGTGGACCTGCGGCGGCTGGGCATGGTAGACGCCGGCAGCGCGCTTGGCAGCACCATCTACTTCGTCCGCATCCTCTTCATGTTCTTCATCGGACTCGAGATGGACCTCCGCTACCTGCGCCACCACCTGCGCCGCTCCCTCACGCTCGCCTGCGGCGGCTCCGCCCTCTGCCTCCTCCTCGCCGTCGTCGCCGGGCCCTTCTTCTACGGCCTCCTCCACCCGGGGCAGGGCCCCTTCCAGCCCGACAAGCTCTACGCCTCCACAGCTCTCTTCATGCTCGTGCTCACCAGCACCGCCTCGCCCGTCCTCATCCGCATCGTCACCGAGCTCAAGCTCACCGGCTCCGAGACCGGCCAGCTCGCCATCGGCGCCGCCTTCGCCAACGACATGGCCAGCCTCACCGCCATCAGCATGATGGTCATCGACCCGACCACCTACGGCAAGGATGGCAAGCCCAAGCCGCCCCCCTCGCCGTACGCCTCGGTGCCGTTGGTGAAGGTGACCGCGTTCTTTGTGATGGCGCTGACGGTGTGGATCGCCGTGGGCGTGCCGGTGAAGATGGCCCACCTGCTCAACAATCTCAAGAGGGGGCGGAAGTACATCAGCAAGTACGAGCTGTGGGCCATGCTCGTGCTCATCGTCGGCCTCTCGCTGCTCGAGCAGGTATTCGGTTACAGCGCCTCCATGACCGCCTTCCTCATCGGCCTCGCCATGCCCCGGGACGGACCCACCGCGCGCACGCTCGTCGACCGCCTCACCTACCCCGTGCACCAGCTCATCATGCCCTCTGCTTCGGGGCCATCGGCGCCAGGCTCGACTTCGCCGAGATAGGTCGCTTCACCGCTAGCCAGCTAACCATCGCCGTTGCCTTCACCACGGTGCTCAGCGCCGCCGGGAAGGTGGCCGGCACGGTCCTGGCGGGGCGCCTGCTGGGCATATCGTCGCGGGAGGCGCTCGTGCTGGGCTTCCTGCTCAACGTCAAGGGCTACTCCGACATCCTCGCCATCAACTTCGGAGACAAAATCGGGATCTGGGGCGAGACAGCGCAGGTGGTGCTGCTCCTGTCGTCCATCATCAACACGTTCATGGCCGGGCCGGCGTCGGCGGCCATCGTCCGCCAGCAGCGCCGCGCCTTCCAGTACCGCTCGCACTGCCTCCAGGACCTCAAGGTCGACCATGAGCTCCGCGTCCTGGTCTGTGTCCACGGCGCCGGGGGCGTCCACGCTATGCTCACGATCGCCGAGCTCTCCAAGGGCACCGCGCCGCTCGCCGCCTACCTCCTCCACCTCGTCGAGCTCATGACCGCGCGCAAGTACGCCATCTCGCACCTCTACCACGCCGCCGACCCCGATGCCGACGACGATGAATGGGGATACGCCCGCGAGATCGACCAGGTGTCCGCCGCGGTCAACGCCTTCACCTACGACATAGTCATTCCAGTGCGCCAGATGACGGCCATCTCGAACCTCATCTCCATGGACGCCGACGTGCGCAATGGAATCGAGGACGCGCGCGCCTCGCTCGTCATCATCCCTTTCCACAAGGAGCAGCGCTACGACGGCCGCATGGTGTGCCGCCGCGAGGGCCGCCGCCTGCTCAATCAGCGGATCCTTCAGAGAGCGCCATGCACTGTCGGGATCCTCGTCGAGCGCCGCCTCGCCAGCGTTGCGGAGAGACAGCCGGAGCCGGCCGAGGGCGAACAGAGCAAAGTAGAGCCCGTGGAAGGCGCAGTGCACCACGTGGTGGCGGTGTTCCTTGGCGGGCCGGACGACAGGGAGGCGGTGGCGTACGCGACGCGGCTGGCGGCGCACCCGTCGGTGAGCGTGATGGTCTCCAGATTCCTTCCAGCGCGAGCGGGCATGGATGGCAGTACGGTGAGCCGGTCACTGAGGTCGGCAAATTCAGGCGGTGACCTCGTCAGGATGGTGGTGGGCGAGGAGCACGAGGAGGCCATGGCAGACGAGGAGTTCATGGCCGACTTCTACGCAAGGTTCGTGGTGCCGGGGCATGTGTCGTACACGGAGAGGTACGTGAGCAACGGGGCGGACACGGTGAATTCGCTGAGTTCCATGGTGGGGATGTACTCGCTGTTCGTTGTGGGCAAGGGCAGCGGCGGCACGGCGTCGACGGAGATGACGAGCGGCATGGGAGACTGGGATGAGGAGTGCCCAGAGCTGGGGCCCATTGGAGAGCTCCTGGCCTCCGACGACTTCATGGGCTGCGGCTCGGTGCTGGTGCTTCAGCAGCACAGCGTGCACCACAAGATGAGGAGATGGAAAGATCCCCATGATCATCTTCATATTGACATTCTCAGATGAGGATGACATATGCTGCATGTATAGACTAGACAGATAGACGAGTACCAAATGGGTCCCTCTATATAACATTCGACTATTTTCTCAACCTAAAACAGTCAAATTTTAGTTCAATACCAACTCTATTATACATAAATTACAATAATTTATTTATATAATTTTTGTTCTTAATCACTATAATTATTATCGAAATTCTTAATAACTCATATTTCCATTACATCATTCAAAATCTAACATATACTTTGATATATTGAGCAAAAACAAAGAAAAAAAATCTATACCAATAAAATATGGTAATATGGTGAATCCGTTATGTTTCGAAAAAAATTATAATAAATTTGGACTCAATTCATCATATGAGAAGAAGCGTAAATCTCAAAGCATATCGGACAAATGAAAACTCGACTATTTTAATAAAAGAAAACAGTCGAATGTTGTTTAGCAAATCTCTACAAAAATCTAGCACACGGGATACCTTTGAAAGACCAAGCAACCGAACATTAGGTTCGTAACTTCGTATATTGGGCTGGCTCAACATGCAAAATAGTTTGGGTATTTTGGGCGGGACCAATATGTGACTATTTCGTGAGCCCACAGGTGAAGCAGTAGAGGTGGGGTTCGCCTATATATGCGTCTCTCCGTTTACCTATCGAGCTAAACTTTGCACCCAAGACGCTAGGAACGTGCCCATGGACACAAAAGTAAAAACATACCCACTTTCATTAGGGTTTTTACCCATAGATAATCAGTTTTATCGGGTGAGATTACTGTCCATTGATCCACACACAAAACTCTAAATGGACTATTGGTTGTCTACTGCCTACATATCGTTTTACTATTTTTCTTCACATATGTAAAGGGCATCTCTGAAATTAACACCTCATAATGCAAATCTCAATAATATAGCATATAACTAGAACCAACAAGTTGATATAAGAGGCCATTTGGGATGACTTCGGTTTCTGGTTTTTGTAAAAAAAAAAAAAAACAACCGAAAGCCGTACCAAATGGCGAAAGCCGAAAGACCGAAACCACCCGCGAAATTCTTCTACAGCTTCCCGTAACCTCTGGTCCAAAGTTAATTACCCGCCGAATACCGTTCCTTAAAACCCCCGCCCCCGCACGCCCACTCGGCTCCCTCCTCCCTCGCACGCTCCTCCCTCCCGTGCCCGTCCTCCTCCCTCGCCGGCTCTGCCGCCCACCCTCCTCTTCCCGCCTCCCCTCCTCCTCCTCATTCCCGGCGCCCACTCCTTCTCCCTCGGCTCCTCCTCCTCGGCACTGCCCTAGCCTGGATCTGCCGACCTCCTCCACCTCCCTTGGTCTCGTCTCCGCCGGCTCAGCTCAACGCGGAGGCCACGACCACCACCTCCCTCTACACTTCTTCTCTTAATGAGTCAAACCACCCTTCCCCTTCCTTCCTTGTAACCTTCGCAAGAAGAACAAGAGCACCAGGACAGCAAGTTCCAGATTTCTTGGGCAGTGGAGCCGTTTCTTGGCGATTGGTGGGGATGGACAACCACGCCGTCGGGTCGAGCTCCGGCGGATCCGGGAACGGGGGCGTGCTCAGGAGGAATTCCAGGAAGCCCAAGTGTGAGATCTCGCATCAGAGTTTGATCTTGCTGCTGTTGTTGTACTTCCTTTTTTTTCTTTCGGTTGGGGTTTGTAACAATTGCTTTTTGTTTTTGTGATTTTGGGCTAGTTGTGATACTTAGCATAGTACGGTAGGAGCAGCTTTAGTTCATGTTTTCCTCTTGTTAAGAATAGGAGTTGACTCTAGCGTTAGAACCGGAGTATCTAGTAATCAAAGAAGAGTCCTGCAATTTAAAATGTCAGGCCTTCTTTTCAGATGGTCATACAAAGTTTTGGTGGAACTGGTAAACTTACGATGAAATTTATTTATTTACTCCCTTTTATGTAAGCAGATTCCAACTTTACGCAGCAGGAGCTCCCAGCTTGCAAGCCAATTCTTACTCCAAAATGGGTAGGTTGGCAGTACAGTTTATTCCCTGATGTTAATTGGCTTTAGCTTGAGAGAGAGATCATATGTTGGAGCACCTCACAAGTGGTTGTGCTTACATTATACAGGCCATTTCAGTATTTGTTCTTGTTGGCGCAATTTTTGTCCCTATCGGTGTTGCTTCGCTACTAGCTTCACGAAAGGTATGCTGAATTAATATGATGTATGCTTGATTCAAAGTTATGTTCGGCCAAGTGGGGAATTTTGTTTTTTCGTTAATGTTTATTGTTTTCTTTGCGGTAGGTTGTTGAGATTGTTGATCGATATGATGATGCATGTATCCCACCAAATTTTGGAAATGGAGAAGCAATAATCACTAGAGCATCGACTAGTGACAGTGTGTGTGATACGCCTTTTACATATATGCATCTTGGTTTAAGAATGAAAAGAAACCTTGGCTGAAAGATTTGATTGCATGTTGGTCTCCAGGTTCCAAAGGATATGACACCGCCGATTTTTGTGTATTACCAGCTGGATAACTTTTTCCAGAATCATAGGAGGTATGCAATATGCTTTCTGGGGTCACCAGTATTTCAAAGACATTGAAATGAATACAATGAATCCTTGGCTGAAATAATTGTTCATGCTTTGCAATGACCCCTTTCCCTTTTCTGTCCAGCGTCTAAACCTCTGCAAATTGCATATCTGGTAGCAAGGATGTAATGTTGTTTTACTTGGGATGTATTACTGTTCCTGTTCACCTCTTCATCTGTGACAATAGCTTTTAATGGTTGCTCTTGTTTGATTTTAAAGAGCTCTTCTAAATTCTCATAGAGTGTTGGTCATATTGTTATTTACCTACTGGCAAATTCAATTACTTGTAATTACATGGTATCTGCATTTATCTTTGTTAATTCTTTACTTTTTGGGGGTACATGCGAGGGTGGGGGTACCTAACACTGCCGATGCCGATCCCAAGCCAAAAAAAAGTGGAGGGGGCATGAATTATTTATGTAATAATTATTTGTAATAATTATTTATCTTAATAATTATTTATTATAATATTTATTCATTGTAATAATTATTTTTATTAATTATTTGTTGTAATAAATGTTTATTGTAATAATTATCATTAAATATGCTAATGGTCGTCAAATGTCGTTAGTTATCGTCACTTGTCGTTAACTACAGTTAGTTCTTGTCAAATTCATTATAATAATTATTATTAATATTTATTTATTATAATAAATAATTATTAGTCATCGTTAATAATCGTCAATTGTCTTTAGTTATCGTTAAACATCGTTAATTACGTTAAACGACATTGCCGGTGTTTTAGAACCGATCTTACGTAAAGATTGTTTGATTCAGTGAATCTCCACAATTGATCACGCAGACAGAAAAGATAAGGGATTTTTATACAGGTTAGAGCCTTCTCCAGAGAGAATAACAACCCTACTCCTGTGTGTATTGTATTGGGTATCCTTGTTACAATCAGTGGAAAGACTTGCGCTAATAGCGCTACTGATTGTCTCTCCAAAAGTCCTCTAGAATCAAACAATCTTTACGTAAGATCAGTTCTAAAACACCGACAGTTGGCGCTGTCCGTGGGGATTCTTCTGGTAATTCCTTGTCAACAGTTTTTTCTTTTCTCTTTGATGCTTCCATGGCAGGAGAGTGGAACGAGGAGAACTGGTTTGACTTGGCCGATTATGCAGACATCGACATGGATGCCGGTTTCGATTATGAGTCGAGTATCGAATCATTCGATGGTATTGCCGCCTATGGAGATATTCTATGTGGTCTCGAAGACCACGCCACCGGGGGAGTTGAGGAGGGATCCTTATCCCCCACAACAATACGCCCAACTAAGGGATCAGCTTCCTCGGAGGGCAAGGGTTTACACGACCACAAACAGGACTGCCTCAAAAATCTCTCGCCCCGTGGTATCCATCGTCTTCTCGCCCCCAAAAATCTCTATCGTCACTTGATTCAGCATCTTAGCGCCCTTGATGAGTAGATCCTGATCGACCTCCTTCTGCAATTTGGCCCAAAGTTCAATATAGTTGCATATGTTTAAGATCACCAACATTAGTTCTGAAGAGCACTTCTGTTTGAAACAAGGCACGTTGCGTACTCTCCAAATGCACCAAAAAATCGCTGCTAGACCAACTAAAACCAGTTTTCTTGTCTTCCTAGCAAACAATCCAATCCAGTTGGTCATCAAATGGTGGATACTGTCAGGGGGGCAAAGCAAACCAAAAGCACATACTACCGCATTCCAGATGAACCTTGACAAAGGACAAGCCAAGAATAAATGATTGATGCTCTCATTCATTCCACAAAAGACACAATTTTTATCCCCTAACCATCCTCTATGGATAAGGTTGTCTTTAGTTAGTATCCTCTGTTTAAGAACTAACCACAAGAAGATCTTAATCCTAAGAGGCAGTTTTAACCTCCAAATGAAATGATATGGAAAGATAAAAGAGATTTGCTAAACAACATGCGACTGTTTTCTTTTGTCAAAATAGTCAAATTTTAATCCATCCGATATGCTTTGAAATTTGCACTTCTTCTCATATGATGAATATGAATTGGGTCCGAATTTGTTATGATGTTTTCAACATAACGGGTTCACCACATTTCCGTATTTTGTTGTTATAGAATTTTATTATTTGTCTTTGTTTTTGTCTTTGTTTTGGCTCAATATCTCAAAGTATATGTTAAATTTTGAATCATGTGATGGAAATATGAGTTATTAAGACTTCGATAATAATTACAGTGACCAATAATAAAATTTACATAAATAAAGTACTGTAATTTATGTATAATAAAGTTGTAAATGAACTAAAAATTTGACTATTTTGGGTAGAGAAAACAGTCGAATCTGGTATAGATGGACCCTTTTTTGTTGTTTAATCTGGTTCGTTACTTGTTTGATCCAATGGTTAAAAATCTGACTGTTTTGTCATCACAAAATAGTCGAATAGACCCAAGATAAAATGCTGATTTCTTTGGGAGTCTCTGGTGGGTCGACCTCTCTCAGGGCCGCCTCAGCCGACCCGTCCGCAGCTCACCCGGCGCTTTTGGATTCGCCTCTGATCCCATCGGCTTATCTTGCGCACATGCATGCCCTTGCTATTTCGCTCACGTCCCAACCCGGCGTGCAGCGCGGTGTTCCAAACGACACGGTTGTCTGCGGCAGGTATCGCTGCATCAAGGCAAGATACCACAAGCAGCGGTACGCGCAGACATGGTTCCAAATTTCGACGAAATTTCATGAAATTTTGTACATTTCGCTGGAGCTTGAAATTTTGCCCTTCCGGTCAAAAAAAATTTCGGCTGTATATGAATTCAGACCAAATTCAAACAGCATTCAAAATTTGGTCAAAATTCGTCAATTTTTTTTTGATGAAATTCAGTCAAATTTGAATGCCAATTTCGGCCATTTACCCGAATTTAATTTGAAATTACTGTAATTTCAGCCATTTCGTTCAGCCCGAATTTTTTTTCTCAAACGAAATCGAAACCCCTAGGTGCAGATGGCCCGAGCGCGCGGTACGTCGGTACATGCCCGCCCGACCGAGCTCCGATGGCCAGAACGTGGGTGCTGTCCGACCGGACTCGATCGTTCCACTGAGTGGTCGCTGGAGTACAGCTATAAACAGGGGCGGAAGTGGGTGAGCCCACCCGATGTCACAGGACACCGGGTCCCTCGAAAAAAATAGTAGATATTATCATGCATATACTATGCGTGCACCCCTTAATCTAAAAGTTGTGCATCCTAGTTCAGCCCAACCTCTGGTCTCTTGTAGTCTTTTGCCGCATAAATTACTATTTAATATAGTGTTTCTTGAAATTATATATGTTGTTATATGTACAGTGAAGTGGTGAACCTTGATCATTTTTGTTTTAGTTCCGCCCCTGGCTATAAAAGGCCACGATCTGGTCTCTTGTAGACACGTACAATCTATTGTCGAGCACCTCTTAGACATTGGCGTCATAATTGCATAGGGATAGTCTTGGGTGGACCCCATACATGGCTGGCTGCAGTGAACTTTTTATTTACCAGATAATTTACATCTGACAAAAAAGCGGTGATAATCAGGTAGCGTTGCGTACGAGAATCAGCAAAGAGCAGCATTGTTCAGCTGACCAGCTGTAAAATTGGCTGACCAATCATATCGAATTAGCATTTCAAATGATGTTTCCGATGTCAAATATAGATACGCTGGCATTTGGCATCACAAGGACTGTAGGACAATTGAATACGTATATCCATTTAGGAAGAGAGGGAAGAAAGGGAATCTTTGGCGGATACGGCTAGTTTACGAATCGTATTTACACTTCTGACCACTGAGAAATGGTATTTACAAAAATAGCAACGCGGCGCACGGCCACCCCGCGCTGCTTTGTGCAGCCATTATCGCGGCGCGCGCAACGCCACCTCGCGCGCGCCCGCCCCACCACGCAGCGCTGCGGCGCACGCTCACCCCGCGCGCTACCGCAAGTTTTTTTCAATTTTTTCTTTTTTTAATTTTTTTAGATGTAAAACTTTTTTAAAAAAATTGCTACAGTGGTGGCGCACGCTCACCCTGCGCCCACCACTGTACCATTTTTTGTTTTTGTTTTTTTAAAAAATCATTTATGTTTTTATTTTTTAAAAAAAATCATTTATGCATATTTTTTGTAAGAATTTTTAAATATAGTAAACAGGGTCCAAAAATTATGAATTTTTTTGTGGAGCCTTCTGACACTGTGTATTTGCATGTGTAATATTTTCAAAATTTTATGCATTATGAATTTTTCTCGAAAATTCATTTAAGTATATTGTAAATAGAGTTTCATCATTTCATGTGACTTGGAATGTATAGAAAAAACGCTGCATTGCAACTCCATTGGAGATATCGATATACAATATGACAACACATATTATACCACAGGCTAGATAAACTTGTACATGAACCAACTGAGAAAAATGCGTGGCATGCAGATCATATAACGATGGACCGTAACCTCCGACTGTAATGCGTTTCAAGGCTACAATACATCGTTATATGATCTGCACGCCATGTATTTCCCCTATTTGGTTTATGTACAAGCCTATCTAGCCTGTGGTGCGATGCAGTAATAAAGAATAGTATCCATATTAGGGTTTCATCTTGCATCCCGAGCTTGTCTGGCTCCCTCTCTACCGTGAAGTGATAGGATATGTCTCCTTGTAGATGGCTCTTCGAGTAGACGGTGACCTTGACGCGCCACATTTCCTTGCCGTATTTGTTGATAGTGAAGCCATGATACTGCCGGTGGACGAGCCCAAACCCTAAAGTATGCACCACAACTCTGCATAGAAACCCACCTCCTTCTCTGCGTAGGTGTTCATGAAACACATCTAATTTTTTTTTCAAATTAAGAGAAGATAAGTATCCAATTTAAACCATAACATTTTTCTATATACGACTAACAAAGTTAATTACCACTAAACTAATTCATTACTACTAAACTAATTCATTACTAGTCAACTAACTAATTACGACTAATTAATTACCCCTAAACTATCTAATTACGACTAGCTGACTAAGACTGACTAATTATGATTATGATAATAACGGCAAAAACATAGCACAAATTACCTGTCCTTTGAAGGAAGTAATCAATCAACCATTCGGGGGAAGTAATCAATCAAGGTTGAGCGACGAGCGAGTGCCAGAGTTCGGTATTTATAGCCGAGCGGAGAAGGAGTCGCAGCGTTGGCGCCGGGAATTCCGTCAGATTTGGCGCCGGAATTTCTGGACGAGGTGACAGATGTGCGGAGTAGGGAGGAGGGACGGTGGGATAATGGACAAAATTTCATGAAATCATTCCAAGTCACGTAAAATGATGAAACTCTATTTACAATATACTTAAATAAATTTTTGAGAAAAATTCATAATGCATAAAATTTTGAAAATATTACACATGCAAATACACAGTGTCAGAAGGCTCCACAAAAAAATTCATAATTTTTGGACCCTGTTTACTATATTTAAAAATTCTTACAAAAAATATGCATAAATGATTTTTTTTAAAAAAATAAAAACATAAATAATTTTTTTTAAAAAAAAACAAAAACAAAAAAAGGGTACAGTGGTGGGCGCAGGTGAGCGTGCGCCACCACTGTAGCAATTTTTTTTTAAAAAAAAATGTTTTTACATCTAAAAAAATTAAAAAAAGAAAAAAATTGAAAAAACTTGCGGCGGCGCGCGAGGTGGCGCGCGGCGCGCGCTGCTGGTGGTGGGGCCGAGCGGCGCTGGGTGAGTGCGCCGCGCCCGACGTATGGTAAAACAGCAGCAGCGGGCGCGGGTGGCGTGCGCCTGCGCTTATTTTTGTAAATACCATTTGTCGGTGGTCAGAAGTGTAAATACGATTCGTAAACTGGCCGTATCCGCCCAAGATTCGGAAGAAAGGGTCATCTCCGTCTAGCTTTCTCCGTGTATTCTTGCGTGGCCGTCGATGAGTCCAAATCACAATGTCCACCACATTGGCCGATAAATGCCACCTGATCTTTTCTACTTCATCAACAAAGCCTAGTACCACCAATCTGCCATGGCTTCCTCTCTGCTCCTGTGCGTCCTGTTATGCAGCTACTATTCCATTGCTCTTGGAGGCAATGAGCACAACTTCGTAGTGGTGCCAACAAGCTCGTTTGAGCCACCACCACAAGTAGTATGCTCTACATCAAGAGGTATAGGAACTAAACCTGCAACAACTCACAATTCTGATCTTTGGGCTGTAAACCTAACCTTTTCATGCTAATTTTCAGTTACTTCGGAGCCAAACCGCGCGTCTGTGCCACTGGTGCACCGGCACGGACCGTGCGTGCCCTCGGGGGCCAACGACAAGCCATCTTTCGCCCAGAGGCTCCGCAGAGACCGCGCCCGCGCGAACTACATCATGAGCAAGGCCTCGGGGCGCGTGACCACGCTAGCAGACGTGAGCATCCCGGCGTACCTTGGGGACTCCGTCGACTCGCTGGAGTACGTCGTCACGTTGGGCATCGGCACGCCCGCCGTCCAGCAGACCATCCTCATCGACACCGGCAGCGACTTGTCGTGGGTGCAGTGCAAGCCGTGCAACTCCAGCGAGTGCTACCCCCAGAAGGACCCCTTGTTCGATCCGAGCAAGTCGTCCACGTACGCTCCGATACCATGCGACACTGACGCGTGCAGGAGCCTTGTGCCCGACTCCTACAACAACGGCTGCACGAACGGCTCCGGTTCCTCCCTGTGCGAGTATGGAATCCAGTACGGGGGAGGCTCAACCACGACGGGGGTGTACAGCACGGAGACGCTAACGCTCAAGCCCGGTGTTTCCATCAAGAACTTCAGCTTCGGTTGCGGCAATCATCAGCACGGCCCGTACGATAAGTTCGACGGCCTCCTCGGGCTCGGCGGTGCACCGGAGTCGCTCGTGTCGCAGACGTCATCGCTCTACGGCGGCGCCTTCTCTTACTGCCTCCCGCCAGTGAACGGCAGCGCTGGGTTCCTTACCCTCGGCGCGTCGGGTAACAACACAGCGGGCTTCGTGTTCACGCCGATGCGCCGCTTGTCGGAAGTGGCGACGTTTTACGTTGTGACGCTCACCGGCATTAACGTCGGTGGAAAACCACTCGACATACCACCGTCAGTACTCTCCAACGGCATGATCATAGATTCGGGCACGGTCATCACGGGGCTCCCAGCGACGGCCTACACGGCGCTGCGGTCAGCGTTCCGAAGTGCCATGTCTGAGTACCCGCTCTTGCCACCGTCTGCCGACGGGCTTGACACATGCTACAACTTTACCGGCTACGGAAATGTCACCGTGCCGAAGGTCGCCCTGACGTTCAGCGGTGGCACGACCATCGACCTCGACGTGCCCTCTGGTGTTCTGTTGGAAGGCTGCCTCGCCTTCGGCGGAGCGATGACGGACAACACCATCGGAATCATTGGCAATGTGAATCAGCGCACGTTCGAGGTGTTGTACGATTCTGGCCGGGGAAACGTCGGATTCAGGGCTGGTGCCTGCTGATCGAAGTTCGAGGTGTTGTTTCATGCAAGAGCAGGGATTACGTGCAGCAATCTATTGTTGGGGAAAGCTGTTCCCCTCGGCCATAAAAATGTTGCAGTTAAAATAATGGAAGCTTGTTATTTCTATTTTATCCGTGTAGTTCAAAAGATACACTCATACACATAGTTTCCTTCTTATATAGTGAAACTATGAAATAAAAACAGATCATAGAAATTTTTAAGAAGCAGATAAACTAAAATTTGGTATATGTCAGAAAAAAAACATTATCTCTTTTTAAGAATATATGACATTTTGAAGATTGACACGGCCTTCGGTATGCAACTTTGACCACTAACTTTTACACCACTTTGAAATAATTTTTTATTTATTACTAGTCAAAGGTAAAGAAGCTTGACTGCCCACTTTCTAAAACATCTTATATTTCTGAACAGAGGTAAAACTTAGCTTTTATTGTTTTAGTTTTGTGAAAAAAACAAGAGGCTTTTATACCTATCACCCGACGAAAAAATTGAATGAAATCAATTGAATTTTCTAAGCTTTGGATGTGTTATGTGGTTTTACACCGCCTCCGACGAGACGGCGATTGTATGTGTCGGTGGCATAGGCGGCGGTGCAGGAATAGGACTGGTGATGCAAGGTACGGCTGCAGAGGGCTAGCAAGGTGACAGCACACCGGTAGAGAAGCCGTAGGATGCCAGGTTTTGGATTTGAAGGGCGATGGGGGCGGGTGGGATTGTATATGCATTGTGGGGTAAGAGAACAGAATTGCTGGGTATAGGTTCAATGGTCCAAAATTCGACTGATTTTTTGCATAAAAGAAAATGGTATTATTTTCAGATAATTAATCTAAACTAGTTGAATTCCCGTGTTTTGCTACGGATAAAAAAAATTACCGTAGCACGTCGACTCGACATTTTAAGGATCAGCATGCCCGACCCACGCCTTCATCTCCGCCTCCGTCACACGCCCGATACAGCTTTGCTGTTTTTTTTTTCTATATTTGTTTTAGGGAAGCTGCATTTGTTTGTTGATAGATTGTTTATTTTTTTGTTAGTGATTTTTTAGGGTGTGGAAGGAGGATTTGGGAGGTGGAAGGGTTGGGGTTGGGGTGAAACGGTGAATGAGCCACTATCACCAATTTATTCTTTTTAAGTAGTAAATATAGTTTTGTATGTATTAGTGGTCAATATTGTGAAAAGTTGAACTATTCACATTCTAAAATGTTTTATTTTTTCACACCGAGAGTACAAGACTACATGACGTCTATTAGCTGAGCAAAAGTTTTGTGATCTAACTCAGCGTGTCAAAAGGAGAATGTCAGACCTCGGGCGTTGAATACTCGAAATCCTCATATGTGTACCGTACTAGTCCCATGATCATTAACTAATACACACATCT
Organism: Ampelocalamus luodianensis; assembly: GCA_036346255.1. Lineage (NCBI taxonomy): Eukaryota > Viridiplantae > Streptophyta > Magnoliopsida > Poales > Poaceae > Ampelocalamus > Ampelocalamus luodianensis. The sequence goes on along the minus strand of CM070627.1, from coordinate 47,647,967 downwards.
ACAACATTGGCATACACATCTATAGACAATTACATACAACATGAAACAAATATAGTAAATAAACTTAAGTGATTATATAATTTACAATACAAGGGCCAACAAAGTTTAAGTATAAGAAGTAGCAACGAAAATTTAATAAATTAAACGCAAAAGTTCAGCGGCATACCTATCCAAACCCTCAAGCAACCGACAAGGAGTAAACCCTACAAAGACCCGTCCTCATTCCCCCTGGTACCCGGACCGAAGAAGGTTTCGTCTGGCAATTGATCATCCCCATCCTCTGAACAACAATTTAAACAAAATTGATTACATTGTGTACTCAGCAAGACTTGTAGTGTATCGCAAAATCTATATACATGCTTGGCTAACAAGAGATGAGACTCTATGCTATAAGTTATTTTCAACATTTAGCAAGTTTTATTTGCAATATCAATACGTAGTATTTTGCAACGAAAATTTTCAAAGAGCAGTTAAATACTAAAGGAGCAGCATGTATGTAACTTAATAAATGACATATAGCAACCCTCCTTAGTTGCGATCAACCTTTTATTCTCAGCTATAGACATGACACTCAAATTAAATAACATCAAAATATACATCCCAACATTTTTCGATAAGATTGTTTTTGCAAAAGTACAGACTATACCCGATGAGGAGCCACTAAGAATGCTCATGACCACAAGCACGACTATTTAAATAGATTTACACTTTACAGAGTTGTACAACTGTACCAATAATATATGAGTTCTCTAGTTTATCCTACATCTGTTGATACCACCGCACACAACATTATAGTATGCAGTCTAGATCACGTAATGAAGCCTTTACATCACCTAGTCCAAACCTTGCACTAGCCCGACAATGACAACCCTCACCTCAATCCCAAGTAACTCCCGTCAAAGTGAGGAATTAACCATTATATCGGAAGGCTCTGGTCCCAACGCCTCGGTGAAGGGAGCCCCTTCGAGCAAGCCTACCCGGTCATACCATACTATCTGCGGCCTACCAACATGCAAGGCAAGTCTTCGATGACTTAATTAGCTAAGGTCATTCCATACCAGCATATGTGGTTGTACTCTTAGGCTTACACATGATTAATCGGTGTTCGGTTCTTAATTGATCCGGGCGAGGATCTCCCCCTATCTGCTTGTGAGATACACCTCCCACACTTCTTAGATTATAATATAACATGCCCGCATCACAAACTAAGTTTTTTATTTATTATTTTTATACAAAATAGTAGAGGTAAACCCCTCTGGAAGATTATGTCAAAATCTCCCGAATTTATATTCAACATTTCATCCATTTTCTAAATTTGGTAAAACTAGGACCCGGCTAAGCATTTATGTGATATTTGCACTCGGAATACCCAAATTGACATCATTTATTGCCTAAAACATACCCTAATGGCTACAATAGTAAGGATATGAATATTTCAAGGAGGATCATGCATTGAATAGAAATATAACTACCGATACCCTAAATATAGCAATTTTTACTCAAACATGCACACATACATAATAGAATTTGCAAAAGAAATACAATAATTGAAATAATGGGATCAATATGGTTAAAGGGGTGCTTTCCTTGCTCTCGTGTCGTTTCTCAAAGTATGAGGATGAAGAATAGTCAAAAATTTCGTTCGAGGTATCAATGTCTATTCAAAAAGAGCCGATAGCAAATTAATTATAGAAAAATAATTTCAATGGCAAAAAAAATCCAAATATTTTTGCATGTTCATATGGATAATGATTTTATATGAATTTATAAAAAAAATATTCATTCAATTTGGAGTTCATATGCAAAAGTTATTAAGGTTTGAATTTACTTCGGTTTTGAAAATCCTGAAAATAATAAAAAGTGTGACATCGAAAGTGTATTCTCTGATGTTTACGTTTTCCAACAAAGAAAGCATATTTTCCTCTGAACTGAAAGTTGATTTTCTCATTTTATGAATTGTTCTTTTTATTGTAAGCGAATAGTGGTGTGCGATAGATGAAATTGTATTGCCCTAAATTTGTTGTTGAATTATTACCATTTTATGGAGAGTACCTTACCATGACTTGCGTGGGAGGCCTAGTTCATTTAATAATTTCTTTTGTTATTATTTTCTATTTATCGAGGAAGTTCCACGATTTAGGTGTGTCCTATGAGTATCATCTAGATACCATCCTTACGATTTAGACGATGGCTTTATACGTCTGAGTTTCATCATTGTATTAATATCTTATTTTCATAGTTATTATCATGATCAAGCTTACACGAAAGTACACCTATTACAGTAGGTTAACCTTTAGCTAAATTACGTACTAATTGCTATTTTTAGATAAGTAGCCAACTACTCATTTTTCTTGATGAGGACTAAGTGTTATTGACTACTAATTCTTACCTAGCAAATATTGTCACCTCCCCGTTTTTAATAAAAATAGTTATTATGCATCTCATGAGCATGTATACTGTTTTTGAAACATTCGCATTAATTTTTGCACTTGGAAAATTTTAATCAAAGGTCAAACTTTAACCTAAATTAACTTCCCAAAAGAAAACAGAAACAAAAACTTGTGATAATCATGTAGAAATAATTTATTTAAATACTATAATATTTATCATGAATTAATATAATTTTTCCTAAATTTTTGGAACTCAATTCAACCCACAGAAAATTCAAACTCTATTCAATAACCTATTTTAAGTTTGAATTTGAAATATACAAATTAAAACATGAACAACGATTTTTAAAATTTTACATGGGTACTAGGTCATCCTAGGAACCCCTCTGAATTATTTCAGAATTTTAAGAATTTATTTGCTATTTTTAGTCGCTCGGTCAAAGTAGAAAGATTGGTTTATAAGTAGTCAACACAGAAGCTGTTCGGACGGTCCGAACGGAACCAATTTCCGATCGGACCAGTCCGAATGTCATTTTTGGGCCCACCTGTAAGGCCTTTCTCCTACCTTTTGTTGAGCTCGCAGATGGAGTGCACCACGCGGTCGAGGAATTCTTTCGCGCGGTAGTGGACGCCGTCAATCCACCGCCTCCATCCACCACTCCTTGAGCTTCTCCATTTCACGCCGCCTCCACTCCGCCATCTTCCCGGGTTAAAACCCCTACAAACCGTAGCATTTTCTCACTTTTCCTCGTTTCAGTCGAGAAAAGGGAAGCTTGTTCTAGCTCTCTACTCGGGTAAGCTTTGCGCCACTTTGTCCCTTAGCTCCTACCTTCGATGCTATTTCCATTTTTGCTAATGCGTGGGCTTGATTTTGTTTGTATCCCGGACCATCTTCGTGCCCTTGGCAACTCTAGAGCGCACACCTGAAAACATCACCGTGCCAACTTCATGCTCGGTAAGTTTTATCCTAAACCGTGTGCGTCATATCGTGTCTTTAGGTATGAGATTGGAAACCCCTCAACCAATTTTGCCAATGTGTTATAGGAGCAGTGGCATTTTGAGGTTTTCTCTTTTCGGCCGAAGAACCTAATCTTCGTCTCCAGCTTCGGTCGGTGAGGCATTGTCAAATTCCTTTCGTCTACACCTTACCACTAGCATCCTTGAGCTTTTTCGAGCATTCATTTCTCTTAGTACTTCTCATGATTTTCTCTCCACATTGAAGCTCATCGCCGCAGTGGACATCGTCGATGTTGAGCCACTTCCGATCATCTATACTCTTTTACAACCCTCGGGTAGCCTTACTTAGTCTCTAGCAAGCTTTGGCACCTGCTTAACTAGACAATGCAGAGCTTTTCCCTATGCTTGCATGTTGCCATAGTTTGCACTGCCACCCAACTCCGACTAGCCGCTGGTACGGTCCACCTCAGCCTCCGCCACCACTACCATTAGATGCGCAAGCTTTTTGTGAACCTGTTCATGTCCTTGGTTCACGCCGGCGTGGACCACATCACCGGCGGTGAGCTTGGAACTGAACTCGGGATTTTTGTCAGTTTTTTCGATCGTTATTGTAGCAAGGTCGTTAGTGGCAAATCCCGTTCTTAAAGTGATAATGATTGCTTAGTTATTAAAAGGCTATCTTAACATGCTTTTGTGTCTATGGCATGTGGGCCCTCGAACAGAAAACGGAGGAGTTAAGTGAAACGTAGTAGTGGATGACATGTGGGCCTAGCTCCTTTAGTGCCCCGTGCACTGTGTTGTCCACAGGTGGACCAAGTTCATAGACCGTGTCTCTGACAATAGGCCCCATCTGTCAGTTTGTTGAGTCAAGGTGAAGTTCGGACTAGTCCGAACGGAATCAATCGCAGGACCCTATTGCCATTCGCTAGTGATCAATTTTAATTACTTTTTATTCCATTCTTTCTCTTAATCCTTGAATATCTATTATCCCATTTGTCATGTTTTAGGATTATTAGATTGAAATAATTCTACAAATTTTTAGTTACTAGATTATGGCACAACTCCTAATGCAAATTTACCTCTCCAACAAGTCTACATTTTTGTCATAGCTATTAATGACCTAACAGGATTTTCTAGTTAATCTTTTAGCCCATTTACTTTACTTGTCATCTAACTAAGTGAAGTCTAGCCATTATCAGGATATTAGCAATATTAACAATTTTACTTGATTTTCAATTTGGAGCACCATCTTTTGAATTTATTCTCAGAGTATACTGAGGATGACCAATATCCAATTATAAATTATTTTACAATTTTTATTATCCATCTCATTGATCTATTATCATTAAGTTTTTGGCAAGTTGTAACAGCCCAAATTTAAAATTTCAGTAAAAATTAAAAGTTTATTTATTTTTGTGGAATTTTCTAAAATTTTAAAAGCTTTTTTATAAATATTTTAAAGCCAAAACAAATTTATTTACAAAATTAAAAGCCAACATAAAGCTGGAAATAATTTTATTAAGTCCAAAATAAGCATGGGAATTTCTGTGAATTTTTCCATAATTTTTGGAATTATTCTACTATTTTCCAAAGCCTAAATGAATTAACAGAATTAAATCAAATAAGAAAGTCAAAAGAAAATCTAAAACTCGATTTGGGCTGAAACCCAAATCTTCGGCCCAAAGCCATCCCGCGCGCAGCCCGCACGCGGCCCACACCGCCGTACCCCCTCCTCTTCATCCACCGTTGGATCAACATCCAGCGAACGCGCTGCACACATGTGCCCCATCTCATCGTGACCACTCGATCTTGAATCAACGATCGGGATCTTTTGGAACCTCCGCATAGTCCGAATAACATAACCATTGTGAGCCGTGCGATCTTAATTCAACGGCCGAATCATCCACCTCTTCCACGCCGCTCTATCGATCGTGGACCGTTGGATCAAAATCCAACGCCCGTGTTCTTTCTTCCTCCTCTCCTTCTTCTCCGCCGCCCGCGCAATCGCCGCCATGACCGAACCGAGAAGCTCCGATTTCGCCGCTTTCTCTCTCTCTCCTCATGGTCGTGCGACCGCTTCCTCGCTCCAACCGCCCCACTTCCCACCTTCTTCCCTTCTTCGCCGGTTTACCCACGAACGCCGAAACCGCCGCCAAGACGCCCCACGCCGTTCGCCGCCCCGCCTCCCTTGCCCTATAAAAGGGAGCACCGGGTAGCCCTCTCCACACCGAAGCTCAAGCCATCACCCACTCCTCCTCCCCTCCTTCGTGTTCGTCGGAATTCGAGATTGAAGCTCTTCGGCCAGAACTTCGTTCTTCGTCTTCTCCGGCGCCGTCAAGCCACTCCCGACCACACCTTCGTCATCGTCACGTCACCACGAAGCCGGTGCGCCCACTCACTTCGTCGGAGGACCCTCGGAGCGCCTACTTCACGGAGCCGCAAACGCCACCGCCAAACTCGCCGCCGACGACCAAGACGCCGCCCGCCGCCTCTAAGGTAGCGATCGGGATCCTCGTGTTCCTCTCGCTTGGTACCACTCACGCACTCGCCGTGGCGTAGAACGCCGGTGAGTCTCGGCCCCGACGCCGACGCCGCTGCGTTTCACGTGGCTCGCCACGTGGACGCCACGACGCTGCCACCTCAGCCCGGATGCCTAGTCACCACACGCGTGGACACACACGTGGCTTACGCGCCAAAGACACCCGCACACGCAATCGCATCGCACCGAAGCCCACCGTGGTCCGCTGACCGGACCATGGACCTGGTCTTTGACCAGGGGGCCCACATGTCAGTGTCTCAAAAGAATTTCCTTTAGGAAAATAAATCGGCCGAAAATTCTTTTTCTGGTAGCTGATGTCTGCATTGCGCAATAAATAGCTTTTCAGTAGAAAAATAATTCGGAAAATGCAATTAAATTTCAGATTTAGGTTTAAACTTCTAAAATTCATAACTTTTGCATATGAACTCCAAATTGGGTGATTCAAATTGCAAAATTTATATAAAATTATAATCTAGCTAACTAAACCAAAATATTTCAATTTGGAGTTATTTTAATCTATGTTTTTGAATTTATTTGAATTTGAATATTGAATTTATCGTATTTTTCACGTTTAGACTTCGACGACTCCGGAGAGTTCAACCAATCTGAAGATTTAGAATTCCAAGACATCGACCAAGGCAAGTTACACCATTGACCATATTGCCCCCAGTATTTTAAGTTATTTTCAGTTTTTATATTCTTTATCGCATGCATATGTTTGTATAAATATTTTAATGTCCTGTTTTATGTATAGTTACCCCATGTTTATTTGTATGGCCAATTTGAATATTGTATCTGACTACCTTGATACCATAAGCAAAATATTATCAAAATTAAACATATGCTTAGCCAGGCTTAGTTCACACTTACAGAATTTGGGAGGGTTTTCACCAAATTTATACAAATTTGTTTCAAACTTGTTATTGTGGTATTGTCTTACCACATGGGTTTATAAATAGAGTTTTATTCAAAATAAAATCAAAAATGGGTTTGGACTTGGGCGAAATGGTCGGAATGGTGGGTGCAGATTTATACACAGGATTGATCTGGTTAAGATTAAGGCCCACGGTTTGTAGGAATGACGCCCAAGTCAATTGAGGACCGGTCTTTGAGCCGCTTATTGCTATGCAATATCGTACTACCACATGTCCTGTATGGGCAGGATTTGGCTAATTAGTTTGTGATGTTCTAGTGTATTTATGTCATGTGATTATGTGGGTGTCGGTTAGACGTTTTATTCCCACTTGGCGCAATAGGGGCTTTCTGAGGACTAGTTAGTCCAAAGGGGCGAAACCTTAGCGCATGAACACACTAGGCGTAATGTAAAGGCCTCATGGTAATTGCTCACCACACACCTACGGAAGCGTGAATTACCGACATAACGAGCATGTCACCTCGTGGGTAAAGTTGTACCAACTCGCAGAGTAGAAACTATTCGAATACGCTCCCGCGGTCATGGACATGCTAGAGTGGCCACTTAAAGTTAGAATTATTTTTGGTTTTAAATGCTTTATTAAATGTTAAGGATGGTTAATCCTTATGAAAAATTGGGCGGGAAGCCAAGTGTTAGGAGGGGATCCTTCACTTTATTATTGGAGGTTATCCACATTGTAATATTGTCATTTTAAAGTATGATTTTAGTCTTAGTATAAAACTGCCTTAGAAATTACTATGATTATTTACACTGAAAATGCTGTTTATGCAAAACAACCCCTGCCATACTCACTTGTTACCTTATGCATGCATTTTAATTCAATATTGGGTGTAACTTGAGAGCACGGAAGTTGTGCTCATCCTTGCTGAATAAATCTTATTCAGGAGAAGATTTCTTCCCCGACGGTGAGGATCCAGACGAGTAGGCCTTGACCTAGACGATTGCCTGTGGCGCATCGTGTGGCTCACCTCTATTATTATATTTCCGCTGTGTTTATCATTTGACATTTGACATTATTGTTCAGACTCATTTGTATTAAACAATTATTTATTTAATGTCATTTACGATTTTGTGATATGATTGTGCTATCCTTTTGTGAGACTGTGTACACTGGAAATCCTGGACCGGTGTATGAACACAGAGAATTCGGGATCCCTCGCTCCCGGGTTCGACACAAGTCCACCATTTAATTTGAGTTGTTCTGATGAATTTTACTAAATTGAATTATTTTAACTAGACCTCAATTGGTATGGTCCATTGATAATTTGACATTGTGTTTTATTTAAAAAGACCTACTGGCTAGTCTTAATCAATCAAATGGTTATTATTCTTTTAGTAATGGCCTAGGGCCTACTGTTATTTTGACAACCAAAGCCCAATCTTGATTTCTAACTAGTTTTGCTCTTTTAGTTTAAATGCTAAGAGCACACCATCTAACCTTTATTTACTTGAGTCAAATGCCTTCAATCTAACCCTTCATCACTTTAACTAGAGTGTATTTGCTAATTACAATACTCACTTGATTATTTAGATCACTAACCATTTTGTTAATTATTCAATTGTCTGGTGTAGGTACACTGTCACTGAAGTAATCATGCAATTTCCTAATCTTGCTTTTCTGTTCATTTGTTTGTTAATGGGTACTAAGCACTTTCAATCAACCATAACTAGTAGATTTAGCTGTCATCACATGGTTTGAAATTTTGAACTTACATTTGTTAACAATCCTACTTACTATTCTTTAAATGAACACCTACTTGGATTGGGCCCACTGTTAGTCACTTAGCCTACTAGCTATTGCTAGTCCACTTACAGGCGGGTCCCACCTATCACTGACGGCATCCAAGACGCAGCGAGAGAAGCCGTGCGCCGACTTCGCTACACCTATGACGCCCACCTTCGGGATACTGTATTTCAGTACTATCCCATGCACATCCCCACCCTGGCCAGGCAAAGGCCTTCACCAATCGAGAATGAGGATATGCCGAGATCACCCATCAGGTGGAACTAGCCAAGGCGATGGATTACACCTATGGCAACACCTGGATGAGTCAGATTTAGTCCAGGGAGATTAGAAGCAAAGAGGAGAAGTCGAGAGCAACCAAGCGAATTAGTTTCTACAAGGCAAAGCCAAGGCAGCACTCGCAACTCCCGACTACACCCCATCCACCCCATAGATATTTGCTTTCACCTTATTAGATATTTGCTTTCCCTTTAGTTGTTCGATTAGTCATGTAATTATGAGCTACTAACCTTCGTGGTAGCCATAATCAAGTGAATAAAATAAAGAACTACTTTGAAAAAGGAAAATTTAATTATTTGTCTTTGTGTGCTTTTGGGCTAATATAAATTTATTTCCTTAGTGCTATTCTTTCTTTTCTTTCCTAAGTCTTTGGAAAAATCCAGCAGATGGTGGCCACCCACAGAAGTGGCAGCGTTCAAGGCCGTGGCAACGAAACGCCGACCATCAAGAGCACTGCTCAAGAGCCTCCCCACCGCCAAGGCGGACCGGACCGGCAATGATGATGGCCAACTGGACCCACCTCATCGACTTGTCGCCCGGCCGCCAAGAATCTCGAACATCCAAGCCGCAGCAGCAGCCACCGCCGCAACTCAGGCACTAGCACACCCTCCTCAGCGGGTGACCATGTCGGAGTTCATGCGTATGCGTCCTCCGACCTTCTCCAGCAGCACCGAGCCAATGGATGTTGACGATTGGCTTTGGGCAATCGGAAAGAAGCTGGACATCGCCCAATGCACCGATCGCGAAAAGGTCCTGTTCGCCTCCCATCAACTCAACGGACCAGCTTCGGAGTGGTGGGACAATTTCTGTATCTCCCACGCCAATGCCCAGGCCATCTCGTGGGACGAGTTCGTACGGGCCTTCCGTCATGCCCACATCCCTACCGGCATGATGATATTAAAGAAAAAAGAGTTCCATGCCTGTAAGATCGAGGAGGCCGACTAGAGGGGGGGTGAATAGGCGTTTTAAAACTTCTATGCGCTAAAACCGATTTCTAATGCGGAAGCTAATACAAATACGATTTTGCACAAATAAGGCCTAAAACCACTAGGCTTAACTAAGTGCACCAACAATACAAGTCTATTGATAATAATCAATCAAGCATTGACTTGTAAACAATTTAATTTAAGCAATGTAAATAATACTATTGCAATCATACACAATGAATAAGCAATTATACAATGAATGTAAATTGCACAAAGTAAAGCTCAAGAATGCAAACCACAATTGACACGCGATATTTTTCCGTGGTGATCGAAGACTTGCCGGTCTCCCTAATCCACGTTGAGGTAAGTTCAACTTTTGGATCGGCTCCAAAACGCGAGGCAACACCTCCGAGGTAAGTCCAAACAACTTGGACCGTTCCAACCGAACCAACACCTCTAAGTGAGATCAACCGCTTGAACCGACTCCAACTTGAACTTATCACCTCGATCCACTAGGTTGCTCTTACTCCGCTCCGAGATGGCGAGCACCAAGCCACTCACAAATCGCCCGGTCTTCTCACAAGCTTCACTTGAGAAGATCACCGACGCACCACGCCCACGCCGCCTAGGTGTCGGCAAACACCAAGAGTAACAAGTCTCAACTTTCACTTGAACCAATCAAGTGACAAAGCTCGTGGATACTAAATCCACCACCTAATGCAACACATGCAATAGGATTTGCCTCTCAAACCTCACTAAGTGCAACACATGCACAAATGGGAGTAGAGGGCTTGCTCTTAGCTCAAAGGAACTCAATGGGATGCCAAAGGTTGTCTCTCAACCGCCAAGGGGGTATTTATAGCCCCAAACCAAAAACTAGCCGCTTGGAGACGAACAGCCAAAAACTAGCCGTTACAAAGATTTTGCGGTCGTACCGCACTCACAAGGGGCGGTACTACCGTTCTCATGCGGTACTATCATAGCTTATACGGGCGGTACTACCGCAGCCCGATTTTCAGCATGCACGACACTCTGTAAAAGGTCATAACTTTTGACTCGATGTCGGAATTGAGTGATCTTGGACTCTATTGAAAGCTTATTCAGTGGGCTACTCAACCCACCTATTTGATTTGACCTCAAACACATTTTATCAAATCAAAAAGCACAACTTCAAAGAGCCACTACCATGGTCTAAGTCCAAAGAGTTAGCAACAAGCAATCTTAGACCATGCCAAGGGAAAATACATGAATCCCAACAATTTGCAAAACATATTTGCAAACTTAGATCATGCTACAAGGAGTAGGTACATGGACTTCAACCGTTTGCAAAACACATTTGCAAAGTATAGTCACATGCTACAAGGATTATCCACGAGCCTCAACTATTTGCAAACACATTTGCAAATATAGGCAACATGTTAAGTTGAGCTAGAGCAAACACAATGAGCTATCAACACATGACTAACTCAAGCTACTAGACAAGACCCCTCTTAATAGTACGGTAACCTATTCTAGCAATCCGGTCTTCCAACCAAACACCAAGACCGGTAAAAGACTAGGAACACATCCTTAGCCCTAGCTAGTCATACCTTTGCCTTGAGCATCTTCTTGAAGCTTGATGACGCACATCTTCACTTCAAGTCCGGTCATCGCCTTGATATGCATCAACCCATGATGCATCCTCACTCAACACATGATGAGTCTTTCTTGACTTGATGATCAACCCATGATCATCTCTTCTTCGAGATCTTGATATGCATCAACACATGATGCATCATCTTCTTGAACCTTGACTTGATGACAATCAACTCATGATGTCATCCAAAGTCTTCATCACCTCGAACATAACCTATTTATCCAACTCATGGAAAATGTTAGTCCCACAATGTCATTAACATTAATTAACAAGATATACCGCATAAATGCTTTTGAACAAGCCATTATCAAGGTGCGGTATTACCGCTAACTAGCATCCGTAATACCGCTCTTGGTAATACCGCTTTCGATGCGGTACTACCGATTTCCGAGGCTCGAGAAATACGTAAAAATACCTTCTCTGGAATTTACATACCGCCAACATATTTGCGGTCATACGCCACGCCGTAGTTCCGCCACATGAACTCGTACTACCGCTCCACCTCGAGCAAACCAAGTCCAAAAAGCAATGCTACCGAATTTTCATACCGCATGTAAATCGGTATATCATGCGGCGGTACTACCACCGCATACAACGCCGGTACTACCGCATTTCGTAAGCTTTTGAATGCAATGCATGACTCCTTTGTCTTGAGCCATGTTGATCTCTTATCACCTTTGTATTTCCTTTTCATGTCATCATTCAAACTCCGGGACTAAGCCTTGAAAACATCTTAGCACACACATTAGTCCCACAACACAATTTGCAAATAATTGAATATAATTGGTATGAGTATATATAAACACGAAGTTATATATATACTCAAGAGTTATGTTTCAAAGTAGATCACAAAGATCAATACTACTGAAACAACAAGGTCATGAGTATATACAAACTACACAAGTTATATATACTACAAGTATATACGAACTACACAAGTTGTATATACTAAATATGAGTGTATACGAACTACACAAGTTGTATATACTCATATGAATATATTAACTACACAAGTTAAAAAATATTCAAGGATATATGAGCATCAATGAACTACACAAGTCTCATATGCTCTCATATACTCATATGAATATATTAACTACACAAGTTAAATATATTCAAGGATATGTTTCAAAGTAAAGATCCTTAATATATGTGGAAAGAGAATATGGATCAATACTAATGAAACCACAAAATATAGAATGAACTCCCTAAATGTGTGCATACACAAATGTGTAATGGAAACATATGCACATATCCAAGTTAACCTTTTGGTGGAGTTTAACCTATATTTTGGATCCGAGGAATGCAACAAGATATAATAAGAAGAAGTAGAATGCATACCTCTTGTATTTTCATCTTTATATACAAACGAGACTAAGCAATAGATAATCAATAGAATTGTTAGTCTCACAAATAGATTGTCATTTATGAATACATACCTGCTTGGATTTTTGCTTTTATATCCAAGTGAGACTAAACTTGATATAACAATAGAGTGTTAGTCTCACAAGTGCATTTGTCATTAATCACTTAATCACTTGCATGCCTTCATGATTTTCACCTTTATATCCAAATAAGACTACACAATATGTATATCAATAAAAATGTTAGTCTCCTAATTAGATTTATCATTAATCACCAAAACTCCATTACCACATAATAGCGGGTCTAGATCTTTCAATCTCCCCCTTTTTGGTGATTGATGACAAATCCATCATTAATAGCAACATTTGGATATAAGTCAACATATAATAAGAGAGAAAGCATATTTGACTATATGTATGCACAAAACTTAGAGAAAGAATTCTCCCACTTAAGGCATCACAAGAGATATCAAATAAGAACATCCAAATATAGCTCATACAAATTCTCCCCCTTTTGGCATTAAACACCAAAAATCCAAAATAAATCTTAAGGCAAAGGAGAGTCTTTGTAAGACTTATGAGCTAGGCAATAGAATTTATATGATTTTGATCATCGAAATATTATCCCCTTTTATGATCTATGCAAGATATAAGGTGAGAATATTCTCCCTAAACTTTTTCCTTTTAAGTTCTCCAAAAGCATTCTCTCACTTTTGGACTAAACATAAGATAGGGTGAACTCACAAGAGAGAATCCAAATAAATTGATCCAAATCAACTTTCTCCTTTTTGGCATAAACACCAAAAGATCTAAAATAAAGCGAAACCATAAGAGAGTCTTTTCAAATTAGTTTTCCTATATATTAGTATACCAATTTTTTAAAACTAAAAGGTTTCCAATAAAACTTTTTCAAAATATTTTAGGAAAACTCCCACTTACACAAAGGTTCCACTCCTTTGACACACAAAGGATTTCTTCGTCCACTTAGTTTCTTTGCTTTTGACACACAAAAGCATTCTTTGTCCAATTGTCTTTGCTTTTGACACACAAAGGCATTCTCCCTATTTTCTTTATGTGTATCCACTTGTAAGGTAATCCTTGAACAATTCTAGTAGATACCACTTGTAGAGATTTCTTGTAGATACCACTTGTTGAAAGATATTCTTTAAACTTTACTTGTGGATACTACGAGTCGACGATGCCACTTGTAAATTTCACTTGTAGATAATACTTGTAAATCCATATGTTGATACCACTTGTGGAAAACATGCGTCGACGGGTCTTGCAATCTCAAGGTGCTTGAACTTCTCTTTTTAAGATCTTTAATGAAAGCATAGAGAGAAGAGATAGAGAGAAAAACCACTTGAGATAAGATGATACCACTTGATACAATTGAGATATATCTCTTGAAGAGATAAGACTTGAAAAGATATCGGTATCAGAGAAACCACTTGGATAAGATACCTCTTGAAAAACGACATCAAGAAATTTGAGGTATCGGAGAGACCACATGGATAAGAAGTGATTAGGTATCGGGGAGAGCTTGGTAAGCAAAGAATTGATCGGCATGGAAAGAGTTAGATACCACTTGTGAATGAGAACAAGAGATACCATTTAAAAGATACAACATGAAGGAGTACGATGATATCAATTGAGAATACCACTTGTAAGGACAAGATGATATCACTTTAAGAGTACCACTTGTAAAAACAAGGATACCACTTGAATCAAACACATATGATTCTCATGCCGAGATCAAAGATGATCAAAAGGAGCTACCACTTGAAAGAGTACCACTTGTAATGATAAGAATATCACAAGGTGGTCAAGATAAGCATTTGATGGTAGCTTGCAAAGATAGCAAGGATCAATCTTAACTTTGGGAAACAACCACAATAGATTTAGAATTGAAAGAGTTTGAGATTGGCTGTTTTATCAGGATAATCGGAAGTACCGCCATACAAAGACCGGTATTACCGCAAAGCGGTAGTACTGCAGGAATACTGCCGGTAGTTCCGATTTTTCTGGGATAACAATGATTGATCAGAGAATTTAGAAGAGAATTGAAGCTTATGCAAATGATCCCTAGTTTTGAACTCAATTAAATATTTTAAGGATCATTATGCACTAAGGGGACTAATTAATATTCAAGAAATTAGTTTTTTATGAATTAGTCTTTTGATTTGCAATTAAAATCAGATTTTCAGGAAATTTCTCAACAAGAGCCAAATTGAGCAAAAGATGAAATCTATAGCATCCAATTTCATGTATGAGTCATAAATACCATCATGGACCTATTCATATGAATAATTTAGGCTCAAATGGCTAAACTCACTTAAGTGCTAGAAAGTGACCACTTAGGTCAAACTAGTATTTTGACGAGTTTCAAAATCAAATAACTTTTGATGAGTTGGTCTTTTGAAAGTCATTTGAATACGAAAAGTGTTTAGAATAACCAACTCTAGGATTTTCCTTTTGAGACAAAGATCAAATTCCTTTTATAATAGATTTTACACAAAAATCTAGTTTATGTCAAAAACAAGATTCTATGATCTAGAATTTTGGGTAGAAACTCATTTTCATTTAAAATAGCTTTTTCTTAAGCCAAAACCTTTGGTAAACCTTTGAAATGCATTTGTATATATTTTGCAACTAATTTTTCAAAGGATATACTTATAATTTCAAATTTTTGACTTTGGCTTAATGGCTTAATTTTGAAAAAAAAACATTATTAGCACTTAATTAATTTGGGCACACATAGGGATGTGATATACATGATTATTACTTAGCACTCCCCCTTAATGTGCCACAACCATCTTGCTCAAGATTTGAATAATTACGATTAAGCGCAAGAGCAAGAACAACCCTTTTCATAAGATTTTCATGAATGCAACCTACACAAGGTAAAGGGTCTAAATACTTCAATGTAAATACTTGTTACCGAGATAGCATTGGCTCATGATATGATTCGATTATCCTCATACTTGGCTCCAATTTTGACATATGGTGGAATACACCTCTTCATGAAGAAGTCAAGTCTCCAATGCCTCTCCAAGTACCTATTAATCATTTAAGCGCATTTTTGGTACCCAATTCTTGGTTGGGTCCATGAATGTTAGTCACAATATTTTTGGGCACCCAAATGGCCTTAGCAATGCATTTATGTGAACTAACAATCTTGGCAAACACATTGTCATTTCTATCCTTCCTAAGCAAATAATCATTATTATAAATAATAGGCTTAGGAGAGATACCTTTAGGACATTCCTTACTAAAATGTCCTTTCTCCCGGCAATTGTAGCAAGTAGGGCTTTTGCTTCCCCTTGATATCTTCTTTTCTTGCTCATTGCCGTCTTGCCTCTTTATTGAATGTCTTGGCTTGACATCCTTTTGATTTGGACACACCGAGGCTATGTGTCCAAACTTCTTGCATCCAAAGCACTTGATAATTTTGAATTTATCTCCATTTTGCTTTGGGTGACTCTTCACCTTATTCTTGGCGGTGAGACCAAGCCCTCTCTTGTACATTTTCTTGATAGGGCACTTGGAGGCAAATGACCTTTCTCATTGCAATCAAAGCATTTTATATCTTTGATCTTTTACTTTCCTCTATAAGATTAGTCTCACAAGATATAGAGGAAATCAAGCATTTAATTTAGAGCAACAAGGTATATCATTTAAATCATTTACCTTGTTAGGGCACACTGAAGCAATGTGTCCCTTTTCATAACATCCAAAGCATTTGATATTTGAGTATTTCTTTCCTTTTGCTTTGGGATGAACTTCACCTTTTCATTTCGATGAAGCCAAGTCCTCTCTTGTAATCTTCCTTATTAGGGCATTTTGAGGAGAGGTGACCTTTGATGACAATCAAAGCACTTGATGTTCTTGTTGTGTCTTTGATTGTGTCTCATCTTGCTATTCTCCCTTTTCTTCATGGGAGTGAAGCCGATTCCACTCTTGTCATTTGAGCTACGTTGCTTGCTCAAGATATCATCAAGAGTGACCTTCCCTTTGTGGCTTCTATCCAAGTCATTTTTCAAATTTATGATTTGGGCCTTGAGCATTTTGTTTTCCTCTACAAGATTAGTTTCAACAAGCATAGAGGAAATAGTAGCATTTTCACAAGTGCTACAAGGCATATCAATTAAATCATCACAAGATGTGGATATGCTAACTTTAGATGAATTGCAAGAAATAGGAGCAATGCATGGCAAATCATCTATTAGATTACATGTTACACCTATATCCACCTTGGAGCTAGTATATTCATTTAGGAGGAGCTTTTCATGTTCATCTTTTAGAACATCATAATTATTTTGGAGTAAGACATGTTCTTTCTTCAAAACTTTGTATTTAGATTTCTCCATTCCTAAATATTCATTTAGATCTTCTAGCATATCTATCAACTCATCATAAGAAGGATTATTGTCATCATCATTATTTACCTTCTTATTACCTTTAGCCATAAGGCAATGAGTTGATGTGGAGGGGTTTGTGATCTCATCATTGTCGGAGCTTGATGTTGAACATTCTTCTCCCGACATCAATTCTTCTATGCGATCATTACTTGTGGAAGTGGACCTTTCATAATATTCTTGAAGATGAGTCCACATCTCATGAACGTTCTCGTGATCGCATATGGCATCAAACACATCTACACTCAAAGCACTAAATAAAGCGTTAATTGCTTGAGCGTCGAGATGTAAGCATTTCTCTTCCTCAATTGTTGGATCAAGCCTATCCAATGGAGGAGAAAAGCCAACATCTACAATTCGCCATATATTTGGGCTCATGGCCTTAAAATAACATGACATGCGGATTTTCCAATGTGCATAATTTGTGCCATCAAATTTAGGTGTTTCACCTAGGTGCATAAAATCTCTAGTCGCCATCCTTTACTCTCTAGACGGTTAAGTCTAATAAATGAGAGACCAAGCTCTGATACCACTTGTAAGATCGAGGAGGCCGACTAGAGGGGGTGAATAGGCGTTTTAAACTTCTATGCGCTAAAACCGATTTCTAATGCGAAGCTAATACAAATACGATTTTGCACAAATAAGGCCTAAAACCACTAGGCTTAACTAAGTGCACCAACAATACAAGTCTATTGATAATAATCAATCAAGCATTGACTTGTAAACAATTTAATTTAAGCAATGTAAATAATACTATTGCAATCATACACAATGAATAAGCAATTATACAATGAATGTAAATTGCACAAAGTAAAGCTCAAGAATGCAAACCACAATTGACACGGCGATATTTTTCCCGTGGTGATCGAAGACTTGCCGGTCTCCCCTAATCCACGTTGAGGTAAGTTCAACTTTTTGGATCGGCTCCAAAACGCGAGGCAACACCTCCGAGGTAAGTCCAAACAACTTGGACCGGTTCCAACCAACCAACACCTCTAAGTGAGATCAACCGCTTGAACCGACCCAACTTGAACTTATCACCTCGATCCACTAGGGTTGCTCTTACTCCGCTCCGGAGATGGCGAGCACCAAGCCACTCACAAATCGCCTGGTCTTCTCACAAGCTTCACTTGAGAAGATCACCGACGCACCACGCCCACGCCGCCTAGGTGTCGGGCAAACACCAAGAGTAACAAGTCTCAACTTTCACTTGAACCAATCAAGTGACAAAGCTCTCGTGGATACTAAATCCACCACCTAATGCAACACATGCAATAGGATTTGCCTCTCAAACCTCACTAAGTGCAACACATGCACAAATGGGAGTAGAGGGCTTGCTCTTAGCTCAAAGGAACTCAATGGGATGCCAAAGGTTGTCTCTCAACCGCCAAGGGGTATTTATAGCCCCAAACCAAAAACTAGCCGCTTGGAGACGAAACAGCCAAAAACTAGCCACATAAAGATTTTGCGGTCGTACCGCACTCACAAGGGGCGGTACTACCGTTCTGCGGTACTACCGCAGATTATACGGGCGGTACTACCGCAGCCCGATTTCAGCACGCAGACGACACTGGTAAAAGGTCATAACTTTGACTCGATGTCGGAATTGAGTGATCTTGGACTCTATTGAAAGCTTATTCAGTGGGCTACTCAATTCCACCTATTTGATTTGACCTCAAACACATTTTATCAAATCAAAAAGCACAACTTCAAAGAGCCACTACCATGGTCTAAGTCCAAAGAGTTAGCAACAAGCAATCTTAGACCATGCCAAGGGAAAATACATGAATCCCAACAATTTGCAAAACATATTTGCAAACTTAGATCATGCTACAAGGAGTAGGTACATGGACTTCAACCGCTTGCAAAACACATTTGCAAAGTATAGTCACATGCTACAAGGATTATCCATGAGCCTCAACTATTTGCAAAACACATTCGCAAATATAGGCAACATGTTAAGTTGAGCTAGAGCAAACACAATGAGCTATCAACACATGACTAACTCAAGCTACTAGACAAGACCCCTCTTAATAGTACGGTAACCTATTCTAGCAATCCGGTCTTCCAACCAAACACCAAGACCGGTAAAAGACTAGGAACACATCCTTAGCCCTAGCTAGTCATACCTTTGCCTTGAGCATCTTCTTGAAGCTTGATGACGACATCTTCACTTCAAGTCCGGTCATCGCCTTGATATGCATCAACCCATGATGCATCCTCACTCAACACATGATGAGTCTTCTTGACTTGATGATCAACCCATGATCATCTCTTCTTCGAGATCTTGATATGCATCAACACATGATGCATCATCTTCTTGAACCTTGACTTGATGACAATCAACTCATGATGTCATCCAAAGTCTTCATCACCCCGAACATAACCTATTTATCCAACTCATGGAAAATGTTAGTCCCACAATGTCATTAACATTAATTAACAAGATATACCGCATAAATGCTTTTGAACAAGCCATTATCGGAAGGTGCGGTATTACGCTTAACTAGCATCCGTAATACCGCTCGTAATACCGCTTCGATGCGGTACTACCGATTTCCAGAGGCTCGAGAAATACAGAAAATACCTTCTCGAATTTACATACCGCCAACATATTTGCGGTCATACGCCACGCCGTAGTTCCGCCACATGAACTCGTACTACCGCTCCACCTCGAGCAAACCAAGTCCAAAAGCAATGCTATCGAATTTTCATACCGCATGTAAATCGGTACATCCGCTGCGCGTACTACCACGCATACAACGCCGTACTACCGCATTTCCGAAGCTTTTGAATGCAATGCATGACTCCTTTGTCTTGAGCCATGTTGATCTCTTATCACCTTTGTATTTCCTTTTCATGTCATCATTCAAACTCCGACTAAGCCTTGAAAACATCTTAGCACACACATTAGTCCCACAACACAATTTGCAAATAATTGAATATAATTGGTATGAGTATATATAAACACGAAGTTATATATATACTCAAGAGTTATGTTTCAAAGTAGATCACAAAGATCAATACTACTGAAACAACAAGGTCATGAGTATATACAAACTACACAAGTTATATATACTACAAGTATATACGAACTACACAAGTTGTATATACTAAATATGAGTGTATACGAACTACACAAGTTGTATATACTCATATGAATATATTAACTACACAAGTTAAAAAATATTCAAGGATATATGAGCATCAATGAACTACACAAGTCTCATATGCTCATATACTCATATGAATATATTAACTACACAAGTTAAATATATTCAAGGATATGTTTCAAAGTAAAGATCCTTAATATATGTGGAAAGAGAATATGGATCAATACTAATGAAACCACAAAATATAGAATGAACTCCCTAAATGTGTGCATACACAAATGTGTAATGGAAACATATGCACATATCCAAGTTAACCTTTTGGTGGAGTTTAACCTATATTTTGATCCGAGGAATGCAACAAGATATAATAAGAAGAAGTAGAATGCATACCTCTTGTATTTTCATCTTTATATACAAACGAGACTAAGCAATAGATAATCAATAGAATTGTTAGTCTCACAAATAGATTGTCATTTATGAATACATACCTGTTTGGATTTTTGCTTTTATATCCAAGCTGAGACTAAACTTGATATAACAATAGGAGTGTTAGTCTCACAAGTGCATTTGTCATTAATCACTTAATCACTTGCATGCCTTCATGATTTTCACCTTTATATCCAAATAAGACTACACAATATGTATATCAATAAAAATGTTAGTCTCCTAATTAGATTTATCATTAATCACCAAAACTCCATTACCACATAATAGCGGGTCTAGATCTTTCAATGCCCTTCGTCAAGTCAATCGCTCGGTGAGCGAATATCTTCACCGCTTCAACCACCGCTCGCTACGCATCAACCGACGAGGCGAGGGAGGACCGGCAGAGAGGTTCATGGAGGGACCGAATGATGACATCTCCGTCCAACCGATCTCCCAGAACTTCACCGACTTCCAACAGTTGGTGGACAAGGCGATCCGCCAGGAAGCCAAACATCAGGAGATGGAGAACCGCAAGCGGAGGATGGCCGCCCAGAGGTTCAATGCAGGAGGCCTTCCCAAGCCTCGATTCATTCAGCCGCAGCCACCGCAGCGTGGGAAGTTCGCATTTCCACATCCCGAGTCCCAAGACATAACCTGGCGCCTAACACTCCAACTTCCGCAGCGCATCAACTGGAGGGCAATTTTAGCAGAAGAGCTCCGCTCCCTCAGCTGCAGGAGTGACCTGTTTCCACTGCAATGAAACAAGGCACTACGCCAACAGATGCCCCAAGAAGCAGCAGACAGCGGCGTCTTCCAAGCCAGCACCAGGAGCCACAGCCACAGCCACTAGCGGCATTGCAAAGCCGTCAGGACAATTTATCAAGGGACGTGTGAACCACGTCACAGCTGAGGAAGCCCAGGCGGCGCCAGATGTTGTGCTTGGTATGTTTCTTGTCAATTCAATACTAGCTTCAGTGTTATTTGATTCCGGAGCTTCGCATTCATTTGTATCAAATAAGTTTGTGGGCAAAAATGGGTTACCTATATCTCCCTTAACCAATCCTATGATAATCCATTCCTCAGGCGCAAAAATGAGAACTAGTTCTCTGTGCCCGAACCTCACTCTTGAAATATCCGGAGTATCCTTCCTAGCAGACTTGATAGCCTTGCATTCCCAAGGTTTGGATGTCATTCTGAATGGATCAAGCTAGCCAAGAACCATGGACAAATAGATCGTGCTAATAGGTCTATCACTCTCACTAATGGAGAAGGAATTTCAGTCGAGTTCAAGCCCAAGACCTGCACCAAAGGAAGTTCCATCCTCACCAGTATGAAGGAAGTGAAACTTGAAGACACACCTGTAGTCCGAGAATATGCTGATGTCTTTCCTGATGATCTACCTGGCATGCCACCGGATATGGACGTAATGTTCTATTATAAATCGCTAATAGTAGTAACAGAGTAAAAATCAAACCTTGTATACACAAAACTGCTGCTGCCCATCTTTGTCCCGAATCGTTATAACTATCTTTTCTCTCACTTTCTCCACTCTCGTTCGGGATGGCTCATCTAGAACTATATGTTCGTGTGGTTTCTTGGCCTCAAGGTCTTTCTTAGCGCTTTCAACCAACTTTTCCAAGATATCTTGAGCTGATTCACTAATTTTTGCTAACTCTTGCTTCTTTAACTGCAGATGACATAAGCGTAATCGGATCATCGTAAGCCAAGAACATGTCTAGATATCGCTAATAAGAAACAACAAAACAAGCAAAGCATCGCCAAATCCATACTTGGCTAGTTGGTCGCCAAATCCATATATCTCTCACAAATCACAATCTCAATTCTCACTTTCTCAGTTTCTCACGGTCTCTCACCTTAGTCCGCAGTCGGCAGTCCGGCTCACCGACTGGATGGACCGGCTCACCGGCTGGATGGACCGGCTCACCGCCCGGCTGCTCCACCATGCGGCCACGCTCACGCAGCCACATCGGTATCGATGCCGCTGGCGCGGCGCAGCCTTCGCCCGCCGCCTGCGCGGGAGCCGCGGTGCGTCGCGATGCCCGCGCGCCGCCTTCACCTCGCTGCCGCCGCGCCGCCGCCCGCCGCCCGCCCTCGCCCACGCGCTGCGCTACTCGCTCGTGTGCCACCTTTCGCCTGCGCCACTCGCCCGCGGCGCCTAGGTTAGAAATTGGGGAAATCAAATGGGGATTGCCGGATTGGGAAACAGGGAAGCGAACGGAAGAGAAGAGCCGGCCGCAGCAAACGGGCCCAAGATCAAGGGAAGGGGGAGACGCCGAGGCCTAAGTGCCATCGTGGGCTATGGGTGTGGTGTGGGCGGCCACGAGGCTCGCCATTAGCACGCCTCACCGCCCGGCACGCTAGCCGAAAGAAAGGAGGAAGGGTCGCCGCTCGCGGCTCGCCGCCGCGCCCGTGAAGGAGAGGGGGTTTCACCACCGCGCTACCTCGGCGGCGCCCACCTTGCCCGATTGCCGGGTCCGCCGCTACAAGCCATGTTAAATCTGAAGATGCGTGCGTGCTTCCACATCGAGCTTTGAGATCCTTTCGTTAGACATAAGAATGAGGCTTCCTTGCGAGAACAAAGAAAGAAAAGTCCCTGAACTCCGGTCTTGGTTAGATTTTCAATCTTAAAATCCAAAGTTGTCTGATTTTGGACCTTGAACTAATGAAATCGTTCACTTTACACCCCTCCCCTTAAAACTGAGGTGGTTTTGATCTAACGTGACATCCCATTAGAAAAGTCTACAAAACCGAGGTGGTTTTGATGTAACGTGGCATCCCATCCCGTGTGGCATCTTAGTGGCATCCTAGTCAACATCCGGATATAAGCAAATAGTAAATAGTATTTGTGGCCCAGTCGGTCCCATATGCCATACCCAAGGACTTCAAGGCTGAGCATAGGCTGGGCTCGACTACGCCTCTACCTTGAGGAGCCTTAAGCGTGAGCCACAGACCTCCACCTCCTCTCCTCGTACTACTGCTCCCGAGTCCGCCATCTGCCTGCTCCTCAGCCGACATCTAGAACATGCTCCGACGCGCCCCACCCTGCATCCGCCTCTGCCGCCCCACGTCACGCGACCACGCCGAGGGAGGAGAGCGCGGCGCCGTGGGAGGAGGAAGACACTAGGCAATTTGGCTAGTTTTCAATAATAGGCATTAGAGTTATATAATAAAATGAATTGTATCATAATATCTAGCCACACAAATACATGGGTAATTCCGCTGGTTAGCAAGCTAGTTAATCACAAGGATTTCACACAAGCTGATCAAGTGACGATGATTAGAGGCTAAGGTATTCTGAATGATATCGATGCTTCCAGAGTTAGCACCACAAGAGACAATGTCCTGCGTAGGGAAAACACGGCATTTCATCTTAGCTTTCTTCGCCTTCTCTTGCTGTTAATCGTTGGATCCGAGCCAGATTTCCATGGTCGATCGGTCTATAAATCTGTGCTCGTCCTTGCTTTGTATGTCGCAGGTCAGGTGCATATCACTTTCCATGGCTTCTGCTCCCTTATTCTTGTGCGTCCTGATCCTATGCAGCTACTATTCCATTGCTGCTGCAGGCGACGAGCATCACAGCTTTGTTGTGGTGTCAACCAGCTCATTTGAGCCAGAAGTTGTATGCTCCACATCAAGAGGTACAACAAGAACTGAACTTTGCGTCTGGAGTTTAACTTAGGCTGTAAAATGACACGCAGATGTTGCAACGTTTGATTCAGTGACGCCGGGGTCAAACCGCGCCGCTGTGCCACTGGTGCACCGGCACGGGCCGTGCGCGCCGTCGCAGTCCACCAACGAGCTATCTTTCGCCGAGACGCTTAGCAGAAACCGGGCCCGCGCCAACTACATTATAAGCAGAGCGTCCGGGGGCATGAGCACGCAGGACGATGGCAAGGTGAGCATCCCGACGTACCTGGGCGCCTCCGTCGACTCGCTGGAGTACGTGGCCACGGTGTCTTTGGGCACGCCGGCCGTGCCGCAGGTCGTCCTCATCGACACCGGCAGCGACCTGTCCTGGGTGCAGTGCAAACCGTGCAACTCCAGCGAGTGTTACCCCAGAAGGACCCCTGTTCGATCCGAGCATGTCGTCCACGTACGCTCCCATCCCCGCTACTCCGACGCGTGCAAGAACCTCACGGCCGACAGCTACGGCGACGGCTGCACCAACGGCACCCTCTGCGGATTTGGAATCCAGTACGGGGACGGCTCGACCACGACGGGGTGTACAGCAACGAGACGCTAACGCTGGCGCCTGGGGTCACCGTCAAGAACTTCCATTTCGGCTGCGGCCACAACCAGGGCGGCCCGTTCGACAAGTACGATGGCCTCTCGGCCTCGGCGGCGCGCCGGAGTCGCTCGTGGTGCAGACGTCCCAGGTTTACGGCGGCGCCTTCTCCTACCGCCTGCCGCCGGTCAGCAGCAACGCCGGGTTCTCGCCCTCGGCGCGCCGAGCAACAACACGTCGGGCTTCTTGTTCACGCCGATGGGCCGCTTCCAGAACCAGGCGACGTTTTACGTGGTGACGCTCACCGGCATCAGCGTCGGCGGGAAACAGCTCAACATCCCACCGTCGGTGTTCTTGGGAGGCATGATCATAGACTCCGGCACGGTCGTCACGGGGCTCCCTTCGACGGCCTACAAGGCGCTGCAGTCGGCGTTCCGCCGCCATGGCGGCGTACCCGCTCTTGCCCAACGGTGACCTCGACACGTGCTACAACTTGACCGGCTACAGAAACGTCACCGTGCCAAGGGTCGCGTTGACGTTCAGCGGCGGCGCGACGATCGACCTCAACGTCCCCAACGGGGTTCTATTGGATGGCTGCCTCGCATTTGGCGAGTCCGGGCCAGACAACAGCACGGGAATCATCGGCAACGTGAACCAGCGCACGTTCGAGGTGCTGTACGACGCCGGCCGTGGTAAAGTCGGATTCCGAGCTGGTGCCTGCTGAGTGATATATCTGCGGACTTTTCATTTGCCTTCCTAGTAATCTGGAACTTTGTGTGCGCATGGGGATAAATAAGATACCGTCGTAACAAGCAATGTTTACTTTAAGAAACCGGACCCATGACTAGGAGTCTTGGCCCAATTAGATATCTCATTCACCCGTAGCCTATATATAGGAGGAGGACCTCAACCATTATACACGCATCGCTGAGAAGAGCAATAAAGATAAGTCCGTAGTCCTCTCATATCTCTCGTGTTCATCTCTTACTCGCTCCGTGTTCTTGCATCGTTTTACAATTCTAAATTTGTCTACGAGGTAATCGCCGACTAGACTCGTCAAGAACGGTTTATCAACACGTTATCAAGACGATCGACTCTCCTCGTGATCGGAAAGGTAACCATCGATGAACGACACTCGTAGATTGAATCGTATTTTCTAGATTGCTTTCAATTCTGCAATTGTTGCTTTCTAGATTATTTTCTACGGTGCAAATTCACTTTAGTCTACCACGAGCCGACTTGAAGTCGCCAGCCAAGCTAATCGGTAGATCGCATGAAAGAGAGGATGTCGATTGCACCATAGATCGTTGCATAAACGAGAAACAAGAAAATTGCACGAGCTGCCGCCGCCGCGCGCGGCGCGCCGCTTGCATCATCGCCCCGGCGGCTGCCGCCACCCGCACGTGACCGCGCCACCCAAGTTGCACCTACCACGCATGCCGGAGCCCACAACCTCCGCGCACCCTTTTTGCTGGCCACTGTATCCATGTTCGCTAGACGAGCAGGCGAACGATACATGTATGAACAGTACAAAAGAAAAAAAATTGCACGCCACCAGCACACGCCGTGCTACGCCGCTCGGCCGCGCGCTCGCCAAAGCCGCCTTGAAACGCCGCGCACGCCATCGCGCTTGAAACCGACACCGGCTGTCGCGCTTGAAGCTGACACAGGCTGCCCCTGCACGGGCTACGCGCCACTGTGCCCGTGCGCAGCCTCTGGCCCGAGCCATCGCGCCGTAGCACCTCGAAGGTCCCCGCGCCGCAGCCCGACGCCCGCACCGCCTCCCGCCCGTGCCGCCGCATGGCTGCCGCCGCATTGTCCGCCCGCCGACGCCGCCGACCGCTCTCCTCGCCGCTGCCGCATCCGGCGCCGCCCGCAATCGCGTGTCGCCACCTTGAAGTGGCGATCGCCCGATAAACCGCCGCACCGTTGGCCAGACGGCCGCGCTCGCCTCGCACTCCGCCACGCTACGCTGCCGCGCCGCCGCGACGCGATCATGCTCCCGTGACGCCCGTGTTGCGCCGTGCCAGATGACGGCCGCCGCCGCCGCGACGACGCCCACCTTGCAAGACCGTCTCTACCCCGAACCGCCATGGCCGCCTACTGCGCTCGAAGCGCCGCCGCCACTGGTCGCCGACCGCCGATTCTCCCGCTGCCGCGCCAGATGCGCTGCTGCCGGCCCCTCGCCGCGCTTCCTTGCGCACGCAAGACGGCGCCGCTTCGTCCTCGTCGCCAAGACAACGACCTCGCGCCACCGCACGATCGACTCCCTACCTCCGCCTGGCGCGACCACCCACTCGCCAAACCCACCGCCTCCGCAGTTCCATGGAGCCGCCACCATAAAGCACCAGGGTAGGGAAACCCTACCCCGTGAGCTCCTCTTGAAACCGGCCAAATGGGCTGATTATTGGGCTGGGGAAAAAGGCCAAATGGGGCCAGATTTTGGGCTGATGGAAAGGGCTTAATGGGCCGGCCGTAAGGGCCTTGAAATATGGCCTGACCGGGAAAAGTTTTTTTCGGAAAAGAAAAAAAAAAGGAGAGGGAGAAAACCAAAAAGGAAAAGGAATTTTTGCAGAAAGGTCCTTGAAATTGCTAAAAATTGCGTGAAAATTTTCTCAGAACTGAAAATTCACTTATTAACCCCTGGAAATTGCAGAATTCGTCGAAAACTTATTTTCCAGCAGAAAAGGGCCTCAGGAATTCAATTTTTGAATCAGTTTTTGCATTTGAAGCATGTTTAACTTTGTTATTATTATTTCTATGCAATTTATTTATTGTATTTACTGTTTTGATTATCTGTGATTGTTTATATTGCTTTTAATCACTGAAAATAGCAGTAAATCATGACAATGCATAGAAAAATACGGGAACGCGAATCTGGAGTTCGAAGAGCATTATGAGAATTTTGCAACCATTTTATGCAGATTACTAGTAGTAATCTTATGAATTTTTACATGAATATGAAGATGATTGGTATCACGAACCAGGAGTTCAAAGAACTGACCTAGCATGACCAGAATTTGTATTAATATTCAATTCTATGGTAATGTAATCATGGATGAGCAGAAGATTAAGAAGACTCTCTCTACCTTTCTCCTGAATGCGGTGCAATCCGCACGCAACTATCGTCAAGATGGTTACATGGAGTATGCTGAATTAATTGACATCATGCAAGTTGCAGAAACTTAAGATAATGTTCTAAGGAAGAACTACATCTCACAGCCACCTAGTAGCAATGTTGGTCATGAAGCCCTGCTAGTAGCTACAAAGGTGAGAAATTCTCTCACGAAGGAGAAGGGCAAGAAGGGTAAGGTCGTGGGTCGCACGTTATTGATGCTTTCCAGTCTAAGAAGAAGGGCAAATGACAACATGTGTCACACCTCACCATTGAAGGCATAGAGGACCCACATCCATTAGTTGCACTTATGGATATGGACAGCCCAGTAGCAGCCCCCATCACCCCTCCTTTGGACATCACATCGGCCGCAACCATAGTTTCCCAAGAGGAGAAGATTGCCATGGAGCAGATTGAGGCAGAAGTTCCTGAATACTTCACCGATTCGATCTAGTGCATGCATTGCACTTGGATCTTTTATAGAAACTTGCAGTTTGTAATTGAAGCAAAACTTTGAATTATTGAATAATGGTTGCAAGCTCTAGGAGAGCAAAGCATTAAATTCTTATTATGAGTCCTGCAAGGCTTATTTTCCCGTGTTTATAATAGCAAGTTATGTTCTGATATCTGAAGTATTTTATTTATGTGTTGCTTGCTTTCTACTAAATATTAATAAAGTACATTATATTAGAACACGTGTAGCGTCCTATGGAGGAAATGTGCCTAGCAAGTAGCAGCACAACGAATACCATCCTGAGAGAAACAGAGATTTTTTCAGTCGATCAGCAAGAATGCTGGTAGTCTTACGATAATCGTAGGCAGCGATACTTGTATAATAGGCTCAGGAAGGGCCATAATTATACTCTCAATGGGCACAACTTTGGTCATTGAAGAAGCCTTGTTGTACCTAGAATCGACTAGAACTCTCAAGGATATTCGCGCTAACGGTTTTCATGCAGAGACTAAAGAAGAGTATGGTGCAAAATACATGCTCATTACAAAGCATGAAGAAAGTGAAAAAATAGCATTAGAATGACTTTCTTTGTATAAAACTGGGCTATACTACACTAATATTAAGGCACCGGCAGCCTATACTACCTTGAAAATCGTATTTAGAAGCTTTGAACTTTTCTATCTCTAGCATGATAGATTGTGCCGCCTAGGTCTTAGGATGATGAAAAATATAATTAACAATTCACAGGGACATAACATCAATGTAATAACTTTCCCGAATTAGGAAGGTTTTGTGTACCCTGCATGTGCCACCAGGAAATTAACTACTAGACCTTCTGCTCTAAAAGCGAAGGATGAAGTCCCTACATTCTGGATCAGATACAGGAGATATTTATGGTCCTATACACCCCTATAAGGGTCATTTAGGTATTTTATGGTACTCATCGATGCTTCCTCGAATGGTCGACGTATATTTATTGTCTACGAAATCACGCTTTTGCAAAAGCTAAATCTCGCAGATAATTAACATTGAAAATAATTTCACGACTATCATGTGAAGTCCACGAATGGACAACGCCGAGAATGTACTCGAAGGCATTTGATGATTATTGCATGAAAATGGGAATTAAAGTTGAGCATTCGCATCGCATGTCCGCACCTTAATGGACTAGTAGAACTTTGAAGAATTGTAATTTACCAACTACATGTTGAGGACACGCATCCCACTCTGAGTATCTCTCATCAATTTTAGACCACCGTCTATAACATCTATCCACCTATGCAACTAGCGTAAGGGTCAAAGACCAAAACTTCTCATTTTCGCAGGTTTGGTTGCAAGGTTTATGTACCTATACCACCACCGCAATAACCGCAATGGGCCTTCTCCGCAAGTCCGGGATATACGTTGGTTATGAGACAAAGATCCATAATCAAGTATTTAGACCCTATGATCGAGATTTGCATAATGCCCGATTCTGATAGTATATTAGATGAGATAAATTTTCCATCATTAGGGGGAGGAAATCAACCATTGAAGAAAATATCGAGAAATAACGTGGCAAGCCACAGGAAGTTCAGAAGACAATTGAAGTCTAGAAGACAAGAGAAGTCCTGAAGACAATTGAAATCCAGAAGATAATTGAAATCTATGCATATGACCTGCGCATTAGTAAAGAAAATAAAGAAGTCTAGAAGACAAGAGAAGTCCAGAAGATAATTGAAGTCCAGAAGATAATTGATTTGCAAACATTAACGAATCAACTGTCTGACCACTTTAGTGATTTGAAGAGCGTGACCAAGTTGCATATGCCCGTACGCAATGCACCAGAGAGGGTTTGAAATACCGATGAAGGTATCCCTAATCTCGTCCAGAAGCCTCAGAAAAGGACGAGAACTCTGGCCCCTCAAATCCGAAGTAACCGGGGACGCCTGGTGAAAAAGGATGAGAAGGAATTGACACAGCCGATCACCAAAGTTCCCCAAAATCAGAAGGGAAGCCACTTGAGACCTAGCACCGGTGTGGAATCTTCAGAAAAGGCATACCATAATTGAACATCCCCATGGAGGGAGACATCAGTATGGATGTGTGCACACACATCGGAGTTGAAAAACTAAAGGGACTTGCCCCGCAATTGGAAAAACGGTGAGCAAGTAGAAGCATTAGAAGAATCGCCCCTTGAAGAAATAGCTATAAACTTTGTGACCTCGGGAGAATCTATGAACATGACAACGACTAATGAAAAATTTGCTTTGCAAAGAAAAATTACCACAATCATCGATCTTGATCTAGAGACTGCATCGCTCGCTAAATGAAAGGGAAGATCAGATCGAGAAGATTGAAATAAGGCAATAGAAACTGAATTATTCTCTCTGAATAAAAGAAAGATGTTTGGACCTGTAAGCCGCAGGCCTCCCCTTGTGCACCCCGTAGGGCATAAGTGGGTATTTGTTCGAAAGTGAAATGAAAAGAAGCAAGGCTCGTTGCACAAGCTTTCACTGAACATCCAGGAGATGATTATGAAGAAAACCGATTCTTCAGTCATGGGCGGAACTCCCTTTAGACAATTATCTCAATGGCAGTGAACTTGAAGTTAGAAGTGAAATTGATGGATGGGGTACTAGCATACCTTTATGAAATATTGGATTCGGACATTTATATAAAGATACCTGAATGTATCCCTATCCTGAACCAAGACAGAGCAAATAGAAATCTGTACAACATGAAACTCAGAAAGTCACTGTACAAAGTTAAGCAATCAGGCAGAATATGGTATAATCGCTTGAAGTGGCTTTCTATGCAAGAAAGGCTACACAAACAATGAGAATAAATCCTTGTGTATTTATACGACGATTCTAGGATGGATTATGTATAATCTCAATGTATGAAGATGATCTAAATATCATCGGAACCCTGAAGGATATTAAAAAAACAAGCTCTTACCTGGAATCGAAGTTTGAAATGAAAGATTTTGGGTAAAACCAAATATTGCCTAGGCTTGTAGCTTGAGCATGTCCCTGAAGGAATAATAGTACATCAGTCAACCTATACTCAGAAGGTGTTAGAAAGGTTTGGCTTTGGAAAGGCATACCCTTCGGAAGTGCCAATGGTCGGGAGATCTTGGCAGCAAGACAAAGACTCGTACAAACCTAGAGAAGAGGGGGAGGAAGTCGTGGGACCGAATTCCCATACTTGCGCGATAGGAGCACTCATGTATTTAGCAAAGCTGTACTAAATCGGACATTGCATTTGCTGTGAACCTATTAGCAAGGTATAGTACAAAACCTACCAAAGGCATTGCACGGAATGAAGGACATTTTTCGATACCTCCAAGGAAGCAAAGGACTTGGTTTGTTCATAGAAAGAACCAAGACCTAACTATGAATGGCAATACAGATGCAGTACACTGCAGGACCCATGATACACCAAATTGTAAACAGGCTATGAACTCCTATGTGGTGGAAGTGGAATTCCATGAAAATCGTCTAAGCAGAATCTTCTATCGACTTCGACGAACCACTCAGAAAATAATAGCACTGTACGAGGCCTCACAAGAATGTGTTTGGCTTCGGCGGATGATTCACCACATCCAGCATTCATGTGGATTGAATACCGTGCAAACCTCCACTATTATCTATGAAGATAATGCAGCTTATGTTGCAAAAGTACATATGGGTTATGTGAAGAGTCCTTTCACAAAGCATATCAACCCCAAGTCCTTCTATGCTCATGAATTGCAAAAGATGGACGAAATCAAAGTACTGCATACTAAGTTATGTGAAAATCTTGCAAATTTATTCACTAAGTCACTTCCAGCATCTAGCTTTGAAAGGTGCATACGTGGAATTGGAATGACGAGACTTAGAGAAGTACAGAATTCAGGGGGAGAACCTTCATGAACTCATTACTATAGCTTGATCATGAAGATCGAGTACCCAAAGAATAAATCCTGGAGATTAAATGAAATTGGGTGGATTGTACTCTTTTTTCCTTGACGAGTTTTCCTGAAGTTTCTCGGCTAAGGTTTTTAATGAGGCAATTCGTGCAGCATAGCAAAACATGATTCATATACTCTTTCTCTAAATTTTTTTCCACTGGGTTTTTATGGAGTTTTGACGAGACATGAACATGAAGGATGAGAGCCCAATGGGGAGAGTTAAGAAACCGGACCCATGACCAGGAGTCTTGGCCCAAGTGGTCACCTCATCCACCCGTAGCCTATATATAGAAGGGGGACCCCCAACCATTGTACACGATCATTGAGAAGAGCAATAAAGAAAAGCCTGCAGTCCCCTCATTTCTTTGTGTTCAGCTCTTATTCTGTTCTTGTGTTCTTGTATCGTTCTTACGATTCTGAATTTGTCTACGAGGTAATTGCTCGGACTGGACTCACCAGCGACGATTCCTCAACATTTACGACGACGGTGGTGTTTAAAATAATTTGTGTAAGGAATGAGTTTATATTGAATCTGATGCAATCTGCATAGCTGATGCAGTGAGCTTTTGCTCTATTTATATTATGTCGGATGATGAACAATACATCCAAAAATATAGAGGAAGGGCGAACGTGAGTAGCGCAGACTCCTCTCTGCCTTCCTACTTCTACGCTGGATCCGAAGGACTAGGGCACACAATAGATAAATGTTTAGAATGATTACATGACTATTTCAAACCCCCCCTCCCCCTCAATCTTAACATGCTAGAACAGATTAAGGTTGTGTCTAAAATTCACAAAATTCTGCATTGGAAGTGCTTTAGTGAAAATATCGGCTATTTGATCTTGCGATGAAACGAATCTGATTTCCAATAGTTTCTTTGCAACTCGTTCTCTGATGAAATGGAAATCGATCTCAATGTGCTTGGTGCGAGCATGGAAGACAGGATTTGCTGAAAGATATGTTGTGTCCAGATTGTCACACCATAGAGACGGAGGTCTCTTATGAAACACACCTAGTTCCTTCAGTAAGGACTGAATCCAAACAACTTCAGCTGTTGCATTTGCCAGACCCTTGTACTCTGATTCAGTACTTGACCTTGACACTGTATGCTGCTTCTGCGAGCTCCAGGAAATGAGATTGACTCCGAAGTATACTGCAAAACCACTGGTTGATCTCCGGTCATCAGAACAGTCTGCCCAGTTTGAATCTGTGAATGCACTTACAAGACTTGATGTAACAGCCCAAATTTCAATTTCAGTAAAATTTAAAAGTTTATTTATGTTTGTGGTTTTTCCTGAATTTTCAAAAGCTTTTTTATAAATATTTTAAAGCTAAATCAAATTTATTTGCAAAATTAAAAGCCAACAAATAGTTGGAAATAATTTTTTTATTAAGTCCAGAATGAGTATGGGAATTTCTGTGAATTTTTCCATAATTTTTGGAAGTATTTTGCTATTTTCTAAAGCTATTATGAATTAACAGAATTAAAACAAATAGAAAAGCAAAAGAAAATCCTCTAACAGTGTTTGGGCTGAAACCCAAAGGCTCGGCCCAACTTCCCTCCAGCTGCCCGCCACCAGCGCGCGCACTCTCTCTCCACCTCCTCATCCACCGCTGGATTAAAATCCAACGCACGCAACGCACACACGCACCCCTCCTCTGTATCCACCGCTGGATCTGGCACCAACGATCAAGATCCTCCGCAGCGGCCGCACCGTCCGAATGACACCATCAATAGGAGCCGTGCGATCTTAATCTAACGGCGAGACCTTCGTCGCGCCGAGTCTTAAAACCTTCTAATCTAAACCCTTCAATCTAAATCCCACGGCCGGATTCCTCCACGATCTTCTACTCCCACCAAGTCCCAACGCGGGATCTAAATCCAACGGCTCCACGTCGTCGTCTTCCTCGCCTTCTTCTCGCGCGTTCAAAACCTACAACCGCCATGGTTGAGTGGAGCTCGATTTCAAACAGGCGTGGCGCCCGATTTACCGCGTCAACACCACTAAGCGCATCCCCGTAAACCGCCGCACACGATCCTCCCTTATCCCGCCGTCTCGCGCGGTTTCAACCACGACCGCCGCAAAACCGCCACGACCCCACCTTCTTCACGCCACTTCCGGCCTCCCTCGACCTATAAAGGGACCTTTGGGATCGTAAGAATCCCGCATTCGAACCACCTTTCACGCCTCTAAAGCTCCGGCGTCGCGTAATTCAAGTTCTAGGGTTTTGCGCGCGAGCCTCTTCTTCAATTCCGTCACCATCATCGACGATCTGCCCTCTTGGAGCTCACCGCCGACACCCCCGTCGCAAGGACTACCTCGGGAACCACTTCGCTGCGCCGGAACACATCTGGTTGTCGTTCCCGACAATAGCCGAACATCGTCCTCCGCTCCGATGATAATTCCGGCGATCTCCGGCGACCTCTTGAGCCAAGTCAGGTACCAATGAGATCGCAATAGTCATAGCTACCGTTTGGCACCACTCACCGCCGGCGAAAGTCCGCCGTCCGCCGTTGCCATCGGGCCCCGAGCCCCTCAACGTCGTTGCCGACGTGGCACTACCACCGCGGCGCCACTTAGGCGCCACGTTAGCTCAACGCCCACATGGCTGCCCACGTACACGCTGCGTGGCGACCACATCACCGCTACGCCAAGACACCTGGCCAAATCTCTTGAACTCGGTCCATATGGACCGTGTCACTGACTCATGGGGCCCACCTGTCAGAATTCTTTTTAAAACCTTTTATTTCCCGAAATACTGTAGCTGACGTAATCATTGCGCAATAAATGGATTTTCAGTAGGAAAATAATTCTGGAAATTCAATAAAATTTCAGATTTAGGTATAAACTTCAAAAATTCATAACTTTTGCATATGAACTCCAAATTGGGTGATTCAAATTGCAAAATTTATATAAAATTATAATCTAGCTAACTAAACCAAAATATTTCAGTTTGGAGTTGATTTGAACTATGTTTTTGAATTTATTTGAATTTGAATTTGAATTTGTCGTATTTTCGCGTATATAATTCGACGACTCCGGAGAGTTCGATCAAACTGAAGATTTAGAATTTCAAGACATCGACCAAGGCAAGTTACACCATTGACCATATTGCCCCTATTATTTTAAGTTATTTTTAGTTTTTAAATTCCTTATTGCATGCATATGTTGTTATAAATATTTTAATATCCTGTTTTACATATAGTTAATTCCATATGTTATTGTATGGCCAAACTTGAATGTTGAATCTGACTACCTTGATACCATAGGCAAGATATTACCAAAATTCAAATATATGCTTAGCCGAGCTTAGTCCACATTTACAGAATTTGGGAGGGTTTGCACCAAATTTCTACAAATTTGTTTCAAACTTGAAATTGTGGTTTTGTCTTACCACGTGGATTTATAAATATGGTTGTATCCCAAAAATAAAATAAAAATGGGTTTGGACTTGGGCGAAATGGTTGGAATGGTGGGTGCAGGTTTATGCACGGGATTGATCTGGTTAGGATTAAGGCCCACGGCTTGTAAGAATGACGCCCAAGTCAATTGAGGACCGGTCTTTGAGCCGCTTATTGCTATGCCATAACGTACCACCACATGTCCTGTATGGGCAGGATTTGGCTAACTAATTTGTGATGTCCTAGTATATTTATGTCATGTGATTTTGTGGGTGTCGGTTAGGCGTTTTATTCCCACTTGGCGCAAGAGGGGCTTAGGAGGACGGTCAGTCAAAGGGGCGAAACCTTAGCGGGCATGAATGTACT
Source organism: Ampelocalamus luodianensis (assembly GCA_036346255.1). Taxonomy (NCBI): domain Eukaryota; kingdom Viridiplantae; phylum Streptophyta; class Magnoliopsida; order Poales; family Poaceae; genus Ampelocalamus; species Ampelocalamus luodianensis. The sequence goes on along the minus strand of CM070627.1, from coordinate 47,611,722 downwards.
AGGATAAAACATTGTAAAGGCCTCATGGTAATTGCTCACCACACGCCTACTGAGCGTGAATTGGCGACATAACGAGCATGTCACCTCGTGTGGGTAAGTTGTACCAACTCTGCAGAGTAGAAACTATTCGAATAAGCGCGTCATGTCATGGACATCCTAGCGGGCCACTTAAAGTTAGAATTGTTTTGGTTTCTAAAATGCTTTATTAAATGTTGAGGATGGTTAATCCTTATGAAAATTTAGGGGAAGCCAAGTGTTAGGAGGATCCTTCACTCTATCATTGGAGGTTATCCACATTATATCATTATTATTTCAAAATATGATTTTATCCATAGTATAAAATTGCCACTTGAGCTTGACCTTCTGATATGAAGTCCCATATCACGAGTATACTGAAGATACATGAGAATCCTTTTTACTGCTGGCTAATGATCAGATGTGGGTGACTGAAGACATTGGCACACTTTATTTACTGAATATGCTATGTCAGGCCGAGTTATTGTCAGGTATTGAAGAGCCCCGAAATACTCTTGTATCTAGTTGCTTCAGTTTATGACAAAAGTGTACCCTGTGTCTTTGACAGCTTCTCACTGGATGCCATTGGTGTTGAGATATGCTTGCAATTTGACATATTTGCTCTCACAAGTATATTACCAATATACTTATTTTGTGTCAGCGCAGTACCATCTGTCTCTTGTATCACTTCAATACCAAGAAAATAATGTAGATCACCCATATCTTTGATTGCAAAATCTTTTTTCAGATGTTTGAGTAGTTCTTCTGTGGCCTAAGCTAAGGAGCTAGCAATTATGATATCATCAACATAAATTAGCATGTAGATGATATTCCATTGTGATTGTAAATGAAGAGAGATGTGCCAGCTTGTGATGGGACAAAGCCAAGCTCCTCTAATCTTGAACTGAGTCGTGAGTACCATGCTCTTGGCGCCTGCTTAAGTCCATACAGGGCTTTATCCACTTTATAGACATATTGTGGGTGATGTGGATCTGCATAACCTAGTGGTTGTTTCATGAAGACATTCTCCTCTAATACTCCATGCAAGAATGCATTTTGTACATCAATTTGTCTCAAGTTCCAACCTCGAGAGATAGCTAGAGAGAGAATGAGCCTTACTGTTGTTGGCTTTACCATCGGGCTAAATGTATCCTCATAGTCTAAGACATATCTCTGTTTGAATCCCTTTGCAACGAGTTGTGCCTTGTAGCAATCAATGGTGCCATCAGCTTTGTGTTCCAGTTTGAAGACCCATTTGCTATCAATCAGATTTTGACCCGGCTGACTGGGAACAGGATGCCATGTATTGTTTCTTATAAGAGCTTCGTATTCACTGTCCATGGCTTGACTGTAATATCCTGTTTAAACATACAACAAATAAATGATTATTACTGAAATTAAATATAATTAGAAAGAAAAATTTTCGGAATTTAGGAGTATTAGAACTTGGGCCTTCGGCCCAAAGCTCTTTGGCCCAAGTGGGGAACCGGGTTAAGTGTGTGGGGGAAATCCAAACCCTAACAGTCTGGCACTGTAGCGCGTACTGTAGCACGCAACATTGTAGTGCGCCAAGGTACTGTAGCACCTCCTCCCCTCCGCTGCTGTCGACCAAGAAGAGGAAGATCAGTAAGAGGAAGGAAGAAGGAAAGAAAATAAGGGAGAAGGAGAAGGATTTCACAGGATTTCATGATCGGCTCTGTGTTCTTTGAGGGTAACGATCTGAAAACCTCTAGATGCCCCTAAATTTAGTCGTTGTTCTTTCGGTAGATCGTTTGGGCAATGGGGAGATGGTTTTCTGTTCTGTCTAGATTCGTCAGGTTTAGGGTAGAACGTTGTGGGGGATGATTAGGGATATTTAGACTCCGAATTAGAGTTCAGTGTAATTAGAGAAAATGTAGATTATCGTGTTAGCTTTCGGGGAAGGTCTGGATTGTTAAAATCAGAGTAGCGAGCGAAAAGATATGGCCTTCGGAAGGCTGCTATCTAGATTCTAGATGTAGTTGGCAGACTTCGTGTAGAAATTGGTAAAATTAAATATTTATGTCAACTTGAATATTGTAGAAAATCTTGTGTAGTTTCGAAAACTCATACTATTCATATATGTTCAAGTTGTAGAATTAAAGATATAAAATTGTGAATTAGACTATTCAAACAGAATCTGAAATGGTATTCGGGTAAAGAAACGGGATAGAAAATGGTAAAATACAAGTTTCATTATAACTAGAAAAATGTAGGTTATTTCTTGAAGATTCTAGATAGTCTTGGTTGGTTGAATTTGGAGTTCGTATGAATAAGTTAGAGCCGTTTTACTACTAGGACAGCGGGTAGTGCGTCCGATAGATTTTGGTTAATTTGGTCGGTTTGGCGTAAACTTGCGAGGTCGATTAGTGTGACGGGTTGGTGCTGTTGTGATGTGATTTTGATGATGTTTTTGAGTGTGTGTTATTACTTGCTTGTTCAGGGACTGTGGCCTCATGCGTCATGCCATAATTTAATCACTCGGCTTCGAATGGCTAAGAGGCAATTACTTGGTAGAGTGGTGAACAATGAGTTATTCGCCATTGTCATTGATATTACTTATCATACTATTTATTATGTTTTTGTTAAGTTTATTCTTATACATGATATTGATGACATTGATTAAGTGAGATTATGATATTACGTTAATGAGAATGAGGTATTGAGTTAATGAGATGGATTATGTTGATGAATAATTAAAGATATTGCATCATTTACATTCATCATGACAGAAGTTGCACGAGCCAGGTCGGTGAGAAATTCATGTAACTAATCTGGTGAGGTCGGTAAGAAAGATACATGACTAGTCCAGAGTGCTCTAGATAAAACCCTACTTTGGTGGGGCCTCACGAGAGTAAAGGATAGAGTGGTTCATTGACGGGTGAACACTCTGCTATACCGGTATCAGCTAATGAGATGCATACGAGCATGAGTATGATGGTGCATTCGAATATATGAGTAAATTATTAAATTGTGCAACTTTACCTATACGGAATATGGCTTGTTCATTTGAGTATGAGAATGGCATTAAATAGATAGATGATGATGATAACCCCTATTATGGTTGATAAACTGTTGTTTTATGGATTTATTATGTATTTGCTGAGTTTTGAACTTATTCTTGCTCTATTATTGTTTTTAGGTGGCCATCGATGACGTTTCACTCGGGAAGGGCTAGCGCACTTGGAATCACAACCTACACCTAATTATTTGATTCATTGGGCATGAGAAACTTTTATTATAGCATGATGATTTAGATTTAGGACATGATGGTATTCAATAACCTTAGATGATAAGTTAGAGTTCATTATTCATTCAATAGACTTTATCCGATTGGTAGTTTTGGATCTCAGCTCTCCTAGCCTAGTCCTGATCATTCTTGTTGTTGATCGTTGTTAACCTCCAAGCCTCCTACACAACAATAGACTAACAAATCGATCTCGAGCACAATTTCTTCGGAACCACGTTAGTCAAAATATACATCATACAACATATATGCACTGAAACCCATGAATTTGACCTAACCCACGATCATTTCCTCCTTGCCGGCAAATGACCATCACCTGGCCGGTCAGACAACCGCCCATGGTTGGTATGACCGCTGGCCTATCGGTCTGACCGCCACGTTGGCCGGTCAAACCGTCCGCGGTTTAACCGCCCAACTAGAGGCTGGTCGAACTGCTCAGGTCCTTAGCCAAATTTTCAACCTGAAAATTTGCACTCTTTGGAAACGTAATTCGAATAGAAATTTTCCCTCAATGCTCCAAAAATTATGGGACCAAGTGCAAGCGAGTCATCTCAATTGCCTACACCTTCTATTTTTTGCGTAGCTCAAAATTCTCATTTTTGCTTTTGGCCGGTCAGACCACCGTCGTGGCCGATCTGACCGCCAGTTCATCAACTGGTCGGTCTGACCGCCACCCTAGCCAATCAAACTGCTACCAGGCCGGTCGGACCTCTTGACGACCGACAATAGCCTAAATTTTGCCGAAAACAAGGGTTTCGTCAAATGTCTCAACACTATTGTCAATTGTTCATCATACTGAGATCAGAAGCATATCCTCGTGACATCCACACGACAAACTAGAGAAGGCCTAGGAAATCTGATACAATGATAGCGAGAAGGAATTGCGCCACACAAGGCAAATGGATTGTATTCCTCAGCATATATAAGATATCAAAGGAATGTTAGAATACCGAATCAATCAAATAGTAATTACAGGATTGCTACAAATCGGACAAGACATGGTGAGTAATCACAATACTGGGAAACTAATCAACCAGAACATGCGTGATCTCCGGGAGCGATCCTTGCGCGTTAACACCATGGTCGATCTGTCTATAAATCTGTGCTCGTCCTTGCTTTGTACGTCGCAGGTCAGGTGCATATCACTTTCCATGGCTTCTCCCTTATTCTTGTGCGTCCTGATCCTATGCGGCTACTATTCCATTGCTGCTGCAGGCGACGAGCATCACAGCTTTGTTGTGGTGTCAACCAGCTCATTTGAGCCAGAAGACGTATGCTCCACATCAAGAGGTACAACAAGAACTGAACTTTGCGTCTGGAGTTTAATCCTTAGGCTGCAAAAATGACACGCAGATGTTGCAACGTCTGTTTCAGTGACGCCTGGGTCAAACCGCGCCGCTATGCCACTGGTGCACCGGCACGGGCCGTGCGCGCCGTCGCAGTCCACCGACGAGCCATCTTTGGCCGAGACGCTTAGCAGAAACCGGGCCCGCGCCAACTACATTATAAGCAGAGCGTCCAGGGGCATGAGCACGCAGGACGATGGCAAGGTGAGCATCCCAACGTACCAGAGCGACTCCGTCGAATCGCTGGAGTACGTGGCCACGGTGTCTTTGGGCACGCCGGCCGTGCCGCAGGTCGTCCTCATCGACACTGGCAACGACCTGTCCTGGGTGCAGTGCTGCAAGCCGAGCAACTCCGGCTGGTGCTACCCCCAGAAGGACCCCCTGTTCGATCCGAGCAAGTCGTCCACGTACGCTCCCATTCCCTGCTACTCCGACGCGTGCAAGAACCTCACGGCCGCATACTCCGACTGCACCAACCGCACACTCTGCGAGTTTCGAGACCTGTACGTGGACGTTGCCTCGACCACGTCGGGGGTGTACAGCAAAGAGACGCTAACGCTGGCGCCTGGGGTCACCGTCAAGAACTTCCATTTCGGCTGCAGCAACGACCAGGGAGGCCCGTTCGGCAAGTACGATGGCATCCTCGGCCTCGGCACCGCACCGGAGTCGCTGGTGGTGCAGACGTCCCCGGTTTACGGCGGCGCCTTCTCCTACTGCCTGCCGCCTGTCAACAGCAAAGCCGGGTTCCTCGCCCTCGGCGCGCCGAGCAACAACACGTCGGGCTTCTTGTTCACGCCGATGGGCCGCGTCCAGAACGAGGCGACGTCTTACTCTTACGTGGTGACGCTCACCGGCATCAGCGTCGGCGGGAAACAGCTCAACATCCCACCGTCGGTGTTCTCGGGAGGCATGATCATAGACTCCGGAGTGATCCTCACGGCGCTCCCTTCGACGGCCTACAAGGCGCTGCAGTCGGCGTTCCAGGCCGCCATGGCGGCGTACCCGCTCTTGCCAAACGGTGAACTCGGCACGTGCTACAACTTGACCAGCTACAGAAACGTCACCGTGCCAAGGGTCGCGCTGACGTTCAGCGGGGGCACGACGATCAACCTCAACGTCCCCAACGGGGTTCTATTAGATGGCTGCCTCGTATTCCGTGAGTCCGGGCCAGACGGCAGCATCGGAGTCATCGGCAACGTGAACCAGCGCACGTTCGAGGTGCTGTACGACGCCGGCCGTGGTAAAGCCGGATTCCGAGCTGGTGCCTGCTGAGTGATATATTTGCGGACTTTTCATTTGCTTTCCTAGTAATCTGGAACTTTTTGTGTGCGCACGGGGATAAATAAGATACCGTCGTAACAAGCGAAGTTTACGACGACGGTGGTGCCATGGTCTAATATCCGGGCGAGTAATAATGTCAAGATAATAACTCAACAGGCGAGTATACGTGGATGATTTGGTGAGCCGAGCAGCCTGCTCCAACCCCCCTGCCGGCGGCCTGGACCCCTACCCACGCGCGCCCTCATATCTAGGCGCGCTCATGATATACAGGAGCTAATAAAAGTACACAAGAGGTAAGAGAAGTCATGGAACTTCGAGGACGATGCAGTGTATTATATGAAACGATTATGAATAAAACGAGACCATCTAAAAAGAGGCAACGTTAAGAACGATACATTATCTGTTGATCAATAACAAGAGTGTTTGAGAGAAGTGAAAGGAGAGCACGTGTAGTCGAGGTGCAGCGTAAAATATATTGGCTAGCTGTTTTTGGGCGGCATCAAACATCTATATATGCAATACATAGCTGGATCGTACTAACATAAAGTAAACAACACTGACGATACCGATAGGTAAACGATAGATCTGGGCGCAACAGAAGAGAAACCAAAGATACGGCACAGCAGTAGATTCCGTAGGAACTGCTGCAAAAAAGAATATGATTTAGTTATGTTTTGTTTATTATTATGCAATAGCTTTACATTTTCATAATATGTGTTTGATATCTAATGATGTAACTGTAAACAATAGCTACTGATCTAGCGACTGATGCTGTGAACACAGAAGATTTTAAATTACAAATTTGGGGTTTGACACCCCTGAACCTCATGCGCGTTTCAATTTGCCAAGGGCGAATCGGTTGCGCCATTTCCCCCGTAGCCACCCATAGCGCCACCGTGGCTGCATGTCGCCGGCTCACCTACAGTCACCCTAGGTCCTCGTGCCTAGCCCGTTAGCATATCCAGGACTCACTGAGTCCAGCGCCCCCCTCCTTTAACACAGGGAAGGCCTCCTTCGCCAAGACTGTCATAGACCCAAAGCTCCTCATCGCCTCTGACCATCTCTGTCGCCGCCACCACCACCCATGGCTTCTCCTTGCTTACCTTTTTCCATCCCGTCGCTCAACGTCGCCGCTTATCATGTCGTCCGCCGCTGGTGAGCGTGCCATTGCCTTTGGCCTCACACAACTTTGCTTCCCTCCTTCTCTCTCTCTCTCTGATCGGGTGGGACCCGCGTGATTAGGAGATGATTAGTGCTAAGTAACAAAGGTTAAAATTATTAAGTCTATGACAAGTGGGACCGGTTGAAAAGATAAACATAAATATATTTTTAAACTTATTTAGTACATGGGTCACTGACGTGTGGGACCACTCACTATTCTCGTATTTAAAACATTGTTTTAAAACCGAGAGACTGACATGTGGACCCAGCTGTCAGTAGGTTAAATCAAATTAGAATTTAATCATTTAGTTAATAGATCATGAGTCTATGACATGTGGGACCGCAATTGTTTTTATAAATAAAATCAAGAAATAAAACATGAGTCACTAACACATGTAAGTTAATAAAATCCGAAAAAAATATAAAAATGAGAAAAACCACCTTTAGTTCAGACAAAAATACGCTTTCTCTATTGGAAAGCATAAACCTCATAAAATACGCTTTCGACGTCACCCATTTATTTATTTTCAAACCGAACAAAATTGAAATATTAATATCTTTTACATATGAACTCCAAATTAAATGAATATTTTTTTATAAATTCATGTAAAATCATGATCTGTATGAATATGGAAAAATGTTTGGATTTTATTGATGTTTTAATTATTTTACTATTTATAATTTGCTCTTGGCTCTTTTTGAGTAGATGTTGACAACACGAACGAAATTTTCGATGAACCTCCATCCTCATACTCAGAGATACCAGAGCAAGGAAAGTGCCCTCTTTGATTATTTTAATTATTGTACTTCTTTTTGCAAAATCTATTATGCATGAGTGTATGTTTGCTTAAAATTTTTGTATTTGCGGGTAATGGTAGTTATAATCCTATTGTATGCATGATCCTCCTTGAAATGTTGATATCCTTACTGTTGTTTACCAAATTTGGAAAACGAATGAAATGTTGAATATAGATTTGAAAGATTTTGAAATGATGGTTCAGAGGGGTTACCTCTATTAATTTTGTATAAAAATGAAAATGAAAAATCTAGATTACGACTCGGGTGAGTTATAATATGAACTGAGGAATGTGAGAGAGTTTCTCGTATGTAGATAGGAGAGAACTTCGCCCGTGTCAATTAAGGACCGAACGCTGGTGAATCAAATCTAAGCCTAAGCGTACAACCACATGTGCCAGTATGGGATGACCTTAGCTAATTAAGTCATCAAAGACTAGTCTTGCATATTGGTAGGGCAGAGTAGTGCGAGCATATCCGGGTAGGTTTGCTCGAAGGAGCTCCCTTCACCAAGGTGTCAGGGACGAAGCTTACCGACACAATGATGAATGCCTCACTGAGACAGGGGTACCCGGGATCGAAGTGAGGGTTATCATTCGCCGGGTTAATGCAAGGTTAGGATTAGATGATGTAAAGGCTTTGTTATAGACTCTAGACTGCATACTATCATGTTGTGTGTTGTGGTATCGACGAATACCGGACAAACTAGAGAACTTATATACTGTGGTAAAGTTGTACACCTCTGCAGAGTGTAAATCATGAGTATGCTTAGTGCCGCTTCATCGGGTATAGTCTCTACTTTTGCAAAAACGGTTTTGTCGGGGAAAGAATGGGATAGTTTGATGTCGTTTAACTTGAGTGCCATGTCTATGGCTGAGAAAGAAATTTTGATCACAGCCGAGGAGGGTTGTGATTTATTATTTATTAAGTTACATACTTGTTGTTCCTTCATCAGTTAACTCCTCTTTAAACTTCTGTTGCAAAATACTACGCATTTATATTGCAAATAAAATTTGCTTAATGCTAAAAATAACTTGTAGCATAGAGCCTCATCTCTTGTTAGCGATGCATTTATATTATTTTTGTGATACACTACAAGTCTTGCTGAGTACGTAATGTACTTAATCTTGCTTAAATTATTGTTCAAAGGATGAGGATGAGCATATTCCGAACGAGGACTTCTTTGCTCCCGGTACCGGAGGTACAAAGACGGGTCTTTCTAGGGTCTTGTCTTTGTCGGTTTCCTGAGGGTTTGGATGGACACACCACCAGACTTTTGTATTTAAATTACTATGTTTCCACTGCTACTTCTGATACTTGATCTTTTATTTGGCCAGTCGCCCGTGTATTGTAAATTATGTAAACGTTTAAGTTAAATTCCATATTTGTTTCATGTTGTATGTAATTGTGTATGGATGTGTATGCCAATATTGTGGGTGTGTGTACTAGTCACTGATCATGAGACTAGTATGGTACACACACGAGGGTTTCGGGTATTCAAAACCCAGGGTCTGACAGATGTAGAATATAAGATACTATCTGATTCTTCCAAATAAATATTTTTTAAATCTATCTTGTATTTTAACACTTCTACATTTTTAAAACTACACTTTTAGAACTTTTGTTTACCAAAATGTAGTGTAAAGGAAAGATCATTCGTTATTTATGCAAATTACAAATGGACAAGAAATTGAAAGTAAAAAATTTAGAAAGAAGGAGACATATGCAAATAATTATTTGGAATAAATCGCTAGAATCGGATAGGATCGTATGAAAATTTTGATCACGATCCTACAAATTTTTTGTTAGAATCATAATTACATTAATATTCTACCAAATTAAGACTCTACCATAGAATTTGATCGTATGACCGCAATCGAGATTCTGACAACCTTGTATATAACCAATTTAGATAGTTTTAAACCTACTGGTAGTCAAACTTTAGAAAGTTTGACGACATAGATTCAAGGATGTCAAATAAAAAAGAACATAGATGATACAATGGCACTGGCGGTCAAACTTTAAAGAGTTAACGTCACGGATTCTAGGATGGCACGCGAAAAATATAATGCACGGGATTGTCGCTCCGGACCAAGAAAGCAAATTGTACTTCCATGGTAGCTAAATGCAAATCTTGGAGCAATTACACTACTAGATGGTTGAAATTTCTTTAGATGAAAGGAATTAGCGTCCAGGTGCACCAACAAACATGCTAAGCTTGCTTCTAAATCTATCACTGGCGCGTGCACTTGGAACTATGTCCTGCGGTCTTTACTTTTTGCACTGCACACTAAATCTTATACTCCCTCCGGTTAGAAAAAATGAGTTTATTGCTTTTTCAAAGTCAATAACATTTAGACCACTAGATTTTATTATCGTATGTTCGAAAGAAGATAAAAATAAAATATTATGAAAGTATTTTACGCTAGATTTATTCATATCGTTTTTATATATTCAATTTTATACGATACTGATAGGTTTGACCGCCTATTCCGCGGAAAAAAATTCTGTGGGACGGGGCCTCATCTCCGTCCATCACCTCCCCCCGTGATCCAACGGCCCGGGGGAGGGGACTCACGTGAGGCCCTCCCCCAGGGAATTCCCTTCCTATTCCGCAGCGTCACTTTTTTTTAGGGAGGATCCGCTTTAGTGGCACAATGGCAGTGGCATGGATGTGATCTCTCTCCCCAGAGGAAACAAAGTCTCGATTCAACTGTCTATTTGTTCGTCTACTTTTTGATCCGCGGGACAAAAAAAATGTCCTATTTCTTCTCTCGTAGTCTCATTACTGGAAATGGAATAGCGATTTTTTTCACTGTAGATTTTTTTTCAACCTGTACTAATTTTATTCTGCGACCGCGCAACGGCGCAAGCAACCACTAACCAACTCCGTTCATTTCACTTAGTACGTACATCTTGTAACAAGGCCGCACGTACGTATGCGTATCCGCAGCACACTGCTGCACACAGGTAATAGTAGTTCATCAGGCGCCGGCCTGGAATCCGACTCTCTGGCGGCCGGCGTCGAACACCACCTCGAATGTGCGCTGATTCACATTGCCTAGGACTCCAATAGCGTTATCTGACCCGAGCCCGGCGAACGCGAGGCAGCCTCTTGACATGATCCCCGACGGCACGTGGAGGTCCACCGTCGCGCCGCCGTCGAAGGTCAGCGCGACCCCCGCCACCTTCACGTCGCTGTATACGTGTCGAGCTCGTCCCTTAGCGGCGCAGGCGGGTACGCGGACATGGCGCTCCGGAACGCTGTCCGCAGCGCCGCGTAGGTCGTGGCCGGGAGCCACGTGAAGACCGTGCCCGAGTCCACGATCATGCCGTTCGCGAACACCGACGGCGGTATGTCGAGGTGCTGCCCGCCAACGCTGAGGCCGGTGAGCAACACCACGTAGAACGTCGCGGTCGGAAAGCGGCGCTGCATCGGCGTGAAGGCAAAGACCGACAGGTTGCTCGGCGGGCCCAGCGCGAGGAAGTCGGTGAAGATCTTCGACGGCGGGAGCGGGAGGCAGTACGAGAAGGCGCGACTAAGGAATGGAGCCGTCTGCGACACCAGCGACTCCGGCGCGCCGCCGAACCCGATCAGCCCGTCGAACTTGTCGCTCGGGATGGACTGGTCTTGGCCGCAACCGAAGCGGAAGTTCCCGACGGCGACGCCGGGCATTAGGGTCAGCATGTCCCGTACTCCCGTTTTGTTCATGCCGTCGACGTAGGCGACCTTGTAACCACACAGCGAGTTGTTCATGGGCCTCATGGCGCAGCCATTGCGGTAGTGGATAGTAAGGTTCATGCACGCATCAGAGTCGCATGCAGGGGAGAGGAACGCACTGGATCCACGACAAATCGCTGCCTGTGTCGATCACGAGGGCCTGCGTGACGGCGCGCGTGCGGAAGCCCATCGTGACGACGTAGTACAGCGAGTCGACGGAGTAGCCGAGGTACGCCGGGATGGTCCTGTCCTCGCCGGACGGATCGACGGCTGTGAGCCCCATGGATCTTCTCGTGATGTAGCGGTCCGTGCCGGTGCGCCAGTGACATGACGGCACGGCTCGGCGTCGACTCTGGAGTCACTGAAATGCGGCGAGATCACAATATTACGGCTGATGTCTAGAGATTGAACTTGTGTCTTCAAGTATATTTTCTTTACCTCTCGATGTAGAAGCAGAGCATGATGCAACTTCTGACTGACACGAGCTGGTTGGTACGACTGTAATTCGGTAAAGTTGTGCTTGTCGCCTCCGAGAGCCGTGGAACAGTAACTGCATGCCATGCCAAGAGCAGGCAAAAGATCAGGAGTGCAGGAGCCATGGTTTGTAGTGGTAGAGGCGAGTGTGCGATGATCCTATATGTACTACGTGCTTAGTACAACTCGTGATTTTCTGAACAATATTGCGTATATCTTTAGAGTTTAGACTAACCTGCCACCACTATCTATATCTATGTAGACAAAAGGAACTGCAAAGGTTGAACAAAATGATAATCTCTTCCATTTTCCGTCCTTGACGAAGGACTAACTCAAGGTTCCTTTGTCTCGAAATGTGCATACATGTGACTGCATCCAGAAACGCGTAACCATGTTTGAGATACATGTCACATGTGGAAGTCACGCAGATCTTGAAGTGGAAATTAATTATTAGCCTCCCAGTTTGCGCTATCTTAGTTGGAGCATACGGTTTCTTAGTCTCGAAATGTTGCATACGGGTTTCTTGTCCATGTGAGGTCTGCATACGAGATTGATGTGTCATAAGATTGGATGTTAATCCGATGGCTACGAGTAGACAACCCGTAACGCCAACCATGTTTGAGATGAGGTCGAATGGCCGTCTCGGAATTCATGTGCCTCCGCTCCATCCCTGCCCATTCGAATGTCACGCAGATCTTGAAGTCGGGCGCGCGCTGAAATTCACTGACCTCGTACATTAGCCTCCCAGTTTGCGCTTATCTTAGTTCGGAGCATACGGTTTCTTAGTGGAACTGGGCCATCTCTCTCCCTCAATTTCTGTATTCTCTATCCTATCTATCTCGTGTCTGCCGCTCTGCCTCTGGTCCGGGATCTCTGCGCCCGACTGCACCGCGCAACCGCTTCGACTCCGAAACAGGGACGAGCCGGTGCCGCACGCATCCACCGAACCTGGACTTTGGGCCAAAAGTCACTGAGTCAGTAGGCCGGTTCCGGGTCGGACTCGGTCGCAAGAAACGCACCACATGTCCACATGCATCCGCTAACCTTGTGCGACCTCTGCGTCGCTACTCTCGCTCAAATTCTTACCTGTTTGCAGAATAACATACAAAGAACCTAGTACTCAACAGAACTCAGAAACGGTGAAGTAAACTAACGGGGTGTTTGGTTTAAGGGACCGGATGATGAATGGATTATCCGATTCTAGTTTCAAATCTAACCCACTTGTTTGGTTTAAGAAATTGAATGAGTTGGTCCATTACCACCTCATTCATCGTAAGCAAAAAGCTAGTAAAAAAAATGAGAGATTTGGTCTCCCACCAAGGGATGATCCCATCGTTGGATGAGGTGATCCTCAAAACCAAATAGCCCATAAGATGTTGGTCTTAGGACCCAACAAAACACCACGAGAGACATTTCCAGCTACCAACAGCATGATCTCCATAGGATTCATCAGCTGATAAGCATGTTTCAAAATTTGTGTAGCAACAATTCAAGCATGTGCGCAATAATACCCTATCCTATAAGGAGTGAAACTACAAAATCTATTAGCTGGAAGAATCATAATATTGGACTTTAAGTACCCATATCTAAGGCATCTCAAAGATATCAACGATACAAGTAACAAAATTTGGGAGCACATTTCAGTCAGAGACAGCAAAAAAAAAATGATTTAGATCTCAGTCCATGAGGACCCCCATCGTCGTCAGATCGGTCAACAGGAAAGGCCACAAAAGGTCTTGCTAGCTCGCCTTCATGACCTGGACATAAAAGAAGAAATTAAAGATATTTGATAGAAGAAATTTCTTGTACACTGTACATAAGAGAATTTAGTTGGAATGTAGTGCAGACTGCAGAGTGGTACTCAACATAAGATAAGTTTAATCTCACCTAGGAAAAAGTTAGCCATAAACCTTGTTTCATACCCTTCTAGTCACTCATCACGTCAGGAGATGGCACTGTCGCTGATGATGCACATCCTTCGGCAGGAGAAGCTACGTCCTGGTCCTCAAGCTCTTCAAAGAAATACATGCTAGTCAGTCAACAGTGCCTTCATATGACAAATATCATAACACCATGCTAGGAAACACAGTAATCCGAGAGAAAAATGCTAATCTAATACTAAGAGATTAGTCTCTGGATTCTGGAGAAACAAAGAGCAGATAAAATGATGTCCATATAGAATAGCCAACATCTGTTACATACTCTGTCCAAACATAGTCTGGTTCATATATAAAGCATTAGAATGCATCCTCTGTACAGTCGTTAAGTGTTACGCTTTGTAAGCTGGAATTTCAACTGCAAACAAGTTACTACTATCCTGAGCGCATTTTTCAGGGGGCTGACCCCATGTGAGGACTAATCAAAATCCACATACCTCCATTCAGCAACATAACATCGAAGTTGCAGCACACACAAAGAATAAACGTAGCTAATGCGGTAGCATTTGAAATTGTGTATTACGTACCTTGGATAAGCGAAGGTGGCAGCTCCCAAGCGAGAACGTAGCGCCAGGAGAGCGGCGGCGGCGGCCGTGCCCCAGCAACCACCTCGACCAGCTCGTAGGGCTCGTCGACGAACTCCACGACTCTGCTTTCCGGCACATTGACGCCGAAGAGGTACTGCCTGAGGAAGAAGTAGACCACTTCGGGGTTGCTGGGGTGCACCACCGCGAGCAAGGGGACCTCCTCCGGCATCCCGGTCGCTCTGTAGCTGTCGCTCGCCCAGATCTGCTGGAGCATCGTCTCGTACTGCTGCCTCCACCACGTCAAGCCGTCCGGACCCGCGACCAGCGTCCACATAACCACCATCGTTGCTTCAACGGGGTCGATCCGGGCACGAGTCATCTCCACGTACCTCAGCCTGCCCTTGCTCACTCTGACGCAGCGGTGCTTCTCGATGTCCTCCGGCCAGTGCTGGTATTCGCTAGCGATTGCCTCCGGGAGATCCTCGTACCGCAGCACCGGGTGATCATCGAAGGGGTCGCAGTTGAGGAGGCCCCACACGAGATTGACCCACCAGAGCTTTCCGTCGTGGGAGACCACGTCGTGGAAATCCCACCTGTAGGGGCGGCCGGGTATGTCGGGGACGGGCAGATCCTTCTCGGCCCACGCGGGGGTGCCCGAGCGGAAGTAGAGGAGCCTGGCGCTGTCGGTCCTGACGACCTGGAGCTCGGCGACGATGTAGTCGGCGCCACCGCTGCCTGGGAGGGAGACGAGGCCGACGTGTTTGATGTTGGAGACGCGGGGCATGGCGGGCTGGACGCGGTCGGGAACACAAACGGCGGTGCCGGTGGGATCGTCGAGTACGCTGGCGTGTGCTGGGAGGAAGTCGCGCACCACGACGAGGATGCCCTGGGGGTTGGGGGCGAGGTCGATGCCGACGAAGGGCCAGAAGTATAGGTGGAGGAGGAGGCCTGCGGGGTCGGCGGCGACGACGTAGGGGTGCTTGTCGTGGTCCCTGGGGTTGGGGTGGATGCTCGTGGGCACGGTGAGGGTGGAGACGCGCGGCGGCGCGGTGAGCGAGACGGAGGTGTCCTCGGGGTTCTCTTCGTCGTCGCACCACACGAGGGCGACGCGGTCCAGGATGACCCACGGTGGCGACGCTGCTACCGCCGCCATTTCGATCGATTTGGTGCGCTTCGGGCAGAGAGAGAGAGAGAGAGAGAAAGGTGGGGTTGCTGCTGATTTGGTGTTGGGAATGGGTGGGGATTGCGGCGTTGGGGTTTTGGAGGATTTTGGCTTGCGTCGCAAGATTGGACTCCTCCCCCCATTCGAATCCTCGCTTACTTTGCCGTGCTGCGGCCGCGTGGTGTGAGTTGATTAAACGGAGCAAGAACATAGAGAGCAGTGAGATGACGGAGCGGCTCTGTTCGAGCTTGAACGACGTTACGTTTGCCGTTTCGGGCCGTGGGATAAGGACCGGAAGTCGGCAAGAAACAAATGGGAAAATCGTGGGCCGTGGGATGGTGGACTGGAAGTCTGAAGAACAAAATGGGAAAATCGTTAGGAAAAATGACGGCAATAGTTTCGTTTTGAGTTTGAAGAACTGTTCCTACTATTTTTTTCTTTTTTGAAATTGAAGAGTACTCTTGTGTTTTTCTCACCATAAAGTATTCGAATTTTGTTCCCTCTAACCTCTTTCTTTTTTACACTCCCTGGTACTAGCTTGACACAGTTGCAGAATGCAGATAGAAATTAGTCACTAACATAGTAGCCCCACATGTTAGGGCCCGTTTGGAACCATAACTTCACAGGAATTATGCAAGAATTTCACAGAAAACAATTCGATTCCCCTAAGAATCGGGAAAAATTCGCACCGTTCCTCGATTCTACCTGACGACTCCCAGGACGCTAACTGCTCGGTATTTCTGGTCTTTGTTGTGGGCAAGAAATGATGACCTTTTCACTTTATGTGTTGTTTTAGATGTTTTTTAAGAGTATAGGGAAGATGCACACCACCACACGTAAATCCCACTTACACCATACACGCACGTATCACGTATGCACGTCCGCTCCATGTTCAGTCCATTGTTCTCTCTGTTTTCTAGATTTCACATTTGATGTCGTCTCTCTCTTCTTTTTATAATACTTATTTTTATAGTTCAGCGTGGAGTACATGTGTGTAGTGTTGAATTTATGGGCCATTGATTCATCGTCAAGTTGTCCACAACATTTCAGGAATAGGTTGGTTCTAGGATGAACATGTTAATCGTCGTCTTATTTGGTTGGAGGTAGACTTCATGGTCGGCCCGGCCCAAAGTCCATAAAAGCCCGATAATAGCATTAGAAATAATAATAAAAACTACTTTTTTATTTTCGAAATAAATAAATTGGGCCATTGGATTCATCGTCAAGTTGTCCACAACATTTCAGGAATAGGTTGGTTCTAGGATGAACATGTTAATCGTCGTCTTATTTGGTTGGAGGTAGACTTCATGGTCGGCCCGGCCCAAAGTCCATAAAAGCCCGATAATAGCATTAGAAATAATAATAAAACTACTTTTTATTTTCGAAATAAATAAATTGGGCCATTGATTCATCGTCAAGTTGTCCACAACATTTCAGGAATAGATTGTTTATAGGATGAACATGTTCATCGTCTTCTTATTTGGTTGGAGGTAGACTTCATGGTCGGCCCGGCCCAAAGCCCATAAAAGCCCGATAATAGCATTAGAAATAATAATAATAACTACTTTTTTATTTTCGAAATAAATAAATTATTAATTTTATTCTAAAAAAAATTAAAATAATACTATTTTATAGAAAAACACTTTTTAGGCCGGGCCAAGCTCGAGTTTACTCATTCAAGATCAGGTTTTTCTAGGCTCAACCTAGGGTTTGAACAGTCTAGTTGGAGGCACAAGTTTGTGCATTATTATGCTATTCCTCGTCAGCACAATGCCACGAATGAGGCCATATATATCAAAAAAACAACGGGATGTCCTCGTAATTGATCAACTCATCTATGTCAAAAAAAAATTTGATCAACTCTTCCTCCGACTAAAACATGCCGTAATATCCTGATGACGAACTACGTAGTGACTGCATGCAGAAAATGTTGTTCCGTTCCAGATACTTGAGGGAATGAGACAAATTTTGAAATGGAATTTTTTTTCGCGTCTGGTTTTGTGCTCTCTCTATCTGGCAAACCTTACGGTTTCTTTAGTGGAAGTGCATAAGAAATTTCATACCGAGAAACAGCCACACACACACACTGTTTTGTGCTATTTCTATTTGGCTCTCCAAAATTTGTCAGAGCAGCTCATATTCGGGCATTGGCATGAATTATACGAGTTCCTTCACCTCCGACGACGGCCGCTGGATCAGTTGGCGCCGCCGCCGCCGAGCGGCGTCGGGTCGTCGACGTCCATGCCGGCAGGGGCGGAACTGCTTAGGGAGACCCGGTATCACATGACACCGGGTCAAAAAAAATTTAGTGGAGATTAGTCTATATATACTATGTGTGCACCCCCTGATTCAAAAGTTGTGCACCCTGGTTCAACCCAATATCCGGTCGGATGATGTATTTTGTCAATGTTTGCCGCATAAATAACTATTTAGTATATTGTTACTTCAAAATTATATATGTTGTTATATATATGGTGAAATGGTGAATCCTGATCATTTTTGTTCTAGTTCCGCCCCTGCATGCCGGCCGTGGAGGCTGGGAAAGTGGGAATGGGGAGGTGGGGGAGGAGGAGGGCTTTGGTGTTCGCGCGCCGAATGGGGACTGTTTTTTTAGCTATAAAAATGCATGTTAGGGACAAATGAGTCTAAATCAAAATCAATTAAGTGTGAGAGTTATCAAAATTTCACATCACCTTTTATGCAAATTCAGTGCGTGTCTGTCGTATATAACATTTAAAATTTTAGAAGGGATGGTATAGTGCACCACTTCATGATACTGTTTTGAAAGCACTGAACAAACTTGTGTGTAAAATTTTAAAATGTCTATATATCTACAAACAACGGGTAAGATTAATTTTTTTTTTAAAAGGAAACTATCTCAGCTTTTATAAAGCATATAACAGTTTTACAGAAAAAGAACCAAGAATCTGGGAACACCAGATTTCGCTACAAGCCCAAACCACAAAAAGACCAGCAGAACCATTACAGTTTTCACAGACAAAATGACCGAACCACAAAAGGTCCTACCGAGAATTCTGGGAACACCAAAAGGCGTTGCAAGCGCCAACAGCATGCGGGTAAGCAAAAGTATTACAAATTTCTAGAGGCAACACTGCCCGAATTACAAAAGTCCCTAGACCACTCTTCAATGTCCTTCATGAAGTTGTCCAGTTTAGTGCGTTCAACCCCGGTGATAAGGATTAAATATCTCTCCTTCGCTTGATAGGGTCAGAAATTCTCACAATAACCGTTAAATTACAAAAAAAAAAAAATCCTATAAATTCTTTCATGATAAAAAGAAAAGATCTTCTGCGCTTGTGAAATGGCCCACCTATAATTATAAAGGTCGGCATACAAAGTTCGAGTACAACACGACAAATGATACGAGACTCAAATCTACAACGTAACCAACTGGTTGGAGATAATCATGGAAAGCCAACGTACACGCATCTAGCCACCTGGGAGAGTCCATACACAAGAGAATTTTTTATTAATGAATCTTTTTTTATTTTAAAGTTAACCTTTCGCGACTTTTATTTTTAATTCTGACTCTTTTAGTCATACCACCGCTCGTGACGTGACAAAATAACACTGTCACGTCAGATCATATCCTGTCAAGCTACTAGTGCGTGACAGTGTTGTTTGATCACGCCACCACTAGTGGCGTGACCAAAAGTGCTATTTTACGGACTTATCATATGACGTGACAATATTGTTTTGTCACATCACGGGTGGTAGCGTGATCAAAGAGATCAGAATTGGAAATAAAAGTCGCGAGGAGTTAACTTTAAAATAATAAACATTAATTAATAAAAAAAGGTCTACACAAGATGGCATGCACATCGATCAATTATGAAATCGAATACAACTCTACTTTTTATTAGCTTCTAACTCCTAACACATATTTATACAATCTACAACATCTTTTTTTTTAAAGAACAGATAAGAGGAATAACAAGTTTAGAAATGATACTTAATTATACGGTGTAAAATGCACCAAGCACTTGGCTCCCACGAGGGTCCAAGCTCTATATTCTTCCTTTATCTTTGCAACCAGATTCATAGGGGTGGTTGACCTGTTATGGAAGATTCTGTTGTTGCGTTCCTTCCAAATTTTCCAAGTGGTTAGTGACGAGGATTAAAACCTCTATATATTATCTTTAATATATAAAAGATCATACGTCTTCATGGTCGTAACCCTGAGGTGCACGACCTCACCGATCGTAGAGATTCGGAGGTTACATAATGGGTACCGCAGTGGACGAAGGCCTAAGCCAAGCTTCCACCGTGAGAACCGCCAGAGAAGGTATGAACTGATACTCGGAATAAATCCCAAGGTATATTCTCTACCGTATGATGAATGGAGCACGTGCATATTCCATACCATACGACGTATCTTATCCAAGACACACCAGTGAACAACTTCCATACGGTTATATGTTTCATAGACATATAACCGTCGAACGGTTGATTCCGTATCAACCGTCACTTGACTCCGACCGGACGTAACGCTTCGCATCAGACGTCTTCTCCGGAAGTAACTGTCACCTCTTCGAGGGCTATTTAAAGATGGAACCTGGACGGATCAACGAGGAGAAAAGAAGACAAAAGCACAAACCATAGATTTGTGTAATAGTTCTGAGTTAGCAAGAGAGCAAGCAGAGTTCTTAGTACATACCTTGTAAATTCCAGTTCATATTAATAAATAGCAGTCACATCATTCCCTGAGATTTCCCACGTCACTTTCTCCTTTTTATTTTCGTAAGATCGACGTCTTGATCGTCGACAGCTGGCGCCGTCCGTGGGGATCGCGGCGTGGAATCTCAGAAGAATTTCTCTGCTCATCAAATCTTTGTCCATTCCCCGTCTGTGATCGCTGATGCGGTTATGGCGGAAAGTTGGGATGAAGAAAATTGGTTCGACTTGGCAGACTACGCCGACCTCGACATGGATGCATGCATGCGCGCCATGGAGGAAAACGGAATATCTTCATCATCCTCCTCTGCCGGCTCGCCCAGGGCAGAAATCGGCGAAGACGACCGGATGGATGAAGACACACCGCTACAATCAGTGGCGGTTTCAGAGGAAGTGTTTCCGACCAGTTCGGAACACCCCAAAGCCTCATCAAACCCGGGCCTTTGGACCGGCAAAAAAAGGTGACGAAAATTCAACACCGCAACCCGAGGTTCAACATACCTTTGATGCGATCATGGTTGATAGGTACTCACCAACGGCTTCTAGTAATTCCAGGAGCCAACCGACACCTGGTGACGGTGTCAATGAAACCTCCATTGGTCGTAAACCAAGTGGGGATGATAAAGCTCGATTCGATCGCAATTACGGATCGCCGAGGTCCTTCCAAAACCTTAGAGGTGCCGATCACCGATCGCTCTCCATCGTGGAAGCTTCTCGAGGCTTCGAAAGGCTCTCCATCGACACGATGGAAGCTCATCGGAGGATCACTGCTGGAAGCACGAGGTCAATGCGATCGGAGATACGGATAACAATGCCGTGTACGGTCCTCCACACATTACCTCGCCACCACGTCCTAATGGAGATGGTACGGGCGGTCAAGCACCAAATGCCGGAAGTGACAGAACTGGTAGACGTTCACCAGTTAATACGCCTGATCCTTCCCAAACCAATGTGAGGGACCGGGCAAGATCGACCAGAAGGTCGGAGGATGTAAGCCATCAAACACCTTCTTCTAGCAGAAATCCCTCGAGTCCTTCGGTAACTATACAAAACCTGCAGCGAGTCAGGGATATGTTAAATACTTCTGACCCTACCCTGGCAGAGACTCCAGGTTTTGCCCAACTCGCAGGTCAAGTATCGGAGATTATCCAACAGACGATGCAGCGCACAGAAGCTTATCGGGAACGAAGGCACCCGCAAAGTCAGACCATGACTTCATCACAGCATTCTTCCCGAAGCAGGGGCCTTCATGGTCGCGTTGAGGATCAGTTGAAACTGCGACCACCCCGACGATTCCGACCAACAAGTCATGAGGGGAGGAGACTATTCCAAGAATCCTCACCTTCGCCTTCGTCAGGGGAACCATCGCTGGACACGTGATCTTCGACATCACCTAAGCCGCAAGCGGTCGATCGCGTTCTACTAACGCCCACGACCGAATCGGGACATTGGAGCACCGACAATCCGCTTAGAAATCGGTCTCCAATCGACATAATCCGACGCTTTTCAAAGAAGGCACCACGAAACTATCACAGGCTGTCGAGCTTTCTCAGCAGGGCTCCAAGCTGTGCGTTGGCCAAATAGGTTCCGACCGGCCAATATGGATAAATTCAATGGGACCCAAAATCCCTTGGAATTTCTCCAGATATATACCACCGCTATCAGAGCTGCTGGTGGTGATGAAAATGTAATGGCAAACTATCTTCCTACGGTATTAGAAGGATCAGCCCGATCTTGGTTACTTAACCTTCCGGTCGGATCCGTGTATACTTGGGAGCAACTCTGCGACCTTTTGATTGCAAATTTTCAGGGTACGTATGATCGCCCTGGAAAGGAAGACGATCTCCATAGGATACGGCAAAAATCAAACGAGACTCTCCGGCAGTACATTAAAAGATTTAGCCAAGTCCGTAACTCAATACCGGAGGTTGCATAATCTTCCGTTATCCAAGCCTTCAAAGCGGGATTAAGAAATCGAAGGTTTACGGAGGATTTAGCTATACATCCCCCACGAACAACCATCGAGCTCTTCGACATGACTGACAAGTACGCTACGGCCAGTGAAGCGGTCGAGTGGAACAAAGCTGTTGATCGAAAGGATAAAATTCCCCAACCTGGCTTAGATAGGATGGAAAAGAAACAAAAGAAGACTCTCAAGAAAAAGAAGCATGGCAGAGCCAACGATAAAGAGGTTCTTGCTATTCCTGAAAAAATTACCAAAGGAAGAAAAGATTATACCTGGTGGTGCAGGCTAAGGCTCACCAATGATTACAAGAGAAACAAAAATGGTGTCCTCTCATCGCCAGCGTGACACGACTTGCGCAATTGTCGCGCTGGCAAAAGAAGCCGGAAGATTATTATGCAGAAGGACCACTCCGTCGATTCAAGAACTCGGAAACAAGCTCCAAGAAGGACAAAGATGGTGACGAAGAAATGAAGTACCAAGAACCTTAACACACCGTCGATGTGATCTTCGTGGATCTTCTTCGCATCAGTCCGCACGCCACCGAAAGCCATGGAGCGAGAAGTTAACCTACCAACCTTCGATCGCCGTTAAACCTTCAAGGTGGTCGGAGACAATAATCTCCTTCAAAGAAAGAAGATCGCCCCATTCCTTCGACTCGACCGTAGGTTTCAATTGTCGTTGAGCCTACTATTAATAATCGCAAGGTTAATCGGGTTTTGATAGATGGGGGTAGTTCTTTGAATATTTTATTTGCAAGTGCTTTGGAAGACATGCAGATTCCAAAATCCAAGGTAAAATCAGTGAAATATGCCTTTCATGGCATAGTTCCTTGGTCTACCGCTAAACCAATAGGGCACTTGTCCTTATTGGTTACATTCGGAAAGCCCGATAACTTCCGAACAGGAAAAATTTCATTTGATGTGGTGAACTTTAGATCGCAGATACAATGCAATTCTTGGTCGTCCGGCTTTAGCAAAATTCACGATAGCCACGCATTACGGTTATCGAGTTTGAAAATGCCGACTAAAGGTGTAATCACACCGAGGCGATCGTAAGATAGCCTACGCATGCGATCGAAGTGTTTAGAACTGGTCGATGAACTCCGACTAGGGGAACTAACATCGTTAACATGCAGTCAAAAATTCAAGACCGAGATGACACCAAAACCTTCCACTGCATAAAAGAGGTACATCTCGACGGGAAGTACTTCTCGTGAGGATGCCAAGATATCGGGTCGGAGCAGACTCGACCCTAAATAGGAAGAGTCGCCGCCTCCTTCCTCCGAGCTAATCAGACGATTCGCTGGCAGGCCCGACATGCCCGAATCCCTGTGGAGGTGATCGAGCATAGGCTAGCTCTGACCTAACAAAAACCGGCCAAGCGTAGTTACATCGCTTGCATCCGATCGAAAGAAGCAATCCACGGAGATTGACAAGCTTCTCAAAGTCGGGTTCATTCGTGAGGTCGACCACCGAGTGGCTCGCCAACTCTGAATGGTTAGAAAAGCCAATGGGAAATGGCGAATGTGTATTGACTTTACAGATCTTAATAAAGCTTGTCCGGAAGGATGACTTTCCCTTCCTCGCATTGATCAACTTGTAGACTCTACTGGGTGTGAGTTGTTAAGTTTTTAGATGCTTATTCAGTGGTACCACTGATCAATATGAGTAAACAAGATGAAGAGAAAACTTCCTTTATCACCCCATATGGTGCTTACTGTTATGTAAAAATGTCATTTGGTCTCAAGAATGCTAGTGCAACATTCCAAAGGTTGATGCAAAAGACTTTTAACCCTCAGATAGGTCGGAATCTTGAAGCCTACGTTGATGATCTGGTCGTAAAAAGCATCAACGCCGGCGATCATATTCTAGATCTACAAGAAACTTTCAATAACTTAAGACGTTATAATCTTAAGTTAAATCCAGAGAAATGTGTGTTCGGAGTTTCGTCGGAAAAGTTTCTTGGGTTCCTAGTTTCGGCTAGAGGCATTGAAGCAAATCCAACGAAAATCGTCACCATCGATCAGATGCGCGATCCAACCACAAAGAAGGAAGTTCAGAAATTAACCGGTTGTATGGCAGCGTTAAGTCGTTTCATAGCACGGTTAGGCGAAAAAGGACTACCTTTCTTTAAGCTTCTCCGAAACATGGGAGTTTTGAATGGACTAAAGAAGCAAGCGGCACTTTGAAGAATTAAACGGTACTTATAAGTCCCCAATCTTAGTTTCACCAAGATTGGGAGAAACATTATAATTTACGTGGTCGCAACGCCACAAACGGTTAGTGGTGTGCTGGTCGAGAAACTAACGAGACCATGTTCAACGACCAATATATTACGTAGCGTTAAGTCTTGCATGGACCAAAAGAGGGGCTCAAGCCTTTAGTTTTGCTAAACCAACACTAACTCCAGCCACAATAGCTTCCTTCATTGTCCGGTATGGTTTTCCTCATAGTTTTGAGCAGCACCTTTGAGATCTTCCGTTGACCAAAGTAGTTCATCTTTTCGTTGGATCTCCTAAAGAAGGCAAGTCTGATCCTGATCCCATATCAAAGATCATTTTGTTAAGAGCCATGATTTTTCATCAAGGCCAAATACAAGGGCTGCCTTTTGGCCACGCTCAAAATTGAGGATCTTCTCCGCTGCTCAAGTGCTTCGCTTTTTCTCGCACGAGTAGATAAAAAATTAATGTACTTTTACAATTGGAGTTATGGAATATGGTTAAGTCTACGATCAGCTACCTTTGATTTTCTTCTCACAAGAGTCGAAAACCTCTTTTTGCTCGGTCATCGCATGCTCGATCGACCGGTCTTTACTCTCGATTTTCTTCCTCGCTTTATTATTATAGCTTTAGCCACAATCTCTTCTTTAATTTTCTCTAAATCTATCAAATATGATAGAAAGAGAAGGTTAAGCTATAAGGAGAATCAAGATAATAAACCTTAGGAGATCAAAAGAGAAATGTACTTACTTCTCGACGGAGTGTCTTTGCTTCAAAGTTTTTATTCACTGGGTTAGTCCTCCAACCACAAAGATAGTTTTCACCATATGCTACAAAAACAAAAATTCCTTTCTTTGTAAGCTTTCAAAGAAACCGCAAAAGAAAGAATTGTAAGGATGGTCGAGGACACTTACCCAATTGCCATATCGTTATATTCAAGAAGATTGTATCCGACCAATCTCACTTGACGGTCCGATATCTTTCCTGTGCTTCATCAAGTTCCTTATCCTCGATAAATCGGGAGAAAAAGGAAATTTGTTAACCTGAGAGGCATTTCCAGGAGGAGGTGGAACCTGTTGAGGATCTCTGGAGATGACTACCTCCGGAGAAGGAGTAAGGATTACTAGAGGATCTGAGCAGATGCTGAATCCTGCTCAGGGGCTTCTTTTACTACTTCATCCTCGGTAGTTTTGGCTTTAGGAGTATCCTAATCAGGAACCTCCACGACCACCTCTGCCTCAGGAACTTTTTCCTGAGGGGTGCTCTGGTCGGACACGACCGGAACACCAGAAGATCTAAAAAAAAGAGAGATAGAAGGTAAGGAAGATCCAAGGTATGTATAAATACGACCTCTTCATTTAATATATGTACCTTGTTGATTTTCTGAATTTACCCTTGTAGCGCATCGAAGTAATTCGTTGCGCTGGCCTTACTCTTCTTGTCAACTGATTTCACCGGTTCTAAACCGGTAGGGTTGACTAGATCTTGCACATCCACCGATCGGAAATCGGCGATATCCGCGACCATTTGGTCGAGGTCCCGATCGCCGTCGAGATGTAGATTCATCGACCTCCACAACAAAGGCCTCAATAGGCACGGAGGGTCCTCGTGACCTTGGCGGAAGGTATGACAACCGCCAAATTCATCATCAAAGATAGTTAGACGATAAACATAATTTATCCGATTATTATTTGTGTTCGGTCACCTACACTGGAGGGTCGACATCCCGTGTGGTCGAAGGAGATCGGATCATCAATTGGATCACATCTTTCAGTGGCCTCGTTGATTCTCAACCCAACCGACTACACATCAAAGAGGATTTATGGTATACCGATCATAAATAATATGTACGACAACAAGACAGCAGTTGATATTTTTTACCTTAAGTCTTTCAATCCTTTCTTCAAATGGAAACGCCGCTAAGATCCGAGGGAAACTAGCCTTGTCACTGTGCTCTCCGGTGCATCATCTTGATCCGACTTCTAATCTCATCGAAGATAGAGTCAGAAAGGTAAGATGAAAGATTTAAGGATACATAAATAATTAATCGAGATAGGTAAATTGGTCGGAATCATTAATGGCTTACCATTTTTGGAATCTCGGTCGATCATCACGACTAATGTACCAAATCATCTTATGTGCTCGGGCCTTCAAAGGACTAACCCAACAGATAGAAAATCTTTTACTACATGCGAAGATGTTAGACCCTTGACACTAAGAAGCTTGATCGCTTCGGCCCATTTCTTCACATTTTCCTCTTTCTCTATAGAGGAGCGCCATCTCGGATTCTCGACCGCCTTCTTACCAGAATAATAAAGGCTGTCCTTCTTCGTGATCTTCATATAGAACCAGCTCTTCTTCCACGACGACCACGAAGATTTTGAGTACATAAAAATGTACTCATCAGCTTTTCCGTCATGAAGACGCAAGGTGCACTCTCCAGGCGTCCTAATCGTCTTCCCAGATTTTGTCATTCTGTAGTAGTACCTGAATAGATCCAGATCTGTTGGAATCCCCAAGTACGCTTCGCAGAGATAGATAAAAATACTGAGATTGGCGATGGCATTGGGAGCCAGATTTACTAATTCAACTCCATAATACTCCAAAACTTTAGGAAGGAAGGAGTGAATTGGTAGCCTAAATCCGCATTCTATATATGCAAGAAAAACATGAATTTCTCCATCTTCACTACTCGGGGAATGTTCCCCAATTGCAGATCTCCAAGAAATCAGGTCTTTTTTGGGAAGCATCCCGATCTTCTCTAGGTTCTCCAACTTCTTCTCACTCAAGTTGGAAACCGACCAGTTTGGTGATTTGGTCCAAGCATGGTTGGGTTCCTTTCGGTGGGAAAGCAAAGGAGGCCTGGAGGTAGTTTTTACTCGAGAGATGAAGAAGGAAAGGAGGAAGTGAAAAACCCAAAGTCTACAAAGGGTTTTATAAGCTTTGAATTTCTAACCGTAATAAGGAGTTACCCAAAAAGTTCAACGGACACAAAACTCTTTAATTCCCAAGGCAAAGTTCTCAACTTTAAAGTGAATACTTAACCGCTTCAAATGCCCTTGCATTTAAATGAGCGTCGGTCCGATACGATTTCATCGGAAGGAAAGTGTTCACACAATTTATTCATTTAAAGTTCAAGGTTAGCTGACGAGGATTAAAATTCTATATATTATTCAGAATATATAAAAGACCATACGCCTTCATGGTCGAACTCGAGGTGCACGACCTCACCGGTAGAGATTCCGATGTTACATAATGGGTACCTGGCCTGACGAAGGCCTAAGCTAAGCTTCCACCAGAGAATCTCGTAGAAGGTATGAACGATACTGAATAAATCCCAAGGTATATTCTCTACCGTATGATGAATGGAGCACGTGCATATTCCATACCATACGACGTATCTTATCCAAGACACACCAGTGAACAACTTCCATACGGTTATATGTTTCATAGACATATAACCGCCGAACGGTTGATTCCGATCAATCATTACTTGACTCCGACCGACGAACGCCGCATCGACGCCTTCTCCTAGTAATCATCACCTCTTCGAGGGATATTTAAAGATGGAACCTGGACGGATCAAGGAG
Source organism: Ampelocalamus luodianensis (assembly GCA_036346255.1). NCBI lineage: Eukaryota > Viridiplantae > Streptophyta > Magnoliopsida > Poales > Poaceae > Ampelocalamus > Ampelocalamus luodianensis. The sequence continues at coordinate 47,583,569 of CM070627.1, read as the reverse complement.
GAGGAAAGAAGACAAAAGCACAAGCCATAGATTTGTGTAATAGTTCTGAGTTAGCAAGAGAGCAAGCAGAGTTCTTAGTACATACCTTGTAAATTCCAGTTCATATTAATAAAGAGCAGTCTCATCATTCCCTGAGATTTCCCACGCCACTTTCTCCTTTTTATTTTCGTAAGATCGACGTCTTGATCGTCGACAGTTAGGATGACCACCGTGATCGTCGCCCTTCTTGGGAGTCCTCCCATACTATTAATCTTTGTCCACCAATCTCCAATGTTACAGCTATCTGCCCAATAGAATGGCTTAAGAGGTACCCAACCCAACCAATTGGCCATTGAATTCCAAACTTGTCTAGAGTATCTATACGCGTAGAAAAGGTGCAAGCTATTTCTAGTGCTTGTCTACAAAGGGGGCAGATGTACTGGTTCGGCCCGTCCCTCATTTGCAGTCTACCTAAGGTCCAGAGACTGTTTTGGATGGCTACCCAGAAGAAGAACTTGCATTTGGGGGTGGGGAGCGAGGTTTTTAGATTACCTTTTGTAGTCTATTGTTGTTGAGCTGAAGAATTGTAGCACATATATGGATTTCGCTGTGTATTTGCCCTCTATTGTTATCTTCCAAGTGATCTCATCCGGAACGCTTGAGTTAGATTGATAAGCCTTATTTTCCTCCGAGGTCTAGGAATTCTTGAACGTGCTGGGTTGTTATCCCCCAAGAATGTTGACGTCCTATATCCATCGACCATCCGTAAGGCCGCACTGATTGTTGTGTTCTTCCTTTTGGATATTTGGAATATCTTTGGAGCCAATTCTTTGGGAGCTTTATTGTCAAGCCATGATGACGACGTAAAGTAGCTTTGTTTCCGCTCGACTAAGGTGATTGTTGTGGCACGCAAAAGACGCCATCGGCGTTGTCTCACGGAATCTCCATTTCAACCAAGGTTTATGATCAGCCTTCCATTTTTGCTAGAGCCAACGAAGTCTTAGGCCGCTATGAGCTTCTAGAGGTTTAGAATGCCGAGTCCTCTCGGGTTGTGTTGGCTAGCAAACCGTGTCCTAGTTGACTTTGTATTTCCCTACCGAATTGTGTATGTGCCGGCCCAGAGGAAGCGTCTTCTCTTCTAATGCGGTCCAAGGCACGGAAGATGCATTTCAAGGCTTTTACGACCATAAGGTAGTAGATCAGGATTAAGGTGAGCAGTGATTTCACCAAGATCGTCCGACCTATTGGTGTTAGGAGTCTACACTGCCATCGTGTCATTCTTCTCCCTACTTTATAGAGGAGGGGCTGGAAGTTTTATACAATCTACAACGTCATAATGTCATGAAACATCTATATGATGCAACACCTGATGGAGAGTGGAACATGTGCAATCTTAGAGGCATCGATCTAGAAAGCTATGCTTCACTACCACAGAACATACCTTTCTTGGACGCAGTGGCGGAACCAGGAATTCGAATGACTCGGGGCGAACTTGTACTTAAAAAAATACCGAGACACAATGTGGTTCAGTAGTCAATATAACTAATGATGTCAAATACATTCAAATTGTCAAGATCTAACCGATACAACCAAACAAACATAGATCTAATTGATACAACCAAACAAACATAGAATACAATATTAAGAGCTCATATAAAGTACTAGCAAGGGCTCCTGATGCGTGTGCACATCGATGGATGACATAAGATATCCAAAATACCGGCACTCCAACAGTTACCTACAACATGTAAACACAACAGAATTTATAAGAACTTGAATTCAACGCAAGTGCAATAATAATTTGAAACTCAAGATAGGAAAAGAATTATACCACTAAGTTAAACGAGGTACACGAGATAAGTGGTTTCTACTCTTCTTCATGGCTTGATAGCGTCGATAATCTTGTTGTCATGGTGATAGAAGCAATAAATCTACCAAACCTATGATGAATTTACGTAGTACACGACAACATTCAACATGGTAGAGAGTGCACTCGCCCACAAGAACACCGTGAACGAATCCATCTTTTATGAACAAGGAATGCAACCGTCGCCAACTCAATTAAATCGAAAGAATCAAAATGGAAGCATGGAATTTGTCATTTGGTCTTAGACCCTTAAGAAACTTCCTCCTCCCTCACTACCTCGCCTCGGACTCTTAGTCACCTCGCAAATGGGGCGCCGACGCGGCGTGTGCGATGGCTGCCTCGCGCCGGGCGCCTACCTCGACCGGCATGCCCGGCCTCGCGCTGGCGCGCCCCTCGCGCCTGCGCCGCAGCCCCGATCCGCCATAGGCCTTGTGCGGCTCGCTGCGGACTCGGTGTGCTCTGCGCCGGCGGTGCAGCCGCAGCCCCCCAGACTGCAGCGTGCAGCCCCGCGCACGACGCCGCAGCCCCCAACCCGGCCGTAGGCCTTGCGTGGCTCGGCTGCGCCCTTGCCCGGTCGGCCGGTTGCCCCTGCACGCCGCAGCTGGCAGCCCGATGGGAGGAACAAGCACCGAAGAGGAGGAATGGGGATTGGGGGAAGAAATCAGAAATGGGGATTGGGGATTTAGCCTATAGGTTGTGCACTTGTGCTGCTCTCGGATGCCCACCCGCCCACGGCCACGGATGCCCGCGGCGTGCACGCAAGCAAAGAGCTCGCTGAAGCCTCATGGAGTTAGGCACCGATGGCGGGGCGCCGCAGGCTGGCGGGAGGGGGCGCTCGCCGGAGACCCGGCCCGCCGTCCCCGCTTGCCCCGGGGTGGTTCCGCCACTGCTTGGACTGCATACGCGCCATGGGGCTGATCGCCGGCGCCCGGCAGGGAGACCGCACCGGCCGGTGCAGGAGGTGGCCGTCCCAGGCGGTCGTACACAGGCTGTCGTTCTTCGTCGGGGATGCGGCCGGGCAACTGGTGCAAGGAGCCCCTGATCGTGGATCGTACGCCGCATGGGCAGCCCTGCAGGCGCCGTACGAGTCCCGGCGTACGGACGGGTACAACAAGCGCAGCGAATCTTACGCGTGTAGTGTTCCAGACCTTTGTTGTACCACAGGAAGCTCGACGGGATGCTTAGCGGGCCTGTAGAGACTAGATCGCACAGGGCAGCTCGAGGATTGTTGATGGGCGCAAGATACCATGCAAAACGGCTGTGCACACAAGGATTGACGAATTGCATGCAGATGAGTCCGACGATAATAAGCAGGTACCTTCAGCTCTCGAGTCCAACAAGAATAAGGAAAGGTTCACTGATCATATGATCTATTTATTCACTAACTAATCACAGTCTGCAGTTCGTTTTCAAGGAGGTGATTAGGTGAACACATTATACCCAAAGGAATTTGAAGATGTGATGCATGGACATATGATCCTATCAAAGTAATAGCTTTGAAAAATCTTGATCAAAGACGCGGGCTCGTTGGGCAAAAATGAAAAAAAATATTGACAGGTGCTGGGCTTAAGGCCCGCTTTGGTTTCTCCTACAACTGCAGCCCATTGGCAAACAGAGATGCAAGTATATCGACATTAAGGTGATTGGGTGGCATGCTTTACGTTTTGAAAAGGAGCTCCATCCATGTGCATATTTTGTAGATCTTTGAGAGATAAAAAGAACACTAAGGGGAGCTAAAAGAGAACAATTGTTGATAAATTCAGTTTATATATTGAGCAGCATGGTTATTGATGTTAAAAGAAGCCACCACACCGTCGTTTTTTTATTGGTTAATAGAGTGAGTTAAGGTAGGCTGCTTGCCCTCCAAAAAAAAGCCACCACATGTTCGCTTCAAGATAATAGAAATTCTCAAATTAATCAAGGTATAAAGAAAAAGATCTGCCCACTTATTTTGTATGTCCATATTATGATGGTGCAAAATATATTGTGTATGTCTATATTATGATGGTGCAAAATAATTAAATATAGATATTAAACCTATTTCAGTTGTATAACAAATACAACTATAACTTTAATCATGGGCAATAGAGGTGTAAATACAACTCTAATTTCAAATATAAACATTTGTATTATAATACCTAGCCATAAAATTGCACGGGCAATTCGGCTAGTATATATCTACTATCAACTAGTGAGATTAAATGTATGTCCTTCGCTTTAGATGGCTAGAAAATTCCACAATAATCTTTAAATTAGGAAGGAAAAAAAAACATCATTCCTAAAAATTCTCTCGTTAATCGAGATAACAAAAAGATCATGTGCGTCCATTGGATGACCCGCCTATAATTATAACGGTGAGGATCTATTATCACAATAAGGTGAAAGAGTCCTTATCATAACCGACGGTGAGTTTAAAATCCTATCCATCTCCCTAAGCTTGTACGAAGGGAAACAAATTAGCCGAATCTCGACACCGCTTAATTTGTTATGAATTTGCCGGCGTATGGTGCCATGGCCGAAATACAATTCGTATCAAATTCCAAAAAGAAAAAGGAAGAAAAGCGAGTGCAGCTGCGTACTTGCCATTGGCTCCTGCAGCACGGAAAAGAAACAAGTCCGGCGAGGACAAGCTAGATGCATTCATCATGTATAGCTCACGCATGCAAAGATGATGTGCACCGTTGGTAAAGGAGTCAAGCCCGTTTACAGCCCAATGGAGTAAATAAAAGAAGAAGCTGACGTCCGGGAACCAAGTATTACACAGGCCAATTGGGGTCTAGATGCATCGGTCTAGATACATGGATACAGGATCATCCTCCCCTGCGATGTAGACGGTCGCTATGCGCAAACAGTGTTTTACACGTGAACAGTATTAGTAGTGACACTGTAGCAACAAAAAAACATGTACTATGCCAAGAACATATTGTAGCTATTGGTTTTAACTTTCGTTTTTTTTTATCGGACGGTGGAGATCACTTTCTAATGCAGAGCACTAGCAAGTTATCTCCACCGTCTGGTCAAAAAATAAAGGTTAAGAACATCGATGCAGATGATTCATTTCCAAGGACGTAAGATTGTGATTTTTATTGTCTTCAGGTGATTTTTGTTGTCTCCGAGAAACTACCGACGACATCCAGTTGCGTGTTCGAGTCCAATATATAATTTGCATTAATTTTACATGTAGCAAGTTGAAAGTTGTAAGCGTAAAGACGTCGTGTCCCATACCCACAGACTAGCACGCAGGGTGGGTCCTGAGAAGGATGGAGATCCACGATTACAAGCATTCTCTGTGCAAGGACTCGTGGCAATGTAAAGTTGAGAGACGCGCGGAGCATTTGTGTGTGTTCTCGAGAGAGAGACCGATGGGAATTTGAGCACAAGATAATTAAGAAGCAACATGTGTACTTTTAGATGCACACGGATGTGATTTCGGCAAAGAACAAAGACCGTTATGAACGCGGAGTCCTAATCAACTCGATCACAATTTACGTGACATGCATGCTGCAAATTTGACTACGTCGAATACGAGGACACCCAGAGAGAAAAACATCTAGAGCATCCATTGTGGTGACCGCTGCAGACCGATTAGGCATGTATGGATGGGAAAGACCATGTGTCGTAGTGGTGGTAAACTACTTCATTATTTGATCATCGGTGGCAAATCAAATATATATTATAACTATTATAGTTCACTACCGGACACAGCCCCTTTGCCGAGTGCAAAAAACTTTGCCGAGTGCCAAATATCGGGCACTCGGTAAAGAGCTATTTTGCCGAGTGCGACACTCGCAAAGAATTACACTCGGCAAAGAAAGCTTTGCCGAAAGCGCTATGCACTCGCAAAGATTAACACTCGTACATTCACTCTTTGCCGAAAGCCGCACTCGCAAAGCGCACCGGCAAGGCGCTCGAGGTAACGTTCGCCCGACGCCAAAGTTTGCCGAGAGCGCCGCTTGGCACCGAAATAATTTTGCGAGTGCGATGAGCGCACTGCAAAGACTTCTTCGCGAGTGCTACGGCACGCACTTCGGCAAGATTTTTTATTTTGCCTCCAATTTTTTTGCAGTTCGCACAAGATCGTACTTATGTTAGATTTGGTACATTTTTGTGGCTTTTTGTTATACTTAGTTAATTTATTTCATTTACTAGATTAAAAAATGCAAATTTGAATCGCACGCGTAGATTAATAATGGAATTTAATGATTCAAAAATGATAGTCATGTTATTGATCGTAGTGTGAGGTCGATCAGACGGACCGATTTCGGACATTTGTTGACGAAACATGACCGTGAACTTGCGACAGTGTTTTAAATTTATAGCAAACAACGCCCGAAATTATGAAACTTCGTGGAGATGTCATGATATCATATGGAGGCTGTGATAAAATTTGAGAGCAGCTGCAGAGACGTCACGATGATGTTAAACCGGACATCTCCACATGTGATACTTATATCCCACCGAGATGTCCCGGTTTGAAAGCATCGACGTGACAACGCACTAAACCTTCTCAAATTTTTATCACAGCCTCCACATATGATATCATGACATCTCCACGAAGTTTCATAATTTTCGACGTTGTTTGCTTTTTATAGAATTTAAAAACACTTACCGCAAGTTCACTACATGTTTCACAACAAGATGTCCGAAATTTCGGTCCGCTCTCGGATACGGCCTCACACTACACCAATAACATGACTATCATTTTTGAATCATTAAATTCCATTATTCGATGCATCGCAGTAGCTCAAATTTGCATTTTCCAAATAATTCTAGTAAATGAAATAAATTAACTAAGTATAACAAAAGCCACAAAAATGTACCAAATCCTAACATAGAGTACCTTATATCAGTAGTAGGGTCTGCAAAAAAATTTGGAGGCCAAAATAAAAATAAAAATCTTTGTCGAAAGTGTGCCATGGCACTCTAAGAAGGGGTCTTGCCGAGTGCCGCCATACACGACACTCTGCAAAGATGGGGAGAGGTCCTGTTGTTTTAAAAAAATTTGAGGGGAAGAAATTTTTTAAAAAAATTTGAAATTTCTCTTGCCGAGTGCCCAGCTCTCTGCACTGCAAAGAAATTAAAAAAATAAACCTCTTTGCCGAAAGTGTCATATCCGGCACTTTGCAAAGGTAATAAAAAAATTTACAAAAAATAAATAATAACTCTTTGCCGAAAGCGATCTTGGGCACTCTGCAAACAAAATAAAAAAATTTGAAAATTGTTTGCCGAGTGCCGATCTCGCACTCGCAAACTGAACTTAAGTGTGGTGTGCCGCACCCACACACGCACACACGCACATCGCAGCTAGCCGCGCTCGCGACTCCGCCGCCGCGCCGCGCCGCGCGCCGCCTACCGCCACCCGCGCCGCGCGCCGCTGCGCGCGCTGCCGCGCGCACGCCGTTCCTCGCCTCGCCGCGCGCCGCCTCGCCCGCCCCGCCGCGCCGCGCGCCGCCGCCACGCCCGCGCGCGCCGCTTGCCCACGGCCGCCGCCCGCCATCGCTGCTGCCTCGCCCGCCGCCGCCCGCCGCCGCGCCCACTCGCCCACGGCCGCGCATCGCCGCCGCTCGCTCATACGCGCGCCGCTTCGCCTCGCCGCTGCCTCGCTTCGCGCCGGCCACGCCCGCCGCGCCGCCACGCCGCGCGCCATCGCCTCGCCGCGCCCCGCCGGCCGCGCCACCGCCATACCGCAGCTTCCCATACCGAGGTGAGTGAAGCAAATTCTCCGCTTGATATATTTTTGTTAATCGATCTTTTGTATGTATGCATGCATGCATTAATACGAGGATTGGCTTAATTGGTAGCGTAATCTAATGAATTAAATCTATTGAGGTGATCTTTGTATGTATACCGATGCGTGCATTAGCAGGAGGATTGACTTAATTGGTATCAGAGGTTAATGACTTACTGCCAGCGATCGTCATGTTAGTTACTAGGTTCTTGACTTCTGGGGCATTCTATCAATAAACCGATTACACTTTCCTGATAAAATTATTTGGTGGTGTGCTCTAGCAAAGTGGTAGCAGATATACAAGTAACTATTAGTTGCCACCAATGCCGCTATGATCTGTCCTTAATCAAACTCAATCACTGATTTGACTAATAATTTCTTAGTACAAGAAAGGGTTTGAACTTTGACTGAAATTTTAGTACAAGAAGTAATGACAAATTTTGTAGATGGGATGTGGTCGAACCGAACAATACTTAGAAAGATGTTTCAACTATATTCGCTCACGATTGAACTCAGATATGGTTAATGAAGTATTGTTTATTAGTGTTAAGTCCAATTAGAGAGCCTTTATAAGGCCTACCCTATACGATTGTGGCTAAATGATATGTTTACTCTCTCATAATGTTAGATGATTAATTTGCATACACGAAGGGTTATACTGCACATTGATGCAATCGCTCATTGTATAGCACAAGGAATCATTTTTAAGTAGGTCATGAGATCAAGGCACGATCGAGGATAATCGATGGATAATTAATGCCGATTACTGTGTAGTTGTGGTTGTACATATATATGTGGTTGTCGCCATCGTGCCGTTGTTTTTTACAGTTTTGGAAACCTCACCGTGCAGGAGGTTCGCCATTTTTTTAAAATGACAGATTTTGTTCCATTTTGCGAGAAGAGCCCGCCGAGCCGAAGTCGAGTTCCCGCGCCGCGTCGCCTCCTCGCATGTCGCCGCCGCCATCGCACCGACTCGCCACTACCCGCTAGCCCGACTCCACCGCCACCCTAGGTATAACCTCTTTTCGTATCATGGTCGAGATCACGAGATGCAATTGATGGTTACATGACTCACGATACATATGTTAGAGGATGGATGACCGCCACCGATGTACACGGGCCGAGAAGTCGAGTGATTACACCACGTAATGGATGAACAAGACCGATGCTTTTTGAACTGCATTTGGCAAGGTCGCTAAAGGATATTGTCTAGTTTTGTGTCCTCGCAAAGAAATGTGGAAACAGGAGAAGGGTAAACAAGGTGGACATGGGTAAACATCTTTTGAAGAATGGATTTACGCCGACTACACCGTGGTCCACCATGGTGAAGCCCATCGATGAGAGAAGAGGTGGTGAGACCACGCGCCGAGGCTTATGATGCCGATGCCGGGTAGCGTACATGTTAGATGACTTTCACCAAGGACAGTCGATGAGGGACGGAGAAGGAGGAGATGGAGGCAACGCACAAAGCGTTTCTACGACATGATGGACTCGCACGAAACCCCTTCACGATCGGTCAACGGTGTCTCAAGTGGATGCCATTGGACGCTTAATGGGGTTGAAGTCCGAGTTAAACCCAGTCGAGAAGGCTTCGATAAGATGTTGACCGTGATTGGCACCCCGCTCGAGGGCCACATTCGCCAAAGAGCATGTACGAGTCACGTAAACTCCTTCGTGCACTTAAGATGCCGTATGAGCGATACATGCTTGTTCAAGGGTGCGCCCTATTTAGGAAAGAACACAAGGATGCAAAGTATCGCCCAGTGTAAATCCTCCAGTACCGAGGTAGACTCGTGATGGCCGAAGAGGCACTTACGATCCCCGTGAAAATCCTACTGTACCTTCCGCCTCTACCGAGGATCCAACGGCTATACATGACCGAGGAATCCGCAAACAGATGACATGGCACAAAAATGGCAAACGGTACAATCCTCGACAAGATGGTACATCCATCCGATGGTGAAGCATGGACCCGCTTTGATGACAAACATCGTGAGAAAGCGATGAGGCTCGCAATGTACGTGTCGCTACCGGCAATGATGGGTTCAATCCTTATGGACCGATGGCTGCCCCATACACATGTTGGCCCGTGTTCGTTATCCCCTCAATCTCCCCGCTGTCTCCTTTCAACGACATAACGATTCTTGTCGTTGATAATTCCCGACACCCGGGAGTAATATGGTGTGTTCATGGAGCCCGTGTTTGATGAATTGGTCCGTGCTTGGGACGAAGGGGTATGGACATACGATCGAGCTACAAAGACAAGCTTCAAATGCACGCTTGGTACCACTACTCCTCGCATGACTTCCCGCGATGGGTTATTCTCGCGCCGGTGTGTTCACTGGGAAGTTCCCATGCCCGTATGCAAGGAAGGTGTGAGGTTCCATTGGTTGCATAAGGGTGGCAAGTACTCATCGTTCGACGCACATCGCCAATTCCTCCTCTTGACCATCCATTCGCATAAGACATCAAGAACTTTACGAAGGTGTCGAGTGATGCATCGCACCGCCCGACGGATCGGTGCCGAGGTTCATGCTCACATAGATGCTCGTGCCCAATCAAGAAGGTGGTTTTGTGGGATATGGTGAGCAACATATGTGGACTCATAAGTCGGGCTTGACGAGGCTCCCTATTTCCATGACCTTCTTCCGCCACATAACATTGATGTAATGCACACCGAAAGAATGTCGCCGAGGCACTTTGGGCAACACTCATGGACACCGAAAAGTCTAAGGACAACCCTAAGGCTAGAGTGGACTCGCAACGTTATGCGATAGACCAAATCAAGAGATGCACCTCCTAGTCGCGGCAAGACATGGAGAAGGCCTAAGGCCGATTTCGCCTTGAAGAAGGACCAAAGGAGGGAAGTACTTGAATGGATCCAGACGCTAATGTTCCCCGATGGGTATGCAATAATCAAGAGGGAGTGAACTTAGGCACTCTGCGAATCAAGGTCGGTCCATGGGCCGACCATGATCCGAGCACCCGTGACTTTGATGGAGAGATCGCCATGAGGGTGGGACAAGGCAAGAAGCATGGGCGGCTCGCTTGGCGACGCCTCATCGACACGGCCTTTACTCCATCTCTCCCGGATCCGAGCACGGAGCACGAGCGAGCCCGCCATACGCCCACGGGCAGACGGTCGACAAAGACCGGTCGACGACTCGAGGTTATTCTCGTTTTACTCGTCGACATTGATCTTTACACACCTTTATTAGCTTTGCATTATCAAACATTGGAGTGAAATATTGCAGGTCTTACCGAACAAGAAATGAGGCAACGCCAGAGCCGGAGGCCGAGCAAAGAGAGGATGTCGGCCACCGAGGCCGACCGCCGAAGCGGCAGAGGATGTCGGCCACCGAGGCCGAGCGGCCGAGCGGCAGCCCAGACGCAGAGCTTGGCGGACATGATGGAGTTCCTACAAGGTCTTGGGCAACATACGGCTTCACTGCACACCGGGTCGTTCGCTCAACCTCCGCCACGCGCCCCGCACCGCAGCCTACTCCCGTGAGTATGAAAGTTATTTGCTTTCGCTTGTGCTTTGCTTGTATGACCTCTACCTTCCTAGATTAGGTATCTAATGTAATCTTGTCTCACATGCAATCTCTTCTCCTTTGTGCAGCCTCAATCGCGGGTTCGAATAATCCACCTCATGCGCCCGAATGATAGAGCTTTTCCTTCACCACATCGCATGGCCACCTTCGAGATGAATGGTAGTTGTATTTTCATTTGTTGTTCACTTGGTGATGGACTTGTGATATACTTATGATGCATTTGTCGATCGTGATGAACTTGTGGATTTGTTTGGATGGACTTGAGCACTTATTGTTATATATGTGATGGATGTGATAAATATGTGATGGATGAGATATATGTGTGATGGATGTGATATATATGTGATGGATGAGATATATATGTGATGGATGTGATATATATGTGATGGATCCGATATATGTTTGGATGGATTTGTTTGTCGTGATGGAATGTAAAAACAAATAAAAATGCGCTTTTAGTCACTTTACCGAGTGCAACACACGGCAAATAGGTCCTTTGACCATGGCACTCGGCAAAGCTGGGAATGTGGGCATCTCAAAATCCTCGTTTTCTTTTTGCCGAGTGCCATGACCATGGCACTAAGCAAAGATTTTTTTAAAAAAATTAAAACTTTGCCGAGTGCCAGATCACAAGATTTCTGGGAAAGAATTTTTTTTAAAAATTACAACTTTGCCGAGTGCCATAAGGGATTGCACTGCAAAGGATTTTCAAAAAAAAATTTAACTTTGCCGAGTGCCATGGCCAAGGCACTCGGCAAAGGATTTTCAAAAAAATTTCAAAACTTTGCCGAGTGTCATCATTCCGACACTCGCAAAGACATTTTCAAAAAAAGTAAAAACTCTTTGCCGAAAGTCGCGGTTTGGCACTCGGCAAAGCGTCACAACGTGGCCGCGCCAGAATCGTGCCTTTTCTTTGCCGAGTGCCAACCCGCACTCGTAAAGCCTTTGCCGAGTGCCCGAAAAATACACTCTGCAAAGGCTACTTTGCCGATTTTTTTTTCCGAGTGCCCTTTGCCGAGTGTCGACTCGGCAAAGCCTTTACCGAGTGCAAAGAGCCTTTGCCGAGTGCTCGAGGCACTCGCAAAGTGCCTGAGTCCGGTAGTGGTTGTAAGACTTGGGAAATCAACTATATTTTTAAATATAAAATATATGTAATACAGTATCTAGCTGTGAAATTGCGTTGGCAATTCCGCTAGTTTACTTAACATTTTACAACACTTTATATAATACTACATGCAAACCAAATTAAGAGAATTGTATATTACAGAATGGTAATCCAATCCCCTTTTTCTAAAATGTAATGGACATATGAAAACATACATGCACCATACCTACATCGAAGTGCACCGATAAATTTACTAAACATCACATACCTAGCATTTCCATATATAAAACCTATTAAAAACATTTGTTCCCGCACTTATTCCTTAATTAATATCTATGTTCGATCGTAGAATTCACCTTTCAAGGATCTTTTTTGTTTTTTAATCTCGCAACTATAATTTATAACATTTATAACTTCCCTAAGGGCATGCTTAAAATGCAGGAATTGTAAAGAAAATAGTTCAATTCCCGCATGGATCTAAATTTTTTTCCAGTGTTCAAACATGACAAATTAACTTTTGTGTTTTTTTAACTATTTCACCACTTCTCAACTTTATTTTTTGAATTTCTTCATATGCATGTTTTTAAATTTTTATGTTGCTAAAACACTTTCTCCTTAAAAACTACTCACCTTTTTAAGTGTATGTCTGTTTGTAAGGTGGCATTTGCTTTTCTTAAGCACTAGAAGGATACCTCGTGCATTGTAGCACAAATTTGTAGAAATCAATTTGTTGGTTGTGAATCGAATGACTACAACAATCTCTCGTAGCAATTCAATGGCCATACAGAGAAATATGGATTAATTGCGCTTAGTGGAACTCGATTGATCTAACAAACATCTGTGACACTTAATTTTAATCCAAAGGTTGTGAACAATAAGGGTGACAAATGCATAGAAGAGAAAAATAACATTGATTGTAGTTAGTGGAGATTACTTGATGTGGCCCAGAGTGCCATTACCACCACTTTGTCTAGTGCTACACCAAGCAAATTTGCAAGTACAAGGTCAAGTGATGTTGGTCGGGTATATAGAGACAAGCTGAAGCTAGGTGCAAGCCGAGCCAGAAGGAAGCGAGGTCCACGACCAGTTCAGCAAGGCCTACGACCAGCTCCTAAAGGTCTACGATCAGATCCCTAAGGTCTACGGCCACTTCCACAGGGTCTACGACCACTTCAAGATAGTCTACGATCAGGTCTAAGACCAGGTGGCTTACGACCACCACTAGGTGATCTACGACCACGCCCAGATGGTCCACAATCAAGTACGACCATGCCCAGATGGTCTACGATCACGTCTAGGCGGCTAAATCATGAAAGAGTTTCTTTGGGTTGAGATATTTTTGTTTGTAAATAAGTTTTGGTATATATCTTTCGCTTGATTCGTTGTAATCTTTCCATAATCGTATTAGGAAAGAATTTCAGTTGTAATTTTTCCATAACTGTATTAGAAAAGAATCTCTGTACGATGCGAGAGTTAGAGATAGAATCGGCATTAGGCTGTGTGTGAGTTGGCTACACCTTTAGGTGCCAATATAAGGTCAAGGCATCGTCTATTGTAAATGGGGAAGAATTCTAGAAAGAAATATAGAAAAGTCACGGCGACTTTGTGGCGCAATATCTTACATGTTCTGTTGAGGTTTTTCCATCTAGGGTTTGCTTAGGTCGGAGCAAGGCAAGAATGCGATGTTCTTGAGATTGCCTACCGAATTTAAACGATTCAACTCGTCTAATTCGTGATCTTTGCTGCTCACGGTTTAGAGAGGTTTCGAGTTCATGCTTCTAATCGTTCTTGTGATTGATTAATGTGTGAACATTTGGTTATCCATCTACACGGCTACAAGAAGAAGAAGAAGCTGCTGCTGACTTCGTCACCGCTAGGGTCCAGGAGGGAAGAACCCTAGCCACAAGAAGAAGGCAAACTCTATCGTTTGTACCACGAAAGATCGGGCCACCCTTGCGCACTAGTTGATGCGTACCATTACTTGTTTAATATATATAGATACGTGTGAGAGTGCTCACAATCATATTTACCATTCCGAGAAAACTCTTCTGCAGTGACATACACGCACATTTGGCAACACAAAGAGGCAAAGTGTAAAACAAGAGTTCTTGCTTGAAGCACACACATGACACATCTTAAAAAAACAGTTTGTTTGTTTTTTCACAGTTTCTACGTATATACCGATCGATCAAAGAGACTACACCATAAGGAGCTTTGAGGTTTCCCAAGCAAAAAAGAAGAAGAAGAAGAAGAGCCGCCATCCTCATAGGAGGGAGAGGAGTCTTATCTCAGAAATAGAATAGAGAGATATCAGTACCAAATTATTGCCATGTTCCTCTGTGCTGCGCAACCTCGGCTACTTCATCCCTTCTTCAGTGTACATTGACGTGGGGAGAGCAGTGTCTCCGAAGCCGGCGTCCCTCGTGATCCTGCACGAGTTGAGGCGAATCAGGTTTTTTAGGAAGCGTTCGCACGACTGCTCACGACTTCCTTCATCATCTACTTCGCATCGTCTTCTTTGCATAATACTGTACCGCAACCTTCGTTGGAGTGATTATCTGTAAATCGCAGTGATATCATTTGATATGGTAGGCCTTGCTTTCTAGAAATAAATCATGAGATGATGTTGATGTCTACTTCTGTTAGTAGTGTCCTAGTTCTAAGCTTTGCCTTGTTTGCGCATATATATGAGATAGAAATATTTGGGTTAATGATCATACTACCGTTCATGGTTCTAATTGTGCCTAGTATATATATTGATGTTGATTCAATTATTATTTTATGAATCACAATAATCACAAAAATGTATATATACCTAACAGGTTGTTCCTACAACTTCTTGCTCAACCTTCAACTTGAAAAGATACCCAAAAATGTCAAAATAAAGCTCGAAACCATCCTTTCTCTTCTCCAAGGCTCAAATCCTCTGCTCCATCCAAATGGACATGCAATCCCCGGATGGTGGAGGAGGTGTCGGGTTCTGATGGTCTAAATCCAAACAAGACCTTTTAAGTTTTTATGCATTCCTATTGCCTAACTTTGAGATGCGACATTTCAAATGCTTTTGACCGACCCAAACGCGCTGTACATCGGTGCACCGCCACGGACCATGTGCGCGATCGCGACCCAAACACCAGCCATCTTTGGCCGAGAGTCTGCGTCGAGACCGCGCCCGGGAGAAGTACATCACAAGCAAAGCCTCTGGGCGCGTGACCAATCCAACGGCGGTGTGAGCACCCCGGTGCCGAACTTGTGCACCTTTCTCGAGTCGCTGGGTTTGTTTGATGGGTGTTTTAGGCTCCATACTCGTGAAAAGTAGTGTCCAAAGTAGACCGACCAAAAGTAGATGATTTTTTGACTGATGAGCATTAAGTCCGAAGATGAGTTGTTTGGTTGAAAACATGTGCCTAAGACAAATTGATGAAAGCAAGGACAGTGAATCAAAAACTGGGACAGTGGATCGAGTCATCCGGGAACAAGGCGCTGCTTTGGTCACTGGCCGGGAGCAACACTTGAGCCAAGGAGCAAGCCAGGTCATCAACCAACCAACATCCTAAAGAGCTCCCGGCTGCATCTTGGCGAAGCAATTCGGCCCACAAAGCAAACACACCCTATGTCACAACTGTGGACTTCAGCACGCCGGCCGTGCCGTAGGACGTCCTTGTAGACCCCGGCAACGACTTCTCGTGGATCCAATGCAAGCCCTGTGACCCCAGCAAGTTCTACCCCATCCCAGGAACATGTCGACCACGCCCTATCCCCGCGACTCGACGCGTGTAGGAACTAGGAACCTTACGGTGATATGGATAACACCAATAATCTTCCTCGCAAAAAAAAACGAGCAACACCAATAATGTACATAAAAATGCTGAAACACAATGATTGTGATAATTGATGATATCACAGTCATCTCAATATCAACATATAGTTTCTCAACTCAAATTCATATATCATGTACACATGCCAATTTATTGATTTTTTCCCTTGTTTGTCCTTATTTATCACATCCTCTCACTCATGCATTCATAAGTTTCATAAGTAACACTATCATTAACCATTCCTCTCCCATTTTGAAGGCAGCAAGGTAGTATGGCCTCTTTTTCTTGATTTTATAGCCTACTATTATGATCTTTAAATCATAGGGTATAGATCATAGGGTAAATATCACTTGGAGGATAGCCGGGTGGCGCTGGTCGCTAGGGAGATGGAAGACTATAGATTAGAGAGATGAAGGGATTGTGACTTAGACTATTGTATTCTCATTGCTTAATCCAACGATTACAATAAGACTCTTATATAGTGGGCTCTTCTAATAATTATGGATAAAATCAATCTAAATGACGACCTTCCTAACTAATAGATACCTTTCCTAACTAATAGATAACATTTTTCGATTAACTAATCCCTATACGGATGCTGTACTATTTACGCATAGTGTTGTTGTAGTCCCGCATCGTTGGTTCTATGCCATAACATTACACCCTCTTGGTGAGACAGCCGTCCTCGAGCTATCGTGTGGCGCCATGGACTAAGACCTCGTCCCCATATCGATTTAAAGGGCACGGCGACGACGACGCATCACATGGACAAGGAGCAACAAACCTCCAATAGACAACAGCCCCTTGACATGGAAGGAATCGTCGGGGCATGGGCATTGGTGTGGGCAGAAGAACACTCTTCCTACCATGGAGTGCGACGGAGTTGGGAGAGGTGTGATGGCGCCGCAATCCCTACAAGATATCCGTCGTGTTTTGCACTCAGAGGAACGATGTTGGTCGACAACAAGGAGAAGACCACAAAACCACGACGATCTTCCTCCCTACTGAGGGCACCGACGGTGGTAGCGCTACTTGTAGAGGAGGCGTCGCTGGTGGTGTTGAAAGTGTCTCCAGCGGTGGAACAAGTAGCACTGGCGGTGGAGCTAAGGGTGTTGGCAGCGCGGTCAACGCCGACAACACCTCAGCCACCTCATGATGTGATGCCAGTAGTGGAGGCGCGGTCGTGAGTGGAAGTGTCACCGGTTGTGGTGGCATGACCTGTGCAGCGGTACACTGCCTCTTCTCTTTTATGAATTCCACCTTGAGCTCCATGGCAAGCCTCGTGCACTCTTGGATTACTGAGCAAAGCTCAGTGTAGACACCCCTCATGGCCTTGAGTTCTTCGGCATTTGAATCGGAACCCTCGTCGCCCATCATGGTGAAAAGGGCGGCAATTGACTCTGATACCAAGTTGTTATGATCATTAGATCATATGGTAAACATTACCGCGAGGATAGCCGGTGTTGTTGGTCGCTAGGGAGAGGGAAGACTATAGATTAGGGAGACGAAGGGGATTGTAACTTAGATTATTGTATTCTCATTGCTTAATTCAACGATTACAATAAGCCTCTTTATACAGAGGGTTATTCTAATAATTATGAATAAAATCAATCAATGACCTTTCTAACTAATAGATAACTTTCCTAACTAATAGATAACATTTCCGATTAACTAATCCTTATACAAGAAAACTAATCTACAATCTGGGAAAATAGATATTTTTATTGGGGTAGTTAATCACTTTCCTAATCCTAATGATACATTACTTGAGTACTGTTCACACACGGCATTGCTACAATTCCACGTGCACTGTCCACGCCCGTCCACGCCATGACACCTGCTTACTGCTTGTACATACTCAAGATATGCCTTATACTTTGTGGAGCGCGTAGTTCCCTTGTATGCTTAAAAAAGTTTACAAGAGTTACAAATTCCTAGAATAAAAGATTTTATACACACATAATAATTCAGAAAACAACAGTATGTACTATATGTCCTAGCAAAGGTAGGTATAGTAAGGCGAAATGTGATCTGACCTCTTCCTTCAATCCGATCCCAATCTGCTGTCACCACGTAACCCATGACCGGCATTGTAAGACACAAGAGCAACTCAAGCACAAAGAAAACCATCTCTTCCGTATTAAGACTCCATGGAGGAGCATTAACCCTAGTGACACAAGCCAGCGTTACGAGCCCGGTGACGTTGTAGAACCACTGCAAGCATGCAGAAATTAGCAATATCATATCCAGATCAACCAACACGTTCGTATTTTACTTTATCGGTTTTGCATATTTTTAGTCACATGCAAAAAAAAATTTACTTTTAATCGTCTAAAATTGCGGTGGTAATTAATATGCAATTTTAGAAAAGTTTTCTTCAGTTTTTAGTTCTGTCTGTTTCTATCTTTGTAGGGTTCACCTAGGTTACTTTAATCTTTCTAGGTTCGAATTTTTGTCTTTGTATTAATTTGTAGAGATTCATCCAACTTAACTTTATTTTGTCTGGTTTATAAGAATTCTTTGTTTCAATCCTTAACACAAGATAAATGTGTATGTTGGATCAAGATCCAAAGGCCAAATAAATATAATTAAAATACATCAAAATTTCAGTCAACTGAGCATTACACAGCCCCTAGTTTATTATCTATCAACATGTACATAGCAAACAACATTGTGATTAGAGATCAGATCAGGTCAGCAATGCACGCGCTGAGAATTGACATGACATGATTAGTTTCTCTTGTTTTGCGTGATAGGGAAGTGGGATTCCTAAATGCTAAAGATCTGTTTGAAATACAGGATTTTCTCTACATTAGTGTAAGAATTAAACTGTTTCGCGTGATTTTTTTTTTTACAAAATTTCTTTAAATACCTGCGTTCTAGACATGCCCTAATTGTGCTCGGTTCAAATCCCCAAGTCGACCAAAGGTTTTTTTTTTAAAAAAAAAATCATCCTTTCGAGAAGAGAGAGAGAGAGAGAGAGAGAGAGATCAGCGACGACTCCGAGCGCGGTCTTCCGTGCAGGGGTAGAGTTGTGGGTGCGTCTTGATGCGAGCCGGGACATCACCGACTTCACGCGCGGGCCCGAGTCCGAGGCCGCCTTCTTCTAGCAATCTGCACATGAGATCTTGCTCGCGCCATTGCGCTGCGGCTGGTGCGCCGTCCGTCTCCATGAAGACAATTGGAGAGACCGCGCGACGATCGTAGCGTATATATGTTCGGAATAGCTATGTACCGGTACGAGTTGTGCGTAGGTAGATTAGATACATACAGCTGCGTATGTATAGAGGTACGACAAGCCGACCTGACCAATCTCATTAAGTAATCGCATCGTACGTGGAGACCCAATTGGAGCCCGAGTTTTGTTTTTTTTTTGACGGAGTTGGAGCCAATTGGACCCAATTGGAACTCCAGATCGCGAGTTTGGGAGTCCGATTCCGTCCCTCTCTAGTAAATTTACCGAATCCCCTAATATATATTTCATCAAATATATAATCGTATCAAAATTTTGAAATTATATGTACTGTAATATAAGC
Source organism: Ampelocalamus luodianensis (assembly GCA_036346255.1). Lineage (NCBI taxonomy): Eukaryota > Viridiplantae > Streptophyta > Magnoliopsida > Poales > Poaceae > Ampelocalamus > Ampelocalamus luodianensis. The sequence goes on along the minus strand of CM070627.1, from coordinate 47,563,982 downwards.
ACAATTAGTTACAGGATATCGTAAAATGTTGGCATTTGCCCTATAACACTCTAACATGTTGGTTTAGCTAAAAGACGCCTAAAAATTATGGTTATGTACAACACACTACAATCATTAAAATAATATTATCTTACTAAGCATAAGAGACAATGTGCGCAAAATGTCTATTTTGCCCTTGTCACAAAATTCTAAAAAAAAAAAACTATCTCCCTCTTCCTCCCTTCTCCTTCTAACATCCTAAAATATTCAGAATTTTCATTTCTGACTAAACTTAATTTAGAATGTCATTTATGAATTTTTTTAAAAGTATTTTCTAGAAATATTAATATTTTTAAAAGAATTTTCTGATTTTTTTATTTAAAAAGTATTTATTGTGATTATGTAGAGGTTAATAACGGCTAAAATAATTTATAATTCTTTATTTGAAATATTTGATTTTTCTCAAATATTTTAGAATTAATTTGATATTTTTGGGATTAAGAACAAAATGACAATTTTGGTATATGGGATATTCTCTATAAAACACTCGAAAATATTATTGTAATCAATCGAATGTGTTATGCAATGGCCACCATTTTTTATTGTCTTTAGCCAAACCACGATTTTGAAGTGTCCCCAGCAAGTGCAAACATTTTGTACTGTCTTGTAGCTAATTCTTCCATATACTAATATAATCTCACCCAAATTTGGAACTCTCCTCCTCATAAACTTTTTTGTAAAATTGTGAACTTAACCCATGTGCTACAATAGGTATAAAAAGATATGACAACCACAAGTTTCCTCACTTGTAATGTATTGCACACATATTATTCTTTTGTTGGAGCTCCTACATACAAACATCACATACAAATGTACTCTTTCTAACAAAGGAGAGATCGTCAGCGCCGGAGAGCCACGAAGCTTCTTTGCGAAAAGCCCCCAGATTTCCAAAATCACGCCCGTGTCCTCGCATCCATTTTTTTGCAAAAGCACCCCTGGTGTTTCAAATCGTGTCGAGGTCCTCCGTGTCGCTTTTTGCAAAAAGCTTCTTGTTGTTTCAAATCACATCCGTGTCCTCCACGCCAAGTTTTTTCAAAACCCCGGTGTTTCCAAAACACATCGAGATCCTCTATGTTAGTTTTTTTTTTGCAAAAGCCCCATGTTGTTTCCAAATCAAATCGATGTCCTCCACGCCGATTTTTCTCAATCTACGGTAAATTCCAAGGCACATGCTCGGAGCACGTCTTCTAGAATTTAATTGGTTCTTTCAGTCTGACCATCGGTCTGAGGATGATACGCTGTACTGAAATCCAAGTGTGTTCCAAGGGCATCATGCAAATTAGCCCAGAAATGCGAGGTTAATTTAGAACCTCGATCCGAGACTATCCGCTTGGGTATTCCATGTAGACACACAATACGAGCCATATACAACTCAGCTAACTTGTCTCCCTTGTAGGCGGTCTTCACAGGGATAAAGTGGGTGACCTTATGTAACATCCCAAAGTGTTGTTACCAAAATAAAAATAAATAAAATTATTATTTTACTAGTTTTTCTGAGAATTTGAATTGAGTTCTATTGCTTTACTTGAATTTCTAAAGTTTTAAAAAGTCAAAATTTAAAATTTATTTGAAGTTCTTGAAGTTTCAGTTGGTTTGATCTGAAAAATTAAATTAAATAAATTATGTAATTTTCTGAGTTTTTAAAAGCTTTTTCCAAATTATTTCAAACCCAAAATAAATTTAATTGCAAAAACTATAGCTAACTTTAAGTTGGAACTATTTTAGTTAAGTCCAAAATAACTCTAGAAATTTCTGTGAATTTTTCTAGAATTTTTGGAATTTATTTGCTATTTTCTAAAGCTATTTCGAATTTCTGGAATTAAATCAATTAAGAAAACAATTTAAAATTCCTAAATGCCCTTGGGCCTAAACCTCCAGCCCACCCCTCCTTTCTCCCGCTTCCGGCCCAACCTGGCCCGCACGCACTCCCCCTCACCCGCTCTCTTCCCCACCCTCCGATCTTCGTTGGACGGCCCAGAAATCGCCACGTCACCCGCCTCCCCGCACCGTTGGATGCAAATCCAACGGCACCCGCCCTTCTTCCTCCTCCGCATCTCCTACCTCCAGTTGCAATCACCGCCGCCATTAGCGTGCGCGTTGAGCTCGTCTCCGCCGCGATCACCGCCTCCATTTCCCGCGTGGACACGCGCATTAACTCCCCCGCATCTCGCCGCCTCTTCCCGCCACCTTTCCTCCCTCATGGCCGCAATCACCGCAACCGCCCCGAGCCGCCGCCGTCTTCCCCGCGCCCGATTCCCTCCTCCCGTGCCCTCCGCTCCTATAAAGGGAAGCACGAGGTGCGCATCCTCTCACCACTCCGCCTCTATCACCCCTTCTCCTTCCTCCTCTCTATCACGGATTGCATTTCCTCACCGTCGGCCGCGAAGTTCGTTCTCCTCCGATCCCGCGCCGACATTGCCTCCTCGCCGTCACCGCCGATACCAACGGCATCGCTTCACTCACGAACCCGGCGCTGCGCTTTCGCGGAACCCACCGCATCGCCACCGCGCGTGACCCGATCCCCACCGCCGCAAATACCGCCGCGGCTAACGCCGCCACCTCGGTGACAAATTTGTGCGCATATGGACCCTCGCACTCCTCCTCCTTTGGTACTCTTGTCGGACGCCGCCGGCCGCTGTCACGGCCGCCATACACGCCCGAGCCGCCGGCTTCGGCCGAGGTGGCACCGCCATACGGGCGCCACTCGGTGCCATCCGCGCCACATCACCCTTGTGGTCGAGCCACGACAAGTCATCGCCACGTGGCATAACGCGCCAAGACGCCCGCACTGCACTATTTTGTGCACCGGGTCCACCGTGGACTTTGACCATCGTGGACTGGTCCATTGACCATGCCCACATGTCGAGGAACAAATTATTTTCCTTTAGGAAAATAATTCGTCGAAAATATTTTTCCACTCACGACTTCAAGATGCGCAATAAACCAAATTTCCTTTAGAAAATAATTCAAGAAATTCATAAAATCTGAAAATTAGGTTTTGATATTCAAAACTTCCCGGTTCGTTTCTCCTCATACGAACTCCGATTTCGTCGATTCAAATTGTAAATTCATATAAAATCAAGATCTAGCCATCCAAACAAAAATTATTTAATTTTGGGTTTATTTGATCAATAATTCCTTTAAACCCTAATCTACCATTTCATGTAAATTCAAACTTAGAAAATTCATATCTTTTGAATCCCAGCTCCGATTTAGTCTATTCAAATTTGTAAATTCATATAAAATTATTATCTAGCTATTTAATCCAAAATTATTTGATTTGGAGTTCATTTGAATTGTTATTTTTATTTAGTTTGAATTTGGCTTATTTTCACGTTAGATTTCGACGACTTCGGAAAGTCAGATTTCGACGCTGTTTGAAGAGCAACCTAAGAGGATTGATTTTGACTGTATGATCATCGTGATTGTACACTTGGACTACCTGAAGAAAGTACTTGTGAGTACTAGGTGACCTGTTAAGGAAAACAACATCACTCGATCGTGATCTGCATCACCTCAAGCAAGGTAAGTTATACCCTTGATCATATTGACCCCACTATTTTAAATTATTTATATTCTGTTTTAAATTATTACTGCATGTAGATGTTTATACAATTATTTTAATTTCCTGTTTTAATTACCTAGTTAATCCAATCTTCCTTGTATAGCCAATTTGAATATTGAACGTGAATACCTTGTCACCATTAGGCAAAGTGATACTAGAATTAACTATATGCTTAGCCAATGCTTAGATCAAATCTTGTATTTGGGAAATTTTAGCCAAATCTTCCAAATTTGATTTAAATTGGTTCTATGGTATTGTTTTACCATAGAAGGTTTATAAATGCTTTTACCTGGAAAATAAAATAAAAATGAGTTTGGACTTGGGCATAATGGAAGTTTGGTGGGTGCATGTTCCTACACGGGCTCAATCGGGTATGGTTGAGGCCCATGGGTTTGTTGGAAAGTTGCCCAAGTCAGTTAAGGACCGGTCTTCGAGTGCATGATGCTACGCCTTACCGTACCACCACATGTCTTGTATGGGCAGGACCTGGCTAATTAATCTGCAATGTTTCACCGTGGTCATTCCCTACAGATGAAATGGGTAGTCATGTTACGACTTATGTTAGTCCCACCTAGCGCAAGAGGGGGCCCGAGCCCGGAGGTCTTTATTCCAATGGGGGTGGCGAAACCTTAGCGAGGGGTAACTGCGGTGGAATGACGCATTGTAAAGGCCTCGTGATAATCACTTAGTCGCATACCTTCGGAAGTGTGTCAGACGGACATTAAAAGTCGATTATCTCTTGTGGGTAAAGTTGTACAACCTCTGCAGAGTGTAAAACTATTCGAATAGCCGTGTCCGCGGTTATGGACATGCTAGCAGAACTACTCAAAGTTAGACTTTGGTTTTGTTTGAAAATAAACTTCTTCAAAACTGGTTTATCCAGATAGGAATTTGGGCAGGAAGCCATGTGATAGGAAGGTATCCTTCACCATTCATGTGTGAATGTTATCTGACTATGAAACTGAGAATTTACAAAAAGATTTGTAGTATAGAATAATTGCTTTGGAACTTAGTACAAGTATTTAAAGAAAATGCTGCTTTATGCAAATAACCCTATAAGCCATCCTTTGTTACATCCATGTATGCATATCATTCTGTTACTTGACGAGTGTAACTTGTGAGCACGAAAGTTGTGCTCATACTTGCTTTATGCAAATAAAATTTCAGAGGAGAAGGACTTTGCTACCGTTGTGGATCTCGACGACTAGGTCGCTACCCCAGTCGATTGCCTGTGGCAGATTAACTGGACCCTACTACTTCTTCGTCTTCCGTTGTGTTTATTTTATTGTGACCCTATAAGCCTCTTTTGTAATCAACTCTGTTGTTATTTATTAATAAAGTGGTGATATGAATTTGTTATCATTTTGTTTACTGTGTGGACTAGCTACTGATCATGCGACTAGTCCAGAAATGCACAGAGGATCCTGGATATTAATTCCGGGTTCTGACACATTAGTCAATCTGTCAACTATAACCATACTGAGTCACAACCGAACTTGGTTCGAGGCAAATCGGCAATAAAATTCATTCTAATCTCTTCCCATTTCCGCCTCCCCGCTCGCGTCTAGCTCCACTCGCCTACCGCCGCCACACCTACCGCTTTCGGCTGCGCCCGCCCGCCTCCTCGGAGGGTGGTGGTAAGATAACGTACAGCTACGGCGGTCACCACCACCACGACACCAAGCTACTCAAGAGCTTCAGCCGTGTGGAGGCCCGCAAGTTTGGGCTCGGCCTCGTCGTTGGCTTCCTCCTTATCACTGTTGGAATTAATCTTGTCATCAAGTCTAGTTGTGTCATGCATTAGAGTTTTGCCATGCTAGTGGCGCAAATAGTGGGAGATAGTGGCGCGAGTTAGTGCGTGAGTTACATGTATGTGATTTACTAGTGTGTAATGTTGGGAGTTTCTTAGTGGACAGGTTATTAGGAGTTAATGCATGCGTTAGTGGCAGGTGTGGCTACATGTGTGCTAGTACATGTGTGCGTGTGTGGCTTATATAAGCCTATGCGATCAGATGTTAAATATGAGATGATAAGAGAAGAAAACAGTTGCAATGTAGTCTTTTGGAGTTACCAAAAGAAGCTTCGCATGTTCATCTTCTTCCTTTGTTTCTTGTGTGTTGTGCGTGTTTGTGAGGAACGAGAGATAGATAGGAGCTCGGCCATCAATTGGTATCAGAGCGAGGAGAAGCTACCCGGCGTGGGCGGAGCAACGCGGCACGGCCAGGGAACGGCGGTGCAGTGCGTCCGGGCAGCGGTGGCGGAGGTCTGCGCGGCCATGGCGAGGCCAGCGCGGTGTGCCGGAATCGCATGTGACATGCGCACCGACGGCGGCGACGTGATTGCCGCGGAGTAGGCCGATGACGGCAGTCTCCACAGGAGGTGGAGGCTGGCGGCGGCAAGGTGAGGTATTGTGAAGGATAAAGAGTGAGAGCACATAGAAAAGCTCTGGGCCTGTCGAGTGCCAAAAGTTGTGTGTGTGCTCATGACGTTCTTCTGTTTCCTCCACTGTGAATTAGTTGTGTGCGTGTCCAAGAGCTTAGTAGTACAAGAGAATAGAAGTGTGTTCTCTCTGTGTACTCCCGTCTAGCTGTTGTATATGTGTGTATTCTTGTGTTAGTTGTGTCCACGAGAAAGCGTGAGTTCTTGTAGGTGTGTCGAAGAACTCACTAATGTAAACTCCAGTCCGAGTCTCCGTCGCCGCCAAGTTGTGTCACCGGCGAAAGACAATTGGAGCTAAGGTAGAGGTCGAAGTCGCCGGCGAGGTGTGTCACCGGCGGTGAAGAAGCGAAAGACGACGACAAGTTGTGTCACTGGCGGTATGGTCAGCAAGAGAAAGGTAATGCTTCTTTGAGATGCGTTGGAAGATCGGCATTTCAGATAAGAAATTTGACATGACAAGATTAAGGGGGTGATTGTTGAAATTAATCTTGTGTCATGCATTAGAGTTTTGCCATGCTAGTGGCGCAAGTAGTGGGAGATAGTGGCGCGAGTTAGTGCGTGAGTTACATGTATGTGATTTACTAGCGTGTAATGTTGGGAGTTTCTTAGTGGACAGGTTATTAGGAGTTAATGCATGCGTTCGTGGCAGGTGTGGCTACATGTGTGCTAGTACATGTGTGCGTGTGTGGCTTATATAAGCCTATGCGATCAGATGTTCGTGGCAGGTGTGGCTACATGTGTGCTAGTACATGTGTGCGTGTGTGGCTTATATAAGCCTATGCGATCAGATGTTAAATATGAGATGATAAGAGAAGAAAGCAGTTGCAATGTAGTCATTTGGAGTTACCAAAAGAAGCTTTGCATGTTTATTTTCTTTCTTTGTTTCTTATGTGTTGTGCGTGTTTGTGAGGAACGAGAGATAGATAGGAGCTAGACCAACAGTCACCTGCGCCTACTTGTCCACCGCCAAGTTCGACGCCATCCACATCGCCATGAGTAAGCAACCGCCCAAGAAACACAACTGCAACTCTGCATTTGCCTCTTGCCTGGCTCACCCTTCGAATCTCTCTGTATCTCTATCTATGTGTGCATGCAGTAAGCTCCCCGTCCAAGAATGCAGCTACTGGGATTGGCTCACAGGTGAATGCGGTGACGGATCGAAGCAGCAACTTGGTGAGGCCGGTGTTAATTCATCTGTGACATCTTTAAGCAACCCAAGGACAACGAGAGGACGAGCTAGTGGCATTAGCAAATTTGTTGTACCGATCGAAGAGTTGACGACCTATCTCATCCGCTCTTCCTTCTTCTCCGATACTTTTTAAACCTTTAGATTTGGGCCACAATGCATCACTGGGGGACAAGAAGAAAGACGAGGCTTTTGCGAGGGATGGTGATGCAAGCGTGTTTGCCTGTGCGGCACCACCAAGTTGGGGGCAGCCGTGGTTGCAAGGGGCTCCAGAGCCAGGGGCGCCGGAGCGACTGCGGCTGCTAGGGGCACCAGAACAAGGGGGTGCCAGAGCAAAGCCAGATGGAGAAGGCGGGGAGGGGAGGTGTAGACTAAGAGAGAGAAAGGGTGAAAGAAATAGGATGAAGAAAAATGTGACGTGGATGTCCACATGGCATCCACGTTAGTCAAAACCATTTTGAATTTGGCCGCATCAGCGTCACTTCGGACAAAATTACCTTAGTTTGAGTTGAGGAGGGTAAAGTGAACGGTTTTAATAGTTGAGAGTGTCGGATGTCCGGTTTTGTAGTTTAGGGTTAAAATCCAGACTTTTCAAAGAGTTTAAGGTTGTAAAATAAATTTTTTCCTAATTTATATGCATAAACATAAAATGCAATCTTTCAAATGACGAAAGTTTATCTGTTGTTTAGTCTTATTGTCATGTTTATTGTAATTTGTTGGGGAGGGTACCTACACTATCTCAAGATGACAATAACCTGGTGAAGGCATGACACATAGGGGATCTACCACGAATAAGGTCTGGGGACTAACACCAGATGAGACCCGATGATCAACCTCGGCGAGACGTGACACATAAAGGATCCATCCAAGATGAGGTCCGGAGACCAACCCTGGCAAGGCATCACACATTGGGAATCTACCCCGGACGAGCTCTGAGGACCAACCTAGCTAACCTTGTTAGCATTAAGCCCTGGATCAATACAAAAGAATGGCGGTGGGAGCTATTTACTCACGCGAACAGTGGACACACGAATGGGGCAATCGTCCACTAGAAAACGTCTACAATGATACTCGTACATATGGATAACACCAATAATCTTCCTTGCAAAAAAAAAGATAACACCAATAATGTACATAAAAAAAAGCTGAAGCACAATGATTATAATAATTGATGATATCGAAGTCATCTCAATATCAACATATAGTTTTCTCAACTCAAATTCATATATCATGTATACGTGCGAATTTATTGATTTCTTCCTTGTTTGTCCTTATTTATCACATCCCCTCACTCATGCATTCATAAGTAACACTCTCATTAACCATTCCTATCCTATTTTCAAGGTATTTACAGCAAGGTAGTATGGCCATTTTCCCTTGTCAGCCTACTTACTTCTTGTACATACTCAAGATATTCCTTATACTTTGTGGAGCGCGTGGTTCCCTTACCTGCATAAAAACAGTTTACAAGAGTTACAAATTCCTAGAATAAAAGATTTTATACACTCATAATAATTCAGAAAACAACAGTATGTACTATATGTCCTAGCAAAGGTAGGTATAGTAAGGCGAAATGTGATCATCTGACCTCTTCCTTCAATCCGATCCCAATCTGCTGTCACCACGTAACCCATGACCGGTATTGTAAGACACAAGAGCAATTCAAGCACAAAGAAAACCATCTGTTCCGTATTAAGACTCCATGGAGCATTAACCCTAGTGACACAAGCCAGCATTACAAGCCCGGCGACGTTGTAGAACCACTGCAAGCAGCATGCAGAAATTAGCAATATCATATCAAAATCAATCAACACGTTCGTATTTTACTTTATCGGTTTTGCTTATTTTTAGTCACCTGCAAAAAAAATACTTTTAATCGTCTAAAATTGTGGTGCTAATTAATATGCAATTTTATAAAAGTTTTACTGCAGTTTTTAGTCCTGTCTATTTCGATCTTTGTAGGGGTTCACCTAGGTTACTTTAATTTCTTCTAGGTTCGAATTTTTTGTCTCTGTATTTTGTAGAGATTCACCCAACTTAACTTTATTTTGTCTGGTTTATAACAATTCTTTGTTTCAATCCTTAACACAAGATAAATGTGTATGTTGGATCAAGATCCAAAGACCAAATAAATATAATTAAAAATACATCAAATTTTCAGTCAACTGAGCATTACACAGCCCCTAGTTTATTATCTATCCACATGTACATAGCAAACAACATTGTGATTAGAGATCAGATCAGGTCAGCAACGCACGTGCTGAGAATTGACTTGAACATGATTAGTTTCTCTTGAAATACGGGATTTCTCTACAGTAGTGTTAGAATTAAACTGTTTCGCTTGGTTTTTTTTACAAAATTTCTTTAAATACCTGCGTTCTAGACATGCCCTAATTGGCCTCGGTTCAAATCCCCAAGTCGACCAAAGGTTTTAAAAAATCATCTTTTCAAGGGGAGAGAGAGAGAGAGATCGGCGACGCACTCTGAGCGCGGTCTTCCAGCAGGGTAGAGTTGTGGGTGCGTCTTGATGCGAGCCGGGTACATCACCGACTTCGCCGCCGCTGGGGCCCGAGTCTGAGGCCGCCTTCTTCTAGCAATCTGCACAAGAGATCTTGCTCCGCGCGCGCGTCACTGGTGCGCCGTCCGTCTCCATGAAGACAATTGTAGAGACCGCGTCGACGATCGTAGCGTATATATGTTTGGAATAGCTATGTACCGGTACGAGCTGTGCGTAGGTAGATTAGACACATACAGCTGCGTATGTTTAGAGGTACGACAAGCCGACCTGACCAATCTCATTAAGTAATCGCATCGTACGTGGAGACCCAATTGGAGCCCGAGTTTTGTTTATATATATATATATATATATATAACGGAGTTGGAGACTGAGTTGGTCCAGAACTCCAGATCGAGTTTGGGAGTCCGATTCCGTCCCTCTCCGGTAAATTTGCCGAATCCCCTAATATATATTTCATCAAATATATAATCATATCAAAATTTTAAAATTATAACAGGACATCGTAAAATGTTGACATTTGGCCTATGACACTCTAACATGGTGGTTTGGCTAGAAGACGCCCAAAGATTATGGCCATGTGCTACAACACACTACAATCATCAAAATAATATTATCTTACTAAGCAGGAAAGATAATGTGCGTAAAATGTCTAATTTGCACTTGTCACAAAATAAATAAATAAAAACTCTCCCTCTTCGTCCCTTCTCCTTCTAATATCCTAATTTTTTTTATTTCTGACTAAACTTAATTTAGAATGTCATTTATGAATTTTTAAATATTTTCTAGAATTATTATGATTTTAAAAGTATTTTCTGATTTTAAAAGTATTTATTGTGATTATTTATATGGTAATAATGTGCTAAAATAATTTATAGCAATTTATAATTATTTATTTGAAATATTTGATTTTTCTGAAATATTTTAGAGTTAATTTGATATTTTTCGTGATTAAGAACAAAACGACAATTTTGGTATATGTGAGATATTCTCTCTCTAAAACACTGGAAAATATTATTGTAATCAACTGAATGTGTTATGCAATGGCCACCATTTTTATTGTCTTTTAGCTAAACCATGAATTTGAAGTGTCCCCAAGCAACTGCAAACATTATGTTGTGCCTTGTAGCTAATTCTTCCATATAATAATATAATCTCACCCAAATTTGGAACTCTTCCTTCTCCTCATAAACTTAGTGTTAGTGGGAGATAAAATCATGTTGTGGTTAGTGTTAGTGACTTATGGTCATCAAACGTCGTGTGGTTTGGAGTAAATAAGACATATGCTCTATTCATCACATGGGAGGAATATAATTGGAATCAAGTCCAAGTGTCAGTTCAAAGTCTTCTACGAGCAGTCATCTAGTCGGGCAGTAGGTACATAACCTCTCCGACCAAGGTACCCATAAAGTAACCTCTGGGATTCCAACAACCACATGGGTTGTTACTCCTAAGAGCTAAGACCACAAAAAGATTTATGATCTTTAATTAAATGCAAAACCAATAATAAGGAATTTAATCCTCGTCACCTGGGCTGGGAGCGACGCCTGAGCCAAGGAGCAAGCCAAGTCATCAACCACACATCCTAGAGAGCTCTCGGCTGCGTCCTAGCAAGGCAAGTCGGCCCGCAAAGCAAACATGCCCTATGTCACAACCGTGGACTTCGGCACACCGGTCGTGCCGCAGGACGTCCTCGTAGACCCCAGCAGCAACTTGTCATGGATCCAATGCAAGCCCTCTGACCCCGGCGAGTGCTACCCCCAGAAGCACCCGCCGTTTGATCCCAGCAACTCGTCGACCTACTCTCCTATCCCCTGCGAGTCTGACGCATGTAGGAACTAGGAATCTTACAGGGGACTCCTACGACGGTTGCACGAGTGGTTCGCCGATCCCGCTGTGCCCGTACGCGATCCTCTATGAAGGCGGCATGAGCACTACGGGGTGTACAGCACTGAGACGCTGACACTAGAGCCGGGACGCAGCATGAAGAACTTCCGGTTCGGTTGCAGCTACGACCAGGAGGATGAGCATGGGGAGTGGGACGGTCTGCTCGGGCTCAGCGACACGCCGGAGTCGTTGACGTCCACCGGCATGTTCTCGTATTGCCTGCCACCGACCGACAACTCCATCGGGTTCCTCACACTCGACCCGCCGAGCGACACCTCCGGCTTCACCTTCACGCCGATGCTTTGCTCGGAGGATGGCGCACCGTACATGGTGACGTTCACCGGCATCAACGTCGCCGGGCGACAACACGACGTACCACCGTCGATGTTCTCCAAGGGCATGATGATGGACTCAGGCGTCGTGAGCCCGTGATCACATACGGACATACCTCCCAACGGTGGCCTACGTTGCGCTGCAGTCGGCCTTCCGGAGGGCCATGGCAGCATACTCGTACCCGCCCTCGCCTCCGCTTCACGAGCTCGACACGTGCTACGACCTCACCGGGTACAGCAACATCACGATGCCGAGGGTCACACTGGCGTTCGACGGCGGCACGACGGTCGACCGCGACGTGCCATGGGGGATATACTAGTCGACGGCTGCCTTGCGTTCGCCAAGGTGAATCCGGACGATGAGATCGCAATCATCGGCAACGTGAATCAGCGCACGTTCGAGGTGCTATACGACGTCGGCGGCCGACAAGCCAGACTCCGACCTGGTGCGTGCTGAAGTAGCACTTATTTACTACCTCGACGAGATGTGACACATCAAGGGATCCAGCCCGAACAAGGTTCGGAGACCAACCCCGACAAGACATCTCACATTACAAATCTACCTAGGATGAGCTCCTCCGAGGACCAACCTTGTTAACCTTGTTATCATCAAGCCCTGGATCAATACAAAAGAATGGCGGTGGCAGCTATTTACTCACGTGTGGAGATGGCAATCGGGTGCGGTGGGCACGGGTAGTGCTCGTTCATACCCATGCCCGCGACCCCAATTTCCCCCCACGAGCATACCCGCGAAGGACGACGGGTGAAGAATCTCGCCCATACCCGTAGCCCGCGGGTACCGCCACCGCGGTATGCCCGCTACCCGTGAATAATGCGCCACCGCCCGTGGGTACCCATCGCCCGCGGGCATGCTCATCAGTCATCACACATAAACAATGCACCTATCAAGTTCATCACAATTCACACATCAATAGTACAACACACATTTAACAACTAACAAAGTTCAACACAATTCACACATCAAGTGACACCAGAATTCGGTGACCAGTGACACCATAATCTTTTTCTTTTCCTTTTATCTTCTCCTTGCATTGCAGAGAACACAATGCAAGCCAAGAGCAATTTCTCCCCATCTGCTTTATATCCTCCTTTTGATCACTGACTCAATATCTAGTATTGTCACCCATATCAAGAACAAATCCAACAAAATGAAAAAGAATAATAAACATATAAGCCTAGCTTTACCTTTTGTATCACCTCCGAAATGCCAAGATGTCCTTAAGAATGACCCGAAGGCGCCGTCTCAAACGCCTCAGCGACAATGTCAGCGATGAACTTGATGAGCAAGCAGAGCCCGCCCAAGAAGTTGTGGTCAATCACCCCCTCGCCGTGGAACAACATCTGCTCCTCGAACCACGCCTCAGCTCACGCAGCTGTGCCAAGACTCCCCCTTCTCCTCCGTACACCGCCGCGGCGAGCGCGCAGTTGAAGGACGCTGGTGGTCACGCGGTCCTTGGCGAGGCACTTGGCGATGTAGGGCTCCAGTGCGCGCGGCGGCCATGCGCACGCGCCGATCTTGATGTCGGCGACGGAGGGGGCGGCGAGGCCCACGAGGAGATCCTCGAGGACGAGGTGGGGTGGGGCTCGCCGGGCCGCACAGGGGTGGGGAGGAGGCGGGTGTCGTGGAAGCACGGGAAGAAGGCGTCCCGGATGCGGGATGAGGCGGCAGGGTGGGCGGAGAAGGCGCTTGGGGGCGACGAAGACCGAGGGAGTCCAGCCGGCGTTGAGGAAGAGGCGTCTGGGCTGATCGAGCGCCTGGGCGGGAGGAGGATGGGCCGACGGGGGGTTGGCGTGAGTGAGGAGGACATGGCCGACGGTTGGCTGGGAGGAGGCGGTGGACCGGGAGGAGGGCAGTGGCCAGGAGGAGGCGGTGGACCGGGAGGAGGGCGACGGCCGGGAGGTACGGTTGGCCGGGAGATCTAGTGGGAGGAAGAGGAAGAGCGATGGGAGGAGTGGGATTTTGGGAGCCCAGGAGGAGGTCTAGCGGCTGGAAGTGTGGGAAGCAAGGGGCCGAGGCTAGGGTTTTAGTTTTTACTCAGTGATGGTCCCACCTGTCAGTGTAGATAGTAGGTAATCGGGTGAAGCGGGCACGGGTGGAGCTTATCCATGCCCGCGTCTGTTTACCCGATGGGTAAGAAATTGTGTCCGTTTTTATATCCGTGGGCAAAGAAAGACGCCCATACCCGCCTCCATTAGGGTATTCGCTCGCGGGTACGCGGGTAATCGGGCACAATTGACATCCCTACTCACGTGATGACTGGACACCAATAATCGTCCACTTGAAAACGTCTACAATGATACTCCTACATATGGATAACACCAATAATCTTCCTCGCAAAAAAAAAAAACGATAACACCGATAATGTACATAAAAAAAAGCTGAAACACAATGATTGTGATAATTGATGATATCGAAGTCGTCTCAATATCAACATATAGTTTTCTCAACTCAAATTCATATATCATGTATACATGCCAATTTATTGATTTTTTCCCTTGTTTGTCCTTATTTATCACATCTTCTCACTCATGCATTCATAAGTTTCATAAGTAACACTCTCATTAACCATTCCTCTCCCATTTTCAAGGCAGCAAGGTAGTATGACCATTTCCTTGTCTTCTTTCTTGATATTATAGCCTAGCTACTTACTGCTTGTACATACTCAAGATACGCCTTATACTTTGTGGAGCGCGTAGTTCCCTTTACCTGCATAAAAAGTTTACAAGAGTTACAAATTCCTAGAATAAATTAAAGATTTTATACACACATAATAATTCAGAAAACAACAGTATGTACTATATGCCCTAGCAAAGGTAGGTATAGTAAGGCGAAATGCGATCTGACCTCTTTCTTCAATCCGATCCCAATCTGCTGTCATCACGTAACCCATGACCGGCATTGTAAGACACACGAGCAATTCAAACACAAAGAAAACCATCTGTTCCGTATTATGAATCCATGGAGTATTAACCTTAATGACACAAGCCAGCGTTACGAGCCCGGTGACGTTGCAGAACCACTGCAAGCATGTAGAAATTAGCACAATATCATATCCAGATCAATCAACACGTACGTATTTTACTTTATCGGCTTTGCTTATTTTTAGTTACCTGCAAAAAAAAAAAATATTTTCAATCCTCTAAAATTGCGGTGCTAATTAATATGCAATTTTATAAAAGTTTTACTTCAGTTTTTAGTTCTGTTTGTTTCTATCTTTATAGGGGTTCACCTAGGTTGCTTTAATTTTTTCTAGATTCGAATTTTTTGTCTTTGTATTTTGTAGAGATTCACCCAACTTAACTTTATTTTCTATCAAGTCTATAACAATTCTTTGTTTCAATCTTAACACAAGATAATGTGTATGTTGGATCAAGATCCAAAGGCCAAATAAATATAATTAAAATACATCAAAATTTCAGTCAACTGAGTATTACACAGCCCCTAGTTTATTATCTATCAACATGTACATAGCAAACAACATTGTCATTAGAGATCAGATCAGGTCAGCAATGCACGTGCTGAGAATTGACATTATTGAGTTGCATACACTAACCGGTTCACTCAAAAGCTTAAACCGATGAAGAAATACGACAATTCACTTATACTTCAACGACATGACATAATTAGTTTCTCTTGTTTTTGCGTGATCTGTTTGTAATACAGGATTTTCTACATTAGTGTAAGAATTAAACTGTTTCGCTTGATTTTTACAAAATTTCTTTAAATACCTGCGCTCAAGTCATGCCCTAATTGGCCTCGGTTCAAATCCCCAAGTCGACCAAAGGTTTTTTAAAAAAATCATCTTTTCAAGAGAGAGAGAGATCGGCGACGCACTCGAGCGGTCTTCCAGCGGGGGTAGAGTTGTGGGTGCGTCTTGATGCGAGCCGGGTACATCACCGACGCCACGCTGGGCCCGAAGTCCGAGGCCGCCTTCTTCTAGCAATCTGCACAAGAGATCTTGCTCGCCGCCGCGCTGGCCTGGTGCGCCGTCCGTCTCCATGAAGACAATTGTAGAGACCGTCGACGATCGTAGCGTATATATGTTTGGAATAGCTATGTACCGCACGAGCTGTGCGTGAGGTAGATTAGACACATACAAATGCGTATGTTTAGAGGTACGACAAGTCGAATTCGACCAATCTCATTAAGTAATTGCATCGACGTGGAGACCCAATTGGAGCCCGAGTTTTGTTTTTTGACTGAGTTGGAGCCGGAGTTGGTCCGAACTCCGATCGAGTTTGGGAGTCCGATTCCGTCCCTCTAGTAAATTTACGAATCCCTAATATATATTTGTCTGACTCGATTTCGTAATCCGTAATCCTCTGTGAAAACATTGTGCTATTCCCTGGATCAGTAGATAGCACTCACAGATACATCACTGAATCAATTCATACATAACGTAGAATCATACCATTTATTAATTTAACATATCAGAGTTTACATAGACTGCATCGGGTCGGGCTTTTTACAACAAGGGCGAACAGGCCAAACTGACACAAAGACAAAAGCGGAAGTGACAACGAAGCAAAGGGTGAGAGAACACATTTCTCCACATGTAAGCGACTGGGAAAACTCGTGAGCGTCCGATATTACCCAAAGACTCAGATAATCTACGATGCACGCAAGTACCAACGGAGTCAACTAGACTGGGGCGAGACTAGAGCAACTAAAAACTACACCACGCTTCATCATCTCCCGGTCTTCAACTCGATCCTCGTAGTAGTCGTAATCTTCAGGATTTCCTGCATCTGATGGTTTTGGAGGAAAGAGCGAGAATGAGCACAACTTTCGTGCTCACGAGCCAACACACAATGCAATAATATACATGCAATGCTTAACAAGGATGACCCTGATTCTTTTATTTGTTTAAATAATGTTTTCAATTATCATAATTACAAATTACTAACACTTAGCATTTTAACCAAATTGCATTTTATTAAAGAGAGTAATTGTGCAATATTAAATACAAAGAGAGGTTCCTCCGTTGGAAACTCTACCTATGCTTCATTTGATTGGAGCTACCTCCAATTATTAACATCACTGAATCTGAAAACCCACGAAAAATCCAATCTCAGGGCTAGGTGAGCCCGCCATATTTTTCATACCACCCACAAAGATTTTTGAAACAGAACTAACTCAAGTAAAGCTCTCATGTCCGTCTTTGACCGTAGGCACGACTGTTTAAACAGTTTATTACTCCACAGAAGTTGTACACTTTACCCACAAGAGATAATCGTCTTGATATGTACATACACTTCCTTAGGCATGTGAATCAAGGGAGATCACCACAAGGCCTTTACAATGCATCCTCAAGATAGTTACACTTCGCTAAGGTTTCGTCTATGAAGGGTTACGCTCTTTAGATCCGTTAACCCTTACTTAGACCCTCTGCACCATCTAACGACTTACATCGCTCACCCGACACCCTTCGCCACGAGGCTTACGGTGTCGCGGATTATCTATCTGATGCAACTCGTACTGGTGGATACAAATTATTTAGCCAGGTTGTATTTTACAGACTTGTGATGCAATTGTTTTACACGGGAGGTCGTGACAAGATTAAGTCCTTAGGGTTATCTGGGTGGTTCATTCCACATTCCAATCCACAAAACAACAGTCCTTGGGCTACATTAGCACCCACTATCGTACCATCCACCTTACGATCAACCCAGACAGAGTAATAGCAATTTAGGGTTTTGAGGAGTAAAACCAACTTATCTCATTTTCTTCAGCCATGGATCACCAATGACTGCCAAACCATTTCATGTTTAAAGAGATGCTGATTAGGATATTTTAATGTCCGTACATTTAAGCAAGACTAGTAGGTCATTTAAGTACAACTTATAGCTAGTGTTTACCATATAGTTACTAGGGTGACAAGAATTAATGGATTCAAATGTCAAGGATAGCATATTAAATAGTTAATCAACAAATGGGTATTTAACTAACTTAAGTTTTAACATACATTTGCTTAAAGAATTAAAACATGCAATTTGCTATTTTAAAAGAATATAATTTGCATAAAATGTAGGCTCAATATGATCAAAGTATTGACTCACTTTCAAGTTAAAGGCAAGAGGGTCTTGATATTCTTGTGTTTGATCAAGTGGAGATCCTCCGTGTCTTCAAATCCTAATCTGACGAACACACCGTAAAAGGCATAAGCAAGCAAAAGAGCAAATAAATACAAATAAACAACAAATGAACTCCCGAAATAAACAAGACCTATGCCATTAGCAAGATCTTGCATTAATAAAATTTTAGAAACAAATTTTATAATTTTCGGAGTTACGATGAGGGAAAACAGGACTTCCGAAGGTTGAGCTTGGAATTAAAAGAGAGAGAGAGAGAGAGAGAGAGAGAGAGAGAGAGAGAGAGAGAGAGAGAGAGAGAAATGGTGCACGGCACAGTGCATGAACCAAGTCTATGAGCCCTGGTCCGAGGGTACTGTTGCGGGCCCAATGGAAGAGAGAGGGAGAGGGGCTTAGAGCATGACAGTGGGCCCCATGGTCTTAAGACTCAAAGCAACACAACATCAACTCAACCCCCAATTCCTCTCTTCGGTTTACAGAGAGGGGAGTAGAGTAGGGGCTCGGCGGCTCAAGGCGGTGGTGGCGGCGGCGAGTGGGGCGGCGTTGTGGCTGGCGAGCGGGCAAAACGGGGCCCTCGGGAGGGTGACGGCCCCATGGGTGGAGGCGGAGGTGCCGAGCGGGCGCAGTGACGGCAAGGCCCGAGGCAGCGGCAGGTGCCACGGGTTGGAGGCGCGGGCAAGCCGGAGGCGCTGGGAAGGAGATGGCGCGTACATGGCGAGCACAAGGGTGTAGGGAAGCCAGAGGTGGAGCCGCGGTGGCTCAGGGGTGGCTGGGGCGGAGGAGGAAGGAGCCACGGTGGTGGCGCATCTCTGCGGCGGGGAAGGAAAAGAAAGGAGGGGGATTGCATCCGCGGCGCTGGGGCTTCTCGTGATAGGGTTGGCCGAGTGAGGTGCTCATCGGAGCGGTGGTGCAGCAACGAGGCGGCGTGGCCAAGGTGAGCTCTTTGGTTTTCCTTGCTTTGTTTTCTTGCTCGGGGAGGAAGGGGACAAGTGGAGCAAGGAGGTATCGAGGGGCTCCCTTATAGCCGCCGAGGAGAGGAGCCATTGAAGGGCCGGGGGCGCACGGTGTGTCGGCGGGAGCGGAGGATCTGGGATGGGACAGGGGCAGGTGGGGTCAAGCGGGGTGATGTGGCGCTGAGCGGGCACGAGCAGAGCGAGGATGCGGTGAGGACGGGCAGGTGAGGGACGGGACGCGAGCGACGACATGCGCGGGCGGCGGCGTGCGTGGCGCAGGGCTGACCGAGCGGCATGGGCAGGCGGCTTGGGGCTAGTGCGCCAGGGCGTCGGGGATGGCATGGGGCACGGCCAGAGCGGCATGGGCGTGGGTGCTCGCTGACGGGACGAGAGCGGCGTGGGTGCAGCAGAGGTGCATGGGAGCGGCTCGGTGGGCGCTCGAGGCTGCCAAGAGGAAGGAAGGGGCAATGGGGAAGGGAGCTAGGCCGGACGACCGGAATGGGGAGATGGGCCGGCCAAAAAAATGGCAAAGGGGGTAGGCCAGGGCCCAAGTGGAGACACAGGCTGAGCCCAAGAAAGAGGAGAGGGCAAAAGAAAGAAAGGGGCCCAAAATCCAAAAATATGGATTCAAACTGAAATTTGAATTCGGGAATTGCAAAAAGGTTTGAAACACAAACCCGAGCTTAGCTAGAAACTAGAAGATTTTTAGAAAATACACTAATTTGAAATAAGGTTTTGCAACTCCAAGGACAAAGGGTAGTTACTAATCACGTCCGAAAAATGGACCGTGACAATATTTCATCAAATATATGATCGTATCAAAATTTTGAAATTATATCTACTGTAATATAAGCAAAATTGGTTACAGGACATCGTAAAATGTTGGCATTTGCCCTATGACACTCTAACATGGTGCTTTTGCTAAAAGACGCCCAAAAATTATGGACCAGTGCTACAACACACTACAATCATTAAAATAATATTATCTTACTAAGCATGAGAGACAATGTGTGCAACATGTCTAATTTGCCCTTGTCACAAAATTCTAAAAAAATACTCTCCCTCCCTCTTCATCCCTTCTCCTTCTAACATCCTAAGATTTTCATTTCTGACTAAACTTAATTTAGAATGTCATTTATGATATTTTTTTAAAGTATTTTCTAGAATTATTATTTTTAAAGCATTTTCTGATATAAAAAGTATTTATTGTGATTATTTAGATGTTAATAACGAGCTAAAATGATTTATAACAATTTATAATTCTTTATTTGAAATATTTGATTTTTCTTAAATATTTTAGAGTTTATTTGGTATTTTTCGGGATTAAGAACAAAACCATAATTTTGGTATATGTGAGATATTCTCTCTCTAAAACACTGGAAAATATTATTGTAATCAACTGAATGTGTTAGGCAATGGCCACCATTTTTTATTGTCTTTTAGCCAAACCATGATTTTGAAGTGTCCCCGAGCAAGTGCAAACATTTTGTAGTGCCTTGTAGCTAATTCTTCCCTATAATAATATAATCTCGCCCAAATTTGGATATGTGCTACAATAGGTATAAAAAAGATATGACAACCACATGTTTCCTCACTTGTACGTACTGCACACATACCATTCTTATGTTGGAGCTCCTACATAGAGACATCACATACAAATATACTCTTTCTAACAGGCGAAGAGATAGGCGCTTGTCACATCCCCAAATTTAATAAAGAGGTTAATTATGCATCTCATTGACATGCATCATGTTTTGGAACTTTGAATTGCATATTGTACTTGAAAAATCATGTTTTGGCGCTCCTTGACTTTGGGTCTACTCACAATTTCATCACCCCTGAGGCAGCCCATCGCGCCGGTGTTCGTGTCCAGCCGCACCCTGGCATCGCGTGTTGGTTGCTAACGGTGATCGCGTTTCAAGCGGCGGTCTCTGTCTAGCCATGACACTGAGCACTGCATCCGAAGAATTCCGCTTGGATTGTTATTCTCTTCCATTAGATGGGTTTGATATGGTGTTGGGGATCCAATGGCTGCGCACGTTGGGACCAATCTTGTGGGACTTTGAGGCATTGACGATGTCCTTCTGGCACAATGATCGCAAAGTGCAATGGTGTGGCCTTGGCGCACCATCTGAACTTGCTCGGACGTACCAAATAAACGGAGCCGAGCTCATGGACACGCTACTGTCTGAATTTGCTATGTTGTTTGTGGAACCAACAACATTACCCCCTGCAAGATCCCGTGACCATCATATTCATCTAATACCAGGGACTCCTCCCGTGTCAGTGCGTCCATACCGCTACCCTCAGCTTCTCAAGGACGAATTGGAACGTCAATGTGAGGTGATGTTACGCCAAGGTATTATACGGCCTAGTACCTCAGCTTTCTCCTCACCAGTGCTCCTCGTTAAGAAGCATGATGGCTCTTGGCGTTTTTGCGTCGACTATCGTGCCCTCAATGAAAAGACGATCAAGGATAAGTTTCCAATTCCTGTGGTGGATGAGCTTATTGATGAACTTTGGGGTGCAAAATTTTTCTCTAAACTTGATCTCCGGTTAGGTTATCATCAAGTACGCATGCACCCTGCCGACATCGCCAAAACAGCGTTCCGCACACATAAAGGCTTATTTGAGTTTCTCGTCATGCCGTTCTGGTTGACAAATGCGCCGGCAACATTTCAGGCGTTAATGAACAGTATTCTCCGACCTTACTTACCTCGCTTTGCGTTGGTTTTCTTTGATGATATTTTGATTTATAGTCAAACTTGGGCTGAGCATCTACGCCATGTCAGTGCGGTTCTTTGTCTCCTCAGACCGCATCAGTTGTTCCTTAAACGGTCCAAATGTTTTTTTCGGGGAGAAGACTGTGGCTTATTTGGGGCATGTAATCTTAGCAGATGGGGTTGCAATGGACGAATCCAAAGTTCAGGCAGTCCGCTCTTGGCCTACACCCTGTTCTATTCGAGCACTTCGTGGCTTTCTCGGATTGGCAGGTTATTACTGTAAATTTATTAAGGATTTTGGGGCCATTGCCGAACCCCTTACTCGACTTCTCAAGAAGGCAACGTTCCTATGGAATGATGATGCCACTGGTGCTTTCCTCAAATTGCAAGAAGCCTTGTCCACTGCACCAGTACTTCAACTTCCTGATTTTGGGGCTGATTTCATTGTCGAATGCGACGCTTCTGGTTCAGGTATTGGCGCCGTTCTCCATCAAGACAATGGGCCGCTTGCTTTCTTCAGTCGTGCCTTGGTGTCCCGACACGCGGGTCTAGCGGCATATGAACGCGAGTTGATTGGCTTGGTTCAGGCTGTCCGCCATTGGCGACCGTATCTTTGGGGACGTCGATTTCTTGTCCGCACAGATCACTATAGCCTCAAATTTCTGTTAGATCAACGCCTTTCGACGATCCCTCAACATCGTTGGGTGAGCAAGTTATTTGGTTATGATTTTCATGTGGAATTTAAGCCGGGCCATTCTAACATAGTCGCTGATACCCTCTCATGACGTGATCAGGAGGACAGTACCATCTTCGCCTTGTCCACGCCACAATTCGAAATCTTCAATGATCTTCGGCAGGAGACCACCCAGAACTCTGAGTTGGCTATGCTCAAGGAACAAATTATCACAGGCAGTCTTGAGGTGCCTTGGACAGTGGTTGATGGGTTGGTCCTTCACAACCAACGTGTGCATGTTCCGATCTCCTCACCAGTGCTACCAACAATTCTGCGTTCATCTCATTCAACGGGTCACGAGGGAGTTCAAAAGACTTTACACCGCCTTTGTGCTGAATTCCACGTCCCCAATGATCGCAAGTTGGTCCAGGAATTTGTTCGCGCATGTGTCATATGTCAACGCAATAAGTCTGAAAATATGCACCCTGCCGGTTTGCTTCAGCCTTTGTCAGTTCCTTTACGAGTTTGGGAGGATATTAGCATGGATTTTGTGGAAGGATTACCACGTGTTCATGGGAAGTCAGTTATTTTAACGGTTGTGGATCGTTTTTCTAAGTATGCACATTTTATACCTCTTGCTCATCTGTATACGGCGTCATCCGTGTCTCGTGTGTTCTTTGATGAGATAGTCCATTTACACGGGATTCCCTGTTCTATTGTGAGCGATCGAGATCATGTTTTCACGAGTAACTTTTGGTCTGAACTTTTTCGTCTGTCCGGCACCAAACTCAACCTCAGTTCAGCTTTTCATCCTCAGTCCGACGGTCAAACCGAGGTGACCAACAAAATTATTGCCATGTATCTTCGATGCATTACTGGTGACCGGCCTCAGCAATGGATTCGTTGGCTTCCATGGGCCGAGTACTGCTATAATACTTCTTTTCAAACTTCTCTTCGGGAGACGCCTTTCAAGGTGGTCTATGGCAGGGACCCTCCTTCTCTTCGCCCATTCACTGCACTGGATACTCGGATGCCAGCAGTCGAACAACTCCTTCAGGAACGAGATGAACTTTTGACAGATGTGTGAGATCGCCTTCTGTTGGCCCAACAGCACCATAAGCTTCATTATGACAGTAAACACCGCGCATTGCAGTTCTCAGTTGGGCAATGGGTATGGCTTCAGCTTCATCATCGGCAAGCTCTGTCATTAGCCCATAATGTCAATCGTAAGCTCGCCCCTCGCTACTATGGACCATATCAAGTTTTGGCGAAAATTGGTGAGGTAGCATATCATTTACAATTGCCACCGCAGGCACGTATCCATGATGTCTTTCATGTGAGTTTGTTGAAGTTTTATCATGGCGAACCGCCATCAGTATTACCGCCGCTACCGGACTTACAGCAAGGCCGCGTGATCCCAACTCCTCTACGGGTGGTACGAGCTCTTTTGTGCCGTGGTATTAGTCAAATTTTGGTGCACTGGGAAGGATTATCAGAATCTGAAGCCACATGGGTTCCGGTATTAGAGTTTCGTCAAAAGTATCCCCTATTCCAGCTCGAGGACGAGCTGTTTGCCGAGGTGAGGAGAGATGTCATGTGGGGCACAGTCTATACTCAGCGCCGAAGACCATCAGGACGTGACGCTACAGACCAGTAGGCAAACTAGCAATGGCAAGTTTGGCTTATTAGTTTCTATTTTCGGCTTAGGGAAGAATTGGTAAGCGAGTCTATTTAGGATACGATAAGCTAGTAGTGTTTGATTCGGATACTGAGTTGTATACAGATCTATTGTAAGCACCAAGTATATTTAAGAAAAGGCATATGTGCTCTGGAAAGTAACCAGAGACTAATATCCACATCTTCTGCTCCCTGTCTTCTAGTTTCTATCTATCTTGCATTGTTGTATCCCGTATTGCACTGTTCCTGTCTACGCTTGTCGCTACGGCGCCCGGGAAG
This sequence comes from Ampelocalamus luodianensis, assembly GCA_036346255.1. Lineage (NCBI taxonomy): Eukaryota > Viridiplantae > Streptophyta > Magnoliopsida > Poales > Poaceae > Ampelocalamus > Ampelocalamus luodianensis. The sequence goes on along the minus strand of CM070627.1, from coordinate 47,539,600 downwards.
CAGCGCCCAGGGCCAAAGCCGACAGTTTCCCACTTGTATGCGCTGAGATCTGGTACAGACGGTGACAGCCTCAGGATTCATTCCCCCTCCATCATCTAGTCCATGTGAAACACCATAAGATCGTTAATTTGTAAATTTATTAACACGAATAAATGTTGCCCCATTGTTCACCTTACAGAGAATATGCAACAAAATAAACCACACTTAGCATTCATGTTCAATCTCAATTTCTTTTAGCATTTCAGCTAATTACACCTTGTTAATTACCTCATCAATTGCATTATCAAGAAGCTCAGCAATGGCTGCAAAAATGACAAAACCAACATTGAACATGAATCGGTGGAGAGATAGTGCCATATAATACAAAGCAAAGTGTGCACAGTGTAAACGCAAGCATGTGGGTTAGCATCAAGATGATTACAATCATACAATGCAATTGTAGAAACCTAGATATGATTGGCTTTGCCCAAATAGAATCATACAATGAAATTGTAGAAACCTAGATAATGTGCTAGATTTTTAAAATAGTAATATTTCTTTCATAGGTACACAATGATTTAAATATCTACTTACAAAGTTATGTAAACAGTGGATCACTTGTTACAGTACCTATTCCTGAGCTGAAAAGGTAGATTCATGCCCAACATTATAATTACAAATGGGCTACGCTGCCTTTTACATGGCCAAGACAAATTTTGGCTTTAATTATCAACGATCATCAAAACATGTCGAGTATCCTTTTTGTTTCACTGAAGTGGGTACTTCATTTAGAAGTGAAAGTTTTATTTACTTTAGCGAACATGCAATGTTCCAAATTACAAGTTTACTACTAGAAATCAATGCTGTCGGCAAGAACTGACCCATGGCAATTAAGTACATAGATCACAAATTCTTCCTAAAAGAAACACAGCTGATAGAAACTGGGGTGCAGTTATGTAAATGAACAAATTTGTGATCCTAAAAACACATTTAATTGCCTAAAATGGAGTTGTTTCCAGTGACAAGATTAGCCGATTCTCATACCACCAAAAGCCCACTTGTGGGAAGTAGCATTTGAGTGCAGGAACTTGGGATTAATCCGCAGCCGGTTCCGCCCACCTGCACACAACACCAAATCACAACTCTGTCAGCCTCCTCACCAACCCACCTCTACCAAAATCAAAGGACAGCGAAGGGAAAATAGAAATGGGGATATCCTCCGCGAGATTTGTCAAGGCAGCCTACCGGGGCGTCGGCGTCGGGGTTGCGGCAGGCGACTACGTAGTAGCAGGACTTCCAGAACTGGCGGCAGAGGCGCGGCGACGGGAGAGCCCTGGGGCGGGAGGCTGCAGCGGGGACGGGCACAGGCACGGGCTCCTCGTCCTTCAGCCTGGAATGTTCTAACAGTAGTGCTCAGGAATGTTCTAACACCGTCCGCTTGTGGTGGAAGTCAGGTCGGAAAGAGGACGGTAGGTCGAGAATCGGGAAAAACATAGGAAGAAAGGACGAGAAGAGCGAGAAGCGGCTGTAGAGGAAGAAACCGTCGGGGTGGTCATCCCACGAGCGACGCGGACCGAAGAGCAGATGCGGGGGCACGGGGAAAGGCGGAGGGGATTGGGGCGGGAGCCAGGGCGCGGGGGAAGGTGGAGGAGATCGAAGCGGGGGCGAAGGCTGGGGAGGAGAAGGGAAGGGAGGGGCGGCGACGGAGAAAGCCAGAAGGGAGTGGGGAAGAACGCGGGAGGAGAGTGGGAAGGGGAGGAGCGGCGACGGAGAAAGCCAGAAGGAAGTGGGGAAGAACGCGAAGGCATCGCGGGCACGCAAATAAAAAAAAATCGGAGGGACGCAAAGCACAGCAGCAACGAATCGGACGGGCCGAAAAAATCCGGGCGACGTGGCACTTCTGCCCTCGCGTCAAAACTCCCTTGACGCCTACCAGCGCCTTGGCGCAGAGGCAAACACGAAAGACAATGACGTGTGAAGAAGAGAACAATACTCCCCAAGCATTGGGACTTTGAAGACAGTGTGGAGTTCTACAAGTTAGAGCAAAAATAGATTCGAACATCAAGAGTACAAATTGGTGGAATATTATCTACCAGATCAAAAGGCCTACGATGTATCGATCATCTAATTATATATTTGTCAAGCAAATGCTCCATCATGGACCACATTTGAAGTGCAGATGCATTACTGATTGCTCCATCAGGGAACAGAATTAAAGTGTAGATGCATTACTAATTGATCCATCAGGACCAGAATTAAAGTGCAGATGCATCTTGATTACTAATAGCCTTGAAATCTCTCTTGTGAAATTAAATAAAGCAACTTATTTGTTGCTAGAAGAGTAACTACCTAATCTTAAGTATGACAAAAATACAGATCCAACATTGCATAATTGTGCTTACTTTTTCATTGTCCTAGGATGGGTATTGGTTAGTGCTCTCAATGTGTGGTCAGAGGTTTGGTTTGTGTAGCCTTGTGTTTGAAACACACCACATCTCTGACAAGCTAGTTGATCTCTCCACGAAGACTGTGCAGCACCAGACTTTTGATTACCTTCGTGCATTGCTTCATGGCTAAGGGGATCAGCCTTCCTAGTGTAGGGAAAGCGAAGAAAGGAGAACATGTCAAATGCAAATGGACTGCGGGCTCGAAGTCTGCAATGAAATTCTAAGAACAGAAGTAAAGTACATTCCCAGCTCACCATACATGCCTATGGTAAATCAGTGTTCCTTTGCAAATGAACCATATTTTGCGGAAAGGATCTGCCTGCTGTTCTACAATTCGTGCTTTGTTGGACTTCAGAACCTTCATTTTCCTGAACTCTTGAAACCAGGAGTTAGGTTTTAATGTACTAATAGAGCATATATTATTACAGATTTTGGAACGTACTGAAGTAGTAGAAACACTGAAGTTTCCTGCTAGAAACCAAAGCATAAGCAACTAAGCAAGTTGGTTTAACATCTAACTGTATTTTTTGAACTATGTAACATTTAATTATCTTGAACAACTTGTTTAGCTAATAGAATAAAAGGCAACAGTTCTCCAAAGCATACGTATGACTCTCCACAAACCTTAAACCCATGGTTCCTCACTAATATTCACTATGACCACAAAGCGTTTAATTATGAAAGTGCATAAAGATCATTCAGAACTTTTGCAGATACTTTGTATAATGCTTATCGGCTACTGCTCCCATGACAAGAACAGTAACATGATGCTCAGAAATGAGCTCCGCTAATCCCTTTGCAGTAGCATCTGATTCAACCATCACCTTCTCAGCTTGTACCTATGAGATATATATTAGATAGCATCAGTAAAGTGTAATGGCATGCACTTCCATAATTCCGTATCTTCCTCCTTCCAATAACTCCAACCAATTCAACAACCTCCATCGCACCTAATTTAAAACTCCATCAGTTCATATGCAAGACTACCATTTCTGTGTTCCCATACATCACCAAACAAAAGGCGATCTTTTCGATTCTTCCTCCAGTTGTCTATTTGACCAAGCAAGCCATCACCTACTCTGAACCAAGCTCCATTTTCAACCCAAAATTACCACGATTACTCCAAATCAATAACAAAAACTACCTTTGCCCACCAGTCCATACCAAGCATCATAGATATCCTTTCAAACCAAATCACAGATCTATACATTAATACATATCATCCTCCAAAATCGCACCAAGTTTAATCCAAATCCAAGTTCCACGAACCTTCAATCCGCACCCGAATGCCCAGCCTTATGCCAAATTGGCCACGCAGAAAAAAGATCAAAAGGGGGGGAGAAAAGATCACCTCTGGATGTCCTCAAGCAGCAGAGCAGGGCGATGAGCTTGGCCCCGCGAGGCCGCACTGCCACGGCCGGAGCCGCCGCTCCGGTCGGGCCTCCGATCCGCAAGCTCCTGTGCTCGCCCACTTCTCGCCGCAGCCGCCGAGCACCGCCTCCCGGTGCCCGCCGGGCCCGGCTCCAATCCCAACAGCCTGAGACTGCACCGCAAGGCCCGCGGTCGCCGCCATTGCTTTCCACGCACTACGTTGTACAGGAGGACGTAGGTAGCCGTGGCGGCAAAGGAGATCCAGAGGAGGAGGGCGGCGAGGAGCGGAGAAACGTCCGGAGGAAACGCGTTGGGGGTGTTCGTGAAGAAGAAGGATGTGAAGATGGTGAATAAGGAGGAGGGGAGGCGGACTTGCCGTGGAGGAGGACGGAGCGGTAGTGGCAGCGACAGGCCTGCGGGCTGCGGCGGAAGGAGGGGGGGGGAGCCGAGCTTGCAGTGGAGAAGCGAAGCTTGGGAAGGTGCGTGGGAGCAGTCCGCACGATCCCCTTTCCTCTATGCATGCGAGTAGAAGCGTCGAGGCGGAGGTAACGCGAGCGAACGCAAGGCAGTGCGATCCGATGGACGCGGACGCGCGGAGCGAAGATCCGATGGCTAGGAAAATCTTGTCAACGTGGCCCAGCTCGTTGCGCCTCAAAAAAAGCCTCCATTTAGCGTGGAGTGATGCTTGGCGGCAGCTGCACAATAGTGCACACTAGTGGCCCTCGCCATGGCGCGCCCGCGACATTGAAGGGAAAAAATCGATGACGAATGAAACTGGAAAACTGACGAAGAATGAGATCAATGATAGGTAAGGTTTGTGCAGAACAGGTCTGTAGCATCATAATTTAAGCGCGTAATTGTACAGTATCAAGGACACATTGTCTAATTCTAGCTGAATCGATTATAGAGCATGGTGCAATGCACAGTACGAAACAATCAGGCAGGAGCGAATTAAGAGGAAGTGTAAAGAGGCAAAAAAACGATAGAAGATTTGCTGAATATCACCAAGAGTGTTCGAGATTAGCAAACTAAGAGTGTATATAGCTGAGGTTGCAAGTATAACGGATTAGCAAGTTGGTTTTAGGCAGCAGCGAGTAATTGCATACATATTACATAGTTGAACGTGAATAATAAAAAGTAGCTAACATTGATCATATCGATAGGCAGGTTAGAGATGGACATAACATGAGGAGAGCAAAAAAATTCCATCATAGCAGGAGGCGTCGTAGAGGCTGTCGTAGTAAGGAAAAGGAAACGGTTTATCTATGTTAGTTTGAGTAGAGATAAGGTGATGTTAAGATATTTAAACAAATGTAGAGTTATATAGAGACTGACATATAAGTCGTTTAAAAAATTGGTCTTAAAAGAACAACAGGACAAAGAAGAATACATATGGTCTGTTTCATAAGAGTGGTCTGTTTCATAAGAGAATATGAGAAATGTACACTTAATCTAGGTGTCTATTTTGGTTGGGCGTCTTTTTTTTTCACCAGTAACGCAGTATAGTATAAAAATATGAGAAACAATACAGTAAGTAGCACTTTCACTACACTAAACTAAGTCCAACAATTCACAAGTATAGTATAAAAAATCAAAACAAATGGTTGTTCATTAACCTCAGGGGCCATATATACATACAGAATACAGAAAAGAGGAAAAAATGTAAGGTATTTGTGAGTAGTAAAGGTAAAATTATTTTCAGCAAGGTAAAAATATTTTTCAACCTCAAAGTTCAAACCAAGCCTCTTGATAACACTAAATCTGAAACACTTATGCAGGGAAAGAAATGGCTGCGTATAATATTTGTCGCACACAGATAAACATCGAAGCTACAGACTACAATGTACAGGGATTTCGTATTCAAGCACAGAATAAAGAAGAAGAACACAGATGTGATCACAATTTGAGCCTATACAAGCTACAATAAGCAGTGAGGGTTCGTATGAATGATGACAAGCAAGAGAACTCACCAAACATTGGGCTCCATGTCTGGTTAATGACATCCAAACAGAACAAATAAGAGCTACATTTTGCAGTCCAACAAAGATGGTGAGAAAGTGGTGGGTTCTTGAGCATCAACTCTAATAAACAAAACAATTTGATGAGCAGAAATCAGGACCATAAATTGTACACTTGTACATACCATTTCCTGAAGCACACATAACCATCATCTTGCAAATCCACGGAAGTGGCTGATGGAGCCCAAATCATGTAAGCTTTTCTGCAACTCAAGAGGCAGTAGTTTACTAACACGAAACCAGACCTGCGAAATGTACAAATCCTAACATCTACCAAAAGGAAACTATGCTGATCTGGCTCTTAAGCCTACATGCAATAGTCTATGACAAACTAAGTATCATGGAGATGAATGATCGACACGATTTTTGCTTCTAAAAGAATATCGACTATTGGCTCTGTCAAGTTTCTTGAGGACTATTGGAATACTTTGTATAATATCCGACAAGATGATCAGGTAGTATGTGAAAAAGGGAATGTTCGGTTGGATACCAAGAGGGCTAGACAGGTTCTTGGTTCAGAAGCTAAACCTCTAGAGCGATGGAAACCTCCAGATACAGGATGGGTGAAAATTAACGTTGATAGGCGCTTCTCGCATTCATTCGTGAAGTCGGTGTGGGAATAATTATTCGAGATGAGAAGGGCATGGTGCTTCTGTCTTCATGGCGAGCAATTCTCCATGGAGGTGATCCGGAGGAAGCAGAAGCTTGAGCTTTTCATGAAGGTGTAAAGCTGGCTACAAAGTGGATCCACAAGGCGGCAGTTCTTGAAACTGACTGTGCTTCCCTTGTCCATCTGCTGTCGCATCCAAAGGAGCATCGTTCTAAGCTAATGTTTATTTTGTCTGAAATCCTAGATATAGCTTATCAGTTGTCAAACTTCAGGATTTGTCACACGAAGAGAGAGCAAAATGGTGTCGCTCATGAGCTAACGCAACTTGCGAAACGACTGAACCATTGTGCGGTTTGGCGTGAGCAAGTTTCTTTTTGTATCGAACATTTGGTAGCTTAAGAGTGTTTTAAACCTTCTGATTAATCTATAAAGCTCTCTTTTCTTCAAAAAAAATGAATTAGAGCTCTTGCCTGCGAGATATGTCGTCCGGGAAATCAAAAGGACTAATATCAAAACTGAATACAGAAGAAAGAGTAATAAACGCAATTATTGCAAGCTGCTGGGCACTAATGTCGGCAACTAAGAAGGGAAATGCAGAGCTAATGCCAGCCCACTGGACGATTCGGAAGCAATGCAAAGAAAAAACATCCAAAACAGACCGAACCAAATCTACATTTTTGCAGTACAACAAAAGACGGTGAGAGAGTGGTGGTTTGTTGAGCATCAATTCAACTAAACAAAACAACCTGATGAGCAGAACTCAGGAGGCTAACATCTCATCCACAATTGGGGTTAAAGAAACCAATCGATGGGGATCTGTAAGGATATGCATCAGGTAATTATACTCTTAACCTTCCAGACACCACCGCGGCAAATACCGACCAAATTAAGCAGATATTCATTATTCGTTAGAAAACACAGCGTCTCTTCCCATAGCATTGAAATAGGGCTAAAATTCGACGACACGAGAAGATGCTCCAGGCCAATCGAACAAGTGAGCAATTCATGAAGCACATGGCAAAAGCAGCCTAGAATCTTGAGCTAAACCACTAAATGCTAAGCCCAACAAAAGATGGTCAGAAAGTGGTGGTGTCTTGAGCATCAATTCTAATAAACAAAACAATTTGATGAGCATAATCCAGGATGCCAACATCTCATCCAAACTTGGGGTGATAAATCTTATTAAAGAAACCAATCGATGGGAATTTGTAATGATAATAAGGTAATTCAACTCTAACATTGCAGACACCACCTTGGTAAATACCCATTCAATAAACCAGATATTAACATTTCGTTATAAAATACAGCATTGGACTACTATTTCCTTGTTTTAACAGAACATTTATACAATGTAAATAATAAAATGACATTGGGTCATCTTGCAAATCATTGGAAAGGATAGAAGTTTGATTTAGTAGTACATACTAAACATATACGTAATAGTCACATTGCAGCAATCCAGAGACAGGCAGTGATATCCGATGCAATAGTGCATTATCGAACCGTAATATATAAAAACAATGCACAAGGACACTGTAACACCCTGGCTATCCAGAAGCCAAAATGTTACCTAAAGGATCTAACTTTCAACCATAAGCAAAGGAATTGAGACAACAGCCCATGATATAACAAAAGGACGGAAGATCACTCTAATATCATAAAAGCACCATATAGTCTGATCCTACGTAAACCAAGTACCACAACGGAAATAAACATCCATAACCAGTAGAGGGACATCATCCACATGCCACCTCAAATATTACAATTTATCTCTAAACAAATGAAGAAATTCAACCAAGTTCTATTATTGAAACTGGATCATGGTGTTGTGTGTTTAGTGCATGTCTACTCCCTCCCAAACGAGTCATCATCAACGGTCACCTAAAACAAAGCAACAAAACAAGGGTGAGTCCGAGACTCAGCAAGTACAGCGAATAAACAAACATATTTCACATAGAAACATGACATTAAAGGATTATCTGAAAGAATGTACTGAAATACATGGATGCCATGAACTGGTTGGACTGCACTCACGCTTATACCGGTATAGCTGGTGACACACCCGTCGGTGTTCACCTAAGCCCATATTTATCGAAATACGGGGATCCAAAATACCATATGAAGAATGTTTCATACGGTGTCCAAACCGCCCACATTGGAATGGTGGGACTTCACTTGCCCATCTTTGGAATTGATGGGGCTTTAGACTCCACTCCCGTGGAGCTCCACTCCCGTGGACGGAACATGAACATGGATGCATGAATAAATCTATGAACAATGACTAACAATATTTCCACACATATGAAAGAGCATACGCAAAGAACATAAACATCGGAACCTCTTGAATATTATAACCTCCACTCCGTGGATATTCCACTCCGTGGAAGGCACATGAACATTGAAGCTTCTCACATAACAAACGAAACACAAAACTAATCATCGAGCATCCATGAAGCAGATCACACAAAAGTCATTGTACTTGCCTTTTAGCGATGCGGTCTGTGCTGGGAGGCAACGAAGAGGCCGCTTGCCTTGGCGCCTCACCCCTACACCAAAGTTACTCAATAAGAACCAAGTCATTATGTCACTACTCGCATCGCCCTTAACTCATACCCCAACCCCAACACTTAAATGTAGCTTTGCTTGAAATAACCACACTCTAGCGAAAGCCCTACTCGGACAGCAGCAGTAAAAGTAACACAACTTTTGCTCTAAAACTCTAAAAAGGGTGTTCTCAGGTTTGTTTGAAAGGTAATGAGGTTATCTACAACAACCTAGTTGGTGGAAATCCCGAATTTTATATGTATCAATCTCAAAAGACCAACAAACACTTCCTGTCGAATTACCGGCAAATTCTGGACAGCAGCACGTAAACGCCATAACTTCTAATTGGATAAACCAAACTTTACGTTCTTTATCAATATCAAAATCTAATACCACGACCTACAATAACCTAGTTGGGTGAAAGCCTAAATTTGCCATTAACTTGAACAAATACTAAAAGACAATTCAATAACTCATTCACGTCGAGGTTCTGGACAGCCACTTTAAAACGTGCATAACTTTTGTTCTACAAATCCAAATGGGGCGTTCTTTACCAATCCTGAAAGCTAGTGAAATCACGTACAAAAGTCGTTATGGGCAAGACTTCGATTCATCATCTATCTAAATTATAATTTAACATTTACAGAGACTGCTAATCCTTGTCGAATCCTCGACAGCAGAAACTAAAACGACCATAACTTTTAACTCATACATCGGAATCTGGTGTTCTTGGTGGCCACGAAAGCTAAGAACAATACCTACATAACTCTAGGAGATGGACAACTCAAATTCGGCCTCTAAGAATGCAAAACAGACCACGCAACATTCTGGACAGATTGTGATTACTTGGACCGATTTTGATCCAAACGATTCAATCGGTTTCGCTCCTACGATTAAACATAAAACAACAATCGATGTTTGTTACCCTTGGACCACCCAGGAACATGAAGATTGAACGTGGATAAGTCCCCGCCGTCTTGATCCGCGGCCTTGCGGCTCAATCAAACCTTCGGGAGACCGAGCACGGGGAGAATGGCACCGAGGGGAGCACCACAAGCGGGGCAGCACCTAGGGAAGATGGGCGCGGCATGGGGAGGGAAGGTGACGGCCATGGGGTGGGAAAGAGGGAGAGGGGGGGTGGCGGCTGCCTATGGGAGGAGGTGGGGAAGTGGGAGAAGTGGGGAGGGTGCTAGGGTTGCCCCTTTTGGCGGCCACACTAATGGGCCTATGGGCCCACGATTGCCCCCTGGGCTTCCTAGCTCCCCTGTTGACTTGAATTGGATCGTGCGGTGTATTTAGAATTGAATTCAAATGGTAGCATTTGGGCACCAAACGAGCCCATTTTACGCAAGAGGTCCCCAATATTGATCACACGCGGCGCGCGCACGAGCCAGCGTCCACCCGATAGTTCTTCCCATTCTCATTGGCGTGCTTCACTGCGGGCCACCAACACCATGCTGCGAGCGGTGAGCACGCCAGGTCAATGTGCGGGATGATGCCCATGGTGCGCTCGGGCTCGGGCACACGGGTAGTAGTGGCGAGACCATCACCTCCCGTCGAGGCGGAAGCCTCCTCGGCGTCGCGGCCCGAGCCCGAGCCTCGGAAAGCATCACCATCACGGCTCGGGCCACGGTGGTGGTGCGCGTCGATCAAGGATCTCGGCGTGGCGGGCGGGATGAGTCTTGTGTTGGGCGTGTGGGCCCAGCGCGACTGGTGGTGTCCGCCGCCTCGGTGGGAGCGGTATAGATCTACGCTGGAGTAGTAGTTGACCCCTGTCACACCACCAGACATAGGTACTGCCATGGCGGTGAACACAGGTATGATACGGTGAAGGAAGATGGAGAGGTACAAGATGTTCAGAGAGGAAAAAGAAGATGGGCATTTGTTGGATACACGAAGGAAGATAGCAAACACAAGCTGTGTCCAGCGTGGCAGGAATGGTCCAAGCGCATGTGCCGGGGACCCACTTGTCAATGTAATAGAGTTAGTTTAAAAGGAAGTCCGTGTCGTCGGGACGAGGCATCGAAAAGAAACAAAACTTGATGTTCTTTCCCTGTTCTCCTCTCCAGTTCTTCCCTAAACTCTATGATTTCGATTGAGATTTACATATATTATGTGAATGTGGAAGTTCGTTTGATCCTTGTTCGATTGGGATAGTACAACTTGGTATCAGAGCCGACATTCTCCTTTTAATTTTGATCTGTAAAATTCTTTAGAAAGGTTGGTGATTACCTTGATCCCATAAACCCAATCTAAGGTTGGATCAATGGGAAGGAGTCACCACGGCACCCCCGAAGGCTTCGTTGCAGTCTCGTCAAGTGATCGTGGCGATGGAGGAAAACACGGAGAGGATACAATCCACATTGGGGGAGATTCTCTCACGATTTGACTCTCAGGCGGAGAGACTCGACCGATTGTCATCGGAGGTGAGGAATCTGGGGCAGCAAGTCGAAATGCAACAAGGAAGTTTGGATGATGTGAAGTGGACGCAGACGGAGCTGCTACGGCAACCCCAGTTACCACCACCACCCCCACCACCCAGGTTGCATGGTCAGGTCACCACTGTCCTTCCTTTGGGTACACTAGCGAATCATGGACCACCCTTATTCACTAATCCACCAGGGTTTCCTGTGTCTTCTGGCATCACCACTACACCTGCATCGTCGGTCGAGATGTTGGGCGGCACTAAACCGCCGAAACTTGATTTTTTGAAGTTTTTTTGTGAAAATCCCCGATTGTGGTTGGATCGTAGCCACACATACTGAAATGTACCAGTACCTATCACACAATGGGTGGCGGCAACAGCGTTGTTCATGGAGGACATGCGGCACTTTGGCTCCGAGCGCAAGCGGCGAGACGTCATTTCGAGTTGGGATTAGTTCGTCAAGTGGTGGAACAAGAATTCGGATCTGATGAATATGATACTCAGATGAGTCGATTGCTGCAACTCAAACAAACAGGCACTGTGGCGGACTATCGCGTAGCTTTCGAAGCTAGTATGTACCATTTGCTCTCACTGGATGCTACTCTTAACAGCAAATTTTTCATTACACAGTTTTTGCTCGATTTAAAGGATGAGATTCGCGGTCAAGTCCGTATGCAAGCTCCGACCAGTATCACTCGAGCGCGATCTTAGCGCGGATTCGGGAGGAGGAGTTGGAAGCTATTCATCCTCGCCATCGCCCTTACCAGCAACGAAAGCTAGCGCCCCTACTAGCTTAAGTATCAATGCCGACAACTGGAGCAGTTCGTTGAGAGTTCAGGAAACCAGTGGGTGACGAATTCTGGCGTGAGCGGCAACTAAAAGATTACAGACGCACTAATGGCTTGTGTTTCAAGTGTGGTGACAAGTACACTAAGGAGCATATCTGTAAGAAAACAATGCAACCACTCACCATTCAGATGGGCGATTTTGGGGAAGTGATACCTGAAGACACCTTGCGTGCTTTGGAATTGACAGAACCACCAAGTACTGAGGAGTGTTTTAAACTATTCGTCCAGGCTGTGAATGGAACACAAGAAGGGGAAACCGTTCGGTTGCGAGCGTTGGTCGGTAATCAAGTTATGTTGATCTTGGTCGACTGCGGCAGTACTCATAGTTTCATCAACAAACATTTTGTGCAGCGTACTAATCTTCAGACATGAGCATTGCAATCGGTGTCGGTTAAAGTTGCAAATGGATCAGTCTTACACTGTAATAGTATGGTACCTGATTTTCGCTGGGGGATTTAGGGTATTACTTTTAAAACAGATATGCGCATGTTGGCTTTGGGGGCTTATGATGCAGTGCTCGGTATGGATTGGCTACAACCGTTGAGTCCTATGACTTGTCATTGGAGTCAGAAGACTTTATCCTTTGTCTATGAAGGTGACGTATATCGTATTCAAGGGGTCGAAGCGACCAACTGTGGAGTTATCGAAGCGTAAATGCGCGATTCTGAAATGGTGTAAGGCAAATGAAATTTGGTCGGTGGCTGTATTGGAACGACAACCGGATGATATTCCTGAACAAAACATGACTCCACCAGAAGCTGTTCACGAGCTATTGCGACAATATCAGGATGTCTTTTTTGAACCCAAAACACTACCTCCTCACAGACAATATGATCATGCAATTACCCTTGAGCCGGGAGCACCTCCGGTCAATTCCAGACCATATCGCTATTCTCCTCTTCAGAAAGATGAAATTGAACGACAAGTGTTCAAGATGTTGCAGTCAGGCATTATCACTCCAAGTATGAGTCCATATGCTTCACCCGTCCTGTAACTCCTCTTGGTTCAGAAGAAGGATAATAGTTGGCGTTTTTGTATTGATTATCGTCGACTGAACAAATATACTGTGAAGAACAAATTTCCCTTGCCTATTGTCGATGAACTCCTGGACGAGTTAGCAGGCACTTAGTTTTTCTCTAAATTGGATCTTCGCTCGGGGTATCACCAGATTCGCATGCGCGAAACTGACGAAGACAAAACGACGTTCAAGATGCATCATGGCCATTTTTAGTTTCGAGTCATGTCGTTTGGATTAACGAATGCTCCGTCAACATTTCAGTGTTTGATGAATACTGTCTTTGCTCCATATATTCGCAAGTTCTTGATCGTGTTTTTGGACGATATTCTAGTCTACAGTCCAACGCTAGCTGATCATTTGGTGCATTTGCAGACTGTTTTGGCCATTTTGCGTAAGAATCAGCTATTTGCCAAAATGTCAAAGTGTTCTTTTGCCTAGCAGCGAATGGAATATTTGGAGCACATTATTTCACCCGCAGGAGTCTCCACTGATCCAGACAAGACTTTGGCGATGGAGAAATGGCCTCAACCGATAACAGTTACTGAACTGTGCGGGTTTTTAGGACTTACGGGCTATTACCGAAAGTTTGTCCAGCATTACAGTCTTATAGCTAAACCATTGACCAATCTCCTTAAGAAGAAGAGTTTCTTGTGGGATCTAGCAGCTGAAATTCATTACTCTGAAGAAGGCCATGGTAAACACACCGGTCCTCGCACTGCCTAATTTCCAATTACCTTTTGTGGTCGAAACAGATGCTTGTGCAACGAGCATTGGAGCCATTCTCATGCAACAAGGACATCCCATAGCATATTTGAGTAAATCTCTGGGCCACAGAACCAACGCTTGTCCATCTATGAAAAGGAGTTTTTGGCAATTATTATGGCTATTAATAAATGGAGACTGCAGAGAGGACCATTTCTGATTTTAACTGATCACAAGAGTTTGTGCGCACTGGAGGAGCAACCATTAGGCACGGAACTGCAGCGTAAGGCAATGGCAAAACTTGTTGGGCTCCAGTTTAAATTCCAATACAGGAAAGGCAATGAAAATGGGGCTACGGATTCACTTTCCAGGGTTGGTCATTTACTTCAACTGCATACCATTTCCAGTTGTTGTCCTGACTGGATACAAGAGGTCTTGAATTCTTATGAAATGGATTTGGATGCTCAGAAATTGCTTACCTCTCTGGCTGTTTCTAGTCCGAATAACCAAGGCTATTCATTGGAACATGGCATCATCAAATATCACGGCCGCATGTGGATCGGGGCTAATTTGGCCCTACGCACTAAATTGATTAGTAATTTCCATGCCACCGCGATTGGAGGACACTCGGGTATTCTGGCCACTTATCACCGTGTTAAGAAGCTATTTTATTGGCTGGGTCTTAAACAAGGAGTGGAAGACTTTGTTAAACATTGTTCGATTTATCAGCAGGCAAAGCACGAGCACACTCACCCTCAGGCACTCTGCAGCCATTACCGGTTCCGAACGGTGCTTGGCAGGACCTCACCATGGACTTCATTGAGGGTTTGCCCAAGTTCGAAACATATGATGTGATTTTTGTGATTGTCAACAGACTCACGAAGTACGCCCATTTCTTACCACTCAGGCACTCGTTTACAGCCATTTAGGTCGCGCAATCGTTTCTGGACAATGTAGTGAAGTTACACAGCGTCCCCAAATCCATTCTCTCTGACCGGGATAAGGTTTTCACTAGTAACTTTTGGCGGGCACTCTTTCACGCGGTCGGTACCAAGTTAAACTACAGTACTGTGTATCATCCACAATCAGATGGCCAGACGGAGCGGGTCAATCAATGTGTGGAAATGTATCTGCGTTGTGTCGTCCACAATTGTCCCACGAAATGGAAGGCATGGTTGTTAATGGCTGAATTCTGGTACAATTCAAGTTTTCATTCGGCATTGGGGTGTTCTCCGTTCAAAGCACTATATGGGGTGGAACCTAACTTTGGTGGGATGCCTAATCTGGTTATTGCAAGTTCACCAGAGGCGGCGGCGTTTACGACTGATCGACGAGCATATACTGAGATGTTGAAAACAAATTTGGCTCGAGCTCAAAACCGCATGAAGCTACAAGCAGATCGGAACCGACAAGATAGACAGTTTCAGGTTGGAGAGCACGTTCTTCTCAAGCTGCAACCTTACGCCCAACATTTGGTTGTCAATCGCCCCTTTCCGAAATTGGCCTTCAAATACTTTGGACCATTTGAAGTACTGACACGCATTGGGGCAGTGGCATACAAACTCAAGTTACCGGCTGATTGTTTGGTCTATCCCGTGTTCCATGTTTCACAGTTAAAACCTTTTACACCTAATTACTCTCCAGTGTTTCAGGATTTATCGACCGTTTTGGATTTGACAGTGGGAACTTCGGAACCAGTTGAGATTTTAGACCGCCAGTTGGTGAAGAAAGGGCATTCAGCTAAACAGCAAATTTTGGTGAAATGGTCGACGTTACCAATGGAGTGTGCAACTTGGGAGGACTATAGTGTTCTTCAACACCGATTTCCTTCCACTCGGCTTTGGAACTTGGCTGCTGCTCAAGGGGGGCGAGTGTCACACCACCAGACACAGGTACTGCCATGGCAGTGAACACAGGCATGATACGGTGAAGGAAGATGGAGAGGTTCAGGATGTTCAGAGAAGGAGAGTTGAGAATGTTCAGAGCGGGAAGAAGAAGATGGGCATTTGTCAGATACGCGAAGGAAGGTAGCAAACGCAAGCTGTGTCCAGCGTGGCGGGAGTGGTCCATGCGCATGTGTCGGGGACCCACTTGTCGATGTAATAGAGCTAGTTTAAAAGGAAGTCTGTGTCATTGGGATGAGGCATCGAAAAGAAACAGAACTTGATGTTCTTTCCCCGTTCTCCTCTAATCTCCTCTCCCGTTCTTCCCTAAACTCTATGATTTCGATTGAGATTTACACATATTCTGTGAATGTGGAAGTTCGTTTGATCCTTGTTCAATTGGGATACTACAACCCCGCCCTCCACAGAGCGGCCGTAGTGCATGGCACGCTTGGGGGCGGGGAGCTCGTGGAAGGTGCGCACCGCGGCGAGGGCCCGCGTGGGGTAGTCGGAGGGGACGAGGGTCTGGTAGCTGACAAGGTGGAAGAAGCCCTAGGTGCGGACGGCCGCGGTCGCGGTGGTTGCGGTGAGGCGAGGAGAGGAGAGGTCGGCGATGGGGATGGAGCGCTGGGAGCGAGTGGGAGGAGGGGAGGCCGGGAGGAAATAGAGGGGCGGCGGGGAGGAAGAGAGAGGGAGCGGTGTCGCTGGTGGAGAGGGACGGCGGAGGAGGAAGAGGAAGAGGACAGGAGGCGGAGGGGAAAAGGAGAGAGGGGAGGAGCAGCACGCGGGATCGAGCGAACAAGGAGACGGGGTTGGGGGAGGCGGCAAAAGAGGAGGAACGGGGGCCATGGAGGGAAAGGGGGAGAAGCGGAGGGAACAAAGACTCACGGGGACTCCAGAGACCATTGAGGAAGACGACGCGAAGGAACTAAAGGCACGCAAAACAAAAAATATATCGACGCTCGCAACGCAGAGACGCGCTGGATCCGACGGAAAAGAACAACCGAGGCGACGTGGCCACCCTGCCCTCGCCCCAAACCTCCCTCCATTTACCCTTTAGGATGTGCATATGGCTGTGACTTCTTGCTGTGTCCTGCGGCTGAAGGGTTCTAGCAATGCGTGGGGACCCTAAAATTGAATCTGTTTCAAGTCAAGCGATTGCACAGAAGGCACAACCTTTAACCAGAAACGAAAATGATTTCAAGCCTGGGATATGCGTCTCATGTTAGCTCCCAAGGATCAGTGGCTAACATGCACATATCCAACACAACATGGATCATACCCATAGTCAAATATGCCAAAAAAATATTAGAAGCATTATTGTTACAACATCAACAAATAGGACCTTATGGCCCGATTTTGCATAAGAAGGCCGACTGGACAAATCTAAACACAAGACAATAAATTGCGTGGAATTAAACATGGAAATAAAGGTCATTACCCAGTTGGCATGCCTAAACCCACAAGCAACCAACTAGAGTTAAAGCCGATGCATCTGCGCTATCGCCCGTAAATGGTGGGATAGTTAAAACCGATTTGTGCAACGATCTTACCTGAAACAAGCAGACAATCCGATTGAGTGCAAAAGGTACTCGCGAGTCTTACACAAACTAATAAAAGAAATTTGTATGATAGAGACTATCCAAAGGAGAGGAAATTACACATGCTAAAGGTTGACAAAAGGAGAGGTTTTAATGGCTTAAATTTTGCATAAAAGCACTGATTTTCATCCTACACATACTAGTTTGTAAATACCATTTCGTAAACACAATTTTATCAAAAGAAGTTTGTGCGACCAAGATATAAACAAAAATCAAACAATACCAAAGTGGCAGCCCACTTTGATAAACTAAACTGCATGACATACCTATCATGTCGATACCAAGTTGTTGCCCATATCAATTTTAATTATGAGTCTATCAATGATGTCAATCAAAACCAAGTGTTGTCCGTAACCGTGGATACGGCTATTTGAATATGTTAAATACCATGCAGGAGTGTACATTTTTACCCACACGACTTGATCAGTCCATAAGCCTCCGGATAATAACACACTTCCTTAGGTATGTCGGTCGGGGAAATCAAGACTCGGTATTTTTCAGCAAGAAGATCCTATTGAGTTGAACCACCCATGCAAGATGACCCCAACTCAGTACAAGCTACTGATAGAGGGCTCGCAAGTTGTATTGGGAATGCCAATCCAATAAACAGAAATAAAAATAGTGCCCCCTTGCACATTATAAATTGCAATTGGATCCCTACGAACACATGATCGCACACATGATGCCCCCCACACCACCTGTGTCTCAACTCAATAAAACCCTCTCCTTACTTGATCAAGCGGCTCCCACCCCTCGTGTGGAAGTACGAATGTTACTTGGAGTGACAACCCAAAGTTCAGTCCTTAATGATCCGACAAGTCTTTCCACTGAACCCGATTCTTATGCACGACGGCACCCACACTACTAGCCACTTGTCCAGATCAAGATCAGTTTTAAATAAACAAATTTTAGACTCAAAAATCAGATTTGAAGATCTAGACCAACAGCATAAAAGTAAAATTTGTTCAGTGTTTCCCACGATTGACGAGATAACCCTGTCAACCAAACTACGAAATCTACTGACTTGCATGGCTAAGCATTCATATAAAGAATAAATACCATCACATACTATCTAACTTAAGCATAATTGTATGGAAATATTAAGGATAACCTGCAAGACTTAGGACATAGCTAATTAGACTCGCAAATTATCGATATATCAAAATAGCATGCAAGCAAGTATAACTGCAATTTAAAATACTAGATTATCAAAATCTAGGATCAACATGATGCAAGAGGATGCTTGCCTTGTTGGAGGTCCAATTGTTCACTCTCGGTTGCGTATTCGCTCACTTCAGGCACTTCAGAATCTAAAGTGAATGTATCGAATAAACACCGAGACAATCCAAAAAATCCAAAATCCTCAAAAATGCATGAAATTTATATAGTAGTGGGATTATAATTTTATATGAATTTAGGTGAAAATTTTAGTTCAGTTGGAGCTCCTATGTGAAAGTTAATACCTTTCAAAAATCGATTAGAAAGAAAATCCCAAAAATCAGGTATTGTAGCTTCAGCTGAAATTAACTATTTTAGTGAAATTTTTTTGAATATTGGTGGAGACAAATATTACATAATCAACAAGAGAATAAAATTTTAGGAACAACCCAATTGGATTCATCTCAATTGGAGTTCTTATAATTTTCTATGAATTGTCAAAGTCATGCCATTAGTGTACAAATAATTTGAATATAAAGATTTTCTATTATAGTAACTTATTTTAAACCTATGCCAAGTTAAAGTACAACACAAATGGAAACCAACAAAATTGGTTTCACCCAAATTGGAGTTGATATGAATTAATTATGAATTTTTAAAGTTGAAACTATGACATAAGGTCTATTGTTGATTAACTAACAATAACTCAAATCTTGACTTATGATGAATTTTACTCTTTTCGATTAGATGTGAAAGGCTAGTAATTATATTTTATAATCCATTTGCTTAGACATTTGACAGATCTTTAGCTCCTGTTTGTATTCGAAAAGCCATTAGCTCACTGTTTGTTTTGGTTAACCAAACTAATGCTTATTCTTTAGATGATTTGCCTCTGTTAGTTTAAGGTCTAAAACTCAATTGGAACAATAACACTTCTAGGTACATGAATTTAGAATGGTCATCAGCTCACTGCCATTAGTAAGATTTCATTTAAACACTTCCTCTGTTTATGCATCCAATTAGAGTGATTTTCTTAGTATGAGTGTTTGTTGTCTAAATCTTCTTACTAATTTGAATTCTTATTTGTTAAGCAAGGTTTTGAGTGACCTCAAAGTTAAATACAACAGATGGCACTAATTTTCCTTTACTGTTTATACAACCTACCAAAGAACATTTTTCTGAAATGAGGTGCTGCCAATTCAACTTCTTGCTAGTTCAAAATTTAATTTGCTAAACATATGTTTGAGTGGTATCACTGTTAGACATAAGATTGTTTTTAGTTAATATCTAGATTAAACATCTTATGCTACTAACTAATCCTTAACTATTTAGCTTATTAGCTTGACTGATTTTTAGATAATGTGCTCCTTTTAGGTCAACTTCTAAAGACTTTTCAAGCCAACATAACCTTTCTATTACTTGCATTTGAAGTGACAACACCTTAATAATATCCCTAATTCACCCCAATCACCTTCTCTTATCAACATTCATAAATAGTAATTTGGTTGTTCTCTGTTGGGTTTTGAATAATCAAGGCCACACTTGTTTTCAAATATGGATGCTCCTGATAGCTTAAGTGTCCAAATGGCTAATTGCATCCACAACATATCTAACTACTTGACTAACAAAGTCATTACCTGCTGCAAATTTTATCATCTTATCTCCTATGTTCAATTACTTATAACAGGACATCTTTCTTAACTGAAAAGCTGCTAACTGATTTCCTACAAAGTTCACTTTAAAATTTGCTAGTCCACTGGAGTGATCTAATTGGCATACACAACACTTGATAGCAAAAGACAGGTTGTTTTGAGAAAGAGTTCCACTAAAAATTCAGATTTGCTCCTAAACACCTCCTCTTCTCTATCTAACACTTCGTTAGAAAGAGTTGATTGCTCTCTGTTGTTTTCTGAAAATTCATATGAGATAGTTGTCCAAAGAATAATTGAGTCCAAAACATTTCTAACTACTGCATTAACCATACCATTAACCTATTGACAAACTCACCTCAGATTACTGTTCAAGTAACCTACAACGGCAAGATTTCTTCTGAACTAAATGGTTATTAACCAAACTTCCTGCAAACTTAAACTTCCAAATTGCTAACTCACTAGAGTGACTCAATTGACATTCATTAGAATTGGGTAGTAGTATTTGGTTAGTTTCACACATGAGTTCCATTTTTAGTTACAGAGAGGAATCACACAGAGACAGAACAGGGAACAGCTTGGGCGGCTTGGGTCGTGGCTCGTCACCGGCGAGGGAGTGGCGCGGAGGTGACGACAACCACCAAAATGGGTTGCTCGGGGGACAAGGAGGCTAGGGGTGGTGGCGGCGTGGCTCAAGCGGCACTGTGGCGGCGCGGCCATGGTGAGCGACGGCTGACCGTTGGGTGACATGGTGCGACGGTGCACGGGTGAGAGGGGTGGAGCTTGGGTGAGCATGGGCTAGAGGGAGCTACGGGGAACTCGCCTGGCCAGACCGTGGAGGCGGGGCGGTGCCGATACGCGCTGGTGGCGGGAGCCGGCGGCAACGTGACAGGGGCATCGTGGGGGTGATGCTCGGGTGGGGGAGAGCTCGATTAAGAGGTAGGGGATTGTAATACTCCGAAACGCTTTAGAAGTGAGAAAGGAATTAAGTAGAGGGGGTTTTTTGGAAAATTATTAAAACCTAGGCTCTTGGCCCACAACACCAAAGCCCAAAGGGGGAAGCCACAACCTAAAAGGGAGAGGGGGCTGCCCAAACCCTAGCCTCCCTCCCCCTAGCAGCCGCCACCCCCCATCCCCACCCCCTTTGGCCGCCACCTCCCCTCCTGGCCACCCCTTCCCCTCCCACTCCAGCACCTCCCTCACATCTCCTCTCCTCCCCTGGTGGCACCTCCCCTCCTCCGTGTGCTCCTCATTGCTGTCAGCTAAGAGGAAGAAACGAGGACTCCTTTTGGTGTTGCTGCCAATGAGAGAAGGAAGCGAAAGAGGGAGAAGAAGGGGAAAAGGGGGATTCGTGTGGGGACTTCAACGGGATCTAGCGTGGTATTCTAGGGTAATTTTTGTTCCCCAATAGCTAGTTTAATTTTTTTCTGTGCATATTGTTGTTGAATATCATATTGGTTCCCTATTGTTAATAGATCGATTATATGTAGTTCTGTTTGATCCCTAGCTTTGAAATAGCTCAATGCAAAACCAGGGTTTTGTGCCTCCTAGAGATAAGTAGATTATCTCAATAGCTTTCTGGAAAGTCTTGGTTCGTATTATTTGGATAAGTAGATAATTAGTTATGATTTTTACAATCCGAGTGCTTGTTCAATCTCTAGGTTCGGGCAGCGAGTATAGTTATGCAAATTAAAATTTTAAAATGGACGAATCTGGACTTTTGGTATCCATGAATTAGATAGATGACTTTATAATGATTCCAGAGAGACTAAGATCACATTTTTTTTGGACAAGTATAATAGGAGTTATAAAATTTTGAACTATATGATTCAGCTCTGTCTTTCTGTTGGAGACTGTCGGGGAAAAATGTTGAGTTAGAAAAGTTTGTTGCAGAGTAAAAAAATTAGATTAAATTTATTATGGTAGCTAATTCTCTGGGGATTCCAGAATGTCTTAGATCACTATATTTGGATGTACCAATTAAAAGTTATGGAATTTCTAAGTCCGTAATACTAAAGATGACAGATCTGTCTTTGGAGATAAAAACAAGGGTTTAGATGAAATAATCTGAACTTTTGATCCCCTGAGAATTTGTGGGTATATGTGTGTAGATTTCAGAAAGCCTGAGTTCATGATTCTTGGAGCTATAAATTAAAAGTTATGATTTTTCTAAGATAACTGCTCTGTTTTGGACAGAATGGTATTTGGGAAGGAACGATATCGTTTTCGGGTTGTGAATAGGAACAAATGTGTTTATTTAGTTTTACTACTATGTTGTGTATATTTGGATGGTATTCTTAGTATGTTTTGCAAATGTCAGGCGATGGTGAGAAACCGGGGTTAGATTCCTCTACTCGTCGTCGCGCATTGCACGGTTGAGGCAAGTACAATAAAGGGTAGAATATGTTGACGTACATGCACATGTTGATTAATATTTATGGAATGTTAATGCTTTGCGAATGTGAATTCTTATTCATAGCCTTACAGTTGTTGTTACATGCATATGCTGATTAAGTGTAGTGGCTCATGAGCATTATTACACTATCCTTGAGTCTTGGACTACGTGGTAGCCAAGTGTTGATATATTTGAGGTCCTAGTCATGTTTTAGACAGGCATGAGGTCCCCACACTCGTGGAGTGTGGGCTTGAGGTCCCTGTGCTAGAAGGCACAGGCATGCGTCGATGCATACTTCGCATTACCAGTATATGCAAAAGAGAAAAGTATGTGCAAACAACTTAAGTTGAATTGGAGGATCCTAGAATATAATATTTTAGTTTTTATGTCTACCCTTCGAGGTGTTTTTGATTAAGTGTAATAAGAGTCAGATAGACTCCATGGTAATCCTAATGATTGTTATCTTTAAGACTGTTACCGTATTATCGTACTTAGATTTCTGTTAGATGATTATTAATCTCCACAAATGTTAAAAGTTACAAATGAGATTCTGCCGAATTGTGGAGGAAAATCTTAGTTTATAATTATGTTATGTTTTTCTTTAGTAGCATTCCAGGCTCAATGTTGGGCTGAGGTGTTACAAGGATGAAAGGGGAGGGCAAGGGGTCGCTCTTAACGAGAGGTATTGAGCAGAGGCTTACCGAGAGAGGAGAAGAGGCCGCGACGGCGGTTTGGCCAGGGTTGGGGAAGACAAGGTCGCCGCCGAGCTCCGTTGGGGAAATCCTTCAATTGCTTGAGGGTTTTTGCTGCTGGTGGTAAAGGGTGCTTCGTGACGTGGTCAGCCGAGGTCGGGGCTTGCTGGAGCAGCTGGGACGGCGATGAGCGGTTCGGCGGTGGCACTGGAGCTTGGATTTTTGGAGCTCGAATTGAGTTGTGGTGAAGAGGGAGAATGGATAGGGAAGGGAGGTGAAGCGGCGCTGCTCCTACAGGTGGAGATCAAGAAGCTGCGAGGTAGGGGTGGCATGGCGAGCTGCGTAGGCACGGTGAAGCAGCTACGTGGCCATGGCGTCAGCGCTGGAGCTGTGAGAGAGAAGGCCTCTCGGGTGGGCTCGACAGGTCAGAGAGAGGAAGTAGACTTAGGTTTTCTAATTTTTTGCATAAATTGGCTCAGATAGTTTAGGGATTTATTAGACATAGTTGTTTAACTTCAAAATTCATGAAATTTTTATGGAGAATTCCTGGCATGGTCTAGTTTATTCTGTAATTTTAATAGGATTTTTACTATAATAAAATTTTCTCTATAATTCTTTTAAGTTTCTGTTTTTGACATTTGACTTTTGATTTTTCTAGTTTGACTGGCTACTTAAAAATAGTAATAAAAATCTTTAAAAAATTGTGAAAATTTTAAGGTGAATTTCCAAAGTGTTCCAAGACCTAGTAAGAATATTTCCAGACACTGTTCACATGATTTGTTTGTATATTAATTCCAAATTCAAATTTGAACATGCAATTCAAATAAGGAATCAAATATTCTCCAAAAATTCCAGAAAATTCAAACAAGCATATCAGAGGATATAGAACATCACTAAAATATTCCCAGCTATGGGTACTACTATATTTTCAAAATAAAAACTAGTTTGTAATTCTAAGCTAGAGAAACATATATTTTCAAGTTTGAATATAAGAAATCTATTGAAATTACCTCAGGCATTCAAGGAGCCATTGAGGTTCTACTGTTTTCAAGTTGAAATCCAAATACATATTCTCATACTTGAAACCATTTTTAGTTTTGCCCTAATTTAAATTGAGTTGTTGAAATGGAGATGGAGTATAGGTTTACTAGGTTTAATTCTAGTCTTCAAAAATCAAAAGATTTTTAACATAAGGTTTTCCCTCCACTCTGAACTAAATTTCAAAATCTTGATAAAATTTTATTTTGTTTTAGAAAATTTCATTTCTAGATTTTGGAAAATCATATTCCCAACCTAATTGCTTTGCAATAAAAAGTTTTAACAAGTCCAAAATTTCACAAATATACATTAGATTCTCAACTAATCTAACTTAGGATTCTTGGGTTGTTACACAGTGCGGCTGTGTCCTGCAGATGAGAGGTGGCTATGCATGCGGCTGTGAGAGGTGACTGTGACATGCGGTTGAGAGGGCTAGCGGCGGCTGTTGGCTTAGGCTGTGAGATGCTGATTTCGTGTAGGGTTTTGAGGGGTGTTGTGAGTACACTTTGTAGCTACAAACTTAATGATCTAACAATAAAAAGTGTGATCTAATTCAAGCAGATTTCTGGTGATTGTCTTCCTGCTCCCATCGCTGCTCTCTCTCCCATGTGTTGTCTTCTGCTTAGAAATTGCACTGGTGCTTGGCAAGAAGTTTTTAAAAGAGAGAGTTAGGATGTAAAAATCTTCCACAATCATTCACCCCCCTCTGATTGTCATTAACGATCCTACAAGTGGTATCAGAGCGAGGTTGCAATGGCATCAGATCGAGATCGTTTTCAGGTAAGCCACCGTTTTTCGATGGGTCAGATTATACCTATTGGAAAACGCGCATAGAGGTTTTTCTACAAGCACAAGGTAATGCTATTTGGCAAAAAGTTGAAAGTATATATGGAGTGCCTCCTGTTGTTACTGCTGATAATACTGCTGATGTTGAAGCTAATGCTAAGGCTACAAATATTTTATTGCAAGGTCTGGGTAGAAACGAGTTTGTCAGAATTGCTAATATTAAATCTGCTAATAAAATTTAGACTACTCTAGCTGATTATCGTGAAGGTTCTAAGTCTGTTAAGGGTGTTCGTCAGAACCAATTCAAAAATGAGTACTCTAAATTTGAGATGAAACTAGGAGAATCAGTAGATGCACTTTTTGATTGCTTCAAGAAAATTGTTAGTGATTTGCAATCTGTTGATGTCACATACTCTGGTTTTGACAATGCTCGTCAAAATTTAAATACTTTGGATATGTCTATCTGGAATGTGTTAGTCACTACTATAAATCATTTTGTTAACATGGAAACACTCATTTTGAATGATCTTTATTCCAAGATGAAAACACATGAGATTGATGTTTTGGCCAGGGGTTTAGTGACTAACTAAACTGGCAGTTCTTCTAGTTCCTATATTGTTCCTTTGTCTGTAGTGTGTTCTATTTCAGATGAACAGTTGGAGGAGATTCCAGAAGAGCGGCTTACACTCATCTCCAACAGAGTGACCAGGCAATTAACAACATCAGAACAAGGCAGAGAAGAGGTACAATCAGATGCTATGAGTGTGGTGAGCTAAACCACATCAAGATGAACTGCCCCAATCTGAGGGGCAAGGAGGTCAAGGATGACAAGGCACCAATTCATCACTCTCAATTGAAGATTGACCCAAGTAGGAAGCGCAATTATCGCATGGCGGTCAACAAAATACTTTCAGTACTTGATAAGATTGATTTGAGCGATGTTGATTCGGAAGCGGCGATGAGGACAATGGTAAGAAGGTAAAGGAGGTGGACTTCATAGGGATGTGTTTATGGCAAAAGTGAGGAGCTCAACAATGATGATCTCTATAGTGATCCTGATGAGGTAAAATCCTCTTATACATATTTATCTCGTGTTGTGCTTAGATTGACAGATGAGCTCAAAAAGTATTAAAAAAATTAAAAATCATGATCTTGTTGTTGAGAGCTTAAATTCTGAAATTGATATACTTAGAGCTTCTATTCCTGATGACGAATCTTATAAGCCTTAACAAGTTTTACATTCGGGTTGAAAGCGCTAGAACAATTAATACATCAATCTTGGTTCAACTTAGAGATGTCACTATTAAACTTGATGAACTAAGATTGACACATGACTCTTGTGATGAAAAGTTAAAACTTGCAAATGATAAAATTGAAAAGCTCAAGTTTAGTTCTCCTATATGTTTAGAGTCAAGTATTTCAAATGTTCAATCTAAAGCTTGCTCTAATTGTGAATTGCTAGAAGCTAGACTTAATTTTTCTTAGGAATCTATTAAACAAATGCTTTACCAGAAGACACTTTCTTGCACTAACTATTATAAGCTTAGCACAGAAATAGAAGCACTGGCTAGACAACTTAACGATTTTGTTGAAAAAGATAGATTGATTTAGTCTAGTGCTTCTAAGAATTTTGTGAATGAACCGGTTAAATGCATATCTTGTCCCACTTTAGTTAAAGAAAATGAGTACATTAAGGACACTTTAGCTATTTTCTTTTGGCAAATTTTTTTTTAATATGATTATAGACAAGTCAAAATTGAGTGTCAAAAACATTGATATAGGATTTAATGCTGCTAATTATGCCAAGAATAATCCACCTAAGATAGTTCAGGTCATTGAAAGGGGGCTAATTGAAACAAAAAAGTGAGCCTCATAAAACTATGTTTAAATCTGTTGATTTTGTGTAAAGTTCTTTCGCTAATGTTGTAGGTGCTAGCTCATTATCTCGAAAGAATTCTAATTATGTTATCAATTATCATTAATAACCCAGACTCACCGTAACACGAAGTTGAAGGGAGTAGATCATTCACCGGCATAGCCCGCCCGAGCCTGAGAAGTCAGACCGGCCTGCCCATGAAAAGATACAGTACTTCCCTGCCGACTCGCGCGCAGGATTGAACAGCACGGACGGCCAGGGAAGACTAGGACATGCAAGCACCTGCGCTGTCCATGCTGCCTCGGAACCCGCGAGGACGCAAGAATCCTCGGTCCAGTAAAATGTTTTAATCTCTAAAAAAATAAATGTTTTAAATCCTGAAAATGATGGTAAGCTTTGGACCATTAATAATCCAATGCGCCAGTGCGACATGCATGTGCCAATTTGGAGTCCAAAGTTGGATCCAGTATGTAAACTAGTGCATGCTCTTTAAGACGAAACAAAGGTAGCATACGTAGTACCACAAAACAACAGTAAAGATAGCATCCCTCGTACCAGTACATGTACAGTACAATAAGAAAAACTGTCCTCAAAATAGAAAAAAGCTAGTTCCTAATCTAGATAGCGAGATCTGAAAAACCGCTGAATATCTATCCACAGGGTGAGATACGGGGGCCCGCGCAATAACATGGAACAATACAAGTCCTGGTGTGAAAGAAATCAGACTGATCAAAATAGTGCAGGTCTATCCAACATGTCACACCAACGCTATCTGCAAATAGTGATACAGGCAAACAGCACCATCAGAAGTCTACCAAAATAGAGAATGAACAAAAACGAAGTTAGGTTTACAATATAAACCTTATGGAAGCATAACCAAAAGCATAACCAAGTCACGTCTATTAAGTACCTATGTCATAAGAATATGTACAATCAAGTGCTACATCGCTGTGTCTCCGTCACCGCCTGTACAATACCCCTGTAATAAGAAACAGAACATGTTAATATAACAAAACTTCCTAAAGCAGAAAATCAAGAGAGAGAACGTTGAGAATAAGGCAGTATACCAAAACCCAGGAGACAATATGACCAACCAACACAGCAATCGCAAGTGCAGCATACAATATCCATTCTCGGCCCGCCAGAGCACATGGAGTAGGAGGAAGTGCAGGACCCGCACCGGATGCGGATGGAGGCGAAGATGATTCAGATGAAGAACCATCAGGTAGCACGGACATGCGGTATAGCCCATACAGGACGAACAGGGAGAAGCACATGAAGGTTAATCGTCCGAGATGGCGACCAAAGCCTTTCTCGTATTTGTGTGCCCCAAATAATGCACAGGGCAAAGCGATGCTTCCCAGAACCCATACCATACCAAATGCCGCTAATATATAGCTAACGCACTCTCGCGGAAACCACGGCCAGAACTGAAATAGGATAGTCAACCCGGTAATCAACACACCACCAAACAGGACAAGCTGTGTTTTGTCCCAGGCAGAGTCACCCTGCATGTATTTAAGCAACTTATTGAGTACTCTATCTGTTTAATAATATATGATGTTTTGAATATCGATATGGTTTTTAACATGCAGATTTGATCATTACTTTTTATATAAATATGTTTATAAAATAATTATATTATAAAAATATTTTTCATAACTAATCTGATAATATCATTTTTATATGACCAATACAAATAGTTTTTTATATATATTAGTGGTCAAAGTTAAGAAAGTTTGATTGCACGTTTTCTAAAACGTTATATATTTCTGAACAGATGGAGTAAATGGTATAGTTCCTAATTATGGTGTGTATGTAATCATGCTCACTGTAAAAGTACAAAATATAAAATATGATATTATAGTTATTATGCTTAAGTCATTGCTGTTTTTTAAGGAAAATTTCGGTAAATGTTACGGCTCTACGTGCAAAGATCCATAATTTTGTGGGCAAAGTGCAAACACACTAATTTCCCGAGAATAACGAGCAAATTTTATAGTTGTATGAAATTTGAACTACTCCACTGGAAAGTCCCAAGTAATTCAGTAGCTATATATTGGACAAAAGTTATTGTTGTTTCTTTTCAGTTTCCTGGCAGGGATGGTTTTAATGCTGTATCAATCCTGCTCCTTTTTATAGGAAATAGCCCTATAGTAATTAACGAGCATGATCCTGTAAACCCACTAATAACCATAATCTTCTAGCCTATTTCTTCTATATTCCAAATTAGCATGACAGGAGACACCACTGGACTCAACCATGGACAGAATACATCCGTGGGATGTATATCATGTTGATTGAGTTTATTTAGATACCAGTGCTACAAATTAGTAGGCAAACGCATTCTCGAGGCATAAGAATGTTCGTATCAAGTAGGCAAGTCATTCTTTTCTGAATAATTTATTGACATACTCCTAAAAACAAAGGTAAACGTCGCAAAGACCCAATTCTATTTTTAGTAGAACTAGTGTTGATGTAGCCTTGCAATTGCGTAAGTTGTCTAATTGTTCTAAAAGGAGGTGAAGGAAAATCTTTTGCACCTGTTTAGGCTCATGCTGCAGCAGTGCCTCCTCCAGCCTCTTCAACGTGTCCTCGCAGTGCTGTGCCACTGCCACCTCCACCCGCCTCTTCAGCGCATTCTCGGAGCGCCGCAGCTGCGCCGCCCTATCTCGAAGGGTCAGCTCCTCCTGGCAGTGATGGGCTCGCGAGGTTGAAAGCTCTTCATATATAGAAGCAACATATACTAGTCAGTAAACAGTGGCTGAACGGTCCGTGTATGTAACTGGGGGGTATGCAGATTAGTATGTAATTAATGGCAAGAGTTATAATTATAAGCGATGTATTACCAAATTGGTGCACGGAGAACTATTCCTGATCCACACAAACTCCATTCAGCAACATGGCATTAATTTGAAGTCGCAGCACAAAAGAACAAATAACTAGCATAGTAGCAATTGTATTTTGTGTTACCATTAGATTTGACATCAGTAGCAATTTTATTCGCCAGTTGCTGGCAACATCAATTGACATTTTACTGTTTACTGATCAACACAAACAGACCCTCCCTAGTTAATTTGCCCCTTTGCTCCCACACAGAAGAAAATACGCACATATTAGTAGTCCAGCTTTATGTAGGAACAAGAAATAAATCTACATCCATGCATGATCATTCACATCTGATCATTCACATCTGATGTGTGTAACCTCAAATTTAGTGGTATGAAGGTAATTAAACAGCAGTTTTAAATGGTTTACATCTGGCCGTGGGGCAGGATGCATGTATTATTCAAAGCACTTCTTCTAGAATATCATGTGCATTAATGTGTTGTATAGGTCTGCGCATGAGCTAGATATAATAAGATGGCTAGTAACCTCTTATACAAGGTTCATCTAGTGCAGATATCACTGCAGCTTATATATACAGTCCGTAAATGTGACACGTACGGCTGAATCATACTCGGTGGCCATGTAACAAGCAATGCAAAATTCTAATCAAAACTTAAATAACAGCAAGTATAAGCATTCCGGTATCTAGATGTATATATCTCGTACAAACAGGCATAAATCGAACAATTTTCTCTAATGCATGCAAACTGAGCAGTCCATTAGTCCATCTGATATGTTCATGACAGAAATTAATATAAAAAAAATACTCCCTCCATTGATTTTTATAAGGCGCGATTTGATTTGGTGCGGTCTTTGAAGTTGAACTTTGCTTTTACACTACTTTGTTCATAGCTACGAAATCATAATCATAAGAAAGTGCTTTCAAATAGGAATCCAATGTTATCACTTTTGTCACGATATCTATGTACTAACTGTTGGTCAAAGTTTACGAACTTCGAATCTTGAATTGCATGGGCATCTTATAAAAATCAACATAGGGAGTATATGACTGCAGAGGCAACATATGAACTCGTGTAAGCACAAGCAGATTAATCCATCTTTAAGGGGACATTTATTAAATGAATTGACAAGTTTCCTGTTAAGATTACTCATGGACAGTATTCTGTAGCAGGGGATGCAGTATAAGATGCCGCAGCAAGCACTCAACCTCAGGATATTCAGCAAAGCAAAAATAGCACTAGAAACACAAACACCGCATGATTGGGGATATGAAGATGGATCATGGAATGCTCTTGGCACTAAAAGTGAGTTATGGCAAAAATCATAACAACGCGACATACTACCAAATCGGTGCACGGAGAACTACTTCAAATCAAGGTAACTCCATCAGCAACATAAGATCCAGTCGCAGCACATAATCAAGAAACAACTAGCACTGAGCGAGTGTAATATGTGCTCTCTCCAATTCATAAAAATAAGTCGTTTTGGATATTGATACGGTCTTTAAAATACAATTTTGATAACTAATTACTATTTTAATATATTCGTAAAATCCAATAATATTATAATATTATAAAAGTATTTTTCGAGACGAATCTATACCTATATGATTCTTGTGTATCTAATCAAAATGTTTAAAAACATATTGATAGTCAAAGTTTTCAAAGTTTAATCGCACGTATTTCAAAACAACTTGTTTTATGAATCGGATGGAGTATTACCGTTGGAAAGTGAGGGTGGCAGCTCCCAAGCGAGGAGGTAGCGCCAGGAGACCGGCGGCGGCGGCACGAGCGAAGCAACCGGGTCGACGAGGTCGCAGGGCTCGTAGATGAACTCCACGACATTATGCGAAGGCACGTTGAGGCCGAAGAGGTACTGCTCCAGGAAGAAGTAGACTACATCGGGGTTCGTGGGGCTCACGAGCGCCAGTGCGGGCACCTTCTTAGGCATCCCGGTTGCCGTGTAGCTGTCGGCCTCCCAGATCTCGGCAAGGCTCGTCCTGTACTGTTGCTCCCACCGTGTCAAGCCGTCTGTACGGACGACCAGCGTCCACATGACCACCATCGTTGCTTCGCAGCCGTGGCCGCGGGCACGGGTGATCTCCACGTACCGCAGCATGCCCTTGCTCACCCTCACGCAGCGGTTGCTCGCAAGGTCCCGCAGCCACTGCTGCTCATCGAGAGCGATTGCCTCCGGGAGATCCTCGTAGCGCAGCACCGGGAGATCCTCGTAGCGCAGCACCGGGTGATCGTCGAAAGGGTCGCAGGTGAGGAGGCCCAGTCGGAGATTGACCCACCAGAGTTTGCCATCTAGGGAGATCACGTCGTGGGTAGCCCACAAGCTACGTCCCCACGCGGGGCAGAGCAGATCCTGCTCGACCCACTCGAGGGTGCCCGAGCGAAAGGTGAAGAGCCTGGCGCGGTC
The DNA here is from genome assembly GCA_036346255.1 of Ampelocalamus luodianensis. Classification (NCBI taxonomy): domain Eukaryota; kingdom Viridiplantae; phylum Streptophyta; class Magnoliopsida; order Poales; family Poaceae; genus Ampelocalamus; species Ampelocalamus luodianensis. Next base: position 47,507,286 of record CM070627.1, on the reverse strand, counting down.
GGCGTCGGTGCCCTTGACAACCTGGAGCTCGGCGATGATGTACTGGGCACCGCCGCTGCCAGGGAGGGAAACGAGGCCGACGTTCCCGAGGTTGGATATTCCGGGCATGGCGGGCTGGACGCGGTTGGGGACACGGATGGCAGTGCCGGTGGGCGCGACGTGTCGGCCGGCGACTACCGGGAGGAAGTCGAGGACCATGACGAGGATGCCAGGGGGATTGCACTCGAAATCGAAGCCGACGAAGGGCCAACTCGTCAGGTAGATGAGGAGGCCGGCGGGGTCAGCGGCGACGATGTACGGATGCCTGTCGTACTCCTCGCCGGGGTCGGGGTGGATCCTCGTGGGCACGGTGAGGATGGAAACGCGCGGCGGCGCGACGAACGAGACGGAGATGTCGCGGGGGTCCTCCTCGTCGTCTTGCCAGACGAGGGCGACGCGGTCCAGGATGACCCACGGTGGCGACGCTGCCACCGCCGCCATTTCGATCGATTTGGTGCGCTTCGGGTAGAGAGAGAGAGAGAGAGAGAGAGAGGTGGGGTTGCTGCTGATTTGGAGGTGTGTTTTTTGTGGGCATGGGTGGGGATTGCGGGTTGGGGTTTTGTAGGATTTTGGCTTGCGTCGCAAGATTGGATTCCTCCCCCATTCGAATCCTCGCTTACTTTGCCGTGGTGCGAGTTAATTAAACGGAGCAAGAACAGAGAGAGAAGAACAGTTGTAATATTTTTTTTAATGGTCGTAACAAAAAAACTGGGTTTCAAACTAGGTGGGGAAAGAAGAGGATGATAGTGAAAAATCCGATGCAACACAATGGGTGTAATATTTTTTTCAACGGTCATAATATTTTTTTAACGGTCGCAATATTTCTTCAACGGTCGCAGCATATCAAGGAAATTCAAAGAAACAATCATCAGACACTGAAACAAATTTTTCAATGAGGCGCGACATTGATGCGATCACCATGCTACAAAAAAAAAATCCTTATGCAACAAATTCATCCTCACGGTTTTTACACACATACACAACACAAATCACACTGCAACAAATTTATGACCTAATTGTAATATGCTACAACATCACATTGCAACAAATGAAGTAAGCGTATAACCAAGCAAATCAACCGCTAACGGGAGGAGGGAGTCGTAGCAGACTGCCGGGTACAGCGTGGTGGCGCAGCAAGAGCGGAGGAACGCTGACGCCGTCAGCGGCAGCCTCGCCGACTGAGATGCGCCGCATGGCGCGGATGCCGTCAGATTCGCCATGTTGGTGGCTAACGAAGCTCTAACTGCAATGGCAGTAAACAAGAGGGCAAGGGTGAGCTGGTATACAATGGCGAGATATGACATGGCAATGGTTAGCTTTTTGCTCAAGCACTCTGCTAGAAACGAGACGGGAGTCATGGGATGAGTTTCTTGAATTGGAAAGAAGAAGGGAAAGGTGCAAGCTTTGGGGGAAAGGGAACGGAGGGACGAGTTGGAGAGGGCGTGGGAAAAAAGCGAGCCGGGGGAAAGTGAAGTGAATAACAAAATTAGATGAGGAATGAGTGGCTAGGAGCAGCGTGTGAAAAAAAAGTGAACCGAATAGAAAAGTGAGAGAGAGAGCGTTCGATGTGATCAGACGTCTGTGTATTATCGTTTCCCTCGGAAGAAACTAGATATGGGTAAATCAACCTCAAAAAGCAAAGAATGAGAAAATGGCATAAAATCGACAGAACAGGTTTAACGGTAATGTCGCCCAAACTATTTGAACTACCAATTTAAAACTTAATTAACAATAATTTAGCAAGGTATGCATGGAATAAAACCCCATAATGGGTCAATAAACAACAATCTAAACAATATAAATACATAAAAGATTAACATTCACAGCTTGGTCACACGCGCTTAGACCTACCTGTTCATGGGTGACCCGGACCGGTGGCTTGGCTCGACCCGACCCAAATTTTCCTGGCGTGGGCCATGATTTTTGGCCCGAAGCTCGAAAAAGCCCGACGAAGGCAATAAAAATAATAAAACTCCCAACCCATTCAAGACCGGGTTTTTCCGGGTCTAGCCCGACCCAGGGTTTGAACAGGTCTACACGCGCCTGAGAAATGCTCGGTATACACGCACCCGAGAAAACACTTAGAACACATGCGCACAAGAAACACTGGAACCATGCTCTTGATACATAGGACGACAACAAGTAATAAAAATAATCAAACTAATAATAAATCTACCAAAGCTCCAACCATTAAACTGATAATAACCTAGCCTAACTGAAAGTACCATGTCTCTAGATTTAGTGAAGCAAACTAAATAAAGAGTCCATGTGTAATAATTGCAAGTGATGCACATGTGTTACTCCATCCCAAGTATGAGTCCATGACTCAACAAGTACATAATAAAATAATAAATAAGCAATTTATTATTCAATTAAACCAATAGCAATGTCATAGACAAGTCCAAATGTCATTCTCATCTTCCATATACTCATTTCTCATCATTATCTTTTCATGTATGCAAATGCTCAATATAAACTTTATCAACTGATACCGGTATAGCAGAGTGTTCAGCCGTCAATGACACGCTGCTGCCCCATCCCGTGGAGTCCCTACCTCTGTAGGATTTTATCAAGAGCATACCAGACTAGCCATATACATGGCAGTACTCACCATCCTGGCTCGATGCAATGCAAATGATGCAACAATGTTCATTAATCATCGGTGTTATCCATTATCATAATTATCAATGTCATCCCCATGATCATGTTGTCATCATGTCATATAATCATTATCATGACATTTAAAATAAGCATAATAAATCATAAACAATTATCATATCAATTCAATTGTAAAGACAAGGGCCGACAAATAGTTGTCTACTGCTCTACCATACACTTGCCTTTTAGCCACGAAAGTTGGGACAATACAAAGGCAGCACCGAACTCAAAGCAACACTCACTGGACAAACATAAATAATGCATCTCAAAATATGTTACAACAGTATACAATCATCAAACAATACGATATCTCACCTACGCACTTAACTCATCTTCACAGGACAATCTACCTGTTGTCCTGGTGATCAAACATCCATAACTTTTACTTCTGGACTTCAAATATCACAAACTCTATACTTTATGGAATCTACACAAAATTTTCTACAATTTCTTAGTTATGCAAATCCTCTGATTTTTTTCATCTAGTCCCTCGTTTTCAACCTCGAAGGTTGTTCTGGAACTTTAGAGAATAGTCAACTTCACAATTTTATAACTATTTTTCTACAACTTGGAAAATAGTAAATCATATCACTTCTGGAAAGAACAGAGAATTATCTAGCTAAACCTGGTTATGATAATAATTTAATTCTATAATCTATTGCATGTAATAAAGCAATCTTCACGACCCCTATTAACGACGACATAAATCTGGACCGTAGTACTGCCAAGGCCATAACTTTTCAACCGCTTATACAAATTTAATTATCTTGGACTCTATAAAAAGCTTACTAAATTATCTATAACTTTTATGAAATGGAAAAGTCATGAATCTGGACAAGGTACTCCGACACTCCCCCACAAGATTGTGCAATACAATTAACCGAACTAGGGCATCCAAAAACATCCAAACCACGTGACCAAACTAATCTAAATCAAGAATAAACATCAATCTAAGATCAAATTAAGGTTAACAAGATCATTACCCCATGAATTTAGACGACAAACACAGACATATCGCGAAACCCTAATTTTGTCCTCTTTCCTTCTCTTCCCCTTCCTTCTTCTTCTTCTTCTTTCCTACTTCTCCTTCCTTGCTGATCTTCCCTTGCTGGTCCTCCTCTCCACGGCAGTAGTAGCACAAGGGGCGGCAGGGGTAGAGGGGAGGTGCGACACAGGGGGCAGCTAGGGTTTAGAGGAGGGCGACTCGACAATGGAGGGAGGACACACTAGGGACAGCTAGGGCAGAGGAGGCACAGGGGGTAGGACGGCTAGGGCTAACCCCCGCCGCCCTCTTATGTGGGATGCCGACCCCTGGCCGAGTGCACCCACTCCCTCCCCTCTTCCACCTATTGGGCCCTCTTATGTGGGTAGCTCTACGTCTTCTCACCTTACACACGGGCTGGTCCCTATGAGGATGATCGCATCGCCCTAGAGCAAGAACAGTGCATCACTGATTTGTTAGTTGTGCTGTGGCAAGACAAATTTGGTTTGATTCTCTAGCGACTTTAAACTTGGAGATCCTTGCGCCAGATGGTTCAACTCAGCTAACGGGTTGGTGGGAGTTGGCGAGAAGATCGGTTCTAAAGAATCAAATGAAGGGCTTTGACAGTTTTGTCATCTTAATCATGTGAAAATTATAGAAAGAACTAAATACATGAGTCTTCAACAATAAGTGCAACCATTTGTCTGTTATCATAAGTTGCATCAGTCATGATTTTGTGTTAATTAGAAAGAATGTAGGTTTTCTTACTGTGAAGTAGGAGCTATGAGCTTCGCTGCTGCTGAAGTTTGTCATTCTGTTTGCGTTAACCATAGCTTATAAATTTTTTTAGTCTTTTTTTACGGTTCCGAACCTTGTAACCGTGTTGTACTTCTCTTCTTCTTTATAATACAATGATGCTCTTTGGCGCGTTCTTAAAAAAAGAAGATCGCATCGGAGTTGCATGCTTTGTGGCGATGAAAACCAGCTGTTACTGTTGTGGTTGCGTTGCCCACAAACAACTACATAAAAAAAAAAAAGAGGAAAACACAAGAATCAGTCTTAAGAGCCCATCTCTCTCTTGATAGGTGGATATGAGATCCAGGTAACATGTGAATCAATAAGTAATTATATGACTAAACTAAACAGTCATGTCTATAGGTCTTACTAGGTCTTGACCACTAACGAGCCTTATCTGTCCACGTGGTTAGGTCTCGGACCTAACGGGCGATATTACAGCAGTTACTTTGCTCATTGCCTATTCCTGGCCTGAGGCTTGTGATATGCTATCTGTATTAATGAAATCCAGTTCTTATGCCCTTTTGCCTTAAAGAGAAAAAGACGAGGGGGCGATAAATAATAGAGCCCACGAAAATATCTAATCTCACTTTTTTCTTTATTTGCTTATCTTCCTCCTAAATCCTAATCCCCTCGCACTGTCTTCTCCCCCCACAAAACGCACACCCGCGCTGCTTCACTCCGAGCCGCGGCCATGGAGCTCGCCACCGCCACCGCCGCCGTCGCCTCCACTGCCCGTGCCCACCACACCCACAGCCGCTTCTCCTCCCCCCGCACAGTCTCATGGGCTAATTATTCCTCGCTCCCCTCCTCCTCCTCCGCCCGTCAATTCACCTCCGTCTCCACGTCCGCCTCCACCTCGCGAGTCCAGAGGAGGCGAGCCCCCGTTGCCTCGGCCGCCGTAGAGCTCCGCGAGGCCGCCGCGGGGGGTGGCGACTCTGTCCGCGTCACGGAGACGCCGCAGCCTGGTTCCAATGTTAGCCCCGCCTCTCCTTAACTAATTGCCTCTCTAATTACATATGTGAATTGGAGAGCTGTACTGGTTCTTCAGTCGGGCTTTGCTTGTCTCAGTTTGGCACAATGAGTGGTGGTAGACTGGTAGGAGTGGCATCGATGAATTCATGCTTGATTCTCATGGCCGTGGTTGTGCTTCTTCGCAGGTTAAGTTCAGCGTGGAGGTACCGCCCTCGATATGTCAGGAATGCTACCAATCCACTCTCCAAGAGTACGCAAAGCGTTTCAAGGTACCATTTCTGTGCGAACTCCTAAATATACCAAACGAAACACATTCATACCCATGGACAAAGTTGATTAATTTGCAAAGCTAGAAGGCTCAACCAGAGATTAGTCTTCTCCTAAAGTTTAACGGGTATATGTTTTGTAATCGTGTAGAAGTTGGCAATGGAAACCCATTATGTGCAACGTGCTTGCCGCACTGCTTAGCACTGACAGCCCTTTCTGTTTGTGGGTTTGTTGCAAGTGTTCAACATTCTCATAAAAATTGAGCCCTGATTTTTTGTTTTTTTGTATAATTGAGATTCAATGTATTTATGAATTGGAAATACTCAAGTCGTCTAGCATTTTCAGCTTGCATCCATTGGCGCAAAATTTCGTAATCAATTTGTCATAACTAGACCACTTAAAAACTAGAGAACGCCAAAGTGGGAAATGAGATATCTCTGCAAGGTTTCGTCAAAGAAGGATGGTGTCCCTTACTGTGTGCTGCTCTATATTCTACAGTTTATACTAAGGTCCCTGCTATTGCTTCTTATCAGGTTCCTGGATTTCGGCCCGGGAAGATAGTTCCAGAGAACATTCTTATAAACTACGTAGGACTGGAGCATGTACAGGATGCGACAATTGAAGCTATCTTAAGACATACACTTCCTCAAGCATTGTCCTCGGTACTATTTAGATAGCATTACCATGATGTTTATCACGATGAAATTCTTTCGAACCATTCATGACAAGCAAAACGTACACCTGGTAACCTGTATTTTTGTTGCATCACTATTCATCCGAGTGATATTAAAGTTGAATATGATGAAATAGTGATATGATATATTCTTGTGAACTCTGAGACATCATCACTATCTAATAATTTGGGCTGAAATTTTGCTGTGAACTTTTTTGTACTGCATATATCACTCTCTCTCTTTAATGGTCCAATCTCTTGCTGAATCATGACTTTATCCCACTCAAAAGATACTATTTGCTATGATGAATTTACTATTACATCTGTCCAACTAATGTCATCTTTTTTTGTGTGTTTTAGGTAGAGGACAGGGCATTAGAAGATTCTGTACGCATTCTTACTAAGTTTGAAGATATGAGAAATTCCTTCTCTCTTGAGCATGTGTTTAGGTAGACAGTTACTACTGTCTAGATGTCCAACCTAATTCAGTTTTTACACTTGTTCAAAATTTTGGTTTTAGTTGTCATCAATAAATGTGTTCAACTAAATTTACTGTAATGTAATTTTGAGGTCATATTTTTCTGTTTATGTCAAAATTTTCTCAGATATGATGTTGCTGTGGATGTTGCCCCTGAAGTTCAATGGTTATCAGAAGACAAATATAAGAACCTCAAAGTGGTTGTTGAAATAGATGAAATTGTTGACGCCGAAAAGGCAACCGAGATAGAGCTTAAGCGTCGTCATAAAGCTCTGGGGTTACTTCGAATAGTGACTGACAGAGGCCTGCAGGTAACTTCTTTGAGTTGCTCTAATATGTAATACACTAATGACACCTTTAGTATCAGTTAGTGGTAGTTGTACCCAGGGATCTGATTTGTGCATTGAAGCAATCTCAGGCTCAAATAGATTGCCAGAAACCAGCCAGTTTTCTATTAATTTCCAGCCTACTATTATTTTGTTCCCATTGTGTTTGTGTTCTTCTCATGCTTTTGTATTTCGGAAGTCTTAAGATGTATATACTCTATCAAAGTTGGCTTAAATACCCCTAATACCGGCCGTCACCAGCAATGTCACAGGACAGTCTGACTGGTAACTGGCTGGTTCTCAAAGGAAAACTGAATCCTGGTTGTACTACCTGTACCAAACAGATTCAGGGCCTTCTTGGTGTTTCACCAATATGTTATTTTCATTTACAGTAATGTTCCTCTGGTAAGATCATGATCTGATGTTGTTGTTGGTGCTCTTTTATTTTTGCATAAATCCATTCTTTCAACTGATGGGTTTTGTAAAACTCCTATCTTCTTTATATATATGATGCAACAGTAGTCCGGTGTTATGTATTTCCTTGTCTCTTCTGATGTTTCCTTGTCAACATCAAACAGTCTTATTTTCAAAAATATAAAATGAAGGATATATGAACTACTTGCTTTTGTGAAGTTGGTGTGTTTAATTAAATGCATTGTCTTTGTAAGCAACTAAGCATCAGCGAATATTGTTACACTGTAACATCATCCATTTATGGATATATGTAGGTAGGCGATCTGGTTGTACTAGATATATTTGCAGAAAGTATTACCAGTGATGGCTCTAAAGGTGAAAAAATTCCATCAGCCGAGAGTACAGGTTTGTTGACTTTTCGTACGTCTGCTTTTTATGTTGTTTTGAAAACTTTGTTGTTGACCAATTATGACTTGTCCACATTAGAAAAATGAAATGATAATGTTTACCTCAAAAGTATCTTGCCACATTTCTTGCACTTTGTTTGCAACTAACTGATGTAGTGATGCAACATTTAGCTCCACAAATCCTCAGAATTCTTTTTTGTATACCAAATAGTATGCACAGTGCTGCTTATATTTTTTAGAATATGCGCGAGAACCGCACGTCATATGAAGATGGAACGAAATTACAACAACCAAGTTACCAAGAAAGGAAAAAACAAACAAGGACGGGAAACACAGGTGAAACAGAGAAGAAAGAACACACAGAGATCAGGAAGTCCTAAGCGCCAGAAAAGTGAAATTACCCCGACCTTGGATACAACCTTAAATTACAACGATATTGCCTGCAATTTGCACAACCCTACCGACTTCCAGGCTTGGAAATCATCCTTGATTTTTTACAGAAGAGTCCCCATGTCTGAGGTGGAATTGTTGAAAACTCACCCACTGCATTCCTTCCAAATTGACCAAGAAACCAGGATGACAATTGAATCAAGGGCGGTTCTGAGAGGTCTCGGTACCTGGTTCCGAATAGTTGTCCACCACTCGACGAAACTGCTGTTAGGTTGCGGAATCAGCCGTTGGCACACTACTGCTTACATTTCCAGCTTTTTGAAATCACAGTGCTGTATTTCTTTCTCATGCATATCTCTATGATTTCCAGGTTTCCACTTGGACACTGAGGAAAATAATAACCTTGTTCCTGGATTTCTCGGTGCACTAATTGGGATTCGTCCGGGTGAGACTAGATCATTTCCTATTCAGTTCCCTGAGTCATTTGAGCAAGAAAGTCTACGAGGTGTCCGTGCTCAATTTACTGTGAGTGTCACTCCCTAAAGACCGCATTATAACTATCTGTGTACTTCATGCTTTTTACTGATCACATCATTCTGTGTGTCACACTCAAATTACAAGATCAATTATTAATACTCCAGCCATTCACAAATGTATGTCGTTTTGGTTATTGCATGCTCACCAAGGCATAATTTTGGGAACTTTTTTTATTATTTAATCAATTTTTAAAAAATATTTTAAAGATAACATCTTCCAAACATTATTTCCAATTTTGACTCTTTTGGCTACGCCACAACAATGTGGCTTGACAAAAGCACGTTGTCACGCCACAGACCTCGGCGTGACCAACGAGTGCTGTCACGCCACTACTCTTAGCATGACAAGATTTAGCCAAAAAATGGACGCGTATTAGCTCGGAGAGCTATCGTGGCAAGTTTGACCACGCCGCGGTCGGTGGCGTAACAGCACAGTTTGGTCATGTCACGGATGATGGCTGACCAAAGAGGTCAGAATTGGAAATAAAGTTAGAGAGAGGTTATCTTTAAAATATTTTTAAAAAATAAATTAAAAATAAAAAAGCTCTAATTTTGATGGTCAGTTTCTATAGTTATATATTAGCTTTAAAATTATAACGCTTCAGAATTACTTTTGAGTTTTGACGAATATTGTGTGTATATTGAAGAGGCCCAATGAGCAGTATATATAGGAGTACAAGAGTACAGATAAGGAAATATAAAAGACTCCATATTCTATCTCTAACATATCTCTAACACCCCCCCGCAAATGCAAGGCGTATGCAATAGCATTGCATTTGGAAAGGGTGACACTAAAATATGAAAATTCCAAAGTCCGAGTCTTGATAATGTCGTCGTAGCATGCAGCTCTTGGAAAATATGTCGATAAAAGATCTCCTCCCATCCAAGGTCCCACGACAGCTCATAAAGCACAATGTGTAGGAGCAAAGTTGACCGCGGCAATATGACGAAGAAGATGATGAAACCGACAAAAGATATAATCACAAATCAAGTCGAATAGGAATAGATAGAAGTATGGCAAGCACGGATCGAAGCCCAAGACGGCGGCGACGATAGCATACGTGAAGTGCAACAGAGATACGATTGCAGCGTGAAGCGCAATAGAGACGTAGAGAGCACAAGAAGCGCGCGGATACGCGATGCAAAAGAAGCGTGGCGCAATGCACAAGAAGCGCAACAGAGACGCAGTGCAGAAGAAGCGCGGCGTAATGCACAAGAAGTACACCGGAGACGCAGTGCGGAAGAAGCGCAACAAAGACGCAGAGAGCACAAGAAGCGCAACGGATACGCAGTGCGGAAGAAGCGCAGCGGCCTTAAAAACGGGGCGACGGATCTGCAGCGGTTCGAAGAAAAGAACAGCGACTGCTGCCATGCAAAAGAAATTCCTATGCTTCTATGACAGACAATAAATTTGTGGACTCGCATGACATAAACGAACTCAAAGATAAAGTTTGACGGATTTGGATGGACGCAGCGGAAGAAACGACACAAATAAAAAGGACTCAAAGGATAGCTAGCAGTAGCAGCAAGAATAGCTAGCAGCAGTAGCAATAGTCTCACGCACATAGCCAAGCACCAGCAGCACATATTAGAAGTAGATACTAGCAGCAGAAGATAGCACACCAGCATGTAGCAAAACCATCAACACTCTTCCCCTTGTAACGCCGTGTAAAGTAGTAGACCGACAGCGGATCCTAGTAGTAGCAGCAACAAGCACACGCTGTAGAAAACCAAACCAGCAGTTGCCTTCACACTCGTCTTTGCTCCAAGCATCACTTGGGATGTCCTCCTCCGTCTCCTCGATGTGTTGAATCGGGGTCCACGCTGGGGAGGACGTTGACGGAAGAGCCAACGGCGGTAGGCGTCGGCCCGACTGGCGAGAAATCTCGAAGATCCGTGGCATCGTTGGCGCGACAAGCACCGCAACCACGAGAACCAGGGAAAAGGCCAGGCTGCTGCGGATCCGTCGGGAGAGACACGGATCCGAGCGGGACAAGGCCAGGCGGCGGTGGATCCATCCGGCGTTGGAGTCGACAGCGGCGCGGAAGGCCGAGGAGACCGCGGCGGCGTGGCAGGCATCGCGTGGCGCGGTGCGGGAGATCACCGTGCAGAGGAGCTTCTCCGCCAAGCACGCGATCTCGCAGGCGGCCACCGTCTCCATCGATTTCTCCGATCCGGGGCGGCGAGGCTGTTGCTGCTGGCACGCGGTGCAGTCGGCGGAGCTGCTGACAGGGTCAGATGGCGGAAGACCGCACGGGTAGCGACGAGAGGCCGCCCCCAGGAGCAAGATCGGTCCTCTCGGGGGCAGCGGCAGCGTAGGCGAGGAGAGGCTAGGAGTCGACGGCTGCTGTTAGAAACCCTAACCTTTGCTCTGATACCATGTTATGAATATTACGTGTATATTGAAGAGGCCCAATGGGCAATATATATAAGAGTACAAGATAACAGATAAGGAAATATAAAAGACTCCCTATTCTATCTCTAACATATCTCTAACATATATTAGCTTTAAAATTATAACGCTTCAGAATTACTTTTGAGTTTTGACAATAAATCTATTACTATTATTTTTTTTCATGTGGCAAATCTAGTATATTAGTGCTCAAAGTTTGAGAAGTTTGACTGCACCGATACTACGGTGACATATTTTTTGTAGAAAAAGGTTGTACTTCATTAGTTCCAACCATTTAGCTGGTACCCGAGGTGTTCATTCCCATTTTCACTGTATTCTGTAGGTTGTGTGTAAAGAGCTCTTCTACAGGGAGTTGCCAGAATTGGACGACTCACTTGCTGGAAAGCTCCTTCCTGGATGCACTACCATGGACCAGGTTTCTGTTTCCATTGCAGTAAAATTTTGTATCACTTAGTAGTAGACTAGTAGTAATTGAAATCAACATTCTTGGATATGTGTCAGTTGAATCTACTTTTCCGAAGCTACTGCCAACTGATATTTGTTTATCTTGTCAAACATTAGCTTTAAATTGTGATTAGCATAATTCAACGATTAATAACTTTCTCAATGTTTTCCAATTGTGATCATCCCTCCTGACTGTTACAGGTTCGAGAACGAATTTTGCAAAGATGTAAAGAATTGGAAAAAACAGCCATAGAACAAGCAACAGATAATGCAATCCTTGATCAGCTGGGAAAGGTTGTGGACTTGCTTCTGAATAGCCTTTAAATTCTGAAGTCTTTATGTAGAGAAATCATTATCAGAATTCTTTTGCACCTTCTCTCCAAGATCCTGTATGTTTGCACTAATTCCCTTGGTTTGTTTAGTTGGTTGAAGTCGATGTTCCACGTGCCTTATTTCAAGAGCAAGGCCAACAACTGTATGGAGCCAAACTTTTGCAACTTCAGGTACTGAACCAGTCTAGCACACAATTAGCTTTCATTCCTTCCTTTATCAATATAGATTTATTAATTCCTGCAGGCAGAAAGGAAGCTAGATAAAGAGCAGCTAGCGTCCCTTTCAAGCCAACAGTCAGTCCAGGAATACCTAGAAAGTGAGAGGGAGAACATTACTAGAATCATTAAACAAATGCTGGCTGTTGGTGAAATATTCAAGGCCGAAAATTTACAGGTAATAATATGCCTGCGGTTTATATTTATGATTCCAGCGATAATCATTAGAACCTCCCTGCTTTAGATTTTGAGTCGCACATTTTTATCCATGTATTAACAACATATAGTCGTGCAGTACTCAACCGAACAGCTCGTCAAGGAAGTTGAGAACTCTGTAAAAGAGTTCAAACGCTATAACCAGGAATATGATGAGGGGAACATCAAGCAACAGGTTTTTAGTTGCTTCGTCTGATATTTCTGATACTGAATTCCTTCAGTTAACAGTGTTTCAATTCTTCTTGATCTTACTGTGACAAATTTTTCAACTATTAAAATATATACCCACTTGTTGGTTGTTAAACCACCATGAGTATGCCTAGTATCAAGAAGCATAAGACCGTGCCAAGGAAATTATCTGTCCTACCTACGTTGATTCCACAACTTGAAATTCTTAATGTCTTTATGTTCTGTATGTGGGTTGAACCATGCAGGTTCAGGATGTTCTAGAGGCAGCAAAGGTGCTTGAATGGCTCAAGGAGAACTGCACGATTGAGTACATCAGACTATGAGTCTAATGTTACAGGCTCTCCAAATTGTCAAAGATGGCTGACGTGCAAATTTTGTGAGTTACATTGGCCCTACCGGTCAAATAAAGGGTTTTGCCTAACTCATGTGATCGAAGGGTTTTGCCGACTGATGCAATGAAGTTTGTTTTTATTTATAGCACAAGAAAGAAATATCATTTATACATAGATCGAAAATTTGCTCTAAATTTGTTATTTATGTGGCTATAATTGAACCTGCAACAGATCATTGTCATAATAAATTGTTAATAAGAAATGAATGATGCATTCTGCTTCTCCATTTTGCCTAGTTTCCCCATTCTGGTTTGCATGTGTGGTGCTCCCTGTTTGGCAATAGGCACTGGATTTCTAAGTGGTTAACTCCATTTTTTATCTTTTCTTTCTTTCCACTCTGATGTCTAAGTGCTGAGTCATGCTAAACTAGTGAAATTATCCAGTAAAAGAAAATTTAAAGTGTTATTTCATCTACAGTTTATAGTTTCTTTGGTGCAAAACAGCTAGTACAGTAAATTACAAAGAAATTTACGCTTTGGTAAATTTCTGATTTTATTTGAGACATGGTTTGCCGGATATGTTAGCGTCAGAGTAACATACCTCTTCAATTTTTTTCCCCCATCAATTTTTACTAATGTTGACTAATATCTTTTTTTTAAAAAAAAAACGTCAGGTTTGACCATTTTTGACTGACTACTGTCCTAGACAAATCAAAATCTCATGCAGGTATACAATCGGCAGAAACTCAGATCCATATCCAGAACAAAAGATCACAACTCGTACTCGTCAATCTGCCCCCTCAGCGTCTCCAGGCAACCCGTCTCAATTCTGCAGAAGTTCCATCTGCCGGACGGCACGCCGGACCGGCCAACTATGATCGCCGGCCTCACCGTTTCCTGCGCCTCTATCCTGGTCCCACCTGTCAATCACCCGTACGTACACCGCCCGCCTCCACTGCGGCGCGTGCGTGCCTGGGCCGGGGATGGGCTCGAGCACCGTCGTTACCGCCCTGAGAGCCTCTGGCGTTGCAACAAGCACCGCAGGGAGCGCATGATACTCGGGGCACTCGGCCACGCGATCTCGGACTCGGTGGCGAGGTTGATCTCGACGACGCCAGTGGCGGAGCTACGGTAGGTGCATGGTACAGCTGTAGCCCAAAAAAATTGGTAAAATATCCTATATATACCCCTTAATACACAGAATATACATTAAATTTTGTACTCAATTATTCCTTCAATTGCACTTGCAGCCCAATAAGCCCATTAGCCCAACAAGCATTGCCAACCATTCCAGAGATCCAGACTCCAGCTCCCTTCCGGCTTGAGGCTTCCCCTTCGTTCGTTGCGTAGCAGCCGTCAGGAGCCCAGCCCCATGACCCATCCCCAAATTCCTTTGCCCTAGCATAAATTCCCTATTCCTTCGGCTGGCCCTAGCAGCCCTGCAGCAGTGCAGCTGGCCAAGGGCGCAGCGGCCAGCGGCAGCGTTTGCTGAGGTTTGCTGGTCTGGGTTTTTCGTTCTTCTTCTGGGGGAATTCAAGAAATGCTCCAAGTTCCTATTGGTGGCTGAAATCACTGAAGGGTTTAAGGTACTGTCTTTCTTCCCCCATTCTCAACCGATGAGGGTTTTTGCTTCCGGATTTCGATACCGATTGTCAAATATACGCATGCTAGCCCGTAGCATGGGCATTGCGTTCAGGCTGAGATTCAGGAGTCATGCTCGTAAAGTATATCCATATTGCTTCGAAGAAACAACTGCTCTTGTTCCCTCGGTCAATTTATTCCTATGCATGTTTCCTGTCGAGATAAATATCAGATGCATTTGCTCGACACAATTTTTTGCAGTCAAATTAACATACTATATCAAAACATGCTTTCACTGTTTCCAATTGAAAATACGTCGCTCAAAAAAAGCACTGTAACATTGGCTTTGACGCTTTTTAGACCTGTACTGAAACATCTTCTTTTGACATGTACAATACTTGCATAGATGCAGTCTAAAGTTGCTTTCACATCTCTCCGTCTGAAATTCTGTACCACAATCTGAGTAATTGAGTATGTTGCACATCAGTGCCAAATTGGTTACCACTGCAATACTGATGAAGCACAAAAAGTATATTATGATTTAATTTCTCAATAACAATGTATCAAAGAATCACCTAGCTATGTGAAAGTGAAATATTTTGTGATGTTGGTTGTAGTGTAAACATGTAATTTGTCACATTTGAACTTCCGTGCTATATCATTTGAACTTTTCCGTTAGAATAGATGTATCTTAAGTTCACACTCTATTGTCAAAATCCTATCCTAGCTCAACCACTTCATGACGCCATGCAAAGAGTAGTTGTCGATGCCGATGTACTTGTGGGCGCGCGCTTGGACGCTTCTGCTTCCTGATGAGCTGCAAACAGGGGCGGACGCTATTGGCTATTGGGTTCATGGGTTCAGCTGAATACCTATTATTTTTTGCAAAAAAATCCATTGTATAGTATGTATATTATATATAAAATATACTCTTAATTGAGTCAATCAGATCACAACTCCCTCTCAGTCCATCAAACCATGTTTGCTTCCAGCGCCCTACAACCTCAAACTGGCACATGTAATGACCAGCTCATGATCACACACCATTCGGCCTTGCCCTTTGGGTATTGGACCATTTAGTCCAGCCATAACAAGGTCATTCTCCCTCATCTCTCTATAGCCCTATCAATCAACAGACAATAGCTGACTCTCGTATCGTCGGAGGAGCAAGGTCGGGCACTGGCCACTAGTCAGGTCGTTGCCGTTGGGGCGCCAAGCGGGGAGGGCGACCGGGTAGCCCTACAAGTCATCTGTAGCTGGCGGTAGCGACCTGACGCCTCGCACAGCTCTTGACAAGAAGGCAGCGCGTCAGAGCGCGGCTAGGGTACCCAAATTCCCAACGGCGCAGGGGTGAGTTCAATCCGAATTACCAAATCCTCAATTCTCAAATCAGCAAAGAGCAAACTCAAATACCCAAATTAATAATTTTGTTTGTGTTAGTTTGAATTGTGATTGATAAATCTTGTTCTTTATTGATTATTTTGTAATTTCGCTAAATTATTTGAGATTTTGTCATTAGTATGAATAATTTGTATTTTGGTTTTTGCTACTGTGCATTTTTATATTTTATATTAAATAATATTTTTGTAACTTCGAACACTCATTTTAAAAATCCTAGGTCCGCCAATGACAGCAAAGACCTGCATGGAAGCCTCTGCCACGGAGCCATTCCACCACGCGCTTCTTTCCAATTGCGCGGCCCCGTCGGCCGCCTCGTCGGCCCTCACATCTTCCAGCGCGTCCTTGCTGCACGCAAGCGCCACGCCATCCTCCGCACCAGCGCTTGTGCGGTGGTCGCCGTTGCACTCGAGGAATCCGTGCACCAACTCCACCAGCTCATCATCGGCGTCGTCGATGCGCTGCGCCCGTGCCGACTAGAGCTGTTCACTTGCGTGGGGCAGGCAAGAAGTGGCGATGCGGTCAACGACACGAACAGGTACAGCAGACAAGGTTTGCGGCGCGGGAGCGGTCGAGGCAAAGGTCGCAATGAATCATAGATTATTATATACTTAGCACATGTACAGTGGTCAATGGTCTAAGTTTAGACGGTTATTGTTGTAGTACTTTTTAAGTTATCTACAGGCAAAAATATAACTTACACAACGAGTTCTCTAAATTGAGACTACAATTTCTACAGCCGGCATGAATACAACGGTAAAAAGGTCATCTATAAGTGTTTTATAGATCATCATTTGCATACCAGATGGCTTCTTTCCCTTCTCCTTTTACATCCACATTATCAGAAGCAAGCAAAATATACGATTGATGTCACCCTATTGTATATGCCCATATAGTAGAGAGGATGGTTGGGAAGTGGGAAATAACTTGTGCACGCACGACTACGTGGTCTCTAATTATAGTGCTTCAAATTTGGTTTGTACATGTTCGGCAAAACCATCGCGCATAATGTACTGGGAGTGCATTTAGTAGTTTTGAACGATCAGTTAGCTGTTATCTCCCATTTAACTATTAAAAAATAGCTTATGCTCCGTAATTGCTACTATTAGTTAGCTTTTACATTGTGTAGTGATCCCCATAGCATCTGTCATATAAGTATAAACTATATAGGCACTAATATAAATGGTGATTAATCAAGTTTTACATGTCAAAAAATTATCATAATCTGGGCAAATAGATCAGCTTCAGTCAATTATAATTATGTTCATTGTCGATTTT
The DNA here is from genome assembly GCA_036346255.1 of Ampelocalamus luodianensis. Taxonomy (NCBI): domain Eukaryota; kingdom Viridiplantae; phylum Streptophyta; class Magnoliopsida; order Poales; family Poaceae; genus Ampelocalamus; species Ampelocalamus luodianensis. Next base: position 47,489,948 of record CM070627.1, on the reverse strand, counting down.
AAATATAAATGAATATATCACGAACCTATAATCGTCCACATTCGCATCAGGAAACAGAAAGATAGGTACCATGCAGAAAGGAGATTGAACGAATACTATTTTTTTAATAATATTATTTTAAAAGATAATTATAAAAATAAATAGTCGCCCCCAAAAAATTACAAAAATGGGTCTCTGTCGCCGTTTGAACTGGCGACAGGTCCCTGTGACAGGAAGCTGGCCCAACGACAAGGAGTCAACAGGGTTCCTATCGCCAGTTCAACTGACGACAGGAAGTGAACAGTGTTCTTGTCGCCAGTTCAATTGACGACAAGAGCCTAGAAATCCTGTAAAAGACTCTTGAAACCCTAAAATTTGGCACAAGACTCACTTTTATTCAGAAAAAAGAGGAGGGAAGGGGGAGGAGTAGAGGGGAGGAGCGCTGCCCGTCCGGTTGCCCACATGTCAGGTAATTTTTTTAATCGAATGGATTACATAATTTTATATGATAATTTTTTTAACCGAATGGATTGCATAGTTTTAGATGTACGGTTACGTAGTGCAGTATGTTATACATAATACTTTTCGATGGGTAGTCTAGTTTTAGATATGTGGTTAATTGTGGAAATATTTTTTATGGTGCAGTGCGTCGGACATATTGGACATCACCAATTTCAAAATTTACTGCGGTCCGAGGACTATTCTAGAGGGTCCCGAGGGGATTGATTTGCGTTATTTCTAATTAGCGACTGTGCGCCTGCCAAGAGCAGAGGGGCGTCCATGGGGCGTTGTGATGTGGTGGTTGTTCCACACATTCCAAGTGGACCATGATGTGTATGATCTGAGATTAAGTTGTCTTGCTCCCTAAGCAGCACAGCCCACATATTGGGAGTTAGTTCAGCTCAAGAGAATAATGTCATAGCAATCATATGTACGCATGGCGAGAGAGGGAGGGTGGGATTTGGTCCTTCTGGCCTAGGCTTTTGCCAAACCCATTGTTGCATCCGCAGTTGGACAAGAAGGGGATGTTGACATCGAAGAAGAAGTCGAAGACTCCTGCCACAACGTGGCGCACACAATGGCCGAAGCTCCCAGAGTTGTCGATGCTGTCGATAAAGACCATGTGAAAATAGCTCATTCAGTCAGGCAAGCTACTCGGCTTGTTGATGAGGGTGAGGTGAAAGCCGTAGTGCAAATGATGGATCTCGAAGATCGAGACTACATGGTATTGTCAAAAGATGAAGGATCTGACAACGAGGATGATATGGACCAGCAGACGGTTATATCCGAGTGGAACATATATCAATTCGACAACCTCGTCGTCAACGAATGCTCCCGAGTGCCGCAGGAGTATGGCCAGAGCAAGGTCAGGCAAGGAGCTATGTACAAATGCAAGGAGACCGTGCAGGAGGCGGTCAAATTCTGGGCCTTGTCGGTACGGCACACATTCACAGTCGTCAAATCTAACCTAAGATTCTACGACGTGAAGTGCGGCATGGAGAGATGTCCTTGACGAGTGCACGCATTTCAGCTTAAGTGGGACACCTACTGGAAGTGCTCTATAGTGGTCTCTCACACATGTGTCGTCGCTGAGTCAGTGCAATCCCACCGGATCCTGTCATTAGGCTTCATCGTCAATCTCATGTACGGTGAGATCGTGGATAATCTAGATTTTGAGTCATGATCCATCATTCGGGCGATTGAGGTAAGATTCCAGTATACAATCAGTTATGCCAAGGCTTGGAGGGCAAAACAGAAAACATTGGAATCAAGGTTCGGCACGTTCGAGGACTCCTACCACAACTTCTCCGGCCAACTCCGAGTCATACAAAACAGGAATCCTGACACTCATGTCGACATTCAAGATTCCACGCATCCAAAGTGAGACAATAAGAATGTACTAAAGTGAACATTCTTCGCCTTTGGTCCATGCATCAATGCATTCTGACGTTACCGTCTAATCTTGTGTGTGGATGGCATATTTTTTACTAGAAAGTACAAGAGCCAGATACTGACTGTAATAGCAACGAACGGGAACAATCAAGTTCTTCCTGTGGCATTCGCTTTCGTTGAGAGCGAGAACACGGACAGCTGGTTGTGGTTCTTGATAAATGTGAGGGTTTCTATTGCACAGGGTCGTCCAAATGTATGTGTCATACATGATCGGCATGCAGGTCTGCTAAGGGCAATAACTGAGCTACAACAAAGAGAGAACGATTCACTTGCATGGCCAAATTTGCAGAGCAGGTGATGCATAAGACACTTGGGTGCAAACTTTTACAAGCAGTTCAGCAACAAAGACTTGATGAACCTATTCAAGCGGCTGTGCAATTAGAATCAGCAGCGAAAGTTTGAAACACTCTGAAAGATTCTCGATGAGCGAACCCAGACGCACAGAAGGAAGACAGTGAAAAGGGCTGCCCCAAACGCTAACTAGGCCCTCGAAGTGTTGCCACAGCTACCCACATATGGTCTCAGTATGACAAGAAAGACGGGAGCGCAGGTGAAATGCTTCTCAAACTGGATTGGGCACGAGCCTAAGGAGAAGTGGTCGCTGCTACATGACAGGGGTGGTGCTCGATATAGTGTTATGACAACCAATCTAGCCGAAATGTACAATTGGGTCATACGCGGCGCAAAGTACCCCTCTTTGGTTGGTATTGTGGAGGCAATTCTCCGCGGTACCACAAACTACTTTGCTGATAGAAGTAACAACGCGTCGCTCGCTATGGCAAATGACAGAATAGTCTACTCTGCCAAGATCACCAAATACATAAAGGAGAAGAGCAAGAAGGGTAAGATGCACCGGGCATTCAAGATAAGCACAAGGGAGCTTCACTTCAAGATATGTGTAGGATAAAAGACGTCGCAGGACGAACCGCGAGAGGATCACCCACAAGTGCACGCTACGCTGTGCTAATTGCGTATGCACTTGCAACAAACCCTTTCTTCTGCATATGCCATGCTCCCATGTCATGACCGCATGTACGACGGTGGCGCAGCATCTTAGGTAGTACCTTTCAGATTATTTCAACAAGGAGGTGATACAAACCTAAAGTGCAGAGATGTATAGTTACGCCATGGTTAGCCATTTCACTGACCATCTGACCTGGGAGCAACTAATCTGGGCCACAGACATTGATAGACTGAAGGGAAAGGTTGGTCGACGACAGGTACGGCGCATCAGGAACAACATGGATGAAGCAGAAGTCGTACATCGTACGAAGAAGTGCTTCATTTGTAGGGAGCCTGGGCACACCTTCAACAAATGCTTCACGAGAAATCCTCAGGACGAATGAGACATCGACACTCCAGACGTCGCCACGGAGATCTCATCCGGCCGCCCGACTCGAGACAGTCCACATGGGGAACGTTGAGGTTGTGGCCACGGGAAAGCACGGATAGTTGTAATATATTATTACCAATGTTGTGTGTATAATAGTACTAAGATTAGAAATGCTAGCATATTATAACTTGTACTTCAGTTAGTACTTTGCTTGTTGTACGCAGTATGAAACTAATTGTACTGCAATTGTAAACTTTAACTTCATTTGCAGTGTCAATCTTTCATTGTTACCTATCTCTACAAAGCAGAACGTGTTGTTATCGTTGCACCATTTCTCCAATGTTGTCCACCATGTATGAATTCCCTGGTGCTTTGCAATATGACTTATCTTCCTACTTACGAATCATTGTCACATCAATCGTCCTCACAAAATTCTTTAAAAATTTACCGCAGTAGAATAACATACGACAATCACAAAATGTTATTGCGAGTCTAACAGATTCCATACCCTTAAGAATCTACAAAAATTACAAACAAACCAACCAACCTTGTCACCACTCTTTCATTTGCAAAGAATAACAACTCACATTTCTATCGTCGGTCCAACTGGTGACAAAAATACTGTTCACTTCCTGTCGCCAGTTAAACTAACGATAGAAAGCTAACCCGGCAACAGGGAGTCAACATGGTACTTGTCGCCAGGATCCCTGACGCCAGTTCAAACGGCAACAAGTACCATTTTTGTAATTTTTTTAGATGACTATTTATTTTTGTAATTATCTTTTAAAATAATATTATTTTAAAAAATCGAACAAATACCAAGCAGCTCGATACGAACAGCACACCCCTTGGTAGAAAAAGTCACACAAGGTAAACAACTCTGCAAGGCATTCAAGTTGTATCAACAATTCTAAACAAAATCTGTGACTACTGTCAGATTTCTCGGGGAAGTTTGAAGCTGCACAGAGTAATTTAACTGGGTGATACAGTATTATGGATGATTACAACCACCCTGTATAGATTTTGAGTTGTACTTTAAGAGCCACAAATCTGTACATTTTAACAAGAACATGTGTAGCTTTCACTCAAACTTTCCAGCGTAATTTCAGTTCATTTGAATCACCCGAAAAGTTCAATAAAAAGCTAACACATGTCTGTTAAAACGCACAATAGCAATGGTCAAAATGCTTGCACATACTGCGATGTCCTTGTACCCAAAAAAAAATGCAACTTTTCTTCTAGAAATCTAAAACATCCCAAGAAATCTGAATAAATTTGCAGTTGATTCCTTTCATATCATTGCAAAAACAACCTAGGAGCTGTCCATCATGCTATCACTCCCAGACGAGTTGACCACACCAAAGTTATTGATATCTGAAAGCTTCACTTCGGTAGTTCTTTCAGCTCCAAATGTGAAGTTACTAGGAAAGTTGTTCGGGCTGACGCGCTCAAAGATGGATGCTGGACCCTGCTGGTTAAAGGTAGGCACCTGGACGTCGCCTGGCGGTTTTGGAAATCCAAATCCAAGAGAAGGGAACGAATCTGTCGGAGCAAAAGACTGAGCTGGCATGCCAACATTGGAACCACAAAGCTTATGCTCATACTCAATCAGCTGCTGCTGTGCCGCTGAAGAAAACAAGTCAATATTTTTTATTAGCCCAAAGAAAACAAGTCAATATTTTTTATTAGCCCATGACGATGTATTCTGAATTTCTGATTGCTTCATAATGATTCATATTATTATTCTATTATCCAAATTTGATAGGGCAACGTATGTAGGCCATCTGAATTTTAAAATGCAAGGTTTCATATTAGCTCACCTACTGACTTCATTTTCCATAGTAGTTCAACTTTCCTTTCCATGCTTTCATTAACTAACAAACTGATGAGAGGTATTGTTATGTGGGGCATTACGTACCAGTATCGTGGCCCCAAACCGGCACAGAACAAGGAGGCGGCAACCAGCTCAGGATCAGTCACATGAAGCAGACAAGTTCAGAGACTTCAATTAGGAATCCTTGATTTGTTATCTATTTCCTTGGGCCTTAAGCCAATTAGAGATATCGTTAGAGATATCAGATCGTTTGTTATCTTTAGATTCCATTTGTTAGGGGCTAAACCTCATCTACAAATAGAGAGGAGCCGCATCATTTGAAGGCAATCAACAAAGAAGTCTCTATTCCCAGTTTCATTCTCTATTTCCCAGTCCTCCTCCTCTTCGGCTTCAGGCTGCCACCACGGCACCGGGACGCTGGAACTACCGGCCTATACCCCCTGTACTCCACAGCAATCCTTCTCTACCAGGTGGTACCTTTACTTTGGCTGTACCAAAATCCTCTAAATATGAACAATTTAACATATACTGTCGCATATTTCCCGCTTCACTGCATACCATGAAAATTCATTCTACTTGTTACCATGTTACTGTAAATTTGGTGTTTCCAATCAGGGTGCCCAAATTTCACCTCTTTTCCAATGCAGAAATTGGATTGGTATAAGATCATTGCTACAATAAATTTCACCATGCATAAAATAATCATGTGGAATTCAGTCTTTCTATTTTTCTTCTAGTTTGTGAGAATAAATCATCTTGAATATCAGCACAAGTTTGTACAAGGTATAAAGTTACCATCAGCCAGTTGCACTTGTGGTCTCCGTTCTTTCACCCATTGGAAGCATTGTGCAAGTCTCCACCCTCTGGACTTCATCAAGAAGGCTATTACAAATGCTGCTGACCTGATAAATGTGTTTTAATAGCATTAGTCAAATCAGTCCCAACAATATGAAAATAATAACTATCAAGAAGAATTCATGTACACGTACACACCTACTTTTCCCTGACATGCAGTGGACTAGAACACGCGCTTTATCCCTCTCGCATTGTTCTGCAGTTGAAAATAACAAAATTATGAGATATAGGATGGTGGACTGATTACCAGATTAACCTATGTTCAACGGGTCGCGCGCGCGCTCACGTGTGCGTGTGCGTGTGTGTGTGTGTGCGCGCGCGAGACAGAGAGAGGGAGAGGGAGAGAGTAGCAGCAGCAGCAAAAAGCATAGGGATATCTATCTACAGAACATGAGTTTTAACAGTAATCATGAAAGCCATATCTACATTGGAATATTCAGAGTGGATGTTATCCTAAAACATAATGAATGTAGGCCAAAGCAACAAATACCACCAATCTTACAGGATAGAAGAACAGAAAATGGTAATCATAACTCAAATCTATTTGTTGCAGGCTAAAAGAACTGGAAGGACAACAGCATGCATACCTAGAAACTGGAATGCATCATCAAACTGAAAAATCTTGTCGTCTTGAAGGCAGTGATACGTGAACGAATTCCGGTGAAGGTTTTGGCATAAAGGTACAGTCTGCCAGGTAAAGAGCCTTGTAAAATATCATTTAACTTTCAAATAGAACAAGAATATTTGAAAATTTTCAGATGACATGTCTAAACAATAGAGGATCAGTCCAGTGTCAGATATTGGCTAGCTGACCATTGCGTGCCTACTTGTCAATTTGTCATTGACTCACTGGCACTTGCAATAGCAAGTTTCATGCCAGAAGATTGGCTTACTTCAAAATGTACTGTTCAGCAGCAGGTGCAAGCATTTGTCAATTACAGAGAGGGTTTATCAATAAATATAGAGGCAACCCTTTTGATTTAAATAGAAGGAATATAATTTCAAATTTTAGGTTCCTTTCCAATTAAATCTGCCAGGAGCTCAGTTCTAATGCAATTGTTCTCCATCTATCACCGAATTAACTACATTGGTGATTTGGTGTCCTGAAACATCCAGTGCATCTTATCAGCCATTGGATATTTTAATATATATACTTTCTTTGTTCAATCTTGATCATTCACGTTGCTCAGTGGAAAGTGGAAACTAATTATCAGCCATCGAATATATAGTTTCTTTGTTCAATCCTGTTTGCTCAATGGAAACTAACAGGTGGACCACAGGTACGACAGCTGTCTTTACACAGGCTAACTGCATTTTTATATTCTGCCAGATGGATAGCTAAACATTCCCTTTTTACCATCCCGTATCCTCAGGTTCAAGACCACAAGAGATCGGTCTGCGCCAACCTGTCTAGAGAAAAGAAAAAAATATATATCACTAATCACCACTTTTTTTCTCAGAAGACTGAGCACAGTGCTCAATGGTGTTCGGCTGGTGATCAGTAGGGTGGACCCTAGTTATTAGAAGTGTGGTACACTTGGATGTCTAGATCAAGGTATGGGGTCGCAGTACTGGGTACGACGCTTTTCTTCCAAAATTTCACACCAAAACGGTACCTCGTACTGCGAATCAACTTGGGGATTACTAATCCGATAAAAAAAATACGGGGTGGGTATAGTGAATCTGGAAACCATGGGTCTGGATGTTGTGCTCTCCTGCATTCAGTAAAGTTGGCGAGGACCTCGAACCCGGGTAGGTTGAGAAGTTAAACAGACACCCCTCCACTAGGCCACTGGCCTATTCTCGTTGTGATATAATTTTACCTGTTAACATCTTTCAAGTGGTAAACTGAACTTCTCACCAACAATTTCTAAAGGCATGTTAAGCTAATTCTTTCAATATATTTAATGTTTCTGAATACAGAAGCTATTCACCAAAATGACAACTCCGGTCTGTATCTCTAGAGCACCACGTGAACCTTGGAAACATGCACACCCCAAACCTATGGGTCCACCAAAATATCGTGCAGCACACCTGCAACTAGACCCAAATTGTCCACAACGATTCAAGAAGAAACAAAAAAAATTGAAGATCTTGTCGCTTTTCCTTCTTTCCAAAAGAGGCCACATTGATGATTAATCCCTCTCAATAAAATAAATAAGCTCAAATGAGATAGTGTGCTCACAATGAGAAATCCTTCCGCATGTAAGCAAAGTAGTGATTCCACAAACTTATTGTCCCGTTTGACATTTCTACTTATGTAAAAGATTAAAACACTCCAGTCCACCAACTATAAAACCAACACCTAATAACCTCGAGGAACACTAAATATACATACCAAGCCATCCAGGCATCCATCAAATCCCCCCATAATTTAATCTTTCTATGAGCAGACATATTTCAACATAGAAACATATCAGAACATTTGCCGCTCATCACCCTAAACAATCAGTAAAACAGGATGCCGAAAGGCCCGAAACTTATAACTGGTAACACTAAAACACTCCCCATCTCCTCTCGTTCATCACCAAAAGAACCATTTATCATCCTACAATGGACCATCTACTTCTTGCCCAAATCCTACAGCGCAAGTCCTCTGGCGTCTCCCAGCAAAAACTGGATACACTATTAGATGGACAACAAAATAGCACACGCAGACACTAAAACCACGCTTCAGGCAATTGACAGGAAGCTACCAAACCGTAGAATCATCCTTCCATTTCTACGCTTGCACCAAAAAGGACTAGCATTTATTTAACTCAGCACCAAACCCTAGAACCCAACCCGGCGCACCAATCGTTTCAAACCTAACCAAATCGACCAGCGCACAAAAGGAAAGCATTGCGCAAGATTGTAAGCACGCATACATTGAGGATGTGGGAGATGCCGATGGTCTTGAGGAGCTCGGAGCGGGAGGCGTTGTCGTAGCTGCCGAGGAAGAGGAACTCCTTCAGGATCTCCGACGGGAACGCCGAGTCCTGCCTCGGGGCCCCCGCCACCGCCGCGGCCGCCGGCGGGCGGTGGCCGCACACCCCGCACACCTCCCCCTCCTCGTACTTGTGGTAGTGGCCGCAGATCCCGCAGGGGTTCTCCCGCTCCCTCTTCCTCATCTCCCTCCGCCGCCGCCGATCGAATCGAGAGGGCTCTGCTCTGCGGGTGATCGAATCGGGGGTGGCTGGAAGTGTACCGGCGCTCGCTAGGAGGAGCTGGAATGGAAAGAGGCGTTTATTATTATTATTTTGGAGACTTTTTAATGGATTTTTCAGATCGGGTCGGTGGGGCGGGCGCCCACGGAAGCGGAAGGGACACCGGACACGCCACGCGGGAGGCGGGTCAAAGCGGGGTGTCGATAGAGGAATCTGGGTCATTGGTGGGGAATCGAGGGCGGAGATTGCGTCGGGGTTGTCCGTAGGTTGGCGCGCGCGGGGGTGACGTGGCTCGGGGAGACGGGCGATGTAAGAGCGTCAGACTTTGTGGGACCCACGTGGAAGATAATAACAAAACAAAACAAAACCACCGCCCGCCGTCCCACTCCCCCCCCTCTCTCTCTCTCTCTTCGCTGCCCCTGCACCATCCCTCCCTCTCTTCGAGGCAGCGGCGCGGCGTCGAGGCTCGGATCCGGCGGCGGCAGCGAGTCTGCGGGCAACGCTGCTCGGTCCAGCGGATCAGCGGCGGCGGCTTCTCAGCGTGACGGTGCGGGCAACGGACAGTGGACACCGTGCGCCCCATTTGAGGTGGGCTCACTCACCACAACGCCTCCCATGGAACCGGTATCTCGCGAGTCCCCCGTTCCCTGCTAAGACCCTCCTCCAAATTTTGCTGCAATGTGTAGTCTTGATCCCATCCTCTTCTCTCCCCTTTAAGACCCCTTTCAATCCCACATTGCGCGTGCTTTAGTGGTACTCTCCCCCCCTTTCTTTTTACTATTTACTAATTTGTAATAACAGGTTAGTATGATTGCACTTGAATTACAGAAAGAATTTATGTACAAACATTAAGGGTAAGAATATACAATGCCATAAGCAGATGAACAAGAAAACTCTGTATGAAACTACTCAGCCAATTCTTCATTTCTTCTTTCAAGGAAGGCTTCGATCTATGGATAGCCAAGCCGAATGCTTCCTTGAACTCCTTCCATGTTGCCAATGAAAGAACTCCATGGTCAAAGATAATTTTGTTGCGATGGTTCCAAATTGTCCATGCAGCTATTATGATAATTTCCTTAAGAGCATTTTCATATCATTCTTTATTTAGGCCATGTTTGGTAACACTCTGATCCTTATTTTTCAGCTGTCAACTCTTACTCTTCAGCTGTCAACTCTTACTTTTCTGAAAATCTAGAGACGACTGACAGAAGCGTTTGGTAATAAGTTGGCTCCTAAAACTCTAAAAGTGGGGATTTGAGGAAAAAAGGCCATGCCGCCATTGTTTTTAACATCTAAGTCTATTTGTGTCTCACTTCTTTCTATTTGTATACAAATTTCGAAAATTTCTTTACAATTTTCCAAGACTGATTTAATTTGAATGTGATATCCTATTTAGATACATCAGTTCATGGCAAAAGCATTATCCTTTCAGATACAAATACTTGTATCCATCCCAAAATGGTCAGGTGCTCTTGATATTGTACACTACCAGATGCTTGATTATTGTCGAGTTGGCTCATTCATCCATCAATTACAAGAACAAAGCTACGAGTTCATCTCACAATTGATACAAGAATTTATCTCAGATCATCTTATAATTGATACCAGAATTCATCTCATAATTGATACAGAAGCACATGCAGGATTACAAATAAGTATTAGCATTACAGAGAAAGACATAAAACAAAATTACATCTTTGAGCTTTTGTTCACCACATCTTTGAAAAATAACACCACCATTTGCACTTGATGATCTAGCAAACAAAACAGGAATGCAAAATTTGATGAACAAAATTAAGTAGATGCTGATTCCTTACATTTCTGCTCATCTCGCCACCATTGCCTCCCGTCGTGCCTCACCCTTGGGCGCCAACATGCGACAGTCGCACCATGGGAAGGTGTCGTCGACGCGGAGCTCACGAACGCAGAGGCTGGTGAGGAGGGGAGGAGCTCGACAACAACGCAGGCCGCAGTGCCGTCGGGGAAGAAGTGGGAGGTCTTGCGTCGGCCTCTTCCACCTCACCAGCCTCCTGATCTAGCGGTCTCCACGTCGGATCCGACAAGGGCGACCGCACCGGCCTCCTCTACCTCACTGGCCTTCAGATCCAGAGGTCTCCACGCCGGATCCGACAAGGACGCAACTGCACCGGTCTCAACCGCGCCGGCCTCCTCAACCTTTGCTCCGGCGACTGCACCAGCCTCTTACACCTCGTTGGCCTCCAGATCCAGTGGTCTCCATGCCAGATTCAGCAAGAGCTAGGCCAGATCCACCAGGCAGCCATGGTCCTCAACCGTTTGACGACGAGGACCGAGTGGCGGTGAGAGGGAGGGGCCGAGTGCAGCATCGAGGGGACCGGCGGCAAAGGGCTCCCGCCCGGCGGCGCTGGCCTCCCAAAGTGGCAACGGCTAGGGAATGGAGACCATGCGGGCGAGAGAGGACAGACGGGTGGCATGCGTGAGAAATAGGGGGTGAGAGCCAAACAGGGGAGGTGAGGGGGTGGTTTTGTGTAATGGCAAATGGTGGGTAATTTCTTCTCAACTCTAGGGGCAATTACGTGCATAGTTACCAGAAATGCGATTCGTTCGAGTCGCGATACATGATTCGGGTTCGTAGTTCGCTACTTTGTCTTCCAATTTTCACAGCGAATATGAACCATGTACCCTAAATTGGTTCAGGTTCGACAAATCGATTCGCGATTATTTGGTTTTATAGCGAATCCAGAGGTATGATTACGTAACTAGGGCGGATTCTTGTGGGGAGCGACCCCCAACCTCGCTCAGAGAAAATGAACTTTGGCATGCTCCCCTCCTCGGGTGCTTCTAATTCTAAAAAATAAAGAGCCATGTTGTTTAGCTAGACTCCCGCTGCTCCGGTTGAAAATCTAGGAGCAGGAACCCTACAAAACAGGTCCTTAGCTTCCTGGATCATGTCTTGAGATAAATCCCAGCTAATATGAACTAGACGCCAGCATCGTTGACTGAAAGAGCAGGTGAAGAAAAGGTGCACAAAAGTCTCCTCCGTTTCAGTAGTGCGAAGAACAGTCATAGCATTGCACATGAAAATACTTTCGGGCAAGCAGATTTCTTGTGTTGAGCCGGTCCTTTAAAAGAAGCCAGAAGACAAGGTTATGTTTGCTCATGCAACAAGACTTCCAAAGCCATCTAAACGGCCTGTTGTCACCTCTTGAACAATTAGCAGGTTATACACTTTCCTTGAAGAAAAATTTAGGCCAAGCAAAAAAAAGGAAAAATTTAGACCATTTCTTGTGCCATCCTTGTGCAGGGGCCATGTAATCTTCTCTCTATCATTCCAATTTTATTGGAGGTCTCTGGAGAGAGACATATACTTATTTTGCTCTTAAATATAAGTCATATTTTTTTTAGAATATAAAGTCAAATTTTTTTTAGAATATAAAGTCATGTTTGGAAGGTAGAAAATTATTCAAACTTCTATGGGGTCATGTTTGGAAGGTAGAAAATTATTCAAACTTCAATGGGGTATAAGACACTGGTAGATAGCTATATAATAAGTGTCATTTCAACACGTCATAGAATAAATCAATTTCTACCAAGTAAATAAATTAATCACCCACAACACAACATGCTAGTGAAATCCAAAGGTAATGCAAAGTACGTTGTGTTCGTAGGAGGCAATGACCAGGCTGGGGCACACCAAAGCCATTTCAACTTGTACATCTAGCAAATCTGTTAACAAATAATACAGACCAGCAGAGACTATACTACACCCTCTGATCAGTAGTAGAAATAGTACGGCTGAGTGAACTAATCAAAAGTGGAACACCACTTACACAAAGTAAACAATCCTGGCCAAGCGGCTAAAGGATGGACAACATATAATTACTCCTCGTTACAAACACATTACAATATATTACCACAAAATAATGGAAAACATCAGAAAATGTCCTTTTTATCTGATATACCATATTAAGTTAAAGATCATGCCATCATGGTGTACTCGGAACCGGATCGGTGCCAGAAATGTGGGAGGATGCGTCTTCCTTGGCAGCTGCTGCTCCATTCCCTGGAGATGCTATCTTCGCCGCATCTCTTTTGCTATCCTTCCCTCCAGACCTGACAGCATGGCCCCCGTTCTGTTGGCCACTGATTGATAATCTTCTATTCGGAGGAGTGCCGTTTGAGGTGCTGCCGTTGGACTTCGGGCCAGGTACCTTCTTTGCACTGACTGGCCTATTAGGGCTCACTCGTGATCCAAATGGCCCTTCATGATCAGTGTTCAGTTGCTGCTCGATGTAGCGTTTTTGTTCCTGGGATGTGAAAGTACCAGACAAAGTCAGAGTTAATATTACGGCGGCAGCAGTCGGAAGCATATGCCACATATAGAAAAATCTAGGCATTCCATGAAGTGGCGAAGTAATGTCCCAACTCCCAAGTTTCATTTTTCCCTAGTTATGATTATGTATCACAACCAAGGATAGAAAACCCAGTACCGGAGGAAATCCCGGCCAGCAGGCAGTACTGGTAACCAGCCGGTTACTGATCGGTTACCGGAAATCCCGGAGAAAAACCGGATGAAATTCAAAATCTGAATTTTGAACCGTAGTTTTTGAGAACCGGTCTAAAAAACCGAAAAGCCGGACCCAAAACCGGAAAACCTAACGAATGATTAGGTTAGAAAGAAGTGTCGTGTTTTCAAGAGAACTTTGAATAGTCTTGCTCAATGACTTCAACCACTAACTTTTTACCAAGTCTACATAGGTGTTGCAACAAAAGAAAAACAATCAGCTGCAGTGTGAACAGTCCAGATTAGTTCAAAAAGTTAAGAAAGTAGTTTTTGAGACTCAAGAACATATTTGATCATATGTGTCTTTTAATCTGAACTACATGCATATAGAATAAAAATGTAAAATGAATAACTGGATTGCATGAACTATTTTGTTAAGCATAATAACAAATCCAAGGGAAACAAAATATATAGAGTACTAATATCATACATACAGATTTGTAAAAGACCAGAGACTTTTGTTTTAGAAACAAACATCAATCCATTGAAGCTTAAGAGGTCATAAATAATAGAGATTTGATGAAACGGAACCTAGAAAGTGCATATTTAGCTCATACAATACGCGTAATCTAGCATAAACAAGGCCTAAACCAACCTAGAAAGTGCATTACGCAGTCAAAAATTCAAATTCAAATCTGAATTTTTTTTTGGTTGGTTACTGTTCACCCGGTCCACACCGTTACCGGCGGTTACCGGCCGGGATTTTGATCCCTGATCACAACACCATCCAAATGAATTGAACTATTAAGTGTAGTGTAGCAAACTGGCAATTGATGCCATAAGTCAAACGCAAAAGAGGAGGAATGCAATTCTATGACCCAAATGCCAATTGCAAAACACATTCAGCATATTGTAACTTCAAAATAATGACAGAATGCAAGAGAGATTTAAATAGAATTTAATTGACAATTCAAGGGCATTTGATTCAGAAACCAGTGTCTTCCAGATTTAAAGATCAAGTAGCACTTACCCGCATTCTTTTCTTCTCTTCTTCCCTTTCCTGCCTGAGCATAACATACTCGTCCAACATAGCTAGAAGAGGCACACCATCGTACATAAAGGACAGGCCACGACTCTCTTCCCATGCCCTGGTTTTGGCCACCAGAGTTTCAACAAGTGCTAGAATGAAAGCATTCATTACATTAGCAATGAATAGAATAAAATGTATAGCAGAATTAAACTAACCGTACTCTATAAATTTACCCAGAAGTAACCAGCATAGCTAAAAATAAGCCCCATGAACATAAATAGATCTTCCAAGGCATAAAATTATTCGACATAAATAGATCTTCCAAGGCATAAAATTATTCGCAGCTAAACCAACAGACGTCCACTGTTGTTTTTCAAACAAGTACCTGGAATCTTGTTAACAAGAATACGACCTTTTTCTGCACGTTTGAGATTCAGATGGGCACCTCGGCTTGAGTTATATCTGTTGTCATCCTGCAGAAGGGTTTTTAATTTGTGCGTGAGAAGCTATTTTAAAACCAGCACAGTTTGGTAATATCACTCAAATAATCACAGAATATATGCAGCAGTACTTTTGAATTTTGATTTGCTAAAACCAATTATTAACATACCCGGTTATAATCTTCAAGCCAGCTTTCTTCCTCACACGCAGACATCCATTTTTCAACCTTATCTAATATTTCTTTTCTACTCAATGCTTCTTCCTTTGCTTTTGTTATCTGACCATCCATATCTGCAATCAGTTCTGATGGTTCTATGTTCCCTGCCTCAATCAGCGCTAATATTTTCTCATGGGCAGCAGCTGTGTCTATTACTATGTGAGCACCAGCATAGATGTCTTCCAACTCAGTTTGCTTCTTGAAAGCTATTTCTTTCATCTTGCTGTATTTTAGCTGGTCTAGCCTTTGAACCTCTACCTCAGCCTGAACAATTTGGAAATAAAATGTCAAATAGGGTGGAAGGAACAATTCATATCAGGCAGTAATCCTAGCTAATAATTTACAATTTAATCTCACTTGTTCAATTAAATCAAGGGCAAGAGCTCCAGGTGCGGTGACTTCATCTACAGATGCTGATCTGTTGCAGGTGACATGATCAAACATGGTCCTTTCTTGCATGGGGGCATCCATGAGATCCCAAAGATCATAGAGTTGACCAGCAAGCTCTTGAAGCTGAGAATAGGAAGTGAACCATTGATGAGATTATGCATGTAAAAAGGGGGTGCGCTTCAGATTTTTAGAAGGATTAAAAAATGAGTTCTTTTAAGGTACACTCAATTTAATACAGACCGTCTATTCTTTTTGAACCAATGGTTCAGATTAATTAGGATTTAGTTATACTACACCTGGTAGTATGAGTAGTAGAATCCCAAACGGGTAGAATCGTAATTGCTAGTGTAAGATCACATAGCACAAGAGTAATATTTCCAACCCTAGTTGGAAAAAACCATAATACACTCATGAAAAAAATTATAAATACAAAGAAAAATCTATTATACCTTTAACAAATCAATTATTAGATTTGATTTATACTATCACCGTATACTATTGGTAGAATGTACCGTAAAATTTCTCTAAAAAATACACCTTTACCTTGCTTAGCCTCAACTTTTTATCTTCATTAAGTGTGGCTACTGTCTTATCAAGTTTTGACAATGTATCGTTGCTAATGCTCTTGCAGTTGTCAGCAATAGAGTCATCTAGACTGGGATGAACTTCAGTCACTGTGCTGAGAAAATCCATCCCCAAGACAGTACAGAGATCATGTACCATGCTTACATACTCGAGAACCTTCTCCAACCTATTGCTCTGCAAACAAATTTTTCAGTGGGGGGGAAAATTGTTAGCCACGGGAAACCAATGATGAAGCTTGGTCAAGCATCATAACTAACATGAAGGTAAGAGAGAGACAAATACCTTCTCTTTCTCAAGCTCCTGGAGTTGAGACCGAAAATCTTCAAGCCTCTCAAGTGTCAAATCGTCCTCGTTGACTTGTGGTCTTGCTACCTGCTCACCCACCTCTGTGGTGCCAGCAATCTCACCACATATTTGATCAATTTGTGACTGTACATTAACAAATTCCCTTACTCTCTCCTTATTCTTTTTATTCAACTGCTCAAGTGTTGGCGCTATAGCGGCCAGCTGTTGTTTGATTGTCCCTGATGTCTTCTCAGGCTGCATGTATTGAGCATTCTCGATTTTACTTCCAATAACAAAATATAAACATTCAGGTGAGGTATCATCTGACTCCTGAGCTAGAAAATCAAATCTCATGCACAAGGCATTCAAGAGGCAAAGCATGTAGTGAGAATTGATAATCAGATAAACTTTATAAGTTGGTACCCTGGTTCCCCTAAGTAGGTATAACATTAATATATTGTATCATGCATGTACACCTCAAAGCTACTCTAGGTTGAAATCAACCAATGGTTATCCGACGCACTGACAATATTCACTTACAGTTCTTGCTATAGCTTTTTCTCCAAGAGCAGAAAGAAGTCTGGCAAGCTCAATCTTTGAGTCATCCAGCGCCTGGATAAGGAGATCCCTGGAGTTCGTGGCCTGATCAACTTTCCTCTTGTAAACATCCAGGCACTCCTGGTCTAGCTGATACAGGACCTTGTCGCGGTCCTCCTCGCTCTCGCCAACTTCATCCCATATCAACTACAGTTGAATTTTTTTTTTAAAGAAAAAAGAAGCGTATCACCATCAACTGCACAAGTCCATGCGAAAAAACCAAATGTTGCCATTCGCAAAGCACAGATAACAACCGCATACCTGCAGTTTCTGCAGCAAGGATCCGCACGTAATTTCGCCGGCCATTTCAGAACAGATGAACCTGTAAGGAAGCAGCATCACTTGAGAAAAATTATTGCTTATAAAATTAAGAAGTCTAACAGGAAATGCACTTCCAAACTTGACGGCACTAACGCATAATCAAACCAAACCTCCCCAACAATCATGTCGGTCTAAAGCAGGCATTAAATCTGCAATGTATCGCAAGTAAGACAACAAAGCCGGCATTCTTTCATTTCTTGCTCCCTATGACTCATTAATAAACTTATCTCCAAATTAGACACTAATAATAACTAATCATAGAGCTAATGGTCATACTGACACTAGAATCACCCCCATCATTGCCACTAATAAAGACATCTAAACACCTAAAATCTAGGAGGGGGTCCCACAGCTAAGATTTACCTTAAACCCAGGGAAAATCACACCAAAACCTTTAAATCCCACACCAAGGTAAAATCCCTTGAAACCGCAAGCTTTGACCGCATTTGACCGAGTAAGAAACCAGCACGCATCCATCCAAAACATCTTGATCTGAGCACGTAGCTCTCAAAAATGGAACCCAGAAAAAGAAAACACACCTATCCTTTTACCAGATCAATCGCCAACACCCGAACCAGAAGCAGATCCCCGCTAAATCCACCTCCGCGCCGGCCAACCCCGCCCCCAAAAAAACCCACACCAACCCGCGAAACCCCGCCCGCACCACCATTACGCGCCGCATCTCCAGATCTCCTCCTCCGGCAGCTCACCACCAATTCCACCGTGAAGGAGGAGAAAGAAAGCAGACCAAAGGCTCACCAGAATACCAGATCACGCGGAGACGCGGACCGGAATGCGGGCCCTCAACTCGAAGCGGGTGATCCGTGGATCTAGCGCCGGCTCCTCGCGGTTCGTGGCCGGAGGAGCTCGCCGCCGCCGCCGTGAGGTGGCGAGAGAGTGAGCGGTGGCGAGTTGGGGGAGCAGAGACTGGTGGACTGGACTGGAGGCTAGTAGAAGTAGTACCAGCTTGCCGCTGCTGCCTCACGACGGGGCAGCGCAATTAATGGGGGCGGGGGGACGGGTGCGCGCGTGGCCCCGCCGCTGGATGCGACCGGTCGGAGGATCGGACGGCCGTTACTCACTCCGGTGTTTTACCGCGGGTGTCGGTGAAAAAAGGTACGGGGAATATATCCGTGGGGGCCACACCGGGTAGGGAACGAAGCGAACGGGGAGCTGTGTAATTCCCCACGTTAAATTTTGTGTTTGGTGCCCTCGGGCCTCGGGGCGTGTTAATTAACGGTGCGTGCTCGCGTATTACGGGCTTTCCTTAATCCGGGTTTCGGTGGCGTTGACCGGTCAAATCTGTCCCGTTGCGTTCCGGATTCCCCCCCCCTTCCGGTGTTTTAATGCGGTTTATAAAAGGATAAATTAAGATACATGTCATAGTAAAGTACATAATTTTAAAATATGTAATTGAAAATTTTATTCGTTAAAATATGTCATTATGTATCATTTACATCACTTTTGTACGTATTCAAAACACATACTTAACTACGTATGACGAAAATATCCCCGTATGTCATGTCCATTACTACCAACTGGTACTAGTTCTAACATCCGTGATGGTCATAATTTGTTATATACACCATGCTATCTTCAGAACATTGAACCATACAAAATCGAGGTGAGGAATGGATTTGAGACCAAGCAGACGGGTCCAATCGGTACTAATGGACGGGATGAGTGGGGTATTTTTATTCATACGAAAATACGTAGTTAAGTACAGGGTATTAATACGTGTAAAAGTGATGTAAATGATACATAATGATATATTTTCAATTATTATCACTCTTCAATGACATATTTCAAAAAAAAACTCTTCACTGATATATTTTAAAATCGTGCATATTACAATGACATATATCTATTTTTCGAATATAAAATGGGGCCCTCTGGTTTCGGTTGTGTGTGTATGTAGCCACATCGTTGGCCATTGATGCTTGGGAGGGCTGGAGTAGAGGACCATGCATTCAATGGGAAATCTTTTGGAAATCTGGCTCTCGCTGGCAAATGAAAAATGTGAGGTCCGTGCAAAATGGTTGCAGCGGAGTTATGCTCTTATCAAGACCAATATTAATTGAAGCGGTCGTGCTGGTTTTTGTCGTACTTGTTACCACTGCTAAACAACCGATTTTGCTTCCAATAGCCTCTGCACAATGATTTTGTTTGGATTTTTTTTCTTATTTTAGCCTCTTTTTTTCTATTTCTAAAATAGTCACGAATGACGCTGAGGGTTACCATCTCAGCGCTGAGATGGTGATCGTTGAGGATCTTGACGCTGACCTTATGTGCCATGTCAGCGTACACTCCAACGTGAAAGAGGGTATTGCCAAGTCAGCACGGGTTCAGCACCAGGTTCTTTGTCGCTGAGATACATGGCCTGAGCACCTATGTTGTTGACGCTGAGTAGCGATCGTGAACTGCACGTGTCTCCTTGAATGCAATCCGCATGCATGCATGAGGCGGCCGTGATTAATGCACTAACTCATTCATGTACATGTTCATGGCACGATGGTGCTAGTAATCTTATCTTAACCGGTAAAAGGAGTTTACTACCAGGCACCAGGACGATCGCCCCACTTTAAAAAAATTCTCACCGACTCCTCCCACCCTCTCATATGCACCCCACCCTCTCGGCCTAA
The DNA here is from genome assembly GCA_036346255.1 of Ampelocalamus luodianensis. NCBI lineage: Eukaryota > Viridiplantae > Streptophyta > Magnoliopsida > Poales > Poaceae > Ampelocalamus > Ampelocalamus luodianensis. The sequence goes on along the minus strand of CM070627.1, from coordinate 47,469,857 downwards.
AAAAAACCGCTAAGAAAAAGATAGAAGAAAACTGCTGAACAAAACGGCGTCAACCAGGTGCGCAACTGGGAGCACCTTGCCGGCATCGTGGCATCCGTGCTGCTTACGTCTGATGAGATCAACCAGGGCCAGCTCCACCGACCGCGCGGAAGGCGCACTAGAACCTCTTGGTCCTCCTCATCGACGACAATGCGGCTACCGGGGGAGGAGGCAATGTTGTCTCCCACTGCAACCGCTCCTTTAGCCACGCATGTGCGTCCCTCTCCCGCGTCGCGGTTCTTAGCTCTTTCCCCTCCTCTCACTTCTGCTCACTCTTATAGAGCGTGTCCCATCTCATGTACGATTTTTTTTATCCGTTGTAACGCACGAGTATCTAACTAGGACACGATGATACGTGGAATCAATTTATTCATGGATATGTTATGATTAGTTTACCTAACAAAATATCATTGGTTTTGAGTTCTGACTGCAAACGTGTGCTTGACTTAAACTATTAGAACTGTTTTGGTCTAACTTCAAATGTGTGCCTACATTTTTTTCAATATAAAAATGTGTTTTTTGCTTGCTTTGAACAATAGTTTGAGATTTTGTTCAAGCCATAGAATGTAATGTGGAATTATTTTGCATTCTGCCTACTAAAAATTTTAGATGGGAGTTGATTGAAAGCTTCATCTTTGTATATACGCTTCACACGATATAAAAATTGTTTCGTTCAAAAATATGGGATTCCATCATAACGCATAGACACCCTACTAGTAGTAGGAACAAATCTCTCTACCACACATGCAAGTAATATCAGTAGCAATATTGATATTTTTTAAAAAATAATATTAATTTAAAAGATAATTACAAAAATAAATAGTCGATTTTTTAAACAAAAATAGGCCCTTTGCGTCATTTCAAATGGCAAAATGATCTTGTCACCATTTCAATTGGCGACAGTGTCCCTATTGCCAATTGGTACACTTCCGAGAGGGTTTTGTTGCCAATTGAACTAGCAACAAGGTCATTTCGTCTAAATAATCTAAGTCTTTCTAAGTGCACTAATCACTCCAGACCAAGCTAAACAACCTAATCAAGAGATAAAGTTATTTATAAAATTACATGCACTGTGAGAAGAGTAAAAGAGATAAACCACAATATAGAGACAATTGATGTTTTTCATGATCTCGAGACTTGCTGGTCTCCCCGGTCCACGTTGACAAAGCTTGAATGAATCAAGTGGCCCACACGAGCACACCCCTCAATCACTAGAGGTAGCTCTTCTCCACTCTAGAAAGGTGAGCTCCAACCTTCATAATCAATCGGGTCTTCTTACAAGCTTCTTGAGAAGATCACCGATTCATCTTCTTCAAGCCGTCTAGGAGGCAGCAACCTCCAAGAGTAATAGACCAACAACACTTCGCTTGAAGATGCTCAAATGCCACAATAATCAAACACAACTCAATGCATTTGGAGAAACCTCTACAACCTTTGTAAGATGGAACTTTAGCTCTTAAAGAGTAGAAGAAAAAGCAAAGAGCTCAAGAGTGTTTAAATGAGGTTCTAAAGAGTCCCTTGCTGCAGAGGGTGAGGTATTTATAGCCTCCATCCACTCCACTAGCTGTTGGCACACGTGAATGTGCAAAAACGGCAAGTCCAATCAGACCACAAGCACAGGGTCGGTCAGACCGGACTACAGTATAACGGTAAACTCCAGTCAATCCGCCCACATATGGTCTAGTCAGACCGAGTTCAAAAGATTTCCAAACCGGAAAAGACTTGCTACTGGAAAAAGCTGTCCGCGCTGGTTAATCTAGGGTTCTGGTCTGACCGGTGAAAACATTGCAGTTAGTCTGACATGGAAAATTAAGTAGCAAGACACAAGAACACCCTTCTATAGAAAAAGCTAACCGCATCAATGACTCGGAGGTCTGGTCAGTCCGGTCCTCCAACTGCGGTTAGTTCGGATAGCAAAATAGAGAAGGGTTGAAGCAAAAAAGAGAGTCTATGGAAAAACCTGGCTGTCCTAATCAGACCAAGGGTCCGGTCGACCAGCGTATACTTGCGCGATCCGCCACGGTGGTCAAAAGGAGCTCTCGGAAAAGTCGACCGCAAAGACGAACGGAGGTTGGTCGATCGACCCTCCAACTACCGTCAGTCTAGCCAAGAAATAAAGAACAGATAAATTTGTGGCCGAAAGGACACTAAGAATTCCAAGATTCAACCAAGTGAGTTTGAGCATTGTGGCACACCTTTCTATCAAGCTACTAGATATTGATCTCTCTTTATAGTACGGCTACCTACACTAGCAATCTAGTCTTTTATCCTTCACACTCCTAGACCGGTAAAACTATGAAAAGATCCTATTCGACTAGATATATTTGCCTTGAGCTAGACGATGTTGATAACCAATACTTGAGTACCTTTAGTGCTAGATCTTTATCTTTATCCAAGACTAACCCTTTCAAACACTTGACAAAACAAGTTAGTTTACAATTGATGATTTTAAATTTATGTACAAAGTTACAAACACATTTACCTACAAAATAGGCGACCACATCTGTTTCTCTTTCTCTCTCTCCCTCTCTCCGCTATGAACTGGTAGGGCTTCGCTATGTCACTTCTCCCCCTCTCCTCCTCCTCCTCCTCCTCCTCCTCCTCCTCCTCCTCCTCTCTCTCTCTCTCTCTCTCTCTCTTTTTGGAATTTAAATGACTTTTCATCCGATTCTTTGGGTTTATATAGCCAGCTTCTATCGCCAGTTTCGCCATTTGAACTGGTGATTTGCACACTCTTCGAAGCAAATCGTCAGTCCAAATGGCGATAGGAGTTGGAACAGCGATTGGTAGTAAATGGCATCCTATCGCCATTTCAAAGGCGACAGGAGCCTATCGCTATGTGAAATGGTGATAGTGGCATGCTTTTGTTTAAAAAAAAATCATTTTTTTTGTAATTATCTTTTAAATTAATATTATCTAAAAAAAATCACAGTATTGATCCTATTTTTGTTTGAGTCTTGAGGTTCGACAATATTCATGCGTATGTACCTAAACTTAGGTTCAATCACCATGCAAGGTGGATTACATGTAGTCAAATATTATAAACTTTGGCTATTAATATATTTTTGAATATTTAGAATGGACACATAAATATGATACGTGTGGATTTGTCTCGAAAAATACTTTCATAATATTATAACTAGTTAGGTGACCCACGCAATTGAGCGGTTAATCCTTCTTTCCAATTAGTGATTTTTCCTTTCATGATTTTCTTTCTAACTTTTGTAAATTAGTTGATATAACCTCTTATTATTATCTTACATTATCCGATAAGTGAAACGGCTACTAAAATATGGGTTAAGCGGCTTAAATGAGACTTTGCCCCTCTTTTTTATCAAAAATCGTTGACACTATTTTCATGCGACCAATCCAAATGCTTTTGTGTATATTGGCGGTCGAAGTTTCAAAAATGTAAATGTATAGTTTTAGTAACTACAGCAGGGTGGCCCGCGCAATTGCATAGATAGCCTCCTTTATTCAATTAATGGTTAATAGTTTGATTCTTGCATGGACGTCCTTCTAACTTCTATAAATCAATTGATAGTAGCATCTAAATATCATGTTCTGCTATTCTATAAATCAAACGACTATTGAAATAGGGGGTGACGTAGCATGAATGAGATTTGCCCCTAAATTTTTGTGATGGCAAATCTCATTCTCATGTGACAAATCCAACTGCTTTTATGATTGCACACAATCTAAACATCATGTAGTGATTTAGTTATAGAGAGGAGTTATTTCTGGACATAGTTTCTAGCTAGGTCCATTTCCGAAAATTGAATTAAAAAAGACTAAAGTGAGAAGAAGAAAAAAAACCTGGAATATGTCTTTCGGTGTAATACTGTGTCCTACTAGTACATGAGCTATTTTTGGTGTGGATGAAAAGCTGCTAGCTCCCCAAACTTTTGCGTTAGCTGATTTGATGGCTCTTCCGAAGGCTAGAAGTCAAACGACATGCATTAAGGCGATAGTGAAAGTGCACCTATTTAGGATGTGCAATGTTGGCAATGTTAATGGCAAAACGCGAGGATGAAACAAAAGGCTTCTTTGGAAGCTTATGGAAAGGTGATGTGAAAATCAAGATGCTTCCAAGTGTTATGTTAGGAATACAATAGGAGCATGCTTGTTGAAAGGGCAGTTGAAGAGTAGGTCGATGGCTATTTTCATAACTATGATAGTCTTCCTGAAAGAAGAAAAGTCTGTCAATGTCACAATAAACAAAAATCTCTAGTATAATCGCATATCAGAAATAAGCGCTACAAAATTCGAGCTCGTGACAAAATAAACATGCATATATAACCCTTCAAAGGTAAACAAGTTATTTGGGAGTGGCCATTTGGCTCAAACATAGCGAAGAAACTAGAACACAAAATTGCATACATATATGGAAATTGCACCTTCTTAATTTGTATCTGCATTCTTTTATGTAAAATACTCCTTAAGTCGATGCAATGTCATTGTTAGGTTTTAATTTTTTTAAAAAAATTACCGTTGATTTATCTCACTAATCCGTGGATCTAGACCAACAGTGTGAGTCACAGAACAAGTGGAGGTATACTTATGACTTATCAAGGACATTGGTGTACTACTATATTAATTGAAGTGATCGTGCTTGCTTTTGTCATGCTTGCTTACTAAACAACCAATCTTTCTATGAGTGGTCTCTACTCAAAAATTTTGTTCCACCTGAAATATATCTTTCGGTGTAATATTATGTCCTAGTACATGAGTTATTTCTTGCCTGGACAAGAAGCGACTAGCTCTGCAAAAAAAAAATTTGTGTTGGCTTGATGCCTCTTGTGGAGGCTAATAAGTCAAACGAGATCCATTAATAAGGTGACAATGAGTGTGTAGTGTACCTATTTTGGCGTGGCGGTGTGCATGTTAGCAATGTTAATGGTAAAACAAGGACATAAAAGATGGTTTATTTTGAACAAAGAAAAAAGATGATGGAAAAAATCAAGATATTCTAGCCGTCATGTTAAAAATGCTCACTAGTTAGGAGTGGAGTGGTAGGAGAAGGTTGACGGCTATTCTCATTTCCGCTTTCTTTATATTTGTTTTCCTAGAACCCGCACGAACTCTGCACGTTTTGCGTCTAGGAGAAAACTTTGTTTCTTTATATTTGAATATGTTCAACTAAATTTCACCAAGATCCCCTTCGTCAAAACAAGTCCTGAGTGGTAAGCCGTTGTACCAGTAAAATATAATACTATATTGCGAAAACTTCTCCTATAACTAAAACGTGTTAACCTATCAAACATATCTCTCCTTTAAAAACATAAATTTTACTCTCGAAAGAAGGGAGGTGAGGACGTTCACAATAGTTTATATCTATAGCTTATATTTGTACCCTCCACATCATTTAAACACAATAATAGAAACAACATCTCCAACTATTTCTATCTTAGCACGAATTCATGAACACATATCCCTCCTCTCACTAGGCCCACCTATCCTCTTCTCTCCCCCTCTCCTTCGAACCGCGTGGTGTAGATACAAGCTCCTCCAATGCAGTTTTTTGTTGTATCTATTATCTCGGTGTCAGTACCCAGCTTGTATCTCATGCAAGATACAAGTGTATTCTCTCTCTCTCTCTTTCTTCGACCTCACCACGAATCAATCGTTGGGAGTGCCGTGTGGATGAGCAGTTGAAAAAGAGCATCGCAGTTCTCCACTACTAGTAAAGCGTACGGCCGATCAGATCGGTAGGCTTTTGTTAGCACGAGACCTTTATATCCTCTAGGGCCTAGATCGGAAAGCGATCACCGCCCAACGAGGTCGAGCACAAGTTTTCGTCTCGAGCAGCTCCGCTCCCCGACCGCGTCAAGATTCGCGCACGCCCAGCCGTTCACTCCATCCCCTTCTTCCAGCATCATCTGCGTCGGCTCCCTCCCATCATTTGTTTGCACCCGTTCCGCCTGTCCGCTAGGTGTTGTAGTGTGACCCAGCGAGTGAGGCCATGTACAATGCGAAGAAAAAACGCTAGAAGAGGGGAGAGAGAGGGTCGAAGCGCCAGTTGATATATTGGAGGGGGCAGTGCTGGAAGAAAATTACTTAGAACCGGTGCATGTGGCTGGACCAATACTAGCTCAATAAAAAAAAATCGTTCAGATGACTTGTCAGCGTGTTCGCCGTCGCCGTGGTGTCTTGGCTCGAGGATGCCGTTGTCGCCTCCAGATCCGCCGTCGTTACTCGAAGTCCTCCGCCGCCTGGATCAAGGCTTGCCACTGCCAGATTGAGGTTCGCTGCTGCCTGCTGTCGGATGAAGGACTGCCCCCGTCGGCAATGGAAGGGAATTGGGAGACCTCGTCGGCAGTGACGGAGTTCACCAGAGCTGGCCGATTGGGGGTGGCGGCTCTAGAGGGAGGGAGAGAGATGCGTGGAAGGGATCGATGCGGGAGAGATAGGACAGAGAGTGGGGAGAGGAATTGGTTCGTTTATTTTGTTGGGTCTAACATGAAAAATAAAACAGATGCTAACTACTAGAGAGAAAAGACAGATCTAGCACCCGCATGACATGATAATAATGAAAAAAAAAACAACACGCCTTGCATTTTCCCTGACCTGGCAGAGAGAACTACGAGTGCGCGGTCAGAACTGCATTCGTCCGCTTTTGTCCTCTTGCGTGGGGCGTGGGGGGGCCGGCACATGGCCGTCCACGTGCCGCTGCAGATCTCCTCGACGCCCAATCACGCGCGCGCCGTGCCCGTCACGACGTCGCGCTCGCTCCTCCCGCACCGCACCGCAGCGGCACGGCACGTTAGTCCGCGTTGCTCTTTTGCCCTCTCACAAGCCATCGGCAGACAGGAAATGCCGTCGGGAGTGGAGGACGGGCAGGCCCCCGCGCGCGGCCCCCGCGGCCAGCGTATGACTGCCTCGTAATGCCGCTGCTGATGGGCTAGTGCCCCCGGCCGCGCGGCCCCCGCGATCGGCGTATGATTGCCTCGTAATCCTTTTGTCTTTGGGCTCTGGCGATTGGCGAGTAGCACTGTTGCTGAGGTGACAGGGGCGGTGGTCTCGGGCTCGGCTGCACACGTCGATTTGTCCTGCAGGGGACGGGGACGGGGACGACGGGCGGACGGACAGCTCCTGCCGCGTGCACGCTCCTGTCCTTCGGCTGCCGTGTGTGGCTTTGCGTCGATCGTGGGTTTGGTTTCTACAGGTACGGTGTCTGCTGCTTGTGACGAAAAAAAGAGGATACCGATGGAGAGGTGACGTGTGGGAGAGCAGATGAATCGTAAAGATCTGCTCTTAGTTGTCACGGTGCAGATCTGCTCGGATGGGACGTCCGTGAGTTGGTCGTGAAACGCGTGGCAAAAACATCAAGCATGGCATGGGCAGTATATACACGCTAAATTGCCAATCGCGCTAAAAGCGTATGTATATTAATGCTACAACAATTTATACATCTGTCGTACCCGAATTTTCTATCCCTAAATCCTCTGGGAGAACACTGTGCTACTCCCTGGATCAGTAGATAACATTCACAGACACATTGCTGAATCATTCATACATGGTGTAAACTAAAGTATCAAATTTATTACAACCATCAGAGTGATATATACCACGTCGGGTCGAGTTTTACAAAAGGGGCCGATCAAGCCAAATTGATTACATTACAAAAGTAGCGGGCGACAGCGGAAACAAAGAGTGAGAGAGCACATCTATCCACAGCAAGCGGCGGGAAACGTGTGGCGTCGATATTAAACAAGGACTTGGATAATATTGGATGCACGCAAACACCAACGGAGTCAACTAGACTGGGGCGAGACTAGAGCAGCTAAAGTCTACACTACACTTCATCATCTCCTGAGCCTCCAACTCTTGGATCCTCGTAGTAGTCGTAATCCTCTGGATTCCCTGCTTCTGATGGTTTTGGAGGGAGAAAACGAGGATGAGCACAACTTCCGTGCTCGCGAGCCAACACACAATGCAATAATATACATGCAAAGCTTAACAAGGATGGCTTAGTTTTTTTATTTGCTAAAGCAATGTTTTCAATTATCATAATTACACATTCCTACCACTTAGTATTTTAACCAAATTGTATTTTATGAAAAAGAGTAATGGTGCAATAATTTATAACAACAGAGGCTCCCTCCGTCGGAAACTCTACCTTATGCTTACTTTTGATTGGGTCCGTCCCCAATTACTACATCACTGAGTTCGAACACTCAGGGAAAATTCAATCTCAGAGCTAGGTGAGCCCACCACACTTTTCATCCCACCCACAAAGGTTTTTGAAATAGAACTAACTCGAGTAAAGATTCACATGTCCGCCTTTAACCGTAGGCGCGGCTATTTAAACAGTTTAGACTTTGTAGAGATTGTACACTTTACCCACAAGAGATAGTCATACTCGTTACCCTACATGATTCCTTAGTCATGTAGTCGAGCGACCGTCACAGTAACCTTTCAAAATATCTCGCCCCTTCTGTCATCTCACCTATATGGGGTTACGCCCATATGTTGGTGCGGGATGTCACCCTCTACGTCTTGCCGTAGAAGGCACTTCACCATCGGTGTCCCATTCATACGTGATCAAGCTCACACTTGCACCCTTTATTGTTCCTCCTATAAGACTAACTTTCAAAATTCAATAAATCTAGTAAGCCAAGTTGCAGTTTGCAGACTTGTGATTGTACTTATTTTACACAGGAGGTTATGACAAAATTAAGTCCTTAGAGTTGTTTAGGCGTATCATTCCACACATCAACATTCTTTGGGCTGCATTAGCACTCATCAACATACTACCCATCACACATCACCTGCATAAGAATAAAGAATATTAGGGTTTTTTAGGAGTAGAAATACAACAACTCAACTATCTCAGTCGTTCACCCACAATGACTGCCCAAATTCATTTTCATGTTTGAAGAGATGATGACTGGAACATTTTAATGTCCCGGTACTTAAGCAAGACTAGCATGTCGCTTAAGTACAACCTATAGCTAGTATTACCATATAATTGCTAGGGTGACAAAGATTAAGAGATTCAAGTTGTCAAAGATGGCATAATAATTAATTAATCATCAAATGGGTATTTAACTACCTTAAGCTTTAACATCCATTTGCTTAAAGAATTAAAGCATGCAATTTGCTATTTTAAAAGAATATAATTTGCATAAAATATAGGCTCAATATGATTAAAGTATTGACTCACCTGTGATATAGGTAAGAGGATCTTGATAATATTAGGTTTGATCAACTTGGGATCTCCGCCTTCAAATCCTAAACGGACGAAAATACCGGAAAAAGGCACAACGGCAAAGAGAGTAAATAAATACACAATAATACACAAATAAACTCCAAATTGAACAAGACCTATGTCATTAGCAAGATCTTGAATTTACAAATTTTTAGAAACAGGTTTCATATTTTTTGGAGTTAGAAAGAGGGAGATATGAATTTTTGAAGTCTCTCTTTTGAATTAAATTAGAAAAATGAAAAGAAAAACAAACAAACAAAAAAGAAAAAGGCCGGCGGCCCACGGCGCGAGATTTGGCCCGGCCCACAGCTTGGGCCGAAACGGCACGCGCGCATAGGACGCGGCCCACGGGGCTACCTGCCCTAGCAGAAGAAAAAGGGGGGTGACTCAGGGCGAGGCACAAGGGGAAGGAATGGGGCGGCGCGCAGGAGGGTGGGAAGGATCGGGCGCGGCGGTGGCGACGGCGACGGCACGGGGAGGTGGTGGAGCGGCTAAGGGCGGCGACAGTGGGGCTCACCGAGCGGCGGCCGCCACCGGAGGTAAGTGTTTCTTCGACTTTCTTCTTCTTCCTCTTTTTGCTCTTCTTCCTCTGTGGTTCTTGCTTGGGAAGAAGGGGGTGGGGAGAGGAAGGAGGCGTCGGGTTTTATAGACCACGGGAGGAGCTAGGAGCCGTTGGGAGGGAGCTCGGGCGTGCGCGATGATGATGGCGTCGTAGTGGTGTGCGTGAGAAGGGGGCTTGGGCAGGAGGCGCGCGCAGTGGGACAAGGTGAGCGAGAGGAGGCAACAGGGAGCTATGAGGAGCTAGAGGTGGCACGGCGTCAGAGCATGCGAGGGAGGGGGCCCGACGGTGGCGCGGAGGTAGATGGGACTCGACGAGGACGAGGACGCCGAGGTTGCGACTGGCAGGGGAGCAGGCGGAGTAGGTGGCACGCAGAAGAGCACGCGGGCACGAAGAGGCGCAGAGGGGGGAGCTGGGAGGTAGGTGAGGCGCAGGCGACAATGGAAAGCACACGAGGGCGGAGGGAGAGGAAGCGCCTCGGGTGGCTTTTGACCGAGGAAAAGAAAGAAGAAAAAGGGGCGTTACAACATCTTACGAATTCATAATTCCAGTTGTAACAATTCCTTATTTTGGGTTCAACAATTCAATTCTATAAAAAACTTTGAATTCTAGTACGAGGTTGGAATTTCAGTTGTATCTTTATACGATTTTAGGAGTCCCTACTTTGTAGAACAGTAGCCAATAGAAGAGGAAGAGGTTTGGTTTGATTCACCCGAGGCTTTAAGCAAATAGTAAGGATTAATTCCTTTTACTAGAAGGTCACTCATGTCAAGGGCGTGGGCACGCACGCGGCGCTTCATCGAAGGCGGGGCCACCGGACACGCGTCGCACCGAGCGCGCACGACGATGACGTGAAGAGGCGCGCGAGTCTGCGGGGCCCACTGGGCATGCGTCCAAGCCGCTGCAAGCGAAACGCACGAAGTGCAGCCACGAGGGTAGAGGCGATCGGACGGCACGCGATTTGCGGGCGACGTGGCCAGGTCGGGAGGGGGCCGTTTCCACGAAGAATTAATATATGTAATATGCCACTAGAAGTTGGTCTGATCCCTGATATACCATCGAAAAAATATTCCTCCCTTCATTGCTATTCGATCTTAACTTTTATCTCTTATTTGTCACTTTCGTTAGTCCACTGTGAGTTGGATGCTAAGGGTTGCACGAAAAGACGTTTTTGCTTTTGTGTTCAATCCATACTAAGGGCATGTTTGGAATCAAAAGTAGGTCAAAATTCACGGTAGGTTTTTTTAATGAAAAATATATTGTAGGGAGTTTTTTCAGAATTTTTGGGAGTGAATACGATGTTATCTTCACCAACCAAGTACTAAATTAATCCAAATGGCGACTGGGATCCCACAAGTTCCTAATTTTATTAATATTAAAATTTAGAAAAATTGCCATTTCATATGACAATAGGGATCCTATAAGTCCCTATCGCCATTACAAATAGTGGCACAATCTACCCTATAAAAGACTTCAAAACTCTAGCATAACTCACTTTTATTCAGAAAAAAGAGAAATATGGGAGGGAAGGGAGAAGAGGAGAGAGGAGGAGAGAAGCTAGCGAAGCGCTGCCCATCCGGTCGTCCACCTTTTAAGTAATTTTTTTAACCGAATTGATTACATAGTTTTAGATGTACGGTTACGTAGTGTTGTATGTTGTACATAATCCTTTTGGTTGGTAGTTTAGTTTTAGATATGCGGTCAATCGTGGAAATCTTGTTTACGGTGTGGTACATCAAATATGTCGGACGACACCAATTTCAAAATTTACTACGGTCAGGGGACTATTCTGGATGGTCCTGAGGGGATTGATTTGCATTATTTTCAATCGGTGACCGTGACCTTAATAAGACTAGAGCAGGGTACATGGAGGCACTATGATACGATAGTTGTTCCACACATTTAATTTGGACCATGTTGTGTATGATCTGAGATTAAGTTGTTTTGCTAGCCGAACACCATAAGGCACATATTGGGAGTTAGTACAACTTAAAAAAACAAGATCATAACAATCATGTGTACGTAGGACGAGGGAGGAACGATGAGATTTGGTCCTTCTGGCCTAAACATATGCCAAGCTCACTCCTGTATTGGTAGCTGAACAAGAAGGGGGTGGTGATGCCGAAGAAGAAGTCGGGGACTCCAGCCACAGCACGGCGCATACAATGGCCGAATGTCCAGGAGTTCTTGATGCTGTCAATTAAGACTATGTAGAAGGAGCTCCTTCAGTTAGACAAACTAGTGGGATTGCTGACGAGGGTGAGGAGATGAAAGCCCTAGTCCAAAGGATGGATCTCGAAGACTAGGACTACCTAACATTATCAGAAGATGAAGGACCCGACGACCAAAATCCTGTGGAACAGCAGACGGTTCCATCCGAGTTGAACACATACCAGTTCGACAAACCTCATCGTTAACGAAGGCTCCCGTCTGCCGTGGGAGTACGATCAGACCGAGGTCAGGCAAGGAGCCATGTACAGATGTAAGGAGGCTATCGAATTCTAGTCCTTGTCGGTGCAGCGTACATTTACAATCGTCAAGTCTACCCCAAGATGTTACGACGTGAAGTGTGACACATAGGGATGCCCTTGACGAGTGCTACCTATTGTCACCATTTAGAACGACGACATGACAATTTTTGTTAAAAAAAATTAACTATTTATTTTTGTATTTTTTAAAAAATAATAATATTTCAAAAAAGTCGCAAAAGACGGTGCATACTTTGGAGTGACATTCCACTAATTCCATAGATTAAGATTGCCATGTTTTGAAGCTGCAGGTATCCAAAAATACCATTCGACACATGTGGCAAAACAAACATAATCTAAACAGACCTGTGGTAAAAACGAAACTGGTCTTTTGAAGCGGCGAAACTAAGAACAGTAACCACGATTAGTCAAAAAATATATATTCCCTACACTCCGAACATTTTTGTAGCAGAACCACGGTTCAAATCCTGCAGGACTGCAGGATAGATCAAAAGGGTCGGTTCTATTTTATTGGTGTCTTTGCAGTTTGCACAGACCGTTCATCATGTGATCGGACGGTCGAGAGAGCAGTCACGGGAGGAGTGGGATGCAAACGCGCAACAACGTTAGGCACCTCCATGTAAAAGCACCCCACGACCGGAAGCTTCTTCCCTCCCCGTGTTTCCTTCCCGACGAAGCAGCAGCAGCAACGACCCGCAAACAACACGTACCTCACCATAATCAAACCAAACCAAATCGCCGCCTCCCAAATCCCCAACTCCCACCGCCGCCTCCACCTCCGGCGATCGCCGCCGCCGCCTACGGTAGCCGGACAGCCAGCCACCTCCCGCCGTCGATGGGGAGCGAGACGGAGCCGGCCAAGGGGCTGCTGCCCTACCTGCAGCGCGCCGACGAGCTGCAGAAGCACGAGCCCCTCATCGCCTACTACTGTGAGAGACGCTGCCCCCAAGCTCCTATTGCAGTAATCCTCCTTAATCGACGCTGATTGCTAGGGTTTGATCTTGTTTGGTTTTGAACAGGTCGGCTCTACGCGATGGATAAGGGGATGAAGATCCCGTCGCAGGAGCGCACCAAGACCACCAACGCCCTCCTCGTCTCCCTCATGAACCAGCTCGAGAAGGTCTGCACATCTGTCCTCCTTCTTCCTCTTGTTTTCTTAGGGGAAAAAACAAACTAAGCAGTTGCTCTAGTTTAATTTAGTTTAGATCTATTACGTTTGTGGCAATAAGGGTTTGGAGACTAGAACCCAATTCGGCAACCGCTTGTAAGAAGACTGTAACCCAATTCGGCAAAGGAGGGGTCTATGAGGTCCCATGATTGCATATGAAGCCTAGCAGTCCTGAAACCGCAGGACATGTGGAGATTGGACGGATGAACATGTTTATATCCATAAATTTCATCGGATTCCTGACTACGCCTTGAGAAAGCAGTATAGAATTATTAGGAATGGCTATTGTGTTGTGATGGAAACAACTTAACATTTCGTACTGATCTTGAGTTGGCTTCGAATTACATTGTACCAGCATCAGTGTGAGTTTTCAGTGAGTGCGTGATTGTTCATGGTTTTATGGCCCCTTAGATGCTTTTGGCTGGGTTTCAAAAACTACAGTATTGAGCAGAGGGGGATTTATACTGTACTTTCTCCAGCAATTAGTTAACCATAAACATATTTTAGTTAATGGTCGTATAGTCGATATACCAAGTTTTCATTGCAAACCCCGAGATATTATTACTACAAAGGATAACCAAAGATCAAAACGTCTGATTCAAAATTCTATTGCTTCACCTGACCCGGGGAAATTGCCAAAGCATCTGACGATTGACACATTGCAATATAAAGGACTAGTTAAAAAAAATCCTAGATAGGAAGTGGGTCGGTCTCAAAATAAATGAGTTGTTAGTTGTAGAATATTACTCTTGTTAGACTTGAACTTAATGAAAAAAGGAAAAGTTCATAGAATTTTCTTCCCCTTCCCCTTTCCCCGAACTAAATTGACCTAAGGCCCTTAATTCGTATTTGATCAGTGTTCTAAATAACAATAATTGGTAAGTAAGCGGTCGCCCCACCTTTAAGCAAGATATGTGGCTTTAAACATGGTTTAACTACAGAAAAAATGCATATTTATGTATACGATGGTGTAGGATTAATGCTAAGTGTAGGTAATATGTGCATTAGAACAACAGAAAGAAGACTTTAAGTACCAAAAGTTACCTATACATGCACCAAATAACATAAATCATAAATGAGCTATATAGCATGCGATTAGTGTCGATATGCAGCTTGAGCGGCCTTGATAAATTTCAGAATAATGTTTCTGATACAGTGATACTTATGGAGTTATGGTTGCCAATTGATTATTTAGCTGGGTACCTAGATTTCACCTATTTTATATGTTCTGCTAAGATGCCCTTAATCCCCTATGTTGATTCTATTGATTGTCTTACTTTTATCCTCTGCATGGAATGCATCTTTTCTTAGCTGTTACACTTGAAGAATCTCCGTTGCATTATGCAATCTACAAAGATTTAAAGTTAATGTTTCCCCCCCTCAGATTTATAGTCCTGAATAAGTTTTCACATCCTCCAGGATAAGAAATCATTGACTTTGGGGCCTGATGACCATCTTCATATAGAAGGGTTTGCCTTGAACGTCTTTGCTAAAGCAGACAAACAGGATCGTGCTGGACGAGCTGACATGTATCATACTCTGAACGATTCTCATTCTGCTTTAATCATATTGGCATTATCTATTTACACAGTCTCACTAATGCATGTGAAATAAATCTGTGCATTCTGCAGAAACACTGCAAAAACCTTCTATGCTGCCAGCATCTTCTTTGAGATTCTCAACCAATTTGGTGAGCTTCAACCTGATGTAAGTCTAATACGATAATGTCTACATTTATTACCATATAATATTGATTCATGTCTAATATGCTAATGTCTACATTTGCTGTTTCTGTATAATCTTTTGACCTATGCTCAAATGTACAGAATCTTTGTATGTATCCATGTTTTACCTTCCATCTACCTGTGGCCGTTAACAGATTGAGCAGAAGCAGAAATATGCCATCTGGAAAGCTGCTGAAATAAGAAAAGCTCTCAAAGAAGGACGAAAGCCTGAAGCTGGTCCTCCTGGTGGGGACAAAGACGAAGCACCTGCCAGCACCACCGCAAATTCCCATGTAACTGTCCTAACTCATTAGCATTAGTTTCATGGTATGGCAGTTGGCACATAATATTTCTTAGCTAGTATGAAATTGCCTTCTTGTTTTTACCATATCAGTCCAGTTTGCTTTCATGCTACTTTCAATATTACCTGTCCCCTTGTTGCTTTTGTAAAATATTAATAATCTAGCACGGGAATTGTATTACATCCACTTCAATAATTAATTCAATTGAAATGTACAATTTTTTCCAACTTTGATGCTCACCTATTTTTTAACATGACTATGGTTTAATACATTTTCCACGTTAAACTGTTTCAATATAAAACCTGGTAATAGTTAGCAAGCCTTCTCACCCTTAAATGTTATTTATCCATCCAACAAATGGTTTGAATATGGAACACAAGGTCTGACTCTTGCGATGGTAGCCAAGGCTTGTTATTTTTTTTATACCACTTTCTTAAATCTATATTGCCAACCCCTCTGAACCTTACTAAGCCTGGATTATGGAGAATTCTGTTACTTGCAGTTCTCAGTTTCAAAGTTACAGGCACATCCATCAATACACGGCAATTTTAATTATAGGCAACTTACATTTTAACTTATGAGCAATCAAGATTTCCTTGGACCTTTTCTTAATGCTGCAAGGATTTGTCGAGTTAAGTTACATTTCTAAAGCATAAAAAAGGAGGACCCTAAACTTAACAAATACATAAATAGCAGTTGTTCCAGAATACTGTTGTGCAGATTTGGCGTTCACTGTTTTTCAATCGATTATGTTGTTTGATCTCTTAATCAGGATATGGGCCGAAGCCAATCCTTCAGCAGTAGGCAGCATGGGAATGAAGCATCATCTCAACCTGTAGACAAGGTTATTTTGCCTTTCTTTAGTGATTATCACACACAATTTTTTAACTTACTTTGATGGCTTTTTATAGCAAAGTAGCTTTATTTTTCTTGATTTATCTTTTGTAAGCAGGATTTTAGCAGGAGGGATAGCTTTTCTGCTGTCCAGCCAGGAAATAATGTGTCTCGACCAAGTACAGATAACTTCAATGATCATGTATCGGCCCAGTCACCTTATTCACCGCCACCCCACAGTCCCAGTTTTCACCACCGCCCCACAGTCTCCATTTTCACCTCCAGCACAGTCATCTTATACCTCTCCTTCATACCAAGGAACAGATTACCCTTCTTCTGATACCCACAAACCACCCCCCAATTATTCATCTCCCTCGTACACAAGCACAGACTACCCTACCAATGAGGTCCACAAACCACCATCCAATTATTCCTCACCCCGTACACAAAAACAGACTACCCTTCCAATGATGGCTACAACCCCCAGCGCAATGATAAACCAGATGTTTCAGCTTATCCCCACACATACCACCAGCCACCCTACACTATTGAACCGCAGCACACCTCTCAAGACTACTACTCTACGGAAACCCCAGCTGTTCCATACAACTACCCTAATTTCCAGTCTTACCCAAGTTTCCAGGACAGCACACTACCTTCTGGCCCAACTCATCAATCTTCATTCTATCCTGCTAGTGATGGTACGACTGCTGCATCATACTCTCCTTCCGCATCAAATCATCCTGCACCAGCACAGTACCACTCCAGTGCTGATGCTACACATCAAGTTTCTCCCCCTGCTGCACCACCGGCTAGCCAATACAAGTATGACAGCAGTTACCAGCCAGCAGTCGAGAAGATTGCTGAGGCTCACAAATCAGCAAGATTTGCGGTTGGCGCTCTCGCATTTGACGACGTGTCAGTTGCCGTGGATCATCTGAAGCGCGCGCTGGATTTCCTGACGAACCCTTCTGCTGAAACTCATTAGCTGTCTGGCCTTCTTCTGGTCCTCACAGAAAACATCTTCTGTACATATGCTATATTGGTAATTACTACCACATGGAGATGTTCTTTGGTTGCATACATAAAAGATACTGGGGTGGCTACACAAATCTAGGAGATCACAGCGAGCAGCACCTTTTCTTCTGGACTTTCTAGCAGTGACACTGTTTGCAGTGAATCAGCTTCTTGTGTCGCATTGAATTATTTGCTATCAGAGTTTTGTGATAAGGCTATGTTGCCCATTGCACTCATTGCATATACTTGAGAGTTTTGTCTGATATTTGTTGGATACGGGCTTCTTGATTGAAGGCCTGCCCTTGTGTACCAATTTTCTGGTTTGTTAGCAGCCTTTTTAACCTTACTAAAATGTTGTAGATTCTCTGCAAGGTAATTTTATGAGGGGTAATTCCTTGCATTTCCTCTTGTACTTAGTAAGGTGTCAAGACTGGAAGTGCGAAGGACCACCACTTTTCTTAAATAGGCTGGCAGAGCACTGAAATTGCCGGCAAAGCCATGTGCTGTTGCTTGGCAGGGTCAGAAACGGCTGCCAGCGTTTCCTATGTTCACGCTTAGCTAGAAACGTTGGTACAGTTATGCTAAGCTGCAAGGTCCCCCAACTTAAGCTAAATCAGCTCTGAAGCAGCCTCTCTTACTGAAACGATGGTCCTGTTTCAAACATATAATCGTTAATTTTCTGCAGATTAACATTCGTTAGTGCACATTGAAATTTAGTGAGTGAATCTTTTACACGGCTCCACCACTGTTTAGGGCCCATCCAATCCATTCCGAAAAGCGAACGCTAGAAATAGCTGTTAAGCAAAAGCTTTGGATTGCACATGGGCAATGCTATCTAGCTACCTCGATTAACCCAGATCAGATCCTTTATTTTTGTAGTCTCATGTCCTGAAAGCAATAATGCATAGTTTTGGTCGTCAAAATTTGGTCACGTTTATTAGAATTGACGATCATTTGGTTTGTCGCTAAAATTGTAGCATCTGGTTCTCTATCCCGCAATCAGACACCTGGCATTGCCTACCTTTGTTAAGCTCCAACACTTCAAAACTGGCCTCCTCCTTTCTGAGTCTTTGGCTGAAATAACACGTTTTTAGTTGCAATAACAAAACTAGCTCTCTTACGCTCGAAATGACAAAAATAGCATCCATACCACGCTAATTTGCCGTAGAAGTCACGTGCCTCGCTCCATATCGCGACAGGACATGCAATGCTCTCATCCGCTAGAGGAGCGTGTTGTAACATCCCATTTTTGAGTTTCAAAATATCTTTTGAGCAGTTTAGTCATTTGGAAAATTTCACTAAATTTTATCTGAATTTAAAAAAGCTTAAATGGAAATTTGATAAGCCAAAATGATTTAATGTGAATAATACAAACATCAATTAATTGCAAAACTATTTTATTTGAGTTCCTTGTGCTTGAAAATATTTTACATATTTTTTTGGAAATTTTTGACGTTCATTTGCTATTTTCTTGTTTTTTTTCTATTTTCTGGTACTTTCTAAAAAGAAAACCTTATTAAAAAAATTGTTGGAAGGCTTTGGTCGAAACCCATTTCCATCTCTCACCCAGCCCAACCCTCACGCATGTCAGCCCAGCCCATCTTCGCGTCGCATTGCACCCGCGACCGCCACGTGTCCCGCATTCGCCCACTGTCGCTGACCAGTGGGGCCCACTTGTCAGGCGCCATCGCCGTATCTGTCCCGGATTCTCCTTTCCTTTGTCACGCCGCCGCCGTGCTCGTTCCAGACTCCGCCTCGCGAGCCTATTTAAAGCCCCGCCGTCCCTCGTTTTCTGCACTTTGCCTCTCGTCGCCGCCTCGAGGTCGCCGTGATAGCCGCCGAATCGCGAAGAAGCCGATTGCCATGTCACCTTCGTTGTCGTCTTCCGCCATCGTGAGGTGAGCCTAGCCACGTTGTTGCCACCGCCAGGATCACATCAACGAGATCCCCGCCCTCATCTCAATGTCGTCGTAGCGCTGCCATAGCCATCGTTGTTGAAGACCATAGCACAGTTGCCGCTTAAACCTCGCCGTTGGTCAACCCTGTCGTCCCCTTGCGCCCGCACACCACCCGGCGTGATCCTCGTCGCCCCCTCTCCCTGTTGCACACCTCCGTTTGCTCCGCCGTGGCTGCAATCGCCGTTAACCATCGGTTCCCGCCGTGGAGCTGACGTCGCCATCGCGTGTCAGCCGCGTGTCCACCATGTCACTGCAACCTCAACCTCATGCTTGCATGTCCGCCGCATCAACGCTAAGTTAGCCGCCATCCGCGCCCGTGCCAGATCCCATCCCACGTGGATTTGGTCCACGGTGAACCGAGCCACTAACGTGTGGACCCCGCATGTTAGAGCCCTAGACCGTAGACCTAGTCCACCGTAGACCATGAACCCGAGCCTTGAACCCGGTCCATAGACTGTTGGTCCTATCTGTCAGTGACTCATTCAATTTTCAGAAATTTGTTTTCTAGTGGGTCCCACTTGTCTGTTTCTCTCTCTCTTTTTCCCCAAATTTTTGAGCCGACCAACTTCCAAGAGTTCGTTCTTCCTCATACAATCTCCGATCTAGTCTATTCAAATTTCTAAATTAATCTAAAATCGAACCCTACCTTCTAGTATTTTTATTATATTTTTTGAAGTTTGTTGACATCGATACATCGGGAGCGTTCAAGGAAAGAGGATTTGCTCAAGATCAAGACCAAGGCCAAGCGCAAGAGTCGTACTAAGGCAAGTTGTGCTTTGATCATATTGCACCCAATTTTACAAAATTAGTTTGATTCAAACTATTGCATTGCTGATTCAATTATCAAATATTTTATTAATTTGTGATTAGTTATGCAACCTACTCGATTTATACCCGTCTTGTGAATTGTATTGTCATGATTATTAGTCACCCTAGCTTGGTTAAATTATTAGATGGTATTATCATAGCACCAACATGGGTTGATTAGATACGATTAGTATGATTAGCATTGCAGCGGATTATTGATATCGTTTTGAAATAGTGAACTTATACTTGACTAAGTGATTATGGAATATCTTTGTGAAAAGTTGTGTTGTATGTTGTCACATGTTGATGACATATGTTGCACTTAATCAACAGCGTAGAAAACGATTTAGACTGATACGAGTGGAAAGATCTTTGTGAAATGGTGGGCTTTGTGCTCGGAAAAATGTGAATCTTTGTGACTTAGTGTAGTTTGACAACCTCGCCTTGGTCAATTAAAGATTTAACTTTGTGTATCATTGAACTGAGCCATATCGTACTGCCACAAGCCTGGTATGGAACAGACATAACTTAGTAAGTTATGAAGTCTCGACATTGACTACTCAAAGTAGGTTAAGTGCTTTATGATGGGTGGAGGTGTGGACTTTTTCTTAGCGATGGGTCGTATTTATGGATGGTTTGTTGTTTACGTGTCTAATGGTGTGTGTCGGACCGAGCTGAGTAAAGTTTGGTGCCGGCTGTATGTACATCGGGAAGGTCAATTGTCGAGATAAAGTTTCTGAAAGGTTTTGTTATGGTTTACTCTGATCAAACGATCATATCTTGCTGGTAAAGTTGTACAACCTCTGCAAAGCGTTATTAACCTATTCGAATAGCCGCGTCCTCGGTTATAGACATGCTCAATGCTTTACTCAAAGGGTAGATTTTATAAAACAATGTGGAAGGAAAGTTGTGTGCAAGAATTGAATTAAGCTTTATGAACTTTGTGTAAAGTCTTGTTACTTATTATTATTACTATTTTAACTTACGTTTTCAATCTATTATTCATATTCAATTTAAACTGTAGTTTTTTTGCAAAATGATCATAGAAGTCATTTCCTTTAAATAAGACATCATCCATAATTGCATTCTTTGGTACAACTTGCTGAGTACTAGATGTACTCACTCTTGCTATAATCATCATTCAAATGAATGATCGGAGGAGTCAACCTTTGCTCTGGATGAGAAGTTCTTCGACGAGGTTGATCGTTAGGTCTTGTTCCCAGTCGGTTGGCTGTGACAAGTGATGGGTTCCACTGAAGTCATTTTCGTTCCGCTGTGGTATTTCTCTTTATTTGTCTAAGCCCTACGTGGCTGAATAAGTGTAAACTCGACCATAAGGTCAAACTCTTATTTCCTTATCAAATTTAGTCATTTATTCCTTTTAACCGCTTGTATGGAATGATGTTAATCGATATTGTCACTTTGTGCGCTAGCGTAATCCTAGACTAGGGTAGTATACATAGAGGGTCCGGTTCGAATTTGCATATTCGGGTCCCGACACGTGCGCAGGCCACCTGCCGCGGACTGGGAGCGGGACACGTAGCTTCCGTAGCAACTTAGCACGATAAGGATGCCATTTTTATCATTTCGGATGTGAGGAGACTAATTTGCTATTTTGTTTCAAAAATAAACTTCACGAGGAATAAAAAAAAAACTTCCCTTCTCAAAGAAAGGTGCTAGCCACCATAGACTAGACTTTCGGATAACAACTACCGCCTACGAGAGAATGGCATCCTTATCACGATAAGGAGGCCACGAAGAAACTTCTTCACAGAATCCTGAACTAGTATAGTAAATACAGAGGTTCAGAATTTACATATTCGAGTCCCGACATGTGCGCAGGCCACCTGCCGCGTGTGCATGTCATCCTGTCGAGGACTGAGAGCGCGGCAGGTGGCCTGCCGTGGTCTGAGAGCGGAACACATGGCTTTCGTAGCAACTTAGAATGATAGGGGTGTGATTTTTATTATTTCGAACGTAAAGAGACTAGTTTTGCTGTTTCAGTTAAAAAGAGGCTAAACGAGAAGAAAAAACACCCCCCTTCTCGAAGAAAGGTGCTAGTCACCTTAGACTAGACTTTCGGATAACAACTACTGCTTTGTCGGCGTCGTCTAGGTTGAATAAACATGTCAACCACCCTATTGCATCTGAGATTTTCGCAATCGACATTGCGATGCGTCTGCCTCGCCTCAAAAGGACAGCATTTCAATCATGACCACGAAATGGCAAAACAACTTCTCTACAGGTCGGTGTCGTCAAGCATCCTTGAACCACTCCAATGTAGAAGGGAAGATTGATACCATCCGAAACTACGGGAAAGGGTGAAAGAACGCAAGTAAATCGCCAAGGGCATGTTTGCAGCGCAGCAATTTCACAGGTAAATTGTTCAATTTGACAGGAAGCAAGGAGGCGGCCTGCAACATATCTGCATTAAGACATTTTTTTTTTATTGCAACAAGCATCCAAAATACTCAGTTTCTTGCTAACTAGGCTAGGCTGAACTAATTACAGCAACCGGGATTAGCACAGATCAAGGAGCAACGACGAACTGCTGTCCTGTACTAAGCTACATACAACATTTGGAGGGAATAAACTACAGGGCCAAATGCCCCTTTTCCAGCTCCCCTCTTCCAAGGTTAGCAGGCACCTGCAAAAAGAGACGAGGAAAATCTCTCATCAATCCGCATATATTGTACAACGGAGCTTACATCAAACAAGAATGTGTGAACTGAGAATCTAGTGTACGGTTGTCAGGATGACTGACGAACCTCATTTCAGCTTCACCCTTCCTTTAAAGTTTAAACAGCCAGGGTAAATGGCTGACTAGCAATTAAATGACAATGTATAGTTGTGATTAAAAAGAATATCAGAGAGGCCCATCTAACTATTAAACACTATCGAAACTGCTTGTGGATTCATTGTACTTCCACCTGCGAAATAATTGGAAACTAAATTAGGCAAAATTTATTGAGTACGGCAAATAAATTGTACCATGGTCTGAACAAGAAGAATATGAGCTGAAAATCATGTCCTTGCTAGAAACTTTCATTATGCATGGCTTTCATGTAGAATATGACTACCTAAGATTCCAATGGGTTCTAAAAAAAAGGTTCCAACAGAAGCATTCTTCATCAAAAGCATATAATCGTTCATGCATATTAATCAAAATTTGCAAAGTTGAAAGTTGCTCGCCCATTATTCAAAGTTCTGAACCAAACATTCAACATCAGGGTCAAAATCACAAATGTATAAAAAAAAACTAGTGTAGTTTATAATAAAAATTTATTGACCAATATTTTTTGTAAAGAAAGACTTCGGGACAATTTGTGATTGTTGTGCTGTGGAATCTAGTTGTTTATGGAAATCTTTACCAATTCTAGTAAACTTTTGTTGTTATAGCTCCAAAAATGACACTTTCAAGTGGTTATTAACTCATTGTATCTAAAAATAGAAAAATAGAAGTGCTTTTGAAAAGCCACCACAGTGCCAACAAGAGCCTTAATCTGAGATGACTTGCTGGCATGATGTATTAATTAATTGACAGAACAAAATCAACCAAGTTAGATGATTTCAGTGTATCCCATGTTTCTGTAAATGTTGGTATCTTTGTTTGTATATTGAGGTCTTTATATATCAAAATAATCCTATCAAATATGTATCCTTTTCTAAATGAACATAATATTCACATGGCAATTGGCAAATCTGTGGTGTCCATTAAGTCATTTGCTAGTCTAACACCAAAATTCACAACGCTTAAGATTATATTTAGAACACATGCATGGTGTTATACTTCTTATAAGTACCACCAATTTTTGTTACCTTAACACAGTGTTTTTAATGAGAATTCAGAAATCTTAACATAGTGATTTCACTCTTAAAGCAGACAAAGATACTGATATTAGTGGTCTTACAAACATACCTTGTGAAGCAGCGAGGATAGATCATAGATAACATTCAAACATGGCTTGGTCTACTAGCTACATTGTTGCTTCTTATTGAAGTGCTCTAAGGGCAAATTTCAGCAAGGATTTATGACATTCAACAATTATAAATAAGTACTACTATAAACTTTCCCGCTACTTATGTGCTAGAGCCTAGAAGCAACAGAGGCAAATAAATCATCCACACTTAGATCACTTAGATTGGCAGTAAGGATAAAAAAACCGGATTCGGAAAATTTACTGGAGGTAGGCTACCGGTCCATTTCTGGTCTATTCCAGTTTGCAATTTCATTTTTTTTTAAAAAAAATTCTACACTTTTGTCCTCAAAACATTGTGTTTTGCCTGATCTCCTATAAACTTGTGTTTTGCCTGATCTCCTATAAACATCAACATCAAAGACTTCATTCAAATTAGTATGAAATCACTACCTTCTGGACCGGTATTTTTTTACCGATCAATCTAGGCCGGTATGGTCGGTTACCACCGATTTTTTTTAATCCCTAATTGGCAGTGAAATTCTTTTATAAAACAAAGGATCAGAACAAAATTGTGATTCTAACTGGTCTAAGATCCGTTCAATCATCTTTTATAGTTCTACTACTTTTGGATTCTACTAGTCAAGGTTGTCAAGATCGCGATCCGGATTGTAGAGCCTTACCATGGATCACAATCCTAACAATCCTGGCTAGTAGAATCAAAATCTGGCAGAATATACAAGATCACTCTTGATTCGACAACCCATGAGACACTCTTGATCCGGATCACAAATAAATCATGATCCAGTATTGGTCTACTTCCATGTTGCCCTCAACATGTAAGTAATTAAGGGGAAATACATGCATGATTAGTAACTGTTTTAGTAACTGTTAGATGCAACTATTTCTCACTCAAACTTGTGCCAGTAACGCTCCTTCCGCCATCTTGATTCACTTGCTAACCTACAATTGCCTCCTATGACTTGTACATTTGAAGGGTAGAATTTGGATAACAGGGACAAAGTTCTTTTGTTCCTTTGTGATTTGTCAGATGTTTGAGCAAAATGGGTTGATGATTGAAAAATGAACTTGGAGGAAGTGAACATTATGATTGGTACTGTACTCGAAATATGTACTGACATGGATTAAGGCAAAGTAGGAGATGATGTTTTCAGTAACATAAGCTTCGATGTTCTTTCCATAAAAACATTCATGATAGGCAATTATCATTTAAAAAATGTGCAACTCTCTTCTCCAAGTAAAGGAGCAATCACAAATTAAGTTGTAATTTGTAAACCAAACTCAAACTGTTTATAAATTTGGGCTGATTATTAATTAGCCCTCATATGTCGTATAGCTTAGTCCCCACTCCCCTGTTTTGTTAATGTGCTATTAACTTATTATTTATGCAGGAAGTACTAATTATCAAATACAAGCAACCTGCAGCAACATGGCATATTTCTAGTACTACACATAATTATAAGATAAATGAGCACGCTACATTATCAACACCCCACTGGTCTGGCTGGGCAGCCAGGTTCCGCAAATAAATATATTTGTTGATTTTAAGTTTCAACTCATCATTCACTAACGAACGCAAAAGGAAACATCAAAGGATCATAAACAAACCTGCAAAAGAAAATTGGATGCAGCCTACTATCTGAACCGACCACCTGACTTCTTCTCTTGGTCTCTTCTCTAAACTTGTCAACATTAAACACCTCACATGGGCCACAAATCGCAGAAACCATTACAATTCTTTGATTATTTGAAGCATATACCTGCAAGAAGACAACACCATCAAGGAAATCCAACAACTCATTAGCATTTATCACAGCAAGAACAATCCTTTTCTCATCATGAAAATTTGATAATAGACTACCACACGAGAAAAGCACGAGAAAGCTCAGATCAAGCTTATTAATACAAGAGATTCCTAGTATTGTGGAATATAAAGTCTGTTTCAACGAAGAGCCACGCATAGTTTCTCTGGTTTGTTGATTTAATAGCTTCAAATATGTACAATATACAGATTGCTTATGTTATTAAAAGAACTATTGATACATGTGAATTACATATCTCCTACCTTATCCAAAAGCAACCCTTCAGATCCTGACTTGCAGATTCATCAAAATAGTTAGTTGGCTCACCTCATTCTCTTCAGCAATATATGGTTTGCTAATTGATTCCGGAATATCCGAGGCGAAGAAATACGGATTAACCATAGCCAGCTTAGACCTGGAGTCATGCTCTTCCCACAGTGACTGCAAAAAGATAACAGTAACCAAGACTGTTTTAGAGAGAGTACGCTACTTGTACTACACATTCTACCATAAACAATGTTTGATAGGTGCAGAGAGGAGTTGTTTCCTTTCAATATCCTAGCAAGCGAAGAGATTTACACAACAGTTGAGGGGGGTAACAAAAAAAAAGGAAAGATACCTGCAGCTTGGACGGAGCAGACTCGCTATCTTTGGAGGCAATCAAAATATGATCTTGAAGATTGTATGCTACACCATCAATGTTACAAGAGTTATAGTAAGTCTTGTTACCGACAAGTTTGAGGGCATCACCAACCCAATCCACAACACTAAGATCTGTGCTGCAACCTACAGCTTCATCCTTAGGGGGGCCCATAACTTCATGCTTAGGACACATGTCCCCATTTGATGCCACCTGATGAGCATTATTATATTCTGACATGGCATTATCTTCCGTTGTTTCCTCATCCTGAGGCTGCCCTATCCCATTGTCAGCGGCTCCATCTGCTTGATGTGTTTGACCTGCTGGTGCTCTACTGCTGCTGGTTATTTTTACATCTTTGCTTGGATGTTGGTCCAAGTTTGCTTCTGTAGATTGCAGCGTGGAATCATTGGCTGAATTCACAGCACACGAAGGTAACTTACTGCTCTCGCTCTGCATATGAGATTGCTCTGACAGATTGCCAGCACCACCATATTCTAATGCTCCACTACTTTGAATTTCATTGGAGGATTTTAAAGTCTCTATAACTAGGCCACTGCAAGGAGGGACATGTCCTTCCTTTTGTTTAGATGAAGTTTCAGCATGTTTAACATTTTCCTTTTGAGGTCCAGAAGGAGAGACTGACTGTTCTTTTGAACTAGAGTTTAAAGCCAACGCATCACTGTTATGTACAATCCTGCCAGCTTCGCTGGAGTTTTGCTTGATAACACTTCCATTTGCTGCGATGTTTTGACTACTATTCTTCGTGGTTGGATTTTCTGACGCTCTCTGAAGTAACACCACTAGCAAGACTAGCCTTTGGTGCAACAATCGTTCTTGTAACCTTGCCATATTTTGGAGGCAGGGGTTTGCCCTTACTATGTGCTATGCATGTTGGACAATACCACTCGGCTTTAGGCAGACCTTTGTTCCCATAATGCTGAAGGCATTTTAAGTGTACGGCCCTCTCACAAGCATCACAAACAAGCAAACTCTTCACATCGGTGATAGAAACTTTACATATTTGACAGTCCAGTTGAGCATGCATATACTCGGTTGATGGTAGAGTCCAACTAGGATGATTGGCAGGTTGGTACAGAATTTGTTGAACATTTTTTGCTATTGCATTGTGATTGGAGAAGATGGATTGTTGTTGAACAAGTGATGCTCCCGATGGAGCTTGATGTCCCATAACAGTGTTCCCTGTGACAGGTTGAATCGCAGGTGCCTTTTCATCCTGAGATTTCCTGCTTGACCGAACTCTGAATGGTATTTTGGTTGGACCTAGTAGCAGTAGAATGAGCTGATTTATTTGCTTGGCCAATAGGTGCTGCAGCAACAGGTGACATAGACAAATTATTCTCTGAGTCAGCCGATTCAAAGGAATACACCTCATTCAAAATTAAATGTATCGGAATAGCATGGTGTGAATATTTCTTAAATAAAAAAAGTTTCTATCTTCCTCCCCTTTCACCTCCCTCCCACTTGGAGCATGAGAAGGACATGGTGGAAGTGCTTGTGAGTTTACATTTTTTTTAAAGAGAACATCGGTACTGTAGTCATTCAGTAAATATGTATAGAAAGTAATACTTTAGATGCAAGAGAGGACTAGCAACAACTCACATTTGTCATGAACAACAAGTTTGCCATTCCAGGACTAGCAATCATGCTGTCGTCAAATTTCAGTGTTGTGTGGTCAGCATATAACTTCTGAATAGCCGATTGTGTAAGTGGGATACATATCTTTAGGTTAAGAAACATGGGACACTATTTTGCACTTCTAGGAGTAGGTACTCCCTGTTATGAATATTGTGTGTATATTCAGAGGCCCAATGGGCAATATATATAATACGTACAAGGGGTGTATGCCATATACAGATAAAGCAATACAAACACAGATAAGGAAATACAAAAGGATTTCTATCTCTAACATATCTCCAACACTCCCATGGGTGCATTTAGTTTAAACGTAATGTGCTTCCACCTAAGATGGTAGGCACCTTTTCTAGTATCTCATGTACAATTGTACATTATCCAACTTGCACATTGCATATACACATGATTAGTACAGAGTACCTGAGATGCTAGTAAAACTAAAACAAGTACATTGATGTACCATTAAAATGTACATACTAGTGGGAGTAACTATTCCTAGAACTGCAAAATCAGCTTGGTAAGAAACATATTTATCTTTGTGCATGAAATGCAATCATACTTTTATGTGAGGGAGGTCATATTTAAATAGACCTAGACAAAGTTCGAGAGCTAAACATTAAGAACTAGCGGTCTTAAGGATAAAATTTAATCAAGGCTTATGAACAGCAATAACAGTTATAACATGGTAAGTGTAAGGCAAATATTAGTGTAACAACACGTCACAGTACCTCCACTTTGTGTGAAATTAGGACCATTAACACCTTTTTCCACTTTAATATTTGCAGAACCAACAATTGAAGGGTTGTTAGCTGATTTCACAGAAGATGCTCCTGCTGGTGCTTCATTTAATCGGGGCTGCCTCAAGATATTTGGGGATGACATAGATACTGGGGTTGTGGCAGGGAATGACGCAACAGCTGATAGGTTCCTGGGCGAACCAGCGGTGGACTTAGAAGCTCCATGCTGGAATACATTGGCTGCACTCGAGGTTGTTGTTTGAGGCACATTAGTTGTTGGATGCACTGGAGCTTCCTTGACTTCTTCCATCTATTTCAAAAAAGGAAAGAGAACCAGTACCAGTAATCATTAAATACGCATAAAATTTCGCTTAGCACATATACACCAATGAATTAAACTAGATTACAGTATATAGCATATTAGCATGCTGAACTAATGAAACTGAAGAAAATGGACTCCCATACTAAAAGCTAGCATGACCAATAAGGGAATTGAATCTATCTATATGTTAATAGTTGCTGGAATTTCAGTAATGTCATTGGGCCATGTCGTCTTAAAATTCTTTGCCGTCCATCTTCTGTGGGTAGAAGTTGGATCGCGGGAGGGAGTTCACAGTGGGAGACCTCGAAAAATATCTCACACGTCTCCTCTCCTAGTTGAACATGAAAAGTGAAACACTTCCATATCCAAAACACATTATTCACATTCTCCATTACTCACTTTTGTTGTTCGATGCACCACACATATAGGAAAAATTTCAGTGCTTGGAGGTTTCTTTTTGTTACCTCGACTCTTATATGTTTACATTTTGTGCAAATGCATTAGTTTAACACGTCTTTGATACGAAATACTATATGTAGCCTTCAAGGCTTCAACCAGTGAATCGTAATGTTTGCTCCTTTCTTGATTTAGCATATATTCCCTGATTCCATTCCCTCTGTTTCCACTTTCCAAATAGATGCCTTTTCAAAAACGACAGTCACCAATAAACAACTTTGACCATTACCTTTTCTAATTATGTGCTAGTAAAAATCAGTGTTCTAAAAACAAGTCTACTAGGCCGTATACTCGGTCGTATACAAGTAACAGGTGCCCTACCTGTTAGCGATTATACCACATAATCGGGCCAGTTATGCCGCATAATAGGACGATTATGCCATATAATCACTACTAGGTGGGGTGATCCGGGAGTACCTGTTACCGATTTTTAGAACCTTGGTAAAATTACAAAAAAAAGGCAAAATTGGCAACATGACACTCCCTTTTTGTGGCTACGGCTCGGGGACACCAACCAATAATTAGCTGTGTACCATTATGAAATCATGGTACTATAATACACAGCGACCATTAAAATAATACTATTACTATTTGAAGTATTGGAGAGAGAACAGGAGCGAAATGCCGGTTTTTTTTCCTTTGAGCCGAAACCCGTTTGGAGAGAGATGTTGAAGTGAGGAGGGGAGCAGTTGGGGCATGGTTAGGTCCGGTCCGAAACGGCCCTAGGGGCACATTGGGAATTTCTTATCTTTTTTCTCTCCAAACGCACAGAAATCATAATGTAATTCCCACAGTTTGTTCCAGCAAAGTAACATGGATTCATAATGGTACTCAGCTATTATCAATTTCGTGCTGTGACCGAGCCATAACAACAAAAAAAAATGGAGTCCTGTAGCCAATTTTTCCAAAATATAACGGTATGGAAGTACATTTGATAAGAAATATACTAATATCATATCATTTCCATATGACAATACTTTTGTGTATATATGTTGTCAAAGTTTTAAAAGTTTCACTGTATGCATTCTAAAACAACATCTACTTAGAAACGGAGGAGCATTGTTTAGTACCATCAAACATAATTACTTGCAGGAAAGGTCCCATCACGTCGATTATGAGTGTAAAGTGTTGATCTGGCAGGGGTGAAAGCGCACTCACCACTTAGCGTTATGGCACTATCTAGAATTCTAGATGAACACTTGTTAGCGTCAACTGCATCACATGCAGCGGTGGGAAGCGAGCGAGTGTTAAATGTTAAATGCATGAGAAGAGGCGTCAAAACAAACCTTGCGCTTGGTGAGGAGGATCCTCTCGGCGATGGAGGCCCGGTGCGGGCGGTAGCCCATGGCGGCGGGGTCCCTGGAGCGGCTGAGCCCGAGGTCCTCGACGAGCGCGCGCACGGCCTCCCTCGGGAACAGCTCCTTGGGCCGCACCTCCCCCGCGGCGGCCGCCGCCACCACCTCCGCCAGCCGCGCCCGCGCCTCCGCCGCGAGCGCCCGCTCCGCAGCCGTCGGCGCCCTCCCGCCCCGCGCCTCCCCGGCCGCCGCCAGCACCATCACGATCTCCGCCACCCGCCCCAGCTCCCCGGCCCCCCGCCGCCGCTTCCGCCCCTTCCCCATCGCGCGCGCGCCCGAGGGAGGCGAAACCCTAGGGCGGGCGCGCGGGGGGTAGAGTTCGCTTCTAGAAGGTTCGGTGAGTTTGAAGCACTCACTTGGCGCCTGGTTGGAGTGGAGGAGGGTGGCACGGGGAGGTGGCGGTGAGGATTCGTTGGGGAATTTGAGCGACGCCAGGGGGAGAGCGAGAGAGGTTAGAGGAAGTACGCGCTGCCTGCCCACGGGGAATTTCTCTTTTTTTCCTTTTCTTGATTTCCGCGGTGGGAGATTTTGTTGCTGGCGTGGTGGTAGGTTGGTGGGTGCAGGGATGGATGGAAGGTGCGGATGGGGTACACGCGGCAGGAGGGTGTCTTGAGGGCCGTTGGTTGATTGATCTCGTCGTCTGGTTGCTCGGCTGAAACTAGAGATGGCCAGATGTGCCGTGCCACCTAGGTGGGCACGAAACATGGTATTATTGGCCCAGTCCTGCCCCGGCACAATCCGCACTGCAGCTGGACCGAGCCGGCACAACCCGAGCGTCCATGTCGTGCTTGGATCCACACTCTGACCTAGTTGGGCGGCACAGCACGCACAATGCGGCAGAGAAGGAGGTGGCACGGTCGGGCGCGGAAGAGGAGGTGGCGCGACCGGCGCGGAGGAGGAGGTTGGGAGCGGCGGCCCACGGTCAGATCAAAGCCAACTCGATCGGAGAGAAGAGGAGGAGGGAAGAGGTGAAAAAGAAGAGGAAGAAAGAAGAAGGAAAGCATAAGTGCACGCCCAGGAGAAAAGAGAAAAGGGAGGAAAAGAAAAAAAAGGAGGGAAGAAAAATAGAAGGAAAAGAAGGAAAAAAAGATGAGGGTTTTGAATTCCATATATTTTTCTATTTTTTTTAATTTTTTGGGGCCAAAACGGATTACGCAGACCGTCGGGCTAACCGTGCCCGGGCTGACCCAGCACGACCCGTTAGGCTAACTGTGCTCGGGCCGGCCCGACAAAACCTGAGATGTCATGTTTGAGTTAGCACCCAGCTCACGAGCCGATACAGCCCGACAAAACCTGAGATGTCATGTTTGAGTTAGCACCCAGCTCACGAGCCGATACAGCACGGTATGCACAGTCAAATAGGCCGACCATACCGTGTCTAATCATGCCAAGCCAGCGCACGCCCAGACCCAGGCCGTGCCGGCGGCCCATTTGGCCACCACTGGCTGAAGCTGAACCTGGATTACCTGGTTGGTGGGGTTTTTTTCGGAAAACCCCCGCAAGCTGATTGTTAAATCACAGGGAGATAATGGCAGAGGTATGTTTAAAAAATGCTAGATACTTATGGGGGTAATGATGAAAATAAACTAAACACATGGCCTCTCGTCTAGAACATAGGAACTTTGTAGAAATGTAGAATTTCTATACCAATTGCACTATTCTCTGGGAAATTCTTACTGTTGTTACGAAACGAATCATTTCCTTTTTTTTCAAAATCCTGCGAGAATCCTTTGAGCCAATCGCAGGAAGTGCCATGCAGAATAGCACAATGCTTACTACTATTAAGTGGATCAAATAATACAAATTTGAATCACCAACTCTAATGCTGCTAACTATGCGCATATTAGTTTTTTTTTTCATACAATGGAAATGACTTTGCACAAATGAACGTGAATATTTTTAGAACGATTATGTACAATGAGTACATATATGTGCAAATGTTGTACAGCAACTCTAATGTGCCCAAGGCCTGCCTTTTTGTGGCCCGAACGAAAGGTACAACCTCAGGGGATCACAAAATTGGTGAACTCGCCAAGCTGCTTGCGTTGGTGAAGGTAACATCAGAACAAAGCGTCAGCTGCTCAGGGGAAGCAAGTACATAGACGTCTTTGAGTGTGAAACCATGAACCACAGGCAAGATAAATCCATGCCCCAGCCGTGAGTTCAAATAGGGCATGCACACGGTGTTCAAGAAAACCCGAATCACTCCCTGCAAACGAAGCATTTGTTATGATTTAACTAACCAAGCATGAATGGAGAATAAAAACCTTAATTGACAATGGTGCTCTGCACATGGCTAGAATAATCATCTACCTATTACTATAACAAAATGACCAGCAGTAGCCAGCCCATGAGCCCAGAAGTCAACTAGCAGACTAATTGAGCTCACCATAATGCTGAAAAAAAAATGAAAACTAGACAAGAGAAGCATGCACAAAGATGGCTGAACTTTGTGTACCTGAATCAAAGACATATGGAAGTTTCCAACTTTACTCCACTTCAAGGCGAGGGAGAAATTATCTAATTCAACCCTACCATATACTTTATTGCCTGATGCCTCTGCAACACCTGAGGTGCTTACTACCTGCGAGGAAAAAAAGGATTTCAGTTGTTAGGATCCAACTTGGAACAGAGGAATATATAATTTGGAAGTTACAGAGAAATATGCTGAAGTAAAGATAGTATGTTAATAGTGCAAGTAATGCAGCCAAACACATCTAAAAATCAATATTTTCCTGTCTTGGAGCAATCGAGCAACAAAAGCACAACATCATAAATGAAGTTTAGCATTTGAGGATTCTTACTACAGATATGCATGCAACTGGAACTGTCTCTGTGCCATCTAAAACATCAATTATCATGTCTGCATTAATGGTAGCACCAATCTTTTCAGATGTAATCCTCATCACTGGTGATGAGGACATTGAAATGTTTAGCAGCATGTCGTCATTTGGATAGTTCCAGTACAAGCGAGGAATGATAAATTTCCAACTAGCTGTGTTTAGTAGAGACTGATCAGGAACTTTGTCGACAATCCAATGCATAGAACCTGCCTGAAGAAAAATAGGCTGATGTAAAATTCAAGCAAGAAGTAATACTGTAGAATGCAAGGCAAAACATTCTTGAAATATTATTTTAGCCAGACAAAATGTTTTGATTACCTTAAAGTAAACCTCTAATACCGAATTGAATACAGCTTCATCAAGTGAAAGCAAAAGCATTTTTGATGCCCCACCACATGATAATGAAAGCTGGGGATGCTTCTGCAAATTGCTAGTCTTAGCAACTGCAGAAGAGAATAACCCATTGATATCAAACTCAATCGAGGAATTTCCATATTGTGGATCATTAACAAAAGTCATGTTCAGAGCAGAGACATTGTCCAGACTGACACTCCTAGGAAGACCTTGAAGCCATGAGTCCAGTTTTGATGTGCTGTCAATAATATTTTCTGGTATTGCCTTTTCAACTGCAGCTCTAATATGGTCCTCAAAAGCATTTATAAGCCTTCAAGAAGGAGAGCAATAAGGCATAGTGATTAAACTAGGAGTATAAACTTTTTTCGCTTGACATGTTTAAGTATATAGAAAAAAGAGACCTCCAATAAAATTGTACATGTTTTATCTGAAATTCTGAATATACATGTACGCCAAACAAGTTGTAATATAAATAAGCAAAATCATCTTATCTCATATAACATTTATCTGTCAACCCCCAAGAAAAGGACCAAAAAGTAAAAGAAAACTATCACCAAACAAAAGAGATTAGTTTTATTTAATATATTATCTGTCACTTCATAAATATGCAGCCCCTTCAAAATTCACATTATAATGGAAATAATGGAACAAATGCAGAAGAAAGGGTTGCACATCACCATCAGAATCCTCAGATATATTTTTGTACGGAGCCTGAGAAATGCCATATATGCCATTTCCTTTGTCAATGGTCTCAGGAGGCACATAAATCATGGTTTAAATCAAGTCGCACTTGAAAGCTCGTAAAATCAGCAGAACAGCTAAGTATTTCAGATCATAGCAATGTGGTTATGTATTTTTTGCACCACAAGAGAGATCATTTTATGCACTTCAAATCCTCAAATGCTAAGATACGATTTCAACTAGTGTTATTTTTAAAAGTAGCATTTTAGAAATTCTTTGATAGAGAACACAAGGAAAGCATACCCTTGATAAAACCAAGATGCTCCACCATCCAGGGATATTACTAAGTCCTTCACATAACAGCCACATTGCGAAACAGATAGTGCCAAACTCCCATTGTAATTCTTTATTTCCATGGTTATTCCAACTTCCATTCCTTGAACCTTACACACATGAAGGATTCATGAGTTTTCTTCTTCTCAGTAGCAGAACAAATACACAACAAAACTAAAAGGTAGAGTGGAGAGTAACTAAAATAGCTTATTCGGCCTATGAAATTTACATGATACAAAAATGGTATAGCATCGTAAGTCATAGCTAGAGCATATCTTGAATAATGAGGAACATTATCCATTCAAAGTTAATTTAGAGATTTTAAGAACATAGGAATGCTTACACACAGGAAATGAGACAAAAAAAAACGATTTTCAAACTATTGAACAACTGCCAGTTACTGGATGATGGTAACTAGTATTTTGGTAAACTGGATTGTTTAATAAATTGGCTTTAGTCTTCAGATATTTATGGCCAAGATTTGAATTATTCTCACAAGAAAACATAGACTTTCGGCAATACTCTTCGAAAAATTGAAGAAAAAAAAATGGAACGACCAGAAACAAGCCAGAACTGGCCAGTTAGTGCTGGTTTCCAGTTGGTATCACACTATCATCAATTACCCTCAACATTTACTACAATTCTGACGCTAGATGGCTCCTGCCTACTGCCTGTAACTGACCAAAACTAGTAACATTCAATGGTAATCGGTCGAGTAACGACTTTCAAAACCCTGATGTTGAGGATTGTTTTATCTGATGAATTCATGATTATTTTAATCTTTTGTGTTAGACTAACTGAGTAAGTCATTAAAATATCAATTGTTGTTCAAGCATGTGATAGATCATAGATGCGTAAATTGGTAATTGGCTAACAATCCAATATTTTTGAAACAATCAAACTGCAGTAAGATCAACCATGCAACAAGAAGCGACATTTGCCATTTGGGGTTATCGCCTCATCAGAAGACTATTCTTGGTGGAAAAAGAGAGGATAGTATAGCAAGTTAGCCAAATCTGGAAACAAAACAATGTCAATGGAGGAAAGGCCATCAGCCTAGTTTCATAGAGACGGGGAAAGCATGAGTCCATGACAATGTCCTTCTTATGAACGTGCAAAATAATTGTGCAAAAAATTTCATTCTGTTTCCTTCACATTACTTGAGGGTTGAGGCATTAAAATTACGAGATTGCTTTAAGAGCTGGTTCGTAGCAATACACTTAACAGCTAGCTAAATTCATAAGGTACTACACAAGAGTATTCCTAAAGATCAAAATTTTCAGTACCTAACTCCTGCAAAATTCACAGAATTACTGTTAGATTTAGGGGAGGGGGCATCCTCAAGAACAATTATTTTCGAAGAAAACAACAAAATTAGCAGCAATTATCATACAAATTACCTCTACAAGCTCAACTTTCTATGATGGTGTGGTGTCAAACAAAATCTACCACAGTTGACATCAGATTCCATCCTTCCTAGACAGCAATAACCAGGAGGCAAGCTCAAATTACCAGGATCGAGGCGGTGCCGCTGTCGGAGATCTCGACGGGGAAGATCCAAGAATCGTAGTAGTAGCTCCAGTCCATGCTGAGGTTGGCGCTGATGCCGGAGGCGACGACGACGAGGGCCGAGTCGCCGGGGCGGACGGCGGAGTCGTCCCCGACGTCGAGGTGGAAGAGCGTGATATTGGAGGCGGCGACGCGGAAGCTGCCGAGGAATGGCACGCGCACGGCCTTCTCCACCCCGGGGAGGCGGAGCGGGGTCAGCGACCGCACCGCCTCCCCGATCAGCACGTCCTTGGCGAAGGCCAGTCCCTTCTCGGCGACCACCGCGGAGACGTGCGCCTCGTCGCCGGTGGCCGCGGCGGAGGCGAAGAGGAGGAGGGGTAGAAGGAGGGGAAGGAGATGGAGACGGGCCATGGCGGGTGGAGGAGGGGAGGAGAGGCGGACAGTGGAAGGAAGAGGAGGCTGGTAGTACAGGTAGAGTCGAGACGACGGCTTTGTGTATTTTTTTTAATGTATTTGGAATTTTGGATATTGTGTATTTTTAAGTATACGGAGTACTAATTGGTATTAGGAAGGTATCTACGGTACCCGGACATGTATTGTAGTTTTGTACCCATATTTTGGTTATTTCCGTGATGTTTTTTTTTCAAAGGAACCTAGCGTATATAATTTCAAGGGTCAGTATCGGTTTTATTTTTTGGGATTTTGAGTTAGACAACGAAAGCAATCGTGTTAAAAAAAAAATGATGTTCCGAATCATTGCAACAAGAATCAAATTTGTAATTGCGCTTGTTCGCAATGTGTTGAATTATACATGGACGTGCGGTCGGACAAGAGGAAGGAGATGAAAAAAAAAAAAAGAGGCTGTGGACGGAGTGTGTGTAAATACAACGGAAAAATTGCAAATTCTAAAGCAAAACAACTAAAGAGTGGTATATAATTGATTACACCGACAACGATGGCATATTCTGAACTACCAAGATAAAGGGTGGCATATTATGAATTTCCCGTTCGTATTTGTCTCGAACAAATGAAAAAAAGAGAGAAGTAAACGTGTCAATGTGTTTTTCTCAAGTGTTGTTAGAAGGGCCGGCTAATGTTTTCGTAGGCAAGGTTATATACTAGGTACTATTTAATCTCTTATACTGCTAAGCTCCATGTCTTCGCATACTACAGCACCGTAGCAGTGCAAGAGTGTTGTCTCTCGCCATGCTTACTGAAACTTGCACGTTTCCCTTTTGGGACAGGACAGAAGTGATACTTGTAAGATTAGACAATCTTGAGCTCCCGTGAGAATAATAAAGGGACTCCACTTGGATGCCAAGTCATTCAGACTCACTGGAGCCTCTCAAACTCCTCGCAAGTGTAAACCTAAGCGATCCATCAGCTACAACATCAATCCATTAATTCCTTGTATGTAGGACGCCAGCTTATGAGCATGTGCGGAATCTTCCTCTAGATCAAATTGATATTAGACCCAGTCTATAATTGAAAAATCATGTTATTTATATGCTTCCAATTCCAAAAAAAACTACACGCTATGTTCATGGCAACGTGTTAGAGTTACTGTTCTAGTCATATAGTCCCTTTTTTTTATCACGGAATAGCAAATCTAACCCTTTCTACCGTGCTCCCCGTGCACAGTGCCCCTCTTACCGTGTTCCTCGTGCGCAGCAGCCCCCTGCCGCGAACTGGAACCGCATCGCCCGTCGCACACCACATGGCATGCTACCGCGGGCCGGCAGGAGGGGATACTAGATAGCCTGCAGCGGACGGGGATTGCGGAAAGTGGCTTCCGCGGATAGGGAGCACAGGAGAGGACACATGTCACCTGCCTAACCTGCCGCGATGCCATTTTTGTCTTGTCGACCACGGGCTACATTTGCTATTTCGTTTTAAAAGAGGCTAAATGAGCCAAAAACTCTTAGAACCTAACAACTGATTCAAAATCATTCATCTTAAATATAAAGCACTAATTTATTGCAAAAAAAAAAAACTTAGTCACTACACACTAAAAGAAGAGATGAACAATGCACTCCTTTCCCTTGATTTGTTGATATTTCTTTTCATCATACTAACTATAGTCATCAAAAAAATTGTGAGATAATAACCAAATAAACATATGAATACGAGGGAAAAGAGTCAACTTCAAAATTGCATAAATAAAGATAGGAATTGTGCCTATAAAATTGATAATTGCATAAGTGTTTAGTTGCTTATACCAAGTGGTACATGTATAAAAAAAATCATCAATGTGTTTGGTTGTTTAAATAGAACCATCTCATCCTAGATGATGGGACACAAATTTGTGAAATATTTTTTCTAGATGTTGAATCATCTCATTCATCCAAAATAATAAAACTACATGGTACAAGACCATCTCATCACATTCAACTCCAGCCCATCAACCAAACACATCCTAAAGAAATTTAGTAAAGTAGGCGGTTCTCAGCACATCTCTGTGGATGGACCGAGATTTTAGTTCAAAATCCAAACCTATCTACGAGGATGGATTGGGAATTTAGACTTCCCATACAAGGCCTTAAGGGCCTGTCTAGCACGACTGTAGCTTTCTAAAAAGCAGCTTTTGGCTGGGTTAAACGGCTGAGCTGAAGAGGTTTGGTGTTTGGCTATTTGACTCTTAGGTAGGCTGGCTGCAGCTTCCAAAATGGAAAATATTTGAAATGCCCCTGAGGGTAATAATGGCTTGTTTGATGTCGTTTAATGCAATTAATAACAACTAACGATAATTGCTGATAATTAATGCAATTGACGACAGACAACTACCTCAATTAACGACGATTAACACAATTGACTGCAATGAACGATGAGTCGATGACTAACGCAATTGATTGCATGTAGCATGTAACGACGATGAACAACAATATACCCCAATTAACACAATATACCGCAATTAACGACAATCAACACAATTAACGTAATTAAAGATAATTATAACATAAATAATTATTAAAAATAATTATCACAACAAAAATTATTAAAAATAATTATAGCAATGAATAATTATTACAGTAAATAATTATTAAAATAAACAATTATTTACAAAACAATATATTTACAACAGAAAAAGAGATGGCGGCGGCTAGGGTTTGGGCCACCGCCGTTGGCGACGGGAGAGGGGTTCGGCAGCGGGGTCGATGGAGGAGGCAGGCGGCTCGGGGGAGGAGGCCAGCGGTGGGGTTGAGAGAGGGAGCCGACGGAGGAGGAGGAGGAGGCTAGAGGCAAGTGGAGGTGCCAGATCTAGTCGGGGCTGGAGGTGGGCGGAGGTAGGAGGTGGGGCATCGACGCGCGAGGAGGAGGGCGCCGGCACCGGAGAAGGGAGGAGGACGTGAGAGGATCGTGGCGGCATGAGCAAGCAGAGGAGGAGGGAGCCGGAGGCGAGGCGGATGCCGAGGAGGAGGGCGCCAGAGGAGGGAGTGAAAGTATCTAGGCTCTTAGAATTGATTTTGGTAATTAATGTCAACATTATGTTAAGAGACTAACATGTGCGCTAATATATGTTAAAGGTTAAAGTCCCAATGATTGAATGGTGACAAGACAATTGGCAATGCTAATGTGACGAAAATCAACATGGATTAAGACAAAAGGTATTGTATAGCCTAAGGATCCTTTATATTTTTTTACCAGTCTCGGTGTTTGGAGAAAAGACTGGGTTTATAGGATAAACACCGTACTATAAAGAGGGGTCATGGCTAGTAGCTTAAGAGACTATTTTGTTGCCATAATGATCAACTAGGGTTCATGCATTGTTTTGATTTGAGCTTCGGAAAACTGTTTTGAAAATTGGTATGACCACAAGTGATCGGTGGTACTACCACAGCCTCAGAGTGCCGATATTTACATCTTGATGCGTATTTTCGAGAGCATGTTTTTAATTATTTTTGATCCTCTGAAAATCGAACGATCGCATTTCAATTGCGGTACTATCATGAGTTGGTAGTACCAAATATAGATGGCGGTACGTAAATTACAGAGAGTGTGTTCTTAGGAGTTTTGATCTCCCTTGAGAATTGGTATTACCGCAAAATCTTGAGCAGTACTACCGGAGTGCGGTAGTACCTATTTTTATATGGCTGATGCGTTTTTTCCAAAGAAGATGTTTTGTGTGATTTCTTGAACTCTAGAAGCGGTAGTTTCACTGAGCCGAAGCGGTACTACTGCTACTGTAGTATACCGATTTCTAGTTGGCGATAGTACCGCAACTTTATTTTGTAATGGCTAGTTCAGAGCATTAAATGCTACTTTTCGATCGTTGAGCAAAAAAATCGATAGTACCGGGTTTCAATGGGGGTACTACCACAAATCCTGATTTTTCCAGGAAAGAAGTTGTAACAGCTAGATTTGTTGGTGAGGGGTATAAATACCCCCCACCTGCCTTCTAGCAGTAACTCTAGAAACATTTGAGCATTGTACTCTTGCATTGAACTCTCTTGAGCTCATATACATTCTTCAAATACTCATTTGTATTGATTTCTCATTCTTGAGGTAGTTGAGAGCATTAAAGTGCCTTGATTCATTAGTTGATCATTTAAGAACTTGTAGTTCCTCAAGCAAATCTCGTGATCTATTACTCTTGGTGTTTGCTGGCACCTAGACATCTTGGAGGAAGGTATTGCGCGGTGAGCTCTTCAAGGAGATTGTGAAGAGTCCCGACAAGATTGTGATTGGTGTTGTGCTCATCAACTCCGGAGAGGAGAAAGAGCAACTTTAGTGATTAAGGGTTGAAGCTTAATTCGTGGAGCCGACTTGGTTCGTTCAAGTTTCCTCAACGTGGACTAGTGAAGACCGACAAGTATTTGATATTACGAAAAAAACTTCATTGTGGTTTATTTCTGTCTTTACTACTTCTGCATTTACATTTATAGTAATTTACTTATGTAGAATTGATTAGCTATAATTGTATCTAGTTTTGACATAAGTTCATAATTGTCTTAAAAGGCTTAGTACTTCATTCATTACATTTGTGATAGGAAGCTTTGTTAAGACAATATTGTTTAAAATTGTTAATTAGTCAAAGAGTTTTAAAAACCTCGTATTCACCCCTCTAGTCGGTTATCCTTGATCCTATAGGGAGAGATGGGTGCCAAGGCCGGCCGGAGGACGAGGAGGAGGAGCGGGCGGAGTGCGAGCCGAGAGGGGAGTGGAGGCGGGCTTGGGTTTCGTGGGGCTTTTTATTCAATGGCGGACGACAGTAAATTACCTCCAACTTTGGAGGTAAATGTGGAATGGAGGCTCGAGAAGTCGTAAGCTTCCGTGGCGACTTTGGCTTCTAGCTTCGCACATTATAACATGAAGCGGCTTCGGGAAAAAGTGGGAGGGGGCGTTTGGAACGACTTTCAGCTTTTTCGAGTGAAAAGCCGAAGCCGTTTCGAACAGGGCCTAAGAGGTGCAAGAAAGGATTCTTGGGTCGCCTTGTGTGTTGAGCATTGCATGTTGCTTCATTCATGTGGGAGGTCGCCACTGTCCTCTCCCGTTTCTAGGTCGGCACTCTTCTTATCTTTTGTTTTAAATCGGTTTCTTCCGCACTTGATTTTGGGAGCCTTGTAGCCTTCTAGCTACTTGCTTTTTGTCTGCAAGTTCGTGATCGGGCCTGGGAATACTGCGATGTTATCTCTACTTGGCACTACGCACACGGTATCAAGAACGAAATAGATGAATTATGTAGAGATAATTAAATAACGACGATGAAATAATCATGACAAGAGAGAAATATTTGACGGCAGATTGCAAATTACTTAAGCATAACCTAAAAAAGTATAAGGGTTATCGCTCTCTCGCAACTCTTTTGAGCTTTTAGAACTCTCGGATCTTTGCCTTATACAAGAATCTAGTGCTATAGAATAACCTAGTCTCTAATCCTCTTGTGCACCTTTTGCTTTGGATGAATTGGTTTTGTGATTTGTGTTCTCAATGACCGTCCCTCATAGCTTTATATAGTACCCCTCAAAAAAAAAGTAGAAATTCTAATCCTATTAGGATTCATATATGAATCCTTGTAGCATACTTCTCCAGGTCCTATTTGATTAAGATACAAGTCACCCATACTTAACAATTCCACCTTAACTCTTATCAGTCAAAGTCGTCGTGCTCCTCTAGGAACTCGCTCCTAGTCGGCTCTGCCTTTTTTTGTCTTTTTCTTTTTCCTCCCATCTTTGGGAGTGCCCCTACCATAAGGGCTCATATACATCACCGCAATGTGTGTCGGTATCCGGGCTAGTCCGCCCAAAAACTCCACTTGTGAGCTTATTTGTTGTGTAGTTTAGTTAACGACACCTCATGTTCATACATCCTCATTGCTATAGGTTTGTACCGTCTTCAAGCTCCACCTGCTCGTCGGTACCGCCTAGCTGGTCCCATCATGTCTTCGTTCTTCTAAAAACTCGCACTTCACCTTTGCGCCTACTAGATTTTACAACCGTCTTTGCAGTTTCGCATATAACTACAAATGAGATCTGAGTACTTACCGTTGACGACATGATTTTCTTTTTCTAACTAGGATTTTTATCAGACCTCCCATTGCCTGCTCTCCCCTAATGACTATCTATTAATCGGTATCCTCCATTGCTCGAGATACTTTTTGTGACCTCTCATCGGAAGAAATAAGAAATGGACAATTTTTTTTGACGCTGTAACTTAGTGCATCTACAATAGTTTGTTTCTTAGTTTGTTACTAAGTGGAGAGAGAGTATTCAATCTAATAAAAAGAAA
The DNA here is from genome assembly GCA_036346255.1 of Ampelocalamus luodianensis. Classification (NCBI taxonomy): domain Eukaryota; kingdom Viridiplantae; phylum Streptophyta; class Magnoliopsida; order Poales; family Poaceae; genus Ampelocalamus; species Ampelocalamus luodianensis. The sequence goes on along the minus strand of CM070627.1, from coordinate 47,426,397 downwards.
CAAGTCTTCCAATAGATTGTTTCTTGAGCTTGTGGCTAAGACTTTAATTGCTACAAGTGTGCATGATTCTTGATAATCAATAATGAAGTACAACTTTTGTCTACATGTTTTAGCTCATTTATCATATCAATAATAAAGTCTGATTGCACAAATGATCGGGTGAATATTTTGCTTTAAGATAGTGGGACCCACAAAACGCGTTTTAGTAACAAGTAAGTCTCTAATAGAGTATTTGGTTGTTTCTTGTGTCTTAGTATTAACAATTTGATAGTTTTTCATCTAGAAACAACCTCACCTTCTCTCCTCCACATCACCTAAATGCTAATGTGACAATCCTTTAGTAACAGCTAACATGGACTAATATGGCAATCCTTTAGTAACAGTTGACATAGACTGTTGTAGATGCTTTATGTCAATTTTCGCGGTGCTAAGGTGCATTTTACTTAGTAAAAGAAAATTGTGTACAAAGCAAAAGCACGCTGATTCGCTGGGCACAGAAGACCGACACCTCAAGTCCAAACACCTCACCCCACCCCACGCCCCAAAACCCCAAACCAAACCATACAAAAAGCCGCGATCAATTGTCAAAAAAAAACGCGATCAAAAGCCTCAACACCCAACGCCGGCCACCGAGTGTGAGAGAGAGACCACCCAAGCGAGCAACCAGCGCCGCGGCGGAGGCGGAGGCAGCCGACCAATGCGGCGGGAGAGGCGGCTTTACAGCCTCCTCGGCCTCCTCCTCCTCCTCGCCGTTGTCTACCTCAACTGGTTCCCGGGCCTCGGCCCCACCGCCCCCGGCGGCGGCGGCCTCAAGATGCCTGTGCCGTGGCTGCAGCCGCGGATGGCGTTCGCGGGCCGCAACGGCACCCACTTCGTGGACACCGCGACGGGCGAGCCGCTCTACGTCAACGGCTGGAACTCCTACTGGCTGCTCTCGGCGCGGTCCCCCGCGCTCGTGGCCGAGATGCTGCGCCGGGGCCGCCGCATGGGCCTCGGCGTCTGCCGCACCTGGGCTTTCAGCGACGGCGGGCCCGGTGCGCTGCAGATCTCCCCCGGCCGCTTCAGCGAAGCCGTCTTCGAGGTCCAGATCTCCTCCTAATCCCCTTCTCCCCGTAGAGCGATTGGGTGGTAGACGAGTTGTTGTGGACTTGTGGTTGCTTTTTCATTAGAATTGATGCCGTTTATTGACTCTAACCAACATTCGGTAATGTTCCCTTCACCGAAAGCACGCCGTGACCGGTTTATATGTCATGCTTGATCCAACTGGAGACCAGTGTTCATGCGGGGCGAGTAGAACTGCAGTTAACAAACGCGTGAGACTGCAGTTAACAAACGCGTGAGCACAGCCTTCGTCTGGTTGGTGGCACATTAGGGGCCATTTGGATGTGCTCATGCGGCGATAGCCAAGCAAAGAATTTGCAGCACGATGGAGGCCAAACATTACAAATCAACTGCTTTAGGTTGGCGGTTACGTTGCTCGCACTGAATTGTATGAGGTATATCCATATTTTGCCGTGTAGGAGCCCAAATGTCCAATGCCATGTAATATGTCTTCTGTCCAATGCCATGTAATATGTCTTCCATCTCAGATTATATTATGCTTTGTGCTTCTTTAGTCCAAATCCATAATTTAATAGATTCCATAATATCCTCCACAGTAAGACCTCCATGTACCAAATAAATCCAATGGTTGTCATCTAGCAATTTTAGCAATCTAGTTGTTTTTTTCTCTTCAGTTCCTAGGATATCCGGGGTAAAATATATTTTGGCGCCTCTTGCTGAATAGCTCTTTTGGTCAACAAATTTTGTTCCATCTATGAAGGCAGTGCCCTCCATTGGCCTCCTTCCCTCTCCGAAGGAAGTTTCTGCGTTCCTTAAGCATATTCTCAGGTTTTGATACCCTATGCAAAGTAACACCTCATTGCACCTAAATGGTACTTCGCATAGGATACCAACCCTATTCTTATTGGCCCATTTAGGTAAGGTCATTGCTGTCATGTGATACATTGGGATCACGTACAATGTAGTGACTGCAAAATGCAAACTCTAGTGTGTTCTGATTGGCTTGGCTAATTACATGGTATTAACAAGTAGCGGCCTAGTATTTTGGCCATCAAGGGTCACCCATGTAGCTTACTGGTAGAGCGCAAGTTTGTGGTGGTTGAGGTTATGGGTTCAAGATCCCATTCTCCTTGTTTAAACCAAAGATACACTGTTCCTCCTGCGTATTCTCGTTTTTATTGTGGCATCAACATGATTCATGGAATAGACTGGTAAATAGTGATAATCTTCTAACAAATGTCCTGTTTTTAGCAATAGAAAGTATGTGAGACTTGAGCTATACTGCAGACCATCCATGCTAGCCATCTTACAGTACCATGTTTAACATTGCAACTTAAAGTTTCAAAAAGAAAACTGATAATTAGGGCCTGCTTGGAGGACTTCTAAGGAAGGCTACTTTAATACTTAAATCTTTTACATTTGAATAGTTCTTTGGTGCTCTACTGCTCTCATAGAAAACGTTTTTACAAATCTTGAAGCAAGTTCAGTTAGCACTGTGAAGGGCAAACCGAAGTTCAAAAGATTGGTGGCTGTATGACTTATCCAAAGTACGAGTTTCAAACACCTTTGTGTCATGTGGGGCCAGGTGTACGCTGGCGTCACAAGGGCACAGCCCAACCGGCGGCAGCCTAGGGCCCACAACCATCCTTTCTTTGGTTGCAAGTTAGATAGATTTGATTAAGATCCTTAAGATCAGATTTGTTTAGAAAGATTAGATTGAGATCCTTACGATCTCTTTAAAGATTAGATTGAGATCCTTACGATCTCTTTATTTGGAAATCTATAATTGTAAGTTTTTCTATTTAAAGTTGAGATGAGGAAGGAATAAAGCAAGTAGATTAGTATTCCTAATATCCGTCTCCCCCTTGCTCCTCCCAGCCACCAGGCGCGCACGCCGCCTCCCTCCTGCCATGCGCCGCCCCTCTCCTCCACCACGGCTCCCGGGCGCAAGCTTGGGCCGAAGCCTCCCACCTCTCACTCATACCCTATACGTTCCTTACCCGAGGCACATGACACTTTGACGCCTTGGTTGACACACCCATCTCAGCCTCTATCCCCTTTATCAACAGTCCATCCTCTCCCATTTACATACTAAGAATTAACTAAAACTATCGATTATGTTGCTGCAATCAAGTCTGCTGTTGTTTTCTCAACAATCAAGTTTGCTGTTCTATTTCAACTAAATATATTCATTTTGGAACTAAAACCGAATCCCTCAAAGAAGGATTTTTAATAATTTTTTTTGGCATTGTCATGTACTACTCACAACACCGCGCAAGTCATCCACTAGTATCATACTAAGTTAAACTTTAATCTTTGTAGCCATCGAATATGTGGCATATGGTCCCTGTATGAATCATATTGGCTAACACTTTGCATGAACAACCTCAATGCCTTTGAAGAAAACACTGAATATGTTCAGGGGGCACAGTTAGTTTGAGAAGCTTCAAAATGCATACTACCTCCATCATTTCTCTGTACCTCAGCAAATTGGATCATAGATGCCTATGCAACGGATGTTGTTCATATGGATATTAAGCTGGACTTTGTTTATTCTAGGTGTTGGATTATGTAATATATGAAGCCCGGAGAAATCACATTAGGTTGATTCTTTGCCTTGTCAACAACCTTGATAACTTTGGAGGGAAGGCTCAATATGTTCAGTGGGCACAAGCAGCTGGAGCTAACGTGGCGAATTCAACTGATTCTTTTTCTCACATCCGACCATCAAGAGTTACTACAAGGATTATGTGAAGGTAATCTATTAGCTTGAAACTTATTATTGGTTTTTCTTGTGGCACCGTGTATATACTAGTTTATATTCACTGCATCTTGTGGAGCACTGGAGTTACTCAATAAAACAGAGTATAACAACAAACACCAATGCAGAACAATGATAGTTGTGATAATCTGATATTATTTATTTATTTTAGATGGAGCGCTAGCAACAGCTCCTAGTATTTCAACCTATGAATTATGCAAACCATGATTTTCACTGTAGCTTGGCTCGTAAGGGAAGTTAATATTATATAAATGTGTTTTATACTTTTATATGAGGATTGTGGTTATTCCTGTACAAATAAATGTATCTAATATGTCAATCTTCATGTAAAGAAACTTTGCCGCTATGCTTGCATAGTCAGTTAGTCACTATTTTAAAACACTGGATGTTCTCCAATTCTTCTTTTTGGTCAAAATTTGAAAAATTCATTTTCATCATATTCCTATATAATGTATTACTGACAGGCAATATTGACCAGAAGGAACTCTTACAGTGGAATCAGATACTGTGATGAACCTGCCATATTTGCCTGGGAACTCATGAATGAGCCTAGGTGCGTGTCCAACTCATCTGGTCCTCATCTTCAGGTAATTTGGTATTCAAAGGCGCTCAACACTGGTATTTTCAAAGTGAAAACCTTCAGCAGTTCACCTGATGTTCCTTGACAGGCTTGGATTACAGAGATGGCAGCATATGTCAAGAGTCTGGACACTAGGCATCTCGTCACAGTTGGAATTGAAGGGTTTTATGGCCCTGGAAGAGCTGAGAGGCTGGGTGTTAATCCTGGGGACTGGGCAGCTTCACTCTGCTCAGACTTCATACAGAACTCAGCAGTGGAGCATATTGATTTTGCTTCTGTTCATTCTTATCCCGATAGCTGGTCTGGTCTCCCCCTCTATTTTTCTTACAGAATGTATCATACATTATATGCCTTTGATGCATTTCTTTTGTTTGCAGGCTACCAAAGGCAAGCCTGGAAGAAAAAATTAGATATCTTTCCAGTTGGGTTGATTCACACCTTAATGACAGCGAACACATGTTGAAAAAACCTGTCCTGTTTTCAGAAGTAGGTTACATCCAGCATGTAGATGCGAACAGCACAGTTGATAGAGATATTCTTCTACGAGTCATTTACGATAAAATCTATGATTCAGCGAGAAAGCTGCAGGCCGGTGGTGGTGCTCTTATTTGGCAGTTGATGGTTGAAGGAACGCATATGTACCGTGACGACTTCTCCCTGGTGGCACGGGATCATCCCTCGACCTATAAGTTGATAAAGGAGCAGTCATGTCGATTGCAAAGACTGTACGGAGAAGAGGGAGACCCTGGGTGGCGATGCTCACTACCGCCCTAGGGATTTTGCTGCTGTTGACATTGGAGAATCCGCTTCATGAAACACAGTGGGTCTTCGGTATATTCTTGAAAAGTTTTATTTTGAAGCAAATGGTGGACATAGATCTGTATAGCAAACATCCTATTTATAGATGGAGTGCTGGACTGCTAGTGTAGAACCCACTTCATCAACTACAAACAGGCCGTTATGTGCTGGTGGTTGTCGAACTCCTGTGTGGTAATCACATGGTTAAGTCATGTTCTGGATCATCCACCAAGTCAGCTATATATATGTCACTATTCTTTCGAGGTGCATAGCATAGCAATTTTTGTGTCATAGGAATAGCAATAACAATGCCAGAAATGTATATTGATGGTTCGCTGCCTTGCGCGTGAAGAAAATCACTTTTTGCAACTTTGTATCGTCATGCGTTACATGTTGTAATCGTACGTGATCTTTCCCATTTGAGTCATATATCTGCAACATGAACATGGCAGAGTAGTTTTCAGTTCTGAGTTCTCAGCGCCTTGTCCGGAGGGAGAGGACGAGAACGATGACGGTGTACTTTGTCTTCTCCTTCTCCAGGTGCGCCGCGACGTGCCGAGCAAACACGTCGAAGAGCTCGTCGAGCACGGGCTCGCCGAAGTGCGGCGCGAGCAGGGCCTCCAGCACCGCCCTCACCACCCTCGCCACGTTCGGCCCGCTCCGCGCGCTGTTGACCACGATGTCGTCGTCTTCAGAGTCGTCGTGGGGATCCCAGTTCGACCGGAAGAGCTCGATGTGGCCAACGTCGAACAGGCCACTGCGCTCGACCGCCGCCGTCACCTCTTCCTCCGACGGCGTGTACAGAGGCAGGTTGAAAGCGTCCAGCTTCTCCTTCTCCACGCGACCCTGTGGACGTACGATTACGAAGCAAATCGAAGCCGATCAGCTCAACGTTTCAATCGATCAGGTGAGCTTCTTGGTCGCAACCGCATCGATCTGCACGTACCTCTAGGACCAGTGACCGGAGAGCATGTGCGAGTAGCGCGTAGAGAGAGAAGAGCTCGCCGGTGCGTGGGTCTTGGTATTCTCTGCCGAGGATTGTTAGCACCATCTGCCCGCCGAGCACGAGCTCCTTGGATCGCAGCTCGAGGAAGAGCGAGAAGTCCCTGCGGAATTGCTCTTGGTACAGTCTAACCACTGCGGGAGGCGTGGTCGCGCCGATGCAGATGTTGCCTTCGTTCAGGTACGTGCCCCTCGAGAGCTCCTCGGGAACCTGCGGGTTTTGATTTTTGATATAGTACAACGAAAAGAGAGACATGATTTATGCACCTTTGTGTTTTAGTGGACTATTACATTCTTCTAATGACATTATAAATAATTCAAATACTTTCAATTAACCTAGGTTAAGAACTTCTTTCCCATGTTAGCAGCGCGGGGATTTTCCAGCATTTCTGTAGGAACTCGTTAAGAACTTCTTTCCCATGTTAGCAGCGCGGGGATTTTCCAGCATTTCTGTAGGAACTCAATTGTTTCGTATGAAATTCTTGTGTTCCAAATGCGCCTTTAGTGATGGTGCTTTGTGGCCTAATCTTCACGGTACAAGTAACAAGCTTCTCAGTATCTCTCGGCAAACAAAGTCCAACTGAAATCTTGGAAATAATTTTATATTCCGGCCAGAAAGAATGCGTCGTCGATACGAGATCGGACAGTAAACTCGTGACACCACTGGTCGAACGCGTCGACCGCCAAGGATGCAAAGGGGAGCTCAACGAGAATCACTCACGAAGGTCTATATCATTGTATTGTATATGTGTGAAAAGAGTTACAAGTGGCATCCCTTTCTCATTTACTAGGGGTCCTATTTATAAAGGGGAGGGAGAGATCACCAAAGTTACATCGTTGCCCTTGGGGCTTAGCTTGCTCTAGGGGTACTTTCGTCCATTGCATCAAGTGAGTCCCTCCGGGGTGGGTGCGCCGATGTGTCGTGCCTCGCCAAGGTTGGCCCCCGAACATCGTTCGGGGTTAGTCTCTGAACCTCGTCCAGAATGGATCCCCCACGTGTCATGCCTCGTTGAGGTTAACGTCGGCTCGAGACACCTCACCTCGTCCCTCGCCTTGTCCATCCCATAGTGATGCGGATGAGGGGCCATGTGGTGTTTCACACTTTGTCCGTCCTATGGTGGTGCAGACGAGGGGATTTTGTCCTATGGTGGTACGGACAATGGTGACGTGGCAGCACGAGAGTCGTTCGTGCCACTTAGGAACAGTAGAGAGCGCTATTTTTTATAATTGTGACTGCGAGGATGTCACAATACTGCTCCAAATATATAGTACCATTTAGGCCCAAAACTGTGATGGGAACCGTATATTGTACTGGACTGGAGGGGCAATCGGTCTTTTTGTAGTGCTAGCGCGGAAAAAGGGATAGTAGCGCTATTTTGCAGCAAACTCGACCTTTACGATGGTATAATGCAGTCGACTCTAAATGCAATGGTATTCACCTAAATATGCACCTTTGCAATGCTATTGTGCAAATTTCTCCTTAAGAGAATGGCCGTTTTCTAAAATAATTAGCTATAGTTTTTCAAAGCAAAACTCTTTTGACCTCCTACAACAGAATCGTGTACTCCAAAGAGTGCACATATATTTCTTTTTGAAAACTATCTATCTTCAAAACTTCATTGTAGAAATGGTTGATGCTATGTAAGTGCGGTGCAATTGATGCCTCTAGGAAAGAATTGTCTTTAAAGAGTTCAGGGTCTTTCAGAACTATAATTAACTAATTAGTCGAACAAACGCACAAGCGAACACACGACAAACGACTAACGGATGATATACCATGCATTGCACGAAAACAATTTGACTTACAGCATATTGTGGTTTTTGCCAGTACCGCGGCTTGATCAACAGCGCTCCCTAGCCAGCAGCGTGGCTAAACCTAATTGAAAATTAAGGCTGTTACAATGTGCCACCTAGACGGCAATGCTGCAGATCTCTTCTAGCCTCGACCTCTAACCATGACCTTGACCACATAACTGCGCCACTGCTCATTGCCTCTACTGAGGATATATAGGTATACCTACCTTGACTTCGATGTCTACAAGTCAGGGCAGTCCGACAAATTTGACACTACGGCCCAAACCTTCTTTCGCAACCTCAAAGAGAGGGTAAGAGGAGAAAGAGAGGAGGAGGAGAAGAACACGAAAAGGAGAGCAAGAGAGGAGAGAGATAGGTACTGTCTCACTGGCAGACGGGCCTGCTGGCCCGAAACACTCTCTCCATAAACACTTGAAACGTAATGACGAAATTCTGCTAAACGCAACAGCGAATAACCGAACTTAGTGGGTTTATTTCTGCGATGAGCCCACAACATTTCTTGAACCAGAAATGAAATGGAAATATTTGCAAGAACTAGGGTACCTGGGTAGGTGTAATTTACTCTAAAAAATACTACGTGTTGGATCAGACTTTTATACACTGATCTTTGATATATTTTAAAGTAGGAGGATTTGTTAATTTGTCATACAGTTGATGTGCAATTAATAATTTGTCACTTCAGGTCTCATTGACATGTGAGTCTTGAGACCATATGTTAATGAGACATGGAGTGATAAATTATCAATTGAACAATAACTTAGTGACAAATCATCGATAATCCCCTTTAAAGTATTGAGATATACTACTAGAAAATGGCGTAAACATGTCTGTCATTTGTAATACAATATTATAATTTTTGTTTCTATGAAACAAAAGAAATGATCAGTCAAACTTACGCACAGGACATTGAGCTAGGCAAAAAGACATCTTTTGGACTGAGAGAGTATAGGTTCTATTTCAAAACTGAAATAGTGAAAAGACACTTCAAAATTAAACAACTCGTTTATGTGTATATATAATAACCAGATAAGGTTCTCGCATGTGCATTTGGATGCGTCGGTGCATCTGATGATTTGTTTCATAATGGCAAAAAAATGGTTGACTTCGCGCTTATTTTAGCCATAAATCATTCTTACTTAACGACGCATGTTGAGTGCCAGTTTGGGCGGCTCGATCTGCGCCTATGTAAAAAATGCCGGACCTTTCATCATTATTCATCAATGAGAATTTACGCGCCCATTGATCATCAGTACGTACCTGAGAGCACCACATGAGGCAGTAGGAGGAGTGGAAGAGGTGAACGCTCCGGCAGGGGAAGAGCCTCCTGTAGAAGGATCCCGGCAGTCCGGCGATGTAGTACGGCGGCAGCTCTTCTTCTCCTCCCTTCCAATCTCCAGCGATGGATTTCTGGAACGGCGAAAGAGACTGGAAGACGTGGTTGAAGTCGTTCCCTGGGAGGTCGTTCAGGAAGAAATGGATCTCCACCGGACGGCGCCGATCGCCGCCGAGCATCTTGACGCGTTCCGCGATTGCGCCGATCACCTCGGAGACAAAGAGGAGAGTGTTCGGCCCGGAGGAGCAGCCGAGGTCGGCGACGAACATTGTGCGTGGGAGGAGATCCATGTACACTTGTTCTATGGCCCGCTCAAGCATTGGCTTGGCCTCCAGTATAGCCTTTCTCTAGTACATCAACTGATCGATATGTTCATAAACTAATTTGCTTCTATTCGATGTATAAATTTATGGTAATCTGTACACTTAAAGGGAGAGGGTTCAGAATATAGATTAACCTGAAGCCTAGAGTTCCTGGCGTAGCTGGTTTCTCCATCGCCTCCTTTCATGTGGAAAACTTGCTCTACTTGAAGAACCTGGATGGGAAGCCATCTCCGAAAATCGACCGGTTTCCGGTGATCACTGGTCGGTAACCGGGCGATTTCAAGCCTTCTTTCGGGGAGTCTAGGGAAATCAACTGCAATTTTTGAATGTTTCCTTTGGCCGAGAAGAGGAAATCCTGACCGAGAACTAAGAATTAATCCCCTGGAATCCATGGCTACTTGGCTAGCTAGGACCTGACTAAGAGAGCTTTTAGCTACAATCATCTCTCAAATCAAGATTGCATGGTTTGTCTAATTTATAGAGCCAAAGTTAAGAGGATTCGGCATGCATGTGCGCGCTTATGACTGCTTGCTTGCATGGTGCATGTGCGTGTGGAGTGGTGCTGTGAAAAACATCATTTTTGAAATGACACTTTTTTTTCTTGAAGCTGGTGGAAGAGCCACTTAAGTCTGTGCTAAACCCTATTATTAATTTGATCTTTTCAGAGTGCATTTAGGAAAATAACCATTTTTCTCAATTGGATGTACATAGGTGACCTTAGTGATCTCTCGTTCCCCCGAAATAACGTTGTTATTTATATCTATACAGACAACCGGTGAGATTCAAGACATCTTCCTCGCTTTAAGAGTAAGAAAATCCCACAATAATCCTTAAAAATAAAAAATCTAGACATTCACTCATTAACCGAGAGAAAAAGGGAATGATCTACACCGTTCATTTTGGTGGGGCCGGATTATAATGGTGCAAATTAATTATATATAGATATTGATGACCCGAAAGCACACCATGTCGTTTGCAGCAGTTTCCCTCAGAGTATTCCAAAGTTTATATTGATCCATTGTGGACGCGTGGATTAATCTATTACGTACCTTCGGCCAACTATTAATTTAACTACAACTAAAATAGCAAGAGGGAGGTAATTATGATGATAATAATGAAAAGTTAATTTACTACTAAAAGCAACAACAATTCTAATATTGAAGAGGTTGTTATTCATATAATGGAGAAATAGGGCCTAGGGTATTAGGATCACCTGCAATGTTAGTAAATCTTGGAGATGATAATAATAATGATCTAATAAATCAAAACAACTGCGATAACCATGTGTTCATGTAGGCGACACACCCTATATACATCTCCCTCACACAAACATCGCATAGGAGAATCAATTGTCCTGCTCATGTGCGTGCGGATTACCGCGTAGACCAACCGACTTACAATCAGACCAACGCATTAACTATCATGGTTATGTCGTGTTCCCTCAAGTGGATTACTTCCGAAAGCCGATCTCTGCCGCTTTCATTGTCCCCGACTCTGCTAGTCAATCTTCCATGCACCACTTGTTGTCAATGACTCTGTTAGTCAATATTCCACGCACCACCTGCTGTCACCTTTCCTTGCGCCGACCTACGGACCATCGAGTCTTAGTATCGAGGAAAGACATACAAACACTAATAGCAATGATAACACATAATGCATACGTGAAAGTTAGATCATCCCCTTGATTACTTACGCTACATGGCTACCTTAACCCCTAGCCCTTGGAGAATTACTCACTCATATTCATGGGAACCAAGAACAATAGATAAATAATGAAGAACATAATGACAACAATATGAGAATAACAAAGATATATTAATAAAGATGTTGCTGATGTTCCGGTTACACCAATGGATGAATGATTACAAGGAAGGATGAAGGGATGATGAACTATGGTGGAAAATATTTTTGAAGATGGTGTTCTGGACGTTATGGATGGTGTGGTGGTTTTCTCTTCTTGCCTCCTCATTTGTAGATGCAATCGGTCTCTGTTAAATAAGTGATACTTGGGTTCCGCACTGTGAAAGGGTTTGCGTCGCCAAGAAACCGAATACCGCCTTGGAGCCTTCACGAATCATGATCCATTTGACGTGGCGATCCGCTAGAGAGCGAGACGATCGCCTGATATGGTCATTGGTGACCGTATCGTTAGTCGTTTTCTTGTCTAGAGGGTCGGTTCGCGGTGATCCAAATTAGGTTTCCTTCGTCTTCATGTCTACTTTCCATTTCTGTTCCTAAAAGTGTGTGATGCCCTTCGGATCTTGTAGATAACATCAACCAAAATATAGCTTGTGCATTTGGCAATTACTCTCTCTATTTCCTTATATTTGTCCATGACCTCGGGAAATATCTGTTTTAATATATTTATCTATTGAGGGAATCTAGAGTGTAGTTATTACAATTTTTTCACTCTCTACTCCTACTTAAATGCTTTGAAAAACGTAAGTGGTCGTGGCATGTCATTTAATAGAGGTATGTAAGGTCATTTATCATTAAGTATTTCTTTGATTTAGTATTTTCTTGGTCTGTATGCATGGTGGACTGTAGACAAATATAACGAATTAGAGAGAGTAATTAACAGTGACACGAGCAATTAATGATGAAATCAATGTAATAATGCAATAAACTACGAAAAAATAATGTGTCATTTCAGGCACATCAGATATCAGAGTTGTAATACAATTGTATTTTCAATCATTGACATGCTAGAGTTGTATAACGAAAACAACTATATTATAATGTAATGTGGATCAAATCCGAAGGTCGCTCGATCTATCACGGTGAAACAACGGTAACTAGCACAGTTTACAATCTAGATTGATGCAAATACGCACTTTGAAACACGCAAACTAATCTGGACAAAAGAATCGCAAGGAAGAAACACGCACAACCCAAGAACTCGATGGTTCTCGATCAGGCTCACACAAAACCGGATATCGATACTTGCTCGTGCTCTCAACCCTTCTCAACTCACAACTCGCGATAACAGATTAACAGGGATACACCTAAGGCCAAAGGCCAACATGCGTAGCATGGTCTAATTCATAACTCAAATTCTGAAAAAAAAAAAGAACGCAGTCACATGGCCTCGTATAGGGCGACAGTAGCCACGGCGCGACGTGGAAAAGGAACTCACGGACTCAGCTTTCCTAACGTACTGCGGTTTTTTTTTAGGAGGAGCCGGTTTTCAAAAGAACAAACAAACCGGCTCAGAGCTTGGACTCCAATAAACATACGTGACCGGCTTGATCTGCTGCGCCATCTTGCTTTTGGTCTGGTGGATATGTATGCAGGTGGGCCCCCACCCAAGTGCTAGCTAGCAAGGAGAGCCATGCACATAGAGAATACAAATAGTGCACTCTGGAACCTAGTGGTTCCGGTAATTACTCCCTCCGATCACAAAAATACATGTTGTTTTAGGATATTTTGGTCAAACTTTTAAAATTTTAGGCTATCGATATCTTTTTAAATATTTAGATTGAATACATGAAAATCGTATGCATAAATTTATCTCGAAAAGTATTTACATAATATTATAATTTTATTAGGTGTTGTAACCATATTATAATAGAAATTAGTAGTCAAAGTTGTGTTTTAGGATCGTATCAATGTCCAAAACGACGTGTATTTATGACTGAAGGGAGTAACGTGCAGCAACAAAACCTCCACGTACTGATTTCTTGGCTTTTACCGATTCTGCCCCTCGCGCAAACATCAAAACCTCCACGTACTGATTTCTTGGCTTTTACCGATTCTGCCCCTCGCGCAAACATCAAAACCTCCACGTACTGATTTCTTGGCTTTTACCGATTCTGCCCCTCGCGCAAACGCCACATGCGCTGCCTGCCCGTGCGCCGCATACACCAACTTCTGTATGGCCTCTTGCCCTCTTCTCCTCGTGCGTTCCCTCTTCCGACCGACGACACACCGGGTAGCTCTTGGCCGGCCACCCCTTCTCCGGGTAGCTGAGCCGTATCATAATGTCTACAACTCTAGGTGTATGCACACTCGTTTGTATGTGTTTGTGGTAATGTTATGAAAACGGAATACGGTCGTTGGACGGTTAGGGTACCATCAAACGATTAATTGGAATTATAAAAAAGATTTGTATTCATGATAATAACAAATATATATTCATTTGATTATAAAATGAATAATTTTGAAGGGTTAGACCGCCCATTTTAATTTGCAAATCCTATAAAAAAAGCAAGGCTAGCTGCCAGGCTTATATTGGTAAGTACCTGACGAGTGGGGCCGGCCAGTTGTTTAATTAAGATTTTAATTTAACAAAGATTTAAACTCTAGTCTAGACACACCCACGGACTCGGGCCACATGCACCTGACCCCACCTGTTAGCCTAATGAGGCAATAAATCCGGGTTTCCTTTAGAAAGAAAAATAGAAATTCAAAAGAAAACCTATGCACAATGTTTTCTCTTTTCTGGATTTTCTTCACTGAACCAACTTCAATCGCTCATAACGTTTTCATATGAACTCTACATCGAGTGAAACTTGTTTCTATTTTTTTTTAATAAAATTATGAACTTTCATAATCTGAAAAAATATTTGGAATTGATTTTTTATATAAATTTATTGGGTTCATAAGTTATATGAAATTTTCTTAAGTTTAAATCACTTGTTGTGACCATTGGATCACTATCCAATCATATGACAATCATATGATACATAAATCTATACACAAATTCAATGTACCGACGTGGAAGGAGCGCTAGCAGTGATGGCTTAAGCGGCGGTGAGTGGGCACAACCGCGACGATGAAAGCGGGGATAGCCAGATGCGATCCAAACTGCAGGAGAATGGGCTTCTGCGAGTCAAAGCGAAGCGAGCAGGACCAGCATGGGAACCTAAGGTCATCGGGGTAGCGCCGGCGACATTCAAGTACGGCGGCACCATAGATGGCCAAGGCGAGCAGCGCGCAAGATTTAGGAGCTCACCACTAGTACGACGATGCGGTCGGCGACGACGGAGGAGCTCTACGGTGGTCGGACGGCGGTGAACAAGGACGAGGTTGATGGGAGTCATCAGGCAAAACAAATTGACTTCAACTCGAGCTCGGAGTGTTCAGATTTTTACAGTCCGCATTTGGGAGGAAAACCACAAGCTGAGCTAGGCATCGAGTACAGAACAGAGTATTACTAGAACGTGGCTGTAGCCAACTTTAAGACTTGAAACATGCAGCGAGACCCAGCAAATTTTGATGCCATTTAGTGAGGTTCAGAGTCAAAACTTAAAAGTCAACCCATCATCAATCGTACATCAGATTAACAACTAGGCGTGAAAAGTGGCATGCTGCACAGGAGTTGTCCTTGGTCAGATTAAACATTAGAATCATCAGGATTTTATTCGACCAGTTTTACAAAGAAAAACTTAACATTGTGCATCTCGAACGACAGGACAAAAACCCAAAGTGTAATCGGCATTATATATCCTTGCGTCGTCAAGAACCTAACATTAGTCTGACTTGAAACAAATAGATATCATCTGTGCAAGCCATCACACCCACTGACAAGCGTGTAACAATGACACTACTTAATTCTCATGTTAATCTCGACATATGACCGTTCAAACTCGCATGTGATTTGGCAAATCATTTTGAATGATTGTTCGTGTGTTAGCTACATTGTTAGAAAGATGGCAATATTTTACCATATTACTAAGACAACACGTGCATTGAACTTCAAAACAAAATACAATATCCATCATAATCATTCTATAGCTCATCGAATTGTCAAACTACTTTTTGTGTAGAATAATCTTATCAGCAAGGGCTATGCCAAGACAACTTGTTTCCCAAAAATATACGTAAGGAGTATGAACAAAATACAATAACCATCATAATCATTCTATATCTCCTACAACTTTTGATTAAATGTCCAAATGACATATCAACAAACTCAAACAGACAACGAAATATGAACTACTTCCAAATATACATAATAGGCCAGTATACAAACAACTATGTCCATGACTCCACCCTTCAGTAAATAACCAAATGGTTGTTAATTTGTGATGCCCAACCACAAACATCCCCATCATTCCCCTTAATTTACAATGCTGATAGTAATACTTTGACCAATTTGGTCACTCACCATTTACAAAATTCAGAATGATAGGAACAGACGAAGGGGGCACAGGAGGATACATACTTGTCAATTCCATTCCAAGAAGGATAAAAGAGAAGAGAAGAGCATCAGCTAGGGGAAGGGTCGGCACCAAGCCCTCAGTTTGGTTTAGGGTTTGGAGATGTAAACACACATGCACACGTACATGCACAAGCACAAGCACAGGAGCAGAGACGTACCTTGGGAGGTGGCTTCAGATGGCAGTGGGGGAGGAAGGGGAGGAGGATGCGTCGGGAGGGGATTGGTGTGGACGCCGCGCGAGTTGGGGGCAGCCGTCAGGGAGGAGGCTTCGAGCGGCGGCAGCAGCGTCGAGGTCGGGGGCGCTCGGGTGGGGAGGCGAATGAGTGAGAGCAAGAGGCTAAGGGCTCTGGGGAGGTGGATGGTGTAAGATCGAGGAGGCTGACTAGAGGGGGGGTGAATAGTCATTTCTAAAAATTTCTAAGGCTAAAACCGATATCTAATGTGGAAGCTAACAACAATCCGGTTTTGCACAATTAAAGTCTAAAACAACTAGTCTTTACTAAGTACACCAACAATTCTAATGCAATTGATAATGATAGCAACTAAACAAATACAAGTAAACAATTTAATTCTAGGAATGTAAATTACAATAGAGTAAAGCACAAGAAAATAAACCACAATGACATAACGATGTTTTACCGTGGTGTTCGGAGACTTGTCGGTCTCCCCTAATCCATGTTGAGGTAAGGCCAACCACGTTGGACCGGCTCCACAACTTGAGCCAACACCTCCGAGGTAAGTCCAACCACTTGGACCGACTCACAACATGAATCAACACCTCGATCCACTCGGGGTTGCTCTTCCTACACTCCGGAGATGGTGAGCACCAAATCACTCAAAACCGTCGGGCCTTCTTACAAACTTCTTGAGAAGATCACCGGACCACGACGCCTCCACGCCGTCTAGGTGTCGGCAAACACTAAGAGTAATAAGTCGAAGCCTCTCGCTTGACTCTCACTAAGTGCAACGCATGCACAATTGGACGTTCAATCCAATTCTAGTTGCAACACATACAACTAGACCATCTCTTTTTGCTCACAAGGTACAACACGTGCACAATTGAGAGCAAAAGCTCACACTAGCTTAAGAGAATGAAATAGGATGCCAAGAGTTTCCCCCAACCGGCCAAGGTGAGTATTTATAGCCCGCACACAAAAACTAGCCGTTGGAAGAGAATTTGTCGAAAATCAGGGAAACCCGGTCAGTCCGCAAGCACAGGCGATCGATGCGGGCTCTGATGCACTGATTATAAAAATAGCCATGACACACAATTCCCGATCAGTCTGCCCTCACAGGGTCCGGTCTGATCGGACCCCCGGTCAGTCTAGCCCTTCCGG
Organism: Ampelocalamus luodianensis; assembly: GCA_036346255.1. Classification (NCBI taxonomy): domain Eukaryota; kingdom Viridiplantae; phylum Streptophyta; class Magnoliopsida; order Poales; family Poaceae; genus Ampelocalamus; species Ampelocalamus luodianensis. The sequence goes on along the minus strand of CM070627.1, from coordinate 47,409,202 downwards.
GTGGAAGAAAAACGAAAAACATGCCCTCTGGAAAATGTTGACCGGCCTTATAAGGGCGGTCAGTCTACAGGCATATGGGCGGTTAGTCTGGGCTTTCAACTGCGGTCAATCCGGCCCTAGATTTCAGCATAGGCGACACTCAGAAAAACGATCATAACTTTTGACTCCGATGTCAGAATTGAGTGATCTTGAACTGTATTGAAAGCGTATTCAGAGGGCTACACAACTCACCTGATTGCATGATCTCAAACTGTGGATATCATGTGGATATGATCCTAATCTTAGTGTGTTGAACAATTGGCAATAGCGTCGAGGTGTTGGGAGAAACCCTCGTTTGGTGAAGTTCTGTCTTGTCAGTGCGAGGCGGTCCGACCGCCATGGTGGCGGTCGGACCGGCCGTGCTGGTTGTTTCTTGGTGAGTGGTGGCGGTCCGACCGCCAGCAATGTCCGGCCGCCGATGTGGCGGTTTGGCCAGGCTACCGTGGCGGTCGACCGGCCATGGAAGTGGCTTTGGATTTTGGTGGGCCAAAAATAGAGGGTGTAGCAGCAGAGAGAGGTTCTCTGCTCTTGGTCCCATAATTTTGGAGCCTCGGGCAAAAGATCTATTCGTTTGAAATTTCGGAGAGCTGCGGATTCCCAAATTTGGATTTTGGCTAAGTCATGGTGGCGGTCGACCGCCTTTGGTGGCGATCGGCCGTGGAGCGTCGGCCGGCCTTGGTGGCGATCGGCCGGTTTTGACTTGTTTCGTCGGTCCGTGTGGCGGCGATGGTTGCTGTTAGGTCAAGTTCATGGGTTTCATTGCATATGTGTTGCATGATGCATGTTTTGACTAACGTGGGTCAAGTTGTGAAGAACTTGTTCCGGTTTCGATTTGCTTGTCTATTGTTGTGCGAGTTGCTTGGTGGTCAACGATGATCAACGGCGAGGATGATCGGGACTAGGCTTGGAGGCGAGGTTGAGCGATCGGCGATGCGGGTGAAGTCATTGGACTCAAGTATGGTGCAAGATGGACAAAGGTGACCGACAGGCGATTGGTGTGGCCGGTTGAATCAAGCGTGCGCGGGTCGGTGCAAGTGCCATGGTGGTTTCGGTGGGGCCGGATGGGAGAGACTTGCGGACATGATGAGAGCGTTGGATCAACCTACACGTGGCGAACAGCGAGTGCCGCACAATCGGACTCGGTCTTGGAGAAGGACCGAGAAGGGTATTTTGGTAATTTTACCAAATACCGCCTTGGTTACCTTTGCCAACCCGCGCGCAAGGCGGTGCGTTGGAGAAGCGGATTAGGTCAAGAGGAGATGAAGACGGCGCTTTAAAATGCGTGCGTGTGTTAACCCATTGTGTGTTAGGGTTTAATGGGTGCCCTAATGGAATATTCCTAGAATCTAGCCTCCACTATAAATAGAGGAGGGTCTGGCGACACCTCCTTAACCCTTCAATTGGAAACCCTAGCTTTGGTTGTTAGGGCTTGGAGAGATCAGTGGGAGGTTAGGGTTCTAGAGATGGATTGATTTGAGTGCTCATGTGGTGAGCTTTGTCCTCCTAGATTGGAGTGGCTGTAAACAACAATCTATCCTCTATCCAATCAATCCAAGGAAAGATTTCACAAGATGAATCTCTATTTCGTTTTTGTGTTCATCATCTTTATTTGAGATTTTGGGGCTTTCTTTGATCCGGGAGTTTTTACTTGGTTTTCTTCTTGATCTTGCTTGCTGGGATATGTTGGAACCTATCTAAAGTCATCTTGATCATCATCCACCCACGAGCAAACTTTTGGATCTAAGTTTTGATTTTGCCCGGTTTTAGTGAAAGAAAGGGTGATTTTCGGGGGTTTTGCTCTTGAGAGCTTTTAGCTTGGTTTCTTCTCTTGATCTAGCTTGCTGTGACATGTGGGAACTCATCTAGGATCATCTTGATCATCAATCACCCACGAGCAAGTCTCTAGATCAAGTTTTCGTTTTTGCTCGGTTTTGAACCCTCCTTTGGTAAAATGGAAAAAGGTCAAAACTTTGATGTGGATCTACTCAATCGTTGCTTGGAATAGGTTCGTAATATTCTTAGGAAGGTGTGTTCCAAATTTGGTCAAGTTTGGCCTTGTAGATCAAAAGTTAGACCGTTTTTAGTTTCGATTTTCGGGCTGATTTTCCTGTTCATCGTGCTAGAGGTCAGGCCGCCCACAGAGAGTCGGACCGCTAGGCAAATCGGTCAGACCGCCCGTGTGAGAGGTCTGACCGCTAGGCAAAATATTCGACCCGATTTATGAGAGGTCAGACCGCCCATGTATTGAGAGGTCAGACCGATTCCAAAGGTCAGACCGATTTCTGAGAGGTCAAACGCTTGAGACTTGGTGATAAGAGTTTTTGTAGGTTTTGCTTGGGTTTTGATTGGATTTAATACAAGTCTTCCAGCTGTGCTTGATTGATTGATCTTCATAGCTTTCATAGCTATTGGAGTGAGATTCGTATTAAATTCGATCGTTGGTGTAAAAGTTGAGTGTGCTCCTATTCACCCCCCTCTAGTCGCCTTTCCGGTCCAACAAGTGGTATCAAAGCCAAGTTTGCTCTTTTGTGATCTTAACCGATCTTTGAGCATGGCGACTAGTGTGCCGACTTGTGAGCGTTTCCTTGCATCTTGGCATGATTCTTTTATCGTTGATGTGAGTCATGACAAGACATTTGAAGATGCAATAATGGTGTTGTCGGTTCAGGAGGGATTCTCCTGCGATATTTGTGGCGGTCTCTTTAATTTTGATTGTCCTAGTTTTAGAGATGAGATATGCATAGAGCCTAAGGAGAAAGAGCCCATTGGTATGTGTGCAGCGGCATTTGAGGATGAACGTGATGGAGAGCTTTTCGAGGATGATCATGATTATTCTTCCGAGGATGATTTCCTACTCAAGCTAAGCAAGGTGAGGAAAGAAAAACTCATTGATGGCTTGATTTCATATGAGTACAAATTGCATGCTCTTAGGAAGAAAATAAAATTGCTAGAAAGAGAAAATGGTGATTTGTCTCATGAGCTCTCCGAATTGAAAACATCCATGTGTGCTTATGATTCCTTACTTGTAGACATGGATAACTTGAATAATTCTCTTGCATGCCTAAAATCGAAAATGAATTATTGAAATCAAATGCTTCTATGCCATGTGATTCTTGTGTTGCCTTACATCATGAGCTTGATAATGCTAAGTTAGAAATAGGCAATCTTAGATCTATGGCTAGAAATGATTGTGATTCTTGTATAGGCATGCTTGCTGAATTGAGACTTTAAAATTGACTAATACCTTTCACCTTGAGCAATTAGAAAATGCTAGAGTGAGATTATTGAAATTGAAGCTAGGCCTTGTAGCATGTGCTTAGAACATGAAAAATGCTTAGGATGGTTTAGTCTCTTGCAAGAATAGTGCTTGTTTAGAAACTGAAATTGATGCTTTGAATTGCATACTTAACACAAAAGCATCATTAATTTCTTGCACATCTTGTATTTCTTTGAAGAGCGAGATTGAGTCTTTCTTGTGATGATATGAGCGCCAAGTCATGTGACTCTTGTATTTGCCTTCAATCCGAGATTGATGTTTTTAAGATTTCTCTTGCATCTTTTCATTCGGAGTTGGAGTCCTTTTGTGCTAAAGTGAGTCACTTGATGTTGGTTTTGTTCCATCGCTTTGAGTAGCTCTTCTTTGGGAGGTTCAACTCTTTCGAACTCTTCTTGTGTTGTCCAACGAATTTCAAAAGACAAGGGTGTTTCTTCTTCAAATGATACTACATCTTCAAAAGAGAAGTATCACTGCACCTTTTGTAAGAAGAATGGACACACTTTCGACTTTTGCTTTCGCCGTTTGAAACATGAGCATCGAGTGCGTCGTCGTATCTCTAGGAACACACATAGTCTTTCTCATGGCATGTGTGAGCCTAGTGCCGATACGAGGGCGAGTCATGATGTTAGTTCTCCCAGGACTTCTTCTTTGAGTGACAATGGTGCTTCGTCCTCTCGGACTGTGTCTCCTAGTAGACCTTTACACCATTGCTCATTTTGTGGGAAGAATGGACATCATGTGGATTTTTGTTTCCGACGTGCAAAACATTTGCGTCGAGCTCATGCTTCTAAGTCTCCTAGTGGGCATAGTCTTTCTCATGACATGCACACTAAAGAGCCTAGCACAAAGACTCGATTTGTTGATGGCTTCTTTGACACCTTTTCTAGTGGTGTTGGACAGCATCGTGAACTTGGCTTTCATGGCTTTGGTTTTGGTCCACGAGCTGCCCCAAGGCAGGATTTTCGCCGTTTTCCAAAAGGTGGACCTCATTTTGTTCATCGAGGTACACACTCACGGCGAGGATGTGTGAGTTCCTTTAGTGCTTTTGTTGGTTCTCATCATGGTGCTTCCAAGCAAGGCCATCGCCGCTTTTCTAGAGATGGATCTCGTTTTCCTCATCGATCTGTCCACTCGCGGCATGCCTTCAAGGATGATATTGGATCTTCTTGCATGGACCATCATTCGCATCATTCTAACTCTCATAATGGTTCGACTGCTTCTAGTGGTGGTGTGTCCAAGGTTTTGGTTCCCAAGCATTTGCTCTCTAACCCTTCGGGATCCAAGACTTGGACACCTTGCCTTTCTCATGTGTGGGTACCGGGAATACGGGTTGGAGAACATGGACTTAAGGGGTTCTGGTCTTTTTGCTTCTTCACATGATCGGGACACTTGATGGTTCTCCACTCCAATAATAGCCTCCAAGAGGCATATGCTTTCATGATCGGCGTTTACATCTGTTTTGTGAGCAATCTTATACCTTCATGCATTTACCTTTATGATTATTCAATCTTGGCATGTTGTGCTTGTTTTGTGCTCACTTGTACCATATTGGCATGTATTACTCTTGATATCTTTCATCATGCCTTTACCTTGCTTATATATCCATGTATCATATTGTTGTTCTTTATTTTCATGGGTGTATGAGCTTGAGTTTGTCATCATGAGCTTGTCTTTGTCTTGTACCTATATTATTTTGCTCGTGATTGATTCTTGCTTATGTATCCATGTATTAGATTGTTCATTATTTCCATGGATGTATAAGCTTGGTTTTGTCTTCACGAGCTTTGTGTTGTTTTGTACATGATTAATCTTGCTCGTGTTGATTTTTGCTATATGTATCCACATTCTTATTTGATATCCATGTTAGCATACCTTTTCCATGACTTGGTGTATAACTTGCTTTATGCTTACATGGTTATTGTGTTTTATTGTTAATTGTGGATATATGAGCTTTACCATAGCTTTCACTAGCATGCTTTACTTTTGATTGTATATTTGATGTGTGATATGCTATGTGCTTCTTTGCTTGCTCCTATGCCTTATTGTGGATTAAGGATAGTTTGAGTTTTGTCATATCTTGGATAGTATGTCTGCAATTGATTTGTCTATCTTCATGCTCATATCTGAGCGTTGATTATATGCTTTAATGAGCTTTGGATCATTTCTTGCTATCCTTGCTAGTCGTGTGTCTTGAATCTTGTTTTCCTAGATATTGTCTTACTAACAGTGCAAGGCATAGACTTCTTCATCTTTTGGTGTAGCCTTTTGGTTGAGAAGAAGAACATGTGGTCCAATAAGTGGTCAAAAACTCCAGTGTTGGTTCTTCTTCATTTGTGCATTCAATGCTGGCTATCACTTCTAGCAGATTGAAGGAATTTTGAGATAAGGATGATGGGTGGCGCAACTACTTTTGGAGCTTCAAGGAATGGATCTTCATCCATCATGACTATATCTCACTTGCAAGCGGTGTGACTCGAGTTCGAGCTTCTCTACCTTACTTTTATGTATGGTATCCCTAGTCTACCTTGCATAGCATTTGGGCTTGTTGAGTTCGGGGTAGATAGGAGGCTCTGTTCTAGCATGTGTCCTTTCTAGGCACTCTTCTTATCCCATGTTTTCTAGGTTGCACTCTTCTCACTGACCTAGGTCGAGCTTGTTTCCCAATCACTTGTCCTTAGCAGGTTTTTGAGTTGCTGTAGGTCCTTTTAGTGTTTGTGTTTCGCTCCTAGCTTTTGAGTTGCTTTTCCTAGAGATCTTTTGGAGTTTGAAGTCTTTTGTGCTAGTTTTGTGGAGTCCAAGGCTCTGTTGGAGATCTCCCCTCAAAGCTTTTGACCAAACAAGGTTTGCCACCTTGAGAAGCAAGTTAGGGATAATTTATCCCTTTGGGTTGGTTTGAGGGAGTTGGTTCTTTCTCGAACTTTCTTTGTTCATTTGAGCTTTCCTTGTTCATCCGAACTTTCGTGTTCATCCGAGCGTTTTGTGGATCTTTTCGATACCTTCTTCAAGTGGTATTTTCTTGGATCCTTTCGGTCTTTTAGGCTTTTAAGTCTTTTGTGCATCTCATTGTATCATATTGCATACAAATGAAAAATCCAAAAAGATGCATTATAATATAAGATTTACTGCTTCTGTCTTTTAATTTGATGAAGCTTTGCTTATTACCCTCTTGAGCTTTAGTATTTCAATTCCTGCTCAAAGATCGTGTCTAGTTCTTTGACTTGCTAGAATTATCATGCTTTCACATGTGCAGCAATGTCTTTGCTAACTGAGCTAGAACTATTAAACAACTTGAACTGAAAATTGCAATTTATGGATCTTTTAGCTAGTTGCTCAACTAGTGATCCTTTTGTGACATTGGCCCTGTCAAAATTGCTTTGTTAGCTCTTGGATCTAGAATTGAACATTTATGGAGCTTCTTGTTCTTTTACGAATCTCTAATTGCTCTATGAATCAATGAAAAATGATCTCTTTTGTGCGAAAGAACTGATCTCACCAATTCTTTCTCATGAGACTGCTTGCCATTGTACTAGGCATGAACTCAGGGGGAGTTTTGGATGACCTAGACAACTCTTTTAAGCTTTTGTTACTTGGGATGGTCGCGGCAAGGCTTGAGATCTAGTACATGGCTAAGAAAACAAATTGTGAAAATTGGTTGAAGCTTGGGAAGAGTTTGTGGATGGCTCCTAGTCCAGGATCTTCTTCACCAAGATAGACCTTTACTCAACTTCAATATTTATTGAAAATGAAATCTATTGAGAAATTTGGGCTTTTGAGACAATTTGAGCTAAATGATTCAATTCAGGACTTTTTGTCTCTAAGGTGGTCTTTGCTAGCTTCAGGATCTAACAATGACATTCGACATGGCCATTATCACTTTAGGATACCATTGTTGAACTTGCTAATTTTGAAGCTTTGCTTAACTTAATCCAACAACATATGGTATTTTGAGCTCACTAGCTTAGCTTTGCTATACATGTCTTAATATGATCTTACTAGCTTTGTCAGGCTTATTGTATCTTGAGTAATGGTAGAAATGCTAGCCTGTTCAATTGAGTAATCCCCAAAGCTTCTTTTTACTAAAATTGAAAATCAAAACAAAAATGAAGCCACCCCATTGCACTTCATGCATGCTCTTTCTTTTGTTTCTTCCGTATTGTTGCACTTGTTATCTCTGGATGAGAGGAAGGGATGATTCCTTGATGAATCCATTGTCAAAGGGGGAGAAGTTTTGGCAAAAATGTGAAAAGAGCTTTCGGAGTTAAGGAGAGAAGTTCAGGATGTTATGGGGGAGAAGTTTTGTAAAGAGAAAAGAAATGGCTTCTCATTGTCAAAGGGGGAGCTTTAGCTTATTGGAGAAAATGATGATCATAGTGAGGGGGAGTTTTGAAATTGCATTCTTTTGATCTTAGTGTCTTTTCTAAACTTGAATTGCAATTTTTGAAGACTCACAATGATCAAAGGTCAAATCGAACAATTGTTCTTTCATATGGACCTTAAGTGAGTTTTTTTTGTCAATTCTCTGGAATTTGAAGCTTTCATGCTTTCTTTTGCCTTATCTCACTTGCCTATGCTATTTAGAAGCTAGCTTGGTCTTTTCCATTGCTTTCTCTTGCATTTGGACCAAGTTGTGCCTTTCTTGAAACGTCGGTATTTTTATTTTTAAACCCTCAATTTGCATTTTGAGAAGATTGCCAATGTGTTCATCAAGGGGAGATTGTGGAGATCATGTGGATATGATCCTAATCTTCTTGTGTTGAACAATTGGCAATAGCGTCGAGTGTTGGGAGAAACCCTCATTTTGGTGAAGTTCTTGTCTTTATCAGTGCGAGGCCGGCCGCCATGGTGGCGGTCAGGCCGTGCCGTGCTTTGGTTGTTTCTTTGGTGAGTGGTGGCGGTCCGACCGGCGTGGCGGTGGTCCGGCCGGCGATGTGGCGGTTTGACCGCCACCGCCGGCGGTCGACCGACCATGGAAGTGGCTTTGGATTTTGAGTGGGCCAAAATAGAGGGTGTAGGCAAGAGAGGAGGTTCTACTGCTCTTGGTCCCATAATTTTTGGAGCCTCCAGGCAAAAGATCTATTCGTTTGAAATTTCCAGAGAGCTTGCGGATTCCCAAGCTGGATTTTGGCTAAGTCATGGGTGGCGGTCGACCGCCTTTGGTGTGATGCGGCCGGTAGGAGCGGTCCGACCGGCCTTGGTGGCAGTCTGACCGGTTTTGACTTGTTTCGTCGGTCCGTGTGGCGACGATGGTTGCTTGTTAGGTCAAGTTCATGGGTTTCATTGCATATGTGTTGCATGATGCATGTTTTGACTAACGTGGGTCAAGTTGTGAAGAACTTGTTCCCGGTTTCGATTTGCTTGTCTATTGTTGTGCAGGTTGCTTGGTGGTCAACGATGATCAACGGCGAGGATGATCGGGACTAGGCTTGGAGAGGCGAGGTTCGAGCGATCGGCGATGCGGGTGAAGTCATTGGACTCAAGTATGGTGCAAGATGGACAAAGGTGACCGAACAGGCGGTTCGGTGTGGATTGGTTGAATCAAGCGGCGCGGGGTCGGTGCAAGTGCCATGGTGGTTTCGGTGGGAGCGGATGGGAGAGACTTGCCGACATGAGAGCCGTTGGATCAACCCTACGTGGCGAACAGCGAGTGCCGCGCACAATCTGGACTCGGTCTTCGGAGAAGGACCAGAAGGGGTATTTTGGTAATTTTACCAAATACCGCCTTGGTTACCTTTTGCCAACCCGCGGCGCAAGACGGTGCGTTGGAGAAGCGGATTAGGTCAAGAGGAGATGAAGACGGCGCTTTAAAATGCGTGCGTGTGTTAACCCATTGTGTGTTAGGGTTTAATGGGTGCCCTAATGGAATATTCCCTAGAATCTAGCCTCCACTATAAATAGAGGAGGGTGCTGGCCAGCACCTCCTTAACCCTTCAATTGGAAACCCTAGCTTTGGTTGTTAGGGCTTGGAGAGATCAGTGGGAGGTTAGGGTTCTAGAGATGGATTGATTTGAGTGCTCATGTGGTGAGCTTTGTCCTCCTAGATTGGAGTGGCTGTAAACAACAATCTATCCTCTATCCAATCAATCCAAGGAAAGATTTCACAAGATGAATCTCTATTTCGTTTTTGTGTTCATCATCTTTATTTGAGATTTTGGGGCTTTCTTTGATCCGGGAGTTTTTACTTGGTTTTCTTCTTGATCTTGCTTGCTGGGATATGTTGGAACCTATCTAAAGTCATCTTGATCATCATCCACCCACGAGCAAACTTTTGGATCTAAGTTTTGATTTTGCCCGGTTTTAGTGAAAGAAAGGGTGATTTTCAGGGGTTTTGCTCTTGAGAGCTTTTAGCTTGGTTTCTTCTCTTGATCTAGCTTGCTGTGACATGTGGGAACTCATCTAGGATCATCTTGATCATCAATCACCCACGAGCAAGTCTCTAGATCAAGTTTTCGTTTTTGCTCGGTTTTGAACCCTCCTTTGGTAAAATGGAAAAAGGTCAAAACTTTGATGTGGATCTACTCAATCGTTGCTTGGAATAGGTTCGTAATATTCTTAGGAAGGTGTGTTCCAAATTTGGTCAAGTTTGGCCTTGTAGATCAAAAGTTAGACCGTTTTTAGTTTCGATTTTAGGGCTGATTTTCCTGTTCATCGTGCTAGAGGTCAGACCGCCCACCTGAGAGGTCAGACCGCTAGGCAAATCGGTCAGACCGCTCGTGTGAGAGGTCTGACCGCTAGGCAAAATATTCGACCCGATTTCTGAGAGGTCAGATCGCCCATGTATTGAGAGGTCAGACCGATTCCAAAGGTCAGACCGATTTCTGAGAGGTCAGATCGCCCGAGACTTGGTGATAAGAGTTTTTGTAGGTTTTGCTTCGGGGTTTTGATTGGATTTAATACAAGTCTTCCGCTGTGCTTGATTGATTGATCTTCATAGCTTTCATAGCTATTGGAGTGAGATTCTGTCGAACCCAGTGCGAAGGATCCCGAATTCTCGTGTTCAAACACGACCGAGATTTCCGGTGTACACGTCTCACAAAAATGAATATCACATTCATATCACGAAACGTAAATGGCATTAAATAAATAATATTTTAATACAAATAAGTCTGAATAATAATATCAAATGTCAAATGATAAACATAGCGGAAACAACATAATAGTAGGAGCCACACGATGCGCCACAGCAATCGTGCAGGTCGGGAAGGCCTACTCGTCAGGGTCCTCACCGTCAAGATAGCAGTCTTCTCACGAATAAGATTTATTCAAAGAAGAGTGAGCACTACTACCGTGCTGCAAGTCACACCCAATATTGAATTTAAATGCATGCATAAGGAAACAAGTGAGTATGGCGGGGTTGTTTTGCATAAATAGCATTTTCAGTTTGAATAAGTATAGTAGTTTCTAAGGCAATTTTATACTATGGATAAAATCATATTTTGAAATAACAATGATATAATGTGGATAACCTCCAATGATAAAGTGAAGGATCCTCCTAACACTTGGCTTCCCTTAAATTTTCATAAGGATTAACCATCCTCAACATTTAATAAAGCATTTTAAAACAAAAAACAATTCTAACTTTAAGTGGCCCTGCTAGCATGTCTATGACCATGACGACGCCTATTCGAATAGTTTCTACTCGCTGAGTTGGTACAACTTTACCCACACGAGGTGACATGCTCGTTATGTCGCCAATTCACGCTCCGTAGGCGTGTGGTGAGCAATTACCATGAGGCCTTTACAATGTTTTATCCTAGTACATTCATGCGCTAAGGTTTCGCCTTTGGATGGACTGTCCTCGGAAGCCCCTCTTGCGTCAAGTGGGAATAAAACGTCTAACCGACACCCACAAAATCACATGACATAAATATACCAGGACAACACAAATTAGTTAGCCAAATCCCGCCCATACAGGACATGTGGTGGCACGTTATGGCATAGCAATAAGCGGCTCAAAGACCGGTCCTCAATTGACTTGGGCGTCATTCCTACAACCCATGGGCCTTGATCTTAACCAGATCAAACCCGTGCATAAACTGCACCCACCATTCACCATTTCGCCAAGTCCAAACCCATTTTGATTTTATTTTGAATAAAAACTTTATTTTTAAACTCATGTGGTAAGACAATACCACAATGTCAAGTTTGAAAACAATTTGTAGAAATCGGTGTAAACCCTCCCAAATTACAGTAAATGTGGACTAAGCTTGGCTAAGCATATATTTGAATTTTGGTAATATCTTGCCTATGGTATCAAGGTAGTCGATACAACATTCAAATTTGGCCATACAATAACATATGGAATTAACTATATGTAAAACAGATATTAAAATATTTATAACAACATATGCATGCAATAAGGAATTTAAAACTGAAAATAACTTAAAATAATAGGGCAATATGGTCAATGGTGTAACTTGCCTTGTTCGATGTCTTGGAATTCTAAATCTTGATTGATCGAACTCTCGAGTCGTCAATTCTATACGTGAAAATACGACAAATTCAAAATGCAAATTCAAATAAATTCAAAACATAGCTCAAATTAACTCCAAACTGAAATATTTTGGTTTAGTTAGCTAGATTATAATTTTATATAAATTTTGCAATTTGAATCACCCAATTTGGAGTTCATATGCAAAAGTTATGAATTTTTGAAGTTTATATCTAAATCTGAAATTTTATTGAATTTCAGAATTATTTTCCTCGAAAATCCATTTATTGCGCAATGATTACATCAGCTACGTGATTTCGGAAAATAAAAGATTTAAAAAGTATTCGGCAGTGGGCCCCATGTGTGGTGGGTCGCTCACGGTGAACCAAGCCCACCGAACTTTGAAGAAACGGCGCGGTGGGTGGACCACGTGGGTGTGTGCGTGGCGCGACACGCGCCACGCAAGCCGTGTTGCTGAGATGGTGCCCAGGTGGTGCCACGGTGGCGACCCACGTCGGCTTGACGGCGGCAAAAGTGTCGGGCGCGGCCGACAACGGCCAGCGGCGGAGGTTCACCGGCGGCGAGTGGTATCAACACGTAGTCACGATTATTGCGAACATGATGGTACCTGAATTGGCACGGACGGGCGACGGTGGTGGCCGGAATTGGTGCCGGAGCGGAGGAAGAAGCACGGTGGTTGCCGGCGAGGGTGACCGAAGGTGCTCCGAGGCGAAGAAGAGGTGCGTGAGGAAGCTCCGGTGATGGGGAAGTCGTTGGTGTGGTCCACGGCGGTGGCGTTGCGTGGCGGAGCACCGTGGTTTTCACCGGCGGTAGCAAAACCCTAAAACAAGAATTACGACGGCGTTGATGGGAGAGGGAAGGAGTGAGTGATGGCTTTGAGTTGAGTGAAGGAAGGGGCGCCGGGGGCTTCCTTTTATAGGCGTCGGGGAGCTCTGGAGCGGCGTGGAGGAGGGGTGGGGCGGCGCGCGGTTTGCGGCGTTGAGGCGAAAACCGTCCGAGAAGAGGAGAACATGGGGAAATGCGCGGTGGTGGACGCGGTCGTGCACGTGCGCGAATAGGTTGGGGCGGTTGAGATTAGGCGTTAGCGAGCTCGCGCGCCGCGAAATGGCGGCGGTACACTGCGGCGTGAGGAGGAAGAAGAGGCGAGGAAGACGACGACTTCGGAATCGTCCGATTTCGATCGGACGGTTGATAATGAGATGGAATGAAGCGATGACGTTGAGATTAGTACATACCGTTGGATTTTGATCCAACGATGGAAATTAGATCGTGCGAATCGGTAAGTGATTCTCGGGCGCAGCCGTTGGATTAAGATCGCACGGCTCACATTGTTTATAACATTCGGACCGTGCGGTGATTGTAAAAGATCCTGACCGTCGGTGCACGATCGAGCGGTGGAGATCGGAAGGGGTGCGTGTGCGTGGCGCGTGCGTTGGATTAAGATCCAACGGTGGATGAGGAGGTGGGAGAGAGGTGCGGCCAAGGTGTTGGGTATGCGGGCGCGTGGGAGTGAGTTTGGGCCGGAGCCTTTGGGTTTCGGCCCAAACACTGTTAGAGGTTTTCTTTTGCTTTTCTATTTGTTTTAATTCTGATAATTCATAATAGCTTTAGAAAATAGCAAAATACTTCCAAAAATTATGGAAAAATTCACAGAAATTTCCATACTCATTCTAGACTTAATAAAATTATTTCCAACTATTTGTTGGCTTTTAATTTTGCAAATAAATTTGATTTAGCTTTAAAATATTTATAAAAAGCTTATGAAAATTCAGGAAAAACCACAAACATAAATAAACTTTTAAATTTTACTGAAATTGAAATTTGGGCTGTTACAGATTCGTATTAAATTCGATCGTTGGTGTAAAAGTTGAGTGTGCTCCTATTCACCCCCCTCTAGTTGCCTTTCCGGTCCAACACAAACACATTAGATCAATGCAAAAAGCATAAGAACTTCAGAGAGTCACAATCATTGTCTAAGTTCAAGGAAATAGCAACAAGCAATTTTAGACCATGTCAAGGGAATATGCATGAATCCCAATAATTTGCAAAATATATTTGCAAACTTAGATCATGCCACAAGGATTAGGTACATAGACTTCAACTATTTGCAAAACATATTTGCAAGGTATAGTCACATACTACAAGGATTAGATGCATGAGCCTCAACTATTGCAAAACACATTCATAAATAATAGTATCATACCACGACGAGCTAGAGTAAGTGAGATTGAGCTACCAACATACGATGAGACTCAAGCTACTAGACAAGACCCCTCTTAATAGTACGACAACCTATACTAGCAATTCAGTCTTCCAACCAAACACCAAGATCGGTAAAAGACTAGGAACACATCCTAAGCCCTAGCTAGTCATATCTTTGCCTTGAGCATCTTGAAGCTTGATGACGCACATCTTCACTTCAAGTCCGGATCATTGTCTTGATATGCATTAACCCATGATGTATCCTTTACTAGTCCTCCATCAATATATGATGGGTCTTCTCTTAACTTGATGATCAACTCATGATCTTCTCATCTTCTTGAACATCATCAACACATGATGATTTTCTTTTCTTCCGGATTTTGATGTGCATCAATACATAATGCATCCTTCACTTGCCTTTCATCAACATATGATGTGTCTTTTCTTTTACTTGATGATCAACTCATGATCATGTCCTCTTCGAGATCTTGATATGCATCAATACATGATGCATCCTCTTCTTGAACCTTGACTTGATGACAATCAACTCATGATGCCATCCAAAGTCTCCATCACCATGAAACATAATCTATTCATTCAACTCATGATAATGTTAGTTACATAATGTGATTGTCATTAATTACCACAATATACCATTAACTCATAATGGTGGGTCAAGATACTTGATCTTTCCTCTTGGTAATTCATGACAACCACCTCAATTTGCAAATAATTGAATATAGAGTAATGTGAGTATATATGAACTACACAAGTTTTATATACTCAAGGATATGTTTCAAAGTAGAGATCCTTGATATATGTGGAAAAATGAATGTGGATCAATATTAATGAAACCAGAAAAGATAGAGTGAATTCCCCCTAAATGTGTGCATACACAAATGTGTAATGAAACCTTATGTATATATTCAAGTTAGATTTTTGGTGGAGTTCAACCTATATTTTGGATCCGAGGAATGCAACAAGTTATAAGAATATGATGTCGAATGCATACCTCCATGATTTTCACCTTTTCATCCAAATGAGACTAAATACTATCATAGTTAACAAATGAGTTAGTCTCACATTTAGATTTGTCATTAATCATCAAAATACTCCATTAACTCATAATGATAGGTCTAGATTATTCAGATGGGCGAGAGTAAGGGCGAGTGATATTTGTACTAGCATTACCACACTGATACAATATTTTGCATGCTCTTTGTTTATTTATAGTTTCATTCTCAGAAATTAATATCAACAAATTTTGCTCTAAAACAAAATATCAGCAAAGCTTGGCCTCTAAAAATAATTGTAAATTTTTTTTGTCCTAAGTCTTCTGAGTAGGATCGACGGTGCGATTTGGATCAATAGGCTATCGTGGGTTCGTAGAATCGTAAGACTTTAAGAGTAGGATCGCGATCCTAAGCGCATTAGTGACAGTAGGCGCAAACCCTAGCGGTCCCCTCACGATAAAGATATATCACGAGACGGTTCTATTAGCGGTCCCTCTCGATATGTCACTACATGATAGTTCATACAGAGATATGTGCAACAAGTATTAGACATACAAGAGCAGGACATTACTTTCTGAAAAGACAAGAGCGTCACCACATTTGAGCGCCACGCTACAATAATGCCACCGCGGGTGCCCTTCGCTGGGAGATAGTCGAAGCCATCGAAGCTGGCGCTGAGAGTTTGAGTCACAAAGTTTGGTTAACAGTTTCTAGTTTGGATTCTCGCAGACATGCAATAGCCGCATTGATTGACTGGATGAAAAAAAAACGAACTATGTTCTGCCTAGCCGGGGAGTTAAGCCCCCTCACGTTCCAAACTAGCCTTCATGACTTCATCAAACATCGTATCTGTCTCGTCCAGAAGCTGCAATGCAATTCAATAAAATCGTTCCAAGAGAAATTAAGAGAACAACAAAAATATTGCAGGTTGGTAGATTTTTGTAATCAACTCAAGAACACACCAGATACTTCATATCACCGTAAACAATGTTACCATCCTAAGCATCCTTGATATGATCAAGGATCCTTCCAGATGTCTCGACAACCATGTCGACAGGTATGCTCAAAGAATCTTCCTGGGGTCTTAGACGACTGCCTCCACCAAATATGTACAACAGCTAATGACCCAGATATCAAATCATCGTTCCAAAAGTACTTTTAAAGTGCCACTAACCTGTTCGGTCAGATCCCTTGTGGGGTACAAAACTACTGCTCTTGGCCGCCTTGGCTTCATTGACATACCCAACATCGCTTCATCACGGCCGGTGCAATAGCTACAGAAATCAAACAACCACCATGGCTACTGAACCTTCTGGTTAGAACTTAGAAGGTATGCCCTAATTCACAGGCGATAATCAGTACAGAAGATTATCAATTTCAAATATGGTGAAAGCATATACTCCTTTTGCCTCATTGGACTCTACTGCTTGGGCAAGGCAATTAGTTAATCTGTCTTGAAAGGATACAATCAAGGATTCATGCTCCTTTTAGAAACTTCTTCAAAGATCTTAGAAGCGCACAAATGCATGTCAAATGATCTTTACGAAATGAAACACATGCTTTTCCCTACTAATTCATATAATACAGTAGCCCACCAGAAACAGCTGATACATGAAACAAGACACCCTATCGATTTACAAATATTTTTAACGTCATCAATTTTCAAAATGATGTCATTAATATTTAATTAAGTATTTTCTAAAATTTATGAATTTTCCAAAGATTTTTCTGGATTTCTAAAAGCTTTTCTAATTTTCACAAGCTCAAAAGGGTTTGTTTTCAATTAAATAAAGATTATACAGAGATTTAAAATATTTTATATGAGTTCAAAATAATTTAAAGTGAATGTGTGATTTTTAATTTTTAGATTTTAATCTCTATTTTCCTAATCCAAATCCATATTGAGCATTTATCTAATTCAAAATCATTTCTAGTTTTTTTAGAGTACACACCTGACGAACACACGCACCCCCACACACGCATACACACTACACGCACACACAAGTAGGTGCGTCCTTAGCTACGCCTAATCTAGAGCGGAGGTTTAGACCCCATGGAGCAGCACGCACTTTGACCATCGAATGCACACGTATGTGTGTACTACTCAAAAACCACCTAAATAGCCCTAAAGCCACGAAGCGGTGAGGTTGTCGGGGTTCGAACCCAGGCAGGCGGCGTGCACGACGGCAGCGCCAACCGAGCAAGGCTCGGTCCTCATTTCTAGCTTCCTAAGCCTTTTGATCCCAAACCCTGGCTACTCCTGCTACTGTTCCAGAATTTCCAGCCTACTCCGGCCCATCTCTGAACCCCAGCCAAGCCCACCTACACCCTTCGTTTCCCGTTTTCTCTGAGCAAAGATTGATTTTATGAATCCGCCTTCTCCCTTCTCTCTCTCTCTTCTCTGGCCAACACCTCGGGCCGCTTGCAGCACCATTTTCCGCCTCCGTCCATCGCCATTGGTGCAGTCCTAAGCTACTGTAGCTATACAGTGCTTCGCCGCAACGACTACCAACCCTTCGCTTGTGAGAACCCGAGCATGACCCGCGCCATTGGCGAGAAACCGAGCTAGTCTCGGGCTATAAAACCCCATCCTGACCACGTCTCCAGCCTCAACACTCCATGTTGAACCCATTTCCCCCCTTATCGACCACTGAGTCTCTCGGAACGAAAGCGTCGTCCTCGGCTCCGGCGCGCGCGCCCGTGGCGCTCTGCCGTGGCCACCGTTACTCCACATATCACCAGGATCGGAGTCATCCACTTATCCGGTCGTCACCGCCGCCACGACCATTTTCTACACCTGACCTCCCCGTGCCGACGAGCTCCACCATCATGGGCCTCACCTCCGCCTCCGCTGCTCGTCGCCGCCCCACCGCCTCAGAGCTTCTCTGCTCCCATCGACCCCGCCGAAACCGACGTCTCTGGGGCAAGTGAAGTTGATTCAAAGGAAGAACAAGTGTTCGTTAAGCAAGGCACGCAAACCCCTGACCTCATTGATCCCAATTTTTGAATGTGAGTATATTGTTTTCATTAAGATTAATTTTGCATGTTTATTTCAATACAAATGTTATATTCTTGCATACGAAATTAGATAGGTCCCATATTGCGATGAATATCCTTGAACTTGAATTACCCGGCCATCTTTCTCACGCCATCTCTCTCTCTCTTGCTCGTGTACCCCCTGCACCTCGAGCCTCTCCCCTTCTTATGCCACGCTATATCAAAATTAACAGAGACAGACAGTTTGAAAAATTATACCTAAGTCAAAATTTTATATTGATAAAGTTTTTTGTCGTTTCAATATGCATGAGACCAAACCGGTGAGTACTCCACTAACTGCATATTTTAGACTTTTTTAACATCATGTTCACAGTCAGATGATAAAGTTAACTACATTTCTAGTGTTTTATATGCAGTGCATTTCACTTATGTATACTATGGTATATTCTTGCCCTAATTTATCTCAAGCATTGAGTGTTGTTACTATATACATGATCAATCCTGACAAAGAGCATTGAAAAGTTGTTCAATGGATTTTCAGATACTTACGGGGCACGTCTGCCGCTTGTTTATAGTTTAGGAAGATTAAAGTTGGAATCGTTGGTTATGTGGACTCAGATTTTGCTAGAGATTTGAATAAGAGAACATATCTTATTGGTTATGCATTTACTGTTGGAGGATATGCCGTTAGTTGGAAAGCAATCCAGCAAGCCATCGTTGTCTTGTCCACTACAAAAACTGAGTATATGACTATTTCTGAAGCTTGCAAAGAAACCGTTTGGCTAATAGGATTATTTATTGAGCTTTGTGGAAGTACGTCTTACACTACAATATTATGTGATAGCTAAAGCGCTATTTGTCTTCACGAAGGATCGGATATTTTATAAGAGAATGAATCACATTCATATCGGATATCATTACATTGAAGTGTCATTACTCAAGGTGACATTAAAGTTATCAAGATAAGCAATTATGATAATCCAGCTGATATAATGATAAAGTCTGTTCCTATCGCTAAGTATGAGCTTTGCTCAGACTTAATTGTATCATTCAGTAGCCCTGAGGGCGTTCGACGCACAAGGTGTTCATCACGAATTCGTCTCAAGGTGAAGATTGTTGAGTTTGAGTGTGGTACGAATTGAATTTGAGTGTGATACGTATTTCGTTTCCTACTCCAACTCATAGGTCTACTCCTACACGGAGTCTTTTATGCACTACTATAAATTTTATCTCTCTAGTCCATACGGTAGAGCAAGAGTTTCATTGTAAACATCTTCTTATATAGTGATATCATCTTCGTGCGCCCAAGACTTTTCTGCAAAGTTTTTCATGTAAAATTTGTATCTCCGTTCCTATTTTTGGTGCATTATTTTAACACCTTCCATTCCTGAACCATATGTTGACAATGGTCGAATACTGATTGCACATGCACTGCATGTAAAAGATGACTTTCATATTGACGATGGTTTTGCCGTGCATGAAGAAGAAGAGAGAAAACAACTTGTACATATAGTTCTTTTGAGCAGGTATAAGGCACACGCACACATTCAGCTCACACCTGGCTCGCACCACCACACACATGTGCTCGTGTGCGTCCCCTTAACCCGCTTGGGAATTTTTACGGAGGCACCAGGATCTCACGGAGAACGGACATTTGTTTTTCCACCGAACATGTATATGTGTACCCGTTTATTTAGGTGAGTGTGAGTGTCGAAGCCCGGCTTTGAGCGCTGGCGGATGAGAGCTAACCACACGGCTCATCAACTGAGCTAAGCCCTCGCTTTTACATATAGTTGAGGTGATGCCTGTCTGTTTTCAGTTTCTCAGTGGCTCAGTGCTAATATCTCAAAGGGACTTTACTCTACGATCCGGCAGCGCAATACTATCTCATTTAAATATGCTCTGTTTACTTGCAACAAACACGCATCCTCAGTTCAATTCCCTTCACCGACTTCAGCATTCACTAAGGAGAATTGATAAGCTGGAATCTAAGATGACATTACCAATCTCAGCACATCAAGGACAAGATCAACGCAACTATGCTACCAATCCGGGCGTTCCACGAGTCTCTGTTCTTTAAGTCTGTAACAAGTAAATGCGGAGCTATGATCCAATTCTGCCGTGCATCGCAGAGTTTTAAATGCCTAGCTACTACATGGCTGTCAACTTTTGTCTACATGTTTTAGAGGGTACAAGATAGAAGCACACGTTTAACTCGTGCTCCACTCACGCCACCGCACGTGCATGCATGTGTCACTACCGGACTCAGGCACTTTACCGAGTGCCTCAGGCACTAGGCAAAGGCTCCTTTGCACTCGGCAAAGGCTTTGTCGAGTGCGACACTCGGCAAAGAGCACTCGGAAAAAAATTAATCGGAAAAACAGCTTTGCCGAGTGTATTTTCGGGCACTCGGCAAAGGCTTTACGAGTCTGGGTTGGCTTCGGCAAAGAAAAGGACCGATTCTGGCGCTGCCCCCTGACGGCCGCTTGCCGAAGTGCCAACCCGCGCACTTTCGGCAAAGAGTTTTACTTTTTTGAAAATGTCTTTGCGAGTGTCGGAATGATGGCACTCGACAAAGTTTTAAATTTTTTTTTTTGAAAATCCTTTGCCGAGTGCCATGGTCATTTAATTTTTTTTTTTTAAAAAAAAATTCTTTGCCGAGTGCCATGGTCATGGCACTCGGCAAAGTTTTAAATTTTTTTTTTTAAAAAAAATTATTTGCCGAGTGCCATGGTCATGGCACTCGGCAAATCTGGAAAAATGGGATTTTCAGGTGCCCACATTCCCAGCTTTGCCGAGTGCTATGACCATGGCACTCGGCAAAGGACCTATTTGCCGTGTGTTGCACTCAGCAAAGTGACCCAAAACTGCGTTTTTTATTTGTTTTTTACATTCCATCACGACAAACAAATCCATCCAAACATATATCAGATCCATCACATATATATCACATCCATCACATATATATCTCATCCATCACATATATATCACATCCATCACGTATATATCTCATCCATCACATATTTATCACATCCATCACATATATAACAATAAGTGCTCAAGTCCATCCAAACAAATCCACAAGTTCATCACGAATGACAAGTGCATCATAAGTATATCACAAGTCCATCACCAAGTGAACAACAAATGAAAATACAACTACCATTCATCTCAAGGTGGCCACCGCGATCGTGGTGAAGGAAAAGCTCCATCATTCGAGGCGCATGAGGTGGATTATTCGAACCCGCCGATTGAGGTGCACAAAGGAGAAGAGATTGCATGTGAGACAAGATTACATTAGATACCTAATCCGGGAAGGTAGAGGTCATACAAGCAAAGCACAAGCGAAAGCAAATAACTTTCATACTCACAGGAGTAGCTGCGGTGCGGGCCGGCGTAGGCGGAGGTTGGCGAGCACCAGTGTATAGCGAAGCCGTATGTTGCCCAAGACCTTGTACGATCTCCATCATGTCCGCGACCTCTGCGTCTGGGCTCGCCGCTTCGCCCGCTCGGCCTCAGTGGCCGAGATCCTCTCGCTGCTCGGCCTCCGGCTCGGACGTTGCCTCATATCTTGTTCAGTAGAACTGCAATATTTTACTCTAATGTTTGATAATGCAAAGCTAATAAAGGTGTGTAAAGATCAATGTCGGCGAGTAAAAGCAGGAATAACCTCGAGTGCGTCGACCGGTCTTTGTCGGCGTGATGCGCCATGGGCGTATGGTGGGCTCGCGCTCGTGTTCGTGCTCGGATGCGGGAGAGAGATAGAGTAGAGGCCGTGTCGATGAGGCCGTCGCCAAGCCGAACCGCCCATGCTTCTTGCCTTGTCCCACCCTCATGACGATCTCTCCATCAAAGTCACGGTGCTCGGATCATGGTCGCCCATGGACCGACCTTGCGCCGGCGTGTACTCACCGATGCGGGTGTGGGCCTTCGGGTTCGTGTACGCCTCGGCGGGTCCTCGAGTTGAAGGAGACGTCGGACGTCGCCTTGCCCTTGTGGGCCATACACCATGCACGGAAGTCCAAGCAAGGTGGGCACTATGTGGCCATTGCTGCGAAAGACGGCAAGATAATTAGAAATCGAGCGCGTAATTGAGCGTCACAATAGATAAATGAATTCGTGTACCCATGCTTGTTTGTATGCGGAGAGGCGCGCTGCCTTGATGGTGTCTTTGGACCTTGCATCATCAAGCGGCGGTCCGAGCATCACTTGTGCATCCGGAGATACTCCTCCGTGAACCACTTGTCCACGATCATCGCCAAAGACTCGGGATACGATTGGCACCACCGGGAATCATCTACACGTCATCAAGTATTTGACATATAAGAAGATCAAATTAAGCGTACTTAATCTCAAAACGAATCAATATTAATGTTCTTCATCTACCTCAAGGTACTACTCCCGGTCGTCGTCATGTTTCTTGCGTCTTTTGGTGACCTTCTCTCCAAGCGACGACCCGTGGTAGATTACGATGGCACTGGATCGCACCTCGTGATGCATGTCGGTGATGAGTTTTTACGAACTTTGGTAGCCACGGTCATACGGCCTCAAATCCCTCATCGCATCGAAATAAGTGCGCATACAAGCGCGATGTATCCATTCATTATTTCAAGAAAAGTCCAATGAATGCGATGTATTGAGCAATGTTGTGCGAGAGACTTACCCAAAACTCGCCTTCACGTGCGCCTTGTTGGGGTACTCCGCATCGGGGCGGCGGCGTAGTGGTCAAACGAGTAGGCCGGCTCGCCTTCCCGCGACGTGACAATGCCGGGGTAGTGTTGCTGCCTGAAGACCCGAGATGCCATTGGGGCGTGCCCCACCACCCGACACAACCACCGGTTCTGCACAAGTGATTAAGAAAATTATTAGTTTCTCTTTTTTCAACATATCATATGAAGTAGTGGTGACAACATCTAAAGTTACTTACTTTTGCCCTTCGGGGCGAATCATCAGGCGTCGGTGAGGATCACGAGAACTGAGGAGGCTCGCGGGACCTGCAAGTAGACACCAAGAGGCAGAGGAGGAAGCGGAACAGTGCCTACCGCCTCGTCGTCGTCTCGTCCGCCCCTCCTCCGCCCCGTCTGCGAACCGGCTCCTCGTCCAACTTCGTCCACGGGCGCCACCTCCTCCTCCTCCTCCAGGCACCTCCTCACGCGGCGTGGGAGAGACGGCCCCCTCTGCGGCGGCGGTCCTCTTCCTCCTCCTCTGTCAGGCCCCTCGCCGCCTCCTCCGATGCGTGGTCTGCGGTAAAGCGAGGACACGTTCGACGGTTCCCGCCATCTTTGTTCACTCACTGCAATTAAAAAGAATAAGCAAGACGTAATTAGAAATAGATGCAAAATGAACATAACATAATTACAAAAACATAGTAATACATGTATTAGAAATAGATGCAAAATGAACAAAACATAATTACAAAAACACAGTATTACATGTATTAGAAATAATCTTCATGATTGGGATTAATTTGGATCATAGGTCTCGTCATCACTATCAACATTGTCCAAATCATCAACACTATCAGAAGGAGGAATGTTGTCTTCATTGTCATTGCCTAAACGTGTCGCTCAAGCATTTGTAAGTCCTTCACATTTCGCACCTCGTCTCCAACGTCCTCGTCATCAACCCTTTCATTGTCTACTTCCATTCCTATCGCTTCGGTTAAGTCTATCTCAAACCTCCCTTGTAGCCCCTCTTCTTGAAAGAACTCTCCATCATATGTGTTTGGGTTGAAGTTGTAATCTTCATCGTTTGGGACAGTAGTTTCGTGTGGCGATACCTTGTGCACAATAGCCCAACCCTTAAGATGCTCTTTGTCTTGGCACGCGTATGGCGTATAATAAACACAGACGGCTGTTGAGCCACAATGTAGACATCTTTCACTGGATAGGCGGAATCTGCCGAATCTCGACTAGCCCAAGATTAGGGTTCGTCTCGTTACTCGAGGATCAAACGTGACATTTGAATATGACGAGGATTAAGAGGTTTGGAACCATAGAATGGAAGTTCGTGAGATTTCTTCAATTCTTCCATAATAGTCGAGGCCATCGGTCTTGGGGCGTAAAAACTCCGTTGTTTGTGGTTTTTCGATTGGGCCGACTCTGCTCGTAGCTTGCTGTGTGAAAACGATATCCATTCACGTCATAACCTGTAAATGACTTGACCCTAACGACACAGCCGTTTGCAACCTGTCTCAACTCGTCACTTATAGACGCATCGGTTTGGGCCTGCAAGCTCAAGCAGGATAGATCGTTATATTATGGGATATAAGTATCACATGTGGAGATGTCCTGGTTTGAAAGCATCGTACGTGACAACATACACGAAACCTTCTCAAATTTTTATCACAGCCTCCACATATGATATCATGACATCTCCATGGGTTTCATAATTTTCGGACGTTGTTTGCTTTTTATAGAATTTAAAAACACTTCGCCCGCAAGTTCACGGTCATGTTTCGTCACACAAGATGTTCAAAATTCCGGGTCCGTTCCTGCATACGGCCTCACACTACACTCAATAACATGACTATCATTTTTTGAATCATTAAATTCCATTATTCGATGCACGTGCAATTCAAATTTGCATTTTCTGAAATAATTGTAGTAAATGAAATAAATTAACTAAGTATAACAAAAAGCCACAAAAATGTACCAAATCCTAACATAGAGTACACGATGCTCAGAGGAGGGTGCAAAAAATTTGGAAGCCAAAAAAATTGTTTGCCGAGTGCGGGGGACGCACTCGCAAAGGGTCTTTGCCGAGTGCCACCGAGCGGCACTCGGCAAAGATGGATTTTGCCGAGTGCCAAAGCGGCGGCACTCGGCAAAATTGGCGTCGGCGGGGACCGTTACCTCATGCCGCTTTCTTGAGTGCCCTACTTTGCCGAGTGCACGGCACTCGGCAAAGGTTGAATGTACCGAGTGTTAATATTTGCGAGTGCATGGCACTTTCGGCAAAGAAGATTTGCCGAGTGTTTTGTCTTTGCCGAGTGTCGCACTTTCGGCAAAATATCGATTTTCAAGTGCGCTATTTGGCACTCGGCAAAGCTTGCACTCGGCAAATCGGTGTGTCCGTGGTGTGTGCGTGTTCCCCTTACACACTGTGTACCTATTTTTATTTAGTGAACATCCGCGTCGAACATTTCGAACGTAAATGAGTAGCATGCACGGCGGCAATGCTTGCCAACTGAGCTACGGTTTATTCCTCACTTCTGTCTACATGTTGGACGGGCTATCATAGTATCATTCACTTGACCCCCTCTTGGAACACAAACGTGCTTGGACTTGGACATCTGCGTGTACTGTTTCCATAATAAGCCAAACAAAACGGGGGATATCAACATATTTTGGTTATGTGCTACCTGGTACTATTTACAAAAAAATTGCACCATCATTATAAGTGTGATTATTTAGGCCTTCATTTTTAAATACCCTGGAATTTTCAGAGCCCACTCATCCTCTAGCGCCTCGTACGCCAGTTTATCGCAGGTGCGACAAACCAGTACATACAACCAAACAAGCTGCGAGCTAGCATGCGGAATATACATATCAATGCGGAATATACAGACCTAGCTGCAAATAACGACAGAGGTTGCGAAAGTCTCACAAGAAGCAATGCACGACCACTTCCCATTCAATAACTGGCATCATGTGGAAAAATAGCATAAATGCTGTCAGAGATGATCGATCTCCCATGAACGCCACGTTACTGCTACCTCCCATCTGCATCAGTTCATTGTCTTGGGGGCTAGCTAAGTAGAAATGATATACTTCGCAATGACATGTCGACTCTAGCAGACGGCAGGACTGGATTACATCAATATATGTTAAGCAAAGTTCCTATCAGTAGATCTAAGCCATTAATTGAGCAAATCAGGGTCCCCTCTATCATATAAACCACACTCGTAATCTACTTACGGCCTGTTCTTCAAGGCGAATCCAACTTCTGCGGTCCTTGACAAAAAGATGGAAAAATAATTTAGACAACCAGTGATCGCCTTTGCATCTCCTACAATCCTTTCAAATTATGACTGCTCAACCTAGCAAACTAGCATTTTGGTGGTAGCCTCTACGTGCAAACCTGGTTTCCTCCACCATGCTAGGGGATGTATTATTGTCTAAATAGCACTGTTGACGCTGTTATTAACAAAATTGTCTGTCGATGCACCGCAATGCCTAAAATAGTATAGCAAACATGCCAACGGCAGACACACGTCCAAATCCATTCTCCTGTATCCGGATATGTTCTCCACAGCTCCTAGGGGGCTGGACGCCCTTGTGCCGCCACATCAACGCTGTCACGCCTCTGAGGGCTGGACAAGATGCGTTCGTGTCCCTAGAGGACGGAGCAGCCGAGTCCGTGCCCCTAAGGCACGTCGCCCTGCCCCGTGCCGCCATGTGGGCTGTGCTCGTACCCGGTGACCAGGGCACGGAATTGCGCAATGCCGTGCCCCACAGGCATGGTCTCAGTATCCTCTTGGGTGCCAGTGATTCTCAATGCTATCGTTGGAAGCAAATTCTCTCGAGGAGAACTTCACCAAGAGGCCCCTTTCCTCACCGTCTGATCCCCCACCCCCTCGCGCACCAGACCGATGGACGGTGGATGTGGCCGAGGCCCCCGCACAGGATTTATTTTCGCCATCGATGGAGTGGTAACACGATTGCGTCACCAGGGCACGGAATTGCGCAATGCCGTGCCCCCACGGGCACGGTCTCGCCGTCCTTCCGTGCGTGATTCCCGGGTGCCATCGATGGAGTGGTAACACGCTTGCAATAGATCCGACGACACTATGTCTGCTGCAGCAGGGCACTGTAGGATAGAAACCGGGCAACCACAGCGCATTAAATGGGCTCTGACTTGAGGTGCGTTCGGCATGCTTCAACGGACGTACGTGGCCACTGTGTGTCTGTATAATGGAACTATTGGAGATACCTCGACCCCCCTAGGATGCAAGTACATCATACAAAGACGACAGGATGCATTCTGACGCTTGGCACCAATGAGGCCATGCCAGAGCTAAAGATGCACCGTCTTCCTAGCAGAGAAACATTCCACTATTGACTTATGGAGTCTACTGTCGAGCAGTCCAAGCTGCAATACCACTATAAATGGAGAGCTGCAGAGCACCTACAGCTACAATTCAGTACAGATCGAGGACAGAAAATAGCTAAGAACATGGCGTCAAGATCCTCGGTGGTGCTTTGCGCCTTCGTGGTGGCTTCCCTTCTTGCCGCAGCAGCGGAGGTGCATGCTTCTGCTCGGAAATTAGGGGTGGATATCCAGCCAGGTATTCATTTTATCAAGTTTTTTTTATAAAAAAAATGATCTAGTTTAATTTAATATTATTTTATTTATAGTTTGAAAGTATTTTTAGAACTGAGCTAATGAGCCAAGCCGAAGCGAAATCCAATTTCATTCAAAATCGACCCATTTCAATATTTAACCAATTAACAAGTATAATTCGAGCAATTTTGAATCGAGCCAACAAACCCTACTAATGAGCTTTTTTTCACCCTTACCGGAAACCTCCAAGCTGGAACCACTAATGGCGAGTAACATCTCTCTCATGGATCGGGATCCTATGTCGTTGCAACTAGCAACGGCAGAGGCGCAACATGCTTCTCTGCATTAAGTATCCTTAGCCGTTAGATGGAATACGGATGAGCGAGATTAACAGTAAAATGTGAACAGTACCCACTAGCACTTTATCTACAGTGGTTTTGCACAGTACTTTGCTGCATAGATCTACTGCTAACGTTACAGTACTACTCAAATCACGGTTCATACACTGAAGCCACTGTTCACACTATGGTTCGCTGCAGTATTGAAGAGGATCTCTCTCACACATATTTGTTTGAAAATATAAATACTGAAATTTATCTTGCATGTTGCAGATGGGAGGGAGACGAAGCCCGGGACGGAGAAAGATGATACCCCCACGGGTAGCTGGCCGGCTCCATCTTACATAACTTACCCTCCACCGCCGTACTAGCTCGGAGAACTAGCGCTATGAAATCTATATAAACGAATAATGGCGATCAAGTGTGTACTTGTATTCAGCGAGCTGAAGTCTATCTTGTTAAGTACTGCTCCAATTTAAGTTTAAAGTTCATTCTCTAGGTTATGTAACTGGTTGCACACCGGCTATATCTAGCCTACGAAACACAATCCTTGTAAGGAGTATATAAAAAAAATAGTATGGTACTTTTGGAAGTACGTACTCCCACTTCTTGTATATTATTTAAAGCATATAATGATACCATTTTATCTATTTGAGTATACTCTAATAGTGATTATAAGATATCCTAAAGTGGGTTCTATGAAAAATTTCATTAAAGTCCACTCTTTATAGCAAAAATTGTATATATACTTCTTTTAATTCGAAAAATGGTATACAACAAAAAAACTTTAATGAATACTGGCCAAATACTATATAGGACTACGCAAAACAAACTTTCTCTAAAATTTAGATCGGTTTTGCTAGTTTTAAGTTGCCTGAAATTTTCTTAAGTTTAAATCATTTGTTGTGACCATTGAATTTGTATAGAGATTGATGCGTCATATAATTGCCATATGATTGGATATTGATCCAATAGATGTCATATGATTAGATATTAATTAAATGGTCATAACAAGTAACTTAAATTTAAGAAAATTTGGACAACTTATAAATAGACACCCCAATCTAGATATACCATATGCACAAAGATTACTAACAAATCACCCTTAATCTTTGTGTACTTACTTATTGAGACAGTAGATCTCAACTACGACTTACCTAACTGTTACTCAATACAGGACCGTAAATATATCTTCTCAACGTTTCAGACTCAACTCCACAAACTCGACCACAAACTCGACCCAAGACTACGAACAAACCTGGTTTCGAATGTATTCGCACTGCCGTTCAGTGTGGCGCCTGGCTAACGTGTGGAATCAGATGGCAAAGCTATGCCGTCCGCCACAGGTAACCTTGGCCGTGCGCGTGCGGCAACGGGCAGCAGCGTCAATGTCTAGTCTACAGGCAAAATCCAGTAAGTTAATTTGCTGATTTGCTACTTTACTTGCTAGGAATCTATTTGAATCATTGTTGCTTGTGGTTTTGAATGGTTGATCATTTGAATTGCTAGAATTTATTTGAAGATATATTTTAGCACCATTAATATTTCGAGCCCAAGCACCCCTGCAAGCGGAAACACACAAGCACAACATGGATGAAAATTTTGGCCATGAAAAATTTGCTAGTTTTGTTTCTATTTCTTTCTCTTTAGGTTTGTTTGATTGGGCTAAAATATCTACTCGCCCACATGGATAGGCCGGGATTTTAGTTCAAATTCCCTATCCATCCACATGGATCCCGACCGAGAAAGGGCTTTCCAAACAAGCTCTTAGGCAGCAACCCTTAGATAAAAAATTTGGTCACGATGTCTTCACAAAGTAGGATTTACACTCTACAGATGGGTACAACTTTACCCACAACACATAAATTCTCTAGTTTGTTCGACATCCGTCGATACAACCGCTCACTAACCTTTGGTAAACGGTCTAAAGCACGCGTCGAAGTCTTTACATCACTTAGTCCTATCCTTGCACTAGCCCGGTGAATGAACACCCTCACTTCACCTGGGTACACACGTGTCTCAGTAAGGCATTCACCATTGTGTCGGAAGGCTTTGTTCTCAATGCCTCGGTGAAGGGGGCCCATTCGAACATGCCTACATTGGTCATGCTCGCATTACTACGGCCTACCAACGGGCAAAGCTAGTTTTCGATAACTTAATTAGCTAAGGACATCTCATACCGGCACATGTGGTTGTACGCTTACACTTAGGTTGTATATACTTCGGTCCTTAATCGACCCGAGCGAGGATCTCCCCTTATCTACTTGTGAGCATACTTCTCAGAATATAATATAACTCGCTCACATCACAAACTAAGTTTTTTATTTTTAGTTATATACAAAATATCATAGGTAAACCCTTTTGGACCATCATTTCAAAATCTCCCAAACTTATGTTCATCATGTCATCCCTTCTAACAAATTTTTGTAAAGACTATAGCTTGACTAAGCAATTGTGCGATACTCGCACTCAAAATTCTCAATTTGACATTATCTATTGTCTATGATATAACCTAATGGCTACAATAGTAAGTACATCAATATTTCAAGGAGGTTCATGCGTCGAATAGGATTACGACTACCATTATCCCAAAATTTAGCAATTTTAATCAAACATACACACATCTATAATAGATTTTTGCAAAAAGAAGAACAATAATTAAAATAGTATGATCAACATAATCAAAGGGGGTGCTTGCCTTTCTCTGGTTGCACTGAATATGAGGATGAAGGATCGTTGTAAATCTTGTTCGAACAATCGACGTCTAATCAAAAGAGCCAGAAGCAAATTAAATATAGAACAATAATTCCAACAGCAACAAAAAATCTAAATCTTTTTGCATATTCAGGTAGACCATGATTTTATATGAATTTATAAGAAATATTCATCTCATTTGGAGTTTGTATGCAAAAGTTATTAACATTTTAATTTACTTCAGTTTGAAAATTCCAGAAATTAGAAAAGTGCTCACGTCGAAAGCGTATTCTCTGAAGTTTACGCTTTACAAAAGAGAGAAAGCGTATTTTTCCTCTGAGTTCTACTGAGGTTTACGCTTTCCAATAGAGAAAGCGTATTCTCCTCTGTACTGAAGGCGGCTTTTCAAATTTCTCTGATTTTTATTAACTTACATGTGAGGCCTACTTGTGAGCAGGCTTGTAAATTCCATTCATTCTGTGGAATGGCGGGAAGATTCGTCTGGAAGATGAGCAAGCGGCGCGAGGTGGGCTTCATCCCGTATCGGCCATAATTCCGGCCGATTCTGGTCATTCCAGCCGGAATTTAGAGTTTCGTTGATTCTGGTACCGCCACAAG
Source organism: Ampelocalamus luodianensis (assembly GCA_036346255.1). NCBI lineage: Eukaryota > Viridiplantae > Streptophyta > Magnoliopsida > Poales > Poaceae > Ampelocalamus > Ampelocalamus luodianensis. The sequence continues at coordinate 47,378,290 of CM070627.1, read as the reverse complement.
CGGAGGTGCCGGGCGCTAGTGGCGAAGAGGCGTTGGCGGGCGCGCGAGTGGGCGCCATGGGAGGTGAGCTAGAGAGGGAGAGAGGCGAGCGGTGGTGGCGGCGCATGCGGGGGCTGGGTTGGGTGAGCCGCCACAGCGGGCGCCGGCGCTGGGCGGCCATCGGGCGGTCGAAGAGGCAGGCCGGGCGGCGCGGAGCGAGCGCCATGGGAGTGAGCAGACAGGAGAGAGGCGGCGGCGCATGCGGCGGCCTGGCTGGCGGCGCCGCCATAGCAGGCGCCGGCGCTGGCGGCAAAGGAGGCGCTGGGTGGGTCCGCGAGCGGGCGCCATGGTTGGTGAGCTAGAGAGAGAGAGAGAGAGCCATGGGAATGAGGGAGATTGGGAAGAAAGCAAGTGAAGGAGAGATGCAGGAGTTCATTGACTTCATTTTCATTCGACTATGAGTAGTAGTGAGGAGAGAGAGAGTTTTATCTTGCATGTTTTGTGCTTGCTAGTTGGGCTTAGTAAACAAAAGTGCCTGCTTGGTGAATTATGGGCCCAATGTATATTGATTCCTTTGGTTTCATGCTTGGTAGGTTAGATTAAAACTCCAAATTATATATTTATAAATATACATATATTACTATACTAAACTACAGGCAGTACAGGAATGGTGTGTATGGCCATTCCATTCCAAGAGAGAAACTGAAATGGCCTCCGGAATGAAATTGACAAGTTTGCTTGTGAGTGACTCATATTTTTGTTTTATAGATTTTATTTATAAACCAGAGGTGGTCCCACATGTCATAGACTCATTATTTATTAACTAATGATTAAACATATTTCTGATTTTAGCTAACTGACAGCTGGGGTCCATATGCCAGTCTCTCGGTTTTTTTTTAACCAGAATAGTGTGTGGTCCCACATGTCATAGACACATTTACTAAAAATATTTAAAATTATATTTTTGTTAACTTTCTCAACTGGTCCCACCTGTCATCCACTTAGTACTCTTAATCATTATCATTTAGTGTTAACTAAATCATAATCGCTAGTGGGTCCCGCCGATCAGCGAGAGAGATAGGAAACAACAGAGCGGCGACGTTGAGCTGTGGAATGGAAAGAGGGAAGCAGGGCGAAGCTATAGGTGGTGGTTGCAGCGACGGGGATGGCCGGAGGTGGCATTGCAGCGGCAAAGAGCGGCAGAATGCCTCAGGTCCGTGATGTATTTTGCCTAGGAGGCCTTCCACAGGCTAAAGGTGGCGCCTGGGTTGGTGAGTCAGCGTTGCTAATGGACCGGGCGTGAGGACCTAGGGTCACTGGAGGCGAGCCGACGGCATGCAACCGACGTGGCGACATGGTGGCTAAGAGGGAAAGTATACTAGAGGCTCGCCCTTGGCAAATTGATGCACACATAAGGATCAGTGACTCACCACGACCACGATGATGAAGAAAATGAGGTCGAGGAAGGGCTAAGGCGCCTTATCGACAACGTGCAATAGTGGCGCATAGGAGGTTCATGACGGCAGTTTACCACAGCAACGGAGGAGCTACGAGGAGTGTTGTGTTAGGTCACTAAAGTGTTAGAGATGGTGTAGCCACAAGGAATTGGTCTGAGACTCATTGGGCTTTGAAGGAGAACAAAAATGGTGGTGGCGGCCGTGAGAGAGGAAGATGACAACTATACTCGGATTCTTTGCTAATATGCCTGCATTGAGTGAGGGAATAGCATCAATGGGATATGGAACACGTTGTGATGCTCTCGGGTGGAGCTCGAACTCGCCGAAGCGACAAGAACGCGGTGGCAAGTTCTGGTGCACGCTGGAGTCGAGGGCGAAGGCGAACACGATCAAGCTACGGGTCTCCCAGGGCTGCATTAAGCAAAGGAGGGAGGTGAGTGAGGCAAGAGGATAACAATGATGCAAACGTCGTGGGTGAGGAAGCTTATCATAGTGGCAATGGTGCGGAGTTGCGCTCACTGGCGTCGAGGACGACGCAAACGTTCCTGCAAAACCAAGGAGTGATGAAGCTCGGGTTTGCGTGAAATGCAATGTGAGCGAGCTAAGGATTACAGTGCGCGCTCTAGAGCTTATATAGCCAGGAAAAGTGCGCGAGAAAAATAGCAAGACACTGGCGGCAATGAGAGAAACTCGTGGTCTGCTCTGGGTCTCACCGCCAGCGCTAGAGTTAGTCGCCATTAAGGAAGTAGATGGCACGGGCGAGGTTTGGCGGAGGTGATGGAGGCAGGTGAGGCGCACAAACAGTGGGTGGCGAAGGAAATTAGCGGGCGTGCAGGTAGAGCTGGCGAGGGCATGTTAGCGTGTTGGCGAGGGCATGTTAGCGTGTTGGCGAGCGCAGGCGAATGCGAGGTGGAAGACAAGCTTTGACAAGCAGGGGCCACCCATCAGCGAGAAGGTGAGTGCGTGCATTGGCATGGGCTAGTGGGCTGGTGCCGGTGAAGGGATTTGGGCCAGCTCAGATGCGGCCCAAGGGGGTGAGCAGGAATTCAAAACAATTTCTGAAATTCCAAAATCTAGGTGAGTATTTGCTGAATTTTTATACTAAGCAAACGGACTAAAAAAATTTACAATTTTTTTTGTGAGGGTTCTTGACCTAGCTAGTATAGTTTCTGATGTAAATTTTTCAGGATTTTGTATGATTTGTGATTTCCCCGACAATTCTTACAATTTTCTATTTTCATGTAAATGCATTGTTACCTTTGTTGAAAATTCACAAAATATGCTCAAATAATTTTTCCCCTCATGAAAACATGCCCAAAATTATTCTCCTACCTATTTTCATTCTATTTTCCTAAAATTGGGATTTTTGTGATGATACACTTGAAATTTTTCATGACGATTTGTATAACACTTTCAAAAGAATGCATGGGAGGACAGGATATTCCCTGATCTACCACATTCGCAAAAACAGGAGAAATGTTTCCATTCACACCCAAATGTAAAAGGTGCATTCTTTATTATTATTTTTTCAAATTGAAGGGAGAAGCTCTTCCAAATCCATCTAAGATAAGTTGGCTTAAGAAAAATGCCGGCGCAGACAGTTTATGCTAAGTTTGCACAAGGGAAACTGCGGTCATAACATCCAACAACAATGAACATCAAAGCTTGCCCCATGATGGAATACCCTTCGAGTGCTGCCCTTCTCTACTTAATATCTTGACGAGTCCTGAACGTCACGTCTAGAATGACTATTAGGCGAAATTGGAAACCACATTGGTTGGTTGGTGGAGATGTACACTAGGTATCAATCCCTGATTGCCCACTGCTACACGCACAGGAGTGCGACACAGTGAGTAAACATGTGCTTGCGTTTCGTGAGACCACGTACTTTGTCCCCTAACAACACTATTCTAATCATGCTCGAGGGGCATAACGTAACCTTAAGAACGACCATTTAGCTTTTCAGCATAATTCCAGGTAGACTTGACTCATGAATAGGGCGTACCCATCATCCACGGCAGTATATGTAGAACGTTGTAGTTGTAGCTTTCGCGGTGTCTAAATCAATAATTGCAAAAAAGAGAGCCTGTTAATGTATCGATGTTAGTACCAGATCCAGTAATTAATTGGCTGAATCTGATGACAGATGCAAGCAACGATGGATGTTGGTTGCAGGGCACAAGCTGAACTTGTGAATGCTATAACGTTCAGTTTTATAAACTAACTGTCCAAAAATAACATCAATAGGTTTGTCATCGGAAATATTTTTGCAAAAGTGTAAAACCTACAGTCACAATATTTCTGTAACACTTTTACCGAATCAATTTCACTATCAGGCCAGCTTTTAAGTGGACAGCTTAAATCAGGTGCAGTAAAGTCAGCTGCAAAACCTATCGTGTAATTACAAACCATTCATGATATCGGTCTATCACTACCGGCTTCCGATCGCTGAGTTTTTTTGGCTTACTCGGTCCATCACTGCCTGCTTCCGATCATTAAGTTTTTGGTTTATTTGGCACTGTTTTACGATAAAATAGCAAATATAGTTTTTTTTTTGCAAAATCACAAAAATAGCACTGTAGATAGATGATAAAGACATACAACATGTTTCCCGTATAGTTCTCCCGTGGCGCTACCGTGCCCCAGGCAATGCAACACCCTACCAGGTGAATAAGTAAATCTCAGAGAGTCAAATGTTGTACTCCTAACTCTTGTCTCATTCACTGCTTGTCCTGCCTGCACCTTCGTGTGCCTGCTTTGCAAATTGCAAAAATCGACTTGCCGTCAATAATCGACTTGCCGGTAGGATCTACACAGCATACTGATTTCTTGCACGGCGTGCAGCCAGCGACCGACTGACCGGACCGAGGACGTGAAGGCGGGCACGGCGTGCGGGGCGGGGCGGGGCCGGCCGAACTCCGGGCACGCGTCACGTCGCCTATCGTCCAATACCACTATAAAATGGAGAGCTGCAGAGCACCTACAGCTTACAATTCAGTAGTATCAGCCTAGAGATCGAGGACAGAAAATAGCTAAGAACATGGCGTCAAGATCCTCGGTGGTGCTTTGCGCCTTCGTGGTGGCTTCCCTTCTCCTCGCCGCAGCGGAGGTGCATGCTTCTGCTCGCAAGCTAAGGGTGGATATTGAACCAGGTACTCTTTATATCAAGTTTTTTCTCAAAATAAAATAATATTCAATTATTTTACTTATAATTTAAAGTATTTTAGAACCAAACTAATGAGTCGAGCAGGCGAAATCCAATTTCATCTGAAATCGACTTATTTCAATGTTTAACCAATTAACGAGTGTAATTAGAAATTTTGAACCGAGCCAACGAGCCCCACTAATGAGCTTTTTCACCCCTATCGGAAACCTCCAAGCTGGAACCACTAAAGGCGCGTAACATCTCTCTCACAGATCGGGATCCTATGCCGTTGCAACTAGCAACGGTAGAGAAGCACAATGCGTCTCTATATTAAGTATCCTCAGCCGTTAGATGCAACACGGACAGGCGAGATTAACCGCTGTAGTAAAATACAAACAGTGCTCGCTACAACATTTTTATCTACAGTGTTTTTGCACAGTACTTTGGCTGCATAGATCTACAGCAAACGTCACAGTACTACTTCAAATCACTGTTCATACATTGAAATCGTTGTTCACAATATAGTTCTCTGCAGCATTGGAGAGAATCCGGATCCCTCTCTCTCACAAATTTGTTTGAAAATATAAATACTAAAATTTATCTTGCATGTTGCAGATGGAAGAGAGACGAAGGTCGGGACGGAGAAAGATGTGACTCCTTACGTAACTACCCCTCCAGGGCCTCCTCATGTAACTAACCCTCTTTACGTAACTACCCCTCCAGGGCCACCTCCTGTAACTAACCCTCTTTACGTAACTACCCCTCCAGGGCCACCTCACGGAACTAACCCTCTTTACGTAACTACCCCTCCAGGGCCTCCTCACGTAACTAACGCACCTTATGTAACTATCCCTCCAGGGCCACCTCACGGAACTAACCCTCCAGGGCCTACTTATGTAACTATCCCTCCAGGGCCTCCATCGAAGAACTAGCTCGGAGAACTAGCGCTATGCAAAAGTATATAAACGAATAATGGCGATCAAGTGCATAAAGTGCATACTTGTATTCAGCAAGCTGAAGTCTATCTTGTTAAGTACTGCTCCAGTTTAAATTTAAAGTTCATTATCTAGGTTATGTAACTTTGTGCACACCGGCTATATCTAGCCTATGAAACACAATCCTTGTAAGGATCGTATATATAGGAAAATGGTATGGTATTTTGGGAGTACGTACTCCCACTTCTCATATATCATTTAAATCATATAATTATATATCTTTATCTATTGAACATACTCCAACAATAATTATAAGATATCCCAAAGTGAATTCTATGAAAAATTTCATTAAAGTTCACTTTTATAGTAAAATTACATATATCGTCTTTTAATTTGAAAAAAGATATATAGCAAAAATAAACGCTCTCCAATGAAAATTTTTCAATCAAGTCGCATTAGAGTATCTTATAATTAGTATTTAAGTATACTAAGAGTGATAAAGAATAATATATTCGTTTAAGTAGTATATTAAAAGTGGAAGTATATACTCCTAGGTGATCCGAACTCTAATAGAACCTTGGTCACGGTAGCAATAACCAATACAGTTTGGAACCCTTGATCACCAGGCTTTGCAGCACCATTCTTCAAAGGAGTAAAAAACCTCAGTATGTCTGGTCCAAAGCCTTCATGACTTCATCAAACATCGTATCTGTCTAGTCCAGAATCTGCAATGCAATTCAATAAAATCGTTCCAAGAGAAATTAAGAGAACAACAAAAATATTGCAGGTTGGTAGATTTTGTAATCAACTCAAGAACACACCAGATACTTCATATCACCGTGAACAATGTTACCATCCTAAGCATCCTTGATATGATCAAGGATCCTTCTAGATGTCCCGACAACCATGTCGACAGGTATGCTCAAGGAATCTTCCTGGGGTCTTAGACGACTGCCCCCACCAACCAATATCGTTGATCGAAAACGTGCACGATGGCTTATGGGCTTTGCAACAAATATGAACAACAGCTAATGACCCAGATATCAAATCGTCCTTCCAAAACTACTGCTCTTGGCCGCCTTGGCTTCATTGACATACCCAACATCGCTTCATCACGGCCGGTGCAATAGCTACAGAAATCAAACAACCACCATGGCTACTGAACCTTCTGGTTAGAACTTAGAAGGTTTGCCTAATTCTGAGCGATAATCAGTACAGAAGATTATCAATTTCAAATATGGTGAAAGCAAATAATCACTACTACAAAACAGGTCATACCAAACACCTCATCACGAGGCGGCTCCAAAGGAGTCGTGCGTGATGAGCTTTCTCTGACGGCTCCATTTGGAACCGTGCGTGATATATACCTCATCACAAGCGGTTCTTATTACCAACCGTTTGTGATACTTCCTGACGGTTGGTAATTAGAACCGTGCAGTGATAGTCCGTTAACCATCACGAGCGGTTCATATTATGAACCGTTTGTGAAAATGTCCTGACGGTTGGTAATATGAACCGTGCGTGATGAGGACGTCTTATTACAGCCGGTTTGGAAATAAAACCGTCTATAAAGTATCACTGACGGTTCAATTGTATAACCGTCTGTAATATACTCCTTTTGCCTCATCGGACTCTACTGCTTGGGCAAGGCAATTAGTTAATTTGTCGTGCAAGGATACAATCAAGGATTCATGCTCCTTTTATAAACTTCTTCAAAGATCTTAGAAGCGCACAAATGCATGGCAAATGATCTTTACAAAATGAAACACATGCTTTTCCCTACTAACCCATATAGTACAGTAGCCCACCAGAAACTGCTGATACATGAAACAAGACACCCTATCGATTTACAAGTATTTTTAACGTCATCAATTTACCATTACACGATGAAGTAAATGTCAGAATTCCGAAGCTTAACTAGAGTAGTCAACCATCTTAAGCTTGCTTGAAATTCCACAGCGACCACTGTCCAGTAGACATGAAATTTTCTGAAGTCCTAATTCGACCTTGGCTAGCTAGGTGTGTGGCTGCCTTTCGCCCTTTTGTCATCTGGACCGACTGCCTTTCGACCTGAAAAGGACTAGTGTGACGAACCGAACGGGTTCCTGGTTTTCCATCTTATCATCGTCGTCGTTTGAAGCTTTCCCTTCAAGATGCATGTGAACGCTCTAGCTTGAAGATCGTAGTCGTCTCATGCAAGATCAGTGCCGAAATCCGTAGGCTTATGCTGTAACAGCAACGTGTAGTTAGGCAAATGCCTGAGAAGTCATGCATCTGGAGGAATATGATTCTAGTTGCGTTGAGCTTTATTAGGCAAAAATGGCTGGTGCTTGTTTGAATGTACTGTAGTACCTTTACTAATTCAACGTGCATGCTGATTGATTGGCCCTAACTTATCTAGACTAGATGCAAACAGAGGACTGCATGTTGATTGGTTCATAAATCATGAAGAAAGCTAGATGCAAAGAGAAGACCGGGAATAGCATGGCATGCATCCTCGTAGTTTCTAGAGAAATTAACTAATGGAACGTTTAGTTAGTTCTTATTTAGCAGCCATGACCACCTTGCAACAAAGTACAGTGCTGCATTTTCTGTAGTTTGGCAAAGAAAAGATGGCGCTTACTTTGGCGTCACACGGCCTTTCTTTTTCCCGTTGGAAAAAGTTTTTAAGGGCAACGTCACACTTATAGACAGTCGTGTAGTGTGCATCTTTTTTTTTTTCTTTCTCTCGTTCTTTTCTTGACTGGTTCAAATGTACTGTACCTCTACAAACAAACAAAACAGTCTGAATTCACAGCCACGCCACCAGATACCAACCGATCGAGTCTTACAGCATGTACAATGTATCAGTTGTCTGTAAATTTTATTATGTCGGACACGAGATAATATGGATGAGATATGGGGAGCATAGAGAATTAGGTCGTCTTTCATGCAATAGTCTCTTGTAACCCGAGAAAAAAGACATATTGTACATAGAAAAACTGTTTATAAAGACATAAAAAAACAACATATTATATGAACTGTTTTTAGCGGTGTCTATCGATGACATGGAGGTGTATTATAGTCAATAATTGTCTATACTACTGTACATGTTAAAAGGTTTTTTCATGCTTTCAGACCTTCCAGATAATCAATCGCATCTCTGACATGGTTTTTTTTTTGGACGAAGGAGACAACTTCATTAATCCCCGGCCTCTGTCCCATGGGAACAGATAACCTCGCATGGTTCTTGCAGGTAGCAACGAAAGAAAAAGCAAGAAACAAGAGCAGCTAAAAAGCGATTACAGCCAGCACACCACGGAACAACAAAAAAGACCATCAGAACTAGCTCCAACCGCGCGCTCGGTGAAATATCTCAGATTCTCAGTAGCCACCAGCTCCATCCTCTCTGCGCCCTGCACAAATCCTTCTTTGCTGTCCTGTCTCATCTCTGACAGGGTGCATTAAGGGTGTTTTGTTGAAAATATGTCCTAGAGGCAATCATATATATGCTTATATTTCGTTATGTTTTATAATATTAGATAATATGCTATCTTGTTATTAAAATAATATCGTTAATATTTATTATCAAGTCACGTAACTTGATTGTGAAACTCTGTATTCTGCGATGATTATTTTTAGAATTCGGACATTTTGGCCCTTCTTCAGCCCAAATTCCTAAAATAGCCCTCTCACTCACAAAATTCAGATTTAGCCCCCTCTGGCCTCTTTGCCATCCCGCACATGACACAGAGTGCTGCCCTACCTGGCAGCACCAAGGTGCTGCCCTCCCCTCTGACATGAGGTACAAGGAGAGAAAGAAGGAGAGAAAGAAAAGAAAAGTGAAAAAATCCAAAAAAATTCAAAAAAAAATTCAGAAAATTCCAAAAAAAATACTTGGAACATGAAAAGATTTAATAAAAAATTTGAATTTAATTGAAGTTTATTTTATTCATTTAACTTTTTGGAAGAATTTCTAAATATAGAAAATAATCTTAAACAATTATGATTTTTTTTGTGGAGCCTCCCGACACATCATACTTGTTGATCACTTTGAAAATTTTGAATTTAATTAAAGTTTATTTTATTCATTCTCGTCGATCACTTTGGACTCTAAAGAATTAACGACATCGAATAAACATCGAAATACCATAAAATTTAAATTGCTCAAAAATGTATGAATTTTCTACAGTAGCTAGGTTAAGATTTTAGATGAATTTATGTGAAATAATTATTCCATTTGAATTTAATGTGTGAGAGTTAAAGCAATTTGAAAATCAGTTTTTTAGAAAATACTCAAAACAGTGTTTTGGTTACTATTCATTAAATTTTAATTATTTTACAAATTTATATAATAGTAGTGGATAAAAGGATTACATAGATAAATAGAGAATAAAATTATAAGACCAAAATAACTTAGTTCAACTCATTTGGAGTCTAGAAACATTTTCTATGGATTTTCAAAGTTAAAAGCATTTTCTAGTGTGAAAATAATTCAATTAAGCATCAATTTTCAAAACTATATTTTCTCGGCTAGAGACAAGTTTTAAACCTATTTTAAAATAATTTTCATTTAAAATGAAAAATATCAAAATTAGTTTCAATTGATTTGGAGTTGAGTTGAATTAGATATGAATTTTGAAGTCAAATGAATTTTCGGTGGATAATTAATGTTGAGCGGTCCGATCGAGCAGTGCAGTCGGATGGTCGATCAGCCCAAAGAGATGTTTGACAGTCGAACATTCCAAAAGTGTTGTTAAATGCGGTCGAACGTTACTAGGATAACTATTTTAACTTCAAACCCTAAGTTTGTAGAGCTAAAAATAGCAAATAAATTCCTAAAATTATATAAATTTTTAGAGGTGTTTTAGGATGATCTAGTACCTAGATAAAATTTCTAACATTGCTTTTGAAGATTTATTGTTCTTACTTTAATTCATTAACAGCAAGGGTTTTGCAACTTGGTTTGAAATTTTACAAGGTTGCATTAAGCTCTAAAAATTTGAAAAAAATTATATAAATATTATAGTATTTAAATAAATTATTTTCAAGTTTTTTTGAATTTTCTGATTTTTTTAAATCGATTTTTCACTTTTCTTTTCTTTCTCTCTCTTTCTTTCTCTCTCCTTGTACCTCATCTTTGTGGGAGGCGGCACCTCGGTCTTGCCAGTGGGAAGAAGCGACACCTCGGTCTTTGCGATGAGATGGCGACAACTTTGTTCTTCTTTGTACCAACAATGTGAGTGATCGAGAGGGGCTAAATTCGAATTTCGTGAGTGAAGGGGCTAGTTTAGGAATTTGGATGGTGTAGAAGGCCAATAGTGTCCAGACTTCTTATTTTTAAACGTTCCCTAGTCGAAAATATATGAGAACACATATGAATAGACTAGCATATGTATTGGTTGATGACTATTTTTCACGGGTCATAGATATGAAGATATCAAACCAATAATATGGATACATGTTATCGAACATGGTGTTGGTTTGACCCACCTTGAGACACTGTTGAGATTGTTATGATTTCATATATCATCAGTTGGTCTCAAGCAATGATGATGTATAATCCTTAGACCTGAGATCAGCATAGTTTTCTACATATGTAATAGTACTCTTAGGGGTTGTCAAACACTACTCTGTAACTAGGTAGTTATAAAGTTAGTTTTCGGGTATACAATGAAACATGTGGAGAAATATGAGTGATCAGATATGGGATTTGCCTCTCCTATTATAACATGAGAGATATCTCTGAGTCTCTCGTTGTGGTTAGATAAAGAAAGTGCATGACCATACCACTAGTGGTCGAAGTGTCGACCACATGAAGTTATTCGATACTTGATCGAGAAAGTATTGAATAGTATATAGATGACAAATTATCTCACCTGGAGTTCAACCAGATGTCGTGAGGTAAAGGGAGAATACACAAGCAGATCATTCAGTTCGACCAGATACAAGCTGGTCGTATGGAGATACGAGCTGGTCGTAGACTGGTCGAACATAATCATGAACTGGTCGTAGACTGGTCGAACATAATCACGAACTGGTCGTATGAAGATACGAGCTGGTCGTAGACTGGTCGAACATAATCACGAACTAGTCTTATGGAGATATGAGCTGGTCATAGACTGGTCGAACATAATCACTAACTGGTCGTAAGAAGTTATGAAGCTAGTGCAATTAAGTATTAACTAGTCGTAAGGAGTTACGAAATGGTCGTAACTAAATATGGACTGGTTGTGACTAGATACGAGATGGTCGTAAGTGATAAGGACCTGGTCATAGATCATATTGCATTAAGGTTCATTTGATATATTTTTATGTGTGTTCGGGAATCGTTATGTCCTGCTAGGTACCGCTAACGACTCGTGGTCGAAAAAGAGTTTCTAAGTCACAACCGATTATACATGAATCTATAGGGTTGCACACTTAAAGGGCTAGGATTTTATTTAGATGGTGATCCGAATTCTTGTAAGCCACGAGTTCCTAATGAGCCTCAAGTTCGAGACCTATCATAGATGCCTATATATAGAGGCGGTGGCATGGGGTGGGGTGATTCTTTTGAAGAATTCCTGAAACCCTAATAGCCACATCTTTCTCATCCAATCTATGTGGATACCTTGGAGATGTTGAGAAGCATCAGCACTAAGACGATCCGCAACTCATGATGATCACAGGAGCAGGAAGAGAAGACGTGCGGCGAGTACGACTACTACTACATTAACTCGCTACATCGACTCTACTTCTGCTACGAGTCGGCGTGTCTAGTGGTAATCCCATAATCTATTACTAGCGGAGGTCCCTTAGTTGCGCGGTAGAATTTTTGTTTTGTGCTATCGTAGCCTACCTGTAATCCTACAGTGGTATCAGCGCCACCTCGTCTAGTTTTATATTCGGATTAGATGCATATTGTGATATGTGGGAGTCATAGGTGTGATCTATTTCTGTTTTCTGTTGGTTGTTCTATATGATAGATTGTTTTTGGGAATGGTCAATATGATCGTCCATGCGCGGTGATCTCAAGATGGGTTCATGATCGTTATTCCTTGATCGTATTTTTATGGTCGAATCACAACTTGCCTCTACAGGTCAGTTTCCGCCATCGGGGCAGACAGTGATTGTAAATCTATAAAGCACGCGAAGATCAATCTGGTTGATGGAATCGGAGTTGCGATCAGAAAGGGTTAATGTGATTAATCTAATGTAATTTACAAGGACAGAACAATAGATTGGATCTACGTAGTCTGAATTTTTTTGAAACAGGGGCTACCACCCCTGTGACCCCGCTCCACTCATCGACGAGCGAAACTGTCGAAAAGGACCTTGATATATGGATAGGGATACCGCCCTTCTGGTGCAGGTTGCCACCCCTGTGAACTAGGATCTTAACTTGATTTTTGGTATTAATAGTTCACACCATCCGTTAGATAGAATGTGATCCTATGCATAACTTGTTTTTCATGTTTTTGTGAATAGTATGGCCCATAATGTATGAGATGCATGTATATGTGTAATGTTCATGACCTGTGTGTCATGCTTATTGCAGACCAAGACTGTCTATATTTGTATAACGGCCTGTGTGTCGACTTGTGATGCTTTTTCACTCCTTGTCATTTATTATTAGTGCTATTAGGAGTAATAGATTAGTGAGAGTACTTAGAGGAATTGGCCACTTGGAGACATAGCAAACAGGAAGCAAGGCGGTGGAGATCACCATGTTGAAGGGTCATACTATATCACAATGCAATGTGATTGTATGTGAATGCCTTTTCTTTTCTATACATTTATTTCTTTGCATCTTATTTAGTTGCTTCGAATGCTTTAATATGGTAGAAGTAAAATTCCCTCACATAATATTAAGTTAAATCGATGCTCTCCCAAATTAGCTGCACCATCCAAAGTCATGTATTTTAATGGTAGGTCTTGCTAAAGCAGAGTGCCATTAATTTTCCTTGATAAGATGGGATTGTGTCGGACACTTCATGCATAGCATTAGTTTAACTTGACAAGGTCATCATAACGGTTATGGATCTTGGGGCATAGGGTTGGGTGCCGAAGCATAGATATGCTGCCCAACAACAAGAGTTATATAGCGATATGATTAGCAACGGATTGCTTACCAAATTCACTAATCTACTAGCAGTGACGCCAAAGTTCACTAGCAGATAAATGGATTATGGATCTTGAATCACTAAATGTCACGGATCGGGATCCTATGCCGACGCACAGTGCTTCTCTGTATTAAGTATCCTTAGCCGTTAAATGGAACACGGACAAGCAAGATTAACCGCTGTAGTAAATTACGAACAGTGCTCGTTACAACATTTTTATCTACAGTGTTTTCACACAGTACTTTGCTGCATTGTATGACCCTAACTTAGGGTTTGTATTTCAAATGTAAAATTTTGAGGAGAAATAAAACTTTTGTTGTCTCTTCAAATCATTTGAAAGTTTCTACAATTTTCCTAGCAATTTCAATTTTAGAATTTAATTCTTGTGATTGGAAATTGTTGTTATCAGATTCTTAGCTTTCAAACTTGTGATCATCCCTAGGAATATTTTCCTGTCATCTTGATCATCCTATCTACCTCCTGATTTATTTCACAATTTTTAGATTTTATTTGCTATTTCAAATGGCCAAGTCAAACTAGTTGAAAATCTGGTCAAATCCTAGGTCAGCATGCTTGTGAATTTTCTGCAGAACTTTTCAGTGCATAAAAGTTCTGGAAAATTTATGCAATGTTGTTCTCTGTCTCAAGTAGCTACCATAAAAATTTTGGAATTTTGGAGCTCAGGATCTATCTCTAAAAATTCCTAAACTCTCTCAGCTTTTAAAATCAAAAATCGAAAACTTTGTTTGTCGGGCTCGAACGAGCCGACTCAAATCGACGCGCCAATTGACTCGGTCGCGTCAACTAGCTGCACATGCGCGAGACCAATCGATCGTGACCGTCCGATGCAAATCGAGCGATCCGCGTGCGGCGCATGCAACCGACTGTCGAATGCATACATCAATCTCGGCCGTCCATCTCGGATCCAGCGGTCGACACATTCACGATCGAGTCAAACCACCTAATCGCACCGTGCGGTCTACGGTCCGCACCGCCATTCTTTGTCGGCGACGATCGGGCCCCATGTCGGTCGTCACCTACCTTGCGCAGAAGAGTGAGTGCGGCGGTGGCGCGCATGAACGCCACCTCGACTCATTGTCTCGTCACCGCTTCCGATTTTCGCGCGCATTTCCTCGGCCGCATCTTCGTGAGAGACCATGCCTGAGCGGCGTCAATCATCCACTTTTCCGTTCGCGGTTTGTCGGCACCGTTCTTGAGCTCACGGTGCGGCGTCGCCGCTCATTTTCCTCGCCCTCGCCCCTACTTAAGCTCACCCATAGCTCCCTCTTCCTTCTTTAGACACCATTAAGCAACCCCTATCAACCATTGCTCGCCGAGCTCAATTCATAGTTGTGCTCGAGCTGCGGTGCACGGCCAGTCCGCTTGCGCCGTGTCAACACCACAACCGGTGAAGCTCATCTTCTCCTTTTCGCGTCGGATCGTATTCCGGACTCCTATCATGTCTTCCCCTCAACTAATTTGAAGTTTTATTCGCGGGGGCCGTTGAATTTTGGTGTCCCTCTTCTTGATAGAAAGTTGGGTCCTTCGTCCTCTTCTCCGGTGAGTTAGTTCCTAGAGCAATTGCTCGCGCTAGCTTCATCTAGTGCACTCACTCGAGCTACCTCCATCTCTCTTTTCCTCTATTTTTGCTTAGGTTGCTCCCTCCTCGGTGACCCCTTGATCGCCGCGGCTCTCGTCGCCGGGCCATCTCCGGCAACCTCTTGAGCTCCGCGTCATTCCGGTGAGTTCCTGGTAACTCACTAATGCCCATGCGCGCGCTAATTCTTGTTTTCTTCCTCTCTGGTGCAGCCGCACCTTATCACCTCCACTGCCGGCCGCCGCGGGCTGTCGCCGCGCCGCCTCAGTGCTTCTCCGGCCAACCCGCGACCACCATCAGCTTTAGTGGTCCTCTAGCAACCCATTTTGTCCGTCGCACAGCCCGCGCCGCCACTCCTTCACCGGTGTCGAATCCAGGTCCAGAGCCTCTCTGTTCTTCCTTGTGCTCCCTGTTGCTGTTGTGGATGACAGTGGGGCCCACCTCTCTGAAGCTTTGTAGTCAGCTGCTTATCATGTTTATGATTGTTCATTAGTTCACTTTCATTGCATGATCAAAATTGGGTGTTGGAGGTTTGAAAGCATTTTAGTTCTAGTTCTCTGTTTGTTTCTGTTGTCGTTTTTGTTGTCGATGGCGAAAATTGGTTTCATGCTTATGCTATTTAGGTCTGTTAGACTTGATAAATTGCTTAAGAAATAGTGTTTAGTAAGGAATTATGTTAGTTAGTGATTCTAGATTTTAAAACTCTTGTTGGCATGAGTGATCTAAGAAGTTGTTATTGGAACTAGTGGTTGTCTCTGTACTTATTTTTCCTACTTTCCTTTGGTGTGGTAAGGCCTTGTAGTGATAGCATCTTGTTATGGTTAACCTTCCAATATGTTGGCATGTTGCTTAGGTGTATTAGTAGCTGAATTTTATTAAAGCCCAAACTTAATTAGAATTTTATGTAGCATCTCATAATTGGATACTTGACTAGTTATGCTTTCAATAGCTTCTTGTAGATCTGTGCTCTCACTGTCAATAGTGGTTTTAGAATAGCTAGTTGTTTTTGATGTGTTAACTGATAATTAAATAATAGATGTGCACACAATCACCATCAAAGTCTGTCCAATGTTTAAATCATATAAGAAGAGTGATTTTGTGGTTGCTTTGATAAATAAGTGAGTGGGTCTCTGTGGCGATATCTGTCATTCTTTTGTGATAGTCTAGCCTCGTGTATAAATTGGTGTTTGTGTTTGATTATTTGATTTTTGCGGTGTTATTCGTTCTTATTATTTGTTTTGTTCAATCGTTAGGATTCGATATTTGCGGCAACCCGAAACGATCCTCGCAACATATTGAGCAACAAGCGGCCGAACAAGCGGTTTGATCATGTTTATCGGTATTTTGAAGTCTAATATTTTGTTTCAAGCGTATGTATGCATCGCTTAATTTGTGTTAAATTGATTAGTTAAAGCCGTGTTGCATATCCTGTAGACAAAATATTGATCTCTACTACGAGCCTAGGTTATTTCTTTGTGATTAGAGGTGTTGGATGATCTCTTGTCACTTAGTAGATCCGAGTCAAATTGCTTAGACATGCTTAGTATCGGTAGAAATGGCGGTTATCGACTTAGTCGGTAACCTTGATCACACAAAACTTTCTATAACTTTATATTTCAGCATTTACGCTATGTTTAATTGCAAAACTAAAAATGAAAACAAAAATGATTTAGGCGGGCACAATGGTAAGATTGGTGTGATCTATTGGGTGTATTGGAAAGGTGCCGGGTCAGTTAAGGACCGAACATCTTGTGAGTTTTTGTTATCCAGGCATTTGGCGTGCTAACCACACTAGAGGTATGGGACCTCTCTTGACCTAGTACTTTGGCGTGTATTGGCTCGGGTCGCGAGGAGGTCGCGGGAGGATGGTGGTGGGAGCATGGTAGTTGTCAGAAAAGCTTTATCTGAGTGGGTAGTTGTCTTTTCGGCTTTACCATGTAGCGTATGGATTTCTATCCATACGGCGGCTCGTAGTTAATACACAATATTGGAAAAAATCTCGTAGGACTTAGTGTGCGGCATACCTTGGAGTGTGCTTTGGCTTAAAGCGATGCGAGGTGTGGGTGCTGATGGTACACCCTGCGGGTTAAAAACTATTCGAATAGCCTCGTCTAGGTGATGGACACGCTTGGGTAAGCTTATCGAGAGTTAGACTACAACATTTAAATTAAAACTTGATGGGTGGTGCGAATGCGGGATTAGTGCTATTGTTGTGGTGACTATCGGGATAGTCACTTCTAGGTTGTTTATCTTCCTCTTTTGTTATTATTATCTTTCTTGTTATTTCAATCTTAAAAATGGATTGCAAACTTGCCTTTAAAGCTGTATTACCTTATTGCAAATGAAAATTGGCTTTATGCAAATGAAACATATGGCCTCCACCAAATAAGCTTTGCATGTAGCTTATGAGCAGTGCGCTAGTTCACACGTCGGTCTTGCGGGTACAAAGACAATCTTTGTACTCGGTGCTTTGCTTAATGTTTTTGTTGCAGAGGAAGAAGGTGAGCCCCAAGGGCCTCATACGTGGTGTGTTGCCGTTTCGTGGGCGACTAGACTTGGCGGTCGGTCGGATGCCTTGTGGGTTGGAGGCACGCGATTGGCTTTGTTTATAGCCATCTTATGGCACTTTGCTTCATTTATCGTTCTTGTTTATTTGTGTATCTTGGCACATCGGCCTTTATGCATAATAACTCTACTATTTGTTTATCTTCCGTTTGGTAGTGTAGTGTTTGGACTCTATGTTTGGAATGGAGTTGATGTCTAATTTTGTACAGAGGTGTGTATCTTGCTTTAGGAAGTATACATATCTCGAGGATCAGTTTATTTGATTTGTGATGCTAGGACCAGGTGGTTGGTTAAGCATTACAAGCCAAATAAACTGGGGTCCTCACATGCATAGATCTACAAAAAACACTGTAGTACTACTACAAATCACTATTCATACACTGAAATCACTGTTCACACTATGGTTCTCTGCAGTATTGGAGAGGATCCGATCCCTCTCACACAGATTTCTTTGAAAATATAAATACTGAAATTTATCTTGCATGTTGCAGATGGAAGGGAGACGAAGCCCGAGACAAAGAAAGATGCGACTCCTTACGTAATTATCCCTCCAGGGCCTCCACATGTAACTAACCCACCTTGCATAACTATCCCTCCAGGGCCTCCTGACGTAACTAACCCTCCTTACGTAACTAACCCTCTAGGGCCACCTCATGGAACTAACCGTCCAGGGCCTACTTATGTAACTATCCCTCCAGGGCCTCGACCGCCGTACTAGCTCGGAGAAGTAGCACTATGCAAAAGTATATAAACGAATAATGGCAATCAAGTGCATACTTGTATTCAGCAAGCTGAAGTCTATCTTGTTAAGTACTGGCTACTGCTCCAATTTAAATTTAAAGTTCATTATCTAGGTTATGTAACTCGGTGCACACCGGCTATATCTATCCTATGAAACACGCGCGCGTGCATCAAAATAGCCGTAAAAATTGCTCGGTGTCATTCTAAATTGACGGTAAAACCTACCAAAATGCAAATGGTGGTGAAAATTTGCCAGTAAAATGATCGTGCGTCATCCTGTGTCGTTATAAAAAGGGTTTTACTACCGTTTTGGTGAGGAAGAGAGGACTGTAATATTTAGGAAGCTAGGTTTACTTCGGAAAATGATGTCACATTGCTAATCCAGTGAATGTTATCGTTTATCGATACCTTCTATTACTTCGAGAGGCATGTTATGTTACTGCTATAAACCTGCTTGTGCATTATGTTTTTTGGTAGTTACTGTGAGTTTGGTAACATTTTACTGTTGTTTGAAAACGACATTACCGGTATACCCCACTGAAAAACATGTCTTTACTATCTGATACGCAAGTTCTTCCAGTAATCATATGTTTGCTCTAAAAGTAGCGCATATTACTATCAGTTACAAAAGAATTTACTCCATCTTAGGCATAAACACAAAAAAACTACTTCGGTTTGCTGCGCGGTCTATACTTCTCTAGTGCGTCAGGGAGGGGCTTGACGCTGTTGACTTTGTGGGACAACAGATAGAATATCATCTGGGCCTTGTACTCGTTACCCGTTTCCTACATACAGATGATAAAAACACTGTGTGTCGAACGCCATACATCTGAAAAAACTACATGTTGCGGACGGTGGGAAATTATTACCGGCTCGATCGATGTTGCCAGCGTTGAGCTTTCACCATCCCAGAACTCCAAGTACTTCATTACAAAGAAGGCGCAATCGTTCTCTAGGACCTACTTCGGCGTCCCCATGGTGTGCACCCTCTAGTTCATGATGATTGGGAATTTCTCACTGGTCACGCCCTGCAGGGCTATGTACAAACGAGGGATGATCATTTTCCTCACTGGATCATGGTGGTCCTGCACTTTTATGCCCTTACGCTTTATGTCGTTCGAGTCCGGCACTTCTACGCGCTTACGCACTATGTTGAAGCGATGCAGAGCTAGTCTGATTATGTTAAAGCGGGAGGGCGCAGTGTAAAGGGAATAAAAACCCATAAAAACCCATGCCTCACGGTTTTTTTTTAAAAGGACTACAGCATGTAAGTGATTTAATGTAATGAAATATGTAATTTACTGGATCATGAACGATATTTACTAGATGTGCGTCGGATAGACGTAAATTACTTACCAGCTTTACGCGCGTGATGTCTACCACCACCATGTGCTCGTTCAGCATGCTCACGGCATTCATTGTTGTACTGCTCGTTTTTAACGTACTCCTCTACGTTTAGTAGTTTTTGTCAATGGGCAAAACACAGTAGTGTAAAACTTACTAAGGGCAACGATAGGATTTACTGCTATGCGAGTAACCATGTACTGTAAAAAAGGCTTTTGCGAAAAAACAACTTACCGATAGTTCGATGGGAGAGGCATGCATGTACCTATTTCTTTGAGGCATCAGGTCAGTGTCATCTTAGCTCAAACACTCATTGAACTCAGAGATGAACATGTCTTTAGTTATATGTCCATCCTTGAACGACCCTGCCATGTCTTTTCTAGTGGTCGCTATGAATCTGTCGTTGGACTGGAGCAGAGCAAGGTTGCAATAAAAATGTCGTTCATGTTAGCAGTAAAATATAAGTGAACCCTCGGTAAAACATAAGTGAACCCTCAGTAAAACAAAACGTTGGTCTATCCATTAAACTCTCTATTGACAGAGCAGTAAAAAAATATTTATGTATCGATAAAAGGTGTGGTGATATTCTCCTACCTTTTGAGGCTCTCATAGTTGCATATCAGCTACCTCACCTCCATGGACATGGCCATGGGCACCATTTGCCTTTTATGCGGCTTGAATGGTGTGATAGCTTGTTGGGAGCTTTGTCGACCTTTTCCCAAATGCTTGGCATCATTGGTGTCCCTCGGATTGAGGGGACTCTCTTCCTCTGACTATCTTCTTCACGAGCACCACCTTTTTGGTCATTTGTTGTGCGTCATCGTTCTTGATGCAGGATTGGTGAGTTTTATCTTGAGCTTTGGTTTAGCGATGGCGTCCAGCAAAAAAGCTTGTGTATTTGATTTTACTGTCTTATTGTATTTGCCTTTTCTAAAAATATCATGATAAATTACTGCTATGAACCCTGTACCTTTGCCACGCTTGGTCTACCCAATGGGTCTTTACGTGCATCGGTGGGTGCCTTCACTGCCTCTTTTGCTGGGGGAGGCCCCTCGGGGGCGTCCATTGCTCCCTCTTTCCCTGGTTCCTATGGTAGAAAAAAAGAACAACATTTTACTATCATGTGTCCAACAAATTATTGTATGTCTTGTCGCATAATACTGCTAGTGGCCCCAGTATGTACCTTTGGTGCACTCACGCTAGCCATGTGCGCCTCCTTGACTTTGCTCTCAGCAGTAGGAGCCCCCTCTACCTCCTTTACCGGCGGAGGCCCCTCTAGGGCGATGGTTTATGTCTCCTTTACTAGCACCTGCAAAGAATAAAAGAATAGATCGAGTTACTGTCAAAAGTATGTAAAATTACTTCTTTCCCACTCATGTTTTACTGTGTCGTTACCTCTGTGTGCTCCTTTACTATCTGGGGTTAACAAAACAATGATGGAGCACTTGTTTACTATCTTCTGTGGTAAAAAAGAATTAGATATGGATTACTGTAAGAACGACCAACCTTACTTGACCATATGTATGCGTTTTACCGCACTCAGTACCTCGGTTTGCTCCAGGATGGTGGGCGGTAACTTGTGGCCCACCATAGTCGCCGGTTCGATTGGGGCCTGTGTAGTGTATGCGGCAGGGTGTATCCCTGGGATCGCACCAGCTTTGATCAAATCTATTATGTTGTCGATGCTTGACTCGACATAGCCTGCATGAGAACATTACACTACATCAGCACAAAAATTACTATGAATTGCTTTAATGTTTACTATGTTTATAATACGCAATTCTGCATTCACCTTACTCGCTCTGTTTTGTTTGTTTGCCAGTTTACTCTGTTTTCTATTGTTTTACTATGTATAATGTGTCTATTCACTGCACATATTACGTTAGTTTACTGTGATGCAGTGGTATACCTTGGGATCCGTCACCCTCCACGTCTTCTTGGGTCGGAGGGAAAAGCGACAACGCAGGGACGTAGTGGGGACCTCTTGGACACCGTGGGGGAAGCGGCGATGCTGGTGCCAGCGCCGTTGTAGCCAGGGTGGTAAACTCAACCAACGTTTTGGTTGCAGGCGATTCTGTAGACGCTGGAGCATGTGCTGCTGTCTCCAAAACTGGGGTCGACGGCTATGCAGCTGTCAGGATGACAGTATCGGCGGGCATGGGGGCTGCCGTCACCACGATCGACGACGGTGACGCAGCTGCGGCCGGTATTAATGTTTCCTCTTGCGCTGGCTGTGTCGGAGAGTCCGAGAACACTATGTGTATCGGCATGGGGGTTGTAACCATGCACTCCAACGCGATCGCCTTTTTACTGCTTCTCTCCTTTTTCGCCCCGCCTGGGCGAGATGCCGATCCAAATGCATCTGCCACCCCTAGCAACTTCCTGATTACACTGACTAGCTTCTGCACCATCTCAACTTTATGATGCGCCCTTCTACCTACGCCATAGCCTTCTCCGCCTGCCTCATCGCCCTCCCAGCCTCATCATCAAACTTCTCTAGCGCCTCCATTGTCACGCGCCGCTTCCCCTTGCCCAACGACCCCTCCGCGTTGCAGAGCAATGCGCGTAGGCTCATGAAATGCCCCGCGGTGGGTTGTGTGGGTAACTCCGCCAGGTGCAGCATTGTCATCGCCCTGTGCCAGTAACATGTCCCCTCTCTACTCCTGAACTAGCCATTCAAACGACATGAATGAATTACTATTGTATATTATCCAGATTACTGTAATGAACATCATGTTTTAATGCTAACGGACAACATCAATAACTCGTGCTGAGCTTGCTAAACGTGACGACGCCGTTTGGGGCCTTTGTCTTGTCAGTCGTGACTATCTTGTCGATGAGAGCAACCGTGAAGTATGGGACGCGTGGAGTCTCGATGGCGTCGATGCTGTGGATGCACCTTAGGTTTTCGAGGTAGTAGACCTGTCACGTACAATTTACCGCTTGTTAAATTTGTATTATGAAAGTTGGATCATGTATTTACTACATGCGGTAAGTGTAGATCACTTTTACTAATACACGCAAGTTTTTTTACTGGAATGTGATGTTCTATTTATTGTAATCATGATAACGATATTTTTTACTGCTTGTTGGTATTTACTGCATGCGATAAGCACATATCGCTATTAATGACACGTGCGAGCTGTTTTTGCCATTAAACAAGTTAAACCAAGATCACATCTTTCAAGCTAACAACTAAGTCATATTTGAAAAGTTTTTTGAGTTGAATCATTCCAACATGAGCTAACCTTTTATGCCAAAGCCAACCCAAAGATATTTTTGCAATTAAATAAATTTTCAAGCATGAATCATTTGAGGAAAAATCAACCAAATAAAGATTTTCAAATCTAAATCCTTTTGGAATCTAAAGAGTTATTCTTTTCATTTAAAATAGAAACACCTTCATGAGAAAATGAACAAGTTAAACCAAGATCACATAATTGAGCAACGGATAGCAAATTGAAATTTAGTGATTAGATATGGAAACATCATTAGAGATAATAATTTTACCTAATCCTATTACCTTTCCTTTGCTATTGTCACCAAAAGTGATCTTATCATTTTATTTTTAATTCTCGGATGTGGTGAATATTTTTCTATCACCGGTCATGTATTTTGGTACAACCACTATCTAGTACCCAATGTTTTCTACCGGTTTTGTAGTTCACCTACAAAACAAGAATCAAGTTC
The DNA here is from genome assembly GCA_036346255.1 of Ampelocalamus luodianensis. NCBI lineage: Eukaryota > Viridiplantae > Streptophyta > Magnoliopsida > Poales > Poaceae > Ampelocalamus > Ampelocalamus luodianensis. Next base: position 47,354,753 of record CM070627.1, on the reverse strand, counting down.
TTTTAGGTATCCAAATTTGTTTGGATCCTTAGAGGTTAGTAACTAAGGTTTTGGGCACCCAAATGATATTCTTTTTGGCGTCTAAAATTGAAGTGCTAATAAATTTTGCTACAATTTTACCATTTTTAGATTGTCTAAGCATGTAGCATGAATTATAAATGACATATGTTTTAGATATAGCAATTGAGCATGCATTTTGCAAATATCCTACATTATGATATTTATTGCAATATTTACCATTTTCTTTTACAAACTCTGCGGGCTTGTAAATTTGCTTATTACCTTTCTTGAGAATAAACCCAAGCTGTTCTTTATTGAACGAGTACCTTTGCTCACTCAACAACTTGTCAAGAGTGGCTTTATCCTTGAAGCATCTTTTCAAGTTTTTGCTTAGCTTGGTGACTTACTCTTTTAATTCATTGTTTTCAACAATGAGCAATGGATCATATGTTTAGCCATACTAGCATTTGAATCAATTTTAGAGCAACATGGCATGGCTAATAGATCATTGCATGAAGTAAAAGTACTAGACATTGAAATAGCATTTGAAATGACTTCTACTCTAGGCATCTCATTTATAATATCACAATTAATTCTAATATTTGAATGAGATTTTTCAATATCCTTTAGAAGAGTGAGTCACGAGCTTCCTTTAGCTTCTCATAAGAGTCTTTTAGAGATATATTCTTTCTTTAAGACCTTAAATTTTGACTTCACTTTTTCAAGGTATTCAATTGATTCTTCAAGTATATCCATTAGTTCATTATATGAAGGTTCACTATCACAAATGGATTTTACCTTTATCTCCTTTTGCCATGAAGCAAGTAGGAGTGGAGAAAAGTAATGGCGCTTCCTTGATGGCGATCCGACAAGTCGTCTCTTCTTTGAGAACCCTTCATCATCGGAGTCGGAGTCTGAATACTCCTCATCGGAGTCTAATTCTCTAATATGAGCTTCATTCTTGTCATCGTTTTGAAGTTTTTTTTTGAAAAGATTCTTCTTACCATTGCCTTGTCATTCTTCCTATTAGGGCAATAAGAGGCAATGTGCCCCTTTTTTTGCACTCATAGCAACAAATATTGCTATATCGCTTGTTGTCGTTGGAGAAATGCCTCGTTTTGCTCTTGTCAAAATTAAAGCCTTGTCATCCTTCTTGTTAGAGCAATGAGAGGCAATGTGCTCTTTCTCATGAATTTCTTCATTCTTCTCACAAAAAGAGCAAACTCCTCTTCGGAATCATCATCTTCTTCCTCCGCTTCATCACTTGATTCCGCTTTTGCTTTGAAAGCGGTAATATTCTTCTTAGAGAAGGAAGTCTCCATAAACTCCTCTTTGTCATTATTGTATAACTCATTTGTTATGAGGTTGCCCAATAGTCTGGTTGGCGTCACTCTTGGCAACTTGGGAGAGTTGATAAATAGAGTCACCAATGTCTTATATTTCTCTGGGAAAGTCCTAAGTATTTTTCACACAATATCAACATCAATTAAGTTAGTGTCTAGACCTTTGAGCTTATTTACAATGTTGTTGAGTCTAGAATACATCTCGGTGATGTTTTTATGAGGCAACATTGTAAATTTCTCATATTTGATCCGAAACCTATGCAATTTGACTTCTTTGACCGTTGATATGCCCTCATGAATTTCCGAGAACGTAATCCATATCTCATGAGCAGTTTCAAGGTTACTCACTCGATTGAACTCATCTGCATTCAAAGCTTCAAAGAGAGCGTTCATCGCTTGAGCATTGAGGTAGAAGTTTCATTCCTCAAGATCTATGGGATGTGTAGGATCGAGTGCCATAACGAAACCATCACTAGCAATTCTCTATATGCTTGGACTCATGGCCTTCAAATAAATAGAGATTCTAATTTTTCAATAAGCATAATTTGATCCATTGAATAAAGGTGTCTTGCCTATTGACATACCCTCACTAGCCATCCTTTCTCTCCTAGATGGTTAAGTCTAAAATTAGATAGGCCAAGCTCTGATACCACTTGTAGGATCAAGGATGACCGACTAGAGGGGGTGAATAGGAGGTTATAAAAATTCTTGTGCTCTAATTAATAATTTTAACAATTGTGGTTTTAATGAAGAAATACAAGCACAAGTTTAAGAGCTATGATCAATATTTGCTAAGGTAACTCAAGACTATGCCAATACTAAATACAATTCTAGCTAAGTAATTCTACACAATTAATTGCTACAAATGTAAATGCGGAAATAGTAAAGACAAGTGATAAACCACAATGGAGACAAATAATGTTTTTCCATAGTATCGAAGACTTACCGGTCTTCACTAGTCCATGTTGAGGTAAGTCCAAACGTATTGGACCGGCTTCACAAATTAAGCCTTAACACCTCGATTTCACTATAGATGCTCTTCCTCCACTTCGGAGATGGTAAGCTCCAAACCAATCACAACCGTTGTCGGGCCTCTTCACACTCTTCTTGAAGAGATCACCGTGCAAAACTTCTCCAAACCGTCTAGGTGCGGCAAGTACCAAGAATAACAAATCGCGATGCTTGCTTGAAGATTATCAAGTGCCAAAGTGATCAACTACTGATACAATGCACCTGAATGCTCTCAACTACCTCAAAACGTGAAATGAATGCAAATGAGTAGAGGTGAGTACATCTATTTATAACCCCCACCAACAAAACTACCTGTTTGGAACAAATCATTACAAAATTCATCATTTGTGGTAGTACCGCTGTAGAAACCCGGTACTATCGCAGCCGCTGTTCAACAGTCGACCGCTATTCATTAAATGCACTAGTTATAGTCGTTATGAAAAAGTCCGCTCGGGTAGAACGAAACTACCTATTTCTAAAGGTTTACAGAAACACAAAAAACACCCTCTCTAGAAATAACGTACCGCCAAGTAAACTTCGGTACTACCACACTGCGGTAGTACCTCTTAAGAAATGCGGTCAAATTGATTTGCAAGGGAGGACGAAACTCCCAAAACATACTCTCTGAAAAATACGTACCGCCAACTAAACTCCGGTCATACCGCACTGCGGTACTACCATTTCACAATTGTGGTACTACCAGTTATACTGAAAAGTTTTCCAGAAGCAAAACTAAATGCAATGCATGACACCAAGTTGATCAAAGATGGCACAAGTATAAATCCTCAAGATACTAGCCATGATCCCTCTATATAGTACGGCATCTAGCCTACAAATCCGGTCTTTTCTCCAAACACCGAGATCAGTAAAAACTACAAAATGATCCTTAGGATATATAATACCTTTGCCTCGAGCCATGTCGATCTTTTATCATCTTTGCATTACTATTTCCATGTCATCATTCAAAACCCAGGACTAAACCTTTAAACATCTTAGCACAGATGTTAGTCCCATAATACATTGTTGACATTAATTACCAAAATTATTTTAGTGGCCTAGATGCTTTCAACCATTGCCATCCTCTTCTTGCTCCGCTATTTCTTCCAATAAATGCTCGCGTGAGCGTCTACGACAGATGCGTCCACTGCTCTTGAGGCGATGAGTTCGGCTCGGGAGGGGTCCAAGTAAATCTCTATCGCCGACTAGCTTCCCTCAATGGTGATCTTCCTCACCTTGGAGGGTACTTCACCGGAGATCCTCATTTACTATTGGAGCGGGGATACAAGTGAAGAAGAAAAACAAAAAGGGGATCCTATGAATTACTGCATATGAGGAGTTGTTTTACTTAAAATCTGAGGAGGAAAAACTATCCCAAAAAATGCTTCAAAATTTGGGAGGAAAAAATCACCCCAGTATAGCAAAGAAATTATGAAGATTGGAGCTAAATTACCGTGCATAATCCTAGCAAAATCCACCTCGCGAGAGAGGGAGAACTCCAAACTAAAGAAACAACAGTATTCTCTAACCTTGTGGGGTGCAGGGGTCAGAGGTTGCTGAAAACAAAGATCACCTCTACTCCTGTTGGGAATGTGGGCAAGTAGAGATCGCCGGAGACCTTGTTTTTTCGTTCCTTTGAGGTTGGCGCGCGTCGAAAAGAAAATACGATTTCTTTATCTGCGGAAACACGCGAACGATCCAACCCCTATGCATATAATATACGCGACTTCTGCGCCCGTTCAAAAAAAAACTAAGCGGTTATACGTAGTAAAACACGAGTATCAATTACGGCATATTACGTTAATATTATTGCCATATAACTTTTACTGCAATTGTTGAATGCGTTTACTAAATGGTGCTAGTAACTTTACTATTACCCATTTGGTTTCTTACTTACTGTATGTCCGACTAGGTTAACCATATTGTGAGTGTGTTTTTACTATCAAAATTGTGTGTGAGTGGAAGTTCTATTAAGCATCACCCAAATGATCTCTTAAGCGCATCAATGCTGTTTCGGCTCCCGATGCGTCTCTTCGTCTCACGCGCCGACGTTACACCTTGTTTTATAAAAATGCCCATCCGCCACCGAAGATGGATTATCACATCGCTCTACTCTCTTTCACCCCCTCCAGCAAAAATGAATAGCAATTACAAAAATGGCTTCCCACTCTTCTCCCCTAACGCCGACATTGCTGGCCTACCTAGCCATTTTGTACGAGCACCTTTCCAGCCATATGTTGGCAGATGCTGTAGAAGGACACTGTGCTAACAATGTTCTCCCTCCTCCACCGGAGGTTATGCCGGGCACATGACAACGACGTTCTGTCGTCTAGACGTCCTCCTCCGTCGCGTCTTTCGAGTAGTCTCTAGCTTTTGATGAGTTAACCTCGCCATCAACGTAGTCCTCCAGAACAACGTTGCATGTCTCTAGAAGGATTATCGTCACTTCAACTGCTACATCGAGGTAGTAGGCAACCGAGTCTACCTTGCTGAGACCCCTGGAGCAAGAGAAGAGAGCCTATGGGCGCAATTCGACTTGGTTCTTCGATCGGAGTGTCTTTGGGCCACTCTCGAGCAGCGTGTCAATGGGTGGGCGTGTTTGGGCTTCCTCGCGATCACGAACCCTCCGATGACAACGGCGTCGCCTCTGAAGTTTTGAAATGGAGATAGCGAGCTACCTCGCCACTAGAAAACTTGATTATTTATGTTTCTATTTTTAATCTTTGTAAGCGGTTGGTCACATTTGTTTAGCCATATATAAATACAAAATAAAATAACCGGTTTGAACTTGTACTTCTTGTTTGTGTTCAACATGTTTCTTGCCTTCACGATATACGGTCTCGTGTAGCGTTACGGCGACATCAACTATCGGTGGAAAAAATCATATATATTACTTGTGGATGCGTTTGCTTTTCTTTGTTCTACAAGCGGCCGTTTACTTCATTTGAACTACTCATTAAAAAACTAACACAATTACATTACAAATAGCTAAGGTTTACAATCCCGACACAAACTTTGTACTATAAAAATGAGATATCAAACAAAGGTGGTAAAAAGCGGAAAGTCGGTTACTTTGTACACCATCATATTTTATTAGTGGATGTCGAGCTCGAATATCGCATTCGAAAACATGCAGTAAAAGGATATATGAATTACTACAACAACAACTAACAATTACCGTCGAATCAAGTCCCACGTGAGTTCGGACATTTTCGCCCGCCATTGTAGTTGATCGCGGCCATTTTGGGATTGCTGCGCGCGCATGTCACACTGGCCTGGGTCGTGCGCGGTGGGTTGGCTAGGTGTAGAATAACTATTCTATGCTCGGCTATAGAATAGTATATCTACACATCTGATGGCGCTATTCAGCGCTGAGCATAGAATAAGTAATTCTATGGGTGGGCCGCAGCCTGAGTCATGCTACCTGCGGTAGCGCGTCAGCCCACACTCCGCCCCTGCGCTACACCCTCGGAAGTCGGAACCATCACTAAAACACGCACGCTGCGCATTGTGAATGGAAGTTAAATGGCATAGGAGCATCCATACCGTTAGAAAAATCATCCATCTCGTAACTGACAGGAAAGCCAGCAGTAAAAATTGATCCTCGTCACCTGTGTAAGAAATAAACTTGGGTATAAAAATTACTTCCGTGTATGTACAGAATTACTGCCGCAACAATTTTGCTGGACTGCTCATTTGAGGTTACTGTACGATGCTAGTAATGCTACTATCATTTATTGTTTTTGGAATTACTGTACATTCGATATGTGTTTACTATAATATAATTTGGTATTTAGTAGTCTACTTACGTGCAAAAGAAACGATACCACGTCAACCGAATGCTCGTTTAAATGCACCAATGTCGCTCCCGATGTGTCTTTTTGTATCCCATGCCGATGTTGCTGCTTGTATTATAAAAAATGGGCATCCGCTTTCGAAGATAAATTCTCATAACATTCATCTCTCTTCAAGCTCCAGAAAGAAAAAAAAAATAGTTTTTCACTCAAAAACGGGGGAAATGTCTCCCCACTCTTCTTCCCTCACGCCGGCCGTGCTGGCTTACCTCGTGCTTATATACGAGCACATATCTGGTCGGACATTGGCCCATGCCGCGAAAGACCACTGTGCCCATGCATGGTGCTCTCCGTTCTCCGCCCTACTGTATGTCGGAAAGCGTGATAGCCACTGTCCGCCGGCTGGAGCTCCTTCCTCGGTGGACGAATGTGATGGTCTCCGGTGTCCAGCGGGTTAACCTCGTCATCGAGCTCGTACTTTGTAACAACGCATCAAGGAGGCTGCCCGGAGGTTCGACGACTACATCAATGTGTAGAGTGCACGGGTAAACCTTGCAGAGACCGCGGAAGCAAGGAAAGCTAGAATCTGGGCAGTCTTCGACTTGGTTCTTGATCGAACAGTTGAAACCCTCACGCCAAAATGAAATCCAAGATTGAAATTCACAAGAACGCTCATAGAACAGAGATAAACCCTAACAGACGAAGGCTAACACACACACGTTTTATTTCGGCTTATATAACCAGCACACACACACATGTAGAAATAAAACACGCTCAGACTCAACCAAAAGACGTACATGCAGGACTCATCTCACAAAAAAACAACCTGGTTTTCTAAATAGACAAATAAACTGACTTAATACTAAGAGGCTGTTTGGATTGCATCCCAAGTAAACCAAATCAAATTTTGGTAATACCAATGAAATTTGGCCATCATTTAGTTTAATGTCAAAATTTGACTTTGCTCCAAAAAAATTGGTATTGCAAGTTTTGCCTAGCCAATTATTTGGCAGAATTTTGGTTACAAAATTATGCGCTAAATATTTGGGTTGGCAGCATAGTGATGCATTAATTGCAAGATAAGTTTGATTAATAAGTTTCAAATGATCATATTTCCTAAACCAAGTATCCGATTTCTGATCCGTTTGAACCGTTGTGTTTCTTGTCATTTTATCAATAAAACAAGATCACTGTTGGCATATTTTAGGACAAAAAAGAATATATATCATGCGGAACCCACGTGTCATGCGGGGCAAAAAAGCAAAATTTGGTATGGTTACAATCCAAACACATCAATTCAACATTACCCGTGAATTGATATGGCTACGATCCAAATAACATTTTTTTGCCTAAGTTCTGACATTACCAAAATTTTGGTATGCCAACCAGGGTAGTAAACCAAACGGGCCCTCGTAACTTGGATGCGCCAACTTGATCATGTAGACTACTCGTATGGTCTTACATGCAGTCGTCGGTCAGCAGGTGGGCCCCCATCCTATTGCAAGCAGAGAAAGAAATCGGCGTGGAGAGCATAAAATCTTGTAGATGCATGCAGCAAGAAACCATCTGCAACTAAAAGTCCTGATCGATCATCCTGATTTCCTATGATTCACCCCACCGAACTTGACTTTTATCTCCTTGCTTATCCCTTGATTTGTCTCTAAGAAAATCTCCGCTCAGCGTAAATCTTGGGCTTGCGCTCGGATAGCAATATTCCCACGCGTGCCTGCCTCTTTCCTGGATGCTCACAATCTCCAAATATATCTCTATTAGTTGTATTCCAAAAGGTTTCCTGCTTTCTCCTCTTGTTTTCTTGTACTCCAGCTAGCACACACATGCAATACATGGCGCATCTTTTTGCTCACGTAATGACATGCATGCATGTGCTCTTCTTTGCTTTTCTTATCCTTATTTCCTCCCGGTTCAATGCAAATACATGCATACGTACACATGCATGTCCCTTGACTATTTTCTTTGATTAGCTTCATGATGATCCACGTATCTTCCTGGCTTCCATGCAAGTGAATGCACGCACACAACATATGCATGCGTATGCACCTGCACATGCAGATGCGCCACACCGACACGCACCAGCTCTTGCCCACGCGCCGCCTTCCGTGGTTCTGGTTCCACGCACGCATACGGCAGCCCGTGCGCCACAGAACTCGGCACGCACGCACGCACCTCACGGACAGGTTTAGTATGCGCACGCATAGCGTCCTCCACGCCGCAAGTCATCTTTCCTTGCACGGTATGAATTAAGGTTTCTTGGGCCGCATCAGTTGTTTAAATAGATAGGAGATAGGAGGCAACGACATGGAGATGGGTGCGCTCTGGCCTACTCTGCGGACGACGGCGGCATTTTGTCATTCCTGTGGGAAACAAGCGAGAGAAGGTGAGCATCATGGAGAGGAGGTCGAGGCGACGCGATGCGCAAGAAAATAGAGGCAGAGGCTCATCCCCAACGTGTCAAATCAATGAGCAAAGTTGGCAGCCAAAGTTGGAGAAGGTGACCAGCGCCGCTCAAATTCCTCTCCACCCAAGGTGAAGAAGAGGGGGAAAGTTGGGGGAAATACAGAGAATGAGCGGCCAAAGGAAATAGAGAGGAGGAGGCAACATGAAGATGGGATCGAGCACGATATCTCGCGGCACGAGCGAACTCGGCTACGAAATGAAAGTCATTGACAAAGTCACGGTGTGTACAGGCGGCAACGGGCGAGAGAGAGAAAGTGGCCCGTCGTGAATAACCGTGGGGTGTGTGCGCTGTGAGGTGTGCGCTGTGAGGTGGAAGAAAAAATGTGCCTCCTCTTGGCCTGATAGGTGGGACAAGGGCCCGCTTGTCAGTGTGGGTGAGAGAAAGAGGGGGCAACGGGCTGGCTACTGCTGGGCTCGTGACCCACGAGGTGGGATGGTGGAAGAGAAGCAGAGCTGCAGCTGTGCTCTGGCCGAGGAGAGAGAAGAAGGTGGAAGAGATGGACCGACTGGATGGGTAATTTGCTTGCCAAATTTAGTTTGGGTTGAATTTGAATTTTGAAAAGGTTTTGCACTAACAAGGTTTTGAATTTTTTTTGTTCAAGCATGTTTTAATCCGATATCTTTCGCAAACTTTGTTTTTGGAATTAAGGAAATTAATTTAAGTTTTGACTCCAAGGAAAAAGGTTGCGGTAGATTCAAATATGCAACAAAAGTTTTTGAAACTCATGAAAATAATGCACTTTTAAATTGGAGCCAAAAACAGAATGTTACAGAGGAGGACACCGGCAAGGTGGGGTGATGGAGGAGACAAGGAGGGGGGAGGAAGAAGCAGCGTGATGATGAGCTCCGAGGACTGATGAGGGGTGGTGGGATGTGTAGTTGGAGATGAGGAAGGAGGCAGGCGACACCAGTGTCGGTGGCCGGTGGGAGGTGGTAGTGGCGATGGAGGGGGACATGCCAACGGGCCTCACTAGTGTTGGGGACGACTTCAGCTAGCGGCAGGGAGGCGGTACACTGATGTATATATGTTCCCAACTGAAAACCAAGCATGGGGGCAGCCCCTGCGTCATATTTCCCTTGAATATAGCAATCAGGATTTATATCCGTAGTAGGAGCTCAGCCTAGCTCAGTTAGGAGATGACGTGGGTGTACACCCCATCACTGATATTATATTCTTGTTCGGCTTAGATTTGGGTGTTAGCCTAGGTCCTCGAGTTCCTAGGTACCACACATTTTAGTGTTCTCAGAAAAAAATCTACAGACTTGCTGATTAATTTTAAAAGCATGGAATCTCATGTTCTGATGTGATTAGAGAGCAAAAAACCAAGACATACATATCAAGTGACGATAGTTCCATGATATTGCATCACTTCGTTATTTTCTTCGTGGTCTCGATCGGTTTGGTTGTTGTTTGTTCTAGGTACAAATAGTTCTACGTGCAGTCTTATCGTGATAGAGATATATTCGTTAATTACGTCCATCAATTATTGGCGCCTAGCTATGCCGACGACCATCATTTTCTGCAGTCTAGGGGAAGACTTGACGACCATAGCCATTCGGCTGGAGCTATTGCTTCATTTTCATGCTGAGGTGGTTAGTATAATGAGTATGAGTAAAGAATCACCTAATTAACTTGTTAAAATGTGTGTAGTAATAAACTAATGGTCAACCTACTCTTAGCACTCGAAATATAATTATATGCTGTTGATATGGTCTTGGTTATATTTTTGGATTCTCCATGTGTTGTTTTTCGATATAAGTTGGCGGATTGACGTCATGGGCGAAGATGTGTGCCTGTCGCAGGTGGTGGGCACGGCACTAGCGAAAAATGCCTGACGGGTATGGACACGAGGAGCACTACCTGTGCCCACCGTATCCTATTGTCATCCCTAGTCTCATGTCCCATATGCAACACGCTCGCATTTGAGACCTAAAGTATGCCTATCTCAAAAAAAAAAGAAAAGACATGCGCATGAACTATTCGGTGGATGATCCCAAGTCTTCAAAAAGAAGAGTGAATGATCACACGTTCCCAGCGCTTGCAAAACTTGATTTTAATCCGGCAATCCTATTGCCTAACAATATCTTCCATGTCTTAAAAATAGATCCGGATCCTCTGTATTACTGCAAAAGTTCACATCATTTGATTCCGACAGTGGAATCGTTTTCTAATGTCATGTACTGTACATTCTTTGTATTGAATCCTTCGATGCTGAGGATCCATTCCTCTTAAAAATACGTTGTGGCATACTGTACTTGTACATTGTTTATCTGGGAGAGAACTGTGGTGCTGTGATGGCTCTCATCCATTCTCACGAATGAAGGATGGAACAACCTAAATCTGGACGGCCGCTTTGCCACCACACAGGGGCGGATCTACAGTACATCAGAGGGGTGCACAGGACACCGGGTCAAAAATCATTTTCTTTATATATAGGGTCAAAAATTATTTTTATTTATATATAGCCTTGTATATATAGTATGGACACCCCTAATCTAAGATAAGAGGACACCTAAGTCACAGCTCAACATAACCCAAGATATGTATAGAGAGTGAGGACACCCGGTCATTTTCATTCTAGATCCGCCACTGCCACCACATGCAGGATGACTCCCATTCCAAGTTTCCAACCAACCAACCACCAGTCCGTCCGGCCCGCGCGCGCACAGTGATTGGTTTTGAATTGTTGATCATTTGAATTGCTAGAATTTATTTGAAGAGATATTTTAGCACTATTTCTATTTCGAGTCCAAGCACCGGTGCAAGTGGAAACGCACAAGCACAACTTGGAAGAAAATTTTGGTCATGAAAAATTTGCTAGTTTTGTTTCTATTTCTTTCTTTTTAGGTAGTAACACTTAGATGAAAATTTTGATCAAGATGTCTTCACAAAAGTAGGGTTTAGTACTTGGAATAATGTATACAAATCATTTATTGTGCATGTTGGTGGGGCTCATTGTATCCACAATAAATCAAGGACAGCATTGACCGTGCAAGTTATGTCCTAATTCAAGGTAAGTTTTCCATGAACACGGTGAATCTTCTTCTTCCATAAACAAGGGGAATTTTTTAGAGACGGGTGATTGGTATAAAGACAAGAAGGAGGTGGTGAGGTGTGCATTTGATGTGTTATGTCTAGAAAATTGCCACATGATTTCTCCATGGATTCAAAAACACATTATTGTAAAATATTGTGCACAAGAGGTCACCAAGGTGATTTTGTGAGTGATTGGAGATAGTCCATTCTCTATTTTTATTGATGAATCTCGTGATATATCAATCAAAGAGCAAGCGGTCGTGATGTGTGGTTAGGGGTTGGTTATGTACTCCATTTTTCAAACATTTATCCATTGTTGTGTCACCTCAACTAATTGTATTATGTGTCTTGTGATGTAGGTAAAAAAGATCCAACAAAAATTGTACATTAGTGATTAATTAGATGATCAAGCACCATGCAAATTATATTTGCGAAACCAAATGAAAAATTAATAGGGGACGGTACCTTAATTTACCTTAGCTTTTGTTTAATTTTATTTTGGATCTCCAAATTTGTCTTTTGCTGCTCCTTTGCAGATTAAATTATATTAGAAATTTGGTGGATGATATATTGATTTTCAATCAAGTTGTCAAACTTTCTTGAAATTTTCATGACCAGTTGTATAACACTTTCAAAAGAATGCATGGGAGGACAGGATATTCCCTGATCTACCACATTCGCAAAAACAGGAGAAATGTTTCCATTCACACCCAAATGTAAAGGTGCATTCTTTATTATTATTTTTCAAATTGAAGGAGAAGCTCTTCCAAATCCATCTAAGATAAGTTGGCTACGCCGGGCAATGCAACGCCCTACCAGGCACGCCGGGCCGCCGTGTATCGTACACTGACTTATGAAGTCTACTGTCGAGCACGTGTCAGTAAAAGCATTCCCATATTGACTTATGGAAGGCAACTGTCGAGCAGTCCAGGCCGCTACACCACTATAAAATGGAGAGCTGCAGAGCACCTACAGCTTACAATTCAGTAGTATCAGCCTAGAGATCGAGGACAGAAAATAGCTAAGAACATGGCGTCAAGATCCTCGGTGGTGCTTTGCGCCTTCTTGGTGGCTTCCTTTCTCCTCGCCGCAGCGGAGGTGCATGCTTCTGCTCGGAAACTGGGGTAGATATCAAACCGGTACTCGTTTTACGAGTTTTTAAAATGATATAGTTTAATTTAATATTATTTTATTTATAATTTGAAAGTATTTTTAGAACCGAGTTAACGAACCAAGCGGAGCGAAATCCAATTTCATTGAAATCGACTCATTTCAATGTTTAACCAATTAACTTGTGTAATTAGAGCAATTTTAAGCAGAACTAACGAACACCACTAACGAGCTTTTTCACCCTATCGAAAACCTCCAAGTGGAACCACTAATGGTGTGTAACATCTCTATCATCGATCAGGATCTCTGCCGTTGCAACTAACAGCGGCATAGGCTGCGGTGCTTCTCGCATTAAGTATCCTCGGCCCTAGATGGAACACGGCGGATGAGATTAACAATCTGGCTAAAACATTTTATCTACAGTGTTTTGCACGATGCTTTTTTCTGAGATCTCTGACCCGATGGCGGATCTAGAAATTAGATGATGGGGGTGCACACTTCACTCACAATTCTATAGTTTATATAATGATCTTATAACATCATAAATCCAACACATAGGTTCCAAATTTGTCAAAAGCACAATGCAAATAGTTCAAATAAGGTTTTACATGAATAGAAAATTACAAAATATACAACTATGCAAAGAAATTATAATACTATTTTACACGTTTTCATGCCTCGAAAACGTTTCATTACATCATCTTCATTAACCTTTAAGAAAATTTTCCTCTCAATAAATGTGACTAAACAATCATTCAAGAATTGGTCGTCCATCCTATTTCTCAACTTGTTCTTCACAAGAGTCATAGCGGAAAATACCCTTTCACCGCTTGCCGTCGTCACCGGTAAGAGCAATACCAATTTGAGAAGCAAGTATATCAACTTGTAAACTTCATGCTTTTTTGTTTCAACAAGCTTAATAGAAAGGTCACTAAGGTTAAGTATTTTCTCCTTACCAAATCTGTAACAAGATTTTTAAATTAGTGCATTACTAGTTTACTACATTAGCTAAATAGCTATGCGACCTATGGTGCAATTCGATGGTCTATGAACTATCAAGACAACTAGACAAACATGGCATACCATATGATCAATGGTCTAATGGTCTATCATTCATTTATTCTATCAACTATAAACTATCAAAACAATTAGACAATAAGACAAACATACCAAGAAAATATCAAAAGAGGCTCAACAGTTCAACACTCCAACTCCCAGTCATTTACTCATTGTCTCATTCGGCCAAGGCCAGCGCTGCGCTTCGGCGATCGGCTCGAGCGGTAGGCAACGAGGTTAGGGCGTCGGCGCCGAGCGGTGAGGCGAGGCCCGGCGGAGGCGGATCGAGCTCAGCGCCCGGCCCGGCCTCCTCGCGCGCGGCTGCGCGCCGCCCTCCGCCTCGGGTTTGCTCCGGTGCAGGGTCTCGGCGACCAGCCTCCCTCCTCGAGCGTCGGCCGGCGGCCGGCCGGCGGCCTCCTCGGCCCCTCCGTGCGCGCGCGTCCTCCACGCCACGCGTGCGCCGGCGGTCGGCCGCGGCGTCTGGCTTTGCTCCGCGCGGCCTCGCGCGCCGGTCTCGCTGCTTGCACTGCTTCCTTTACGGTAATTTGTTCCCAAATCGAGTGCGGAGAGTGGGAGTGCTAGTGGGAGAGAGATTGGTTGAGGATTGGCGATTGGGGAATGAGGAATGGGAGATCGGGAGAATAGGAGAGGACTTGGGTGGTTGGGCTAGTGATTTAGCAATTGGTGGGCTTAATATGATTTGAACTCTGCTGCGTTTTCAAAATTTTGGGAGTCGGTGCATATCAGCACCCCCTGAATCCGCTGTCTCTGAAAAAACCCTACAATACTACTACGACGTTCATACAAGCTGAAATCGTTGTTCACACTATAGTTCTCTGCGATGTGCAGAGGATCCAAATCCTCTCGCACACATATGCATGGTACACTAAGCGGATTTATTTGAAAATATAAATCTGAAATATATGTATTTATCTTGCATGTTGCGATGGGAGGCGACGAAGCCGGGACGGAGAAAGATGCGACCGTTAACTACGGGTCAATGGCGCGCCACAAACTTACCCAACTAACCTATCCCTTCACGTAGTACTAGCTCGGAGAAGTAGCACTATGCAAAAGTATATAAGCGAATAATGGCGATCAAGTGCATACTTGTATTCAACAAGTGAAGTCTATCTTGTTAAATCTTGCTTGATTTAAATTTAAAGTTTATTGTCTAGGTTATGTAATGGGTGCACACCAGCTATATCTAGCCTATGAAACACAATCCTTGTAAGGAGTATATATAGGAAAATGGTATGGTACTTTTGGGAATACGTGCTTCCACTTCTCAAATATCATTTAAATTATATGATGATATATCTTTATCTATTTGAGCATACTCAATAATTATTATAAGATATCCTAAAGTGAGTTCTCTGAAAAATTTGATAAAGTCCACTTTTCTGACAAAATTGTGTATATACTTCTTTTAATTTGAAAAAGGGTATATAGCAAAAATAAAGGTCCCAATGAAAATTTCCAAACAAGTCGTATTGGAGTATCTTATAATTAGTATTTAAGTATCTTGATTGTGATAAAGAATAATATATTCATTTAACTGGTATATTAAAAGTAGAAGTACATACTTATATATATATATATATATATATATATATATATATATATATATATATATATATATATATAGGAAAATAGTATGGTACTCACAGAGTCACGTACTCCCGAGTACCATACCATTTTCCTATATAGGACACCGTTCGTACTCAGGGAGTATGTACTCCCACTTCAATATACCACTTAGCAGAATATATTATACTTCTTTATCACTTTCAGTATACTTGAATACCAATTATAAGATACTCCACTTTGTGACTTAATCGGAAAATTTTCATTGGAGCCTTTATTTTTGCTATATACTATTTTTCATACATAAAGAAGTATATACACAGTTTTGATATAAAAGTGGATTTTCATGAAATTTTTCATAGAACTCACTTTGGGGTATTTTATAATCATTATTGGGGTATACTCAAATTGATAAAGAGGTATCATCATACAATTTATATGTATATATATGTATATGTGTGTGTATATGTACACTAGTAGGGTGCTCATGCGTTGCAATGGAACCTAAACTTTACACAAACAATATTTCCCTCAACCAATCAAAAGATAGTGATACATATATCTACAAGTACCACATTAGTGCAACATGATTGAATAAGCACAACTTATCAAAAGCATTCTCAATGCACAACATATCAAAAGATAGTCATAGTTCAGGAAAAACGTCTACATATATTATAAAAAAACATTCTCAATGCACGACATATCGCTGAACAACGCCAAGGAATTTAGTACATCACAAAACTGTAGTTTAAATTCCACATGTGAACCAATTTTGGTCGATATAATTCTGACTCCAAAGGTAAAATTCCAGGGTTCAAAATTATGTTTTGGGCCAAAAAACATTGAGTGTTTTATGAACTAACCCTTCAATCAACAAATTTCCAAAATATGTGTATCAATCTCTAAATAGGACTTGTAATTTGTTAGTAGTTAAACTAACCGTTTCCTTTCCCGAAGCATCAACATTGTTGTCTCCTCCGGCATCTGAAGAATCTTGGAGCAATGATGTAACAACTTTGCTATACTCGTTTAAAGGAGTGCCCTGAAGTAACTGAATAAACACCGGCTTTAACTTTTTGGAAACTTTTTGGAAGATAGACCTATTACCTTCTCTGCAAGTCCAAAAGATTCTGGAAGAGTTTCCTGGAAAGACAGGTCGAAAAAGTTTAGTGAAGATGATAAGAACTATATTGCTAATGCTAACAATTGTATGTATGAAATTACCTTTTTTTTCTTCCTTTTTAACGTTCTGAAGCAGGCAGGATGCCAGATCTGGATGGACAGGCTAACTCTCCTCAATTACAAACGTCATTATAGTTTCCATAGAGGCGATGACATTTACTTGATGTGTTGGGCTGGAAGAAATTAAAAAAGTAAATGAATGAGGTGAGAAACAAAAATGCGCTTTACAAAATTAACATAACATACACAGAATGCACCCATGCAGACGCATATGGAGGGAACATACACAGGAAAACACACAAGCACACACAAATAGAGGATTCTTGAAATAACAATCTGTTGTGACTTATTATCATCTCAAAGCAAAATTTTAAATTCATCAACAAAATAACTGAGGCACTGTATCAATGTGGGATCTCGATGCAGGTAAGGTGAAACAACACTTCGGAGCTAAGACTTAGGAGTTAGAACCACTTGTGAAAATAGAAGGGAGAACTCCATCTGAGAAAACAAAAGGATAGATAGAACTCCTGAAGAAATAAGTGTGATTCCCTAAAGAAGGTTCATAAGAAATAAGTATGATTCCCTAATTAAGGATAGATAGGACCACTTGGTGTTTTTGTATTAGAAGGTTCATAGGACTGGCCTCTATGGACAAACATACCTTGCAACGCCAAAACTAAAGTATTCAAAGCACGTCTTTTTGAACAGGAGAAATCGCAGTCTCCCATATCGTAGTATGGGAAAGTGATCACACTAAAGTTATTTGGCTATCAAAGAAGAAAGACTAAAGGAGAAAAATACTACTCAAGTTTCTCAGCACTGAGAATTAAGAAGGATTAGCCAAAGGAATATTAGCGCACTCTTATATTCCACCGGTCTTGTGCTTTGTTAGTCACATCTTTTAGGAAAGGAAAGCATCATTAATCACAGAGATGACCCAGCACCAAACGGCCCATGTTCTTGGTCACAAATCGCGATTTGAATACCGTCAAACACGCAACGAAAAGCTGCACGGTTGAGTAATCCCAGATGTAGAGAAGACAACCTTGCAGTGTACTACTGCAGCCAAAAACATCAAGAAGATTGATGCAAAAAATGGTGATGGCCAAGGTTGCTGAAATCACTCGGTTGGTCACGCATCTTAGTATCAAACACACTAAAACCCAACATTTTCTACACGCTAAGCGCGCCCCTTGGGCCATAGGCACAAAGCAACTGTAGCTGACCTGCTCAACATGGCAAACCCGGTGCCCAATGCAGACTGCATATGGAACTAACGCGTGTAGTGATTTAATAGCACTGGTGGCACAAGGAGCAGTCTCTGGGTCAAATTTGCAGTGAGAAACACATGACCATCGACGCCTGGCTCCACATAACACCAAAACCGGTTTAACCAAATAATTAGCGCCTAAATACGGGATCAAAATCGTCAGAAAAGTAAAACTAACTTTCAGTTAGTCTCACAAAGGAAAAGGTCAAAACAGAGATTTGTAGTTCTAAGTTCTAACACATCGGCATCGAACAAGACATATCAGGAGCCACAGCCCACAGCACGTGGGGAAGAGAGCATGTTTTGCTGCTTCTCAAGCTGGAAATAGTAGCAATATGGGAGGATGGATAGATATAATAAAGGCACAACCACCAGCAAGCAACCACACCACCTACAAAATCAGGGAAGTTAAGGAGGAGGGCATGATGTACGGAAGCCAAAAGGAAAAGAACAACATCTTGTATGGGGTCCAAGGCAGCACAATCCTGAAAGATTATATGATGATATGGCCACCACCACCCCCACAGCAATAGCTTAATTAGCCTAGTCAATCTAACAGGCAACACATGAAAGCACATGGCAAAGCACACATCTGCAGTTGGATTAGCACGCAAGCAGCCTATGTATAACCAGCTAAAAAAACACAGACGCACAAAAAGAAAGAAACAAAAGGAGGAGCTTTTCTTTAGATCGAGGGGGTCGGATAGAGAGATCTTACGCTGCTCCGGCCGGCCGGTACCGCGCATCCAAGGAACCCATGAGCTCTCTCTTTCTCTCTCTCTACCTGAATCCTCCTCTGAGTTTTTTTTAGAAATTTTGGCATATAAAGTTTTTTAGAAATTTTGGGAGAGAAGAAGTGATGTGGAGAGATTTGAAAGAGGAAGTCCAAGGGGTGGAATTTGTTGGGGCTAAACATTGCAATTAACAAAAGTTCAGCACCTCTACTTGTAGTGAACCAATGAGGATAGCTTCAACCAACAAATAAGCAGCGGAATTAACAACAATAACATGCACAAAGTGACACAGCGATTTACGTGGAAAAACCTCCTCAATGTGAGGAGTAAAAACCACGGGGCTTGCACAGCCCACTCCCAAATCTTCCACTATAATCAACAATGGGTACAAAGAGTCTTCTCTAGAGCATCTAGAGGTACATCACAGAAGCAACAACATCATCAAGATATAATCTTGGTATCATCATCAACAACCATACACAACTAACAAGAGGTACACTAACAGCCAAGCGGAGAAAATACAGTTTCTGTTCCCTTCGGTTATCAGCTCATATCTCACAAACCACAGATCCAAACTGCATAAAACTTGGCAGGAATGTAGATCCACGAGTCCCTAACATGCTGTCCAAATTTCAGCCAAATCGGACAAGGTTTCACTACTCAAACTGAACTTCTACCAAATCTGCTCAGTGCTGAATCTGCTGCTACCCGAACTGACAAAACCCCTCTCAAATCAGGTGCTCCTCTCAACCAATCAGCAATCCAACCGTACAAATCGAAGAGCATCAAGTCAAGAACATACTGACCAAGTTTGAGCTAGATCGGATGACGTTTGATGCCCGATCGACGTCTTGATGAGGACTGCACAGGATCACCCGAGCTGGAACAGAGCTCCTCTTCTTCTTTTCTCTCTTGTCTCTTCTTTGTTGTGTGCATATGCTTCTCACTCCCTAAGCCTCACCTTCCAGCAGCAGCTCAAGTAAATAGCTAGGGTTTTTCTTCCCCTCACCAAGGAGGAGGCATCTCCACCCTTCATTCTTAGGGTAATCAATGGTTGTCATTTCTTGGGCTTGTGGGCTGAAATTAGTCTTCATATGGAGGGATAGCCCAACAAACTCCCTCTCCCGACATTATGAAGGAATTAACACATCATCTCAATCATGCCAGCCATTTGCCGGCATACCTCGAGTTTCTCTCTCGTCACTACCTTGGTCAACATATCAGCCCCATTGTCGTCAGTGTGAACCTTCTCAAGCTGCATTTGCTTAGAATTCAACACCTCTCGAATCAATGGTATCGAACATCGATATGCTTGACCTTGAGTGGAAGCTGAATTTTTGCTCAAGTGGATGGCACTTTGGTTATCACAAAACAACACATACTTATCTTGATCAAAACCAAGCTCACTAACAAACCTTTTCAGCCATAATAGCTCCTTGCTCGCCTCTGTCGCTGCAATGAATTCAGCTTGATTGTAGACAATGCCACACATTTACGCAACTTACTTTTCCATGACACGACTCCCCGAATATGTAATCGGTACCACAAGTAGATTTTACGCTATCAACATCTCCGCCATATCCGCATCCGTGTATGCAACTAACACGAGCTCTCTTTTTCCAAAGCAAAGCTTCATCTTTGTGCTGCCGGAGATATCTCATGATCCATTTCACGGCTTCCCAATGCGGCTTTCGAGATTTGATATAAATCGCTCATCGTACTAATCGCATGAGCAATGTCAGGCCTTGTACACACCATAGCATACATCAAGCTTCCAATCGCAGAGGCATATGGAACATTCGCATTTCCTTCTTCATCTCATCGTAGAAGGACATTGCTTGGTGCTCAACTTGAAATGAGTGCAAATGGACAGCTCACGGCTTTTGAATTGTCCAATGAAACTTCTTAAGTACCTTCTCAATGTACTTCTCTTGTGACAGTACAACTTGTTGGAATTTCTATCCTCTCAATTATCATACCAAGAATTTTCTTTCTTGGCCCCAAGTCCTTCATAGCAAAGAACTTGCTCAACTCTTTCTTGACTTTGCAATTCTAGAGACATTCTTGCCAACAATCAAGATATCATCAACATAGAGCAACAAGATGATAAAATCATCACCGAGAATCTCTGAAAGAACACACAATGGTGCATGCTACACCTATTGTAGCCTTGCTCCCCATATGATTCAAACTTCATATACCATTGTCTTGGTGCTTGTTTGAGCCATAAAGACTTTTCTTTAGCTTGCACACATAGTCTTCTTTGCCCTTCTTAACAAACCCTTCAGGCTGCTCCATGTATATCTCTTCTTCCAAGTCTCCATGAAGAAAGGCTGTCTTCACATCCATTTGCTCAACCTCTAAGTTGTGACTAGCTGCGATGCCAAGAACCACCCGAATGGATGTCATCTTCACCACTGGAGAGAAGATCTCATCAAAGTCAATTCCTTTCCTTTGGCCAAATCCTTTCACAACTAGCCTCGCCTTGTATCTTGGATGTGACGTGTGCTCTTCTTGCTTGATCTCAGTAGACCCACTTGTTCTTCAATACTTTCTTGCCCTTTGGCAACTTCACCAGCTCATATGTATGATTCTTATGCAAGGAATCCATCTCCTCTTGCATAACTTTCATCCACTCCTTCTTGTGCTCATCTTCAATTGCTTCTACAAAGCACTCAGGTTCTAAATCATCAGACAATAACACCACATAATCATCTGAGGAATACCTGCTAGAAGGTCTGCAAGCTCTGGTGGATCGTCTGAGTGGAACTTCGGTATTGGTGGTTGTTGATCATGATCATCAAATTCACATCAAACTCATCTTCTGGGAGCATTCTCACCACTGCACCATGCACATCGCCTTGTGCATCATCGCAACATCGCCTTGACTTGTTGTGGAGCCGAGCTGCAGTATCGGGTCTAAATCAACTATGTCTTCTTTGTTGAGGAATTTGCACATTTGCCTTCACAATATCCTCAATTGTTTGGTATTCAACAAACACAACATCACGGCTTCTGACAACTTTCTTTGCTATAGGATCAAACAGCTTGTAGGCGAACTCATCCAAACCATAGCCAAGAAGTATGCACTGTCGTGTCTTTGCATCAAGTTTGGATCTTTCATCTTGAGGAATATGAACAAATGCCTTGCATCCAAACACTTTCAGATGATCATAGGAGACATCCTTGTTGTACCACACCCTGTTAGGAACATCTCCCTGCAAAGGATAACATGGTGAGAGATTAACAAGATAAACTGCAGTCATCAAAGCCTCACCCCAGTAGTGCTTTGGTAGCTTTGCATGTGACAACATGCATCGAACTCTCTCCACCAATGTCCTGTTCATCCTCTCAGCAACGCCATTTAGTTGTGGTGTCTTAGGAGGAGTAAATTGATGCCTAATTCCTTGCTCCTTGCAATATGCATCAAATGGCCCAATGTATTCTCCTCCATTATCAGTGCGAATGCACTTTATCTTCTTCTCAGTTTCTCTCTCAACTGAGGCTTGGAATTGCTTGAATGTACTCAGCACTTGATTTTTGGACTTCAAGGGATAAACCCAAACTTTCCTGGAAGAATCATCAATGAAAGTGACAAAATACTTAGCACCACCAATTGATATTACCGACATCTTGCACACATCGGAATGCACCAAATCCAGTAACTCTGGCTTCTTGTGAGGAGGCTGACTTTTGAAAGCAACCCGGTGTTGCTTCCCCACTAGGCAATCTGTACAACTCTTCAATTGCACACTTGAAATCCCTGACAGGAGATTCTTCTTCACTAGCACAGCCATACCCTTCTCACCCATGTGCCCAAGCCTCTTGTGCCATAGAACACAAGGATCATCTGTCCTAATGTATTGTGAAACACAAGAGAGTTTGGCATGAACATGATATAGGAGAGAAACCATTTTACCTCTTGCAAATACCATGCGCCCTTGGTGAGCTTGTAATCATCCATTTTCAAATCTTTGGAATACTTCTCATTATCAAGCAATCCCACTTGAAATTATGTTGAGCCGCAAGTCTTCAACATGTCTCATGAACTTGAGAATTAGTGGTGTACCATTAGCTGTCTCCAAATGCACATCTCCCTTTCCAATGATTTGAGCACGATCATTGTTTCCCATCTTCACAATGCCAAAATCACCAGCAACGTAATTTGTGAAGAGCCTTCTATGAGATGTAGCATGTATGGTAGCACCACTATCAGGTATCCAAGTCATGTCATCATCGCCCACAAAGTTGATGGTTGCATCATCAGAAACAACAGTGATCCTTTCTTCAACAGTGGAACCAATCTTGCCAACATCATTTTTAGCAATGACTACCATCATGTCCTCAACCGCTGAAGTAATGCGACCAACATCACTGTCACTGTCACTATCTTGTTTCTGTGCTTTCTTCTTTTTCTTCTTGTTTTCCCGCTTGAGTTTCCGGCAAAACTTTCTAATGTGTCCCTTCTCATGGCAGTGATAGCACTCAACATCTGAAAATTTTCCTCTTGACTTGCTTCTACTTTCAACTGAATTCCTCGGACCTCGGCTCTTGCTTCTCGCCCTTGACTCGGTGAACAACACCTCGGGTTGTGAGGAGGAACTCTCCCTTTCAGCAAGTTTTCTTGACTCTTCATTTATCACTTTGGTCTTCACAAGGTTCCAAGAGACAGTACCATTTGGAGCTGAATTGCACAAAGTGACTTTGAGTGTTTCCCAAGTATCCGGCAAAGAACCAAGTAGTAGCAAAGCCCTGACCTCATCATCAAATGAGATGCCCATGGAAGATAGCTGATTTATAATACCTTGAAATGCATTCACATGATCAGCCACAGAAGTGTCATCTCGGTACCTCAAATGCATCAATTGCTTGATCAAGAACATCTTATTGGCGCCTTCCTTCCTAGCATACAATTCTTCCAATTTCGCCATAAGGTGCGTGCATGTATCTCATCAACGATATGGTTCAACACATTGTCATTGACCTCTTGTCGAATGAACCCACAAGCTTGACGGTGAAGTACCTTCCATTCATCATCGGTTTGTCATCCGGCTTTCGGTGGCAAATCGCTTGTAATACTCTTTCACATAGAGCAAATCCTCCATCTTACCCTTCCAAGCTTGGTAATTTGTACCATTCGGAGATATCATCCGCTTGTATTCACCTCCATCTTTCACTCGCAAGACAATCACCAAAGCAAACACGAGCTCTGATACCACTTGTTGGGGCTAAACATTGCAATTAACAAAAGTTCAGCACCTCTACTTGTAGTGAACCAATGAGGATAGCTTCTACCAACAAATAAGCAGCGGAATTAACAACAATAACATGCACAAAGTGACACAGCGATTTACGTGGAAAAACCTCCTCAATGTGAGGAGTAAAAACCACGGGGCTTGCACAGCCCACTCCCAAATCTTCCACTATAATCAACAATGGGTACAAGGAGTCTTCTCTAGAGCATCTAGAGGTACATCACAGAAGCAACAACATCATCAAGATATAATCTTGGTATCATCATCAACAACCATACACAACTAACAAGAGGTACACTAACAGCCAAGCGGAGAAAATACAGTTTCTGTCCCCTTCGGTTATCAGCTCATATATCACAAACCACAGATCCAAACTGCATAAAACTTGGCAGGAATGTAGATCCACGAGTCCCTAACATGATGTCCAAATTTCAGCCAAATCGGACAAGGTTTCACTACTCAAACTGAACTTCTACCAAATCTGCTCAGTGCTGAATCTGCTGCTACCCGAACTGACAAAACCCCTCTCAAATCAGGTTCTCCTCTCAACCAATCAGCAATCCAACCGTACAAATCGAATAGCATCAAGTCAAGAACATACTGACCAAGTTTGAGCTAGATCGGAAGACGTTTGATGCCCCGATCGACGTCTTTATGAGGACTGCACAGGATCACCCGAGCTGGAACAGAGCTCCTCTTCTTCTTTTCTCTCTTGTCTCTTCTTTGTTGTGTGCATATGCTTCTCACTCCCTAAGCCTCACCTTCCAGCAGCAGCTCAAGGAAATAGCTAGGGTTTTTCTTCCCCTCACCAAGGAGGAGGCATCTCCACCCTTCATTCTTAGGGTAATCAATGGTTGTCATTTCTTGGGCTTGTGGGCTGAAATTAGTCTTCATATGGAGGGATAGCCCAACAGAATTAACCACTGAGCAGGATAGGGCTATTTGGTGTTTAGAAAAATCTGGTAGATACACTGTTAAATCCTTATATAGGTTTTTGTCTTTTGGGGGAGTCACGAACAAAAAGCTCCAGAATCTCTGGGCTAGCAGAATTCCTTTAAAAGTTAAGATCTTCCTTTGGCAGACTTACATGAATAGGCTTCCGACCACGGATCAACTTGTGATCAGAAAATGGAGAGGGGTAAATAAGTGCTGCTTTGTGGTAAGGAAGAAGATGCAAACCATGTGTTGTTTCAATGTGTCATGGCAAGATTTGCTTGGTCTTACATCAGAGAAATCTTTAATTGGGAGAGAAACCCTATTTCTATAGATGATCTGCACAGGGGCTGGTTAGATATTAGGGGTGCTAATGATTATCATGTTGGCCTTCTCAGTTTTGCAGCTCTTGCTTGGACGCTTTGGAAGACTAGGAACAAAGGAGCAATTGAGAAGACTTACACTAATAATCCCATGAAGTTGTATTCCAATTTGTGTCATGTTTGCAAAGCATTGGAGCATTCTCATCAAGAAAGATGATCAAATGAAGCTTGAAGGGATCTTGGCTTTGGCGGGCATTTAATGGTGAGGAGTTCATAAGCATCGATAGGTCTTAATGGGCTTTGGTGTTTGTCTTTTGTCTGTGATTTCTGTTATCCTTTGAACTTTGTTGGTCTGTTGGATGGTTTATAATTCTAGTTGGGGTGGTTTGAGGCAGGTTTAGGCTATGTTGTTTCTCTTAGCCTTGCGTTTTACTGTTGGTGTTGGTGTTGGTGACTGGTTTCTCCCAGTCTTTTGTATCAGTCTTTTGTTATCATCTACATTGGCTTTCTATAAAAGCTGGGCTTAGCCTTACTAAAAAAAAAGTTTATCGCCTCTCCAGTCTCAGGACAACAACAGTATCGTCGCCGCGGTTGCGCAGCTTCTCATCTGAAATCGGAACACCAAACACAGGAGGATTTGTGGTGTTGATCCAGGCCAGGATCTCGTTGCGCCCCACGAAGTAGGCGCCATCCATCATTCCGAGAGGAGAGGAGGCGAGGTGCAGGCGTGCGGAGGAATCGGCGTCGGCAAGAACTAGACGGAGAAGGAAAGGCCAGGCGCGTGGTTACGAGGTTACCTGGTTTTGATTTGCGAGGTGTGTGGCGATGGAATTGGAGCTGCTTCCGTGGCCTCCTGCTCGCCGGTAGGTTGCCTGCGCCTCCATCTTCCTCTGTCTCTCTCTCTCTCTCTTGGCTCTCGCGCGCGGCCCGCCTCGGAGAGTGCAGAACAGGAGACGACAGGAGAGGGAGGGAGAGGGAGGGGGAAGCGAGGAAAAGCTGCAGGTCCTTACTTCTTACTTGATACTTGGGGCGGCACACGACGACAGGACGGGGACGGCCCGGTCGGTGAGGGGATGGAGGCGGGCAGACACCTTAGCAGCGTAGGGGAGAAAGAGGGTAGCAGTGCAGGGGGAGAAAGTTGGGGCGTGGGAGTGTGGTTGGCGGGAGAGCGGAGAGGTTTCTGGGGCTGCAGGAGTGGTGAATCAGTGCGCGGGAGAAACCGATAAAGCACGTCAGATCGATTGAACGGCTCACGTCACATGAAGAACGGATCCAATGACTCACGTCGCACAAAGGAGGATGGACGACCATCAACCCTAATTTTTAAGTAGTATATACTAGTAGCGTGCCCGTGTGTTGCAACAGAACCCAAACTTAACACAAATAATTCCCATCAACTAATCAAAAAATAGTGATACATATATCTACAAGCATCACATTAGTGCAATATGACAGAACAAGCACTCTATGCAACAATTATGTAAATGAACGGTAGCAAAACAACATTTTCCCCTAGTATAGCATAAGTGATTCCTCCAAAAATACGACAGCCCCAGATCTACCTATAGATATCTTAACAGCTACTCCTATTTGAGAGATTGTTTAAACAATTTTCAACCGCTAAAAAAGCTTGCAATGTAGCTATCCAAAAGGAAATTGTGAATGCTAGGATGAATCCCAGGAAATGAGGCCGGAGCTGGAGGGGGTTGAAGCCGGCGTCGGAGGTGCTGCTGACGATGGTGAGGTCCAGTGCTATTTTCACAGGTTCATCGGGTTGTTAGTGTTGCGATTGTGATGTGGCCAAGAGTGCCATTACCACCACTTTGCCTGGTGCTACACCAAGCCAATCTGCAAGTACAAGGTCAAGTGATGTTGATCGGATACATGGAGACAAGCTGAAGCTAGGTGCAAGCTGAGCCAAAAGGAAGCGAGGTCCACGACCAGTTCAGCAAGGTCTACGACCAGTTTCACCAGCTCTACGACCAGTACTTGGTGGAAGGAGTACTCGTCGGAAACAGTACTCGTCAGAACAGTAACCGCGGGAGGAGATTCGTCGTGAACAGTATTCGAAGGGAACAATACTCGATGGGATTAATACTCGGCAGGAACATTACTCGGCGAACACAGTACTCGGTGGGCACAATCTATGATCAGGTTTTCGACCAGGTCTAAGACCAGGTGGCTTACGACCACCACTAGGTGGCCTACGACCACTACCAGGTGATCTACAACCACGTTCAAATGGTCCACGATCACGTACGATCACGCCCAGATGGTTTACGATCACGTCCAGACGGCTAAAGTATGAAAGAGATTCTTTGGGCTAAGATATTTTTATTTGTAGATAAGTTTTTGTATATATCTTTTAGGTTGATTCGGTTGTAATCTTTCCATAACTGTATTAGGAAAGAATTTCTGTTGTAATCTTTCCATAACTGTATTATGAAAGAATCTTTGTATGATACGAGAGCTAGAGATAGAATCGGTCACACCCGTATGTGTCAATATAAGGCCAGGGCATTGCCTATTGTAACAGAGAAGAATTTTAGAAGAAAATACAGAAAAGTCACGGCGACTTATGGTGCAATATCTTGCGTGTTTTGTTGAGGTTTTTCCATCTAGGGTTTGCTTAGGTCGAAGCAATGCAAGAACGTGACATTTTTTGAGATTGCCTATCAAATCTACACGATTCAACTCGTCTGGTTCGTGATCTTTGCTGCTCACAGTTTAGAGAGGCTTCGAGTTCATGCTTCTAATTGTCCTTGTGATTGATTAGTGCGTGAATATCTGGTTATCTATCTACACGGCTACAAGAAGAAGAAGTTGCTGCTGACTTCGTCACCACCAGGGTCCAGGAGGGAAGAACCCTAGCCGCAAGAAGAAGGCAAACTCCATCGTATGTACCGCGAAAGATCGGGCCACACTTGTGCATCAGCTAGTTTACTAGTTGATCCGTATCATCGTGGTATCAGAGCGTGGTTGATTGCGATACAAATTTTTTTCTTGCTGATTTCGGGATGTCGGAGCGGCGAGAAGGGGTTGAGTGGTTACCCTAGCGGCGACTTGGGAGAACCGCTCAATGATGAATTGCCACTCGGTGTACAAGCATGATTCAAAGCGATCCCGCCACATCAAGCGTCGAGAGGATGTTGTCCGTCTTGATTTTGATGGAAGCATCAATGGGGTGAATGCGCGGATCACCGAAGTGCAAAATACGTTGAACACTTGCCTCACGGAGGGCTTTAATAATCTGGCTGGTACTCTTTGTCGCTTGGAGGAGAGGTTACCACTACCTGAAGGGACTGGCGCCGGGCATCAGGCACCAAACTTGGTGCGGCGTGGGCGCGATCGTATGGCGGCCTTCGTTACTATGGTGCTAATGATGATGACATGTCTGATGGTTGTGGAGGCTATCCATGACCACCACGGCGTGATCTTTTTGAACGTCGACCTGCTACCCATGGAGGACACCGCGACGGTGTATGCAACGCGAGGACGACGGTATTGGCGAATCAAAATCACCATACCAAAATTCAAGGAAAGAGCTGATCCTGAGCTTATTTGGAGTGGGAGATGCGTGTCAATCAAATCTTCAATAACCATAACTACTCTGAAGAAAAGAAGGTTCGTGTTGTTGTAACACCTTGGCTATCCAGAAGCCAAAATGTCACCTAAAGACTCTACATACAACCATAATCATGAGAATTGAAGCAATAATCCAAGTTATATCGAATGGAAGGAGAATAGCTCAAAAGGCATATTCGCACAAATATGATACGAACCTATGCGAGTCAAGTACCACAATGAGAAAATAAACATCCATAACCAAACAGGGACATCAACCATATGTCGCCTCAATTATTACAGTTTATCTCTAAACAAATAAAGGAATTCAACCAAGTTCTATTATTGAAACTGGAATTTGGTGATGTGTGTTTAGTGCATGTCTACTCCCTCCCGATAGAATCATCATCAACGGCCACCTAAAACAAAACAACAAACAAGAGTGAGTCCGGGACTCAGCAAGTACAACGATTACAAGAGCATACTTCATGTAGATACTAGATACATAGCACATAAGAAATATCTGAAAGAAAGAACTGCAATGCATGGATGCCATGATCTGGATGGATTGCACTCGTGCTTATACCGGTATAGCAAGTGACACACCCGTCGGTGTTCACTTAAGTCCGTATTTACCGAAATACGGGGATCCAAAATACCGTATGAAGAACGTTTCATACGGGTGTCCAAAACTGCCCACATTGGAATGGTGGGACTTCACTTGCCCATACTGGAATTGATGGGACTTTAGACTCCACTCCCGTGGACGGAACATGAACATGATTGCATGAATAAATTTATGAACAATGGTTAATGTCATCTCCACACATAAGAAAGAACGTATACGAAGAACATAATCATCATAACATTCTTGTCTACCATAACCTCCACTTCTGTGGATATTCCACTCCCGTGGATGGCACATGATTATTTAAGCTTCTCACACATCAACATAACACCATACCAATCAACGAGCATCCGGGGTTTACAATTCACACAAGTCATTGTACTTGCCTTTAGCGTTGCGAAGCGTTGGGAGGCAACGAAGAAGCCGCTAACCTTGGCGCCTCACCCCCTACACCAAAGTTACTCAATAAGAACCAAGTCATCAAGACACTACTCGCATCACTCTAACTCATATCCCCAATCCCACCATCCAATTTATACCTGTTACTTGCATTAAACCACATTCTAGCAGAAAGTCTAATCGGACATCAGCGGTATAAATAACATAACTTTTGATCTAAAACTCAGAAAGGGGTGTTCTCAGGTTTTATTGAAAGGTAATACAATTATCTACAACAACCTAGTTGATGGAAATCTCGAATTCTATACGTATCAATCTCCACAAGACCAACAAACACTAACTGTCAGAACTTCTGGCAATTTCTGGACAGCAGCACGGAAAGTGTCATAACTTTTAATTGGCTAAACCAAACTTTGCGTTCTTTATCAATATCAAAAGCTAAGACCAAGGCCTACAATAACCTAGTTGGGTGAAAGCCCTTAATTTTCCATTAACACATCCATAATTGAAAAGACAACTTGACAGTTTATTCTCGTCAGGATTCTGGACAGCAGAGACGAAAACTACCATAACTTTTGATCCGCACGTCGGAATTCAGTGTTCTTGGCGGCCACCGAAAGCTAAGAACAAAACCTACGTATCTCTAGGAGACGGACAACTCAAATTCGGCCTCTAAGATCACGAAACAAGCCACGCAACATTCTGGACAGAACCGATTTTCTAGTCGCAGCAATTTGATCTAACCAAAAATAATCGGATTCGCAACTAAAACTCATCAAACAGCGGGAGAAACACTTCGTTACCCTTGAAGAACCACCGGAGATCGCTAATCAAATCCCATGAAGAAGTTCTCCTTCAACTCTCTCTTCCTTCTTCTTCTTCATCTTCCAACGGTCGGCCACAAGCAGCAGGGAAGATGGCGCCGAGGGGAGGAGGAGCAACAGCGCTGGGGTATCAGAGCACGATGCTCTCGTAGCATGGCGCCATCAGTAGCATATGGGGCTAGGGTTTGGTCCCCTCCTCCCTTGCCTTCTAATGGGCTGCCACCCACTCATGGGCCTTAGCCACTATGGCCGGCTCCCCTCTTCTCGAAATTGGGTTGACGGCCCATACATCTCATAAAATTCTGAATTTTTAACTTAATTCCTCTCTAATCTTTACAGCATTCGATATCGAATAATCGAGTATTACAGTTGCTTCAATTGAGTTCACCGAATATGCTATTATTTGGTGGGATCAATTGAACTGTGCAGGAGATCGTTCACACATTTGGGAGGGGATGAAACAAGTTATGAGGACTAGATTTGTTCCAGCGTACTATACCAGGACGCTACATACAAAGCTACGTCGCCTATCTCAAGGCTCCAAGTCCGTGGATGAGTACTATCAAGAGATGCAAGTGCTCAAGATTCATACTAGTGTTCTTGAGTCCGCAGAAGCTACCATGACACATTTCTTTGAAGGGCTGAACGATGACATGCGAAATCGTGTTGATTTGATGCAGTATCACACCGTTCAAGAGTTACTTCACCAAGCAGAGCGTGTTGAACCATGGGTGAGGGACAACCATCCAAAGGTTGACCGCACTAACCCATCGAGTTGGAGGCGTCCAATTCAGCAAGATGGTGAAGGTGGTTCAAGTTCTAAGCCGGTTGTATCCACCAACCCAGCGAGCCTACAATTGCAAGAAGTTTCAAAGGCCATAAGTACAGCAAGCAAGGTGGCATCTAAATCTGATTTGAGTGCCTTCTCTACTGCTCGAACACGTGACATTGAGTGTGTAACTGCCCAAATTTCAATTTTCAGTTGAAAATAAAGGTTAATTATTTTTGTGGATTTTTCTGAATTTTCAAAAGCTTTTACTTAATCAATTTGAAGCTAAACAAAATTTATATACAAAATCTATTACCACAAAATAGTGGGAAATATTTTATTTAAGTCCTAAATGCTCCGAGAATTTCGCGAATTTTCTCAAACTTTTGGACTTAATTTGCTATATTCTAAAGCCTAATTGAATTATCGTAATTAAATTAATTAGAAAATCAAAAGAAATCCCCAAGCGATCGGTGGGCGAAACCGGCTCGGCCACATCCCTCCCCAGCGCACGCCCGCTCCACGGGCCATCACATTCAACCGTTGGATTAAAATCCAGCAGTGCGCCGATCCCCACTTACCGGTTCACGCGATCGCCGCCGTCCGATCAAAATCGGACATGCCCCATCGTCTTCCTCCTTTCCTTTCTTCTTCCTTCGCTTCCTTTCTCGCCCGCGAAGTCCGCCATGGATGCGAATCGGGGAACTTCCATACACGACTAAATCCCGAGCGAATCACCGGAATCCCGCGCGCATTAAAACCGCCGCACCGAATTGCGCCCGTTTTGGCCTTTTCCCTTCCATCTCGACCCGATTCCCTATTTCCGCCTCGGACTCGGCGGAGCATCTTGCGCCACGACAACCCCGACGCCCTTGCCATATAAAGGAGGCACCGAGCGCCTCACCGCACCTCGGCACCACCACTCACGGCCCTCCTCCTCGCCCCTAGCGCCCTAATTTCGTGTTTCTTCACCGGAGACCGCGGAAGCTTCAAGCTTCGCTTGCGCCGCCATTGGAGCTCATCTGTCCCCGCCGTCGGCACCATCGTCATCGCCTCACCTGCGCGGCGCCGCCGCCATCCACGCCGGCCGGAGGACCTCGGATTATCTTCTTCGCCGACGATCGCACGCCGCCGTCGCCAAACTCCGCCGACGACCTTCCTGCCCCGCTCCGCCGCCGTTTTGGTAACCCCTGGGTTCACACTGCCCTCTTGTTTTTGCGCACACTCACAAGCCTCGCCGTGGCTCGTAGCGCCAGCGAGGGTGGTCACCGAGCACCCCATCGGCATACGTGGGCGGACCACGCCATCGCCACCCCGGCACTGAGCTCACGTGGTCGCCACGTGGCGACCACTCACCGTGTCCACACCCCCCTTCGGAGCCGAAAGCCGTGGGCATGGTCCACATGGACCGTGTCCATGACAAGTGGGGCCCGCATGCTAGGAATTACTTTAATTCCTTTAAAATTTGAAATTCCTGGCGTCGCCAAGATTGCGCAATAATTAGATTTTCCAAAGAGAAAAATGATTCGGCAAATTCAATTAAATTCCAGATTTAGGTTTAAAACTTCAAAAATTCATATCTTTTGCATCTGAACTCCAAATTGGGTGATTCAAGTTGCAAAATTTGTCTAAAATCATGATCTAGCTATTTAAACCAAAATATTTCAATTTGGAGTTATTCTGAGCTGAGTTTTTTATTTTATTTGAATTTGTTGTATTTTGCGTATAGACTTCGACGACTCCGGAGAGTTAGATCCTTCTGACGATTTAGAGTTTCAAGACTTCAACGAAGACAAGTTATACTATTGATCATATTGTTCCCAGTATTTTAAATTATTTAATTCATGTTTGTAAATTACTATTGCATGCATATGTTTATATAAATGTCAGAATGTCCTGTTTTTGTATATAGTTATTCCAACTTCCATGGTATGGCCAATTTGATTATTAAATATGAATACCCTGACACCCTTAGGTAAAATTTGTCATATGCTTAGCCATGCTTAGATCATATTTATAAATTTGGGAAGGTTTAGCCAAATCTTTTACAACTTGATTTCAATTTGTTTTTGTAGTATTGTTTTACCACGAAAGGCTTATAAAGAGGTTTTTACTCTAAATAAAATAAAATGGGTTTGGACTTGGGCGGGATGGATGGATGGTGGGTGCAGGTTCATGCACGGGCCTAATCTGGTTAGGATTAAGGCCCAGGGTTTTAATGGAAAGACGCCCAAGTCAGTTAAGGACCGGTCTTTGAGCGTATTTTGCTACGCCTTACCGTACCACCACATGTCTAGAATGGGACAGATTTGGCTAAATAATTTGTGGCGTCTTAGTGATATTTATGCCATATTGTATGTGTGGGCGTCGGTTAGACATTAGTTCCACCTAGCGCAAGAGGGGGCTTCCGGAGGATGGTTAGTCCAATGGTAGCGAAACCTTAGCGGGCGTAAATACATTAAGGCATTGCATTGTAACGGCCTCATGATAATTGCTTAGTCATACGCCTTCGGAAGCGTGCTCTGGCCGACATTAAAAGTATATTATCTCGTGTGGGTAAAGTGCACAAACTCTGCGAGTAGAAACTATTCGAATAAGCGCGTCATGGTCATGAACATGCTAGCAAAGCCACTCTAAGTTAGACTTATTTTTGGTTTATAAAATGATTTCCATGATGATTTTAGGATGCATAATCCTATGGTAAAATTTGGGCGGTTAGCCAAGTGATAGGAGGGTATCCTTCACCATTCATTTAATAGAGGTTATCCACTATTCATTATCATTTTATTCATTGATTTTAGTTATAGTATAAAAATTGACCTTAGAAATTATTATTGGTATTTAATCTAAAAATGTTGTTTATACAAAACAACCCTGCCATTATCCTTTGTTTACCTTATGCATGCATTAACTTTCAATATTGGGTGTAACTTGCAAGCACAGAAGTTGTGCTTACTCTTGCTGAATAATCTTTATTCAGGAGAAGACCTCTATCAGGACGGTGAGGATCTGGACGAATAGGCTACGCCCCCCAGACGATTACCTGTGGCAAGTCGTGTGGTCTACCACTATTTTATTTCCGCTGTGTTATCCCTTTTCTATTTGGCCTCAGGCCCTTTTTGTATTAAACTCAGAAATTATTAGTAATAAAGTGTGTGATATGATTTTGCTATCACTTTTGTTTGACTGTGTACACTAGAAATCCTGGACTAGTGTATAAACACAGAGAATTCGGGATCCTTCGCTCCCGGGTTCGACAGAGTGCTACAAGTGCAAGGGCAGAGGGCACATGAAGAAAGATTGCCTAAATTCAAGACAAGTGCTACTCGTATAAGAAGGATATGCATCGGAGAGTGATAGCAATGACGCTGATCATAAAAAAGAGCCATCAAAGGATTGGACATCGGCCGTATTGTGATCTGGCGGGTCCAATGTTGATGACTCACAAGGTGAATGGTGACAATACACCGATCATCAAGAAGGGATAGCGACGTGGAGTCTTCCAAACCCAATGCATGATCAAGGGCAAACGGTGCAAGCTGATGATCGATGGAGAAAGCTATAATAATGTGATTAGTAAGGACATGGTTAATGCACTCTCATTGACCACATGGCATCATCCTAAGCCATACTATATGCAATGGCTTCATAATATTGGTAAGCTGAAAGTTACACATAAAGTATCAGTACCGTTTTCAATTGATGGTTATGAAGACAAGGTGGAGTGCGACGTCGTGACTATGCAATTGTGTCACCTATTGCTGGGGCATCCATGGCAGTTCAATCGCAACGTTACCATTGGCAGACCCATGATTTTTAGGATGGGTGTTCAGACTTTGGAGATATGTTGTCTAGATATGACGATACCAATACGTCGATACCGTGAAATATTATTTCACCAACAAACACTGATACGACGATAAGCGTATATGTAATAAAATATAAAAAATGTAGAAATTAATGATTTCATATGAGGAAATGAATGATATAAGGCAAGCATAATGACATGAATTAAACAGCAAATTACAAATATCAATGACAGTTGAGGAGGTGGAAGCTAGGAATAGAGCTATTTTAGCTACAAGCTTCATATTTTGCTGAGTTATGTTGTTTTTGCAGAGGTGCGGCCAAGACTTGTGCTTAGTGTTTGGCCGTTATTGTTTTCTCTATTTTTTTCTATTATGGGTTGTAACAGCTATACTGCTAAAACTTATTTTCTTCCTCCAGCAGTGATTGGTAGAGCTCCTGTCTTCTTTTTTTTAAAAAAACTTATGCTTGATGCTTGGTCGTTGTTATTTTCTCACTTTTTTCTGTTCTGGGTTGTAGCAGCTAGACTTCTAAAACTTATTTTCTTCCTCTAATAGTGATTCATAGAGCTCTTGCTTTCTTTTTCAAAAAAAAAAATAACAGTTGCATACCTTGTTGATCCTCGCTCTTTTGCTCTTTTCCCATCAAGAAGAACCCCATCTAAGAATATTCTTTCCATAGAGCAAAAATTAGCACATAAACATATGTAACAAGGGCTCAACTATCTATTCATTATCCAAGACAAAGATTGTATTGTTGTACAATATCCATTGAAAAGAATCAAGAAAGCAGAGGAAGGTGTTAGACTCTAGAAAGAACCGGTTGGAGCAAAGCCGGGAGAAGAAGTGGTGCGCGTGAACACACCTAGATCTAGAGAGAGAACGATGACGGTGAACTGATATGCTGCTCCTTCCCGCCGCCACGCCCTCCCACCACCACGTTGCTCCCTTGGTGACGCCGCTCCTTCCTCCCCGCTTGTCACGCCGCCACTTGCTTGCTCGCGTCGCATCTCTCGCTCACTTGTGCAGTGCACTTCCGCATGCTCATCTCGCACCACTCACGCCTACTTGCCGTCGCGATGTAGCGATGTGTCCACCAACCGTCACTCACCTTCGTAGCCCACACCTCTTCTTGTTCGCCATTTAGAGGCCAGAGCACCCCCTCCCCCCTACACACATAGCCACAGGATGAGAGAGAGAATAGAGGTTAGGGTTTGGTAGGCTGGAGTCGGAAGGAAAATGGGTCTAATGTGTTACATGGACCGCGCACAAGGTGTGAGGAATACGGACTAAATTCATTTGCGGACACAAATATGTAATTTTAGCCTAACTAATAACATATACATCTAATATACCTATTATATACAAGATATTTTGCAAAAGAAAATGGGTGTTCAGCTGAACACCCTTGACCCATGGAGGATTCGCCCATGAACGTTACACACTAAGGGAGGGCTAATCATTTCAAGTTGATGCAATAGAGGTGTATTTCATTCTTTGTTGCCCAAAAGGGATGAGGACATCAATTCTGATATTGTTATCAAGAACAAGGATCTTCTAAACAATACCTTGAAACTGAGGACAGTTTCGCTTGAAGGGGGAGGGGATGATGTGGCCAAGAGTGCCATTACCACCACTTTGCCTGGTGCTACACCAAGCCAATCTGCAAGTACAAGGTCAAGTGATGTTGATCGGGTACATGGAGACAAGCTGAAGCTAGGTGCAAGCTGAGCCAGAAGGAAGCGAGGTCCACGACTAGTTCAGCAAGGTCTACGACTAGATCCCCAAGGTCTACGACCAGCTCCTGGGGGGTCTACGACCAGTTCACCAAGGTCTATGACCACTTCCACAGGGTCTACGACCACTTCAAGAAGGTCTACGACCAGTTTCACTAGCTCTACGACCAGTACTTGGTGGAAGGAGTACTCATCAGAAACAGTGTTCGTCAGGAATAGTAACCGACGGGAGGAGACTCGTCGTGAGTAGTATTCAAAGGGAACAGTACTCGGCCAACACAGTACTCGGTGGGCACAGTCTACGACTAGGTTTTTGACCAGGTCTAAGACCAAGTGGCTTACGACCACCACTAGGTGGCCTACAACCACGTCTAAGTGATCTACGACCACGTCCAGATGGTCCACGATCACATACGACCACGCCCAGATGGCCTACGATCACATCCAGGAGGCTAAATCATGAAAGAGATTCTTTGGGCTAAGATATTTTTGTTTGTAGATAAGTTTTGGTATATATCTTTTAGTTTGATTCGGTTATAATCTTTACATAATTATATTAGGAAAAAATTTCGATTGTAATCTTTCCATAATTGTATTAGGAAAGAATCTTTGTATGATACGAGGAGTTAGAGATAGAACCGGCATCACCCGTAGGTGCCAATATAAGGCCAGGGCATTACCCATTGTAACATAGAAGAATTTTAGAAGAAAATACAGAAAAATCACGGCGACTTTGTGCTGTAATATCTTGCATATTTTATTGAGGTTTTCCCATCTAGGGTTTGCTTAGGTCAGAGCAAGGCAAGAACGCGACGTTCTTGAGATTACCTATTGAATCTACATGATTCAACTCATCTAATTCGTGATCTTTGCTGCTCACGGTTTAGAGAGGCTTTGAGTTCATGCTTCTAATCATCCTTGTGATTGATTAGTGTGTGAACATCTAGTTATCCATCTACATGGCTATAAGAAGAAGCTGCTGCTATTGACTTCATCACCGCCAGGGTCCAGGAGGGAAGAGCCCTAGCCGTAAGAAGAAGAAAAACTCCATCGTTTGTACCGCGAAAGATCGGGCCACTCTTGCACATCAGCTAGTTTACTAGTTGATCCGTATTAGATTGGATCTAGGTTTTGGCAGCTGCAAGAGGGTGGTTCATCCGATGGGGAGGATATTATATTGGTGGAAGCGGCAGTTGAATCGAAAGCGGAGAAGCGTCCGACCAAATGGTCCGAAGACGTTTCGAAATCTTCTGAAGATAACAGAGTTCAATCTACTAGCTCATCTTCCTTTTGCAGATCCTTGTAGGTCTATGGCGATGCGATAGCGGTGGGGTACTCTCCAACAGAGCTCCAGGTGGTGGGACTATCGCCGGGACGGAACAAACAGCGGTACCTCCTCGTTTGTCACCTCCGATGATGATGGGCGCTGCCATGGATAGAGCTCGCCGAGTTCAGAAGACCGGTTTGGCGTACTGCATTAAAGGCGCGATAATTTCGCCGAAAATGGACTCCATTCAAATTACGCCAGATATGGAATCCCTTCAAAGTTTGCACGTATCGACAATTTCGCTGACTAAGCTGCCTAACCACAATCTGGTTGTCTCTGAGTTCTTTGGTCGGGCCCAACCGAGGATCGTGTGCCTCTTAGCAATTTGGAACAATCCAGAAAATGAGGTTTGCCTTGGTTACGTTGACTGCTTGGACATAACTAGCGAGCGGCTCGTCACAACCCTAATAAGGATTCTGGCGGCTGGTCGAGGACAGCAAACAGGATCGGCGTATGTTCGCGGAAGTTCTTTGCCATCATAGCGATATGGCGTTTGGATGGGGTCGCACAGGAAGTCAGCTAAAAGACCTGGGTGTGCATGAGCCCTCGGTCGGCTTCTGCGGTGGGCAATCTTCCATCAGTAGAGGTGTTTGTGGCCCAGCTGCTGGGCATGGCGGCACGCTCGGCTTCGGTGGGGGCATCTACTAGGCAACGGAGGTGCTGGTGGTTTCCCCGTCAGCAGAGGCGCTGGAGGCCAGGTTGCTAGGCATGGAGGTGTTGCTGCCTTCGGAGGTGGGCATATCCCGGGCAGCGGTGGCACTGGCCATTTTCATGTCAGCAGTGGTTCTGGTGGGCAGGCTGGCTTCGACGGTGGTCAGACCTCAAGCATTGGAGGCGCTGGATAGTTTTCAGTTAGTGGTGGTGCCGGTGAGCAGGCTGCAGGGTCGGGTGCCGCTTTCGGTGGGCAAGGAAGCTTTCCCGTTATTAGTGTTGGCGGCAATAACCCTAATCATCATCAAGATCGGGTGCATAGCAATGGACGAGGGAGGGTCGGAGGCGGCAACAGAGGCTGGGTCGTGGCATGTTCGGAGGGGGCATTCATCATGTCAACACCGGTTCCGCATGTACTATTTCCAACGCTGTCTGCTTTCGGTGTAGCAAGTTGCAAAGCAATCTTAATGTGTGACATTTGTGAGGGCGGTGATCATTTGGCAAATAAGTGCCCGTTGTCACTGATGCTGAGACCTGTCGCTAACTTATGTGGGTTCGGTGCTGATGGGTTGAGGTTTTATCACATCCCAACATCTGGGTCAAAGAAGGGGTGAAAAAAAAAAGAATAATAAGATAGGGCTTGCTAAGATCATTGGTGATCAACTATCAAAAGACTTTCTGATTGCAGAGCTGAGAAGATTAATTCCAATGAATTGGCAGCCACAGGTAGTGATTCAGGGTGAAAATGAATTTTTAGTTCATTTTTCAACAAGGCTTGATATGCTTCGTATGGCTGCTATTGGTGACGTGCACGTGAAGGAGCATAAGGTGGTGATGCACCGTGGAATGGAATTTGAAGCCAACACCTAAGTACCAACTCGTAAGGTGTAGGTTCAGTTCTAAGAGTGCCTTTGAAGCTCGTGATTTTCGAACCTTTGTGCTATTGGTCGATCATTGGCATAGCCATGAGAGTGGATATGGAAAAGGTCTGCAAGAAAGATTTGGTTCGCATGTTGGTGGGAGTTCTGGACGTAGATGCCATACCTTCTAGTGTTGAGATTGTGGTTGGGGAATATGTCTACGACATTTTCTTCAAAGTTGAGGATGCTGCGATGGACAGTGTTGACGAAGGAGTTCATCAGCCAAAGGATAGTGAGGGGGATGATACATCGTGCAGAGGCAAAGATGTTGAGATGGAAGATAGAGATGCTAAGAGATTAAAGAATAACTCGGACCGACATCAAATACTCCCGAGAATGTGAGAGACAACACCTCAATTAATAAGGGACTTCTTTAGACTATTGACATCGGTTTCTGTCTAGGTTACACCGAGGGCGGTTAGAAAGGAGTTTGAGAATGTTGCACAAGCTGATGGTGTGGTTGTTGCAAACATTCAGGGGCAGAGTTACGTCCAAGTTTTGGCCGGTTTACCCTCTGATTTCTTTGTGATCGTTTGACCACAATTCTTCTGTTTTATTACTTGGCCGGACTGACCGCAGTTGAAGGGCCGGACTGACCGGAACCCTGGATCAACACAGTGGTCAGCTTTTTCTAGAGAGCTCCCTATTTGCAATTCTGTTGGTTGGACAGACCGCAGGTGTATGTCCAGACTGACCAGACCTCCGGTCTGAGTCGTGCGGTCAGCTTTTTCCAGAGACTCTCTTTGTTTTTGGCTTCACCTTTTCTCTAATTTGTTATCCGGATCGACCGCAGCTTGAGGGCCGACAGATCGACCTCCGGTTGATCGACCCGCCGCCTTTTTCCAGAGAATGGTGTTTTTGGGTCTTGCTATTGATTTCTTCATGCCAGACTGACCGCAAGAGTTTCCACAGTCAATCGATTAGAGAACACGACCTAGTTCAGATAGTCTTCAAGTATTCTTCTTCATAGAATTCAGTGTTCCCTAGTTCTTCCTCGTGATCGGTCAATAAATGGCGCAAAGTCGTGAGTACATAAAGTACTCAATGAGTCATAGGAAAATATATGCAAATAGTATTCATACAAGGCTTGAACACGGATAGCTTTATGGCTATTTTGCGTAAAGCGTATTGACAAGAATTACAGAAATAGATTGAAAAACATAATTTAAAAGATTAAATACATAAGTAAACAAGTTTCTTTGAATCAACGTAAGCACTGCTCACTTCCCAACCATCAACCAACATCTAGAACACTTCTCGACCAAACCATTCCAATATTTTTGAGAAAATCTACCTCGTGTGAAATCATCAGCGTTGTCCATAACCGGGATACGCTATTCGAATAGTTTTACACTCTGCAGAGGTTGTACAGCTTGTCCCACAAAAAATAATCATCTTATAATATCCGTTTCACACACTCCCGTAGGTATACGACTAAGTGATTATCACAAGGCTTTTACAAAGCTCTGTTTTGATCCGGTTCTACTCGCTAAGGTTTCGCCATTTTGGGCACCCTCTTGCACCGCTTATCAACCCAAACAGAACCAAATCAAAAATATTGCTAATTAGTTAGCCAGATCTACTCCACACTGGACATATGGTTGTACAGTAAGGCCCAGATCAATGACACACAAAGTTAAGTTCTTAGTGACTATTCAGGCGAAGCAACCATATCCCAAAAATCATCTCTTTTACTGCATAATCAATCGCCTGAGTATTTGGTTTAGTCCCGACCAAATGGATACCCTTGCCATGGCATAATAAATTTTAATAATAATGGTCGCGCCACAATTCTATATTTCCTTTAGTCAAATTTTAAACATTTATGAGCACGCGATCATGAATGCCATCGCATAACTATAGCATGGCTAAGCATATTGCACACCCAAGTTGGTAATTAAATATATCCAACTAAGATTAACCTAACCTATGGTGTCCAAGGGTACATGTCATTCACAATTATACAAGGAGGCGTATTGACAATTAGGCATTTAATTATTTTCGAAAGCATTTATTATAAAACTAGCAATACATATTGATATAAAATAATATAATTTTATAAAATAGGATGACATGATTACAGTTCACGACTTGCCTTCATTGAAGGTTTGAGTTGCTTTACGGACGGTCCAAGAATTCTCCTAAACGCTTAATCTATACGCGCAAAAGAGCCAAATAAATAAAATAAATTCAAATAAAATCCAAAAAAAATAAAATTGGAACCAAAAGAAAGAGGCTGAATTTAGATGAATTTAGAAATAAGAATCGATGGAATCTTCGTATGAAGGAGAACGAATATCTGAGAGTTTACGCTTATATGAAATGATGGAAATTTGCTGGAGAGAGAAAACAGCAGAGCAGAGGGCAGCAAGGCGGCGGTGGCGATGGAAAGGGAGGTGGCACTGGGACCAAAAAATAGATTCCTGGAGCCAGGTGGACCAATGGTGATGGTGGCGTTGCAGTATATGTAGGCTTTTCATCAAAATTCCAGGTAGACTTGACTCGTGAATAGGGTACGACCCATCATCCACGGCAGTATATGTAGAACGTTGTAGTTGTAGCTTTCGCAGTGTCTAAATCAATAATCGTTGTGGATATCATGAGGATATGTGTACGATATTAAAATGATGTTACAATTGGCAATGACACTTTTGGTTTGCTATTTCTCGTGTTTTCGACAAATGTTCAAAGGTCGTTAGTTCGCGGTCTAACTGGCGTTGGGAGCGCAGTTAGATCAGCAGTCGGTCGTGATCGACATTGAATGGCGGTCTGACCGGTATTGTACTGATTGGTGATTCGTTTGGAGAATTGATTTTGGGAAATGTCATATCCCTGTTTATCTTTCATATGTGTTGCATATTGCGTGTTTTCACTAACGTGGATCAAGTTGTGAAGAACTTGTTCCCGCAGACAATTTCTCCGCTCATTGTTGTACAGTGTCTTGAAGGTCAATGACGATCAACGGCGAGGATCGTGACTAAGCTTGAGAGCCGAGGTCCGTAACGATCATGGATGTCGGGTGAGGTCAAGTGGCTCAAGCGTGGCGCAGAATGGATAGGATGACCGAACGGGCGTTCGGCGCGACGTTGATTAAGCTGCGCGGGGTGGTGCAAGTGCCTTGGTGGTTCGGTGGAATCCGGACGAGAGACTTGCCGACATGATGAGATCCGCTGATAAACCTACACATGGCGAGTAGGCGATTGCTTCGACAGATTAGACTCGGTCCATGGAGAAGGATCGAGAAGGGGTATTTTGGTAATTTCACCAAATATCGGCTTTAGGATCATATTAAACCGCGACGCTTGAAGAAGCGGTTTAGGTCGAGTGGAGATGAAGACGGCGCTTTAAAATGCGTGTAAGTGTCCTGCTTGTGTTGGGCCTTAACGAGCCCATTAGAGAAACTCTTTAGAAGCTAGGCCTCTAGTATAAATAGGAGGGGTGCTGCCACACAGGCCCCAAGCATTTCATTTGTAAACCCTAGTTTGGTTTTAGGGACTTAGAGAGAAACAGAGAGGTTTAGGGTTCTAGGGAGATGAGTTGATTGTGTGCTCATGGATTGAGCTCTTGTCCTCCTTGAGGAGTGGTCAGAATCAAAGAACAATCACGAATCAATCCATGGATGATTTCCCGAAGATGTGTCTCTTTGTGTTCTTCCTTCTTGTTTTGTGATTTTGAGCCCATCTTTGATCCTTTGGTTTTTGGTTGATCTCTTCTCCTCTTCTACCTTGCTGCGATGTGGGAATACATCTAGAATCACCTAGACCATCAATCGCCCACGAGCAAGTGTTTAGATCAAGTTTTGTTTTTGATCGGTTTTGATCCTTCCTTCGGTAAAACTGAAAAAGGTCTAAACTTTGACGTGGATCTACTCAATCGTTGCTTGTAATAGGTTCCTAATATCCTTAGGAAGGTATGTTCCAAATTTGGTCAAGTTTGGCCGTGTAGATCAAAAGTTAGATCAATTTTCGCTTTTGAAATAGTGCTAAAATTCGCTCGCGGCCGATTTTACTATTCACCGGTTCGACCGCCATCAGAGCCGGTCCGACCACCATCAGAGCTACCCGATCGCATCGCTCACCAATACTGTTCATCAGGCTAAAAATTTGCGTTTCTGGTTGTTTCTTCTGGGGGTTTGAAGGGAATTCAACATAAATCTTCCACTGTGTTTATCTATTGATCTTCATAGCTCT
This sequence comes from Ampelocalamus luodianensis, assembly GCA_036346255.1. Lineage (NCBI taxonomy): Eukaryota > Viridiplantae > Streptophyta > Magnoliopsida > Poales > Poaceae > Ampelocalamus > Ampelocalamus luodianensis. The sequence goes on along the minus strand of CM070627.1, from coordinate 47,310,826 downwards.
CATAGCTATTGAAGTGAAATTTGTGTTGAATCTAATCTTAAAAGAAAATTTTGGTTGAGCTCCTATTCACCCTCTAATCGCCTTCCGGTCCTATATTGGTATCAAAGCCCGGTTAGCTCTTCTCATAGATCTTAACCGGTCTTTGGAACCATGGCGACTGACAAGTATTCAATCAAACCACATATCTTTGATGGATCTGATTTTGCTTACTGGAAGGCTCGTATGCAAGCTTACATCGAGGCTCGAGGGCACGCTATTTGGCTTAAAGTCAAAAATTCATATGTTGTGCCAGCCGATGACGATGTCATCACTCCAGATGTTGAGGCTAATAGCAAGGCTCGAAATTTTCTGATTCAAAGGCTTAGTCGATATGAGTTTGAGTGTATTGCTCATTTTAGGTCCGCCCATGAGATCTGAAGACTCTTTGTGATTATCACGAGGGTTCTATGCGATCAAGGAAGTGAGATGAACCAACTCAAGAAAGCATACTCAAAGATCGAGCAAAGGCCCGTGAATCTTTAGATGAGTCGTGGGGAGGTTCTCCAAGATTCTCGCATGATCTTCGCTGTGGATCTTGTTTTCACCGAGTCCGATAATGCACACGAGCTTTTGGGTGCTCTTGATGTGAGAGTTTGGGGATGAAGATCACTTCCATAAATGACAACATCACATGAGTGAGATTACCATGGATAAGCTCTACTCGAGGTTGAAGACGCATGAGATTGACTTTATCTCGCCTCTCCCAAGACACCAATGGCTTTAGTGGTTGATCCATCCAAGGAAGCTCTTTCGATTCTTTGGACTCTAGCTCATATGGTCTTTCTTTGTCCGCTTGGCATTCTTTGAGCGATGAGCAACTAGAGAAGATACCTGAGGATGATTTAGCCCTCCTATCCACCGATTCTCGAGAACATACAACAAAGTGAGAAATATGAGAAGAGGTGGACTCACACTGCTTTGAGTGTGGTGAGCCAAATCACATTCGCTCCAAGTGCCCCAAGCTGAAGGGCAAAGAGGAGAAGAACTTTCGGAGGCGTCCTCAAGCTAAGGATGCAAAAGCTAAGAAGCCCAACTATCACAAGTTCGTCAGCCGGGTCCTTGGCGCTCTTGAAAGTGTTGATATGAGCGATGTGGACTCGGGGACGAGGACGCACGACGATAACTCCCATGGCAAGAAGAAGACTCAGGATTTCACCAGCATGTGCTTCATGGCCCGGGACAGCCACGACGTCGACTCCTCCAACGACGACAAGCTTTTCAGCGATCCCGACGAGGTATGTCCATTACCAAATAAAATCAAACGTGCTTTGGTTGTTGCTGAACAAAACCAAGAAGCAAACTAAAAAGATAAAGAAACAGGATACCATAATTGAAGACTTGAACCTAGAAGTTGTTAGGCTCAAATCTATTAATCCTACCAATGATTGTGATTCTTGTATTAGCTTGATGTTTGATTTGACCAATCTACAAACCGCTCATTCCTCTCTGCAAATCAATTAAAAGATGCTCTAGATGAACTAGAATCCTCAAATCTAGTCCTGTGCATGAATGCTATTGCCCGATGTAACTCCAGAGATGCTATTTCTTCACCATGCTCAAATTGTGTTTTGCTTGAATTGAAATTGATAGCGCTACAAAGGAATTGCAAAAATTTGATCCTAGTCACACTTGCTCTCATTGTGAGAAAAACAAGATTAAAATGAAGGAAATGGGTGAAATGGTTCTTTATTCTAAAACTGTTTCATGTGAAAATTGCCCTAAACTCACAATTGAGAATGATGCCTTAAACAAGACTCTAATGGAGAAAGCTAAAATTGAACAATCCATGCTCTCTACTGCTTCCAAGAAAGTTATTGACTCTACTTGTTGTGTCTTGTGTACTGAAATTGGAATGAATGTAGATAAGATACAAGAGGCATTTAGAGATAAATTTAAGGAGCAGTTGAATAGGATTAGGGATTCCTATTGTGTGTCTTGTGAGGCATTGAAAGTTGAGGTAGCACTTCTTAAGAGTGAGTATGATGAATTCAAGTCAGGAAAGTATGCTACTTGTGAGGATCTAGCCAAAAAAAATTGATTACTACAAAAAGACTCTTGAGAGATTCACTAGTGGGGAGAAGAAACTCAACATGATTCTCGATAAATCTAATGTGAGTGTGAAGAATAGTGGCATAGGATTTAATTCCCTAGAATATTCCAAGAACCACCCACCTAAAGCTGTGAGAGCTGTTGAGAGTGGCTTGTTTGAAGTAGAACCCCCTGAGCCATCTGAGATAGTTTTTAGATCTGCAGGTTTTGCCCAAACCCCTTCTAGCAAGACAGGTGCTTCTACTTCAGCAGGTAAGACCCCTCAAAAGGTCAAGTACCATTGCACCTTCTGCAAGAAGGATGGCCACATTGTTGAGTTCTCGCCTGTGAGAGCTAAGATTGAGAGGAAGGGAGGATGAGTGCTTTGAGGTCCATTAGAGGAGTTCCTTCACCTACTGTAGTCTCTAGAGCCAGGCAGCCTGTCTTTCCTGCTAGACATAGGCATAGGTTTGTAGATGACTTCTTTGACTCCTTTGGAGGTTCTAGGCGCTGCTCGATTTAGGATATCATGGGGAGAGACCACTGTAGCATCTAGAGTGGGAGTACCGATCTTTGGTAGGTCGATTCGAGAGGTCTAGGTGTTTCTCGTGTGCATTCTTATGATGTTTCTCCTAACCATTTTATTGCTTCTTCGCTTGGTGTTTCAAGCATCGTGACTCAAGATCGATTCCCAAGTCCTTTATCACTAACCCCAAGATCGAGGCACGATGTTTCTCGCTTATGCCCCGTAGGTCCGTCGTGCGAGGAAGGAGGACATATGGCTTGTTGACTCGGATGTTCTCGACACATGACTGGAGATTCTAGATGGTTCTCTCTCACGTGCATCCGCAATGAGTTGATCACATTTGGGGATGCTTCATCGGGACCGTGATAGCCAAGGGCACAGCGCGCCAACAACAAGTTCATGCTTAAGGACGCCGCTTTGGTAAGTAAGTCGAGGTATAATATACTATCTGCTTTCACCGCTTGATGAGGGTCCGAGGTAAGTTTTAAGAGTGGTGAGTGTAGAGTTCTGACTCCTCTGTGAGCATGTCTTTGGGATCACTAGGTTTGAGAGGATTTTTAGAGCTGATTTCAAGATTCTTCTTCTTCTAGCCCTAGGTGTCTTGTGGCTTCGATTCTCATGATCTAGTGTTGTGGCATCGAGACTTGGACACATAGGTTTCACCACTTGACTAGAGTCAGAGCAAGGATTTGATTAGAGGATTGCCTAGGTCAAGGTCGCTAGAGACCTAGTGTGTGCTCCTCGTAGACATGGTAAGATGGTTTCGCTTTCATCCACCTCTTACTTTAGTGATGACCGATGGTCCAGTCGCTCTGCACTTAGGCAATCGTTGGCCCTTCTAGAGTTCACCGCAGTGGAAAATGGTATGTGCTTGTGATTGTGGATGATTTCTCCAGTATTCATGGGTTTATTTTCCGTTTCTAAGGACGAGGCTTTTGGATTTTTAGAGAATTGGTCCTTAGACTAGTTGTTGATCTTCCTAGAGCTTTGAAAGTCATTAGGAGTGACAATGGGACAGTAATTCAAGAACTCTTCTTTTGCCACTTCATGACCGATAGGGGAATTGAGCATCGCTCTCTTCTCCTAGAGTTCTCAACAGAATGGCGTTGTAGAGAGGAAGAACAGACCCTTGTAGAGATGGATAGAACCATGTTAGATGAGCATTCCACACCTAGGAGGTTTTGGGATGAGGCGATCTCTACTGCTTGCTATGTGTCTAATAGGTTTTCTTGAGATCCGTGATTGGCAAGACTTCTTATAAGCTTAGATTTGGTCATAGGCCTAAAGTCTCTCATTTCAAGATTTTTGGTTGCAAGTGCTTCATTCTTAAACATGGCAATTTGGATAAATTTGAATCTAGATGTTCGATGGTATATTTCTTGAATATCCCGCTCATTCTCGTGGCTATCGTGGTATTTAATTTGGACACTAACAAAATTGTTGAGACTTCATGGTTACTTTGGAAGAGGCTAGTCCGGTACTAGACCCGATGTCAGAGGTACACAGTTTCGATATTCGAGAAAGCATCTTCGCCGACGACACTCGAGGATGATGATCCAATCCATCCTCAAGTCCCTTCGAGATGGTTGGAGAGCTCGCCCACTACTCCAGCCTTCACCGAGCGCCTCCTCCTATCTTCACCGACGACCTAAGTGGCTCGCTCCTACCTCCACACCCATGAGGTAGAGGCCACTGCACCAAGAGCTCCTCTTCACATCCAATGACGACATCCGCCGAGCGCATGATTGAGATCTCAATGAGCGAGTTACTCGCTCAAGGTTTATCTCTCCGCATTCTCATGCGCATTCTGCTTTTGTTGCGCTTTGAACCCCGAGATGTCACCCATGCTTTATCCGATTCTCTTGGGTCAATGCCATGCATGAAGAACTTGAAAATTTTGAAAGAAACAAAGTCCGACCTTAGTTGAACTTCCATCTAATCATAATGTAATTGGAACAAAATGGGTTTTCAAAAATAAGCAAAGTGAAGATGGGTTGGTAGTTCAGAACAAGGCTAGGCTTGTAGCTCAAAGGTATTCCCATGTAGAAGGCTTAGATTTTGAAGAGACCTTTGCTCTCAGAGCCATATTAGAAGCCATTCGCATTTTGCTAGCTTTTGCATCTTCTAAGGGCTTTAAGTCTTTTCAAATGGATGTCAAAAGTGCATTTCTTAATGGTTTCATAGAAGAAGAGGTCTATGTCAAGCAACCTCCTGGTTTTGAAAATCATAAGTTCCCAAACCATGTTTTTAAACTCTCCAAAGCCTTGTATGGATTAAAGCAAACCCCTAGAGCGTGGTATGATAGACTTAAGAGTTTCTTGCTTAATAATGAGTTCAAAATGGGAATGGTTGATAAAACCTTGTTCACTCTCAGGCATGGCAATGACTTTTTGTTGGTTCATATTTATGTGGATGATATCATATTCGGTGGTTCTTCTCATGCTTTGTTGTCCAGATTTTCAGATTCTATGAGCAAGGAGTTCGAGATGAGCATGATGGGCGAATTGACCTTCTTCCTTGGTCTTCAAGTCAAACAACTGAAAGAATGTATCTTCATTCATCAAAGTAAGTATACAAAGGACCTTCTTCGGCGTTTCGACATGGGAAGCAGTAGACCAATGTCTACTCCCATTGCCACAACCACCGTGCTGGACCCTAATGAGGATGGAGAGCCCGTGGACCAAAAGGAGTACCGTAGCATGATCGGCTCCCTCCTCTATCTCACAACACGAGGCCTGACATACACCATGTGTGTCTGTGGCGCTGATTTCAAGCTTCCTCGTGCTTCTCATCACAAGCAAGGCGGCGATATTCAGTACCTCCAAGACACTCTTGACTTTGGACTCGGTTTTTTCCGATTCGCTCTCTATTCGGCTTTTTCGATGCTGATTTTATGGGTGTAGAGTGGATAGGAAGAGTACTGCACTTGTCATTTCTTGGGCACATCTCTTATTTCTTGGTCTTCTCGAAATACCATTCTTGTACACCCATCGCCGAGGCCGAGTATGTAGTCGCAGCAAGCGCTTGCTCTCGTGTTCTCTAGATCATGTCTACTTTATGGACTATGGGTTGTTTTTGGATAGTGTTCCTCTTTCTCGTGACAACACTAGTGCCATCAACATTGCCAAAAACCCAAAGCAACACTCTAGGACCAAGCACATTGATATTCGATATCATTTTCTTAGAGACCATGTTGAGAAAGGTGATGTTGTGCTTCTTTTGTTGAGTCCGAGCAAAGAAAGTTGTCGATATTTTCACTAAGGCTCTTGATTCTTCTCGCTTTGCTACTTTGGGGAGAGTTAGGGGTTATTAGTCCTCTTGGCCTGTTTTGAGGGGGAGTTTTGCTCTTTTGCATTCATTGTATCATAATGCATTTTCATTTCTACAACTTGCATTGTAATATAATTTCATGGAGCTTTGATTATTATCCTTGTATAACTTGATTTCATACTTTATACCTTGGCGTGTCTTGTGTTAGTGTGCTAAAACTTCTGATATGGCTTTTCATATGTAGCTTAGTTTTTGCCATGATAGTTTTTTATCTCAGGAGCAATTTGAATCAAAACATAACTTCTTGAATCTTGTGACTAGTTTTGCTATAGTGATCCTCTTATGATTCATGCCATGTCATATACGATAATTGAGTCTTGAATCGATATGAGTTTTGAAATGAGCTTGAAGTTCTTAAGTCAAGCAAATGAAAAATTATAAGTTTTTCTCGTGCGAAAACTGATCTCACCAATTCTTTCTCATGAGACGGCTTGCCATTGTACTAGGCTTAAACTCGTGGGGAGTTTTGGATGACCTAGATCACTCTCTTAAGCTTTCTTGCTTGGGATGGTCATGAAGGCTTGAGATCTAGCACATTGCTAAGAAAACAAAATTATCTTTTGGTTGAAGCTTAGGAGGCAGTTGTGGATGACTACTAGTCTAGGACTTGCTTTACTAAGATAAAACCTGAAGTCTTTCAGCAAAGTGCTAAAATGTGCTAAAATTCCACTTGCATGAACAAATTGATTCATAATTGTACTCAAAATGCTCAAAATTGACTCTTTATCTAATTTCTGGGTTCCATTTTGCTTATATACATGGCTTGACTCCTTTTTGGATACCTTTAGTTAAACTATGATCTTCAACATCTTTACATGCTAAGCCTTTATTTCAACTCGATTATTGCTCGTTGGCTTTAGCTTGCTATATATGTTTTGCCATGATGGAACATCGCTACTTCACATAATATGGCTTGGTGTAATACTTGTCTAGTCTTCTTGGATAATTCTCGTGGTCTGCCATAAAAATAAAAACAAAAATTACAGTCATTCCATTTTATTCATGCTCTATCTTCTTCCACGTTTCTTGTCAAGACATTGTCAAAGGGGAGAAAGATTGGTAAAATGATGTTTTAGAGTTGTTTGGAGTCTTAGGAGAAGGTGCTTTTTCATGACAATTGGTGATCATTGTGAGTAGGAGCATCTCATTTGCATTCCTTTGGTTTTATTGCCTTTTCTCGAATCTGAATTGCATTCGTGAATACTCACCATGATCGAAGGTCAAATAGAACAATTGTTCTTTCATATGGATCTTAAGTGAGATTTTTGGCATTCTCTAGAAATTGAAGCTTTTGTGCCTTCGTTGTCTTATCTCACTTGTCTTAACTATTCTAAAGCCACTTGGTCATTTTCACGGTTTTCTTGCTTATTGACTGTTGTACTTTTGCGCGAAACGATTTAGTATTTTCATTTTCAAACCTAAAACTTATATTTTCTCGAAGATTGCCAATGTGTTCATCAAGGGGGAGATTGTGGATATCATGAGGATATGTGCACGATATTAAGATGATGTTACAATTAGCAATGACACTTTTGGTTTGCTATTTCTCGTGTTTTCGGCAAATGTTCAAAGGTCGTTCAGTTCAGCGGTCCGACCGCTACCGGGAGTGATTAGATCGTTAGAGCGGTCGACTTCGACATTGAATGGCTGGTCGATCAGATTGTATCGATTGGTGATTCGTTTGGAGAATTGATTTTGGGAAAGGTCATATCCCTAATTATCTTTGCATATGTGTTGCATATTGCGTGTTTTCACTGACATGGGTCAAGTTGTGAAGAACTTGTTCCCGGAGACGATTTCTTTGTCTATTGCTGTGCAGGTGTCTTGAAGGTCAATGACGGTCAACGGCGAGAGGATCAGGACTAAGCTTGGAGAGCTGAGGTCCAGAACGATCATGGATGCCGGGTGAGGTCAAGTGGCTCAAGCGTGGCGCAGCATGGACGAGGATGACCGAACGCGCGCCGGCGACGGGTTGATCAAGCAATACTGGCCTGCAAGTGCCTTGGTGGTTCCGGTGGAATCCGGACGAGAGACTTGCCGACATGATGAGAGTCGTTGATCAACCCACACGCATGAGCAAAGATTGCTTCGACACTGGACTCGGTCCATGGAGAAGGATCGAGAAGGGGTATTTTGGTAATTTCACCAAATACCGCTTTAGGATCATGGCTAAACCGTGGTGCTTGAAGAAGCGGTTTAGGTCAAGTGGAGATGAAGATAGCGCTTTAAAATGCGTGCGTAAGTGTCCTGCTTGTGTTGGGCCTTAACGGAGCCCATTAGAGAAACTCTTTAGAAGCTAGGCCTCTAGTATAAATAGGAGGGTGTGCCACACAGCCCCCAAGCACTTCATTTGTAAACCCTAATTTGGTTTTAGGGACTTAGAGAGAAAGAGAGAGGCTTAGGGTTCTAGGGAGATGAGTTGATTTTGTGCTCATGGATTGAGCTCTTGTCCTCCTTGAGGGAGTGGTTGTAACCAGAATAATCACGAATCAATCCATGGATGATTTTTCGAAGATGTGTCTCTTTGTGTTCTTCCTTCTTGTTTTGTGATTTTGAGCCCATCTTTGATCATTTGGTTTTTGGTTGATCTCTTCTCCTCTTCTACCTTGCTGTGATGTGTGGGAATACATCTAGAATCACCTAGACCATCAATCGCTCACGAGCAAGTGTTTAGATCAAGTTTTCGGTTTTGCTCGGTTTTGATCCTTCCTTCGGTAAAACTGAAAAAGGTCTAAGCTTTGACATGGATCTACTCAATCGTTGCTTGGAATAGGTTCCTGATATCCTTAGGAAGGTATGTTCCAAATTTGGTCAAGTTTGGCAGTGTATATCAAAAGTTAGATCAATTTTTGTTTTTGAAATAGTGCTGAAATTCGCGTTCTGGGCTGATTTTACTATTCACTGATCTGACCACTACTGTAGCTGGTCTGACCGCTACTATTTATTAATACTGTTTATCAGGCTGAAAATTTGTGTTTCTGCATAAGTCTTTCACTGTGTTTATCTATTGATCTTCGTAGCTTTCATAGCTATTGGAGTGAAATTTGTGTTGAATCTAATCTTAAAAAAAAAATTGGTTGAGCTCCTATTCACCCCCTCTCTAATCGGTTTTCCGGTCCTACAATCGCAAAAAAGAGAGTCTGTTAATATATCGATGTTAGTAGCAGATCCAGTAATTAAGTGGCTGAACGTTGATGCTGGTCTGATGACAGACGCAAGCCACGATGGATGTTGGTTGGAGGACACAAGCTGAAGATGTGAATGGTATAACGTTCAGTTTTATAAACTAATTGTTCAAAAATAACATCAATATGTTTGTCATCGAAATATTTTTGAAAAACGTAAAAGCTACAAACACGTGATTTTATTACAACCACGCTTGTTATTATCGCCACAGATAGACAATATCGTGAAAATATTATCACACATTTATCGCCATATACATTTTACTTTTATTGTGGTCAATAAGCTTTTATCACATAGAACTACCTAGTAAAAACGGTCCCGCCCCATGCAAGAGTATAATAAATGGATAACACATTTACTTTCATGTACATTGCCTTTTATCGCTATGTTAATGATCTTTTATGTCATACAAGACTCTTGTTCACATATGTGATCCGACAAAGAAAAGAGGTGATCACAATTACTTTGCTCCTTTTGCACTTTTACGGCCAATCTACTGATCGTAGCCCCAAAAAAAAAAAAAGGAGAACCCTAGTGGTAGTCCGACAAAGAAAATTGTGTTATATTATCGTCACATACACTATCTTTTACCGTCGAGACATTGCGCGTGGGATGCAGTGTTCTGCTCATCGATTGTTCTTATTGGACCTAACGGACAAGGTGTGTGTTCCACTTGACCGGTCAAAGTGGGATGGTTGACGATAGAATAACTATTACACGCGTAGCTACAAAATAGCTATCACGCCACATCCGTAGTAACAATTTTGTAGTACTTTAGGTTAACCTTTTGGACTAAACGATGATGAAAGCCCACGTGAGGTGTTACACATGCGTGCTCGTCCCCGCGGTGGGTGGGCTATTAGCAAATTTTTGCCGCATGGTGTTACAATCCTCCTTTATATTCCTCACCAAAATTCCACAACGATACTGATTGTTCGTAAATAGAGGAGGGATGAGGAAGAACCAAGAACTAGTCCGGGGATAGAGAGATGGAAAGGAGAAAGGTTCGAGATTGTCTATTCTGCCCATACATTTTTCATGCCCCCTTCTCCGTAAACAAAGATAAGTAGTAGGTAGCTCAAGGCAGCCAGTGGGCCCTCCACCCATTCTCGTTAGCTAACTCGACCGCATTTAAACCCACTCATCCGCAGGATATCGATCAAACGGTGGACGCCGCGCCGATCGGTTCTTCTTCCCGCCGACAAAAACCGAGCCCTCGTTTCTTCGCCGCTTTTCTTGAGTTCAACACTGGTTCAGAATATTCCTCTCCTTCGGTGCCGCTTGACCCTGCCGAGCATTAGGGAAACGGTTCTCGCTCTTCAAGTCTTCCTGTGGCTTGCGCGCGCCAGATCGACCATTGCACCAACACCGGTAATTGAAGTTGGTCCCACCGATGCAATGACTCTTCAACACCTTGTCGCACTCGATCGATTCAATTCAGTGCTCCTTTTGCACCACTTCACCGGGGCCAATGCTTTCTTCAATTGGGAGACGGAATCACCGGATGGATCCCACATGTCGACGGCAACTTGAGTCCGTAAGCCACCTCTCCAATCTCTCGCCGACCGAAAGGGTCCAAAATAACGAAAAGCTAGCTTATGATTAGCCTCGCCGTACATCGACGATTGAACATAGGGTTGCACCTTCAAGTACACCCAATCCAACGGAAGGAAATGTCGCTCGAGCGCCAGACGCGATAAGCCTTCATTCGCTGGTTGGCTCGGTTGAGATGTTGCCGCAACAATGCCGACATCAACTCTCGCTTCTCTAACCATACTGTTAAATCATCTGAAGCACACGCTGACACATCAGCCACCCCGAAATGTCGAGGACCATGTCCATACAAGACCTCAAATGGCGACTTCTTCAGAGTGGTGTGGTAGGACGTGTTATACCAGAACTCAGCCAATGACAGACAATCAGACCATTTGTTGGGACAGGCATGCACAAAACAGCGAAGGTATGTTTCCAAGCATTGATTGACGCGCCCGCTCCGCCTCGTCCGCTTATGGGTGGTAAGTCGAGCTCATTCTCAGCTGGGTGTCCACTAGTCGAAACAATTCCCGCCAAAGTGTGCTTGTGAATATTCTATCTCGATCCGAGATAATGGATTGCGGCAACCCATGTAATTTAAAGATGTTGTGAAGAAATGCTTGAGCTACTTGGAAAGCAGTGAATGGATGTCTCAAAGGCACAAAATGTGCATACTTGGAGAACTTGTCTACCACCACCATAATGCAGTTATAAGTTGTCGATTTTGGGAGTCCTTCTATGAAGTCCAAATGATATTAATCGCCATGCTTGATTCGAATCGAAGGGGTTGTAACAATCCCTGTATTTGATATGTTCACTTCGCTTGTTTGCGCACTGCAATCACCTACAAATAATCGACCGCTTCTTCATTCCGCCATGCGAACAACTTCCTAATTTTAGTGTAAGTCACTTGAACCCCAATGCCCCGACCGCATGGAATGCGTAGATCGAATAATCTTTCACGAGCCGTGGTGTTATTGCTCACCCATATACGCCCATCATAACGCACGCCGCCCTGAGTGTAAATTTTCGTACTTCAATTGCCTCGTGCTCAACCTCGTAAGTATTCGATTGGACTGCTCATCCACTTTATAGCCCGTCGCTATGTCTGATAACCAGGTTGGTACACAGGTTGAAACTGCCATCAATTCACCATCATTTAGAGAGCACTTTCTTGAGAGAGCATCCGCTGCCCGGTTTTCCACCCCTTTCTTATACCTCAAGCGATATTGCAATCCCAACAGTTTTGTCATGGCCTTCTGTTGCCATGGAGTGGTGAGGCGCTGATCAGCCAAATGCACCAAGCTTCGCTGGTCTGTTCGAATAACAAATTCGGCCTGCTGCAGATATGGCCGCCAATGTTCTACACCGAGCATAATTGCCAAACTCTCCTTCTCATACGTCGACAACCCACAATGTCGAGGTCCTAGTGCTTTACTCAGATATGCAATGGGATGTCCATCTTGCATTAACACTGCTCCAATTCCCCTGTTCGAGGCATCGCTTCCATTTCAATGTTTTGGTGAAGTCCAGAATGCAAGCACAGGAGCAGTAATGAGGGCCTTCTTTAGTGCTTGAAATGAAGCCTCCTCCTCTGTGGTCCAAACAAAAACCGAGTGTTTCTTCAATAAGTCAGTAAGAGGACTGCTAATCAACCCAAAATTACACACGAATTTCCGATAATATCCGACTAGACCCAAGAAACCACGGACTTCCTTGACATTCTTTGGCACTGACCAATTTCGCACCGCCTCAATGTTCTTACTGTCTGTGGCCACCCCCTTCCTGCTGATTACATGACCCAGATATGTAAGCTGCTGCCTAGCAAACGAGCATTTTGACTTCTTGATCTTCAACTGGTGCTGATCCAAAATTTCGAGCACTTGCCTAAGCTTGACAGCATGGCTTTGCAGATCTGAGCTATAGATCAGTATATCATCAATAAACACCAATACTCCCTTTCGCAATAAAGGTGCTAAAATTGTATTCATCAATCCTCGAAGGTGGTCGAGCGCCGTTAGACCATAGGCCATAACTCTAAACTCGGTGCCCATTATGTGTTTTGAAAGCCGCCTTGTGCTCGCCTTCCGCCTCATTCGGATCCGTGATACCCTCGCTCGAGGTCCAAATCGTAAACCACTCGTAACCGATAGCTCGCCCAATAGTTCATCGATGATTGGTAAAGGATATCGGTTCTTGATGGTTGCCGATTCGATGTCGGTAATCAACACAAAATCGCCAAGTTTTGTCTTTCTTTTGTACCAACAACACTGGGACGAAAAAGGGCTCATGCTTGGTTGTATAGTCCCTCGTGCAAGATCTCCTTCACTTGTTTTTCGATCTCATTCTTTTGCATCGGATTATACCGATACGGTTCGAGATTTATCGGCTTGACTCTGTAGCAAGGGTATGGAGTGATCACAAGCTCATGCGCGGCAATCCTTTAGGTTCTTCAAATAGATGGTCAAATTCTCTTAATAACTGCACAATTGGTTGGGGTGTCTCAATTTCCATTTCCTCTAATGTTCCCATTGCCCATAGCTGTTCAGGAGCAACGCCACTGACCATCGTTTCCCGTGATCTCTCCCAAACTGCATAACATCGCTACGCCATTGGTTTGATCCCTTGTAAGCAGATATTACGCCCCTGGTAACGAAATGACAATACCTTTTTCCTCCAATGTATATGCATTGGGCTGTACTGTTCCAACCAATCAATTCCCAATATAACATCATAGCATCGCAGAGGTAACACTCGGAACGTGGTATGAAATCTGTGTCCCCGACCTCCCACAGCAATCGTGCAACTCAGATCACAATCTAGTATCTCCCATTGGCTACCCGCACTTGAATCCGGTTGTTTCGCCTTTGACTCCTCGCAGCTTTTTGAGAATTCTTGACCGATAAAACAGGTGAACTACCCGAATCCACCAAAGATAATCACTTCTCGATTGTGAAAGATCGGCCAGCCTCGGGCAGCGTGTATGTTCGCCCGTGTTCGCCTCCTGATAATGACATCGCTCGCTTCCCACAAGAGCCACCATCATCCGCTTTCGCAGTCGTTCCACGCCTTCCATCATTCCCCATAATTCTTCTACTACATGCAATTGAACCGTTGGAGCACATTTATGCTCTCGACCATCGCTTCCTCACAAGTGTGGCACAGTTCTTCGCTTCGTAAGCACGAAGAGCTCCCGCTTGTCCTCGGCCCAATAGCTCGAGCTCCTTCTAGTCCTCTACGATCGTCCGACCGATTTCCTGCTCCCGATACCCCCTTTCCCGGCGGCGGAGGAAGTGGCATTGCCGTGACGATACTTGAACGAGCATTGAAAGAAAATCCGTCCGACGGGTTCTCTTCTCGCCGTTTCTAACACTTCTTCCTGCAAACTTGCAAGCGAAACTGCAGTATCCAAGTCCTGAGGTCTGTGCAAGACTACTGCCGATCTGATGTCACCTCTCAATCCATCAATAAATTGAGTGACAAAAAATACAGGATTCCAAGAAGCATGATGCGCCAAAAGGTTATGCATGAGTTCATTGAATTTTTCAGTATACTCTGTTACCGTGCTTGTCTGCCTCACCCGATTGAATTGCCTTACCAATTGTTGAAACTCCTCACGACCAAACCTACTGCAAACAGCCTCCACAAATGTTTCCCACTCCTCAAATCGGATATGAGCCCTGGTAGCTTGTAACCACAACAAAGCACTACCCACAAAATACATTGCTGCAATGCTAATTCGGAATTTAGGCTGAACTGAGCAGATTCTAAAATAATTCTCGCACTTCAATTGCCATGCCTTTGGATTCTCTCCATCAAATGGGGGAAAATCCAGTCTCGGTGGATGGTGATGTTGCTGATACACTCCATGTGGCCTACCCGCACTTTCCAAACAATCCATTGTATGGTGCCCAAAGTCAAATTGGTCAGACTTACCAGGGCCTGCAGGGAACGTGCTTGGAATTCTTTCCCCAATCGTCTTTCCCTTATGAGCGAGGTCTTCGCTGGCCCATCAACCCAGCAGATAATCCCCGCACGAGTATTGCTCTCCTGCCCGCGGTGTCCGATCCATCTCCGCTATGCTTTCGACTTTGCTTCGGCAAAGGAAGAAGAGGGTAGATCCTCGTCAGAGCGCCAAAGACAGATTACGCACCGCCCTACCGTGCCCGCATTCACCCATTTCGTAACGCGCAGCCTCCACCGATGTCTCCATCTCCGCTTTCACTTCGCAATTCCAACACTCCCGCTTGATTTCTTCACCGTGGCATGGATTGCGTCGCCTTGTCTTGCAATGCCTTGATCGACTCACCTTGCACCTTGATAGACTCCGCTTGCGCCAAGATGGCCTTCGCGCTCAACCATCCGCCGCTCCATCTCCTTCAAATGGGTTTGAGTTCGCGCTCGATAACGCGAGGCTCCTGTGGCGCTGAAAGAAGCTCGATACCAATTGTTACAATCCTCCTTGATATTCCTCACCAAAATTCCACAACGATACAGATTGTTCGTAAATAGAGGAGGGATGAGGAAGAACCAAGAACTAGTCCTGGGGATAGAGAGATGGAAAGGAGAAAGGTTCGAGATTGTCTATTCTGTCCATACATTTTTCATGCCCCTTCTCTCCGTAAACAAAGATAAGTAGTAGGTAGCTTCAAGGCAGCCGTGGGCCCTCCAGCCCATTCTGTTAGCTAACTCGACCGCTATTTAAACCCACTCATCCGCAGGATATCGATCAAACGTGGACGCCGCGCCGATCGGTTCTTCTTCCCGCCGACAAAAACCGAGCCCTCGTTTCTTCGCCGCTTTTCAGAGTTCAAGATCGGTCTCAGAACACATGGTGTTACAACTAGTCTTCAATCTACAGTCTACATGTACACCAAGTCGCATGAATTCCTTCACTCTACAGTACACAGGCAGCTGTAGATATTCATAATCACTACACCATGACCCAATTTCAAGGACAGTCTGTATGTCGGCAAAGGCCACCTTCGGCGACGAACTATATGTCGGCAAATGTTCAGGCGTCGTTTAAATAGATAGAAGGAGATAGGAGGCGGCAACATGGAGATGGGCGCGCTCAAGCCTACTCTGTGGACGACAGCGGCATTTTGTCATTCCTGTAAGGAAACAAGCAGAGGGAAGGAGAGCATCACGGAGAGGAGGTCAAGGCGACCGCGATTAATTTTCCTAGGTATCACACATTTTTAGTGTTCTCAGAAAAAAAAAAAAAGGATATAAGTCCAGACTTGCTGATTAATTTTCAAAGCATGGAATCTCGTGTTCTGATGTGACTAGAGAGCAAAACCAAGACATGCATATCAAGTAACGATAGTTCCATGATATTGCATCACTTCGTTATTTTCTTCGTGGTCTCGATCGGTTTGGTTGCTGTTTGTTCTAGGTACAAATAATTCTACGTGCAGTCTTATCGTGATAGAGATATATTTGTTAATTACGTCCATCGATTATTGGCGCCTAGCTATGCCGACGACCATCATTTTCTGCAGTCTAGGGGAATACTTGACCGACCATAGCCATTCGGCTGGAGCCACTGGCAAATGCAGCGTCCCTCCAGTCTGAGCAGTTGTCCGGTTTCATCGGTCGCCGCCATGGGCCAGCCCTCGCGTCCGTTGCTCGAGCAATGTCAGAATTCTAGTCTGTTTATTGAGAAGACTCAAAAGTTGAGAACTTTCGGAGGAAAGAAGGCACAGGAGGTTAAAAGAAATCCAACGGTGGAGATTACAAGATAACCCTTCGACAAGATCAACGGACTCAAGTGTGTCTCAAGAATCACTGTTTTGTAATTAGGCTTTTCTTACAAGCAACAGTGTATCGGTAATCAATTTACAGTTGTTTAGCTGTAAAACTCATTTACATTTACAATTTGTAACCCTATATAAACTCTGTGATGGAATGAAAATGGCATCTACCATTTGCCAAATATCTAGTTTTATCTTAGCTTTAGAACTAGCAGATACTTTCCTATTTCTGGATTCCATTTGTGTTGTTCTATGTTGTGAAGGTTGGATTTTAGCATCTGGATGGTGAACGAGGAGCAGTATATGTGCAACACGCTCGCAAGAGACCTAAAGTATGCCTCCCTAAAAAAAGACGTAAAGTATGCCACTGTTTCATCGGATAGTGATTCCTAGCCAGGTAAGGATTAAAGTGTCTAGGTAAAGTGATGGTGTGGCTTAGCAGATGGAAGTTATTCCGTGTAAGAACTAAGAAGCTGCCTAAATAGAGCTTCACAGGAAAGGCACTTCTGCTGACCCATGTAAATGGCATTGGCGTGATACAAGAGGTATACGAACAACTTCTCAAGAAATGCGCAAGAACTATTCAGTGGATGATCCTAATAAGTCTTCAAAAAGAAGAGGAAGAAGAAGAAAAGTGAACGATCCCACGTTCCCAGCGCTTGCAAAACTTGATTTTAATAAACTGCAGTGATTAGCTCGTTCCCTTTCCTGACAAAAACAGAGAGGAAGCAGAGGTGGCCAAACGGGCGGCCCGACGCACGCAAGACGAGCCTAGCTAGGCATGGCCCGCTTAGACACGCCCATTCCGGTCCGTACTATTCGCATCGCGGTCGATCGCCCACGAGCCGGGTGGTGGCCAGGCACAGCCCATCGGGCATTCGTGACGTGCCGGGCTGGTCCGAGCCCGTTTAGCCCGTCGGGCCAAGTGTGGCCCGTTTAGCCCGTTTGACCCGTTAGAATGAAAAAAAAATCAAAAAAAATCCAGAAAAATTAGAAAAATATGTAGAACTCAAAAGTAGACATGAACATTGAAAAATAAGACAATCATATTGAAAATGTAATAAAGAGCTTTATTAATGTCCAACCTGTCGCTCTTAAAACCTTCACAAGTAAAAACTCAAAATGAGAAAACATTGATAAAGGAAAGAGTACAACCTATAGCTCTACAATTGTACATACATGATACATCCTTGTTCTATGTGTCGTGTCATTGTCTAAGTATGATTTTAACACCTCCGACAACTCGATTTTCCACAGAGTGTTGTGTTCGTGAATCGCTTGTTCTCGCCTTTCACCGTTAAAAGGATCTCTACCATCTCACTTGTGAGACTTGTTCTTCTCTCCTCTAATATTCTTCCCGAAAGACCAAAGCGGATTCGAGGAAACCATAGAGATGTAAACAATTAACACATCACGCAAGTATGGATAGCACAGATATATTAACTTATGGGCTTGCTACCATTGCAAGATGTCAAGCCTTCGAGTTGAAATCTACCGTATCGCTGTCCAGATATGTGGATAGTTCTTCGCTCCTTGTGGGTCTTGGCTGAGTATGCGTTGGTGTAGTAGAAGAAGAAGATCTGGAACTGGAGGAAGAGGCACCGAAGATCGCACCTCACATATTTGTCTTTCCACTCGAGGTGGGGGCTACCGAGGTCGCTATGAGCGACTTCCTAACTTATTTTCATACCTTTGATAAACCTCGTATAACCGAGAACGAACTTCTGTAAAATAGTTAGTATAGTCTAGTCCCGTAGCATCACTAAGAAGATCAAGTACAGTACCAAATGCATCAATTTTAGCCTTAGGATCTAAAAGAAATGCAAATGCATATAGGCAAGGGATTTCTCTCTAATATTTAAGGTATTTAGATTTCATGGAAACAACAGCCTCACGTAAAACTAAGTCATTTTCATGCATTTTCAATTGGGTAGCAATCGTGAAATAGTATGCACGATGATAGGAGATGTTGGATAGTAGACAGCGGACAAAGCAACAGTTGTCTCATAAAATTTTTCTAAAAATGACAAGATCTTCTCAAAGAACGAACCAATGTTGCTCGCTTAATAGCAAAATACCGTCAATGCTAGGATAGTGCGCTTGAATAAAAAAGTAAAAATGCTCTTGTATGGTAAAAGATGCTTAAGCACGAGGTAAGTAGAGTTCCACCTACCTCCATATCCAAACCGAACTTTCTTGGACGACACCCATCGCCTCTACGTAAGTTCTTATATTGTGCTATTCTTACGTTAGAATTATTCAAGAAAAAATCGATCGCTAAAAGTTTTAATATACGACTCAACCTCTTCAAACCACATTTGACTATAAGGTTGATAATATGACAAACACATCATTGATGTAGCAAGAAGGAATCGCATATGTACTCAACACTAGAGTAAGAATGTCCATAGCCCTAGAGTTTGAAGCGTTGTCTAAAGTAATTACGAATATTTTGTCTGTAAGACCAAAATCTTCCACAACCTTCATAATACATTCGCAATATTCTCCTCCGTGTGCTACATCAATTAATTTCAAACCTATAATCCTTTTCTCCATTGCCCAGCTTGTCATTAACATAATTAGGGTGAAAACGGATCGAATATTTGACGGATAATGGCTCGCCATATTTGTTTTCATATTTTTTCTGATTCGAAACGAATACGAATACCTTGATACGAATAATATCGAATACGAATACGAGCGAATACTTAATCAAACGAATACGGTCATGATATTTTTCTGAACATGAAAACCCCTTAAATTGTATACCGTAAATTAACAAAAATATATAACTAGTTTATTTGATGCAAACATTCATGAATTGTTCATATTTTCAAAGAACTACACGTAACATTAGCACTAGCAAGTTGTATTAACTAGTTCATCACAAATAAAATACTTAGTTTACCATATTTAGCTCATAAAGTCATAAGTCATAACTCACAAAGTCACAAATCATCACGATTCATACTTAGTTCATCACATCCATAAAACTTAATTCACACTAACATCGATCAAAGCTAGATAGTTAGTTTATACACAAATGACTATAACATCCCAAAGTATATTACCAAAAATAAAATTAATAAAGTTATTATTTTATTAGATTTTCGATATTTAAAAGAGTTTTTTGGTTAAAAGAAAAATAATAAAATAAAGTTAATTATTTAATTTCCTAGTTTTTAATGTAAAAATAAAATTTATTGAGTTTTCTCGATTTTATTTGATTTAAAGTGAAAAATAATTAATTTCTTGATTTTTCTAGAATTTAAAAGGTTTTTACTATTTCTTTAGAAATTAAAAATAATTTATGTGCAAAAATAAAACCAATTTTAAGTTGAAATTAATTTTATTAAGTTCAAAATCATTCAAGGAATTTTTGTGATTTTTTCTAGAATTTTGAACTCTATTTGCTATTTTTCTAAAAGGCTATTTGATTTGTTGCATTTTCAAATTTAGAAATCAATTAAAATCTCATTTTCTTTTGGGCCAAAATCCTCTTTGGGCTGAAACCGATATCCGCCTTCGCCTTATCCGATAATCCGTATTCGCTTCAGATCCGCCGGATAGCATGGCTACCGATTCGCTTTCGCTTCCGCAAAAATCCGAATTAGTTTTCGATCCGAGAATTATCCGAAAAATCCGATCCGAGACAATCCGAACTGCTGTCCGGATCGGTCGGAAACTATCCGATCCGCTTTCACCCCTAAACATAATGCGAACTACACTAAGGTCATCCTCCTAGCCCGACCACTCCATATGTCCGAGGTCGGCCACCAAAATGTGCACGTATTTAAATAGTTTCTTTATTTTATTACGACGCTCATTATAGTATTTCACTAGATCTCTAGTTGTTGTCTGCCTAGAAACGGAAGCAAATCTAGGATTATGCGCATTCTAATGTAATTTTGGAAAAAAACACACTCGCCAAAGCCTAACAGAATCCTCGAAGCAATTAAATGACAGAGATTGGCGCTACCGAGGATCGTAGTTCCACTAGATACCGCACCATCGGGTTTGTATTGCACTGCGTCGCCTCATCGCTAATCCTTGCTTGGTTCGACATCTTGTAGCATGTCTAAGCAAGTGCCCTGCTCCACCAGACTTCGTGAGACAATTCATGGTGATAAATTTTACAAATAGCATATGGTACCTCATTTCCCGCTGTGTCTTGCTTGGTTGTCCTGTCAAAATTCTCCCACACTCGATGTAGACGGCCTCGACCTCTTTGCTCGCTGCCGTTGAGCTCGATGTCGACGTGGAGCCTAATGATGGAACTCCACCATGCTCCTCCTGAAAACTTTGTCTGCTTGAGGCAACTGCACGCCTCTATGGACGCAATTTCCTCCGATGAAAGTCTGTCCTCACCAAGAGTAAAGCTGTCGTAAGGACTGCCCATAACGAAAACTACAAAATTGAAACTAACACTATTACTACTTTCATCTTAGCATAATAATAACTAACAATAAAAGTATTACAAAAATAGTATTGTACCTCTTTCGCTGACTTGCTGACGGAAATTGAAATTTTCAAATATTGGCATAAATTTTTTGAATGTTGCCAAATTAGCTCAACACGGATTTGAATTTGCACAACATAATTTCAAAGAGAGAATGGATAATGAAGGGGTGCTGAATGAGTGGGGTATGGTGGCTATTTATAGAAAAAATTCAGAATTTTTTTAATTTTTTATGCTATTTTTTAAGTCCCCAACGGTAAAAAAAACAGTCAAAACCCTCCCAATGGCCGAATTTTTCGCCGTGTCGCGTGCCGAGCACGCCCACGGCATGACACGCCCGCCGCCCTCGCGCCTCCCTTCTTCTTCTCCCCCCCCCAAGCCCTAGCCTCGCCCATGCTGCCACTTCGCCGACCCCGCCGCCTCCTCGTCTCCCCGTCCTCGCCGCGAACCCGCCGCCTCCTCGCCCCGCCGCGACCCTACCGCCGGAGCCTCTCGCGACACGACTCCGCCGCCGAGCTCCCGCCCGCCTCGCGACCCTCGCCGCCTCGGCCTCGCCGTGACTCCGCCGCCGAGCCTTCCCGCGACGCGACTCGCCGCTCGGCCTCGCCGCGATCTCGCCGCCGAGCTCTCGCCTCCTCGCGGCTCTCGCGCCGCTGGCGCTGGCGCCGCTGCCGATGCTCTCTCTCCTCGTGGCGCTGCACCGCTGCGCAGCCCGTGCGATCGCGACGCTCCTCCTCCTCCTCCACTCTGTGCTCGGGCGACCGTGGCAAAG
Source organism: Ampelocalamus luodianensis (assembly GCA_036346255.1). Classification (NCBI taxonomy): domain Eukaryota; kingdom Viridiplantae; phylum Streptophyta; class Magnoliopsida; order Poales; family Poaceae; genus Ampelocalamus; species Ampelocalamus luodianensis. The sequence goes on along the minus strand of CM070627.1, from coordinate 47,289,197 downwards.
CAGGCAAAGATCAAGGCGACGGCGACGCCGCGACGCTCTCCTCCTCCCTCCTCCGCGACGGTGGACGCGCAAAGACCGCGCGCCCGCCTCCTCTCGCTCCGGCGCCGCGCCCGCCTCCTCCTCCTTCCTCCTCCGCCTCGTGGATCTGCAGAAGATCAGGCGCCCGCCTCCTCCGCCTCCGAGCGCGCCTCCCTAGTCTCAGAGCCGCAGCCACACCCACAACAGTGCCTCTCACGGCCATGCTGCGGCTGTGCCGCCCACCGTGCCGAGGTGGCGCCTGCATGGCCCGGGGTTCAGGCCGGCCGGCAGGCCCATGAACAAGGCAGCCGGCCGTGCTCGTGCCTGCCCATGTTGTCGTCGTGCTGCAGGTCGGGTCTGCTAGGCTCGGCCCATTTGGCCAGCACTAAGAGGAAGAAAAGGCTCGCTATTTCTCTGGACAGAATGTCAGAATGGTGTACAGCCTATAATATTCTTGATATCTTCCATGTCTTATAAATGGATCCGGATCCTCGCGTCCTTTGGTTTTCAATCGGACGACGAGGATCGGCTCCTAATATCATCTGATGGCTCTCATCCATTCTCACGAATGAAGGATGGAACAACCTAAATCTGGACGGCCGCTTTGCCACCACATGCAGGATGAAGGCGACGAGGTCGCGCCGCGCCTGGAATTCCGGCCCCCCACCTCGGCCGCACGAACCACCCCCTCCCATTCCAAGTTTCCAACCACCCGTCCGTCCGGCCGGCGCGCGCACGACACCAAGGGAAAGGGGAAAACGGAGGCCCGTCGTGAATAACCGTGGGGCGTGCGCGCGCGTGCGGTGTGAGCCTCGCCCTCCCTCCCACCCCACCCCCACCCCGCGTCTCCCTCCCCACCCCCCGCGTCTCTCTCGGTCGGAGCGGCAGGCAGGAGGCGGAGAGGAGGAGGACGACCACCACCACCACGGCGGCGGCCACCGCCGCAGGCGTTCCGCCCGCATTCACCTGATCCGATACGATACCCCTCGCCGTTGCTGCAGCATCTCGATCCAACCAACCGGCCGGCCGGCCCCTCGTAGTAGTAATGTAACGCGCTTCCTCACCTCGTGGCTCCATGTGCGTGCCGTTTGAATTCTGGTCGTGTCTGCGTGTTCGTCGGGATCGCCGGAATTTCGAATGATCGGGTGGTGTCGCGGCTCGATTCCGGTTTCACAAGTGATGTGTTTCACCGAGTCAGTTTTGACCAAAATGTAGCTTGGTTTGATTGGTTTGGGGGGAAGTCCCAGCTATTGTGCCTTGAAAGTTTAATCCATTGCACCGATTGATCGGTTGGCTGTCCAATTTTGACGAATTCAATTGAGGAGCCTTGGGTTGTTGCATGTCTTTGCTTCAATTGGCGTTCATCATAACACGCTCGTTGTTCGATCCTGCCTGCAGTAGTAGAGGATGGGTGTGATATCACGGAAGGTCCTGCCGGCGTGCGGGAGCATGTGCTACTTCTGCCCCGCGCTGAGGGCACGATCCAGGCAACCCGTCAAGAGGTACAAGAAGATCCTTGCTGAAATCTTCCCGAAAACACAGGTTGGGCCATGTTGCATCTCCTTTCTTTTGCAGAACCACATCGCCGCATTATCTGCTGTTATGGACCTATTTACTCATTATTTGTGTTTTCGTCATGTAGGATGAAGAACCAAATGAGAGAAGGATCGGGAAGTTGTGCGAGTATGCTTCGAAGAACCTCTTCGAGTGCCAAAGGTTCACCCTCGCCCACCTCCTTGTTGGAAATAAAATGTTTATCGAAAGCTGCCATGTGTCTGTGGTGCCTCATTTCAGACAAATCCTTGTTTCTAATATTGCCCAACATAAACGCATCTCAATCTGTTTCAAGAAATTCAAATTATCAGTTAACTTGCGTATTGATATTTGAGCAGATCACAGTTTACTTGGAGCAAAGGATTTACAGGGAATTAAGAAGTGAGCAGTATGGCTTTGCGAAAGTGGTGATGTTAATATACCGCAGACTGCTGGTTTCTTGTAAAGAACAGATGTGAGTCTTCTTTTTGAACTTTCTCTTTCCCACATATCACTGGATTTCGTAAAGTTATTTGCAATAAGTTAGCACCATCCTAATGCCAGTCATCAGATGTTAATCCTGTCCTTTGGTTTGCAAATGGGGATACGTCTTACACTTTGATATTATTTCTGAATGGTTGCAAATATAAAGGCGATTTGCTTAATGCAGGCCACTGTTTGCGAGTAGCTTGTTAAGCATTGTACACACCCTTTTAGATCAAAAGAGGCGGGATGACATGCGCATCATAGGATGTGAAACCTTGTTTGATTTTGCTGTCAATCAGGTATTTCCATTGGCCTGATCATCAGTGCATACCATTCTTCACCAGCACGATTCTACTTAATATGGTACATCACCTAGTTGGTGCTTTCATTTCTGTATATTCCAGGTGGATGGTACATATCAGTTCAATCTGGAAGGGCTGGTCCCAAGACTATGTGAACTAGCTCAAGAAGTAGGGGAGGATGAGAGGACAAATGCCCTGCGTGCTGCAGCCCTACAAGCCCTTTCAGCTATGGTAAGTTCTTTCATCAAGCCATATCAAACAGACATTATGTATTCGCATCGATTGCTAACAATGCTGAAGAAATGAATAGTAAGTTAAAAAGTATAGGGAGACTGTTACATTGCCAAAAGAGGTTTGAATCACACTTTGTTTGATGCATTCCTTATCATGTGATGGATGAAAGGTCATAGGCAATAAGTATTAAGTACTACTGTACAAACTACATATCTTTCAAACTACTTAACTTCCAGGTACTATTTCTCAGCATAAAATCTAGATAGATTCATATATCTCTCACCATTTTTTGTACAACAAAGGATGCTCACTGCAATTGTATAGCTCTTTATTTTTTTCAATTTATTTTCCAATTCTTCGAACTGTGCTCCACTGTAAATCACAGGACTCACATGAATGATGTAAATGGAAGTGGTGTTCTCATTCTCTCATTATATTTCTTTCTTCTGACTGGTGCACTAACTACTATGAACATCTGAACTTTGCAAACCAAAACTTTTGACAGTCGTAATATCATTTAGTTTCTTATGTTGAGCAGATCTGGTTCATGGGAGAGCTTTTCATATCTCGTCAGAGTTCGATAATGTAAGTAATATATGAGCGCTAGTTCTTTTCTTGCCTTACTTTTCTGTTTTAAATATTTATATGACAATCTTCAGATAACATCTTATATCAATGCCGGGATGTAACTCATGCATGGACTTGCACTACCATGCTAGTAATATATTCCTGAATAATGGCCTATCTAAATCCTACCGCAGACAGTATAGGTTTTGTCCCCTTTATTTATGCATATTTATGCTAAACATCCATTACCTACCTCTCATAAGAGCTTGGCACAAAATTCATAAAGTGTTGTCTCCAGAATTGTTGCAGAAATATTGATAATACTTCTATGGAAGAAATATGTAACTTGGTACTGCATGAGAGTTTTCTTGCTGATATTCATTTTGGTTAGTATCACATTGTGAATTGCTTGCACAAGCAGATTGCAGTCCTAAACGTTCCATCTTAGCTTTTCTTTTCTTTTTTCATTGCTAGGTTGTTGAAGTTGTACTGGAAAACTACAAACCTCAGAAGATACAAAATGATGATCAAGGTACCAAGATCCAGGCAACCAATCGGGCAAGAAGTCCAAAAACAGAGCACCATCCTTCCCCTTTGTCATCTCTGCGGCCCCTCTTGGGAGAGCATAGTTAATGCTAAGGAGGAGTTAACCTGCCTGAGTAATATAATCTTCTTTCTACTCTTTGTTGATTTGGTTTGCCATTTCTTCTTATTCAGTAGGTGGGTTTTTAACAGGCTTCTATGCTGCAGGGAAGATGCTAAGGATCCTAAGTTTTGGTCCAGAATCTGTGTGCACAACATGGCCAAGCTTTCTAGGGAGGCAACAACATTCCGTCGTATCTTGGAGTCTTTGTTTCGGTACTTTGGTAACAATACTTCATGGTCACCACAAAATGGACTTGCTCTGTGTGTACTGTTGGACATGCAACTGTTAGTTGAAAACTCAGGTACTTCAATTGCATTGTGTGAGAGCAGAGACGAAATGTATCGCATACAAGCAACTTAGTTATTTATCTTGTTTAAATTTACTTCTGCAGGGCAAAACATGCACTTAATGTTGTCTCTACTGATAAAGCATATTGAACACAAGACCTTGTTGAAGCAGCCAGAAATGCAGCTTAGCATCGTGGAGGTGGCAGCTACCCTTGCAGAACAATCCAGTGCTCACGCTTCAGCAGCAACTACAGGTGCCATAAGTGATCTTGTCAGGCATTTGAAAAGGACATTCCATATTACTCTTGGCAGCAGAGATCTGGAGTTAGTAAAATGGAATGAAAAATTCCGCAAAGCTATAGATGAATGCCTAGTGCAGCTGTCAAAGAAGGTCTGTTTTCTTTCTCTTCGTCTGAAACTTTATGCTTCCTGCTGCTTGTTACAATCAGTATACCACTTATGTAAAATGTGAGGTTTTAACTGATGGTCTGGTCTGTGCAACACTTACTAGTTTCAAATTGTACACTTACTAGTTTCAAATGAATATCTCTCCACAATGCATAGAAGGCTTATCAAGACTATTTTGTTGATCAGGTATCTAATGCCGGGCCAGTTCTTGACATGATGGCTGTGATGCTAGAAAATATTGCAAGCACTTCTGTTGTAGCTAGATCAACTGCAGCTGCTGTTTATCGCACAGCCCAAATAATTGCTTCTGTACCAAATTTGACATATCAGAATAAGGTATACTGTCAAAACAAACAAATGGAAGTGGTATATCATCTCAGGCAGCAGTACTTTCTTCTGCTTTAGAAACTTATCTTCTGTATTTGCTCTCAGGTGTTTCCAGAAGCCCTGTTTCATCAGTTGCTCTTAACAATGATCCACCCTGATCATGAAGCTCGTGTTGCTGCACACCGCATATTTGCTATTGTCTTGGTCCCCTCTTCTGTTTCCCCCTTGATTCAAGCAAATGCCTCAGGCCAGGCTAAGAAACATGACATGCAGAGGACACTCTCTAGGGCTGTCTCTGTATTTTCATCTTCAGCTGCTATCTTTGACAAGTTGAGGGACAAGTACTCAGACAATTCACAAGGAGAAAGCAAGGATAATAGTTTGCATAGCATTGATGAAGAGAATGGCAATCCCAAACGTCAAAACCTGCCTGTGTCTCAAAGCCGCCGGCGTAGCATGAAAGTTCCTAATTTTTCCATGAAAAGAGCTCCTTCAATGTCTTTGAGAGCTCCTTCGGTATCTATTAGAGCTCCCTCCATAGCTCTGAGAGCGCCTTCAATGTCTGTAAAGGAAGACCAAATTTTCTCAAGCAAGTCAGATGAGGAAACGGTACTTTCATCAAGTCTAACATGTTCTCCAACTCGGGATGTATTAACTAAAGATTACTAATATTTGATCCAATGATTTATTCCCATGACTAACTGTTTCTGTAATATTTTGAATGCATGCAGGAATCGGTTTTGCTGAAACTGAGCAGTCGTCAGATCACACTTTTGCTGTCATCCATTTGGGCTCAAGCGATATCTCCTGAAAATACTCCTGCAAACTATGAAGCCATTGCTCATACTTACAGTTTGCTTCTGTTGTTTTCTGGATCCAAGGTAATCCTACTTATTAAACTCCATCTGTCATCTGCGTATGTGTTGTTCTTTTCTTCATCATTTTTGGCATGATTATCTGCTTGTAAGAGAGAAATCAGATATTTGGTGCAAAATATTAATCTCATCCTAACCAAGGCCTGCTATCAGGGGCTAGTAATGATCAATGGTTGCCAAGGGCAACACTTAGATGGGGAGATGAGGTGGCCAGGTTTCTGAGCAGGACCACAAGTTCTGTTTGGACCTAGACATGGTTGTGGGAAAGGGAATACATGGGATTTTGTAAATGGTTTCGGGATTTTGATTCTTCCAGAATCATGCAAACTATTTATATGTTTTTCCATACAGTGCTCCTAAATGCGATAATACATCAGAATCTTGTCTTGATTAAATAAGCTGATAAAGATCACTTGATGAATATGCACTACACACTTGAGATAAGAATGACACCTTTATAAGTTAGAAGATCTCTGTAGGACCGAAAGGCGACTAGAAAGGGTGAATAGGAGCTCAATCAATTTTTAGCTTTAAGATCGATTTAAACGTGATATTGACTCCAATAGCTATAGGAACTATGAAGATCAATATATATAAGCATAGCGGAAGATTTGAACCGAATCCTTCAAACCCCAAAAGAAACGATCGAAAACACAAAAATCAGCAAAATAAACAGATCGATGAACAGTGCCAGTCGTACGTGTTCGGCCGTATCAGATGAACCGTGGTGAACAGTAAAACAGGCGAATGAATAGTAAACAGCTTGAAAACGATATGAAACATCGATGTAACTTTTGATCTACACGCCCAAACACCACCAAATTTGAGACACACCTTCTCTAAGATACTAGGAACCTATTCCAATCGAAGATCGCAGAGATCCATGCCAAAGTTCCTATGTTTTTCAGTTTGAACGAAGGGTGCTAAAAAACCGAGTCAAAATCGAAATATGATCTAGAGACTTGCTCGTGGGTGATTGATGATCAAGATGATCCTAGATGTGTTCCCACATGTCATAGCAAGCTAGATCAAGCAAAGAAACCAAACAAAAACTCGCGGATCAAAGAAAACCACAAAATCATCAAATAGAGAGGATGAACACAAAGAGACTCATATCAAGAAGTGATACTTGGATTGATTTGAGATGGATGATTGTTGTTTACAGTCACTCCAACATGGAAGACAAAGCTCTATCCAAGAGCACACACTCAATCCAATCTAGAAACCCTAGCTCTCCTCTCTTCTCCCCAAAACCCTAAAACACAATAGGGCATCTCCAATGAGGGCTTGGGCCTTAGTGCAGCCAGCACTTAGCCCTTATATATTGGAGGCTAGATCCTAGAGAATATTCCATTAGGTACCCATTAAACCCTAACACACAAACGGGTTAACACACGCACGCATCTCAAAGTGCCGTCTTCATCATCGATTGACCTAAACCGCTTCACCATGCGCCGACTGCGCCGCGGTTTAGCCAAAGTCACCAAGGTGGTATTTGGTGAAATTACCAAAATACCCTGCTCTCGATCTTTCTCCAAAAGACCAAGTCCAATCTCGTGAAGTAATCGCCGCTTCGCCACGTGTAGGTTGATCAACCGCCCATGTCGCCAAGTCTCTCCCGCACGGATCCCACCGCACCACCGAGCACTTGCAACGACTCGCGCCGCTTGATCCAACTAGTCGCGACCAACCGCCTGCTCGGTCATCCATGTCCATTCTCGCGCCCGCTTGAGTCCTCTCGATCTTACCCGGCATCCACGATCGCTCGACCTCGCTCTCCAAGCTTAGTCCCGATCCTCCTCGCCGTTGACCGTCATAGACCGCAAGCCACCGCACAAAGAAAAGACAAGCAAACACGAATCCGGAACAAGTTCTTCACAACTTGACCCACGTTAGCCAAAACATGCATCATGCAACACAAATGCATTGATGAACATGAACTTGACCTAACCTAAAACAAATTCTCCAAGAGAAACAACATTCACTCGAACGGATGACCGCCATGTTATGGCGGTACTACGCGACCATGGTAGTACCACACCCATAATCGCAATGCATCGCATCCCGCAGAAATCCAAAATCCCCAAAACAACTCCTCTCGAAATTCCATACCGCCACACGCGGTCATTCCACCATGCGGTACTACCGGCAACCAAAGCACGGCCGCATCGCCTCAAGAAAACTAGAGCTCAAATACACGCCTTCGGAAAATTCCAACCGCCAAACAAAACCGGTATCACCGCATCTCGGTACTACCGCCACTTAACTTGCGGTTGTAACCCCTCTCTCGCGGTAGTACTGCTGCCACAATGCCTGTGATTACCGCAAAACCCGACACTTGCCGATTTCCACGACTTAACAAACTCTCAATGCAATTGCCAATTGTCTCATCACCTTAGATCATGAGCATGTCCCATGACATCCAAAATGTCCTCATGACATCCACAATCTCTCTGCAAATTCGATAGATTTGTTGGTTCTTGTTGATCAGTGCTAAGTAGTCCTGAACATATGCTTTTAGGAGCTGATTTAGACAACACCGTCATGAACCAATCATGATCTAAACTAACAAGCGTTATACAAAGAAGGTTGTAATTTTCTAAAAGACTCATTAAAGTTTGATGAAACTTATATAAGATTTTTTATTGAAACTTATCTTCGATTTACACACTTTTCTATTACTTCATACATTTCATGATCTCTGAATTTATTTTTCTGTGTCTTCTCACTTTTCCCATTACTCTATCTTCCCTCCCCCTTTTCCCCTTTGCAGGCCTTAGGCTGTCCTGTGAATTCCATCTCCTTTTTCTTCTAATGAATCAACACATATTGCTGTTTTATCTTTAAAAAAGAAACATATATATCATGCTTTCCTCTTTGCTGATGTTTTCTCCTTTTGCTCTTCCAGGCATCGATTTTTGAGGCACTTACTCAGACTTTTCAGGTTGCATTTTGTTTGAGGAGCTATTCACTTACTGAAGCAGGTGACATACTCAAATGATCATTAAGTAGCACTAGTAGTAAATAGAAATGCAATGCTCCATGTAACTAATCAAACTTAGCCTCGTGTTGTGCATGAATCATGATGCCGTAGCAATGATTTATACTAGAATTTGGCTTTGATTCCTGTGCACTTGCCTAATTTTTTCCTTTGTTAACCTTGTAGATTCGTTACCACCGTCTCGACGCCGGTCCTTGTTTACTCTGGCTACGGCCATGATTATTTTCTCTTCAAGAGCTTTCAATGTGTTGCCTCTTATTCCAATCTGTAAGCAAATGCTTAATGAGCGAGCGGTATGTATGATCAAATAATGCCCTTATTTTGTTTCTGCTATATTTGATTTGATTATGGTAGTGTAACCTCCTAAACAAGACATGGTTTTGTCAAATGAGATGCTTACATATTTATATTATCAAGCTGATGGATCTGAATTATTCTTAAAGCAATCAACGATCAAGCTTACTTGTTATGTTGCATTAGTTTAATCTTGTTATTTTCCACGATTTCTTGCTTTTGCATTAATATTTGTATGTCTATCGTGAGTCGTGACCCGTAAGTTCATGTCAGCCTTTACTTGAAATTTTGTTTACCACATGAGTACTGACTAGTCACAGTATACCAGACGTGTATTAATGAACAGCACTTCTCCATCCTTCCTTTTTATGGTTTTCTTGCTATCCTACAATGTACTGTGATTTTAGAATTTACTTGATAAATCTGGTTAAAACCCATTAACCATAATCATGACGTGGGTTTGCTGACCATGCTTCAGAATTATTCTCCCAATTTATGTAATTCATATACCAAATTGGAGTTCAATTGCATCTCATATTTATTCTGGAGATGATCAAATTAGAGTTATTCATGGTATTGTTATTGGAGGCATTTTTGTTGCATCTTGACTCCTATTTACTCATCATGTATGGCGTAGACCTTATATCTAACATCTGGGTGCTGTTTTCCCTAGGGTGATCCGTTCCTTCATTTGGTGGATGAGAGCAAACTTCAGGCTGTGAAAGATTCCTCAGATGATCCGTCAAAAATATATGGATCACCAGAGGATAATACTAACGCGCTGAAGTCCCTTTCAGAGATAGAAGTAACAGAAAGTCAATCTAGAGAATGCATTGTCTCCACGATCATGAATAACATAGCAAATTTGCTGGATGTAATGTTCGCCTTGTCAATTGTCTCTTACATTCGTTGTCTGAACCGAGTTCCATGAAGCAGCTGATGACTTTTGTACTTCTGCAGGCGGAGCTGCATAATGAGAAACCAACTGCTAAGTGACTTCTCTCCGATGACATGTGTCCAATGAGCACTCATTTTTTTGAAGCATCTGGCGAGAATATATCATCAGGGTCTCATGAGAATGCCCACCATCAAGAGGTATATATTCGTCTACTACTTTCCTTTCAAACTGCTAAAAAAAATTGATACCACTATATTGGTCTACTACTTTCGTTGCTAAAAAATATATATTTTTTCAATAGGCTATGCTGGTTGACCTGGGAAATGATAATGATATCTTTGGGGAAGCTTCAGAAATTACAGCAGGTTCTTCTACTTCTGTGCCTGCACCAGATCTACTGAGTATTGATCAGCTTCTTGAAACAGTATGGCCTTGCTCTCAGAAACCCATCCTTCCCTTCTGTCTCTCCTTATTTTCTCTGTTCTTGGAGTACTTTCATGATGAGATAACCTGGCATGAGTTGGTTACCAGTTCTGGCAGCATTTGAGGTATTCTATTGGTGCGATAGTCTCTCTTTTAGTAGCATATCTAGGCAGAAGCCAGCCAAGTTTTCAGAAGGTATACAGGCATTAGGTTGGAAGTTTCAAAATACCAGCAGAATGAGGGAGATTTGCTAGGTGCAAAATTCAACCAAGAATTTCATCCACATGATAGATCAAAGCCAATGTTTCCTGTCATTGGGAAAGAACATACGATGTGCACCGAACTACTGAAGTATATTAGCATCCAATCTACAAAATGATCCATGCCTGAAATGACATATTTTCTGACCATATGCTAAATTAATTTGTTTTTCTTTTACCTGCCTAATCAAGGAGCAACAATTGTTTGAACAGTAAATAATGTTTGGTCTGCAAGTTATGTTCACTTGGCATGATAACTGCTTTTACTTATATTTCCATCCTTGTGCATTTCATAGGTTGTCAAGGACACGGCACCTCAGACAGAGAGAGTTTCAGTGTCAACAGACATGCCGTTCAAGGAGATGACTAGCCAATGCGAAGCCCTCACCATGGGAAAACAGCAGAAAATGTCCACCTTCATGAGCTTCCAGCAGAACATGCAACTGGCTACCATGCCAAACAATCAGCCCAACCAGATGGAATTGGCTCTTTTCTATGATCCGCAGCTACCTCAGGTAGAACAATTTGCACTCTCTAGATCATTCTTTACTTTCTCAATGCACTGGGTAAAGCACATTACATTTAGCAAGATATTGACATCAATGGGGCTAATTCTAAGCAGGCTGGGGTGCAGAGTACGAATCCGTTCCTCGATGACAACTTACATGGTTTCCTCAGTACACGAACGGCAGCAACCCACAGTCAGCTTCCGACTCTCATCAACAGTTCCTGAAGCTGCCGGCATCAAGCCCATATGACAACTTCCTCAGGGCTGCTGGCTGCTGAAGGTTCAGCCTGCAGCAGCAAGTCTGTTGTTTCGACGCATCGTACCTTCAAACTAGTTCGCATGGATGAAGATCTCAAGTTGGTACCAGAGATGATGTGGTCAATTTTCCATTTTTGTGAGATAAAAAAAGAATATATATCCGTGTATGTGGTCTTAGAGGGTCAACCGGATTCAGCACCCATTCCATTCATTCTTTATTTATGTATAGAGCCTGATATAGGTTGGTTCTTGTGCTGTTTTTTGTGTGTGTGTGTGTGTGTGTTTTTCTTGCGAATGCAACGTGCAGAGGGACTGGGGGAGCAGTGCTTCTATCACAAGCTGTACATGTAACTATATATATATAACGAAAATGATGTGTACGTATGCAAAAAGGATTTCCTGCAAGTTGTACCAGAAAGTCTCCCTCTTCACAAGGCGATGTGGATGATCAAATCATCGTACGGCACAGTGATTCTCCTTCACAACTTTGTGATCATTCTGTAGGCAGGAGTGCCGTCGTGTTCATGCGTGGATTGGCATCTTTATCTCGCTTTCGCCGGCCTGATTGTCGCAATGAAATCAGGTAGATACCGTGATCTGAACGTGACCTGACACCGAAGCAAACGCTCATTATGCGTGTTCATGACAAACTCATGCAGCTCGAATGCGACTACTGATTGCCTTGCCATTCCTTTTGCTGTCTCTAGTTTTGTGGTGCACGCTGCGTCGTGAGATGATCGATGAAACACCAACTACGTGATTGCACGCTTGCTGTGCTACTGCTAGCTTGCAGTTCAGTTCCTGCATTTTGGTCATGATATTAGCTTGACATTTGGTCCGTGGATTTGGATACGGATGTTCATAATATTCTATGCACAACGCAGCTTCTTTTGACCACATACACATGCTTGTCTGGTGTCCCTAGATTGGGGACTTATGATACTACCAAGCATGCATGCATAATCTAATCTAATCAATGTCTCAGCTTACTACTAGAAGCTACTAGCCATGGACCGTTTCATCAATCTTCGGACAAGTATTTTTCTGACCGGTTTTGGTCTGTCTCCACCTTCGCCGTAGTAGGAGTCTAGGACGCCCAAATGGTAATCTGACACTTGAATTACTTTTCTACAGCCTTTGATCTCGTCACAGGTCATATCTCCACGTTGTGGAGACAATTGTAAATCTAAATTGAGCTTCTACACAGTGCCTTTGACTTTCGACTGCCCACCGACAGGGATGAGACTAACAGAATAACAAATAATTTGCTTTCTTGCAAAAAGGCTGTACTTTCGATGAATTTTTACTAGGACAAAGAAAATGCTAGTCACTATTTATGTGTTGTCATATTTTACATTGCGTTGCTAGAGGATGACGAAGCTAGCTGCTCGAATGTGCCACTTGTAACTTGTCCATAAAAACGTGCCGGCCTTCTCATAGCCGGCTTTCAGAGAAATAAAACAAGCATTCCATATCATAGGATCGATCTCACATTCTTTCCAGAAACAATGTGTGGAATATTAGCATATACGGTATCTTATCACTGCAGAAAATTCGTCTGAAAGATACTACTAACATGGTATTCAATTCTCGCAACAAAAAAAATTAACACGTATTTAATTCTCGTATAATCTGATAATACACATGGAACCGGTAACCGGATTTACCGGCTGGGATCGGGACATGAAAAACCGACCAAAAACTTTGAAAGTTGAATTTGAATTTTTTGACTTCATAATGCCATTCCTAGGTTGGTTTAGGCCTTTTTATACTAGATTACGTATTGAAATGTGTTCTTTCACTTGTTATCTTTCAGTTGGTTGTTTTTATGCTATGAATCAAGTGGATGCTTACAGTGCTTTGTTTGACAGACATGGGCTGTCCTTTGATTCTTGCACACGGAGGAGCACATGGATGGTCCTTGGATTGGAGCAGCCAGAGCTAGTCAGTCTCCCCTCTTGCTTTTGCATTGGATGCTCTTTTCTTGTTTTGGTGCTTTTGTTGCTGCTGCAGCACTCTCGTGTCCCTCTTTTGCTTGTTGAGTTGCAGCAGGCCAGTAGATAGCAGCTAGCAGCAGCAGCACTCTCTTCTCCCCCCCTTTTGCTTCTTGATTGGCAGCAGCTAGCAGGAGGAGTAGGAGCAGCAGACAGTAGCAAGAGGAGGAGCAGCAGGAGGAGCAACAGCAGGCAGTAGCAAGAGGAGGAGGAGGACCAGGCAGCAGCGACGGCAAGCAAGGGCAAGGAAGGAAGGCAGCAACGGCAGCAAAAAAGGAATCAAGGCAAGCAATTCGAAACTAATTGTTTAGTGCTTCTTTGCGGTAGATAGGATAAATTTTAGACATTAGTTTGTATGGATAGAGATTATAGACATTTGTTTGATCAAGGGTTTGTTGGTTCAACAAAAAAAATTCATGTACCAATGCCTATTGATTACATGCCCATTATTGTATTTAGTTCATGTTGACATTTGTATATTTAGAGGTTCATTTGTGATTCAGCTCACAGGGCCATGATAGCCATACTAAACACATTGTGGTATGGATTATTGTAGGTGATGACTCCTGAATCTATCAATGTTTGGGAGCATGGAAAGAGACTAGGAGGTGCTGGTTGGAAGTACAGATATTGTAATATAACAAAATCAGGTGGAGGTGTCACCCGCCTAAAAGAACATCTTGCTGGGAGACACGGAGATGTTGTTGCTTAGTGGGGTTCCGGTAGAAGTCCAAAGGCGCATGCTGGCAAGTCTTGAAGAAGCGAAGGCAAGAAAGAAAGCTATTAAAGATGAACAACTGCGAATGGAGCAAGCTGCAAGAGAGCCTGTAGCTCGTGGGTCATCGTCTCAAGATGTCTTCGATGATGACGAGGCAATGCAGATGGAATGGGCTCGCCGAGAGTCGTTGGAGGTACACCAGCTCCAACAAAGGGCAAAAGCCAGGGGTGCAACGTTTGAACATGGAGGTGGCAGTGGAAGTGGTAGGGGAAGTGGAAGTGGAAGTGGCAGAGGAAGTGGTGCCATTTCTAGGATGCTTGGCAGGTCATAGTCCGTGAGAGTTGATTCTGATATTTTGGCAGGTCAGGCACCCCTCCAACCCCACATTGATACAACACTTTGTGGAGGCTCAAAGTCAATACTGGGAAAATTTTGGTCTAAGTGGTTCCATAGTAATGACATTCCTGGAAAAAAGGCCGACTGTCCTTATTTTCGTGCTGCCATCAAAGAGACACAAAAACTTGGTCGAGGCGTGAAGTCACCAAGAGGTTATGAAATCGATGGACAATATCTTGATGCTAACGAACAAGATATAAAGCAGTATGTAGCACAATTCAAAGATGACTGGGGTATGTATGGAGTCTCCATCATGTGTGATTCATGGACAGGACCTACACGGATGAGTATTGTTAACTTCATGTTGTACTGCAATGGAAGAATATTTTTCTATAAGTCAGTGAATGCAATTGGTGAGATACAAAATGCTGACTTTTTGTATCGTGAGATACGTAAAGTTGTGGAAGAAGTTGGAGTTCGACATGTTATGCAGATTGTGACTGACAATGGTGCAAACTACAAGAAAGCGTGTCAACTCGTAATTGAAGAGAATCCAACTTTAGTCTAGCATACCGTCAACCTCATGTTGAAGGATATTGGCCAGTTTGAGGAGGTTGCTGGAGTTGTCAAGGTGGCCAAGAGGATTTGTCGGTTCTTATACAGCCACAGTCGCCTCCATAATGAAATGCGACAACAAATTGGAGGAGAGATAATTCGTTCAAACGCCACAAGATTTGGAACGATATTTATTTTCTTGAAAAGTTTTTGGGATAAAAAAGACAAGTTCATGGAGTGGATGGTATCAGGTGTGTGGAGCTCTAACCATTTGAGCATGACCGAAGAAGGAGAATACATGTATTCCTGTCTCACAAGTAGACAATGGTGGTCCAATATAGATTGGGTCATTAAATTGGTAGAACCGATTTATCGACTATTAAGATTTGTAGACCAACGAAACCCGCAATAGTAAGGTGGAATGATTGAAAAACATATAATGTCCAATTTGAACTTCAAAACGTATTTTGAGAAGATGACGCTACCTATAATCGTGTTATAGAGCTGATTAATCGAAAAATTTATACGATGAAGAACTGCACCTATATGATTCCAGGCAAGTAGATAGTTTCCTAAATCCAAACACATAAAATATATTTGTTGTATTTTTCTAACATTCTAAGTGTGTTTGGTTGACAAAGATCGTTGCTAAACCCGCAGAGCCACAACCTATATGGTTTGGGGAAGAATCCAGCCCTCGTCGCTCACCTGACAAAAGCAATTCAAAGAATAGCCAATACGCCCGATGAGGCAATGCAGGCTCTAGGTGAGGTAGAATTATATCGTAATCGACAAGGCTACTATGTACGACAGAGAGAACCCAATCCATGAGTGGCTTGATAGCTCCATGATACAATCGGATCCCGTACTAGACGAGGAGGTGAGCCCCTCATGCCATCCACAATTGTAGTTGATGACATCCCTGAGAAGGAACTAGATAAAGCACTAGATGATCAACCGTTGAAGCAATAGACAAAGAAAAATATTGGCAAGAGTCATCTTGGGAAAAGAAAATATTGTAGACAACCAACTAAAAAATTGGTTGCGGGCTTTGCCTCACACAAACAAGGAAACTAGTGCTTGATAAGAAGAAAAAAAGGCCATTGAGGAGGATATTGTGGGAAGCGATGAAGAAACAGAAACTCCGCCATCTGATGAAGTGCAGTACTAAGAGTCTGGTGATAGTAGCTCTCCGTCATCTGATGGTGGTGATGATGGTGGGACAGCTCATGATGCAGTACAAGACCAACCATTGGAATTCACATGCGAGAAAAATTTCACGCATGCTACCCAAGATGAAGACCATGGTTGTCATGCTTCAAGAACAATTCATAAGACCTACCAGAGGAGTAAGGGTCGCAAGCAAGATCATTCTCATTACACAGGACTCTTCTTCCTATAAATCTCATGCTAGCTCAAGGTCTATTAGGACTTATGGACGTCGAAATGCTAATCTATTACCTTCTGGTGATGATTTTCATTCCTCTGACATTTCTTCTTATCCTACTGCCCATTACGACCTTGTACCCTTCAACAACAATGCAAGAATGGGTTATCAATGGATGGAACCCGAGTATTACCAACAAGCTTATAATCATTGGGTAGAATATGCCCATAAAACATACACTTGGGATCAATACAAAGCCTATCCAGCTCAATACGAAGGACTTGTACTCTATGATACCAATGAATACATTGCACAACCTTCGCTTTCGACAATGTATTAGTATGAATTGCTACATCATTATTGTTTTTAGTATGCTAGTCAAGTTATTATTCATTACCATTAACTTATATTTTTATTATTTTAGATGCTGCTGAGTACTTGGAGTTGGAGGAGAGGGCTGCCCCATAGAGTGAAGCTAGCAATGTTTTCTCTGTTTTTTCCAATTGCTACTTCATTAAACACTTGGAGGATTGTTACTTTATTAAACACTTTGTAATTAATATTTGTATTATTCCAATTGACATTTATCCATTTTGGATAATTTTCTATGTTTTTCAGTTTTCCGGTTTTACACGGTTTTCCCGCCATCGTGCTCACTATTTTGAGTTCAAATTTTAGATTGCAATTTCAGCGAAATTTTTGGTATTTCGTAACCGCGGGTAACCGCTTTCTACCTCGCGGGATTCGATCCGTACCAGGTTTTGATCCTGGCAGGAGTCTAGGGACGCCCAAATGGTAATCTGACACTTGAATTACTTTTCTACTGCCTTTTGATCTCGTCACAGGTCATATCTCCACGTTGTGGAGACAATTGTAAATCTAAATTGAGCTTCCACACAGTGCCTTTGACTTTCGACTGCCCACCAAGTGGGGTGAGACTAACTGAATAACAAATAATTTGCTTTCTTGCAAAAAGGCTGTACTTTCGATGAATTTTTACTAGGACAAAGAAAATGCTAGTCACTACTTGCAGGTGTGTTGTCATATTTTACATTGCGTGTTGCTAGAGGATGACGAAGCTAGCTGCTCGAATGTGCCACTTGTAACTTGTCCATAAAAACGTGCCGGCCTTCTCATAGCCGGCTTTCAGAGAAATAAAACAAGCATTCCATATCATAGGATCGATCTCACATTCTTTCAAGAAACAATGTGTGGAATATTAGCATATACGGTATCTTATCACTGCAGAAAATTCGTCTGAAAGATACTACTAACATGGTATTCAATTCTCGCAAAAAAAAATTAACACGTATTTAATTCTCGTATAATCTGATAATCATATGATAAGTGGCCAGTTAGCATGGCCGTTTCTTATCATATGGAAGCACTTACGTCACAATTCTTCAACAAAGCAACTTGCAGGTTGTAACAGGTGTACTGTACGTCCAGCTAGGAAGAGCCAAATTAAAGGGAAATGAATCATTTGTATTGAAAAATTCAATACAGAGGATCTACGGTGTCAACAAGCCAAGCTCCACCGTTAAAGAGAGGCAAACAAGAAGATCAATCAATAGACGCTAGTTCTACCTACTAGCCGGCTCAAGAAGAAAAGAAACCTCATTTTCTCTCAAGAAAAAGTAGGGCTGCAGCCTACAGATGGAGAAAGGCTCACCAATCTTAGCTTGTCATTTCCTCGGCGAAAGCCACGGGCCTTGTCTGCTTCATTTTTGCGTGGATGCTGCAAGATAATCGCACCTAACTATCATATCTCTGTGCATGATTCTGTCTTGCACTGAGCTCGACTTGTCAATTGCCACACCGAACGAAGAAATCAATTGTACACAGGTCATCTTAACTACAACTTCAGCATGAGAACGTAAACAAAAGGACTAATTAAAAACAAGGAATGCACTATGCAGACGAAGTAAATACCGTGTGAAAGCTCGCTCATCCATAATCGCGCGAGTCGTGTAAATTAATTCCATCCTAGTCCTAGATATCACATCACAATCAAGGCTGGCAACCAGCTACGGTTGGCAATATATGGAAGACGACGTACAGAAGCTGGTGCTGAATGGTAGAATGACTTATCTAGCATTCTAGCTGTTGTTTTTTCGGGGTTCTGCAAACTTATCAAAATGATGTCGCCGTTGGATTATTCAGCCGTGTGTACGTACACGGCCAAATGCTGATTAATGTGAACAGAACCATTTACAACTTATTTGATGGGACTTTTGGATTATTGTAGCCTCGGCTAAAATTAAACCCACGCAGCGACAGGTTTTGCAAGTAGTACTATATACTGCGACATTACCGACCGGTGCATCTCACTGCAAATTACAAATTAAATAAGCTGTGAGTTTATTGAATAGAAAAGGCATGAAACACACCTTAATCAATTAATTGTAAAGATGCTACTCCGTCCGGTCACAAATACGTGTCGCTTTGGGATGCGTGCAGCCAAGCTTTTAAAATTTTGGCTACAGCATCTGTTTTCGGGACTGTCTACTCATAAATCCAATGGTCGCAACAATTAACTTAAATTTACGAAAAATTTCAGACAACTTAAAAATAGCAAATCTGTTTTCTATATTATTAAACTTGATCTTGTGGCAAGCTGGCCCGAGCAGCAGTATTCGGCTCAGATCTGGCAAGCTCAAATCATCTGATCAAGAGCTGATCCGTACCGTCCACTCCTCGAAAACAACCTGCGATCGAGATCTAGAAGACCTTTTTTCTTCGTCCCTCCTCCGGGCTCATCATATCCCACGTTAATTTTTGAAGGCTTCCTTTGAATTTCGCATCTCGATTCCAAGTCGTCACCCCGTACACGATCAGCATTCAAAGAAAATGAGTGCCCCGTTCCACCGAAATACTTGTGGCGTGTTCTCGTCGATCAGTTTCTTCCTTTGAATTTCGCACCGCAATTAACTACACGACAGCCATTCGTTTTCGGGGAGAAAAAAAAATTACAAACAGCCATACCGTGACCGCACACAGAGAGAATTCGCAGTAAGCCACTAAATACGTGATTCACAGTATGTTAACTATTGTGAGATTGATAAGTGAGACACTTGTAACATATCACGAAGATTTAAAGTTATTCAATAGTATATAACGAATTGCTCTCTATCAACCAGTTGTGTTGCGGCATTTCACCGAAAGCCAGTCAAGACTAGAAATTTTGGCAGGACAGTTTGACTGGGAATTAACGTGCGCTCCACTCCGGACACCGATCGACCGAGACGAGCTGATCGATGAGGACGAAAGGAAGGCATCGACCCATGAATTTATTAAGGGCGTGATAGTGGCCGGCCGACGGATCTTAAGCCGTACTCTATTCGTCCCCAATGTCGTACCTTCTTTGTCCCGTACATGCGTCAAAGTCCCTTTGGGTTAGTTGATACATCATCTAAGAACATTTTATGAGGAGTTGGCAACTTGCAATATTGCAATTGCATCCTTGGCAGGGGCGGATGTCCATCCGAGCTCCCCCCCCCCCCTCTCTCCACATGACTAGACCCCAGTCCCCAGCATCCACGGGGTACCGGCGGTCCACGGCCGGTGAGGAGGAGGTTGCCGAAGCACCTAGTGTCGAGCGAAGGTTGAAGAGGAGGCTGCTTCATGGTTTCGTGGGCTTTGTTCAATTGGGTCTAGCTTAACCGGCCAGCCAGCCCATTAGAAGACACTGTCCACAGCCCACGATCGTACCATATTTTTTTCATAGGCTCACGGTCTCCTCTGCTCACCCACTCACGCCTCCTCAGTTATCTCCTCCCCTAACCCTAACCAAGAAATGAGCGGCGGTGGCGGCAGGTGAGGCGAGGCACGCGGCGGCCAGAGAGCAAGGCGAGGCCTCGAGGGCACACGACGAGGGCTCGAGCGCACAGCGGCAATCGGGAAGGGCTCTGGCCGCACGGCGCACAGCGAGCTGACGAGGAGGCAAGGGCGGCCAGGGAGCCCGGTAGCTAGGGCACGCGGCTGCTTGCCAGGGCATGTTCACACACAGATTGTAAGGTATTTTTCTATGTCCTATCTTCATCTTCATATGTTCGTATGCAGATTGTAATTGTTGATTTCATTTAGTGTCATATACCCGTACTCTTATTAGTGCGATTACAATATAATTTGTGTATGGATTCTTTTGGTTTGGGTCATCCTATTTGGTCCACGCTTGACCCTTGCATCTCCGCCCAGGGGCATAGACAAGGGGGGCTGGTAGGGGCCTGGCCCCCCTCATGATTTTTTACTACCTTTCATTAGCATGCAGGAGCACTGAAACTTTATTAGGTCTAAATCCTTACTAATTCAATTTATGTGATTAAACAATAGTTAGGATGAAACTAAGAAACCTATGAGTTAATTTGTGGCATATGGACCTATCTTATGTAGCGTCTAGATTATATTATGTTCCCAAATTTTTAAGCTAATATTGAGTCTAGTTTGTATCGCATAAGTGCATCATATTTCATCTCTCTGCACGTTTAGAGTTTGATCGAGCAGTTCTTCTTAGATATCGGCTTCTATCACACCCTTCGTGGCTCGATGAAGTGTATATGTGCACTAAACTCCACCAAATTCAAGTTATCATCTATCATGATCATTATTTGTTTTCTATTGCATTTTTTTATATAAGAAGTTTTCTCCTGAAAACTTCTATTTTTTTATATGGGAAAATTGAGGATTTGCCACACCTAAACACATTGATTTAGGATTTGTCACCTTTAAGTTTTTTCTTGAATAGGGAGGGTAAATCGTCTTTCACAAGTGGATTTTGGTGCAAAAATTTCTGAATATGCTTGGGGTGTCAAATTATGTATTTGGTACTTAGGAGTGGCAAATTATCAAGAAAAAACTTAAAAGAGCAAATCCTAAATCAAGTAGCTTAGGAGCAATAAATCCTCAATTTTCCCTTTCATAAACAGTTTAAATTGGACGATAATAACTTTATGTATCTCCTCGAGCTATCATCCCCCTATAGTCTAATCCTAGCTCCGCCCCTGCCTCCGTCTTACCTAAAATTTAATCCGTCCCTCATCCTTGGTACACCTGTTACCAAAAGAGATATTGGAAAATTAACTGCAAGTCATGGCACCCTGCACTAGCTTGCAACATAAATATGTTAATTTTCGGGGTATTGATACTATGCATACGTCGGTAAAAATCAGATGCACTGGATTCCAAGCCGCACTGCACTTCGCTTTACTCCAGTCGCTCTCATCCACTACCCGGACCACCTTATCCCATCGCTCTCTACCATTCGTTTCTTTTCATTCTCTCCCCCGTCCCTTCTCCCCACTGCTTCCTCTCCCGTTCCCCTTCTTCCATCTGCACTTCTTCCACATGCACGCACAGTGGCTGCCCCATGGGGCCACTCCCTGGCTCGGCCCTCAACGCGCCCGGTCGCCGATGTGTCGGCGCCGCCGTCCCCCCCCCCCCTCCGGCCGGCTCGCGCCCGCCCCATGCTCCTGGCCCGCACCCGCCTAGCTCCCGCGCCTGCGCTCGACTCGGCTCTGCGCGCGCGCTGCTGCTCGGCCTCGGCCACCTCGGCTCGCGCCCTGCACCCCTGCTTCTCCGCCTCCCACAGCCCCTAGCATGGATTCGCCTTCCTGGATAGCGTCAACCCACGCCAGGAGGCGGCTGCTCCGCCTGCCCGTCGCTGTACCCGACGGCGATCAGTTCGTCTGGGGCCGCTAGCTCCGTCTGGCCCTCCTCCTCCCCGCGGGCCTGCTGCCGTCCCACGCAGGAGGCAGCTGCTCCGCCGGGGTGAGTTTTTAATATGTGCGCAATGTTGCAACCGTGAAATAAAAATGTTGCACAGGGAGAAAAAAATGTTGCATACGAATTTATGAGATGTTGCATCTTTTTTTTTTGATATGCTGGTGTTCTCCGGACGTTGTGCGTGTTTGATTATGTGATTATGTTGTGTCGTTTTGATTATGAGATTGTTTGTTTGATTGATCCTGAGATTTTGAGGTAATATTGCATACGAGTGTTTGATATGTTGCAACAAGAGAAAGAAAATATTGCAGTGCTCTTTGTGAGGTGTTGCATCGGATGGACCCAGACCATACGGTGGGAAGTCTCTCACCATACGTCTAAGCCGTAGTTGCTCCCTAATTTTCGGTCGCATGTAGCACACGAGACAGACCGAGTCAAGGAGGATATAAACTTACATTGTGCAACTGGAGAAATATGTCGAGTACTGCCAAGGCAACTTGACGAGAAGTTGGGATATACTCTTACAAATTAGCATCTAATTAAGTATCGCATTTTCGTATAGTGGTATCAAACTGTATATCGCCGTTAATTTCGGCTTTTCCTAACCGGATGTATTTACATTGGATTTTTGATACGGATAACACATCAAACATAAACTAGCTAGCAGCAGCTAGCCTTCTTAATTTGGCTGTGCGCAGATCCACTAGCTAGCTGGCTAGTGCAGTTAATTAGTGTATGCTAGTAGCTTCTAGAACCAGAAAACGGCAGATTAATGGCACGTCACGGTCATCTAGGGTGCGTTTGGTTGAGTGAATGAGTTGATTCATGTACCGGATGATTCAGGATATGATGTTATCTTTGTTTGGTTTATTGAATCGCACCGGATGGTTCAGGACCGAATGGTTCAACAAAATAGAATATTCTCCGTAGATCGTGAACCATTTCATTCGTTGAAAAAAGTCGAGCCACGTCGTTCACTCCCATGTGCTCACGCTCTCCCGTGCGCTCACGCTCCCCCATGGCAACTCATCCCCCTTCCTCCCCCGGTGACTCGTCCCCTTCCTCATCCCTCCTCCCCTTTTCTTCTTTCTCCTTCCATGGCGTCTCTCTCTCTCTCTCTCTCTCTCTCTCTCTCTCTCTCTCAGTTTTCCTCCCCTAGCGGTTCTTGCTCCTGTGCCCTCGTTCGCCTCTGACTCCCATCGGTTTGCCCGTGCGCTCGGCCCTCGCGGCTCCCCACGCTACCCCGACTCGGTCACCTCTCTGCGCCACCCGGCCGGCTTGGCCTCCTGCCGTCGGCGCCTCCGCTCGGCCTGCTCGGTTACTAGCCCTAGGATGTGATTCCTCCCCTTTTCTTTCTACTTCTATTTTAGTTTTTGGACTGATGAATGTTGATTCTTGCGGGAGACGAGCTCCAGTGCCTCCTCCACGTCCTCTGCGTCGTCGTCAATGACGATGATGAGGGCGTGAGTGAGGAGCAGCGGGAAGAAGGCGACGCGACGTGACGCTGGTGGGTGGGGCCCTCACCTCAACGGAAATGGAGATCTATACTATATGGTATTAGAGTGATCTCCACGGTCCGACTGAAAATCAAATGCTGAGATCAATAACTGCAGTGTTTCACGGTCCGGTAAATATTTCACTATTGCTGTTATATTTGCTATGGTATCATAATGTTTACACAGTGAATCTCTACGGTAATACAGAGACCTGGATCACACTCAACGCGACACAGCCAATGAGAGGACTTCACGTACCATACGCTCTACCGGAAATTTCTAGTAGTACGCAATGGTACGTACGTACGTGTCCTCATGTACGGCTTGGATACGGTCGATCCCCAAAGTCCAAACTCCTCCTTTCCCGACAAGGACTAGGCCGGAATAAAATACTTCGTTTTTTTACTGAAGCACGCGTATCAGAAATTACTCCTTCCATTCGTAACATAAGTCCCTCCTCTTAGTCAGCAGCGCCCCCACAGTATAATTCACTAAGAGAGTCGAAGCATAGTTATCACAATTAATATTCTCACTTTACACCTATACTTTAATATAGAAAAAGTGGTTAGTTTGTTGTACCGTGCCCTTAAAAGGGGTATATATGATTCAATAATATTTTTTTTCTAAGATTTAGTGTTTTCGGGATGTGCCTTCGGCGGGCTTGGACTTATATTAAGGGACAGAGGGAGTAGAAATTTATGGTTTGGAGAAATTTGGACCAATATACCCTCTAATAATGATACCTAAGCTTAAAAAAGAGGTAGTAACTAGGATGGTACCATGTGGAATTAATAGAGTATTTTGTCAAAACTCAAAACCTACTTTAGGCCGGAACAGAGAACTAACGGTATTTATGAACAAACAAAGTGTTCAAAAGCGTTAAGTTTCTCACTGAGAAAAGTAACAAGTATTCGTGAAGGGAAAAAAGCATATACTGAGTGCTCTCGTCAAATAGACGTGCATACCAAGAGTCAATGCATAAGTGAGGGTGCAAAAAGGTTAGGCAATCATCGCTAATCCACCCATATAATATAGGAAAAAATTTATATATGCCGCTGCAAAGTTCCCGTATCCCTGATCTACTATTACAAAATGCATTTCTCTTACATGCCATTGCATTTTCGAAATATTCCTGTCCACGCCATTGTTGACCAAATTCTGTGGACCAATATGTGATAGGGCTATGAAAAGACAATTTTGCCCTTGCACTCTAATAGACAAGCTTTTACATGGCCCACACGTTAGGTCTTTCTTTCTTCACTATACTGTACATGGCTCAAATGCTAGCTTCTTCTCCATTCTCCAGTCACCATGGTCACTATGCTTGCGCGGAAAGCATGCGCCGTACCGGGGTACGGGAAGGACACGACTACGGAGCCTGGAGCACGCCGATCGACCGACCGGAGCTCGAATCCAGGTGACAAGAACCAGATCTGGAGAGAAGACCTCGTTGGCAGTGGGAACCGGCGAGCACCTAGAGGAGACGGGAGAGCGGGTATCCTCAACGCGGGTGGGAGAGAGGCCGATGCAGGCGGCGACAGAGGTGGCGGTGACAAAGAAGGCATGCGGTGTGCTTGGGGCGGGGGTAGTTGGAGGTGGGAGGCGGCGCTGGAGCGGGGATCGGAATGGAGCACCAGGTAGCATGGCGTGGTGAGCACGGAGCGGTGACATGGCGACTGCGGTGGACCTCCTCGCTAGAACTGGATCTAAATCTAGGGCGAGGAGGAAGGGGTCGCACCGACGATGGAGAAGGGATGGGGGCGGACGCTGACGATAGAGAAGGGATGGGGGTGGCGAGGGAAGGGAGGCGAGTGGAGGGGGACGAGGAGCAGGGGTCGCCGGCGCAGGCCATGGTGGCGTTGAGGGAGGTGGGGAGGCGGCTGGGGAAGGGAGGCGAGGATGAGCCAACGAGGGAGAGAAAAGGGATGGAGGAGGAAAAAGATGGTAATTTGCGCAATTTGACAAATTTTGACGGTAAAAATCTAACGGAGTTGACGACGGTGGCAAAAAATGTAACGTTTGTGAAATATAATGGTATAGAAAGAGGAGGAGGAGGTCGTTTTGTAATGACATATCAAATAATTTAAGAAATTTGTAGTGGTATATAATTTTTCTCCTATAATGCAATATAATATAATCCGGTAGTAGGTTATTTTATAGCACAAGGTGATAAGTACAACGACCAAACCGTACTCGCAAATTCTGGTCGTCATGAACTAATGTCATTTATCCATTTGGCCGCTTATTCTCTATAGTTTAATCTCTCTTGAGTCAACACAGCATAAAATGAAAAGTTAGTTAAAAGGAAAAGATTTGGCTTTGTCTCTAGAGGCTGTTTGGTTGGTGCCAAAATTTGTTAGCCATGTTTGACTGTGCCCTACTTGTCATAGAAAGTTTTTTTTTCCCAAATCTTGTCACACTTTTGATCAACGATTTGCTGGGCACAAAAGTTATGGTTTGCCACACTTTTAACACAAAATTTTGGCAGAACTTGGCAAGCAATCAAAGATGCCCTTGATTTTATATTTTAGTTCACAATTAACTATCGTAGGATGGGAATTGGGAGGCCGTCTATGCAGCCCTGGGACGTGTATTTTCCTATCTAAAAAAAATGAGTCTGTGCGTGTAGTAGACTAGTAAACTTGCGTAATTTTGATAAGAAGGTTCATCAAATAAAATAACCTTGTAGTACTTATAATTTTTTTATTTTTCAAAGAGTTGTGTTCAGACTTCAGAAAGCAAACCAAACAATCATAACGTATTAACGTATCTACGAGGACGGAATTAATTGAAGTGTGTTTAAAAATAATCAGACAACTCCGTGATCTAAACAAAATCGTTACTCCTTGCCGTGGATGGTGTTTAATTTCTTAAACAAATCAGACTCCATCATGTACGTTCAAACACAACTGTCGTTACATATTATTTTCAAACAAAATCAGGAGAATTTCCATCTTAATCCCCTGATTAAACTAAATTAAGCTCAGCTTATCGTCGCCATCATCACTAGTATAAAACACAGCCTCCCTTGCTCCCCATCCTCCTAATCATTGGAGTCGCAAACCTCACAAGAGGAGCTCTAGTTGAGACGAGGAGACCACGTCCTCCTCCTTGTGCAGTGCAGTCGTTCTGCTATTCCACACACACCGTACCAACCGCAAGAAGAGCTTAGAGAGCAGCAGCCATGGCCGCCACCAACCCAACACCAGGCGCCAAGCCCACCAACTCCAACGCTCGCATTCTTTAATTGATCCCTTCTCTCCGGCCGCCGGCTGCACCGACCAAGAAACTTGCTATATACGTACGGTTCTTGGACGACGACGGGCCCTCGGGACGTACGCGATCTTGCCGTCTCGCCGGCCTGCGACGATGATGGTGATGGGCTACTTCCGGGCACCCAAGTTCGCGTCGTCGACCAAGAAGGGCTGGGGGAGGAAGAAGGACAAGGGCGCGGCCGCGGCGCACGAGGAGGCAGGGCTCCGGGAGGCGCTGCTGGAGCAGCAGCCGAGGTCGCCGGGCGGGGCGGCGTTCCCAAGGGTACTTCGCGGTGTACGTCGGGGAGGAGGCGCGGCGGTTCGTGGTGCCCACGGGCTACCTCCGGGAGCCGGCGTTCCGGGACCTCATGGAGCGCGCGGCCGAGGAGTTCGGCTTCGCGCAGGCCGGCGGGCTGCGCGTGCCCTGCGCCGAGGAGGACTTCGAGGAGCTGCTGCGCCGCCTCCAGCGCAAGAACGGCGCCGCCGCCAAGGGGAAGAAGAAGGCCATTAGCTAGCTAGGTTCTAGCGGGCTAGCAGCAGCCGTGCGTACATACGTACGTAGGATTACTTCGTGTTTAATTCTAGATTGGTCGAGGTGCAGTGTACAGAGTGCAAACAGCCACATGAATGCGTAGCAAGTTGCATGCAAATGCATGGCGTGTTGATCATCATTGGTTTCATGGAATTGTGGAAATAGCATAGATAGTGGTAATTTATCTTCATCGAACTATGTGCATGCTGTAGGGTATAGAGTAAGTTATTTGGGTTTCTTTTTTGGAATGATAAGAGTTAAAACAAAGCAGATGACGAGATGAAACAAGGAAAGCATCTGCGACTGCAAGAGAGAGAGAGAGAGAGAGAGAGAGAGGAACTTCCTTTCATTCTTCTGAATTCTGAGTGTTTCTGCTCTCCATCAGAGGAGGAATTCTGGTTCAGGTTTTTCTCTAGAGACTGATAAAAAGAAAGGTTTTTGGAGACTTGTAATTTTTTTCCAAGTTCTGAAATTTTGGGCCATACATGTATATAACTGGTGGAATTTGATTTATTTGGCTAGATGGAAATGATGGGCTAGTGTATCCCTTCCATCAATTCAGTTTTCAGCGTCATGGATGCTGTATATCTGTTCCATTAAAACTGAATGGATTATGCATTTGGTGCATCCCCAGTTAATGCAAATTGCTCACTCAAAAACAAGAAAAAAAGAAAACTGGTATAAATCGAACAGCATGGTAGCTTTGGATGTGGATCTGAATTCTGAAGTGATCATTCTGGAATGAATATATCACCGAAGAATGTCTGGATGGTCAGCATGTAAGTCTCTGCTGCGTTTGAAAAAAGAAGGAAATTTTGTGTCACTAACTTGAAGAACAACGTTATTGTTTTGTCTCTGCAGATTGTACTTCCCAGCATTGGGGAATATTGGATTCAGGTATAAGTGTGCTGAGTGCACTGCAAAATACTACAACATAACCCACGTTCATCTCAGAATTGACCAATCATTGTACTTTCCTTAGCTGTTGGGCTCAAAGAGAGTTTCACTTTAACCTGATTTGTCCTCAATATCCTTTGTGCAGAAACCTCTTTCAGTTTCAGGCCTTTGTTTGTCCTGGTAGAGCCGATACACCGAATCCTACGATACATTCAGTACATAGCAAGTGTAAGTTATTTCTATTCATCATCAAGACAGGTTATTTCTATTCCATCATCAAGATTGCTTGTTTTCAGCTGTATCTTCAGAGTTCAGAAACTAACAAAATGAATTGACGCATGACTACCACGGATATCATCTACAGAAGATGGTATATACGCAGGTCATGCTAGTTAGTAGCTCAAGATTCAGCTAAAGATGCAGAGTTCGCCCTCATGTGTGGATGCTCAGAGGCCAGGTGTGCTGTCCATGTGAACATGTACTATAATCTTTCTTTTACCTGGCTCTCTTAAGCCTAAACATTATATGAGGTAACATGATTACGAATACGCTAATAGCATCACTTATTAACAATGCAGTAGGCAGAGTGCATGCGTATGGCTTGAGCCAATAAGAAAAAGGTTCTTTTTTACTTCTAAAATTAAAATCTATTGCTAATCTCGGGAGTTGCTTCTCTGCTCTGGTGGTCAATAATGAACTATTTTCTGAAGTGAGATGCAGACTTGAAGCAACAAGCAAAGGGAACATTTGAAGCATAAGCCGTTGTTCAGTTGCGTAGTTCAATTTGTTTGCCATTGTTCAGTTGCCAATTAGTTTCAGTTTCTGAAACAACTAGGAAACTGTAAATAAAAAAGAATGTAACAAAAAGAAGCAACGAGACTTGCCAAATGGGAACATTTGAAGCATAAGCCGTTGTTCAATTGCTTAGGTTCAGATTGTTTGCCATTGTTCAGTTGCCAATTAGTTTCAGTTTCTGAAACAACTAGGAAAATGTAAATAACAAAGAATGTAACAAAAAGAGGCAGTGAGATGTGAAAAAGAGCGGAAAACAATAGCAGCAGCAAAATATCAAAGCCTGAGCTTTGCCTCGGAACCTTTCTGTGAACAATTAATCCTTCATCTCCTCGATCCCCTTGTACAAATTACAGATCTCACCAGTTGCAACCTCTTCTCCTTTCTTCATAAAAAAAACGAGAAGAAAGAAAGGAAGAACGCAAGAAAGGAGAGAGGAAAAAAAAACTACGCACACGCACACTCGCACTCCTCTGAATCATCATCTGCACAAGATCTCGGTCTCCGAGGAGCAGGAGCAATCGCACATGGCGGCCTCCTTCTTGCCGACGAGCCGGAGGATACCCTCGAAGACGTCGACGTCGCAGGGGATCCGGAGCGCGCCCTCGTGCCGGAACCCGAACTCCTCCTCCGCCTCCCGGAGCAGCTCCTCGAACGCCCAGTGGCCCAGGTACTCCGTGGGGATCACGAACCGCCGCATCTCTTCGCCGACGTACACCGCGAAGGAGCCCTTGGGTACGCTGCTCTTGCCGGCGCCCTTGCCGCCCGGCGCCACCGCCAACTTCTTCCACTTCTTGAGCAGCTGCTGCAGCCTCACGATGTCCCTGATCTTGTTGCTCGCTCTGCCCTGCTCCTCCATTGCCGATCGAGCACTGAGCACTTCTCGGTGGTTGCTGCTTGCTCGATGCTTGGTTTGGTTTGGGGTTGGTGTAATGAATGAGGCTGAGAATATAAGGAGATTGGAGGCTTTGCCTCTGGCTGTGAGCCTGCTCCTCGTGAGTCGTGGCCTCTCAGTCTCTTTGGTTAGTTTAAGTGTTAAAATCGATGGTTTGTTATAGTACAATGATTAGTTTTTTGGAAGTGAGCTCTACTTTTTTTTTTATGGCAAGCTGGTCTGCATGGAAAGGACTTCTTGTAAAAATATTTTTACGTCTGCTCTTCTTTTACTATTTTACATTGCTGGCTATTTTAGGATCACCTTAAGGTCAAGAGAAATGGCCACTTTTCTTGGTATAATTAAATGAGCAATCTATGGGTGTGGTTTCACTTTAATGGTACTGTACTTGCATGGTCAATCTGTCAATGTTGCGGACATGACGATTGGTTTTCTCAGGTACAGGCCTCCTTTGCTGGTTGTGATGTGGAAAATGGGCTTTTGTTTACAGTTCACAATGTAGAGTTAGTGGTGGAGAAAAAAAAAATCAAACTTTTTCCCTTGATTTCTGTGGTGTTATGAGTGAGGGCAGCACACAGTACATGTCCACTGTTCCTTGAATGGGATTTCCAGCTCCTTGCTGTTTCAGTGTGCAGAGATCAGTCATCAGTGAAACTACTGCAGCTGTCATTTTTACAGTAGAATATCACAGATTGCATTTAAGCCATCGACAATTACTGGGTCTTTCAAAAATCAAAACATATTTGCCGTGATGAACCATGAATGTCAGTCATCGAAGCCATCGACAAAATCCGGATATCATTCCTTTGGAAAGGAGACAAAGAGATACACGGAGGACACTGCCTAGTCGTCTGACAACAGTCACGCTATCAAAAGAGTAGGGGTTGGGACTTGGGACTCCGGGATCTCAGAATTCATAACCGAGTCTTGCTCATGAAACTCGCCGCCAAATTACTTTCAAATTGTAATGAGCTTTGTTTCCAATGGTTAAGAAGACATTATACTCAGAATGGCATACCAACGCCACCTCATCAGAGAGAGACAACGATTTGGAGAACACTATCTTCGGTGTTCGAAGCAACCATACAAATGACAAAAGTAATCATCGGGAATGGAAGGAATACTATGTTCCGGAAAGATCACTAGACGTTGATAGAACGACTTCATCTTCGATTACCCACTCTGTTCACTGATGCTACTCATCCAAACTACACAGTCCTATTGCAATGTATCGGTGACAATTGGGTAGTTTCACTACACCCAGTTCTTTCACAACAAACCAATTCAAATTCCAGCTCCTACTAGACATCCTATCGACCAACAAGCTGCAACGAATACCTTGGACCAAAGGGTGTTCATGTCAACTATGGCGGCTCCAACTACTTTAGAATTCTATAAGCTCTTATCGTTTCTGACCTCAAATGGCCCATAGCAGATTATACATGGAATAGAATAATACCACACAAATACAAAATCTTTCTATGGCTAGCTTTCATAGGACGACTAAACACAAGGATAACATGGCAACTAAATATTGGATGAATGACCCTCATTGCGATCTTTGTCCTACAGTGGAAACGATTGATCATATTATTTTGTGTTGTAAGGCTGCAGATAATCTTTGGGAAAAACTAGGACTAACGGCAGAAGCAAGCTCATCTCAGTGTTTATTACAATTCATGGAACAAACACTCATAGGAGCAGACAATTTTCGTCAAGTTTGGTCAATTTGCTTTGCAGCTTGCGCTCATACACTATGGACTACGAGAAATAACCGAGTGTTTCAACATATTGAAGACAATACCATATTAGTTCAATGTCAGATTTAGGACTTAATTAGCCTTTGGGCTCACCGGTCAAAGCCCAAGCATCAAACTTCTCTTCGCCGGTGAAATCAATCCTTGCTTTAGCCTTCCTCATGTCTTTACCTATTTCTTTGCACAGCTCTCTGCTTTCTTTTGTTTTATTTTCTTTCATTCCGCTTGTATTTCCCATTGACAACCATTTTAATACAATAGTCATAAGGTAGAGTACGTCAAAAAAAATGTGAGTCATACACAATTCTCGGTTCTGAAACTCCTTTCTCTGACATATCAGTTCTGAGTTTTATACACCAGCATATATATGGGTATATATGTACCTCCCTCAGCATTTGGCTGCAAGTATGGAAAAGAAAATTAAGACTTGGGTTCAGAGAATCATTTGCCTTACGTGTATCCAACTAATGGAAGCCAAAACAAACTGCTGAGGCAAAGTGAAAACAATGGGAGCCAAAGCAAACTGCTCAGTGATTTTTAGTCAGTTAGCCTGCACTGCACAAACACAAAGTTTTTAGGCTCACAACTTGCCATCTGGATGCATTAGCAGATGGATATAAAAATTTCATGTACTTTGATCTGATTGCATCACTTTCTTAATCCATCTAGCTTCAAGACTTCTTCACTTTCTTTTTTTTTCAGTTTCAAATTGTGTGCATGGAAGAACATGGCAGGCCTGAGGAGAGTCGAGGGAGATGCATGCTTGCATGTGAACAGGCTTCACATGGTATCATCAATAAGTCCTACTTCCTAAGCAAAGAAAGAAACAAGCACTACTACTAAGATGCCTCTAATGCATATGATTGCATTAATTCTGATCATGCTTAGACTTCTTCTTTTTTTAAAAAAAAAATATAGGTGTTGAATGATTCAAGGAAATGGGTTGATGAAGTGTGAAAACAACAAATGAGAGATTCCTTAATTGTATCCAACTATTAGATTTCTCATTTTTCTTTGTATTCTTCCACATGTGAATACTACTTGACTATCTCCTGAAGGTTGCAGGTACAATCCAAGTTGATGAAAGATTCCTCCACCATGCCAATCATGAGACCCAAATAAGCAATCTCAGCACCCAAAGCCTAATTAGTTTATCCTGAACCACC
Organism: Ampelocalamus luodianensis; assembly: GCA_036346255.1. NCBI lineage: Eukaryota > Viridiplantae > Streptophyta > Magnoliopsida > Poales > Poaceae > Ampelocalamus > Ampelocalamus luodianensis. Next base: position 47,256,372 of record CM070627.1, on the reverse strand, counting down.
ATACGCATGATTTGTTTGGAAATTAGAGAAAAAAATAGACATTATTATAAATTTCTCTTTTTTGCACTTTCCTTTCTGCTGTGCTCACAATCTTAATATGTGCTGACATTTTACTGAGTTTGGAGGTCATTATGCTGTATCAAAGTTCAAGTTTCAGTTCTGAGCAGTTTTCAAAGTTTGCTTAAGCCTGAAAAAAAAAAAGAGAGGCTCTTGATCTGCTCAATGCTCCGAAAAATAAAATGTGCAAACATCTTAAATCGGCAACGGTTAGATTCAAGCAAACTAAGTACACCTAGTACAATCTTGGACTCTTGACTCATCATCAGAGTATCAGACTAAGCAAGAACCAAATTTCAAGGAGCAATGACAACTAGTATTTCTTTTTTAACCTACGAGGAGTAACAAATTGGAGATTTTTCTGTACACGTACTTGGTCAAGCTCGATCTACTCGCCGAGTCAAATTACAATTTACTACGATAGATCCGTACGGGTGATTGTTGTCGTACGATCAAAGCGAGATATTCCCTTTTCGCTGCCCAAGATCCGTGGCAAATCACCACTGCAAAAAATATTTATATCTCTGATCACATCTGATACCTTAATTTAACCATAGATTATGATAGCCGTTTTCAAGTTGGAAGACGTTAGCGGTGCATGTGAGGTAGCGAGGGAGATTTTTTTTTGGTCAAGCTTTTTTGTTTCGGTGTGAGGTACGGCACAGGACACCAGCTTTGTCTTCTTGAAGCTCTCTCTCTATCTTAAACTACACTGAAATGCACTTGCAGTTTGGACCACCACTACTCTCTATATTACTTCCTGCGTACGTAGCTAGCTTGTTTGTCATCTGGCTCATCTTCAGAGGTGAGCTAGCATTGTCCTCTAGCCTTGCCTTCACGGAATTGCAGATAAGATAGTATTTATCTTTACTAGCTAGAGCTAGCCATTGATCTAGGGTTTGTGCATTACTAGCTGAATCGAATCTAGTGCCAAACAGCAGCACCAAAGTTCACTGAGCAAAACAGCAGAGTAGGGGCCAAACTGAACATTTTGGACACCCATGCAAGTTCAATAGTCTCAGGGTACGAAAACTGAGGGTGGATACGCTCGCTGTTGATGTTCCAGTACTCAGTTGTGTGTGCATGCAGTACTGTTCCTCCTGCGCTCACCATGAACTAGCTTTATATCATGACCTTGTAAAATCTTTAACTTGAACTTTCAAGTAAGATTGCACACCGCTACCGTCAAAGGTGGCAGACCTAGGATTTTCGAGACGAGTAATCAGAATTAACAAAATATTGTTTAATATAAAATATACAATTTGGTCATACTAGAGACATATAAAATAATTTAGAGAAATTATTAAGAAAAAAATATGGAATTTGGGATTTGAGATTTGGGACTGAGGAATTGGGGACTGCAGATGCACTTATACTGATGTTGACGTGCGCCCGGTCAAGCCCTTCTCGGCGATCGCACCGCCCGTTTGCTACCTTGCTCCTACCTCCTGTCTCCTACCTTGCTCACCTCGCCACCAAGTGAGACTAATATTATTTAGGCTTTGACTATGCAAAATCATTTTTTTATCTATATAAAACTCGGTTTAGGCCAAAAGAATTTTTAAACCACTTATTCACCTGGCCTCCTTAATCCTAATGATGGGCCACTGTACTTGAGACGAATTGAGGAGGAGGAAGTGTGGGAGTGGACCGAAATCTATTGGTAGTATAAAGGCCTCCTTGATCCTAATGATGGGCCACTGTACTTGAGACGAATTGGGGAGGAGGAAGTGTGGGAGTGGACCGAAATCTATTGGTAGCATAAATATGAAGTATCTGACATAATTATCAGTACATATGCCTACTAAATACAGGGTGTTTCACCAAAAAAATAAAAAGATGCTCAACTGACACCCATAAACTATGCTAGGACCGCCCCCCAACAGTCTACATAGCTGTAGAGTACATTTGTTATCAGTTAGCACTTGCTTGTTGCCAACTCCAAAGAGAACATTGAAGCTAGTGAAAGCGTCGCATTGCACTTCATAAGAAATGATCAAATGCATTACATAACTGTCATAACCGTTGCTCGTGCCTTCTCCGTGCAAGTGGGGTCAATGCCGCCCGCCGTTGCACATGGTCACTAGCAAGAGAGCTAAACTGTCCGATTATCTGTATCTAGTTAATTGAGCCTCTTGCTTAGTCTGAGCTAGGTGATGAAAAGAAAAACAGAGAGCATGCGTGCGTGCAGAGATAGCATGCACTGTGCATGCTGGAGATGCACGGCGAGCGAGAGAGCGAGCGAGCTGCACGATGGAGCCACATGCAATGGCGCGTAAACAAATCTCCCAGATCTGGCGACGCTGTCCCTGTAATTATACTACTGTACTTATGCTGGTAGATCGCCTGGTCACTCGGCTGCGCGTGCATGCAGAGCAGAAGCAAGCATAAGTCGTACGTGCCATGCATTTCGTTATTTTCGTCTTGGATTCCCAATGAGCAAGCACAAGTGTTGCGATTGACCGTGTAGTAAGTCACTACCTTTCGTTCTTTTGCTCGTCGTTCTAGACACCGATACAGTCTCCAAACGCTCTTTTGATTGTTATTTTTTTTCTAATCGTATGTTAGCAAAAAAATCATTAAAATACAATAAAAGAAGTAATTTGGATGACGGTTGTACTAGTATAATTTTTGTTTGACAGATCTAAATACTTTTGTGTATATATGTGATCAAAGTTTTAGAAGACTGACTATATACATTCTAAAACGATGTGGAAAAAAAGATCAGAGGGATCGTACATGTTACTAGCTATGCTATTGCCATTGTTACCGATCGAAGTTACTATTTACAGCGATCACTTAGGTTGTGGCCGGTGGCCACGCAGGCGAGGTAAGTACTAGCTGGGTTAGCTCAGCTGTCAGATAACATGAAAACTTATCGGTTTTCCAATGATTCGGAAGGATAGTGTAACAGCCCGGATGTGGGATGCTAGAATCCTTACAAGCTGTCCGGGATGTTCGGTTGTAAAGGCGAGGTTTCACAAGCAAGCAAGCGGTAATGACAAAAGGCAAACTTTTATTATGATGGTGTATAGCATGCCCTTTTGAAAGCGGAAGCGGGCATCAAGCCCAAGCGTAATATAATCTGAGCAAAGAGAGACAACACCACGAGCAAGCTTGGCGCAAAGAGACCCTAGTACGATGAGTCGTCACCGTCCCACACTTCCTCTTGAAAGTTGGGGCCACTTGGATCTTCCCAAGATTCCTCTGTTGATGTTTAGCAAGAATGAGTACAACTACAGTACTCAACAAATTGCATAGAATTTCATTTAACTACATGCTAGGATAATCAATGGAGGTTGCAGTTTACCAATACGGTATATGTGGAATGCAATAGTTGAATTTAAAAGCTACATAGTAATTAAAGCGATAAAGCGATAATAAGTATAATCACAGGGTTTTTAACATCTGTAGTCACCAATTAACATCTGTAAAGCCTACTTATGCCTTGTATATTGGAATCACCCATAAACACTGACTTCATTAACGGAAGCACGGCGTATTCGAATACCATTGATTATTCACTCTGCGAGTTGCCCAACTTTACCACAAGATATCTCATGCTCAAATCTTGTCATGCAATATATCGCAACACGATAGCGTGCGTGGTGAGATAACAAAGCCTTTCAACTGCTCAACCTCTTTAGTCTCTACGGTAGGTCTACATCCATCATTTCGGGAGACCACCGGCCAATAGTGGAATCCGCAATCCGAGTCAGCGGGCCCATACCGTTGTGCAATTCGAGAGGGTGCCCTAAGCGGTCCACCACGATCCACCCCATTCGCGTCTGTTCTATCACACAAGCAACGGTGACATCCTGTAGATATTCAATCGGATGAGCGGTGTACTAAGCCGAGGAGGAATGACCACGCATGTGGTTGAGCGGTTTCGTATGCATTGCTTGGCACAAGGTTCTTGTCCTTATCTATCATTCGGTGAGCGATGACCCAACACCAACTCGTGAGCATCACCTCGGATCTCGATGACTCACTTTTAGCGAGTATATTGGATTGTCCAACTTCTGGACAATCCTCAACTCACTACCAAAACCTATTGGCCTAAAGCCAACCTTCATATGATATTTAGAAATGAGTTTTGTATGGCATTGTGGAATAATTTCTATTATTTTATGTGGGCTAGATTTGTCAATGTGAATATGGCTTGCAAGAATGGGTGGTTTAATATGTGGAGTGAAGGGTTTTTAACTATTCAACATGGCATTCCAAAGTACCATTTCTTAATTGAAATAATTGGCTAAAATATGCTAATGAAAGTAATAATATAAAATATACTGAATGTAGGTTCAATATGTTCAAGGCATGCAACTTGCCTTCACCGCTCGTAGTCCTCGGTATCCTGCATACAGGTCTTGTCCGGTGATGTCCGGAGCTGGCTCGTCGGCGTCGGGATCTAGCGTAAGACACAAAAAGCGAAATTAAATACTTGGCTCGACAAGGAATGAGCCTGACACGAATTCAAGTACAACAAAAATATAAAAGAAGAAAAAAGCAACTTAAATAGGCAAAAAGGTTTGTGAGAGTGGATATGTCGGAACGGATCTAAGAATCGGCTTTATGGTTTCGTGGTCAGTCGAATGGATATAAAATGTTAATTTAGGGTTTTGGTGAATAGTGACCATTTTACTGTTCATATTCATGAATTAAATAATAAACAGTAATTAGTCACTAATCTAGGGTTAGGAACAGTAATTACATTACTGTTTGAACAGTGTATGGGCTAAATTAAGCGAATGAATAGTAATTGGATTTTCGGTGAAGCGATAATTGTGTTTCTTGTGCAATGAGCGATCTGGTGGAAAATAAAATAAAAGAGTGAAGCGATCTTTGGCCACAGCCACGGCCCGATCGGCAGCGGCCCACGGCCCACTCGCGCGCGCACGGCCTTAAGGCCTGCGGCGCCTAGGGTTAGGGAAGGGGGCGGGCGCTGGGCGAGAGCCTCGGTGCCCCTCGGCACGGCTCGCGCGGGCGGCGGAAGGAGAAGCGGCGCGCGGGCTCGGGACTGGCGGCACCTCGCGACGGCGACCAGCGGAGGAGAGGCGGCGCGGGGAAGGGTTCGCCCAGGTAGGTGGTTCCTTCCTTTAGGGTTTTGCGCGGGGTCGAGTTTTTGGGGAAAAGGTTCTCGGGTTTTGGGGTGACGGCGGTGAGAGAGGGCGGTGCCGGTAGGGATCCGGCGGATCTGGGGCCGGAGGGGTGGGGGAAAGGCTCGGGCGCAGATGGGCTTGATCCGGAGAAAGGGTGGGGTTGGCTTACGGGTTGGATGGACCAGGCGGCGGTGACTCTAGCGGCTTTGGGGACGAAGGAGGTGGAGGTTAAGGGTTGGGTGTGGGTTGAGATGGCGGGCGGAGCGCTTTATAGCCCGTAGAGCGGTGGAGGATTGCGGCGCCGAAGGGGTGGCGTGAAGTCGGGAGGTTCGGGAGGGTGGCGCACATGGGGTGGTGTCGTGGTGGCGGCGCTCCTCACCTGGAGCCGGCGGGAGGTGGCGTGGCGGGGTGGCGAGTTGCGGCGCGGCGTGAGCTGCGACTCGGGCGTCGCGCATTGAATGCGAGGAGTAGAGGAGGTGGCGGGTCCTCTCTTTGGGCGAGGCCGGGAGGTGGCATGGTGGGCGGCGCGCCTGCCAGTGCGGCTCGTCTGGCGCGCGAGGCGGTTTTAGGCGGCGGTTACAGCGGCGGCGCGTGTCGGGTGGCGAGGAGGCGGCTCGGGCGGGCGCCTCCCAGGGTGAGTCACGGCTTGGGTGAAAAGGAAGCGGGATTTGGGGTTTTGCTGAAATTTGGTGGGATTTAGAGATTCAAAATCAAATTCAAATTGAACTCCAACTTTGAAATTTTCAGTTGTTTCAGATAGGCATAGTGGATGCATCAGAAAACGTATGTATGATCGCTTTTTGCCATCAAAACCACCAAATCTAAGCAACCAACTAAAAAAAGGCATTTATGGTCAGAAGCTCGGAACCGATCATTACGTCCAATCATTTGGAATTGTTGAGGTACAGGATTTAAGCAATGACTGTACGCTACAAGTGGTAAATACTAAAATGCAGGCTATTTCTGTTGAGTTTCATGCGCCAAGCAATATATTAAAAACTAAGCTGTTTGAGGGACGCTGAAATCACAGTCATGCGTCGATAACTTCAGTGATTCTTTGGAGAGTGTTAAAGTGTTCGGTTAAATACGTTAGGTTGGATCGTTGGAGATAACTTGTAGTCGGTTTGGTTTAGATATTCGATTGACATCTGAACTGTAATCTGTAACTGAATCGGGATATTGGCGATTACAATTGTATCTCGTCTAGCAACTTAGTTTTGCTGAGTATATAAACAGAGCACGCCATCCTGATTGGATGAGCAACCATTGTCTATCTCAATCCATTAGCATTGAGTAGTTTTTCATGGTATAGAGCCCTCAAACTCCAACGAGATGACAGGTTCAATCGTAGCTTCCACCGACGCAGCTAGCTCCTCAACCGCCGTCGCCGGCATCCTCCCCACACCATCTTTTTCACACCTCGTCAACGTAAAGCCACTCCAGGGATAACTACCTCCTATGGAAAGCGCAGCTGATGTCATATCTCCGTGGACAGCTGCTGCTAGGCTACATCGACGGCTCCGTCCTCTATCCTCCACCGATGATCATCCAGATCAAAGAAGGTTAGGAAGAACAAGTGCCAAATCCGGCATACTCAATGTGGATCCAACAGGATCAGATCATCCTGAGCATGTTGCTCTCCTCGCTGGCGCCAGAAGTACTCTCGCAGGTTCTCTTCCTCACCACATCTAGGCGGTGTGGGCTGCTCTGGAATTAACAAAATATTGAAGTCATTAACAATGGTGGTGATATCATACTCATGCAGCGCAAGTATGTTGCATATTTACTCCACCGTGCAAACATGGAGAAATGTAGATAGTCACAACACCAATGGCAGCCACACAGAAGCTCTCAAAGAATGAAGGAGCACCGCTTGCAGCAATAGATGCATCGAATTACAGAGGCATAGTAGGTGCGTTGCAGTATTTGACACTCACTAGACCAGACATCTCATTCTCGGTTAACAGAGTATGCCAATTTATGTCCACACCAACGGCTACACACTGGAGTGCAGTAAAACGTATTTTGAGATGCTTGAAGTTGTCAGCATCAACCGGTCTCAAGATCGGTAGGTCAGATACTAACTTGCTCAGCGTCTTCTCTGATGCAGACTGGGCAGGGTGTATAGATGATCAAAGATCTACCGGTGGATATGTTGTGTTCTTTGGCGAAACTTGATTTCATAGAGTTCAAGAAAGCAAAACACTATTTCACGTTCAAGCACAGAAAGCTGAGTACAAGGCTCTAGCAAATGCCACAGCCGAACTGGTGGGTTCGATCTCTGCTCAAAGAATTCAGAATTTTTCAAGCAAGGCCTTCCAGCTTATGGTGTGATAACCTTGGGCGACATACTTGCCGCAAATCCAATTTTTCATGCTCGAGCGAAGTGTTAGAATAGGACTCTTGTATATTGGTTTATAGTTTCCTTATCGTATATGACAACCCCCTTTGTACTCCTATATATATTGCCCATTGGGCCTCTTGAATAGATGAACACATTATTTATAACATGGTATCGAGCTAGGTCTCTAACCTAGCTCTCCTTCCGCTCATGGCGCCGCCGCCCGTGTTCGGTCGTCCGGCGCGAGCGCGATCAAGGCCTTCCGTGCGCGAGGCGCCACCGCTCGTGCCGACGCGACCACCGGCCGTCGGCGCCAGGCCGCGCCGCTCGTTGCCGGCCTTCGTTACCGCCGCCGCTGTCGCCGATGCCGCTGCGGGAACCCGATGCAAGGTCGGCCGTCGCGCGCCGCTTCGTTGGTCGACGATTGCGGGCGTCGGCGTCGCGCCGCCGCTTCACGCGCCGGCCGCGCCGCCGGCGGAGAAACCCTAGCGCTTGGTTTCGCTTCGCGGGCGTGAGGCCTTAACGAGCCGACGGCCGTTTTTTCTTCGTGAGCGGTAAAAAAAAAAAAAAGCGATGCGTTGTTCTAACGCGCCGCGCCAGCGCCGCTGTTAGACCGTTGCCTTGGTCGCCGCGCCGTCGGCGCCGCCTACCAATGGCTTCGTTCCATCATTGCGATCCCATTCTCGGGAACCAAGCTTCGGGACGAACTACTGGTTGTGGTCTTCGCTCATGGAGATCACCTCGATGGTCTCGCCTGCGGGGACATGTCACGGTGCTCGAGCTTGTCCGCGTCGCGGTTCGACCTCCTCTCGACGACCTACTTACGCACCTTCTCGAAGATGAGGTTGCCAAGGCGAGGCGGAAGGTCGCCGCCGCGGCTGCGATCTTTGCGATGAGGCCTTCGGTAGGCCATAGGCGCTTTGAGCCGGTGTCTTGGCGAGGCCGTGTTCGAGCCATCACGGTGGTCGGCGTCGGCGACTCCATCGGCCGGATATTGTTGGTCTGCGTGCCACTCGTCGGATCCGGGAGTACTACGCGGCGATACCAGTGAGCGGCGATGCTCGGTTCTTTTCGCTCAGCGTGAGTTGGAGGCGCCGCCGGGGCGACTCCTCGTCGGCGACTTCTTGAGAGCCTGGCGGTCTCGGCGCCGGTGGGCGAGCTCGCTTCTCGCTCTGTCGAGTGTCATAAAGTGCGCGGCGGATCGTGATCGCCGCCTTTATGATTTTGTCTGCCGTCTGCGCCCGAGTTTGAGCTGTCGGGCTCGGCTCTGAGCCGCTCACCACGGCCAAGCGATTCGAGGCTCTTCGACTCTTCGTCTTTGAGGAGTTTCGCGCGGGTTAGCGGCCCGGTTTGTTCGGCGTGCACTACCCATGCGCGCCGACTACTGCGGTTTACGCCCGACTACGAGATCTTCTCGGTTATGCATTTACGCTCCCTTTTGCACCAAGCGGGGTTGATGCAATTATTGCAAGAACTTGGCACGACTACGGCGTTGTGCGGTGCGGAAAGCGAACAAGGCGCGTGGGCGATCAAAGAGGCGAGGAGGCCCTTCCTCGGCGGGAGGGCGGACCGGCATGTCGGGACCTTCTTAGCGAGGTGACTCGTTCGGCAATTTTGCGAGGCTCGCCAGGCTTTCTCACGGCTCGCGAGTTACGCGGTCTAGCTCGAGCGTCTCCTCGAGTACTTCTTGGGTTACGGATTACGGTGCCTCTTTCCACATGACACCGGACTCGCATCTCTCACGTCGATTGGACCTCTGTTTTTCTATCTGCATGCGAGACGGTGCGGTACTCCTTTGTCATCGGTGTCGAGGCACTCTTTTGTCCACTGATTTTTCTGTTCCAGCTGTTTCTCATGTTCCCCAGCTTACCATGCAGCTTCTCTCGGTGGGTCAACTCACCGACCTCGGCTGTAGGGTTGGTTTTGACTCTCACTCCTGTTTTGTTCAGGACCGACATACAGGGATGGTACTTGGGACTGGCCGGCGCCGTAGAGATCGTCAGGGTCTCTACATTCTTGATCGCCTCCACCTTCCGTCCACTTCAGTTGCTCCCATCACCTCTACGACTACTTCCACCGCCACTGCTGCCACCACCTGGAGTTTTTGCGCGATGGCATCACCGTTAGGTCACTTGTGTGGGTCCGTCTTTCTTCATTAGTTCGTAAGGGTGTTCTTGGGCGTGTTCTGTTGACACGACCATGTTTTGTCGGGGTTGTAAGGCGGGCAGCGACTCTGATTTCCTTATCATTCTAGTGAGTCCTTGTCTTCTCGTCCTTTTGACTTAGTTCATTCAGATGTATGGGGACCTGCGCCTATTATCTCTAAAGCGGGCATAAACTTTATGTGATCTTCATTGATGATTATTCCCGTTTTACATGGATTTTCCTATGTCTAATCGAGTCGGTTTCTTGCGATCTATCGTAGCTTTGCAACGATGGTTCGTACTCGATTTGATTCTCCCATCCGTATTTTTATTTGTGATTACGCGGCGAATGCTGATGGCGCTTTTAGGCAGTTTCTTTACGGCGGGCACTCTTTACGATCTTCTTGTCTTGGTGCCCATGCTCGAATGGGGTTCTTGGCGCAAACATCGTCATCGATTGAGAGCGCTGCACTCTTCTCCTTGCCTCTCACGTTCCACCGATTCTGGGTGAAGGCTGTTTCTCTGTTGCATATCTCATCAATATGCGGCCTTCCACTGCTCTTGAGGTGTCGGTCCTATAGGCGTCTCTACTCTCGAGCCCCTAGTACTCTCACCTTCGTGTTTTTGTTGTACTTGTTTTGTTACATTGCGGTAGCGTGGCGTACTAAGCTGTAGCCCGATCGGTTGAGTGTGTGTTTCTTGGTTATAGTTACGAGCATAAGGTTTATCATTCTTGCTGGATCATACGCTCAACGGATCGAGGTTTCACGAGATGTTGTCTTTGTGAATCTCGACCTTTCTTCTATCGAGATTCGGCTCCTCTGTTTCCACCGTTGAGTCGATTTCGTGGTTGTCTCTTCGACTCTTCACCCATTTCTCCACTATCACGGTCTTCCCCAGTGCGTCCCGGTGGTTCCTGCAGTACCTCCACCTCGTGGCGCCTCTGCGGCACCGCCTCTTGTTCCTGCACCACCACAGTCTCGTTTCTCTGGTATTCACTACTCGAGCGTCCTTGTCCTTTACCGTCTCCTCTCACGGTATATTGCCGACACCCACATCGATCCTCCCGATGATGCTCCTCGTTCGTCCCGTGACCGGACATCCCGCCGACCTCCTAATCGTCTTGGATTTGCTCCGATAGCTCATGCTCTCTCTATCACGAGCCTAATTCTTATCATGAGGCTGCTCCTCATTCTGAGTGGCAGCTCGCTATGGCAGAGGAGCTTGATGCTCTTCGACGTATGGAGACTTGGGATATTGTACCAACACCTGTGCATGCTCGTCCGATCACGTGCAAGTGGGTGTACAATATTAAGACCCGGTCTGATGGTACTATCGAGCGCTACAAGGCTCGTCTTGTGGCTCGCGGTTTTCAGCAGCAGTATGGTCGTGACTACGACGAGACTTTTGCCCCTGTTGCCCATATGACCACTGTTCGCACTCTTGTTGCGGTTGCTTCTGTTCGCCGGTGGTCTATCTCTCAGCTTGATGTTAAGAATGTCTTTCTTAATGGTGTTTTGCATGAGGAAGTCTACATGCAGCCACCACAGGTACATTTCTGATGGGCATGTCTGTCGTCTTCGTCGTGCTCTTTATGGCCTCAAACAGGCTCCTCGTGCCTGGTTTGCGCGTTTTACCTCAGTGATTACTGCTGTCGGTTTCACTGTCAGTTCCCACGATCCTGCTCTTTTTGTCCATACCTCATCTCGGGGTAAGACACTGCTTCTTCTGTATGTTGATGACATGCTCATCACTGGTGATGATTCCTCCTTCAACACATATGTGAAGAAGCACCTCAGTGAGCAATTTTTAATGACTGATCTTGGTTCTCTTACATATTTCCTTGGGATTGAGGTCTCTTCCATGCACGAGGGCTACTACCTCTCAGAAGTATGTCCAAGATCTTCTTGATCGATGCAGTGTGACACACGCACCGGTGAGACTCCAATGGAGCTATCCCTCCAACCGTGTCGCGATGGCGATCCTCTTGAGGATCCTACTCGATATCGTCATCTTGTTAGGAGTTTGGTGTACCTTGTGAGCACTCGTCACGATATTGCTTATGTTGTTCATATCTTGAGTCGGTTCATGGCTTGTCCTACCCATCTTCACTCTGATCACCTTCTTCGTGTTCTTCGCTACTTGCGCGGGACCATCTCTCGTCGTTTGTTTTCCCTAGCTCTACCTCACTCTGACTTGAGCGTACTCCGATCGACTGGGCTAGTGATCCTTCGATCGTCGTTCTCTTTACGCTTACTTTTTTCTTGGCTCTTCCACGATTGCACGGAAGACTAAAAGCGACTGCGATTTCCGTTCGAGTCAGAGGTGAGTTGAGAGCTATGGCGCGATGATGACAGGTGCTTGGTGAGGTGGCTACTTGCGATTTTGGAGTGCTGTGATAGGACCTCGACTCTTTTGTCGGCGATGCAGGTGCGATCGGCATTGCCGGGACCAGTGAAGCATGAGCTCACTAAGCACATTGGCGTGGATGCTTCTTACACTCGCTCACGAGTGCGGAGAGAGTACTTGCTTTACAGTTTGTGCCATCGAGTTACTGAGTTCTTTGATTTCTTCACGAAGCCACAGACTAGGGCACAACATTTGTATTTTCTCTCCAAACTCAGTGTGTGTGATCCACCATGAGTTTGAAGGGGGGTGTTAGAATAGGACTCTTGTATATTGGTTTATAGTTTCCTTATCTGTATATGGCAACCCCCTTTGTACTCCCTATATATATTGCCCATTGGGCCTCTTGAATAGATGAACACATTATTTATAACACGAAGCATATTGAGATAGATTTTCACTTTGTTCAAGAGAGAGTAGCTCATAAGATGTTGGACATTCGGTTCATTTCATCTCAGGATCATAATACATATATCTTCACCAAGCCGCTAGCAAATCGTGTTAAAGTACAATCTCAATCTTAGTTAACTAAGTCTGGATCGAGGAGGCTGTTAAAAGTGTTCGGTTAAATACGTTATGTTGGAGATAACTTGTAGTCCGTTTGGTTTAGATATTCGATTGACATCTGAACTGTAATCTGTAACTGAATCGGGATATTGCCGATTACAATTGTATCTCATCTGGCAACTTAGTTTTGCCGAGTATATAAACAGAGCACGCCATCATGATTGGATGAGCAACCATTGTCTTACCTCAATCCATTAGCATTGAGTATTTTTCAGAGAGTACAGAGAGAATGCATGCACACCGATCACACCGGCCAACCACGCCACACACCCCTGCCCATTTGTCGCCTCAACAAAATCATCTTCATCTGCAATGTAGCCTTGGATTTTAGCTAGAGTAGCACTTCACTCACTCCATCGTGCAGTTCACGGGTTGGAATTGGAAAGAAACGTCCAGGGACCAAGATATATAGACAGATATGCTGGTGAGATATGCGATAGATTCAGGCGCCAGCCGCTGCACGCACCCGCCTCAAGGACGACGGTTGTTAAGGTATGTCTTGTCTGATCGATCGGTCTCCCATGCGTGCATGCATCAATCGGCTCGATGGATTGGATGGACAGGGGATACAATACTCTACTACACTAGGCCGCTGTACCAGTACTCTAGTAGTGGCTAGACGTCCGATCCGTGCACGCAGTTTTAGGTGCGTGCCATGCCCATCCGCAGCTAGAATCAATGTGCCGCGCAGCCCGTGAAGCCGTCGGCATGGGCCTCGCGCCACTAGTCGTTTGTACTTTGTACTACTCCACTTGGTTGCACGCGTAACTGAGCACCACTTGTTGCTGGCCGCGCGCTTGTCACGTACAAGCAGCTAGCCGCCGTCCGTCTTGCCGGTGCGAAAAAGGCCCACGCGATTCGCCGTGCCTGGCTCGGATAGGACGTTCCCGCACTCAGCGGTCAGCGCGGCCCGTCCGTCGGGCTCATCAGGCGACGCGGGAGCGCGCTAGCTGATGCCACCGGCACCGGGCGCACGAGGGCTCGTGTCGTGCAACGGCGCGAGGCTTTGTGACGGCCGGGCCGTGCGGGGGGAGTGGGGTGGCTTTTTCAGGGGATGTGCGCGCGGCGCGGGTGAGCGGTTGTGGCTGGCAGGAGACGGGCCCGTGCCCGGTGCGGCGTGCGGCTGGACGCTGAGGGCACGGCTGAAAGGGCTCGTTCGTTCGGCCGCGGGGGTGGTGAGCCCGTGGCGGACTGGTCGGTTACTATGGTCCGGGCATGCGTGCACAGTTTAAGGCTGACATGCATCACCCGTTAGTAGGAGAGGATCTCTGTGTTACTACTTTCAACATAGAGATTCTACAAGCATGGGCGATGCACTAGAAATAATTTCTACCCATCGATCGAAAAGTGAAGGCCGAGATCAATTGCTACCGTACTTCCCCACTTTTGCTTCAGAGCAACATACCACTATTCACATAACACGAAACACAGTATCATCTGTATTTACTACAGAGGATCTAGATCCCCATTAATCTCTCACCGGCCGGCTGACCTGAGCTCAACTGAATAGTACAAAAGTGTGTGTGTGTGTATATATATATATGAAAAATACTTTCTACTCCCGGGAGTAGTTACTCACACCTTTGATTTACCACCTAAAATAATTTGACATACTCCATTATCACTTTAGGTATACTCATATACTAATTATAAGATACCACCTTTGAAAATGTGTAAATACCACCTATATAGTCTTATATACTCATATACTACACATACTCAAGAGTCTGAAGCAGGTGTCATATATATATATATATATATATATATATATATATATATATATATATATATATATATATATATATATATATATATAAGCCTATTTGCTACTCAGTGTAGTTTACTCCCATTATATCTATCATTCATCTCTCTCGGATACCACATGCTTGATTGGATTATTAGGCGGATAACACACCATAACGATTAGCTAGCAACCCGCTAACATACTAGTAACATACCCAAAAAGATATTCAAAATTAACATGCAATCACCGTATACTACTTAATTAGTCTTTGATGATGTTTTGATTCTTGCTCATTTTGTTTTCCCATTGAGTTTGGTACTCACAAGTTATTCTTGATGTAGTTGATATTCGATTTTTTGCTAGCCGTTATTCTACATACCACCCGATCAAAGATCAATGGTCGCATACTCCTTTTTTTTGCTAGCTATTATTCTACATACCACGATCAAAGATCAATGAATGGAAAAAGACCGGTTTCGATACTCGGGTTATTCTTGATGTAGTTGATATTCAAAAAAATTTGCTAGCTGTTATTCTACATACCACTCGATCAAAGATCAATGGTTATTCTACATACCACCTGATCAAATACCAATTGCATGGATGCAGAGGTGGTATAGCCAAAAGCAATTGACCGAAACTGGGGTGGCCAACAGAAAAGAATCAAAGAAGCCTCCGGCGAGAAGACCGAGCGGATGTGTTTCGTCGGCCTCGACCATGCCCGGTAGACCAAAATCTGCGAGAGCGGTAGGCAATAATCAAATACTAAAATTAGCAAAGGGTATATATGGCAAGACACTTGCATGGAGGCGAAAAGGAAAGCATTAATTACCAAAATCCTGGAAATAACTCGCTAGGATTAAACGCCATATAGGAATTGGATCGGATCTCTCTTCTACACGTGATTTTCAGACCCGTTAGGTTTGGAAAGACGCACGGATCTCATCAAGGATTAAAAGGTGGATGGAGAGGGAGTAACTACACCTAAGAGTAGATAGTATTTTTCATATATATATATATATATATACACACAACTTAGCTAGTACTTAGATCTCTATCTCTGTATCTAGGCCTGCCAAATAGAATATGGATGCTTTCATAATGGGTTCAAAGTATGTTAGGGCCCATCATACACATGGGATATTGGCCACTATCCAGCACAGTCCATCGGCCGTCGCTGGGGTTGGGCCCAACTGAGTGGAGCAATCAATACATATACCAGCTGTGGCTCGGAGAAGGCATCGAACGTCAGATCGGAAACTCCATAAGCCCGGTTCTTCCTCCCTTCTGCTGCCTTCTTCCTCTAGTTCCACTTGTTGCTACTCTTGGACCTTCTGATTCTCCCATCGGACCCTCTAATTCTCTCTGTAATCTTTTTTTATTTTACCTGAATCCTGCTACTGTTGGTATCTAGTGATGGAGGTTGCTGACAAAGTACTTGGGGCTGTAGGACATGCCTTCATGTAAGTGGACGCATGCATGTATTCTAAATGGTCTGCAGTTTGCTACCCTCCAATTAATGATTGTCCATTTCGTAATTAAGGCCACAGTACTCCTAATTGTAGAGCTGGTACTATTAACTAGTACGCACTCTTCTTCTTCCAAGTGCAACTTTTCTATTTCTGCTTTTGTACTAAGATGCAGTATACTACATGTACACTGATCAGATGGGAGAAATAAACTAACAATGCCATAGTTAGTCCAATCAGACTAGCAGTAGGAGGTTAGTATAGGTGGCAATTTGTAGTTCACACTTCATGCATCTCTGCATAATTAGTTAGTCAACCAGAAACTTAAACATAGAATACTGCTGAAATCCACAAACTAAGAGTAGCATTATCCTGTCCAGTGTCCAGGCTCAAGTGGTCCAAACTTAATATAAGCTCATGTAAGCACCAGGTAATCTTTATCCCTTTGTGCATGAACACCACACGGCTCATGATTGCATTGCTTGGGCCATGCATATAGGCCTAAGAATAAAATGAACAGAACGAATAATTCTTCTCTAAGTGTGAGGCCTTTCCCCAGAGTGTTCATTAGCATGCTAATGGTTCATTGGACTATATATAACATGCATGATTATCTTCGTCTTCTCACTTCTGCCCTAAGTTTGAATTTATTTATCCTCTTCACACCAAACCAATGGTGAATCGCAGACCAATCTTGTCGCAAAGACACGCGTTTGCGTGCCAAATTAAACCCCTTGGTTCAAACGAAGAACCGTTACTACGCATTCCTTATTAGCAGGCTGCATAGCTTCACTCGCATCAGTAAATGTATTCTTGATTCATTTGTCTTCGTCTACCAATTCGTTAAATTCCAAGTTAACCCATTCTGGATCCACCGTCCACGTATCCTACTTCCTTGCCATTGGTATACTCGGTTCAGTCCTCTTGATGTCACTGAAAACCAAGCAACCTGACTTCAGACCTCGTTACATTGACATGCTGTTCTTGTCAACCTCTGCTCTGACAATTTCCGGTCTCAGCACTGTCAAAATGGAGGACCTCTCAAGTGTTGTAACTTCCTTTCTTTGCACTGGGTTCTAGATGAGAGGAAGGAGAGAGAGAGATGGGGTGCAGACGATCGGGTTAGTGGAGGAGCTGGCCATGGCGATGCGACGGTCGGGAAGGCGAAGGAGGTGGTGGCAACTCGGATCCGGTGGCGGTGACGGCGTGGTGGATCGATCCGTCGGCAGCGCCCCTCTAGATCGGATTAGGGTTTTATCGGTGGAGTGCAGCGGCGTACGGTGAACCTCGTGTCGCGTGCGCCCGACCCCACCTCTTATATGTGGGCGGCGGCGAGGCCCCTGACCTATTGGTGGGCGCCCCGATCGAGCGCGAGCAGGGTGGCATTTGGCGTTGGGCCAAATGCGAGATCACTCTAACATTCTCCCCTTGATCTCAATCTATACTTTAACTTTAATTACTTTTAACTTTACATTCCATCACAGTTAGTGCATAGAACATGTCTCATCGTCACGGTCAATCGCCGATAGATTTGTGATTACAATACACCTCTGTTTTGAAAAAGTTACTTTAATCCTTTGGGCCATCTTTTAGTCCAGAATCATAGGCTTTCCCTTAAACCCATGCGGCTACATGTTCTCACGAACACGTTGGGTGGTAAGCCTTTAGTAAGCGGATCCGCTAACATCTTTGCGGTACTTATATGCTCAAGACTTATAATTTGATCCCGAACTTTATCTTTCACAACATAGTACTTTATGTCAATGTGTTTGGCAGCACCACTTGACTTATTGTTGTGGGCATACGTTCTTGCGGGTTCATTATCGCGAGTACAACTTAAGTGGTCTATTGATGTCGTCAACCACTTTTAAGCGGGTATGAACTTCTTTGCCGTTCACGCCGTAGCCTCATAACATGCTACAAACTCGGCATACATTGTGGGCGATGTAGTGACGGTTTGCTTTGAGCTTTTCCACGATATAGCTCCTCGTGAGTGAACACATATCCGGATGTAGACTTTCTATCATCTCCGCAAAATCGAGAATCTGTATACCCCACTATATGGAGTGAATCGATCTTACGTATGTCATCATGAGGCCTTTTGTTCCTTGCAAATAACGCAAGACTTTCTTTATCAATTTCAATGTTCTATTCGAGTTGCTCTGGAATCGCCAAATAACCCGGTAACAAATGCTAAGTCGGGCGTGTGCATACTTGAGCATCTTGTAAGCTTCAACAGTGAAGCATATGGAACCGCTTTCATTTGATCGAGCTCGTCTTGGTTCTGGGGCATTGAAAATCCCCATATCATCGCCCTTGACTATAGGTGCGGTGAAGGACTACATTTATGCATACAAAATTTCTTTAAGACTTTCTCTATGTATGCCTTTGTGTGAGTCCCAATATCCCCTTGTTTCTATCCGGTGAATCTCGATCCTAGAACGAACGAAGCTTCACCAAGATCTTTCATATCAAAGTTTGAGGACAAAACTTCTTTGTCTCGATGTGATGACATCACTACTAGCTAGTAGAATATCATCCACATACGAGATTAGGAAGATAAACTTCCCATCTTTAAACTTTGCATAAACACGGTTGTCCTCTACATTTTCTTTAAACCCAAATTTTCTTATTATCTTGTCAAACTTCAAGTACCACTGTCTTCAAGCTTGCTTTAACCCATAAATCGATTTCTTTAGCGGCATCTCATTCTTTCATTTCCTTCCATGACAAAACCTTTCGGTTGTGTCATGTAAACATTTTCCTCAAATCCCCATTAAGAAATGCCGTCTTTACATCCATCTAATGTAACTCTAAATCATAATGTGCTACTAATGCCATTATGATTACGAAGAATCTTTACATGAGGCGGAGAAAAGGTCTCATTGTAATCAATCCCTTCTCTTTGCGTAAAGCCTTTTGCCACAAGTCGCGCTTTGTATCTTTCTACATTCCCTTGGGAGTCAAGCTTTGTCTTGTAGACCCATTCTGACCCTCTGTTTGGCTCCTTTAGGAATATTTTCCAAGTCCCGGACTTTATTAGTCTTCATGGACCTCATCTCCTCTTCCATGGCCTCAAGCCATTTTGAGAATTTTCGCTTCTCATGGCTTCTTCAAATGAGATGGGATCATCCTCCATTTGAAATTCCTCTGTATGATAAATCTGATAATCATCGAAATAGTGATCTTCTTACTCTTTGAGACCTCCTGGGGCCTCCTCATTTGGTACATCTTACTGTTTGAAATTCTTTGTTGCTCCCCTCATCGTGGTAATGGGTTCTATAGGATCTGAAGAACAGGTTCCTCATTCTCATTCATTGTTGCCACGGGAGGAACAATAACAGTCTTTGGCACCACTGATGTCTTGCACCGTCGGTGCGATGGCAGCAGGTAGTATGAAAAATGGCTCTTGAATCATCGGGTGGCGCATCGCCCGCTTCTCTTCAAGGTCAATCTCACGAGCTACCATACTTCCTCTCATCATTTCATCCTCTAAGAAGACAGCGTGTCTCGTTTCTACAAACTTTGTATATCATGCGGGCGGTAGAAGCGAAAACCTTTTGACTTTTCGGGGTAGCCAATGAAATGGCAACTTGCATTTTGGGATCAAGCTTCCCAAGGTTTGGGTTAAAACTTTAGCCTCAGTGAGGACTCCCCCCACACGTAAGTGGTTTAGTGAGGAACTCTTCACATCCACAACTCAAATGCGGTGTTTTGGGCACCGACTTACTAGGCACTCTGTTGAGAATATGAATGGCGGTTTTCAACGCCTCCATCCATAGACTCAATGGCGGTGTGGAATAGCTCATCATGCTTCGCACCATATCCATCGAGAGTGCGGTTGCGTCTTTCGGCTACTCCATTTTCTTGAGGTTCGCGGTGTAGAATCTTTGGGCTACTATACCATTTTCTGTAAAACCTTGCAAAGGTCCAGGAACTTGTCCATATGGGGTATCCGACCGTAGTACTCCCCACGGTCGAGATCGGACTATCTTAATCTTTAAATCGTGTTGGTTTTCAACTTGACCTTAAATATCTTGAATTTATCAAGGCTTCATTTCTTTCTTTGATTGGATAAATATATCCATAACGGAGTAATCATCAGTGAATGTTATGAGCGAGTCATATCCATCCACACTTTTCACGGAAAAGGACCACAAATGTCTGTGTGAATAATTTGTAGAATTCTTGTGCTTCTTTTGGCGTCTTTCTTAATTTTCTTTACATATTTTCCTTTAATGCGGTCTACGCATTGTTCGAGTCTGAGAACTCTAATGGAGGAAGAATATCATTCTTAACTAGTCTTTCTATTCTCCCCTCGAAATATGGCCTAAACAGCGAGTGCCATAATTTCGACAGCGCATCTAGAGTTCTCTTTCGTTTCTGTTTACATTCGTGAGCGAGATTCATTCACTTTCGCATCGTGGCGTTCCCTTTATCGCATCGACATTCACATCATCATATAATGATAACAAATAAAGCTTATTTTGTAAGATGGCAAGACCAACACATTCTTTATTAAACATTATTTCACACTTGTCATTTCCAAAATGACAATCATAACCATCATTGTCCAAACATGAAACACTAATCAAATTCCTCGTAAGAGGAACATAAAGAACATCTCTAAGTAAGAGAGTGAAGCCATCAGCTAGCTCTAATGAAAGATCGCCAATAGCTTCAACCAGCTTGGACTCCATTTGCGACTTTAATGCATCTTTCTTTTCTTTGCGTATTCCTCGTCGAGCGGAATCTGCATATTATTGGCAACATGAGCAGTTGCACTGAATCAATCCACCAAGTAGATTTTGAATATTGTACATCAGAGGACTCATTTATGAGCGTAATAATGTCCTCACCTTTCTTTGACATAATCATTTTCAAGAAATCGGGACAATCTTTCTTGTAATGTCCCTTTTTCTTGCAATGAAGACAACGATCTTTGTCTCTGCAAACTTATTACTGTTGAGGTTGATGGATGAGGCTTTTCCCTTGTTCTTTGAGGAGAATTCTTGTTGAAGTTCTTTTTCTTGTTGTCCTTCACATAGTTGATAGAACCACCATGTGAGGATTTAAATCTTTCCTCCTCTTGCACACACATTGCTATGCATTTTCTAAGTCCCATTTCTCGGTGCATATTGTAGTTGACAACAAAGGTGTCAAACTTTTACGCAAGGAAGCAAAAATCAAATGAATTAGGAACTCATCCTTGAGAGCCAAATCCATTGGTTTAAGCTTGGATGCCAAGTTGCTCATCCTTAGTATGTGCTCTCTTATGCCACCGCTTGAGTACCTTTCTGTCACAAGGCTTAATCAGTGTGTAGCGTATGTCTTTGAAGAGCGATAAGCGACTCTTTATTTTCTCAAGGTATACGTGTGATGTCACACTCTGCGATTGAGCCCACAATTGCGAGCTCAATCGTGTTCTTTATCACGACCAAACATTTCTTGTTGGTGTGGTCCATTCTTATGCTCAAGGTCATAAGACATGCGTAAGGAGCATGATCCTCTGTCTTTTACGCCAAGCGGTATCATCCTCATTTTGATCCTCTTGGTGCCATAGGCTCGGTGGGACGTCTTTATAGTGAGGACCAGTCCACCTCGGCCAAGATAAGCGCTAAGTCTATCTTTTCTTCCACTCTCCATAATTATCTCCTTTGAGAGTGGGGATCTCTCTGATACAACTCATCAAGTTGTATCCGCCTAAAAATGTTCAAATAAAGTGAGAACGTAACATTAAAATTATATGCCTTATTTCCAACGTTGGTAAAAATACGACATACAATTAAAACAATTTTATCTATACATTAAATCTACATCACCGTTGGGCCGAAATAGAAATAATGCATAAAATCATCAATTAAAAAATTACAATATTGTTATTATCAACGTTGGTCAGAAAATAACAATATCATAAAATTTCTGGAAATTATGTCTATTTTTCAAAATTAAATTCTCCGTTGGTTCGAATTTAATAATGAAAAATTATATCTTTAAATCTGTGTGGAAAGAAAACTCTATTTATCGAAGCATTATTCTGTACACTTTTAATCTCTGGAAAAATAACACGTTGGTGCAAAATTTCAGAGATTTGGTTCAAATTCATTGAAATTCAATCATAAAAGCTTAAAATCATTAAAACTCCTTTTGAATTTCTGTTCATAATCATAATTTGGCCCAGTGGCCCAGCCGCCCGCTCCAGCGCTGCGTGGCGCCCAAAACTTTCGCGACCCATGGCCTCTTTCCTGGGCCAAAACCGGCGGAGGAACCACGGCCGTCCGTCGCATCGGCGGATCGGACGGACGCCGCGGCGCCCAACCTTAACCCTAACTCCGGCGCCCCGCCTATTCGGCTCCTCTCTTTCGGAAAAACGGATCGGCGTGCGGCGGCATCTGTCTGTGTGCGCGCGGCGGCGCGAGTGCGCGGTCTGTGGCGCGTCGAAGCGGCGGGAGGCGGGCTCCGTCGCGGCGGCCGGCGCGCGGCGGCTCAACAGCTGCGGCCAAGCGTGGCGGTGCGGCTCAGCGGCCCAGCGCGAGGCGGCGCCGGCGGCTAACGGCGCCACGGCGGTGGCGCGGCGATGCTGCTGCGCGGCGGCGGCCGGCGCTGCAGCGCCGCAGGCGGCTCTCGGCGCGCTCGGCGGCGGCTCCCGCGGGGCGGCGCCATCGGTGGGCGCGACACGATGACCCGGCGGCGCGCGCGCGGTGGCCCAAAACCGGTGCGGCCGTGGCGGCGGCGTCACGAGCGGCGCCGGCGGCGTCGGCGTGCTTTGATACCATTGTTGTAACTTCCTTTCTTTTTGGGTTCGAGATGAGAGGGAAGAGAGAGAGAGAGGATGGAGTGCAGGGCGGGGTTAGTGGAGGAGCCGGCCATGGCGATGGCGGCGGTCGGGAAGGCGAAGGAGGTGGTGGCAACTCGGATCGGTGGCGGTGATAGCGTGGTGGATCGATCCGTCGCAGCGCCCCTCTAGATCGGATTAGGGTTTTGTCGGTGGAGTGCAGCGGCGACGGTGAACCTCGTGTCGCGTGCGCCCGACCCCACCTCTTATATGTGGCGGCGGCGGGGCCCTGACCTATTGGTGGCGCCCCGATCGAGCGCGAGCAGGTGGCATTTGGCGTTGGGCCAAATGCGAGATCACTCTAACATCAAGCTCTCAAATTCTAGTCCTGACACTCCTGATGCTTGCTGGGGGTGAAATATTTCTTTCTTTCTTAGGGCTCATGCTTAGAAAGACAAGCTAGTTTCTTCGGCCATCAAGGTTGATTATTCATTGCGTATCTTTTAGTTGTAATTTTCTCACGGTCATCACAAGAAGAAAGAGAGGTTGCTTGAGTCTTGTCTGGTCATGTAAACCCAAGCAGGCTCAAGACCTTCACTATGAGCACATGTAAATCTTGGAAGATAGGGCAAAGCTGAACAAGATTACTTGCAAAGGCATGTATACCAAGTTTAGTATAATTGTTATGCTTCCTGAAAGTTCAGGTTTCTAGTTGGATCATAATGGATAAAAATATAAATATGTTGAAGATGTTGCAATTGCAATGCTAAATTCTTTTTCCCCCCAATCAAGTCTCCTTTGTACTTTATATTAGCAGCCACCATCAAGGTATCAATGCAACTAAAGCATGGCGCCATCTGTCCTCGTGTTGCATGTAACATGTAATTATGTACTAATTCCGAGTTGCCAGTGGTTTACTGAACCTTCTCTAGTGTCTTCTTCCAAAGTACGGTGAGTTCGTTGCCAATTTGCCATCTTCAGATTAGTAACTATCACAGTGTTTACCTCGAGTTTCAGCCGAGTAACACATACCTTTCTATTTGAACAATCATCATTTGTCAGGATCGATCGAGATGTAACCGCATGCCCGCAGCCTACATTTATGTTGTTCCATGGTTGGCAAGGAATTGACTAGAGATTCACGAACTGAGAAGGTTTCCTGTCCACTAGTGTCTGTACATGTCCCTTGAAGCATGGCATCAGAACACTTCCTGGCCATGAATTTGATTACAACTAAACATGCTCCGGAGTTATCGTTTGGTAGCAGCTGCAATCGCTTTCCGAATCATCAATGCAAGACATCTTCAAGGCAAGAGCCAAATGCAAAGTACCTTGCATCAATGAGGATGAGGTGGATAGCCTCACCTATATGATATTAGGTGGATGTACCGAAATCATTTTATTCACAGTCTTGTTCACAACACAAAATTCAGAGACGCTCCCACGGCCATGAAAAAAAGAGTTTGCCATATCTTTCGGGCAACTTCACTCTCAAAAGCACTTACTAGTTACCACTTACCGGGCTACTTCATATGTAGACGACACTTTCACTTGCCTATTCTGGTCATAGTTGCCCTTAGCAAGATGGCAATTGGCAAATGGTGGGACAGAAATTTAGCACGCACGAAAACTGTTCTTTTCTATGCTCTCGCGCGCATTTGAGCATCTCGTTGCATGCTCTGCAGGCATACCATTAAGTTCTGAAAGGTATCTCAACCATATTACACATGTCTGCCTCCACTCCACTAATCTTTAACCAATGGACTGTATATATACTCCCACTGAGATCAGTTGTCACTTGTCACTTGTAGATTTCAAGGTAGTTGTAGTTGCCTCTTGAATCAAAGCATACATGCCATAAAGAGCTACAGGCACTGCCCTCTAACTCCAATGCCTATTCGGCTGCATATCTTTGTCAGTTCTGCAAGACATGTCATCAATTCATCTGTGTTCATTTGTCGGTTGATTGCTTTCCATCTTAGCCCGCTTTTGATTCACTTGTCCTATTTTGTTCTCATTGATGTACTTGGTTTTGTTGCCTTGATGGTGCTGAAGCCAAGCAACCCCATGTATAGTCCTCGCTACGTCGACATGTTTTTTCTTTCGACGTCTGCAGTTACAGTTACAGGATTAGCCACCATCAAAATGGAGGACCTCTCTAGCTCTCAAATAGTTGTTCTAACTCTCTTGATGTTGCTAGGCAGTGAGATGTTTGTTTCCTTGCTCGGCCTTGTTCTCGAGTTGATCAAGCAAAACAAGCATGATCCTGAAGACACTAGAGTCACATCGGTTATCGTGTGCGAGGAGTCGCAGCTAGAAGAGGCAATTCCGGCAACATTGTCAACAAATTCCAATGGCCTCAAGAAGAGTTGCCTCAAATACTTAGGATTTGTGCTGTTGGCCTACATGGTCATGATTCTTCTTGTAGGTTCTCTATTGGTGTTCTTGTACATAGCTCATGTTTCAAGTGCAAGAGATGTACTAACAAGGAAAAGTATCAACACCATACTCTTCTCGGTGTCGGTCACCGTCTCTTCCTTCACCAATGGAGGATTGCTGCCGACGAACGAAAGCATGGCGGTATTCGCCTCGAACCAGGGCCTCCTGCTGCTACTCACTGGTCAGATTCTTGCAGGCAGCACGCTGTTCCCTGTGTTTCTGAGGTTGGTGATATGGGCGTTGAGAGGACTAAGAATAACTAGAGCTCAATCTGAAGAGTTTGAGTTCATGATGAACAACACCAGGGCAGTAGGCTTCAACCACCTGCTGCCTAACTTGCAGACAGCATTTCTAGCAGCCACGGTTGCTGCTCTCATAGCCACGGCAGTCACTCTCTTCCGCTTCTTGAACTGGGATTCTGCAGTGTTTGCAGGGTTAACCTCCAACCAGAAGATCACCAACGCATTGTTCATGGCGGTGAACACGAGGCAGGCAGGAGAAAATTCCATCGATTGCTCTCTCGTTGCACCTGCGGTTTTAGTACTATTCGTCGTGATGATGTCAGTTCTTATCTTTCAAGTTCTTGCTGTTTTCAGGCAGATAACAGTAGAAAAATTAACAAAGTTGCTTACATTTTTCAGGTACATTCCGGCCTCAACAACATTTTTTCCAGTACAGCAAGACAGCAGTGAAAGAGGTGGCACGGAAGACAAGAATGGATCAAGGGACAGAAGTTTATTATTCCTGAAGAACATGTCACTGCCACCGCTCGCCTGCAACTCTGCACTCATAATACTGGTCTGCATCACTGAGAGGAGATCACTTTCCACTGACCCTCTCAATTTCTCCCCATTCAACATGATCTTTGAGGTCATAAGGTAAGTTGCACACATATGAGATCCTTCTGAAAACTTCTTGTGCTCTCTTTCAAGTTTCATCCATGATTGGTGTGATAATCTAGCACTCGTCGTGTCTATTTCTGCAGCGCATATGGGAACGTAGGGCTGTCCACTGGTTACAGCTGCGCGAGGCTGCTGCATCCGCATCCGGAGAAGGAGAGCATCTGCCACGAAAAGCCGTACAGCTTCTCGGGGTGGTGGAGCGACCAAGGAAGCTGGTTCTTGTCCTTGTGATGCTCTACGGGAGGCTTAAAGGCTTCCACAAGCACAGGACTACAGGAGCTAGTTAATTTAGTCAACTATCAATTTGTTTGCTTGTTTTTTTTTAAAAAAAAAAAACAAAACAAATAACTATCATACTGGCCAGCCATTAATCTTGTGTTATTCCTAATGACAATTTGCAAGAAGCAAGAAATGATCCTAAAGACTGTTTTTTTTTTACTGTGCCCTATGTATATTTCAAGATACAATGTTGCTTGGAAATGAGTAGGCTTAGTTTGCACAAATATGGACACTTACCGGATGCGGGTGTGGGGATCGCCGAACGGCGGCGAAGGCGGCGCGTGCGGCCGAGCTTGACGTCGCCGCCAGAGTGAGTGCAGTGTCAGGAATCAAGATGGTCCAACAATTTGATGTGGCTATTTCGATCGGATTTGGGCAAGACTGATAAAGCAAAACCTAGAGCTACTTTACTCTACGAGAGACTAAGAATATGCTTCATCCATACTGCTTCTATTACCAGAGATAGGGCTTATATACCCATAAGTTTTACATCTTGGTAATTAGATGAAAAGGTTTTACAGTAGGTGAATCACAGTGGCTATAAGACATGACGAAACGAAGATGACATCAACAGGCTTAAACAGTGATTTCTGAAATCCACTCCACCCGTTAGATCTTCTTTAAATCCATCCTTCGGTCCAGATCAACTCCGAAGCTTCCGAGTTGAAGTCGCTGAAGCGTTGTCTTGCGCACCGAGTTTCCTTCTGAGCTCGTATTCTGAATTCTTCAGACCTCAGTTAGAGGAAGTCTGACAATACCCCCATCCTAACTTCATTCTTGTCCTTAAGGATGAAAATTTGGAAATGTCTTTTGCACAAATAAAGCATCCTCCTAAGTAGCATCAGCATCACTCAAATTCTCCCATTGAACCTTCCACTGGACTACAGGTTCATTTCCTCGGGGAACAACCCTCCTTTCCAGAACTGCAATAGGACCCAATCTTACCTTTCCATTTGGTCCTACCAGTGGTAACCCAGGAAGAGGAATGGCATTGTTTCCTACATGCTTCTTTAGTTGACTCACATGAAACACAGGGTGAATGTGAGCATCATCAGGTAATTGTAACTTATATGCCAACTTTCCTATTTTCTCCATGATTCTGAAAGGTCCATAGTATTTGGATCTAAGTTTCAGAGTTCCCCTCAATCCAAAAGCATTTTGTCTATATGGTTGCATTTTTAAATACACCATATCTCCTATTTCAAAAGTTCTTTCAGTTCTCTTCTTGTCAGCAAAATATTTGATTCTACCTTGAGCCTGTTTAAGATTTTCTTTGACTTTCAGCATCATCTCTTCTTTCTGTTTGATAGGGACCCGAGCCTCAGCTGAGATGTTGCATGGTATGGTTAGTTCTCCTATTTGTGGTGGATGGTAACCATATAATGCTTGGAATGGAGTGATCTTTAAAGAAGTGTGATAAATGGTGTTATACCACCATTCAGCAAGATGCAGCCAAGTCAACCACTCATTAGGTTCCTGAAAAGTCATGCATCTCAGATATGATTCCAAATACTGATTTACTCTTTCGGGTTGGCCGTCGGTTTGCGGGTGATAAGTTGTGCTAAAACGAAGTGAAACCCTCAATGTTTTGAACATCTCTTGGAACAAACTGCTAGTGAAGATTCTGTCCCTATCTGAGACTATAACCATCGGCATTCCATGCAGTTTGAGTATATGGTCCATGAAAATTTGCACAACTTGCTGAACTGAACAGGGATGGGATAGAGGAATGAAATGAGCATATTTTGTTAATCTGTCCACCACTACCAAGATGACATCCTTTCCTCTTGACTTTGGCAATCCCTCCACAAAATCCATTGATATATGTGATCATGCCATGTCAGGTACTTCTAGTGGTTCTAATAATCCAGGAATGTGTATATTTTCAGACTTGGCTATCTGACATATAGGACAAGTATTTATCATCTCCTCAACACCCTTCTGTAATCTTGGCCAATAGAAAAGTTTCTTGATCCTTTGATAGGTAGCCCTTCTTCCAGAATGACCTCCAATTGCTGATGAATGAAAATCACTTAGGATCTTCTGCCTCATGTCACTCATGTTGCCCACATAAATCCTGCCATGGTATCGAATGAGACCAGCGGCTAGTGAGTAACCTGGAGTGTTATCTGGTTGTTGTTGTAAGTCTTCTAGTAGTTTTTGGCTGACAGCATCTCCAATATAACTATTTTTAACATCTTGTACCCACTCTGGAATTACAGTTATCACAGCATTACATGTTAGCTCATCAGACTGTGTGTTGATATCTCTTCTTGATAGTGCATCGGCCACCAAATTTTCTTTTCCTCTCTTGTATTCCACTGTATAGTCGAATTCCAGAAGCTTGAGGGGAAGCTTGTGCTGAATACCTTCAGTAAGCCTTTGTGTGGTAATGTATTTAAGGCTCTGATGATCTGTCTTGATGATTAAGCTGCCCCCTAGGAAATAATGTCTCCATCTCCTTAGGGCCTCAAGAATGGCCATGGCTTCTTTATCATAGATAGATTGTGATGAAGCCTTGATTCCCAATTTTTTACTGAAATATGCAATAGGTCTTCCTTTCTACATTAGTACTCCTCCAATTCCTCCCCCACATGCATCTGTTTCAATAGTGAACGACTGAGAGAAATCTGGTAGAGCGGAGGTGGGCGATTAGTCATTGCTTTCTTCAAAGCTTCAAAAGCTTTAGTGTGCGATTCCTGCCACTCTCCAGCATTCTTTTTCAGCAAATCAAATAGTGGCCTGCATATCTGACCATATCCCTTGACAAATCTTCGGTAATACCCAGTCAATCCCAAAAATCCTCTCAATTGGGTTGTGTTCTGAGGCCTAGGCCAGTTCATAATATCCTCAATCTTCTTAGGATCTGTGGTAACTCCTAAACCACTGATGATGTGTCCTAGATACTGCACTTGATTTACTGCAAATACACACTTACTTTTCTTGACCGATAAATGATTCTCTCTAAGAATATTTAGCTTGTATGTAAATGTTGTCCATGTTCTTCTAAGTTTTGCTATATATCAATATATCATCAAAGAACACAAGTATGAACTTTCTAAGGCGAGGGTGAATATGTTGTTCATTAGTGCTTGAAAAGTAGTGGGGCATTGGTTAATCCAAAGGCATAACCAAGTATTCTTAATGACCCAAGTGTGTTTTGAATCTTGTTTTGTGTATGTCCGATTCATTCATCTGATTTGGTGATAACCGAATCGAGATCTAATTTAGTGAAAACACAAGCTCCATTGAGTTCATCTAGCAAATCTTCAATGGTGGCATTGGAAATTTATTCTTGATAGTCATTGCATTTAGTTGTCGGTAGTCCACACACATCGCCAAGATCCATCTTTTTTTCTCACCATAGCCATTGGAGAGGAGTAAGGGCTCACGCTGTTCCTGATTTCTCTATTATTCAATAGCTTATTGATGATGTTTTCCATCGCCTCTCTCTGGTAATGTGGAGTTCGGTATGGTCTGATATTTGGAGGTTCAGCTCCAGCCTTAAGAGGAATGGAGTGGTCGTAATATCTCATTGGTGATAAATGTGCTCTTGCTATTTACATTCCTGTCCACATTGGGGTGCACTGGTTTTGGGTTAGATCTATATTGGCTATTGCTACCTCCAGAAAACTTGTTCTTGTTAAAACCTCCCATGGTTTGAGGTCTTTTTGCAGCAGCTGATTTCTCATAAACTCTGGAATACCAGTAGGTCTCCATTAGTCCCTGTGGTCTTTGTCCCATTACATCATGTTTGATTTCAGCCCTTAGTCCTCCAATAAAGCAACTCATCATAAATGCTTCCTGAATGTATGTATGATCTCTCTTCACTAGTGCCATGCATTCCTCAAACTTGTCAATATATTGAGACACCGCTAAACCCCATTGCCTCATATTTTGCAATTGCTCCACTGCCTCATGCACATTTGCTTCAGAGAAACAGTCGACCACCATAGAACAAAGTTGACTCCAGTTCAAAATTTGCCATGGAACTCCTATTCCCTTCAACCATCTTGCTGCTCTCCCTTGGAAATGAGATGTGGCCAAGTTAACCCATTGATCCATTGGAGTACCTGACAAGGCGAAAAACTGTTCACACTGTTTCAACCACTCTACCGAGTTGTCTCCACTGAAGTATGGGATTTCCAATTTTGGCCCTCTTATCACAGCCTCGGCATAATGGGATACATTGTTCACGTTACCATTCTGGGCAATTCCCTGAGAATCCAGGATTCTAACTCCAGCAAACTGTGATGGGTTGTCCATGGGTAAAAATTGACCAGTGATTGGGTTGTACTAATGATTACTCAAGAAAGGATGATTCCAGTCAATGCCATAATGATTTCCAATCCCAGTTTGTGTGTGCCCACCAGTTTGACGATTTGGTATGTTCAGACCTCCTTGTGAGATAGTTCTAGTAGCGATGGTAGAAGCTGGAGCAAAGGGTGGATTTACAGTGTTCGGTTCAATGTAAAACTGAACCCCATTGGTGTCATTTCTAACATTGGTAGTGACTGGATCAGATACGCTCTTATCTCCCACTCCCCTTTTCAAGTTATCAACTACAGTCGTTGGCTGTGTATCAGAAGTGTTTACCTCATTAGTTGTTGCGTGAGTAGTTGTTCCATCCTTTTCGGGCGATCAAAGCTTCCTCAACAGAGACTTGATCTCAGCCATATCTGTTTTCATTCCCTTGAGTTCTGCTATCTCTTCTCGGATAGTTGTGATCTCAGATTTTGCATCAAAAACCCCTTCGATTCCGGCCATCTTGTTCTGAGATCGAGTCTTTGGAACCATATACCTGGCTTCACAAATTCAGGCGACGGATTTTCCCAGCCTTCACTCAAAATCCACACCTCGCTTCGGGTGTTAGATCCAATCAGCTCAGGGATTTTACAGCAGCAGATCGAAATCTGTCACCAACCTTCACGAATCTGGACCAAGATCCGATGTGTGCTCTGATACCTTTGTCAGGAATCAAGATGATCCAACAATTTGATGTGGCTATTTCGATCGAATTTGGGCAAGACTGATAAAGCAAAACCTAGAGCTACTTTACTCTATGAGAGACTAAGAATATGCTTCATCCATCTGCTTCTATTACGGAGATAGGGCTTATATACCCATAAGTTTTACATCTTGGTAATTAGATGAAAAGGTTTCTGACGGTGAATCACGGTGGCTATAAGACATGACGAAGCGAAAATTACATCAACGAGCTTAAGCGGTGATTTATGAAATCCACTCCACCCGTTAGATCTTCTTTAAATCCATCCCGGTCGGATCAACTCCGAAGCTTCCGAGTTGAAGTCACTGAAACGTTGTCTTGCGAGCCGAGTTTCCTTCTGAGCTCGTATTCTGAATTCTTCAGACCTCAGTTAGAGGAAGTCTGACATGCAGGCGCCGCGCAACACGCCGGAGCTCTCGTGTTGCGGAGATGATCGCGCACTCTAAAAGCACGGGCGGCTCCGCCACCGCCGCCTCTAGCACGGGCCATGGTGGAGAGGCCGTGGTGGCGGAAGGGGAACTGGGATTCGGCCTTTCGGGCAAGAAGGGGCAAGCTTCTTATGACCGGTTGATCGGACATTAGCGGCTCAGATGGAAGCTAGGAGCCTCAAGTTGGGACTTTTTTCGGAGCACAACCTTATATTACCATGTATTATCATTTCCTCCCACAAAACCACGTTGGGTTAGTCCTCTCCGTTAGATCAAGTACAGGCGTTCTAGATTAAGACACGCATAGAAGCGGTTCGTGCATCTTTTCCATACGCACCTTTTACAAATGTATTTCTTCAAAATGAACCCCTATTTGGATCGTGTTGAGAATGTACGATCCAAACGAATCGCGATGAAAACTCGCAATCCAAACTACGGTCCTAGAAAAACCGTTGGATTAAAGTTTCGCGGCCCAGATCGAGATCGAATAGAACAGGTTTGTGCAGTTTTGCAGATTAGCCCCTTTAATGGTTTAGTATCACACCTTACAGCCACATGGTCGTCTCCTTCGCCGGAGCCCCGCCACATTGCCGGACAGCCGGAGGCTGCCATCTCCTCCGCCTCTCACCTACGCGCTTCCTTCCACACTCATAGAAATTTCTCTTCTCCCTCTGCGACGTCCGACCCTGCGCTCTGTGCAGCGTCCGGTAAGGTCACCTCGGCGGCGACTCAACCACCTCCCGGTAACCCAAGAACGGAGCCGCCCTTGTGCGTCCGTGCAAGCCATAGAGAGACTTGCCGGAGAGTGAAATGGGCGACAATGGCACATATATAGAGTAAATTTCTGTGGTGATAAGATGTATGTGGCGTCGCCAGCGAGCTAGCTCCGCCGTGGGAACCAACGCATAAAGCTTGCAGACTTGCATTTGTTTGGTGTGATATACCAATTGCGACCCGACCACAGAATTTCTGGACCAACCTATGGTGCTAATTTTAGTGAGTAATAAAGAAGAGAAACAAGCAGGAGTTGCAATGACTCGAGGGATATCTCATCAAATGCAGCTAATTTTATTTGCATCAGCCAGAGGTGTTGATATTATCTTCGTTGCTCCTTTGTCTCTGAATACACCTAAAATACATGAAGCACAGATTGTTGAGTGATGACAACAATGTCTGATGCAAGACAGGGAAAGAGGAACTTCAGGGGCTGCTAGACTATCATCTCCTGCCTCCTCCACTAGCCAACTACCCACCAAGGCACCAAGTTTCATACTTGATGCATTCCAAGTGATCTTTCTTTCAAGTAATAGCACGTTGTCAAAGTTTTATTTTCATGTTAATGTTCATGCTAAACTAGAAAAGGAACCACCTTGAGTTGCCTGGTACAGAAGGAACAAGAAAGTGGAAACAAAAACATATTCCTGATCAGTTTGTTCGCCAAAGGCAGAAACAAATGCTAATATGCTGCATACCATTCACTTCGGTTGATATCTCTCGCCTTTTCCAGGAAAATAACATATGTGCTTGTATCTTGTGCTTAATATCAGAAGTTTCAGAACCAAATTAAAGCTGGTTATCCAGATCTTAGCCCTCTGGCCAGCCCATTTGTTTCATCATCTTATGCTTGGTGCATCAGACCAACAGTGATCAGTTCTTCTCTTGTTACAAGTTCTGTTTGATCTCTCTGTTACTCTGACAGAGACAACTCCTGTCCTGTGCCAGTAAATTTTCATGTACAATGCACCGTCAGACACCCCCTGTGTCTCTAATCAGAGTTTGGTTCATCCACCACCTCCCAAATCTGTTAATCCAGACCAATAAAAAAAAAACTAGGGGCAACTAGCGCCCGGTCGTACAATGGGAATGTTCCCATCGTACACTTACCCCACTCGTCATATCTCACTTAAGATATCGATCTCATCCATTCGATTTGGTACAACAAAAAACCTATAAATAGAACAATTACTTTCTAAGTTTGTAACAAATCTTGACCAGAATGCAACAAACATGAAATGAATGTTCGATCGCCAACAAAGCATACAACAAAAAATGGTAGCGAGCACAACAATGATTACTAAGCGTGTAATAAAACCCTATTCAGTGATGATAAACCATAGCAGCAAAGCGCGGCAACAAATCACATCCCCAATTGCAATAAAAACAATTCTTTGGTACAACAAATCAACAAAACAATTACAAGCAAAAACACATGCTACACGATTTGGGAAAGATACATTGCAACAAACAAAAACAGTTGTTACAACAATAGAGAAAAGGAGTTGCAACAATTCGAGAAAACGCTTGCAACATGCCTACCTAGTAAGTAGAGGAGACGTCTAACGGTGGCGAGGCGCAGAGCTTCTCGGGGTAGATCGTAGCGACACCAACAATGAGCCCACAACGGCGAAGCACGGTTGGCGCTTGTGGAGGCCACACCCTGATGGCGGCGGAGCTTGTCGCGTGGCTCTTGGGGGGCTACTCATGGTGATGGAGGTCGAGATGCCGCAGGAGCTTGTGAAGGCCATGGCCGGCGTCGGCGGAGCTCACCGAGTGTTTGAGGCAGAGCTCATGGAGGCCATGCCCCGGGCGTCACCGGAGCTCATGGAGGCGACGTTCGAGCGTCACGCGAAGCAGCGAGCCTGCGATTTTGATTAGGAGGAGGAGGAGGACAAATCGTTGATCGAGCCTGCGATTTCGATTAGGAGGAGGACACATCGTTGAATGTTCCGAGAGGAGCCATGGAAGAGGTATAGTCACAAGGGGAGGAGAGGGAGATTTGATGGGGTAGATTCACCGAAGAGAAGGAGAGGCCACTCGGAGGAGAAAGAGGAATGATTAAGGAGGAGCTATATGGAGGAGGAATGAGGCGAAGAATGGAGGAGGAGCTTTCTGGAGGTGGAATGGAGGAGGATGTGAGGAATGAAGGGAGGAGAATGTGAGAATGGGGAAATGTACAATGTCAGGGATGAAACACGGTGACAGTGTCAGATGGAGCGAAGGTCGAAGAATGCTATTGATGTGAAGAGGGTAAGAAATGAGTAGTTGTGAGAGAAGATATCGGTGTTCATGGTAGACCGGTGAAAATGCGCCTGAGCGATAACAATATCCTACAAACTATTATAAAATTGTTCGAGAAAAAAAAGCAATCTCTTGATCCGACCCAAAAGTGGACAACCTTGCCACCGTAGCCCACCACACGACTACATAAATCCACACCCAGAGCTAGGGCTCCAAATTTCGCATCACCAACATCCCGAAGCCTCCGCCGCCGCAGCGCGCGAACGCGTCCAGGAGACCGCAGGCATGGGCGTGTACACCTTCGTGTGCCGGTGCTCGGGCGACGAGTGGACGGCCAAGCAGCTCAAGGGCGAGCTGGAGGCCTCCGCCGCCACCCCTACGAGCTGCAGCGCCGTCTCGTCGCTGCCGCGTCCGCCGCGGACTCGGCCGCCGGCGTCCAGTCCTCCTTCGCCATGGTCACGCCCAGCTCCGCCGTCTTCCAGGTCACCCATCACCTCCACCCCAGATCCAACTCTGCATGCGTCGTTTGTGCTTGGTGCTATGGTTACTATGTGTTTCTAGGATTTGACGAGTTGCGTTGCGCGATACTAGATCACGTAATTACACAATGTTATCACATTGAATCTTACGTCATCAATTGCAGATACACCGCAGAAGTTTTAGCAGTAGCTTAATAGGTTCTTGGTTAATGAAGTAGTCAGCATCCTGGCGCTTCTAGGGGATATAGCATCGTTGCAGTCTATTCAAGTTTACAATTATGTATCCATTAGAAGAGCATTGCATACTAGTGTGTATCAAGAACTTACCTGCTGTACAGTTGCAGTGCCCATGACTTGATAATTCTATTTCGTATTGCACTTTCGGCATTGGTGTAAAATCAATGTGTTCTACTTTCTTGGCCCATAAGAAAGGATTCTGTCGTGGTTACATTGGGGATGTGCCAGCTTTTCTGATTGTACTGTTAGGATTTCTTGAGCTATCACTCATGACTCAACTGCAGTGAAGTATTTCAAGATTCTCCCTGACTTGAATATAACAGTACCACTTCTTGTGAGTGTTGTGCTGTGGATCTTTACTGTGCACCAATATGATGATATACTAAATTACCACGTATGATATGGACCATATATTATCTTAAAAAAATTATATGGTCAATAAGCTAATGGCATTGTATCTGTGGACTCCATCTTTTATCAAAAAGCTAATGGCAGTAGCAAGTTTCAAAGTCTTAGTGGATGCTGTAATGTCTTAGGATAATGCGCTTGATGAAGTATTAGATGTTCTGATGTTCACCACCAGATTCCATTTGCGATGTACTTGGCCAGTTAGATTCCAAATTTCTACTATTAAATTGAGATTGGCTTGGTCATCCCATGCTTATGGAGTTATGGCCTATGGGACATCTATTTGGAAGTCAATGCTCGGGATGGAGATGGGAGAGAAATTGAGACGTTTGGATCTCTTTGGTGAGGAGCTTCGAACTTCTCGCCTATCTCAATCTCGACCATTTGTTTTCAACTCGGACGGCTCACATGCCTGGAGTGGTGCCAATTTTACCCTTCAAATTAAAGGCATAGGATCCCATACCCTTGAAAGCATGATAACACTGATACGAATGGTTTGGCTGAGTTGACAAAGCCAACAATCTGTTGAGCTGGCCTTTGTGCTTTCTTACTCTTAAAGCTGGCTGAAGCAAGTGTGCACAGAAACAAATTCTTTAGGTTGTAGGGACTACAGTTGCTATGAAACATGTATCTCTTGTTAATAGTGATTGGTATGTCTGTGACTAGTTACACAAGGAATCGCTACCCTCTGCCTTCATTGATGTACATTGAGAGGGAGGGGGATTGTAGCATGCACTGTAGCGAAAATCAGTGTAGCAGGTGCTATTTCTACTGTACAAACAGCCGCCTTGGATCACACAATGGAATTGTATCCTCTGTTGAATAGTGCCGTGCTGTGCCTTTGGTAATTCTCAGGCATTGGATTTTGAGCGAGCTCTGTTTCTACTTCCTCTGTATGATTCAGTACATCAAAGGTAGAGGATACACCTGTTCGTCATCCAGTAAGAATCATTATTATGGATGAGGTACTGTGCATTAAATGATTTTTGGCGTGACAAATTTGTACCAGATTTATTCATTGTGTTGTATTGGTATGGTTCAATTATGCATTTTTTCTTTTAAAGCAACATTACT
Organism: Ampelocalamus luodianensis; assembly: GCA_036346255.1. NCBI lineage: Eukaryota > Viridiplantae > Streptophyta > Magnoliopsida > Poales > Poaceae > Ampelocalamus > Ampelocalamus luodianensis. The sequence goes on along the minus strand of CM070627.1, from coordinate 47,219,495 downwards.
ATGGAGTTTTAAGTTCATGATTTGGAAGCTTTGATTGTGCGGTGCCTGTTGCTAGCATAACAATATGCATGTCAATCTTTGTTGTTTGAATGGTATCGCTGAGTTTCGAATTACTCAGACTTTTATATTTGTTATCCTGGTTAAATCTTGATGCTGGAAGCTTGTAATCTCTTGCAGGTGATCATTGGTGCTGTCGGTGGTGGTGCGATGATTGGTGGTGGTGCTGCCGCAGGCGGGCTGCTGCCTCAGGTGGTGCTGCTGCAGAGGCCCCCAAAGCCGAGGAGAAGGAAGAGGAGAAGGAAGAAAGCGAAGACGACCTGGGATTCTCCCTCTTCGATTAGATTTTGTTTCACTACATCATTAAAGTGGCATGGACCTATTGCGGTAGTTTTGGTGTCTTTTGGACAGCTTGGTTTGAAGACTTGTCTTACTCTGTAGCTTATCCAGGAAAAATGTTTTCATGAGTAGACAGACCTACGTTTTTGTATTCCGTTTTTAGTGTATGGATTTGGTGTATCAGAACAGGTGACATTTGGAAATACATCGAATGCTATGTTTTTGATGGATAAGTCTCTGTGTTGGCTTATGCGCCCTTCAAGATAGCATCCTTGGTGGCGGTTATCATCTCTTTTAGAATGAGCATCTTGTACTAGCTTTAGGACTAGCTTTAGAGGATGAGCATCTAGGGCAGGCGTCTAGGACACAACATCTAGAATGAGCATCTTAGACTAGCATATGCTTGGTGGTTAGCCCTATAAATATGTGTCCCCAACCCTTTAGGTTGGCATGGCATTGTGTGAAATATACAAGAAAAATTGCCCCATCTCCAAGTGTCATCCTCTCAGGAGTAAGGATCTTGATATCACCTCAACCAAGAGTCCGGCGACTAACAAGTGGTATCGAGCTTGTGTATCCTGTGCTGAGCATCTCTGCTCATCTCCTTCTCGACCTCGGCGGCTGACCCCGTGCGTGCGGCGGCGACTCGGCATCCACGCTCGCTCCTCTCGGAGGCGAGCGGCGGCTCGTCGAAGCGACCCTCTCCGCGCAACACCCCGATGCGCGCCATGTCTGCGAGTAGTCTCGGCGTTCGATCGCCTCGAGCACGCGGCGTCGTGACGGCCGAGCTTCGCCGCGCGGCAAGCAGCCTTGGCAGGCAGTGGCGGCGAGAGACGGCGCTGCGGCGTGGCGCAAAAGCGTCGGTAGCGGTGGCGGGTGGCGGCGGCGAGGCGGAGAGTGGCGGCGGCGGCGGTCACGGCGCGTGTGGCGCGGCGAGGTCAAGGTCTGCGGCGGCGGCAGCGGCTCCATCTCTGCGATGGCGGCGGCAGCGCGGACCTTGGCCGGCTGGAGAGGAAGCGCGCGGCGGCAGCGCGATGGCGGCCGCGCCGCCACGAGCTTAGCGGCGATCGAACGGCGCGGTCGCGGCTGGTGGCGCTCTGGAGGCGCGCGCGGCGGTGGCGCTCTGGAGGAGGCGCTTCGGCGGTGGCGTTCTGGAGAAAGCGCGCTCGGCGGTGGCGCTCTGGAAGAGCGCGCCGCGACAACGGCGGTGGCGGGTCGATAGAGCGCGGCCTTCACGAGCGGCGTGGCTCTCTCCGGGCCGTGCCGTGGTTACCACGGGTTTGGTGTTGTCGGGGGCCGGCCTCGGCGGTGGGTGGCCTACCTCGCCAAGGCCAACTTCGTCGAGTGGTGCGGTGATGAAGGTGAGGCTCAGTGCGGCACATGTGGGAGGCGATCCGTCTGGCGGCGTCGACTACGACCGGGATCGGCGGCGGCTGGATGCCCTCATCGGCTGCGATCCGCTCAAGATGCGATTCGCTCTCCAACAAGCGGTGCCAGGAGGCTTGGGGCGCCATCATTGCGACGCGCGCATCGGCGGCGGCCGCGCGCAAGTCCCTGCTGCGAGCGCCGCGCGGAGTGGAGACCACGGCCTTCAAGCGGTGAGGGCGTTGATGACTTTGCTCTCGTCTCAACACTCTGCTGCGAAGTTGGTAAAGTTCGGCGGCGACACCTCTGACAAGGAGAGAGGCGTCGAAGCTCTTTATTGCGTCCCGAGAAGTACAAGCGGATGGCTCGGTCGATCCGGTCTCTGCTGGACCTCTCCACGATGTCGTCGAGGAGGCGATAGGTCGCCTCAAGGTCGTCAACGATGATGAGCCACGATCTCTCTCGGGACCGTCACCATTGGCGGAAGCTCCTCCTCGCTCGGGAGGAGGCTGCCGACCAAGGTGACGAGGAAGAAGAGCCTTCTTCCACGACGGCGACGCATGCGTGATAAGCGCGGCAAGCGCGCAAAACGCCGAGCATGGGCGCGAGGGCGTCTGAGGGTGATGGCCGTGGGCGCCCGAGCGCGGCCCGGCAAACAAAGCCGACGCGAGGCGACTCTTGCTACAAGCTGCGGCAAGCACGGTCGCTGGGCCAAGTTGTCGGCGACCACGCAGCGGCGGGCCGCGTCGCGCGGCGGAGGAGGAGGAGCATCGGCTCGGTTCATTGCTCGGCGAGCATCGAACAACCTCGGCTGCCGGCGCGGCGGCTCTCCTCCGCCTTGGCGAGCCAAAGCACCGCCCTCTTGGCGAAAGTTAAACAGCAGCAAGGCCGGCGGGTGGTGCCTCGACACCGGCGACACCCCACATGGCCGGGCGGCGGGAGTTCTTCTCGGCGTGACTCGAGCGTTCGAGGCTCTGTCAAGTTTGGGGGCGCCTCGGCGTTGAAATCAGAGCGGCGCTCGCTCTAGGATCGGGATGGCTCAGATTCCTCAGGAGACACACAAGACTTAGGGAGATTGATGGATAAGTCTCTGTGTTGGCTTATGCGCCCTTCAGGCGACATCCTTGGTGGCGGTTAGCATATCTTTAGACAGAGCATCTTGGACTAGCTTTAGGACTAGCTTTAGAGGGCGAGCATCTGGAATGAGCATCTAGAATGAGCATCTTAGACTAGCATATGCTTGGCATATGCTTGGTTAATTAGCCCTATAAATATGTATCACAACCCTCGAGTTAGTATGGCATTGTGTAGAAATATCTGAAAAATTGCCCCATCTCAAGTGTCATCCTCCGCGAGTAAGGATCTTGCTATCACCTCAAGCAAGAGTCCAGCGACTAACCGTTTTGTCCCTCAGCTCGTTTACAGTTCATGAGAAATTGCATTTGTATCTGGAATCTGTTTCAGCTCAACTGCACAAATAGGCTTTGCTCTATTCTGCAACTCTATGGCAGAATTGAACGGCAAAAGTGACATGTGAACGCCGCCACGTCTTTCGAAGAAGATACCGATTATCAAAGATACAAAATGAGAAATTGGACATGTCTTGGGAAGAATTTATAGATATCAATGTTCAAAGTTTTTTTTAAAAAAAATCAGTAAATTAGGAATTTTGGTGTGGTTGACTACTGCATCCCCGTGCACTATCTTAACCCTCAAAAGTGTCTCAAAAGTGCCGCCGCCGCGCACGCAGCCGCATCCAGGAGACCGCAGGCATGGGCGTGTACACCTTCGTGTGCCGGAGCTCCGGCGACGAGTGGACAGCCAAGCAGCTCAAAGGCGAGCTGGAGGCCACCGCCGCCACCCCCTACGAGCTGCAGCGCCGCCTCGTGGCTGCCGCCTCCGCCGCGGACTCGGCCGCGGGCGTCCAGTCCTCCTTTGCCATGGTCACCCCCAGCTCCGCCGTCTTCCAGGTCAGGCCTCCTCCACTGTTGTGTAGTACTCGAGTTGTTATACGGCTGATGCGGCTTCGTGAGCTACGAGATGTAATTCCCCCCTGCGATGTGCATCTGATAGTTAGGTTAGATCTCTAGTTAAATTGATTAGCTGTTTGTGTTAGGTTTTCTCGTCCATTGATGAGTGGCCGTATCGATGCTTTAGTTGAGCTCAACATGACAACATCTGAAGAACAGAATGCTTCTCGTTGCAATGTTGTGCTATTCAAATAGATTAGTAGCGTATCGGATTTGGGGCTGACAAAAGGGGTATTTGGAGTATTTGATGCAAACTCCAGAAGTTTTGATTAAAAATACAATGGTGTATTTAGGCATTGAAAGAACAATATTAGAGTCGTTTATTACTGTGTATCCGGTTCTGTATTGACTCTTCAGTTGCTCTAGATTGCCTTCATTTGTGAAATTTTTTCGGTCTCTGCTACTTCCAAGTGCCATTAGAATACTAATGCGTGTGTCGGCTAGAGGATTGATTCAAGGATAACCGACATTTTACTATTTCCAATGTTACTGAATATTTGGCCAAAATTGTTCGGAATAGTAATTAGAGTATGAGAAGTTGTGCTGCTTCAGGGTTTGTATTGGGTATCATGGCTCTTATGGTTAAAATGAATAGGTTTGTATGGGATTGTATTGTGGCACACAAGTCACAGTGTGGTGATTCACATCATATGCAGTCTATTTATTCCTCTAGAACCACTTGCTGTTAGGACATATGATGGTTCCAAAGAAATCTTCGGTGTGGTTTTTGTGGCCTGTACTTATTTATCTTCAGCAATGCATTCCAATATTCGATGGGACATTTGCACTTTCCCTATAAAATGCTTTGGGGTTGATAGTTTGTCAGTCAATCTAGATGGCATCCATGCCTTTTGTTTTTGTTTTGTTCATTTGTTGTTGGCCTGGTGACAAGTGCACAGAGCCACAGAGGCTTATCTTTATAACTGCTATACGGTGTGATTATTTCATCAGGATGCCAAAGTTTATTATGGACAGTTTGTAGGAGCCTTGCCGTAACAAGGTTGTTGCTATAATTTGCCTTGCACGATGATTACATGTTGTATTATGAGATAATTGTTTGATTAATACTGCGTAAATTAAGGTAAATATTTTGTTTAGGCAAGATGTAGTATTTGATTGATTATGTTCTATTTGTCCAGTTTGGAGTTTGGATTTGTGTTACAACTATTATCAATGTGTTGGTATTGTTCTTTGCAAAACAGCATGTGGTTCTGTGATCTTATGGTGTATTGCAGTCAATTTTCTTCCTTTTTCTAGGTGATCTATGCCACGGAAGTGAGCATTTAACATGAGAAGTCATTCCTAATAGTCAGCAGACTTAGCATTTTATTATTTGTGCCAATGGTTTTACGCCTGATGGTAGTATCTGTCATACCATTTGTTGCATCTTGCATGTTTTCTCAATTAAGCTTTGTATAATGCTGATCTGAAATCTCACGCAGGTGACCATTGGTGCCGTCGGTGGTGGTGCGATGATTGGTGGTGGTGCCGCTGCTGGTGGTGCTGCTGCAGCAGGTGGAGCTGCCGCTGAGGCCCCCAAAGCCGAGGAGAAGGAAGAGGAGAAGGAAGAAAGCGAAGACGACCTGGGCTTCTCCCTCTTCGATTAGATCTTGTTTTGCTATATCCCACAGTGGCTTGGTCCTATCGCAGTAGTTTTGGTGTTCTGTGCACATGATCCATATTATCCAGAGGCCTGTGAACCTGCCTAGCTGATTAAGAAAACTCTTGTTTATGAATGTTAAGAGATCTATGTGGTACTTTTCGTTCATGCAAGGATTCGATTGTGTCATTTAGTATCAAATATCCTACTAGCTCTATTCATTTGGCACCTCTTTTCCCACTCAGAATCCTCGAAATGAATCTAGACACGGAGTTTCAGGTAATTACCCACCTTTGCTGGTTATAGAAAAAGTTCGGGTGTTTGCTCGCAGGTTTTGAGTGGAGCTGAATTTCTTTGCACGCCTTAGTATCAAATATCCTACTATAGTTTTTTCTTTGCACGGGTTCTTACCGTAGTATTGTTTCTCACTTTCAGTATACATTGAATTGAAATCTGTGTGTTTTTCTCACGTAGTTCTATACTACTAGTCGTAATTGGAAATCACATTTGTTTTGCTTGTCTAGTTCCCTGGAGCATTCCATGTCGAACACCGTTTGGCCGAAATCAAAGGCTCAGATCCCCCAAACCACTAGCATTCCTGCAATCTTTAGTCCTGTGCTTAGAGAGGAAGGCGAATTTTGGTTATCTTGTTCTGTTATTCCTTTGGCAGGAGCCAGGAAGGGTCTCTTTCTTCAGCTTCTCTCTTCTTTTTTTTTTTTTTTTTTTTTGTCTCACGGGCCTTCAGGTACGTTTCCACGTCGAATAGTTGGTCGGCATTAGCAACAGGAAGGTAATTAAAGATACTCCTGCATGGCGCATATTGCAAAGAATGAGGTTCTGTACTAAGGCACAATCCCATGCATATCCAAAGCTTTTAGCTTTGGGAGCGTCACATAAATGCCCTTCAAACAAAGGTGGGCGGAGATAGCTAGCCACCACGATTTGCCACTCGAGAACATCTTGGCAGGCTGTCGCATGTGATGCTCGTCAGGTTGCCATTTTCACACTGATTCCTAGTGTCCAGAAAAGAAAATGAGTAGAGTAGAAACTGGCTTCACAGGATATCATCTTTCTTCAGGGCATGGTAAGCAAATAGGCAAATAAAAATAGATAGCTAGTGTCTCTTGAGGCAGGCGGTAGGCCAGCACCTAGTGTCTAATTGCCGCCTAGGCGGGAGGGCTATGCCTAGTGCTTAGGCAGGCAGACGCATAGGAGAACACTGCTTGAGGGTGAAGACAGTTTTGTGTTCTACCAGTTTCTGTGGGGGCATTCGATGGATGAACAGGAGAGGTGATCGGAGGGCCAAAGCGACAACGAGTTCGATAAGTTTTGGGCTTTTGGGCCTGTTTGGAACGGCTTTGATTTTTCTCTCGAAAAAGCTAAATCTGTTCTAAACGGGCGGTTTTTTTCCTAAACCGGAAGCCACCTATAACGCAAGAAACCCGAAGCCCAAAGTTGTCGTGGAGAAGCTTCCTCGGACCCTGTTCCACATTTACCACCGAAGTTGGGGGTAATTACCCGTTTTTGCCACCGCACAACCCCCCCCCCAATCCCTAGCACACCATGAGACCTTGCTTGCTGCTCCTCTTCCCTCCTCCCCGGTGATTGGGCTGCTCCTCTTCCCCTCTCCCCATCTGCCTCCCCTGCTCCCCATCGCCGCCTCCTCCTCCTCCCAGTGTGCCTCCCACCTCCTCCCAAGCTTTCTTTGTAACACTGACTTAACAAAAGCCCAAGATGTCATTCACAACTACTATCGCTGCCAATTTTAACCATTAATCAAGTATTAACAACCTCTGGATTTCTAGAATAAACACCCAACAATATGTTGAACATAAATTTCAGTAACAAGTTAAACCATAAGTCGAATATAATATGAACCAAATAATTACCACGGGCATCGTAAATAAATTTCACTTAGGGAACACATCAACTAACAATGTTACGAACCATAAGGAACGAAGGGAAACTACGATTTATCCAATTATTACAACGGAAGATGCTAAATTATTTAAGACCAAAAGTGATAAATTATTAGGTGGAGTGAAGTGCTACAAAAAAATGCAATCGTTCCATGTTCTACTTCCACCCAAAGTATGATGTCGTCAACGTTCACCTAAAAACAACAAATAAGTAAGAGTGAGTCCACGACTCAGCAAGTACAAATCAAAATAATAAACGAGACATCATTTCAACAACAATTCATTCTTATTATTCTCATTATCTCAGATCACATTTTCACTTTTCATGAATGCAATACAAACTCATGCTCATGCCACAACTCAACTTCTGTTTATACCGGTATAGCAGAGTGTTATGATAATACAAACTAATAATTAACCAAGCTATGGTGACAAAAGTTCATGGTAATACAATAAGCAAAGTGGATGTAATCAAATGGGTGAATAGTTAAATCCAAAACATTTAAAAAGTAAATACTTGAAGTAAAATACAATAATTTGAAGCAAAGTAATTTTAGAAAAACTGGGTTTAACATGATCAAATGTACAACTTGTCTTGAAATAAGTCTTGTGCTGGTCTTGAGCTTGATCAACTCCTCCTTCCTCAAAAGCTCCGAAGTATCAACGTCTACTCACAGCGAAAGTGAAAACCCAAATAAATATAAAAGAGCAACAAATAAACTCTAAAAATTAAATAAAAATCTTATGAAGGTAGGGCTTTGAATTTAGATGAATTTATAAACTTGAATGAGTTCAATCGGAGTTTGTATGAGAAAGAAGGAGCTCTTGAAAGATTTAAATCTAAGAAAAAGAGAAATAATTCAGAATTTTCTTTCTAAAGGAAATTCCAAAAATATTGCATCAGCATGACGTCAGCAATGAATTTAGAATTAAAAGAAAATCTAGAAAATAGGGAATAGGAACAGGTGGGGCCCTTGGTCTATGGACCAAGTCCACAGGTTTGGCTCACGGTCTATGGCTCATGGGTCTATGGAACAGTGAACTAACATGTTGGGTCCACATGTCAGTGGCTAGGTCCACCATGGACTAAGTCCATCTTTGGCTTTGAGTTTAGAATTTTGGTATGGGTGGCGATGTGGCTAGTTCTGAAGTGACACACACATGGCACCTGCGTGGCGGCGACAAAGGCGACACATAGGCGGTCATGTCGACAAGATCAATGACCATGACGGCTTGACGGCGGCGACGCCGGATGATGGTGATCGACGGTGAACGGGGTACACCTAGGGATGGCAATCGGGCGCGGTGGGCACGGGTAGTGCTTGTCTATACCCATACCGCGACCCTAATTTCCCCCCACGGGCATGCCCGCAAAGGACAACGGGCGAAGAATCTCGCCCATGCCCGTCGCCCGCGGGCATGCCCGTTTACCCGCGAACAATGCACCGCTGCCCGTGGGTACCCATCACCCGCGGGCATGCTCATCACACAAACAATGCACACATCAAGTTCATCACAATTAACACATCAATAGTCGTCACATTCAACAACTAATAAAGTTCATCACAATTCACACCTCAAGTTCAACAAGACAACTAATCAAGTTCAACAAGTAAAATGAACATACAAGTGACATAATTCTGATACATCAATGACATAGCATTCACATTTGAGGCATCGACCAATATCCTCGAGCGTACTTTGTATGAACAAGAGCACTAGATAGCCAATAGTTCAAAAGACTGATCCACTAATGATCAACTGGAAGCAAACCCGCATTCGGAGATCCACGATAAGTGTTACATGCATATTAACAAAGGTTAAAAAAATAGATGTGTCTTTTCTTGCCATTGATATTTTATTTCTTTCTTGTAGTTACTCCATATGTGTTGTTCAATCTCATTGCTTGGAATTTGTTCAACTATGGTTAGTGTTTCTCTTTCAACTTGATTTTCCTTGAATGAGGCGTCTCGATTTTGAGTTGTTACGAAAGGAAAAAGTACATGTAGTTACATAAAAACATGAACATAAAATAACATCCAATAGGTTGAGATTTATAAATTACCTAGAAAAATTACATCATGGTTGAAAGCTTTTCGTGCCAATGACCCCATCTGAATGAGCAGGACAATACACATCAAGAATTACAATAGCATATTAGACAACAAGAAATAGCATTATGTTAATTTTTCAACAAATTATTCATCGGACCATAAACAATCTCAAGTATATCTATATATACTTATCGTAGAACCCAGGAAGAAATGCTACTAAGCAAAGTTGCTTGATTTGTCATATATGTGAGAAAGAAATATACAACAACAGTTAGTAACATTCTGGTGACAAATCCTTTAAAAGAAGTTTTTTTGGTGAATCACAAACCACTGTATATTTGAGCAAAAATAAGAAAACTAACAGAACAACTTAGAAAAGAAAGCACTGAGCAAAAACCTAGAACACCCCCTGATGTTTCAATTGGACTATATTATATAACCAAAAATGAAATTAAACAATGTAATCTAGTCATTCTTATTAAATGCGTGTAAATACCAGATCAAATTAGACTAAATTAAAGTGCTTTACCCAAACAATAGATGGCAGCTGTAATATGCATCCGCCACTTCATATGTAATTGAATCAGTGCCATCTATACAAATCTTGGTTCCATAACTAGATTTCCTGTACCACTTGTACAAGCTTGATCCCTCATATCCATCATAATAGATGCCCACTCCACTATATAAGCCTGAACTCGTATGCTTCAAGTGAACATCTGAAACAGATGGAAAAGCGCAAGTTTGGACAAAGTAAGGATTTGCGGCGATTAAATAAATGCACAACAATGTCAACTACTGAGCAGATCAAGGGCAACTTTGCCATGCGAGGTCATCGATAATAGCCACCAATGGATCGCGATCTTTCCATCGTATCATGTAGGAACCCGGGGATGCCGGCCAAGCGGAGGCGGCGGCGGCGGAGGCGCTCAACGTTGATGAAGCCGTCATGTTACGTACATTTAGACATGCCCTCTATTCATTATCTAGTGTCATAGGAGAATTAACTTTATCAATTTTGTGATAACGTGGGAAACTTCTTCAAAGTTTGGCTATAGCAACTAGCCAAGGGTCTTTCTTGTCGATGGAGCAAATAATCTACAATGGAATTGGTTTTCACATCCTCACAAAAGTGTTTGCTTCATGTACTACAGAATCACATCCTCACATCAACACATAAGTGCTTGCTTCATGTACTACACACAAGAATCACATCCTCACAAAATAACTTCATTCATTCAACGGCAAGGATGCAAAAAATTGAGATCTAAAAATTCTTGAGGAAGAAGTTGGACACTTACCTTGTCGGGTGAGAGTCGCCAGAGCACCGGCGGGAGAGGAGTCCGATGGGAGGGTTGCGCTTGGGGAGGAGGTGGGGATGTCGATCGGCGGAGGTGGCGCTTGGGGGCAACGAGGCCAGGGAGTCGGTGGCGTTGAGGAGGATTCGGTGGGAGGCGGCGCAGGGGGAGGAGGTGGGGATGCCGGCCGAGCGGAGGTGGCGCTTGGGGACAACGGTCGGCCGGGACGGGAGGAGGGCGGGGGCGGGGATGAAGAAGGATTCACATGAAGCAATTAAGGGCATTCACGAGGAAGCCATGGGAGGATGAGAAGCGGAGGATGACCTAGATTTGCGGAAGTCGTAAGCGGCGTCGAGAGTGCGAGAACTCGCCCCACTCGTGAGCATCATCGTCGGCGGGCGGGCGGTTGGTGCACTGGTGGAGCATGAGAAGCGCGTGCGAGCGTCGAGCCCGCGGGAAGTCGCAGCCGACGAGGGCCTCGAGGACGCTGGACTTGCCACTGCTTTGGCTCCCTACCACCGCCTCGAGCACCTCATCAGCGTCAGCTCCATCACGGGGGCCCACACCACCGCCGGTTCGCCGCGCTAGATCTGAGGTGGCCTTCTGCTTCCCGGACAACCTAGGCCTCAACGGCGGGGCGTGAGGAGGGGGCAGTGTGGCCGGGCGGGAGGAGGGACGGCGGAGGAGCCATGAGGAAGGGCGTCGGTCAGGCGTGAGGAGGTGGATGTGGGAGAGGCGGAGGGGACAAGGAGAGACCGAGAGAGTGGGAGATGTGGGAGGGGAGGCGAGTGGCGGCGGTTGCTCGAGTGGCAGGTGGATGAGTGGATGCGTGGAGCTTTTATCTAGGGTTTTTGACATGTGGGTCCACCTGTCAGTAGGAGATCGGGGGTAATCGGGTAAAACGGGCACGGGTAGAGCTCCCCCATACCCATGCCCGTTTACCCGTTGGGCAGAGTTTGGCCTCCATATTCATGCCCACGAGCAATAAAGGAAGAACATACCCACCTTTATTAGGGTTTTTGCGCAGTGCAGCGGTGTCGGCAAGATTGCCATCCCTAGGTACACCTCTGGCATCATCATGCCTTGGTGATCACATCTAGTGGCTTAGATGCGACTGGATCGGCTGGCAAGGTGGTCGACGGCGAGGTAGGCGACAACGGTGGCTCGGGATGACGGCTAACCGGTGGTGGAGTGCTTCGACAAGGTTTTGGAGTGCGCGCAAAGGTTCATGAAATCAAGCGTGCGACGGGTCATGCGCGAGGACCAATGGTCACTGGCGGTGACGGGAATGCGACGGCGACGATTAAGCAGAGCGGCGGCGCGGCTTTGACAGCGAGATGATGCTTCGGCTTTCCTTCAGTGACAAGATGGTGCGCACCACGTAGAACACGTTAGGGTGAACCCGGTGGAGTAGACGATGACGACAGGGGATCACTAGCAGCGATGGAATCGATGAAGAACAGCAGCGGCAGAGCTAGGGTTCAAGTTTTGATTCCGACGAAGTGATGGCGATCTAGGGCTCGGGACTTTGGGGAATTGGTGGCGGGGGTCGAGGCGATCGTTTTGACACGCACGCTGAAGGCTTTTATAGCTTGTAGCGGCGGCGCTACGGAAAAAATGCGAGCAGCGGCTGCGCGAGTCGATTCATGTTTGGGACCCACATATCAGCGGAAAATGCTAGGGTGAGTTGGCGTCACACACGCCACGTGTGTGACTGACAGGTGGGGTCGGGAGCGGGTGAGCGGAGAAAGAGGGAAACGGGCTGGCACGCGAAAATGGGCCAAAATACAAGGAAAATGGGCTGGGGCGAGAGGAAATTGGCCCAAAGATTTTTTTCCTAAGATTTAAATAGATTTTATTTTTTTTAGAAATACTAGAAAATCCAAATGTTAAATTAAAAATAGTAAATGAACTCGAAAAAATTGCAGAAAAATCTGGAAAATATTTCCAAGAACAACGAAAAATAAAATAATTTTAGAATTAATTGATGTTCAGATTAGTCATATTAAATTCTTTTGACATTTGAAAGTCCCATTTAAGCTTTATTAAATTCAAACAAAATTTGATAAATTTTTCCAAGGGACTAAACTATTCCAAAGTATTTTGAAACTCAGAAAATTGGGGTGTTACACACAACTAGTGGCGCATGTCGGTAGTGATCAAGTCCTTGTCTTATGCGGATGTTCTTGAAGGGCGACATACGACGACCATTTGTTTATTCTTTCATTTAGATGTTAAGGCATTAACCAAATACATAATGTCCATGACTTTCAGGATCGATCTATGATTGGTTAAGATATGCATGTTTGCAGTTGTGCAACCATGCAAGTTATAATTTGATCTCATCGTTGCAATGTATGGATGCATGCAATGGTACAACCATACCAACTTTGTAAATCTCATCGTCCCAAATTTTGAGCTAGTTAAAAATTTTCAGGAGCCACCAGTAGATCGAGAAATTTATCTCTGGCCTATCATATGCTTTTAATGTATTCAATATATATGGACAATGAAACATTTTATGCGGTACATTGTGCTGTCCTTGCAGTAGCGTCGTGGCCTCGTGGGTGGTGGCAAGCGGCCGCGAGAGCGGCGACATCTTGGCGTGCACTCAGGATCAGTTCGGGTGGCTAGCACAGTATGGTCAAGAGAACGAGCAGCACGACCGGAGCGCGTGAGCGGCGGCAACACGATACCAATTGGGGCAGAGTTCGGCCAAGTGCAGCCGCGGAGCCGAAGGCGTTGAACTAGTATACTTGAAGGGAAGGGTTGGCCGTTATCGTAATTTGGGCCAACATGTAAGGTCGAAAGCCTTAAAAGTAAGGAACATGTAAGGCTGCTCCCAATGCTCCACTTTGGCTAGTATCTTAGCTTGCCATGTAAGCAAAATAATGATGTGGTACCATAGTTAATGAAGAGAGAGGGTACTCTAGTATCTAATTTAGATACTACTTGTTTCGAAATCAGCGCAAAGCAGTCTCGTGCATGTGATTAAATGAAACGACTTAAGATACTATAATATAAGAAACCATGCATTGAGAAGATGGTATCATAACACTACCATGCTGCTGAAAGCTGCGTTAAGATCTGCCATTGAGAGTAGTCTAAGGCGGAAGAAAATTACTTGAGTGAGCTCGCTGCTGACGCATGTGCTCATGCATGCCTACGTGTCTTGCTGGGGTACAAGTCTTCCAGAAAACGAAGAAATTGTTGCGAAAAATCTGATGTGAACTCGATCCATTTGACCCTTGCAGACTTGCAAAAGGGGTAAGGAAAAATGTGTGCTGGGGAGCCCCTGGGCGGCGACAAGTGCAGCTACCGTGCCGGAGCAGCCCAGCGACTCGGCCGGCGCGGTTTCCGACGGTATAACACATGATTTCTACGTCAAAATTTCCCAGAAATTCTCGTAGAAAACGGCTCAATTCCTACGTGAATCCAGTCAAGAAGTTGTCGCGTGCCAAGAAGAGCGGTACGATTTACACGATGCAGTACTCTTATTTGGGAGAGCATTGATCGAAGCACTACTCTTATTTTCTTTGATCAAAGTGGTGTTCTTGTTAGGTGAAAAGGGAATTAGTGATGCTTTGTTAAAGTAGGTTCTCTTAGTTATATAAGTCATATTGTTCCATGCAAAATTTCTATGTTACAGAAAAACACTTAACTAAGTACTGGTTTGAAAGATGCAAATAGCTGGCTGTGTGTTTGCCATTTATTTATTGTTCCAAGGCATAGTCTAAGTACTTGAGATCGACGGCATTAGCGTGTCCTGAGAGTATTCTAGCCTTCTAGGGGTGGCTTAGCCTTGTTCCCGAACAAAGAGACAGTCTTGGGGATAACTACATCATATCATACCATGCAAATAATATGATCCATCATCTAATTTTCTTTCTTTCTTTTTTTTTTTTGGCAAAGAGTCCATGAAACCTTTTATCCAGAACTTGCATACCACGCTGCACCAATCCATGCAACACTCGTGGAGAATCAAAGCTTTTGCCTGAATCCCCACCAGATTCTCCCCTTATCTTCACTTCATTCTCACGAATAGCAGTTCTGAATTCTGATGCTTCTACGTACACACGAAAATTGCACGAACAAATCGACTTATATTACAGAAATTAAGATCCTAAAATTGACTAATTACCACAACACGTGGCTGCAAAACCAATAACAAGGTAGCATAAGGGTTTAAGTGCAAAGCAACTACTTGGGAATTGGGATAAATAGCTCACACGCCCTTGTCTACAGCTCCAAACATCACAAAAACTTTTCCTTTTCCCCCAAAGAAACAACTGTTTTTGTTCCTTTTCCTTTATTGTTCTTTTGCGAATTCGTTGGATCAAATTTGAACCCCCCCGGACTTCCGGCGAAGTTTGCCGATTTCCTTCGAGGACCGGCGTAAATCGAGGTAGTTTCTTCCCCCCTTTTTTTGATGATTTTTTTGGGATAGTTTTGGTTAGCTGTTGTTTCCGTGGGTTTTGTCACTCTATGCGCTTTGGTGATCTATTCAACCATAAGTTTCGCAGTTTGGAACTTTGGATGTCAAAATTTTGATTCTGAGGTGAGATTTTGGGATTGTGGATGCCTGGAAGGCATATGAGGGATTCGTTGGGGGTGGGGAGAATTCCATGCGCAATTCGATGCGATCAGGCAAAAAAATTGCTGCCTTTATGCTAAGATGTTAATAATTCCATCTCATCGGTTTCTTGTGCGCTAGTGTAAAGCCACAGGCTTACGCCTTACTTAGCCTTTGATCAACAAATAAAGCTATTCCGGTGCAAGAACTCGCTTGTCTGCAGTGGAAGTTAGTGCTGTAGTATCCACCTGATTTTTGCGCTCTCAATCTTGTTCAGCGAATAGGATTGGTCGGCTCATGCGTTTGTTACGATTCATCACCTGCTTCAATGGATTCTAGTGCGTGTGGGAGGGAGCTGTTTGTGTGTTGATGGTGGAAACCGCGAGCATCCTTGCTTAATGAAGCAATGCTTCTTCCCTTTTGTGTTCTGTTCTTGTGAACCTTTTGTGTGTTGATGGCTTTGGTGGCGCCCACAACTTGACAAGTCTTAAACCTTGCCAAAGAAAAGTTGCAACACGTGGGGAACTCAGTAGGAAGAGAGGACAAGTCCACAAAATCAGCGTGTTAAGCTGTACTGCCCATGCAGCATCTGTTTCTGCACTACATTTTTCTGCTGCATGCCTGCATCTGTTGTAGTTGTAGGGGTGTTGTCTTGGTAACTACTTGCTCATCTCATTGTCATGTCACAGAGCATGCGGTGCAGGAAGCTTGGATCCTTTTTAATTATTCCTTTGCTTTTATTTACTGTCTTTAGTTGATTTAATGTAAATGGAAGCTATCAAGTGAATCTGATTGTAGTGTCAAGTCAATATCTCTGAATAAATGTCATGACAATGAAGCATTATGATAAGCTTGGAATCTTGAACAGTTGAACCGATTGTGTGATCCATAGTTTTATTATGGAAGGTGAAGGCCAAGTAAGTTGCTGATTTGTATTTGCCTTCTTTAAACTTGTGACAGTGCAGAAGACCAACTGGCTTGCTAGGAGCCTAGAATTGCGTACAGTGTGCCGGAAGTTTTGTTATCTATTATCCTGACTTGCTAACTTCTAATGGGATGGGGAAACACCTTAACCAGGCGCCTCAAAGTTTTTTCCATGGCCTTATTTATCTACTTCGACTACAAGGTGTGGTTGTATTTCTTTTTTATGCTGTTCTTTCGACAACCAGTCACTTCCGTTCTGGTAGAAACAGATTAACATCTTCTTGAGGTACAAGCAGGCTGTTCAGAAGAGAGTTCAATGGGTTAGCACTAGTAAAAAGAATGCTACATGGGCAAAAACACACGAGCGAAATGCTCACCGTGTTCTCAACTTGATGATAGAGTTAGAAGGGTTATGGGTGAAACTGGGCCAATATTTGTCCACAAGAGCAGATGTGCTTCCTGAACCCTACATAAATGTCCTCAAGAAGTTGCAGGACTCGCTTCCTCCACGCCCTCTTGAAGAGGTATGCATACCTGTTCTTGATGAATGGAAGATTGAAAATTATTGTTCGATGGGGTTTGATTTTGAGTTTCATCCCCATGAAACTCTCTCTACTCCTATGATGATTGCCAGATTTAATGTCCATGAAAATTATTACCCTCATAAGTATTTTCATTTATTTGTAAATCAATCCTAATCCTAATGGCAATGATTAACAATGTATAGGCTAACTGTAGTGTAATTTGTCTTTATCTTGATTTTTGTCTCTCGTGTGCAGGTTCGTGGAACCATAGAGAAAGAACTTGGGAAACCCATGACTGATCTATTTGCTAATTTTGTCCTGGACCCTCTTGCAACTGCATCAGTAAGTTCTGTGGTGTTCGAATGAACTTTAATTTATCTGATGGAAATTCATAGTATGCTCATGTGAGTCTTCGTGAACATTTCGTAACAGATAGCACAAGTTCATCGTGCAACTCTGACAGATGGCAGAGAAGTAGTCGTGAAAATTCAGCATGATGGTGTCAAAGAGATCATATTAGAGGTTTCTCTCTTTTCTGGAAAAATGTTTTGTAAAATAAGTAGGATTGCTATTACATTTTTGTATTGGTGATCAGGATTTGAAGAATGCAAAATCATTAATCGAATGGATTGCATGGGCAGAACCTCAGTATGATTTCAATCCAATGATTGATGAATGGTGCAAGGAGGCACCAAAGGAACTTGATTTCAACCATGAAGCAGGTAATTCTCCTTGCTCAGGTCCTTATGCATATGCTTCTCTGCATATGTTCCCATATTCTCTTTTTATTGAAGTCATGGTCTAGTCACTTATAAAGAGGTCATCATGATAACTTATGGTATAAAATCTTTAATTTTAGAGAACACTAGGATCGTCTCCAGGAACCTCAGTCGGAAAGCTGAATGTGGGAGTGGCAGTGTTTCCAGTGCTGTTGATGTTCTGATTCCAGAAATTATTCAGGTCTAATGGTCTATCTGTCAGTTCAATTTTTTATTTTGTTAGTATAGTTATTTTTTTTGCAAATCAAGTGGCCATCAACTGACCCATTCTTCTCTGTGTATCAGTCAACTGACAAGGTTCTAGTTTTGCAATATATGGACGGTATTCGCTTAAATGACAATGATTCATTGGAAGCATATGGTGTTGATAAGCAAAGGCTTGTCGAAGAGATAACTCGTGCATATGCTCATCAGATATACATTGATGGCTTCTTCAATGGCGATCCTCATCCTGGTATTTTAATTCTATGCATCTTGGGAAGATCATCTGTCACCTCAAATCTCAATTGTATTATTCAATTTGTTCCTTGTATTGCTTGCACATACATTCCTACTAACATGCATTTTTTTTCTGTAGGCAATTTTCTTGTGAGCAAGGAACCTCCACACAAACCGATTCTCCTTGACTTTGGGCTCACTAAGCGAATATCAGAATCACTGAGGCAGGCACTAGCAAAGATGTTTTTGTCATGCGCTGAGGTTTGTGACACTTTGATCTTCTAAATAATATGCCAACAAAAGCGGAGTTAATCAAGAGAAGATTGTATCTTTTGTGGCTATAAGCCACAAACATTTCCTTTAGATAGCTGCATCCTTTCCTTACACTATATATAGAACCCAACAAACATGTCTTGTTTACTTTCTAGTCTTTTCATATAATAGTATGACAATTTTTAGTCATTACTCACAAGTGATATGACAGACTGGTAGATGATATGACACATCAACAAGATATTAGAAAGTGAGAAACAAGACAGAATCTGGAACTCGGCTTTGTTTTTACTACTATGCTTTAGTGTTCCTAGAATCAATTACTATACTTGTAAAAAATTCCTGCAACATTAAGTCATCACAGGCTCTTATATTTTGA
This sequence comes from Ampelocalamus luodianensis, assembly GCA_036346255.1. Classification (NCBI taxonomy): domain Eukaryota; kingdom Viridiplantae; phylum Streptophyta; class Magnoliopsida; order Poales; family Poaceae; genus Ampelocalamus; species Ampelocalamus luodianensis. The sequence goes on along the minus strand of CM070627.1, from coordinate 47,201,003 downwards.
AGTATCAACCTATGATAAGTACAATTTGCAAGGCAGGGTTCTTGATTTATTCTTCCTTTTGTTCTTTATTTACCAGCTTGTTGCAATTTACAATTCTAAGATCTAACATGTCAACTGTCAATGTGTAGGAGATCATGTGGCACTGCTGTCAGCCTTTGCAGAGATGGGGCTTAAACTGCGGGTTGATATGCCTCAGCAGGCTATGGAGATTGCCACAGTATTGTTTATGAGTCCACTACAGCAAATGAAGCAAAGGTAGGGTGAAGGGCACTACATCCGTAGCAAATTGTTTTTGTCTACTTTTTATCACTTTAGAAATTTGGAGTAACTTTTGGTTGTGATTTATTCCTATTCATTAGGATAACATAAAGGCATTGAGCGACCAAAGAGAGCGAAGCGTGAAAGCCCTTCAAGAAAAGATGAAATGGAACAAGAAGGAGGTTCAACGTTTTAATCCTGTGAGTAGGGCACACCCAGCTAACTACTTTCCTTTAGGCTGTGTTAAGTTGTCAACCAAGAGACGGAGTTACATGAAAGTTTTCTCGCTTTCAGGTTGATGCTTTCCTGGGGATGCAATAATATTTATGAGGTCTTGAATCTTCTTAGAGGTATTGAATCTTCTTAGAGGTATCTGTTTGTTTTGAACTTATCCATTCCCTAAAGCGTCCAGTATCATAGTGACTTTTTTTCAATCTCTGCAGGGCTTTCAGCTTAGCTAAATGTTAGGATAGCTTATCTAGACATCATGAGGCCATTTGCTGAATCAACTTTGCTAGGGTGAGATGCTTGCCATGCCTATGGTTTGCAGCAGCTTTATGTAAAACATTCTTCTTTTCATTGCTTATGTATGCTTTCATTGATATCAGGAGTATAATCGTGGACCCACAACTAACAGTCAGTGGATTTATGACTCACCTGTTAACTCTGAAGTGGAGTCTAAACTTAGGAATCTTCTACTTGAGTTGAGGCGACAAAATTTTAGGAATACAAGTAGGTCGATTATCTCATGCAATTCATTTCGTGTAACGACATTGCTGTATCAAATTTGTCTGCCCAGAATTCATATAATGCATTTAGCGGTGATATCTGCATCTGGTCATAGCTTGTTGCAATGGTGCCTTACTGTTCTTCCTTTTCCCAGGTATGTGCATACAAAGATGGAAAGGTCATAATAGATACTGCTGCTGGTATGTTAGGGAAATACGATCCACGGCCTGTTCAACCTGATTCTCTCTTTCCAGTTTTCTCGGTGACAAAGGGTATCACTGCTGGGATGGTACATTGGCTTGTTGACAAAGGGTGAGTGGTTAATTTTGTTAGATATGTCTCTTTTATAGTGTGTTCTTTGCATATTTCTTTACTTGTACATTTCGCGCGCCGCCGGATCGAGCTCCTTTGCTCGCCCGTGCCTCAGGCGGCGTCCTCTGCTCTGGATTCGCGCCGCCTCGGATCGGCGCGCCGGCGGCCTCTCTCCTCGGGCGCGCCCGCCGCTCCCGGTGGCCTCGTCGCTCGAGCACCGCCCCCTACCCCCGAGTTCGCCTCGCGCCCGAGCTCACCTCTGCTCTGGAGTCACGCCTCGAGCTCGCCTCGCGCCGAAGCTCGCCTCATCGCCCGCCTCAGCGTTGTCCCGCCGCGCGAGCCGCCGTGGGCCTCTCTGCGATCGCCTACTCTCTCAAGCTGCGGCGGTGCCACCTCTCTCGAGCGCGAGTCGGCCCTCGGCGCGTCGAGCCCGACCCGAGCTCCTCGCCGGTCGCCCGCTCGTGAAGCGAGCTCCATTGCCGCCTTCAAGCTAGAGGCCTTTGCCATCACCCTCTACGAGCTGCAGCGCCGCCTCGTGGCGCTTCTCGCGCGGACTCGGCCCGGCCGCCGCCATGGTCACCCCAGATCCGCGCCTCTACCACCCTCTGCTGGGCTGCGCGCGCCTCAAGCTCGCGGTGTCCCGACGTCGCCTCTGCCTCGGGCTCCCAGCGCCGCTCGTTTGCCGCCGCCCTCTGCTCGGGTTGCGCGCGCCCACATTCTGGCTAGCGCCACGCCGCCCACCTGCCTCGGGCGCGCGCCGTTTGCCCCGAGCTCCTGCCTCGGACTCCCTCTCTTGACGCCACGCATCAGCTCCTCTCCCTGCTCTAGCGCCTCGGTTTCAGCTCGTCCTCAGACTCATCGTGCTCTACTCGTCTGGCTCTTGCTTCTCAATAGTCTTCCTCGCCTTCGTCACCTCCCTCCGTTATCTTGTCTCCGTGGATCTTGGACTCTTGGTGCTTATTCACATGACACCAGATTCTACCCCATCATTTCTGTGAGTCCATAGCTCTTCCTTCCTTTGTTTAGGCGTAGATGGTACCCTTTTCTATTGCGGTGAGGCATCCTTTCCAATTCTTCCTTTCATGTTCTCACCGTCTCATGTTCCCAAGCTTACTATGCAGCTTATGTCGGCCGGTCAAATCATTGATCACGATTGTCGTGTTGTTGAGTCCGACTCTTGTTGTGTCCAGGACCACCGCACGAGAACTCTGCTTGGTACTGGCCCTCGGCGCCGTGATCCGTAGCGTCTTTGGGAGCTCAACTGGCTGCATCTTCCTTCCGCTGTCTCCACCAACCAGTTAGCCACTACCACTCCCTTTGTTTTTTTATGTGTCCTCTACTGCTTCCTTCGCTCAGTGGCACCATCGTTTAGGTCATCTCTGTGGATCGCGTCTGTCGTCACTAGTCGGTCGTGGTGTTCTTAAGTCTGTTTCTGGTGACACCTCTTTACATTGTATGGGTTGCAAGCTTGGCAAGCAGCTGCATCTCCCCTATCCTTCTAGTGGTTTTGTTTGTGCTTATCCTTTTGATCTAGTTCACTATGATGTTTGGGGTATGACTCCCTTTGTTTCGAAAGGGGGTCATTGATACTATGTGATATTTATTGATGATTATCCTTATCATACTTGGATCTACTTCATGTCCTCTCACAGCCAGGTTCTCTCTATTTACCAGATGTTTGCCACCATGGTTCGCACTCAGTTCTATTCAGTCATTCGTGTTTTTTGTGCTGATTTTGCTGGTGAGTATCTATCTGCTGCTTTGTGTCGCTTTCTCGCTGAGCAGGGTACTCTTCCCAGTACTTTTGTCCTGGTGCTCACGCTAGAACGGTGTCTAAGTGTAAGCATCGTCACTTGCTTGATACAACTCGTGCTCTCATGCTTTCCTATTCTGTTCCACCTCACTTTTGGGCTGAGGCTGTCTCTACTGCTGTTTTTCTCATCAACATGTAGCCCTCCATCGCTCTTGAGGTTCTACTCTGTCGGCGTCTCTGATCGAGCTCTGAAATCTGATCATCTTCGTTGTTTGGTTGTATTGCCGTCCTTCTTCCACCTCGTGAGCACACCAAGCTGACTGCTCAGTCAGTTGATTGTGTTTTTCTTGGCTACAGTCTTGAGCATAAGGGTTATCGCTACTACGACCATGTTGCTCGCCGGATGAGGATCTCTCAGGATGTCACCTTCGATGAGTCCTGACATTACTACCCTCGTCCCCTTACTGTCAGCTCAGATTCTCTTGTTGAGTCGATCTCCTTTTTGACTTTTCCCGGCCCTCAGCTTTCCACTTCTGTTTTGCTTCCTCCTCTACTTTCTTCGCTTCCCTCTCCTTCGGCTCTACATGTTCCCTCTCCTCCAGAGTTTCTTTCCAGCTCTTTTGTTGAGATTTCACCCTTTCCCTTGCATTACTCTAGCGTCCTCGGCCTACTCCTCTAGTTGAGCCTCCGTCTTTGGTGGACCTTGTTCCTAGCTATCCCCCGGAGGTTCCTTCCAGCTCTTTTGTTGAGATTTCACCCTTTCCTTTGCACTACTCTCGCCGTCCTCGGCCTACGACTTCTCCAGTTGCTCCCCCGTCTTTGCTGGGCCCTGTTCCCAGCTCTTCTTCCCCGTCCTTGCCTGATCCTGTTCCACCTTCTCCTAGATACGATCTTCGTGATCATCGCACTGTCAGGCCTTTTGAGTTCTACGGTTTCGCTGCTCTTTCTGAGCCTGCGACCTACCATGAGGCTGCCACTCACCCTGAGTGACAACTTATGATGTCTGAGGAGATTGCTGCTTTGGAGCGTACTGGCATTTGGGATCTTGTGCCCTTACCTACACGTGTAACTCCTATCATGTGCAAGTGGGTGCACAAGATCCTCATCCAGTTGTGCCTCCGTCTTTGCTGGGCCCTGTTCCCAGCTCTTCCTCCCCGTCCTTGTTGGGTCCTGTTCCACCTTCTCCTAGATACGATCTTCGTGATCGTCGCACTGTCAAGCCTTCTGAGTTCTACGGTTTCGCATCTGCTTGCTCTTTACGAGCCTCGACCTCTGTGAAATTCTTGCTCACTACAGTGGCGACTCATGATGTCTGAGGAGATTGCTACTTTGGAGCGTACTGGCATTTGGGATCTTGTGCCTTTACCTACGCGTGTAACTCCTATCACATGCAAGTGGGTGCACAAGATCCGCTCGGATGGCTCTCTTGAGCGCTACAAGGCTCGTCTTGTGGTGCGTGGTTTTTAGTAGGAGCATGGTCGTGACTACGATCAGACCTTCACTCCTGTTGCCCATATGATCATTGTTCGCATTTTTCTTGCTGTGGTCTCTGTTCGACAGTGATCCATCTCTTAGCTGGAGGTTAATAATGCATTTCTCAATGGCGAGTTGCGTGAGGAGGTATACATGCAGCCGCCCCTTCGGTATTCTATCCCTAATGATATGGTTTCGTTTTTGTCGCTCTCTCTACGGGCTTAAACAAGCCCCTCGTGCTTGGTTTGACCGCTTCTCCTCTGTTGTCACTGTTGTCAGCTTCTCCGCTAGTGATCATGACCCTGCCCTCTTTGTCAGTTTCTCTATGCGGATGATATGATCATTTTTGGGGATGACTCTCAGTACATTGATTTTGTGAAAGAGCATCTCAGTGAGCAATTCTTGATGTCTGTTTTGGGTCCTCTTCGATACTTCCTTGGTATTGAGGTTATTTCTACGCCTGAGGGCTACTACCTCTCCCAGGAGAAGTACATTCAGGCTATCCTTGCTCGCGCTTGTCTCAGTTATCTGTGCTTGGTGGATACTTTTATGGAGCTTAGTGTTCACCTTCGGCCCACTGATGATGACCCTCTTGAGGATCCCACTCGCTACCGTCACCTTGTCGGGAGCCTCGTCTACAGGATCACTCGACGACATTTCTCATCGGTTCACATTACGAGTCGATTCGTTTCGCCCCGCTCGGCTCCACAGATCACCTTCGTGTTCTGGGATATCTTCGTGGGACCATCGGTCGTCGTCTTTTCTTTCCTCGCTCGAGCTCTCTGCAGCTTTAGACGTACTCTGATGCGACCTAGGCTAGCGATTATTTTGATCGCCGGTCTATTTCTGCCTATTGTGTTTTCCTTGGTTCCTCTCTGATTGCCTAAAAGACCAAGAAGCATACTATCGTTTCTCGTTCGAGTGATGAAGCTGAGTTGCAAGTCATGGCGGCGTTGACTGTTAAGATCACTTGACTTCGGTGGTTACTTGAGGATTTCGGTGTTTTCGCTTCTGCACAAACTCCTCTCTTATGTCACGGGTTGGGTACTGTTCATGGTGTGAACAGTACGGATGATACTATAGCACCACGCACTATTCACACCAGGCCCCACGGGTGCATTAGTTAGGAAATAAATATAGAATAGTTAGTTTCCTTATTAGTTGGGTTTACTTCTTTAGAGATATATTCCATCTAATAGAGATAAGTTTCCTTAGACATAGAGTCATCCCTATAAAAGGGATAGCATGTATCCATTATCAAGCAAGCAAGCAAAGATGAATAGACAAGTTCCTAGTCCCTAAAGTCCAACTATGGTTGTTCCCTTGATCGGCTATTCTAGATCTATTCCTTCCCCCCAATCGGTGCCCTCCTTCACTTAGCGCCGTTCTAACTCAAGTCGTCGCCGTCCGACCTCGCTCCGACGGATCTTTACCCCATTATGAACTAAGGTTCATAACACTTATCGAACGATCTTGGTGTGATCGGCATGGCTTGGGATCTAGTGAAGCATGAGCTCACCAAACACATTGGAGTAGATGCTTTGTACATGAGATCATTGGTGTAGGATGAAGTTATTGCTCTTTAGTATGTGCCTTTAGAAGTTCGGTTAGCAGATTTCTTCACGAGTACAGACCTAGAGCTCAGCACAGTTTTATCTCTCCAAATTTAGTGTTATTGATCCACCATGAGTTTGAGAGGGTGTTAGATATGTCTCTTGTATAGAGCGCTCTTTGCCCATTGGAATAGAATTATAGGTTCATTACAACAAATTTCAATACCATGTTTTTTTTAACGTGCTAGTCTAAATCTGTTTTCAGGCCATCAAGTTACACTGTATTATAGAATTCTTAATGCTACATACAAAGTTTTGCTCATCCTCATAAAGTTTGAGGTTGTTGACTGTTGAAAAGTCATAAAGTTTCTTGATATTATGTATGTTCTGATGCGCTTAAAAAGTGTGCTGTGCTTCTAGTTTGTCTTTCTAGCATCTAATTCTTTTATGAAGCAACTCCTTTGAATCTCTGCCACTTGTGCATGATGGTATTTAGAGAACATTGAGCAACTTTTCCCTGCTAGCTTATGCTTTTTGTATGCTTTGTCTGGTCCACTTGGTGACAGCATGCTGTGATCTTTCAGGAAGTTAAAGTATGAGGAAACAATTGCCAATATATGGCCAAGATTTGGAACTAACAGAAAGAAGCTAATAAAGGTACGGAACTTCTTCACTACCGTTATTTGTGAGACTTGGTGTTTCTTGGGACTAACAGTATCTCATTTGTTACTTCCTAATAAAGGTCCACCATCTTCTAAATCATACATCTGGTTTACACAATGCATTGAGAGATGTGGTGAAAACTGATCCTATGTTCATATGTGACTGGGAAGAGACACTACACCAGATTGCCAAGTGTACACCTGAAACTGAACCTGGTTCAGCACAAATTTATCACTACCTATCCTTTGGTTGGCTGTGTGGTGGAGTCATAGAGGTATGTCTCTCCCCTACCATCACATAAACTGAACCTTTTATTTTATGGGAGAACTGAGCCTTGTTAATTGGATCAATGTATCTTTATGGGGTCACATAATTGTACTAATTCGTAATCTGGCTAAGGGTTGGCTAAATTTAAATGCAAAGCCCCACCAAGTTATTTTTTTCGGTTCTGGGTTATTGGCATTTAAATAGAGGTAATTAATCTGAGACTTTCTCTGGTGCTTTGAAGGCAATTGAGGTACCTCTACACCAAAAAAAAAACAACCATTGATTAACAAAAGGGTAGCTTAGGTATAGGATTTTTGTATACGTGATTAATTTGGTAACGAAAGGGTTACTATTAATTGGCCTAAGTCCGTAATTGTCGCAACCCAGTTTATCTGCGCTAATTTAGATCGTCGTCAATAGCGTTGTCCGGCACGCCTCGACGGGTGAGCTGCACGTCCGCCATAGCACATGCGGAGGACTAACTTTCATTGATTGCGCCTGAGTGTTAAATGACTATTTTTTTTTTTTTTGAAACTTAAATGACTACTATTATCACTATGGAAATTGCTACCATGAATGATGCAGTTCTACCTGCCATTCTACGTTGATGCCCATCCTCGTAACTTGCTCCTTTGGATGCCACTGTCTCGCCATTAATTGTTTCACTTATGGCTTTCGCCATTGTTTGAGCCTGAGGCTGAAAGGATAAGGAATAATTAGGATTCGGCAGCTTCTGACCGAAAGAATAGGCACTGTTTCTATTCTGTTGCTCCCTTCCTAATTTGATTGTGTTATGGAATTATCTATCTAACCCTTTGCCCTATTTTTAAGTCAATATCTGGCCCACAATTTAAGTACCTTCCCATAGGTACTTTTAATTGTGGATCATCGGATTGTATACAAATGAACTGCTATTATCACTTCCAAGCACCAGAGAAAGTCTCAATTTGTTATGGTTGGCGTTGTGTAGATGAAGATAAGTCAATTCGCCTTCTCGTCGAGTTGAAGCTCTGAATCGATAGTTGTCTAAGGAACCAAATCTTTATTATCCTTCTCAACCAAACCGGCACCCCTTTATATAATAGGGAGCCTACCTAACAAAGACTGCTAACCAAACCATACTATCTATAAATACGATCACGGACTGAACCAAACTAACAGTATCACGATCTGGACTACGAACCAAACTATCCGTATCACGATCGGACACTATTCTGTTATCGCGAACAGGCTGCAGCCAAGGCGTGACATGTGTATTGTAGCTCATCACGTCTTGCCGATATGGACTGAACCGGCGCGCCAACTCTGAATCCGCTGCTGGCGCTGCACGAGGCGGTGCGCCGGCGACGTCGTTGATAAGTTTGACCCACAAATGCGTCCACAACACTTCCACCCTCATTGCGAAATAGCTCATCCTCGAGCTGAAATGTAGGATAACGATCCTTGAACGACGTCAAGGTCACCCAAGTAGCATCGGCCGCAGCACAGCCCGTCCATTGTACCAACAATTCCCAATTGCCACGATTAAGATACCAAAGATGTTATGGTTGGCGTTGTGTAGATGAAGATAAGTCAATTCGCCTTCTCGTCAACAAGGCTTGCCCCTGTCGAGTTGAAGCTCTGAATCGATAGTTGTCTAAGGAACCAAATCTTTATTATCCTTCTCAACCAAACCGACAACCCTTTATATAATAGGGAGCCTACCTAACAAAGACTGCTAACCAAACCATACTATCTATAAATACGATACGGACTGAACCAAACTAACCGTATATGATACAGATTCTGAACCAAACTATCCGTATACGATACAGACACTATTACTGTTATCGCCAAACAGGCTGCAGCCAAGACGTAGACATGTGTATTGTAGCTCATCACGTCTTGCCGATATGGACTGAACCGGGCGCCGCCAACTCTGAATCCGCTGCTGACGCTGCACGAGGCGGTGCGCCCGGCGGCGTCGTTGATAAGTTTGACCCACAAATGCGTCCACAACACAATTAATCTAAGACAATACACTTGTATGTCGTTGTACTGTTCTAATTTAATTTCACGAATTCTAAGTTTCTAACACTGATATTTGACAATAATAGCATGCATCTGGGAAGAAGTTTCAAGAGGTCCTAGAAGAGGCTATTGTTCATCCTCTTCACATTGAAGGGGAGCTATATATAGGCATTCCTCCAGGTATGTAGCACAGTAGCAGATCTCAAATAAATTAGTGTTTAGATTGTTTACAAGATTTATTTCCAATTCAACTTCTACCTTTTTAAATATTGTGCACTTGATTTGTTGTTTTTTTCCTGATTATCCAAATTGTCCTCTATATTCCTTTTTGTGCGCTGAAAGAGTTAAAACAAAATTACTTGAGCAATGTTTCGAATTTGTAGAGTACTACATTGGAGTTTTGATTTCTCAAAATGTGATTAATGGAGCTTTATAATTCAACATCACAGTTTTAATGCTTCAAGTTCCGAGGCGTTTTTTGGCGAGTCTCCATTTTCTTAGTATGTTTTCACGTTCAGTTATATAATGATGGATGCTTGTTTTGACAATTTACGTAAACATGTTTTTTAAAAGGGAATTTACATAAACATGTTGATATTTTTTCCTCTTTCTTTGAGCTCCTGGATGGAGTATCTGCTCTTTTGGATATGTGTGATGAAGTTGGATAAGTGAGGTTGCTGCTTTGATCATAATTTCACTGTTCCAGATATCCCGCTTCTGATGTCCATAAATTTGTGCCCCTTGTCAGGTGTTGAATCTCGCCTGGCAGCACTGACAGTTGACACCGAAGAACTTCAAAAGCTATCAGGAATCAGGGCAGGGCCGGACGTCCCACCAGAGTTGCTGAGCAATGTTGCGCAGATGGCGACTGGTGTGCCGGTTCTTTTCAACACGCTCAACATTCGCCGGGCCATCATCCCTGCTGCCAATGGCCACTGCTCCGCGCGTGCGCTCGCTCGGTACTACGCAGCGCTCTCAACGGGCGGCTCTGTTCCTCCGCCGCACTCCGCCGACTCCAAGCCACCCCTCGGCAGCCATGTGCACACCCCCAAGTTCCCTACCACCCCGCCCAAGAAGAAGAAAGGCTCCTCAAAGAAGGGTGGCAGCTCCGCGCAGAACTTCCAGGACGCGAGCCACGGTGACAAGAAGGGGTACACCCAGCTGCGCAGCAGCAACGTGGACGAAGCGGCCGCGGCCGCGGCTGCCGGTGGAAGCGCCAGCAGGAGGATGTTCAGCGACGGCAACATCGTGGACGCCTTCATGGGCGTCGGCGACTACTCAGGCATGATCCACCCGAACGGCAAGTTTGGGCTCGGGTTCAGGAGGTACAACAACTCGAGTGGGAAGGTGACGAGCTTCGGGCACTCCGGGATGGGCGGGTCGACGGGGTTCTGCGACGTGGAGCACGGCTTCGCCATCGCGGTGACGGTGAACAAGATGTCGCTGGGAGGCGTGACGCGGAGCGTCGTGCGGTTCGTGTGCGAGGAGCTGGGCGTGCCTGTGCCCGACGAGTTCTCCAGCTCCGGGGAGAAGGGGCCTGACATGGTGCTCGACCTTGCACCGCCGCAGTAGCTAGCCTCTATCTAACCTGTAGAAAGAGCAAGCTGGTCTGCTGTGGCTCTTGTATGGATAGTGAGTTGCCAGTTTGATGACTTGCGTTGTCAAACAAGTGTCAGCTGATAGTACAAACCAAGGGGGGAAAACACAGGATTATCACGGTATCTACAATGAATACACATGCACGCCATTTTGATATGGAATGACATTGTAAACTCCAATGACTGTTACATATGTCAGGGGCTGTTTGCCCGTCATTTGCCACAAATTTCTTGGGTCTGCAATGGTGCCGATGGACGCTGTTCAAAATGGAAAAAGAGATTGAAACACAGATGGAGGCTCTCTCACGGTTATATGTCCACGTTGCGTCGTTGACTGGCGCAGAGCAGTGGCGAGTGTCACCGACAGGACGGACAAATTCCCATGTGGCCCACCACTTGCGAGAGGCATCCCAACCACGGTCGATTCCAGATTTTTTTTTATTAATTAATCCATTTTCAAATTTTATTTTAAAGTTAACCCCCGACGCACTTTATTTTCAATTTTGACCCCTTTAGTCACGCCACCACCCCTGGTGTGACCAAGGGATACTGTCACGCCACAAGACACGGCGTGATGAAACATGCCACGCAAGCCCTCAGCCGCGCGCCGTGCCAGCGTGGAGGGCTTGCGTGGCATCGGTCACGCCATATCCCATGGCGTGATAAGGTAGGTTTGTCACGCCATATAATATGACGTGATAGTAATGTTATATGGCGATAATTGAAGTTGGTGCTCATGGTTGAATTTAGTTCGGACTTGATTTATGGATTTGGAACATTAGGATTTGGTGGTAAGATGGAAACAAATGGACTTGATTTATGAATTTGAAACCTTTTGAAAGATAAAAAAATAATTGAAGTTACGGTGATACATAACACCATGTACATGTAACATTTAACAATTTGAAAGATAAAAAATAATTGAAGTTACGGTGATACATAACACCATGTACATGTAACATTTAACAATCCATAACTTAAAAATAGAGAATATATCTGTGAACCAAAGATAACACCATCATTTTAACTGAAAGTAAATACCTATATGAACCGATAATTTTTTTTGTGAAAGTATGGACATATGGTAGACAGTACTGCAGAGGAAACATGCGTAGAAATCCTACTGGAATAATAGGTGGTGCTCATTAAGAAATAAGGGCACGGAGGTTTGTAAATTAGGGTTTCCTTTTCTCGGAAATCAGGGTTTCGTCGCAGTTTCAGCGTTGTTTGTAATAATTTCAAAATATAGCAAATGAGTTTAGAAAAATTACAAAACTTTTTGTAGAGCCTCCCGTCATAGTGTTGTTGCTTCCGTAAATTTTGTATAATTTTATTCGTTTAGAGAAAGGATGGTTGATAAGAATATCAGACGAGGTATAACCTTGAGGGTGTCATCCAAGCAAACTGTCTGCTGAAACACTTGTTGTCCAAACTAGTGGAGTCTCTACTCGATAAAGTCGATGCGAGCGTATATCTGTGATGATCGATGAAGTACTTTATGAAGCTTGTAGAGAATATGATTGAAGGGGTTGAGAACACTCGTTGTGATTATGAAGATGCCCTAAAACATGGAGGATTCGATGTCGGTGCGAATGGTTCTTTCTGGGATTCCACTAGAATGGACATACTTGCAATATAGACTTGCTTTGATGGCTTAGCGGAGATACGGAACCATAACTACATTAGAGTCCGCGGACAGAAGCATGTTACACGTGGCATGATGGTTCGGCTAATTGCTTTAGTCACCCTCGCTACTACTACGGTACATTGCGACACAAGCATCCGGACTATACATGCCTTTAGGGGATAGTAAAAAACATGCGGGGTAGAACGGGGGACTACTACGTAATGACCTGACCTACTGCGTGGGCCGGAGCCATTTTCCCTTCCTTGCTAGCACGGCGTTGAACTCCTGACCGACCTTCCCCTTCCCCTTGTCGCGGGACTGTCCACGTCGGGCTAGTATGTCGAAGTCGTCCATGTCCTGTGATTCTATGATGTAAGTGCACCGTATAGTTAAAATCGTAAGAAGGATGTTAATTCTTCATAACTCACGTCGTCGTCTGGATTAGGCGAGGCGGCCGGATCTGTTGTGTGGCCGGGCTCATTGCATGAGCCTTTCCCTTGCCCTTGTCGTGGGACTGTCCACGTCGGGCTGGTATGTCGAAGTCGTCCATGTCCTGCGATTCCATGATGTAAGTGCATCGTATAGTAAAAATCGTAAGAATGATATAAATTCTTCATAACTCACGTCGTGGATAGGGATTACGCCTGGGCGACCGGATACGCTGTGGCGGCCGGGCTCAGCCGCATGAGCCTTTCTCTTGCCCTTGTCGCGGGACTGTCCACGTCGGGCTGGTATGTCGAAGTCGTCAATGTCCTGCGTCTATGATGTAAGTACACCGTACAGTGAAAAACGTAATAAGGATGTAAATTCTTCATAACTCACGTCGTCGATATGGACTACGCGGGCGACTCTTGGGCTCCCCGGTGCCTCCTCAGCGGTCGATGCGTAAGGTTTCCACCGCGAAGTTCTCGGCTTTGCCAAGTAGTTCGGCATGTACCGCCTGTTTGGATGAATGCCCTGTCGTACATCTCTGGGCCATCGATCCACTAGAAGAAGTGGCAGCGCATCTCGGGCTGCCATCACGTGGGGATGAAGTTAAAAATTTAAGTAATTCAGCGTTGGCGAAATCGATCGCGCGAAAGAAAGCGCTTACGGTGGTGCATGCGTGTAGTATGCCCGGCGGCGGTGGTGGGTGTGTGGGTGAATGATTTACGCTGGTTCGCCACACACACTGCGGGATCGAGACGTGGTGATCTGGAGCATCTTTCATTGAAAAATCTGGGTATTGTAGCTGTTTGCTCTTCTGCTTAAGACACTTTTGCTTCTGCAACATCCTCGCGTAGAAGTTTGCCGAAGAGTCCATAGCTGGGTATCTATTGTGTAGTGTTGTGTAGTGTTGAGTTTGGTTCAACCCCCTTTTATAAGCTCCATGGTTGGCATGGTGTGGTTAATTTCATGCAGAGTCATGTCTTTTAGTTTTGAAAAGTTGAGGAGGTAGAATGTTGTCATGTCCATCTGAAAAGCTAGCGAGACGGTCAGGGTTGTCAAGTCGATCTGAAAAGCTACCCCGTGTCGTCTTGTCACTGCGCAAAGCTGTCTCCTTTGGTCTTATCACTGCGCAAAGCTGCCCCGTGTGGTCTTGTCACTACGCAAAGCTATCTCCTTTAGTCGTGTCACTGCGTAAAGCTGCCGTTTGGTCTTGTCACTGCGCAAAGCTGCCCCGTGTGGTCTTGTCACTGCGCAAAGCTGTCTCCTTTTGTCTTATCACTGCGCAAAGCTGCCCCGTTTGGTCTTATCACCATGCGTAGCTGCTAGCTAACACATTACCCGCTTCATAAGCCTCCCCTCGCGGCTATAAAATGCATTCCCCACGCTCTGAAAGTAGGATCACGAGATACCATGGCAGACGAAGTAATGGGACCATTCCAACCGGGGTCGCCGAAGCAAGACCTTCCCCTCCAAAGGAGGGGGGACTTCGGGACTAACTACCGGTTGATGCCGAACAAGCGTCTTTGGCAGGTATGGCGAAATGCGGACACGGGGAGGGCGGCGTCGTGCAGGTCTTAGACGGCCATGTAACAAAGTCGGGACCATGCAAGTGCGATTCCCATTGTCGAGTTCACTCTATGGTTTGGCCACCATAACGCTTCGCCCCTATTGATGTGCCCATTTGCCCGAGCGGCGTATATGTGCAAAGTGGGATCGTATTCTTCCGTTTCTTGATTGCATGACTCGCCTCGGTGTAGCAAGGTGCTTGGTATTGCCGCACTTTAACGGTAGCGGCGTTATGCGCATCCTCGCGCGAGTCCACCGATCCACAAAGTATGAGTTGGTCTTCGAAATGAGTACTCAAGATAGTGGCGGCATATACGGATGCCCTTAATAAGCGTTGTTGAACACTTCCGAGATGTTCGTTGTCATCATGCCATACCGCGACCACCTTCATGGTATGCTGTGCCCGCCGTCTTCTGCTGCAAGACCTCGTCCAACCACTTATTACCCGTTCGTTGGTCGGTCCCTAAGCTCTGTCAACTTGACCTCGAAGTCCCTCTTCTCTAAACATCCGCTGTGACTTGAACTTTTTGTGAGATCTTCCCTCTTGCATTGCTTATAGAAATTAGCGGCTAAGTGGCGCATGCACCACCTATGCGGCACATCCGGTGTCGTCTAGTATGCTCTTAACGGCGTTGAGAATCGCGGTGCTGTCAGAGGCGATGCAAACAACCCATCCGGCCCAACGAGGCGTGAGCGAACTAAATCCATGAACCATCCCGGCTCTTATTGTTCTCACCCTCTGTCGGTCGAATGCTAATGGAATCGGTGGTCCTCGCATCAATACCAACGGCGAGCATCAACGCACCATAGTACTTCACGGTAAGGAGCGTGGCGTCAAGCGATATGACAGTGCGCAATGCTTGAAGGCCTCTATGCATTGCTCAAAGGACGATACACCCTCATAAGGACATGTTTCATAACCCCTCCATCGCGTTCCATTCGGTTCGTGCCAGGATAAAACTCCATACCGGATTCTTGGCACGCATAGCGATTAGGATTCGAGAAGCAACGTAAGCCTCCTTCTAATCACCCCGATAGCGCATCGCTCTGCTGCAGCCCTCCATGCTTTCCGTACTTCACGCGGTACTTAGGCCTGTTTGAGTACGACTTCTACTCGACTTCTCAATAGATTCTCGTGAAGTGTACCAAACACCCGATTCTCAAAACCACTAGATCCGATTCTCGTGAGGATCCACTTCTGAAACGAAAATACTTATGCGTAATATCGGCGGAGCGACCTTCCTGCTGATTCTCGTGAAATCCACTACGAAACGAAAATACTTATGCGTAATATCATTTAATTATCGTTTGAACACTTATACGATATGAATGAGATATCTCGACTTCATCTATCGCGGCGTGAGCAGTACAAAAAAATTTATACGGTTGTAATCCGTCATGAAGTGTAAATACAATGTAACGACATTGTGTCAGATACAACGTATATACATTCACATGGTCTAAACAAATTTAGGAGAAAAGATTCTATAATTTGTGTACAAATACATAGGAGAAAGACACAAATACAATTGAATTATTACAACCAGGGGTAACATAGTCTATTTGCCTCTAATCCCCCTCATTTGGTTTTGAGAGCCAACCTACCGATAGCGCTTTTAGCAGACGACTCTAGATTCTCAGAGAAGTGGATTCTTAGAGAATCAGAAGCAGAATCTGAAAAATAAGAATCTGGAGCTCTACCAAACAGGGCCTTAATGAACCCAAATATAACCTCAATGAGGGTGGCGATGGTCACATCAGGATCGACACCCACAACCCCGATAATACATCTTGCAATGAAATTAGCGGTCGCCTGAAGGTGCTCCCCCGACACTCGAGCAGTCCCACAAGAGTGAGGCTGCTTCACGTTCGCGATTTTCCATTGTTTGTTCCTAGTTTTGCGGCCCCATACCTTCCATCCGCACCCTTTCGCACCTCACGGTGTACCTCTTGTTCACATCGGTGTGTCACTCTGAGCGGATGATGGTGCATGCTGAGTATTCTTGCGGCCAAACCTTCATGTCCTCCAAGGTTGGAAACAACATATTCTTAGTATTATGTCGGTCTTGGATCCGCATTGCCATTCTGCTCTTCAACCCATTAGCACAAACCGCCTTATCGACCATCACGACATCATCGAATCGTGCACCAGCGGGACCTCACCCATAACATTGCGAAGAACCCACCCTTCCTCGGAGGAGAAAAGCGGTGCGGCGGCCTCATTTTGGTCGAGCTCCATCCGCCGTCGGAATCCACTCCACGGGTTGTTCCTCACGAAACAACTCCTCCTCAAGCTCGTTGTTCATTCTGGCACCATTAAAATCAATCACGGGTCAATAACATGTTGCGGAGAAAAGCAGGCGAGATCCACCGATAATGCGTGGGCAAGGTTGGTAGGGTGGCGCTAACGAGTCGTAGAAGGTTGCTCCTCCATTGGGGGCCTCCAGAATTATGGACATCAAGGTCTAGTTCCTCTGTGTTGCCATTCACCACATCCAAATTGTCTGGCAAATCCTCAACAATGTTGATTGTTCTCTCCACCGCCACTTCCAATGAACGGACCTGGGATGCGAGCACAAGATCCTTGTATGTGTCCCAATCATTGTCGGACAAGATTGGCACCAAACAGACGTGCACCTTACAACCCACACCAGCATCATATCGCCCCTGCAGTCCGACAACGACCCCAGGCTCATCCCATCGAAATGTCGACTTTATCCTACTCAGAAGAGTTCGAAAGTCCGGTGATTCGCGAAACAAAAGAACGGTAACTTTCATGCCACTGAAGTCGACATCACTACCCGTTTGACTAATCGGTCCACGGTAAATACGTACAACTTTATCCATCTACATCAATAAAATATTGCAAAGTCGATACCGCATTCCATATGTATGAAATACGCAATCAACATTGCATAAAACAAAAGTTCTTGTGATTCGAAGGTACAAACTAATGGTCCATAACAACTTTATTGTAGTTTTGTGATCTATAACTCTTATATTTCTCTAGAAGAGACTAACGCTTTATTGAGATGTGTTAGGCCATACAGTGGGACGAATAACACCAAGAAACAATGAGATGCAAAAGATCAAAATCCTACACTATCAGAGTCTCTCGTGCTCAGTCACGCTTGAGATCCCGTTCTCGAGACCGCCCAAACCACGTGTTTGGGACCGCTCAGAGCTTGCCTCCGAGTGCGACCTATACTACCCTGGATCCACGTGCCCAGGTACGCTCGAGATCCCGTTCTCGAGATCGCCCAAACCACGTGTTTGGGACCGCTCAGGGCTCATTCCTGAGTACGCCGAGGACTTCGCTCTGAGTGCGCTGACTTCATGCTCAGTGCCACGAACCACTCGTTTGGGAAATCTGATATGCAGAAAGGAGATAAGTCATATTTTTTTTCGCCTTCAGCCTATATTTGATTTCTATAGAGGTCCTTTCTATACAATCCCTCCTATAGTGATTTATTAACCAATGGACCAAAAGATCCTTAAACAAAAAGTAAGATGTGAGAATCATATGGATAACACAAGGGCATTGGTCATGTGCATAGCCAAGAGAGAATGCCCAGCTAAAGCCTTCCCTACTTAAGCCATTTTCCCCCACTCCTAACACAAGCCTCATTCATTTGGTTCACAACCAAGCACCCAAGAGCAAGAGCAAGAGCGAAAATTTACTATAGCCACGAAATAGACCATTGTTACCGCTATTAAGGCTGTAATTTGCAGACCATTTTGCGAGTATTTTTCCATTGTCTCTCACATTACTATATCAGATCATGTTCAGACTCTATTTATATTAGGTTTCAAAATTGGATTATTTTTATTGAAATAAGGATGGTACATGAGATTTTATTGAGTACTCAACATCTTTAAGTGTGAAATCCATAATTTTTTGTGTATAATTTTTAATGTTGTATTGGATTATATTATCCTTGTTTCCTTTATCTTGTAGATTATTAAATTAAATGATGATTATGTTGTTCATACTTAATAGAAATGGTGCTTTGGGACCCAAATTTTAGGATTCTATATTATTATATTCAACTTCTAAGTTTAAGATCATCGTATATTTGTTTGAAAGCATTCTTTTATTATTACACAACATAAAAATTTAATCAAATGCTTTTAGAAAATATAATTATTAAGCTATGTGCAGCATAGCTTTCACATTCTTTGCCATGGTGCTATGGCCATTTGCTATTCTTCTTGTGACGTCGGCAATCACAACATAAAACCGTGATATACACTAAATATTTGTGTCTCTTCCTCACATAAATTCGCATCTTAATTTGGTTTTCTCTCCATTTCAAATAAATTTTGAGTGTACCCTTGTTACATACATGTATGCTTCACCAATTCACCCAATTCTGTCGTGTTCATGTGTTCGACCATAAGGTCACGAAGCAATATCATACTCTCAGCATTTCAAATCACAGAGCAAGATGAGGAATCAGGGAGAAGGGAGGTTATACCTCAGTGCAAACCACGGGGAGGAGGATCGGCGTGGGGCGGCCGCGCGAGGCGAGCTAGGTCTGCCGGCGCGGGAGGGACCGACTGCTGGAGGACGGCGTGGGCGGATGTCGCCGCGGGGAGGAGGACCGCGCGGGAGGACCGCCGGCTGGGGCGAGGCCGGCGCGGAGAGGGCGGCTCGGGGAGAGGCGCGCGGGAGGGGCCGGCGAGGGAGAGCGCGCGGGATGGGACCGGCGTGGGGCGGCGCCAGCGGGAGGGCGGCAGCGGGGAAGTCCCGCTGGAGGCGGCATCGCGAGGACACGGGCGGCGTCGTCGCGGCTAGGGTTGTCTTGTGCGTGAGAGATAAGAAAAAAATGAAGAGCGAGTGTCCTCAGTACAAGTCGCCTTTATCACGCCAAACCTAATGGCGTGACAATCCCCCTTGTCACGCCATGTACTTTGGTGTGACGGATGCCACATAAGCCCTCCACGCTAGCACGGCGCGCGCGCGGGCTTGCGTGGCATATTTGTCACGCCTCTTATGGTGGCGTGACGATGCGCTGACCACACCACGGGTGGTGGCGTGACCAAAGGGTCGGATTGAAAATAAAGTTCGCGAGGATTAACTTTAAAATATTAATAAAAAGTTAAATAATAAAAAATCTTGATTCCACGAGTTTTTTGGCTTACTAGATTTGCGCGTTATCTTTGCGTCGATTGATTTCTCGAGTGCGGAAGATCTTGTATATTTAATAACATGAAAATATTTTAATAAATTTGGATCCACTTTACATAAGGGATTAATATATAGAAACAATAGCAAAACAAATAAAAATATCCATGCTATAGTAGCAGACTTCAAATATCATTGATGGTATGTAAGTGATAACTAAACAACATAGATGCAAGAACAAAAGATGAACACTGTATAATCCTCCGTGGCTCGTTAACACAACTGATTGACATAATGACCTAACGAAACGCAACAACCATAGATGCCATAACCTAGATAACAACTATCAGGCAGTTCGGTAGTACATAAGCTAGTTACATGCCATACATATGACAGAACAAAAGGCTTCCACTCTAGCTAGTCTAGGAGGTACATCGTTTACTCCTTCGAGCTTTTGGTTATTGGTCAACACTGGTTCAAAACCAAAAATATATAAAAATATAGCTCAAATCATCTAACTGATCTAGATGTGATGATTCCAAAAGCACCATAATAGAGGACCGAAGAGACAATTTTTTCAGTCCACGCTATACACCGAAGCTTTGTAAACTTTTTGAGAGAACAAACAATATTAACTGAAAAAAGGAAAATTTCTTTTCAAAAATTTGCTATACATTTTTTACCAACTGTTTTGTAGAAGGGCAATGTTGGAAAACTTCCATTATTATTCGGAAGGTAACAATGTGTAGGTGGTCTCAAACAACCTAAATTAATCTATAAAAGGAACACAAAGGAATATTTGTTCTTCTCGTTTGCTCAATCATAAGATCCTAAGAAATACAACAAAGTAGATATGGGCAGATAACATCATAGAAGCTGCCAACAACTTCATGTTTTGAACATAGGTGATGATTAAATATGATTAAAACTTTATTACTATTACTGATTAATCAAACACCACACACCTCTATATCGAAAAGCTGGAAACCTTGGGATCTGATGTGTAGCTAACCATGCACCTAGAAACCAAGAAAATACAATCAACAAACAATAGATTATATGAATGTATATCTGTAGTATGAGCATGAAATAAAATATTCGCGAGATCTCACCTTGTATGCAAACATTATACATGGAGTTTTCTAGTAGAACAAGTAGTCTTGCCGTATTTGTTTTAGTCCTTGTGCATTGTTTTGAAATTCTCCTCTGATTTGGAAGGGAACTACATTTGGTCCAAGGAAGTCATGTCTAAGAAATCTATATAAACAAAAAATGGAACATAAACAATATATGTAGAATAATAAATAGGTTTTGCACATTCGACAATGTCGTAAGTCGAGCTAGTGAAAACAAAGCATTCAATGCTAGCTTCTAAGAAAAAGGAAATGATAATTCACCTGACCCTATTCCTAGCGGTATAAGCCTACAACACATCACAAGTATAAAGCGATCAATCAAATCATATTATAACTTCCAATCATTAAAGCTATTAATAAGCCATATATCGGTATTGCCGATAGAAAATGTCATCAATTAATAATATAAGGCATGGATCAACTAAGAAATGATAGTGCTGATGATTAAACGAGGGCAAAGAACACTTGTTTTTGCTTTGTTTGATCAATGATAGCACAGGCCAACGCTTCTCATGTATCTTCTGCTGCAAGATTATAGGAACATTCCGTGTAATAAAAAAAATGATGTTACAAAAGCTATATAGGGACACATAACTATGTCAATAAAAGAAAAATATGATTCACCTAACACAATGACCAGACTATCCTGGTTTCACAAATAATAGTGTAATAATATATCATCTCATGGCCATACTTCTTATAAGAAAAAAAACCAACAAACTCAGATATTTTCACCTAACCATATATGGCTACCTGCACCTACCTATAAAAATAAGAACTAAATGGTGCTAAGCAACATTTGAAAATCAGATCACAAATGGAAATAAAGGGATCCAGTCACATTGTACGTCTCTCATGATCAACACATGGATGCCAAAGATCCAATCTGCAAAACAACCAACCTACAAAACACAATCAAGATATATATTCCTCTATTCATATGCAGTAAAACAAATTGTGTAGCTCCACATGATCACATCGCAAAACTTGCAAGACATGTGCTTCCATTGGGAGCAAAAACATCTCTATAGAAATCATGTTTTAGCAAATTCCTATGGAATAAGGTTAAAACTACCATGTGAGAGTCTACAAATAGGTATTAGTTCAGAAGCTAGGAGAAAAATTCATACACATACAACAGGAAAATATGCATGTTGCGATATACAACAGGCCCTGATAAGCCAGTGGACTTGATCGAACCCACTAACTGCACCAGGTCCCCTTTTAAAACGCGCGATTGGTTTTGGCCATTGGATTTAAATCGCTCGGCTCGCGTTGGTGGTGTCGTTCGGGCCACCGCGATCATCTCATCCTTTTTGAGTCGTTGGATTTAGATCGGGCCGTCCTGATTGAATGAGCTGTTTGGGTCACCCGAACATCTCAATGGATCTCAGCCGTTCAATCTTGATCGGACATACAGTTGTTTGGTGCATTAAAACCCTCAGCCGCACCCTTTTGATCTCAGCCGTCCATTTGAGATCCAACGGTCATGGCGTCACCTTCTGTTCTTCTTCCTCCTCTGGCTCTCGTGCACGCGTGCGTCAATGGCAGGGAGTAGGAGAGGTAGTGCCTTGTCGCATCGGTGGAAGCTTTAAACGGCCATCCGCTACAGGCATTAAATGCACCCAGAGCTTTCGGCTCCTCCATCCGAGTCTCATTGCTCCCATAATTTCTCGGTCCATGGCCAGTAGCATGAACCGAGCTCACGTGAGCTCTTGTTCTTGCTCGAAACCTAATCCTTCCTCTATATAAATCCTCCAAGTCCTCTGGTATTCCTTTACACCACCATTAGCTCCTTCTTCACTTTTGGGAGCTCAAAGTCTCAAAAACGACAATGCACCATTGTTGACCAGAAGCTCAATGGCGATCTTGGTGTCCAGTGGTTCATCTTCAATCTTTCTTGTACCCTTTTAAGCTCCTCAACTTCCTTTACATTTCCCTAACTTAATTTTGGGTTGTATTCACAGAATCACTCAATTTTAAGTTTGGAGAGTTCAGCAGAATCGCCCATTTTCTTCTCACTCAGTAAGTGGTCCATTTTGCAATTACTTGCTTTTGGAGCTTCTCGAGCTATAATGAAGCTATGGTAATGATTTGGTTCCACTCATTTTGCTCGAACCTCATCTTCCACTTCATCTTCCTCGGCTCGTGAACTCCATCGGGTTCAAGTGCGCTCGGCCACTTTTGAAGCTCATCTTGGCTCGGTAGCTTCTATTTAGTCCCTAGAAGTGATGGCACTCGCTTTCTCGGATGCGGAGAGCTTTGCCGTTTTCATTTTTGGCAGTGCATGTTCCCATCTCCATTTTCCGGCTCGCCGGCGTTCTAGATCTCCACCGTCGGCGAGGTTATCACCATTGGGTCCGCAACACTATTGCGAACCCATTTTGGTATTTTGTGGGCGCCGCCGCGACCGGAGTCGTCGGCGACAAGCCATGGAATCCACTCGGGTTTTTGCCGGCCAAAGCTCCCGTTTTCGTCATTTAATTAGGACACAGTTAATACCCAATCATTGCCAATCATTTGAAGTATTAATTGTGTCTTAATTTGGCCTAATGTCTCACTGACATGTGGGCCCAACCCCCTGTAATCACCTGCTGGCGCTAACCGATTGCTTTCGGACATCATTAATGCTAATGATTATCATTAATCCCTGTCTTAACATTAATGTGTTCGAAATTGCCTTTTGGGTCACTGACGTGTGGGCCCATAGGCCTTAAACCTCAGTCACGGGGTCATTAGGACTAATTTTCGAATTCATTGAATGTTAATCATTGTTAGCATTTAATATGTCCTAAGCTGGCAAAAATTTCTCACTGCCAGGTGGGCCCTCAGTTCCTAAATCCACCTCTGTGAAAATCGTTAGGACACATTAATTACTAATCATCACTAATCATTGGTCATTAGTAGTTAATTCGCGGTCCTAAAATCTCCTTGTGTCTCGCTGCCATGTGGGCCCCGAGCCCTGTGCACGTGTGTTAAAGCTCACGTGTGTGACTCACAGTCACTGACATGCGGCCCCACATGTCGGCGCTCCATTTGCGCCGATCAAAGGCCACCGTCCATTCTGCGATCGTGGCCCGATCGATTAGGCGTCGGGTCACTCGATCCTCCCATCCTT
This sequence comes from Ampelocalamus luodianensis, assembly GCA_036346255.1. Lineage (NCBI taxonomy): Eukaryota > Viridiplantae > Streptophyta > Magnoliopsida > Poales > Poaceae > Ampelocalamus > Ampelocalamus luodianensis. Next base: position 47,177,383 of record CM070627.1, on the reverse strand, counting down.
GTGGGCGTTCATCTCATGATCAACGGCGTGGTTCGTGTCTTTGTTGGTCGCGAACCACACTCATTATGGACCCTCCGATTCTCGATCGGCGATGCGTGATGTATTGGGCGTTCGGTCGCTCTCGCGCCAGCAGCGTAGAGTTAGATTCAAATCAAGGGCCCATTGTTGTCCACGTCGATTCCTTTCGATGAGTGTTGTTTTATTTCGGTAAATAGTTTTTGTCAACTGAAAAATTGTATAAAAACTTTAGAAATTCATATCTAATTCAAAATAGATTCTTTTTAAATGAATCCAAGCGTAATAAATTTGTATTTCACTAAAGTTTAATATAAAAATGCTTTTAGCTATGTACATGGTAGAAAATTATGTAATCTTTAATAGCTTGTTTTCAGCCATTTTTGTATATTCCAGAATTGAATTAAAACTTGGAAAATGTATATATTTTTCTGTATATCTGCAAATTGAATGGTTTTAACTTTATTAATTTTGTTATTTACCAAACTTTAATCTAAAAATGGTTGTAGGCCTAAATCAGCACCAGAAAAATATGTTAATAGATTTAGCCTTATTGGTAACAATTAAAAATTCATTTAATGTTGTAAAAGACACAAGTAACTCCCTGTAAATCCAAAATATATGAAATTGATGCTAGAAAATCCCTCTGTTAGCATACTTTAATATGAAATAGGTTTTGAAAATGTTTATGTTTCTGGAAAATGTAATGTGCTAGGTTTACAACTTAGAAAAATCATAAGTAAATCATTATAACTTCAAATTTAGCAAACTCAACCTTGCTGTGTTTAGGATGACATAAACTACCCACCATAAAAATTTTGGGTTCTAGATCATTATAGAAATTTTTGCCATGAACAATACCAGTAATTAATTTAGAGAATTTATAGGCTGAGGAACTAGTTTTAACTATAACTTTTTCATGCTAAGTCTAAATGAAGTAATTCTTGTTCCTAAAATTGCCTAAAATCAACCTCTAGCTGCTGTGTAAATTTCATGGGATTTGGATGTCTTTTGCTGTTGAGTTTTGTTTGATGTTCTTCGTTCTTATTTGGTTTGATCGCATTTTCGCGTTAGGTTCCGAAGATTATATTGAACCTGAGAATCCTCCTCTGCAGCAAGAGCAATTCCAGCAAGGCAAGCAATTTGATCATTTCTCATTCGATCCCATTACTTTTAAAGTCTAATACTTTGTTTAACTCGTATGTATGCATTGCTAATTTGTTGTTAAATTGATTAGTTAATCCTCTAGTTGCATAATCTGTAGGTAAATAATTATCCTCTATTACTTGAGCCTAGGTTATTTGCTGTGATTAGAGTTCGTTGGATGAGCTCTTGTCACTTAGTAGATTACGAATAAATATTGCTTAGCCATGCCTAGTTATCGGTAGTTTTGGGCGATCATCGACTTAGTCGGTGATCTTGATCACCAAATGCTAATATTATTCCATTATGCCCAACCCTTGTGTTTTACTTATTTGCCAATCAAAACGAAAATAAAAATTATATCTTGACTTGGGCACAATGGTATGTTGGTGTGATCATTGGGTGTGATTGGAATGGTGCCTAAGTCCCCAGGACCGAGTTACTTGTGTCACTAAGCCAGCGCTTATTACGTGCTAACCACACGAGAGGATATGGGACCTCTCTTAACTAAGTACTTTGGGAGGTGTTAATTATGAGTGGTCGGTGGGTGTGTTAAAAATGTGTGTGTGTGTATGTGGTGTGTGGGGAGCATTAGCGGCCAGGTTAGGCATCTAATGTGTCCTTCTCCTGTGAGTTGCGTCTCTTAATTAGCATCGTCCATTGGAAAGCGTCTTGTTGGACTTAGACGTGCGCATACCAAAGCGATATGCTAACAGTGGTGGTGGAAAGGCGGTCTATCGTGTGGGTACATTGGTACACCTGCGGGGTTTAAACTATTCGAATAGCCTCGTCTAGGTTATGGACATGCTTGGTAGGTTGTGCAAGAACTAGACTACAACCTTTTAAAAACTTAAAACTTGACATGGGTGGTATGAAGGGTACTTCATGCTATTGTTGTGGTGGCTATTGGGTTAGTCACTTCTAGGATGTTGTTGTCATCTATCTATTGTTATATTTGTCTCTCTGTTATTTGAACAATACAAATTAATTGCAATCTTGTTTTTAAATGTATTACCTTATTGCAAATAAAACTTGCTTTATCTTGAAAATAAGTCGAGCCCCTCCACTTAAATAAAGCTTGCATGTAGTTAATTATAGTTACATTATCTTACACGTCAGTCTTGCGGGTACAAAAATAATTTTGTACTCATTTGCTTTGCTTAATAATTTTGTTGCGAGAGGAAGAAGGTGAGCCCCAAGGGCCTCAATTTTCGAGATGTGTGGTTTCGGGATGACTAGCTTGGCGGTCGGTCGGTTGCCTTGTGGGTTTGAGGCACTTGATTGACTTTTGTTTATCGCCATCTTATGACACTTTTGCTTCATTTGTTTTCTTAGTTTCAGTATGACTTTTGGCAGTCGGCCTCTCTTTTGTAATAACTCTTTATATTATGTATGTCTTTCAGTTTGTTGCTTGTTTTGGTTCTATGTGAATGAATGGAATTGATGCATGATTTTGTAGCAGGTGTGTATCTTGTAATGCAGGAAGTATACATATCTCGAGGCTTAGTTTATCGATTTGTGATGCTAGGACCAATGGATGGTTAAGCATTACAAGCCAAATAAACCGGGGTCCTCACAACTTGGTTTGATCGCTTCTCCTCTATTGTCCCTGTTGCTGGCTTCTCCACCAGTGATCACGACCCTGCCCTCTTTGTACACACCTCTACTTGGGTTTGGACGTTCCTCCTTCTCTATGTGGATGATATGATCATTACTGGAGATGACTCTCGGTACATTGCCTTTGTGAAGAAGCGTCTCAGTGAGCAGTTCTTGATATCTGATTTGGGTCACCTTTGTAAACCTTGGGATTGAGGCCACTTCTACGCTTGAGGGCTACTACCTCTTCCAGGAGAAGTACATTAAGGATATTCTTGCTCGCGCTTGTCTCACTGATCAGCAAATGGTGGATACTCCTATGGAGTTTGGTGTTCACCTTCAGCCTACTAATGGTGAGCTTTTTGAGGACCCCACTGGCTACCGCCATTTTATCGGGAGCCTCGTCTATTTTAGGATCACTCGACCTGATATTTCACACCTAGTTAACATCCCGAGTCAGTTCGTCTCTGCTCCCACTCAGCTCCACGACAGCCATCTTTATTTTCTACAATATCTTTGTGCGATCATCACTAGTCGTCTTTTCTTTCCTCGCTCCAGTTCTCTGTAGCTTCAGGCATACTCTGATGCGACCTAAGCTAGCGATAATTCTGATCGTTGGTCTCTTTTTGCCTATCGTGTTTTTCTTGGTTCCTCTTTGAATGCCTGGAAGACCAAGAAGTAAATTGTCATTTCCCGTTTGAGTACTGAGGCTGTATTGAGAGCCATGACATCGTCGACAGCTGAGATCACCTGGCTTTGATGGCTACTTGAGGATTTTGGTGTTTTAGTTTCTACACCGACTCCTCTTTTATCAGACAGTACTAGTGTGATCAGCATTATTCGAGATCCAGTGAAGCATGGGCTCACCAAGCACATTTGAGTAGATGTTTCGTACATGAAATCGCAGATGCAAGACCAAGTTATTGCTCTACAATATGTGTTTTCGGAGCTTCAGTTAGCAAATTTCTTCACCAAAGCACAGACTAAAGTTCAACATAGTTTCTACCTATCCAAACTAAGTGTTGTTGATCCACCTTGAGTTTGAGGGGGTGTTAAATATGTATATAGTTTAGGGTGTTTTTTTACATATTCACCTACCTGGTACATGATATATTGGTCTTTTGGCCTTTTGGAATATATCGAGGTTCATTCAAACAGTTTTCATCATTCATCCCCGTACTGTTTTATTCTTACTATGCCTTATTTTCAAATCTTAAATGCTAGGTTATGGATACGTGGCTTGCATATGCTCCTGTGAAGAATAATCCTGAAGATGCAGCTGAAGTATGGTTTCACCCCCTTTTAAGATTGGAGAATGTATATTTTACATAATTTTTTTATCCTTGCATATGAAGCTATGCTTGGTGATAAGAGGCTTCGCTCTGAATTTATATCGGCATTGATGAATTATGATTTCTTAATCAATAGGCCTGTTATCGGATCCAACTTTGCCCTGTTTGTTACACGTTGAAAACTAAAAGTCCTCCACACTGAAGATGCCATCTACATATAAAGATTTCATACCAACCGTCATGTCTAAGTTAATTTAAAGCAGTTGGCTTTTCGTTGTGTATTGTGTATTTGGTGTTCTATACTCTGATATGCCTTGCTGCAGGTTCCAAAAGGCAATCCTTATCATAGTGCAACCTCAGGGGTGATGGCAATTTTACAGGGCAAACAATCTTATTTTAGGAAAGGTGATGACATTAGCATATTCTTTGTAGAGGAGTTACTATGACTAAGGATAATTTATTAAAATGAGCAGAAGGGTGATACAAATTGCTGTTTTTATGGTCAAAAGAAAGACTATACAACATTTATTTTTATTATCGTTTTGTCCGTTTTGTTGCGCATAGTTCAAATTGCTTTTAATCTTAACATACCTAATAATGTTGAATATCTTTGAGAACTAGTTATTATGTCTTAATTCGGATTTAAAAGCAACTATTTTGGTGGGGGCAGTTGCACTATATTGGTCTATTTGGTTATTTTGTAATGGTGTCGTTTTCGACAAGACAATTATTAATCATCTTCTATAGGTTATAGTCAGATGTATCCATTGGATTCATTCTTGATCAGCTTTGCAATGCCAAGGAAGAATGGAGGCCTTGGTAGCTGGGAGCAAAGCATTAGGGATCATTACAAGGGAGATTTTCAACAAGAATGAGTGGAAGCTATGTGGCTTCGAGATATTTGACGCACTTTCAGTCATTATTTATTTTCATAAGGATGTTTATTGTTTTTACGACTTTTGTTGGGCCGTTGATTTATATTTTTGCGGCGTTTGTTTTGTCGCTTCATTATAGTTTATGGACCTACTGTTTAACCTGGTTAAGATTTTTTAGATTATTGTAATAAATTTTGGGTTGTGTGTATCCTCGGATACAGATGCCAGATGTTTTCTCTTTTATTATCTAAAAAAAATATTCTTTTGGAAAGGAGTACTTTGGCTACTGGTTCGTTCTGAATCGTTTGTGCTCCAGCTTAATAAGCTCCTTTTCCCCTCTTTCCAGGCTGGTGCACAAATAGCTGATCCTGTAGTTGATACCTTCATCGGGCAAGAGGTAGAGGTTTGGCCACGCATAACCTGGAGTCCAAGGTGGGGCTTTACATTCAAGGATGTCAATGAGAAAGTCCATGGCAACTCTTCAGTTTCTCAGAGGTCAGCTTTGGTCATCAATGGCCGGAACATCATCCTTGAAGGTCTTTCCTTGGACGGCACTTATCGTCAATTCTGTCGATGAAGCAGAGGTAATACAAACACCATTATTAATCTAGAGAACTGTACGAAATCCAAGTTCGATGGAGAAAGAAGAGATCAGAATCCGCGGATTCAAGTTCGAGAAGGTTGAGCAGCTGGAGATGAACTACACAGAGCCAGGAAAGCATTGCATGAGCTCACGAAAAACCTTGGCATGACTTGCAACCAATTTGCCATTGGAAAAGGGCAAATAGCAAAGAGGCCCTCTTCTCCGCCCAAAATTGGGCGTGCATCTGTAATAAGCTGAAATTATTCTTTTTGTTCTCGAGGAATAAGGTGCTTCAGCAATCAGGCAGTCACCATTCGTAATGCAGATTTGTACTCATACAGCGACCTTTATTTACGGTTGTCATTTTCTTCTGTAAAGTAACCAAAGTTGATGTTATCTATGGAGGCTGATGTTGTACTCTAGTATTCGTCAAACACTTCGTATTGAAGCTAATAACACGTGCCTGTTATTTGATCCTTTTTTTAATCATGCCATGGCAGAGATTATTGCTTTTATTTAGTGTAACAGTGTAGCAGCATTCATGCATGGAAGTTTTTTTTTGCTCCTCATTAGCCACTGCAGCACCTCAGTGCCGAAGTGGAAAGGAAGGGGGATCTATGCCCATGGCCGAAGAAGAAAGCTGGACCTTTCTTTTTAAAGACCAGGGAAAGTTGGATTAGCACCGTGGCATCCCCCTTTCTAGATTTGGTCGTGCTTAAAGCACTTGTCCCCAAATCCAGACCTCCAGAAAAGTCTCAAAAGTTTATACAAAGAAAACAAAAAATGTCCCCATGCATCCTGCCGCACAAATCATACATGTTTCGTCTCACAAGTTGGATCACAACTAGGCATGGCAATCGGGCGCGGCGGGCGCGGGTAATGCTCGCCTATACCCATGCCCGCGACCCCGATTTCCCCCCACGGGCATGTCGCGAAGGATGATGGGTGAAGAATCTCGCCCATGCTCGTCGCCCGCGGGTATGCCCGTTTGCCCACGAGCAATACATCACCGTCCACGGGTACCCATCGCCCGCGGGCATGCTCGTCACACATAAGTTCATCACAATTCACACATTAATAGTGCATCACACATTCAATAACTAATAAAGTTCAACACAATTCACATATCAAGTTCGACAAACCAACTAATCAAGTTCAACAAATAAAATAAAAATATAAACTGACATAATTCCTCACACAGTTCCTCACACATAAAAGGGAATGTTAAAGAGGCATCACAATTCACAAGTGTTTGAGAGTAGCACATGTTGAAGACGAAAACATCTTTGCACTTAAGTTTACACAGCACGAAGGTTCCATCCTGAAGAAAAGGGAGCTAGTAGCAGTGCACACACACACAGACAGAACAAACCTTACCAGCTCAAATTAGAAGCAAGCAGACCAGCTATCCAATATCTTCAAAGAAAAAAATGCAACTTACTTAAGTTGCAAGGTTAAATAATATTTGGAGATTTGGACAATGCAGGCACTCCAGAAAAGTGTTGTCGATGCTCTAAAATCATAACAAAAAGATGATGGCTCGTCGCTAAAGTATACAAGCCAGGGACCCAAGTTAACATAGTAGTAACCAAACAGTTATTCTGACTCCACTACTTCACCTCCAGGAATTCCTACAGACAATCTTGTGGATGTTGCTTGGTCAAGAGAATGAAAACTCTCAGGCAGTTTAAACAGAGGTTGGTCTCTATCAAATTCACCCCGGTAGGCCAACCTGAGAGAATATCCCAGAGCTCGAGCAAGCTGGGCAACAAGCGCATTGTCAACTTGGATATAACAGTGATCAGTCCATCATAAAATCCATCCACGCGCAATCAAAATAACAGTGATCCACGCGCAATCAAAATAACAGTGATCAGCCCATCATAAAATCGTAGAGACACCAACAATTTGTTAAGAGTTGTACCTGGTTGTGAGGTTCAGCTCTGGTGACAACCGCTCGAACGGTCTGCAAAGCATCATAACAAGGATTACCAATCAAGTTCTACAAATAATACAACAGGATATTCATTATACTTACTTCGTTGACTTCCCCTTGATAAAGGACATGGCATGTCGGGCACCTATCCGGAGAAACAAGAATAGTTAGCACATGAGGAACCATAGACAATACGATTGATGAAATTATTGCTGTGATTGAAGTATCGAGGCTTCCCGGATGCGAAGTACGAGCGGGTTTGGAACCAACTCCACGGTATTGTTTGCCCAAACCTGGACACCCTTCAGATCACGAAAGTTGGCCCCCCTGAAATACAATAATTGCTAAGCAATTATAGGATAGGGCAAACAACAAAGAGCATGACACTCTTCAACCTTAGCTAACCGTTTTTACAGGAATCTGCTGCACACGTTCATAATCATCATCGTTTACTCTTCGAAGCTGATGATCGAACAGTTTACCTTCGTCAGAAGCAACATGTCCAACGTTGTAATCCTTCATGTCTTAAAATAAATAACAGAGCAAAATAATTCAGGATAGCACTATAATCAAGAAAGAATATGCAAACATTAAAATGGTGGGAAATATGGCAAGAGCATTGTCAAACCCACTCACCAACTCAAAATTCAAACACAAAAGCATGGCTTTACAAATACTACTAGTCCACTACACTCATTCCTTCATTCAACAGCAAGGATGCAAAAAAAATTCAGATCTGGAAATTCTTAAGAGGAGAAGGTGGATACTTACCTGCTGAGTGAGGTCGCCTGAGCACCCAGCGGGAGGAGTCCGATGGGAGGCGGCGCTTGGGAGGAGGTGGGGATCTTGGCCAGCGGAGGTGGCACTTGGGGCGATGAAGACCAAGGAGTCGGCCAGGCATTGAGAAGGAGGAGGCGGCGGGAGGCGGCCAGGTGACCGAGCGCTGAGGCGGGAGGAGGCGGGTGGGAGGAGGGCGGGTGCGGGAGGATCTGGAGTTCTTGGGGGTTGGCGTGGGTGACTGCGGCTAGCCGGGAGGAGGATGGGGCCGGTGGTTGGCCGGGAGGAGGACGGAGGCATCGGCTGGTCGGGGGCAACGGCCGGTCGGGAGGAGCGAGGGGCGGGGAGGAAGATCAGGGCGCGTGAGGAAGGCTTAGCGGCGGGGGCGGGGAGGAAGATGCGGGGCGCATGAGAAGGCCTGCCGGTGAGGGTGGGAGGTGGTAGGCGGGAAGAGTGACTAGGGTTTTGTCGGTGGGGATGTTTTACGGTCCCACTGTCGGTATAGTTTGCGGTGTCAGGCGAGCGGGCGCAGGTGAAGCTTACCTATGCCCGCGCCCGTTTACCCGATGGGCAAGGAATTGTGCCCGTTTTCATACCTGTGGGCAAAGAAAGACGCCCATACCCGCCTCTATTAGGGTATTCGCCCGCGGGCACACTGGTAGTCGGGCACAATTGCCATCCCTAATCACAACTCCATCTCAATTACACATTATAACCAAAAAGGAAAAATTAAAAATGCACAAATAATAAAATGTTTCCTCTCTCTATATATTTTTAACCAGATTTTGTCTTGCCAGTTGGGCTACAACTGTAACAACTCCGTCTTCCAGTCGTAACGGAAAATAAAAGAATAATAGATAAAAGGAAAGAGAGAGAGAGAGAGAAATCCTAGGGCAGCACGGGCCGGGGCCCAATAGGGCCCATAGAGAGAGGAGAGAAACCCTACCCGGCTCCGAGTCTCGCTCCACTACGCTCGGGGACCCCTTAAAAGCCGCCTCTCTCCGCCGTCGCCCAAACCCTCTCTTTCTCTCTCCTGCCAATCCCCCACCCACGCCGATCCCCAGCTGAAACTCGATCTCCTACTACTACTCCTCCTCTCCGCGCGTCAGGTAGAGCCCTACCTCTCTCTCTCTCTCTCTGTCTCTCCCGTCTCCGACGCGTCGCGCTTCTTTTGGTGCCGTCTCGCCCGATCTGTAGGGTTGGGGAGGGTTGCATGGTTTTGTTGCGGGTTTTGGCGGATCTGGGTCGTTCGAGGGTTGGATCTGCGTGGATTCAGTGGAAAAGGTTCGGTTTTTGACGTGGGGTGGTGGAGGCAAAGGTCGCGGTTTTAGGGTTAGTTTGTCCGGTGACGATCTCGGGCTCTTTTGCCGTCGAGAAGATTGTTGCTTTCTGTTTTTCTAATGTATGTTTTGGTTGATAGTTTCCTTGCTACGTAGGATTTGATTTTTTTTTCTGGGAAGATTTGGGGATAGTTGATGCTTTGTGCTTAGTGATGGTAGATGGAGCTATTTCCTTTTACCGAAATCTTGTGTAGATGGCTATATCTATCTTGTATTAAGCTATATTTGGTGTTGTAATGTATTGTTAATTCTTAGTTATTGGATTCTAGCCGTATGAACTAGTGGGCTATTGCATGCTCCCTGAAATTATGTATTACATGTGATGGCATCTTTATCTATCTTTGATGTGAGGCTACTGCAACGAAAACACAAGATGAAGTGGTTGCATGGATTTGTTATAGTTTTGATACTGTTTAGGTATCTTAACGATCTAAAAAACAAGGGATGGGACGGCAGTGTTGTACGTTATAATCAACTTGCTATATTCATGGATTTAATTGTTGTCTGAAGTGTTTTAATATCCGTGCTTTTGATTTTTTCCTGAAAGTGGATAGTAGATTTTTGGTAAAGATATCAGTTGTATGGTACTTGAATCCTCAGGACAAGTGGTACTACAGATTGTAATGGCTTAGATGGTGTTAGTGGGTCAAATGTTTAGACTGACGCATTCAGCAGAACAACTTTTGTGAATTTAGTAGCTGAATGTTATATATTTTGTTTCTATTGGGTGGTCATACCTCTAGTCGCTTGCTATGTGATCTATTATTGACCATCCACATGATGTTTCGTATCGTCTTTTACAAAAGTTATAGAATATATGCTTTGGTACAGTTGCTAATTTCGTGTTTTGTGCAAACACGATTATGTGCATTAAAAGTAACCGGTGCACCTCCATACACAACATTGCATCTTTCCAGATCCTGTGCATTTTGTTGATAACTAGAGATAATTAATATATGCTTCTCTCCTGCTGTTCTCCTATATGTTGTACTTGTTTCTTTTGGCTAACATGTTATCTATTTGCTACAGCCATGGCGGGAATGTTACCAGAGGGTTCCCAGTTTGATGCTAAGCACTCGATTCTAAAATGCAGGAGCTGCTGTATGTACTCTTAAATATATGTTTTATCTCAACTACCCGTTGTTTTTGTTTTTAGCGTGCATTTAGCTATGTGCTGTGTTTCCTGATGGATTGCGTATTACCTAGTTACCAATATTCATTGAATACAGGAGCCAGGGTGAGACCGAGGAGTTCTTCACTTCTTACGATGAAGTTCATGAGAGTTTTGATGACATGGGCCTCCAGAGAACCTCCTCAGAGGCATTTATGCTTATGGTATGCTGAGAATATGTTGTGTTTTACGATGTCTGGCTTTTGCAGTTGTATTCATCTCACATGGTCATCTTTTGTTTATAGGTTTTGAGAAGCCTTCAGCAATTCAGCAAAGGGGAATCGTTCCTTTTTGCCAGGGGCTTGATGTGATTCAGCAAGCTCAATCAGGAACCGGAAAGACTGCTACCTTCTGTTCTGGAATTTTGCAGCAGCTTGACTATGGTTTGGTTGAGTGCCAGGCCTTGGTCCTTGCTCCCACGCGCGAGCTTGCACAGCAAATTGAGAAAGTCATGCGTGCACTAGGTGATTACTTGGGTGTGAAAGTTCATGCATGTGTTGGAGGAACTTCTGTTCGTGAGGACCAAAGAATTCTTGCAAGTGGGGTGCATGTTGTTGTTGGGACACCTGGTCGTGTGTTTGACATGTTGCGTAGGCAGTCTCTCCGCCCTGATAACATCAAGATGTTTGTCCTGGATGAAGCTGATGAGATGCTTTCTCGTGGTTTCAAGGATCAGGTGAACACACTATTCTGTTATATTTCTTCTGCTCATTTTCTACTTAATTATCTCCTTGTCAACGTTAGTAATTTTCATTTGGTGTGCTGCATTTTAACACTACTGACACCTTTGCCGAATTGCTGGATTGAAGTGAGAAAGCTTAAATCTTATGCACACATTTATTAGCTGTAAATACAGCTCAATTTTAACTGTATGTGGCAGCTTACTGTGTGATATGTAAAGTGTTTACTGTTGCCAGATGTTCTAAGTTATCGGGTAAAATGTCATTGACATGCTTAGGTTGGAAACTCTATTTGGCTAAACCAGTTGAATCATTCTGAAATGCACTTTCTTTGACAACTTACTGTTATGCTATTCTTCAGTTATGACTTAGTTCAACTTATTGTTCTGTGTTATGATTTGTGAATGTTGGTTTCCTTTTTGCTATGTGCAGATTTATGATATCTTCCAGCTCCTCCCAGGAAAGATTCAGGTCGGGGTCTTCTCTGCTACCATGCCCCCTGAAGCCCTTGAGATTACTCGCAAGTTCATGAACAAGCCTGTGAGGATCCTTGTGAAGAGGGATGAGCTCACCCTTGAGGGTATCAAGCAGTTCTATGTCAATGTGGAGAAGGAAGAGTGGAAGCTTGACACACTCTGTGACCTGTATGAGACCTTGGCCATCACCCAGAGTGTCATCTTTGTGAACACCCGCGCAAGGTGGACTGGCTTACTGATAAGATGAGGGCAGGGATCACACAGTTTCTGCTACTCATGGTGACATGGACCAGAACACTAGGGATATCATCATGAGGAGTTCCGATCTGGTTCTTCCGTGTGCTCATTACCACCGACCTGCTTGCTCGTGGTATTGATGTCCAGCAAGTGTCCCTGGTCATCAACTATGACCTTCCGACCCAACCAGAGAACTACCTGCATCGCATTGGTCGTAGTGGCCGTTTTGGCAGGAAGGGTGTTGCCATTAACTTTGTGACCCGTGATGATGAGAGGATGCTGTTTGACATCCAGAGGTTCTACAATGTGGTGATTGAAGAGCTGCCAGCCAACGTTGCTGACCTTCTGTGATCAAGTTCGAAAAGATATGACAAGGAACCTGATAAGGCTTGTTTTTGTTGAAATATCACCAACTTTCTCGTCTGGGTTGGGGGTGATAAAGTTCAGGGGTTCTTACTTTAAAGTCGTGGTAATGGACAATTTCCAATTTTTATGCCATGTTTTTGGAATTTTGTAGTTGGTAGGCTGTGCTATGTGCGGGGTTTAGCTTGAGGAGGGAGCCGCCGCTGGAGTCTTTATGTTATTTGTTAAAACTATGTATGACCGAATGATGTTATTTATGTGTCATCCTTGACTCTTTACCGCATGTATTCTGCAATCAGTACTAGTACTTATTTTATTGTTCTGAGTAAAAACTGTTTACTCTTAGCAATAACCTTTGATGTCACTGCCTGTTGCCGGCAAGAAGCATCTGCCGCTGGCGTTGGTTGTTCTGAGGTGACGTATTAGTTTCTGAGAGCCGTATTGGCTTTTAAAAGCCTCGCTCGTTGATGTGATTGTGATTAGCTATGGTTATTGAAAGACTTATGTGTCATTTGTTTTGTGCCTGTATTTTGATGCGAATGCCTCCTTTTCAGTCGCTGGATGAGGTGACATTGGGTAATTTTGGAGATATGTAACGAGACATGTTTTAATTAGCTTAGCGAGCGCCGACCAACTTGCTCCGTTGATGCAAAATTTCGACGCGCCGGATGGCCTATCCAGTCGGCGTCGCCGCCTTTGACGGTGCGCTTGTAGTCCCAGGCTCCCAGCTCCCAACGGCGGCAGCTGCACGGCCGGCCAACCAGTACATGGGTACATGGGCAATGCAGCTCCTCACGAGCACAGAACCGACACAGCAACTCATGAGCATGAATTGATTTTCAGAAAAAACGAGAGAGAGAGAGCTCGTTATGTGCCAAGCTACACTCAAGATGGCATATTTGAAATTCCACCGCGCGCATGTCACTCCTGCAAGGTGTCTAGCGTTGTCGGTGCATCTATTCTAGGCAGCAAATCGATCAATCAATAATTAACCAACTAGCACCGGGCGGCCGGGTCGCATTCAGCATCATATATACTGCGTCCAGCCTACGTAGTTGGCCATGCATTAGCAGACGCAGACGATACACGCGCCATGTTTCTTCCATCTTGACCCTCATTCGTGTCGTCGTCCCATTGCCCAGCTACCTCATCGGCGTCACTCCGGGCATAATCTCTCTCTCCCCCTTTTCTTCTCCTGGCTCTGCTTCTCCTCCTGTGATTCGATCAATTCACTGGTCGGATCTCTCTCTCTCTCTCTCGATCTCCGGATGTTTCTTGTGCGAGACAGATAATCCATTACGCATGCGTATTATTCCCTTGAATTGTCGATCATATCGATCGCCATACGCTCCACTTGCTCTGGCCGGCCTCCTCTCGTCCTTAATTCTCGCCTTCCCATTCTCCTCGCCCCCTTTCCTTTTCTTCTTTCTTCTTCTATCCCCTTTCTCCTTTCCCTTGCAACGACTCTGAGTTAATTAGGTATATATACGTGGATCCCATCGATCATCGATCGTGGTGGAATTTCAAATATATATGATCATACAATTGCAAGCTAGCAGCTACTGATTCTGGTGCCATAAGACTAGTTAGTGGAATTTGTCGCAGAATGAAACTGTATGTATAGGCATTCTAAGCATCACTCCTTTATCAATCTGCTGCAAAATTTGGACGTTAATGCGTACCTTCCGTGATAAAAACAGCTTTTTCTAGAGTTTTAAATATAGCTTGATCGACAATGCTAGCTAGACCTGGGGCTTCCGGCCATTAACCAGTCTTCCGGTGGACCTAGATATATCCAGCCAGGCACAATTGTCGAATACGAGAGCTAGCATATATGGCCCTTAGCATCGTGTATATATATGTGGTCGGTTCTTTTTCTTTGCACTGGGTTCTAGATGAGAGGAAGAGAGAGAGGAGAGATTACCGTCGGAGGTAGAGGATGATGAGCGGCCATTGTTGGTTCGTTGGCGGCGTCGATGGCGGGAAGGGGCGGTGCCGTGGTCGGTGGCGGCGACGGCGTGATGGAGCTTCCGTCATTGGGCGCCCCTCTAGATCGGATTAGGGTTTGTGTCGGTGGAGTTGTGCGGCTCGAGTCAACCTCGTACCTCGAGCGCGGCCTCCCACCCTTTATATATGGCGCAGTGCTGACGAGGGCCCACCACCAAAAGATGGGTGGGCGCCCCGATCGGCGCGGATCAAGGCCCCGATTAGCCGTTGGGCTAATTGGGGGGGAAGAGATCAATCCAACATTCTCCCCCTTGATCTTCTCTATACTTTAACTTTAATTATTTTTGACTTTACTCATTCCATCACAGATTAGTGCATAGAGCATGTCTCATCGACACGGTCAATCGCCGATAGATTTAACAGCTACAATACACCTCTCTGTTCTGAAATAGTTACTTTAATCTTTTGGGCCATCTTTTAGTCCAGAAATCATAGACTTTCCCTTAAACCCATGCCGGCTACATGTTCTCTGAACACGTTGGGTGGTAAGCCTTTAGTAAGCGGATCCGCTAGCATCTTTGCGGTACTTATATGCTCAAGACTTATAATTTGATCCTCGAACTTTATCTTTCACAACATAGTACTTTATGTCAATGTGTTTGGCGGCACCACTTGACTTATTGTTGTGGGCATACGTTCTGCGGGTTCATTATCGCGATACAACAAGTGGTCTATTGATGTCGTCAACCACTTTTAAGCGGGTATGAACTTCTTTGCAGTTCACACGCCCGTAGCCTCATAACATGCTACAAACTCGGCATACATTGTGGGCGATGTAGTGACGGTTTGCTTTGAGCTTTTCCACGATATAGCTCCTCCGGCGAGTGAACACATATCCGGATGTTGACTTTCTATCATCTCCGCATAATCGAATCAGTATACCCCACTATATGGAGTGAATCGATCTTACGTATGTCATCATAAGGCCTTTTGTTCCTTGCAAATAACGCAAGACTTTCTTTATCAATTTCAATGTTCTATTCGAGATTGCTCGGAATCGCCAAATAACCGGTAACAAGCGCTAAGTCGAGCGCGTACACACTTGAGCATCTGCAAGCTTAAACAGTGAAGCATATGGAACCGATTTCATTTGATCGAGCTCGTCTTGGTTCTGGGGCATTGAAAATCCCCATATCTGTCGCCCTTGACTATAGGTGCGGTGAAGGACTACATTTATGCATACCAAATTTCTTTAAGACTTTCTCTATGTATGCCTTTTGTGCAGTCCCAATATCCCTTGTTTCTATCCGGTGAATTTGATCCTAGAGCGAACAGCTTCACCAAGATCTTTCATATCAAAGTTTGAGGACAAAAACTTCTTTGTCTCGATGTGATGACATCACTACTAGCTAGTAAAATATCATCCACATACGAGGATTAGGAAGATAAACTTCCCATCTTTAAACTTTGCATAAACACGGTTGTCCTCTACATTTTCTTTAAAACCAAATTTTCTTATTATCTTGTCAAACTTCAAGTACCACTTGTCTTGAATCTTGCTTTAACCCATAAATCGATTTTTTAGCGGCATCCCATTCTTTCATTTCCTTCCACGACAAAACCTTTCGGTTGTGCCATGTAAACATTTTCCTCCAAGTCCCCATTAAGAAATGTCGTCTTTACATCCATCGATGTAACTCTAAATCATAATGTGCTACTAATGCCATTATGATTTGAAGAATCTTTACATGAGGCGGAGAAAAGTCTCATTGTAATCAATCCCTTCTCTTTGCGTAAAGCCTTTTGCCACAAGTCGCGCTTTGTATCTTTCTACATTCCTTGGGAGTCAAGCTTTGTTTTGTAGACCCATTTCTGACCCTCTTGTTTGGCTCCTTTAGGAATAATTTCCAAGTTCGGACTTTATTAGCCTTCATGGACCTCATTTCCTCTTCCATGGCCTCAAGCCATTTTGAGAATTTTAAGCTTCTCATGGCTTCTTCAAATGAGGTGGGATCATCCTCCATTTGAAATTCCTCTGTATGATAAATCTGATAATCATCAGAGATAGCTGATCTTCTTACTCTTTGAGACCTCCTCGGGGCCTCCTCATTTGGTACATCTTCTGTTTGAGGCTGCTGTTGCTCCCCCTCATCTGTGGCAATGGGTTCTATAGGATCCTGAAGAACAGGTTCCTCATTCTCATTCATTGTTGCCACAGGAGGAACAATAACAGGTGCTGGCACCATAGTGTCTTGCACCGTCGGTGCAGTAACAGCAGGTAGTATGAAGAATGGTTCTTGAATCATCGGAGTGGGCGCATACACCCGCTTCTCTTCAAGGTCAATCTCACGAGCTACCATACTTCCTCTCATCATTTCATCCTCTAAGAAGACAGCGTGTCTCGTTTCTACAAACTTTGTATATCATGCGGGCGGTAGAAGCGAAAACCTTTTGACTTTTAGGTAGCCAATGAAATGGCAACTCAGCATTTTGGGATCAAGCTTCCCAAGGTTTGGGTTAAATACTTTAGCCTCGTGGGACTCCCCACACACGTAAGTGGTTTAGTGAGGAACTCTTCACATCCACAACACAAATGCGGTGTTTTGGGCACCGACTTACTAGGCACTCTATTGAGAATATGAATGGCGGTTTTCAACGCCTCCATCCATAGACTCAATGGCGGTGTGGAATAGCTCATCATGCTTCGCACCATATCCATAAGAGTGCAGTTGCGTCTTTACTACTCCATTTCTTTGAGGTTACTTTGGTGTGGAATCTTGGGCTACTATACCATTTTCTGTAAAAACCTTGCAAAGGTCCAGGAACTTGTCCATATGGGGTATGTCGACCGTAGTACTCCCCCAGTCGAATCGGACTATCTTAATCTTTAAATCGTGTTGGTTTTCAACTTGACCTTAAATATCTTGAATTTATCAAGGCTTCATTTCTTTCTTTGATTGGATAAATATATCCATAACGGGAGTAATCATCCGTGAATGTTATGAACAAGTCATATCCATCCACACTTTTCACGGAAAAGGACCACAAATGTCTGTGTGAATAATTTGTAGAATTCTGTGCTTCTTTTGGCGTCTTTCTTAATTTTCTTTACATATTTTCCTTTAATGCGATCTACTGCATTGTTCTAAATCGAGAACTCTAATGGAGGAAGAATATCATTCTTAACTAGTCTTTCTATTCTCCCCTCGAAATATGGCCTAAGCAGCGGTGCCATAATTTCGACAACGCATCTAGAGTTCTCTTTCGTTTCTGTTTACATTCGTGAGCGAGATTCATTCACTTTCGCCTGCGATGTTCCCATTTTCGCATCGACATTCACATCATCACATAATGATAACAAATAAAGCTCATTTTGTAAGATGGCAAGACCAACACATTCTTTATTAAACATTATTTCACACTTGCCATTTCCAAAATGACAATCATAACCATCATTGTCCAAACATGAAACACTAATCAAATTCCTCTGTAAAGAGGGAACATAAAGAACATCTCTAAGTAAAAGAGTGGAGCCATCAGCTAGCTCTAATGAAAGATCGCCAACGGCTTCAACTTCAGCTTGGACTCCATTTGCGACTTTAATGCATCTTTCTTTTCTTTGCGTATTCCTCGTCGAGCGGAATCCTGCATATTATTGGCAACATGAGCAGTTGCACTGAATCAATCCACCAAGTAGATTTTGAATATTGTACATCTGAGGACTCATTTATGAAGGTAATAATGTTCTCACCTTTCTTTGACATAATCATTTTCAAGAAATCGGGACAATCTTTCTTGTAATGTCCCCTTTTCTTGCAATGAAGGCACGATCTTTTCTCTGAAAACTTATTCTGTTGAGGTGATGGGCGGAGGCTTTTCCTTGTTCTTTGAGGAAAAGTTCTTGTTGAAGTTCCTTTTCTTGTTGTCCTTCACATAGTTGATAGAACCACCATGTGAGGATTTAAATCTTTCCTCCTCTTGCACACACATAGCTATGCATTTTCTAAGTCCCATTTCTCGGTTGCATATTGTAGTTGACAACAAAAGTGTCAAACTTTTACAGCAAGGAAGCAAAAATCAAATGAATTAGGAACTCATCCTTGAGAGCCAAATCCATTGGTTTAAGCTTGGATGCCAAGTTGCTCATCCTTAGTATGTGCTCTCTTATGCCACCGCTTGAGTACCTTTACTGTCACAAGGTGCTTAATCGGTGTGTAGCGTATGTCTTTGAAGAGCGATGGCGACTCTTTATTTTCTCAAGGTATTCGTGTGATGTCACACTCTGCGATTGAGCCCACAATTGCGGGCTCAATCGTGTTCTTTATCACGACCAAACATTTCTTGTTGGTGTGGTCCATTCTTATGCTCAAGGTCATAAGACATCTGTAAGGAGCATGGTCCCTCTGTCTTTTACGCTTAGCGATATCATCCTCATTTGATCCCTCACTTTGGTGCCATAGGCTCGGTGGGACGTCTTGTAGTGAGGACCCAGTCCACCTCGGCCAAGATAAGCGCTAAGTCTATCTTTTTTCCACTCTCCATAATTATCTCCTTTGAGAGTGGGGATCTCTCGATACAACTCATCAAGTTGTATCACTTTGAAAAATAGTTCAAGTAAAGTGAGAACATAACGACAAAATTATATACCTTATTTCCAACGTTGGTAAAAATCGACATACAATTTAAAACAATTTTATCTATGTATTAAATCTACATCACCGTTGGGCGAAATAGAAATAACGCATAAAAACATCAATTAAAAATTATAATCTGTAATTATCAACGTTGGTGGAAAATAACGATATCATAATTATCTGAAAATTATCTCTATTTTCCAAAATTAAATTCTCCCATTGGTTGAATTTAATAATGAAAATTAATCAACATTAGCTTTTCGTGAAGCGTAATTATTCTAAAATAATTCATTATTCAGAAACATTATACTGTACACTTTTAATCTCTGGAAAAATTAACACGTTGGTGCAAAAATTTCCAGAAATTTAATTCAAATTTCATTGAAATTCAATCAAATCACTCATAAATGCTTCTGAAAATCATTAACTTTCTTTTCTCTGAAAATTACTGTGCAAAAGGACTATATGGCCCTGGCGACCCACTCGGGCTGCCCATGCCGCCAAAACCACCCGCGCGGCCTCTTCCTCCTCAGCCGTCCGATCGGATCCGATCGGATCGGACGGCCGACCGCACGCCCCCGCAACCCTAACCCTAATGCCCCGGCCGCCCCCGCCCTCAAACGCTTCCTCTCGGCCAGAAAAAGCGGATCGGCGGCGGCGTAGCGCGCCAGCCGAAAGCGGTGGTGGCGGCTCTCGCTTGTGAGGCGCGGCGGTGGGAGGCTCCGGCTACCGTGGCGGCGCCGTCGTCGGCAGCCGGCGGCGCAACCGAGGCGCAGCCCGGGCGGTCAGCAGCGCGCGCGCAGCGGGGCGTGGCGGCGGCGGGCGGAGCCGCGGCGGCGAGGCTACGCGGTCAAAAGCAGCGGCGACACCGGCGTCTTTGCGGGAGGCGAGCCGCGGGAGGCCCGCAAGGCGGCGGCAGCGGCGACCAGTGAACCGCGGTAGCGGGTGCGCGATGCGGCGGCGCAGGCGGCGGCCGGCGCGGCGGTGGCGCAAAAGGTATGCCCCGAACCTTGCTCTGATACCAATGTGGTCGGTTCTTTTTCTTTGCACTGGGTTCTAGATGAGAGGGAGAGAGAGAGAGGGAGAGATTACCGTCGGAGGTAGAGGATGATGAGCCGGCCATTGTTGGTTCGTTGGCGGCGGCGTCCGATGGCGGGGAAGGGGAGCGGTGCCGTAGGTCCGGTGACGACGACGGCGTGATGGAGCTTCCCGTCGCTGGAGCGCCCCCTCTAGATCGGATTAGGGTTTGTGTCGGTGGAGTTGTGCGGCTCAGGTCAACCTCGTACCTCGAGCCGCCGGCCTCCCACCCTTTATATATGGCGCTTGTGTGACGAGCCCCTGACCAAAAGATGGGTGGGCGCCCCGATCGAGCGCGGATCAAGGCCCGATTAGCCGTTGGGCTAATTGGGGAAAGATCAATCCAACAATATATACCTTGATATTAATTTCACAGGGTATCAATTTGCAGTCAATACAAGCCCCGAAAAGAAATTCCTCTAATTAAGCTATATATACACCTAGTGCTTGATAGTTGAATGCGCAAGCCACAAGATGATAATGATTCCTATGCTCTTCAAAAGGATCATATATATCGGAGCTGACTTAATTGGCACCGTACCAGAATTAGTAGCTTGCCCACTGATCATGATGGGAATCAAGGA
Source organism: Ampelocalamus luodianensis (assembly GCA_036346255.1). NCBI lineage: Eukaryota > Viridiplantae > Streptophyta > Magnoliopsida > Poales > Poaceae > Ampelocalamus > Ampelocalamus luodianensis. The sequence goes on along the minus strand of CM070627.1, from coordinate 47,156,657 downwards.
AAGCCCACCCAAATCCCATGCAAATCACACGCCGCTATCACCAGCAGCTTTCACCGACTAATTGCATGTATGGTTGTTGACTGCTTGTAAATGTATGGCAGCCAATCTAATGAGATGCCTACGATCCTCTTTTACTCGCATGCAGAACAAGTTCTCCTTTGAATAGAAACTTCTAGCTTGTGATACTTTGAGTGATATTTTCAAAAACCTTTCCATTGACGAATTAAATGTTCCTCCGGCGTCTTCTATCTTCCTGATTATGTCTTCTGTGATGTCCCAATGAAAGCCAATAATATTCCAGCAAGCATAGCGAAAGAAGCAATCTAAGAATAGATGATTCAATGTTTCCTCCCTGTCGGCTTTGGCAAAGAACATGTCACCTTCAATAGAATTTTTTTATTATTAATTAACCCTTCATTCACTATAGACTTCATTCACTATAGACTGCAACAAATCCGCAGCCAATACGAATAATAAAGGCGAGAGAGGATCTCCCTGTCGAACTCCTCTTTTGCAATGAAAGACTTCCCCTGGTATGCCATTTAAAAGCACAGATGATGTACTTAAACGGAGGATTTCCTTTATCCAACTTATCCATTTTGCATTGAATCCTTTATGCTGAAGCATTAGGAGAATTGTATCATGTTCCACCATATCGAAAGCCTTCTGAAAATCCAACTTTAAGATAATAATTTCTTTTCCTGACTATTGGCATTGGTGAATATGTTCATACACCCACGCTAGGCAGTCTTGGATAGTCCTTGTTTTGATAAAACCATATTGATTCTTATGAACAATCTTTAGAATAAGCTTTTGTAGTCTCTCGTCTCGGCCAGTAACTTGTTAGTAGTCTGAGTGATTTATTGAGAAGCGATATCGGCCTATAATCATTTACACCTTCTAGAGCTGCCTTTTTCGGCACTAGTGCGACGTATGAGTTGTTTATACACTGTAGTTGCAAATTTTTACCATAAAACTCTTCATAGAGACTATAGAAATCCTCCTTGATTATATGCCAGCACTTCTTTAGAAAGGAACCATTAAATCCATTCGGGCCTGATGCTTTGTCTGCCGGAATATCCTTTATCACTACTACGAAAAGGTTTTATGAGACGGTTCAAAGCGTCATCACGAGCGGTTTCGTGAGCGTCTGTGTTTATCGTCGATAATAACATGAAGTCATCACGAGCGGTTTGAACCGTTTGTGATGCAGACTATCACAAACGGTTATTAACTCAGAACCATCAATGATAGTTGACTATCACAGACGGTGTGTAGCTGAAACCGTCTGTAATGGGTTTTCTCTATAGATGGTTTGTAGTTGAAACCGTTTGTGATGACTTTTCTCTATAAAGTCTCCAAGCAGTGGCTGCTTGTGCCTTTAAAACCAGTATCATATATATATTACATATATATTGTTCGTAGTCCTTCAACCACTTTCGGAGGGTCGTTCACGCAGCATGAGGAGGATGAGATAGCAGCCACGGGCAACTTCATCAAGCCTATGCAAGTTTAAGAAGCATGATTGTTAGGAGAGCATCATGACATCCAATTACCTGGATGTCGTCGATAGGTAATTGGACATCGCTATGTTCAGAAAGTGACATGGACGCACAGGTACTCCGACTGGGAAGTAGCTTCATGTATCAGCAACCAACCATTCACCGTTGAACTTAGATCAACGAACTTAGTTCTGTGGTGACTTCACATCAAGGAATAGTTGATTGGCGATACATGAAGCCACTTCCGATCGAATACTGCGTCCATGTCACTTTCTAAACATAGCGACGTCCAATACCTATCGGCGACATCAATAATTGGATGTCTGACGCTCTCTTGGTAACCATGCTTTTAAACTTCATGGGCTCGATGAAGTTTCCATGGCTCTTTGTCTCATCCTCCTCATCTTCAAATGACTTCCAGAAAATGGTTGAGACTACTGAATATATATATATATATATATATATATATATATATATATATATATATATATATATATATATATATATATATATATATATATGATGCCGATTTTAAAGGCACAAGCGACCACTACTTAGATACTTTATAGAGAAGAGATCAAGAATAGAATGGTTGGATGTACCTGGCAAAGGTGGAATGAATGGAGAGAGGCTAGCTGAATGGCAAGAGGCTAGTTGATTACATAGACAAAATTAAGATTAAGAAGATTGATTATTGCTATCAGAAGGCTAATTGCACAAGATTAAAACTTGCTAATATATTAGCAAATCAACAAAAATTAACTTATTATACAGGAACAAAATCTATTAAGATACTATCAACTGTGATGTAGGACAACAAGTATATCAGAATGTATAAATTGCATGCTTGAAACAATACATAACAGCAGGTAATCTAACAGCTCAAGGCACAATCATATATACACAATATCACATCTAATTGCATTTCTGATATCAATTCATCATAGAGCAATTCAGGAGCCCACAAAATATCACTATGAGTGGGGCTCAAGGGCTCATGCCACACTAGCAGTATCATCCATATCATCACCAACACCATCACGAGCAAAGGGAGGGCGGGATAGAGAATAAAGAGTAGTAGTTTACCTCAATGCGACGTGGCGTGTGGCAAACATCACCACCGGCTGGCCGACATCCATGTCCTCACTATGCATAAATCAACCAAACATTAGAACACCACTACTGAATGCTCAAGCATAAAAATCAAACCGTAGGAAAGGCAAGCGAGCGGCGGCGCGGCAGCCAAGCAAGAGACGAGCCACCGGCGCACGGGTGAGCCCCATGCACAAACCTCAGCCAAAGCAAGCAAGGGACAAGCCACCGGCGCACGGGTGAGTCCCATGCTCAAACCTCAGCCAAAGCAAGCAACCCCACTATGGGGAGAGCGGATCTAGGCGGGGAGGTGGCGAGGAGGTTGGTGGAGAGGTAGCGGAGAGTGCTGTCTGCGGCGGCGGAGTCGGGAGGATGCCGGGTGGCGGCAGCGGTCGGGGCGAGAAGCGGGTGAGAGTAAGGCGCAAACCTAGCAAGGCTCCTACTAATAAAGTGATAACTTATCACTAACGGTTCCATAATAGAACCGTGCGTGATATGGTTTAATATCACGAGCGGTTCTATTATGGAACCGTCGATGATAAATATCCTGACAGTTCCACAATAGAACCGTCGTGACATTTTTTGTCTATTTTAGAAAAAGACAATGCGGGCCATAGAATATTGATTTAACGGTGAGAAAATGTGGCGATGGATAAAGAAATTTCAGTCACTGAAGCATAGACACTCACGGATTTTCTAAAACTATATATGCTAAAACCGCTAATTTTATAGCAAGTAGTCAATCTTGATCAAGCGGTCCTGGCGGCAGGAGCGTTGGACCGTCGAACCTCCCATCTTGATCGGACGGTCCTGGCGGCAGGAACATTCGGACCGTCCGAACCTCCCATCTTGATCGGGTCGTCAATCTTGATCGGAGCGGTCCACAACGCTTGGGAGCGTTCGGACCGTCCGAACCTTCCATCTTGATCGGGCCATCCAATCTTGATTGGACGGTCCACAAGAGAGGAAGGCACGGCGTGCGGGATGGAGCGCGGAGGTGGGCTGGCAAGCTGGGCCACGGGGTGGCTTTTGGCCCAAAGCGAATTGGAGGTTTTTAATTGCTCTTTGAATTAAAGAAAATATAGAAAAGCAAAAAGGTTTTTAGAAAATAGTTAATAAGGCCCAAAAATTCTAGAAAAATGCTCTGAAATTCCTGGGAGCAGCATTCAAGATTTCTAAAAGCTTTGCCTGGCATTAATTTTAATTAATTTTATAGCAAGTAGTTCAACACATCTGCAAAGAAATTGACATACTCATACTTAATCCCGATCATCGGCGCGAGAAGATGGCGTGGTCGTCCCACCTTTTCACGCGCGGCCGGTGCTCGTGCCGGTGGCCGTCCTCGCAAGCACCCACACCCGACCGGTGGTCCGATCTTGTTCCACACGCCGCTGGACCCTATCGCGGCGAGCCTCTAGCATCGCTGTACTCCGATTGGTCCTCTTGGCGTTTCGCACCGTCGTCGGCGGCTCGCTGACTGGCTGATGTAGTGCCGCAATGTCGCGCGTCTCGCGGACCGTGTAGAAGGAGGCGAGCACGTGGCGTGGCCTTGTGGCCGGCGGCGGCCACTTGTTCAAGAATCTGAGACCGTTGCATGTCTTGGGGCGCGAACAAGCGCGAGGCGGCGATGAAGTAGGCCTCGGGTTCCGGCGCCGGTCGGTGGTTGATGACGGTGAGTGGCGCTCGTTGTCTGCCACTTCATCGCCTCCTCCGGCTCGGCGCCACGCGCCTCCTCACAGTAGCGCTTCTTGGATGCCTTGTACATGACCTTGCAACTAAAATTCAAGGCAGCGAATCTTAATAAAAGAATTAATTACTTCATAAGAAAAATTAAAATTAAAGCCAAATTAAGGTTGTTGTTACTAGTCAAATTCAGTTCGAATTAGATATTGAACACAAAACAAAATCATCGATCATGTGCGTGGCTCGTAAGCTACGAGAGGTCGAGTCATGGGCTGAGGAGAGCTCGTGGCCACGAGGCGGCGATATGGATGACGACATCGTCAGGAAGAGGGGCGATGGCCGACATCCTCGCCAGCTTGGTCCTCGCCGTCATGCTCCGCGTGCTCACCATGTGTATACGTACGTTGACCAATACCATATGCGTGCTCGCCATGGCACGCGATGATCATTCTTATAAAATGTCGAAGAGACGCATCGTATGTAATGTCGGTGCGCAAGACGAAGAGACGACACATCGATCGCCCGTCGGCGTAGGAGACGAAGAGATGCATCGCGCGGGAGCCGAAACATTTAATTATCACAGACGGTTCTTATAAAACCCGTCTGTGAAGTCTACAATTATCACAGACAGTTCGTATTAATAACTGTCTGGGATGTATCACAGACGGTTTTCAGAAAACCGTCTGTGATAGTTCTAAATATCACATACGGTTATTCTGACGAATCGTCTATGATACTTCACGAGCGGTTTTTAGCGCGACGATAACACGAGCGGTATGTAATTTCATGTATCTGAGCGGTTTTGATCAGCTATGCGTGATGATACGTCGATATTAGCCTTTTATAGTAGTGTATAATCCTATCAATCTCTTGATGAGTGTACTCGGCTGTCAAAATATCCAGCCCACTTACTGGAGCTATCAATTCATGCCAGTCAAAGAGCGTACAAGGGTTGGTGGTATCTCCAAGGGTTTTTTTTTTTTTTTTGAAAGGTGAATGCGCAAGCCACAAGATGATAATGATTCTCGTGCTCTTCAAAAGGATCATATATATCGGAGCTGATTTAATTGGCACCAGAATTAGTAGCTAGCTAGCTTGCCCACTGATCATGGTGGGAATCAAGGAAAGCCCACCTAAATCCCATCCAAATCACACGCCGCTATCACCAGCAGCTTTCACCGACTAATTGCATGTATGGTTGTTGACTGCTTGTAAATGTGTGGCAATCTCGATCAAAACCCAATTAATTAATTAATTAATGATACTGTATCCTAGTACGAAAACAGCAAATCTCTTCTTATTTCTTTCACTTTTAATATTCTCTCCAGTTTGAACAAAACCTAAGCCAGCAACGGCCGGGGTGTACGTATTTACACATATGCTAGTTTAATTATCAAACATTCAAACAGTAGAGTACGAACAGACGTAACAGCAGTGCAGGTGCATATGCATTGATCGAGTTCGATCATGCAACTTGCCTGGGATATATGGTCGATCGCTCTCTAGCTTGCAATTGTATGCAAGGAACCAACTCAACGCAATGCGTAGCGAATGAAACAGTGCGTGCGTCGCTTAATGAATCAGTGTTCTATGGTGTGTATGCATTTGATATACTACTCCCTCCGTTCTTTTTTACCTCGATGATCCTCCGAGATGCGGTATTGACCGTGAATTTTTAAGATTTAAGACTCTACATTAAGATGTACCGATAAAATTATAATATTACGAAAGTATTTTAAACGACAAATCTAATTATATAATTTTCATATAGCTAATCTAGATAGTTTTAAAAATATTAACAGTAGAAAGTTTGACAGCACCGATTCTAAGACGTCAAGTAAAAAATAACGAAAGGAGTAGGCTACATGCATCATGCATGTTGTGATAGTTTTAAATATATTGACGGTAGAAAGTTTGACAGCACCGATTATAGGACATCAGGTAAAAAAAGAACGGAAGGAGTAGGCTACATGCATCATGCATGCTGTGTGTGTTATTAGTTAATATTAATATTGCTAGATGATGACATGGGCTAGTAAAGTTGTATATGCACACGTACGTGCAGCTAGCTAGCTTCCGTTGAATGTTCTCACGCGCGCTGGCTCGATCTTTATATACCAAGTGGCTATCCTGTTAGTCACTACTGCATTGGCTTGATTGATTGCTTAATTGACATGCATGCACTTTAATTGGTTCTACATCAAACCTCTCAATAAGAGAGCCCAAATTGCAAAGCTTCAAAAGCTAATTTTGATTGTTCACCTTCTGGAAATGGTAATTTATCCTAGCTTTGCTTGTAGTATTCCTTCACATCAGTCACTACCATATAATGAAAACTTAGTTTCCTTCTTCGTATGTTTCTACATATCCATTCTGTGCATATTGTAAAAGTGCATGCATGCATAGGTAAGGTAGCATGCATGAATCATCCTCTTTGTCATTTCCTTTTTCTTTTGTTATCCACACTCTATTCGATTCTTAACTATATATGTTATCTCGATATGATATACCTTTCACAATTAAGAAGTTTACTAGCTTTACTTTTTGTTTGATCTCCTAAAGTAGTGGTGTAGATTGAGCATATGAGAGCAACTTACACCAATGTATTCTTCCCCTTCGAAAAGAGGAAAATAAAGCTGAAACTGCCCCATAATGATGGTGGTTAGTATGACCTTTTTAGGAAGATATATATATATATATATAGCAAGATTGATTTAACAATTGCTTATTGTTGTGAGTGGACTAATTATCAAACTACTTTTGATCTTGCATCGGAACTTTTTTTTATTATTTAATCTATTTTTTAAAAAATATTTTAAAGATAACATTTCTCTAACTTTATTTTCATTTCTAAATCCTTTAGCCGCACCACAACGCATGGAGTGGCAAAAGCATGTTGTCACGTCACGGATCTCGGCGTGAAAAACGAGTGTTATCACGCTACTCCTCTTAGCATGACAGAACTTAGCCAAAAAATAGACGCGTGTTGGCTCGAAGGACTATCGTGGTAAATTTAGCCACACCGAGGTCGGTGGCGTGACAGACAGTGGTTATGGCGTGACCAAATAGGGTCATGATTGGAAATAAAGTTAGAAAAAGATTATCTTTAAAATATTTTTTAAAAATAGATTAAAAAAAAATAAAAAAGCTCCTTGCATCGTGACTCTACAATTGATGATCCATTAATTGAACAATTTTTATCTTATCTGCGTTCGCTCATTGGGGTAGTACTAGTACAGTGAGAATGATATCATCATTGTCGATTTGGATTTATGGAGATTGACTCGTCTGATGTTACATTTGTACTAAGACCTAAAAGTGAATCCATGAGTGCTCGAAATCCTACCACTTAAATGAAGGAAAAAGGGGCGAGGAGAGGCCGGCTACGTGGCCTTTTTCCCGCTGCCGTCCGATTCGGCGTTTACATGCTTCGCTTCCGTCGGATATTAATTCCGTTTTGCGCGCCTGCTCTCTCGTGGTTTCGTCGCCTCAGACCGGCCTATGCTCACGTGTGTTGTGGCCAGGTGGGGCCTCCGGCTACGTTTTAATTGCTTGGCGCGGGTGCGCTTTGATTGCGTGACGCGCGATGGTCTACTAGTGCAAGATGATGCATGGTATCATTGCTAAGACCTCATCAATCCATTACCTAAATATATATTTGGCCATCAGTATCATCATGGATATATATAAAAGTCAAGAGGCAAATTCCTTTCAAATGAAACATACCCATGTGGTTACACAGTGCAATCTCATTTCATGTTTGATCCGGCAGCTTTCTGACACAAAGGTAATGGAGTTCCCATGCATGATTATGCCTTTTCCAGCAACTTGATAGTAGGATTTGCCGGGCGGGCGGTTGCTAAGTGTAACAGCTCAATTTTGAACCATATTAAAATTTGCATGAATTTCAAAAAAAATTTGTTGCATTTCAAGAATTACCCAAAAACCTTGCCTTGCGATTTAGAAATTTAAAACAGTTTCTTTGCCTCAAGTTTGGATTTGCAAAAATCTGCCAGTTCAATTGTGTGCAAAACCAACTCGGCATTTGAATTCAAATTCAAATCAAATCCCAAAATTTCAAACTAAAATTTTCAAACCATTTTCCTTCCCCTTCACACCCTCGGGCGAAAACCGATGTGCCAACCCGACCTTTCCCTCTACCCCCTCTCATTCCATGACCCTAGCCAGCGTGTTGCACCCTTCCTCTCCTCTCCTTCCTTTCCCCCTCACGGTCCGTGAGCGAGCCGAGGCCCAGCAGCAGCAACCCAATCCGCTCTCTCTCTCTCACACACGTGCACTCATTGACAAGTTGGCACTGGCCCCACCTGTCAGACCGCATGGGAGAAGCATTGTACTTCTTCCCCGTGCCAGCTCGCCCTCTCTCGTCGGTTGCACCGTACGTACACACCGCACGAGCCACAGCAGCGCCTCAAGCCTCTCGCCCTCTCTCGACTTTGTCCCATCTGTGCGCCAAACCTCTGCACGCCGCTCTCCTCGGGGTGCCTGCGCCATGCAGCGCTATCCCTCAGTTGTTCCCGCTCCTCCCTTCATAAGAGCCGCAGCCGAGCACGTCATCTCCTTTGTTGCCCCCTGCTTTTTCCCTACTTTGCCCCTCTTCTCTATCCCGGGTGGAGAAGGATTCTGCCATGCAAGTTGTCTTCCCCAATTATGGCCACCGACTTTGCCCTTCGATCTCCATCGTTGAGGTGAGCTTTTGCCTCCATTGTCTCGTCCATCTTGGTTGCCTCGACCTCCTCTCTCTAATGGGTGCCTTCTTCATCCTTGTCGTGCACTAGAGCTATCGGAACACGTCTTCATCCCTATCACCGGCCTGGAGCACACCACTTCGCCTCCACCACCGATCTCCTTCCTCGCTTGGACCCTAGGTGAGTCCATTCGTTCCCATGCACTCTTCATCTCGCAAAATTGGTAGGTGGTCGTGAACCACCTTGATGACCGTAGCATAGCTGCCGTGCGCATTACCGCAAATCGTCGTGGAGAGCTCGGTGTGCGCATCTTTGGAGCACCGAGAGCACCGGTAGCCGTTATAGCTTTGTAGATGGTAAATCGAGCATCATTTTGTAGTTAACGATGAGTGTAGGCTAGTTACCTCCGCCTACAGTAGCACCGTCGTACCCCTACCGTAGCACTGCCGCCTCAGGGCATCCCCTGATGCATTGTCACCACCATTGTGGTCGTCTTGGACCCTGCAACCCATTTTGGGGGCGCGGGTGGTGTTGAAACCATCTCACTTGACCAGGGTCACATAGAGCTAGCCATGGATGCTCTGCTGCTCCACTATTAGGGAGGAAGGCGACATCGTGAAGTCGATGTGTGGGCCCAAGGTAGTTAAGTTTACCATAATTAGTTAACAATTAATTAGTAGGTAATGTTAGTATGACATGTGGGCCTAATGCGATTAGAAATCTAATTAAACCATAGTTTAGCATGTGTGTATGACATACGGGTCCCACCACTTAGAACACGTTGTGTAGATCTAGTTCGTGGACCAAAGCCGCTGATGTGTAGGTCCTTGGCCCCGTGAACCGTCAGGTGGACCGAGTCCATGTGGACCGCGGTCCCACCTGTCAGTCTCTTGGGTTTCCCCAAATATAAATAATTAGAAAAGAAATTTAAAACTCAACTGGACCCACCTGTCAGCCACATATGCTTTTCCTTAAAAAATAATAAGAAAAGAAATAAAAAACCAACTGGACACCACCTATCAACCACAGAGGATTTTCTTAAGAAAATTAATTAAAAAACATAATGAAAATCTGACTGAACCCACTTTTAGGGATTTCATATTTCCTGGAATTTCATCTCGGGTCAATCTTTGGAGAGCTCGTTCTCCCTTGTTTTAAGTCCAAATGTAACATCCCAATTTTCAGAGTTTCAAAAATATTTTGAGTAGTTAGGTCCATGGAAAATTTTGCCTATTTTATTTGAATTAATAAAACTTAATTGGGACTTTCTGAAATTTAAAACAATTTAATCTGATCAATATAAACTTCAATAAAATCAAAACCAGTGTTATTTGGTTTCCTTGTGTTCCAAGGAATTTTCTTGTATTTTCTTAGATTTTTTCGAGTTTTTTGCTATTTTATTTTGCTTCATGTGATTTTCAGCCTTTTCTTTTATTCTGAAATTCCTTTTCTTTTCTCTGCTAGGTGGATCGTGGTGTTCATGTTCCTTCTTCGTGAGCCCGACTCCGTACAAAGTGTAACGTCCTCGATTCTATCTCTTCCTCTCGGTGCATATAAAAGTAGAGTAATCGCGTCATATCGATCGCCCGATCTCTTCCAAACCCTAAATCGGTTTCACTAGAATTGACTTCGTTTCATCGCATTCTATGGAGAAGCCATGCACCACCAAAGGTCTACTCCGTCGCATTCGCCACCATCGGCGTCCTTGGCCGAACCGTCTACACCATCGAGTTTGCCTTGATGCGTTCAATGTCTAACCATCGCCATCGCGAAGATCACCGTGTCACCACCAACCTTGTCGAGCCATGATGTTGGCGATTCTTCGTGTTCCCACTTCTTGGTAAGTTTCTCCAAAATCCATTCACACCATCATGTGTGTCTCGTTCCGATCTATCTTTTCCATACCTAAGTTCTAAGTTTCATCCACCGTGAGCCGAGATCCAAGCTTTCTCTCTTCTTTATGCCCGCCCTCCTTCTCAGGCCAAATACGCCGCCACCATTGAGCTCCCACCTTAATCTTCACCACTGTTGGGTTCGGGTCGTCGCGTTCTACACCATGCTCCCCTTCTTTTTCCAGGAACATCGTCGGAAGTGCAGCGCTACCATGCAAGATGCCGCTGCTACCGCACTTTCCCTTGCCGTCGATGATTGCTGTCGTTTCTCGCCGTTTGGACCGCGTCATCATCTCCGCCTCGTCGTCAGCATTCCGTTTTGCCCATTGGCCGGAGCCGCCTCGCCGTCGACCGCCGACGGCGCCATGAGCCCGAACCGACTGCACGCTCCTGTCTTCTCTGTTCTATTGTTTCTCTATTCTCTGTGTGTGTTCTCTGTGTCCTCTCTTCCTCCCCTACATGTGGGTCCCAAGTGTAAATATCTCTATTATCTCTCTTTGCTTTGCCACCTCAGTGCCAAATCCATGCCACCTAGCCGCCACCTCATCTCCTCCGTGACATGGCCACACTGTCATCGCCCACGTGGCAGACCAGATCCATCTTCCTCTTTTTTTCTCTCATACACTTTGACCCCACTTGTCATCCATCCATTTTTAACTAGTCTCCCTCTCTCTTACTTACATGCGGGCCCCTCTGTCAGTCAAACCTTGGTCAACACTAGCTTCATGAGATTAGTCCACCATGGACTAGTATCTCTCGGTGGACCTGGTCCATAGACCAGTGGCCCATATGTCAACTCCTAATCTTATTTTTTGGAATTATTTTAATTTTAGAAATTCATAAATATCAGTAGGTCCCACATGTTATACATTTAGCCATTTTCTAATATTTCTGAAATAGAATATTCTGAGAATATTCTGTGGACCCCACATGTTAGTTTCTCTCTCCCTTTTCCTTTTTCACTATTTTCCTTTCAGATCAAACTTCCGAGAGCTCATTCTTTCTCGTACGAACTCCGATTGAACCAATTAAAGTTTCTAAATTCATCCAAATTCAAGCTCTACCTTCCTGAGTTTTTTATTTAATTTTTGGAGTTTGTTATCTCTCTATTTTGTATTTATTTTATTTATTTGTTTTCGTTTGTGAGCAGACATTGATACTTCGAGGAATTTTGAGGAAGGAGGAGTTGATCAAGCTCAAGACCAGTACCAAGACTTGTTCTATGGTATGTTGTACTATTGACCATATTGAACCCAGTTTTCCAAAATTACTTTGATTCAATTATTGCATTCTACTTGAAGTATTTATTTAAATGCTTTGGTATCAGTTAAATACCAATTTGTTTATATACACTTTGCTCATTTTATTATCATGATCTTTTGTTACCCTAGTTTGGTTATTTATTAGTTGGTAATATCATAGCACAAGCGTGGGTTGGTTAAACACGAGTAAGTTTGCTTAGCCATGTAACGAGTCATCAATATTATTTGAGTTGCAAATATAAATTTGACTAAGTGATTATAGAACTTTGTGCAAAGCGTGTGTTATGTGCTATTACTTATTGATAGCATGTGTTGCATAACCAACATAATGGGAAAATATTTAGACTAAGGAGAGTGGATGGTATTGTGTGATATGGTGGGTGTGTCATTGGGTTATATGAATCATGGTATTGTATTTAGAAATTGGCGGTCTCACTTTGGTCAATTAAGGACTTAACTTTGTGAGCCATTGAATTGAGCTATAAGCATGCGACCACATATCTGTATGGAGCAGGCCTAACTTAGTAAGTTATAGAATCTTGGCATTGACTACTCAGGCATGTAGGATAGACTGTGTGCTAGGGTGGAGATATGTACTGCTGTGTCAGAGTTACATTTATGAGTGGTTCACCGTCTTTAAGTCCAATGGTGTGTGTTGTACCAAAGCGCTGTGTTGGGGTTGATATGACGGTAAAACACATCAGGAGGGTCAATCGTCAAGGTGAAGTTTCAGAAAGGTTTTATTGTGATCATCTTCATACAAGTTAATTGTAGCTTGTGGGTAAAGTGTACAACTTCTGCAGAGTGTTAATCAATCTAATCGAATAGCGCGTCATGATCATGGACATGCCGGAGATTTCACATGAGGGTAGATTTTCATAAAATACTTTGGGAAGGGATAGTGTATGATTTAATTCATATGGTTGTGTGAAAGAAATTGATTAGGCTTTGTGTCCTTTGTGAAAATACAAGCTAAATTATTGTTGTTTCCTTGTTTTAAATTACGTTTTCAATCTATTGTTTGTATTCAATTGCAAATCTTTGTTTTGTTACAAAATAACCACGAAGCCATTTCCTTTGTAATAAGCTATCATCTATAATTGCATTATGTGGTACAACTTGTCAGTACTCGGAGTACTCATTCTTCTGCAATCATTAATTTGAAATGGAGGAATCGTCTCATGCCTTGAGGAGGAGCTATCGTGGATGGTGATTGTTAGGTTGTGATCGATCGGTTGCATGTGGTGAGTCGATGGGTATCCATTTGAGTCACTTTCGTTTTGCTATCATTTATTTTTAGTATCGACCTGCGTGGTTTAATAATTGTAAACTTCGACCATATGGTCAAAACTAGATTTGTTATTCAATTTAATCGTTTATCCTTATATTCGTCTTGTGTGAAATGATATTCATCTATGTTGATATTGTATGCACTAGTTTGATCCTAGACTAGTGCATTATACACGAGAGCATTTTGGATCCGACAACGCCTAACGAAATTTGTCATGGTAAACATTATGCGTTGATCATATCTTGTGAGTAAAGTTGTACAACCTTTATGCAGTGTATAATCTATTCAATAGTCGTACCCTCGATTATGGGCATTGTGAAGAAAGTCTCACTTGGTTAGTTTTATTAAAAAATTGGGATGAGAACATGCTAACTTAAAATAGTTGTAGCAACAAGATAATTGTCAGTGGAAGGAACCTTAATGTCTAGAGTCGGTGGATAGAACTGATGTGGTGAGGATATTCTAGTGTATACAAGAGTAAATTAGACTTTGTTATTAAGTATACATTGCCATCATTTATGTCGACAACATACGGTCATTGCATATGTCACCATCAACGTTGATGTCACTACTTAGGTTATTGACATCTAGTGTGTAGTAAACATATGAGGTCACCGCATATGTCATGGTCAACGATGATGTCTTTGCTTAGGTCATTGGCATCTAGTGTGTAGTAAACATTTGATGTCATCACATATGTCACCATCAATGCTGATGTCACCACTTAGGTCATCACATATGTCATCATCAACGCTGATGTCACCACTTAGGTCATCAACATCAGTGTATAGTAAAGTTAAATTTTACAACCTCTTTCTTGAGCAACAAGAAATGAGATGTAATGTTGAATTTTAAAACTCGTGTTGAGTTGTCAAGAGTTTATACAACTCGTGATGAGTTGACAAGGACCCTTTTGTAGCCTATAAATAGGGGTGTGTATTCATGTAATAGAAGACTTGAATTTTTGGAATGAAATTACATCGTGTGTGTTTTTGTCCTCCAATGGAGTGATTGTATCAAAAGACTTTATCACCATGGCTATGTGTAGCATGGTGTGGTGCCAACTCTTCTACCCGTCTTGAGTTCTTGTAGTCTTTATCACCGTGGTCGTGGGTAGCATGGTGTGGTGCCAACTCTTCTACCTGCGTTGCGTTCTTGATTGTCGATTGCTCGGGTAGCATGTCATGTGCTTTGACATGTTGGTGTGCTGTTGTTCGAATCGTCAGGCATGAGCCTAGTTTTCAGGATCATAGCATGCGGTTGGGTGAATCGAGTGTCGCAGGTTGCCGTAATAGAGACGGTGGTTGGCGGTATCATTCATCAAGTTGCACGGATCCCATGTTATCCCGCACAACTTACAGTTCAACCAAAAGCACAAGGGCACGATTACCCCCATAGTCGTGCTCGTATCATGTGTCTAGAGTCAGGTGAATGGAACATGGTGTCTAGAGTCTGGTGGATAGAACCATGTGATCTAGAGTCAGGTGGATGCAACCTGATATCTAGAGTCAGGTGGATGCAACCTGATATCTAGAGATAGGTAGATAGAGCCTCATAAGTAGTAATAGGTGGATGGAACCTTATTACATGATGAAACTTGCTTATAAACAATATTTTGGTTTTAAGTCAAATGGTTAGGTCATAGGTTTGGAAAATAAGTATAGTATTTGAGAAAACCCTGCTTTGTGCTAAAATAACCATAAGACCTCTCATTTGGCAAGTCATGCATCTATATAGTTGCATTTGATGTGAGGGCTTGTTGAGTACTTTTGTACTCTTTATTTCTTAAATATGTGGATTGATTGCGAGGCGAAGACCGGTGTATGAATACTTCTATATATCCGGCTTTGGGCGAAGATGGCGGCGATAACTAGGTCGTAACTTGATCGATTGCATGTGGCGAGATCATGTAGTGTCTTTTTGGTTTATTTATCTTACGCTTCTATTTACTCTTTGAGCTCGGCGACTAGGGGCGGAGCTGTTCCTCAGGCAGCTGGGGCAATGACCCGAGGCCTAGGATCAAAATCCCATGAAAAATCTTTTGAAAAATCATCAAAATACGAGTTCGACCCAAGAACAGTTGGTCCAGCCTAAGGCTTGGACCGTGGCTGGCTCTACCCCTGTTGACGATCTATCAACCCGTTATGTAAGAATTGGCCTTAATGCTTATTTCTGACTGGTTATGTAATATTAAGTACTATTTTACTTAAGTGTATGTATGGATGTGATATTTATCGCTATTATCTTGTGTGAGCTAGTCTCACTTGGTTAGTTTTATTAAAAATTTGGGATGAGAACATGCTAACTTAAAATAGTTGTAGCAACAAGATAATTGTCAGTGGAAGGAACCTTAATGTCTAGAGTCAGGTGGATAGAACCTGATGTGGTGAGGATATTCTAGTGTATACAAGAGTAAATTAGACTTTGTTATTAAGTATACATTGCCATCATTTATGTCAGCAACATACCAGGTCATTGCATATGTCACCATCAACGTTGATGTCACTACTTAGGTTATTGACATCTAGTGTGTAGTAAACATATGAGGTCACCGCATATGTCATGGTCAACGATGATGTCACTGCTTAGGTCATTGGCATCTAGTGTGTAGTAAACATTTGATGTCATCACATATGTCACCATCAATGCTGATGTCACCACTTAGGTCATCACATATGTCATCATCAACGCTGATGTCACCACTTAGGTCATCAACATCAGTGTATAGTAAAGTTAAATTTTACAACCTCTTTCTTGAGCAACAAGAAATGAGATGTAATGTTGAATTTTAAAACTCGTGTTGAGTTGTAAAGAGTTTATACAACTCATGATGAGTTGACAAGGACCCTTTTGTAGCCTATAAATAGGGGTGTGTATTCATGTAATAGAAGACTTGAATTTTTGGAATGAAATTACATCGTGTGTGTTTTTGTCCTCCAATGGAGTGATTGTATCAAAAGACTTTATCACCATGGCTATGTGTAGCATGGTGTGGTGCCAACTCTTCTACCCGTCTTGAGTTCTTGTAGTCTTTATCACCGTGGTCGTGGGTAGCATGGTGTGGTGCCAACTCTTCTACCTGCGTTGCGTTCTTGATTGTCGATTGCTCGGGTAGCATGTCATGTGCTTTGACATGTTGGTGTGTTGTTGTTTGAATCGTCAGGCATGAGCCTAGTTTTCAGGATCATAGCATGCGGTTGGGTGAATCGAGTGTCGCAGGTTGCCGTAATAGAGACGGTGGTTGGCGGTATCATTCATCAAGTTGCACGGATCCCATGTTATCCCGCACAACTTACAGTTCGACCAAAAGCACAAGGGCACGATTACCCCCATAGTCGTGCTCGTATCATGATGTCTAGAGTCAGGTGAATGGAACATGGTGTCTAGAGTCTGGTGGATGGAACCTGATGTCCAGAGTCTGGTGGATAGAACCATGTGATCTAGAGTCAGGTGGATGCAACCTGATATCTAGAGTCAGGTGGATGCAACCTGATATCTAGAGATAGGTAGATAGAGCCTCATAAGTAGTAATAGGTGGATGGAACCTTATTACATGATGAAACTTGCTTATAAACAACATTTTGGTTTTAAGTCAAATGGTTAGGTCATAGGTTTGGAAAATAAGTATAGTATTTGAGAAAACCCTGCTTTGTGCTAAAATAACCATAAGACCTCTCATTTGGCAAGTCATGCATCTATATAGTTGCATTTGATGTGAGGGCTTGTTGAGTACTTTTGTACTCTTTATTTCTTAAATATGTGGATTCAGATTGCGAGACTGAAGACCCGGTGTATGAATACTTCTATATATCCGGCTTTGGAACTGAAGATGGCGACGATAACTAGGTCGTAACCCCAGTCGATTGCATGTGGCAGATCATGTAGTGTCTTTTTTTGGTTTATTTATCTTCTGCTTCTATTTACTCTTTGAGCTCGACGACTAGGGGCGGAGCTGTTCCTCAGGCAGCTGGGGCAATGACCCGAGGCCTAGGATCAAAATCCCATGAAAAATCTTTTGAAAAATCATCAAAATACGAGTTCGACTCAAGAACAGTTGGTCCAGCCTAAGGCTTGGACCGTGGCTGGCTCTACCCCTGTTGACGATCTATCAACCCGTTATGCAAGAATTGGCCTTAATGCTTATTTCTGACTGGTTATGTAATATTAAGTACTATTTTACTTAAGTGTATGTATGGATGTGATATTTATCGCTATTATACTGTGTGAGCTAGTTTCTGATCATGAGACCAACTCGGTATACATAGAGGGTTTGAATGCAAATCAGGGTCCTACACTGAGCTAACTGATGGTGCTCAAAGCTAGCTAGTCCAACACACACCCCACTTAATTGTGCATATATCTCCATATTATATAAGAATGTGCCTAGGGTTTTGTCACTTCTTGTCAGACTTCCACCATATATTGGAGACTAGACTACCCTGTCTGTTTCAGGCTTTAATTCAGCTCAAATCGCATTGCTGGTTTCTGCTGTGTATGCCTTTTCTTGAATAGCTATCATGTATAATATATTTTGCATTGACCAGAAGCCCAGTTGAGTCCATGTTCGAATAATTGAATACAACTAAAATCAAGATGCACTGATGCATGCATTGCCATTGATCTGTATGCTTTTAGTGGAATATAGTTGATTGGGTGTAAATGTGTAATGGTCATGATGTATTGCGTGCTGAGCAATCCTGATCTTCCCAGACATTAATGGTTAGGTTAACCTTGAAGGAAACAAAATATGTTCATCCAAATTCTATATATACACGTACATACATATCGAAAGTGTAACTCAATGGGCTGAAATATTGTCTCTCGATCGTATTTTCATTGATACCACTTTGGGAACCAATTAATTCGTTTTTTTCCCCAGCATTAGTGGTGTTTGTACTCGTATACATGCACTAAAAACAACTGTAAAGTTTACATTACACAATTTTCTAGCACCCACCGACTCTACCGATATGATCCAAGCAGTGTGTGAAACTGAACAAAAAGCCTTTCAGATAAAGTTTCTTTCGTTCAACTTTCGCTTAGTCTGAACTTGTCTGAAACTCATCATCAAAGGGTATATAAGAGAGCATTTCTTTTTTCTTCTCTTTCCAGATCACTTTGATCCATGTTATCGACGTGCACACGACTATACTAGCTACTACTACTCGATTGGATTTGGAGTTTTTGGAGATCAGAGTAATCGATTAGCCGGCAGATCAACACAGCACGATTCCTGGCTGGGACGCTAGCTAGCTAGCTTTATACCTGGGACGGCCGGCAGTGTCGATCTCCAGCTTGTTGTGCGATGCTATCCCAACTTTCTTTGTCGTTCTCTGCATGTGTTCGATTGTGATCAATCAGTGCTGTATATGTATATATCCCAGACACGAGATGGCAGCTAGGTTCATATGCTCGCCATCTTAACCTGCTAGTACTACTTAATTGACCATTCATACGCATTTTTGTCGATCTTTGTGTGTGTGTGTCTGAAGGTCGTATCAGTAGTACGCTATACGTGTTGATCTTTTCTCGGTTTGTCCGTCTTATTCTTGCGCAGACTACGCTAAGACTCTCTGTATCGTTCGATCTGGCGTCTCTTCGGAGACGATATATTTACTACACACTGTTGTGCATTATCCATTAATTTGTTCATCGTAGTAGACAACCTTAGCACACGTACGATTGACCGAGGAAAACAAGCAAGGAAAGAACGATAACACCAACAGTTGGTCATTCACTTGCAAGCACACGCATGCCATTGCCAACGGAAAGAGAGGTAGATGGCACCCGTCTCAAGATAAAGTGAAGAAAGGTAGGAGAAGAAAGAAAGATTAGGCCATACACGTTTCTGACGGGTAGCTAGCTAGCTAGTCACCATGCAATGAATGTAAAGCCAGAGAGCCCGATCCAACACGTTCCCCGCCTTGCAAATTTTATCAAGAATTTGTGACACCTATAGCTACGTGTATTTGCCACACGTGCGTAAAAGTAATGCTTCTAAATTACTACAAACATCGTACTGGTTCGTCGCACAAAGAAAGTATTTAGATTTGTGGCGAGAAAATGATACCACTAAATTTGTTATCAAAAAATACTTTCATATCATTATATTTTTAATATTTTTTAATGGCAAGTGTATGTTCTGGTACGTGACTGAAGCAGCTAGACTTAACTGAAGCTAACTGCTGATTAGACATGCATGCCTCATGTCTGCCACTAGGGCAGGAACCTGGCCGGAAATAGATCTATGTGCAAATGGTATAAATCTCAAAAAAAAAAAAGTGCACACTAGGTACTGATCGTCTAGCTGGTGCACACAACACAATTAATGTTGTCAAATCTGTGCACTCGATCTGATTGGCAAAGGTGGCATGCATATGTACTCACTACTAATGCTTGCTTCTTCACCATGCACACACGCATGCATGCTTTAATTCTGCCTGCCCATATCTGTTAGTTTCAATCACCAATCGAGGAGAATCGATCTGTACCATTGCTACGGGATGCCAGATGTCCTGTAATTTTGTGTGCACAAAGCAAGACCCTACGTACTATTATTGGATGCATGCATGTCCATCCATCTGAGGTAGACGCCACGAATATATCTTGCCCCTGACATATATATCTTCCGGTACAGTTCGCTGTCTGCTCGGGATATGATACTAAAGGTGAAAGATCGTTCGATCGGATGGAGCAGAAAAGAACAAGCAAACTTTAGCAGCGAGATTTGTGCCTGTACTCGCAAATTAACCATTGTGTTTGGTCGCGATTTGAGATCGTTTTATGACTCTTATGCATGTTTGGATTGCGAGGACGTACCCCGATTTGAATCCTTAGAATTTAGTTTAAATTTGAACTAAGCTCGAAAAACTCCTTAGAATTTTATAGGACTTTTGCACGAATTTCACGCGGAACTCTTTCCGATTCCCGGCTTCGTTCCCTGTTGTCTGCCACCTTTGCCACGTCCGTCAACGACCAAATTACCGCAACGGCGAAGGATACTTTTGTCCAGTACGGAGTTGCCGTTTGTACCCTCGCACGTGGGTTTTCGCTTCATGCACGTGCCCAAATCAACTCTGTTTTCGCTTCTGTTTCGATTCATCATGTCATGAAATGACGAAACTACGAAAGAGCTAGGCACGCATGTATTTGTAGAATTTTTTAAAAAATAATATTGATTACAAAGATAAATAACCAAAAAATACAAAAAATAGGACACTGTCGCCAGTTGAAATAACGAAAATGTCATGTCGCCATTTCAATCGTAGTTATAAAACCCAGACCGGTCATCGACCCAGTCGAGGTCTCGGGTCACTGGCCAGGTGGTCGGACCGGTGTGTCAATGGTCGGACCGTATGTTTTTAAATTATATATATATACATACACCACAAAAAAAAGGAAAAAAATCAATGATACACAAAAAAAAATTGAATTCTGAATAACAAATTAAGTCAGTTAAAGAGGGACATCATAAACGCACACAATAACGAGATCATTCAAACAATTGATGTTCTAGTTTATTTTTCTTCTTTGAATGAATATGCTTTAATATGCTTCAACTCCTCTCACATCCGAATACACTACATGTTTAGCTTAATACATAAATTACCAACTTACATCTAACTATATATTACTCTGATTAGAAAATAGAACAATAAAATAATAATGCTTACATATTAACAAAGACTAGAGAGTAGAGACGAGCAAAACAAGCAAGTAAGGAAATGCAGCATATCTTGCCGATGGAGGCGAAGCTGAGCAGAGAACGGAGATGAGCTACCGATCAGAGTGAGAGAATGAGAAAGATGAAAATTATTTATGTGTACTCGCCAATTTCACAAAGGGATTCCTACTAAAACCTAGAAGCACCCAAAGATGAATATGCCCTTCACTTTCGTCTTGAAAAACTCTTTTATTTGAGGGGTTTCTTGAAAATTAGCCTCATGAGCAAAACCCGACCGGGTCAAGCAAAATTGGCCGGGTCAATGAAAACCCGGTTGGGTCGACCGGGTATTTCCGGGTCAATTGCATCTCCGGTCTTATGAGTGTGCCCGGCACAGCAAAGCCTCTGGGTTCATGTTTTTTTGGTTCAACCGTCGGATTGGTCTGGGTTTTATAACTATGATTTCAATTGGCGACAGTATCTCTGTCACCAATGGGAACAATGCCCAGAGGGTTTTATCGCCAATTGAACTGACGACATGACAATTTTGACATTTCAACTGGCGACAGGAACCTACCGCCAGTTGAAATGGTGAAATTGTCCTATATTTGAATTTTTTAAATTTATGTGTAGAGAATTTAACCTAAAGATTTAGTGTATTTCACGAAGTTTGTTGGTAATACCTTGAAATGTTTGCGTAGTTCGAAATCCAAAATTGGATGAGATAACAAAATGTGAACTAGGGAATGCGAGATCAGCGACGCAATTTGGAACACGAGTTCGGTGGTGCTATGACACAAACATCCCCCTTCAGAGTGAAATAAAAAAAATATTTGGGTTTAGGGTTGTCATGTGCGCTGTTATCCCGATTGTATTGTCCATGGAACCGATCCATTCAGGAAAAGATTTTGTAATATTTAATAGTCGAAATATTTGGGAAAAGAGATATAAGTTTGAAAGACTTTATTATTTAATTATGAATTAAATGGCGCGCTGGGTTTAGTTACGTACATTAGATACGCCAACATGCACGAATCAACAAATCGAAATACACCTACGATACATGTGCGTATTTTTGGAATTAGAAAAAGGTTGATTGGAACGAAATCGACTAGTCCTGGTGGCCCATCGGTCCCTTCCCCTTCTCTGGATTGCCCGCGGCGGTGGCCAATCTCGAAGTTAGCCATGTTCTGC
Organism: Ampelocalamus luodianensis; assembly: GCA_036346255.1. Taxonomy (NCBI): domain Eukaryota; kingdom Viridiplantae; phylum Streptophyta; class Magnoliopsida; order Poales; family Poaceae; genus Ampelocalamus; species Ampelocalamus luodianensis. Next base: position 47,134,372 of record CM070627.1, on the reverse strand, counting down.
GAGATGTGCTAGATGATTGAATGATGTTAAGATAGCACAACTCAGGGCCAAATTAGTAATCAGGATGCAAATTGAACATAACCTACCTCTTCAATCCGGACTATGCCCAGGCGACGGGGAGCGCTAGGACGACCGCTGGTCTCACTATCATGAGCCTTCCCCTTGTTCGTCGTGCGCTTGGCTCGGTTGTACTCAGCTTCCTGTTCGGGGTCCTCCACCATCACCCTGGTTTTCTGAGCTCCTTGTAACATCCCAATTTTTGAGTTTTAAAAATCTTTTAAATAGTTAGTAGGGAAAAAGTCACCATTTGGATTTATTTGAATTTAAATCCAAAAGCTTAATATTGGACTTTACAATCAAAAATATTTAATGTGAATAATTCCAACTTGAACAATGGCCAAAACTATTTTATTTGGGTTCTATGTGCTCAGATATATTTTCTAGATTTTTCTAGAATTTTTCTGAGTTCATTTGTTATTTTCTATTGCTTATTTGAATTTCTGGTATTTTGCAAAATAGAAAAACTAATTAAAATCTCAGAAATTGCTTCGGGCCGAAATCCAACACCCTGGCCCAACTCGCTGTGGCCGCCTCGCCACGCGCGCCCGCTCCGTGACAGTGGACCCCACCTGTCAGTCTCTCCGCCTCATCTCTTTTCCCTTCCGAACGCCCCGCTCACCTCCGCCGTTCGATCAAAGATGGACGGCCGGATGCGCGTGATCGATTCGGAGGTCCGAATACCCCTTTGATTTTGGGCTGTTCGATCTTAGATGGACGGTCAAATCCTTAAGTCTGTTCGCAGCCGCGCGCGCGCCTCGCTTCCGTGCCGCTAACATGTGGACCCCACGCCCTCGTCGTCCTCCTCGCGTCCGGCTTCGTCTTCACGCGGCGCGCGATCCGCCATGTTTTGAGCTCAAGCCCGTCACAGCATCTTTTCCAACCAAACCCCTTCTAGAAAACACGCCAAATCTTATCCTTAATCTCCCTGCACCTTCTCGGATCAAAATCTTATCCCGATTTCATTTCTAACTCTGTTTTTCCCGCGAGCTCATCTCGGATTCTTTTAGGGTTCACCGCCGCACGCCGCCCTAGCCCCTCCCGGACCCTATAAATAGGACCCCCAGGTTCGCCCTCTCAACCGCAACCCAGAGCCGCCACCCTCACCTCCTCCCGAGCTCTAGCGCAGCCGCAATCGGAGATTTAGGGTTTTTCACCGCCGGTCGTTTTCTCCGTTTTGCGCCGCCGCCGACGTCGCTCTGCCCTCGTGGTCTGCACCGCCGGGTTCAGCGTCACCAGGGCTACCTCCAGGAGCCTTCGCCGTCGCCGGAACCTCATCGGAGCCACCGTCTGACAAAACCCGAAGCAGCTCCGCCGCTCAACCCTCGCCGCCGGCCACCTCCGTCGTCCCCGACCACCCGGACCTACCTCAACAGGTTCGCAATAGCGAGAGCTACACGCTGGTACCACTCGCCGCCGGCGAGGAGACGTCGTTCGCCGTTGCCGTTGGTTCCCGAGTCGTCGTCGCCGTCGGTCTGACGTGGCAGTCCACGTCAGCATCCACCTCAGCCCGTGTGCACACGTGTCGTCCCGTGTGGCGCCGCGTCAGCGTCCTCGTCAGCGCCATGTGTGCGCTGCGTGGCAGTCCACCCCACCCAGAACCCGAGGCTCGGTAGACTTGGTCTACCGTGAGCCCTCTCATTGACATGTGGGTCCCACATGTCAGGATTTTCTTTTAAATTCTTTTATTCCCGAAATTCCGTGCTGACATCAGCATTGCGCAATAATCCGATTTTTCTGTTAAGAAATAATTCGGAAATTCTGGAAAATCTAAATTAGGGTTTCTTTAGATTTTGAAACTTCGAGGGCCCATAACTTTTGCATCCTAACTCCGATTGAGCCCATTCAAATTCCTAAATTTATCTAAATTCGAGCTCTATTTATTTGAGATTTTTATTTAATTTTTGGAGTTTGTTTTGCCTCTGTTAATTATTTGTTTTGTTTATTTGTCTCGTTTGCGAGTAGCGTCGATTCGTCGGGAAGTTTTGGAGAAGAAGAAGCACCCCAAGATCAAGACCAATACATAGACCTTTTCCAAGGTAAGTCATACCTTTGATCATCTTGAACCCAGTTTTCAAATTATTTTGTTTCAAATATTGCATTCTATGTTAATTATTTATTTAAATGCTTTTGGGTATAGTTATCATCCAAATTGTTATCATCACCTTGGCCTTGTATGTCATATTTCCTTGTCACCCTAGATTGGTTATTAGTTGGTAATATTGTAGCACCAACGTGAGTTGGTTAGATGCAGTACAATTGCTTAGCCATGCTACGAGTCTCACATCTCATGTAAGTTGCAAATATTCAATTTGACTAAGTGACTATGGAACTTTGTGTAAAACTGTGTGCTATGTGTTATTACTTCGTGATAGCATGTGTTGCACTAAAACCAACAGGGTGGTAAAGGATTTAGACTGAGGTAAGTGGTGGATACTTTGTGATATGGTGGACTTTGTGAATGGGAACGATAATCTTTGTGACCTAGTTAGAAAATAGAAATCTTGCCTTGGTCGATTAAGGACTTAACTTTGTGCGCCATTGAACTGAACCTTACTGTACGACCACATGCCTGGTATGGGACGAGCCTAACTTAGTAGGTTATGGATTCTTGGCATTGAGCACTCAAGTGGTAGGTTAGGCTATGGGTGGAGGTGTGTACTACAAGGTAGTCGCATCACGGGGCGGTTCGCCGTGTCCCTATCCAGCGATGTGTGTTATGCCAAAGCGCTTCGTTAGGGTTGGCATAGCGGTTTGTAAGCACATCGGGAGTGTCAATGTTGAGATGAAGTATCTGAACCGTTTTGTTATGATTAGTGCTTGCTACACTAGTTGTATCGTGTGGGTAAAGTGTACAACCTCTGCAGAGTGTTAATAAATCTATTTGAATAGCCGCGTCCGCGGTCATGGACATGCTCGGGGATTTCACACGAGGGGTAGTTTTCATAAAATGTTTGGGATGGGAGCTATGTGATCTAAGTCATGTGGCTATGTGAAATAATCTGTTTAGCTTTGTGTCTTTGTGGAAAATAACTGTTAAATTAATATTGTCTATTCGTTTTGAACTGCATTTCAACCTATTATTTGTATTCAATTGCAAATGTTGCATCTCTGCAAAAGAACCACAGAAGCCTTTTTCTTTTGGAATAAGCCTGCATCTATACATTGCATTCTGTGGTATGATTTGCGAGTACGATTGTGTACTCACGCTTGTTGTAAAACTTGCGCCTAAACCTACAGAAGAGGAGGAGTCTACGCCTGCTTTCGAGGAGGAGTTCGCTGAAGGTTGCTGATCGTTAAGGTCTGGATCCCAGTTGGTTGCCTGTGGTGAATTGATGGGATCTCCGTTGAAGTTATTTTCGTTCCGCTGCTGTTTTATTCTTGGTTAGCCCTGCGTGGCGTAATAAGTGTAAACTCGACTATAAGGTCAAAACCCTTATTTATTATTCAAACTAATCGTTTACTTTATTTATCGCTTGTGTGGATCGATATTTACCTATGTTAACCATGTGTGCACTAGCGTAATCCTGGACTAGTGCAGTATACACAGAGGGTTCCAGAATTGTAATTTTGGGTCCCGACACTCCTTCGGTGCCTTTTCAATAGGATCGGGTACGGAAGGTTTCCAGCGTTTGGAGGTCTTATGTCGCATCACATAGTTCAGTATGTACTTTTGCTCGATAAATGCCCTATCGTACATGTCTGGGCCGTCGATCCATTAGAAGAAGTTGCATCGCATCTTCAGCTACCATTATGCGCAGATATAGTTAGGGATATGTGGATTGGAATATAAGATGTGAAAACTATATGTGCGTGCGAGATTCGCTTACGAGGATGTTTCCGCATATCTAGTACGCCCGGGCGGCTTGTCGGGTGTGTGGACTGGATAATCTTAGCTGGTTCTTCACACACACACTGCAGGTGTGAGAACTCTGATAGTACTGGCACATCCTTCATATAACAATCCGTGTAGGGTTTATCCCTACTTGCGCTTCTGCAGCTTTTTCATGTAGAAGTTTGCCGATGAGTCCAACATCTCCTTCCTCTCTGTTGTGTGAACCAGGTTTCAGTGAAGTATTGGGTGTGGTGGTGTAGTGTTCTCCTCCAGTTATGTTATCCTCCAGTTTTCTTCTCCCTCCTTTTATAAGGGTCTTTTCGGTTTGAAAAGGTGGCGTGGCGGAGTGTGGTCTTTTCGGTCTAAAATGGTAGCTTTGTGGTGTGGTGTCATCTCGGTCTGCAAAAGTGGCAGTGTGTGGCATGTCGTGGTGCATTATTTTCGGTCTAAAATGGTGGAGTGGCAGAGTGTGGTCTTTTCGGTCTGAAAAGGTAGCGTCGTAGTGTGCTGCCATCTTGGTCTGCAAAAGTACCAGCGTGTGGTGTGATCGGGTGCGGTCTGAAAAGGTCTGAAAAGGTGGCGTGTCAGAGTTCGGTCTGAAATGGTAGCATCACAGTGTGCGGCCATCTCGCTTTGCAAAAGAGGGGTGTAAAGGCTATAAGTAGGGTTGTGTGGGGGTGTCGCGATGCTGACTCCCTTACATGGTTACCTGTAGACACAAGAATAAATAGTATCAAAATACGAGACTAGCATAATATAAGTTATACAAAAATTAATATTTACATGACATGGCTGATATTTACAAGATGAAATATCCACTCACGGGCCCTCTTGGGGTGTACCTGATGTGTGGTCCCTGCCCTCGCCCGGTGCAGCTACATGCGCTGGTGTGAGTACGTCAAAGGCTCTAGCGGTCGAGGTACCCTACCGACGCGAGTAGCCTGAGGGGGTATCGCGAGAGGGTGCTACGTCGGTTGGCTTGGTCCGGGCACACCATGCAGCTGTGAAGCCCCAATGGAGACCTAACTGCTCTCACCGTGCGAAGGCCCACAACCCTGGCACCGTAGTGTCCACGCCTGCTCGAACTCGGAGTCCCTGGAATGTGACTCCTTGTGCGACGCCACCTCCTCATCCCAAAGGGTGTATGAGCTATGAAACAATACAATATGCATGTAAACATAGCAAAAATGATGAAATAGTATGCAATGCATGCAAACAAGATAGACATGCATTATTGCATGAAGGCAGTGGACGGCTCCGCGTACTCCTGCCACGTGTACTGGTGGAACTCAGGACTTGTCAGAATAAACAACCAGATGCTAGTGTTTTATGCTGACCTGCGAATTGTGCCAGGGTACTCCCAGCACGGTGCCACGAGGACCCGCCCACCACATCCAAGTGAGGAGTCGTGGGGCATGACACACCGTGGCTCACCTCCCATCCACGCATAGGTGGGTCCCTTGGTCTACAACAAGACGCAAGTTGGATGCCTCGCCTCATATTCTCTATGAACTGGTCCATCACCGCTCTAATCTCTTGCACGGTCATGCTAAAGCACTCCTCGAGCGTCATACGATGCATGGAGGTTGCCAACTCGTACATCTCCCAATGGAGATTGACCTGTGCATATAATTAACAAGTTAGAAACTGAAAACTTGCGAAGCAAATAAGAAGTATGGACCATTCAAATATCATGCGATGGAATGCGGAGTCCGGCTGGGTAGGGTACGTGTCAGTCATCACGGCCTCGTGTCATGGTGGGTTGTTCACGACCCTGACACAAAGAACCCTCATCCGACTAGAGTACCACTCGATGTACCCGTCGTATGTCCCGGGGCCATAAGGAGCATCCTCCTAGACGACGTCCTCCAAGGCGTGGAGCCAGCCCTCAACCCAAGGAAGTATCCTGTCAGCCCAGGAAGTCATAGCAGGTACTCCCTTCCTAGTGTACCTATGGAAGGCAAAACGATTATTTTGTAGGTACGTAAGGCAAATGCTACAACAGAAATAAAACGTGAACTTACCCATGGACGTTCGGTGGCAACCACTGCCCCCAAGGGACTGGGACCTCCTATCGCAGACCAAACTGGCACATCACCCAGTGCACGTGGTACTCCTTCATGAAGACATCATGCACCAAGCTCCTCCGCGTGTACCAGTATGCATGATCTCGCGTGCACAGGCTCGACAAGCCTCGAGGTGCACGCGCATACATCCTGTCGGGAGTGTACGATGTCTTGATGATGCGATCATCCGTCAAATGATCGAACATCGTAACGTAGTTTGAGTAGGACGTGTGCATAGTGATCAGAGTGAAGGTGACCTATAGAATGGAACAACAAAAACTTAGTACAAGAAATAAAATTACATTATCAAAAAGAATAAATGTTCAAAAAAACTTACCCGTCGGCAACACCACATTGTACCATTGTCGATCGATCCATGTCATTATCGGCAGCGTACATGGTGATGTTGTAGGATCTCAAGTCCAACTGTGGTCGTCTGATCTGGAAATACTCGAAGGACCACAAATGAAAAAGCAACGGGCATCTAGAGAGGATGGAATTGTCCTGAACCCGGTGGGACGCGTCGCACATGGCATGGTACATCGCACATAGCACCGCCGGGCCTCATGCGTATGGCTAGATCGCCTCCACCTCCAAGTATGCCAGCTCGCATGCTTAGTGGATCATGTGCTTATCGATGCTGTAGCCGTGGGACCCTAGGAACATCACCCACCTGAACAACCATAGCAAGTAGACCTCAAAGTGCCTCCTCACAGTGTACTTGGGTGTGTCCTCTGCCATATGCTCTAGCTGCAAGAAGACAAAGACAAATCAGTACGCTGCACAAAGCAATTGAAGCGGAAAGATGATACTTATAAAAACTTACGTAGAACTGGCAGATCTACTTCAGCGATGGCACGTGAGTACTACTGAACTCCCTGTGGCCAGTGTTGGGCGGCAGCACCCCCTAGAACCTCACGAGGAACTCCATGCGCCATGTGGCTGGGACGTCGTGTGCCACCAGGGGGAAGCCCGCGCAGGGCAACCCAGTTAGGAAGGTCACATCCTGAAGCATCAGCGCCATCTCCCCGAACGGAAGGTGGAACGTGTGTGTCTCCGGCCTCAACTGGTCAACCAGTGCCGTTAGGAGGCACCAGTCGTACGAAAACCACCTCGATGTACGACCACCACCCACGTGGTCCTAGTCGTCCTCCCACGTCGCCTCCATCGTTCTTGCTAGTAGAAGGAGGTCTATCGCTCTCAACCTACGTTGAAAGGATTAAGAACATACATGTGTCCACCCAAAGTAGTCAAACTGCAATTGAGTACATGAGGGTCTCAACTACACGTACCTCGGAACCCAACGTGGGTCCACCCTCTATGCCCTCATGGGTGTGTGTAGCCGCAACGCGCCAAGCTCAATCGTCGCCTCGCCCTCCTAGGGGAGGATGGTACTGAAACGGCCACAGTGACTCGTGTTAACGCCCAGATCAAGCAACTTGTACAACTAAAATGATCTAATCTATTGAATTCTATGTCGCTATTTTTATTTGCTAACCTATCAGGTTTTAAATTTTTGTACAAAGTTGCAAGAACATTTACCTAAAAAATAGATGACCAGATCTGCTTCTCCCCCTCTCTCTCCCCTCCGCTATGAACCGGCAGGACTTTGCTATATCACTTCTCCCCTCTCCTCCTCTCTCTCTCTCTCTCTCTCTCTCTTCTCCATTTTTTTGAAATTAAAATGACTTTTCATCCGATTTTTGGGGTTTATATAGCCAGCCTCTGTCGCCAGTTGAATTGGCGATTTGCATATTTTTCAAAGTAAATCTCGAGTCCAAATGGTGATAGGCGGTGGAGCAGCGACTAGCGGCGAGGAGCCTATCGCTATTTTAATCATGCGTCGCGCTATTTTTATTAAAAAAAAATCGACTATTTATTTTTGTAATTATCTTTTAAATTAATATTTTTTAAAAAATATGTATTTGTACATGATCAAGAATATTGATTCGACCAGGGGTGGGTCTAGGCCTAGGGCAACCTGTGCTTCAACCCTGAGCCTAAGAACTAAAGCTGATGAAAGCCTACTTGAAAAATTGTCAAAAAAAAATTCAGAGGAGAGGGGCTCAGCCAAGCAAGAAGCTAGCTCGGCCCAAAGGCATAGCCCAGATCTGGCTCCACACCTGTATGCTAGAGATACAGAAAAAATAAAATGCTTCCACCAATATGCATGGATGCACAGGATAGGTGGTATCTAGTAGTCTTCGCATCCAACTAGGGGTGGGCGTGGTTAGGGCAGATGCGACCTGTCCCTAACCCATGCTGCCATAACATGGAATGGATCTTAAGGGTCACTCCATTTGGAGCAGCTACAGTGACCCCATACTCCATTGGATCTTAAGGGTTGAATCTTTCAATAGAGGGAAGCATTAGCATGTTTCTCTCTTTACGTTACATCCCAAACATGCATAATGGAAAAACTATAGTTTGGACAAAAAAAATCTGCGGGGATCTAGGAGAGAAATGGTGGTGTACCACTAGGAGGGCGTCGATGAAGTTGTTGTAGATGGTGTCGAGGGGCCCCGTGTTGTAGTCCGCCGGTGTGTAGATCGTCGCCAAGTTTATCGTCTTCGCAGATCCGAGCAGGCGAAGAGAGGAAAGCAAGCAAAATTCGTCAATAAGTTGCCAAAATTAAGGTGAACCAGAAGATGGATAAAAGCACAATTGGCCACGAAATTAACCAAAAAACTGTCCATAAATTTTAAAATTTCCCAAAATTTGATGTTAATAATGGAAGCTAAAACACCCTCGGATATTTGCAAACCATGATCATCAACCAGAAGAACACCCACCGCAAAATACCCGGGAGAGAGAGAGAGAGAGAGAGAATGCAAGGGCGAGAGTTGGACCAGATCGGCCATCTTGATGAGCCCCTCGAGCCTGGAGTCATTCTTGATGTTGAGGTGGTGGAAGGAGATGTGGCCAGCGAGGTGGGGTGGCTTGGGGTCGACGAGGTGACGGATCTTGTCGCAGTAGACGTCGACGGCGAGGACGATGTGGCGCGTCTCGGCCATGAGCTTCTCGCATGTCAGACCCGGGTATTAATACACCCAGATCCTCTGTGCATTTCTGGACTAGTCCCATGATCAGTAGCTAGTCCACACAGTAAACAAAATGATAACAAATTCATATCACAACTTTGTTAATAAATAATGACAGAGTTGATTACAAAAGAGGCTTACAGGCCCACAATAAAATAAACACAGCGGAAGACGAAGAAGTAGTAGGGTCCAGTTAATCTGCCACAGGCAATCGACTGGGGAAGCGGCCTAGTCGTCGAGATCCACATCGGTAGCAAAGTCCTTCTCCTCTGAAATTTGTTTGCATAAGCAAGAATGAGCACAACTTCCGTGCTCATAAGTTACACCGTCAAGTAATGTAATGACATGCATATATGGATGTAACAAAGGATGGCTTATAAAGTTATTTGCATAAAGCAAACATTTTCTTTAAATCGGTACTAGATTCCAAAACAGTTATTCTATAACTAAAGTTTATAAAATTCTCAATTTTATAGTCGATAACGTTCACACATGAGTGGTGAAGGATATCCTCCTATCACATGGTTGTTTGCCTAATTCCCAATTGGATAAACGGTTTTGAAGAAGTTTTTTCCGACAAAATCGAGTCTAACTTTGAGTAGTTACGCTAGCATGTCCATAACGCGGACACGGCTATTCGAATAGTTTTACACTTTGCGGAGGTTGTGCGACTTTACCCACATGACAAGACTTCTCTAGTTTGTCAGGCATATATCTATGCCACAGCTCACTACCTTTGGTAGCGGTCTAGAGCACGTGTCGAGGCCTTTACAATGTTCTGTCTTAATGTATTCGTGCGCTAAGGTTTCGCTACCATTGGGTGGCCATCCTCAGGAAGCCCCTCTTGCGCGGATGGGTCTAATGTCGACCAACGCCCATACCAACAACGTAGCACAAACGACACTAAGACATTACAAATTATTTAGCCAAGTCCCGCCCATACGGGACATGTGGTGGTATGGTTAGCCGTAGCATCATGCGCTCGAAGACCGGTCCTTAACTGACTTGGGCAACTTTCAATAAAACCCATGGGCCTTAACCTAACAGATTAAGCGGTGCATGAACCGCACCCACCAATCATCCATTCGCCCAAGTCCAAACCATCATTTTATTTTATTTTCCAAGTCATTTGTAAAACTCCCATGACACACAGATGCCAAGGGTACAATTTAAACAGTAATTGATTGATGGCTAAAATTCCCCAAAAACAAGTTTGGTCCAAAAGCATGGCTAAGCAATACGTTTAAATGATCCTAGTTCATACTGTCGTATCAACCAGGTTTGATCTAGGGTGACAATGTGTTTGATTCAATATCAACATTGGTCATACAAAGGATTTTAGGCATAACTATATATTTAAAACAGGAATTTAAGATACTGATATAAATAAGCATGCAGTAATAATTTAAAACAGAATATAAATAATTTAAAATAATAGGATCGATATGATCAAGGGTATAACTTGCCTTGCTTAATGAGGTGACGTTGTTTTCTTAATGAGATCACCTTAAGAACTTACGGTGTTGAGGTGACGTTGTTTTTCTTAACAGGTCACCTAGTACTCACAAGTACTATCTTCAGGTAGTCCAAGTATACGATCACGATGATCATACAGTCAAAATCAATCCTCTTATGTTGCTCTTCAGTCAGCGTCGAAATCTGATTCTCTGAAGTCGTTGATGATCACACAGTCAAAATCAATCTTCTTATATTGCTCTTCAATTGGTGTCGAAATCTGATTCTCCGAAGTCGTTGAAATCTAATCGTGAAAATACGACAAATTCAACTCAAATTCAAATAAATTCAAAAGGACAGATCAAATTAACTCTAAATAGAAATATTTTACTTTAGTTAGCTAGATAATAATTTTATATGAATTTACAAACTTGAATGGACTAAAACGGAGTTCGGGAGCAAAAGATATGAATTTTAGAAGATTGAAAATACATGAAATGATAAATTAGGGTTTAAAAGAATTATGGGTCAAATGAACCCAAAATCAAATGATTTTGGTTTAGATGGCTAGATCTTGATTTTATATGAATTTAGGAATTTGAATGGACAGAATCGGAGCTCGTATGAGATAGGACGAACCCCGGGAAGTTCTAAATCTAAATAAAACCTAATTTTCAGATTTTATTGAATTTCTTGAATTATTTTTCTAAAGAAAAATCTAATTATTACGCAAGCATGACGTCAGCACGACATTTCTTTTCAGTGGAATTATTTTTATACAGGAAAAAGGCTTTATTGCGTCATAATGATGTCAGCGAGGATTTTCTTTTTCCAGCCGAATTATTTTCCTAAAGGAAAATAATTTGTTTCACTGACAGGTGGGGCCCCCGCGTCATTGACTCGGCCCACGGTGGACCGATTCCATCGAGCGAGGGCTAGGCGTGCGGTGGACTTGCCACGCGGCCGTGACGTGGCGCAACGCGGACGCGCGCGGGATCTTTGAGTGGCGCCGAGGTGGCGATGATGTGGCGGCGCCACGTAGGCACGGACCGGCGGCGCCACGGCGTCGAGCTCGTCGGCGATGGCGGCGCCTCGGCGGACATGGGTGGTGCCAACAGAAGTGGAGAACGTGAGGATGTTGATGCTCACCGTAGTTGCAAGAATGCCGGCGGAAGGGTCACCGCGGCGGCGTTAGCGGCGCGCGATGCGGCTAATGGCGGCGGCGGTGCTCGTGGGATTCCGGCGACGCTGGCGGCGAGCCCAGGTAGGTCTCGGTGCGCGATGCGAAGCGGGCGGTCGGAGTTGCTCGGGGATCGTCGACGGCGACGCAGAGGCTGCGAGCGCGGCGGCCGTCGGTGAAGAAATGCCGGTTCGGCGATCTTGGAGGCGGAGGAGGAGTGGGTGGTGTCGCGGTGATGAGCGAAGGAGGCGGTCGGTGCGCTCTTTATAGGGTCGGAGGAGCTGAAGGTGGAGATCGTGTGCGCGGAGTGCGGCGGCGGTTAGTGCTTCACGGGTGAAACGAGCAAAGTGAAGAAAGGGGATCATGGGCGGAGTGGAGGCGGCGAGACGTGGGCATTTTAATGCGCACCTCCGCGTGAAGAAAGCAAGTGAAAAGGGCGGCATTGATGGAGCTCGCGGCGTGTTAATGGCGGCCGGGCGTGGCGCGAGGAAGAAGGGAGGTGGGGAGGAAGAAGGGTGCGGCGGGACCACCCGCGGCGTGAAGCGAGGGCGGGTGGGGTCAGGGCGGTGAGAGAGAAGCGGGCGGAGCGGCTGGAGTGGGCCGGGGGCGCGTGGAGATGGGCCGAGCGCGGGAGATTTTGGCCCGATGGCTTTCCGGATTTTAAATGGATTTCTTAATTGATTTATTTCCAGAAATTCAAAATGTCTTTAGAAAATAGCAAAATATATCAAAAAATTCTAGAAAAATTCACAGAAATTCGTAGAGTTATTTTGGACTTAAATAAAATAGTTCCAACTTAAAGTTGGCTATAGTTTTAGCAAATAAATTGTTTTGACTTGAAAATATTTAGGAAAAAGCTTTTTAAAAACTCAGAAAATTCTAGAAATTAAGTAAATTTTTATTTTTTTCAATTTAAATCCAATAAAACTTCAATAACTTCAAATAAATTTTAAATTTTTGACTTTCAAAACTTCAGAGATTCAAATAAGGCAATCAAACTCTGGTAAATTCTCAGAAAATCCTATTAGAACAATAACTTTATTTTATTTTATTTTGGTAACATAACTTTGGGATGTTACATCGCATAGGTGGGAGCCGATGAAGGCGCCAGCGCCGATCATGCAGATGGTGAGGGGCGCGACGGGGTTGCCGTCTAGATCCACCCTCGCTCCGGTGGGCGGCGGCGACGGCGATGACATCCTCCCCTTGTCTCACGGCGCGGTCGGATCGAGCGGCGGTAGGGTGGAGACGCGTCTAGACTCTGGAGGATAGAGGGGGAGGAGGTTTAGAGCGAGGATTAGGGGTCAAACTGTTTGATCCAACAGAGCGTTAGGTTACTAGACTTTTGCCTTGATTTTCTTTTGGACTGAATCTCTAGCTCATTTGTCCAAACAATTCGGTACAGATCGGTGGTCCATCGGGCCAACTTGACCCATTCCCACCCCTACATCCAACACGGTTCATATTAAGGGTCAGCTATTCCAGGGTGCGCGCGTTGTTGCACTAGATGCTTCTACTGTTCTGCTAGCTAGTTAGTCCGAATATGAAAATGAGGCATCGAGACTTACCCTGGATTTAACGTGGAAGGATATTAACAACTATAGCACTTGATTGGGGCTTTCACATTCATTGTCACAACATACAGTAAGATTCATCGGGATAATCTCTTTTTGCAAAAGAAAACGTAAAGATTTGAATCTCTTTTCACACGCGCGCGTGTCGATCGATCGAAAGCGAAAACGGAGTAGGCTCGCTCGTGGACAGTTAGCGGAACTTGAAAAAAAAATATTCGAGAGCTAATTGTGTTCCAATTCCTACTAGGAGTATGCTTATTTGCTGTTTGATTAGTGTATAAATAGCAATAAGATAATACCCCATTCGTTCTTTTTTACTTGACACAGTTGATTTTTTATGATCAAACTTTCTAAAATTTGACCGTCAATAGTTTAAAACTATCTAGATTGGCTATATGAAAATTATATCATTAGAATTATCATTAAAAATACTTTTATAATATTATAATTTTATTAGTACATCTTAATGTACAAGCTATAAAAAGTTGTAGTCAAAATTATATCTCAAAAACCATAAAAAATCAACTGTATCAAGTAAAAAAGAACAGAGGAAGTACTTCTTAGCGTGATTTCAATTTGAAAGGGAGCCGTCGCCCACTTTGGCCTACGTAAGCTCCGCCCTGCTCGTGGAGAATAGCGGGCGCAAAGGGATTAAAGGCCATCCTGCCTTAGTTTAGGCCATTAGTACTCTTGGTATAGTCGCCTTTTTCCTCTCTGTAAATCTCGCTAGATTGTGCAGCGCCTCAACGCACCTCGCAAAATTTTTGTTTTTCTCTTCTACTATTAATATAAGCCACTAAGCCAGCAAAGCTGGGGTATTTTTTTTTTTAAAAAAAAGGAAAATTAAGTAAAGAAAGGAAGGAAGAAACTAAGGAGCGGAATACGGAAATATTAGGTGAAACATATATACGGTACGTTCCGGCGACGCACAGCTGAACACGTTGTGATCTTGTGGTACGCACGTACGTCGTGAGCTTTCGCATGCACTGTGCATTTGCAACCATGCATGCGGCTAGCTAGCTTGCTCGTGACGCGTGCGAAGGAAAAGTGAGTGCCTTTGCTTACACATACGGACACTTCCCGACTTACCGTACGTGGCCGCTACGCACCTCATGCATGTACACCGGTTGAAACGTTGCGCCGGCCGGTGCTTCGTTTCCCACCGCGCGCCGACCAAAAAAGAGAGAGCAAATCAACTTCGGTTCCATCTTCGTTTCACACATGTGGGATGCGGCCGGTGCAACGTTTAACACACCGCCGACCATTAAAAAAAAGAGCAAATCAATTAAGGTTCCATCTTCGTTTAACACATGTCCAATTTACCATGCACGGCTCAAAAGAAAATATTTTAGTTTGGTTAGGTAGGAAATAATTTAGGCTAATTAAGCAAAGCAACAAAGTTGGAAACTAGCTACATACATAGCCGATTGAAGGACATGTCTGGCGCCGCTATATATTACAGAACCTGGTCCGTCGAAACTGGAACATAACATATGGTGTATGCTGGACCGGAACGCTACTAAGGGTGAATAGGAGCACTATTTTTTTCGCACTCCGATCGATTTCAAAATTTTCCTTTTTCTCGGTAGCTATGGAAGCTACGAGGATCAGAGAACACAAGCACAACGGAAGTCTTGCGTAGAAATCGACGAATCCCGATGCAAAACACCAAAACATGTCACAATGGCACAGGGTCAATCTAACCACCAAAGGTGGCCGGTCTAATCGAGCTACGGCTGGTCTGACCGTCTGTTGCTTGGGAGCACCCCGCGATGATCACAAATTGACCTAACTTTCCACTACATGATCCAAATCTCCTGAAACTTCAACCATAGCTCATCAAGAAAATCATGAACCTATTCCAATCAACGAACGGAATGATTGAGACCAAGGTTCCACGAATTTCTTGGATGAGATCAAAAAGACATGAGAATCGAGTAAATTTAAACTTTGATCGATTAAAAACTTGTTCGTGGGTGGATCACGGCCAAGATGACCCTATGTGGATTCCCATACGTTCTAGCAAGCTAGATCACAACAGAAACACCAAGAAAACCAAAGGAACACACAAAATCCCAAAAAACATCAAAGAGAGAGCAAGCACAAGAGAGAACTCATCTCGGAGGAAATCTTACTTGGATTGATTCAAGATATTATTGGTTTACAACCACTCCAACATGGAGGACAAAGCCTCAACACTTAGCACTCAAGCAATCCATCTCCTTCAAACCCTCGCATCCTCTACTCCACTTTTTCTAAATCACAAATTAGGGTTTCAACTAGGAAGAGTCAAGAGGTTGCAAATCCTGCACCTCTTCCTTTTATAATGGAGGTTAGTCAAGAGAGAAAATCTTATCGGACGCTCGTTAAGCCCACATACAAACGAGTCTACACTCATGCACGCTTCTCAAAACAAATGACGAACCACGCCGAAACCGTCTCTTTGTGATCTCTATCTTCACTTGATCTAAACCGTCTCTCCTTGCGGAGTTTCGTGCCATGGTTTCTCCAAAGGTCACCGACCCGATAGTTTGGTGAAGATACCAAAATACCCCTTCTTGATCCTGCTCCGAAGACCGTGTCCAATCGTCAAGAAGCAATCCCATATTTCACCACATGTAGGTTCATCAATGGCTCTCTTCATGTCAACAATTATCTTCTATTCGGCTCCCATCGGAACCACAATGGCATTTGCACCGACCTCCTTGCCACTTGATGCAACCCGTCGCACCGAACTTCTCGTTCGATCATCCTTGTCTATCTTGCGCCATGCTTGAGTCCAATGTGTTCATCTGGCATCCTCGATCATTCTAGACCACAGCTCTCTGGCCTAGTCCTAATCATTCTCGTCGTTGACTCTAAGCCATATGCACAACAATAGACCAAGAAATTATTTTCAGACACAAGTTCTTCGCAACTTGACCCATTAGCCAAAATATGTATCATACAACACATAAGCTCTAAAACCCATGACTTTGGCACAATCCACGAAGTTCACTGCCACCCGACGCTTGAATACCTTATGGCAGATCAAACCACTGCCCTCTGTTGGTCTGACCACAAGCTAGCCGGTCTGACCAGCCCTGGCTAGTTAGATCGCCCACTGGTTTGACCACCAACTGGTGGCCGGTTAGACCGCTCCAACACTTAGCCAAAATTTCAAGGGTCAAAATCTACACCATCTCTCAAAATTTAAAACACTATCTACTTTTAGCTCGAAACTCCAAATCCAATGAGACCAAGTGCAAACGTGCCATCTCACTTACCTATACCCTTTATTTTTGGCTAGTCAGACCACCGCCCTCGATCGGTCTGACCGTCCAGCCCTCGACCATTCCCTCGGCTGGTCTGACCCCACACATGGCCGATCAAACTACCAGCATAGGCCGGTCTGACCATCCACTTCGGTCGGTCTGAGAGAAGATAAAGGTTGTCGAAAACGAGGGTTTTGTCAAAACACCTCGACGCAATTGTCAGTTATCCAATACACTGAGATTATGAGCACATCCTCGTGACATCCACGGTATATCAATTACTAGAACGGACGGGTGGATTGGTTGAGCCTAGCTGGTGCACATGATGTTGCCAAATCCATGATGCGATTGGCAAACATGGCATCTAGCCAGTACACTAGCAGCTAGTAGAGTTTTTGGCTGAAATGGCACTATTCACATCGTGATTAACAAATCTAGCTCCCTTCTCCAAACAATTGAGAAAATTTCACCACGGAGTCAGGGGACCTCGACACGTCGTCGAGTCCGGTCCCCTGGGGGCTGGACCTCGCTCGTCCGTGCCCCAGGGGACCGAACTCCTCTCGTCCGATCATATGGGGACCGGATTCCCTCCTAGTCCATCACGTGTCAAGTCTGTCCCCTGGGGGCGGACCTAGCGTGTTAAGTAGTCATAATTAAATACTCATAGTTAAGTAGTTGTAATTAATTACTTATAATGAAGTACTAATTAATTAATTGGTCATAATTAATAAATTGTAATTAATTTAGTCATAGTTTTTTAGTGGCAATTAAATAAGTACTAATTGAGTGGTCGTAATTATGTAGCTGTAATTAATTTATTGGTAAGTAATGACTCGTAGTTAATTAATGGTAATTAATTACTCATAATTAATTATGATTAATTATTGGTGCATAGTTAATTAGTGGTAGTTAATTAATTGTAATTAATTTATTGGTAATTAATTATATGTGATTAATTTAGTGGTAATTAATTAGGTGTAATGAATTACTCGTAATTAATTTTTGGTAATTAATTTATTATTTGTATTCAATTACTCATATTTAATTAGTTGTATTTAATTTAGTCATAGTTAATATGTCATTATTATTTAAGTCATAGTTAATTAGTGGCAAATAAATTAGTCTTAATTAATTAGTCTTAATTACTTTAGTCCTATTTAATTAGTGGTAATTAATGAATTAATCTTATTTAAATAGTCATGTACAATAAAGTAATTAAAATATAGACTCCGTAGTGCGACCTGTTTGTTATATTGCGTACCATAAATCTAGTTATTGTGGCTTTAGGTAATTTTGAATATGCAAGAGTTGCTAGTGTTTTATGGTAACGTTCTCGTACGGTGCTGACTCGTTGGGTTGGACCTGTCAAGATGCCAGTACAAGGTGGCTTGGGTTGAGGGTTCGGTGCGATGAATATTCACGAGCTTAGGAGCTGCATCCGGAGGGAGTTTGACACGGAGGATCACCTACACGAATAGAGAAGGGCAGGTCGTATGGGAACTAGTCAAGGTGAATGGAAGCGTAGCATGGGGTCAGTACATGCAGATTGCTTCCCAGCTTGAGGTGGCAACATACGGGAAGCTGATGGTGTACGTGAATTTCGTATGTAGGGCGCCGGGAAATCTTGATGATGCTGGTGCCTTAGGAAATGGGAAACTGCAGGCAGAAATTGAAAACGGATCACGGAATGTGCAGTTTTTGAGGAAGTCTACGAGAAAAGACTTACGTACAATTTTGTACAAAATGAAGGAGTGGGACTATGGTGATCAGCCCGCATTGACTGCCACAAGTATCCACCAGACCAGCCTGTCGGGTTGGAGTCCGACGAGGACGCCGACCCAGGCTCGGATGGTAGCAAGGAGGACTCACCCCAGGGTGGTGGTCCGACCGGTGGAATTGTGTCATCGAAGGTGCCTTACGTAGCATTTAGATTTGATGATATCGTAGTGTGGTAGCTTGAGCTGCCACAAGAAGAAGGGTCACAGTGGGGGTTTGATACTGACACCCTCTTAGTTGGGCAACACTTCCCTAGCAAGGCGGTCGTGCAGCAAGCTATAGTACGGTACGCCTTGTCCATCAATCGTGTGTGCTGGGTGCACCGGTCCAACCCAAGACATTACATAGTGAAGTGCCTAGTGAAAGGCTACCTTCGCAAGGTCAGCGCTCACCGAGCAAAGTTCTTCGGTTCGGTCTTCACGGTCAAGGCAGTGATCGATCACACTTGTGAGCTTAGCGAGTCGCTGCAGTAGCATCGGAATATGACTTCCGCATATATGGCAAGCCTTCATCAGGCACCTAGTTGCGGAGGACATGTCTGTCTCCCCCAAGATGCTATTGTCAGAAGTCACCAATCTGGTTGGTTATCCAGTCAGTAATAGCAAGGTCCGATGAGTGAAGTAGAAGGTTATCAAGGCCATGTACGGAACATACGAGGATGCGTACAACCTTGTACCTTGAATACTTCACCATATTGCCTAAGCAAACTCTAGCACATACATAAACAAGGTTGAAAATGAAGATCCTGATAGAGGCCCTAATTGCTTCATACTGGACCGTGTGTTCTGGGATTTTGGCCAGGCCATAAAGAGCTTCAAGTTCTACCGTTCGATGCTCACGATGGATGGTACTTTACTCACCGAGAGGTACAAGGTCACCATTCTCCCCCGATGGATGCCGACGCGAATGACCAGCTTCTCCTGATTGCTTTTGTCATCGTAGAGAATGAGAATATATCCAGTTGGTTGTGGTTCCTAGCAAATATGAAGCGGATGGTTGTAGGAGACCGACCCAATGCATGCCTTATCATAGACTATAATATTGGGTTGTTGTCGGTTCTGAACACCATGAAGAATGGGATAGAACCCCCTTACCAGTGGAACGACATGAAAACCTGGTGGTGCATGAGGCATCTTGCATCTTCACGCAGTTCCACAATCAGGAACTAATGAAGACGTTGAAGGCGTTGTGCATGCAAAACCAGACATGGAAGTTTGAGTTCATCTAGACAGACCTCAAATATCGGACTACGAGGCATACAAGGGAGTCCCCTCCGGAAGCACAAGAGGTGCAAATAAATTATGACATATCAAATACGACTAAATTAATTACAAAAAATTATTCATGACTAATTAATTATGCCTTGAATAATTACCAATTAAGTAGTTATGAGTAATTAATTATGTCCAATTAATTGGCACTAATTTAATCACCACTTATTAACTACGACTAAAATTAATTACGACTAATTCATTACCACGAATTATTTACGACTTAATTAATTACCAATAAATTAACTACTCATAATTAATTACTAATAAATTAATTATGAAAAAAATTAATTGTGCGTAATAAATTACCAGTAAATTAATTATGACTAATTAATTACCACTAAATTAATTATAACTAATTTATTATCACTAATTTATTAACATGAACTTAATTATGACTAATTATTTACCACTAAATTAATTATGACTAATTAATTACCACTAATAAACTATAGCTTAATTAGTTACTGCTAGTTAATTATGATTAATTATTTACAACTACATAGTAATGACTAAATTTATTACGACTAATTAACTACGACTAAAGTAATTACGACTAATGCATGGGACAAAAAAAACCTTCTCTTGATGACGACCTTTCTTTACTAATACGGTCCTAAGCGCTGCTCTAAACACTCTTTAATCTACAGTGTAATCCCAAAAAAATTAGTTCAATTCTCTGTGTTCTCAGCGACGAGCGCGAGAACGAGAATGAGAGCGAGCGCGACTCCGGTATTTATAGCCGCACGAACTCAATTCCCATAAACAGCGAAGCGACGGGAGGGAATCGGATTCCCTCCCGTGTGATGTTTTTTTGCATGCGGAGAATCATTTGCATGCAGGGGGGGCATGGGCACGATGAATGGGACGGAGAAGTGACAGGCGGTACCGGCGTGCGGGAGCAGGACAGAGTCCGTGCCCTAGGGCCATGGCTCACGGTGAGACCGTGCCCCAGAGGCACTGTGCTCGGCCAAATCATGCCCCAAGGGCACAACATTGCGTGATCCGGTCCTAGGGGCATGACATTGCAAGGTCCGGCCCCAGGGCCAGATTCCACACATGGTGCATGAGAAGAAGTCCGGCCCCCTGGAGCACGACGGAGGTGAAGTCTAGTCCCCTGGGACTAGACTCGCTACGTGTCGCCCAACGGTTGCTCCATGATGCCGTTTTTGATATTACGGCCAGGAGCATGCCAAATGTGCTAATAACGACCCCAACGGTGCTAAAACGGCCAAAAAAAAACTCCAGCTAGCACTGCCTGCTTCAATTCATCAAGCACATGCACACTCAGTACTGTGTCTGTACTAGCTGATCGATCGAGAGAGATTTCTTCAGTCACCAAGTTGCGGCGGATGCATGGTGTGTGTACATGACAGACATGCAAGCAAACCCACCCCCCAAAAAGAATGTTGTATATTTGCAGTAGCACTGCATCTGCATGCATGTTCCAACGTCCATATATGCGCTGTCGATCGCTAAGTTAATTTGCCACCTTTGATTGCGCCATTTATCATATTTGCATGCACTGCAACTGCACGCGCGCATGCAGCAGGCGATGCGTTTGCCACCAGCACGGATCGGATTGAGGTGCGTGTACCCATATACGTGCGCTTTGGTTTCACGCACGCACGTGTTCTTTTTGAGAGGGCACAGAGTATGATGCACACACTCAATTTAACTCACACATCCTTTTATACACGTTGAGAATGTTTTTTGGTAGAGACATCAAGGTCTCACGGAGCATGGACGCACACTTTCCCACTAAACACGTACGCGTGTGCACCCTATTCCTAATTATTCATGCGTGAGTGTGAGTGTTTCGATCAATACTACAGCCAGGGCCGAGCGAGCTAGGTCAGTTGTAATTGCATTGAACTCGTATTTTAATAATTTTTCAAAGGTTCTCTTGTGAACTTCTGATTCTACGTCTCTAACCGTTGCCCTAGCGGACCGAGGCTCAGCTCCACCCGAGTACAGCAGCGCAAGTGCTCCAGTGATTCCTTTCCAGCACAGCACTCGGTAGCAGTATGCGCTGGACTCGATCGCATTGAGTTGATGCACGTGGCGCGCGGGCGGGACACTACACTAGCCGGCTGCAGCCATGCATGCCTCACGAAACCAACGCGGGCGGTGCATGCATGCATGGCCCACCATTCGGATTCGCCGCGCGCACGAGAAGGATGACCAGGATTAATCCTCTTTTCGGTTCCGTTTGGAACACATGAATCCAACTGTTTTTCTACGACAAAAGGAGTTGCTAGATTGTGAGTAAAGTATGGCCATTGATATTTGGAATTAATCAATGCACAGCGAATAAATCTAATCCGTTGCGATATCGGTTATACATGTATGTATGTGTGCGTATATACAGCTCAACACGTGTTTTTGGGGTTGCACCTTATGAGAGGAGTCAATCGATGTACTTCCTCCGTCTTTTTTTTTCTTTAGTACTACTACTGTTAATGCACTAGTATATTTGCGAAAAGAAAAATCCAGCCAGTAATCCATAATGTAATCACCCATGGTTCCCTCTTAATTTTATCATCTCCACCTTTCCCTTTTCCCTTCTCCCTCCTCTCTCCCTCCAGACTCTATCTATACTTTGGGAGTAAACCTTTTTCCCTTTTGTTCCATCAAATCAACCATTGTTAAACACGCATCTCTCTCTCTCTCTCTCTCTCTGCATCTATGCGTAATTAAGATTAATAAGAGAACCAGCATTTGCCCAGCCAAATCTGGATCTATCCGTAGTTAAGATTAACACACACACACACACTCTCTGCATTTATGCGTAATTAAGATTAATAAGAGAGCCAGCATTTGCCCAGCCAAATTCCAACCCGTCTGCTCTCTTCGTCACCATCCACCGCATCTCCGTCCTGGATTGGCCCGCCGGGTGTACGTCCCCTGCGGCAGAATCATCCATCCTTTAAATACTCGCCACCACCACCCCCTCCCTCCCCTCTCTGCCCCAAGTACCAGCACAAACATCCCTCTTCTTCTTCTTCTTCTTGCCCACTCCATGAGCACCACCACCACAACGAATTCTTCGACGCTGACTTACAGTTCTTGGTTCCAATTGCCCTGTATATTCTTCTTCTTCCCTTAATGGACCACAAGATAAGGTTGGCAGTTGAGCATGTTAATGCCGAACTATGTACTCTAACAAATTCCTGAACCACCGAGACGGCGCGAGTCGGCACGCCAAGATTGCTGCTGCCCCCTCCGTGTAATCTGCTGCTCACTTCTTGCCTTGCCACATGCAGGTTTGGCTTCTAGAGACGACAGAGAGAGAGAGAGAGAGGTTAGGAAGAGGAGAGATGGGGGAGGGGGAGGGGGAGGCCAAGTACCAGAAGAGCTACTTCGATGTGCTGGGGATTTGCTGCCCCTCGGAGGTGCCGCTCGTCGAGAAGCTTCTGGAGCCTCTCGAGGGCGTGCACAAGGTGACCGTGGTCGTGCCATCCAGGACAGTCATCGTCGTGCACGACGCCAGCGCCATCTCCCAGTCCCAAATCGGTAAGAAATCGATATCGCTTCTGCGATTACTACTTTGTGGTCCCCGCCCTCTCCTCCTCCCCTCCCCTCCCCTGTTGCTTTCCGTTCAGATTTCTCTCCCTTTCGCGGTTCTTGGTGTTAAAAATCTCTCCTTTTTTTGACCTCCTGATCGATCTTGCTGGAAATTTGATCTGCTTGTATGGATTTATTGAATCGCTTTCGCTGTTAATTAGTCAGTGAGCTTTTCGTGTAAAATCATGTGCTTGATGGATTGACCGAACATGGACTCAGACGAGACAAGACTAGAGTCGCGCAACCGCCGAGGAAAATAAAATAAAAACACGATCTTTCGATAGCAACATGCTGCTGTCCCCAGTCCCCTCATTGAATTTTCATGCCGCCGTGAACCAACATCTTTGATGTTGCCGATCTTGTTGGTTTTTTCACAAAAAGAAAACGAATCTTTAGTCTTTACTCTTAGCAATGGAATAATATATTGAACAACGGAAAGGATCACGCAAAGTTCGTTCTTTTCTGTTCTGTCCTTGTTCCTTCTGAATTTTTTTAATCCTTTCTGCTCTTGTTCTTTCTGAATCTTTTATCTGTTATTGTTCTTTCTGAAATCTTTAGCCGTTGATGAAACGAACCGACTAATCAAAGCTGGTACCACGCAATCGTTTGCTTTCTTGATTTTAGACTGGGGACCTCTCATGGTGTCAGAAAATAATTGTAAATCTCATTCTGCAATCGAACATGCTTGGCGTGAGCGTAGCGACAAGGGGACGGTTCCTGAGAAATCTGCATCGGTTATCATGTTATGACGCGGGAGCCATTACTGTTACGATTGCGATATCTCTGATGATTGAGTGATTGATTACCTGCTGCAATCCTGCATCCATACAAAAAAAAGTTTGGTGACGTTGACCTCAGCCCCCCGGAAATCCTGCTAATGTTGCAGTTGCTGTCACGGGCAATCATCACAATTTTCGACATGAACAATTGCGTAAAGTTGATTGATCTTTGCTATTTTCAGTCAAAGCGCTGAACCAGGCGAGGCTCGAGGCGTCGATTAGAGCCTACGGCAGCGGCACGGAGAAAATAAAAAACAAATGGCCGAGTCCGTATGTTCTTGTCTGTGGAGTTTTTCTGGTTGTGTCGCTGTTCGAGCATTTCTGGCACCCGCTGAAGTGGTTCGCGCTGGTGGCGGCGGCTGCTGGCCTGCCGCCCATCATTCTGAGAAGCATTGCAGCTGCCCGGAGGCTCATCCTGGATGTCAACATACTCATGTTGATTGCAGGTAAAAGAACTCCCTATGATTCACTGGCTCACACTAATGATGTTTCCTTTGATTGATCCCCCCCAAAACAAGTTTCCTCTGATTAAGCCGACCTTTTTTTAGAGAAATATATAACACTAGATTCATAAACATTTAACAATACCCTATGGTAAGAAACAATTATATAATTAAGGTGTATCCTGTTGAATCTTGTCATGAAAATAGAACATGTTGATCCTGAACAGAGCACTAATGGATGGATGACATAAGTGGACCACAACTAATATGGCATAAACAAAATCTTCTCTAAAATAAATCATCTTGTCATGTCATAATCTTCGGGCCCACCCACATAGCCTAGTTGTAGAGCATAGCTCGTAGCCTTAGGTCATGGGTTCGAAGATCCATTCTTAAAAACATAGCTCGTATTCTCTCTCTCTTTTTTTTTGGGTCATATTCTTCTCTTGTTCGTGTAAGACACCGACACAACACCAGCACTTTGGGGTAAATATTCAACCACAGATTGAAATTATTGATGCTTCTGTTAACTGTTCTGCCAATGTGACAAAAGGGTCGCACAAAAAATGGGCCAAGACAAGTTATTTTTCCAGGACCAATATGGTGGCTGCTTAGTGGAATAGTGGGAGAGCAGTATCATCCAGCACCTAAAAGTTTATGTCTCACTTTCTCAAACTTTTCCTTTCATTTTTTTGGGAGGGGCCCCCTTCCACTGCATTAAAGGCATATGTTTCTGTGATGCTAATATATATGCTAAATGAACAGAATTCTGCTTCTTTTCCTCCATGTGGCGATGTCACCTCAGATAGGCTATCGGTTTCCTTTAAGAAGAAGCAACATATTGTTCGAATCATTTTTTGTAGAGATTTTGTTTGTGGTATCAAGACAGCTCAATTCCATATGCATATGGCATACATGAAGGAATCAGCACAAGAAATGGGAGAATGCATTTTGCTTTGATTTTTCACTCCAACTATTCCAAAAAAAATTTTGTTTGTTCAGTGAAACAGATAAAAATGTGTTAAATTCACAAATATTTTGATGGAGAGTAGATGAGAGAATTGAAGGGGGGAACTGGGTTTCTATTTATAGTAATATAAAAAAAAAAGGAAAGTTGTATCTATGAATTGTTTGCAGTTTATATATATAGTCATCACTTCATTTACTTGTTGGCACTATCTTCTCATATAGGATGACCTATCTTGTCATCACATATGGTGTTCCTCATATTCATCAATCATATTTATCACCGTTCCTTTTTGGGTGTTATGCCGTCCCATACAATCCAGGCAGTTTTCGTCGTAGATGGATGGCAACCCATAGCCAAGAGCTCACATGTTTTACTTGCTTTCTTTGCAGTTGCTGGGGCGATAGCTCTGAGGGACTACTCTGAGGCTGGGTTTATTGTCTTCCTCTTCACCACAGCTGAATGGCTTGAGACCAGGGCCAGCCACAAGGTCTCTCCATCTCTTTTGGCTAATTTATTTTGCCTAGGAAATTAAAAATAGTTGCAGGATTTCTGAGGTCACTCATGAACCCACTGACCAGAAAAGGATCTATTTTTTTCCACTGTGACACAGTTACGAACACATAGTCAAATTAATGCAACATAACAAAGCCTATGGAGCTGTTCTCTAAGATTAAGAAAGAAGGCAGAGCTTGGACTCTGGCGGGGAAATGCTGGGAGCATTTATACCTTTGTAATTAGTCCTTTTTAACCTTTCTCAGGATCTCGGTCCTAGTTTTGTAATTGTTCTTCTTTATTAATCGAAAAGGCAGCGCTCCTGCCAGTTTCAAAAAATAACAAAGCCTATAGATTTGGATGCGCACTAGCCCCACTGATGGACTGATGAACAGATTTTCGTCTGCCATTCTGGGCGTAGGTTGGACCAGAGTCAGGCCCATATTGCTGACTGCATCATCACTGTAGCATACCCTACCACAAAGTTCTCAAGAAAAAGACAAATAAACTTTATAGCTAGTGGACTCAGACATGCATATACACTCATACATAGGTGTAAAGCATGATGAAGGAACCCAAGTCAGATAAGCATTTTTTTTTTTGGGAAAGAAGATGAGCAAAATGCAACTACTAATCAGTACGCATGTTTAGATAGGCACTAGTTGCATTTGTTTTGCTACATTGTCTTGAGAAAATATGACTGAATGCTCCTTTGACATGCAGGCCACTGCTGGGATGTCGTCGCTAATGAGCATGACACCACAAAAGGCTGTTCTAGCAGAGACCGGGCAAGTGGTCGCAGCCCAGGATGTGAAGGTCAATACAGTGATAGCTGTCAAGGCGGGGGAAATCATTCCAATGGACGGTGTTGTTGTTGACGGACGGAGTGAGGTCGACGAGAGTACCCTCACCGGGGAGTCCTTCCCAGTGGCCAAGCAGCCAGACTCCCAAGTCTGGGCTGGCACGCTCAACATAGATGGTAATATATATTGCACCATTGCTTGAATTGGCATCCCTGAAATGCCTGAAATGTGCCACCAATCCTGTGTTTATTTTGTATAACTGTATTGGTGCTGTGGCAGGTTACATTGCTGTAAGGACAACTGCTATGGCGGACAACTCTGCGGTGGCTAAAATGGCAAGGCTGGTTGAAGAAGCACAAAACAGTAGATCCAATACACAAAGGCTGATCGATACATGCGCCAAGTACTACACACCCGGTAAGCTGAATAGAGGAGACTTGGCCTGCAGCAAAAATTTAGACATTGAAAAGTTGGATCAGGTGGTTTTCTTACTGTCAACTTTGATTGCACCTGCAGCTGTTGTTTTCATGGCTACATCAGTAGCAGTGATCCCTGTAATAGTGAGGGCACACAACCTCAAACACTGGTTTCAATTGGCCCTAGTCCTTCTAGTGAGCGCTTGTCCATGTGCTCTAGTGCTGTCGACGCCGGTTGCCACCTTCTGCGCGTTACTAAGGGCCGCGAGGACAGGGCTCCTCATCAAAGGAGGAGATGTCCTGGAATCCTTGGCAAGTATCAAGGTTGCTGCTTTTGACAAAACTGGTACAATTACTAGAGGAGAGTTTTGTGTCGAGGAGTTCCAGGCAGTTGGCGAACATGTTCCAAGGCAACAACTTCTTTACTGGTGGGTGCTATTTATCTCTAGATGTCAGCACTGCACAAACTTCTTCACTCGCACTGTTGAGCATATAAGCATTTTTTGAATTACTTTAATCCAGAAATAAGCTAGATAAAACATGGAAAATACTCTAGCTATTTTCACAAATACAAAGCAGGTATGAATGAACACTATAGGCATACTAATTTCTAGAAAGACAGAAAATAGCATATCTATCTCAGTATTCATGACAACAACAAATAGTAAAGCAACCCAAGTAACATACCCAGATTCAGCAGAAGAAGAAGTAGCACCAGCATTCTTGATAATGTCGTTGTTCGTCATGATGTAGTGGACGTCGCGTAGTCGTGCAGTTGATGTAGAACGTAGCAGAGAGTTGTAGTCGTACACTTGATGTAGATGTAGCAACGAGCAGTCGCGCGAACGCTCCCCAAAAACCTTATTCGTCCTCGCTCGTGCAAGCCTTCAAGGACGAGGTTCCGGAGGCCTGCTCTCCCGGTGCTACCGTACACGCGCCTCGCCGGGATGGAGATCGCCAAAGACAGCAACAAATACTGTGGAAATGTAAACTGTGGAAGTGAAAAAACTCTCACCAGAGCCAATCCTCTCAGTCTCCTTAAATAGCCAAAAGACAGAGAGTCCAAAGGTCGTCAGAAGTCCAAAGGCCAACAGTCACAATCAAGGACCAACACTCTGTTCTTTTTAATGGCCAAAAACAAAGAGACCAGAGACCAACAGTCACCCTCAAAGCACTGGCGAGGCGAGGCGAGGCGAGCAAGCGCGCGTGTGTGTAGTCTCTTTCCAATTCCACAAGAGGGGCTACCATGTTCCACCTTTTAAACTGGTGTTACTCCCCTTAATCCCTCCATGTGGGACTAAACATTTTTAGCACTTGTACATGGGCCTTTGAGATTTACTAGGAATTAATTAGAATATAATATTTGGGCCTAGCCCATATTAATTCCAACAGGCACTACGTACCTGAGCTTGAATTTTTCTTCTAGTATATATGTATTTGATGTTATGGCTATTACAGGGTCTCAAGCATTGAAAGCAGATCAAGCCACCCAATGGCATCTGTCCTTGTTGATTATGCTCAATCAAACTCTGTGGAACCAAAATCAGAGAATGTTTCTGAATTTCAAATCTATCCTGGTGAGGGGATTTACGGTGAAATTGATGGAGAGGGCATATACATTGGGAACAAAAGAATTTTGTCAAGGGCTTCATGTGAAACAGGTTGGTAAAAATGTGAACCCAGATTTCCAAAATATGTCAGAATATTGTTGATATTATGTTGCTAGTTACCATTGAACTTACTGTCAAATAAGAAACAGATCCTCCATTTCATGCATGAAGTCACTTTTACAGTAAATAGAAAATGGTTCTGATTCAGAAATATTAATTAACAGTAGGCATTTTGAAAGGATGTTTTGATTCATTGTTTTTTTTTCGCTTAACCAAAACACGATTTTCATGTGCAATTTTTTAATGTTATAGTTCCAGACATAAAAGATATGAAAGGAGTTACCGTTGGATACGTGAGCTACAACAAGGAATTGGTCGGAGTATTTACTCTCTCGGATTCCTGCCGAACTGGATCAGCTGAAGCCATCAAGGAGCTGAGATCACTGGGCATCAAGTCAGTGATGCTTACTGGCGATAGTGCTGCTGCTGCCACATACGCACAGAACCAGGTAAAAGAATTTTTAGAGAATGTGTCAGTCTTATTGTTGTGCGCTTTCCTCATAATCTAGGGGATACAAAGTCATAAAACAGCTTCTAATTTTCTTCTTCTGTTTTTCTGCCAGCTGGGAAATATCCTAGCGGAGGTTCATTCTGAACTTCTACCAGAAGACAAAGTGAGAATTGTTGATGAACTCAAGGCAAAAGATGGCCCTACGCTGATGATTGGCGATGGCATGAATGATGCCCCAGCATTGGCTAAGGCTGATGTTGGAGTCTCCATGGGTGTATCCGGTTCAGCTGTTGCAATGGAGACGAGCCACATTACTCTGATGTCGAATGACATCCGCAGGATTCCAAAGACTATCCGGCTGGCAAGGAGGACACACCGGACTATCATCGTGAACATTATATTTTCAGTGATTACAAAACTTGCAATCGTTGGGCTTGCGTTTGCCGTACATCCTCTTATTTGGGCAGCGGTCCTTGCTGATGTTGGTACATGCTTGCTGGTGATCATGTACAGCATGCTGTTATTGAGAGAGAAAGACAGTGCTTCTTCTCATCATGGATCTCATGCAAAGAAGCATGGCACTTCCCGCCATTGCTCAGATGGTCCGTGCAGATCAACAGGCTGCTGCAAAGATTCATCAGCTGGTAAGCATGCTTGCCACGATCATCACCATGAGCATAGCCACTGCAAAGAGCCGAGCAACCTGCACTCTGCAAACAAGCATGATTGCCACGATCATAGCCATGGCCATGACCACTGCAAAGAGCCAAGCAACCAGCTGGTTACAAACAAGCATGCTTGCCATGATCATGGCCATGGCCGTGACCACTGCAAAGATCCAAGCAACCTGCACTCCACCAAAAAGCGTGATAGCCATGACCATGAGCATGGCCACTGCAAAAAGCCCGACAGTTTGCATTCTGTCAGTGAGCATGCTTGCCACGGCCATGAGCATAGCCACTGTGAAGAACACAAAAGTTCACATTCTACCGTTGAGCACGGTTGCCATGAGCGTGTGCGTAGCCACTGCGAAGAACCAATCAGTCTGCATTCTACCGGTGAGCATGCTTGCCATGACCATGACCAGGATCATGAGCATCATTGCTGTGATGAACAGCAAACTTTGCACACTGCAGATGCGCACCCCTGCCATGACCATAAGCATGGCCATGTGGAGGTTGAGGAATCAGGAAAGGACTGTCATGCTGAGCTACCGCACCACCACAGCCATTGCTGCCATGAATCTCATGATCAGGTGAAAAATGCAGCTGATTCAGTTCAGGAGCACTCGATATCGATCGGTGCATCATCTGACCATCATGACCAGCATAGCCTATGTGGTCCCCAGAGTGAAGAACACAGAGAGGAAGATTGTGGGCATCATCTGAAGGTGAAAGATTGCGTTCCGCCTCCGACTGACTGCAGCAGCAGCAGCAGAAACTGTTGCAGCATGACTAGCAGCAAGGGTTGTTCAAGTTGGGACGTTGACCGTACCAGAGAGGGCAGCCGGTGTTGCAGGAGCTACGTGAAGTGCACCAGGGCAAGCAGCTGCTGCAGCCACAGCATAGTGAAACTGCCAGAGATTGTAGTAGAGTAGGATACAAGTATACGCATGCACATATCAGCAACTGAAGTTGCCTCATCGGCATAAGCTAGATGGCCAGCGCGAGGCGTTTGATCTAGTTGTGTTGCTTTGCTGCTAAAGAAACGGTGTAGAGTTCTGAATTTTGGCGAAGCATTATCAGACTTCTCTGGAGTGCTCTGTGAATGTCACATGGAATTGCTGCTGGACTGCTGGTAAAGTTCTGCAGTGTTGTATTGTATCCCCAAAATTCATAACATGTGCTGAATTAGCATAACAGGCAGGGTACATACTAAACCGGGGGGGTGGGGGGTGGGGGTTGCTCTAAACTAGTACTACAAAGCAATATTGGTACTACTCCATATGTTTGATTAGAGATGGCAAGATGAGTCTGCCAACTGGGCGGCCCGAAGCATAACACTATTGGTTTGACCTGGGTACGGTCCATACTGTAGATGGGCCGGGCTGCGGCACGGCGGGAGCAGTCAAGTAGGGCGCGGGCACAGCGACGTAGGGTGCGGCACGATGATCAGGCGAGGCGAGGCAAGGCACTATTGGGCGCGGAAGAGGAGGCCGGCGTGGCCACATGGAGAAGGAAAGGAGGTGGGGAGGTTGAGGTGTCAAGCCGTACCCAGCCCAACACGGCACAACACGATGCGGCTCGAATATGGCCGTTGGGCTCGTGTCAGCACGACGGGCCGTGCCCGATATGGCACGCCGCCCAAAAACAGCCTGAGTAGCCCATTTGGCCCGACTAACTGGCCCTTTTTTGTCGTTGGGGTTTAAAATAGCAAAAAAAACTCAATTTTTTTAATGAAGCTACTGTTGCTTTGTCTACTGTGTATTATCCAACATCTCCTATAATTATGCGTAGTATTATACAGATTGCTACTCAGTTGAAGATATATGAAAATGATATAGTTTTACGAGAGACTATTATTACTATAAAAACAAAATACCTGAAATATTGGAGAGAAATTCCTTTTTTATATGCATTTGCATTTATTTTAGATCCTAAAGCTAAAATTTAAGAATTTGCTAATGTTTTTGATCTTCTTAGTGACGCTACATGCTTAGACTATTCGAACAACGATATAGTGGATTTCAACTCAGAAGACTTTGAAATTTTGCGATGGTAGTATAGCCATAAGTTAACATATCCCGTACAATCCATATTTGCACGTGATGTGTTAATTGTTCCTGCCCAGTTGTATCTGAGTTTGCTTTTAGTCTTTCTGGAAGAATATTGGAGGAGAGAAGAGTATGTCTCACGAGTGAGATGGTGGAGATACTTCTAACTGTGAGGGACTAAGAACAAGCTGATGTACGAACACAACACTCTGTAAAAAATTTAGAATTGTCGGAGGTGTTCGAAAATCTGTACCTAGACAACAACACTTAAAACATGGATGTATGAAGAATTATATGTTGTACTCTCTTTCTTTTACCAAGGTTTTTTATATTAAGTTTTTACTTAGCAAAGGTTTTGACGAGACAGCATGTAAACATCAATAAATCTCTTCGTTATATTTTCAATATGTTTGTCTTATTTTTTATAATTTTTATATGTAGTTTTAAATTTTACATATATTATTTTGAAATTTAAAAAAAAAATTAGACCGAAACGAGCTACACGAACCGAGCACAGCCCATCGGACTAATCGTGCCCCGTCAATATCGGCTTGGGTCGGCACTATGTTTGATATTACGAAGCTGCAACCTACGAACCGTGATTCACTTTGAAGACGGCCCGCCGCTAGTGTAAACGTGTTGGTCGTCGTGAAAGGTGGGCCGCCCGTTTGGGCGACTATGTTTGATATTAGGTGGTGTTTCAGCGTCGGTGTGCATCGATGTTGGCGTCGGTGTCGCCGATTAAGTTGTTTCGTTTTCCCATGATTTGCATTGTTTTCGCCGTGTTTTTGAGATGTTCTTGTCTTTATGATATGGACTATTTTTTCAGGCGCTGCAGAGAAGCTAGGGTTTGATTCGTCAACTTGTTAATTTTTAGGTATATGCTCGTATTAGTTTTCAAAGGTGATTTTGTTGCTGTTAGTTCTTCATGTTTGAAGCATAGATTTGTTTTTTTTCATTAACTTGGATGTAATATAGATTTTGATGATTGGGTTAGTGTGATATACGATTTTGTAGTATGGGATCTTAGATGTGCGGGTTGGTTAGTGTTGATGTACCGGTCTGAACGCACAGCAGCGCTATCTGAACCCATCTCGTCATCTCGGCTGTACGAGCACGAGGCTCACCATGCAGCGATGGATCGATGAAGCTTAGACTCAAAAGGAAAAGAACATTCATATAGATCTGGCGATTTCTGCTTTTCCCTTTTTCGCCTCTTGTTTGTTGATTTTTTCCAAAAAAAAAATCATGTAAAATCATGATTTGGGTTCACGAATCATGCTAAATTACTTGGGCTTGCATAGTTTCACTAACTGAAATTAAAATGGTTACGTTCCAAACATGAGTGTCATGTTAAATTAGTGTAAAGTACTTTGCATCTATAATGGATATTTGGCTACAGATCCAAGTACAAGTAGTCATACAAGCTGCTACATCGTTGCGTTTTTTTGCTTTTTTCAATAATGCCATATAAATGGGGCTAGTACTAAATTATGCAGCCAAACAAAAATATTTTCATGTTCCAGTGCATATTTCATAAATTCAACATCATATGGATGAGACGGAAAATTATAGTATGTTTCACATAAGTTATTTGTGTACTATTTTTGTAGATCTTGCACATAAGTTCTTTGCCATCTTGTTGTTTCGTGATTTTCCGAGCAAGGCGAGGTCGATGAGTTTTTTCCATGTATCTTTATTCTTGTGTGTATCTATGTATTAGTGTTTTGTTTGGTCGAGAGATGATACTTTGGGATGAATGGATCTATGGATTATGTTAGGCTCGTAATTGTATTGATTATCTCGGTTGTGGATCCCTTTTGTTTTTGTGTGTATCTTATATTTGCTAAAGAGGATGACTAGTCCTTGTTTGGTTCTATTTATTAGGTTTTGGAAGCATGGTTCTATATATTTTGTTAAAGCTATGGTAGTTTTGGAGTTTATGAATCTATTTTTTTGTTTGTTCAAGATTATATTTTGGGATGCATGGATCTATGGGTTTTGTTAAGCTCTAGTACTTGTATTAGATCTGTTTTTGTTTGTATGTTATTTTGTTACAGAGGATGTCTAATAATTGTTTGGGATGGATCTTATTGTTTTGCACTCAATAAATCAGTCGAATGTTTATTTTGCTAGTATTATTAACTGTAGTACTTCTGTATGCTGGCAAACTTGGAAATATTCACCTGCATTTCCCAATTTAAGTATTAAACACATTAGTCTATAAGACTATAGAATGAGGAACTTATAAAATAACAGGCAAAAGGAACAAAATTATTACCACCCAAATTCACAGTACATATAGAGTCTATCAGGCAACAGGTGCAGAAGATTTTTTTCTCCTTTTTATTGCCAGCTTGTTTGGTGGGTTCTAGTGTTCTAGCTTCTGTAGCTTTTGCTCTTTTGCATGTGTCAGGCCATATATGGGAATGCACGCATTAGATCAGAGGTATGACTGTTGGGCAATAGAGGCAGAAGGAGACAGTGTTTAAAATATTTTTTGTTTTAATTTGTTTTGTTTTTGCAGCTGCTCAACTTTATATGTCAATTTCATCACTGAATTGAAATTACACATTAGTGTATGGTTTTTTACAATTTTTTATTTATGTAATTTCTTACAAACTAAACTGTAATTGTCTGTATTACTAATATAATGACTGTTTTTTTGTAGATAAAAGTTGCTTTATACATTACAGTATTACTACTGTATTGTATGTGTATATCAAGTCAAGACTCACATCTAAACAGGTAAATGTTGTTTTGTTTTTTAATTGTAGGGTTCACTAGTAAGAAGTTTTTTGTTTAATTTTTATTGTAGGGTTCACTAGTAGGTAGGTAACAGATTAACTATCCTATAGTTGAGTTGTTTTTAATTTTTATTGTTGGGTTGACTAGTAGTTAGGTAATCTAGTTTACTGTTTTATTTGGCATTTTTGATTTTGTATTGTTCTTTCAAAAATACCAATATTTAATTATGTTAATATCCTATGTTATCTCATGGTTGGAAAGATATTGATTGTGTTCTTAGTTTACATTCTATTTTAAATTACTCTTTAATCAGTGTTGAATAATCGTGTGATGTAACTTTTCTGGCATTGATTTGTTTCGGTTTGTTTGTTTGCATGGCTGAGTAGTAGTCAGCATTTATTCTTTGTTTGCATGGCTGAGTAGCAGTCGGCATTGACGTTCCTTATGACGTTAGTTATAACGCTAATTATGACGCTAGTTAAGTCACTTTCGGTTACTCTTTTTATTTCACTAGGCTGAACTATTCATGTGATTGCCTATGTGTCATTTGATGAAGGGCAAAAAAGCGAAAGGTGGGGTGGGGTGCACTACATCCAAAAGAATTGACCGACAAAAGTCCAACTTCTATTGTGCTATCCAGATTTCAAAATTCCCTTCGGATTTTGTTTCTCGATGCATGTTTTCATAAGTCCTGCAATAATGAACTGAGAGCTGAGATGTAGGTTGTATGTCAAATACCAAAGTAGTCGATATTTTTGACGCTCTCATGTTCATTACGCAACAGACTGCATCATACCATCATCGCAATACACTATTATTCCTTATTTTCATTCTGGCTGTTAGATATGTACCTCTAACAGGTGCCTTCATATTTGCAGGTTTTATCTAGTGTCGCTTCATGCTGAGTTGAAAAAAGGTTGTAAGAGGATCTTCCGTTCTGGTTAGTACTCCCATTATGAAAAAAATGCTCCCAGATTCCTAATTTGCATGTGTGTTCTTATGATCAAAATGACTTTTTGATTTGAGTAAACATGACTTTTTGCTTATCTGTCTCCAGTGCCACTTCCTACCTGAAGTAGTTAATAGGATATTATTGAACGGGAAAAAAAACAAAACATGCAGATCAATAAAAGGCCAAATTTGGGCGCATTACACAAAGAACAAGTAGTAGCGATTTTTCATTATCTGAAAATGTTTGTGCGTGTGTTTCTATGCTTGTTATTATATCTGAAGTTGAACTGTTAATAGCTTGAGGTCAACCACAAAGCTGTAATGTTTTTTGATTCATTCGCGTCCTTTGTTAGGACATCACGTTGTTGTAGGCTCGCTATATGTCTGATCTAGTTAGCTGCATAGCTCTTGCAGAATTACTTTGCATGGCTCTTTCATTCTCAGCATCTATCTGGATTTTGTGACTTTTTTAATATACTTTATTTGTTTGGCCGGGCTATAGATATAGTCCCATTGGATACCTTTTATTTTCCAGCTTTTATTTATATGGATGTGCTCACTCATCAACTTAATTTGTCTCCTGTACTGCACCTACTCGCGTACTGTCACTCTTGTATTGCTTATTACTGGTCATATCAAATGATTTTGTGGAGATGTGTTTAAGCATTTTATTAGTTACATACTTTTAAGCTCTTTTGTTAGTTTGTGTTTGTTTTTTTCACCAGGTTTAACTCTTCGGTTATTTGAAGTTGGAGGATTCAAATAGTTCATCTACTTGCTAGTTTTCGTTCAAGAGTAAGTTTGAAAATTTTTCTAGTTTTGTTTCTTAGTAGTTATTGTTTAAAAATGGCAGTAGTGAATTGGTACTTGTGGTCAAATTTTATAATGTGGCAGTATGTTGAATAGTTTTATAAGGGAACCAGTATTGTAATGGTTATTTTGTTATGTATGTTATTTTCTAGCAGTTATGTGTTTTGAAGTGTTTTTGTAGGATGTCTGCATAGTTTGTGTAATTAGCATTTCAATTTGTGTTTTTGGTTGGTTGTTATAAATCATGTGATTAGTAATTGTACACCTTAGATATGAAGTAGCATGAACTTCATGCTTATGTTATTATTTGTTGTTAACTAAGTCTCATTATTTGTCTTATTTCTCGAAGTGTCATTTGTATTATCGTTTTGTTGTGTATAGTTTTTTTAGGTTTATATTGGTCCTATGTAGGATTAGCAAAGAATTATTGTAAATGTTGCTGCAAATTTTGTTATTTTGAATTAAAATTAATACATGTGGCGTATACAAATTTTCATTGGTCTTCATGAAGTTGCCTATACTTGTACTCTTTTTAGATTATTGTAATTATGTGGTACATTATATGTAAATATGTTTTTATTGATCTTTTAATATTTAGTACTAAATATGAACACTCATGGTTCAATTGAACTTAATACATGTGGCCTATAAAAACCTTTTATACATATTTTTATACATATTTTCAATTGAACTTAACACGCAAGGACACTTTATTCTTATACATATTTTAATTGGTTTACATTAAGTTGCCTACAGCTGTACTCTTTTTATATTATTGTAATTATGGGGTACAGTATATGTAAATCTATTTTTATTGATATTTTCATATTTAGTACTAAATCTGAACACTCATGGTTCAACTGAACTTAATACATGTGGACTATACATATTTACATTGGTTTATATTAAGCTGCCTTCAGTTTTACTGTCTTTACATTATAGTAACTATGGGTTTAAGTAATATGTGAATTAGTGAAAATAATTGTTTAATTTGCAGATAAATAGTATATTCCTCTTGTTTTTCAATTTTTGTGATTAACTTTTCATTCACAAATTATTTTGTTGCTATTTTGATTTCTGAAATTTTCTTCATGCTTTCCTTGTAATCAGAATATTAGGAAATGAGTTCCACTAGTTCGGAATCTTCAAGTAGTGATATTGTGCAGGAGTTAGTTGATAGTTCTATTCCAATTCGGAAGTATTTTTATTCGTGACATTAAAGATGTTGATAATGTTTATACTGCCACTGCTGTTACTCAATTTCTTCTAGGCAGCAACTAGTTCAAAATATCATGTTCTGCTGATGGTTATGTCTTTGTTTGTGTTGAGGAACTTCGCGACGCTGAGATTCTTCATAATCAAGTATTTAAAGCTTTTGGGGGGAAATTGAATATTTGCGAGCTGGGCTTGTTGATGTGGACCTTAGATCGACTAAATCGTGCCCACGAGAAGTCGTTTGCTATTTTCTGCAAGTAGAAGTTAGTCTAATAGGCAGTATGGTGTGAGTTATTTATGTAATATTTTTGTTATTGTAATGACACTTTATAGAATGATTTTTTGTTGGATCTGTAATAACTTTTATATGTATGTAATTTCTTATTTAAGTTTTTTGCATCTTATTGTGGCAATATGTTGTGTATCATGTGCTTATGTATTTACTTGTATCCATTTTTTATCTGTATGTTTTAATTTGGTCTTAATAATTTTTATGGTATATTTAATGAAACCTTGTGGTAAGTGAGCTTTTTTTTTTGTTCTTACATATTATATATATGCATGTGAGATCAGAAGAACAAAATGCATTCTGATTAATGTGAATATTCAAGGTACTTATATTATTTTTGTTAATGTTGTCATATATATATATTGATTATATATGTTTGTCTCATTAGTTTTGTGTTATTTGTTAGATGGTTATGCCAAACCAACACTCTTTCCAAGATTCTTCTAGTGATTTTGACACACTATATGACACTGTCAACAGTAGCGAACATATCAATGATGATTCTCAAGATTTAGAAATGCCACCTTCGATTCTTTAGGCGACCGATTGATGTTAGTATTATTTTGATTTCTATTAACTTGTTTCCTTATTTTCCTATATTGTTTTTCCTCATTTTTATTTCATTTCAAAGTCGATCCTCATCGATGATGAAGATCTTGATGAGGCTCTTTATAAAGTCTACAAGAAGCAGGTTATTAATTTATATTTTGTAGTTTTAAAAGTTGCAGCTATGTCTATAATGGTAATATTATCTTAATTGTTTCTTATATTTTTTTAGAAGATAAGATCGCTTAAGAGAAAACTTAGAAGTCATAAGCAAGAATTTGTGAAGGTAATTTTCTATTTAGTACTGTTCTTTTGTTATTCCATTCATTTTTTTGAAAGCTTATTCCTACTCCCCATTGTAATGTTTTGTAATTTATTGTAGAGTAAGAAATGTAAGCATGAAAGTTCTGAACCTGGGCCATTTTCAAGATTTTATGTAAAGTATTTCTGTGAAGTTTTGGAGTCTCTTACTCCTTACCAAATGAGTGTGATTCAGAAATTTGGATTTGGTTGCCTTTTAAAACTTGAGAAGTGTTGTGTCCCTAACAAGTTTGTCAAATGGGTTGCTCGGCAAGTTGATGTTAGATCATCTGATATCATAAGATCTGAGAAGGTTATTCCAATCAACAAGCAATCTGTACATATGGTTCTTGATCTACCTATTGGAGGGAATGAGATCATTTCAGATAGTGATCTTTGGTAGATCTTTTCTTGTTTCAAAGTTTTAGTTGACTTCATGCCTGCAGTTGTACATATTTTGGCAACATTTTGAAGAAACGATCGATCCGAGTGATGATATGATTTTCATTTGCTTTATGATTGTTGCCATATCCTCTTTCTTGTGTCCAAATTCAAGTCTTTATCCAAGTCCAAAGTATTTTAGTGTGCTTGAAGATGTTTCATTGTGAAGTATTTGGTGGTCCAAGTTTGTTTATGATTCATTGATGTCTAGTTTGAAAAATTCAACAATGTTAACAAGGCCACGGCAAGAAGTCAAAGACTCTAGGAGGTGCATGTATTTCTGTTCGTGAGTTAATTTATTTTCAATTTTTTATCTTTTCTTTGTTTGTATTTGTTCCATAATGCTTTCATTCTTTTGTAATTTATTTATTGTGGCAAAATTAACTTCTCGTATATTATCCGATTTTGTCAACTTTAGTCAAAACCAAGTGGAGGGTGGTCTTCCTCGAATTAATTTTTGGAAGGAATATGATCAAACATTATTCGAACTAGATCAAATAAGCGATCATTCTTATGGAAAACGACCTCTTATTGAATTTTCTCGCTTCTGCTATTTCCGAGTTAGACTTTTCGTTTGTCATTCAAATATATTATTGGTGTTAATATGCGTTACATTTTTATTTTTGTGTCTTGTGTTCGTTCATTTATTTTTCTACGTACTTGTTAGAATTGTGCTTTTGAGATAAATGCTCAGTGGCTCAAGCAACATTCGCCCCTAACTCTGGTATCAAAGAACGATCTAGTATTTTGATTAAAACTAGACTTGTCTGTTGGAGCTAATTTACCAAATGAGGTATGGTTGTTTGTATTTTTTTTTTGCTGTCTTGTTTTCTGCTCGTTTTTATTTTACCATCTCTAGTGTTAGTTCTACGTGGTACTAATCTATATAAGTAGAGAAAAACATGTTGAGTTTGACTTGTTTAGAGAAATATTACTAATCTAGAGCAGAAGTACTAATCTATAGAACCAAAGAAAAATTTTGTAGTAAGGAAAGATGTTTTCTTAGAAACATTTGTGTCTTGTCATCTTGATATGGTGTGTTAGTTCTTTACTACTTTAGTATGTGAGTCTTTCTTGCTTAGATTATCGCTAGCCATCCTGTTAGTGTTGAGTAGGTTGGCCTTAGTGTGATTTCGGGAGTGTTGAGTAGCCTTGTATGTCCTATCTACATTTCTTGCAATTGCACTAGGAAGGTAGCTGTGTTCTCCAGTGTTTTGTGTTTTACTAGTTCTA
Source organism: Ampelocalamus luodianensis (assembly GCA_036346255.1). Taxonomy (NCBI): domain Eukaryota; kingdom Viridiplantae; phylum Streptophyta; class Magnoliopsida; order Poales; family Poaceae; genus Ampelocalamus; species Ampelocalamus luodianensis. The sequence continues at coordinate 47,094,026 of CM070627.1, read as the reverse complement.
CATTTATACTTTTACTGAGCTAAGAAATTGATAAAATTGTTAATTCTCTCTCTCTCTCTGACTTTCTGTTGAAATATAGATTTTTTTTGCTGACCTACATTCTGCTTTTTGCTCAACTATTGTTATATTTGGTTCTTGTTTATTTTACCATCTTTGTATTTTTATCTTGCAATGTTTTTTATTGCCTGTGGCTAGAAATGTTTCTGTTCACTAGTAAATATACAATATGTTTTACTTTCTGCTATTGTTATTATTTGAAATCTCATCTTTAGGTAAAAGATGCAATCTGCTTTCTGGTTCAAAAGCACCATGAGGATGAATCTGAGTCTACTAATACAAAGTCTGAGATTTTACTGCTGAATGTTCTTCAATTATTGTCTGAGGCTAGTTCTAAGGATATTTGTGATCATGTAGCTGAGAAAGGTGACAGTCGTAATGATTATTTCCCTGAAGCTAGTGATTTGCAACAAGATGAAGTTTTAAAGAAAAAGGCAATGAAAATGGATGGTCTTGTTAATAGTGCTTCACCTGATGGGAAATTTAGTGTAGCTGAGAATATGGCTCCCATAAATGATTTATGTGTCAAAATTCCTTTCGAACATCAAGTATCTGAAAAGAATGGCAGTGATGGTAAGCATTGTTCCACTTAATGTTATCTTGTGTTTTCATCTACGTGTTTACTTGGTTTAATTTTTCCCTGATACTTTGTTGTCCTTTCTCTTTTTATATTAACAGTTGATTTCATTTGTGAGAAAAAATCAACAAAGAGATCATCTTCTAAAGGCATTCCTACTGTATCTCCCACAAGTACAAAATCTCCATCCTTTGGAATTTCTGCTTTTCACAATGTATGTGTTCTTCTATTATGTAATTAGTATTTTTTAATTAACTCCTTCCTGTTATGTTATTTATTTATTGGTTTTGAATTGCAGCATTTTGTATCTCAACATAAATCATCATCCTTGTCCCCCGGTACAAAAGTTCAAGTACCTAATCAGCCATTCAATAATGATTGCTCCTTTGATAAAGGTTCATTTGCTAGTTTGAATGGTAACTTACTTGTTGTTGACCTAGTTATAAAGAAGCTTACAAAGCAAGGTATTAGCAAATTAGTAATTATTATTTTAAAGTTAATTATAATTCAATTTTGTCATATTGGTAAGTCTTTTATGATTTGCAGTGGATTCTATTTCTACTCCTGATTGCGATAGTGCTAAAGAAGTCAAATGTTCTTCTGTTCCTACATCAAGTGGTTTGTTATGAACTTTCTTGAATTTGAATTAAAAGATATTTAATTCTATATTATTTGTCTTTACAGTTTCAATATGTCTTTGATCTTTTTTATTAGATCTTGTTCCTATGGTGAATAAACGGATGTCAAGGTTTCATCGCGTAAATGATAGGGAACGAGAAAAGGTGCAACCCGGTGATCAACCGATTTAATCTTCTAGACCCGCACGAAGAGCGAAGATATCTGCTCATTGGAAGTCAATGATGGAGGAAGCTTCCAAAGAATCGATAAGAAATCAACTATTGAAGAGGACACTCACTGCAAGTTCAAAATAATTGTTCGTTGGGTATTGGTGAAAATTTGAAAGTATCATCGAATTGCCTTCACTATGTACAAGTCAATATGTACCTACTGAGGTTAATTTTTATCCTTTTTCATATTCAATTCTTGCCTTAGGTATTTTTCTTGGTATTTTAAGAATTTTTGTTAAATGCATCAACTCACCGATGACGAGTGTTATTTACTATTTGGTTTGCTATATTTTACATTTTATCATTTTTTATAATTCTGGTAATATCATTGTTGTAATTTTGTTACAATATTTTTTCAACATTTTGTGTTGTCTAATTTTTAATTTGTGTTGCATTGTTAATTTATTATAATATCTTATTTTCCAGCCTGCTATTGTGATGGTTACTTTGGAGCATTCTCAATATAGCAACACTAACCCATCTGATCAGATTCGTCAAACTCAACCTCATGTCCTTTCTACCCCTGCTCCTATTGCAGCTGTTGACAGTGCTGGAAATGTTATTTTTGTGAGTATTGCAGCTTTTGACTCCTGCTCCCATTTCAATTTTTTATTTGCTGTACTTTGTTGATTCGGTTGGAATAGTGTCTTGCTTTTTTTATTGTTTAGTGTACTACCTAGATCACCCTCATATTGCTTTGGCTTTGTTGATCTGTTATTTTGTCCATCTTAACAGTGTTCTTTTTAATTTCAAGTTTCAATTATCATGTGATTGTCCTTTTTAGTTCAGGTTGTATTTTTACAATTTTTACTACGTGTGTTGCAATACATGCTTGTATTTATTTTTTTGCTTTCATTGTAGTCTCAGGGATCTCCAGATGTTCAAATTTTGGGTGAAAAGAAATTTGTTGATAGGTGCATTCAGCTATGCAACCAAACTGATAAGTTGTATGATAACATAAATAGTACAAATTTGACAGACTTGCACGAGCCTTCCTATTTGTTCAACTCCACTCCTCTTGACAAACTCCACTCTCGTCTTTCCAATGTGAAAACTACTAATATTCCAAGTGGTTCTACATCTGGAGGAAAAGAGCCACCTCATGGTCCTCGAAGAATTGTTATTCCCGCAAGGTGCAATCTTAGTCCTTTTGTGCCACAGACTTGCCGTTTTCCTATTTCTACAATTGAAAGGCGTCATTACCTAGCAATTTGTCGACTTGCTGAAAGTCGCCAATGGCAAACGTATGTTTTTTTAATCACAGTTGTTAAATTAATGCTTTTATTCTTGTATCTTCTCTTCTGGTTTTGAATTAGTTTCTGTATTTTTTATCACGTAAAAACCGTATTCAATCGTGGAAGACTCATTGCTCTTATAGATCTCTTGGAGAATCGCTAGTTCATGCTGGTCACGTTGATAACTTCCTTATGAATGTTTATTGTCGTCATTTTTTTTAGGAATGCCACCCTGGAGTTTCAAAGAAGCATTTCTTCTACTCTTATATAGGGGTTAGTTCTATTTTTATTTTGACTGTATTTGTTTTTAAGCTATAGTTGTTCAGTTAACTAGAGTATGTTGTTCAATTAACTAGAGTATATGTTTGTTCTTTTTAGTTTCATACTTGTTATTGTAATGCATATTTGCAGGAAAGTATTTTGAATCTTGCTAGTAAAACTCAGTTATCTCTTATAAAGCATGCTTTTGAAGGTGCTGCCTGTGCTAGATCGTTGCCTTCTTCAAATATGGTATGTATTATATAATATTTGCCATTTTCATATTTTTCTTGTATTTTTGATATAGTATATGCTACCTCCATTCTCAAATGTATTTGCTTTGTCTTTGGCTATATTGTGATATTCTTATAAATGTTGTCTTGCACTGTTTTTCCTATATGCCTAGATCACCATTGGTTCTTGTTTGTTGTTCTCATTCAAGACAAGAAATTTGCTTTTCTGGACTCATATTTCTCTCAAAATTCAGAATTTCAAACTCATGCAAGAATTGTTCTTGTAAGATTTTTTTTTTATTCTTCTTTTTATTATGTAATTGTTCTTATTATTTTCACTGACCTTTTTTTTGTTTACCATATATTTTAGGTTGACACTTTCAAAGAACTATGGGAAGAATTTGTAAAAGTTGATGTTGGTTTTGAGAAGTTCAGGGTGATTTACCCTAGGGTACCAATGCAAGATAACAAGTAGGTTGTTTGTTTTATTGTACATTTTTTTTTAAAGTAGTTCCATTGTTACAGTAAATTTACTTATGTTAAGTTTTTGCTTTTTTTTGCAAGGAATGACTGTGGAGTTTTGTTATGAAATTTATGGAACTGTGGAACCAAGAGTAGATTTAACAAGGCAATTTCACAAGCGGATATTGATAACATTAGGATCAAGTATGCAAATCAACTTTATTTCGATCGGTTGAACCAAGTTAATAAGGATTTGGTGACGAATTTCTTTGGCTTGTTAGTTTTACCATTTTATTATTAACTTTAGTGGTTTATTACCCATGAGTGTTCATTTCCTTTAATTTATCATTTAGGTGAATTTCCTCGAGTTGGCAACCCATGAAGATTAATCTCGTCGTCATTACTTTGGCAATAAACTAGTCGCAATCATTTCTTTTGTATCATGGAACAAGCTTTGATCTTTTACAATTTGTATTTTTGGATGTTTGGGCATACAGGCAGATCTAAACCTATACAATATATGATAGTTGTCTTTTGTTCGTGCGTTTAATTTGTATTTGTCGTATACTTCTATATTGTCACTATGAACTTAGAATTGTGGTTGTACTGTAACGGTATTAATTTTGCAAATTTTCTTTGTTGTTGATGCTGGTTTTATTATGCTCTTCAATAATATACTTTGCCTCTATACTTTGTGTGTTGTACAATGCAATCAAGAAACAAAAGTATTTGAAAGATTTTCATTTATTTTAGTTCCAAACCGCAGATAAGTAATATTACTATTACATTTTAGCATAAGACAATAGGTATTAGTGTGGATTGATCACTATCTATATTTGCTTTGACTACTTTATTTCCTTCTTTTCTCCATTGTTCTGTTTGCTTTTTTCATTTTCTTCCCTCCAGAGTACCTCCTAAATTATGGGCACAGAATGGGTTATTTTTAAAAGTTTACAACCATATAGCTCACTTTTTATCCAAAAATCTTGTTCTTTTCTTCTTTGGTAAGTCAATTTATTTTTCCTTGAATGGATATTTTGCAAAAGTATGGTCGTGGAAGCACGATGGATCGCATGATAGTGTTTAGTGTCTTATTGATTTTTACTTTTTGTTATTTATCTTCTCGATGTCGTGCCTCCACCGCCTCCTCACTCAATCTTGTTCTTTATCTTGTTCATTATTGTTTGGTGTCTTATTGATTTTCGACCTTTTGTTTGTGCTTTTTCCGATCTTCCATTTTCTTTAGTTGAGTTTCTTTCTCGCGAACTTTATCCGCCTCTCATTGGTTAATGTGTTGCTTTGTGCTTCAAAAATTTCTTGTTGGTCTTCATTTGCTGCAACTGAAGCTCAACCATTCAAAGCTCATGCATGAGGTATGCATCAAGTGTTGAATATTTTTTTGTGCTTCTTGCTGGTTTTAGAGTTTATGCTTCATCTGTGTTAGTTTAGTTATCGTGCTCATTTTATTGATTCAATTTTTACATGTTTTGTATAGTTCTCAATTAGGACGACACTAATGTTTTTTTTGTATATGCAATCCAAGGTGCAATCATTCTCCAGTCCCCAAATGTTTCAATGGTACTACAGCTGAAGCTACCTCTGTCCCCAGACCTAAAGGTTTGCTATGTTCAATTATCAATTTTATTGAACCCTTTCTTTTCTAATCCGTAATAGTTGATTTAACTATTTATTTTCGTCGTACAATTTTTTTTCTAAAATTGTTTTGTTGTTTCATAGATGTTTTTCATGCTGAAAAAATGGATGTATGAGTTTGTTGTGTTCCACAATTGTTTTGTTCTTTCATAGGTCGCATTTCGAAAAATGTTCTCTTTCTCATTCCTAGATGGTTCTTACATATATAAGAAAAGTTTGCTTAGATGGCTTACCACAGAGCAAAATACTATAGTGCTTACATAAATAACAAAGTTCTTCATGAAGTTAGTAGTGTCATTACATCTTCAATTTGACCATACTAAAATTAATATCTATTCTCGTGATGTATTACATTTTGTGCTTTTTTTAGCTTGATATTCCGTTATCTTCCTTTGTGTTGTTTTCTCTCGCCTCACTTGTTTGTTGCTTATTCCTTCTTCTTCTTGTTGTTGTTGGTCGATACAGAATCTACATAATTTGAAAGTATCTTTAATCACAAAATGCTTATAGCATCACTCTTCCAATTGAAGATGTAGTTGGTTGTTAGGGATATCTTACCTTTTTGTCGTCTTTGTTTTTCGAACTCTCTTTCTCTTTGGGAGATCAAAGCGTAGATGCTTGAATTCACACTTTGCAAAGTTATGTTGTGTAGATCCACAATGACTGCAGTGATAAATTGTTGTTTTACTTGCTTTCTCAGCCATTGTTTTCATTCTTGGTCTCCCTTTTGTCAATGCTATATTAGGATCTTCAAGTTGTATCTCTGAATTTTTCTCAGAAATCTCTTCATTTTGTGCATTTGTATTCCTAACTGTGTTGCTCTGAGCTTGAGATGTTTCCTGTCCTTCAATAATTGCGGGCAGTTGTCTTTCTATTCTTTCAATCTCTTGCATCATGAATTCATAGCTCGCAGTTGATTTAGATGCTCTTGATGCCATTCCAGCTAATCTTCTGGTCAGCACATTGAATCTAAGAGTTGAGTCATTATTCTGTGCATTGAGTTTGTTATTCGAACTAGTTTCTTCTCCATTTTTCTCCACCTTTCTATGATGTACTTATCGTGCATTTTGCTAATTTCAGAGTTAGCATAGTCTTGAGAATATGCGAACACAAGATCCCGATCATACTGAAATTTAGCACATATGCAGCTGAACTCCTCATTTGGTAAGTCTATTATCACAATGTATTTCCTAGGCCTAAATTCCTTTTTCTTGTGGTTCAATGCTTGGAACACCTCATATGTCTTTTCTACTTCTATTTCTTTGATTTGGAGCCTTGTTGTACACTTTAGTTCCCACTGAAATTTCTTGAAAATTTTTCTGTTGTACATCTCTACTGCTTGCTCTTCTATGTAGTACTCTGACCATAGTTTTTTTGGTCTTCTTGTTCTTGACTCATGATCATTTTTCTCTTCTGTTGTGTAAATGGTATCCATCACTCTTTCGTGTTCTTTTAGGAAGCTTGTTACGCTGTATGTTGCTCCAACATTCCTTTTAAATCTTGCATTTGTCCCTTCACTCCTCGCAGTGCTTTGAAGGAAAGGGTAGAAGTGGTTCTTGAAGTAAACAGGTACAAATCTTTGTCTTGTCTCCCACATTGTTTGGAAATATTTGATGTTCTGAACGTTATGCTTCTGGATCATTTGCTGCCATAGTTCCTCAAACTCATTTATTGTTAATGAGTTGTTTAGTGTGTCCTCAAATTCCTCTTGTAGTCCACTTTTACTATGAAATGCTCTGCTTCCTTTTTCATAAGCTTTTTTCTTTATATGGAAAAAGCAATTCCTGTGATTTGTAGCTGGGAAGATCTGAGATATAGCTAACTTCATAGCCCCATCTTGGTCTGTAATTATTGTCTTTGGGGCTTTACCTTCCATTGCATCTAGAAATCTGCTGAAAACCCACTTGAATGTTTTGATTGTTTCATCAGCTAGGAAAGCACACCCAAATATGCAAGTGTTTCCATGCCCGTGATCCCAATAATAGGTGCAAAAGGCAAATTATATCTATTTGTCAAATATGTCGTGTCAAAACTAACACAATCACCATAGATAGCATACATGTCCCTTGACCTTGCGTCTGCCCAAAACATGCTCTTTACTTTGCTATTTTCATCCAAGTCAAATGTGTAATAAAACATGGGATCTTCAGCTTGTCTTTTGGTGAAGTATTGGAAAACTTGCATCATGTCATTAGCTGTTGTTTCTCTGTTCATTAATGTTCTAACATTACTTACATACTTTTTTTGTGTATGTTAATGCTGCCATTCCTCCTCTGAGCACTGAAAGGACTGCAATCATCTTTCTTGTCGGTATGTTGGCTTCCTTGAGTGTTCTTATCAATGTCTTTTCCTCATTCGACATGTACTTGTGAGACCTATAGAATCTAGTCTCTGAATTTGGGCTAAGGCAATGGTTGTGAGTCAAATCCAGCCTTGTTATGTACCATATCCCTCTCTTCTCTGTAACAACCATTACGCACTCACAGTTTGTCTTAACAAAAATGCTTGTTTCTCGCTCTGAATTTTCTTCATTTGTACCACTTGGTTCACCTTCTTCTATTGATTTGCCATATCTGTTGCATTTAAACGTCACTCTTGTCACCTCGTTATTCTTTTTCTTGTTGGTTGTGTGATAGTTGTATGCAATAACAATAGAAAACCCTGATAAATATGCATAAAAGTTGAAGAAATTGTGAGCTTCTTTTGAACTTTTGAAATCCATCCCCATCTGTGGTATGTGTTTGTTGTCTATGGTCACATCAGTTCCTTGGCTTGCTGCTATTTCCTCATTCTCAAAGAAAATTTCTAGGTCTTCCTCATTTATTACTTCATTTGCCTATCCTTGATTTCCTGCCATATTTTCATTCTCGGTTTCATTTTCTGTTCTACAGCTCTCTGAAATTCCTGTGTGACTATCCGCTACATTTTCTCCAACCTCATCCTACAATGTTGCATTTTATTTGTTAGCATGTAAAGTTCCACAAAAGTAATGCCTTCTTTTAAAAAAATCAACTCTTTACAACCATGCCTCAACTAACCTCGTGTTCTATGCATCTGAACATATCCAGGCCCCAATGGGTTGCATTATCGTCCTCTTCAGTTGCACTCCTTGACTGGTCCAAGGATTTCATCTGAAAAATTCACCGGTAATAGCTTAAATTCTATGTTCTGAATGAAGATATTGTAAAAGGAAGATATTGTAAGGTTGTAAAAGGAAGATATTGTAGCAACCACACAAACTAAATGAAGATATTGCTACGAAATATTTGGATGCTTAAAATTAACATTATAGGCTTTTTTTTATCTTGTAGTACTTTTTTACATCTAAATTATTTTGCATTTATGAAATTTTATTTTATGTAATTTGTATTTTGCTGAAATGTAAATTTTTCTATGCTGAAATGTAATTTTATTTCCAGAGTTTACACCCTCATTTTTCTATGTTCTTCTGACTAGTATTAAAATCCTAAATGAATGGTGGTCTTTGTTGCAATACATTAGTCATGTAATTAGCCTTCGTTTAATAATTAACAAAAGTCATTAGCTGTCTCTAATTTGTTGGTCTCTAATGAGCCTTTGTTTAGGTAAGGTGTATTGCAGCATTAGTCATGTAATTAGCCTTAATGAACACGCTAATACTGTTAATTTTTGTCAACAGTTACCTAACTGTTGTGATTCATGTATATTTTGTTTGCATCAATATACATGAATGTAACATAAGCAAAATATTCGAAGTTCGTCTTTGTTCTGTAGACTAGTTATACCTACAGTTAATTTTCACCAATTTTGCATGTATTATTTTGTTGTAACAAAGTACTTATCATAATGTAATACCGTTTCAAGAAATATACCTCAACTCCCAACCTTGAAATTTGTGTCTGCTCTTCCCTTATTCCTTGTTGTCAATATCATCGAGTTCGCATGTATTGGTAATTCAAGTAAATTGTTGATCCAATGCGCTCGGACCTAACAATATCTCTCCTCTTTTATTTTTTTTTACCTCAAAACTAGGTGAATAATTCAAAAGACACTGTAGCTTGTGATTGTATCTTTGTGAAAAAAATTAAAATTACTCAAATAAATTTATTTTATTGCATTGCTTTAGTTTTGAAGTTTAAATTTTTTTACCCGATAATCTTTGAGGTTGCATCATTGCGATCAATGATTCGTTCAATAGATTTGTGTAGCTACTCTCTTTTGCTCGCTAGAAAAACCAATGTTGTTGTTTCTCTCTCTTTTGTATTTCATAAATCTTATTTTTCATACACTTAACAAAAACTTACAATGCTTGCTGTCAGTAAGTGGTTCTCTCTCATCATCGATGTCCATTCAACTTGATTTTGAACCTGCATCGCAAATAATAGCTCATGCTTCTGTTCTTGGATCATCATTCATCATTCTAAACTCATCAAATGTCATTGATCGCATGCTAAAAATTGGGAGTATTAGTATATGATTATAATTGACTTTTTATTTTCATTCTATAATGTATGGCTAACATCCCATTAGAGTGGGTAAGGTTTATCATTATGTATGGCCACTATTGAAAATTGGGAGTATCCTCAAAGTGGGAGTTTAGTATACAATACATTCATGTAATAACAAGATACATGATCCTAATAGATGAGTTTTTAATTTTTATTGTAGGGTTCACTAGTAGGCACACATTGACTTTAGTGCCCTATATATGAATTTGTTCTAAATTTTCATTGAGTGTATCTTCTAGGTATGGGTTTTTATTTTCATTATGTAATGTAGGCTAACATCCAATTAGTGGGTAAGGTTCATCATTATGTATGGCCACTATTGAAAATTGGGAGTATCCTCAAAGTGGGAGTTTAGTATATGATACATTCACTTTAGTGCCCTATATATGAATTTGTTTTAAATTTTCACTTGCAGATGTTAACTTCTAGGGATGTAATCATATATAGTGTCATTAGATGAATGTATCCTAATTTTTATACCGACTCATTGATTCAACTACTAAGAGGATGTTTTTATCATGCAGATTATAACTGATGCAAGTAGATAGATGGATCTCAAGTAGATAGATGGATCTCAATCGCATCATACAATTTGATTTCATCAAGGAGGACAACATCCGGCAAGAGTAGGACAAAATCCAACGGCGGTCATTAGATGAATGTATTATCATGCAGTATGATCTGATGCAAGTAGATAGATGGATCTCAAGTAGATAGATGGATCTCAATCGTATCATACAATCTGATTTAATAGATGGATCTCAATCGCATCATACAATCTGATTTCTTTAAGGACGACGGAATCCAGCAAGAGTAGGAGAACAAAATCCAACAGCAGTAGGTTTTAGGCGTACCTTTTTCTGCTTCTTCCATGAGTCCGCTTTTTTCTGTTGCTTCCATGAGTCCCCTCTTCTGTTCATGGATTTTTTTTTATTGTGTCTTGTTCTTTCTTGGCTGGCAAGATACGTGAACTTATTTTGTTGAGCTTCTCTTTGATTCATGGGCTTTGTGACACAGGCAGAGATAATGTGAACTTATTTTGTTGGGCTTTTTCATTATATGTGACATGGGCAGAGATAATGGAGCTGGATATAATTGTAGATGGAACTGGACATTATTCGTGGGCCTTGTTGGACATTTTTTTCATTTTTTTTTTGGCTTCATTGGCCTTGTGAAAATAACAGAGAAAATAATGGAATTAGACATTATTGAAGAAAAATAATGGAACGTGTGAAAATAATGGCTTCATGGGCCTTGTGAAAAGTAAAAAGGCCGAGCAAGAAGCCCGTTAAGATTTTACAGACCCGTTAAGTGTTTTTTCCTCCTGCAACGTGGAAACAATCGGAAAGAGGTGGGATTTATCCTATGGTAGGAAATTTGACTGATTTACAAAAAAAAAAAATCAGTCAAATGATGTATAGACACTCCCTTGATATTAATACCGGAGAATCGTGTACGACACTCCTAAAGCATTCGTAAATCCAATCCTAACAAGTCAGTGTACCTACATGTACGTGGTTTTGCATTTTCTAAAAGTAGAAAGAATTTGTGCAGGAATCTTTCGCTCTAGACAAACCCTGAAATACTGGAATATCTTTGCATCAAACACCAGCCTCACGGCCCTCACCTTACTTGAAATGCAATTTCGTAGTGCAAATGGCCTCAAAATGTAATTAGCAGTACAAATATAAAAATTTGGATAGTGCTTAAGGGCAAAGTGCATCCATCAGGTGGCGTCAAACAGTAGCAGTCCTCCTGGCTATTGACTTGTCCTGCTTTAGTGCAAACTGCAATGTCTAGTCTGTCTGCCTTTCCACCTCAGTCCTCACAGGCCTGCCTGCTCCCAAAAATTCTCTCCCAATTTTTTTCCTGCACATCGCCTAGATCTCTCCAAGACCTCAGTAAATCGGAAGCAATCACTAGTTCGCCTCAGTGAGATCCACTATCTCAACAAGGTACATGCTGCTCTATTTTGCTTTTGCTCACCTTTTCAGTTCGATTCCAAAAATCTTCCTTTTTTAGGGTGTTATTTGGGTGGTTCTGGTTGCCGCGGAAATGGAAAGGAGGGATTTTAGGCTCTATCGTGCAATTCCTGGATGCGCCCGGAGTCCATTGGTTTAATAGGTTTGATGTTTCTGTGAGGCTTCATGATTTGGGGAGTCCATTGGTTTAATAGTTTTGATGTTTCTGTGAGGCTTCGTGATTTGGGGGCGTTCTTACTTCTTAGGGGTTTTGATTCGACGGGAAGGGGAAAGGGAGCGTTTTTATGCTGTTTTGTAGAATTATTGGATGACTTAGGAGTTCTTTCTTTAGCATTTTTCTGAAGTAAATTAGGTATTTTAGTTGCGCGGTAAGTGGAAAGTAGGAAAATTTAGTAGTTTTTCTACAAATGCTTGGCATCTCGTGGGGTGGAGTTGAGAAAATTCTTAGCATCAAGTCAAGGAAATTAGGAAAAGATGGGGGCGTTTTGAGTTTGCTTTCTGCTCTTATTGGATAGTACATACTGCATACTCCATTTCGAAGTTCGTTTGGCGGTGAGGGTTTAGGGAGGTTTCTTATGGTGTGCAAATGCGAAATGATGAGTCGTTGTCTGAAACATGCAAGCAGCGTGCATGTTTTTATTAAGAGACCGGGGAATTTACAGGGTTGTTAGTACAAGATACAAAGGCAAATTGTTAGGTAGAACAAACAACAGCAACAGAAAGGGCTTCCTCCTTCCTGTAGCTGCATCCCGCAGCTGCAACTCTCTCAGGAACTTCGCATCAGTTAGACTCCATTCGCCTTTAAATGCCATGGCCATCTACTCGATTGATATTCACTATTGTTCCTCTCCTGCCATGCCAACCAGAGCATTAGTATGACCGAAATGCGGATTCTTTAAATGCCATGGCCATCTACTCGATTGATATTCACTATTGTTCCTCTCCTGCCATGCCAACCAGAGCATTAGTATGACCGAAATGCGGAGTCATTGTGACAGTTTAGGTAATAGGTGTATAAATTTCTTCCATTTTGGGTTAAGAAAGATGGTAAACAAGCATTCACATGATCACATCAATGTTTTGGTTTAATTTTGGTGTCTTATGGTATAGAGATCACTGTAATGATGCAAAAAGAAGAACTTGCAGAGTTGCAGTTCTATTATCTATCATATACCCACCATTTTAGTTAAAAACGACTATGATTTTAGGTAGTTGCTTAAGTGGCGTTAGAATTGAAATGGTTTCATCCTCTGTATTTTTGGCTTATCATGCACTCCAGATTGTCAAGATATGAATCTGTTGACCGAAAGCATTAACCTCCAATTATCCTTTTTGGTATGTTTTCCAGGTTTTCATAGGTTGAACAGTTTACCAGAAGAGTGCTTTTGGATGATTGCATACGTGAAGCTTGCTAAATGTAGATTCTGAAGTCCTGCTTTGCTTCAGTATACACCTGGATCATGGCACCACGAATAGGTCTTCATCTAGAAGGCCTCTCCGGATCATCGTCTTGATTGCTTTTGTCTGTGCAGTAGTCATTGGAGCTTATCTTTATAAACCCCAGCGTTACACAGCTTGTTACTTGGTATCGCCAAACTCCTGTAGTTCTCGACCTCCTCCAGAACCTGCTAGGGTATACACTGATGATGAGATTGCTGCTCGTGTTGTCATAAGAGACATCATTTTGGCACAGCCAGTTCAGTCAAAGAATCCAAAATTGCTTTCATGTTCTTGACACCCAGTTCATTGCCTTTTGAGAAACTTTGGGAAAAGTTCTTCATGGTATGATTTTGAGCTATTTTAAATTGCAATAAACACAGCCCTGGTTAGTCTTAACTGAATTTTTTTACACCTCAAGGATTGATCTTGCATTATATAATAAGTTAATAACAATACTAATACTAATGTATTCTCCTATTCAGCATAAATGAATTATTAATTATTATGCATATTTATTTTGTAAAAGAACTTAAAATTAACACATCTATCTCATGAAAGAACTAGGATGCGCGTACTTGCTCGGGTGCATGTGCATAAATACTGAATCTAGCTGCTTGGATTGGATGTACTTTCAGGGACATGAAGACAGATACACCATATACGTACATGCATCCAGAGAAAGACCAGTTCATACGAGTCCAATATTTGTTGGCAGGGATATTCGGAGTGAAAAGGTAAATGACTAGAATTGATTTAGAGGTGTTCTCATTTTTTATCATTTGAATTGATTTACACAGAAATGGTTTTCTCAGTTTCTCAATGGTACATTTTTTTGTCCCCAAACATAGGTAGTATTTTCTCTTAAAGCATCTATTGATTGTAGAACTCTCTACTTTCATGGAATGTTTAAATTTGTAGAGTAGAACTCAGGATCTGTTAATGCTATTGAACCATTACCGGGACCTATCATGGCCTGTAAAATTGCGTACTGGCTAATAAGCATAGTCGGATGAACCAAGATTGTTCAAAGTTCATCGTTTTAACTGTTGTAGAATCTAACTGTTCAATTTTCTTAGGTGATCTGGGGTACAATTTCTATGGTTGATGCAGAGAGGAGGCTCTTGGCAAATGCACTACAAGATCCTGATAACCAACATTTTATCTTGCTCTCTGAGAGGTTAGTCATTTTCTTTTGTCCCCATTTGAATCTGAATCTTATATCCCTATCCTAATACTTTGTTCTCATTACAGTTGTGTGCCACTGCATAACTTTGATTATGTATATAGTTATCTTATGGAAACAAACATCAGCTTTGTTGACTGGTAAGTGAGCGTCCTGAAGGCTATAATTACAGATGATTCTATCTAAAGTTTTTTTTTTCCTATTTAGAGTTGAATAAATGTTTGATTGAGTACCTGCTGTTTCCCTCTTATTCATGGTTGTTAACAATCATAGTTTTGCTATTGACATGCCAAATTTATTTACTTTTCAGTTTCGACGATCCTGGTCCGCATGGAACTGGTAGATATTCTGAGCATATGTTACCTGAAATTGTTAACAGAGATTGGAGAAAAGGTGCACAGGTGATAATTTCATATGTCTGATTTCCTAGAAAGTGGAATCGTATGGTAGCCAAATGTTGCATTGCCTTTCCTTTTTGTCTCACTTTCACAACTTTTAACACAATTGCTATGAATTTCTATAACCTCTATCTTCTAATTCAAGTATTCTTTTAAACAATTACTATGGTTTCCTACAGTCCAATCTCCCACATTCTGATGTGTTTTCCTCTTGCAGTGGTTCACAGTGAAACGGCAGCATGCGGTTCTTATTCTTGCTGACACCCTTTACTATGCAAAGTTCAAGCGCTACTGTAAGGTAAAAATATCAGTAAAATAGAAATCTAAAGCAAAAGTTCATGTTGTGTTTTTTCCTGAGAATTAGTTGCCATACTGTCACCCTGGCTATTTGTGTAAGCCTGTAAGGTATTAGACATTAGTAATGTATGCGGCATTTTTTGGGTTAGTAACAGTACATTGGATAAATTAGGTAAATCTCCAAGCTATTGCATAACAGTCGTTTCAGTTAGTACTTGTTCTGTCTTCATGATTTTGCCTCACCAACAAAGTGTCCAAAGCCCCACTTTGTATTTTCATGGTCATGAGTGTCAAATTTCTCTTATATTGTCTTCATTTTTGGAATTCTGTTTCATTGCTCATGATGTTCACTTAGTTGGCCATAATGTCAACCTAGCTATTCATATGTGGGTTTTTAGATCCTATCTCTATACAGTATGCAGAATTGTGTGGTCTAGTACCAGAAAACCATAGAGGAGCAAATCTCCATACTGCATTGATTCCCTTTTTTGTATTTTTATGATCATCATATTGCTCTTCTTTCCTGATTCGTGTTTCTCCACTGATCTTGTGAATGTACTTTGGCAGCCTGGAAATGAATGGCATAACTGCTATTCTGATGAGCACTATTTGTCAACCCTCTTTAACGTAAGCACTCAAAAGCTCCTAAACAAAGTGTTTTAATTCTCTTTACTCCTGTGATATCGTGCTGTTATTGTGTCTGCAGATGGTTGATCCAACTGGAATTTCAAATTGGTCAGTGACACACGTTGATTGGTCTGAAGGTAAATGGCATCCTAAAGCTTATAGGGCTGTTGACACAAGCTTTGAGCCGCTTAAGAATATCTCGGTGAGCTCTGATATACTTGTACATGCAAAAAAAGGGCAACATTTGTGTTTATTTTCTTTTAGTTAGTATTCACAAAATTCGTAGGTTTGGGATTTGTCTAACTAATTGTGAAATGCTTGCAGTCCATTGATGAGAGCATTCACGTTACCAGCAATGCAAAGGTAGAGTTATTTTCTCTTTGCTCTCCTTGCTTTCCAATACAAATGTCTTCAAGTTAGTTGTATGAACATTTTTTCTTGTGTACTGCATATTTGACCTAGTCCTAGTCAGGTTTAACTTGATAATACTGATGTGACTGATGTGTTAACTAAATTACTTGATCAACATTGTTTTTGTCTCCAATAGGGTTTCTCTAGTGAAACACGAATTGGGCCATTTGTTTCTACCGTCACATTTCTCACAACTACCAATAAATCATTGTCTTGCAGCATCAAGTGCAGAGAAGACCGTGCTTGTGGAACGGCATGAAGAGGCCTTGCTACCTATTTGCGCGGAAATTCTATCCCGAGGCGCTCGATAATCTGATGAACATTTTTTCGAACTTCACTATTGTCTAAGGGATGGAGGAGGCATCAAGAATTCTTCTTCCCCTGAGCGTTGCCAGTGACACTACAGTCTAGGCGATGTTGTACTTGGTTCAGTGCCCGAGCAAAATCAGAGACCCAGAGAGCTTAATGCTATTCATGGCAATGTTATTTTGTAAGCTCTCTTGGAAAGGCAAATGATTTTGTTTAGTTTAGACAATGGCAAGGTGATGACACTATATGCTTTGTTGTTAAAGCAGCAATCAGATTTGTTCCCCACTGTGCTGATTCGAGCAAATGACATGTGTCTAATGTAACTGATGAGGAGAAGCCGTCTCTCTCTCTGTGCATGGATTTCTCTGTACTTGATGCTGCAAGACCATGATTCAACGGTGGAAACAGGAGGAGACGAACTCGATAGAAGAAAGGTTGAGATTTGTCAAAGACAACGCCTCGTGAAACCCGATTCGCCGAAAGCGTATGATCCCAAAGAGCGATAACCCTTATGCTCGTAACTATAACCAAAAATACACACTCAACCGATCGGGCCGACAGTTTAGTGCGCTCACGAGGCTGCAATGAATAAAACAAGTACAACCAAAAACACGAAGGTGAGTGTACTGGGGCTCGAGTAGAGGCGCCTATAGGATCGACACCCTTAAGAGCGGTGGAAGGCGTGATATTGATGAGATATGCAACTGAGAAACTGCTCTTCACCGTAATCGTGGTAGAACGTGAGAGGCAAGGAGAAGAGCGCGGCGGCTCAATCGATGACGATGTTTGCGCCAAGAACCCATCTCGAGCATGGGCACTGTGACAAGAAGACTGTAAAGAGTGCCCCGCCGTAAAGAAATCGTCTAAAAGCGCGTAAGTAACGCTTTTCATCGTGATTCACGCGATAGATCGCAAGAAATCACTACGATTAGACATAGGGAAAATCCATGTAAAACGGGAATAATCATCAATGAAGATCACATAAAGTTTATACCCGCTTTAGAGATAATAGGCGTGTGTCCCTATACATCCGAATGAACTAAGTCAAAAGGACGAGAAGACAAGGACTCACTAGAATGATAGGAAGTCAGAGTCGCTGCCCACGACTTACAACCCCGATAAAACATAGTCGTGTTCGTGAGGACCCGAATATTTAACTAGTAACACTTAACCTCCAAATGGTTCTAGCATTACTAATTGAACATTCTAAGCCTCGATAGACATATGCTTCCTGCATTGCAAAGATATGCACATCATCACAAAATTACGCATCATTTCCATACATCATACAATAACAAGTCTAGTAAAGGACATACATAAAGTGAGGTTATTACAAAAGAGAGCCGACCGGCCAAATAGAACAATATATAAGAATAACAGAGGAAACAAAAGGTGCCATAAGATGGCTAGAACCAAAGTCGACCGGTTAGCCACACCACCCACAAGGCAACCGACCGGCCGCTAAGCTAGACGCCGCAGCTACCACAAAGACAACTCACGTAGTGAGGCCCTCAAGCTCACCTTCTTCCTCGCAACAATTACATTTAAGCAAGATAACCGAGTACACAAAGGTACTCGCAAGATCGACGTGTGGAATAGCACATATTCATAAACTACATGCAAGCTTATTTAGGTGGAGGTTGTATGTCTCATTTTGCACAAAGCCAACTTTATTTGCAATAATGTAATACATTTGAAAGCAAGTTTACAAATAAATTTAATCGTTGAAAGTAATAAATAAAATAATGATAAATACAAGTAACCACTGAAGTGACTATCCCAATAGCCACCACAACATAGCACTAATCCTGCATTCGCACCACCCATCAAGTTTTAATTTAAAAGGTTGTAGTCTAACTCTTGAAAGACCTTGCCAAGCGTGTCCATAACCTAGGACGAGGCTATTCGAATAGTTTTAACCCCGCAGGTGTACCAATGTACCACACTTCGCATCGCTTTAAGCCACAAAGCACACTTCAAGGTATGCAAGACGGCTAAGTCCTACGAGACGCCCAATATTGTGCATTGACTACGAGCCGCTCGTATGGATAGAAACTCATACGCTACATTGCAGTCAAAGACAACAAATCCCATAACGGGTGAAGTCTTTCTGACATCGCAATGCTCCCAACACCATCCCTCCCGCGACTCCTCGCACCAAGCCAATACACGCCAAAGTACTAAGTCAAGAGAGGTCCCATACCTCTAGTGTGGTTAGCACATCAAATGTTTGGTTTAGTGTAACAAGATGTTCTGGTCCTTGTTGACCCGGCACCATTCCAAAGGACACCAAAATCACACCATCTTACCATTGTGCCCAAGTCTAAATCATTTTGTTTTCAGTTTTAGTTTTCATAAGTAGACGGGCACAAGGCTGAAATCATAATCATAATAAGTTTTATGTGATCAAGGTTATCGACAAGTCGATAACCGCCATTTCTACCAAACTAAGCATGGCTACAATTACTTCAAAACTACTAAGTGACAAGAGCTCATCCACGAACTCTAAATCACAGCAAGTAATCCTAGGCTCATGGTAGTAGAGATCAATTCATTTGCCTAAGGAAATGCATCTACTAGGTCAACCAAATGACAATAGTTAACACAAAATAGCAATGCAATTACGTATAATTTGTAAACAACATAAATACTTAAAATACTGGGATTAACATGATCAAACTGCTTGCCTTGCTGCAATTGTTCTTGCTGCAGGAGGATCCTCAGGTTCAATAAATTCTTCGAACCTAACGCTAAAAGGCGATAAAAATCGATAAGAACTAAGAACACCAAAATGAACTCAACAAGCAAAGAACATCCAAATCCAAAGAAATTTCTACAGCTGCTAGAGGTTGATTTTGGACAATTTTAGAAACAAGAATCACTTCATTTGGACTTAGCATGAAAAAGTTATGGCTAATCTAAGTTCTCTCAAACTAAAAATCATAATTAAATTAATTTCGTTATTGTTTATGACAAAAATTTCTAGAATGATCTGGAACTTGAAATTTTTATGGTAGGTAGATATGGTTATCCTAACAACAGCAAAACTGAGTTTGCACAATTTGGAGTTGAAATGAATTAGTTATGATTTTTCTAAGTTCTAAAACTAGTGAACCATTAATTTCAGAGCAAGGATCATATGAAGACCTATTCTATATTACAAGATAATCTTAGTGGGTTTTAACAAGACTTAGTTTGCTCAGTTTGGAGTTACAGAGAATAAGTTATGCATTTTACAAATTTTCAATGAATTATTAAACAACCATTTCATATTAAATAAGTTCTAGCGCTTATCATTTTCTACTACATAACAGTTGTTTAAATCTATTCTCAAATTAAAGTTCATACTATAACAAAGCTACAAAGAATGGAATCTTTCAAAAGAAACTAAAATGACAAAGTTATGCACTTTTGAAATTTGAAACAAATAAAGACTTGGAAAATTCAACTCTGGAGGTCCAAATGAACTGTAAACATAGGAGAGGTCGCGGGCCGCCGATCCTTCATCGCACGCCACGGATCTCAAGCACAAACAAGACAAAGACCTCCTCCTCAAGACTGGGAGGTCTGGACCGCTGAGATCTCGATCCAACGGCCACCACTGCATGCACAGACGCAAAGGAGGTCCTCTCGCTTATCAGGTCGTGACTCGCCGACGAGATCTCGACGGTCCCAGCACTAGGGGAGGTCCTAAGGCTTTAAATCTAAGGAATGAGGTTCAGCCCGTTAGATCTAAATCTAACGGCTTAGACCAGAGGAGGAGGTCCTAACGCTACGGATCCAAATGAGGAGGTCTCTAGACGGCCAAGATCTCCGTAAGGAGGTCTTGATCGGCCGATAACACGAGGAGGTCTTGATGGCCAAGATCTACTCGGGAGGTCCTAAGCGATAGTGTTTTATCGGGAGGAGATCCGACGATTCAGATAGGCCTAGGAGGTCCCGAACGGTCCGTGATCGACGCGGAGGAGGTCCTGAGACTAAGGATTTAACAAAGGAGATCTAACGCTCAGATCTAATCCGGGGAGGTCATGAACGGCTAGGATTGAGCCTAAGAGGTCCTGAGCGGGGGTTTTCTTTGTAAAAGATCAGGGGTGGTTTTTTTACAAAGAGGGCCCCGAGGGTGGTCTTTGCAGAATGACCGAGGGGAGGTCTTTTTGCAAAGAGGACCTCGGTGGAGGTCCAGGGGGTGGTCTTGGCAAAATGACCAAGGGGAGGTCCTTTTGCGCAGGAGTGGTCCTAGCGGCTAGGATTTAACCGAGGTGGTCCTAGACGGTTAGGATCAACCCTAGTGGAGGTCCAAGCGCGCAAGATTTTACACAGAGCCAGATCTAACGGCTAAGAGCTAATCCCAGGAGGTCTTTTAAAGGCCGAGATAGAACTAGGGAGGTCTTGGGACTTAGAAATTTACACGGAAAACCCCTACGGTATAGATCTGACCGAGGGTGGTCTTAACGGCCGAGATTAAACGAGGTGGAGGTCGAGGACTCGACCACGATGAACCCGAGGAGGTCTAAGGTGCTTCTAATGGTGCGGGTCCTGGCGATGACGACTAAAAGGTGGCGCTAAGGACAACTTAAATGTCTGATGATTGGCAATAAAGGAACCTAAAAGGGACTTAATGACCTCTGGATTTTAATTTAAGCCCAAGGCCCACACGCCGGTGACGCCAAGACGGATCAAGATATGATTAATGCGCCAATGATTAGCAATGATTGGGCATTAATGTCCGCCCTAAGAAAATGACGAAACGTGAGTTTGCACCGCAAAACTCCCGAGCGCTGCGAACGGCTTGCCGCCGTGATGTGGACCACGCCGCGCCAACTAACATCGAATGGAACCGCAATATCATCACGGAGCTAAAGGTGGCAACCTCGCTTACGGCATGACGGCTTAAACGCCACAGCCGAGATAGGCTAGGAGGCTTACTACAAAACTACACGAGCTCTAGAAAATAATAACAAGGCTAAGGGATGGGCACCGCAGCGCAGGGGACCGTGGTGGCTCAAGAACTTGGAGAAGGTCGACGAAGTCCCGCGTGACGTGTTTGCCGCCGATGGAGAAGAAGATGATCTCGACTCGAAAGCGGCCCCAACCGGTCCACCTCTCGCAATGGTGAACCGAGCTAAGTTAGAGCAACCCAGGTGATCAAGATGACAAAGTGAAAAGGCAAGAACGTTGCTGACCATCGGAGCTCGAGCTCGACAGAGCTCCAAATCCCACAATGGAGGTTTGGGGTGTCTTGGTGGTTGAGCTTGGGGCTCACACGCACAAACGAGGGAGTCCAAGCACAATAAAGAGCAGAGAAAGGAGAGGAGAAAAGAAGGTCTCGTGCTATTCATAGCCGGGAGCTTGGTAATGGTGTGGACAAAGCCACTGTGGAACAAAGTCCATGCTCCCGCCATGGACTTGCTAGATTTGACAAGGGCGTAGGTAGGAGATGACTACTCTTAGGCTAGGCTCGACACATTAAATGCATGGCGAAAGAGACGTTGGAAAGGCCAAAAGGTGACATGCCATCGCACCAATCGCTCGATTCTCGACACACGCACGGGTGCGTGAGAACCATGACGACCAGAGCTCCACGAGGTCGTGAGGGAGAAGACAGGGCTGAGAGGGAGGTCCTGGACGATCCCGATTTGCATGGGGTGGTCCTGGACGTCCCAGATCACCCGAGGTGGGGAGGTCTTACGCGCGAGGAGGTCCAGTGGGGAGGTCGTGACCGCAGGATGGAGATCCAGTGGCTTGATCACCTCGGCTACCGAGGCGCCAAGAGCTCCTCGATCGTTGGGAGGTCGTGAGTGTTGGATTGAAATCCAACAGCTCACACACGCGCTCCCGAGTGCGGTTGAGTGGACTGGGTCCAACCGTGTCGGTTGGGTTAGGCTCGGGCTCGAGCCCGAGTCTGACTCAAACCAGATTCGATTTTTCTGGTTTTTGAGAAGGGCTGACATTTGGAGAATTGTTTGAGGTAGCAAACCAACTCCAAAAATTATGAAATTTTAACAGGAGCTTGCTAGCTGAGTTACTAACCTTGTGTAAAATTTCCAGAGGTTTTTGTGCTATACATTTCCCTCCAAAAATTCCACAAGGTGATGGTCCCCAGTTTGACCAGAATTTGAGTAGGTTTGACTGACCTCCAAAAGTATTCAAACAATTTCTAAAAATTGTGAAATTTTTCAGAGGGGTCACATACCAACCCAAGAATTTAGGAAAAATATTTCCAGGAGATTATCACAAGATAGAACAAGAATGTTTTTGAAGGATCAAGATTTGGATCAAAGACTTGTGACTATGTATTTCCATAACTCTTGTACAATAATTGTTTAGTACATACAGGAAATACATGATGTAAGAAAAAGTTTTAATTTCTACTCATTTTCTTACATTTGAAACACAAGCCCAAAATTGGGATGTTACAGTGTCAACAGTAACACGCCCAAAAACACCTTACGAACTAATGAAGAAAGACGGACCCACACAAGTGACCTAACGGTGATGCCACGCGCAAAAACCTGCAGGTGGTAGTAGCAGTGGTGTGGAAGTAGTCGAGAGGTGACAGGAGCGATCAAGTGGACGGAAGGTGGAGGCGATCATGATGTAGAGACCTGACGATCCTCACGGCGCCGCTACCCAAGTACCGCCCCTCGTCTGCGTGGGGAACATGAGAAACAATGGAGCAGAAAAGTCGTGGACAAAGAGTGCCCCGACACCGACAGACAAAGGAGTACCGCACCGCTCAACAGAGATAGGAAAAACAGAGGTCCAATCGACGTGAGAGATGCGGAGTCCGTGTCATGTGGAAAGAGGCACGTAATCCGTAACCCAAGAAGTACCGAGGAGACGCTCGAGCTAGATCGCGTAACTCGGCCGAGCCGTGAGAGAGCTGCTGGCGTAGAGCTCGCGTAATCGGCCAATGCAGTCACCTCGAGAAGGTCTCCGACGCGGCGGGTTCGCCCTCCCGCCGAGGAAGGGCCTCCTCGCCCTTTGATCGCCCACGCGCTTGTTCGCGCTGCGCACCGCATAACGCCGGTAGTCGTGTCTGTTCTGCAATAATTGCACCGAACCCCGCTGGTACAAAAGCGGAGCGTAAAGCATAACCGAGAAGATCCTCGTAGTCGGGCGAAACCGCGATGTAGTCGAAGAAGAAGGGGTAGTGCACGGCGGAACGAATCGGCCGCTAACTAACGCGCGGCGGCTCCTCAAGACGTAAGCGCGAAAGAGCCTTGTGAATCGCTGGCCGTGGTGAGCGAGCTCAGAAATGAGCCCCGAAAGCTCAAACTCGGGCGCAGATTTACGACGGTCATAGAGGCGAAGGCGATCACGATCCGCTTCTCGCACTTTATGACTCTCCCGACAGAGCGAGAAGCGAGCTCGCTCACCGGCGCCGAGACCGCTAGGGCTCAAGAAGTCGCCGACGAGGAGTCGCCCGGCGGCGCCCAACTCACGCCGAGTGAAAAGAATCGGCATCGCCGCTCGCTAGTATCGCCGTGCAAGTACTCCCAGACCGATGAGTGGCACACGCACCAATGATGTCCGGCCGATGGAGTCATCGACATCGACCACCGTGATGACTCGAACACGGCCTCGTCAAGACACTAGTGCTCAAAAGCGCCTATGGCATACCGAAGGCCTCATCGCAAAGATCAATGGCCGCGCGACGACTTACCTTCGCTAGCACCTCATCTTCAGAAGGTGCGTATAGGTCGTTCGAGAAGGTCAACCGCGCCGCGGACAAGGTCGGTACCGAGAACATGTCCCCAGAGGCGAGATCATCGAGCGTGATCTCCATGAGTGAAGATCACAACTGTAATTCGCTCCATGAAGCTTGGTTCCCGAGAATGGGATCGCAAATGATGGAACAAAAGCCACTCAGAGGCGGCGCCGACGGCCCGACGACCAAGGCAACGTATAACAGCGCGCTGCGCGCGCGTTAGATCAACGCATCGCTTTCTCTCTCTCTCTCTCTTTGATTTTTTTTCTCGCACACTAAAAAAAGTTGGGCCACCACGCTAAAAATGTGGGCCGTCACACCGACTGAGACGCCGGGAACTAGGGTTCCCGCAAGAAAACGGCGTGGCGGGCGCCCGAGAGGGCCCGAGCAAGCCCTCGCAGCGGGCGCCGGCCCAGCGGTGGCGCGGCGGCCGAGAGGCCGACGGCGGCAGCGCCCGAGCAAGCCCGACTCAAGCGTGTCGCCGCCCCTGAGGCATCGTCGCCCTCGGCGCGCGCGCGCCCAAGCGGCGGCGTTGTCCTCGCCGGCTAAGCGCGCGCTGCCCCTGGTGGTGCGGCTTTGCGGCAACGGCAGAACCGGATGGACGATCGCGGCGGCGGCGCGCAGCTCTTCAGAGCGGCGATCGCGCCGGACGGCGCTGAAGCAAAGCGGTGGCGACGGAGGCTCCGGAGAACCCTCGTTCGGTGGGCTCGCCTGTTCGACGTCGGATGACCAGAACACGTGGTGGTGGTCGATGAAGGGAAGGAGAGCTAGGTTAGCCCTAGCTCTGATACCATGATATGATAATGTGTTCATCTATTCAAGAGGCCCAATGAGCAATATATATAGGCAGTACAAAGGGGGGTTTCCATATACAGATAAGGAAATCATAAACCATATACAAGAGTCCTATTCTAACAACCATGGTGGTTGTGTTTCACCCATCTTCTTTTCATTTTGTTTGGATTTGATCTGTCTGTCTTTTGCAAGTTGAGTGCCTGTATGTATAAATACTTTGTTGGGTTGGGTCGCAATGGGCCAAGTTTTACAAAGAGCATGTGTTTATTTATAAAAAAAACAATGGGTCTGTTTGATTTGCATCCATAAGTTGCCGAACCAAATTTTGGTATTACCAAAGGAATTTAGCTAGCGTTTGGTTTGCTACCAAATTTTAATATTATCAAAGGAATTTTGGCACTGTCCTTTTCCTAGCTAAAACATTGGCTTTTCACGGGCAGCCAAATCCGGTGCCAAAAATTTGGTAAGGCAGCTAGCTGCACTACTTTGATAGATGGCATCTCCTTGTTGGCTGGTGGTAATTCATTAATTACATATCAAGTTTGATTCAAGGTATTAAAATGATTATATTTTTTAAACCAAGTATTCGATTTCTAATTCGTTTGAACTGTTGTGTTCCTTATCATTTTATTAACAAAACAAAATCATTGTTGGCATATTTTAGGGCAAAAAAGAATATATGTCATACGAGGCCTACGTGTCATGCGAGGCAAAAAAGCAAAATTTGGTATAGTTACAGTCCAAACACATCAATTTCAACATTACCAATATTTTGGTATGGCTACGATCCAAATAACATTTTTTTACTCTGATTTAGGTATTATTTGTGTTTTGGCATTACCAAAATTTTGGTTTAACTCATCAAGGCACAATCCAAACAGCCCCAATATCCGGTGGGTTTATGCTTTCACCCTGAAGTTTTTTCCCTTTATTTTCCCGATCAGATCCTTGGTACGGGTAAAAAAAACTTCGTTTCTTTATTACTAGAATTTTGGACGCAAGAATTCGTCAAACAGTATTGTTTACTAAATCTGTTGCATGAATTAGATATTACTTCTCCACCCTTTTACACGCAAGAGCTTGCTAGCACATTGCAATACGAGGCATCCATCATTTCGACAGCTCTGAGATCTTTATGCAACAACATGTACACCGCACACTACCGGACACAGCTGATTTGCCGAGTGCAAAAATATTTGCCGAGTGTCAAATAGCGGGCACTCGGTAAAGATATATTTTGCCGAGTGCGACACTCGGCAAAGAACAACACTCGGCAAATACAGCTTTGCCGAGTGCCATGCACTCGCAAAGTATAACACTCTGCACATGAACCTTTGCCGAGTGCCGCACTCGCAAGGAAGCACCGCACTCGCAGCGAAGCACTTCGGCAAAGGCGCCGAGGTAACGGCCCCGCCCGACGCCAAATTTTGCCGAGCGCCGCCGCTTAGCACTCGGCAAAATAAATCTTTGCCGAGTGTCGTCGCAGGTGGCACTCGGCAAAGACCCCTTGCCGAGTGCCGCGTCTCGCACTCGGCAAACATATTTTTTTGCCTCCAAATTTTTTGCAAAGTTACTACAGACAGTGTACTCTATGTTAGATTTGGTACATTTTGTTTTTTGTTATACTTAGTTAATTTACTTCATTTACTATAATTATTTTAAAATGCAAATTTGAATCGCACGTGCATCGAATAATGGAATTTAATGATTCAAAATGATAGTCATGTTATTGAGTGTAGTGAGGTCAGTATTCAGAACGGACCCGAAATTTCGAACATCTTGTTGATTGAAACATGACCGTGAACTTATGGCGAAGTGTTTTTAAATTCTATAAAAGCAAACAAAGTCCGAAAATTATGAAACTTGTGGAGATGTCATGATATCATATGTGGAGGCTGTGATAAAAATTGGAGAAGGTTTCAGGCACGTTGTCACGCATCGATGCTTTCAAACCGTGACATCTCCACTGGGATATAAGTATCATATGTAGAGATGTCCTGGTTTGAAAGCATCGTACGTGACAACATGTACGAAACCTTCTCAAATTTTTATCACAACCTCCACATATGATATCATGACATCTCCACAAGTTTCATAATTTTCGGACTTTGTTTGCTTTTTATAGAATTTAAAACACTGCCCGCAAGTTCACTGGCCATGTTTCACAACAAGATGTCGAAATTTGGTCCGCTCTCGATACGCCTCACACTACACTCAATAACATGACTATCATTTTTGAATCATTAAATTCCATTATTCGATTGACGTGCGCTCAAATTTGCATTTTTCAAATAATTATAGTAAATGAAATAAATTAACTAAGTATAACAAAAGCCACAAAATGTACCAAATCCTAACATAGAGTACTGCATCAGTAGTAGGTTGAAAAAATTTTGGAGGCCAAAATAAAAATATATATATGTTTGCCGAGTGCCAGTGGCACAAGACTTCTACAGTGGTCTTTGCCGAGCACACGCATTTACACTTGCAAAGATTGGGAGATGTCCGGTTCATAAAAAAATAAAAATAAAATTTTTTTAAAAATCCTCTTGCCGAAAGTGCGATCTCTGCACTCGCAAAGAAATTAAAAATAAAAATAAAAATGTTTGCCGAGTGCCGATCGCGCACTCTGCAAACCTTCGACACTTATTCTTATTTGCTGCGACACGCACACGCCGCGACACAAGACACACCGCCGCCGCCGCGCGCTCGCGCGCCGCGCGCGCGCCCGCTCGCCGCCGCGCCCGCGCTCGCTTCGCGCTTCGCCGCCGCCGCCAGCGCGCCCGCCGCCCGCGCCGCCGCCGCCGCCGCGCCGCGCCTTCGCCGCCGCCGCCGCCGCGCCGCTCGCCACGCCCCTAACCATACTCAGAAGACCGATATGCCCATGCATTCTTTTTGTGCACTATGCATAAATACAGTATGAAGCAGATGTCACTTTCAGATGTGATATTGTTCATCCGTATTTGTTCATTTCAGTCACCGAGGAGAGTCCGCTTTACTGCTTATGCAGCCGTGGAATGTATGTCTTTCTATACCCATATACTATATGCTTTTGTACCTACGATCGAGTCTATATTCGGATGTTATTTCAGTTTGTTGCAAGATGTACATTGTAATCGATAGTTTAGTATAGTTTAATTTTTCATATATATGGCACTACATTGTTTCAAGATCTAGAACTTACTGTGTATAGCATAATTAGAGCGCAGCATAGATCGCTTAGCCGTGTGATGATGGGTTAAATCTAAGTAGTGGTAGTAATAGAAGTCTTTAGACTTTAAGCCAATGCGTCTTTCATTATTGGGAAGCCATATTCTGGGGATGCTATTACACTTGCATGGGGTAATTTAGATGTCATTATATTGCAGAAGAAACTTTTATGGGAACGTACGTAAAGGAGGATTTGATTTTATAGTGCATGTGCATGCCTAAATGTTCTTACTATTTTATTAGAGTGCAAATAAAAATTTCAATTACATGAAATTTCAAATGTTGCTCGCATATATAGAATCGTGGATAGAAGTAGATGGATTCAGCTTTTTTGGTTTCTCACAAATTATGAAACAAGTACCTATATTTTACATTAATAGACCTAGTTAACTAAATACTTGTGTGCTATGATAAAATAATATTTTCTTATATAATGGACTTGCACTTAGAAATAATCAAGTGTTCGACACTTATATAATGGACTTGTGATAGAGAATATTTGAGATTGACATTAGGTAGAATATTTTGTTCTTTTTTTGTAAGGCTTGATTTCCTTTAGGTGCCATGCATGGGCCATGTGGCAAGATCCGCTTCATTCCTTGGGTCCGAGTTAGTATTTAGCAAGTGTCCGATTGATTTTCTCCCCAGAGGCTCCATCCTTTCCTGACAAGCAATGCAACATCACACTTTTATCATATGCTCTTAAAATGCCACATCACACTTTTCTTTATTTCAGATATCATTTGAAAGATACAGATGAATTAAAAAGAACCACTAGATCAAGTACTACATGTGCCATTTTATAAACATATATGCACCCTTTTATATATGGAAACAAAGTAAAAAAAAACTCGAAAAATGTAGGTTCTCATTCTTCATCATGTTTAAGGCATCATCCATTTTTACATCACTTTATTAAGCATTTGCTATGAAAAAATTGTTGCCCTCTTATTCGGT
This sequence comes from Ampelocalamus luodianensis, assembly GCA_036346255.1. Taxonomy (NCBI): domain Eukaryota; kingdom Viridiplantae; phylum Streptophyta; class Magnoliopsida; order Poales; family Poaceae; genus Ampelocalamus; species Ampelocalamus luodianensis. The sequence goes on along the minus strand of CM070627.1, from coordinate 47,064,896 downwards.
TGTAGATAATATGTTTTGAGCAAATATGTAAGTGCTATGATCCCTTTGTGCGATGCCTGTGATCATACGGTGTAGTTGTGGTTGTGGTTGTATATGTGGTTATCGGCCATCGTGCCGTTGTTTTTTGCAGTTTTGGAAACCTCACTGCAGGAGGTTCTCACGATTTTTTTAAAATGACAAGATTTTGTTCCATTTTGCGAGAAGAGCCCGTTGGAGCCGAAGTCGGAGTTCCCGCCGCCGGTTGCCTCCTCGCACGTCGCCGCCATCGCACCGACCCGCCACTACCCGCTTAGCTCGACTCCACCTAAGGCCGATTTCGTCTTGAAAAGGCCCAAAGGAGGAAGTACTTGAATGGATCCGACGCTAATGTTCCCCGATGGGTATGCAATGAATCAAGAGGGGAGTGAACTTAGGCACTCGCGAATCAACGGATGAAGAGTCATGACTACCACATATGGATTGAGCGGCTTCTTCCGCGATGGTTCGAGGCTATGTCCCCGAGCATGTCCGCAAGTGCCGGGCAGAGTTGAGCTATTTCTTCCGCCACTTTGTGCCAAGGAGCTATCTCGGACCGTCATTGATGACTTGGAAAAGTGGCACCCGTGTTGCTCGTAAGTTGGAGAAGATCTTTCCACCCGCTTTTTCTTGGCGATGCAAAGATTTGATTGTGCACCTCCGTATGAGGCACGTATGGGGGGGCTGTGCAGTTCGTTGGTGCTATCCAATCGAGAGATGTCTCAAGACTCTTCGCCCAAAATGTAGAAATAAAGCCAAAATTGAGGCTTCCATTGCAGAGGCATACATTCGGAGGAGGTGTCAAACTTCACAGAGAAATACTACACGAGAACCTTCCTAGCGCTCATAATCCACCCTCGTTACAATGTCGGCGAAAATGAATCAAACCTCGGCCTTTTCCAAGGGCAACTCTAAGCGCAAGTGCATCGACCACTAAGCAATTGAAAATGAAGAGTGGCGCAAGATCATGCTATATGTGTTGACCAACCTTGTCGAGGTGCACTGCTCATTGGGTAAGTTCTCAACGAACTTGTTTCAATACGCCGTCACTCCTTGTTTCTTCGCCCAACCCTTTGTTTCTCGTTGGTACAGGAATTTCTTCGTCAATCCTCGCATGAATCAAGGGATCCTACCCGCAGAAACCGATACACCTTCTTTCACAGTGCGGGACCGTGGAGCCCGATTTCATTTCTTGGTTCAAACAGTAAGGTATCGCCCAATTTAGCTCAGATTTAGTTCGACATTTCAAGTTGATCGACGTCAATAATATAACGATCTATCTCGCTTGAGCTTGCGTGCCCAAACCGATGCGCCTATAAGTGACGAGTTGAGACAAAGTTGCAAACTACCGTGTCGTTAGGGTCAAGTCATTTACACGTTATGACGGAATGGATATCGTTTTCACACGCCAGCTACGAGCACACGCCCAATCAAAAACCACAAACAACGGAGTTTTTACGCCCGCAGATCGATGGCCTCGACTATTATGGAAGAATTGAAGAAATCTACGAACTTCCATTTTATGGTTCCAAACCTCTTAATCTCGTCATATTCAAATGTCTGGTTTCATCCTCGAGTAACGAGACGAACCCTAATCTTGGGCTAGTCGAGATTCGACAGATTCCGCCTATCCAGAAAAGATGTCTACATTGTGGCTCAACAGCCGTCCAGTTTATTATACGCCATACGCGTGCAAGACAATGAGCATCTTAAGGGTTGGGCTATTGTGCACAAGGTATCGCCACACGGTAAACTACTCTGTCCCAAACGATGAAGATTACAACTTCAACCCAAACACATATGATGGAGAGTTCTTTCAAGAAGAGGGCTACAAGGGAGGTTTGAGATAGACTTAACCGGCGATAGGAATGGAAGTAGACAATGAAAGGGTTGATGACGAGGACGCTGGAGACGAGGTGCGAAATGTGAAGGACTTACAAATGCTTGAGCGACACGCTTAGGCAATGACAATGAAGACAACATTCCTCCTTCGGATAATGTTGATGATTTGGACAATGTTGATAGTGATGACGAGACCTATGATCCACTAATCCCAATCATGAAGATTATTTCTAATACATGTAATATCGTGTTTTTGTAATTATGTTTTGTTCATTTTGCATCTATTTCTAATACATGTATTACTATGTTTTTTGTAATTATGTTATGTTCATTTTGCATCTATTTCTAATTATGTCTTGCTTATTCTTTTAATTGCGTGTGAGTGAACAAAGATGGCGGGAACCGTCGTAACGTGTCCTCGGTTTACCGAGACCACGACCGTGGAGGAGGAGGCGAGGGGTCGGACAGAGGAGGAGGAAGAGGACCGCCGCCGCAGAGGGGGCCGCCTCCCACGCCGCGTGAGGAGGTGCTGGAGGAAGAGGTGGTGCCCGTGGACGAGTTGGACGAGGAGCTGGTCTGGCAGACGGCGAGGAGGAGGGGCGACGAGGACGACGACGAGGCGGTAGGCACGGGTTCCGCTTCCTCCTCCGCCTCTTCGGTGTCTACTTGCAAGGTCCCGCGAGCCTCCTCAGTTCCGCATCCTCACCGACGCCAGTGATTCGCCCGGCGGGCAAAAAGTAAGTAACTTTAGATGTTGTCACCACTACTTCATATGATATGTTGAAAAAAGAGAAACTAACAATTTTTCTTAATCACTTGTGCAGAACTGGTGGTTGTGTCGTGTCGCGCACGCCTCCAATGGCATCCTCGGGTCTTCTATGCAGCAACACTACCCCGGCATTGTCATGTACGCCGGAAGATGGAGCCGCCTACTCGCTTGACCACTACGCCGCCGCCCCGGCGCGGAGTACCCCAACAAGGCGCGGGTGAAGGCGGAGTTTTGGGTAAGTCTCTCGCACAACATTGCTCAATACATCGCATTCATTGGACTTTTCTTGAAATAATGAATGGATACATCGCGCTTGTATGCACTTATTTCGATGCGATGAGGATTTGAGGCCGTATGACTGTGGCTACCAAAGCTCAGAAAAACTCATCACCGACATGCATCACGAGGTGCGATCAAGGCCATCGAACTCTACCACGGTCGAAGCTTGGAGAGAAGGTCACCAAGAAAGACGCAAGAAACATGACGTCGACCGGGAGCGACCTTGAGGTAGATGAAGAACATTAATATTGATTCGCTTTGAGATTAAGTACGCTTAATTTGATCTTCTTATATGTCAAATACTTGATGACGTAGATGATTCCTCGTGGTGCCAATCGATCCCGAGTGTCGGGCGATGATCGTGGACAAGTGGTTCACTGAGGAGTATCTCCGATGCACAGTGATGCCCGGACCGCTGCTTGATGATGCAAGGTCCAAAGACACCATCAAGGCAACGCATTTCTCTCCGCATACAAACAAGCATGGGTACACGAATTCATTTATCTATTGTGACGCCAATTCGCATCGATTTCTAATTATCTTGTCGTTTTCTCGCAGCTCGGCGCCACATAGTGCCCGGCCTTGCTCGGACTTCCGTGCATGGTGTATGGCCCACAAGGGCAAGGCGACGTCCGACGCCTCCTTCAACTCGAGGACCCGCCCGAGGCGCACACGAACCCGAAGGCCCACACCCGCATCGGTGAGTACACGCCGGCGGCAAGGTCGGTCCATGGGCCGCACCATGATCCGAGCACCGTGACTTTGATGGAGAGATTGTCATGAGGGTGGGACAAGGCAAGAAGCATGGGCGGTTCGCTTGGCGACGCCTCATCGACACCGCCTCTACCCATCTCTCCCGCATCCGAGCACGAGCACGAGCGAGAGCCCGCCATACGCCCACCGGCAGCATCACGACAAAGACCGGTCGACGACTCGAGGTTATTCTGCTTTACTCGTCGACATTGATCTTTACACACCTTTATTAGCTTTGCATTATCAAACATTGGAGTGAAATATTGCAGTCCTACCGAACAAGAAATGAGGCAACGCCAGAGCCGGAGGCCGAAAGAAGAGAGGATGTCGCCACCGAGGCCGAGCGGCCGAGCGGCAGCCCGTGACGCAGAGGTCGGGCGGACATTACGGAGTTCCTACAAGGTCTTGGGCAACATACGGGCCACTGCAGCACCTGGTGTTGGCTCAACCTCCGCCACGCGCCCCGCACCGGAGCTACCCCGTGAGTATGAAAGTTATTTGCTTTCGCTTGTGCTTTGCTTGTATGACCTCTACCTTCCTAGATTAGGTATCTAATGTAATCTTGTCTCACATGCAATCTCTTCTCCTTTGTGCACCTCAATCAGTGGTTCGAATAATCCACCTCATGCGCTCCGAATGATGGAGCTTTTCCTTCACCACATCAGATGGCCACCTTCGAGATGAATGGTAGTTGTATTTTCATTTGTTGTTCACTTGGTGATGGACTTGTGATATACTTATGATGCACTTGTCGATCGTGATGAACTTGTGGATTTGTTTGGATGGACTTGAGCACTTATTGTTATATATGTGATGGATGTGATAAATATGTGATGGATGTGATATATATGTGATGGATCCGATATATGTTTGGATGGATTTGTTTGTCGTGATGGAATGTAAAAATAAATAAAAATACAGTTTTATCACTTTGCCGAGTGCAACACACGGCAAAGCCTTGTCGAGTGCCATGGTCATGGCACTCGGCTAGAAATCTTGCCGAGTGCCATGGTCATGGCACTCGCAAAGCCGGAATGGGCACTGAAACCCAGCTTTTCCAGCTTTGCCGAGTGCCATGCCCATGGCACTCGGCAAAGATTTTAAAAAAATTGTTAAAATTTTGCCGAGTGCCATCATTCGACACTCGGCAAAGACATTTTCAAAAAAAGTAAAAATATTTGCCGAGTGCGCCGGTTGGCACTCGCAAAGCGCCACAACGTACGCGCCAGAATCGCTCATTTTCTTTGCCGAGTGCTGACTCGGCACTCGGTAAAGCCTTTGCCGAGTGCCCGACAAAATACACTCGGCAAAGGCTGTTTTGCCGATAAAATTTTTTCCGAGTGCCCTTTGCCGAGTGTCACACTCGGCAAAGCTTTTACCGAGTGCAAAGGAGCCTTTGCCTAGTGCCTGAGGCACTCGGCAAAGTGCCGAGTCCGGTTGTGGCAGGAGCCTTGTCTGGGGTCGTATCCATGGCTTGAGCACCAAAGCTGGGAGCAATTTGTAAAGGCGAAACAAGACAGTTCCTGATCAGCTCTTAACACCTACGCACAACAGCCACAGATACATCAGCTTACACACAGATCAGTCGGTGCATGTATGCATGTGTGGGGTAACTTGAAAGATTGCAAAAGCGTATACAGAGAGAACAAACAAAAAAAAAAAGCGAATGAATTTGGATAAAGAAAGGATTGTACCACTGTCCCTCCCTGCTGCATTGCAGGATAAGAAAATTGTAGACATAGCCACAAGAGCTGCCAAACACAGAACTACTGTGTTGTTCTTGACAAGCGTCATGAGGAGAAGCAAGATAGTCTGTTCTATGGTTTGTTCTTATGGCTGATTTGTCACTGTAACAATGCTTTTTTTTAAGGTGTTTATGTAGACCGAGGCACGAGCAAACTGCCAGGATCAATCCTTCCATTTTTACTCTCATGTTTCGATGTTTTCTCCCTATTTCATATGTACAATAGCTAGAATTAATTAGTACTCTATTAATATTTGGGATTGTCTATTCGTAAGGTGACTGAAATTTTAGTAAGCATAAGTCGCATGTTTTATCTATTGGATCAATATCCAATCATATGACATATCAATCTCTACACAAATCCAATAGTCACAACAATTGACTTATAATTAAGAAAATTTCGCATTTAACTTAGAAATAGCAAATCCGTTAATATTTCTTTGTTTGTTACATATGTACAATAGTTGGAATTAATTAACTCTCTATTAATGTTTCCTCCTTGTTAAGTCGTAAAATAGTTATAATTAATTAATAATATATTAATGTTTCCTCCTTGTTACATACGTACAATAGTTGGAATTGATTAATACTCTTGAGGTTTAGGTGTCAGCTTGCATGGCAATGTGTATTACGGTTGTGCCATTTGGGGTTTACGTACGTAGTAGCATGCATGCAATAGTGAGCTTGCGAGTAAGACACATGTGATACTAGGTGTCATCTTGTCCTTTCCTGTATGATTTGTTAGAGTAAGGTGATATTTGCGATTGGTCGCCACCTAATAGGACATGTGGTGCTTGTCCAGGGGGTAAGACAAGTACTTGTTTTAATTTTTGTGATTGCTCAAGAAACAGGTGTAAAAGTATTACATTGTTTTTATAATTGTGTGCGAATGCTAGTGCTTAAATGCAAAACTAAAATTAATGGAAAAAGAGCTGCATCGTGAGCTAGCTTTGATATGCGAGATGCGGTTTGATAACAAGGATCTGAGTCAAGGTCGACCACGGCAGAATATTCTCTTAATCTCTAGGCGCCGAGTCATGGCCAACACATACTATCAAGATCGTCACGGTCGCACCTTTGCTAAGTGTTTTATTTTAAATGCATCGGTTTGTCCGCAACTAGACCGCTAGCCCAGGAGAGCAATCCCGCCTACAATTTAAAGGACCATCCAACCGCCTGCACCCGTGGGCCCACAGTGGATCGCGGATCTGCTTTGGGATCCAGGATAACCGTGCGATCCAATTTGAGCGGTCAGGATCGAGTCGGCAAACCCGCGTCTTGTACCAAACCATTCAGATGCCACGACGACCGTGCCGCGATGACCCACTGCGCACCGGCGCGGCCATCCTCGGCGCGCTCTCCGCCGCCGCCAGATCAGCCGGAAAACTCCATGCGCACGCCCTAAAGCTCGGCTTCCTCCCCTCCTGCCTCCACCTCTGCTCCGCCTTCCTCAAGTCCTACGCCGCCTCCGGCCGCCTGGACGCTGCGCGCCAGCTGTTCGACGAAACTCCCCACCCGGACGTCCCTCTGTGGAACACGCTCGTGTCGTCCTGGGCGCGCTCCCCCCACCCACACCACGCCCTGATCGTCGTGTCCGCGATGGTGCGCGCGGGGTCCCGGCCAAACAACGTCTCAGTTACGAGCCTCTTTTCCGCGTGCGCGCGGCTGAGGAGCTTGGTCCACGGGAGAGAGCTCCACGGGTACGCGGTGAGGAATCTCCCTGTTCTTGATTTGGCCGTGCTCAATGCGTTGCTTAGTGTGTACGGGAGATGCGGGCAACTGGCGAATGCGAGAATGGTGTTCGCCGGCATGGGGAGTATGAAGAGTGCGGTTTCTTGGACTTGCATGATCAATGCTTGTTGCGAGAATGGGTCCCCGGCTGAGGGATTGGAAGTGTTCGAGGAGATGAGTCTTGCCGGGGTCAAGGTCGACGAGGTCACCCTGCTTGCGGTCATCTCGGCGTGCACAATGTTGGACTGCACGACGGAGCTGGGGGAATGGATGGAGGAATATGCGCGTGAGAATCGGTTCTTGGAGAATACCCGTGTTGCCAATGCACTCATACATATGCATGGTAAGATGGGGAGAGTGAAGAGGTCTTGTGAGATATTTGACTCAATGGGTGTGAGGACTGTTGTCTCATGGACGGCCATGATACAGGCGCTCGCCGTGCATGGCCATGGGGTGGCTGCCCTTGTCCGGTTTTCACAGATGCTCAGGCAAGGGATCCATCCTGATGAGGTTATCTTCTTGAGCGTGATCAATGCTTGTGGCCACCCAAGCTAGTGAACGAAGGGCGCCAGTTGTTCAAGTCCATGGTCGAAGAGTATCGCATCAAACCATGGATGGAGCACTATGGAAGCATTGTGGACCTGTTGTGCAAAGCTGGCTTGTTGGACGAGGCGTTTGAGTTCGTCCTGGCCATGCCTGTGAAGCCTGATCCTGTAATATGGCGTATATTGACCGGAGCATGTTGGGATCATGGAAATGCTAGTTTAGCAAGGAAGGTGATTGATCGTGTGATCGAGATGGAGCCCGACCATGTGGGGAATTATGTGCTAGCGTCAAACTTGTATGCTGCGAATGAGGATTGGAGACGTGTTATGGATGTGAGGGTGGTGATGGGAGTGTGGAATGAGACTTCAAGATGCACTACTGCTCTGTCTTACATTGAAGTCATTGGTGAAGAAAATCCAGAAAGTTTGTCTTCTTCTACACAACACCTGTAACTTTTTCTACTCCACTAGCATGTGCAATTGTTTATATTTTATACTAAATCAGAAGAACCTAAAGACAAGAATTTTGTTACACTTCTTATTCTTTTGCAAAAGATGAAAAGAGAGGCAATGAGGTGTGTTTGTTGGTAAAATAGGATATTTCTAGTAAAAGAAGAAGAAAAAGAACCGGATATTATCGCACTATATTTAAGATATCGTTTTCCATCATTCTGGCGAAGTCTTCCTACCAGTCATGTGAACACACGTGTCCGGTGAACACTTTCAAAAGAAAATATCTTCTTGGTATCCACATCTATCGAACTGTTGCTTAGTAGTCCAAGGTGATGCTCGTGTTGATGTTGCTATGATAACCTCACGTACGTCCTAAGGACCATGGATTCAGTTGTTATTTTTTAATGCGGAATTTGTATGTGTATATTGCTCACATGAGCTCATTTCTAGCAGATAACTAAACTACTGGTATTGTTTCCTATGTTTACGACCTTCGTGTGAATGCTTCTTCCGTAAGTTGATCTTCTAGCTAAAAAGCAGTCAAAAAATCGTGCCATTGGTTAGAAAAAGTCCTAGACCCTTATCTTCTATTCCCAATCTGTGGATGCTGCTTGCAATAACTGCAGTTTTGAACTGTGATAACCCCAAAAGTCATAAATTTTGGTGTCCAAAACCAAGTGATAGCACGAAACCACCAAAAACCTCACATCTTGCATCTGGATTTCTTGAGGTTCAGAGATGGATCTAGCACAAGACTTCACCGGGGAACTGTCAGTGACAAATGGCGGCACCTTGCCGTTGCCCATTGCTGAGCCCGATGTAGGCTGTGTTGGACTCTGGACCATATAAACAGCTACAGAGCGTCCGTACATTTCCTAGGCTGCCAAAGACTTGGAACAGTTGGGATGGATGCTGATGTTCCGAACAAAACGTTCCAGTCATCTAAGCTGTTGTGATAATCTAAGTTGAAAGATTCAAAGGTCGCTGCAACCGGTGGCCAAATCAAAAGTTAGTCGCTTGAGGGCGCAATTCTTCCAGGGTCAGTCAACTAACATCGATGGCAATGCAAGCATAGGACAGGTTCCAAAAGAAACAAGCCCTGCAGTTCGTATATAGAAGCTTTTGGATTACCTAGAAACTTTTGATAGGTTTGTATATAGAATATAGTGTAGTACTATCTGTGGGTTTAAGAAAACAGAGCCCTCTCCAAACAGCTGCAGGCACCGAAAGAGACCACTCATCCAACTTGGTGTTGAACATTAGTTGATCTTGGGAGGAATGGCCCAGAGATTTGGCGGGTCTATCGGTGATGTCGCTGGTTTCACATCTGTATTCTGTTCGTGCCGTATTCCTACGACAAAGACGTGACGAATATAGTAGTGATGCTACTTGTCTTACTTGCAGGGCATAGTGGCGTAGAAGTTGTGTACTAGCTTCTGGTTCGGCTTGGCAGGGAGATGGATGGGTTCTGCATTTCTGCTTTCAACTTAACCAACGAACAAAACTGAAGATAAACTCGTTCAGGTGCGTTTATGCTACTTCACATGCATGTTGTTGTTGTTGTTGCAGCTTCTAACTGCATCTGCGTGGCTGTTGTAGGATAGTAAAAGACAGAAGAGGATAGAGCGTTCGTTTCGACTGTGGGGTGGGTGTTGTCGCTTCAGAAAGGGAAGAAAAAAAGATTGCGGGGTTGGTGTTTGATCGAGTCCAATTAGGATGTTGATTATAAATTGAGGGAGAGTGACCGCCGTTCTTATCTAACACTAATCATCGTAATCTTTGGTAGTAAAATATCGGAAAGAAATTCTGCGCAAAAGGCAAAAGAACTGGGCTCCACTTGCCTGCAAAGTCGAAGGAGATGCCAGTCAAAGACTTGCAAGTTGGAACGGTACCAAACCTACCGTTCGTTCTTATCTCCATTCACTACTGCTCCGATGTAGCAGTAGTATTAATCTCACTCTACATTTAACATGCTGTCCGGTCCAAAAAAAACAACTGAAATATATGCAAATTATTGCAGCAGATAATTAAGCAGGACAAGAAATTCTAATCTCTTGGACCCGAATTCCGATTACTTGCATGCGTTGATGCACACACATTTGTTGCCTGTGCGAAATTCTCAGTGGTTCGTAGCAACCCAGGGGAGCTGAATCCAATAATCTGAATTCTAGTACAGTATATTTAGCTGTAACTATTTTAACAGTCACTACAGGGAAAGAGGAGGAAAAAACGAATTGCTAACAATTCATGCCTCGCTGCAGCTGGACGCGCTCCGCATGGACGCGCGCCCGATGGACTCGTCGATCCGGTCGAGCCGCGGCTTCCACGGCGCCGGCTTCTGCTCCGTGCCCGACACCGGCTTCTGCTCCGGCTGCTCGGCGTGGTGGGTCGGCGCGTGCTGCAGGCCCGCGAAGAGCGCCTCGACGGGGCTGGGCCTGGCGGCGCCGGAGCCGCCCTCGCGCGCGAGCGCGGTGAGGCGGTTCATGAGGCAGGCGAGGTCGACGGCGGAGGACTCGGACTGGAAGATGGAGTGCGGGAGGAGGAAGTAGACGGTGCCGGGCTCGAGCGGGTCGTCGGGGCGGAACGGGCCCCGGCCCGGCTGCAGCAGGTGCGCCGACGAGCACAGCACGTATCGCGAGGACGACGAGGCTGCCTTGCCGCCGGTGACCTGGGCGACGGTGACGTCGGGCCCGTCGAAGTCCTCGACGTAGCCGTTGATGTGGATGACCCGCACGCCGGCGAACGGCCGCAGCGCCCCCGGCGACGAGAAGGCGCACCCCATGGGTGTGTACCACTACCAACTGCAGAAGCTAGCTACTTCGATCAAGGCGAGGCGAGTGGAGTGATCAGTATTCAGAGGCAGCTCGAAGAATTAAAGGTTGGAGCTTGCAAGGAAAGGAGTGGCTCTGGACGCTAGAGGGCGGGGCGCTTCGTTATATGCTTCGCCTTCGCGGGTCGTTGAATTAGCTGGGGATATGGCTTGCGTCGCGTGTCGTGGATGGCGGGGGAAGGGACGATGTGAACGGACGAGCGCACGTGCCGTGTGGACGAGAGTAATTAAAGGCTACTAGTATAGTGCATGTGCTAACGCCACGGTTTCATTTCAGGGATACACATGAAAACAACCAAACGACGATATTTTTTCATAGTTTAAGTCTCATGCAATTGTATATGACCATGTATATAATCCGGAAAACACTTATGCATAACAAGGCATAATAAAGTCATGTCTCGCATACTACAAATAATAGTATAGTGTTCGTGCTAACGCCACGGCTTCATTTCAGGGATGCACATGAAACTCGTGCTAACGACACGACTTCATTTCAGGGATGCGCATGAAAACAACCAAACGACAATATTTTTCCATAGTTTAAGTCTCACGCAATTGTATATGACCATGTATATAATCCGGAAAATACTCATGCATAACACGACATAATAAAGTCATGTCTCGCATACTACAAATAATTCATGAATTGCTTAAGTAGATCTTGGAGTTCTCCGAGGATAATATCTGTACATTCATTTGCATCGCTTCTTCAAAATGTCCACCAAGAATTCCGTCCTCGATGAATGTGATATCTGGGTGGTGATAATAAGTTAACTTATTAATTTGCTATGTAGTCTACAAAATATACATAGAGAATATATATGCTCACAGTGTTGATAAACGACAATCTTTCGCCATTCCACGACTTTAGGAAGTTGTATACAAGGAAGCTCGCCAATTTCACGGAGAAGAAGAGCAAGTGTTTATTTGTTGTAGATAAATCAAATGACTATTTGATAAGAAAGATGAAACATATTATATGTTTTTACCATCTCCGCTTTTGGAACCCTTTTTGAATTCACGACGCCAGCCATAAATATTGTCGTTCCATGCAGGATTCGCCAATTTCATGGCGAGATTGAAATGATTGAAAATATTATGTAATGTAGTTATATATGGCATACTTGGATCATTACCCATGCACCACAGATACCACAGATTTGGAGAATGCGGATCCATAATGTAGACAATTTTGTTACCCCTGTCTATTATGAATAAAGTGTAGAACCTATCTCGATAATATGGCAATAGAACACGTAAACAAACACCCGGACTATAAGTGCAAAATAAAATATGTTTTTAAAGGAGTTTCTGAGAACATATCTTACAATCTTGCAATCTTTAATATCGTACTCCATGTCAAAGCCAGATTCAAGCAATTTTGCTAGTTCTTTGTAGTCTATCTTGTCACAACATCGCGGATCTCGCCCAAACGAAGTTATAGCTGTTGATTTTTGCAAAAAATTATAATTATTTGATTAATTATACAATTATATACACAAGAAGGGAATAATTATATCAACTTACACAGAACTTGAGGTCCATGAAGTGGTATTTGTCTTCTATAAACAACCTGGCTATGTTGCACGCAACCGTCCGAACAGCCATGTTGAAGCAATCATGATCCATGGGTTTGTTTGCATCTAAAATATCTCTAATTGTTCTGAGACTTATAGAGATTGGGTATGGTCTGGTGCTTTGGACCCATTCTTTGCTAAAAAAACAAGGACCATGAACGTATTAGTTGATCACATCTTTTAGTATTATTATTAGTAGTAGTATATTATGCCATTAATATGAAAAAATACTTACTCTAAACACTCCATATCGTCTATCGACCATATGTATGTGCTCACCCGATGCAACAGTTCCTTTCTGTCCGTGAATATTCTGGCAGAGGGTTTAGGCGCTTCAGTCGTAGTATCGATAATTTCAACATCACTTGGACTGTCTTCGTCATCATTTGGCCGTTCAAGTTCTTGATATCCGTTCTTTATGTTTAATCTCGAATCCCACAACATAGCAGGTAGCTTAAACCTGAAATTATTTATATCAACCTGTAAAGTAGTATAAGTTATTATAAAAATTTATAATATGTTCAGATGATATATAGCAGGTATGCAAGTCCACTATGAATCACCTGAGTTACTTTATCAGAGAGGGAAGATCCAGTCCAATATTCCATGAAGTTTACCATCCACAGACCGCATGATGTCCTGTACATTAATAATTAAAAAATCTCACAGAGTTGCTAAGTATGTAAAATCAAACATAATCAGTTTTGTAAAATACAAGTCGCATGACATGTACCCATCTGTTTGCATTCGCTCTTGGATCTTCTCAATAAGAGGCCATGTTGAAACATCTAGGTTCTTCCACTTGACTCGGTTAAGCTCTTTATTATGTTCCAATACAAATTTAATCTGTCTTTCTAGTCCTTTTACCTGTTGTGATAATTATGTATCATTTCAGGATTAATAATAAGTTAACAATTCATGCCTCGCTGCAGCTGGACGCGCTCCGAATGGACGCGCGCCCGATGGACTCGTCGATCCGGTCGAGCCGCGGCTTCCACGGCGCCTGCTTCTGCTCCGTGCCCGACACCGGCTTCTGCTCCGGCTGCTCGGCGTAGTGGGTCGGCGCGTGCTGCAGGCCCGCGAAGAGCGCCTCGACGGGGCTGGGCCTGGCGGCGCCGGAGCCGCCCTCGCGCGCGAGCGCGGTGAGGCGGTTCATGAGGCAGGCGAGGTCGACGGCGGAGGACTCGGACTGGAAGATGGAGTGCGGGAGGAGGAAGTAGACGGTGCCGGGCTCGAGCGGGTCGTCGGGGCGGAACGGGCCCCGGCCCGGCTGCAGCAGGTGCGCCGACGAGCACAGCACGTATCGCGAGGACGACGAGGCTGCCTTGCCGCCGGTGACCTGGGCGACGGTGACGTCGGGCCCGTCGAAGTCCTCGACGTAGCCGTTGATGTGGATGACCCGCACGCCGGCGAACGGCCGCAGCGCCCCCGGCGACGAGAAGGCGCACCCCATGGGTGTGTACCACTACCAACTGCAGAAGCTAGCTACTTGGATCAAGGCGAGGCGAGTGGAGTGATCAGTATTCAGAGGCAGCTCGAAGAATTAAAGGTTGGAGCTTGCAAGGAAAGGAGTGACTCTGGACGCTAGAGGGCGGGGCGCTTCGTTATATGCTTCGCCTTCGCGGGTCGTTGAATTAGCTGGGGATATGGCTTGCGTCGCGTGTCGTGGATGGCGGGGGAAGGGACGATGTGAACGGACGAGCGCACGTGCCGTGTGGACGAGGGTAATTAAAGGCGATCAATAGTTGCTCAATGCACTTACCACTGGGGATTAGACAGGATAAGGATTTAATCTTTTTAGGAAAAGGATAAGGACTTAGTAAGTGGGTGACATCTCTTCGTGCGCCATTGATCTTAGGTTTTTTGAATCGTACACAATAAACTTGTTTGGCATAGAAAAGCAGGGTTTTGATGAATATGTTTAGTTAGGGTATAACGAGTGACTCGTCATCATCAGCGTAGATCACGTTCGATAACAAAGTTTAGAAAATAAATATTAAAAATGGTGTTAAAAAATTGTAACCAACGCCGACATGTACAGTGTTAGTTTAAATAAGAAAAAACTATATACTAGGATTAAGCGTGGCAAGAATTCCCGCAAGCCTTCAGGAGGCATGCTCACAGTACGAAGACCTGACAAGTTTACCGATAGTTAGTACTCTAACAATGCATTAAACAGGATCAAAAACTCCTAGCTATGTCAGATGATCATAGTTTGTTTTGAATATCAAGGATGTCAACTAATAAAATGTAAGAATATAAACTATTGAATTTAAAGAATTAGAAAGAATAATTGACAAAACAAAGTTGTGATAAGGAGCGCCAGTAAAAAAAAAGAAATAAATCCAATTTACACCCTTGAACTATGACCCGAGTCCAAAAAACACCTCGAACTAAAAAACTGTTCACTTTACACCCCTGAACTATTGAAATCAGAACAAATCACCCCCTCACCCTAAACCACCCCGGTTTTGGATGACGTGGCGTCCATGTGTACATGACGTGGCATCCACGTGGCGTACTCATAACGTGAAATGCAGATAAGAGAGAGAGAGAGAGAGAGAGAGAGAGAGAGAGTTGATTCCTCCCCGGCTTCCCCGTGCGGCTCATGCTCCTTGGCCGTCGTGGACCAAGTGCAGGCGGCGGCGACGTGGGCGGCGCCGACAGAGGAAGCGACGCCGGTAGCCGTGGATGTACAAAATGGAACAGGCCGACGAGGGCGATCCCAATGAGGGTGGTGGCACTGCTCAAGGCGATCAGTGGCGGCCGAGAGGTGGCCCGCGGCGGCCGGTCGTAGGGACGAAACGGTGCGGCAGCACCAGAGAGGGAGAGGAGGGAGACTAGGGGGACCATGGGCACTAGTGGAGTGAACTCACCGGTGTAGTCAGGGGGAGCCAAGGTGGTTGGAGGCAGGCTAGCGGCAAAAGTCGGAGGTGGCGCGGGGAGGACGTCGTGGGCGACGACCTGGGGAGGAAGAGAGAGCGGGTGAGAGGTTGGGGGGAGGTAAAGGGGTGTCTGACGATGCTTGTGGAGGGAGGAATTAGAGGGGGGTTCGCCAGAGGAGAAGCGGCGGCGAGAATGCGGGGTGCTTCGGTGGCAGTAGCTTCAAATTGACCGAGGGGAATGCCTCCTTGGGGTGTAGAGCGCGCCATGACGCGGTCGGGGGCAGCCGGAGTTCACCGGAGTGGCCGGATTGCTTGGAGGCGACGCGGCAGAGCCAAAAATGGCATCTGGGTTTGAGCCCGCGCAACCCCCGGCTCTGGCCGCCTCCTCTCCGCCCGGTTTCAGCCACCACCACCCCACCGCCATTCGGCCGCACCGGTGAGTGTTTCACTGAACCCGCCGTGTCACCCTGCGCCTCCAACCCTCCTCTACTCTTTCCCCACCTCTACCCTTCTTCTCCGCCACCGAGAAGCTCCACCGCCGCCACTCCTTCTCCTCCGCCCACGGTCGCCGCTGCCCCGCCACCACGGCCACCCCCAGGCTTCCCCAACCCCACCGCCGACCTCCCACCCCGGGCGCAGCCGCGCACTCTTCCTCCTCCCGCGCCACCCCACCGCGCGGCGCCGCACATGGCCCGAGCGCCCGCCGCCCTTTTGCCCGCGCCACCGCTCCACAGGCGGCGCGCCCACGCGCCACCCCGCCCACGCGCCTCGGCGATCGGCTGATTCGCGCTACCTAGGATCGCGGCCCGCCACCGTTGCCGCCTCCCACCGACCTTCCTCCATGGCGCCACCTCCTCCCGGCTCGCTTCCTCCCCGCTACCAACTCGGCTAAAACTAATGATGTGGCGCCAACCCGTGCCATGTAAGCCAAAACTAATGATGTGGCTGCCAACCTGGCTAAAACCACCAATGAAACCGACCTAGGATGTAATTTGATCTGGTTTCAATAGTTCAGGGGTGTAAAGTGAACGGTTTTGTAGTTCTGGTGTTTTTTGGACTCGGGTCATAGTTCAGGGGTGTAAATTGGACTTATTCCTAAAAAAAAAGAAAAAATGTTAATACAAAGTTTGAACATGTGGAATTCACTATGTTGTCGGAAAACATACCAGAATTCACAAGACTCGAGAGCAACCTCATCATTCGAATCTTCATTACCTTGCTGGATGAATTCAGTAACATTTTTTAAATATGGCTGCAGTTTTGTTAGGCAATGTCAGATCCATCATAAGACTATATAAGCATAAACAATTGACTAATTGACCGAAAAATCTACCGATGAAGATTAGTAAGTTCTATAGACAGACAAGCAACCCTTGTCAAGGACAGTAGGGTATTGTTAATAGATGGAATTACAAGCAATATGGGCTCAATGGGGTTCTTTCGCAGGCTATTAAATAATACAATGACAAGATTCGTGACATAGCAGACCTTTTATAAGAGGCATAACAAGTTTTGTGGGAAAAAACATAAAGACGAAAAGACAAAAAAAATGGAAAATTGATTATCTGTCTATGGATTACTCGGTGAGGACAACAAATAGAATCTAAATGGCAGCAAAGAACATGATATTACCTCCAAAATTGAAGGACACACTTTTTTTTTGACAAAGGAAGATCTCCCTACTTTTATAGAAAGCAAGTAAACTGTTTTTACAACCAACCGTAACACAAACTGGGGTTACCAGTTGACAACAAAAGCACAACTCTACCACCAAGTCATATTACAAGATTCATACATCAATCAACTACAAGAGCAACTGCTTGATCAGCAAGACAAAAGCTTTTCATCCAACGTTCAAGCGTCGATAAGATTTCATCCAGCCTTTGTCGATCCTCTTGTCCGTTCGCCGTCCTCCAATGCTGTAAGAAGGACAAAAATTTGTACAAACATATCAATTATCATTGATGGACGCACTTCAATGAGCCAAACACAGGCTGAACAAACATATCAAAGAAACCTGGAGAATTATCAAGATGAAATATGCAATCGAGCAGTTGAACAGTACAGAAAAGTACCTATAGATCCTCATTATGATTTCCACTTGCAGACATGTCATTTCAGCTCTAACAAATATCATAGACTGAATCAAACATTTACTTTGGATTTGCGTAGCAGAGCGAAACAAAAAATACAGATACCATCATCCCAACATTAATTGTAAATTGGTCTAAATCCAGAGTTCATGCATGGGACCACATAAAATTAAAATCGAAGATACTATATTTATGGAAAAGTACAGAGGCACGTAAATGATGAAATTAAACATGTTTTTAGAAGGAATTAATTAAGGGAAGATTTCATGCCATCAAAGCAGCTGCTTAATCAGAAACCCATCAAGAAATTGATTTTGTGCAGCTAGCAGCACACATGGAGTTAGATCACTACATCCAAAATACGATCATGTGTAAACGAAAGAACAAAATAAATTAACCATACGCGACTTCTAAATTTTAATATTCTTTAATTCCCAGCTAGCTAATGGGTCCCTATACTTTTATTTTGAAAGCATCAATTATGCTATTTCCAAGGAAATAAAAAGGCATGCCCAATAATAACACGAAAACATCACCCTGTGATCCCATAAAATAAGAATAATGTAACATCCCAAAGTGCTGTTACCAAAATAAAATAAATAAAATTATTATTTTGCTGGTTTTTCTGAAATTTGACAGAGTTTAATTGCTTTATTTGAATTTCTGGAGTTTTAAAAGTCAAAGTAAAATTTATTTGAAGTTCTTGAAGTTTTATTTGGCTTGATTTGGAAAAATAAAAATGTAATTAATTTCTGGAATTTTCTGAGTTTTTAAAAGTTTTTTTTCCTAAATATTTCAAAGCCAAAATAATTTATTTGCAAAAACTATAGCCAACTTTAAGTTGGAACTATTTTAATTAAGTCCAAAATGCCTCTAGGAATTTCTATGAATTTTTGGACTCTATTCACTATGTTCTAAAAATATTTGATTTATTTCTTATTTTCAAAAATAATAATAATAATAAATCCAATTCCCATTGGTCACCCATCCCCAGTTTGCTCCCAGCCAAGACTCACTTAACATTGCCAAACATTGCCAATTCTTCCCATATACTGCCATCTTTCCATTTGTTTTCTTTGACTAAGTCAAACACCTTTATACCTTTATTCCTTCTTTCCTTTTCCTTTCTTCCCCAAACAGAGAACACACGCACAGCCCGACGCCATTGATGGCCAATGAAGCTTTCAAAACCCAAGTTTTCCTCCCCATCTCTCCCCCGAATCACGCGTAGTCAAACCACCACTCCTCACCTCCCCCATTCCCGGCCACCTTCCCCCTTTCTTGCGCACGATTTCGTCGGTTTCCGCAACGGCCGCCACGCTCACCACGCGCACGATCTCCCTCCACGGTCCACCTCCACCCCTATATAAGAAAGCCCTGGGTGCCTCTCCTCTCCCTCACCAATCCCTGAAAATCTTAGATCCTCCCTCCCTTTATCCCCTCCACAATCGAAGTTTTTCCGTCGCCGGTCGAACGCCTTTCATCGGCCATTTGCGCCCACGTGGATCCCGCCACCATCGACCACACCCCCGGCTTTGCCTCGCGACGTTCACGCCGTGCTCACCCTCTCGTCGCCGGAGTATCGCCGGAGCGCCGCCGCCCCATGCACCACCGTGCCCTACCGTGCGCTCGCCGCCGCCGTCATCGATCACCGTTCGCCGCACCGTCACCTCCTACGGCATCGTCGCGGGGTAAGCAATCCATTTTCGTTGTTCGCCGGCCACCTCTCCCTTTTCCTTCTCTAGGCACCATCATTTCTTTTCTTGCTTGCTGGAGGAAGAAGACAGTGCACTGTAGCCAAAATTATCTAGTCGATGTCTTCTAGTTTGTACATACACATTTAATTCCTTCCAAAAATCCGTTCTCTCTCATACAAACTCCAAATCCATTGATTCCTCCTCCTAAATTCATATAAATTCATCTACTATTTACAGTATTTATTTCGTAATTTTTAGAATTTATTTATTTTCTGTCATTTATTTGATCCATTAATTATCCCTCCTCCGTTCTCTCTCCTCGATCACTCATTTCCCGAGCCGACCGTGTCGCGGCGTGCCCCTCGGGTTTCTCTTCATATCCCTGGAATTCGCCCCTCTATCTCGCCTCAAGCAAAAGTTTTCCGCGAGTGACCGAACCACCTTCTATCGTCATTTCTGGTGTCGTTTTTGATCCCCCCGACGACATCGTCCACACCGTTGGCTTCGCCTCGCAACGTTCTACGCGATGCTCCCTTCCGTTTCTCCAAAACATCCCGGCTCATCGGTGCTACTATTCATCCGACGCTATTTTGCACGTCGCCGCCGCCACACCGGACCTTCGCCGGCGACGCGACCACCACCATTGGGTCCGTCTTGCTCCCGGGATTCCATTTTTGTGGTTCACCGGCCATCTATCCTTTCCTCTCGCCCGGTATCACCATTTCTCCATGAGCTTTGCATTGTGAGCTACAGTGCCATGCAGTGAGCTACAGTGTCATGCATGCATAGTGCTTTATGCATGTATCTCATTTTCTACAATTTCGTTCTCTCTCATACGAACTCCGATTCTGTCGATTCAACTTTGTAAATTCATATAAAATCAATACCTTCCTCCCAGTATTTATTTTGGATTTTATTTGTATTTTATTTGAGTATTATTTGAATTCGGATCGTTTACGCGTATAGATTTCGACGACTTCGGACGACCGGATTTCAACACCGTTTGAGAGCATCGAGTAACCAAGCAAGGCAAGTTACATTCTTGATCATATTCGCACCCATTATTTAAAATTATTTAAATTCTATTTCAAATTATTGCTGCATACTTATTTATATTCAGTAATTTAAATTCCTGTTTTTAAATTCATAGTTATGCCTAAAATCTTTTGTATGGCCAATTTTGGTAATTGAAGCAAGCATATTGTCACCCTAGATAAAACCTAGTTGATACAATAGTATAGACTAGAATCTTTTGGAAAGAATTATGCTTAGCCAGGCTTAGATCACACATATGAATTTGGGAGAATTTAACCAAATCTATTACAAATTTGTTTCAAATTTGACATGGTGGTATTGTTTTACCACATGAGTTTATAAATAGGGTTTTACTCTAAATAAAATTAAAAATGGGTTTGGACTTGGGTGAACTGGTTGGAATGGTGGGTGCAGGTTCATGCACGGGTTTAATCTGGTTAAGATTAAGGCCCAGGGTTGTTGGAAAGACGCCCAAGTCAATTAAGGACCGGTCTTCGAGCCGCATCTTGCTACGCCACCACCGTACTACCACATGTCCTCAGTATGGGGAGTAGGACTTGGCTTAGTAATTTGTGATACCTCGTTGTTATTTGTGCCATGTTGTTTGTGTGGGTGTCGGTCAGACAGTAGTCCCACGTGGCGCAAGAGGGGGCTCCCGGAGGACGGTTAGTCCAATGGAAGCGAAACCTTAGCGGGCATAAATACTTTAAGGTAGAACTTTGTAAAGGCCTTGTCACGTGCTCTAGACTGCTTACCTACGGTAGTGAGCAGTGGTATCGACGGATGCCGAACAAACTAGAGAAGTCGTGTTTTGTGGGTAAAGTTATACAACCTCTGCAGAGTGTAATATTATTCGAATAGCCGTGTCCACGGTCATGGACATGCTGGCAAAGCCACTCAAAGTTAGATTTTGATTTTGGAAATGTTTTAGTAAAACCATTTTGACATGAATGGGTGTCCATGAGAAAAGTTATGGGTTGAAGCCCCGGATTGGTGCACGTGTTTAAGTCAGTGTTAGGTTGGTGCCTGCACTATCTCTATTAAATCAAAAACAATTTTAGAATTTGTAAAACTTGAGCTTTTGAACTTATTATTGTATTTAAATGTCAAATGTTGCTTTGTGCAAACTAACCCTATAAGCCATCCTTTTGTTACATCCATGTATGCATGTCATCCTGTTATTTGACAGGTGTAACTTGCGAGCACGGAAGTTGTGCTCATCTTGCTTTATGCAAATAAAATTTCAGAGGAGAAGAACTTTGCTACCAGGTGTGGATCGTGACGACTAGGCCGCTACCCCAGTCAATTGCCTGTGGCAGATCAGCTGAACTCCACTACTTCTTCATCGTCTTTCGCTGTGTTTATTTAATGTTGCCCTGTAAAGCTATCTTGTAGTCAACTCTGTTGTTTATTAATAAATTTTAGCGTTTATGGTTGCGTTATCACATTTGTTTACTGTGTGAGCTAGCCACTGATCATGGGACTAGTTCAGTTATGCACAGAAGATCTGGAATGTTAATCTCGGGTCCTTACAAATAATTAATACTTGATTTGTTCGTACTATATATTGTCTTTTTAAAAGGATTTTGTGTGCGTAATATTGTCATTTAATCTATACACCATGAAAGAGAGCACAAAAACAAAAGAACAACTGATTTGAAAACAATGATCTACTTCATCTTAACATGCATACAAAGTACTTGTATGTGCACAACCAAGCATTAAAGTTGAATATTGGCATCTTTTGTAGCAGTATAATTCAGTCGTCAATTATTTGTTTGCTAGACTAAAACGGTTGCAAGAATTTCATAGTACTGGAAAAATTAACCCTATTCAAGATTATTTGTATGCATTGTAGCATTTCCTGCCAAGCAGGAACTCAAAAGGACCATTCTTAGAAGCTAGTTTGCAGTTCTCGACATGAATGGCGAAGGGATTAAACCCTATGATTTCATCGCAAATATCGATAAATGAACACTATGATTCCACTGCATAATTTCTTGAAATATGAAGGGATTAACCCTATTAAGTACAGGCATATGAATTTGTGCATGACGTAATTAAATCTAGAGAATATAACACATACAACAGCTAGGCTATGAACTCAAAATTAGCACCAAGCAAACCAAGAAGGTTCAAGAAGAAGAGGTCAAGCCTTCAGGGATTAGAACCGAAACAAAATGCATGTTTCAACACGAACTGCATTAGATCACGGCAGCCAAACGGTACCACAACACAAGACCAAATCAGATCAAATCAAATCGTGTGATTCAACAACCTAAAAATTCCAAGGGGAAAGGGAGTGAGTACTCACCAAAGACGTTCGATTCAGCCTTAATTGGCCAGCAACGATCGTCAATCTGGCGGCAGTCCACAAAGACATGACCGTGTGCCCACCTTGCCGCTGTGTGCGCCTGCCTCGGCCCACAGAGACATCACTTCTCCTCAGTACGATGCTCTCAAGTCTATGTGCTCTTTCGTCAGGCTTATTTTCATGGAGGACAACTAGAATTTTTCCATGAACATGATCTTCAACAAAGTTTATATCTCCTTGTAGAACCGAATTGCCTCGCCCAAAACAGCAACCAAAAAGAGGGAAATCAGTAAAACAAGAGAAGAATACGCCGGAATTGGAAGCTGCAAGGGAGCTCACCAGCAGCAGTCGCTGGGGAGGAAGAGGGAGGGAGCGGCGGCGCTGATGGAGAGGGGCGGCGGAGAAGGGAGAGGAAAGGAACGAGAGGCGGAGGAAATGTCAGCACCGAAGGGAAGACTACAAAGGGATGAGGCGAGATGGACTGAAGACGTTCACATGAGGCGAGTCTGGGCGTACATGTCGAGCATCCAGTCGAAGAAACATTCGGACAAGCCAAAGAGTGGGCGTACATGTCGAGCTTCAAGTCGAAGAAACATTCGGTCGAGCCGAAGAGTGGGTTCTGGGCCTGGCCCATGTAATGGAGGCGTAAACGAGTAATTCGAACTTGGTAGAGTATAAGTGCAGAACTGTGCCCTATCAGACGTTTATCGAAAAGAAGAATCAATACAGTAGTTTACTTTCCCCTTCTTTCTTCTGCTATTCTTCTCTGTTGTTGTTCTTGTCTGGACATCGGCACCTCGCCGGCGATGAGTCTATGACATATTGGTATCAGAGCTTGTTCGATCCGTTGGTTTGTTCTCGGAACACCGCGGCCTTGACTGGTGAAATCCCAAGGGAAGGTTAGTGATTGCCTCGTGCGATCGCTGTAATCCCCAACCCTAGGTTCGGTCGGCTTAGAGAGAGAACGCCATGGCTCTGCCCAAGCAAGGAATCCAAGTCCGTCAAGTTGTGGCGGCAATGGAAGGAATGGAAGCAAGGTTGGTAGAGCTGTTGAAAGCGGAGATGAAGATGATACGGGAGGAGATGAACTCTCATCTGATGGCGGTAGATCAACGTTTGGACCAGCAAGGAGTTAGGATGGATGATATGCAGACGAAAGTGACCATGACGATGGAATCGATCGGGAAGGTACAACAAGAACAAATTACGGTGGCGAAGACGCTCAAGACAGCCGTGCCGCCTCGACTGGTGATTCCAGTCAGAGATGAAGCGGGAATAGTTGGAATGAAACCTGGAGAATCTGCGATTCAACGGGCGGCATTACTCGTGATTCTCGCAAAGACCAAATCGCCTCGGTACAATTTCTTCCCCTCACCCCGGTAATTTCAAAAGTACAATAAACAAACAGAGGGCACCAGGATCAAGGTAGAGGAACTGGATGCCTAAAATAGATTTTCTGAAGTTTGACGGAACTAATGTCAGGATCTGGGTTGATAAGTGTCAAACATTTTTTGCTATGTATATGATTCCAGAAGGATTTAAAGTAGCTGCAGCCACCATGTACATGCACGACAGCGCGGCGCATTGGTACCAAGCTTACAAGGTAGCTCATGGTTGGCATGATTGGGAACAATTCAAGGAAGTTGTGGTGTCTGAATTTGAAGGTAATACACAGAGAGACCAGATCAGAGAACTGCTGCTCTTAAAACAAACCAGCAATGTGGAGGACTATAAGAGAAGGTTTGATGCACGTGTATCGACAGGATGTTTGATCACGAGATTGGGGATTGATGCTGGTTACCCGTTTTGTTTTGGGATTGAAAGAGGAGTTGAGAGTTGTGGTTGAGATGAAAATGTCTGCCACAGTAGCAATGGCAGCCACCCTGGCCTGTGTACAAGAAAGGGTGGCAGAGAGAACTAGAAAATACATGCACTTGAGCAAAAATGCTGGATATACGATGAACACTGGAAGGACTGAAGGAGGTTATAAAGGAAGTGAGACCAGTCAGATGGCGAAGTTCGACAAAGGGGAGTTATGGAAGGCCAAGCAACTCAAAGAATACAGAAGGTCGAATGGGCTATGCTTCCGGTGTGGCGACAAGTATACACCTGCACATAAGTGTCAAAAAATACAACAAGGACAAATTAAAGCAATGCAAGCTCAGGAAGTACTATCCGATGAAATTTTGGATGTTGTAGTTGTTGAGGAATATGAAGAAGAGGAAGATATACAATTGTCAATAAATGCAGTCTCAGGATCAAATCACCCAAGAACTATCAGGGTGAGGGCATTGATTGGAAATCAAATCATGTTGATGTTGCTTGATTCTGGAAGTTCTCACAGCTTTGTTAATGTTGAGTTAGTTGAGAGAATCAGAGGAGAACCTGTGTCAGTTAACATAATGGCAGTTCGAGTAGCAAATGGAGAAATACTTTATAGTGATAAGGTAATGCTTGATATGAATTGGTGGATACAAGGCAATACTTTCCAACATGATATGAAAGTACTTAACCTGGGGGGGTATGATGCCATATTGGGAGCAGACTGGCTGGAGAAATGTGGGGTGATGAAATGCCACTGGATAGAGAAATGGGTGGAGTTTGAACACAGGGGCAACACAATCAGATTACAAGGAGTTATAGATCCTGAAACTTCAGCTGAGTTACAAGAGATATCAGTGGAAAGAATGGAAAAATGGCATAAGGGAAATGAGATATGGGCCACAGTGGTGTTAGAGAAGTCTCAAGAGCAAGATCAAGAGTTATTGCCGCAAGCAGTGCAACAGGTTCTGATTAGCTTCGAGGATGTTTTTCAAGATCCCAAAAATCTGCCACCTCATCGCGTGTATGATCATGCAATTACCCTACTGCCAGATGCAACACCAGTGAATTCCAAACCTTATAGATATTCTCCTTTGAAAAAGATGAAATTGAACGACAGGTCACTGAGATGATCAAAACAGGCATAGTAACTCCAAGCCTCAGCCCCTTTGCATCACCAGTCCTCCTTGTGAAGAAGAAAGATGACACATGGAGATTTTGTGTTGATTATAGGAGGCTCAACTCATTAACGGTGAAAAGTTTGTTTCCCATGCCGATAATTGATGAGTTATTAGATGAATTGGCAGGAACTAGTTTCTTTTCTAAGTTAGATTTGAAGTCTGGCTTTCATCAAATTCGTATGGTAGAAAGAGATGAACACAAGACAGCTTTTAAAACCCATCATGGCCAATTTCAATTCCGAGTTATGTCATTTGGTTTGACAAATGCGCCAGCCACTTTTCAATGTCTCATGAATTCTATCTTTGCACCTTATATGAGAAAGTTTCTCTTGGTTTTCATGGATGACATCTTGGTATATGGTAAAGACTTGGAAGCTCATGTGGAACACTTGAGAATTGTGTTGACAACACTAAGGCAGCATCAGCTCGTTGCTAAGAGAAGCAAATGCAGTTTTTCTCAAAGGAGGTTGGAATACTTGGGGCATATCATCTCTGATCAGGGAGTAGCTACGGATGCATCAAAAACTCAAGCAATGTTGTAGTGGCCAGAACCAGTTAATGTAACTGAGTTAAGAGGGTTTCTTGGGCTAACTGGATATTACATAAAGTTCGTTAAGCACTATGGCATCATTGCCAAACCCTTAACTGTTTTGTTATAGAAAAAGGGCTTTCAGTGGAATGATAGAGCACAAACAGCCTTTGATCAGCTAAAAGAAGCAATGAGCCACACTCTAGTCCTGTCTTCACCAGATTTTAACAAACCATTCACTATAGAGACTGATGCATGCGACACAGGCATAGGCGCAGTCCTGAGTCAAGAGGGTCATCCTGTGGCTTTTTACAGTAAGGCTCTTGGTGTGCAAAATCAGAAGATATCCATATATGAGAGAATTTCTCGCAATAATGATGGCAGTCGAAAAATGGAGACCATACTTACAAAGGGGACCTTTTATCATTAAAACAGATCACAAAAGCCTCTGCAACTTAGAAGATCGGATCTTATACTCTGAATTACAGAAGAAGGCCATGACAAAACTAATCGGTTTACAATACAAGTTTCAGTTTCAAAAAGGAGAAAATAACAAAGTGGCAGATGCCTTGTCCCGAATAGGTCATCTATATCACATCCAGGCAATTTCCATGGCTCAACCAGTCTGGATTCAAGAAGTCATCAACTCATACGAAGTGGATGGTCAGGCTAGGAATTGTTGTTGTAGCTAGCAGTCAGTGGCTCCAATGATCAAGGATATTCTTTACAGGAAGGTCTTATTCGTCATCATGGAAAGATATGGGTGGGAGCTAATGTCGGGTTACAAACAAAGTTGATTCATGCATTTCACACTTCACCCATTGGGGGCCACTCCGGCATTCAGGCCACATATCAAAGGGTAAAAAAATTATTCAGTTGGCCACGACTGAAGCAAGACGTTGATTATTTCGTTCGACAGTGTGTAGTCTGTCAGCAAGCAAAACATGAGAATTGTAAACTCCCCAGGCTGTTGTGTCCCTTGCCTGTACCTAACGGCGCCTGGCAGGATTTGACAATGGACTTCATTGAAGGATTGCCTAAGTCCGATGGTTACAATGTTGTGTTTGTGGTGGTGGATCGGTTCACGAAGTATGCTCATTTCTTTCCTCTCAAACACCCTTTTACTGTTGTACAAGTGACCAAGGTTATTCTCAACAACATTGTTAAACTCCACGGCATTCCTCGCACTATCATTTCGGATCGGGACAGGATCTTCACCAGCTCTATGTGGAGGGAATTGTTCAAACTTCTCGACACCAAATTACAGATGAGCTCGGCTTATCACCCTCAAACCGATGGACAAAGCGAGCGAGTCAACCAATGCTTAGAAATGTACTTACGTTGTGCGGCGCAAGAGACTCCCACCAAATGGCATCAGTGGTTGCCTTTGGCAGAATATTGGTATAATACATGCTACCATTCGACTCTAGGTTGTACACCTTACAAGGCTTTGTATGGCATAGACCCCCATTACGGTCTCCTTCCTAACCTGACAATTGCAACCAATTCAACGGTGGTGGATCTGTTGTCCGAACGGGCAGCTTACTCGGATTTTTTGAAGCAACAGTTGGAGAAGGCACAGTTAAGAATGAAGCAGAATGCAGATCAAAAACGATCCCTACGGGAGTTTCAGGTTGGTGAGAAGGTATTTCTGAAGTTGCAACCTTACGCCCAATCCTCGGTTGTTAATCATCCATATCCCAAATTGCCATACAAGTACTTTGGACCATATTCTATTTTGGAGAGGATTGGTGCAGCAGCTTACAGATTGGCATTACCTGAGGGAGCTCTTGTTCACCCAGTATTCCATGTTTCGCAGCTGAAGCCGCAAGTACCTGATCACTCTCCAGTATTCTCTTCTATACCCAATCCAGTGGATTTTTCCTTGCGGGATATACAGCCTGAGGCAATTCTGGATCGGCGTTTGGTTAAGAAAGGTAATTCGGCCCTGTTACAGGTGCTCATCAAATGGTCATCATTACCAGCTGACATGGCAACCTGGGAGGACTATGACGTCTTGCGTACGAGGTTCCCCGACGTTCCAGCTTGGGGACAAGCTGGTATTCAGGAGGGCGGTAATGTCAGCACCGAAGGGAAGACTACAAAGGGATGAGGCGAGATGGACTGAAGACGTTCGGATGAGGCGAGTCTGGGCGTACGTGTCGAGCATCCAGTCGAAGAAACATTCGGACAAGCTGAAGAGTGGGCGTGCGTGTCGAGCTTCAAGTCGAAGAAACATTCGGTCGAGCCGAAGAGTGGGTTCTGGGCCTGGCCCATGTAACGGAGGCGTAAATGAGTAATTCGAACTTGGTAGAGTATAAGTGCGAATCGTGCCCTATCGGACTTTATCGAAAGAAGAATCAATACAGAGTTCACTTTCCCTTCTTTCTTCTCGCTATTCTTCTCTCACGTTGTTCTTGTCCGACATCGCACCTCCAAATGATGAGTCTATGACAGGAAAGTAGTGCGCTACGGTCCCGATCTGACCAAGCACGGTGGCGGCGACCGCCCAAGTGAAATAGAAGGGGAAGGAGGAAGAGTACAAAGAGAGGGGAGACGAAGGGCAGCGATGACGGCGTCGGCCAAGTGAAGGAGACGGGTAGGGAAGGAGGAAGGGCAGCACGCGCGCGCGGCGAGGAGAGGGCGCGTGCGAGGAGACAACGATGCGGGAGGCCGAGGCGTCTAGGGTTGTGGTGTCGTGAAGGGCCGCCGATCGGACGGCTCATACGCACGGCTCGCGCGCCGGTCGGGAAGGCAAGCGCGCCGCCGCCGACGGGAGTAAATCGTCGGGAAACGCGGGGAGGGCTCGATTTCTAGGCGCAATAAGGAAAGTCACATTAGTAGTCACTAAAAAGGAAGAGCATGATTTTGGTTCCTCTTTTCTCCATTCGAATCTAGATTCAGCATATTTTTTATTAAAAAAAAAACGGTTTTATGAATAGATCATGGTAGCATACATATACTTATTCACTCTTTTACATGCAAGGATTGCATGCTAGTACATTACAATATGTTGTACCCATCATTTCAACGGCTTCGAGTTCTTTCGGCAACAACATATAGAGGTATCGCTACAGGAGCTTTGTTTCGGGTCATAACCATGGACGTCGCAGTAAAACTTGCATGGCTTGTCCGTGCAATTGTCATAGCTGATACACAACACTGCTGGATCATCAACAGCTACGCACAATGAATCACATCAGCCACATATCAATTAGTTTACAGACAAATCATTTGGTATGTACATGTGTATATGTGCGTAGGTTAACCTGAAACATTGCAAAAGTGCATATCGATAGAACAAAAAAAATTGAATGAATCTAGATAAAAGAAAAGGAGTGTACCTATATCCATCCCTGCTGCATGACAGGACAAGAAAGCGGTACACATGATCACAAGAGCTGCCAAGCACATAACCCTTTTGTTGTTCTTAGTAAGCTCCATGTGGAGAAGCTAGCTAGCCTTTTACTTCTATGATTGTTCTTATGATCAATTTGCCACTGTAACAGTGCTCCTTTTGCTGGTGTTTATATAGACGCATTGGCAAACCATGGAGGATCAACTCTTCCATTTTTATCCTCTCCTACATTAATGTTTTATCCCTGTTTCATACGTACAATAACTGGAAGTAATTAATACTCAAATAGTTGGAAGTAATTAATACTACCCAAATAGTTGGAAGTAATTAATACTCAGGTGTAGGTGTCAGGGTGCATGCCAATGAGTAGTGTAGTAGCACAATTTGGGGGTCTATGAGTAGCATGCGTGCAATGGGGAGCTTGCGCTGGGGATACGTGGGATACTAGGTGTCATTTTCTCCTTCCTTCCATGATTCGTGGAGTTAGGTGGCATTGTGGCTAGTTGCCACCTAATAGGACATGTGGTTGGTTGTCCATGAGTGGTTTCTTAAAGGGTGAGGTGAGGACTAGCTTGCAGTTTCTGTGATCGCTCAAGAAACTAGTGTAAAAATATCGGACTATTTTTGTAATTATGTGCAAATGTTACTGCTTAAATTACCACCATGGTTCATCATCTAGCTAATATGCATTTTGGAAGAACGGAACGGTGACCTATTTAAACCCCTCTAACAAATTCGGTGACCTGTAATGCAATTTACTCACCAGAATATGTATAGGCCCATTGTACGTCTTGCTGAGCCTTCGACTCTAGGTCGTCTACTGTTGGGAGTGGAAAGTGGTACGCGTCCAGATAAGCATGCATGGACGATAATATATGCGCGCGTTTTTGTCAATCCAAACGCAAGTTACCGATAAAAACTATGTTGAGCTCGATCCCCCTCCCTATCAAGTCTGAGCTACATGAAGTGCTACTGAACAAAACAATGGCATGGTTGTGCACACTAGCATGTAGACATGCTTTCATGGGTGGGCCAACCCGGCGGCCCGGCCCAGTCTGAGCTCGGGACTTGATTTTTTGCCCGAAAGCCTATTGGATTTAATAAAAAAAAATAAATATTTTTTTATTCTTGAAATGAATTAAATATTACCTTTTATTAAAAAAAATTAAATTAGAAAAAAATAAATTTTTGGGCCAGTTCGGACATACCCATTTGAGGCTAGGCATTTTAGGCCCGGCCCTGCTTGTTCAAGCCCGACCCAAAGCCCGACCCGTCCTAATATTTGAATAGGTCTATAGGCATGCCGTCAACCAAGCATAACTGGTAGTACCTATAGACTACTATAGACTACACCTGTTGTGCTGAATAAAAATTACACACATGATTTTACACTTGTACATATCAGAAAAAATAAGCATGGGTCTTAAAATTAAACGGTGTTGAGTTGACTAAGAGCATGTACAATAGTATAGACAACGGTTATCTATACCATCTCTCCATGCTATCTATAGACAGAACTAAAGATATCTTCTATAATAGGTTGTTTTTTACATGTCTTTAAAGATAGCTCTTTCATGTACAATACGTTTTATTTCTCATGTTACAGTCGACTACTGCATGAGAAATGTGATAGATAATTTCTTATCTAAACCAAATGATCAGATTGAAAACAAAATCGCATATGTGTTAATTGCAACACCCATAAAATCTGTAAACGCGAAAGCATACCTAATGACGATGTCATTGTTCGTCGTAGGAATGATCTGAAGTAGTAGATAAATAGTTGCTTAATCTACCTAGTGTTTGGTGTTTCCTAGCAAGAGGTAAGCCACAAACTCCAATTACAGATGGAGATAGGTAGTATGACATGAGTTACCCTGCTGAGAGGATCTGACCCTTATTTATATGTAGTATTTTAGTATGGAGTCCTATCCCGTCCCATAATTAGATATAGATTTCAAACAGATCTCTACAGATTTAAATCCAAGTCCATATTTTCTTTAATAGATACTCGGGCTCTTAATAGTATTATTTGATCACTTTATATATCTGAGTCAACCAAAATAGATAGCTGATATTTATTTAAACTTATGTAGGTCCACATAATAGGAAATTAATCCAACAAAATTATCCAATTCTTTATGCTCCTCCTCTCTCTCCTCCACATCATCTCATGTCCTGAATATCAAAACTTACCGATAATTGAGGTCACACTATTATCCGTACTCCAGCATTTGCTGATGATCCAGCTATAACGCTAGTACTTCGCAGAGAGCCAGTATGAGTATGTTACAATTAATTCTTGTCTTAATTTATGGTCATTAACTCCACTCGAAATAAACAGTGTAACATGCACGCTTCACAAAAAGGTACAGGTACATATGGTAGAAGAACTCGTGCCTCGGTCGCTGTCCTACCCAGCAGCAGCAGCAGCAGCAGCAGCAGGCATGTGCGCGCCGTGCCGTGCACCGAACACTCCGACGAAAGGAGAGGTCGATCAGCATAGCATGGTCAGACTGAAGATGCTTTCGGCTCTCAGTCCAAGCTACGTACGTACCGGCCGGCCGGCCACGGCAAGAAAACAAAACAAAAACCGTGTGCTAGCTAGCTAGCTTCATACATATACGTCGCGGTGAATCGAATTGCACCGACTCTGTTGGTTGGTCTTGGATCATTCTTCCCCCCTGTGGTCTTAGCCGCCGGCCAGACTGCAGAAACAGTCGGCAGCGCGCGAGCAGCCGTCCACCCAAAATGAATCCTCTCTCTGTGTGCGTGATTGTGTGCCCGGACACGTGCCTTTTAGGTCCACTGTACACCGCTCTGACCAACTACTCACGTACAGACAGGCAAAGCTAAATTGACATACGCATACTTTAATTTATTTTGCGGGCTGTCTGTCTATTTGCAAACGCATGAGAATAAGGCGATGCATCAGGTGTACAAGAGTCTTTCTATGAACATATGCACATAGAGAATAGGGATCATCCGGTCCACAATCAGCGGACCAGATGCATACGGATGGCTCCTCCACCCCACTTGCGTCTTTATACGATTTGCTCCCCGCACCTCTCATCTCTAACCCTGCCCTCATTCATGGCCTCTGCACCTCCGCCCGAGCCCCTGCGTCGCCCCCTATGTCGCCCGCACGGCCACCTGCGCCGCGTCCCCTCCCCTCCCCAGCGCGTGCCGCACCCAGCGCCACCTCCCTTCCCCTGCGCCTCCGCCCGCGCCTCCATCCTGGGACCTCCTGTCCCAGTTCGGCGACGGCTCCCTCTGCGCCGCGCCCACGATGACGCCGGCTTGGGTCGCCATCCGGTCCTATCCGCATGTTTAATTCTAGTGGTGTTTTAATTTCCCTTTAAGTGTCCAGGTAAAACACTAAAACAAGTTAGCTCGATTTCTTGGCTAGTGTACGTATGAAACAAAACTAAAACATAAATGCACAAGTGAACAAGAATGGAAGAACCAATCCTCGACAATCTGATCTTGCCTCTATATAAACACCATGAAAAAGAACATTGTTACAGTGGCAGTGACTAACTAGTTTCTCCTCACGGCGCTTATCAAGAACAACACAAGGGTTTTGTGCTTGGTAGCTCTTGTGGTTATGTCTACCACTTTCTTGTCTTGCAATGCATCAGGGAGGCATATTTGTACATTCCTTTCTTGGTCTAAATTCATTATTTCTCTCTCTCTCTCTCTATACACTTCTACAATGTTTCAAGTTAATCCATACATGCATATATATACCAAATTGATTTGTGGTAACTGTGCTTCAATGTGTAGGTGTTAGGGATGGTGTGGATATAGCAGCGTGTGTCACTTTGCCGAACTGCTCGACCGATTTATGCCAACAAAACTACCTAAATGGTGGTTTCGACGCCAAGAAAAGCTATCGCGATAACGACTACTGTTGTTGCCGAAAGACAGCAAAGCTGTCAAAATGGTGGATATTAGATATTGAAATATGCAAGCTCTTGCATGTAAGCACGAATAAGTATACACATGCATCCGTGATCTAATTCATGCTACAGATTCAATAAAGGTTGTTGTTTGATGAATTTGTGTGATCAAAATTCACAAAATAAAATAAAGAAAGCTTCGTTTACCATCGAGTTTTGATGCTCTAGCTACTAGCTATAAAATCAGACATTAGCCCCTAAACTTCTTAGGCCGGAGTAAATAACTTCCTAAGGTGGTTTTATAGGTTATTTTGCCACCATAGCCGATGGCACGGCACGTACCCAACAAAAAATTGCTTAATCCAGTGGACCTCACATGTCAATGAAACCACCCTTTCTTCCACCTCATCTCCTCCCGACCTTTTCTTCAATCTCCTCCGCCCAAAGGTCGTCGCTGGTCACCGCCGGCGGCCAGCTGCCGCTATTGTAGTACCTTTCGCTATCCCTTCTCCGTCTCGTTGGCACGCTCGGTCACTCGCCGACGAGCGGGAAGGTCGCTTGACAGAGCTGCACTATGGCGAATCTGTGAATCAATACAAAGAACAAATTAGTAAATAATCGTGGAACTATTAATGTAAAGAATCGTCCAATAGGCAGATCCAATCAGAAAACAAAGATAAGTCCAATTGAGTAGTAGCCATGATTTGATTTATTTTTTTTAGAGTACATGGAGGATACACACATCACTCATGTCACATGCACACATGTCCACTACACCAAGAATTTTGCAGAAACTCTAGGGCCTCACGAAGCACAAACACACACTCTACCGCTGAATATACGTGTGTACTCTAATTAAATAAAACACCGCATGCCGATCCTAGGGATTGCTCCGCTGAGCTTGCAGTCTCATTGCGTATTTAAAGATGCCTTTTCTATCATCTCTCTAAAAAAAATGTTTCCTTTCAAAAAATACTGAATCATCTAAAAAATAATGATGCATTTGGGGGTGGGGGATTGATGCCTGCTCTCCCATTTGCAAACCAATATTTATCTGAGCACTTGATAATCTCATGAAACAAAAACTTAAGATGATATTCCCATGCTTTGGAACAAGGTTGGATACATCATACATGGAGCTCTCTAGATCATGTCATAAAGGCTTAAAATACCCACATATATTTTAACATGGAGCACAAGCATAACATAGGAATACAACAACATTGTGCTAAATCTTATTTTTCTACTAAGCTACAAAAAAAATTACAACATTCCTCAGCTCAAGGCTTCAGAGGCATACCTCACTTTCTATTCTCTAGCACAGTAGCACTTGCCTATCTATTTGAATCCCATAGCTACCACTGGGATTTTCACAAGGTGACCTCGGTCGCCTTTCATCACGATCTCGCCGAAACTGTAGGTACCGGTCACTGACCTTGCTGTGAGGGTCGCCGTTATCTCTCTCGATGCTCCGGCGAGCACCGTTACGGCCGGAGGTGAAACTTCCAACGCAACCTCTGGCGGCATTCTTGTCATGATGGTGTAGGTTTCAGTCTCGGCGGCCACGTTTGTGACGGTCCGCCTCACCATCTGAGTGCCTTTAAGCTGAGAGATGGTGATTGAGGGGATGTTGAGATCGTAGGGGCGCTGACCCTTGGAGCTGGAGTTGCAAGCTGAACCAGTTATGTTTGATACTTCACTATGATCGATGTCAGGAATCGAGCACAAAAATGTGATGTAGTCTTGATGAGCTGCCAGCACAAGTAAAGAAAAATTAGAACAAAGAAATACGACATCGTGGCCTGAATAACTAGGGACTGCTTAATTAACATGAGACTTGCCACTGAATAAGGCAAAAGAGCCATTCACAAAAGACTTGCGTCTAAAAAATTGAACTTACTTGCATCTAGAACAAGGCCAGGATCAAGGGCAGCTTTTGTTAACCGCACCACTACCATAATCAAATGGTGTGGCCCGTGTAAGTGTCATTATTTCTGATGCAGAGTATTGCTGCGCTCTAAGAGGATGACTCCCTTTGTCCAGTGTATTGGCAGTAGTCATCAGGGCAGACTTTATTGCTGAGGGGCTCCACTTGGGGTTCTTCTGTTTTATTAGTGCTGCAATGCCAGAAATATGCGGTGCAGCCATGCTAGTTCCAGACATCATGGCAAATCCTTCTCCTAGAAAAACATTGGCACAAAGACAAAATTTGAGTTAGCTCACAGCCTCACACAGAATGATGGCTAATGTCTTTCATCTTTATGAATTAACACCAGCCACAAGAGACACAAGAAAGAAATGGAAATCCCTCATCAAGCCAGCATGAACAAGGGCATGAACTCTTGAGAAACATTATTGAAATGATGAATAAAGTTGGGTAACGATTGGTATGCGATGGCGAATTTAAACTAGATTAAAGATGCATGCCCAGGCATGATACAATAGTGTGACCATAAAATGCTGAAAAGTGTCATGTGTGCTTCATTGAGACAGTCAAAGCTTACCGGCATAGTTTGCTTCATCAGTTCCATTAGGCGCCCATGCGGCCCATATAAGATTACCAGGAGCGAGTATATCAGGTTTAAGAACATCAGCATCTTGGAAGCTAAAATCTTTTACATCAGGTCCTCGAGAAGAGAACAACGCAACCTGGGGAGCTGAATTGTATAGCGTTGGTGCCAAACCATCTGCAATACCTGCCGTTGCTTGGAATACTGTAGCCCTTCCAGCCCAATCTCTTGTTGTAGAAGAGTTGTAGTAGTCTATAAGATCCTACAGAGCCAAAAATAATGTTATCCTCCTTTGTTATGTCATCCGACAATAGCAGCAGCTATAGATACAATTCATGTCACTGCTCTAAAAGTATCTGCAGGTTGGTTCATTGAGAATATATCAACTGTATACCTATGGGGTTCTGACTTCTGCTTATGGACAGACTACAGAGACACCAAAACAAGATTTATGAGTCTAGCAAGCTTCCACAAGAACTACAGCATCCAACCTTCAGTACATAGATAGGTTGATCTGTTTCATGTTTATATTAGAGGTTGTATCTTGTTGTTTCTATACTTTTACAAATGGTGTTTTGTCTATGGATGACATTCATACATATCTGCACACTAAGGCCCCAATGGGGATACAATCAAGGATCCAAAAGCCGGTACCGGACCAAATCCCGCCGGGCGACCGGTAAAAAAAACCGGGCGGTAACCGGCCGGTTACCGGTTTTCCCGGCAAGATTCCGGTTGAATTTTGCTTGAATTCGCTTAAAAATATCCGAAAATCAAAATTTGAATTTGCAAACCCCGGAAAAACCGGCCAGGAATCCCCCTCCCGGTACCCACCGGTAAATCCGGTTAGGCGGTAACCGGCCGGTTTTTTTTCCCTGGATACAATACCTTTGTTTTGCTGACATCTGTGATGAGAATCCCAGGAATATTGACAGGTACAGGATCGAATTTTGTTCCTGGGTAACTATTCTCCACAGCAACAACAAAGCCAGCTGCACCGAGACTCCTCGCTGTCTGGGACACTTTCTTGATTGAAGCTGTTCCAGAAATATAATTAAAAGAATAGCCACACAAAAGAATTTTGCTCTGAACTTTCCTCTTATTCAAGAGTTCTGGCCTTTGACAATCCAATGCACTGTACTTGGTTGCAGATGAACCCAGCAGAGCATCAGCAGCAGAAATCAGGCTGAATGACTTGTTCCCATGTGTTGCAGCTGTAGCCAGATGAGAAAATTGTCAACTAACCACAAGTAGAAACTTTTTACTGATTATCAGAATACCAGGACCAGTGGACCACTCAAACATCTCATCTCACCTTCACAGTACTATGAAATAACATTTGTTGACAGTAATTGCAATTTGCAAGCCAACATAAAAGAACTATAGGTCTACAATCAAGAACCTCTGTGGAACCAAAGGAACACAAACTCAGAATGTCTCTTCCAAGCAAAGCATTTCCACAATGAGATAAAAACAAGGATGCATTATAAAGCCTATCTACACTCTACATAACTAAATTTTCATGTTCAGCCAATACCGTCTTGTCATTTCTACCTCCCTTTACTATGCCCTAAGCACCAACATCATTTGGTGACCTATTGAGGGTGAAAAATTGGAGGCAGTCCTCTTAGAATAGCTCACTCTATTTCATTTTGTACAATTCTGTAGCCCACGATTGGATACACTGTGCATGTGTTGTGCTGACAATATGTCAACATATTTTGTGTTAAAAGGTATCCACCAAAAGAACTTACGTGATACTCCAAGTCCAGGAAGAAGTTTTCCATTTCCAAGTGTCAAATGATTCTTGTATCTGCGGTCATCAACTCCAGCAGCAATAGTGGTTATCCATGGGCTGAACGACACCAGTGTTTTTGGAAATGGACCTCCATTTCCTGCAGCTTGGGCAACAAACACACCAGCTTTCACAGCAGAAAGAAGTGCTGCATCGAAAGGATTCAAAAATGTAGTCCGTGTAGCTGTTGGTGGGCTATTTGGCCCAACAGAAAGGTTGAGAATGTCAACACCATCCTGAACAGCCTGCAGATAGACATCTAGGCATTAGCTAGCTCCTACATATCGGAGGCTTGCAATAGTGACACATTAAAGTTATCTGGCAGGTGTTCTTTTATTCATTGTACAATACAGTCCGAAGAAAACACTAGCAAGATAGTAGGTTCCAGAAATAAGTATTCAAGTAACCATTATCAGGTATTTCTTTGTATATCAGGCATGAAAATGACCTCTTAAAATCGAATTCATACGAGTCAATGCACACCATTGTAGACTCAAAGGTTTAGCACAAATCAAAGATAATAAAAGTCCATCATTATTTAGAAGAAAGCTTGGGGCTCTATTTGGAAGCTTTATAAACTTCAGATCTACATCACCTTTGTTGGAATACACACTTGATCTATTCCAATGGGACAAAAGGCCAATATATCATGTACAGGGTAGACAATAAGCAAAGAACACTCTAAGCTGTTGGAGATATGCCCTAGAAGCAATCATAGAGATGATGATATTTCGTTGTATCCATGATTTAATAAATGTTCCTTGAATATTGTCTTTGTGTTGATTAACAAGTATGTGACTTGTTTGTGAAACTTTTTACTTGTATGGTTATTCTAAAGTTGTCCCTAGTCGGAGTTCATGTGAGGACACACGTGAATGATGGATTAGCACATGTATCGGTTGATGACCATGTTTCACAGATCATAGACATGGAGATGTCAAACCAATAATGTGGACACATGTTTAGAATATGGGGTTGGACCGACCCAACATGAGACATAGCAATTATACTTATGGTTCTCTCTACACAATGTGTACGCCTTGTCCTTAGACCTGAGATTGTCGCATGTACTTGAGATGTGAATCAACCTACTTAGGGGCTATCAAACGCTACTCCAGAATCGAGTAGTTATAAAGGTAGCTGGTTTGTCATGAAGCATGTTGCGAGGCATGGTCACGAGATGGGATTTGCCTCTCTACCGAGAGAGATATCTCTGGCCCTCGAGTGATCGGATCCAGAAATGCATGGTCATGCTACTTAAGGTTAAGAGTTAACCTAGTAAGGGATTCCGGATCACGGGATCGAGAAAGAGTGGTCAGCTTGGAGCTCGACCGAATATCGTGAGGCAAAGGGATTGGCATGTACATAACGTTGTGATGGTTCGTCCGATATGATCTTTGTGTATGTTTAGGAGTTGGCACGTCTTGCTAGAGGCCGCTACCAACTATTGACCAAGTATGTGTACTCGCGTCATGTCTAAACATACGTGAATCTATAGGGTCACACACTTAAAGGGTTGAAGCCTAATTCGAATTGGATCCGAATTAGACTGGGCATTGAGTCCTAATAGGCCTCTATTCATAGAAGCCCATTGTAAGGACGTCTATAAAAGGAGGGCAGGGGCGCACAGGATTAGGGATGAGTTTTTCGTGACATCCTCAAACCCTAGCCGCCACCCTCCCACGCCCTAGTCGCCGCGCGATCTAGTAGTTCGGCGCGCGCCGCTTCTCCCGCACGCGTGGATACCTTTGAAGGCGCCGATCCGTAGCGCTGGGACGAACCGCAAGAGAGGAGTCAGACGTGGGACGCCACGACGAGGACGAGGAAGTAGTACGACTACTCGCCTCGACGCATCGCATCAACTTAGTACGACTACACCGCCCGACGCGTCGCATCAACTTCCTCACCGCGCCTAGTGGTAAGACCGTGATCTATAATCGCAGTGATCTTGGTTTACTGTAGAATTTTTTAATTTGCGCTAGTGTAGCCTACCCGTTACCCTTCATAAGCTATATACATATCTAAACCCCCGCCTCAAACTCATGGTGGATCACTGATTTTGGATAGGTAGAAACTATGATGAACTCTAGCTTGTGCCTTAGTAAAGAAATCTGCTAACTGAAGCTCCGAAGGCACGTACTGAAGAGCAATAACTTGGTCTCACACCTGCGATCTCATGTACGAAGCATCTACCCCAATGTGTTTGGTAAACTCATGCTTCACTGGATCTCGAGCAATGCTGATCGCACCAGTACTGTATGATAAGACAGGATTTGATGCAAAAACTGAAACACCGAAATCCTCAAGTAACCACCAAACCCAGGTGATCTCAGTTGTCAACAACGCCATGGCCCTCAACTCAGCCTCAGCACTCAATCGAGAAACGGCAGTCTGCTTCTTGATCTTCCAGGCAATCAGGGAGGAACCAAAGAAAACACAATAGGCAGAAAGAGAGCGGCGATTAGAATGATCACTAGCCCAAGTCGCATCAGAGTACGCCCAAAGCTACAAAGAACTGGAGCAAGGAAAGAAAAGGCGACAAGTGATGGTCCCACGAAGATATCGCAGAACACGAAGGTGACTAACTGTAGTGGAGCTGAGTGGGAGCAGAGACGAACTGACTCAGGATGTGAATTGGGTGAGAAATGTGAGGTCGAGTGATCCTAGGTAGACGAGGCTCTCGACAAGATGACGATAGCGAGTGGGATCCTCAAGAGACTCATCATCAATTAGCCGAAAGTGAACACTAAGCTCCATAGGTGTATCCATCATGCGCTGATCAGTGAGACAAGCGCGAGCAAAGATATCCTGAATGTACTTCTCCTGGGAGAGGTAGTAGCCCTCAGGCGTAGAAGTGACCTCAATCCCAAGGAAGTAACGAAGAGGGCCCAAATCAAACATCAAGAACTACTCACTAAGACGCTCCTTCACAAAGGCAATGTACTAAGAGTCATCTCCAATAATGATCATATCATCCACATAGAGGAGCGTCCGACCGCAAGGATGTGTGTACATAGAGGGTAGGGTCGTGACCACTGATGGAGAAACCGGCAGCAGTGATAACAGACGAGAAGCGGTCAAGCCAAGCATAAGGGGCTT
Organism: Ampelocalamus luodianensis; assembly: GCA_036346255.1. Lineage (NCBI taxonomy): Eukaryota > Viridiplantae > Streptophyta > Magnoliopsida > Poales > Poaceae > Ampelocalamus > Ampelocalamus luodianensis. The sequence continues at coordinate 47,024,136 of CM070627.1, read as the reverse complement.
GTTTGAGCCCATAGAGAGAGCGACCAAGACGACAAACCATACCATCAGGGACATAATAACCAGGGGGTGGCTAAATGTAGACCTCCTCACGCAGCTCGTCATTAAGAAAGACATTCTTGACGTCCGGCTGAGAGATGGGCCACTATCGAACAGAGGCTGCAACAAGGAGAGTGCGAACAAGTATTGCTGTTAAGTCGGGCGATTAGTCGTCGATTAGTTGTATAGTCGGCCGTAGCAAACGACTGGAGTGCTGCAACTCGACTAGATTGCTAGGCGCGCGACCTGCATCGATTAGGCGACGACTAGAACGGCTGGGCGTGCGACTAGAAGCTTGTTGGGCCAGGCCCAACATCAAAATTTGACAAGTTGGCCCAAATCGTTTTTGGCGCAGATTAAGGGAATAAGCACTCATCTTTGGGCAGAAACAAAGTCGCGCGCGAAGCCAATTAGGCGCGCCAAAACTCCTCCTCACCGCTGGCGCTGAGCCACGCGCCACAGTCACCGACGACGAGCCCTCGCCCCGAGTCCGGGACGCAAGACGCCCTCCTCCCGTGTCCCGACGAGCGAGCATCTCCTCCTCCACTGTGGGCGTTGGGCCAGCACAGCCGCCGGCGGTCGCCGACACACGAGCTTCTCCTCCCCTGAGTCCCAACGCGCGAGCACGTCCTCCTCCCGAGCTGACGTGCAAGCACCTCCTCCCTCACCATGGGCGTTGGGCCAGCGCCGTCGCTTCCGCTGACGCATGGGCTCCTCCTCCCCCCGAGTCCCGACGTGCAAGCACCTCCTCCTTTGCCTCCCCCATCCGGTCGCCCATCCCACTCGTCACCAACCTCTACTCAGGTAAGTATCCATCTAGTTCTTTCAACTCCCAAGGCTTAATCCCTCGCCTCTCCATCGCTCCTATTCGCTGCTAGAGTCGCCTTATAGACTCACGTGCTCGCTTGGTAGTGCTCGTACTAGTATTTTGTAGGCTAGTAGCAGTATTAGTGTATTACTAGTACACTAGCACTAGTATGGTAGCATTGGCATTCAGTAGTAGCACTATAGCAGTAGTAGTTTAGCATGAAGCCATAACAGAAGCATCACTCATTTACTCATTGGTTATTGCTTGCTTTTTATACTTAATTACTACCAATCTATCATACATCAAGATTATTGTTCATATTGAGTAGGAAATGTCACATGTGGAATTGTGGAACTGTGAAATAACATACTGCAAGAAAGAATATACAGGTAAATGAATAACTTTTCATTCATTTATACAAGATGTCAAGATTATATCTATTGAATATTGATACAGTGATATTGTTTGCAATTTTACATATATAATTGTACAATACATACACCAACATATGTTGATACTAGAAGAGGAGCTCCGGCAGCCAGCACTGCATTCTGAAGGCTTTGTTTGAAAAGAATGGGAACTAGCTCTTCATTCTTGATGCTTCAAACACAAACGATAAGGTAACAAGCTCTTCCATGTTTAGCATTAGCAGTTGTAGGCTTGTACTTGTAGTACACTGGTAGATCTTTCATGAAGGCATGTAGTATTAGCTGTAGGCATGCAGCATGCATAAGTATTCTTCCTTGAACCACCAGCTGCAACCTGAGCCATCACTGTCACTAGTCACCAACTAGTCTCTGACTAGTCGACCGACTAGTCGATTAGTTAGCAAGTCTTGACTCGACTCGACTTGACGACTTAATAACATTGCGAACAAGATGAGTCTTATAGCGCTCAAGGGAACCATCCAAGCGGATCTTGATCTTGTACACCCACTTGCATGTGATAGGAGTGACGCGCATGTAAGAGCATAAGATCCCAAGTGCTAGTACGTTCCAAAGCAGTAATCTCCTCAGACATCGTGAGCTGCAACTCAGGGTGAGCAGCAGCCTCACAGTAGGTTATAGGCTCAAAAAGAGTAGCGACTGCGAAGCTGTAGTGCTCAAAAGGCCTAACAGTGCGACGATCACGGAGATTGTATCTAGGAGAAGGTGGAGCAGGACCCAGCAAGGATGGAGAAGAAGAGCAGAAAATAGGGCCCAGCAAAGACGGATGCTCAATTGGAGAAAAAGGGGGCCTAGGACGGCGAGAGTAGTGCAAGAGAAAAGGTGGAATCTCAACAAAAGAGCTGGAATGAACCTCCAGAGGAGAGGGAATTGCTGGAGCCGGAGGAGAGGGAAGCGAAGGTGGAGGCGGAAGAAAAACAGAAGTGGAAGGCTGTGTCAGGAAAAGTCAGAAAAAAAAAATCGACTCAACAAGAGAATCTAAGCTGGCAGTAGAGGGACGAGAGTAGTAAGGACGGGACTCATTGAAGGTGACGTCCCGAGAGATCCTCATCCGGCGAGCAACAGGACCGTAGCAGCGATAACTCTTATGTTCAAGACTGTAGCCAAGAAAAACACACTCAACCGATCGAGCAATCGCCTTGGTGCGCCACGGCGGGAAGGACGGCAGACATCGAAATAAATAAGGTGATCAGACGGAGCCCAGTGTAGAGACATTCGACAGGAGTAGAGCCCTAAAGAGTAGTGGAAGGTTGCATGTTAATGAGGAAAGCAACAGTGGAAACAGCCTCAATCCAGAAGTGAGGTGGAACAGAAGAGGCAAACATGAGAGCACGAGTTGTCTCAAGCAAGTGACAATACTTACACTAAGAGACACCATTCTGAGCGTGAACACCAGGACAAGAGTACTGAGAAAGAGTACCATGCTCAGCGAGAAAGCGACGCAAAGCAACAGATAAGTACTCGTCAACAGAATGAACACGAAAAACACGAATGGCCGAATCAAACTGAGTGTGAACCATGGTGGCAAACCTCTGGTAAATGGAGAGAACCTGACTGCGAGAGGACACGAAGTAGATCCAAGCATGATAAGAATAATCATCAATAAAAATCACATAGTATTGATGACCCCCTTTCGAAACGAAGGGAGCCAGACCCCAAATATCAGAGTGAACAAGATAAGATCAAAAGGACGAGTCGAGACAGAATCACTAGAGGAATAGGGGAGCTGCAGCTGCTTGCCAAGCTTGCAACCCATACAAGGTAAAGAGGTGTTACCAGAAACAACCCAAGAAAACCACGACCTACTAGAGACGATAGTCACGATCCACAAAGATAACCCAAATGATGGTGCCACTGAGCAAAGGAAACAGTAGAAGACGCAACAAAAACATAGGCAGATGTAGCGACTGACTGGCTAGTGGAGACAGCAGAAAGTGCAGTCAGTCGAGCTCCCAAAGACGCTACGAATCACGGCACTGAGAGCCAACACCAAGTAGAGTCCCCGTGTGGCAGTCCTAGACACAACAAGATTCAAACTCAAGAATAACACGACGGTCGTGATCAATGATCTGACCGACCGACATAAGCTGCATAATAAACTTGGGAACATGAGAAACGACATGAACATGAAAGGAAGAAGTGGAAAGGATGTCTCGTCCTACAACAGGAAGAGAGGTACCATCTGCAATCTGAACAGTGGAAGGAAGAACTGTGGGACTCACAAAAGTGAGACGAGTAGAATCTGGTGCCATGTGAAAGAAAGCACTAGAGTCCAAGATCCACGAAGATAAAGTACTAGACGAGGAAGGTGGTGAAGGCGAAGAAGACTGCTGAGAGGCAAGAGCTAGACGAACAGAGCCTGAGGAGTCTAACGACAAGAGCTCGGAGCAGGGACGACAGCGGCGACCTGAGGCAGGGGCGGCAAGGGTGACCCGAGGCAGGCGTGATGACGGCGGCCTGAGACAAGGGCAGCAACAACCTAATGTAAGCGTGGCGGCGGCAGCCTGAGGCAGGGACAGCGGCGGCGGCCCGAGTACCGAGACAGAGGCGGTAGCGAAAGCCTCGCTGTCGTGGAGGTCGACGTAGCCACTAGGAGCGCAGAGAGGAGCTCGTTGCGCTTGACCAGCTCGACGTTGGCCCACAAGACGGCCGCCGCGCCCGCGAGACGCCACGAGAGAGGCAGCCTGGCCGGCCGCGCCGCGGCACGCACGCAGGAGGCGGCGCCGCCTCCATCCAGAGACGCGCGGTCGGGGGCGCGCGGGGATACGGCGTGGAGTCGTCGGGCGCGAGATCCGTGGAGCGCTGTTGGAAGCGGGATCCAGGAGGCAACTCAGCGAGGTGGCTCTCGGAGTAGAGCACAGGGAGGTGTGGTCCGGCCTGGGGCAACGCTAGACGCGGGATGTAGAGGAGGCCTAGGATCCAAGTCCGGCGCGCCAGCGCGCGGAGGAGCGTTGATCGGCGGCGCCCTCGCCGAGTAGGCGCCAGTGGTCGAGAGGTTCGGAGCAGCGGAGCCGCAACCTCGTGAGCAGCAACGCCGGATCCAAGGGCGGCGAAGCTGGCCGAGGCAAAGCAGAAGATCGCAGGAAACAAAGGAAGAGTGGGAGAGGAAGGCGACGGCGGCAGTGGCCAGAGAGCAGCAACGGCTCTCTTTCTCAGAAATCCTAAGCATGGCTCTGATACCATGTTGGAATGAACACTTGATCTATTCCAATGGGCCAAAAGGCCAATATATCATGTACAGGGTAGACCGTAAGCAAAGAACACCCTAAGCTACCATGCCATTATGAGTCAACCTCAAACAAATGTTGTCAAACTTTTATACAATGTTACTGTTACATCATAAATCATATCTTCCAATGTACCCCAGAACAATCAGCTTCCCTGAGTATCTAGTATTTACTCAATATCAAGTACAATGAAAATTGCCAGTTGGTGAAAGAATTGTACTCCAATAAATTACAATACCTGGTCAATGGCTGCCACAACATCAGATACATAACCACCAAAAAGCCTGTAAAGAACCTTGTACACAGCTATCCTGACAAGCATAAACTCAAGAAAGTAAGACATTGGCAAGTAAGCAAAAGCAAAATGGCTTTCTCAGAGTATTAAACCACAAGGATACTGAAGACTTACGACTTATGAGTGCTTTTATGCTTTTCCCCAAGAAAAATACCAGTAACATATTTTGGGTAACAGGAGAATGCTTGTTTGAGATATTAGAGTTTAGGTAAGAGTCCAAGTCGTGTGCGAGTCGGACTCAAATCGTGCTCGAGTTGTATTAGAGTGGGACTACAATATTTGGCACTATAAATAAAGAGTGTAGGGATCCCAAGAGGGACACACGATTATTCCCCAAAATTCTACATGGTATCAGGGCCAATCAATCCACCCAAAACCCTAACCCGAGAAAAAAACCCTTACCTGATGAACCGCCGCCGCCATCTGTCGATCCGTCGGCCGCGCTGCCTTGTTGCATGTGGTCCTCTGCCACCGCGTCGCACGGGAGCGAGTCGCGGCCAGCCAGGTTGCGTGTGGGCAAGCCGAGGCGACGACGTGAGGAGGCACAAAGGCAGTGTCGGTCAAGGTAGAGAGTGGAGACATTGGCCGGGCGATGGAGGCGCTGCGCGCGCGGCGACGAGAAAGGAAGGTTGCGCTTGGGATCCGATCAAGGTGGCGGATCCGGCGCCGCGCCGATCCGGCGCGGGCAAGGAAGGCGAGGAGGCGACGCGTCAAGGTGCGGTGAAAGGTCGGCGGCTAATGGGGAAAGGAAGGGAGGAACGAAAGGAGAATCGGGGGAGGAGGAAGAAGTACTTGGTTGCGTGCTCGGGGGGAAGAAGGTGGCGTTGCTAGCTAGGAGGGTGGCGAAGAGAGACAGCTCAGGGGGGCGAAAGAGGAAGGTGCTGGTGCTTGCAGGAGGAAGGAGGGTTGCGCACTGTGCTTGGAGGTTAGGCTCGAGAGGAAGAAGGCGCTTGGAGGAAGAAGCGGGGGTGGCTGGGGGTTGATCCGATGTGGTGATCCAGATCCAGTGCGGAGGATCCGGTGTGGTGTCGGTATGGAGGATCTGGTGTGGGTGCTTCGAGGGTGGAGGATCTTCTAATCCGGTGTGGAAGTCTGACGATCTGATCTCGTGTGGAAGATATGATCCGTGTAGCCTCGTGTGGATCGAGATGGCGGAGGATCTAGTGTGATTGAGAGGATCTAATGTGGATCCGTGACGCGAAGGATCCGTGGTTGTGCTAATGGTAGAATTGGTATCGTGCAGGAGTGTTGGTATGGGTACCTGAGATAGTGTTGCCGAGAGGTCCGTAAGAGAATCGAGACCGAGTCGACGAATGGTTCGTGATGAGGCATCGGTGGTGGAGATCGAGACGGAGCGTGTGGGCATAGTGGTGGAGGCCGGGGGTGGCTGGGGACATAATGGTAGAGGAAGATGAGGTTGAGGTCGAAGCTGCTGGTAGATGGTGGAGATGGATTTGGTGACGTCTCTGGTAGTATTGGTGGTGAGCAACTTTTGGTCTTTGTGATGGTATTAGTTATAGAGTCGGTGGTATGTTTTAGTAGATTCTAGTAATAGTATTGCAATATGTAACAAAATGAGCATGATTGTTATCTCATGTTCACCTTGAGAGAGTATGTTGGAGATATTAGAGTTTAGGTAATAGTCCAAGAAGTATACGAGTCGGACTCAAATCATGTGCGAGTTGTGTTTGAGTGGGATTGTAATATTTGGCACTATAAATAAAGGGTGTGAGGATCTAAGAGGGACACACGATTATTCCCCGAAATTCTACAATGCTACTCATGGAAAGATAGGAGGAAAAGAAACTCCACTAATTCACACTATTTGAGGTGATTTAGGCACTGTTCTTAGTTGTTTAACGTGATCTTAGTTCAGAAAATGCTGGAAAAATCAAAACATACCTAGCACGTGGAGCCATGCCACTTGCTTTGCCAAATTCATGACCATGCATTCGCACCGGAATACCATTGTTTCCAGCAGCAATTGCAGCTGTATGACTGTTGAGAGAAAAAGGTATATATGTATCAGAAAAGTCGTGTCATTCTTCCCAAGACAGAAAACAAGCAAAATAACTAATTTTGAAGAAAAAGATGATTCAAACAGAAAGGTTTCCTCGGCAAGCCAAGCAAAATAATATCAACAGGATGCACACAGTTTAGAAGTTATAAGCAAGAATACTATTTAAATGTACTACGTTTTTTTAGTGAGCAACCAGAGCTAAGAAATACGGAACATGACCTTCCATGACCATCACCATCTAATGGAGACGCAAAATCAACATCGGGATTAAATGCTCCAGCAGCAATTGCAGCTTTCGCAAAATGCTGGGCCCCAACTATCTTCCCATTACAGAAGCTTCTTCGTGTTACTGGATCCATCTCGCATTTCCCTTTATAACGAGGAACAGGTCCATAAGGATCGGTTTTGTGGGCAGCAAAGCTTGGATGCTGGGGATAAATCCCTGAATCCACAAAGCCAATCACAACATCTTCACCAGCTCTATCAAATCCACCTCCTGTTGGCCATACCCCTGTTGGCAATCCAAGAAACTGTGGAGTGTGTGTCGTCAGCTTCTGTATCTTCGTATCTCTCTCCACATGCTTAACTCCTGGGGCTTTCCTTAAGAATTCGGCCTAACACAATGAAACATTAATGTGTTCAGCCAAGATAGTAATCCAAAACAGGAAAGAATAAAAACATATGTGCCTCTCAGCAAAATTGTGATGCCAGATACCTGCAAGGATGACATGTGAACTGCAAAACCATTAATAAGATGATGGTAGCTATAAAGCTTCTCGTAAGTTCCTGCTACAAAAAGCGAGTCTAGAAGCTTGTCATGGTGCCTTCGGAGGTGGAGCGAGTATGATGTGACAGCCTCACTGCAAATCCGAAATTTAGAGTGAGCATGATATTATCATGTGTGCACCATAAGCACAAGTCGACTGCAATGCAAAACTTAATGAGGACCTTTCAGTTTTGCTACCAAGGAGCCTAAAGGTATAAATAACAATTGGCGAGCGTATTTTGTTAAGGCTTCCAAACTGGACATTCTTGATATGATGGAAGATCTAGCAACAATTACCAGTTAGTTAATTAGTTTAGTGAGTAATGAACATAGAACGCGAACCTCATCCACTACATCTATCTAAAGCATACACTAATAGGAAAAAGGGAAAACATTTCCACTAACACCTTTTTGGGGGAACCATTTTCCTCAATAGCAAGCTCAAACTGCAATGGCAGTTGAAAAATGCAACTCAACAATAACCAGCCCTATGTTACAGTGTGGAGTGGAGTCTCCCAAGATAGACCTGATGAATGCTACGTGGCAGGCAACGCAAAAGAAATGTTTAGAGACATGGTAAAAACAACATCAGCAAGAGTACACTACCTGGTAATATCCATCTCTTCATCTACATCTGCTGCGGTGGCGGGGAATCCTTCAACTCCACCTCTGTAGCTCACAACCGGATCCCCTTCCATAGTAACAATGTACACATAATGCGTTCCAAGGACTAGTTGTGGCACAAAGATAAGAAGCAAACAGGCAAGCTCAACCCCCTTCATCTTCACCAATGCCCAAACAGCGACTCCACGGAACCTTCCAAATAGGGAAACTATCAGGGGCAAGCACTTAACATTGGCATAATATTTGCAGTTCTCATGCCCGGCATTAGTTGGATCAGATGAATGGCAGGAGTACAACGACAAAATGCCTGCACTCCTGCTTTAGTAAATCACGATTACCCCAGTCACAAGACTGGTCCCGCTACTCCCGCCTGTGCCCACCATTGTTCTGTGATGCTCGAGTTGCCCACACCATATGTCTCTCATGGAGTATGCATTTATGAAACCTCTTATATTAGGCTGCCCAGTGATATTAAATGGCTCTTCAGAATTATAATAGCATAAAACCGCTACCTTGCATGTACAGAATATACAATTTTACTTAGTTTCATTATATTTATCCTCTCTCGAGAACAGATTGATCTTTCGATGAAACTAAAATATTATATTGCTTCACTTGGGGATCACACATAAGTAAAGATCTATCGATAACAGATTGAATAAGCATCTATTCCACTGTAATTAACAGTGAAAACAGCTCCGAAAATTAAAAAAAGAAACCAAAAAAGAGAGCAGCCTGAAGCTATGTGATCATTTGATCAGAGGTACAGCCGTGGGCCAGCTAAAAACTCTCTTTTTTCAAACCAAAGGTCATACGGGAAAAAGGAACATAAGAACAAACAAACAAAATGAATCCCCTAATAATGTGGCCCTTTATGTCATTATTATAGCTTGTTCTAAGTTGTACGCCTAAGTGCACACTCTAAACAATTTTTAAAAAAATACACAAGTAAATCAAAAAATAAAATCAGTAAAAAAAATCGTGCTTCACACAGTGAAGAAATGCAAAAGGGAGAAATAAACAAACAAGTAAATAATGCACCTAAGAAATAAACTCTCACTCAAGCATTCCCCGGCGCTGCCGCCACTCTGCCTCGATCAGCCCGCGTTGCTCCTACGGAAACGGATCAGTCGTGGAAATCCTCGCCGAATGTCAGCGACGGCATGCCCAGCAGGAATGAGCACCAGTAGCAATAGCAAGGCGCGGGACGGGGCTAGGGTTTGCGCCGCGCGTTTTGGGAAGTGGAATTGGGAGCCAGGGCAGCGAGGAGGCAAAGAGTGGTAGTGAGGTGTGGGCTAAATGCTAATGGCGTCCCTTTTAACAAAAAGGATTATCTTACCCTATGTCACCGCCCCTCTATATATAGGCATCCATGATGGGTCTCGTACTTGAGGCCCATTAGGAACTCGTGGTCTACAAGAATTCGGATCACCATCCAAATCAAATCCTAGCCCTTTAAGTGTGTGACCCTATAGGTTCATGTGTAATCGGTTGTGACTCGAAAACTCTTTTCCGACCACGAGTCGTTAGCGGTATCTAACAAGACATAACGATTACCAAACAAACATAGAATATATCGGACGAACCTTAATGCAATATGATCTAAGACCAGATCCTTATCACTTACGACTAATTGCACTCTAGTCATGACCAATAATACTTAGTTACAACCGCTAGTACTTAATTACGACCGATTAGTGACCAGTTAGTACTTAATTACGACCAGTTAGTGACCAGTTAGTGATTATGTTCGACCAGTCTACGACCACCAGATCTCCACACGATCGCTTCACGACATCGGCCTTCCACTCGTATCTCCATACGATCAGTCTACGACTAGCTTCGACCAGTCTACGACCAGCTTCTATTTGGTCGAACTGAACAACCTGCTTGTGTATTCTCCTTTTGCCTCACGATGGTTGAACTCTAAGTGATATAATTTGTCATCCATAGACTGTTGAATACTTTCTCGATCAAGTATCGAATAACTTCATGCGGTCGACACTTTGACCACTAATGGCATGGCCATGCACTTTCTTTATCCGACCACAACGAGGGGCCTAGAGACATCTCTCCTGATATGTTATGAGGAGCAAATCCCATATCCGACCAGTCACATTCCTCCGCATGTTTCATAGCATACCTGAAAACTACCTTTATAACTACCTAGTTACGAGTAGCGTTTGGCAACCCCTAAAAGTGCTATTACACATATAGAAGCCATGTTGATCTCAGGTCTAAGGATTATACATCACTATTACTTGAGACCAACTAACGACACTAGCATTTAGCCATTAGCATTTAGCCCACACCACACCATGGTTGTCACGGCGACCTTGGCGACCACGGCGCCTAAGGGGCGCCAGGACGCCTAGTCGTCCAGGCGGGCGCCTAGTCGTCCTCTAGGCGAGGCAAGGCGAGCTAAATAGCAACTACAATTATATAACTAGCAAGTAGCAGCACTAGTCAATACACTGAGAGCAATACACCGAGTAGAAAATCCGGCCGCTCGATCGCCTAATCGCCATCGCCAGCCGCCTAACGCCGCTCGTAGAAAGCCGCTTGCCTCCCATTCTCTCCCCAATCCCCATCTCCCTATCGTGGCGACGGCGACGCGCCCATCTCTCCTCGCGGCGAGCGGCTCCCTCTCCCGCCTCGCTCTCCCTCTCCGCGCGCTCGGGAGGCGACGACGACGGTCCCGCCGGATCCGAGCAAGAGAGCCCGATCCGGTGACGGACGCCGGAGAGGCGGCGTCGCGAGAGGAGGAGATGGAGTACTGGGCCGGCAATGCGCGCGTGACGCTGCCGAGATGGCCAAGGCGGCGAGCGATCACGCGCGCTCGCTCCGCCTCGCCGAGACGCCTAGGCGACGCCGTGACAACCATGCACCACACTACCACTCTTTGCCTCCTCGCTGCCCTGACTCCCCACTTCAACTTCCCAAAATACGTGGCGCAAACCCTAGCCCCTCGTCCGCCTCGCTACCGCCATCGTGCTCATTCATTGGCATGCCGCACGACATTCGGCCGAGGCAGAGGCGACGGCAGTCTGGGAATGCTTGAGTTCTCAGGTCATCTCTTAGGTGCATTATTTACTTGTTTGTTTATTTTTCCCCTTTTGCATTTCTTCACGGTGTGAAGCGCGACTTTTTTACTAATTTTATTTTTTGATTTACTTGTGTATTTAAAAAAAATATTATTTAGGGTGTGCACTTAGACCTACAACTTAGAACAAGCTATAATAATGGCATAAAGGGCCACATTATTAGGGAATTCATTTTGTTTGTTTGTTCTTGTGTTCCTTTTTTCCGTATGAGCTTTGGTTTGATCATGCTGCTCTCTTTTTTTGGTTTCTTTTTTTAAAATTTTCGGAGCTGTTTTCACTGTTAATTACAGTGGAAGCTGTGAACCCCACTGTTAATGCATGAACTTTAATCTAGTTCAAAACTAGAATAGTAAAGTTGTAATCATACATGAGCATCAACCAAACATCAATCAACACAAATAAAAATGAATCAAGTCAGAGCTTGAAAAACCGAAATAAAAAGAAATTGGGTTAAGGGGGAAAGGGAACCAAGGCGGGCCGGCACACGGCAGCGCAGAGAGGAGCGCGAGCGCATACCGCCGGAGGCGCAGGGGAGGAACCACAAGGGCGAGCCAGGAGCGTGCGGCGCCGGGCCGAGACGCGCGGGCACAGGGGCGCGGTTGGACGTGCGTGTGGGCCGGGGAAACCAGCGGGGGGGGACCAAGGTGGCGGCGCTGGGCCGAAGGGAGAGGGAGAGAGGCACTGGACCAGCAGCGAGGCCGGCAGATCTGGAGTTCCGGACGGGGGCGGCGGATCTGGAGTTCTTGGGTGGCTGGCCGGGAGGAGGACGGGGGCGGTGGCGGCGGCGGCGGTTGGCTGGGAGGGGACTGGGGGAGGACCAGAGGAAGAGCGCGTGGGGATGGGGATGGGAGGGGACTGGCGGAAGTGGGAGCCTGGGACTTGGAGCTAGTTGACCGAGCGACTAGGGTTGTAGACAGTAGTCTCACCTCTGTCGGTGTATGTTGCGGTTAATCGAGCGTATCTATTGCCGCGCTCGTTTATCTAATAGACAAATAATTGTATCTGTTCCTATGTCCGTGGACAAAGAAAAACACACGTGACTCTCATCTCTACTCCTTACACTTTTGCCAACTCGCTCCACGACTACGCGTCGTGCACCCGGTTCTCATGGATTGAGGCTTGTGGACCATGTCAGTGACCGATGGTGATGCAATTTTTATCATTCTAAAATGTTCTTGTTATACGAAGAAATAATAAAAATAATATCTCTATCACTTATAAGGAGCGAAAATAACATCCCTACCGCTCTAAAACACTGCAGCAGTCACCTACCACATCTCAATTCACAATAAATACTATTTTATCATTTTATTCACCGAGACTAAATTTGTTATTCCTTCTAAGAAGTGCCCAGATAAGCCAAAAAAAAACTCAGTGTAGCTGAGTAGGAACGTTTTGGTGTGACGCGTGCTGCGTCCGTAGGGTGGGGGGTAATAGCTGCTGACTGTGTGACCCGCCTTTGTGGACCCGCGCTAGATGGACCCACAGGTCGGTGGGTGTTGGTCTATGGAGCGTGTCGTCCTTGCAAGTCCATGCAGGTGAATGAAGTGTTGGGGGTTCGGGGTGGTGCTCCCCTCGTGCCAGTGGGACTGACTGACCGTGACCGTGGCCGTGGGTACCCAGCGATGGTGCGGCCGCAGTTCTGCGTGAGAGATGTCCTTGTGGACCGAGCTAACGTGGTCCCGAGTGTCAGCTACTGTAGACTCGTAGACCATGTTCAGCGACTGCATGTTCCATGGAGCGTCTCGTCCTTGAGGTGCGCCAGGTTTTGGCCGCTTGCCCCTGACGAGCAACAAGTGTCGGGGAAAGACGCAACAGCCCGCTCCTCCGTGCAACTGTTCCGGGATACCCGCGCCCACGTGGCACGAAGTGGCCCGCGTCATCTCGGCGCCGTGCACCGGCGGGGGGACTGTTCGATGTGGTGCTGCTGGTCCACGGTGGAACGAACCAACCGAACGAACAGTGTACCCGAACGTTTGAGCCGCGTGCGAGGAGCAGGAGCGAGCAGGGGTGAGGGGAGAACGAGAATGAGACGTTGGTAGTGTCAGGTCGTGTGGGCCTGATCGGCCTTGGTTTTGTTTGCGCTGTGCCCACCTGAGAATGGGGTAGTAAGACGACATGCCGACCCAACATGTCGTCACCGCAAGTACTTTTTTGTGAACTGTCATCAAGTCCAAAATGATTCGAGTCATTAATTCTAGATTTCAAGTCCAAAATGATTCGAGTTGATCCAATGTCGTGTGGGGCACTCTGTTCTACTTATTGGTTAACAGCATTAGCTAGCTATCAAATGGGGACCGGCCGATATTTGGTGCTCACAGTTACACCACGCGCGACCGAGCGCTGGCTCTTATAGCTATTCTTTGTGCATGATAAGCGCGGGCCCTTATAGCTATTCTTTGTGCATACATATACTAAACCGATGCATGGTACTCTTAGTAGCATATGGCTATTGCATCTTCATTGTCTAGTTGTAATTTTCTTACTCGTATTTTCCCCCTTTTCGACTCTTTCTAACTTGAGTGGGTCATCTGCATGGGACGTTATAAGTTTGGATTATGCGAATGGGTTTAGTGGCTTGTATTCAATCTTAGATTCCGCTGACGGTGGTTTTTTTTTTCTTCCGGTATGCATACGTGAGTACCCCTCTATGGAGAATGTGTGCCGCTCTCCCTACTTGTGTGTTGCATGTGCGTGTGTGGGCGCGTGCATCCACTACTGTAGTAAATTAATTGAGCATGACATTGTAAAAAGACAATTTCAAACTTGAAATTTACTAATATATCCAAGATTTGAGATTTATGTCACACGTCTAAAGTCTAAACGCGACCATTGGGTTTTCTTCACATTAGGCTCAACGTCTATTGTACCATGTGAAAACTTTTTATGTTTGTCTTTCATTTTAAAACGGAGATACTCAGAGCTGAACTTACCATCCTATACTACATATAACAAAATAACAAACTGGTATTTTTTTCCCCTAAGTCTCAGTCAATTGTAACTTCCATCCAATATAACTAAAGACACATGGTTTGATTGCCTAGACTTATTGTTTCGATTTTCAACTTACTACTTATGAATTTGCCTTTCTTAGGTGAATTTGCCTGCTCTTTTAGATTGAGTTTAGTTGTACGATACACCGCATCAATTCAGAGTTTCAGACTCCAGTTGCTGCATCAAACCCCATCAAACCCGTTGAGTTGTGTTATGTTCCAGTGACTCCAACACCATATTCTCTAACATGTGTTCATATTATTGGTTTAATATCTCCATATCCATGACCTGTGAAACATAGTCATCAACCAATACATATGCAGTCTATTCATATGTGTTCTCATATATTTCTGACCAGAGAACGTTTAAGAATAATCATCGTAGAAATATAAAGTTTCACAGTCAAATCACATACTTGATAATAAATATTGTCGATATTATTCTAGGAACAAGATAACATATTATCCAATGTTATGAACAAAACAAAATATAATCACCTCTATGATTGCATCTAGGGCGTATTTTCAATGTAATCAGCGCAATTATCTGCCCGCGCCACCCATCGCCGCTCGCCACTCCTAGCCGTCCCCCACCCCCCTCTGGCCGTGGGCGACCAGCGAGCACCACTCCAACTACCCGAGCCTTCGACGCAAGCAAATAAACTTTGGTTCAGCAAGCTAAGAGTCCCTACTTCAGTTGCTTCCACCGGGAGATCGCGAGATATACAATCTCATCGCTGTAAAGGCTTCAGACTCATGATGAGAGATTGCCTAAATCAGTGAGCACTTCTTATTAGAGAAGATGGTGAGTATACCCTAGCTGGTGATATTGATGAAGAACATGCATTGCTGGTAACTGACCCCGCAGGTGAGCAATATGAATCTGAACACGACGAAGAATATTTTGGAGCTGAAGCAAGTGATAAGTTTTGAGCATAAT
Organism: Ampelocalamus luodianensis; assembly: GCA_036346255.1. Classification (NCBI taxonomy): domain Eukaryota; kingdom Viridiplantae; phylum Streptophyta; class Magnoliopsida; order Poales; family Poaceae; genus Ampelocalamus; species Ampelocalamus luodianensis. The sequence continues at coordinate 47,008,877 of CM070627.1, read as the reverse complement.
TGTGAAACGTATCCTTAGTGGTCAAATGGAGCGTTCTAAACAGAATCAACACCATAATCTGTTTCAAACAAAATTTATGGTCAATAAGCGTTCTTGTCGTGTGATTATTGATGAAGGAACTTGCAAAAAGTTGGCTAGTATTGATATGGTTGATAAGCTTGTCTTGACCACAAAACAGCACCCCCATCCTTACTGCATTCAATGGTTTAATTCATGTGGTAAGCTGAAAGTAACTCGCATTGTAAGAGTACACTTTTCTATTGGTTCATATCATGATTATCTTGACATGATGTCGCACCTATATAAGCATGTTCATTAGTGTTAGGTAGACCATGGTAATATGATAACGATACTATGCATCATGGTAGGACTAATCAACATACTCTCATGTCTAAAGAAAAGAGAATCACTTTGCTGCTTATGTCTCCCGAAGCAATTTTAAAAGATGAATTAGAAAGAGCTAATAGAGAAAAGGAGAGTACCAAAAGTAAAAAATCATATTGTAGCTAAAAACTTGCACCGCATAAGAAGAAGGAACCTAGTGCTAAGAAAGGTGAACTTAGATTGAAAGGTCCTGTTTTGTTAGCTACAAAGTCTGATATTAGTTATGTAGAAGCTGGTAATTCTGTTTGATATGCTTTAGTATGCAAAGCAACATAGTTTTCATTTGAGGATATGCCCCCATATTTGCCTCCTGCTGTTACTCACCTTTTACAGGAGTATGATGATCCAAGTGAGGCACCATCGGGGCTGCCACCAATTAGGGGCATTGAACATCAGATTGACTTGATCCTAGGAGCTTCCCTACCCAACCGCACGCCATACCGAACCAACGTGGAGGAGACTAACGAGATTGAGCGTCAAGTGCAAGACTTGTTTGACAAAGGGTACGTACGCAAGAGTCTTAGTCCATGTGATGTGCATGTATTTTTGGTTCCAAAGAAAGATGGGTCATGGCGTATGTGTGTTGATTGTAGAGTTATCAATAATATTACCATTAGATATCGTCATTCTATTCCTAGGTTAGACGACATGCTTGATGAATTAAGTGGTTCTACTTTATTTTCCAAAGTTGACTTGCGTAGTGGATATCACAAAATTTGCACGAAATTAGGAGATGAATGGAAAACAGCGTTCAAAACTAAATTCGGTTTTATATGAGTGGTTAGTGTTGCCATTCGATTTAACTAATGCACCTAGTACTTTCATGAGATTGATGAACGAAGTTTTGTGTACTTTCATTGCTAAATTTGTGGTGGTATATTTTGATGGCATATTGATATATAGCAAGTCACTTGAGGAACATCTTGATCATTTATGTGTTGTTTTTCATGCTCTACGCGATGCATATTTATTTGGGAACATTGAGAATTGCACCTTTTGCACCGATCGAGTATCGTTTCTTAGCTATGTTGTTACTCCACAGGGCATTGAAATTGATCAAGCCAAGATTGAGGCTATACAGAGTTGGTCGACTCCTAACACGGACAGATAAGTGCGAAGTTTTCATGGACTTGCTGGATTTTATCAACGCTTCGTCAAGGATTTCAGCACCATTCCGCACCATTGAATGAGCTCATCAAGAAAGGATCTCCTTTCCATTTGGGCTCTGCACAAGAACAATCATTCAACCTTCTGAAAGAGAAGCTCATAAATGTGCCACTTCTCCAACTTTCTGATTTCGGTAAGACTTTTGAGCTTGAATGTGATGCTAGTGGAATTGAACTTGGAGGTGTGTTACTACAGGAAGGTAAACATGTTGCTTATTTTAGTGAAAAATTGAGTGAGCCTAGTTTAAACTATTCTACTTATGATAAGGAACTATTTGCTCTCGATCGCACTTTAGAAACACGGCAACATTATTTATGGCCTAAAGAGTTTGTAATACACTCAAATCATGAATCTTTAAAGCACATTTGTAGTCAAAGTAAACTGAACCGTAGACATGCTAAATGGGTCGAGTTTATTGAATCATTTTCATATGTTATCAAACACAAGAAAGAGAAGGGGAATGTTATTATTGATGCTTTGTCTAGATGCTATACCATGTTGTCTCAACTTGATTGTAGAATTTTTGTTTGGAAACAATTAAAGAACTTTATTCTCAAGATGATAGTTTTACAGATACCATGTTGAATTGTCAAGAGGGAAAGAGCTGGAATAAATTTGTGTTAAGCAATGGATTCTTGTTTAAAGCTAACAAGCTATGCATTTCAGTTAGCTCCGCTCGTCTTTTGTTGCTACAGGAGGCGCATGGCGGAGGATTGATGGGACACTTTAGTGTCAAGAAGACAGAGGACATTCTGGCTGAGCACTTCTATTAGCCCCGAATGAGGTGAGATGTTGAGCGCTACATGTCTCGTTGCACTACATGCAATAAAGCTAAGTACCGACTTAATCCACATGGTTTATATATGCCTCTTTCTGTGCCTAGTGTTCTTTGGAGGATATTTTAATGCACTTTGTTTTAGAACTACCTAGAACAAAGAAGGGAAGAGATAGTGTTTTTGTTGTTGTTGATATATTTTCTAAAATGGTATATTTTATACCTTGTTATAAGAGCGATGATGCTACAAATATTGCTGATTTCTTTTTCAGAGAGATCGTTTGACTACATGGAGTGCCCAATACCACTATTTCAGATCGGGATGTGAAGTTTTTGAGTTACTTTTAGCGCACTCTTTGGACGAAATTGGGGACCAAGCTGTTGTTTTCTACTACTTGTCACCCCTAAACGGATAGACAAACTGAAGTTGTCAATCGCACGTTATCAACTATGTTGAGGGTTGTTTTGAAGAAGAATTTGAAGATGTGGGAAGAATGTCTACCTCATGTAGAGTTTGATTACAACAGATCGCTATATTCTTCCAAAAAGATGAGCCTTTTTCATGTAGTATATGGCTTTAACCCTCGCGCACCAATTGATTTATTGCCTATTCATACTTCTAAAAAAGTACATTTAGATGCTAAGAAGTGTGCTAAATTTGTCCTTAAACTGCATGAAACTACTAAAGAAAACATAGAGCGCATGAATGCTAAGTATAAGGTCGCCGCCGCAGCATGCTGCGCCATCACCACACTTGGGATCGCCATCACTGCCACATTCCAGTTTGCTTATCGATGTCCGCCGTCATGACCTCCCTTGCCGGCGTCGAGCTCATCCGAGTCCTCCCTTGGCTGCCTCCCTTTGGTCCTCTATTTCATCGAGAAGTTTCTTAGCCAGATCTAAACCAAAGGGCAAAACAGATAATTTGCTGGCCTTCTCTCTCCTCTCTCGGGCGAAAATGATATTTTAATTGTCTCAATGTCTAACAGCAAATAGCCACATTTTAGTAGTGTTTTTCAGCAAAGACTTTGAGTGTCTTACAGCCAATGGCACCTAATTATGTTGTCATGTAGCCAATTTCGCAATTATCACAGGTGTATTGAGCACAAGCTCCCATGCATATATGTTTCGACGATCAAGTCGTTGATCTCATGAAATAAATAGAGAAAAATGGCAAAGAGTTCTTAAGAGAGAATGAGACTGCTCTTTATTACTATGAACTGGCTATTACAAGAGGTGCCCTCAATAAGGCAGTGAACTAATCCTAATTACACTGAGCGTAATGCTTGTTATGCTATTGAATCAGACATAAAAGAAGAATCCAATGCCGATTGTGATGCTTCAATCTGATGCCTTTGTTCCTCTGTGCTCCATCTTTAAATAATCATCAAAGAGGTGGTAGTTACTCCTTGAAGAAACGCCCGTTAGAAGTGTCGCGACTGGTCGGAGCGAGGCAGCGGTTGATAAAGTACCAACCATTCGACGGTTATGTGTCTGTGAGACACTCAACCATATGGTGGTTGTTGTCACTGTCTTAGGACCATGAAACATCGCGTGGTATGGAGCAAATATGGCGTATGTTCCATTCATCACACGGTAAGGAATATACTTAGAGTTAGATCCGGATGCAGTTCATTGCTTCTACGAGCAGTCATCTGATTGGGGACTAGGTACAGGACGTCATCCGACCAGGGTACCAATTATGTAACCTCAGGAATTCTTACGACCACAGGGGTCGTTAGCCTTAGGGGTTACGACCATGAAGATATGACCTCTTATTATGTATTAAAGTAATACATAGAGATTTTGATCATTGTCAACATGGTACCGCATAAACCCCAAATGGCACCATTACAGTGCTCATTGATATGCAAGCTGACATCTACATGTCAAAATTATTAATTAATTTTAGCTAGTGTACATATGAAACAAAAAATAAAACATAGATGCACAAGAGAACAAAAATGGAAGAACCAATCCTCGACAATCTAATCGTGCCTCTACATAAACACCATGAAAAAGAACATTGTTACAGTGGCAGTGACTAACTAGTTTCTCCTCACGGCGCTTATCAAGAACAACAAAAGGGGTTTGTGCTTGGTAGCTCTTGTGGTTATTTCTACCACTTTCTTGTCTTGCAACGCATCAGGGAGGCATATTGGTGTGTTCTTTTCTACGTCTAAATTCATTATTTTTCTCATTCTGTACATTTCTGCAATGTTTCAAGCTATTCCACACAAGCATATATACCAAATTGATTTGTCGTAACTATGCTTCAATGTGTGTAGCTGTTAGGTATGGTGTGGATATAGCGGTGTGTGCTTTATCGATTTATGCCAACAAAACTACCTAAATGGCGGTTTCGACGTGAAGAAAAGCTATCGCAATAACGACAACTGTTGTTGCCGAAAGACAACAAAGCTGTTGAAATGGTGGATACTAGATATTGAAATATGCTACACTTGCATGTAAGCGCGAATAAGTATATGCATGCATCATGATCTAATTCATGCTACATATTCAATAAAGGTTGTTGTTTGATGAATTTTTGTGGTCAAAATTCATGAAATAAAATAAAATAAAGGAAGAAGTTCCGTTTACCCATCGATTTTTGATGCTCTAGCTACTAAACTATAAAATCGGACATACTAGCCCCTAAACTTCTTAGGCCAGAGTAAATAACTTATTGAGGTGGTTTTATAAGTGATTTTGCCACCACAGCGGATGGCACAACACAGACCTGATAAAAAAATTGCTTAATCAAGTGGACCTCGCATGTCAATGAAACCAACCTTTCTTCCACCTCATCTCTTCCCAACCTTTTCTTCAACCTCCTCCGCCTAAAGGTCGCCGCTGGTCACCGCGGGCGGCCAGCTGCCGCTATTGTACTACCTTTCTCTGTCCCTTCTCCGTCTTGTTGGCACGCTCGGTCAGTCGCCGACGAGCGAGAAGGTCGCTTGACAGAGCTGCACTTTGGCGAATCTGTGAACCAATACAAAGAACAAATCTAAAGTACGCCCGAAGCTTGTAAGAGCCCAATTTTCAAATTTCAGTAGAAATTAAAATTTATGTATTTTTATGGAATTTTCTGGATTTTTAAAAGCTTTTTATAACTTTTTCTAAAGTCAAAACAAATTTATTTACAAAATTAAAAGCCAACAATAAGTTGGAAATAATTTTATTAAGTCTCAAATAACTCTAGGGATTTCTGTGAATTTTTCTGGATTTTTTGGAATTATATTGCTATATCTTAAAGCTTATTTGAATTATCAGAATTAAAACAATTAGAAAATCAAAAGAAAATCCTCAAAATGGTTTTGGGTCGAAACCCAAACCCCGGCCCAGGCCAACCCCTGCGCGCATGGCCCAACCGGCCCACGCCCCGTGCCCGTTCCTCCCTTCACACGCGCACCCGTTGGATCGAGATCCAACCATCACACCCCACCTCTTTCTCTCTCTCCACCGCTCGGAACTTCGGCCGTTGGATTTAAATCCAACGAGCCGTACGTGTCGTTATCTTCCACGTAACCATCTTTAATCCTGATCCTTGATCAGCATCCAACGGCATGTACCCTTTCTTCCTCCCCGCATCTTCTTCCTCGCGCAGCCACTCCTCCGCCATTTTCGCACGAGCCGAGCTACGCCAACCGCGCCTGCCGGTCGCTTCGCGACATCGCGGCGTGCGCATCGACCAGCGCCACAACCGCCTCCACCCCACTCCGTTTCCCCCTTCTTTGAGTGCGTGCGCACGATTTCTCCGCAACCGCCGCCGCACGACCTCCATCTCCTCCACGCCGCCTCGGACCCTCCCGACGCCTATAAAAGGCACCCCCGGGAGCCCTTCTTCACACCGATTTCGACGCGCCCACTCCTCTTCCCTCTCTCGCTGTAAGCTCGCCGCAATTGGAGTTTCGTCACCGGCGACCGAAGAAGCTTGGCGCCGCTTTGACGACGCCGCTCCTCTCGTCGTCACCTACAAAGATCGCCGCATCATCGCCGCCCGTGCGCACCTTTGATTCGCCGAGGACATCGGGAGTACCTACTTGCCGTCGCTCGCACGCGCCGCTTCCACCTCGTCGCCGCCACTTCCGCCGCGTGGTGAGCACACCAGACCGCCGCGTCCTCCTCTTTCTTCCGGTGCCTCGCCGACACCGCCAAGACAAAGACAACGCCGGCGATTTCTGGTCCCACGAGCCGCCGCACCTCGGCGTGGCACTACCACGTTGGTGCCACGGCGAGCCACCTCGGCGCCACACGTGCGACTGGCGAGTCAGCGCCGACGTGGCGCCATCTTAGTGCAGCCCTCCAGAGCCAAAGACCGTGGACCCAGTCCACGTGGACCGTGTCTATGACACATGGGTCCTACACGTCAGGAAATTGTTTTTATTTTCTTTAATTCTGAAAATTTCAGTGATGACGTCATCATTGCGCAATAACTAGAATTTCCTTTAGAAAAATAAATCCGAAAAATCTAATAAATTCAGAATTTAGGTTTAAAATAGATTTAAACTTCAAAAATTCATAACTTTTGCATCTGAACTCCAAATTGGGTGATTCAAGTTGCAAAATTTGTATAAAATTATAATCTAGCTAACTAAGCCAAAATATTTCAATTTGGAATTAATTTGAGCTATGATTTTGAATTTATTTGAATTTGAATTTGTCGTATTTTCACGTTTAGACTTCGACGACTCCGAAGAGTTTCTCCAACCCGAAGACTTAGACTTCCAGAACGTCAATGAAGGCAAGTTACAGCATTGATCATATTGCTCCCAGTATTTTTAAGTTATTTTCAGTTTTTAAATTATTTAATACATGCATATGTTTGTACAAATATTTCAATGCCCTGTTTTATATATAGTTACTCCAATAATTCGTTGTATGGCCAATTTGGATGTTGTGCATGAATGCCTTGACACCGTAGACAAGATATTATCAAAACTAGTCATATACTTAGCCAGGCTTAGTTCACACTTACGAATTTGGGAAGGTTTAGCCAAATCTCTTACAAATTTGTTTCAAACTTGACATGGTGTTATTGTTTTTACCACATGAATTTATAAAGAGGGTTTTACTCTAAATAAAACCAAAAATAGGTTTAGACTTGGGCGAATTGGTTAGAATGGTGGGTGCATGTTTATGCACGGGATTGATCTGGTTAAGATTAAGGCCCATGGTTTGTAGGAATGACGCCCAAGTCAATTGAGGACCGGTCTTTAAGCCGCTTTTTGCTATGCCTTACCGTACTACCACACGTCCTGTATGGGCAGGATTTGGCTAATTAATTTGTAGTGTTTTAGTGCATTTGTGTCATGATGATTGTGTGAGTGTCGGTTAGACTTTTTATTCCCACCTGGCGCAAGAGGGGGCTTCCGGAGGACGGTTAGTCCAAATGAGCGAAACTTTAGCGGGCATAAGTACACTAGGGCATCACATTGTAAAGGCCTCATGATAAATGCTCAGTCGCACGCCTATGGAAGCGTGTAATGGCCGACATAATGAGCATGTCATCTCGTGTGGGTAAAGTTGTACCAACTCTGCAGAGTAGAAACTATTCGAATAGCCGCGTCCGCGGTCATGGACATGCTAGCAAGGCCACTTGAAGTTAGATTTGTTTTTGGTTTTCAAAATGATTTAACAAATGTTTGAGGATGGTTATTCTTTATGAAAAAATTGGGCGGTCAGCCATGTGTAGGAGGGGATCCTTCACTCATTCATTGGAGGTTATCCACAATATGACATTGACATTTTAAAATATGATTTTAGTTATAATATGAAAATGGCCTTGAAAATTACTATGGATATTTAAACTAAAAATGCTGCTTTATGCAAAATAACTCCTGCCTTATTCACTTGTTACCTTATGCATGCATTTCTATTCCATATTGGGTGTAGCTTGCGAGCACGGTAGTTGTGCTCACTCTTGCTGAATAACTCTTATTCAGGAGAAGACTTTTTCCCCGACGGTGAGGACCAGGACGAGTAGGCCTTCGACCCGCACGATTGCTCAGGGCGCATCGTGTGGCTCACTTATATTACTTTGCTTCCGCAGTGTTATTTGATATTTGATATTTGTTGTTCAGACTTATTTGTACTAAACATTTAATTACTTAATGTTATTTACGATTTCGTGATATGATTGTGATAGCCATTTTGTGAGACTGTGTACACTGGAAATCCTGGACCAGTGTATGAACACAGAGAATTCAGGATCTTTCGCTCCCTGGTTCGACAAAGCTACAGAGAGAATTGGAGTGAGGAAAGAAAAGGCGACAAGTAATGATCCCACGAAGATATCGCAGAACACGAAGGTGACTGACTGTAGTGGAGCTGAGTGGGAGAAGAGACGAACTGACTCGGGATGTGAATTGAGTGAGAAATGTGAGGTCGAGTGATCCCAAGGTAGACGAGGCTCCCGACAAGATGACGATAGCAAGTGGGACCCTCAAGAGGCTCATCGTTAGTTAGCCGAAAGTGAACACTAAGCTCCACAGGAGTATCCATCATGCGTTGACCAGTGAGACAAGCGCGAGCAAAGATATCCTGAATGTACTTCTCCTGGGAGAGGTAGTAGCTCTCAGGCGTAGAAGTGATCTCAATCCCAAGTAAGTAACGAAGAGGACCCAAATCAGACATCAACTACTCACTGAGATGCACATTCACAAAGGCAATGTACTGAAAGTCATCTCCAGTAATGATCATATCATCCACAGAGAGGAGCGTCCGACCGCAAGGAGAGGTGTGTACAAAGAGGGCAGGGTCGTGACCACTGACGGAGAAGCCAACAGTAGTGACAACAGACGAAAAGCGGTCAAACCAAGCATGAAGGGCTTGTTTGAGCCCATAGAGAGAGCAACGAAGGCGACAAACCATACCATCAAGGACAGAATAACCAAGGGGCGGCTACATCTAGACCTCCTCACGCAACTCGTCATTGAGAAAGGCATTCTTGACATCTAGCTGAGAGATGGGCCACTGTCGAACAAAGGCCACAGCAAGGAGAGTGCGAACAATGGTCATGTGGGTGACAGGAGCGAAGGTCTCATCGTAGTCACGACCATGTTCCTGGTGAAAACCACGCGCCACAAAACGAGCCTTATAGTGCTCAGGGGAACCATCCAAGCAGGTCTTGATCTTGTACACCCACTTGCACATGATAGGAGTGACACGTGCATGTAAGGGCACAAGATCCCAAGTGCTAGTACGCTCCAAAGCAGCAATCTCCTCAGACATCGCGGGCTACCACTCAAGGTGAGCAACAGCCTCATGGTAAGTCATAGGCTCAGAAAGAGTAGAGACTAAGAAGCCGTAGTGCTCAAGAGGTGAAGTATCTAGACCAGCTATTATGTGTTAATGGAGTATTTTGGTGATTAATGACAAACCTATTTATGAGACTAACACTCTTATTGTTATACCATGATTAATCTCAGCTTAGATATAAAAGAAAAAATCCAAACAGGTATGCATTCAAAATGACAAATCTATTTGTGAGACTAACACTTTTATTGATTACCTATTGTTTAGTCTCATTTGGATATAAAGGTGAAAAACACAAAAGGTATGCATTCTACTCATATTTATATATATTGTTGCATTCTCGGATCCAAAAATAGGATGAACTCCACCAAAAGTCTAACTTGAATATGTGCATATGTTCTTAACACACATTTGTGTATGCACACATTTAGGGGGAGTTCACTCTATGTTTTGTGGTTTTATTAGTATTGATCTATATTCCCTTTCCACATATTTGAGATCTCTACTTTGAAACATATCTTTGAGTATATATAACTTGTGTAGTTAATATATTCATATGAGTATATGAGAGCATATGAGACTTGTGTAGTTCATATATGCTTATCTATCCTTGAATATATTTGACTTGTGTAGTTAATATATTCATATTTAGTATATACAACTTGTGTAGTTCAGATATACTCTTAGTATATATAACTTTGTAGTTCATATATACTTATACGTGAGTATATATATAACTTGTGTAGTTGATATATACTCATGTTTATCTCTATCCAATTACTTGTAATTGAAGTGATTATCATCAATTACCAAAGAGGGAAAGATTGTAGTGTCTTGTCCCAACCATTATGAGTTAATGGTATGTTGTGGTAATTAATGACAATCACATTGTGAGACTAACATTTTCCATGAGTTGGATAAATAGGTTATGTTCCATAACGATGAAGACTTTTGATGACATCATGAGTTGATGGTCATCAAGTCAAGGTTCAAGAAAAGGAAGTTATCATGTGTTGATGATGTTCAAGAAGAGGAGATGATCATGAGTTGATCATCAAGTTAAAAGAAGACCCATCATGTGTTGATGGACATCAAGTGAAGAATGCATCATGTGTTGATGCATATGAAGACTCAGGATGAAGGATATCATCATGTGTTGATGAGCATCAAGCCAAGATCCCGAAGTAAAGGAAATCATCATATGTTGATGATCATCGAGTCAAGGACACAGACTTGAAGTGAAGATGTGCGTCATCAAGCTTCAAGAATATGCTCAAGGCAAAGGTATGACTAGCTAGGGCTAAAGATGTGTTCCTAGTCTTTACCTGGTCTTGGTGTTTGGTTGGAAGACCGGATTACTAGTATAGGTTGCCGTACTATTAAGAGGGTCTTGTCTAGTAGCTTGAGTCTCATCATGTGTTGATAGCTCAATCTTGCTTGCTCTAGCTCACCGTGGCATGATGCTATTATTTACGAATGTGTTTTGCAAATAGTTGAGGCTCGCGTCTAATCCTTGTAGCATGTGACTATACTTTGCAAATGTGTTTTGCAAATGGTTGAAGTCCATGTACCTACTCCATGTGGCATGATCTAAGTTTGCAAATTTGTTTTGCAAATTATTGGGATTCATGTATTTTCCCTGACATGGTCTAACATTGCTTGTTGCTAATTATTTGGACTTAGACCATGATAGTGGCTCTTTGAATTGTGCTTTTGATTTGATAAAATGTGTTTGATATCAAATCAAATAGGTGGGTTGTGTAGCCCTCTGAATAAGCTTTCAATAGAGTCCAAGATCACTCAATTCCGACATCGGAGTCAAAAGTTATGACCGTTTTCCGAGTGTCGCTGTGTTGAAATCCAGTGCGGATCACCGCCATATGCATGGACCGACCGCCCTTATAAGGCCGGCACCTTTTCAGAGAGCATATTTTTCGGTTTTTACCTCCCGGAAGGCCCGGACTGACCGGGGGTCCGGTTAGACCGGACCCTGTGAGGGCGGACTGGCCGGGAATTATCTCTAACGGCTATTTTTATAGTCGTTGCATCAGAGTCTGACCGACCGCCCTATGCTCGCGACCGACCGGGTTTCCCTGATTTTTAGCAGATTCTCCTCCAACGGCTAGTTTTTTGTGTGGGCTATAAATACTCACCTTGGCCGGTTGGGGGGCAAGGCTTGACATCCCATTTCATTCTCTTGAGCTAGTGTGAGCTTCTCCTTTCAATTGTGCATGTGTTGCACCTTGTGAGCAAAGGGAGAGGGTCAAGTTGCATGTGTTGCAACTAGAATTGGATTGAGCGTCCAATTGTGCATGTCTTGCACTTGGTGAGAGTCAAGCGAGAGGCTTCGACTTATTATTCTTGGTGTTTGCCGACACCTAGACGACGTGGAGGCGTCGTGCGTCGGTGATCTTCTCAAAGAAGGCTTGTGAGAAGACCCGAGCGGTTTGTGAGTGGCTTGGTGCTCGCCATCTCCGGAGTGGAGTAAGAGCAACCCTAGTGGAGCGAGGTGTTGATACCTCGAGGAAGGCTTAATTCGTGAGCCGCCCAATTAGTTTGGGTTTCCCTCAACGTGGACTAGGGAGACCAAGAAGTCTCCGAACACCACAGAAACATCGTGTCATTGTGGTTTGGATTCTATTACTTTACATTGTGAAATTTATATTTCTTGTATTAAATTGCTTATTCATTGTGTATGAATGCTTGTCATGCTTTGTGCTATTTACATTGCTAGAATTGAATAGCTTACAAGCTCTTGCTTAATTGCAATATTCTTCAATTGACTTGTATTGTTGGTGCACTTAGTTGAATCTAGTTGATTTAGGCTTTAATTGTGCAAAATCTGTATTTGTATTAGCTTCCGCATTAGAAATCGGTTTTAGCGCATAGAAGTTTTTAAAACGCCTATTCACCCCCCTCTAGTCGGCCTCCTCGATCTTACAAGTGGTATCAGAGCTTGGTCTCTCATTTGTTAGACTTAACCGTCTAGAGAGTAAAGGATGACGACTAGTGATTTATTGCATCTAAGTGAAACACCTCTATTTGATGGCACGAATTATGCTCATTGAAAATCCGCATGTCATGCCATTTTAAGGCCATGGGCCAAAATATTTGGCGGATTGTAGATGTGGGCTTTTCTCCTCCATTGGATCCTCTTGCTCCAACAATTGAGAAAGAGAAATGCTTACATCTAGACGCTCAAGCTACTAACGCTTTATTTAGTGCTTTGAGTATAAAGGTATTTGATGAAGTATGCGATCTTAAGAACGCTCATAAGATGTGGACACAACTTCAAGATCATTATGAAATGTCCATTTCAACTAATGAAGATTGCATACAAGAAAGAATATCGGGAGAAGAATGCTCAATCTCAAACTCCGACAATGATGAATCCACAAGCACCTCCACAAATGAGGATGGCATACAAGAATGGATGTCGGGAGAAGAATGCTCAACTTCTAGCTCCGACAATGAGGATTTCTCAATTCCATTCACTTCAACTTATTACTTTATGGCTAAAGGTAACAAAGAGGTAAATAATGATGCACCTTCTTATGATGAGTTGATGGACATGCTTGAGGAGCTAAATGAATGTTTTGGAAAGGAGAAGTCCAAATATAAAGTTTTGAAGAAAGAGTTTGTCTCGCTTCAAAATAATTATGATGTGTTAAAAGATGAACATGAAAACTCCTTCTCAAGAAATTCACTAGCTCCAAAGTGGATATCGAATTAAATGTAATTTAATAGATGATTTGTCATGCATAGCTCCTATTTCTTGCAATTCATCTAAAGTCAATATATCCACTTCATGTGATGATTTAATTGATATGCCTTGTTGGTCTAGTGAAAATATTTCTATTTCCTCTATGTCTTGTGAGACTAACCTTGTAGTGGAAAAAACTCAAGGCCTAAGTCTCAAATTTGAAAATTGACTTGGATAAAAGCTACAAAGGAAAAGCCACTCTTGATGAAATATTAGCAAGCAACAAGGTGTGAACGACAAGAGTGGAATTGGATTTACTCACATGAAGAAAAAGGAGAATAGTAAGACAAGGCACAATGCAAGACACACGAACAATGTCAAGTGCCTTGATTGTCATCAAAAGGGTCACTCTCCTCTATATGCCCTAATAAGGAAGATTATAATAGAGAACTTGGCTTCATTGCCAAGAAAAGGTGAAGAGCATCCCAAAGCAAAAAGGAAATAAATACACGAATATGAAATGCTCTGATGTTATGAGAAGGGTCACATCGCCTCCGTGTGCCCAAACAAGATGAATGATAAAGGAGGACTTGGTCTCACCGCCAAGAAGAAGGTAAAGAGCCATCCAAAGCAAAATGGAAGACAATTCAAGAATATCAAGTGCTTTGGATGCAACAAGAATGGTCACATTGCCTCTGGTGTGTCCAACGAGCTAAATGACAAGCAATTGTCATTAAAAAGGAGGCAAGCAAGCAATGAGCAAGATAAGAAGACATCAAAGGAAGCAAAGCCCTACTTGCTACAATTGTTTGAGAGAAAGGACATTTTAGTAAAGAATGTCCCAAAGGTATCACTCCTAAGCCGATTATTTATAATAATGATTATTTGCTTAGGAAGGATAGAAATGGCAATGTGTTTGCTAGAAATGTTAGTTTACATAAAATAAATGCTAGGGTCATTTGGGTGCCCAATCCATTGTGACTAACATTCATGGACCCAACCAAGTATTGGGTACCAAATGTGCTTAAAATATTTAATAGGTACTTGGAGATGTATTGGAGGTTTGGCTTATTCATGAAGAGGTGGATTCCACCATATGTCTATTTGGAGCCAAGCTTGAGGATAATCAATTCACATTATGAGCCAATGCTATCTCAAGAACAAGTACTTACATTGAAGTATCTAGCCCTTTAAGTCTTGTGTAGGTTGCATTCATGAAAATCTTATATAAAGGGTGTTCTTGCTCGTGTTCATAAATTCTTTATTAAAATCTTGAGCAAGATGGATGCGGCACATTAAGAGGAGTGCTAAGTCATTTACATGTATATCACATCCCTAAGTGTGCCCAAATTAATTAAGTGCTAGTAATGTTTTTCAAAATGAGCCATTTAGACAAAAGTCAAAATTTTGAAATTATTAGTATAAACTTTGAAAACTAGTTGCAAAATGTATACTAATGTATTTCAAAGGTTTACCAAAGGTTTTGGTTCAATAAAACCTATTTCAAATAAAAATAAGTTTCTATCCAAAATTCTAGATTGTAGAATCTTGTTTCGACATAAACTAGATTTTTGTGTAAAATCTATTCTAAAAGGAATTTGACTTTCGTCTCAAAAGAAAATCCTAGAGTTGGCTATTCTAAACTTTTTGGTATTCAAATGATTTCAAAAGACCAACCTAGAAAAGTTATTTGATTTGAAACTCATTCAAAATACTAGTTTGACCATAAAGGTCACCTTCTAGCACTTAAGTGAGTTTAGCTATTTGAGCCTAAATTATTCACATGAATAGGCCCATGATGGTATTTATGACTCATACATGCAATTGGATGCTATAGATTTCATCAAATGCTCAATTTGGCTATTTTTGTGAAAAGTCTCAAAATATGCTTTCATTTGCAAAATCAAAAACTTAATTCATAAAAACTATTTGAAAGTTAGATTTTTAAAAGCTAGATAAGTTGGAAATGATCCAAACATGTTTATTTGAATGTTTGTGTGAAAATTTGGAGCAATGTACAACAATCTCATCTTTTCTCCAAATTTGAATCAAATCGTTTGTTTTTTCGGTTCTGCACAAAAGTCTGGCTCGACCGCCGTTATATCCTCGGCTCGATCATTGCCACCGTCTCGACCGCTTCTTTGCCGTTTGCCGACCGCCTCGGCCCGATCGCTCAGGCGCTACGGCCCGACGGGACTGGGAGTTTTGATCGCTGTTCAAATTGTTGATTTCAATTCTTTGCACCACTTTTTTGCTCCTCAAGTCAAGATGTATATTGCTATTCTTACAAGCTACTCACTACTATTTTCTATTATTGCAAAAGCAATTATTCAAGTGGTATTCTTTCTAATAGTAGCATCTCATAATCATCTTGACATCGCAAAATTCAATTCAATTCTAAATCTTTTGGCTATCTCCTTTGGTCAAATTGATCCTTGTGATCCTTGAAAGTTACCCTAATATACTTTTTGACTCCATATGCCATTTTGATCTCATTGTGATATACTTATCATTCAAATGGTATTCTTTCAAGTGGTAGCTTCTTTTGATCATCTTTGACCTCGACATGATAATCATATTTGTTTGTACAAGTGGTATCCTTGTTTTTACAAGTGGTATTCATTCAAATGATATCATCTTATCCTTCATGTGAATATCTTCAAGTGGTATCTAACTCTTTCCATGCCGATCAAATCTTTTCTAATCAAGCTCTCTTCGATACCTAATCTCTTCTTATCCAGTGGTCTCTCGATACCTAAAGATCTCTTAAGTGTTATTTTTTTCAAGTGGTATCTTCAAATGGTATCGTCAAGTAATATCTCTCCAAGTGGTACCAAGTCTCTACAAATGGATTTTTTTTTCTCTCTTCTCTTTGGATGCTTTCCTTGAAGATCATTGCAAGAGAAGTACAAGCACTTTGAGATTTCAAGTCTTGTCTACATATGGATGTACAAGTGGCATCTACAAGTGTTATCTACAAATGATATCATCGACTCGTGGTATCCACAAGTGAAGTTCAAAGACTATCTTTCAAGTGTGATCCACATAAAGACAATGGGGAAGAATGTTTTTGGTGCTTAATGTCAAAAGGAGAATTTGATTGAAATTCTTTTTGTCAAAAGATAGAAGATTAATGTCATCATGAGTTTTGGATAGACATATTTCAAAGAGATGACAAAGAGGGAGATATTGAATGGATGTAGAAAGTTTTTGTGTGTCAAAAGCAAAAGAGAAGAATGTCAAGGAGAAAAACTTTTGTGTAAGGGGGAGTTTTTCTTAAAAAGTTTTGTAAAATCTATAATGAAAACTTTTTTTGTTTTACTTTAAAATGGGTATTCTATTTTATGGAAAAACTAATTTACATTTTGTCCAAAATGGTTTACTGATCTTGCGAATGCATGTTTTCATTCTCATTTGCTTCATTTGGTATTCTTGGAGTGACATTGTTAATAATATGCAAGTTTAGCTTTTAAAGATCCTCTTGGTCAAAAGTCAAAAATCTTGCTTAAAAGTTTAAATTTGTGAAAAACTAGATAAGAGTACTTAAATATGTATTTTAAATATTTTCTAATGCTTTTAGAGTAAAAATTCTATTTTAGAACCAAAATATCAAATTTGGCCTCAAAAGGATCTTGTATGATCTTGATTTTGAATTAAACGACATATTTTCCTAAATCAAAATCTATTGAGTTTTTGAAAAGTTATCTATACCAAACTCGTAGGGTTGGTCATTTCAAACATTTCTCAAGTTCAAAGTTTTTACAAAAGACCAACCGTTGAAAAGTTATATTCATTTGAAGTTCATCGAAAAACTAATTTTGACCTAAAATGACATATTCTTGTATATAGTGAGTTTAGCTATTTGAGCCGGATTTGGTGTCTCTCCTCCCTGCCCGATTTACTTCTTCCCCTTGCTCCATTCATTCTCTTGGTTCATTGCTCTTGGTGATTTCTCTGGTTATTGGTGCTGGCCCATGGCGCCTCCTCGTCTGGTGCCGCCACTAGCGCCGGCTCCTCCTGCGCCGCCGCTACCACTAGGCTCTCCCGCCAGCGCCTCCGATCCTCCTGCCCGGCCAGACGCTGCTCTCGCTGGCACATCGCACGGCAGCTCAACTCGTGACGCACCGCCGGTCCCTCTCGCCTCATCATACGGCCGCCACGCTGCTGTTTAAAACCGCAGCGTCGGTGAGTCTTCCGCCAATCCAACCTTGATGATGTTCAAGAAGAGGAGATGATCATGAGTTGATCATCAAGTTAAAAGAAGACCCATCATGTGTTGATGGACATCATGAAGAATGCATCATGTGTTGATGCATATGAAGATTCTGGATGAAGGATATCATCATGTGTTGATGAGCATCAAGCCAAGATCCCGGTAAAAGAAATCATCATATGTTGATGATCATCGAAGTCAAGGACCCGACTTGAAGTGAAGATGCCATCAAGCTTCAAGAAGATGCTCAAGGCAAAGGTATGACTAGCTAGGGCTAAGAATGTGTTCCTAGTCTACCTGGCCTTGGTGTTTGGTTGGAAGACCGATTACTAGTATAGGTTGCCGCATCATTAAGAGGGTCTTGTCTAGTAGCTTGAGTCTCATCATGTGTTGATAGCTCAATCTTGCTTGCTCTAGCTCACCGTGGCATGATGCTATTATTTACGAATGTGTTTTGCAAATAGTTGAGGCTCATCGTCTAATCCTTGTAGCATGTGACTATACTTTGCAAATGTGTTTTGCAAATGGTTGAAGTCCATGTACCTACTCCATGTGGCATGATCTAAGTTTGCAAATTTGTTTTGCAAATTATTGGGATTCATGTATTTTCCTTGACATGGTCTAACATTGCTTGTTGCTAATTATTTGGACTTAGACCATGATAGTGGCTCTTTGGAATTGTGCTTTTGATTTGATAAAATGTGTTTGATATCAAATCAAATAGGTGGGTTGTGTAGCCCTCTGAATAAGCTTTCAATAGAGTCCAAGATCACTCAATTCCGACATCGGAGTCAAAAGTTATGACCGTTTCGAGTGTCTTGTCTTGAAATCCAGTGCGGATCGACCGCCCATATGCATGGATGACCGCCCTTATAAGGCCGGTCGACTTTTAGAGAGCATATTTTTCGTTTCTACCTCCGGAAGGCCGGATGACCAGGGTCCGGTTAGACCGACCGTGAGGGCGGATGGCGGGAATTATCTCTAACGGCTATTTTATAGTCGTATCTAGTCTGGACCGACCGCCCTATGCTCGTGGACCGACCGGGTTTCCCGATTTTAGCGATTCTCCTCCAACGGCTAGTTTTTGTGTGGGCTATAAATACTCACCTTGGCCGGTTGGGGGCAAGGCTTGACATCCCATTTCATTCTCTTGAGCTAGTGTGAGCTTCTCCTTTCAATTGTGCATGTGTTGCACCTTGTGAGCAAAGGAGAGGTCAAGTTGCATGTGTTGCAACTAGAATTGGATTGAGCGCTCAATTGTGCATGTCTTGCACTTGGTGAGAGTCAGCGAGAGGCTTCGACTTATTATTCTTGGTGTTTGCCGACACCTAGACGACGTGAGGCGTCGTGCGTCGTGATCTTCTCAAAGAAGGCTTGTGAGAAGACCCGAGCGGTTTGTGAGTGGCTTGGTGCTCGCCATCTCCGGAGTGGAGTAAGAGCAACCCTAGTGGAGCGAGGTGTTGATACCTCGAGGAAGGCTTAATTCGTGAGCCGCCCAATTAGTTTGGGTTTCCCTCAACGTGGACTAGGGAGAGCCAGAAGTCTCCGAACACCACGAAAACATCGCCGTGTCATTGTGGTTTGGATTCTATTACTTTACATTGTGAAATTTATATTTCTTGTATTAAATTGCTTATTCATTGTGTATGAATGCTTGTCATGCTTTGTGCTATTTACATTGCTAGAATTGAATAGCTTACAAGCTCTTGCTTAATTGCAATATTCTTCAATTGACTTGTATTGTTGGTGCACTTAGTTGAATCTAGTTGATTTAGGCTTTAATTGTGCAAAACGTATTTGTATTAGCTTCGCATTAGAAATCGGTTTTAGCGCATAGAAGTTTTAAAACGCCTATTCACCCTCTAGTCGGCCTCTCGATCTTACAAGTGGTATCAGAGCTTGGTCTCTCATTTGTTAGACTTAACCGTCTAGAGAGTAAAGGATGACGACTAGTGATTTATTGCATCTAAGTGAAACACCTCTATTTGATGGCACGAATTATGCTCATTGGAAAATCCATGTCATGCCATTTTAAGGCCATGGGCCAAAATATTTGGCGGATTGTAGATGTGGGCTTTTCTCCTCCATTGGATCCTCTTGCTCCAACAATTGAGAAAGAGAAATGCTTACATCTAGACGCTCAAGCTACTAACGTTTATTTAGTGCTTTGAGTATAAAGGTATTTGATGAAGTATGCGATCTTAAGAACGCTCATAAGATGTGGACACAACTTCAAGATCATTATGAAATGTCCATTTCAACTAATGAAGATTGCATACAAGAAAGAATATCGGAGAAGAATGCTCAATCTCAAACTCAGACAATGATGAATCCACAAGCACCTCCACAAATGAGGATGGCATACAAGAATGGATGTCGGAGAAGAATGCTCAACTTCTAGCTCCGACAATGAGGATTTCTCAATTCCATTCACTTCAACTTATTACTTTATGGCTAAAGGTAACAAAGAGGTAAATAATGATGCACCTTCTTATGATGAGTTGATGGACATGCTTGAGGAGCTAAATGAATGTTTTGGAAAGGAGAAGTCCAAATATAAAGTTTTGAAGAAAGAGTTTGTCTCGCTTCAAAATAATTATGATGTGTTAAAAGATGAACATGAAAACTCCTTCTCAAGAAATTCACTAGCTCCAAAGTGGATATCGAATTAAATGTAATTTAATAGATGATTTGTCATGCATAGCTCCTATTTCTTGCAATTCATCTAAAGTCAATATATCCACTTCATGTGATGATTTAATTGATATGCCTTGTTGGTCTAGTGAAAATATTTCTATTTCCTCTATGTCTTGTGAGACTAACCTTGTAGTGGAAAAAACTCAAGGCCTAAGTCTCAAATTTGAAAATTGACTTGGATAAAAGCTACAAAGGAAAAGCCACTCTTGATGAAATATTAAGCAAGCAACAAGGTGTGAACGACAAGAGTGGAATTGGATTTACTCACATGAAGAAAAAGGAGAATAGTAAGACAAGGCACAATGCAAGACACACGAACAATGTCAAGTGCCTTGATTGTCATCAAAAGGGTCACCTCTCCTCTATATGCCCTAATAAGGAAGATTATAATAGAGAACTTGGCTTCATTGCCAAGAAAAAGGTGAAGAGCATCCCAAAGCAAAAAAGGAAATAAATACACGAATATGAAATGCTCTGGATGTTATGAGAAGGGTCACATCGCCTCCGTGTGCCCAAACAAGATGAATGATAAAGGAGGACTTGGTCTCACCGCCAAGAAGAAGGTAAAGAGCCATCCAAAGCAAAATGGAAGACAATTCAAGAATATCAAGTGCTTTGGATGCAACAAGAATGGTCACATTGCCTCGGTGTGTCCAAACGAGCTAAATGACAAGCAATTGTCATTAAAAAGGAGGCAAGCGCAATGAGCAAGATAAGAAGACATCAAAGGAAGCAAAGCCCTACTTGCTACAATTGCTAGAGAAAGGACATTTTAGTAAAGAATGTCCCAAAGGTATCACTCCTAAGCCGATTATTTATAATAATGATTATTTGCTTAGGAAGGATAGAAATGGCAATGTGTTTGCTAGAAATGTTAGTTTACATAAAATAAATGCTAGGGTCATTTGGGTGCCCAAATCCATTGTGACTAACATTCATGGACCCAACCAAGTATTGGGTACCAAATGTGCTTAAAATATTTAATAGGTACTTGGAGATGTATTGGAGGTTTGGCTTATTCATGAAGAGGTGGATTCCACCATATGTCTATTTGGAGCCAAGCTTGAGGATAATCAATTCACATTATGAGCCAATGCTATCTCATAACAAGTACTTACATTGAAGTATCTAGCCCTTTAAGTCTTGTGTAGGTTGCATTCATGAAAATCTTATATAAAGGGTGTTCTTGCTCGTGTTCATAAATTCTTTATTAAAATCTTGAGCAAGATGGATGCGGCACATTAAGAGGGAGTGCTAAGTCATTTACATGTATATCACATCCCTAAGTGTGCCCAAATTAATTAAGTGCTAGTAATGTTTTTCAAAATGAGCCATTTAGACAAAAGTCAAAATTTTGAAATTATTAGTATAAACTTTGAAAAACTAGTTGCAAAATGTATACTAATGTATTTCAAAGGTTTACCAAAGGTTTTGGTTCAATAAAAACCTATTTCAAATAAAAATAAGTTTCTATCCAAAATTCTAGATTGTAGAATCTTGTTTCTGACATAAACTAGATTTTTGTGTAAAATCTATTCTAAAAGGAATTTGACTTTCGTCTCAAAAAGAAAATCCTAGAGTTGGCTATTCTAAACTTTTTTGGTATTCAAATGATTTCCAAAAGACCAACCTAGAAAAAGTTATTTGATTTCGAAACTCATTCAAAATACTAGTTTGACCATAAAGGTCACCTTCTAGCACTTAAGTGAGTTTAGCTATTTGAGCCTAAATTATTCACATGAATAGGCCCATGATGGTATTTATGACTCATACATGCAATTGGATGCTATAGATTTCATCAAATGCTCAATTTGGCTATTTTTGTGAAAAGTCTCAAAATATGCTTTCATTTGCAAAATCAAAAACTTAATTCATAAAAACTATTTGAAAGTTAGATTTTTAAAAGCTAGATAAGTTGGAAATGATCCAAACATGTTTATTTGAATGTTTGTGTGAAAATTTGGAGCAATGTACAACAATCTCATCTTTTCTCCAAATTTGCGTAAGTATATCGTTCTTGTTTTGATCAGTCGGTCGACGCGTTATATCCGGTCGACTTGCACGGTCGACCGCTTCTTTGCTCGTGTCGACCGCTTCGGCCCGACGCTCGTTGGCCGATCGGGACGGGAGTTTTTGATGCTGTTCAAATTGTTGATTTCAATTCTTTGCACCACTTCTTTTGCTCCTCAAGTCAAGATGTATATTGCTATTCTTACAAGCTACTCACTACTATTTCTCTATTATTGCAAAAGCAATTATTCAAGTGGTATTCTTTCTAATAGTAGCATCTCATAATCATCTTGACATCGCAAAATTCAATTCAATTCTAAATCTTTTGGCTATCTCCTTTTGGTCAAATTGATCCTTGTGATCCTTGAAAGTTACCTAATATACTTTTTGACTCCATATGCCATTTTGATCTCATTGTGATATACTTATCATTCAAATGGTATTCTTTCAAGTGGTAGCTTCTTTTGATCATCTTTGACCTCGACATGATAATCATATTTGTTTGTACAAGTGGTATCCTTGTTTTTACAAGTGGTATTCATTCAAATGATATCATCTTATCCCTTCATGTGAATATCTTCAAGTGGTATCTAACTCTTTCCATGCCGATCAAATCTTTTCTAATCAAGCTCTCTTGATACCTAATCTCTCTTCTTATCCAAGTGGTCTCTCGATACCTAAAGATCTCTTAAGTGTTATTTTTTCAAGTGGTATCTTCAAATGGTATCGTCAAGTAATATCTCTCCAAGTGGTACCAAGTCTCTACAAATGGATTTTTTCTCTCTTCTCTTTGGATGCTTTCCTTGAAGATCATTGCAAGAGAAGTACAAGCACTTTGAGATTTCAAGTCTTGTCTACATATGGATGTACAAGTGGCATCTACAAGTGTTATCTACAAATGATATCATCGACTCGTGGTATCCACAAGTGAAGTTCAAAGACTATCTTTCAAGTGTGATCCACATAAAGACAATGGGGAAGAATGTTTTTGGTGCTTAATGTCAAAAGGAGAATTTGATTGAAATTCTTTTTGTCAAAAGATAGAAGATTAATGTCATCATGAGTTTTGGATAGACATATTTCAAAGAGATGACAAAGAGGGAGATATTGAATGGATGTAGAAAGTTTTTGTGTGTCAAAAGCAAAAGAGAAGAATGTCAAGGAGAAAAACTTTTGTGTAAGGGGGAGTTTTTCTTAAAAAGTTTTGTAAAATCTATAATGAAAACCTTTTTTAGTTTTACTTTAAAATGGGTATTCTATTTTATGGGAAAAACTAATTTACATTTTGTCCAAAATGGTTTACGGATCTTGCGAATGCATGTTTTCATTCTCATTTGCTTCATTTGGTATTCTTGGAGTGACATTGTTAATAATATGCAAGTTTAGCTTTTTAAAGATCCTCTTGGTCAAAAGTCAAAAATCTTGCTTAAAAAGTTTAAATTTGTGAAAAACTAGATAAGAGTACTTAAATATGTATTTTAAATATTTTCCAATGCTTTTAGAGTAAAAATTCCTATTTTAGAACCAAAATATCAAATTTGGCCTCAAAAGGATCTTGTATGATCTTGATTTTGAATTAAACGACATATTTTCCTAAATCAAAATCTATTGAGTTTTTGAAAAAGTTATCTATACCAAACTCGTAGGGTTGGTCATTTCAAACATTTCTCAAGTTCAAAGTTTTTACAAAAGACCAACCGTTGAAAAGTTATATTCATTTGAAGTTCATCGAAAAACTAATTTTGACCTAAAATGACATATTCTTGTATATAGTGAGTTTAGCTATTTGAGCCGGATTTGGTGTCTCTCCTCCCTGCCCGATTTACTTCCTCCCCTTGCTCCATTCATTCTCTTGGTTCATTGCTCTTGGTGATTTCTCCGGTTATTGGTGCTAGCCCATGGCGCCTCTCTCGGTGCGCCACGGCGGGCTCCTCCCGCTGCCGCCTACCACTAGGCTCTCCGCGCGCGCTCCCGATCCTCCGCTCCGGCTCGAGCGTTCTCGTGGCACATCGCGACGGTCAGCTCAACTCCCTGACGCCACCGCTCGGTCCCCTCGCCTCTGCTCGGCGCGCCCGCCTGTCAAACCGGTGCTCCGGTGAGTCTTCCGCCAATCCAACCCCGTCACCCCGCACCGTCAACCCCCTCCACTCTTCCCCCACCTCCCCTTTTCTTCTTCACCGCCGAGGGGCGCCACCACCGCCACTCCTTCTCCTCTGCCCCCGTTCGCCGCCGCCCCGCCACCACGGCCACCCCCGAGCTCCCACCCCCGTCGGCCTCCCACCTCGGGCACGGCCGTCGTGTGCCCTCCTCCTTCCCACGCCGCCCCACCGCCGGCACCGCACATGGCCCAAGCGCCCGCCGCCACCCTTTTGCCCCGCACTGCCGCTCCACCGGCCCCGCCGCCGGTGCCCTTATGGCCGCCATCCCCTTGGTCACCCATTCCCAACCTTGCCTGGCACCACCACACTTCACCTCACCGACGGCAAGCCCGAGCCGGAGCCACACTGCCTGTGGCCTCCTCCCCTACTCTGCTGTCCAAGTCTTGGATAGCTAATCCACCCGGACGCCACTTACAGGTGGGCCAAAGTGCAAAGAAGCCAGCTCACCAAGCTGACCTGGTGAAACCGGGCCACCTGTACGCCACATTAGCAAAACCACCGTTTGAAACAGTCGGAGGGGATAGGTTGTCCGGTTTTGCAATTTTGGGGTGTCAAATGGCCGGTTTTTTAGTTTAGGGGGTTAGGTGTCCGCATGTCGATACGAGGGGGTAGAATGGACTTCTTCCTAAGAATAATCATCAATAAAGATCACATAGTATCGATGACCCCCTTTTGAAACGAAGGGACCTGGACCCCAAATGTTAGAGTGAATAAGATCAAAACTACGAGTCGAGACAGAATCACTAGAGGGATTGGGGAGCTGCAGCTGCTTGCAACTCATACAAGGTAAAGATGTGTCACCAGAAACAACCCAAGAAGACCACGACCTACTAGAGACGATAGTCGTGATCCATAGAGATGACCCAAACGATGGTGCCACTGAGCAAATGAAACAGCAGAAGATGCAGCAAAAACAGAGGCAGGTGTAGTGACTGACTGGCTGGTGAAGACAGTAGAAGGTGCAGCCAGTCGAGCTTCCAAAGACGCTGCGAATCACAACATCGAGGGCCAGCACCAAATAGAGTCCCCGTGCGGCGGTCTTTGACACAACAAGATTCAGACTCAAAAATAACACGACGGTCATAATCAGTGATCTGATCGACCGACATAAGCTGCATAATTAGCTTGGGAACATGAGAAACGACAAGAAAATGAAAGGAAGAAGTGGAAAGGATGCCTCGTCCTACAACAGGAAGAGAAGTACCATCTGCAGTCTGAACAATGGAAGAAAGAGTTGTGGGACTCACAAAAGTGAGACGAGTAGAATCTTGTGTCATGTGAAAGAAAGCACCAGAGTCCAAGATCCACGGAGATAAAGTACTGGATGAGGAAGGTGGCGAAAGTGAAGAAGACTGCTGAGAGGCAAGAACTAGACAAACATAGCCTGAGGAGTATGACGACAAGAGCTTGGAGCAGGGACGACGGCGGCAACCTGAGGAAGGGGCGGCGGCGGTGACCCGAGGCAGGCGTGACGATGGCAGCCCAAGACAAGGGCGGCGACAACCCGAGGTAAGTGTGGCGGCAGCATCTGAGGCTGGGATGGCGGTGACGGCCCAAGTACCGAGACAGAGGCAGCAGCGAAAGCCTCGTTGTCGTGGAGGTCGGCGTAGCCACTAGGAGCGGAGAGGAGCTCGTCGCGCTTGACCAGCTCGACGTTGGCCCGCAGCACGGTGGCGCCCCGCAAGACGCTTACGGAGGGAGGTGACCTCATTGCTGGTGACCATGGCACGCGCGAGGAGGCGACGCTCGGCCTCCATCCAGGAGACGTGGTGGCCGACGGCGACGTCAGGGATACGGAGCAGGGGAGTCGTCGGGCGCGAGATCCGTGGAGCGCCATCGGAAGCAGGATCCGGGAGGCAGCTCATCGAGGTGGTTCTTGGAGTAGAGCACGGAGAGGCACGTGGTCTGGCCTGGGGCAACGCTTAACGCGGGATGCAAAGGAGGCCAGATCCGGTCGGCGACGTCGGATGACGAGGAGCACCTGATCCGGCGAGCCCGGGAGCAGCGCTCGGTCGAGAGTCGGATCAAGGGAGCTGGCGACCCTTAGGGAGTAGGCAGCGCTCGGCATCCGGGGGCGGTGCGGAAGCCGGTCGAAGCAAAGCAGAGGATCACGAGAAACAAAGAGTGGGAGGAGAGGAAAGCGGCAACGGCAGTGGTCGGAGGGCAGCGACGACTCTCTTTCTCAGAAATCCTAGGCATGGCTCTTATACCATGTTGGAATGAACACTTTATCTATTCCAATGGGTCAAAAGACCAGTATATCATGTACAGGGTAGACAATAACCAAAGAACACCCTAAGCTACCATGCCATTACGAATCAACCTCAAACAAATGTTGTCAAACTTTTATATAGTGTTATTGTCACATCATAAATCATATCTTCCAATGTACCCCAGAACAATCACCAGCTTCCCTAAGTATTTAGTATCTACTCAATATCAAGTACAATGAAAATTGCTAGTTGGTGAAAGGAATTGTACTCCAATAAAAATTATAAATTACAATACTTGATCAATGGCTGCCACAACATCAGATACCAGATACATAACCACCAAAAATCATGTAAAGAACCTTGTACATAGCTATCTTGACAAGCATAAACTCAAGAAAGTAAGACATTGGCAAGTAAGCAAAAGTAAAATGGCTTTCTCAGAGCATTAAACCACGAGGATACTGAAGACTTATGACTTATGAGTGCTTCTATGCTTTTCCCCAAGAAAAATACCAGTAACATATTTTGGGAAACAAGAGAGTGCATGTTTGAGATATTAGAGTTTAGCTAAGAGTCCAAGTCGTGTGCAAATCGGATTAAAATCGTGCTCAAGTTGTGTTAGAGTGGGACTGCAATATTTAGCACTATAAATAAAGGGTGTGGGGGATCCCAAGAGGGACAAATGATTATTCCCCGAAATTCTACATGGTATCAGTGCCAATCAATCCACCCAAGACCATAACCCGAGAAAAAACCCTTACGAAGAACCCGCCACCACTGTCCAATCCGCCGCGGTGCGATTGCACGTGGTCCTCCGGACCGTGTTGCATGGGAGCGAATCGCGCGGCTAGGTTGCATGTGGGCAAGTCGAGACGCAGCGTGAGAGGCGCAAGGCGTGTTGGTCAAGGCAGAGCGGAGCCGGAGATGGGGCTGCTGGCGGGCGGTGGAGAGAGGAAGGTGGCGTCTTGCGAGATCCAGATGAGCAGCGGGATCGATTGAAGGTGGCGGGATCCGGCGATGGCCGGATCTAGGCGGGCAAGGAAGGCGAGGAGGTGCACGCGCGCGGGTGCCTTGCAAGGTCGACGTCGATGTGGAAAGGAAGGAGGAATGAAAGGAGAATTGGGGAGGAGGAAGTACTTGGTTGCGTGCTCGGGAGTAAGAAGAAGGTGGCGTTAGCTAGTAGGAGGCAGCGAGGAGAGACATCTCGGGAGGAGGGGCGAAAGAGGAAGGTGTTGGTGCTTGGGAGGAAGGAGGGTGCGACTTCGTGCTTGGAGGTTGGGTTTGAGAGGAAGAAGGCGCTTGGAGGAAGGTTGATCAAAAGGAAGAAAAGGCTCGGAGGAAGAAGCAGGGGTGGCTAGGGGTCGATCCGGGTGGTGATCCGGATCGGTGTGGAGAGATCCGGTGTGGAGGATCCGGTGTGATGTTAGTATGGAGGATCCGGTGTGGAGGTGTAGAGGATATGATCGTGTGGGTGCTCGAGGTGGAAGATCTTCGATCCGGTTTGGAAGTCTAACGATCCGATCCGTGTGGACGATATGATCGCGAATCTGGTGTGGATGCGGATCGGTGGAGGATCTGGTGTGATTGAGATTTCGTAGCATAAACCCAGGATCAAATTAGACTTATGAGTGCTAAGAAACTAATAAAGAGATGTTAAAAAGAAAGAAAAACTTAAAGGCCCCCAAGATAATGTTCAAAAGACCAAAAAAGAAAAAAAATGTAGGCCCCAAAAAAGGTGCCAAAGAACCAAAAAGAATAAATTGAAAGTCGCAAGAAAATTAAAGGAGAAAAAAGAAACCTATGAAGTTTAAACCAGCACTTTAATTTTGAGAAGATTAATTTAAAAAGGTTGGCCAACTATGCCACATGGCAATAAATTAGTGTGGTTGTTAGGTCCTTGCATGAATTCAAATTACCTTATGTTAAATAAGGTTTAATTTTAAATAGGTAGATTCCACCAATATAATTTTAAACTTAAAAAATTTAATTAATTAAATAAAATTAAGTTCAAGTTTGTAAAACTTAAAAAAATTCAAATTATTTAATTTTAAATAAAGATTTTAAAAACTGTAATTTTGTAATTCAACACAAAATTTTTAATAAATTCAAGCTTATTTTCAATTAGCCGTTATGTTAAATTGTTTTAAAAAATTTTAAAAAAATATAAAATTAATTTTTAAAATGAACAATTTTATTAAATTGAAATTCAATTGATTTGTTAGCTCGCCGCTTTCGGCTCCTGCGGTTTTTAATTTTATTTCCTTTTTCAATTTATTTTTAAAATTAGTTTAATAAATATATAATTTGCTTTGAATCTCTAATCATTTTCCTTTTTTAAGTTTAGTTTTTTCATTTTAGCTTTTTAGTTAATCCTATAGATTCCAATTTAACCATTCAGCCAATATTTTTTAGTAAGAACAGCAAAGTTTTTTTTGTTCTATAAATTTTATGAGATAAGCAATAATTACAAAGGGAATTTGTAAAAGATTTAATTTTAAAATATTTGTTAAAAGTAGAATTTTAAAAAAAAGAAATTAGGGTTTTAATTTAAAAAAACTTTTTTTTTAAAGGTTTTGGAAAATTTTTCAAAGTTGTATTTTTTTTTGTTGGTTAAATTTTTAACTGAAAAAAATTAAATTAATTAAAAATAATTTAATTTATTTAAAATCTTTACAAAAATTGCAAAGTTTTTATAATTTCAAAAATTTTAAATCAAGGTGTTAATTATAATTTTAAACATAAATTTTATAAAAATTTCAAATTTTTTCGTGCCCTTTCCC
Organism: Ampelocalamus luodianensis; assembly: GCA_036346255.1. NCBI lineage: Eukaryota > Viridiplantae > Streptophyta > Magnoliopsida > Poales > Poaceae > Ampelocalamus > Ampelocalamus luodianensis. The sequence goes on along the minus strand of CM070627.1, from coordinate 46,979,519 downwards.
TCTTTGTTTGTTCGTTGCGCCCGCGCGCCCCGCCCCCCGCGCCTCTGCTCGACCGCCCGCCCCGCCCCACGGTCACACCCCCCCACCCTCCCCCCTTTTCGGCCCCTCCTCCCCCCCCCCACCGCCCGGCCCCCTCCCCCCGCGCCCTTCCTCGTCCGCCCGCCTGCCCCTGCCTCCACTCGCCTCGACGCCGGCCCCATTCTATGCTTTTCCCCAAGAAAAATACCAAGAATATATTTTGGGAAACAAGAGTGCATGTTTGAGATATTAGAGTTTAGCTAAGAGTCCAAGTCGTGTGCAAATCGGATTAAAATCGTGCTCAAGTTGTGTTAGAGTGGGACTGCAATATTTAGCACTATAAATAAAGGGTGTGGGGGATCCCAAGAGGGACAAATGATTATTCCCCGAAATTCTACATGGTATCAGTGCCAATCAATCCACCCAAGACCATAACCCGAGAAAAAACCCTTACCTGAAGAACCGCCGCCACCATCTGTCAATCCGCCGGCCGCGGTGCCTGATTGCACGTGGTCCTCCGCGACCGTGTTGCATGGGAGCGAATCGCGGCCAGCTAGGTTGCATGTGGGCAAGTCGAGACGACAGCGTGAGGAGGCGCAAAGGCAGTGTTGGTCAAGGCAGAGAGCGGAGAGCCGGAGATGGAGGCCGCTTGCGGCGCGGGCGGTGGAGAGAGGAAGGTGGCGTCTTGCGAGATCCAGCCGGAGGCGGCGGGATCCAGTTGAAGGTGGCGGGATCCAGCGGCCGATGGCCGGATCTAGGCGTGGGCAAGGAAGGCGAGGAGGTGCACGCGCGTCAGGGTGCCTTGCAAGGTCGACGGTCGATGTGGAAAGGAAGGGAGGAATGAAAGGAGAATTGGGGGAGGAGGAAGTACTTGGTTGCGTGCTCGGGAGTAAGAAGAAGGTGGCGTTGCTAGCTAGGAGGGCAGCGAGGAGAGACATCTCGGGAGGAGGGGCGAAAGAGGAAGGTGTTGGTGCTTGCGGGAGGAAGGAGGGCTGCGCACTGTGCTTGGAGGTTGGGTTTGAGAGGAAGAAGGCGCTTGGAGGAAGGTTGATCAAAAGGAAGAAAAGGCTCGGAGGAAGAAGCAGGGGTGGCTAGGGGCTGATCCGGTGTGGTGATCCGGATCCAGTGTGGAGGATCCGGTGTGGAGGATCCGGTGTGATGTTAGTATGGAGGATCCGGTGTGGAGGTGTAGAGGATATGATCTGGTGTGGGTGCTTCGAGGGTGGAAGATCTTCTGATCCGGTTTGGAAGTCTAACGATCTGATCCGGTGTGGACGATATGATCTGCTTGTAATCCTGGTGTGGATGCAGATCGGTGGAGGATCTGGTGTGATTGAGATGGATCTAGTGTGAATCCAGATCCGTAGAGGATCTAGTGTGGCTGCGTGTGCTGGGTTGGGGAAAGGAGAGATGATGGTTGTTTGCTGAGAGTTCTAGCTAGTGTGTTGCTTAGTGGTGACAGTATAGGAGGTTATGACGGAAGGCATGGAAGACAGGGGGAGAAGACTATTCAGGTGGTGCTCTGGTGGTTGTGCTAATGGTAGAATTGATATCGTGTTGTGGACCTGTGGTGTTGGTATGGGTGCCGGAGATAGTGTTGCTGGAGAGGTCCAGAAGAGAACTGAGACTAGAGTCAGGCGTAATGATCTGTGACAGAGGCATCGGTGGTGGAGGCCGAGATTGGGGGCATGTGGGCAGAGTGGTGGAGGCCGGGGGTGGCTGGGGGCATAATGGTAGAGGAAGATGAGGTTGATGTCGGGGCTGCTGGTAGATGGTGAAGATGGATTTAGTGATGTCTCTGATAGTATTGGTGGTGAGCAACTTTTTGTCTTTGTAATGGTATTAGTTATAGAGTCGGTGGTGGATTTTGGTATATTGTAATAATAGTATTATAATATGTAACAAGATGGTCATAATTGTTATCTCATGTCCATCTTGAAAGAGAGTGTTTGAGATATTAGAGTTTAGGTAAGAGTCCAAGTCGTATGTCAGTCGGACTCAAATCATGTGCGAGTTGTGTTTGAGTGGGACTGTAATATTTGGCACAATAAATAAAGAGTGTGGAGATCCCAAGAGGGACACACGATTATTTCCCGAAATTCTACCATGCTACTCATGGAAAGATAAGAGGAAAAGAAACTCCACTAACTCACACTATTTGAGGTGATTTAGCAATCGTTCTTAGTTGTTTAACGTGATCTTAGTTAGAAAATGCCGAAAATCAAAACATACCTAGCACATGGAGCCATGCCACTTGCTTTGCCAAATTCATGACCATGCATTCGTGACCGAATACCATTGTTTCAAAGAACTATTGCAATTGTATGATCATTGAGAGAAAAGGTATATATGTATCGTAAAAGTCGTGTCGTTCTTCCCAAGACAGAAAACAAGCAAAATATTTGCGATACTTCACCAATGCCCAAACAATGACTCACGGAACCTTCCAAATAGGGAAATTATCAAAGCAAGCACTTAACATAGGCACAATATTTGCAGTTCTCATGCCCGGCATTAGTTGGATCGTATGAATGGCGAGTACAACGACCACATGCCTGCACTCGCTTTAGTAAATCACATATTACCCGATCAGACGTGGTCCCGCATTCCCGCTGTGCTCACCATTGTTCTGTGATCTTTGAGTTGCCCACACCATAGCTCTCTCATCCCATGGAGTATGCATTTATGAAGCCTCTTATATTAGGCTGCCCAAATGATATTAAATGGCTCTTCATAATTATAATAGCATAAAACGGCTACCTTGCATGTACAAAATATACCTTTTACGTAGTTTCATTATATTTATCCTCTCGAGAACAGATTGATCTTTCGATGAAACTAAAATATTATATTGCTTCACTTGGGGATCACACATAAGTAAAGATCCATCAATAACAGATTGAATAAGCATATATTCCACTGTAATTAAGAGTGAAAACAGCTCCAAAAAATTAAAAAAGAAACCAAAAAGAGATCAACCTGAAGCTATGTGATCATTTGATGAGAGGTACAGCCGTGGGCCAGCTAAAAACTCTTTTTTTCAAACCAAAGCTCGTACGAAAAAAAGGAACACAAGAACAAACAAACAAAACGAATCGCCTAATAATGTGGCCCTTTATGCTGTTATTATAGCTTGTTCTAAGTTGTACGCCTAAGTGCACACCCTAAACATTTTTTTTTTAAAAAAAAACATACACAAGTAAATAAAAAAATAAACTCAGTAAAAAAAACCGCGCTTCACACAGTGAAGAAATGCAAAAGGGAGAAATAAACAAACAAGCAAATAATGCACCCAAGAGATCACCTGAGAACTCAAGCATTCTCGACGCCGCCACATCGCCTCGTCGGCCGTGGCTGCTCCTCGCGAAGCGGATCGATCGTGGATCACTCGCCGAATGGCGTGGCATGCAGACCAGTGGAATAAGCACCGAGCGTAGAAGGGCGCGGGACGGGGGGCTAGGGTTTGCGCCACGTGTTTTGGGAAGTGGATGTGGGGAGCCAGGGCAGTGAGGAGGCAAAGAGTGGTAGTGAGGTGTGGGCTAAATGCTAATGACGTCGCTTTTGTGTCTTTAGTGGAGGGAGGCAAGGAATCTCAAATCTTTTTTCTCCTCTCCTTGCGCTTTTGCCACCTCGCTCCATGCCTACGCGTCGTGCACCTGGTTCTCGTGGACTGAGGCTCGTGGGCCCACGATGTCAGTGACATGCGAAGTTGTGGAGTGTAGCGATTTTTATCTCTCTATACTGTCACTGTTCTCCGCGGTGAAATAGCAAAAACGGTCTCCCACAAGTGAAATAGCAAAAATAATATCTTTACCGTTCAAAAACGCTGCAGCAGTGTGCCTCAGTGCACAGTAAGAATATTATTTTGTCATTTTATTCACATAGACTAAATTTGCCCAAATAAGCCAAAAAAAACTCAGTGTAGCTGAGTAGTAACGTTTCGGTGTGACGCGTCTGCGCCGTGGGGTGGGGGAATAATAGCTGCTGACTGTGTGAACCAGGTCTTTGTGGACTCGCGCTAGATGGACCCACAGGTCAGTGGGTGTTGGTCTATGGAGCGTGTCCTCCTTGCAAGTCTATGCAGGTGAATGAAGGGTTGGGAGCTCGGGCTGGTGCTCCCCTCGTGCCAGTGCGACTGACTGGCTGTGGCCGTGGGTACCCAGCGATGGTGCGGCCGCAGTTCTGCGTGAGACATGTCCTTGTGGACCGATCTAACGTGGGTCCCGAGTGTCAGCTACTGTAAACTCGTAGACCATGTTCAGCGACTGCATGTTCCATGGAGCGCGTCTCGACCTGGAGGTGCGCCAGGTTTTGGCCGCTTGCCCCCGACGAGGGACGAGTGTCGGGGAGAGACGCAACAGCCCGCTCCTCCGTGCAACTGTTCCAGGATACCCGCGTCATCTCGGCGCCGTGCACCGGCGGGGGTACTGTTCGATGTGGTGCTGCTGGTCCACGGTGGAACGAACCAACCGAACGAACAGTGTACGCGAACGTTTGAGCCGCGTGCGAGGAGCAGGAGCGAGCAGTGACGAGGGGAGAATGAGAATGAGAATGAGAATGAGACGTTGGTAGTGTGTCAGGTCGTCTGGGCCTGATCGGCCTTGGTTTTGTTTGCGCTGCGCCCACCTGGGAATGGGGTAGACGACATGCCGACCCAACATGTCACCGCGAGTACTTTCTTGTGAACTGTCATCAAGTCCGAAATGATTCGAGTCATTAATTCTAGATTTCAAGTCCAAAATGATTCGAGTCGATGCATGGAAGCTGGCTTGATCCAATGTCGTGTGAGGCACTCTGTTCTACTTCTTGGTTAACAGCATTAGCTAGCTATCAAATGGGGACAGGCCGATATTTGGTGGAGTGGTGGGGTCGCGGGTGCTCACAGTTACACCACGCACCAGTGAGCGCGGCTGCGCGGGCCCTTATAGATATTCTTTTGTGCGTGATAAGCGTGGGCCCTTGTAGTTGTAGCTATTCTTTGTGCATACATGTACTAAACCGATGCATGGTTCGAAATATACTATGGTTCATGAGTTTAGTTGGAGGAATAGAATGAAACCGTTCGGAACGAGATGATTCAAGTCAAGAGAATATACCTCAAATATGCTGAACTAACTCGTTCCACGAAATCGGCGGAACCACGCAGTCGTGCTATGTCTGCTGCCTCTCTCAACCATTTTCAATTGCAGCAAGGTGATTAATGTTGACAGCATTAAAATAATCTGATATTTCCACTGCTCATTTTCTTTAATAATGTATCCTATGTTCTGTTGTTCTTCAGGTTCTGGGTAATGGTGTCGTAATTGGACACTTCTACTTCGTTACCTATCTCAGTAGAACAATTTTGTCACATCCCTATTTTAATAAATAGAATTTTTATGCATCTCATGAGCATACATATTCTTTTTTAAGCATTTGCATCATTTATTGCACTTAAAAAATCTTAATCGAACATTAAACTTTCAACTCAAAAAGAAACTCCCAAAAGAAAACAGAAATAAAAATCATGTGATCATCTCTGGAAAATAATTTATTTAATTATGATAATATTTATCATGAATAAATATATTTTTTCTCAAATTTTTATAGCTTAATTCAACCTTGTAAAAATTCAAACCAAGTTCTAAAAGTCCTTACTATTAATGAATTAAAATAAGAATAATAAATCTTGAGCAGCAAGGTTAAAAATTTTATATGGGTACTAGATCATCCTAGGAACACCTCTGAAAATTTATATAATTTTAAAATTTTATTTGCTATTTTTTAGCCCGGTCAAACTTGAGGGGTTTTAAGTTAAAACAGTTATCCTGGTGACGTTTAGACCGTCCAAACATCACTTTTGGCCCGATCGGACCGTCCGAACATTAATTTATTCACTAAAAATTCATTTGACTTCAAAAATTCATATCTAATTCAACTCAACTCCAAATCAAGTGAAACCAATATTGATATATTTTTTATTTTAAATGAAATCAAGTGAAACCAAATTTGATACTTTTTTATTTTAAATGAACTTTATTTTAAAATAGGTTTCAAACTTGTATCTAGCCTATAAAATATAGTTTTGGGAAATTAATCCTTAACTGAATTATTTTCACACTACAAAATGCTTTTAACTTTGAAAATTCATAGAAAATGTTTCTGAACTCCAAATGAGTTGAACCAAGTTATTTTGGTCTTATAATTTTATTCTCTATTTATCTATGCAATCCTTTTCTCCACTATTATTCTGTAATTTTTTAGTAAATAATCAAGATCTAATGAATAGTAACTGAATCTGCAAATTATAGCGGAAGGGGGCTAGTTTTGAAAAAAAAAGAGTAGGAGGCTACAAATGCCAAAATTTCAAAAATAAAACTGACAATTGTGGGGGTGAACTCACCACCTCTATTCAAGAGGGTTACTATAGCCAGCTTTATCAATTAAACCAAACAACAGCTTGAACTATCTCTTACCATCCTATACAACCAACCAAACACATTCGTGTATCATTCCATATAACCAATCAAACAAATTGTCTATACCACCACGTTCAGGACGATCTCTGCGGCGCCCTGTGTCATTACCCTAGGGGGTAATCGCACTTAGACATACGGATTACTATTCGTCTACTCGATAGAACACCGCTCCAACGAATAGTAAGTTTTACCAGAGTCAACGTAGCAAAACAATAAGATAGAAACTGCACTTTATTAATATTACAGCAGTTAGCCACACAAGGCCAAAGTTCTGGATACAAATATTAATTTACAATCTGCCACAAGAAACTAGTTCTCCTCGCTCGCCTGCCTTGATCCACTAGTCGCCTACTCGTCCCACTCGTCGAAAGGGCTATCCATCTCGGTCTGGTCCTCGTAGTCAGCGCCCTCGCCTCCAGCGGCATCTACGGTACCTGCAAATCCCTCATCCCACTCGGGATACCTCCCGGCCGGACTAGGATCTAAGCAAGAGTGAGTACTAGTGTACTCAAACAAGCATTAATAGCAAAATACCTTTGGATGGCTCATCTCTGCTGGTTACTACATTTTCTAATCATCTCTGTTATGAAAAATAACTAACTCATCAAAACATTAGGTGCCCAGTTTCAATTCAGAAGAGACTACTTATCACTCGAATAGAGGAAAGACCCCTAGCGGTTCTCGTAAGCTTCAATCCAGGAGACAGGCATGAATTCATAATTTTGTATAGCACTACGCAGGCTTGTACCACTTTACCCATAACTATTTTGGACTCGCTGTGCTAGGTTCCCCAGCATTTCCTTTGATGCGGGTTCGAGTTCAGAATACAGAACGTTTTCCAAGTTACGTGATTAGGTCTTCACCCATTATTTTCCGTCGGTGTCCTGAGCACACTCAGTCCTCCACCGAGTTCTAATAATATTGGCTGGGGCATCCATCTCTCCTGTGCCCCAACACTCCACTTGTTGCGCTACTATAACACCTTGGACTCCCTCAGTTCCGGACTTATCCTACGGGCCCCTGAGATCCTCATCCCTACACAACCCATGCAATATTACTTACCCGATATGGAAAGGATAAATCACGTAACAAGGTAGCATTTTATGCCCGTCGAAATGGGAAAATGGCTGGCACTTAAATACGGCATCTGATCCGGGTGAGAGTTTTGTTGGTCCTTATATACTAACCCTAAGTAAAGGGGTCCCACCTCTTGCCTCATCGTCATCTTTTTTCTCATCTCCTCCCCTGTCCCGGACCCCTTTTACCAACCAATATTAACTCTTTACTTACCTTCTTCATATTTATTAATTCTTTCATCTTTACCTCATCTATTCGATTTAATTTTGTGACATAGTTTTGATGCAATATGTATATATAAGAGACAGCGATATACAATTTACATTTAATATAAATATATTTATGTTCAACAAAATAGCTTGCCTTTAAAATGGTAGCAAAGATCGTCGTAAAAACTCAGATCAACTACTCTCATGGCGTTGGACCGATCAATTTAATTGCGACAGAGCGAAATAATAATACACAAATACTTCGTTGTTTTTGGATTATATTAAGAGTACATAAGTTAGTGCAATTTGTTAGTGTATTTTAATTTTAACAACATTTTTCGGTCCTGCTAAGTTAGCACTCCCCTGCGTTGCCATCCTACTGATCTATTCGTCATAGGTTCAAGTTGACGGAACACACATCTAACGCACAGAACATAAAACACTACTCGCGTTTGCATTTTATTAAGTCTATCAAATTTTATTTGCACAAACTCCTAATTCCTTTAACCCTAATTCTAACCCCCTCTTCACCTAACTCCTCACCTCCCTCTCTCTTAACCCCATCCAGCCGAACTGCCCCTCCCCTTCCCCTCTGCCTCATCTTCTTCCCACAACCTCTTCTACCTCCTCCACCTCCCTAAGCTCTCACAGCGCCACCTCCTCGGTTCGCCCCCACCGACCGCCCTGCCTCCGCTGCCTCGACACCTCCCTGCGCCACGCCTCTTCCTGCCCTCCCTGCTGCGGCTGCTCCCAAGGGCGCCTCCCGCTCGGTAATGGACCCCGTGCCCCTAAGTCCCAGCGCCACCTCTGTTCCCTTGGCTTGGCCCCATGACCGCCCCCTACCGGCCCGACCCGGCTGCGGCTCCCAGCTGCCCCTTCACCCTTGGCTCCTCTGGCCGCCGGTGCCCCTGGCTCAATCCCGTGCTGGCCCGGCTCGGCCCACGGCTGCCGGCTCTCTCTCTCTTCCTCCCTGCCTACCCCCATTTTTCCTTTACTGTTAAATTCAGTTTTAATGCTTGGCTTGATTTCTTCCTGATGTATTGTTGGTTGATATGCATGCACATGTGAATGATGTTGGGATGAGGGTTGCTCTCAATTTTGGTGAGGTCCTGGTGATGTTGATGTATGGTGACCAGGTTTCGCTACCGGTGGTATGCCTCCCCTACCCCTCTCTCTACCCTTCCCCCTTATGCTTTGTGGTGAACGAACTGAGGGCTAAATGATGCATATGTCCGATGGTGCTTGAATGATGCTGCTACTGTGATGTGTGCAAATGAAAACTGATGACTTGAGGGATGATACTTTAGTGCCTGGGGATTATGGGGTTAGCTAGGTGATGACCATATCTGAGAGCTAGATGCTAATGCTGCTATTGAGAGATGTTTATATATATGCATACTTAGCACTGATGTACTAGAGATACCTCCTGTGGGTTTGAAGGGTGGGGGGAAGGAGGATGGCAGCGCCGGCTTTGAGCTGGTGCTCTTCTCCTTCCTCCTGGTGCTTGCAAGCAAGGATGCTGGGCTAAGCTTGTTGCGGGTTCCTGCTTGCTCCTGGCTACCTTGATGCCTAGTGGTGACTTGCGGTGGCTTGGTCGCCGTCTACCCTCTGGCTCCTTGTCGCCTGGCTCCTTGCTCCGTTCCTCCGTGCTCCTGATGAATGGGGACTGGTTTGTGGAGAGATAGTGAGGAGAATGAGTGTAGAATGGAGTTGTGGTTTGAGGGTGAGCGGGATGTATCGCTCGGTCAGGGGGGATGGCTTCGGCTGTGAGGCTTATCCTTGCCCTGTGCTCTCCTGTGTTTGATATTTTAGGGTGCTTTGGCTGGCTTGTGAAGAAATGGTGGTTTGTGAATTGTGACCAAAGGGGAATGAATCTCATGGGGGCTGGTTGTAGGTTGGCATTTGACCGGCGTTTGCTAGTGTCCTGGGCTTGATATTTCGGATGGCTTGGTGAAGGTGTACGGACTAGGAGATGAACTCATGGCGGGCTCTTATCTTTGGCTCTCACATTCTACTGTTGTGTTGGCGATCATTGGACAATGATACAAGGAGGACTTTAGCAGCATGAATGCAAGATGATGAATTGTAATTTTATTAATTCTTGTCATTTACTTTGATTGGTTGTAAACAATTGTTGTAATTTACATTGTAATTAATTGTGACTTTTAAATCTTGTATCAATTGTTGGATTGTAATATATGCTATGTTTGGTTTGTACATGGACTATTTTAATGTTTTCAGTTATAATGCTTTCATGATTGAACTCATTGATATATTATTTGTTGTATTGAGATGATATTGTATGATTATTAAAATGCTTTATATTGCTAAATGTGTGAATTTAGATGGTTGGTAATTAATCGAGATTATGTTTTGACACCGCGTTAAAGAATTTTAATTACGGCTAATTATCATTTAGTGTCGTTTAGTTTAAGCTAATAGTTTGGGTTCTCATAATCTCATTCTATCTGTACAATTCCATCTCATTCAACCTCATCACACCCACCAAACGCACCCAGCATATGGCCATTGCATCTTCATTGTCTAGTTGTTATTTTCTTACTCGTATTTCCCCCCTTTTCAACTCTTTCTAACTTGAGCAGGTCATTTGCATGGGACGATATAAGTATAGATTATGCGAATGGGCTTAGTGGCTTGTGTCCAATCTTAGATTCCGCTTACGGTGGTGTTTTTCTTCCGGTATGCACCCACCCTCAATGGAGAATGTGTGCCGCTCTCATGTGTTGCATGTGCGTGTGTGGGGGCGTGCATCCACTGCAATAGTAAATTAATTTAGCATGACATTGTAAAGACAATTTCAAGCTTGAAATTTACTAATATATCTTAGATTTGAGATTTATGTCACACGTCTAAACACGACCATTGGGGTTTCTTCACGTTATGCTCAACATCTTTTGTACCATGTGAAAACTTTTTATATTTGTCTTTCGTTAAAACGGAGATACTCTTTAGCGGGAACTTACCATCCTACGCTACATATAACAAAATAACAAACTGATTTTTTTTCCTAAGTCTCGACCAATTGTAACTCCCATCCAATATAACTAACGGCACGTGGTTTGATTGCCTAGACTTATTGTTTTGTTTTTCAACTTACTACTTATGAATTTACCTTTCTTCGGTGAATTTGCCGCTTTTTTTAGATTAAGTTTAGCTGTTAGTCATGAATCATGATTCGTGATCCGAAAATTTATACAGTACTACCACATCAATTCAGAGTTGCAGCAGCAACTGCCGTCCCAAACCCGTTGAGCTGTGTTGTGTTCCAGAGACTCCAGTCCAACCGCAGGGCTCCAGCAACTCCAACCCCTTTCCCCTCTCCTCTCTCTCCGCCCCTCCCCTCGTGCCCGACCCGTAAACCCTACCTCCCTACTTCGCCGCGCGAGATCGCCATGTCGCCGCGCGAGGACTCCAACGGCGGCGGCGCCTCCTCGGCCTCCCCGTCGGAGCCTGCCCCGCCCCCGCAGCAGCAGCCGGCCAAGGCCAAGGGGAAGAAGAAGGATGAGAAGAAGGACGACGATCTGGTGAGCAATCAAAACCCGCCGCTTCTCCTCCGCGCAATCCATGTGCCGTCTCCACCCCCCCCCCCCTCTCACGGATGGTTGTGTCCTGTGCGTGTCGCAGTCGGAGGAGGACCAGGCGCTCAAGGAGCAGCTCGAGTTGTACGTGCTGCGGGCGCAGGACCCCGATCCTGGCGTCCAGAAGCTCGCCCTCGAGAGCATGAGGTAATGCCGATTCTTAGGCTCCCGAGGAGTATTGAGGTGCATGGCTTGTTAAATCTTAGCTTTCGCTGTTACGGCAGTCGAATTTTGATGCTTAGTTTAGGCGCAGAGATCTGGTTTTGTTCGATCCATTCCTCGGTTTGGATGGATGTATTTGCCACACTACTGGTTAGTTAGTTTGTGGTTCCTTATTTCGTAGGGTTTGGATAAGAGATGGAGCTAGCGAGCTGGGGATCCCCGCCCCCTCCCTCCCATCTATGTTGGTAGCTGTGTTAGCTTTTGATTGCCCGATTCACTGGTATACTGCAAGTAGGATTATGGGTGTAGCTCGTGCAAAGGTACTCTGCGAACTTCATTGTCATTAAAATTGATTCACTGGTATACTGCAAGTAGGATTATGGGTGTAGCTCGTGCAAAGGTACTCTGCGAACTTCATTGTCATTAAAATTGAAAGCACACAAATTCTGTTGGGTTCCTGGATGAGCTGGTTAATTGCTTGTGTTGCAAGAGTATTGATTTGGCTCACAGCTGGAGGCTTGTTACATCCTCTTGGTCTTAAAAGTTTTTTTTCTCCACAAAGGCGCACAGCCCAGCTTTTATAGAAAGCTAATCAAAATGATATACAAATGTTCACCAAACCGACAGAAGAAAAGACAGTAACCAGCTGGGGACACCAGCTACACACAGAAACGCACAAACAGCTAGCAAACTCGAAACAATCCAGCAGCAACATGAGAAAGACGCCTTCTTCCTCGGGAACCAAACTAACACTTGGTCTTAAAGTTGAGATATAATACTAGGGAATCACAATTATTATGAGGAGGTCATGCTGATCAAGTTCTTTATCACATCGTGGTGAGATCTGTTAAGGATATAAGGGTATTTATGATATTTCCTATTGTATTAGGGTTTAGACTTGTGTCCCTTTGTACCCTATATATATTACCCATTGAGTCATACACACAATATTCATAACATGGTATCAGAGCCAGGTTAGGGTTTCCTGTAGCAACCGCCGCCTCCTAGCCTCCGCTCGTTCTTTGCTGCTGCCGCCGCCGCCCCCGGGAGGAGCGATCTTCACTCCCGGGGGTGGCCTCCTTCTTCGGGGGATCTCTGCGTCAAGTACCGTCGGCTCATCGACCGCCGCCTCGTCGCCGCGGTCTTCGTCGCACTCGTGCTCGTCGACTTCGCCGCCGCGACCGTGATCTGCAAAGCAACCGCCTGCTTCCGTGCGCTCGCTGCCGTGCACGCCCGGCTTCGCCAGGATCGGATCGTCGCCGCCGCCGGCCTCCCGAGCCACCGCCTCGGATCGCATGCCGCCGCTTCCTTGTGACCTCTCGTCGGCGCCGCCGATCCGAGTTGCCGCTGCGCATCTTCAAGCTCGTTGCCGGATCTGCTCGTCCTTGCCCGGCGTCGCCTCGTCTTCATCGGCGAATCGGGCTTCCTCTTTGTCGTCCCCGCTCGGGCATCGGCTCAGCCTCCTCGCTGCCCCCGCCGTCCTGTGCTCGAGCCTCACGCGCATCTGGCCGGCGTCGCCTCGCCCGGGTCGCCGCATGTCCTTTGGGATGCCTCATCTCCTTCGGCTCGGGAAGGAGAACAGAGGGAGATAGTTGGTTTTGATGCTTTACTCGATTTGGGATGGCTCTTGGGACAGCTCGGCTATTGGTGGCGTGTGAATTTAGAGGAGTTCGAAGGTTGTTGCTTCAAGCCGCACATGATCTTGCTCTCTGCTACTTATGCTTGTTGGCTGTGGCTGGGAAGTGTTGATGCTATTGGAGCAAATTTGGTGCAAGCTGCTACTGGATGAGGAGATGGTCTTGCGTTGTTGCTAGCTACTCTTTCTGCTATTGCTAGCTATTATTTGTGTCTTTTTCTTCCGTTGCGTCCATCCAAATCCATATCACTCAATTTTTGAGTTCGTCTGAGCCATACGAGTCCACAAATTTATTGTTAGTCATAGAAGCAAAGGAATTTCTTTTACATGGTAGCAACCGTTGTTCTTTTCTTCGAGCCGCTGCTGATCCGCCGCCCCAAACTTTTAAGGCCGCGCCGCTTCTTCCGCACCGCGTTTTTGGTGTACTTCTTGTGCATTGCGTCACGCTTCTTTTGCACTGCGTCTCTGTTGCGCTTCTTGTGCATTGCGTCGCGCTTCTTTTGCACTGTGCATTCGTTGCGCTTCTGTGTACTGCGTCTCTCTTGCGCTTCTGTGTACTGCGTCTCTCTTGTGCTTTTTGTACACTACGTCTCTATTGCGCTTCCTGTGCACTGTTCCACCGCCGTCTTGGGCTTCGATCTACGCCGCCATGCTTCTATCTATTTCTATTCAGCTTGATTTGACAGTTTTCTCTATTTTTGTCGGTTTCATCATCTTCTTCGTCGTGTTGCCGTGGTCGACTTTGCTCCCGCACCATGTGCTTTATGGACTGTCGTACGACCCTGGATAGGAGGAGATCTTTTATCGATATATTTTCCAAGAGATGCATGCTACGATGACATTATTAAGACTCAGACTTCGGATTTTCCCTATTTTAGTGTCAACCCTTCCTGAATGCAATGCTATTGCATACGCTTTGCATTTGAGGGGGGTGTTAAGGATATAAGGGTATTTATGGTATTTCCTATTGTATTAGGGTTTAGACTTGTGTCCCTTTGTACCTTATATATATTGCCCATTGGGACTCTGAATACATAAACACAATATTCATAACAAGATCGATTTGATTCGCTCATGTTGGAATGTTGCATCCTTCTGCTGCTATTGGCATCAGCAATTTGCATTTTCTTAACGGATGGCAGGAGCTCTGCCCATTCATTTCAGAGAGGCAGTTTGCATTATTCAACCGGTTGTTTCATACTCCTTTTCCCTGTTGTCTTGGTTCATAGTTAACAGTAATTGATGCCTAACAGGCAGGAGATTCGTTCAGCGACAAGTTCAATGACGTCCGTCCCGAAGCCTCTCAAATTCCTCCGCCCGCACTACGGAACTCTCAAGGCTTACTTTGAGACAATGCCAGAGTCTGACCTGAAGGTATCAATGGACCATTGATCTTTCAGTTGAGCCACGGCTTAAATACTCCTTGGTGCTCATATGATCTTCTTTGATTATTCTGCAGAAGTATATGGCTGACATTCTGTCAGTATTGGCCTTGACAATGTCCGCTGATGGAGAAAGGGTACGTGGAAATACCATGCAAATCATTTCGCCATTTCCTTCTGTTAATAGCATTTTACAATTAACTTTTGGGGATGGCTATGGTACATACAACTTTTAGTTACAAAAATATTAAAACTTTGCCTCCTCATTATTTTCCACTCCCACCACTCCCACTTGTAATATGATTAGTGACTATTGTAAGATGTAAAGTGCATAGTTTACATACACATGTACCGTAGTCACTCTCTTTTATGCTAAATTCTGAGGAGAATTTACTCTATAAATAGCTATACATTTCTTTCTAGTAGTTTAAAATAACAATGTTTTCTTTAAGATTGAGAATTTACTCTATAAATAGATATACATTTCTTTCTAGTAGTTTAAAATAACAGTGTTTTCTTTAAGATTGAGAAATTACTCTATAAATAGCTATACATTTCTTTCTAGTAGTTTAAAATAACAGTGTTTTCTTTAAGATTTGTAAATTTTTTGGAAAGTGGAGTACCCGAAGCAAGCACCTAACTTTAATTCATCATTATTGTACAGTATTGGTCCTTCAAGAACCGGCTTGCTAAACTTTGTTTCCTTTTCTTGTTTCAGGAGAGCCTGAAGTACCGAATGATGGGCTCTGAAGGTGACATTGGCTCATGGGGTCATGAATACGTGAGGTAATAACAATTCCAAGCGTCCTGACTCACGAGTCTTGAGCTCAGTTCTAATTTGCATTTCTTTTCTAAGGCAGTTGCTTCTTGTGAATCCTAATTGTAGCGATTAAATCTTGTGTTGAATGAAGAATTCTTCACCAAGCCTGTCATGTTTGATTATTTATCTTTTGTTCCTGTCGTACCATCAAGTTCAATCCATGGCCCATTTTGAAATCTGTGGCACATGTGCAGTCAAATATATACCTCTGCTCCCATTTTATTAAATAATATTGAACTTTGAACTCAGGAAATTACAGATCAAAAAATTATTATTACCAAAAACCTTTCAGGTTTCTATAGATTGCAGGCGTAGTTGGTTACATTTGCTGCCTATTTTGGGTTGAGCATCAGACCATTTTCTGCTATATTTGCTGCCTCACATGTAATGCTGAAGATTGAATAATCATTCTTAGTAGCCTTTGTGGATCCTATTCGAATGTGCTGCACTCACTATCCTTGTTTATTTGCCTCTGGCATGTCAAGGGTTAGCTGCATTATTTGAAAATAACTTTGGAGTTTTAGTTTCGCTGTTGTAGTTTTTGTTGTTGTCAAGACTAATGTCACTATGCTGTTTCAAATTACATTTGTTTTCTTAAATGAGTGGATTCTAATGATGTCAAATTGTCAATGTTTCGTGTGTCAGAAACTTGGCTGGTGAAATTGCACAAGAATTCCAGAAGCGCCAGGTTGGACCCTAATCCATATCATTGTATGAATTGCCCAAAATTTGTTTTTACCCCAAACAATTATTTATATTCTTCATAGTACTGTATTCTGTAGTATGGCATCCATTGTTCTGTCTAGCTGCTGTTAATTGTAATCACAAGTGTTATAATTGTTTTTTCATTGAACCTTTTGACTTTTATCCTCCCCATACCTTACTGCTCGATATACAATAGTTTTTGTGGCTCTCCATTTGGCGAGAATTTTGATTACTGGTTTGATATATTTTAGTGTATCTCATTTTATTAGAAGTTCCACACATATTTTCTTTTGTTATCTAGTCATTTATTCAAGTATTAGTTGTCCCATATGTTTGGGCCGAGACAGTGCAAACTTTAGGCTCAAGTCTCCTGTTTACAATGCTAATCTTTTTTGTTGTTTTGCAGTACGATGACATGCCAATTGATTCCCTAATGGAACTAGTGCAGCAAATTGTTTCATTCCACATGAAGGTTGGCTCTGATTAGAGTTCATGGGTGACATCTGTTTTTATTTTTACTTCATCATAAATAATCTGTTTCTATTGTTGTTGTTATTGCAGCATAATGCTGAGCCTGAAGCTGTGGATCTTCTAATGGAGGTATAACAAAAAAAATTATTTGTATTAAGAGAATCAAGTATTTATTTATTAATTCACAGCTGATGCAATATTTCATTGCTGCACAGGTCGAAGACCTTGATTTGCTAGTTGAGCATGTTGACTCTACAAACTACAAAAGGGCCTGCTTGTACCTCACTAGTTCTTCTAGGTATGTGACTGAATTTTGTTTCGCTTCAGTAGAACTTGGTATTCTCTAATTTTACTGAAATTTAACTTTTTGTACACTTGCTATGTTGGGATGGAAACTCGCAGATACCTTCCTGCTCCTGACGATATGTTGGCACTTGACATAGCTTATAACATTTACATGAAGTTTGGGGACCTTGCAAGTGCTTTGCGGATCGGGCTTCTGCTCGACAACAAGGTGGGTGAATGAATGATGTCATGCCTTGTTTTTTTTTTTTGGTTCAGAATTGAATGTCACTAACATGGATTTCAATGCTTTCTAGTCCCAGTATGTGAAGCAGGTTTTCACAGCAACTGATGATTTTCTCCTGAAGCTGCAATTCGCATATATTATAGCACGCCATGTGAGTCTCATCCATGCACACATACAACACAATCAAAGTTAACAATTTGTGCCATATTCTGCTGATCTATAGTTCTGATATCTATAATTTTGATATTGTAGATAGTTTAAATCTTTCAACAGTCTCATTGCTTTTTTCCATCAATGGATTTATCTTTCTTGAAGGGTTTAAGCATGGAGATTGATGACGAGATGGCTGCAGATGAAAATGAGAAGGAGGCTTTGCAGGAAATAGTTTATAACACTAAACTGAGTGAGGGGTACCTTACCCTTGCGCGGGATATTGAGGTCATGGAGCCAAAATCTCCAGAAGACATATATAAGGTGACTTTTGTTATGTTATTTGCGGATTTGCCTATTGCATATTTCTGCAGATTTTTCTAGGCACTCCTGCTAACCTTTTTTTAATATAAAAAAACGTACTAATTTGTTAGGTTCATCTGATTGATGGACGAGGTGCTACAAGCTCCAGCCTTGATTCCGCAAGACAGAATTTGGCCGCAACATTTGTCAATGCATTTGTGAATGCTGGATTTGGTCAGGTTAGTTTTTATAAACTTCCTCAGCATTTGTAGGGATGGAAGGATATTAAGATCATATGCTTGTTGCAGGACAAACTCATGACTGCCCCATCAGATTCTTCTGGTAGTGGTTCTTCTGGAAACTGGCTATTCAAGAACAAGGAACATGGGAAAGCTAGTGCAGCTGCTAGTCTGGTACTGCAACAGTTTGGTTTATTTCTATACGCACAGCCTTTAGATTATTAGGTGATCATAGTACTAACAAAATCACCATTTTCAGGGAATGATTCTTCTGTGGGATTCTGATTCAGGACTTGCCCAACTTGACAAGTACCTGCACAGCACTGATACTCATGTTGTTGCTGGAGCTTTGCTAGGTATTGGAATTGTCTCTTGTGGTGTGAAGAATGATTGTGATCCTGTATGTGCCACCCTACTCCTACTCTCTCCATCCTCTCGCACTTGTAATTATGTAAGTCCTCTGTTGTAATAACCCGATATCTTTTCCAGGCACTTGCTCTTATTTCTGAGTATATCAGTAGGGATGAGTCGATTATACGAATTGGGGCAATCTTGGGTCTTGGTATTGCTTATGCTGGCTCCCAGAAAGACGAGGTAAAATTAGTACATGCCCCCATTAGTTACCAGAAATTCTGTTGTTACTTTGTATTAACATAGTTTCTGAAATTTCAGCTTAGAGTACATCTCTCAACTATACTGAGTGACTCCCAAACACCTTTGGAGGTCTTAGTCTTCTCTGCCATCTCCTTGGGATTGGTGTTTGTTGGTTCCTGCAATGAAGAGATTGCACAGTCAATCATATTTGTCTTGATGGATCGTAGTGAAGCTGAGCTTGCAGAGCCCATTATACGGCTGCTTCCTGTTGCCCTTGGCCTTCTATATCTTGGAAAACAGGTAATTTTGACTGTTCCCTTAGTGATATTCCCAGCCCCTACATTTGTGTTTTTGTTGTTGAGGAGTAGAGTAAATATAAAACATGTTTACTATAGTTGATGTACCGTTATACTATTGTGAACATCCATTTATGATCACATCTCACACCCAAGCTCTCGTGGTTCTCTCCACTCTTACGCCTTCATTAAGTTTGACTATCTACTGATGTCATTAAGTTATGGAAGAAGTCCATTTGACACCCCTAAACTGTTTGAAAGTTAGAAATCAACCATGAACTGCTAAACGGACACAGAACCCCTCAACTATCAATACCGCTTCACTTTACTCCTCAACCCAAATCGGGTGGTTTTGTCCGACGTGCACCGGAATTGACGGTTTTGGGTGACTTGACGCTAACACCATGTTGGCAAGGGATTGCGACATGTCGCTTGGACCCACATGTTAGTCTCTTAATTATCCTCCTAATGGTGGGGCCTGGAGGTAGAACTCGTCGGACAAAGCTGGCCTGAGTTACCACCACTGGTGAACCAGCCCGACGATGGCGTCCACTGGACCGGTCCTGGTCGGCGTGAATGCTGTCATGGTGTCGGGAACCGGCACGAGCTCCGTGGTAGCCATAGACGCTGGACGAGGCCGTGGTCCACCGCCCATCCACCACCGCCGCCCTTATGGCCGCCGCCGCCGCCGCCGCCGCATTCTCGCCCCTCTCCGACACCTTCCGGCATCACCTTCCCTTCCACCACCGCCGCCTCGTCATCTCCGACGCCTTCTTCCGAGGATGGGTGAGGCCGGCTAGGACGTGGCGCCGGCGTCGCCAAAGAAGGAGTTCTCGGCGTGGGCGCTCACCATTGCAACGAGCTCGTCGAGCACCCGGCCCCCCTCGATGCTCCAGCTCATCGCGCAACAGTTTGACAACACGCTCATCTGCATCCTCGCCGTCGCCTCGTCTCCTTCGCGCTCGTGCTTTCCTCCGTGGGGGCCTTCACGCTCTCCACGCCGTCAAGCCGCTCGTCATCTTCTCGTCCTCGTCGTCAATGCCGCCGTCGGTGTCGGCGGTGACCAACATCGGAAGGCACTTGAGGTGGTCCGTGAGATCCAGTCCAACCACGCTGCCGCTCTCCACGACGGCAAGTAGGTCCCCATCCTCCCGGCTCGTGTCGAGGACAAGGTCCCCGTCGACATGTGTGTCCTCCGACTCGTCACCTCCACGCTCTGCTCGCTCCGGTCGAAGAGGTTGGCGCGGTCGGCGGGAGGAGTCAATGTGGCAATGGTGGTGAGCTACGCCACGGAGGGCACAGGCGCGGGGCAAGAAAGTCCACGGGCAACGGCCGTTTAGGTGTGACGGATTTGGAGCTTGGCCACAGGGCTACGGGATGGACGGTGACTGGAGATGAGAGCTTGTGGAGATGGGAGAGAGGGAGGAGGAGGAAGATGGAGGACGAAGGGAATAGGAGATGGAGGATGACATGTGGGCCCACCTTATTTTTATTTCCTGATTGTGATGACTACTTGACATGTCACCCAAAACAGCCCACTTGTCAAAAATCACTGCCACGTCAACTTAAAACTGCAGTGGAATGGACTCAAGGGGTAAAATGAACGGTATTGATAGTTGAGCGGGTCGGTGTTTGCTTTAGTAATTCAGGGTTGATTTCTGAACTTTCAGAAGAGTTTAGAGGTGTCAAATGGACTTTTTTCTTTAAGTTATTTATATGTTAAATACCTTTTTTCTGTATGTGTGTGCACATGCACTTGCTTGTGAGTTGTCTATTCTATTTGTTGATCTTAACAGTATGGTTGAGGTTTCTGTTTTTTAAAATCATTGCTATCTTTTCTGGGTAAGCATTGTTGATTGTTAAGCATTTCTGGTACTATTATTTCAGGAGAGTGTGGAGGCTACTGCAGAGGTTTCTAAAACATTCGATGAAAAGATAAAGAAATATTGCGACGTGACTCTTATGTCACTGGCATATGCTGGGACAGGGAATGTGCTTAAGGTAACTTGCCTTTGGAAGATATATAAATTGTGGAAAGGCTGTAGGGATACGGTTTTTTTCTGTGCACAGTTGGTTCTAATGAGCCTTCCCATTTGATTTGCAGGTTCAGAAACTCCTTGGTATTTGCTCACAGCATCTCGAGAAAGGTGAAACCCACCAAGGGCCCGCGGTCCTTGGAATTGCTCTCATTGCCATGGCTGAAGAATTAGGAGCTGAAATGGCTGTACGCTCCCTTGAACGCCTTTTACAGTATGGTGAGCAGAATATTAGAAGGGCGGTTCCTCTTGCTCTTGGCATGCTCTGCATATCCAATCCAAAGGTATGTTTATACAAGTTTTAACATATGTGCCGTGTTTTTCTGTAACACTAAATGGGTATAGATCAAATCTAAGCTATATTTAGAGCCTTTGAAATGCACCATAAAATTAAATGAAAACATTTCTTGGGTTGACTATGGATCACCAGATGGAGCATTTGGCATCTTTGCAGTGTTGCACACAATATGCAAACATGCTTGCACTATATTGATTGTTGTGAAAGAACTAGGCAATAACATGTCACCATGGTTAGTTTTCACTCTGTTGCATCATCTATTTCAATTCAACACTCTTGAACAACATGCTTTGCTAGGCAATTATTTGGTCTTACTTGGTTCTTGGAGACAAGTAGTATGATGCTCATTTCTTATTTGATTCTAGCTCATTGAGTGCCAGCGAGTCTTGTATAGTTAAAGTAAGTAGATTGCATTGTGTGGCTAAATTATTCACCCGTCTAGTTTTGTGATGTCTACTTTCATTCGTTCTGCTGTCATTCAGGTAAATGTTATGGATACACTAAGCAGACTGAGCCATGATGCTGATGCTGAAGTGTCAATGGTTAGTAGCTTCATGATCGAATATAGCATATTGACCTCGAGCTTAATTATATATTTGATCAGATTGGTACATGCAGGCTGCAATCATCTCACTAGGTTTGATAGGTGCTGGTACAAACAATGCCCGTATAGCTGGGATGCTTGTAACCTCTCAAGTTATTATTACAAAGAAGCCGGTCATCTGTTTGTGTAAGTGCAAATCTAAAATAAACATTTTCTATCCTCGTTTTGACAGTTACTAAGGCCTCCTATGGCTGCTTTTAAGTTTCATATCAGTTTTCATTTGACTTCAGGTGAGGATTGCTCAAGGCCTTGTTCACCTCGGGAAGGGCTTGTTGACACTTTCCCCATACCACTCTGACCGGTTCCTTCTATCCCCGTGAGCAATTTATCCCGTAAGCTGTGGATTTTCATTCGATAGTATTGGAATCACATTTTAAAGAACTCCCACTGTTTTTCACTCTTCAGCATGGCACTTGCTGGTCTTGTGTCTGTTCTGCATGCCTGTCTTGACATGAAATCCATCATTCTTGGAAAGTATCACTACATGCTCTACATACTTGTCCTAGCTATGCAGGTATATATCTCCTACAAAGATCTCATTGGTAGAGAGCTAAACCACAATTGCATGGATTATCAATTGTTTTTTCTCTGCTGAAACAGCCTAGGATGCTATTGACTGTGGATGAGGATCTCAAGCCCCTCTCCGTTCCTGTTCGCGTTGGCCAAGCAGTTGATGTGGTTGGTCAGGCGGGAGACCCAAGACGATCACTGGATTCCAGACACATTCCACACCTGTATTGCTCGCCGCAGAGAGCGAGCTGAGCTAGCAACTGAGAAGTAATTATAGAACAGCTGGGAGATGAATTTCTATTTTGCAAATTGCCCGTTGATCTTATTGGTTTTTTATGTGCAGATATCTTCCACTGACACCAGTTCTTGAGGGTTTTGTGATCCTGAAGAAGAACCCGGAATATCGTGAAGATTGAGGGATCAGTGTGGCGCAAGCAAGTCAGGAAGGGCCTGTGGAGTACCATGAAGAGGCTTGGATCAATATCTAATTGTCACACAAGCAAGGGACAAATACAATAAGCCCGGTGAAGAGAGGCTGCATACTTAGATATGCTGAGGGCTGAGTTGTAACAGAGTTCGGGTTGTAATGGGGTCAATGTAACAGGAGAAACAACTTTGTCAGAACTAGGAGCAGAAACAGTGGGTGTAATGGCTGCATAGCATATAGCCTAAAACGTTGTGTTTTTACTCACTAGACCAGAACGAAAACGACCGAGTTCCTTCATCAACCATTACTCAGTTTTCTGATGTTTTTTTTCATGATCGTTTGGACTTGATCAGTGGCTACCAGGGAAAAAAACCCGGCCGACCGGTGGTAACCGGTCTTACCGGTGAGGCCTAGGAATCACAAAACCGACTGGTTTTGTTCTGGTTTAGCAAATTTAAAATTTGAATTTTGAATTTCTGCCAATTTTTAAGCAAATTCAAGCGAATTTTATCCGGGTTATTTTTCTGGGATTTCTGGTAACCGGCGGATTACCGGTAATGCCTGCTGGCCGGGAATTCCTTTGGTATCGGGTTTTGTATCTTGGTGGCTACACTGCCTGTATCTAGCTGAAATGTTGTGTCGTAGCAGGGCCCTATGGGGTGCCCTGCACCCTGGGGTCGTCAGGAATACCGGTGTGTCGTCAGGAATACTGTACATATATAGACCTAGCTTGTATAGTGTATTTTAAGTCAATGTACTTAAAAACCCCTTGTCTCTTTCTCGCCTATGAGGGCAAGAAGGTAAATGTCCCTTCTTGCCCCTTATAAGTAGAGCCCCATGGGCATGTAACAGGCGGTTGACTCTCATTCAAACACACAAGTAATACATATCTTCATTCAGTGTCTTTAGCCCCTTTCTTCCTTCGATCCTTCTCAAAGACAAAAGGGTACGGAGGGTCCTCGCATACGGAGGGTCTCCGTACCCACTGTCTAGCCTCTTCACGCTACGACAGTTGGCGCCGTCCGTCGGACCGAACAACAAGCTACAAACAAAGGAGCCGAAGCCACATTCACACTGGCCGAAGCCACCAACACAACGAAAGCAAGCTCCGGCCAAAGCTCCAAAATACATCCCCATCACCCGTAGCTCTTCGGCAGCCCGATCGCCACCTTCGGCCATCACCCGGAGGCTGAAACAAGAGAATGTATGGCCGAAGCCTACCAGCCGAAGCACCTCATCCGCCTAGAGCCCCTTCGGCAACATCAAATCCGAAGCCCCCTCGGCAGCACCGCCCAACTCGCCCGGCGCCGCCACGCTTTGGAGCTGCCTCGAGCTGCTGATGGCCCCAGTGGCGCCTCCTCCAGAGGCCCTTCGGCCTCAACCCTTCGAAGCCGCGCCCGGAGGCCCCTGGGGCGCATCCTTTGGCTCCGGTCCAACCGGAGCAGCTTCTGATGGCCTCCTCGGCCCCATCAGGACTTCGCCGGTACCGCCTCGCGACCACTAGAAGACCGGCGCGCGCATTTCACCTCAAGCCGAAGGACCGTAGCACCTTCGGCCCTCCTTCGCCAAGACCCGGAGGGCACAGGCGGCGTCGGTTTGGTTCGGTCGAACCACCCAGGATCCGGAGGCCCTCGGGCGCATCCCCTCCGCCTTCGTCACCTCCGGAGCTCCTCCGCCTAACACCTCGCCTGGAGCGGCCCGTACCAACATTCGGCCGGCGTCCTTCGCGCAGCCCTTCACCTCCCCGGAGGTCCTCGCGCGGCCCGCCGGAGGTCCCCCACGCGGCCCCTTCGTCGCCAAGCACGGGAGGCCTTGCGCCCGGGGTAGTCCTCGCCGCCACTCCGAAGCCCACGCGACGTCGGGCTACTCCGGAGCCACCACCACCACGCGGCGTCGGGCTACTCCGGCAACCCTCCACCCGCCGGAGCGCCTCCACCCGCGTGCCTCCGGCCGCACCGCGGCCCGCAGCCGGAGCACCCCTCCGGCTCCGGCATCCGGCACCTCGCACCGCCCTCCGGAGACTCCGCCGCGCGTCCGGAGAACCTCCGGAGCCACCTCTGCCCCGAGCCACCTCGGGCCCTTTGGCGCCGTTTCGAAGCACACCAAGCCCGAAGCAACCTGGGGGCGAAGCACATCACCATCACCTCCGGAGCCTCCAGCCGAAGCAGCCGCTCCCCCACGCGGCCCCTTCGTCGCCAAGCACGGGAGGCCTCCACCCGCGTGCCTCCTCCGGCCGCACTGCGGCCCGCAGTCGGAGCACCCCCTCCGGCTCCGGCCTTCGGCACCTCGCACCGCCCTCCGGAGACTCCGCCGCGCGCCCGAAGCAACCTGGGGGCCCGAAGCGCATCCCCATCACCCCCGGAGCCCCCCCTTCATCGCCACCTTCGGAGGCTCCCACTGCATTGCCTTCACCTCCGGAACACCCTCGGGGCGGCCCCACACCGGCCTCCCAGAGCACCTCAACTCCGGAGCATCTCGAACACGCGTCCGGAGTGAGGCCCCCGCCTACGATCTTCGAACCCTCCGCCGTGGGTGACACCTCCAGCCGAAGCCACCGAGGGGACCCTTCGTTTCCAAACGGAGCACCCTGGGAGACCACGCAGCAGCCTCGGCCGGACCCCTCTGGAGGCCACCTCGCTTGCCGCAGCAGCACCCCAGGCTCCACCGTGCCCGCTCCGGCCACCTCCAGCACCTCGCGTCTCCCACAGGTCTGTACACCCCAAGCACAATGGTTCCATTCCTAGCAAGCTCGGTCCAGGCATGCATTTTTAAGTTTCAAGTCAACTGCCATTTCGAACCGGAACTGTCCCCAAAAGTTCTTCGGTTGATACATCAGGACATGAGAATAAATAGCTTTCCATCTTTGTAGACTTGTGGATCAGAAAGTTACTAATAGGTGTGTTGTTAGAGTAAGAACTTAGGGCTTCTCATCATTATGTTTTTCAAGTTGGCTGTTGCAGTCTTGCTATGGGCGGATGCCTAACTCATGATGCGTGCCTATAAAATCAGTTGCTACTGTAGAAGCTTAACATAGTAGCTTTCAGAACCACTTATAGCTCTTAACAATGCCGCCTGGTTCTAAAGAAGTATGCCATGCCATTTTCTTGCAGCTAGTGTACTTGTGAGCCGTGGTACGCAGCTCCTTTAGTATGTTGTTTTCATTAGAAATAATTGTGTTTCGTCTAAACATTTTCACATCTGGTCTGGTTTGTATAAAGAAAATTTGCCATCCGAAGAGCAAAACCACATGGTGCATTGCAGTAGCTTACCCAAAAAAAAAACAGTGGCATCGTCAATAAGCCAACCACCGTAGCAACGAACACGCCGCGCATGGCCTCGAGCCCCGGCGCACACCAATGCCCCCGCGGGCCCAGGTGTATAAACTGAACACGCCGCGCATGGCCTCGAGCCCCGGCGCACACCAATGCCCCCGCGGGCCCAGGTGTATAAACTGAACACGCCGCGCATGGTCTCGAGCCCCGGCGCACACCAATGCCCCCCGCGGGCCCAGGTGTATAAACTGAACACGCCGCGCATGGCCTCGAGCCCCGGCGCACACCAATGCCCGCGGGCCCAGGTGTATAAACTGAACACGCCGCGCATGGCCTCGAGCCCCCGGCGCACCAATGCTCCCGGGCCCAAGTGTATAAGCCGAACACGCGCGCATGGCCTCGAGCCCGGCGACACCAATGTCACCCTTTGCGGGCCTGTGTGTATAATCGAACACGCCGCGCATGGCCTCGAGCCGGCAGACACCAATGCTCCCGCGGCCTAGTGTATAACCGAACACGCCGCGCATGACCTCGAGCCCCGCAAGACACCAATGCTCCGCGCTGCCTGTGTATAAACTGAACACGCCGCGCATGGCCTCGAGCCTCGGCGCACACCAATGCCTCCCGCGGGCCCAGGCCCATGCCTCGGCGCACACCACGCAGGCTGCGGCCTCGGTGTTTAAATCTACAACGGTGGCATCGTCAATAAGCCCACCACCGTAGCAACAAAGACGTCGCGTGTGGCCCCGCGCCCCAGCACACACCTTCGGGTGTACAAACTAGACGCCCCTCAGCGACTAAGGAGTCTCCCGCCGCGAGGGCGTCGCCCCGGCGGAGACATTTCGTCAAAATCGCGCTCAAACGCGCCACCCTAGCCGGTCCGAGGCGCGCTCGCGATTAGGAGTCTCCCGCCGCGGCGTCGCCCGCGGAAACATTTCGTCAAAATCGCGCTCAAGCGCGCCACCTAGCCGAGCACGGAGGCCCGCTCGCGACTAGGGGAGTCTCCGCCGCGAGGCGCGCGCCGCGGAGACATTTCGTCAAATCGCGCTCAACGCGCCACCACTAGCCGGTCGGAGGCTCGCCTCGCGACCAGGAGGCTCCGCCGCGAGTCGCCGCCCAGCCAGAGACATTTGGGCATACACCGCAACCAGCGATCGGCAAGACCCACCTGAAGAGAGCGTGGAACACACGGACCCCAAATCGGATAAGAAGCACCGTGCCGTGCCATAGTCACCACCACCATCGTCTCGCGCAACCGAGCCTTATCGGCGAGGGGCGGTGTTTTGGCCGCCTCCTCCGCTAGCTTTGGGTTCTCGGCAAGCCCAACCAAAAAGGTTGGGGGCGGCGTTTCGCCGCCTCCTCCCGCTAGCTTTGGGCTCTCCGTGAGCCTAATCAAAAAGGTTGGGGGCGGCGTTTCGGCTTCGCTCTCCTCCTAGCTTTGGGCTCTCGTGAGCCAGCAAAAAGGTTGGGGGCGGCGTTTCGGCCGCCTCCCCTCCGCTAGCTTTGGGTTCTCCGTGAGCCCAACAAAAAAAGGTTGGGGCGGCGTTTTTAGCCGCCTCCCTCCGCTAGCTTTGGGCTCTCCAAGAGCCGATCAAAAAGGTTGAGGCGCCGTTTTCGGCCGCCTCCTCGCTAGCTTTGGGCTCTCCGAGCCCAATCAAAAAGGTTGGGGGCGGCGTTTACGGCCGCGCTCTCCTCCGCTAGCTTTGGGTTCTCTCAATGAGCCCAACCAAAAAGGTTAGGCGGCGTTTGCGGCCGCTTCCCCGCTAGCTTTGGGCTCTCGTGAGCCCAACCAAAAGGTTGAGGGCGGCGTTTTGGCCGCGCCTCTCCGCTAGCTTTGGGCTCTCCAGTGAGCCCAGCCAAAAGGTTGGGGCGGCGTTTCGGCCGCCTCCTCGCTAGCTTTGGGCTCTCCGTGAGCCCAATCAAAAAGGTTGAGGGCGGCGTTTTCGGCCGCCTCCTCCGCTAGCTTTGGGTTCTCTAGCGAGCCCAACCAAAAAGGTTGAGGCGGCGTTTTCGGCCGCCCCCTCCGCTACCTTTGGGCTCTCAGTGAGCCCAACCAAGGTTGGGGGCGGCGTTTTCGGCCGCCTCAGCCCAGCTTTGGGCTCTCCAGCGAGCCCAACCAAAAAAAGGTTGAGGGCGGCGTTTTGGCCGCCTCCTCCGCTAGCTTTGGGCTCTCAGCGAACCCAATCAAAAAGGTTGGGGCGGCGTCTTGACCGCATCCCGCCCGTAACGATCGCCTCCTTAAAACAAACAAACATCAACCCTTCACGCCACTCCAAGTTATGAGCACAACTCACTCGGAGCGGTCGAAGGAGGGGACGGTACTAGGCCCCCAATAGGACCTTCGCAAACAGTCACACCACAGAAGTAATCGAACACCAGGGCTCCACGATGACTTCGCCCTACGGGCTCGCCGCGCGCGCGCGCCTCGAGGCCAAGCCTGCGGCGTGGCTCTACGAGCTCGCGCCGCGCATCGCGCCGCCTCGAGGCTATCGCCTCGCGAAGCGTCGTCACGCGCCGTCGCCTCGAGCAAGGCCTCGGCGTGGCGGCCGCGTCGACTCGCCCGCGACTCGCCTTTGCTCGCCGCCCGCCTCGAGGCTATCGCCTCGGCGGGGCGATCCTGACACGCCCGCCTCGAGGCCAAGCCTCGGCGTGGCGGCTCGCGGACGACTTTGCCCTACGGGCTCGCGCGTTGCCGCCGCGCCTCGAGGCTATCGCCTGGCGGGCGGTCTGACACGCCGCCTCGAGGCCAAGCCTCGGCGTGGCGATTCGCGACGACCGCCCCTACGGGCTCGCCGGCGCTCGCCGCCGCCTCGAGGCTATCGCCTTGGCGAAGGCGATCTGGCGCGCGCCCGCCCGAGCAAGGCCTCGGCGTGGCGGCCCCGCGTCGACTCCGCCCCCGCAGGCTCCACCGTTGCTCGCCGCCTG
This sequence comes from Ampelocalamus luodianensis, assembly GCA_036346255.1. Classification (NCBI taxonomy): domain Eukaryota; kingdom Viridiplantae; phylum Streptophyta; class Magnoliopsida; order Poales; family Poaceae; genus Ampelocalamus; species Ampelocalamus luodianensis. The sequence goes on along the minus strand of CM070627.1, from coordinate 46,950,799 downwards.
CCTCGAGGCTATCGCCTCGGCGGCGATCGACACGCCGTCGCCGGAGGCTCGCACGATTCCTTCCGGTATCCCGGACTCCGCGGCGAGGGCGGCGACGTGCGTCATGCTCGCCGCCTCGGAATCGCGGGACCTATCTTCGCGATCTCGGACCACGCAGACGAGGAGTTGTCAGAGAGAGGCCCGTGGGTGCCCCGCACCCTGGGGTCGTCAGGAATATCGGTGTGCCGTCAGGAATCTGTACATATGTAGACCTAACTTGTATAGTGTATTTTAAGCCAATGTACCTAAATACCCCTTGTCTCTTTCTCGCCTATGGGGGCAAGAAGGTAAATGTCCCTTCTTGCCCCTTATAAGTAGAGCCCCATGGGCATGTAACAGGGGGTTGGCTCTCATTCAAACACACAAGTAATACATATCTTCATTCAGTGTCTTTAGCCTATTTCTTCCTTCGGTCCTTCTCCAAGACAAAAGGGTACGGAGGGTCCTCGCATACGGAGAGTCCCCGTACCCACTGTCTAGCCTCTTCACGCTACGACATGTTGTACCAGCTTGGAACAAAATACGCAAAGTACAATGTTAACTATCAAGTAGACGTGTTATTTATTTTACAAGTTTTATAATCAACACACATATGCTGAGCAATCAACAAATGAATTTCTGCTATTCACACACTCACTGGGAAAAAATTGCAAAAGAACATATACCCGATAAAGGCATGCTATAAAGAAAGCTCAAGTCAGTGCACAGTTGAGACGTGAGGACAAAAGCATCTACGAACAAAACTGACTCAATTCAGAAAACATCAGAGCTATGCTATTCTTTTATCAGATATTCAGATCAGATCAAGTTGCTGTTTCCATGGAGAGGGGCACCTTGGGATAACGCAGAGTACGGATCACCGAAAGGATTGGCCTGATGAGAAGCAGCAGCATACTGAGGCTGCAACAGCTGTGGCATCCCTAACATCGTTTGCTGCTGCTGCTGCTGCGCCATCATCGACATCTGCACATTGGTCGGCGGTGCGACACTTGTCGACACGGCGAATGGATCCCTGGGATCAATCTGCGGAGTGCCCTGCCCATTTCCATACCCATCTGTGGTTGCTTGTTGCCTCCTTGCTGCATCCTCGTATAAGCTATCGAGCAGCAGCTTGTCGAAACCCCCAGCCTGCAAGAATCATTGAATGCAAACGAGAACAGAAAAATTTAGTGAATGTATGCCTCAAGAATGGAAATTCTAGCGCCTAGCAAGAAAGGAAGGGAAGCTACACAGAGTTCTTTACCAGTTTGCTCTCTGTCAGTTGGTTGCTGCTGCTGCTGGTCTGTGCTGTGACCAACGCTAGCTCCCAACCTGACGATCCAGTTATGTCACCGAAGCCACCGCCTGCACCAGCATATATGTTGCTACCACCTGAGCGATCGAGAAGGATATGGTTTTGCACAAATTTGGGAGCAGAGTTAGTGGTTGCTGAATCCATGAGACAGCAAGCAGGAGCTGAAAGTAGTAAGAGGCAGCTGCATGAGACTTTTTACCTGGCGGAACAATGGCCAGAGCCAGTGCATTGCTCTCTTCAAGTTCAGCAGCAGCAGGGTTTACTTCATTTAAACCCTGTAATGGAACCAGCAGATTGAGCCACATTGTTATCATTTGTTGCAACAAATAGCTAGACATCAAGACACGCATACAGTGACAGGGCTCACCAGTAAATCGGCCGTGGTGGTAGGTTCAGGCTCATCGTCAACCTCAGCTGCAGGATGGGGTTCTTCTGCAGGCTCAGGCAGCACTTCCTCCACAGCAGGTCCTTCGAACACCTCGGGCGGTGGTTGAGTAGATTGTTCTTCCTGGTTAGCATTGAAATCTAGCTGCCAATATTCCTGTCAAGTTGAATCAAGCCACTCAATATTTGTTGTACAGTTCAAGTAAACCCATAAAGAACTTCAGAGACAGGACTGCATTCACCAACCGCTGATACTAAGCAGTAAGAGGCTAACAGCAGAGGATAGAAGGGCTGAATTGAGAGGTATAGAATGCGTAAACCGGAGAATTATATTGACTAAAAGATGTGTTATCTTAATAACTTACAATGGTCTTATTTGCAACAGGAGCAATCCTTGGGGCTTCTCTGATGTACTCTTCCATTGTCCCAAGAAATGATGACGGCGGCTGAGGAAAATACAGAAAAGATCCATTTGGCATCAGAATTTTTATATAGTGAAGAGAAACCAATGAAAGGCCAAAGTAAAGCTAATTGCCTCTCTTAGAACCGGAAATTGGAAGTTCCTGGCGAGCTCCAATCCTCTGCAGACCTCGTAGAACTCAGATAGGATTTTTGCCTGGTATTCTAAAGATCATTAGCTTTACATAAACAATCCCGCAATTCCACAGCAGACATGCAAAATATTTTATGTAATTCCACAGAAGAAATGCAGCCACGCTATAATTATACGTACCAGATTTCCTGTTCTTCTGTAGATGTCCAGAGCTTTGATAGCATCGAGTTTTGTCATGCCAAAGAACTGCATTAAGTCAGAAACTTAATTTGATCAGAACCAAAGTCGGCACTCGATCTATTGATGATCTAATAGCAAAGAAAATTGAAGATCATAAAAAGTACCACATCCACAAGGTTGATGATCCCATCATTGACTGCACAATAAATCTTGAAGCTTTCCTTCAACAACTGAGCAATGCGATTTCATCGTCATTCATCAGCAAGAGCAATTAAATGAATGATTCTAAACAATGCTATCAGAACTGAGATTACACAAACCAGAGCCAAGGCATACTGTATAAGGTAGTTTCCAAATGCTGCTCCTTCAGGCTGCAAGCACCATTACAGCATTGGTAAAAAATGAGTCCAATGTAATTTAGAACAGGTACTGCTTGATATAGGAGGAAGTTATGTGTACTACCTGACAGCCGACAAGCCTGAAGAGCAGCTGCTGCAATGCAGGCAGCTGATCTAAGAGATCATCTTTACCTAAGCTCCTCGTGTTACTTTGACCCTGAAAATTAAGTACATATCACAATGGGAACAACAGTAAACAACAAGATCAGCATTCACAGTCAGTGTCACTGAAACCCTGCAATTCAGAATTTGTCAGTAACACAAGCCTTTGGAGTTCCCTCAGCAGGTCTCAGGCGCTCTGCTTCGATATCATATCTGAGAACTCTGAAGCACTCGGGCCGCTCCTCGAGGAACAGCGCGTACGTGCGCACCCACGCAGAGCAGTCCCAAGCTGGAAACGAAACGAACAGCAAGCAATTGTAGTCAGTTCATGTGTGAATATCCATTCAGTTCAGCAGGCATGCATAGTATTGCAGTGTGCAGCAGAGTAGTCGAGAGCTCACACCTAGCGGGCTGGAGTCGTCCTTGAAGTTGGACATCTGCAGAGCGTGGCCCTTGCGCCTGTAGCTGAGCAGCTCCTCTCTGAACGCAGGGTCGCCTTCTCGCAGCGCCCTGTGTATCACTACCAGCGTCTTGAGAGCAACCTGCGCGCCCAAAAATGGAGGCAAGCATGATTGTTCTGCGTTAGATACATGGCAATGACATGGCGTAGTGGCGTGCGTTCGTACCACCCAGTTGTGCGTCTTGGAGAGGCGCCTGGCAAGCGCATGGACGCAGTAGGAGACGTCGGTGAGCGGCCGGGCGGTAATGATCTCTGCGGCGACGCAACGCAGATTAAGAGCACCGGCGAAGCAAGCGAATGGTTGATTAGAACAAGAACGATCGACCAAAGTAAAAGAAATAAAGCAAGCAAGCAATTTCTGCAGAAGAGCATAGGACGATTGATCTCACTGGCGAGGTGGCGCTCCTTGGGCGGGCGCTCGACGTGGTTGGTGGCCTTCACCACCGCTACGTCCAAATCCTGCATGAATCACCCATGGCCATGGATATGCGTATCAGAGTTCAGCACAATGAATGCAGCGCACGCGAATGGGAAGAGAAGAAGGAAACTAGGTGAATTGGATTGGATCGGATCGGACCTTGAAGTCGCGGCTGTTGACCTTGGCGAGGCCGACGGTGGTGGAGTCCTTGATGGCGCCGCACGCCTTGCGCCAGCTCTTCTGCATCGACGTCGTGCCCATGACGCCCTCCCTTCACACACCAAGGAGGCGTCGCCGTCGCCGGCGGCGGCGGACGAGGAGGACAGTATCGCCGGCCGGCCGGCTTGCTCCGATCGATCCTCCGGTGTTTTGATTCCCCCGCTCGCGCGCTTAGTCGTCGTCGTGAGTCGTGGCTCGCGAGTGGCCAGATTTTAAATTTTGGCTTCGTATAAATGTCTCTCTTCTTCCCCAAAATTACACGAGACGCCCTCAGCCGTTTCCATATTCTAGGCCATGTAGAAAGACAAGTGATCTTGATTCCTGACCGGGATGGTAGACGAATTCTCAAACTTCGCAGGGGCGTGGACGCTAAACATCGGGATGACAAGATCCAATAATACGACGACGTGCACAACTGTTGCATCCTTGATTCCATGCAATGCATGCTTTTACCAGATCAAATGATAGAGCGTCGGCCGGCCATTGGAATTGGACGCAGTCGAAAGCTGCAAAAAAAGAATATCTCTCTGGTTGCTGCCCCCATTTCCTTCCATTTCGGGCTTGCTCATCCAACCGAGCGCTGCCTTTGGCAAACGGCCACCTTGTTGTCAATACATGAAACAGCTTGCCATTCACAAGAAACCAAAATACATACAGGCCAATCACCAGAATATTCAGTACTAGCATGAGATTGTTTTCAGAAAACAATACATTATTCATAAATGGCAGATCAGGTGTGAAATTTGAGTATTTGACCAATATAGTTAAAAGCCAATCGCCAGAATACTCAGTACTAGCATGAGATTTCAGAAAACAATACAATATTCATAAATGACAGATCAGGTGTGAAATTTGAGTATTTGACCAATATAGACTAACATGTATATGTATGCTCATGGATCTGCCATGAATAGCAATTAGTAGATCCATGAATAGCAATTAGTACAACCATGGAAAAAACCCACCGGTAACGCTTCTGGCGGGTCTGGATTTTGGATCGGCGGTTTTCCGGATTTTGTAAGTTCAAATTCTAATTTTTAATCAAATTCAAGCGATTTTCATCCGTTTTTTTTTTTTGGAAATCCGGTTACCGGTCGGGTTTTTTTTTTTCTGACCGTCGGCCAGGATTTACCCCGGAAACGGGTTTTTGATCCTTGAGTACAACCAACGGGTCTTGTGTTTCTCTCACTCTGCCATACAATGTGAATACATGCATCCATCCCCAAACAGGGAAATCAATAAATAAATAAGTCGTGCGAACAGGTTGTTTTCTGGGGAAAACAAAATTTCTGTCGACTGTAACCAATTGAGCTGATATGGATTTTTTTTCTTCAAAATTCTAGTTAACACTACACTGTATATGCCACCATAAGTCTGACTCCAACATGCTCTTCCACCACCTTGACACAGACACTTTCCTTTCCTTACCTTTCAGCAAAGGAATTGCCCTTTCGACGCTTCAATAGAACAGGTACGCTCCCAAACTTCTAGTAAAGGCCATTCGCATGCGCACCAACAGCAGAGATCAAATTTTGTCAAATTGAACTTACGGTCATTGTATGATGAACCTTGTAATACTGATGGTGCTTCAGTAAGAAAAAGGGGCCCTGTCGGCTTCTGTTCTAACTTATGGTTGTCTGCATTGAATCCGATCCATCTGGATTGTACATTGTTTGACTGCACTCTTCGACCACCTTTGTTGGTGCTTTTGCTTTAAGCATCATTTCATTGTACTCTGCTTCTGGATCTGACAATGCTACAATCGCCCGCCTGCCCCTACGAAGCTTCTCCATCGTGCAGGACAACCGTTCTGATCACAATATTCAGATCGAATGTGTGGTTATACGAAAAGAATCCAATCGATCCTGAGTAGACACCTCTTGGGCTATTTTCAAGTGAATCAAGAATCTCCATTGATCTAACTTTCGGGGCACCAGTCATTGAACCTCCTGGAAAGGCAGCTTTCACACAATCAACAGGGCTTATATTTGACTTCTTTGTTCCACAGATGGTACTCACCATGGTGTGAACAGTTTTATATGATTCCACATCCATGAGATGAGAAACATGCACGCTCCCAGGTTCACAAACCTTACCAAGATCATTTCTTAAGAGGTCAACAATCATCAAGTTCTCAGCCTGATCCTTTTCACTGTTGAACACATGCAAAACGAAAAACAGTATCAACATTTTGAGCATTGTGACAGCCAAATGCTTGTTTGCAGGAGTAAAAATTAGCACATCTAGATCTAGAAAACAGTGACACTGAACAGCCAAGAAAGATAGACATGAATGGAACACATCGACAAGCAGAGTACTCACGTAGTTAAGGCGAGAAACCTCCAAGTATACAAGGGAAAAGAAAGACAAGGAGGAAATGCCATACAATCATATCATTTTCGATGATAGAACTATGATAGTGTGATGTCAAAACTTAGTTTCTCTGCTGGACTATTGAAACAAGCTTAATATGGAAGACTATAGAGGTTTCTTGGTTGCTTAGCACTCAAAAGATCCAATTATTTACGAGGCAAAAATAATTCAAAAGATCAATTATGAAAGCAACTAAAAAACTATTTATAATGCTTAAGAATAGCATATAAAAATAAATCATAAAAAACAAGCCAACAGCATCTATCATTAAAAAAAACAGCATCTCCCAAGTTCAACATTTCCAAAAATATACTAAAACGAGAAGTCTGAACAATGATAAAAAAATCATACACTTGCCTGTATTTCAACTGCAAACGTAGACATTCGTCCTCCTCTGGTGTTCTGCCACGTGCTATAGTACCTTTGATTGGTTTTGCCTCTAGAATTGCGTTTTGATCTAGTCGCAGAAACCTTTCAGGGGAAGAGCAACATATACTCAAGTTTTCTGAGGAGAAATTAAGCCAGGCTGCATAAGGGGCTGGATTTTGTTTTCTCAATTTAAGGTAGAGTTGCATGGCATTCATATAGTCTATTCTTCTCTTCATCTGAGTAGTCAAGCACAATTCGTAGCTTTCTCCATCTCTTATATAATCCAGGCAATTCTGAACATCTCTGATATATTGATCCTTGATTTTTCTACAACAAAGCTTTGGTTATTCACATTGGATGATCTAATAAATGACTTCCCATTGATCAACAATCCTTGGGCCATAGCATCCATCCTGAGAAGTCTCTTCTCAGTCTCCACTAACCATGAATTATGTGTTGAGTTCCTGTAGATTCCATCTCCATTACTTGAAGAATATTCATCATGTAGTGATAAAATATATATGTCCCCATTGCTGTGATCAACCACAAGAAGGTTGTCGGCAAAGAAGAAGCACGCATCAGGAGTACTTGATTTAGCCTTGTTAGATGATGCATCACATTCAACTTTAAGGCCGTACCTGGTACCAGAGTAAAACTAATGAAATTCAGAAATAGATAAGAGTTACAAAAATATACATGTGCAAAGAGAGTCAATAAAAGTGTATAAACTGCAGAAGCGACCATATAAAACAAATATAGGAACGAGGGACACAGATTGAGGAATGAGGAAATCACTTTGCGAGGTAAAAAAGTATGCATATGTACTGTAAAAAGAAATGCATACATTAATTCAGAAAAGTAATCCAGCTGCAGGAGGACAAGACAAGTCAACATATAATATCCAATTAACTACAGGTGTCCAATACAAGTAACAGATATAATCCACACAAAAAAATCTGCATACCCTAGATATCCAACAAATCCACCATGGAAGTCAAGCGGAAGTCCTTCATAATCCTTTTCATTGTATTGAATGGACTTAATCTCCTGCAAGGTATAAAACAGCTAGAAATCTAAACTCCCGGACGACGTGCACATAAGTACATAACAAGATAAATTCTGCTTTGATGATAAAGATTGGGTAATGTGCAGAATATAATTACTGTATCCATAAAGCTTCAGTATTTCATACTGAGATGACAAGGACCAAAAGATTTTGTTTTTCACATGTCCAATACTACATAATTGGGATATAGTAGCAGAATACAAGGTTAGAATTAGTGTCTTGATAAAGCTTCAGTGTTTCACACTGAGATGCCTAGGACCTATAGATTTTGTCTTTCATATGTCCAATACTACACAATTGGGATATAGTAGCAGAATACAAAGTTACTATCACACTAACTCAATGTGAAGATCCAGCATAAATAGTTTTCAACTTATACCTTGTTAAGGAATTCCAAGAAACCATCTTTGAGAAAGTTTCTGACAATAGATCCATGAGCATCTCGAATACTAAGGTTTCCTCCACAATTGGCTCTGGAAGAGAATTTGAGAAATGCAGAATAACACGAAGGTTTATGTTACATACATCATGCACTTAAAATCTGTTTTCTTCTGTTTTGGGGAAGTACCTTCCTACCTTTGATTGCAGAGGTGAAATGTCATTTGCTTCCAAAGAGGCCCACCCTTACCACCCATGAATGAAAAACGTGCCCTATTCTGCAAGCAGTTCACAACGTAGGAAAAAAAGATTGTCTAATTCATAAAAGTGAATGCATCATCTTCATGAGGGAAGAAATGACCGGGTTATCACAGGTAAGTTTTGACATATTTCTAACTTTCTCACTCAACTAGACACCGATTTGAACTCACTTAATTCATGTAGATGAAGGCAAATATATTATCCACAGTTCTTTTTTTTTGTCTTATTTATTTTCTGCTCACTTCATTTGCTAGAGTGAAGAAATCAAGTAAACTGAATCAGGGCAATACATTTTTTTGTGCAGTAAAGTTCCACATGCTAATGGACATCCAGTGATTTTTGTTAACAGCCTCAAATCATATTCTCATCAACCTTTACTTATCATCAGATGAAATCTATACAGTAAAACTACTGAATGATAAGTCGAGTGAGCTGACTGAGCACCTGATCAACTGATGAGCTATCAAGCCAAAGCGTATCTTCTGCGTTTTGATGGCCAAAACACTGAAAAATGTTTTCAGAGCCACCTGTGCGACTAAGGAAGTTATCAATCTTCTTCCATCGCAACCGTAAGCATTTGCTCCCACTGCTTCTCTTTGCAAGCATACAAGCCCCAACAGAATCCCAAAGTTTCTGTCTTTCGGTGTATAATAAGTCACTTGGAACAGAATTGCGTAGATCTGCAGGATTTTTTTGAGGATTTAGATATGCAGAATTAACCTGCAGGGCAATAAGAAAGTCAATTATGATAGAGTATGAAGGAGATGTGCAGGAAATACTGAGGCACACATAGTACTTGAGATTTTTCCAGTTTACCAATACTGTGAACATTTCTTTCCCGAAGCAACGATGACCGCAATCCAAATTCAGTTGTTATCCTCTTAAAGTTTTGAAAAATCTGTCTTCCATAATGAGTAGCAACACTCTCCGGATGAAACTGGATTAAAAAGGAACCATGTATAAGAACACTACAGTAACAAAATTTAAGAACAAACATCGCACAGAAGTAGCCAGGATACCTGCAATCCATAATGAGGCCTGCTAGAGTGCCTGATGCCCATGACAACCCTGTATCCATCTGATTCACTAGCATTGTTTATGTTGGGTATTTTTCCACCAATGATACTACACTCCAAAGGGTTTGTTACGAGGAAGTTATCCAATGATCCCCAGAAGGTGCTACTAGTTATATCAGGCTGATCGCTTTCAAGGAATGAGAGCATTTTTGGAGATGCAGTCCATGCTATTGACACAAGATCCTCGGATAGAGAGCCTGCTTCTATTACGAGTGAATGATAGCGAACTACCTGAAAAATAGCACCAGTAAGTGCAGGTCTCTTTGCAAAACATATAGAAAGTGCAAGCTGAAACCCAAATGATATGGGACTAGTAATACGGGTGGTGCACTAACCTTGAATCCAGAGTTTATACCTGATGGGATATGATTAAACAGGTAGCATCCATTGTGTTCAATTTCACTGATATTAACAAAAACAAGTGTCAGGCCATGTGTTAACTTTAACAATAGAAAACGACTTGCACATGTGCTCAGAAAGCTGAAAGTGTATATTAGCGTGTAATAGAGTTCAAGGCCTTACCTAAGTCGGCCATGTATAGCTTCAGGAGCGTGGACAATCTTAGCACCATGGACAAATCCCAGGGCCTGCAGTGGTCAAACACGAGTGCCATTTCAGGCCAAGTTAGCACCACATGGTGCATGAATTTTCCTTTTTCATCAGACTGATCCATAAACAAGTCCACAAGGAGAAGCGTTAAAAAGGAAACCACCTGGTGGCCAAGGCACACACCCAGGATGGGTACATCTCCACACTCGCAAAGTATCCGCAGACATATACCTGCAAAACAATGTACTCCAGATAATAAGTAATGAACAAACACCCTTCTTTCACATGATTCAACTGAATTGGAGATGATGGTGTATGCTCACCTATGTCGCTGGAACATGCCGGAGATCCAGGGCCAGGCGAGATGACGATGTTGTCGAAGGCCCTCTCCTTGTACATCCGGTTGTACACGTCCCTCCACGTCCACTCATCGTTGCGCACAACCACAGGCGGCACTGGAAATACCAATGGCCGTAGAAATGTTCACCAGTCAGTGAAAAAAATGTGATCCAATTCAAGGAAACAGCCGAAAATGGGAGTGCCATCTCGCACAGCCAGATTAATGCAAAGATGGCAACTTTGATCCTGTTGCTGCTTGATAGAGTTAGAGAAAGAGGAGAGGGTGGCTCACCGCCGTTGATGACGGAGAGCTCCTGGAAGATGTTGTAGGTGTAGCTGTCGTAGTTGTCGATCAGGAGCGTCCTCACCGGCGCCTCCGCCTCCTCCGGCCCCTCCCCCCTGGCCCGCCGCGCTGCGAGCCGGCGGGGGCTCCGGCGCGGGGAATGGAGCCACCGCGCGGAGGATGGAGGCGGGGCCCACCTCATCGCCGGCGGGGAGGGGAGGCGGAGGGCGGCCATCTCGGCGGGATGGATCAGGGGAGGGAAACAAAAAGAAAAGGTCGCAAACGGCATCGCCTTTTTTGGGGTGGTGGTAGTTCGTTTTGTTTGGTGAGTGAGGGCTCCCATTTTTTATCGGTTAATCGGAATGCGCTTTTTTGCCGACCGCTCCTCCTATCGTCTCGGCGGCTGTGCCCAGTGCCGTCTCCGCCTCCGCCTCCGCCTCCGCCTCCGCCCGTGCGGCCCGCCTGCGGTGGCGTGGGCTACGCCAGGGATTAGGAGAACCACGAGCAAATGATGACGACGATGATTGGTAAAGAAAAAGCACGACGTGGGGTGGGAGGTTTCACGCGTAACTGCAAAAAATTGAACGCCTCACTGCGAAATTCTTGTATCTGTGGCGAAATTCTAAGTCCATCTCTGTCTCTGCTACTTAAAAACTAGTACGGTGGTATGTACATTTACGCGATTAAATTTATTTTAAAGTTTATAGTGATAAATAATATAACTTATATGCTTCAGAATATATTTATGTATCTTTTAGCTATTTAGACTTTTAAGATATCATAAATATTAGAAAATGATAATAGAGGTTTGAAGAAAAATACAACTTAAGTAACATAATTGAAGTATGAGCTTTCATGGAAGAAAATTATGAGTATAATAGGTTAATCACTATGTATACATCACGCAGTTGCACGCTCTTAACTCTTTTCCAAAATATTTGAATGCACATGTACCTCTGTTAATCTCAAGCAATACATTGATTATGTGTGCAACAAAATTATCTTATTAGTTCATATGGTATTAGAGTGCTTTGCCCACATATACATGGATGCACCATGGGCGACCTACCTTGAATTTATCTTCCTTACGTCGATTGCCTCTTTGAATCGTGTATCTTCTATCTCTTCTCCCATACAATATTTCCGCTTCAACCTCCAAGAGCAAGCCAAATTCTTGATTGATATCTCTCAGTTGCTACCATTTCCAATGCAATACTCTACCACATAGTTATCTTCTATTTCTCTTCAATTATCGCTTAATGATGACTGTTGTGATATCTACAAGTATATGCGTACAAATATCGTTGATCCCTACCGGAACACCTATTGCACTCTCTCCAGTGCCTCCAACCCTATTCTTTACCGTTACGCTATCTCTACTCCGAGCTCTTTGCTCCTTTGTTTCTGTACGTCGATGCTTCTATTCGTATGATGTATGCATGTATATACACATGCACGATGTTATACATGCTCGATGTCTTCTTTTCATATATCGGTCATTCCTCTTTTTCGATGTTGTCTAACTCAACGATGTGACTTTCTCACTAACTGTGACGACCTCCCATCTTCACTGATGTTGATATGTCTGTCTTAGTCGCTATTTAACGATAGGGAGAATCTGCTCGCCATCGTCGATGACGCCATGTCACTCACCAACGATGGCATGCTCCTAGCTACACAATGGTCACATATCGTTGACAACTCATCTTTAATCCAAAACTTTTTCTCCTCTTTACTATGCCTTCCCCATTATCGAATTTCTTTGACCATTGACTTTTTCAACAACGCTCATGCTCATCATTCGTCGTCACAGCACTTGGCTCTTTTGAGTCCAATCTTTCTTTTCAACATCTCCAGCGAGCAGCATGATATTGTCCTTATCGAACAACTAAGGTGAGCAACATGGAATTGTTCTCATCTTCGTCGTCGCTGTCTCGGCTATTTGCTTCCTTGTGGATCAATGTCTTCTTGTAAGACAGATCGACGATATTGCACTCTTTCGTGGTATTCTCTGAAATTATTCACGATATCCTCATTATAACTTATATTTAATTTATTCGAAATTTTAGTTATTAAGATATTTTACTTTGGAATTCATATGAAAATCAAATAGTAAATTCTATTTTATTTGTTGTCCTAATTTCAATATTTTTTTGTTGGAATTAAGTAAACCAATCCAATTGTTATTTTTATTTAATTTTTATGTTGAATTACGATTATTTATATATTTTACTTGATTCGTATCAAAATCAAAATGCTAATTTTACTTTATTTTTATTTTAAAATCAATTTTTGTTGAAATTTGTATACTAATCCAATTGCTATTTTGTTTAATTTTTATTTTGAGTTATATTTATTTAGTATTTTACTTTGGAATTCGTATGAAAATCAAATTAATGATGTTTTTTGTTCCAAATTTTATTTATTTAAGTATTTTACTTTAGAATTCATATGAAAATCAAATTGTAAATTTTGTTTTATTTTTATCATGTTTTTTTTTGAATTCGTATATTAATCCAATTGCTATATTTTAATATATATATATATATATATTAAGAATTATAATTATTTGTGATTTTACTTTGGAATTCATATCGAAATCATTTTGCTTATTTTATTTTATTTTATTTTTATTCTGAATTCTAGTTATTTTTTTTGTTGGAATTCGTATACTAATCCAATTAGTATTTTTTTAAAAAATTTATTCTGAATTGTATTTATCTAGTGATTTTACATAGGAATTCGCATCAAAATTAAATTGCTAATTTTATTTTATTTTTATTTCAAATTTCAATTATTTTTGCATTGTACTCGACATGGACTCTTATTTCTATATTGTACTTAACTTGGACTCTTTCGTTTAATCTAGATCGTTATAATCTGGATCTAGCATAATCAACGGTGTAGATGGTTCTCTTTTTTCACCCATTAACGTGGGAATTCTAGCCCTTGAGAGCGAACGTGGTGACTTCTTTTATATCGCTTTAATAATATAATAGATTAGAGTTAGTGGTCTTTCGTCCTCCCCACCCTTCCACCTCTGTCTCTCTCTATTGACATATGGGTCACGTTATCAGCAAACTATCTCCTCACATCGTGCGCTCCCTCCTCCTCCTCCTCCTCCTCTCCCAGCATTAGCTGCGCCACTGCCTGCGCTTCCTCCTCCTTTGCACCCTTGCCTCCACCCCCGCTTTTCTGCTCTGCTCCGTGCGCGCCTCTGCCCCTTCCCCATCACTGCTTGCATCGACCGGATTTGGACGGACCTCACTTCCTCCTCTGCCACTGCTCTTCTGCTCTACTCTACTTCGTGCATCTTAATGAATTGAGATATATTATATCTACTTTAATTGATAAACTATTATATTTATGAGATGTTTTGTAGCAAAGCATGGGTACTACTAGTATGGTCTAACACGGGGGCATGTTTGGTTCTTGTCCGACAACCATTCTAATGATGCTAAAATTTGTTATTGCTAAAATTTGGTTAGGTGTTTGGCTTCCCACGAATTGGTCAAAGTTTAGCAACAAAATGAACTAAAAGGTCAATTAAAATAGATCTTACCAAATCGTGGTGACACACCAAAATCTAGTCATAGTTAGCAAAGCATCCTTAGGTTTATTTTAACAAAAGTACCTACGATATGGGCGGCATATCCTGTGCACATGTCCCATTTGGTGGACATGTGCACATGGATCATCTAGCCGTTGCTTCAAGATCCACGGCCTTAGTCCACCCCGTAGCTCCCACTTGGATCTTTGCGAAAACGCCCCTGCGCAGACCTCATTCTTCCTTCAGGCCCCGCGTCTCCCCTATTCTCCTCTATGAGCTAGGGTTGGGGTGCTCCTACGCTGCACGCCCCCCTGCGTCGCCCCCGCACCGAGCCCTTCGACGCCCACCGGAGCCCCATGACGCCGCCCCAGATCCCTATTCTCCATTGAAGGGCACGCCGTCGCCCTATCGCACGCTGAGCCGAGCTGAGTTCGCACCGAAGGGTTGGGTTCTGCGCCGTCCCTGCACCAAGGACTCCGCCGCCCTTCAGAGCTCTGCTGCGCACCCCGTGCACTGGGCCAAGCTGAGTTCCCTCTCATTGCCGCATCCTACGCCTGCCCCTCCCCCTAAGCCGAACCCTCCTACACCGCCGTCGTGCTGCTCTGTGAGAGGTAAGCGTTATTTGGTTATTTCTTTGAATCACTTGAGATGAAAACCCACTGATTTGTGCTTCAGCCGACTTACAGCAGCCCAAGTACCCGTGCGCCCCCTTGCTTTGCCATGTACCGAAATTGATTTGTGCCCAAGTACCGCATGGATTCCACGGAAGCTATGAGTAGCTCCGTACGGCTACTAGCTTTGCCATGTCTCGAAGGCGGTGATGCATACTCTCTCTCGTCGCGAGCAGTTTGTGTAAAACACCACAAAAGGCGGCGAGCATTCCGTTCTGTGTGAGTGTAGGGTTATTTGAACTTTTAAAATTTGAATGATTAATGTCGTTCTCGTGCTAACTCATCATTACCGTTGCGAGGTTAAATCGTGCACACTGGTAGTTAATGATGACTTGGCGCTGCCGTGGGGATGATTTTTAAGATGAGGATGCAACCCTCGAGTTTTACAAAGCATATCGCATGTTGTTGGCTTCTCCATTTGTATCGGGCAGTGAGACGACCACAAGCGGTGTTTTGCAATAGAGGTGGTACTATTGTAGCAGACGTGGCTGGAAGGAAGAAAACTGTAAGGACAAGTTGGAGGTCAAATCGAAGAGGTCATATGAGTCTAAATTGAGTAGGTGCGGGTGTGAGGCCATGTTTGGTATCAAACGGACTAAGGACAATAAGTTCAGGTTAGAGACATTTGTGGAAGTGTATAACCATGGTTTTGTCTCACCTAGTAAACAATAATTGATACGTTCTAATAGACAAGTAAATGAGAAGCTAAGACCACACTATTCGCATGCCATCAAGCTAGCATTGGGACATCCAGGGCATTTAGATATCTTCATGTCGGTGAGGTGGGTTTCAAAATGTTGGATGCACAAGGAGGATTTGCAAAATTATCACCGCACTTTGAGAGAGAGAGAGAGAGAGTATAAAGTCATCGGATGCTCGGATGTTCCTTGATAATCTAGCTAGAAAGAACGAGAACAATCTGCATTTTATTTTGACTATGTCATTGTGGCAAGGGTAGGTTGGTCCATGTGTTTTGGCGGATGCAACTGCGAGAAAGAATTATGTTTATTTTGGGAGTTGCTCTTATTTGATACAACATATAATACAAACTAATATGACATGATATTTGCATCATTCATGGGAGTGAATAAATATGGGGATGTGTTCTATTTGGGGCTGCATTGTTGCTTAATCGACGATTGAAACATTCAAATGGTTGTTTTGTACTTTCTTAAGATGTATGACAAGTCTGCACCTAGGCTTATAATAAGCGATGAAGATCGACCATGAAGAAGGCAGTTCAAAATGTATTGAACAAACTCCCAACAAAGATTAGGCCGGATTTGAGGGATAACCAAATCTTTTATAGTTGTATTAATTCATGTGTGTATCCCTCAGAAACTCCAGAATAATTCGAGTCACAATGGACTGATATTATTTCAGAGTTCGGTTTGCAAGCTAATGAGTGGTTCTAGTACTCATTGTCTAACATGACTTGTACTCACTGTATAGCATTCCATTCATATTTTGTTCTAGTACTCATTGTCTAACATGTTCAACATTCATATTTGCTTTGTAGGTGGCTGCAAAGGAGGTGGCTAAGCAGGAGTTGTAACATTTGCTTTGTTGAAGTTCAGTAATTTGGAACCAATGCAGGAGTTCAGTATTCATGGACTTGTAATATTTTGCATGTTGAACTTGATACTGTGCACATGCTCAATTGTTCAGAATTCTGGAATCCTGGGCTTGTAATATGTTGTATGGACTTATAATATGTTGTATGGACATGGACATGTTGTATTTCCCTTAATGTCAATTTTTTTGTGCTCAGATTTCAGGAATCCTAGTCTATGTGCCAAGGGAATGGGCAATTGCAGCTTTGTATTGCCAATATTATATAATATATAGTCTCTGTGCAGTTACCACCAGCACGATCTCTTTGAACTGTTGTGCAACGACATTTTATCCAGGCGATATCTTGCATGCTTGTTGCATTGGATTAACTGCCTCATCTGTATGAGCTGACAGGTGTGAAGCAGCAATTATGACAGTTTCGCATCCTGTGGTAGGATGGTTCTAGCCAAAACAGCATAGTGATTCCAGCCAAGTAGCCATTATTAAGCCTAGACATATTTATGTAATGATAGCTACAGTATCAGGTTCAGTTCAGTTAGGTACAGTCATTTTTGGAAATCTGGAATCCTGAACATATTTCTGGAATTCTGGACATATTTCAGTTCAGTTAGCTACAGTATCAGGTTCAGTTCAGTTAGGTACAGTCATTTTTAGAAATCTGGAATCCTGGACATATTTCTGGAATTCTGGACATATTTCAGTTCAGTTAGCTACAATATCAGTTCAGTTCAGCTCAGATTTCAGGAATTCTGGAATCCTGGAATTCTGAGCTAGCTTTTCTAGCTCAGCCATTTTCAAGTAATCCAATAGCTTAGCAACCAAAGGAACACAGAGCACCAAAGGGACAGATGTGTCTTCGCAGTTCAATGGGACAGAGGAACCAAAGGGACAGCTTTCCTGGACATTTAACCAGTTACATAGTGAGACAGCAGAGCAGTTCAATGCATGCCTTCGCAATACTTTGGACAAGGAGCACAGAGCACCCAAAGGGACAGATGTGTCTCAATGCATGCGGTTCTAAGTTAGTTTCATGTCATAACTATTTTTGCATTCATCAGCCACACAAAACAGGTGAGGCAGTAATTCTTGCAAAACATGAAGTGCCATGATTTCTTGTTCAGACATACAACACAAAACACGCTCATACATTTGGATCATTGATAAAACACAAAATCACTCATACAAGGATTGACACAGTACAGTTCACCAACACATTTAAACGACATTCTTCGCAATGAAAATTCCTAAAGAGAACACTAAACATGCAACAAGAACCATTTTAAACATCTCCACAGCCGATTTCAGAATTGACTTGTTAATCTTGTCCAACATCTTGTTCATTTCAGCTAAATGTGCCAAGGCATGGTTGTCAACATTGTAAGCTGTTGGATATGTTCGTGTGCATTGCGAATATGACACAACGTTCCTCTTTTTGTCCTGTTCCAAATGCAAGCCAATCAGATGTGTCTCATATTAATCTTCCACATGAAAGTGTCGCAGCTTGCAAAATTCTTCTGCACAAAAGCATAGCAAGGTGATTACACATAAGTGTCTCCTCAAACACATATCTTCTAAACAGAGCGATTACTCCGGTTGTATTCAAACAATCTTACGCTGTTGTTGTTACGGCATTTGTAATACTCTTTTTCGCGATTCTTCGAGCTCCCGGACACTGCCTAAATCATCTTCTGACCGCATTTAGGGCATGGCACAGCCTTAGCCCCACAAGGCCCTGACACTTCCTTCTTCTCCATGAACTTAGTACTGCTTCCCAACCGGAAAATCAAGCGCATATCACAAATCGCTCTCTCTGACATCAATCTCTCAGCTCAACCGAAAAAATCAAGAAAGCACAAGTATGAATTGAGTGCTTACCTCACGGGACCAATAGAGAGTAGATCGGCGGTGGTGCAGGGGAGGTGCAAGAGGGTTCGGCACAGGGGCGGGCGTAGGGGAGGGGGACCTAGGCGGAACGCAGGGAGTCGCGGTGCATGACCACCCTAACCCTAGCTTGTGGTGGAGAATGGGGGGATTCGGGGGTGTCGGAGGGCTCGGTGCGGGGCGGCGTGGGGCGCCGCGGCGTAGGAGCTCTGGAGGGCGGCAGAGTCCTCGGTGCGGGGGCGGCGTAGGAACCCAACCCTTCGGTGCGAACTCGGCTCGGCTCGTAGCGTGGCAGCGGCGGCACACCGCCGGTGGAGAATAGGGGATTCGAGGCGGCGGTGTGGGGCCGGCGGGCGTTGGAGGTTGGTGCGAGGCGGCGTAGGGGCACGCAACACAAGAGCACCCCAATCCTAGCTCGTGGAGGAGAATGGGGACATGGGGTTGGAAGGAAGAATGAGGTGCGTGAGTGTTTTGCAAAGATCCAAGTGGGAGGCTGGGGTGGGTGAGGTCGTGGGATCTTGAAACAATGGCTAGGATGATCCATGTACACATGTCCACCATAGGATATGCCGCCTACGATATGGGGGTTTGTCTTCATTCTCCCGGATACTACTTTGCACTTTTGGCCATTTCAAACATACCAAGAAAGATTGAAATACGCTTCAATAATGCTAACAACACAAACAACCAGGCTAGAAAAAAGGACAAAGTACTCTATTTGTGTTCCGAAATCACATGAAGAAGTGTTCCAATGTTGATAGTGTTGACGCCAGAAATCAACACAAAAAAACACCAAGGCGGAGCTAGTCGTGGTACAGCGCGATGGTGATTTGCCCTAGCTTGGTCTTGAAACCCAGCCGAGCAGCAAGTAGAGGGAAGTCGGAGAAGATACAGGACTACGGGAAAGCTACGGTAAAAATAGTGGATGCAAATTGTATTGATCGATTGGTTATGATTACAATCGGCCATGACCCTCTTCTATTTAAAGGGTGACATGTCTTAGCCGTAAGGAATCAGGACTTCTAAACCGAATAAAATCTACAGATATGATTCGGTTATAATTTTCAAACCTTCCATAACTGATAAATCTTTCCTATTCGATCACGCAAGTTCTCTGGAGCGGTCTTGAGGAGCTCCTAGAGGGAAGTCTTGTATACCCTGGCAGGAAATCCTCGTGGAAGATCTTGAGGAAGTCCTCGTGGGAGGTCCTGAGAAGGTCTTCGTGGGAGTTTTGGAGGAGGTCATGGACGGCGTGGATTTTCTGAGGGTGATCGTGGGCAGCGTGGACCTCACAGGAGTGGTCACGGGCGGTGTGGATCGCTGGAAGTGGTCTGGGCGGTTGCGATTGCTCTGGAAGATCCTAGGCAGTTGCGATCGCTTTGGGAGATCTGAGAGGTCCACGTGGCGGCTCCTAGAGAGGTCTGTGGTGGTCCTCGTGGATGTTCTTGAGGAGGTCTTGGGTGGTCTTGATGAGGCCACGTGGACACTCCGGATAAGGTCTGGGCGGTCTTGATGAAGCTGAGGCGTCTTGAGCAGTTCGATGAAGCCACGTGAATACTTGGAGAGGACACAGGCGGTCTGATGAGGCTGAGGAGGTCTTGAGCAGTCTGATGAAGCGCGTGAGTACTCGGAGGAGGTTCTGCGCGCTTTTCCTTTTGTGGACCGTTTAATCAAAGCGGACGATCGATTGAAAAGGAAGGTCCAAGCGGTCCAAACATTCCCGGGTGTTGTTAATCGTCCAATTTAGTTTTAATGGTCTGATTGAAATGAAGGTTCGGATGGTCCGAACGTTCCCACCATTCTGAACCACCCGATCTAAATCGAATGGCTTCTCTTTGCCGCGTCTTTCCTTGCCTTCACGACTTGCTGTTTCGCAAAGACCATCTTTTAGATCTTTTGTAAAGACAACCCTTTTGAGTCAAGATCTCCTGTTTTGCAAAGACTACCTTCCAAGACCTCCCAGGAGGTCTTTGTAGTGTCGCTCAGGACCACCTAGGAGGTCTTCTAGGACCTCTCAGGAGGTCTTTATAGAAGTGATCATTTGCAAAGACACCTCCCAGTACCTCTCAGGAGATCTTCGTTGGGGTCGTCCAGGACCTCTCGGACGTTTTTTGAAGCCAAGACCTCTCAAGAGGTCTTTGAAGAGGTCATCCTGGACCCCTCAGGGGGTTTTTGAGGCCAGGACCTGCCAGGAGGTCTTTGAAGAGGTCGTCCAGGACCTTTCAAGAGATCTTTGAGGTCATTCTATCTTCCGTTTCAAAGCCAAATATTAGTTGAATTAACGGTAGCTTTAAATTCTTATCGCTAGATCAATCAACCTTACTGCGATCATTATAGATGTCAAATCTTACCATCAACAAATAGTTTAGTTTGCCTCGAATTCAGCTTGTAAGCATATAGTCGCAAGTTTACGGGGTGAGGCTAACTTCGGTTGGTGGGGAGGCAGCTTGCCCTCCAGCCCACCACGCTCAAGGCGGCGGGAGGCCTACCGTAGGTGATCATGTAGCTAGATGCTGTAGAAATCTGTAGTTGTATCTTTGTAGATTACTAATTTCACTAATTGAAATTGGGGAGATAAACACCCTTTAATAATAATAAAAATAGCCATAAGTTATGCATAGACCCTATGGACCCGTTCTACCTAGTACCTACGGGTACTCTATTTTCCGATTCGGGGAATATCTGAGAATAGACTTGCAGACATCTCAGGACAGGGGAATGTTTTTACGCAAATGCATGTAACCCATACATGAAGCAAATTCGAAGGTGCGGGGAAAGAAAGAATGAAGACGAAGAGGAAAATGTTTCACGTCGGCCGAGCAGGAGCAGCTCGCAAAGGTCGGCGGCGGCAGAGAGCGCACTCCACCTGCCGGTATGCGTGGGTTCACTGCACACTTGCGCTTGCTTGACGACTGATTATGTATTGAGAGAGTAGCACAAACCCTCTGACGATTCAGAGATTCAGTAACGAAATGCTTGCTCAGCTAAATGGTCCTTTGACAAGGCGGCTTCTATCCTACGCCTAGTTGAAAGAGCGTCGTGATTGGAAACCTTCCAGGTCATTCTTTTTGTTCTTCTGATGTTCTTGTTTTCCTTTCCAGGGTTTATAAGATGGTAGCACAATAAGTCAAATAACAGAAGCACTTGTCATAACACCGTGCCATTAACTGGTTGTGATTTTGCTTTCTGTCCTTTATCTCAGCATTTCAACTGGGGAACTTGCCAGCAACTAAACTATCTGATCCCCATTAACATCAAGCCACTCTACAGACATCTCTACCCTCTACATGGTAAAAGTGCAGAAATAAAAAGAGAAGCTCATTTGCTTCTCTTAGAGAGAGAGTGAAACCCAAAAATGTCCATGCGAGCAAGACTGTCTTCCCTAGCTCTCTTTCTCTGAGGCTTGCTGAAGAAGAGAAGCCTTGCTAACAAATCTCCCCTGCAAGAACCGAAACACAAACAACGACTAAGAACCTTCATGAACTCTGTTTCAACACTTGGAGCTCAACCATGTGGTATTTGGTTGGAACATTGATCTTGCCTTGAAAAAAATCATCTGCTCAAGAAAGAGTTATAGGGCTTGCCTTGACCCGAGGGCGACACTCAGCATTCACCTTCCGTGCTTGGTATCGAGTCTTATTTGAGAGGAGGGGAGTGCACTGCTTCTGCTTGTGCTGCATTTTTAACATGCTGCCTTCCCTGAAAACACCACCAGCACCATTCTCTAGAAATAGATCAATGTCTGCAAGTTTAGCCTAAAATGAAATGTTACACACTTATCAGTAAGAGAATTCTTCAGTAAAAAGATCTACATAAGAGATGCACGAGCTTACAAGGTCTTCGGCATGACAGTGTAATTTATGGTTAGAACATGTTAGCCAACATTGGCAATTTTCTACAAAACCATGCTTGTGTCTTGTGCCATATGACAGTAAAACAAATCGAAGTCATCTAAAAATGAATAGTTTTTAAGTAGAGAGTGGCTGATTAACTTGATATATGTGGTGTGTCGAGATACTAAGGAAGCTAGACAAATCTGAAATCGTGTTTTCCTCCAAGTGCGACAGCTCAAATATTTTTTGCATTTGCTAGGGAAATTTGCAGAAAAGTCAATTGTCATGGGCACGGGCTAAACCATCAAGTGGGACTCAAGTTGTCACGCGAATGGAGCACATGAAAGCGAATGGAATACTTTTCACATACGTGAAATCGTGAATAATGCCTGTGGCACTGTAGCAACAACGTACTATTCACACCATGCCCGCAGGTGCATTAGTAGTTGGGAAATAGAGATAAAAATAATTGGTTTTCTTGCTAGTTGGGTTTATTTTTTTATAGATATATTCTATCTATTAGAGATATGTTTTCTTAGAAATATATATTGCTTCTTATAATTCAAGTTGAGTCATTCCTATAATATCTCCTCTATCATCGACAAGTCGGAACACAGACATGGCTAGTGTCATCGACCCGACTAGCTGCGCTAGTCGCCCGACTTGCCGACTAGTCGGCAGCCAGAGCTAGTCGCACACCTAATTGGCGGCCCACAATCAGCCCGAGAGAGGGGAAGGCGATAAATGAGGAAGTGAGAGGGGAACCAGCCCAGATCGATTTGATTCGGCTCCCCTACTCCCCACGACACCACTGGGGGGGGGGCCTAGCCCGTCACCGCCCCCGTCCACGCCGCCGCCGCCACCTCCTCGTCCCTCCCTAGTCGTTGTCGACCCCTGCCCACTCTGCCGCCGCCTCCTCGGACCTCCCAGTCGCCGTCGACCCCCTTCGGCCCTTCCACGACCGCACGACACCGCCCGCCGCCACCTCCTCCTCAACCCTCCCCAGTCACAGTTGACCCAAGCCGTGGTGAGCACTCCCTCCTCCTCTCCTTTCTCCTCTCCTTCCCCTCTCCTTCCTCTGCCTCTGCTTGCGCTGCACGCTGCGCTCTACTTGCACTGCGGCTCTGCCTCTGCTTGCGCTTGCTCTGTTTTAATAGTAGACTAGTAGTACTAGTAATAGCAGTAGTAGTAGTACGTAGCAGCAGCAGCAGCAGCTGTGAACAGCAGCAGTAGTAGCAGCCTAGCAGGATTACTAGTAGTAGTAGTAGGCTAGTAGCAGTAGTACTAGTAGTTGTTGTGAATAGCAGTAGTACTAGTAGTAGTATATCACAAAAGAAATATATGTTAGGATCAATACAAGTCATCAACTCATCATCATGCTTATGTTGTTTTTCTCTTTATTTCATGATGTGCAATATGTATATGTGTATAATTGTTGCTACAACTTAGTACATTACATGCCATGTTTATATACGTCCTAGTCTGGCAACTAGTCGGCCAAGTCAACAAGTCGGTCCCCTTGCGACTCGACTCGACTTTACGACTTAATAACCTTGGCGGCCGCCAGCCTTGGCATGGACGCACCTCTTGGGTTCAGGACCACCTAATTCGTGTACGTGACATCAATAGAATCATGGCTAGAGTTTGTTGCAGTAGGTCTGTCTCTGTCCCCAAGATCACCACTTTAAGCCCAATCACTCTTTACCAAGAAGACAGGCATGCAATTCATGCATTAGGATATCTAGTACTCCACTGTTGCACAATTGAGATTAGCTATGATGGTGCAATTAACCTGAATGTGTCATGAACCTCAGAATTTCACACATAAGTTTACTAGAATTAGGAACATTTCCAAGACAAAAGCACGAACTATGCATAAAAATCTGAAAAATAGTTGTTGGGTGAACATTTTATTTTCAGTAGGAATCATGAGGAGTCTTTTAGTTTTGCTAGAGAAAATAAACTTCTTTTTAGCTCTGGACTCTGGCTTTTCGTTTTCCTGATTAGTCTTGTGGTAAACTTGTAATCATCCTGTATGGTTGTATTCAATATTCTGTTGCTGAAAATGAGCCTGAGAATCCAGGAACACTTAAGACATACATGAGTAAAAGAGCTATATGCGACCAGAAATAAGATGTCGGAGTTATGAATTACAGTGGTTTTTATAGACTATTTTTATTTACAGAAAACAGGACAAATGTCAAGGATCAACTTTCCATTCTATTTGTAAAGGGTTAAATTTGATACTCCTATAAAGATTCAAATTGGATAGAAATAGGGTTGAAGATTTTGTTTTTCTTCTATTCACACAGTAGAATTTATAAAGATTAAAATTTGGATATGGTGTCCTTTTTCCTATAGAAATGTATTAAAGGAGGTAAAATTCTGGTACAGTACTTAACAGATTCGCTGGCTTTACAGAAAGAATTTTAATCCCGGAAAAGACTAACCACTACACAAAATCTAAATGTGGTACAAAGCTGCAATACAGTTCAGGTTTTTGAGCACTTCTGCTATGGATACCACATAAAAACTTAAACTTTGACTGAAACAAAGCTGTAAGAAGCATAATTCTGAATTTCAGGTGTAATAACACATATCAAAATATCATCTTTTCAACTGAAAAGAATTCCCTTCATCTAAAGAAATTATAAATACTTACTAGCACATCAGTGGAGGACCTTGGCGAGTCAGGAGCATTGCTGTCACGAACACGGAGCCTCTGTTACACCATGCCTTGAGCACCTCTTCTGTGTTCAAATTCAGGCCCAATCCTGTCTTCAGCGCCTTCAGTGCTGAAATTCCAGCATCACCATTAGCAGAGTAAGGAATTTCCTTCTCATCTCTCTTACATTGCCCAACGGCAACGTCCTTCTCCTTCCCCAACACCTTCTCCACCTTGTTCTTACTCTTCTTCTTCTTCTCTGACGCCGCCGGCAATGCCACCAATGGTGATGGTGCGGCGTGATGTCATTCACCGGCATGGCAGGGCACATCCACCATTCATTGTCATCATCATGCCGCTTCAGTGCTTGGTTGATGTTATGGCGGCCTTGCCGGAACCCAAGCCCAAGCACCATGAGGCTTCTGAGGTAGGGGTGTATGCCAGAGCTGGACAGGACGGGGTTGACGCCGGAGGCGGTTGTCGCGTTGCTTTCCATGCTGAGTTTGCCCATTATGTCGTCGATGCCTCGGCCGCGCCCTCCTCGACGCCAAGAAAGGAGTCGGCAACGAAGCCGTCGTTATCGTCGAAGTCGAGCTCCCCGAGCTCGTCGTCGGCGGCGGCGGCTGTCTCGGGGGTTCCGGGGGACGGCGCCGGGTCACGGAACTCCCTGAAGGCGCTGCTCACGGCCGCCGGCGACGGGCAGCTCTTGACGGTGACGGGGCTCCGGGGCGTCGGCGGCTGGGGCATGTCGCGGAGGAGGAATGCGGCGTTGCCGAGGACGGGGAACGGCGGGAGGAGGACGGAGCAGGCGGGGTCGTCGGCGAGGGCAGAGGCGATGCCGAGGAGCCGCGGCGGCGCCGTCTCGGGGCTCTTCCTGACGGGGAAGACGGAGGGGTACATGGACGCGAGCAGCGCCGCCGCCTCGTTGTACGTCTGGTTGGGCCTCTTCCGCGGCGTGCGCGCCCGCTTCAGCGACAGCGACGACGACGTCGACGAGTTGGACGCCTCCGAGCGCCGGGCGCAGCGGCGACGAGTGCGCGCCCGGCGGCGCCGCCGCGGCCGCCGCCTTGACCATCTCCAGGTCCAGCCGGAGGCCGGTCGGGATGCACGACGACGCCATCGATCGGTGCATCAAAAACCTCACCAAAGATTGCAACTTCCCCCCGAGAACAAGAAAGGATCACGACTTGGTGGATTAAATCGGGAAGTTTCAATCCAAAATCGCAAGAAAAGGAATGGGGAATCGAGGAGATGCGTCTAGCAAAAGCCAAACCCCAAACGCCTACCAGAAAACCAGCGGAAAGAAATTAAGGACATGCGTGGAAACCGAGGAATTTCTTGTCGAGAAAGCCAGTGCCCAGTAGCTGCTGCTGCTGCCTCCTGGAAGACGGAGAAAAAGGACGCAGCCAAAAGGAAAAAAATGCAAATCTTGGGGAAAAGGCGATGATTAAAGAAACAGGAACCCAAGGGACAGCAGAGCGTTAATCAAAGCAGCAGCACAGGTTCACCACTACCAACCTCGGAGAATGGGCAAACTCAAAAAGTAATCAGGAAACCACGATTTGCCTTTGGATTCGGAAAGGCACAAGAAACATTAGAAGAGAAAAAAAAGGAAGGAGACGATCTATTGTAGCGAGCTGGGAGGATTAGTCCAGGAAGAAATCAAGAACAGGGTAGGGACAGAGGAGATCCCTTAGTTGGACTAACTGAGGCGGAGAAAACGGAGCAAAACTGGTGACGGCTGGGTTGACAACATGAGTTACAATTGGAATCGGAAGCCGGCAGCAGCAAGCAGTAAAGATCTTGCTATTGGATTCTAAACTTTCAGTAATCGTAGGAAGAAATAGAGGGAAGAAAGAGGTTTAAGGAAGTGGAATTCAGAGGAAGAAGGTTTTAGAGGAGAGGGGAGGAGGAACCGAGGAAGGCAGCCATAGGAAGAGACAAACATCCCGTTCAGTCGTCCTTGTCACTCACTCTTCCTGTGGACCCCTACACACAGCATCACGAGTTTTTTTTTCCTAGTATAGCATATTTTTAAATCAAAATAACAAAAATATTCTCTAAACACGAATCGATAAAAATGGCTCCTCTGCCACGTGAAAATGTCACGGCAGAGGACCTACTGCGCACCCAAAAGGTAGCCTGCCACTAATCCAGAGAATGGCAGGTGCTGTGTGTTGGCGATCTATTGTTCTCTGGATTAGCAACAGGTGGCCTACTGCGATTTGTATGCGCGGTAGGCCATCTGACGTCAAATGACACGTCGCCACGTATCTTACTGTCAAATGACTCTCTGCTGCCGCAATGTTTTCGCATATAAAGATATTATTTTACTTATGAGAGGCTATTTTTATTATTTTACTTAAAACGTGTTAAATAAACAAAAAACTTTAGCATCTCGTGTGTGTGGAAGCCCAGCAGTCTTCCCCTTCCCCTACCATATCATGCTTTCTCCTGAGTCCTCTCCCCCCCTCCTCACGTGTGGTGTGTGCCTGTCTCGACTCTTGAGACCAAACATGACTCTTGAGACCAAACACACAGTGAATGCTACAGTGTTAAACGGTAAAATCGTCACAGTTACAAGCACAGTTGGACCTCTTCTCTAACGGTTCGGATCAATGTTGAATGCTACAGAAGTGTAGCACAGTGTCTTCTAAAGTACCCGGTCCGTACGCTCTTGATTGTTCGGGTGTTCATCTCTACAACTAAAAGATGCTTGGACGTGCTAGTACTAAAGAACAAGGAAAGCGAGCGGACGAGTCGTCGTCGTCGGTCGGCTAGATGTGAGTTCTTAGTCCACTAGCGTTTGAGTCTTGCTCGACAATGTTGTTCACCTGAATAAATTCAGTACACGTGTATACACATTTAGTGGGAAAATATGTGCTATAAGGAACACGTTATGTGGATGTACATGGTGACGTGAGTAATACGTGCGTTTGGTGTGTGCCCGTCCTACACTCTTGAAAAAGAACCAAGGATGATGGAAGGCTTACGTAATCCGACTAGCTCCTTTTGCCTCCAACGAAGAAGAAATTAAGATTAGCCAGGAAAAGTGAAGAGGGCACTGTGGTGGTATGGAGTGTGGACGCGTCATTAGATTAAAGTATCGACCAGACTAGTGCGGGCTTCTGCTCGTTGACTGGGGTCTTCCTCGACCCTGCTAATCGTGTCTTGATTCAGACATGGTGTGTCCGGTTGTTTGTAGCAAGTGAGAGACGTGTATGAGTTGGTTATATATGTTCGAACGATACCATCCTATTTAAACGGTGTGATACAAATTTATGAAATATTCTCTCTAGATGTTGAACCGCTTCATTCACCTAAAAACAATAAAAATACATGATACAAGAACATCTTATCTTATTCAACTTCATCCCACCAACCAAACACATCTTAACTTTGCTCGACCGGTGGTGACGCCAGCCGGTGATCATGCGACCTGGCAGGGGCCTAGCCTCTCGTGATCTTAAAATTTATGCTGTGGTTCTTTAATTCTTAGTCAATTTTATAAACATTAGCACTATTCCGCCTCCATATCAAACATAATTACATTGTATAACTTATTTAGCCCTGCAGTATAAATTCCGGGCTACACCGAGCCATCACGGCAACCAGTCACAGAGGGGAGCTTCTTTGCTTCTTGTTTTTTGTTTCTGTTTTCGATCAGTAGCTGTTGTCGTACGCAGGCTGTTGACATTAACAAAGGCAGTCAGGGATTTGGAGCATTCTTCCATGTGTACTAGGCCTGCGCCAAAGCGCACGCGGGTAAAGCCGGAATAGCTAACTATCACCTTGTATGTATGGACTAACACTATATTGTGTCTTGCATCTTAATGTGGTTATATCTTGTGTTGACTATTCATTAAATTTTAGTTCCGTGGTGTTTAGAGGCCGGCAAACT
Source organism: Ampelocalamus luodianensis (assembly GCA_036346255.1). Taxonomy (NCBI): domain Eukaryota; kingdom Viridiplantae; phylum Streptophyta; class Magnoliopsida; order Poales; family Poaceae; genus Ampelocalamus; species Ampelocalamus luodianensis. The sequence continues at coordinate 46,921,982 of CM070627.1, read as the reverse complement.
ATTAAATTCTGTAGAAGATATGCTCGTTGCTTGCAGGTAATTAAAGTTTTCGTTGTGTAAGGGCAGTAAAAAGCAGAGCAATATCTCTTAGAACATGTTTAGCTATTCCCATATGTTTGTATTAATACCAATTTGTCATATTCTTCCGTCTATATGATTCACTGTACACATTTTCTCATTAGTGCAAAAAAAAAACGACGTGTTTACCAAGTGATATTGTAATTAAATATGCATGATATCGGTTGGGTTTGCCCCAGCTACCTAAGGGCGTTTTTCGTGTCCTGGGGATCGCATCTTACCAGTTACCACACATCCTTCAGATATGTACCCTCCGTTTGGAGATTCTCGACAAAGCTCTCAGCCTTGGAGCTGTCAAGCGATCCCTGCAACAGCGAAACCATGGAAATTCGCACGAGAAATGAACAGATTGCCACAGAATGAATCATTTATAGAAGTAATGTACTATTTTTTATCAGAAGTAGCGGAGGTCTACGATGTTACAATATATATTCACGAAGCTTAATAGACAATATATATAGCGAATACAAAGGATAATACAAGAGAATATGTCATACATGTATAAGGAAATACAAAGACATATAAATAAATACAAAGGAATTCATATTTTAACACACCCTCAATGCAAGGCGTATGCAAATAGTATTGTATTTGGAAATGGTTGATACTAAAATAGAAAAAATCCAAAGTCGAGTCTTGATAATGTCGTGCAGCGTGCGACTCTTGAAAAATATATCAGTATCAAAAGATCTCCCATCGGGGATCGTGGGACAGCCCATAAAGCACAAGGTGCGGTGAAAGTAGAGGCAAGCGAGCAAAGTCGACCACGGCAAACGACGAAGAAAATGATGAAACCGACATGAATAGAAAGAGTTGTCAAATTAAGCGTAGATAAATGAATAGAAGCATGGCAGCTTAGATCGAAGCCCAAGGCGATGGCGGTGTAGTGCACAGAAGTGCAGGAGCGCATCTGAGAGAAGAAGTGCGTGCCTTAGAAGCTCGGGTGGCGACTTAGAAAGAAATGGCGGGATTATAACGACTCCTACGATCTGCGGCTCGGAGAGAAGGCGGCGACTACTACCATACGAAAGAAGCGGTGAGCTAGAAACAATGGTGATTGACAAGGATGTTGTGGACTCGCACAACTTAGACGAAACTCAAAGATAGAGTATTATAGACTTGGATGGACTCAAAGGAAAAAAAAAAAGACTCAAAGGAGCAGCAGATACTAGCAACATCAGCCTTTCTTTCACTCTTTCTTTTCTCCATCTCCACCAACTCCCCCCTCTCTCTCAAAGGAGCGGCTCCGGCCTGATCTCGTTAAACCATATCAACTCCTAGCTCTCCCTCTATCTTCCTCTCTGTCCATCAAAACGGGAAGGCGACCGGCCTACCGGCCGACGGCTCCGACGTGTCAAGGCGGTGCCAGAGAGGGACGGCCGTTGCAGGGAGAGCCGAGGCGGTGGCGACGATCGAGGTGGATGCGGGCGGCGGCGGCGGTCAAGAAGACTACGGCGGGGTCGGTGGCCGGATCAAGTGGCGGTGGTGCGGATGGCGCGAAGGTGAAGGAGGTTGGTGTGTCCGCCTCGGCGGCTGGATTCGGAGCGAGGCGGCGCCGAGGCGGCGGTGGCGTCGCCGCTTCTCCCTCGCTCACGAATCGGGTGCTTGGGTGGCGAAGAGGCGGAGGAGGACCTCCTTCGCCGTCCCTCCTTGAGTCCGGCGGCTTCCCGCACACTCGCCGACCTCCCATTTGAGGCCAACCTCAAGAAAGGAGGGCGATTGTCCCGCGGCGTGATGGCGGATCGGTTGGGAGGCGACCTATCGATGCTAGATCCGGGCGGGAGATAACCGATCCACGGTGGGTTTGGTCGGGATCAAGGGCGGTGGCGACGAAGAGACCCGGATCCGGCCGGGACCAACAGGGGCGCATCGCTCCTTGAGGCGCGCCGTCCCCTCGGCAAGGTCGTGGCGGCCAGGAGCGAGCATTGTGGGCTTCTGCTGCTTATCTTGAGAAAAGACTACGACTAAGACTAAAGCGGCTGCCCGAGTGGAGATTGCTCCTCCCGAGCGTGGCAGCGAAGAGATTGGAGGCTAGGGTTTGAACCTCCGCTCACGATACTATGTTATGAATATTGTGTATATATTCATGAGGCCAAATAGACAATATATATATAGGAATTACAAATAGATATTACAAAAAAATATGCCATACATCTATAAAAAAATACAAAAGCATATAAGAAAATACAAATGAACTCCTACTCTAACATAGGAGAAGTACCTGCTCTTGAGCAATGGTGTGAAGAAGTCTATGTAAATCTCTGGCCATGCCTTTGGCATCACCGCAAACGTAAACGTAACCACCCTGGGAGAGCATATCCCAGATTTCATATGGCAGGAAACGGTCAAAGGTTAGGAAGATGAGCCACCACAGGATTAGGACTAAAGACTATGAGAAATTTATCAGAAAGGCACTAGTTTAATTACTTTATGTGCCATTTTACGTTGCACATATTCCTTAGTATGACCCCCATGAGAGAAGGCAAGGAAGTTTTCAGCTCATCCTAATAGATGAAGTCCTGCAAGGTCACAATTATGTCAGCTACAATAAAGAACCCTTTGGTATTAAAATATCTTTGCTGTTAAGTGGAGTGTATGTTTGGTGCGTACCATCTTGATGTTTCAGCATCCAAATAAGAACACCGATCGACCAAGCTCAGCTCCAGATTCTTTTTGAGTCAACCTCTCCTGATATCAAGGATGCAATTTATATATTAGCCATTTGATAGAATGGTAAACAGTATAAGTACAGAGGTATCATTAAACTGCAATGAACCTGCAAGAAGCTGCGGAAGGGCGCAAGACCGGTTCCTGGACCAATCATGATAGTAGGCACTGAAGGATCAGCAGGCAGTTTGAAGTTTGATTGCCTCAACAAAATCAGAGCCAGCTGCACTCCTTGCTCTCTTATGATGGAATAGCGTTCTGCAAAATTGATTGCAATGGTAGAGCATCTTCAGAAAAACTCATTTATGATTTGAGGGATTACTCTCAACTCAATTGTTTGAAATTTAATTAACTTGGACATGATCACCACAAAAGTCAAGCTTTGGCAGGAATGTTTTAGGTACAAATAAGCTTAGTTTGCAGAGAAATTGGAACTTGCACGATTTTTTTACAACGGAATTTACGGTTTTGAAACGAAATACTTGAAATGATCTATAACAATCACACGGTCAACTTTTTGGTAATTGTATTAGAGAGGGAAATGCCAAAATTATAACAATCACACGGTCAACTTTTTTTGGTGCAAAGTAAAAAGACAATCGTTCGATCAACAACCAATCTTAGGAAAATAGCCTGAATTGTAACCTAGTGTATCAGGAAGTGGCTAATGAAGCACCCGTGGAATGTATCAGGGGGCTATTCTAAGTAGTACAGAACCACTAATTGAATATATATTAAGAACAGTGAAGCACTACTACATTTTCTATCATCAACAGAAACAAGCATGTCCAACGTTAGAAATTCTAAGCATTACTGTGAATCAAGGGCAACCCCGCATGCTCCATAAACTGTATTCTACTTCTACATGGCTTCTTTAAGCACACCTCACCTTCATCTTGCAAATTCATGGAAAAAATAGGTCATCTCCAACTGCAATCTTCTCCCTGTTTATCAAAGCATGTATATCTGTTAGATATAAAAATAGTACATCTCGGAAAGGATTCTTACTTGGTACATACTATTCGATCTAAACATAAATTCAATAAAATGAAATATGCAACAATTCATATCAAGAATACAAGAGAATATAGAGCAAGCTAATGTCAGCACCCAGGCGTACATTGTACAAAAAAGAGGGACAAGATTCAAAAGAACAAAATATAGCTTCACAAATATTTCTTACCCGTACAATAGGTAACAATTGGGTTGACGCCAATCATTTGCATTTGGCAACTCATCAGACATCAAAATTAAGATTGCTGAATGCAGCAATTTACATCTACAGGCTAACTCTCGGTAAAACCCCATTTGGCACAGGTCAAAATGATCATCCACAAAGAAAATACTTCCAGGAGAGAAAAAGGCAGGGGAGGAATGCACTAAAAGGTACTCTCATAATCCTTTCTTGGGAGAGATGAAGGTAGACCGTTTGTCGAAAATGGATGCCCACCAGTTCGTCCTACAAATTAGGGTGTCATGGTTAATATTGTCAGACAAAAATGCTTCTCTAATCGACCAAAAGAAAGAAGAATGAATTACCCCAGGGCATTCCATCACACATGCCATAACCAGGCCACAAACTGCCCACTGTGCTAACTACCCATGGAAGAAAACACCGGTTTTGCCATATATTGTGTAATGAAAGACACTCCTTAGTTGAGGTGATTTATCCGTTAGTAGCCTCTGTTATAAGCAAAGAAAACTATGAATCAATAATACAAAAACTCAAAATCAACCTCCCACTATAACAGACCAATGGAATAAAGAAGATTCTAGTATTTATCTGCTTGTCTCGTGTCTTTCTCATATATATTCTAGTACAGATAGTGTCCTTAAGTTGAATAAAAGATTGGGAAGCTGACCTGTGCAATATATGGGTACGCTTCATCCACGATGGCAAATTCAGGGTCTCCCACCAAAGCTATACCTTCTAATACTCCAATAGCTTTAATAATCAAAGCAAAATACAGAGGTATCCTAAATGGGTAATCAAACGTTATCTGTGCTAGATCCGCTGCCAACTCCAGAAAGTTGATATTCTCTATGCCGCCTCCTTCAAGTGCTTGATAAAAAACTTTGGCCAGTACATGTAGATTGGATCCAAGTTAACTCCTCGAGAATGAAATCATGCTTCACAAAGTCCTTAACCATTGCATCATAATCATGGCGAATAAGGTGAGCTATTGCTTCAATCATTCCATACTTTTGATCTTAGTATACACTGTTATTAAGTATTTAACCCACTATTGTAATAAACTATCTAGTTTACCGAGTTACCGTGCAATGTTTCTAACATTAGCCTGCAACCATGTGTATTGTCATCTGTATGTGATATATGGATGTAGTTTGCACACGATCATGATAATTTTTCCCATTGATCTAAACACACATTCAGTTATATGCAACAACAAGGGGCTATTTGGTTGCACATGTGAAGAACAGAACAGAAGAGGCAAATTTACCTATGTTGCAGCATGCGGTGCCTGAAGCTTGCTCGGTTTGCTACTTCCGGGAGAGAGAGAGAGAGAGAGCCACCCAGGCACATCACATCACATCACATCTGTGTCTCTTCCTCGCGCCACTCGATTCGCTCTAGCCGATACAATCCTGGGTCGTGCCCAGCCGTCACCAATCCTAATTCCCCGGTACCGGTGGTGCACCAACCTGTCACTTACCGGCATGGCTTGGTTGGGCTTCGTCATTGGGCCGTGGGCCATATGGCAAGTGAGGGAGACTGAACTACAAAAGCATGCGACAGCAACGGAACATGGGGAGGAAAAAAAAAACACAGAACCGATTGCTTCTTTCTCCACTGCTGTTCTTCCTCCAACTCCCCTTCTTCTCAGATTCCAGTCCCCATTTCTTCTCATACTCCCGGTCTAATTGCTTCTCCTCAATCACTACTTCTATTCTCCCCTAATCAGTATCCCCAATCACTTGCATCTTGAGTGGATTTGAGATATATGTATCCTTTGTTTGGCAAGTATTCGTGTTCTACTTGAGTTCATCAATCGGTGCGTGACAAATGGTATCGAAACCATCAATTCGTGGGATTTTGAGCAAGAAGATGGTGAGGGCAACTCATGGTGGTAGTAGGCGTGGTCGGTGTCGGTCGATGCAGTGGAGGTGTTCATGGAGGCGCGGGCACATGTTCGACGAAATGCCGAGCCAGGGAGGGCGCGCGGGAGGTGTTCTTCACGTCCTGATGAGTCATGTGTTGTATCGATGAATGAAGAGTGCTGCACCGAGTTTTGATGCTTATGGGGCGAGCAAGTGGTGGTGCTCGAGAGGCGGACCATGTCGAGGCACTCGTTCGATTCGTCCGGGCCACGGCGGGCGGCTCGAGATGCCACCATGGGCGCTGCATCTCGAGGCTATTGCTGGTTGGATGTCCATTGCATGCAATCGATTCCCGATGATAGCGTCGTGGCAACACCTACCGCGTGTTCGACTGCGGGACGCGCCATGATCGCGGCGTGCGATGGCGTGAGTACTCGGCGGCGGCACTCACAACCTCGACCACCTCGGCGGCGCGACAACGACTTCCCTTGCCTGCGGGCTCGGGAAGCCACTGGGTGACAAGTCCAAGAATTGGCTCCCAAGGCGATGCTCGGAGGCGAAGAAGGCGGTCCGAGAGTTGTCGCGGCGGATACCGCCACTGCGAACCGCATGATCGAGGTGGTCGCAACACCAACCTGACACCACCTCCAATGTCGTGGAGCCTATTGGCAACTCGTGGTCTCCTCGCGTAAGCTGAGCGCCCTTTGTCAAGTTGAGCGACATCATCGTCTCGACCCGTGTCACCGGTCATCACCGATTCAATGCTTGACCAGGACTCTGGTCACAAGGTACTCGAGAGAAAGATCGACATGAGTATGATGGTATTGGCCACCAGCGATGAAGATGGAGAAGCAACAACCATGTGCGCCACGTGCAGAAGTGGAGGTCATGAGAAAGGTGTTGAGTTGCGATTGACACCATGGTGGGCATTCATTTGCTATCAAGGTGACTCGCGATCGAGCGATCGTGGTCACGCCACCCTTCCATGTTGAGCGGCGAAGCGTGGTGGAGGCCTCATTCGATTCAAGTCGAGCATCCATAGTGCGACCTGCTTTGCTACCACCGTGGCCACCACCTACACAAGGACAAGCGATCAAGGAGCTGCTAGTTGATAATTCTTCTAACCTGCAGAAGTTGGCAGTGGAGCAGCACATAATGTGGGATCCCGGTGGCCAGGACATTGCCATCGCGAGCGTGTGTGGGATGAAAACAAAGGAGAATGCAGGACATGCTCCTCCAAGCGATACTAGAGTTCAAGTCATCAGGCGAATCGGCGATTCGACTGATTAATTGCATCAATGATTCTTTGGAAATTACAAATGAAGGCTTCATGGAAGATAGTATGGATGTTCTGCATATTATGCGAAGTATCACCAAGTCGAGTAGTGGGATCGGATAATGTTGAATCAAAAGCATAATCAATTCGAGCACCAAATTTGCGTAGATTGGTAATGAATTGAAGATCATTCTGCGAAAATACTACGATTGCACCTCACAGGCGGCTTTGTTCTTTCTAAGGCAAGCGAAGGGTAGAGGCACTCTTGACTCAAGGAAAGAAAGTCTTGTCGGCTTTGTCATTGTTTCGAGAACAACTTCAAGAATGGAAATGGCCTCTTATTCTAGGAGAGAACCTTCTGTTGGAAGGGTGTTGTCGCCATTCAAAGTTCAATCAAGATATACTAAACTACAGAATCAGATCTCTGCGTTGGGCATGCATGGCCAGGGAAGGGATGCAATTGCAGTTTTTAATGAGTTGTGTGACAACGACTTTGACCCAAATGACATCTGTTTTGTGTGGGTCCTCAATGCTTGCAATCATACAGTGCATTTGGGCGAGGCGCCGATACTTTCGGATGATCAGGATGAGTATCACATTATTAAATCTTGTAGAACACTACTCGTGCATGGTGAACTTGCTTGGTCGTGCCAGATGCATTGATGAGGCTTACCAAATGATCACACATGAGATGCCAATGGACATCCAACCACATGCTGGCATTTGGGGCGTTACATTAAGTGCTTGTAGGACTTACTCAAATGTAGAGATTGGGAGATGGCAGCAAGTTACCTATTCAAGTTGGAACCAAATAACATGGAAATTATGTCCCTTTCAAATATATATGCAAAGGCACGAGAGACGGAAGATGGGATGGAGTCCAAAGGTTCAAGCCCTCATGGCGAGGTTCTATCTATTCTAATGGAACAGCATGACCTATTTCTAAGCTCAACACGATCTCAAGCGACAAAATTGCAGTTGTTCATCAAATGTGGGAAAGAAATGGCGTCGGGGTGTTATCACAGCGATGGAGAAGATGTGCGATCATCTTTGTGTCGGTGATATGGCAAGTGTTCGATGGAGAAAAGTGAAACAATCACACTAGATTTATGTACCTCTCATCCTGCTGTCCTCACCGACCTTACGGAAGTAAAGCGGCGAGCATTTAGACGTTTCATTGAAATTGTTGGTGAAGCTTGTCGAACTTTTGGGCGATGTCTGATCGCGATATCAGTGGTCCATCTTCTGTTGGTGTAGATCTTCGAGCACAACAAGAGCGGTCGACACCATTTGCAATTTGAGTGTTGTTAGTAGTTCAATGGCCTTCAATGCATGGAATCGGCAGGGACAAGCGAATTTCAACAAGGGAGGAATGTCACTTACGGCATGGCTTGGTTGGAGCCGTCATTGGGCGTGGGCCATATGGCAAGTGAGGAGGCGAACTACAAAAGCATGCGCGACAACAGAAACATGGGGAGGAAAAAAACACAGAACCGTTGCTTCTTTCTCCTTCTTTGTTCTTCCTCCAACTCCCTTCTTCTCGATTCGGTCCCCATTTCTTCTCATACTCGGTCTAATTGCTTCTCCTCAATCACTACTTCTATTCTCCCCTAATCGGTATCCCCAATCACTTGCATCTTGAGTGGATTTGAGATATATGTATCCTTTGTTTGGCAAGTATTCGTGTTCTACTTGAGTTCATCAATCGGTCGTGACTGCAACGATGCGATGGAGCGGCGGGAAGTTCGATCATTGTTGAGGAACCGTCATTGGTGAGTTCAGTCCGACCGATTACCTCGTGAACAAACTCGAATCGTAAGAACAATGCAAGAGCAAGAACAATCAAACGAGAATAAGAGATTGAACACGAGAGATGTAGGAGGTTTCTTGCTTCTCTTTATTCCTTCAACAATCGATCAATCCTTTACAATGAATAGCACCCCTATTTATAGGCTACGACAACTGCTAGGGTTTGGGATGGGCGCCCACTAATGGGCCATTGCAGTCGAGTTCATGGTTTCCCAACACTCCCCTTGGGCACCCATCCTTCGTGTCCATGTCTCGTCAAAACTCCATAAAAACCGGTGGGAAAAATCGGAGAAAGAGTACATGATACGTTATGGCATGATGCCGAATTGCCTCATTAAAAACCTTAGCAGAAACTTGGGAAAACTCGTCAAGGGAAAAAGAGTACAATCCACCCAATTTCATTTAATCTCTGGATTTATTCTTTGGGTACTCGATCTTCATGATCAAGCTTTAATAATGAGTTTGTGAAGGTTCTCCCCACAGATTGCACTTCTCTCAAGTCTCATCATTCCAATTCACATATGCATCTTTCAAAGTTAGGCAGCTGCAAGTGACTTAGTGAATAAATCTGCAAGATTCTCACATGACTTAGTATGCGATACTTTAAATCGTTCATCTTTTGCAATTCATGAGCATAGAAGAACTTGGGGTTGATATGCTTTGTGAGAGGATTCTTCACATAACCCATCGCATTTGTGCAACACAAGTGCATTATCTTCATAGATAACGGTGGGGTTTGTGCGATATTCAATCCACATAGCTGCTGGATGTAGTGAATTATCCATGAAGCCAAGCACATTCTCGTGAGGCCTCATACAATGCTATTATTTACGAGTGGTTCGTGAAGTCGATACAAGACTCTGCAGGCGATTTTCACGGATTGCAGTTCCACCACATATGAATTCATAGTATGTTTGCAATTTGGTGTATGTGGGTCCTCACAGTGCAGTCATCTGCATTACCATTCATAGTTAGGTCTTGGTTCTTTCTATAGAGCAGACCAAGTTCTTTGCTTCCTTAGAGGTATCGGAAGATGTCCTTCATTCCACTGTCGATGCCTTTGGTAGGTTTTGCACTATACCTTGCTAGTAGGTTCAGCAGCAAATACAATGTCAGGTCTAGTACAGTTTGTTCAATATATGAGTGTTTCTATCACACTCAAGTATGGGAATTCGGTCCCGGACTTCCTCCCCTCTTTCCTATGTGCATGCGGGTCTTTGTCTTGTTGCAAGATATTAGACCATTGGCACTTTCAAAGGTATACCTTTTCAAAATCAAACCTTTCTAACACCTTACGAGTGTAGGTTGGTGATGTACTAATATCCCTTGAGGGCATGCCCAAGCTGCAAGCCTATGCAATATTTGGTTTTACCCAAACCTTTCATTTGAACTCCAACCGGTAGAGCTTACTTTCCTAATATCCTTGAGGTTCGATGATATTCAGATCATTTTCATACTCTAAGATTATACAAAGTCCATTACGGGATCGTCAGTATAAATACACAGAGATTATTCTCATTGTTAGTGTAGCCTTTCTTGTATAGAAAGTCGCTGCGATTATACCACATTCTACGATTGCTTAAGTTAGTACAATGACTTTGAGTTTCACACTATACATATTTCTATTTGCTCTATCTTGGTTGGGACATTGATACATTCGGTATCTTCAATGTCCGAATCAATATTTCATAAAGATATCTTGGTACCCCATCCATCAATTTCAATTCTAACTTCAAGTTCATTGCCATTGAGATAAATGTCTAAAGGGTTTTGCCATGATCAGAATAGGTTTCTTCATAATCATCTCACAGATGTTCAATGAAACCTTATGCACTTGAGCCTTACTTCTTTTCATTTCTCTTTCGAACAAATGTCCACTTATGCCCTACAGGTGCACAAGGGGGCGTGCGCTTACTGGCCCAAACATTATTCTTTTATTCGAAGAGAATAATTGATTTCTCTTGCCTTCTTTCAATCGATCTTTTCTTTCATTATTGACGTCTGAGCTCTGAATCAAGATTGATGATTGTGGCAAGTTTCTTTGCAAAGTATATATCGACATTGGTGTTGTCATATTCAAATATTCTCGATGTCATAAATTTTATAATTATTTCTTCAAGGCGATTCTTCTAATGCTTTTACTTGCTCATTTGCTTTCTGCGGGGCAAGTCCTTTAATTTTGATTCCGATGTGTGCGCACATCCATGCGATGTCTCCTTCATAGAGATGTTCAATTACGCTCGCCTTTTACGAAGGTTCCATCACGGTGCAGTCTCATGGCTCCCTTACAGTTACAGGGCGCCGGTGATCGGGTGTGTCAAGTCCTTCTTATCCTTTTCACGGCGTCCCGGTTGCCAGTTGAGGGCCGGAGTTCTCGTCCTTTCTAAGGCCTGCGGGCGGGATTAGGGATACCTTCATTGGTATTTCAACCCTCTCGGTGCATTGCGTACAAGCAAATGCTACTTAGTCACGCTCTTCAAATCACTAAAGTGGCACGGCGGTTGATTTGCTAATATTTGCAAATCTATTATCTTACGGACTTCAATTGTCTCTAGACTTCAATTCAATTATCTTACGGTGCAATTATCTTACGGACTTCTCTATTTGCTTCACTAGTCGCGGGTCATATGCATAGATTTCAATTATCTTACGGATTTCAATTGTCTTCTAGACTTCAATTATTTCAGACATTATTATCAAGGGTTGATTTCCTCCCCTAATGACGAAACTAACCTCATCGATGTACTATCGTAATTGGGCATTATTCAAATCTCTAGTCATATGGTCCAAATACTTGATTATGTATGTTGTCTCATAATCAGCGTATATCCCGACTTTGGAAGACCCATTCTGATTACTGCGGTGGTGGTATAGGTATATGACCCTTGCAACCAAACTGCGAAGATGAGTAGTTTTGTCTTGACCTTGCGCTAGTTGTATAGATGGATGAATGTTATAGGCCAACGGTCTAAAATTGATGAGTTTACTCTGGCGGGAATGCGTGTCCCAACATATAGTTGGTAAATTACAATTCTTCAAAGTTACGCTAGTCCATTACAGGTGTGGATATGCGGTATAGAATGCTCAACTTTAAATTCTCATTTTCATGCAATAATCATCAAATGCTTTCAAAGTAAATTCTCTGGCGTTGTCCATTCAGGTGGACTTCATATGATGATCAAGGAAAATATTTCTAATTTAATTATCTGCGAGATTGGCTTTGCAAAGCATGGTTTCTCATAGACAATAAACATACATGCGACTATTAGAGAAGCATTGATAAGCACTATAAAATACCTAATTGACCCTTACCGGGGCTGTATAGGACCGCAAAAAGTTTCCCTGGATACGGTCCAGGAATGCAGGGACTTCATCCTTCGCTTTCAGAGCAAAAGATATAATAATTAATTTCCCAGTGGCACATGCGGGGCACATAAAATCTTCTAGATTTGGAAAATTCTTTATATTCATATTATGTCCCTGTGAATTGTTAATTATATCTCTCATTGTCCTAAGACCTGGCGGCATAATCTATCATGCGAGAAATAGATAAGTTCGAGCTTCTAAATACGGTTTTCAAGGCGGTATAAATTTGCAGTGCCTTAATATTAGTGTAGTATAGCCATTTCATATGAAGGAAGACATTCTAATGCTATTTTTCACTTTCTTCACGCTTTGTAATGAGCATGTATTATGTACCATACTCTTCTTGATCTCTACATGGAAGCTGTTAGCGCAAATATCCTTGAGAGTTCTAGTCGATTCAGGTGCAACAAGTCTTCTTCAATGACCAAAGTTGTGCCGTTGGGAGTATAATTATGGCCCTTCTGAGCCTATTATACAAGTATCATTTGCTGCGGCGTCGTAAGACTACGGCATTCTTCTTGATCGTTGGAAAAATTCTATTTCTCTCGAGGATGGTATTAGTTGTCTTGCTACATGCTAAGCACACTTCCTCCATAGGCGCCACACACGTTCTAATATAATGTAATTTATTAATATGTGAGAAAGCAAGCAACACATAAATAAAATACTTGAGATATCGAGCGTAACTTGCTATTATAAAGGCGGAAAAATAAGTCTTGCGGGACTCATAATAAGAATTTAATGCTTTGCTCTCCTAGAGCTTGCAACCATTATTCAATAATTCAAAATTCTACTTCAATTACAAGCGCAAGTTTATATAAAAGTGCGAGTGCAATCGTGCCTTTGGATCTAATAAGCAGTATTGAGAACTACGCCTAAATCGGCTCCATGCGATCTTCTCTCTTGAGCAACTTCTGTTGTGGCGGCTGCGATGTTCAAAGGAGGGATGATGGAAAACATTACTAACATTCACATTCATAAGTGCAGGCTAATGGATGTGGATCCTGTGTCTGCAATGACGGTATGCCTCATGCTATCATTTGCCCTTCTTCTTAGGCGTAAAGCATCAATAATGTGCGGCCTTGCGACTTACCTTTCTTGCTCCTCTCATTTGTGAGAGGCTTCATCACTGTGTAGCGCTAGCGATGGCTTCATGGCCAACATTGCTACTAGGTGGTGCAAGATGAAGTTCTTTCCTAGAACATCACCTTGAGCTTCATAACTTGCATGATGTCAATTAATTGGCATACTTCATGTAGCCGTCTTGACGATAGTTGCGTACGGATTGTACCACGTTCGGGTGAAAGGTAGAAAGTCTTATCAATCTTCTGCTCATCCGTTATTACATTACCACAGAATTGAAGACTAATACAAATTTTATACAAAATCTGGCCATGCTAGGTCAGTTCTTCGAATTCCTGATTCGTGATGCCAGTCATCTTCATATTCATGCCAAAATTCATAAGATTACTGCTGGTAATTTGCGTAAGATGATTGCAAAATTCTCATAATGCTATTCGAACTTTCAGTTCGTTATCCCATATTTTTCTATGTATTTTCATGATTTACTGCTATTTTTAGTGATTAAAAGTAATATAAACAATCACAGATAATCAAAACAGTAAATGCGGTAAATAGATTGCATAGAAATAACAACAACAAGGTTAAACATGCTTCAAAATTTAAAAAATATGCAAAAAAAATGGATTCAAGCCCTTTTCTGGAAAATGATTTTTAGTGCGCAAGTTCGAGGGCTAAAGCAGCTTCAGTTTTGAGAGAAATGGCGCGTAATTTTCATATCTTACGAGGGTTTTCGCAAAATTACTTTATTCGCGAAAATTGGCGCAATTATTCGAACCTAAGGTCCATACGCAAAATGCCCTTTCCCGGGCCACCCTTTTCTATTTGGGCGGTTGCTTCTTGACCCAAGGCCGCGGCCGGATCAAGAAAGAGGAAGGGGCTCCTTTAGGTTTCTTGCGTCCACCGTGCGTGGCGGCTTTAAGCGGCGCGGCGCGTCCGATGGCGGCGGCTCCCGCCGTCTGCGGGTGCGGCGGCGGGCGCCAGCCAGGCGCGGTGCAGCAGCGGCGGAGGCTCCGGCGAGCGCGGCCCGCGGCCAGCAGCGGCGACCTCGGCGGCAGCGCGGCCCCTCCTCCTCTGGCGAGGCGGGCGGCGCTCCTCGGGTGGCGGTGGCTCCTCGGGTGGCGGTGGCTCGACTCGGTCCTAGTGGCGGCGGCGGCGCGCGCAAACAGCGGCGCGCGCGTCCGTCTGGCAGCGGCCGGGCGAGTGCGGCGGCCGGGCAGCAGGGCGGCAGCGGCGGCGGCAGCCCCATCCCCTTTCCTCTTTTTCTTCTCTCTTTGCTTGCGCGCGTGTGGTGGTGAACTTCTGAGGGCGATGTGAGGGCCGGCGCGGGCGGCGGCGCCTCGGCCTTCAAAGCGGCGGCAGCGGCGTTACCTACTGAGGCGGGGTTGTCTTTGCGGCGCTGGCACTTCATGGCGCGGTAGCAATTTTTATATTAAATTATTGTTAATCCATGTGTGTATGCGATGCGATGTATCTGAGATTACAGCGGGCGGCTTCATGCCGACATGTGTATGCTCGCGGCGTGCTAGCGGCGTGGCTCTGTCGTTGCCTCGTGGCGATGCGTGATGGCGGACTATGCCTACGGTGCGTATCGCGGAGGTAATGCTGACCGCTTGTAGGCGGTGCGTGCACATGGTGCTTTCGTGCTATTGCATCTACCAACTCGATTGCAATCATCATCTACTCTTTCATGCAACCTACCGATCGGCTTGGCGGCGACTTCAAGTCGGCTCGCGGTAGATTAGGCGGTTGCACGTGAAAACCAATCTAGAAAGCCAAATTTGCATAATTGAAAGCAATCTAGAAAATACGATTCAATCTACGAGTGTCGTTCATCGGCGGTTACCTTTCGATCGAGGAAGTCGATCGTCGCGATAACGTGTTGAGGAAGTCATTTGGCGAGTCGGTCGGCGATTACCTCGTGAACAAACTCGAATCGTAAGAACAATGCAGAACGCAATAACAATCAAGAACATAATAAGAGATTGAACACGAGAGATGTAGGGGTTTCTTGCTTCTCTTTATTCCTTCAACAATCGATCAATCCTTTACAATGAATAGCACCCCTATTTATAGGCTACGACCTGCTAGGGTTTGGGATGGGCGCCCGCTAATGGGCGGCTGCGGGTCGGGCCATGGTTTCCCAACGGCGACATCTCAAAGAAGTCGTCGGGCGCTTGCTCTCCCCGTGTGGCCCTTATCGTTGCTTCGCGACCGCTCGCGAAGCCTCCCCTTTGTTCTTTGCTGCGGCGACCACGCGCATCGGGCGCTTCATACCATCGGTTGCCGCCGTTCGGCACCTCGCCACGCTTGGCTGAAGCTTCAACCAAATTATAGGGAGCTAGCCTTAAAAAAATACAAGCGAATACGATACAAAGCGCATATTCTTAGTAACATAATTTCCATAGAGTTTAGGAAAGTGCAATAGGGACTCTCGCTATATCTAAATTGCACTTATTAAGCTCAGCCAGTACCTACAACCTAATATATAGTGTAACCATCATGTGCATTATGTATACATATTCATCGAGTATACGTGCATGCGTATATATATATATTTATACGAACACGGTGGCGTAGCCATCATCGAGTATACGTGCATACATATAGATATATATTAAGTATGTATACATGATGTTCATTTTTCTAAAATCTGGGGAGGGGCCTTGCTCATGTTAGCCGACCTTAAACTCTGTCCTGCCTCCACGGGGATCGGAGGCGGCGGCGTGGGTTAAATTCACTTCGCGACCATGAAAATGATGTGGAGGCGCGTTTGGCCGATCCGCCTGGTCTCTCTCTCTGCGCGCGACCACCGGCCGTGCTATTGGTGGAAGCGAGGCGGCAGCGTGGGCTCGTGGAGAAAGGAAGGAGGCGCTCGTAGGGAAGAAGGAGGCGGTGAAGAAGGAGGAGGAAGCCGAGCCGCCGGGGAGGAGGACGAAGGACTGCTTGTCGACTATGGCGACAGAGGAGGAAGACTGAAGTGAGGAGGAAGAAAATGACGGGGAGACGCATTCGGTTGATCCGCTCGATCCCTTTCTCTCTTTGCAGTGGCCACACGTGACGAGTGGAGCCAACGTGTGTCAACCCAGCGCCAAATCTGATCGGACGGCGGAGACAAGAGCAACAGCATCCAACGGGAAAAAAAAAGCGACGTATGCACCCTGGCTGCTGCCTCTTTCCGCCTCCCTTTCTCTAATTTTATTTTATAGAGAAAGATACCGGAGGTCGTCTCTACTGTTCGTCAGTAGTCATATTCACGGCCTAGTGTTCTACTAGTGGTACTATGCCAGTGTCTAGCTGAGCTGACATGCTCGTGCCGTGTCATTTCTTTCTTCGCCGCATGAAGTGACACGTAATATACTTCTTACGCATGCCTCCTGATGTTGATTGACCAACACACCGTACCGGCCGACGAGGAGCTTCGTGGCATCCGCGCGCTCGGGACGCGAATTCTTTTTTATTCTGGTTTTTTAAGACCACTTAATTGTAAATCTAGTATTTTTTTTGTTTTTTTTTTTGTAAATCTAATTCTCTTTCCCTCTCTTTCCGCGCTTAAAAGACACAGAAGCCTGGTGCAACGCAGGAGCGGCCACTTACTGCGCTCGGGCACCGTGGAAAGCCACTTCCTGCACTCACGCACCGCGGTAAGTGACCACTCCCGGGTCTCGGTGTCTTTTCGCGCTCCCCGAACACGGAAGGGGGATGGGGGCCAGATTTAAAAAAAGCGGGAAAGATGCTAGATTTGCAATGAGTGTATTTTGATGGAGGCTAAAATAGAAAAGATTTCTCGGGACGCAACCAGAAAAATATACGGAGAGAAGTTAACTAGTAGTATATTTGTATTAAAAAAGATAAATAAAATTTTACTATTATTTTTAACTAGCAGATACATATGTACGCAATAAAGTACATGAAGTATAAGGGGGCAAGGCTCCCACTAACTAGCACCACCACTTCTCTGTCCCTGCGCGTGCTCCCCCTTGAGCTCGTACGTAGTGCTATATACACAGTAGCTTAGCACGCATTCGTACGTGGCTCACACCGGCCGAAAACC
This sequence comes from Ampelocalamus luodianensis, assembly GCA_036346255.1. NCBI lineage: Eukaryota > Viridiplantae > Streptophyta > Magnoliopsida > Poales > Poaceae > Ampelocalamus > Ampelocalamus luodianensis. The sequence goes on along the minus strand of CM070627.1, from coordinate 46,904,592 downwards.
ACCGCCAAACGGTCCGACCGTGTGCCGACTCCAATTGCCGTGTTGTTTGTCGCGCAGGCGCAGCACAAAGCGGCCTCGCCAAAGCGGCCGTGCGACGCGCAGCACAAGCCGTCCCCTCACCCTAGCCTAGGCTGGGCCATCTCCTATCAGCGGAGGATCCAGAAAATTAGTCGGATGATCGCATTCTAATCTTGTTGTAGTGTGGGATCATCGCCTATATATAAAGAGTATTATCATCGATTGAGATTGTGCCGGTTGTAAAATTGACAGTTTTAGCAAATATTTAGAATTAACTAGTAGGATGTCCGGGCGTTGCAACAGAATCTCAAAAGAGAGTGATACATATCAATGACAGCGGGATCATAAACCGCATAATTAATATTATTTTTATTTCACACACACATATATGAAACATTAACCGCCTATAAAATATACAAAAACTCGTTTATAATCTCATGCGGAACTTAAAACAAAGGCATTTATATAACCCTTATGCAGAAAGAATTTGTGAAATACCTCTCGAGCACTCAATCTTCAAACAATGATTGATCAAGTTGGAGATCCAAAATAACAAAACATAAACATAACGAATCAAAAGAATAAGAAAGATTCCATAAATGTCAAAATTACTATGTAAATATATTTGTAAATACCATCTTGTGCATCATCCTTCTCCTTTTGTAACACATTTGCAGGTGGCTTGAATTCTCAAACAATCATCCACCAACTTTGCATAAGGAAGAGCTGCTCTCCTCCGGCAAGCATACTATAATTGAGTTATTAAATCAAGCATCCATTCTCCTCTGGTTTGAGATGATAACTAGAAACATCCTTATAATAATCAAACAATGTATCAATCTCGAAATTTAAATTAGATGCGACAAAATGTTAATTAATTAATCAATCATTCTACCCAATCCCAATGTAGATGTGCAAATTAGCATGTCAAATATATGAGTTGGTCATATGGATTAATTAATTAATTAACATTTTGTCATATCTAATTTAAATTTCTATCTGAATAAACTTTTGAATTTCTCATCATTTGAATCTATTTGCATAATTTCATGAAATGCTTTAGGTTATATTCAAAGACAAAATTCCTACCAAAGATGTGCACTTATAGAAATGAAAAAAGGATGCCATAGAAACATACAATGGGGACATCATGAAATCTTGGGATGACAACATCGTTAGCTCGGTTAGCGAGAAAAGGTCTTGCTCCACCTTGTTGTGATAACTCACGAAACAATGATATGTATACGAGATTGTAGTAAGCCAAGGTCACGAATCTTGTCTTTGTACGAGTTTGTGTTTTAAGGAATTATAGAATGTCATGTATGGCATTTTAAGTGGCGCAATAAGTCGTTTCTTGTCTGAGAAGAAGGTTACTTTATCATCTGGACAACTATGTCAGTCCATCTGAAAGAAGGTTACCTTCAACGTCCATGACTTGAACAGTACCACTAGCATAGCCCACCCACACCCTTTCTCGGCGCCTTTATGCGCTGCACGAGAAGAAGTATGATGCTAGATTTCGCATTCGGTTCCCATTTCCATCCCACTGGATAATGGAGCCATTTGTGCATCGACCAAATTGTTACATCCATTGCTTGAGCCACTGCTCTGTTCTCGATTATCCTCGACAAATGTCCCTTTGTTGCAACCTACATACCGCATCAATTGCTCCCATTAAGGCATTCCTAGATTTACGGAAGAAGTTCAAAGAACCACAGGATTTATCTTTCTTTGAAGGTTTTACTTTGATCTCTTCCTCCATGGGTTGCTCTGGCATGGTGGTGTCTCTAGCGAGCCGACTCAACTTGGCGTCCATACCAATTACTTTCAGCAACCCCTTATGCGAGCATCCCTATAGCAAGTAGTTCGGTAGAACTAGTAGGTTAAAGCAATTCTTGGGCAAAGCGATAATCTACATTTCATCTTTATGTTTCGAAGGCATACCAGAGAGCAAATGTCATGCTCATCACGGTCAAACTTTCGCGGGAATGATCGGCAAGCATGTATTTCACATCGAGCGGGGAGAGAGCATATGTTACCAAGCGTGCAATGGTTCTGAGGTCAATGTATGCTCTCTCAACCAACAAAGCAACCATGTGTCTCTCTTGGTGTGATGAAAGGAATTGCCAATGGCATCGTAAGGCCATGCCTTTATGACCACTGCCTCGGGCGCAACCATATCTCACTGTTAGATTCAAGCGAGCATACAATTTTTCACAGCGCTTTACATTTGTAACTCACATGCAATGATCAAATCTTAATGTGCAAATCTAACATGAAATGCATTGGCATTGCAAGATCATAGATGACATGCTCACCATATGAAGTCAAGACCATGGAAACACGGGCATCCGCCGTATCTGCCACACGAGGCTTCCTGAACAACGGCACATTGTTACCTCCACTGTGGTTGCTTCCCTTACGCTCCCACCGCCGTCACTGCACCGGCAAGCGGGGCGCGGGAGCCGTGGCTGCGCGTCGAGTCCATCTGCCATGATTGGATCCTCCGTCCTTGTCCCCGTCCAGCGGCCGGTTCGCCACTGTCCCACGACAGCGCGAGCGCGGCGCTCTCACGCCCTGGCGAGCAGGCGCTCTCCTTGTCGCCGCGGCGCGAGCTGCGCCCCCCCGGCGAACACCTCGTCGGCGCCAGACCACGATCCGGACTCGGCCGGCCGAGATCACGGCGCTATGGCTCGGCGGCTAGCGTGCGGAGGAAGAGCCCACTGCGTCGCGGGCGGTGTAGCCACCTCGAGTCGGGCAGTGCATGGCGCGCGAGCGATGCGCGAAAGATGCCCTTGCCTCGCCCGGCCCGTCAATCTGCGTGCGCATCTACCTCGCGGCGCCATCCTCGCCCGCCGTCACGGCGCGCCATCACCACCGCGTGTTATTCGTCGTTGCATTCCACGCGTCCGGGTGGCCTCTCACGACTTCACCAATGGCGGCGGCCCTACTCTGTCGCCAGCTGCGGAGATAGGAAGGAGAGACCGCGGCCTTGCCTTACAAAGGTCGGCTTCAAGAGAGCAATTCAAGCGCGGCGGCAAACAAGGAGGAAGGGAGGATGGTGGCGTGAATCGAAGAAGAGGCGATGGTAAGAGGGTGGGGAGGTTTAAGATTCATGGATTCTACTTAAGGAAGAGGAAACATCGGAAGTTTGCTCCCTTGCTATCGTGGCCTTGCATAGTGGGAGAAGTGGGGAGGCGGGCAGGAGCCGAGAGCCATGGGCGTGTGCGGCCCCATTGTGGGCACTCACATTTACAGTAGAGGAGCGCGGACGATGGGGGCGATCGGGGTAAACTACGAATTATAGTAGTTAAGATTTTAGCATGAATTAAGATAATGAAAGCATAATTCCAACACATATAATTGACAAGAATAACATAACAACATGTAAGATATTCATGTCAATTAAACTTGATAATATGCTCAAAAGATAGGACTTGATAACAAGAAAAATCAACATAATGCTCAGATTTATATGTTTGGTTATTGCTCCCAGATGTTGGGTTGCTCAAGATATAATCTTGGTCTCCTCGTCACTTTAGTCAATATTCAATCACAAATTAAATATGACAATTTTTCTAAAATAAATTAGGCCTTGAGCCATAATATAATCTTGCTATCTAACAAGTAATATAAAACAAACTATCAATTCAAAGTTCACTGGACAATAGGCAAAAGATCCAACTACTCAAGATAATGAGATACCACTCGACAGTAATATAGAACAGTGAATAAAAGAAATGACTCACAGTAAATAGATAAGCATCAATATATATGACACAATAGACTAAATTTATATCTAAATTGTCGTATTCAATATCAAAGTGACCTCTAATCCTCATCGAGCATTAATCAAACCCACAACATTACTAAGCAATATCTCTCGGTGCTAGTTTCTATCAAATTAATCACAATTTGAGACTTCAACTAGCATAACACATATGCAAAGCAATGTCAAAAAAGCGATGATACAATGCGGATGGCACTCAAAGCTACAGAAGCGACAAACGGGCAAGGCACACCAAATGGCGCTATCTCGAGAAAACCAATCGCCTCGTTGTACCGCATTTGAGCGGACAAGGTCGTCGGAGATACAATGCCAGTCGCGATTCGGAACACTGAAATTGCGAAGTCGAGTGCAGAGAAATGCGCTGAGAGACAACAACGATTATCTTGACCGAATGCACCCATGGAGCACCGATCACCAAGAAAACGAAGGCCTTCTTTCCACACCAAGATCATGCCAAGGCGGCGGTTCCCACCTCCAATCGGCACAAATTGAAGCCTCGCGCACCTCAACGAGAGAAGAAGATTATCAACGATTGAGTCGCGATTTTGCAAAATAAGCAGAGGAAAATAGTGAAGAGTTCTTGGGAGAGAATGAAATTGCTTTTTTATTGATATGGCGATTCTTACAAGGGTGCTTAAAACCGAGCGATGAGCTATCCTAGTTACTACACTGTGCATAATACTTTGTTGTGCTTTGATCTGAAGGAATACGACTAAGTTTCTTATTTGTCTCTTCTTGAATGGAATTCGATGCCTTCCTACCATCTGCATCCTCCTTTAAGTAGTTGACGTAGTGGTGGCAGTTACTCTTGGGGAAGACGTCTGTTGAGAAACGTCACGATTGGTCAGAGTGAGGCGGTGGTTGATGAAGTATTAACCGTTCAGTGGTTAAGTGTCTGTGAGGCACTCAACCATACGATGGTTGTTTATCAGTGTCTTAGGATCATGGGACGTCGTGTGGTATGAAAATTATAACATGTGTTCTATTCTTCACACGGTACATAATATACCTGAATTAGATCCAGGTACCAGTTCATAGCTTTTACGGCGGCTACAGTGGAGACTAGGTACAAAATCTTGTCAGACGGGGTATCCATTATATAACCTACGAAATCCTTACGACTAGTTAGGTTGTTAGCCTTAGAGTTACGACCACGAAGATGTATGGTCTTTTATTATGTATTAGAATAATACATAGAGATTTTAATCCTCGTCTAAGATGCAAGAGGAAAAAACCGAGATGCGCAAGAAGGAGGAAACCACCTCTCTGCCCAAGCAGGCGGGTATAACCACGACGCATAGCTTCTCTCAAAGCCTCAAGCAGCGAAATCAAATTAGGGAAGGCAGACCAAAGAGGAAGGGAAAAGCTCTTTGTTTTTGGGTTAGAGAAAGAAGAAGAGAGCCAGCCTTTGAAGAGGAGGAGGAGAAGGAGCTGTGGCGCAGCGCAGCGGCGCGCGCATCTACGCTGAGACGCTGCGTTGTCACACAACCCATGCAGAAGGCCATTCGAGCGCAAACACGGATGGAGATAAGGTCAAGAGACCTTATCCCTCCCCTCGATCAATGACAAGTGAGTCCTCTATTTTCTTTTTCTTTTCTATTTTTTCTCGATTGAGAAATTACCAAATAACCCTTAATTAACAACAGTAGCGAAGGTCGCTGCGTCACGTGACCCAGTGATTACTCTAGATCCACGACTGCCATGCCTAGCCAACGAACTGGGCCGCCGACATCCTCATGGAAACCAGGCCCGCGCGAGACGACTCGAATAGAGCGGTCTCTCTCCTCTGCTCCTATTAGCCAATTCGGCTCCCATTTCCTATCCATAGAATCCGTCCGCCCACCGATACACGCTACTCCTCTCACCTAGCCGTGCTATCGCCGTGTCCTGTCCACTCCAAGCCATAGACAAAGGCAAGCGAGGCGCACCGGCCAGCTAACTACCAGTGGCAGCAGACGATGCCGCAGCTGAGCCTGAGCACCAACGTGCCGGTGGACGCCGTCGTCGCCGCCGACATCCTCAAGGACTGCTCCAGGGCGCTCGCCAGGATCATCGGCAAGCCAGAATCCGTACGTAACACGCGCGCGCACCCTACCTGCTCGACGGAATGCCTCTGTCTCTGGAAACAGCTTCTCTCATGTTCTGACTCGTGTGGCTACTGCTAAATCGTTTGGTACTCACAGTATGTCATGGTGTCGATAAACGGATCAGTGCCCATGTCGTTCGCTGCGAGCGAAGACCCGGCGGCTTACGGTGAGCTCACGTCCATCGGCGGGATCGGGCCCGGTGTCAACAGGAAGCTGAGCGCGGCTCTCGCCGAGATCCTCGAGACCAAGCTCTCAGTCACCAGGCCCAGATTTTACATCAAATTTGATGATGTGCAGGTACACAATCCTCTGCTAGTCCGCTTCCCCCACGAACTTACATGATGATCTTTCCTATGCAACTGTTTCTGAAGTTTCATTTCCCCCTTTGTTAGAACACTCGCTCCGTAGTTCCTGAAGATTGGATCACACATACTGTATCACCTAGTGTTTTTTTTTTTTAAAAAAAAATCAAGCTCTGCCATTCTTTTCAAGAAGATACTGTATCACGTAGTGTTCACCGTTTCTTACCATCTGATAACCCATGCATGTTCCATGGTCGTCTATGGAGGCATGGGCATGACACTTGCAGTGTCCTAACTCTGCTCTTTCTGAGCTTCTGAGCCCTCTTCGTCGTGCTGCAGGGATACAATTTCGGCTTCAACGGATCGACGTTCTAAGACAAGTCCACCAGAAGATATGATTGATTACTGCGTCCGAACGACCTGCACCCACCCATACATTCCATCAATAAATTTTAGACTGCATAAATGTTTCATGTGTGTCACCTGCATCTTCAAATAATGACGACCATGCATATTTCGCACGAGTGCGAGACAGACAGAACTGGTGCCATGATTTATTTCAACTGAAAGCAGCGTCTACTTGATTGCTTATTTCGTACTACTTGTTCTGGTACTTGGGAGCTTGAAACTGTCAACTATTTATTTCCAGATAATGTCTTTTTTTATGACCGCAATATATTACTGCACTGCAAATCGCAGGTAGCTTTAAGACTAGACAGTTTGACCCAAACAGAAACAATTATGTAGGCTGCAGTCCTACCGCTCTTTAAAAAAGAGAGCACATATCTAACGGCAAATAACCATCAAGCATGTCTCAGGGAGCAAATAGATGGTGCCGAGACCATTTGAGAGTTGAGACCTTCATATAATAGAGCAGCATCTAAAATTACAACTTACATGTCTTAATACTGAATTCCGCTTCACATACTCATACAACACATAGTCCATATACAACAAGTAGTGATCCACAAGAAGAAAAATCCATAAGCTGTCTTATAGCGCACATATATTTACATAAGAGATCACCGGATGCGCATCGTGATAACTTGATAGATGCGATAATAGCAATAAGCTTTATACAAAAAACGAACATGTGAAGATCCTGGTGTAGCGGACTGCTTTCACATGTTCATTCCTCTGTCACATGCTGATTCCTGCGACGACCTCTGGGTGGTAGTGGAGCATCTCCTGCCACATCATTTCTCGGATCATCTCTACGCCGAGATTTTCATCTATGTCGAGATCGATGGGCACTTGAGCAGGAGGGTTTGCGCTTGGATCATACAGTGGAGACATGTAGGGGTGCTCCAGGGCCTCAGTGACGCTGATCCTTTTGGAGGGATCGAAGACGAGCATCTTCTGCAACAGATCAATGGCAAGAGGATGTGCTTGCGGGTACATACTTGCGAGGGGAATGCCAGGGGTGTATGGAAGGGATTTGATATACTTGCGGGCTTTTGGGTTGTCAATGAACTCAAGGTCAGCCTCACTCATGGTGCTGAGAACGTTGACTATGAGCTTGAGCTGATTGAGGCATTCAGTTCCTGGAAAAATCGGCTTGCGGCCAAGTAGCTCAGCAAAGATGCAGCCAACTGACCAGACATCTATGGAGGTGCCATAGTTGTCGCAGCAGAGCAGCAGCTCAGGGGCCCTATACCAGCGAGTGACGACATATTCAGTCATGAACTGACCTTTAGTGTTGTTTGTGCGAGCCAGACCGAAATCACAGATCTTCAGATCACAGTTTGCATTAACTAGGAGATTCCCTGGTTTCAGGTCCTATGCAGTATCCCTGCTGAATGAAGGTACTTCAGGCCTCAGGCAGCTACAATCAAGAAAAAAAAGTAGCACCTTAAATTATTGATTGATTGACAAATATATTATAAAATTGTAAAATGAATCAGCAGAAAATGTAAATATATCACAATAACAAAGTAACAGAATTGAAAGACAGATTGAATAGGGAGCTTTTGGTCTGCTACAAGATGCTTAAGTTCACTTTACCTATAGTAGTTTGACTTCAATAATTCACATGGAGAAGCTTAAGGTCCATACTCATGCAGATCCATATGCAAAGCTATTTGTTGTGTATTGAATTGATTTCAAGGAATACTATTCCGAAGCAAAAGCACTATATGGAAGCAGTTATAGAAGAAATTGACCACAGTTTTGTTTGCACTTCACAATCATGACACTTGAGAGGAAATACAACAACTTGTCAGGTATATCTCAAATCAAGATCAACCAATTAATATTCTTACGAACTCTCACGATTTCTGGTTTTCTAATCTACGGTCCAAGTGGTCCTTGGTTTCCTGGGAACAGTTTTGTCGTAGCAAGAAAGACTAGATAGTAGAAAAAGAGGACCCCTAATGTCTACACGAGGGACCGAGGGATCCTCGAAGAGGATCGATTGTCGAGAGTAAATGTATATTAAATGTCCCAAAAATCGGGTCGGCCTATTACATGGAGGAGGTAGCTATTTATAGCCAGACAAAATACATGAGATTGGACCTACTCCTAAAAGGTCCTACGCTCATAAGGTCTGCGGAGGTTTTTCTATCCTATGTGTAGCATTCGGCTCCTGATGAGACCTCCTTAACTTTGGTCCATCCGGTTGGTGCGCTTGATCCACGGCGTTCTTTGCCCCATAGCGTGCGGGGTGTCCACGGGCCGAGGGCCCGGGACACCTCAGTTCCAGGGGTGGCCAGGGACTCTTGACTCCTAGGCTCGTGGTGCCTCGGCGACCCTTCGGTAGCCTTCGCTCCTCCGTTTGAGTCTCCCCAAAGGTATGCCCGATACCCTCAGGGAGGGGGGCCCATCTGCGCCTCCAGCCGCAGGGTCTTCGGGGGAGGCCCTGCGGTCTTCACCGGGTCATTGGGGCCGCCCCTACGACAAGTTTGTTGAGGGTGTTAAAGAAAGCATATCTTCTCCTAACTACTCTCCTAAGCCTTGGAAATAGTTTTGTAGTTTTCTTATATGATTTATCATGTTAGGACAGCATAATCTTATCCTAATACCTGAACACTCATAATGCCCCTATGTATCTTTGTCCTAGATGATGTCCAGGTACAGGATACATATGAAGAAAAGACGATTTCTTTCACGTAAAACCATTAAATTGCATCAAAACAGTGCATGCCTGCACGGCCAAGAAATTTCCCAATATTAAAAGCTGGAGTGCTGCATAGGTTGCAGTTCCAAAAGCCAAGACCGAGTTGACCCTTTTCTTGCCTCAATGGCACACTTTCAGAAGAGTAGATTCAAATGCTGCCCTATCCAATTTGGGCCTAAGTGCATAGATGGTCAATTTTCAGAAAATGTAAATAGATGTTGAAACATGGCTCCAAATGCTGTGAACTTTTAAGATATAAGTCTATAGATGGTAATTTTCAGAAAATGTAAATAGATGCTGAATCATGGCTCCAAATGCTGTGAACTTCTAAGATATAAGTCCATAGATGGTCAATGTTCAGAAAATGTAAATAGATGCTGAATCATGGCTCCAGATGCTGTGAACTTCTAAGATATAAGTCCATAGATGGTCAATTTTCTGAAAATGTAAATAGATGCTGAATCATGGCTCCAAATGATGTGAACTTTTAAGATATAAATCCATAGATGGTCAATTTTCAGAAAATGTAAATAGATGCTGAATCATGGCTCCAAATGCTGTGAACTTTTAAGATATAAGTCCATAGATAGTCAATTTTCAGAAAATGTAAATAGATGCTGAATCATGGCTCTAAATGCTGTGAACTTTTAAGATATATAAAAACAAGTAACTAAGAAATACCGAATCTATTGGAAAGCATTAGGGCATGGCTGACTAGTGATGGTCAGATGGGCCGTACCGGCTCGGCTGGCCTGAGGCACGGCACAACCCACACTGTTCATTGGCCGTGCCCAGCCGGCACGGCACGAAAGCCCATGTTGTGCTAGGGCTGCACTCCTGGCACGATGGGCGGCGGCGGCGACACAAAGCGGGCGGCTCGTTTGCTTTGTGTGAGGAGAGGTCAAGGGGGCCAGCCGGCGAGGGAGGAGGAGGGCGGGGCGGGGCGGTGTCGGCACGGAGAGGAAGAAGAAGAGAGGCGAAGGCGCCTGCGCGCAATGAGAGGAGGAGAGGAGGCGGCGGCGGCGGCGCGCGGAGGAGAGAGAAGGTAGCAGGTACACGGGTGGAGGAGGAGGCGGCGGCGGGGCGAAGGCGCGCGGCGCGGCGCGGCGAGAGGAGGAGAGGGAGGCGGGGTGGCGTCTGGCGCATGGGCGGAGGAGGAGAGCGGCGGCGGGCTCGGGGCGGGAGGGAACCAGGAGGAGATGGGGGTAGGGGTAGGGGGAAAGGACGGGGCACGTGATGTGTTAACTGTTTCTGTCTCGACGGTTTCCTCCGAGTTTGCTTTCAGTCTTTTTAGAAGAATATTGAAGGAGAGAAGAACACGTCTCACGAGTGAGATGGTAGAGATACTTCTAATTATGAAGGGTGGGAATAATTTGAATCACGAACACAACACTCTGTAGAAAATCCAGAGTTGTCGGCTGTGTTCGAAAATCTGTACCTCGACAATAACACTTAGAACAAAGATGTATATAAAACTATAGGTTGTACTCTTTTTCCTTTGCTAAGGTTTTCTCATGTTGAGTTTTTACTTAGCAAAAGTTTTAACAAAGCAGCCATTTGAACATTAATAAAGCTCTTTATTACATTTTCAATATGCTTGTCTCATTTTTTTTACAAATTTCATATGTATTTCTAAATGCTATACATTTTTGATTGTTTTGGATTTTCTGATTTTTCCAATTTTCTGATTTTGATTTGATTTGATTTTATTTTTAAAATTTTGGGCTAAGTGGGCGTAAGCGGCCGTTAGGCCAAGCGGGCTCGGTGGCATGACGAGTGGCCTTGGGCGTGCTTAGGCCGCCCGCCAAGCACGTGGGCGGCATGGCGCGGCTGTTTCGTTCACGGGCGGGCGGGCGTGCGTGTCGTACCATGCGCCCGTTTGGCGGGTATGCATGGTGACACATTATAACAAGGACCAATAGGTTAATCATTCAATCTTAAAGCAAGAGCGTTCCAACAGCCGTACTCCCAAAATGGATATGGGTCCACTTGAATCTTCATCTGAACCTAGAGAAACAAAACTAAACAAAAATAAATTAACTAACCAAATAAACTACTGTACAGGTTTGAAAAGCCAAAATGACTCATTCTCACTTCTCAAGTGGAAGAAGTAGGAAAAGCTTAACAGAATACTATGTCCATATTAAGTAGCATATAGATTATTTGGCAACCTAAAGAGTTGGAACTCAACAGGGAGAATCTTGGGTCAGACATAATGTACAATGAAGAAGAAAAAGTTGCCTGAGCCACGACTTGATTGCAAATTGGCATCTAGCTCTAAAAATTAACATTGTATTGCTAAGAAGTACTACCTTTGCTAGAAATAATCAAACAATATAATTCAATTAAACAAGATCTCATCAACCACAACACATAAGCATTGAATAATGTATGCTAAATATGGCATAGCTTATGGTAAGATGCAAATATTCTCATGGGACTGGCCAGCAAGCCCTAACCATGACTTCCAGATTATGAATATCATAATCTAAGCAGCTGACGTTCATCACAAATATCATATGTCATGGTGGAAATTTAGTTTATCATATTTATGCTGGAACGGTGAATAATGAAAGATTATGTGGACAAGCGGTGAACAAGAGTAAGAATGGAAAACAGATCCATGCTTTTTTAAAGGGAAAACTGTAGGGGAGCGCCCTACAGTAAATATATTCAAATAAAATAATATGTACAAGAACAGATCCAAGCTTTACCTGGAAAGAAAATATTGGCAGTGGTCATTTGAGAGCGGTTGAGATGACTTAATTATCTGATGCAGATCCGTGTCCATGAGTTCATAAACCAAGTAGACATCCTTGAAGCTCCTTCTATGTACGGCATCATTATATCTTTCAAGGCAATAACATTCTCGTGGCGTAAGTGTCGAAGGAGTTTCAGTTCCGTAGTGTCCTTAGTGCATCCACACGATTGTCAAAAACATTGTTTATCTTTTTATTGCAACCTTTTCATTAGTCTCATGATTTATAGATGAGCAAACTATTCCATAAGCTCCTCTTCCAATGGGCTTGATTGGCACATACTTAGTGTCAATCTCAAATAGTGTTGCCACATAGTGTAGTAATGCTTCCCTTGGTTTCCCATGCCATTAGGAGGATCCACCATCATCGCCATCGTCTACTGATAAAAGTAAACATGCAAATTACTTGGTAGAAGATAATCGTCAAAATCAGAAAGGGAATGGGCACTGTACCAATAAGTCTCTTAAGTGTAAACCCAGGGCAGATCCAAGTGAGAGGCACTGGGTTGGGGTGTTCTACAACTTCTTTATACTTAACTTGAGACTTCGACACAATCCAACATCCCAAATCAACACAAAGAGAATCTGTAACTTAACCAGTTTACTTTTGATGCACATAGTAAGTGTAAGATTCAATATTCAGATCAGTATGCTGAACATACTGGATATAATTCATATACATATCCACTTCCCAGCCCTAGCTGTGCTCCTGTGCTATTACCAACAGATAAAAAAGGAAGGCGAAAGAAATAGAAAAAAAAGTGAAAAATGAAGCTTTTTTTAGAAATAGAAATACAACTCCTGGCCTCTGCACCAACTAAGCATGCACACAGTCATAATAAGCATCTAAATTCGCTTTGAAGAGGACTTGAACCTAAGTGGTGGGGGTGTACATCCACACTTTTCCACCAACTGAGCTAGGCTGAGATAATGAGATCACATCAGCTTAAATTAGTCCTTGCTTGATATAACACCAACTGATTTAGAAGTGCATTATTGTACTTTTGAACTGTGCACGATTCCTTCCCTATAAACAGAAAACTATACTACTTGTGAACTGTATGCACATAATCATCATCCCCTACAAACAGAAATGCGATCCAGCTCCATGCCTTGTGCCACAGCCACCATTCTCACCTAGCACCAACCTGGGCGGCTATCAACCCAACGCTGATCTGCAACCGGACGAAGCAATTCACCGCCCCAGCTGACGCAAGTCAGCTTCCACCTCCCAATTAAGATCAGCTCAGGCGGCGGTACGGAGCATGCGAAGGAACAGTACAAAAGGGGAAGCCTCCTAACGCCTTTCATTACCCCACCCTCCTCCTCCGCATTAATTACACGTGCGCGCAGCAAATTCACCAGAAGAAGAAACGAAGCGAAACGAAAGAATCTCCGGATCAGGCAGATGGATGGAATCGACGCGGAGTCCCATCCAGCTCGCCGATCTGGCGATCCAGCCGAAAGGGTGGAGGAGGAGGAGGAGGAGGAGGAGGAGAAGCCCACTTACACGGTAGGGAGGCAGAGCGGGAACGGCGCCTGGGGTTGTGCGCGCGGAGCAGGCGGCCAACGGCACGCGGCAGAGACTTGCTTTGCTTGGCTTGCCTCACTACATAGATAGAGAGACACGGATCAATCGAAGCTTCCGCGAGCTGCGAATGCGACGGATGGGACAGACAGAACAGGGAAGAACACGAACCGACCAGCAGCACGCGACACGTACGCACCGTCGTTGATCTCCGCCGCCGGCGCCGCAGATCTGAGGGGCGACCGGGTCAGAGAGCGAGCGGGAGGAGCAGAGCACTCGCTATTTTTACTGCGTAGGAGGAGAATTGGAGGTGGCGACGCGAAGAGGTAGAGACAAAGAGAGAGAGAGACGCAGGGACAGGACAGGAGCACGCGGCAGCGTGGTGGGTGCGTCGCTGCTGCTATTTGTCAGAGAGAGAGAGTGGGGAGGGAGAGCGAAGCGAGCAGAGCAACGCAAACACACAGGCGGCGCGGTTGGTGTCGCCGTCTCCTCACTGACTCCCCCGCTGTTTCCTTTCCCTTTCGCAGCAAAAAAAGATGGGAAAATGCACAGCGAGCTACTCACTCGCTCGCTCGCTCGCTCCTATTACTATATCCAGTCCACGGAAAAGTCTTTCCATCGCCTCGTCGTCTAGCTTCCTCCTCGGAGTGCCGCTAGCTTCTGCTTCCGGATAAGCGCCCGCCAGCTTTACCACCGGGCGCATGCATGGGCCTCTGCCCGTAGCTGCAAGCTCGCGCGGTTGCACCTGTGTGGCTGTGTGTAGCGTACACTGGGAAGCACGCACGTTACTGTCATGTCATGGGAGAAGAAATATATAGTATATGACAACTCAAACTCGTGATCAACTGATCGTGCGTGTGTGACTAGCGTTGGGCACGGTCTCAAGGCACGCAGGTGTCCAGTCCAGGAGGTCACGGCCATGCATGATGGTGAACGATTGGGCTCAGGTTCTGGGGTTTCTCCATCTGGCAAGCGGTTTGCTTGCTTTCTTGCCCCGGTCATGGTTTGTTGTCTTGTGTTCAGCGTTCTTTGATTAAGGATGGATGTTCCGTGATGCCATGGTGGTCTGAATGTTAGGTACTCCGTAGCAGCAGACGGTTTGTTCAGGGACGTGGCGTAATGCACGCAACAGTGACGACTTTGTTGTGTTGCGTGCGTAAATTCTCTGAATCGTTTGGGCATCACTGGACACTGCACCCAATGCTTCTGAATCTTTCCTTTATCTTTTTGTCATGTCCTGATCTAGACTGATTTAGCAGGGATGTTAAGATCTCTATTCTCTCGTAGCGAGGAGTGATTTTTTTTACGAAAAGGCAGTGAGCAGCTTTTTCATTAATAAAGAAGAGCAGAAGGAGGAAAAAGGAAAAGAAAGGAAAAAAGAAAAGAAAAGAACACCAGTTTGGATTTACATGTTGAAAGAACTATGCAGCAGGAGATGGATTTGATGTCTAAGTAGTACTTGAGTATTTTGTTGCTAGATAGTACTTAAATTTTGAACTCTCAGATCTAGATTCAATAGTTGAGATTACTTTACCTCCTTCTCTACAAAGATATCATCAAACATAGCATGAATAAAAAAAACTCAAATACTCACAAACAAAAAAAAAATACTCCAGCACCATTTAGCAAACCCCTTTCTTGAATGCCTGTGTCAAACCAAGACTGCGCCTCCTAGCCAGTCGCTTCAAGCACTTTTGTTGGGTTCCGGCCCAGCTGGTTGAAGGCTCTGTCATTTCTTTCTTTCCACAAGATCCACCACACTAGTATTGAAGGCTCTGTCATTTCTTTCTTTCCACAGGATCCACCACACTAGTGCCACCATGGTGTTCCAAGTCCTTCTATCATGCAAATTGATCAATGTGGATGTACATAACCACCATTCCTCTAGTGAAGTTTCGGAAGGTGTTGGGGGCGAAATTGGCGTCGATACCCAGCCACGGTAAAACTTGTTTCCAAACTGAAATGGCGAAAGAGCATGCCCCAAGCATATGCAGGGCAGTCTCCGGGTGTTTGTGTCATAGCGTGCAGATTGGGTTGTGCGGCCAACCTCGACCCGCAAGATTGTCGACTGTCAATCATTTGCCCTGAATTGCTAACCAGGCAAAAAGTTTGCATTTGAGTTGAGGGGTGCTTTAGATTTCCAAATCAGTTGTGGGTAGCATGTTCTCTTGGATCCTTCGAGCTGAATAAAGTATGCCGATCAAGTTGAATATCCCGTGTCTGAGGTCCACCTCCATGTAATGAAATCTTGTTCGTCTGGTTGTAGCTGAAATTTGCGAAGACGATTCCAGAGCTCCAGGTATTCTGTTAATCCTATAACCGGTAGCTCAGGTTTCAAATTTCTTATCCAGTTTTGATCGGCGAGAGTCTGACATACTGTTTGTTAGAAATAATGCACGGATCGACAGGGACAAGAGACACGAATTTTACGTGGAAAACCCTTGCGGGAAAAAACCACGGGCGCCAACCGGCGATGATCACTATATGAGAAGCGATTACAGAACGCCGGGGATTACAATGAGGTATAAGGCGTCAACCCTCCCCGTGCGGCTTACAAGAGGTATATAAAGGGGTAAAAGGACTTAGAGTCCAAGTAGGAAACTAATCCGCTAATATGGTAACTAATCCGGACACTTCCATATTAGAAATTCGGATCACAATATATCCCTTATTTCAACAATCTCCACCTTGAGGCGAATTTCCTCTTGCGGCATAATGAAGAATCATCAATCATCAAATATCTCCATAATAAGATAAAAATCACCGTCGCCAACTAGTCTCTAGGACTAGATGTAACACCAACTAAGCAGAGCAAAGCTCAAACTTAGCGAGGACTAGTTTTGTCATCATGTCATTTGGATTATCATGGGTACTTATCTTGCACTTTGACATCACCTTGAGCAATAACACCTCGAATAAAGTGATACCTCACGTCAATGTGCTTTGTTCTCTCATGGAACATCGATCCTTTGTAAGGCATATAGCACTCGACTATCACAAAATATAGTAGTGCAAGAATTATCTCCACAAAGCTCGATATACAAACCTCTCAACCAAATAGCTTCTTTACAAGCTTGAAATAGCCATGTATTACGCTTGATGGTAGATAAAGCAACGATGGTTTGCAAACTTGCCTTCCAACTAACACAACCACCAATGGTGAAAACATAACACAGTGAGAGACCTCCTCTTGTCCAAATCACCGGCATAATCGGAATCAACATAACCAACAAGTCCATCTCTAGAATTCCCAAGCGCAAACAAGCATTAGAAGTGGCAACTGCTTTCCAATGCTCTTTTCGGGATTAGCCATGTATCTACTAACAACACTCGAGTGCATGAGATAAATCGGGACGAGAACATACCATGGCATACATAAGAGAACCAATCTGCCTTTGGAATATGGAACTCTAGACATGTACTCAATATCATAATCGACTTAGGGCATAAAGTGAAGATAATCTGAAATGCGAAGCTAATGGAGTACTCACGGTTTTGCATCATGCATATTAAAACGACGAAGAACCTTCTCAATATAACCTTTTTGGCTAAGGTATAACTTGCGATTTCCTCTCTCGATAATCTCCATGCCAAAATTTTCTTTCTCTAGGTCCTTCATCTCAAATTCATTACTCAATTGTGCTTTGTTTGGACTTAGCAATCAACATATCATCAACATAGAGAAGCAAATAAATGGTGAACCATTATGATCTTTAAATAGACACAGACTATCATAATCGGATCGCTTAAAATTATGAGAGAGCATAAAAGAGTCAAATCTCTTGTACCATTGCCTAGGAAGCTGCTTCAAACCATAAAGAGATTTCTTTAATCTACAAACAAGGTTTTCTTTTCAGAATAACAAAACCCTCGAGTTGGTCCATATAAATGTCCTCTTCCAACTCCCCATGTAAGAATGCGTTTTAACATCTAATTGCTCAAGTTCATAATCATGCATGGCAACAATCTGAGTAAAGTGCGAATAGAGCTATGCTTCACAACCGGGAAAAGACATCATTAAAATCAATACACGGAATTTGACTATAGCCTTTAGCAACCAACCTTGCTTTATACCTTCTTTGGTTACGTAGAAGAAATACCTTCTTTTCTTTTGAAAATCCACTTACACGAACAAGCTTCTTCTCCTTTGGCAATTTCACTAATTCCCAAGTGACATTCTTTTCAAGTGACTTCATCTCATCATGCATAGCGATTATCCACTTATTACAATCGAGTGGAACTAATAGCCTCAGAGTATGATGAAGGTTACGTATTACCTTCAATTTCTTACGCTACACTCAAAGCATAAGCAACAATGTTAGCTTCTTCAATCAACCTCTGGGTGGATTAATCTCTCTCTAGGCACATTAGCGCAATAGATTGTTGTGGTGGTTGCTCAACAATAGGTGCATCATGAACAATGGTATTCTCTTTATCGATGTGTTACAGAACCAGCAGTGCTCCACTGAACACTTGAATTACGCTTACTCTCAACGAGGCGTTAGTAGGCGGTTTATCGGAAACATAGCGATTCATTAAAGACTACATTTACGCTAATCACAACCTTCCTTGTTTGAGATTCCACAACTTATATCCTTTAACACGGATTTATAACCAAGAAAGATGCACTTAATAGCTCTAGGCTCTAATTTTCCATTATCAACATGAGCATAAGCGATACAACCAAAAACTCTTAATTAGAATAATTTCTTTGGGAACGGACCATACCTCAATTGGAGTCTTCTTTTCAATTGCAATATTGGGTGACCGATTAATAAGATAGCAAGCGGAAAGCGGCTTACCCAAAAACGTCTATGCAAACTGCATTAGACAACATGCAGTGACGAGGCCTTGAAATGATGGTTCTGTTCATACGCTCGGCTACACCGTTTTGTTGAGAGTACGAGAGCAGTGTAATGTCTAACAATGCCTTCAATCTTGCAATATGATTCAAATTCATCGAGCAGAATTCCATCCCATTATCGGTCACGAAGTTTCTTTACCTTCTTTTGGTTTGCCTTTCAATCATAGTCTTCCACTCTTTAAATCTGAAAATGCTTGACTTATGTTTCAAGAAATAAGGCCACACTCTTCTAGAATAATCATCAATAATTGTTAACATATAACGAGCACCTCCTAGAGATGTCTTACGAGATGGCCCCATAAATCGAATGCACATAATCTAAAATACCTTCGTAGTATGATGAGGTATTAAATCTCACCCTCTTGTGTTTGCCAAACACGCAATGCTCACAAAATTTCAGCTTGCGATGCTATGTCCATCAAGAAGTCCTCTCTTACTCAATGCCAAACCAAGTTCACTCATATGCCCAAGGCATATGCCAAAGATTAGTAGCATCGAATCGGATAATGAACTTGAAATTACAGCAACATTACGATATTGTAGTACCTCATGAGATGGTACAAATTGGCGATTTAATATCGGCTTTCATCACAATAAGAGAGCCTTTTGATACCTTTAAAACTCCACCTTCACGAATACTTGTACCCTTTAGTATCAAGAGTACTCAAAGAGATGAGGTTTCTTTTCAAATGGAATGTGCCTCACATCTGTCAAAGTTCGACAATACCATCAAACATCTTGATGCGGATTGAACCAATTCCTGCAACCTTACAAGATGAGTTATCACCCATCAACACAGCACCACCTTCAACGGGTTCATAGGTGGCAAACCAATCCTATTCGGGCACATATGAAAGGTACAGCGAGAATCAAGAATCCATTCATCATTGGTCTTAGCACATCCGGCAAAGGCAACAAGGATTTCTCCATTAGGACTATCATCAGCAGACAGAGGCTTTACCTTCATCATCTGTTTTACCTTTGGCTTATAATGGCGGTTCTCTTTTCTTTATTTTGCAGCTTCCAGCATTCGGAGATGTCGTGCCCACTTTTCTTGCAATATTTGCACGACTTGTACTTGCCTCTAGATTTTGACGGCTCTTGTAGCCATTCGGACTTTGCCTCGAGGTCCATTGTTTGAGTTCTTCTCCTTTTGCACTACGAATAAACAAGCCTTCTCCTTTCGAACTTGTATTTTGAAGGTACCATCTGTTTCATCTTTTCCTTAGCATGCAAAGCTTCATAAACTTCATTAAGAGTGAGAGTATCTCTACTATATAATATGGTATCTCTGAAATTTGAAAATGAACTAGGCGGTGAACACAAAAGAATAAGACCCAAATCTTCATCCTCATATTTTACCTCCATCGACTCTAGGTCGGCAGCGATCTCCTAAACGTTGAAAGATGATCAAGCCTGATTCTCCTTCATGCAATTTATGAGAGTACAACTTACGCTTGAGATGCATCTTCTTGGTGAGATCCTTTGTCATGCAAAGTTTTTCGATTTGACCATAATGCACGGTATGTCTTCTCCTTCAAAACATCCTGCAAAATATTATTAGATAGATGAAGGTGAATCGAGATAAAGCCTTACGGTCTCGCTTGTCATCTGCGGTCCATGCGGTAGGTTCTTTTGCAAAACCTTCCAATGCATCATCCAAATCCATCGTGCCAACACGGCTCTCATCTTGACTTGCCACGTGAAAATCTTGTGTTTTGATCCAGAGTGGAAGATCATACTTCAAAGTCGCCATGAGAATAAAACCGAAAATTGGCAGTGCTGATATGTGTAAACCTAGCAAAAATCACGACCTGTTGGGTACACGTTCTGTGTACGCGAATCAAAGATCTTCGAATCTCCTGGTAGAATACTCGTGTGCACAAAGCTTAGATGGCTAGAAAGTGCTGATTGGATGGATGGTGAACAGGAGGCTTGTTTGCCTTAATGGCTTGCTCCACGTGAGACAACCAAAAAAAAAAAAAAAAACAAAGGTACTCGTTGATTTAATTAAAGGAAGATTGACTTCTGTGCAAAGGAGCAAAGGACCGAGCATTGGAGGCTTTGAGATTAGGCGCCTGAGGCCAGGAATCGTTGGCGTTAGGCGCATTTCTTTGGACCGAGAATCGGCGGTGCCCCCGATTTTTTTCTTCGCGTGCGCGAGCGCCTAGCGATGGCGCGGCCGGCTTGCGCGTTGGTCCGGAAGGTTGCTAGCCACTGCTGCCGCTTGAGCGAGGCGGCGATGAAGGACACGCCAGAGACGACGTGGCTCGGACGCTCACGCGAACAGATCGAGTCGCGTGTCTCGAAGATGGCGGGACGCGTTGAAGATCTGTTGCCTCGGGGAGCGTCGTTGGGCGACGCCGGGCGAAGACCGGCGAGGGCAGGCGGCGAATCGCGAGTTTCTCCGCGTGCTCGCGGAGGCGGCGGCCGGATAGATGCGATCTGTTATTTTTTCCGATGTCTCTCTCCAAACCCTAATTCACGTGCTCGATACCACTTGTTAGAAATAATGCACGGATCGGCGAGGACAAGAGACACGAATTTTACGTGGAAAACCCTTGCGGAAAAACCACGGGCGCCAACCGGCGATGATCACTATATGAAGCGATTACGTAGCGCGGGGGATTACAATGAGGTATAAGGCGTCAACCCTCCCGTCACGGCTTACAAGAGGTATATAAAGGGTAAAGGACTTAGAGTCCGTAGGAAACTAATCCGCTAATATGGTAACTAATCCGGACTTCCATATTAGAAATTCGGATCACAATATATCCCTTATTTCAACACTGTTGTCTTTTTTTTTTTTGCCTTTGCTATGTTGGACCTATACTGCGAGTAGTGATTTGACCACTTACAAGCTGCTCACTGGGCCTCCAAGCTGTAACGAGCCATACTCGATACTAAGTGTGCATTGTTCCATGTAAAGTTCGGGTCGCTTTCCTTTTTCTTATTCTGGAATCTGGACTGTCTACATCCCCGTCCGGAAAGACACCGGGCCGATGCAGCCTAGAACAAGTATTCTCCTGTGTGACTGTGTTACAGATTAATTGTTCAACATTTGCAGTGATGGCGCTAGTATAGTTGCTTTCAGCAGGCTCGACCATCATCAGTACATACATAGCACAAAGCCAGATACGAACGCACGGTCGACTTTTGGGAGCACCTCGCACCCCAGAAGCTAGGCTTCCACGACAGTGTGTAGTGGTCACTGCTTTCTTCACGAGATTGCGGTCTAATAGTCACTCTTATGATGGGAACATCTCCAGCGCGTGCTGATGACTAAAATCACTGATACCGATCAGAGTCTGCATGACGTAGGAAAAAGACTAGATACTAAGTGAGGGGGCCTGATGCCTAGGAATGACCGGGGAGTCCTTGTAGAGGGGGATCAGTCGTCAGGTGGAGTGTGTATATTGCTTTGCGCAAAAAAACTAGGTCCGGACTATTACATGAGGAAATGTGGCTATTTATAGCCTCACGAGAGGATAGGAGATTACGGATCTACCCTTAAAAAGTCCCTGCGGTAGGTGAAGGAGGCTTTTTCTACCCCTATGTGTAGCCTTCGATACGTGATAGACCCTTCTAGACCCGGTCTACTCTGGTTGGTACACCCGGCCCAGCAGGATGCCAGGATCCTTTGACTCTTCATATCTTACAAGGCGACTTTGAGCCGAGGGAGGCTTCGAGCTCCTACGCTGCCTCGAGGTGGTCCCGCGAGGTACCCCCGGGGCCCCCGTGCGGCCGAGGGCTGTGGTGCTTGCCTGGTCATGGGGCCGGGGGGCTACCCTACGACAAACCCCTCGCGGTCGAGGCTCTGCTTCATCATGGTAGAAACTGCGCCCTTTCCCTGGACGGTCCAGACACA
Organism: Ampelocalamus luodianensis; assembly: GCA_036346255.1. Lineage (NCBI taxonomy): Eukaryota > Viridiplantae > Streptophyta > Magnoliopsida > Poales > Poaceae > Ampelocalamus > Ampelocalamus luodianensis. Next base: position 46,882,262 of record CM070627.1, on the reverse strand, counting down.
CCGTCCCCTTCGCCCTGGCGAAGCACTCTTTTGGACAGGTCCCTCTCGTGGCGCGCGGGTCGCAACGGCGGGCCCATTGGCGCCCCTTGGGTACCGCGCGACGTTGTCGGTTGCCGCGTGCCATGATGGGGGAGGCTTTGGTGGCGCCTCGGGTACCGTACGTAGTGGTTGGACGCCATGTGCTTTTAACGTCATTTTTTGGTTCCCGTGCGCCATAATGTTGTTTGTTCAGTGCCCTTTTTGAGGGCCACGTGTCATGTTTTGTTTGGCCCATGGCTTTTGGCTTTGTGCCTGCGTTGGCGCAACGCGCGTTATGTCTATAAATAGGGGGTGTCGCCCTCACCCCGTCGCCATTCGCACGACTACAAACTTTGGGTCCTGCCTCTTTCCTCCGCAGCTTGCTCTCACGGGTACGTTGCGCTTCGCTGTTCACCATCTCCTCCTCCGCGCCCTGAGATAATGAAGCGAAACAAGGATGGTAGGAGCGCGGTGGCGTATACAGACGAGCTCGGCCGCTCGACCGTGACGCCGTAGGTGCGGTGAGTACTCAAAGATGAGGGGAAGTTGGCTGATCTTACGGACGTACGTGCCCCCGGGTTGGAGGTTGTGCTAACGCTTCAGGAGGCGGAGAAGTTGTCACGAGTCCTCGGGGCACCACAGGAAGTGCAGATTTGAAAAGGGTTTTTGTAGGTTAGGTTTTGAACTCAACTAAGCCATTTTCCAAAACTTGAATGACATTTGGCTTGAATTTGTCTTGGACAAAATTATATCATAACCCTTGCTTCTTATAAGGAGTTTTGGACTTGTCAATAATCATGTTTAACTGTTTCTTACCCTTAGAGAATTTTTCTAGTGTATCCTTGAGATAAGTATTCTCTTTTTGAAGATTAAGACATAATTCACAGGTTTTAGCCTTAATGGCTCTAGCATGCTTCTCCTTATGAACAGCAATTTCAAGCTTAAGGGCTTCACATAAAGCACAAGGAGCAGAATTAATCTTGTTTTTAAGCTTGGCATAGTTAGCTCTAATTGCTTCTAATATGTCTTTTACTTCATGTTCACGTTCTAAGCAGAAAGAGCAAAAGCTAGACTCAGCCTTATCAGAAGCGACCAACTTGCTAGATTCTAAGTATTTTTCACATGGAGTAGCTTTAACTTCAATTAACTCAGTCCTAGCATTCTCTAATTGGTGCAAGGAAACATCATGAGCATTTTACAATTTAGCATGTTTAGAGTGCAAAGCATGACAAAATGAACATTCATCAGCATCAAGATTCTTAGTATTTTGTGACTCTAAGTTCTTATTCCTAGCCATGGTGAACTCTAAAGCCTTATCTTGGCTCTGCAGTTGTTCAAAGATGGTATCACATCTAGCAGAAATAACTTTATAGGATGGAAGTATCTCATCAATGTCATCGACGTCTACAGAGTCAACCATAAAGTACATGCCACTGAAGTCCTTTGCCTTCCCTTTCTTCTTCTCTTTGGGAAGCTTCTCCTCCTTGTCCTCCTTGCTCCCGGAGTCTACATTGCTCATGGATTGCTCTCCAAGAGCGGCAAAAACCCTTGAAGTAGACCTTGTTGATCGATGATGATCTGATGCAGCCTTCTTAACTGAAGAATATTGCGTATAGCAAGAATGAGTACACAACCATACTCAAGAAGTTGCACTACATAATGCAAATATAGATGATAGCTTATTCCAATGGAAATAACTTTTGTGGTTCTTTTGCAGAAAATGCAACATTTGAGATTGAATACAAGTAATAGATTGAAATGTAACTTAAAATAAATAAATAATAATAATTTAACAGTTCGGTCAATAATAATAATAATTTAATAGTTGTTTTCACAAAGGACACAAAGCTAATTAGTTTAATTAACGCAGCCATATGACTTAGATCAAACGACTGTATAAGTTAAATCACACAGCTGTCCCTTCCCAATTGTTTTATGAAAATCTACCCCTCGTGTAAAATCCTCAAGCATGTCCATGACCGCGGACACGGTTATTCGAATAGTTTTACACTCTGTAGAGGTTGTACACTTTACCCACTAGATGCAATCAAGTGAATCAGAACTGATCACAACAGAACCTTTCTGAAATTTCATCTCAATAATTGACACTCTCGGTGTGTTTTACTGCCGATCTAACCCACATAGAAAGTTAGTCCGACGCACACCGTTGGATAGGGAAGTGACGAATCGACCCGCGATGTGACTACTTGGTAGTTCACACCTCCATCCCATCACACAGCCTAACCTACTACCTGAGGAGTTAATGCTAAGAATCAATAACTTACTAAGTTAGGCCCGACACATCAGGCATGTGGTCGTACAGTAAGGCTCAATTTAATGGTGCGCAAAGTTAAGTCCTTAATTGACCAAGACAAGACTTCCAATCTCTAACTATGCCACACAGATTATTATTCTCATTCACACAGTTCCACTATATCACATAGTATCCACCACTTGCCTCAGTCTAAATTCTTTCCCACCCTGTTGGTTAAGTGCAACACATGCTATCACAAAGTAATAACACATAGCGCACACAGTTTTATTACAAAGTTCCATAATCACTTAGTCAAATTTATAATTGCAACTCAGGTGATAATGATGACTCGTTGCATGGCTAAGCAGCTACTCGTATCGAACCAACCCACATTGGTGCTATGATAATAGCAACTAAATAAATAACCAATCTAAGGTGACAAAAGATCAAGATAATATAATCAAACAGACATAGCTAATCCCAAAGCTTTTAAATAAATACTTAAAGTAAAATGCAATAATTGAATCAAAGTAATTTTTAGAAAACTAGGTCCAACATGGTCAAAGATACAACTTGCCTTGTTATAGCAATGATTATCTTATTTAATCTTCAATCTTCTACTTGCTTGATCTTTAGCTCCTTCAGACGATTCCGGGACTTCGATGTCTAATGAGAAAGAACACACAAACCAAATAAAATTCAAAAATACCAATCAAATAAACCCCAAATTAAAATTTAATGGTCTAGAAGGTAGATATTGAATTTAGATGAATTTGAAAACTTGAATGGGTTCAATCGAGTTCGGACGGAGAGAACGGTCTTTCGAAAGATTGAAATTCACATGAAATGATGAAAAGAAAAGAGAGAAACCGACAATTGGGGTCTATGGAATATTCTCGAATATTCTATTCCAAAAATATTAGAAAATAGTGGAGTGTATGACATGTGGGACCAACTGATATTTATGAATTTTTAGAATTAAAATAATTCCAAAAATAAGGTAGAGAGAGCGACATGTGGGCCACTTAGATAAAAGGATTTTTCAAGAATTAAATTAATTGCCAAAAATAGAATTAGGGGTTGACCAAGATTTGACTGACATACGGGACCCGCATGTAAGTGTGAGAAATAATTAGGGTTTTTAATTAGGAAGATGAAATGTGGGGTCCACTGTAACATCCCGATTTTCTGAGCTTTTTGAAAATTTTCAAAAAATATTTTGACCACCCATCCTTTTCGACCACTCTCTGGTTTCGACCACCCTCTTGTGTCGATCAGCCTCCTGGTTTCAACCACCCTCTTTGGTTTCGACCAGCCTTTTTTGTTTCAATCAGTCTTTGGTTTCGACCAGCCTTTGGTTTCGACCATCCTCTCGGTCATGACCACCCACTTGGTTTAGATCGGCCCAGCTTGTCAGCCCCTTTGCTCACCTTCTTCTTCCTCCAGTTGCAAAAGTCGGCACACATTAAATGTCGTCACCTCCAGCGTGTTTATCCTCCCGCCTCTGCCACAACCACGTGCGTATTAAATGCCATCGTTTTCGTAGCGACATGCGCATTAAATGTTGTTGTCTCCGGCCCACCGCATTTCTCCTCCCCTTTTCACACCACCGTCGCATTTTTTTCCTTCTCTTTTCACATCGCTCCATCTTGCTGCCCGGTTCTCCTTCCTTCCTCTATAAATAGAGCACTAGGGAGCCTTTGCCCTCTTGTTTTTCCCCTCAGCTTTCAGCTCTCCCTCTCTCTCGCCCCGTTTCGCCACGCTTCGAGTTTTGCCGTCGTCGGCTGGAGCTCGTGCCAACCGCCTCTAGCGTCGCCGTTAAGCTTCTCCTACCGACGGTCGAACCACCTTCCTCCTCGTCGAACCGTGTGCCACCTTCGCCTATTTAGGTGAGCACCGCGTGCACCCAACTCTCCCTCTCTCGCTCTTGTTGCTGTGGTTTGCCCGAAGCACCGCACTCTGAGTTTAAGCCCCACATCAATTCTTGTCCCAGAGCTCCTTGAAGCAATCTTCTCTCTCTATTTCAGTTTTGTTTCGTAGGAGCGCGCGTTCCTCTTCCCGTCGGTCCGGTGACACCCTTCGTTGCTCCTCGCCGCGCTTCGGATGCGAGTTTCCCCGCCGCCGTTCACCATCCTCCACCAGCCTCCTCCAGTCTCTCTCTATCTCTCTGTTCTGGTGACTTCCCCGTACCCTACTCTCTCTTATTCTTTTGACCAACTTCCCGTGCCCTGTTCTGCTTTTTTGTTCTTTCGACCGCGTCGAGCAGTCGAGTCTTTCCTTGTCTTACGACCACGTTGAGTAGTCGTATCCTTCTCGTATTCTTCCTACGACCACGTTGTGTAGTCGTATCCTTCTCGTATTCTTCCTACGACCACGTTGAGTAGCCGTATCCTTCTCGTATTCTTCCTACGACTACACCGAGTAGTCGTATCCGTCCTTCTGACCACCTGTAGTCAAACCTTCTTCTAACCTTGTATTTCTCAAGCTTCCGAGAGCTCGTTCTCCCTCGTTCGAGCTCCGACTCGAGTGGTTCAAACATCTATCTTCTTCTAAAATATGTACCTTCTGTTGGTTTCAGTTGGTGTTTTCTGGAGTTCATTTTGATTTTATTTGGACTTTATTTGATTTTGCTTAATTCTCACGTGTAGTTCTCGACGACTCTAGGGAACTTGAGTACTCTGAAGAAGTAGATCCTCAAGTTTTCAAGCAAGGTAAGTCATACCCTTGATCATATTGAATCCCAGTACTTTAAAGTATTTAAATTCTATTTTAAACTATTATTGCATACATATTTAAATTCAAGTAATTTAAATCCTTGTTTTAACTTTATAGTTATTCCTAATTCTTTTGTACATCCACACTTGAATGTTATTTGAATCCCCCTTGATGCCTCAGTTTGGTACATTAGTATGAACTAAGACATGTTGCAAAATTTATGTGTTTAGTTGAATCTTAGCTCAAAAATACTTACTTTGGGAAATTAGCTACAAATTCAATTATGATTTAAAATGATACTATGGTATTGTCTTTACCATAAAGATTTATAAAATAGTTTGATCTGTTAAATAAAATAAAAACGGGTTTGGATTTGGGCGAAATGAATGTTTGGATGGGTGCATGTTTATGCACGGGATCGATTCATTTCTATGGCCGAGGCCCAGAGTTCTTTTGGTAGTCGCCCAAATCAGTTAAGGACCGGTCTTCGAGCCGTATCTTGCCAAGCCCCAACGTGCTACCACATGTCTTTAATGGGCGGGACCTGTCTAACTAATTTGTAATGTTTCACCGTGTTTGTTCCATCCGGTTGTGTGGGTGTTTTTTACGATCTACTTTCATGTATTCCCACCTGGCGCAAGAGAGGACCTGAACCCTGCGGGTTTTCTATCAAAAGGGGGTGAAACCATAGCGAGGGGGGACTACGGTGGAATGACGCTTTGTAAAGGCATTGTCACAAGCTCTAGACTGCTCACCTAAGGTAATGAGCGGTGGTATCGACGGATGCCAAACAAACTAGAGAGATCGTGTCGTGTGGGTAAAGCTGTACAACCTCTGCAGAGTGTTAATAACTATTTAAATAGCCGTGTTCACGGTCATGGACATGCTGGCAAAGCCACTCCAAGTTATATTTTGTTTTTGTTTTCAAACGACTTGTTTAAATGGTTTTGGATCTTTATCCAAATGGGTTTTGGACGGTTAGCCTTGTGATAGAAGGGTATCCTTCATCACTTGTTGATGAATGTTATCTGACTATTAAACTTGAGCTTTAGTAAATAAATTTTAGTATAGAATAACTGCTTTGGAACTTAGTACAAGTATTTCAAAATAAATATGACTTTGTGCAAATCAACCCTATAAGCCTTCCATTGAGATATCCTTGCATGCATTATAATACATTACTTGACAGATGTGACTTGTGAGCACAGTTGTTGTGCTCACTCTTACTTAATTTAATCATTGAGCAGGAGAGGAATGCTACGAGGAGTCGGAGACCTTGGACAACTATGCTACGCCCTCCAGACGATTGCTTGTGACGAATCGTGTGGTCTATCTTGTTGTTTTTGCTTCCGCTGTAATTTGCTCTTGGCTTTATGCTCCTTTTGTAATCAACTCTAATTATTTCAATAAAAGACGTTGTATGGTTGTGCTATCATTTCTTGTTCGACTGTGTATACTAGCTACTGATCTGGAACTAGTGTGGATTATAGAGCGGACCCGGGATCCTTCACTCCTGGGGCCCGACATCCACATGTAAGTGAAAGGTAATGAATGTATGTATGGCTTAGATTAATAGCATGACAAGTGGGCCAAGTTGTCATAGGGGTGGAGAGGTAGAGTGATGAGCCCACACCTCAGAGAAAGAAAGATTAACAGAGAGAACTAAAGAAGCTTGCGTTGGAAGCTATTGTCTGTTTTGGTTTAGAGCACAGAAAACATGCCTCAACAGAGAATACGAACAACCGAGCTGCACTAGACAAAGGCTTCACGACCAAGTGATTTTGGCGCATGGAGTCAAACAAAGAATAGATGTTTTAGCTCTACACAACAAAGGAAAGAAAGGAAGGCAAAGAAGCATCAGAGAACCGAAAATCATGCATACTGGACAACAGGCATGAATAGTACACAGAAGTTAGGCTTATTCTTGCGCAAGGTGGTGACGACGAACAGAGGCGAACCAATGGTGGCGAAGGAGCAAAGCGAACGACAACAACAAACCGGAGATGGTGACGCGGTCCGACATCAAGATAATTTGATGGCACAAATTATGCACATTGGAAAATCCGCATGTCATGTTATTTTAAGGCCATGAGCCCAATTATATGGCGGATTGTAGATGTTGGCTTTTCTCCTCCATTGGATAGGCTTGATCCAACAATTGAGGAAGAGAAATGCTTACATCTCGACGCTCAAGCAATTAACGCTTTATTTAGTGCTTTGAGTGTAGATGTGTTTGATGTCATATGCGATCACGAGAACGTTCATGAGATGTGGATCCATCTTCAAGAATATTATGAAAGGTCCACTTCCACAAGTAATGATCGCATAGAAGAATGGATGTCGGGAGAAGAATGCTCAACATCAAGCTCCGACAATGATGAGATCACAAACCCCTCCACATTAACTCATTGCCTCATGGCTAAAGGTAATAAGAAGGTAAATAATGATGATGACAATAATCCTTCTTATGATGAGTTGATAGATATGCTAGAAGATCTAAATGAATATTTAGGAATGGAGAAATCAAAATTCAAAGTTTTGAAGAAAGAACATGTCTTACTCCAAAATAATTATGATGTTCTAAAAGATGAACATGAAAAGCTTCTCCTAAATAAATTTACTAGCTCCAAGGTGGATATAGGTATAACATGTAATTTAATAGATGATTTGCCATGCATAGCTCCTAATTCTTGCAATTCATCTAAAATTGATATATCCACTTCATGCGATGATTTAATTGATATGCCTTGTAGCACTTGTGAAAATGCTTCTATTTCCTCTATGTCTTGTGAGATTAACCTTGTAGAGGAAAACAAAAGCTCAAGACCCAAGTCGCAAATTTGAAAATGACTTGGATAGAAGCCACAAAGGAAAGCCACTCGATGAAATATTGAGCAAACAAAGATGTTTGCAAGACAAGAGTGGAATTGGCTTCACTCCCATGAAGAAAAGGAGAATAGCAAGATGAGACACAATCAAAGACACAACAAGAACATCAAGTGCTTTGATTGTCATCAAAAGGGTCACCTCTCCTCCAAATGCCCTAACAAGGAAGATTATAAGAGAGGACTTGGCTACATCGCCAAGAAGAAGGTGAAGAGCATCCCAAAGCAAAAGGGAAGATATACACAAATATCAAATGCTTTGGATGTTATGAGAAGGACACATTGCCTCGGTGTGTCCAAATCAAAAGGATGTCAAGCCAAGACATTCAATGAAGAGGCAAGACGGCAATAAGCAAGATAAGAAGATATCAAGGGAAGCAAAGCCCTACTTGCTACAATTGCGAGGAAAAAGGACATTTTAGTAAGGAATGTCCCAAAGGTATCACCCTAAGCCCATTGTTTATAATGATCAATATTTGCTTAGGAAAGATAAGAATAGCAATGTGTTTGCTAGATGTGTTAGTTCACATAAAACTAATGCAAGGGCCATTTGGGTGCCCAAATCAATTGTGACTAACATTCATGGACCCAACCAAGTTTTGGGTACCAAAAATGCGCTTAAATGATTAATAGATACTTGGAGATGCATTGGGGGTTTGGCTCATTCATGAAGAAGTGAATTTCACCATATGCAAAATTGGAGCCAAGCTTGAGGATAATCAAGTCACATCATAAACCAATGCTATCTCGGTAACAAGTATTTACATTGAAGTATCTAGACCCTTTACCTTGTGTAGGTTGTATTTCATGAAAATCTTATAAAAGGGTTGTTCTTGCTCTTGTGCTAAATCTTGATTATTCAAATCTTGAGCAAGTTGGAAGTGGCACATTAAGGGGGAGTGCTAAGTCATGATCATGTATATCACATCCCTATGTGTGCCCAAATTAATTAAGTGCTAATAATATTTTTCAAAATTAAGCCATTAAGCCAAAAGTCAAATTTTGAAATTATTAGTATATCCTTTGAAAAACTAGTTGCAAAATGTATACAAATGCATTTCAAAGGTTTACCAAAGGTTTTGGTTCGAGAAAAACATATTTTAAATGAAAATGAGTTTCTAACCAAAATTCTAGAACTTAGAATCTTTATTTGACCTAAACTAGATTTTTATGTAAAATCTATTATAAAAGGAATTTGATCTTCGTCTCAAAAGGAAATTCCTAGAGTTGGTTATTCTAAACACTTTTAGTATTCAAATGATTTTCAAAAGACCAACTCATCAAAAGTTATTTGATTTTGAAACTCGTTCAAAATACTAGCTTAACCATAAAAGTCACTTTCTAGCACTTGGGTGAGTTTTGCCATTTGAACCTAAATTATTCACATGAATAGGTCTATAATGGTATTTATGACTCATACATGCAATTGGATGCTATAGAATACTTCAAATGCTCAATTTGGCTCTTTTGTGAAAGTTCCCAAAATCGATTTTAATTGCAAAATCAAAAGACTAATTCATAAAACTAATTTCTTGAATATTAATTAGTCCCCTTAGTGCATAATGATCCTAAATGATATTTAATTGAGTTAAAAACTAGGGATCATTTGCATAAGCTTCAATTCTTTCCTAAATTCCTTGATCAATCTTTGAAATCCCAAGAAAATCGGAACTACGGCGTCTAACCACAGTACTATCATTAAGCTTGGTACTATCGGTCCTTGACCCACTGGTACTACCGATTATCGACAAAACAACCAATCTCAATTCTTTCAATTCTAAATCTATTGTGGTTGTTTCCCGAAGTTAATTTGATCATGGTATCCTTGCTAGCTACTCTCAAATACTTTTTGACTCTATATGCCATTTTGATCTCATTGTGATATATTTATCATTCAAATGGTATTCTTTCAAGTGGTAGCTCCTATTGATCTTCTTTGACCTCGGCATTAGAATCATATGTGTTTGATTCAAGTGGTATCCTTGTTTTTACAAGTGGTACTATTTTAAGTGATATCATCTTGTCCTTACAAGTGGTATTCTCAATTGATATCATCGTACTCCATGTTGTATCTTTTAAGTGGTATCTCTTGTTCTCATTCACAAGTGGTATCTAACTCTTTTCATGCCGATCAATTATTTGCTTACCAAGCTCTCCCCGATACCTAATCACTTCTTATCCATGTGGTCTCTCCGATACCTCAAAATTCTTGATATTGTTTTTCAAGAGGTATCTTATCCAAGTGGTTTCTCCGATGCCGATATCTTTCAAGTCTTATCTCTTCAAGAGATATATCTCAATTGTATCAAGTGGTATCATTTTCTCTCAAAGTGGTTTTTCTCTCTATCTCTTCTCTCTATACTTTCATTGAAGATCTTAAAAAGAGAAGTTCAAGCACCTTGAGATTGCAAGACCTGTCGACGCATGTTTTCCACAAGTGGTATCAACATATGGATTTACAAGTATTATCTACAAGTGAAATTTACAAGTGGTATCGTCGACTCGTAGTATCCACAAGTAAAGTTTAAAGAATATCTTTCAACAAGTGGTATCTACAAGAAATCTCTACAAGTGGTATCTACTATAATTGTTCAAAGATTACCTTACAAATGGATACACATAAAGAAAATGGGGGAGAATGCTTTTGTGTGTCAAAAGCTAAGAAGGAGATATTTGGAGAAAGAATGCTTTTGTGTGTCAAAAGCAAAGATAAGTGGACGAAGAAATCCTTTGTGTGTCAAAGGAGTAGAACCTTTGTGTAAGGGGGAGTTTTCCTAAAATCTTTTGAAAAAGCTTTATTGAAAACCGTTTTGAATTTCAAAATGGGTAATCTATTATATGGGAAAACTAGTTTGCAAAAACTCCGTTTTGGCTTCGTTGTGATTCTTCGGTGTTTATGCCAAAAGAGGAGAAAGTTTATTTGATCAATTATTTGGATTCTCTCTTGTGAGTTCACCCTATCTTATGATTAGTCCAAAAGTGAGAGAATGCTTTTGGAGAGCATAAAAGGAAAAAGTTTAGGGAGAATGTTCTCACCTTATATCTTGCATAGATCATAAAAGGGGAGAATATTTCGATGATCAAAGTAATGAATTCTATTGCCTAGCTCATAAGTTTTACAAAGACTCTCCTTTGCTTTAAGATTTGTTTTGGATTTTTGGTGTTTAATGCCAAAAGGGGGAGAATTTGTATGAGCTACATTTGGATGTTCTTATTTGATATCTCTTGTGATGCCTTAAGTGGGAGAATACTTTCTCTAAGTTTTGTGCATACATATAGTCAAATATGCTTTCTTTCTTATCATATGTTGACTTATATCCAAATGTTGTTATTAATGATGGATTTGTCATCAATCACCAAAAAGGGAGATTGAAAGATCTAGACCCGCCATTATGTGGTAATGGAGTTTGGTGATTAATGATAAATCTAATTAGAGACTAACACTTTTATTGATATACATATTGTGTAGTCTTATTTGGATATAAAGGTGAAAATCATGAAGGCATGCAAGTGATTAAGTGATTAATGACAAATGCACTTGTGAGACTAACACTCCTATTGTTATATCAAGTTTAGTCTCACTTGGATATAAAAGCAAAAATCCAAACAGTATGTATTCATTAATGACAAATCTATTTGTGAGACTAACAATTCTATTGATTATCTATTGCTTAGTCTCGTTTGGATATAAAGATGAAAATACAAGAGGTATGCATTCTACTTCTTATTATTATATCTTGTTGCATTACTCGGATCTAAAATATAGGTTAAACTCCACCAAAAGGTTAACTTGGATATGTGCATATGTTTCCATTACACATTTGTGTATGCACACATTTAGGGAGTTCATTCTATATTTTGTGGTTTCATTAGTATTGATCCATATTCTCTTTCCACATATATTAAGGATCTTTACTTTGAAACATATCCTTGAATATATTTAACTTGTGTAGTTAATATATTCATATGAGTATATGAGAGCATATGAGACTTGTGTAGTTCATTGATGCTCATATATCCTTGAATATATTTTAACTTGTGTAGTTAATATATTCATATGAGTATATACAACTTGTGTAGTTCGTATACACTCATATTTAGTATATACAACTTGTGTAGTTCGTATATACTTGTAGTATATATAACTTGTGTAGTTTGTATATACTCATGACCTTGTTGTTTCATTAGTATTGATCATTGTGATCTACTTTGAAACATAACTCTTGAGTATATATATAACTTCGTGTTTATATATACTCATACCAATTATATTCAATTATTTGCAATTGTGTTGTGGGACTAATGTGTGTGCTAAGATGTTTTCAAGGCTTAGTCCGGAGTTTGAATGATGACATGAAAAGGAAATGCAAAGGTGATAAAGATTGACATGACTCAAGACAAAGGAGTCATGCATTGCATTCAAAAGCTTCGAAATGCGGTAGTACCGGCGTTGTATGCGCGGTAGTACCGCACCGCGGATGTACCGATTTCTGTGCGGTATGAAAATTCCCGTAGCATTGCTTTTTGGACTTGGTTTGCTCTGAGGTGGAGCGGTAGTACGGAGTTCATGTGGCGGAACTACGGCGAGCGGTATGACCGCAAATATGTTGGCGTATGTAAATTCCGAGAAGGTATTTTTCAGATTTCGAGCCTCGAAATCGGTAGTACCGCATCTGAGAAACGGTATTACCGGAGAGAGGTATTACCGGATGCTAGTTGGCGGTAATACCGCACCTTCAGTAATGGCTTGTTCAAAAGCATTTATGCAGGTATATCTTGGTAATTAATGTTAATGACATTGTGGGACTAACATTTTCCATGAGTTGGATGAATAGGTTATGTTCCAGGGTGATGAAGACTTCGGATGACATCATGAGTTGATCGTCATCAAGTCAAGATTCAAGAAGAGGATGCATCATGTGTTGATGCATATCAAGATCTCGAAGAAGAGATGATCATGAGTTGATCATCAAGTCAAGAGAAGACTCATCATGTGTTGAGTGAGGATGCATCATGGGTTGATGCATATCAAGACGATGACCCGGACTTGAAGTGAAGATGTGCGTCATCAAGCTTCAAGAAGATGGTCAAGGCAAAGGTATGACTAGCTAGGGCTAAGGATGTGTTTCTAGTCTTTTACCGGTCTTGGTGTTTGGTTGGAAGACCGGATTGCTAGTATAGGTTACCGTACTATTAAGAGGGGTCTTGTCTAGTAGCTTGAGTTAGTCATGTGTTGATAGCTCATTGTGTTTGCTCTAGCTCAACTTAACATGTTGCCTATATTTGCGAATGTGTTTTGCAAATAGTTGAGGCTCATGGATAATCCTTGTAGCATGTGACTATACTTTGCAAATGTGTTTTGCAAACGGTTGAAGTCCATGTACCTACTCCTTGTAGCATGATCTAAGTTTGCAAATATGTTTTGCAAATTGTTGGGATTCATGTATTTTTCCTTGGCATGGTCTAAGATTGCTTGTTGCTAAATCTTTGGACTTAGACCATGGTAGTGGCTCTTTGAAGTTGTGCTTTTTGATTTGATAAAATGTGTTTGAGATCAAATCAAATAGGTGGGTTGAGTAGCCCACTGAATAAGCTTTCAATAGAGTCCAAGATCACTCAATTCCGACATCGGAGTCAAAAGTTATGACCTTTTTACCGAGTGTCGCTCGTATGAAAATCGGGCTGCGGTAGTACCGCCCGTATAATCTATGATAGTACCGCAGTAACGGTAGTACCGCCCTTGTGAGTGCGGACGACCGCAAAAGGTCAGAACGGCTAGTTTTTGGTGTTTCGTCTCCAAACGGCTAGTTTTTGGTTTGGGGCTATAAATACCCCTTGGCCGGTTGAGAGACAACTTTGGCATCCAATTGAGTTCCTTTGAGCTAAGAGCAAGCCCTCTACTCCCATTTGTGCATGTGTTGCACTTAGTGAGATTTGAGAGGCAAATCTTATTGCATGTGTTGCATTAGGTGGTGGATTTAGTATCCACGAGAGCTTTGACACTTGATTGGTTCAAGTGAAAGTTGGAGACTTGTTACTCTTGGTGTTTGCCGACACCTAGACGGCGTGGAGGCGTGGTGCGTCGGTGATCTTCTCAAGTGAAGCTTGTGAGAAGACCCGGCGATTTGTGAGTGGCTTGGTGCTCGCCATCTCCGAGCGGAGTAAGAGCAACCTTCGGCTCCATGTGATAGCGGCAACACGAAGAACGGCGACAACGGTGGCCTCATGGGTGCGCACCACTTCGGATGACATTCTGCGAAAAGGGAGGTGAGCATGGCGTAGAACACGGCGACGTGAACAACGATGGGGGAGTTGAAGGCAAAGGATCAACGGTTGTGGAGTAATTGGCCAAAGAAGGGAGACGGATAAGAGGAGAGAGAATGCTCGATTCTCGTCGCATAGTAGATGAAATTTGAATCTAAAAGATGCAAAAAAAAATAGGTATCGACGAGGGGCACGAGATGACGCGATCGGATTTTGAAGAAACTCACCGAGGAAGTGATGAACGCGATGAACATATTTCGGCTTTATGGCTTGTCATGGCGATGGTGCTCCGTGATCTTTGGCGATGGGAAGGAAGCATGACTTGGAATGCAATGACGCGAACTCAACGCCGCAGACGGTTCGGGTGGAGGACGTCGGATGGAGGCGCAACTCGTCAAAGAATACCGTTGGTTGGAGCTCGATATTTTACAGATTACGACGAAAATAGATCGATTCGAAGGAAACCAATTTGAGAGATTGGAAGAGGAGATCAAGACGGACATTTAGATGTGAACGGTTTGCTTTTATATGCATCGTAGGGGGAGATATCAATTTTAGAAGGATACAGTTTGTTGCGTACACATTCTGGAGTTCAATGTCGGTTGAAGCTGGAAGATAAACAGTACCCATGTGGTACTGTAGCAGCCAAGAAAGAAAAGGAAAGATTTTCGGAATTAAATAAAAGTCCAAAAATCAAGGAGACCAAATAAATAGCAAACAAATCCGAAAAAATCTCAGAAAATACCCAAAAAAATCCTTGAAACACAAGAAAGCTAAATAACACAGATTTTTATTTAAATGATGTTTATATTAGTAAAATCAAATAATTCTAATTTAGAAAAATTCCCGATTAAACTTTATTAATTCAAATAAAATTTGTGAAATTTTTCAGAGATCTAAACTACTCAATTTTTTTTTTGAAAAGCCAAATTTTGTAACGTTACACCCAATGCCCCTAGCTGAGGGCCCACGGGGGACCATTAGGGAGGGATGCCTCGGCGGGCCTGGTGTCGCTTCCGTTGACATTCCCCTGTGGGTTGTTTGCTTCTTCCTTTGCGGCTGTGGCCGTTGTTGCGGCGGAGGTTTTGCTTCTCTTGGCCCTCGGGGTGCTGGGAGCCGTGACCGCTTTGGCCGCTTTGACCTTGGTTGCGGCTTTCCAAGGGGCCATGCTTGTGTTTCGGAGTTGCGCTTCGTGACTTTCCTACCGGTCCCCACGGTCAGCGCCAATTATCGTAGGAAAAAGAATAGACAATAAGAGAGGGGAGACCCCCGATGCCTAGGAATGACCGGGGAGTTCTCGTAGAGGGGACCAGCTGTCAGGTGGAGTGTGTATATTGCTTTCCCCAAAAACTGGGTCCTGACTATTACATGGGGAAAGGTTGCTATTTATAGTCTTACAGAGGGGATAAGAGATTACGGATTTACCCCTAGAAAAGTCCCCTGCAGGTAGGGGCTGCAGAGGCTTTTCCTACCTCTATGCGTAGCCTTCGACACGTGGTGCACCCTTCTGGACCTGGTCTACTCTGATTGATACACTCAGCCCAGCAGAATTCTTTGACCCTTCACATCTTGCAAGGCGACTTTGAGCCGAGGGAGGGTTCGAGCTCCTACGCTGCCTCAGGATGGTCCCACGAGGTGCCCTGGGGGGAGGGGGGCGGCTGTGATGCTTGCCGAATCGTGGGCCGGTGAATTGCCCCTACAACACTGCAGAGTCAAACACTCGGTAGACACGGCAGAATAATCCTCCCGGCTCTCTTGTACGTGCCGCACGGTGCACTGACGATTCTATCGATTGTTTTTCTCCGTTCGGCTTAGATTTCTCCGATTCCTTCACTGAATTAAGATGGAGTTCGCCAAGGAAGTGGTTCTGCCCGCTGCTCTGTCCGAGCTTCTCGGCCGGCTCTTCACCTTCCTGCTCGAGAGTTTCCCCCGGCTGGCCGGCGGGGCGGGCGCGCACCGGCGGAGGCTCGAGCGGCTGCTGGCGAGCATCAGCGGCATGGTCGAGGAGGCGGAGGGGCGGCACATCACCAACGACCACCTCCTCTCCCACCTCAAGGCGCTCAACCAGGCCATGTACCGCGGCCGCTTCGCCCTCGAAGAGACGGCCCTCGACGGCGTCAAGGACGCCAGCGTCGGCGACGACGACGTGGGCCGTCGACGCTCCGTTGCGCTCTCCTCCTCGTTCAACAGCGCGAAGCGTTCCCGTGTCACGAGCCTAATCTTCGGCGGGGATAGCCGCAGCGACAAGATCACCACCGCCATTGAGGATCTCGAGAGCCTTACGCGCGACTGCATGAGGGAGTTCGTGCTGCTGGTGCAGGGGTACCCCCGGCGCGTGGTGCACTGGTCGGTGACCACCACGCTGTACATGGACCGGTGCGTGTTCGGGCGGCACGTCGAGACGGAGCGCGTGGTCAACTTCTTGCTGCAGCCTGCGCCGGCCGGTGCCCCCTACCTAAGCGTCCTCCCCATCATCGGCTGGGTCAAGGCGGGGAAGACGACGCTCGTCAAGCACGCCTGCGAGGACGAGCGCGTGCGCGGCCACTTCTCCCGCGTCGAGTGCTTCCCGGTGCACCGCGTCGTCCGGGAGGGTGGGCTCCCGAACCAGACCATCTGGGCGAGCGACGGCGCCGAGTACCTCGCCGGCGTGCGCAGCATCATCAGCAAGCCGCGGTTCGCGGCCCGGAGATCACTCCTCATCTTCGAGGACGCCTGGCCCGTCGACGAGTCCGCCTGGAGCGAGCTCGCGTCCACCCCGAGCGCGCTCGCCGGCGGGAGTAAGCTGCTCTTCACGAGCCGCGACGCCGACTTCGCGCGGCTCGGAACGGCGGATCCCGTGGTGCTCAGCCCGCTGCCGCAGGACCAGTACTGGTACTACTTCAAGGCGTTCGCGTTCGGCGGCACGGACGCCGGCGACCACCCGAGGATGGCTGCCATGGGCAAGGAGATGGCCCGGCAGCTGGGCGGAACGTTCCTGGGTGCGAGGATGGTCGGCACGCTGCTAAGGTCTAGATTTGACGCCCGGTTCTGGCATAGTGTGATGACGGTCATGGCCAAGTGCTCCGGGAGGCGACCTGTCCATGTGAACTTCCTGCTCGAGCTCCTGTCCATGCATGGGACGCTGCAGTCGTATGGCTCGTGCCATTTCCCTCCCAAACTAACTCTTCAGGACGTCTTGTGTGACAACAACAATGCAATCAGCACAGGTATTACTAGTGGGCATTTGAAGGGTAAGGATGGTCTTACCATCCATCTTTGCAGGGAGACCCTGTACATGGATCATTGGTATAGCGTCACTCTTAAGAAATACGATCCACTAGTTGAGAAGCTAGCCCCAGACCCCAGTGTGTTGTGAGAGCTTGTGTCGACCTAGTCAGGACAGTATTTGCAGTCTGTGTAGTTGACACCGATAAATATTTCTTGTTCTGTGTACTGTTTCAGTTTAATTTTCCCCTGATCAATCATGTTTCTTCCTTCTTTTTTTAGCTTCTTGGATGAAGAATTATTCATTATGCGGTAATACCGTGATACGCAGTACACCTGAACGTGCAATGTTGGGTAAGCAGCTGACAGATTGCTTTGAGGATGGTGATGCAGAGTACGTAGCTAATCTTGCTGCTACGTATGTCAAGTTCGGAGATCGAATCCTATGCTATGAATGGTAAATGGAGTACTAGAGTTGGCCGAGTCCGAATCAACCCGAGTGTGCGAGTAAAGGGGATAGACGGATAGGCGAGTGAGGTCCCGGGGAGGCTTAGGGGACTCCCAAGGCGAGGGCGAGCGGCGCGGCGCCATGGCGGCATCCCCGAGCGGCGGCGGCGGCGCCTTGAACCGGTGTAGAGGAGCCAGGGAGGAGCCAAGGCCGGGCGGCGCGAGGTCGCGGGCGATGCCGGTGCCAGCGAGCGCGGTGAGGCCCTCGATGTCGACAAGGAGGCCGGGGAGGTGGTGTCCGGGCGGCGGCAGTGTTTAGTCGGCGGAGCCACACAGAGAGAGATGAACGAGGGAGAGGGGTGTGCGTGCGCGCGTGTTGTGTGTGTGGCGCCAGTGCGATGTGTGTGTTGTGTGCGTGTGAGCTGGGCCGAGTTACTTTCTATTTTCTTTTTCTTTTCTTTTCCAAAGTTCATTTACCCCTTTCAGAAAGAGTTAGAAACACATGTTAGAAATAAATATCTTTTCATAAATCTACGTAAATTATTTATTCATTTTAAATTTAACAAATTCTTTTATACTTAAGTAGTTATATACACACACTGACGCTATTCAGCATCTGCGTGTTGAATAACTTATTCTGCGCGTGGACCGCAGCCTGAGACGCGCTACGTGAAAGCCTATGCTCCCCCGTGCTACTCGTGGCGCGCCAGCCCCCGTGCCTCTCACACGGGATCGGCACTAAAACCCGCACACGTGCGTTACGAGCGATAGTAAAATGGCTCGGTATCGTTCAAAATCGACAGTAGAAAAACCCCAACACGCAATTGGCGGTAAAAATGATCGCGCGTCACCCATGGCGTTAAAAAAATGTTCATTGTAGTTTCGGCGAGAAAGATGGGGTCGTAATTTTTGGGATGCTGGTTTTACTATGAAAAGCACGTCATGTTACTGTAAATGATGTGTAATATTACCGCTTTCCATATATCCGTTCTGTTGTTGTCCTCTCCGCTTGATTTGTTGTTTTTGGGAGTTACTGTCAGTGTGGTAATATTTTACTGTTGTTTGAACCAGATATTACTGGTATACACCGAAACATGTTTTTAAGTGTTTTTTATCATCTCCGAAAATCGAAACGACCGCATTCCAACTGCGGTACTACCGCAGTCGGTAGTACCGATATTTATATGGCGGTACGTAAATAACAGAGAGTGTGTTTTTGGGAGTTTTGATCTCCCTTGAGAATCGGTATGGCCGCATGATTTGAGCGGTACTACCGGAGTGCGGTAGTACCAATATTTTATTTGCGGTACGTTTTTTCAGAGAATGTGTTTTTCTGAGTTTCTTGAACTTTAGAAAACGGTAGTTCCGTAATAGCTGAGAGGTACTACCACGCGGTGGCAGTACCGATTTCTAGTTGACGCTAGCACCATAACTTTATTTTGTAACGGCTAGTTCAGAGCATTAAATGTCACTGTTCTGACGGTTATACTGAAAATCGGTAGTACCGGGTTTCAACGGCGGTACTACCGCATATCCCATTTTTTCAGAAAAGTTGTTGTAATGGCTAGATTTGTTGGTGAAAGGTATAAATACCCCCTCACCTGCCTTCTAGCAGTGACTCTTGAGACCATTGAGCATTATACTCTTACATTGAACTCTCTTGAGCTCATATACACTCTTCAACAACTCATTTGCATTGATTCCCTATCTTGAGTTAGTGGAGAGCATTGAAGTGCATTGATTCATTAGTTGATTATTTAGGCACTTTTAGTTCGTCAAGCGGAACTCATAATTATTACTCTTGGTGTTTGCCAGCACCTAGACGCCTTGGAGGAAGAATTTGCGCGGTGAACTTTTCAAGGAGATTGTGAAGAGTCTCGGTAAGATTGTGATTGGTGTTGTGCTCACCAACTCCGGAGCGAAGGAATAGCAACTCTAGTGATTGAGGGTTGAGGCTTAATTCGTGCAGCCGATTTGATTCGTTCAAGTTTCCTCAACGTGGGCTAGTGAAGACCAACAAGTCTTCGATACCACGGGAAAACATCTGTCTCCATTGTGGTTTTATCTCTTTTCATTACTATTCCGCATTTATATTTCTAGCATTTTGCTTGTGTAGTATTGCCTAGTTAGAATTGTATCTAGTTTTGACATAAGTTCATATTTGTCTTGAAAAGCTTATAGGTTCTTTCATTACTTTTATGCTAGGAAGTTTTGTTAAGACAATAATGTTTAAAAATTGTTAATTGGCCGAAAAGTTTTTAAAACCTCCTATTCACCCTCTCTAGTCGGTTATCCTTGATCCTCCATCCAGCGGTCTGACCAGACTTGCTGATTTTACAGGATTTCGTGCTCTAACGGCTAGTACAGTGGGTGGAGGCTATAAATATCTCACCCACTACAGCAAGAGAGTTTTTAAGAACCTCATTGAATACTCTTGAGCCCTTTGTTAGGTCTTACACTCTTTGAGAGCATTAAAATCATCTTGCAAAGGTTATTGAGGTTTTTCCAAGTGCTTTGAGTACAGTTTGATCTTTGTGGCACTTGAGCATCTTCAAGCGAAGAATCTTTGGTCTATTACTCTTGGAGATTGCCATCTCCTAGACGGTTCGGAGTTGCATTGGTGATCTTCTCAAAGAAGCTTGTGAGAAGGCCCGGGCATTTGTGAAGGTTGGAGCTCGCCTATCCGGAGTGGAGAAGAGCCGCCATTAGTGATCGAGGAAAGTGCTTGTGCGGAGCTGGCTTGAGTTGGTCAAGCTTCCTCAACGTGGATTAGTGGAGACCGGCAAGTCTCCGAGACCACGGGAAAACATCGTTTGTCTTCGTAGTGTGGTTTATTCTCTCACTCCTTACTTTGTGCATTTATTCTTATAAGCTATTTATTTATCTTGTTTAGATTGTTTAGCTTATCTTGATAGTGTAGTGCATTTCGAAAGCCCTAGACCTTTTAGGCCTTAATTTGTGAAATTGTATTTCATAGCTTTAATTTGGCAAAATCTGTTTTTAGCCAAAAAGAATTTAAAAACCGCCTATTCACCCCCATCTAGTCAGTTATCCTTGATCCTATAACGAGCTGCCACTTGCAATCATATCATTAATGAACGACTCCATGAATCCACCCTAGGAGTCACTGCCCCAGGTATGATGTCTGAACTGGCACTAGTGCGGAGGAGCTCTGGCCTTGACCATACGATGTACCAGCGACCCCATAGGAGTTTTGGCCTTGGTACGGTACTCTGTACTCGTCAAGGTTCTGCTGAGCGTAGACCAGGGGTGGGCGCCCTAGGTGGTACACTCCAAATCCTGGTGTCGTGTACTCCTCCCTAACAGTAGCTGGGATGGTCGTCTCCTCATCGGTTGATTCGTCGTCATCCCTATGCTCAACTGAAGGTTGCAAGATGGAATAATGTTAGACAAAATCAATAATCTGGACCTAAGCTGAACATCACATACCTCCCTGATGTGCAGTGCGGATAACTGACAGGGCGCGCTTCGACAGCCGCCAGTCTGAGTAGGCCGTGCGGACGTCGATCGCAGAAGTGATGCATCCCGACGGATGTTCGGCTAGAAGACGACATGATGTTAGCACAATTAAGGCATAATAAACAACCAGGACTTAAATTGAAAATAACTTACCTCCCCGATCTATAGTGCGGATGACCGACGTGGAGTGCTAAGACACCCGTCATTCTCACTAGGTTGTGTGACCTAGTAGGTGAGCATGCTCGACCCACTCGGTGCCCAGCCTGAAGGACATCATCTCTCGACCGACCGCAGCTCATGTTCTTAATTATTTGCTTGGACTTCGCGAAGATGGACTTGACATCATTGAGAACTCTCGGAACGGTGTGATCTGGGCTGCGGATGGCATAATCGTATGTGCGTGAGATCCACTGGATCCGATCGAACGAAAGTGAGAGACATCGGCTTTCAGTTCCAAACAGTAAAAATATCATGAATGAAGCGAGCATAGGTTTCGGTTTTTACAGTGTTGTCATGCTGTGAACAAGTGACGAAGCCTCTCCTCTTACGTGACCTCTTCTGGATGATCTATCAGAGGACGGGTGAGTCTGGTACGTGACTGTGGTACGTACCACTCGAATGTACTCACGATATATCCAAACGTTGTACGGTTGCTGCTCCTGTAGAACCTCAATGTGTGTCGTATCCGTCCAAGCCGTAGTCCATTGATGTTGGACTATCTACCAGTCCTCAGAATGTCGATCCGTCCTCGATTGCTTGCATTCAAGAAGGATTTATGTGAGAAGAGCGGTTACATGTATGAACTGTAAACATTACTCGGATGTAGCTGCACTCACAAGTGGATAGCTCGCTCGAGCATCCTCCCGTCGGGAGGGGGCACAATCTGGTAGAGATCAACCTATCACATTACTCGCCGCGACGCGTAAGGCTCCATCATATGGGAAAACACAAGGTGGCTGGTTGTCGACCATAATCCGGCGTCCTGCGTGCATTGCACAGACAGTCCGTGTGGCACTACCGTGTTCACGAATTGTGGGCTCCATGGAGACCATATGATGTTGTCATCATGTAACGACTCGAACTTGTTGTGGAACACGGGGTAGCACCTCGCCGGTCTATCTCCGGTCCAGCGTAACTTGAAAGCAGTCCCCCGGGTGCCCATAATGGGGCCCGTCTACGGGGTTGTGGAACTGGGGGTACGGGTGTGATGCATTCCAGAAGGTAGGTCACCCAATAGGTAAGTGCTCCTGACTCTATAGTTGTAGGAGAACGTAGCATACGGCAAGGACCGATTTCAAACCGGTGTCGCGCCGCGAACCGTCACACAACCCCTGTAAGTGGCACAAAGGACGGCTGATTCGAAGCTGTAATAGGGCATCGCCCTAGGCTCTGCGTCAGCTAAAGACTTGGCGATGCAGATGAAGTTGGGGTACACTTAATCACCCTGTGTGGTGGGAAACAAAGCCCAACCGAAAAGATAAATAATATATGCGACGAGGTGCGCCTTCGTAACCTCGTTTGGTGCATTCGGAGGGCATCGACTGAAATTCCCGAGTCATGTCTGATGGATACCACGGGCCTTGTTTGGGACAACTATGGTGAACCGATGCCCCAAGCGGGCCTTCCAATCCACCAGCGGACAGGCTGGAACAAAGACGTCACCCCTGATCGATAGACTGGTCAAGAGGGAGACATTCTAGAGAGTGACTGTCATATCTCCCCATCGAAAGTGGAACGTGTGCATCTCGAGTCTCCATTCGTCAACAAGTGCCGACATGAGACTCCTGTCCAAGGTGAAGTAGCATCCAACCTGGAGCATACTCGCAAAGGGCAACAAGCCCGTTCCTTGAAGAATTGGGATTCAGCGAGCGTCAAGGTCCCGCCAGTAATGCTTCTCTGACTAAGTACGAGGGTTGGAGTACCATCCCCACCCTTGGTGGTCCACAATTTGTTTCGGTGATGTTCGTTATAGAACGATTCGAGTAGCTCTATTAGAGGTATGACTTGTAAGAGATGAAAGACACAACTTAATAACGAATAAATTAATTATGATTAATTAACTATGACTAATTAATTAGGCTTTAATTAATTGTGACTAATTAACTATCTCTAAATTAATTACGGCTAAATAATAACGCTAAATTAATTACTACTAATTATTTATGACTAATTAATTACCACTAAATTAATTACAACTAAATTAATTATCACTAATTAAGTATGACTAATTAATTAAGCCTTAATTAATTACGACTAATTACTATCCCTAAATTAATTACTTCTAAGTAATAATGACTAAATTAATTATGGCTAATTAACTATGACTAAATTAAGTACGAGTAAGTAATTATGACTATTTAATTAGGGTATAATTAATTACAACTAAATAACTATACCTAAATTAATTACGACTAACAAATTACACAATTAATAAACATAATGCATAAGAGAAAATTATTACCTCCCCTTGGTGTTGACCTTTCTGTAGTAATATGATCGCTAAGCACCGCTCTAAACACTCCTTAATCGACAGCGAAATTGGAACTCACTCGCTCTATTCTCTCTGTCTCTCTACACTTAGCGCGTGAATGAGAATGAATTCGAGAATGCGAGTGAGAGCGAGAGTGATGCCGATTTTATAGCCACGCGAACGCAATTTCCACCGATCGCGAAGCGACGGGAGGGAATCGATTCCCTCCCTGTGCTGTTTTTTTTTTTGCATGCACGGAGCTTCCTTTGCATGCATGGGGGTATGGGTGTGATAGATGGGGTAGATGGAAGCGACCGGAGGGAATCTCCCACACGGGCGGCGTGGTGGTAGGAAAGGCACAAGTGCCGTGCCTCAGGGGCACTGGCCTGCACTATGCACGGTGAAACCGTTCCCCTAAGACACAAACTAGGGTGCTCCGGACCCTAAGGGCATAGACATGCTAGGTCTAACCTCTACGCAGGGGCGGAGCCAGCGTACAACCATTGGGTGCAGCTGACACCAACGCCTCCGCGCTCGTCTCGGCGTCCCGCCTTCCCACCCCGCCGCCCATCTCTACCCACGCCTCAACACTGCCCAGTGCCCACCACCCGCGCGTGCTCTCCCTATCCACCTCCAGCTCGGGGCTCGTCTCGCCAGACCCGATCTTCACGTCTGCCGCCTCCTCGCCGCCTCCCGCCTCCTCCCTCCTCCCGCTCCTCCCCATCCTCCCTACCGTCACCTCCTCCCGCTCCTTCTCTCGCCGTCCGCTCGACCCGCTCCTTGCGCACCTCCTCGATCCCGCTCCGACGCCGCGCTCTCCACCCACGCGCGCCTCCGCCTCCCCTGTTCCCACCACGCCGGCCTCCTCCACTCTCCCTCTGCCGCGCTGCTGCATCGCCTCCTCCAGTGCCAACGCCGTCCTCTCCGCCTCGCGCGCAGCCTCTCCACCTCGCCGCAGCCTCCTCGAGTAGCTCGCCGCGAGCCACAGGCTCAGACCACCGCCCCCGCGCCGGCGACCGCCGAGATGACCGAACCCATCGGCAAAAATTCCTAACCGCCCCTGCCTCTGAAACGGATTAGACATGTGATGTGTGGAGAAGTTCGGCCCCTAAGGGCACAATGGAGATGGAGTCTGGCCTCTTGAAGACAGGACTTTGTTAAGTGTTGATCGTCGGCAGCTTTGTACTGACATTTTTGGTTTTTTGGTATTACGGACCGTGAGGATGCTAAATTTGGTACGCCCGGCAACATTGGCCATGTAAGACAAAAACTCGTGGTCTGCGAACTGGCTGTGGCAGGCGGTGAGATCGATGAGCTTCACAAGTCTCGTCTCCTTCCTCCTCCCCTGCCTCCTCTCCTTCCTCCTCCTCCGCCTGTCCACCTTGCTCGACCCGGACCCTGGCGCCGCCGTCCCCCGCGTCAAGAGGGCCCCTCCCCTCCCCCTCCGCTTCCGCCATGACGGCGCCTTCAAGATCCTCCAGGTCGGTCGCTCACTCACTCACTCAGGCATGCGTGGCCCAATGGCCTTCAAGATCCTCCTTGGCTCAGCTGCTGCCCGTCTCGCCCACTGATCCTGCTTTGCTGTCGTCAGGTGGCGGACATGCACTTCGGCAACGGCGCCGCCACGCGCTGCCGGGACGTGGCACCGGAGGGCGGCGGCGCGTGCTGCTCCGACCTCAACACAACGCGGTTCCTGCGGCGGGTCATCGAGGCGGAGAAGCCGGACCTCATAGCATTCACTGGTGCGGGATTTCCCCCCTTCTTTTCCTCTTAGAGCTGCTGCTGTGTGGTTTGCTCCAAAGATTGCAACTTTACCCCGTGCTATCTCTTTTGCCCTAGCTCATGCGGCCATCGCCATTGATTGTGTTCCTTGCTAGTACTTATGTGCAAACTTCGTGCTCATTGTGATAGTTTTTGGCATATTTGTCAGTTGAAGCCATGAGCCATGCAATGGCTTAGATCCAAGTGTTTTGCCAATTAATTTACCGGTAATTTACCAGGCAGCAATCTACAACAAATAATTAATGCTCCATGTAGTATTTTGGTGCAATTTGTAAGTTGATTTGTGAGTACTTTCCATTTGCATTATCAGAGGGGATGGGTGTAGCATTTAGCTATCCAATACACTTATCGCCTATTCAGTGTTCACTTGTAGTTCATCAACGTTCAGCTGTTATGAAGTATTAGTATCTCTTGCAATATGTTGCCGGCATTTGTGTAACGCCAAGGAGATTTCTTAGCAAGTAACGTGGAGTCATGCTTAGGGGTTTCCCGCTATGGGTGGAATTGGTGGCAGAGTAATAAGCCTACATGCTGCTTCCATAACTATTTTGGTGCTATCTTTTGTGTACATGGGATTCACTCATCATTCCTCTTGGTTTCGATGATGGGATTCGCACGTCATTACATTACATTTGTAATGTTCTCTGGGTAATGTTCTTTTAGGATGGTGATTGGTGCAAAGAGGTTGTACTCCAAGATGACCCAATAGTTAGTTAAATTTATAATTTGGATCAGATAAACATTCAACAAGAGCATGACCTAATACTTTTCCACCTAGCTGTAATAGAGCATGGATCATCCTATGCGAAGAAGAACTAATAGTTACTGTTCTGTCCAGTCGAGTTAGGAGTTTGGACTATGAACACAGTCTATAAACTCGCCATATACATGCTAAATAAGCAAGTTGTGAGTAAATCTTTATTAACTAGAACTACTACTTTCCTTGTTTCATACCAAGATGTAGTCCCTATCTGAAAAGTCCTATCATATCTTGTTGTGGTAATAAAGAGCTTACCTTTTTTATTTCCTACATTATGTATTTGTTTTTAATTTCCTTCCTTAATCATAAAAAAGCTGATCTAGTTAAAATTTAATGCTTCCATTGTTTTATTTTGAATCAGGGGACAACATATTTGGGGGCAGTGCAACTGATGCAGCAGAATCGCTACTCAAAGCAATTAGCCCTGCTACGGAGTACAAGGTACCATGGGCTGCCATTTTAGGAAATCATGATCAGGAGTCCACAATGACCCGAGAGGAACTGATGATGTTCATGTCTTTGATGGATTACTCAGTGTCTCAAGTAAACCCACCTGGTTTTTTGGTATATGGGTTTGGCAATTATCATGTTGGCATCCATGGGCCATTTGGATCGAAGTTGGTCAATACTAGTCTACTTAACCTTTACTTCATGGATAGTGGGGATCGTGAAGTGGTCAATGGAGTTAAAACTTACGGATGGATCAAAGAATCTCAACTTGCTTGGCTTCATGCTACTTCACGGGAGCTTCAGGTACTTCTGATTATAATTACTAACCTAATCACAGCACCTAAGATCTCACTGTGGAATATGTGTCAAAGTCATTGTGAAGGGTGATGCAAGCAACTGCAAGATGTCACCTGTTGTTTATTACCGTTACGTTTTTCTGTTATAGGTTGATGAACTCATGTTGTAGCTGCAATTCACTACATTATTCTGCTGTTAATATTTTATCATTTGTTTGAGCTTATTTCCTGTGTCAGTTCACATTATTGGATGTAGCAGCACACCCATTAGTCAGGCACAGATCATTGACTTTTTTGTTAATCAGCATTATTTATAAATAACAAATGCTACTTCTTTTCAGAATCTATGCTTCTGGCAAATGGTACCTGACAATTTCCTTTATTTGACAGCAAAACTCGCATGCCCCAGCATTAGCATTCTTCCACATCCCAATTCCAGAAGTCCGAGGACTTTGGTATACAGATTTCAAGGGTCAGTATCAGGAGGAGTGGCTTGCTCATCAGTAAATTCTGGTGTCCTTGGCACACTTGTCTCCATGGGAGATGTGAAAGCTGTCTTTCTTGGTCATGATCATCTTAATGATTTCTGTGGTGACCTTAACGGGATATGGTTCTGTTATGGTGGTGGCTTCGGTTATCACGCCTATGGAAAACCTCATTGGCCAAGGAGAGCTCGGGTAATTTATACTGAGCTCAAGAAAGGGCAGAGATCATGGATGGAAGTCGAGTCGATCCAGACTTGGAAGCTGCTAGATGATGAAAAGCTTTCCAAAATTGATGAGCAGGTTCTCTGGATACGCAGTACAGATGATTCTTACCACAATGTCTACTTGTAAGATCAGGAGTCTTAGATTACTTTCTGTGTGTCATATGTATTTATACGCCATGTTGTATAATGTGTTTGACCAAGTACAGTCCTTCGATTTTGTAGGCTAGTAGATTGATTCTTGGCAAACTGGTTTGCCATGGACCAAATTAGGCATCACATGTGACGTGACATTGCTGTATGCAAATCCCTTATTTGGGTTGTTGAAATCAGTTCTGAACGCACTTCAGATAATTTGTTCCCTTCTAGTGGCAATTAGAATCATTTCTTTTCTTTGCAAGCAGTCAGCAATAATGTTTTCTGGTGTGTATATACTTGCTTATTTCTTGTGTTTTATTAGTAGATTTACCAATTCGTCCCCTTTGGAAAAATAAAGAGAGATTGACTAGGCGCACACCACCTTTAAACAAAAGCAATCATTTAAGAAAAGGAAAAAAAAGTGGGTACCTTATATTTATTGTCCCATCGACCCCTAGGTTTTATGTGATGACCCAGCCCAAATAGACCCACTTGATTATTTTTGAAAACCTCCAAACCTCTGTTTATATTTGCATTGTAGTCCAGGATTTTGCAACAATGCCCTTGCATGATGAAAAGGAATCGCAAGAAACTCATCTTCAGTCCAAACAGGCACTTAGCCTCCTTCTACAGGACAAGCAGGTGCTGGCCTTTTTTCTTGCTTGATTACACGGCAACACAGGGAAAAGATCAAGGCTGGAGAAAGAAAGTTAAGCAATTCAGCCTCATCCTGGGAGGATGGCCCGAGAGAGGGAGAGGGAGCAGATGTCGCCGCCGAACTCATTCTTGCGCAGTCGGTGGAGGCCGCGGCGTGGCTGCAGTCGCGTACCGGTGCATGCTGATGCCGCGTGTGGCGGAACACGAGCAGCAAGAGCTTGGCTTGCTGGTCCAGGGCGGCACGCGATTGGCAACAAGCCGCTTGCATGTGACAGTGGCCTGCGTGTAAGCTCTGCTCACTCGTGGTGGGCGTGGCCGCTCAATTTTGGTCTGCAGTAGTATCAGACTAGTTTTTACCGTTGATGCTTATACTTAGTCTTAACTTGTTTGTATATATGGTGTCTCTACTTAGTTTTTACTGGATCCGCCGCTGGCGTGCCCGCTAACAGCTGACTGGAGTAGTATCGGCAAGCATGGCTTCGTCGAGTGCATGCATCGGACAGGTGGTCTGCCGATGGTCGTGAGTATTTCAAGATACATATCTTGCTGTCTTCTTAATTTCCACGTATTCTATATATGCATGTTTGGTTCTGTAGAATTGTAGAGTGAAATAAAGAACAAGTCCAAGTGCGCCTTGTAGTTAAAGCTTTAGTCTGTGCATGGAATTGGGTTAAACATGATTTAAGCATAATGCATCTCCATGTCTGTTTTTTTTTATGATTTATCAGAGGAGGCTAATACTGCTGTCCATTGTTATGCAAGCTTTGCCTGCACACAAGAGGGCTTGGTGGAGTGGCTTGCTATGAGCCCGATTTTTCTTGTTTCAAGCCTCCGTCTAGGATGTAATTTTGTTGATGATATTGAATGAAACTCTCGGCTTCCTAAAAAACTAGAGTACATAATTGGGTTAGCTCAACTCAATTGATTTAGCCGAGTAGCATGTATAGATTAATAGTATCTTACTCTAGAGAAGGATAGTAACCGTGCGTTATTGCTTTTCACATTAGTGCGCTTGTAACTGTATGGTCCACTCAAATGCACAGCTAATATCATTCTGATCCAGAGTCAAATTTTAAGCACGACGTTGTTTTTGCATGATTCTCTTGGTTATCCGAGATCTCGAGGTAGAGATTATGAGATTGATGCTTGGCGAAGATCTGGTCAATCTAGCTGTCCGAGATCAACGTCGATGAGCACGGCGGTTATCTGGTAGCTCCAAATCAGTTAATTTAGGCCAGCTGCGCTTTCACCTTGTTTGTGCCTTTTAATTTAACTGTACTAGCTAAGTGCCGATGTGTTGCTACGGAATAACAAATACTAGTGTGAGAATAGAGTTATAAATGAATAATTTAATTTATCTCAAACTACTACTTTCATTTCAATTAAAATATACTAAGCTGTTACACAAAGATGTATGGAACTAACAGAATAGCAAAGTTCACTTAATGATCCTCAAAATGAAGTGTCAAAAACAAAATTCTGGTACCAAGCACTACTGATTCCAGAACCTAGGCAACTAATATCAAGAAATACTACGATCATCGAGTTGTACGCTCAATATCGATGAGCGGCATTTCTGAAGGCTAAAAGAAAAAAACATTGCACTTCAAGCAAAACAGTTTTGACTGCCCTTCAAATAGTGCATGGTTGTCATTGGCACGTGACCATTATCTAAAAAAACTAATCGATGAGGACAAGGAAACTCATGTCGTAGTTAGTGTTGGACCGAAACGGCGACTAGAGAGGGGAGGGTTAGGAGCACTATCTCTCTTTCTCTTTAATCGGATTCAACACGATTTTCACTCCAATAGCTATGAGAGCTACGAAGATCAATATACAAGCATAGCGGAAGACTTGTATTGAATTCAATCCAAACCCCAAACACGACAACAAAAATATCTTGACAAGCAGTCTTGCTAATGAACGATTACTCGAGCAGCGATGCTACATAACAAACAATGCTCGGGATGAACAGTAAAAAAGCACGAGGAACAAGGGAATCAACTCAAAACCAAAATCAAAGATTGGCACAACTTTTGATCTATAATTCCAAATTTCAAGAAACTTGAAACATACTTTCTCTAGAATGTCAGGAACCTATTCCAATTACAGATTATGAAGATCATTGCTAAAGTTCTGATATTTTCCCGTTTGAGTGAAGGTTGCTCTAAAATCGAGCCAAATACGAAAACGGTGATTGAGAGAACTTCATAGGAGGAATCAATCCAAGATGGCTAAGGATGGTATCCCATACGTCCTAGCACTCTTAATCACGGGAAGAATCAAGCCAAAAACTCTCGAGAGCAAAACCCCAAAAAACACCATTTCTTTCACCAAAAATGGAAAAATTCAAACTTAGATCCAAAAGTTTGCTCGTGGGTGAATAATGATAAAAAAGACCTTAGATCATATCCCACACATCTCAGCAAGCAAGATCATAGTAAGATCACAAATAAAAATCTAAGAAACGCCAACAATCTCAAAGGAATCAAAGAGAGAGCAAGAACAAGATATAATTCATGTTGGGGTAAATCTTGCATAGAGTGATTAGAGAGAATGTATGTTTACAGTCACTCCCTCATAGAGGACAAAAGCTCAATACTTGAGCACTTAATGAATCCATCTCTTATGAACTCTAGCCTCTCCACTTTCCCCTCCTATCTCTAAATCACAAATTAGGATTTTTAGAATATAAGGGTTGGAGGTGCACAACCAGCACCCTCCTCTTTTATAGTGGAGGCTAGCCCTAGAGAGACATCCCAAATGGGCACCCGTTAAACCTACACACAACGGGTTTCATTTGCATCGACCATCGTGTCGCTTGAGCTTGATGTGACGTCGCGCGAAGCTATCGCGTTGCTTGATGTAACTTGTCGCACCGAACGACCACGCCGCTTGATGTAACTCGTCGCGCCGGCTGTTGCGGCGCTTGATGTAACCGTCTGCTGGTATCCACGCCGCTGATGCAACCCATCGCACCGATCGCATGCGCTTGATGTAACCGTCGCGCAAGCGCCACGCTCGGTCATCATCCATGTGGCCCCAATGACTTCCCGCTAAGTCTCTCATGTGTTCGGATCCCACCGAACCGTCCTCGCTTGCAACAGGGACCAGGTCACTTGGTGCACTGCATGTCTCACCATGACTGCACCTAGCTTCCTTGACTGTTCAGGACCTCAGCTCCTCCCTGTGATGAGGACATCAACCCGCCGGATACGACCGCTACTCCATCTCCAACAAGGCTACTTGGCTGCGTCAAACTCTACTCGAGCAGACCATCGGCGGCAATTTACTTCACTCATATCGGTGCTATGCCATCTCACATTGGGTAGGGCCTTGTATTAATTATTGGGTCCAAAGGACGACCACCACTTTTGGGTATTTGGGTGACCACCTCCTGGGCCACATGACAACCTAGGGTTCTTGTTCATGTGGTACCCACGCCACCTCTCCCTTCTCCTATAGATAGTTCTTTGCCATCCCCTTTAGTTCCTCGGGTTTTGTTGATTGAAGTTTAGCTTTGCTACTTTATTCTTTGTTCTCTTGGTGGCGAGATCAACGGTGATATTGTTCTTGAACCCCACATATCAATACATTCAATTCATATTCATAATTTCAGATTACTTATTTATCTTATTCTTACGTGCTTCTTGGTGTATGCAAGAATCGATCTTTGTGGTCGAATCAACGGTATTCGTACACGATTGATAACGACTTGTCGGCGATTCGGCGATTGCGTGGTTTCGAGCCTTGTAAGTTCATAGCCGAGGATCGTGAGAGTTGGCGACTTCTACCGAACTTATCTTCTCATTGAAAAATCGGGCCAAAATTAGGACCTTCGTGGTTCATCACCCGAGCCTAGTGCGGACCTCAACTCCTCCCGAGTCTAGTCGGTCCACGTTGCCATTGCCGTCATGTTCATCATTGGTAGCCGCTCTAGTTCCTTGTCTTCTCGGTTTGTAACTACCCCGCTAGCCTCGGTCATCTTTGGCACCACCTCAATCGTTTTGTACCTCGGTTCTCCTAACTTGGTCCCGATCTAGTCGCCTCACCATGACCTAGCTCGGTATCCTACAACCATCACAAACAAGCAAACCGTTCGTAGCAACGCACGATACACACAATAATCAATTCACATAAGCGATGAGGCATGGCGCATACCTTCACAAATGCCTTTGCTCAAACTTCGTCTTCTCACGATTCTTGTCCATCTTGCGCCTTGTTTGAGTACAACCATCTCACCCGACATCTCGACCGTTACGGACCTTAATTCTCCTAACCAAGTCCGGTCCTTCTCGTCATTGACCATAGTTGACTCTAAGCTACCTACACAACAATAGACTAAGGAACCATTTTCGAGCACAAGTTCTTCACAACTTGACCCATGTTAGTCAAAACATGCATCATACAACATCTATGCAATGAAACCCATGAAATTGACCTAACCAGCAAGGTCTACGATCAGCTTCACAAGATCTACGATCAGTGTCCATGACCACTGTCTGCGAGCAGTGTCCACGCCCACTTGATCGAAAAAGCTACGACCACACCTGGTCGAAAAGGGCTACGACCACTTGCTACTCATAGCTACAGAACTCGGCACTCGTAGTTACAATACCCAAAGCAACAGTATGCGAGCTACAGTACTCAGAGATTTCAACTGCGCTACATTACTTGATGAACCATACTCGTAGCTTTCGACCACTCAACATTCGTAGCTACAGTACACGAAGTTTTCAACCACTTGGCACTTGGTTGCGGTTAAGCCGATATTCATGAACTCTGTAGAAAGCGAGTGAATCGACAAGCCTTCAACACCATTGCCAATTGTATCATCATCCTAAGATCATGAGCATATCCCCATGATATCTATAGTTAGAACTTGAAGGCCATCCTCCTATCCAAGATAAAGTACATTGGAGTATCAGTATTTTGCAAAAAAAAATCCATGTGTCAGACATGAACAATATTCCAAATTTTGAGACTCACAAACTAAAAACTATTCAGGTAAAATTTATGTGTTGTGACAGTGGACAAAATAACTTTTCATTTAGATTTATTCAGTTGATAGAAACTCTAAAAAAACAATTAAGGTAATATTGTGACTAAAAGGCAAAGGTTGTCAATTATTCTATGAACTGGAATTTCATAAAGCAAAACAATACCAATCATGATTCATGAGTAATGCATCAAAGGTACGGAAGCATATCTGTGGCGTTCTCACCTCTGGTGCTGAATAAGCAATGGTGCAAATGTTAGTTCGGTTATTGTCAAGTAGCTTATATAGCATGTCGTTGCTCTATTGCAACAGAAAACATTTCAGTTAAAATATCATTTGCAGTAACAAAAAAAAGGAGAAAGTTGGGTTTGCCCATAATAGAATCCTTAACATAAATTCCTACCATTCCGAACCTATCTACCCTCTGTCCTCTCACTAACGATTTACATATTTATTTTCGAGTAGTTCTAGCTAAGCAAAATATATTGTATGAATTCTTGAGAACTAAGAAGGAAAAAAAACATAGCAGTAAAGTGGAAGAGCACACTGTTGATGTAACCAACATAGTTGCTCCTATCTTCTTCTTTTTGCAACGTAAAGTGGCTTCTATGCAATCCATCGTAATTTCGAAAGAATCAAGACATCCTTATGTTCCAATGCATTGTCTGCTATTGAGCATTCATTTGGAAAGAACCAATAAAAGCTCAACATTACCTAAAGAGTAACCATGCATACACAGATATCCACTATGCGCTATTGAGGAATATCTATGCGCTATTGAGGAATAACCAAAAGCAGCAACAAAATTTTCTATCACAAACTCATAATTCAATATACTCCTTTTGTTCTAGTGATTACAGGCATTGAAAATTTTGTTAATCTGGAAGGTCCTAGTGATTAGAGGCACTAGCAATTTTGTTAATCTGGTAGGTTCTAGTCACAAGCAATAAGAATTAAGCTTTCAAGTAAACCAAACGAATATGATAAGAACTGTCCAATGCTTAGTTCTGGTCATTGGCAGTTCCGGTTAGACATTGAATGGTACAGAAGTAAAACATTTAGCAATAATATTACACTTTAGTAAGAGGAAATAATAAAAAGATTCTTAGACCAAAAAAATGTATAGTAATAAAGTCAATTGGCTTATATGTCAAATGAGACAACAGGAATTCTTGTGTCGAAGCACAAATAAAAGATAGAGAAACACCCAAATAGGTATCCACCCTATGCCATTCCTTGGATAACAGCAACACATCTCGATTCTTTTCACCTATAAGCACAACATGGAAATCCATGAAAAGAAGATGTTTGCAATTTGATACACGGGTAAACAGAGGAATATAGGTGATGTGTGTGTGGAAACACATTGAACACATATTTTCTCTTATATATGTATGCAATGAACTATCTAATCATCTAATTTTTCTATTTATATGCAATGCACCCTCTGATCGTCTGATTTTACCTCCATGACTATTACTAATATCAAATGAGACCATAGAGGTAGGATTTTCGCATCTGGAGAGGATATTTTCCTTCTGAAAATGGTATGTACTTATAGAGACACAACGAATAAGATTGTGTTTCTATTATTCTAACTTGTTTATCAACTTAAAAAACCACATGAATAAGAGGACCACTACTACACACATCCAGTATGGTGAAATTACCTAAGAAAGATAACCTATATTCGGAATATCTTACCAGCACTATAGATGTAGATTTTATTTGGAAAACGCTGAGTTTATATAATGATATTAACAACATTATAGAAGTAATACAAAACTACACTGATCCTAATTATGCAACAAAAAATGGTTATATAGTATATAATGCAGAGGCATATGCAAGCACAATAACTAACAGATAATTGATAATATAAAAGCTATAAGCATGGTTACCTCTAATGGGCGGAACATTGCATATAGATTAGATAGGTGCCTTCTCTTCTCAAGAAACCTAGAAATTAGGGAAGGATTAGCTAATTTAGCACAATTCTTTGACATCGATTACTATTCCTTATGTATTACACAAAGAATATATTACAAAAGAAAAAGAGGAAGCACACAAAAGAAAAAGGGAAAGCGCACCTTGATATTGTGGTAACACTTGTAAGCACCAAATCATTTCTTGTTTGGCTTCCTTTCTATCCTAAATCCTTGCATGCAAATAAAATAAGTCAAACTCATGTAAACGGTAGTGGCTTCACAGTCCAAATAATCTAGAACATGACAACATTATTCTTTACAGATGAGAAGAGAACATTCTAAGCGGATACACCATAGAAATCTATCATCTAATCGAGTGGTTGTAATTAACACCAACAATCACAACATACTCAGTAGTAGCCTAGTAGGACACAATTTTGCTCAGGTTGTACAAATCCACCTCACAACCGTTGTTTGCTAATACTAACTCACTATGTCTGCTAGTATGTACCCTCGAATCCAAACCATGGCGCTACACTCTCTACATCGAGATCAATTAAAGTGAAACAAAGATCAATCATGTGAATTAGATGAGTTGTTTTTTAAACCTTTTTTCACCTATTTACCTGCCAATGCAGCTTGATCCCTTGAACACAACAAGCCAGGCGGCGAAGAGCCGCAGAGGAGCATGAGATTCGTGAGGATGACCGGCAGGCGACACCTCCATGTCCACTGGCGCCATCTGCGGCGCCGCCGTGCTCCTATTTGGGCATCCTCTCGTTGCCTTCTCGCCTCGACCATGGCGATCTCGTGAACTCGCGTCGGCGCCTCCTCATGGGGAATGGTAGGCGGCATGCCAACCGTCATACGTATGTGCTTGCGATCTCTTGCTCCCACACGAGCAGGCGGCGGTGGACACCCCTAAATCCTCTTTGTATTCTACAATAGTCCCTCAAACAGTAGCTAGTGTACACAGTAAACAAATATGATAATATCCATAATTCGCACAACTTTATTAATAAATATAAGAGTTTATTATAAGAATAGCTTATAAGCCAACAATAAAGAACACGACGGAAGACGAAGAAAAAGTAGTAGAGCCCAGCTAATCTGTCACAAGCAATCGACTAGGGCAGCATCTTAGTCGTCGAGATCCTCAGCAGTTGCGAAGTCATCCTCCTCTGAACAATATTTTATTAAGCAAAGGTGAGTACAAAAATATACTCCGTAAGTTACACCCATAACAAAGTTAATGTATGCATGGATATTATCAAAGAAATGCTTATAGGGTTATTTATGCAAAAGCAATATTTGACATTTTAAAAACAATACTAAGTTCAAAAGCAGTTATACTATATCTAAAATTCAATTTAATTTTTATTCATAAATTCTTGAGTGTAGGATAAACCACCATACACAAGTGGTGAAGGACTAACCCCCTTACACCAAAGCTTTCTGCCTAAATTTCCCACATGGAAAAACTATCTATGAAATCATTATTGTCAAATTATTTTGAAAAGAGAACCATGGTCTAATCTATGAAAGGCTTTGCTCAGTATGTCCATGACCATATACACAGTTATTCGAATAGTTTTACACTCTGCAGAGGTTGTACAACTTTACCCACAAGAGATAATCAACTTTTAATATCTGTGTGACACACTTCTGTAGGTATGCGACTAAGTGATTATCATAAGGCCTTTACAATGTGTCATCCCAAAGTAGCTATGCCCGCTAAGGTTTCACTTCCTTTGGATTAAACCATCCGTCAGAAGCCCCCTCTTGCGCTATGTGGGAATAAATAAAAAGTAGATCATTTTAACAGCCACACATTAACATAGCACAATTAACAGTGTAACTTTGCAAATTAATTAGTCGATCATGCGTAACATCCCAAAGTCTTCATTACAAAATAAAATAAATAAAGGTTATTGTTTCTTGGATTTTACGAAATTTGATAGAGTTTTATTGCTTTATTTGAATTTACGAAGTTTTAAAGTCAAAATTTAAAATTTATTTGAAGTTCTTGAAGTTTTATTTGGTTTGATCTGAAAAATAAAATTTTAATCAATTTTTAGAAATTTTTTGATATTTTAAAAGCTTTTCCTAAATATTTTAAAGCCTAAATAATTTATTCTGCAAAATTAATAGCCAATTATAAGTTGAAACTATTTTATTTAAGTCCAAAATAAACAAGGGAATTTCTGTGAATTTTCTCATAATTTTTAGATTTTAATTGTTATTTTCTAAAGTGTATTTGAATTAATCGGATTAAAACAATTAAGAAATCATTCCAAAAACCCTAAAATGATTTGGGCCTAAACCCCTCGGCCCATTCTTATTTTCCCGCGCCCAGCCCTCCACTGCCCAAACACTCCACCCATTGCCGTAGCGCCTCTCCTCGCGTCAGATATGCATCGGACGGCATCTGCACCTCCACGCCACCCGCCTCCTCCCCACCGTCAGATCACAATCCGACGCCCAGCATCGCCCGCCCCTTTTCCACTCGCGCCCGTGCGTTAAACGCTCCAACGCGTGTCAGTCGTTGGATCTTAAATCAACGGTCAGCTGCGCCCCGCTCCTTTCTTTTCTCCGCGGTCGCTGACAAGTGGGGCCCGCCCGAGCCTTCTCCCTCCTCCCCTTTCTTCCCCACTCGGCCGCGTCGCTCCCGCCGCCATTAGCGCTCGCGGGGAGCTTCTCAATCCCGCGTCTCTCTCCCCTAATCTCCCACGAATCACGCGCATTCAAGCCCCCGTATCACGCCGCCTCATCTCCGGCCATTTGCCCCCTCCATCTCGCACAGGATCACCGGAACCGCGAGTTTACCGCCGCCGGCCTCGCGCCCGATCTCCGCCCTCACCCCTCCTCCGGCCCCTATAAAGGGAGCACCGAGTAGCCCCTTCCACCCTCATTCCAATCCCACCACCCACACTTCCTCTCATCCTCTCTAGTCACCGGAAATCGCCCGCTAAAGCTTCTCACGTGGCCTTTCTTCTTCAATTCCGGCGCCGACACCGTCGCCGTGTCATCGACACCGCCACCAACGGCTTTGCCATGCCACCGCCTACCTGGTGCTCGCCTCCACTTCGCCGGAGCACCGCTATAGCTCGTCGCCGCCGCCAACCCCGCACCGCCGCCGCTTAACCTCATCGTCGGTGACCCTTCCGCCGCGCATTCGTGCAACCACGATTTTGGCGACTTGGAGAGTCGAGTCGGCGTCGTTTGAAGAGCTTATGGGAGGATTGATTTTGGTGTATGATCATCGTGATTGTACACTTAGACTACCTAGAGGAAGTACTTGTGACTACTAGGTGACCTGTTAAGAAAAACATCACCTCAGTACCAGGTGATCTATTAAGGAAAAGAACATCACCCCATCAAGGAAGGCAAGTTATACCCTTGATCATATTGATCCTATTATTTCAAATTATTTATATTCATTTTAAATTATTCTTGCATGCATATGTTTATACAATTATTTTAATTCCCTGTTTTAATTGTCTAGTTATTCCAATTTTCCTTGTATGACCAATTTGAATGTTGAACATGAATACCTTGTCACCATTAGATGAAATGATACTAAAATTAATTGTATGCTTAGCCAATGCTTACATCAAATCTTGTATTTGGGAAGTTTTTAGCCAAATCTTTCAAATTTGATTTAAATCGGATCTATGGTGTTGTTTTACCATAGAAGGTTATAAAATGCTTTTACTTGGAAAATAAAATGAAAATGGGTTTAGACTTGGGCATAATGGATGTCTGGTGGGTCCATGTTCATGCACGGGCTCAATCGGGTATGGTTGAGGCTCATGGGTTTTGTTGGAAAGTTGCCCAAGTCAGTTAAGGACCGGTCTTCGAGTGTATGATGCTAAGCCATACCGTACCACCACATGTCCTCAGTATGGGGAGTAGGACCTGGCTAATTAATTTGCAATATTCCACCGTGGTCGTTCCCTACAGATGCAATGAGTAGTCATGTTACAACTTATGTTAGTCCCACCTAGCGCAAGAGGGGGCCCGAACCCGGAGGTCTTTATTCCAAAGGGGGTGGAAAAACCTTAGCAAGGGGCAACTACGGTGGAATGACGCTTTGTAAAAGCCTTGTCATGTGCTCTAGACTACTTATCTAAGGTAGTTAGCGGTGGTATCGACGGATACCGAATAAACTAGAGAAGTCGTGTCTTGTGGGTAAAGGTGTACAACCTCTGCAGAGTGTAAAACTATTCGAATAGCCGTGTGCGCGGTTATGGACATGCTAGCAGAACTGCTCAAAGTTAGACTTTGGATTTTGTTTAAAAAAGACTTCTTCAAAACTGGTTTATCTAGACGGGAATTGGGTAGGGAGCCATGTGATAGGAGGGTATCCTTCACCATTCATGTGTGAATATTATCTGACTATAAAATTTAGAATTTATAAAATGATTTGTAGTTATAAAATAACTGCTTTGGAACTTAGTACCAGTACTTAAAGAAAATGCTGCTTTATGCAAATCAACCAATAAGCCATCCTTTGTTACATCCATATATGCATGTCATTCTGTTACTTGACGGGTGTAACTTGCGAGCACGGTAGTTGTGCTCATACTTGCTTTATGCAAATAAAATTTCAGAGGAGAATGACTTTGCTACCGATGCGGATCTCAATGACTAGGCCGCTACCCCAATCGATTGCCTGTGGCAGATTGCTGGACTCCACTACGTCTTCTTCGTCTTCCACTGTGTTCTTTATTGTTGGCTTGTAAGCCTCTTTTGTAATAAACTCCGTTGATTATTAATAAAATTGTGATATGAATTTGTTACCATATTTGTTTACTGTGTGAACTAGCTACGATCATGGGACTAGTTGAAATGCCTGAGGATTTGGGAGAGTTACTCCGGTCCGACAACGTCCCATGTTAGACTTGTGGTAGTGCGGAATGACTTAACAATCCATGACTCACAGGCCGGTCCTTAATTGGTGGGTGACTTCCAAAACAATCACTAGGTCTCAACCATTCACTGAATTGAGGTCGTGCATAAACCTGCACCCACTAATTATCCATTTCGCCCAAGTTCAAACTAATTTTTTTTCAAAGTCATTTATAAAGTTCCATGGCACACCAATGCTATGGATACAATTTAAACCATATTTGATTTTTGGTTGAAAATTTCCAAATCAAATATTTGAGTCTAAACATGGCTAAGCTTGATTTTTCCCAAAATGTTATAGTTCATACTATTGGATCAACTATATTTTATATAAGGTGACAAGGTATGGATATTTCAATATCAAGATTTGGCCATACAAATGTATTGGGATTAACTACAATATCAAAACAAGTATTTAAATGATATTGAATAGAAATAAGCATACAATAATAATTTAAGACATAATTTAAATAATTTAAAATATTAGGATCAAACATGATTAAAACTGTAACTTGCCTTGCTCAATTAGTTGTTGTTCTGAAACGACGTCGAAATTTGGCTCTCTAAAGTCGTCGAAATCTATAGGCGAAAACAAGCCAAATTCAAACAAAATTCAAATTAAATTCAAATAAACTCTAAATTAAATATTTTAGGTTCTCAGAGATAGATATTGAATTTATAAATTTGAATCACTTGGATCGGAGTTCGAACGAAGGAGAACATACTCTCGGAAGATTCAAATTCACATAAAATTGTAGAATTGGAAATTCTAAATTTTGTGAAATTATTTTTTCTAAAGGAAAATCCACTTATTTCGTCAGCATGACGTCAATGAGAGGGAAAGCAATTTTGGCCAAATTGTTTTTCTCAAAGAAAACAGAAAAAAGTCACTGACATGTGGGCCCGAGTCTATAGTCCGGGTCCATGGGAATTGGTTTTGGTCCACGGTGGACTCGCTCACAGTATTGCATGGCCTCGCCACATAGGTGTCCACATGGGCATGTGACTGAGCTGGGGACACAGTGGCGCACGCGTGGCATGCCACGTCAGCACGAAAACAGAGGCGCCTTTGGGACGGTGGGACCAATGGTCACAGGCGAATGGCTGCCGACGACGAGGGCAGAAATGAAGAGAGGGAGGGATAGGGAGGGCGGTGCTCACCTCAGCGGCAGTTAGATGCATAGGGATCGGTGGAAGTGAGTACTGAGGAGATAGGTAGCAGCACAATCGGGTCCACAACGGAGATGGCACTTCGGCGACGCTCTGGCGAAGATAAGGAGCGCATGCACGTAGAACGTGCGACGGCAGAGCTGTTGGTGGTGACGAAGGCGGTGGAGCTTCACGGAGGCGACGAAAGTGCTTGCGGCTGGTGGCGAGAAAACGTTGATTGCGGCGAGGAGGAAGGGAGAGAGAAGGAGAAACTTTGGAGGTGAGATGAGGAGGAGGAGGCGCTCCCAGGCTCTCATTTATAGGGGCACGAAGGCAGGAGATTGGGTGCGGGATCTACGACGGTGGTTACGCATTCTGGCACAACCGTGTGTAAAAGAGGGGGATAAGGGATGGAATGGAGGCAGCGGGACGCGAGGAAGTTGTTGCGCATGTGCGTGCAAAATAAGGGGAGGAAAATAGCGGCAATTGAGGAGCTCTGAGAGGCGGCAATGGCGGACGTGCTGGCGTGGCGAGAGAAAGAAGGGAAGGAGGAGGAAAGGGCGCTTCACAGGCGAGGCCCACTTGGCGGAGAGAAGGGAGGCCAGGGGATGGGCTGGGCCGGGAGAGAGGGAAACAGGCCGAAAAAAGGGATTTCAGCCCGAGGGAAAATGGTGATTTTTAATTGATTTTTGAATTTTATAAAATGCAACAAATTAATTAGACTTTTAGAAAATAGCAAATAGAGTTAAAAAATTCTAGAAAAATTCATAGGAATTCCTTGAATTATTTTGAACTTAAAGTTGGCTTTTAATTTTGCTCATAAATTATTTTTAATTTATGGAAAATAGGAAAAGCCTTTTTAAAATCCACAAAATTCAAGGAATTAATTTAAATTTATTTTTAACTTTAAATCCAAGAAAATCCCATAAAACTCAATAAATTTCCTTTTTGACTTTAAAATCTAGGAAATTTAAGAAAAGCAAGAAAACTCTTTTAAAATTCCAAAAAATCCAATGAAGTAATAATTTTATTAATTTTTATTTTTGGTAACAGAACTTTGGGGTGTTACAATCAGTCGGCGGCGGATTCAGTCGTATCTGGCTGAGAAACGGCCAGTCAACGGCGGATCCGGCTAGGATCAAGCTGGGATTGCGATGGCAGCACGAAAGGCTTGACCCGACGGTGGATGTGTTAGGGGCAGGGGGGCGGCTTCGATGCGAGGAGGACATGCATATGAGGTAGGGTGCGAGGGTGGACGGCAATGGCTGATGGGGAGGGGAAGTGGTGGGTGGTTGGGAGTGTTAGGGGCATGGCCACGAGAGAAGCGATTGTGGATTGCATTGGCTCACATGTCGGCGCCAATTACTTATGAGTGAGAGGGGGAAGGGAGGACGGACAACCACCAACTTCAATTTTTAAGTAGTAAAGATAAAGATAAAGATTTAAATTACTACATCGTTTTCAATACCAATATACACGTGGTTTGTGAAACAGTTTCCCCCGTACGCCGTTCTGAATTGTAACAGTGTTGCATAATTGCAATTACAATGTGGATACGACTCGGAGGATTGGCACATGCATGTGATAGATACGAAGCTGGTATCAACACAGCCGATCATTGTTTGACTATTACATTTGCATGTAGGCGATACATTTGATTAATTACTTATTGACATCCAGTTTGGAATACAATGTGTGGCTGATCAATATTCATTGCAGAGGATCCTCAAATCAGTTGCCCACTCTGACAAGAGCAGCATGAGCAGTATGACCCACTCTAAAGGGGCAGCATGGGCTAGTCTCAATTCGAGTTTAGCTCGTAGGGGACAACTTCACGGGTACCATGTGAAGCAGGGTGAGTTATTTTCCCTAGAGCCTTGGGGTGTCCTTTTCTCCCAGGGAGTGATTAGTGAGTGCTGCGGTGTTCTGGAAATGGATATATGATTAGAGCTACACTAGTTATTTCACTGGATAATAACTCTGCAGAGTATATCTATCAATTGGACGACCGTAATACGCTTCCTGGGCATGATCGTTCATTGACTTGTGTGTGCATAGTATATTACTTCTATTCAGTTACCGTTGATTCATTTAACTACTTTACGAATCATCATTGTTGCTACACCTTTTTACTCTATTGCTTTATTTGTTTACTTTATGGACTTTATTTATATAATGTTCCTTTACTTTATTGCTTGTCTTGCGGAGTATGTTTAAAGCATACTCACATGCTTGCTTCTGGTGATTTGCGTAGCAGGAGTGCAGTGGTTTTGACGTCAAGTTGACAATACCAGCCTTGTAATAAGAGTGATGACCAGTAGAGCTTCAACCCTAGGTATATTAGTTGTTTATTTGTGTTTGCTTTTGTTGTGATATACCCTTTGTTGAGTTTTGTGTAGCCTTAACATGCTTGTGGGTCGAGACCCATATGCGTGTGGCAGTTTTCGTTTACAGGCCCTGTTCTGGCATGCAACATTTTATCTCCCCATCACTCTCCTCCGCTGCCTCCAAAGTAGAGCTAACATCCTCCTTTTCTCTTCACCATCTCCTCCCTCCCCGACTTATCCTCCTCTTGCCCCCGTGTCTTGTCCTGCTTCTCCTCGACTTTTCCTCTTCCAACTTCCCCTTATCGTCGACTAAGTACTTCACTCTACATAGCTGGTAGCGTCGATGCAGGAACACTCCGACACACCCTCTGTGCCAATCTCTCACAAAACAATTGTGGTCCTTTGCCCACACATCTTGCTACCACCTACCACTACTTTTACAGTGGAAGGCGTCTTTTGTAATCAATTGAGACCAACTGAGGGGCTTCAATCATTTGAAGATCTGAGGTGGCCGCTTCACCGAATCTCTCCAT
This sequence comes from Ampelocalamus luodianensis, assembly GCA_036346255.1. Classification (NCBI taxonomy): domain Eukaryota; kingdom Viridiplantae; phylum Streptophyta; class Magnoliopsida; order Poales; family Poaceae; genus Ampelocalamus; species Ampelocalamus luodianensis. The sequence goes on along the minus strand of CM070627.1, from coordinate 46,837,889 downwards.
CGAGCATCAACACCCTTCACTCTTAGTCTCAGGGCATGCCCACCCACCACCTGCCAATATTTCCACAACCAACAACGCCAGTACGGTCGATCGCCATCCTTCATCAAGCCCCAATTTGCTTGAAGTTTGAAGGTTGGTTCCAACCTTCGCCTGCCACACAACTACGTCCATTGCATACTAGAGCTCCTCCCTCGCTACCCCACTGCCAAGCCTCCGATTAACCAAATCTATAGTCGGAGGAGTCTTGAACTCTCTCTCTTTTTAGAAACACCGATACAACACATAGACACCTACACAACGCACACCACTACTGCGCGCTCTCACACACGCGCCTACATAAGGCGGGCGAGCGGGCTTGGCGAATAAATAACGAAGTCACTACCAGCGCTTCGCTTACGACGGACACGTCGCCTCCCATTGAAAGAAAATCTTCCTAAATGAGACACTCAGGGCCAAACCTGGGGTTTGAACCCTGGTAGGCTGGGGGTACAACCACCTCCACTAGCCACCCAAGCAAGGCTTAGTTTTCGTGCTGAACTCTCTTTGGTGTGCATCGCAAAAAATTCAAAATATAGATCTGGAGTGGAAAGTAGAAAAAGATCTAGTTTTTTTTTTGTTCATCACCCCGTTTCCATTTCGTAGATCCGGATGGTGGAAGCGATTTGTGAGTAGGGGTGTAAAAAGCTTGTTAATGGGGCTCGTTGGCTCGGTTCAAAATCGCTCTAATTACACTAGTTAATTAGTTAAACATTGAAATAAGTCGATTTCGAATGAAATTGGATTTCACTCTGACTCGGCTCGGCTTGTTAGTTCGGTTTTAAAAATACTTCCAAACTATAAATAAAATAATATTAAATCAAAATATGTTAATTTCGAAGAAAAAAAACTCGGTAAGACGAATACATGCTCCATATCCACCCCTATTTGTGATTTGTGAGGTTGTGTCACTTGTAACAGACGGAGGCGGATCGAAACCTCCGCCTTGCGCAAAAAGAAATTTGCTAGAGAAAAAACCTCATGGTAAGATCCTCCCCCATCACCATTGATCTCTCCGGACCACCCCGAAAGGACGGCGGATAGGGCGAGCCCTCCCCCCATCGAATTTTTTTCCCACCTCGTCTCCCTCCCGGTCCTGGGCCTCCCGTGCCCATTTCCACCCTCCAAACCAAAAGCAGATCGAAATCCTAGGGGCTAGGGTTACCTCACCCTCCCCCCAACCTCCATCCCCATCGTCCGATCCGATCCGCCCAAACCCTCCTCGCCATGACCCACCACGACGGCAAGCCCTACCAGCCGCGCCGGGGCCCCGAGCGTCCTCCTCCGCCCCCGCAGCCGGCGGAGGGCGCGGCGCCGCCTGCCGCGCCGGAGGTGGACCACCTTGCGGCGGTGGCGGCCGAGGCGGAGGCGATGAGCAGGTACGAGGAGGAGCACGGGCAGGAGATGGAGGAGGAGGACGAGGAGGAGGAGATGGAGGAGGACGAGGAGGACGAGGCGGAGGGGGATGAACAGCATGAGCAGGAGGGCGCCGCCGGGGAGGCCGTCCCGATGGACGCGGATGCCGCCGCGGCGGTCGCGGCGGCTGCGGCTGCAGTGGGCGTACCGTTGGACCCGCACGGGGCTATGGTCGCTGGGACTGTGCCGCCCATCTTGTCCAACCAGCTCACCCTGTCGTTCCAGGGCGAGGTCTACGTCTTCGACTCTGTCTCCCCTGATAAGGTCCCTCTCTCCCGCGGTTTTTAGATGGAATCCTGTTTGCTCTGCTAGTTTTCTGTGTGATTCAGTGGACTGGAATGATATTGAAAGGTGGTAGCATTTTTTCATTGCTTCCTCAGGTGCAAGCTGTGCTTTTGCTGCTAGGAGGAAGGGAGCTGAACCCAAGCTTGGGCTCCGGATCATCGCCATCAGGGCCATACAGTAAGGTTGTGACAAACTGATGGTGAATTATTTGTAGTGTTCATGAATTATGTTTGGTGGTAAGATTGCCTGCTGGATGGTTCACATGTGTGTATTTACTTTGCTTCAGAGGTTGAATTTTCCACACCGGGTGGCATCTTTGATGAGGTTCAGGGAGAAGCGGAAGGAGCGGAACTTTGATAAGAAGATCCGGTATACTGTTCGGAAGGAAGTCGCGCTTAGGTTGGTGCTAGCTGTTTAACATTGGCTGGGAATTCCACTATTAATGCCTGAAGTTTTAAGTCGGAACTCACGAAATTCTACCCTATATGTTTGAAAATGTTACATCTCTTGTGCACTTATGTTCTGCTGTAACTTTTTTCCCTGGGAAGATATGCACATCCAAATCATTTTTCATAATAAATTCTAATCGGTATGAAGAGTGATTCATTGTTTCAAATTGTCTGTTTGCTTTATTAATATATACTGTTCAAACATTATTTCTATCTTGTGATTCTTGTCAGTTGTGCTACTATTGTGGCACTTCTTGATTTATATAGGATTATAAAGAGTACATTGATTCTTATATTTTACAGTTGGTGCTTGTTATGTAGATTACTTCTGCATAGGTTATGCACAGAAACTCTTGACGATTTACATATTTTCCCTGTATTTATAGGATGCAGCGCAATAGAGGTCAGTTTACATCTTCAAAACCAAAGCCTGATGAAGCAACATCAGAATTGACAACTCAAGATGGCTCCCCAAATTGGGGATTAGTGGAAGGCCGACCTCCATCTGCTGCTGAGTAAGTTCACAAAATGTTTTTTTTTGTTCTTGGTTTATCTGTGTTTGACATTTCCAGCAATGTTTCTAGATGCTTAAAAAATGCTTTTGCAGATTTTTAGCTAGGCGTTGAGAATCATTGCTATGCTTGCAATTAGGTGCTCTAGTATATATCATTGTAGATGCAGGATTGTGGACCAATGTTAATTTTCTGTAATTAGTACTAGAAAGAAGCACATGTTTCCACACCCATATTTTTTTCTAGCTTGCCTGACTTGAGATATTCATATTTGGTTACTTTGTTAATTGACTATTTTACAAGTAAGTTTGATATAGATTGAAGGTATTATCTGATTCCTAAGCATATGTGGACAGATGCTTCTTTCTATATGTATATGGTATTGGTATTTGTTAGATTTTGCCCTTTTTTTGTCATTGGGGCTTCTGTAAGCATGCAAATGTCATTTGCGAATTGTGGTGATGGTTGTCTTCTTTCAAATTCTTTCAGATGCCATCACTGTGGTATTAATGCAAAGGCTACACCTATGATGCGTCGTGGACCTGATGGGCCAAGAACATTATGCAATGCATGCGGCCTCATGTGGGCAAATAAGGTACTTGTAAATGCTTAATAGTACCGCTGCATATCTAGATTTAAGTTTTTTATGGGAAAAACTGAATTTTATTGAGGATAGTATTGGTAACTTAGAAAGCAACTTTAGATCAAAGTATGTAATGGACCCAGCCAAAGTTGTAACATGTAAGAACTGCTTTAATGCTTGGAATTTTGTTTTAATTTTTTTGCTAGGGTCCTTTGTGTTGAAAAGGCTTACTTTACTATTAATTAATTTGTACTTAACGTTATTATATTCCCATACATGGTAAAGCACTAGTCACCCACATTTATCTTGATTTATTTCTATGTGTATCTAAGCAATCACTCTATTGGCAATAATAATATTGCATTCTTTTTGTTTGCTTTATATTATAGTGGTAAAGTGTAGAATTCTAGCAGTTATTCCCACTTGGTATCAAATTTGTTCTTTGTTTTCTGTATTTTGGACGCTAACATTAGTTCGGATGAAGTTGTAGTAGAACAAAAAATCTAGATCAATGTAATGAAACTAGATGCATGGTGTGTATATTTGGTTGTATTTAGTCTCTGTTCTCTAAACAAGCTTGACAATCGTTACCATTAATTTACTGTTGACCATCTGATGTATGTCGTAGTGGATAAGAGTAATTTTTTTTAAATCTCAGCACTTTATAGAACTTGAAGTATTTAACTGGTAAATAGCATAGTTACCAGAAACGCGGTTCATCCGAGTCACGGTACGGGATTCAGATTCGTAGTTCGCCACTTTTTCTTCCAATTTCCATTATGAACACGAACCCGTACCTAAACCGGTTTGGGTTAAACGAATCCGGTAACTATGGTAAATAGTACTTTAAGAGTTAAAACTTAATTTGTTGACAAACTTAAGATGTTATTGGCAGTCCATAAATGGTATGTTATACCGAAGGATGGGGGACGTATAAATTCGACTTCACATAGTTTTGTCCTTCTGGTAATTTTTAGTAGTCAACACCTTACCTCACAAATGAGAAATTTATATTTTTTTCTAGTTTGTTCTGTATAATCTCTTTATGCAAATTTTGATGAAGTATTACGTTAACGCTAGCAGAATTATAAACATTCCATCCATTTTTTAATAGGGCATGATGAGGGACCTATCAAAAGCTTCTCCTGTACCACTTCAAGCTGTGCCATCAGCTCCAAATGATAGTGTAAGTCTTTTTCATTAGCTGAGTCTATTTGGTCGAAACTTACCCTATAAGCTGGAAGGGAATAGTCCTTTTGGCTCAAACGAGTTGAATCCATATTTAATTATCTGATGAAGCACTGCATCTTGCATGATGCAAGTCCCAATGATTGTGCCCAATACTAACCAGTAGGTGAAACTTTTGAAAATATTGAGTCAAATATTGGTTAATCTATGCCGCTTCAATCTTTTATCATTATTAAGTACATAACATAACATAAATCAAATTATGGTCCATGGCCTGGGCACAAAGCTCTGGTTCTAGTCATTTCATTCTAAATTAGAAATTAGAATATCAGATAGAGTGACATTGGTTTCTGTTATACTGTAACTAGTTTTGACCACTTTCAATCCATAGTTTAAATCATGAAATACAATTGGATGGTCTCAGAAGTTTTAGCTACTGGAATTTTTTTTATGCCAATGGGTGGGTGTCTTCGCTTGGTCCCCCCCCCCCCACCCCTAAAGTGATTGTAGTATTATTTATTGACCATGCCTTTTGTTTATTGCTGACAAAAAAATGTTAACCTGTTCCCCATTATTTGCACCAAGAGTCTGAGTCGCATAAGGTGATGCTGTTTCTTAACATTGTTTTCTGATGGCAATTACGAGTTTACGACATCCAATGATGGCCATGTAAGAATGTTAAGCAACTCCCATTTCAGGCAACAGTCATAATATCTTAAATTAAAGTATTTTCATCATCCTGTTACGATTTTGAATTATCTTTTCCAGTCTCTATGTAAGTCGATTTTGACTTTTCCAGTCTCTATGTAATATTTTCAGTATGCGTTGATATTTTGAATGAATCACTGGTTGAAGCTTGAATGACTGTTTACTTGTTCTCAACAGAATGGAAATGCTGCAGAAGCTCCTGGCGCTGAGCAAGAAAATCCTGCAGCGGCGACTGCCAATGGCCATGACACTTTGTCATGAGTGGAGTCTTGTTTGTTTCAATGGTGGATGAAGGACATCATCCTTGGGTGAACTTCCGGTGTAGGTGAACTGGTTGTACTATAACTTGAGTGAGAAACTGCTAGGTATCTAGGCCGTTTATTCAGCACAATTTAGGGTTTAAGTGTTGCTACAGTGTTTCTATCTCATGGAATCATGCTTGCGGCCATTATGGCTATAGCAATTTTATTTCTTGTTTGAGTCGCGACAGTAGAATGGACGAAGCTCATTACTTCAGTGTGAAAATCGTACTTGTGGCCTGTAGTTATTTTATACATCTCAAAGTTGATGTTTCAACCCATGCAGCAACCCGTTCCATTCTTCGTAGTCAGTGATCAATCGCTGATAAAAGAATGAGTTGTGTGCTGTGTGCAAAAGGCCTGCACGATAGAAGTTGGCAAAATTTGATATATGCCACTGAGAAGCGTGCTATTTCGAGATATATCACCTAATATGTTAAAATTAAAAATATATCATTCCAGTTTTTTTCTTCTTTGAAATTTACCATTACTTCTACTTTTTTTTCTTACTTCTACTTTTTTCTTTTCTCTTCTTTTCCACCAATTCCTTGCCGAACTACCTATTTTGCTCTGTTGTATTCGCCTCCATCCCTTCTGAACACGAATCGAGCTGAGCACAGGTGCACACCAGCATCCCTTCTGAGCTCAGTCAAGACCGGCGCCGCCTCCCACGAGCACCCTGCCATGAGCACCATGGATGACGCTCCCATCTCAAGCAGTGCGCACAACACCACGACGGCGGCGGCGTTCGGCGCTGGCAGCCTCGTCGCCCTGCTCCCGGAGGTGCAGACTCTGGACCTACTCGTGGCCGTGTCCATCTTCGTGGTCATCTACTCGCTGCGGCAGCGCCGCGCGCAGGGGCTCCGTCGTGGCCGCTGGTAGGCATGCTCCCGTCGCTCCTCCTCAGCCTCCGCGGCGACATGTACGAGTGGATCACCGGAGTCCTTAAGGCGCGCGGCGGCACGTTCACGTTCTGTGGGCCGTGCTTCACCAACCTTCACTGCGTCGTCACTGCCGACCCTCGCAACATCGAGCACCTGCTCAAGACCAAGTTCGGGAGCTTCCCCACGGGCCCGTACTTCCGCGACACCGTGCGCGACCTCAGCGATGGCATCTTCGGGGCCGACGACGAGGTGTGGCGGTGGCAGCGCAAGACGGCCAGCCTCGAGTTCCACTCCGCCGAGTTCCGCGCGCTCACTGCGCGCTCTTTGGGCGAGCTCGTGCACTGGCGCTCCCGTGCTGGCCGACGCCGAGGCGACCGGCGCGGCCGTCGACCTCCAGGATGTGCTCCTCCGTCTCGTTCGACAATGTTTGCATGATCGCCTTCGGCGTCGACCCGGGCTGCCTCCGTCCGTGCCTCCTGGAGATCCCGTTCGCGCGCTCGTTCGAGGACGCCACCGAGGTGACCATCGTACACTTCGTCACTCCGACCACGGTGTGGAGGGCGATGCGCGCGCTTGGCGTTGGGCACGAGCGCGTGATCCAGCGCTCGCTGGCCGGCGTTGACGAGTTCGAGTACGACGTGATCCGGAAGCGCAAGGAGGAGCTCGCGACCGCGGGCCGCGGTGCCGAGGAGGAGGCTAGGCGCGGCAGGTCGGACCATCTCACTGTCTTCACCAAGATTGCGACGCGGACAGCGGCACGGCCCCTCGGACAAGTTCCTCCGCGACATCTGCGTCAACTTCATTCTGGCTGGCCGTGACACCTCCTCGGTGGCGCTCGCGTGGTTCTTCTGGTTGCTCACCAAGAATGGAAAAAATCCATAGGATCAGTCGTGGCTTTATTGATGTGGACCAACTCTACTGTATGACACGTGTTTTTTTTCACGAATCTCAAAGCGTGACGTGTTTGCCTTCAGTATTCAATTCGTGAAAATTCACATTAGTGATTTATGAGGCTGTGTGCTTTAAGATTCGTGTGAAAAGACATATATCACATGATAGAGTTGATCCACATTAATAAAGTTATAGACCAAGTCCTATATGTTTTTTTTTTCCACCAAGAACCCCCGCATCCCTTCTGAGCTCAGTAAGACTGATGCTGGTGTGCGTCTATGCTCAGCTCGATTCATGTGAAGAAGGGATGGATGTGAATAGAATAGGGGCAAAATAGGTAGTTCAGTAGGGAATTGATGAAAAAGGAGAGAAAAGTAAAGATAATAACAAACTTCAATATACTAAGTAACATATCTCGAAGTGATATATTTCTCAGTGGTATATGTCAAATTTTGCCATAGAAGTTTTGTTAACATACTTGTGGTGTCCTCTGAATCCCTGTGCCTGAATGGAAATGAATGGCGCCTTCCTTTTGCCTTGTTACTTTGTTAGCATGCTTGTTCCATCTGGGCGCCATGGTTTGTAGTTTGCGGGTTTGTATGTTGATATGAAGGAACATCAGAAAATAGCCTGCGAGTTGCGCGCTAGCTTTCTTTTTTAGTTCATAATGTGGGTTACACACTGTTGATCATATCGTGCTGAGAAATAAATACGAATTGATTTCAGACGGTCCACCTCTATGCAACTAAAGCTGGTCCACTAAGAGCATGTCTGATGGGTTTATATCACCGATCATAGCCTTTGCCACATAAGATTTTTGCTGACGTGGATGAAAAAGAATGAAGAGAGAGAATATTGATGTTTACAATTCTGCAGAGCCGACTGTAACACCGGAACCAAGAAAAAGCATTAAACATTATGTGTTGTCTACAATCCTATAGCCGACTGTATCACTGCAACCTATTGTATGAGCTGTCTTTAGTGTTGTCTATAGATGACATAGAGAGTTGCTATAGACAACAGTTGTCTGTACCATTGTACATGCCCTAATAGGCAAGCGCGTGCTCGTGCTCTGTAAAGTCACGCGATGGTTGGCCCATGCTAAGAACATCTTCAATAGTTAGAGATAAACTTATCTCTAACATATGTTACATCATCTTTAGAGACAATATCGTCGATAGATAGTCTCTAGTACACTCTTCAACATTTATATTTTATAATTTTTCTTTGAAATGGGTTCACATGTCATCTAGAGTTTATTAATGTATTATGTCTTATTTTGCGTGCACGATAGTCTCTTCAGGAAGAGACGATCTGTGCTCTCTCTCCTCCACGTAAGATTTTATTGACGTGACATAACTAAAAGACGACTATAAATATACTATTAAAGAAGCCCTAAGTTGATGCATTCTTTGAAATATAAATAAACTGCTGCTCTTCCTTTTATGACGTAGATCTTCTCGAAGAACCTCAAATATAACCAGTGATCGATCTGATCGTGTCCTTCCCGTTACTGTGTCAAGCTTAAGCAACGAGAAACAGCACGTCTATTCGTGGATTTCGTTACAAGACGCATAAACAGAGAGGAGCACCGTACACGTGGCGTCGATCCCCCCACATCCCGTCTCGTGCGCCGCAGCCTGACCTGACCTGCCCTGCCTGCCTGCCTGCCTATCTCGGTCTCCTCCGCTTCCGTTCCCAACAACTCGACTCGACCCGACTCCTCTCGCCCACTTCCAAACCCTAACAATGGCCGACGTCATCGACCCCACCTCCGAGGCACCCCGCGCGCGCCGCGCGCCGCCTCCGCCGCCCGATAGCCCCGACGACCGCTCGCCGCCCCTGCCCCCGCCGCCCCCCGGGGGTCCCCCGCCTACCCGCAAGCGGAGCCGCTCGCCGCCGCCCTCCCTCCCGCCACCGCCGCCGCTCGGCTCTTCGCGCCCCGAGCGGTACCGCGACCACCACTACCGCGGCGGGCGGGGCGGGAGCAGCACCAGCCCCCCGCCGTACCGGGGCGGCCGCCGCCACTCACCGCCCAGGAGGTCCCCGTCGCCGCCGTTCAAGCGGTCGCGGCGGGACGACGGGTACGACCGCCGCGGGGGCCGCGGCAGCCCACCCCGGTACGGACACGACGACAGGAGGTGGGGGTCTCCGCTCAGTCATTAGTCGAGTTTTGTACTGGATGGGTGGTTAGTTTCCGAGACTCCTTAATGTTTCATGTGTTTTGGGTGCTCCGTTGTGCAGGTATGGGTATGATTACGAGCGAGGTGGAGGCAGAGGTGGGTATGATGATGACCGGTACCATGGCAGATATCAGAATCGTGCTCCAGGTGAGGATTCTTCCCCTGGGGCGAAATTCAATCGTACCAATCTCCAAAAGAAAGGGTACGGAGAGGCACATCATCAGGGGAAGGATATATGGGGGTGTTGTGCTTGTTAAACATGGTTAACACTAGCACTTGCTAATGTATGCATTCCATAATTTGAAAACTGGAGACTTTGGTGTCTGTAATATTAGCTTGTTCATTCTTGGTGTGCTCTTAGTTGCAGTTAGAATTTTGACCACCTGAAAATATCTACTAATCTGTTTCCTACTTCCATATTGGCAAAATAATGGATGAGGACAAAGTATATGCACGACCACTGATTTGTTATCATGATTCACGCCTTTTTTTTTGGCAAAAAAATGACTTGTTATTCGGTCAATGAAAATATTCTGACAACTTAATTATCAAATCCAGATTGGTCTGATTCAGGATTTGGGTCATCCAATGATGGTCCTGGGGTCACCCAAAGGTATCTATATAATTACTTGCAGATTTACACATTTTGTTTCCTCGTTGTGTTTACTCCTTTTGGTTTATAGGCACTTGATTTTATCTCCTGGGCAATGTAACTATTTAGCAATAATCAATATTGGAATGAGATACCACTACTCATGGGAGATGCAAATTAAGTCTTCTACTGTTAGATGCTCTAAGGCATCGTTAACGCATAGAGAATCTTCTCAGAAAATTCTCCATATTTGATGTTTGAAAGCAAATTGATCCTTTGAGCATTGTGAGTCTGGAGTTGGTTTAGAGATGCTGATAAGTTATCAGCATGAAATTCCATTTCCGCTAGAAGGGCAATTTGTCCTTTGGATCCTCATTACTCTTATTAGCCACCAGCAAGCCTTATGCTCCTTTTACGGTTAGTACTACTCCCACAGTCCCACAGGACATCCTCCCAGTTGTATAGAGACTATATCATCCTGCTATGGAACTATATCCTTGAAGGCAGAATCAGTATATGTTTTGGATACAATCAAATGGAGAATCTGATGAGAGCATTCTTTATCTGTTAACAACAAGCAGTGGGGGCACAGGCTTTATTTGAATTCATGAGTAGTGGTTTATCTTGAGAAAGTAATAAGCATGCTTTATTATAGGCATATGCCAAGTTTCTGGTTATTTTATTTTATTTTATTTCCATGGTAGATTATCACTATTTTGTTGTGCACCGTATCACATTAATCATGAATCTATATTATTAACTCCATGGAAACAACACTTTTGATATATGTACTTTTGAACTATTCTAGTTTTCCTGCATATTTGCATAGATGTTCACACTATACATTCTTGTGCTATTTGTAATAGCCATCATTAACATTATGAAGAGAAAAACGAAGGTGATGAATTATTGTTTTCCTCTCTTTTCCTTATTCATCATGTTCCACTTCCTCATCACCACAATATGTTTCTTAATCAATGGTATTTGTTCAGAAGAGGGACAAGAATGAATTTGACCTCTTTTGTGAATTGAAACTCATAGAAGCACTTGATAAGTCCTGCTTGTTTGGAGTGGTTGAGGTTTAGACTCTGCATTAGAAAGTCCCAAGTCTATTATGGATTTGTGAGCGCTATTTCTCTACGACAATGGGCATGCTTGTCAATTTCATATGCTGATAATATTTTGATGGGAATTTATGGAAGTATGCAAATGTTCATTGGCTCATTCCCTCTTTCATTATGTGTGATTCACTATTTGTTAAGTGTTGCTTGCCTGCTAAAGCTTTCTATCAATTAATGAGTTAATTCTGTTAGAAATTCTTGTTCAAAATTTTTCAAGAGATGGGAGGAACATGGCAAGTTAGAGCAGACTATTGTATAATATGTTTCCAAGTCAATAATTTAACTCTTGGCCAGGGTGCTCTTTCTTTTTTTCTTTGGAAAACAATTTACGTGAGGCGGAGACTGGAGATCTCACATGAATCCCACGAGAAGTTAATGCATGGCAAGAAGACCACATGTTAGATGGCAAATTTTTGTAGGCCTGAAAGCAATGCCGCCTTCTTATATTTTGTAAACTTTTTGGCAAGCATACCTCTCAAACCAGATATTTGGTCAATGAGATGTTTGAGCTATTCTTCTCCTCGCAATGAAACAAATCAAAGAAGACTCTTATTGCAGATTAACTTTCTAGTTTTTACATATCAGATTTTCATTTGAACCATTTCTCAATATCTATAGGCATTTTTGCTATTTTTTTTCTTCTTCAGTTTCAGGAGCCATCCATTCTAACATCTCGAACGGAAGATTGGAGCATAGCTTTATGAGTTTCTGTTGGCATATTTCTGCGATCTTATATGCTTATGGATCTTTTCAGGGAAGGTTTGATGACATACAAACAGTTCATCCAAGTTCTCGAGGATGATATTTCACCAGCTGAAGCTGAGAGCCGGTAATCATTAATGGCAGAACACTTGTCAGTTATATCTTTTGTGCTTTTGTTTTAGTGCTGACACACTATAATGCCTCATTAACAAGGTACCAAGAATACAGGACAGAGTACATCACAACCCAAAAACGTTCTTATTTTGAACTTCACAAGAATGAAGACTGGTATGTTCAACATGATTTAATTCCAGGTGCTAACTGTACACACTAGGAATACAGATGGCCCAATTGCTTAACTGTCCTTTTATTTTCTTTCACTTGCAGGTTGAAAGACAAATACCATCCAACCAACTTATTATCTGTTATTGAAAGGTGAAATTGCATACCATGTGAATATTTCTGTGTTGGACTTTTGCCCTTGTGCATATTCAGAAAATATAATATGTTGTAGCAAAAGTGTTTTGGTTGAACAATATCCTCTTAATGAGTTTTGTCAACTGAAATTTTGTACAGCTCATCTTAATGCTTTTTTGCATTGTTGTTAGTTTTTCTTAATATTGGTGTAATTTGTTTTGTTTATGCAGGAGAAATGGGCAATGTAAGGTAGTAGCGAAGGACTTCTTTCTTGATTTGCAGAATGGAACTATGGACCTGTGAGTTATGTTTGTATAGTTTGTTTTACGATATTCTCTTGGACTTCTTGTTTATACCTTGATATTCTGCTGAACAGTGGCCCTGGAATAACTGCGACAGCAGCAAGCAAATCAGGAAGCGGCAGTGATGGGAACTCTGAGGATGATGGAGATGGTGGCAAGAGAAGAAAGCATGGCAGAGGTTCCTCAAAGAAACAGATCCTCTTTCTGGTGCTCCCAAGGCTCATCCAGTAAGCTCTGAATCTCAACGAATTCAAGCTGACATAGAACAAACTCTAGCCCTTGTGCGTAAGCTTGACACTGAGAAGGGTGTTGAGGGGAATATCCTTTCAAGTGGTGATCATGATAAGTCAGACATAGACAAATCACATATTGGATCGATGGGGCCTATAATTATAATCCGAGGCTTAACGACTGTTAAGGGCCTTGAAGGTGTTGAGCTCCTAGACACTGTTCTTACCTATTTATGGCGTATTCATGGTGTTGATTACTATGGCATGTCTGAGACGAATGAGGCAAAAGGCCTTCGTCATGTGAGAGCAGACAATAAGACTTCTAGTACAACTAATATCAATGCTGCTGATTGGGAGAAGAAGCTGAATACTTTCTGGCAGGAAAGACTGAGTGGTCAGGATCCCATGGTTATATTAACGGCCAAGGACAAAATTGATGCAGCAGCTGCTGAAGTTCTAGAACCTTATGTCAGGAAAATAAGGGATGAAAAGTATGGTTGGAAATATGGCTGTGGAGCCAAGGGCTGTACGAAACTTTTCCATGCTCCTGAGTTCGTTTACAAGCATTTGAGGCTCAAGCATCCAGAGCTTTTGTTAGAGTCGACTTCAAAAGTCCGGGAGGATCTTTATTTCCAAAATTACATGAAGTATGTATATGTGATATTCTATTTGCAGCTACAGAACAGTACCACCAAACTCTTTTAAGAGGTGATACTAATCTAGTTGTTTCTTTGTGAACAGTGATCCCAATGCACCAGGTGGAACACCAGTTATGCAGCAGTCTGCACCAGTAAGAACCACACACTTCATTTGCTTGGTTAAATAAAACATTGCAACCCTGCAAGTGCACTTCTTACATATCACACGTGTTAATTTTTATAGCTTCAAATATAGTTGGTTTTACTTTTATTCTAGTGGCTTCCAGTAGTTATGGTTGTTGTTTTTTGACTCCACACTATTTTTAAGGTCATGTATCTCTGGTGCAGTTTAGTCTGCATTAAAGCCCTATTGCCTTTGAAGATATAGTACTTTGCATGTCTGCCTTTTTGTTACTAGTTAGTGTACACGTGGACCATATACCAGCCCACCCCTTTGCGCCTTTTACAGTTTTCCTTTTTTGGAAACTCCTCAAGCCTACATTGAATGCACTGTAATTATATGTTCATGAGTTCCGGCTTAGGAGTTAGGAGAGTTCCAAACCAATTGTCGTTCATAAGTACATGCAAAATAATGAGGCTGTGATGAAGGGGACGTGACATGATGGTGTTGGCAAAGAGGCGATTGGTCTCGACGGTCTGACCAGGGAAGGCCTTGATCCCATCACTTCCTCAAGCAGTTGCAATGCACAGGCAGGCAACCCACGGTGCAGTTCTCCTCGCTGTTGTCGGTGAGGCTGTAGCCATGGAGGTCACTGAGGTGAAGCATGAAGAGACAGCTTATCCCTTCCATTACCAATCTTGGGGAGTTGGGGTGGTGTGGCAGGAGGCGAGGTGGGCTGAGTTGTGAACGTGATTTGGCTGTGGAGGAGCTCGGTGCCACAAAACTGTGTCTTGTGACGGGGAAGCCGCAGTGCATGGGAGAGTGGTGGAGATGTCACAGGTTGGGGATTTTGAACGGATGGGTGATTACTTGCCTGCCTTGTGAGAGTTTAAGAGACAGCGGCTTATTCGAGAGAAGAGTTTAATGGCCTGGGCAGAATTAGGGGAAAACATCAAACTTATACTGTAACATTGGTTATTGGAAAGTTTAAAAGTGACATTTTTATAAGTAGTATATATGTATAATGCAGAAGAAAACTGCAGCAACATTGATGTTTATTGAAATGGCTAGTTGCATTTTGACATCCTTGATAAATGATCCAACTTCTGATGTGCAGGACAAATCAAGACAGAGACCTGGTATGGATAACCGTCTAAGATATGACCGTGCTAATCGTAGAGAATATGATAGGGCAGAGAGAGATGGAGGCAGATATGGTAGAGGTGATCGCTCTCCAAGCCGTGATGGTCCTGATGATCAGATGTTCGATGCTTTTCGTGGACGAGGCTCCAATGCTCCTTTTGTAGCTGAATTCCCCCCTCCACCAATATTGATGCCTGTTCCTGGTGCTGGGTAGGTGAAAAGCCATGGGTTTCAATATAATCTGACAGGAAGTGTGGTGACCCACTAAATGGTGTGTGCATTTCTTTTCAGTCCATTGGGACCATTTGTTCCTGCACCTCCAGAGATAGCCATGCATATGCTGAGAGAGCAAGGGCCGCCTCCTCCATTTGAACCAAACGGCGCACCTCATGACAACTCAGGTGTGCTCGGACCAATGATGGGTGGTCCGGCACCAATTATAGCTATGCCTCCATCTTTTCGTCACGATCCTCGTCGTTTGCGAAGGTTAGTGATTACCGATGATCTCTTGTTGTTTTATTTGCACCAGATATGAACTGTTATCAGCAAACAAATATTGTATTGCTAGCCCTTCTTTAGTGTATAGCAACTTATGTTTTAGTCTTTTTCTTTGTATATCTGATTGCTTGTGGGGCTTGACCGCATAAGCATTTATAGTAATACGTCAGTTTTATTATTGTGGTCTTGAATTTACTGTCATGCTACTCATCTTAGCCTTGTCTGTCTTTAAGGGTATGGACAATGGCACAGACAGCTACTATCTATAGCAAATCTCTATGTTATCTGTAGATAGCACTAAAGTCAGCTCATATATTGAGTTATCTTTTTTACTTTTCTTTATAGATTACACAATTTTTTTAATGCTTTCATGGATCTAAGAAATGTGGTTGGATAGTCTCTTTGGTTTTGGTGATACAGTTGACAACACATTTCTCTTTCTTTATTATTTTTCATCTACATCAGCTTAAAAATCATACGTGGCAGAGACTATAGACAGCTGATATAAACCCATTGTACATGACCTAACTCATCTCTGATCTTGGTTGGGTTGCAGTTATAATGACCTTGATGCTCCTGACGAGGAAGTTACGGTTCTTGACTACAGAAGTCTGTAGGCTTTGTCCTGCCATATCGGCGATCTTGCCAATGACAACTCCAGATGTCTTAAGGTTTGTGGACCTCCCATTAGAATGAGGATGCATTCTTTTTTCTTTTTCTTTTCTTTTTACAACAGAGGCATAGGGGGAATGGTCATGGACAAGTAGAGCATTTTTTGAGGTCACCTGTAATGTGTTAGAATTTGTTGTAGCTTAAATGGAATTGCTCATGTTTGTTGAATTGTGCACCATGCGCACTACGCAGTCGTCGGTTGAAGCGTGAAACTGTAATGTGTTGGGGAAGGTACTGATGATAATGGTATGGAGTTAATTGCACGGCTGTTTTATGGCATGGCTGCCGCCTGCCGGATGGATCAAAGTAGACTAGACTAGTGCGGTGCGTCCCTGGCTGTGGCACGGCAGCCCTCTCTTGTTCCGACCACGCAATCGTAACGCGCCAACGCTGTTGCCGTCCCGCATCTCCTGGCTCCTAGGCCGCAAAGCGAAATAGAAGCCTACAGCCGGCACCGCGCCTTCGCCTCCCGCACGCGGCGAGCGCCGAAAAACCCCCACACGCTCGCTGGCGGCTTGGTTGTACACCTCCAGGCCTCGTCGGCACCAGCACCGCGCGAGCCGAGTCAGCGCACGAACGAGGAGACGAACTCAGCCATGCTCCGTTGTTTTGCTAGCCCGGCGGGGAACGTCGGTAATTTTCTCATCTCACCTCGATCAGTTTCCCCCCCTTCTCTTTCCAAATTCCAATGCCTCGAGTATATAATCAATAGTTTACCGTAGCGTTTTTCAGTCAGTGGAGACATATTGTGCATTCAGTTGTTTGGTAAAATTGACAAAAGAAAAGGAGAAAAAAATGTAGATATATCGTGCTGGTAAATCTGAAATCAATCTACCGCTCTACGCCGGACCAGCCAGAACTCAGAACAGTCCACATCTCCAATGTCGTGTGATGTGGCTGATAACTCAATGTGTGGTGTATCTAGCTGATTACTCAATGCAGACTGACTGTTGAGAACCATGGACTGTTGCTACTTGCTAGTACATTATGCAGCACAGATTTGTCTACTTCGCTGGGATGCTTCCATCATTTCCTTTCTTCTCTTTGCTCCTCAGCCAAGGGAAGCTCTCCAATATGCCAATCGGAGACAGGTAATCAGTAGTATACATGTATGCAGTGGCAGAGCTATAAATTTCCCAATGAGTGTACACACTTGACACTCATAATTCTATAGTTTGTATAATAGTTTTGCAACATTATAAATCCAACACATAGGTTCCAAATTCACAAATCACGAATCATAGTTTGTCGGTTCACGCGCCTCAGAGTCGGACTACAGCTAGCTTGATCCCAAAACCATTTTCCCTATCAAATTCAAAATTTATCCGACAAATCTCCTCTCTAGACTCCAATTTCACGAAAAGAATACAGGAAATGGAAAACATTAAGAGTTTAGGAGTTAGGACACACGCACCTTCAGCTTCTACTTGATGCTCCGGCCCCGCCTTGCCGTGCGCGGTGCTGCTTACCAGCGTGCTCCGCGTCGCGCCGCGCGAGCCCCGTCTGGCGTCGGCTCCCACGCCGCACCATGCCGCCCGTCTGCTCAGCGCCCGCGCCGTCTTGGCCGCCAACCAGTGGCTTGTCGTGCCGTCGTAGGGTGCGGTGGGGACTGGGGAGGGGAGCCAGGACAAGGGCACGTGGAGGGGAGGGGATTAGGGTTGGGGATTCAGGATTGGGGTGGGGGCTGGAGGAGTGGTCGAGTGGAGGTTGTAGGATTAAGGTGCGAGTGGGCTCTGAGCTGATGTTGGAGGAAAGCATGAGTTGGTGATGTTGGGAGCATGGCGCGGTTTGGCTGTTTTGGGTGCACACTAAGGCCTGTGTTACAGATATGGCCCAACTAAAGAACTCATGTATACACGAAATTTAAATTTTTGGGTGTGCTCGGGCAATACCGGGCACCCCTGCTGATTCCGCCCCTGCCTGTATGTCAAAAATCTGACAAAAAGGTTGCACAGCTCCAAAATGCCGACTCTTCCTCAAGCTAGATATTGCAAAAGCGTTTGACATGGTCCGTTGGGACTATCTCCTTGAACTTCTCCAAAGAAGAGGATTTCCATCCAGATGGAGGGGATAGCTCGTGGAGCTCGGTCTTGACCTCCTTAGAGTCCTCCTAATGGCATCCCTAGGAGCAGCATCAACCACGGAAGGGGCCTGAGGCAAGGCGACCCGCTCTCCCCCTTCCTCTTTATTCTGGCAATTGATCCTTTGCAAAGATTGTTTGCAAAGGCATCAGAGATGGGATTTTTGGATCGTCGCGTAGCCACTTTGACATGCTCGGGACATCGCTTTCGCCGATGATGCGATAATCTTTATTTCCTCAACGAGCGAGCGTCAAGCGACAACCTAATACTACAAAATTTCAAAAATGTTTTGGGTCTTCAAACCAACTTCCAAAAAGCACGGTGGTGCCTATAGGGTGCGATCATATCAACCTTGACACGCTATTCCAAGAGTTCTGCCAATTCGTTCAAATTTCCCCATCAAATACTTGGGTCTCTGTTGACCTACAAAAGATTAAGAAGAGTCGACTTTCAGCCCCTGCTAGACAAAACCGGAGGCAAGCTGGTGAGGCAGATTCCTCATTTCAGCTGGTTGATCCACCCTAGTGAAATCGGTGCTCACCTCGGTCCTGACTTACTACCTCACGGCTCTAAAAGTCCCAAAATCAATCCTTCGTGCTTTGGACCGCATAAGGCAGCGGTTCCTTTGGTCGGGGGGGGGGGGGGTGGTGAAACGATATCAAGAGGTAAATGCAAAGTCAACTGGGTGAGGGTGTGTTGGCCAACAAAGCTCGGCGGATTCTGAATTCTCAACCTCACAAAATTTGCAAGGGCACTGAGGCTACAATGGTTGTGGCAAAAATGGAATGCTACAAGCAAACCATGGGTAGGCATGGAATTACCATGCAACGACGCAGACAAGCGCCTCTTCGACACGGCTACCACGATTACGTTAGGCAATGGGCAAAAGGCCAAGTTCTAGACTTCAAGATGGCTAGATGGTACGCCCCTTAAAGAGTTGGCCCTGGAGATCTTCCGTTTTTCCATGCGGAGAAACAAAACAGTACATGCGGCGCTCGAGGATGTCGGTGGATACATGATATCAACATTACGGGGTAATCACAGTCCGATTAGTCCAACAATTCCCTCGCCTATGGGAAAGGGTAACCCAAATCTTGCTGGATACGACCGCCACGAATGTGATCATCACTTGGAAGCTAACCCCACGAGGGGAATACGCAGCAAAATCAGCTTATGAACTGCAATTCTTTGGTTCAAGCAACTAATTACAAAGAGCTAATATGGAAAACTTCGCCCCAATGCAAGTTTTTTTTGCGTGGCTCGCCATCCAAAATAGACTTTGGACTTCTGGCAGACTCCAAGTGCGGGGCTGACCAAATCAGGGCACATGCCCACTGTGCAGACAAACCACGGAAACGACATTACATCTTCTATCGGAGTGTAGGTACTCTCGACGAATCTGGAATTTCACCGCGGAATGGCTGGGTTGTGCACGGCTCAAGCCATCCCTCTGGGCCCCAAGTCATAGCATCGGTGATTGGTGGTCAAAAACTGGTAGATTGGGTCATCTACCAACAAGAGCGATGGCTATGGTGGTCATTCTAACCACCTGGGAGATATGGAAGGAACACAATGCTAGAACTTTTAACAGAAGGTGTTCCTCGCATGTAGAGCTATTTGCAAAGATTAGAGAAGAAGGAAGAGCCTGGACCCTCGCGGGGGGCAGGTGCTTGGAGCAATTGTTTCATGTGTAATTAAATCATAACATAACATGTTTAGGCCTTCGAACCTACTGTCCTTCAGTTTGTTTCTACTGTATTAATATAATAGGCAGTCCTCCTACCTGTTTCTTAAAAAAAAAGGATGTTAGATTGCTATGCATGGATTACTTTATCCCAGAGTTACCGGTTAGAAGACCTACTAAGACAAATTATAATGCAACTAACAGACCAAAGAGCAAATATGGCAAGTGGTATTGGGTCCATGAGTCGTATAAGGTTAAATGAGGTACTGCAAAGTTACTTACAGCGCAAGAAGTATCTAATTGTCCTGGACGATGTATGGGATAATGATTCATGGTGGTTCTTGAACTATGCATTTGTTAGAAACAATTGTGGAAGCAGAATACTAATTACAACTCGGAGAAAGGATGTTGCCTCCTTAGCAGACGACAAATGTGTCCTTAAGCTTAAAACTCTTCCATATGCTGAAGCGTGGGAGCTGTTCTGTAAAAAGGCATTCCGTACATTGGAACATAAAACGTGTCCAGAAAATATGAGGTATTGAGCAGAGAAAATTGTTGGCAAGTGTCAAGGATTACCACTGGCAATCATAGCTATTGGTAGCCTTCTGTCTTTCGGAGGATCAGATGAGCAAGAGTGGAAATCATTCTACGAACAACTTAGCTGGCAGTTTGCTAACAATCCAGAGCTCAATTGGGTTACTAATGTTCTGAGTCTCAGCTTGAATGGTCTCCCAAGCTATTTGAAGAGTTGCTTTCTGTACTGCAGCCTCTTTCCTGAAGACTACAAGATTAAAAGGAAATGGATTGCCAAGTTATGGATTGCTGAAGGTCTTGTCGAAGAGAGAGGAGCTGGAACAACAATGGAGGAAGTTGCTGAATGTTCTTACAGAATTTGTTCAGCGTTCTCTACTCGAAGTTATAGAAAGGAATGCACATGAAGGGCCAGATCATTTCGAATGCATGACCTTTTGCGAGAAGTCACTCTGAATGTTGCTAAAAAGGAGAAATTTGCTGTGGCATATGGCAATAGTGGCATAGCCCAATTTAGCCGGGATGCCCGCCGCTTATCCATCCAAAATGGTGCTCGGTCTCTAATTTTTTTTTGGGCAAGTTTACAGCTCCGCTCTTTCATTTTGTTTGACACTGAAGTATCATCTTCTTGGATATATGATGCTTCATCACGTTTCAGACTGCTCAGGGTCCTATGCCTAAGATTTGCGAATGTTGAACAGGTGCCAGATGTGGTACCAGATTTATTTAATTTGCATTGTATGGATTTAGCATACACAAAAGTGAAGCAGATACCACAGTCGTTCAGAAAACTTACGAAACAGCAAGTTTTGGATATCAGGTTCAGCTACGTGGAGGAGTTGCCAGGTGAAATAACTATGCTGGCTAACTTGCGGCATTTACATGTGTACGCATCCCGTGATGTTCAGGAAAGATCATTTGATTCCTACAGTGCCACAAAGATTCCTAGCAATATTTGTCATCTAAAAAACCTACAGTCTTTACAAACTGTTGCAGCCACTAAAGATTTGGTTTCACAGCTCGGGAACTTAACACTGATGAGAAGTTTGGGGGTAATGAAAATGCAGCAAAGCTATACTACGGAATTTTGGTGCTCCCTGACAAAGATGCCTAGCCTCAGTAGGTTGGCTATTTCTGCACGCGACAAGGATGAGGTTCTTAACTTGAAAATGTTATAGCCCTTACCAAATCTTAAGTCGTTTTGGCTAACAGGAAAGTTGTCTGAAGTAGTGCTTCCACCGATGTTCTTCAACTTTGAGAATCTCACACAATTGAAAATGGTCTGGTCTGGTCTGAAGAAGGATCCTATTAGCTCCTTCTGTCACATGTTAAATCTAGTAGTTCTTTTGCTTTGTGCTGCATATGATGGGGAACAGTCGACATTTTGTGCAGGATGGTTCCCAAAACTACACACACTACAAATATCTGACATGGAACATCTGAATCAAATTGAGATAAAGGATGGCACAATGAAAGTTCTCCATCAATTGTTACTTGCGGGTTTAAGGAATCTAAATGCTGTTCCGGAAGGCATCAAGTACATTAGAACAATTCACGTGATGGTTCTCACTGACATGTCAAAAGAGTTCAAAGAGAGACTGCAAGGAACTGACAGAGACATTGTTCAACATTAGTAGGGTGTCCGTACTTGCAACAGAACCTTAAAAGACAGTGATACATACCAGTGGACGGGATTCTAAACCGTATAATAAATATTAATTTTCTTTGACACACATAAACAGAAACATTAACTTCGCCTATTGCATCACCTGCTACTATTACCTGAAAATTAAAATTTAAAGCTTATAGATTGTTTACCTTTAGAAGTTGAAGTTGATACCGACTTCCCTCCCCGACGCACTGCCCATTTCCAGCCAGTGCCGGCCGGCAAGGAAGAGGACTACGCATCGACGACCATCTTCTTCCACCTTGAACCCAAGCTGCGACTTGGTTCTCGCAACCATCGGCCTCTGTAGCCCTCCTTAGGCACATCGCGGCAAGGAGCTGGGAGGTCAGGGAAGGAGGTGGTGGCGGTGTCACATGGGGATGGTTAGGATGAAGAGGAAGCGGTGCGGTGAACTCGAGACAGCGACGCGGTGAGGGAAGGATGCCTTCATCTCTACCTCTCCTCCCTTCCCTCACAGTGCCTTCTCCCGTCCTTGACGCCGCCGCCTCCCCTCCCCGCTACCTGGCGAGTCGCAACACGAGGGATAGGGTGCGAGACAGGAAGGAGTGGGATGTCGACGAATTTCGGTGTGTGCATGTGAAGAAGTGGGGTGGTAACTGTTTTGGTTGTTACGGAAGAAGTGGGGCATGAACACGCTAGCGAGTCGCAGGGAGAAAAGGGTGGGACGTTTTCCCGTTGTGCGGAGGTAAACCCATTCTTTTATTAGTTAAGATATACCCAACGTTCATAATTTTGACTCATATGATACTCAAGCCGGTAATCTCCGTTCTCTATCATATGTGTCAAACTTATGGCCATCATCGCTGGTGCTGTATTGCAAGCAGCACTTAGATGTTGCTAAAAGTATATATATATGTGAAAAACATATAACTAGAGCAGCCAAACTTTTGTAAGAAACCTTTCTTTGTCACTAAACACATCTAGCATATCTCGTTCTTACATGTTAGCGCATACCCTCATCCTATTCAAATTAACTAGTGGTTTGTTGATACCTATTCAAATTAACTAGTGGTTTGTTGATATTGCAGTGAGAACTTCGATTTTTCACGGCATCGCGCAAACAAGTATGGCTTCGGTGCAAAGATGTATGACCCAACAAAATCCAGCTCAGGTGACTCGCGGTGATCGGTTGGAGCCTCGGAGATCGGAGGAGCTCTCGAGCTGGCTTGAATGCATAAACAAATAACTGTACTTATTCTTGAACCCGTGGCATGTTATTTGTACCTCATATAGATCGTTCACCATCTGTCTGCGTGGAGGACGCGGCATTGTGTTCGCTGACAAAGCTGCGGAACTCATCTCCTATTAGAATCAGGAGAGAGGGGAAAGTCATGGGTAAGTAGAGCATTTCCTCTGGTCACAGGACTCAGATTATACAGGCAAGCAGTTGAGAGTGACTCGCTGATCTATTTGCTGTTCTGTAACCGCAATGCTCCGATGCGGCAAACTCATGCCGAGCCGCGCTTAGCAGCTCGCGCCGGCGCCGCCTCAAAGATAGAAAGCCCCCCATTAGCTGGCTCTCGCAGTACGCGCGGCACCTCGTCCGAGCGGTCTCCGCACTTCGGACCTTGCGGCGGGCGGGTGGGCGGTCAGCTTCACCAACTCATCACGCGCGGCACCGGCGAGGCCCTGATCGCCTCCTTGTCCAATCCAGAGGATCCGCCGCGCCGGCGTCGCGCGTTGTCCCAGGGCTCCAGACGAAGTCGCTGCCGGTGTCCAGCGCCACGCGCTGCGGGCGCGGCGTGCCTATGCCCAAGTGGATGAGATGAGGAGCTCCGAGGCAACGATCACGCTATCCCCCGCCGCCGGGGGCCACCAGCACGGTCACCGCCTCACCGGGTGGCCGTGGCCGCCGGATGAGACGAGGTTGCTGGGTGAGCGCCCTGGCCCTCGTCCGAGCGGCCATCCGGCGGAGCAGCTCACGCTCGGTGAGGCCGCATGGAAGAAATCCTTTTATTTAAGAACCAAAAACGAATGAGAAAAATCTGAAAACCAAGCCACCAATCTTATGTTTGTACAATGGGGAAGAACGGTCGAATTCCAATCCTATGTGCTTTCAATATTGCAATTTACAGGCGATGTAAATGCTGCTGATATATGTACGTTTTTGTGCTGCACAAATCCGGTAAGATACGCACATAAGAATCACTAGCCACCAAGGTTAGCATGTAGGAGACGGTGGAAGTGGTGCATGGCCATCTCCACGGACGGCGCGTATCTACCCACGCCGTAAGCCGGTGACTCCAGGCCCCGCTGAACTCCCTCGCAGAGTGCAATGTCTTCCATCTGCAGGTAAAACGCACGATGGTAAAAAAAAAAAAACCACCTTGAAATGTCAACAACAACTTGTGCGGATTACGCTTTGTTACACAAAAATTTCTTGCTTGTGACATTGCAGGTCTATGGGAAGTGAGTTCACAGTTGTGTTTCTTCATGCCATGGTCACAATATGATAATGTAGCATGCATTTATGTGTTGTCAGTGTGGTGGATGTATCAGAAGATGCAGAAGCCAGCATAGAGACAACAGTCATGGAACATAATCCTATTGCTACCTCAGATAGCATGGTTCTCATAAGAGAAAAACATGAGGTGCATCTGCTAACAACTCAATCAGGGTAAATGATGTTAGAAGACCATTCAATTTACACTACTGTAATTATAAACTCGAAGAGACTATCTACTTTCATATAAGCTCTGTCGTTACTGCCAACATCGGATCAAACTACCTTGCAACCAAACATCAGTTTCATGGTAATATACCTGTACTTGTTCACTGTCTTTTAAGCTTCTCTCAATAAAATTCTGGTCATCCTGCACATTCAATATGGATGAGTCAACTGAACAGATTTACAGCACGCAAGAATATACCCTTTGTAAACTCCTAGGGGAGGGGGCATGGCCTTTAGCCTTAGAAAGCTCCGCCCCTGCTTCAAAATCAATCTCATTTTATCAAGCGCAAGCAGAAACAACCACAGTATGCAACAATCAGGTACTCATGTTCGCAATTTAAACAACTCTTACACTAGTGTCATCTGAGATGTGTAAAAGACATTATATGATGCCATCGAGATTCAAGACTATATGTGCTGTACATAGTATGTATTGCAAGGACATAAAATAGGAATATGAGAACAGGAAAATAGATTCTACCAGAAGAGACCTGTCGAGAAAATAATCAAATACCACTTTACACCTGGTTGCATCCAATGGGACAGCTAGATTAGTGTCCATCCATGGACCATACCTGAAAATTGAGAAATTATTCACATCTGGTATGCATAATACTATAAAGCGAGCAAGTTGAAGCAACGGGTTCTCAAGGATGCCCACGGGGCACCTGTTGATCATGAAGTTTGGATAAACAAAGGCATAGATAGCTTTTGTCCCTAAGCGATCGAAGCCATCTTGTTCTGCTGGGGCACTTTCACATCTTTGTACACTAACTCTTTCGTATGTCTGCAAGACATAAATACATGCTAATTAACAATTCATCCTAAAAGAGCAAAATAACAGAAGTTATAAGAAAATAACTCAGTACTGCAGTAGCATTGGTGTCAGGTGTAAAGATTCATGAAAAGTAATCAAGATAAATAAAAATTGATGCTTTCAACACAAAACAATTGAACAAACTAAAAGAGAGAATATTCAAACAAATCATGAAAACATTGGACTAGTCAAGCCCCTCTATACCCACCAAGTCACCAATACCTAAACAAAATTTTGTTAGGGGAAAACTGCATAAGGAAAGGAGGTTTACAAACTATACAAGTGTTTCGTAGGATTGAAGCTGCAGACCAGATGCAAGGGCCCCATGTGCATATGGAACATGATATCCACCATCTAGATAGTTGTCACAAAAGACCTGCGTGACAAAAGATCCAATGGGCATAAACATATACTCAAGAGAAGCTCATTGCATTTTCAGTGGCATGTGATTAAAATTTCAGCCATGACAGTTTATCAGCAATGGACCTTCCAGTTACATTTGATAATATATTCTCGCCTGCAAATATGAGGCAGTGAAGTGTCAATGCCATTTCTACTAAACAGATCTGAAGCACTACCCAGCCATTCATCTCCAACTACATCATCAACAGTATCTTGAGAGAAGTCATCATCAAATCTTGCCAGAACAAAAGGTCCCCATGTAGCCACTTTAATTGGTATGAGACTAAAATCCTGATTCCAAAAAGAAGCATAAGTTGCATTTTGGGGGATTGAGAAGCATAAAAGCTCAAAAGAGAAGTTGGGACATACATTCTTGTTGAAGTTCTTGATTCCTGATATTCGTGTAGCTTTTAGGAGGATACCATCCAATCCATATGTCCAGTCCTACAAAAAACTGTCTTCTAAAAAAAGTGATAGAAATAGAAACAACTGTGTCAAAACTGACATGATTACTAAGTTCAATGTCTGCTCAATCTAGAAAGCAGAAACTTAACCCTAGGATAGCAAAGAAAAAATTATCATACAGGCACAGCACCACAAGGATGTACCATCTCTAGAAGGTTTGTTAAGAACTCACATGATAAGGGCACTGGAAGCAAGTCTTCTGACCGCTTCCACATGCAAGGAGGGAGGCGTGATGGCGACACACATTGTGAAAAGCATGAAGTTCCCCATTTGTGTCCCGACATACGACAAATTCTACGTTTCCCAGTCTGTTGCTTCATCTTGTTAGATGATTGAAAATTAGCAGTCTCCAACACAAATGATCTTATTTTACAAGAATTTTGTGGTAACAATGACTAAAACTCACAAAATTTCAAACAAGCGCTTCCTATGTGAATCATTATTCTAGAAATGTCTTAAGAACCTTCACACTTGTCAAAGAAGTTTTAAGGTTTGCACACCAGACACTATAGCAAGTCCTAGTGATTCGGGGTACAGAAGCATGAAAACAAGATGAAGGCACCTTCCTGTGAAGAAATCATTTGGGTTCTTGACTTGCCCTATGTGACCTGGAAAAGAACCAAGCAAGGCAGCACCAAATAAGCTTTCAGTGTGGAAATAAGGACGCATGTTAACATCCTCAGTGAACTACCTACCAAAAATTACTAAATTAGTGAACTATACAGTGATGAAATGATGGTGAAGAGAAGTTAAATGCACAAACGTAAATGATCAGTCGATCATAAAACCAATTGTCTCTCATTGAAGTTGTTAACATTTTCATCGGGCATGATCTAATATAACACGGGGCTGAGGGCCTTGCCCCTGACAAAATTTAGCCATGTTCCCTGAGCTCTCCATTTCAAACCAGTGAGCAGTGAGCTCCACTCCCACCCTCTCACTCGCACGTGGCCCCCGACGGGCAGGCATCCATTGATGGAATGGAAACCAACGCTAGAGCTGTACCACACAACTAGCAACCAATCCTAAAAACTAGAAGGAAATTCTAAGGGAGGGGTCGGGCATACAAAATTGAGCGTACCAACAGCCTGCCACCCGCGGAGGAAGGCGCGGTCGAGCTCGAGCCGGAGGAATTCCGGGTCGGTGTACCACCCGCTCGGCGGCGTCACCGCGGAGGCCAGCGGGATCGCCGGGTCGAACGCCGCCACGAGCCGCCGCGCGGGCTCCGCCGCCGCAGCGGCGACGACGACGCGGGACGGCGCGGCTCGCCGGGGATTGTGGCGAGCGGTTCTCGCGGCGGGGGAGAACGCGGCTAGGGATTGCGCGATCACCATCGCCAGCCGGCGGCTGCGTGCGCGTCGCGACTCGCGACAGGCGTCGGGATTGGAGTGGGAAGAGCACCAGCGACACGGGTAGCTGTCGTGTAATCGCATTGCTTTAGTCGTTGCCTTGCTCGTTCCGTTGGTGTCTTGTGCTTACGGTGGCCGAGAAAAGAAATGTATTTTGTTTCGCAGAAAAAAACAGTCTGGCCGCTTCATCGGCCAGGCTTGGCCCGAAAAGGCTCGGTTCCTTCTGGGCCGTAAGAGAGGCAGGTTGGGCCTGTCTAGTCACCTAAAGGCGACCAATTTGTACGAGTTCTTTTAAAATAATATTATTGTAAAAGTTAATTACAAAATTAAATAGTAAAAAAATAATTACAAAACTAGGTCCTATCGTTATTTCAATTGGCGTCGGGGACTCTGTAGCCAAAGGAACAATGGGGAGGTTCTGTGCGTCGAGTTCAAATGATGACGAGGATCTTGTCGCTATTTGAATTGGCGATAGACACTGTCCTCCTCGAATATAGTCTTGTTTGTAGAAAATTTTAAATATAGCAAATATGCTAAAAATATAATTTTTTTGTGGAGCCCACGACACAGTGTACTTACTTGTGTAATTTTTTCATAATTTTATCTTTTCTGATTTTTTTCTCTCAAAAAATTATTTAAGCATACTATTCGTAGGAATTTATAAATATATAAAATGAGTTCTAAAAATTATGAATTTTTTTAAGACTCTTTACGTAGTGGACTTGATTGTGTAATTTTTTAAAAATTTTATATGTTCTGAAATTGTTTTGAAAGTTAAGGGTTTGGGTCTCAAAAATTAGGATTTTAGGTTTTGAAAATTAGGTTTCATAGTTTCATGATTCCGACAAAGATCGCAGTGTGGTCGAAACCTAAAATCCTAATTTCAGGTTGTACGGGTCGGAACCCCACTGTGATCTTTGTCGGAATCATGAAACAATAAAACCCTAATTTCTAAAACCTAAAATCCTAATTTTCGAGACCTAAACCCTTAATTTTTGAGATAATTTTAGAACATATAAAATTCTAAAAAAAATGCACAATCACATCCACTATGTAAAGAGCCTTAAAAATCATAATTTTGGAGCTTATTTTATATATTTAGAAATTCCTATAAATAATATACTTAAATGAATTGTGAAAACTTGAGCAGATAAAATTATGAAAAAATTACACAAGCAAGTACCACTGTGTATTTTGTAGTAATTTTTTAGCTCAATTTATATATTTAAAAATTTCTAGAAATAATATTATATTCTGAGGAGGAGGGGTTGACAAATCATGTTGCTATTTGAACTGTTGACAGAACCTCCCACTGTTCCCTTAATTTGACGACAGGGTCCTGTAGTTTTGTAATTGTTCTTTTGTTACTATTTAATTTTGTAATTATCTTTTAAAATAATATTATTTAAAAAAAAATTCAATTTGTACCCAGTTGCTCGGTGTCGTCTGAGTGTTGCGTCGCACGGGCAGTCGGGCAGCACGGCAGCTGATCTAGGTTTGTTCCACCTGTTTCCCCATTTGTCACCTCTTGATGTAAATAAACATCCCATTCGCGACATGGTGTGCGTAACCATCTACCATCCAAAACCTACAAAGTTAGGCTTGTTTGGAGCAAAGAAACGTCACGTGAAAACAGTGCAATCCGTGCATTATCTCCGCCAAATTCCCGTGATCCAAACGGGGCCGAGACGGCGTGCAATTGTTTCCCCACTGTGGCCAATCCGGCCGGGCGGGGCCATGCCCCTGACCGGTTGACGACTCCTGCTAAACAAAAAGCCTTTACGCAGGGCCCTACGCGTGCCGACAGATCGCCATCGGCGGGGACACAGTGGTAGGGCTATCACGCGCGCGAAAGATTTTACCTATCGGACAGTGAAACGAAAAGCGAGAGCAGAACGGGGCGGAGCCGGCGTACGTTGAATACAGTAGTCAGCAGCGTCGATCGATCGTACTACTATTGCCCTACCAACTGAACTGACGAACGCTGACAGTAGCAGTGGCAGTTGCTGATTAATTGATTAGGCAAACGGCCGGAGCGGATAAGATGTCCAACACAACACACAACGTACGTACATGCCGTGGTCCATTTCCTCGCGACGTGACCCGGCCCCTATCCATCCATCTATCTATCTATCTATCTCTTCCCCAGAGCTTATCCTTCCGCAACACCTTTGACAACCTTGTCTCCCCTCCCACCCTTCTTCCCCAGAGCTTATCCTTCCACACCACCTTTGACAACCTTGTCTCCCCTCCCATCCCTTTCTCGCTCGCTCTCTCTCTCTCTCTCTCTCTCTCCACGCCACCCTGCTGGGCTGCTGCTAAGCTAGTCCAATCCTAGAATTAATTAGCTCTTCGTCGATACCTAGTGCTTTTTGGCTATTCAGTGCTTTGCTGAACCTGACCATCAGCTCTTCGTCGATACCCATCTGTGAAGAGCTGATTAACTAGCCTGCCTCTGAGCTTTCTGCCTTGTATATGTGCTCAACTCAAGAAAAACATAAGGTAAACTCCTAAAGTACAACTGCACCAACCAACCAGGCATGGCTTGGTTTTGCTCTTTAGCGAAAAGGCACCATGCTAATGCACACAAGGTGGTTACGAGTGTGGTTGTTGGCAAGTAACTGTTAGTATATGCAAATGCAGTGCAGGGGGCAGGTTAGGATTAAATGGGACTTGATTAATTAATTTATCTGCATTTTGCCTTGTGCTAATTGAAAGGTTAGGCCCTCTCCAATGAGCCCACAGTCATATACACTAGCTGGGATGGATGACACATGCACCACAACACCTTGCATGTGTAATACTCCATGTTTGGTGCTCTATCTTGGTCAATGCAACTAGCAAGCAGTACTAGTAGTACTGCTTGATTATAGGTAGAGTAAGTAGCGCATCAGCTAAAAGAACAAAGAAACCTAGCTCTAGGTATACAATGATTGATGGTATATATGAGATGAGATGAGATCCCGGTCTATTACAGAAGGATCCATCCTACCATCGATCTTGTCCTTCCTTCCATCGATTCCCTTCTCCCTCTTCGGTCTCCGATCCGTGTGTTGATGTGTGTTCTTCGATCAATTCAGCCACTGCCACCGCCGCCATAGATGACATTGACGTCTCCGATGTTATTACTTATTACAGGGCGGTCGTTCGGGCGGCAAGAAGAGCGGCAGCGCGGTGAGCGAGGTGGAGAGACCCTCCGGATGGATGTGCACCGGAGGATCCGCCGCCGCTTGTTGAAGGGTTCTCCGGCTTGGCGAGGACGTCCCTGGCGTTAGTGCCGGTCACGTCCTGCAGGTTCGCGAACGACCGAGACTTGCCGGAGAAGAAGTTGGACAGCCCCCTCCTGCGCGCATGCGCCAAATTAATCAAACGGGTCAACGTTAATTAATACAAGAATAATTAACCGTGCGTGTCTCGATTAGTTAAGACGGGTTGCGCTTGTGCAGCAGTTTCTTGCAAGAAGTGGAGTGATTTGGAATGGGAGCACGTAATTAAGTGCGGTGCGTAATTACTTACTTGATGGGGAGGGCGTCGTCGAGGGCGTCCAGGCACGTGAGCCCGCCTTTCTTCTTCCTCCTCCACGACGTCTCCTTGCTCTCGACCTCCTCCCCCTCCTCCTCGTCGGACACCGCGCCAATGGAGGACCGCTCCCCCTCCGCGTCCTCTTCCCCCTCCTCCTCCACCGTCTCCAGCACGAACAGCCCATGGCCGCCGTCACACATCCCCTCCACCTCCGCCACCTCCTCCTGGACAACCTCCTTCCTCTTCCTCGCCCCGCCGCACAGCCCGTACGGCACCGCCACCACCGCGGGGGCGGCGCCACCGGGGTGGGCCCCACGGCCGCCTGTGCCGCCACAACGGACATCACGTCCGGCCGTGAAGGTGCTGCTCTCATCAATGGCGCCCGCGGGCCCGGTGCGTGGCTCAGAGACCCATGGCCACCAGTGAATTATTGTTCCTGTCCCGATGGATTAGATAGAACGCGAAGGAGAGGAGAGAGGAGGAGGGGTGGTGGTGTATATAGGCAGCTAAGCTAGGAGGAGGAGGGAGATATGGACGCGTGGATGGGAGACGTGTCGGAGGCAGCGAGGGCGACGGGCGCACCAGACACAGGAACTGCATGCACGCACCCGCGCAGCAACACGTTCTCTATCTCTTTAGCTAGCTTATTATTGCCTTTTTAGCTGATAACCTGAGAGGATTATGTATGCAGCCCAAACCATCCATACTTTTGCCAAATCAGACTCTTATCTACAACGCACACTGCTGGCTCAATTTGCTTAATTTGTTTGTCGTGGTAGGACTGAGATGACAAGATCTAGTTAATCAGCTCGTGTTTTATGTACATTTGGAGAAATGGTTTGAGTATTTGCCAACCCAATCAAGTCATGATAGGTGTTAGCTAACATATATGTATATGCGGCATATCTGATGCACGTGGATTGAATTGTGCATATATGGATCGGACCATCTA
The DNA here is from genome assembly GCA_036346255.1 of Ampelocalamus luodianensis. NCBI lineage: Eukaryota > Viridiplantae > Streptophyta > Magnoliopsida > Poales > Poaceae > Ampelocalamus > Ampelocalamus luodianensis. The sequence goes on along the minus strand of CM070627.1, from coordinate 46,805,858 downwards.
AGCCCTTTATCACGAAATCATCGGTAGAGATGGAGCGAGCCAACTGCAGCTGCCATTTTGCGAACACCCACCACATACGAAAGAAACTATCTCATTTGCCCCACGCTCCCTCTTCCACCCCGACCCGTGCTGGGTTTGGATCCCCTTAGCGGCGGCCCGCCTGCCTGCCGCGTGGCTGTGCCGTCTGACCCGTCGCCTGCCGCCGCGCCCAGCCTGTGTCGCGTCGAGCCCCTACCTAGTCGTTGCCCACCTCCCCAGCTGTCGCGCCCCTCTGCTCGGCTCCACCTCCTTGCGTCACGCCTCCTGCGCGTGCCCTGTGTCACGCCCCTCCCCTGCTGGTTGAGGTAACCCCCCTCTCAAATGGGTGCTTCTTGATGAATATTCCCGTATTGAGAAATCTTTAGTTCTTAATCTCTTAGCAATTTGTTGATTTATTGTATACATGTCAATCTTTAGTTCTTGATCTTTTAATCACATCAGCACATGATTCTCAATAGTTTGATTTGATGCCTTAAAAATTGTTTGATTTGATACTTATAAGTGCCAAAACCTACCTAGATTCTGTGGATAATTAGCCTAATTATGCCAAGATAGCATCATGTTAAAACATATGCTTTACTTTGAATATTGGTGTATGAGCGAACTCTGGAGCATTCATTTTGAATTGAGAAGTAGTGCTACTTTTCGAGATTCCAAAGTATCTATTCGAATTTGGCGTGAATTGTATAGTCACAAACACATTTTACGCTTTATTGTTTAATTCGATTGTTTACTTTTTTTTTTTTGATGTGCAACCGCATGGATTCAATGAAAGATGTGAGTAGCTCCGTGCGACCACTAGCTTTGCCATGTCTCGAAATGGTTGATGCGCACTCTCTCGTTGCGAGCTCTCTGTGTAAAACCCCTTAGAAGGCGGCCAACATCCCATTATGTGTGAGTGTGCGTACAATGCAATTTGTTAACTTGAATGATTAATGTCATTCTCGAGCTAAATCGTCCTGACTGCTGCAGGGATCATCGTCCACACTGGTAGTTAATGATGAATTGACACCTGCCGTGGGCATGATTTTTGAAGATGAGGATGCGACCCACGAGTTTTACAAAGCATATGCGCACGTTGCTGGTTTCTCCGTTTGTATTGGACAACGGACGACTACCAATGGTATTTTGCAATAGAGGCGCGTGGTACTATTGTGGTGGACATGGCTGGAAGGAAGAAAAATGTAAGAACAAGTTGAAGGTCAAAGTGAAGAGGACATATGAGTCTAAATTGAGTAGATGCAGGTGTGAGGCCATGTTTGGTATCAAATGGACTAAAGACAATAAGTTCGTATTAGAGACATTTGTGAAAATGCATAACCATGGTTTTATCTTACTTAGTAAGCAGCACTTGATACGTTCTAATAGACAAGTAAATGAGAAGTCTAAGACTACACTGTTCGTATGTCATCAAGCTAGTATTGGGACATCTAGGGCATTTAGATATCTTTTTGTCGGTGAGGGTGGATTTCAGAATATAGGATGCACAAGGAGGGACTTGCAAAATTATCATCGTACTTTGAGAGATAGTATAAAGTCTTCAGATGCTCAGATGTTCCTTGATAATCTAGGTAGAAAGAACGAGAATAATGTTGTATTTTATTTTTTGACTATGTTATTGATGGCAATGGTATGTTAATGCATGTGTTTTGGACGGATGTGACCTGTAGGGAGAACTATGTTCATTTTGGCGAGTTGCTCTCATTCGATACAATATATAATACAAACCAATATGATATGATATTTGCACCATTCATGGGAGTGAATAACCATGGGGGATGTGTTCTATTTGGGACTGCCTTGCTGCTCAATCAGACGATTGAAACATTCAAATGATTGTTTCGTACTTTCGTAAGATGTATGGGAGGTGTTGCACCTAGACTTACTGATGAAGATTCGGCCATGAAGAAGGCAATTGAGCATGTCTTCCCAACTAGCACGCATAGGTTATGCATGAGGCACATATTGAACAAACTTTCAACTAAGATAAGGTCAGATTTGAGGGATAACTAAATCTTTTATAATCATATCAATTTATGTGTGTATCCCTTAGAAACTCCAGAAGAATTTGAGTCACAGTGGGCAGCTATTATTTCTGAGTTCAGTTTGGAAGATAATGAGTGGCTCGCTAGTCGGTATAGTATTCGGGCATCTTGGGTACCAGCTTACTTTACGGGCATACCCTTAGCAAGAATTCTTAGAACAACCTCAAGGTCTGAAAGCGCTAATTCTTTTTTCAATCGCTTTATTGGTTACAAAGATATTTTGGTTGAGTTTTGGATCCGATTCAACACTGTAATGGATGAACAAATACAAAAAGAGCTAAGAGAAGACCATGCCACCTTTCACACGAAGCCTCAGTTGAAGACACCATGGGCAATAGAGTTGCATGGCGGTGAAGTGTTCACACATGAGGTGTTCGCTAAATTTTAGAAGGAGGTTATTACTGCTAGGGACAACTGTGTTGTTGAGAGCACGACACAAGTGCGTGACCTTAAAGTAATAGCAGTGAATGAGGATGGCAAGAAGGTAAGAAAAGTCACATATGACACTAGCACCATAATTTCCCACTAGTCCTGCATGTTGTTATCTAGAACCCTCGAAATCAAAAGTTGTAACATATTATGCTATCTAGTTGTAACATATGATGCTATTGCTGCTTCTCTCCAATTTTAGTTGTCTCATGATGCACTTTGTTATCATAAACAAAAGATGAATGGGGCATAAGTGAACAAACACCAGAAAGACGATCTTTAATTGGCTCATAACGCACTTTGTTTTCCAATAAGGTCACTTTATCAACCCAATCTAGATTATTGCTTTCTGCCTCATTGATAATGTCTCTTGATAAGATTTGAGATAATGCAATCGAATCTCTCTTAGACATATTCTTAGACTAAAGCGGAGAACTACTCTATTTTCTGAGAGATTGTGTGACTCATTCAACCTAACATATTTTTAGACTGTTCTCATTAGACAGAATGCACCACATTTTTTGAGTTCTGGATGTATGCACTACTACCAGAACCATGTGCCTAGTCCATTGAGAATAAAAGGGAAAATGGATATTTATCGAGCGATAATTCTGAGCGATTTAGGCATCTTGTATTTACACATCCATAATTTTCTTCTGTGATTGTATTCGCGATGCATACATCCAAAAATCAATACTCAATTTTTGGAGTTTTGAAGAACGATTCTGAGCAAATTTAGGCATCCTATAACCCATATTGCAGCGATGCATACCTAGCTATAACACAGAACCATGCACTGCTCAATCAGGATTCAACACTCAATTTCTCACAACTATTACATATATATAACACAGAGCCATTACGATCAAAATTCAACACTCAAATTCTCACAACCATTACATATATGTAACACAGAGCAATAATTACAATCAAAGTTCAACACTCAAGTTAGGTTTCCAACTCTCAAGTTTCAAAAAGTAGATAATATAGTACAAACAAAAGATGATTACACAGTACAATACTACATTCAGTTGCCAATCTTCCCAATGCTAATTCCTAGCAGCAAGAATAAAAAAGCAACAACAACCATTTTAAACTTGTTATCTGCAGCAGTCGATTTCGTTATTGACTTGTTAATCTGGTCCAATGACGCTCTCATCTTAGCTAAATGTGCCAATACATGGTGGTCGACATGGAAAACCATTTCCTTTCCATTGTTGAACTTCACAGGAGAATCATCTTTTTTCTCTTGTTCCACCAAATGCATCCCAGTCAGATGCCTCACATATTGGTCTTTCCACATGAAAGTATCGCAACCACTGGAATAAATCTGGACCAAAATAAAGCACCAAATTTAATCATCAAAACACACTGACCGGCAAAACAAAAAACCAAATTTCAACATCAAAATCAAATCAAAGGAAAGTTTCTTACACCATCGTTTTTAGAGCATTTGTAATACTCTTTGCCTCGATTCTTCGAGCTCCCAGACACGGCCCAAATCATCTTTGCGTCACGCTTTGGGCATGGCACAAGCGGTAGCCCCCACTCTTATTCTCCATGGTGTGGTAACGCGCGGGGGGAGTGGCGCTCAAGGGCGGAGGAGCAGAGGGCCGCCGGTTTGTGTAGGCGTAACACAGGGCCTAACCTTAGACTTGATTTAGGGCAGGGGAGCCCTACTGGGAGCGCTATCTGAAGGCGGAGGAGCATAGGGCTGGCGGCCACGGATGGCGGAGAGGCGCTCAAGGGTAGGGGGACGTGTAGGGTACTAACCCTAGACCTCTGCCTCGATCGCCTCGGGCAATTTGGGACGAGGGCGAGAGGAATTGGGGAATGGGGATCGAGGGTGATTGGGGGCTGCGGACTTGGGGGGCGAATTGAAGAGGAAATTTGTTCAGGCGGGGGGTTTCGCAAAAATGGCGTTAAGTGGGAGGTGTGGGTTGGCTCGCTCCATCTCGGCCGGTGATTTCGTGATGGAGGGCTCAGATGGTCCATGTCCATATGTGCATAATTCAATCCATATGTACCGGATATCCCATGCGCCACTAATTGTGTATTTCAGGCCATTTGACTCTGAATAGATATTATCTTGATGAGCACACATTGATGTTTCTTTTCTCAGAGTCTGCTTGGAAAAAAAAAAGTACTAGCGTTGCACAGGAGTGTTTCCATGACTCTTCCAAGAACAAACTGATCACAGGTTTGTCATACACATGCATGCGTGAGAGAAGTTGGATAAATTTTGGTTTCTTGATTAAAAACATCTATAGCTATCTCGAGTCAAGAAGTACAAGTCAAAATCTTAACTACAGTACGTAGCCTCGAATGACTTGCTAAATATAAAGATCTGCTTTTGTTCACAACTATTATTAGTTAATTAACACAAATATAATTTTCTACCACTCCAGTGACCTTCCCCTCAAATTTTGGCATGGTAAATATACAGTGAGCCTCCATGTAATGTATAGGAAATTAGCTTGTATATGCTAGGAACATAGCCATGTAAAAGGCTAATGTTTGGAAATAGACGGGTGCTATATTTTATTATTCTAGTCGACTTCTCATATATATGATCGGTGATTTAAGTAATTACTAAGCAAGGTCATCTTGTCTAATGGTTATTATTTCCATCGCTTTCGTAATCTTCTTAGAGATACGAAGCACCTTTTTTATACTTAGATTTTCCTGGCACATACCTTACGTGTTGCCAGATAGGATCGTTCCGGTCAAAAGTTAATATAAACCCTCGAAGCATTACATTGCATGGTCTGATTTATTGGGCATGAACTAAGGCTAATATAGATCTAGACGACATTAACCTTAGCTCAAGAAGAACACCTAGCCTAAACATTAGAGCGGAAACGAGAAATCCATAGCCGAACTCGAAGATGCCATTAGGCTTGTAAATCTGTCGATGTAGAGTCGTCGGTGGTGGCAGAGGTGGCGTGGACGGGGCTGGCAATGTCACGGTGACGGCGGCGGCCTTCGGTCTTCGCCTACCACAGCGCTCGTGAAGATCAGATCTGTAGAGAATCTCGTAGCCTAGAACCATGTAGCATCCTCCCCTTCTTCCTCCCCTCTCTCTCTCTCCCCCTTCCGTCGACTTGCGTTGACCCCGGCGCCGTCAACCCCCGTGCGGCGCGTCGCTTCCCCGTCCACTCGTCCTCGCGGGCCCCTTGCTCAGTGCCGTCCTCGCCCTTCGCGGTTGCTCTGCCGCCGTCGCCTCCCCCCACTCCGCTCTGCGAGTCGCGTCCTCTCGCCGTCGCCGTCGCCGTCGCCTGCGCGCTGCCCCGTCTTGTCCGGCTCCCGGCTCGCCTCCGCCGGTCCCCGCCCCTGGTACCCTTGTCCCCTCCCCCGGCTATAAAGCCCTCCGCCGGCCCGTCCCCATCTCGCCTCCCCGCGCCCTCCTTCCGGCGAAGAAGAGAGGAAGAAGAGCAAGAACTTCGAGAGGAAGAAGACTTACCTCAAGCCCGCCAGCGCGCGTCGTCGTTCCATTGGTCGCGCCACCGCCTCGGGTCCACGCCGTCGTGCTCCTTCCGGTCGCCGCGCGCCTAGGGCAACCCCATCGCCGCCGCCGTGCCCTCCCCTCTCTCCACCGCCGCGCCGCGCGCTTCCTCCCCCCAAGCCTCCCGCTCCTCTCCCCGCGTGCCGTGCGCCGCCCTCCCCTTCGGCCTTTAGGCGAGCCGCGCTGTGGGCGCGCGCCCCAGCCAGGGCGTGCACGTGGGCGTCGTGACTTTCGGCCCAAGGCTGTGGGCTGGGCTGCTTTAAGTGCCGTGGGCCCTGCCGTTTTCTTTTTTATTCGAGTTTTCTTTTCTTTTCCTTTTTAATTCAAAAGAGAGGCTTAAAATTACATAACTCCCCCATTTCAACTCCAAAAATTGTAAAGTAAATTTCTAAAAATTTGTTAAATCAAGATCTTGCTAATGGCATAGGTCTTGTTCAATTTGGAGTTCATTTGGGTATTCTTGTGTATTTATTGGTCCTTTTGCCTATTGTGTCTTTTTCCGGTACTTCGCCCGCATAGAGTTCGGAGACAGGAGACCTCCACGTTGATCAAGAACAAGACTACTCGGACCCTCTTCCCTACACTCAAGCGAGTCAATACTTTGATCATATTGAGCCTACATTTTATGCAAATTACATTCTTTTAAAATAGCAAATTGCATGCTTTATTTCCTTAATCAAACATATGTTAAAGCTTAAGGTAGTTAATACCCGTTTGATGATTAACTAATTATTATGCCATCCTTGACAACTTGAGTCCCTTAAATTCCATTGTCACCCTAGTAACTATATGGTAATACTAGCTATAAGTGTACTTAGCGACATGTTAGACTTGCTTAAATGCAGGGACATTAAAATGTCCTAATCATCATCATTTCAAACATAAAATGATTTGGGCGGTCATTGCGGGTAAATGGCGAGATGGTTGAATGGTTGTATTTTACATCTCAAAACCCTAAGCTGCTAATACCCGTGCAGGCGGATGGTAAGATGGTGGAGTGCGGATGGAGCACGAGAATGGCGGGAATGTGGTTGGCCGTCGGACAACCCTAAGGACTCAATCTTGTCACGACCTCACATGTATAACAAGTACAACCACAAGTGCGCAACAAGCTGCGACTTGGCTTAGTACATTTATCAAAACACGAAAGTCACCTCCTTTGGAGGGACAAAGGGGCAAAAGCTCAGGTATGTCGGTGGATGGGACACCGAGTCAAGGGTGAAGTTCACGATCGGCGAGTGTAGCCACGCTCGCCGATCGTTGAGGTGGACATCCGCGCAACGTATGGGCGCAACCCCATATGGGTGAGATGATGGAAGGAAGAGATATTTAGAAAAGTTATTGTGACAACCTCTCGACTACGACTACGGAATCGTGTAGGGACAACGAGTTAATTGTCTCTTGTGGGTAAAGTGTACAATCTCTGTGAGTTATAAAGCTGTTTAAACAGTCGTGCCTACGGTCAAAGGCGGACATGGGAACTTAACTTGAGTTAGTTCTATTTCAAAAACCTTGTTGGGTGGTATGAAAATTGTGGCGGGCTCATCTAGCCCTGAGATCGTTTTTCCTGGGTCTCCTTACCCAGTGTTGTTTAGTGGTGGACGTAACCACAATCAAAATAAGCATGAAGGTGGAGGGAACCTCTGCTGATATAAATATTGCACAATTAGTCTCTTTAACCAAACGCAATTTGTTAAAATGCTAAGTGATAGGAATTGGTAGTTATGCTAATTGGAAACATTACTTTAGCAAATAAAATAACCCGAGCCATCCTTGTTAAGTCTTGCATGTATATTATTGCATTGTGTGTTGGCTCGCGAGCACGGAAGTTGTGCTCATTCTCGCTCTCCCCAAACCCTTGGACAACGCGGATGAAGGAGACTATGCCTACTACGAGGAACCAGAAGTTCATGGGCATGTAGTCGATGAAGAATAGTCTAGGTTCTATTGTCTAGGTCTCGTCCCAGTCTAGCGGACTCTTTGGTACTTGCGTACATCCGATATTATCCAGGTCCTTGGTTAATATCGATTTGTACACATGTTGCCCGATCGCTTACTGTGGAGAGTTAAGCCCTACCCCTTTGCTTCCTTATAGCTACCGTGTCTTTTGTGATGTAATAAATTTGGCCTGTTCGGCCCGTATTGTAAAACGACCGAGCGCGGTCTATGTGAACTCTTTTGTGTTAATTAATGAATGGTATGGTTCTCATACTGTATGAAATGGTTGACAATGTATCGTGAGTGCTATCTCTGATCAGGGAATAGCACGGTGTTTTCCTGAGATGATTACGGATTAGAAAATCCGGGTCCGACAAACCACACCGGAAAAGGACTGCCGAACCCCCTTGTTTTTGTAGCGCTAGGTGAACGGGACCGAAACCAAAAATACGTTGGTTGCGCCCTCGATCAGGGCGCGAGTGGGCCGTAGCCCTTTGAATCTCGGAGGTGGTTAGCCGAGATAAACCCAACATGATTATCTTTCATGTTCTTCTTTTGCTCGATCCCTCCTCCAGCAGGGCAGTGGCCAGTTGCACCATCAATCAATAGCGGCTTAATTAGAGGTCATATATATAGCATAAACATGCTAAATTTCTCATAAAGCCACGATGACCAATCCATTGTTGGTATGCCCAACCTTGATTTCAAACTTTATAAAAGAAACCGTTTGTTCATTCAGGAAGTTCATACACGTTGCAGATTAAGGTCCCCAAAGTAACATTTCCGGATCTCCTTACAAAACTCGATGTACGTGGCGTCCTGAACCGGCTGTGTGTTAAGATGACAACCTTTGATTAGCAAATGGAGCCCGGAAACGCTATCGCTAACGTCTCTGACTCTGAAGTAGTACTATATAATATAAAGTATTAGTTGGAATTTGGAATCTTGTCCGAAAACGTTACCTCGACCGTGCGAACAAATCATTAAGAGTTACCTTGTGTTCTCAGTTAACACTGCATGTCTTTCATGAGATCCTTGCAATGAAGCCTTGTCCTCATGTGAGCTATACGCGCTAAGTCCGAAAACAGAAGGACTGGATGTCTGGATGGATGGAGTAGGATTAAGTAAAGGCTTGATTATTCAGAACTAGTACTATGACTATAAGCCTATAGGTTGGTGACCAATTCCTGTCATAAGTTGCATGCAGAAGAACTTTCTAACTCCCAATGTTCAAACCTGTATCTGTTCACTTCATTTACTCTGGTCTCCTCGCAGGTTCAGGCATATGTGCTCTCAGGAAGAGCAACCTTCAAATCAACGATCCGGCCGTCGTCTCTGCTCCAAGATCCTTATCTAGCAAGACAATCCAAAAAAGGATCGATATCAGATTGATCAGATAGCCAAACCGGCCATTGTTCCAGTGCATAGTCGTGTTACCTCTTCTTTTTATCTCACTCGCATCGGTCACCTTTTGCAGTTCCCTAACAAAGATCAACGACAAGCTACAGTTTGCTTCTTATCCAAAGCTACCAATGAAAACGACGCCGAATTGATCGAGCTGTCCATCTGATTCTATCTGCGCAGGCGCCGCAGCCCTTTTGGACAAAGGAATCGGGACTCAGGGCACGACGTACGCCTTAAGGAACTCCTGCAGCCTGCAGGAACGTATACGTAGCCATCTTTTGTACTGTAAGTAGTAGTAATTATATCAGAAGGACAAAAACGGATGGATGGATCGGGACAGATTAGGTAGGCCATATCCAGTTATGAGTTATCCGATCTGAAATCGATCCTAATCCTGCTGCAGATCCTAGTACACGCGACGACATCTTTTATTATTGGTAGTAATGTATCAACAATAATTGTTGGATATATAGTCAATGAGACAGACCAGACCATGCATGTACTCCATTTCCATCCAGGTGCATGGCTTGGTTGTTGGGTGCAGAAGGCAACGAGGACAGCCAGGTGGAGCTATGCAGTTTAGGGAGTAGTAACCGGCGAGCGCCAGTTCGATCGCCACCGCTTGCAGATGGTGCTCGATCGGCTAAAGCGGCGCGCGGTTTCGGAGGTGGCCTGGCCTGATGCACGACAGACGGGGGGAGTGACGGGAGAAAAGAAGACCGGATTCGAGGGCGCGGCCGGCCATCATGAGCACGTAAACGATATCTGATCCCTTCGTTTCTCGCGTCGTTTTTGGGGGGAACTTCTGCTTCTCGTGTCGTCGTCTTGCGATCTTCTTCTCCGGCGACGGTTGACGTTACGACCCCTTCGTTCGTCGTCGTCGGTTTTGTGTCGTGGTTGCTTCGTGCGGGGACACGCAGGGTATTCCATCGGCGTGGATCGGAGCGGCTGCAAGGACATCAGGAAAAGGTTACGAAGGGGAAAAGTTTTGATAAGCCTTGTCGTAGGAGGACATCCGTTTCTCGGATTATGTGCTATATTGAATTTTTCGATCGTTTATTCGGCTAGATCTCCGTGGGCTCATAGGTTGAACCCTAGATTTCAGCGAGGCTATATGGGCTGAGTAGGTGCGGCCAACGGTGGTGATCATCGGTGGATTCAAAACGAAATCGATCGTGTGTCACTATACATGTCACAACATGTATGTGGAGTTGGTGGGTATAAACTACGTGCTATGCGTATATAGCTTTTGATAAAATAAAGCAATATTAAATTCGGTGTCCTGTACATCCCTGAAGTTTTACTTGGATCCACCCCTAGAGCTTCAGATTAAGAGGCGAAATGGCCATGCACATAGACCAATATAGCACTGAAACTAAGAAAAAATTAATGAGAAATGATCATATATACCTGATACCCATATTAAATGATATACCACAATTATTTAACCTCATTCAAAGCATTTAAGTAGGGGTAGAAAGAAGAAATATTAAAAATAATTACACTCTAGATTCCCTTGATGGATAAATATATTGTAACATATACTTAGGAGACATAGACAAATATAGCAAAACCGAGGAATAACTAGGATGAAAGTGGGAGAATGCGGGTGTAGTGAAGGAGGTATGGATGGGTGACTATATTAAAAATTTTGCTAAAAAAAAAAAAAAAAGGAAGAGGGGAGGGGAGGGGAGGAAAATAAAACCGAGAAGAAGTGCCATCAACCACCCCACGGGCCCACCCATTGTGCTCAAACCCAGACGCCCACTCCTTATAGTTAGTGTTAGAGCTCGTATCGTTTTTTCTTTTAAAAAAACACGGGGTCGGTGCGGGGTGGGAAGGGGTAGAGCTAGGAGTCAGGCGCGACATGGGCGAGCGCCGAGGCCACGTCGGTGTCTTGCCGCCGCGACCACCTCATTGTCTTGATGTCATGCCGGCCACGACTCGCCTCCGGTGATACCCAGGCACGGCCCAGGGCACGATGGGTCGCGCGTGCGTGCTGTCTAGGCGCGACTTTGTTGGATGCGTAGAGGGCCTAGTGGTGGAGCCTTGGGCGCGCTATAGCTGTGGAGCCCCTAACTCTTTGCCTCTTCCCGCGTCGGCCGCCACCTTCATCCCACCGTTTCAGCCAACCCGAAGGTTCTATTCCACGCCCGACCGCATCACGTCGTGTTCCACAACTCCACGAGCAAAAACCGTCAACTAATTTCAGGATTACACCACTAGAGCACGTCGCGTCCCCTTCTTCTCCATGTTCGGCCGAAAACCGCCACAGTCGTCGCCGTTCTTGCTCCGGTAATCCATGCTTCAATTCCTCCCCACTAAAGCATCCCTACACATCCCCCATCCTTCCCCAACCTTCGAATTGATCTCTCCCTCACCAGGTCGCCGCCTCCACGATGAGCCGCCCACGCCGCCTTAGGTCTCTGTCACTGGACTGCCTCGCAACTCCTCCGCCTCCATTAACCGGTCGGGTGAGCTCCCCTCGTCTCCCTGATGCCCGTGCTCCTTCTAACTCTTACATTCTCCCACTTGGTTGTTGCCGCCCCGTTTTCTTCCCCGTGGCCGGCCGCCATGCGCCGCCGCCCGGTCGCCTTGGTGCCACCCAAGCTGCGCGTTGCCTCCCCTGGCTCCCCATCCCTCCAACAACCCATTTTTGGGGTCAACGCCGCCACGTGATGTGTTGTACCATGCCGGCCCGGAAAAGTATAGCCAAGTCCCAGTTCTAGGAGAGGGACCGGATCCTTTAACTTAGCAGAGCAAGTCATCGATGAACAGTGTGCACAGCGAAAAACAGCGAGGGGGACTGCCGATCACTGTCGCATACATGTCACTATAGCGTATGATCTGATCGGACTGCTGATATTCACCAAAATCAGGGGCACTGTGCTTCTCTGACCCGCCGGTGGGAGGGAAATTGCTGAAGTGCATGTGGGCCAAAGCTAGTTCCACCCCAAGCTAGTTGTTCCCCAATAGCAATTTACTATAGAAAATCCGAGTGCTATCACATTCCATAGCTAATATGAGCAGTTGATCTTTTCTAAGACCAAGCGCTTAATCACTTTATTGATTATCAGCAGGGTTACAATCACTTTGTAAGTAACAATAAAGGAAGTCCTGTGTCTGATTCAGCCACCGACACCAATGCTTACTAGTTACTACCACACACTTGTTTTTGCACAAAGCATGTCAGAAGAGAGATAATGATGTGCTACCTTACACCTCTGTCCTGCAAAAATTGAACTTTCCCCCCCCTAAAACTGTTGATCTGGATTCGAGAGGGGAGAAGGACAAAGAGGATGTTCTATTTATCCATCTCTTGACTCGAAATAGGAGCAGAGTAGTTTTAAAAAATGATCGCAGGGTGTTTAGGGTTGGGCCAAGAGGGTCTCTTAACGTCTTCCTTTTTCTGCCTATCAAAGTTATTTCTCAATGATTTACCATGGTAGAGGAGAAGGGAAGAAGCACACTTGAAGAGCGTAGTACAACGGGGAGTTTTATGCTGCTTACGAGAAGGATGAGTCGCTCCCAAAAAGAGTCTATTGATTCTCTCCCAATCGATTGAATCGTGATTTACTTCACCGGTGAGGTCTCTGGTTCGGGCCATAGCATGGTACCTGTGTTACGTCCTACACATGAATAAATACTCTCTTTTTTTAGAGAGAGGGGACACATGAATGAATACTGATGAGCCAACAAAGCAGGGCCGAGAGCATCCAGCCCAAATGTTCCACTCCGCAATTTGGTCCGAACAAACACGGCCGGACTAGAAATCCACATTACCGGCTCGGAGCTGCGCGAAGGCGCGGCCCAAACAACTCCCCCTGTTTGAAATTCAGAATCCAACACCTGCACACAGCACACACGAAATCCAACTGCACCCAGAACCGAAGCCGCGTCTCTCCCGAACCCCACGCCGCAAAACCCCGAACAATTACCCACTCTTTCTCTTCTGGTCGTTCTGTCAGGGTGTGAATCAGATACAAATCATCTGTTTTATTCGACTACCGTATTCGATATAATATAGATATAGTTTAGATTTTTTTATCTGATTAACAATTTCTCTAATTTTGGTGTCATTTCTTTACTCCAAAAAAAGATGAAGCACGACAAATTCAGCAATATAAACCGATTTGCCTATTAAATGTGAGTTTTAAAATATTTACGAAGGTAGGTACTAATCATCTTATAGGTATTGCTCAAAGGTTGTTCGTCCATCTCAAACGACTTTTATGCGGGAGAAATATCATGGAAGGGTAGTTGTTTTACATGAAACAATCCATGAGCTTCATAAGAAGAAATTAGATGGAATTATTTTTAAGATTGATTTTGAAAAAGCATGATAAGGTCAAATGGCCTTTTCTACAGTGAACTCTTAGAATGAAGGGTTTCTCTCCAAGTTGGTGTGCTTGGATTGAAAATTTCATTGTAGAGGCGATGTGGGGATTAATATTAATGATAGTATTGGCCCTTATTTCCAAACCAAGAAAGGGCATAGGCAGAGGACCCTTTGTCTCCAATTCTTTTAATATTGTTGCGGACATGTTAGCTATTGTTATTGGAAGAGCTAAGAATGAGGTCAAGTTAGTGGGATAATACCGCATTTAGTTGATGATGGTCTTTCTATCCTTCAATATCTTGATGATACTATTCTTTTCATGGATCACAATTTTGATCAAGCAAAAATTTGAAGCTTATTCTTTGTGCGTTTGAGCAACTTTACGGTTTAAAGATAAATTTTCATAAGCGAGCTCTTTTGCTTTGGTGAAGCGATTTTTGAATCCCAATACTTAGAGATATTCGGATGTGAAAATGGTTGTTTTCCTCTAAATATTTGGGTATTCGATTCATTTTAGAAGGTGGAATAATGAATGGATGGGTTTGGAAGATCGCTTTGAAAAAGATTGAGCAATTAGAAAGGTAAAAATTTATCTCTTGGTGGTAGTGGTACTTATAAATTCGGTTTTGAGCGACCTTCCTATGTTTATGCTCTCTTTCTTTGAGGTACCCAAGGGGTCCTTAAAAGACTAGATTTTTAGGTCCAGTTTTATTGGCGAGTGACAATCATAAACAAAAATATAGGTTGGCTAAATGGAATATTCTTTGTAGGCCCAAGGACCAAGGTGGTTTAGGAATTCAGAACCTCGAGATAAAAAATAAGTGTCTTTTGGCTAAATGGTTGTTTAAACTTTTGAATGAGGAAGGGGTTTGGCAACAATTGCTTAAAAATAAGTATTTGAATGATAAGTCTGTCTCTCAGGTTGAGAGTAAACCTGGGGATTCCCATTTTTGGAAGGGATTGATGAAGGTAAAGCATTATTTTATTCAACAATGTTCTTTCAATCTTGGGAATGGAAAAGAAATCAGATTTTGGAAGGACATTTGGGTTGGACATCGGCCTCTTTCTGAACTTTATCCAACTTTGTTTGAGATAGTTCGGAATAAACATGCTTTGGTTGCAGATGTCTTAGGGACTGTGCCTTTAAATTTGAATTTTAGGAGAGTGCTTATGGGCCCAAATTTGCTTGCTTTTAATAATCTTGTGGTGAAAATAGCCAATGCTCATCTTACCATGGATAAGGATATTGTTCGATGGAATTTACATAGAAATGGGCAATTTTCAGTCAAATCTCTGTATGCGGTTTTGGGTG
Source organism: Ampelocalamus luodianensis (assembly GCA_036346255.1). NCBI lineage: Eukaryota > Viridiplantae > Streptophyta > Magnoliopsida > Poales > Poaceae > Ampelocalamus > Ampelocalamus luodianensis. Next base: position 46,790,847 of record CM070627.1, on the reverse strand, counting down.
ACACCAATTGTCATTTTCGAAGTCAAAAGTTATGGAAAATTAAAATACCCCTTAAGATAAAATTTTTCTTGTGGTACATTTGTAGAGGAGTTACTTTGACTAAGGATAATTTATTAAAACGGAACTGGAGAGGTGACACAAATTGTTGTTTTTGTGATCACAAGGAGACTATACAACATTTGTTTTTTGATTGTCGCTTTGCCCGTTTTGCATGGCGTATAGTTCAAATTGCTTTTAATCTTATGGACTTATCTTTGTTGGAATATTTTTAGGAAGCTGGTTAGTAGGTCTTACTTGGATTTAAAAGCAAATATTTTGGTGGGAGTGGTGCACTTTGTTGGTCTATCTGGTTATGTCGTAATGATGTCGTTTTCGACAAGAAAGTTATTGACCATCCTTTGCGATTATATTCGAGTGTACCCATTGGATCCACTCTTGGTGACTTTGCAATGCCAAGGAAGGAGGATGCCTTGGTAGTGGGAGCAAAACATTGGAGGTTATTACAAGGGAGATCTTCAACAAGCATGGGTGGAAGCTTTTTAATAGGCTTCGAGATGTTTGAAACACTTCTTTGTCTTTGTTTATTTTCATAAGGTTGTTTACTACCTTTACGGCTTATGTTTTGCCATTGGTTTATGTCGGCGTTTGTTTTGCCGTTTTGTTATGGTTCATGGAGCGATTGCTTCATCTGGTTACGAATATTATTGTTATTGTAATAAACTTTGGGCTGTGTGTATCCTCGGATACAGAGGCTGGGAGATGTTTTCTCTTCCCTTATCTAAAAAAATAATTTCTCTAATATTCGTATTCGTATTCAAGTAGAAAATATAGATATAAATATGGTATAGACTTTTGTCATCCAAAATGTTATTTTATCACACTGTTCGTATTCGAATTCGATAAAATAATATACATATTTTATTGTAGTATGGCTAATTAGTTGTATAAGTATTTTTAGTTTAATGTGAATTCATATTTTTAGGTGAAATAGGTAAACTAGAATGGTTTAGTGTGCTATGTACGAGGATAAAATATCGTAAATATCTTGTCATTTACGATACTGCTTGCTTCATCTGATTTTCTGATACGTCTACATCTGCGCGACTACTACCACGACATCCACGAAGTTCTCTCCTACATCTACATCAATTGCACAACTACCACCACTACGCCATGATTAACGACGACCTCACCAAGACTCCTGCTTCTACTTCTGCTGCTCCTTCCGCTGGATCTGGGTATGCCTATCTCGCACTTGTTGTTTACTTAGTTTTATTATCTGTTGTTTACTTGAACACTAAGATAGGTATGTTAGTTTCTGATCTTCTAGAAATTCGTATATCTGTAGTGTTCTTGTGTACCTACTTTGTGAAAATGGCTATAGTATTCTCCATGATTTATCTAATACATTTCTGGATTAAAGTAATTCAAAAAATGCTCATATATTCAACATCTCATATAATGAATTGGGTTGGAATTTATTACGATTTTTCTTCGAAACATAATAGATTCACCACATTGCTGTATTTTGTTGATATAGATTTTTTTTGTCTTTGTTTTTGCTCAATCTCTCAAAGTATATATTAGATTTTGAATCATGTGATGGAAGTATGAGTTATTAAGACTTTCGAGAATAATTACAGTGACCAAGAACAAAAATTACGTAAATAAACTACTATAATTTATAAATAATGAAGTTGTAAATGAACTAAAATTTAACTGTTTTGGGCTAAAAAAATAGTCGAATCTTATATAGACAGGCTCTTTTATTTTTGTTAGAGAGTAGCGGCGATTCAATAGTTGGAAGCCTTGGAGATAGGAGATTTGCTTTGTTACGTTGTAGATTGTTGTTTTTAGGTGTTCGAAGCATACTTGTCAATAGCGTATCGGAGGCTATACCGGTTTGGTTATTGGAATGGTACATTCTGGTACTGGTCCATACCGGCGTACTGTTTCAGATTTAATATAATAATACAAGTATACATATTTGTTTAATTATATGCACACCAAATATCACTGGTAGTATTATTCCAAATACATAGTCGTACTATTAAATATAACAAATAGTTCAATAGACGGTATTATCAATTCCACCGGTATGACCGGTATTGACTGGTATTGAGCCGGTATGGCCGGTATTGAGGCCGGTATGGTATGTAGGGCTACTTTGCACTGATTTAGATGACGGTATGGTGCGTGCGAGCCATACCCGGCCGATGCGTGCGATATTGATAACTATTCGAAGGTGATTGCCAAATCACGTTGGAGCCATCAAAGCTGGTTCTTGTTGTTACTGGTATTGTTTTTTACTTTTTAGTCCAACAAAAGCCTTAGGATTGGGCTTGGACCTCTTTTTATTTATTTGTTGGTTATTGTTATTCTTGATATTGTTACAGCCCTGTTTTGATAAGGGCAAGCGCATGATAACACTACTAAAAATTATTGATAGCATAGCGGTTAGTGCATGCTAAGTGTACTCTTTAGTCCACTATGTGCTAAGTCTGAACATGAGTAATATATCTTTGCCTCGTGCAATAGTTTGTTGCCGTTATCTGGTTAGTGTGTATCATGTATTTCATCTGTATGTTCTTCTCCTTGCGATGTTTAATTGTTGTTGGTGAGCTTTGATGGTGAGGTAAAGATTAAAGAAACCTTGAAAGAATAGTCCTGCAAGTGCCATGTTTTTTGGATCATGATCTTTACCTGTCCTTAATGTAAACATCATTCTTGTATTGTATGTGGGAAAGGCCAATGATCTTGTTCATTTTGTTAATATTTTCTATAGGATCGTGCATGTATATCATATCTTAGTCACTGTTAACTTTGTTGTCAATGGTGGTGGTTTCTTTCTTGGAAGATGCTTGTTTCCCTTCTGGTACCATATGCATCTACGTAGTACAATTTTCCGGTATAAGGAAATAGTTCTTACTTTTCGAGAACACAGGAAACAGTTCTTCTTACTGAAGTATGTTTTGCCTCTAGATCTTGGCGATTCTCCTAGCTTTTCTGCAAAAGATACTAATTCAAGATGGCTCTGCAAAATATTGGTGCTTCAAGCCGCGATGATGCCTTCTATAGGTATACGACGCCCAGGAAGGTAACCAAAATTGAAGGTCATGGGAATGGCGTCAAGACTAATATTGTGAACATGTTGAATATTGTTGTAAAATTAGCGGTTTTAGCAAATATTTAGAATTAATTACAGCATAAATTAAGATAATTAAAGTATATTTCCAGCAGTATATAAATGACAGCAATAACATATAAACATGTAATATGTTTATGTCAAATAAACATGATAATATGCTCAATAGATGGAACATGTAAACATACAAAATCAGCATATTACTCATATTTTAAATATTTGTTTATTACTCTCAGATGTCAGGCTATTCAAGATGTAATATTAGCCTCCTCGTCACTTGGGTAAAAAATTCTATCACAAATTAAATATGACAATCACCTTTAAATAAATTAGGCCTTGAGCTCAAATAAAATCTTGCTAGTCTAGTTAGTCACTTAATGCAAATTATCAATTATGAATTCACTGGATAGCGTGTAATTGATTCTACCACTCAAGATATCAATTGAAAACAATGTAAAGCGATGGCAAAAAGGATCACGATGAACAAAAATTGATCAAAGATCACGATGAACAAAGATTGAACAAAGATCACGATGAACAAAAGCGGATTATAATCACAATGAACAAACAAGCATGTATGACGCAATAAAAGACAACAAGTAATCTACAAGATCAAAACCAATTTATATCCAATTATCGTATTCAATTCTCACAATGACCCCACTTCCTCATCGAGCATTAATCCAAGCCCATAACATTACTAAGCAATATCTCCGGTGCTAGATTTTATCAAATCAACACAATTTAAAACTTCTACTAGCACAACACATATGCAAAATAATGCAAAAATGGAAAACAACAATACTCACGAGCGGATGACACTCAAAGCCACCGAGTAGAAAAAGCGGGCAAGGCACGCCAGCGCGACTCGAAAACCAATCGCTCAGCCCTCTTGTGCGCAAATACCAAGCGAGGTTGACGGAGATACAATGTCAACTTCTGGCCAGGACACACCGGTGTGCGAAGGCGAGATATAGAGAATGCCGCACAAGACCCAATCAAGGATGCATCGGTGAATGCACCTGAGCACCAAGCAACAAGAGCAGAAGTCCTTCTTCCACACAAGATCAAGCCAAAGCCTCAGGTTCCCACCCCTAATCGGCGCAAATCCAAACCCTCACTTCACCTCAACAGAGAAGAAAGCAAGAGGAAATCCGAGATGCAGCGAGGAGAAACAGATCCTCACGCCGGCGGTGTTGGGTCCAACCACGGCGGTCGGCGGCTCTCAAAGCCCCAAAACCCAAAGCCAAAATCGTGGAAGAAGATGAACCAAAATTGGGAGAAAGCTCATTGTTTTGGGTGTAGAAAGAAGAAGAGCGGCGCCTTAAGAAGAGGAGGAGGAGAGGAGGTGAGTTGCCGCTCCAATGGTGGCGAGCATCGTGCCGAGCCGCCGCTCGAGCCACCCGCCATGCAGCGTCGTCACCGGCCGAAGCTCCAAAAACCGAATGCCTTGCTCGGTTAGGTTTGGAGACATAGTCTCCAACCTTATCCCTCCCCCTATCTCAATGACAGGTGGGCCCCACAGTCTCTTTTCTATTTCTTCTTTTTCTTTAATTGAGAAATTACCAAATAACCCCAAATTTCAATGAGATATAGCTAAAGCTCTAGCCAAGCACGCTTCCTACACAACAAAGTACTTTGGATGTGAGCTTGGTGCACATGTTAAATTTTATGAGAAGACCAGAAACTTCCTTAGTTAACGAGGCACATGATATTGCAAAGCTAGTTAGTCTCCTTGAGAACTTCATCAACAAGTATGTTCAATGCTATGTATGTGGCAACCACAGGCGAGATCCTCATCTCCAAGACCGGATGATTTCACTCAAATGCGCTGCATGTGGCTGTGTGTCAGATGTTGACATGAGGGACAAGCTCATAAATTTTATCCTGAAGAGTCCACTTGAACAAAAGAAGGGTGGAAAAGACAAGAAAGCAATGCGGAGAGCTGAGAAGGAGCGTCTTAAGGAAGGTGTAAGTGCCAACTATTTTTCCATTTCAACGGACAGAAAATGCTACCATGTTACGTAATTATACTCTCCACATCGGGTAAGTAATATGTGTGAGTGTGATGGGAGAACCTAGGACTGGTACAAGAGTCCCGAAGTGGGGGATCCAAGACGCTATAGCGCTAGGTGGAGTGTTGGATGCGGAGAGTTCGGCCCAACCAACATTATTGGAACTCAGTGGACAACTGGGTGAGCGCCCCAGGACACCGACAAAAAATAATGGGTGAAGAAATTAATCATGTAACTTAAAAAACGTTTCGTACTCTGAACTTGAACCCGCATAAAAGGAAATGCAAGGGATCTGGCTCAGAGAGAGCCCAGAGTAGCTGTGGGTAAAGTGGTACAAAGCCTACGCAGTGCTAAATAAAATCATGAATTTGTATCAGTCTCCTGGACTGGAGTCTACGGTGACCGTCAGGGATTTATCTTCTTACCGAGTGATAAGTAGTCTTTTTAGAAGTAAAACTGCCACCTAAATCTTGGCAAACTATTTTCTAGAAAATGTGATGAACTAGAAAATGTGATAATAAACAGAGATGAGTCAGGCAGTGCATTTTTGCTATTAATGCTTACTGAGTACACTAGTACTCAACCTTGCTATTATTCTCCTTTGTTAGATCCTAGTCCGGTCGAAAACTATCCGAGTAGGACGAAGAACACACAAGTGCCAATGAAATCGCGGGAGATGAGGCGCTTACTACGAGGAGCATGGTGAGGTAGACACCTATTCGGCTCGTGGGATGAGTAGGCGACCGGTGGAGCATGGCGGGCAGCGAGGGGACTTAGGGGCATTTGGTTTGGATCGGGGTTGCCAAACCAAAATTTTGTAATGCCAAAACCTAGGCAAAAAAATAGTGTTTGGATCGTAGCCATACCAATTCACGAACATCACAGAAATTGGCGTGTTTGGATTGCGACCATGCCAAAATTTGTCAAAATTATTAGTATGACACGTGGGTCTGTATGACATCTATTTTTGCCCCAAAATATGTCAACATGAGTCTTGTTTTATTGTTAAAATGACAAAGAACACAACGGTTCAAACGGATCATAAATTGGATACTCGGTTTAGGAAATATGATCATTTAAAACTGATTAACAAACTAACCATGTATTTATTGCTACTATTCCCATCTAACCAAAGGTTGCCACGTGTCGGCTCAATGCACCACTGCCACACCAATTTGTTGGCAAGCAATTTGGCCTCGGCTCTGCCGAGAGTTGGCTTGGAAAAGCTGCACTACCAAATTTTGGTACTAAACCAGGGCAATGCCAAATTTCTAGGGCAATGCCAAATTTTAGTATGGTTTGTTTTGTGTTGAACCAAACAACCACTTAGTCCCATTTTGCGAGATACTTGTAATAAAGACTATAGTCTTGCGTGGCTCTTCTTTGTAATAAAAATGCGATTTCTATCTTATTGTTATAACTGCGTTAACTTTGGTAAAATTTACTATTAAATCGAGGCGATGTCCTACCGAATAGATGAATAGTAATCTGTATATCTAAGTGTGATTACCCTCCGGGGTAACGACACATGCGCTTCTTCTGGGGTAATGCGGTGTCCTTGTTTACAGTGGTTGCCTGGTTGGTAGAGAATCCAAAAAGGGCATTATTGTAAGGTTTCGTGATAATAGTAGAATTATGTGATAGCTGGCGGTACTACGTTGTTAGATTTTGCCGGTTAGTTAGCGTTTTGCGTTAGATCTGGCTGGATCATTTGGTTGCAGGTCCTAGTTTATGGGATCCAGTCGTAAAATCATGACTTGACATATTCAATTTGTCATGTATTAACAAAAACGTATTGGAAGTAAGGCTTCTAGTGTCACAGGATCTAGGATGTTTGCCTCATATCTGATTTAAGTAGCAAGTACATTAGAGATCAATTTCAGATTCAACTCATTACGATTCACTCTGAAGGTGAAATTTCAGCTTTGGTCCTGTGAGATTCCATTGAAGTAGCTTTAGCACTTTACCAGCAACGCCTAGTAATCTTGCAATCAAATTAGGTCTGTTGATGAATTTATCATGTTACTTGGATGGCTTGCTGGTGTAACATTGTACCTTTGCTCTTTTGTCACATATACTGAAATGTCTTTGCTTGTCCTGTAGGTTGCCAAGGAACCATCTGGCAAGGATATCAACGCTCTTGAGCAGAGCACATCAAGAACCTCCTTAGCCCGTACTGCCCGTCCACCCGTTCTTCTTCGACACCTTGTAAGACCCTACCGTGAGGTCCTGAAATCAAATCATGCAAGGCCAAAATTGGGACGGGCAAAAAGCCTAAGTCAGGCTCGGCATGATCAGTATATGGATACATTTCGAGATGATTTGGATGGGTCAATGTCACAATCGAATGATTGGTATATGGATACATTTTAGGATGAGCTTGTTCTGGCGTTGCTACTTCTTGGTAACTTAGGGTGGTATAAAAGTGAGTTACTAATTATAATGTAACCTCTCATTGTTTTCTATCCAAGACGTATGTACCAATGATAATGTGATCTCTCGTTGCTTTTCTATCCAAGATATATGTTTGTCTTTGTTATGGACTTTTGTTATAATACTCATTAAATTAGAACTTTTGTTATGAACTTCACATGTTTATGTATGTTTTATTTAATTTTTTCGAGAAATTTTTTTGATGCAGGCGAAAAGGATGGCATAATATGGACAATTTTTTTTAAAAAATAAAAGCACAATATGACTAAAATCAACTTATTAAACTGTTATAAGATAACCAAGCAATACGAAAAAAAGATTACAACTCACAAAACGAGTGTAGTGCAGTCTTTTTACAAACATCTTTTTCATTCTTGGAGTTGAACTAGCTTTCTAACCAAACACTTCAGACTACTCCAATTTCTCATAAAAGTGGATCTAAAAGTGAAGTTGAAGTTGAAGCTACAAAAAACTTAGGAGCATAGTCAATTCCTCTCCAACGTGAGGCGTCGACTCTAATTGCCTCTTTTTACTTTTGGTGTCAGATATACAGCAACATTGGAGTTGCTGTTAGCCAAGTCATGTTCCATTAAATTTCAAGGAGTGCGTGTTTGCCACTGAAGGCAAGGCACTGGGTTCCTAGGAAGATCGCTTAACCTGAGCTTCCCATTTGAAAAACAACGATATGCAATGATAATGTAACATCACCGGCATTAAAGGTACGAATTTCTGTGATTTCTTTTTGTCAAGAGACAGTGTCAGCTGTTGCATTGCAAAGTGTTATGCCTAGTCAGTAATCCAGGAGCTGTACCACAGGGGATAACTAAAACATATACAGTATGGAGTAGCACTTAACTGACACGCTAACCAATCAGAACTGCACTTTAGAGAAAGAGAATCTCCAGAGACTATGCCTAATAGGATGACATGCTTTATCTGTACAGCAGAACATGAAAAAGTATATAATAGGTAAAAAAAGTAAACTATTGAATAAACGAGAAAGGAAGATGTAACAGTGTCTAGCAATATAAGTTTGGAAGACAAATTGATTCATTGTACATTTTGGTCACCAGATATAATATACTTTCCATATAATTCATTGCATGCTGATTAAATTAAAACTTATAGAATATAGAACAACTAAATATCCACCTTAAATGCAACCAATCTTTTACATATACCAGATAACTGATTACACATCTTCTGCTCCCCACAAAGGTTCCTAAAATGAATTGAGTATACTGCTAGAGATAAGAATGCAAAGAAGGTGAAGAGATAGTCCTGGGGAAGGGGACCTCACAGATATGTTCTGAGGAAACCTTGTCATCTTCTCCCCACTATGTCAGTATTGGAGAAGTTTTATGTTCTTATTATGCTCCAGCTGCTCTTATCATCGGGCCATTATTATGTCTCCTGCGCAACCGGGATCTTCAATGATTGGCTCGAAGTAAATCATCTTTGCTTACCCAGTTATTGCGCAAATTTGTACATCCAATCTTTTCAAACATCAACGGAAGCTACTTCAATGTGGAAGCACTCCGATACAACCCTGTCATTGCACTGGTAATCTTGCCATCTGAGTTTCTGATCTGGAAGCTTCCAGCCCTCCTTGGCTTGGGCATGAAGAGTGTGCTGAGCATCTTATCCAGGCCTTCGGCACTGTGCTTCACATATTTGCTCGCACTGACATCCTGCTCAACAAGCGGCCCATAGTTTTGCATGAAGCTCCGGTAAACAGGCACTATAGCCTGCACCACAAGGTGGCACGTCTTCTGCTGCAAATCCTTATCCGATATGACCCATGCAGATTGCTTTTGATACATCTCATCGAAGTTAGCATTGAACGATTTGAGCCGCTGCTTCACTAAATCTCTTGCCGTAGCACGGCCCTTGGAGAACAAGATTAGCCCCTCTCTGCTCAACAGGGGTGCAAGTGCTCCCCAGCTCTCCCTCAGAAACACTGCTGAATAGTAATCCTTGTACTGCTCATGCTCCCGGAGCCATGCGTCACCTAAGATCTCACCAAGCTTGGTACCCTTCAGGTGCTTGAAGAAATGCCAGTGTGTGTTCATCATGAATAGATAGGACAGTGTCACATCCTCATACGCCTTTGACCATGTATCAAAGTTGGCCTCAAGGGTCTTAACAATGGTAAGCACCGCATCAACAAGCATCTTGTCATTGAACGCTTCCTTGCGCCAGCTACGGTGGATGGTGAGCACCTGTGTAAGCACAGACCGATACTGCTCCCCAAGGAGCTGGTTGCAGTACTTGGCAACAAAGCTAACTATGCGTGGCACTCCGCCGTCAACTGGGGGACGCATATTGCGCTGCAGCTCCACCTGCACGAGCAACTCCTCAAAAATTTCGACAGCACCATCCACCACCCTCTTCACAAGCTCCTAGTCTTGCTTTGGATCTCTCGCATGCCTTTCCACCAAACAACCGGTTGAAATCCAACCTCAGCTTATTCAAAGAATCAAACACATCAAGCAGCCGCAAGAGCTTGATGGGGTCCTTCCTGGCATCAGCCACAGCACGGCCAAACTTCAGGAAATCAAGAATGCCAGCACGCGCTGCAATCTCTGCAAAGCACGAGGATGCGGCCTCGGGTCGCCGTTCGAACACAGCAACACAGACCTTTCGCTCAGCTTCTAGGAGGTGGCGCACCGCAAACTCCAAATGCCGGCCCCAAAGCTCGACGCTTGGGCTGAGTGCCTGAGCGTCCTCGGTCAGGTCGTGCAAATAATCAAGGCCAAGTGCTCGGAGGCTGGCGCTCACTGTGTCCCCACGAGCGTTGGCATAGGTGGCCGTGCAGTTGTCGAGCCGTCCATTAGCGGCCAGACGGTCAAGGATTAGGCTGAGCTTGTGCATGGCGGCGGCGGGGATCCGAGGTGGCACGATGGAGGTGGCGTCGGAATTGTCGGGGTCTTGCATAGCGAGCGGAGCAGAGTGTTCTGCGAGGAACCGACGGAACTCGGCCTCAAGCATGTCGAGGGCAGCGGCTGGGAGGCCGCCGTCCAGGTCGGCCGAGGGTTCTTGAGCTGGGAGAGCGTCTCGGCGAGGTCGGACACGAAGCGGGGATCGGCGAGGTTGCGGTCCCCAAGGTACTCCACGATGTCAGCAAGCCACTGTACGGCGAGCCCGCAGTTGTCGGAGAGGAAGTGGAGCGCCTCCTCGAGCCGGCCGAGGACCGCGAGGTAGCCCGGGAGGTCCTCCGCCGCCGCGGCCCCGCCAGGAGTGGCGGCTCGAGGCCGTGCACGGCGTCGAACACCTTGAGCACGGCCGCGGCCGGCCCGACGGCGCGGTCGATGCTCGCGCCGGCCCCTCGAGCGCGTCCCGCGGCGCGCGGATCGGCCGCATCGCCGCCTCCATCGTCGGCAGGCGCGCCTGGATCTCCTCCATCTTCGTCCCGGCGCGCCCCAGCGCGTGGCTCAGCGCACGCGACTTCTCCACCCGGCCCGCAGCGCCCGCCGCGCCGCCATCAGGTTCGCCATCCTCCGTTCCTCCTCCTGATCCATCCGCACCCCACTCCCACCTCACCACACACGTCCCAAAACCTTGCCCTGCAAATGCCAAACACTCAAAATACACAATTTTCAAGCCCTCACCAATCTCCACAAGAATCCACCGGGAGTGGGTTCTGGTGAGGCTCAGAGGCTGCTGCTTCCTTCAAGCTACTTATCCGACGGGAAAGGGCGAGGAGACAACCATCCAGGTAGGTGATGGGCGCTAGGAAGAGGGAGCCGAGCAGCCTGTGCCTGCCGGCGATAGACTGTGACTGTGAGAAGAAGGGGTGAGGTTTAGGTTGGAAAAGGGAGCCGAGAAAGGAAGGGGAGAAAGGAGGAGGGCCAGACAAAGGCGAGTTTTTCGATGGAAAACGGAGGAAAAGCGGGGCGCGGAGGAGAGTAGGAAGGCTCGCGCTCGGCTCGGCCAAGAGGAGGGTTTGCCTTGGTTTGTTGTTGGGGTGTGGGTGCAATTGTGCCAAGGCGCAGGAAGTGTGGGGAGCCAGGCAGGCAAAGCGGCTGCGGGTCAGCGGAGCGGCTTGCACGGTTGGAACCAGCTCGCGCGCACGCGGCTGCCACTCGCGTCGCGCGTTGGGTTTTGTTTGGCCTTTTGGGGCTTTTCCGTGGTGTTTTGGGGCCGGAACGGTGTGGTCTCGTGGTTGGGCGGGCGCACGGCGCGTGTTTTTCCGGCGGTGTTGGTTTCCGGTTGGATCCGGGGGTGGGTTCCCGAGGGGCGGCCAGTTGCTGGCTGACGCAGGACCGCGTTGGATCGATCGGTCGGTCGGGTGATTTCGGGTGCAGCAGATCAAAGTATGTCTGATAAAAGCATATCGGTATCTAACGTTGTTATGTAAGACTTTTGCTGATGTTGATGAAAGAGAAGGAAGAGAGAAAGATGTTGTTTATAATCCTCCATGTCAATGACCTCCAGTGCTGTGTCGTCAGGGGAATCCGAGGTTGTCTTCTTTGTTGTTTACTGTGTGAGTTTCACTGCAATTATTGCCGACCCTTTCGCACTCTCAGGTTTGATGGCCATTTGTTGTACTGCTTGTACTTTCATGTGAAACTGTGTTGGATGACATCTCCATGTAGGCTGTCTCTGTTGTCCATTTGCCACTTTGATTTGGACTAGGACTGCATGTATCCATGGGCTGAAAAATGTGAATCGGAGACTAGGAATGGCGTGCAAGCAACCTAGATAGGAGCACCTAATCGGATGAGGACGAGCAGCTCCTCGCCTCGCTGTTGCGTTCTGTGGCGGCGCTACTGTGCTAATGTATTAGCATTTAAGCTAGTGCTGTTGCTGGCCATGCTGGTGTGGTCAAGTGCTTCAATGGAGGTTGGTTGGATCTAAGTTTGGCCAGTAGTGTGTTATTAATGGCAGGGTTGGTGATCACCACCACTTCTTGGGTTAGTCGTACCGTTTGTGTTCGCAAGTCAGGACGTCAAACCTGGTTAACCCCAAACAAATGATGAAGCGTGCAATGAAGTCACGAGTACCGATCATTTCTTGCATGTAAAGCTTTTGTTTTAGGCTAGCTGTATTGACTTCAGGCTACATGCGGTTTTCGCAGTACGTTCTAAATACTACCGGTTGTTGACAAAACATGGTCGGTTGATTGCTTACAAGACTGTCCTGCTAGTAGTAGTACATTACTTCAAGTTCAGTAGATACGAATGGGCAAAAACTCATACAAGAAATCCGGGTAAATATCACCATAAAAGCATTTTCAAACTCTTGCGCTTCCTTAAGACTCTTTTCTAGGCCATCGGGACCTACTGTACGTTTGTTGCCTTGGGCTTCTGAATTTCCACGTATGTATATATTTTAGTACTTTTTTAGTAGTTTAGAGGATAGGCATGTGTGTATCTTTTCTTGCGATCTTGTCTAACAAGGCTTACCAAGCTATACATACCTCAGCAAAATTGACATGGCCTAGTGTTTGAGCCCGATCTGTACTTGGCATTCAGTGGCCAGGCAGGTTCAATTCATTGCATGGAAGGACAAGGCAATGACACATTCTTTTCTCATCCACAAATAATTCCGTAAAGCTACCTATTTTCCACTGTTGGCTAGTAGAATATTCACAATCAAGTTAAGCACACATTTTGTAGCATGTAGAAACTAAGTAGCACAATATACATATATAAAGTCTTTTCGATTAAATTCACGTTTCAAGATGGAAACAGTTGATTGGCCTTTGTACTTGCGTATGTAACTCGCAAGGTAATGTGTGCTCTTCCCACCAGAAAGCTGTTCAAGCTATCTTTGCTTCAAAAGACCAAACACCTAAGGAAATATGTGAACGATCAGCTCTAAAGGTTGTTCATCAAACGCTTTCAAATCAAAGGAAATTAGTAAGGTTTGTTGAGCAAACAAGAAGAAAGACTATACAACCCAGATTACCCCTGATGTAATACGGACTATATTCTGAACTAATGTCTATGCTGGTAGCATCAATCAGATAAGTGCTACTTCGCAAAGACTTTTGTGTTACAGACAGTTTTGAATCAGTTGATCAGACCACACGTCTTTCTTTTGTTATTTTTGTATCACCTACCAGTTGTCCTTGTGAAGTCAACAGGTGCAAACCTAGGCCTGATTTGACAGCGGATCCTGAAAATCCCAAAAGAATCTCCTCATCCAAACACAAACACTACCTCGTCCAAGAGTTTTTAGCTAAAATAGCACGCCTCGGTAAGTAAATGTAGCCCCCTCCCGACTAACTAACTACGATTTATTTATTATGACTAATTTTGTATCAAGTAATTATGATTAAATTAATTTAACACTAATTACACAGTTAATAAATATAATACATACGAGAAAAAGTTCCTCCTCTTGATGTCGAACTTTCTGTACTAATGTGACCACTAAGCGCTGCTCTAAATATTCCTTAATCGACAGCGAAATCAGAACTCGCTCGCTCTATTCTCTCTGTCTCTCTACACCGAGCGATAATTAGAATGAGAATGAGTGCGGGAGCGACGACGGGTTTTATAGCCACGTGAAAAAATAATTTCCGCCGACCGCAAAGTGACGGGAGGGAATTGGATCCCCTCCTGTGAGCTTTTTTTTGCATGCAGGAGAGGCTTTTGCATGCACGCGGGACATGAATGACGTCCCGGTGTGACACGATAGGACGGAGGGAATCGAATTGATTCCCTCTCACACGGGCGGGCGGGCAGTGCAGAGAGACAACGTGCCCTAGGGGCCTTGGTGGGTGAGCCGTGCCCGGGGCAGCGAACAAGCTAATCTGCGTGCCCCTAGGGCATGGGCGAGCTAGGTCGGCCCCGAGAACGCAGAACTTGGCGACATGTCGAGCAGCGAAAGCTCTGCGGTGCTATTTTTGCTTTTGATGCCAGAAGGGGGTTATATTTGCTATTGAGGGTGTCAATAGTGTCATTTTAGCCAAAAACTCCCTCATTCAACACATAAAAAGGGAAGGAATAAGTCCCGTTTACTCCCTCGAACTATCAGAAAACTCTGATTTACCTTCTGAACTACAAAACCGGTTATTTTACCCCCTAAATTTGCGAAAACCGGTCAATACACCCCTCGGGCGGTTTGCTAAGGTGGTTTCATATGCTCCTAACATCTGAGCTGTCCGTCCATGCTTTGAGATGTGTGCAAATACATAACAATACGTAATAACATCTTCTTCTTTATCTCCCCCCAAATCTTCTTTCTTGGCCCCCTCAGTGAATCCCTTGCTCCTTCCTCCATGGCGCCCTTCTCCTGGTGATGCTGCCATTGCTCCCTGCATGCCCGGTCCCCGGCTCTCCTCTCCGACCACCGCCGCCACTCGGTGCAGCCCGCCCGGTGCCGCCTCCTCCGCTGGTGCCGCCTCGGCTTAGTGCGCGTCGGCGGTTCGCGCCCCTACCATCACTGCGGCACACTGCGTCGCCTCGGTTCTGCGGCGGTCCGGCTCTCTCTCCGACCATCGCGCGCTCGGTGTAGTCGCTGGTGCCGCCTCCTCGTGGTGCCGCCTGCGGCTTGGTGTGCCGGCGGCCGTTTGTCGCCCCGCCATCACTGCGGCGCTGCTGCGCCTCGGTTCCTCGGCCTTCAAGCAAGCCCCTGCCACAGGCCTCGCCTCCTCAAGCCGTGCCGCCCTCGGCCTCCCTCGGTCGGTGTGTGGCTGGCCGGCCGACCCGACCGGCCGCCGCCGCCGTCTCGGCTCTCCGGCTCGGTCGACCTGCGCCTCCTCGTAGCTCACTGGTGACCCGGCCGTGGGCGCGGTGCTACCTCTCCTACTCTGATGATTTTAATTACTCAAGGTGCTTGATTCAAGTATTGATACTAGCTGATTTGCTCTTTATTTATGAACTCTCCGCTCAGCTCCTCCTCTCCCGGCGGCGGAGGTGGCGCAGGGAGCCGGGGCAAGGCCGGCGGCCACAGGAGGAGGCACCATAGGGAGCTTGGCCGGAGGAGGAGCTTGTATAATGTATTGTATATGTGTATGTGGCTTGTATACTGTATTGTACATGTGTATATGGTTTGTATACTGTATGGTACATGTGTATGTGACTTGTATACTGTATTGTACAAAACCACCCCAGCAAACCAGCCCGGGGGGTGTATTGACCGGTTTTCGCAAATTTAGGGGGTAAAATAACCGGTTTTGTAGTTCGAGGGTAAACGGACTTTTACGATAGTTCGAGGAGTAGCGGACTTATTCAAAGGAAATAAATGGCATTTTAGTGTAAATTGAAGTCCATGCTCCTCATCAACAATTGAAACAGATGAGGAGTCGTGTCAACCGGCCCCGCCCATGGCACGACACTATTGGCTCGGTCCAACCACAAACCGATACTGTTGGCCCGGCCGGGCCGACACGGTACGACCAGGCTCGGCGTGCTTGGGTCGGTACCTCAGCCCAGTGGGTTAGCCCAGCACAACACGAATAGTCTCGTGCTTGACACGGCACGGCCTGCTAGCATGGTCAGCTCCCCTCCCCTGATCCCCTCTAGCCTCCATGGTCACTCCCAACCAACCCAACCATGCCGCGGAATCACCACGTTGTCCTCGGTTGTCCTCCGGCCACATCGCCACCGTCATCCCGTCGTCCTCCCGCTCCTCCCGGCCACGCGCCCGCGCCTCTGCTCGACTCCTCCTCCTCCACCTCCGTCGCACAGCTCGACACTAGCCCACATAGCGGTGCGCGTGGTGGAGGCGGAAATGCGTCGGCGAGGCGCGCGACGGTTACAGCGACTGTTGGCGTTAGGCTAATCATGCTCTGGCTGGCACAGCATGGCCCGCGAGCTCACTTGCTGTGCATAGGTCGGTGGCCGAGCCATGGGCCGGCATGACACGATCCATTTAGTTAGCGTGCCAGCGGTGTCGTGCCTAATCGGGCTCATGCGGGGCCGCCTCTGATTAATGCTGCCATTTTTGCTAAGTACTATTGTTAACAAACAAACAAAAGATAAAGAAATATAGTTGTATGATCGATTAAGCTGTGGACCACACGTGGGCTACCTCAGTATGGGAGGCAAAAGATCCTGTGACCCATCCACATGCGCTGCACTGCCCCTGCACAGTAACTAGACGGGGACAAGATGCAACGGCTGGCTTACTTAGCATACTACTTCATAACACTAGCTCATGCTCACCATCATCTCCTGCAGATTTGGGTGTTTTATAGGCATCATTAAATCTGAAGCTATGTAGGTTATTAAGTTATTCTCAAACACACTGAATTCTTAACCCCCAAAAAACTTGGGAGTTTGGCAGCTTTGCAGGCTAATCAGAATTCTTTATGTCACAAGGAAATCCTAGTGAGGTGAGTAGGACCGGTTCATGTTGCTTAGACTGTTTTTCATGTGGTTTTGCTAAGCCATGTCAGTATTTCACGAGCTGTCCTGAAATAAACCCTTGGGTCGCGATTGGACCGTTGAGAGTTATATTTCGCTTACCCGCCGCGCCGCTTGGGCCCACCTGAGGATTATCAGGTGGGCCCCGATCCTTTTGGACAAACCTTTTTTCCGGGGAGACAACGTGGACCTCGGGCGCCTACGGAATGAAACCGATGTTAGCTTATGGCACTACTGTTCAGTGCACAATCAAATGGGGTGCAGTGCACTAGTGCAGCTTAGTTTCAGTCAAATGTGTAATGTGCTGAAGAAAACCAATACACCATGATGCAGATTGCACGTTAAGATTGGCCATATACCTAACATAATGCAAAGTCGAATCAAATGAAACATTGCCGATCCTACATGAGCAAAATTGAATGGGGGCAAGATTTTGAAGACACAAGACGGACGCCCCACGAGCTATGAACATGTTGATGTATACACGTACCAGCTAACTAGAATCCTGTCGAATCAGTTCATGCGATTTGGACGTCCGTCCTGGTCCTGGGTATTGCCATCCAAACCACCGGCATTGACAAACACTTCTCAACCGGAGAAAACACAGCCTCGCATAGTCTCGCATGTCAGCCATGGAAACAAGCCAATCGGCATGTCTTTGATCGCTGATTAGCCCAGAAACAATGAGCCGTACGTTTTCAGCTCTAAATATATCTGCTTTAAGATTTAGAATTCCGTATTCGACTATAGAGTGTTCTTGGTCCAAAATACTGTGGTAAGGAAATGACGAATTAATGCAAAGACATCGCTTTCTACCTGAATCAAGTAGCAAAAAACTACTTTTTAATTGAGACGATCGTGTGGACGGAAGGTCGTATATCAGTATAATGCACAAGAGAAGTCGCAAGCATGCATTTTGGTAGTGAGTCACTGGTATCATCGCAGAAAGGAACATGGCAACTCCCCCCACTACTTCTTCCAGGCTTTCATGCTGAACTGGACACCATTTGGAATCAACAAAACGAAATTTGCTGGCGAGAAGAGAGCTACAGTACAAAATCGATCTGACTTTTTTTTCCTGAAGTCTTAGAGCATCTCCAACGTGTGATTTCAACTGGTACCAAGGCCTTCTCTCTTGTTGGTACCGGTACCAATCGAGTCCGACACCAAGCAAAAAAACTTGCATGGTTGCACTCGTGCCGGAGAGAGTCCTCGTCGTGGTCGTGGCGCCGTCGCTCGCACCGGGAGGAGAGGCGGCGCTGTGGCCATCTCGCTCGTCGCTCTGAGATCCGGGAGGATCTGCTGCGTCGGTAGAGGTTGAGGCAGTGGGTGGCCGCCGGTGGATCTTGGTGAAGGATGAGGAAGCCACGCCGTTGCCACCATCTTTAGACCAGGATGGGGAGGCTGGAGGCAGAGGCGCGAAGGAGGGAGGTGGGCGCGAAGGGTGGCGGCGGGGCGCGCCGGCGTGGAGTTGGGAGGTGGGGGTGGCGGGAGGAATCTCGAGGGAGGGGAGAGGGGAAGATAGGGGAAGGAGGGTGTTTTTTATTTAGTCTTGCCTATTTTTAAGTTGTCTGAAATTTTCTTAAGTTTAAGTTACTTGTTGTGATCATTAAATTTGTTTTGAGATTAATGTGTTATATGATTGGATATTGATCTAATGGATAAAAAAAGTGATTTATATTAAGAAAATTTCAAACAATTTATAAATAGACAGTCCCTAAAAATAAAAACGATTGTCTATTTAATCCGTGGTGGAACCTATCTTGGAGAGAGGATAAGGTAATAAACATTATAGAGGAAAATGAAGAATTTAATGCTTGTGTGATGTGGCTATTCACACTTGGATGCCCTTAGGAGATGGGTCGGGTGGGCTGGAGCCTGGAGGTAGAGATAACAGAGTACGGCTGCTTAATTATGTGCTACACACGTAGATACTCCGTTTGTTTGACTCGAAAACATCATGACGCTAACACGGTCTTCGGGCCTGATTACATGCCTAACTTGAAGGCCTCAATGACATGGCGAAGTACAATGTTTCCCAACTACTTTTGCAGCTTCCTTTAATTAACTCTACAGTCAACAATCAATCCAACTGTGGAAGAATAGCAGGCGTGTTGTACAAGATGCGGCGAAGTGTGGTTGATAAGAATGTAAGCAGTTTGGTTTGGTACCAAATTTAACCTATCAACCTCTATCAAAATTTAGCAATGCCAAAATTTGGTTACCAAATTAGCTACTAATGTTTTGAGCAAAGATTGGCAAGAAGATGAACTAGAATGCCAAGAGAAGAAAATCTTATCAAAGTTTGGTAGCAAACCAAATGCTTGCCAAATTTGCTCAACGCTACCAAAATTTGGTATGGCAAGGGTTGGCAACAATTGGCAGCAAACCAAAAAGGCACTAAATTTTGATGTAAGCATTTGCGAATTGCGAACTGTACCGCTTGTCCTTTCAGAGTTTCAGTTGCTCCTAACAGGGAAAAAGAGGCTATCTCCTTGACTCCTGAGTCCCCTCAGTCCTGACTCTGAGTGGTAGTCGCGTTTGGTTGGTTAGCTACTTGAATGGATCGGCGTGCTTGATCCTTGAAAGTGTTGAGGAACCGTCATTGGCGAGTCGATCCGGCGATAACCTCGTGAACAAACTCGAATCGTAAGAACAATGCATGAACAACAAGAACAGAATAAAAGATAGAACACGAGAGATGTAGGGGACTTCTTGTTTCTCTTTATTCCTTCATCCATCGATCAATACTTTACAATGAATAGCACCCCTATTTATAGGCTACGACCTGCTAGGGTTTGGGATGAGAGCCCACCTTGGGCGGGACTCATGGTCTGGGCCGGTTTCTTAACACTCCCCTTGGGTACTCATCCTTCATATCCATGTCTCGTCAAAACTCCATAAAAACCCGATGGGAAAAATTTAGAGAAAGAGTACATGATACAAGTTATGTTTGTGATGCACAATTGCCTCATTAAAAACCTTGGCGAGAAACTTGGAAAACTCGTCAAGGGAAAAAGTACAATCCACCCAATTTCATTTAATCTTACGGATTTATTCTTTGGGTACTCGATCTTCATGATCAAGCTTTAATAATGAGTTCGTGAAGGTTCTCCCCAGAATTCTACACTTCTCTAAGTCTCATCATTCCAATTCACGTATGCATCTTTCAAAGTTAGGCATTGGAAGTGACTTAGTGAATAAATGCAAGATTCTCACATGACTTAGTATGCGATGCTTTAAATATGTTCATCTTTTGCAATTCATGAGCATAGAAGAACTTGGGGTTGATATGCTTTGTGAGAGGATTCTTCACATAACCCATATGTACTTGTGCAACACAAGTTGCATTTATCTTCATAGATAATAGTGGGGTTAGTTCGGCATTCAATCCACATATTGCTGGATGTGGTGAATCATCAGAAGCGAAGCTAAGCGCATTCTTGTGAGGCCTCATACAATGCTATTATTACGAGTGGTTCGTTGAAGTCGGTACAAGACTCGCTTAGAGCGATTTTCATGGAATTGCGGTTCCACCACATAGGAATACATAGCTTTGTTTCTTTGTTGTATCACGGATCCTACAAGTACAGATTATCTGCATTGCCATTCATAGTTAGGTCTTGGTTCTTTCGTAGAAACAGACTAAATTCTTTGCTTCTTTGGAGGTATCGGAAGATGTCCTTTATTCCTTGCCAATGCCTTTGGTAGGTTTTGTACTATGCCTTGCTAATAGGTTCACGGCAAATGCAATGCCGCTCTAGTCTGATTTGTTCAATATATGAGTGTTTCTATCACACTTAAATATGAGAATTCGGTCTCAGGACTTCCCCTCTTCTCTAGAGTGCGAGCGGGTCCTTGTCTTGCTGCAAGGATCTCCAGATCATTGGCACTTCGAGGATATGCCTTTTCAAAGCGAACCTTTCCAACACCTTACGAGTGTAGGTTGGTGATGTACTAAAATCCCTTCATGGAGTGCTCTCAAATGCAAGCCTAGGCAATATTTGGTTTTACCCAAATCTTTCATTTGAACTCCGACTCGGTAAGAGCTTGCTTTCTTAATATCCTTGAGGTTAGATGATATTCGGATCATTTTCATACTGCGAGATTATGCAAAATCCGTTACGGGATCGTTGTATAAATACACAGAGATTATTCTCATTTTTCGTGTGGTCTTTCTTGCATAGAAAGTTGCTTCAGCGATTATACCACATTACAATGCGATTGCTTAAGTTCGTACAATGACTTTACGAGTTTCACACTGTACATATTTCTATTTGCTCTGTTTTGGTTGGAGACGATGATACATTGGTATCTTCATATAAATGTCGAATCAATATTTCATAAAGGTATCTTGGTACCTCATCCATCAATTTCACTTCTAACTTCAAGTTCACTGCCATTGAGATAAATATTTAAAGGAGTTCCGCCCATGGCCGGAGAATAGGTTTCTTCATAATCATCTTACGGATGTTCGGTGAAAACTTATACAACGAGCCTTGC
This sequence comes from Ampelocalamus luodianensis, assembly GCA_036346255.1. Lineage (NCBI taxonomy): Eukaryota > Viridiplantae > Streptophyta > Magnoliopsida > Poales > Poaceae > Ampelocalamus > Ampelocalamus luodianensis. The sequence goes on along the minus strand of CM070627.1, from coordinate 46,769,431 downwards.
TTCTTTTCATTTCTCTTTCGAACAAATACCCACTTATACCCTACGGGTGCACAAGGGAGCGCGTGCGGCTTACGAGCCCAAGCGTCTTTCCTTTATTCGGAGAGAATAATTCGGTTTCTATTGCCTTCTTCCAATCTTCTCAATCGATCTTTTCTCCCATTCGTGAGCAATGCGAGCTCTGAATCAAGATCGTTGATTGTGGCAATTTTCTTTGTAAAATAAATGTCGACATTGGTTGTTGTCATATTCAAAGATTCTCCAGGGTCATAAAGCTTATAGCTATTTCTTCAAGGCGATTCTTTTAATGCTTCTACTTGCTCACCATTGCTTCATTGCGGGCAAGTCCCTTTAGTTTTGACTCAGATGTGTGCGCACACATCCATGCGATGTCTCCTTCATGGGGATGTTCAATTCAGTATGCCTTTTACGAAGGTTCCATGCGATGCAGTCTCAGCGGCTACCCTTACAGTTGGGGCACTTGGTGATCGGTGTGTCAAGTCCTTCTTATCCTTTTTCACGGCGTCCCGGTTGCCGGATTCGAGGGCCGGAGTTCTCGTCCTTTTATTACGAGGCCTGCGGGCGGGATTAGGGATACCTTCAATGGTATTTCAACCCTCTCCGGTGCATTGCTTGCGAGCAAATGCTACTTATTCACGCTCTTCAAATCACTAAAGTAGTCGGCGGTTGATTCGCTAATACTTGCAAATCAATTATCTTACGGACTTCAATTGTCTTCTAGACTTCAATTCAATTATCTTACGGACGCAATTATCTTACGGACTTCTCTATTTGCTTCACTAGTGCGCGGGTCATATGCATAGATTTCAATTATCTTACGGACTTCAATTGTCTTCTAGACTTCAATTATTTCGACATTATCATCAAGGGTTGATTTCCTCCCCTAATGACGGAAACTAACCTCATCTAATGTACTATCGTGAATCGGGCATTATACAAATCTCGATCATATGGTCCAAATACTTGATTATGGATGTTGTCTCATAACCAACGTATATCCCGGACTTTCGGAGAAAAACCCATTGCGATTCATTGCGGTGGTGAGTATAGGTATATAACCCTTGCAAACCAACTGCGAAGATGAGAAGTTTTGATCTTGACCCTTGCGCTAGTTGCATAGTTGGATGGATGTTATAGGCGGCGGTCTAAAATTGATGAGTACACTCTGGCGGGTGCATGTCCCAACATATAGTTGGTAAATTACAATTCTTCAAAGTTACGCTAGTCCATTCGAGTGCGGACATGCGGTACAAAATGCTCAATTTTAATTCCCATTTTCATGCAATAATCATCAAATGCTTTGGAGTGAGTTCTCGTGTTGTCCATTCGGTGGACTTCTCATGATGATCGGGAAAATATTTAATTATCTACGAGATTGGCTTTGCAAAAGCATGATTTCGTAGACAATAAACATCATCGTGCGACCATTCAGGAAGCATCGATAAGCACTATAAAATACCTAATTGACCCTTACGGGGTTGTATAGGACCGCAAAAGTCTCCTTGGATACGGTCCGGGAATGCGAGGACTTTATCCTTCGCTTTGAGCAAAGGTCTAATAATTAATTTCCGTTGGCACATGCGGGGCACACAAAATCTTCAGTTGGAAATTCTTTATATTCATATTATGTCCCTGTGAATTGTTAATTATATCTCTCATTATCCTAAGACCTAGCGGCATAATCTATCATGCTAGAGATAGATAAGTTGAGCTTCTAAATACGGTTTTCAAAGCGGTATAAGTGCGAGGTGCCTTAATATTAGTGTAGTATAGCCCGATTTCATATGAAGGAAGACATTCTAATGCTATTTTCACTTTCTTCACGCTTTGTAATGGCGGTATTACATACCATACTCTTCATCGGTCTCTACACGGAAGCTGTTAGCGCAAATATCCTTGAGAGTTCTAGTCGATTACAGGTACAACAAGTCTTCTTCAATGACCAAAGTTGTGCCCATTGGGAGTATAGTTGTGGCCCTTCCTGAGCCTATTATACAAGTATCGCTGCCTGCGATTGTCGTAAGACTACCAGCATTCTTGCTGATCGGTGGAAAAATTTCCATTTCTCTTAGGATGGTTTTCATTTTGCTGCTACATGCTAAGCACACTTCCTCCATAGGGCGCCACACGCGTTCTAATATAATGTACTTTATTAATATGTAGCAGAAAGCAAGCAACACATAGATAAAATACTTCAAATATCGAGCGTAACTTGCTATTATAAAAGCGGAAAAATAAGCCTTGCGGGACTCATAATAAAATTTAATGCTTTGCTCTGCTAGAGCTTGCAACCATTATTCAATAATTCAAAGTGCGCTTCAATTACAAGCTGCGAGTTACTATAAAGATTCGAGTGCAATGCGTGCACTAGATCTAATAAGCGAAGTATTCGGGAACTTACGCTAAATCGGCTCCATCTGCGATCTTCTCCTTGGCGACTACGGTGTGGCGCTGCGATGTCAAAGGAGGGATGATAGGGTGCTACTAGGTTGTTCACATTCATAAGTGCGGCTAATGGATGTGGATCCTCTATGCTTGCAATGGCGAGTATGTCTCATGCTATCATTTGCCCTTCTTCTTAGGCGTAAAGCATCAATAATGTGCGGCCTTACGACCTTACCCTTCTCGCTCCTCTCATTTGTGAGAGGCTTCATCTGTATGTTGCTAGCGATGGCTTCATGGCCAACATTGCTACTAGATGGTTGCAAGATGAAGTTCTTTCCTAGAACATCACCTTGAGCTTCGCAACTTGCATGATGTCAATTAATTCGGCATACCGTGTGGCGTCTTTGGCGATAGTTGCGTGCGGATTATCTGCGCGTTTGGGTGAAAGGTAGAGAGTCTTCTCGATCTTACGCTCATCGTGATTACATTACCACAAAATTGAAGATTGATACAAATTTTATACAAAATCGGCCATCTTTGGTCGGTTCTTAATTCTGATTCGTGATGCGATCATCTTCATGTTCGTGCAAAAGTTCAAAGGATTCTTGCTAGTAATCTGCATAAAATGGTTGCAAATTCTCATAATGCTCATCGAACTTGAGTTCGTATTCGTATTTTTCTATGCATTTTCATGATTTCTGCTATTTTGGTGATTAAAAGCAATATAAACAATCACGAGATAATCAAAGCAGTAAATACAATAAATAAATTGCATAGAAATAACAATAACAAAAATAAACATGCTTCAAATCTGGCGATTCAAAATTCAGTTCAGGCCCTTTTCTTACGAAAAATGACTTTTGGTGGCGTAAGTTTCGGGGTTAAACGTGAGATTTGATTGGAGAAAATTTTAGTGTAATTTGGTAATTTCAAGGGTTATTTTGCAAGAATTTCTTTCCCAAAATATTTCCTCATAATTTTGAATTACGAGGCCCTTTTGCAAAATTTCTTCATGGCGTAAGGATCCTCGAAATTTTGAGTCTCGAAGGACCTTTTGCAAAAGCTCCTTTTTTTGTGACAAGGGCCTTTTTCGATGGGCGCCCATCCATTTTTCGGCCCGCCTGGCCGGTCAGAAAAGCGCCTTTAGGCCATATTGCGTCGGCCCAAGCTTGAGGCCCATCCGTGGCTTAAACGCAGGTAGGGTTTCCCCTACCCCATGGCATGATGCGGTGCTCAAATAGCCAAGCGGCCGGCGGCTCGCTCGAAGGAAGGCGGCGCGCTTCTGGCAGCGCGGCGGTCAGCGGGCGGCGTTGCCGAGGCGGCGAGGCGAGCGCGGCGGCGCTCGAAGGAAAGCGGCGCCGCTTCTGGCAGGCGCGAGCGATCAGCCGGGCGAAGCGCGCAGGCGGCGAGGCGGCGCGGCGGCTGTGGTGGTCAATCACGGGGCCGGGTGGGCGGCGGCGCCGTGTGGCCAGGTCGGAGAGTGTGCGCGCGCGGTGGAAGCGGCTCCATGCGGTGGCGCGCGGCGGCGCGGGTGCGGCGGAAGCGCGGCGGCGCCATCGGCTGCGGCGATGGCGGGCGGACGGCGCTTCGCGGCTTAGCGGCATGGTGGTGCTTCCGGCCGTCGCGGCGGCGGCGGCCCTCCCCCCCTTTCTTTTGCTATTGGCGGCCGCTTATCACGGTGCCGGGGAAGAGCGCGCGGCTGCTGGCGGCGGTGTGTGGCTGCGGCGGCTCGAGTGCGGGAGGCGGTGGCGTGAGCGATCGGTCGGCTGCGCGGCCGACTTCGGGTTGCTCGGCCTTGCGGGAAGCCACTTGAGCGGCGATGGCGAGGCGAGCGTGCTGCGGCGGTGCGCCACATGCGAGTGGCATCACGATCGGCCGGCGGCAGCGTGGCCATCTGAGCGTGCGGTCGGTTTCGAGATTCTTGTTCATCCATGTATGTATGCGATGTAGTATGATGTAATTCGATGCTTAGACATGCAACGATCTACCGTGCAATCAACATCCGCTCTTTCATGCAATCTATCGATCGGCATTGTCTGCGCGACTCCAAATCGGCTCGCGACAGTTAGAACAAATTTGCCGTAAAGCGATCTGAAAGCAACAATTGAAGAATTGAAAGCAATCTAAGCGATTCAATCTGGCGTCGTTTTTGGCGGTTACCTTTTCGATCGAGGAGAGTCGTTCGTCGCGATAGCGTGTTGAGGCAAGTCATTTGGCGAGTCGGTCGGCGATAACCTCGTGAACAAACTCGAATCGTAAGAACAATGCATGAACAACAAGAGCGAGAATAAAAGATAGAACACGAGAGATGTAGGGGACTTCTTGTTTCTCTTTATTCCTTCATCCATCGATCAATCTTTCTGATGAATAGCACTTTTATTTATAAATTCTGACCTCTAGGGTTTGGGATGAGGCGCCAGGCGGGACTCATGGTCACGGGCGGTTTCTTAACAGAAAGTACACCTGCACTTGCACAATCTTGTTTGCGAAACTTTTCGTGCATATTTTGCGGTTTAAAAGAGGTTGACTACACGGCCAGGCTTCGGGCAAATGCAAAGGGGGCGAACCAATGAGGTTGGTAACGTTGGTTTGACAATAAAACCGAGCAGAGTACTTGTCTGTCCCATGTTCTGGCTTACGAAGGTAGATCTTGAGCTCATTTCAGTGTGTCACTAGTGAAGGTAGATTGGCTATATAAAAATTATATTATTAGATTTGTTATTAAAAAATATTTTTATAATATTATAATTTTACGTAAAATTAGAAAATATAATGGTCAAAGTCGTATACACGTAGAAAATAAAAAAAATCATCGAGTAAAAAAAAAAAAAGGAGATAGTACGATAGAATCTGCAAAAGTCAACTCACACATAACGCAAAGTCAACTCACACATAACGAACCCATGCTTTCTTTCCTTACTGCCTATCTGTGTCAGAAACCTTACAGTTTCCCCCTTCTAACGAGTGTTACCCAAGCCCAAAGCCAATCCCTGAATATTCCGATATGGACTCTGAGCATTTGGACTTATATGGGCCAGAAATCCGGGCCTAAATTGGGGGGAACCTAAAGAGGCTAGAAGCCGGGGCATTTGGGTACACTTGGGCTTCAAGCCTTCAACTTCGTTTTCTTCTTTTCGTAAAAGATTTCTTAAGCGTTTCTTTACGGTCTCTTTACGATTTATTCTTCACAGTTATGCCTTAGAAGTTTGAACTTAGCACTTCACTTCTTATCAGTTATCACGCAAAAAGAATATGTATTAGACACTTGTAAGTCGTAATTACAGTTCTTTATTTTACGATTCATCTGGTACCACCAAATCCTGGTTTATCTCATACTCCTTCAGTCCATTGGACTTTTCTTCATAGAAACTTCAAGTTACATTCAGATCTAACATTAACAATGGCAAGGCAAGCACCTCATAATCGATCGAATCGACACGATTTCCTTCACTCGATCTACACATGCACCTATTAGCCTCCAGCTTTTGTTCCTTTTCTTTCAAACTGCTTTCGACTTGTGGACAAATGTGTCCATGAAGTCTTCAGAAGAAGAAGAAAAAAAGTGTCCATGGAAGCAGCAAGGCTCCGTTTGCATGCTATCAATCGTCTCGGCTGGCGACAACCGCGACCAGCAGTCCAGATAACAGCCCGGTGATTATGCACTGGTTTGCACTTGGCGCTGTCGCTAATGATTGGCTTAAACAAACCCAATACTAGAGTAGTAGCATAAACAAATCCACTAGTAGCACTGTAGCGGCGAAGAAGGCCACTGTCAAAGCAACTGCCACTGATTCATGGCTACTAGCATTCCAACGCCAAGATTACGTCTTTTATATTCCTTCCGCGCTGTTCCATGTTTTATGAACTGGATGTCCATGTGCTCACTACTGACACCTCGATTAGCCAATCATTTTGCAGCCTAGCTAACTAGGTAGGTAGACATTCGAAACCATGCTACTCCTATTTGTTAGTAATTTGTAGTGTGGTTTTCTTTAGTCAAAGTGGCTGCGGGACATCGTAATTTAGTGTTATTAGCTGAAGGATATATAAATTTTGTATCTTTGTCATAACATACTACTAAAATGTGACTACAACATAAAATATGATTTTTTGTTGTAGGACACTAAGACTATTATAATAATATTATTCGTTATTTTGGAGAGATAAATAGTTCAAAATAACCTCCGTACCTTTATCATCTTCTTCTTCCTCCCTGTTCCCCGTTCATATCTAACTGGACTCAAGGTCGCCTCTTGAGGCCGTGAGGCGGTGACAGGTGGTGTCGATGGAGTCCTAGGGGTGGACACAGAGGTTCTTGAAGGAGGAGAGGCTAAGCATGAGGAGGGAGCGGGCGGCAGCGGCGGACGGGAGCTGGTCGAAGAGGAGGTGGAGCTCAGCGAGGGTCTTCTCCATCTCGTGGACGGTGCGGGTGAAGTAGAGGAGGCGGAGCGAGCAGAAGGGGTTGGCAAGGGTGTAGGAGGTGATAAGGGAGAGCAGCATCACCGTCTTGCCAGTGCCCGTTGGCATCTCGAGCAATGCATGGCCGCACACGTCCAGGGTGCGCCTGAGCTCCCCCATGTATGCACGCTGCTCCAGGTAGATCACCACAGAGCCGGGGCTCCAACAGCTCGGTGCCAAGGCCACCGCTGTAGTCCGTGAGCCGGCGAGGAAGATGCAAGTGACCGGCGAGATTGTGCGGTGGAGGCGGCGGTGAGGGAGACTCCCTCCTCTGGTCCTCCCTCGCAGCCGCCACCACCTTCCCTCCCTTCCTCACCTCTCTCCTCTCCTCATCTCTGCCTCCCCCACCCGCGCCCTCCCCGCTGGCGTACACTGCGATCTTTGCAGCGCATCTGCTCATCTTCCACTTCTACTTCCTTTCTGCTTTGCTCCTGCGCCGATTGCCTCGGCGGCTGTCGCCATCCACCACCTCCTCTCCCGGGGCCTACCCTTTGTTGTGCGAGCAAGGATCGCGTTGGTTTCTTCTCTCTAATTTTTTTTTCTGGTTATGCTTTGACTAAGAATAAATTGGAAAATTTGACATGGATAGTGCACTCATAATGGATATGCGGTCCATTGTGCTTTGATTTTAGTTCATATCGATGAAGCGTTATGTTATGTGCTATATACCCCCATATTTGATAATGTGAATTCTTGAATTTGGTGATTTGTGTAAGTACTAAATACCATTTTAGTATGATTCTTATTACTTGCATAATATGCCACTGTTGATATTGTGGTGCATGTGAATTTGATGGCTTATTACACCTCGTTTTTCCTTCTTAATTCTACGATCTTTTGAATTGTCTAGCACTTGATAGTAGACACTCAGCCCTCTTTTCATTGTTTTGGTTAAGTTGCATAGAGTGTCCAGCTGTGGAGGCATTGCCATCATCTTCTCAGTAGAAAACATCACAAAGCCTATTGGAATAGACATGATTTCTCTTTCCAACATAAGACATTTACTTATGGTGTTTGTCTATACTTTTTAGCAATGTAATAGTACAAAAAAGAAAGAAAGAAAGTAACTTCTGCTCTAGTCTCTACAAGCGACAACGTTCTCTACAAGCAGGTCTATTGCTATTTTGGCTACAGTGAAAACTTGCTGACCTTCTCACGTTTTGTCATTGGACCATCATGAATAGCTATACATTCTTGCTAGTTCCAAATAGTAACCTCTGCGCATCTTGATGGTCACATCCTACAATTTGAATGCTAGCACATTATATTTTGTATACAACCAACTCTTTATGATATAAATTATGTGCAATTTTATTTGGAGGTTTGAACAAATCCGGCATGTGTTTGACAATTTAATTTGATCGAGATATTCCTTTGGTGGGGAATATTTGTAGCATCAACCCCAATTCTCAGAAATTTGAATGGCTTGTAATCCTCGGACCTATATTCTTGTCCTTTGTTGCTTCTTTTTGTTAGTGGAATCCTACTTCTTGAGGTTAGCCTCTATTGTTATGCATTCAAAATCCATCGCTAATTTGCTATATCACTCTCAGTGCTAATTCATCCTATCTTTTATATTTCTATGTGAAGCCATCTGCGATAAGCGCTTGATCGATCGGAAGAATCTGTGTATACAAGAACACTACAAGGTAGCGAGCATTTTTATCTTGGCCATTTCAGATCCTCTCCAATAGCGCACATTGTTATTGGTGACGAATGCACATTGTTCTGCTGATATTAAATGATGTTCATGTATAATGTATAGCCCTCTCACGTACTTTGTTATTGTGGATGAGTGATTCTTTTCCCTAGGATTACAAGGGTCTACACTCTACAGTGAAGTTTATAATTATGAAAAAATGATTTTTTTACCTCAGTTTTTAGTTTTTGTTGCAAATGTCTTAAAAGAAGTTGATTATTATGAATTGAAATGGAATTTTGAGGACACATTGAGTTTTTGTTGTAGATGTCTTAAAAGAAGTTGATTATTGTGATGAACCATGAAGTGACTTTATATGGGATGCTTTGTTGCTATTGGTAGGGTTTTGAGAATTTGAGATGAGTGCTACAGGTGGAAGTGCTAGCATGTGTGCAATCGGAGGAGGAGCATCCTGCTTTGTTGCTACACTTAATTGGTATGGGCCACTCGGTGCCAATGCCATCTCCACCGAATGCCGATGCATTGGTGGCGTGTATTGTGAGCATACAACCATAGGAGGTGTAGGGCGTGTTGAAGTAGATGAAGAGACTTGCAGGAGAGATTGAGCTGTTGTGAAGAAGCGGAAGAAGTGCACCTCCAAGATTTGGGAGTACTACTATAAGTACTCGATGGCCGTTAAGACAAAAGATAGCGGGAGGAGATACAAGTTTGGCGAAATGCAAAAGCGTCCTAAAAATCTCATTTGAGACCTCAAGAGAGAAGGCATTGCGGAATCATGTGGGATTCAAGCATGTGGTAAAGCAAGGCCAACAATTTGCGACTTGAGAATGATGAGGTGGAGAAAATAGTGCAGTTGTTCAGACTTACAGGTATGATGCTGAAGCTGGCCTGAGGAAGTTCTATTTGGCACTAGTTATGCATGAATATCCCTTTGTTATGGTTGAGTATGAGTACTTTGTTGATTTCATCAAGTCTCTTTGTCTGGTTTTTCTTTTAAAAGTCGCACAACCACTAGGAAGAGATATTGAAAATATTTGGAGACAAAAAGAAGAAGTTGTATGAACAACTTATCTTTCTTATCGATTTTCTGCAACTATGGACATGTGGACATCTAATCAAAATAAATATTATATGTGCATCACTGTGCATTAGATTGATGATAACTGGCATATACAAAAAGAATTGTCAAATTCATTCATGTAAAGGAACCATCAGAACTAATCTTGCATTGAATTTATCAAGGGTGTCATGTCTTGGAACATTGAGAAGAAATTATGTGCTCTCACTCTAGACAATGCATCATCTAATGATAAATGTGTTAGAGAACTTGTGGTGGAGCTTAATAAGCATGCTCTCTTGATATGTGATGGTCTTTTTTTCACGTGAGATATTTATGTCACATACTAAACCTTGTCGCTCAAGATGGCTTGAAAGTAATTGCATCTTCAGTTCAGAATATTAGAGCCACTATTGTTATTGTGGAGAATTCTCCATTGCAATGGGAGGAATTTGAAGTGTCTGTGAGAATCGACTTGGACAATAAATTCGGTCTTCCATTGGATGTGCCAACGAGGTGGAACTCCACATATAAAATGTTGAGCCATGCTATTTACTACATGGGGGCTTTTGACAGGTGGTTGTTTTTAAATGAAGGTAAATATGAGAAGTGTTCTTCGACAAATGAGGAATGGGATATGGCGGATGCACTATGCAAGTGTTTGTAGAAATTCAATGATGCTACAGTGATATTTTTTAGAAATCAATATCCAACAGCAAACCTATTTTGGTGAAAATTTTGTGAGATTAAGATGGCAATTGCGAGAATGGTGTGAAAGTATTTATGACACTATTTCTTTTATGGCAGAGGCCATGTAAGCCAAATATGACAAGTATTGGGACAAGTCCAACATGGCTCTTGCTGCGGCATGCTTTTTTCATCCTAGATACAAGAAAAAGCTGGTAGAATATTTTATCGGGAGGATTTATCATGAGAAGGCTGCCCATGAAGTTAATCGCTTCATGGATGTTGTGAACAAATTGTTCCAAAATTACTTTTCCAACACTCCTGAAGTGTAACAACCCCATTTTCATTTTCCAGATAAAAATAAAATTTAATTATTTTTGTGGAATTTTAAAGTTTTTTCCTATTTATTTTAAGACCAAAAGAAATTATTTGCAAAATTAAATACCAAATATAAGTTGGAAATATATTATTTAAGTCCAAAATGACTCGGGTAATTTCTGTGAATTTTCTCATAATTTTTTGACTTTATTTGCTATTTTCTAAAGCTTAAATGAATTACCAGGATTATTTAAATCACTAAATCAAAAAAAAATCCGGAGATGGTCTTTGGGCCGAATCTCTAGCTCGGTCCATTTCCTTCTCATGCACGCGCGGCCCACTTGGCCCGCTTCGCCTACGCATCTCTCTCCTCTCCCTCTTTGTCTTGCTGACCCGTGGGGCCCGCGTGTCAGCCACTCCTGTCTCTCTCACGCGTCTCTCCCTCTCACTGCCATTCGGGCCCACTTGTCGGCACCTTCTCTCACCTTCCTTTCTTCCCCATTTGAACCGGTTAAATGCGCCATTTGCGCACATTGAGCTTTCGGATCGACCAAATCAACCGCATTTCCTAATTTGACGCCGATTTAATGACTGTGTATCAATTCCAGGCCCGTTACCACCATTACCCCTCCATCTCTGGCCGTAAATGGCCCTAATCACCTTCGACATCACTGCGGACCTTTCTGTGCATCACGGCACATCAACCCCCCTGGCAACTATATAAGTGCGCCTCGGGAGCGTCGTTTCACGCTCATCCCAACGCCCAAGATCCCCTAGCACCCCCTCTCCTCTAGCACCCGTATTTTGAGTTTTCACGGCCGCAACCGAAGCTTCATTCTTCATATTCTCCGGTGCTATCAGGCCCTCTCCAGTGACCTCGACCCCCTCTACGGCACTGCCACATCATCGCCGACCCCGTGCGCGCATCATCTTCGCTCGAGGATCCCGAGAGCTCCTTCGCCGACATTGACCTAAAACCACCGCTGCCAAACCTCGTCGCCGTCGACCTTTCCACCGGGCCCTCTTGCATTTTCAGTAAGCACCAGTTTCAGTGTGCCACGCTCATCATTTTGGTATCCCTCGCAAGGCTCGCCATGGCGCGGCTGCCGGCGAGCTCGATCCGTCGCGTCATTGCTCCACCTCGGCACCACGTAGGCCTAGGATCAATTAGCGCCCACGTGGCTATATGCGTCAGCATATGAGCCAGCTCACTCGCAGTCTCACTATTTTCGTGAGCCCAGCCCACCGTGGTCCGTTGATCGGACCATGGACTTGGTCCATTGACCATGAGGCCCACATGTTCGTGATGGAATGGGATTTTCGCATAGGAAAATAATTCGGCTGAAAATTAATTTTCAGATGCTAGCATCAGCTTGCACCATTAATTGAATTTACTTTAGAAAAATAAATCAGAAAATCCAGAAAAATCCTTTTAGGGAATTTCTTTAGGAATTAAACTTCCAAGGGTTTGTTCTTCTTCATACGAACTCCGATTTTGTCGATTCAAATTTCTAAATTTATATAAAATTGAGATATATCCAACTAAACCAAAATTATTTCATTTGGAGTTAATTTGGATTTTCATTTGAATTTATTTGAGTATTATTTAAATTTAGCTTATTTTCACGAATAGATTTCGACGAAACCGGGGAATTTGAGGTAGTTGAAGAAGAAGAATTTGAGCAAGGAAAGTTATACCTTTGACCATGTTGATCCTATTATTTTAAATTATTTAATTATATTTTAAGTTATTATTGCATGTATATTTCTATTTAGTTATTTTAAATTCTTGTTTTTAAGTCCTAGTTACTCTATTTCTTTTGTATGGCCAATATTGATGTTTGGATTGTCATTCCCTTGTCACCATAGTTAAAATAAAATAAAATTTGGAAAATTACATGCTTGGACCATGCTTAGACCAAAATTTTGAATTTGGGAGTTTAGTAAATTATTCCAAAATTGATTCAAATTGAGTCTATGGTCTTTGTTTTACCATGGAAAGTTTAGGAAATGCTTTCACTTGTGAAATAAATTAAAATGGTTTAGACTTGGGCATAATGGATGTTGGTATGGTGCAAGTTGATGCACAAGTTCGATTCATTTATATGATCAAGTCCAGGGTTGTGGAAGGTTGCCTAGTCGATTAGAACAGGTCTTGAGCTACATATTACTAAGCTCCACCGTACTACCACATGTCCTATGTGGGCAGGACTAGGCTTATTAATTTGTAATACATCATTGTTAGTTGTGCCATATTGATGTACGGGTGTCGATTAGACAGTACTCCCACTTGGTGCAAGAGGGAGCTTCAGGTGGGTGGTTAACCCATTGGAAGTGAAACCTTAGTGGGTATAATGACTTTGGGGTAGAACATTGGGAAAACCTCATGATAATCACTTAGTCGAATGCCTTGAGCGTGCCATGGCGACGGTGAAAGTTGATTATCTCTTGTGGGTAAGTTGTACAACCTCTACAGTGTAAAACTATTCGAATAGCGTGTCTATGGTCATGGATATCTTGAGCAAAGCCACTTAAAGTTAGACTTTGATTTTGTTTTAAAATGATTTTAGGATGGTTAATACTTGTGGTAAAATTGGGCGGTTAGCCTTGTGATAGGAGATTATCCTTCACCATTCATGTATGGAGGTTATCCACAATAAATGTGACAATTTAAAATTTGATTTTAGTTATGGATTAAAAATTGCCTTGAAACTTATTATGAGTATTTAAAATTGAAAATTCTGCTTTATGCAAATAAACCCTGTTAGCCTCATTTGATTACACTTGTATGCATTACATTCTGTTATTAGGTGTAACTTGCAAGCACGGAAGTTGTGCTCGCCCTTGCTGAATAAAATTTATTCAGGTGAAGAATATTATCAAGGCGATGAGGATCAAGGCGACTAGGCCTCGCCCTAGGCGATTGCTTGTGGCGCATCGTGTGGCATAACTATTTTGTTTCCCTTTGTGTTATTTTATTTTGGCCTCGGGCCCATCGTAATAAACTCTAATTTATATCAAATAAATGCATGATATGATTGTGCTATCACTTTTATTCGACTGTGTACACTAGCTATTCCTAGACTAGTGTATGAAACACAGAGAATTCAGGATCATTCGTTCCCGGGTTCGACAAGACTGTTATCAGAACCATATCGACGGTAGGTCGTGGCCTTAGAATAGATAAAAACCCTTAAGGACTTATTTATGAAAACTAAAAATAATTTGGTCTTTTTGGTGTCCTTCTCAACCTTTCTCTTTAAAATGGTTACTAATACTTCTCCTTTTTAAAAATTGTAGATGGCCGAAGTACCCAACGTCGTTTCCCACGGGATCTTCGCTAAACACTAGGCTACAGCACTTTGGAGGATGATGCAGCATCTGCACTTCCAGGAGAGGCCCACGTACCAGGGGTACAAGTACGTGGTGGGCACTTAGGAGCGTTGGAGGTTAGAAGTGATACTCTACTCCAACCTGCAGCCTAACACAGACTTCCATATCTTCGACGCCTCGATGCAGCGTAGCACCTTCCCTGAGGGCATCAAGGCGTTGCGGAGAAGTTGTTCGTCGACTCCACTACATCTACGACCACCGCTTCCATGGCACCGGATTCCGCTACTACCCGATGAACATTCCCACCTAGCTCGGTAGTACTTTTCGCTTAGCTGAAAACGAAGACTTTTTGGAGCTGACACACCAGGTGAACCTAACAATGGCTATGGACCATGCCTGCTGGCACACCTTAGATGAGCTACATGTTGCCTACGTGAGACTAAAGCGTAGGAAGAAGCGGCCGCTACAAAGAAGGTTACGCTAGTTCCAACAACCCAGACTACACCCCTGTGACTCTTTAGCTTTGTAGTATTTCCGTTTAGACGCAAATTGTGAGCTGCCAATCCCTTTTGTGACAGCCACAATTGATTAATGAAATAAATTAATAAATGACTATTTCTGAAAAGTTGTTCTTTGCCTTGGGTTTGTTTGGTTCTTGAGCTATTTTAGATTTATCTCCTAGTACTCTCTTTCTTTCTTCTAAGTCTTTGAAAGATCTAGCAAATGGTGTCCACTTGCATGAGCGGCGAAAGTGCCGGTGGTCGAGCAATGAGAATCTGAGACTACCAAGCCAACTTTGATCCGTAGCCACCACCACATCCAGTGAAGGACCCGATTTGGCGCGGATGATGGCCAATCAAGCCCATTTGATAGAGTTCTTTGGGCCAATCTCTCACCAATGCTTAGAAAGTTCAAGCAATCGCGCGTGGCGGCTCGGGCCCCACCTCCACATAATCCAGGCGAACATATCGGAATTTATGAGGATCGCCCTCCAACTTCAGCGAGCGACGCGGAGCTAATGGGCGCGGTTGATTGGCTCGGGGCAATAGGCAGAAAGTGGATATTGCCTAATGTCTTGATCGCGAGAGTTCTATTTGCCTCGCATCGGTGAATGAACCGCATCGAATGGTGGGACAACTTTACCCAAGCTCATGCGGATGCTTAGTCCATCTCGTGGAATGAGTTTGTGCGGTAATTTTCGTCGTGCACACATCCCATCGGGAATGATAACGTTGAAGGAGGAGTTTAGCTCTGCGCCGAGAACAACCACACCGTCAATGAATATCTGCACAAGTTTAACCAGTTGGTTTGTTATGCTCCAAAAAGCGTGGCCAATGATGAAGCAAAACAGGAACATTTCCTGGAAGGCCTCAACGACGATCTCTCTGTTCGTCTAATTGCCCAAGTCTTTTCAGATTTCCAGCAGCTGGTAAATAAGGCCATTCGTCAAAAGGGCAAGCATCTGGAAATGGAGAACCGCAAGAGAATAATGGCGGCCTAGAAGATCAACTCAGGGTTTTCCCAAACCCGCATTGCTCAGCCTCCGCCACCTCAGAGCGGAAAATTCCAATCTTCCTCATCCAGAGTACATGTGCCAACACCACGGCCCAACAACTCCGGCTTCCACAGCAACAACTCTTCGGGAGGCCAATTTTAGAAGAACACGACTTCCTCAGCTACAAGAGTGACTTTCTTCTACTGCAACGAGACAGGGCACTCGCGATAGATGCCCAAAGCGACAACTCACGGCTCAACGAGTCGGCCAGAATCCCAACCTCGTGGCACCCCAAAACCAACGGTGCAGTTCATGAAGGGACATGTGAATCATGTCACTGCGAAAGAAGCTCAGACAGCACCGAATGTTATTCTTGATATGTTCCTTGTCAATTCAATACCAGCACCAGTCTTATTTGATTCAGGAGTTTCACATTCTCTCGTTTCAAATAAGTTTGTGAGAAAATATGGGTTACCTATCTCTCCTTTAGTTAACCCTATGATAATCCATTCTCCAGGCTCAGAAATGAGGATTAGTTCCCTATGTCCAAACCTTACCCTAGAAATATCCAGAGTATCTTTCGTGGCAGTCTTAATAGTCTTGCACTCTCAAGGATTGGATGTGCGACATATATGATTTTTGTTTTCGTGCAATATCCAAATAAGTATTCATGACTGAGACAATCTGTATTCGGTTTGGCATGTATTCACTCCGTATTCGTGATTGAGACTATCAACATTCGTATTCGTATCCGGCATTGTCCATCTCCAATTCCGAATCCAAGAAAAAAAATATGAAAAAGGATACGGGATGAGCGATATCCGTCTGTATCCGCTCCGTTTGCACCCCTACTAACTGGGTCATTCGCCTCAGTGCAGACGTTATCGATTTTGTGAGCCTCGTCAAACACAACAACACACTCCTTCCGCATCTCCCGGGACATGATGATAGCCACCTTGGGGTCAAGCAGGTACTGGTAGCTATAGATCACCACGTTGGCGTACTTGACCATCTACCTGGCGAGGAAGAGGAAGTAGGGGTAGATTCACCGCTTGCGACCGAGCGCGTAGAGGTTGGTGAGAGGGTAGACCCCAGGGGGTATGAAGGACATGAGGTCCCCGGTGGCTGTGGCACAGTCGAAGCTCGCATAATAGGGTGGACTCCGGGTCGCCTCCTGAGGCGGTGACAGGTGGTGTCGACGGAGTCGCGGACAACGGAGGCCTGGGGGTGGACGCAGAGGTTCTTGAAGGAGGAAAGGCTAAGCGTGAGGAGGGAGCGGGCGGCGGAGGCGGACGGGAGGTGGGTGAAGAGGAGTTGGAGCTCAACGAGGGTCTTGTCCATCTTGTGGATGGTGCGGGTGACGTAGAGGAGGTGAAGCGAGCACAAGGGGTTGGCGAGGGCGTAGGAGGTGATAAGGGAGAGTAGTGCTGCCGTCTTGGTGGTGCCCGTCGGCATCTCGGCGATGCGTGGCGCGCGCATCGAGTGCGCAGGCTCCCCATGTATGCGCGGCTGCTCGGGTATATCACCACGGGCCGAGGCTCCGCGGCTCGGTGCCAAGCCACCTGCTGCGATGCAGGGCCGGCGAGAAGATGCGGCGGCGGCGAGATTGTCTTGCGGCGATCGGCGGTGAGGCGGCAGCGAGCCTGAGCGTTGAGGATGCGGCGAGGAGGCTGCCGGTGTGCACAGGAGGGAGCTCACAGTGAGGGAGTTGTGCTCGGCGAGGCTTGGCGGTAACGGTGGCGGTGGTGGGCTCCACCGACTGAGGGCAAAATAGTTATTTCATCCACCATCTCTCCTCTTCAAACGGATATATTATTTTAATGAGCAAAGTGTTACGCAGCGAAGAGCTATATTCTAGTGGTGTGTTTAAAAAACATAAAATTTAGGCGTTATCGGTGATGACACAAAATTACGATATCCATAGCCAATATTGTCTTTTCTTTAAGCATGTGGAGTACTATTATGCTTTAACCAAAGATGCACTAAGTGATGGAGATAATAAAGGAAGATTGAGGCTTCTTAGGAGGCAACAAGACCGATTGTTCTTGCACATGGATTGGAGACGGAACCTGCAGTAATCGGACACAAGTCAGTCGTCTTTCAGGGATTATTTTTATGCAGATGTGCACATGGGCCGCGTGTACCGTGTACTGTCGATTCGAGCATGGAATTCAGGAGCTGGAAGCATCCCAACTTGTACTGTTTTTCCTTCTCTTTTCTCCGGCAGTAGTGGGAGTTGTTAGTGAAAAAGCCTAAGTACATTTGCAACTTAATCTCAGGATTCATTTACGGATTTGAGGGGGGGGGGAACTGTACTCCAAAACAGGCTAGTTTCTTCAGAATTTGTGCGAGAAACACTTCGTTGTAAACATTGCCTGAACTTGAACTGATTAGCCGCTTTGTACTCAGTTGCGGATCCACCATAGTGGCGCGAGGGGGCTGGAGCACCGACTCTGTTCACCGTATTTTTGATACCCTCTCAGTACCTCTGTCATTATTTGCACAAATCTAATTAATTTTGTTCTTAAGATTTCTACTTGGGTATGTTTTCGGGCTTTCGAAATGCACTATCCACTATTAAGATACTATATTTAATTTATTTCCCCTTTTAACTCTGTTCTTCATAATTTATGTATCAATTTGGATTGTACATGATATTTAACTTTGTCCCACTAGTATTTCCTCCATTTTCATCCTGCGTATGCCACTATTTGTACTTGTCGTAATTAATTAGTCGTAGTAAAATTAATCTTACGTAATTAATTAGTTGTAATTATTTAAGCATAACTAATTAGTTACCAATTAATTAGTCGTAATTAGTTAGTGTTACTTAATTAATTAGGCATAAATAATTGGTTGGAATTAATTAGTCATAGTTTATTAAGTCTTAATTAATTAGCTGTCATTAATTAGTCAGAATTAATTTAGTCGTGGTTAATTAGACATGAGCCGTCATTAATTAGTCATAATTAATTTAGTGGCCTTATTAAGCCAGAATAATTTTTTGGTAATTAATTTGTGATAATAAATTATCATAATTATTTTAATGATATTTAGTTCATCGTAATTAATTTAGTCCGGAATAATGTAGTTGTCATTAATAAGTTGTAATTATTTATTTGTAGTTCATTTGTGGTAATTAATTAGTCCTAATTAATTTAGTCATATAATTAGTTGTAATTAATTTGGTCATAGTTAATTAGTATATATTAATTTGTTGTATGTATTTAGTCGTAATTTTTAATTTTGGTGATTTATCGTCATTGTCAATCTTTTCACTAATAATTTATGCATTCTATCTCTTGCATGCCATGCCTCTACAGGATCTTCTCGAACCCTTCTATGCGGTAATCACGGTGCAAGTCATGGATCAGGGGGCGGATGGCGCTCTGCCTCGTGCTTGGTCGGGAGGATTTTACGGTAGGCTGGATGCTTGCTACGTCCCAATCGCCGGAGACACGGGCTTGTTGCCCTTTGCAAGGTTGTTCTCTGTCGGGCGCCACTTCACCTTGGGCGGCGATCTTATATTGGCACTTGTCGATAGGTGGAGACCTGAGAAAAATACCTTCCACTTTCGGTGGGGTGAGATGACGGTCACTCTCCAGGACGTCTCATTCTTGACCAGTCTTCCGATCAGGGGTGAGCCACTTGTTCTAGGTCGTCCGCTGGCAAACTGGAAGGCCCAGTTGGGGCATCGGTTCGGTATACCTGTCCCGGACAGTGCCCGTGGCGTCCCTCGGACTTGGTTGAGGAATTTAAGTCAATGCCCGGTAGATGCATCTGACAAGGTTGTCAGGACACACCTCGTCGCTTACATTATTTGTCTCTTTGGTTCAATCATGCTTCCCACCACACAGGGGCGATTGGGTGTACCACAGCTTCGTCCACATCGCCGAGTCTTTGGCTGACGTGGAGGCTGGTGTAACATCCTAAGTTTTGGCTTGCGTTTCAAATGTAAGAAAATGAGTAGAAATTAAAACTTTTTCTTACATCTGGCAATTCTTGTATGTCCTAAAGAATTCTTGCAAAAGAATTATGGGATTACAAGTCACAAGTCACTCGATCGAAAACCTTGTCTTCCAAAACATTCTTGTCCAACCTTGTGATCATCCTCTGGGATAGTTTTCCTTAGTTCTAGGGTTATTGTGTGACCCCTCTGAAAAATCCTCAATTTTAGAAATTGTTTGAACATTTTAAGAGTCGTCAAACCACTTTGACCCTTGGTCAAAACCTAGCTCGGCACCTTAGGAAGTTTAGGAAATTTATACAAGGTTTAGTATAAGTCGACAACCTCGATTAAAATTTGAGAAATTTTGGAGTTGAATTGCTACCTCTAAAAATCCTCCAAAATTTCTAGTTCAAACTCAACCTAATCTGTTTTGTTGTTGCTCGGGTTCACACAGGAGTGCAGCTCATCTTGGTGGCTCGATCAAATCAACTAAAAGCACCGGCCAGAGCAGTGCAACCTCGCGACCCATGACCCTTGGATCTCAATCCAACCGCCTAGACCACCTCAAGCTCTGTCATTTTGGTGCAAACCATCCCAACCGTTGGATTCTTGTCCTACGGTTTAGATCTTCGGGAGCTCCCCAAAGACCTCCCACTCGCACGACCTCCTCATGTTCTATTTGCAAAGACAACCCTCCACGACCTCCCCTCGGACCTCCTTTGCATCTTTTGCAAAGACCACCCTGGGGCGTCCTCCTCAGACCTCCCCGAACACCTTTATTGCACCTTGGTGATCGTGGGCCGACCATCCTTAGATATGTGGCTCAGACCTCCTGGTGCGCTAAGACCTCCGATCACCTCTTTAAATCAGGATTTGGCAAAGTGGGAACTTGTTCATTGAAGCGGATCGCTTTCTTCCCATCTCGGCAAGACTTTTTGTCGCTAGAGCTCCTCAAGCGACTTCTTTGACCTCACCGTCCTCGGGTTAGTGCCTTGGTGCTTGAGCTTAGTTACATTGGACTAGGCGGTTTCTTTGTTGTCGTGTTTGTACCTCGGCGGTCATCTCGGCTAGCGCGGTGAGGTGAGCTTTAGCTCTAGTTTTTGGCACCTTTAGGTCCTCCTCGTTATTTAGAGTTCATCCTTGTCCTTGGTTCCCGCCGGCGTGGACCACGTCGCCGGCGGTGAGCTCGAGCTCCCACTCGGGCGTTTTGTCGGGCCTTACTCGGACAAGGCGTAGCTAATGATTAGCATTTAAGTTGTCAGAGAGCCCAATCTCGGTGTTAATTGTTGTTCTTGTCGTGCGCGTGCGTTCCATTAAGTCTTCGGACCTCCTAGGCTCAATCTAGACCGTTAATGATCTCTTAGTGTTAGCCCTTGGCCTTTAGATCTTCGTGTGTAAAGTCTTTAAGTTCAGGACCTCTCATTGAAATCTGGCCGTTAAAGACCTCAGTGAGTTAAATCCCGACCATTAGGATCACCCTCGCTTTGGGGTCCTCTTTGCAAAAGACCGCATTGGGGTCCTCTTTGCAAAAGACCTCCTTAGTCGTTTATAAAAACCACCCTAAGCCACCCCAGGGTCCTCTTTGCAAAGACCACGGCTGGTCCTTGTAAAGAAGCGCATAACCTCCCGCCTAGATCTAGGCCGTTAGGACCTCCTCGGTGAAATCCTAGCCATCGGACCTCCTTCGCCTAGATCTCGGCGTTAAAGACCTCCTCGGTGAGATCCTAGCCGCCCGGTGTCCCTCTGTTAACTTACAGTTTGGACCTCCTTGGCTTGATCGTGGCCAGTTAAGACCTCCTCGCGAGATCTTGGCGTCAAGATCTCTTTGTGTGGACCTCGGTCTCTAGGACCTCCCTAACTTTCGAGTCCTAGCCGCTTAAGACATACGGTTTCTATCCCGGTAGTTTAGGAGCTCCGGTTTAGATGCTGTGCATTGGGCGTTTTATAAAAACTCTAAGTCACAGGACCTCTTTGGAGCAATCTTGTCAGTTTAGGACCTCTGCGGTTAGCTCTGAGGCCGTTAGATCTTCGCTTTGTGGAAACCCTTAGTTGCTAGGACCTCCCCTTGAGTCGATCCTAACCGTCTAGGATCACCCTGGTCAAATCCTAGCCGTTTAGATCTTCCCCGTGCGCAAAAGACCTCCCCATGGTCATTTTGCAAAGACCACCCCTTAAACTACCCTCGGGGTCCTCTTTGTAAAAAGCCACCCCTAGTCTTTTATAAAGAAAACCTCGGACCTCCTCCTCGAATCAATCCTAGCCGTTCAAGACCTCCCCAGGCTTAGATCTGAGCGCTAGATCTTCTTTGTAAAGTCCTTAGTCTCAGGACCTCCCTCCGCAGCCCTGGACCGTTAGATTTAGATCTAACGGGCTAGACCTCCCTTTGTAGATTTAGCCTTAGGACCTCCTCGGAGTCGAGTACATCGAGATCTTGATCGGCGGTCCCGACCACCTCTAGGCGCGAGGACCTCCTCTGTATCTGTTGTGCATGCCTGAGTGCGTCGCCGTTGGATTTGATATCGGCGGCGGGACCTCCCGGTTTTGTCGATTGATCGGACCCTCGAGAGCTCCAAATTTTTCAAGTATTTAAATGTTCTAGTTTTCAAATGTGAATAACTATTTCGTTTTAACTCCTTTTTGAGAAATTCAAGCTGTGTTAGCTCTGTGGTAAGATGAACTTTAAATTGAGTATGATTATGAACTCTTTTCTGTAGCAGAAAATAGTATAAACTATATTAACTTGTTTCAACCTAAAATGTGGTCTAGAATTCATTGAAATTTGTAAAATGCATAACTAATTCTCTGTAAATCCTTTTTGAGTGAATCCAATTCTGTTGGCTTCCTCTAATATTAAACTTGATGTTAAAATTGACTTTAGGCATACTACTGTTTTCAGCAAGAGTTCTTATGCAATTTAGTTTTGTTCATTTTTATAACTTGAAAAATCATAACTAAATCATTTTAACTCTAAATGAGATGAATCCAATTGGGTTGTTCATCTTATGAGGTGCTTGATCTACCATAAAAATTTCAGCTACACCACCTTTCTAGAAATTTTTGCCAAACAATTTAATTATGATGAGCGATGTGATTGCAATTTTCGGTGAGCAAACTTGTTTTGATCATAACTTTTGCATTAAGAGTCCAAATCAGTTGGTTCTTGTTTCTAAATTTGTTATAAATCATGCCCTTGATGCTTTAAAAATTTTAGAGCATTTGGATCAAGTTGGTTTTAGAGTCTTTTTCGTTTTCTTTGTTCTTATCGGTTCTTTTTCGCTCTTTCGGTAGGTTCCGACGATTGTGCCATCCTTGAGAGTGATCCTCTGCAGCATAGTGAGTAACAGCAGCCAGGCAAGCAGTTTGATCATGTTAATCCCTGTATTTTTAAGTAATTATGTTGTTTACAAAATTCTATGTATGCATTGCTAGTTTGTGTTAAACTATTGTCGTTAGTTGACCTAGTAGATGCATTTCCTTAAGCAAATGATCATCCTTTACTACCATGAGCCCAGGTTATTGCTGTGATTAGAGCTCGTTGGATGAACTCTTGTCACTTAGTAGTTGCGAATTAATTGCTTAGTCATGCTTAGCTCCCGGTAGAAATGGGCGGTTATCGACTTGTCGATAACCTTGATCACATAAAACTTATTATCAGTTATGATTTCAGCCTTGTGTCATGTTTACTTGTGAAAACTAAAAACTGAAACAAAATAATTTAGACTTGGGCACAATGGTATGTTGGTGTGCTTTTGGGTGTGACTGGAATGGTGCCCGAGTCAACAAGGACCGAACATCTTGTTACACTAAACCAAGCATTTTGTGCGTGCTAACCACACTAGAGGGTATGGGACCTCTCTTGAATTAGTACTTTGGGAGGCATTAATTAATGAGTCGCTGGCTGTAGTTTATAGAGAAAAAGGATCACAAAGGCGTGACCGGTGTGGTTCCTTTCTAGGTCCTCCACCTCGACCGGGGTCTTGCAAATGTCCGGCTAGCTTTACCCTAAATGGCTAATGACTCCTGGCTTTGCTTGACTCCACCACAACGTGTGGTCCTAGTGGTCCATTTCGTAGCATTTGGTCACTAGGGTTAACCCCATCGTGCGACTCTTAGTGCGTATTCCATTGGAAGCGTCTCGTAGGACTTAGCGTCTAGGCATACCAAAGGAAGTGTGCTTAATAGCTTGGCAAAAAGCAGTCTAAAGTGTGGGTACATTGGTACACCTGCGAGGTTAAAACTATTCGAATAGCCTCGTCTTAGGTTATGGACACGCTTGGCAAGGTCTTTCAAGAGTTAGACTACAACATTTTAATTAAAACTTGATGGGTGGTTCGAATTTGGGATTCGTGCTATGTGTGGTGGCTATTGGGTTAGTCACCAATAGGTGGTTACTCTTATACTTATTGTATCTCGTGTTATTTCATTCATTAAAGACTGATTACAAACTTGCTTTTGAAATGTACTACATTATTACAAATAAAGTT
Organism: Ampelocalamus luodianensis; assembly: GCA_036346255.1. NCBI lineage: Eukaryota > Viridiplantae > Streptophyta > Magnoliopsida > Poales > Poaceae > Ampelocalamus > Ampelocalamus luodianensis. The sequence goes on along the minus strand of CM070627.1, from coordinate 46,745,587 downwards.
GGCTTTGTGTAAAATCAGACATATAACCTCCACTTAAAAAGCTGCATGTAGCATATTGATAGATCTGCTATTCCACCGTCGATCTTGCGAGTACATTTTGTACTCATTTGCTTTGCTTATTTGTTGCAGAGGAAGAGGTTGATCCCCAAGGGATCGATTTTTGTGAGAATTTCTGCGGTATGGACGACTAGCTTGGCGGCCCGGTCGGTTGTCTTGTGGGTTATGGCTAACCGGTTGAATTTTGTTTATAGCCATCTTATGGCACTTTTGCTTCCGTTGTTAACGTTACTTTGATGTTGTTTGGCCGGTCGGCCTTCTTGTGTAATGACTCTATATTGTATGTCTTTTGTTAGGATTAATGTTTTGTGATGTATGGAATTGATGCGTGATTTTGTAACGGGGTGTGTATACTGCATTTCTGGGAAGTATACATGTCTCGGGGCTTGGTTTATTTGATTTGTGATGCTAGAGTCAATGGAAGACTAAGCATTACAAGCCAAATAAATCGAGTCCTCACGGTGAGGCGATGACTCAGTCTGATTAGAATCGGTAGTCCTTTGCACCATGTACAAGGGGTTGTGTGGCGCTTTGTGGTGTGACACGGTGTGGAAAGAGCCTTGCCATCGCTCGTGCTCCTAGAGTTGTGGAGTTGGGAGCACTTCCACTGTTAGGCGGCCCACCTAAGAGAAAGTAGTGCACTGTGCCCCTAGTTGCGACCCGATAAGCGGGCCCACTATGGGCTCTTGGTGGACTATTGCCCGATTATCTTTGGTCCAAGGACAGGCCAGGCTAAGTGCTACTCTTCATCCACAGCGAGTTTGAATCGTTCATGACAATGACATCATATGGGCTCCATAGAGCCCAGTTTTTGTGAACACTGAGGCGCCACATGAGTTATGCATGCAATGCGCGGGGGCCGGATTATGGGCGATGGCGGCCACGGTGTTTACACATATGGTGGAGCTTTACATCACGGCGTGTAATCGATAGTTCGATTTGTACCGGCTCGTGCCCCCTCCCAGCGGCATGATCTGCGGCGAGCCGTCCACTTGTTAGTCAACTCCATCCCGGTAATGTTTACACTTCATACCTACATCATTGTTCTAACATCAATCCTTCCTAAATCACGGACAATCGAGGCGGGCGACATGGTGAGATAGGCAGCGATCCGGCATGAGTGGATTACGGCAGGCGGAGGCGGCGCATCGAGATCTTGTAGGGCGGCGGTATGCGATGTCGATTATACGTCTATACATCGAGTGGTACATACCACAGTCGTGCACCAGACTGACCCGTCCTCCACCAGAAGATCTGAAGCAAGTGACGCGCCAGAAGATGCTCCACCACTCATTCGATCGGCACAGCGCTTTGCAGCGTGACGACACCATAAAACACTTACAACCTTTACTCGTTTGATTGATGATATTTGTACTATTTGTTACTGAACCTGTTTTGTCTATCACTTCAGTTGGAGCGGCTGCAACACATCGCAAGCACATCGAAGACCACCATTCATAGCCCAGAGCACACTATACCGAGGTTTCTGAGGACATTGAAGTATATCTTCGCAGAGTCGAAGAATATAATAAAGAACATGAGCTGCAGTCGTTCAAGAGATGACGTCCTACACGTCGCACATCGAGTGGGGTGACCGTGCTCACCTACTTGGTCAACACGGCCTAGTCAGACCGGTGGGTGTCATAGCGCTCCCTGTTGGTCATCCGCACTCCAAATCGGGGGGGGAGGTAAGTTATGTACAAATTTACATTCTATTTTTTATTACGCCTTAGGTTCTATTGACATCCTGTCGTTCTACAGGCGCATGTCCATCGGGATGCATCATACATCGTCGCTTTCCGTACTCGATATTTATTTTATGTCACAGTATTTATTTTGCCTAACATCATTCCATCTTGCGACCTTCAATTGGCCGTGGAGGTGTGACCATCCATCAATTGATGAGGATATGGTCCTCGGCTCTGCCAGGAGCGTTACACATCGCCGGGTTTGGACCGTGGCACCGAGCACCACCTGTCGTACATTGATCGATCTGAGTATCGTCTGAAGGCGAGCTCCTCTGGGGTTGCTTGCACATCGCACGGTCAAGGCCAGAGCTCCTCCGCATCAAGGGACTTGCAGACAACGTATCTAGGGTGGACGATCCGGGCATGTATTTCTAGATTCCTTCATTACTGATATGATTGCAGGTGGCAACCAGTTTGGCATGACTCAGCTGGACGACTTTGACGTTGGATAGACTTGGCTGGGCCAAAGTCAGCTTGTTGATGCATCTTCACCTACTCCACGATCTCCGTACCCCTGTCGAACCAATACGCGCTCTCCGGATAGGCTAACGTATCCCACGGAACATGCTCGATGCAAAACCAGGATGCGCACGTAGACACAGATGCAGCAAATAGAGAGTGGCTCAGACGAGTGAAACATATTTTATCCCGTGTGTAACTGCACTACATATATGTTATGCACTTTTGTTGTGCTATATTTATATACATATTTTGTATGTTATATGCGTATTGTCGGAGTAAATCGGTTCTGGACTAATAGGAAATCACATGAATTGATGAAATCACAATAGTTTATACATGAAATCATAAAATTTGATAAATAAAATTGATGACATTTCGGAATGCACTTTGTGATTTGCGAAGTACATGCCGTGCACGATTTGGTTACACGCATTACAAACGACAACATGCACGACTGAACAAATCGAAAAACACCCAAGATACACGCGCGGATTTTTTGGAATCGGGAAAATGGAGAATCGAAACTAGTCTTCGAGGGCACAATAGCCCATTCCCCCTGTCTCGGGATTGCCCATGGTGGTGGCGAGTGTCGAAGTCATCCACGACCTGCGATCCCATGATGTAAGTAGACCGTACGGCCAAATACATAATCAGGATGCAAATTGTACATAACTCACCTATTCGATATGGAATACGCCCGGTATTGAACGCTTCGGCGCTTTGCCGGTCGATAGCAAGAGCCTTCTCCTTGTCTTGGGACTACCCACGTCGATGGCGTGTGTCTAAGTCCTCCATGTTCTACGAGACGGGCTAGATGATTGCATGATATTAGAACAACGAAAGGCCAAATACATAATTAGGATGCAAATTGTACATAACTCACCTCTTCAATATGGACTGCACCCAGGCGATGAGAGAAGCTATGATGGTCGCCGATCTCAGTAGCAGGAGCCTTCCCCTTGTCCGTCATGCGCTATGCCTAGTTGTACTCAACTTCCTGTTCGGAGGTCCTTCACCACCACCCAGCTGTCCTGGGCTCCTCCGGTGCAATTTCAATAGGGTCCGATATGTAAGGTTTCCATCGCTGGAAGGTCTCGGCTCGCATCGCGTAGTTGAATATGCACTTCTGCTCGATGAACACCCTATTGTACATCTCCGGGCCATCGATCCATTGGAAGAAGTTGCAACGCATCTCGGGCTGCCATTACACGCGCATAAAGTTAGAAACTTGTGGAATTCAACGTATGGTGTAAAAAATCGATGTATCGTAAGATTCTCTTACGAGGATTTTCCACATGTGTAATGCGCGGCGGCGGTGGCAGTCTCGGTGAATGATATTTGTTGGTTGTTCATGCACATATTGCGGGCATGGAAACTCTAGTGGTAATGACGCATCCTTCATTGAAAAATCTTGGTAGGGTTTAGCCCTCTTCGCAAGCCACTTATTAGTACGCAATATCTTCGCATAAAAGTTATTGTGAGTCGACATATTCTAGGATGACCTAATGTTTCGCTGTTGCGTACAAAACAAGAGTGAGTCAGTACAAAACAAATATAATATTGAGATACATACGCATTAAGAAAGAATGACATAAAGATATGCAAAAATATGAGCAGACTGCCCATTTACATGACATGATGGTCCCCGTACAAGCGGATAATACAATAAATTACGACACTTAATGACGACTAGATGAGCTCGGTCTGTTGGAGCAATCCTTCATGGAGTGCCCAAGAGTCTTGCATATTCGGCACTTCATCGTGCAACTAAGGTCCCCACGTTGTTTGTCATCCATGTTGTTACGGAAGTGCCGCGGCTACCGTCGTCCCTTCCCAGTTGACTTCAAGTCCTTGTTCGGCCCCCATTGCACCCTATCCGGTCATAGATCCCTACAGTCATGTCCAAGCCATAGGAGCGAAACTTTACACTCCATGTACCAAAAAGGTCTTGCATGTCGTGCTACTCGAGATATCTGATGTAGACATCGCCTCATTTGCGCACACGCTTTGTACACACGTGAGCATGGCTTGCGCGGGAGCTTCGGTTTGTTGTAGGTGCATGTTGCCACATCACCCAGGGTGCATGCATGTTTTCTTTCCCCCCTGGCAAGACCGTTGACATATTTTTGCCGCAGCCTGATCTCGTACTTCCTCCTGAGGCCATCGATCACCCGGATATCATGCATTCAGATCTTCTACATCTTCTGGTCCATATACCTCTGCATGTTCTCAGACCACTCCTTCCCTTCTTCCAGCTGTCGCCTTGCTACTGTGGCTCTATTAACGAAGTAACCGACCGTTCGAGTCCATGTCTCCTCAATGATCGCGGTGATAGGGAGGCACCGCACACCTTTGAGCACGCTGTTGTGCACCTCGGACATGTTGATCATCATAATTTCGTACCTCACATTGTCTGTGTCATGGAGTATGGACCATTTCTCCAACTCAGGAGAGTGAAGATTAATCCATTGTGTGAAACTTATACTGCTCCTGGATTGCTCGCTCACGACCAACTGTCCTTCCTGTGCCTCCGGAGGAGACTCTCTTGTATGTCTTGTAGTCCGATGTTCGAGATCTATCTAGATGGACTCAAACTTCCATCTCTGATTATGTAGGCACAACGCCTTGAACGTCTTCATACGTTCCTGACTGTGGAATCGTGTGAAGAAGTTTGATGTAAGATGCCTCATGCACCACCGGGTTTCCACATCGTTTCACTGGTGAGGGGGTTCCATCCCATTCTTCATGGTGTTAGAGTTGATAACAACCCAGCATTGCGGTCTGTGATAAGGCATATGTTGGGCTAGTCTCCCTGGCAAATGCGCTTCACATTCGCTAGGAACCACGACCAGCTGGATGTGTTCTCAATCTCTACAATGACAAAAGCAGCGGGAGAAGTTGGTCATTCGTCTTTGGCGCCACCGTAGTGAGAATGGTGCCTTTGTACCTCCCGTGAGAAAGTATCATCCATCGTGAGTACAAGGCAGCGAACTTGAAGCCATCTATGGCCTGGGTGAAAGCCCAGAACAACCTGTCCAGTATGAAGAAGTTGGGGCCTCCACCAGCATCTTCACTTTCAAGCTTGTTTATGTATGTGTCGGGGTTTGCTACGGCAATCTGGTGAAGCATTCTTGACACAAGGTTGTACGCCTCTTCATATGTCCCATACATGGACTCCATAACCTTGTGCTTGGCTCGTCGGACCTTGCTATAGCTGATTGGATAACCAGCTGGATTGATGACTTCTGACATCAGCATTTTGGGGGGAGACAGACATGTCCTCTGCAACTAGGTGGTGATGAGGCTTGCCACATATCACGGAAATCACGTTTCGATCTTTGCGCGGCGGTTCGCTAAGCTTCGCAAGTGTGTTCGGTCACGCCTTGTTGTGAAGACCGAGCGAAGAACTTTGCGGTGGCGACCTTGCTAGGCGATCTTCCACTCGCACTTCATTGTGTAATGTTCAGGTTAGGCCCGGTGCACTCGGTACACGGTGATGGACAAGGCGTACCGTGCTATAGCTTATTGCACGACCGCCTTGCTAGAAAAGTGTTGTCCAACTAAGAGGGTGTTGGCATCAAACCCCCACTGGGGCCCTTCTTGTTGCGGCAGTACAAGCGAATGCACCGTGATATCATCAAGTCTCGATGCCACATTAGGCACCTCCAATGACACAATTCCGCGAGTTGGATCACCAACCTGGTGTGCATCCTCCTCGCTACCATCCGAGCTGTGGTCGGCGTCCTCGTCGGATTCTAGCCCGAGAGGCTGGTTCGGGAGATACACGTTGTAGTCAATGCGGGCTGACCACCACAGTTTCGTCCCCTCATTTTGCATAAAATTATACACAAGTCTTCTCTCGTGGACTTCCTCTAAAATAGCACATTCCGTGCTACTGTCTTCAAGCCGCCTGCATTTGCCTGTTTCCCGAGGCCCCAGCATCATCAAGGTTTCCCGGCGCCATGCATATGAAATTCACATACACCATCGGCTTCCCGTATATCGCCGCCTCGGGCTGAGAAGCAGTCTACATGTACTGGTCCCATGCTATCCTTCCATTCACCTTGACCAACTCCCATACGCCCTGTCCTCCCCTATTCGTATAGGAGATCCCCTCGATGACAAATTTCTTCGTCATTGGCTCCGTGTTGAACTCACTCTGGATGCAGCATCTAAGCTCGTGAATATTCATCGCATCGAGTCCCTTCGCCTGGATCACCTTATACTAGCATCTCGACAGGTTCAACCCATCGGGTCCAACACATCACGATCTGTCGCCATAAAACACTATCAAGTCTTGCATATTTTAAATTACATAAAGCCACAACAACCCAATCGTGGTATGCGATATAACAAATATGGTATATAGCTAGCACAAATTTAATATATTGAACCAATTAATGCTAATTAATTACGAGTAATTTATTCGTTAGTAATTACCCAAGACAAAAATAATTCGACATATTACATGCAAGTAATCAATGAAATCGAGTAATGAAATATGAATAATTAATTAATTAGCAACAAATTGATTATTGGTCAAAAAAATACTTAGGAGTAATTCATTACTAGTGTAATTACCACTAATGAACTAGACTCAAAGAAATATGATTTATTAATTATCACGATTCATTACCACTAAATTAATTACGAGTAATTAATTACAACTATTTAATTTCTACTAAATTAATTATGCTAACAATTACCACTAAACTAATTATGATTGATTAATTATCACTAAATTAATTACGACTACTTAATTATGACTATTTGATTTCCACTAAATTAATTATGCCTAACTAATTACCACTAAACTAATTACGACTAATTAGTTACCACTAATTTTTAACCACTAACTATTTCATTCTTAAATAATAAAGGCTAATTAATTAGGACTAATTATTTATCACTAATTAATTAACAATACATTAATTCGACTAATTCATTACCTCTTAATAATAGCGATAATAAACTACGGCAAATTATTAGCAACCATTTAATTACGGTACAAGCTACATTAATTAGGACTAGTGAGTAAGACTAATTAACTCGACTACGATAATAACGACAAAATACGATGGACAAAAATTACCTACCCTTCATGGGGACCGTTCAATACGATGCGGTCTAAGTTAGTCCAAACTTTAATCTTCAAAAAAATATATTACATTATCTGTGTTCCAGCGCGGCGCGGAATGAGAATGAAAACACAATTGAGAATGATCGAGGCGACTCCGGTATTTATAATCGCGCGAAGGCAATTTTTGCAGACAGCATAGCGCACTGGTGGCGGGAAATTGGAGCAGCCTTTGTCGGTGTGGCACCGGGCTAGGGGCGGTGAGGCGGAGCAACACTTGTGCGGAGGATGCTTGTCCGGGCGGGAGCACGTGGAGGCGGCTTGTCGGGTAGGGGGCGCGTGGACGCGGCTTGTCCGGCGGGCGCTCGGGCGTGGCTGTCGGGTGGGGTCGTGCGAATCGATTCTCAAGCGACACCGCGTGCGGTCCGGGTGGTGGGCGTACGAACGTGGTTCTCTGGGCAACACGTGTCAGGACCCGAACCTGCAAATTCAGACCCTTTGTGTATTCTAAACTAATCTTATGATCAGTAGCTAGCTCACACAGTGACAACATCAATAAAAAATCATATTCATACAACAAAATAGCTAAGTAATAAACAAATTATTATTAAATAGAAGCGGCGAACCTTATAGTCAAAGTTGACATAATTTGTCACACATGGTTGAAGAGATAAACAAAACTCTTACAACGGGAATAAGAAAACTCATGGTAGCCATCTGACATGCCCACAGGCAATTGAGTGGGGAGCGTATCCTAGTTCGCATAGTTTTCAAAGTACTCCTCGTAAAACTCTAGATTTCCGAATTCTTCCTCAATAACTGATCAACAATTGTATAAAGCCGTTAGTACATAAAGTACTCGACAATTCGTAGGAAAAATTATGCATTTAATATTCATGCAAGGCTTGAACAAAGAATAACTGTATGGTTATTTCGCATAAAGCAATATTGATAGTAAATACAATAAATAGATTAAAAGGCATAAATGAAAAGATTATATAAATAAAGTAAACAAGTGCTTTGAAACAACCAGTGAACTACCCGTTAATTTCCCAACCAACACCCAATGAACTACCCATTCACTTTTCATCTATTCTACCATCCAAATATTTTATGAAAACTCTATATCCCATGTGAAATTCATAGGCATTATCCATTACAGGATACGGTGTTGACGATTTTAACACTGCAGAGGTTATACTGACTTGACCATAAAGATAATAAACTTATAATGTTGGCCATGTCACGCTCGTGGCGTGCTACTAAGTGATTATCACAAGGCTTTTGGCGATAGGCGTGCGGAGACAATACATGTCGACACACCGCTTGTCCGGACTATAGGCGTATAATCGAACTATCATTTTGGTAATAAAGTGCGAGAGATGTTACTTAGTAAAAACACACGCAATGGTGCTATCCGGAAAACCTCGAGAACCGATGGTGTACATGGCGCGTGCAACGCATCTCATCTGGTCGAATTCTCCGTGTCGTAGCCAGCAGCGCTTTTGATCCGTCGGATATCGCTTTGGCGGTGGATCGATAGGTGGCGCGTCGCATCGAATCCCCGTCGCGCAATGGTAGTTAGCTTAACCGTCGATCGTGGGCGATCCGTGTCCCCACATGTCGATTATGCGTAAAGCGGCGACATCTTGCCTCGCCGCGCCTACGTATCGCGAGAATCGCGCGTCCTCGCCGTCCCCTCTGCTGCGGGGCGAAGCAACGAGTGACATCTGAGCCCTCCCCTCCGTTCCTTCATTTGCGAGCGCGTAAATTTGGGCCATTTTATCATCCTTTCTTCCTCATGAGGCGCGTTTTTACGAATTTCTGCGGTTTTCTCATGCTTGTTGATGGCAGCAAATGAAATCCCTGGAATTTTTTTTTTTTGAAACAGGAAACAACCCAGCTTTTATAAAGCTAATACCAAAGTATCCAACGTATTACAACGAAACAAACCAGCTGGGAAAACCAGCAACCAAAGGCGCCCACAAACAAAAACTAATCAACGACTAACCACGAAAAGGATCACAATCCCAAAGTATCGGACTACCCAAAACTACGACACGTCTACCCAAAACATGCAGACCATTATCCTGCAAACACCTTCAACCAAGCTTCAGCCCGGGAAATCACATCATCAATCTTCTGCCGGTCCTCCTCCTTGAGTAGAATCTTCCACCTCTGCAAACAAGATAGTGATTTGAAAAAGACAGTAATCGGCTGCTTAGGAAAACTCTTCTCAATAGCCATTTTATTGCGGACTTTGAGATTGACCAAACAAGAGTACATAAAGCGAAAGAGAAATGTGATAAGTGTGAGTTCCCTATTATCCAACTAAAATTGCTGAAAATCATCTAAAGAAGTGGAATCCTCTGCCAATCAAGCACCCCTTAACACAAGTCCAAATGAAAGAAGCTAAAACACAAGTAAAGAAAAGATGGTTAGAATCCTCCCTAACTCCACAAAGAATACAATTTTCATTGCCCTTCCACCTTCTCTTTTGAGATTATCTGTAGTCTGTAATCTATCTTGAAAGAGTAACCAAAGAAAGATTTTCACTTTTAGAGGATTTTGCTTCTCCAAAGCTTCGAGTTTGACTAAGAATCCTCCCCCAAGCGACATGAAGCGATGAGCGATTTCAACTGAAAAGGCATGACTTCTCCAACCCCAAAACACCTTATCAACCTCCTCATTCAAACTCACCTCCTCTAACTCATGTTTCAATAACATCTAGAAATCAAACTCCACATTACCAAAGTGTCGAACAAAAGCAATATCCCAAATATCATTTGCCAAACCATCGACCACTCGACTATCGGGATTATCACGGATACTAAATAAGCGATCCTAGCTAATCATGAGAGGACAATTACCAACCCAAACATCTTTCCAAAAAAGTACCTTTCCATCCCCAACCCTATGAATACTACCTTTTGGAGCAGGGTTTCAATTTCTAGAGAGTTCTCCAAAGCGAGAGCCATTAACAACATTACTACCTCTGTAATCTCCTCTAGGAAATACTTAGCTTTGAGGAGTCGGAACCAAAGCTCGTCTTTGGCCAAAGACATTTTCCAGAACCACTTGCACAACAGACATTCATTCAGCAAACGCGTATTTAACACCCCTAAACCCCCAAAATCTTTTGGTCTACACACCGCCGACCATTTCACCATATGATATTTAAAACTATCACTTGTCCCTCTCCAAAAAAAATCTCGCACGAATAGAGTCCATCTTCTTATGGATGTCCTCACTCAACTGATAGAAACCCATAGTATAAATCAGAAGACTACTGAGACAACTATTCACTAAAATCAGTCTCCCTCCCGTAGAAAGAAGATGACTTTTCCAATTATCCAACTTGTTATTCATTTTACTGAGAATCTTTTCAGTAGTTTTCTTATGTACTTTCTTATCCCCAATCTCAATCCCTAGATAAGTCAAAGGCAAATGTCCCAGTTTACAATTAAACATGTGAGAGACTCTAACTGCTTCTTCCATTTCCACCCCCAACACATATACCTCACTCTTGTGGTAGTTAATCTTTAAGCCAGAGAGCCATTCAAAACAATAGAAAATAAATTTGAGATGAAGAATATATTCTTCCTCACAGTCAATCATGAGTATCATATCATCCGCATATTGTAAAAGAGGAATACCCCTTGGAATCAAATGGGATACTAACCCTTTAATCAAGCCAGCCTCTTGAGCATTTTCAATCAATGCAGCCAAAGCATCCACAACCAAATTGAACATCAAAGGAGAAAGAAGATCTCCTTGCCTAAGACCTCGATGAGTAGTAAAATAAGGGTCTACCTCCCCATTAATATTAATACTCACCTTACCTCCCTCGACAGATCCCATAACCCATTTAATCCAGACCTCAGAGAAACCCTTGCCTCTCATAACCTTTTCTAAAAAGCTCCAATGTACTTTATCATAAGCCTTCTCAAAGTCAAGTTTCAAAATGATTCCCCTTTTCTTTGAGATTCTCATCTCATGTAAGATCTCATGAAGAGATAACACGCCATCCAAAATATTTCTCCCCTTAATGAAGGCAGTTTGACTAACACTAATCACCGAATTAGCAATGCCACCCAATCTGACAGCCAAAAGCTTGGTAATAATCTTGAAACTGATATTAACCAAACAAATAGGTCTAAACTATTTATGAGTTAGCACTTTGAGTTTTAGGTATCAAAGTAATCACCCATAATTGACCTCTTAATATCAAGGCAACCACCATAAAAATCTGAACCATTTCCATAAAGACACTTTTCAACATCCCCGAATGTTTTATAAAAGCATAAGAAACCATCAGGCCAGAGTGAATCATTGAAAGATCATTAATGACCTCCCAAACTTCCTTCTCGGTGAATTCTTTTATCAAGCTCATATTATCTACCGCTACCACTTAACGTTTCCCCTCCCAGAAATTCTCTTTTAAAGTGATAACTTGAGAATGATCAAGCCCAAACAGGTCTTTATAAAACTGATAAATGTGATTCTTGATATCGATCTCATCAGTCAAACAAACCCCATCACTAACCAAACTAACAATACGATTTTTCCTTCTCCTACCATTCGCGCAACTATGAAAGAACTTTGTATTAGAGTCACCTTGAATAATCCATTTCTCATGCCCCCTCTGCTGCCAATGTCTTTCTTCAAAGCGAAAATCTCTTCGAGCATTCTCAATTTCATATCTATCAATCCATTGTTACGTGTTTAACCCACCTGCTCCTCTTTAAGGTCCAACATCCTAATCCTTTCTATGAGATCCTTTTTCCTTTTATTAATATCTCGGAGATATTAGCACCCCACCCTCTAAGGAATTGTCTGAGAGAAGCCAAAGTACCAGTCCACTTGTCCACTGAATAAGCCTTCTCTGGCCATTTACTACTAAAAACACCCCACTTATTCGAGATTATTTCTCTGAAGCTCTCCTGTGCAATCCAATTCTTCTCAAAATGAAATCTCTTGTGTATCCTCCTCTCCTTAACCCCTACATCAATACAATCGATCGATGATCGACCCGCCCTTGTTAAGCTAGAAGTGAACATAAGGGAACAACTTCCCAATCAGTAGTGACCAGAATTCTATCCAACTCCACCATAATAGGACACACTTGTTTGTTCGTCCATGTATATTTGGGACCACCCCTCTTAATCTCCATCAAGTTGTTATTAGCAATAAAATCATTAAACTGGTCAATCAAATTCTGATTAATTCGAGTTCTTATCCTCAGCTTTCCTAATTAAATTAAAATCTCCCCCGAGAACCAAAGGAAGCCCAGAACTACCACATTTACAAGATAGCTCATGCAAGAACTCCTGTGTCCATTTATGTTGAGCAGGACCATACACATTAATCAGTTCCCATCTGAAGTTATAAATCCTATGTCTCACAGTCAGGCTCACATAAAATCGCCCCTGATCTCTACCTTCAACCTCCAGTAAATCAGATCTCACCCCCAGAAGCATGCCTCCAGAATGTCCCTGAACAGGAACCCAGTGCCAAACAAAGTGAAACTTCGGCTAAATCTTTCAACTCACTGACAGAAAAATCTTTCTTAAAGGTTTCCTGCACCCCCACCGCTGCAAATTTTTCTTTATAAAGTAACTCCTTGAGCTGCCTTTTCCTTGCGAGATTACCCAAACCTCTTATATTCCAAAAAAGAAATCTCATGGATTAAACTGATGTGGAAGGGACTGTATCCACTAACACCTCTTTTTTGGTTCTATCCACTCCTCTATTACCCTTAACACCCCTCAACTTGGAACTCCCCTTATTACACCCAATTGCAGTCACCCCATCAGGTCTCCCAACTACTTTATCTTGACTGTGCACCTCAATCTGCTGACTTTCTACCTTAGCTTGAGCAATGGCTGCCCTAGCTCTCTCCTGAGCCTGCATGGCCGTAATCACAGAAGAAACATCTTTCTCCTGATCTCCTAAACTAATACCGCAACTAGAAGCAACATCTTCAAGATAAGGAATAGAAACATCATTTAAAATAGTAAAAGAATTATTCGAAATCATACCTTTGTGATCACGATTATCCAGATTATGAATGGACTTTAGCATCGAAGCCTTCTCCTGAATAGGAATTCCTTGATCTTGAATTCGAGTACTCTTTACGGTAGCCATCAGGATCTTTGAAATGGATTTTCTTCCTCTTCTCTTATAAGAAATCCAACTGCATTTTTGAATTTTCTCCCCTAACGATTGCTAGAGTGATCCTCCTCTGGAAATCTTGCGGTGAGCTCTAACTTCCTCATGGATCTCCTCCCTACACCCCTTGTCCACCAAGTCATCTGCTATAATTTTTCTCCCCAGACTGTGATGACTAAACTTTGTTTGTTGATTTCTCAAATCCTCATTTGAATCTGCCTGATGGGTCTCCCTGGACCGCACTTATTTTCTGGGTATTTAAGACAAGGCCAAAGCGCCGAGGGTAATAAAGAAACCCCTTCTAAAGTATGAACCACAATAGCATCCTTAGGAATATCAGGACTTCCCTCAACATTCTCTGGACTCAACTCATCTTTTTGTAATATAACATCATCGCCAATCCTCGTATCTACCGGTGAAACAAAACTGTCCTGAGCCTCCACCTTAACCTTATCACCCGCCGGAAAACTAAAAGCAATCGGCATAATTGCCAACACCTGATCTTGAGTTACCATTACTTCTGAATCACCACACATTGCTTTTTCTCCCGAAGCTTGAACCAAAAACTCTTCAGAGTCGCCACAGACTTCAATTTCGTGAGAATCTGTATGATCATTGTTTTCCTCTAGTTTTATCAGTCCCCCCACCACTCTTCTGAACAGAAGATTGATGAGAATCACCCCCAAATTCCTCCTGCAACTTTTCCCACTCCGTTTTATGATCATTTCTGTTTGACTCCTCGTCCTCCTCCTCATCATCCTCATCTATTTTATGAAAATGTCTTTTATGATCCCTGGAATAAATTACTCGGGGTTGAATTTTTTTTTTGCATGATAGAATGATGGATATATAGCGCAAAACGACATTGGCGTGCCACACCACTTCAACTTATATTTTCTCTACTACTTAAAAATTAATGTGAATCTTATCACCCCTCTCTCTCTCTTATATTCTGCTTTCCCCTCCTTAAAAAGATACTCGAAAAAAATACTATTTTTTAAATTTGGAGTAGTATGTTTTCCAACAAACCCAGCAACACAAGTTTTCACAATTGATGCTTCATCATCCTTGAAGGGGAAAAAAGACAGCACATCAGGATAATCAACAGGGAAGAGAACAGATTAGCAGAGAACCGAGGTGCTTAAAAGCAAAAGGCACCGCGTCTCTCTTTCCCATCCACAATCCCGCATTCCCACTGTTTTATAGCTCCGAACCGAAAGCGAAGTCCAACGCCCCCCTCCATCCGCGCAAAAACACCAAACCCACCCAGCCGAGGGCCTTTTACCAAACTGCCCCTCGCCGCCGGCGATGTGCCCTACGACGCCCGAGTGCCGGAAACAGGCCGACTCCGGCGAGGCGCCGCCGCCCAACTGGCGGGAGGAGGCCGTGTCCGCCGGCTCGCTGCGCCAGGTGGACCTGGACCGGGGTACCAACGGGTGGGCCTCGCCGCCGGGGGACCTGTTCCACCTGCGCGCGCGGGGGTACTTCTCCGGCGGAGGGGGGAGGCGGGGGAAGGCGCCGTCCACCACCGATTGGCTGCTCCGGCCCGCCGGCGTCGACTGGCTCCGCTCCCACGCGCGGCTGGACCACGTGCTCGCCCGCGACGACAACCGCGTCGCCGCCGCTTTTCGCCGCGCGCGTCTCCGGAAGGACCCCAACGCGCACTTCCTCCTCGCCGTTAACCTCCAGGTACCACCCTCCCGATCGATCGCATCTAGGCGTAGGAAGCCCAGAAAAGATGCGATTTTTGTGACCGTTTCTGGGACTCCTTGTTTTGCAGGTCCCGGGCCGGCCGGACGCGTACAGCGCGGTGTTCTACTTCGCCGCGGAGGAGCCCATCCCGCCGGACTCGCTGCTCGGCCGCTTCGTCCACGGGGACGACGCGTACCGCAACGCCCGCTTCAAGATCGTGAACCGCATCGTCAAGGGGCCCTGGCTCGTCCGCGCCACTGTCGGCAACTACGCGGCGTGCCTCCTCGGCCGCGCGCTCACATGTCGCTACCACAAGGGCGAGGACTACCTCGAGATCGATGTGGACATCGGCAGCTCGGCCATCGCCAGCGCCATCCTGCATCTGGCGCTGGGCGCCGTCACGTCGGTGACCATCGATATGGGGTTCCTTGTGGAGTCCCAGTCCGAGGAGGAGCTGCCCGAGAGGCTGTTCGGCGCCGTGCGCATCGCTCAGATGGAGATGGGTGCGGCGAAGTACGTGGAGCCGCCGCCCGATGAGGTGATGTCTGAGACGGCTGGCAAGGCTGGAGCGGGGTTCAGGGTTGGCTCGGCGAAGGTTGCGAACGATAGCCGCCACCAGGAACGTGCCGGCGGCAAGGTTGGCAGGTCGATGAGCTGCAAGGAGCGCGAGAGCGGAGGTTAGGGCTCAATTCTTTCTGCATCATTTTCATGGCAGTGTTATATATTACAATGGAGTTAATTTGACCACTGTTATATGATGAGCATAAACTTGATGTTACAAACTTACAATAGAATAAAAGATGCAATATTTCAGTGTTAGCATATGACACCTCTGAATAATAAGTTACTGATTATCTCAGTTAGCTGATTCTTACAAGAGCATGAGAGTGATGCAATTGCTGTTTCAATTCTTCAACTCATTCTCAATTCCTTGAGAGTAATGTTTGATGTGTTGGATGGGGATATTTTCCATTTTCAGTGTTGCTGCTTGCAAGTTTTTTTTTCTGTTTAATTAATTGATCCTGTGTTGGGACTGTAGGGACCACTCCTGTTTTCATTGCTTCTGTGGACTGTGCTCTAGGGATCTGACGCTGTAGGCTAATTAGTATTGCCATTGACAAAAACAAGAGGTAGTTCGTGTCCTTGTTGACTTATTTAATGAGGTCTAAGATTGTGATATCTGATGACGGTGCAAATCGTTGTCAAGATTAATCTCGTGCATCTTGGTATGGGTGTGTTAAAGGAGGTTTATTTGGTCCTTCCCCACTTTCTTCTAGGAGTTTAGGATCTGCAAAGGTGCTCAGTACTGGCGTGCAAGTACCTCGTACAGTACATCTTTACATTTTCCTCACTTGTTTAGCCTGTGGCATCTAGAGTAGAACATACTCTACAGTAGATGGAATGGAGACTGGAATGTCTTTGGTAGGCCAATACAGGATAAGGGGTTAACAGTAAAGTTTATATGATTTCCCACAATGGGGACTTCTGCCTGCCTGACATGGGAGTAATCCAGGAGATGTGCACTTGCCATTTGCTGTCCCCCATTATCGTGTGTGTTACTGTAATTTCTGTTAACTGTTTACCTGTTTATCATGTACTAGTTGTCACTGATGTACCCGATTGTGGTCCAGATTGGCCATGATCTGTGGCTTGGAAAAGCATATTGCTTCCCTTGTTAAGGACGGATGATTGGTGGTGTGTTTAAATCTTTTCTTCCGCAAGATTGCCTTCATTGTTCCTTTCCTTGCATGTTTAGTTGTTTAGTTGCTTGGGGAGACATAGGCATGTGTACTCTGCATGAGTGTTAACTACACTTAAAGATCGGCACGTCATTTTGGTGAGTTGCTGATCAAACTTTTGTCCTGGCTTGGTAGTATCATGCTTGTTAGTAGTTGATTAGGTGACATTTTAGATCATCATAATGGTATTCTGGCAAGCAGCATCCATATCTTTTGTTTCTTAGCTGAACTATCATAATTGCTTTTTTGATGGATTGAAGATCCATCCCTTTGGACTAGAGAACACGTGTTTCTGGTAGTACCTTCATTTGTATCGTATGCAGACATCTCAGTCTGACTATTTGCAAAGCATTTTGGTAACATTTGGGCATTTCTATCATGTACCTGAAGTGTAAGAAATGTAAGCACCTTAGTATTGTGCATATTTGGAGAGAGAGAAATCTGGACTAGGCAAGTTTTATTTTTCAATTACGGTGTATCGTTACGTTGCATTGGTGCCATTGGTAACAAAATAACACTCCTGTGCCTGACAATGAATAAATCACTGGATTCACTCCAAATCATATAAAAGGGTATATGGATCATAACTCATTGTCTATTAGACTTATTTCATTGTTTCATTTGTATGCTTGGATGATTGCTGATTTACCTTTAAGCCAGACAAAATTGTTACTTGTTATGTTTCTGTTAACTGGGGCATACAATCCATCAGAGTTTAGAGCCTTGTTCTCTAATATTGTCATATTGAAGATAATGACAATATTTAGTGCCTTAGAGATACAACAATGTACATTGCTGTTCATCGTTGGTTGGAGGAAACCGAATAACATTTCAAGTTATACTTTTCAGGAAAATAGATATGAAAGGTGCAAGTGTACTGCAGAAATCTTCTGTTGGAGGGAAAATGGCAAGAACTGGAGGAGAAAGGCCGAGGTACATAAAACAGGAAAGCTGGTGCTACGAACGCTCTGCTCTCTTAGTAATGTCAAAGTCATTTAGCTGTGATCAGAACTTAAACCTGATCCATGAAATAGTAGATTACTCGTAATTACTATGCCCAGTTTCTCCTCAATTGCAGGCTGAATCACACTTCTGTCTCAGTTGAAAGATATTTCGCGTAATCTTTTCTGCTATCATTTGTAAACACAAGTGAAATCCAAAGTCCTTGTTCAACAGAATAGCAGCTCATGTGTTTTGTCTCGTTAAATCCTTCGTAACCCACTGTTTCTCTGTTAAGTTCCTGCAACTGCATGGCTGTGGAACCGAAGTTGTTTCTACTCTGTCAGTTGTACTAGGAAATGAAACAATTCAGAAAGGAGCGCGCACCGACCAGTTCTGTCCACTATGTATAGTAGTAGAAAAGAGAGTACGACTCGTGTGTGACCTTTTTCTTTTTCAATCGTAGCTTTGGAAGTCTGGGCACGAAACCTCGTGAGGCAAGGAACGCATATCCTGATTTTTGCAAAGAGCCCAGGATGTGACACCTTTGTGCCATGTACAACGCGTAGCCCACCGTGGAGGCGAGGGGTTGTCTTGCAGGGTGTCCAAGCAGCTTGCGGAGGAGGTGGTGGCTTCACGGGATAGAGTGTGGTTCAGGAGGGAAAGGAGGCGGGAGAGAGCGTGTACACAGGAGGCTGAGACGCTCGCTCGGCGGCTACATGCAAGGACGGCGATGCAAGGCCGCACTGCGCCATCGTGGGGGCCAGGCGAGGGCGGTGGCGCTGGGGTGGGATGGGTGACAAAGGCGGGCAGCGGAGTTGGGGTAGGCAACAAAGACTGTGCAACAACTAGACGAAGATTGTTTCCTTTCTTACCAGTTGGATTTGAGCCGGATTCGGCGAACGGCACCGAGGACGAGCAAGGGCGGGAGTGGACGAGGGTAAGGGCGCGCGGGACGGCGCGAACGAGGCAAAGTGCGAGCAAAAGCCCAGCGGTGGAGTTGAGCTGTGAGCACGCCGTGTGATAGATCAATGGGAGGAGGCGGTTTCATCCTCGGTAGGTGACCAGGCCTCCTCCTCCTTGGTAGGTGGCCACAGCTGGCCGAGCCTCCTCTCGCTCGGACGGCGTGAGGAGGAGAGTGAAGTGAGGGAGTGGCGTGTGTGGGAGAAGAGAAAGCAGAGGAGTGAGAGAGAAAGGGATATGTGTGGTTGATGTGTGGGTCAGGGTGTTATTTGTAATATCTTTTTGTTTGTATGGTTAGTAATGTAAAATATTAAAAATATAACTTAAAGACTCAAATAGAAAATTTTGAGGACTAACATACAAATATTATTGTGGGTCCAATGAAACCACTATGCATTAGGTGGGTAGGAGTATGAGTGATGCCTTGAGTGCTTGTGCTTATGTGAAGATTGAAACCACCCTATGCATTGTGCATGCCCTTAGCAGCCAGGGCGTCTTGTCAGAATCATCAAAAGTGAATTGCAGAGCAAGTAGTAGAGAATCCAGTACCGGGGTGGATGCTCTTGTCAGTGTATTCGTCGGCTACTTATTTACACGGTTTAAAGATGGAGAGAGGATGCAAGCAAGTTCCAACTTTATTCGCACGAGCAGAGCAGCTCCCTTCCAGATCACACCTGTGTCACTGGGCACTACGGAAAAGATCACAACTTGGGAAATGGGGACGGACGGACATCGCAATACTCGAAAGCAATCTATCTCACATCTCCTCTTGATGATTGCACAAGCCTAACATTTCAATTCCATGTTAAAACAGTAGTAGTGCCATAGTGCCACACCATGGCTACTTTACCTAGAACAAGACTTTTGAGCTTTTATCAGTGTAAGCGTGCCTCGCTACGTGTTTATGCCAGTAAAAAAACATTTGAGAGCTCGGTAACTCGGTGGGTTGGCCTACAAATTCCCGTTTCCCAAATGAAGGTAGGGTACGGTCGTTAGCTGGAGAGATGCATGTTTCATAAAGTCCTGACAGGGTGACAGTTATATCTGTAGATCTGGATCGCGCAGGTTCAGCACTGATCGTGTCGAAGAAAAAAGATGGCTTACCCCCATGTCGGCGTTGGCCAGGTTTGCTGTAAAGGACAGGGCACTGAGGATGGAAAGGTGAAGTTCATATACTATGCCGGCAAAACCATGGTTCAGTTATTAATTAGTCTGTGTCAGATTCACGTAAAAATGTACTAATACTCTCGTAGCACGCAATGAAAAGGCCAGAAGATTTGCCACGCGGGGAATGGCCGTTTTACCTTGACGTTCTGCGTATGCCTGCGCCGAACGGTGGAAACACCCGCCCGCCCTCCCGCTGTGCAGTGACACCGGTGGATGTGGGAGGGCGGGCGGGGTGACGACAGTGTGACACGGGAGGCGCAGGTCAACCGTGCGATGCGACGTGGGAGGTTACGTGACAAGTGTGCGTGCGGTGGACGGTGGGGAACGTCAGCACTGTCGATGCTGCTGGATGGAGGGGCGTCGTATTCAGAGAAGGATGGTTGGAGCGCTAGGCAGGTGGGCCATATGGGCTGTGTGTTGAAGGTTGGGCCGTTTATGTTTGGGTAAACGTGGTCGCTGCGTTGTCGTTTTTGCTACAGCCTGGCTGTTGGCGTGTAAAAGGAGTTGGGGGTTGTGATTGAACAAGGTTATCGAAGAATGATCAAGAACAATTCCCCCACCTATCCTCTCTCATGTTCTTCCAAACCTTCCCAATTTCCATTCTAGTCCTCTGTAGATTGTCCGATTCTCTGGTACAACGCCGGGAACGTGACAAATTGGTATCAGAGATACTTGATTCCAGGCGATCGTGGCGAAGAAGAAAGGGGTGCAACCCACACTGACTATGAGGATGGAGGTGACAGAGGGAAAAGTCTCCTCCCTAGATGACAATGCCAAGGCGATCCTGTCAATGGTCACGACGATGGATGATCGATGAAGCAAGCGGAAACACGGAGGCCGATCGTCGACTACACTTTGACGGGACTAAGGCAAGTGACGGAAGATCTCAAACCGCGAGTCTGCTGCCTAAAAGGAATGTCGTCTGGTCTATCTCGCTCGGCAACGCCTCAGGACGAATGGCACCGCGAGGAGAAGTACTACCAGGGCGAGGCCTCCTTTAATTTGAGTAGTTTTGGGTGTGTACACCATAATCGCTAATAGAGCTCATGGCGCCACCACGGACATTACTGTCGGCTCTCCTCAGGCAACCCTAGGGCCCCGAGCCACAGTAGTTAGCCTCATGGTAGTACCCTGAGCCGATTTGAGCTTTAAGCACGCCTTGTCTTTGCCCCTAGCGTGAATGCCATGTTCACCCGAGAGCTTCCTCCGCTCCTCGCCGTCGTAATGCCGCCTCCGGCCATCTCTGTCGTCACCTCCACCTCCCCTAGCGTCACAAATACTCCCTCTCTCTCTCCATTTCCGAGCTCCCACGAGCTTTTCTGCGCACGCTTCACTATCAACGAACTTCTCCTCTCGACCGCATGCGCAACTCTACTGGTTTGCTTCTCTGTCTCTGCTAGTGGGGCCCACATCATTAAGAATTAATTAACGCTAAATATCAGTAGTTAAGCATACTGAGTCACTTATAGGTAGGACCAGTCAAAAAGATTAACAGAAATCTAATTTCAAACATTTTTAGTAAGTGAGTCTATAACATGTGAGACTGCCTCTGTTTTATAAATAAAAATCCAGAAAGTTAAACTATGAGTCACTAACAAGTAGACCCACATGTAAGTTAATAAAATTCAGAAAAATAGAAAACTGGAAAAACCACTTATAGTTAAGAGGAAAATACATTTTCTGTTAGAATGCATAAACCTTACAGAATACACTTTCGATGTCACCTTTTTATTAATTTTTGGAATTTCCAAACCAAAGCAAATTAGAACGTTAATAACTTTTGCATATGAACTCCAAATTGAATGAATCTTTTTTAATTCATCTAAAATCATGCTCTATCTGGATATGCAAAAGTATTTAGATTTTGTTTCTGTTAAAATTATTTTTCTATATTTAATTTGCTATCGGCTCTTTTTGAATAGACATCGATACTTCGAACGAAATTTACGACAATCCTCCAACCTCATACTTGAGCAAGGCAAGCACCTCCTTTGACCATGTTGATCCTACTATTTCAATTATTGTACTTTTTTTTATAAATCTATTATGCATACGTGTATGTTTGCTTAAAATTGGAGTATTTAGGGATAACGGGAGTTATAGTCCTATTCGACGCATGATCCTCCTTGAAATATTGATATCCTTGCTGTTGTAGGTATTAGGGTATGGTTTAGACAATATTTGATGTCGAGTTGGGTTTTTCGAATACGAATATCGCATAAATGCTTAGCCAGGCTTTAGTCTTTACTAAAATTAGAAAAATGGATGATATGTTGAAGATGAGTTTGGGCTATTTTGAAATGATGGTCCAGAAGGGTTTACCTCTGTTATTTTGTATAAAAATAAAAAAAACTTAGTTTGTTACGCGGGCGAGTTATATTATATTCGAGAAGAGTGAGATGTGTATTTCACATGTAGATAGGGAGATCTCGTCCGAGTTAATTAAGGACCAAACGCCAATCTCACAAGTAGATAGGGGGAGATCCTCGTCTAGGTCAATTAAGGATGAAACGCTAGCAAGTCCTATCTAAGCCTAAGCGTACAACCACATATGCCAGTATGGAGCGGTCTTAGCTAATTAAGTCATTGAAAACTAGTCTTACATGTTGGTAGGTCGCAGTAGTGCGAACATGACCGGGTAGGCATGTTCGAAAGGGCTCTCTTCACCGAGACGTTAGGAACAAAGCTTGCCGACACAACGGTGAATACCTCGAGACGAGACGGAGGTGTACTCAGGTGAAGTGAGAGTGTTCATTCGTCGGGCTAGTGCAAAGTTAGGACTAGGTGATGTAAAAACTTCGATACGTGCTCTAGACTGCTTATCAAAGGATAATGAGCGGTTGTATAGACGAATGCCAAACAAACTAAAGAATTTGTATGCTGTGAGTAAATTTGTACACCTCTGTAGAGTGTAAATCTATTTAAATAGCTGTGCTCGCGATCATGAGTGTGCTTAGTGCAGTCTTAATGGGTATAGACTTTGTTTTTATAAAAATAACTCTTGTTGAAAAGTGTGGGAATGGTTGTTGATTTATATTTGAGTTGAGTGTCATGTCTATGGTTGAAAGTAAGATGTTGATCGCAGCCGAGGAGGGTTGCGATTTCTTATTTATCAAGTACTTACTTGTTGATTCGTTATCAACTTAACTGCTCTTTGGACTTCCGTTGCAAAGTACTATGTATTGATATTATAAATAAAATTTGCTTAATGCTGAAAGCAACTTGTAGCATAGAGCCCCCTCCCTTATTAGTTTTGCATGTATCTAAATTTTGTGATACACTACAAGTCTTGCTGAGTACGCAATGTACTCAATCTTGCTTAAATTATTGTTCAGAGTTAGAAGATGAGTCTATGCCAGACAACACGTTCTTTGCACCCGGTACCGGAGGGTTCTGTGATGGGTCTTTCTATGACTTGTTTCTTATTGGTTACCTGAGGATTTGGATAGGCATACCGCTGGACTTTTGGTTTATATACATGTTATGCATCCGCTATTTAATTCGCTACTTCTGATACTTGCTATTTTATTTGACCGGTCGGCTGTGTATTATACACTCGTAATGTAATCGTTTAAGTTAAGTACCATAATTATTTCATGTTGTGTGTATATTGTTTATGGATGTGTATGCCAACATTGTGGATGTGTGCACTAACCACTGATCATGGGACTAGTACGGTACACACATGAGGGCTTCACGTATTCTACGCCGGGGTTCGACAATTGTACTACTTGTTGGTCTTTGTATGGGAAACCTTGGTTGGAAACTTTTCCCAGTTTCGCTTGTCAGTTGGTTTTAGGCGTAATAGTTAACTGGTTTCCCCAACGGCTGTGATCTTTTGTAAGAACGGTTATTAGCTTTCAGTATAAGCTGGGAAAACTCCCTTGCTAAAAAAAGAATCGGTCGACGTGCCGTGTGGGTTGGGCCGGCACGGGGCGGGGGAGCTTAGTCTGCTTTGCATTTGCGGGGTGGGATGCAACGTTGTAGGTTCCACTGGGCTGGATGTAAGCATGTATCTTCGAGCGGCGTCGGCGCGATCGACTGAAGGTTCGGGTGCCT
The DNA here is from genome assembly GCA_036346255.1 of Ampelocalamus luodianensis. Classification (NCBI taxonomy): domain Eukaryota; kingdom Viridiplantae; phylum Streptophyta; class Magnoliopsida; order Poales; family Poaceae; genus Ampelocalamus; species Ampelocalamus luodianensis. The sequence goes on along the minus strand of CM070627.1, from coordinate 46,721,513 downwards.
ACAGGTTAAGGCCGATATGTGCGGCTATCGGAATAAGCGGGCAGGAGCTCAATCAAAACTCTTTTTTGCCCCTCGGCCTGCCAGCAATCCTGGTGAAACTCTTTAAGACGAAGAGGACTCGTCTTTAAGGACGCCGGACAACTGCTGAGCGCTTCGGCCAGCCTAGGTGGAGCCGGGCTGTGGAGACTATTGGGCTACCTAGTACTAGTGCATACGCACGCAACGCACACGACGATGTCTCTTACGAAAGATGCAATGAACAACTGAACAAGAAGTGTGTCACGAGTGCACCCCGTTATGGCGTTATGGCGGTACGAAAAGCTCGAGGCTCGTAAACCGCTTGAGCTCAGTTCGATCTAGGCTCGATTCAAACTATAAATAAACCAAGCATAAGTTGCTCGCGAGCCTTAATGAATCGAGCTCGAATACCTCGATTTAGCTCGTTATTTTCACAACCTACCTACACGTTGTTGACGGTTACCGAGCTTCCCTCCAATTAGCCCTCCTATGTTATTGAAAATTGATCGAATAGTCCTCCAGTCTAATTGAAAGTTGATGCATGTTAACTGTTTTTCTATTTGTTAAAAATTGATGTTATTGACCGTTAACAAGCTTACTCGAGCCGAACTAGGGCCTACTTGAGCTTGGCCGGAGCCGAGCTAAGTCCAAGCTCGGACTGCAACTCAGGCTGATTCGAGCTTGGCTTGTTTACAGCCCTACAGCCCATCAGCGGCAACGCCTGCACGCCAGGAACAGGCTTGCCGTCCTCCAGCCTCCTCAGATTCGGCGCACCTTGGCCGTGTTCGCCGGGCTGCTTCCGCGCGCCGTTCTTCCCGGCCTTCGCCGCCGCCGCGTCGGGCGCGACTGCTCGATCAGCGTCGCCAGCCCGCCGTACACCTGCTTCGTCTGCTCCACGAGCTCCGCGCACTGCCTCTCCACAACGTCCAGCATCTCGCGCAGCTTCTGCCGGCTCAGCCCCGCCAAGTACCTCGTGACGGCGTCGCTGGGGGGCCCCGAGACGAGCGACGCGGCGTGCGTGGCGTCCTCCATGCCCACCGGCTGGCGCGGCTCACCGCGCCGGCCCTGCTGCCCGTCCCGCTCCGCGAGGCCGACGCGGAGCTCGCGGCCGCGGAGGGCGTGGCTGTGCAGGTTGCGGCAGGCGCTGCCCGCGGTCTCGTCGTCGAGGTACTCGCAGAAGGCGAAGCCCCTTCGCTTGCCGGTATCCTTGTCGGTGGGCACACGTAGCGAGACCACGGGGCCGATCTCCTCGCACGCCTCGCGGAGCTCCTCCTCGCTCGCGTGGTACGGGATGTTTCCCACGAACACCACGCTGCTGCAACGGCAGAAGGCGGTGGCGCCGGCGCCCGCGCCCGCGCCCGCGCCTGCGGCCATGGTGAGCATGCAGTGCGTACTGGGTTGATCAGAGCGCAACGGGGTAGAAGTGGCGGCGCGCGATCGGATATGGTTCGTTTAGCTGGTTGGAACTTGATCGAAAGCTTTTGGTTATAAGCGGTGACACCGCGCCGACGTACGGTCAGAGTCGGAGGCGGGTAATACGTGTTCGTTTTGGAGCTGAGGATTCCTGCCTTGAGACACACGGAATCTGCCGTTTATTATATCCAAGGAACGCACGAACTTTCAACATGCTTCCAGAGGCTCTATCCGGCTCAGTTATGTTTCGTCCTGCTAGTTTAGTCGACCGTTCTGTGAAGGAAACAATACCACAACTACGTATTTTTTCGGAACGCCTCGCACTGTCGCACATAGTCAAGAAACCAACACGCTCTCTCTCTTCCTGCTTCTCTCTCTCTTCACAGGCAGGCACAGGCACAGCCAGCGATAAAGAAGCTGCTCCTGCCTCTATCTCATCGTCTTCCTCCCAAACCTCAATAAATCCTCTCCACCTTTTCCATCCTCTCCCCATTTGTGCTATCTGCTCATCGCTCCCCACTACGCCTCCCCTCCCGCCTGGCGGATCCAATACAAAAATGACCGGGATTCTTGCAGTAAGATGGGCCACATTCGACTGGGTTGTGACTTAGGGTGTCTCCTAATGTTAGGCTAGGGGTGTCCATATTACATATACATAGTTATATCCAAAGAAAAATAATTTTTGAACCCAGTGTCCTGTGCACTCCTGTATGCTACAGTAGATCCGCCCCTGCTCCCGCCCACTCCTTGAGGCCAAGAAAAGCACCTAACCAAGCTTAAGCTTGAGGCCAAGAAAAGCACCCACTACGCCTCGCATTGTCGCACATCGCCGTCGCTGGCGTGAAATTCGAGTCCACCTCCGCCGCAACTGTCGCCTTCTCTCTCGATGAAGTGTCATATGTAAGCTGGAGCTGCATTGAGATGCATTTGATTGTTGCTTTTTTTGAACTTTTTTTTGACATGTTGCGACCATTGTAAAAAAAATGTTGCAACAGTTAGAAAAAAAAATATTGCATACTGTTCTTTGCGATGTTGCATTCATAGGGAAAAAAATTGCGGCCTGTTATTGCATACTGTTCACGGTGATATTGCAAGATTTTTTTAACGTGTTTTTTTTTCTAGATGCTTTGTTTTGATTTTATTGATCGAGTTTGTGTTGCGGGAGATATTTGGGATTGCGGGGAGATCGGTCGGGAGGAATTTATGGGGGATTCATGTGTGGAGGAGATCTAGATGTTTGGGGGAGATTAGGATTGCGATGAGTGAGTTTGGGGGGGGGTGCAGTTATGTAGGGATGATTGATGATGTCTGCGCAACGTGAGACGTTCGGGAGTATGTTCGCTTACGCGCTACATGGACGGCTGAAAGGCATGTTTCGAAATCCAACATCGGAGTGTTGCGTATGGCGGTAGTGCTCGGACCGTACATCCGAGCGGCAGTCACATCACCATAACTAGGCTCAATCGCTCAGCAGATAAGCAACTAGGCTTTTAGTGAAAAATGCATGCATGGCGTGAATAGGGTGTGTTGTGTGTTTATAACCCACTGTGTGTTTATAACCCACTAAAACATCAGAAAAGCTAGGAAATTCTAATTCCCATGACGTTCTATTAAAAAACCGTGGATATCGCGATTATCAGTATGGACACATATGTGGCTAGTGGCTAGTGGCTAGTGCAAACATAGATGCAAACTCAAGTTATTGGACATGTAAAATGTAGCCCTCAAATTCCTCTTAGAGTGTGTTTAGTTGGCGAAATCCTCCGATGATTACTGGGAATCCTCTAGTAATCCTATGAGATTATCTTGTTTAGTAAAACATTCAGGAATCTGAACCAGGAATCTAAGATTACCTTGGAAAACAGATTACCATCAATTTCAGAAATCTCTTTCCCGTAGAAAAGGGTGTCTATCCTAGATTATCAAGGGAAAGTAATCTTTGTTATTGCGTTTTTTATTATGTGCTTTTGATTCATCAAAGTCAATTTTTGAACTTTCAGAATTCAAAATCCAAATTATGATTTATTTTAACATTCGAATATTTGAATTATGGAATTTAAAAAATATTTTTTTTCAAAATATGAATTTCGAAACCAAAATATCAAAAAAAAAAATGAATCTTAAATTCAGACAATTTAAATTTGAAAATTCAAAATTTCAAGGTTGGGTTTCAAAAAACTAATTTTCTTTTTTCAAATTTTGAATTCTAGATTTCACATATTCAAATTTCGAGAATTAAATTTTATAAATCTGAATTTCTAAAGTTTCAATTTTGAGTTTTGGAATTTCAAATACTGAGAATTTAAACTCCAAAACTCAAATTTTAAAATTTAAATTTTCAAAATCCAAAATTTGAACTTTTGAATCATAAAAAATAAAATTCTAAATGTTAGAATTTTAAATTGTAAAATTCAAAATTTATAGATGTTAACCTCCATGGTTTGAAATTATAATAAAGACTAATATGTAGTTTCCTTCAAATCAACCAAACGTTGGAATCTTAGATTACTGGTAATGTGTTTATCAGTAACCAGATTGAGGGAAATGTTAGATTACAGGAATATGAGATTACACGCACTAAACGCACGCTTAACACCCCATTTGGCTCCTAGGAATTAGACATGGATTCAAAGAATTAGGACGTTTGGCTGTCGCATGGAATTGGAATCAACTATTCCACTCCAATTCCTAACCAGATAGGTATACAACTAAACCCAAATGATAGCTCCGACTTGTCATTTGTGCGGAATTAGATCGCTTCTCTCTTCCCGACCCCTTCTCTTCTCGGCGCCATGGACGTCTCCCTCTCCAACCCCTCCCTTCTCCGCCTCTCCGTCCTAGACTATCTGCGCCTCCCGTGCTGTCCACGGCGAACTCTAAATGTCGATGCTGATTTTTCCTTTTGAAAAAAGGAAACCTCCGATTCCAATTCAATGGACACCCAAACAGAAAAATTGGCATTTCAATTGACTTGAATCAAATTATACTAGAATAGCATTTGGTATCCAATTGAATGAATCAAATTCAATTCTACGGAACCAAACAGGGTGTAAGTTTGATCCATTCATCCAATAATAGCGCACGTAATAAGTCTGCATGACTGCGCTTGGCTCTTAGTTTACACTAGTTTTGCCACATGATACAATAGTTCTTCAAAATGTTTTTAAAAAACGGTAAGAAGAATAAACAACGGATTTGCTAATTTTCAGTTGGCTAAAATTTTTGTATCCATCAGTCATCTACAGTTGCATAGTACCAAACCTAAAATTACAATATCAAGTGATGTGCAATTTTAGTACAACTCTACTATAACTTTTAGTTCTATTTATTTTTGTATTTGTAGGGTTCACCTAGATTTACTTTTGTCTAGTTTAGAATTTTTTTGTATTTTTCTTGTAATGTTTTTTTATACCGTTAGATAGACGAATTTTCAGTCAATTTACACATAAACAGCCCAATAAAGAAAACATTATGAGAACACAGCAAACACTAGTTGGTTACACCACGACACCTAAAGCTAAAATTGCTACAATAATACCAAAAACTTTGACGTGTAACGCAACAAAATCAGACAGTCAGGTAAGGATTACTATGATTTGACGGCTTTAACGTGTAGCCCGCAGGAGTCCGGCAAGCGCCCAGGAGTCCTCCTACCATACGAGCTCGCGCCACGTGCAGGCGCCTTTTCCTCGCAAAACCAATGGCAGCATTTCGATGACGCGCAACCTTGCCGAGCCGAACAAAGGAGTCGACCGAGCAAGGAGGAGAGCCACGAAACCAAAAGCAACACGAAGAAGACGAGACTTGCATCGTGACGAGAGACCCAAGAAAAGGAAAGGTCGAGGCGTCCACGCATTGACCGAGCCCACTCTGGCGTACCGCCACGTGACCCCGCGCGCACCGCCCATCGTTCCCGTCCGCTCCTCCCAGCCACCGCCCTTTTAGGCACACGAGCTCCGCATTTCTGCCTCCTCCTCCCCCTCCCCTCCCCTCCCCTGTCTACTTCTCCTTCCCCTTGTTCTTCTTTACATGTGTGGACGGCTGTTGGGACCATTGGTTCTGGATTTGTCGCTGTTGCCGTGCTGCTCTTGTTGGTGGCGGGACGAGGAAGACGAGTCCTCCTTGATGCGGTGCGCGGGGGACGGCTCGCCTGTCAGTGGCGGCGGGTTCAGGTATGATATATGATCTTTTGCTTTCAAACGAAAAATGATCTCTCTCTCTCTCTCTCTCTCTCTCTCTCTCTCTCTCTCGTGTGTGTGTGTGTGTGTGTGTGTGTTTTTCTGATAGTTTTGTGGTGCTTGTTTGTTTGATCTGTTTTGGTTTAGCGTGGTGATCGGCCGTCTATCAGCTGTCACTTTCTCTGTCGTGTTCACTCTATTTTTTCCCTTTTTATCCGTTTGCACCGGGGTGATATAACCAGAGCTATCGCTAAATTGGGGGCAGTCAAGCGTTATGAGTCGCCCTGTGTGTTGGGTCCCTGGTATTTCTTTTTTGTGCTATGTGACGATTGATTTTTTTTTTTGGGTGCAAATTGTTGCCTTTTCTTCCCATATATCAGGTGAACGGAGCGATCTATGTAAACAAAGGAAGGTAGACGCTTACGAGGATCAACCTTTTTTAGCATGTCCACCGAAATTCTTTTTACTGATGCTTTGCTATAGATCTGATGAAGCTTTGACAGAGACAGGAAACTGTTTGTTGTGGAAGATATCTATGGATTGTAATTGGGATCTGTGTAACGATCCATTCATGAGAATACGTCTTGCTGATGAATTTACTCGCAAGCATTCTGGGTTGTCTTTGGTGATCTCCCCTAAATCTACTTGACACGAAATTGTTATTTATCATGACAGTGAAAATGGCAAGTTCAGCTATGGGCATGCCAGTTCTCCTGGGAAGAGATCCTCCATGGAGGACTTCCATGACACCAGAGTTGATGGTGTTGATGGAGAGACTGTTGGACTGTTCGGTGTATTTGATGGTAAGATGTGGCTTAGTTCCAGGGGAATTTCATATTGCAATAAGCATTTTAGGCTTACGAAATATCATCAACTACTTGTGCAGCGATTACTAATCACTGTGACTGGTTTGTTTCTGCAGGCCATGGTGGAGCTCGAGCAGCAGAATTTGTCAAGCAAAACCTTTTCAGCAATTTAATCAAGCACCCAAAGTTCTTTAGTGATACCAAGTCTGCTATTGGTATTACATGTCCCTTCATTAGCTATGGTTTTGAAGCAAAATACTATAACAAATGCAATTTTTGAATATTGGAGACTAAATCCCTGTAATATCCTCGTGCAGCTGAAACTTACACTCGTACGGATTCAGAACTTCTGAAAGCTGATACCAGCCACAATCGAGATGCAGGGTCGACTGCTTCCACGGCTATTCTTGTAGGTGATCGTCTGCTGGTGGCAAACGTTGGAGATTCTAGGGCAGTCATTTGTAGAGGCGGAGATGGTAAGCTCACCTTTTTGGGTTATATTTCAATCTACAGCCTTTCAGCTTCATCTGCAATTGTTTAGTTCTTTTTCTTTTTGATGGATCAGCATGTATTTTCATTCAAGTGATGTGATTACTAGAATTGTAGCAATCCTCACATTTGTGCATATTAAAACATAGTTTTTGTTCTAACTATATCATCTTGTTGGTGGTGACAACAAAGCACCACAAAATTGTTGCAGTTTGCTTCTGGAATGATTGCATTCTAAGTTTTTTTTTTATAATCTAGTTTAGATAAATCATGGTCCTCTTTCATCTTGATGGTGCAGCTATAGCGGTGTCAAGAGACCACAAGCCTGATCAATCAGATGAGAGACAGAGGATAGAGGAAGCTGGAGGTTTTGTGATGTGGGCTGGTATTTGTCTTGATGTCCACTCAGTGTACTGATTATTACTAGGCTTTTTAATCGGGTCTTGAATCAGAAACTTATCAGTCCATGCTATTTAAAAGTGATATATTTGTGAAAAATTTGTAGGAACATGGCGTGTAGGTGGTGTTCTCGCTGTTTCTCGAGCATTTGGTGATAAACTCTTAAAGCAGTACGTGGTTGCCGATCCAGAGATCAAGGTTTGTGAGTTTCTTTCGTCTCTCTGAGATGACTTATGCCTGTTTTGTCTTGGTGTATAGAATATAGATAGTACTTTGTTAGTGTGAGTCTTCAGGAGCATTACTTGGGCACCTCAAAAGGACACATACCTCATTAATATGTTAACTCATGCGGCAGAAATGAGTTCTGGTCCTGTTCCTCATGGAGTAAAGAACAAAGCAGTTAAAATTTATTTGATGGCTGATTACGAACACTAGTGATTTTTTTAAAAAAAGAAAGTACATAACTCTTACTGAGCACAAGTCGAATTGCATTCTGATGGAACAAAAGGTTATTCGGTTTTTTACCCTTCTGGTATGGTATGTGCGCGTGTGTTTTCATATACTGAATGCTGAATCTTAACAAACGCACATCCGAAACTATGGTCTTATATGTCTCGACAGTCACATTAAGTATTCAGTAAGCTAAATTATGAAGCGCTGCACCAGGTAAGCTAGCCTTTCCAAGTAATAGCATAGACAATGTTCGAATTACTAAAATTAAGCAATTCTGTTCGTACATCTATTTTCAACCATATCAGTCCTCACTAATGAAGCACGCATACTAGCATATGGCCATGGTGTGTTAAACTGTACGATGTCACCTTTCAGTACCCATGGATCAAGTGCTATGTTTATGTATTCTGGTGGATACCTTAGATTACTATCACCTGATATTTGATGTCATAAGACTTCAAAATGAAATCACTGTAAGATTTGACATGCAGCTGCTATTTGCTTACAGGAAGAGGTGGTCGACAGCTCCCTCGAGTTCCTCATCCTTGCAAGTGATGGCCTGTGGGACGTTGTCACCAATGAGGTAATCGCAAGACTCAAACTTCATTTGGCTATCATCAGAGTTGCATATTCTTAAGCCAACATTTCTCTTTGCCTCTGTTCGCAGGAAGCTGTGGCCATGGTCAAGCCAATACTGGATTCTGAGCAGGCTGCAAAGAGACTCCTCCAAGAGGCCTCCCAGAGGGGAAGCGCAGATAACATCACCTGCGTCGTCGTCCGTTTCTTGGACCAAGAGAATCAACCTGGCAGGGCCACAAATGATCAAGCCTCGTAACATAGTTCGTTGCATAAAAATGTGCATTGCACATTTCCACCGTTCATTGTATTATGTCAGAAGTTGATAATATATCGTTGCCTGCCTGTGTTGCTGAATATTGTCACTCGGGATGCTGTTCCAGCTCCTCCTACTAACCATGTTTAGGAGCAACTTGCAATCACAGGGCAAGTGTTGTGTAAACCTATATATACTCTTTTAATTCACTTTTGTGTTTATGTTTTCCAATGTGGTGTGCTGATGTTACTGATGTTTTTGAGTTCTGTATGGATAGTACTGCAGCTAAAATTGAATGCAACAAGATGCAACCTGAAAATTTAGTCAGCTGCAAATATCCAATTGCCTATGCAAAATTACAGGGAAGATTACTCTGGTTGCACATTGCCATGTTATATCAGTAGAGATAATTCAATGTGCCACAAGGAAAACGAGGAGAAAATAATTTGGCTGTGGGATGCAGTAGATGTTACGAAGTGCTACAAGGAAAAAGAGAAAAAAAAATTGGCAGTGGAATGAAGTAGATGTTACAATGTGCTACAAGGAAAAAGAGGAGAAAAATTCAATGTAGCCCTGTGGCCTGTATATACACGTTCATTTTACTTTTTATGTTGATGTTTCATGCTAGAGAGAACAGTTTACCAATTTGATGTACTGATGCTCTGTATGGGTAGTATGCTGCGACTGCAATGTAACGTAACAGTTTGCGTTTGTTTGTTGTAATCTTTAAATTGCATCGCTTGGAACCACAAAATGAACCTGGGCTGTTCAGGCAAATGTGCATCTCCAACTGCTAATGCAAAATTAGCAGGGAAAGCAGTAATCCATGCATGCTAAAGAGGAAAAGAATCAAATAGTGGGGACGTAGAGTTGCTCAGGTAACCGCTCAGGAGGAAATAACGGTGATTATTTCCCAGGCTCATCAAACAGAGATCTGCTTTCGAAAACTGAAGATCTCATCATTGCAACATCCGACCAGGAAGTTTTTTTCAGATGAAAACAGCACAAACAGCAGAAAAACAGTCCAAAAAAAGGAACGATGAATCATGAGGACTTTTTCGACTCAGACTACTTTTAAGGTCTGCAAGGCAGGTGAAAACCCGCCGTTCAGACGAGCGAACCTTGTTTCTCCTCATCGCCGTCGTATCCTCATATCACCAAACGAAACAGCAAACCAGTTGGACAAACGAAGAAGAAAAACAAGAGGGCAAAGCCAGCAATAGGCAAGACCAACAAGGGGAAAAAGAGAAGCAACTCGCTGCAAATCTGTCGTGAGTTAGGAAGATCATATGGGAGCGGGGAGCGGCGGGCGGCGGCGGCCGGGGTAGAAGGAAGGATGAGCCCTAGGCTGGCTACTTATAACACGGCCGTTCTTCAAAAGCCCCCGATGTTTCGCTTATTTCCCTACGTGCCATCCTAGAATGGGCTGGCAACCCAGCCCACGGAGATTTGTTTGGTTAGCAACGGAGGCGTACCTGCACCCTGTCAGGTTCGAAAAATCCTGAGTCGCTGATGAGTCTATTTGAATAGGTTCGCAATCAAGGGCTGAGATCAATCCTAGGGTGAGTTAGGAATATCGAAGAGTTACCAGGGAATCCGGGGCTTCGTTGCCGACTTCACTTAACGCCCAAGCCACTAATGTATCCAACCAGAGATGCAAGATCAAGATCTAACGGCTACAATTTAATCACCTAGCATTACCATGTGATCTTTACCGCGCTTAGCAATCTCAGGCGCTATTTACTTTCAGTCCGTTTGGCGACCGTTGGGATGGGGAATGTGAGTTTAGGAGGAGTTTTTGGCTTAAATGATACTGTTTAGCGTTAAAATAGCAAAACTAGTTCCTCCCACGCGAAATGACAAAAATAACACCGTGGACGTATCGGCAGGTGACATGTGTTGTTTGTCGCGCTGTGGCTAGGGATGGCAATCGGACGCGGCGGGCACGGATAGTACTCGCCCATACCCATACCCGCAACCCCGATTTCCCCCAACGGGCATGCCCGCGAAGGACGACGGGCGAAGAACCTCGCCCATGCCCGTCGCCCGCGGGTATGCCCATTTACCCGCGAACAATGCACCACCGCCCGTGGGTACCCATCGCTCGCGGGCATGCTCATCACACATAAACAGTGCACACATCAAGTTCATCACAATTCACACATTAATAGTGCATCACAGATGTATATATTTAGATGTACATGTACCTCCTCTAAGATGGAACTACCCAGCGGCAACAAGAGTTGACCAGGACAATTGGCTTGCACTGAACACACCATGGTGGGCTAATAATAAACCACCGAAGAAAAGCTAACAAAAAAACTCATATAGAAGAGAATCCAGAAACATACTAATAAGATGTCAAATCAAGGTGAATTGGAAGCCATCGACGGCTTCTCATCTTCAAACCGTAGTATATCTCAGCCTGAATATTAGTTTATAAGTTTATATCTCCTGCTTGATAATCACCAAACATGCTTGTGACAAAGACAAATGTGTTAACTCATTTCACTAATCACAAGTCATGCTATTAGGTCATCCTAAGAAAGCCATGAACCTTACTCTCTTCTCAAACATCAAAATAGAAACCGAATTAGAGATCAGAAAAGGTGACCGATAAAACACAAATTCGCCTACAAGTTTGGTGAACAACTTGAAATCTTACATTAAGCATGTATGAGCAATGTTTTGTACAAACTTAATTAATTGATCAGCAGGGGAATTCCGTGAAATCTTCCTCTGGAGCTTCTTCATGTAGAACTCAAGCTCCTTGCCCTCCAAGATGTACCTATCATTTCAAAAATTCAATGTTAGTAATCCAATAGCAGCTAACAGTAACTAGTCAACTATATGTGTTAAGGTGGCAACTTCACAATTTTACATGGAAAGTGTTTAGAGTGTTCAGTATTCCTTACCCATCAGCCCAACCACATTGCCCAGGACTGAGATCGAATTTAACAATTAACTCAAGGGAAGCTAAATAACCCGATGACTGATCTACTTACTTCCCTTCAGAATTCACATTAAAAAAAAAAAGGAAAAGAACAAAAGTGTTTGGAGTGTCCAGTATTCCTTACCCATCAGCCTGGCCACATTGCCCAAGATGGGAAGAACTAATATCCAGTTATGACCTATTGAACATGGAAACAACATGGATGAACTAATATCTAGTTATGACCTACTGAGGGATACAAGCAGCAGTAAAACATTGGTCACAAAAAATAATACCTCAGCAACATCCTTCTTGGCAACAGGAGCCTTCTTCTTCCTACCGATGTCAACTCCTTGGTGGCCATGGAGTTGGGCCTAGTGTTGCTCAAGTTGTCGTCTTCCCGCTCAGCGATGGGTGGTTCCTGAGGCCTCGGTGGGCATTGGAGTCAGGCGACGGGGGCTGAATCGAATTGATGGAGGAAGACTTGTTCTTCTTGGTAAGGATTGATTGATTGACTGCCTAGAGCTGGAGCTAGAGCTGACTGGGCGCCCAAGCAGGAGGAGGAAGCCGAGCCGGGAGGAGGACGGGCCTACGGGGCGATCTGGGCATGAGGAGGGGCGGCGGCCGAGATTAGGATGGGGCGGATCTGGATCTGGAGTGCAAAGTGCAGATGGCCGAGCGTGAAGAGGTGGCACGGGGCGGGAGGACAAGGGCGATGAGGAAAGGTGGTGCGCGGCGGCCGGGCGTGAGGAGATGGCTGTGAGGAGGGGGGACAGGGGTAGGAGGAGGGAATGGGAGCGGTGAGGCGGAGGAGATGAGGAGAGACCGAGAGAGTGAGATGTGGGAGGGGAGGAAAGTGGCGGCTGTGTCTCGGTCTGGTGGACGAGGGAGGGTGGCGAGGGGTAGGGTTTTTCAATTGTGGCCCACCTGTCAGTAGGGGAGGACGGGTAATCAGGTAGAACAAGCACAGGTGGAGCTCCTCCATACCCATGCCCATTTACCCATCGGGCAGAGTTTGCCCCCCTATGAATATACCCGTGGGTCATAAAGGAAGAACATACTAACCTTTATTAGGGTTTTGCCTCTGCACACTGCAATCGGGCAAGATTACCATCCCTAGTCGTAATGAGTGGCACCGTACACAAAAAGTGCACACGACACTATTTGGTACTATTTTGATACTATTTGCAAACATTGTTTGTAAACACTATTTGGTACTATTTACAAACACTATTTGATGTTTCCCGGAAGAATAGAAAAAAACAATAAAGACACTAGTAAACTAAGAAATCGTGGCTATTTTCCAAAAAAAATCTTGCTTGTTAAAACATTGTTATTTTGACATTTAGAGTCGAGAAGCATGAAATGTCCTATTTTAAAAAGAACCTTTTAAAAAATTGACCATCTAGATTCCGTCACGGCATTGGTAGCCTTCCTAACAGGGCGTATGAAATCATACGCTTTCCTTGTATGTCTGACTTTCCTTGTATTATCACATATACCAAATATGATCAATTAAGATTAATATAACACTAATATTTGCTAATGTTAACCGAGGAACATTAAAAGTGTACGGTTTTGATAAACTAAGCTAATGCGGCCCGCATATATTACACAACATAAAGGGCAAATCAGGCTTCAACAACGTCGGCTTGAACAGCGAAAACACACACAGATGATCGGGAATCAAGCCAACCTGAATCTATCTCCCGTTCTATCCATCCATAGCAAGAACGGATAGAGTGTAAGATAGATAGATATCTTGGTCAAGCATGCGATAACAAAAGTATGATCTGATCAACAGGGGCTGGGCTGGTCATGCGACTACCAGACGGAGGACTTCTGTTGTGTTCTTGTGTCTTTGAACTGTATAACTTTCATAGCTATTAGACCGAAAAGAAGTTGAATACCATTGGTGGTGTCTGAGGACTTCGTACATGTTCGTGGGCGTCTCGGCCTGCATGAACACTAATTAACTAATTCGGTTGTGCGTCGCCTTCGGCTGGGAGCTACGTCGCTGCCTTCCTTGGTCGTGAGCTGCGCCACGTCCTCCATCGGGATTTAGGGGACAGGCGTTAAGAGTTGTGCCATCTCTGTGATGGTTGCTGGGAGCGGTGGCCGGATGTGGGGACAAGGGAGAGAAGAAGACGACGGTGGTGACTGCTCTTAGGCGCTAGATCTCGGAGATGATTCATAAGATGGAGGAAGAAGATTGTTTTAGTGGATGACATGGGGGGCCTATCAACCTTTTTTCTAATTCATATGGATGACTAGGAGGTGATTCAGATGCCATGTCATAAAAATTGGAACATGTAGATGCCACCTCAATCAAAACCTGGTGGTTTAGGGCAGAAAGGGGTAAAGTGAACGGTTTTGAGAGTTCGAAGGTGTCGAGTGTCCGGTTTTGTAGTTCATTGTTGATTTCTAAATTTTTGAAAGAGTTCAGGGAGTGTAAAATAGACTTTTTCCATCTCCTAATCCCTATCCCACCTAAATTCCCATGCCCACCAACCAAAAAAGAAATTATATAACCTCTTCCCCTAAATTCCCATTCCCTCTCACCAATTCCCTCTAACCAAACAAGTCGGAACATCTTTTGTCAATCCCTGTTTTAACTGAACTCCGAGCTATATAAGCCTTGTACTAAGCAAGTTGCTCTTCATCGTTGGATTTAATGAAGTAAAACCTAGCCGCCATGCATAGCTGTCTCTAGTTGTAGTTCTTAGCTTCTTTATCTAAAAAATACCAAAAATATTGTGCGATCTTGAATGGGATAATAGGATAAATGGCACTTTAATCATCCCATCTTTTTAAAAATGCCATTGCAATCGTGTGTCATTGAAAAATGCCACTATAGACATGAAGTACCTGTAGAAATGCCATTATGGTCAATACAAGTCTATTTTACATGAATACATGCCTTGTATTTAAGATCTTATTTTCTTATTTCCCAAAATAGCCCTCGAGGCAGCCTAACCTAACCATTTGAACGTAACCTTGTCCATAGCCAGACCCATTCGATTCCTTCCAAAATCTGAGTAGCCATGGAGAAGAGCCAGCAGGCGGTGGCGATGGTGAGCTAAGCCACCACACGAGCCTCCCTCCACAGCGTCTCCCCCTCCCCACCCCCAAACCCCATGCAAAACCCCTGCTAGGCGAAGGCGAGTAGCAGTAGCGTAGTAAGGCATCTCAGGTCCTCTACTTAACGTCCCCAGCCGTGTAGAAGAAGGGCGAGATGGACGCCCCTTCTTCCTTGGCCTTCAATCAGCTCAGAGCTTTGAATAAATTCTTGAGACTGCAACACCATTTTATAGCTTCAAATAACCACCATTCGGTAATTCGTAAGTAAGGGCCCTAGCTCACAAACAGATTAGCTCTAGAAAACCCATCATAAGAAGATAATATTTTATGAAATGGCAATTGAACTATGTTCTACATAACAACTCAAGTTACATATGCCTGTGGTTGACGACGATGGCCATGGAGCACGACGCGGTTGATGGGGCGCGGACGGCGGTGTGATTTGTAGGGCAGGGACAATTGGAGCGGCACGATGCCCTTCTGCGAGGCCATAACGGCCACCACCTGGAAAGCAGCCATGGTTGGGGATGGAGACTGGATCGAAGAAACGAGCGAGTATGAGGACTAGTTGGGTTAGACCATGAGAGTCCTTAGGCTGGTTTGGAAGGTTAGTACAGTCCGTATGAAAATACATAAGTAAATACGGATTGTGTATTATGTAAATTGGAGGGGTATTGACACTAATGGCAGCACTTCATGTTCGCACTGATATTTTTCAAAGACACACGGTTGCAGTGGCATTTTCAAACATGGGACAATTGGAGTGGCGTTTATCCAATTATCCCTTCTTGAATTTATCCAAGAGGAATTGGGGATTTCATCCTGAGTCCTGACAAGCTGGTGTCAAAGCCCACGAATCCTTGGCCTTGGATCTGTACTGAGTTGATTTGGAGAGGGTTTGAGGATTTATTCCTTTGTAAAATCCCAGATCTAAACCAATTTGGTGTGGATCTAAAGGGAAAGAGTGACCTTTCTTTAGATCTATTCAGGTTAGGTTGGTATAGTGCCTACCGAGTAAAATCCCTTACTGGTTTGTGAGAGAACGGGAGTCATGAGTTCATGATGACGACCACAAAACCACTAGAGCTCAACGATGGGGAAGAATCGTTTGCTACCATGGCCGAGATGGAAGAGGTGAAGACAAGTATCGAATCTCTGAAGTAGCTTTAGGAGGAGAGCACTAACCATTGGCAGAAGCCTCAATATATGATAATGTGATAATTCTCCATGGGCCTAAACAAACAACCACAATATCAGCATATGTTGACTAGTTTGACAAACTAATTGCGAGGGAGCCCGAGGTATTTAACGGTAATACTTAACCATTCTTGGTCCTAGCATTATAAACCAAATATCCCGCCCCGATGTATTGTATACCTCCCAGGAGCGGTATACACACACCGTTCAAAAAACAATATCAATATCAATGACATACAACAACATTACATTACCGTAGTGTCAAAAGGTTACAACATAGTCATACAACTTCAATTTTCATACACTCGGCCGACCGGCCAAATAGCAATAATAAAAGTATTACGAGTTACAGCGAAAACATAGCCATAAGATGGCACCAAAAGAAAGGCCGACCGGTGTGCCCTTACCCACATGGCAACCGACTAAACCACCAAGCTAGTCATCATCCCGCTTGAAGTCGGTCTCACAATAGTTGATCCCTTGGGATCAACCTCCTCCAAATTGCAAAGAACGGGTTGAGTACAATTTACTCGCAAGACTTACAAGCAAAAGAATATTTAGATGCATTCATGTATCAAAGTAAGCTGCTACACTAAGCAATTTTCATCATAAAGCAACATTTCATTTGAATTACAAGTAATAGATTGAAATAGCAAGTGAGTAAACATTTTTAATAACTTTAAATAACATCGAGTAAATAGTATTAGACAACAACAACAGGTGGCTGCCCCGCAGCTCACAAACATAGCATGAGACCAAGATTTTTACCGAAGCAAAGAGCTCGAGCAAGCCTCCCTCTCCTTAGCCGAAAAGAGAAGTGCGAAATTGAGAGGCATGGAGGGGTTTTAACCTGGGGGAAAATGACAAAGTGGAGGCGCCGTGAAGCGACGAAGCTCCAGGATCGTGACCAAAATGGCGGTGGATTGACGGCGGTGATGGGGCGACGCAGCATGCAGCAGCAACATGGCGAGCACGCTCCGTGTGCACCAACGTGAGGTAGAAGATGCAGCTAACAAGCGGGCCCATCTTGTCAGCGACTCAATGCGTGTGAAATGGACTCGAGTGCGAGTCGGTTTCAAGTGGGGTTTAGTCGAGTCACCGCATGGGTCGAATGTTCGACAGATCGGGCGAGCCGCTCGACCGAGCGTTTGGATGGTCCGATCGGATTTGGGCAGTGGATCTGTTCGTTGATGTTTGGACTGGTCCGAACGTCACCGCGTCTAGTTGGTTGGGTCGGACCAAGCGAACGTGGCTCAGTCGAGTCAGAAGTGTTGACTGTTTTAAATTCAAACCATTCGACTTTGATCGGGGTTTAAAAATAGCAAATAAATTCCTAAAATTATGAAATAAATCATAGGAGTCCCTGGCACATCCTAGTACTCATATATAATTTTAAACTTCACTGTTCAAGATTTATTTGCTTAGTTTAAATTCAAACCTTGAATAGGTTATTGATTTGAGTTTAAATTTTATGTGGGTTGAGTTTATTCCAAAAAATTGGGAACAATTATATTAATTCATGATAAATATTATAGTATTTAAATAAGTTGTTTCCTAAGGATGATCACAAACATTTAATTTTATTTTCTTTTGGAACTTCAATTTGAGTTGCAAGTTTTATTTGATTTCAAAATTTTCAAATGCAACAAATTAAGCAAATGCTCTAGAAAACCAATGCATGTTCAAAAGTTTTAAAATTTTCACCTTTTTATACATTTGAATACAAACCCAAGTTTTGGGATGTTACAGTAATGGGCTTAGTCAGAAGGGATAATCTATTGTTGCCAGATGATTATTATGTATGTAGTTTTGTAGCTGGTCTCTGTGACTATATACAAAATCATCTGCAGTGTCACAGGCCTAGGAACATGATTGAAGCCATATGGATGGCAAGAATAATTGAATCTTCTTATCCCTACAGGAAAACAATTGTATACTCACAAGGAATAGGCAAGAAACCCTATACTAATGAACATCAGAAAAGTAGTAACCTTGTAAAGAACCAACCAAGCTAAACTACCACCATTAAGGAACAAGGGTTTTCCTATATGTAAGGCACCTTGGACAAGGTGCCAATGTTGACAGCTATAATAGATTGGAGAAAGGTCTTCATGGATTGAGCAATCTTCGGGAGGTGGTCGACAATATGCTTTACTTGAGCTTTGATGTCGTCGACTAGTTCTTCAACTGATAGCTCATTCTTTGTGAGTTCAATCTCTGCACACTTTACTTTTACAACAATATCCTTTACGTATGATAAAATAAAAGTAAGAGCCGTAGAGTTGGTTTCCTTGCTATCCGCGATCACTTCTATGAGAGCTTTCTTTTCTTTTTAAAGCTTTTCGATTTTCTCATGAAGATCATATCGAAGTTTATCTACTTATTTCAACTCAAACTGTACTGGTCGTGTGGACCCCCTCTGGTCTCTCAATTGTTTATGTAAATCTAAATGTTTAAAGACAGAAAATTTTGAGTGAGCATGAGTTATTTACAATTGATGTAATATAATATTGAGGTTTTTACCCTTTTGTCTCTTCCTTATATTTGCGAAGAAGTATGTCGTGGTCCTACATGAGCTTTTTGTAGACCACTTCACACTCCTTCAGATCATCTAAAAGCTTAAAATTGAGTTCTTCAAGGCGCTTGCGCTCTGTAGCAGCTTCCTTGATACTCCCATCTTTTCTTTAAGGCTTCTATTCTTAATAATAAGTTGGAACTTAAAATCCTTGGTAGTATTGTTAGTGAAGACCAACATGTTCTCGTATTCCTAAATGATTCAACCAACATAGTGATTTTCCTATTTGAGTTTACTGAAATAGAAAAGTTTGAAAGACAAGTATTACTCAAATAATTAAAACAAGAGCTTCTTTAACTTAATCTTTCAGTCTGGCAATACCTGCATCTTTAGATGCGTCTTTTCTAATTGAATTGTCCACATAAGCCTTAAAAATTCCAAGAATTTCAAATGTTTTCTATAAACATGATAGTAAGAAGTCAGAATTTTCTGCTCTCCAATCATAATTTAAAGGGATTAAGTCAAGAGTTATAACTTTGCTATTCAAGTCCATAAATTGATTGTCCAATTTGCTATACCGAGACTCATCTAGTATAGTAGGCTGGTCGACCCCTTGCTTTTGTATGACTGGTCGGAGCATGTATTGGTTCAAAAGGTGGTCTCCATACCACTGTAGTGCCAGTCTCAGAAGTTGAAGTTAGATTTGGAGAAGGAAAATTTTCCTATTCAAAGACCAAGATAAAAAAAAAAGACAATTTCTTAATCATAACACATTGAAAAGGTAAAGAATACTTCATTGATGAGTTGACCGAAGAGTTGAATCCTGACCAACATTCTGGTCGAGAATAGCTTTAACCCTTCTTCTGTGATAGGCAAAACTTCAGTGATCGAAGCTTGTCTGACGACCACTTTTGTTTGCCTCGTCTCCTCTTCTGATGGTGGTATTTGCTCGACCACCTCTTCTATAGATATTGAGGCTTGCTCGATTTCTTATATAGGTATTTGTCTTGTGGAGGTTGGAGCATCCCCGACCACTTCCTTTGCCTCCACCACTGGCACTATTGCCTCCTCCAAGCTAATGTGAGTCAACTCAGCCACAGGAGGAGCATGCAGTGACTCCTCTCTAGCCTTTTTAATTTCAACAGTTGGACTAGGATAAGTGGTCAGGGGACTGATACAAAATAAAGATATTTATCTAAGTAAACATTGCAAAAAAAATCAAATGAATAAAGAGTCAAGTTAGATAACTTACTCAAAACAGAGAATAATGTAGGTCTCAAAAGCAAACAAGACGTCAATGGCAACCAATGTGCCACTGCCAACACTTGTTTTATTTTCAGTGATATTAACACTAGGACTGCTAATCCTAGGTCTTTTCACCAAGATAAGAGGAACTTCATCTTCTTTCTCAATGTCATCTCCCTCACTTTCAACACATGGGAATAAAGGAAGGTGACAATGAAGTGGCTTGGAAAGCTTAGTCTTTCGTTTTTTCTTGCGCACCTAGGTCTCTACCTTAACCTTGGCAGCCTTCGCCAGCTTTTACTGCGCTTGAGGTCGGTCATGGATGCGCTTCGACCGAATAGCAGGAAGGGTGCTAGTTGGGGCTATCAGAACTGGTACTTGATAGTGCAACACTGGTCGGTGTGGCACTAGTCTGCATGACAGCAACTGAAGCACTTGTAAATATTGCTATAGCAGGTCTTGTCCTGATCATTGGGCTCTCGACCACAACCTGTGAAGACCAAGCAGTAGTGGTCTTGGTCTTTTTGGCCAGCCTGCGCTGGCTGCTTGATACAGCCTGGTCGATACCCTTTTTCTGCCATGCATCTAAAGAGAAATAGAAGTTTACCAACTACCGTCTTATCAAAAAATTATTACTAAGGTTAAAATTATATATATACCCGCATTCGTTCGCTTATGAACTCGCAGACGCCCAATTAAGCGGAAGGCTAGTCAAAGCAATAGGCTCTAAGCCATCTTTACATTCTTCAACATAGTTGAAGTACTTTCATCGACCACATAATATAACATACCAAATGCTGAGTTTCAAAATCCCTTTGAGTAGTTTAGCCTTTGAAAATTTCTCCAAATTTTATTTGAATTTAAAAAGCTCAAATGGGAATTTAAGGAGATAAAATGATTTAATATGAATAATCCAAAATCAATTAAGGAGATAAAATTATATAATATGAATAATCCAAACATCAATTAATTCCAACATTATTTTATTTGAGTTCCTCATGCTTGGAAATATTTTAAAAAAAATTCTGGATTTTTTCCAAGTTCATTTGCTATTTTCCTTTGCATTTTCTATTTTTTGATATTTTTCTAAAAAGAAAAACCTATTTAAAAATTGCTAGAAGGCTTTGTGCTGAAACCTATTTCCACCGTCCAATTCCTCTCTCTTTCTCGGCACAACCCCGTGTGCACGCCAGCCTAGCCCATCTCCGCGATCGTGTCGCACTGGCCGCCGCTCGATGTCGCCGCCGATCGGTGGGGCCCACTTGTCAATCGTCATCACCGTCTCCGTCTCCGTCTCGAATTCCCCTTTCCTTTGCTGCGCCGCCGCCGTGCTCGTTCCGGACTCCACCTCTCAAGCCTATTTAAAGCACCATCGCCCCTTGTTTTCTACACCTTGCCTCTCGTTGCGGCTGAAAACCGTAACTGCCGCCTCGAGGTCATCACCTTGCCGTCAGAATCGCAGGAAGAAGCCGATCGCCGTTGTTACCTTCGTCGTCGTCTTCTACCACCGTCGGTGAGCCCTAGCCGTCGTTGTTGCCACCGCTAGGATTGCATCGACGAGATCTATTGTAACATCCCAATTTTCTGAGCTTTAAAAATCTTTTTTAATAGTTAGTAGTTGGAAAATTCACCCTTGAGTTTTATTTGAATTTTAATTAAAACTTAAATATGGACTTTCAGTATTAAAACAATTTAAACTGATTAATGTCAACATCAACTATTGTCAAAACTATTTTATTTGGATTCTATGTGCTTGGATATATTTTTGAGATTTTTCTAGAATTTTTCCAAGTTCATTTGCTATTTTCTAATTGCCATTTGCATTTTTTGTATTTTCTAAAAAGGAAAATCTATTAGAAATCTCAGTAAATGTCTTGGGCCAAATCTCCTTGGACCCAGCCCATTTCCTTGCTCTCTCAACCCATTCTGCGCTCAGCCCAGCCGCGCCACTTCTCTCTCTCTCCGCCGCTAACCTGGGCCCACTGTCAGTCGTCATCGTCCTCATCGCCTTCGTCTTCACTGCGCCCTAGTCTAACTCGTCCGCCATTGAGTTTTCTAGAAGCTCCATCCGACAAAATCGTTTCCAATGGAAAGAATCCCATAACGATGCGATTTCTGAATCCTTATCTCTTTCTACGTCCGAATATACCAAAATCAAATCCCATATCGGTTTCTATCTCCGGATTTAACTCATGTTCATCTCGGACTCTTTTAGGGTTTCGTCGCCGAGACGCCCTCTCGGCCACGCCCCTACCCTATAAATAGCACCCCGGGGTTCACCTCAGTGCCCTCATCCCAAACCCTCAAGCCACCTCAACCCTAGAGCTCTAGCGCCGCCGCAATCCAAGGTTTTAGGGTTTTGGCCGAGCCTTTTGTTTTTCGAATTGCGCCGCGACGTTGTCGCCTCGTTGTCATCGACCATGCCATCATCTTCAGTGTCGTCCAGACTACCGCCAGAACCTCTCCTCGTCGTTGGAGCCTCACTGGAGCTCAAGTTCGACAATACCCGCACCTTCTTCTGTGCTTGAACCTCGTCGCCGACCATAATGAGTTCGCAATGGCATTCTCTACATGCTGGTATCACTAATCGCCGATGAGACACCACCGTGCGCCATTTTCGTCGGATCCCGTAGGTTCGTCTATGATCAGGTAGTCGTAACCGTCTACGACCAAGTAGTCGAGACTCCTTTCTGACCACGTGTAGTCGAAATCGATGAACAGTACTCGATGTACAGTGCTCGAATTTCTTTTTGAGTATTTTCTTTAGATTAGATCGTCCAAAAGCCATATCTTCTTCATTCGAATTCCGATTGAGCCTATTCAAATTTCTAAATTCATATAAATTCGAGCTCTATCTTTTTGATATTTTTATTTAATTTTTGGAGTTGTTTTCTCTTGGTTATTTATTTATTTTGTTTATTTGCTTCGCTTATGAATGGACGTTAATTCTTTGGAAAAGTTTGAAGAAGAGGAGTACACCAAGATCAAGACCAAGATTAAGATCTATTCCAAGGCAAGTTATACCTTTGCTCATATTGTACCCAGTTTTCAAAAATTATTTTAATTCAAATTACTGCATTCTATTTAAAGTAAGTATTTAAATGCTTTGGTATTAATTATACATCCAAATTGTTATATCCACCTTGTCTATTGCTATGTCATGATCTTTTGTCACCCTAGATTGGTTCATTATTTAGTTGGTATTGTCATAGCACTAACGTGGGTTGGTTAGACGAATAGTATTGCTTAGCCATGCTACGAGTCACACATATCATTTTAGTTGCAATTATAAATTTGACTAAGTGAGTATGAAACTTTGTGTAAAACTGTGTGCTATGTGCTATTACTTTGTGATAGCATGTGTTGCACTTAACCAATAGGGTCGGAAAAAATTTAGACTGAGGCGAGTGGTGGATACTTTGTGATATGGTGGAGCTTTGTGAACGGGAATGATAATCTTTGTGGCATAGTTAAGAATTGAAAGTGTCGCTTTGGTCAATTAAGGACTTAACTTTGTACGCTATTGAACTGGGCCTTTCGTACAACCACATACCTGATGGGACGAGCCTAACTTAGTAGGTTACGAAATCTCAGCGTTGACTACTCAGGTTGTAGGTTAGGTGTTCAGTGATGGGTGGAGGTGTGGACTACAAGGTAGATCACATCGTGGGATGGTTCGTCACTTCCCTGTCCAACGGTGTGCGTCAGACTAATTTCCTCAGTGGGTGTTAGTGTCAGCAGTAAAACACAACAGGAGTGTCAATGTTTGAGATGAAATTTCCGAAAGGTTTTGTTATGATTAGTGCTAGCTATACTGATTATATCGTGTTGGTAAAGTATACAACCTCTGCAGAGTGTTAAACAATCTATTCGAATAGCCACGTCCGCGGTCATGAACATGCTTGGGGATTTCACACGAGGGTTAGTTTTTCATAAAACATTTGGGAAGGGATAGTTGTGTGATATAAGTCATGTGGTTGTGTGAAATAAATTGATTAGGCTTTGTGTCTTTTGTGAAATAACTGTTAAATTATTATCGTTTATTTGTTTTGAATTATGTCTTCAATCTATTATATGTATTCAATTGCAAATATTGTATTTATGCAAAAGAACCACAGAAGCCATTCCTTTGGAATAAGCCTGCATCTATACACTCATTCTATGGTATGACTTGTGAGTACAGTTTGTGTACTCATACTTGCTAAAATCATTCAACAGAAGTGGAGGAGTCATCACCTGCTTTCGAGGAAGAGTTCTACGAAGATGCTGATCGTTAGGTCTTGATCCCAGTTGGTTGCATGTGGTGAATCGATGGGTTTTCGCTGAAGTCTTTTGTTCCGCTGCTGGTATTTATTTATTGTTAGCCCTACGTGGCTTAATAAATGTAAACTCGACCTTAAGGTTAAACTATTATTTGTTATTCAAATTACTCATTTATTCCATTATTTCGTCTTGTGTGGGTCAATATTCACCTATGTTGATATTGTATGTACTAGCATGATCCTGGACTAATGTATTATACAGAGGGTCCAGAATTATATTTTTTGGTCCTGACATCTACCATGTCCTCACCTCGATGTCATTGTAGCACCGTCGTAGCCCATCGTCGTCGAAGACCGTAGCACCACCGCCACTTCAAATTGTCGTCGGTTGACCCCATCGTCCCCTTGAACCCGCACACTACCCAACGTGATCCCTGTTGCCCCTTCTCCCCATTGCATGGCTTTGTTCGCTCTCCTGTGGCCGCAATTGCCGTCGACCATCAGTTCCCGAGCTACCACCGCTGTCGAGCTAACGTGGCCGCCGTATGTTAGCCACGTGTCCGCCATGTCACTGCCACCTCAACATCGTTCTTGCGTGTCCACCGTGCTAGTGCTGTGTTAGCTGCTAGCCGCGCCCGCGCCAGATCCCATCCCACATGGACTTGGTCCACGTTTAACCGATCCATTGACGTGTAGACCCCACATGTCAGAGCCCTAGATTATAGACCTAGTCCACCGTAGATCGTGAACCCAGTCCATACTATGGGTCCCATCTATCAGTAACTCATTCAATTTTTGGAAATTAATTTAATTTTCAGAAATTCTTTTTCCAGTGGGTCCCACTTGTCAGTTTTCTATTTCCTTTCTCTTTTCCCCTGAATTTCTCAGCCAACCAACTTTCAAAAGTTCGTTCTTCCTCATACGATCTCCGATTAAGTCCATTCAAATTTATAAATTTATCTAAAATTGAGCCCTACCTTCCAATGTTTTTATTATACATTTGGAGTTTGTTTTATCTCTATTTTGTATTTATTGGTGTTTCTTCTCTCTCGTTGTGTTATTCGTCGATACTTTGGGAGCGTTCGAGGAAGGGAGATTTGCTCAAGATCAAGACCAAGGCCTAGAGCAAGAGTTGTACCAAGGTAAGTTGTGCTTTGATCATATTGCACCCAGTTTTACAAAATTATTTTGATTCAAACTATTGCATTGCTAATTCCATTATCAAATATTTTATTATTTTGGTATTAGTTGTGCAACCTACTTGATTTATACCCACCTTATGAATTGTACTACCATGGCCATTTGTCACCCTAACTTGGTTAAATTATCAGTTGGTATTATCATAGCACCAACATGAGTTGGTTAGATATGATTAGTATGCTTAACCTTGCAACGGGTTATTGATATCATTGTGAAATTGTGAACTTATACTTGACTAAGTGAATATGGAACATCTTTGTGAAAAGTTGTGTACTGTAGGTTGTCACCTGTTGATGGCATGGGTTGCACATAATCAATAGGGTAGAAAAAGATTTAGACTGAGGCGAGTGGAATGGTCTTTGTGACATGGTGGGCTTTGTGCTTGGGAAAGTGTGACTCTTTGTGACTTGTAGTTAGGTAGTCTCGCCTTGGTTAATTAAGGACTTAACTTTGTGTCATTGAACTGAGCCATATCGTACTACCATAAGCCTGGTATGGGGCAGACCTAGCTTAGTAAGTTATGGAGTCTCGACGTTGACTACTCAAAAAGTAGGTTAAGTGCTTGGTGATGGGTGAAGGTGCGGACTTTTTCTTAGTGATGGGTCACATCCATGGATGGTTCGCGGTTTATGTGTCCAATGGTGTGCGTTGGACCAACAAGCTGAGTGAAGTTTGGTGCCGACTCTATGCACATTGGGAGGGTCAATTATCGAGATAAAGTTTATGAAAGGTTTTGTTGTGGTTTACTCTGATGAAGTAATCGTATCTTGTGGGTAAAGTTGTACATCGCTTGTAACGTCCCGTTTGCCTTAAAGTTCTTGCAGTTTCCAATTCCCAAAAGAGGACCATTTGGTTTGCTAAGTTGTTCAAGCTGAACTTGATATTTTGGAAATCTGGATCTTAACTTGATCTAAACCAAACTTTAACCAAATCCTTTTTCGGTTTGGGCTCCTGTCTTTGTGAAGCTCTTTAGTGTTCTGGCTTTATTTCTTTCTTCTTTGTCGCCTTGAGTGCCCTTGGTTTAGTTGTACTCCTCTAGACATCCCCTCTGCTGGTTTGATTCCCTTGAGGTTTAAACCTCCCTCTCGGTTTAATTTTTACCTTCGTTTCTGGACCTCCTCTGTGCCTTTGGATCTCCCTTTGTTTGGGGTTTAAAGGTTCAAACCTTCTTTGCTTTGGACCTCCTTCAAAGGTTTTAGCTCGGGTTCGTGTTTCAAATGTTTTTGTTATCTGAAACTCAAATTCGGGTTGCTCTCCCCCTCTCTTGGACCTCCCTTGAACTTTCCTTTTTGGACCTCCTTCGTGCCCAATCGAACCTCCTACTCGGTCTTGGCTTTCACCGCTTGTGAACCGTCCGATTCGTGTTGGGCAGCTTGATCTTGTCGACGTGTTCGGTTAAGCCCGAACGTCCCTATTGTTCTCAGCCGCCCATTTTTGGGTCAACGTTCCGGATTTGCTGGAATGTTCGGACCTCCAAACGTTTCCCTTCTTTTTGGACCATCCGATCCAGTTGAACGGCTAGGATCGAGTTGCAGCTTCGAAGAGCACGAACGGCCCGTTTGTTTCGGCCCGTTTGATCGTAATCCAACCGCCCCTATTCCTCCACACCTTATCTCGCTATCGCTCACCTCCCCTTGCAGATCTTAGCCGTTAGGACCTCCCCTTTGGAGATCTTAGCCGTTAGGACCTCCCCTTTGGAGATCTTACCCGCCAGGACCTCCCTTGTAGATCTTAACCGTTGAGACCTCCCCTTACAGATCTTAGCCGTTAGGACCTCCCCATTGGAGATCTTACCCGCCAGGACCTCCCTTATAGATCTTAATCGTTGAGACCTCCCTGCGATCTTAGCCGTTAGGACCTCCCTTTGGGGATCTTACCCGCCAGACCTCCTTTGCTTTCTGATCTTGACCGTTGGATCTCCTTTTGTGAGATCTAATCGTCAGGATCTCCCTTTGCTTTCTGATCTTGACCGTTGGACCTCCTTTTGTGAGATCTAACCGTCAGGGCCTCCCTTTGCTTTCTAATCTTGACCGTTGGACCTCCTTTCGTGAGATCTAACCGTCAGGACCTCCCTTTGCCTTCTGATCTTGACCGTTGGACCTCCTTTCGTGAGATCTAATCGTCAGGACCTCCCTTTGCCTTCTGATCTTGACCGTTGGGCCTCCTTTTGTGAGATCTAACCGCCAGGACCCCCTTTAGTGTTTTGGACCTCCTGTCCAGGACCTCTTCGTGGTCTTTTTGCAAAGACCACCCTTAGCGGGCGAGGTCGCCCATGGCTAATCCATCCATCGAGTTTGACTGACCCCACTTGTCAGCCCCAGCTCTTTTTCCTTAGTTCCTTCGCCCCAAAAGTCTGTGCACATTTAATGTGTGTTGCGTCACATTAAATGTGGTCACCTCTAAGGTACTTTGTTTCCTCCTTTTTATGGCATGCCTGGTCAAATCCTTGTCCTTTGGACGCCGATCTTTGACACGTTGCTGAGCCACCCTCATTGTTTCTCCTCCACCAAGCTAAATAACCTGTAGGCCTCCTTTCGGCACCTTTGCTTATTTCTAACTTCTTGGTTCCCTTTTTGCCTGGCTTCCCCGTGCTCAAGTTCTCCCCAGGAGCTCTCCGGAGTTGTGCTGGGTTCCTTGTTTCCCCTGGTTTCCCGAGTTGGTTTGGGTTCTCTTAGCCTCCTTTGTAGTTCTTTTGTTAAGCTGTTTGCTTATTGTGATTTTCTATGCGAACGTGTAGATTTCGTGGTTGAGGAGTTCTTGGATCCGGCAATATCAACCGAAGGTTCACCACTGCTTGACGAAGGCAATTCACAGACCCCTTTTGATCATGTTGAACCTATCTTTCCAAACATATTTTGGTTCTACTTTATCATGCATGGCTAGTTTTATAAGAAATATTTGGGCAGTAGCTATTCCTCCCATTTGATATTATGCTTCCTTTGTAACTTGTACTCAACATGTTATCATGATCACCTTGCAATCCTTAGTTTGGGGTATTTATGTTGGTACTGCTTGCTATTGCCAACATGGGTCCGTAGGTTTATTTTTAGCCTTGCTCTAGAACCGTGGGTATTATTAATTTTGTTTCTTTCAACTAATAATCTTGACTTTTTGAACTGGAACCTGTGGTTGGTGCTACTGTTAAGCAACCTTGGTGAAATGCCATTGTTGTGTTGACTGTGGTGTGAGGCCACTTTTCTTTTTTTTTGTGCCAAAGGTTAGGTGGTCTTTTGGCAGTGTTTATCACCCAAAATGGTTTTATGCTTGGGCAAGAAGGCAGGGAGTGAGTAGTGAGTGCTTTGCACTTTGGGTTGTGGATGTCTTGCCTGAGCAGCGTTAAGGACTTAACTTTGTGTTCCGTTGATCTGGGCCTTTGAGTGCAACCACAAGATCACTTTATGGGGGTGGTCTGGGCTGATGAATTAGCAAAGTTATGACATGTTTCTGTTGTGGTGGTGCGTGCTGATTCGCATAGCGCAAGAGGGGTCGGGTTCCTTTTGTGGACGGCGAAACCTTAGCGGGCAGGTCAGGTCATGACGGAGCATTGTAAAAGCCTTGTCGCGCTCTCTAGACTGCTCACCTTTGGAAGCGACCAAGGGTTTCGACGGGAACCCGACCCGCTGGAGAGATCGTGAATTGTGGGTAAAGTTGTACACCTCTGCAGAGTAACAATCTATTCGAATAGCCAAGTCCTTGGTCATGGACAATGCTTGATGAAATGGTTCAAAGGGGTAGTTTTGTTAAAACTCAGGATTGGTTGTGGATATCGGCGAGTATTCTGGGTGGCTCCGAGTGCTCGTGATGCCCATGGTTAGCCGTGAAGGTTTGGTGGACCCTAGGGTGGCTCAAGGTGCTCCTGAGTTGGTGCTCAAAAGGAGTTTTGGAGCCCTAGGGTGGTTGTGAGCTCTGGAGTGGGTGCTCTGGAGTGGCCTTGGAGGAGGTCCTGGTTGTTGGTGCAACCAGGCCTTCCCCAAGTGGTTTGGGAGTGAGTTGGTGCTCACTTTCTCTTTGCAAAAATAAATTCAAAAGTATTTAGGTATTAATATTTTTTAACTTGCTATCTTTCCAATCTATATGCTAGCTATTGTTAAATATAGCTTTGTGCAAACTAACCATACAGCTCCCACTTGGTAAGCCAGTGCATGAATATTATGTGTATAACTGTTCCCCACGATTTGCTGAGTATATTCAAAAGTACTCATGGCTTTTAGCCCTGTGTCAAAGCAGTGTGTGAAGATGATCAGGAGCAGGGAGGCTCAGGCCTCTTTGAAGAGGAGTTCTCTGTTGATCTAGCTGCCTAGGATGTCCTTCACTCGACAGCCTGTGGGCTTGCCGAATGGCCACATGCGTTTTATGCCTTCTGCTGTACTAGGTTTCGTTTTTGTCGGTTTGTTAAGCCCAGTTGGCAAACCTTTGTAAACAAGCTTCGACCCTAAGGTCCTGTTTATTATATTGTTTATTGTCGCCTTTCTGTTTCTTCTTTTGTGTGACCTTGAAGTTGTGATCTTACCTAGTGTATCTTTGTGAGAACTAGCATCGGTATCCCGGGACTAGTTCGCACACAAAGGCAGAGTCTAGGTGGTCCTTCGTAATATCGCCTGGAAGCTCCTGGCGATTCCTCCTCAGGGGTACACCACCGGGCACCCTCACGGTAATACCGGTAAAAAAAAACGATCCTCCGGGACTTCCCGGTGTGCTCCGAAGGAGGGGGGATGCTACATCGCTACAGAATGTTATTAACCTATTCGAATAGCCGTGTTCTTTGTCATGGATATGCTTGGTGATTTACCCAAAGGGTAGATTTTATAAAACAATGTGGAAGGGAAGCTATGTGCTAGAATCGAACTAAGCTTTGTAAACTTTGTGGAAACTCTTGTTACTTATTATTGTTGTTGTTTTAACTTGCGTTTTCAAGCTATTATTCATATTAAATGTAAACTGTTGCTTTTCATAAAATAACCATAGAAACCATTTCCTTTGAAATAAGCCATCATCTATAATTGTATTCTGTGGTATAACTTACTGAGTTCTAGATGTGCTCACTCTAAATCATCATTCAGAGGAAGGATTGGAGGAGTCAACTTTTGCTCTGGAGAAGTTCTTCGACGAGGTTGATCGTTAGGTCTTATTCTCATTCGGTTGCTTGTGGCAAGTGATGGGTTCCACAAGTCGTTTTGCTTCATCGCTGCTATTTCTCTTTATTTGCCTAAGCCTAAGCCTTCGTGGCTGAATAAGTGTAAACTCGACTATAAAGTCAAAACCCTTATTTGCTTGTTAAATTTAGTCATTTATTCCTTTGAATTGCTTGTATGGACTGATGTTCATCGATGTTGCTACTGTGTGCACTAGCGTGAACCTAGACTAGTGCAGTATACATAGAGGGTCCGGATTTGTATATTCGGGTCCCGACACATACTCTGGCAATTCTAAAGCAAAAAATACAAATAGACTTAGTAAAGTGTGTGCTACTAAGTCAAACATTGCTTTAAGGACTTTGGAGAGTAACATACCTACACGACCGTCTTTGGTCGAGTCCTCACTCCCTTCAAGCATCCACGCATAGTAGATCCTCTTCTTCATAGGGCTAATCCTATGTCGGAGGAAGCCGTGGATGATCTTCCGACTAGTTAGTCCAGCAGCCACTAGAGAAATGATCAGATCGATCAATATTTTCTCTCTCTGCCGCCTTCAAGGAAGCCTTCTCATTCTTCACGCCCCGAAGGCACTGTGCCTGAGGAGAACATCCGATGTATTTAAGATGGCTATCTCCAGGAATTTCGGAGTAAAACCACTCTTTTTGGTAGTCATGCCATGCATCTTTGATAGGAAGGGGAGGATACTTTTTTACCATTTAGTTGTGGGGCTTAAAATACATACTACCACAGTTCCCTTGACTATTATTTCGGGTAAATTGATAAAAGTGGCGAAATAGACGAACAGAGGGGAAATGTTGAGGAAAGTTTCATAAAGATTCGAAAAGACACTAAGCATCAAAATAGAATTTGGTCCAAGATGAAAGAGTTCTATTCTAAAGTAGTGTAAGATGTCTACTAAGAACTCGCTCTCAAGCAAGTGAAAACCCAATTTCACGAAAGAAACAGGATAATCCGATCCTCTCGTGACATTGGAGTTGTTTGGCTGCCTCAAGGACTACATTTGACCAGAGCCCTAGGCAGGAGATTATCATTAGTTCTCCAGCTCTTAAATCTTGCTCTCGGAGTAGGACGATGCACCCAAAATCCCCATGATCAAGATCAAACAGATGTTTGTAGGAGTGAGTTGGAGACGAAGAGACTCAAAGGCGAGAGGCTTGAAGATGGAGATTGCGATGAGAGCAGAGTAAATATGAAGGTAAAATAAATCTTTTTATCTTTTTTTTTTTACCACAAACCGTTCACCCACTTACCGCAACCTTCGGATATGGTTTCCAAGAAAACAATAATATTTTTCTCTCTCACACATTCTTATAAAATGCCTGGAATGCTTGTGCCTTAGAAAATCTTCTTGATGCACGTTTCAAGGCAAGAAAGTCTTAAGTAATTTTTTTTTATTTTCTTGAGCCTTAAGGGCTAGCTGACAAGGATTCTTAACCAAGTCAATATTTTCGATCAAAATCGAGTCTCGTGAAAGGCACTCCACATATTAGAGGCCCACTTGTAACGGTTATGTACCTATGACCAGATTAAAAGAAAGTATATTCCCTTTATTATGGCCAAACTAGTCATAGACCAGTTTGAATCATAATGACAAATCTATTTGTGAGACTAACAATTCTATTGATTATCTATTGCTTAGTCTTGTTTGGATATAAAGATGAAAATACAAGAGGTATGCATTTTACTTCTTATTATATCTTGTTGCATTCTTCTGATCCAAAATATAGGTTAAACTCCACCAAAAGGTTAACTTGGATATGTGCATATGTTTCCATTACACATTTGTGTATGCACACATTTAGGGGGAGTTCATTCTATATTTTGTGGTTTCATTAGTATTGATCCATATTCTCTTTCCACATATATTAAGGATCTTTACTTTGAATATATTTAACTTGTGTAGTTAATATATTCATATGAGTATATACAACTTGTGTAGTTCAGATACACTCATATTTAGTATATACAACTTGTAGTTCAGATATACTCATGGTATATATAACTTGTGTAGTTCATATATACTCATATTGCTTTATATTCAATTATTTGCAATTGTGTTGTGGGACTAATGAGTGTGCTAAGATGTTTTCAAGGCTTAGTCCCGGAGTTTGAATGATGACATGAAAAGGAAATGCAAAGATGACAAACGATTAACATGGCTCAAGACAAAGAAGTCATGCATTGCATTTCAAAAGCCTCGAAGAAGTTCGTGGAAATCGGTATGACCGTATTTGGTAAGCGGTACTCACCGATGTGCGGTAGTATCGAGTTCATGTGGCGGAACTACGCAGAGCTGCATGACCGCAAATATGTTGGTGGAACTACCGAGAAGGTGTTTTTCTCAGATTTTCGAGCCTCGAAATCGGTAGTACCGCATTCGAGAAACAGACTACCGAGAGCGGTATTACGGATGCTAGTTGATGTAATACCGCACTGCCAAGAATGGCTTGTTTAGAAGCATTTATGAAGGTATATCTTGGTAATTAATGTTAATGACATTGTGGGACTAACATTTTTCATGAGTTGGATGAATAGGATATGTTCTAGGGTGATGAAGACTTGGATGGCATCATGAGTTGATCGTCATCAAGTCAAGGTTCAAGAAGAGGATGCATCATGTGTTGATGCATATCAAGATTCAAGAAGAGATGATCATGAGTTGATCATCAAGTCAAGAGAAGACTCATCATGTGTTGATTGAGGTCAGGTAAAGGATGCATCATGGGTTGATGCATGTCAAGATGATGACCCGGACTTGAAGTGAAGATGTGCGTCATCAAGCTTCAAAAAGATGCTCAAGGCAAATGTATGACTAGCTAGGCTAAGGATGTGTTCCTAGTCTTTACCGGTCTTGGTGTTTGGTTAGAAGACCGGATTGCTAGTATAGGTTGTCGTACTATTAAGAGGGGTCTTGTTTAGTAGCTTGAGTTTTATCATGTGTTGATAGCTCAATCTTGCTTGCTCTAGCTCATCGTGGCATGATGCTATTATTTGCAAATGTGTTTTGCAAATAGCCGAAGCTCATGCGTTTAATCCTTGTAACATGTGACTATACTTTGCAAATGTGTTTTGCAAATGATTGAAGTCCATGCACCTACTCCTTGTGGCATGATCTAAGTTTGCAAATGTGTTTTGCAAATGGTTAAGATTCATGTGTATTCCCTTGACATGGTCTAAGATTGCTTGTTGCTATTTCTTTGGACTTAGACCATGGTAGTGGCTCTTTTGAGTTGTGCTTTTTGATTTGATAAAATATGTTTGAGATCAATCAAATAGGTGGGTTGTGTAGCCCTCTGAATAAGCTTTCAATAGAGTCCAAGATCACTCAATTCCGATATAAATTGAAAATTGCAAGTTCATTCTAATCTATCGCAAT
This sequence comes from Ampelocalamus luodianensis, assembly GCA_036346255.1. Taxonomy (NCBI): domain Eukaryota; kingdom Viridiplantae; phylum Streptophyta; class Magnoliopsida; order Poales; family Poaceae; genus Ampelocalamus; species Ampelocalamus luodianensis. The sequence goes on along the minus strand of CM070627.1, from coordinate 46,687,961 downwards.
CCGACTTGAAGTCGTCGGCCAAACCGATCGGTAATCGCAGGAACGATAATTGTATCGAGTGAACAGTAATACACATATGAATAGTAACCATGCGTGAACAGTAATCCGAGCGCAAACAGTGTTTGCGTGCGAACAGTGTTTCGAATGAACAGTAATCGCGTGTGAACAGTGATTGCGTGCTACCAATAATTCGAGCGTGAACAGTGTTTTGCACGAACAGTACGCACGGGGAAAAATATTGGCCGGCAGCCCCGTACAGCCTAGAGCCGCATCTCCACCAGTCGGCCGCCACCGCATGGCACCGCCCTACCCGCACGGCCGAACCATGCTCTGATAGGCCCCGCACGGCCACAATCGTCATCAAGCTCATCTGGTCACACCGCGCTCCACCATGCGTCGCCCTGTGGTACGCCGCCTGAAGCCGACAGCCGCCCTCCCGACGGGCCGCGTCGCCCGTCATGGCCGCGCTGTCACCGACCTCTCACACACGCTCGCATGCGCAATCGCTAACGCCGCATGCGCCGCCGATCCCGCCGCCGCCGCGACACCGGTTGCGCTGCCGCCGCCGCCACACCACCAAATAAAGAAAAACGGGGAAGCCGCAGCCCGGTGTACTTGAAGCCGCACCATCATGAAGTACCCCGGCCGCCGCGCCATGAAGCCGCACCGCCAGAGCCGACCGGCCCAAATGCCGCGCGTACCACCGCCTATAGCACCGACGGCCGCATGTCGCCCGCACCGACTGCCCATAGCGCCCGCCGGCCCTCCGCGTCGTGTGCTCCCACTATCGCGTCGCACTGCAGCCGTCGAGCCGCACTTGCAGACAAAGCCCCCGCACGAGCTCCTCGCTTGCGTGCCAAGCTGCTGGATCGACGAGGCCGCGTGCCCGAAACCGCGTCGAATCGCCTTGGCCGCCCACATGCTCTCCACCTTGAACGCTGCCCCGCAAGGACAACGCGCCGCCACACAGCTACCTTCGTCCATCGCCCACACGCGGCCGTCGAAGCGCGCCGCACCGTGCTGCCCTCTGGCCACCTCTCCTGCCGCTCTCTCCGCCCACCGCCGGCGACCCTCACGCCCGCGCCCGGTCGCTTGAAGCCGAGCCATGTGGCAACCCCCCCCCCCGCCGCCACAGGATGCGCAAGGGTAGGGGAAACCCTACCCCTACCCTTTGAAAGAATGGCTTTGGGCCAAAGAAGGCCGAAAGGCCAAAGTGCCAAGGGAAAGGCCTGACCCAAACCGGAAAAAGAAAAAAAAGGGGGGAGACGGTGGAAAGAAATTTACCAATAAAACACTCAAAATTCTAAAAATTACGAGGATTATTATGCGGTTGAGGAAATTTTGCAACAAGGGCCTCGAAAATTCAAAATTGTGCCCAAATTTTCTCTTTATTAAAAATCGCTTCAACCCTTTGAAATTACAGACTGTCGAAAGTCATTTTTCTAGTAGAAAAGAGCCTCTGAATCCAAATTTTTGCATATTTTTGAACTTTGAAGCATGTTTAACTTTGTTATTGATATTTCTATGCAATTTATTTATTGTATTTATGCTTTGATTATCTATGATTGTTTATGTTGCTTTTAATCACTGAAAATAACAGTAAATCATGACAAATGCATAAAAAAATACAGGATCACAAACCGAGAGTTCAAAGAGCATTATGAAAATTTTGCAACCATTTTATGTAAATTACTAGCAGTAATATTATGAACTTTTGGCATGAATATGAAGATGACTGGCATCACGAACCAGGAATTCAAAGAACTGACCCAGTATGGCCAGAATTTGTACAAGTCTTCAACTCTGTGATAATATAATCACGGATGAGCAGAAGATTGAGAAGACCCTCGCTAGCTTCTACCCGAATGCGGTGCAATCCGCACGCAACTATCGTCAAGACGGCTACAAGCAGTATGCCGAATTAATTGACATCATGCAAGTTGCGAAAGCTCATGATGATGTTCTAAGAAAGAACTACATCTCACAATCACCTAGTAGCAATGTTGGCCATGAAGCTAATGCTAGCAACTACAAGGTGATGAATCCTCTCACGAAGGAGAGGGGCAAGAAGGGTAAGGTCGTGTGTCGCACATTATTGATGATTTCCAGTCTAAGAAGAAGGGCAAAGAACAGCATGAGGCGTACCTCGCCATTGCAGGCACAGAGGATCCACAACCATTAGTTGCACTTATGAATGTGGACAACCCAGTAGCAGCCCCCATCACCCCTCCTTTGGACATCGCAACGGCCGCAGCCGTAGTTGCCCGAGGAGAAGATCACCATGGAGCAGATTGAGGCAGAAGTTTTTGAATACTTCGCTGATTCGATCTAGTGCACGCATTGCACTTGGATCTTTTAGAGAAACTTGCAGTTTGTAATTGAAGCAGAACATTGAATTATTGAATAATGGTTGCAAGCTCTAGGAGAGCAAAGCATTTAAATTCGTATAAGTCCTGCACGACTTTTTCCTGTATTAATAATAGCAAGTTACGTTCTGATATCTGAAGTATTTTATTTATGTGTTGCTTGCTTTCTGCTACATATTAATAAAGTACATTATATTAGAACGTGTATGGCACCCTATGGAGGAAGTGTGCTTAGCAAGTAGCGGTACAACGAATACCATCCTAAGAGAAACGAAGATTTTTTCACTCAACCAGCAAAAATGCTGGTAGTCTTACGACAATCGCAGGCAACGATACTTGTATAATAGGCTCAGGAAGGGCCATAATTATACTCTAAATGGGCACAACTTTGGTCATTGAAGAAGCCTTGTTGTATCTAGAATCGACTAGAACTCTCAAGGATATTCGCGCTAACGGTTTCCATGCAGAGACTGAAGAAGAGTATGGTATAGAATACCTACTTATTACAAAGTATGAAGAAAGTGAAAAAAAAAATAGCATTAGAACGACTTCCTTCGTATGAAACTGGGCTATACTACACTAATATTAAGACACCTGCAGCCTGTACTGTCATGAAAATCATATTTAGAAGCTCTGAACTTTTCCATCTCTGACATGATATATTATGTCTTTGAGGTCTTAGGATAATGAGAGATATAATTAACAATTCACGTGGACATAACATGAATGTAAAGAATTTCCAATCAGAAGATTTTGTGTACCCCTCATGTGCCATCGGAAAATTAATTACTAGACCTTTCGCTCAAAGCGAAGGATGAAGTCCTCGCATTCTGGACCGTATCCAAGGAGACCTTTATGTCCTATACACTCGTAAGGGTCATTTAGGTATTTTATGGTGCTTATCAATGCTTCCTCGGAATAGTCGCACATATGTTATTGTCTACGAGAAACCACGCTTTTGCAAAAGCTAGATCTCGCAGATAATTAAGAGTTGAAAAAATAATTTCCCTGGTCATCACGTGAAGTCCACCTGAATGGACAACACTCGAGAATGTACTCCGAAGGCATTTGATGATTATTGCATGAAAATGAGAATTAAAGTTGAGCATTCTGTACCGCATGTCCGCACCCAGAATGGACTAGCAGAATTTTGAAGAATTATAATTTACCAACTACATGTTGGGGACACGTGGTCCTGCTCGCAACAGCTCTCATCAATTTTAGACCGTCGGCCTATAACATCCATCCACTTATACAACTAGCGTAAGGGTCAGCACCGAAAACTTCTCATCTTCGCAGGTTTAGTTGCAAGGTTTATGTACCTATACCACTACCGCAGCGAACTGTAATGAGTCTTCTTCGAAAGTTTGGGATATACGTTGGTTATGAAACAGGATCCATAATCAAGTATTTAGACCCTATGACTGGAGATTTGCATAATACCCGATTCGCTGATAGTATATTCGATGAGATAAATTTTCCGTCATTAGGGGGAGAAAATCAACCCTTGATGAAAATATCGGGAAATAACGTGGCAAGCCACAGGAAGTCCAGAAGACAATTGAAGTCTAAAAAACAAGAGAAGTCCCGAAGACAATTGAAGTCTAGAAGATAATTGAAATCTATGCATGACCCGCGCACTAGTAAAGCAAAGAAAGAAATCTAGAAGATAATTGAAGTCTAGAAGACAATTGAAGTCCAGAAGATAATTAATTTGCAAATATTAGCGAATCAACTGTCAGACCACTTTAGTGATTTGAAGAGCGTGATCAAGTAGCATTTGCCTGCAAGCAATGCACCGGAGAGGGTTGAAATACCAATGAAGGTATCCCTGATCTCGTCCAAAGGCCTCAGAATAAAAGGACGAGAACTCCGGTCCCTCGAATCCAAAGTAACCAGGGACGCCTGGTGAAAAAAGGATAAGAAGGACTTGACACAGCTGATCACCAAAGTTTTTCAAAACCAGAAGGGGAGCCAGTTGAGACTTGGCATCGGTATGGAACCTTCAGAAAAGGCATACCAGAATTGAACATCCCCATGAAGGGAGACATCAGCATGGATGTGTGCGCACACATCGGAGCTGAAAAATTAAAGGGACTTGCCCCACAATTGGAAGCAAAGGTGAGCAAGTAGAAGCATTAGAAGGATCACCTCAAGAAATAGCTATAAACTTTATGACATCGGAGAATCTTTGAATATGACAACGACCAATGTCGACATTTACTTTGCAAAGAAACTTGCCACAATCATCAATCTTGATCAAGAGCTCAGATCGTCATGAATGAAAGAAAAATCAGATTGAAAGAAGACAATAGAAACTGGATTATTTTCTCCGAATAAAAGAAAGACGTTTGGGCCTGTAAGCCGCACGCCTTACTTGTGCACCTCGTAGTGCATAAGTGGGTATTTGTTCGAAAGAGAAATGAAAAGAAACAAGGCTCGTTGCACAAGGTTTCACTGAACGTCCAGGAGATGATTATGAAAAAACCTATTCCCCGATCATGGGCGGAACTCCCTTTAGACATTTATCTCAATGGTGAACTTGAAGTTAGAAGTGAAATTGATGGATGGGGTACCAGCATACCTTTATGAAATATTGGATTCGGACATTTATATGAAGATACCTGAATGTATCCCTGTCCTGAACCAAGACGGAGCAAATAGAAATCTGTATAGCGTGAAACTCAGAAAGTCACTGTACAAAGTTAAGCAATCAGGCAGAATGTGGTATAATCGCTTGAAGCAACTTTCTACGTAAGAAAGGCTACACGAACAATGAGAATAAGCCCGTGTATTTATACGACGATCCCAGGATGGATTTTGTATAATCGCAGTGTATGAAGATGATTTGAATGTCATCGGAACCATGAAGTATATTAAGAAAGCAAGCTCTTACCTGGAGTCGGAGTTCGAAATGAAAGGTTTGGGTAAAACCAAATATTGCCTAGGCTTGCAGCTTGGGCATGCCCTTGAAGGAATATTAGTGCATTAGTCAACATACACTCAGAAAGTGTTAGAAAGGTTTGGCTTTGGAAAGGCATACCCTTTGAAAGTGCAAATGGTCGGGAGATCTTTGCAGCAAGACAAAGACCCGTACAGACCTAAAGAAGAGGGGGAGGAAGTCCTGGGACCGGAATTCCCATACTTAAGCGCAATAGGAGCACTCATGAATTTAGCAAACTGTACTAGATCAGACATTGCATTTGCCGTAAACCTACTAGCAAGGTATAGTACAGAACCTACCAAAGGCATTGGCAGGAAATGAAGGACATCTTCTGATACCTCCAAGGAAGCAAAGAACTTGGTCTGTTCTACAGAAAGAACCAAGACCTTTATATGACTGGCTATGCAGATGACGGGTACCTGTAGGACCCGCATACAACTAAATTGCAAACAGGCTATGAACTCTTATGTGGTGGAACTGCAATTCCATGCAAATCGTCTAAGTAGAGTCTTGTATCGACTTCGACGAACCACTCGGAAACAATAGTACTATACGAGGTCTTACAAGAATGTGTTTGGCTTTGGCGCATGATTCACCACATCCAACAGTCATTTGGATTGAATATCGTGCAAATCCCCACTATTATCTGTGAAGATAATGCAGCTTGTGTTGCACAAGTACAGATGGGTTAAGTGAAGAATCCTCTTACAAAGCATATTAACCCTAAGTTCTTCTATGCTCATGAATTGCAAAAGATGGACGAAATTAAAGTATTGTATACTAAGTCGTATGAAATCTTGCAGATTTATTCACTAAGTCACTTCTAACGTCTAGTTTTGAAAGATGCATACGTGGAATTGGAATGATGAGACTTAGAGAAGTGCAAAATTCAGGGGAGAATCTTCACGAACTCACTACTAAAGCTTGATCATGAAGATCGAGTACCCAAAGAATAAATCCTAGAGATTAAATGAAATTGGGTGGATTGTACTCTTTTTCCCTTGACGAGTTTTCCTGAAGTTTCTCGGTTAAGGTTTTTAATGAGGCAATTCATGCAGTACAGCAGAACGTGTTTCATGTACTCTTTCTCTGTAACAGCCCAAAATCTCTAAGTTGAATTAGTTAAGCATCTAATGTATATTTGTGAAATTTTAGACTTTTTAAAACTTTTTGTTGTAAACCTTATGTTGAAGAATTCTTGATTTTCAACTGATAGGACTTTAAACCTAGAATCAAATACTCTTTCTCCTTAAACATTTCTTAAAGTGAAACTTAAGAAAACTAAAAAGACTTCCAATGTGGGAATATTTCAATTAGAATCTATCTCTCTCATATGTTTGTTTGGATTTCAAATTTTGAAGATTAGTTGGTTCCTTGTTTATCCGCTTATTCAAATTGGGTTTGAATATAAAATACAAACAAAACTCAAGTGAACAATACTTGGAAATATTTTTCCTAGGTTTTGGTACATATTAGAGTCTCATCCTAAAAATTTCACAAATTGTAGAAATTATTTGCTATTTTAAAAATTCGTTAAAATGGAGTTTTGAAAATCAAATATCAAAAGAGGAACTTAAAATAATTCTAGAGACAAATATAATACATGAAAACCTCTAGAAATTTTACACCATGATTTTCACTAGGTCCTCTGTTGCCTAAATTTTCTTGAATTTTGGAGCTAGGAATCTATGTCTAAAAACTCCCATAAGTCTCAGCCATTTTCCAAAAATCAAAAAAATTCATTTCCTTCTCCTCACTGTTCCTGGCCGAGCTGGTTGAGCCATCACAGTGCCAAACCAGCTAGCCCGAGCCGCTCTTCTTCCGGCCGATCGCCTGCCCCCCGCCAAGTTTCCTCTTCCACTCAACGCATACGCGCCTCGCAAGCAGCCGCCACCGCCGCATGCATGCGCGCCACCGAGGTCATCGCCGGTTTTGGTCTTAGCGCCCCTGGTTTTCGCCGACCTCGTCCACCGCTTCTCCTGCCCATGCCGCACCCACGTTTGCTGGTCACGAGCCCATGCTTTGCCCGGCCTTCCCGTGACCGCACCGAGCTTGCCGCCACCCCCGTCGACTTTCTTCTCGCCACTCCGCCTCCTTTGCCTATTTAAGCCAAGCACCGTATGCCCCGACTCCTTTTCTCCATTTTCCCCACCTCCCTTCTTCAATTCCACTCCTCTTAGAGCTCCAAGGGTTCGAGCTCCGAATGCCGCTCTTGGACCGCCGCAACGCCTTCTAACTCTCCGGCCGCTCCGGTGAAGTCTCGACACCCACAACCGCGCCACGGCTCGTCCCTCACCTCAAGAAGCAAGAACCCTTCACAATTTAGAGCTTGAACCCCGAGCACCTCACGCCGCCATTCTTCCTGGCCCACCTGAAACCACTTCTTCCGTCGCCGTGTCTACTCGCGACTCCTCTCAATTCCTCCTTCGAGCACCCTCTAGGCTCCCTTGACGTTCTCGATCACTCACTTACGCTCTCTTTCTCTCGAGGATCCTCCACGGTGGACCACCCCGCCGCTGGCCAAGCCGCCGCCGGACCACTCCGCCACTCCTCGTCCCGGCGACCACACCGGTATGCTCACCACACTCCATGGCTGCTCATGCTCACGCTAATTCCTCCCAACTTCACCCGACGCCACCCCTTTCCACCTCCACGCGCCGCCGCCTCTTGCCGCGCCGCCACAGTGCCGCTCAAGCCGCACCACCGCCACCCCTAGCCTCCTTGTACTCGGGCAACCCATTTTGGCCATCTCCATCGCCTCCGCACCACTCCTCGCCGGCGACGAACCACGCCCAGAGCCTCCTGCTCCTCTCTCGGTTCTCTGAATATGTTTGTATCTCTGTATATTGTTGTCTCGACATGGGGCCCACTTCCTTAAGCTAAGCAATTTGTCGCTAATCATCTATGAAGTTGTGCTTAGGTCACTTTAAATGGTTTAGTAAATTTGAAGGTTGAGGTTTGGATGGAGGTTAGGCATTAGTTTCATTCTGAAATTTTCCTCTGTATTGTCGCAGAACCTCCAGTTCTTGTATCCGTGTGGTAACGAGGGTGAGGATAGCAAATGCCATGAGCCCTTGACTGTAGATAGCATTCACCAAGATTGGTTAGTTGATTAAACGTTCGTTGGATAAGTTGTGTGTATAATCCGGTGTTTATCGCTGACCTTCTATCCTTATGTGATTCTTAGTATTTGCATGTGTGCTTGGATGTATGGCGTAAGTAGGGCAAATTTTTGAGGTTAATCGGGAAATGCTAGAAGTATGACCTTATTCTTGAGCACCTTGTATGCTATTTGGATGTTTGCTAGTCGCGATGGTTTGAGCAAGAGTTGATTTAAGACTTTGTGAGTCGCCAAGAATTGATTAGTGTATTGCTATCATATCTTGCAAAGGCAAGTATGTTGTCGGATGATTAGCGCTAGTGGTCTAACTCGAATCCAACTTGTAGGATTTCGGTTGCATGCAAGTCTTATTGCACTTATGTTAATTAGCATCTAGTAGTTGGCTAATTAGTTAGTCAATGTTCCAATAGTATATTTTGTAGGTCTAAAATGATCTTATCACAGTAAAGGTTGCATAGAATAGCTGGTTAATTAAATTATGGTGATTGGTTACTTAGCTAATAGATGTGCACACAATCACCATCAAAGTCTGCCGAAAGAGGAGAGCATATAAGAAGTTTGATTTCTGACTGTATGATTATCGTGGGAAATAAGTGAGTTTGGAAAGATCAGTAATAAGAAATCCTATCTAATTTTAATAATCTCCGAATCAACTATTTTGTTGTTCCTAAATTCATAATCTATCTTGTGTGTTTTTAATTTTGGATCTGCATGCTCGTATTTATTATTTGTTTTTCGCTTTGGCGCTTTTTATCGTTAGATGGCGTTGTTATCGAGTGATCCTCTGCAGCAAGTCAAATATCTCTAGCAAAGCAAAGGCAAGCGCTTGATCATATCCAGCTCATTCCCATTATTTTCAAGTCTAATATTTTGTTTAACTTGTATGTATGCATGCTTTTCACAAAGTAATTTTGTCGATTAGAGGTAGTTAATCCCATTGCATTGTTGCCTCGAAAATTGTTCACCCCCGCCACTACCTTAGGAATATTATTCTCACCGGTGAATTAGAGCCGGTGAATGATTTAGGCCTTTTATTTGTATTTACGATATGATGCTTAGCCATGCTTAGATACCGGTAGAATTGGGCGGTTATCGATTTAGTCGATAACTTTGATCACACAAAAATTATTATAACTTATGATTCAGATTTTTGCTATGTTTAATTGTGAAAACTAAAAATGAAAACAAAATGATTTCGACATGGGCACAATGGTAAGATGGTGTGATTCTTGGGTGTGATCGAATGGTGCCCGGTCAATTAAGGACCGAACATCTTGTGAGTGAATTTTTATCCAGCATTTCGCGTGCATAACCACACTAGAGTATATGGGACCTCTCTTGACCTAGTACTTTGGCGTGTATTGGCTCCGGTCGCAGGAGGTCGCAGGAGGGATGGAGGTGGGAGCATGGTAGTTGTCAGAAAAGCTTTATCTGAGTGGGTAGTTGTCTTTTCGGCTTTACCATGTAAGCGTATGGATTTCTATCCATACGAGCGGCTCGTAGTTAATACACAATATTGGAAAAAGTCTCGTAGGACTTAGTGTAGCATACCTTCTAAGTGTGCTTTGGCTTAAAGGCGGTCCAAGTGTGGGTGCAGTGGTACACCCTGCAGGTTAAAAACTATTCGAATAGCCTCGTCCCACGTGATGGACACGCTTGGGTAAGCTTTTCAAGAGTTAGACTACAACATTTTAATTAAAACTTGATGGGTTGGTATGAACGCGCTCATACTATTTTGTGATGGCCATTGGGTTGGTCATCTCCGTGATGTCTTTTGTCACTACTTCATCAGACATTGTTATTTCGCAAATAAAAATTGAATTGTTAAAACGCCTTCAAAACTATTACATTATTGCAAAAGAAAACTTGCTTTTCGCTAAAAGTAAGTCCAGAGCCCTCCACTTAAATAAAGCTTGCATGTAGTTAAATTATAGTTACATTACCCTTACACGTCGGTCTTGTAGTACAAAAACAATTTTTGTACTCGGTTGCTTTGCTTAATGTTTTTGTTGCAGAGGAAGAAGGTGAGCCCCAAGGGCTTCCCTTTTGTGAGATGTGCTACGGGTTTGACGACTAGCTTGGCGGCCCGGTTGGTTGCCTTGTGGGTAAAGGCACACTAATTGGCTCTTTTATTTATCGCCATCTTATGGCTTTTGCTTCCGCTGTGTAGTTTGTTATTATCTTGTAAGTTCTTTCTGTTGTATTTATTGAAGTTTTATTATTGTAACCTCTCGTGTATGGAATTGATGCTTAATTTTGTAACGGGGTGTGTATACTGCATTTCTGGGAAGTATACATATCCTGAGGCTTGGTTTATTTGAATTGTAATGCTAGGGTCAATGGAAGGCTAAGCATTACAAGTCGAATAAACCGGGGTCCTCACATTCTCTAAATTTTTTTCCACTAAGTTTTTATGGAGTTTTGACGAGACATGGACATGAAGGATGAGTGCCCAAGGGGGGTGTTAAGAAACTGGGCCTAGGACCGGGAGTTCTAGCCCAAGGTGGGCTCCTCATTCCAAACCCTAGCAGGGTCGTAGCCTATAAATAGGGGGTACTAGTCATTTGTAAAGGCTGATCGATTGATGAAGGAATAAAGAGAAGCAAGAAGTCCCCCTACATCTTTGTGTTCAATCTATTATTCTGTTCTTCTGTTTTTGCATTGTTCTTACGATTCTACGCTTGTCTACGAGGTAATCGCTCGGACTGAACTTGCCAGTGACAGTTCCTCAACAATGGGGATTCTTGCAGCTCGGTTCTTCCAAGTTCTCAACGTTGTGGACTAGTTTGACTTGTATCTTGGGAGATGATCGGTTGACACGCTGGGTCAAGATTAGGGATGGCAATTGTGCCCGACACCTGCTTGCCCGCGGTAAATACCCTAATGGAGCCGGACATGGGGGTGCTTTGCCCACGAGCATAGAAATAGGGCAATTCTCTACCCATCGGGTAAACGGCGTGGCATGGGTGAGCTCCACCCGCACTGCCTCACCCGCACTGCCAACCCACACCGACATGTGGGCCCGATGAAATCCTAAAGCCAACATCCATTCGGCATTTCGGCCAGCACTCGCTCCATCGCGAATCAACCCAGCACCCCAGCCACCACTAGCCCTAAATCCCCAATCTCATCTCAGTCCCAATCCCATCCTCGGCCCTCGTCCGCCGCATGGCTCACCGCCCCTGTCCCCATCTGCCGCTGCCCTTGTCTGCCCTCCCTAGCCTCAGTCCCCCGTTCATCGCCGCCCCCGTCCTCCCTCCCGGCCTCACCACCCCCTCCAAACGTCCTCGGCCAGTTGGCCCTCGTCATCCTCCTGGGCTCCTCCCGGTCGCCCCCCCGTCCTCCTCCCGATTGGCCGCCGCCCACCGCCGCCACCGCCCCTCCCCACGCGAGCCCTCAAACCCTATCGCATCCATCCAGCCAGCCAGGCGCGCCTCTCTCATCGAACCAATCCTCATGCGGCACGCGCACCACCTGTCGGTGAAAGGTTTCACTGGCGACGGCGGCACAGGTGGAGGAGAAGACGTACGTGGTGAAGCGGGACGGGCGGCAGGAGACGGTGCACTTCGACAAGATCACGGCGCGGCGCAAGAAGCTCAGCTACGGGCTCAACCAGGAGCACTACGACCCCGTGCTCATCGCGCAGAAGGTCTGCGCGGGGTTGTATAAGGGCGTCACCTCGATCGGCCGACCGACGAGCCGCCGAGACCGCCGCGGCCATGACCGCCTCCCACCCCGACTACGGCTCGGTAACAACCGCAAAATACCACCGATGAAACATTACATCCCATCCGATTAGTTTCTTTCCCCTTTCGACGCTTACTCCTGACATATGCTCTACTACCATGAAGCTTGCGGCGAGGATTGCTGTGTCGAACCTGCACAAGAACACCAAGAAGTCCTTCTCGAAGACGTAAGCGATGGTTTCCTTTTTATCAAATTCGGTTAGTTGGATTCATGGATTGACTTGTGAATTGTGTGATTTGGTTGTTGTTGATGCAGGATTAAGAACATGTACTGGCACTACAACGAGAGATTTGGGCTGATGGCTCCTCTGATTGCTGACGATGTATATGAAGTCATCATGAAGGTGAGACGCTGATCAGCCATGACGGGTTTCTGACAGGAATTCTGCCACAAAAAATCCCAAAATTTGATTATGAAATTGTTTACTTACTGTTTCATTCTCTATGATGCAATTAAGTAGCCGCTTCCTTATTGCATGAAAGATGACAAGATTGAAGGAATCTATGATACTCAAGGAATGTCTTTGTCATAAGCAAATCTACTGGAGGGATTGGTGTCTCAGTTCACAACATCTGAGATACTGGGAGTTATATTCGAGGAACAAATGGAACCTCAAATGGGATTGTTCCTATGTTTTGACTACATTCTGCTCGCGCATTGAACTCAGATATGGGGTTTATCCAAGATTTTCATTAGTGCAAGTCCAATCATGAGAGCCTTTGTAAGACCTACCATATACAGATTGTGGCCAAATTATATGTTTGCTCATAATGCTTAATGCTTAATGTGTATATTATTGCTAGTATGATATCATGTTCAACTCTCGATCTGAAATACATAACTGATTCTTCCATCTCTTCTTTAAACAATATAATAGGTTTTGCAAGTGTGAGATGCCATGCAACACTTTGTAACCAACTTGTGTTTAGAGGTCGTGGGTACACGGGCATGCCCGCAGGTGACGGGTACCGCGGGCGATGGGCATAGGCGAGGTTCTTCGTCCGTCACCCTTCGCGGGTATACCCGTGAGGGAAAATCGGGGTCACAGACATGGGTATGAGCGAATACTACCCGTGCCCGTCGCGTCCGATTGCCATCCCTAGTCCAGATCCTTGCCTTCTTCGTTGTTCCGCATACAGGGTATATACACTAGTTTGGGTCCAGATCCTTACCTTCTTGGCTGTTCCGCATACAGGGTATATCCAAGCCTTCTTGGCTTCCGCATACATGGGGCCTGACTACCGTGGGCCCGGGGCGGTCGCTCCTGCTACTGCTACTAGGGATGGCAATGGGGCCCCATTCCCCATTCCCCGACGGGGAATTCATCTATTAGGGGACGGGGATGTGGCTATTTCTTCCCCCACGGGGATGCTAATATACAAATACAATTCCCTATCGGGTGAAACGGGGATGGGGATATTCCCCTACTCCCCATCCCCGTTACCCGATAAGACATGTAGACCACTAGCCCAGTACCGCACAACCCGATAAGGCGATAGCCAGATAATCTTATTTGCATTCTTTACTTTTCAGATGCTAATTAATAACAAAACATTGTCATTTTAATATTGCATGTGAATGTTCATACTCATTTTATAACATTATGAATCTTATTTTATCTTCTTTCGGGATCCAACTTGCGGGTATGGGTCCTCGTGGGCCCGATAACTGATGGGGACGGGACGCGTGGGGGAATAGCACCGAGGACGGGGATGGGGATGGGAACGGGAAATTTTTCGTCTCTCGGGGATGAGGATGTTCCACCACTCCCCGACGGGGAATGACCCCGTTGCCATCCCTAACTGCTACCCTGCCATCTGGAACGGCCCTGCGTTGTGACGGCTCTTGAAGAAACAAACTTGCAAGAGAGTACGAGAGAGACCACACGCTTAACATACACTATACTTATGTCATCTATGCACGCATGCACGTTTTCTACACACGCAAGTAATTTATCGTAAGTTCTCGAGGCCTCATAAAGCGTGGACATGTTTTTTTTTCTATTGAACATGCACGTATGTATATTCTTAAAATTGATGTACACCAATGCCAAATTTAAGACTTGAACCCTAATGGGTTGGGTACACACCCACACGCCTAGCCATCTGAGCACGTGATGGCTTCCAACTTGAACATTATTGGCTAAACATGCTAAAAAACGATGACTTCGTACTTTTGTATACTATCGAACGTATAGACAATCAATAGCCAAAAGAGGCTACTGACATGAACCTCCTTTTACGAAATTATACTAGGACTAGGAGCGATCATCATCAGACAATGAGACTGTTTATTTATAAGGTGACTGAAATTTTGTTAAGTATAAGTCATGTTTTTTATCTATTGGATTAATATCTAATTATATGACACATCAATCTTTACACAAATCTAATGATGACAATAATTGACTTAAACTTAAGAAAATTTCAGACGACTTAAAAATAGCAAATCTGCATAAGCTATTAGGCATGACCGGCAAACTAAAAAAAGTCTCAAACTTTGAACCGTGCGTGCGTAGTTCAGCACTGATTATTGGAACACGCTCGTGCGGGTGCAACTGAAGCCAGCATAACCACAATTTCCGCTGCGTCAGGCAAATCCTAGATGCGAGCAGTCCAAGATCATGACAAAGACAAGGACGGGACACCAATCGCGCTCGCGCACGTACGCATCCCCTTGCACAAGGAAGCAGACGAACGAATTGAAGTACGACTCGTTCGTCGATCTGCCGATCCCTTCTCCATTGATGCCGTTGTCACTCTGTCAGTCACTTCATCTGAACTTCCTAGAAAAAGCAACACAAGTAAGTACACAGCGAATCATTGATTTCTTCTTCTCCCCCTCTCGCAGCATCAGCAGCCTCCCTCCCCCAACTAGCACTCCCTATCTGTCTAATGATATCTGAGATATTATACGCCATAAGATACGGTCTTGGGAGTAGCAAGAAACATGAGCAAATTACACAGGAGCGAATTAAAGCATCATCAAGAAAAGCTTGGATGAGTCAAAGGAGATCACGGTTACATGCACGAACGGATTCGCGGGCGTTCACACCACTACTATGATTGACTCTGAACAATGGCATGAGTCGACATGAATGTATTACTAATAGCTGATAGATAGGCTTAGTATTGTCAAGCATTAAGTTATAAATGCTGCAGTAAGTATCGAATTATTATGCTTGAAGGCACGTGGCAATATCACTCTGGCCGTCCCAGATGAAACAAACTGTCGCAGTTGAAAAGAAATCTGAAACTTCTGGGAAGCACACACAGCTAGCCTATGACTGCTAACAAGCTACGAAGAAGTCTCGGTCCCTGCATGTCTGGTTCAGAAGAAATGTAACTGTCGGGTTAATCTGAAGCAAACTGGCTATTGGCTAGTAGTAGTAGTAAAATGGTAACAGCTCAAGTGTAGACCGTTTCATAGATAGGATGGTTCCTAGGTGAAGACCTGACAACCATAGGAGTTGAATTCAGAAGACTAGACAAGCACGACTCCACGCGTGTCTCAGCTGTTGGAGTTTTATTCCTAACATCAGCTGTACCATTCATTGGTGCTACTAATTAATCTATCTTTTCTAGTACTCCATGAGGATACTTATATTTCAAATCCCTTGATTAAATTTCGCATTAGTGTCGTTGGACCGTAATATCATTATCTCCAAACATGCCCTTGAGTGTAGCATACCTTATTTTGATTCTCTTCTCTTTAATCCATTCTCACTTTGTCACGGTTGCTTTTCAGATTCAGGTGCTGCCACGTACTATGCAGCATATTTTTTTTTCTACTAGGGCGGTGAATTATGTGAAGCTCAGCTTTGAAAAACATGAGCTAGAGGAGAACATTTAGGTGAAGACCTCGCAGACTGCTTCCTGATCAGGCAGTACAGTTCACGGTTGAAAAGCCCCGAGTTTTTTTTTTCCAAGGAAGTGCAAAAGCAGCTTTTGCACATCATTTCATTAAGCAGAAAAAAAAACATAGCGGAATACAGATAGAAAAACAGAAAAAGCTCTGAGCACGACCAGAAGCACAACCCTCAAAGAAAAACTACAAAAGAGAAAGACAGAACACGCCACCACACCGGAGCAAGGACACCAGCTCGAGGCCACGTCAACTCCACTCATTGTCGCACAGCCGACCAAAGCTACAACGAGGAGGGGGAGGTCATAGACTCCAAGCCGACGCCTCCAAGGAGGAAACGACGCCAAAAGGCGTCGCTGTCAACCGATCCGGCAGGAATCGGATCTGAGGTTTTCACCCCGGAGAAAGCCACAAGAACTTGAGGAAGGGTGAGGAACTGACGCTCCAAGATGACGCCTCCAAGGAGGAAAACGACACCTGAAGACGTCGCTGTCGCCGGATCCAGCTAAAAGCCGGATCAAAAGGTTTTCACCTCGAACATGGCACCACACCACCCCCACAAGCTCCCGCCGTTACCCGCCATAGCCGCCCCGCAACAGCACCACTGCAGCCACCTTCTCGCTGGCCGTCACCCAAGGGCCAACTGGATCCAATGGAGACACCAAATCCAAACGGCCCAAACACCCCGGTCCAGCCTTGCCAGCCACCTCCACAGACCTCTACCGCAGGAGCACCACCGGTCGACAACTGGTGTCAGGGCTGCCCCACTGACCCCTTTTTCTTTTTTCTATTTTTTCTATTTTTCTTTCCTTTTTCTTTTTCTAATCCAGATCCGGAGCCCGAAGGCCCGCAGATCCAGATCGACGCTGACGTGCGCCAACAGCGGGCCGCACGCCACGCCGTCTTGGTCGCCCGAGGCCGCACCACACCCTTGCTTGGTGCCCTGTGAGGCTCCCTCGACGAGGGTGCCGCCCATAGACGACTGGCGGCAGCAAGGGGTGGCTGGCCGGCAACTCCACGCCCGGCAAGACTCCGTCGGCGACAGCGCCTCCTAATCTGCAGATGCGGCGGCCGACCGGCGAGCATGCGGGGAAGTCCCTTGTGCACAGCGCCGCCAGCTTGGCGTGTTCGCCGGTCGTGATGGCTCCCGGCGATGGCGACCTCCCCGGCGCGGATCCACCCCACGCGCTCTAGACTATCTACCTGACGGCTCCACGGCGCCCCGCAAAGACTCCCTCGGCGGTGGCGCCTCCCACTGGCGCAACACTAGCAACGGCAAGGGGGCAGGCTCCGCGCCCTCAAATCTATCGTGCACGAGGGAGTCTTGCGCCCTCGCAACTGGCGCACCAGACGAGCAAGGGGAGCTTCGGCGACGTGGTGAAGATCTAGATCTAGAGCAAACCACCGAGGGCCCGCCTCGACGTCGGGGGTTGGGGGGCACCCACGGACCAAGGGGACAACCGGGGTGTTCCCCTCTTGCGCGCTGGTCGGCCGCCTCAACACGCGCAACACTCGAGGAAAGGGCTGACGAGAGAGGGGAGGAGAGAGATGGAGGAAGAGGAGGGGGCTCGGAAGGAGGAGGGAGGCCGCCGCTGGGACCGGAGCCTCAGCAGCGGCCGACGGGGAGGTGACGGTGGGCGGCTACTGGAGCTAGACGGGTCGCCTTTCGGGTCGCCTGTGGGAGCGACAGAGAGGAGGAAAAAGTCCTCCCAAAAGCCACGAGTTTGAAAGGCTGTGATGCCACAACCGCGCAGGCGATCGAAACTCACGCATCAAAGCGTTGAATCAAGAGACCAATGTCTTTGAACGATTCAAGCAATCATGCTAATTTAACATTATTACGAGAAGATGGATGGATGGATGGGTTGACAGATCGAATTGAAGCTTGGCCATCAAGCAGGCAAGTAAAAGCCTCCTTTGACCGCATATTTTTTGGACAAATGACGGGGAGATCTCAACCATCTCCAGCGTAAAAAGACTTGCCGGCCGGGACGATCAAAAGCGCAAAAGCAAGGGATCGATCCGGGTTAATTAGTCGTGTGAAGCCTGTGATCTTTATATCATCATCTGTCGGATTTTGTTCCGAGCCGGCCGCGCCGAGATTTGCAGTGGAGAATTGCATCCTTTTTTTGGCTCACATGCATGGTTTGCTTTAGCCGGGGACTGCTTTTGGGAGCGTATTACGTGTCTTCGTGTTGCCGATCACATTTTGTTTTCAGCAAATGCGGTATCCGCCGCCGCAGGATAAAGACTGGTGTGCTAGCGACGCAGAGCTCACTTGTTGTTTTGCAGGAACGTACCATGGACGATGCACTAGTACTACTACTGGTGTAGGAAATACTATTGGTACGGAGACGACATCACGATCGCGAGCTTTTTTTTACTCGGAAATGCATTGAACGTCTTCTGAAACCCGGCACTACTTGGATTGAACTGTTCTGCTAGCAAATTTCAATGATTCCTGTGGAATAATTCCACGTACATCGCAGATCACTAGGTCAGAGTTCGAATGGAATATTGTTTTGATGTGGCCACAAGTGTGCATGTACCTTCTCTTTTTTTTTTGGACATCATTAAGGTGCTCTTCTAGCTACGACTTGGTAGAACAAAAGTACACTGGTCATCTGTATTTACACTTTCAACCTGCTAGAAAACAAGATGAAGATGTTGATTTAGGTCTAACCATGCTTGGCTACTTTGAAGGTTTCAACGAGGCGGCTGCTTTGTGAGCTCCAGAATTAATAGGCGATGGGCATCGATCGCTGTCCCGATCGGTTCCTAGCTAGGAGCATGCATGCATGACGAACAATCCATGGGCATGCATGCATGCTATATCTGTATGCCCTCCTAAAATCGTCTGTGATGAGACGTCTTGCATATCCTGTTTTGTAGTAGTGCTAGTTTCATGCATAGCTAAATGTCCAAATATACACAATTCAAAACGATAGCTAATCGAACGTGGAGATCCGTGATCTGTTGAGCTACGTTTGCTCCTAGTCCGAGGAAACCAGCGTGCTTATACATTTGGAGAAGTATAATTGCCATTGCCATACGTGCCGGCGAGATCGATCAGATATGATCCTAATCTTAGCATGCTGAACAATTGACAATAGCGTCAAGACGTTTAGAGAAACCATCGTTTTCGGGAAAGTTTTAGACTGTGTTAGGCTAAGGAGGTCAGACTGGTCATGGGCGGCAGTTTGACCGGCCATATGCAATGGTCTAACCAGCCAAAAGTTCAAAAATATGAATTTTGGAATTCGGCCAAAAATCACGTATAGATGAAGGTGAGAGGATACGTTTGCACTTTGGTCTCATTGGAAATGGGGTTTCGGGCCGAAATTACATAGAGTTTAAAATTTTCGAGAGGATGCAATCTAGGGACCAGGATTTTCCTAAGTCTCAAAGCGGTCCGACCGCCATTGGTTGGCGATAACACTGGTGTCCAGTCTGTCCGGTCAGGGGGCGATCTGACCTACCAACTCTGTTCATGCACCGGGAAGGCGGTGAATTTCGTGGGATTGGCTAAAGTTATGAGTTTCAGTGCATATGTGTTGCATGATACATGTGTAGACTAATGTGGGGTCAAGTTGAGAAAAACTTGAGCTCAGAATTGATTTATTGGTCTATTGTTGTGCAAGTGGTTTGGAGTCAACGATGAAGATGATTAGGACTAAGCTAGGAGAATTGGGGGTCCAAAACTATCAAGGATGCCGGGGTGAAGTCATTGGACTCGAGCATGGCGCAAGATGGATAATGATGATAGACTGGGAAGTTCGGTGCGACGGGTTGCATCAGGTGACGCAGGTGTCGGTGCAAGTGTCATGGTGGTTTCAGTGGAAGCTGGATGACAGAGACTTATCGACATGAAGAAAGTCATTGATCAACCTACACGTGGCGATGCATGTGATTGCTTCACGATGATTGTACTCGGTCTTTGGAGAAGGATTGGTAAGGGGTATTTTGGTATCTTCGCCAAAATACTGGGTTGGTGACCTTCAGAGAAACCGCGACGCAATGAGAGGTGGTTTAAGTTAAGAGAAGATGATGATCACGAAGAGATGGATTCAGGAGATCCAGTTCATTATCCGCTTTGAGAAACGTGCGTAGGTGTAAACCCATTTGCGTGTGGGTTTAAAGGGCGCCCAATAAGTTATTCTCTCTTGACCCAGCCTCTAGTATAGAATGAAGAAGTGCACGATTTGCGCCCTAACCAAGACCCTTCCGAGAAATCCTAATTTGTGATTTGCGGAAGTGGAAATAGAGTAAACTAGGGTTTGAGAGAGAGAGAGAGAGAGAGAGATTGATTGAGTGTTCAAGTGTTGAGTTTTTGTTCTCCATGATGGAGTGGTTGTTAACCAACAATCTCTTAAATCAATCCAAGGAAGGTTTGCCTCAAGATGAGTTCTCTTTTGTTCTCTCTCTCTCTCTGATGCCTTTGGGATTTTACGTGTTCTCTTGGTTTTTCTTTGGTCTTCTGCTGTGATCTAGCTTGCTAGGATGTGTGAGAATCCATCTAGGGTCATCTTGACCATCATCCACCCACGGGCAAGTTTTTGGATCAAAGTTCAAATTCCTTCGGTTCTTGTGCCTTCTTAGCCTCATCCAAGAAATTTGTGGAACCTTGGCTTCAATCGTCTCGATCGTCGGTTGGAATATGTTCCTATCCTTCTCGATGAGTTGTGGTTGAAATTTTAGGGGATTTGGATCATAGGTTTGAAAGTTAGGTCGATTGATGATCTTCGTGGGCTGCTGTTCTTGCAGCCAGCGGTTAGACTACGAGCTCAGGCGGCCAGACCGTTCGCAGGCGGTTAGACCGGCCAGACAAGCTTTCCCTTGGGGTTTTTCAGTTTTAACGCAAGACTTTTGATATTCTTGTTCTCTGATTTTTATAGTTTTCATAGCTACTGAAATGAAGAAGATGTTGTATGTCGTCGGTTTCGAAAATGAGTAGGTGCTAGTCACCGTTCCGGTTCCAACACACGGAGTTTTGCCACGACCAGTACGTAGGGATGGAAACGGATCGAATACGAATCGAATAGTCCCGAATATGAATACGAATCCCTATTTTTTAAGCGAATACAGATACGAATACGAATCCCTATTTTTTAAACGAATACGAATACGAATTCGAATATTCTCGAATACGAATACGAATCGAATGTCGAACGAATACGAACTCGAATCGAATATGTACTCAATTCGCCGAATGCGAATATCCTACAACTTTTGTGACAAATCTCGGTAGAACAAATAGTATTCGTATTCGTATTCGGGAAAAAACAGATAGTATTCGTATTCATTTTTCCCGGATAGTATTTGTTTTTTCGGATACTATATGGGTTTTTCCCCCGGATACGAATAACACCGAATACGGATACGAATACTATCCAATTTTTCCCGATACTTAATAACACGAATACGGATGCGAATAACACGGATACGGATATGAACGATGATCGAATGCGGATTTTTACTTTCCACATTTGTGTTTTCTCGGATACGAATATCGGATAAAACGGATTATCCTTTACCATTTTCCACCCCTACCAGTACGTAGCTGAGCTGCATGCTTTGCCTGCAAGAAAGGCGAATACGTAGAGGACGAATTGCACTTGCACAAATCCACCTTGCAGCACCAATACACTACTATATTCAAACAGGACAGATATACCATTTTTAATTCACACATAGCTAATTCACATCTTGATACGCTAGTCTGGTTTGCTAGGAGAGAGAGATGGAGAAAAGTCAGAGGCTTTTACTATCGTGTAGACGTGTGCACGGTTAAAAGCACGCGCGTTATTCCACGGACCTAGTTAAAATGCCGTCGGTTTCACAGCACGCTACTCGTAGTAATGAGAGCAGCATCTGATGCTGGACTGGAGACCAAGAAACCGTCCTTTCATCTCTCTTCAGTCCGATGGGCATTAACTGCCGTACAAGTTTTACTAGCGATCCATCCACAGTAATTATATCATTTCCCTCCACAAACAAACGTCCACTCAGAATTAACCGTAGCATTGTCTTCTTCCATTCACACACGAAACTGACCTTGTCCGGCCATTGTTTCTTTCGCAGGCCAAGTCACCTATAAAGCTACCATAGACTTCATACGCCGGCCACCTATTAGGCTATTACTCCACAACAACCCTTTCTCTTCTCCGTTGCAAACTTCAACCGCAAAGGAGTACTAGCTAGCTAGACTCCTCACCATGTATAGCGCTAGTAGCATGGAGGGAGAGGATTCTGGTGCATGGCTTGGCCTAGGAATAGGCGGCGGCTGCGCTCCGAGGCGGAGCCACGGCGAGCGGACGCCCTCGGTGCAACTCGACGTGCTGTTCCCGCAGCGTGTCAAAGAAGAGAGGGGATGTGATCATGAACAGGCAGTGAACAAGAAGGGAGGGAAAGGCGCGAGGCAAATGATAAAGACCGGCGATGACGGCCGCCGATCGCACGGTGCGAGTCCGAGCGATGGCGGCAACGACGGCGGCACGAGGAAGAAGCTCCGGCTCACCAAGGAGCAGTCCACCCTGCTCGAAGACAGCTTCCGTGTCCACAACATACTGTCTCACGTATGTATACACTTCATCTTCCTTTTGGCATTCTAACGCGAGATACAGAACACTTCATGTATGTAGTTAGGAAATTGTTCTAGTCTGCATATATGAGCTTCTGCTTCTAGGGCTAGCTGCTGAAAATATTGTTTCACGTGTAGCAGGCTCAGAAGCAGGAGCTCGCACGGCAGCTGAATCTGAACCCGAGACAGGTGGAAGTGTGGTTCCAAAATAGAAGAGCCAGGTATGCAGCATACTTAGTTACTAACTAGAACTAAAACTAACTACTAATTATTCAATCTATTGATCAGTATGCATGCATGCATGGTGATAAAATTTTGCTCTGTCGTGTTTAATCTTGTTCTGTAAATCTTTGTGCAAGCAGAACAAAGCTGAAGCAGACAGAGGTGGACTGCGAGTTCCTGAAGCGGTGCTGCGAGAGCCTGACCGACGAGAACCAGCGGCTGAAGCAGGAGCTCATGCAGCTGCAGCGGTCGGCGCCGGCGCCGGTGGCCAGCGGGTCGCAGCTCTACATCCAGTTCCCGAGGGCCGCGGCGATGGTGAACTTCTGCCCGTCCTGCGAGAAGGTCACCGTGATGAACGGTGGCGAGACGAGCAGCAAGAGCTCCAACTCTTTCTCTTAGCCAATTACATTGCTTGATGTGATGAGCATAGTTTGAAGCAGCTCTTGCTCTTAGCCAATTCCAATGCTTGATGTGATGAGCATCGTTTGGAGGCTTCAAGTGAGATCCTGTAGATTAGTGTGCTAATAACTTTGCGGTTTTACTAGTTTTAAGTTGACTGAAATTTTCTTAAGTTTAAATCACTTATTGTGACCATTGGATTTGTGTAGAGATTGGTATGTCATATGATTGGATATTGATCCAATGAATGCCATATGATTGAATATTGATCTAATGGTCACAACAAGTTACTTAAACTTAAGAAAATTTCAGACAACTTATGAATAGACAGTCCCATAACTTTGACGCCCTTATATAAGGTTCTATATTCGATGGACTCGTGGGTTGTAATCAGTTATAAATAGACATCGAGTTTTAGGTGAAACTAAAGACAATTCTAGCTAGCTAGGTGGAGAGTTCTTGTCATGTGGGCTTCAATCTATTCCGAGAGTCCAATATGACAAGGTACAAAGAAAGTAATATTACAAAGAACACCATATAAGAATATAAGAGTAAATACAATTATACACGCTATAACTCTAGGAAATATGAATAATATTTTAATTCTAAATTTTATTATGATGCAAAGATCACATAAAACTTGAGATACATAAAGCAATACTAACAATGCACAATTCATTGTACTTCTAAACATACACAATAAAAAGATTATAACAGAATAGTTTGATCACACAACCAACTTACAGTCGGGCATGATGAAGAACAAAAGACAGCGTATACTCGAAGCAATGCAGAACGTAGATGAAGTAGCACAGCGAGCAGTTGCGCTATCCAGAAATCTTATTGCCGCCCTATGCAGGTGAACTCTGCGATAATGGTTCGAAGATACCCGCCCACCCCCCTTCCCGGTGCACGCCGAGGAGAAGGGGTGGCTTAATTCGACAGCGCAACTCTCCAGCATATAGTAGAACAGAGAGGAAGAAGAAAATGGAAGTGAATGAATCGATCTCAGGTCCAGACGTCTCCAGATCTTTTAAAGGTCAAGACAATTACTCTCTAGTAACTTTATAATAAAGCACATATTAAACCATTAGTAACTGTTAATTGAAAACCAATTAATAGTAATTAAGCAGTATTTATTAGATCCTGATTACACACTAGCCTACAGTTTTGACTTCTGGTCTATCTATCCGACAGGTGTATTTCGACCATATTATTTCGACTATACTGGTCTATAGAACCGACCATATTTTTCGACCACTGTGTTTTGACCACTTTATTTCAACCATACTGGTATATGGCTTCAATCATATTATTTCGACCACACTAGTCTATAGCTTCGACCACCGTGACATAGAGAAATGCACGGTTAGCAAAAAGGATGAACTAAATTCATGACACGTTCATGATTGCACGTCGCAAATCATAAGTCACACGATTGCCATGCAAATATACGTGAGCACATGTGTACGTCCGTGTGTGAGATTTTAGTTATAATCATATCATTTATGTCATGTGTCACATGTTTTAAGGGATGACAAAGACTATATCTTATAAATTGCTTTTCTACCACTTGGCTAGATAATATAAGACTAAATCATATATACTTTGGAATTTCAGAAATGAATAGATCTTTACACTTATGGCTCAATTCTAACAATAACACCCCCATCAAACTCAACTCATGGTGGATCGAAACGTCGAGTTTGGAGATAGAGAAAACTTCTTCTGAGCCAAGAAATCCACTTCATCACTGCTTGCTGAGCAAAATCAGCTTCTAGCTCCGCCACAACGGCCGCGCAGTCGTGGTATGCGTGCCGCCACTTCCCACTGGGCAGCGTCAGGAGTGGCACAAACGATCTTGGGGAGGTTGCCATGGAAGCAAAGTCGTCCTCTACCCCCATCGTCTTCCGACTGCCGCCGCGTCACCGTGGCCATTCACCACCAGCAGGATACTACGAGCCATGTTGAGCCCACCAAACTACACAATTTGAACAAAAAACAAAAGGGTAGTGACGAATTGAAATTCTTATCATGGTAGCAACTGCTCACCTTTCTTTATGCGGTCTGCAGATTGCAAATTCATGCTTGGTCGTAGGAGCATCACGCAAGAATCACAAGTTCTGCAAACAACAAAAGGCATCAAACCAGAGAAATCATGCTGCTACAATCCTGGCACTTGTGCTTCGAAGAAACTAATTGAACCCAGCATTTTTGGGGGTACCATGCAGCCCAGATCCTCATAATTATAGGCCCTCCAAGACCGCTCAGTTGGTGGAAACCACAGTGTAGCACAGAGAGACGGTAGGAGATCTATCCCAGCCTCCCTAATATTGGTGTTGAGCTCTCACTACTACTAAAATTGAGAACTTTTTTAGGATGACTTCCTAGCATTCTCTTGCATGACATCCAAACATCCACTAAAGAAGAAAAATAAGCTGGGGTTAATTAAAGACATACTGACACTGCAACGACTACCTCATATGCTCTCACAAAGACAATTTGGAGATATTTTAAACACCCAAAAAAAATGCAAGCTGCTTTTTATATGTTGCCGTCGAACTACCTGCAAGCAAATTAATTTGTCAAGACACCAAAGCGGAAAACACAGTTAGGTAAGAAACATATTTCAAGCTAACAATGAAGCAATACGCAGGTTCACATGTCTTAAGTTAATAGTGAAGCTGATGTAATAAATTAATTCGCTTACTATGTTCGCAGTCCTTTAATCGACTGGGCTATCCCTATATGTGATTTATGTCTATCGGTGTTTTAGAATCGATCTTACGTAAAGATTATTTGATTTGAGGGTCTCTACAATTGATCACGCAGACAAAGGAGACACATGGATTTTTATACAGGTTCGGGCCTTCTCCAGCAAGAATAACAACCCTATTCCTGTGTGTATTGTATTGCCTATCCTGATTACAATCAGTGGAAAAGACTTCCGCTAATACTGCTACTGATTATCTCTCAAAAAGCCTCCCCCTATTACCTCTAAAAGACACCTATTTATAGTATGCTGCGGTGGCGGTTGTCGTTCCAGGTCAATAGGCATTCATTATTACGTAATAATGAGAGTAATTACCAGAGTAGTAAGCTCCCCACGTTGCGTGATAGTTATCAATCAGAGATAATGGTGGGTTATCTGTAGTTATTCTAGGTATAACTACATATATTGACTGCTCAGATCTCACAGTTAATAGGGTCTACTGGCGAGTGGACCCAGTTATCCATGGAGAAGTCGTGGCAGGGCTGGTCGTAGCAGGATTTACGACCAGGAGGTTGTCGTAAGAAAGCTTATGACTAGATACTGGTTGTAGAAAGACTTACGACCAAAGGTAATCGTAGGAGAACTTACGATTACGTGGTAGTTGTAGAAATGCTTACAACTATGGGGTGGTCGTAGAAGATCTTACGACCACCTGGCTAACTTCTCCTTTACAACAGTAAGGGGTATACCGTGTGACGTCATATTTACCCATATTATATGATTAAGGATAAATAATAAAATGAGAATTATCAGATCCTCGTCAATGTCGTTCAGCGAAGTCCTCCGATACTTGCACAAATGCCAGATAATAGCTGCAACCAAAGAATCTAGAATTTGAAATTTTGAATAGAAACAATTGTCGAAAATGAGGGCAACATTTTAATTCGAGATTTTAATAGAAGGTATTTTAATTCCATATTTTAATAGAAGGCAAATATCGCAAATGACTAATGATGCATAAATCTGTATTGACAGCAAACAACTCATTGTACTTTGTAATATATGAAAAACAAAATGTAAACAAGTCAATCAATCACATGAAAGACTTATCGATGGGTCCGATAAAAAAACAGGAAACAGCGCAAACGCAGACTCGATGCAGTGCAGAAACGTAAATGAATCAACGAAGTGAGCGGTCACGCAGATGTGCGCTGCCCAGAAACCTTATTGTCGCCCCGCGTGCAGGTCTTCACGGCAACAACGGCTCGGAGATACCGCTCCCCTTCTTCACGGTGCACGCGAAAAAAAGTCGATGAGATTCAGATGGCGCAATACAACTACACAGATTTGCATAATGAAGAAAAGAAGAAATGGAGGCAATGGTTCATCACCCTATGCTCTGGACGTCTCCAGGCATAGATATAGAGATGCAAATTGTGAATTAACCTAATTAAACAAACATTTACTCACTGGTAACTGACACATTTACATTTAACCAGTCATTTACCTACTGGTAATTGTCTGTCATCAACACCCAATAAAACCTCAAATTCAAATATTTAAATCTCATTCAAAAGAGAGAGAGAGAGAGATGTATAGTTCAGCAAAAATAAGGTGAATCCAGTCTGCCAAGTGGATCACAAATCATAAGTCACGCGATTTTCCACGCGAAAATATACGAATATGTGCGCACGTGCGCGTGCATGTGTTTAGCCCAAGCCCTCCTCGTGTCATCCCCATCCATGTGTCACATGTTTTAAAGAGTGGCAAGGATTCCACCTTATATATTGATCGCCTTCACCTTGCCTTAGCAATATGGTACTAAACTATATATGTTTTGGAATTATAGAAAATGAGACTCACTCGTATGGGTCAATTTCCAACAATAATCCCGTGAGATATAGGAAGGATGAAATACCATATTTACCTGGAATTCATGGCAGTTATCTCCTCCAAGTCCTTGTTCACTATCATTCGATTACGAGCTGAACACAAATCGCACCTGCTGGAATTAAGGCGCTAACAGTCCATGAATGGTAAAAATAACACAGAACCAGAAATTTAGTTCTAATAACCAGCACATACTGCATGAAAACCAAATCCAACAAAAAATTGGCTTGCAATTCAATGATAAATATAAGTCAGCAAAGGATTGTAGGAGGATAAAAAAAGTGCAATGAAATAGCAACATCAAAGTAAAGTTGGCTCCTCTGTTCGTAACATTGAAAGGAATATTACTGCTGTTCAGAATCATGCCAATCAAAGTACACAGTAACATTGAAATCATTTGTAACCAGAAGTCTATCGTGATGTGTGGTGTATTAGTCATGGCCTAGGAAGCACCATACTTCCCTAAGTCAATGTATATATGCGATACCGATACCGTACTGATACTGCACCGGGCTATTTATTATTTAAAAATAAAATAAAATCACTCCGATACTCCGAGATACTTCTCGGATACAGCCCAACCCAACAACGGCCCACATCTCCCAATCTCCTGCCACATCACGCCTCTAATCCCCATCCCTATCTCTCCCAACGCCTCCTCCTGCCTCCACATGCACAAGACAGCAGAGGAGACTTGAGGCCACGAGGACCCGATGGGTGGCGGCGGTAGAGAGGCGAGGTGGCGACACTTGAGACTTGACTATTGAGTCTTAATATTATCTATGATTATGAGACTACGACTATCTTTTGTTTTGTTATATATATGATCTATGCATCGATCATACATGTGTATCGGACAATTCATGATGTGGGTGCCTATGCATAGGCACCCACATCATGAATTGTCCGATACACATGTATGATCGATGCAAATTTTAAAGTTTGGGTATGAAAATGTTTTAAAACCCTAATGTCCTAATGTGTGTGTGTGTGTATATAATTATTTTGTAGACGAGCGTAGAATAGTTATTCTACGCCTAGGCAGCCCACCACGCGCAATCCCACACGGATGTTCCACCAACAGTAGAGGCGTCCCAAAAACGTCTGCGCCCGCGAGGGTCTCAATCCAACGATAAATATCAAGTGTCGTAACAATAATACGCGAATCCCTTTTACTACATGTTTCAGGGGAACGCGTTTTTTTTTCTGAGCTCCTACGTCAGTTAGTAAACTTAACGTCGTACACAGTAATCTGCTTCCTTTTTACCACTGCTTTTTTGCAATCTATTTTTTTACTGTAAAAAGTTAGTGTTGTGATAGTAAACCCTAGCTATCTTGTAAGGTAATTGCGTTGGAAGGTACCGAGTAGGTCCAATGAAGTAAACATGCATTTGTAGAACAATAAACGGTTTCATCGTAGACAGTAAACGGTTTCACCATAGACGGTAAACACAAATTCAAACCGGATATATCGTGGAGGCAGTAATATAAAACATGTCACGCAGTAAACAATTTCATCGTAGATAGTAAATACAAATTCAACCAGTGTCACCATTCAAGCCGTACAAAAGGCGGTCGGAAGTGCCCGCGGCCATGGCCATGGAGGTAAGGGAGCTGATATGCAACGACGAGAGCCTCAAAAGGTAGGGAGAATATCATTACACATTTTACCGATACGTGTATGTTTTGTTACTGCCCTGCTATTAGAGAGTTTACTGGATCGACCAACTTTTTTATTTTATTGAGATTCCACTTATGTTTTATCGAGGGTTCCCTTATGTTGTACTGATAAGACGCATGACATTCTTACTGCAGCCTTGCTTAGCTCAAGTTCAGCGACGGATTCATAGAGGTCACTAGGAAAGATATGGCGGAGTCGTTCAAGGACAGACAGATGACTGAAGACATGTTCATCTCTCAGTTCATCGAGTGCTTGTGCCAACACGACACTGATCTATGGCCACAAAGCAATGGGTACAGGGTGTTCCTCCTCATCGAATAGTCAATAAGATTTTTTTTTATCACAAAACCTCTTTTTAAGTAAATAGTCACTCGTGTAGCAGTAAATTTACTTGTCGCCCTCGGCAAGTTTTACACTAATGTGTTTCGCCCGTTGATAGAAACTTCTAAATGTAGAGGAGTACGTAAAAACCGAGTAGTACAACAGTGAACAGGCCGTGAACAAGCTGAAGGAGCACATAGCAACGATAGACATCACGTGTGTAAAAGCTGGTAAGTAATTTACTGTTTATCCGAGGTGTATCCAGTAAATTATCTTTCATGATCTAGTAAATTACATTTTTCATTACAGTAAAGGAGATAAGTAATTTTTATGGGTTTTTATACTCATTTTGTAGCTCTTTCTCTCAGTTTTACACAATCATCATTAGTTCGTTTACTGCTTCAACATAGCGTAGAAGCGCGTGGAAGTGATAGACTCCAACGATTACAAGAAGAAGGGTACAAAAATAACAGACTATCATGCCCAATGCGGAAGAGGATCATCCCTTGCCTGTGCGTAGCCCTGTAGGCTGTGTCCGGTGGGAAATTCCCGATCGTCGTGAACTGGAGGGTGCACAGCATGGTGACGCCGAAGCAGGTCCTAGAGAACGACTATGCTTTCTTCATTATAAAGTACTTGGAGTTTTGGGACGGTGAAAGCTCGACGCTGGCAACATCGATAGAGTCAGTAAGAATTTCCCACCACCTGCAACATGCAGTATTTTTTTTACAGATGTATAGCGTCTCACACGTAGCTTTTTTCTTACCATGTGTATGTAGGAGAAGGGGAATGAGTGCAGGGCCTAGATGATGTTCTATCTGTTGTTCTACAAGAGCAATAGTGGCAAGCCCCTCTCTGAAGCAGGAGAGAAGTATAGGACGCTTAAAGAAACCAAGTAGTTTTTTTTTTGTTTATGACTAATATCGAGTAAACACATTTGTAATTGACTATAATAGGTGTTATATTTTACAATAAAACATATGATTACCGTAAAAGAACTTTTGCGTAACTGATAGTAAATAGATGTTATCAAACAGTAATAGATGTTACATTTACAAGAATAGGTGTTACAATTTACAAGAATGTTATTTTTCAAACTTACAAGACCTACCAAAAACATAAAGCACAAACTTGTTATAGCGGTAATACGACATGTCTTTTCAAGTAATAGCAGGTATCACTTACGGTAAAAGATAATATTTTACTGGTTCGGTAAAACAGTTTATAACGTCATTTTTCCGTAGTAAAACCAACATACCGAATTTTATAGTCCTCTCTTTCTCACCGTAATGACAGTAAAACAACTTATATAACAGCGCGCGGTGATGCGCAATCATTTTTATCGAGCAACATTTTTTACGGTTTTATTCAATACGCGCACGGGTTTTATAGCTGATCTCGAGCAGGGGGCAGGGCGCTGACACGCCTGAGGTTTACTGCTATTTTAACATCCGCGTGAGGGCTTAGTGCCATTTTGGATGCGCGCGTGAGGGTTTTACTTCCGATCTCAAGTGGGAGGCAGGGCGTTGGCTAACCGCGGTAGCATAGGGAAAGTGTGGGCTACCAGGCCAAGCATAGCACGACCCAGGCTACGGCCCACGCTTTCTAGTCTTCTTCCATCCTCTCCAGATTGGCTTTCGTTTGGTCCATGCTTGGAGAAGACCCCTCCCTGCTGTTGTCGAAGGCCGGTAGTTGAAGAGGCCCAAAGAGTTTGGGCGCTCGTTTGTTGGTTCGCTGTCCTGTGGTGCAGGCCGACCATTGTGGATGCCCCTTGTCAAACAACCGATTTGGACCTAGAGACAGACCAACGTTGACATCCCCATGGGAGGAGGTGAGGAGCCGAAGCTGCCATCTCTTTTGTGCGATGTCCATTGTCGTCGTCAAGCGGAGGGTCGCTTCCCTCATCTACTTCATTCTGAAGGCTTGATGGTCGTCTGGTTAGGGTTGAGTGATTGTTGTGGTTCTTTAGCTGCGGTGGAGCTTTGGTTCTCGTGCTTTTGCTTCTAATCTTCCCTCTCAAGCACTGTGCTTTGGTTAACCTCTGCATTACTAACTCGACTACCAGAAACTTTAGATTGTTAGGTGGCGAGGAGGTCACCCTTTCTTTGGCTGCGTTGTGTGGCTTGGGTACGTAAGAGTCGATCGGTGTCCACTGTGGCTAGTTGGTGTTGCCCTAGCCTGTGTGTTAGGTTGCTTCGCCATATGTTCAGAGGGGTCCCTTCTCCGTCTGGGTTGTCTACCCCTTTGGGGCGGTGGTTGTATCTTTTTCATTTTTTACGTTTTCTTCTACTTTATTAATATAATGAGCAGGTCTCCTATCTGTTCGTTTCACAAAAAAAAAAAAATGTAACCAAATGACTGACTACTTGTGCTCATTTTGTGTTGTACTGATTGACTTTTTATGAAAATGGAATATATATTCCAAATTTTACATTGTATATAGCAATGCTTCTAGCGGGACTTAGCCAACTTCCATTGCTACTTGGTCAAATTCGGTAAAGAATTGCTCATTTTCCAAAGGACTTAGCCAAAATTTGTTGTGACTTGATTGAATTTGGTACATACTTGCTCGTTTTCGAAAGGACATAGCCAAAATCGGTTGTGACTTGCTGAATTTTGGAAGAGACTTGCTCGTTTCTGCAACGGGCTTAGCCATATTTGGTTTGGACTTGGCCAAATTTGGTAGAGACTTGCTAAATTTCCAAAGTACTTACAAATTCGGACGGACTTAGTCAAATTCTTCTAAATTTGGTCAAAACAATCAACCAAGTACACACAACCATAAGGATTTAGCCAAATTCCAACAAACTTGCCTCATTTCTAAAAAGAAGTGGTGATAACCACCACACCAAAACACACAATTCCTGCCAAAGAACTCACCAAATCTCAATCCAACCAAATCCAAATCCAAATTCAATCAACCAAACACCATCTCCCTTGGCCAGGCCAAACCAACCAGGCCGACCAAATAATCGGGCTCTAGGCCCACTAAGCTAGGCTGCTTTGGCCAGATCAGTTGATCGGACCAGGTTCCAAGGCATACGACTAGGGCTATAGACGAATCGAACTCAAGCGAGCCCAGCCTGCTGGAGCCGAGCTCGAGCAAGCCTAGATTGAGATTCCGAGCCTGAAGGTAGACTCGTCCAAAGCTCGAGCTCACCCGGAAAAGCTCGGTAATTACATTTTAACATGATATCTCCTACTAAATCTTGGCCGAAGCACGAGTAGCTCGTTACTGTAGTATTGAGCTGCAGAAAAGGACCCTGCACCGGCGTAGTTTATTGCCCAGAAAGATAACTCGTCATCTGCAAATTATGATCGATCATCCATCATGCTTGGTAATCAACGTTGTCTTGCTTGATCGATCTATTGCTGGAGCTTGCTCCTCTGTCGTTGCTGCTGAGGTGGTTGTTGGCCGAGGTGCTGCTGCTGCACCATGTCTCTACTCTACGAATGCTGAGCAATTAATGTAAGATGTCTAATTCTATAATTCATCACTAGTCTAGCTTCGACCCGACCACGCAAATGTGACGTAGTTTGGAGCTCCTGATTTGACGGTGGGAACACCTAACACGGAGTGTTATCAGTTTGCGAAGATTGCTTTTACCTGGATTCGGACGTAACTGGCTCTGCTATGCTCTCACCGAATGCCATTTTGTCACCATTTAATTTTGGAAGGAACGACATCTCTGGGAATCTTGTCGATTCATCTGCCGAACTGAGACTTTGTTTTGCTAACTCTGATCCGTAGTAGTGTCGGAGGCAGCAGGAATGCAGGATAATTAAGCTGTTTTCACCGGGTGCTTCTGATGGTATTATGGTCTCGCGCCTGCCCTCGCCCAGGTGCTGAGCTCGTCTAAGATTCTGGAAGAAACTACGACAAGTCTGCCGATTTCCCCTCAAAGACCCGGGAGTTTTTTTCTTTTCAGAATCACAGTGCAAAGAAATCTGTGTAGCTTTCGTGCATGTATTCCTCAAATCAATGAGATCAGACTCCAACTGATCCATTTGTAAATCTTTGCACATCGAAACCAAAAATTAATCTCGCAGATACATATAATTCGGAAGAATGTCCAACATTGATTCCTTCGGAGGTGTCGATTGGACAAATACGTATCAGCATTCGCTTACGTTTCAGAAAGCACTAAAACGAGCACTGTACTAGTAAAGCCAACAGTGCAACACGATGATATCCAAAGCCAAACTCTATTATTGGACGCATTCCCATCAGCTTTCGCGGTTCACCATCAATGCCACATCATGTAGACATGTACTGATGTAACTACTCCATGGATTTGGCTTAGCCTCCAAGGTCCAAACCATGCACCGTCAGATCTCCACCCCAGCCTCACCGCACTGCCCGGTCGACTAGTCTCACCAAAAAAAGCACGCAAGAGCACACGTGAAAACGCCAAAAATGATGCAGTGGACAGCAAAACTTACCGCCCCGCTAACCCTCTCCCGCCACCTCACCTCGCTGAATCTCCTCCACAAGCAACGAGACAAACACTGCTCCACTCCAAGCCGTCCTCTCTCCGACTCAGCTCGACCCCGGCGCATACGTAAAACCCACCACTCGCCTTCGCACCTCCACGAAGCGCGCACACTGACACGAACGGACGCAGTGTGGCAACAAGAGCAGCGAAGAAGACGCGGCCACCTCCACAGTCGAGAGGAAGCTGCAGATGCAGCTCAGAGGATTGTTTGCTGGTCCGTGCAACTTTGGAATAGATCAGTAAGAGACACGAGAGAATCAATCTCCCCATCCGATTGGCCACCTGACAGGGACGTATAAAGGAGAGAAAACAACAGGAGGTGCTCCACGACGACCAAACTAGTTCGTCGTTCGTTCCCTCCCCTCCATCCATTTCCAACTCGTATCTCCGCCCATGTGATGCAGTACACATCTTGTGTTTGGTGTCTGATTCATGTTTAATTTGTTAAAAGTAGAGAAGATAAGCTCACAAAACGAATTTAGAGTTCGTGACATTGGCAGCGTGCTGTCCGAAGTACGTAGAGCATAAGACCTAAAAAAGAGCCATGCTATGAGTATGATGTAGACTTGAGCAAATTAAATTTAGGTCGAACCAAGCTTGGGGTGGATTAGTAAAACTCCTATTGCTACAAGGCAGAAGAAGCCTTACCTAACGGGATAATTGACCCGATAAACGTGTGATCTAGTAAAATGGAGCGTAATTTTTTCTAGAGATAAAATGGAGCGTAATTTGGCAACATGAACAACATGATACAAATTTCATCCAATCCTTGCCCTGAAACTGAGTTCAAAAAACAGTTTGCTCCGATGACCATCAGGAGGTTTCAGAGATGTACTTCACATCACGAATTGTTTCTTTCGAAGTCACGATGAACGAACCTTGTTGGTTGGTCAGTAGACAGGGGGGGAAGGACATTCCACTAGCAATTACCCATGGCTTTCACAGTTTCATCATGGACTTGGGTAGAGTCAACGTCTATACAATAGCTGATAATGATTTAAGAACCGTCTTCCTCCGCGACTGAGGAAGGGAAGCGCCACTACTCACTACAACTGCTATCGATCTCCAATACTCGTATTAATTTTGCTTTTAATCCGAACTTCCGAAGCTAGTTTTGCTTAGAACCGCTCCGATTCACAACTCGCAAAGTTTTTTCAAAAGGTTAGGCATTGCTGTTTTTTGCGTGGTTGATTACCATGTCATTTTGGAAAGTGCAACCAAACAATTCAACAGGAGTACGAACTACAGTGTATACTAGAGTCCAAGTCAATGTTACCCCAAAATCAAATGCAAAGGTTCGGTGGACGTCTCTTTCTTCTCACGATTTCCTGGAAACTTCCACAGAATCAAGTAGGTCTATATGCAGCCAGAGTCCTTGCGCCTCTCAACTCCAAGTACTGAAGTAACTGCCACGGTGCTACCAACTCCAAAGAATCATTGCACTGCGCCTATCCACAGATGCAGTACAGTATAGAGTACTAGTACTGTACCAAACTGCCACGGTGCTACCGTCTCTCTCGTGTTCTCCTTCCTTCGTACGGATCTCTGCGGCTATGGTATTGCGGAGGTTCACTGCACGAAAATAGAACGAAAATATTTTAGCGGTTTTACTGTAGCAATCGTCGACCCCTACAGCTTTGTGTCGAACGCCGGAGATCACTCCTAATACCGTGTTATCTATTCGGACAGTGGAGATCACTCCTCATATCGTATTACTGTAGATTATTTACATTGACCACTTCAATACAGAGGATCCTAATCCCCTTTTAAATACAATCGTTCACAAACACACATTTGAAGAAATTGATCGATCGTCAGGTGCGTGCATACAGTCCACCGAGTAAGAATGGCCATCTATGATCGGTGCTAGTATCTTTTTCAATTATTGGGGCCTTCGCTTTGTTAAGTCTTGCGAAATGTGCTTATCGTTTGCACGTACAGTGTAGCATAAAAAGTCGCTTTAGGAGAAGCAAGATCTATTCATCGAGATTCTTCTCGGAATGCCCCTTCAGCTAGATCAACGCCGCTTCAGCTAGATCAAAATGCATGGACGCTTGCCGGCCTTTCCGCTTGTCTGCTTCAACCGCGCGTCCGCCTAGCTAGACTAGGGACTAGGCACAATTGAGTTCTGCATCCACTCTGCAGCATTCTTTTGAGCAATGGAAACACGTGGCATATATAACATGGAGCTTGTATTCGATATCTCTGGTCGTGCTAGAATGAATGGGAACGTTCATATTATATATAGGAAAATGGTACGGTACTCTTAAGAGTATATACTCTTATTTCTTAAATACCACTTAAATCGTATAATGTGTAGGATCGTTAATGACAATCAGAGGGGGGGTGAATGATTGTGGAAGCTTTTCTTGCACCCTTCGTCGCCTTTGCCCAAGCCGCACACCGAATCGCGCTACCTTCGCCACGCACGTAGTGTTGTCACCGCTTGCTGTTGCGTCTCCCGCAGTACGTATGTGTCCTGCAACGTTTCTTTGCCGTCGGCTAAAGTGCACTAAGCCAATTTCCTGCTGCCGTTTTCTAATCACGTCAAGCCACCGTACACAGCCGCAATGCACGACCCTTATTTTCTTATCAGCCGACAGTCCCTATTTAATCCTACGCCAAGAACCTGTGTAATCCTCGAAACCCAAAACCAAAGCCAGCATATGTGCCGTCGCCAGTAGCAAATCTACTCAAGCGCATGCGCAAACGCGATTACCAATTTTTTTTTGGACAAAACGTTTTTCATCAACTCCATTGATGACAATAGCAGCCACCTTCAATCCCAAAAATCAAGCTGCCGCTACTAGCACACAGCCAACTCAAACATTAGCAAAAAGATCTCATCCAATCACGCACAAAGCTCAAGACCATAAAAAACAATATCTATATTATAGAGTTCATGCTGGCAGCCACGTACCTAATACATCTCATATCTGTGATCATCAAATCTTCCCGAGAGCACTAATAACCACTGCTAGTACCTGATCTCATGTGAGCAAAATAGTCGTCGGCCCTAATTTCTTCGTCCGTAAAAGCCTCAGCCGCCACGCCTGGACATTGGAGTCTGCCGGCCCTAGTTTTTTCTTGAGATAGTGCTCCGCCCGCGCCTCCGTCCGTGTATATATATATATATAACCCTAATCACTTAACCCCCACGTACGGCCCATTAAACTTAGAGCCCAATACATGGGCTTAACATCTGGTTACAATTTAACCCAGTCCAATTTTAGACACCCTAAAATTGTCACATATCGTAACCTCCGGACTACACATCCGTAGCTCCATCACACATCATCCAGCTTTGACCTCCACGCGCTCCAACTCGAGCCCGACCGTCTCCTCCAGCACCCTTGACCCTTTGGACCATGACTTTGCACCAAGTCATCTCCCAGTCACCGCCGTAGACCACGATCGCCTCCGAGTTACCCTGCACATGCAAAGACCAAAACACATCTTTTCCCGGCACAAGTTCTTTTCAACTTGACCGACATAAGTCCACACACGCACCACGCGCCAAATAATATCAGTACCCAATATTGTCAATTATTCATCAACTAAAATATCATAGACCTAGCCACATGGTCTAACAATCTCCCCCTTGATGAATGCATTGACAATATTTCAAGATTGCATAATGAGTAATAGGAAAAGCTTCAAAACAGATATAAGTGAAGAACTGAAGCCGAAAAGTCAAAGCCGTAAAAGCTCCCCTCAACATAAGGAGCTGAAAAACTCCCCTCAACACAAGGGAAGCGAAGCAAATTTCTCTTATTTTTCTCCCCCTTTGGCAATGTAATCATCAAGAACTTCAGAGAAAGAATAATTCCAAAAAGGAGCAAGGAGAGTAAGAATCAAGAAGCTTTGTAGATTATCCAAGTCACTTCGCACTGATTTAGTAAATTAATCAAGCCATCTTTTTTAGTAGAGCTATCTGGATCATATAAAATCATATACCATATAGCAAAGTCAAGACAAGTCATTTAGAATGATTAAGCAATTTAAATTTATGACAGACATCTCAACAATGACTAAACAGATTATAAACACCACAAAGAGATATCATCATGAAAAGTTAAAGCCTAACAGTGAGGCAAACTTTAAATCTAGATGAGCTATCAGTCTTATGTAACAACCTATTGCTCCACTTTCAATTCTTCTTTGCATGTGGCATGCTTGCAGCATACTTCTTTTCAAGGGTCGCATGCTTGAAGCATACTTCTTTTCGTTGTAGCACTTTTGTGTGTTTTTTTTTTCTTTTGAATACATAGACATGTATGGTATGCTTGAAGCATACATCTTTTCAATTTGTTTTTTTTTTCATTTTTTTTTATTATAACATGCCAAATTGAGTAAGCATAATAGGATTGTAATGAGAGACATACTTGCTTCAAATCCAAGATTTAAAATAAGAATCACAAACAAGCTCATCCTTTTCGATGGACATCACAAAGTGATAACAATAATCAATCTAGTCAAAGTTTTCACCATGTCATGCTTTAGTTCTAATGTAGCAAATTAATTATAACCATCAAGAATACACTACACAAAGACATGAATAAATATGATAAAGAAGGCTCTACAACTCATTTGATTTCAATAGCTTGGACTTGAAGAATTTTTGACAAGTATAATAAACAAAGCTTCTGAATTGTTAAACCACAAGCTCCCCCTCACAATAAACCCATAAGATGCAACACACCCAACTCACTTTGCAAAAGAGCAAATCAAAATTCAAACTTAACAAGGTGTAGAGCAACATCACCTTTTCCACATGGTCTCTCAGAAAGTGAAATCTCTTGGAAGCCATCAAAGAAAGTGAAGAACCATCAGGTGTTCCAATCAAGTAATGACGTAAAAGACTGGAACCAAATCAAGCTCATGTGTAAAAGACTGGAACCAAATCAAGCTCATGTTCTCCAGCCTCGTCAGCTGTTCTTACATCACATCACAGGAAACATCGGTCTCACAGTACTGGGGTTAGTGAAATAAGATTTAGGAATCCAGTACTGAGATACACGATGAACAGGTGCAGCAAAACTAGAACAAGAACCACGTGCGTGTGTGCGATCAGAACGTGAATTATGAGAATTAAATCCCAAACCAGTACATGAAGGAGGTTTAAAACCATCATGAAAATCCTCTGAAAATCTAACTTTCGAATTAGTTCTAGGAACAGCAAAAGTGAATGCACGTTTTTGTTTTAATGCATTCAATCTTTCATTTTTCTTTCTTGGCTTTTCAAAGCAAACTGAACTGATGACCCTCTCTACCACAATGAGTGCAATGATACTTGTCTTGATGAGAAGTTGTAGTTTTCCTTTTAGAATATTCACTTTGGTAGATGGATCCTTTGCAATACCAAAGAGATTTAAAAATAATTTGTTTAGGTTCAGATTTTACTTCAAATTTTCCAGGTTCAAGAAGCTTAACAATCTTAGGAGGATTATTCTTGGCATACTCAACAAAATTAAATCCTAGACCTTGACTTTTAACACTCACTTTTGATTTGTCTAGAATCATGTTCAAATTTTTCTTGCCAAAAGAGAATCTCTCTAAAGTGTCCTTAAGATACTCATTTTCTTTAGCTAGACTAGGACAAGCTGTGCAATTGACAGATTCATTCACAGTTTTCTTAGAAGCACTAGACTGAGCCAATCTTTCTTTTCACTAACTCATTTAGTTGTCTAGTCAAAGCTTCTATCTCTATTGTAAGTTTAGGACATTTAGAGCAAGAAGCTATCTCATGATAAAGCAACTGTTGAATTGTTTCCTGAGACGTATTGAGTCTAGCTTCTAGCATTTCACACTTAGAGCAAGTTTTAGTTTGAGCATTTGACATACTTGACTCTAAACAAGTAGAACTAGACTTGAGTTTTTCAATTTCATCATATGCAAGTTTTAACTTTTCATCACAGGAGTCATGTGCTAGTCTTAACTCATCAAATTTAGTATGTATTGACCTAGCAGTCTCTAATTCAGAAAATAAAACTTGACAAGACTCACAAGATTCATCATCAGGAATAGAAGCTCTAAGTTGATTAATTTCAGAAGTTAGGCTTTCAACAAGACTATTATTTTCTCTCAGTTTCTTTTTTGTCTTTTTTAATTCAATAGCAAGTTTAATCAAACCATCTTCAAGCTCATCATATGATGGTCTTACCTCATCGGGATCACTGTCAGCGTCGTTGTCGTTTCTTGCCATGAAGCACATACCCGTGAAGTCGTTGTTGTTTTTCTTCTTATCTTTAGGATCATCAACGTCGTCGATGTCGTCGCAACTCTCATATTCCACATCACTCAAATCAAGATGCTCGATAGCCGATATGATCTTTTCAGCCAGCTTACGACGGAAATTGCCACCCTTGGTGTTATTGTTCTTGGATGGCCGACGACGGTAATTCTTGTCTTCCTTGATCACCTTCCCCTTGAGCTTAGGACACTCCGACTTAATGTGACCTGACTCGCCACACTCATAGCACGTGATCGAACGAGAGACGCCACCTCGCTTCTTCATCCTCATGTTGTTGAGTGCCTTGTATGCCCGTGAGGAGATCAATACCAAGTCTTCTTCAGGGAGCTGTTCGAACTGTTCATCTGAAAAAGAAGATAAAGCAGACAAAGGAAAAGAACTCGACGAAACAGCCTGCATGGGGTTAGTTACAAGAGCTAAAGATGAAGATTTATCAATCTTAGATGGCAAAGCTTCCATCTCATAAGTTTTCAATCTAGAAAAGAGATCATCCATGGTTAAAGTATCTAGATCGATAGTTTGATTGATAGTCGTGACAACCATCAACCACTCAGAACCTAAAGATCTCAAAATTTTAGTTGCATTATCTTCATCAGTAGGGATAACATTAACACCGCGCAAATTACTTAATATTTTCTCAAAACGAGCAAAAAGATCATCAATAGATTCACCAGGCTTCATAGCAAAATCAGAATATTCTTTTTGATAAAGATTTTTACGCACTTTCTTAATTTTAGTAGTTCCCTCATGATAATCGCAAAGAGTCTTCCATATTAAGTGGGCAGAATTAATATGAGCTACACGATCAAATTCTTTGCGAGAAATCCCTTGAAATAGCAAGTTACGAGCTTGGGCATTTAAATTAACATCAGTTTTATTTAGATCAGTAACAATAACAGGAACCACATATGGTCTACAAACTTTATTCCAAACATCACTACCTTGAGCCTCAATATAAGCTTGCATACGACACTTCCAAAAGCAAAATCAGTACCATCTAGCATGGGGACGATTCACATACCTCTCGACGCCATAACAACCTTGCTCGATACCACTTGTAGGATCGTTAATGACAATCGGAGGGGGTGAATGATTGTGAAGCTTTTCTTGCACCCTTCGTCGCCTTTGCCCAAGCCGCGACACGAATCGCGCTACCTTCGCCACGCACGAGTGTTGTCACCGCTGTCGCTTGCGTCTCCCGCAGACGTATGTGTCCCGCAACGTTTCTTTGCCGTCGGCTAAAGTGCACTAAGCCAATTTCTGCGCCGTTTTAATCACGCCAAGCCACCGCACACACCGCAATGCACGACCTTATTTTCTTATCACCGACGGTCCCTATTTAATCCTACGCCAAGAACCGTGTAATCCTCGAAACCCAAAACCAAAGCAAAGATATGTGCCGCGCAAGAGCAAATCTACTCAAGCGCATATGCAAGCGGCGCGATTACCAATTTTTTTGGACAAAACGTTTTTCATCAACTCCATTGATGACAATAGCAACCACCTTCAATCCCAAAAATCAAG
Organism: Ampelocalamus luodianensis; assembly: GCA_036346255.1. Taxonomy (NCBI): domain Eukaryota; kingdom Viridiplantae; phylum Streptophyta; class Magnoliopsida; order Poales; family Poaceae; genus Ampelocalamus; species Ampelocalamus luodianensis. Next base: position 46,645,840 of record CM070627.1, on the reverse strand, counting down.
TCGCCGCTACTAGCACACACCAACTCAAACATTAGCAAAAGATCTCATCCAATCACGCACAAAGCTCAAGACCATAAAAACAATATCTATATTATAGAGTTCATCTTGGCAACCACGCACCTAATACATCTCATATCCGTGATCATCAAATCTTCCCAGAGCACTAATAACCACCGCTAGTACCGATCTCATGTGAGCAAAATAGTCGTCGCCCTAATTTCTTCGTCGTAAAGCCTCACCGCCACGCTGGACATTGGAGTCCAGGCCCTAGTTTTTCTTGAGATAGTGCTCCACCCGCGCTCCGTCCGTGTATATATATATATATAACCTAATCACTTAACCCCACGCACGCCCATTAAACTTAGAGCCCAATACATGGGCTTAACATCCGTTACAATTTAACCCACCCAATTTTAGACACCCTAAAATTGTCACGTATCGTAACCTCCGGACTACACATCCGTAGCTCCATCACACATCATCCGGCTTTGACCTCCACGCGCTCCAACTCGAGCCCGACTGTCTCCTCCAAAGCACCTTGACCCTTTGGACCATGACTTTGCACCAAGTCATCTCCCGCCACCGCAGTAGACCACGATCGCCTCCGAGTTACCCCCGCACATGCAAAGACCAAAACACATCTTTTCCGGCACAAGTTCTTTTCAACTTGACCGACATAAGTCCACACACGCACCACGCGCCAAATAATATCAGTACCCAATATTGTCAATTATTCATCAACTAAAATATCATAGACCTAGCCACATGGTCTAACATAATGATACATCTTTATCAATTTGAGCATACTCTAATAATGATTGTAAGATACCATAAAGTGAGTTCTATGAAAAAATTCATTAAAATCCATATTTTATGGCAAAATTTGTGTATATACTTCTTTTATATATGAAAATGGTATATAGAAAAAGTTAAAGGGCTCCAATAAAATTTTTGCAATCAAGTTGCATTGGAGTATCTTATAATTAGTATTTAAGTATACTTAAAATGATAAAGAAATATAATATATTCGATTAAGTGGTATAGTCGAGGTGGGAGTATGAAATAGGCGTCATATATATGAAATTGTATGGTACTCGTGGGAGTACGTACTCCCACTTCTCATATACCATTTAAATTGTATGATGATACATCTTTATCTATTTAAGTATACTCCAATAATGATTATAAGATACCTTAAAGTGAGTTCCATGAAAAATTTCATGAAAGCTCACTTTTTATAGCAAAATTTATGTATATACTTGTTTTATATATGAAAAAGGGTATATAACAAAAATAAAAGACTCTAATGGAATTTTTTCAATCAAGTCACACTAGAGTGTCTTATAATTGGTATTTAAATATACTGAAAGTGATAAAGAAGTATAATATGTTCGTTTAAGTGGTATATTGGAAGTGGGAGTACATACTCCCGGGAGTAGGAAAAAGGCTTTATATATATATATATATATATATATATATATATATATATATATATATATATATATATATATATATATATATATATAACACCTGTTTTCAGACTCAGGAGTAGTTACTCCCTATTACGTATATTACATATCTCACAACGTAGGGAGTATCTTGCGCAACCGAGAGTATGTATGTGTAGTATACGAGTATATAAGACCATATATGTGGTATTTACACATTTTCAGAGGTGGTATGTACAATTTTTAGACATACTCCTTTTTATGTGCGAATATGAAGGTATTTACAAAATATGCTAAAAACTATGGACTCTCTTGCAAATTTTTCGTGTGGTTCATATTGAAGTATCTTATAATTAGTATATGAGTATACCCAAAGTGATAATGGAGTATGTCAAGTTCTTTTAGGTGGTATATCAAAGGTGGGAGTAACTACTCCTCAGAGTAGAAAATATTTTTCATATATATATATATATATATATATATATATATATATATATATATATATATATATATATAGAGAGAGAGAGAGAGAGAGAGAGAGAGATAAAATTATATAGCCACTTCAAAGTTTTTGGATCTCTAATCTACTATTACAAAATAATATCTCTCTTCTATGCAATCACATTTAGCTAATCTTGCTCTTATTTGCCACTATTGACCTATCAAGCCATGAAGGGTTGTGCAAATACCATTTTGCCCATATCGTCTTCTTCTTCCCTTTTTATTGCTTCTCTTTCCTCCGTCTCTTCTCACACAAACGAGCACTGTAGAACAAGAGTACAGCCAACAGTGCAGTTATTATTGGACGCATTTGGACCGACCTCGCAGTTCACCATCAACGCCACATGCGTGCTGATGCACTCACTACTACTCCATTGCTTAGCCTCCAAGGTCCAAACCGTACGTACATGATACATGCACCGACCCATACCTGATACATGCACCGACCCATCGAACTCCACCCCAGCCTCACCGGCTCACCGCGCTGCCCGGTCGGTCATCGACTCGCCTCACCCAAAAAAAAGCACGCAAAAGCACACGTGAAAACGCCAAAAATGATGCAGTGGACAGCAAAACTTACCGCCCCGGCTAACCCTCTCCCGCCACCTCACCCTCGCCGACTCTCCCTCCACATGCAACGAGACAAACACTGCTCCACTCCAAGCTGTCCTCTCTCCGACTCAGCTCGACCCCGACGCGTGTATAAAACCCACCAACCCCTCGGCTCCCCACCTCCACAAAGCACACACGCACAGTCGCACACTGACACGAAACGGACAGACGCAGTGCAGTGTGGCAACACGAGCAGCAAAGAAGAGGCGCACGGCCATGGAGATGGTGTTGGACTGGCGCTCGGTGGGCTCCCTGATCGCGACCGTCATGGTGCTCCGGACCGCCGTGCGGGACTTCCTCCCGCCGGAGGCCGAGCACTACCTGCGCCGCCTCATCGCGCGGATCGCCGCCGCGTTCCGGGGGCCCAAAGCAACCATCCTCATCGACGAGGCCGACGGCGCCAGCAGCGGCGCCAACGACCTCTACGACGCTGCGCAGCTCTACCTCGGCGCGCGCTGCCTCGCCACGGCCCCCGTCGTGCGCCTCCACAAGCCGCGCCAGGCGCCCCGCCCCATCGCCTCCCTCCCGGACGCCCACACCACCCACGACACCTTCCAGGGCGTCCGCGTCAAGTGGACCTCCACCGCGCGCCACGTCGAGCGCGGCGCGTCCGGCGCCGGGTTCAACCCGTACATCTACGGCCGCGTCTCCGGGGGAGGCGGCGGTGGCGACCAGCGCAGCCTCGAGCTCCAGTTCCCGCGGCAGCACCGCGACCTCATCCACAACCAGTACATCCCCCACCTCATCGACGAGGCCACCAAGATGCGGCTCAAGTCGCGGGAGCGCAGGCTCTACACCAACCGCGCGTTCGCCCCCGGCGACGACCACCACCGCCTCTGGACCTCGCACACCTTCTCCCACCCGTCCACGTTCGACACGCTCGCCGTCGACCCAGCGCTACGCGATCAGATCCGCGCGGACCTGCTCCGCTTCGCGTCGCGGCGGGAGCACTACGCGCGCGTCGGCCGCGCGTGGAAGCGCGGGTACCTGCTCCACGGCCCGCCCGGCACCGGCAAGACCAGCCTCGTCGCGGCCATCGCCAACCTCCTTGAGTTCGACGTCTACGATCTGGAGCTCACCACGGTGCCCACCAACTCCCACCTCCGGCGCCTGCTCGTGTCCACCACGCCCAAGTCGGTCGTCGTCGTGGAGGACATCGACTGCTCCCTGGACCTCTCCGACCGCAAGAAGGGCAGCTCCAACACCAGCGACGAAGAGAAGGCGCAGCTGGCGGTGCTGTCCCCGGCGACCGTGGCGGCCATGGCGGCTATGGGGCGGGAATCGATAAGCCTCTCCGGAGTGCTCAACTTCGTGGACGGGCTCTGGTCGTCCTGCGTTGGCGAGCGCCTGATGGTCTTCACGACCAACCACCCGGAGCGGCTGGACCCGGCGCTGCTCCGTCCGGGCCGCATGGACCGCAAGATCGAGCTCAGCTACTGCTCGCCCGCCGCGCTCCGCGTGCTCACCAAGAACTACCTCAGCGTCGGCGAGGGGGGCTCCGAAGACACCGACGACGATCCCGACACGGTGAACAACCTCATGACCGAGGCCGAGGGCCTGCTCGCCGCCGAGGTGCGCATCACGCCCGCCGACATCGCCGAGGTGTTCATGGGCTGCGACGGCGCAGGCGCCGCCGCCGCCTTGAGGAAGCTCGTCGACGAGCTGCGCCAGAGGCGAGACACGCCGGCCGTAGACACGGTGCTGGGCGCATCGACAGAGACGGAATAAGGCACAGCTAGTACGTGGATCGCAGCAATGCCTGATTAATTAGCTTCAGTACCTCATAATATCAAGGTGATTTAGTTTAGTTTGGAATTAGGACGGCGCACGCATATTAATTAACTTCAGCTCGTGTTCGTGCTATGGGGTTTGCATGCAAGGGACGGCTTGCTCAAGCTCGATCCTTTTGTGTTGTGCTAATCGCGTAATCGATTATGCTAATTAACCAGGCATGAGATGGGATGGTAATGATTTTACATGCTGCGAATGCTTCGAGATGGTGTGTGGCTTTCTTTTCAGCAATAGCAAAAGTTTCTTCCGTCTTTCAGAAGCTGCTTTTATTCTTGTTTGATCATAAAGAAGAAATGACCTAAATAGTACTGTTTCGTAAATGCGAGAGTACTCTATGTAAGTGCGAGAGTGACTCTCCTCGTACGTCATTTGCAAATTTAGCACCTTGTCCGCGCGGTGGCCACGTGGACGAGCCTCGTGCACTACTACAAAAATGATTTGTAGCAACACCACCTAGTTCACAGTAGAGGCGGCTCACTTACCAAGCGCCCTACGTTGGTCGAGCTCGCCCACCTATACCAACCGCCTCTACAAATGGTTCACAGAGGCGGTGGTATCACCAACCGCCCTACAAATGGTTATATTTGTAGGGGCGGCCGAAATACTAGCCGCCTCATCTGCTTGATTTGTAGAGGCGCTGTACCACCGCCTCATCGTTCATTTGTAGGCGGTGGATAACCACCGCCTCACAAATCGACCAAAGATATAGTACAGACCCTTCTTCCTCCTCGAGCTGCACAAAGGCAACCCGAGAGAGGAAGGAAGGAGGCCTTGGGCACCTCCCAAAAATTGCTATTTTGAGGGGAAAGGTTTTGAGTTAAATTCCTTTGGTGGAGAGGTTGTTGGAGGTAAGAAAATGGTTTTCCATACATCTTTTTGAAGTTTTAATGGTGGGTTATTGCTTAATTAGAGTTTTGATTTTCTCTCTTCTATGGTGTTTGAGTAATTTATGGAGCAAATGAGGTTAAAATTTTGAATATGCTAGGCTAAATTAGTTATGGGAATAATGTCATACCCTTATTTAGTCATTCTTCCTTGATTTTAGTAGACTATTAATTAGTTTTATGGATGTTTGAGCTACATCTAGATCTAGATACCTAGAACTAGGGTTTGTTTTTTTTTACTAATTACATTGTTATTAATTTAGTGGAATATATTTACAATTGCTATTTACATTGCACCATACATTTAGAATTATTAATCGAATTTAGAATATCCTTCCATAAAATTTCTATGTATATTTTTTGAAGTAATAATTAATTTGTGAAGTATTAATTAGTCCTATTAATTCTTATCTTTGTTTTCTATATTGAAATAAAGATGGACGATAGGAACTCTTGGATGTATGGTAAACAAAGGTGGGAGCCAAGTTTCCGTGATGAAGTGGATAAATTTCTTCAAGCCGCAGAGAGCCATGCAATGTCGAGCAATAATAGTGGTGAAATTCTTTGTCCGTAGAAGCGATTGAAGAACTATCTCGCATGGAAAGATGTGACTATCATTAGATCACACTTGATTATGCGAGGATTTGTTAAAGACTACACGCTTTGGAATCATCATGGTGAAGCGGTTATTAACAACGTTGATCCGTAAGAAGACGACGACGATTACCTAGATTGCATGGACCAATATGTAGCTGAATATGATGCGAAATAGACCGTGAAGAAGAAGGTAGTGGTGGTCATAACGACGTAAGTGGTGGCAATGATGGCGAGGACGTGTCGGGATGAAGATGACGGTGATTATTTGGAGGAAATGCTTGGGCCATTGGACCGTAGATTTTACTAAAGAACCCGAAAGGTCTAGAAAATTTGGAAAGGGTTAAAAGCCTCGAAGGAGACTTTGTATGGTGTTGAAAAGGGTTGTCCGACACACCGACGGTGCTACGTTTTGTGCTTGAGCTACTCATCCCAAGGCTGGCATACGGCCGGTCGATCGTAGTTTCAATGATGCATACGCCTCCGCCTTGGTTGTCGCACACACCAAACTCGCCCCCCGCCAACACATACGGCTAAGAAGGTTATAAGTCCATTGACAATGGGGTTGAAAAATCCATGCATGCCCGAACCATTGTATCCTTTACCGTGGCGATACGTTCAAGTCACTAGATAAATGCCCCCGGTGTGGCACTAGTCGTTACAAGAACAATGACCTTTACAACGGGGAAGAAGCCTCCACAGGGAAGAAGAGGAAGAAAGGTGGGAAAAAGGTGGTACAAGATTCTCAACCCAAAGAGAACACTCCATTAGGCATCGATGCAAAGCAGAGAAGAATCCCTGCCTTGGTAATGTGGTACCTACCAGTCGTCGATCGCTTGAGGCGTATGTTCCTAAACCCTAAGGAAGCTTCACTCATGACATGGTGGGATGATGAACGCAAGGTGGGTGATGGTAAATTGGACACCCTACCGATGCTACCAGTGGCAACGCTTTGATGCGAAATACCAAGAATTTAGCAAAGACCCAAGGAATGTACGGTTTGGCCTTAGCAGATGGAATGAATCCTTCAATGAGAGAACTAATGAGCATAGTACATGGCCGATGATCTTAACCATGTACAACATCCCAATGTGGTTGTGTCGAAGAGAAAATATCTTCTCCTCACTATTCTCATTCAAGGTCCCAAACAACTGTGCATTGATATAGATGTGTTCCTCGAGCCTTTGATGCAAGAAATGGAGAGGCTATGGCGGTATGGAGAGCCGATGTACGACGCCTTGAGTAAAGGAGGACTTCATATGTAGAGCCATTATCTTTGTCACTACCAATGATTACCTCTACTGCTTTGCTTTGTCCGGACAGATCAAAGGGAAGACGGGATGCTTAGTATGCTTGGATGGTACTACATGGGTGTTCTGGATGCATTCAAGAAGACGGTTTACCTAAGGTACTGACGATTCTTAAAGACAACTCATGATACCGCAGCAAGTTGTTCTTCAAATTTTATGACAACAAACCAGAGACCGAATCCCCTCCAGAGAGACGTCAAAACGGGCAACATGTGTTCGAAATGGTGAAACACATACATGTTGATTTTGGAAAGAAGAATGCGGATGGGACAAAGAGAGATAGAAGCACACCTCCGTCCCGGTGTACCTTTTAAGAAAAAGTCGATCTTCTTTAAGTATCTGCCTTATTGGCCGGACTTGGAGGTCCCCCATGCCATTGATTCTATGCACTTACAGAAGAATGTATTTGAGAGTCTCATTGCTACCTTGATGGACACGGGCAAGACAAAGGATGGTCTAAGATCACGGAAAGACATGGTGCGGCTAAATGTGAAGCCGAGCTTCACCCGATACCTGTGGTAATGGAAAATACCTCCTACCGCAGCTAGTTTCAACGACTCCGGATGAGAGGAGGGCGATCCGCAATTTCTTGAGAGGGTAAAAGTTCCCACCGGGTTTTCACCAACGTGAAGAAGCTAGTGTCAATGAAGGACTCACAATAACACGCTTCAAGGCTCACGATTGTCATGTGATGCTCACATTGTTCCTACCTATTGCAATCGGGCTATAGAGCCGAGTTCTTGAAAATGGCCATCACCGCATGTGTTACTTCTTTTCAAGATCTCACGTAAGACGATTGGTGAAAATGAGCTTCGTGACCTACATGAATTCGTGGTGGAGACAATAAACCAACTAGAGATGTGTTTACCTCCCGCTTTTTTGATATAATGCCACATCTCATGATTCACATGGTTCATCGACATGCACCGGGCCCTTGCTACTTACATGAAATGTGGTCCTACGAACGGTTCATGTCGGTTCTTAACCGATACGTGCATAATCGAGCATGCCCGAGAGGGCTCCATGATAGAGGGTTACAATCACCGAAGAAGTCGCCGAGGCTTTGTCAAGAGTACCTAAAAGTACAAAGAGGGATTGGTAAACTCGATTCTCGCACAAGGGTAGGCCGATGGGAAGGGCACCAAGGGAGAAAAGTCTTCATCGACAAGGATTTCAACGGTTAGTCGAGCTCATTATAGTGTCTTGCAGAGTACGAATCGATGCAACCGTACATTGATGAACACTTGGATGTCATTAGGCGTAGAGTAATGGCGGTCGACGATTGGGTCATGAAACAAAGACAAGCATCGATTCACTACATGGTTGAAGGAGCAAAACCTACCGAATGGGAAACCAGAGATGATATTACCATCGAAGGTTGGTGGGGCCCATCGAGACAAGTGACATCATGGCAAGCTTACGACATCAATGGGTACACGTACTATACCAACAAGAAAGGATAGTAATTGTGTGAACCAAAATAGCAGCGTTCGAATAGAAGCCATCAACGGAATGGGCAAAAGACCCCATACTTTGGCATCATAGATGATATATGGGAACTTGACTATGGAATGGGTATACAGATGGCCATGTTTAGATGTCATTGGTCAAACAACACCAAGTGAATGAGATCGGGTTCACAATCGTGGACCTCGAGAATATCGGATACGCAGATGACCCTTGGGTGCTCGCTTCACGTGTCACACAAGTTTTATATTTACGTGACCCGAAAACTAACCTACCCCCAAAAAAGAAGACAAAGCATGTGGTTGCCTTCGGGAAACAAACTATTATCGGAGTAGACGGAGTGGATGATGTTGATGAGTACAATAACTACGATGAAATGCAACTATTCACCGACTTTCCTAAGAAGATCTGTCGTGGAAAAGAACTTGCCCAAAGACATACCGCCATGGGAACGAAAATGTGCCAAGGGGAAACTTGTTACAAAGCTAGTTGTTCAAGTTTGATGCATGGTGTATGTATGTATGTGTGTTCAAAGATGCATGGAGTGTGTTTGGAGAAAATGTCCGAACCAAAGTTGTATATTTTGATGAGTTCTACAACTTTTATTTTTACATCCTGTAACATCCCCATTTTGGCTTGTGTTTCAAATGTAATAAAATGAGGATAATTTTCCTTGGTTCTAAGGTTGCTTTGTGACACCTCTGAGTTATTTCATAATTTTTGGAAATTATTTGAAATATTTTAGAGGCAAGTCAAACCCTGGTCAAACCTTTGAAATAGCCTTCTAGAGTTTCGGAGAAAATGTTTTGCATAAAAACCTCTAAAAATTTTATGTAAGGTTTATCGAGTCATTAACCTCCAGTTAAAATTTCATGATTTTTGGAGCTAGTTTGCTATCTCTAAAAATCATTCCTAGGTTTAGCCTGCTTTCAAAATCCATAGTCAAACATCAAGAACATACACTTAAAATAATTTTTGTAAAAGAATTTACTTCAATTAAAACTATGGAAATAATTTATTTAAATCTTATAATAATTATAATGAATAACTATAATTTTTCCCAAATTTTTGGAGCTAAATTAATTCACATAAAATTCAAACTTGCTTCAATAACCTTTGTAAGTTTGAATTTAAAATAAGCAAATAACTCATGAACAATGAGATTTAAAATTTTTGTCTGGTCACTAGGTCATTCCAGGAACCTCCTGAAAAATTTCAGATTTTTATGAATTTTATTTCTATATTTGAAGCTCGGTCAAAGTTGGAAGCTTTGGATTAAAACCAGTCAAACCACATGAGCGCATCGCGAGCCGTCCGCTTGGAAATCAACGCCCAGATTGTCGGAGCATTCGGATCGCCCGATTGCCTTCTTATTCTCACCGTCCGATGCTTGATCGGGCCGAGTAAATTATTTGTAGGGCGGTGGTTCAGAACCGCCTACAAATCTATTTTTAGGGCGCTTGTAATCTCAACCGCCCTACAAATAGCCCTCCTATATAAGCCGGAGGGCGCGCGAGGCCGAAATCGGCTAAGTCATTGGGTTTGCGCGGCGAGGCCGATAGGTCGCCAAAATTAGGGTTTACGCCGCCGCCGTTAGGGTTTGCGGCCTCCGCCGCCGCCCGCTCGTCGCCCTCTCTCCGACGCCTCGCTCCCTCTCCGACGCGGCGTCCTCTCCGATCTCGCCCCGCCAGACGCCGGTGCTCTCTCCGACGCGCTCGTGGTGAGTGGCCTTCTCGCGGCGCGCTCGCTCTCTCCGATTCTCGCTTGCGCTTGGGGCGCTGGGACAATCTTTGAGCATATTTTCTCCGCCCCGCCTAGTATATATATGCCTTTCTTAATTTACTTTCGATCGAGTTCGTTTTAATTACTAGTTTCTGCATCTAGACTATCGCACGATGTTAACATCAAGCTTCCTGTCTCCTGAAATGTGGATGGTTTTGTTAACTTAACAGATTTATGTATGCAAAGCGCAGTTTTCTACTTTGTTGGGATCAGCACTATGATGTCTCATGGTTAGACACAGGGAGTGTACCTTAAATCATTTTGGTAAACAAATCCATGAGTAGAGTAGTCGGCCAGAGCGCCATCGTAAGTTTTGGAGGTTTAAACCAAATGGAGTCTTGGTATAGAATATCAACGAGAATTCAGATGTGAACACCATGCAACCGACTAACAGGATATGAGTACCATACAATATTAGTAACCTGGTCCAGATGTACATAGGTAATATTAAGATGGTAGCTGTTCAGGTCCTGATTAGGACATACGTACATGTGACCATAACATAGAAATCTGGAGGTATATACATAGAAGCATGACATGTCGATCGGTGGTTCATACATATGTATTAGCAGGACATAGAGGACTCTCGTGGGGCAACGTGGTGTGAAAAGGACCACTTGCCACTTTGCAACCATGACTTGCTTGAGCTCGTGATCATCGGATGGTCGAGAATCAAAATCCAAGATCGCATCTTTTCCGCTTAACTAATGCTAAATTACTACTTTTAGAGAACCGATGCATGTTGATCTTAGTCGAGTTATGACTCAAATTAATGAGCATGCTATCCTCGATGTAGTGATGTTCTTAAAATTGAATTGGCTACCCAACTTTATTGGTAATTTTGCTTAAAACTGTATTTTTGATTGAGGAAAAGCAAATCGTCGTGCTTGAAAGCAAGATCACATCCGCTTTGTGTCATCTTTTCTAGTTATGTTGCAAAGACAAATAGATAATGGAATCTCCTTTTTAACATATGTCATGAAGCCTACATTATCATGCTTTTATTGTGAACACCACATGTAAATCACTTGCGCCTAGATCTCTGGTTTTAAATGGTCCATGCTCAAGAATACTCAAGTCATTTCATTCAGTGGTTCTATCTCGTACGATATGGCCCTCTTTGAGCTTTTGAGATGTGAAGATGGCTCATGATATGCTCGTGAATACCGCCTTGGCCTCTCGTTAGTGATACTATATAAAATCAAAACCAACATTTGATGCTACTCTTTTGATGGATATAGTATAGGTTAAACCTAGAGAAATGCGTAGAAGCGGCAAGGCTAACACGTAAATGCTATGCAAAAATTCTTCCACGTATGGTGAATATGTTATGATTGTATACATGGTTTTATGTGTTGTTTAAAGGGGCACATGGCTTGGTATGTTGTATACCGAGGACGCTGCATGTGGGTCTTTGCAACCGGGCTCAATGCCATGCTCAAGTCATCGGTTTTCGTGAATCGCCGCTACAAAAGCTTCCAATCAAAACAAGAGGCGAGTCTTCCTACTTAGAGTTCAACCGTTGTGAAGATGACAGAGTTTTTGCGGCGTTTGCCGCCGTCGTTGCAAAAAATCTTGGCTATTTCTTGTTTGCATGGTTCAGTCTTTAATGTTGGCGTGCTCATCTTTTACATTGTTAGACGGGAACAATTGTCCGTGATGTTGTACCTATAACCATGTACTCATCTATTGGCTATGGCCCTTGTGAGGTAGTGGGACCCATTTCATGATGACTAATAGCTGGTTAGACGTTGTAACGCCTCTTATGCTCTCAAACCGAAGTTTCGCTTTAATGATCATGTCAATTCTCATTGGAGTGCATATGTTCTACTTGTACTACTCTCATCTCTCTTCCCTACTACTACTATCGCTGCTCTATTAGAGGATCAGTAATAGTATTGTTTATCCGTATTTGTTGCATCTATTAGAACAAAGCACAAAATGACGGGGACAACAGACGACACAACCCGAGGCCCCGAACAAGTGCCAATCTTTGAAGACGAACAACCGAGTTGCTTATCGAGGAGCAGTTCAACCAGAGCTAGACGATGATCTACAAATGTTATTAGATGGGGACCATGAGGAGGCTAATGATGAAGACGCGACGAGGATGAAGAAGAGGGATATGTAAGTCCGGAGGATCCTTTCCCACTGGTAATGCATGAGGCCAACCAAGAGGAGTTGGACAGGATTTTGATCCGAACGAGGAGGTAGGGATAAAGCCTTATTTCATACATTATGCTTGTATATAAGATCGTGTTATCATTACTAACACTTCGACCTAATAGGCCCTTCTCGAACTCTACGACGTCGGCGACATCTCGCTGCACAAGAAGTAGCAGAGGAAGCTGGAGCAGAGGCAAGAGCCACAGAGCCACAGAGGCAAGAAGTAGCAGAGACATCGATGGCGCCTCGGCCCACAACCCAAGCCACAAACTGGGCAAACAGCAAAGAGGGGACGAGGAAAAGAAGTGCTAACATATATCCAAAGGACACAGATATGTGATAAGAGAGGTCGGGAGGCTAGGGAGCCACTTGAGCCAAAACATCTCGAGCTAAGTGGCGAACGCAATTGGGGCGCTGTAAGAGATGAGTTGAACCCGGCAATCCCAACTTGGAAAGAAGTACCAGCTGATACAAAGAAAGTCTTATGGGATAAGCTGATGACCAGTTTTAGATTCCCGGCGGGAACCGAGGAAATGGTACGCCGTCACGCTATGAAGCAGATTGGAGAGTCATGGAGAGGTTGGAAGTCGTCCCTCAACGTCAAATATGTCCAAAAGGGATTAACTCCCTTCAAGGAGTTTGGCAACATAACTCCTGGACAATGGGAGCGGTTTGTGGCTCAGAAGACTTCAGCGGAAGCATTGGCCCTCAGTGCCCGTAACACTGAGCGGGCGAAGAAGAACGTGCACCACCATCATCTAGGACCCGGTGGGTACTATGGAAAGGAAGAGCAATTTAGGAAGATAGAGGAAGATGCCGCATCAGCTGGGACATACAACTTGCATGGGGTTTCAAAGCGCACAAGGAACTGGATCCTTTCGAGGAATAAAGAAGCATCCAAGGCGCTTAAGTTTAGTAAGTTTGAGATCAAGAGACAGATCAAAGATATCGAACTATGTTGAACAAATGCGTAAGGGCTTATTTAAGCCTTCTAGAGAGAGGGATGAGCTTAGCCTTGCCTTGGGAAACCCCGAGCACACAGGCCGTGTCAGGGGGCTAGGGAAAGAGTGATATGGAAGGAGGGATTTGAAGAGGATAGGCACATGTACAAGAAATATGATAGAGACCGAGAGGCTAACCTTGAGGTCCAAGTAAAGGCTCTAGTTGCGAAGGCGCGCGGTGAGCAAGGATCACAACGGAGGCACGAATCGTAATGCCACCACCGGACAAGCTGGAAGTTCGCAGCAGCCTAAGGTTCCATCTGCAGCCACAACCGCCGATCGATCGATACGGAACCTACTCCTTGCACTTTGGTTGTTCTCATGGGCGTGCAATCAAATATGATTGAGGTGGCAATGGGTGAGGCACATCCTCCAGAGGCACTTATCACACTAATCGGATCCCGCCGGACTACACTAGGGTCGAGATTCGCACCGTGAAGTCCGATTCACCAATGGAGGATAGACTTTCCAACTCCGAGGACTCCAAATACTCGGAGAAGTAGTGAACGATTCGTCCTCCGCACAAGCGAGACATCATATTGACTACGATTACATCGCTCGTGCGCATACACCGCTACGCTTGGAGGAGTTGAGGAGGGGAGATACGCACACCACATCATGACCAACAATTGCTCGAGATGCGACACCGCCACTCGCGATGACGTGCCTCATGATATGCCACCGTCTTCACCGCCTCCTGGAGGATGTGTAGAGCCGACACATGAACAACAAGAGGCCGCACAACAGCATGAAGAGCATGCGGAACAAGTTGATGCACCCGAAGGTGCCCACGGCGAGCCAGAAATTCGAAAAAAGCATCCAATCAAGATAAGGTCAGCCTATGTGCCGATGACAGATGTCGTGGGGGTGGAAAGGTGGTATGGCCATGATATGTTCAAGCCGGAGAACCAAGCGCCAAGATCTGAGAAGGCGGTCACCAGCAAACGGAAACAAGTGCAAGGGCAGGCACCAACCAAAACCAACCAGGTTACTTGCAAGTACGTAAATGTTGAATGCATCACATGGTCAAAGAATTGCCCGCAAAAATATGAAAGAGGCAAGTGTTTCCTTCCAAATCGGGTGATCCAAGATCTACCAATTGGAATGAAAAGGTTTCATGATTGGTACTTGCGTGCTATCCCGACTAAGGTAAATCTCATAGAGGCAAGGTTCCCGCCCATGACATTTGGAGGCCCAAAAGGACAAATTGCCTTTGACTTTGATGACATCCATACTATCTTTCGCCTCGGAGAAATGGAAACCAATCTCATTCGCGTGTGGTGCCTGTAAGTCCTACTCCTATTGCATTGATATGATTGCAATCTTTAGATTTTGTTATAACTAACTAACCCGCGCTTATGATTTGTAGAATGCAAGTGCACATTTCAAGTAAACTTCCTAGCAAAGACCAAGCAGGTACTTGGACCTCAATTAATAGCCCAGATGAGGTTTAATTTCCCAAAGCAAGTGGGGACTGACCACAAGGAGCTGGCCCGTGGAGAGACCGTTGAGGAGAAAGATAAAATACGGAATGAAAAAATTAGGAAGGAGTGCTATAAGGTTGCGCGTATATTTCGAGAGCTTTCTCCGAATGCAAGACAAATCCTATATATTTCTACCCTACAACTTCAAGTAAGTTTAACTATATCCTTCAATCTTTAATGAGTCATATTATTTTGTTCGATGCAAACGAGCTTATCTATTCCTATGATTAAATTCATGCAAGAAGCATTGGATTTGTGTAGTGTCGACCTCAAGCTAGGCATGGCGTGGGTCATGGATCCACTTGATTATGACGAGTCGCTTACAAAGATTTCATAAGCATTCTTAAGACGATACTTATCAACCATCCTCATCGCTTTTGACTTTTCAATACTAACTAACTTGCTTTTGTTAAATTCATTCGAGCAGAGCGCATGTGTACTACGCCAACAAACTCAAAGGTGCATGATCCGAGAGGAAGGGTGACATATATGTCAAAACAAGATGGCGGTAAGTGCAACTTACTTTAGTACGTACATTACGTTGCCGCCACAAGCATTGACGTTTTATATGCGAAACTCACAGCGCCACAAGCGTAAGTCCGGAGTTTGCATCGTGGATATTACGTATGCACTTACATGAGTGTCACCGGTGCTTACAGGAGACACCCTTTATGGTATGTTATAACTAATTCACTTGTCGATAACACACGATATGTTATGAAATACTAAACTTAAAATTGTCTTGTAGTGGAAAGATGAGATAGGAATTTGTAGAAAACCACTCAACGATGATAGCCTCCCGGAGCTCGTCGGGGACATTTGCAACTTCATAATGGATGCTATTATACACGCCGAGGTACATACCATGACGACACGCCTATGCTAGGACGCCGCTCGAGTACGAGTTCCTTCGTGAGTGGGAAGGAATGCATTTAGGACATTGAGAACAATGTGTATGTAATATTATCGCACTTTATGCTACAAGTGTATGTAATGATAAATTATAAACATGATGTTACGCGGATGTGAATATAATGTCTCGTTGAACTTGTTAATATCATGTCTTCAATTATATATATATATATATATATATATATATATATATATATATATATATATATATATATATATATCATGCATGGTTTGATATATATACCGTGGTTTGAGAATTAGAATTTTTTTAAGGAAAATGATTGTAGGGGCGGTCAGAGTTGCAAGCCGCCCCACAGAGAAAATTACAGAGGCGGTTGGTCATCTAAGCCGCCTACAAATCTAATTTGTAGAGGCGGCTGATACAAGCCGCCTCTACAAAACAGCTTGTAGGGGCGGCTCTAGAAACCAACCGCCTCTACAAATAAGATTTGTAGGCGGTTCAGAACCGCCTACAAATCTCGATTTGTGGCGACGGTTGGGTAGGGCGGCCGGCCGAGCCGCCTCTACAGAGGCTCACCAGCCGCCCCTACAGTGCTCTGCTGTAGTAGTGGTGCCGACACGTGGTACCAATACTGTACGGTAACCATGTGGAATTTATAAGTGTTGGCCTCTTAGTTTGTCCGGTCGGCTATTTTTATAAATACAACGATAAGAGAGCTATTTCCACAAATACATCTGTGGACCGTGCTATTACGGATTTTTTTTTTCTTTTGATCTTTCGCGTATACATCGACGTCGATGTTTGGGGCAGGACAAAATGCGAGCAATGGCACGGGTGTTGCCACATCGGCCGTCGGTAGAAGATGTCGGCCCAAAAAGATGGACAGAGGAATTCATGCCGCTCAATTATCTGCTTTTCTCCCAAGTCGTCGCAGGAGAGCTGCGCGTCATTGCACTATGAGTGAGAAAAAAACGATTATGTACAATAGTATATCGCTACCCGGCGGGTCTAGCAGAAAACCGAAACAACATGCTGCTCAATTTTCATGTTATTCATTAGCAGACTATATCTAACTCAGGTAGAGATGGCCAAATGGTCGTGTCAGCTGGACCACTCCGAAGCAGGGCACTGTTGGCTCAGCCCTAGTATAACACAGCTCAACGCTGTAGTCGGGCTGGGCCGGCATAGCTTAACAAGGTGTGCCATGTTTGGATCACAACACCAGCTCATCGGGTCGACACGGCACGACACGTATGGCACGGCCAGCGACCAACGTGGAGGTGGCCGGGCTCGGCAGTGGCGGCGGCAATCGGGCTTACTTGGCCCGTCAAACTTTATCGTGTTCAGGTCGGACCGGCACAGCATGAGAGGTCAGCGTGCCGGATCAGCCCTAAGCCCACAAGTCAACGTGACACGATCCAATTAGTTAGCCGAGCTAGCCGTGCTGTGCCTATTCAGACACGGGCCACCTCCGAACTCAGGTTAGGCCGTGCATATGATGACGAGACAACAAAGCTGATAGCTGAGCCTAAGATGTAAAAACACAGCAAAGTCGGTACACTAAACCACTACTAACATTTTAGCAAGAAATCAAGCAAAGTGCCACTGAGTGATTGGTCCTTTAATTCCTCTGTGGACTTCAATTTATGGATGTCCCTTTCCATTGTCTCTGTAATACATCAATGTCATTTTCTAGATAAACCAGTCTCGTTAAATTGGCATCATGAAATGGTATGGCTTCCCCTGTCCATCACTATTTTTGAAGAATGAGGTATAGACCGGATAATGAGTTGATGCGATCGAGGTCCTTGTAGACATAATTATCTCCACGAATTTATTTGCAACTTTGCTACCTTATCATTTTATGTTCGATGACGTTCGAGTGGTATGCTTACCCGTGTTCTGTACATTCGTCCAATCTTGGCTTCTTTCGGAAGAGCACCATTGACATTACAACAGCCCTGAATGCTGAGCTACATCATTACCATTTAGTCTGCATTCAATATTAATGGATGACAGTATTTTGTTGAGCAATCAATTTTACATTGGTAAGTATTAACTGAATTTCCATTGACCCTTCCACGATTTCAGGTACAATAGCACACCTTAAAAAACAGAAGAAAGACGCTCTGACTTGTACATGGTAAGTTCCCCTAGACTACTTTTGGAATTATCATTGGATTCATTGCCTATTATATCCTTTGCATTTTTCATGATAATCCATCTAGATTTATTGTCTTTCCGCATGCATCTGGATTTAAATTTTATTGCCTTACTCAACTGTCGATTGCAGGTTCAAGGTTTCAAAGATGAGGCTTCTTTTGTCAATGCTTTCGGGTGTGTTTCATAGTGCAAATTTATTTGATGTGATCTGCTGTACATTTCAGTTGTCCGATTTAGCATCAATGCTAATATATCATACAGTGAGGGTGATAGCACAGCCGATGTGAGCTGAAAGACTGCAGCGACCTCTCGGCTCGGCCGGCGTGTGGGGCCGCAGGGGGTAGATTGCAGCATGAGTTCAGGTAGTCATTTCTCTGTTAGCTTCCTTCCTTTTCTACCTTCCATTACTTTGCAAGTTTTTTTACTTTCCCACTTATGAACATTGAAAGGTATTAAGCAAATCTGCAAATGTAGTCATCTTTCTTCAATTGCATATATTTAGTATTGTAAGGTTTGATTATTTGTCTGTTTACTTTGGGGTTGTCTGATGCAGGTGCTGAGTATGATTACTAGCAAGGTGGTAAGGGGAATTGTTATTGCTGATGGCTCATACCATTGCCTACCAAAACTAAGCTTTATCATTCCATGTGCGGTATGTTTTTCTCTATTACTTCTGTTATTCTCGCCTTTATGTACAATTAAGGCATATTGATTAGAGGCATTTATTTATATAGTTGGTCGCTTAAAAGTTAAAAGAACATTAGTTGTCTAGCTTTGCTGTTCGGCTGTTCCTGAAAAAAGTCTAGGACTTATATTGTGATGGCAACAGGAAAGAATATATGTTGTAGCTTCCTTCCAAGCAATTGGATATTCTTTGAGTTGACGATCAATACGTCGATCTTACGAAATGAATAGGAGAGAATAACGCAGAATTTTTGGAGAGAGAATGAGATTGCTCTTTTATTAATATGAACTGAATTTTACAGAGGATACCTTATGACTAGATGGTGGACTAATCCTGTTTACACTGAGAACAATGCTTGCGGTGCTACAATGTCAGACTTAAAACACAAATATGATGTCTATGCTTTAGTCCGATGAGGCTTGATCACTTGCTCCATCCATGCCCCATTTTTAAATAGCTCTTGAAGAGGTGGCTGTTACTTCTGGAGAAGACATCTGTTGTGAAGCGTCGCGACTGGTCGGAGCGAGATGACGGTTGATGGAGTATCAACCGTTCAGCGGTTGTATGCTTGTGAGATACTTAACCGTATGGTGGTTGTTCATCAATGTCCCAGGATAAGAAACGTCGTGTGGTATGGGATATACGCATGTGTTCCATTCGTCACACGGTAGAGAATATACCTGGAATCAGTTCAAATATCAGTTCATACCTTTTACGAGCAGTTTACTGGTCGGAGGTTAGGCACAGGACTTTGTCCGACCAGGGTACCCATTGTGTAACCTCTTGAATCCTTACGACCAGTGAGGTTGTGAACCTCAGGGGTTACGACCATAAAGACGTATGGTCTTTATGTATTAAAAATAATACATAGAGGTTTTAATCCTCGTCAGCTAGCCCCCGAACTTTAAATGAATTAGTCGTGTGAACACTTTTCCTCCGACGAAGTTGTATCGGGCAGATGCTTATTAAATGTCGTGACATTTGAAGCGGTTTATATTCACTTTAAGGTTGAGAACTTGCTTCGGGAATCGAGGAGTTTTGTGTCCGTTAGAGAAAAGATTTTGTCCATTGGACTTTTTTAGACAACTCCCGATTGCAGTTAAAAATTCTGAAGCTATAAAAACCCCTTTGTAGGCCTCGAGTTTTTACACTTCCTGTTTTTTCCTCTTCATCTCCTAAGCGGAAAAAACTGCCTCCGACCCCTTATTCTTCAACCCTCCTCTTTCCTCATCCAAAAGCCTGACCATGTCGGACCAAATTACTAACTGGTCGGCTTCTTATTTAAGCGAGAGGAAGCTTGAGAGCTTGGAGAAGATCGGGATGCTTTTCGACAAGAGTCTGATTTCTTGGAGGTCAGCGGCCGGAGAACATTCTCCGAGCAATGAAGATGGGGAAATTCCTATATTGAATGCAGATTCAGATTGCCAATTCACCCCTTCCATCCTACAGTTTTGAAGTATTATGGAGTTGAATTGGTAAATCTTGCTCCCAATGTTATCGCCAATCTCAGCATCTTCATATATCTCTGCGAAGCATACTTGGGGATTCCCACAGATCTGGATCTGTTCAAGTACTACTACAGGATGACAAAGTTTGGGAAGACGATCGGGACGCCTAGAGAGTGCACATTGTGCCTCTATGACGAAAAAGTAGATGAGTACATCATCATGTACTCAAAATCTTTGTGGTCATCATGGAAGAAAAGTTGGTTCTATATGACGGTTACGAAAGAAAGATAGCCTTTATTATTCTGGTAAGAAGGCGGTCGAGAATCCGAGATGGCGCTCCTCCGTAGAGAAGGAGGGAAAAATAGAAAGATGGGTCGAAGCCATCAAGCTCCTTAGTGTCAAGGGTCTAACATCCTGACACATAGTGAAGGATTTTTTCATGCGCCGGATTAGTCCTTTGAAGGCCTGAGCATACCCGATGTTCTGGTATATTGGTCGTGATGATGCGACCAAAGATTCCAAAGAGGGTAAGTTCTGAGTGATTCCGACCAGTTTGTCTATATTAGTTGATTACTTCTGTATTCCTTAAGTCTCTTGTTTACCTTTACAGTATTATCTTCTGACGAGATTAGAAGCCGGATCAAAATGATCTGTGCCGAAGAGCCTGACGACAAGGCTAGTTTCCCTCGGATCTTAGCGGTCGTTTCCGCCGAAGAGAGGGCTGAGAGACTTAAAGTAAGACTATCAACTATGCCTTTTCTTTTGCTATACATACTTTTTCTGATCGGTATACCATAAATCCACTTTGATGTGTAGTCGGTTGGGTTGAGGATCAATAAGGCCACTGAAAGTTATGAGCCGATTGATGATCCGACCATCCCTACGACCACACAGGATGTCAGCCTTCCAGAGGTAGGTAACCAAACATAAATGTATGTTTCTGATGAATGATTTTCATCGCCTAACTAACTTTGATGGTTTATTTAGGCGGTTGTCGTGCACTCCAGCAAGGTTGCTAAGGACCTGCTAATCGCTACTGAAGCTACTGTTTTGGAGATCGACGAATCTACACCCACTGACCTAGCGACCACGAATCTTTTCCTTGACCAACTGGTCGAGGATATTGCTTCTGATTTTCAATCAGTGGATGTGAGGGATCTAATCAACCCTGCCGGTTCAGAACCGGAGAAATTGGTTGAGAAGAAGAGGAAAGCCAGCGCAACGGATTTCACTCTGATGCGTTACAAGGTTAAAATAAAAAAATTGACCAGGTATATGCAAACAAAGAAGTCATGTAAATATATACCTTGAATATTTGATATGTTGGAACCTTGATCTTCCTTATTTTCTTCTTTTGTAGATCTTCTGGTGTTCCAGTCGTCTCCGACTAGAACACTCCTCAGAAAAAAGTTCGTGGGGACGAGGTGGTCGTGGAGGTTCCTGACCAGGACGCTCCTCAAGCTAAGATTGCAGAGGATGAAGTGGTTGAGGAAGTCCCCGAGCAGGTATCAGTGCCAACATCTGCTCAGGATCCACTAGTGATTCTCACTCCGTCTCCGGAGGTAGTCATTCCCGGAGATCCCCAACAAGTTCCACCTCCCCTTGGAAATACTTCTCAAGCTAACAAGTTCCCTTTTTCCCCCAATTTATCGAGGATAAGGAACTTGACGAGGCCTGGGGAAAAATATCGGGCCGTCAAGTCGAGATGGGTCCAGATATGATTTTCGCCGAATATAATGACGTGGCAATTCGGGTGAGTGTTTTACGACCATCTTCATAACTCTTTCTCTAAAGTTTCTTTGAAACTTAGCAAAGAAAGTGACTTATTTTTGTAGCATATGGTCGAAAACTACGCTGTGGTCGGAGGGTTGACCCAACGAATAAAAACTCTAGAGCAAAAACACTCCGAATTGAGAAGTAAGAACTTTTCTCTTTTAACTTGCCTTCTTACATTTTATCATCATGTTCCTCTTTCGTAACTCAATCTGCTCTCTTTATGATATTTGATAGATTTGGAGAAAATTAAAGAAAATGTCGTGGCTAAGGAAACATGATAATAAAACTTAAAGAAGAAAATCAAAATAAAGACCGGTCGATCGCGCATGCGATGACCAGGCAAAAGGAGGTTTTCGACTCTTGCGAGAAGAAAATCAAAGATAACTAGTTGTAGACTTGACTAGTATTCCATATCTCCAATTTAAAGTGTATGTTAACTTCTTTTTATCCACTCGTGCAGAAAAAACTCAAGCACTTGAACGAGCGGAAAAGGCTCTTGAGTTTGAGCGTGGCCAAGGGGCTGAACTCGATCGGAGTCTTGAAGACAAAGTCAAGGCTCTGAACAAAATGCTCTTGGACCTGGGGTCGGGAACGCAATTGCCCATTTTGAGAGACCCTACAGAGAGAATCAATTTTCTTGGCCATCAACTCGAAGATCTCAAGAAAGTGATAACAATCTTTCGAGAGAACCATGCCAGAACGATGAAGGAAGCTATTGCGAATGGAGTTAGTGTTGCCTTGGAGAAACTAAAGGCTTCCGACCGCTCTGTCCGTCTTGAAGCTGTTGAAGAAGACTTCGACTGCTCCGAAGATGAAGCAACCAAATTTCTCGAGGAAGTAAAGCCTCTTGGAGAGAAAGTTGCGGAGGAAATGGAAGTAGGATCTCCATCATGCAGCGAACCATCTAATGGTTCTAACAAGTAGATGAATGTAATATTTAGACTTTGTAAATAAAACTTACTTTTTATCATCAACAAAGTTCTTGTTTTGTCTTATCAATGTTATTAAACACTCATATTTCCTAGCCCCCGACTGCTTATATTAGTAGATGAACTTTACTAAAGAAGCAATAGACCAAGAAACTGAGTAATAACTACGACCATGGTATATGTGCTGATAATATTTGTAAAAAATGATCTAGTGAACACTAGAAAATCATATGGTCTGAACCAGTTTATGATTTCCACTAGTCTAGATCTTGTCCATTATCGGATCACTGTGAGATACCACATATAGTCTGAAGATATAACAAGACTTGCTTTGATGATAAGAAAGTATGCAAAAAATGTATGCAAAGAAAAAGGAAACGATAAGTATCTTTGTTTATATAAATTATCTTAAACTGGTCGTAATGAATTCCAAGAATTGAAGATTTGTAAAATATTTCGTGAAACGTGCTCATGCTCAAGTTCGACTGGCAGCGAGGATCGTAGGAAAAGGACCGTCGCTAGGAAGCTCATTCTAGTGGGCAGGACCACGTGCAGAGAGGAGAGACTTCGACTAGGAGGCTTTCCGTGTCCCGACCAGTAGCCAAACAAGAGTAGAACAGAATGTTGAAATAAAGAAAGTTAATCTTCGAATTCTCGAGGAATAACAAAACCATATAAATTGTCTGTGTTGTGCTCCGTTTACTCGTATATTGCTTTGAGGAAAGAGTATGTGGTCGTGCGTGGGAATCATTGAAGCAATGATCACGACTAAAACCGGTTTGGCGCTTGACAATTAAGTCATAACCAATGAGTAATGGAGATCCCTCTCGGGTTTTTTTTAAAGGGATATCGGAGAGAATGAGTGTCTTCTTCGACAAAAGTTAACAATAATGATATGTGACCATTAGTAATGAATAATAATTATAAACAATCATACTTATCTTGAAAAGAAAATGCATCTTTAGTGAAATATAAAATGCAAGGAATAGAAGAAATTATACAAAGAACTTACGAAATTGATCAATATTTCAAAAATTAGACAAGATTTGCCCGTCCGACATAGCTAATTGTACCGAACTTGGTCGGGTGACTTCGACCACAGTGTATGGACCTTCCCACTTGGGTGAAAGTTTGTTGCGACTCGCTTGACTCTGAATTTTTCTGAGAACCAGATCACCTATAGTGAGGCTGTGAGGTTGCACCTTACGACTATGGTACCTACGCATGGGTTGTTGGTAGATTGCTGATCGTATCAAGGCTTGGTTTCGTCGCACTTTAAGGAAATTGATGTCATCAAGTCGTCGTTCATGCTGATCGTTTTCGTTAAAACAATCAGTCCGAGCAGAACCAATTTTTAGTTCTGAAGGAAGCATGGCTTCAGCCCTATAAACCAAAAAGAATGGTGTTTCACCGGTAGCACGACTAGTCGTAGTACGAACGGCCCATAACAAAGAAGGAAGTTCTTCAACCCAAGCCCCTAACCGTGTAATTAACTAATCGAAAACTCGTCGTTGATTCCTTACATTATGATACCATTGGTGCGCTCAACTGCTCAATTGCTCTGCGGATGAGCAACAGAAACGTAATGTATCTTGATACCTAGGTTGTCACAGAATTCCTGAAAATTACTGCTTGAGAACTGGGTACCGTTATCCGTGATTATACGACTGGGCACACCAAATCGTGTGATCACGTTTTTTGTGAGAAACCTCTTGGCAGCCTCAGTTGTAGTTTTGACAACTGGCTCGGCTTCGATCCATTTAGTGAACGTGTCAATCATGATGAAAAGGAACTCAAAGCCCCCGAGTGCTCTTGGAAAAAGTCCCAGAATGTCTAGTCCCCAAGTTGCAAAAGGCCAAGAAAGAGGAATTGTTTGCAAAGCTTGAGACGGCTGATGTACTTGTCGACTATAAAACTGACATTGTACGCACTTTGTCACGAGCTCTTTTGCATCATGAAGGGCAGTTGGCCAGTAGTATCCTTGCCTGAAGGCTTGACCGACCAGCGTTCTGTAGGAATGATGTGCTCCACAGACTCATTCATGAATTTCGGTTAGCAACTTAATGCCATCCGGTTGAGATATGCATCTCATCAACACTCCGTGAGATCCTCGCTTATACAAGGTACTTTCAGTAAAAGTGTATGATTTGGCTTTTTGTGTTATACGATCAGCCTCTACATCATCTTCTGGAGTGAGGTTATGCTGAAGATAATTGTAGATCGATGTCATCCAATCTCTACCGTGATCGTGATGGCGCCAACCATCACCGACCTGTGGAGCATCCATGTTTGCATAATCGAGGTGTGCGACCTCCTTGCGAACATCTATGTCCTCGGAAGGCTCGACCACCGAGGGTGAATCGAGTTGCTCGAGAAAAACTCCGGGCGGGATGGATGTCTTGGTAAAAGCCATCCGTGCCAACTGGTCTGCCAGATAGTTTTCCTTTCTAGAAATATGTTGGATCTAAAAACCGAAGAAATGCTTTTCGAGTTTCCGTACTTTCGCCAGATAAGATGACATCTTGGTACTAGAGCATTGATACTCTTTTCCTACTTGATTCGCTACTAGTTGAGAATCGTCTTTCACTAGTAATCTGTGAATCCCAAGCGAACGAGTTGTTGGAAGTCCTGCCAGCAAACCTTCATATTCTGCCACATTGTTAGTAGGAGGAAAGTTTAATCGAATGACGTATTTTATTTGTGCGCCAGTAGGGGAAATCAATACGACCCAGCCCCCGAGCCTTGGAGCATCAAGGAACCGTCAAAGTATATTATCCACTCGTCATGGTGTTCGTACTTGGGCCCTTAGGTGGGTTCAGGGTTTGTCCATTCGGCAATGAATTCTGCTATTGCCTAGGACTTGATTGCTATTCGTGGAATGAAATGGAGGTCAAATGCCCCAAGTTCAACCGCCCATTTTGCTATTCGTCCTGATGACTCCCTATTTCCTAAGACTTGACCAAGGGGATACCCAGTTAGTACGACCACTTTATGGGCCTAAAAATAATGCCTTAGTTTCCTTGAAGCCATAAGGAGACCATAGAGTAATTTTTGTACATGTGGATATCTTTCCTTTAGTCCATGTAAGATTTCACTTACGTAATATATCAGCCGTTGGACATTGTCACGTTCTACGACCAACAAACCATTGACTGTTTGTGGCGTTGCAGCCACGTAAATCAGCAATGTCTCTCTCGATCTTGGAGAAACTAAGATTGGGGGACTCGTAAGGTACTTTTTAAGTTCTTCGAAGGCGTTGCTTGCCTCTTTAGTCCATTCGAAACTTCTATGTCTCCGGAGAAGCTTAAAGAAACGTAGTCCCTTTTCATCTAACCGCGCTATGAAACGACTTAGCGCTACCATACAGTCGGTTAGCTTCTGAACTTCCTTCTTTGTGGTCGGAGGGCGCATCTGATCGATGGTCGTGATTTTTGCTGGATTTGCTTCAATGCCTCTAGCCGAAACCAGGAACCCAAGAAGCTTTCCAGAAGAAACTCCGAACACACATTTCTCTGGATTCAACTTAAGGTTATGGCATTTTAAGTTATTGAAAGTCTCATGTAAATTTGGAATGTGATCGCCAGCGTTGATGCTTTTTACGACCAGATCATCAACGTAGATTTCTAGATTTTGACCTATCTGCGGACTAAAGGTTTTTTGTATCGACATTTGGAATGTTGCACCAGCATTTTTTAGATCAAATGGCATCTTTACATAACAGTAAGTGCCATATGGAGTGATGAATGAAGTTTCTCTTCATCTTATTTACTCATATTAATCTGGTGGTACCCTGAGTAGCTATCTAAAAAACTTAACAACTCACACCCGGAAATAGAGTCTATAAGTTGATCAATGCGAGGAGGGGAAAGTCATCCTTCGAACAAGCTTTATTAAGATCTGTGAAGTCAATACACATTCGCCATTTTCCATTGGCTTTTCTAACCATTGCAGGATTGGCGAGCCACTCTGGGTGGTCGACCTCACGAATGAACCCAACCTTGAGAAGCTTGTCAATCTCCGACTAAATTGCTTCCTTCCGATCAGGTGCAAAATGCCTCAACTTCTGTTTGACCGGTTTTTGTCAGGCTGCAAGGCTAGCCTATGCTCGATCACCTCCCTAGGGACTCCGGGCATATCGGACGCCTGCCAGGCGAATACGTCCTGGTTTGCTCGGAGGAAGGAGACGAGCGACTCTTCCTATTTAAGGTTGAGTCCCGCTCCGACCAGTATTTTGGCGCCCTCTAGAGAAGCGCTTTCGTCGAGTAGTACTTCTTTTGTCTGGTCGGAAGGTTTTGGCGCCATCTTTGGCCTCGAGTGCTTGACCTGCATGGTAGTGGTGTTAGTTCCCCTGGTCGAAAGTTCGTCGACCAGTTCCAAGTATTTTTATCACATGCGTAAGCTATTTTTTGGTCGCCTCGACTATGTTGACACCCTTTGGTCTCGGTATTTTCAAACTCTGGTAACCTTAATGCGTGGCTATCAGGAATTTTGCTAAGACCGACGACCGAGGATTGCATTATATGCGGTTTCAAAATTTACCACATCAAATGAAATCTTTTCTGTTCGAAAGTTTTCAGGCCTTCCGAACGTGACCAGTAGGGACAAATGCCCTATTGGTTTGGCGGTAGATCTAGGAACTATGCTATGGAAGGCATATTTCACAGGTTTTACCTTGGATTTGGGAATCTGCATGTCTTCCAATGCGCTCGCAAATAAAATATTTAAAGAACTACCTCCATCTATCAAGACCCGATTAACCTTGCAGTTATTAATAGTAGGCTCAACAAAAATAGGGAACCTACTAGGTCGAGTCGAAGGGATGGAGCAATTTTCTTTGTTGAAGGAGATTATCGTCTCGACCACCTTGAAGGTTTAGTGGCGATCGAAGGTTCGGTAAGGTTGACTTCCCACTCCATGGCCTTCAGATGACGTCTGGACTCGTACGAAGAAGATCCACTGAAGATCACGTCGACAGTGTACTGAGGTTCTTGGTACTCTATTTCTTCGTCACCGTCTTTGTCCTTCTTGGAGCTTGTGTCTCCGAGCTCTTGTATCGAGGGGAGTGGACCTTTACCTACATAATAATCTTCCAGCTTCTTTTGCCAGGCACGACAGTTACGCAAGTCATGTCTTGCTTGTGGTGAAGTAGACACCACTTCTTATTTTTCTTGTATTCATTGGTTGGGACTTTTGCCTTGCCACGACTGGCATAATCTTTCCTTGCCTTGGTGAATTTTTTAGGAACCGCAAGAACCTCCTTATCGTCGGGTTTGCGGTGTCTCTTTTTCTTGAGAGACGTCCTTTGCTTCTTTTCTGTTTTATCAAGCCAGATTGGGGGATTTTATCTTTTCGATCAATGGCATCGTTCCACTCAACCGCTTCGCTGGCGATTGCGTACTTGTCGGCCATATTGAAAAGCTCGATGGTTGTTCGTGGCGGATGTATGGCTAAATCCTCCGTAAACCTTCGATTTCTTAATCCTGATTTGAAGGCTTGAATGACAGAAGATTCCGCAACATTTGGTATTGAATTACGAACCTGGCTAAATCTTTTGATATACTGCCGGAGAGTCTCATTGGATTTCTGCCAAATTCGGTGGAGATCGCCCTCCTTCCCAGGGCGGTCGTATGTACCCTGAAAATTTGCAATCAGAAGGTCACAAAGTTGCTCCCAAGTATACACTGATCCGACCGGTACGTTGAGTAACCACGACCGACTGATCCTTGTAATACCGTGGGAAGATAGTTAGCCATTACATTTTCATCACCACCAGCGGCTCTGATGGCGGTGGTGTATATCTAGAGAAATTCTAAAGGATTTTGAGTCCCATTGAACTTATCCAAATTGGCCGGTCGGAACCTATTTGGCCAACGCACAACCTGGAGCCCTGTGGAGAAGGCTCGACGACCCGTGATAGTTTCATAACGCCTTTTTTGGAAAGGTGCCGGATTATAATCGGTCGGAGACCGGTTTCTTAAATTGGATTGCCGTTGCTCCGGTGTCTTGATTCGGTCATGGACGTTGATAGGACGCCTCCGACCGCTTGCTTGATTCAGATGATGTCGAAGATCATCAGGTCCAAGCGATTGCTCCTCTCGACGAAGTGAGGGTGAGGTTTCTTGGAATAGTCTTCTTCCCTCATGACTTCTTGGTCAAAATCATCGAAGCGGTCTTGGTATCAACTGATCTTCAACACGACCATGCTAGCCTCTGCTGTGGGAAGAATGCTGGGATGAAGTCATGGCCTGACTTTGTGAATGCCTTCGTTCCCGATATGTTTCTGTGCGCTGCATAGTCTGTTGGATAATTTCTGATACCTGACCTACAAGTTGGACAAAACCCGGAGTCTCTGCTAAAACAGGGTCAGAAGTATTTAAAATATCTCTAACTCGATGCAGGTTTTGTACCGTTACCGAATGTCTCAGAGGATTTCTGCCGGAAGGTGTTTGATGGCCTGAATTTCCCCCCGACCTCCTAGTTGTTCTTGCCTGGTCCCTTACATGGGATGGGGCAGAACGAGGCGAATTAACTGATGGACGTCCATCAGTTCTGTTACCTCTGGCATTTGGTGCTTGACCGCTCGTACCATCTCCATCATTATGTGGCGACGAGGCAACGTATGGAGGACCGTACACGGTATTTTGATCTGTATCTCCGATCGCATTGACCTCGTGCTTCCAGCAATGATCTTCCGATGAGCTTTCGTCATAATCGATGGGGAGCCTTTCAGAGCTTCTGCGAGAAGCTTCCATGATGGAGAGTGGTCGGTAATCAGTACTTTTTGAGGTCTTCGTAATGGTCTCAACCTGATTTGACGGATTGCCGATCGTATGCTGAGCCTTATCATCCCCACTTGGTCTATGACTAGTGGGGGTTTCATCGACACCGTCACCAGATGTCGGTTGGCTCCTGGAATTGCCAGAAGTCGTCGATGAGTACCTGTCAACCATGATCGTATCAAGGGTATATTGATCCTCGAGTTGCGGTGTTGAATTTTCGTCATCTTTTTTGCCGGTCAAAAAGTCCAGGCTTGTAGAGGTTTTTGGGTGTTCCGAACTGGTCGGAAGCACTTCCTTTGAAACCGCCACTGATCGTAGCGGTGTATCCTCATCCATCCGATCGACCTCGCTGATATCTGCGATGGTGTGGATGCATGCGTCCATATCGAGGTTGGAGTAGTCTGCTAGGTCGAACCAGTTTACCTCGTCCCAACTTCCTGCCATAACCGCATGAGCGATTACAAATGAAAATAGACAAGGATTTGATGAGCAAAGAACTTCTTCCAAAACTCCGCGCCTTGCTCCCCACGGACGGCGCCAGCTGTCGATGATCAAGACGTCGATCTTACGAAATGAATATGAGAGAATAACGCGGAATTTCTAGGGAGAGAATGAGACTGCTCATTTATTAATATGAACTGGATTTTACAGAGGATGCCTTATGACTAGGTGGTGGACTAATCCTGTTTACACTAAGAACAATACTTGCTATGCTACAATGTCAAACTTAAATAACAAATCTGATGTCTATGCTTTAGTCCGATGAGGCTTGATCCCTTGCTCCGTCCATGCTCCATCTTTAAATAGCTTTTGAAGAGGTGGCAGTTACTTCTGGAGAAAGCGTCTGTGGTGAAGCGTCGCGACTGGTCGGAGCGAGATGACGGTTGATGGAGTATCAACCGTTCAACGGTTGTATGTTTGTGAGATACTTAACCGTATGGTAATTGTTCATCAGTGTCTCAGGATAAGAAACATCGTGTGGTATGGTATATACATATGTGTTCCATTCGTCACACGGTAGAGAAATACATGGGATCAGTTCCAAATATCAGTTCATACCTTTTACAAGCAGTTTACTAGTCAGAGGTTAGACACAGGACCTTGTCCGACCAGAGTACCCATTGTGTAACCTCTGGAATCCTTACGACCAGTGAGGTCGTGAACCTCAGGGGTTACGATCATGAAGACGTGTGGTCTTTATGTATTAAAAATAATACACAGAGGTTTTAATCCTCGTCAGTGTGTAACTTATAACTTTCGGTTAACCACTACGAATATGAATAATAGACGGATAGACTATACTCTTATGGACTTATATTGCCTCTATTCATAATGACAGCTACTCCTTGAAAGTGTATAGCATTTTTCTTTGTATATAGTAGCTATATTTGCCAGATGGCCACTGCTATATAAGTATCTATACCTCTTGCTAAATTTCGAGAGATCAGCTATATGCTTCGCTTCATATAGGTTATACGTTGAACTTTGAATGTAGTTGTACAAACATCGCCGTAGACACTAATACGTGTTTGGCTCTAGAAACCATAAGGCAGAGGGAATGAAATAAGATGTGTCTGCGAATCAGTACTTCCAATATTGTAGGACAAAAAGATGTTCGCGGTGTGCCCTCTAATTTTTTTGAAAATTTATTTGATATTCTGAAAACCTTTCGAAATGGGAAGCATATAAGTATATATACTTCTTGCTAAATTTCGAGAGATCAGCTATATGCTTCGCTCCATATAGGTTCTACGTTGAACTTTGAATGTAGTTGTACACAGGGTTCAAAAACCCGGAACCGGACCCAATCCCGGTGAGGGCCCGGGAACGGTAACCGGTCGGTTACCGGAGATCCCGGTGGAAAACCGGATAAATTTCGTCCAAATAAATTTGAATTTGAGATGTTTTCGTTGGAATTTTGAATTTGAATTTGAATATGAAGGATTTCCGGCCGGGATTCAAAATCCCGGACCCCACCGCGAAATCCGGTAACCGCCAGTAACGGCCGGTTTTTCGTTCCATGGTTGTACAAACATCGCCGTAGACACTAATACATGTTTGGCTCTAGAAACCATAAGGCAGAGGGAATGAAATAAGATGTGTCTGGAAATCAGTACTTCCAATATTGTAGGACAAAAAGATGTTCGCTGTGTGCCCTCTAAATTTTTGAAAATTTATTTGATATTCTGTAAACCTTTCAAAATGGAAAGCATATTTGCTGTTCTGTAAGAGTTGATCTCCTGTGATACTTAGTTATCTGTGCTCGTATCAGTTAGTGCCCTTCATTTTTACAGTTAGGTAATATGATCAATTTACATAATAAGATGTTCAATGTTTTCTGAGCGTTTATTTTCAAAACCACTGTTTCTTGCAGTTTAATGCCCATGCATAGGATGATAGGACCGTACGAAGGATAGCCTTTGTAGTGTTGTTTTCATGTGGCAAAAGGGAACTATTTATAACTACAAGATATCAAATTCCTTTTTTATATGTAAATTTATGCTTATGAAAACTTATAAAGTGGAAAAAAATGTTGTAACCATTCAATTCAACACATATACTTAACTTATGTTGAAGTAATATTTTTTTTATAATAGTTGGCAACTTAGGAACCTTCACCCCTGCTAACTTTTTTCGGGGTGTCACTTTTCTCTCTCATTTACCTAGTTACTTCTTGTCCTATCTCGTACAGATCAGACCTGTTTCCATGTACATCTGCTCAACTTTCTTCTTTTGTATGTTATAACATTTTTTCCACGAGTAAAATGCAACGGTCATTGAACTCGTTATGTTGTGTCAACTGAGTCATGTATTCTCAAAATACATGTTTGAGTCACTCATATGGTTTAAGTGAACCACTATTGATCATAAGTGGATATGCAGTTCTCCTGCTCCCATCATAAGTCACTAAGCACTGTTCTACCACCTAGTGAACCATTATCGGTCATAAGTGGATATGCAGTTCTCCGGCCTAGTTGTCTCTTGACTCCTACAACAAGCCGCTCTACCACCTCGTCGCGAAGCTATGCCGCCTCCTCCGACCATGTCATTGCCGGCTCCTCTGCCGGCCACCTTAGATCCGAGCGAATCAGATGTGTTAGATGGTTTGGATCGGACAGACACGAACAATACCGTTGGTTGACTGAAAGTATTTCTGATTTTAAATTGGGCACCACCACATAAATTGAACCAAATAATCTACATGAGCTTCATCAATCACAAATTGCATCGGGCCCGAGGATGGACCAAACACAAACGAAAAAAAAACACACGTATCAACAATCTAAGCGTCCCAACCGGGAACTAAGATACAGATCATACCTGGTATTGCACAAATTGCACTACATAATATATGCTACATCCTTCCTTGAAAAAAATATATGCCACATCCACCAATCTAAAAAACTAGCATAATATGAGATCTGACGTTACCTTGGAGCTGGTGCCAGGGCGATTTCTAGGAGAACGCGACGGCTGTGGTTGCAGCGACCATGGGGATGTGGATGCTGAGGACCAAACTCGCTCGACATGGGTGCCTTGAACGCTGCCTTCCTTCCGCCCGCGCCGCCATATCTCCGCACAACCGCCATTGGGAGATGGAGGCTAGGGTTTGTGCTGTACGCGGTGAGGATTGGCACGCTCTGCTACAAGGGCTGAGGGGAATCCGCGAATCCATAGCTACTCCCGTGCAATCTCTCCTCCACCACCCAAACTCCGGCTTGGATGTGGCCTTGAATCTTGGTTGCTTTGAACCGCGTGCTGTGCGGCGTGTGTGGGCTGGTCAGCCTGGGCCTGGTCACCAAGGCTTGGCCCATATCCGCATCCACCTTTGTCACTGCCTTGTGGCCCTACTCCCACCGCCACACCAAACACCATGTAAGTTTTTAACCCAGTCCAATTCTGCCTGCTTTCCCCCTCGCGACCGAGTCCGCCACTCGAGCCGACCTTCCCCTTCTGTTTCTGCCACACTCGGTTATTTTCTCTTCCTGTTTCACATAATGAATTTTGAGTTATGCATGTGGTTTGTTGTGTCGAAAGAAACTATGGAAATCTGTTTCTCAAAACCGCGGCGCAATCACTCGTGTGGACCAAGAGTATTACAAAAACGGTTTTGCTAGTTTTAAGTTGCCTGAAATTTTCTTAAGTTTAAATCACTTGTTGTGACCATTGGATTTGTGTAGAGATTGGTGTATCATATGGTTAGATATTGATCCAATTGATGCTATATGATTGGATATTGATCCAATGGTCACAACAAGTGACTTAAACTTAAAAAAAATTCAGGCAATTTATGAATAGACAATCCCTTACAAAAAAACAAAGTAATCCATAAATAAACTATAAGTTATTGCACATAATAGCACTGGTACTTGAGCTCAAAACATTACTGGAGTATCTCCTTAAATCCATTTCTAACAAATCACATGATCAACCATTCAAAATCTTGAAGCAAAAATCCCAATCCATCATCCATTATTCCATTTTAGACAACCATCTAGAAATTAGAATCGAGAGGGAGTACTTGGTGTTAGACTTAGATACTGTGATGACTGGACTCTGGAAGTGGACTGGTCGCAGCTCACCGTCACCTCATGCCCCCAACCGCCGTCGCCGCGCTGTGGCCCACGTCGGTCACCCTTGAGGGCTGGGGGCCCCAACCGCCACCGCCTCTAGCCTTCCTCGCCTCCTAGGACTGGGAGCAGCACGACACCACACCACACGCTCGCCGGCTCTGCCCCTGCGCCACACACCCTCTCCGCCGTGCCGCTAGGGTTAGGGAGCACGCTCCCATGTCTCGGAGGGTTGTTAGTAATGGCTTAGTAGGAGTGAAACTTGGCCATTTTCCAGTTCATTACACTTTGTGCTTAATGTTACTGCAGATGCTTATGGAAGTAATGTTGTCCTTCCATATTCATGTACAGTTACTTGCATTGAAGCTCGTAGCGAGCAGTTTGATACGTACATGCAATGAGATATCCCTACCGAATCCATTGTGTGCTGGTGACAAATTCAACATGATTTTAGCTCCTACGCTGTATCTGGATGCAACTCCAAGCACTGGCTACTACACAGGTGATGAGACTTATTCATCTTTTTAAAGTTGATCCTGAAAAATTGTGCCAATTGAACGGTGGAAATGCAGCTCAGAATGTTTTATCTGCACTGTGCGCCTACTGGATACTACCCTCGTGTTATCCTACAGTTACCCCTGAATCATGGAATTTTTTTTGCATATTTGGCCCTGTAGCAAGTTTAAATTTCAAAAATAGCCCCGTTCGAACGAAAATTTCAAAAATAACCCCAAAATAGTGCTCCTATCATGCCATCGAGGGCGGCAGACCGGTGCGCCTGCCCACCGCCCCGGCGCGCGCGCAGTTACCGCCGGCGCCAGCTGTATAGCCGCCCCATTTTCGTTTTTTAAAGGAAGAACAACTTAAAAAAATATTAAAAATATTAAAAATTAAATAAAATTGGAAAAATTTAGATTTTTTTTTACGAAATATGAAATATTATTATAAAATTATAAAATATTAAAAATACTAAATATCTATTGTATGATGTTATTATTTTTGAAAATAAAAGTGTGGTGACAACGTTGGTTGGTCTGTTTGTTATTTTTGTAGAATATGAAGGGCACAAAATTTGTCAGACTCGCAATAACATTTTGTAATCATCGTATATTGTTGTAGTGTGCTAAATTTCTAAGAAATTTTACGAGGACGATTAAGATAGTAACGAGTCGTAAGGAGGAAGGTAAGTGATATTACTTTATGCTTGTTAAAAATGATGAGTTAAAGCATAATACTTTATGGAGCTTATACAAAATACAATTAAAGGGGCTGAGAACGCTCGTTGTGATTATGAAAATGGTCTAAAACAGTACTTTGAAATGTTGGGGGCCAGAAATATTGTGGTTCCATACTCTATATGCACTGCACAATTTTCTTCAGTCATTTCGATTAGGGTTTGCAGAAATGAAAAAAAAGTAGGGTTTGCAGTCTTGATAGCAAGGTATATTTGCGGTCTAGAGGAGATTGTGGATATTCCAAATATGCTATACTTTCGTATACGGAAAACTATATGTTAGACTCGGAATAATATTTTGTTAACGTCAGATCGCTAAAGTACAACAATGTCGTAAAGCATACGTCATGTAATGCGAGGATACATGATAGTTGATCTATTTATGAAGGACTACGATACATAGATAAAGAGTGAACATTACAATCTTATTACAACTGGACTTCTACTTGGCAAGAATAAGAAATAATAGAAGAAATACCGCAAAACTAACTATGTGAAGTAATTTCTGAAGCATTTTCACAACCCTTTCCATCCTTTCATCAAGTCTTTTAAGTATGTTAGGTTCATTTTGCATTGGTTGATCGGAGGCTCGAGCCATCGGACTAAATGCAAAGAACACCACGAGTGTCTTCTTGTAAGGCGACAATTTGCATTGCAATATCTCGAACTCATTGGGCAGCTTCATCACCCCATCGCCAAACCGCATATTGTGTTCAAAAGGAATTGCGGCTTGAAGTGAAAAAGAACATGCTATTTCGAATGGAATTCATTTGGGATGATTAGGCAGTACTTACCGTAAGATTTGAACACTTCATGAACACTCGGGATGGATTCGTTGGCGTATGCGAAGTGAACACATTTATCGGATCCCTGCAATGAGGGCACACGAGGTGATGTCGCAGCGATTCTAATTGTCTGCTCACACGAAAGTTAGATGAGGCCGAAGACATGTTGTTATAGAATGGAAGAAAGGAGAAGAGGAAGTGAAGAGTGAGGTGAATGGCTGCCAATGCATTCATATATAGCCCGTGGCTAAATTGCAATGGGTTCAAGGATACGCGTCCGCGAGGTAGCCGCCCGAGGAGGAATCATTTGGCAGTGTTGCGTGATGTCTTTTAGATTTTGTCCCGAGTCGTCGGGTCACATCACTGTACAAAAGCTGACTCGTCGGGTCAATGATCACGCAAAGTCGACCGTCGGGTCACATCATCACGCAAAGCTGACTCGTCGGGTCACATCATTGCACAAAAGCTGACTCGTCGGGTCACGTCGCTTGCACGAAACCAGAAGTACATTAGAATCCGAAGACAGAGGCACATTACACGTGGTCACATGGCATGCTAGTTCGGCTAATTGCTTGAGTCATCCTTGCTACTACTACGGTACAGTGCGACACAAGCATCCGGACTATGTAAGTATTCATACATGCCTTTAGGGGATAGTAAAAAACATGGCGGGTAGGACAAAGGACTACTACGGAATGGCCCGACCTACTACGAGGATCGGGGCCATTTTCCCTTCCTTGTGACCTCGGCGTTGAACTCCTCGCTAGCCTCTTTGGTCTTTGCTGCTATTTCCCTCTTTTTCTCGCGCTCCTCTCGCGAGCCTCGCGCTCGCGATTGCACGCTCGAGATGAGCTTTGTCTCCCGACGATACGCTCGCTTTGCTCGTCGCTGCGGCGCTCTTCCTCCCGGATTTCGCGGCCATTTTGACATCCCACTCCTCGAAGTCGAGTCCACCGGTCATGTGGGTGGATCTCGTGGTCGATCCACTGCGGTAGCCACATAGCGGATCCGGGACTACGGGTAGATGGGAGAGGTTGTTAGTGCATACCAAAGACAAAGGGTATAAGAACATATCGTAACTAGACCTTACCGCCGATCGATAGGCGCGTGTGTCCCAACGGCGGTCGGGATAGTCACAGAGTAGTTCGCACAACCCGATGAACGCATGCCCGTGCTTAGCCGGTGCTTAGACTTGAAGAACTTGCATGGGTCCATGCACCGCCAGAGGGGCGGCGTCTCCCCTCGGTGGGTGCCGCGCGTAACGCCGGTTGGAACGCTCGGGATGGGGTTCTTTGCGCACGGGGCCTCACCACGAGAGTCGCCATCCTAGAAAGCGCCTCTTGCCGACCCGCCGCAGCAGCCCTTGCTTGGTCGTCCCGCTCCCCAGCAGCCCTTGCTAGTCCGCGAATCTCTTCCCATTGCTTTGTCATCTTGTCCCATTGCTTCTTCTGTCTCTTGTCCATCCCGACGTGGTGAAGGAAGCTCTTGTGTAGTGTTGGGTTTGGTTGTGTAGTGTTCTCTCCCAGAGCAGGTCATCCCCTATTATAAGCCCCCAGGGGTGGTCACGGTATGGTTAAGTTCTGGTGAGTAGCCTACGAGGTAGAGTGTTGTCTTTTCTTTCTGAGAAGTTTCTGGCGAGGCAGAGTGATGTCTTGTCTTTCTGAAAAGTTAGCTCGTGTGGTCTTGTCACGCGCAAAGCCGAGCCGTGTGGTCTTTCATCGCCGCGCAAAGCCGCCCCGTCTGGTCTTGTCATTGCAAAGCTGCCCGTGGTCTTATCGCCGCAAAGCTCCCGTGGTCTTGTCATCGCGCAAAGCCGCGCAGTCGCCCGCGTGGTCTTGTCGCCGCAAAGCCGCCCCGTGGTCCTATCGCCGCAAAGTCGCGCGTGTGGTCTTGTCGCGCAAAGCCGCCCGTGTGGTCTTATCGCCGCGCAAAGTCGCTCGTGTGGTCTTGTCATCGCGCAAAGCCGTCAAAGCCACGCAACGCCGAGCCGCGGTGGTCTTGTCGCCGCGCAAAATCGCCCCGTGGTCTTGTCGCCGCGCAAAGCGCGCAAAATCGCCGCGTGGTCTTGTCGCCGCGCAAAGTCGCCCCATGTGGTCTTGTCGCTGTGCAAAGTCGCAAAGTCGACGCGTGGTCTTGTTGCCGCGCAAAACTACCGTGTGGTCGCATCGCCGCGCAGCCGCTCGTGGTCTTGTCGCCGCGCAAAGCCGCCCGTGTGGTCTTATAGTTGCGCCTCCGTGCTCGCTATATAAACGCATGGACACACAACCGGTCGATCATTCTCCTCTTTCTGAGGTGCCTTCCTGTCCCGTGTAGTCAAATTTTTATTTGTCCGTTGTTCGCACCATCAGCGAAAGTCGTCGTAACGGTAAGCTTATTTCAGCAACACGCGCACGGTTTTTACGGTGTGTTTTTGATCAAATATTGTCTTATTTTCGTCAGAAATGGAGACGCTGTACGTGTTCCATGGAAATGTGCATTCCGGTCCAGACGGAGTGGATTTGTCCAACCGCCAACGTGCCTTGCTTAACATTCCCAACCCGCACACGCCGATTTGCTCGAGCTACGACGCGCATTCGCAGATTGTTCGATGGGCACGCCGCTAGGAATAAGATAGTAATAGAGGCGATCACGCGAACACAATCGCTCCACACGCACATCGTGTGGGGCCCGCGAAGGTGACCAGCGAGTGCCATGTGGGCACATCACATGGAGATTGTAAGCAATCCTCACGCTCCGATCTATCGGCGACCCATGGTGTATGTCCATTTTGTTTATCCGTGTCAATCCTTTGGGGGGCGCCGTTGAAGGAGGCGGCGACGCTCTTCTCCCCTCTTCGGTTTGTTGACGACGGAGAGATGTCGAGTGCTCCAAAGAGATGAAGATTCGGGTAGTTTGAACCAAATGAAGGTGTCGACAAATGAAGCGGTGCTCGTGTTGATTGTCACGAGATTATTGATGGCATGTCCGATGGCACTGCCACCGAAGATGAGGCGAATTTTGACTCGCAATCCAGCGAGGATGAAGGCGACAACGCGAGTGGGATCATCGGTGGCATTGTTTCGACCGACACGGACTATGTTCCAAGTCGATTGGATTGCCCCCGACTAGGACCCTGCTCCTCAGTACTGCCGGGCATAGGACCCTGCACTGGCCTTCCGCGCCGTGTTGCTGCCGTAGGTCTCTATTGAATCTGCCCCCTTGAAAACGTCAGCCTATAAGGTGACCGTGGGTTATGCCGCAGGTCATAGCGGGGCTCTTCAACAGCCGTGTCGTCGTACACGGGGGGCATCACCTACGGGACTAGCGTCGACAACAAGTCAGTGATCCAAGCATTAGGATCCGCAGCAGGATCCGCGAAAGGGCACCAAGTCGGCTCAGCTTGGGAGGTGAATCGGGAACCGCCTCGGCACGGTGTGTAGCCGATCGTACCATGGCGCCAGACGCCCATTGGAAATGGGCCGAGAGTGTAAGGTGGGAGGAGAATGCGGGATAACCTCGGTGGTTTCGGGTTGCACGTCTGTGCTCTCTCTAATGTTGTCTTCCGCCGCGACGAGGACGGGATCGCCGAGGGTCCGCCGCGACGAGGACGTGATCAGCGTAGGGTCCATCCGCGATGAGGACGGGACCAGCGTAGGGTCCATCTGCGACGAGGACCGGGACCGCATCAGCGTACGATCTCCGCGTGGCAACTGCGACGGTGATCCGGCGCCCATGCTGCTGCGCCGCTGGGTCGACTCGCTCGGACGGGAAGATGGAGGGGCGAGGGTACGCGACGATGCTCCCTCCGATGCCTCAGGTCGGCATCGGAGTGCCTTCCACAGCTCATGTTACGAACTACTTGCTTAACATCGTCAACAAGCGTCTTCATCACCGAAAAGAGGCGTTCAACTGTGTTGTTCGTGCCCCGCTTGAGCTCTCGGCCGGCGCGCTCCAGAACGCTCTCCAACCGGTCCACCTGGATGGTTACGGAACAATCGAAATTTGGTTACTCAACC
Source organism: Ampelocalamus luodianensis (assembly GCA_036346255.1). Lineage (NCBI taxonomy): Eukaryota > Viridiplantae > Streptophyta > Magnoliopsida > Poales > Poaceae > Ampelocalamus > Ampelocalamus luodianensis. The sequence continues at coordinate 46,605,561 of CM070627.1, read as the reverse complement.
CTATGGCAGAGGGTGGTTAATGTGCTACGTGCTGAACATACCGAATCGTCACGCCGTGATGCACGGTGCGCGTCCATGCCCAAGCCCAACCGTTCGGCGTGGGTAGGATCTTCATGTCGGGCCGGGGTGCCTGTCAGTCTCGTTCGCGTGTGCCGTACGTACCACTGCAGATACGTGCCGTAAGTCCCTTCATCGTAAGGCCGTGCCTCCTGCAAAATGGAAGCAGTGGTCATTTGCCATGCATCTACCCACGGCTGCTGCGTCTGAAGCCAGTCATCGCTCTTTCGGCCCTTCTTCGTCTGCCTACAGGTGGAACAAACACAACAAATTATGGTACCGACATAACATATGACTAAATGACCTACGATATTATTAAGCAATGCAATGTACTTACAAGTGACTGCGCCTCGCAAGCGGTCGCCCTAGAGCCGGGGGGATCTCCTGGTGCAGCTCGAACTGCCTCATCACCCGTTGTGGGTTGTAGGGCTCAACCATGTGGGAGAAGACTAGATGACAGGTTGTCCTCTAGTACGCCGCATCCTGCTGGCATAGCAAGCTCAACCCGTCGGGCGCTGTGACTTGCACGAAGACATCCGTCCAAGGAGACCATATTACGTCGTCCTCATGCAAGACCTCGATTCGTTGTGGAACTTGGGGTATATGCGACGCGCCTATCCCTAGACCACCCGGTCTTGCCACGATCCATCGGGATCCCATGGTTGGGCCTTCCACGGATCTCGTCGTCCGCCCAACTATAGAAATGTTGTGTGCGCGGATAAGGGTGGATCTGGCGGCGAAGTACGGCCGTCCGACGCGCAGTGCTCCCAAGACCACAAACTGTAATAGCGTGTGGCAACCCGACAAAGACGGGCTCTGTTCTGTCGCGCGACGCGGCGCGCCGACAAGCCACGCATATGTAGCACACAAGATACGGTGAACCCCAAATCATCGCGCGCGTCGTCATCGTCGGCGCCCATGATGGACTCGCAAGGTGAATATAACTCGGGTACACCATATCTCCTCGCGTGCTAGGGAACATGACCCACCAAAAATAAACAACAAATATGCAATTAGGTGGCATCGAACCACCTCCTCTCAAGGCGTCATTTGGGCAATGCATGAAATGACGCAGACAGGCGTGCGGAATGCCCTTAGACCTCTCGGGGATAGGATGCCTGAAGCGATGATGGAGACGCGCCTTCGGTCCACGGACCGGAGGGGAACAACCGCAAGGCCTCGCAACGGCAGCCCGGTAATGAAGCTGACGTCTTGCAGTGTCACGGTCATCTCCCCACCGAAAGTGGAACTGTGGGTCTCCGGCCGCCAACGATCAACTAGGGCGGAAAGAAGGTAGGCATCGATCAGGAGGTTCTGCCCCATGTTCAGCATGCGAGCGAACACAATCAGCCCAGATTGACGAAGTCTTGGAACATACCGCTCGTCCAACGGCCAAGTCTCCCTCGGTCCCCGCGTCACCAGAGTTGGCGGTCCATTGCCACCGATCCAAGCGTGGCAGCGATGCTGGGCGTCCCATGCCTCCTCAAGAAGGGGTGGTACAATACGGGCCATTGCTGCAAATAGACAACAGCAAATGGTTAGTGAGATCTGGCACGACGTAAACCTCAAAACCGCAATAAGAAAATTAATTAGGTATGTCATTGCCTAATGTTATCACAATGTCAGAACGCGCTGCGGCTATAACGACTGAGCCGCGGGCGTTCGTTCATATATACGCAGTGCAAAACAAAGAAAGACCTGATGTGACGCGATGTGACTTCGACGTGATTTAAAGAGAAAAACAAAACGCTTTTTGCTTTGGTGGAAAGCCCGACGCGCTGAAGCGCCTCGCCGCATGCAAGACGCGGCGTTCAACCGAGGCGCTAGCCGCCACGAATACGGGGCTCGCCGCCGCGCCGCTCAGGCGCGCGACACGCGCCACGCTGAGCCGAGGCGGCGTTGCCGCCGCGAAATAAAGGGGTTCCGCCGCTAAGCTCGTGCATGCGACACGTGGCGCGCAAGACGAGGCGCCAACCGCCGCGACTAAGGGGCTGCCGCCGCGCATCTCGTGCATGCGCACGCAGGCGCGCGAGACGAAGCGGCGTGACACGATGTGACTTCGACGTGATTTAAAGAGAAAAACAAAACGCTTTTTGCTTTGGTGGAAAGCTACGACGCGCGGCGTCCTCGCTGCATGCAAAGACGCGAGCGCAGGAACCGAGGCGCCACCGCCGCGAATACTGGGGCACACTCTGCGCGCTCCTAAATTTTTATAATTTTTAAATGATATTTCATATTTTTAAAAAAATCTTTTTTTTCCAATTTTTTCAATTTTTAAGTTGTTCTTCCTTTTTAAAAAAAACCGGAGCGGGGCCGCTGCGAGCCATTTCTTGCCGCCGCGCACCGGCCGGGGCGGTCACCGCCGCGCCGGGCCGAGGCGGTGGTGGTCGCGCCCCTGTATCCGTGGTAGAAGCACTGTTTTGGGGCTATTTTTAAAATTTTCGTTCGAACGGGTTATTTTTGAAATTTAAACTTACTACAGGGCCAAATATGCAAAAAATTCTGAATCATGTGATTTGACCAATTCGCTTTGTGCTACCATTCGATTGAATTACCCCTTTCTCATTCCAGGGAGATGCATGCATCGTTCGGTGGCCTCCTGATGATGCTCAAAGGCGATGTTCCAATGCTGCTAGCTTCGAGCTGGGTCAAAGGCTGTTTCTCCTCATCCGAAAGGCGTAAATGTATCATCTACCTAATAACCAGTGCTGGTGGTTGACTTGAAGGCTATACTGAGCCTGTGCTCCATTTGATTGTTTCCCTACATGCTAATCGTACTCCACCCCTTATGTACTCTAGGGGCGGTAGTACAAATTTGGATTGGAATAGTGACTTCTATGTAGTAGTAACTTATTTCCTCACGCTGTGGTCACAAATGCCTGTTACAACAGAGCACATTTATCTTGTAAAAAGCAGATATTATCGCTGTATTGCATTTGGTACATTGCATTGCGTGGGTTGTTCCTGTGGATGTTATCAGGGTATGGTATTCGTACTGCACATTGCTTGTCTGAACTTCAGATACACGTATCTTCAACTCTATCAGGACACAGTGGACCACCCAATCTCCAGCCGCCGATCAATGAACACCGGATGGATGGATAACTGCTGCTGGTACACGCTTTTGGATGGTTACAAAGTTCACATGCCATTTCCTTCCCGGCCTTCCTGAGGACAGGAACCAGTTGCGGCCCAGGAGCAGAAGCCTTTACTCCTACCATATATAGAGACCAAGATATGAACTGGAACAGCTTTTGTTTTGACCCCTGCCAGCCACAGAAAGGCTCAAGAACCATTGCCAAAAAACCAAAGGGATTGGGAGATGGCTGGACCACTGTCTCTTCAACAATTTTTCAGAGCTGGAAAAGGACTCTGGGCCAAGAATAATCCATGGAGCTCAGCTCCTACTCAGTGCACCTAGGAGCAGTCACTACTCACTAACCATATACTGCCACTGCCTCTTCCCTGTGATCATATCTTCAGAGACATATTACTACTACACAATTTGGTGGCCTCTTCCCTGTGATCATATCTTCAGAGATATACCACTACTACACAATTTGGTGGCCATCTTTATTGTGTACAATTGTACGTTGCTGGTAGTAGTACTGATTTTGAGTCGATACAGAGACTTGCCATCAATTCAAGCATCAAATGTCTATGCTGATTAAGAGCAAGGACAGGCATTCGAGAGTACAAGGGCATTCGAGAGTACAAGGGCATTCATAGATGCTGATTCGAAGAGAGCTGTTGATGGGTTGGAGAGCAGTGTATCTGAGCAACTAGTAATTAAAAGAACCATTATGTTCAGTAAGAATCCCCAACTAAAGCCATTCTGTCATGATAATGCAGGCCCTACGCAAAAATACTTGTAGCTTTCTATACGGAAAGATACACTCAAAATCTTTTACTTCACAAGATCATGTCTTGTGATACTTTTGAGGTGGAAAGAAGCAATTCGGATATGACGAACAGAAGAATCTTCCACTTCTAGAATCAAAACAAACACCCCACGGAGGAAAGCCAATGGAGAGCTGAGCCGGACAATTCTTGTTTCTGATAGAACAAAAGAACACAGCTAGGCAGAATATACACACACCAAGTACTGGCAGACAAAAGCTCAAAGAAGAGAGGAAGCAGGTAGGATTATAGGAACTAAACATAAAAAAAAAATGTACTACTAGCTAGCTAGCTAGCTAACTAACTATCTAGTCCATGATGAACAGAGGAGATGATCACCAAGCAGAAGAACTGACTATGCAACAAGAGCTTGACTACTACTTCACTTGAGTTCACTGCAGGCTCTGCATCTGCTTGTTCTTCCATGCATTTGCCCCCATTCGGTTGCTCCTCTTCTTGGCCATTACGACGCGCTTCTCGCACGATCATCTGTTGTGCAGCGGGTTCGGGCCCGTCGGAACGACGCGCTTGTCGTCGTCGTCATCGGCGCATGCAGCGCCGCGACCGCCGGTGGTCTTCTGCTTACGGCTCTTGCACTGGGCGCCTGCGGCGGCAGCGTCGAACGCAACCGCGCGGCCACCACCTTTGGCCTTGGCCCCAGCGTGATGCACGGGCAGCGAGGGAGTCGGCAAGCCCCTGTGGGCGTGAGCGTGACCGTGCGCTCGCCCGGACAGCGGCTTCCCTGCGGCCGCGCTGTCGACGGCGAGCTGCAGCACGACAATGGCGAGGCACAGGACGGCGGCGCGTGCCCACCGCCTCCTCCTCATGGGCGCGGAGCTCAGTGGTGGTGGACCTGGCTGGCAGCGCGCGAACTCTCTCGAGTTTGGTTGGTGGGGAGCTAGGGAGGGAGGGAGACACAGGTGAAACAAAGGGACTATTCAAAGAGTTGGGGGGCTGCTCCCGAGTTTTAACAGCGCTGCGCGCCTGCCTGCGCCGCTGTGCGTGGTGACTGGTGACCACTGACCACCGCTACTAGTAGTAGTAACTACGTTCTCGGCGAGCTGCGCACGGGAGAAGCGGTCGAGTTTCCAGGGCTAAATAGCACTTGCGACAGGGCAAAATGGCTGCCTAATTACGCAGCGGGAGGTAACATAACAATGGAGCAAGGGCAAGAAAGACAAGGGAGGCGGCCGAGGTAATAAGTGTAACTGTGTAAGTGTCCTAGGATTTTTACAGTTTGTAAAAGAAAGGCTGCACAGCCCCATCCCCTTGATGCCGCAGCGAAGCCACACCCAACCACATTGATGAGCCTTCAATCCCGTCCCTTCCCTCTCCTATCCTGGTGCAGTCTCACTCACTTCTCAGCTCTCACTTCGTGTGTGTGTGGGTGGGTGCGGGTGAGAGAGAAAGATGGGCCAGGTCGGAGTGGCGAGTTTATAAACGAGGAGAGCACTAGCACCGGATAAAGCAAGAGGCTAGAGGCGTAGAGCACGGTCTGCAGCCCTCACTTCGTGCATGGGATAAGATGGGATGGAACGGAATGCGCGATGGGCCGCGGCCGCGCGCGTTTGACTGCTTGCCTTTTGCATGCTCGCCGGTGAGAGAGACGCGACGCATCGGCATCATGCATACCATGACTACTCCATTCTTCTCCTTCCCTGCTCGTGGATGTGCCCATTCTTCAGCTCAGCTCACTCCATATTATACCGACTCGGACTGGCCTTGCAGTGTCTGGGTATCTGCCTCCCCGCGGATTTCTCTCTCTAGGGTGCAGATAGACTGGAGTATACTGGTAATGGATGCAAGGAAGTGGACTATGTAGCAGTACACTGAAATCATGCACGTATGTAGATTGTGTAGATTGGTAACTGGCGATTGTCTGACATTTCCATAGCCGAGCCACAGCCACCGGTTTGGAACAGTGTGTCCCCCCTCCCCAGTGAATACAACGGCATAACTTACATAGCTACATTTCTCTGCGCAAAACTGAAACAAGCCAAAATTTCAAGATTTCTGATTTTCGGATTGTTTTTGAATTTCTTTTCCAATTCAGAAATCCCCAAACCAAAACTGCTTTCCCCTTTTGGTATTCCCGTTTTCCCTCTACTGAAAGCGTCTTCTTCTCAACCATCACCACCTCTTGGCCTGTTTGATTTATTACCTCAGTTAGCCATACTAAAATTTTAGCGTTGCCCTGAAAATTTGGCCACCGTTTGATTCAATACTAAAATTTGGTTTTGCCCCAAATTTTTTTGGCCTGCCCGGCTTTGCCTAGCCATTTCCTTGGCAATTTTTTGGTTGCATAATCACCGCCAATGAATTGGCCACCCGCTACAGTATTGTCTTCTCCCCTTGTTTCTTCTTCACTCAGCCAAGCCGCTATTTTCGCTAACGCCATCTTGCCGCCCCGGTGCCCCTTGGCCCCTATAAAAGGACGCCCCAGGTGCACCTTGGCCTCCTCATCTCAGCGCCGCCATCCACTTAGCCCCTCCATCTCTTTAGCACCCTAATTTCAAAGTTCTTCGTCGGCCACCGAAGCTTGGATCTTCATCCTCTCCGGAGACGACAAGCTCCCTCTGGCCACTTCGACCCTCTCTTCAACATCACATCGACGCCGCGAACCTCGTGCACGCACTCACTCGACGCGAGGACCACCGGAGCGCCTACTTCACTGATGACCGAACCTCACCGCCGCTAAACCTCATCGCCAACACCCTTTTCACCTCGCCCCTCCGCCGCAAGGTAGCTCAATAGCATCAGTAACACATTAGCTTCATTTTGCGCACACCCACGCTCCTTGTCGTGGTGCGTAGCACCGGTGAGGAGGTCATCGGAGCATCGCCAGCTTCATGCCTTCGTGGCATGTCCACATCAGAGCCATGTCAGCTTTCATGCCTACGTGGCTGCCAACGTGGCGGCCACATCCCTCGGACCGACAGCGCACGAACCGTCCGATTTGAAATCAACCGTCACGATTGAGCGGGAACGTTTAGACCGCCGAACAGCCCTCGCGATCTGGACCGTTAAAATCCAATCGGACCGACCGAAACGATCGGGAACCACGTGTGTCTCGCTGCCATTGGTTCACTGGACCCCACCAGTCAGTGTCTGAGGCTAGCTCAGCCTCGGTGAGAAAAGTATTAAAAGATTTATAAAATCCGAAATCCATTTATTCACACACTGAAAAGTATGTTAAACTTCTAAAATACATAACTAATTCAATTTTACTTCAAATACAGTGAAACCAATTTTGTTAATTTTTATTTTAAGTGAACTTATTTCTAAAAATGGTTTCAATCTTACCTCTATCACAGAAGATATATTTTGTGGAAAATGATCCCAAAATAAATTATTTTTACATTATAATTTGCAATGTGTTATCATCCACCAAAGTGCCTGCTGTTTTGCATGTCACAGGAGGTAATCTCACCTCTTTATTGGTAGAGTATATGTATTCAACCTTGGCTCTAAACCAAACAACAAAAATCAACTCTTCCAAAATTTTGATAATATATTTGGTCCCAAACCAAATAGGCGCAGCTTGTGCAATTTTGCCAAATATTTTGCTCATGTTGGCCGCAAACCAAACGCCACTATTTTGCCAAGAAATTGGCTTTGCCCAGATTTTGGCTCTACCAAAAATTTGGTTTGGCTAAGCAGGGCCCCAAACCAAACAGGCCCTCTGTCGCTCATGCCCCGCGTCACCGCCGGAGGCCTTCTTCCCTAACCGCCTCTCGCCGCTCCACTCCGCGCCAAATCCGCACCAGTGACACCACCTCGCCGACAATTGTCATCGCACCTTCAATGTGTCACAAACTCCCATCGCCACACGCCAGCACCATGCTGCCCCTCTCGTCGCAACGCTCTTGCCTCTTCTAGCATCGCCAGCACACGCTCTCGCTCCAGTGAGGCAAGCTCGCCAACACGACGCTGCCGTACCGCTACCCCGTCACCCTTTTCCCCCTTCCCCGGCGCCGCTACTACCGCACCACCTCTTTCCGGCTATAAAAGCCACTCAATCTCGGGCCATAAGCATCACCAACTCTCTCCCAACCTCTCTGTCACCACCATTCGTCCTCAGTGCTGGGCAATTGCAAGAATTGCTGCTGGCTTCACTTTCTTCCCCCGCAAGGCTGAAGGTAAATTTGCCGCCCCCTTTGCTCCCCTTCCCTCCCAACTCTGTCACCAGCACCATCTCGCCATCCTGAGTCTTTCCCCTAACCTCCCCGTCCCTATCCCCGCCGCCACCTCGCCGGCACCACCCTCCACCACTGCGCCATGCATGGCTCAGTGCACCCCAAACCTAGCCGCCACCACCCCCGAGTTCCCCTTCATCCACAGATGCTCCCCGACCGGCCAATTTGACTGGAGCATCGTCGGAACACCGCCGCACCGTTTCCCTATTTTGGCTGTGCGCCTCCACCGCCGCTCACCCTCACCGGACCTCCTCCGCCGTGCAAGACCCAAAATTGGTTGCTCCCTGCACCACCTGGCGCCATCGCCGACCACCACCACCGCCGCAATTACCACCGCTGGCACTTTTCCTGCTCGGCTCCAGTAAAAAGCGAGCTTCAGCTCGCTGGGCTGTGCGCTTTGCTTGGCCGCCAAAGAAGGCTGGCAAAGCCAGCCCAAAAGGGCTTTCGGCCTGAAAGCCAAGTGGGCTGGGCCAATTCCCTCTTCCACTGTGCAAGCCCAACACTATTCACTTTGGCCCAAAACTGTGTAGCCCAATAGCACCTCGGCCCAAACCTATTACTATTCATAAGATCCGAACCATCATGGATAGTGTCGGACCAGGTAGTATTCATCAGACCCACTACTATTCATCCCACACACACACACACACACACACACACACACATATATATAAACTCTGTTCAGCCCAATCAAGCTCCCAATGAATTATATTCATCACCTAACCGCTCGCTTGTAATTCTTTTTGTTTTTATTTTACTTACATGTTGTTTCAGCTCATTACTTGTTGAGCCTGGATATTTTATGTGTGGATTATTTTATTTTACGTTAGGTCCTGACTTCGACGACCAAGTTTGGAAAACACCGAACAAGATGAGCTAATAGAAGACTTTGTGCAAGGAGGCAAGTCGTATTCCTTTGATCATTTTGAGCCTATATTTCATGTAATTATATTAATACTTTTATTACCGTATTTATGCCAATTACTTTAATATTGAAATAATGCCTTTGAATGCCATGATGAATAGATATATCCTATTACCCCACATACAAGCCTTCCTATTATTTGTAGGCCATATTCACATTAACAAGTTTAGGTTACATAAAATAATAGAAAATATTCAACAATATCATGCAAAGTTTTCTTCTAAACACTGATAAGGAAGGTTGGCTATACTTCAATATGTTTTAGTGGAAAGTTAAGGGTTGAGACCAAAAGGATGGACAAGCCAATATACTTTATAAAAGTGAGTCATCAGTGAGACCTGGAGGTGGACGGCCATGAGTGGGTAAATGGTCCATCGCCTCACTGGATGGCAAGTAAGGACAAGAACATTGTGCCAAGTAATAAACACAAATTTCGCTCAACCACGGGTGTGGTATATCCAACTTGGCTTAGTACACTGCTCTTCCGATTGAATATCTACAGGATGTCAACTGCTCTTGTGTGATAGAGCAGCCGCGGAATGGGGGTGAGTCAGGAGTGGGCCGGTTAGGGCACTTGCTGAACTACACAACGATATAGACCAGTTAGCATCAGATTACACACTCCACCATTGGCCAGTGGTTTCCTGATGGCTGTATTGACCTTGAACCTATCGGGTAGAGACTAAAAATGTTGAGCAATGGAAAATACATTGTTATCTCAACTCAGTTGTACGCTAACGTGTTGCGTGTGTATGGCCTGACATTATGAGTTTGAGATATCTTGTGGGTAAAGTTGGACAACTCTGCAGGGTATAATCAAAGGTATTCGAATACGTCGTGCTTCTGGTTAATGAAGCTATGTTCATGGGTGATTCCAGTACATGAGGCATAAGTAGAGTTTTTGAGATGTTAAGATGGTAATTGCAATTGTTGAGTAAACCCTGATGTTATAATTATAATTATTTTATTTTTAAAGATAAACTATTTTTTTATCTATAATGATGCATCCACATATTCCTGATATGGTAAACCCTAAACAATCCTTTGAACTCCTAGCATGTAATTATTTAGCTTTTCTATGTGACTTGCTGAGTATGGTTGTGTATTCATTTTTGCAATATCAACTACAGAGAAAACTTGGGAAAGCCCCGAGGATCATAATGAGGAAGGTCATGGTGGATCTTCAGAAGGCAATGATTACTGGTATTAGGTATCGACCGCGCTCAAGCGTGCATGTTGTTTGGAAAGTTCTTTTGTCATGTATTATATTAACTTTGGGCTTGGATGCTCGTGGCAGTGTAAAAATTGGTTGTTAAGCCTTATCCTCGTATTATAAAAGTTTGATTTTTATTGTAATCAAAAGCTTACTTGAGATACATTGGTGTTGCACTAAAGTACATTTTGGAAATAGAGTGGCCCAAAAAGAAACAGTTATGAAATAGTAGATCATACTACTGACAGTCACTGACAAGAGAGTTGATCTAGGTGCATAATACTTGGGCTTATTCTTGCCCATCACATGGTGATACTATCAATTACGCAGAAATAGAACAACACTTATTTTCACGGTCCTATGGTCCTGTTTGGTACGATTGTAGCTTTTTGATCTGAAAATCAGCTTTCGGCTAGGCTCAAGGGCTACACGGCTGAAGGGCTAGGCTGAAGAGATTTAGTATTTTGCTTTCTGTTGAAAAATGTCTGAAATGCCCCTGAGGAAAATGGTGGCTTGTTTGACGCTGTTTAACAGTAATTAATGATAATTGATGACACTTTATGACAACTACCGCAGTTTCTGATAATTAACGCAATAGACAAAAACTACCACAATTAACGACAACTACCGCAATTAATGACAATTTACGTAATTGACCGCAATTAATGATGATTAACACAACTAACAACAATTGATGGTAATTAAGGCAATAGACCGCGATTAATGATAATTAACGTAATAGACCGTAATTAACGACAATTATTACAACAAACAATTACAATATAAAAATTAGTACATAAATAATTATTACATAAATAACTACAATAAATAATTCTTAAAATAAACAACTATTATAAAAAATTTATTACATAAATAATTAATTTACAACATAAAAAAATAAAAAGAGGTTGTGGCGGGTTTGGGGGCTCCTTGCTTTGAACTTTCTCATATTCATTTATATGAAATCTACCAAAAACATATGTCATATAAAATCAAGCAACAAATCACACTATTATATTGCCATACATCATATATTTCAAATAATCAACATATATACCTGATTAGCTTCCATTCAAATTGATACAATAGTATTACATATATTATATCCAGTACAAACTGATACAAGGATTCTTCCATTGAAACATCATTCAATTCAAACAAACCAATGACAAACTGATATAAATGCTCTCATACATTGAACAACAACAAGTCTGCTGCCTACAGGAGCAATGGAAACGAAGTAGTTCATCACTTCATCCCCTCACTACCGACTTCATGCGTATAGGCATTGGCTTAGCTACAACTACAAGAAAAAGAAACTGAACACAACTTCTGGGAAATTCCTAGCAAATTAATTTTGTCTTCTGAGTGAATCATGTCGAGTCACCTCTTCAGATCAAAATTCCTCTCGTGTAGCATGTGATCATCAATCTAGAATAGATTGGAAAATGAAAAGGATTATTATGGTTAGCATTTGGCATATCCAAATACATGATCAAAGGCACTGAAACTTGTTATGCTTAGCCCTACGGCATATTCTTCTAGCCATTAACCAATCCATCTCGAAAAACAAGCACACAACCTCTAAAATACAGAGACCGAATGCATGTACAAGTGCTGAACACAAGAGTAACACCAAAATTCTAACTCTGAACACAAGATTGTACAATAAATTGACAAGTTAAACAATTTGGAATTGACATAGTGTATTCTCCATATATCCAATGTTCAAGGATAAATAACTACTATTAATTTCTCATGAATGCATTGAACCACATAATTAATTTTTGCAATGCTACTAGCACTGCTATTTATGTAGATTGCTGTGGAAATATATTATTCTACATCACACAATGTAAGCAAGTATACCTTTGCACAAAATGTAAGCACTATATTTCAGGTCTGAAAATTTTTGTGAGATGAATGGCGATGCTTGGAGATGAGTCTCATCTTTTGAACATAAACCCTAATCCTTCGATAACTTGGTGTGCTCTCGTGCATTTTATCAATACAAGGAAAGCATCATTTACTCTATGACACTTGAAAGCTTCATCTAAATATGAAAGAAATAATTACTCGACCAGAGAGTGGCATGGTAATCAAATCATATATGCACACTTAAATATTTAAACTTTAAAGCCTAAAAGTAACTAGTAATGCTTTTTTTTCTAGAATACTTCTAAACACAATGTAGATGATATGTTGGTGATATGCCCTAGAGGCAATCATAGAGATGATTATATCACATCTATATTTATGAGTTATAGAATAAATGTTATTATATTCTTTGGATGAATTATCATTTATAAAGTAACAAGTATGTGACTTGTTAGTGAAGCTCTTTAATTTATATGATATCATTCTAAATGTATCTTTAGTTTGATGTTACTAGTCGAAACACTAGTGACTTATCGACCAATATATGTATTGATTGATGATCATATTTTACCGATCATGGATATAGGGTTATTGAATCAATAATATGAACACATGTTAGAGAATATATGTTGGATTGACCCACCTTGAGAGACTATTGAGATTGTTGTGATTTTATGTGTCATCAGTTGGTTTCAAACAATGATGATGCATAATCCTTAGAACTGAGATCGCATGGTTTCCTACATGAGTAATAGTACACTTAGGGGTTGCCAAACGCTACTCCGTAACTTGATAGTTATAAAGGTAGCTTTCGGGTATGCTATAAAATATGCAGAGGGATATGACTGGTCGAATATAGGATTTGCCCCTCCTAACATGACAGGAGAGATATCTCTGGGCCCCTCGATATGGTTGGATAAAGAAAGTGTATGGTCGTGCCACTAGTGGTCGAAGAGTCAACCACATGAAATTATCTGTCACTTGATCGAGAAAGTATTGAACAGTCCATGGATGACAAAATATCTCACCTAGAGTTTAACCACATATCATGAGGCAAAGAGAGAATACGCAAGCAGGTCGTTCAGTCCGACCAGATATGAACTGGTTGTATGGAGATACGAATTGGTCGTAAACTGATCAGACATAGTTAGTAACTGGTCATAAGGAGTTACGAACTAGTCGTATGGAGATACGAGCTAGTCATAAGTGATAAGGACTTGATCACAGATCATGTTGCATAGGTTCGTCTAGTATAATATTTATGTGTGTTCAGAATCGTTATGTACCGCTAGAAACCGCTAACGACTCGTGGTCTGCTAGAAACCGCTAATGACTTATGGTCGGAAAGGAGTTTCTGAGTCACAACCGATTACACATGAACCTACATGGTCGCACATTTAATGGGTTAGAACAAACGAGTTCGGATAGGATCTGTTATAGGCTCTTTATAATGGGATGCATGGGGTTGTTGAGAAGTACGTGAGTTACTCCACCAAAATCCTAGTCGCCATCTTCTCGAAGGCTCTACCGTGCGCGTTGGTGCTAGCACACCGGCGTACGGTGTTCCACCCCTGGACGTGTGGATATTGTAGAGGTGCTGCTGCGGTTGCTGCTGTGTTGATTGGGAACGATCTACGACCTACGCAAGGAACGTCATAGGTTGCTGGAGGAGACGATCGGTGTCGAGGACGTTGGACAATTGACTACGACCACTTCATCGACGCACTCGATGTTAGATCAGGCTGCTCCAACACTTCTTTGCTGCATTGTATGGCTTACTGGTCTATGTGGTAGAATTTTTGAATTGCTAGCTAATGTAGCTTACCCATATCCCTTCATGATACTCATATAACTGATCTAATCTCATAAACATTGTCCTTTTGCCCTGTTCCTCTTTTCTTTCTTTCCAACTGACCTGTTTTCAACATAAAAAAGATTTTTAGAGTTACCTCATGCATGCATCCTTCAATAACCATCCTTGATATGAGTTTTCTTTACCAACTACTACATCCATGCTAATTTAGTTCATTTGCTTTGGCCATTTACATCTCTGCGTTGTGATAGGGACTGCACCTGCCTATGCGGCAGAAGTAGATTCAACTAAGTATTTTACAAAGCAACGTGTCCTGCATATTGCCTGTTACCAATTCTTGAAATTCTCTAAATATTGTACATTATTATGCATTCATGCAACCATAAATTAAAGTGAATACAGATAAATGATAATTTGTTTGATGCCTAACCTCTTTAACATCGGTTGTGATGTAACCATCAGTAATAGCACTTAAGTTAATGACAACAACCCAGAAGAAGAAATTTTAGATCTGAAATTTTGTAAGAGGGGAGGTGGAGTCTTACCTCACCGGACCAACGATGCGCACATCAGCCGGAGAGGGTGGCGTCGGTCGGAGGAGGGAGCTGGGGAGGCGGAGTCGGAGCGGTGTCAATGCTGGAGAAGGTCAAGCGGCGGGAGAGAGGCGAGCGTATCCGGTCGGGGCGGAGGAGGGAGGTGGGTGGGTGGTCAGGCGCTCAGGGGCAGCCGGAGGCACGGGCCCGATTGGGGTAGGGGTCAGAGGAGGGAGGAGGCGCGCGGCCGGCCGAAGGCGCAGGCCCAGTCAGGGTAGGATTTGGAGTAGGGAGGAGGCACACACGGAGGCGGGTGCTTGGGGGCGCGGTCGGACGAAGCTAGGGTTGGGGGAAATGGGATCGAATGGGGTGGGGAATGGGGGAGGTCTGGGAGGCCTATTTTTATAGCCGGTATGAGATGGGTAAATACTCTGAAAGTCTAGGGGCAAAGTCGAAAAGGGGGTTGCGGGAAGCTGCCCCTTGGCGGCTTTCGGTTTTCCTACGTTATATGCGGTTTCGGCTTAAAAAAACTAGTGATAAAAGCCACCCATTTGAAACAACTTCCGGCTTTTCCAAGCGAAAAACCAAAACTGAAGTCATCCCGAACAGGACCTATATGCCAGTGTGTGGTAGGAGTTGGAGTAGTTATGTCCACTTGACATATATATATATATATATATATATTATATATATATATATATATATATATATATATATATATATATATATATATATATATGCGTTTAAGTGATATATTGAAAGTGGGAGTACATACTCCCAGGAGTATTCCTGGGAGTACGTACTCCCACCTCTCATATACTTTAATTGTATGATGATATATCTTTATCAATTTGAGCATACTTCAATAATGATTATAAGATACTCCAAAGTAGGTTCCATGAAAAATTTTATTAAAGCCCACTTTTTATAGAAAATTTTGTGTATATACTTCTTTTTTATATATAAAAGGGTATATAGCAAAAAAAAAAAAAACTAAAGGCTCCAATGAATTTTTTCAATGAAGTCACATTGGAGTATTATCTTATAATTGGTATTTAAGTATACTGAAAGTGATAAAGAAGTATAATATATGCGTTTAAGTGGTATATTGGAAGTGGGAGTACATACTCCTAGAGTATTTAAACGTATATATATATATATATATATATATATATATATATATATATATATATATATATATATATATATATATATATATATATGTGTGTGTGTGTGTGTGTGTGTGTGTGTGTGTGTGTGTGTGCACACATAATTTCACTTGAAATCCCACTTCAAATCCATAACCATAGAATAAAAATGACAAATAGTTCAATTACTTCATAAATACAAAGGTCGTACGTAGTTAAATAATACAACATGAGTTGATAATTTCATACACTTTACTATAGTCTAGCATAATTTTACTTACCGAAGGAGTAGTATTGGACTCAGTCTTCCGAGCTGATTCAAAGAAGTGGTCACTTCAATTTTGAATTTTTTGATTGGTATCAGAATAACCGGAATGATGAAATACCTAGAATGGATCAGAATAACCGGTATTGAGACCGATACGAGATTAAGACTATGATGTATCGGTTTAGGTGTCCGTCCGGCTATTCCGGCTGAAATGGATTTGATAAGTAATAGCAGGACTGGTTCTGTCTAGTTGCTTCCTCTGACGATCCCATCGTGGGGTACAAGTGGAGTTATGCTTCCTGTACTCTGCATGTGTGGCCTTATTACTAGACGAAGATGTGTTCAATGATTTCATCACTATGGGTTTGACGTGATGCCTTTCTTAATTGCTACCAGCTCCTTGGTTTCAGCTCTTCCTTGTTTTGGCATGGAGCCTCACTAACACAAAGGGACACCGGCCTCGGGAATTATACGTGGGTTACATACAACAAAAAAAACCTGCATGTTTTTTCATACAGATACAGGAGTATATTATTCTTTAGAGAAAATGTCCACATTTGGCTGGTAAATTTAATGTTGTTTACAGCTCTGGTCACTTGTCCTGTGACTGCTTTGTGATGTTATAAAAGCTTTTCTTGGCTCATTTCACTGTTTCTTACTACACGTTCCGTAGCGTTTGTCTGATTACAATTACTACTATATAGCGAGGAATGGGCCGGTATGTAAGTCGCAAAGCCTGGGCAACTGCCTCAAAGTGAAACTTATTTATGTTCTTGCCTTTTTCCTGTTCTTTTTCCTTTTCCTTTTCATGAATGATGATGGTGGTGAGTGAGACAAACATCAGAAAACAAAAAAAAGCGTCAGGTATAAAAATACAATACTAGATGCGCTAACAAGTATAGTTTAGGCCGATCCACAGCGTATCAGGCGAGAAGTGAGAAGTCCTTTTTTGGTTGATGACGGCGAGAGCATGCATGCATCATGCTTATCTGAGTTGCTCAATCAGTAGATGACTGACCTCTCAAAAAAAAACAGTAGATGACTTAGACAGCATCCGTTAGATTGTAATTATATGATGCTAACAACAATAGCTTTCTGTAGAAGTTCTTCCCTGTTGACTACACAGTTCAGACCTCGAGTATGTAATGCCACATTTTAGATCTATTTGGAACGTGGGAATTTCAACGAAAAAATTGCGTTCCAAACCTAGCCTTAAGAGGAGGATGCACTGGATCTGTACATGGACGTACCTATGTCCCTTATGGAAGAACATGCATGGGTACATTGTATGGCCAAGTCATAAGTGACACTGAAAAATGCCTCACTGTATACGTATTTGCTGGGACTGCTCGAGAGCTTTTAAAACGAAAGGTACTTGCTTTTCAGATGTCGAATCATTCGCTCGCTTTTCCGCAGTGGTACATGTAGTTGCCATAAATGGCTCCAAGCATGGCAGCAATGGTTCCCATAGATGCAGAGACCCCTTGCATTTGATGCGGTGAGTAACATCAGAATGGTAGTAGTACCCAACCTACACTGCAGCTCTGCACCTGCTCACATTTGGACAGTTCACCGGTACAGCAAATGAACATTGAGGCAGAGCTCTGCGTGTATCAGTACGAACTTTAGCATTGCTTAAACACTCGATTCATTATGATGACAAAATTAAACTAGGCTAAAACTTAGGCTATGATTGATCACCAATTCACAGAAGATATTAGAGAAGTCTTTACTCACTTGTGCCCTTTTAAGTACGCTTCTGAAACTGGTTTTAACGTCAAAGGACAACATCATGGCCTTAGGGGGCTACAGAAGAATCCATGCAACGCGACACCTTCCATTGTAGAAAAGCATGTAGAAATGGTTGAATTCCTGTAGTTCTCGCGTAGGGGTCCCCAATGGCCATTTTGTACTTGATAGCAACTTTACAAGTGTCTACCGTGTTTTCTTCAGTACGTAAATGTCATGGTTCTTATGAGCCTTCAACCGTCTGATACTCTGATAGTGAGATCGTTCTTATGAGTCTTCAACCGTCTCACTCTGATTAAACGATATTACATGTCTAAACTCGAAAAAGGGAAACATTCGAACTCACTACTACAGAAACGTACTTTTGGTCCCGGGCAAGGGCCTCTAGTCCGGTTATAGAGGGACTAGGAAATCGGACTAAATGTCTCACCTTTAGTCCCGGTCCCAAGCCCGGGACTAAAGGCCGATTTAGTCCCGGTTGGTAATACCAACCGGGACTAAAAGGTCCATGATGAGCCACGAGGTGGCCCTTTAATCCCGGTTGGTATTACCAACCGAGGACTAAAGTGTTTTTTTCTTTTTGTTTCCATTTCAATTCATTATTGATTTTGGTTTACAATTACATTAGGTTTTCAAATGCGTATTCTTCATTGCTAATATATGTATCTGCACATATAATTTAGTTTGGAACATTATTACACACAAATAAAGTATGAAACTATATATATTATGGAGCTATATATATGTATAATATATATATATGCACAAAAATTTACAAAATTATTCATGCATCCTTGGTATTTACAACACAAATGTTGTCCTCCACTTAAATGTCATACAAATGTTCGTCTGGTTTGGCTTCAATGGTTCATCTAGGTTAAAGTAGAACTGGTGTCGGGCTTGAGGACATGCTCATTAAGAAATCTGCGATTGTCTCTTGAATTCCTTTGAGGCGGTCCATATCCAACACTGTTCCTTCAACCATATCTCCTTCAATTTGCATTAAACGAAAGAAGTATTAATATACATAAGATTTATTTAATAGCAACAAATAAATAAAATGGATTTATTATATATACTTGTTACGTACTACTGCATCTGTAGATGGGTTCTTTTGCATACACCATGAGGAACTCGCAAACGTAGTATCCACACAAATTGTTGCCGGTGGTGTAGTAGAACCCACCGCATGCGATATAAAAAGATTACTCGCTCATCCCGCACGTGAGTGAAGCATGATAAGGTAAAGACGCGGGAGCTAGTACAACTTACATCCGATCGGTGTGGATCGGGAAGTGGCGCTTTCGGATCCGGACGGTGTAGCTGAACGAACCAAGCCCAAACCCCGCCCAATAATTGGATCGTTAATTAACTATTGCGAGTTAAAGAGCAGGAATAAATATTTAAAGATCGGTTACCCCGGATAATGTCTATCATATCTTGGTAATGTTCTGCGGTTTTCTCAACGAGTCATAGATTAGCAAATGACCGTCGGAGAGATCGAAGACAATCGAGTATCGATGAAAGTCTGCATTTGTTTATAGAGTCAACATATATATCTTTATGTTGGATTGAGTAAGTAAAGTAAAATGTGCACACGATAACAACACTCACCCAAAGTTGTAGGGAAGAGTATAAATCTTTTGTTCTTTTGGTTGATCAAGAACCTCCAGAAATTCCTCTCCATTTGAGGTCTCCATTGATCGTGGGGAGTGTTTGGGTCCTTGAATACGATATATGGATCAACGAAACCAATGTTCTTGTCATTTCTACGTGTGAGGTCTCTCATCATGTCTCTGCATATGTATAGACATGCTAGCTAGTGTGAGGATAATTACTTATACATATACATATGCTAGAGTGAGATTATTAAAAGAAAGAATCACGTCTGAGACAAAAGCGGTGATGAGAGATTTGTCTAGAGCGTCCATGTGGCATAGTGGTGTAACTCATTAAACTGAACCATTATAATGTCATCGCCACGGAAGTAATGATGGTTTATAATTTTGACGCAAATAAAGTCATCCGCTTTTCTCGCGACATGCCGCCATGTACCACTTGTTTAACAAGTACATTTGCGTCTGAAGTTCCATGAGCTTCTCGTGGTTGTATAGACTCTTGCCATATACATATTCCTTCTTCCAATGATCAACTTCCGGAGCACTTTCGATGTGTGCTCTGCCGAGCATTTGGGAAATGCTTAGACCAGTTTCCGCGAAAAATTCATCAAGTTGATCCAAATGCACGTTTCCGGATATCTGTTCTAGCACGTTCGTGTTTGAACCATATTCATTCCCAATAACTAGTGGGGCATCGATTTCGTGATTGTTCCCGAGTGTGCAACACCCTTCCGTGCTCTCTTCTCTTTCTTCTTCGCCTCCTCAATTGACTTGGTGAGAGTGCGGTCATAGTCTGATAGTGGCGAATCCTTACGAGCATGACGTAACTTTTTCTGGTGAGCGTCCACCCTTTGCCTTAGAACTTCTGGACGCACGAAGAATGCGGCTTCGTGGTTTCGCCGCTTCACTTTTAGCCTTGACTTTCGCAAGAAACCGTCCACATCTGTTTTCATCAAGCATCTATTTCCTCGGCGTCTTCTCATAGGAAAGTTTCGTGCTGTCTTAGAAATAGCCGGTGTTCTCCCGAGGCTTTCTTCTTGGGCGGTGGGGCCGCCGACGTGTGGTGGGCCTCTTCTTTGGCGTAGGCGGCCGGTGTCGGCGTTGGAGCCGCCGTGGAGGCGATGGGCGGTGGCGGCGTTGGAGCCCGCCGTGGAGGCGGCGCTGATGGGCGGTGTCGGCGTTGGAGCCCGCCGTGGAGGCGATGGAGCGGCGGTGTCGGCGTTGGAGCCCGCCGTGGAGGCGATGGGGCCAGTGGCGGCGTTGGAGCCCGCCGTGGAGGCGATGGGGCGACCGGTGTCGGCGTTGGAGCCCGCCGTGGAGGCGATGGGGCCGTGGCGGCATTGGATCCCGTCGTGGAGGAGATGGGGCGGTGGGGATGCGCCGTGTCTTCCACTTCATTGTCATCGCCCGCAACACCGTGACCGGTGGTGAATGGATAATTGGACTTAGGTTGGGGAGGTTCTTTGTGAAAACAACGTGGTATGAGTAAACCGTTATTTAAGCCAATACATAATTAGTGAAAAATGTTTCGTTCACTTTCATCCGCACCTAGGGTTAGGTTGTTGAGGAGGAGGAGGTGACGCCCGGGAATAATGATATAGCGCTTGCGCCAACATATGAATGTCTTCTCCGCTTCTCCTAAAGTCTTCTCCCATCACCTCCTTCAATGTCAAGACGCACATTGCTATAACCTTTCACAACTCTATCCACCGATACGCTAGCATATCCAGGAGGTATTAATGCCCCATGGCATCTTGGTGTCTTCGTAGGGTCGATACGAGATACAACACCGATAGCCACCATGACGGTGGCATTCCCTCTGGAATGTGCGGCTCACATGTCGTGAGAGGATCGGTGATGTCATCCACGGAAGCGCGACCTGCGTCATCTTGAATCACCGCACCTCGTGGAAGCGCAAGCGCTTTTCAACCGATGAGGGGCTGATGTTGACTCCGCCTCGATGCGGTTGCCTTTGGATGGAACTTACCGCTATCCGCACTTGCCTTTTGATTTCCTCATTCATTTTGGCTTCAAGTGCTTTTTCTCAGATCTTGCTTCACGAGCCACTTCGTGACTCAAGAACCATTTCCTCCATCCCGCGCATCCGCTCTGCCTCCTCGTCCTTCTTTCTCTGGCGGCTTCTATAGGTGGCTTTGTCTTTAGGGAAGGCATGCTCCCACGACACCTCCCCATAGCCTCTTGTTCGCCCACCGTGTTCAGTACTCTCCAGGGCGTATGTCAGCTCATCCTTATCTCTGTTCGGCTGCCACCTGCCACTCTCAGCCAAGCCTCGAGCATAAGCAAATCTTTCTGCTGCTCTTTGGAGTTTTGCGCCATACACTATCTTTCCGGTCTCTAGGTCCAGGCTTCCCCCATGACCGAAAAACCAATACTTGGCGCGCTCAGGCCAGTTGATTGATTCTGGTTCGATCCCCTTGGTAAGAATCTCTCGTTCCATTCTTTCCCACTTAGGAATGGCACTCCTGTAGCCACCTGATCCCAAGTGATGGTGGTATTGCTTTTGTCGGGCATTCTGTTGGTTCCTTCTCACCCGTGCCTCACCCTCTTCCGATGTCTTGAACTGTACAAACTCATCCCAAAACGGCCTCAACTTGACGTAGGCCTTAGTGTTGAAATCTGGCGTCAGGTTCTTCTTGATAAATGTGTTGTACAATTTCTTCTTCCAACACCGAATTGTGTGGCCATCTTCTTCATAGCCCGTTCCTAACTCTCTCCTTCAAAGCTTCATCTTCTCAGACGAGCGCGAAATGTTGAAGGACATCTTGCCAAACTAGTGCCTTGTCACGATCGAGACAAAACTAATATGAGGAGCCTCTTTCTTTTGCTTCCATTCACGAGCATTGATCGGGATCCTGTCCCTTACAAGGCACCCACGATGGTGACAAATTTCTGTGCATGTGGTCCAAGTACTTTGCCTGTATCCTCCTCGACTCGAGAGAATGAACCGACCCTCCAACGGCTTCTTCTGCCTCGTACATTTCTACTCTTCCCGTTGTTGTCGTCGATCCGAGGGCTACGAATGTAGAAACACAAAGATTGTAGATACATAAGAGATTGTAGATACATAAGAGATTGTAGATACATAAGAGATTGTATGTAGATCCCGACATTATATGAGTTTACCCCCTTATGTTTGCAGATCATACCAAAAAATTTGCACTGCGTTTTGGAGACAAGATCCCGGAAAGATAAAATTGAAAGCATGTAATGGAAGCATTTGCACGATTGTAGTCACCGTGATATCCGAATAAGTTAGTCCTCAAGCAGGTTGGGAGGCATTTGTCGGCACTAATGATATAAGGTGTGTGACTTCCTCGTATTCAGATACAATGGAAACTTTCGTTTGAGGTTTTAATCTTGATCCAAGTTCTTTGTGTAAAAGAATCATCAAATGTTGCCGAGAACATTTGCGATCATGTCCCAGAAAGCACGAGATCTTATTGACATTTCAAACGACTTTTATAGTGACCACAAGTGGGAAGTGAAGAGCCAACTATAAACAAAATGAAGGGCTCAAACCACAAGTAGAATTTCATTTGAAGGCATAAATACTTGCTAAAAAATTTCAAGTCATTTTTACACCGATGGAGAAGACATGCTTCATGAGGTACATGTGTCCTTTTATCGAATAGGAATTTCATTTGAAACGATAAAAACAAGAAAAATATGATAGAAACATCCTGAAGTTACAATTATTACATAAAATCTCTAATACACACTATTTATTAAACATCACTATATATCAAGCGGGCACAGTGGTGAACTTCTTCTTGACGTATGACCCTTGGTTATGATCATGCCGTAACCATGGAGTGTCCTCGGCATTTAGCGGATGCTTGGGTCTTTGGTCACATGAAGGGCGGGATTCGATCATCCCTTTCATAATCTTCGACATGTCCGACTTGTCCTCAATTCCCACGATGTTTCTTTTCCCGAAAGAACTATGTGGCGTTTTAGCTCATTGGTTGATTTGTCGTCATTTTTCCCTCTCTTGGGTTTTGTAGACATGTCTTTCACATAGAACACCTGATTCACATCAGCAGCAAGGACGAATGGTTCGTCTTTGTACCCAATATTGTTGAGGTCCACTGTTGTCATTCCATACTCCTTGTCGATTGTTACCCGCCTCCTGGTCATCTTCACCCATTGGCACCGGAACAAAGGGACTTTAAAATTAGGTGCGTAGTCTAGTTCCCAAATCTCCTCTATGCGCCATAATATGTTTGCCTCTTTCCATTTGGGTGCATGGCATCTACGACACCACTGCTTTGGTTCGTGCTTCTTTTATCTTGGGCTACGGTGTAAAATGTATTTCCATTTATCTCGTGCACTTTGCACGTGAGGATGTGCCACGACGGTTGCCTAACCAACAAATACTGATTGCTCATCAATATTGTCATCACTCGACATTCTTTTCGCAACCAACCGCTGAAAGTTTCCATGTGATGACGCCTAATCCAAGCTTCATTCTTCCTCGAAACGGGATCGTAGGAATTCCTTGTGTACCTCGACATACGGCTCCACCACGGAGGAGTTTTGAAGAAGCGTGTAGTGCGCTTTATTGAAATAATCGTCCCCGCATCGATATATGTTTTATTCCCTAGTGTTCCCTTTCCACTAAGTCTCCCTCGTGTCGCGATTCAGAACACCAATCGGGTCAAGGTCGGGAATGAAGTCAACACGAACTCAATGACCTCTCTCGTCCCGTAGCCCTTGGCGATGCTTCCTTCCGCCGAGCACGTTGGTGAACATATTTCTTGAGGACTCCCATGAACCTCTCAAAGGGGGAACATGTTGTGTAGGAACACAGACCGAGAATATTAATCTCCTTGACCGGGTGAACTAGGAGGTGTGTCATGATATTAAAGAAGGATGGAGGAACACCAACTCAAAGCCGACAAGACATTGAACCACATCATTCTCAGAGTAGCTAGTTCCATTGGATTGATTGCCTTCGAGAAATTGCATTGAGGAATGCACATAGCTTCACGGTGGCGGGCGTACATGTGGAGGTAGAATTCCTCTTAAAGCAACCAGGAAGCAATTGCGTCATAAGCACGTGGCGATCATGGGACTTTAAGTGTAGGAATTTCTTCTCCGGCATTTTTATTATACGCTTTATATTGGAGGAGAATCCGAGATGGGACCTTGATGTTGTTTAGGCATTCAAACATGCTTTCCTTCTCTTCTTTGCTAAGAGTGAAGCTAGCGTGTCTTAAGTAATGGCGCCCATCGTCTCTTCTCTGGATGCAGAGTTGTCTCGTTCTTTCATGTGTGCAAGTCCTGCTGCTTCGAGTGAATCCTTAGACTTTCCATACACATCCATGAATCCTAGCAGTTCACACAAAGATTCTTTGTCAGTGCATCACGTCGATCGCGTTATGGACCTCTAGGACTTGCCAATAGGGTAGCTCCCAAAATATGGACTTCTTCTTCCACATGGGTGCGTGTCCCTTAGCATCTTTTGGAACAGTTATTTGCCTTGTCCCTTTCCAAAGACTACTTGCACATCCTTGACCATATCAAGTACATCCTCCCGATTCGGTTGCGAGGCTTGGTTGGTGGTCCGCTTTACCTTTAAAATGCTTGCCTTTCTTTCTTAGTTGGTGATTCATAGGAAGAAAACGACGATGGCCAAGGTACACGACCTTTCGACATTTTTTCAAATATATCTTCATCAATGTCATCAAAACAATGTGTGCATGCATTGTATCCCTTGTTTGTCTGTCTGAAAGATTACTTAGAGCGGGCCAATCATTGATTGTTACTGAACAACAATGCTCGCAGTCAAGTGTTCTGCTTGTACTCATCCCACACACGTACACCGGTTTGCTCCATAAAAGCGGGAGTTCCTCAACTAATGGCCTCGGTAGACATCGATGTCGTTGCGGTGTTGCCTCGGGCCTTGGATGAGCACCGGCATCATAATGAACTTCCGCTTCATGCATAACCATGGAGGAAGGTTGTAGATACATAGAGTAACAAAGCCAAGTGCTATGACTAGTGCTCGTCCCCAAAAGGATTCATACCATCCGCACTTAAAGCGAACCTTAGGTTTCTTGCGTCATCGCAAACTCCGAATTCTCGTCTATTGCTCTCCACGGGACCCATCAGCAGGTGTCTCAACATGTTGTCTACCTTACGGTCTTCTTTGTGCCATCGCAACAACTTTGCATGGTCCTTGTTTCAACAGACGTTTGAGCGTGGTATTATAGGAGCATACCACATAACCTTGGCAGGATTTTCTTCTGGGGCGTTCTTCGCCCTCAACATCGCCAGGTCATCTCGCTCGATCTTATATCGCGACGCTTTGCATACGGGTATTCATCCAAATTCGTAGTCCTTGCCATGATACAGATGCATCATTACGACATGCATGTATCTTCCGGATTTCTAATCCCAAAGGGCGATCGACCGCTTTGCTTCGCACGTAGTGGCAGCAATTCGTTAGGCTTGGAAGCATCTTTTTGGATCTTGATAATTGCCCAAATGCCTTGTCGGATACACCATTCGCGCCTTCCATTGTAGCAACCCGTTGTTGTACCCAACTTTTTGCCCATCTTCGTACGGACGGGTATAGTAATTTCTTGTGATCGTCTAGCATGCGGTCAAACTTAGCCTTCTCCTTTTCACTTTCGCAATCTCTTTGTGCATCACGAATGACATCACCAAGAGCATCATCTTCAACGAGTGTGTCTTCTCGCCTCGCCTCTTCTTCCGCCGCCCATTGCAAGTATCATCGGTCACCGTATTGAACAATAATGTCGCTGGGTCCAATTGTTCTTCTTCACCTTCTTCCATTATAACCCGGTTTCTCCGTGCTTGGTCCAACAAATATAGTTTGGCATGAAACCCGACTTCAACAAGTGTGAGTGAAGACTCCTTGAGCTAGAATATTCCTTCAAATTCTTACAGGGGCACATGGACAAAGACATGAAACCATCCGCTTGTTTGCCTCGGCCACTCTTAAGAAATAATGCACACCATCAATGAACTCTTTGGAGCGGCGATCGGCATTGTACATCCAATGGCGTGTCATCGTCGCATTATATGACATATCACATAATTAAATTTCTCATTTTTGTAAACAAATGAAATTAAAAATACACCAAAATTCTCTATTTCTCTAATGAACTAATTGAGTAACATGCCATGGAACACCATCATGTGTCATGGCAAAACAATTTTCAGAATTTTTGGATCATTAATTTAGCCTACAAAATTCATGGAATAATAATTAAATAAATAAGCATAAAATAGGTATAAATTCAACTTTGTCCAAATAGCCTCAAAATTTTTATATGGACTGTTCACAGTGTAACTTAGTGGAAAAACAAATTTCATGATTTTGGAAATTTATTGTGGCCTACAAAATCATGAAAGTTCCATTTATGAATTAATTGGCAATTTTATAACATATAAAAATTATTCAAATTTCACATTTCATATTTTTCATAGATAGTATACATGTCAGAGAGCATACACAAAAACTTTCAGAATTTTTGAGCTCTAGATTTAATTATACAAAATCACAAATCTCAGACTATTCAAAAATCGAAAATAAAAGAAAAATGGGCGCGGTGCGGTAGATGTCAAATGGACGGCGGGGTTAGCATCGGAGCTTACCGCGAACACGCGGTGAATACGGTTGAGTGAATGAACGGCTCGCGGTGGTGACAAGAAGCGCGCGGCGTGTCCGGCGGCGACCACGGCGTCCCGGCCTCGTGACGAACGCCAAAGCAGAGTTTAAATAGAAGGGACATTTAGTCCGGTTGGTGTTACCAACCGACTAAATGTCAACCTTTAGTCCGGTTGGTACTACAACGGACTAAATCTTTAGTCCCGATTGTAGTACCAACCGACTAAAGGTTGACATTTAGTCGGTTGGTAACACCAACCGACTAAAAGTCCCCCGCAAAGCTCGCTACCGAGCCGCTGGGCGGGGACTTTTAGTCCCGGTTGGTGTTACCAACCGGGACTAAAGATATTTTTGGTCCGGACGCAATTTTCTCCGAGACTATTGCCCATTTGGCAGTTCGACCAAAGGTCTGTTCTGTAGTAGTGACTAGACCTTCCTTCTCAATAATTTGTGCTTAAATCACCTTGGCGCAGTACCTGGTAGCAACTAAGCAAATAAAGAGCAAAAAAAACTTAGCAAGCACTGTTTACCTTTGTTTTTTTAACAGCTGAAGCACTATTTCGAAGGCATTTAACACCACCAATACACTCCAATAATGATTATAAAATAACCCAAAATGAGTTCTATGAAAAGTTTCATTAAAATCCACTTTTTATAACAAAATTTGTGTATATGTTTCTTTTATATATGAAAAAGATGGTTGCATCTTATTTAGTCCTCGAGATTTCTGCAAAACTCTGCCCTTTTTGTATAAGCAGACATGATGGGATGGAACCAATATTAACATAAGATAAACTTAAAGTGCGCACCATTCGAATTTTTTTAAAAATAATATTATTTTAAAAGATATTTACAAAAATAAATAGTTACCCCAAAAATAAAAAAATATGTCATCGTCGCGGTTGAAGTGGCGGCGAGAACCTATCGCCAGCTCAATCGCAACAGAACTCTGCCGCCACCGTAGCCAGTTCAACTAGCTATCGCCATTCAATCGGCGACAGGAAATGCGGAGGCAATTCTCCGCGTACCACAAACTACTTTGTTAACGAGATGCAAGAATACGCCGCTCGCCATGGCAATGATGAGTACTCTACTCCGCCATGATCACCGCATACATGGAGGAGAAGAGCAAGAAGGGTGAGATGCACCGGGCATTCAAGATGGGTACGAGGAGCTTCGCTTCGAGATAATGTGCAGAGATAAAGGACGTCGCGGGACTAACCGCGAGAGGATCACCCATGAGTGCACGCTACGCCGCGATAGTTGCGTATGCACTTGTAACAAGCCTCTTCTTTTGCATAGGCCCTGCTCCCATGTCATGGCCGCCTGTTCGACGGTGGCGCAGCATCCCGGGCAATACCTCTCTCACTATTTCACCAAGGAGGCGGTGATGCAAACATGGAGTGGAGAGATGTATGGCTACGCCGTTGTTGTCCATTTCACTGGCCATCCAACCTGGGAGCAACTAATCTGGGCCGCAGACATTACTAGGCTCAAGGGAAAGGTTGGCCGGCGACAAGTACGGCGCATCAAGAACGATATGGACGAGGCAGAAGCCGGACATCGCACGAAGAAGTGCTCCATTTGCGTAGGAGTTGGGCACACCTTCAAGACATGCCCACGCGAAATACTCGGGATCAAGGAGACATCGCCTTCCGGACGTCGCGCGAGGACCTCATCCGGTGCCCGACTAGAGGCGATCTACATGGGAGACGTTGACATCGCGACGCGCGAAAAATATTATTATCAATGTTCGAATTATCATTTCAATTAAGTGTTATGATGTTCACGCAAGTTCTCAGAATATCGGTGTGCATGAATTCCCGAACGAATCACAATATCACTTACCTTCCTCTTTACGAATCGTTCATACCTCGAGACATCCTCGCTAAATTCTCCAAAATTTATCGTAGTAGAACAACATACGACGATGATAAAATGTTATTGCGAGTCTACTGCTCAAAATTTACGAAAATTACAAACTGCATAAGTGGAATAGGCAAAATCCAAAATTGGCTAGGGCTGAGGTATTTATCGCCGGTTCAATCGCTGGCAGAGAAATATCGCGATTGAGCGGCGATAAATACCTCAAGCGGGACAGAGTGGCGACGAGGTTCTCGCCGCCGCCCGATTGAACAGCAACAGATGACATATTTTTGTAATTTTTTGGGGCGACTATTTATTTTTCTAAATATCTTTTAAAATAATATTATTTTTAAAAAATTCCGCACCATTCACAAACAGCTTCAGAAGATAGGTGAGGTAAGCTGCGGGTAGAAACATCGTCAGAAGCTATGCTTGTACAAAGTACAATCCATTTATTATTACTATGGTACACCTTCACCCATAGATCCCTACTAAACCATGAATGAAGCAAAACTCGTCCCAACAAGCAATGGCTAGTTTACATACAGTACATAGCAAACCTAGTGGCTAATGCTTGATCATATCTCTCCTCGGTAGCCACCACCACCGTAGTAATCGATTCTGGATCGAGCAAGTGTGACATTGTTCTGCTGCTGCTGCTTGGGGCAAGCCTCAATACGATGACCAAGGCCACCGCAAGACGCGCAGCCCTTCAGACCACTCCGTCGAGCAATAACCTCCTTATCCTCCTCCTGCGGGTCGTCGAGTTCAACAAGCACCGGTGGTATTCTCTGCTTTGATTCGACAAGCAAGTGCTTGAGGTCAAGAAGCGTCGTCTCTGTCTGGTTCTTGTTGATGAAGGTTGTTGCAACGCCGGTCTTCCCACGTCTACCAGTTCGGCCAATTCGGTGGACATAGTTTTCTATCTCAACAGGCATGTCGTAGTTGATCACATGCTGGATATCAGGGATATCTAGGCCTTTGGAGGCAACATCGGTAGCTACCAATACATCCTTCCTCAAGGCCTTGAAGGATTTAAATGCATCTCCTCTTTCCTCACCATCTTTTCCTCCATGGATTGCAACAGCTTCTACCCCTTTCAGAAGAAAAATTCATGGATGTAGTCAACATCAGCTTTGCGCTCACAGAAGACTAGGACAGGGGGTGGAGTCTTCTGGAGACATTCAAGGAGGTATATGATTCTTGCATCTTCCTTGACGTACTCAACTTCTTGGATGACATCAAGATTTGCTGCTCCTGCCCTGCCCACATTGACAATAATCGGCTTCACAAGGGCACTCTTTGCAAAATTCTGAATCTTCTCCGGCATGGTGGCAGAAAATAGCAGCGTCTGCCTCTGTGCCTTGAAATGGTCGAACACCTCCCTGATGTCGTCTTCAAATCCCAGATCAACGAGTCTATCAGCCTCATCTAATGTTAAATACCTGGACATAAGGCAAAAATTACTGAGAAAACTGAAAATAAGGAAAATATGTTTACTAGCTGCTACCAGCATCCTCTAAAAAATGTTTTGCTAGTTTGTAAAGTACAAAATTCAAAAGTACCGTGGGAAAATTCAAGTTTTCGTTAAATCTGGGGGGGTTTGACACATATGCAGCCTCCATTGCTTCTTCTTTAATTTCAATTTTCAATTGTCAGCATCCACGTTACTACTAGTTTCATCTGGTTAACAGCCAGCACGTTCCAGTTTTTATACAACTCTTTCAAGGTGTGGAAAACAATAATTTTTAAGCAAAACAAAGTAAGGCTCCACTAGAATTAGATTGTGTTTTTTTCTTCAAATTGGAATGTTAGCATCCACATAGACATTGGTTTTGTCTGCTTTGGATTTGAACCTGAATATCCAGATTTCACTCCACTTTCACTTTCATATCAGGAACGTCGACTTGCAGAACGGTTCTTCTATCTCGCATGACTGAGCTAAACTTAAAAAGTAAGGAAAAAATCCGAGGTCAGGTGAGCCATCACCACCGTAGGAGCAGTAAAAAGGGCTGTCCTCACGCAAAGGCGAGAGAGACCTTGAAAGTCTTCTTCCCCGCCGCTGGACCCGCTAATGCCGAGCCCATACGTGTTTCCGTGGGTCTTAGTGCAACCGGTTTGTCAGGAAATATACGTACCCATATTTTTCCACCACGACGTGCATATCGTGTCATTGCTCTTCGTTAGCCAAAGCCACTCTAATTTTATTTATCAGAATGCTACGAACATGTATGTGCCTTTGACAGTAAAACAAAAGGTATGGTTCCATTTGAAATGAAACTAGGCATTTAATAATGCTCAAAGTTATGAACTTGTATCAGCATAAAGCATAACAGTCAATACCACATCCTTTTCCAAATTTAGTTCTTACTTTAAGTTACAACTCACCTTCACCCAAAACAAAGCTAATCAGTGATTTCACGCTGTATTTCAATTTCCACTTATGAGTGATAAGCTACTAGCAAGAAACTATGTTCTACCATATCAAAGTAATCGTTTGCATATCACTCTTTCTATTCTACAGAATCTAATATATTTTGACAAAGTGATAAACAGCTTCATTTTAGAACATAAACAGCTAGACATAGAAACAGGGAGTTCCAGAGAAAATCAGTACATACCTGCAATTATCAAGATTCATCTTCTTCTTGGCGAGCAAATCCTTGAGCCGCCCAGGAGTCGCCACAACAATATGCACGCCCTTCTTCACCACCTCCATCTGCGTCCTCATGTCCACGCCCCCAATGCAAAGCATCGGCCGTATCTCCGGATAGCCAGCCTCCCTGAGCGGCCCGAGGAACTGCTCGATGACCTCGTACGTCTGCCTCGCCAGCTCCCGCGACGGGCAAATGATGAGCCCGAACGGCCCTTCCATCGGCACGATAGGCATCATCGTCTCCTCCTGCAGCGCTGCCATGATGAGCGGCAGCACGAAGACGAGCGTCTTCCCGGACCCCGTGAACGCGACGCCGATCATGTCCCGCCCGGAGAGCGCGACAGGGAGCCCCTGCACCTGTATCGGCGTGGGCTGCTCGATGCCCTTGTCGCGGAGCGTGCGGAGGATGGGCTCCGGGAGGCGGAGGTCCCCAAAGCGGCGGGCCGGCGGTGGCACGTCGTCGCCGTCGGCGAGGATGTGCCACCTCCAGCGCAGCTCGTCGGCGCGCGCGCGGGGCATGCGGCGGAGCCGCGGCGGCGGCTTCCACCCCGTGGGAAGCGGGTCGGAGTACGTGATACCCTTGGAGAGCTCGCGGACGGACATGAGGGCCCTGCGGTCGGAGAGGTGCTCGATCATCTCCCTCTCCTGCTGGACGAGCCGCTCGGCCGGGGACACCTCCTGGGCGGTGCGCTTGAGTTGGGTGGACTTCACGAGTAGGCTCGTCTTGAGGGGGGTCTCATCGCCCGCCGACATCGAGGTCGAGGACGGCGGTAAGGGGGCTGCCGCTTTGGTCACGATTAGGTTGGACGCGGACGGTTTGGAGAGGCGGCGGCGCTCTGCCTCCATGGCGCGGCGCTTGGCAACGGGAACGTACTCCTCGTAGTCGTCGTCGCTGGCCGGGGTTTTGCGGTGGGGCGACGTGGTGGCGGCCATGGCGCTTGCGGGGGCGGGACGGCGGGTTACGTGCCGCGACGAGGCGATGCGGGAGTTGAGCCTTGGAGGAAGTCAAGTCGGTTCGGACTTCGGAGTCTGCGGCCTGTGGCCTGTGAAAGAAGCTGCTGCCATAAATTGGATGTGTCGGTGTCTCGGTGCGGCACGTGGAGGCCTTTTTCATTCGGCCTCTGGCGCGCGTTGGGCCGAGTCCCATGGGACAAGGCCACGAGGCACGAGCCTGATTCGGATACCAATACGAAAGGGATCAGAACTGTTGAAAACAAATCGGCAAGAAAAGTTGAACACAAATCAAAGAGCTAAGTTGGGCACATAAAAAAGAAATATATATATATTATCGCAACGTGCACAGATTTGAAATATGTTTTTTTGAAATATATTATTGAAAAGTGTTCATGTATGTAGGCCCTCTTTGTTTAGGCTTAGGGTTTTTGGCTTATATCTTAAAGTCAATTTTTTGGTTTAATCAGCTTATAAGCATCTAAGCTTTTAAGCCAAACTTTGTTGTTTGGTAGTCAGACTTTTTGTAGGATGTTGGCTTATTGAGTTGTGTGTGAAGGATGAAAGGTCTGAAATGCCCTTAAAGGTTTAAAGGGCCTTGTTAAGCATGTATTTAAACAGTCATTTTTTCATGGGATCTGAAAATATGACGATATATGCATTTGTACATATGAAACAAAATAGATATCGCTCGTAATACATGCGTGTATTTATTTTGGACATTGCGCAACGGAAGAAATGGATATAGAAAGGTCAATATGAGTCAACTAAACAAAATAACACAGTAACAAAATAATATTTAATCATACATAATGCAATTATCTTGTCACCGCAACATATATATATCATATTAATGTAATCTATTTACCCTCTTGCGGCCATTAAAGAAGTAGCAATACTATCACGAAAGACACTCATATCTCCATCATCGATTGCTGATCCATTGACATTGTGCCCTCCAAATGATATAGTTTGTATATCGTTTGGATCATAATCTTCGTCAAGATCACATCTCTCAAAAAATTCGTCACGTAAAGTACTATCATATTGTACAGATTTCAAGCTTCCTGGTGTTGCTCTCGGGACACGTATCATATTGTTGATGTTTGGTGATTGGGCTAAGCAAACCTGTTTATGACCAGTTAGCATACATCGGAGAAACTGTGGCAATTCAAGCACTAGCTAGTGAAAAATGGTAGAAGAGATTACTAACAAAAACAGAATATGTTTCTGGTCAAAGCAATTCTGCCTCCCAAAAATTAAAACAATGCATATATGGGTAGTAGCATTCCTCAAATTACAAATTTGTACTCACATTTTATTATATTCTAAGGCAACCGAGTACACCCATTGATACAAGTACTCACAAGAGCATAAGTTAATACCCATGACAGTTTATACTACAACAATTACTAGGGACAAATCCACATCCAACACAAAGATGACAAGGTCATAGAGGATTGAAGGTAACAAAGACTTGTAGGCAGTAGACATTGGAGTACAACATGTAGCATTCACTTCAGGATGGTTTTCACAATGGATTTCACATTGAGCTTCTTGACGTCAGTGTAAGACTGACCACATCAAACAAACATGACTGGAGCTCCAGATATGTAAACCATGGAAAGAGCGGCACCAACCTGCATATTTTATAAAATTATCATCAAAATACTATAAAAGGGATGCTATAGTAACTAATTGTTAGAATAGGACTCTTGTATTTCCTTATCTGTATATGGCAATCCCTTTGTACTCCCTATATATATTGCCCATTGGGCCTCTTGAATAGATGAACACATTATTCATAACATGGTATCAGAGCGAGGTTCTAACCTAGCTCTCCTTCCGCTTCCGTTGCCGTCGCCGCCGCCCGTGTTCCCGGTCGTCTGACGCCAAGCACCACCGCCAAGCCGAGGCCTTCCCGCGTCGCCACTGGATCTGCCGCCGGAGCCCGCGCCTCTGCTGTGAGCCCGAGCTCGCCGCCGCCGCTTGATCGGGAATCAACGCGGCGGCGCGCGCTCATTGCGCCGTACGCCGTCGCCGGACGGACCGACGCCGCTCGTTGGTGGACGACACCACCGCCACTCGTTGGCCCGACACAAGGCCGCCGCCATCGCCCGATCTCGCCACCTCCGCGCCTCGCGCGCTCGCTTCCGCTCGCCGCCGCACTACCTCTCCTCGGGACGAGGCCGCGCCTGCCGCCGCTCGAGCCGCCGCCGCCATCGGCGGGGAACCCTAGTTCCCCCGTGCGCGCGTCGCTCCGCCGTCGCACTACCTCTCCTCGGGACGAGGTCGCCGCCGCTGCCGCCCAGGCCGCCGCCGCCACTGACGGGGGAACCCTAGTTCCCTCGTGCGCGCGTTTGTAAGCCGGGCCGAGTGGGCTTTGTAGCCGAGCCGAGTCGGTTTAAAAGAAAAGAAAAGCAAAAGCAAAAAAAAAAAAAAAACGTCGATCTAACCGCCGCGCCGTCCAGCGCCGCCTGTTAGACTTCGTTGCCTTGGTCGCCACGCCGTCGGCGTCGCTACCGATGGCTTCATTTCCATCATTGCGATCCCATTCTCGGAACAAAGCTTCATGGGACGAACTACATCTTGTGGTCTTCACTCATGGAGATCATGCTTGATGGTCTCCGCCTCTGGGGACATGTTACTGGTACCCGACCTTGTCCGTCGTCGCCGGTTCAGCCTCCTCCCAGACAGTCTACTACGCACCTTCTCGAAGATGAGGTGGCGCCAGAGGCGAGGTCGCCGCCGCCGCCGCGATGCTCGCGATAAGGCCTTCGGTATGCCATAGGCGCTTTGAGCGCGGTGTCCGACGAGGGCGTGTTCGAGCCATCCGGTGGTCGGTGTCGTCGACTCCATCCAACCAGACATCGTTGGTCTGCGTGCCACTCGTCAGATCTGGGAGTACTTACGCGAGTGATACCAGTAGAACAGCGATGCTCAGTTCTTTTCGCTCCAGCGTGAGTTGGAGACATTTCGCGGGGCGACTCCTCGTCGGCGACTTCTTAGAGCCCTAGCGGTCTCTCGGCGCCCGGTGAGCGAGCTCGCTTCTCGCTCTGTCGAGTGTCATAAAGCGCAAGCGGATCGTGATCGCCTTTGTCTTTATGACCGTTTGCCGTCTGCGCCGAAGTTTGAACTCGTCGGGGCTCATTCGAGCCGCTCACCACGGCAAGCGATTCACGAGGCTCTTCGACGCCGTCTTTGAGAGCCTCGTCGCGGGTTAGCAACGATTTGTTCCGCGTGCTTGCTACCCTTCCTCTTCAACTACACCCGGTTTCGCGCCGATTATAGGATCTTCTCGGTTGTGCTTTCGCTCTGCTTTTGCACCAAGCGGGTTGGTGCAATTATTGCAAGAACTTCGGCACGACTACGGCGTTGTGCGGTGCGCAAAGCGAACAAGACGCGTGGGCGATCAAAGAAGCGAGAGGCCCTTCCTCGACGGAGGGCGGATCAAAGACGTCGAGACCTTCTCGAGGTGACTCGTTGGCGATTCGCGAGCTCTACGCCAGCTCTCTCACGGCTCAACGAGTTACGCGATCTAGCTCAGACGTCTCCTCCAGGTACTTCTTGGGTTCTGGATTCTGGTGCCTCTTTCCACATGACACCGGACTCCACATCTCTCACGTCAGTTGGACCTCCTGTTTTTCCTATCTCTGTTCAGACAGCTGACGGTACTCCTTTGTCTGTCAGTTGTCAGGGCACTCTTTTGTCCACTGACTTTTCTGTTCCAGCTGTTTCTCATGTTCCCCAGCTTACCATGCAGCTTCTCTCGGTGGGTCAGCTCACCGATCTCGGCTGTAGAGTTGGTTTTGACTCTCACTGCTTTGTTCGACCCATGCAGACGGGCGGTACTTGGGGCGCCGCCGTAGGGATCGTTAGGGTCTCTACATCCTTGATCGCCTCCACCTTCCATCCACTTCAGTTGCTCCTGTCACCTCTCGACTACTTCCACCGCCTTCACGCCACCACCTCCGAGTTTTTGCGCGAGTGGTATCACCGTTAGGTCACTGTGTGGGTCCGTCTTTCTTCATTAGTTCGTAAGGGTGTTCTTGGGCGTATTCTGTTGACACGATCATGTTTTGTCGGGGTTGTAAGTCGGGCAGCGACTACTGATTTCCTTATCATTCTAGTGAGTCCTTGTCTTCGTCCTTTTGACTTAGCTCATTCGGATGTATAGGGACATGCGCTATTATCTCTAAAGCGGGCATAAACTTTATGTGATCTTCATTGATGATTATTCCGTTTTACTTGGATTTTCCCTATGTCTAATCGTGGTCGATTTCTTGCGATCTATCGTAGCTTTGCAATGATGGATGGATTCTCCCATCCGTATTTTTCTCGATTCTGGCGCTTTTTAGCAGTTTCTTTCGAGCGAGGCACTCTTTACGATCTTCTTGTCCCGGTGCCCATGCTCGAGAATGGGAGCGCAAACATCGTCATCGATTGAGACCGCCCGCACTCTTCTCCTTGCCTCTCACGTTCCACTCTGCCTGGTGAGGTGTTTCTAAAGTGCATATCTCATCAATATGCGACCTTCCACCGCTCTTAAGGGTGTCGATCCTATAGAGCGCCTCTACTCGAGCCCCCAATACACTCACCTTCGTGTTTTTGTTGTACTTGTTTTGTTACATTGCGACCTCGTGAGCGCACTAAACTGTCACCGATCGGTTGAGTGTGTGTTTCTTTGTTATAGTTACGAGCATAAGGGTTATCGCTCGCTGGGATCATACGCTTTCGACGGATCGAGTTTCACGAGATGTTGTCTTTGACGAATCTCGACCATTCTTCTATCGAGATTCGGCTCCTCCTGTTTCCACCGTTGAGTCGATTTCGTGGTTGTCTCTTTCGACTCTTCACCCATTTCTCCACTATCACGTCTTCCCCAGTCCGTCCCGGTGGTTCATACAGACCTTCGCCTCCGTCTTTGTCTCTGCAAAGACCGCCTCTTGTTCTGCACCACCACGTCTCGTTTCTCGGTATTCACTACTCGCACGTCCTTGTCCTTACCGATCTCCTCTCACGGTATCTTGCCGACACCCACATCCGATCCTCCGATGATGCTCCTCGTTCGTCCTTCGTGACCGGACATCCCTTCGACCTCCTAATCGTCTTGGATTTGCTCCGATAGCTCATGCTCTCTCTGTCACTAAGCCTAGTTCTTATCGTGAGGCTGCTCCTCATTCTGAGTGGCAGCTCGCTATGGCAGAGGAGCTTGATGCTCTTCGACGTCGGAGACTTGGGATATTGTACCGACACTGTGCATGCTCATCCGATCACGTGCAAGTGGGTGTACAAGATTAAGACTCGATCGATGGTACTATCGGCGCTACAAGGCTCGTCTTGTGGCTCGCGGCTTTCAGAGAATGCGGTCGTGACTAGGGCGAGACTTTGCCTGTTTCCCATATGACCACTGTCCGCACTCTTGTTGCGGTTGCTTCTGTTCGCCAGTGGTCTATCTCTCAGCTTGATGTTAAGAATACCTTTCTTAATGGTGTTTTGCATGAGGAGGTATACATGCAGCCACCACCTGGGTATTCTGTTCCTGATGGGCATGTTTGTCGTCTTCGTCGTGCTCTTTATGGCCTCGTGCCTGGTTTGCGCGTTTTACCTCAGTGATTACTGCTGTCAGTTCCCACGATCATGCTCTTTTTGTCCATACCTCATCTCGGGGTAGGACACTGCTTCTTCTGTATGTTGATGACATGCTTATCACTGGTGATGATTCCTCCTTCATCACATATGTGAAGAAGCACCTCAGTGAGCAATTTTTTATGACTGATCTTGGTTCATCACATATATTGAGGCCTCTTCCATGCATGAGAGCTACTACCTCTCCCAGCAGAAGTATGTCCAGGATCTTCTTGACGGTTTGAGTCTGATCGACACTCATTGCGCCGAGACTCCCATGGAGCTATCCTCCAGCCGTGTCGCGATGGCGATCCTCTTGAGGATCCTACCGATATCGTCATCTTGTTGGGAGTTTGGTGTACCTTGTGAGCACTCGTCCGATATTGCTTATCTTTGTTCATATCTTGAGTCGGTTCATGGCTCGTCCTACCCATCTTCACTCTGATCACCTTCTTCGTGTTCTTCGCTACTTGCGTGGGACCATCTCTCGTCGTTTGTTTTTCCCTAGCTCCACCTCACTACAGCTTCAGGCGTACTCCGATGCGACCTGGGCTAGTGATCCTTCTTATCGTCGTTCTCTTTCTGCTTACTGTGTTTTTCTTGGCTCCTCCCTGATTGTCTGGAAGACTAAGAAGCAGACTGCAGTTTCCCGTTCGAGTGCAGAGGCTGAGTTGAGAGCTATGGCAGCAGTGATAGTAGAGATTACTTAGCTGAGGTGGCTACTTGCAGATTTTGGAGTGTCTGTGATAGGACCTACGACTCTTTTGTCTGACAGTACATGTGCTATCAGTATTGCCAGGGATCCAGTGAAGCATGAGCTCACCAAGCACATTGGTGTAGATGCTTCATTCACTCGCTCACAGGTGCAGGAGGGAGTACTTGCTTTACAGTTTGTGCCATCAGAGTTACAAGTTGCTGACTTCTTCACGAAGCCACAGACTATGGCACAACATTTGTATTTTCTCTCCAAACTCAGTGTGTGTGATCTACCATGAGTTTGAGGGGGGTGTTAGAATAGGACTCTTGTATTTTCTTATCTGTATATGGCAACCCCTTTGTACTCCCTATATATATTGCCTATTGGGCCTCTTGAATAGATGAACACATTATTCATAACACTAATCAAGTATAAATTTCGTACCAGTTCATACCTTGTTGTCAATGGTGTCAACCTTGGTTAGCAGGATACCATCTATCAATCTAGCAGTAGCAACAGTGGAAAGGTCTTCTAATTTCGGTTCATCAAATAAAATTGTTCAACGCACTCGCCAGTCAGTAATGAAACTCAACTTCCATATTGCTACTGAATAGGCATTACCCTATAACATCCATCATCCATCTGTCCTTAAAAAACCATTACCTGGTTAAATTTAGTAAGTTCATCAACAACATCATTTCCAACTAATGCTTCCCCAACAAATAGAACTAGATCTGTGTTATTTAAATTGATGAGCTTGGAGAGTGCTCTCATGAGTGGCTCATTATCCTGGCAATGTCAATTCATCAGAAGGGTATGTCAGAGCAGCGTTAGAACAAGATGATTCAGAAAAAAAATACATTCCA
This sequence comes from Ampelocalamus luodianensis, assembly GCA_036346255.1. Lineage (NCBI taxonomy): Eukaryota > Viridiplantae > Streptophyta > Magnoliopsida > Poales > Poaceae > Ampelocalamus > Ampelocalamus luodianensis. The sequence continues at coordinate 46,565,938 of CM070627.1, read as the reverse complement.
AGGACAAAGAAAGATACTAGAGTATATTGCAGTTAAGCCACTGAACCAACCTGCATGCGTCCAGCAGTGTCAACAACATCTGATTTATTTCGAGCGGCTTCCTGGATAGCTTCCTTTGCTACAACTGCTGGATCCTTTTCATATCCCTTCTCAAATATAGGTATCTGTACACAATGTTGCCGTGTAAATATCCAGGTATGAGTGGTGCATTTGGGAGGAAAAACACACGGATATTAGAACTCAACAAAATAGCATTGAGCATTCATAGCTGAAGCTAAGTAGCTAAACCCCTTGGATCCCTTTTTCTGTGATAAGTAATACTCAAAATCTGACAATTTTCTCTATGAAGCAAAAATCAGTAAGTATATAACAATAGGGATGCGGCGTCGGGGCAAGGGATGCGGCGGCGTGGGGATAGGGGGTGCGGCGGCGTTGGGGATGGGGAGGGGAGGCGGCGGCGTTGGGTGGAGGAGAGGAGAGGCGGCGGAGGAGGCGGGTGTGGGAGGCGACGGGAGGGGAGGGGAGGCGGTGGCGTTGGGGATGGGAGGAGGCGGGTGTGGGAGGCGACGAGAGGGGAGGGGAGGCGTTGGGTGGGAGCACCAGGCAGGCGTCGGGTTGGGGAAGGATTCGATGGAAAAAAAGGAAACGATTTGTATTTATATACGATGGAAATTTGAGGGTAATTTTAACGAAGCTCGGTGGCAAACATATATTCTATTCCGTAAAAGCCAAAAAAACATCTCTCCCCTGGCTTATGGTTTTTAGGCTTAAATTGGCTTAAACTTATTATAAGCCGAACAAAAAAGCACCCTTTTTGTTTAGGCTTAGGCTTTTTTTGCTTTTAAGCCAGACAAAAAGCCTAAACAAAGAGGGTCGTAGATATGTCATTACATACCCTTTACATCAATTTTGTATCGTATTCAAACCGTATTTGACTATATATTTTTATATGGTCGAAAATGCCTATCTATTACTATCGACTGGACCAATCCATTCGGTCATAAATCCATTTCCCACCTTGATTTTATGTTGTTTAATGTTACATAGTGTACATAACAAGTTATGACCGCATATGTTAGATCTGAGTTCAGTCGGTAGTAATTGACATGGCATGTGAGACATTTTTATCCATACAAAAATACATAGTGATTTAAAAGGTATATAATGATATATCTCTAAACATAGTCACTATTTGATGTCGATGCCATATTTCAAAGAAAAACTCTTTACAACTTGTTTGGCAACAATTTGGAAGGGTAATGGGAATTTAGAGGTGGGAGTTTACCGTGAGTTGAGACATGAGAATTTGCTTTTTAATCTCAATCTATTGTTTGGCGAGAAAGATGAGACATAACGATGGATTGCTTTATAACTTCTAAGATATCTTAATATAAGTGATGACGAAGGCTGAGATGTATTGTTCATATGATGTAGCACAATTCTCCAACCATTCTTAACTCCCTCAGTGGGTTTAAATGGGTAGGAGATATACCTCAAACTCTCGATCACATCCCATCTAAATTCCCATATCTATCAACCAAAAAGAGATTTTATAACCCTCGTGTCCTGGATTCTCGTTCCCTCTCCCGATTCTCTCCAAGCAAACAAGCTCAGCAACATTTCAAAAATCATGTATTTTGCGATAGGATATATCTAATTTTTCCAACAAAAAATGCAGCGATGGGGAGGGGAGATAGATGGATGGAGCACATGCCTCTTCCAGTGACCGGCGGCGGCGACTTGATATCTGGATGCCTCTACTGGTGGCGACACCTTCTTCGGGCGCAGGCCGGCGACTTCCTCTCGGCGATTTGATCCCTCGAGGTGGGACTCAGGGGGAGGGAGGATGGAGCCGACGAGTTGGGGAGCGGGAGGACCTGAGGAAGCCGGCTGTGGAGTGGCTCCGGCGGTGACTGCAACCGGCGGCTCTTCGCCCTCCATCTCTAGTCCCGTACTCCCGTCCGCGCGCCTTTTTGTTTGCTGGCGGTGGCTGCTGTGCCTGCTTGCCATATCCTCGCTTCCTCAGTACCCTGCTGTATGTGTGTGTTCGTGTTCTTGTTGGGCTGGCCTAACTAGATCGTTGCCCATGGGCCTTTAGAATTTAGAACATGCACGTTCTCAGTTCTGCAATGTACTAAACTAGGGTAGTAGGGTGGCACAAATACTTCATAATATATTTACGTATCTCATCTCGTAGGCAATTTAGATTTTTAAGACATCATAAACAATAAAAACGAATAGAAATTTGAAGTAAAATACAACTTAAGAAATGTAATTGAAATATGAGCTTTGATAGAAAAAAATCATTGATCATGACAAGTTGTTGTGGTTTTTATAAAACATAATAGTTATCCATCATGCACGGATCATGTACTTGCATGTCTCAATTCTTCATCTGTTAGTTACTCTTTTTCAAAATGTATGCATACGCATGTACATTTATTTAATCTCAAGTAATATATTGATTATGTGTGCAATAAATTATCTTATTTGTTTATATGGTATTAAAATACATAGCTCATGCATACACCGATACACCATGAATGATCTACCTTGAACTTATCTCCCCACATGTTGACTGCCCAACTGAAATGTGTGTTTTCTATCTCTTCTCGCCACCACAGCTTTTTTACTTTAGCCTCTAACAAGTAACAACAAGCACAATTTTTATCGACCCCTCTCAGCTGCCACCCCTTCCAATACAATACTCTACCGAAAACGAATCGTCTGCATTAAAAAACAAAGCGCAAGCTACAGTGTTGTGCATTAGTCATTCAACCCATTGGATCCAAAAGCAAAGGCTATGGATGTAGTTGCTACTGTGCAGTTGTTCAAGTGATGTAGCAATCACTGGTTAGTATTGTAGTAGTAGTATTGTAGCAGCTAACCTCAAGCATTCACTCTTTATCCAATAGTGGATACATGTACCTAATGCAAATCATTGTAGTTTCCCTGCATTTTGTTCCTCAGTACAGAGGAACTATTTTCTACTTTACCACAGAGTTATCTTCAACTTCTCTCAATTATTGATTAATGTTGATTGTTGCGACATCAAACACGCATACACGTACAACTATCGTTGATCCCTGTCGAGGACACCCATCACGCTCTCTCCGGTAGCCCCAAGCCTATTCCCTATAGATGTGCCATCTCTACTCTGAGCTCTTTTCTCCTCTGCTTTTGTACGTCGTGTTTCGATTTGTACGATTGCATGTATGTATATACACGTGCATGATGTTATATGTGTCTGATATCCTCTTCTCCCATGTCGATCGTTCCTCTTCTTCGACGTTGACCAACACAATGTTGTGGCTTTCTCACTAACTACAGTGACCTCTCATCTTCACTAATATCGACATGTATGCTTTAGTTGTTGTCTAGTTATATGGAGAATCTTCTCACCATCGCCAGTGACATTGTGCTCCTCAACAGCTACGTCACGTTCCTAACTACCCAATGGTCATGTATCATCCATAGCTCGTCTGCAATGTAAAGCTTCATCTCCTCTTTGCTAGGGCTTTCTCAATATCGAACTTCTTTGGTCAACTAACTTCTTCAACAACATTGACGCTCACCATTCGTTGTCATGCCCCTTGGCTCCATTGACTTTGGCCTTTATATTCAACGGCTCCAACGAGCAGCACAATATTGTCCTCGTTGAACAACTAAGGTGAGTAGCACAATATTATCTTATCTCCGCCCCACTGTTTCGACTCTTCACTTCCCTGTGAATCAATATTTTCTTACAGGACACATCGAAGCAATCACACAATTTAGTGTCTCCTCTAACACCATTCGTCCTATCCCTGTTATAACAGTTATTTTTTATTAAAAAATTTAGTTATTTTTTATTGGAGTTCTCACAAATCAAATTGTTGGTTTTATTTAATTTATTCCAAATTTTAGTTATGTAAGGATTTTACTTTGGAATTCGTATGGAAACCAATTTGCAAATTTTCTTTTATTTTTTATTTTAGTTATTTTTGTTGGAATTTATATGCAAATCCAATTATTGTTTTTTCTTTCATTTTTATTCCGAATTTTATTTATTTAGCGAGTTTACTTTAAAATTCCTATGAAAACCAAATTGCTATTTTTTATTCTAAATTTCATTTATTTCTGGATTGTACTTGATATAAATTCTTTTGTGAGAACCCGCATAATTAAACTAAGCTAATCCAACAGTAATCTGTAATTAGTGTTAACAAAAATTCATTAAAACCCTATCACAGTAAAATCTCAACTAACATCAAATGTGTAATTCTTGCAATCGGCAAGTAAACCGTCGTCATAATCTTACAGCAACTAATCTGTCAATATTTTACAACCCACTTTGTTACATGAATCAATACAACCAATTCGTACTTTACAAGAACAAATAAAAACTACAATTCATCGATCTTGAATTCATTTCGATCAAAGCCCTCATTTCCAAATTCCCAACCTTTGCTCAATCCCTCAATGCATTTCTCCTTCAAACACTACCATCGGCCGGAGTGATCATCACGGGTAGCATAGCACCTCCAGCTTGCTTTTCCCAGTAGGTCAACTTGTAGCAGTAGCCACAGTGTAAGCTCTTTGTAAGAAAAGAAATAGGGTTATTGTAATTCGAGGAAAGCACAGGCAGGAGATAAGGCAGCCGCAGCTCAACCCCAGCGAGCCATCCCCCCTGCAAACAAAAAGATCGCATTCCCTTCACAAGCCTCACAGAACCACCACAGCTTTTCCCCTTTTCTCAAACCCAGCCGAAGGCAGCAAGGCACAAGCTCCCCACTGCCATCCTCAAGGTCAAGCCTCCACCAGGCATCAAGGCTGCAAGGGGAAGGAAAGAGCACCACCTTGAAGCCGGCGCTGCCATTCTCCTCTTCCACCCCAGAATCCACAGGAGGTATCTCTAGCATGCCATAGATGAATCTACTACACTTTTAGCATCACAGATCCCAGGTATCTTGTAGATCTCAACATTTCTAGTATAGAACTTTTAGATCATTTTAGTTCTCAGATCTATCATCACCGAGCACAACCCCAAAATCCCCATGTACACAGTAGCACTAGACTCCCAGCCTTTTCGGTTTCATCACCGAGCAGTAGAGGGTAGGACTTGGGTTTAAGGGAAGTTTTACCTCAGTTAGCGGTAAGGCAAAGCCACCATCAGCACCCTTCCAGCATGTATGAGCATCTTCGTCACAAATCAAAATCATCACAGCATCAGCAAGTAATTTTTTGCCCAAAATGAATCTAAGTAAAGGGGGTAGTAGGAGAGGGAAGGAGGGGAGTATAGGGAAGGTTGAGCCGGGTAGCGCCCAGTGCCGAGTAGAGCGCCGGCGGCCATAGGCCGGGCCAGCGGTGAAGACCGAGCCAAGGCGGCGCTAGCCTTCGACCGCGCCGAGGGGGGGAGAAAGCCAGCGGGGGGTGAACCGGCAACGCATGGGTGACGCAGATGGGGGAAGAGGCGACGTAGAGGAGCCGGAGCAGGAGTCGGAGCCAGAGCCGGTGGCGCTAGGAGGCGGCGTTGCAAGCATCTGGGAGCATGAGGAAGGTAGCCGTGGGAGGAAGAAGAAGTCAGAAGGGAGTGGGGGACGATTCGGCTGGTTGGAGGAGGTAAGAAGGTAAGGAGAGAGAGAGGGGGGATTAGAAGGGGTTAGGATTAGAGTAGAAATCTAATTAAGATGCTAGTAATTTGCATAAGAATAAAGTAAAGTAGATTAAATTGCATAATTGCTGGTAGTCTGAGTAATTATTTTGGGTTTCAGTATAGGCTGGTAGTAAGTTTATTAGTGTTGGCGCTAGATAGTGGTTCAGCTGAGCAAGATAAATACCAGGGGTTGCCTAAGAGTAGTCTTCAGGGTGTTCAACATAATTGCTTAGATAGATAACCTGTCATAATAAATTCGATAACCTTACTAGAATAATTAATTGTTCCACCCTAAGTTTATTTAAGAAGGGTAAATAGCTTTGTTCGCGCTTAATTAAAACCCTTTAGGAGTAGGCGCATAATTGGGGAACTTGATTTGCTTAGTGAATGCGATCGCGGTTGGTATGCTAGTTCAGTGCGTGTAGATGCGTTGTTCGGCAGCTCGACCCTAGAGTAATTAAACCGTAGATCAGCCACACCTGGGAAGTGCTAACTGAGCGAGGACCCGAAAAATGTTGTTAAATTAAATTGTGCTAACAAAATATAATCTACTAACCTATGTACTCTTAGTATCACCCAAAATCAACTGTATATTTATTTTTATGTTGTGCGTGCTACCGCTTTGTTACAGAGGATGATCCTAAGCCGACGGGAGTAGTTAATACGGAGTTCTTCATCAACGACCTTTTCTACAGTTATGAAGGCAAGCTATCCTCTTGAACATAAATATAGCTATTTTAACTGTAAACCGTATATTGCTTTATCATATACTTACTACATCAAAACTATTTCTCAAAAGCAAATCACTTAATGGATATGAAAATGAAAGAAAGGGAAAGATATGATGAATGATGAAATGAAAGAAAGAGGTAATATTATGGCCGGTAAAGGGGGCCCGGGGCAAGGATGAGAGAGGGCAACAGGTGGGACCCCTTTGCATATGGTTAAAATATAAAGACCAACAAAACTCTTAATCGGTCAGAAGCCGTATCTGAGTACCAACCATTTTCTCGTTTCGATGAGCAGAAAATGCTACCAGGTTACGTAATTTTGCTCTCCACAATGGGTAAGTATATATGTGTGCGTGTGTAATGACAGAAGCATGCGCTATAGCGCTAGGTGGAGTGTTGGGTGCAGAGAGGATGAACTGGCCCAACCAACATTACCAGAACTCGATGGTGGCCAGGTCATCACCGACAGAAAGTAACGGGTAGAGAAATTAATCACGTAACCTGGAAAACGTTATGTATTCTGAACTCGAAAATGCATCAAAGGAAATGCGATGGACCTAGCTCATAAAGAGCTCAGAATAGTTATGGGTAAAGTGGTACAAGTCTGTGCAGTGCTATATAAAATCATGAATTCATGCCAGTCTCCTGGATTAGAGTCTACGGGAACCGCTAGGGGTCTATCTTCTCTCCGAGTGACTAGTAGTTTCTTCAGAATTAAAATTGCCACCTAATGCTTTGATGAGTTATTTTTAGAAAATAGAGATGATCTAGAAAATGAAGTAAAGAACAGAGATGAGTCATAAAGTGCATTGTTACTATTAATGCTTGCTGAGTACACTCGTGTACTCAACCTTGTTAGTATTCTCCTTTGTAGATCCTAGTCCGGCCGGGAGTTATCCCGAGTGGGACGAGGGAGTTGCAGGTGCAGATGAGGCCGCAGGAGATGAGGGCACTAGCTATGAGGAGCAGGGTGAGGTGGATCCCGTATACGACGAGTGGGACTTTTAGGCGACCAGTACCCCAGGGTAGGCAAGAGAAGAAGAGTAGTCCTTTTGCAGTTGTTTAATATTTGTATTAAGAACCATAGCCTTGCATGGCTACTACTGTAATAAAGATGTGCAGTTACTATCTTATTGTTCTGCTGCGTTGACTCTGGTAAGACTTACTATTCATCGGAGCGGTGTTTTACCGAGCAGACGAATAGTAATCCGTTTGCTTAAGTGTGACTACCCTCTAGGGTAATGACATGGGCGCCGCATCTTTCTTTTAATTTAGGTTGTTATAATATGGTGTAACACCCTGGCTATCCAGAAGCCAAAATGTTACCTAAAGACTCTAACATACAACCATAATCATGAGAATTGAAGCAATACTCCAAGTTATAACGAATGAAAGATGAATCTCTCATAAGGCACAATCGCACAAATATAATCTGAACTTAAGCAAGACAAGTACCACAACGGAGAATAAACATCCAAACCAAACAGGAGACATCATCTGCATGACACCTTATTTATTACAGTTTAACTCTAAACAAATAAAGGAATTCAACCAAGTTCTATTATTGAAACTGGAATATGGTGGTGAGTGTTTAGTGCATGTCTACTCCCTCCCGCTAGAATCATCATCAATGGCCACCTAAAACAAAACAACAAGCAAGAGTGAGTCAGGGACTCGGCAAGTACAACGATTACAGAACATACTTCATGTAGAGACATAGCACATGAGAAATATCTGAAAGATAGAAGCGTAATGCATGGATGCCATGAACTGGATGGACTGCACTCGAGCTTATCTCGGTATAGCAAGTGACACACCGTCGGTGTTCACTTAAGCCCGTATTTATCAAATCGGGGATCCAAACTACCGTATGAAGAACGTTTCATACGGTGTCCAAAACGCCACATTGGAATGGTGGGACTACACTTGCCCATCTGGAATTGATGGGACTTTAGTCTCCACTCCGTGGAGCTCCACTCCGTGGACGGAACATGAACATGATTGCATGAATAAATTTATGAATAATGGATAATAACATCTCTACTCATATGAAAGAGCATACATAAAGAACATAGTCATCATAACATTCCACTCCCGTGGATGGCACATGAACATTTAAGCTTTTCACACATCAACATAACACTATACCAATCAACAAGCATCCGGGGTTTACAAACCACACATAAGTCACTGTACTTGCCTTTAGCGTAGCGGTGCGTTGGAAGGCAACGAAGAAGCCGCTAACCTTGGTGCCTCACCCCCTACACCAAAGTTACTCAATAAGAACCAAGTCATCAAGAAACTACTCGCATCGCACTAACTTATAACCCCAATCCCACTATCTAAATTATAACCGTTCTTGAATTAAACCACATTCTAGCAGAAAGTCTATTCGGACAGCAGCAGTAATAATAGCATGACTTTTAATCTAAAACTCGAAAAGGGGTGTTCTCAGGTTTGATTGAAAGGTAATACAATTATCTACAACAACCTAGTTGATTAAAATCTCGAATTCTATACGTATCAATCTCCACAAGACCAACAAACACTAACTGTCAGAACTTCTCGCAATTTCTGGACAGCAGCACGGAAAGTGGCATAACTTTTAATTGGCTACACCAAACTTTGCGTTCTTTATCAACATCAAAAGCTAAGACCAAGGCCTACAATAACCTAGTTGGGTGAAAGCCCTAAATTTTCCATTAACACACCCATAATTTAAAAGACAACTTGATAGTTTATTCTCGTCAGGATTCTGGACAGCAGAGACGAAAACTACCATAACTTTTGATCCGCATGTCGGAATTCAGTGTTCTTGGAGGCCACTGAAAGCTAAGAACAAAACCTAAATATCTCTAGGAGATGGACATCTCAAATTCTACCTCTAAGAACCCGAAATCGACCACGTAACAATCTGGACAGATCTGAAATTCTAACAGCAGCAAATCGATCTAACAATCCTAATCGAATTCACATCTTCTACTAATCAAACAGCGAAGAACATCATTCGTTACCCTTGTAAAACCACAGGAGATCGCTGAATTCCCCCGCGAAGAGCTCCTCTCCTCTTCTTCTCCTCTCTTCCTCCTCTTTTCTCCTTGGTTGGCGGCACCGGAAGGCTTCTTCTCCCTCCCCCCCTTCTTCTTGGACAGCAGCAATGGAGGGGGACGTGCACTGTAGCGCTGGAGTTACTATAGCATGGCGGCGGCACTGTAGCACAGGGGTGCTACAGTACATCTAGGGTTATAGGCTGCCCCTAATGGGCTAAGGCTATGGGCCTTTGGCCCAAGATTTAATCACCCTTTTACAGAAATTCTGAAATTTCATTTTAAATCCCAATAAAATGGTTTGAGATTCAATTATAATTCTTAGGATTGAACGGAGTATTACATATGGACCCACCTCAATTTATTGTGTAGATATTTATTTTTTCCACTGATTAGCGTGGGAATTTCTAACCCTTAAGAACGAATGTTGCGCTTCTTTTTTCCTTTGCTTTAATAACATAATACTAAATTAGTAAATAGAAAAATATTAACATCTAAAGACAACTTTATATTGTGTCCGCGTTGGGTAGGACTTTGCGCTAAAAAAATGTACCTGTGGGCATAAAACTCAGAATATACCCACCTCTATTATGGTACTACCTTTGTCCCACAATATAAGTTCATATTCTTGGGAAGCATCGTCCCATAATATAAGTCCATTGTGGAGATCGAAAGCGTAGTTACTGCAACATTTTCACTCTATACCCATGCTTTAATGCGGAAAAACTGGATGAGTTGTTGTAGTATTTCATTTAATAGGGGCATGTGTGATCCAATCACATCAACTTAATTTTTCTTAGATTTAGTGCTTCATTGATCTGTGTGCATGATGGGATTGCACTTATATCATGGGACGGAGGGGGTATTTACCCCATAGTACAAAAAGTCAGACCGGTGATCGAATCGGTGAGCTCCTCGGTTCAACGATCGGATCACCGGTTCACTGGTCCAACCGTCGGTTCAAAAAATAGTAAAATAATAGTTGTTGTCAGTTTGGTGGAGAAGAATAGGTTTAACTACACTTATTTTGCCAACTAAGTCAAGAAACTAACCTTGCCCAGTTGGCTTTGTGGAGTGCTAGACCACATGGCGTGAGGTCCCCAGTTCGATCCCTAGCAGGCGCAATTATTTTTCATGCGTAGTGTTTCTCGTTCCGATCAGTCCTAGTTTTTAGTATCGATTTATGTCGGGACCCGAACATGCAATTCCAGACCCTCTGTGTAGTCTGAACTAGTCTCATGATCAGTAGTTAGCTCACACAGTGACAACATCGATGTAAATTATATCCATACAACGAAACAACTATGAAATAAATAAATTATTATTAAATAGAAGCAGTAGATCTTATGGTCAAAGTTTACATAGTTTACCACGTAAGGCTTAAACTACCAATGGAACTCTCGCAACAGAAATAAGATAACTTGTGGTGGCCACCCGACATGCTCACAGGCAATCGAGTAGGGAGTGTATCCTAGTTCGCATAGTCTTTAAAATACTCCTCCTCGAAGAACTCTGGATTCTCCGATTCTTCCTCGGCAACTGATCAACAATAGCATAAAGCCATGAGTACATAATGTACTCAGCAAGTCATAGGGAATAGTATGCAAATAATTTTCATGCAAGGCTTGAACAAGGAATTGTTGTATGGTTATTTTGTAGAAAGCAATATTGATAGTAAATACAATAAATAGAATAAAAAACGTAATTGAAAATATTAAATAAATAAATAGACAATTGCTTCAAAACAACCAACGAACCTCCCTATTCACTTCCCAACCAACAATTAGTGAACTACCCGTTCACTTCCTATCCATACCACCATCCAAAGTTTTATGAAAACTCTACCCCTCGTGTGAAATCAACAAACATTGTCCATAACCGGGGACAAGACTGTTCGAACAGTTTTTAATACTCTGCAGAGGTTGTACAGCTTTACCCACAAGAGATAATCAGTTTATAATGTTCATCGAACACACTTCTGGAGGTGTGCGACTAAATGATTATGATAAGGCTTTTATAAAGCTTTGTCTTAATCCAGTTCTGCTCACTAAGATTTCGCTACCGACTGGTTCCACAAACTCACAAAATTCCATCTCAACATACATCACAGTCGTGGCCCCCTCTTACTCCAGTGTGAATGTACATCCCAGGGTTCACACTTCCACCAAAACAGAACTAAAATCAAGACATTGCTAATTAATTAGCCAGGTCCATCCCATACTAGACATATGGTTGTACGGTAAGGCCCAGATCAATGACGCACCAAGTTAACTCCTTAGTGATTACTCAGGCGAGACAACCACACTTTAATTGTACTTCCTTTACTGCACGATCATTCGCCAGAATATGAAATTATTTTTGTTCAACCCGACCAAATGACATCCCCTACCATGGCATAATAAATTTTATCGACAGTGGTTATACCATAATTTCATATATCATTAAGTTAAATTTAACATTATTGAACATGTGATCATGAGCCCATCGTAACTAAGCATGACCACGCATATTACGCCACCAATGATGGTATTACTATTATTTCCAACTAATATCAAAATATTACACCACCAATGATGGTATTACTATTATTTTCAACTAATATCAACCCTTCCTATGGTGTCTAAGGATATATGTCATTCACAATTATTCAAGGTGGATTATTGTCAAATAGGTACTTAACTATTCCTGGAAACAATTAATATAAAATTAGCATGCACGTTGATATAAAATAATATAATTTTGTAAAAATAGGTACAACATAATCAAAGGTCTACGACTTGCCTTTGCCGAAAGATGGAGATACTCTTGCAGACTGTAGGTTGATCCGAACCGGTATTGACAACGATAGAATCTATACGCGCAAAATGGTATAAATAAATAAATAATAGAAAAACAAATTAAAATTAAAAATTAATACCAATAGGGACATTATGAATTTAGATGAATTTAGGAACAAGAATCGATGGAATCGGAGTTGTATAAAAGAGAACGAACATCCGAAAGTTTGATTTTCGCATGAAATGATGGAAATTCTGAAAATGGAATATACTAGAATATAATGTTATGATATTTAACATACAAAGTCATTTTGTGTATGACATCTATGGCCCACTTGCAAGAGAAAGCAAGAGAGAAAGCAAGAAATGAAGTAAGTTAATGACATATGGACCCACATTGTCCTAGAGAGAGAGTGATTCAGAGAGAGCACTCAGAGCAGAAAACAGGGGAGATCGGGATAGCTCAAGAGCGGCGAGGGGTAGGGCGGTGGTTGGAGAGAAGGGGGGAAATGGAACCCCAAGACGATGGGGATCCCATGGGTGACGGCGACGGCGTCGGCGCTAGAGGCGGTCCAGGGGCGGCGGTGGCGGCGCTTGGGTGCGCAGGGGCATGGGTGGTGTAGCAGTGTTGGGAGGCTGGCGGTGGGCGCATGGGCGGTGCACAGCCACAGGGAAGGTGGAGGCGAGGTCGGTGAGTCCGGAGGGTGGCTGAGGTGGTGGCGTAACAGCGATCGACGGCGCAAAAGAGGTGGCGACGGTGGCGGCACTCCACGACAACGGAGAAGATGAATTGAGGTAGGGATAGGTAGAGTATGACCGGGAACACACGATGACGCGTTCAAAACAACAAAATACTTACCGGAGAAGGAGATCGATCACCGGAGGCAATTTCGGCCTAGAAGAGGGAAACGACAAAATTTTGACGACACACTGCACAAAAGATGAAATTGGTTGAGGGGAAATGATCACCATGCTTGGGAATATGACATTATGCGGTTAGGACATCAAGAAACTCACCAGATTGATGGCAACACAAATTGGGTGAAATGGTCGGGTTTGGAAAAACAGGAAAGTTTCGTCGTTAGAGTTCGGTTGGCAGTGAGACTTTGAGGGAAGTGGGAAGAGGTGCTAGCGTGAACGTGAACGTCGGCGAAGTTAATGCTTGATTTGGAAACAGTTGAAACAACACAATTGAATGGCGAGGTGACTGCCAATTCATGGCGTGATGATGGTGGAGATGTAAAGATGCAGACGGCACGGTCGAAATAGTCGCGGACAGCGCGGGGAAGTGAGGCGTGCAAGGCGCACATTGTGCGGTCGGGCTGGCCGCGGCAAGGGCGTGCCACGGGCACAGCTCGGGTGCGGCATGGCAGCGCTCGAGTCTTTGGCGAGGGCAAGGGCGGCGGGGGCAGCGAAGAAACGGCTGGGCGAGGTGACATGGGCAAGCGGTGCGGCGCGACGCTCGTGCTGGTGGCCAAAGAGCAAGCCAGTTGAAACAGAGCAGAACTAAAGAGAAGAAAAAGGAAAAGAAAAGAAAGAGGGAGGAAAAATGAAAAAGAAAAAGGAAAAAGGTTTTCAGTCCGAGGAATAAAAATGAAATGAAATTTTGAGGTTTACATTTCGGAGAAAATTCAAATAGAAATTTGAATTTGAAAATTCAGTTGAGGTTTCAAATTAAGGAGAGATTAATTCAAAATGAGAATTTGAATTCAAAATTTGGCTGAGAAGTGACTTGATTTTGGAATTTGATTTGAGAATTGAAATCAGAATCATAATTTGGATTTTAATAAAATTTATATAAGTAGGAACTCCAAATTAAAAGCCAACACTTTCAAATAATTAATTGAAATCAAATCTGTACAAGAAAGAAAAGAAATTTTAGAAAAACAGAAAAAGAAACAAACATAACTCAAAAGAAATAACAAAAAGATCTTGGAAAAAGAAATCCAAGATAAAATTAAAAAAACAAATAAAACAAATTTTGAATTAATTGAAGTTTGATTTACTCACATTAAATTGTTTTTAATTTTGAAATTTTAAATTAAGCTTTAACAATTCAAAAAAATCCAAATGGTTATTTTTATTTTGAAAATTTCAACCCCAAAAAAAAATTGGGATGTTACGGTTTAGCTCAAAACCGGCCGGTCTCTCTAGTTTAAAGTGGCTTGCATGCATTGTCGGTCTTTTCTCTAAATCGGACGGGACTAGGCGTCGGTCCAGGTTTTTTCGATCGAACCGCCGGTCCGATCTAGTTTTCTGTACCATGATTTACCCACGGGTAAATGGGTTAGATTACCATCCGTGATCAGGTGAAAGATGGAAACAGGTTGGGGTGGGGATTATTGCTGCAGTTGGGCCGATTTTGAAAAAATCAGGAGAGTTTTGCGAGTTTAGCTTAGCCTTAGCCTGCCCATCTTAATTCAATCCTGGTGTGACCTAGTAATATTTACGTCGAAGGTATGATAAACCTTATACAAGTTGTTACTGCTGATCCAGTCTGGCTCGCAAAATACCTAGGCCGTCGGGAGGTAGAAGAAGGGGCGATGGCGAGTTGGTGCTACAAGATTTTTTGGCTCATTTGATCTCTTTTTTTAACGAATAATAAATCTAACCCCAGCAAACGAAATGACAACAATGACACCCCTACCGCACGAAAACGCCATGGCAGGCTACCTTCCTCGGGCCCCGTGCACGGCAGGGCAAAAAACGTGGGTTGTAGCTTTAGTGGGGCACTATTCAAACAGTGATGGAATGATGGTGCATATTGTTGCCCTGCCGTGCACGGGGAGTGCAGAAGGTGGCCTACCGTAGTGTTTTTGCATGGTAGGGGTGTTGTTTTTGCAATTTCGTTCACATGGGGGCTATTTTTGCTATTTCGCTTAAAAAATGTGTCATTTTAGCCAAAAACTCAGTGCTAGAGTGTTACAGCTAGAATTCGGACTTCACTTGGTGTGTCAATCGGATCCGAATTATCCGTTTTTGATAGGTTGAGTCTCAAATAGGGTAAATCCGATTTTGATTATCTGGTATCTGTATTCGGACTATTCGATCTGTTGACACCCATAGACTTCACTTCAGAGGTGTGAGGTGGTAATGCTGGCGAGACCTAATAGCCATTTGGTTTGGCAAACGACAACGGTCATGCTAGTGCATGTATCTTTAGTTTGCCTTTTGCATGCTCCTCTGATGAGTTTTTGGCTAAAATAGTGGTGTCGCACAAAATAACGAATCTAGCCCTCCCCGCGCATCAAAGGCAACAACGGCACCTCGTCGTAACCCCTGAGGGCCGAATTCGCTATGTGAGCGACACATGGCCTTGTCCTAACCCTTGGGGGCCGGATTCCCCTCGTCCTAACCCTTGGGGGCTGGATTTACCTCGTCCTAACCCCTAGGGCGGATTTGGTTCGTCCTAACCCCTGGGGTGCATTATTTCCCTCGGCTGCCGCAAGGGTGCGGTAGCCCCCCTCCATTTTTATTTTTAAAAAACTAAAATCTTTCTTTCAACGTCCCTGGATTCTCCCTGCCCCCGCATGTGCGAAAAACTCAGCAAGTCGCATGCATGTAAAACCCGACGATTTTATCACGTCGCTTTGCAGTCGGCCTTCGCGCGACTATAAAACATCACGACATGCTCTCATTCCCCACACTAGATGACTAGAACCATTCCACTCTTCGTAGAGAGAGAGGATCAAGCGAGTGAGAGATTGCGCGATCGACTGAAATTAGTTTCGATTTCGCTGCAGATTTGAGGGTGTTTAGAGAAGTGTTTAGCAGTTGTTTTAGTAGAGTTAGTTTGACATCAATTTAAGATCTTCTAGAGGAGGTAATTTTTCTCATATGCACTATTTTTTGGAACTGTGTAGTTAGTGTTAAAGTATTTAGTCATAATTAATTAGCCATAGTTAGTTAGTCATAATTAAAATAGTTGTAATTAATTAATCTTATTTAACTAGTCGCATTTTACTTTGCAAACTAGTTAGTTGTGTTTAATGAAGTCATAATTTATTAGTTGGTCGTAATTAATTACTCCTAATTAATTAATCAACCGTCCTAATTAATTAGGGTCAATTAAATTTATTATTATTAAATCAGTCCTAATTAGTCATGGTTAGTTAGTTGTAATTTTTCACTCGTAGTTAGTTAGTCATAATTAATTACTCACAATTTGTTAGTCATAATTAAAATTCGTGACTAAAATAGTCATATTTAATTAACATAAGAATTTAATTATAATTAATTAGGCTTCATTAAATAGTATTAAATTTTTTAGGTAGCTTAATTAAAAGTCATTATTAGTTAATCCTAACTATGTAGTTGCAGTTAATTAGTCGTAATAAATTAGACGCAATTTATTTGTCCTAAATTTTTAACCGTAATAAATTATAAGTAATTAATTAGGCTACATTAAGTACTATTAATTATTTAGTCATAATTAACTAGGCTTACTTAAGAAGTTGTAGTTAGGTGTCTTAATTAAAATAGTTGTAATTAATAAACCATAAATAGTTAGTTGATCGATTGGTTGCTTTCTAACGAGTTTTCGACTAAAATGTCATTGTTGATCCCCTCAATAGCAAAAGTAGCACTCTGTCCGTGTGAAATGCAAAAATAACACCTTGTTTGTGCCTTAGAGGATCGGAGCTATCGTGCGAATGACACGTCGATGAATCCGGCCCCTACGGGTGCGGACTAGGAGAATCCGGTCCCAGAGGCGGACTAGGCGAATCCGGCAACAGGGGCGCAAACAAGCCGAGTGCTAGCCCCTAGGGGTGCGACATTCCTTTGGCTGGGTTTTGACACTATTTATCACTATTCAATACTATTTAAACGCTATTTGACATTATTTGAATAGTACTATGTAGTGTTTCAAATAGTATTAAATAGTATTCGAAGTGTGTTCATATAGTGTCAAATAGTGACAAATATTGTGAAAACACCGTTCACCAAAAGTTTCAAAACCAAAAGGAATGTCGTGGCCCTGGGGGTCGGCACTCGGCTTGTCCGTGTCCTTGGGACCAGATTCGCCTAGTCTGCACCCCTAGGGGTCGAATTTAGCCTGTTCATGCCCCTTGGGCTGGATTTGCCGACGTGTCAATCGCACGGCGACTCCGGTCCTCTGGAGGGCACAGACAAGGTGTTATTTTTGCATTTCACACGGACAGAGGGTTACTTTTGCTATTGTGGATGTCAATAGTGACATTTTCGCCAAAAACTCGCTTTCTAACATAATTTGTTCTAAACTAACTCACCCTTGTTTTGTTAGCTACAATAAAACATTCAATTTTCTAGCCCGCCTTGCATAATAGGGCTCCACTGTGCTATTTTTGCCTTTGATGCGCGGGGGGGGGCTAGATTTGTTTTTTAGCACGCCAACCATGCTATTTTAGCAAAAAAACTCTCTCCATGCCCCATGGCCCGATCTTCCCCTCTTCTTTTTTGTTACCCTACACTTGGACATGGGTAGTAAAAGTCCACATATGACTGATCATAGCATACAACCAAAAACCGTAAATAGTAATAGTAGTAGTATGATTAGTACTACTCGGAGCACGAAGAAAAATAGTATTGGTACCCGAAGTCGACCAGGGAGTAGATGAAATCGTACTTTGACTTCACAACAACATTCCAATACGGGTTTTCTCTTCTTTACAGAGGTAAAAAAAATAAATATTATCACATGTACCAAAAAAATCATTCCGCAAAAAAAAAACATGTGGTGGGATGGGGTATTATCACATGTGACAAAATCATATCAATCAATATTTTTCAAATTTTAGCGAGAATCCGGGGGCTCCGAAAGCAAGATTTTAGTTTTCAAAAAAACAAAAAACAAAGGGAGGGAGCTAGCGACCCCTGGGGGCCGGACGAGGCAAATATCGCGCACCTAGGGGACGGACGAGGGAAATACCACCCTCTAGGGGGTTAGGACGAGGCCATGTATCGTCCGCACGGCAAATCCAGCTCCCCAAGGGTTGTGGACGAGGTGTCATTTTTGCCTTCGATGTGCCGGGGGGGCTAGATTTTTTATTTTGCACGCCAACAACACTATTTTAGCCAAAAACTCCACCTCTCATATGTGATGGTCTCTCCCAATTGTTGTATCGCCTACGTCTGCCCTTTCT
Organism: Ampelocalamus luodianensis; assembly: GCA_036346255.1. Taxonomy (NCBI): domain Eukaryota; kingdom Viridiplantae; phylum Streptophyta; class Magnoliopsida; order Poales; family Poaceae; genus Ampelocalamus; species Ampelocalamus luodianensis. The sequence continues at coordinate 46,547,626 of CM070627.1, read as the reverse complement.
CCTCACACACTTCACGCCCGCACGCTTTGTCTTGCTGCTGAAAGGATTTGGAAGAAGCAACACCGGCACCATATTGTATTGATCCTCATGTATATAGATTACAAACATGTCAATAGTTTCTATCTATACAAGATATTAGATTCTATTTATACAAGATTACAAAAGATATTGTCAGTTTATAAACAGTAACCGGTCGACAATATGTAAACTATCCATAACCGAAGATGAGATTCAGTGCATGTGATCTCTATTAAAGATATTCACGTTAACACACCCCCGCAGTCGCAACGTCGATTCGGCGAACAGAGAGATCGTTGGCTGAGTAGACGGTGAGATTGGAACGAAAGTCAAGAAATAGTGAGGATGATAGTACTGTGGTGAAGATGTCAGCGAACTGGGACGTGGAAGGAACATGAATAACACGGTTCTGTCCCAAAGCCACTTTATCGCGCACAAAATGAAGATCAGTCTCAATGTGCTTAGTGCGTTGATGAAAAACCAGGTTGGTTGTCATGTAAACGGCACTGACGTTGTCGTAAAAAAAACAACAGTGGCTTTAGATAGGGGACGTCAGAGTTCATGAAGGAGCTGGCGCAACCAGGTAGCTTTGGCGATGGTGTTGGCCACTGTGCGGTATTCGGCATCTGCACTAGAGCGAGAAATAGTATTATGGCATTTGGAAGACAAGGATATAGGAGTCTCATTGAGATAAATGCAGTAGCCGGAGGTAGAACGGCGTGTGTTGGGCCAGCTAGCCCAGTCGACGTAGCTGTAAGCAACCAAGGTGTACACTGGAGAAGGAGTGATACGAAGACCTTAGGAGAGAGTACCCTGAATGTATCAAAGAATATGTTTGACCAAATGAAGATGACACCACGCAGATCATGCCTATGCAAACAAATCAGTTGGATAGCATAAGCGATATCCGGATGAGTGAAAGTAAGGTACTGGAGAGCACCAGCAATACTAAGATAAGCAATGGAGTCAGCGATAGGAGGACCATTAGTTGCACGCAACTTTGGTGAGGTATCAATAGGAGTAGATGACAGTTTGCACGAAACCATGCTAGCACTGTCAAGGAGCTCAGCAACATAGGAAGCTTGTGACAAAAAGAGACATGTAGCTGATCTAGTGACGCTGATACCAAGAAAATGGTGTAGATACCAAGATTAGTCATGGCGAACTCTGAATGAAGAGAGCCAATAATGCGGGAGAGAAGAGCGGCCGATGACGCGGTGAGAATAATGTCATCAACATATAATAGAAAATATGCAATACCGAGGCCACTATGAAAGATGAAAAGAGAGGTATCTGACTTGGAGCAATAAAAAACAAGAGAACCAATAAAGGAGGCAAAATGAGTGTACCAAGCTCGAGGAGCCTATTTGAGACCGTAAAGAGAACGGTTCAAATGACAGACATGAGAGGGACGAGGCTGATCAATGAAACCCGTTGGCTGACGACAGTACACTACCTCGAAAAGGTGTCCATAGAGGAAAGTGTTCTTGACATCAAGTTGATGAATGGGCTATCCAGAGGAGACATAGAGGGAAAGCAAGTACGAATGGTAGCCTGTTTGGCAACTGGGTTGAAAGTCTCCTCAAAATCAATGCCAACTACTGTGAAAAACTATGTAAAAACCCATCGAGCCTTGTAGCATGCAAGAGTACCATTAGGGTGGAACTAATGCCAATAAATCCATTTGACAGAGATAATGTTGGACGTAGGAGGAGGCACAAGATCCCATGTATGGTTAGAGAGAAGGGCCTGAAATTCATCCACCATAGCGGAGTGCCAATTTGGGTCGTTAAGAGCCTCGCGGATGGATTTCGGGAGAGGAGAAATATCAAAGGAGGTTGTGACATGCAGGTTTAATTTCTCACAAGGCGGAACACGAAGACCAAACTGGAGTCGTGTGCCATAGGAGTGAGCAGGTAGTAAACCGACTATCGTGGCAGAAGAAGATGGACCTTTGGCAGATGGAGAAGCTATCGTGGTAGGATCAACGATCGGTGTTGCCGTGGCAGAAAGCAGGCTGCCACGGCAGGAAAAAATATGGTCGCGGCAGGAGCATCAAGGAATGCGGTAGCGTCAACAGTGTTGGGTTGAAAGGTGGCTGTCACGGTAGGAGCAAGGGCTGCAGCGGCAGGGCAAAAAGCGGTACCTGCAGGGTGAGCAGGGGCTACCATGGTAGGCGGAATTGTAGCTACACCAGGGAGGAAAGCAACCGCGGCAGGAGCGATCGGGCCCAGGGGAAGTGTCGCGGTAGGGAGCATGGCAACATCATTGTCCAGAGATGTGGTAGGTGAATGAGGCGGTGGTGAAAGAAGAAAATCATACGCATCGGTGGATGTGGACGAAGATGGAGCAAAAGGAAACATTATGTCATCAAACACCACATGACGGGAGGTGATGATTTGACGGGTTGTGATGTCCATACAACAGTAGCCTTTATGGTTTGGAGGATAGCCAAGGAAGACACAAGGAACCGAGCGAGGAGCAAGTTTGTGAGCTATGGTTGCGGAAGTGTTGGGATCGCAAAGACAACCAAAACTTCAGAGATGAGAGTAGGATGGCAAAATCTAGAGCAAATCCTGAAACAGTGTGGAGAAGGTGATGGTTTTGGTGGGAAGACGATTCAGGAGATAAGTAGCCGTATGGAGGGACTCGACCCAGAAAGAAGGTGGCATGCGGGCTTGAAAAAGAAGTGAGCGAACGATGCCGTTCATCGTGCGAATAATGCGTTCAGACTTGCCGTTTTGTTGAGAGGTGTGAGGACAAGAAAATCGAAGGTGTATACCGCGAGAAGCAATAATCCGGTGGAGATCACGGTGGTCAAATTCACCACCATTGTCGCATTGAATTACATGAAGAATTGAGTAACAGTATAAGCAGAAAAATTGGATAGAACCAAAAAGGTTTTGGATTTTAGACGAAGTGGGAAGGTCCATAAGTAATGTGTGAAATCATCCAAAATCACTAGAAAATACTTACAACCAGAAATACTCGCCACTGGCGATGTCCAAAGATCATAATGAATTAACTCAAAGGGGCGAGTTGTACGACTTGTGGATGTGGAAAAAGGTAAACGAACATGTCAACATAATTGAGGCATGACACAAATGGCTGTCATTTATTTTTTGTAGGACACGAAATAAGTGAAGCGTCGGCGAGATGGCGGTGGGTCGAACGACTGGGATGATCAAGACGTTGATGCCAAAGAATGGTGTTGTCGGTGGAAGTTGTAAGAACTTTCGGTGTGGTAGGCTGGAGAGGATAGAGCTCGCCAAACTATTGCACTTGAGAATTTTGCTCTTGGTCCGAAGATCCTTCACAGAAAAGCCATGAGGGCCAATTTCGACAACACAATAATTATCAGTTGTAAATTGACGAATGGACATGAGATTTTTAATCAAGTGAGGAGTGACAAGGATGTTTTTAAGGTAGAGAGGGCGAGTGTGAGAAGGTAGGATGCATTGGCTGGCACTGGTGACAGGAAGAATATGACCGTTTCCCACCATGATGCGGGAGGAGGAAGGAGGAAAAGGGGAGATGGTGGTGAGGTTACCGAAAGTTGACGACATATGGGTGGTGGCACAGGTATCCATGTACCAATCGGAGAGTAGTGCTTGCAACGTCATGGTGTTGAAAGCATTGACGAGGCCGGAGGAGTCCCACGAAGGTGCGGGTGTCGCGCCGGGGTAGTAGCCGTACAGTGAAGCCGAGGGGGCATGTGGTGCAGTCGGGAGGAATCCAGGGTGAACCAGTGCATAGCCATGTAGGATGCTAGCATGAGGCATGGCAAGGAAGCCTTGTAGTGCGCCAAGTGTTGAACGTGTGGAGGAGGGGTGCTGGGGCGCGTGCCAAGGACGTCGAAGGTAGGCCAAAGATGGATAGCTCCGATCCACAGGTTGTAGACGGTCGACATTGACGGCCCGCCCTTGGGGCCCTTGCCCTTGCCTTTGCCACATTTGTCGCTAAAGGATCTAGACCCGCCATTATGTGTTAATGAAGTATTTTGGTGATTAATGACAAATGCACTTATGAGACTAACACTCTTATTGTTATATCATGTTTAGTCTCAGCTTGGATATAAAAGCAAAAATCCAAACATGTATGTATTCATTAATGACAAATGCACTTATGAGACTAACACCCTTATTGTTATATCATGTTTAGTCTCAGCTTGGATATAAAAGCAAAAATCCAAACAGGTATGTATTCATTAATGACAAATGCACTTATGAGACTTACACTCTTATTGTTATATCATGTTTAGTATCAGCTTGGATATAAAAGCAAAAATCCAAACAGATATGTATTCATTAATGACAAATCTATTTGTGAGACTAACAATTCTATTGATTATCTATTGCTTAGTCTTGTTTGGATATAAAGATGAAAATACAAGAGGTATTCATTCTACTTCTTCCTATTATATCTTGTTGCATTTCTCGGATCCAAAATATAGGTTAAACTCCACCAAAAAGGTTAACTTGGATATGTGCACATGTTTCCATTACACATTTGTATATGCACACATTTAGAGGGGGTTCATTCTATATTTTGTGGTTTCATTAGTATTGATCCATATTCTCTTTCCACATATATTAAGAATCTTTACTTTGAAATATATCTTTGAATATATTTAACTTGTGTAGTTAATATATTCATATGAGTATATACAACTTGTGTAGTTCGTATACACTCATATTTAGTATACACAACTTGTAGTTCGTATATACTCATGGTATATATAACTTGTGTAGTTCATATATACTCATATTGCTTTATATTCAATTATTTGCAATTATGTTGTGGGACTAATGTGTGTGCTAAGATGTTTTCAATGCTTAGTCCCGGAGTTTGAATGATGACATGAAAAGGAAATGCAAAGATTATAAACGATTAACATGGCTCAAGACAAAGGAGTCATGCATTGCATTTCGAAAAGCCTTTGGAAGAAGTTCAGTGGAAATCGGTATGACCGTATTTGGTAAGCGGTACTACCGATGTGCGGTAGTACCGGAGTTCATGTGGTGGAACTACCGCGTAGTGGTATGACCGTAAATATGTTGGCGGAACTACCGCAACCCGGTTGTTCCGTTTGTTATTTGGCGGTATGTAAATTCCAGAGAAGGCGTTTTTCTGTATTTCTCGAGCCTCTGGAAATCGGTAGTACCGCATCTTAGAAACGGTACTACCGGAGAGCGATATTACTGGATGCTAGTTGGCGGTAATACCGTACGTGTCAGTAATGGCTTGTTTAGAAGCATTTATGCAGGTATATCTTGTTAATTAATGTTAATGACATTGTGGGACTAACAGTTTCCATGAGTTGGATGAATAGGTTATGTTCCAGGGTGATGAAGACTTTGGATGGCATCATGAGTTGATTGTCATCAAGTCAAGGTTCAAGAAGATGATGCATCATGTGTTGATGCATATCAAGATCCCGAATAAGAGATGATCATGAGTTGATCATCGAGTCAAGAGAAGACTCATCATATGTTGATTGAGGTCAAGTAAAAGATGCATCATGGGTTTATGCATATCAAGACGATGACCCGGACATGAAGCGAGGATGTGAGTCATCAAGCTTCAAGTGGATGGTCAAGGCAAAGGTATGACTAGCTAGGGCTAAGGATGTGTTCCTAGTCTTTTACCGGTCTTGGTGTTTGGTTGGAAGACCGGATTGCTAGTATAGGTTGTCGTACTATTAAGAGGGGTCTTGTCTAGTAGCTTGAGTCTCATCATGTGTTGATAGCTCAATCTCACCTGCTCTAGCTCGGCGTGGCATGATGCTATTATTTGCAAATGTGTTTTGCAAATAATCGAGGCTCATGCATTTAATCTTTGTAACATGTGACTATACTTTGCAAATGTGTTTTGCAATTGATTGACGCCCATGTACCTACTCCTTGTGGCATGATCTAAGTTTGCAAATGTGTTTTACAAATGGTTAAGATTCATGTGTATTCCCTTGACATGGTCTAAGATTGCTTGTTGCTATTTCTTTGGACTTAGACCATGGTAGTGGTTCTTTTGAGTTATGCTTTTTGATTTGATCAAATGTGTTTGAGATCAATCAAATAGGTGGGTTGTGTAGCCCTCTGAATAAGCTTTCAATAGAGTCCAAGATCACTCAATTCCGACATCGGAGTCAAAAGTTATGATCTTTTTACCGAGTGTCGTCCATGCTGAAAATTGGGCTGCGGTAGTACCGCCCTTATAACAGTGGTAGCACCGCAAGAAAGGTAGTACCACCCGTATAACTACGGTAGTACTGCACCAATGCTGTAATGACTAGTTTTTGGCCGTTTTGACTCCAAACGGCTAGTTTTTGTTGTGGGGGCTATAAATACCCCCTTGGCCGGTTGAGAGACAATACTTGGCATCCTATTTCACTTACTTGAGCTAGTGTGAGCTTCTCCACTAAATTGTGCATGTGTTGCACCTTGTGAGCAAAAGGGAGAGGTTCTAGTTGCATGTGTTGCAACTAGAATTGGATTGAGCATTCAATTGTGCATGTGTTGCACTCGGTGAGAGTCAAGCAAGGGGCTTGGTTTATTACTCTTGGTGTTTGCCGACACCTAGACGGCGTGGAGGCGTTGTGGTCCAGTGATCTTCTCAAGTGAAGCTTGTGAGAAGGCCGGTGTTTGTGAGTGGCTTGGTGCTCGTCATCTCCGGAGTGGAGTAAGAGTAACCTTAGTAGAGCGAGGTGCTGATACCTCGGAGGAAGGCTTAATTCGCGGAGCCAGCCCAATTGGTTTGGGTTTCCCTCAACGTGGATCAGGGGAGACCGGCAAGTCTCTTAACACCACGGTAAAACATCACCTTGTCATTGTGGTTTGCATTCTATTACTTTACATTGTGCAATTTATATTTCTTGTATTAAATTGCTTATTCATTGTGTATGAATGCTTGCCATGCTTTGTGCTATTTACATTACTAGAATTGAATAGCTTACAAGTCCTTACTTAATTGCAATATTCTTCAATTGACTTGTATTGTTGGTGCACTTAGTTGAACCTAGTTGATTTAGGCTTTAATTGTGCAAAACTGTATTTGTATTAGCCTCCGCATTAGAAATCGGTTTTAGTGCATATAAGTTTTTAAAATGCCTATTCACTCCCCCTCTAGTCGGCCTCCTCGATCTTACAGCCGCCGCCATTGCTGGTGTAGGAACCACTGGTTTGGCGGCCTCCATTGTTGTCGGCGGGTGGAGGACGCCACTGAGGTGCACCGGAGGAGAGAGCACCCCAGAGTGGACGCCACGACCAGCACTGTTGGAGGAATCGGCCAGGAGCATCATGACTTGGGCAAGTTGATCACCGTGAGCATCTTTCAGTTCCTCGAGAAGGAGGAGAGACCGAGCCTATATGAAGGTCGGAAACGGTTGCATCATCATAAGAAGAGAGGACAATGTCCGAAACTTTGGATTCATCCCTTTAATCATAATGAGCACCATGCTTTGGTCACTCACGGCCTGTCCAACATCGCGGAGCGCGTCGGAGAGGGTCTTCAATTTGAAGCAATAGTTCGTGGTGGACATATCGCCTTGAGCGAGATTGCTGAATTCGGCTTGAAGATAGATGGGACGTGTGGTTTTGTTGTCCTGGAACATATTCTCAATCGTCATCCAGACAGTGGCGGCAGTGGTGCAGAGCGCCATGACGATGTCAAGGATCTTGAGAGAGATAGAACCGTAGAGCCAAAAGAGCATGGTGGAGTCGCAATGCTTTCAATCGGCATCGGGAACTCGAGAGGTGCCAAATGCTTGGAGATAATCCTCGAGAGTGAATTTGGTGACCGCAACTTCGAAGAGACTGTGCCACTTCGCATAGTTGGAGGCAGATAGCTCGAGGGTAACCGGGACGAGGGTTTTGATGTTGGCACTGACGGCCTACGTCCAGAGTTGTTTGTGGGTGGGAGTGGCGTCGAGGAGATGGCGCCGACAATGTAGAAGATGGTGGTGCGTGTGGTCGGGAGTCAGCGCATTGTGTGGGTGGCGCCCACAGTGCAGCGTGTGCGACCAAGAGTCAGCGCGCACGGGGGAGGGGAGGTGACGTGTGCAGCCGGGAGGCGGCGCACGGCGCGTTGGGGCGGCGAAAGGGAGGAACAGGTTAGGGGAACGTGAATGCGTCTGATACCATAAAAGGATTTGGAAGAATCCACACCGGCATCATTGTACTGATCCTCATATATATATTACAAACATATCAATAGTTTTTATATATACAAGATATTTGATTCAATCTATATAAGATCACAAAAAATATTATCAATTTATAAACAGTAATCGGCCGGCAATATCTAAACTATCTGTAACCGAAGATGAGATTCGGTGCCTGTGATCTCAACCAAAGATATTCACGTTAACACATGCATCACCACCGGTAGCTGGGCACCGATTTCTCAAGATTTTAGTGGTAACAGCGCAATGTTGAACAGTAATCTGAAAGCGGGGAGAAAAACTTGTGATTTTGTTCTACTCAAATATACTCCACTCCTGACTCCTGGTTGGAAAAAAAATTGCGAACAAAAATGTCGGTACTGCAGACCCAAGCCAGTGGGAGATACCGAGAGAATTAGCAAGCGGCATGCTACAGGGTCGCACATTTCGAGGACCCCAGAGAGCAGAGAGCAGATATTGATTTTTTTCTCATTGATTATAAAACAGCTGGTTGCCATTTGCCAACTGCATGAACAGCGCCGTACGGCCCTTCCCGTCGCCTTCTGCGACCCCGGCCCACGGCCGTACGCAAACACAGGCCGAACACACAATTCCGTGCGTGCAGCACCAAACCCTCGCAACTCCACTGAAATATGCGGCGGAGTTGTGCGCAGGCACGCGACCGCCGATCGATCGCCGAACCAAAAGTTCGAAAAAAAACACGCTATTGGCAGCTCCCCTGTTGAACTTGGTACATTACTGAGGATGTGAGCTTGTTCACTTAGTTAACTGAGGTGTTGTTCAAGTAGTTCACCCAGATTTAAATTCTAAATTTGGCAGAGTGTCTCACATAAAGATAGTCTCTACCTTTCTAGTTCTAAAAAAAACTTGGTACATTACCGTGAGATCTCCCAGTTGTTTTTGTCACAGGCATTGGAGGCATTGGAGCGTGTAGGTGGAGGCGTTGGGGAGGAAGGAAATGCATGCGTACGTGTGTAGGGCCGACGTCTGATCGACGAGTGACGACTGCGCCCGGACATGAATGCCGTGCATGAATGTCGCAACCGCCAAATAAAAAGTGTATAAATGTTTGCAACAAAACAATGAACGATAAATTAAAGAGGTAGCCCTGGATCCATCGAATTTGGCTTGCGTTTTCCATCCCCGAAATCTCTCTCCGGTCCTGCGTGCGTGCAGGCTCCAGCAAGCTGCCACCTAGATGCGACGAACCCCGCGTCGGTGGGGGCTCGGCCCCGGCTCCGGCTCCGGCTCCCGTAGACCCGCACCCCATATGAGAAAATGCAATGGATAAGCAAAGCCTAGCTGGGAATCGCAACGCGACACGTCTGCGCGACTGTGCGTGGTTGGGAGGGGACCCCGGGCGGCCAGGCGAGGACAACACGTGCCGGCCGAGCCCCCGCGCCGGTGTGGTACACGCGCGCACGGGGACACGGCGGAAGACGCATGCACGGGCCGTACAGCTGGAAAGCAGCGCGCGCGTAGGCGGCGCTGTGCTCGACCGGGCAGCCCGCCTGCCGTCACGAGATCGACCCCACCGACCGGGGAATGATAGCCTGACGACGGGGCGCCAGCCAGCTCGCGGGCGCGGATCTGCCCATGTAGAGGCGATCAAATCATATCCACCGCGCGTCCGCGTGGCGTGGCGCGGTGAGGAGAGCAAAACCGGCGTGCATGGATGGTGCTGGGGGATTTCGTGGATCGATCGACCTCGGAGATGTTAGTGAGCAGTGCAGGGATCGCACGTGACATGCACGGCTTGGTTGCGGTTAAGACTTAACAAACCAGCGCGGACTATAGTTGGCTTGAACTTATTCACGATGCAGATCTGAGACGTTACTGGTGGTATTCATTCGACTCACCGGCGGGGGACAGGTAAACGGCCGTACCACGTCCTAATTATTTTGGAGTTACCGGTGCTAATTAACACGGCCAAGGCCCGAGATCGAACGAACGCAAATTAACTCAATCGCAATGATGCAGCAAATTGATGACGGGCAAGTACGTGCATGACCCCGGCTGGAATGCGACGCGTTTAAGGCGTGCGGCGGAGCGCATCCCATGCATCCGGCAGGGGTCTAAATCCGTTCAGAGGCGAGATCAAGCCCCCAACGCCAGGCTTGTTTAATGGCGGGGGAGCAGGCATACGTGTGAGCTTTCAAGTCCACTTAAATACACTTCACTGGCTCGCGATCCCTCTTCCTCCATGCTCGAATTTGCAACGGCCTTTTCTCCGATCTCTCTCTCTCTCTCTCTCCCCTGGCCCATCCATCCGTGCCGATCGAGTGAGCTGGCACATGACACGATCAATGACGTCCGACCCCATCCGTCCTTTATGGGGGCAGTGTACCAGCAACATTCGTGCGTAGGCCACAAATCGCGAAATATCTAGTTAATCATGCGTCCAGATGTTAGTCTGTAACTGTGTAACAACACGCTTTGGCTGTGACGAGAGTTTCTTCAGATCGGTAGGACTTGCCCCGGTACATTGCCCATACCCTTTGCAAAGGGGCGAGGAACGCAGGCAGGAGCTTGGAATTGTCTGTACGTATGAGCCAAAGGGCCAAACAATGGTTTGGATTTTGTAACGTTGGTGTTCTCTCTTGGTGTCCTGGTCTACCACGTAGAGGACAACAGTACGTGGGCCTCGCACTGCGTCCCGTATTTGCCGTTCTCCCTTGGGCTGGGGCTGGGAGTTTGCTCCACGTACGTCTTATTTTTGCACGGAGTAGATGATGTCCTCACACGTACACGCATCATCTCCTCCAACTTGAGAGCGTACGTCTAGATTAGAAAAGGCCATGCTTTAGCTTTACCGTGTGTTTAGTACTAGTAATTAGCTAGCAGCCTAGCAAGCCTATCCACAGTACTAGTGGCTTTTCACTTCATCCAAAGTATACCTTTATGCCTGGCCCCCTACGTAATGAGTTCATGACAGCTTACGGTAACTTTTTGTATGAGATAAAGTACAACATGTCGATCGTTCGTGGTGAGTTCTTTGCCATCTGGCATGTTAGTACTGAGGATGTTTTGATCTTTTAATCCTCTCAACTCACGTTTTTTTATACTAGTAAACATCCATAGTGGCTCAATCAATCCATAGTGGCTCAATCAATCCATAGTGGCATAAGTACGTTTTGAACAAAAATGATGACTTTGCAAAACCACCACAAGTCCACAGAACAATGGTAGTGTATCTAACATATAGGAACCGTATCCTATGCAAACATAACAATTGGCAATTATGTTTTTTTTATTAAAAATAGGAGTTTATGTAGGAGTGGTACTGGTCACACCGTACAATTGTGTAGGGTAAACAATCTAGTTGGGATGAAATTTCCACACTCGGTACTATCATGGTACAAATTGTGCAATTAAAATCATGATTGCACTGCTTAAGATTACATGAGTACAGGGCAGGAGGCTCTCTAGCGAGCAGCGTTTGATGGAAGTGTAACAATGGTATTTATATCGTGCACTGATGCTTGTACAAATGCAAAAGAAGTGAGAAAACGCACGAGAACCGAAACGAGCCGGTACTAACAGTATGAGTTACAGGCGCAACATTGCTATGATCTTGTAGCATTGCATCTTGCCGTTCTACAGAACTCCACTTTGAAAAATAGTTATAGATTTCAGATTTACTATTTTTAAGTCGTCTGAAATTTTTAAGTTTAAGTCAATTGTTGTGACCATTAAATTTGTGTAGAGATTGATGCATCATATGATTAAATATTGATTTAATAGATAAAAAACGTAATTTATACTTAAAAAAATTTAAATCATCTTATAAATAGATAGTTCCGATTTTAAAGTCAGAAGTGAGAACAGAACCAACACGTATACAGTTATTGAATCTTGGTCATTCAGGTATCTACTGTCGTTACAAAAACAAAGAATGCAAAGAACCGTTGCATCCAGAATTTGCTGCACGTCTCGATCGATCTAATATCTTGCTGTACTACGTCTAGGTGAGCCTGTGGCGTCGTCGTGAACCTCGCCCTCCCTTTCTTTTCCATCAAGCGCTGCTCGCTACAGAGCCTCCTGCCCTGTCTCCCTCCCCTCTGGTGCCAACTCACACCCATTACTGGGCTGGCATCTCCTCCTACTGCACTTCGCAGCACCATCCGTCCACCCACCGCGCCATGCTTATCTCCAAACCCCTATATAAACCCCCTCGCACCCCGCTCTCTCCACTCACAAACACAAGCCTCACGAGCTACGAGCTCTAGTCATCAAGTTCTAGCTGCTGCTGTTGTTGTTCCCGGCTAGTTGAGTTGGGTAAGCTTTTCGATCGAGCACATACACATGGCTCGCATGGCGGTTTCGGTACTGGCGATCCTGCTCACCTCCTCTGCCCTGGCGGCGGCGAACTTCAACCAGGAGTTCGACATCACGTGGGGCGACGGCCGCGGCAAGATCCTGGACAATGGCCAGCTCCTGGCGCTCACTCTCGACCGGACCTCCGGCTCCGGGTTCCAGTCCAAGCACGAGTACCTCTTCGGCAAGATCGACATGCAGCTCAAGCTCGTCCCCGGCAACTCCGCCGGCACCGTCACCGCCTACTACGTAAGCGATCTCTTCCTAGCTAGTTCCTACATTCCTTTTCTTGGAATGGATTGTTTGATGTGTGTGGCTAATGTGGTTGATTGGTTCTTTCTGGTGTGTGTGCAGTTGTCATCGCAGGGGCCGACGCACGACGAGATCGACTTCGAGTTCCTGGGCAACGTGACCGGCGAGCCGTACACGCTGCACACCAACGTATTCACGCAGGGGCAGGGCAACCGGGAGATGCAGTTCCGCCTATGGTACGACCCCACCAAGGAGTTCCACACCTACTCCGTCCTCTGGAACCCCAAACACATCATGTAAGTCTCAAAGGCTTAACTTTTTTTCCAGCCATCAAGAGCACCATCTTGCACAGTACAGAGATATGCGATTGTGTTGTGTCGATCAGCCTGTTGATTGATTTGGTGGTGTTGTTGAATGTTGATGGATGCAGCTTCATGGTGGACGACATGCCGATTAGGGACTTCCGGAACCTGGAGAGCAAGGGGATCGCGTTCCCCAAGAGCCAGCCAATGCGGCTCTACTCCAGCCTGTGGAACGCCGACGACTGGGCCACGCAGGGCGGCCGCGTCAAGACGGACTGGTCCCACGCGCCCTTCTCCGCCTCGTACCGCGGCTTCAGGGCCGATGCGTGCGTCGTGGCCACGGGCGGCCGGACGCGCTGCGGCTCCAGCGTCGGCACGGACGCGGCCACGGGCACCGGCGCCGCGGCCAGAGACTGGTACAACCAGGAGCTCGACCTCACGCGGCAGCAGCGCATGCGGTGGGTGCAGAGTAAGTACATGATCTACAACTACTGCACCGACCCCAAGCGCTTCCCGCAGGGCCTCCCCGCCGAGTGCTCCATGTAGTCTATCAAACAACGCAGCAATGGCGTATACATCGATCGCCGGAGCAAGACAGCCGGAGATAGGAACGATGGGGGCGTCTGTATGAATAAATAAGGATTGGCAATGGGGAAATGTGTAATGTAGCCGGTGGTAAATTCTTCTCTGTTTGTAGCATCGCCCTTTTCTTTCTTTCGTCCACCAACCCGTTCGTGCAATCGCGTTCATGCTCAATTCGCGTGTAATATATGCAAACCATACCTGTTCTGGTCTTGTTCTTGATGTGTATATGTGCTCTCTGTTCTACTTTGCTTAGTGTAAATCTTGTTGCCTTGAAAATTCTCATCGTTGGTTGGTTGGATTATGCGTGGTACGTACCCTGTGTTGAATGAATTGATCTCGGTCTATTGATCAGCAGTTGTTATGGATACCTTGTCAATTACTCAGGTCAATGGAATAGGTGCCAGAATTGATAGGAGTACGTAGATCACCGGCTCGACATACAGGCAGGTAGGTGTTGCCGTCGCCAGGTGTTTGCACCGGTGTAGCAACCTCTCCCATAATTAGATCACAAAAAAGGGTCTCTAATTAATCAATAATAAATAAATATATGTCTCAATCTATCACGATAGGGATGTTGATTCGATAGAAAGAGCTTCCCGTGATTAGTACCCAAATTAGGAGTACGCTTAAGTAGAGAAAGAAATGCTCCTCCACAGAAAAACAAAAACACAAGCATACATTACATTACATTACATTACATCGAAACAAAGTTAATTCTGGGGATTGCTGTCTAACCTGTGATAAGGTTGTCTATCAAATTTCTTCTTGTGTTAATGAGTTCAAACAAGTGCCATGCGTTGATAAAAATGCTTTGAAACAAGTCCTCGTTACATTGGAGGCCACCAGTTGGTGATTTGTTAAAAGTTAATACAGATGGCTCCTTTTGTGCTGATACAAGATCTGGAGGATGGGGAGCTATTGTGGGAGATTGTCAGGGGCAGGCAATATTGGCGGCAACAGGAAGTCTGAAGAACCTCCAAGATGCTTTGCATGCAGAAACGATGGCATCAATAGCAGCTCTGAAGATAGCCAATCAGTTTGGCATGGGACAAATCATTCTTGAATCGGATGCTCTGAAGTCTGAACTTGTGCCAAGCGCTGAAGGATGAGGACCAAGATAATGGAGTGAACGCGTCCATAATCCGTGAAGCCAAGGAGCTGTTACTGTTCCAGTTTGATGTTGCTAATGTGATGTATTGTAATAGAGACTGTAATAAGGTTGCACGTGAAGTAGCTAAGTTTGGCGCTACTTTGGGATCCTCCAATCCAGTTGTATGGGTAGTGGATTTCCCTTATTTTGTATATAAGATGGTGAGCAGCGATTTGACTGCTTCATCTATGTAATGGAAGTTTCCATTGTCAAAAAAGAGAGATCATCGCAACGCCTGTATGCAGATGCAGAAACGCTCACGCTGGAGACCTACATTTTGGTCTAGTAGACCCCTCCTGGCTATGGCTACACGCCATGCGATGCGTGCAAGGTGACAAGACTCAAGTCACAGGCCACAAGGCGACGAGAAGGCACAACTACGATACGCGAGAAGGACAGGGCTGGTAATGATCCGTCAGGTCTCAGCTGTCTCGCTCTCACTGGCCAAGGTGAAATGCGTGTTCAATTCCTGGTTCGGACAGGTAGCAGCACCGACAAAAAAATTACTTGGCCTCGGCCATCGATCGGATCAGCACGAAGCCGATCGAGCCAGCTCTAGTTACGGATCGCTGCAACGTACGTGATTCAGCAACACCCTGTTTGGCTCCGGCTTTTGCACTGACCGCTACGTTGATTGCACTTGACAAGCTACTAGTAGTACACTTACTTGTGATCTTTTCTCAGGAGAAAAGGCGAGTGACTTCTTGTGCCTTATCCTTTCGATCTTCGAGTAGCAATAGCTCACGGACCAGCCTATTCAACGATCTGAATGTTGAGGTGCTACTTGCAGTTCCAGATGCCAACAGTGCATAATTACAGAGCTAAACTTGGAGAGACGTCTGCCAATTTTTAGACTAGGGGGAGGGTTTTCGCTACAATGCTTTCATGAAGAAAAGTGAAGGGATGAAATTGCAATAATACAAATATTCTGAGCACCTGTAGCACATGGCTTAATCTGCAGGGAAGTTTTGAGCAATATGATCTCAGGGTAAGATGGCTAAAAGACATTTTAATAGTCGTACCTACGGTTTGTACTACTTCAGAATGAGTTATATGCAACCCACGTCGGTCTATTTTGTCACCTCATCGTCTCTCTTTAGGCGTCATGTGATTGGGTCTGTGCATGCTAACAAGTGACTTACAGTACGAGTTACGATTGATTGCTACACAGAAGCTCCATCACATCTTATCCCAATGAAAAAGTGCATGCTATACTGTGGTCACATAAACACAGAATTAAATTTGCACTCTTTCCATTGTTCCATACGACGATTTCTGCCAACAAATATGTTTCTCTGCATGACAATCCAAATGTTCGGGAGCTGAGCGCTGCTTGGTTGGTAGAGAGTGGCATCAACCCAAGCGCCTACTCCTTACAGTGAATACTAGAGTTCCTAGCATTTTTTTTAAGAAAGAAAATCCAAATTGATCAATTGCGTTTTAGTTAAATCAAAATTTATTATAGAAATTTACTGTTCTTGGAGCTTATAAATGGTTGGTCTGAACCGCCAAGAACTCATGGGTTTTGCACTTTGCAGGTCTTATCTCCAGTCTTCAGCGCACGCTGCTATTCTAACGTCAACCCCGTGCCCATAAGAATTCCCTGTTATTCGATCATGACATGCCTTTTATAGATTCAAAGTAAAAACAAGAAACGCGTCATTTCCCTTATTTTTCCCACACTTTTCTACTAGAGTGTCATATGTTACTCCAGTAATATAGAGTTATAGACCTTTTAGGGGATAACTCTGCCTTGATGCCGATCTATGCATGATTGAACTTGCTGTACGTAGTGCAATGATAGACTCAATAACAGGAGACCTGCATTGTCAGATTTATGAACTTTGACAAGGAGCCAAATAATAGGGTGTCCCTGACGTTTATTTAGGTGGGGTATGTTATCATGCTTGCCGCCTTCGTTGCACTCTGTATTGTAGACTTGCAGGACTCTAGCATTGGCTGCGTTGCCACTGAAAGAGCAGTTGTTTCCGGTATATGCACACTTGCACAAACCAATAAACAGAGAGGATGTTATGTAGAAAACTGAAATCAGCTGTGGGTAGTGAATGTTTATGCTCAGTTCATTCTTGTGTGAGTAAACCATATGCACTCTTCCATAGGTACGACAAGTTTTAACCATGAAACTATCATATAGAGTTCTAAAATAAAATCAACGAAATTAAGGACCCTAGCAGAGAGAGAGAGCTGCTTGCATGGAATGGGATGGTTGTTGGCCCCGAGACTCGAAGAGGGCCGAAATTGCTGGTCCTCTATTTCGTGCCACACATGTTGCTTTGTGCAAATCATAAGAAAAAAAAATCATAATAGCTGTAAATGATCCAAGATCTTCCATAGCTGTACACCACATTTTCTTAATTTTTTGGATGATGCAAATGGTCCTAAAACAAGAGGAGATACATGTCCTCCCGCTATGCCAAATGCTCCAATGATAACGAATTCTAATTAGTCCTATTTAGACCATAAAGAGTAACAAAAAATTACTACTCAGGTTTGACATGGCGATGTGAAACTGACCACTGAGAAGTGCATTCTATGCATGTGCTAGTGCTACTAGCCTACTACTATTTCACTTACCTCACAGGTTGGCACTACAAATGGAATATACAGTAGCTGAATTGGACTGATAGCAAGTTCTAGCTTCTGTACATCCATCCAAACCAAACGCACAATCTCAGTACCTACATAATTGGTACACCTGAGTACAGACAACTGGCAAGTGGGCCTAGGTCGCCTAACTAGCATATGATTAGAGGACCAGCATAGACCTTAGGGCCGGAGTACTACCTTTGATGCATCAATGGCATGCTAAAGCGACTTTCTGCTAATTCAGGGACCAGGGCCGTCTCCGGCCAGCTGCTTCCACTTAGCCGTGTAAGTTAGGTCCTCTTAGATCACGTCTTTAGATAGCCCTGGACATCTTGAGCTGGTCAATATGGTAGAATTCAGATGCTCCTTGCTAGGTCTGAGCTCTTCAAGAGTTTCCTTGCCTTTTTATCTGGGCAGTTTCGATCGTTTCGGAATCTGATACAGTTGGAAGCTGATGGAGATGCACACTAGAAATCAGCCTATCTCCTTTCCAAGATAAGTGTGGAGTGTGTACGAACACACATGAGCGCACATGGCGTGAAACAACCTAAAATAGTAATTAGCTAAGCATCTTGCAGACATGCAAGCCATCGACCTGAAACCCATCTGGAACGAAGCTTTAACAAGAACCACGGCCCAGGGGAGCATGACTCTGGCGAAAAACAAGAAGCACTGACAGCTTCGTGCTTGGACAATTAACGCATGGATGCTATTACCACAATTAATATACTGGTTGAAACTCCATGAGCATCGAGCTGGATCCAACTCGCGCATAACCAGGAGTTTAAATTTTCCTCTGCTGTGAAGTGACTCGACTGTGTCCAGCTAGCTAAACAGTGGTGCGGCGCCCCAAAGGCTAAAGCTCGCTTTTAGGTAGACTGGAGGTTTTAATGTTAGATTGCCGGCGACAAAGGGTGGCCTTCGGGCTTTTGGTAGTACTCGAGCTTTTTTTATAATAAAAAACGAAGCAGTACTCGAGCTTTGAACTTCAAGTGCCTGAAATTCTGGATTGTTTCCTTTTGTACTGCAAACACCGACCATTACCTCGTGCAGGAACTTTTATTACTTGCTGGAACTTTTATTGCTTTGCCATTTCATGATTTCATCCGTGATGATATAGGGAGTAGTACTAGTAAATAGCAGCAACTCGTATGCCTAGTTGCAAACTTACGCGGGGATCGACATGATTTCTTCTGTAAATTACCAATGTACAGTGCTGTAAGGACGTGCACTACAAATCAGAGGCGCTGCTGCTATTCCACACGATGCCGCCGACAGATTCCCTTGGAATCAATCCCTGTCGTACGCTCTCTCTCTCTCTCTCTCTCTCTCTCTCTCTCTCTCTGTCTCGGGAGCGCGGTTTTAATGGTGGCGTCTATCTCCGAGCGCCAACATAGCGCTAGACGCAATAAAAATACAGAACGTATGCAATATATCATAAATTTATATACAATATTTCAAAGAAAAAGATGTCTCAAAAATCTCAAAATCAAAACAAACATCCGAAAAAGAACATGTTAAAAGCTCATCTTGCAATCATCACGCGTAACAAAATGAAGAACATGTAAAAAAAAATTTGCACTTGATGCAACATATCAAAAAAGAGGATGCAACATTTTTTTATTTGATGCAACAAATCAAAAAAGAGAATGCAACATCAGAAAAAGGACGCAACTTGCAACATCACACGTTGCAACAAAAAATTTCAACAATCACAACATCTCAAACACAACATTTAAGATCCACAAAAATTATCAATAAAAAAAAGGAAACGACTTGGCTAGCGGGGCCTAATCGGCGCCGAAGAGGCGGCCGTAGCGGAAGTGGCCTCTGCGGCGGCGGCGCGTGGCCTAGGCGAAGCAAGAGGCGATGGTGGCCGCAGAGGCGGTAGAGCTTGGTTGCCGCTGCAGAGGCGCAGTCGACGCAGCCCCGCCCAGATGACGCGACGCACTCGCGAGCGGGGCGAGATGTTAGCATCGCAGGAGAAGTGGTAGCTCCGGAGGAACAACTGCCGCCACTTCCACCGTGCCATGTACTCCACGTACGACCACGCCGTAGTCGTCTTCGCCGGCGTCGCCATCCTCACGGACATGGCTGCCCTCCTCTCGGTTCTTTTCACATACATTGGGAGAGGAAGAGCAGTGCGTGGGTGGTTGGAGAGAGAGAGGAGTAGGCAGGTGTAAATGGGTGGATGGGAGCGATGGGTCATGAGAATGTAACTTAGTTGAGAGTGGTGAGATAAGATTTTCTTCCGCGTGGGACATCTGTGTAGCATTATCCTGGTTTTATAGATCTACAGGTGCCATACGATAAAAAGAACATGTGCACTCACGCCACATGACTGCGAGGCTTCCTAGAGCTGCCGTTCCCTTCGGCTTACCTTCCTGTGGGCTTGATTGGGCTTCCTCCATTGATAGGTAGGCAGTCCAATAGAAATGTACCCATGTGGATGATTCAAAGTGCAATGCGACCGGCCCTTGAAGCCCAGTGCGGCACAAAAGGGAAAATGGCTCGACTAGGCCGAATTGGCTCTTCAAGTAGGCTGTTTTTTTTACCATCAGCCCAGCATCAAGTCTGCTCGCGGGCAGCCGGGCTGTGCTCCAACGAACTCACGCACTGGGCTCGGCCAGATGGGAGCGGAGTCCGGCAGTCGAGATCGGACTGGGAGGTGGCCCAGGTACGCTTTGACGCCCACTGACCTCCGCGCGGGACCCCCCAAGCTGATTGCGTATCAAGACGTGGTGAACCAACGGGAGGTTTAACGGGGGCCCAGAGCAACACAAAGGTAGGGGCGTATCCAGCTTTCCGTGTGACCGTGTCTCCTCTGCGACTCCGTTTGTGCACACGGGACGTACGTGAGGTCTTGGTTTGTACTTAGTACTCACTTGCAAGTGGAATTTTTAAGAGTAAATTTTACTTTGCACCACACTTTCTTATTAAAGTTTTACTTTACACCATTCTCTGCAATTCTTCTCACTTAACTCTTTCTTAACTTTTGTTTTACTTTACACAGGGAATGCCCAAAAGCGAGAGGGAAAAAAGGGAGCCGCACAAGCACCTCTGTGAGGCTCACCGGCGGCGAGGCACGGCCGATGAAGTAGTGGTGATCTGAAAAATAGAAAGAGGGTACATAGTGGAGGATATGGGTGGTGGTGGCGTCAATGGAGACACACGGTCGGACCTTCACGGCGATGGGTGACAGACATGGCGGGGCAGAGGCGACGGTGACAGCTTGCCGACGGGGAATCGAGTAAGGTGACATGCTCAATCGGAGGAAGAGTTCACCACGGCGCGAACTGAACACCTCACCACGACATAGGGATGGGATCATCGAGCTGGCGTACGCGAGGCGTCCGCCGGAGGCGAGCTCCGACAATGGAGTGGCCTGGGCGTGGGCTTATCGAGCTTCAAGGCGTCAAGGCGGTCTCCATGACGCGGGTGGCGAGGCCGTAGAGGCATCAAAACACCAGATAGGTGTGTGTGGTGGAATGCAGGAACGCACGACAGAGACCCACCGGTGCCAGAGAAGAAGGAAAGAGGGTAGCACTGGATTCGCAGAGAGCCGAGGAAGCTAGAGGAGTGATCAATTTTGGGATACATAGGATGTTTATGATAAATTGCAGAGAAGGGAGATAGATGAATGGAGCTCACCTCGCCCGAAAATGGCATAGGCGGCGGCGTTGAGAAAGAATGGGGGTGGAGAGGAGAAGGGTTAGTGCTGCACGAGGAAGAAGGAGCCGTGGGGAAGCGGAGCAGCGAGCGCTGGTGTGCAGCTCTGGTGAGTGGTAGAGATGCGACGGTGCTCGAGTTCTAGTCGCCCCGGTGCCGCCTATGCGTAGCTGCAAGGCCTCGTGCGCCAAGCTGGCTAAGCCAATGCATTTCCCTGGTGCAAACCGAAACAAATGATAAGAATACATGGCATTAAGTGAGAACATGTGTAAAGAGTGGTACATTGTGAAACAATGGTAATATTACATGATGCAAAATAAATTTTAATCCATTTTCATTTAGTTCTGGATACGCTTTACCCTTGCGAGTGAACAATGGACCCTGTGAACTGAATCCCTCCTTGTCAAAGTGAAATCAAATTAATTAATTAATTAATTAAACCTATAAAGGTTGCACAACTGGGGCAAGAGGCCATGGCCACGTCACCTTAATTCTTTTGGCCATTAGATTCGATGAGATGAGCAACTACGTAGACAGGATTAGTTTGTGGCATGTTTGGAACAGCTTCGACTTCGACTTGTTATTCGGAAAAGCTAGAAGTTGTTCTAAACGAGGGGCTTTTCGCACCGGTTTTTTTCGAAGTCGGAAGCCGCCCATAACGTGAGAAAGCCAGAAGTTGCCGCGATGCAGCTTTCCGCAACCCTTTTACCCCCAAAGTTGAGGGGTAATTACCCGTTTTTGCCACTCGATTAACCCCCTTGTCCTCCCTCCTCCTTCTCCCCCGACACCAGCGCCCCGCCTCTGTCCCCCTCTCCTCCTCCCGCGCCGTCGCATCCTTATCCCTCCTCCTCCGTCGCGCCGCGTCCTCCCCTCCTCCCTCCCCGCACTGGCACCTCTCCAGATATGGATCTCCTCCCTCCTCCGTGGCGCCTCCGCCCGCGGCTGGCTCCTCCTCGATGCCTCCGCCGGACCATGCCCGCCTCATCCTCCACCGCTACCCTTCTCTTTCTCCCTCCCCCAACGCCCCCTCGCTGACGAGGATTAAATTCCTAATTATTGGTTTCACACTTACGTGGTCGTAAACCTCGAGGCTAACGGCCTCTGTGGTCGTTAGAATCCCAGAGGCTGCTCTGCGAGAAACCTGGTCGGAGGGGGCCCTATACCCGTCGCACAACCAGATGACTGCTTGTAAAGATATTGAACTAGGACTTGGACCCGATTTCAAGTATACCTTTTCGTGTGATGAATGAAGCATGTATCTTAACAACCCCAAACCACACGACGTTTACAACCCTGAATCACTAACAATAACTATATCACGGTTATCTCATCTCATGCCAACACTAATTGGAGATCGGTTACTATCTCATTGACTGAAACTACCTCACCGACTAGTCGCGTCACTTCCAAGAGGTGTCTTCTCCAGAAATAACTGCCACCTCTTCACCAGTTATTTAAAAGTAGATGACGAATAGCCAAGGAGGGAGATCAGAGGATCAAAGGAGACAAGACCCAGCGATCTGAAGACAATTGAAGCAGTCGCATAGCATACAACACACTCATTTAATTAGGGCTAGTATGTCGCCTTGCTTAAGGCACCCATGTATTCACCAGTTCATTGCAATAAATAGCAACCCCATTCACCTCCAAGAACTCTTAGTCATTTTCCTCTTTTTATTTCGTAAGATCGGTGACTCGATCGTCGACACCGGTCGAGCCGCCCCAACCCTAGCTAGCACTTTTTTCCATTTGTTTTTTATTCTTATATAATGATTTATTTATGTATTAATTGTTTTTATTAATTATTTATTGTAATATTTCTTTGTGTATTAATTGTTTCTTGTGGTAATTATTTATTTTAATAATTGTTTATTGTGATAATTATTTATGTAATAGTTATTACAATAATTATTTATTAAAATTGTTCATTGTAATAATTATTTATTGTCAATTGTCATTACTTCCGATCAATTGAGATAATTGTGTTAATCATCGTTAATTACAGTCGTCGTCATTAATCGCGGTTAATTGCGTCAATTGCGGTAGTTGTCGTCAATTGTGTTAGTTTGTCGGTAATTATCATCAATTGTCGTTAGTTGTCGTTAAACGTCATCAATTGTGTTAATTGTCGTTAAACGACATCAAACAAGTTATTACTTGTCTCAGGGGCATTTAAGATCTTTTTTTATCTCAGAAGCTGCAGCCAGCCTACCTAAAAGCGAGACAGTCAAACATTAAGCCTCTTCAACTCAACCGTTCAGCCCCGCAATCCAATCGGAAGCCGCTTTTTAGAAAAACTATAACTCGTGCCAAACAGGTCATTAGATCGAAACTTTTTTTAGAGTATAGTTTAGATGGAACCTTTTTTTTAGAAAGTTGCACCATATGTTCCTAAACTTGCGAGATTGTGCCACTTAACTCTCTGAAATTGTATTTTACTTTCTTAGCCCCAGAACTTTTGAGGTTGTGCCACTTATCTCTCTGAACTTGTATTTTGTTTACTCAGCCCCCTCAACTTACGAGGTTATGCCGCTTAGCTATCTGAACTTACGTTGAAGCGAAGTTCGTCGGATGCGATGCCGATGACTTCATCCCCTCCGAGTCTGGTGGACTCGTCGCCGCCCCATTCCGACCGTGTTCATCGTTCCTGTCATCTCATGCCGACAAAAACGGATTCTTCGAATCCAGAAAAGTACCGTGTTTGCGTCTCCACCAGAACTTCACCGTCGTAGTTTGCCACCGCTCTCGCCTTTGCCTCCTTCGAGTCGGCCATAAGATCATATAGTTCCTCTGCACCACCGGAGGTCGGCCCGTCTTTGTCCGCCCTCTGGTACATCCACGGCCGTTGGACCTGGCGCACGCCGCCGCGTCCCCCGACGTGCCGCCGCCACCGCAAACCACCCCTGTTACGACGCCGTGAAGGGCGCCTACGACCAGTCCGTCTTATGCGCCCGCCCTGCATCGCCCACTCCTCCGCGTCCCACACGCTCGCGTACACCCGCATCGGCTGGGTCTTGGGGAACGGCACGCCGATCGCCTCGCGGTTCCTGTACTCCCGTATCGGCGTCCCGTCCACGTAGAACCTACAGTGAAAGTTTTCCCTCAAGGTTAGTATGAGATTTTGTTCTGCGTACGTTGAGAAGTGCTACGACGACGTCGCATGCGTGCTTACAGGATGTGGTTAGGATTCCGCCATAGGACGGAGTAGGTGTGGAAGTCCTTGGTGGGGTCGAACCACACGCGGAACTGCTGCTCCCGGCCGCCCTTCCCCTGGCTGTACACGTTGGTGTGCACGGTGTATGGGTCGCCGCTCGTGTTCCCTAGGAACTCGAAGTCGATCTCGTCGTCCATCGACCCCTGCGACGAGAGCTGCAACACATACACACACACACGAAATCACGGATTACACACATGCAACATGCTGGCGCCCGTGAGATGTACGAGGGAGACATGACAAGCGCGCGCGTGCGTACGTAGAAAGTGGTGACTGTGACGCCGTGTTATTACCCCAGGGGTAATAACACTTAAGCATACGGATTACTATTCGTTTGCCCGGTAGAACACCGCTCCAACGAATAGTAAACCTTACCAGAGTTAGCGCATCGAACAATAAGATAGAAGCGTCCTTTATTCAAGCGATTAGCCACGCAGGCTAAAGTCTTACGGCACACATACTAATTTACATAGCCAAAATAAGACTAAACCCCTTCTTGCTCGCCACACTCCACCGGCCTCCTATTCGTCCCGGAGTCAAACACGAGTCCATCTCGCCTCGCGCTCGTAGTAAGGGTCTTCGCCTCCGTGGTCTCATCGGTACTGCAGGCCTTCGCCCACTCGGGATACTTCACTCTTTGGACTAGGGTCTACAAAGGAGAATACTAACAAGGTTGAGTACAAATGAATGTACTCAAGAAGCATTAATAGCAAAAGATGCAAAGGATGCACTATCTCTACTCTTTATCACAATTTCTAAGCCATCTCACTTTAGAAAATAAATCTCGACAAAAGGTGGCAAGTTTTAATACAGAAAAACTCTACTAGTCACTCGGAGAGACAAAAGACCCCCTGTGGTTCCCGTAGACTCCAATCTCGAGAGCGGCATGAATTCATGATTTGTTTAGCACTGCGCAGGCTTTGTACCACTTTACCCATAACTATTCTGAACTCTCTGTGAACAGGGTCCACCGCATTGCCTTAGATGCGGGTTCGAGATCAGAATACAGAACATTTTCCAGGTTACGTGATTAATTTCTCCACCCATCACCTTCCGCGGTGCAGATTAAGTCACAGCGTGACCTCATCATCCACCGAGTTCTGGTGAGGTTGGTTGAGGCAGCTTCTATCCTGCACTCAACACTCCACCTTAGCGCATATAGTGCCTTGGATCCCCCACTTCCGGACTATCCCCCACCGGTCCTGGGTTCCTCCATATCACTCACACACACCTATTACTTACCCGATGTGGAGAGCATAGTCACGTAACAAGGTAGCATTTTCTCGCTCACCAAAGCGGAAAATAGTTGGCACTGAATTATGGCATCTGACCGAGCAAGAGTTTGTTGGTCCTTATATTATAGCCATATGTAAAAAGGGGCCCACCTCTTACCTCAACATCATCATCGCGCTTCCCCAGCCAGGGCCCCCTTTTACCCTCCTAGTAAGTCTCATTCTTTCTTAATCATCTTATCTTATCTCAATCATTTTCTTTAGGTTTTGGAAAACCATTTTGATGCAATACATATAATAGTGCAAGATAGGGTATATTTTTAAAGTAACTATGTTAATGTTCAAGAGGATCGCTTGCCTTCGTAGAAGTAGGAAAAGTTGGCGCCGCTGAAGTTCTGGTCAGCTGCTCCTGTCGGTGCCGGTTCGCCTTCTGAAGTAGATTGGCAATGAATAATAGTATAAGTAAATACGTAGTTGATTTGAGTGATAATATGGATACATACGTTAGCGACGACTACAAGTTAGCAGATTTTAAATACTAAAATGCTTTTGCGGTCTAATCGAAGTTAGCACTCACCGACAGTCGCCCGCCTGTCTAAACCCACCAGTTAACTAACGGCTACCGAAGCACAAACTACTCAACGAACTCTAGCAGTCCACCACCGCTTAACAAGAATCTACACTTGACTAAAGATTAAACCAAACTTAATTCTAAAACTCGAATCCTAAATCTAAACCTTTCTTCTAATCTCTCTCTCTCTCTCTCATCTTAGCCCTAGCCTACACACACGCACCACACAAGCCTAGCCTACACACACACACACACACACACACATACACAACACCCTCTTGCACCCGTGTGAGGACCGAATATTTAACTAGTAACACTTAACCTCCAAATGGTTCTAGCATTACTAATTAAACATTCTAAGCCTCGATGGACATACAGATTGCAACATATGCACATCATCACAAAATTACACATCATTTCCATACAACAAATATCACTAAGTTCAACAACGACATAAAGTAAAGTTATTACAAAAGAGAGCCGATAGGCCAAATAGAACAATATACAAGAATGACAATGAAGCAAATGTGCCATAAGATGGCTAGAACAAAAGTCGCAGGTTAGCCACACACCCACAGGCAAACAAGCTAGTCGCCCTAAGCTACCACAACACTCACAAAAGTGACGCTCACCTTCTTCCTCTGCAACAAAACAATTAAGCATAGCATCCGAGTACAAAGATTGTCTTTGTACACGTGTGGAATACCTATTCATAACTACGCAAGCTTATTTAGGTGGAGGTTGTATGTCTTATTTTGCATGAAGCCAACTTTATTTGCAATAATGTAATACATTTCAAAAACAAGTTTGCAAATCTGTTTAGTTATCAAAGTAACAGAAAAATGAGATACATACAAGTAACCACTGGAAGTGACTATCCCAATAGTCACCACAACATAGCACTGAATCCCGATTCGTACCACCCATCAAGTTTTAATTTTAAAGGTTGTAGTCTAACTCTTGAAAGACTTCCCAAGCGTGTCCATAACCTAGGGCGAGGCTATTCGAATAGTTTTAATACCTGCGAGGGTGTACCAATGTACCCACACTTGGGACCACTTTTCGCCCGCGGATGAAGCACACTACCTTTGGTATCTGCACGCGGCTAAGTCCTCTGAGACATTTCCAATGGATTGAGCTAATCAAGAGCCGCACGATATGGGGTTAACCCTTAGTGATCTGCAGGCGAAATATGGATCACAAGGACCCATACGTGGAGGCGAGACACTGGCCTCGGCGGTGCTCCCTCCCCACAAACACGTCCATGTTGCATATACCCATATGCAACCCACCACGCGACTCATTAATTAACACCCCAAAGTACTTAGTCAAGAGAGGTCCCATTTCCCTCTAGTGTGGTTAGTACGCAAAATGCTTGGTTTAGTGTAACAAGATGTTAGGTCCTTGTTGACTTAGGCACCATTCAGTCACACCGAGAATTACACCAACATACCATTGTGCCCAAGTCTAAATCATTTTGCTTTTAGTTTTAGTTTTCACAAGTAGACATGGCACAAGGTGGAAATCATAAATCATAATAAGTTTTTGTGTGATCAAGGTTATCGACAAGTCGATAACCGCCCATTTCTAGAAGCTAGGCATGGCTAAGCAATTAATTCGCAACTACTAAGTGACAAGAGCCCTCCACGAACTCTTAATCACGACAAGTAACCTAGGCTCATGGTAGTAGAGGATAATCATTGCTAAGGAAATGCATCTACTAGGCCAACTATTAAAACAAAGTAGCAATGCATACATAGAATTTGTAATCAACATAAATACTTAAAATCACTGGGATTAACATGATCAAACTGCTTGCCTTCTTGTTGCTCAATTGGTTGCGGAGGATCGTTCTGGGATTACGCAAATGTCGAATCCTAAGCGAAGGCCAAAAGAACCAAGAACAACCAATAAGACGAGCCACAAATAAACAAAGAGCAAGCAAAACTTAACCAAATGCGTGAAATTTACACATAAGGTAGAATACGACTATACCTGAACACGAAGCTGGAAAAACCTAATTTGGTTGTGGTGCAAAGATAATGCATAAAAATACATTTTCGCCATAATTAGCACTGTAGCAAAAATATTTTCTAGAGATTTTGAAGCTGGAATTTTTATGGTAGCTACCTCACTGGTATATAGGTAACCCATATAAAATTTCAGGTCATTTGGAGTTAAAGTGATTTAGTTATGATTTTTCTAAGATGCAAAATTGGCATAATGCACTTTCGAGGAGCATAAATATGTTCAAAACTAATTTCTGAGAAGTATACCAACAGAGGGTTTTCTAGAATTTATCAAATATATTTTGCATTTCAGAGAATTACTTGTGCATTTTATAAGTCTTCCGAATTTTCTAAATGCTAAAAATAGGTACTAACTCATTAATCAAGGTTTCATTACAATCTTGGACCTACCATCATTTTATATTAACATTGGGTTAATAACAAATTTATCAAGGTTGGAATCATTCATTTTGGACATACGAGCAAGATATGCATTTTCTAAAGTTTTATTCATTTTACGGAATATTCAAAATGACGAAAGCAAGTTATTCTAGTTATAAAATTTTCACTCTTTGGAACATGCTTACATCCATTTTTATAATAAGCTAAAGTGATAACATGATTTATTACGATTGGGATTAACTAAAAGCGATTAAAATGAATTAGTTATGAGTTTCTAAAGTTTTACATCATTTTGATCGTTAAATAAATACTTACCAAATACGAACAACCCAAAACAAAGAAAATGGCGTGGGCGCGTGGGGCGTAGATTTAAAATCAACGGCCCACGTGACGCTTTGGAAATAGCGCCGCGCGCAAAACCTAATCGGGGTCCACCGTTGGATCAAGATCCAACGGCTCCACGAGTGTATAATCGGACGGTGCGGTTGCTTGGGCCAATCGGCCGCGGTCGGCGGATGGGCGGCCCAAAGACGCACCAACAACCGGATTGTCCGATTGCACACACGATCTCGACCATTGATCGCAAGATCGGCGGTCCCGAGATGATGAGGAACGGATGGTCGAATGCACTCACGATCAAGACCGCAGATCTAAAGCGAGCGGTGGTGATGATCGAAGTTCAAACAGGGATGCTGACATGTGGGACCGCATGTCAGTGACTTCGAGTCACCCACGCGCTGGTTTACCCCACGCGCAGGTGCTGGACCCACTTGTCGGCCCGAGTGAGTGGTTAGGGCAGAATTAATGCCACTAATGATGATCATTAAATAGATACTAATGACTACTGGAATTTGATTTTAATCCCTCGGGCCCACCGGCCAATCGACCAGAGGTTAATTAAACGGCGATTAAATGCCGACTCATTTAATTAAGCAATGATTGACATTAATGATGTCGAGCGATGCGGAGTGAACGAGATCGATTTAAGGATATTGGGCCCACGGTCGCTGGCTCAATAATAATGATTAAGACACAATTAATAACTAATGATTGGTAATTAATGTGTCCTAATGAGTCGATTGACAACGGGAGCGTATGCGGCAAAACCAGTGGCTTCAACGAATCGCGGCGACAACGGCGTGGCGCTCACCAAGTACTAAAATGGAATCGCAATAGCACTTGAGTCTAATGGTAGCATTCTCGCGGCGTGAGGATCGAACGCCGCTAGCCGGAATGAAAGCAGGAGCTTTCTTGCTAAACATGAAAATAGCGAAAAGCTCATTGCGGTCAAGAAGCGGGTGCCATGGCTTCTAAGGACTAATAAGCTACCTTAGCGAGAAGAGGCTTCAGGGCGGTCGGAGAAGCTTGACCACGATGGAAGCTCATGGACTTGAAGAAGAAACCGAAAATGACACCTCGAGCCAAATGAGTGATACAAAGCTTTATAGCTTCATAATGATTCTGAAGCTACATGAGCAAAGAATTGGAAAATGGAGCACTCACTGAGGTGAGGAAGAAGATGACCAAATTCGGCGAATTTGAACAAACCCCAAATTGGACAATTCGATAATCAAATCCAAAATTAAGTGAGAAATGTTCAAGGTGATGAATAGATGAGGTTAGGGCAAAGAAACATGAAGGAGGACCACTGGAACACCAAGAACACCGATGGAGCTCCACGGGTCAACAATGGCGGTTTGCCATTTTGAGGTATTAAGCTCCAACACTTGTGAGTGAAGCTTGGTGGTGGTCTAAAGACATACCAGAGGCATTGAGGGTGCTTATAAAGTCATGAAAGTGTTAGGGTTTGCACCCTCCTCTCTCGGCGGCAAAACACAAAACACAAGGCGCGTGAGCAAGGAAAAGAGGTGAAGACGTGTTTTAGGGCATGGCCTAGTTCAATGTACCGCCCATACCACTACACGTCGGCTAGGGTGGCTTTAGGGAGCAAGAAATGACCTCACCATGCCTTGTTTGCTTCATCGGCGGGAGGTTGAAGATGACTGACGCAAAAAGCTCGGCGACTCACGGCCGTTGGATGAGACACGAGCGGCGAGATAGCGCCACGCCTACGGGCTTTAAAACACAACGGAGAGGTTGTGAGCCCTACGATTAGAATTGAGCGGCTCGATTGCTCCACGTTGCAAACTCTTATCCGCAGCGAAAGTGCACGCGAGCGTTGGATCTTAATCCACGGCTCGATCCAAAAATACAACCGGAGGGTCAGAAGGTTTCGGAGGACCACGGCGGTTGGATTGAGATCTAACGGTTGACAACCAAACTTGCAAGCGGAAGGTCCGAAGTCTTACAGCGGCGGCCGTGCGATTAAGATCTAACGGACGAGATCGATTCGCTGCGTTTTAAAGAGTGGCTCGGTGCGTTTAGTTGATGGGACGAAACAAGTGGCTCGAGCCCGAGTCGACTCGAACCCAAGCAACGATAACCCAAGTTTGACTTTGAAAAAGAACAGAGGCTCGAAAGATTTATTTGAGGTAGCAAAATAACTCCAAAAATTATGAAAATTTTACAGGAGCTTGCTAACTCAGATATTAACCTCGTGTAAAATTTTCAGAGATTTTATGCTGCGAATAAATCTCCAAAAATTCTGCAAGGCTCTGTTTTAATGTTTGATCGAGAGTCAAACAGGTTTGATACCTCTAAAAATTTTCAAACAATTTCTAAAATTGTGAGATTTTTCAGAGGGTCACATACCATCACAGAGACTTAGGAAAATTATTTCAGAGGATGATCATAAGATTTGACAAGATTGTTTTGGAATAACAAGATTTGGATCAACAAGACTTGTGACAATGTATTTCCATAATTCCTTGTACAAGAATTTCTTGCACCACAGAATTACATGATGTAAGAAAAAGTTTTAATTTCTACTGATTTTCTTACATTTGAAACACAAGCCCAAAATTGGGATGTTACAACCCGGCCTACTACACACACGCACTAAGCCCACATGCCCAAACACACACGCACACAACACACTAACACACCCTAAGCACACACGCACTACACACACACACACACACCACCGCCCGATTCTCTTCTTCCTCCTCTCTGCTTCAGCGCGCCGCGCCCTTGCTAGCGCCGCACGGTCTCGCTCCCTTGCTAGCGTCGGCTTCTCTCTGCTCTCTCTCTCTACCCTCACGCCGCCGCTGTTGCCGGTTGCTCTTCCTCCCCGCCTTCTTGTTTTCTAACCCTAGGCGCGCCGACCTTGCGCGGCCAGATCCGGCTCGGTCGTCGCCTCTCCTCGGCTCACCACCGCCACGGCCTTGACTCCCTACGCTGCGCCCCGGCCTCCTGCCTCCGGCCGCCGCCGGCTCCGGGTCCTGGCAAGCCGCGAACCCTACTCTCCCTCTCTCGGCTCCCCTTCTTCTTCTACCCTTGCAGCTCCGGCCCCTACTCGGCTTCCCCGACGCCGCAGCTCCCCGTGCGGCCTCTGCTCTCCCCCCCATGGTGCGGCTCGACGCAGATCTGGCCTGCGCGCCGCCGGCTTCTAGCTCCCTCTTCCCTTCTTTTTCCTCTGCTGCCGCCGGCCACTATCCGGCTCAGATCCGGCCCGGATCTGGTTCTACTCCGCCTCCTCGAGCTGCCCTCACTCCCCTCTTCTACTTGCGCGGCCGGAGGCCAGTGCCGTGTCCTTTTGCTCGGCTCCTACTACCGCTAGGGTTTGGGGTTCGGCCGGCTCGGCCTTCCGGCCGCCGGCGCCGAAGAACCGTCGCCTCTACTCTCTACTCAGCTCACTTGCCTAGCTACGACTCCTACTGATGCATGCTAGTGGTGGATGCAGGTTAGAGAGTGGGGATCTGGAGGTGAATGCTACTGGAGGAAGAAGCTGCAGCTACTAGGTAGGCAAATGCTCACCTCAAGTTCAACATTTTCATTACTTTACCTGATGATTGAATGTGAACTGAGATGATTGTGTTGGTGGTATTGTGCTTGTCTTTGTCTTTGTGATGGCCGCCGCCGCTGCAGCGTGTCTTTGGTGATGCGGTGCTGGGGAGGTGGTGCCGCACCGGGCAATCTTGAGCCACTGGTCGCTGGTGAAGCAAGCTTCTGCTTGAGCTGTGTGAATGAATGTGGGGATTGAGGTGAATAGCTGTGGTGAATGGATGTGGGGAGAGGGCAGTAAAAATAGAGGCTGCTGTGAATGCAGGGGGGTAAAAAGGGTCGTACAAGTAGATAGGAATAGACTGTTGCTTTGCAGGTGAAAATCGTGGCTGCGTACTGTGGTGCTTGTGATGCTGTGAGCAGCGGATATGGTTCCAGGCATTGGTGCTACTTATTTGCTTTAGGTTTACCAGATGCATGATGTATGAATGTAATTGATGTGCTTGATGATTCTAGATTCTATGGATGTAAAATGAACTGCTGATGAATAATCTGATGCAATTGATGATTTGCTGTCTAATGCAATTGACGGTGCATCCTATTTATATATTGATCAACTGTTGTGCTGAATGATGATTGCAATGGTGGAGCGAATGAATGAATGATCGACATGATACGCTTCGGCTGATTAGGAGCGATCTAATACTCTCGCTAACTCGCTGCTAAGAAAAGCCTAACGCCGCTAAACCCTGATTACCGCTACGAGGTTAGGTCTAAAACGCGCACTCACATGTGATCTGCCGCGAGTTGCCGGGAAGAGCTTGATCCGCATGTCGGCGCCGTCATGTCATCGGTTCTTGGACCGAAGCCCGAGCGGAGGACTGTCGAGGGGAGCGTCGAGCGGCCGCCGCCGAGGATCTTGCCGCGCCGTCGCCCCAAGTGATGTCCACGCCCGTAGAAGTTGCAGACGCCAGGCAGCCGAGGCGAGCAGCATGGCAGCAGAGCACGAATCCAAGACGAATGTTTTCTTGGGATTGGAAGCCATCATTGGTTCCAATTCAGCTCGTGACGTCGTGGGAAACTAGCAGTATATTAGCTCGTTTCTGCAGCACTCGGCATTATATTGGGGAGGTGTCTAGCGAGTACTTGAGTGCTTTATTCCTAAATAGTACTCAAATTTTGAACTCTCAGATCTAGATTCAATGGATTAGATCACTTTGCCTCTTTCCCCCTCATCTGAGTACTATTTTATCTGGGAGTACTCTATTTTTTAGACACTGAATTTTTACATAAGTTATATACTAGTTTTACATAAATTAAATTATGTAAAAAATGGTGTAATTTTATGTAAAAAAGATGAACAAAATAAACTATAAAAAACACAACAAAAACTACAAAAAAAACATACATATTCATTTATGTTGCAGCTCTCGACATCCCTAAACAAATTGATTACTCACTTATCACATTGTCTAGAGAGAAATCACCAAGCATAATATGGATAAAAAACTTGAGTACTCACAAACAAAAAAACACTCGAGTACCATTTAGCAATTCCCTTATATTGGAGCTGTATGCAAATAATGAACATGACAGCTCGTAAAAAAAACTGATGTTAAAATGGACGCGATCGAATTAGGAGCATGGTTATGGTTAGGTACGTATATAGGCTCCATGTATGTATTATGTATAGTTGTTTGCACGTCCTGTTCATTACCTAGCTAGCTTGATTGAGGACATTTATGACACTGCTTAATTGCCATATTAGCATACCAAATCAAAGACGGGTATTGAATATAAATGGACAGTAGTCAGAAGACTGCTTCTTTCTTCATACTATTGATTGTCAAAAGAGAGAGTACATGATACACCATGTACAACGGGTATCATAAGCTTAGGCCCCGTTTAGAACGATGAAATTTCACCGACATTTTACAAGAAATATTTTAATCCCTATAGAAATAGAGTAAAATTCCCGCGTTCCAAATGGAGGCTAATTAGCTCAGTGACATCGTGTTAGAGCGTAATAGGAGGAATAACACTCCGTTCGTCACGCACTAGAAAATAACATCGCGAACACCGAAAAATTAGACGAATGACATCCTGACCAGTTACTTCCATTTCCAAAATTTTTATAATATAGAAACTGAGCTCAAAAAAATATCAATTTTTTTGTAGAGTCTCCCGATGCAGTTTAATTGCTTGTGTATTTTTTTCAAACTTTATACCATTCTGATTTTGTCTCTAAAATTTATTGAAGTATACTGTTTGCAGGAATTTTCTAATATAGAAAATGAGGTCCAGATATTATGAATTTTTTTCAGGCTTCTTACATAGTGGACTTGATTGTTTAATTTTTCTAAAATTTTACAAAATTATTTAATGCAATTTCATAATGTCCTTATATTATGAAATATTAGACACTTCACACAGTGGACATTACGAAATTGCATTACTTAATTTTGTAAAATTATGGAAAAAATTACACAATCAAATCCACTGTGTAAGGAGTCTGAAATTTTTTTCCCATAATGTTTGGACCTTATTTTCTATATTAGAAAATTCTTACAAATAGTATAATTAAATAAATTTTAGAGACAAAATCAGTACGTATAAAGTTTTTAAAAAAATACACAAGCAATTAAACTGTGTTGGGAGACTCCCAAAAATTGATAATTTTTTAGGCTCAGTTTCTATATTTAAAATTTTTTGGAAACGGAAGTAACTGACCAGGACGTCATTTGTCTAATTTTTCGGTGTTTGTGATGTTATTTTCCAGTGCGTGACGAACAGAGTGTCGTTCCTCCAATTACACTCTAACGCGATATTACTGAGCTAATTTCCCCTACATTTAACTATTATTAGGTCACACGATCGCTCATGATGCTTTGGAGGACCATCTCTGACATCAGATGCGTAAGTCAGAGACACAGGAATAGGTTGTGCATGTATGCATTGCAGCATCTCAAATGACTCAATGCATGCCCGCACATATCACAGAACAGGCCGGAATGATTGTTGGGTGATGCTGAGCTCGGGCATGGGTGATAACGTGAAGGGCTGTACTGTCTGTGTTCTCTCTCAAAGCGTAAGATAACCTGCCCTTTCAAAAAGAAAAACGCAAGATGACCTCCACAATTAAACATCTCTCGAACTGTCACCTTTTGTCTTCGCCCTTTTTCCACCGGGTATCAACATCAACTTTTTAGCCGTCATGCATCGCACGCGCTTACTCTTTCCGGTTGGATCAAACACAATCTTCTAGGCTCTAGCAAAGATCGATCTCCACTTAGCACATCAGTGGAGTCTCTATATAAATTAACACGAACTAATGAAAGCCACAAGCTGCAACGCTTTACACTAGTGGCATTGAGCCTTTGTGCAATCCGGGCACGCATGAGCATTATATTTCAACCACTGTTATGTACATGTTCAAGGAGCTGAAATGAAGGAAGAGAAAGAAAGCATCTCCTATTTATGCACCCGGCGGCGTCTCGTCCGCTGTTGTAACAGCCCAAATTTCAATTTGCAGTTAAAAATAAATTTTAATTATTTTTCTAGAATTTTTAAAGTTTTTCCTTATTTATTTTAATGCCAAAATAAATTATTTGCAAAATTAAATACCAATTATGGGTTTAAAATATTTTATTTAAGTTCAAAATGACTCAGGGAATTTCTCTGAATTTTTTTCATAATTTTTGAACTTTATTTGCTATTTTTTAAAGCCAAAATGAATTAACTCATTATCTAAAATTGGTAAATAAATTAAAAATCCAGAAATAGCCTTTGGGATGAAACTCCCTCGGCCCATCTTCGTCTCCACGCGCGCGGCCCATTTTCTGTGGCCCATTTCTGCTCGCCAGCCCAATCCCGTGCACTTCCGCTCTCTCTCACTGACACGTGGGCTCACGTTGTCAGCCTCTCCCTCTCTCTTTCCTTTCCTTTCTTTCTCTAACATCTAGTCCCACTTGTCATCTTCTTCTCCTACCTTCCTTTCTTCCCCGTTTTCAATCCCGCACAATCCGCCATTGATGCGATTCGGAAACCTTCCAAAACCGCATCAAATAGCCCGAATCTCGTACGTCTTCGTCGGCAATCAAAGCCGTATCAATCCCACATCCCAATTTCGGCACCCCTTCCATTTTCTCGCCGCCAATCCCCCTATTCTCACCTCTGTCCCGCGCGGGAGCTTCTTGAGCTCCACTCCGCCTCAGACTCTCCCTCGCCCTATAAATGAGCGCCCAGCCCGCCCTTCACCGCTCATCCCAACGCCCCAAACCACCGCTCCTCTCCCTCTCTCAACCCGCCGGATTTTGGTGTTTTTCTTCGCCGCCCGAAGCTCACGTTTTTGTCGTCGGCAAGGGCGCTCCGACGACCTCGACCACGTCTTCGGAACCGCGACACTGAGTTCTCTCTCGTGCGTGCACCATCTTCGTCCAAGGATCACCGGAGCGTCGTCGTCATCGTTGCCCTAACGCTGCCACCGCTCAAACCCTCGCCGCCGGCCATTCCGTCTTGCTCCGCCACCGCAAGGTAGCGCATCAAGTTTAGCGTCACTCCCTCTTTCTTTTGCGCACATCCTTTTGGCTCGCCGTGGCACGAAGCACCGGTGAGCTCGTAGCCACAGCGCCGCCGCTCGTCGGACTTACATGGCATGTCCACATTGGTGCCATCTAGCGCCACCTCAGCGTACGCACGACGTTTGCACCAGCGTCTGCGTCAGCGCATGCACTATTCTACGAGCCCAGTCCACGATGGGCTATTGACCACCCGTGGACTAGGTCCATTGACCTTGGGGGCCCACCTGTCAGTTTGATTTCTATTTAGGAAAATAATTCAGCCAAAAGAAATTCAGCCGCTGACATCAGCATACGTCATAAATCAAATTTCCTTTAGAGAAATTAATCGGTAATTCCAGAAAATATGAATTTAGATAATTCTTTAGGGTTTAAATTTCTAGGGGCTCGTTCTCCTTCATACGAGCTCCGAATTCGACGATTCAAATTTCTAAATTCATCTAAAATCAAGATCTAGCCAACTAAACTAAAATTATTTAATTTTGAGTTTATTTGAATTTATTTATGTATTATTTGAATTTGACTTATTTTTACGTATAGATTTTGGCGATTCCGAGGAACCTGAGCTAATTGAAGAAGATTCATTTAAGCAATGCAAGTTACACGTTTGATCATGTTTGATCCCAATAATTTTAAATTATTATTGTATGCATATTTCTATTCAAGTTATTTTCAATTCCTGTTTTAACTTTGTAGTTATTCCAATTCCATTGTATAGCCAGATTTGTTATTGAATTACCATTCCTTGCTACCTTAGAAGAAAATCTGGTTAATACATTAGTATAACCAGAACATGTTGGAAAAATTATGCTTAGTCAATGCTTAGACTAAAAACATTGATTTGGGGAGTTTAGCCGAATTATTCAAATTTGATTGAGTCTATGGTATTGTCTTACCATAGAAATTTTAGAAAATGCATTTACTTGTGAAATAAAATAAAAGGGTTTAGACTTGGGCATAATGGATGTTGGTATGGTCTAAGTCAATGCAGAGGTTCGATTCATTTCAATGATCAAGTCTAGGGTTGTGGAATGTTGCCCAAGTTGATTAAGGACCGTTCTTCGAGCCGTATCTTACTAAACTCCACCGTACTACTACAAGTCTGGAATGAGACAGATTAGGCTTATTAATTTATAATACCTCATTGTTATTTGTACCATGTTGATGTGCGGGTGTCGGTTAGACAGTAGTTACACTTGGCACAAGAGGCGGCTCCTGGAGGGTGGTTAACCCAATAGAAGTGAAACGTTAGCGGGCATATTAACATTGGGTTAGAACATTGTAAAAGTCTAGTGATAATTGCTTAATCGCACGCTTACGGAAGCATGTTCTGGCTGACATGTAAAGCAAATTATTTCTTGTGGGTAAAGTTGTACATCCTCTACAGAGTGTAAAACTATTCGAATAGTCGTGTCCACGGTCATAGACATGCAGAGCAAAGTCACTCAAAGTTAGAATTTGGTTTTGTTTTTAAATGAATTTAGCAAATAATTTAGGATGGTTAATCCTCGTGGTAAAATTGGGCGGCTAGCCATGTGATAGGAGGGTATCTTTCACCATTCATCTATGGAGGTTATCCACTATAAAATTTTCATTTAAAATTTGATTTTAGTTATAGATTAAACTGCCTTGAAACTTAGTAGAAGTATTTAAAAAGAAAATATCGCTTTTATGCAAAATGAGCCCTATAAGCCCCCACTTGTTTACACATGCATGCATTATAATTCTGCCATTAGGTGCAACTTGCGGAGCATCGTTGTTTTGATCACTCTTGCTTAATAAATTATTTAGGAGAAGATTATTACCAAGACAGTGAAGACTTGGAGGACTGGCTGTGTCCCCAGACGATTGCCTGTGATGAATTATGTAGCTTACTTTATAAAATGCGTGATATGATTTTGCTATCACTTTTGTTTGACTGTGTACAATAGCTATTCCTAGACTAGTGTATGTAACATAGAGAATCCGAAATCCTTCGTTGCCGAGTTCGACAGCGGTTGTCGGGGCGACCTGGAGACCGAATAAATCAACGAAATGGAAGCCTCGTCTCCAACGGCCGACCATGCTTGACCTACCGGTCGTGCTCGCTCGAATTCTAAAGCATATCTGCATGCATGGAGATTACTTGATCCTATGTTCCATATTATGTGCCAATGATTGGATTGTGCACCAATCGGGTCGGCCGGCCAGACGTCGAGTTCACGAGACTTGGGGGCACGTCCAGTCCATTCCATTTCATTCTCCTACTTATGGCATTTTCAATAGTGTATTTATTGTCGTCTCTTAGCTATGCCACGTCAACAAAATCCTACATAGAGAGAGAGAGCACATGTCGTCTCTTCCTGAAGAGACTATCGTGTATACGAAATAATACATGATACATTAATCTACTCTAGTTGACATGTAGGCCCGTTTTTTAAAAAAATTATAAAATATAAATGTTGAAAAGTATGCTAGAGACTATCTATTGAAGATGTTATCTGTAAAGATGATGTAGCATATGTTAGAGATAAGGTTATCTCTAACTATTGAAGATGCCCTTATCTTTGCATGCATGACAAGCCGTGTAGACCTATCATGAGAAGGACGTGCGTTGTAATCTGGAGGCAAGCTGGAAGCAGCTGGCTCACTAGACACCCTGTGGTCTACTTCTGTTGATCTCAAATAGTATCAGCGGTTGTGGTCACCATGCATGCATGCAGGTGTTGATGGCAAGATTTGACATCTATAATGGTCATTGCAGTGCTGATTGGTTTAACGGTAAGAACTTAGAGCTGTTGATTCAGCTACTATTTAGTTTTGAATCGGAAGACAGAATGCTCTTGGGAGGTCCTGGACGACCTCCTCAAAGCCCTCCCGAGAGGTCCTAGAGGACCGCCTCAAAGCTCCCCTAAGAGGTCCTGGACGACCTCTACAAAGACCTCTTGAGGGGTCCTGGAAGGTGGTGTTTGTAAAATGATCACCTCCACAAAGATCTCTTGAGAGATCCTGGAGGGTGGTCTTTGTAAAATGACCACCTCTACAGGGATCTCCTAAGAGGTCCTGGAGGGTGGTCTTTGCAAAATAGGAGGTCTTAGCTCAAAAGGTTGATCTTTACAAAACAACCAAAAGCAGTAGGTCGTGAAGACAAGGAAAAGCGCTGCAAGGGGAAGCCATTCGATTTAGATCAGATGGTTCAGAATGGTGTGAACGTTCGGACCATCCGAACCTTCATTTCAACCAGACCGTTAAAAATAAATCGGACGATTAACAACACTCGGGAACGTTCGGACCGTTTGGAACTCCCTTTTTCAATCGGATCGTTTAGAGCGTTCGCGTGGCTTCATCAGGACCACCCAGGACCTCCTCCGGAGTACTCACGCGACTTCATCAGGACCGTTCAAGATCTCCTCTGGAGTATTCACGTGGATTCATCAAGGCCGCTCAAGACCTCCCACGAGGACCTCCTCAGGACCTTCCGCCAAGATTTTCTCAGGACCTC
This sequence comes from Ampelocalamus luodianensis, assembly GCA_036346255.1. Classification (NCBI taxonomy): domain Eukaryota; kingdom Viridiplantae; phylum Streptophyta; class Magnoliopsida; order Poales; family Poaceae; genus Ampelocalamus; species Ampelocalamus luodianensis. The sequence continues at coordinate 46,507,218 of CM070627.1, read as the reverse complement.
TTACGAGGACTTCCCGCCAGAGCATCCAGGACCTCCCTCCAAGAGCTCTTCAAAACCACTCCAGGGAACTTACGTGATTGAATAGGAAAGATTTATCAGTTATAGAAGGTTTGGATATCATAACCGAATCATATCTGTAAATCTTGTTCGGTTCAGGAGTCCTGATCTCTTACGGCTAAGACATGTCGCCCTTTAAATAGAAGAGGGTCATGACTGATTGTAATCATCACCAATCGATCAATACAATTTGTATCTACTAATTTTTTTTTCTACCGTAGTCTCCTTGTAGTCCTATTCTTTTTTTTTTTTTGATCTCTTTCTTCTTTCCTGGCCAGGCTCCGAAACCTAGCTAGGGCACCACCGCCGCTCAAACACCATGACTAGCCCCGCCTAGGTATTGTGCGCTGTGGATTTCGGCCAAGTTGAATCCTAACGTCGCCTAAGTTCAATTTTGCTGCAAGTTGTGTGTTGGTGCTTCTTCGCGTCATATTTTTACGCCAACAGCAGGTCAGGTTCCGCGTCTCTGGAGTCTGGATGCAGTGTTGAAAGGGAAGTGGGAGAACCGTGAGGAGTTCAATTTTGAGGAGGGTAATGAACCGAGGGTAAGGTTCAATTTTGCACAGCTATATCCATCGATTTTTATTGGTGAAGTGTCGTGGCTAGTTGAGCCTTGAGGGGAACATTGGAAGGTTTTTTTAGAGGAAGAGGAACTAAAATTCTAGGTAGGAGTGTACGATCCGAGCAAATAAGCGCTACACAAATCTGGCCCAGACCGGTCTGAAAAGCCTAGCCCAGTTTTCTCAACCAGGCAGTCCAGTCCTAACACTCCGTGAGGCTTGGGCCGATAATATATATATATATTTTTCAGAAAACTGTGCTCCCGAATCCGGAGTTTAGGCATAATAAAGGCCTAAGTTGAACTAGACCAAATCCAAGCATACGGCCTGCGTAAATATTTTCCCCCTTACGGCCTAATAGTCCTCATCCGGCCTGCGGGTGTCCAATCTGCTCCATTGTTGAGCCCATTCATCTCACAAGCAGGGATGGGTGTCAATATTGGCATTCCTGCGTCCGACGATTATCTCAAAAAGATTTTTTTTCACAAATCAAATCAAAAGTTCTTTACAGTTTTTGTAACAAATCCCACCCCTGCAACGAGTCGAGATTGCACATGGTTGTGAAAGATTTTTTTTTTTTAATTATTGCATGCGAACGAGGCAAAACAAAACACATACTCTAGTACGGATGGATGTCACGTTCTCCCAATGGGGATGATGCACTCGGCCGGGAACCCATGGGGAAAGCGCTTGAGGTCGGCGCAGTAGTCGTAGACCACGTAGTTCATGCGCACCCAGTTGAGCGTCATCCAGCTCCACCAGTCCAGCTTCTGGCTCATCCACGACGACGGGGTGCTCCGGCACCGCGACGCCCCGCCGGCACCGTCGTCCCACACGCACGCGTTGCTCACGTTGTACCGCCGGTACGTGGCCACGAACGGCGCCTGAGACCAGTCCGTCTTCACGCGGCCGCCCTGCGTCGCCCACTCCTCCGCGTCCCAGATGCTGGCGAACACGTGCACCGGCTGCCGCGTCGGGAACGGCACGCCGTACATCTCGTTGTTCTTGAACACCCTGATCGGCGTCCCGTCGATGTAGAGGCTGCACCCACCCACACACACAAAAAGAGATCTATAAGTATATATATATATGATTACACACTAGGTTTTCCAACTAGATTAATTCTGCTATCTTGATTAATTTGCAGTGAGGTTTGGATCATCTACCACAGTAGCATGTACAGTTAATTTTGTTTGAGCAGTTGATTATATCACTGGGCAAACCAAAGCATGTGCAGTTCCCCTACATACGGTTGCCAGTTGCTACCAACACTATGCAACGCAGGTCGCATGAGCAAACGTTACATCACGTCTTGTATCCGCAACCAACTAAATGTACGTATGTCTCAGTGCATCATGATGGCACATGACAGCAGTGGCCAAATAGGTGGCTCGGTTTGGCCCAGCACAATACGGCCCGATTAGGCACGATACGATCGACCCGGCTAACTAAACGACATGTGGGCTCGAGTGCCAACACAAGCACAACATGTCGACCTCTCAGATCGGAGCGGGATAAGCACGGAGCCGTGGAGGAAGCAGCTAACTACCGAGCATCCGAGCCATTTCTTCCTCGGTTCCTTTGGTCATCCCCAACCCATGCCTCCACCACACCTGACCGCCACCTCCTCCTCCTATGTTGCCGCCTCCACACCCAGCCGCAACTGCCACCTCCTCCACGCCCGGCCACCACCGCACCACCTCCTCCTCCGAGTCCGGCCGCGCCTCCACCACCTCGGTCATGCCAGCCGGGCCGTGTCATGTCGCCTGTGCATGCTTGGATGGGTTGGGGTCACGACCAAGCACGACACGCCTGATCAGGCCGTGTCAGCCCATCCCACAACAGTGTCGGATCATATTGTGTCCAGGTCAGACCAACAGTCTCAAACTTCGGGTCGGACCGGACTGCACGGCCCATCTGGCCACATCTAGCACATGATCTGTGTATACGTACTTAGGCAAGCATGGGGAGGACCACGCCCCACGGCATGCATGATAACATGCAGCGTGAGCAGCAATAATTCTGGTACGTTCGGATGACCAATAGCCATGTGTTGTGCGGTTCGAATTCATGTCATAATAAACTTGAGCCGATGGATCGATATTGCTGTGGCGAAGGGAAGGGAAGGGAAGAGAAGAGCTAGGCACGTACATGATGTTGAGTGGGTTCCAGAGGATGGAGTAGGTGTGGAAGTCGGCGGTGGGGTCGAACCAGAGCACGAACTGCTGCTCCCGCTCGCCCTTGCCGTCGCTGAAGATGTTGGTGTGCAGGATGTACGGCTCGCCGCTCACGTTGCCCAGGAACTCGAAGTCCACCTCGTCGTGCCGCGCGCCACCCGTGCAGATCTGCACCGTTGATTAGTTACAAAAGAAAAGACTTAGAAATGTCATCGTAGACATCATGACTAACTACCATTTTTTTTCGGTTACGCACACGCACACTATACGCATATACACGTGAGTCCATTTTCTTAGCATACGCCTAGCCATAGAGAGGCTGATGATAAATTCGTGACCTAATAAAATTTATACTGAACTACAATCATGTGTGTAATAGGTGTACACCAGGATTTGAATATTGATAAGTGAGTCATACACCCAAAGTGGAAGCAAATCCTCTGCAGTATTTGCAGAGAACTGTTTTTTACAACCACTTGAATCTGCAACTGCATAATAGTAGCGTGGTACAATAACTTTTTTTCACAGTAGCGCTTGATTTGAGATCTTGTTTTTCGACCCGACGGTGGAGAATTAATCATAATATAAAATCACTGTAGATCATATGCATTTAGACCTTCAAATGCAGTACACCACCAACAATTCTTAAATACATTTCCTCGCATAATTAAGTCATTGTCCTAGGATGGTCTCATTTTCACCTAAAGAAGATGAAATAATGTTCTCATTTTCTTTTGCTTTCGGACATGTACGCTGTACGCACAATAAGTGTAGCAGATCTGTCTAGCTACTACTGCTAGTTCGCTCATTCATTGCAAAGGCCTGCAAAGGCCGATTGAATCCATCAATTGCCAACATTTATGCTTCAGGTAGTACAAAATTCACCGCAACGAACATCAATTGAACGCCCGATCCGCCAAAAGGCAAGCGGCAAGCGGCAATCTTGTTTACTCTGGGGTAATAGCGACAAATACGTGAGGCCAAACAAGACATTTTTTACCTTTAAGTCTTGTTTAGTTAGACTAAAATATCTACTCATCCATATAGATTGATCGAGATTTTATTTCAAATTCTAGATCCATCCATACAGGTCCCGACCTAGAATAAGCTTTCCAAACAACCTCTCATGGTTTTATCTTTCCTCCCTTAAGCAAAATTTACTCCTAGGATGACAAGTGTCAAACTCATGGAGTACTCCTAGGTGTTCTTTGAACAATCTCAACTTTATTTCAACGAAATGGCCAATATTAGTAATGCGCAAACAAGAACCAACAATGAAATTGACCAAGGGAAGATCGATCGAAGAGATCCCAACTTACATAAAAGGAAGTGATGGTCCCTGCGGACTCGCCCAGGACGAGCTTGATCTCGAGATCGAACCTGCCGAACAGGTACCGGTCCTTGGACTGCAGCCGCGATCCCGTCTGCTCGTCCAGCGACAGCTCCACGAGCCGGCCGCTGTCGAGGAACCGCGCATTGCCCTCCCCCCACGTGGCGTCGAAGTCCCGGTGGAAGTTGTGGCCGCCGTGGTAAGCGTCGACGGCCGCCCGCGTCGCCGCCGTCACGGCCACGACGAGAGCCAGCCGCCAGAGAGAGGCACGCATGTCTGCGCAGTAACAGCGCGAAACATGCACGCAGAGACCAGTTCGGAGAAATGTAGTATCCTCCTGTGCCGAACTCGGCGATCGATCAGATGTTACAGAAGGATATAAAAGAACAACAAGAAGAAATGTAGGAGTGTCCTGCGGAGAAGAGAGAGAGCTAAAGATTAAAGAAGCAGACGTCCAATTTAAGGACACGTAGGTGTGGCTCTTTCGCCGAATGCCAGAACGAGCCGGCATGCACGTTGTTTTATGCGGCAGGGTTCCTGAGGCCCAGCCGTGCGGCGTCCATCGAATTGCATTTCAGCGAACGCGAGAACCGAAGAGCAACAGGATGGGATATAGAGTTCACGGCACCGGGGATGAGACGTATCGTATGGGTCGCGTCTCTATCAGTACAACGTGGCAGCATAAATCAACTTGACTATTCATGAGTGCATGGCACGAAGCAAGCGGAGGCTGGTCTTTAGGTGAGGTGAGGTTTGAGCTCGGCCGGCCGGGGTGGTGATGGTGGTTGGTTCCAAACTTTGAATGCGCGCATCCCGTTGGGTCGAGCGGTACGAGTAGATGCCGATCGATGGGTCTCCGTAAAGACAGAGTCCGCAGACGTGCATGCTTTCTACTCGCGTCGCCTAGTAGGCTAGTACCAGTCCCATCGTTTCACATGCGCTGCGCCAGTGTACCCTTCCGATTTCGTGTCGCTCCCTGGTCGAGCGCGTTTTTACCCTGCCTGTGCTCTCTACCTTCGGCAACTTCGCATCTACGGCTTTTCTTCGGCTGGTACTGTACTGAAGCTCTGATCATTTTTTGCAAGTTCAAGATGCTGCTGCGTTTTCCTCAAAAATACTGATGGCTCAAACTAAACCAGTATCGTGGTCTTTTAGTTCAGAATTCGGTGGGATTGGCTCGCTGGATTTGAATCATCAACGCTATACCGTTAACATTGAAACGAACAACGAGCTTGCGCCACCCATTCGATACAAAATGAACTGTTTTTATGAAGACAGAAGAAGTTAGGTAGGTGTTTGGCTGGTGAGATTTAAAAAAAAAAATGGGCCAAATAAACTGTGGTCTTGGACGGATCTAAAGTTTCTAAGATGCGGTCATCGTTGCAAAGTCTGTTGATAAATGAGCCGGGTAAAAAAAAGGTCTGTTCAAGCTCAACACTTTGGGTCCAAATACGACTGGGCTTAGTCGAGGTCGGGTGGCCCAGGTGGCTGGATTGGCCTATCTATCTAGCAGTCTGGTCCGTCACTAAAAAAAAGAAAATCTACTATTTAGGTCATATTTGGTATAACTTCTACTCTGCGTTTCGTTTGGATCTCGTGGAGCAGTATCAAACACCTAGCTTCTAAAAACACAAGATTCTGCTTCGCGAGGAGCTATCTCGAAAATGAACTAGCAAGGAGAAACAGACTTCCCGTGGATTTTCGGGAGAATCCAACCTTGTAGAAGCGAAAATACCCCTTAAAGTTACTGATAATTACCCGTAATTGCCATTCACTTACCCCTCGCCTCGCCTCTCCCTCCCATTCTCAATTCTCATCCCCTTCACTACTACAGAAACCATCATCACAGACGATTTTTGAACCGTCTGTGTTTTGTTACGTCTGTGATAACAACGGTTATCACAGACGGTCCAAAAATCGTCTGTGATATATATGATATCACAGACGGTTCTAGTTACCAACCGTCTGTGATATCATCATATCACATGCAGTTCTAGTTACAAACCGTCTGTGATATCATCATATCAACGACGGTTGGTAACTAGAACTGTTTGTGATATTGTACATATCACAGATGGTTTAACGATCGAATCGTCTGTAATTGTTCTTTAATCTTAACTAATTTTTTTTTATATTTTCGGCTAGCCTCAGGAATTGCTAGCCATGCCATCTGAAAACAAGCATGCAGAAAATAGATACATATCACAGATGAATCAATCGTTGACAACTCAAAATCAATTACAAAAGAATATGTTCAATTATTGTCCCTAGAGTTACAATTGAATTACAACTACTCAAAGTGAATTACAATTAAATCAATTGTTTGAAGGTAGTTCAGTGGTGTCGACGGAGTGAAACTCTCCGTCGGTGTGAACGATATCCATCATGATGAAGCTGCAGAGTCTCCCTCGAACCTCCAAGAGCTCCCTCGTAACGAGTGAATCTAATTGTATGTTCAAGCCCTGTAGCTAGCAGGAGTAAAGTAGTAAGCATATATATTTAAATTTATAATTAGGAAATAATTATTGCGAGATTGACAAACCCCAGGATCCTTCATCTTAGCACTCATGATTTCGTGCATATGATGGCAAACGTAGAATGCACATTGTTCTTGTCTTTGCTGGCGACACTGCAAAAATAGAATTACATATATATGTATAATCAGTTCGAGACGCATTATTACGAAATATGATATAGGATTATTGTGTTGTAGCGCGTGCGGAAATCACATCTTGTGTTGCAGTGTGGCGCTCGATCCCCTATATGCCCCTCCCTCGGCAACATAGGCGATGAACGACCTACATGTCTCCAAAAAGTTATCATCGGCCATTTAAACGAAGGAAGACTACAATAGAGTTATGTATGGAGGAAATGAGCATACCCGTCGAGTATTCCTTGCACAAGGGTGAAGTCGTGCGTTTTGCTGAGTAGGGAATCAAGGTATATTACCTTGATTCTCTTTGGTACAATGACTAAAAGGATCCAGTGGAAGCTACGATCATGTATATCGCTATAGTCATTAAATCTAAGTTCGTGTTGCGTATAAAGTACAAATAAAATTTGTATAGCAAGTAGTGAAGCACTTACTTCTGGTTGTAGGGCACCAGTATGTAGTCCTTATTGTTCTGAGCAAGCAATCCCGCCGTTATGCATTTCACGACGTAGGATGCGTCTTCCTTGATGGTTTGCTTAGAGACCATATGTGGGTCGAGAAAACCCGCCGGTTCTCCGCATCCCCGGGCATTTTTCATCATGTATCTATGTATATAAGCAATGAGTTGTGATATTTTCATCATGTATCTATACATAAGCAATGGCTTGTACACACTTACAGTGTTCAGCATCGTAGAAGCGAGGCGTCGAGGGCTTGGAGGTTGAATAGGTCGAATAAGTCGTTGAAGCCCACGACGAAGTGGCCCGGCTCGTGGAGGAAATGCTCTTTTGTGTATCTGACGACGATTCCAGAATCGTACCCTTTATCTTTGGTCTTACGCATGTACCAGGTATGCAAAGACTGATAACCTAATCCAGCGTAGGCTAATACTGTGTTGCTCACCAACGGACTTCCGAGGGAGTATTTTCTAGGATTAGGAGGCGGAGGCGCCTTAATGTTCTGCGATTTCGAGTTGGACTTAACGACTTGCCCGCTACGCGTCTTCCCGTGAGACGACTCGGGAACCGATACGACGGCACGCTTTTCTGGTCCTTCGGTGTCTTCTCCACGACAACTGATGAGGCGGGCTTCTGAAACGAAGGTTGAGGTGGAGTCATCGAGGGTCTTGTTGGAGAGGCATAGTCGTGTCGAGATGGTTCTGGTGGAGTCATTGAGGGTCCTGTTGGAGAGGCCTTCTGAATCGAAGGTTGAAGCGGCACTGCAGGGTCCAAGCGATGTCCTTTTGGGCCACTGGATAAAAAGTGTACAAGGCATTCCTTAGTGTTCTGATTTCTTCGTTCGGGCAAATCTCCAACGGGACGAACCTTAAATTTTTATGTACCATGTCCACTTGGACCTTGGCGTAACCATGCGCCACCTGGGCACCGTGCTACACTGTCCCTTCCTGACATGGATACGCCATCCCCCGCCCAGCTTCAATAGACAACCCAGCCATCCTCACTTGGAGCTTGCAGGGTGTCGCCTCCTACAAAACGATACTCAATTAGCTAAATCGGGAGCCCCAATTAGATCTCCCCCTCGGTGGCACATTTCCCCTGGTGGTGCGGCCCCCATACCAGCTCCTGCTTGGCGACGCCGCCGCTTGCGGAAGACGGCACGACAACGATGACGCCTCCCCTAGGCGGTGCGTCCCCTGGCGACTCCTCATTGGTGATAGCGCCACTCGCGGAGGACGGCGCGACATCGGCGATAGCTCATCTAGGTGGTGTGGCCCCCTCTAGCGGCTCCTGCTTGATGACACTGCTGCTCACGGAGGACAGCACAGCAACAACGACGGCCTTCCCTGGTGGTGCAGCCACAGCGACAGCCCTCCCAGGCGGCACCCCACCGCGTCCTTTCTTCCACCGCAGAGCCAACAGGGATGGGCATGTCTTGGTGCCTGATGGTATGTTTCTTGATATATTGGTTGATTACTTCATTTTCTTTTGTGGTATTTCAGTCCTCAACGATTTGGGTAGTATTTTTTGACTCCCACCTCGGCGATGTGTGCATCCACACGATGGACCCATCTTCGAAGCATTTGCTTAAGATCGTATACACTCACAAGAATAGTAGGCAGGAATTCTCTGGGGGGCTTCATTCAATTGGTCTATTGACTCAGACACGGTCAATTGCCTTGGAAATGCAAGAGGATACCCATAGTTGTTGTTGGACTGGATTAAGTGACTAGATTGGGGTGAATAGAGCACCTATCTTTTTCATCACCTCATTATTCAACTTCTTGATCACTCCAATAACTATAAAAGCTACGAATATCCAAAGCACAAAAACACAGCGGATTACGTTGAAATAAAAAAACCCGAGGTCAAAAGACCCACGGGCCACGGCCGATCTGATCGTTGTTGCACAGCCGATCTGGCCATCGGCGCCAATGGTCAGTATGACCGCTTGGAGGAGCACTCTGACCACCGACTGCAAGAACAGTGGCCCGAACTAATCTCCAAATGATCTAACTTTTGATTCTGATATCCAAATTCCCGGATATTTCAAACATAGCTCGTCAAGAAGGTCAGGAACCAATTCTAATCGACGATTGAGAAGATCGAAGCCAATTTTCACGAATTTCTTGATGAAACACAAGAGGGCATGAAAACCAGGGAAATCAAAACTTGATCCAAAAACTTGTTCGTGGGTGAAAGATGGTCAAGATGACCTTAAATCAAATCCCACACGTCCAAGCAAGCTAGATCATAGCAGAAGTCCCAACAAAAACCCTTGGAACACAAAAATTCTACAAGCATCAAAGAGAGAGCAAGAACAATATAGAACTCATCTTGGGGGCAAACTTGCTTAGATTGATTCAAGGGATTGTAAGTCTACAGCCACACCACTATAGAAGACAAAAGCACAATACTTAAGCACTTAATCGATCCATCTCTCAAACCCTAGCCTCCTCTATTTCGCTACTTTCTCTAAATCACAAATTAGGGTTTCCTAGGCTTTAGTTGATGAGTGTAAATCCTGCACTCCTTCTTTTTATAGTGCAGGCTAGGTCTGGAGAGAAAACCTTATCAGACACCCGTTAAGCCTATACACAAATGGGTCTAAACTCACACATGCTTCTTAAACGGATGACGAACTGGGTCTCCCGAATCCATCTCTTCGTGATCTTCATCTTCTCTTGACCTAAACTGCCTCTTCTTTGCATCGTCCCGTGTCGTAGTTTCTCCAAAGTCACCAACCCGGTATTTTAGTAAAGATACCAAATTTCCCCTTCTCGATCCTTCTCCAAATGCTAAGTCCAATCAACGTGAAGCAATGCCATGCTTCGCCACACGTAGGTTCATCAATGACTCTTCTTGTTGTCAAGTCTCTTCCATCCAGCTTTCACCGGAACCGCTATGACACTTGCACCAACCCCTAAGCCACTTAATGCAACCCATTGCACTGAACTTCTCGTTCGGTTGTTCTTGTCCATCTTGCGTTGTGCTTGAGTCGAACCACTTTACCTGGCATCCTCAATCGTTCTGGACCTCAACTCTCCTAACCTAGTCCCGATCATCCTCACCGTTGACCGTAGTTGACTTCAAGCCACATGCACCACAATAGACCAATAGATCGTTATGGGCACAAGTTCTCACAACTTGACCCACGTTAGTCAAAACATGCATCGTGAAACACCTATGCACTGACACCCACGCCTTTAGCAAATTCCACATTATTCTCCACCTTCCCGGTGCAACCCCTCTGCCCCGCCCCCCCCGGGCTAGTTTGACCTCTCCGGAATTTTTTCTAAGGACTGAAAAACACCATCTCTTGACATTTCGGTAAAATTTTATCTAGCTTTGTTTTGAAACTCCATTTCCACATAAGTGCTTGATCATATTCCCCAAAATTCCACGTTTCATTTTCGTCCGGTTTGACCGTCACCCCCAGGCTGGTCAAACACCACCTGAACCTGACAGTCAGCGACACTTCGCTAAAACCAAGATTTTGAACTCCAAACACCTCGACACCATTGCCAATTGTTCAACACTAGGATTAGGATCATACACATAATCTCCACAGTTGCACCATTAGATAGCTCATCCATGGGAACTAGAAGCCAAAAGCGACCAGTGCCAGACAACCCATCTATGGGGACTAGAAGCACGAAGTTGGTGATTAGTTGATTCCATAACATGAGATATAATCTATGTTTTCTACTCTTGGTTATTATTTCACTGTCAATATAGACTTGCCATGTGTTATGGATTTGTAATATCTTATTTTGATGTCATTGTGGAATTGTCTGTCATTGTGGAATTGTCATGTGTTATGGACTTGTCATCTCTGATTTTGTTGTCAATGTGGACTTCATTGTAATATGGAATGATAATCTTATGTGCTTGTGGGGGGCGTATCAGGTGCACATACACATATTCATGGACATATGCACATGACCAATCCTGTCCATCCATTTTGTAACGTACGGCCAAGATGCACTGACCTCTCCCACTTGCGAAAGTTTGCAAAAAACCCCCCGCCTGAAACCATTTCCTCTCACTTCTAACCCTTCAATCCACAGCATCCTCCTGCTCCCGCACGCGCCTCCCGGCCTAGTGTTGTGCCAGCCCCTCGCGCCGCGACGACGCCGCCATCGCCTCCTGCGTCTCCACCCCCGCACGCGCCTCCGCCCCCGCCCTCGCACCGAGCCCCTGTGCCTCGGCCCCCACGTCGCTCCCTCTGTCGCCCGCCACGGCTCCACCCGGCGCCGAGCCCCTACGTCGCCTCCTGCGCCTCCGCACCAAGCCCTATGTCTCCCCCTGCGCCGGCTCTCTGCGCCGCCCCCCTGCGCCTCCACCCCCTGCGATGCGGAGGATCTTCGGAAGCAGTTGGAAGAATTGGAGAAGGCCAATGCTAACAAGAGAAGAGAAGAATGCTGTATGTGGTGCATAGTGCCGAATTATGACTTTATTGCTGTAATTTGGGTTTCAAGAAATGTTGTGTAATACCACTTGTGCACTGAAATGTTGTCTGAATTGTGGATGTCCAGATTGTTTCAAGAATTTGTGAATGTCCAGAATGTGTTGGCTTGTTTCAAGAATTTGTGAATCTTTATCAAACTGAATCCAAAATCTTTTCGATTGATTCAAGTATTTGTGAATGTACGATTGTTTCAAGAATTTGTGAATGTCAGTTGTATTGGGTCGCATTTGTTGGAGAAATTGCCTCACTGAAACATGTACTAGCAGTGATATTATGTGGAATCTAGTATGCTATGTTAAGTTATGAAAAAATCATTGTAGTTTGAAGTTTTCTATGTTTTGGAACCTTGTAGTGGAAGCTTCTTATGTATTGCAACTTTGATGTCTTGAGCTTGATTTTGTTTTGGACTCATGGACATGTAGTACTTTTAATTTCATAAATGTTGAGCTTCATATTTGTGAGTCATGGACATGTAGTACTTCATATTTCATAAATCAATTAATCAATGTTATCTACTAATTGTGCATATGTAGAATATAACTAGTTGCATAATGATCGAATTAAACCTAGTTGCGTAAGTCTTCTTCTTGACCAAAACATGCGGCTTTGACAAATAAGAAAGAAGGCCTCTTCTGCTCACATATAATGCTCTTCCTTTTGAACACGCCATTTTGCTCCCGAACATCATTCAGAATCAACAAAGAAACCATAATTTTGCTCTGAACCATATCACGTGCACGCTTCTTGTCATACGAATAATACAGCAACATTACAAATCTTGGCTTGATTCACTCATACACAATCAGATACATTTTGACTTAAGTATGGTCAAGAGATGAATGTGCAAACATTGTTCCGCTGATCCCTAATCATTTTCGTCGCACTACCCGAACAAAATATTTTTGTCGATCAAGCAAGTATGTCAAAATCAAGACATAATGCTACTTGAACTTTTTCATTGTGTCATGTATGAAAGAGACCATTATAAACAGTATTAGGAGTTCATTACATCAAGGAATCCCAAGTAGATTCATTACACAATCAAAGATTACATATTGCAAGGAAAATAGGGACTGTGAGGCATTTCATTGACTCATTAAATATGTCAATGAAATTGCTGCAGATCAAATATGTCAATGAAATTGCACAATGTGCACTTCATCTCTTAGTGAGTCAATGAAATGCCTCACATCAAATATGTCTCCAAAATGGCTGCAGAGTATACACAATACCACTTGCTTTAGATATCAACAGACAACATGGTTACCTAGAGGGCCTCCAAGAAAATGGAAGATACCTTTGATCAGCTTTCAATCTCATTTCAGAATCCACAAATTCAAGAATGCAGAATGTACTTTCAGACAACAATCAGATTTCAATCTCATTTCAGAATCCAAAAATTCAAGAATCCAGAATGTACTTTCAGACAACAATCAGATTTCAATCTCATTACAGATTTAAAATTTCAGACAACAATCAGATGTCAACCTCATTTCAGACAACCTCATTTCAGACAACATGAGCATAATACAAGAAAAACAAGATATTTGGTTGGATCACAGATCATCAAAATATAAATTATTTTGCTTGTTTCCTTAAACATGAGCATACATTTGGACAATACATAGAAATTTTCTCACTCGTGTTCAACATTACACAATTCAATAGGCTACAAATTCTCAGCACACAACAAAAATTGGCAGTTTCATGGATTCAATCTTCTTCTTTAATATCCCATTATCCTCCATTCGGCAGATTCATCCATTGCTTCTAGGTTGGCACGTTCAAATTGTGTCTGCAAAGGTTCAAATTGAAATGCTTAGTATTGTTTCTCACAAACGCCTAATCAAGATAACATGATGAAACATAGAAACATGCATGGACAAACAACCAAGAATGTCCAATATGAATAAGGCAACAGCTTAACCTATGCCAGTCAGAAGACAATGGCAAACATGTATTTTTAGAGGAAGCAAACTCCCTTGAATCATTGATGAAGTCATGAAAATTGGCATGTTAGTTCTCAAATCATATATATTGAATGCAGGTGGTCAGGAGAACTAGAAAATATGCACATCTAGAACCTCCATCAATACAGGAAGTCACCATCCACTTGACCCTAGGTGAGTCGATGGGGACGACGGGGTTATGGGAGCAGGGTCGACGAGCGTGCGTCGGCGGTGCGGCACTGGGGAGGGGCGGCAGGTCATCGGCGGGCAAGGGCATCAATGAGGAGGTGGCACGACACCCCCACCCTAACCCTATTGACCGCCGGAGAGGCCGAGAGGAGGTGGTGCGACGGAGCGACGGCTACCCGGATGGAGGATGGTGTCGAGGAGGAGGCGCAAGGTCGACAATGGATCCAGTCTGCGCGCGGAGAGGAGGAGGCGGGCACCGAGAAGCACGGAGGAAGATTGGGGATTGGGAATGGGAGTTGAATGAGAAGTTGCGTCGGGTAGCGGGGGTGTTTTCGCAAAGTGGTGGCAGGTGGGAGGGAGCTTCAATCCTGACCGCTGCACTCGCGATGGACGGCGCGGATGCACCATGTGCATATGTCCATAGATTGGGCCATGTGCATGAGATACGCCCCCGTGCTTGTGCAACCTATTTGTCTCATGTCCTAATATGTCAAATATTATGAACTTAATGTCTCCCTGCTCTTGTATGGCCTATAAAGATTCATATGCTCTAATGTTAAATTATGGATTTCTACTGTTATGAACTAGTATGCTATAGAATACTTGTGGCATATATCTCTGTCTAAAGAGTAAAGAGGCACTTAACTAGGGAATTCCCTTGACTAGGCTCTCCATTGACGGCGATCATGGTCTGGAGTAGCGTTCGAGGTAAATGCAACATGCAGCAGTCGTTATAAGTTATAACATGGGTGTGCTGAAACCATCCGGGTTTTTGTGGGAGAAACAGTGACGTGCACATACTAAAGAAAACGCGTCTAGCAGACTGGTTCATGGTTACGCGTCTAGCAGACTGGTTCATGGAGAAACCGGAGAACGTGAACCTAGTTTTCTTCGTGGATTGTCTATTCATATAGACACTAAAAATTTATTAAACATAAGTTATATATTTTATCTATTAAATTAAATATCCAATTATATGACACATCAATTTCTATACAAATTCGATGATCATAATAATTATCTTATACTTAAGAAAATTCAGAGACTTATGAATAGCAAATCCGTTTGATTTTTATTACTTGCAATTCTTATATTCCTCAATTAAAAATGCCTCGACATTTTCGGTAGGACTGTTAGTGTCAGCTACTCAGCTGTTATGAATGTTGGTCCCTCCGGTCTCAATCGGTTCTCGCATGAATCACGCATGTCCCCTTCGTCCTCGGTTAAAATAATCAAAACCGGGTAAGCGTTCTTTCTCGCAAGGGTCCAGTTATACAGGTTGTCCATGTCCAGGGGTGGCCAACCTGCCTGCCTGGTTCAGTGGCTCCGCACACAGAACGTACAAGCAAAAACAAATCCAGTTTAGGGCTAAAATCAACTCTCTAATTTCCAAACTTGGTACGTACACCGATCCCGTGTTACAAAACAAATGAAAGAATGCGATATGCATACTACATTTACATCATCCATATGTTCCAAAACATTATTCACCATCCCTGACGCGCTCACTTCGTTCTCAATGATCGATCTCAAACCTCGGCTTATATGACGGATCATGCGTGGTCGTTACTTGGCTGTCGAGACCTCAACGCAGCTTGCACTCGGCGGGCACGCCCTGCGGGAACCGCTTGGTGTCAGTGCAGTAGTTGTAGATCATGAACTTCCTCTGCACCCACCGCATGCGGCGGTAGCTCATGTCGCTGAGCTGCTGGTTCCACCAGCTGCTGCGGCTTCCGCCTCGCCTCCCGCCGGGCGCCGCGGCCGCCTCCATCGTGCCGACGGGGCACCGCTGCGCGCCGGCCGACCACACGCACGCGTCGGCGTTGAAGTTGCGGAACGAGGCGACGAACGGCGCCTGGCTCCAGTCCGCCTTCACCCGCCCACCCTGCGTGGCCCAGTCGTCCGCGTTCCACAGGCTCGCGTACAGCCGCATCGGCTGGCTCTTGGGGAACGCCACGCCGCGCGCCTCGAAGTTCTTGAAGTCTCTGATCGGGGTACCGTCCACGGCAAATCTGCACGTATCAACCCGTGAAACGTTAGCAACAACCAGACATCCGTCTCTGTCGCGCAAAAGAACAAAGATCATGTGCGTGCAGCGTGCATAAAGAAGCGAGGTGATCGATGCTGTGACGTCGTGTGGATTAAAACACTCACATGACGTGCTGCGGGTTCCAGACGATGGAGTAGGTGTGGAAGGCCTTGGTGGGGTCGAACCACAGGCGGAACTGCTGCTCCCGTTGGCCCTGACCCTGCGCGAACACGTTGGTGTGCAGCGTGTACGGCTCGCCGGTCACGTTGCCCAGGAACTCGAGGTCGATCTCGTCGTGCGTCGACCCCTGCGACGACAACTGCACAGAAAATCACTACTAACCATGAGCTTCACTAGTCGACTCTCCGCAAAATAGTCCTACATGTTGATTTTATATTACCGAATATGGTGATTAGTAAATGTACTGAGATGTATCAAAGCTTACGTAGAAGGTGGTGACGGTGCCGGCGGAGTTGCCGGGGACGAGCTTGATCTGCATGTCGATCTTGCCGAAGAGGTACTCGTTCTTGGACTGGAACCCTGACCCGGAGCTCTTGTCCAGGGTGAGGTCGAGCCCACGGCCGCCGTCCACGATCTTGCCGCGGCCCTGTCCCCACGACATCTCGGCGTCCTGGTAGAAGTTGCCACCCTGCGCAATGGCCGCCAAGCAGGCCATCGCCACAATGCCGAGCGCAACCGTCCTCATCGCAAACCCAAGAAACCAAACGAAGCAGTCGCTCTAAACCAAAAGATCTTTCTTACTAGCAGGTGTAGTGTGGTGAGCTGGTTACTAGATCGCTGTGGATTGGAATGGCGATGCACTGACCATTGGGGTGGTATTTATACGGGAGAGCCCGGCTGGTTCCTTAGACAGGCGGGTATCCAACGGGCAAGTGCCGGCTGGCTGGCGCGTCTGTGGTGAGACTGAGGGGTGAGGTAAGTTCGTCGCGGAGTGGACAGATTTGGCTCTCGGCACAGCTGGACGCACCCTGGATCCAGGCCGCGCGCGTACGTACGCGACGCGCCGGTGGGGCCAGACGGGCGACTTTACTTGACCACACCCCATCCGCGAAAGGGGTAAGTGATGCCGGGTGGATGGGTGGAGTACGTGGGAAAGTGTGCAGCTTTTGTGGCGCTTTGCTCGCCAGTCGCCAGTTCGCCACCCCTACGGCACGGGGCCACGCGCGCACTGGTTTCGCTTGGCTTTACAGTTAAGCGCATGCTAGCTCGGCAGCAGCTCGTGCTGCCTGCCTGCGCGCGGCCTGATCCGGCCGTGGCATGTGCGCGCAGGTCTGGGATTCGGGGAAGGTCCGCGCGGTTTGCCCATGGGCGAAGGAACGCGGCGGCTGGCCGGCCTCTCCGTCTAGGGCATTCCAGTGCGTAGGTAGTACGTGCAAGTGTGGTTAATTACTGCCAGGAATCTGTCTAAAGGACGGGAGCTGGTGAGGTTTCATTAGCCTGGATCTACTTGTAGTTGAAGTTGAGGTGCATGGTGACAGTGCATTACATGCTGTAATTTAAATGGCTGGTGGTTTACATTTTGGTCGAGTTGGGAGAGCAAGGACGGCCGTAGATCAATTAAACTGGGGTTCTTGAGTGCTCCGACAAGCTGTCGTTAGGTACGGGCACGTTGATTTGGACGCCTCTAGACAAATGAACAGACCCACCGTTGGACTTGTCTAAACCGGGGAGTCGAATTTGAAACTCTAATTCTTACCCTAATGGAGGCCTGTTGTTGCGGTGATATCTTAAACAAATGAGTAATGTCATCTCGTTTCACTTAACCCTAAGCTACAACGTCATCAATATTAGAAATTCAGAATTGCTAGGTGTAAAGCCCCCATTAGTCCAGTCCATTTACCATGCATGCACAATGCACCAGCTAGTCATAAGGGCATGTTTGACACAACTGCAGCTTTTCTGAAAAACAGCTTTTGACTGGTAGAAATGTTTAACGGCTGAACAGAAGAAGTTTAGTGTTTGACTATTTGGCTTTTTAAGTAGACTGGTTGGAGCTTCTGAGTTGAAAAATATCTGAAACGCTCATGAGACAAATGATGACTTGTTTGATGCCGTTTAACGACAATTGACGACACTTTACAACAACTACTGCAATTAACGATAAATGACGACAATTAACGTAATAGACGAAAACTACCGCAATTAACAACCACTAACAACAATTAACATAATTGACCGCAATTAACACAATTGACCTAATTAACGATAATTAACGACAATTGACATAATTAATGATAATCAACGACAAATAACAATTATTTCATAAATAATTATTGCAATAAACACATATTACATAAATAATTCATTTACAACGAAAAAAAGACAAAAAAATAAAAATAAAAATAAAAATAAAAATAAAAAATTGCGGCGACGATGGAGGTCGGCGGCTCCGGCGGCTCGAAGGACGAGGATGAGGGAGCTGGTGACAGGCCGAAGAGAAGGACAGCGGCGGGCTATGGAGGAGGCATTGCTTTAGTGGAAGAGGAGGCGACGTGCTACTTCAGGGGGAAGAGGAGGTGACGGGCTGTGGAGGAGGTGCTCGGGGTCGAAGAAGGGAGACTGCATGGACTGATTAGAGGAGATAGGTTGCATGGACCTTCGTGCTCGTTAGGTTAGAGTCGGAGGACCGGATCGGTGGCGGTGGCGACAGCGCTCGGGTTGGAGGAGGCGCACACACACCGGCCGGGAGGCAGTGTGGGCGCTGAGGCGCGACGCGAGGTCGGGCGGCCAGGGGATGGGCAGGCAGGCGGGCACTCGGGGGTAGGGGGCACGTCGGCGCGCGGGGCACTAGGGTTGGGGAGAATCCTGCTGGGACTAAGCAAATGGAGGGGGAGAATGAGGGATTGGGCTGGCTTTCGGTTTATGTAGCTGGTACCAAGCGGGTAATAAACACCCAAGTCTAGGGGCAAATTGGGAAGGGAAACCCATCGAAGCCATAGAAAGTTGTCCTTAGGCGGCCGTCGGCTTCCGCACGTTGTAACTGCTTTCGGCTTCAGAAAAAGTGGTGGAAGAAATGCCAACCGTTTGGGACAGCTTTCGACTTTTTTTAAACGAAAAGTCGAAACTGAAATAGTCCCAAACAGATCCTAAGATGTGCCACGATGAACCCACGACATTACTTGTTCCCTCAATCACCCCATCTGTTCCAGATTTTGAGATGCAATCTTATGGATCATCGATATAGCTGGCCATGGCTCAGCATACTGCGAACCGCATCCAATAAATCCAAATAAATACTCCACAATAGCAGCACGGGAGGACACATCGGCATCAAAAGCAAGGGAGAAGGAAATGAATCCTCAGCATTAAATGTCTCAATGATCTGCACTGTATGATAAAAAAAAAAGAGTATAAATTCAGATTTAAAGCTACAGTGGTTTTCACTACCGTTAATATTTTATCGTTTCTACATAATTATCACAGTGCCACTGTCAAGTACTATTCAACGCTCGCAATAATGTTGTTCACCGCGGTATCCGGATCAGGGAGAAGAGAATGGCTTCGCACGAGCAGCTGGGCTCCTACCACTCTGCTCAGTGGATGTACTGCTGGTCCTGCTCTCCAATCCTGTACCAGTACAACATTCAAATCCGCCCATACCTCTTCTTCTATTAAACAAAGGGAAAAAAAAGAGACCATCATATCCTTGCAAAGAACAGCTGTCCCCTTTGTCCAGGAGCAGTGGTGCCAGCCAAACCGACGGACGTCCGGACTATCAAGTCCAGAAGAGGGGGGTAGCTAGGGAACTAGGGAGCCCTCGAGGATGAGGAGGAAACAAACCCAATGGGCCGTGCGTGGCGAGTACTGACTACTGAGTGGTGGTCAGTGGCCTCTCGTCTCGTCCGCGGCGCGTACTTCCGTCCGTCCGGCGGCTCGCCGACGACGCGATCGGCATCGGAATGCATGATTGCTGTACGCGCCCGGGGGCAAGCCGCAACGCAAAACAATTACCATGTCCTCCGACAGGTGCACCCATGCACGGGGTCGAGTTCGGCAGTGTGGATTTGTTGCTTCCGTTCACTGCCACTCCGTGCAGGCGCGCACGCCTCGACTCGGATTAGAAAGTAAGAAATGAGTACATGTAAATTGATTAGTGCGGAGTGTAGTAGTACTACACTACCGCTGCTCTTCTTCGATCTGGCAGCACGAGAGGAGAGATGCTAAACACACTGTAACTACTAAACAAAAAAAACTAAACTTTTGCCAACAACAACAGAGTCAGAAACTGCTTGGCCATACACAGCAGTACAGCACCCCTCGCATCCGCGGAGTCAATAGCCGTGGAGCTGCCATGCCCATACGCTTTCGTGGTGGCGGCCTCCTTCGGCTCAGGTATTTCGTTTGAGATTATATTCTCGAAAGAAAAGATATTTCGCTGCTCTGTTTGGTATGACTCTAACTTCTAGCTTCATAGTTAGAGTGAGTGGAGTTGTGCCAAACAGGATTACTCCATAATTTTTTTGGAGTTGAAACAACCAGAAGCGGAGCAGCCCGTAGTACAATTTTTTGGAGCGGCCTTCCACCAGCTCCCCGCAAGGAGCAGCAGCTCCCTTATCAGGATGCCCTTGAAGTTGAGGGTAATTACCCACCTTTGCCACTCCACAAAACCCCCTCAGCCCCACCGATTCGCCCCTGCCACACCCACATTCTTCCCGATTCACGCCCCATCCCCTCTGTCCTCTCTCGCCCCTCCTCCTCCCCTTCCGGCGCTGCCACCGCCCCGGTCGCTCCTTCGCCCTCCTCCTCCCTCCTCCCTCCTCCTCTCTCTCCGGCCAGATCTGGCAACCCGAGTCCATTCCCCTGCCCCTAACCCTAGCCCCTGAAGCGGGCAAGCGGTGGTGGTGGCGTTCCAACCCCGTCGGCCTGGATTTCTCCCCGTCTCTCGCTCGAGCGGCGCCGCCCCGCTCCCCCTTCTGCTCTTCCTCCTTCCACCTCCCCTCCCCGTACACTCTAACTAAGATCCCCTTCTCCTCCTCCCCTCCCCGTACACCCGACTCCGACTCCGTCGCCGCCGAACCGCCCTCTCTTCGCTGTCCAGCGTCGGAGAATAAGCTTCCAGGGCAGGCCTCCTTCCACCTCGAAGGCCAAGGAACTCTTCTCTCCTCCCCGCTACTGGGCTGCCATGGAGATCCACTCAGTGGTGATTTCTCTGTTATGCGGAAGCCCTAACCTAGTGTTTTCTTCTTTGCTGTGAGCAATCAAATCCAAATCCTCCTTGTTTCATTCCGAGATACTCCAGTCCATCTCGTTAGTGGCGGATTTGATTTGATTGTTCTTCTCAAAGCAGCTTGCTTAGCTTGTTTCCCCAAAAATTTGGGGGCACTTTAAGTCCGCTCCTAGTGTCTGTCTGATTTCTGATATCATCTGAGGAGTGATGTGCTGTTTGTGTGCTACTAGGCCATTATACGTTGTGCTAGTAGTATGCTTTTCCTAGAAGTACTGGGATTGCCTTAGCTGATATGGGAACTACCTAGTTGCAAATGAGATGGATAAGGCCATTGCCGATCAGCATCTTGATATTGAGCCTGATCTTATGTCATCAAGAAACATCTAGGTTCTTATGTCATCAGGAAACATCTAGAAACAATTGTTTAAGTGATATACCAAGTTACCAACTGCCATTGTGTTATGCATTTGATTTCTTTTACGAAAGACTAAGTTTATGCTTGTAGTAATGTGATTTTGTGCAGGTTGTGCCAATTGCTAACTAGATCATTTACAGGATCATCACATTGTTGGCTTTCTCATTTTCTCCTTGGCGGTTCTTTATGTTGTTTCAAGACGCATTGGCTCGTTGACATTGCAAAGGAAGCTAGCCGATGCCATCGGATCGAGCTCAATATCACTGAAGGCATTGTAGCAAAGTCCGGCATGGACGCCTTGTGAATCCTCATATTGCCCTCACATTTGTGATGAACTGTGATTCACTTTTGTCCATGCTTTATACATTTAGATCCGCAAGCAATTGTTCATCAGCGTCAGTAATGTACACTAACCTTTAAGGATTCTGATCTCTTAGTGCATTTTTCAAGTGATATTTGCCCAAAGAAGGTATGATCGTTCTTGACGGTATCGACCTTTTCAATTGAAATTGAAGTGTATTGTATTTTGCTTCCATCTGCTCGACATCGTAATGCCAGTGACTGAAAGGCAATTTTCTACTGACATTGCATCTATCTTCTATTATCTCCAACACAAACTGGGAAGTGATGTTGTATTATTAGTTCTTGCCGCCATTGGTGTGTAGCTGACGTTGCTTTGTAGCAACTTGAACTGTTCAATGCAAAGCATATTGTTCAATGCTAATATGTTGCTCGAATTGTTGAATGCAAAATTAACTTCTCTGAAAGTTTTCTATGAAAATCCTGTAAATTGGTTATTGAAGATTCAATGCAATGCATGTTGTTGAATGGAAATGGGAAGTGCTAGACTCAACATGACAAAAAATATATATAAAAACTAAAGTAAAAAATTCGAATGTATGCGAAAAAAAACAAAAACTAGAGTAAATTTTTTTGAATGAAATGCAAATTGGAGTAAAACTTGAATGTAGGTGAAAAAGATGGCACAACATGACAAAAAAATAAAAATAAACAAAAGCACAATATGACTGAATTAACTTATTAAACTGTTATAAGTTAAGCAATACGAAAAAAAGATTACAAATCACAAAACAAGGATAGTACAATCTTTTTACAAATATCATGCTCATTCCTGGAGCTGGAGCCAACTTTTTAACCAAACACCTCCTCAGATTGCTCCAACTTCTGATAGTAGTGGATCCAAGAGTGAAGCTAGAGTTGGAGCTACAAAAACTTGGAGCAGAGTCATACCAAACATGACCTTCATTTGGGTGAATTGAGTAGAAGAATCTTAAATTTGACAACATATATATCCCTCTTTAGTCTTTAAGACCATGGGTTAGTTGATCTAAAAAACAGTCCATGGGTTAGACAAGTAACGTGATATGGCATGGACCTAAGTGACACCACTAGGTAAGTTTGGAGACCAAAATAACACAACTAAACAACTTTGGGGAGCTCACAATGGCATGCGAAGATATTTTAAGTCGCTTAAGTGACAATATTTTTTTCAATTTAGCCCTTTTTTCGTAAAAAACACACATTTATACCCCTGCTAGTCTTATTCCCGTTTGGACTCAGGTGGCGCAGTGAGTCATGGCGCGAGGTCTCAACCCTAGCCACCGGGTAGCGCGTGCCACGGCTGGGTTCGGGACCTCGGCGCCATGACTCACGGCGCCCAATCAGTTAGCTTCGGCGCCGTGAGTCACTGCACACCCTGGGTCCAAAACTGGAAATAAGACTAACAGGGGTATAAATGTGCGTTTTTTACGAAAAAGGGCTAAATTGAAAAAAATTCGGCTTAAGTGACTGGTAGGCTGAAACAATATACTGTGCATGTTCAAGGACATAATATCAAATGCAATTTTCTCATTACATTGAGTTAACATCTCCTTAATCAAGTACTTTATATTCTTGCGTACGTGACACAAAACACGCAAGTACTCCCTCGTTCCAAAATATA
Source organism: Ampelocalamus luodianensis (assembly GCA_036346255.1). Lineage (NCBI taxonomy): Eukaryota > Viridiplantae > Streptophyta > Magnoliopsida > Poales > Poaceae > Ampelocalamus > Ampelocalamus luodianensis. Next base: position 46,483,779 of record CM070627.1, on the reverse strand, counting down.
AGACATGTTTTTTTTTCCCGATTTTGTGTCAAAATATAAGGCGTGTATGCGACTTTAATAATATTTTCTCTCTTTTGTTCTCATTTATCTTCATTCATAGTATTCTCTCTTTTATTCCCAAGACATTAACACAGGGTATTTCTTTGTCATTTTCCCCCACCGTCCTCTTGGTTTTACAACTTTCTTTGGGGTTGTTTGGTTCATAGCACAAATGAGCTAAGCCAAAATTTTGGTATAGCCACAATCTAGACAAAACCAAATATTGGCAAAAAAAAGAATGTTACTTGGATCGTGGCCAAGCCAATTTTTAGCGTTACCAAACTTTTGGAGAACAATTTTCTTGCCCTCGGATTGCCCATGTGTGATATTGGATTTCATTGGCAGTACCAAATTCTGATAGCAAACCAAACAACAACCAATTTTTATTGGTGTCAACAATATTTGGTTTGGTTTGCAAGGGTAGCAAACCGAACAACCCCTTAATCTTTGTGTGTGACCAAAATACGCCTTATCAAAAGAAACGGAGCGAGTATTGTATTAGTACTACTTTCATGTACGACATACATTTTGGCCTTCTCAGTAGCTACTTCGACCGGTCCTACGTTGTAATGGCAGTTGATTAACGCTCCCAAGAACGGGACATACATTTTGGCCTTCTCAGAGCATGTAAAATGTTGTGATGTTAATTGTCTGTAAACTTGACACGTAGGACATGGGATGATGGGGAGGAGAGAGGGAGAGCATAGATAATTGAGCCGTCTTTTATGCAGTAGTCAACTATAACATGATAAACAAGACACTTTGTATATAAAAGAGTTGTTTATAGAAACATGTAAAAATACAACCTATTGTAAAAGCTATCTTTACTGCTATATATAGATGATATGGAGGATACTATAGACAACAATTGTATGTACCATTATACATACCCTCCGTAGCTACTTTGACCGGTCCTACGCTGTAATGGCAGTTGATTAACACGATTGAGTGGATATTGACGCTCCCAAGAAAAGGAGTTCGGTGAGTACTTAAAGGTTATATTAATTTATCGAATTGAATGTATGAGCGCGTACGTGTACCAGGCTTCGTTCTTTCAGCATTCCCGCACGATCAATCACTAGCTAGATGCTGGTTTATCCGCCCTGGCTGGAGTATTACTACCACACTGTACTGAGCGTGCAGTCACTGCACTGTAAAAATAGCTATCTAGCGCAACGTTTGGGCCGTTTGGCGCTTGCTCAGCGGCCGCTCCGCCACCGACACTACTGAGATCGTGTGGACCTGTGGGCTACCTTGCACTCCAATGTGGCTAGCCGTTCGTGTTGGCCTTAGCTACCTTGCACTATAACTGCGCAAAAACAACCGAGCACGCGGAAGGTCCGGCCTGAGCAGCGTGTAGTTTCATAAGCTTGTAGTCTTTGTGGATGTATTTGTGGCTGTGGTGGGCCGTTGGCATAGTTGGTTGTAAGTTTATAGGCCTACCGACGAGACCGAGAGGGACAAGAACCACAGCGCTAAGGTGGTTGAAGTGGGCCATTTCCTTGTGGCTTCCGTCTTCTTGCCCGTGCGGCCTCGGGGAATCGTTCCTTGGTCAGTCTTGTCGCGCATGTGGCGGAGTCTTTGTGCCTGGTGATAGGACAGATGGGCTAAAGTCCAAGCGTCCTTTTTTTACGGGAAACTCCTCTACCATTTCATTTTTTATTTATTCCTTTTCTTCCTTTTTTCATTTAAAAGCGACGTAGATGAAACCAAGCGACCTTAATTACGCAGCTTGAAGCATAAAAATTTATGGGAGTGTTGTGCTTTGCTGCGCCACAACATGAGGATCTTTAGGTATGATTTACTTAGTATTTTGTACTTTGAAGTGTTCAATTGGAAGTAATGGTTGCGTGCCTGTGATTTTGATGCGTAATGAGCAACATCTAGCTTGTAAATTTAATTATTTTACAGTTACTAAATGCAAAACCTTGTCACACAAGTAGTTGTGGTAGGAACTAGGAATGGTATGGTTTGATTTGTAGAAATTTCAGCCATGGATCTGTTGGAACATTGTTATTATCATCGGTTAAGATATTGTACTTTAAGGCTCGCCTCTCAATATTTGGTGAATGTATTGATTTAAGGTGAGAACTTCAACCAGAACAAATCACACTTGTAAACCAAATATCCCTGTCATTGTGCACACATGGTATTTTGCTTACTGTTGCTAACTTCCTTTTATTTACACACACGGTCTTTGTTACTAATTGCCTACCATTTGAATTAATCGGATTTGGTTCATGGTTGTCATTTATCTTTTTCTTATCTTACTTATCCTTCTCGTTGGTGATGCTTTGTTTCTTTCTTTTCTCTGAGTTTAATCGGTTAATAGATCATTTGCATAGCTTGTGACCTTACCACGACATTATTTTATGTACAGGTGAATTTGATGGAATGTCTAATAGCGAAATTGTTGATATAGTACTTGGTGAAGGAGCCCACGAAATCCTGCAAGGTACCAATCCAAAAAGTAAGAAAAGATACATGTGTGGAACCATTTCTGGAAGCTACCTCAAGAAGGAAAAGCTATTTGCATTCACTGTAAAGACAAATTGGCATATCACTGAGGGCTTGGGGTATCCCACCTTAAGTGCCACATTTTATTAGTGTGCCAAGAATTCCCACATGATATTGATTGTAATTTGATTTTTGCCAGAAGTTCGTCCGCTCGCAATGTGCATGGTTTTGGGGTAGATCCAACGCTTACACGGGGTTTTATGACTAAATTTTGGATCACCACAAATGTTCCCCTTCATGAAGATTGAGAATGGATTCTTCAAGAGGATGACGAAGTCAGTTCACCCAAGTTTTCATGTTTATGGTCGACAAACACCTAGGGATGATTGCATGTCTGCGAATGAAGATGAGAAGAAAAAGATTGCAAATAGCTTTGCCAATTCGGGCTCTCGAGTCAGCTTCACCACTGATATGTGGACATCAGTCTAGGAGCTCGAGTACATTTATCTTACTGCACATTATGTAGATGAAGAATTCAATTTGCACAAGCATACAATCAATTTAAAAATGTCCCGCTTCCTCATACTGCTACTAAAATTCATAATACAATTATGGATCACCTCTATGATTGAGACCTATTTAACAGAGCTTTTGCATTTACTCTAGATAACACCATATCAAATATTGCTGCTGTAACAAGACTACATGCACAACTCCAGAATAGTTTGCCTTATGGAGGCGAAGATCTCCATGTTTGATGCATTGTACACATTCTTAACTTGATTGTCCAAGATGAAATCTCTACAATCCAGCATGTCATTGAGCCTGTTTGGAATGTTGTTAAGCATATCACCTCGTTTGGACCTCGATTGCAGTTTTTCAACACTATTCTACAACAATTTGGTCTTGAACCTAAGAAAGGATTCACTCTAAATGTTTGCACAAGATGGAACTCTACCTACCACATGCTTGTTGGAGCTCTAATGTATAAGGATGCCTTGACTCGCTATGCTGATCAACAAAACATTCAAGCACCTGACCTTCAGCAATGGAATTTGTAGAGAGAGAGAGAGATCATAAATTCCTGCAAAATTTTGCTGAAGCAACAAAGGTTTTCATAATGCATAATTTTCCAACAACTCATAGGTATGTACAAGAGGTTTGAGGATACCAGAACTACTTCTTGATGACAAAAACCAAAATGATGCTTTCTTAAAGGTGTTGTATGATGATACGAAGGCAATATTCAATAAATATTGGGTTGAACCTAACAAGATTCTATTAGTCACATCGTTGTTGGATCCACGACACAAATTGTTTCTTTTGAAGTACTACCTCTTGAAAGCCTATGGAAAAGTAGTGGCCAACAAAAATGCAAACACTGTTCTTGGCTGGTTTAGGGCATATTATACTTACTATGAAGAAATGATGCAAAGTAATTTGCAGAGCAGCATTTCTTCCTCACCTGAGGTGGGAGAATCAACAAATATACTCCCAATGCTGACTTGGAAACACGAGCTAGAGTTTGAATTTGTTTTGTTCAAGCAACAAACCATACCTAATCAATCTAGAAGATCAGAGGTTGATATTTATCGAGTAGATCACTGGTTCCTATAAGGGAAGGTGAAGAATTTGATGCTTTAAAGTGGTGGAAAAGAAATAGCCGCCAATATCCTGTACTACCCAAGATGGCTCATGACTTTCTGGCCATTCCATTGTCAACTATTGCTTCTATATCAACATCCAATACTATTGGCAAGACAATAGATAAATACTGAAATCCCCTAAGCCCAGAAACAACCGAAGCGTTGATATGCTCAAAAGATTGGCTCAAATGATACCTCTCAGATGATGATGATGGTAAGAACAGAACCAATGATATTTTGTTGCTCAAATTATTTTCTTTGCATGGTCCTGATACTTTTTTAATTCTCTCCCACAAATTGACTTTATATGTAAAGAAGTGAGGCATGCCCCTGTTTGTGGCGAGTTAAATGTGTCTTAGCTCTCTTATCCTTATGATTTGTTAGTACACATCAATACGATTTTACAGTTTGTTCTACTATGTGCTCGGTAGCCCGAATGTCATATTTACACTTTGTTCTAGATCATTTTGTTCTTGATGATCTGAATGTTGTTTCAGAGGTGGATGTCATATTTACACTTATGTTTTTCACCTGCATTGGGGTTTTTATATCTCAACTGGTCCTGATTTGGGAACATTCATCTTTAACCATGCAAGTTTGGAGCTAAGGTGGTTGTTCTATGAGGCTATTGAAGTCGATTCGACTATCTAGATGCTTACTAATGAAGTTATGAGAATGGATATGATAATCTTATGGAATCACAATGGATGTGATCTGTTGACTTCTAGTTGTGAGTTTTGTTACATTATTTTGCTTGGTTGCCTCGAGGGTTTCACTAAATATCTACATACTTGTTGTGGTATGTATATTTTCTCTAATGTTTTGAAAATATGTTTGTAACGAAATATTACTGCAAGGGTCATGTTTGGAATCAAATATTGCTAAAAGGGCCTATTTTGTAATTATTTAGAAAAACAAAGGGTTTTATATAATTATTTCGACTGTAAAATGATGATTTTGTTTTGTCTTTTCTTGGAAGGGCTTTTTTGTAATGTTTTACATGTGTAAGGGTATTCTTGCGATAAATATTTTCCGGGTAGGGTCTTTTCAAAAAATTCTGTAGGTGGAAGTGTATTTACGCGAATATGTTTTCAATGAGGTGCTTCATTGATAATATGTCAATAACAATTCCAGAACATTCCACCTGTTGTTGGGCTAAGCTAGCTTAATGGACTCTTGGATGGACCTTGGACCAAAGAGGATTGAATTGGACAGCGTGCAGCTGGAATTGGTTTTGGATTGGATATTGGACTTTCTTTAGTTCTGTATGTTGTTGGGCTAAGCTAGCTTAATGGACTCTTAAATGAATTTTCATTTTTTTTAATTCTGTAGATTTGTGTGATGACCACGAAAAGCGTTCATTTGATAATCGGCTGCGGCTGTAGCCTGTAAAACTTTCGTGAAACAAGGTGAAATCTCAAACGCTCTATTGTCTGCAAATATGTATACGTATTTCAGAGGGAGCATCGTGCTGTAAAAATGGAAGGCTATTACTACCGCGCATAAGTAACCAAGTCACAGTTGCTAAACCGAGCAAGCGAAAAGAGGCCGGTAATTTACTATGACGTTGTGGTAATCAGACTCCCCTGTGCTGCTATGCACGGTAAATGTCACGCTCTTGTCTGCTTCATTGATGTGATAGCTTCCATTCTAGTAGCGTCCGTGAGACGTCCCAAGAGGGCTGTCAGAGTTAACAGTAAACGATTAAATTAGGTTCCCAGCTTCAGATCGCGCCGTGTCATACTCCTTTTCATGCATGCATGCACGCGCATGCGATCGATCGACAGACACGACAAGCCGCTCGACTGTGACGCCGTCACCAATCCACTGGTCCGGCTGCTCAGAGCTCCAGATGCTGCTATACCATCCCCTGTTCCAGCAGGCAGAGCCTTTGGTTCCTTTCCGTCCGTTGATGCGCGCGGTGTCTCTCACAATAGAAGCTAGTGCAGGCGCTGAATAGACTTATGTCGTTCGCCGCTACATTGCCGCACTGGCGGAAGCCGGCATCGCGCCAGTGCGAAATCGCACGGGCTGTGTCGTGCGATCGCCTAAAAAACGTCCGCAAAATGTTGCGCAACAGCGGCGCTAACTATTGCTCAACATGTAACCTCATTTTCCTCCCCTCGTTTTGATTAGCTTTTTTTCTCACCGCAATAAAAACCAGCGCTTGAGCTGGTCCATGGAGGATCGACACAGGGACAAAGCAACAGCGGCACGTACGATCGAGTTGTAGAGCCGGGGCACGTGTACGTATGAGCTGTAGAGCGAGCGAGACCCACGATCTTGAAAGATGCTAGCTGCAAGTGTAGGATCATGCATAGAGGTGTGAATCATCCTGGCCGTCGATAGGCCCCATGCGCTGCATGATCGTGTGAGCAAGTTGCCATGGTGGGCTATCATTGGAGTGTACTTGCACAGTGCCATCGCATCCATATCCACAGGGATGCGACGTGAGCGATGTCCCCAGCCGTAGCAGAGCACCCGATCCGTACTGAGAACTCTAATGAACAGTGCGTACCGTGAGTATGCCGTTGAAAGATGATGCAGTCCCACATCCATCCATCCATCCTTGTAAGTAGCAATTAGCTGGTGTGCTGTTCAAAATCGTGTCGATGGATCAAGCAAGTATACCAAGTATTGATAGAACTCTGAAGTCATGTACTTACGTATTCGACGAACCTAATTAACTTGCGCCATAAAATTCGCACAGCGACCTCTCTGAAACGAGAAGTACTGGTCCTGAGCCTGAGCCTGAGCCTGGTTGCCGCACGGGCGACCCCAAAAATTAAAATTTCCGGGAGCAAGCAAACATTCAAAATTTCGCGGATCGACCAGGCCTCACGTGTCCTGAACTTGGACGATGCAGCAGAACGCACTCTCTTTCCGTGCTGCTCGCGTCCACCTACCAACACCTGCGCAGGACACGTAATCAATGACAAGGGGGGCCCACGGCGTCCCACGACAGCCGTGTCAGCGACCGAAGCGCTAATCGGCTCGCCTGCGCGTCTGTGCGCTCATCTTTTTTTCATGGTTTTCCTTGCACGGGCATTCATTCCCTCGCTGCGCGCGCACGGCCTCCGATCTCAGCACAGGAAAGAAAAGGCTCCGTCGTTTTACCATATTGCCCCGATCCATCTGCATCAACAGGCTCTTAAATGGAGGCCAAAATAGTAATCTCGCTCCTACCATTCTTAAATGCCCATTACCCGCTCGAAACAGGGGTCTCTGCTCTCCAGCCCATGTTGCTCCCCTTTCTTATTCTTTCAGGGAAAAAAAAACTCCTATACATACACATACTCCATTCATCTGCTGACACATGGCCCACCTTGCCACAACTAAACTGTCAGTGCCCGCAGTGTAGCGCCACTCGCGCGTCTCGCCCACCCCGCGACAAGCCGCACGGGGTTTCGTTTCGTTACCCTCACCGGCGGAGCAGCGCACCTGCGAGGTCCCACCCGTCTCCGGCCCCCACGGCCACGCGGCCCCACTGCCGGAAGATCCGGTCACCGTCCCCACTATTTAGCTTTTAGCCTGCGAGCCGCTACGCTCTAGTCTCCACCGCTATTATTACCCCTACCGCTTGTTTACAAATCACACTTGTGGTGGTCGTAGTAGTGCAGTGGTACTACATCGATCTCGCCGTCTTATCGCAGCTGCGAGGTTAGTTTTGCCGCTCGAGCGAGGGTGCCAATGGAGCCGTCGCGGCGGCTCCTGCTCTCCGACTACGACGGCGCGATCGTGTCGCCGCTGCCGTCGCCACCTCCGTCGGCCACGCCCTTCAGGCCGGGCGTGGCTGTGGTCGTGGGCATACTGACGAGCGTGTTCTCCATCACGTTCCTTCTGCTGCTCTACGCGAAGCACTGCAAGCGGAGCGCCGCGGAGTCGTCGGGGCCGTACGGGAGCGGCGGGTTCGGGTCCTCCGGTGGGCCGGCAGGGGAGCGGAGGAACTCCGGCGTCGACCGCGCAGTGGTGGAGTCTCTCCCGGTGTTCCGCTTTGGCGCCCTGCGAGGGCAGAAGACGGGGCTTGAGTGTGCTGTCTGCCTCGGCCGGTTCGAGCCGACGGAGGCGTTGCGGCTGCTGCCGAAATGCCGTCATGGGTTCCACGTCGAGTGCGTCGATACGTGGCTGGACGCGCACTCCACGTGCCCGCTATGTCGCTCCCGCGTCGACCCGGAGGACGTGCTACTTCTGCCAGAGCCGCCGAAGCTGTCCACCACGGGGCCGCCTGACCCGCCGGAGCAGAAGGCGGCTGCTGCCGCTCAGAACAAGGACAAGGAGGCGGCTTTGGCTCCTGCTCCTGCTCCCTCCCCAGCTGGGAGATGGATCTCCGGCCGGCACTCGACGGGGTCAGTGAGGGTGCCGGGGCGGTTGGGCCCTGCCTCGCGGCGGTCGGCTGATCTGGCGGGAGGTGGCCATGGCGCGGCAGTGGTGGGCTGTTTCGACGTCGCCAAGGTTCGGAAGGACCGGGTGCTGATGGTGGAACCGGCGGCCGCGGTGGCTGAGCCTGATCCGGAGGCGTTCGACCGGCGGTTCGGGCACCGTATCCTGGTGAGCACCGCCGGTGGCTGCGAGGGCGAGACCGCTCCGGCGGCGCAGCAGCGATGGAGCGACCTGCGGCCGTCCGATCTGATGTTTGTGCGGTCGGAGATGCTGGTGACGGAGGCCGGGCGGTACTCCTGCTCCGCCGCCGTCAACCCCGTCAGCGGCAGGTGCGTAATTAGCGGTCGCAGCCTGTCGGAGCTTGCCGGCGTGAGCCGCCTGCCTCCCATCCGCGCCGGTGCGTGCGAGGGCGAGCCGCGAGTCGGGGCGCGTCGGTGGCCGGGCTCGAACTGGTGGGCCCGGGGCCCGCCCGGCCGTAACGGCCCTAGCTCCTAGCCCGCTGTTGTGCGGGACCCACATTGCAGCCCGGAAAGGTTTCCTCCATTTCGCTGGTGAGACTGCCCCCGATATGCCACGTAATTACGACACCCTAGCGTCGAGTTGTGGGTCACGTGATGGGCAGCACGGTCATTACTGCCCTCCCTCCCCTTTTCTGGGGCCATGCCATCCCGCCTCGGGAGCCGCGCCGGAGGGAGGGAGTGGGTATGTTGCTTTTGCGGGAATCTCGAGGATGGTGTTGGCTCCGCAATACGGGCGGCCAGGATTAGTTGCAGCTCGGCCGCATTTGGCGCCGCGGAACCCCAGGCGTGGGCAGTGGATCTTCTGCGGGCTGGAATTCGGATTCCAGCCGCGTGGCCGGTCGGCTAGCCGTGTGTCCTCGCGGTTGCACAGGTGAGGTTTTGGCGGCATGCGTCGGCCGGGTCGGGGGTCAGGGAACCATACAAAAGCGGTTCGTATGCGTGTAATTCTTTTGTCTGTATGAGAAAGTGCTGCCACTTTTTGGTATATGCTGGTCTGGTGCGTGCATGCCTTGCCCTGGCGATGCCTCTCAACTAAAGCTGCGTGTGCCCATCTCGCCTATCGCTTTGTTTTTTCTCGCGTCGCGTTGGTTTGGTTTGGTTTGGTTTGATTTGATTTTGATCTCTAGCGGGGAGGAGTAGTACCACATGAGAAGAGCGATCAGCTGCCGCACACTTGCCTCGTACTTGCCCGTCATGTCGCGGCATTTGAAAGCAACACCGTCGTGGCGTCGTGCTCTCCTGGTCCGTATCATTGTCCCCAACCACAGCCCGACCCAACGGCTAGGTTACTACACATACACGTCCCAGACTTATAACACTTTTATTGAATGATTCACCCCAGTAAATAACGCTGCTGATTGTGTTAATGATACGCCCAAGAAGTAAGAGGTAATAATAGAGGTAAGAGCTAAAAATAGAGATGATTGTATCGTTTTTATGTTTATGAATTTTTCAATAATATGTTATTTTGTCTTTTGAATGGAATATTATTTATTTTGATTGATAAGTATTTGACTTGTTCGTGAAGCTTTCTATTTATGTTTATGATGTTATTCTTTCACACTTATGATTTATGAATCTGTACATGTATTTGATAATCACGTTTCATAGATTATGGATATGAGATATCAAATCAATAATATAGGTATATGTTGGAGAATATAGTGTTGGATTCACCTGTCTTTAGACACTGTGTGAATTCTTATATTTTTAAGTGTCATTAGTTGGTCTATTATATAGTGTATGTGAGATTAGTAGATCTAAAATCGTCATAATTTTCTACATGTGTAATAGTTTATTTAGATGTTGTCAAATGCTACTCCGTAAATGGTTAATCATAAAGGTAGATTTCGGATTTACTAAGAAACATGTGGAGTAATATGACTGTTCAAAATGGAATTTACACTGTTATTTAACAAGAGAGATATCTTTGGCCCCTCGATGTTGATCTTTGACCCCTCGATGTTGTTGGATTAAGGAAGTGTATGGCTATACCAAATATGGTTGATGAGTCAACAATAACTATGTAATTTACTACAAGATCGAGTGAAGAATTGAGCTATCATAGGATAACACGTATCTCATCTTGAATTTGATCTGGTATCGTGAGGCAAAATGATAAGTACATGAGCTTTATAATGGTTCGTTTGATATGATATTTCTGTGTATTCGGGAGGCCGATTATGTATGAATCTATAAGATTACACACTTAATATGTTGGAACAAACTAGTTCAGATTAGATCCGTTAGAGACTTAAATTGGATTATAATTCTTACATGGTTAAGAGTCATAATGAGTTTCTAACGTAGAGATCCATTATGAACTCTTTATAAGGGAATGTGTGAGGTATTTTGGGAGGATATGGCATCACTCATCGAAACCCTAGCCGCCACCTCCTCAAGGCCTTGTCGTGCCAGCTGGTGTTGGCATACCAGCGCACAACGTTCTACCTCTGGATGTGTGGATATCATAAAAACGTTGTTGTATTGATCGAGAACGATCCGCGATGTACGTAAGGAATGTGAGAGGCTAATGGAGGAGACAATCGACAACTAAGTACATTGGATAATCGACTACTTCTACTATATCAATACACGCGACGTTGGATTGAGCTATTCAAACTTTTTTTACTGTATTATATGTCAAATGGTAACGATATATAATATATTACCTATGTTCCTTTCTGGTATACGCGATAGAAAATTACCTGTGTACCGAGAGATTGATGTCGTGTGACCCGTGCTCCCGTTCTACCCGTACGTGCTTATTTACCCCTTTTTTCTGCTGTGCTGGTGCCGCATTTAAGTGCTGCGTCGTCCTATCGTGAGCCTGCGTTTTTATATGAGTTTCTCGGGCGTGCAGCTGTGAGCCTGCAAAGGAACGTGCATGGCCGTGCGAGGCAATCGACAGGCGCCTTCACATTTGGCTCTACTAGGTGGTGCTGGCCGGTGGTGACTCGCCAGCCCGTGCTGTACCTTGCACGCGAACGCGAGCGTTGTACGGCAGCGATCTCGTCGTACGCATCAGCAACGCTGCGATCCACGTCCGTGAGCTCGTTGCGAGCTCGTAGGTGAAACGGTACTGAAGTGAATCACTAGTGGTACTACCGTAGTGGTACTAGTTTTTCTTAAGAATTTTTTTTATTGTTACAGAGGATCTAATCATTCTTAATTAATTAAGTTATTTATCTGTATTATTATAGATAATAATATCTCTTATACAATCTTCAAAAATAACTTTCAATATTAACAATGATGGAGATCATATACACCAAGTGGTCGTAAGCTTTTATATGATAACTTTATATGGTCGTAAATTCTTCTACGACCAACTATTGATCGTAAGTCTTACCACGATCACCTCATAGTCATAAATTCTTCTACGATCACTATATCAATCGTAAGTTTTACTACGATCACCATGACCTCATGGTCGTAAGTCATACTACGATCAGGTCATCAATGATCACCCTATGGTCGATAAAGCTTACAGACATATGGATCCAATCGATTAGGGATATTTGTGCGCTGTGTTTAATACACAGTAATTGATATATGTTGTTATTCCTAAAGATAATTGCACATATTAAACCTCTGTTTCTGACATAACCGCAATACGACGTGAGGGGATATGTCTATGACAATAACTGCTCTTAAACGTGCGTATTGCATCAGACGATAAGGCGTCTCTCGACGTGGACAACTGACACCCCTTCATATGCTATATAAGGCGTAAAGACAACAGACAGAGGAAGGAAACAAGCAACAAGACAAACAAGAGTCATTAGTCTTAGTTTTCGGTGACTTCTCTATAGTAAATACAATCAATACATGAAAACAATAGTATGATTATTATTCTCTCAGAATAAGGTTTGAATCTGTATAAATTTTTCATGTTTTTTTTCTGTGTGGTTTCGCTTGAGGAGAGCCCCAACATTCATTCATAAGATCGATACTAAACCACATAAAACTTCCTAGCGTTGATCTGTTTCTAACTCTTACTACTGGTACAAGAAAATCGAGATTAAAAAGAAATGGTTGAACAAAATTTTTAAGCAAGCTCTTTTTCTACTATTTATTTAGTTTATCTAATTAAACTAAGTAAATAGTCGGAGGCTAGAATAAAGTTATAATTATAACTTTAATTCTCAGTCTTAAAATTTTAATTCTCATTTTTATCTTGTCTTACGAGTTACTAACTGCTCGAAAAGACATATTGCAGGGAATCAAGTTTTATATACATAAACAAAAAAATATTTTTACAAAGAAAATCCTATTGCAAACTACTCTGATGAAGGAGATCCAATTTGCATCTTCCCTGCAACCTTATTGCTGACTAGCTACACTTCTTCGATCAGTTGTGCTGCCTTTGCTTCAGGGTAGTCGAAGTCAGTTTCGACTGGTTGAAGACTAAGACTCTAGTCATGAGCCTTAAGTTTTGCAAGAGCAAAACTTACTGCGCCTTCGATCGCTTGTATTATTGAGTCAGCTTGATTGGTCTTCAAGGTAGTTATCAACTCTTGAAGTGTCTCGACCTGTTGCCCAATGGCGCTTATATGTCCACCCATGATGTCTTCAAGAGGAGTAATCTTCTCAGGACTAAGTCCATCGAGCACATTGTTTATGAGAGAAATATTGTCTTGAAGATTGATCTTCGTAGCCCTAATTTTCTCCTGACTGTAGGTCAAAGCTTCCTGAAGTTGTTTTATTTCGACTGCTTGCTCTAAAAATAGAGTAGGACTAGTTAGAAAAACACCTATAAAAGATCAGTAAATAAGACTGGTCGTAGGTAAAGAATTCTTACCTGCCAATCGAGAGTCAAGCTTCTTGAACTCATGATCATGAGAAACAATATCTTTCTAACACTTCTTTTTTCGATCGATAACTTTGCGACATGACTTTTTCATGGCCAAGCAAATCAGTTATGATCTTTCTGTCACTTTCAAACCAACAAGGGAAAAAGTAATACGAGTCCTAAGCAAGTACTCGGAAGCTATCATTTTCTTTATCTTTCTTTTCATACCTTTTTGATCTTCCTTACAATGGTCAGAAAGTGGGAATATCACCTAGTCGAAGTCTCTCCTCTATGCACGTGCTTTTTGATCACTAGAAAGAACTTCCTAGTGTTGACCAAACCCTTGTTCTTAATACCAAGATAAGGAATTGATTTCAAAGGATGTGATCGAAACCAAGGAAATGAAGCTTTATTTTATAAAGTTGAAAAGATACACATTACATGTTACAAAAGTTGAATTTTTTTCCTAATTACATTTCTTCTACGACCTTTCTTCTAACTGGTTAGTCTGTTCAACCAGTTCTTCGGATTTCTTATTTAAAGTTATCGAAGTTGATCTCCTACAAAAGAAAGTAGAATATATGTAAATTAGTAAACGCTTGTCCAGTATGTTGTTTCCCTCCGATATAAACTTCAGTCTTTATCGGAAGTCACATATCATAGACAACGGAATGCTCACCTGGTCAACAGGATCTTTTTTACCAAATTCCTGAGGGCTTCAATCTATAAAACAAATTGACTTTTCGACCACCTTAAAGTCATGTTCTACGGAATTTTTTTCCACGATCTTACTCATAGTAGAAAAAAATACCAAGGCGATATGAGTTCACACTCATAAAAAGCTTTGAAGATAGAAATATCACTTTTCTCTTTTAAAGACCACCGTTCATCATCTACCTTTTTCCACTTCAACAAAAATTTCGGAGAAGTTCTTCTAACAACATCAAAGATGATTGAGTTCTTTATATCCATCCTTGATTCTTCCTATTCAAACTTAGGTTTGATTATTTCTTATAAAAAAATCTACTTGGATTTGAGGAGTTTAGGGATATAATTTTAAGAAGTAGAAGTGAGAAAGATAGAAATATTGCGAGTGAGTTTTTTCTTAGTTCTGCCCTTCTGATGATTGTTTATAGCCATCAACTTACGACAGAATTCAATGAATAACGATGGAAGCCCAACGATTAAAATTCTATTAGAAACGGTTCCCAATGAATTGTTGAAAACCAAAGCATCACCATCTCTTCGGAAACTATTGTTCATAAATATAATCATAAGAGACGGCTGACATTCTTTTCTTCTGTCTATTCAGGAAAAGAAGTTTTATTTTTTACAACTCAAGTAAAAATATCTTTCTTGAGCAAGTCAATTTTTGGTCAAAAGAAAAACCAAGTCGATGGTGCTTAATATTCGCCCTTGTTCCTACGGCGTTTTTCTTAAGTAAGTCATTTTCACTTGAAGTTGGAGGACTATTTGACGAGGATCTAATAATCTTCAATTAATTAAGTTATTTATCTGTAGTATTATAGATAATAATGTCTCTTATATAACCTTCAATTGTACCCTCTCAATATTAACAATGAGTGAGATCATACACACCTATTGGTCATAAGTTGTTCTATGACCATCTATTGATCGTAAGTTTTACTATGATCCCTTCATAGTCGTAAGTTCTTCTACGATCACTATATCAATCGTGAGTCTTACTATGATCATCTCATGGTCGTAAGTCTTACTACGACCAATTCATCTACGACCACTCTATAGTCGATAAAGCTTACAGACATGTGAACCTAATCGACTAGGAATATTTGTACGTCGTGTTTAATCCATGCAGTAATTAATATGTGACGTTATTCTTAAAGATAACTGCACGTATTAAATATCTGTTTTTGGCATAACCGCAAGGCATCGTGGAGATGTCTCTGATAATAATTGCCCTTAAACGTGTGTATTGCATCAAATAACAAGGCGCCTCCCGATGTGGACAACTGCCTTCATGAGCTACATAAGGAGTAAAGTCAGTGAACAGAGGAAGGAAATAAGCAACGAAACAAACAAGTGTCATTAGTCTTAGCCTTCGGTGCTTTCTCTCTTATAAACACAATCAATACAAGAACACAAGAGTATAGTTATTATTCTCTAAGAAAGAAATCTGAATTTATATAAAATTCTCATATCCTTTTCTCTGTGATTTTACTCAGAAAAGCCACCGTGATTCGTGGTAAGATCATACTGACCCATCTACGATTCCGAAACAGCTCCTCGTGACAAGCTTTGATGATCGCTGGTTCGATATGGTATCCGGAGCCAGAGGCTGCCTGCTACCGCGGATGATGTACTTTTTGTATGGTGTGCAAGAAGCAGAAGCCCCTTCGTTTTCCTGACAAGGGACTCTGGCCTCACTACCTCAAAGCCGCAGAGGTGTTGTACGGCCGACATGGTTCTCGTGACAATCAATCAATTACTACCACTAGATGACTGTACATTGTGTTCTTTTGTGCACCCAAGCTCTCTTTTTTAATTCAATTTACCATATATTTTGCCACTGTTTAGTTAGGACACTCCTTGTGGTTAATCTAGTTATCTTTTACATAGGCAAAGCCAAGATTTACATTTTCGCCCGAAGTTTCAAACGAACAGGGCATTTATGGGCACCCTATTAATTCACCTGTGGATACCGTAATATCACGTCCCCTGTTCCTTTCAGCGACCATCCATTGGCTACAAATGCACGCCTTTCTTCGTCAATCTGGCGATGTGATAGTTGAGAGTTCTTCTGATAGAGACTCGGAGGACCACCGACGACGATGTTCTGAAGTGGGCATTCATGCTGAGGTTGCCCTAGCCTGAAATCGTGCACATCGATCGACTGTTTTCTTGTGTAACCAATGCTGTGCTACTATTTGAATGATTGGTGAGATTCTTGAGCTGATTAATTCCACTGTTGAGCTATCATGCAAGAGAGCTGTACGTTGCATCACCTTGCAGTGTTTAGAAAGACGCCAGCTCAACTAGCTAGCTAGCCATTACGGCATTGACCGTTCCATCGAACCTATCGATCTCGTTCAATAATTCCATGTTGGTATGCAGTGTGATGTGATGATAAAACAGCAATTTCAGACAAGAAACCACTAGGATAATCCTCATTTTTTTTATGTGTATAGTGAGAAACTTGGATAATCCTTCATGCATCGTCTGGGCCTCTGCCCTGTTAAGTGTTGGCATAGTAGTTTATCAACCAGGCCCTGTAAAAGGTTGTCCTAGATCCCAGTAGTGGGCTACAAAAAGGCCTACTAATGGGCCAAGATCTTTCCTTACTCCTAACTCCACTAACTTGAAGATGAACCTCTCAGACAAGAAAAAACCCCTCACCTGAAGTTGCAAACTGGGGACCAAGTCCCATCTTAAACATGATCTAGCCCAACCCAGTAAACTAAGAGCCCACATCCTATCAAGACGATGCAAGGATGCACGTACCAACTACCACAGGACCATGTCATATCGCCTATACTAACATGCATACAGCGTACGACGTGACGCAGTTTGCCGATAAAAAACAACCGGGGGAAAAAAACGCCCGCGCGGGTGGGTGGGAATAGGTGCGGGCGCCACCTCGTGGCGTTGCCTACTGCCGCGAACGCCGCGCGGTGCCTTGCCTGCCTGCCCCGGGTGACGCCGACGTACGCACGCGGAATCCTGCGTACGCGACGGCGACGCGCGGGCCTGGCCGGGATCGTACTTCTCGTAACCACGGACGGCGCGCACGTCCGCGGCGATAGCTGCTCCGCGCTTTTCATCGCAAGTGGCCGTGGCGCTTATCTGGTCGTTGTGTTTTCTTCTGGGGTGGGAGTGGGGCCGTGGGTGCGAGCGCGAGCGACAGAATCTTCTTGTCCTTTCCGCCCGCAAGTCCACAACAACGGTGGGCCCCACCAACAAAGCTCACGTTGACACGTCCGTAAGTGGCTTACTCGTACGTGCAGACGATTGCTAGGGCCCGGTACGGTAATTACCGGTCGTTGGCTCGTTGCAGATTTACACCGCTGTAGTTTTCTGAGAACGCCAGGACTAGTGATCGCTACAAGAAGTCTAGAACGAACTGCTCCATATTGCCGATAAGCTCTGCGCCATCTGATCTGGGACTTGACCGACCGAATCATATGCCGCGCAGCGACACGAGTCCAAGGCTGACCGCCACCGAATGCCACCGTTCTCATGAGTCACGCATGCACCAAAAGCCGCCCGCCTCAGTTGGAGCCCGGAAAAGTTTGCAAAGGCTAATAAAAAGGACGAGGACACGTCGCATCCGACGTTATGCTCCATAGCGACCACACCGGCCGCGATTCCCACTCTCTCCAGTGCAAACCGCTCCTTGCGCTGCGTCACCTTTCCTCGTAGTGCGCTTCTCCCCAAATGGGCTCAGCTTCAGGTAACCAAGACAACTCAAGCGGTTTAATTCTTGCATCCAATCATGCAACGTTTTGCAGCGTACTGATCTGATCACATGTGTGTCAAATGGAGCAGATGATGTCAGGGAGCATCTGCTGGACGTGGAAGGCCTCGCCGACGGTGGAGCCAACGGCGGGGCTGCGGCGCCTGGCGGGCCCAAGATACGGGTGCGGGGGCTGAGGCGGCGCTCGGAGGCGAGCGGCGAGGAGATCCTGCGGGGCGTCGACCTGGACGTGCCGCGTGGGGTGGTGATGGGCGTCATCGGACCCAGCGGCAGCGGCAAGTCCACGCTGCTCCGCGCGCTCAACCGACTCTGGGAGCCCGCGCCCGGCGCCGTGCTCCTCGATGGCGCAGACATATGCGGCCTCGACGTCCTCGCGCTCCGGCGCAAGGTCGGCATGCTCTTCCAGCTCCCCGCCATGTTCGACGGTAAGTACGCCGGCCATACACATATGATGCTCCTGCAAATAACACAAACAGTACTCGAATCAATTTCTTTAAAGCATGAACATATTCAGACTTATGTTCGATGATGGTAGAAAGAAAAACAGATGCTGTAAAATTACCAGAATAAATCACAAATGCAGACAATTACGTTTGACATTTGCATAGTGCAACCTTTGGTTCTTAATTAGTCCATAGTTGGCAACGAGTTAGACGGTTATTAGAGCATCTTTAGTGTATTAAATCGACGTCGATTCAAAACTATGCCACATAAGTATTTTAGGAACTGATGTTATTTTTCTCCAATGTATTGAACCGATTCCTACTAATAATTGGGACCCACGTTACATTAAAAAACCACAAAATAATAATATCTTCTCTCAACCACACTATCTTTTATGTAGTTATTTAATGATTATATGAATTGTTTAATGCTTTGAATCCCTTCCTAACTAGAGTTCGGTTCCATGCATTTTTTTTGTTGGAATCGACTCCTCCAATATATTGAATCGATTCAATACTTTCTCTCCTCATTTGAACCGGCTAAAACACAACATTGGAGATGGTCTTAGTGGGCAATGATATTGAAACGGAAAACGCTACACACGACATTTCCCGTACGATGCTCGTACGACGACTCCAACTCCAACTCATGTGATCTGTCGTCGGGTCCCACCGTTCCTTTTCTTCCTCAGGCGGCACCATGCAACCCCTTGGTCTTGTTTCCATGGCTAAATGAATACACGCTTGTGCATTGCACAACTACTGGTTGCCTAGCGCCGTAGGCTGGAAGGAGGCAGAGCACCTCGTCAGCACGAGCGGAGCTGGCAGGCGGCAGCGCCAAGTTTGGTGAGCGCATGAGCCTCGCTGGTGCGTCACCATGTCCCCGTCGTTTCTCTGCGCAATCGTTTCTCCGGTAAAGCTTAGTGGCCGCCTTGCAACACCGCCTCAGAGCGTTCCTGCGCGCTGCTACAGTGCAACAACCCGGCCATCATAGGGACGACAGAGGAGTACACCCTGGTGATGCACTTGTGACTTGTTCATGTATGCGGCCACACCTGCTTTGACGCCATCACGCGGCTCTGGATTTGGATGGACGAGGTGCATCTGGACGGTGTCTGATGTTGGTGTTGGAGGATGATGGCTCGCTGAAAAAGACAAAGTGCGGCACTAAAAAAACTCACGTGAGATGGGAGTCATCTCACGAGCGTAGTACATTAATCGTCCTACGCATAGCAGCGCCATATTGAAACGGGGACTGTCCCTGTCAAGATCTAACAAAGTAGTTTAAGTAAAGACATGGCTCAAGTTGCTTTTGACAAAGGCCCTCATTTGAGGGCTTATCTTATCCTACGTGGAGTGGTTTCGACTTCTCGAAACCAAGGCGACTTCTTCTTGACAAGCACAAAAAGCTATATAGACCTTTGGGAGTTTAAGCTTAGCGGTTTTAAGGTCCTGTTTGGAATGTGATAATTTTTTTCGATTCCTCTTGAAGTCGTATTTTTTCTTATGAAATTATTGCATTTCAAATGGGGCCGATACCAAAGTTGAAGCTATTCAAACATCCAGAATACTAGCACAATATTGGTCTATGTTTTGTTAGATAATGGAAGAGAAAATCTCTCTCCAGCATTCACACAGTCCAAAATTTATTACAAAAATCAAAAATTTTTAAATAAGGCGAAACAATAGCCCCATAAACGATAATGAAGCGGCAAAACAAACGTCACAAAAACAATGGTCTATGTAGATTAAACATGTCATGGGCTCTGGTGATAAGCAACGTTTTCCACTTTGATAACTGTGAAGGGTAGTCCATATAGAGTAGAGGATAAAGGGGTGGTCACGCATGATTAGTGCATAGGGATGAAAACGAGGCGGATAATTTCTGCCCGATCCGATACCGCATCTGGGAAAAAATCCGTCCGGGGTACCAAACTTTTTGTTGTGCCGATCCGCATCCGGTATTTGTCGGATCTCGGGCTTTGAATATCCGAAGCCCTTGTGTGTGTACCGTACTAGTCCCATGATCAGTGGTTAGTACACACATCACAACTTTGGCATACACATCCATATACAATGTACATACAACATGAAACAATTATGGCGTTTATCTTAAAAGATTACATCACAGAGTAGGATACATGGTCGACCGGCCAAATAAAATAACAAGTATCAGAAGTAGAGAATTAAATAGTGGAAGCATAATATGTATATAAACCAAAAGCCGAGTGGTATGCCCACCCAAACCCTCAGGTACCAGGTGCAAAGAATGTGTCGCCCGACATAGGCTCATCTTCTATCTCTGAACAACAACTTAAGTAAGATTGAGTACATTGTGTACTCAGCAAGACTTGTAGTGTATCGTAAAATTTATATATATACATGGCTAACAAGGGATGAAACTCTATGTTACAAGTTATTTTCAGTATTAAGCAAGTTTTATTTGCAATATCCACACGTAGTATTTTGTAATAGGAGTTTAAAGGGCAGTTATATAATAAAGAAACAACAAGTATGTAACTCAATAATATCAAAATCACAACCCTCCTTGGCTGCGATCATCACCTTATTCTCAGGCATATACATGTCACTCAATTTAAACAATATCCAAAATATCCATCCCAACATTTCCCGATAAGACTATTTTTGCAAAAGTAGATACTATACCCGATGGACTGCACCAAGCACGCTCATGACCGCAAACATGACTATTTAAATAGATTTACACTCTACAGAGATGTACAACTTTACCCATAGTATACAAATTCTCTAGTTTGTTTGGCACCCACCATCGCTCACCATCCTTTGGTAAGCAATCTAAAGCACGCATTGAAGCCTTTACGTCACCTAGTCCTAACCTTGTACTAGCTTGGCGAATGAATACCCTCACTTCACCCCAGGTACACCCCGTCTCAGTGAGACATTCATCGTTGTGCCCTTTGTTCCCAATGCCTCGGTGAAGGGACCCCCTTCGAACATGTCCACACCGGTCAGAGAGAGAGAGAGAGAGAGAGAGAGAGAGCAGAGTTGCTTGCGGCCGAATTCTTGGTGAGCTCACTGGCGGTGAACGGCGTGATGAGCGGTAGGATGGAAAGAGGGAAGCAAGGCGAAGCAATGGGTGGTGGTGGTGGCGACAGAGATGGCTGGAGGCGGCATTACGCGGCGAGGAGCGGCAAAATGCCTCGGGTCCGTGATGTACTTTGTGTATGAGGCATCCTCTGGGCTAAAGGAGTGGCACACTAGACTCAGCGAGCCCAAGTGGTGCTAATGGACCGGGCACGGGGACCTAGGGTCACTGGAGGTGAGGATTAGTGACTAACCACGACCATGAGGGTGAAGAAGATGAGGCTGGGGAAGGGTTGAGGCGGCTTGTCGACGACGAGCAGTGGCGGCGTGAAGGGGGTTCACGACGACAACTCACCACAGAACGGGAGCTAAAAAGAGTGTCGCGTTAGCTCACTGAGGTGCTATAGATGGTGTAGATGCAAGGAATCGGCCTGGGGCTCTTCGGACTTCGAAGGAGAATGGAAATGGCGGCGGCGACCGTGAGAGAGGAATATGGCAGCGACGCTTGGATTCTCGGCAAGTTTATCTGCATTGAGTTGGGGGAATACGTCAATATGGTATGGAACGCGTGATGACACTATGGACTTGAGCCCGAACTCACCGGAGCGATGGGAATGTGTTGGCGAGATCAGGTGCGCGCCAGAGTCGAGGAGGAAGGCAAGCACGATCATGCTAGAGACTCCAGAAGGTGCATTGAACAAAGGAGAGGAATGAGTGATGAACGTGGATCAAATTGACGTAGAGTGTCGTGGGTGAGGAAGTTCACCAGAGCGGCAGAGCTGCGAATGCGTGCTCACCGGTGTCAAGAATGACGCACACGTTCTTGCGAAACCAAGGAGCGATAAACTTGGGTTTGCACGAAAATGGAACGGGGGTGAGCTAAGGAAGACTTTGACATGGTGGTAGGCTTAAGTACGACTGAGTTAGCGAGAGAAGAATGGTGAGAAAGTGGCGGTCACACGAGGAACTTACGAGGGGAGGAGGGGCGCTCTGGTCTCTCCGTCCGTGCGGGAAAAAGGCGGCATCAATGGGGGTGGATAGCATGGGTGAGGCAAGCGCAGGCAACGGGAGCAGGTGAAGTCGCAAAACGGTGGGTGACGGTCGAAACCAACAGGCGGAGCAGGCGCTAGCACGCAGAAATGAAGGCGAGGTGGACAAAGCAATCTGATGTGCGGGCTCGACACATCAGCGAGAGGGTGAGAGCGAGGCTAGCGTGGGCTACTGCAGGCGCGGGCAAAATTGGGCAGCGCAGATGCAGTCCATGTACCCGACGAGAAATTCAAATGGGACTCGGATTTTTCCAGAAAAGGCTGATAATTTGGTGAATTTTAAAATGTATTAATTGGGCTCCAAATTATGGAAATTGTTATAGAGGCTCCTAACACAGTATAGTTTCTTGTGTAATTTATTCAGGATTTTATCTATTCTGTTATTTTCTCAAAAATTCTTACAATTGCTGTTTGAATGGAGTTTTACTATTTGATTTATCAAAAGCCCAAAAATCATGCTAAAATTGTTTTCCATACAAAAATATGCTTAAAATTATTCTTCCACTTATTTTCATTGTACTTTCCCAAAATTGGGATTTTTGGGATATTACAATATTACCCGCATCCATATCCAAGAAATCTCATGGAACATGAGTTAAGATATGGGAAGAACAATATCCGATCCGTATCCGTATTTTTATAGGATATCCGAAAGATATATGATAAACGTCAATATCCTTTAGTATCCTCTATGGTTTTCTAGTCATTGACTAATATATAATATGAATTTATATTTGATTATGTTTATGTTGTTAAGTAGGATAAATAATTCTCTAATAGATAGTATAATATGACACTTTCATTGGTGAAATTATATATTTTCTTTATGTATACACTATCCATCAAGTTATTTGTGACCAATTTGAATATGATCCACATCTGCCCATGCCTGTATCCCAAAAAATTCGTATCCGTATCTGTATCCGACTCCGAGGGTAAAAATATGGGTTAAGATACAAAAAGAGTAATATCCGTCCGTATCCGACCCGTTTTCACCCCTATTTGTGCCAGCATGCTGAGCATTCGTGATGATGATGGTGTGTTTAGGTTTTAGAGGGAGATTATTGGTATGCTATAAGGAATGCTTGATCCGTTGCAAAGTTAAGCGGAATCTTGCTTCCCTGATGTCATTGGCGTACTCAGATTTGTTTATTTGATACTAGGATAATTTACTAGCCAAAGTACGGCCCTCTGACTATAATAAAACGTACTTTAGGACTGGAAGAGTTCTGACCTAGTGTGTTAACTAGATGTAAGCCATTCTTGTCTTCAGTTGTTATAGTCTTGTTGGTGATTTCGTTATGACCTTCATTAAGAGCAGTGCTATGCAAATGAACAATTAGCTTAATGAAATCATTACGAACTTTTATTGGCAAGCAAGAACTGGTGCAATTCAGACGGGCCTTCTTGTCATTTGATGGTCAGTAACCATTTTGTGCACAGAACAATTACTTGAGCAGCTGTTATATTTATAACCCCTCGAATACAAATTTCAAGATTTCATACTAGGTGAAGAAAACGTTGACTTTCTGAAGTCTACATGCCATGTCCATGTGCAATTGGATGGACATTTTACAAGATGCTCTTGCGCAATTGCATCGCTTGCTAATGTCATTGCCTAATGTCAATTGACAATGTGGTATTGAGTAACGATGTTCTAGACTTGTTCTCTACTCCTGCCTTACGTTAAATAGTAGAGAGAGACTTGTTCTAAGTTATAGAAGAAAAGAAAAGTAAAAAAAAAAAACTTCTTAACACCTTTTGAAAAATTCCCTAAAAACACCTTATGAAAAGTATGTATGGTATAATGTACCCTTCGAAATCAAAAGTCAACTGCTCGGCGGTCGCTTAATTGAAACATTCGTGACAATTTTGGGGAAAGAAGCAAGAAAAACACAGAAAAAAAAGTTTGAGTTGTTGACCCAAGAAATGATGATTACAGAAATTTC
Organism: Ampelocalamus luodianensis; assembly: GCA_036346255.1. Taxonomy (NCBI): domain Eukaryota; kingdom Viridiplantae; phylum Streptophyta; class Magnoliopsida; order Poales; family Poaceae; genus Ampelocalamus; species Ampelocalamus luodianensis. Next base: position 46,459,482 of record CM070627.1, on the reverse strand, counting down.
TTCAGTAACAGAGATGCGAGATAAGCTGTCCAATGCACCGAAAAGAAACAAGTTTCAGACTTTCAGATGCCTTTGTAATCAAAGATACCGCTGATTTGTCTTTCTATGTGCTGTTCCAGGAACCGTGGTAGACAACGTGCGATATGGGCCACAGTTGCGCGGCAAGAAGCTCACAGAAGCAGAAGTGCAGAACCTACTGAGCCTGGCTGATTTGGACCCTACTCTATCCTCCAAACCAGCCTCCGAGCTGTCCGTCGGCCAGGCACAGCGCGTCGCCTTGGCCCGCACCCTCGCCAACGACCCGGAGGCATGTTCAAGCACACATGCATGTCGTTCTTTCCATTGTTCGTTACCGTAGCGCGGTGCATTTAATTTCAGTGTGGGACTGCTATCGCAGGTGCTCTTGTTGGATGAACCGACGAGCGCGTTGGACCCCATATCCACGCAGAACATCGAGGAGGCGATCGTGCGCCTGAAGAAGACGAGGGGGCTCACGACGGTGATGGTCTCGCACAGCGTGAAGCAGATCCAGCGGATCGCGGATCTGGTGTGCCTTGTGGTCGGCGGCGAGGTCGTGGAGGTGCTCGCGCCGTCGGAGCTGTCTGAAGCCAAGCATCCGATGGCCCGCCGCTTCTTGGAGCTCAGCTGAAGATTGATCGCCGCCTTGAATATTGATCGATCTCCTCTGAATAAGCTGGAGGAAGATCTACGTATAGGTTGGTAATTTGTGTAATTCGGATGTGTAGCTGTAATCTTGATACGATGCGTGCTGTGTGCACTTATGGTGCGAAATGAGGTGGTGAGCTGATCTCGTCTAACTTCAATGTGCATAAAGGTATTTTTGGTAGCTAAGAATGTGTGTAAAATAAAAGACAGTCAAATGAATTTGCCATTTCTTTCGTCCGAGGGCTGTTGACCTCATGATGGTAGTTTCACCTGTAACACTACTGACAAAAGGGCATACTCCCTCCGGTTCACAAAACATGTTTTAAGATACGCGCTGTTAAAATTTTGGAACTTTGACTGTCGATATGTTTTGAAATATTTAGATTAAATACACAAAATTTATATATGTTGATTCATCTCGAAAAATACTTTCATAATATTATAATTTTATTGGGTTTTATAAATATATTATAATAGTAATTAGTTGCCAAACATCTCGAAAGGTATTTTTATAACATTATAATTGTATTGGGTTTTATAAATATATAACAATAATAATTAGAAGTCAAAGTTGTATTTTGAAGACTGTGTCGATGCCCAAAACGACATGTTTTGTTAATAGGAGGGAGTAGTATGTACGGAATTTTAAACCAACATTTGTTACACCTGCATGTAGAAGTACTCTGAATCAGAACCATCAACCACACCCCAGAATAATATAAAACTAATGTATACTATGCATATCCTGGAATCCTTTTTCTTTTCAATTTGTCGACTCAGAGATGTTAGATTCTGGCACTAGTGTCCATAAGAGGACGTACAACAGGGTACCTTGGTTGGGTGCCTCGCAGGGCCATGTAGGCTCGGATGCCACCGTGGAGCCGAGGGTGCCATGCTGATCGAATGGACACCAGAGGTGTCACTGGGCAAGCACCACAAAAGTGGCTCAAATTTGGTGGCGGCGAGGAACGGTGGAGATTGTCCGCTAAAGGTGTGGTTGTAATTATTTTTATACTAGTAGGGGTGCCCGTGCATTGTAACGGATCTTAAATACATAATACCACAAGTGCTAAATTGTGTCAATGTTTAACCCAGTTATGTTAAAGACCGAATGATAAAGTTTATCCCTTTGGTAATGGATGAGAATGACTTATGTCATGTCAAATTGAATCTCACTTGTCTCAGATTGGATGTTTGTGAAATGAATTCAGAACGTGACTTGTGAAAATTGTGAAATGATAGTCATGATTGTCAGTCACATGTGTTGGCTGCTTGTTTAATTCTCAGTGTCAGGCTTAAACCACATACTATTCCGGTCTCTGCTGCAATGAAGAAATATGTCATCTAATACAATTCATGAACCATTGATATACTTGGTACCATTCAGCCACTAAGTACAAGCACCTAATACTATTCCAATTACAACCACCTGACTATTCTTGCACCACTCAGACAATTGTGTTAGATTTGATGTTTCTAAGAAAAATGCAGTAGCATGTTCTTGCATTCATGAGGAAATTGCAGCAAAAAGGTACTTGCAGTGATGAGAAAATTGCATGTGGCATAGATGAATAGTATCAGGTGTCATCAAGGCAATTCCATGAAAGAGCAGCAGCGAGCAGACCACTTATGTGCAAAATTAAATTTTAAACGATCACAACAGCAAAAAAGAACTAAGGGTACATGAGCATTGAAAAAAACTAAGCTGCAGTTAAATGACGTGGCAGCATACCACATTACCACTTAGGTCATAGCCCAGTATTACATGAGCAAGCACTTGAATTTCCCACATGAACTACATCAGTACAAGCTTAGTGCATTTTACTGGAACTATACATCGAACCGATGCTAGCTGCTTAATATGTAGCATATCCTCTCAATGACATATCACAAAAAGCAGATTCAGGTTGCTATAACAGGTCACAACAGACTACCTGATACTATTCACATCATGGCAACCACAGATAAAAAAATGGCCACAGTAGCACTGATAGCATTCCATTGTGAATAAATTTCCAACAACACATAATATATCCAATAGAAAACCTGAATGTGTGCTGAAGATGTTTACATAGAAATGACACAATTCATTACTTAGTGCTAGCTGCATCAGTGCAATATTCAACCATTCAGGTTTAGGGTACATCATAGCAAACACCAAAAACACAAGGAAAACAAGTAGGATGCTCCTAGTAGGTGAGCATAGCTTAATCTGCCTCTAATTATCCTTGTGCTAGTATAGGCTACAACTGATACCTATATCCTGGTTCCTGGAGGCTGGACCATTCAGTAGCTTCACGATCTCCTCGTTGTTCCAAATCGCCAGCAGTCGTGCCATGGGATCATGCTGTTCTTCTTCTTGTCGTAGGTTGTGTTCCCGGCTTGCTCAAGGACCTGCATGCGCCTCCTCCATTGTTAGCTCATATTCTAAATAAGATTGCCAAGAAACGGCGCGAGATCGGAATGGGAAAGGAAGGAGTGCTTGCCTCTACTGCGAGGTTGAAAATTTCGAATCTAGCACCTGTTGTGCGCGATGGTCACCCTCACTTGGGCGACTTGGCGGCGGCCTTTGTTCATAGGAGGAGGCCCTCTCAGCTGACAAACTTACAGGGGACTAAACAACAACATTTTGTATGGAGAAAACGATGGAAACATGTTCGTAGGTGTAAATGCAAAGTTAAAATTGAACATTATTATTCACATTGTATGCTATCATTCGTTTGTTATTTGTTAATATACATCAACACTTTTTGGTTGTTATTTGTTAATATACATCAACACTTATTTGTTAAACTTGGGCATCCACTTTGTAAACTTTGACCACACATATCTCTGGTCTGGTTCTCTAAAGAACATGTGTGTAATGCCACCTTAGAACATTTAGTCTTGTCTTATTTTCTTCCATTATGTTTTTCCCGGTTGGAAGTACAACATATGCTTTTCTCTGGTATCATGAGTTCATGACATGTACTTATGGCAGGTACTTGCGATATTTGGATTATGAAGTACGCTATGTTCGGAACTTTACTGACATTGATGATAAGGTGATTGGTGGGTTAAACTTATTTGCAAATAAGTGTTGCTGGGTTCTCAATTTCTGATAGCTAATTTTGATAATGAATGATACTAAATATTATTATAAGTTATGCTTGTAATTATTCTTTTCTTCCCTTGTATCCTCTCTATTTTGAAGTTGTCGTGAGTTATACCTTTGCTATGGAGAAAAATGTTTTGTTGAGTGTTGACCTGAATTGAAGTAGAGAAGGCAGAGATCTTACTTGAATGCTCATGCAATATGAGCTGATGTCATGTTTGTTTTAAACTAATCCCTAAATTGCATTGTATTTGCTGCTTAAGTTGTATTAAGCTATTTTGCACAGGAAATTAGAAAGGAAATTTAAATGTCAATTGCTAATCTGCACAGGAAACCCGAGTTGCACTTCTGGAATTCTGTAGATAATTGCAAGAGCTAATCAATTGGGGGAAGGCCATTTTAGCTTAAGCAAAAGGTACTCTCATGATTTTCTGTCAGACATGGCTCATCTTCAATGTTTATCACCATCTGTGGAGCCTCGTGTTTTAGATCACGTCGATCGGATTATAGACATGATTAAACAGGTAAGGTATACTTGCAGTATAGCTCCTTGGTGTTTTTTGTGAAGTACTTAATTTTATACTTATGCAGTTCCTTTTTGTTGCTCTTGTAAAATCTTTTTAATGCTTTCTGTAATAGACTCGTTATGTGGGTTTGATCTCGCATTTGGATGTCAGTTCCTTGTTTTGACGTACTCTAATCCAGAAAGGAAAGGTTCATGTGGTTGTTAGCATGGTAATGTGTTGCTTTCATCTGGTTGTCAAGTTGGTTCATGTACAAAGAATATGCAGTTTCAAAGTGAGCTTATTAGCATGGCAACTTGGTCATTTGCTATTCCATTCGATGAACTAAATCCTCTTCATTTTTATTAAAAAAGTAACAAAGTTACACTAAGTTCTGTCCATGTGAATACAACAATGTCGATCTGATATATTATATGCAGTTGTGCACCTGAAAGACAACATTTTGTGTTTGTGCTCTTGATATGCAGTATTTTCACTGTTGACAACATAGCCGTCTCTACATCCATGTTAGCACTAACATAACATTAGGTCCTATCAGCGCTTCAAATAACATAGGCGTCTCTACATACATGTACTTGTTTATATCTTCATGATAACTGATGACATGGTTAGTCCGCCCGTTAACCTTATGTATTTATAAACTGCCTAAATGGTTGTTATAGGAACTGGATAAATGTAATATTCAATTGTTCTGGAGTGATTAGGGGAAAAAAACAAATACCATCTAGCTGGGAGCTAATATGCATAAGGAAACAATTTGGTGGTTTGGGTATAGTAAATCTCAGAGATTTTAATACAAGTCTGGTTTCGAGAACCTGTATTGTAGTGTGCTGATAGGTGAAGGCTGTCTTGCTTGTGTTTTATTGGATCTGCTTTCCTTGTTAAGCTATAGGCTCTGAGCTAAACCTTGTATTGAACTATTTTTTAGTTTCATTAAGAAATCGGAGAGATTCAGATGTTCCTCTAAAAATAATCATTTTGTACTACTATCATGAGGGACATATATGACAAAATGTACTGAATTTCTCATTATTTTCCATTAAATTTGCAATTTTTATGCCCCCGAGAATCATCCTTTTAGTCTTGCTTATATAGTTATATGCAATAGGCAAGAGTAACCCAAATGGCAAAAGCTGGTGACTTGGGACACGCTTGAATTTTGCCATGTCTTGGAGGCTTAGAGTTATGATGTTATGCTTTTTGGTTTTGTGATTTTCTTCCAAAGAAAATTTCAATGAACCATCTCATTTAGTTTTGTAGAACTTGTGTATTTGATCAACTGGCTCAAATTTCCTCTTCTGTTTGTACTTTGTAGATATGATGACACTGGATTCAAGATTAACAATGTAAAGTATGAAGGCAGCTTGCTGATAGTAGAAAACAAGATAATGACCTGGACACCCAAAACATTCGCAGAGATAACTACTGAAAGGTAGGATTCACACTTGAAGCTCAGAGGCTACTGTATTCTCTGTTGTATATATGAATCTTCTTGTGTCTTGAGCCACGACTTAAAATTATTATACTATATGGCACTATTTGTTTATATTTGTGCCGGGGAATATATTTGTATGTATTTTTTATCTAATGACAATTAATCTTGCTTCAATAATGCAGTTTATCAATCTTCAAAGCTGTACACCCTATCCTAGGTAATCTTGCTCTGTAGTTGTTCATGATTTTCTCATGACTGGTCTTTGGTGATTTTTCTGACGCTAATGTCATCATCCATGTCTCAATCCCCTCTTTGACTAAAAAAAGAGCTATGATGCATATTGTAGCACTAGCTAATTAGTTGCATCATCATAATAAAAGGTTGATATCATTTATTAAACATTTCCAACTTTCTACTGCATTTCCTGTATTTAGGTTGTGGATCATCGTGACAAGAAATGCTTGACATTGGTTTCAGACAACCATATGCATGAAGGAAGATTTTGTAGTAGCATTACAAATTCGCAGAATAAGTAATCAGATGAAATTTACACAATACATACTTGGAAACTTAAGTGGTTTTATGAAGAAACACCTGTGAAGTTCATTTTTGTACTTAAGGCTCTTTACTCGACAGCAGCAGGTTCGTCTTTACCTGTGATGTGTATATCCTGATGTGTTGGTTCTTGTTATTCTGTAGTGATTTCATTCATTCTTTTGGAGGTTGTATCTAGTTGTTAATCTGTACAGTTTGTTCATTAGGTCTATAGGTGCGTGCTTCCAGTATTTTTTTTAGTTGTTAGAAAATATTTTCATCTTAAAATTGTACATAATAGAGCTAAAGTGAGTGTGAATGAGTGGAAATGCAATTTTGTCAATAAGCTGTTTTGAAAAGAAAATGTTCAGGGTAATGGGTGATGAAACAACGAGGTAGTTTTTGGATTGCCCAACCAAAGGTGCAACTATCGCAAGAATGGACCAAATAATGACAAGAACAATAAAATGTTGTAACACACGACTCATTTATCACATTGCAGCTTTTGGAGGTCCATCCATTGATTGTTTATGATGAATTTCAGTTTAGTTCCATCGATATTGAGAGGATCTGCAACAGAGTAAACGATGCCATTCTTGAAACAACAGCTATTGGGGTTTCACCTCTTGTGATTGCGATGGATTTGGTTTCTTGACACGGTTAAGATATACTTGCTCAATCGCTATGGTCATTGATATTATTTGTTTTTCTGATTGGAATTGTACATTTTTTCTTTTTATTGTCACTTACGCTACAAGTGCAATCTGTGTACTGAAGGTTTTAGTTGTATAACATGAAGGCTTTAAAGATATAGTTGCTTAAACGCTACGGAGTGCAGCAAAACCTTTTGTATATTGATTAGGTTTTTTTATTCTAGTGATGTAAGCCTAAGTTCTGCATCCGACATATCATAACAATTGTTTCTTGTGTACTTGCATATTTCGATGTATGATTGCTCTCACTTGTTCTCTTTGTTAGGCACAGTCATATTTAATGGTGACATAATTATATACATATTAATGCAAGAAAAGTTTCTTTTTCTAATGCGAAAAGAGCTCTTTGTGATATTGTTCGCTTCTAATGCTCTCAAGCCTTATTTGACATATGAATCACTTGCAATAAGGAATAATATATACTTCATTTAACATTGTATGATTGCACATTCAAGTGAATAATATGTTTGAGACACACTTAGAGCTCATTGCACATAAATGATTGGTGCAAAGTATGAGTACACATAACTAGTAAGTAGTAGATATAAATCTCAAATGAAAAAGCCATGTAACACAACCACCAATGTCAAGAAAATACAACTACTTATTTTCTCCTCGTAAATAGCATCTACATCAACAAATAAACAAATCAGCCATAACATGTCCATTTGTTTCAGTTATCAAACCAATCAATGATCAACAGAACAAAGAAAACAACAAAAAGGAACATCAGATCACAAAACGCCACACAATTCAAACCACACATCAACCGCTGACGCTTCCCTCCAAATCACCTCGACTTGCCGGGGCTGGTGTCCATGACGGTCTCGAACGCCCCCACCAGCGCCTTCACCTTGCTCTTCCTCTTCTCCAGCAGCTTGCTCTTGGCCTCCTCTGTCACGTCGTTGCTCCGCGCCACCTCCTTCTTGGGCTGCTCCTCATCCGACCGCTTCTCCATCACGGTCTTCACCTTGCTCCCCTTAAACGTTAACCCGGCCTCATCCAGGATCGTCGCCATTGATGCCCCCTCCTTCTTGGAAGCTCCTTTCACCGGCGTTGTTGGTTCTGAAGCACTCTGTAGTGTCTTGATCACTACCTTGTCTGTGTTGATAGCTTCTTTCACCGGCGTTACGGGCTCCGAAGCACTCACTTGCACCTCGGTTACCGTCTCCACTTCCTTGAAAGCTTCTTTCAGCGGTGTTGTCGGCTCTGACAAGGCGCTCGATTCGACAGCCATTTTTGCCTCCTCGGCGACTTCCTCTTGCTTCTCGGTAGCCGCAGGTTCTTCCTTTTGTTCTTCAGAGATCGCACTTGTTTCAGAGTTCTCCATGATCTCTTCGGGTTTCGGCGCCTCCTCTTGTTGCCTCTCCTCGGCCTTGGTCTCCTGGACGACCGTCTCTTCAACCGTACTGGTCGCCGGTTCATCTTGCCCGTTCGCTGTTACTGACTCCTTCGCTGCTTCATCTACAATGGCGGCCGGCGGCAGTTCATCCTCTGCATTCTTCAGAGCTTTCGTTTCTGCATCTGCAACGACACCGGTTTGCGGCCTCTCTTCTGGGTCCGGGTCCGGCGTCTCCACCTTCACGGCTTCAGACTCCTCCAGAATGACCTTCTCCGCCTTGACGGCCTCATCCTTTTCTCCTTCTCCTTCCGGCTCCTCTCTGCTGACCTGCTCCTCTTGACCACCCCTCTCCTCTGTCGTGATGTCAGTACTGATGACTTCTTCTGACGTCGCCTCTTGCTGTTCGTTTTGCTCTGCTTTGGGCTCCACAACAAGCTCTTCTGCTTGCACAGCGGGAGGTGATTCGGAAGGCGTTTGAGGCTGTTGTTGATGCTCCTCGATGGATTGGACTCTCGTTGTCTCGGTCTTGGTGTTGGCGGAAGCGTCGGCTCCCTCCTTTCCAGGCGCCGAGGTCTCCGGCCCGGCCACCTCCTTGCTCTTCTTGCCGCGGGACTTGTTGCCTTTGATGGCATTGGACGCCCTCTGCATCAGCTGCTTCGGCGACACCGCGAACCATCGCGACGTAGTTGCCGCCGCCTTGGCCTTGGGTGTGATCGGCCGTGGCGCTCCCACCGGCAGTACCGGCGACTTGTCGGTAGACCGCTTCGGAGCGACGGCAGGGCCCTTTGAGGAGGATGACGAAGAGGAGGAGGTTGAGGAGCTGTGCAGGGACGAGCTCACGGTGGGGCGCAGGAAGGATGGCATCAGCTTGTCGGACGCCGGGGAGGCGCTGACGGAAGTGCGAGCGTGTTGGCGGGAGGAGTCCGAGCTGCGCGGACTCGACGGGGGTCTGCCGCTCGTGCTTCTTGGTCGTGTGCCGTCTCGCGACCGCGGCGACGGTCGTGTGGCCATGGGCTGCTTCTGCTGCGAAACAAAGCAAAGAGATATGTCAAATCATTGACTCTTCAGGAGGTTACATGGCGTATGAGTGCAAGGCAGAATGAGCCATGTTTGCCCAATTTTTTTGAGATTTTCTTTTGTCAAAATAGTCGAATTTTTATCATTTCGATATGCTTTGAGATTTGCACTTTTTCTCATATAATGAATTGAGTCCGAATTTATTATGTTTTTTTTTAACATAACAGGTTCACCACGTTGCCATATTTTGTTTATAGATAATTTTATTTTTTGTCTTTGTTTTTGCTCAATATCTCAAAGTATATATTAGATTTTGAATCATGAGATGGAAATATGAGTTATTAAGACATTTGAGAATAATTACAGTGACCAAGAACAAAAAAAATACATAAATAAATTATTGAAATTTATGTATAATAAAGTTGTAAATGAATTAAAATTTGACTGTTTTGGGTTGAGAAAATAGTCGGATGTTGTTAGACGGACCTTTCTTTTATCGGTTTTGCTAAACAACATTCAACTATTTTCTTTTGTTAAATTAGTCGAATTTTCATCCGTCCGATATACTTTGAGATTTGCACTTCTTCTCATCTGATGAATTGGGTTCAAATTTATTATAATTTTTTCTTCGGAACATAACGGGTTTACCATATTGCCGTATTTTGTTGGTATAAATTTTTATTTTTTTTGTCTTTGTTTTTGTTCAACCTCTCAAAGTATATGTTAGATTTTGAATCATGAGATGGAAATATGAGTTATTAATACTTTCGAGAATAATTACAGTGAAGAAGAACAAAAAATACATAAATAATTTATGCATAATAAAGTTGTAAATGAACTAAAATTTAACTGTTTTTGGTTGAGAAAATAGCCAAATCTTGTATAGACATACCCTTCTTTTATTCTTTTTTTTTAACTATCCTTATTTCTTCATCATTTGTGATGCAATATTTTCTTCAATTGCCCAATCATTTTGATAAGAATCGAACCAGCAAACTAGTGGAATCATGTTGTTTTGATCTAATCTTTCATGGTACACGCAACAACTCTATCCTCCTTTGATTTGCGCCACCAACCAGCAGCCTCCAATTGATAGATGTGAGATGTGTTCAGTAGCTAGGAACCGGAACCTAAGTAGTCTCTCGCCCTGCGCACACCATAACACACAATTTAAAGAGAAAGAACCTTGTAGTCCAGCGAACAAGAACTAGCACATCTTCGAAAATTCACGAGAACACACACACCTCATAGCCACGAGTCACGGTGATTTTCTGGATTTTATTCAATCTCAAAAATAAAACATGTACCCAATACAAGGTGCGGCCTTAGGGTATATATTATACCCCACACGCACGCACGCACGTAGGGGTGAAAACGGATCGGATAGTTTCCGACCGATCCGGACGAAAACGGATTCGGATTGTCTCGGATCGGATTTTTCTCGGATAATTCTCGGATCGGAAACGAATTCGGATTTTTTTGCCGGAAACGGAAACGAATACGGTAGCCATGCTATCCGGTGAATACGGAAACGAATACGGATTATCCGGATAAGACAAAGGCCGGATATCCGGATTTCAGCCCAAAAGAGGATTTTGGCCCAAAAGAGAAAATGAGATTTTAATTGATTTCTAAATTTCAGAAAATGCAACAAATCAAATAGCCTTTTAGAAAAATAGCAAATAGAGTTCAAAAATTCTAGAAAAAATCACAAAAATTCCTTGAATGATTTTGAACTTAATAAAATTAATTTCAACTTAAAATTGGTTTTATTTTTGCACATAAATTATTTTTAATTTCTAAAAAATAGTAAAACCTTTTTAAATTCTAGAAAAATCAAGAAATTAATTATTTTTTCACTTTAAATCAAATAAAATCCCAGAAAACTCAATAAATTTTATTTTTACATTAAAAGTAGGAAATTAAATAATTAGCTTTATTTTATTATTTTTCTTTTAACCAAGAAAACTCTTTTAAATATCGAAAATCTAATAAAATGATAACTTTATTAATTTTATTTTCGGTAATATACTTTGGGATGTTATAGTCATTTGTGTATAAACTAACTATCTAGCCTGATCGATGTTAGTGTGAATTAAGTTTTATGGATGTGATGAACTAAGTATGAATACGTGATGATTTGTGACTTTGTGAGTTATGACTTATGACTTTATGAGCTAAATATGATAAACTAAGTGTTTTATTTGTGATGAACTAGTTAATACAACTTGCTAGTGCCCGTGTAGTTCTTTGAAAATATGAACAATTCGTGAATGTTTGCATCAAATAAACTAAAATATGAACAATTCATGAATGTTTGCATCAAATAAACTAGTTATATATTTTGTTAATCAGAAAAAATATGAAAACAAATATGGCGCCATTATACAATGAGCCAACTCAACCAAGCTAGGGGTTTTCACGTGTTCGAAAAAACAACCCACCCTAACTGGTTCGGCACAAAAATAAGGCACGCGGGCCCTAAGTCCTATTTGGACTCCCCTTAAAAACACTGTCCGGTTTTGATGAGAAAAACCGATTTTCTAAAGAAACTCTAAAAAAACAACTAGTGCTTACATTATGCACGTTGAAATACACTCTCCCTAAGGCCAGTCTCAGTGGGAGTTTCATTAGAGTTTCATTCTCATTAAATATGTTGCCACATAGGCATTTTAGATGACATGACAGTGTATTTAAGAAGAGAGAGGAGAAATGGGTTTCATCTAGATGAAACTCTCTTGGCACGAATACCAACTCCCTCTGAGTCATGAAATTAAATGCCTATGAAACTGTAGAATGAAACTCTCCATTGAGAGTGGGTATTTCATTCGAGTTTCATTTCATTTCATATGACATGGCAGTCTTGGAAACAACGCCATGAAACTCTCCATTGAAGAAAATAAATACTAAAAAGAAGATTCAGATATATACTAAAAAGAAGGAAATAAATACCAGGATCCCACTCAGATTGGAATCCGTTTCAATTACTGATTTCTATCCAAATTGAACCGACATAGATCGCACACTTTTTTTCCGATGCACACAACTGTGCCACGCGCTTCTCGGCGCCCGAACCAAAGCGAGCATGCGAGATCCTTGGCCTTGCACGATGGCAAGCAACACATGCAGTGCACGGCCTTGGCCTTTTCTTTGTTGATAGTCATTGGCGAGTCGATCCGAGCTATTACCTTCAATGAATCGTAAGAACAATGCATGAATAAGAGATAGAACACGAGAGATGTAGGGGACTTCTTGCTTCTCTTTATTCCTTCATCCATCGATCAATCATTTACAATGAATAGCACCCCCTATTTATAGGCTACGGCCCTGCTAAGGTTTGGGATGAGGAGCCCACCTTGGGCTAGGACTCCTGGTCCTGAGCCCGGTTTCTTAACACTCCCCCTTGGGCACTCATCCTTCATGTCCATGCCTCGTCAAAACTCCATAAAAACCCAGTGGGAAAATTTTGGAGAAAGAGTACATGATACAAGTTCTGCTGTGATGCACGAATTGCCTCATTAAAAACCTTAGCCGAGAAACTTCAGGAAAACTCGTCAAGGGAAAAAGAGTACAATCCACTCAATTTCATTTAATCTCCTGGATTTATTCTTTGGGTACTCGATCTTCATGATCAAGCTTTAATAATGAGTTAGTGAAGGTTCTCCCCCTGAATTCTGCACTTCTCTAAGTCTCATCATTCCAATTCACGTATGCATCTTTCAATGTTAGACGCTGGAGGTGACTTAGTGAATAAATCTGCAAGATTCTCACACGATTTAGTATGCAGTACTTTAAATACGTTCATCTTTTGCAATTCATGAGCATAGAAGAAACTTGGGGTTGATATGCTTTGTGAGAGAATTCTTCACATAACTCATCTGTACTTGTGCAACGCAAGCTGCATTTATCTTCATAGATAACAATGGGAGTTAGAGCGGTATTCAATCCACATGACTGCTGGATGTGGTGAATCATCCGTTGAAGCCAAACACAATCTCGTAAGGCCTCGTACAGTGCTATTATTTCCGAGCGGTTCGTTGAAGTCGATACAAGACTCTGCTTAGACGTTTTCCATGGAATTGCAGTTCCACCACATAAGAGTTCATAGCCTGTTTGCAATTTGGCTGTATGCGGATCCTCACAGTACACATTATCTGCATAGCTTGATCATATAAAGGTCTTGGTTCTTTCTGTAGAACAGACCAAGTTCTTTGCTTCCTTGGAGGTATCGGAAGATGTCCTTCATTCCCTGCCAATACCTTTGGTAGGTTTTGTACTATACCTTGCTAATAAGTTCACGACAAATGCAATGCCCGGTCTAGTACAGTTTGTTCAATACATGAGTGCTTCTATTGCACTTAAGTGTGGAATTCGGTCCCGTGACTTCTCCCCTCTTTTCGGATCATGCGGGTTCTTGTCTTGCTGCAAAGATCTCCGACCATTAACACCTTCGAAGGGTATGCCTTTTCAAAGTCTAACCTTTCTAACACCTTACGAGTGTAGGTTGGTGATGTACTAATATCCCTTCAGGCATGCCCAAGTGCAAGCCTAGGTAATATTTGGTTTTCACCCAAATCTTTCATTTGAACTCGACTTGGTAAGAGCTTACTTTCTTAATATCCTTCAGGGTTCCGATGATATTCAGATCATTTTCATACACTGAGATTATACAAAATTCATTCTGGAATCATCGTATAAATACACAGGGTTTATTCTCATTGTTCGTGTAGCCTTTCTTGCATAGAAAGTCGCTTCAAGCGATTATACCACATTCTGCCTGATTGCTTAAGTTCGTACAATGACTTTCTGAGTTTCACACTGTACATATTTCCATTTTCTCTATCTTGGTTCGAGACATTGATACATTCAGGTATCTGCAATGTCCGAATCCAATATTTCATAAAGGTATGCTGGTACCCCATCCATCAATTTCACTTCTAACTTCAAGTTCACTGCCATTGAGATAAATATTTAAAAAGGGAGTTCCGCCCATGACCGGGGAATAGGTTTCTTCATAATCATCTTCTGGATGTCCAGTGAAACCTTATTCAACGAGCCTTGCTTCTTTTCATTTATCTTTCGAACAAATACCCACTTATGCCCTACAGGGTGTACAAGGGGAGGCGTGCGACTTACAGGCCCAAACACTTTTCTTTTATTCGGAGAGAATAATTCAATTTCTATTGCCTTCTTTCAATCTGATCTTTTCTTTCATTCGTGAGCGATACAGCTCGAATCAAGATTGATGATTGTGGCAAGTTTCTTTGCAAAGTATATATCGACATTGGTCGTTGTCATATTCAAAGATTCTCCGATGTCATAAAGTTTTATAACTTATTTCTTCAAGGGCGATTCTTCTAATGCTTTTACTTGCTCAACGCCGCTTCCAATTATGGGCAAATCCTTTAGTTTTTCAGCTCCGATGTGTGCGCACACATCCATCGATGTCTCCTTCATGGGGATGTTCAATTGGTATGTCTATTCGAAGATTCCATACCGATGAGTCTCGGAGTTCGGGCACTTTGATCGGGTGTGTCAAGTCCTTCTTATCCTTTTTCACCGGCGTCCCGGTTACTTCGGATTCGAGGGACCGGAGTTCTCGTCCTTTTATTCTGAGGCCTCTGGGCGGGATTAGGGATACCTTCATTGGTATTTCAGCCCTCTCCGGTGCATTGCTGCAGGCAAATGCTACTTGGTCACGCTCTTCAAATCACTAAAGTGGTTTGGCAGTTGATTCGCTAATGCTTGCAAATCAATTATCTTCTGGACTTCAATTGTCTTCTAGACTTCAATTCAAATTATCTTCTGGACTGCAATTATCTTCTGGATTTTTCTATTTGCTTCACTAGTGTGCGGGTCATATGCATAGATTTTATTTATCTTCTGGACTTCAATTGTCTTCTAAACTTCAATTATTTCCCGACATTATTATCAAGGGTTGATTTCCTCCCCCTAATAACGTGAAACTAATCTCATCTGATATACTATCAACGAATCGGGCATTATGCAAATCTCCAGTCATAGGGTCCAAACACTTGATTATGGATGCTGTCTCATAACCAATGTATATCCCAGACTTTCGGAGAAGACCCATTGCAGTTCGATGCGGTGATGGTATAGGTACATAAACCTTACGACCAAACCTGCGCAGATGAGAAGTTTTCGGTGCTGACCCTTACGCTAGTTGCATAGGTGGATGGATGTTATAGGTCGACGGTCTAAAATTGATGAGAGCTGCTGCGAACAGGACTGCGTGTCCCCAACATTTAGTTGGTAAATTACAATTCTTCAAAGTTCTGCTAGTCCATTCTGGGTGCGGACATGCGGTACAGAATGCTCAACTTTTAATTCCCATTTTCATGCAATAATCATCAAATGCTTTCGGAGTAAGTTCTCTAGCATTGTCCATTCAGGTGGACTTCTCATGATGATCAGGGAAAATATTTCTAATTTAATTATCTGCGAGATTTAGCTATACAGAAGCATGATTTCTCGTAGACAATAAATATATGTGCGACCATTCCGAGGAAGCAATGATGAGCACTATAAAATACCTAAATAACCCTTACAGGGGCTGTATAGGACCACAAAAGTCTCCTTGGATACGGTCCAGGAATGTAGGGACTTCATCCTTTGCTTTCAGAGCAAAAGGTCTAGTAATTAATTTCCCGGTGGCACATGCGGGGCACACAAAATCTTCTTGATTCGAGAAATTCTTAACATTCATATCATGTCCCTGTGAATTGTTAATTATATTTCTCATCATCCTAAGACCTAGACGGCACAATCTATCATGCCAGAGATAGAAAAGTTCAGAGCTTCTAAATACGATTTCCAGGGCAGTATAGACTGCAGGTGCCTAAATATTAGTGTAGTATAGCCCAATTTCATATGAAGGAAGATATTCTAATGCTATTTTTCACTTTCTTCACGCTTTGTAATGAGCAGGTATTCTGTACCATACTCTTTTTCAGTCTCTACATGGAAACTGTTAGCGCAAATATCCTTGAGAGTTCTAGTCGATTCTGGGTACAACAAGTCTTCTTTAATGACCAAAGTTGTGCCCGTTGGGAGTATAATTATGACATTTACTGAGCCTATTATACAAGTATCGTTGTTCTGATCGTCGTAAGGCTGCCAACATTCTTCGATCATTGGAAAAATTTCGTTTCTCTCAGGATGGTATTCGTTGTGCCGCTACATGCTAAGCACACTTCCTCCATAGGGCGCCACACGCGTTCTAATATAATGTACTTTATTAATATGTAGCAGAAAGCAAACAACACATAAATAAAATACTTCAGATATCAGAACGTAACTTGCTATTATAAACACGGGAAAATAAGTCTTGCAGGACTCATAATAAGAATTTAATGCTTTGATCTCCTAGAGCTTGCAACCATTATTCAATAATTCAAAATTCTGCTTCAATTACAAACTGCAGGTTACTATAAAAGATTCGAGTGTAATGCGTGCACTAGATCTAATAGACGAAGTATTCAGGAACTTCTGCCTCGATCGGCTTCATGCGCGATCTTCTCCTTTTGGGCAGCTACGGCTGTGGCCGCTGCGATGTCCAAAGGAGGGATGATGGGGGCTGCTACTGGGTTGTCCACATTCATAAGTGCAACTAATGGATGTGAATCCTCTGTGCCTGCAATGGCGAGGTGTGCCTCATGCTATCATTTGCCCTTTTTCTTAGACTGGAAAGCATCAATAACGTGCGACGCACTACCTTACCCTTCTTACTCCTCTCATTCGTGAGAGGCTACATCACCTTGTAGTTGCTAGCAGTGGCTTCATGGCCAACATTACTACTAGGTGGCTGTGGGATGTAGTTCTTTCTTAGAACATCATCTTGAGTTTCCTCAACTTACATGATGTCAATTAATTCGGCATACTGCATGTAGCCGTCTTGAAGATAGTTGTGTGCGGATTGCACCGCGTTCTGGTGAAAGGTAGAGAGAGTCTTCTCAATCTTCTGCTGCATCCGTGATTACATTACCACCGAATTGAAGACTGATACAAATTGTATACAAAATCTGGCCATGGTAGGTCAGTTCTTCGAATTACTGATTCGTGATGCCAGTCATCTTCATATTCATGCCAAAATTCATAAAATTACTGCTGGTAATTTGCGTAAGATGGTTGCAAAATTCTCATAATGCTATTCGAACTTCCGGTTCGTGATCCCGTATTTTTCTATGCATTTTTCATGATTTACTGCTATTTTTAGTGATTAAAAGCAATATATACAATCACAGATAACAAAAAAAGTAAATGTGATACATAAATTGAATAGAAATAACAATAACAAAGTTAAACATGCTTTAAATGCAAAAACTGATTGAAAAATTGGATTCCCGAGGC
Source organism: Ampelocalamus luodianensis (assembly GCA_036346255.1). NCBI lineage: Eukaryota > Viridiplantae > Streptophyta > Magnoliopsida > Poales > Poaceae > Ampelocalamus > Ampelocalamus luodianensis. The sequence goes on along the minus strand of CM070627.1, from coordinate 46,441,787 downwards.
TCTTTTCTACTGGAAAAGGTATTTTCGGCGAAAAACTGCAAGTTTCAGGGGCTAACACGCGAAATCTCAGTTCTGAGAGAATTTGCGCGTAATTTTCATATTTTTCGAGGCTCTTTCTGCAAAGTTTCCTCATATACAAAACTACCTCGTGATTTTCAGAATTTCCGAGGGTTTTCTTGCAAACTTTCATTAGCTGCAAAACTTCCTCGTAATTTTTAGAACTATAAGGACCTTAATGCAAAATTTCGTCACCGCATACTTGTCCTCGTAATTTTCAGAATCACAAGGGTCCTTTGTGCAAATTTCGGGATTTTCCAACGTGCGCCTCCTTTTTTTTTTCTTTTTCGGCTTTCTCCCAGCCGATAATCCTCCCTTTTTTCAGCCTCTTCTTAATTGGGCCGGCCTTCATGGGCCGGCCGTTTCTTGGCCCATGGCCGAACGAGGCAAAATGGTGCGCATGGGGTAGGGTTCCCCTACCCTGATTCCAGGCGGCGGCGGCATGGGGCTTGAGGTGGCGGCCGCATGGGGCCTGAGGCGGCTGTCGGTGACCGGGCGACATCTTCGAGGCGGTAGGGCCAAGGCACGTGGCCGGAGGGGTGGCGCCGCTTCAACGTGGTTCAAGGGCAAAGGCGGCGCGGTTGGTGCCGGCGGCGTGCGGGAGACCATATGGGGCGTCGCCTTTGTGCAGCCGGTGCGGCGGCTCCGGCTTCGGGCCGAGGCGGCGCTCCCGTGCGTCTTCATGGGCGCTCCCGTGCGGCTTCATGGCCGGTAGTGGTGCTCCCGTGTGGCGCCGGCGGGAGCGGCCGGCGTCAACCAACATGCCGAGGCGATCGGTGCGCTTCAAGGTGGCCGGCGACTCGGGTGGCGGCGCCGGCGCCACTAATCCCCCTATTCTTTGCTATTTTAGGAGGTGCATGTATGCCGGTGGTGGGGTTGCCCGACGGCCATGCGGGGGCCCTCGTCGGAGGTAGTGTCATGCGGGACGGCTCGGGCACACGCGGGTGGTCGGCGCTTCGAGCGACCGGGTTGGAGCATGGCGGCGCTGCAGGCCGGGTGCGTGCGGTAGTGGCTGCAGGCCGGGTGCGTGCAGTGGCGGCACAGCCGTGCGTCCCCCCTTTTTTTTCTTTCTTTGTCGGCGGCCATGCGAGGCTCCGATGGTGGCGCTGCGAGCGCATGCGGGCCGGAGAGGCGGTTGTGGATGGTGAGCCGCGTGCTGGCGGCCATGGACAGGGAGGGGGGCACTTCAAGGTGGTCGGGCACGACTCCAAGTCGACGACGACACGGCTATACAGGGCGTCGGCCGTTTTTTTTAATTACTGTTCATGTAATGTAGATGCAATGTAATATTGTACATGCAATTTCTGTTCGTGCGATGATCTACGGTGCAATCAACATCGTCTCTTTCAAGCAATCCAACCGATCGGCTTGGCCGGCGACTTCAAGTCGGCTCGCGGTAGATTAGAGAGGATTTGCACCGTGAGAGAACAATCTAGAAAGCAACAATTGAATAATTGAAAGCAATCTAGAAAAACGATTCAATCTACGAGTGTCGTTCATCGACGGTTACCTTTTCGATGCGAGGAGAGTCGATCGTGCTGATAACGTATTGAGGAACCGTCGCTGGCGAGTCTAGTCCGAGCGATTACCTCGTAGACAAGCGTAGAATCGTAAGAACAATGCATGAACAACAAGAACAGAATAAGAGATAGAACACAGAGATGTAGGGGGACTTCTTGCTTCTCTTTATTCCTTCATCCATCGATCAATCATTTACAATGAATAGCACCCCCTATTTATAGGCTACGGCCCTGCTAAGGTTTGGGATGAGGAGCCCGCCTTGGGCTAGAACTCCTGGTCCTAGGCCCGGTTTCTTAACAAGTAGCACATGCTTAGGGCATCCGCAACGGGGGCAACAAGAGGGGTACCAAGCATGAGCTGGCCTCTTGAGGTCGACCCCAAATATTACGCGGCTCGACAACAAGTGAAAAAGGAAGGGCCGACTCCTAGGCTTGAGGCCTGGTTCCAAACAATAAAAAACCTGATGGTCCCACGTGTCAGATGGCGCGAACGCATTGATGGCAGTTGTCCACCGTGTCGAGTAGGAAGCCAGGCCGCTGGGTCATCACCGTGCTGGGCAGGAAGACCTGCAGTCGGCGAAGCTTTGTCCACTGTCTTCGGATCCTGGTTATACCAGAAAGAGGTGCTGAGGAAACAGTGGCGACACCTTTAAATCCACTGCCGGGAGGCGGCCCAAGGGGTCCTCGTGGCTGCCACCGGGCGAAGCCAAGCGAAGCTTGCGTTGCCATCGCCGGACCAAGCCGAGGAAGTTGTGTCGCTGTTGAGAGGCCGAGGGAGGAGCACTGCCGTCGGATCTGGCCGCCTGGAGGCCGGAGAAGGGGTGCTGCCACCGGATCTGGCCGGGGGAGGGCGCCATCGCCGGAGAGGCCTCCTCTACCTCCTTCTGCGGTTGGTTGAGAGAGAGAGAGAGAGACTATGGAGGAGGGGCTCCGTCGCTGTCGGTTGAGCGTGGCGGAGAGGGGAGATGATGGGTCAGAGGAGCGGTGGAGAGAGGGGGCCACCGGATCTTTGCGAACGAGAGAGCGGGGGGAACGAGGAGTGGCGCAGGGGCGTGGCCGCCGCTGGATCTAGAGGGAGGAGGAGTGGCGCGGTGATGGAGGCTGTGGAGGAGGAGAGAGGATGGGGAGAGGAGGGAAGGATGAACGGTGGGTGGGAGAGAGATGGGATGAAGGTGGGGGAGAGAGAGGGGAGGAGATAGTATTTTAATAAGTTGTAGGTCCCACCTTGGTACCCGTCTGAGTCCTATACATTAAAGAAAATAGCACTAAACCACGTCACTCTGGCTTAGGACCCAGATGGGTCATATACATTAAGGATGCCCTTAGAGCATGGGCAATATGTGGTACCACCCGAGGTATCAAGGTGGGACCCATGGAAGGGTGTCCAGCTTATCACAAAACACCCCAATGTGTAGTATCCCTCCAGGCACACAGATGAGATATACAACTAAATAAAAAATTGTTTTCTCTCTCCTTCCCACTTTCCCAATCAATTCGTATGGGTTTGAAGAAATATGTACCCTCTCCCCCTTGCTCCCCTTGATCCACCACCTTATTCCTATTATTCACGGTTTGGAAGGTAATGACTGACTGCTTCTACTTCGGTCCTTGCTGATATAGTGCGATTCAACCACGTTATTAAGCTTGTTTTACTGTATGAAAGACATTGTGTTACTACACTACTGCAGGAGTGTTACTGCATGAAAGACATCGTGTTACTACACTACCACATGAGTGTTATTGCACGAAATACACTGTGTTACTATATGACCGCAATAGTGTTACTACAAAATTTATGGGAAATTGTGATGGTGGAGGCTAAAAGTATTGGTTGTTTGTGTATTCTTAGTCGGAGGTGATGAGGAGTTTGAAGTGTTAAGAGCAGAAGATGAGGAGTAATCCATGGAAAAAAAATTGTAGTGTTAAGTTTTGTCAAATGAGAATGTTGAAATGTGTTGAGTTATGTTTATATAACCTGGAGGCAATGACTACTGGACTGGCCAAAGTGTGGATAGCGGCCAGCAACGGCCACCACCAACGCCCACTGCCATATCTAAAAATTAGTTTTTTTTATTTGATGAGGTAAATGTGTCCATGTGAAGCATCGATTCTTCTATCTCTTCCTTGGCTCGTTAGTGGCCGAGCCAGGATTTTTGCGATGGGGGTGCGAACTTAAGTAAGACACAGTTTCAGGGTCAGAGCCAGGATTGGGCCATAGGGGGCTGAGAGCTCGAGAGAGACATGAATTTGTTATCATCCTAACACGATATAGACACTTTAAGCTATTTACAAAATATAGAAGTTTTCTTAGGAGGAAAATGTTTATATCAAAAATCAAAATAGAACACAAATCATGAGCATGATGGATAACAAGTTGAGTTTGGTGGAGTTTGACGCATATGCACGCTTCACGAGTCATGGACAGTGCGACAGAAGCTAGAGACAAGGAAGATGTGCTTGATCAACGTTTAAACACACAAAGAGATGAAATACGATGCACTTATGCGGCCCAAATTAGACTCAATACTAGCTTAAAAATTTAGAAATAAAATAGAATTAACCTAGATGCTACATAACATGGGTTCACGTGTCACAAATTAACTCCTAGACATTTTAGTTTCATCTTAACTGTTACTTAATCACGTAATTGAATAAATAGGGTCTTACTAATAGCAAAGTTCCAATGGTCTTATGCCTTAATGAAAGGTAATCAAAATTCATGAGGGGTTAGGCCCCTGCTGGCCCCCCTTCTCTCCACCCAGCATAGTTATACTGACTTATGATTAATTGATTTACAATTCTACATACTAATATACAATCTAATACTTATATATAATCACAAATGTGATTGACTATATCTAAATTTACTACACATATATATAACATGTATTTTCTATATAAAAAAATAGGGATACAGCTATACTCCCACGCTCCTATGCTAGCTCCGCCACCGTGGCTCCTTTGGTATGCAATGTGTAGTACATACTATAGTAGAAAGATTCTCTTGGCACCCTTCCTATTTCACACACTGCGTATGCTCTTAGCCCTCCCATGCACATGCATTCGATGCATATACACTACACGCGGAACACAGTTTCCATGCACCGAAATCACATCATGTGGTCGGCCCCCGTGCACCTTTCCCACCATGTGCCAAACGAGCAGTACTCCCACCATGTGCTCGCGCGGGTGTTCGCCTTCCCCCTCTCCCACAGCCGGCCTCCTCTTTTCTTTCTTGTGGCAAAGCAACTCCTCCGTGTGAAATAACTTCGGATTATGATTTAGGAACACAAACCAAAGTCGTAGAGCTAAGTAGCGTCATATCACATTTCCATTCAAATTATAGTGTTGTACTCCTACAACACTCCGTGTAAACTACTTGTACAACAGGCTGCTAAGGGTCCGGTTATTCTCTAATTTGATCGACTATTGTACTTATGATCCAAAAAAATGGAACTTTTTTTTGCAGTAAGACAAATTTAGATACTCTTGGCCTCTTGGGGTTCATAAAACGTAAACCAAAATCATTAGTTCTTATTTTTGCAAAGGTGCTATGGTCTTTTTTTTTGTTACAGATATGCATGAGAGAACTATATATTGATGCTACTGGGAAAACTTTGTATTAGAGGGTGACAACACCATTTGAACCACATGTAGCCTGAGACTATAAGAAAGGAAAAGAATAGCCCAAATGCGTCTTGGAAGTTCAAGCTAGGAATCCAAAACATGGTAACGTAATCAAATTGACAACACCAACCAAGATTTGCCATGAAACAAGGCAGGCAAATTATTTGGAAAAAGATCGAACAAGGACAACAGCATATATAGATACCTCGAACCCAGAGAGATCAATTCATGGTTGCTTGAGCACCATCGGCATGAACCATGAACGTTTGATAGTTTTGGATGTCTCAAAACCAAGAGGAAGAGAGAAACTTCGTACCTTTTTAAGCTTGAAATGGCCAAAAATGGAGTGACGAGTGTTAATGGAGGAGATAGAGGGAGAAGGCAGCAGGATGAGAGAAAGCCGGGCAATAGAAGAGCCCCATGTTTGCAAACAGACCTTGTCAAATAGTTGCAACTGTCAGGCCAATGGTGGACACCTGGTGGAGCATCCATCCTCTTACGGTTTCCCTTCATTTGGCTATGTTTAAACAGCCATAGCTGCAAAGTTACCAAGCCTCGTCTCGGGGAAACTGAAGTTTACCTACTCTTTGTTCCTAGGGAAAGAAGGTTTAACCATGCTGTTCCCTCTAAAAGAAATGCTATTCACATGTTTGCTTTTCAGAAAACCAATAAGCACGTCCATTTTCACATAAGGAAGAGCATGTCTTGAGTCTTGCATGTTTTTGTATACTCCTAGTTGACAAAGACAGCTCCATTGACAAGTAACCATGCTCGTTTGGAGTGGGGATGCACAAGCGTGAGGCCTTGAGTTCAGTCCCCACACATATAGAAATTTCACAAAAAAACAATTCAGTAATCTCACGTAAAATAGTTTCATCTATACGGAAATCTAGAAAAATTACTGCGTTCCGAACGGGCCAAAGAGCAAAATAGTAAACACAGCCTAGTTCAAAGTTCAAAGAACAGGGGAAAAAAAACCGTGTCATGTTTTATTTTGAGACTCGTCCTGCATCGTTTGGGCCGGTCCGATTGGGCGCCACCGCCGTGGGCATTCCTTTTGCCACTCTACCGGACCCGCACGGCCTATTGGGCTTTTTCTGTGAAGCCCCACTGCGGTCGGAGAACGGTTCTCCGACAGCCCGCCGTGGGGTGCGGCTCGACGGTTCTTCGTGCCCCGCCTTCCTCACAAGCCGGCGCCGGCCTCCCGACCTCGCCGTCGTAGACGCCGATCAGTCGGACACGCATGAATGCTGTACTTGCACCCGGCTGAGGCAATGGTGCCGGTGCCGCCCGCCCGTTCGCTCTTGTTTAGCCAATGACATGTCCAGGATTTGCCCTTATCCATCGAGCGCACCTTATTACGCACCAATGATTGATTGACTCAGGACAAGTCGATCGTAAATGTTTATAGCTTGACGAACTTTCGCTTGCACAAGTCATCAAAATCTGATCTCTCATGTTAGCCCGTGTCGCAGTCGCACAATATAAAGTAATCAGAACGAGAATCATGGAAGAACTACTGAATCAACAACAACTAGGACCTGCGACCTGATCCCTTCTACTTTCATCGTTGACTCGAATCAATTATGCCGTGGCTGCAGGCTGTACGTTTCTGGATCCTGCCTCTCCGGGTTGGAGCGTGCCAAGCGAGCAAGCCCTGTTGCTGTACATGTACAGCGCGAGCACTAACTCGCCAATCAACCACGCGTACTTTTGACCTAATCTTTGAGCTGGCAGAGCGGAAAGACGCACTCGATCGGGTGGCTGGCTCGTACCGAACGGCGAGTACGCCATCAATTTGCGTAGCCCCGTGGCCGGATGCGGCGTATTTGCCGCGACGCGTGTGCGTGGAGTGGACGCGGTGGGCGCGCGCACCTAATGCCGTTCTGAAATTCCATGCGTTTGCTCAGAAACAACGGTGTTTTTCGGGATTTCAGGCACTCTACGCATGCATCTGCCAACATGATACGCTGCGGCAAAACCACGGTTCGGTGGTCTGCACATGCATTTGATCTCACCCGGCACAAGCACGGCTCGGACTCAGCATCACTGCCTTGGCCTGGCCTCCTTTCTTCCTGCTTTACTTCAATCCAGGTTCGTGATTAAAGAAGAGGCCAGTGCATAATTTACTTTGCAGGATTAGAAAGCTTGTCTCCGGCCAGAATCCCATAATCTGGCTCGTGCCGTCGTGCGATCTTCATTAGTTGTCCCTACTGATCCGTCATCCATTTCTTTCCACGTTCGAGCTCACATATCCCTGTCTGCCATCATCAAATGCAGCAATCATATTCTGAAGCCAGACGCATTCTGCTAGCTAGCTACCAACAATGAATTATAAGCTTTCCTCTCGAAAACATTTGAGTTATAAGCAAGCTCCATGAATTCCTGCGCCCACTTTCCATTGGAAAAAACACGTACTGGTCGGTTAACCTAGCGATATAATATTGAAGGAATGCCATGACATACTCATACTAAAGGTGCCACTATATCTAGTTGGCCTTGTACTAACGGACGACGCCATGACATACTCATCAAATTCATCATTCATCATGCCAACCTAGTGATATAATATTGAAGGAATGCAACCTAAATCACTGCCCTCCAACTGTGCCATTTCCTCTGCAACATCACAAAGAACTTTTTTTTCTGTTAAACCTAACACTTCGGTAAAAAGATTTGCCTTTGGTATGAAATTGGCAATGGCATGTAAATGCAATGCAAAAATGTTCTTACCAGTTTGAGAATCAAACCGCAACTGAAATCAAATTGTGGCGTGGAGGTTCCACAAAACCTTTCATGCCAGGGAAGGAAGGGGTCCAAAGGCCGGCCAAAGCTGGTTGTTCTGTTGTTGTCCTTGAGAAGCAATCATAGCAAAAGGAAAAGAACTTAAGCACTAGATGCCCACTTTCATCAAAGGAAGGCACAAGTGCACAACCAAAAGCTACAAAAGGCACACAGGATATGACAAAGGCGGGGGCAAGGAAACAGATAACTTGACCCCAGGAGAGGATTGCAGAATTCTAACAAAAGCTGAAACAACAAAGTCACCCTAGATTCGCTCTGAGGAATTAGGGCATATCAAGTGAGAACCTCTTTAAATTCACGTTTACAAATTCGTGATCAGAGAGCTGTCTAACCAATTCGTGAAAGAATAAGGTTAGCACCGGGCCTGTCCCGGAACTCAAACTCGGGTGAGCGGAGAGGTTAAACAGCCTCCTCACCATCCGACCACAGAACGGATCTCAACTAGTTCTAAATTGTTATATGCCAAAATTTCCCTAAAAAAAATCAAGCCAATGATCTTGTAAGTTGTAACTACTATGCATAACATTGTGCATATCATCATCCGCTACTCGGTTCATTTGGCCGGCCATTAGCTCTCTACTTTGTCTCTTCCTTTGTTTAACACTTGTGTCTACACCCTGCCGAAAGAAAGAAGAGCACGCGCGTAACACAGACATGGAACTTTCCGTTTGGCAACGTTACAAAGTGGATGCACTTTGTCTAGTCAAGTCCCTTCACTTATTTTTTTTAAAAGGAAATTTGAGAAGAACACGCTTGCATTGCTTATTTGATCCAACATTTGTCCCACTATTGTGCATGAGCTGCCTACTCCATATTTGATTTCATTTTTATTTCGTCCCATTCACAACTGTCATACCAACTCACAAGGTCTTGATCAAATTAACTCCTTTTCTTATGATATCAACTCAACCTCACTGTTGATTTGCTTTGCATAAGAAGCCTGTGTGTTAACCAGTCATTCCAACAGCTGAAGAGTTTAAATCGAAATGATGCCAATATTTAAGCACCAATTTGCAGTTGGCAGTTGGTACTTGGTAGTTGGTACTATTCCTCTTCAAGAGTCAAAAAATGGAAAAGAAGAGAGTTAAGTTCTCACATCACCGGATCAGCAGTACTCTTATCACTTGATCACTCCTGAAGTTGACATACTCAGTGAGAAACCAGCATTGGTACCACAACCCTGTCTCTGTTTTATTCTGACAACCATAGTTTACCACAGACTAATAGATTCTAGGGGAAACATTAGGACAAGATTAAGATTTGCATTTGCAAGTAATCTGTTTCATTTGAGAAAGAAGTAGCAACTCATCTCATGTTAACTCCTACCAACTTGTCTTTCGACCCAAGACTAACAGGAAATATATCCCATCTCCATTGAAACAGTGAGATGGATTAGACACCAAATTAACTATTCAGAATGATATAATTCCTGGATAAGAGAAGTATTTATGCTGTTTCATTTAAGAAGAAGTATTTCTTGTGGTCAAGGAATCCTTGTGTAGTTTAATTATAGCTCCATATAGGATCTATTATTGTCTTATTAAAGTGATAGAAAAAGGAGTCATTACGTTCACTCTCAAGAGCTAAAAATCCACATGTTAATCGGAGGAAAAAGAGAAAGATCTGCATCATTATTCATGGTGGATCAAGATTAAAACAGTTTAGATTAAAAGAAAGAGTTCATAGCAAGTACAATCCAGAAATAATTGAAATTCGGAATAAAAAATTAGAAAATTGATTTTTATACGAATTCCTAAGTAAAATCCCTAAATAAATAAAATTTAGAATAAAAATTAATAAAATTAGCAATTGGATTTCTATATGAATTCCAATAAAAATAATTAAACTTCAGAATAAAAAATTGTCGATGTTTTAATATCGAACTTATGAAATGAATGCTAGAATGGGGTCTCCTTACTCAAGACTACACAGGGATAAGACACGGAGAATTTAGATAGGTTCGGGTCTTCTTCTGAGAGAATAACAACCCTAATCCTGTATTCTTGTATTGATTGTGTTTACAACAAGAGAGAAGTTATCGAAGGCTAAGACTAATGACTCATGTCTGTTTCGTTGCTTGTGTCCTTTTCTCTGTCCACCGGCGTTACTTCTTATATAGCGTTTGAGGGCATGACAGTTGAGCATGCCAGGAAGTGCCTCAACGGTTGAAGAATAGCGCACGTTGATGGTAGTTATTGTCAAAGAGATCACACCCCACGTTCGCCTTACGGTTATGCCAGAAACAGAGATTAATACGTGCAGTTATACCAGATGATAACAACACATATTTACTACTACGTGTAATTAAACACAGCGTATGAGATCCCTAGTTGATTGACTCCACATGTCTGTGGTCCTTATCGACCATAGGGTGATCATGATTGACCTGGTTGTAGTAATGCTTACGACCATAGGGTGATCGTAGTAGAACTTACGATCAGTAAGTGGTCACAGAAGATTTTACGACCATAAGATGGCAATAGAATGATCTACGACCATATAGGGTGGTTGTAGAATAGCTTACAACCACTAAGTAGTCATAATCTCCGTCATTATTGACAATGAGGGGTACCTCTGAAGGTTATATAAAGACATTATTATCTATAATGACTATTACAGATAAATAGTTAAATTAATTGAGGATTATTTGATCCTCGTCATCTAGCCCCTAACTTCAAGTGAAAATGACTTACTTGAAAAAGAGATCGTAGGATTATGGTCGAAGATAGAGTGTCTTCGACTGGTATTTCTTTTGACTAAGAATTGACTTAGTCAAGAAAGGTATTTTTACTTGAGTTTTAAAAATAATAATCCTTTTCCCGAACAGACATAATAAAGAATACCAACCGTCTTTTACAATTTCTGTCTGTTGGGAGCGGTTCCCGAAGAGATTTACAACTGTTGGGATTCCACGATCTTTTACTCAGACCGACGGCTATAAATAGCTCTCGGGCGGTAGACTTAGGGTTATTACATTCCCCAATAGTTTCAATCCCTTGAGTTCTTGCTTCCTCTGTTTCTCTTGAATCGTATTTTTCCCAAATCTTCAAATCCAAAAGAAATCTCCTCGAATCCGACTCAAACCTTTGAAGAGATGGTCAAAGTCGTGTTGAAGTGATAGAGATCGAAGATGGATGTCGAGAAGATGACAACTCTGGTTGCCGCGGAGAAGATTCCTAGGCATGCTCTAGTGAGGTGGACCAACACTGAGGGAGAGCATTGGCCATCAGAGGAGGAAGGAAGGATCCCCGTCTTCCAAGCGTACTGTGAGTATGGCCTTTGACTGCCTGGTCATTCATTCCTAATGACCGTGCTCAAGCACTTTGAGATGGAGTTGGTGAAGTTGGTTTGTAACTCTATCACGATGCTGAGCGTATTCGTGTACATGTGCGAGGCCTATCTAGGAATCGCTCCAGATTTGGACCTCTTCAAGTACTATTATGGAATAGGTAAGCATCGGTTGATTGCCGGCAGCTGCGGTTTCCAACTCCACAACGGGATGTCGAGGGAGTACATCCTCATGTTCACCAGGTCGTCATGGCCAGGATAGAGGAAGAAGTGGTTCTACTGGACCATGACCAAGGACAACAATCTATACTTCAAGGGCAGGCTCGCAAAGAAGAAGAAGACTTGGGACTCAGGTCCAGAGAACCTCGACCGCTTAGCCCCTTTCATTAGAGCTATGATGGAGTTGAGGGAAGGAGGGCTAACCCGATGGCATGTGGTGAAGGATTTCATCACACGCCGCATCAGCCCCCTAAAGAATCAAGCACATCCCATGTGGGAGTACTCGGGGGTTAGTGGTCCGACCAAGTACTACGAGGAAGGTAATATTATAATCGATATACTCTTTTCAATTTATGATTCAAGCACATCTATTAATCATATTCCTCTACTCGTAGACCTGCCAGAGAGAGAGGTTGACGCTCAGTTAGGATCATCTGCGAGAAGGCCCCTACGACCATAGAGGGGGCTCCTCACATTTTGGCGGTGGTGTCCGAAGAGGAGAGGACAAGACGTCTAAAGGTAACCAATATTTGTATCGGTTTCATTTTTAGGGAGTAGTATTCGTATTTTCGATTACTTGTTGATTCTTATTTTGTGACCTTTTGCAATAAGTCGGCACACCAGATCCTCAGGATGTCCCCGAGATGGACTTGGGGTCTACTGAGGAGGACAGAGTTCCTCTAAGCAAGAGGCATCGTCTTGTGAAGGTGGTCAACAAGAAGAAGAAGGATATCGGGAGTTCAAGCTCCACTTCTCGACCGAAAACCGCCATGGGCCGTTTTTTGGTAGATCTAACTACCAAGAATATGCAGGAGGTGGTCGTAGACCTCAAGCACAAGGTGCCTAAGGCCAAAGTACCCTTCTATTATGTTGATAAGATATTCTCAGTTTCTCCTTCTTGTGCTTTTGTCAAGCGAATCAAAAAGAAAAACTGGAAGAGTTACATTTCTTTTGTGAAGGCCACCATTGATCTGGCAGAGCCTGTGGTCGAAAGAAATAACAACATCCAGGTGATCAAAGTTAGCTCTGACCACCCAGAGGAAGAGGTTGTATAAGAAGCTCCGACCACCCCTCTCGATGTATGACCATCTAAGGTCATACAAGACATGGTCGCTCAAGCCAGCGACGTGGGGAGCCTTCCAGAGGCTGTGATCGCAGAGCCGACAAGAATGACTGAAGAGGAGAAAAAGAAGAAGTAGAAGAAGATCAAGTCTTCTCTCGAGAAGATTTCTTTAGGCTTGAAGATCGTATCTAGGAAGTCTAGGTATGTAAAATTTAAAGAATAAATAATCATACTTACTCTTTTCTTTTACCTCTTAATGTACTAATATTTGTCTTGTTTCAGTCCTGCTACTCTAGCTCATAGGGATGCCCTTGCGGAAAAAGATGTCATTGTCATTGCTACGACCATGGGAATGCTGGTCTCTCCTCTGGTCGTAGAGACAGAAGTGGAGGTGGTTGAGCCTTCGACCACCATCCTTGGGGCAGTAGGACAAGGAATGGTTGCAATCGAGACAGCCATGCATACTAAGGTGGTTGAACCACCTGTAGTCGTGGAGGCAGGGATGAAGGCGCTCGAAGACGAAGCAACTATCGAGGACATCAACGTTTGAATAGGAGATTTGTCATTGCAATCGCCAAGAGCAGCTGATCTAGTGGTCGTGGAGAGCTCCGACCACCATGCTAGAAAAGAGGTCATCGAAGTCATCCCTTCGAGGCCTCAAGGGGGAGTTTCTTCTTCTCACAACAACCACAAAAAGAAGAAGAAGAAGATCTCCCCTTCTTTCCAGATTTTTTTGGAGCCTCAACTATTGGGACCTCATCATTTAGGTCCTGAGACTGAGTCTCCCACCCCAAGGACATTCCTAACAGGGGATTTGTCTTTGATGATGAGCGTCTCTAGGAGAACTGGTGGGAGAAGGTCAAGGAACTCAATCAACTTGAAGACCCAGAGATCGTGTTCAGAAACTTCACTTGACTAGCAATCGATGTAAGTGTTCGATACTAAACATTTGCATATTTGAGTTTTCTCTCTCTCTTTTCTCATGTATATATATATATATATATATATATATATATTATATATATATATATATATATATATATATTTTTAGAAAGCTCTTGAACAAATTGTCACAGTGGGTGAATACCACATGCAACTTGTTTTGCTAAGGAAACAGAAGGCTGAACTCTGCAAACAAGCAGAGAGATGGTAAGCCATTGTTAATGAGTAGTTTTCGATCACTTGTTCAGTGCTCATATTACTTTTCCCTTGTAGGTTTAAAATGAAAGGACCTTAGTCGATTCGCTCGACTACGAAAAAGCCGTGTCGCAAAGGCTAAAGATTGAAAAGGAAGACCTGCTGAAGGACACACAGGAGGCTAACTTTGCAGCTTGCGAGCTACATAATGTAATTAAAAGTAAGTAGCTTACTTCTAATTGCATTTTGACAACATTCTTTCTTTCTTTCTTTGACTTCTTTTCTATCTCAGATAAAGAAGTTAGTATGGGTAAGCTTCGATCCGAGGTCGAATCAAAGAGTATGGTGATCAATGAGCTTACCCGTATCACTTGCCCGTATCACCAGATAAAAAAATAAGGCAATAAAGCAATGGGAGGACCAGTGCTCAAAAGATGCTACCTCTCATGATGAAGAAGTCAAGAAGCTTGACACTCGCTAGGCAGGTAAGAATTCTTTACCTACGACCAGTATTAGATACTCGTTTTTAACTCAAAGTTTTATTAACCGGTCGTTACTCTATTTTCAGAGCAAGCGACATAAATAAAATAGTTTCAAGAGACTCTGACTCGCATCTAGGAGGAGACGAAAGACTCAAAGATCAATCTTCAAGATAACATCTCTCTCCTGAATAATGTGCTCGGAGGCTTAGGTGGTAAGGAGGTAACCCCTCTTGAAGACATCATGATCGGACATGCGAGCATAATGGGGCAACAAGTTGGGACTCTCCAGGAGTTGGTAACCACTCTAAAAACTAACCAAATCGAGTGGATTAAGCAGGCGATCGTAAATGGAGCGAGTTTTGCCTTATCAAAACTCAAAGCCCATGACTATACTCTTAATCTTCTTTCAGTTGAGGCTGATTTCGACTGCCCTGAAGTAGAAGCCCAGAAGCTGGTCTAAGAAGCTCAACCGGACGGATAGAAGGTTGCGGAGGAGATGCAGCTAGGATCTCCTTCTTCTTCTGAGTAGTTTGTAATAGGGTGATAATTGTAAGAACAATATTTGTCTTTTGTGTATATAAAACTTCATTTCCTATAATAGTCTTTTCGAGTAGTTAGTAACTCATAAGACAACGAAAAAAAATGAGAATTGAAATATAAGACTAAGAATTAAAGTCATGATTATAACTTCATCCTAGCCCCTGGCTGTTTGCTTAGTTGGAGTAATTTGAACTAAGGAAACAGTGGAAAAATGCTCGTTTAATACCTTAGTTCTGACCACATCTTTTGAACTTAATTCCTTGTACTGCTAACAAGAATTAGGGTCTGGTCGACCCTAAGAAGCTACTTCTAGTGGGAAAGAACACATGCAGATATGAGAGATTTCGACTAGGTGACTTCCCGTTTTTCGACCATTGTAAGGATAATCAAGTGTTTGTAGAAAAAGTCAAAATTAAGATCTTAAGCTTGGCTTACTGGATAATTGTTTGGAACAACAATGATGTAAAAAATAATCATAAAGAAGAAAGTGGAGAAAAGAACTTGCTTAATAATTCTCCAACCACATTTTGTTAGACTTAGTTTCCTTGTATTGGTAGCAAAAGTTAGAAACATATCGACGCTAGAAAGTTCCTTCTAGTGGGCAAGATAACGTGCAGAGAGGAAAAGACTTTGACTAGGTGAGGTTACCTTTCTTCGGCCAGTGTAAGAAAAAACTAATTATTAAAAAGTGATCGAAAGAACATAAAAGCATTGCTCTTTTACCAACTTCTTGACACAATAAAGATTGAAGAAAACATAAATTTTATTGAGAGTATAGGAATTTACACATAGAATTTTCGTAATCGGTCAATATTCCATGAATTGGAGAGAATTCTACCATCTTCCATTGCCAGTTGTTCCAAATCTGGTCGCATAACTTCGACTACAGTGTAAGGACCTTCCCACTTGGGGAGAGGCTATTCCGATTAGACTGAGTTTGAATTTACTTCAAAACTAAGTCACCTACAGCAAGGTTGCGAGGTTGGACCTTACAATCATAGTATTTGTGTAGGGCTTATTGGTAGACTATCGAACGGATTAAGACTTTATTTCTATTTTCTTTGAGTAGATTGATATCATCAGTTTGAAGTTATTCCTCGTCAAGGTCGGTATATTTTTCAACCCGTGTAAGCCAAATTTTTAGTTCTGGTAGAAGCATGGCTTCGGCACCAAAGACTAAAAAGAAGGGCGTTTGCCTATAGCTCGACTAGCAGTCGTACGAAATGCCCATAATACTGAGGGTAACTCTTTTACCCAAGCCCCCGAGTGCTTTATAAGATGGTTGAAAACTCGAGTTTTGATTCCCTGCATGATTTGATCATTTTCCCTTTCGATTGCCCCATCACTTTATGGATGGGCAACAGAGGCATAACATAATTTAGTACCCAATTCTTCGCAAAATCTCAAAAATTGAGTTCCATTATCAGTGATGATATGATTTGGAACACCAAATCAAGTGATCACATTTTTCATCATGAATTTCTTAGTTGCTTCTGTTGTAATCTTAGTAACGGGTTCGGCTTCATTCTATTTTGTAAACGTATCAATAGCCACAAAAAGGAATTCGAAGCCTCCGGGTGTTTTGGGGAACGGTCCTAGGATATATAAACCCTAGGTTGCAAAAGGCCAAGAAAGAGGTATCGTTTGTAACGCTTGAACTGGTCGGTGTATTTGCCTGCTATGGAACTAGCATTGTACTTATTTATTAATGAGCTCTTTTGCGTCATGTAGGGCTATTGGCCAATAAAAACTTTGTCAAAAAGCTTTTTCGACCAGTGTTCTGTAGAAAGTATGAGTTCCACAGATACCTCCGTGTATGTTGTTAAGGAGTGCTAATCCTTCTTTCTGCAATACACATCGCATGAGTACCCCTTGAGTATCTCGTTTATAGAGGACCCCTTCGACCAAAGTATATATTTTGGTCTTACGGGATAAACAATTGGCCTCAAGATTGTTGTCGAGTATGGTGCCCTTTAGAAGATTTTCGTAGATGGGATTCATCCATATATCTTCGTATTCTAGAGGGGCTATCTCACTTGGAGTATTTTCTGGTGTTTCGACCAGAGATGGCTTCTGGAGTTGCTCCAAGAACACTCCTTGTGGAATAGGGGATCGAGAATAAGGCATTTGAGCTAACTGGTCTGTGAGAAAATTATTCTTTTGAGGGATATATTGTACGTCCAAGCAAAAAAAATACTTTTCAAGCTTTCTAACTTCCGACAAATAATTCCCCATGGTCGTACTAGAGCATTGATACTGGTCGTCATCGGAGATGTCCTCGCCATTGCGACGAGAGCCCGAAGCGAGTGATCGATGGAAAGTAGCTCCAGTCCTGTTTCTTGGAGAATGATCAGGATCTAAGGGGAGGACAAAGATCTCCTTGGTGCTGGTGCCCTCGCTTGTGGTTGTGACCTCCAGCTGGACGAGTAGTCCAAGGACAGTGTCTCGTGACTTGGAGCAATCCCCTACAAGATGGGGAATTTTGGGTTATAACCGCCTCGGTTGAATGTGAATCCGCTGGGGATATGGTTGAATTGGCAACTGTAGCAGGTTCGACCATACTCCTGGTGGGGGTAACCGAAGGGTGACGATTAATAGGTGTAGGTCAAGCCCTGGAATAATGGATTCTAGGATTTGGCGCGTCAAATTGTATGGCCTCAGACGGACTCAAACGTTTGGAGGAGGAATCCTCGCTATGTTCGGTTCTTGGCTCGGGACTACCCCGAACATGGTCGCTTGGATCCTTCCTCTGTGAGGGTTCTAGCTCCTCATCTGGGCGTACTATTGCGGAGGAGAAGATCCCTCATCAACCTTGTCTGGTATGCGGCGTAAGGGATCTGGTGAAAGATCCCTGGAACTGGCATTGTCATCGAACGAAACCATGCTTGGCTCGTAGTCATAGCAGGCATCCATGTTGAGTCATGTGTAGTCAGCGAGATCGAACCAATTCTCCTCATTCCACTCTCCTGCTATGGTAGAAAGAACGAAGGAGAGAATGTATATCCCCACGGACGACGCCAACTGTCGATGTTTTAATATCAAACTTATGAAATGAATGCTAGAATAGGGGTCTCCTTACTCGAGACTACACAGGGATGAGACATAATGAATTTAGACAGGTTCGGACATTCTCTTGAGAGAATAACAACCCTAATCCTGTGTTCTTGTATTGATTGTGTTTACAACAAGAGAGAAGTTATCGAAGGCTAAGACTAATGACTTATGTCTATTTCGTTGCTTGTGTCCTTCTTTTCCCTGTCCACCGGTGTTACTTCTTATATATAGTTGTCTATGCCAAGAGACGCCTCAACGGTTGAAGAATACCGCACGTTGATGGTAGTTATTGTTAGAGAGATCACACCCCACATTCGCCTTGCAGTTATGCAGAGACAGATATTAATACGAGCAGTTATACCAGAGAATAACGACACATATTTATTAATGCGTGCAATTAAACACAATGTATGAGGTCCCTGATCGATTGGGTTCACATGTTTGTGGTCCTTATCAACCATAGGGTGGTCGTGATTAACTTGGTCGTAATAAAGCTTACGACCATAGAGTGATCATAGTAGAACTTATGATTAGTAGGTGGTCGTAGCAGATCTTATGACCACAAGATGACAATAGAATGATCTACGACCATATAAGGTGGTCATAGAATAGCTTACAACCACTAAGTGAACATAATCTCCCTCATTATTAACAATGAGTGGTACATCTGAAGGTTGTGTAAATGCATTATTATCTATAACGAATATTACAGATAAATAGTTAAATTAATTGAGGATTATTTGATCCTCATCAAAAATAAAATAAAATTAGCAATTTGATTTTGATACGAATTTCAAAGTAAAATTCTTAAATAATTGTAATTCGAAATAAAAATTAAAGAAAAAATAAAATTGGATTTGTATATGGATTCAAACAAAAAAAATACATTTCGGAATTAAAAAACTAAAATTTGATTGCATACGAATTCCAAAGTAAAATCCCTAAATAACCAAAATTCGAAATTAAAATTAAACAAAAATTACCAATTGGATTTGTATACGAACTCTAATAAAAAAATGTAATTTTGTGTTTATAAAAAAAAAAGAAAGATCTACACTGTTGATCATGGTGGGTCTAGATTATAACTGTCTAGATTCAAATAAAGAGTTAATGTCAAGTACAATCCATAAATAACTAAAATTCAGAATAAAAATAAAATTAGCAAGTTGATTCGATATGAAAATTAGCAATTGGATTTGTATACAAATTAGAACCAAAACTAACTAAAATTAAAAAATTAAATTAAAATTAAATTAGTAATTTAATTTTGATACAAATTCCAAAGTAAAATATCTAAAGTTGTGTTTTGGAGACCGCATCTGTGCTCAAAACGTGACCGAAGGAAGTACTATAGAGACGGCTCGATATCAATATTAAGCTGGTAGGTGTGAGCCAAGCTATTTTTGTGGAAGGCACATTTCAATATTACCTACTAGGCTCAAATGAATTTTTCCATCAAATATTATTATTCAATTACGTTTCCTCGATTTTGGCCTCAAAATTTATTGTTATTTCAAATGTACATTCTAAAAGACCTATATATATATTCCAAATATTAGATATTAAAAATTATAATAAATTTAACCGCACAAATACGCGGAACATTCTGCTAATTCCTTATGGTGTTAGCAATTCCCTTTGAGATGATATGTAAGTGATTAATATTCCAATAAGAATATTACTCCTTGCAACATCTATCTTTGGAACAGAGTAGTTGGTTGATGCAGGGCGAGTTCCAAATGGCCGACATCCATTTCCTGCCCTCTCTTTCGAAACTTTTCTCTATGGGGTTTCAAAGAGATTTCATTCACATATGAATTTGCTAGTTGGCAAAGTATTCATGAGAGAGAGAGGTTTCATCTAGGTTTGATCAATGAAACCGCTAAAACCGCGTTGAGGGAGTTTCAATCTCATGCCATCGGATCACAACTTCATGCACATATTAACTCCTGCACTGACTTGGACAGTGAAATGAAACTCCCACCGAGAGACGGTTCATTTATCATGATCTTGATAACCTGGAAAGTAAAATGAGGACCTTATGGAGCACTATTTTCTCTCCCTGAATTTGATCTATGGATAATGACACATTGAAGGATGGATGTAAGGTCCTCCCAAAAGAGGGAAAATGATGGCTAGACAGGCAAAGCTAAAACCAAAATTGTTCTAAAATATTTATACTTTTCCCATCTCACTCAAGGACTTGAAGAAATATTCTTATCCTCCTGAAATGAGTTTGAAAGGATAATACAGCAAAAACCGGTGTTCAGCTACTGCTTCCGACTGCCGATTTGTTTCTTTAGAGTTCAGATAAAGCGGCGGCGCCGAACCTTCCGAGCGGGGGCGTTTAACCCGTGCACGCCAACGCGAACAAGCTCACCGGCACGCACGCATCTTGACGAAGTTCCAACGGCGGGATCCAGCTCCCGGCCGCGACCGCGTCACGGGTGGACTGCGACGCGTGCACGGCGCACCCAGTCAGCGCGCCACGTGGGTGGGACGGGGCTCCGTTCGCCCGTAAACGGGTTACGCCTCTTCGTCCGTGAATCCGACCCGTTAAGGCCAGTACTAAATAAATCGCCTCGGATCTGACCGATTTGTCTCCGTTTGCACGCCGTCTCCTCCGACTTACATTCGCGAGGAAAGGAAAGGAAAAGAGAAGAAAAGAAAAGCGAAGACGCCACCGCTTCGAGGAGGTACGAAAATGGATGGATGGATGCGTTTGATTAGATAGGGGAGAAAGAAGCTTGGAAATCTCCCTTCCTTTGGTTGTTTCTTCGTTTAGTATGTGTAAATTTGAGGATTTTAGGACCCAAAGGTCGTTTCCTTTCCCAAATGCCCTGTGGATATGTGTTGAATTTATTTGGGCGGCTGGGTTCCTTTGGATGCTGCTGTTCTTCTCTTTAATTGGTTTGTTTCGGCTTTGCATTGGTCGATTTTGGTGTTGATTTCTTTTCTTTTTTAGTTTGGAGTCTCTGCCTGGTATATGTATGAATTTGTGATCATTTTTATTGCAGGAAAGTAATATTTATGTGTGTGTGAGGTGAGCTGACAGGTGGAATTCTGGAATTTATCGTGTTCATTCTGCCGTAAGAAAATTGTTAGTGTCATATATTTTCTGATGCTATGTGATTGTGTGTTCTGCAAACTTTTCTTCATTGGTGGAAATTGATTGACAGACTATTTTTTTTCTTTTAATAACTTGAAAGGAATTGCGTGATATGGGATGCTAGATAGACGAATGATGTTTGCACATGTTATACATATCGATGACCAAATCCTTTTAGTGCATTTTAGGATATGTCCCCTTTTCCTTTTTTTCCACTTAAAAGGGAAAGAAAGAAATGCAATAGTTGTGCTTGTAACACTATTACAATGTAATGAATTTATAGAAATTCAAAAAACTGATAGAATGGGGTGGAGGTGAATGTTCTTAACTAACAGTAGGTGCAAAGTTGGATTGTTTGGTGCTATTGGAGATTGGTTACATTACCTTCTTCACAGTTTCTTACCTGAAATGTATCATTTCTAGAGAGACCTTTTATATATGTTTAGGTTCTCTTTCCTTTTGTTTGTGACGACATGAATTCTCCAGTATTTATTTGTTTCTAACCTTTATAAAATGAGGGCTTTGAGGATTTACGAGATAGATACATTTGAGGATTTACATATGTCTCATTGACATATGGACCTAGGACTCACATGTCAGTGAGATAGGTAAATCCTTAAATACATCTATTCATAGTTATAAATCCTCAATAATTCCTTATAAAATTGTGGTTGCAGAATTGTAGCACAAGTTGTACCGGAGAAGATATATAGCTCTGTGTTTTGTGCTGCATTTTGGTATGGAGGAGGATTCTGGTAGATCCACCACAACAATTGGTTTTCTTAGAAGAGGTTCTGGCATATCCTTGAGAAATCAAAGCAGTGAGGAGAGGCCAAACCAGTACAGCAGTAAGCCGGGGAACACCACAAAGCTCAACCCTATGAAAGCCAGATGGGCTGACAATAAGGAGAAGTCGAGATATTTACGTGACCCATTCCATTCATCAGGCTCTAAGGCTGCATCTGCTAGCTCTTCAAAAGCTCCTGTCAGAAAATATTATGAGGAAAAGCAAAGGCGGCCCTTTTTGGCAGAGGCAGACAATGCTGAAAGCAGTAACAGAGCCAACCGTCTGCAGAGTAGCAAGAAAGCTGTTGTTGAGGAGGAAGGGCATCCATATGCTCAGCAGACTGAGTCAGAAGGTTCATTCTCCACATCAACTACTGGAGGAGATCAGCCAGAAGAACTTGATCCTGAAGTTTTAGATTCTTCTATTTCTTCAGGGATTTCTCCACATGCAGTTGATTCCGTGGTCAGAAATTCTGCATTGAGAACTAAACCACGTAGGCAGAAGGATAAGGAAGAATTGAGCATGGGTAGACCTCAAGCTGCATCTACTTTTGTTCATCGGCCCACTGTACCTCGAAATTCTACCATTGGCGTGAAATCATCAAATGGTGCCAGTACTGGAGTACAGAGACGTGGTCTAAAAAATATTGGTTGCACATCAATATCTGATGTTTTGCCATCTGGCTGTTCTTCATCTAATTCTGTTCATAATAAGAGGGTTGAGGTTATGAGAAAGAGGACTTCTGATGGAGAGAGTTCTTCAAGACCAAGGGGCTTAAGTGGACAGTCTAGCTTTGGTCATTCACCTTCCATGTATCCTAGTCCTAGATTCAGAGCTTCTGAACAATCAGCTTCTCAACAAACAATAAGGACTAGCAACAGAAGTACCCAGGATTCTGCAGATTCAGTAAGGACTAGACGACCTTCTACTCAGCATGCTAGGGTGAGGATGCCAGATGAAAGAGAGGACGGCGTGTTTGCTCTTCGTGAAACTGTGACAAGGGTTCGCCAACCAGATTGGGCACGTTTTTCCTTGGATGAAGTTTCCCCACACAGATTAACAAGGCCTTTTTCTGTGGAATTGCCTCATGCAATCTACTCATCTAGTCGTCAAGGCTCAAATAATCAGACTGCAAGGAGCATATCAAGGTTTCGTCCTGAGGAAAGCCCTCCACAATTGTTGCATGGTCTGCTGAGGGAGAGAGATGGCTACAGGCGCATAAACATGGAAGGAATTGCAGAGGTTGTTTTCCAAATACTTGTCTGAGTTGTTGTGATTTTGTGCTTAGGTTTCGTTTGGTATGAAATTGGTCAAATTATCATAGATTTGCATTATACTGTCTTTGATTAGCTACTATGATGTCTTGATATGTGAAACCAGTTCATATATTGCATATTTACTTGGTGCAGGTGTTGCTAGCGTTGGACAGGATTGAACAAGATGATGAATTGACTTATGAGGTCAGTCCTTTACCTTGTTTTTATTTTTCTCTTGTTGCTAACCTGGCACTGAAATGTATTCTGGACGAAAATATTGGCAGCAATTGCTGGTGCTGGAAACTAATCTGTTCCTTAGTGGCCTTGGCTTGCACGATCAGCATAGAGATATGAGAATGGATATTGACAACATGTCTTATGAGGTATTAATATCATCATGTTGATTCTGCCACAAGAGTGTGCTCGTCTAAATTTTAAATTGAATCATCTGCTCATCTGGCTCAGACTTAAGAAAGTGCTGTGTTTTGTCTCGCTTTTGTTTTGCTCAGGAACTATTAGCATTAGAGGAGCGAATTGGCTCTGTGAGCACTGCCCTTTCTGAAGAGCAATTTGCGAAGTGTCTCAACCAAAGTGTGTATAAACCAACAAATTCAGAGCTAAAAGTGAACAGAGTAGATGATGTCAAATGCAGCATATGTCAGGTATTTCTATTATTCAAGGATGCTATCATTTCTGTGCACATTTGTTGAAAATGTTTGCTACTGTTCTAATGATGAAGTAGATAATATTGCTTGATGTTATGCCACAACTGTTGGTGTGTTCATCCCTTCCTTTTTCCATTAATGTAAGACTCCCCTGGTTGACAAGGCCAATTGGGAGGGGAACATAAGTTAATATAAAGCATGGTTACATTGGGTGCACAAAGGTAAGTAAAGAAATGATAACTTATGCTGTGGAAGATTGTATCTAGGATTCATGTTTTACCCATTCTACAATCTCTCAGTTGTTTCATTTTGATTTGTCTCATTCATCTAGACATTACTATTTTTATAATGAACAACTATTTCTTTGGATACTGGATGGTTACTTTTTTGTTCTGCTTGTGTTACAGGAGGAATACATTGAGGGCGAAGAAGTTGGTATGATGCAGTGTAAGCATCAGTACCATGTGTCCTGCATTCATGAATGGCTTAGAAAGAAGAATTCGTGTCCAATATGCAAAGCTTCAGCAATACCATCGGAGACGGACAAGGGGGATACATGAATCTAGGTTGTTCAAACTTGTAAATAGTATGAATTTATCATGAAACAGTGTTAGACATTGTAGACGCTGACTCAATTCACTACAACTTGTGAATATGATAAATTGTTTCTCTCTTGGAAACCCCTGTAAATTTTTGTTACATGTGGTTCTCTTCATATAGTACACATCACTCGCCATCTGATAAAGAGACCAAAGGATCATCCTTGTGAAATATGAATTCTGCTTGGTTGGACTATTCACAATAATCAAAATTCTGCTTGATTGGGATTTTGATCAAAATCCATCTACTTTTGCTGCTACCTTATGTATTATGTGGCGATAAAAGTATTGCTGATCAGTGAAAGTGGAAAAACGTTTGTCATGAATTGTACAAGTGGCAAGTGTGATGAGTGTAAACTTGTGGTAACTAGAAGAATGGGAAAGGGGCACATTATCATCTCAGTCCTTTCAAATATATTATGTGAATTATTTCTTATTTGTTTTTTCCTCTTACACCACTGAAGGCCCGAAGAGGAAACTTTTGTTATATTAAATAATATTTTTTGAAAGGTATTTTATTAATACCCATTGTCAACTTTATTTTGGTCACACTACCATTCGTAGCGTGGCAAGACAATACTGCCATGTCAGTCACCATGCGTGGTTAAATTCTGCCACTCCACCATCGTAACGTGGCAAATTTTTTTATTTAGATAGACTTACCTAAAAGTATTAGATTTGAAAATAAAGTTGGTGAGGGTTAGTAATAAAAATAAATTAAAAAATAGGTTACAGGATAAAAATTGTTCAAGAAGAGGCAGGTGGTATCTGCCTGTGAGGAAATATATTAGGGCACTAGGGCTATGATCAACTTCAGTCCGAGTTGATGTCTAGTGTTCATTTCAGCATGTGCAAAGCTTCGGATCTATCAATAAAGTTAATAATCATTACCACATGGCATGGCATGGCATACTGGAATCATAAAGCTTCATGGTTGGATTCATTGATTATACTCTGGTTACCAAAAGGATCTGTTATTCACTTGTAGATAGTTGTTGGTTCTTCAGTTCCAATCTTTCTTGTTCGTTGCTTTGCTTTTACTAAACTGTTCGCTAACTAGTAGCTTCCTGTAGTTTAGCTAATGATACAATTCCTTTCTGTTTCTTTGATCTTGATATGTGCCTCGTATCTTTCTGATGATCATCTGCACTGACTACTGCTATCTTACTGATAATACTCTTGTACAAAAAGTGATTTGTTTCTTGCCTTTTGTCCCCTTTTACCCTGGTATCATGACTCGTGCTGTACTACTGTCAGAACTCCAATTCCTGTCAGTACAGCTTAAAAAGGAAAACATGATCAGGAATTCTGGGAAACAGTGGAAGCTAGGTGATGTTGATGGGGTGAAATTGAATTGCAAGGAGCCATGGACAATGAGGACTACGTGCTGCTATGATTTCAGGGAGAGAATTCCGTAGTGGAGCATTTTGCAGTTCAATTATTCAGGTTCTTCCCAACCTCTGAAACTTCCAGCTTTTCTCGATACTCTTTTGAGAACGCAGCCCCCCAAAAATTCTGAAGTAGCCTTTCTGCAAGTTGGTTGTTGTTAGGCTGATTCATTGTTGGCATGTTGCAACATATTCAGGCTTCCTAATTCTAAGGCCCAAGAGTGCTTTGTATACATTTCTAACTGCAGGCCTGCAGCCCAATCGATCACTCTCGTTTGTCTTAGTCGAAGCATGAATGGCATTGCTTTGGTTAAGGCTGATTGAAGTTGGGACGATTTGTAGGACACTGAGATCTATACATGTGAATTTGATTGGAGATTGCTGCATGGTGAGTTAACATGGTTGCTGTAAAATAAAAAGGTCAATAGGTTGGTGCAACCTAAGTTAGTTTGTTTTTTTGTTTGCAATTTTCTTGAGCTAGTTTAACAAGCTTAAAACTCCCAGTTATCAGTTACACAAAAAGTGGTAAACATGCATTTGGGGCTTACTAAACATGGTAGAATTTCCCTCACTTTTCTCTTCATCGGTGTCAACACTACATTCTATCTATTGTTAGCCTCCGGTTTGCAACGGTGCAGCTTACTAGATAAGCATTCCTTCATTTTCTTGGTAGACCGGCCGAAATAAATACAAAAATTGAGAGGTCCTGCTCCTACCATTTTTGGAGACTTTGCTCCGGATAAACTCTTTTTTTTTTTCATTCTTATGCCCCCCTATCATAATAACAAAATAAATGGACACTGTTCTACTCGTACAGATAACAATTCAGTGATCAGAACATTTTCTTAGGACAGGGAACAATTTGAGGAACCCACAGTTTTATAGCAACTTTATGGCCGATGTACAGCAATTCAGAATGGTCGCATTAGAGAATCTATGTCGTCATTCAATAAGGATTCTGTAGAAGTGCAATGCAATGTTTTAACATGATCTATTTTTTTAGGACCTTAGTACAAAATTGTACACAATTGTTTCATAATTAGCCACCCTCACATGGGAGGATTCACAATGTTTACTGATGTGAGGTCATGGTCTGTCGTTGCCCCGCAAGGTGCTGATCTTGTTGGTGCAATAAAGGTGTGTTTGGTTCCTCGCATATTTTTAGCCTGGCTCGTACAAGTCATTCAGGTTGAAACGAGTCAGGCTGTATGGATGCAATATGAGTTATTTGGTTGGCTGTTTCTGCTGAGCCAGATTGTGCTGAGATATTGTTTGGTTGGGTGCATAAGGACGTTGACCGCAAGCGTAGATGCAAGATACGGTGGAAAGAAAATGTTAGCACGGCTTTAATTTTGTCTTAATATATACTAATAACCCTCATTTTACCTTAATCCACTATAATACTACCTAATATATATTGATCACCTCGTAATAACGTCATTAGCAGAGCCTGCATCTAGAGAAATGGAGAAATTGGCGTTTTTGCCCAGCCTGGATGAAGGCACCTTTTGCATCTGCTCAGCTAGGTTGCTTTACACATGCAGCCATCCAAACAAGCGAAACAAAAATAAGATTCTACACTTGGTGAGCCTAACCTAAGCTTATGCACCCAACCAATGCACCCAACCAAACACCCTAAGTGTCTTAGTATAGCTCCACTTTTGGGGCTCCTTCCGTGGTGTTGGTGTTTCCCCTTCAGGGGTCGGCGTTCTATTCTCTTCTTTTGAAATAAATGGTAGAGCTCCTGCCTTTGGGTAAAGAAAAAATAACGTTTACTGATGTTTTGTGCAGAGAGGTTAATGACATTATTTTTCTTGCAGATATGAGATTTGTAGGACACAAAGCACTGTCATCCCTGAGTTAGACACGCCATTTAATTAGAACGGCTTCATGTGATTATGGGACGCCCATTGTTGTCACGTTGTGAAGTAAACCAATCTTTGGCCATGTGCTTTAGTTATAAGAAATTCTTCCACAAGAGCTTAAGATAGAATCAAACTTAATAAGTAGGATGAATGGCTTGCTTGTAGCTTTGTACAGAAAGAGAGAGACATGATCAGATTAATTGGCCGTGCATGACACTTGTTGCAGCAGCATCGTTTGGGTTGGTTCTTCCAGATACTTTAGGGGTCCATAAGGTACAAATGGACACGGGAAGCCACTTTGTTTGTTGCATCAAATCATGTTAGCATTAGGTGATGGACAGGATATGCACAAGATAAGTGGCTTTCAGATGAATTTGGCATTGCTAGGTGGAGGAAAGGGATAAGGGGATATCAATAGGAATAGGGACACCAGTGGGAGTATGGAAATAGGGGGTTGGTAGCACTAACTTTTGAGAGATTTGGTACATGTTGGCACCGGTTCTTTGATAAGTTTCCCATAGGTAAAATTTTTGTTATCCTATAATTTTTGGTGCTTCTGAATGGTTGGAAAGAAGCTTGGAGAAAGAACTCATCTCTCTTTCTCCACTAAAAACCACAATAAGTTCACAAGTTTGGAATGTGTTAAGCTCTATGTCGATGTATGAAGTTCTGTGCCCAAATTTTCCCTTCTTCAGTTAAGTTAGTTGGGAAAGTAAGCAGTTTAGTTATGGGTTGTGACAGCTGATTTTCCTTAGGAAAGCGACTGCGCATTTGCGCCATACCAAGGCATGAAATGCAATCCAAAGGGATGCCAGTGACTTGAATAATGTTGACCTAGAAAAGCAGTGGTGTGTGGCAGGCATGAGGTATTGTATTCTAGAGTCACATATCTGTCACCATCACTTTTTTTTTTTGTGTGCTTGTGGTCTTGTGGACTCGTGGTTTCATATTTTCATTCTTTTAGCTAGCCAGGGGACCAAACTTAGAGCATTTTGTCAATACACAATTAACCTCCATACAGTTTGAATTTTGCAAAAAAAAAAAAAAACATAGTTCAGTTTCAGACAAGCGAGCTGCTTAGGTTGCAGATGACGATTAACAATTTAAGATGATGTGCAAGTTGAGATTTGAAGGCTATCAAATTTTCTGGCAGGATGCTTAGAATTTCTCGCCCGCAAGTACGAGCTCCCATTGCTATTAAACAGAGATAGTATTGGATACTAATAGCCATGCCGATCATATTGGTGTACTTGAAAAAAAAAGGTCTGGACCAAGTTGAATCTTCCTGTTCTAGGCCTGGAAAGATATGTTAATGCGGAAACTCAATATGTTTTCTTCTCTTGACCAAGAATTTTTCAAATATAACTGCAATAAATTGTGTTTACATCGATGTAAATGTAACTCTATCAACGGAAAATGGCCTGAAAATGGCCTGTCAATTTGATAAGATACATTTCATTTCACGGTCAAGAAAGGAACTGGGCGAGAAATACAATGTGGATATGAAAAAGAAGGTGATTTATTGATTAGTATTGAACTTTTCATTACATGGTCAAGAAAAGAACTGGGCGAGAAATACAATGTGGATATGAACAAGAAGGTGACGTATTGATTAGTATTTAGCTTGTGCGACTGTGCCATGTGATTGATGCACACATTTAGGCGTTAATTTCCGTGTTTAATGCATGTCAAACTTAAGGTCCATATTATCCAAGTTCAGTTAACCAGCTGCGTAAAACAAGTTCCAAATTCAGAGCATTTCAATCTCTTTTTTTCTTAAAGGAATCACATCAGTTGGTTGGGAAAAAAACTGCAAAGTCGGTTCCTTTTGATCGAAGAAAAGGACCTGGCGATCGTGCCAAACCAACGCATGAAGTTATGCAATCCAAATTCGTGCCAATGGCTTGAAACTCGAGTGCTTGCCCTAGAAAAGTAGTGGTTTATGGCTGGCATGCTCTATGGTGTTATAGAATTACATTTCAGTCACCTTTTTCCTTGTGTACAAGCTTGTGCTCTCTTTTCCATTGGCTTACTAATTTTCATTTCTTATCAAGGGAACCAAACTTATAAAAAAGAGATAATTGCACTAGCTTCCTAAACTTGTGAGGTTGTATCACTTTACTCTATATACTTGCATTTTATTTTCTCGGCCCACTAAACTTGTCTCCGTTTGCACCACAAGTTCTTTCCTCCGTTAGTTAACAGAATATGCCGACTTTGTGTAGTAAATTGCACTGTAGCTCTCTAAACTTGTGAGATTGTACCACTTTACTCTATAAACTTGTATTTTACTTTCTCGGCCCCTAAACTTGTCCTCGTTTGCATTGGAGGTCCTTCCTTCTGTTTGTTAATTGAAAACATTGAGCTAGCGCGTGTCATTACAAAGGTGGCATGACAGCACACATGGCCACCGCGTCGGCCATGTTAGCCCCGTCGCCCTGCCACATGGTCATCTATGGAGGTGGCGTTGTTGACGTGTGCACGACCTACTTCCTCTACACCCACGTCGTCTCCCCCACCGTCCTGACTCTCGTCTAAAAGTCCTCCCTCGCCTGTGCCACCTCCGGCAGGGCCGGCAGCTTCCTCGCCCTTCTCCACAACCCTAGGAAGAAGATGGGCAGCGGTGCTGCGGGCTATGGCGGAGGCGGATGGCGGCGGCGGCAGTCCAGCGAAGTTCCAACGAGGGTGAAGGGAGCATGGGGTAGAACGCGACGTCGCGAATCTAGAGAGGTGGATAAAGAGGGGAGTGGCTCACCAGTGGCGGTGAATTTGGATGATGAAGACCTACGGCTGGTGTGGAGGAACACATGCACGATCTTGGCCGGCGACTGCGGTTCGACTTTGATTGAACATAGAAGAACGCAGACGAGGTCCGACAATACAGTGTGACACGGTCAATCAGTCTTGGCAGAGACCCATCGGAATGGTGGGATCGGAAGGTGGACATGACAACCATGACAGAGCGCGGCCGGAGGAATGGTGTGAGAACCCGCATAATTAGCTAATCTTTTTTTCAGTAATCGGTTTTTAGCGGTAATTAATCTCGGCTTAGCAGTAAGCTAACAATAGTTTTGCGATCGTCGTTAAGCTTTTAGTTTGTCGTCAGCGCGTTAGTTTAGTGGGTTTCGTTTCACGAGCATTGCATTTCTAGTCAATGGAGTAATAGCAGTGCATCCTCATCATTTCATTTCATTAATTGTTATGTAAATAATTGCAACCCATAGTAGTTTGCATCCAATAATAAAATGTTACATGCATTCTGCCGTAGCCCTCCTTGTATCCTCATCTGTTGGTCGCTAGTCTATCGAACCATTCTTTGATCCATTGCCATCGCTCGCCAAGAATGCAGAAAATGGTTAGCGAGCCAAGTTGAAAGCAGTATCTGAGAGTAATAGAATAAAGGAAGTGGCCGTCAGATTTTCCCCAAAGTGCAGTGGAATACCCGAAGCGACCTAAACGGTCGGTCCCTTGACCGTCAAGATACCCAGACCAACCGGAGTTAGTCGGCCTCTTGATCGTCAAGATATCCATACCATCCGAGGTCATTCGGCACCTGTCATTTCTGTGGGCCTCATCATCCGGCAATATTAGAATCGATACCCACGTTTTATCGACCTACCTCAGTTAAAAATCCGAAAACCGATCCAAAGCCCACTTTTGAACCCAAAGTCCTTAAACCACAACAATAGAAGCATCATTAGGATCGGAGGGTCCTTCACAATGTCCATCACAAATCATCAGTAGCGCACAGGTCAAAGAGATAAGAACCAGCCATCCAAAATATCAAACACAGCTCACTGCCAGTCAAAAGCCCCCTCGGCCAAGCCTCAGGAATTCATCCCCTTTATCACAGCACCTCACCCCATCTCTTCACAAGCCAGCCGGAGCTCCCCTTTCCCCTTCACAAAGGGAGCAAACCAAAGCCAACACCACCAGAGAGGCCACCATTCCCCTCCTCCTATCCTCAACCAAGAAATCACCCACACCAGTTCAACCCAAGCCAGCACCCTCACCACCCCAAGGAGCCACTGGTGGAGAAGGGCTAAGAGGCAGGGAAGACCAAAAGAGCAAGGAGCCAGGCGACTAGGAGCCAGAAGGCAAGGAGCAAGGAGCCAGGAGGTAGATGGCGATCAAGCCACCACCAAGCATCAAGGCAGCCAGGAGCAAGCAGGAACCCGCAGCAAGCTCAGAGTTCTCCCCAATACTTGCTTGCAAGCATCAGGAGGAAGGAGAAGAGCATCAGCTCGAATCCGACGCTGCCATCCTCCTTCCCCTACCCTTCAAACCCACAGGAGGTACCTCTAGTACATCAGTGCTAAGTATGCATATAAACATCTCTCAGTAGCAGCATCATTTAGCTCTCAGCTTCATCACAGAGCATAAGGGGGAGGAATAGGCAGGGAGGAAGAGAGAAAGAGCCGGTGGCCGTAGGCCGAGCCGGCCAGCCGGCTCGAGCTGAGGAGCGGGGGCCACAGCCTGGCCGGGCCGGGCAGGGGCGGGTGAGAGCGGCGGCGCGGAGGAGCAGCCGGAGTTGGGGCCGAGCCACGCCGAGCCGGCCGTGCGCGCTGACCCGGGGACGAGTGTGTGGCGGCAGAGAAGGTCGGGCCGAAGGTGCCAGGAGGGAGAGCTTAGGGAGGTGGAGGAGGAGGTAGAAGGGGTTGGGGGAAGAAGATGAGGCAGAGGGGAAAAGGAGGCAGTTCGGCTGGATGAGGGTTAAGAGAGAGGGAGGTGAGGAGTTAGGTGAAAGTGGGGATTAGAATTAGTGTTAGAGGAATTAGGAGTTTGTGCAAATAAAAATTGATAGACGTAATAAAATGCAAGCGCGATTAGTATTTTAGGTTGCGTACATTTATCGCTCGTTCCGTCAACTCGACCCTAAACTGAATAGACCGTAGAACGGCATCGCTTGGGGAGTGCTAACTTAGCAGGGACCGAAAAATATTGTTAAATTAAAATACACTAACAATTGCGCTAACTTATGTACTCTTAATATCATCCAAAGATCAACTAAGTATTTGTGTATTATTATCTCGCTCTGTCGCGTAATTGCAGAAGGCGATCTCACGCCGACGGGAGTAGTTAATACGGAGTTCTTCGTTGACGACCTTTTCTACAGTTCTGAAGGCAAGCGATCCTCTTGAACATGAATCTAACTATTTTTAACTGTAAATTGTATATTACTATATCATATATTTATTGCATCCAAACTATTTCTCAAAACTCAAATCATTTAATTTCTATGATGATGAAAGAAAGGAAAGATATGAGAAAGATGAATGAATGAAAGATGATGCAATATTATGGCTGGTAAAGGGGGCCCGGGGCAAGGATGAAAGAGGGCAAGAGGTGTGACCCATTTACATATGGTTAAAATATAAGGACCAACAACACTCTTGCTCGGTCAGATGCCGTATTTGAGTACAAACCATTCTCCTGTTTTGACAGGCAGAAAATGCTACCCGGTTACGTAATTATGCTCTCCACAATGGGTAAGTATATATGTGTGAGTGTGTAAAGAAAGAAGCAGGCGCTATAGCGCTAGGTGGAGTGTTGGGTGCAGAGAGGATGAACTGGTCCAACCAACATTACCCGAACTCGGTGTTGGCCAGGTCGGCACCAACGGAAAGTAATGGGTGGAGAAATTAATCACGAACACTGAAAACATCTCAGATTCGAACTCAAGTCGCATCAAAGAAAATGCGATGGACCAAGCTCATATAGAGCTCATAATAGTTATGGGTAAAGTGGTACAAGCCTGCGCAGTGCTATATCAAATCATGAATTCATGTCAGTCTTCTGGATTGGAGTCTACGGGAACCGCTAGGGGTTTTTCTTCTCTCCGAGTGACTAGTAGTCTTTTCAGAATAAAATTTTGCCACCTAATGTTTTATTGAGTTATTTTCAGAAACGAGATGAGCTAGAAAATGAAGAAAAGAGCAGAGATGAGTCATACAGTGTATTTTGCTATTAATGCTTGCTGAGTACATTAATTTGTACTCAACCTTGCTAGTATTCTCCTTTGTAGATCCTAGTCCGGCCGGGAACTATCTCGCGTGGGACGAAGGACTTGCAGGTACCGGGAAGGTCGCTGGTGATGGGGTCATTGGTTCGAGAAGCCGCGCGAAGTGGATGTCTTGTTATGCTCGTGGGACGAGTAGAAGATCGATGAATCAAGAAAGGCAGCGAAGGGACTTAGTAAATTATTATGTAAGAACCTTAGCCTTGCGTGACTAACTGGAATAGAAAGTACAGTTTCTATTTTATTGTTCTGCTACGTTAACTCTGGTAAAAGATTACTATTCGTTGGAGCAGTGTTCTACTGAGCAAACGAATAGTAATCCGTATGCCTAAGTGTGATTACCCCTGGGGTAATGACACGGGGCATCGCAAATGGTGAGGAAGAAGGTCATTTTTCCCATGTCATCATCCATGTCAGCTACAAAGGATACCAAGTCAGTCTATTCCACCAAGTAACTGGGAATATGACCTGTGGTGCGAATGAGGACAAGTTTAGGGGGCTAAGAAAATAAAATACAAGTTTATGAAGTAAAGTATGAGCTACAGTGCAGTTATCTCTGAAAAAAACTTTTCCTCTCCGTAATGGGAGTAGGCGTAAGCATTATATTGTTGTTCCTTCTTTGTTGAAGGTTTTAGGTTCGCTTGGTTGATTGACTGAAAATATCACATGGTTTCTGGAGGGCATTCACAGCTCATGTTCGTTGTATTTATGAGGACTTGGACCATGCACGCCGAATCCTCTGTCATCAGTCTGGAGCCACAAGGTGGGAGTTCAATGTACAAACTCATCTTTATATACATCTTCTTTGTGAAACATGCAAAGTTTTCAAAAAGAACGGCATATGGGATATACTTGATTAACTGGACCAACTGTAACATTTACATAAATGCAAGTGTACCTTCTATCACATGGTAGGCCCTGAAAATGTCCTAAGGTATATCACACTTATATGATTACACAATCAAGAAAAGAATTGGGCGGGAACAAATACACCGTGATGGACTGTGAACATGCATGGACAGGAAGAAGAGAAGAGACAGAATTCTCTACTACTCAATGTACGTACAGTGCAAATGTAACTAGCATTAGTTGACCTTGGTGCACACTCGCCGGATCTCGCCGTCTGAGCTGGTCTTAACCCCGACGCGGCCGAGCTTGGTCATGGCTGCGACGAAGGCGTCGAAGAAGGCCGTCTGGTTGGCGGCGAAGTAGTTGACTGTGCTCCGCGACCGGCGGTCGGCGAAGAGGGCCTGGTCGGAGGCCAGCAGGCCCTTCATCTGCTGCAGCGTCTGGTAGTAGCCGTTGTCGAACTTGGTAGGCGTGACGGCGTCGAGCATCGCCACCGTGGACGGGCTGTAGTTGAGCGGGCACGTCCGCCGCATCTGCCGCAGGAAGAAGAGGTTCATCGGCGGGCTGTACTGCGGCGCCGCGCCCTTGAACTGGTACAGCCGCCGCACGAACTTGTCGCAGTGCGTTACACCGATCGTGTGACCCCCTGCAGCACCGCAGTTCGCAAGTACGTCAATAATAGTACTGGCATCTTTAATCAACGAGCACTACTACTATACTACAGCAAAGCAGTTTCGTAGAGATTAACGAGTGGTGTTTAGCCGTCACTAGTGATAGCCAGAACGAACTTGCGTGTAGCCCTATAGCACAGTGACAATGGATTCATGGGGCCTAACAAAAAGGTCTCTGCACGCTGCAGCGAAAAGCCGCGCATACGTACCCAACGCCAGTCTGGAAAGGGCGTGGGTTTTTACGAGCAAAAATGTAGCAGATGAGTTAACAAGTAGTATCTTGTTCGTCAGTGTGATGAGTTGGTAGTATACTACGATACACTTGGGATGGATTGATGGGGATTTGAGAGGCGCAGACGAGACGAAGTGATGAGCCCTCCCGGCGCCGCTCCCAACCATTCTGCCACTTTTGTGACATGGGACTCGCTAACCACCGCCCCAATCATCTACTACTGCGCTTAGCTTTCGGCTAATCAGACGGCATGTTTTGATGTGAAATTGCCGAGAAATCTCGGCCTACGTACGTACCTGAGAGAGCGATCATGTCGGTCTGCGTGAGGCCGTTGATGGCGAAGAGCTTGTTGAGCTGGTCCAGGTTGAAGCCGGCGCCGGGGAGGCTGTGCTTCACGACGGCGCGCGTCCCGACCTTGCCGTCCAGCCGCCCAAGCTCCACCTGATAGTACGGCCCTCCCGTCTGCATCAAGCAACATCAATAGCTTTCACCGTTAGCACAGAGCAAGCAAGCCGTGGAGTGAAATCCCAGTAATTTACAGCACAGTTTGCAATCAAGTGTAGTAGCATGACTATACGAGCAGCAGAATTTTCGGCACGGCCAACTTGCGTGGCTCATCAATAATTGATTCAGTAGCTCCACGAATACCACCCCTGTCTGTCTGTCCACGAATACCACCGCACTGCACTGCGCATCTCGCTCGCTCGATCGGCTCGGCGGATTAGGTATTGGGTGCCGGTATCTGTCGCCGACTCGCCGTACCCGGCTCATTTATGCGAGGCAAAACCGTGTAGGCATACTGAGTACTGCTTATTTTTCATCAGGGAATTGATGGCGCCGTAGCCGGAACGGACAGCGTAGTAACTCGCTCCCATCACTGTAGACTGGCTACGGAGTAGGAGTAGTTCGTCACCCCACGCCAGGCCCTCTGGACTCTGCTATAAATAAATAGGGCAGCAGAATTCCGACAAGCTTTCACCAGGGACCATCACGTGTCCAAATTTTAGCGCCAAATCCATTTTTTTTCGAGCTCCTCTCTCTAGCTTCTATCAGTAATTTTGTAGTACAACTAATCAAACATGCAAAAGATTAGAGAAGTTTCTCTGCTTGACTGCTTCTGCAAGTTGGAGTATCTACTGTCTAGTATTCTAGTAGCAGTTGTTTGTTGGGTAGTTTCACTTACTCCAATCCTAGTACTGGATTTGACACCACCGAGGCTGCAACGCGCGCGCACAGCTCTCTAGGGGAGAAAGAGAGAAAGATGAGAGCTCCGTGCATGATGCGTGCGTACGTGTTCTGCGTCACTGGGAGGGAGAGGCGTAGTTGCGGTACAGCTAAGAGAGTGGGCTCGTCATGCCGCAGCGCAGCGAAGAACGCCAGTGTGCACATGCAGCAGCAGAGGTACATGTCATGTCAGCCTCATCATAGCTGTCGCCCGGCGGGCAGGGCTGGTCACGCACGCACGCTGCAGCGGCGAGCTGCTGCGGCGAGCGAACCACTCGCCCGAGCTAGAAAGGCGCGCAAAACATAAAGAAGCCGCGCGCGTTTAGCCGTTAAAAACACCGGCCTGAGTAAGGTTTTGCCCCTGATCACACGCATCACCATCAAAGGTGGCATAACCGCCTCGAAAGCGCACTCAGACGGCTCTCCACTCTTGCAGGCGCGCCGGGCGCGCCGAAAGGAACATAAAGAGAGGCAGGCGCGCATGAGACGGGTTTCTGTGAGGGTACCTGCGAGACGACGTCGCGGGCGGCGAGGGCGAGGATGTCGGCGCAGGAGACCTTGTTGGAGCACTGGGCGTCGGCGTCGACGGCGGCCTTGGCGCGGGTGATGAGGTCCAGCGCGTCGGGCGACAGTGTCGTGTCCGCGCCCGCGCTGTGCTCGTCGTCCTGCCCCGCGATCAGCACCGATGCGTCGCACCCCTGCACCAGCAAAAAATTAAAAAGATCGATTAATCGGGGTGCCATCGACAACAGAAACAAACACGATCAAGTAAAACATGGCTAATTAAGCTGGTTTTAATTCTGTACCCTGACGAAGCAGTCGTGGAAGAAGAGGCGGAGGGTGCCGGGCGCGGCGTTCCTGGTCTCCTGGAGCTTCTGGGTGACGGCGCCGCGGACGATCGTCTCCACGTTGGGGCACGTCGACGCGTAGTAGTTCTGGCTCAGCTGGGCCGCCGCGCACGCCGCCGTCGCCACCAACACGCCGACCGCGGCCAGCACACTCTGCTGCCGCGACTGCAACTGCAACCTACTCGACCTCATTGCTAACTAGCGAGTACTATAAGCTCTAGCTTCTTTGTTTCCCTCTCTTCGACTCTTAGCTCTCACTAATCTCTCTATGGCCTGTCTGTCTGGTCTTAATTGCTTGCTTGCTGCCGTTGCTCTCTCTCTGTGTAGCAAACACTCGGTGCTTTAAGCGAGGAGAGAGGCGAGCGCTTATATAGATGAGACGAGAGAAGAGCTGAGCTGAGCTCGCGGCTCGCCTCGCCCGGGGAGGACCGGAGGAGAGACTTCAGAGACTAGCTCAGCTCGCCGGGGGAGGACCGGAGGAGAGACTTCAGAGACTAGAGATGGAGTGTTACTGCTAGTTGCAATGATGGGGACTCCTGGGGACGCGCTAAACAAAAGGCCAAAGCCAACTAGCAACGGCTGTACGTACTCCTTTGCTCTCACTGCCTGCCTCTCAAGAGAGTAGAGAGAGAAGCAATTAATTTAATGCGAATGTAGTACACCATGTACAAGCATTTACTCTGGAAATCGGTAAATTAAAGCTAGCTCAGCGAACACCTTGATCACTGTTTCGGCCCGGCAGCTCGCGTACTTCGCACTACTCGCTAGAATATCGTTTTGGAGATTATAAGGTTTCCAAACACAACTTTGATAATTAATTTTTATTATAATAGATTTATAAAACATAATAAAATTATATTTTTATGAAAGTTCTTCTCTCTCTATATATATACACCATTTATATGTGTTCAATATAAATATTGAAAAGATATGGATAGCAATAATTTTAAAAACTTCATTACACGTAATCCGTGTAATCCAAAACGATAATTTTTTTTTATGAATCCTTGTAACTAGCTGTATCTCCAGCTAGCTGGTCACCGTCGCATTCAACTCATGCATTTCGGCATTCCGGCGCGATAGACTTCGATAAATTAAAGTATTCTTCACGTTTGTTAAGAGTACCGAAACGGGAGGAGAATACAACGAGAGAAGAGGGCACGAGTTCGTCCAGAACGACGGTATTTTCCACGCCCAGGAACGGAGATCGGAAAGGCAACGCCGATCAGGCCATGTGGGTTCAAGTACCCTGTGTGCGCTGTATCATATCAAGAACACTACAAAAGGTTGCGTCTAGGTATGCCGCGCGCGAGGGCCCATGGAAGGTCACACACACTCACACTGACTCACAGGCGCCGTGAGAAGAAGAAGAAGCTAGTAGCGGCGCCGGCGAAGGATGGGGAAAAGAGGCTGTAGCAGAGTCAAAAAGGGCGCGTTTTTCTTTTTGTCTGAGCATATATTCCCGTGAGATTTTACAGGTTTGGTTAATGAGTCCACTACGGCAGTGGCAAATGGCGACACTACCACCCGTTGTAGTGCAGGAGACAACTTTGCCTGTTTTTGAGTGCTGTGGATGCTAACCACCGCTCCCAAGGGAATCCGTGATGAAGATAAGAGCATATAAAATGTAAGAGGAGATTTTGAGTGATACGGTGTTTGTTTGGTTTTCAGAGTAAACTATCTTGAGTGAGGAGATCATGTTGGGACTCGACAGCTTTGCACAAATACGGTGCAGAAATGTGCATATCGCTAAATTAAGCAAATCCAGTTATACTACAACAATTCTTGACTTAGTGACTGAATATGTACAGGCCATACCGCTACAGAAGTTTAAGTTGCTGGATGCCTGGATATACAACTTTGCCGTACCAAACGTGGCGTGTTTATACAGGTCACGTTAGGAAAATCCATCGTAAGTGATTGTTTGGATACATGTGATCCGATTCAATTTTTTGAATTGATCCAGAATTTAAATTTAAATCCCTTTTAATCTGAATAAATTGATTCTGATCTCTCCCTATACAAACAAGTTTTGAAGGAGTTCTCGTTTCCTCGCGTACCTCCAAATTTCTGAATCTGTTTGTACGCGACCGTGAAAGAATTAGTGCTTTCTTTGCTCTTTCACATGTTGTCCCATCAAGTTACTCGTGTTCGATTTCTAGAACAGAATGAAGTACCCATACTCTGCACAAACAGTTAATGCTAGTGCTCGGTCAAGAAGAACGAGAACGATCGATCGAACTGGGGAGAAAGCAAGCACGCGCGGCCTCTCGGATGGAACTAACTGAGACCTACTATAAAATTCAGGTCACATCCAGCTGATTAGAAAAGCCACTGGAATCTCATTAGAACGTTGGTCTTGTAGCTGGAGCTTAAGAGGTGTTTGGCGTAACGGTAGCTTTTCAGATAAACAGCTTTCGGCTGGCTCAGATTGAACGGCTGAACTAAAGAGGTTTTATTTTCAGCAGTTAGGTTTTTAGGTAGATTAACTGAAGTTTCTGAGTTAGAAAATATTTGAAATACCTCTAAGGCAAATGATGACTTGTTTAATGATGTTTAACGATAATTGACAGCACTTTACAACAACTACCGACAATTCGCATACAAGTAAATCTTAACGACAATTGATAGCAATTGACGACAATTTGCATAAAGTAAATCTTAACAAAAATTAATGCAATTGATAGCAATTAACGTCCATTGATCTAATTCCATGATTAAACAAGTAATCAATTCAATGATTACATAAATAATTTATTTATATCGAAAAAAAGAAGACAAAATAATTGAAC
This sequence comes from Ampelocalamus luodianensis, assembly GCA_036346255.1. Classification (NCBI taxonomy): domain Eukaryota; kingdom Viridiplantae; phylum Streptophyta; class Magnoliopsida; order Poales; family Poaceae; genus Ampelocalamus; species Ampelocalamus luodianensis. The sequence continues at coordinate 46,401,691 of CM070627.1, read as the reverse complement.
AATTAAAATAAAAAATAAAAAAGATGCCATCGACAGCGATGGCGGGAGGAGGACAGCGACGGTCACATCGGGGGAGGGCGGCGGCTAGGGTTCGAGCTGGGGATGGCCGGTGGGGAGGGGGGTTTTGTTGAGCGGAAGTGGTGGATAATTACAACCGAACTCTAGGGGTAATCTCGGAAGTCAAACCCGCCGAAATCATGGGAAACTGCCCCTAGGCGGCTTCAGGCTTTCGGTTTCCCCACGTTATAAACAACCTCTAGCTTTTTCAAAAACCACTGGAGAAAGCCGTTCGTTTGGGACTGTTTCCGGCTTTTACACGCGAAAAGCCGAAGCCATCCCAGATGTGGCCTAAAGAGAGGCTAGCAGCGGATGATTGGGTGGGTTATCTTTTCAGATTTGTACTGTAGTAGGTAACACTCCTACGTACCAGCATTGCAAGGAAGAACTGTGGCAAGTATACTACTACAGTACTATTACTGACTTAGGAGTAGAAGATTATGGAATTCTTTTTATTATTTAATCATTTTTTTAAAAGTTATGTTAAAGATAGTTTTTTCCTAACTTTATTTTCAATTCTGACCCTTTTGGTCACACCATGACCCGTAGTGTGACCAAACTGTGTTGTTACGCCGCCGACCGTGACATGGACAAACTGTGCTGTCACGCCACTCCACATGACGTGACAGGACTTAGTCCAAAAACAGACGCGTCCAAAGGGGTCCGTGGCGTGAGAACACAGTTTAATCACACTGCGGTCAGTGGCGACAATACAGTTTAGTAATGCCACGGGTCATGACGTGACCAAAGGAGTTATAATTGAAAATAAAGTTAGAAAGAGGTTCTCTTTTAAAATAATTTTTTAAAAAAAATAAAGAATAAGAAAGGCTGAAGATTATGTTGGGTTGAGACATGCATGTGTGGAGTATGTTTCTAAAAGAAACACAGCATAGATGACTCAACTTTGCAACTAGTAATTAGTAGTACTAATCACTGAGTAGTGACCACTAACCACTACCAGTAACCACAGCCTACTTAATTCATTAAATAATTAAGGGGTTTCTTTTTTTTTCCTTTTAATTAGTGTCCTTCGTCATGTTGAAATTTCATTTACGGGTACTGTTCAATGGTCAAGAAAGTTTTTTTTGCAATGAAGGGAACATCTCTGGAGTATTCGCATACATTTCATTCTGGTAGCTTTCGGTGTGAACGGGTTGAAAAGAAAAGACATATACTCCATCCTTTCATGAATAATATTAGTCAATAAATGATATCATTATATTAGTCAATAAAAATATTTTTATAATATAATAAATTTATATTATTTTATGAACATATTCATATAAAAAGTAATTATCATAGCTGTATATTGAAAACCGTGTCAAAGTCCAAAGCTTCGTATATTCTTGAACAGGAGAGGTAGTAAATAAGCTTGCAAATAATGAATGATAAGGGTTTGCAAAGGAAAATAAGGTAAAAGTTGTCTTGAAATTGTAAAATGATATGTACTTGGAACAAAATTTGAAAACTAAAATGACATGAATTCAGAAACGGTGGAGTAGAACTGAAATTTTCAAACCTAAGAAGCTAGGTGACCTCAACATCATGGACTTGGGAAAATTTCATAAAAGCCTTGCGCCCATGGGGATGGTCTCATCAGCAGACGTGCCTGCTCTACAATGGTAATCAAGGAACAGAATGACACCTTTGTCTCTAATGCCTTTTTGTGATACAAGTGTGGACGACATTACTAGCCTGGTTCAACGGCAACGTCCTTTTGTGCTCCCCCTCCCCCTCTCTTCATGTGTTTGTAATTGATTAGTAGAGCTCCTGTCCTTTCCTTAAGAAGAAAAAAGTACAGTGTTTGTTGTGTACCTGTTTCATGTTGTTGTATTTTATTTTATGCGGAAGTTTACACATTGGAACGGTGGACATATAGAACTGCTCCTAATGTCATTATCTGCTAAAAAAATCCGAAAAAAAATCGTGTTCTTGTGAGACACATTCCTATCTCAAACTTCATTTGGCTGGAAGAGCATGTATGGACTATGAAATAAAGCAATTTGTTGCAGGTTGCTCTGGAATATGCTTCTTCTAATCAACCAAGTAATGTTACTAATTTATTTTCAGTTTGAGTACCGGGCCATACGGACCTAACTTGGAATTAGGGATGCAATAGGAGCAGATAGTTTCTGACCGTCCATCCGTTCGATTAAATTCAAATATTATTCGGAATGTGAAACCGGATATCCGTGATTTTTCTCGGATTTCGGATTCGGAGCCAGATAGTTTTTTCCTGTATATAGAAACTGATTTGGGAAGGAGGTATCCGTCGGATTCAGAGCTATCAGGAAAATTAGTCAGTGCTATCCGGTAAAATATCCGATCACTATCCGGTAACAATAAACAATAGAAATTCCACTCCCTCCCATCTCAACTCTCGACTCAGTCCCGTGACTCGGACCTGACAGCCTGACCATGTCTCCCCTCCCCTTAGTCCCCTACAATATCTAACCCTAACCCTCGCCTCGCCTACCGCTGCTGGCTCCCTCCTCCCTTGTCACCGCCTCCAAACCTCCCTTGCCTCCCTCCTTCACAGCCGCCACCAAGATCGCCTGGTCTACCTCCCTTGCCTCATCTACCGCCATCGCTCCTCCTTCGCCGTCACCGCCAAGACTTCTCCCGTCTACCTCCTCACTCGCCTACCACCGCCTCCTCCTTCATCATCGCCGCCAAGATCGCTCTAATTTGTATCAAGGACTGGACAACTTCATCTAGAAAAGGTAATAATAAGTCATTTAGTTCATAGTTTATACCACTTTCAACTTTAGTTTAGCAACTTCATATCATTTTTAAATTTCAAGTTCTAAGGAGAAGATAGCATCACTTGTTGATTAATTGGATTTGGAGCTACATGATAAAGAATGTGCTAATACAAATATGAACGAAGAGGTTTGATAATTGTTAATTTGTTATGGATTGCCTAATGTATTACTGTTTCTTTCTTGCTATCGAAATCTCGAAAAACCATGACATCCTATCATTTTGTATTCCATTATCACATATTTGGTCAATGGTTCCTACTTTGTAGGCTTTGTAGTTGGCCTTTGTCTTTGTTTTCATTTTGAGTTCCTTTTTACTATTTTTGGGGTGTCATTTGATTTTTTTATAGGATGAGACGATGACCGAGACTTAGATCAACTGAGGCATGGTCTTAAAGATGACCTGCTGCTAGACAAGTCTTTTGTGTGGCCAACGAGCTGCTACTTACTTAGTACTTACTACTTGGCTACTTGTTGTCATGTTGTACTATTGTACTGTGTTGTGAACTTATAATGTAATGAACTAGTGAGTAGTGATGTACTTGGCCATGGTTAGTTGAATTTTAGACAGTGTAAGGTGTGAGAGTTGTGACTTGCTACTTGCTAGTTAGTAGTTACTACTTACTTAACTAGCCTGTGTCATGTACTTGCTAGTTACTACTTGCTTAACAATCCCTGCCATCATGTGATGTAGTTAAATTTGCATATTAAACTACTAATTTAGTTGCATTTTGGACATGTAGTATGATTGATTGATCTTTATTTGTACGACATATATGATTTCTATTTTCACGCAATATCCGACTAAATATTTGTGACCGAGACAATCTATATTCTGTTCGGCATGTATTCGCTCTGCATTCATGATCGAGACTATCCGCATTCGTATTCGTATCCAGCATTGTCCGTGTCTAACTTCGATTCCAAGACAAAATGTTAAATAGTATACGAGATGAGCGATATCTGTCCTTATCCGCTCAAATTGCATCCCTACTATGAATGCCTTGCAAAAAGTCTTAGCACAAAAAGGTACATTGTTGTCAAGTCGGGATAGATATAGACCTGTTCAAACACCAAAGCCGAGCCAAGCCAGTCGGTCCTGAAAATCCCAGCCTCTAACGGGCCGTCCTGAGCCTGGCCTAGCTCGAAAAATGATTTTCCCAATAAAAATACTATTTAAATTCTTTTTTGGAATAAAAAGTCATAATTAATTCATTTCAAGAATAAAAAATAATTTTTATTATTTTATTGCATTCAGCAGGCTTTCTTGTTCTTTCGAACCGGAAGTCAAGGCCTTAATCCGCCCGACCGCAAAGCCACCTATGAACATGTCTACATAGAAGTAAGTGCCAAGGCATATGTTATATATTAAAAGTTGATGTCAGGTCTCTTACGGCTGTTAAGAGAAAAGATAAATATGCTAAAAATTCTCACAGAAAAAGAGAAAAACATCTAACCCTTAAATTGGTGGGCTCTAATTTTGAAAGCTTAGATTGGATAGTTGTCTTAGAGATATATTAATTTGAAAAAAAAACTAAAAAACATCAAACTCTTAATTTAGTGGTATTAAGTACAATTATACTCGCTCTGTTCAAGAATGTATGATGTTTTGGATATCAATATGGTCTTCAATATGCAAGTTTGACTATTACTTTTTATATGAATATGTTCATAAAATAATATAAAAATATTATATCATTGATCACTAATATATAAAAACTATTTGTATTGATCACGTGAAAATAATATTATTACACGCTTTTTTTAAATGTCATATAGTATTATAATATACCAAACCACGCAAGGCGCGGGCGAGCTAGTTACATTAAAAGAATAGATGGTAGAACGTAGCGCGAAATTTTGAGACCAGTCAGTAGGAAATAATAATTGCTGCGGCCTACCACCTACGCACGGTGAACATGAACGCAATCTAACGCTTTAACGGTAACTGCTTTGGAAAAGTTTAACAGCTAACACCGTAAAGCACACCATCACTTTACCGTGTTTCCAGAATAAATTATGCCCGGCCGGTCGCACGGTGGAGCAATTATGTTATGGATATATATGTTTGCTAAGAAAGCGCGATAGTAATCAGCACTGACGTAGCTTGGACGGCAAAGTCAGGTAAGCATGATTAGTTACCGAGTTAGACGATAATTACAAATTCTTTGGACGACGCGACGCGACGCTCCCCCGCCACTGAGCGAGAGACAACGGCTTCGGAGCGGATTGTGACTCGTCTCCACTTATCATATTCTTCTCTTTTTGAAAAACGGATTTGCCTCAACTTCACTCTCGGTTCTTTAGTCCGGCCATTACCTTGTCAAAACCTTCTTTATGTAACGAGGTCCTCACGTGAGAACGGTACCTCAGAAGCGGGCGGTCTCCTGCACATATATAGCGATCGTGGACAACTTGTTGCCGAAATTTCTTGCGGAGTACCACGTGAAATGGGAGAAAGCTCTAGCGAAGGACGTTCGGTTAGGTGCATCAGCGGCATTCAGGTCGGAAGGACGCCCAATTCCCTTGGGTTTCCGAGTTAATCCCTGATCAGCTGGCGCCTGGCTGCGATAGTAGCGTTCAGCAGCCAGCAGCCCGAGTTGACCAGCGAAGCAAGCAAGCTTGTTTGTCTACCTAGCCAGGTCGTGCGATGCTGGCATGCACGTTGCGCAGAATTCCAGTGCGACACGCCCACGGTTTCCGTTTCGGCATTGATCGATGCGTGGCTTATTGTTCGCAGCAGCATTTGACGCACCAATTCGATCCATCATGGCATGGGTCATGGCAGATGGGGCTCAAGGAAGAAATCCCTGGCCGATACGCTCTAGCTTCGGGGATCGAGGATGTTGTTTTCGCGCCCACGACCACGTCGTTTTTGCAGCAGATTCTCTCGCGCCGTGCCCGTCACCGTCAATGGCTCCTCCCGTGGGGCCAAGAGGCGGAGTACTAGATAAGGGCACTGCCCTGCTTGGGCCTGAGTGAGAATCTGTGGTTGTATGCTCATATAATGAGTTGCCCAAGATCTTTTAATTTTTGCTTGAAAAAAATATTTGTTACAGACAAAAATTATAGACGATTGATGTTATCTGTTGTACATTCGCTGAGAACGAAGAACTTATTTGCAGTTAGCTCGCCAAGCTAATCATTAACGCAATCTTCGGATTCCTGCAATTCTGCAATGCATCTCTGCGTACAAACAGGTATGCCGATCGAGCACTGTTAGGTCCGTGAACATTAGGTGCAATTGATCAACAGAGCACCCTGTTTAAGTTTATCCAATCGTCGCAACCGCATTATGAATCTACTGGTGTATTGTGTACAAGCTACCCCTGAACAAGACTAGCTTAAATGTGTTGAAGATCGTAGTAGTCGTAGGAAATAATCAAACAATCGACAATCAACAAAGAGATAAATAGATGAAGACATAATATGAAGAACCTTTTTATTCATTGATCAATCTCTTTCTGTGCATAGGGAGGTCCTATTTATAGACTAAAACATATCAGGAGTAGTTTTGGTATTATGCCCATTAACCCATAATCCAGGGTTTCTCAATATTCTCCCTTGGGCGAATACCGCATCATGCACATATCTCATTAAAAACTCCTCCAAAAAACCCAGTGAAAAAAAAGAATCGGAGAAAAAAGTACATTACATCCGTAAGTTGCATTATATCGTTGCCTCGTTAAAAACCTTTATGTAAGAAATCTTCTGGAAAAACTCACTAAGTGAAAAAAAAAGTGTAATATCTCTATCTTCTGGGTTAATCTTCAAGATTAAGGTAAAACTTCAAGGCCTTAAGTGGATTATGATTCAGAGGATTCTCCTCCTGAACCCTGCAACTCTCCAAACCGTTTCATCCCAATACCACGAACATATCGTTGAAAACTGGACGTAGATATAGACTTAGTGAATAAATCAGTCAGATTTTCACAAAATTTAGTTTGCAGGATGTTCACCTCATCGTTCTTCTTGGGTTCATGAAGATAGAAGAATTTGGGAGCAATATTTTTCGTGATATTACTTTTAACATAACCCATTTGTATTTGTGCAACACAAGCAGAATTATCTTCATAGATTATTGTAGGGGTATCGACAGTGTTAATGCCACATTACTTTTGGATATGGCTAATCACACGTCTAAGCCAAACACATTCACGTAAGATTTCATATAGTGCAATAATTTCTGAGTGGTTGTAGAAGTAACTACCAAGGTCTGCTAAGATGACCACTAAGAGATGGCTGCACCACCACAAAGTAATATAATCTATTATGGGATTTTGCACTATAGAGATTTGATAGATATCTTCTGAATTTAGTAATGATCATCAGGATCTATGGACGATCTTCATGATCTTTGCATTGTTGACCAACTGGATCTAAAATGTTAAGTGATAAAAACCTTTAAGGTGAATTTAAGCAGTAATCATCGTATCAACACCTTCTAGGCTTTGACTGAGATTTTCAAAATCTCAAGTATGATGAACAGTGTTTAGCAAATGCTCCCCTGAAGACAACTTCTGTTGAAGTCTTGTTGCTCTAATACATTTCATATATTTTTCGAAAAAGAACATAGGCAAGTATATTGTGATCAAATCAACTGGATTACCACAATGCAAAGTCTTATATAGATATCCTATTACTCATCTGGAGATTTTAGGATCAACACTATTCGAGAGTAACATGCTTAACTTATCAAATACCACTATTAAATTGTGCAACACAAGTAGATTATCCTTGCAAAGGATATATGGTAATACTAATTGCAAAGTCGTATACCTTTCAGATGCGATTTATCAAACCTTTCAGGGTCTTAATATTTTGTAACTATATCTGGGTAGTTAAAGTTACAACTAATAGTCCGTTCTGCAGAGCTATAAAGTATGGTTGTACCACTCTAAAGTAAATATAACCAGCCTTAGTTTTGGTGCTCAGGGGATTAATTGTCAATATCACCAATGTATGTTCTACCTTCATAGCACAATAGGAAACCACCATTCCACTAACTTCTGGTGGAAGATGCACTTTATAAGTGCTTGTGTGGTGTAATTCTGGTCCTTATGTTCCTAATTTCATTCTTTCAGATCTTGGTGGGTCCTTGTCTACTTCTAGGGATCATATAATTATTGGTGTGATTAAGAGATCGATTGATAAGATAATTTTCCTTTAAAGAGATGTTCTTTCTTCCGGGAGATACCCTTACTACATGTAAGAGACTATTGGGTATGAGTTTTATATATATAGTATTTTTTCCTTTCTTACTAGGAATTTTGAGTCCTTCGATGATTTCATCAAGGATTTTCATAACCCATTGATTGCATATTTTATTTATTTGGTTATGCCTTTTGCCAAAATTATTATGCAACGAAACATTATATCATTCATAATAGGAGAGTAACGGTCTCTATAGGGACTTTTGAACCATAGCTTTCACCACTTTATTATCTTCATAATGACCCATCAAGTCTGAACTACCTGATGCCAAGACTTTTATTTAGCAATTTTGGTTCAAACTCATATGCTTCCATTATGTGACTCAATATGAACACTTCAAGCGCTTGCCCATGAACTTTGGTTCCAGATCCGTGTTTTCATAAGAGAAACTTTAGTAATTGTAGAGGCAAAGTGATTATCGATGAATTTTCTCCTATATCCTCCAAATTGAAGGTATCTCAATGCTAACCAGATCTTTGTAATTTTCCAAACAAAAGATTCTTGGTCATTCTGTATTCTTAGCATTGTAATATGTGCACATCAAATTACTGGGGCTTTCATCTTCATGATGAATCTCTTCATGAGGTATTTTACCTTTAAGGTGAGTTCCCTTCAAGAGAGTTAAATGAGTTATTAATAATTATTTTGGCTAGTGTTATTAGATCTTAGATCCGCACGCGTCCATATAGATTTTAGATCAAAAACCAATAAGTCAATTTCGTAGAGGTGAATATACTATTCAACAGAGGGTATTCCACTCTTAGAGACATATTACTACAAGTAAATATTGTGTTAACTCTTCTATAATTGGAAAGTATCTAGCAGGCTCCTTACTTCTGGCACACAGGAGTATAAATTAATCTTAAGTTTAGTTTGACTAGTGTATATATATTAGTACTAAATATCTTTTCCTTCTAGAAAATACGACGTCATTTGGATTTTTGGGCATTTCTCTATCCCTAATGCCGAAATTCGATCTTTATTAATAACATACCTCAAAGTTTCCTATCATGGACATGTGATTAATTGAATTTCATATTCAACATAATATTCAACAACTGGTGGTGGCCCAAAGGTGTATGCTACAGTGGTGATAACATGTGGAAAATATTTGATTCCTCCAACACACACTTATTTCAACAATGGGTTTGATAATTATATGCAATGAGCTAGATTTTTATCCATGTAGTGGCAAATTGCATGATCCTAATATTCTGTGAGGATATTCTAACTTTAGGATGTTTATTAATCTACGACTAAGGTCCCATACGGGTTCGAGAGTTGCGCACTTATTCTATAGACTAACTTCTTTATTATTTGCTCAAGTTTTGACCCAATTACTTATACCTTATTTTAAATAATTTAGATCATTAAACTTTAAGTTTATAATTATGCAACATATTTTTCTTATGGTCATAAGCGGTGTGTTCTAACAAAGAAACTACAGGATGCGCTTCAGAACATAAATGTAATGCTCGAACATAAATATTTGACCATAGTTAATCAGCACGAAAATACTAGATTTTCTTCTAGACTTCAAATCTTAGTTGAATCACCCAAATAGTATAACTATTCGACGGAATATTTATTGTTCAACGGGAACATCATATTTAATTAAGGGTGATAAATTGTATACCTAATTTTAAATTATAATACCGGTATTAATATGACCAAATTTAGATCATTCAAGATAAACAAAATCATATAGGGAATTATATTTTATTTTGGGAGTTATATTTGCTTTAAGCAAGTGACATGGCTTTCGGTGGTGATACAGTTGCAGACCGCACTTACCAATTTATGCATGTGTAATTTCTGGTGAGTATGTCACGCTTTGGTGCGTAGCCAACATGGCGTATGTGCGACTGTGTCAAGAGGCCGTCGTGTGCATTCTGCATGCTGGCGGTTAACATATTGCTGAAGATACAAATCAATTGCCCTTCGTGTGCAACAATGAATGTGGTCGCCAATAGCATAGGTATCGGCAATGGCGTAAATACCATTTTTCATATAAATTGGATAAGGATAATAATAATGCAATTTACTTTAATTATTTTCTAAAATAAACTAGATTAATTTATCGATTCGGGCTAATTTGCTTCTAGCTTTAACCTAGGATATGCCACTGTGCTTACCATGACTCTTGTTTTGAACATATTTCTATGTCTCTTAGGTTCCAATATCTCACACATGCTCAGTTTCCTCCCCTTTTTATGCCAAGTATAAAATCCCAAGTGATAGCGTGTGCATCATCCATTTGCTTGAAATCAACTTGAAGTTTTAGCAAAGATTTGCAATCATACTTCAACAGGAGTAAATTTTTTTGGCGTAAAACCAATATATACTCTATAACATTCGCTTATAAAGTTCACAATTAAGAAATCAAGTGTGGTGGAGGATAGTGTTACATAGACTCCAAGTCCTAGGGCTGAAGTTATTATATACTTATTTGAGAAATACGGTGTTTTCTAGCCAAAGTGGTCTATCAGAGAGCAACATATGATTAGGCTTGTTCCCGTGCCACGGAGAAAAAATAGTTCCTCTTTTGCCATCTGGGCATCCATGCACTACAAGTTAGTGAATTTAGGCTTATTATATATCAAGAGTACTTGTCCAATATGTTATTAGCAAGGCATGAGAACGCATTTTTAATTTTTAGGCATACTGTTTACAAAATTTATTCCATACAAGATTAATTTACTACACGTAAGGTATGCTACTAGCAATATGTTCTATTAAGTATATTTATCAACTATTCTGTAGGAGATAATGTTTGAATAGATCAACTTAGATCCTTATTTTATTTATGGCATCCGGGAAGAAACAATCTAATGCATAAAGTTTCATTAAAGCAAAAGATAAGAGGTACTCTTCATGAGTAGGGCCAAGTTTGGCATGAGTGAATCTATACTATCGATGCGACTCATGCAAAAATGATATCTTTACAAAGTTAATGGATAACTAGGAGATTTCTACAGGTCTCCATAGAACATGCCATAGGTTTATCATTGCTTTTTACGGACTTTTAGTCCTAGGTACGTTTGTCTGCAGGAGTACTATTAGACTTTACAGGCGTTCTTGTAGAGAAGACAATAGAGCCAACGAATCACATTTAGTCACCACGTCATCATTCTTAGCGGCAGAGTAGAGGCGATACCACATAAAGTGCAAAGCCTTTGCCTTTTCAGCGGCAACAGGTTCAGGTGTGCTAGCTTCAGGCTCGGCAATGGTATGATATGGAGATAAACCAAGGTGATATAGTTGCTACCATCCAGGGCAAGCAAATTCCATTTAGTGATGTCTAACATATCCCATATAATTTATATAATTTTCTATATGTTTACAATCGGTAAAATATTTTAAATGCATGAAACGAGTGCCAAATAATAAAGATTAATTTTATCTACCCACTAGATAATTTTATACATTTTCCAGAATTTTCCTAGTATTTTTGGGATTTTCTGATAATTTTACAGCCTGGAAGCAATTTTCAGAATTACTAAACCCATTAAATAATTTCCTAAAAACACAATACCAGCAAAATAAACCAATAAAAATATGATGCTTCCAAGGTGTACTAGGTCTAAGGTTTCACAAATTTATGAAAGCACATATATCTTAGAAATTCAGTTTCAAAGGTTAGTTTAAGGTTATTGCATAAAAATAAATAATATTAAAGCAAATAATCATAATCCGATGGTCTACCATAGTACATACTAATCATCACGAAAATCAGATTTCAAGGGTTATTCTGCAAGAATATGTGCAAATCCAAATCTATCGTAATTTCCAAAACCCTAGAGGGTTTTCTCAGAATTTTCCTTATAAGCTAAAATATCCTTATAATTTTCAGAATTTTGAGGGCCTTTTCAGAAATTTTTCCTTATCGGAAAAAAGAAACCTCATACTTTTCAGAATTTTGAGGTCTTTTTTTTTTCAAAATTTCTGGGTTTTCCTTTTTTATTTTTTTTTTCGAAAAAAACATGAGCCGACCCTTTTTCGGCCCCAGCCCAAACCGGCTCTACAAATGGGGGGGGGGGGCTAGGGTTTCCCTAGTGCCTATCTCGGTGGTGGTTGCGGCTGGCACGGAGGCGAGCACACGCGGCGACGACGCACGGTCGCGAGCTAGACAAGAGCGGCGGCGCGGGCGTGGTGCGACAAAGACACGGCGACGCAGACGCGCTCACGGCGGCGGCGCGCGCTTTCAGTCGGGCTCGACATGGCGGGCGCACGCAGCCGCCTTGATTGCGCGGTGGTGGCGCGCGCTCGGCGAGCGATCCGCAGCGTGGGGCTACGACGGGTAGCTGGCGGTGTGTCGGCCTGCGCGCGAGATCGCCGCTTTTTCATGTATAAACACTATCGATAATGATTAACAACAATGATTCATTTGAACTATGAACCACAATACACATATGTCGATTAAACGATCTAATCTCGATTCTCACAAAATAACTGGCCGATCAAATTATGAATCACGAGGATTGGAAAAGGTGGATCACGAACGACATAATGATTTGACGAAAAAACGAATCGTGCTGATTGCGTGTAGTAGAACGTAATAGTCGTAGGAAACAATCAACAATCGACAGAGAGACGAATAGATGGAGACACAACAGGAAACCTCTTTATTCATTGATCATTTTTTTTCTATGTACAGAGAGATCCTATTTATAAACTAAAATCCACCAAAATTAATTTCGATATTATGTCTATCGACCCCCTAATCAGGTTTCTCAACAAAATGATGATTATGAGGAGCATGGGCAGAACTACATTGGAAGACCCGATGTCACAGGACACCGGGTCAAAAAATTCAGAGAGATTAATCCATATATATTACGTGATTTAAAAGTTGTGCACCTCTGCTCATCCAAATTCTCCAATCGATGATGCATTTTGCTAATGTTTGTCGATAAATTACTATTTAGTACATTGTTAGTCTAAAATTATATATATTGTTATATGTATGGTGAAATAGTGAATCCGATCATTTTATTCTAGTTCCGCCTCGTGAGGAGTGATCCAGCCGGCTAAGCAAGTATCCTAATCGGCGACGATCTCTCCCACTAGGACGGGACTAATCCACGTCACATTCTCACATTTCCATCTCGAGGCGACGCTGCCGCTTTTGTTTTTTGTTTTTTTTAAACGCACGCTGCCGCTTTTGTTGTTTCCTCGCGCAGCGGAAACGCTCGGGACGCATGCGAGCACTGGCTGGCGAGTGGCGACACATCGCCGGGGCAGCGACACGTACGAGACAGGGGGGCACAGAAGGCGGGGGTAAGTATCAATCTATCGGTCCTATAATTCCATGATTTCCATCCCGATCATGAATTCGTGTACGGCACTTCTGCATACATGTCCAATTCTTCGTCCTTGTCACGAGCAGTCCTACCCTCTAACAGTATCGTCTTTAATTTTACTATATCAACTCTATATCACTAAAAGACAGATTTAGAGATAACACATCCAATAAGATGTCTTTAATAAATTGTCTCTAATATTCATACCAAACTTATAATATTCTTACTCCTTCACCCCTCCTCTCATATACACTGGTTGCTTTGTCTTAGTTCGTGTGTAGAGATGATTGTTTGAGAAAGATGTGGATTCTCTTCTCTCTTATGCTTCTCTCTTCTACATAAAATTTTGCTGACATGAAAAGGTTAACCGACGGCTGATATGACACTATCGAAGATACCCCAATACATAACAATTTCGACCCCAATACATAACAAATCCCTGCCATCTTGTTCCCATTGCTTTACGGGTGGCAGGCAGAGCTCTCTCAAAATCTGAACAATATGTAATGCAGAAAAGCTAGCTTGTGTGACGCATTTAGTATTCATACATTGATACATACATGCAAGACAACGTAGTGTAATGCATATCTTCAAGGATCAGCAAAAGATAGTAGAGTAGCCTTTAGTGGTGCCTCCCATGTCCAGCGGCGCACGTCAAAGCTATGCAAACATACAAGCATATATTCTGGATAGACATCAAAAGCAACGTAGATAGATAATACTGTGATATTCCTCCCTTTGTCAGTGGCTCTCTGATCAGATCATAGTTTGCAAGGTACGATATGAGCGTACACAGTATCAAGAATGAAGTAGCTGAATCTTATAGAGAGAACCGAAATAACAGCGACAAAGCACAGCAAGATAGAAAGATTTAACAAAGTCGACCGCAAATTCCTTAAGCACAACCGCAAAAGAGTACAGAGGATTAATTGTCACTCTCTCACAACCATCTCGAGCCTTTCAGAACCATCAAATCTTTGCCCTATATAAGATCTAGTGCTAAAAATAACTATATTTAATCCTCTCGTGCACTTTTTGTTTTAGATGAGTTGATTTGTGGCTTGAATTTTTTATGACCACCCATTATGGCTTTACATAGTATCCCTAATTTCCCCTCAAAAAGAGTATGAATTTTAATCCTATAAGAATTTATATAAGAATCATTGTAGCACACATCGATCTCAAGTCCTACTAGATTAGATACGAGTCACCTCCCCCACAATAGACATTTTGATGACAACAGAAGCAACGTAGATAGGTAGATAGACCTTTGTGCGCCGAACGACAGGCTAGCATCGATCGTTCGATACGTGAGCGAGCATGCACGGCTGGATGAGGCTGTGGGTTGCCACATGGACAAAGTGCTCTCACAAGCCGTGTCATGGAGGTCAGCTTAGCTACGCGGATGTATTAAACCGGAAAGGACGGCCCAACTGCCGCTTTGGCCGCTAGAGGCGGCGTCGATGGGATGCATGCGGATGCAGTGCACATCCAGCGTTTTTTGTGTGTGTTTGGTTTGCTGCGTGCACAGTGTTTTCTGTGCATCACCAAGCATATATTCTCATTAAGGACAGAGGAGTTCACGGGTGAAGTGTTGTAGACACGTTAAAGCACTAGATAGAGCAGAGCTATAACCCCTTTGGAAGCAACTACCTACCTCTCCTACAGTCCTAGGAGGAAAATGTGTCACTACTGGACTCAGGCATTTTGCCGAGTGCGACACTCGGCAAAGGGCACTGAAAAAATTAATCGGCAAATCAGCCTTTGCCGAGTGTATTTCGCACTCGGCAGGCTTTACCGAGCGCCGAGTCAACACTCGCAAAGAAAAGGCGGGCCACGCGCCGCCCCGTTGACGGCCGCTTGCCGAAAGTGCCAACCCGCGCACTCGGCAAAGATTTTTTTTTGAAAATGTCTTGCCGAGTGTCTGAACGACGCGACTTCGGCAAAGGTTTAAATTTTTTTTGAAAATTCTTGCCGAGCGCCGCAGGCCCGCACTCGCAAAGTTTTAATTTTTTTAAAAAATTCTTTGCCGAGTGTCATGGTCATGGCACTTTCGCAAAGTTTTAATTTTTAAAAAAAAATTCTTTGCCGAGTGCTATGGTCATGACACTCGGCAAAGCCGAAAACCGGATTTTCAGTGCCCATTTTTCAGTTTTTACGAAAGTGCCATGGTCATGGCACTCGGCAAAGCCGAAAATGGGATTTTCAGTGCCCCATTCCCAGATTTGCCGAGTGCCATGACCATGGCACTCAAGCAAGGACCCATTTGCCGTGTGTTACACTCGGCAAAGTGACCTAAAATCGCTTTTTATTTGTTTTTACATTCCATCACGACAAACAAATCCATCCAAACATATATCGATCCATCACATATATATCACATCCATCACATATATATCTCATCCATCACATATATATCACATCCATCACATATATATCTCATCCATCACATATTTATCACATCCATCACATATATAACAATAAGTGCTCAAGTCCATCCAAACAAATCCACAAGTTCATCACATCGACAAGTGCATCATAAGTATATCACAAGTCCATCACCAAGTGAACAACAAATGAAAATACAACTACCATTCATCTCGAAGGTGGCCATCGCGATCGTGGTGAAGGAAAAGCTCCATCATTCTGAGGCGCATGAGGTGGATTATTCAACCCGCCGATTGAGGCCAGCACAAAGGAGAAGAGATTGCATGTGAGACAAGATTACATTAGATACCTAATCTAGGAAGGTAGAGGTCATACAAGCAAAGCACAAGCGAAAGCAAATAACTTTCATACTCACAGAGTAGCCGCACTGCAGACGCGTGAGGCGAGGTTGAGCGAACAGCCCACCGGCATAATAAGCCCGTATGTTGCCCAAGACCTTGTAGGAACTCCATCATGTCCGCCACCTCTGCGTCTGGCTCGCGCCGCCCGCTCGGCCTACCGTGGCCGACATCCTCTCGCCGCCGGCCCACTCCCGACGTTGCCTCATTTCTTGTTCCAGTGGCCTGCAATATTTTACTCCAATGTTTCAGAATGCAAAGCTAATAAAGGTGTGTAAAGATCAATGTACGACGAGTAAAACAGAATAACCTCGAGTGCGCCGACCGGTGCTTTGTGGCGATCATGCGGGCGTATGGCCGTTTCGCCGTGCTCGTGCTCGGATCCGGGAGAGAGATGGAGTAGAGCGTCGGTCGATGAGGCCGCCGCCAAGCCGAACCGCCCATGCTTCTTGCCTTGTCCCACCCGCGACGATCTCTCCATCAAAGTCCCGGTGCTCGGATCATGGTCCGCCCATGGACCGACCTTGCCGCCGACGTACTCACCGATGCGGTGTGGACGCTTCGGGTTCGTACGCCGCGTCCTCCGAGTTGAAGGAGACGCTGACGCCGCCTTGCCCTTGTGGGCCATACACCATGCCCGAAGTCCGAGCAAGGTCGGGCACTATGTGACGCCGATCGCGAGAAAGACAAAGAAGATAATTAGAAATCGTGCACTGAGCGTCACAATAGATAAATGAATTCGTGTACCCATGCTTGTTTGTATGCGAGAGGCTGCGGTCGCCTTGATGGTGTGTTGGACCTTGCATCATCAAACGACGGCCCGGCATCACTGTGCATCCGAGATACTCCTCCGTGAACCACTTGTCCACGATCATCGCCAAAGACTCGGATACGATTGGCACCACCAGGAATCATCTACACGCCATCAAGTATTTGACATATAAGAAGATCAAATTAAACGACTTAATCTCAAAATGAATCAATATTAATGTTCTTCATCTACCTCAAGGTATCGCTCCCGTCAACGCCATGTTTCTTGCGTCTTTCTTGGTGACCTTCTCTCCAAGCTTCACCCGTGGTAGGTTACGATGGCTCGGATGCGCACTCGTGATGCATGCGGTGATGAGTTTTACGTGCTTTGTAGCCACCGTCCGCCCGCCTCAAATCCTCATCGCATCCGAAATAAGTCCGCATACAAACGCGATGTATCCATTCATTATTTCAAGAAAAGTCCAATGAATGCGATGTATTGAGCAATGTTGTGCGAGAGACTTACCAAAACTCCGCCTTCACCCCGCCGCCTTGTTGGGGTACTCCGATCGGCCGACGACGAGTGGTCAAACGAGTAGGCCGGCCCGCCTTCCCAGCCAGACGTGACAATGCGGGTAGTGTTGCTCGCATGAAGACCTGTGATGCCATTGGGGAGCGTGCACCACCACCCGACACAACCACCCGCCTCGCACAAGTGATTAAGAAAATTATTAGTTTCTTTTTTCAACATATCATATGAAGTAGTGGTGACAACATCTAAAGTTACTTACTTTTGCTTCTTGGCGAATCATCGCGTCGGTGAGGATGCAGTAACTCGAGGAGGCTCGCGGGACTCGCAAGTAGACACCAAGAGGCAGAGGAGGAAGCGGAACCCGTGCCTACCGCCTCGCTGCCGCCCTCGCCCGCTCCTCCCTCCTCGCCTGTCACGAACCGGCCTCCTCGTCCAACTCGCCCACGGGCGCCACCTCCTCCTCCTCCTCCAAAGACTCACGCGGCGTGGGAGGAGACGGCCCTCCTCGCGGCCGGCGGTCCTCTTCCTCCTCCTCCCGTCCGACCCTCCGCCCCTCCTCCGCAGAAGCGTGGTCTTTGCAAAGCGAGGACACGCACGACGGTTCCCGCCATCTTTGTTCACTCACCGCAATTAAAAAGAATAAGCAAGACGTAATTAGAAATAGATGCAAAATGAACATAACATAATTACAAAAACATAGTAATACATGTATTAGAAATAGATGCAAAATGAACAAAACATAATTACAAAAACACAGATTACATGTATTAGAAATAATCTTCATGATTGGGATTAGCTGGATCATAGGTCTCGCCATCACTATCAACATTGTCCAAATCATCAACACTATCCGAAGGAGGAATGTTGTCTTCATTGTCATTGCCTAAACGTAATCGCCAAGCATTTGTAAGTCCTTCACATTTCGCACCTCGCCTCCGCCCTCGCCATCAACCCTTTCATTGTCTACTTCCATTTCTATCGCCTGCTAAGTCTATCTCAAACCTCCCTTGTAGCCCTCTTCTTGAAAGAACTCTCCATCATATGTGTTTGGGTTGAAGTTGTAATCTTCATCGCTTGGGATGTAGTTTATCGTGTGGCGATACCTTGTGCACAATAGCCCAACCCTTAAGATGCTCTTTGTCTTGGCACGTGTATGGCGATAATAAACCCGACGGCCTGTTGAGCCACAATGTAGACATCTTTCCTCGATAGACGGAATCGTCGAATCTCGACTAGCCCAAGATTAGGGTTCGCCTCGTTACTCCGTGATCAAACCAGCAGATTTGAATATGACAGATTAAGAGGTTTGGAACCATAGAATGGAAGTTCGTAGATTTCTTCAATTCTTCCATAATAGTCGAGGCCATTAGTGCCGGCGTAAAAACTCCACTGCTTGTGGTTTTTCGATTGGGTCGACTCGCTCAGTAGCTTGCCGTGGTGAAAACGATATCCATTCACGCCATAACTCAGAAATTACTTGACCCTAACGACACGTACCGCTTGCAACCTGTCTCAACTCGTCACTTATAGACGATCGGTTTGGGCTCGCAAGCTCAAGCGGGATAGATGGTTATATTATTCGAACGCACGATCAACTTGGAATGTCGAACTGGCACGAGCTAAATTGGACAAGACTTCTGCTTGAACCAAGAAATGAAATCGGGGCTCTCGTCCCGCACCGTGAAAGAAGGGTATCGTTTCTGCAGGTAGGATCCTTGATTCATGCCAGATTGACGTAAGAAATTCCTCGTACTAACGAAACAAGGGGTTGGACGAAGAAACAAGGAGTGACGGCGTATTGAAACAAGTTCGTTGAGAACTTACCCAATGAACTAGTTGCACCTCGACAAGGTTGGTCAACACATATAGCATGATATCGCGCCACTCTTCATATTTCAATTGCTTAGTGGTCGATGCACTTGCGCCCGAGTTGCCCTTGGAAAAGGCCGAGGTTCGATTCATTTTCGCCAAGATTGTAACGAGGGGTGGATTATGAACGCTAGGAAGGTTCTCGCAGTATTTCTCGTGAAGTTTGACACCTCCTCCGAATGTATGCCTCGCAATGGAAGCCTCAATTTTGGCTTTATTTCTACATTTTGGGCGAAGAGTCTTCGACATCTCTCGATTGGATAGCACCAACCCAGCTCGCACGGCCCTCCCATACGTGCCTCATACGGAGGTGCACAATCAAATGCCGCATCGCCAAGAAAAAGCCTACCGAAAGATCTTCTCCAACTTACAGAGCAACACGGTGCCACTTTTTCCAAGTCATCAATGACGGTCCGAGATAGCTCCTTGGCGCAAAGTGGCGGAAGAAATAGCTCAACTCAAAGACTTGCCGACATGCTCGGGGACATAGCCTCGAACCATCATTTGGAAGAAGCCGCCAATCCATATGTGGTAGTCATGACTCTTCATCCCGTTGATTCGCAGAGTGCCTAAGTTCACTCCCTCTTCGATTCGCCGCATACCCATCGTGGAACATTAGCGTCTGATCCATTCAAGTACTTCCTCCTTTGGTCCTTTTTCAAGACTAAATCGGCCTTAGGCCTTCTCCATGTCTTCGCAACTAGGAGGTCGCATCTCTTGATTTGGTCTATCGCATAACGCTGCGTGTCCACTCTAGCCTTAGGGTTGTCCTTAGACTTTTCGGTGTCCATGAGTGTTGCCCAAAGTGCCTCGGCGACATTCTTTTCAAGTGTGCATTACATCAATGTTATGTGGCGTAAGAAAGTCATCGAAATAGGGAGCCTCGTCAAGCCCGACTTATGAGTCCACATATGTTGCTCACCATATCCCACAAAACCACCTTCTTGATTGGGCACGAGAGCATCTATGTGAGCATGAACCCGGCACTACCATAATCCATGGTGCAGGTCCGCCGCCACGACACCTTCGTAAAGTTCTTGATGTCTTGTCCGAATGGATGGTCAAGAGGGAGGAATTGACGATGTCCGTCGAACGATGAGTACTTGCCACCCTTGTGCAACCAATGGAACCTCACACCTTCCTTGCATCTGGGCATGGGAACTTCCAGTGAACACACCAGCGCAGAATAACCCATACACGGAAGTCATGCAGGAGTAGTGGTACCAAACGTGCATTTTGAAGCTTGTCTTTGTAGCTCTGGTCGATGTCCATACCCTTCGCCCCAAGCACGACCAATTCATCAAACACGGGCTCCATGAACACACCCATATTACTCCCGGTGTTCAGGAATTATCAACGACAAGAATACGTTATGTCGCTGAAAGGAGACGCCGGGGAGATTGAGGGGATAACGAACACGGCCAACATGTGTATGGGGCAGCCATCACCCATAAGGATTGAACCCATCCGCTGCCGAGCGACACGTATATTGCGAGCCTCATCCGCTTTCACGATGTTGGTCATCAAAGCGGTCCATGCTTCACCATCGGATGGATGTACCATCTGTCGTGATTGTACCGCTTGCCATTTTTGTGCCATGTCATCTGTTTCGCGGATTCTCGGTCATGTATAGCCGTTGGATCCTCGGTAGGAACGGAAGGTACCGTGAGGATTTTCACGGGATCGAAGTCGCCTCTTCCGCCATCACAGAGTCTACCTCCGTGTACCCGAGGATTTACACTTTGACAAGACTTTGCATCCTTGTGTTCTTTCCTAAATAGGACGCACCCTTCGAACAAGCATGTATCCGCTCATACAGCATCTTAAGTGCACGAAGGAGTTTCGTGACTCGCATATGCTTTGGCGAATGTGGCCCTCCCAAGCGGTGGTGCCAATCACGGCCAACATCTTATCAAGCCTTCGACTCAGTTTAACTCGGACTTCAACCCCATTAAGCGCCCAATGGCATCCACTTGAGACACCGTTGACCGATCGTGAAGGGGTTTCGTGTCGAATCCATCATGTCGTAGAACGCTGGCGGCCGCTTCCATCTCCTCCTTCTCACGCCCTCATCGAATCGCCCTGGTGAAAGTCATCTAACATGTCTCGCTACCCCGACATCAAGCATCATAAGCCTCGACGCGTGGTCTCACCACCTCCTCTCTCATACGATGGGCTTCACCATGGTGGACCCACCGGTGTAGTCCGCGTAAATCCATTCTTCAAAAGATGTTTACCCATGTCCACCTTGTTTACCCTTCTCCTATTTCCACATTTGCCGCAGGACACAAAACTAGACAATGTCCTTTAGCACCTTGCCAAATGCACGGTTCAAGAAAGCATCGGTCTTGTTCATCCATTCGTGGTGTAATCACTCGACTTCTCCGCCCGTGTACATCCAATGACGGTCATCCATCCTCCGACATATGTATCACGAGTAATGTAACCATCAATTGCATCTACGTGATCTACGCACCATGATACTAAAAGAGGGGTTATACCTAGGGTGGCTGTGGAGTCAAAGCTAGCGGTCGTATGGTCGGGCGGCAAAAGCGATGAGGCGACAGCAGGCAGAGGAGACCGCACGCGCGCGGAACTCCGACTTCGGCCCGACGGCTCTTCTCGCAAAATGGAACAAAATACCGTCATTTAAAAATCTGCGAACCTCCCGCACGGTGAGGTTTCCAAAACTCGCAAAAACAACTCGCACGATGGCCGACAACCATATATACAACCACAACCACAACTACACCGTAATCGGCATTAATTATCCATCGATTATTCTTGCACATATAATGACTAGCCTACACACACACACACAAATATATGAATTATTATGGACGGAAATTCAGAAAAATAATAATTGATCTAAAAGATCAAGAATCACTCATTAATACCACATTGGTCAGAGCATTACAATTCTTTCTTAACATCCATAGTTCCATACAAGGAAATAGCCATATGTCGATATGCACAATAAAGTATTCAATTAGAAATGCAGATGGTGTTATGTAAAGTTCGCAGATATGCTGCTATGGTCTTGTTCATTCATTACAAAGTATGCTACATGTAGTCCAACTCAAGTGTATATGCTCAATGTGTCTACTTAAATCACCATGAGATAATATACTTCCAACACCCCAAGTGTAAATGTTTGATGCTTATATTTCATGTATGATGCTTTTGCATGCACATAAAGGTTTTGTATGATATATAAAATGAATATTTATATAAATCAACTTTCACCTAATTTTAATCTGACTTCACATGCTCTACTTACGTTGGAACTTGTGATCAAGAGTCGAAAAGAATCAAACTTCACATATCAATGTTTTATAAATACTTTTCTAGAATCCGCACAAAATCAACTAACTGTAAAATTGTCAAAACATTTATACATATTTTTTAATCATACCGTGAAACCGTAATACACTTCAAACAAGGTCACATGACAATACCTAGTCTTTCTTAAATTCCTTGTCACCAATTTTCATCAATCAACTTGCATTTTATGCTTAACAATCACATGTGAAATCAACAATCTATTACTCCTTGATCGCAAGTTATAACTCACATAATCGAGATTGTGCAATTATTTCTCAAATGAAAGCACCTTGTATACAAGGGTAGTTTAAATCACTAATGCACAAATAAAATATGATATTTTACCAAATTTTGTTACTGGTTATGTATATCCTCCAATGTGTCTTGATCTCATGACCTACTTAAAATGATTCCTTGTGCTATACAACAACCTGCAGAATCCATATGATAGTTTATGCACTTATGCTATCCAAGTTGTAAATACATTGCACGACTACCCTTAGAAAAACTACGAGTTATTAGCTTGAGCTATATGAAAATGATATCGATTAAACCTCTTGCACTCGCGCCGATGGGCGGGATGAACTCGCTGATGAGGCTGGCGGGGGCGGGGGCCGCGTGGGGGCGCGGCGGCAGCGGCAGGGGCGGGCGGCAGGCGGCGGTGGCGGCGGCGGCGGCGCGGCGGCAGCGGGCGGCGGCGGCGGCGCGGGCGGCGCGGCGGCGTGGGCGGCGGTGCGCGGCAGGGCGGCAGGGGCGGGCGGCGCGCAGGGCGGCGCGGGCGCGGCGCGGCGGGCGGCAGCGCGGCAGTGGCGCGCGGCGGCGCGGCGGCGCGGCGGCATGGCAGGTGCGTGCGTGTGTGCGTGTGTGCGCGTGCGTGCGTGCACAAAAACTTTATAGTCGAGGTTTGCCGAGTGCCGAGATCCGCACTCGGCAAACAATTTTCAATTTTTAATTTTTTTAATTTTTTAGAATGCCTACGAGCGCCTCAGATATGGCACTTTTTAATTTTTTTTTTTATTTTTATTTTTTTTTTATTTTTTTGCCGAGTGCCCCATATATGGCACTCGGCAAAGAGGTTTTTATTTTTTTAAATTTTTAATTTATTTGTTTAGTGTCTTAGATCCGCACTCTAAAGAGGAATTTTTTCAAATTTTTTTAAATTTTTTTCACCTCCAAATTTTTTTAAAAACAACAGGACCTTTCCCATCTTTGCCGAGTGTCGTCCTGCTTGGCACTCGGCAAGAAGACCCACTCTTTGCCGAAAGTGCCATGGCACTCGACTAAGAAAGATTTTTTTATTTTTTATTTTGGCCGCAAATTTTTTTTGCAAATTACTACTACAAAGATTGTACTCTATGTTAGGATTTGGTACATTTTTGTGGCTCTTTGTTATACTTAGTTAATTTATTTCATTTACTAGAATTATTTTAAAATGCAAATTTGAATCTGCACGTGCATCGAATAATGGAATTTAATGATTCAAAAAATGATAGTCATGTTATTGATCGTAGTGTGAGGTCAGATCAGAACGGACCAAATTTCGGACATCTTGTTGACGTAAACATGACCGTGAACTTGCGCGAAGTGTTTTTAAATTCTATAAAAAGCAAACAACGTCAGAAAATTATGAAACTCGTGGAGATGTCATGATATCATATGTGGAGGCCGTGATAAAAATTTGAGAAGGTTTCGTATGTTGTCACGCACGATGTTTTCAAACATGGACATCTCAGTACAATGCATATATCCCGGTGGAGATGTCACGGTTTGATCGCATCGACGTGACTGCGCACGCTGCCGTCTCAATTTTTATCACACGCTCCACATATGATATCATGACATCTCCACGAAGTTTCATAATTTTCGGACGTTGTTTGCTTTTATATAATTTAAAACACTTCGCCACGAAGTTTCCATGTTTCGTCAACAAGATGTCCAAATTTCGGTCCGTTCTGACGCTCACACTACATCAATAACATGACTATCATTTTGAATCATAAAATTCCATTATTCGATGCATCGCGATTCAAATTTGCATTTTCAAATAATTCTAGTAAATGAAATAAATTAACTAAGTATAACAAAGAGCCACAAAATGTACCAAATCTAACATAGAGTACTGATCTTCGTAGTAAGCTGCAAAAATTTGGAGGCCAAAATAAAAATAAAAATTCTTTCTCGAATGCCGTCGACTCGTAGTCTAGTCGATGTCGAGTGTATGTGTGACACTCGGCAAAGATTTATTTTGCCGAGTGCCAAGCGGCGGCGTTCGGCAAAATTTGGCGTCGGCGGAACCGTTACCTCAGCCGCCTTTGCGAAGTGCCCCTCTTTGAAGTGCGGCACTCGGCAAAGGTTGAATGTACCAGTGTTAATCTTTGCGAGTGCATGACACTCGGCAAAGAGGCTTTGCGAGTGTAGTTCTTTGCGAGTGTCGCGACTCGGCAAAATAGCTCTTTGCCGAGTGCCGATATTTGGCACTCGGCAAAGATTTTGCACTCGGCAAAGGGGCGTGTCGATAGTGGTGGTTTAGGATAGCACACGTTGGATAGAGAGAAAATGACGACCGAAGGATTCTTTTTATTTAATTTTCTTACCTGTACACATCTTGATCGATCTTCAGCCAGCTGAACAAAATATAACAAAATATATTGCATGATTTTCAGCATGCAGTACGCATGCATATACGTACGTCATCGCTTCACACAGTCCACTGAAGCTTGCAAAAATTCAGACCTGCGCTGACGGCAAACCGTCTCCAAATCATCTGTTGCTAACTATATCTAGTGAGACTATAGCATAAACTATTGGACTAGCTAGCAAACAACCAAATTAAACACCACGATATTAGTACAGTTGGAGATGAGGAGGAATCCATGCAGGAGAGAGGGGCTTTGGATTGAAATTAAATATTCCATGCGGCAGCATCGATCGGGAGCAAGCATGCATGTGTATGCTTATTAGCCTCCGTGCTGAATGTGTCGGTGCCATATTAACTTATTTTCTCTTTGATGTCAGTTTCGGCCACACTATTCTTAATTTCCTTGCTTTCGCATGGAATACATCCTGTCGATTATAGTCGATATGAAGTCGATTTCACCGAGCCTCGAGTCCAAAACTAAAGGACTATAAGTGTATAACCAACATCAAATACTATTAACACCGATGTATAACAAAAGTACAACATAAATGCATAATTAAAATAAATTTTGAATTCTATGTTTAACGATACAACAAAATAGATAAAACATAGCAAAAAAATAAGAATATAATATACCACTATCATTCATCCATTCATGCCTTACTTTAGGTGAACATCCAAAGTTCAGAACTTCATATTATTGTTCAAGTGAGAAGATTCCTTAGTATCTTCACTGAGTTTTCTTTATTTATTTTTAGTGTAGCTCTGTTCCTTGTAAAATCAAGTTTTCAAGTATGAACTACTGCTAGGTGCTAACAGCCAGGAAACTTGACAGCTATAATTTATAGCATTACAAAATGCAAAAATAACCCAGGAAAACAGAGAAGTACTAACCTACGCTCAACTGGTGGCAGATCTGAGCGGGTCCATGTACTCCATGGTTGTGTCAATTCGCAGATACCGTATGTCATTATATAAAGTACAGGCGTACACATTTTATCGATCCGCCTGCACTGCAGTGCAACTACGTCTTGTCCTTGCTCGGATGAAACACGAGGATGGATCCGCGTGCATCATACGTCAGCATATACTCCCTCCTCCACAGAGAGGCCATGTTCTGGATCTCGACGCCATCCTAAAACACAGTTTCTTGATTCTTCCAACCTAGAATACGACCCATGCATTATTGACTCTTCTTCCAAGCTACTCTTCCCATCGATCCATGGCTATTCATTTGAGTCTTTGGCTCTTGGCAATATCCGCCATACAGGTAAATCTAATACATACTAGTAGTCTACGTTAGTCCCATGCAACTTCGAGTAAAATTCACTTTAATATATAAAAGTAACCTTAGAATAATAATCAACTCGGTCTGGTAAGTATCTGTGTGACTTATCCTTTGCTGGATGTGGGAATTCATCGGTCCGCGTGCACCTAGTCATCCAGTTCTTCTGCGACCCGTGAACTGGACACCATACGGGATCGACGGGACGGCAATGGGCCACCACAGCATCCGCTGCACCTGTACACCATCGTTGTGTCATTTCATGTCAGCATATAATTAAAGTCAGGCTTACACAGTTTATCGATTCGCGTGCTATGCTGGAGGTGGGTCTTGCCCTTGCTCGGGTGAAACTTGAGAATGATTATTACCCTAACTCTGGAAGTGTGTTTTGGCGGGAGAGGTGGAGTAAGTCCTGGTGGCTTTGGTGGTCGTGGTGGCAGACTGGCAGTGGTGATTCTTCTGGTTTTGGTGGACGTGGAAGGGATGATTCTCTTCTGGTTTTGGATTGATGGATGCGTGTTAGCATCGAGAGCCTAAAATAATTAAAGCCGGCTTCAAAATAATAGTAATAATAATAATAATAAAACTAATTGAGTCTCGGTCATTGTAACAAGCTATGCTTGTTTTCTATTTGATGTCAGTTTCGGCCACACTATTATTAGTACGGAATAACTACTGGTCGTACGTGTTCTCATCGTACGCCCCCAATCGCGCTGTCCTAGCCTGAGCCCACGCTCGTCACGCCACTAGCGCAAGAGCGTGCCCAGCACAGCACCGCCAAGCCACAACTGCACTTTTTTTCTGCCCACGCCATCAGACACCCAGCTTTTCTAGCAATATACAACCATACCCTGCTAACAACACATTCTGTACTTTTTCCATAGCAATGCAGTAGAACTACTCAACAACAAAGTCATTTCTGGACGCGTAGCAAGCAAGAAAGAATATGTGATATTTCAAGTACGAAAAAAAACTAGAAGAAGAGAGAACCGTGTAAAACCTACAAATGTTGAAAATTGATGCAAAATTACAAAACAACAAAGGATAATGCTCATACACATACGTTCGAAGCGAGCGAGGTGCATCGACACGGTTGTAATATTTTAGGACAATGGTTGCAACATCTCTAGACATGGTTGCAACATCTCTAGACAATAGTTACAACATTCTAGAACAACGGTTGCAACATCACAAATCAAAACAAAGCAACTGGAAAAAAAATAAGTTAGAAAAAATTACAACATTGCTGTGAACCGTATGCAATAAATTTTTTTCTACAGATGTAACACTTGCAACATCTCGAACAACGGTTGTAATATCCTAGGACAACGATTGCAATATCCTTGAATAACAGTTATAATATCACCAATCCAAAACAAAGCATCTTGAAAAAACCCAATGCCGAGATAAGTAGATAACCCGGTGTGCAAGCAATTGCAGACTGTGCATAGAATAATTACGACAGGTGCGCCTATTCAGAATAAGGCCCCGTTTGGTAGGGCTCCAGCTCCTCCAAAAACAGCTCTGGCTCTGGCTCTTGTGCTGGAGCAGATTCTCTGGTGGAGCTGGAGCTATTTTGGAAAACCGTTTGGCTGAACAGCTCCTCGTGTCTGCTATGAATGGCTAAGATAGGGACAATGTCGAAGATGCCCCTGGCTGAATAGCTCATCATGTTTGTTATATGCTTGCAGATGTATTTATATCTCAGTGTTTTTGAAATTAAAAAAAATACAAATTATT
The DNA here is from genome assembly GCA_036346255.1 of Ampelocalamus luodianensis. Lineage (NCBI taxonomy): Eukaryota > Viridiplantae > Streptophyta > Magnoliopsida > Poales > Poaceae > Ampelocalamus > Ampelocalamus luodianensis. The sequence goes on along the minus strand of CM070627.1, from coordinate 46,373,431 downwards.
GACAAGCAATAATTAGTGGTTTGCTTATATTGCAAAGTCATGGCCCACCTATTACAGTCATGTTAACAAAAGTTCACGAACACCACAATTCTTGGTACAACCAAACACACATGCTCATGATGATCTAGATAGGTAGATAGCCCTTGCATGGTCATCTCGAAATTTATCCATGTTCTGTCACTTTGGATTCTGAAGTTGACGTATCACCAATATTTCTAGTAGGAACATACTTGCTATACCGTGAAGGTATAGTGGGCACATAATCCGGATTACGGTCACATTTACTAAAAAGTTTGTCGTCCACACTGTTCTCACGAATGAAGTTATGTAAACACATGGTTGCAAAGAACAATCATCTTTTGCTTCTCTATTGGGTAACTCGGCATTTTGAGAAGGATTCTCCACTTCATTTTCCACACACCAAATGAGCGCTCCACCACATTCCGAATACTTGAATGCAAATGGTTAAACAACTCTTGCTCACCACTTGGAGCAGGACCCTTCCTCCATTCTGGCACATGATACCTTTGACCCTTATAAGGTGCTAAGTATCCAGGTCTATTTGGGTATCCAGCATCAACATGATAATATTTCCCTGGGTACAGATATGCAAATTTGAAGATATATGAGCTGCATGTAAAATAATTTGAAAACAGTTATGAAAAAAAAACTAGGATCCATCCATGCATACCTTTTGAAGGGTGTGGAAATTTGTCGTGATCATTCTTAAGTGCATGAAAGAGCACATTAGTGTCATGCATCGATCCTGGCTGCCCAATAGATGCATATGTGAACCGCATGTCAAAATCAACAATAGCAAGAACATTCTGTGTCGGTTTACCACTTCGACCAAGGTATCTAATAAAGTCATTCGGAGGAGGTGTTGCTGAGATGTGAGTACCATCTAGTGCTCCAATGCAATCTTTAAAATGTGGCATCATCCTTCGATCATTACTGATCCTAGAGTGAGTGGTTGAGAAATTAGGATCGATCGGCCTGATGTAGTCCTCACACATGGACACCAAACAAACCAACACATCCTCAAATTTTCGACTAATTGTCTCTCCAGAATGCTTGAATATACCATGTAGAGCACTATTGGACATACCATGCCCACAAACTACCAGAAACATAGCAAGTGATTCTATGGAATTCATGTGAAGAGATGATTGGAGACCATATGTACTCACTAACAAGTCATGTAGCTGATGGAACAATGTTGCAGTCATTCTGAACATTTTTTCGCTTTCTCCTGGAGTCATCAGTATCTCCATAGTCCATGCAAATCGGCATCATATGGGAGTTCTAGCTTCATTTTTGTCAAGATAAGTCATGTAGTACTTGACAGCAACAAGGGCGGTAGCAAATAGATTATTTTGATTGGAACACAACAATAACATAGTTTTTGAAACCCTCTCATTATCATCGGAACCACTACCATCTGTGTCAGAACCAGAAGATTCAGATCTGTACACACCAATAAAAAGGACACTCACGAATATACGCCCAAGTCATTACAATTGTACCAAACAAATAAATCACGCTTTAGTCTAAATAGAAGGATACATAGGCATGCAACATAAATCACAGTTTAGTCTAAATAGAAGGATACATGGTCTGCAACATAAATGGAATGGTAAGCTCTACTTGCGGACATCATTTCTAGTCATCCACTCATATTTCCTCCTCAACCAATCAAACCTATCCTGGAGTATGCATAGTCATGAACATCTCTCTCTCGGCCCTCTTAGTAAAAGTGTGATAACAATGAAATGCTCATTTGATCTTGGCATAGCACCACACTCCACAACTAAGGCCATGATATCTTCTATGGAACATCCAGGGTGTGGCTCCCTCTTTGCAATGGACTCACAAGAAACAGTTGTCCTCTCATTCATCTCAACAATTTTACCCATCATTCTTGGAACCAAAGACTCGTAGTTGTCTTAGGTTTCTTTCCTTTGTTGGTAACTGTCCCTCCGCTTCTCTTTCCAGTCACAGTAGTTGGTGTCACCGCCTCCGGTTCACTATCCCCATCGATGTTGTCTTCATCTTCTTCATCAACATCGAGGGGCGAATTGTCACATGACGGGCTCGCGTGGCAAGGTGGTACACCACTAGAGGCACACCATGCATCATCACCTGTGTTACGAAGATCTTCAAACATAATTTCCAACTTATCTTCATTCTGGAGGCCTCTGTGCCTGAACCGCATGCATCCCTTGATTTCCTAAATTGCAAAAACAAAATAATTATTGGGTGCACAGTCAGAGGTCATCAAATTTTACAAAAAAATTGAACTTACAAAGACACTTACTTTTGATTGCAGCTTCCACCAACTCTCTGGCATATCAATATTCTTTCTCCCTGCATCCCATCCAATGTCTGCCTGCTTGTTGGTAAGCTTCTTCCAAATACTATATTCGCCTTTCAATTTATCCCATTTATTCTTGAATTGCCTTCTACTGTACTCAAGCCTAGTCCGATCTTTGAACCTTTGTATTACATTCTTATACCCGGTCTTACTCAAATGAGTGTTCGCACGGTTCCCTTTCAGAACTTCATCGGCAAAAATGTCACACAATATACTAGTATTATCATCATCCCAAACGGCCTCGCTGTTGTGTGCAAATTAATGTTCATAAGATGGTGGCAAGCTACGTATTAGGACTATGCAAATATTTTCATCAGGAAAGCTCAAAATTGCAGATATGACTACTACTAAACATGCATAAATAATCTGTACAAAAGGAATACAAGATGCAGGTGTATACCTTGAATCAGTGAGATCAATGGTGTCAGATGCAGGGGCAACGGGAACTGGCGGCCTCTATGCGCGACTGCTTCTCCCACCTCGTCGCCGACCAGAGGCACCACGACCCTGACCAGCTGATGAGCCGCCAATCTCCTCACGAACAACCCCAGGATCTTCATTTGTCCTCCAATCTGGCCCAAAAGTTGCGGCAGCTTGTGCATAAAAATCCGGCCAATCCCGGTGCCCGCGCCACGAACACCGGTCGGCGCACTCGCACACGAAGGCGAGGGCGGCTTGTTCACCGATGCTCGAGTTTGCACCGCCGCTGCGGTGCGCCCGCCGAGGCCGCCTCCCACGGCCGCCCACGCTGACGACTCTCGCGCGCGTGCGCCATGCGCCGCTGACGGGCGCCGCGCCATGCGCCGCCGCCCAGCCACGCGCCACCGCCTGGTGCCGGGCAACCAGGGCGTGCGCCCGGCCATGATCTACCGCCTTGGGCGATGCCCGGCCAACCGAGGAGGGCGGAGTAACCTCCCACCGTCACTCCTTCCGAGACCACCACGCCCATGGATCCATCTTCAGCGCCGCCGGATCTACCGGTCTCCAGAACCCCCTCGCCATCTTGCCTCTCATGCTGCTGTGCATCCATGGAGGAAAGGAGCAACGGAGCTGCTGCGTGTGGCTCGGCGTGGACAAGGCGATAAGGTTGGGTGGGAAGACGATGGCGATGCTGTAATTCATGTGAACTTTAGGGGCAAAGAGATACCGTGTCAGCTGGGTCTGACACAAGAGCCGGTGGAAGCTCGATTTTTTGGCTCCGACGGACGCCACTGCCATGTGAGAGCGGAAAATGCGGGGATCCTTCGTGGGAGCTGCTCGTTTTCTAGCGTTTGGCACTCGGAGCTCAAAAACAGCTCTAGGAGCTGGTTGAGAATCCCTACCAAAGAGCCCTAAGCTTTCGGAAATGTGGTATCTGTTTGATCTTGTGTTCACCGGAAAACTAGGTATCTTGCCTATGTTTGAGACTAAATTTTCTGTTCCAATTAGTGTCGGTGGGTACCATTGGAAGTGTCCACAGCACGGCGTATAGATGTGCTGCTGTCCTACGTGACTGTCATGCCGTACCTTCTTTGGAAAAAGAAAGCTACTGTCAACGCACAGCTTCCAAAAAAAATACATAAACCATCCGGATACACCGGACACATGGACAGTAGCATTCCCCTTATTAATATATTTGCTTCCGTATGTAATACATCCTGATCGACTACACTACGTCACCAGTACGACGTTGTGAACGGCTTAGGCTGCCCCCAGTGAGTGGGTTTTTACTATACTTTTTTATTGCATGAAAAGCATTTAGATACCACCTTTCCAATATATTGTATCCTAAAGTGTTGTATTTTAGGCCTTTAATATAGAGTCTTTACTAGTATTTCTACCTAGGATACTGTGTATGAGTAGTATTTGAATAAGATACTAATATGCTCTCTCTCTTCCTTAATTGCAGTGACACATCAGTTTTTTGTCTATGTGGCAGCCTTAAGAAACTTGCCAAGGTGGAGCATTGGGAGCAGCCTTATACGTAGAGCGTTGGCATTTTCCTACGGCAGTCGTACGAAAATTCGCGGGCACCATACGTCAGCATATAAAGTCAGGCGTGCACACTTTATCAATCCGCGTGCACTGCACGCCATCGTTGTCACCGTGTCAGGCGTACACACTCACTTGTGCTCTGGACCCCACTTGTCAGCGTCTATGGTTAGGAAGCCCTCGGTATAAAAAATACCTAAAGTTAATAGAAATTTCGAAATGATTTATTGTTGAACTGAAAAATCGATTACCTTCTAAAATGCATAACTAATTCAGTTTGGCTCCAAAATTTATGGTTCAAATTTTGTTAGTTTCTATTTTAAATGTACTTTAATGTAAAAATGTTTTGGACCATGTTTCTGCTCCAGAAGATGTTGGTTAATAAAATGACTTTAGGTATAGATTTAATTGGCAATGAAAATGGTTTTAACTTCAAAAATGCATAAGTATTTCTCTGTAACTCCAAATTGAGTGAATATAATTTTGTTGGTTTCATCTAATAATGAACTTGATGTTAAAATTAGTTTTAGGCATGTTATTATTTTTAAAAGAATTGCAAATACAATTAACTTGTGCTCTTTTCATGTCTTTGAAAATTCATAAAAGATGCATTCTAGCTCCAAATGGGATGAATCCAATTGGGTTGTTCATCTTATGAGGTGCTTGATTTACTGTAAAATTTTTAAATGCACCACCTTTCCAGAAATTTATGCCAAACAATTTAATTATGATAAATAGTAACAAATTGCATTTTTCAATCTGAGCAGAATTGTTTTGATCATAACTTTTGCATGGAGCATCCAAATCGATTGATTCTTGTTTCTAAATTCATTATAAATCATGCTCTTGTTGCTGTAAAATTTTTAGAGCATTTGGATAAAGTTGGTTTTTGAGTCTTTTCGGTATTCTTCGTTCTTATCGGTTCTTCTTCGCTTTTTCGTTAGGTGCCGACGAGTGTGTTGATCTCGAGAGTGAGCCTCTGCAGCATACTGAGCAAATCCAGCAAGGCAAGCAGTTTGATCATGTTAATCCTATTATTTTAAAGTCTAATATATTATTTTCAACTTGTATGTATGCATTGCTTATTTTGTTGTTAAACTGATTAGTAATCCTTTAGATGCATAATCTGTAGGTAAATGATTATCCTCTACTACCTGAGCCTAAGTTATTTGCTGTGATTAGAGTTCGTTGGATGGGCTCTTGTTACTTAGTAGATTCCGGGTTTCAATTGCTTAGCCATGCTTAGCTATCGGTAGTATTGGGCGATCCTCGACTTAGTCGGTGATCTTGATCATATAAAATTATTGTGATCCTTATGTTACAGCTTTGTAATATGTTTAAATTGCAAAACTAGAAATAAAAACAAAAATGATTTGGACTTGGGCACAATGGTAAGACGGTGTGTTTTTGGGTGTGACTGGAATGGTGCCCGGGTCAATTAAGGACCGAACATCTTGTGAGTACCTGTTATCCAGACAATTTGTGCGTGCTAACCACACTAGAGGGTATGGGACCTCTCTTGACTTAGTACTTTGGCGTGTGTTGACTATGAGTCGCAGGTGGGCGTGTATGTGTTGTGTTGTGGTAAGATGAGGTGGCTCATGTGTGGAGCATTGTAGTTGTCCGTAAAGCTTTACCCCGAGGGGTAGTTGTCTTTACGGATTTACAATGTAAACGTATGGGTTTCTATCCATATAAGCGGCTCGTAGTTAATGCACAATATTGGAAATGTCTCGTAGGACTTAGCTCTGCCGGCACACCAAAGGAAGTATGCTAAATAGCTTGGCAAAAAGGCGGTCTGAGGTGTGGGACATTGGTACACCCCTGCAGGGTTAAAACTATTCGAGTAGTCTCGTCCTAGGTTATGGACACGCTTGGGTTAGCTTTTCAAGAGTTAGACTACAACCTTTTTTTTAAAAAAAAAACTTAAAACTTGACATGGGTGGTATGAATGGGTAATTCATGCTATGGTCGTGGTGACCTTCGGGTTCGTCACTTCCAGGATGTTGTTGTCATCTATCTTTTGTTATTATGTTCCTGCTGTTATTTCAACAATAAAAATGAATTGCAAACTTGCTTTTTAAAATGTATCACATTATTGCAAATAAAATTGCTTTGTGCTGAAAATGAATCATATGGTATCCACCAAATAAGCTTGCATGTAGCATATATATAGGTCTGCTACTCCACACGTCAGTCTTGCGAGTATATTTTTGTACTCATTTGCTTTGCTTAATGTTATTTGTTGCAGAGAAAGAAGGTGAGCCCCAAGAGCCTCACTCTTGCGAGTTGTGCTGTGGCGGGGTATGGGACGACTAGTTTGACGGTCCGGTTGGTTGCCTTGTGGGTAAAGACACACTAATTGGCTTTTGTTTATCGTCATCTTATGACACTTTTGCTTCCGCTGTTTACTTAGTTACTTATCTGTCATTTGGCCGGTCGGCCCTCTTTTGTAATAACTCTTTATGTATGTCTACTGTTTAGAAGTGTGTTGCTTTGGATTCTATGTCTAGAATGGAATTGATGCATGATTTTGTGAAGGGGTGTGTGCACTGCATTTCTGGGAAGTATACATATCTCGAGGCTTGGTTTATTTGATTTGTGATGCTAGGACCAAGTGAAAGGTTAAGCATTACAAGCCAAATAAATTGGGGTCCTCACAATCAACCACTTCGCCCCAGAGGAGCTCGCACCAAGATGACTGCACGCAAGAGCGTGCGACGCCCCAGTCCGCCTCCCGGATTTGACGAGTCCAGCCGTGGGCACCACCTCAGCTGTTCCCGCTCTTGTTCCCGCTCACCCAGCCTCGACAGCGATCGCTCTCGCACCCTCTCTCCGAGCTTCAGTTAGAGTCTCTCCCGTTCCCGCTCCACGGGTGACTACACCGCTTGTAGTAGTCAACACCTGATTGAGGAATAGTCAGGATAGTCTAGGTTAGCTAGCAGTGCTTGCTAGGCAGTCTTTTGGGTTGCAAGCACTTCTCGTTTCTTTCTTTTGTAGACATTATTTTTGTATTCTGTGTCATGACCTAGCTTACCGTATATGCTATGTCTCAGAAGTCATGTAACACCTAACCCCCCATTAATGTAATGCAGCCATTCTATGCTTTGTATTGTATTCAATTCTTTCTCCTCATTGGTTTGAAGATTTTCTATGTGTGCTCTAGAGGGCCAATAAACCCTCATATATCCCCTCTCTGTTCTTAACCTCTTCGGTTCGCTTCAGAGGGCACCAAAAAGAGCAGCAGCCCAAGGAAGTGGTGCCAGTCGCAAAGGATGCTTCTGTCTTCCTCCTTTATTCCCTCATCTAGTGTGCTTTTCCGTCTCACCTATCGTGCTTTCTCCCTCTCATCTATGAAACCTATGACGAATTATTGCAGATGGTTCAAATAGGTAAGTTGCATGGAAGCTATTCTTGTTGGGATTAACTAGTGTGTTGGATGCCAAGCTAGATAGTTTTGGAAAAATCATTGACCAGAGTGATTTTCGGAATTGGAAATTTTAAGATTTGCCGATGTTATAAGTTCTTGTGAATACTAGAGTATGATGATGGATAAGATGTGAATATGAATGGTTTTTTAAAAAATATAGCAGATTGGTGGATTATATGGAATATGGAGGAAAAAATGATCATAGAGGAAATTTTTGATTGACCCCGAAGGATATAGGAATCTGAAGTACCGATTTGATTATTAGGAAAAATTAGATTTTCATCGAATCTTAAGTTGATTATGATGTGGGTTAGAAGTTTAGAATTAAAAAATGTCTGCAGTAAAGACAGAGAGTAGGATACGAAGAAAATTGGATTTTTATAATGATTCATGATATTAATTTTGGAAGAGTTAGTTGAATCTTGATTGGATTATAGAAATATAATGGTGGAAATCGGATCATAGAAATAAAATTGTTGGATGTAAGATTATAGAAATGTATTACGGTTGGTTTTTGATTAAAGAATTACCCGGTTGGATTATAGGGTTACCACCTTATGATGTTGATTTTGGTAGAATGAATTGAATCAAGAAGTATGGAATCGATTGGTTATGTTGGTAACATTGGATTCAACTGGATATGATTGGATAAAGAAGTTGGAAGTTTAATAGGAATTTAGGTTGAATTATAGAGATATGTCTGGATCAGATTATATAACTGTATAATTGTTGGATGTTTGGTTATAAGAATACCTTGCTATTGGAATATAGTAATACCTGATTGATGAAAAGATTGAATTGTAGGAATGCATGATTTTTAGAGAGTAATTATAAAATTATACAACTGTTGATTGTTGGATTATGGGATTGAATGATTATTGAAGATTGGTCTACAGACATATAATTGTTGGAGATTAGATTATAGAAAAATAGATGTTGCTGAGTGTTGGATATTCAAATACATGGTTATTAACTATGGGATTGTTGGATATTGAAGTATGATTCTTATATTGATGGATATTTTACTGGAATTAAAGTTGGACTAAATAATTGTTGGATATATGGTGATGAAATAATTTGGCAGGTTAAATTGAATTTATGGAGTACGAGCAGTCTTTTGAAAGGTTCTATAATGAAGATTTTGGATTTATATAAAGACGTTCTGGAGGGTTGCAATTGATAAATATACTTGAAGAATTAAGTGAATGATAGCGTGGGTCTAGTCAAGACTTTTGGAGAAAGCAATTGCGCGATTATAATCTTTGGAAAATTTCGTTCCAAAAATGGATAGAATAAAATTTAGCATGATCTTGGAGTTTATCGGATTGGAAGATGCGATTATTGCGACTAGGTGTTGTGGATTTATGAAGTGATGAAATCATGCAATAAAAGTGGTGAATCTATTGAATCATTTAAGTCTATGCCCAAGAAAGATTTGCGAATTATGTTGTTTTATTGATAGAATGTGAGGTAAATTAAATGACTGGGTTTTTTTGGGTGACTTTATGCTATGCTGGAACGATGGAATTTCAATAATAGTAAGAATTGAATACAGCAATTTAGAAGACAAAATTGATAGTTTTTAGTTGGCACTCCAGTACATGGTTGTGAACCAGTAGTTTGGCATCCGTTCACCAAGTTGGACCTACCACTACAGCTGTCGGAGGTGCACAACATCTTTACTTCAAGCCGCAGTAGAAGAAATGTCTCAAAGTACCTGAAGAGCAGACTCCAGTCGAAGCCGTCACACTCAGGAAAGATCTGACTTACCCGGAGCATCCAATCAAGATTCTTGACGTCGTGGAGAAGCAAACCAGACGCCAAATCATCCGCCTTTGCAAAGTTCAATGGAGCAACCACTCAGCAAAAGAAGCTACCTGGGAGTGTGAGAATCAGCTGAAGTTGGACTTCCTGTACCTGTTCCCAGAACAGCCTGAATTTCGGGGTCGAGATTCCGTTTAAGGTGGGTAGGTTTGTAACACCCCCTTCTTCCTCCCCTCTTCTCTCTTCCTCCTGCCAGCGTTGACGCCGGCCGACAACCCCGTGTGGCGCCGTCGCCTCCCCATCTGCTCGTCCTCGCGGGTCCCACTGCGCCAGTGCACCGTCCTCGCGCCGCTCCAGCGCCGTGCCCCGCCCGCGACCGCCTCTACCACGCCATCTCCTCCTCACCTGCTCCCACCCGCGAGTGCGCGTCTCATCTCCCCGTCGCACGCATCTCTTCCTGGCTTCCCCAGCTTCGCCTCCGCTGGTGCCCCATGCCCTCCCTAGTCCCCTAGTCCCCCTCCCCCTCCGGCTATAAAGTTTCCCCTCCAGCCCCGTCCCCCATCTCGCCTCCCCACCTCATCCCCCTCCTTCCCGAGCAAAGAAGAAGAGAGGTAGAAGAGCAAGAACCGAGGAAGAGGAACAAAGAAGAAAAGAAGGAGAAGAGGCCAAAGCCTTACCGTCACCGCCGCCGCCCCGAGTGCTCCCCTCCGTCGTCGTCACCGCTCTTTTCCCCGAGCCTTACTCCTCCTCTCCCCGCGCCACCGCGCCCATCCTCCCTCCTCGCGCCGCCACCCCCATTCCCCCTCCCTCGGCCTCGGCCGAGCCCTCCTTTTCTTACGCTGGGCAAAGCGCGTTAGGTGGGCGCGCTAGCGCTCACGCGCGTGCTGCCGTGCCATGGGCCTAGCCGATTTTCGTTCTTGGGCCGCGTTGGTTTTTCTTTTTCGTTGGATTTTCCTTTTTAATTCAAAATGAGGCTTTAAAAATTAGTATCTCTCCCATTTTAGCTCCAAAAATTATAAAATAAATTTTTAAAAAATTGTTAATTCAAGACCTTGCTAATGGCAGTGGTTTTGTTTTATTTGGAGTCCTTTTGTTATTCATTATGTACTTATTTGTTCTATTTGCTCATTTGTTCTTTCTCCGGTACGATCGTTCGCATAGAGTTCGAAGACACCGGGAACCTTCACTTCGATCAAGTTCAGGATCATCAAGACCCTCTTACTTTTAATCCAGGCGAGTCAATACTTTGATCATATTGAGCCTACTTATTATGCAAATTATATTCTTTTAAAATAGCAAATTGCATGCTTTAATTCTTTAATCAAATATATGTTAAAGCTTAAGATAGTTAAATACCCATTTGATGATTAATTAGTTATTATGCCATCCTTGACAACTTGAATCCCTTAATCTTTGTCACCCTAGTAACTATATGGTAATACTAGCTATAGGTTGTACTTAAGCGACATGCTAGACTTGCTTAAGTGTCGGGACATTAAAATGTCCTAGTCATCATCATTTCAAACATAAAATGATTTGGGCAGTCATTGCGGATAAATGACTGAGATGATTGAATTATTGTATTTTACTTCTCAAAACCCTAAGCGCTAATACCCGCCAGGCGGATGGTAAGGTGGTGGGTGCGGATGAAGCACGAGAATGGAAGGAATGTGGTTGAACCGCCCAGACAACCCTAAGAACTTAATCTTGTCACGACCTCCTGTGTATAACAAGTACAACCACAAGTCTGCAACAAACTGCGACTTGGCTTAGTAAATTTATCAAACCTGGAATGCACTTCACTGGCGGTATGGGAACGCGCAAGCCCGCGGTAAATACGACTTGAATGGGACACCGAGGCAAGGGTGAAGTTGCGAGCCGCTGTGGGTAGTCCAATCCAACTACACCAGCAGCTGGGTGAACATCCCGCATGAACGTATGGGCGCAACCCCATATAGGTGAGATGTTTGGAAGGGCGAGATATTTAGAAAGGTCATTGTGACAACCTCTCGACTATATGACTACGAAATCGTGTAGGGCAACGAGTTAATTGTCTCTTATGGGTAAAGTGTACAATCTCTGCAGAGTTATAAACTGTTTAAACAGCCATGCCTACGGTCAAAGGCGGACATGGGAACTTAACTTGAGTTAGTTCTATTTCAAAAATTCCTTTGTGGGTGGTATGAAAATTGTGGCAGGCTCACCTAGCCCGAGTTTAGTTTTGGCCTGAGTTTCCAGACTCAGTGATCTTAATATATGGGATAACCCCAATCAAATTAAGCACGAGGTGGAGGGAACCTCTGCTGTTATTAAATATTGCACAATTACTCTCTTTAACAAAAATAAAATTTGTTAAAATGCTAAGTAATAGGAATTTGTAATTATAATAATTGAAAATATTGCTTTCGCAAATAAAAGAACCGAGCCATCCTTGTGAGCCTTGTATGTATATTATTGCATTGTGTGTTGGCTCGCGAGCACAGAAGTTGTGCTCATTCTCGCTCTCCCCAAAACCCTTCAGATGAAGCCGACGAAGGAGACTATACATACTACGAGGATCCAGAAGTCAATGGGCATGAAGTCGATGAACAATAGTCTAGTTCTGTAGTTAGGTCTCGTCCCAGTCTAGTAGACTCGTTGGTACTCGTGTACAGCCGATATTATCCAGGTCCTTGGTTAATATCAGTCGTACACAGGTTGCCCCAGTCGCTTGCCTGTGAAGAGTTAAGCTGTACTCCTTTTGCTTCCACTGTAGTCGATGTTGTTTTTATGTAATGTAATCAATTTGGCCTGGTCGGCCCCTTTTGTAAAACTCGACTCGACGTGGTCTATGTCACTATGATGGTTGTAATAAATTTGGTACTTTAGTTCACGCCATGTATGAATGATTCAGTAATGTACCTGTGAGTGCTATCTACTGATCCAGGGAATAGCACGGTGTTTTTATAGAGGATTCGGGATTAGAAAATCCGAGTCGGACACCAAGCGGGAGGTACTAACTTTTTTAATCCTAGCGCTCAGCATCTGCACAAGGAGCTCTTGATTGTGGGATAGCTGTGTTAAAGAATTACTAGCTTCTTGTCTTATGAACTGATGTGGTGATGCTTTGTTTGTGAAGGTTGGAGACCCATGGCTGGAGATTAGTCCAAAGTAAGTTCTGCTCCCTTGGCCATGTTTTGGGTGTTTCAAGAACGTGGAAATAGAAAGATTCGTAGACGCTCACATGTTTTTACGTTATTTGATTTCATTAAATAGAGAAAGGAAATTATGTGAAATGTATCATGCCTTAAGGAAACTCTTAAATTAAATACTCCCTCCGGTTTTTTATAGTTGACGCTTGGGAATCCAACTGCAGCCTCCAGGACGTCAAGTAAATGGGAACGGAGGGAGTATTTCTGAACGGATAATGGAATTGTAACCGTGTTTGTTTAGATGATTGGATGGTTTTGCTTCATTGTTGAAACAATAGCCCTAGTCGAATGCCGGGCATGGGGATTCCTTAGGTTTGTACTGACCAGGCAACACTGGTTTAGGCAAGTTGAGAGAATGTTTCCCTGTTATTGCTCGCTGATGGGATTTGGCATGGATATTAGGGGCGCTGCCACAAGGGGCAATAAACCGATGCCTCCAGAATCAAATGCATGGGGTTCACCTTCGCTTCTATGATGGAGGTTCTGGCTCATCTAGCCACATCAATGATCACCCTTCTTCTGGAGGAAGCTCGACGATATCGTCCGTTGTCAGCATCCGCTGTATTACGATCAAATCAGTTGCCAACGGCCGCAAATCATTGTTGGTCTATCAGAAGGGCAAGTCACCGAATTTAGCGAAGCTGGAGAGCTTGGTAAACCAGCTAATTATCAATGCATATGGACGAGGGAATACTTGAAGAAATAAGCATGATGATGATGGTTCTGATACAGAGGATGACTTTCGCCTCGTAGCTATCCAGCATGTCAGTATGCAGGCATGTGGGACTTCATCCACATGGCACATGGGCAACCCGTGATCCAGCAAACTTAACCGACTACAGCGATGGATGGCCACCACAGGGCGACGAAAACGATGCTCACCATTCCACCCCAGCATTTCTAGCTAGGAGGTGGATTCACACGCGCTGTTGTTTCCCAGAAGCAGACTCACTCCGGATGTACTCCCTCTCCGTTCACAAGAAGTCATGTTCTGGATCTTGACGTGATCCTAAAATACAATTTCAACCATCAATTTCTATTGTAATAAATTTATAATATCATAAACTACTTGTTGAGAGAATATGCATATATCATTTTCATACGTTCAATCTAAATATTCATATTTTGTGTTGTTTTCAATCCATGTTAGGTAATCGTTGACACGTTATATATACTATTATGTGTTTACAGGAAGTGTGGTAATGGTCATACTATCTCACAGTTTGATGTGATTATTTGCGAATGTTTATCTATATTCTTATTATGTTATTGTTAATGCTTTGGTCATTGGATACTTTTGGTATAATAGAATTGTATCCCTTAAGAAAAATCAAGTAAAACTTGATGTCTTTCTAATTGTTGTACCTATCATAGTTTTGATCGTTAATCGATAAAAAAATCACCATGCATTGATCGATGTAAGACATATGTAACATATATGCAATCCTCAGCACAGATAGTATCTCTTCTTTTTCCCTTTTTCAGATTCTCGTCGATCACCGGCCGATAAATCGATGCTTTACTATGGATCATGGAACTAGCTAGTGGTACAGTATAGCACACGTTGGATAGAGAGAAAATGACGACCGAATGATTCTTTTTATTTAATTTTCTTACCTGTACACATCTTGATCGATCTGCAGCCAGCTGAACAAAATATATTTCATGATTTTCAGCATGCAGTACACATGCATATACGTACATGTCATCGCTTCACACAGTCTCACTGAAGATTGCAAAAATTCAGTCCTGCACTGACAGCAAAACCGTCTCCAAATCATCTATTGCTAACTATATCTAGTGAGACTATAGCATAAACTATTGGACTAGCTAGCAAACAACCAAATTAAGCACCACGATAATACTACAATATAATTAGCATTAGGGTTTTACCTACACAGTAATGAAATGAAGGATATGGAACGACAAATGTGCATACATATAAGGAAAAAGTCTATTCTACTCCCTCAAGTATCGATACGTAAACACCTAACCTTCAAATGTGCATTTTATTTTTCTTAATCACTCGGTTTCCATGTCCTCCCGAATTGTTCCCTCCATCAGCAATTTCAAGCACATGGGACCCGCTGTGGGAGCCAACACCAATCACACCATGTGGTTCCTGCTGCTTCTGCTTCTGCCGAAAGAAATTGCCAGTCCTAATTGCATGCGCGTGGGTCCCGCCCTGTGGACTTCCCACCTCACTGCCTGGACCTTTTGAGCCAAAACCTCCGGCACTCGCATTTGCATGCATATCACCGGAACATTTCACTCCTGCGTTTGCATGCAACCGAGCGTGTGACCCTGTGCATGGACCAACCGAACCGCCTGCGCTGGCTTGTGCGTGGAGGCCGCCACCTTCACACAGCCCTTCCCTGTGCAATCCCGAGGTTCCACGCTCCCCTAGCTGAGAGCGACGCCCGAGTACAGCACAGCCCCTGATGAGCGCTACCCCATGACTTTCCGAGCCACCGTCTACCACGCCTGTATACGCGTGGAGTCCTTTGCCTTGATTATCCGTTATGCTGCCCGCAGTGCCTCCTGAGACCCGAGCAGTGTGCGCACCTCCTGCAATCGTGTAGGTTCCACATCCCTCAGCAATGATTGTGTCAGCTGAATCAGAAAGGGCTTTGAGCTGTCCCGTGACATCCTGTCCGTGGGATCCGGCTGTCTCGATTCCCGAGTTCTGCTCTGGCTCTTTCGTACTGTCTTTCACACAATTTTTTTTTGTACAATTGGTCCAGAAATTTTTTCATCTTTATCAATAGATCTTTGTTTTTGTCATAGACATACAAGAACTCGCCCTGTAGCTCCATCCTGCACCCTCGTTCCGCCATCTGCCCAAGACTGAGTATGTTGTTGCACAAACTCGGTATAAAATAAATTTCAGATAGCAACACTACTACAGAAAACCTCATCACGAGACGGTTCGAACCGTCATCACGCATTTGTTTCCAACCGTCACGTGTTTTTATACGTCTGTGATATGACGGTTATCTGAGCGGTTTTAGTTCGAAAACCGTCTGTGATAAGTCACAACACAGGCGGTTCTATGTACCAAAACCGTCTGTGATACGTATAATATCACAGACGGTTCTATTTACCAACCGTCTATGATATGTCTGAAATCACAGACGATTCTACTTACCAACTGTCTGTGATACGTATAATATTATAGACAATTATATTTACTAACCATATCACAGACGGTTCTATTTACCAACTGTCTATGATATGTCTGAAATCACAGACGATTCTACTTACCAACTGTCTGTGATACGTATAATATCACAGACGATTATATTTACCAACCGTCTGTGATACGTATAATATCACATGCGGTTATATTTACCAACCGTCTATGATATGTCTGCAATCACAGACGGTTATATTTATCAACCGTCTGTGATACGTATAATATCACATGCGGTTATATTTACCAACCGTCTATGATATGTCTGCAATCACAGATGGTTATATTTATCAACCGTCTGTGATACGTATAATATCCCAGACGGTTTGTAAATATAACCGTATGTGATATCATTCGTATCACAGATGGTTTAACAATCAAACCATCTGTGGTTGTTCTTTGAACCTAACTAAATTTTATTGATTTTCAGCTAGCCTCAGGAATTGCTAGCCATGCCTTCTGAAAACAAGCAGGCAGAAAATAAATACATCATAGATGAATCAATCGTTGACAACTCAAAGTGATCATTTACAACTCAAAATCAATTACAAAAGAATATGTATCAAGTATTGTCGCTAGAGTTACAGTTAAATTACAACTACTCAAAGTGAATTGCAATTGAATCAATTCTTTGAAGGTGGTTCAGGTGTCGACGTAGTGAAACTCTCCGCCGACGTGAACGATCTCCGTAAGCTGCAGAGCATCCTCGAATCAACGTGAGCTCGTTCATAACGAGTGAATTTAAATTTATGTTCAAGTCTTGTCGCTAGCAGAAGTAAAGTAGTAAGTATATATATTTAAATTTATAATTAAAAAATAATTATTACGAGATTGACAAACCGCAGCTATCCAGCATGTCAGTACGCAGGCATGTGGGACTTCATCCACATGGGCAACCCGTGATTTAGCAAACTTAACTGACTACAGCGATGGATGACCACCACAGGGCGACGAAAACGATGCTTACGTACACGCAGAGCGCGCTTGCTAGCTCCCCTTGTACACTTCGGAGTACATCTTAATTTCTTTGCCATGCAATATTCACTGTTGGCTAAACCATGTCTAATTAAGTCTTGCCTTCCATGCATGCATGCCATGATTCCATCTCTCAAGGACAGGGCAGCTGTTTGGTGCTTATCAATTACTAGTTACTTTGCAATCAAGTGATTAATGATTTGTCATTTGCCAATCCAAGTACTAGTATTTGTCTGGCTGTGCTGTGGACTGGCGTGGTCACGTACGCGACACGCAGGCACAGCATGGCTTTGTAAGCTTTTTTGTTGTGTCTGCTCGTATTTGGTAACGCAGGATCCTCTCTAGCGTGCATCGTAAGATGGTTTCATTCTTGTTCCTTGACATGCATGGTAGTTAATCCATTCATCGCAATTCACGTACGTACACGATGCATGGTAGTTGACATGCATGGTAGTTTAGCAAACTTAACTGACTACAGCGATGGATGGCCACCACAGGGCGACGAAAACGATGCTTACGTATACGCGTCTGATGTATAAGCTCGAGTACAGCACAGCCCCTGATGAGCGCTACTCCATGACTTTCCGAGCCACCGTCTACCACGCCTGTATACGCGTGGAGCCCTTTGCCTTGATCATCCGTTATGCTGCCCGCAGTGCCTCCTGAGACCCGAGCAGTGTGCGCACCTCTTGCGCCAGCTGCAATCGTTAGGCTCCACATCCCTCAGCAATGATTGTGTCAGCTGAATCAGAAAGGGCTTTGAGTTGTCCCGTGACATCCTGTCCGTGGGATCCGGCTGTCTCGATTCCCGAGTTCCGCTCTGGCTCTCTCGTATCGTCCTTCGCACAAACCGATTTACAATTTTTCAGAGAAATTTTGTACAACTGGTTCGGAGATTTTTTCATCTTTATCAACAAATCTTTGTTTTTGTCATAGACATGCAAGAACTCGTGCTGTAGCTCCACCCTGCACCCTCGTTCCGCCATCTGCCCAAGACTGAGTATGTTGTTGCACAAACTCGGTATAAAATAAATTTCAGATAGCAACACTACTACAGAAAATCTCATCACAGACGGTTCAGAACTATCATCACAGACGGTTTTTGAACCGTCTGTGATAAGTCACAACACAGACGGTTCTATCACTACTACAGAAAACGTCATCACAGACGGTTCAGAACCGTCATCACAGACGGTTCGCGACCGTCTGTGTTATTGTACGTATGTGATGACTTGCGGTTATCACAGACGGTTCTAGTTACCAACCGTCTGTGACAGAAAACGTCATCATAGACGGTTCGGAACCATCATCACAGACGGTTCGCGACCGTCTGTGTTATTGTATGTTTGTGATAACATGCAGTTATCACAGACGGTTAAAAAATCGTCTATGATAAGTGCCAACACAGACGGTTCTAGTTACCAACCGTCTGTGATATGTGGATATCACAGACGGTTCAGAACCGTCATAGAACCGTCTGTGATAGGTTGGTAAATAGAACCGTCTGTGTTGGGACTCATCACAGACGATTTTTTAACCGTCTGTGATAACCGCCAGTCATCACAGACGTACAAAAACACAGATGGTTCCGAACCGTCTATGATGATATGGATATCACAGACGGTTGGTAAATAGAACCGTCTGTGATAGTTCTTTCAGCCTAACTAATTTTTTTTTTGATTTTCGGCTAGCCTCAGGAATTGCTAGCCATGCCCTCTGAAAACAAGCAGACAGAAAATATATACATCACAGATGAATCAATCGTTGACAACTCAAAGTGATCATTTATAACTCAAAATCAATTACAAACAAATATGTATCAAATATTGTCACTAGAGTTACAATTGAATTACAACTATTCAAAGTGAATTACAATTAATGAATCAATTGTTTCAAGGTCATTCAGCGGTGTTGATGGAGTAGTGAAACTCTCCGTCGGCATCAATGATCTCCGTCTTGATGAAGGTGCAGAGCCTCCCTCGAACATCCGAGATCTCTCTCTGAACGAGTGAATCTAAATCTATATTCAAGCCCTGTAGCTAGCAAGAGTAAAGTAGTAAGCATATATATTTAAATTTATAATTAGGAAATAATTATTGCGAGATTAACCAACCTCGGGATCCTTCAACTTAGCACTCATGATTTTCTGCATATGATGGCAAACGCAGAATACACATTCTTACGCTTTTTCTTTGGCGCACTTTGCAAAAATAGAATTACATATATAGGTATAGTCGGTTCGAGGCGCATTATTACAGTATGATATATGATTATTGTGTTGTAGCGCGTCACGAAAATCACGTCCTGTGATTAAGTGTGGCGTTCGTTCCCTTGTATAGCCCTCCATCGGCAACATAGGAGATGAGCGACCTACATGTTTCAAAAGTTAACCTTGGTCATTTCAAGCGAAGGAAGACTACAATAGAGTTATGTATGGAGAAATGAGCACACATCAGTACTCCTTGCACAAGGGTGAAGTCGCGGCTTTTGTTGAGTAGGGAATCAAGGTATAATACCTGGTTCCTCTTTGGTATAATGACTAAAAGGATCGGTGGTGCCTACTCATGTATGTCGCTATAGTCATTAAACCTAAGTTAGGTACTCGTATAAAGTACAAATAAAATTTGTATAGCAAGTAGCGAAGCACTTACTTCTGGTTGTAGGGCACCATTATTTAGTCCTTGTCGTTTTGAGCAAGCAATCCTGACGTTATGTATTTCTCGACGTAGGATGCGTCTATCAAGATGGTTTGCTCAGAGACCATGTGTGGGTCGAGAAAACCCACTGGTTCTTTCAATCGTCGAGCAGTTTTAATCATGTATCTATACATAAGCAATGAGTTATTATATTAATCGATATTACATGAATGTAGAACTTGATTGTACACACTTACAGTGTCCAGCATTGTAGAAGTGAGACATCAAGGGCTTTGAGGTTGAATAGGTCAAATAAGTCGTCGAAGCCCACGACGAAGGGGGCCGGCTCATGGAGGAAATACTCCTCCGTGTATCTGACGGTGATTCCATCAGCGCACCCTTTCTCTTTGGTCTTGTGCAAGTACCAGCTATGCAAACTCGACAACCTAATCCAGCGTAGGCTAATCTTGTGGCGGTCACCATGGACTTACGAAGAGTATTTCTTAGAGTTAGGAGGCGAAGCGCCTTAATGTTCTTCGATTTCGATTTGTCTTGAGCGACTTGCCGCTCGCGTCTTCCCGTGAGATGACTCGAGAACCGTCTGGCGGACGCGCTTTTTGTTCCTTCGGTGTCTTCTCCACGGGAACCGATGAGGCGGGCTTTTGAAGCGAAGGTTGAGGTGCAGTCATGGAGGGTCCTGTTGGAGAGGCATGGTCGTGTCGAGATGGTTGGGGTGGAGTCATCAAAGGTTGAGGCGGCACTGCAGGGTCTAGGGCGATGTCCTTCTTGGGCCACTGGATAAAACTGTACACGGCATCCCCTTGTGTTCTGATGTCATCGTTCGGGCGAATCTCCAGCAGGATGGCCCTAAAATTGTCATGTACCATGTCCACCTGGACCCTGGCATAACCCTGCGCCACCTGGGCACCGTGCTGCACTATCCCTTCCTTGCATGGATACCCCACCCCCGCCCAGCCTCGATAGACATCCCAACCATCCTCACTTGGAGCGTGCAGTGCGTCGGCTCCTACAAAACGATACGCAATTAGCTAAGGCGTCCTATAGGTCTATCTTTGGAGTATTCTAGAGATGTACATTACAAGGATGTCGTCGATAGTTAATTGGACGTCATCATGTTCATAATTTTGCGTGGACGCGACGCTACTTCGATGTTGAGGAGGACTGGCTCCCAAAACAACGGGGGCGGCTTGCGACTGGTTGAGGAGTAGGAGTTGATTCACTTGGTCTTGCAATCTTGCTATCTTTTCTTCAAATTTTGCAGTAAGCACCCGTTCTCTCCCTTCAAATTTTGTAGTAAGCACATGTTCCAACACTATGTCGTACTCGGCCTTGGATCTCTTCCTGCTCCTATACGTGTAGTAGTCGTCTGGGAATCCATCCCTCCAAGATACGTTAACCCCTTTGACTCGCGTGCGACTCGGGTGCTCCTTATTTCCCAGGGCCGTAGATAGTATATCCTTCTCCCTGTCTGCTTGGAAGGAGCCTTCGGAACATGCGGAACTCAATTCTTGCTGCAAGAGGTCATCATGTTATTATAGACATTATGAAGTTATGGACTTATTAACAACTAGGTAGTTCGAAGACATATTTACCACACGGTTGGCCACATCCCGGTCTGCCGGGTTTGTGAAAGAGATTTCACCCGAAGACGTGACTCATGCCCTCGCTCTTAACCAGGAGAGAGCGCGCTTGTCTGTGATATCAGCAAATGGCCTTGTTTCATTCTCGTCCTCCGCCGCCCATTGCGCGGTTTTACCCGCGTACCCAGCGGTGCCGAGTTTGTGAGGGTGAGTGTTCAGTGTCTGGAGAGCCTTGTGCGTCACACTTTCCTCAAGAAATTCGGTCGTCGTCTTCATTTGCACAAAGGCGTCCCATATATCCTGCAACAACAATTTATACGCCGTGAAGGGCGTTCGACCCGTGTTCACGTACTTCATGACAAGCACGCTCTTGAAGGTCCTCCGCGCCTTTCCCATCGAGAGCAACACCTGCTGTTCCACGCGCGCCTGGTCTGCGGCTGGGAAAGTGAACGATTTTAAAACTTCGTCCCACAGCTCGCGTCTCCGATCATCTGACACAGTGTCCCAGCTCAGTGTGGTGATGGGGACCCGTTCCCTTCCAAGTATCTCGCAGATGGTCCGGAATCTCGCCGCTGCTTTGGGGGGACTCACAGGGATCCCATTGGCATTGACCTCCGTGACGTCATTAGGCCCGGAGGAATTTTTGATATTCCTCTTCCATCTCGCGTACATACCACTTTCCTCGGAGATCCACACGCATTCGGCGATGTCGATGACGGCGGCGAAGACGGTGCGGACGCTATGTCGCTTACTTGCTATCTATATATACACGAAGCAATATGCTTAAGCTCTAACTGACCAGATTCAAGCAGATTTACTCAACTTAACCTATGCTGGACCACATGTATAATCAAATGTAAATTAGCACAGAGCTTAACTAGAACCCGAGCCCATCTTTGCCCAAGCCTACTTCATCGAGCCCGACACACTGGAATGTACGATTTGCTTCTTGCCGTGGAGGATTGGCATGAAGCAAATGTACACCCAAGTGTCTCAGGACGGACGAAGAAATGCTAAGCAAAGGTTTAATGCTTCATGTACAGAAGACATAGAAACAAAATAGAATCAAGTAATATTGTATAGCTCAAAATTTACTTGCTATCTATATAAATAACTAAAATTGTATTGTAAACAAATTAATTATATAAATAAGGATTGATGATAGTTTGTGCTCTCAGAAGGAGAGTTGCAAAAGAACAAGTCTTTGCCATCTCAATCCTATTGTCTATACTCTTCATTAAATGAATATGATAATATAAATTCAAACTATGAGCTCTGAACAATAATTTGCTTAACTGTCAAATGATCTCAACTGTTACCGAAAATGATCTTAACTATCACATTCAATCTCAGTATAAGACAAAGTTCATCACAGAGCGAACGGAAGAATCGAGAATAACTAGCATTCAACGAAAGTAACCAATTAACATATATCAAATTGTGATGAGCAAGTAATACAATAGAGCTCAAGAATGAACTAACTATCACATTCAATCTTAGTATAAGACAAAGTTCATCACAGAGCATGTCAACAAAGCCCACTGATCAATTTGCAATTTGCAAAGACTATGTATCTCATTTCAGCAATAAGCCTTATCCACAGATTGGGAATAACTATGTATCTCACAAAGATCAACTAGCTCATACAAGGATACTCACACAGAGGATGCCGCACAAGAACTCACGGTGCAAGGAGGAGGCCGGTGCAGGGGAGGAGGCCGACACGGGGAGGAGGACGGTGCGGGGAGGAGGCTGGTGCAGGGGAGGAGGCCGACACGAGAAGGAGGATGGTGCGGGGAGGAGGCCGGTGCAGGGGAGGAGGCCGACACGGGGAGGAGGACAGCGCGGGGAGGAGGCGGCTGCAGCGTCGTCGATGTCGGGGGCGGCGGCGGCGGGCTTACGGCCGGGGAGGTGAACGGGCGAACCCTAGAGGAGGAGGCGACGCCTAAGGGGCGCGTGGGAGGAAGTGATGAGTAAAGAGCAAAGCCCTAGCGGTTCGCCTCCTTATAAATAAGGCTATCACAGACGGTTCCTTAATAGAACCGTCTGTGATAATATATCACAGACGGTTATATTAAATAACCATCTGTGATATGTCTGTGATATGTACCATATCACAGACGGTTTCAAACTAAAACCGTCTGTGATATGGAACGTATCACAAACGGTTATTTAATAGAACCGTATGTGATAGCCTTTTCATAAGGAGGCCACCTGTTTTGCTCTTAGTCAACTCATAACATATTTGACTTTAAAAATTCATATCTAATTCAACTCAACTCCAAATCAAGTGAAACTAATTTTGATACTTCACATTACAATGAACGTCCACGTTGACATCAATATCAAAGATGACAGGTTCATATATATATAACACATTAACACATGACAATTCCACGTTGACATCAAAATATACGTACGAGAGATTACAAGTCCATAACACATGATGTTATGGAATAAATTAATTACAATGGAGTAAATTCTTAATTAAAATATAGCCCTTCATGATGATCGACGCGTATATAGCTAGCTTCCTCACTGGGTTTTTCCTCGAGCCTGATGCCGTCTCTGAAAGGAGGCAACTCGTCAAATTGATTGTATTCTTCCTCGTCCAATATATTCTCAACTCCGACAATCCTTCTTTTTCCATGAAGAACTACGTGGCGCTTCTTATTTGTCGGGTCGGTTACATAGAAGACTTGAACAACTTGGTTAGCCAATACGAATGGTTCGTCTTTGTATCCGACACGATCGAGGCCCACGGTAGTAACGCCGTACTTGTCGACCTTTCACCTGTGGGAGATGAACCCAACGACACCGAAATAGGGGGATCTTGAAAAGCTCGTAGTCGAGCTCCCATATCTCCTCTATTTGCCGATAATCTGAGCTCCTCGGCCCATGCATCTTGAATGCATCTATGCGGACACCGCTATTACGGAGTGTGCTCTTCCTATCTGGTATCGTTATAAAATGTGTACCCATTTATGTCGTATCCTTGCCATGTGACAATTGTAAATTGTGGCCATTGTGCTAACCATAGCAGTGTATCATCATTTGATGACCTCCCAGTGATTCGCACCTTTAACCATCCGTTGAACCGACGGTTGTTCTCTCTCATGATCCAAACCTCCGACCGGTTTGGATTATGTTGGCATACCATGTCTTTGTGCTCGTCGATGTACGGGGACACTTCAGTCATGTGTTGCAAGGCCGTGAAATAGGCTTGAGCGTATGTATCCAGATCGGGAGTGATTGATTTCCTTCCGATGGTCTCGATACCATCCAGTCTCCCCTCATGATGAGATAGAGGCACACCTATCGGATCCACCTGAGCCATGTAGTCGATGCAGAACTCAATGACCTCTTCTGTTGCATAACCTTCGATGATGCTGCCCTCCGGTCGAGATCAATTCCGTACGTAGGACTTGAGAATTCTCATGTACCTCTCGAACGGGTACATATGACGTAGGAACACAGGGCCGCATATCTTTATCTCTTTCACAAGGTGAACAACGAGATGGACCATGATATCGAAAAATGACGGAGGGAAATACATCTCAAGATGACATAGAGTCGTCACCACCTCGGCCTGCAAGGCATCTAGTCCTTGGGGATCGATGACCTTCTGAGCAATTGAGTTGAAGAAATAACACAGCCTCAAGATTGCCACTCGGACCTTGTTCGGCAAGATACTCCTAATTACAACAGTAAGCATTTGTGTCATCAGCATATGACAATCATGCGACTTCATACCAATTAATTTCAAATCTTGCATAGAAATAAGTTTCTTAATATTAGTAGAGTAACCAGACGGGACTTTCACATCATGCAAGCTCTGGCACAGTTCATTTGTCTCGGCCTTGGACAAAGTGTAGCAAGCTGGGGGAAGGTACGTTCGTCCTTTATCGGTCTCTTTTGGTGCTAACTCGGTCCGTATGTTCATATCAACCAAGTCACGTCGTGCATTAACACCATCCTTTGTTTTGCCACAAATGTTCAGTAAGAGACCAATCAAGCTATCACATACATTCTTCTCCACGTGCATGACGTCGATGCAGTGACGAACTTCTAAGTGCTCCCAATAAGGCAAGTCCCAAAAAATTGACTGCTTCTTCCAGATGTTCTTCTAATGGGTTTTTAATTTACGTCCCTTCCCAAGCACAACATCGATATCTTTAACCATATCACAGACATCTTTCCCTCTAAAAGCCCTTGAAGCTGAACTGTCCTCCTTATTTCCGTCGAATTGTTTCTTCATCTTGCGGTATGGGTGACTCCTGGGAAGGAACCTACGGTGACGCATATACATAGTTTTCTTGCGAGTTGTTGACCATACACTCTCGTAGCATATAAGCGGTGCGGACGGGCTTTGGCTCCTTTTTCATCTTGGCCCGACAGGTTACCAAGGGCGAAAAATCATTGATAGTGCTGAAGCGACATGGCGCGTAAGAGAAGTTCTCGTTTGTCGCATCCCATACTTGTACCCCTTTGTTCCATAGTGTCACAAGATCATCCAGTAATGGTGCTAGGTACATATCAATATCGTTCCCAGGTTGCTTCGGCCCCTGGATAAGTAGTGACATCAAAATGTACTTCCGCTTCATACACATCCAAGGAGGAAGGTTGTATATACATAGATTCACGGGCCAGGTGCTATGTTGGCTGCTCATGTTACCGAAATGATTCATTCCATCTGTACTCAACCCTAACCTTATGTTCCTCGGTTCCGCACCGAACTCTTGGAAGGTCCGATCGAAGTTTCTCCACTGGGCAGAATCAGCAGGGTGTCTTAGCTTTCTATTTTTCTTACGCTCCTCCGAGTGCCAACGTAGCAATCTTGCCTCCTTTCGATTAGCAAATAAACGCTTCAAATGTGGGATCACAGGCAGATACCACAACATCTTAGCAAGAGGTTCTTGCTTCACCTTAGTAGTATTCTTACGCTTGTATCGGGATGCTTTGCACACGGGACATACATGCAAGTCTGCATACTCTTTACGATACATGATACAATCGTTCGGACATGCATGCATTCTTTCTACTTCCATTCCCAATGGACAAAGAACATTCTTGGCTTGGTAGGTGGTGCTCGGAAACACATTTCCCTCCAGAAGAATGTCCGCTAGGAAACCTAACAACGCCGTGAAACTCTTGTCGGACCAACCATTGCTTGCCTTCAATTTCAGCAGTTCAAGTACGGTTGACAATCTTGTGTATTCGACTTGCGACCAGGAACAAAGGTTTCCCGAGTCCTCCATTAAGCGCTCGAATTTACAAAACTCTCTCATCGTAGTTCCATACGCATCGCGTAGCATCTCGATCCAGTTGTCATCGTACGACCTATCCTCATCAAAAGCACAGTCCACATCCGGCATATTGTTGATTTCCTCGGCGATGTCATCATTATTAACTTTCTCGGTGATGTCGTCATTATTAACTTCCTGTATAATTTGCTCTTCATTGTGGATGGTCCAACATGTATACCCTTTTTGAAACCCCGAATCAAGTGCCCTACGATGCGCGGGTTGTTAAAAATCTTGACACAGTATTCAATGCATGGGCGATTACATAAATTCTATCCCCTTATTCAACATATCCTGCTCCGCGGCTCTTTTAAAAGCAATCACGTCATTAATGTACTCTTCACTCACACGGTTCGCACCGTACATCCAGTTTCGGTCCATCTACGCTACGCACGTAACAATTAGTAGTGTTAAATTATATTAATAAACTGCAAATACGTTACACCTCCTATTAACCAAATACACTAAAATTAATTAAAGATTAACATAGAACAAATATAAAGAGTTACAGATCGTTACCCTCGGAGCTCACGATGAAAATTCCAAATATCCCGTGAGATTCCTCACTGGCCTCTCCTTCAGGCCACAGTGTCATGTGAGAGTTAAGTGGACAGGGCAAGTGAAGAGCCACAGCCGAAATGCACCTCCACCATAAGCTTCTCCATCTCACAAAACACCCACTGCCGAAAGAAAGCACTCATTCACAACACCCAAACCGAGAGCTACCACCAAAGCCAAGCCTCAGAAAGCATGCAATATGCAAGCCAAATAGCCATAAGTTGCCAGGGCAACCCACAACCAAGAACAAGGCAAGCAAAACAAGCAAGCCTCCTACATCCACCACAGAGCAAAGCTTCTCAAGCCACTCTATTCCAAACAACAGATCAGAGGCGCTAGGGCTGGGGGTCTGTCGATCGGGTCCTGATATTTATAGCATATCATAGACGGTTCATCACAGACGGTTCTTATTATGAACCGTCTGTGATAATATCCACATTACAGACGGTTCTATTTACAAACCGTTTGTGATATGCATTATCACAAACGGTTTGTAAATAGAACCGTTTGTGATGTGAATATTATCACTATCGGTTCTTATTACAAACTGTATGTGATGTGAGATCACAGACGGCTCATCATGGAACCGTCTGTGATAGTCGCTACAGCTGTAACAGCCCAAATTTCACAGTAAAAATTAAAATTTATTTATTTATGTGGAATTTTTAGAAATTTTAAAAAAATTTATAATTATTTTAAAGTAAAAAAAATTATTTGTAAAATTAAAAGCCAACATTGAGTTGGAAATAATTTTATTAAGTCCAGAATGAGTATGGAATTTCTGTGAATTTTTCCATAATTTTTGGAAGTATTTTTCTATTTTCTAAAACTTATATGAATTAACAGAATTAAAACAAATAAAAAATGAAAAGAAAATCAAAAACCCTGTTTGGGCCGAAACCCAAAGGTCCCGGCCCAAACCTCCTCCCGCGCCGGACCATTCAGCCTGCCCCGCGCCCTCTCTCCCTCTCTCTCCCTCTCCCACCGTCCGATTCAAATCGGACAGCTGCTAAGCACCCACGCATCTCTCTCTCTCCTTCTCTTCTACGCCATTGGATCAACATCCAACAGCCGCCCGCGCCCGTTTCCTTCCACATCACCACATATAACCTCAGCCGTTGGATCAAAATCCAACGGGCCGCACCCCTTCTTCCTCCCCTCCTTCTTCTCCGCGTCGCCTCCCGTAACTGCCGCCATGGACGTGACCACGCCGAGCTTCGTTAATGGGCGTTTCCAACTGCCCCGACTTCCCCGCGTCGTGCGCACGAGGCCGCAACCGTCGCCGCACACGATCCACACCTTTTCCCCCCTCTTTCTCCGCACGCACACCACTATCTTCCAAACCGCCGCCGCCACGTTCTCCTCGTCACTGCCACTTCCGGCTACCTCTCGCCCTATAAAAGGTAGCCCTGGGTGCGCATTTCTCCACCAAAGCCAACGCCATCATCCACTTCTCCTCCCCTCCTTCGTGTTCACCGGAATTCGAGATTGAACCTCTTCAGCCGAAACTTCGTTCTTCGTCTTCTCCGGCGCCGTCAAGCCACTTTCGGCCACCCCGACCACACCTTCGTCATCGTCACGTCGCCACGAAGCCGGTGCGCCCACTCATTTCATCGGAGGAACCTCGGAGCGCCTACTTCACCGGAGCCGTGCAAACGCCACCGCCAAACCTCGCCGCCGACGACCAAAACGCCTCGCCCCGCCGCCCCAATGTAGCGCATCAGGATCCTCGTGTTCTCCTCTCGCTTTTGGTACCACTCACGCACCTCGCCGTGGCGTAGAACGCCGGCGACCCTCGGTCCCAACGCCGGCGCCGCTCGTGCCTACGTGGCTCGCGCACGTGGACGCCACAATGGTGCCACCTCAGCCCAGGTGCCTAGTCACCACACGCGTGGACACACACGTGGCTTACGCGCCAGCACACCCGCACACGTGCACCGTGCTGTGCACCGAGCCCACCATGGTCCGTTGACTGGACCATGGACCCGGTCTTTGACCAGGGGCCCACATGTCGGTGGGAGAAACCCTTTTTCTTTTGGAAAATAAATCGGCCAGAAATTCATTTTCTGGAAGCTGACGTCATCATGCGCAATAATCTGATTTTCCTTTAGAAAAATAAATCCAGAAAATCTAATAAAATTAGAATTTAGGTTTTAAATAGATTTAAACTTCAAAAATTCATAACTTTTGCATCTGAACTCCAAATTGGGTGGTTCAAGTTGCAAAATTTATATAAAATTATAATCTAGCTAACTAAACCAAAATATTTCAATTTGGAGTTAATTTGAGCAATGTTTTTGAATTTATTTGAATTTGAATTTTAATTTGTCGTATTTTCGCGTTTAGACTTCGACGACTCCGGAGAGCTCGACCAACCCGAAGACTTAGACTTCTAGGACATCAACGAAGGCAAGTTACACCATTGACCATATTGCACCCAGTATTTTTAAGTATTTCCAGTTTTTAAATTATTTATTGCATGCATATGTTGTATAAATATTTCAATGCCTGTTTTATACATAGTTACTCCAACGATTCATTGTATGGCTAATTTGGATATTGTACTTGAGCACCTTGACACCATAGACAAAATACTATTACAAATAATTATATGCTTAGCCAGGCTTAGAGCACACATATGAATTTTTGGGAGGATTTAGCCAAATCTCTTACAATTTGTTTCAAATTTGACATAGTGGTATTGTTTTACCACATAAGTTTATAAAGAGGGTTTTACTCTAAATAAAATCAAACATGGGTTTGGACTTGGGCGAATTGGTCGGAATGGTGGGTACAAGTCTATGCACGGGATTGATCTGGTTAAGATCAACGCCCATGGGTTGTGGGAATGACGCCCAAGTTAATTGAGGACCGGTCTTTGAGCCGCTATTTGCTAGGCCTAAAACGTACTACCACATATCATGTATGGGCAGGATTTGGCTAATTAATCTGTAATGTTTTAGTGTAATTGTGATATGTTGATTGTGTGGGTGTCGGTTAGACTTTTTATTCCCACCTGGCGCAAGAGGGGGCTTCCGGAGGACGGTTAGTCCAAAGGGGCGAAACCTTCGCGGGCATAACTACACTAGGACAGAACATTGTAAATGCCTCATGATAATTGCTCAGTCACACGCCTACGGAAGCGTGAATTGGTCGACATAATGAGCCTGTCATCCCGTGTTGGTAAAGTTGTACAAACTCTGCAGAGTAGAAACTATTCGAATAGCCGCGTCCGCGGTCATGGACATGCTAGTAAAACCACTTGAAGTTAGATTTATTTTTTGGTTTTTAAAACTGTTTTATCAATTGTTGAGGATGGTTAATCCTTACGAAAAGTTGGGCGGGAAGCCTAGTGTTAGGAGGGGATCCTTCACTTAATCATTGGAGGTTATCTATATTGCAACATCGCCATTTTAAAATATGATTTTAGTCATGGTGTAAAGTTGCCTTAGAAATTACTTTGTTTATTTAACCTGAAAATGATGTTTATGCAAAACAACCCCTGCCATACTCACTTGTTACCTTATGCATGTATTTTCATTCAATATTGGGTGTAGCTTGCGAGCACGAAAGTTGTGCTCATTCTTGCTGAATAAATCTTATTCAGGAGTAGACTTTTTCCCCGACGGTGAGGACCAGGACGAGTAGGCCTTCGACCCAGACGATTGCCTGTGGCGCATCGTGTGGCTCACCCATATTATTATGCTTCCGCTGTGTTGTTCTTTTGATACTCGTTATTGGTTATTCAGACTCATTTGTATTAAACCTTTAATTACTTAATGTTATTTACGATTTCGTGATATGATTGTGATATCCATTTTGTGAGACTGTGTACACTGAAAATCCTGGACCGGTGTATGAACACAGAGAATTTGGGATCCTTCGCTCCGGGGTTCGACAAAAGTGGTATCAGGGCCATATCGGCTGTAGGTCAGGGCCCACAATAGAAATGGAGAAACCATTAAGGACTATTTTCAAAATTTGAAAATTATTTACCTGTCTCCCAGAGTCTTACTCATCCTTTCTCTGTTAAAAGATTTCTAAACTCTTGTCCTTTCTAAATTTGTAGATTGCCGAGAGACCCACCCGAATCTCACACGAAATCTTTGCTGGAGAGTGGGCGGACATTTTATGGAAGATGATGCAGCAATTAAGCATCAAGACGAGACCCACGTATCAAGGCTACAAGTATATCGTGGGACAACAGGAGCGCTGGAGAGTGGAGGTTATCCTCTACTCCAACCTAGCACATGATACGACATTCCACATCTTCGACGCCCCAATGCGTCGGGAGACTTTCACTGACGGCATCCAGGACGCGGCAAGGGAAGCCGTTCGCAGACTACGCTACACCTACGACCTCCACCTCCGGGATACTGGATTCCACTACTACCCCATGCATATCCCCACCCGACTGGGTAGTGCCTTCCGCTCAACGGATAATGAGGATTCTTCGGAGATTACCCATCAGGTAGATCTCGCCAAGGCAATGGATTACACCTATGGCAACACCCTGGACGAGCTGTACCTAGTTCAGGGAAGATTAGAAGCCACGGAGGAGAAACTGAAGGCAGCAGAAGCAGAATTGGCTCTCTACAAGGCGGGCCAAGCCAGTACCTGCAACTCCCCCGATTACACCCCAACCAGCCCATAGATTCCTTTTTCCCTTTTAGTTTCGTTGTTAGCTGCGAATTATGAGCTACTAACCTTTTGTAGTAGCCATAATCAATGAATAAAATAAAGAACTACTTTGAAAAAGAAAATTTTGTTCTTTGATATGTGTTTGTGTGCTTTTTGGGCTAATATAAACTTGTTCCCCTTTAGTACTATCTTCCCTTCTCTTTCCTAAAGTCATCAAATTCAGCAGATGGTGAACACTCGCACGAGAAGTGGCAGCACACAAGGCCAGGGCAACAAGAACGCCGACTATCAGGAACAGCCTATCCAGCAGCCTCCCCCACCGCCAACAGAAGGGCCGGACTGGCGTCAGATGATGGCCAATCAAACTCAACTCATTGACTTGCTGGCTCAGTCGCTCAGCAACTCCCAAAATGTCCAAGCCACAGCAGCTGCCGCCGCCACTCATGCGCCAGCTCCACCACCGCAAAGAGTGACCATGTCGGAGTTCATGCGCATGCGACCCCCTACCTTTTCCAGTAGCACCGAGCCAATGGATGCTGACGGTTGGCTCTGCGCAATTGGAAAGAAGCTAGACATTGCGCAATGCACCAACCGTGAGAGGGTGTTGTTCGCCTCTCACCAGCTCAATGGACCAGCTTCAGAATGGTGGGACAACTTCTGTATCTCCCACGCCAACGCCCAGGCCATCTCATGGGAAGAGTTCGTGAGAGCTTTCCGTCATGCCCACATTCCTGTGGGTATGATGACCTTGAAGAAGAAGGAGTTTCATGCACTTCGCCAAGGCAATCGCTCGGTGAGCGAGTACCTACATCGATTCAACCAGTTGGCTCGCTACGCCCCAGCTGACGTAGCCCGAGATGAAGATAGGCACGAAAGGTTCCTGGAGGGACTTAACGATGACATCTCCGTCCAGCTCATCTCCCAGAACTTCACCGACTTCCAACAGTTGGTGGACAAGGCGATCCGTCAGGAGGCCAAGCATCAGGAAATGAAGAACCGCAAGCGGAGGATGGCCGCTCAGAGGTTTAATGCAGGAGGCCTTCCCAAGCCTCGATTCAACCAGTTGCAGCCACCGCAGCGTGGGAAGTTCCAGTCTTCCACGTCCAGAGTCCCAGTGCAGAATCAGCGCCCCAACACCTCCAACTTCCGCAATACCTCATCTGGAGGGCAATTTCAACAGAAGAACTCCACTGCCTCAGCCACAGGAGTGACCTGTTTCCATTGCAACAAAACAGGGCACTACGCCAACAGATGCCCCAAGAAGCAGCAGGCAGCGGCATCTTTGAAGCCAGCACCAGGAGCCACAGCCATTGGTGGCACTTCAAGGCCGGCGGGTCAATTTATCAAAGGACGTGTGAACCACGTCACAGCTGAAGAAGCCCAGGCAGCACCGGATGTCGTTCTTGTTATGTTCCTTGTCAACTCAATACCAGCTTCAGTTTTATTCGATTCCGGAGCTTCGCATTCTTTTGTATCAAACAAGTTTGTGGGTAAAAATGGGTTACCTATATCATCCCTGACCAATCCTATGATAATCCATTCCCCGGGTTCAGAAATGAGAACTAGTTCTCTATACCCGAATCTCACCCTTGAAATATCCGGAGTATCCTTCCTGGCAGACTTAATAGTCTTGCATTCCCAAGGTTTGGATGTCATTCTTGGAATGGACTGGTTAGCTAAAAATCATGGATAAATAGACTGTGCCAATAGATCTATCACTCTCACCAATGAAGAGGGGATTTCTGTTGAATTCAAGCCCAAGACTTGTACCAAAGGTAGTTCCATCCTCACCAGCATGAAGGAAGTGAAGCTTGAAGACATACCTGTAGTGCGAGAGTACTTTGATGTATTTCTCGATGATCTACCTGGCATGCCACCAGATAGGGATGTAATGTTCTTAATTGACTTAGTCCCCGGAACAGTTCCAATCTCGAAGCGGCCCTACAGAATGCCAGCCAACGAGTTAGCAGAACTGAAGAAGCAAATTGAAGAATTGCAAATCAAAGGGTACATTCGACCCAGCTCTTCACCTTGGGGAGCACCAGTACTATTTGTCAAGAAGAAAGACAATAGTATAAGAATGTGCGTTGATTACAGATCACTTAATGAGGTGACAATCAAAAACAAATATTCGTTGCCCAGGATTGATGATCTGTTTGATCAGCTGAAAGGAGCAAGTGTCTTTTCGAAGATTGATCTGCGATTCGGCTATCACCAACTAAAAATCAGACCAGAGAATATTCCAAAGACAGCCTTCACCACCAGATATGGATTGTATGAATTCACAGTAATGTCTTTCGGTTTGACGAACGCCCCCGCTTATTTCATGAATATGATGAACAAAGTGTTCATGGAATTCTTGGATAATTTTGTGGTTGTTTTCGTCGATGACATTCTCATCTACTTGAAGGATGAAGAAGAACATGAGAAGCACCTCAGGATGATCCTAGATAAACTCAGGGAGCACCAGCTTTTTGCCAAGTTCAGCAAGAGTGAATTCTAGCTAAGTCAAGTGGCATTCCTGGGACATATTGTGTCAGCTGGAGGAATTACAGTAGATCCCACCAAAGTTGAGGCAGTAATGGATTGGAAGCAACCCAGGACAGTCACAGAAGTAAGAAGTTTCCTTGGACTAGCGGGTTATAACCGCAGGTTCATTGAAAATTTCTCTAAGATTGCAAGACCCATGACTCAACTTCTGAAGAAGGAAAAGAAATTTGATTGGACAGACGCCTGTGAGGAAAGTTTTCAGGACCTGAAGAAGAGGCTAGTCTCAGCACCTGTGCTAGTCCTACCTGATATCCATAAGGATTTCGAGATTTTCTGCGACGCATCCCGTCAAGATCTTGGATGTGTATTAATGCAGGAAGGCAAAGTAGTGGCGTATGCATCCCAGCAGTTGAGGCCACATGAAGGAAACTACCTGACACATGATCTTGAGTTAGCAGCGATTGTGCATGCCTTGAAGATCTGGCAGCATTATCTCATTGGTAATCGCTGTGAGATTTTCACGGACCACAAGAGTCTGAAGTACATCTTCACACAGGTAGAATTAAACCTGCGACAAAGAAGATGGTTAGAATTGATAAAAGATTATGATCTCGGAATTCACTATCATCCGGGTAAAGCAAATGTAGTTGCAGATGCCCTGAGTAGAAAAGCTTATTCCAACACCATTATGGTGCAGAAGGATCAGCCCGAACTGCATGAAGAATTGAAGCATCTGAACCTAGAGATTGTCAACCAGGGTTGCGTAAATTCTTTGGAAGTACAACCTACGCTTCAAAGTCAAATCAGAGAAAAACAGCTAGAAGATGAAGACATTAAAGAAATCAAGAAGAATATGCGAAGAGGCAAGGCCTCAGGATTCTCCGAAGATGAACAAGGAATAGTATGGTTTGGGAACCGCATCTGTGTCCCTCACCAGCAGGAATTAAAATAGTCAATTCTGAAGGAGGCTCATGAATCGCCTTACTCCATTCATCCCGGAAGTACCAAGATGTACCAGGATTTAAAGGAAAAATACTAGTGGGTCAGCATGAAACGAGAGATTGCTGAGTTCGTCGCCCGCTGTGATGTGTGTCAGCGAGTAAAGGCAGATCACCAGAGATCAGCTGGATTGTTGCAGCCATTACCAATTCCAGAATGGAAGTGGGAAGAAATTGGCATGGATTTCATCACTGGACTTCCTAGGACCCAATCAGGATATGATTCTATTTGGGTGATAATTGATTGGTTGACTAAAGTAGCTCACTTCATCCCCGTCAAGACGACATACAGAAGCAGCCAGTTAGCAGAATAGTATGTGGCCAGGATTGTTTGTCTACACGGAGTACCCAAGAAGATCGTGTCGGCGAGAGGATCGGTTTACATCAAAATTCGCGAGTGCGCATGAAACCTTAGGCACCAAACTCAATTTCAGTACAGCCTATCATCCCTAGACAGATGGCCAGACGGAACGCACCAACCAAGTTCTCGAAGATATGCTTCGAGCCTGTGCCTTAGATTTTGGACAAAGTTGGGACAAAAATTTGCCATATGCAGAATTCTCGTATAATAATAGCTATCAAGTCAGTTTACAAATGGCTCCATTTGAAGCTTTGTATGGCAGAAAGTGCAGAACTCCACTCCTAGGGGATGAAGTAGGAGAACGTCAGCTCTTTGGACCTGAGTTGATCAAAGATGCAGAAGGTAAGGTAAAAGCCATAAGAGAACACCTGAGAGTGGCCCAATCTCGACAAAAGAGTTATGCTGATAACCGGCGGAGTGATTTAAATTTTGAGGTAGGAGATTTTGTCTATCTCAGAGTCACTCCACTCAGAGGAGTAAGAAGATTCCGGACAAAAGGAAAGCTTCCACCCAGATTTGTGGGACCATATAAGATTCTAGCTAAGAGAGGTGAAGTAGCATATCAGCTTGAGCTGCCAGAAGCCTTGTCAGCAGTGCATAATGTCTTTCATGTGTCACAACAAAAGAAATGTCTCCGAGTGCCAGAAGACCACACCCTCCTAGAAAGCTGTGATCTCCAAGAAGACCTCACTTATGTGGAGAGACCAATCAAGATTCTGGATGTCGCAGAACGTGTTACCAGGAGCAGGATTATCCGATTATACAAGGTGCAGTGGAGTCATCACCCAGAAAGTGAAGCCACATGTGAGACAGAAGAAGACCTCAAGACCAACTATCCCGACCTGTTTGCGACCAAGTCTGAATCTCGGGGTCGAGATTCCCTTAAGGGGGGTAGGTTTGTAACAGCCCAAATTTCAAATTTCAGTAAAAATTAAAATTTATTTATTTTTGTAGAATTTTTAGAAATTTTAAAAACTTTTCATAATTATTTTAAAGTCAAAACAAATTTATTTGTGAAATTAAAAGCCAACATTGAGTTGGAAATCATTTTATTAAGTCCAGAATGAGTATGGGAATTTCTGTGAATTTTTCCATAATTTTTGGAAGTATTTTGCTATTTTCTAAAACTTATATGAATTAACAGAATTAAAACAAATGAAAAATGAAAAGAAAATCAAAAACCCTGTTTGGGCCGAAACCCAAAGGTCCCGGCCCAAACCTCCTCCCACGCTGGCCCATTCAGCCCGCCCCGTACCCTCTCTCCCTCTCTCTCTCCCTCTCCCGCCGTCCGATTCAAATCGGACAGCTGCTAAGCACCCACGCATCTCTCTCTCCTTCTCTTCTACGCCGTTGGATCAACATCCAACAGCCGCCCGCGCCGGTTTCCTTCCACGTCACCACATATAACCTCCACCGTTGGATCAAAATCCAACGGGCCGCACCCCTTCTTCCTCCCCGCCTTCTTCTCCGCGTCGCCTCATGCTCGCCGCCATGGGCGTGACCACGCCGAAGTTGCAGGCGTTTCCAATGCCCGACTTCCCCGCGTCGTGCGCACGAGGCCGCAACCGTCGCCGCACACGATCCCCACCTTTTCCCCCTCTTTCTAAGCACGCACGCCACTATCTTGCAAACCGCCGCCGCCACGTTCTCCTCATCACCGCCACTTTCGGCCTCCTCTCGCCCTATAAAAGGTAGCCCAGGGTGCACATTTCTCCACCAAAGCCAACGCCATCATCCACTTCTCCTCCCCTCCTTCGTGTTCACCGTAATTCGAGATTGAAGCCCTTCGCCGAAACTTCGTTCTTCGTCTTCTCCGGCGCCGTCAAGCCACTTCCGGCCACCCCGACCACACCTTCGTCATCGTCACGTCGCCACGAAGCCGGTGCGCCCACTCATTTCATCGGAGGAACCTCGGAGCGCCTACTTCACCGGAGCCGTGCAAACGCCACTGCCAAACCACGCCGCCGACGACCAAAACGCCTCGCTCCGCCGCCCCAAGGTAGCGCATCAGGATACTCGTGTTCTCCTCTCGCTTTTGGTACCACTCACGCACCTCGCCGTGGCGTAGAACGCCGGCGACCCTCGGTCCCGACGCCGGCGCCGCTCGTGCCTACGTGGCTCGCGCACGTGGACGCCACGATGGTGCCACCTCAGCCCAGGTGCCTAGTCACCACACGCGTGGACACACACGTGGCTTACGCGCCAGCACACCTGCACACGTGCACTTTGCTGTGCACCAAGGCCACCATGGTCCGTTGACCGAACCATGGACCCGGTCTTTGACCGGGGGGCCCACATGTCGGTGGGAGAAACCATTTTTCTTTTGAAAAATAAATCGGCCGGAAATTCATTTTCTGGAAGCTGACGTCATCATGCGCAATAATCTGATTTTTCTTTAGAAAAATAAATCCAGAAAATCTAATAAAATCAGAATTTAGGTTTTAAATAGATTTAAACTTCAAAAATTCATAACTTTTGCATCTGAACTCCAAATTGGGTGGTTCAAGTTGCAAAATTTATGTAAAATTATAATCTAGCTAATTAAACCGAAATATTTCAATTTGGAGTTAATTTGAGCTCAGTTTTTTAATTTATTTGAATTTGAATTTGTCGTATTTTCGCGTTTAGACTTCGACGACTCCGGAGAGCTCGACCAACCCGAAGACTTAGACTTCCAGGATATCAATGAAGGCAAGTTACACCATTGACCATATTGCACCCAGTATTTTTTAAGTATTTCCAGTTTTTAAATTATTTATTGCATGCATATGTTGTATAAATATTTCAATGCATGTTTTATACATAGTTACTCCAACGATTCATTGTATGGCCAATTTGGATATTGTGCTTGAACACCTTGACACCATAGACAAAATACTATTACAAATAATTATATGCTTAGCCAGGCTTAGAGCACACAAATGAATTTTTGGGAGGATTTAGCCAAATCTCTTACAATTTGTTTCAAATTTGACATGGTGGTATTGCTTTACCACATCAGTTTATAAAGAGGGTTTTACTCTAAATAAAATCAAACATGGGTTTGGACTTGGGCGAATTGGTCGGAATGGTGGATGCAGGTCTATACACGGGATTGATATGGTTAAGATCAAGGCCCATGGGTTGTGGGAATGACACCCAAGTTAATTGAGGACCGGTCTTTGAGCCGCTATTTGCTATGCCTAAAACGTACTACCACATGTCCTGTATGGGCAGGATTTGGCTAATTAATCTGTAATGTTTTAGTGTAATTGTGCTATGTTGATTGTGTGGGTGTCGGTTAGACTTTTTATTCCCACCTGGCGCAAGAGGGGGCTTCCGAAGGACGGTTAGTCCAAAGGGCTAGGACAGAACATTGCTCAGTCACATGCCTACGGAAGCGTGAATTGGCCGACATAATGAGCCTGTCATCCCGTGTGGGTAAA
Organism: Ampelocalamus luodianensis; assembly: GCA_036346255.1. Classification (NCBI taxonomy): domain Eukaryota; kingdom Viridiplantae; phylum Streptophyta; class Magnoliopsida; order Poales; family Poaceae; genus Ampelocalamus; species Ampelocalamus luodianensis. Next base: position 46,334,520 of record CM070627.1, on the reverse strand, counting down.
GTTGTACAAACTCTGCAGAGTAGAAACTATTCGAATAGCCGCGTCCGCGGTCATGGACATGCTAGCAAGGCCACTTGAAGTTAGATTTATTTTTTGGTTTTTAAAATTGTTTTATCAATTGTTGAGGATGGTTAATCCTTATAAAAAGTTGGGCGGGAAGCCAAGTGTTAGGAGGGGATCCTTCACTTAATCATTGGAGGTTATCTATATTTGCAACATCGCCATTTTAAAATATGATTTTAGTCATGGTATAAAATTACCTTAGAAATTGCTATGTTTATTTAACCTGAAAATGCTGTTTATGCAAAACAACCCCTGCCATACTCACTTGTTACCTTATGCATGCATTTTCATTCAATATTGGGTGTAGCTTGCGAGCACAAAAGTTGTGCTCATTCTTGCTGAATAAATCTTATTCAGGAGAAG